>OU611968.1:5000-10005000 GCA_914767545.1 Sesia apiformis
AACCTAACCTAACCTAACTCGAACCTAACCTAACCTAACGCAAGAGTGAGAATCACGAAAGCTTGCGATATGGTGAACCATCCAAACTGAAACCATCCAGTCTCCGCATATCGCAGAGCAGATATCGCCGCGAGCGGGGGCAATACCTGGCCTCCACACTTGCGGCACAAACCACCAGCTGGAAGGATTTCTGCTCCGCTTCCTCCGGGGCAGTTTTTTGGGACGGTTATCATCGTCCTTTATCATACAGCGCGCCGAAGGCTGAACCTAATTCTGCGAGGGTTTGATGTTGGAGCAAACTGCAACCTCGACTTCGCCTGGGGAGGATCACCTGACTCCTCATTGTTGAGCGGGCAGTCTCCAGAGACCGTAACATTTTTCTGAGGCTGGCAAAATATGTCTGGTGCCTAAACCGGGTAAAGTAAACCGCTCGTACCGCCGTATAGGTTTGTTGGCAGCATTTGACAAGTTACTGAAAAAGATGCTGATGTTCAGGTTGTGCTGGCACCTCCTCCGAACTCTAAATCCGCGACAGAATGGATTTATGCCGCAGCTTGTGACCGAGGACTCCCTCTATGACGTAATTACATACATAAGAAGAGAAGTTAAAGTGAAAAAAAAAATTGTATTCCGAGCTACCTGTTCCAGATGGTGGGTTCCTATCTGAGCGGCCGTAATATATACATTGGCTACGTAGGCGAAGTTTTTGAAAAGCCCAGTACGAGAGCCTGCATTCAGAGCCCACGATATCTGGGCCCACTTTCTGTAACCGCTAATGGATCCGGTATTGAATGCGCTGGAGCGGGGGGGTGTGCATTACCGGGCGTTTACTGATGATATCTTTTCTTTATAATACTGTCGGGCGACAAGGAAACAGAGATAGAGGTGAGGGCGTTCGTTGCGATGAGCTCTGTGTGCAACTGGGGTGTCAGGAACAAATTAAAATTTTCAGCAAAGAAAAGACCAATGGCATGATAATGAGTAATAAGTTAAAATACGAGGCCCCGGTTGTATACATGGTGGACGGCAGATTGAAACATGTTGAAGTTGCTGGGGGTGAATCTCTAAAAAGAAATTAAGTTTTGGTCCCCATGTGACTAAGGTTTGCCACAAAAGCGTTTCAATTTACAAACAAATAGAACGGGCAGCCGTGGGGATTGAATCCAGAGATACTCCACACTATCAACGTGACTGTTATAGGTCCCATTGCCCTGTCCAAAAATGAGAGCCTGGTCCAACTACCAACGATATGTGCTCTTCAACTATCGTAGTTATATAGCTGTATCCGTACTAACTTGATATGCGCGGGCGCGCCGTACGCTATCCCGTGCTATTAATGTAGCAAAGATAAGTTGCCAGTATGTTGACGAAAGCTATTATAGTACTGCTTTTTATATATATTTTTGTAAATTAACTTCAGTAACCTATTTTAAATTACTCTATAGACATAACTGAAAACACAAAAAATGCCTTTTTTTTAAACTTTGTGAAAATTGCGGAACCTCTAGAACTATTTTGATTTTTAAAAACTTTAATATTTTGAAGTTTTAGATACAATTACAATCTATTCTTCTAAGCGAAATTGGGAAAAAAAATTCGGCCCGCCTGTTGTTCACTGTTCCTACTGTTCACGTGAGGTGGGCCCATTTTTCTACGACAAGTCACTTGCATCCATGTGTCAAAAACTTGCCTAGATTTTAGATCCCTAGAAGTTTTTAAATTAATTCGCTTGGAACCGCCCGCGCAATCGAGGTGATGCTCTCAACGCGCCGTCACGGCCACCATCACTATCGCACGTCCTCGTGTGCACCGTTATCGTGCTGTGGTCCATCTGCGATAGACAGAATGATAAAGACAACCAGTGCTTATTGTTCGCTCGACCAGTCCTGACAATGGCTGTTAACTCTTTTGTTATGGTTGTTGTTACCAGCAATCTCTTTAGACAAGTTTGTAACACATTGCAAGAAGGGAACGGCTGTGCGTACGTAGCCAAAGTATACTGACTAATTAAACTAAGAGGATTGAATCCCAAAGTCTTTCTATATGGTCTACTTATATTGACCGCCCGCGCCGTCTCGGCCTAATCACTGTTAATAATTATGCTTGTGGCTACTTCCGCCAAACCCCGAAAACCCCTAGGGGTCATCCATAAATTATATCACACGTTAAGGGGGAGAGAGGGAGTCAATAAAATGTGACAGGGGGTGGGGGGGGGGGGTAGGTAGGATGAGTCATAAGCTTCGTGACATCACATGTATAATTTAATTATACACCTAATCTAAAGTTATAAATTAATTAATTAATTGTTAATTATAAGGTTAATCAAAGGGATATGAAAGGTTAGTTATAAACCTATTATTTATCTAAAGTATTAAAACTAAACATCAACTCTAACGAAAACCTTTAAAATATTACCCATATTATTATAAGGTTGTTTTAATTTAATAATTTCTAAATTAAAAATTGCAAAATATGTGACGTCACACCAGGAGGGGGGGGGGGCGGTCACATAAATAGATGTGACCACCTGTGACAAGGACGGGGGGGACGGGGGGGGGGGGACTCCAAAATCATGAAATTCGTGTGTCGTAGTTTATGGATGGCCCCTAGATAGTGTGCCATTTGATAGCAATTTTCGGAATGGGAAGTAACGTGGCGTGTTGGCCTCCTTTGACATACGATGCAAGAGTCAATGAATTTGCGTACATTTATGACATTAGTGGAAACCAAAATTGTTTGTAAACTTTTCCAGGAGTTTTATCGGTTTTTATTAAGAACATGATTTATAAAGGTCCAGTTGGTGATCGCGGGACAACGGCTAGCCAAGAAATAATTTAATTGCGTTCTACTTCTTTATACAGAACAGCATCATACGTCATAAGCGCAACCGACAGCTTCTGCTAGTTTTTTATTCTGGTGCTTATTTATGAGGTCTTGAGGTCGCTTTTGCTGTAATTAACGCCACTGCCACAAAGTTCACGCGAGAAGTACCTACTAGGGTCTGAAGTGATTTCCTATGAACTTCATCGTGTTTATCACAGGAATTGAACCTTTAACTAATTATTTATCAGAAGGAGACAAACTATAAGGGCACCGTTGTACTATTATTTAGGTGTCGATAAGGTCGATATCGATTGTACCTGTAGTGAGCGGACTACGGAGTACTCGTATGCCGTCTAAATAATTCCGAATGTTTTTGTAAAACCGCTACATAATTAATTGTTATTATGTTGATTTCCTGGCGCGTGGGAAATAATAGATTATCGTTTTTTATCGTCACTGTTACTGTTTAATTTTCTTGATAATTTTTTTTATTGTTGCCAAAAAATAGTATTAAATTTAACTAAATTTCATTTGGTTAATTGATTCACCTAGTTTGGTACTATGTTACTGTTATATTTCATTTCAATAAAGTGAGTTTGTCATTTTTGGAAAGATGTATTTTAAGTATATATTTACAATTATTATCAACACTATAACGCATAAAACACAATGACAGTGCAGAATGTGCATGGTTATTGTTATGTATAGTCAGTGTTCTAAGATTTCTAAGTATGATTCAACCTTCGGCTTCGGCCAAAAATTGATCTTAGGTCGGTCGTTAACAAAAAGTAAATATTTTAAATTGTTTTCAAATATTTTTCAAACATTTTTGGTTCACTAATTGTTCAGGTCATTTGTTATTTTAAATGTAACTTTAAACTATTTTACTTTAGATCTATTTAATCCTTTTCTTTTGGGATTGTTTCTGATGTTTCCTCAACAAATTGTAGTGGAGAAAAAAATTAAATAACGAAAACACTAGAATTATTTTTCTCGGAATCTTATCCTATCAAGTGAGTGTACTCGCAGAGGCAGTGATAAGTGAGCGATCAGAGTGAAGAGCCGAGGGTCAAGGTCGGAGCGATGACACAAACGCATAGATATTAGCTATCTATTTATTAATATCACATTACATAATTAGAGCGTTTAGTTCTTGTTGGCGGCCTCGTGGAGCTTCTTCTGGACCTGCTCGGCCTGCTTCACGAAGTCTTCGTACGCGGCCTTGATCTTGGGCGCGAGTTTCTGGTTGGTCTGCTCGATGTTGGCGCCGACCTCCTTGGCGAGCTTCTGCGACTGCTGTACGGTGTTCTGCACGGCGGCCTGCAGTTTCTCGCGCAGGGCGCCCGCCTGCTTCTCCACGTCGGGGTGGGCGCGGCGCAGCTCGTCAGCGGTGCGCTGCACATTCGCGCGCGTTTGCTCCAGCGCTTCCTTGGCCTTGCCGTTCGCGTCGTTCAACTGCAACACAATACGATAATTATAACTGACGACAATTTACGCACGTAATCAGTCCAACTGTCACTTTACTGGAATCCTTTACTCATACTTTTATCGGGTTGTCAGAAAGGACTCCGAGTGCTTCACGATATATGAGATTTTATTATACTTAATAGTAGTAACATATGACTTGAACATATGACATATGTTCTAAAATTTGAACTTATCTACCACACATGTGTGTCATCATAATATTTGAACGTAAAAGAAGGCCACCCTCTATGGCCTCTATTACAAAATCAATTCGACTTGAAACCTACTGAAATTAAAACAGTAACATGAAAGGGCACAATCACTGGTATACTGACCGCGCTCTGCAAGCTGTTGGAGAACGCGGAGAGTTGGGCTAGCACGCTGTCCGAGCCCTCTTTCAGCGCCTTGTTCATGTTCTCGGTGTTCTTGGAGTTGACGAGCGCGTTCAGCTGCTCGGAGAAGGTCTTCTGGAACTCGGCTGCGTGTTTCTCGATGTCCTGCAGTGGCGAGGGCGCATCGCGGCGCACCTGGCGGCCCGCGGCCTGGGCAATGGCAAATAGAACGAAATTCATAACCTTGTAAATAAATACCCATGAGCCTGGATGGTCTCTCTAATAATAATTATGTTTGAATAGCAAAGGACTCTGTTCAGGAAATTATGTTTCTACTTTCTTTAAACATAATATAAAAAAAGGATACAAAAAACGGATATCAAAGAAGTGAGCGCCGCGCGGAGGAGATGAGCAACTAACGAGAACACTGTGAACTGACCGGTATCTTAGGATAAGAAACAATGTTTAATACTGATAGATAAGTCATATTGTAACGGTATGGACGGCACAAGCATCTGCGCGGGCGCATTCCGCAGGCCGGTAGGGTGCATTGAACAAGTACCTAAAAACAGTTCCGATCGAGCCCGGCTAATACTGTACAAATAAAATAAAAGGTATGAATGAAAAACTATATTATTTACAATTTAAAAATGCACTTACCAGAGCGATGCAAGCAAAGAAGAGAACAATGAACTTGGCGGCCATTGTGATGCGATGCGTTGATATCTGCTGAAACTGAGGACCCGTGAGAGTGTGCAGCCCAGAGGACAATGTGCCTGGATGTAGCGCAAGCGCGTTATATACCCGGCGCAGGGTGCGGTCGACTCGCGGGCGGCGGGGTTGTTATCGTGCCGGGCAGGAAGCAACGCCGGCCAGCGCTGGGGGGAAACTTTCCGGGCGCTCGCGCCGACCGTTGGCGACGCCCTTCGCCCTGTTGCACCGCGCTGTTTACAAACAAATGGTTACAATACTCATTAGATAATATCGCTAACTTGTTTTATTACTTACCATTTTAAATTGATTAAGGAACAGCGTAGTTCTGCTCGCGAACATAGAATTACTGAAAGAAACAACTTATACATATGGTACGAGGATTATGAAGTTGCTAATTTTATTTGACAGCAAATAAGTAGAATTTGATAGGATTTACTCCAAATGCCAACTAACAAATATGGTAATACTGCGTCTGACTTATTTTATCAGAACATATTTTTATGTTTTATTTGTCTGTGTAACCTTCGGTTATCGTTTCAATAACGTTTCAATTGAAACGATATTCTCGTGTTCAATTTCTGTATAAAAATCGGTTCGCATATTCGAAATTCACATATTTCGATTGATTGTCAGTGGATGGACATTCCCAGTGATTTGGCAAAAATTACATCTAACAAACTATTTTTATTGTAGTAGCATAATGTTTGTAATCACCTTGTAATTAACTATCATTTCTACAGTGGTTGTCAATCGTGCATCTACCTACTTCATTAGGATTGTCTATGACATTTGTAGATTCACTCGTGCAAGCACAAATGGAACATGTAAAAGATAATCGGTTTGCTAGACGTGGAGATCAGATTTATCATTATAAGTTGCAGTGATATTACTTGATGTAGACATACGAGCACAGGTTTCAGTGAAACAAACACGACAATCGAAGAAGAAGCGACTTGGCGCAGCCGCGTTAACGTACATCAGGGTTTCCTAACCTGGGCTCCGTGAGTACGTCCGTGGGGGTTCGGAGACCCATCTCTGGACTATATAAATCCCTCCAAAAGTGTCGTGATCGCGACCGCCCGCGTAGCGAAGCAATAAAAAGGGAACGACTCAGTAACGGTACGAACGGGCGTCTATTATCTGGCACCATCGCTACATTCATACGGAGGCCTTGCCTGCTAAGAATATGCCAGAAAAAATTAAAAACAGTATTAGATAACATTGTTCAGGTGGTAAATTGTATAAAAGCTAGGCCTCTAAATTCTTGTATTTTCGTTATTAATTGTGAAGAGGTGAGAAGCATTAGCGAACAGTTGTTCTTGCACGCCGACATGCGCTGCTCGTCTCGTAGCAAAGTTGTGTCGCGTGTTTTTGAGCTGAGAGACGAGATCAGAATGTTCTTTTTCAGTAATTCTACAGGCGGCGTCAATAAACATGCTGATGGCTCTCAATGATAGACTATGTATCTGACATCTTTAGTGCCGTCAACGAGCTGAACTTGAGCCTACAAGGGACAAATAACAACATCCTCAAATCTGAAGATAAAATTGAAACGATATTGAAAAAACTTGATCTATGGACAAATCGCTCACTTTAAAAAAAATTACGATCATTTTCCTACTCTTTCTACGTTTTTTTTAATCATCTGGTGGAGCTTTGTTGCCAGTAGAAGTACACAAGGAAATTATTAAACACCTCCTCGCTTTGAGGTCTAGATTAGAGCATTTAGAGATTATTTCCCAGCATCAGAAATAAAACTTGGATATCAGACCCTTTCAATATAGATATTACTGGTCTGACAACGACACAGGAAAATGCAGGAAAATGGAAAAACACAGCGGCTTGCGGTAGGTGTGATTCGAGAGAAAATGTAACGTCAAGTAAGATTTTTACCCACTCCATACGCCTTTCTTTTTCTCTGTGTGTGTGTGTGCGTGCGAGTATCGAGAGCGAGACTCAAGCAGAATAACAGACGTGCAGACTAGTGCGTGGCCGGTTGTATAACCTAAATTTTAAATTATTGATTTGATTCCTTATTTTAAATTATTTGCATTGAAAATATGATACAAAATAAAAAAAAATACATGAACAGATTTTGTTTCGAATTACATTCGGAGTTTAAAAAAAAATGCGTGAGAATATTCGTTCCTGACGGGGGTGGAGGGGGGTCCCCTGACCGCACATAGTTGTAGTGGTGACATACGAGTTGAGTAAAATTGATAATCCGCTCGCTCCCGGATCTCCTATATTCCTAATATTGTTTACTCTTACTAAAGGCCCGAGTTTTTTCCTATTATTGATCTAAACACAAACGGCGCGCCGCATTCTTCTTAAACTTGTAGCTCTCTAATCCAAATGTCTTCTTGTAAATAACTAAAATTAATAACTATCCAATAAGTACATATGGTACATATAACTTTTATTACACACTACTTACACACACTAGAGGCCCGTGTAATAAGTTCCTTATTACACACTCTAACACACACTACAGAGGCCCGTGTAATAAGTTCCTTATTTCGTGTAAGTTTTAGAGGAGGCGTCGATGAATCAGTCGAAAAGGAATGTTGACAAAGTTTGCATTTTGAACCACTTAAAATAGAAAATATCACATTAATCTAAGGATAGATAAGTGTATAATGGCTGCGCGCTTTGTTGAATGATTGCAGAGTGCAGGCGCGTGCAGGTAAGCTTTCCTTTGTATTTTATTTACCTGGAGTTTTATGGTTTGCTTTCAGTGTGTTGTCTACAGATGAACAATAAAAACGACGGGTATAAATGTCATTGTTTAACTCTTCCTTTTTAACTCGTAGATGATCTAATTTTCAAAAGGTCTAACTGTAACGTTTTTTATACTATTATATGATGTCGACTGTCCATCTCGATATAACTAATTGCGTTATGTAAGTAAGTATTAGATGATGAGTGCATGCAAAGTGCAGCATGTACCATAGTGTTCGCGGACGGCGTAGCCGGTGTGCGTGCAATTATTGGACCCGAAGTGTACACTGTAACACCAAATGCAGAACGCAGCGAAAAACGCTGTAGTTGCAAAAACTGCAACTTTAATAACCCTTTCACCGCCAACCTCCCAACGATCACACCGTTATATTACCTTACTGTTAAGTTTTAGTTAACACAATAGAAGACAGAACCGTAACTTGCAAAAAAATCAAATCAAACTTGTAAATTAATCATTCAAACTAGTGATCAAATCAGTATCATTTCAGGCGAACAATATATTCTAAACAACTCCTATTCAATTATTTATCTATTCTAAACCAATAAGTGGAAGTTCACAAATTGTTATTTTTCCGTGTTTTGTACCAAAACCGCTTAGTAAGTATACAAAACACGTCCCTATCGATAATCGTGATGTACTATATATATGTACAGTGTACACCCATGCGGAGATCTGTTGAAACATTTGCAAAGTTTGTGCTACGCAACCCGAGAACGCAGGAGCCCTAGTTATCTACGCGGTTAGGTAGATTTTATTGAAAAAGATTCAAATGTACAAGGTCGTTCATAATAAAAGCAGGTGATCGTTTTGAAGTGGCGCTTCTGGTGGTTCAACACGATGTGCTTGAAAACATAAAGAAACTAAGTTTCTGCTTCTGGCATCAATTTTATCTCTTGTCGGAGAACCAGCGTTTTTTGCATCATCACCCTCGACAGGAGAGGTCTCCATTGATTGTCCGTATCGCTATGTCATTTACGCATCCTCTCTAGCGCCTGATAACATTTCGTCCGGCAACGTGCAGTATTTTTTATACAGAATATTAATATTCTGTATAAATCGGCAATATCGTGTTTATTACTTAATACGTTGCGATTAATAGGAGCTCCCTGTAATGCGCGTAGGCGAAGACTTGTACAATTTTTTTCGCGATAATGATATGCACACAGCTAGTTTGTGATGTTGTTCGCGATGAGATGGATGGTGAGTGGTAATGCGTAGGGCACAGGTCAGAAGGCGCGCGCGATAAGTGCTGCGAGTCCGCGTAGAGACGCCGCGAGGTACGAGTATGCGGCCGGCGGTGATTACATGGAACCGAGTTCGTTTGAGGTAATTTGTAAACATGCATATTTTTAAGTTTACCGCGTTTTCACTTCTACGTGTGAGTCGGCTTGTGAACACAGTCTGTGCAACTGCCGCAAGCAACCACCGAAAATAGGTAAATATACGGCATCGATTATGAATGACATTATTTTTAAAAGATACAAAAATGCAGATAAACAGGCAATCCCTCTGTTTTGCTAATAATGAAGACAAATCTACAAGAGACCTCCCAGTGTAGAGTCCAGGTCATCGACGACGCATATTTTAATAAGGAGGGGGCAGATGGGCGACGCACCAGATGATCACCTATGGACACCTGCAACGTCAGGGAGAATACGGAGCGCTGCTGACCGCGCAGACACATTTCTACAGTTTTCTTGAAGAGTACATGTCGCAGCTTAGTGAAAAAACCTCAGTTGATACAACTTCCTACGACCACAATAGTCTTTTAACACAAATTCTCACTAATATTTATGAAAACACAGCACCTAACGTGATGTACTAAAATATCTTCACTTCATCGCGTTCATAAGTAATCATTGTTATCGGGAATAGTAATCGGGAAGCAAACATTATCTAATCTGTCGCTTGATCCCACTCCCGCTAACCGGTGTCCTGCCTTTATCTAGGCTATTTCAGGTGTTCATAATTTTATGTCCGAGTAGCTAGTGCTAGGAAGACAAGAGTGTGGCGATAGCTCATTGAGCGTAATACTCCTCTCAGTCATCATGTGGTGGCGCTCGAGGCCGCGCGCGAGGGTCGGGTGTCTCCCTCCAGTGAACTCATTTCATATATGTATAACGTCTTGACGAAGGGGGCCTGCTGTTATCTCCTAAATTAATCGAACGATAACATTTAGTCGTGTTCCTGTGTATATTTTTTAGAGTTCAACTCTCGTTAGTTTTGATTCTCGACTCTTAGAACGAAAGGATGGCATAAAATCTTTAAAACGTTTAAACAGGAATGTTGTTTCGTGATTAAGTTCCTTACAAAGGAAGGTGTTAGCCCGACCCATATCAAAAAAAAGTTGGATAATGTGTATGGAGATACTTCTCCATCATTTTCCACCGTCAAAGATTAGTGTAAGCAATTTTGTGTAGGACGACGAACCTCGCTCCGATCGAACCACTCACTGTGTACGACATCAAATTAGTGGAAGAAATTCTGAGCGACCGATACCTTAAGACGAAAAGAAATAGCAGTAAGGACAGGGCTTTCAAAAGGAAACTGTCAACTGGATTTCAACTGGATTTTTAATGAAACTCTAATAAAATATCGTTTAAGTTGTTACCACAGACTAACTTCATTTTCTTAAATCTTACTCTACCCTAACCATAGATAGAAGGCGCCAGCAGTACGTAATATTGATAAGTATCAACAAACTCTTCACACGAATAAAGTTAGTGCGAGGTGGAAGCCAAAACTTCTTTCAAGTGTGCAGCGCAGTGAACGAGTAGCGTGCTCTAAGGAACTTTTGGAGTCCTTTCAGAGCAACTGAAACGATTTTTGAAGCCAATTGTTACTGGGGATGAAACTATGGTTCTTTACCATGATCCCCTTTCCAAAAGGGAGTCGATGGAGTAGCGTCGTTCTGGTGAAGTACAGCCTAGAAAGCCAAAGGTGATTCAGTCCATCAGAAAGATTATGGTTTTAATATTCTGGGGTTGTCACGGAATATCGCTTATAGACATAATACAACGCAATACTAGGGTGACTGGAAGCCATTATGCTAACCTTATAGTGCAATTACGAGAAGCAATCGAGCAGGAACGTAGTGGAAAACTAAGCAAAGGTGTGCGGCTTCTCCGTGACCCCGGCACCTCCGGCACCTTATTAATCTTTTCGACTAGTCACAATATTAATAATGACTAATGACTTATAATTATTAATAATATTAATAATGACTAATATTAATAATGTGACGAGCTCTTCTTTGTCTCGAAGATATCCATTTTTTAAAATATACCAAATTGTACAATAATAGGTCCTTATGTTTATAACTTTTGATTTATTCCATAAGATAATTTATATTTATTTATTCATATTATAGCAATATAATTATTATAATTATACTATAGCCTCCTGCAAGAATAATCTAAGATTTACTGCTAAAATTATAATAAAATACACCACATTTTTAGTGTGTAGTTTAAAAAATGCTACATATTGAGGACGTTATACAAATTTGGTCCTTGTGGCATCAACCTGGCCGCTAGCGGCTTCGATCTTATGAAACCATGTTTTGGATTTCCCGTGTTTATCTAACATAATATAAACTAACTCGACTTTTCACAGTTATGTAATACTTTTAAATAAAAATATTGAATATTATTGCATTCCATAATGTTTTACAAATTGGAGAACTTCATTACTATGGCGCCTGTAGTTCTTATATTATTATTAGCCACTAATATTTCTTATATTATTTAATGTTGAAAATGGTTAATATAATTTGATTATGAGTTATTTAAGTGTTAACGTACATATGTATAATATAGTAGCATTGAGTGTGTAATATTTGTTTTGTAAAATCTTTATGCTTAGTTACATTTTTTATTAATTCTGGTAACTTGGGGTTACCGGTACAATTTGTGTTAGGACAAGACCATAAATGGCGCTTAACCACATATTGTATCTACATATAACCCTCCAATTCCGTATTGTCAATGACGGAATACGACCATTTGGCTAGTTATTCAGACTTTAGAGTCATGCATAGTCATAAGACGGAGATCCGTGACACTGAGACACTGCCTTGTACATGTGCGTAATGGTCCAGTTATCGGCGCGGGGCGGTGTATCGCGATTGGCGATTGGCATGTGACCCGGGTGTATTGCTTTATTGTATCACTTGATATCATAACAATAATTACTAATTAGATACTGCGTTGGTGTTAGTGAGAGAGCACTCACACGCAAACAGACGCGTGCACGGACACATACATAATAAATACGTCTCTCCTTGCACTTTGGTTTAT
Source organism: Sesia apiformis (assembly GCA_914767545.1). Classification (NCBI taxonomy): domain Eukaryota; kingdom Metazoa; phylum Arthropoda; class Insecta; order Lepidoptera; family Sesiidae; genus Sesia; species Sesia apiformis. The sequence goes on from OU611968.1 coordinate 17,378, forward strand.
GCAGTAATTATTCATTAATTAACGTCTAATTGCCTGCCTGTCACCAGCCACCCACGTGACATCTAAAGTAAGCTATGATAATCTAACAATACTAATATAAACATGGATGTTAATATCATATTCAGGGTTACAGAGCTATATCATTAACACTATCTACCAAACGCGGACTGACCCCGAGGGGGGATGGGGGATTACGGCCCTGCAGTAGGACGCTAGGACGTAGTAAGACTGATATCGATTAATACCTAAATTAAATTATATTAAAATATAAATTATCCCTATAGTCTAAGAAGGAGAATAGATATTGTCGACTCCGCACCACTGAGTGTGTTGCGTGACGTTGTTCGCGCTGAAGCAAGACATTGTGAAGTAACACGCGTGCCTGACAATTTTAAAAAAGTACGCGTGTAACATCCACCAATACGCAGTGAGCCGCAAAGGGAGGTCTGTGCCCAGCAGTGAAACATTATAGGCTGCTATCGGTTAATATACTTATGAAACAAAGACTGAGTTTATTGTAGCGCAGGTCCTTATCGCTAGTTTTAGCTTCAGCGGACAGGCTGACAAAAAAAACATTTTGAATTTGTGTGTCGTGTTAATCAACGGACAAGCCGATTAATTATATGCAGTTATACTACTCTGTCAAATAAGATTCAGGATTTTTTTAATAAAACTTAGGATATTGCTTCAATCGTCTAAATTTATTTTGTCCCTCCTGAAATAGGCACCATTTGACGCAATGCACTTTCGCCAGCGAATAATCCATTCGTCGACGAAACACTTCTTACAAGAACTTTTCGGTTTGGCCTTTAGCTCTTTTAGCTAATTTTGTTTTATAACGTCAACGGACTCAAAACGTCTGCCACGAGTCATGCCACTTTGAGTCTGGGGAATAAGAAAAAGTCCCACGGGGCCATATCTGGCGACTATGGTGCCTGGTCGATGACATTCGTTGAAATTTTGGCTAAAAATTCTCGTACGATGATTGAGGTGTGAGACGGCGCATTGTCGTGAAGCAGTATCAAGAATTGTTGTTCCACAAATCAGGTCTTTTCAGACGAATGTTCTCTGGTAATCGCCTCATGACGCCTAAATAATAATGTTTATTGACTGTTTGACCCTCCGGAAGGCACAACAACATGATAATCAAAGAAAACTGTCAACATGACTTTGATTTTTGAGTGGCTTTGACGTGGTTTTTTCGGTTGCGGTTCGCGATCGAAGCGCCATTCCGAATCTTGTTGGCTGGTTTGCACGTCAAACTTACAAACCCACGTTTCCTCACCCGTTATGATGCGTTTCATGAATGTGGGATCGTTCCAGCATCTCTGTAGAACCTGTTCGCGGGTGTATCTTTTTGAAGAAAATTCAGTTCGTTCGGAACTAGCCGTGCCGCGACGCGTTTCATTTAAAACATCAACCAAAATGGTGCGAACGGATTCGTGATACATGTCAACTTCTCTGATACAACTGCGAACTGAGCTATCTCTTTTAAGCTAGCGCGACGATTTACCATCACCATGTCCTTCACCTTATTGATATTTTTTTCTGTCGAAAACGTTGAAGGTCGACCAGAACGAGGCAACTCTTCAACCACTTCCCGGCCTTCTTTGAATGCTTTCTACCATTCATGTTCTCTTGTTTTTTATAAAGTCGACTCACCGTAGGCCTTCTCTAACATTTTCAATGATTCCGCACAAGAAATATTATTGGCAATATAAAATTCGAGGCAAATTATTTGTTCAATATTTTTATCCAATGTAAAATTCGCTAAGTACACTCGAGGTCGTCTAGCAAATATGAAAATTTTCAAATAACTATTTGACAGATCGCGCCAAAACTTTACATGAAAATTAGCTACAATAATGCCAACCTAACAGCAATATATTTTTACGCGGGTATTATACTGGGCATTCTTTTTCAAAATTCCCGATACTTATTGGACAGTATGTAGGTATGTACATTTGTTGTTTGTGATAATATATGTATTCATTACAATGCATTTGTGTAAAATATTTGGTGATTATCGTGACACATAGTTTTTATGTTTATGTAACTTTTATCGCACCTCCCAGTGTATTCTCTACTCAACCCAAAAGCTGAAGAGGCTGCTGCTAGAGAATACTTTAAGACCAAGCTCGTCTCTGTTCTTATTTATTTATTTGTAAACTTCATTACACATTATCGTACTTAAGGTGATCTTAATGCCTGAAGGAATTCTCTACCAAACAACTTTTGGGTTGATCAGACACATGCTTTTGTACAACCATGTTCAATAAAGATTTTTAAATAAAAATAAAATTAGAAGCTAAATACTGTAGAACCACAAACAGACATTCCATCTTCATTTATCTGTATTGATTGATAAACTAATGCACTTGCCGTCGTCATTGTCTGTTAGTGAATAAGATAGCGATAGGACGAGCTTTTTTTAGATAAGGGAGCATTTAGTTTATCGCTGAGAGGAAACAATAGTGACTCTATTCAAACAAGATTGAGACGACCAACCTACAAAACCAAAGGGTTTTATACTTACAAAAATAAAAGGATGAGTCAGCACTCGAGGTAGATGACGCGCGCAAACTACGAGATGTTTAGAAGGAGCTTGAACAAGGACTGCAGGCACTGTGGCACAACTCGGCACAAGGATGCGCCGCGGACAGGCGTCTCTTGTCCGTATGGTTCGCCGACATACCACACCGCGGGCCCGTCTGACACAGGGCTGACACAAATCAATGATCAATATCATTGTATAACAGGAAACCTTTAGCACCAGTAAACACATAAGCAAGCAGCTGTTAAACATAAACAATTTGTATCCTAACGTCGAACGAAAAACGTCAGTACCTACCTACTTATGTAACAATTCAGTGGTACGCACCGAGAATCGAATTCACGATCGAAGTACCCCTTGATGATCACCGTTTAATTACAAAATATAGGAAATCATCTCATACATTGCGTAAGATGTTTTAACACGATGATAATAACATTTTTTTTTTTTTTTTATAGACTAGGGGGCGGACGAGCAAGCGGTCCCACGTGATGGTAAGTGTTACCGCCGCCCATGGGCACCTGCAACACCAGGGGGCATGCGGGCGCGCCGCCGACCTTGCAAAATCCTATTCACAGCTCTCTTGAAGAACCCCATATCGTAGCTCAATGGAAAGACCTCTTGAGGCAGTTCGTTCCACAGCCTACGGGTTCGCGGTATAAAATAGTTTTTGGACCGCATAGTGCGCGACACCTCCGTATCAAGGAAATGCGGATGGACCGCACTTCTGTGACGGGAGGTGCGGTTGTAGAAACCCGAGGTGGGGATTACATTGAACAATTCTTCAGAGCATTCCCCATTGTACAGGCGGTAGAACACACAGAGAGACGCAACGTCTCTCCGAATGCTGAGGGATTCTAAACCGCCCGTGAGAGTGGGATCGTCGACAATACGAACAGCACGTCGTTGGATAGAGTCAAATGGGTCCAATTGGTATTTCGGTGCGCCGGCCCAGAGATGAGAGCAGTAAAGTTATTATCACCAAATTGATTTTTACTTATAACTTTCCAAAATTAACACTAAATTCATACATATCTGCATTTCTATATATGTATATATAAATATACATATATATATATATATATACAATACGGATTTTTATATGATTTGTTATATTTTTTTGATATGTCTCATTAAAGTCTCAAAATATGGGAAACTAGATCTGAATATGAAGTGGTTTTTCTCAAATTATGAACACAAATTATTAAAACAAATGTCCTGATAGAATGAGTGAATGATTGATCAACGGAAAGCCGAAGCCGCTGAAGCTAGCAACGTGAAATGTTGACAGTAGCTTCCTTCATGAAATGAAGACTTATGAAAAGTAGGGATTTTGCGAAATCCAACCGAATCCCGAAATCCGAAAGGTATCAAAATTTATATGAAAAAAAATTTGATGGTCTTATTAACTTGAAACTTAACTTATAAATATGCTAAAATCTAAATAATTATAAAAATGTTTTAGTTTGTCTAAATTGTGTTATGGGACTAAACTAAGGGCTGTTAAATTTTGTATTTAAATCATTTAGTGATACTTTTTTATTTCAAATTTAGAAAATATATTCAGCTAATATCACATAAATATAACGTAGCGCGCAGCCCTGGAAGAGTCGCACAGTGATGTCCGAAATCGGCGCGCGAAGGCCACAACTCACACACTGATCAAGTTAATTGACAATTGTACTACATTGTTGACCATCCAGCTCGGATGTACCACACATGCTAACTGTACTTATAAATCTGTTGTTGTTGAACAAAGAAAAATTGTGATTAAAATTCAAATCAGTTAAGTAGGTACTTCGAGACAAATAGCTCGCATGCAATAATAGCCTCGAAAGCTATAAGTTTATGGTGAGCTATGAAACTATATGATTTCTATTAAAGAAGGTGAGGTATTCTTTTTATATAGAAAGAAGATGGCAGATGAGCAGATAGTCCACCTGGTGATAGCTGGATACGTACAACCATGGACATCAACGATACATGTCAACATCAGTTCAAAATTTTCTATTTCTACTTTTGTATATTTAGGAAATAGAAAGTATAATGAAACGAGGAGTTTTCCTCATCTTGTTACATCTTTCAATCCTTTTTGGGTGGTATGGGGAGTCAAGAACATAATTTTATTTATTAAATCAAAGCCAACACTGCACTTGATGACAATTGTTACAGACGTTCCTTCAATAACTAATATAACGAGTGTCGTAATAATAGGTATGTACAACCTTCAATGAAGAGAAAAAACGCGCATTCAAGAAAAAAAGATACAAATCTGAGCATCGGTGTATTAACTACTTGGGAGATGAGACTGCAGCGTTTTATGTTTTAGCGTAATATCAAATGTCGAAATCATCGTATTTAACTACCATTATACGAGCATGATGCAGATAAGTGGTTAAAAGGAGAGAACTTCCCCAGTTTTGTTCCGTCGGTTCTAATAATAAATAATGCAATGGTTTCTTTTTTCCATTCTATTCATTCGATGCGAGGAAATTAAAATGTAATGATATGAATGAGCTTGTATTATTTGCAATTCTACCGAGTCATTTTGTAACCTAGTCATTTCAGAAACCTAGTCATTGTGCGAGCTAGTCCTGTTGCGATTTAGTCAATATGCAACTCCATGTCATCATTATGATCTGGACAATGGACAAGCAGGTATTTCTTATTGCTAAAAATCATCACGCAAGCGTTGCGTTTCACTATTAGGTATATCAATTCATAATGTTATTACCTATGAAATGACCGATTTTATTACTGGCCACTTCCAGTTTCGATATCTTCTGTCCTAATTCGATGTTAATTCTAATTCTAATTCGAACAAAATGCATCTAATAGCTACCTACGTGTTCTAATAGCTACCTACGTGTTCTAATAGCTACCTACGTGTTCTAATATCTACCTACGTGTTCTAATAGCTACCTACGTGTTCTAATAGCTACCTACGTGTTCTAATAGCTACCTACGTGTTTTAATAGCTACCTACGTGGTCTAATAGCTACCTACGTGTTCTAATAGCTACCTACGTGTTCTAATATCTACCTACGTGTTCTAATAGCTACCTACGTGTTCTAATATCTACCTACGTGTTCTAATAGCTACCTACGTGTTCTAATAGCTACCTACGTGTTCTAATAGCTACCTACGTATTCTAATACCTACCTACGTGGTCTAATAGCTACCTACGTGTTCTAATAGCTACCTACGTGTTATAATAGCTACCTACGTGTTCTTATTTCAAAATCAGAATTTCATTTGTTTTTCTGTCTCTAAATTTTGTTCATGATATTGTCTTGAAAATAAAATGGCATAATTGAAAATTGGTGCTATTTTTAATATGAACGCTTCCGTTCTGGAAATTTCGATCTTAAGGACGACCGACGACCAAGGTTAATAAGGATGAATTAAAGGCTACAGTGGAAGCAAATCCATCTCAAAATATAGTTGAGTTAGCAGCAGGATTTGATGTTAATGATAAAACAATGTTGGTGCATCTGTGTCAAATCGGCAAAATAAAGAAGCTTGAAAAGTGGGTACCGCATGAACTGAACGAACGCGTGCACTGTGAACCGTCACGAAAACGAAGACATTTTGAATCGTATCGTGACTTGTGATGAGAAATTGATCCTGTATGATAACCGCAAACGTCCGTATCAGTGGCTGGATCCAGGAGTTGCAGCACAACAATGTCCAAAACGCCAAATAAAAGTTACTGGTATCAGTTTGGTGGCCCTGTGCCGGTATTGTCCACTACAGTTTCTTGCGAGCCGGTCCAACGATTGATGCATATGTGTACTGTAAGAAGCTGCAGACGATGATGGTAAAGCAGGCAACAAAGCAACCAAGTTTAGTCAATCGCTTCTCATACGACAGTTTTATAACTTCAAGAGCTGGAGGACCTGGAGACTCTCCCTCACCCACCATACTCACGGGACCTTGCCCCAACAGATTTCCCCGTCTTTACGAAACTTGGACAACTTTTTGCAAAGAAAATATTTGATTCTGAAGTAGCTGTGATCAGGGCTTTTGAAGAATTCATTGATACCCGTCCAAGAGACTTTCACAGGAGCGGCATCAGTCAAGTGTCCGTGAGGTGACGAAAGTGTGTGGCCCACAAGAACTTAGACCTACACGATGTTGAGGCAATCAAGGTTTTTTAGCCGGTAGGAGTCCGGCACTACCTGGTACCACCTAGACTAGCTAAACTAGATGGTATACTAGACTAGACTAGACTAGACTAGACCAGGTGACCATGCAGGGTTTTCCTTGATTGTCTTTCCTAACATAAAAAAAAAAGTGTGTGGATAATATTGTCATAATTGACATACTTAGTCATTTAAAGTTATCTATTTCAGTTATTTATAATAAGTTGTTTATTGATCATGATTTGCTGCCAATTTTGTATACTTTTTCTGCACGTTTAAATATACCTAAGCCTTTATAAAAATCAGTCTTGAGTTTTAGGATCAATTTTATGGACGTGCGTGTGACAGATGAACATGACAGATATGACATGCTATATTTCCGAAGTAATGCTTTTTATTTAGTTCGAATCTCAACAAGTCCACTACAAAGCAACGGGTCGTATTTTCATTTTCGTACTCGTAGGTATAATTCGGCCAAACTAATTGATTATCTATAGATATCATTATATTGCTGTGGCCGTGACCAATGAGGCTATGATAAATCAGTGTTTGAATTAAAATTCAATGCAAACAGTCGCCATTGTTGTGTGCCTACCTATGAATATCTATTCGCATATCGTCTATAGGTGATCATTGTATGATCATGTGTTCATGTTCTACTTTACTTCCTTGTTAGTTATCGGTTACATTACATATGGCAGCTATCTGTTTTTCGTAGTCCTAAAAATCAAGCTGTTTTCGAAACCGTTTCTATTAAATAATACTAAAACTTCCCAAATAAATATTACAACGACAATAAAAGAAAGTATCAGTAAGATTTTGAGATTAATGTGAACAAATGGAAGATTTGACGGCGCCATGCTTCAATAGCTAGTACAACCTATAAATATAGTTTCCATTGAATTAGAGAACCGGGGTGGGGGTGGGATAGTATGAAACTGGACTTTAGGAGAAAGGAGGTGTACGGGTCCTAAAGGCTATTACCGCCGATCACCGTTCATATTATTATTTATTTGTTACGTGAGTAGGCGCAGTGCACCCACCAATTCGCTTCCTGACTCCTTACTCCTGACTCCTGACTCCTGAACCACTTACAATTTTTATAACGATGACCCCTGTCATCGTTACAGAAATTACAATCGTTTATAATGCAATTTTTGTACCACTTAAATGTAAACGCAAGCAGTAAAGCAGTACTAAGTCACCGCTGTCAATATATGCGTTTAGCCCGAGATCTGCCGTCGCATTTCGCATCATAGTACATGCAAATTGTAGTAATTTTAAACAAATAATATTGGTAGTCCTATATACGACCATATTGGTCCACATTCAACGTCGATAGTCTAACTTGAAAGCTTCTCCACATAAATGCATCCCAGGGATACAATATCCCTTTCAATTATCGAATTTACACAAGGATTACCTACTTACTTCCTTTCCCTACAGTGCCTACAGAAAGGGATCTAGCAACACGTGGGACCGCTTGCTCTTCCGCCCACTTCTCTACAAACAAAAACTCATTCACTCAAGAAACGCGCTGGTAACCGTGTTCTCTTTTAACTAAATTTTGTTGAATTGCGAATCGAAACCGCAAATTTACACACAACAGACAGAGCCATTATTATCTGATGGCGAAAAGAAGGCGGCAGATGAGCATACTGTCCACCTTGTGGTAAGGGATACTGTCGCCCATAGACAACTGAGATACATGCCAATATCAGTCCAGAATGACAAACGTTGGCACGAGCCCGGATGTGCTGCTACCTTTGAAATTAATTTGGAGGAAGGGTTAAGAAAATTGGGAGAGATAAGATAGGATGGAATGGGCTTTGGCAAATCTCACTCAGTAGCGCATTAGGAGAATAGGATAAAGAGGGAAATGCAGTACACATTGCGGTAATCTTATGTTACTGTTGTGGTGTTATCCCTCACGTCTTTACTAGAAAAATGCGTAATTTTTAATTTTATTCGCCTGAATTTTTAAATGTTTCATAATTAAGAATCAGTTTTAAAAAAATATGCGCCTGGCAAATGGTGATAGCAATGTTTATTGTATGTGGTGTTATGAAACGATTTTCAATAGCCTATGACTAAACCCAAAACGAACAGCAATAAAAATACGCTAAACATTCCAAAATAAACTTTCAACAGTCGAGAGGTAACTAACAGTGGAAACCTCTCAAATGTCACTCATACTTTCTAAGATTACCCTGAATATTCAAACAGACAGTTGAGTCCTTTTAAAGTCTGATGTTGAGAAAACTTTGAAAAGATTATTGTTGTTCTTTATTAAAGAAACAAAGTGGCAAACGTGTAGTGATAAACTGACGGCAAAAATAAAAAAACTAAAACGTCAATAAACATCTGTGATATGTCAGCATCAATCAAAAATTACAACCTTTGGCAGGCTTTAAATGGGGACGTTTGTGGATGTCTCTGTATTCTGTAGCGCAGTAATAATATTACTTGCGATTAGTATTTATACAGGGGAACACGAACAAGTAGGAATATTTAGAATGCGAGCGTGAATGTTAAAGCATGTCAGCTGAGCCTGGTCAGCGTCAGCCTGGTGGGTGGTGCACCTCTGATGCTTCCTTGCCTTTTACTTATGTTCTCTTATGTTTTTTGTTTCTCATGTTTATAGTGACATTCTCTCATCTTTATAATATTACAAAACATTAAATAGCCTAGGAATATCTATACTCCACTCACATTGTGTCAATGGGCGGCGGTCACCACTTACCATCATGTGGCCCGCCCGCTCGTCTGCCATCTATTCTATAAAATTGAAAACATTCCTGTGATTGTGAGTTCAAATCCTCGGCCCTTACCACTAGGTTTCTACTTAAGTACGGATTTTAAATATATGTCACTTGCTCGACGGTGAGGGAACACATCGCCAGGAAGCCCGCACGCTCTAGAACCACCAATCCGCACTGGGTCCGCGCGGAGGATTATGGCCCAAACTCTACCCGGTGATTTACTAGAGGAGAACTGAGAAGAGCATAAGATCGTTTGTTGTGGCGAACCTTGGCAGCGGCCTATCTTCAACGGTGAACTATCTTCATAGGCGGCGAGAGATGATAATACTATTATACAACATACAAATTAAATACGAAATATTTTATCAAAATTGGTCCATTCAGTTTCTAGATAATAATAAGGCAAGAATAAAAAATGTGGATACACCTACTCGGAACTACATATCTAGGTGCACCGATAGATTTTGAAAATCGATTTCAAGTGGGCCACACAGGGTAGGGCGCTGGGGGGGTGTATGTACGAGGATGCAATCCAACAGAAGCTAGGTGCACTCGACTAACCACGTGACCCCCCCTCGCTCACAGCACACACTCACACACGACAACCGTAAAATATACTGCATTTACCCTTTATACTATTCCCCCAATGTACGTACCAATGTGTTTTAGGTAGTATATGAGATGTGGGTGAGATATGCCAGAATCCATTTTTATCCCATCCGACCCTATCCATGCCCATTTTCCTAACCCTTTCTAAATCTCCCAACAGCAAGCAATGTATTCGGAGGGTGATAACGTTTGTCATTCTGGACTGATGTTGTAAATATGGTCTACGGTGCTGTAGCTACTGAAAGCCCAACTTGCTGCAGTTAACTTAACTATACTCTGTGAATAGTCGGTATAGACCGAAAACTCTGGAATTGATTTTCAATCCAGGGATTTTCGGGACCACAGAAAACGTCCGGGATCCTGGAACTGAATACTCCAGTCCCACTGCAGGGCACAGGGCTTTTTCGGGAGGGGGTTACGTACTGTCCGTAGTCCACTAGAATCCACCATTAGTCACCGCTAGAATCTTTTTTTAAAATTCTCGGACAGAACTACCGATGCCTGCTATTGAAAACTCGGTGCCAAGTACAAAAAAACTTAGAAGCAATATAGAATGGGATTGAATTTTCCTTGAAGTCTTAAATAATCTTCTATTAAAATTTTTTCTTAAAACCTTAAACCTTCTTAATAGATAAATGAATAAAAAACTAAAAAAAACTATAAAAATACGTTTAATACTAGTTTTCAATACATTAAGACTAAGCGTATGAGGCGGCGCCGCGCGTGCGCCGTGTACGTCAGCGCGGGCGCGTAGGGGAGCGGGAGCGAGGAGTGGCGAGGGTTCGGCGACACGTCACCGGTGTGGCGGCAGGAAGCCGAGCGCACGCAGCGCCGCGTCCGTGCGCGCCACCAGCGGTTCGCGCCAACGCCACAGCGTCGTGTCGCGCACCGGCTCCGCGCGCAGCACGGCGCACGTCTTGCTCAGCGCCGTGACGCAGTCGGCGCGGTAGTGCTGCAGCCGAGCGTGCTGCGTCTCTAATGCGTACGACGAGCACGCACCGCCGAGGCACGCCAACGGGAAGTGGTTATGCAACGCGAGTACGCGGTCCGTCTCGTGGAACGCCTTCACGTACTGGCCGGGCTTGGTGAAGTTGCGCGTGCGATATACGTGCTGAAGCATGTGCATGTACCGCGGCACACCCTCCTCCCAGCCGTGCTCGTGCCGCAAGGAATCCAAGTAGTACAGGTTGGATGCGTGGTATGAGGAGCGTGGTGGCTTCCCGGCGGCAGGCACCGACAATGGCAACACACGCTTCATCAGTCCACTCCAGTCATCGTCCAGCAGCGGTATGATCACCTCGTCAATGTCGAGTAGCGCGAGCCACCTGTACTGGTACATGTGTCTGTAGAGACAGTCGTTGTACGGTATCAGTTCCATTTGACGCTTATGCGTAGTTTTCTTCTTTAAATATATGTGCTGCAAACTTGGCAGATTGGGCTGGCCACCAGGTAACGTGACCGGCGTAACGGTGGTCACCCCCAGCTCTTTGTAGTAATCAAGCACTTTCGTAATATTGGGATGTACTTGCAACTCGTAAAAGAATATCTTGTCGGCGCCAAGTAACCGGATGATCTCGATCCACTCGACGAGTCGCACGGAAAGATCTTCATGCAGAAAGTCGAGCCCCTTTACGCAGACGGCGAACTCCTTGCGTTTGGCGGGTAGAGTGGGGCGCTCGTAGTGTACGCGCAGGTTGTTCGTGGCGCGATCGCACATATTTTCCACAATAGAGACGGAGGCGGGTACCAAGTGACGCACTTCAGGCGGCAATACGCACGCTAATAAGTACGGCTGAAGCACCTTGTCGCGGTAGTTACCCCACTTGCTGTTCCACACATATTTGTATTCGAGATTGCGCACCACGACTGGCGCCTCGTGCTCCTCGAACCAGATCTGGCAATGCGTCGTGATGGCGGGCTTGATGCGGTCGTGCACGGCGAGTATGCGGATGGAGGGGCCGATACGCGACGTATTACGTACGTCCAGGTACGCACCGTAAAAGTGGAAAGTACCCTCACTCGCACGCAGTGTCTGCCAGTACGTGTTGTGAAACTCTAAATCGTATATAGAGGGGAAAGGCGCGCACTCCTTCTTTTTATAGAACTTGTTTTTATCGTCCTTATGTTTATGCCAATAGATGAGAGGGAGCGATGGTAGGCGGCGCTCGGCGTCGGCGAGCTGCTCGTCCTCGGAGAGCACGTGCGGGTCGATGGCGGGCACCGGGGGCGTGCCGAGCGCCGGTGTGGAGGCGGCTGGCTCCGACTGCAGCAATAGACGCGCGGGGGGCGCGGGGTGAACGCGAGCGCTGGGCGGTGGTTGAAGACGCGGCAGCGCGAGCGCCGCCAGCGCGCCCCAACACAGCAGCGCTGCCAGCCACCGCAGTCGCGACCGCGAGCCCCCGCCGCACAATCGCGCACACCACCCCCGCATCGCCTGGAACATAACAAGATACAACTGTAAATCGCTTCATAAATAACACAAATACTGGGACAGTGATGTGGTTAAGGCGGGTAACAAAATATGATAGAGCGATTTCTTATTTTGGAAAGAGTTTTGATTTGGAATCCCATTATGAACTTTATTCATCTTGTTGGTATCAATTGCATATGGAAATCCTGGTATAGGAACTTAGGGAGAGACAATTTAGTCTTTATAAATATACCAGTGACCTGTAAAAGCCGCCCGCGACAGACCATCCCCGGCCAGGGGGCTGGCTGTCGTCTTTTTCTTGCCACGCGTTCGCATGGTCCACGAGCGCATTGGACAAGCACTGTATGTCGAAATCACGAGACCTTCTTTTAACCACATCATGTATTAAACTGCTCTATCTCAGTCCCCATTTGAGAATGTGGACAATCAAAACATTTTGCACCAGAGGTATGTTACTACGAGTATATGGAAATAGTAAAATATAACTAAAATTCTGAAAGTTAAGTCAATAATGAGATATACTATTTTTATGACATTTGTCTGTTTCTGTTTAGATGACATACGTCAAATTGTCATAGATGTTCCTTTAAAAATGCAGAGGGTGAGAACTACTCTTTGGTTGTCCCTCGTAATTAGTATTAATAGGATTGGCATTTGTAAAATCATTCCGGATACCCTCCAAACTAAGACAAATCCGATAAAAATTGGCTGCCCAAGTATGTGAGCGCTAGGCTCTGACTCCTTGACCTGACCCTATGCCACAGAATTCTACGATAGATCATTTACTGCAGCATCTGTATGCTGGCTGTTAACAGATGGAGAAAATAAGAATGGACCGACTAAGAACGCAGTGATGTAATGATTTGGTTAGCCGCGGCCCCTCGCGAGTGGCGCGCGATCGCACGTGAAGGGAGATAATGCGATGCGATACAATTGTTGCAACCTCGTCGACACACTCCGAGCTTCATTGAAACACATTGCCTGTAACACGTTACACTTAAGTACCTATTCATCTACAAAACATCCTCATAGACGTGCCCCGATAGATACACCGATCTGGCGGCGGCGAGTAGTCTTCTATTTTGGAATGCCTGTGGAGGACGCAGTTAAATAGGCGATTTGACTACTGTAACTGCCTGCGTTAGTACGTTATTGTGTATTGTTTTGCAGTGGCCAAGGCTGAAGGCCGCCGGATTTAGTTAATTTCCAGTCGTGAGCGGAATGATGATGTATCGCGGGGTCCGCGCGCTGCGTGACCGCCAGGAGTCGGCCCGTGGCAAGGTGACTCATCACCCTCACGCTGCCTCATCTTCATCCTGGAGTCGTGATGTTCGTCGAAACCTCTGACGTAATATACGGACATTCATGGGCTCATCTTATTCACGGCTGCGTCCGTGCGCCGTTCTACAATTTGTAACCAGTTTTTGTGCGCCACAAACCACAATGCTCCGGTAACGGTTCATCGCAATCGTCTTTTTCGTGCGTTCTTTTATTATAATTATAAGCCACCATTACAATGCATATTAATAGATGTTTTGTTAGGTTATTCTTATTATTAATGTATCACACAAACAAATCATATAAATTACACATATTTTCCTTAATAGTAAAGTGAATAGTTTGTCTACGGACGATATCGCTCCCTACATATAGCGAAAGGGAAACATAGGTAGAAGGATTGAGTTAAGAGCAGATTATTAAACTAGAAGAGACTGTAGAATTCAAAAAGTAGTTATATAAACATTTCTTTGAAGTTAGGTATTGAAAGCCCAGTTTTCAGGAAATTTAATTTAAAGGTTAGGTTAAGGAAACAATTAATACGTTTAGGAAATTTCGCTTTTAGCCGCGCGGTATGTTATACTGGTAGGTATATACCTACAGTGATGCCAATTAAACATTAACTAGAATTCGGCGTTACAAAACTATAAAAATAAACCCTCATCATTTAGATAACTCGATATTTACATTTTTTTACGAAAGTTATGTCAACAATTTTGTAAATAAAATGTTCGTAAAATATAAATAAAATATGGAACTGTAAGTAGGTGACAGTAAATACCAAATTAAACAAGAGAAACGAAAATGTAATGTTTTTAAGCAAATTACAAAAATGTCGGAAATGCGGAGACTTGGTACAATTTGCTCTGCACTCCACATACATATTATGTATTTTTAAAACATAATGCGACTATACTCGTAGTTAGCAGAACAAGACTCTCTGGTTATTGATCTATGAAGAGATCCCATCATTCCGTACGCAAACGATGTGTAACCCTGTCCGCTATCAAAAAAAATCTTGACAATGCAGATTGTCGCATATCAAGCATGGGCGTAGCCACGGTGGGGTAGGCTGGGGCGCTTGCCCCCCTGGCATAGAGAAGAATAAATAATAGACTTTCTGCATTACACTATTTCTATTCAAATTATAAGAAATTAGTTGGCTTTACTCCACCCTGGATAAAATCTTGATTAAGTCCTTTAAATCAAGCGATTACTTTACTTCAGTACTTCAATAGGTAGGTACCTACTATTTCAATAAAATAATAGTTACTAAACATCTATCAAAGTTATAACTCTTTTATGGCTAAAAGAAACAGTGTACTTCAACCGCCATTAAAGTACATGTCGTTAATATAGTAACTAGTTCCCGTTGGATAATTGCTGAAACTCATTAGTGTCATTAGTCATTAGCTCATCGCCGGTTACATTACGATTCGGACAAACACGTGGGATTTGTTGCAAGCCAAGCAAATTCGTTAGTTATTGCTATTGTAGTTTGTTTATTTGCATAAAACTACCTACGTATATGTTTTAACAACACTATTGGAAGTTACTAGAATCCGGCAATCAAAGAATTGCAAGAGGTAAGTACAAACAGAAGTGCAACGCGCGACTGCACTAAACTGCTCTTTGCCTACTATTTTTTTTCAGATATCACGAGATGACTTCCAACATCTACTTCCTGCAACATCAGAGAGAAAGCAAGCGTACTTTGGGAACATATTGAATAATTAAATATTATATAAAATAAAGCTATTTAAAAGTGAAGATGTCTGTGCTAAAGAAAACACACGACACACTATAGACTACTATATACTATATACAAACAAGATAGTGCACACTTGCGCTGTTGCAGGAGTGCGCCTGCCGCCCGCTCTCCTCGCAATGTACAAAGCAGCTGTTTCATATGATTGAAGAGTTAAATCTCTTAAGTTTTTTCCTAAATTCCTTTTACTCTAATGATAAATAATAATAATTTATTTGTTTCCAGTTGCGTAGCGCTCTTTAAGTACTAGTTTACAGCCCTGCAGTCAGATACGAGTGAGCCAGCAGTGCACGCACATTGTCACATTGTTGCGCGGGCGCGTGCCGACATCGCTTATGGTCCATTGTCACATCCCATTACACGATAGTTAACGTATTGAATGCCACTTTTGTTTTTGTTATGCACATCTTTAATGCTGTTCTTTGGAAAACGTTGATTAAGTATTTTGTAGCTAGAATTTCCATTAGCAAGCTTTAAAAACGGACGACACATGATCACTCAGAACAGAATAGAACAGTAGTATCTTGTTGTTGAGAGTAGGTAATAAACATCGTCTCTAGTTGAGGTGCGGAGGTCAAATTTCACCATAATATCGCAATTTGCAATTGTGATTCCGACGATCAAATTTTTGTTTAGAAATTCTAATTAAATTTAACCCCTTCCGATTACGATTTTAACAAATTTTCGGAATTTAGCCGTGTGCATTGAAAATACCTAAAGTCGGATTATTTATTCGAGTCGGGGATATGACATATAGAACTTGTAAACAGAGTGACATAGTGTTGATGATGCAAATGGAAGTACTCTAATTTAACTAAAGGACAATAATTCGATTTTGAAAGCCCTAAAAATATGCCAATGTTATCGACTCTAATTTGTCTCGAGTAAAAAAATCTGCATACAAGCTGCATGCATACTCCTACTAAACTACCGGTGATCTTAAAATAATCACAAATGCGTTTTTAAATCGCTCATTATTTGTTAGTTCCCAATATTGCCACCAGATGTCGTTGTATAACTCGCTACATTTCGACGCTGTTTTTTTTTTGTTTCCGAATGAACCTCATGGCAATATACGCTAATTTATAATTAAGTTATTTTTGAGATCGCTTTATTCATGCGTAGAATTCATTTAATCTATAGTTAACAAGAGGAGAACATAGCAAGTTACCAATGAGGTCTATATCTTTGCAATATGGGTATTAATAACGTATCATGGTGTATATAATCAAAGAAGAACATTGCAGGTGCTTTGCCAAAGATATAGACCCATTAAGGACTATTAGATTAAAAAGGTTTTAACCTACTGGGGATAAGGATTGTAATCACGAAGTTTATAATGTACAGTATATATTTTTTGACATTGTCTTTGTGGTCAAGGACGCGCCCTCCGCGCATAGCTACTCAACACGTAGGTTGGTACCGCGAATACATCATTAGTCATTACATTACAATCATTAGGAACGTACAAAAATATTTATAATTAACTAAGTAGGTACTTATTTAATCGCAACTTGTTTTTATATCACAGGAAATTAAATAGCAGATATGAAATACTAGCATTTCGTTGGTTGTTAAATACTCACAGCAACAGCACTGGGACTGTAATAAATAACTGATTTTCTTGATTGGTAATTATAAACTACTGAGAGTTTTCATCATAATTTGGAAGGGCATCGGCCAATTAAGAGCCTAACGACATTAGCAACGCTTTATTGTTTGTTCGATGCAATGACAATACAGTAATATGCAACATTGCCTTAAACTTTCCTCACTCAACAAACCATCACAGCGTTCACATATTTAACAAAGCTGATCGATAGCCAATGGGGTAACTAATTAATTCCTATTACTTTCTGCAGAGCATTGTAATGTGTTGGTTTGCGCAGGCGATCGGGAACCTCATGCAATATGCATGCGCACGCGCAACGCAGGGCGCAGGGCCGAGGTCGTCGCCCGACGGCGCGCGGGATACGGGGAAGGAGGGAGGGGCCTACTCGCACTTCGCATAGGAACCGGTCCCTCGGGTAGACAGCACCTCCCCCTCCGCCAGCATTCCCCGCGAACACCCTCTCTGTCTGTGCAATACAACCAACAAAAAAACTTGCAAGACGACTGCAGCCCGTTTGTATGGGTGTTACTCGGATGGTTAAAGTTTAATCAATGAAATAGAGGCGGTTTTACTTGGTTATACTAGTGAAAGATACTTCCTAAAAGCAAACAAATAAGATATAGCAAGCATGGCTAACAGATAAATGTAGAAATGTGATTAGAGGCCAATCTGTGAACAGGGACAGTAGAGAACACGCTCCATACCAGTATATGGGTGACACAGAAATAAGCAGTGCCTGATAGTACCTAAGTGGATACTATCGCCCACGAACATCTGCCACATCACACAATTTTGACAAATTTGGGCATACGCTTCGATGCGCTGTCTGCCTTTATAGATTTAGGAGTCTAAATCTGGATAAAAGACTGAGAAGGATGGGGCATAGAGAATAGGTTGAGGAAATATCTTCCACTGCTTGAAAGAGATTAGTATTTAAAATATGTAGTAAAAACAAGTGGAGACCTTTGCAGGAACTGCGCGAAACTGCGTCCCTAAACCCTGTGTGCACGAGTGATATGTGGTAATTAAATGTGTATTACGGCATAACCTCTAAACTTCTCTAAGCGATGGATCATTAATTAAAGTGACGACTAATTAACCCAGTTGACCCTGCCTGTTGAGCTAAAAATCCCGGGTTCGATTCCCGGTCGGACAATCATTTCTTTAACGACAGGTGTTTGTTCGGGTCTAGGTGATGGGCACGTTGTCTTCGTCTTTGTATGTGTCTCTGGAGCCACGACACAGGGAATCTTAGTGTGGGTCACGACACAGTGTGAGTGTGGCCTTATTTATTTAGGCACCGCAACGTTATACATACGAATCATTATTTGGGTATATAATTAAGATAAAACCGAAGTCCAGTATGTATCCCAATTATAGAGGTGCACAACATGGATAAAAACTAGATTGGCTAGATTGTAACACAAAAATGAATCTAAATTTTAGAAAAATAAAGAATCTCAAAATTAGAAATTCTAATTTTAAAAGTCTTTTAGATAAATTGACAATAGAAAATACACAATAGTGAAATGGATTTACAGATTTTTAAACTGATATTGGTTGATTAACAGTACCCAAGCGATTGGACCCCGCCGAGGGTAATAATTTATATTTGAATTTAGGTAATTTATCGCTAAAAATGTCCAAACGTATTTCAGGAAATTGTTTCATGAAACTATTGTAGGAATCACACATAGAGTTAAGGGAACATTGCGGCCGACGCTTCTCTTCCTTGCTATTATTATTTATTTAAGTATTACAATTATTTTTATTACTGACAAGACAAATGAATCTCTAATGTATTTCGATGCAAATAAAATAAAAATAAAATCGCACGCCAAGGAATTTATAATGACGATCTGTGTACCAAAATAGAGTTATGGTATTTAGTGAACAGGCGATATATTGCTGCAGCAAAGCGTCGCGTACTTAACGACAGTAGAGTCCGTCTCCAATCTCGCCGATTGTTTGTAGAGAGTGGTGCGCAAACAAAGCTTTAGGAGATCGCTGTATCTTTCATGTTTGCAGAAACTTAGGTAGGTACCTTTTCATTTACCACATTATGCAACAGCATGGCGCCCTTTCTACTGCTTTCCAACTTTTGCTTTAGTGTTGTCTCGCCATCGGGTATAAAGTGTCTTATACTTACCCGTAGTTAGTTTATCAGGTGATTCTACAGAACTAGGCGTGACTATTTTATTTAAAAATAACTTTAAATGAAGAAAAACTGTTCTTGTAGTCTATCTACGTATATAAAATATTTAGAATTTAACTTTCAAAGGATAACCATAAAACTAATAAAACTGGTTTTGATAAGCGTTTTATGAATTCTGTCATAAATTAATCTTTACCGTAACCTTCGCTTGTCGATGTCAAATCAGTAGAGTTACATGTAGGTACTTGCTTTAATTACGTAGATCACCGCCACATTTTTTTTTCTAACACTATATATAGATATCATAGATAGATTATACATCTATATTATAGATATTACAGAATACATAAATAATTTACTAAGCTTCTAGCAGGTAAAATAAGTGGTTTATGAATAATTACAATAACATTATAGTAACTGTTATGATTACAATACATTAAGGATTTTTTACAAATTTTAGTAGGTATACATCTCCTCTAATACATCAATATTTACAATTCGACAAAAATGTGATAGATAAGTTTTAGCTGAGAGTAGGCTATCAGCTAAAAGTTAATAGTTGTGCACAACTGATTATTTTTATTAGTTTTATTTCTCTTTCTGAAATCTATACTTGTAACTGATATCGCCACCACAAACGATAATAAAATTACCCTCATGTATCACCCGTCATAGCCATAAAATGACCTCATCTAACGCTAAAATATTCTTACGTTCAAAAGCAAGTCTGTCGTTTTGGAACAGAATAATTTATATTTGACAGGAATGTTAACGCATTAATCCTCTTATGCAGAGTTGAGAGAGTATTCGTACATAACAATGCTATTTTATAATCAGGTGCAAGCATTGTATTGAAATACGTAGGGACTCGTATTTTGCATCGTATCCACTTACTGTCTCGTTTTAACCAGTATTTTCTCATTAACATCTTATTGGAAGATAGAGCACGAACGTTGACAACATGTTAGCCTGGAACCATTGGTAGGGAACCGGGGGGCGGGGGGGGCGGGGGGGGGGGCGGCGGGGGCGCCGGGGGGGGTGGAGGAGATTTACTTCGACGTTATTGGTTCCTTTGTAGGGCACGATCATTGTAGTCTAGTCGCATCTAAATATTATTTGCGATACCTACAGATTTCATAACCGCGGATTGAAAACGTTTACATAATCAGATTCCGCAAGTTTAAATCCTGTTCATATGTATTTTTTTCTATTTTTTATCTCAATACGTTTCACTAGACTTGGTTCTTTTTTTAATAAGATTGTAAGTGTTGTTTTGGTTTGCTGAAGGTTGATCTGATCTCCTTTTAAATGTTTCCCGTCACTGGTCGTCTTTTGCAATTTCTACTTAGAATTTGATTCATTTTTGTTTAGCTACTATCAAAACGCGACTCTAGGGGAATCTTAAGATATTTCTCAAACAATATACCTAACAGTTGTACGGTGACATTGCGCAATGAGTTTGTTAGTGTTGTTGCACGTGTGGGGTGCACTCTTGTCTTTTTGCCAAGTGTGTCACTGGCTAATACAATATTCGGTCGGCCCCGAACATATTGCGATGCAGCGGCACCCCACCCACCGCTGACCTACAACCTGAGCTCCTCTTGTACCACTTCCAGTTAATGAAGCAATGTTTATACTGCACTTTCATATGTATAACAAAACATATCATTTATGCTTACACTGAAATAAGATACCTATATTTTAACATTTTTTTGTATAATAGGTATCTACGAGTATAAAGATCTGTTCCATGTTAAGTTTAAATTGAGATGAGATCGTTATGTGTACAGTGTGTTTATATGTAGGTGCTTATAATAAAGCGAACTTTCACTAAACTTTCAGCGTTAGCGAATGGTGTAGCGTCATCGGCGCGGGCGCTGGGAAGTGCAGCCTGCAATACCGTCTTACCACCGAGAGTGGGTTACATAATATGACATCAAACTGTGCATGATATCCACTATAAGTACCTACATTTGCCAGAAATATTACTGAGTACCTAAAAATTTAAACATAAGTTACATTTTAATAATTTAATTTTGTTAAATGTGTAAAATATAAAAATACGTGTAACATACGGGAGGGAACAAAATAGTGAGTCATCAACACTACCACGAGACAACACTACCATGAGTCAACACTACCACGAGTTAACACTACCGCGAGACAACACTACCGCGAGACAACACTACCGCGAGACAACACTACCGCGAGACAACACTACCGCGAGACAACACTACCGCGAGACAACACTACCGCGAGACAACACTACCAACTGATTATTTGACGTTTTCATCAACAAAACAACGGCGAACTTTCAAAGAATTCATCATATTCATTCTAACATTTTTTCTTATGTTATGATTTGAAGTCAACAGCGGTTTTGCTGAGTAATTGTTTCCCGGCGAGTGACCGCGCGGTCGCTCGCCGACGCTCCATCGTACCGGTTTCTACAATACCTAATACCTATCAACAATGGATAGGTGGGCACATTGTAGCACAATTATTGTGTGGTAGGTAGTGCACGTCGCGACCCACTGATCGCGCGTCAGAGAATGCGCGCCGGTGACGCAACAGTGGATGTTATCTCCGTCTCTCCACTTGAGGCACACCCTTTACTTACGAGTAATATCAATGGATTATCTTAACATCGTTCTCATTCTAAGAAGCCGACTATGACGCTTTATGATTACGCAGTCATTCCATTATCCCACTGTTTTACATTCCATTCCAAAGTGGAAATTCCATCCATTCTAAATTAGATTATATGCTGAAACAAAAATGTGAGCTTAGATAAAGACACTTAACTGTTTTGAAATAATCCCCTTCTGCACATCTACTTTGCTGTCATTTTAAAGATCATGGTTTCTGAGGTTTTATGAACGACGATTTTCGTTCTTGCCATCATTACAGTCATTTATCATTTATATTGATCATTTCAAATTCCATGGATAATTTCGGCATCTTTAAATTTAAAATCGCAGTGAGATTCCTTATAAAATATAATGTATAAGTAAGTATTTGGCACTTGCCTTTATTGTACTGACTTTATCACGTAGAGTAGCTGCTTTGTTTACGAAATTTAATGAAGCCATTGCATTGCTGCTCGTATAAGCTTCACGCTATTGGTGTTCGCTTTATCTAAAACGCCTTTCCTAGTTTCTGCTGTCCTTTGTAGTTGTACTGCAGATTACTCTTATTATTTTTACTTTCTACTGACGGTCGCTTGAGATCGATTAATAAGGACATGTTAATCGATAAATCGATCACGGAAATTAGTTTAACAAAATAACTGCAAAATTAACAAGTATGACTCCCACTCACACTTTCACTCCCAATCAGTTCTGCGCACCTATTGGACTGTAGTTTATAGCAATGACAGACGTCCTCTAAACCAATCACGGTCAGTACGGTCGCTGGTATTGTGTCGGTGTGACAGGGTCCGCGGGGTCACGGCTATCGAGCCTGCTGTAGATGTGGTCGCAGTTGGTGAGTGTGAAGTTTCTCGTGAAGTTTATAACGATTAAGTAACTCAAGAGGTTTTGATCTTTCGATCGGTATAGAAACGAAAGGTAGCTGCACATTTGCCCTTGGTATCGTGTATGACATTGTGTGTGGTAGACGCCCGTTTCTTATCGATCTATCCGTTTGTCTCTCTTAAGAAATTGTGAATGCAGCCTTCTATATCATACGTCAGCATCTTGTTAAACAATTTTCGGTCCTCAACGCAGCAAAATGCACCGTTCACCGGCCGCGCGCCGTCCGACGCACGCACCGCCTCGAGCGACAACGGAACTAATCTCAATGACTCAACGTTATTATACCGTTCCGCTATCAAATAAGGAAATTAATATGCCACACGATCTTGACAAGTATTTGTGACGTTACACACAAACGTGTTTCGTAGAATTTCTACTATTTCGTATAGTGACACATAAAATAACAAGTGTATGATTTATTGTTTGACGCCGGTAAAGCCTCAGTCCAGAAGCATTTTCATAGTTTTGTCGCAGCAAACGCGATTAAAACACATTGGACTCTTTAATGGAGATACATTGAGACATAGCTAATACTAAAACAAGGAGCACCACCGTCCATGTCATAGATCCCACCATAGACCCCAGTGGTCCGTGTCTTATGATCACTCGTACATTGTACCAGTGACGTGCAAGTTTCTGCCCTCACATAAATGTCCCTAGATGTCTAAAAATAACAAATTATACGTCATTGTAATTGTCATTTATCCTGCATTGTAACTGTCATTTATCCTGCATTGTAACTATCATTTATCCTGCATTGTAACTGTCATTTATCCTGCATTGTAACTGTCATTTATCCTGCATTGTAACTGTCATTTATCCTGCATTGTAATTGTCATTTATCCTGCATTGTAACTGTCATTTATCCTGCATTGTAATTGTCATTTATCCTGCATTGTAATTGTCATTTATCCTGCTAATTTATGTATAATTTTTAGAATTCAACCCTAGTTAGTTCTGATTTCTCGACTCTTAGAACAACAGGAAGTCGGAAATGGTTCAACTGGAATATGGTTCCGTGATTAAGTTCCTTACAAAAGAAGGTGTTAGACCGACCGATGTCAAACATAGGTTGAATAATATGTACGGGGATTCTTCTCCATCATTTTCCACCGTCAAAGAGTGGTGTAAGTAAGTGATTTCGTTTAAGACGAGAGTCCATCGACGACGAACCCCGCTCCGGTCGACCCATTGAGGCACTCACTCCAAACAATATGAAATTAGTGGAAGAAGAAGTTCTCAGCGAGCGACGGTCAAACACGAAAGAAATGGCAGCAAGGACAAGGCTCCAAAAACTACAGTCCTTAGGATTCTTCATGAACATTTTTATATGAATAAAGGTAGTGTGAGGTGGATGCCAAAACTTATTTTAAGTGTTCAGCGCAGTGAACGAGTAGCGTGCTCTATAGAACTTTTGGAGGCCTTTCACAGCAACGGAAACGATTTTTTGGAGTCAATTGTTACTGGGGATGAAACTATGGTTCTTTACTATGATCGCCTTTCGAAAAGAGAGTCGATGGAATAGCGTCGTTCTGGTGAAGCACCGCCTAGAAAGGCAAAGGTTACTCAGTCTATCCAAAAGATCATGGATTCGATATTCTGGGATTGTAATTTGTAATTGTAAAATTGTAAGATATTTGTGACCTAATCTGAACATAGAGACCGGCTTATTGTCAATATGTACTTATTGAGTATGGTTTCAAGATTTCGTTTAAAAGAAATATGCTTTAACATCTGATTTTAAGATAAAACAATAAAAAATATGTTATTTCTTTAAAATATCACTAAAGTCTCATTATCTGGGAAATTACAACAGCCAATAAGATTTTGTTCCTCATATAATGTCAAGTTTCAAAAATGTTTAAAGAATAGTACGATAAAAACTTCTCGTGAATGAGGAAAGGTTATATATAGAATATAAATATATAGAAATAAATTATAATATCTAGTATTTGTGGAGCTAATTGTGAATGCATGGTGTAACAATGTATCCAAAATGTTATTGAGGCAAAATTCAACAAGTGCGCAAAATAAATCATGTATATGTTTTATGATATCGAATGTCTTGTTATAGTCGTTTCACATCATAACAAATGCGATAACTCGTGCTCAATATTAAAATAATTAGGTAATTTTATACATGTTATGTTTATACAAAACGATATAGTAGTTGAATGTTTTTGTAAATTTTACTCAAATAAAATCGCTAAATAAAAAATTGTACAATTGAAAGTTATCTTTCATACGTATATAGATTTTATATTGCATTATATTAACATTGAATACAGAAAACATTTCATTGCCTGCAATTTAAACGGTCGAACAGCCCCGTCTGCTGCCCTGCCCGCCTAGCCTACCTACCTACCCTGTCTCCTGTGCAAATGATTCCGGGTTTCTTTCCCAGTCCATGTCCATTTGGTTAATGATAAATATTTGTTCGTGTCTAAGTGGCTTGTGCATCTTTGTATCTCTGGACCCGCGCCACGGGGAATCCTAGGGTGGGCGTTTTTTTTTTTATAGGAAGAAGGTGGCAAACGAGTATACAGTCCACCTGGTGGTAAGTGGATACTGTCGCCCATAGACATCCGCGATACATGCCAACATAAGTCCAAAATTACAAACTTTGGCACGGATGCGTTGCCTACCTATGTTGATGAAAGAATGGATTTGGAGAAAGGGATGGCGAATGGGAAGGGATCAGATGGGAATGGGCTCATCACTACCGAAACACGTACGTACATCGGGGAATATGATAAAGTAGGAAATGCAGAACATTTCAAGGTAGTATTCTGTGACAGAAGGGTTACGAGGCTCGAGTGCGCCCAGCGGCTATTGGATTGCAGCGTTCACTCTTCCCCTCCAATTGAGTGTCGTGTTATTTAAAAAAAATACAGTTTTCAACTTTTTCCAAGATATATAGGTACAATGCATAAATATATGTCTAATCAAATCATTTATATAGCAGGCATATTAAGTGTATTAACAAAATATACCCAATATTCTTAATTCACAAAATATTAAATGTCTCTCATTCATTAGGTATCTACACTATGTTTTGCCTCGTTAGGTCTGAAAAACTAATTTAAATTTTTGATACTAATTACATAAATAATAATCATAATTTATTAGCATTTATGAACAGTAACAATTAGCAAATTATAATATACTTACTTATCAATCTTATCATCGAAGCATATAGCGCATGTTCCACTCTGATAACAAATTTGTCGTCACGCGTTTTTTGTGTGTTTATTATTGTAAATTACTATCAGTTTGGTATATTATTTTTATTACTAAATTCCTTGCGCATGCATTTTCAATCACAGAAGCGAAGGTATTCAGTAGCTACTATAATTTGTTCGGTTTAGTAAGTACGACGAAAGGAAGGTTCCACAGATATTCCATCGATAGCGCCCACACAGGATTCCGTAGGTACCTACTTTAAATTCATTTAATATATCTACTTACTTTTAATACAATCTAATTTCTTAGGTCTTTGATGGATCAGCAATTAAACTGCAACACATATGAGTATAGTAAAATTAAAAAGTTTGTTTATGTCTACATATAATAAAACTGTAGAACCAGCGTCTCTGTACATTGAATATATTTACCAAAAACTGATTGGGGGCGATGAAGGAAGAGTATCAGAATACAAAAAGACGATTTTGAAAATTTCTGCCTGTCTGTCTGTCTCTCTGTTTGTCTGTTTGAACAAGCTAATCTCCAAAAATACTGGACGAATTTTCATGGGGTTTACATGGGTTAATTAATCTTAGGTTGGCGCTTCGAATAGGCTTTGTTTCATCGAAATCGGCTGACGGGAAGAAAAAATATCCCAATTTAGAGTTTAAATACTAAAAATAAACGCGTACGGGGTCGCGGGCCCAGCTACCAGCTAGTAACTAATATAAATACAGCAAAAATGGTTTACCACTCACGTGGAGGATCGATACTTCGTTGTGGACTAAATATGGGGTAAAAGTTTAGATAGAAATAGAGCCTTTATTACTCAAATAAAATGCATAAGCGCAATGTGTGTCGCGCGCGAGCAATGTGTTCTCGGAAGCCACGCTTCATTCAAAACACTTCGTTTACTAATACTCCCTTCCCTTTTATACGAAATATGTGTATTCCTTAAGAAACATACTGGGTTGTTTACTGAAGCGTCCTCGGTGAATCCTCGTAATCGTTGACATCCTGATAGACTTGTGTTTGATGTAACTCCAAGGATATCACACTATTGCAAAAGCTGTTTAATTATGTGTGTTGAAATATATAATAAAATTTCTGTTGATATAAAGAAACTATTAAACAATATTAAAAAAAATATTAATTATTATTCACTGTTTAAAAATAAATTGTACAGTTGGCTTGTCACTCGTAACTTTTATGACATTAAGGAATTTCTTGACCTGAAATTGAAAAAAATTATTTCATAATGATCTCATTTATAATTAATTAATTGCATTTATGACAATTAGGGGATATGCTATTATTATTAAGGGATATGAGGTATTCTAAGATATTACATTTGTATGTGACACGTACCTACGAGTATACCTTCTGTGGCTGCGCGTGCGCAGTGATCAACAGTGACATCTGTAATGTACCATGTTTGACGCAAATAAAGATTTACAATTATTATTTTTAAAACTGAGTAATATTTAGCGTGTTACTAAGGGAACCTTAGTTTTTGTAGCCCATATCCTTTCGTAGGCCCCATGAAGATCAATTCGTCCAGCCGTTGATGGGCGAAAACATTTCAAACAAATAAATAGACTTCGTTTTTATATATTATTTAGGATCACTACAACATTTTAAAGTTTAGAATGCTTCGAGGAACGTGTGACTTGTGTGACGTGGCAGTTGAAGGTGAAAGCGAGACAACACCACGCTCATACAGACGCTCCTTACTTTGATCTTAAGTTTTTATTCTTCATTGACTGAAATTTCCCATTCCAATATTATCGACTATTAGTGTAGCGGCGCTGTGGTTTGCTGTGTAGATACACGAGCGCACGCGCAGCCGCCGAATGTAGTGCAAGATGCAAGGCGGCGCGCGGCGACGGTGTGGCCATGAGCACCGACACTTACCAGATACAAATAACTGCACTCCGCGCTTGCACACACTGAACTTATTACTCAATTACCCAGCACCATCCAGCAGTTATCTAGCAGTTATCACTGACTGCGCTGCTCACTAACTCAACTACGAGTATAATGAACACGCAGTTATTTTTTTTATTTATTTTTTTAGACAAAATAAACAGTCATTAACACCTTTTTAGTGGATGGAGCTTAACAGTCGTGCAAAACAACATTGCCCTTGGTGCTATGTTAATAGCAACCCAATTAGCCCAAGGTCTGTGCTTGGGTTCACTATTAAAAGTCGCACAAATTGAAAAGTCTAAACTGCACACCAACTTGGTGTTTTTCCAGAACAATGTAAAAATCCGTTTGAAAATAGTTTTCAATATGACAAGAATTCTAATTGTTTTTGAATACCTACTTACTTAAGTTATTAAAATAATTGTGTCTTCGTGCTAGTTACTTCTAAATATATTTTTTTGTTTCGTTTTTAAAACGACCAGTAGGTAGAAGAAGTCTTGATAGATTAATAGCGAAAGAAGCGTTTTATGAATTTGTATTGGAAAACCTTATTATCTCAATTTTCTCTCCTCAATATCATACCGACACATTAAGGTAGCCTCACTACTTGGCTTAGTTACATTGGCCACCGCTACTGCTTTATTTTTAACACATAAAAATTGAGTACCTGTATTCTTTACTGAGCCTGTGATAATCAAAATGATCTATGGCCATTTCGTAAATATCCAACATTTGCAGTCATAATAACTTCATTACCGATTTGTTGCGACAGTCTAAATACATACGAATAGACGTACTCGTAAAGTGGAGACGCAATTTGTTACGCGAAACGTGTACTGTGGGGTAGTCGGCAACGACGAGAAATATATGGTCATTAAATGGATGGCAAATAGCATGTTACGAGTAGATACAGCGGTGAGGGGCGGGAGACGTCGCGGGGAGAGATGACCGCGACGCGGAACTGCGACATACTTGCGCACGCTTTTATCGGGATACATCATCAAACAAAAACTCATATCAGCGAAGTATAATTGATTTGGAAATATGCCTATCCGTAATAAATTAATATTACACTAACAATTTGAAGCTGATAACAAAAATCAATGTTTACGGAAACACTGTACGTTTAAAATAGACCACTCTACACTAAAGAAAAAGTAGTCTTTACTTGTTAGAAGCATTTTAGAGTAATTTATAAAACACTGAAAGGAAATAAACCGTGGTTCAAATACAGATAATAACCATCCTTAAAATCAGATACCTACACCAGCTAAAGTTATATACAGTCTGTAAATAAAGTGATTCCAGATCTTCATTGTATAAGCGACAAGATTTTCTTAGAAGTTATTTAAAAACTAAACGATAAAGTAATCCATTTGGCTAGTCTAATATGTTCCAAAACATTGAACGCTTTCGCCGACAAACTGCATTCCGCTAATAAACGGAACACTGTTTATTAGCGGAATATCTCGCGAGCGGTTACACCTCCACAATATTGCGATGGCTTCATTTAAATTGGTTTGTGCGTCAGTCACTTTTAATGAGGGACTTTGAAACGTGAAAAGTGGATAACAAATCAACAAGCATTATTTGAAGATAAGTAATTTCAGTCGAGAATCTGTCGAGGAATTATGTGTTAAATATAAGGTTAATATGATATTGGATGTTAAATACGTAGGTATCTATTGGACCTGCGATATCAAATAGTAGCTGAAGGGATGATATGGCATAGATAATGTTCAAAACAATTGTGACGTATACTTTATAGTTTACCATTAATTGCTAAAAGAACAATTAGATAGTTGTGTTATTAGGCAGTTGCTATGGTAAGATGATAGTAGTGGTAATACTTACTGCGACGCTATGAGTAATCATTGCTGTAATAACAGGGCGTTTTCACGTGAACATCAGAGAGAGCATTACAATACTTCCGTGATTTTCACACTTGAGTGTAACTGAGAAGCTGTACCACTCCTACAAGTACATAACACAAGCACTAAGAATAACACAATAATCCATTAGTATGCGATGTATACGATGATCTGTACGCGCGCCGGTACCGCGCCGATGGACGACACTGGTGCGCGACGTGGAAGCCGCTGCGTTGCAAACGTTATCATGAACCGATGTAGAATATTATCAGATTATCACAGTTAATTCGATAACAAACATATTCACGGCACAAGTTATTAAATATTTATAGCTAGTAAAAGTTCTTACGTAGTAGGTAATAAACATTCATTGAAATAACTCATACGTCGTAATAACAAAGCAGAATTTTGGTTAAAACGAGAAGGTAATGAACTTTTATAACAGATGATGGGGACATGTGTGTTCTAGAACATGTTGTCAACTACAATACATAGTGAGTTAATTATGATTAAATAAAGTTTATTGACATTCATTAGAATTATTAGGAAAATAAAAGGCAACATTTGCCATATATCGTATTTTAGAAGTAATTTCATAAAAATGTCATATACATTTTTATTAAATTACTTATAAGGAGTTATAATCCTTATAATTATAAGGAGTTCTGAGGTTTTGAGTTTCTTTACTCAATAATGTTATCAATGTATTACTAGTCTAGATATATATAATAAAAATTTAACTGATCGCTGTCTGTACATGGAAGATATATGAGAAAAACTATTATTGGGGACCTTTATCAGCGCAATAGAACCCAAAACAATGATTGTTAGAATTTTTGTCTGTTTGTCTGTACGTTTGTGCGCGCTAATCTTAGAAACGGCTTAACCGATTTGGGTGCGGTTTTCACTCATGTATTGTGGTAAGCTTCACTTAAAATTTAGTGTGTGTTTTATTTCAATCAGTTCATAAATAAAAAAGTTATATCAATTTAAAGAATCACGTCGAATAAAGACGGTGTTTATAAACTAAAGTCCACGCGGACGAAGTCGCGGGCAACAGCTAGTAAGTAATACATTGATAACAAATGCTGTGCGATAGTACCTATACAATTTGGAATATAGTATAAACGCTGATGAAAGGCTCTGAGTATAGCGCTACACAACATATACTTTGTTAGTATTTTACAATATTTAAAATTCAATCAAACTTAAAGCAAAAATTCTAATGGAACTTGATCAACTGATCAACTGATCAACGGTCTTGCAGCCGGCTGCTTCTTGGAAATTGACCTTTTATGTAAACATATAAACGTAAATTTATATTAGGTTGCAGCGACAGTGTTGTGACACTTGGGACGGCTTTCTCTCGACGTCTCCTCACGTTCTGCCTTACCCTTTGACATTACTAGGCGCGGGCACCCGCGAGGCTTAGGTAACAGTTCGAATGGTAACGACACTCCGAGACATGCATCTTACTGCTGCTCTATGCTGTCACTTCACGGCGACTGCTTCACAAGACCAACTTGCCACCACCGATGTTCAGTAGAAGATTATTTTTCATATTACTTTCTGTTCGCCTTTTATGAAATGTAGATTGTGTGTGTGCACACAATCTGATGAACAATCTATTGAAAAACAACTTTCTTTATTCCAATTGATAAGATAAACATAATAAAGTTTCTTTTATATTTCTCCTATCACATAATGTTGTACACAAAAGTAAACGAGACCTTATCTTCCACTGAAAAGATCCAGTCCCGAGAGAGTATCAATAACGTCCATGGTCACATGACTTCTATTGTAAATGTCAATTGGTTGATTAAATATCAACCGTGTTTGTATAGTTTCTCATGTTTGCGGGGATTTGCTTGAACACACGACTGTTATACATATGTATGTATATCTAGATGACATTTAGCACGTCTCTGTAAAACGGCAGTATACAACTTTTGTTTAAAGCAAGGCAATCAAATTTTGTAGGGGGAGAGTGCACGCAGCATTCCTACAGCCGCTAGGCGCACACGACTGGTCACGTTTCCTCATCTCACAGAAGACTACCTTGAAATGTACTTCTTTATCGTATTTCCCCAATGTACGTACCTGTTTCGGTAGTGAGTGAGATGTGCCAGAGCCCATTCCCACCTCATCCTATCCTATCCCTCCCCATTTTCCCAACCCTTTCTCCCAATCAATTCCTAAAGGATCTGCAAAGGTAGGCAACACATCCGTGGGCGTGCCAACGTTTGTCATTCTCGATGTTAGCATGTATCGCGGATGTATATGGACGACAGTATCTACTTACCATCAGGTGGACAGTATGTTCACCGCCTTTTATTATATAAAAAAAATGTTGTCGACGCCAATATAGGTATGACAAGTTTTATGTGCGTTGATCTTCAAAAGGAAGATAATAGTGATGATAGTTTACAATGATAACGAAATGTATAATCGTTGTACCTTTTTACAGCACTGCATTAATTTGGTACTAAATGACACTTATTTTGTAAACTACAAAACGTGGGACCGCTCGCCCGTTCGCCTACTTAATTATAAAAAAAAAAATACTACGGTTCTACTTCTAATATTCCACGGCGCTTCACGATCGTAGGCAGCGGTCTTTGAAAATAATTGCTTAAAATAATTAAGCCACAAGGCTAACTTATAAACAGATATGTTGTTAGTTAATGTGTTAATTATTGTTGTAAACGATCTCATACGCACACAAGGAAAGAGTTAAGGATATCGTGAAACTTGATCCTTAAACAAAACCTGTAGTGTTTGTTCGTAGCGAAACATGACAATTCAATTAAATTGAAACCTATTAATAGTAATAACGTCTGATTTTGTGGTTAAGTGAGACTGGAGGGCAAGTTTACACACAGTCAATCGAGGACAATAAACAATGACAGCTGGATTGTGGCGTGCAATTGAAACGAACTACTGCGTCCCATTTAATGTGACCTAATTTGTAGTCATGTTCTATAATATGTTGTACGTTAAATGTGAGAGTTTATAACGTTTAACGTTTCGAATATCAGACAATTTGTTAGCATCGAAATATTGGCTCCTGCTGCTCAGTTTTGCTTTAAATCGGGCTTTTAGGTCATTACATGACACTTGAAAATTAATGATTATGCAAAATAAATACCGTTCACGCGAAAACATGAAGTAAAATTTGTTTCGTGATTTTCGTAATGTTCGTACATAATAAAATTATGTGGTCAGCTCGTCGACCGGCGAAGGAGCTCCAGGAACTACTTTTACCCGACGAATATTTTTAATGTAATTATAGTCGACATAAATGATGTTTGACATAAACTAATAACATATCTTACATTAAATTTAACAAAAATCGTCAAACAACAGTCTATTGTTGTTGAGAGTTGAGTTTTCGAAGTTTCCATTTGAATCTAAAACAACAAGGAAGCAGTGGCGTGCATTGTTTTTGAACTTGATCGACGGTACCGGTCGTTAGCAAGTATCTTTATAAATATTGCTTTTAATCGACTGGAAAATGTGAGGAATACTAGCAACACTAGCGACCGCCCGAGATTTCGCCCGCGCTAGCGTAGCTACAACACTAGCGACCGCCCGAGACTTCACCCGCGCTAGCGTAGCTACAACACTAGCGATCGCCCGAGACTTCGCCCGCGCTAGCATAGCTACAACACTAGCGACCACCCGAGATTTCGCCCGCGCTAGCGTAGCTTCGCTCAGTATTACACTCAGTTTACTTATATTAAAAACCAATTGAAAAATACGGATTGGTTGACTTTATTTGGATGTATTTTTAGAATTTGATCCTTTATGATTGTCATAAAGGAGATCTTTCTATAAATTGATGTGCAAGTCGTTAGCTAATAGCTAGAGACTGCGGTAGAGCGTTAACGTAGCGCACAGAGCATTTTGTGTAACAAATAAAACATTAGTTAGATCAGAGTGGACCGGACCGGTCTGATCACTGACCTACTTCGCGCAGCTAATACACAATCGGGCGCACGCGCACGATCTGAGACTATGAAGGACACGGACACGTTTCACTCGCATTGAGAAAAGCCGAGACATATTGGACAGCGGGCGTTTCAGCGCGATGTGTCTGCGGTAAGGATGCACGATCCGATACGATACTTTTCAGTATCAATACAACATCATACAATACTTCGATAGTTTGGATCGATACAAACAAATACGATACAGGTTTGCATCGATACAAACCTACTGGTATCGGATCAATGGAGCCAAATGTAGCAATCTCAGCAATTCCAT
The DNA here is from genome assembly GCA_914767545.1 of Sesia apiformis. Lineage (NCBI taxonomy): Eukaryota > Metazoa > Arthropoda > Insecta > Lepidoptera > Sesiidae > Sesia > Sesia apiformis. The sequence continues at coordinate 51,477 of OU611968.1, forward strand.
CAAAAAGTATATTTTTCGGTGGCACATAATTTAACTGAGGCTAGAAATAGATTAGATCCATAGAAATAGAAATTAATTCTAGAATTCTAGAAACAGAAAACTACTATTTTTAAATAGCCTAAAACTTTAAAGATTGAAATATCTAGCTAGCGAGTCCAAATATTGTTATACTTTTGATAATTTTATATTTTTCACTTTTTATTAAGAAAAAAATATTACAATAAATAAACTATTGCATAAATTATAGTGTTAGATTCGATACGATATTGAACTATGTGATACGATCCTAGTATCGTATCGTATCACATAGTTACGATCCGGATCGATCCAACATATCGATACGAACAAAAAAATATCGTGCATACTATGGAGTGTGCGGCAGCGGATGCACTCCGCCACAAGTGTCTTCGCACAAGATCTCATTATTCAAATATTCACTAGCGTCGCGCGGCTTCGCGTTAGGGGCGGTGCGGGGCGCCGCGGGGCGGGGCGGTGCGGGGCGCAGGGACCGAGGCTCGCCGCAGGTACATCTAGATAACACTCCTCGCACAATACAATACCCTGTCCTCAGATCCACCGTCTCGAGATTGTTATATTTATCCTAACAACATAATACGACGAGGACATTGTCTACATCGTTGTTGTTATGATATCATCGAGTGTTATTGCAGTTACAGTGTGAGTGGTGTGCGACCAGCGCGCCGCGCGCTGCACTCGCGCGCTGCACTCGCGCGCTGCACGCTGGCTCCACCCACCGCCGCACTTCCGGATAAACTGAACATAGATTAATTACCATTATACTATTCTTATGTTGCCTTTTCCTAACAATCAGTTTGAAGGTGTTTGATAAGATAAATTACTTGAATTAATTGAAAACAATTGACAAAAGTAATCGGAAAAAAGAAGCGCGCATTGTGCGGCGATGGCGATCTGGACGAGAACAGTGAACAAGGACAATGATAACATTATTTATTTATTTAAGGACAGCCCGTAGTTAGTTACACTAGTGGTTACATATAACATCATACAACCTATTTACTAAGGCAGCCATGCTGTATGTATATAAACGACTGCCAGAATGAAAGGAAAAAAGACTTACAATATGAAAGAAAAGAACCAAATTTCAACATTCATTTTTATACAATACTGTTTGAACTATCTGAATGATCATATCAGTCTCTTAGTTTCTCTAATAAAATTTTCTTGGATTTTGATAAAGAATCATTTATTTATTTTCGGAATGGCTAAATTCTTGTGGCCCTAATGGCCTTTCTATAGTCACGGAACTAGGGCGAGAACAGAGGATGCTCAGCCAAGAGTAAAAAGTGTGTGCATCAACGAGCCTAAGGGCTCCTCCGCCGGTAAACCGGCGAAAGGAACGAACCTCGGCTTAGGACGTTGATTTGGGGGTCACCGCAGGATCGCGAGTCGGTGAGAAGCGCCCAGGCGCGTGCCGGTAAAAGGGTTGGCCGATGGCCGGTGGCCCGGTGTGTGTTCATGGTGTAGCGTGGGGGAGGTCCTCGTCAGGAATCATTTATAATGATTAAAGATTAGTACGATTTCAATCGAAATTAATTGTATTATTTTATGAAATATTACATGGGCGAAAGAGCAAACTCTATCTAATAAAATTAAACAACTCCAGAATCGACGAATGCTTTGTGCACATCTATATTTATTATTATTGAGATTATTAGTTATTCTTGAGTAACGAGGGATTGTTATAATGTCTATCTTAGATTACACCTTTTTCTTCTAATCTGAGATATTTATTATAATGAGTGTATACTCTGTCGGACCAGAGAGAGCGGCCGGCCGAGCGCTGGTGGGCGTTTCTCTAAACTGTTCTTTAATATGTCACGGCCTATTCTAAACAATATTTAATGATTATTGTTTATGAATGTATTAAAATACAGGTTCAATAAAGAATATATTTAATTTGTTACCTATTAAAAATAAATAATTAAATACTCTATGAGAGCTGAAATCATTAGGGGAAACTTTCTTAAAGTGATAATAACAATAGCGATAGATGACGCTAATGAGACTTCCTGATAAAAATTCAAGCGCTTAGAAGAAATTAAAATTAAAATATACTGAATATGTTTAGAAGTAATAAGCAGTGTATCTAACTGAAAGCTGTTAAAATACTAATACTTAATCAAAAATTGTAGTCACAAAAATGTATTCCTGTTAAATTGTGGTGTACGCGTTTTAGTATAATATACTTAAAAATGACTGTCCTTTAATTAATTTGCATGTTGTCGTTATCTACAACATAATACAACATACAACAGCATCTATATAAGTGAGGCAACACTTAGCTATACATGCTATAATTAAGGCGACACTTCTTGTATTTTATAGAAATAAAATGTTACCTATGATTCCATTTAAATAGGCAAATACGAGTAAATAAGAAAAACAAGTCATATCATGTATTTATGCGTTGTTCTGGAGAAACAGCCACGTGCTGCGTCACGGACAGCCGACGCGTGCGCCGCGGTGCGCCTCGCGACATGACCGCCACTAACAATGTGGATGTTACCACTGGACTTATTATGACAAACACTGAAATATGTTTTAAACATTTCCAGAATCATATTCACTTTGTTTGTGGTTTTCGTAGACACTACATTTATACATAGGTATAACATTAGGTTGTGTGCACTGCTGGACATAGGGTCCGATATAAAACTCCAAGGTTCGCTACCAGACATACACTTCCGCTCTTCGCCATTAGCGGCGACTTAAGTCTAATGAGTCGTCAGTCCACGTGCCCGAAGAGCGCCCCACATTACGTCTCCCGATTCCTCATCTCCATTCGAGGAGTCGTCTTCCTCATTGGTTATCGATCCTGCGACAGATATTGCCTGCTCACTGCCATAAGTGGCAACTTTTGCTTGTCTTTAAACTATATCGCAATATTACATTGAGCTTTCCTGATGACATCATCCGTATTAACATCATTATGCTTACTAAATTATAAATGCTATGTTTGGTATGTACTCTGCAAACATGTATTTCGCATAGGTGTATTTCGTGGGACGGATTAAGTTAGTTTTAATCCTAATTTTACGCAAGCAAAGTAATTTAACTACAGCTAGAAATATACCAGGATACTCAGATAGTTTTACGACAAGGAGTTTTCGTCTATGGAACACTGGCTTTGATGTGAATTAAAACGATGACTATCTATAACATAAAAACAAAACATTCCAAATTCAAATTTCCCTCCATATTTTTTTACAAACTCAATCAAAATATATATCTCATTAAAAAATGGATATTCGATAGGAACATTTTCGCGCTATGATTTTATATAATTTTAAATGTTCTTTAAAACCTGAGATTCTCTAGACTTCAAATGGCGTTAGCAGACAAGTGCCCTTATATGGCAACTGTGTATCGTTGGTACAATAAATTTAAGCGTGGTCGACTAAGTTTAGTTGAAGAAGAAAGAAGCGGTCGCCGTTTAACGACTGTTACAGTGGAAAACGTGGTAGATAGCAGTAAAAAAAATATTTGTAAAAACAGGCCAATTACGTACGTGGAGATTCAGGAGAGATTGTAGATTGGATTAGGGAGTGTGTATGAAATATTACATGGGCATCTACGTGTCAGGAGGATAGCATCGCGCTGGGCGCCGCACAACATCACCGAGGCTCAAAAACAAGTTCGTATCGAATGGGGCCGTGATATGATAACAAACTTTGAAGGCGTCTCGGCGCGTTTATGACATTGTCACAGATGACGAATCTTGGATCTACAATTATGATCCAGAAACTAAATGTCAATCTACTGTTTGACTGTTTCAAAGTGAGCCAACGTCTACCAAAGTGAAAAGAGCAAGTTTTTTTCATTTTAACTGGCTACCTGATATTTGCACCTTTACGAAACTAAAGAAGCATTACCAACCGTATGCAGCCACGAGCTTACCAAACGTTTTCACTGCAGTGAGTAACAACTGTCCAAACACAGGTTTCTGCGGACTGCTGCTGCACCACGACAACATACCCGCTCGCTCAGCGAGGGGGATGTAACAAGGGATTTTTTAGACAGTACCTATACCGGTTAAAGTTTTAGGCCATCCTCCTTATAGTGGCGACTTGGCACCTTATAACTTTTCTTATTTTCCAAAATAAATTCCAACTAAAAGGAAAGCAGTTTTCGTTGCTCAAAGAAGCTGTGAAAAGGGTATCTGATACAGAGTGGATTTTTTTTTCAAAATTGGTTCAGACGCATGCAACTTTGTATAAACACAATTGGAGAGTACTTTGAAAAAATGTAATAAATAAATTGGAACCCGTAGAACATTTCTTTTCTTTTTCACAAAACTTTCTGAGTTACCTACGTAATGCATCATATTAATAATACTAGCTGTGCGCGCGATTTCGTATGCGTGGAATTTTAGTTTTTAAAATGTAAATTGGGATATCTTTTGTTCCCGTCAGCCAATTTCGATGAAACAAAGCCTATTCGACAGTTTTATTATATGTATACTGTGGATAAACACTAGTTAATAGATAAAGGAGTAACTGAACATACAATATGTTTTGAAACTTTTGAATATATTTAATCTGGTCGTGCAGTGAACGGTGGGGGTCGGTCGAGCGCGCGGCGCGCGGCGCACGGCGGCCGGCAACGCGCTCATCTTTCATTGAGGAGTCGATTGTCTCCGCCGCGTTACGTAAACAATGTTATTTGATTAGCGTTACGACACAAACAACGGCTCCGCGGAACAGCGACCATAAGCTCGATACGTACACATTAGGGTCAATTTCTCATTGATACTGCTTAACAACGATCTGAGCATCCGCAGCGCTCTTTAATCATCCATTTTGTGGATAGAAAGCTGAAGGTTATATTGCAGCTTCGTCGCGCTAAGCAACCGCAGGGCGTAGGGCGCAGCTTGCCTAACGCTGTGACATTTAGCTTATTTAAATTAAATGTCTCATGAAGTAGGTATACAAGCGTGTGTAGTACCGTCCACCAATCGCTTATAGGTAACGAAAATTTAAGAGTAGGTGATAATTATTTTGATTTCGTAGTTGTTTGTGAATTTCATATGAACATTAACATTTTATTTCCATTCCAAATATTCGTCCGCGACGCCGTGCTTCTAGTGTTCTAAAATTCTTGAAATTCTTAACATCGATAGATAAACTTTACAAAGATTCCTCATCAAGGATTCTTTGTATTTATAAAGAATTAAAATGTATGTATGTATATTATATGGAAGCACAACTAAAGCTAAATTGCCTATCAGAATCCTGGCTTTAAAAGCACTGAAGTTTAAACCACAGCTTGACACTTAACGACTGGACTTTATTCTCATTGTTACCAGTTGCAATCATACAACGCATCCCAGTTACGATCTAGAAGAGCAATGTGGGCATCTAGTTTTTGCGATTTTACGTTTATGGCAGTGCCCTTCTTTTTTTTCTGAAATTAGAAAGTTATCAGTAGGTTAACCATCTATCCGAGCTGCATTATTGGATCTTCCGTTATCTCTATCGGGACTTTAAAATAATTTACGTCAGTTTTCTGGTGCATTATTGCTTTAATATTCATAATCTCATTATGTTCTTCGATTACAATCTATCAATCATTGATATCTACTGTCTATCTATTGATAATAAGTGTTGTAGTTCTTTCACAAATGTCATTGTGTTATTATCAGTTTCAATCAATACTTTTGTTGTATTTAAAATGCAGTTGACTGCGATTTAGATTAAAGAGACGGTAATGTACTTTAAGTTGATTACAAAAGCAATTACCTGCAGATTCTTTTGAACGGAAAACGAGTAATGACTGTAATGAGTAAGCAAATTACGTCCCTTGCGGAAACTCGCTACGTCCCGAGCGAGATGATGTTCTGCGAGGAGGGCGGCCGGGGACAGGCTGCAACAGGATGGTTAACTCGCTCACCTTGTGACTGGTGGTCGGTCAGAGAAGCTGGCAGGAGTGCGAGGGGCGCGCGCTCATACTCGCGCGGTCGACGACCTGCGGCGACTCCGGTTAACTGTACAACACACACAAACACCACTGCTGCGACGGCACTAGTGCTCGACGGGGGAGCGCGGGACAGACTGGCTGCGAGCCCGGCGCCGCGTGCGCCCACGGCCTTGACTACCCCCCGCTCCGCGCAGCGCCCGCGGCTCCAGCGACGACACTCCTCTCGCGCTCCCTGCGCCGGCGCATCCACATGCAGCACTCGGGGCTCGAGGAAATGTATCATGTGAAGCGACGCGACACCCAATACCGTTAAATAACGATTACGATTACGTTTTTACATTACATTCTTTTGCAGTGGAATTGGGTCTATCTATGTGAACTCGCTTCCGCATGCTAAATCATTCACGGCATTTACCTACAGCATGGGCATGTCTAATATGGTGTATTACCATGAAATTAGATTAGTAACAACCGCTCTATTATAGATTTTTCTATGAAGTCTGAACAGAAACTGTTTACATTTACTATTTACTACCAAAAACATTGAAAAGGAACACCATAGGTAAATATAGAAAACTATTAATAGAATGCTCTATTGTTAACAGGTTCATTGCACTTCGTGTTTACTATAGGAAATTTCGCGGAGCATGGTCAGTTAGCGCTTCGATTTGTTTGAGCAGGATGCCGTTATAAAACAAACCTTCGGTTATCAATCTGGATTTTATTATTATGAACAAATATCTCGCTATTTATCTGAGTTGTCGCCTATGCAAAGTGTGTTTTTGCGTTGGAAGCTGGAGCAACATTCCAACCGGTTCGACCACAACTGTTAAACGGCAGTGGACACTGCCGGTGAACGAACTGTACCAATTGATAATTTATTTCACCTACCACCAACCTCTCACATCATATTAATCGGGAGGTTGGTCCTAATAAGCTTCGTTTAAAAGATTATCTATATATGTAAACCTTTAAACTATTTTTTTATTATAATTTCCTACCATCTTTCCTTTCTTTTCATGCAGCGTACTCTATGCCTATGTCGCTCTCCAGTGTTGGATACAATCACCACACATACCACACACACTGTTTTTTGGGTGGATATAGATTTTGCATCCTGCCTGCACAATCAGTAGCACGCGATGACGAGTGCTTGCCTTTAAAATTGTAAACTAGTCTCCGAATTGTTATTGAAATAAATACAAATACAAATGTAGAGATAACGCAAGAGAAGTCCTAGTTTTAGAAGAAATGCCATGTTTTGCAGATATACTCGTACAGAAGGATCCGCTGATTGACACTCATGATCGCCTGCAATAAATCTATCGTCATATCAATTGGCTGATTATCCACACGAGATTGCATCGATCTTGAAGGTCAGACGCTTTTGTATTACGCTTCATCCATAGCCAAGGTTCAACTTATAAACAGCCAATAATAGCTGACGTAGTCGTGATGGCGAGAATAATATGTTTACGCAAAGTGAGTAAAAAATATAGAACGAGTTTATAAAGATTGTATTTATAGTGCTTCACAAAACTTGAAGTGAATAGTGAGTGAGTGAGACTTCAAATTCCATATTCTTTTATGTCTAAAATATTTTGATTGCTGTAGGTGTTATTAAATCGCAAATGGCCCATCATATTTTACCTTTAGATATAAGTGCCCAAAATGATTAAAATTGATGTCAACAATAATGATATACTTAATTTAATGATACTAAAGCAGTTTAAAAACAATTTGACAGTTGACACGTGGTGCACCTCTCTCTCTCTCTCTCTCTCTATAGGTCTCTATAAAATAGTTTATGAAAATGGAGGACCAAAAAAATTAAACATATTGTTCAATAATAGTGATATCAACATATTATTATTATTTATGATCAGTTAAAGGAAATTAATAATGACGATAATAATGTAGCTAGTTCCGGTGCACCTACAATATACAAACCCGCAGCTACTCGTATGTTAGGGATTGATGTCAATTACAGATGATTTACATTTTCGGTGTATATATGTATACATTACGCTTTGATTTATGGCCACTATCAAAGATCTTTGATTATACAGGGTTACAGGAAATTCGCCAAATGAAAGACTTGGTCTACACCACACCAGTGAACTTTCAGGAGGATCTAAGGACAAGAATACTGGATGCATCCCAGCAACTAAAACAAATAGTGACATCGCGAGTGACAAAAACCGAAATCGAAATAGAGGTGGACATTTTGAACAAGACTTATAATTGATTTAACTTGTTAATATAATTTACCTATGTAACGTAATAAAAGTATTTACCTTTTTAATTTAGCTTATTGTATTTATTTCTCCGAAACAAAATCCATTTCTTTAAATAAGTTCAATAACGTAAAAAGTAGAGATGCGTTATTTGTTTTAAAAAATGAATAGATATTACAAGCATTTATACCTCATTGGCTAGCTGATAATGCTAGCAAGTTATTAAAATAATTTGTACGCTACGCTCGATACATATTTTTTTCGAAAATCACCGCTGTTTATACAAATCTAAATTTTTTTTCATTATGTCAATGTATTTTGACATGCTACTCGTAATTAAATGACCGTTTTCAAAATGTTATTTTTTAAAATGACTTATTAACATGTTACCTAAAAGCCAGAACTGCAATAAGTGTTAAAAATTGAGTACCGTTTCTGTAATTAATTTTTTAAGATGAAAATCGGGAAATAATGAAAAAAAAATTAAAAGTCGAATTACTCGAAAACCAGTCATTTTTGGCTAGGACACCTAATCATAACATTAACTGCAAATGAGCTCTACTGTAACCCCCTAAAAGGAGTACGTCGAATTTCCTTTAACCCTGTATATATTACTTGTTTTGAAATATGCTAATTAAGTAATTTTATGAATGAACAGGCAATGTGAGTCTGCCGGTGGTGAGGTGGTGAGGTGCTGAGGTGCTCAGGTGGTGAGGTGGTGAGGTGGTAAGTGGGTGCGAGGAGCAGAAGACTATGTGTGATGGTGATGGCGTGCCTTGTCTGACGCCTATATTTGGCAGTGGAGAAAAATAGATCGATGATCGATGAGAAATATTATATCGAAGTTTTATCAAAGATCATTTTTATTCCCGCTTATTCAGATAATAATTTGATAATTCGTGTTTTAAATTACCATAATGTACGAGAATATTATAAAGAAACTAAGTTGTTTTGTTTATATATAAGAGGTAAATTCAAAACTACTGGACCTATTTTGAACATACTTTATCTTTTAGAAAGCTAAACTAATGCAGACTAAGGCCGAGGCCGCACTGATGAGGCGATGACGATGCGCCGGCGACACGAATAAATGTGTGTTCGCACTGCAAGCGATAAACCAGCGCCACTGCATCTCGTAATGCCCGGTCGCATTGGCTAGGTAAGCAAGCCGTTTCACAGAGCAGCGTCTCTTGCGCCTCTCGCCGCATGAAGTACGCTCTCTTTGCGCGAATCACTTAGCAGTGTGGCCTTTATTACGCTTTATTACATAATTGTTCACAGCTCGCGTTGAAATCGCTGTTGATCCGTCATCGCTTTACTAAAATCAAATGTCGTCGCTTGTCGCTGTCAATACACATTTAATGCAAACACGTTACTTTGCTACAGAACATTTGAATATTACGAGCGATTTAAACGAAAAAATTTCGCACGCCCCGCGCCGCTTAAGCAATACAACACCATATGTTAAAAGAAGTTTGTTTTATCAAATTAGCCGTTGGCCTTAGGCTATGTTTGGGTTTCCTATGAACTTGTTACGCCATCTGAGCGAAGCCAGGACAGGGCGCTAGTAATTAAATAAAATGTTTTTACGTTAGAAAGTCAGTGTCTTTTTTAAACAATGTTTCAATATGAATGGGCCACAGCCCAACAATAAAAAATCTCCACGACAGTTACATGAGTGCACATTGTATTGCAACATGTAAGACCACTCACTGATGATATGGTATGCGTTGGTGCTTCAGATGGAGCGGAACATCGAGGTCAGCGGCGAAGCGCCGCGCCCGCGGAGGGGGGACGTGGCACACTTCCGTGGTTAATTGCGGCCGCCCGCCCACCGCACGCAACGCTGTAGACTAGACCATCACTCAACACCGTTACTGGTAAGAAAATAGGTGCAGACAGACAGAGGACCCACCGGGGAGTGACTATTACGATTCCCAAACCCTTCGACCCAATGAGATCTTTTGTATACTTTGAATTCTGTCTTCTACTATTGATCCCCAAACATAATATCTAGATACATACTTCGGGATTGTAGTGTCGGTCGGTTTTAAAATAGCACCACGCCATCTCTTTCCGTGGGTGTCGCAAAAGGCGACCAAAGCGACAAAGCCGCTACCACAAGCCCTTAGGAACTACACCACCTCTACAAGAGTGAACTGGACAGCCCGATTGCCAGGGCGTCGTGTTTTAAGGCTATACCATACATCCCTCGTGTGCACATGCACAAGGTGCACACGACACGGGGGGGGGGGGGGGCTCGTGTCCAGCAGTGGATAATAAAAGGGTTAGTGATGGATACTTTAGAATATATGGCAGAGACCTGCTGTAGTTTTTTAGTGTTGGTGAATACTCATTCTGCATCTCCCTAAAGGATCTTATTCGCACATGAGATACATCATGGACTCTATCACCTCATTACAGACTCTACATATTTTGTCATCTGCCAAATTCATCCTGTAAAAGATTTTTTTTGTATCATAGTGGAAGATAAATACTCCAGTCAGTAGCCGTAGTTATTTTTTTGTAAAGGATAAAATCTTCCTCGTCCAGCCCATACTTGTCTGTTTGAGAAACTTCCCTGCTGGTTTTATTTTGCTGTCTCTTTGTCACTGTCAGGTGTCACCTTGTTATGCATATAGTGTCCACGAATTGGACAATATATGGATTCGTGGATGTGGCGCAAAAAATAATCCGTGCACTCCAGCCTGTCAATTGCTTAAAGTACTCTTTTCCTATACGTGAAGCGATCGTATGAGTCCCAGCGAGACTTCTACTTGAAGCAACTTTCGCGTTTTGTACGTATTTTATACAATCAAATAACTAATTGACTGATTTCCACGATAATCATTCACAATGAACCATAGTTTAACATCCTTAGGGGACGATAAATCTAATTTGATTTGGGTCTGGATCTCTGACCTTACGTCTTCCTAAAGGTCTTTTCATACATGCTGCTTTTTGAATAGCATCTTAACCGTTGATCATGTTATCATAATTTAAGAAATATTGTGGCCGTGTCTTATACCTGTATATTACTCGTTCACTTATTGTCTTTAGAACCACTAATCACTAATCACTTGTCCACTTTGCTGTTAGCGTGACCAACATCAGCCAATTATTACTAGAAAGTGATACTGACAAAATATGACCCCCTATTAATGTTTTTGTTTATTTAATTAAAATTTTAGGTCACGTGGCCACTTTAGATTATGTTCACTTTTAACAGTCACCGTTGCTGTATCTAAGTGGAATGACATTTATGTAATTAACATATTTGAAAGGATCTCGATTATTTATATAATGTTTAATCGTTGCATATATGAATGTTGCATCGTTGCATTTTGATAAAGTGTTATACTGAAACACGCCGTCTGAGTGTCAGTACACGCGACACACACACATACAGGTACTCGATCGTTCTAACTAAAGCGGGCATTACATTATCCAATTTGCAGAGCGCTAGATTAGTGCACTAGCTAGTGCACTAGATGAGCGAGCGTGGCAGAGCCCATACGATCGCACTAGATTGGATCACTAACTGTCTAACTGTCTTTACACAATACAAAATTAGCACGCTACCTCACCTAGCGCTCTGCAAATTGGATAATGTAATGCCCGCTTTAGACAGTTAGTGATCCAATCTAGTGCTATCGTATGGGCTCTGCCACGCTCGCTCATCTAGTGCACTAGCTAGCGCACTAATCTAGCGCTCTGCAAATTGGATAATGTAATGCCCGCTTAAGAGCAGTACTTGCAGAGTTTTTAAACACTCACACATTCTTACGCAGGCTGCTTCATTTTGTTGTTCATTTACATTTCGTCTGTGGTCTATATCTACAATACTGCTAATGATTATGTTATTAATTAATTAATCTTTAAACAATGCAATATAATATTGTAGGGCCGCACGGCAAGTTATGGTGATACAAACATATAACTATGCGATAAATAATTTGACTTTGACTGCAGGAATGCGTTCATTATTCAATATTGCAGTATTCGCTTTGTCCAGATGATCTTTCACATTATGTGACACATTCCACACTCGTATCTTATCTTATAATCAATGTTCACCGTCGACTAATCTCCGCTGTTGGGTCGCTCGCTGTAAACATTGCCGCCCACCAGTCGCCGTTATGACCTATTAACTATACTATTAATAGAGATCAGACATCCTATTCAGAGTTCATTAACTGTTGGCGCTACAACGAATTTCAGGAATCCACATTATTGTTTAAGTCGACACAAGCCGGCGATAAACATTTAAAAAATAATTTATGAACACAAACACAATTATAGTTAACATGGTGGAACAAATGATGTTAGTAGTTGTAGCATGTCGAGATGAAAAAGTTCTTTTAATGGTGTAACTAATTACACATAGTTATTACTGAATCTACTAACTCTATCCGCTAGCAAACTTCCTTTTGGTTTTCGTGTATACTCGTACGTAACCTTTTTCCCCGGAACGATTCTCTCTTTGTGCACTCGCTCTCAACTCTTCGTGTTTATTTTTTTTCGTTTATTACACTTAGCACATAAAGCAGAACTATTTTAATTTATGGAAATAGATGTTTGGTTTGCGAAAGTACATAGAAAGATACATTACTTTGCACGAATGTATAGGTCTTACACATATAAATATTTAGATTTCTATGATCTTATCAATAAAGGAATTGTACCAATGTACCGTTGCTCTATTTTGTTTTCTTTCGCGCTAAAATTTGAGAAATGATATTTAATATAAATGGATAAGTCAAAAAATATCAATCCCGAGATAAACGCGAACAAACTATCAGACTGACAGACATAGATAATAATGAATAGTGATATATGTATTTTGATTCAAGAAACTGAGCCCAAAAGATTGTAGCGCGAGAGATAACAGAAAGTACAACATCGTTAATTTCCTGTACACATGCCATTGCATTCATTATTTGTTCATGCGCCGCCAATGTCGCAAGTAGTCGCAACCGGCCGCCGTGATGAATAACACGGAACTCGGAAGCTGACATCGTGTTTATTAAGAGCTGACCCCCTTTCGCGTCTTCCTCTGCATCACTTGGTAAGAATCAAATGGTCAAGACGTCACAAAATATAATAAAGTCTTCTGTAACAGTAAAAGGCAGATGGCAGACGTCTCTCAGATGTGCACACTCGCAGATGTGCACACTCGCAGATGTGCACACTCACACAAGACTAAAATGTCTAAAATAAATCGCCTATTGAGAGTAATGAGACAGGGTATACCTTCCTTGGCAGGGAGGTTCACCTCTACGTGCTGTTCGAATTGTCGACGATCCCACTCTCCCGGGCAGTTTAGAACCCCTCAGCGTTCGGAGAGACGTTGCATCTCTCTGTGTGTTCTACCGCCTGTACAATGGGGAATATTCTGAAGAATTCTTCAATATAATACCCACCTCGGGTTTCTACAACCGCACCTCCCGTCACAGAAGTGCGGTACATCCGCATTTCCTCGATACGAAGTATCGCATACTGTTCGCTCTAAAAATAATTTTATACCGCAAACCCGTAGACTGTGGAACTAACTGCCTCAAGGGGTCTTTCCATTACGCTATGATATGGGGTTCTTCAAGAAAGCTGTGAATAAGATTTTGCTATGTCGGCGGCGCACCCGCATGCCCCCTGGTGTTGCAGGTGCCCAGGGGCGGCGGTAACACTTACTATCACGTGGGACCGCCTGCTCGTCCGCCTAATTCCCTATAAAAAAAAGATTATGTAAGTACATGTTTCAGTAAAACAGTAACCGTAACCAGCCCTTTTACTCGTGCCTACCTTTTAACTTCAACGCTGGTCACGGGCCTCCTCATGCGCATTGTCTTATGCATGAGGGATGTATGGCCTTAAAACGACACGCTGACGAAGAGGATTGGTGAGTCAGGTGGTGCAGTTCCTCAACGCTTGTGATTTGTTCCTCAAGCCTCAAGGCTTCAGAGGTTGTATGGCTTCAAGACGTTTTGCGATTCTAATGCCGACCGACACCACACGATTCACGAGCGGGTATCGGCGTTTGTAGATTGGTTGGGCGATAGCTCATATAGCGAGAATATGGCAGTGAGCGACTCGCTCGTGTAGTTGGCGCCTTAATGTTTCGGTAATGACTCAAACACACAGAGAGAAACAGAGAAATTCCCATGTCATCCAACGCATCCTATCCTATCTCCTCCTATTCCTTTGAGTGGAGAATATACTGGTAAGAAACTCCTTATTTCATTATACTTTTGAAACCCCATAAAGGAGATATGGGACCCCATCCTAATTCGCATTTTTCCACGCCTGTCTTCAAACCCATCGCTAAATCTAAGGCAACGCATGCGGGGCGGGCCAATGTTTGTTATTCTGGACTGATGTCGTCATATTTAGCGGAGGTCCATGGACGACAGTATTCACTTACCACCGAGTGGACTGTTCGCTCGTGTGCTACCTACTTCAGATAAAAATATTTCGTTTTTTTAGAAAAAAATGTTTAGGCGGATGGTGTGGAGCTTTACGAGCCGTATCCGACATTTATAACTTATGCAAATATTCTTTTACTGATTTATCCTCGACACGTCAAAGTGTAAATCCCGATATGTTGCCGATATGTAATTAATGAGTTAGAACTTAATGTGTGCATGTTCATTAAAATGTAATCGTTATTTATCGGGGTGGACCGTCATTACAAAATAATCGCCATAAATTCAACACGATTTACATAAGCCTTTTTTACATAATGCCACGACACGCTTTCAGCCCCCGTGGTATATGGTGGTATCTATGAAGAGACATGGGCTGGTGGTATATGGTATGGTATACTATTTACACTTTCGCGTTTTGTTCAGATATTCATGTATTAAACGGTTCTTAACCGAGTATTAATTATACTTATCACATTTTACAATTACTGCCGTTTCGGTCGGGTTGCACCGACCACGGTCACGAACTGACATGGTCTTCTAGTCTAGCCCTTGGTATGGTTACAACTACAACACGATGCAAAAAAATATACTTTGATTTTCGAATTGTGTTTAGAAATATTGTGTTAAACTTAGTATCAGAAAACTTAAAACATTCTAGCATGTTATTATGATGTCCCACCAGGTTTAGCTCAACATTTCTCATTGATCAATTCAATTCATTTCAAAGTATTTACTTCAGACAATGGTCTATATAATTCTTAGTACAAAACTTAACATTGTATTAGTAACAATAATAAAGAATTAATAGATTCTTCTTATTGGTTCGCAACCGAATCCACCGCCACAATATTGGGCAGTCAATTCGGCCAGCTATAAATTTACGAAACTATTAGCTTCGTTCGCGGTAAGGATTCAGAACTGATTCGGAACTATACGCATGCGCAGTTCAAATAATGCCGTTCGCGGAACACACAATTCAGAATTTCTAGTTACAGTTCTGTGTTCGCGGAACCGTCTAACTCGGTTCAGGATCGGTTCAGAATCAGTTCTATCAGTTCTATAACTTTGGCAAGAATCGTAGTTCCAGACATGCGCAGTTTTTACCTAACGACATTTGACATACATGCTGCGGCTATATTCAGTTGGTTACAAACTAATAAACTGGTTAAATAGTTAAATAAAATATAAATTTTATTAATTTATTAATTTATTAAGGGTTAAATAAAATATGGTTAGTTTTGTTTGTTGTTTATATAAATAAGTTTATATAATACTCTAATAAGAGTAATGTGTTTTGGTGGGTCCACTTAAATACTTGCCAACTTAGGGGTTTTCCCCCCAAATTTAGAGGGTAAATAAGTGGGATGGGTTTTTTTTAGGGGTTTTATATTTTTAGGGGTATTTTTAGGGATTTTTTGACTCTTCATATATTTTTTTGAATATATATGTTTCATATATTATGTGAAAGTATAGGCCCTGGGACAATCCAAACTATAATAGCTAATCATATTTATTTGTTGACCTAGCGACTTAACGACATCTAGTACAAATATATTACAACTACTCTGTGGTGACTGGTGGTTATTGTGCCTATGCTTACTGGAAATACATATGTACGTTGATTATTGTTTACTTGTTTAATTCGATTTTGTTGTTGTACTGCTGTGCCGACAAGCAATTTGTTAATGATGCCTAAAGAAACTAAAAATAAAAAAATGTACAGTCAGAAGTACACGTAGATTTAGGAAACAGATCCAGATTTAAAAGGTAAAGAAATTTAATTTCATTTTTGTAATTTATATTTTTTCTTTTATTATATATTTTTTTAGGGGGATTTCTAAGTAATTGGGGCGATTTTGGGGGTTTTTTGACTTAAGCTTTAGGGATAAATATTTTTGAGAGGTGGTAACACTGCCGATGACAGTAGATCGTACGCAGTTTGGTTCCGAAATCGTTCGCGGAAATAAAAATCACGAATCGGTTTATAACCGAGCATGCGCTCTACTACGATTCCAAATTAGTTCAGTACTAGTCCAGAATCAGTTCCGAATCCTTACCGCGAACAAAGCTATTATTAAACTCCATCTTTATCTGGCTTCAAAAAACAACTTATAAAACACTATTTAGCTGTGTGAACTCGTAACTCACTGACGCACTCGTACCTTCCACTCTCACCTTTCCTTTATTATTTAGTACTACCATAGTTATCTGTTTTTACATTCTCCTTTATTTACAGAGTGATTTGATATATATATTTCTTCATTTCTATCATCACTTGTATTACCACTTTTCTTCTTGTACTAGCTATCGTACTGTTTCTACTAAATATTTAATTACTTTATGTATATATAGTATATATATATAGTATACTATATATATCGCAATTATGTATTCTGTACACCATCTACTTGTGATATATTTATTTCCTCTCTCCCAAAGGTCTGGCTGCGATCGCTTTCAGCGACAACACCGCCCTTCATGCATTTTAATGTCTACAGTAACTTTTATTTTGGGTTTGTCGGGCAATAAAGAATTTTATCTATCTTTCTATCAAAATGCATCAAACATTGTCATAGAATTGCATATGTGTGTTCCGACGCGATCACTCCTACAACTACACACGAGTCACGAGTATGTCAGCACATCGATAAATAACTACATAAACAGTTTTAATGCAATCTTTATTAGTATTTAAAAATATTGTCGTTATTATACTGTGACAATTTTTAAAAATCCGTACTAAGTAGAATCTCAGTGGTACGGGCCGAGGATTTGAACTCGCGATCACAGGAACGTCAATCGAGTATAGATACCTCTTATCTTATCTATCTTATCACCGCTCTTATATATTATCTCTTCCATAAATTAAACTATTAAATCACAAAACGCTTAATAAACTATTTTTACAATAATTAAACAAAAACTTAACTTCACGTCTTGAGTTTAAGCCAAAAAGTCCTATTTATAGTTTTAATAATAGGACTTTATTAGCCTGTTAGGACTTTGGGACTTTATTTAGCCTGTTAGTGCACTTTTAACCCTAAATCGCCATCAACCCTTTCTTCAAATGTGTTGCGGACAGCCAAAAATGACATGAGTGAAACCAGTATTGTGATGTGCAGTGATTGCGTAGATACGTAACTATGTATATAATGTATAATTGTGTAGCGATAAGTACGCCCTATGTCTAGAATAAGCCTATTATGTACCGTGTGTAGCTTAAGAACCTTATGTATATGTATAGGATGTAAGGATAATTGTGTATAGTAACGTAAGATGTAGTAAATAAAGAGAATTTGATACAAGTTGCTCAACAAAGAGAGATGCGAGGGAGGTGTTATAACTGAGGGCCTACGTACATGAGAGATTAGAGATAGCACGCTACACTAACATGAGAGGCCTACACGACCTAAAACCCCATACAAATAGTTACTGAGTAAATAAATGCAGAAAGTTAAATTAAATATTGATAGAAAACAAATCCCATGCGGGCGCTTCTCACGTGGGAGAAGCGACGCCGAGTACAACATCTGGCGCATGGCGTTTTCTCGGAATTAGGTCGTGTAGAAACCAACGCGCTAGAGCGAGAGGTACGCATGGGCGCTTCCCACGTGGGGGAGCAAGACAAGACGAGAGTACCGTTACGGCGACTCCGG
Source organism: Sesia apiformis (assembly GCA_914767545.1). Lineage (NCBI taxonomy): Eukaryota > Metazoa > Arthropoda > Insecta > Lepidoptera > Sesiidae > Sesia > Sesia apiformis. The sequence continues at coordinate 69,750 of OU611968.1, forward strand.
AAACGGCTCGCCGTAACAATGGGGACTGCGCGAGGTAGCGTGCTATTGGACAAAAGGGCGGAAACCCTCGGTTGCAAACATCCCTTGTTGAGCGGCTTGTATTGAGAATATAAATGGGGCCAATCTGGCCAAAATACACAGTCGTCAAACAGCAGTCCTACGAGTATCACTTCGACCACCCGGCACCTCAAGAAAACCCTCCGACTAGCCGACCTCAAGAGAACCTCGCATACATGAAGAGCGAGCGGCATACAATCATTCAAGTTGGGCACTCGGATGCCTCGTCTGTCGTCACCCGCCGCCGCGACCACTAGCGCGTCTTCCGCTCGTATACGACCGGTCGGCCCGCCGAGCCTTATTAGTGCGCCGGTCGTCAACAAGCTGGTCCTTCGAGTAGCCGGATCTGTGCAGCTACATTGCACCATCAGCACCACAACGTTCCGGCCATGAAGACGCGCAGTAATTCGCGAAGCGAGTCGGGCTACGATACCGCGTTACCGCCCGCACAGCCGTCGCCCGCCGCGACGGCCCGCGTTACTGCCGTCGCCTCCGACGCCGCGAGGGGCACCGTCACCGCTGACGTGTTGCCACGACACGTGATCGCCACTTCCACGAGGGAAGCCGCGAGAGAGTCGGCTCTCCGCCATGCCGCCGCTACCGCCCCGCCGCAGGGGGCGGCGCTGGATGAGCGTTCCCAGCGAATGCCCGGCATGCGCGCGTTCACCGAGTCGTCGCGTTCGCCGTCGAGGACGTCGGGCAGCACTGTGCAGCCCGCGTTGCCCGCCCGCGAGCGAGAGCCATACGCGTCGTCGCGAGTACCATCCCCGGAGGGGTACAGACACATCAGGGGGGGGGACATGCCGCTACAGCTAGCGTACCGGGGGGAGGACGCGTCAACGAGTCGTCGCGCCTCATCACCTACATACAGTGCATCAAGGCGCACTGTACGATCACGGCGCTCCACAGCTAGCCTAGCGGCGCAGAGGAAAGCCGCCGAAGTAGCCGCAGAATCCCGCCTAGCCGCAATACAGAAGAAGGAATTAGAAATAGAGGCTAGGCTGGTGCGGAATCAATTGGAATTGGACTTGGCTAATATAGACGCGGAGGAATCGGACCGAGGCAGCGCTGTTGATGCACACTCACGCGTCAGCAGCTGGATCCAGAATGCGACGGACCCGGTCAATCCACGGGGGGAGCGCGGGGACCTCGACAACGTGTGTCTGAGGGAGAACTGGCCTGCAACTCCAGCACCATGGGAAGATCGGGAGAAGCGGATCGACAGGGAGCCACACCGACGCCGCGGAGACGACTGTCGACGAGAACCCAGCGGGGACAGAGGCGCGGCCACAGAGGGGCCACGATGGGCGAATGAACGAAACAACATTCGTCGCGCCAGATCGCCTACGCCGGAACGAGAGCGGGGCACGAGGCAGCTCGCAGAGGCGCTGGACAGAATCGCGAGGATGCGTCCACCGCCACGCCAAGCCATGGAGCTGCCACCATTCTCCGGAGCAGCAACAGAGTGGCTGCCATTCAAAGCGGCGTTAAGAGATTCGTCGCAGCTATGTCGACTCACGCCAGCGGAAAACTTAGCGCGCCTGCGCGCAAGCCTGAGGGGAGAAGCGCGCGAAGCGGTAGCGGCGCTGCTATACACGGCCTCAGATCCAGAGCTCATCGTCCAAGCCCTGGAACGATGCTTCGGGAGGCCGGAAACCATAGTCTACAAAGCGCTGGAAGACTTGAAGAAGCTGCCGCGGCTGAACTCAGCAGCGGACCTGAACAAATTCGCGGTTCGGGTCCAAAACATCGTCAGCGTGTTGGCCACAGTGGACAAAAGGGGCTATCTACAAAACCCCATGCTCGCCCAAGAAGTGGTAGAAAAGCTCAGCCCGCACCTAATGAGCAGGTGGTGCGACTACGCCTACGAACACGGGGAAGGCGGCGAAGCAGAGATCGTCACCTTATCGCGGTTCCTGTCACGTGAAGCGGATCGGGCGGCCCTATACACCCGCCCGGCCCAGCTACCCATCGCAACGAGCGCGCCCAGAAGGAACGAGGCGCGCGCAGCTCCCGCAAGCGCACCACGCCGTGTGACTTATAAAGCGGCGTACCACACAGCCGACGCAGCCGTCACATGTCTTTGCTGCGGAGAGGAGCACCGCACCACCAGCTGCAAGAAGCTGAAGGAGATGGCAATGGACTCGCGATGGGAGTGGGCGAAGAAGAACAACGTCTGCTTCAAGTGCATCGGCGAGCGGCATCGACGATCATCGTGCCGCGCTAGAGCATGCGGCGTCAACGGGTGTCGCCGCCCCCACCACCCACTACTTCACAGCGAGCGAGCAGGCCCAGCCCCACCGGCCCCAGAGCGGGGAGAGGAAACAGAGCCGGCGGAAGCAGTACTGTCAACGCACAGCGACACAGCAAGCGACGTCCTACTAAAGGTATGTCCGGTGACAGTAAGCGGACCGCGGGGCAAGGCGCACACGTACGCGCTACTAGACGAGGGCTCCACGGTGACACTGATGGACGAAGCCCTGGCCCAGGAAGTCGGATTGGACGGACCGACACAAGCACTGAGAATAAGAGGAGTGGGCACTACTAGCCTAGAACAGGCAACAAGCAAGCGCGTCACATGCACAATACGCGGTCCCGGCGAGAGAAGTGTACAAATAACCGCCCGGACACTTAGCGGCCTCAAGCTGAGAGGCCAACGGATACCCAGCGTGCGCCGATACGACCACTTAAAAAACCTGCCGTTGTCTTCACGTCGAGAAGCTACGCCGCGCATATTGATGGGCGCGGACAACTGGGCAGCGATCGTAACACGTGAGTTACGGGTCGGCGGACACAGCGAGCCCGCAGCATCGAGGACGCGCCTGGGATGGGTATTACACGGCACGATGCCACGCCGTGTAATACGAGAGAACGAAGACATAGTGCTGCACGTGACAGCCACACAAAGTAGGGACCGTGTGGAGGATCTTGTGCGTGAGCACTTCCGCATAGACGCGCTGGGCGTGTCGCGAGCGGAGAAGGTGAGCGCCGAGGACAAGCGCGCGGAACGCATCTTGGAAGATACCGCTGCAGCAACTGTGGCGCCTGAAACTCGGCTGGGACGAGGCCATACCCGCGGAAGATGCCAGGAGCTTCAGCACGTGGCTGGAGGCGCTAACAGAGACGGCGAGCCCGCGCATCCCACGCGCCTACATCACCTCGACGCCGGACCGACTCGAGCTACATGTTATTTGCGACGCCAGCAGAGAGGCGTACGCAGCGGCGGCGTACTGGCGCGTCACAACAAGGGACGGCGTGTGAGTCGCGTTAGCCGCCGCCAAGGCAAAGGTGGCGCCGCTGAAGTCGCTGACGGTGCCACGACTGGAACTACAGGCGGCGACGATCGCAGTCCGGCTCGCCAAAACCGTGTGCGGCGAGCACAGGTTCCGTTCCATCGACTCGGTCACATATTGGACCGACGCGACTACGGTGCTGCAAGGGATACGGACAAACGCGAAGAAGTATACGCCGTACGTCGCACACCGTCTCGGCGAAATCGAAGAAGAGTCAAACCCACAACAATGGCGGTGGGTTCCGACGGCAGAGAATGTGGCGGACGACGCAACCAGGGCGTCGTATAACCACGTTCCCGTCGCAACGGAACGTTGGTTCACCGGGCCGGCCTTCCTGCAATTGGAGGAAAGCGAGTGGCCGCGAGAAGACGAAGAGGCCTACCCACCACCACCCGAAGCAGTGTTCCACGTGGAAGACGTCGAGAGAAGCCACGACCACTTACCCGACGTGACCATGTTCTCCAACTTCCGGCGATTAATGCGAAGCACCGCATATGTGCTATTTTTTACAGATAAGCTGAGGAAGAGGGGAACGCAGCTAGAGGCCAGGCACATAGAGCGAGCCACGGCGCTGTGGGTCAACAGGGCACAGGCAGACAGCTTCGGGGCAGAGGTGGAAGCCCTGCGGCGAGGCGACTCCATCAAGAGGACGAGTCGCCTATTCACCATAGACCCCTATCTGGTAGGGGACGTACTGCGCGTCAGAGGGCGGATCGAGGCGGCCGACGTCCCGACGGACACGAAGTCGCCAATCATCTTGGACGGGCGACACCCATTCACCCGTCTACTAGTCGCCGACGCGCATCGTCAGGCGGGCCACGCGAACAACGAGCGCGTGGTCAACGAGCTACGGCAACGGTACTGCATATTGGGGCTGCGGCCTACAGTGAGGGCCGCCGCACGCAGCTGCCAGTGGTGTCGCGTCAGAAGAGCGACGCCGCGCATCCCAGCGCCGGGCGACTTGCCGCCCGCGCGGGTCACCGTGCATCAACGTCCGTTCACGCACTGTGGCGTGGACTACTTCGGCCCGATGACCGTGACGATCGGGAGGCGCCGCGAGAAGAGATGGGGCGCGCTATTCACCTGCATGGCGACGCGCGCCGTGCACCTGGAGTTGGTCGCTAGTCTGACATTAGACTCGGCGATCATGGCAATACGACGGATGGCAGCGCGCCGCGGCTGGCCGGGTACCATGTACTCGGGCAATGGCACTAACTTCCGCGGCGCCGACAGCGAGCTACGTGCGGCTTACAACGAGTGGGAGCCGCAACTACGAGACTACGCAACAGAGCGGGGAGTGCGGTGGATCTTCATCCCACCAGGCGCGCCACACATGGGTGGCGCTTGGGAGCGCCTGGTACGCAGCGTGAAGGTCGCACTCCACGCTACACTGAACGAGAAGGCGCCTAAACAGGAGGCGCTACAGACACTGCTGACGGAGGCCGAGCACTCAGTCAACGCCCGGCCTCGGACCCACGTTGCTGTTGGGCCCGACGACGCGGAGGCGCTGACCCCAAACCACTTCCTGTTGGGGTCATCATCGGGCCTACCTCTCACCGGCCCGTGCACAGAAGCGGACAGATCCACATGGCGAAGGACCCAGGCGCTCGCCGACCACTTCTGGCGGCGCTGGGTCGCGGAGTATCTGCCCACATTAGTACCACGAGGACGAGCAGCGGACGACGTGCGACCGCTGCAGCAAGGGGACCTCGTGGTGATCGTCGACGCACAATTGCCGCGCAACGTGTGGCCGCGCGGCATCGTGGAGAGAGTCTTCCCTGGGCGAGACGGGAAGGTGCGGACGGCGGTGGTGCGGACAGGCGGAGGATCATTCCTGAGGCCGGTGACGAGACTGGCTGTCCTCCCTGTGGAGCGAGAGGCTGCGACGAGTCTTCGCCGGGGGGAGAATGTTGCGGACAGCCAAAAATGACATGAGTGAAACCAGTATTGTGATGTGCAGTGATTGCGTAGATACGTAACTATGTATATAATGTATAATTGTGTAGCGATAAGTACGCCCTATGTCTAGAATAAGCCTATTATGTACCGTGTGTAGCTTAAGAACCTTATGTATATGTATAGGATGTAAGGATAATTGTGTATAGTAACGTAAGATGTAGTAAATAAAGAGAATTTGATACAAGTTGCTCAACAAAGAGAGATGCGAGGGAGGTGTTATAACTGAGGGCCTACGTACATGAGAGATTAGAGATAGCACGCTACACTAACATGAGAGGCCTACACGACCTAAAACCCCATACAAATAGTTACTGAGTAAATAAATGCAGAAAGTTAAATTAAATATTGATAGAAAACAAATCCCATGCGGGCGCTTCTCACGTGGGAGAAGCGACGCCGAGTACAACATCTGGCGCATGGCGTTTTCTCGGAATTAGGTCGTGTAGAAACCAACGCGCTAGAGCGAGAGGTACGCATGGGCGCTTCCCACGTGGGGGAGCAAGACAAGACGAGAGTACCGTTACGGCGACTCCGGAAACGGCTCGCCGTAACAATGGGGACTGCGCGAGGTAGCGTGCTATTGGACAAAAGGGCGGAAACCCTCGGTTGCAAACATCCCTTGTTGAGCGGCTTGTATTGAGAATATAAATGGGGCCAATCTGGCCAAAATACACAGTCGTCAAACAGCAGTCCTACGAGTATCACTTCGACCACCCGGCACCTCAAGAAAACCCTCCGACTAGCCGACCTCAAGAGAACCTCGCATACATGAAGAGCGAGCGGCATACAATCATTCAAGTTGGGCACTCGGATGCCTCGTCTGTCGTCACCCGCCGCCGCGACCACTAGCGCGTCTTCCGCTCGTATACGACCGGTCGGCCCGCCGAGCCATTATTAGTGCGCCGGTCGTCAACAAAATGTATTTCTAAATCTCTAAATTTAGGCTGCGCACGGGCAGTGCTAACGTTTGTCATTCTGGCGTTTCTCTTCTATAGCGGATATCCATCGGCGACAATATCCACTTAGGTACCACCAGCTAGACTGTATGCTTGTCTGCCACCATCTTTCTATATAAAAAAAATCCTTTTAGATAGGAAAGTCGATAATTTGCGTTCTTAGTCTTAAAAGTTCGAACGTCATGATCTCAGCGATCATTTTTACAATAATCTAACCCATTTTTATTAAATCGTAAGTTATCCAAATTAAAATGAAGTAAATAAATACAAGAATAATAATTAGAACTAACACATTTTAGGTCAGTAACATTAGAGCGTGGACGGATGTGGTCGCGCACTCACCATTGATAAATGTTATCTGCCGTCCTGTGAGCAGCGCGTACTCCGCATAAAACAATGCTGAGTTTCTAAATCACAGAAGAAAGAAGATCTGACTTGAAACTGGGTTCGACAGAGGTGCACTTTGTAGATTTCAGGTTAAGGTTTATGGTTTATTTTATTCTTGCACCTTCATGTATGATTGTTTTGAAGGCCACATATCGGTTCAGTTACTTGGATTATAGTGACAGGGCATGACAAAAAATGAAAATATCATTTATAAAATAAATAAATATAAATAGTGAATTTCAAAGTCAATCCCAGTCCACTGCATCCCACTAAATTCAATCTCCTCCCATATCTCCCGATCCTATCCTACAATACCTATCCATTCCATTCTATTGATTATGGAGTAGAATGGAATGAAGCTGTCTGCTCGTCTGTCGCCTATTTAATTACTGTAAAAAATATTTGTATGTGTACTTTGTTTACCTATCTCATACAGACATCAATACAGCTATCGGGTTTGCTTGAACAAATATGTCAAGAGGATATTAAGCACGCCTCTTGTACATCATTTTGTTAATCACCTTTTACGAGTATGTAAATAAATGATATTAATAATAGACAATAGAAAACATATGTGTGCAATCTGATGACGCGCTGTATCGGATGTCAAGCGTAGGTATTTGCTGTTCGACACAAACGAGTGGACGCAAGTAATGCATCACGCCACATGTGGACTAAATACAAATATTACACTCATCAGTTTTTGGAATCACTTCGATGAAACGCGCTCTACGCAAGAATTAAATTTACTTGCCTAAATTTGTTCACATTTTTAGAGATAAATGCTTGTTTTCATAAAATCGTCTATAAGATCTGACGTAGTACACTAACATAAAGCTTAGACATTCTAATGTCACGTGTGTTTATTGCATTTGATTGCCTGATGTCACTTGTCTGCTTTTGCCCAACAATGTTCTCCCTGACTAGAAGATACTGCTCACACAAAAGTCAGGATGCATTATTATTGGCATCCTACGCATTAACTGTACCTTAGTTTTATAAAACATGATATCTGTTGATTTTTTACTGAGATTATAACTGTTTACTCATTGGGGAGGAGGAGGGTGTACGCTGCAATCCCACAGCCAAAGGGCGGATATATATATATATATATATATATATATATATATATATATATATATATTGTGCAGGGTAATAATATAAGTGTTATAACAATAATGTTAGGATTAGGATATTAATCTTGAAAGTAAGGTAATACTTAACAATATTAAGTTGAAGTTAAGAAGAGATAAAGCCGCCTGATCATTAGTACGAGTATAATACAGTCCTTAACAGCTTAACAAGTCGATTATACATTCAAGAAAATTGCCAAAGTGTGTCAGCATTTTAATAAGGCTCGCCTTCGCCTAGCGCATGACATGCATACAGCAAATTAATATTTAAGTGACCTTTACCACAATACCGTGACTTTACACATGGATGCGATGTAATATTGCCTACTAGCTCATCTGTGGACAAACATAGGTGATTTGGTGACGTCACAGTGTTGTGTCGTTCAATTATCGCTTGCGACATGTATCCATCGAATGAAGAAACTACAGCGTAACTTCCACTTACAATCACAACACTATGAAGCAGTGGCGCCGACTCCATGGGGCCTGAGGCCTGACTCAAAAATTCGAGTTTTCGGGGTTCTAATGTTGATCATATGACTCTAAAATACTTAAAAAAACTTTAAAACTCACTAATTTTCATCTAAAATTTAGAAAATTTCCCGGGGCAGGACCCCGGTATGGGCCCCCCCAATATTTTTTATAAGTCGGCGCCCCTGCTATGAAGTCACAACACTACATGACTGTACACAAGTATACAAGGTACAAGTGTACAAGGAGAGACAAGGATACCTTTGTGCACGTGCAATCCCAACCACGTGCTGTCCGGTGGGACTACTACACTCTACTGGCTCGTTACAGAAGACTACCGTGAAATGTAGTGCATTTCCCTCTTTATCTTATTCCCCTAATTAAGAAACACGTATTTGTTTCTGCAGTGAGTGAGATCGCAAAGCCCATTCCTATTCCCATTCCATCTTATCCCACCGCTCCCCATTTTCCGGACCCTTCCTCCAAATCCATTCCTTTCCAATCTTCAAAGGCAGACAACTTTTGTTATTCTGTACTGATGTTGGCAATGTTGACATGTATTGTGCATGTCCACGGCGGACTGTTGCCCGTCTGCCACATTCTTTCCATAAAAAACAAAATAATTTAGTAATCTCAGTAATTACAACTAGGTACCTACTCTATTGTATTCTAACCGTATGTCCATTCGGAGATATATTACATTTTTACACGTGTAGGTACGTGATACGGCCAAAAACATAAAAATCTGTTTATTTCATAAAAAATGTCCCTAAGTTTTTAATTTCCGCAGCCGAGTAAGTTTTGAATTATTCTGATGTTTGTCAACGCGCTTTGGTATAAATTCTCGTTTCGACGCATTGTTGATTTTTACTATTAGCAAAAAATATTAAATTGATTGTGCCTTGATTTTTGTTTTGTCGTCAGTTTGATCATAATTCACCTACAATGTGATTTCTATTTAGAGCCCCATTTAGAGAGGCAGTTTCGGTGGATCTCTAATTTATGATTCAATATTATTTTTTACTGTAAGTATTGTCACCGTAAATATTTTATCAACCTTATATTTGATTAAGTCTCTCCCCAACAGACGCGATATTATCGCAACACGATATTGCGGTAATTGCTATTGCGACTCTCTACTATTACCGCAGTGCGATAATCGTTGCTGTGTGTAAGATTACATGCGGTATCATACAAAATATACTAAGGCAAATTATCGCATTACCGTATTGCGATATTAAAGGCTGGTATATGGCAGCTATGTGGGAGAGCCTTTATGTATGTACAGAGATCTGGATCACAGAATGTTCCATACACAAATAAAGGTGGGGGCTAATTTGAATATGTCATGTCGACATTAATAAGAGCACAAGCCTCCCCTAATAATCACAAGGTAGTTTCGGGCCGTAATGCAGCACACTTCAATTGGTGGAAACACATCGGATGTACAAATTAAAAACGCAATAAATACACTGAACGAAATTGTATTGTACAGGTGGACCAAGAAACGTGTTTATACTTGGTCTTCTAAAAATTTATTACAATTAATCCAATTAATTTTAGCCCAAGTGACTACAAGACCATGCTATCGTATTGTAACCGTATATCACTATCGGATACGGATATGTTACGTATTTATATGTGATAAATGGTAAGAATCTGATTTTTCACAAAATAGTTCCTTGTACTTGTATCAGCCTAGTAAATCACTGAAGAGTTTTGAGCCATAATCCACCACGCAGTCCCTGTGCGGTTACATAGGTAGGTACGAGTACTCCGGACTTTTTTTCATTTGTCGAGCATGTTGGTTTTCTCACAATGTTTTCCATCAATGTTGAGCTAGTTATTTTTTTTAATTTCAGATCTTTTTTCAAAATCCGTACTTAAATAGAAACTCAGCAGTACGGGCCGAGGATTTGAACTGATGATTACACGAATGTGAATCCAGTATACCGCTTACCGTATAGTAAAATTACCGCTTTATATCGCCGCCCTATTATTAAAATTATTGTTCGTTACTTGGTTTTCAATTTGCGCCAATTTGTCACAAATTAAATTAGGTAATAGAACAGAAAACAAGTTCAAGCGATCTTACCTACTGTCAATTCAGTCTATTTGGCGGCAAAAAACTACCAAGAAAATAGACATTGATAATTAATTTTCCTTTTTTACAATAATTGAAATATTTTTTACCTATATTGTAACAGTGTAAGTAACATTGTTGTCAATGTAAAAATAAATGTAGGTAACAATTATAGAAATAATTGAAAAAAAAAAATCATTTCTATATAAACTGGAATAAAATTAAGATGTAATATTTCGCAGTAAATGTTTGAATAATTCATTTTAAATAAATAATTAAAAAATTAAAACAAATGCTCTTAAAAACGTAATTGTTAGTACTCGTCGATGCCGACTGAAACATTATAAGAGTATTCATACTACTGTCATCAATCATGTACACAGTTTAATCACAAGGAATTATCTAAGAATGTATTTTGGTTGATCGATGATCCCAACACATTGAGTCTTGTAGTGTGTCTTCCAAGTCGATTCATACAGTTTTCAAACTAGGTTACTTGCTTATTATCGTCAACCGGCTTGTAGGTACCTACTCGTATATCAATTAAATAAAAACGCGATGCGGCACGACCTCGTTCCCCGCCATCTCCATACAATCACATGCAATTACAATACAAAGAATTCGATTTGGTTGATGATAGCCGATTGATTGTGTTACATCGTCGTTGATCGACGCTTTGATGGAGCTATTGAGAACAGTTGTAACTCATCAGTCTACAGTGTCTCATTGCAAGGCAAAAAGGCCTCGTCTTGCTATTGCGGAAGGATTTACGGCCATAATGCACTGTGCGAGTCCAGTGGCAGATTCATGGATATTTATTTTTAAATAGGTACTTGGTTATGAGGATGTTTTCACGATGTTTTCTTTGACTGTCGAGATTATAATAATTAAACATTATCATCACTAGATCTACCAAAGTACATGAAGATTATAGTGCGTTTTCTCTCGTCTCGATATCAGCCTATAACGTCCCACCACAGGGCACACGCCTCCCATTTCCACCTTTTTATTTTTCTTTGTGTTTCGACTGGATTATACACAAACCATCTGATGTCCTCTTACACTATTTTCAGATCTTTGCAACTTAAGATTTTACATCTTTACAATCTTTATATTTTATAATCTTACAATATTTAAATACTGCGAATTATGCATTCGCTGGTCCTCTGGAATTGCATGCTCCGGACAGCGATGTCTAGAGACAGCCATCAGGAGATCTACTTGCCATCAGGAGACACCTGCATTCCTAGCACTTATCATAAAACACGTGTATTATTTAACTGTGACCATTGCGTGTATTTTATCATTCGTACTGTAAACATGCTTCAAGACTCAAGCTTTAAGTATTCTGTTCAACGATAAAACAAAGTGTATATCCTCCTCTTTGAAGTGAAGTGAGATTTATGTGCATTCTGTCGGATTAGTCGCTGGCAGCTGGCACAACGCCACGCTCTGCGCTCACCCAACTGTACTTTGATTGACACTCGCCCTAACTGTATCTGGATACAAATATGGAGTCACGTTTGATTTGTTTATTGTGACAATTAGAATACGTACTCTAAACATGGTCGAACTGTCAGTGGGTATTCATTTAAAATGGTTCATGGTCTATTAATTACCACAGGCTTGGTAAAGAATATAAGCATTTTTTTAGGCTTTTGTAGCGGTGACGGTTCTTGGAGGAGGCCTATATCAAAGGTTGCTGAGACAAAGGCTGCTGGTATTGTATAGTAGCGGCAGCATATGAACTAAAGTCAGTGTGCGAAGCAACCGTGATGTCCTAATTCAATATTGATAACAGAAGATAGAAATAACAAAGTTACCCAACACGAATTTAAAAAAACTCTTCAAAACGTCTATTGTTATCTTTGGAGATAGAAATAGATTTAGAGAAAGGTTTGGAAAAATGGGGAAAAATAGCACGGGATGGAAATGGGCTCTGGTATATCTCATTCCCTATCGACACACGTACGTACATTAGAAGAGTAGACCAAAATATTAAATGCAGTAGGTACATTTTACGGTACTCTTCTGGGAGAGAAAGGTGACTTGGACAGTCGAGTGCGCCCAGCGGCTTTGGGATTGTAGCTTGCACCCACACCCTCCAAATTCTTTTGTACTTCCACGATCTAGACTACAGTTTTTCAATGAGAATCTGTCCCTTGCAGAATCCTCATAAAAATAGGTATTGTATTCCATAAACTTACAATTTAATTTACCTTGTATTTGGGGCCCGCTTATCTATGTAGATATGTTAAAAGAAACTCATTAACACGTTTGTCAGTATAATCTCAAGCTATTTACCTTGAGAAGCTAGTTTGCGTGTGCCGGAATGCCTAATGCCCTGGGACGGCAATTATCGCGCGTGCCTGCCGCCTATATGACACTATGACTAATTCTGTCAAAGGCTTAATGTCCCTACAATACACACGTTTGTTATTGCTTCTTTACGTAGAACTATTAGCATTCAATATGACATCACAGAAACAAGCAGTTTGAGATTACCAGATGATAGTTATAATAACCGTGCATGACGCATCACTTAAAGTATCGGTGATGTCGATTTGGTTTAAGTTAAATGTTTGATAAAATGTGTGTTGAGTTTGATCCAGTCTGGTTTCATTTCAAACATATTTTTTTTAGTAGAAACAATTGTCAATTCTGCAGCTTAGGTATTTAATTTGGTAGGAGCTAATTATCGTAACAATCTTAACTTCCTTAAGTACTGCTAGGTATCAGCTTGGCGAAATGGTTTATCTTGAGGAGACTGACCCCCAGGCACTTGGCACTTGTTTCACTTTAGGCACTTTGCTTTAGGCTTTTGTTCTTCTTTACGCACTTATTTCACTTCTGAGGAGTGGCCACTAGTGGAGATAGCGATCAATTAGTAACGAATAGGTAGCGAAGAGAGTCACTTAAGTTTGTTCATTTATTTTTGTAAATTGTCACAAAAGGCGGACTTACAGCATTATCTGCCAGTCAACCTTTGCGCTGTGCACGACATGAAGTGCTAATATAAGATAAAAAAAAGGAACTAGTGTAAGTAAATATAATAATAAACATAATATAATATTTATGATTATTATAATACATATATATAAATATAAAATAATAATTTACATAAACTACATATGTACAAGGTCTTCTTTAATTGTAAGATACAATGTTTGTTCGAGAGATTTTATCCTTATCATAGACCCTATCGATTGGTTCAATAAAATAGTGACTGTCTATTTTTTGCATTTTTAGTTGGTTCGATTCCCGGCTCAGGTAAACTTTTTAAAAAAATTTTGAATGGGGTTATTCTTATTTTAAAAAACAAAAGAATGTTTCCTTTGAGTGAAATTTGATACCTTCAATATTTAATGTACTTTTCCTCCATGTCCCGTTCATATTTTCCACCCTATATGCTACACAAAAGATGATTAGACAGTGTCTGCTTCAAGGTTTGGCTTCGCCAACACAGTACCTATTTGCATAGATATAACCGAGCGACCACAATCCTTCAACAAGATCTGTACTGATAGAGCGACACTCTTAGAACAGAGAATGTCCTCCAAAATAATAATGTCCGCTTGTCACCGACTCGCGATCTCGCGATACCCTCCCAAAGCCCTTAGGCTCGTTGCTGCACGAACTTTTTGTTCCTGGCTGAGCGCCTTCTGCGCCCGCCCTAAACCATACATGTCAGGTGATTCTTGAAAGGTCATTAGGGCGACAAGAATTTAGTGATTCCGGAAAATAAGCAGAGAATGTTATATTAATGTTACACAAACGTACAGACCCCTTCGTTACTAATCGCCAGCTCCGCTGCTCGCTACTCGGCAGGAATAAAACAATTGCACTAAGTCATCGTTACCAGTCTTTTATCATTCACCACTGTACATGGGCCTCCTCATGCACATTGTCTTGTGCACGAGGAACGAACGGCCTCGAAACTAGGCTTTGTTATCTCTTAGTCGCTATAGTCGTATTGTTTCTATAACCGGGCGACGCCACACGGCCAAAGGAGAAATAAATCAAATATTTTATTTTATTTTCGTTAACTTAAAATTTTAATTATTGTTTATGTCGTTTGCTGCTAATTATAAGCCTAAGATGCACATTTTATTTGTAGATTATACAACGTGTCACTGAAAGAAAGCAAAAGTTGAAAATCGGTTGCTCAGTACAGGGAGTAGGTACAATCGATTCCACCAATTTCTATAACTGTTTTTTTTTTGTATCTTAATGCTCATTTCTAGTATTTCTTTTTTGTAATTTAGTCTTGAACACAAACAAACACACTCTCCGATTTATAATATAATACACCCCGTTTCACCGGGTGAAGGTTGAGGGTTGAATTTCGAGAAGACTTTACTGCGTAAAACAATGTTCAGTAGTTGAATGAAAAACTTAAATTTTAATGTTTCTAGCTTCAGGGGTTTCGGCTGAGCGTTGATGAATTCGTTAGTGAATCAGTCAGTCATAAATCTCTTTTTATATGTATAGAAGAATGCAGAACGTATTTCCGAGATTTTCCAGAACAATGGTTAGGATCTAGATGTTAAGTTCGAAGACAAAATAAATCGGTTTCATAGTTCCAAAATAATGACGGTGTGAACGTTTCAAGAAATTCCAAGAAATACATTTCGAGTTCTATACATACAAACTATGTGTCGTTGGGAGGGGCTCGTAAAGCTCTATAACTTTTGTCTAAACACTTTTTTTCTGAGTCATACGG
This sequence comes from Sesia apiformis, assembly GCA_914767545.1. Lineage (NCBI taxonomy): Eukaryota > Metazoa > Arthropoda > Insecta > Lepidoptera > Sesiidae > Sesia > Sesia apiformis. Next base: position 84,812 of record OU611968.1, read on the forward strand.
AATAGAGAAATCTGCCAAACAACAGTATACATGCGTGTAATGGTAATTTATTATTAATAACATTAGTATATAGATAACTATACATGTGTAACAGTATACATGTGTGTAATGGTAATTTATTATTAATAACATTAGTATATAGATAACCTTATATACTTTAATTTTAAATAAAAAATTTGCAACTAAATTTCCTGTTTTGCTTTTTGTCCTATTTTTTTAATATCTACCATATGTTTAGGGTATTCCAATGTGGCAGCCCTACATATAATTGATGCGCATACATGTGACCTTACGTGCATGGAATGCATTGCTACAGACCTGTTGACGGATGATCATCACTATTTCATGCACGCAAGTGTAGTATTTAATACAGTGTAATGTATAGCAAAGCTAATCTTATCAAAGGATCAGTATTGAATGTGCTAAAAGCGTTAATTAAAAAGTGAACGACAACGCGCCGACAATGATGTCATGTGGAAAATCCCGGGGGAGATTAAGGTTATTTGTTTCACAACTCTGATAAGCGATTAAACGGTAGGTAGACATTGTTTGGAAATGAAAGTATTGTACAATACGAAGTGCACATTGTCTTGTGTACCTATGAGGCATGTTTTGGGGTTAAAAAGGGCACCCTGGCCAAACGGTTTGGCGCGTCCACTCTCTCGGAGGTGGTGTACTTGCGCGCTTATGGCTCATGGGTCGCCTTGTACGACACGTACGGGAGGACATGGAGTGATGCTGCTGTAAAGCCGGCAGTTCCCTCGCGCTCATCGAACTGAATAGTTATTTATTTGCAAATAAATATAAATAGGTTATTACATTACATTTTTTGTTCTAACTCAAATCCGCACCTGCGATCCTTTTTCTGAACAATCAGGGGATTGAATTTAATACCATAAGGCAGTAGGTACCAGCTACTGCCTTATGGCGTTTAAGTTCGCATTTTGTACATATCATTGCACAATAAATGCAATGGGGGATTAAATAGACTGAATATCATTGTATTTTTTTTAATTATTTATCTTTTGGACATTTCATATTGCTGCCAATACTAAATTCTGGATAGCGTGGTTGGTTTTATATTTAGTACAATAATTGAAATGGACAGTCAACAACAAAAATCACTGAACAATTTTAGTTTTCCATAAGATCTAGACACAAAAATATGCCATAAGTTTCTGAATAAATATAACGCCAAAATAAAATGAACACGCTTATATTACATAAATAAATTAACACACTCATATCAATAGTAGGATATTCTATAAACTCAAAATACATGATCATCCTAAAGTACCGAAAATAAGATGCTCGACAGTGACGTAAATAAATAATTCTCATTTTGTTACATGAATAACTAGGTAGCTACTACAAAACGAAATTCCAAAAGTCGTTGAACAATTTTTTTACTATATTTTCTATACAAATTCTAAGTGTAAATTGTCTTTTAAATGCTTACCATCCTTTATTAAGATAATCAGTGAGTCACTCACTGACTGGCTGACTAGTTGACTGACATGATTATTTTCCCATTTCCCGTTTTGAGGATGAAATAGTTTTTATATGCAGTGAGTTCAGAAACTTATGGCATATTTTTGTGTCTAGATATTATGGATAACTAAAACTGTTCAGCAACTTTTGTTGTTGACAGTACTTATATAAGAGAATTGATAGCCCAGGGCAGCCATACTCAATGTGTGCTCCGCGGAGCCCTGGGGCTCCACAAAACCTCTACGAGGACTCCGCCGAAATAATATCAACCTGAAGAACGAAGTACATCAAGTCTTATCACATAATAGCCGAAAATGAGGCAACACGCAGCATAATAAATCTACAATAATGCTACGATCAAAAACTATGCACATCGTTGTATCGTAAGAGTTTAAAACAGTGTCGAACTCTTACGATACAGACACTTGTGTTCTCTCAGTCCGAAATTTCTTTCCGTGTTTTACCAAGTTTTGCGAATAAAACCAAGTTTTGCTTATTTTAGGGCTCCGTAAAATATTTAATGGTTCAAAAGGGTTCCGTCGCCAAAAAAGTTTGAGAACCGCTGGCCTAGGGGTACCTATACTCAACTCACATTCGTGTGACCTCCACCAATCTGCACTGGGGCCGCGCGGTGGATTATGGCCCCAAAACCCCTAGTGATTTACTACGGTAGGCCTGTGCCCTGCAGTGGGGCATTAAAGAATGATACACACCAATGTTATATTAAAATGTAATGAATATTACCGTTTGTCGTCCCAAATAAATATAAATAAAAAAAAAAATGAAGCGACCGACGTCCCACTTCACAATTGTAGAAATCGTAAAATCTTAATTTTTCTTTTTATTCCAGACGCGAGGAGGTTCCCTAGCAACCTTTGTCCCCTACAACCTACACTATCAATTAGCGCAGCAAAGTAACTTACAATGTTTTCAATAACTGATTCCATTCCCGATTGTATGAGTTTTCTGAAAATATTTGTATACAATTTTCCATAACTGCAAAATCGACGCTACAGTTCCTTACAACAAATTTCTCTATTTCTAATAATTTTAGTCTTTTCCGTAATGGCACGTCTCAATAAAAGACCGTGTGGAATTTCCACACTAGACACATGATTAGTGTTACATTAAAACTAAAACGGTATGATTTCATTGAACACTGGTTCTACGAGTAGCTTCGCTATGGGAGGAATAAGTCAAATAAACGTTGTCTGCCCGCACGATCTCCGTGTATCAGATATACGAATTTCTAGTGAAAGGTGAGTGCGAGACCTTTGCCTGAACCATTGATTATAATACTAAGCCTGAATGCAGTGAACTTGCGACCTTTCCCAGGGCAAAGCTCTCCATCGGCAACGGACAGACGAACACACTACACGGGCAACCATCGATGAGCCAATATTGCCTTCCCTAGAAAAAGGGCACAAGTGCATTTTGACGACATTCGAAAAAATGCAAAAAAAATGATTGGTGATTTTTTATTTATTAAAATCAAACTAGAAATTTTTGGGATAAAAATAACAATTGTTTATTATCTTTGTTTATTTTTAATTTCCGAATATAATGTTACTTAATGCCTTTTCTTCTTAGGCCTTTTTTTTATAGAAAAAAAGCTTCAAACGAGCTGACAGTAAGACGAGTGGTAAATAATGTGGTTAATCCACACTTCATTGACAAAAGTCGCTGCGCTATTAAAAGATGATACACGGTATTTAAGAAATACGTAAATATTAAAAAATTAAGTAAATTAAATATAATTATTAAAATATTAGTTAAGTAAATTTTAAAAAACAATGTATTTTTTATGTCCATTATTTATCTTTTGAGCATTCAATATTTAATTTTAGAAAATAACACTATGATCGATCCAATTGTCGCCACGATCAATCGAATTGTCATTATCAATAATCAGTGGAAACAATAATTGTAAACGGATTACTGACGATTTTTATTTATTTTGTAGCTGTTATTTGGTACGAAGAAATTCGACAACGAACTACACCGATACGTATGACTCATAAAATCAGCAAAACTGAAAAGGCAGTGGGTAATCTATATCTGCCACGGGGCCGATAACCAATGGGATCACCCTCAGCCACGGGAATGGAATACTTGAAGATATTTGTCGGTTTAGCTAAATGAGAAGATCTGAAAATCGTGTGGTGACGAGCCCTCGAGGGACAGCAATGGAGAGACAATAGAGATGCAACTGGCAATTACATCTCAATACGGTCACCCAGTGACAGTGATATTGTTCAGTTTTTGTTATTCCATTGTTACTCAGTGTTCACGTGTGAATCGCTGCGCTCCACGCGTTTGCTTTCTCACATTCTTGTGGAAAATCATTGGCTATTTAGTGTGAGTCCCCTGCTCTAGAGAATACAAACCTCATAATAGGTAGGAGGTATTATTAGATTTTCGCGATTACTATACATAGCAATTAAACAACTTTGAAAGGTTTAAATCGCGTATATTTAACATTATTTATAACCCGACGTTTCAAACACTTTACAGTGGACGTGGTCACGGGGTGACTCACCCCGTGACCATTATTTATCACCTATTATTATTTATCACCACGTGGGATATAAATAATGTTAAATATACGCAATTTAAACCGTTCAAAGTTGTTTAATTGCTAGGAGGTATTATTGTTATTACATACAAATAGTTATTACATGTGCACAAATAATAAATAACAGAATAGAAATGACAGAAGACCTTATGCTGAGGCGATCTCTTCCAGGCAACCTTTATAAATTATAACATAAAAACATTGTTGAAATTAGTTATAAAAGAAATCTATTAGAATATTTGAAATCATAATATTTCCGAAGTGCTAATTGAATTAACAGTGTCACTACCTTAATATGTTATCGTATGTACAATTATTGCTTTTTTCCCAATTACTTACATTAAAAAAATTCAAGGTGTAACAAAACCTTACCGGAATACTGAGTTAATTGACTACTGGAAATATTACAAATCTTTTTTTTGCAAAATGAAATCAGTTTTTGTAGTGTTTACCCAATTTTTCTTACAAAGAACGGCGGGAAAATGACTATACTCGTAGATGTCATTTAAAGCGACCAACAAACCTAAAATTGGTGACAATGTGTTCGTTACCATAATCGTTATAGGCAATTGTAACTACCAAAGGTATTTTTACTAAAAATGTTATTATGAAAAATATTTTACCAAATAAAAGATAAGAATAGAATACCGGTTTACATGATCCGTATTGACAACTGTCCTAAAGATCTAATATTAAGAGATCTATAGGGACGCAGTATGGACATAGTGCACGCAGAACGCGCACCGCGTTTTACGAATCGTCACTGTGTACTACACTCAGTCCACACTGTTCTCGAATCGTCACTGTGTACTACACTCAGTCCACACTGTTCTCGAATCGTCACTGTGTACTACACTCAGTCCACACTGTTCTCGCCAGTAGTACTCGCACGCACAACGACATCTATACTTTTAATTAATTCTTGTGTTCATTTAATAAAAAAGTATGGAGGACAATGAAAGTTATTTATCGCACACACACCATCATACACCATCATTCACGTAAAACATAAACCTCCAAAGATCTATTAAATGAAAGCTTTTATCCATGGTCCATTACCAAATACAAAGCACGAAAAATGTATATTATATTTTTCTATGGACGAAGGCGGCAGATGAGCATACAGTCCACCTGATGGTAAGTGGATACTGTCGCCCATAGACATCCGTTGGCACGCCCCCAGAAGCGCTGCCCGCCTGTGGAAATATAGGAATGGATTTGGAGAAAGGGTTGGGAAAATGGGGAGGGATGGGATGGGAATGGGCTCTGGCACATCTCACTGATTACCGAAACACGTACGTACATTAGGGAAATAAGATAAAATGGAAAATGCAGTACATTTCAACGTAGTCTTCTGTGAGAGAGAGGTAACGCGGCCAGTCGAGCGCGTCCAGCAGCTGTTGGATTGCAGCGTGCACTCTCCCCTCAAATTATATAAAGATTAGATTTTTGCAGAAAAATACGTAACATTGTAATTGGATAACAAAAATTATGGGCAAAATCCATGGTTCGGAGACGGTTAGAGCCTGTCGGTGTCTTTAATGTCAACATGTCATATTAACGAAATCCTCCCATCATGAAATATTATTGCTATCAATAGCACGATACTGTCTTCCGCAATCGGGTAATGGCTCAATTACTTTGATGCTATGGAGACATCAATAAAAATACTTGAGTTCTCTCTGAATGCGTCGAGCTGCCAAGTAATGGAATTACGCAGGCATTTGACAAATACTTGTTAGGCAAGTACATTTACTGGTTTTTCTCGTTGAACAATTCGTGATGCGTGAAACGAGTGCGAATTGTGAACATGAACAAATACCTCTAAGGTCACATCAACGATCGTCTCTTTAAAAATGAGGCGCATGATTATTTAATTGCAATAATGAAGTTACAAAGTCATAAAAAGCATTAGAAGGTCGTATCGTTCTTTGATTTTTTTTTAGGTCGACAGACATCAAGCAAGTGAACACGATAATGATGCTACAACGAGACACGATAAATGATTTGTACAAGATTTCAAAAATTTCAAACATAAGTATAGAACTAGAAGAAAGTACAACAGTGTTGGGGGAAAAGAATTATAAATATAGCTATTATTCACATATTTTTCAATATAAATATATGTATGTATGGTATATAGAAAAGATGGCATACGAGCGAGCGGTCGATATGTTGGTAAGTAGTCACTACCGCCTATGGACATCTGCAACATAAGGAGGCTTGCGGGTGCGCGCCGACCTTGCAGAATCCTGTTCACAGCTCTATTGAAGAGCCCCTTGTCGTAGCGTAATGGAAAAACCTCAGCTAGCAGTTCATTCCACAACTTTCGGGTTCGCGGTATGAAGTGTATCAAGGAATGAACGACGATGACGAGCGGTGCGATGGTAAAAACCCGAAGTTGGCATCAAGCTGGTAAGTTGGTAACTGAATACTGTCGGTAAGTGGAGTGGTAAGGAATGGTAAGTAATAAGTTGCGCCTGTCTATTTTTGGAGAAAGAATTATTTTAGGGAAAGGGTTGGGAAAAGAATCGAATGGGATGCGAATAGGCTCTGGTACATCTCACTTTGCACAGTTGAGAAAATGGGAAAACGAATTTTCTTCATCCTAACCCTACTTAGGGGGTACGGAGAGTCAAAGGTATAAACGGAAGATTGTTAAAAAACAGTGTTATAAAACCGCTCAAATGACCGGATATGAGGGTTGTCAATACATTTTTGATGTTCCGATTCCTACGTCTTTAGAACCACAACCAATGCACGTCCATCACTTGACGTGTCCATTAGATCCAGTCTTCCTATGGGCTACCATTCTGTATGCAGAAGATAGTACCTATTGGCTACCATTCTGTATGCAGAAGATAGTATGTAACAAACAGGGATAGAAGTTAGTAATAGAAGGCTGAGAATATAATGTTATTTGAAAAATTATCCTAAATAGAAAGACATCGCACAAGTGACTGGTCAACTTGAAGGTCTTTCTTACAGACGCTTGAAAGAAGTAGGAGACGGCACGACTGATGTTTTCGTAACATGAACACTAGTAAACAGTACCCTACCTTTTTACTAGTAGCTCCCTTTTATTTTTCAGCGTTGTTACCAACGTTATAAAACTTATTCGATAAGGATGCATTCAGATATCACAATGTCACATTTGTCTTCAATGTTAACTTACTAAGAGACCTTATACCCTAGTGATTTCGGTACACCATCAAGTATCCTGTAGACAATTTAAAATTTCCTGTTGTCCGTATGGTGGAGGTCGCGTCGAGGTCGTCTCGTACGATACCCGCATACCTTATCGCAGAAAACACTTAGACATCATCTGATGACGTCATCACACGAAACATGATCTTGAATCATTGATGAATTGAGCGACTGTTACCTTCTGTCAAAGAGATTATATTGATTCTGAAGGGAATCCTATATTTATAAACTGTTAGATTAACTTATTGCCTCATTGGATTTGGGTTGAGAAAATGGGAAGGACAGGATAGGATGGAATGGCCTCTGGCATATCTCACTCACTACTGAAACACGTACGTTCATTGGGGAACAAGATATAGTGGGAAATGCAGTACATTTCAAGGTAGACTTCTGTGAGAGCGGGGTAACGGGGCCAGTCGAGTGCGCCCCCCCCCCCCCCCTTGCAAGATTAGACAGCAAGTAGTAAAAAGTTTCTTGAATAATACCTATCACTTAAATTAGGATGACCGCATCCGTAGCAATTGCGAATTAGTTCGGTTGACGTGTTTGCCGAGTAAGATGTCGCTACATTAAACGCAAAAAATAAGACTAGCGTTTTGCACTTATATAAATACATGATACCTATTATGTAGATAGGTTAATAAACATGTGAGTTAGGCGGTGGGCGTGGTCGGTTCAAACCGCCCGAAATGTCAAGTAAATAAAATAAATTACAAGTAAACACGTATTAAGATCCGTTTAATATAGCTATATAATACCTACATATCTATCTCTATCTATATACATATATAAAAATGGATGTTGGTATATCTGAGATTAATAGACTTCGACACCGTTTGACTAATCAACATGAAAGTTGGCACATATATGTATTTTTTTATGGAGAAGGTTTTTATGCTATTGACTTTGTTGTAATTCGCCACTAGATGGCGCTGCAGCACATCAACTTCTATACCGTTCAACCGATCATCATAAAAATTGGTATACATAGGTATTTGAGTACGGAAAATATTTTCGAGCTATCGACTTTGTTGTAACTCGCCACTAGATGGCGCTGCAGCACATCAACTTCTATACCGTTCAATCGATCGCAAAAATCACATCGACGACAAAACAGAATAATTTGTGATTTTATATACAGAGGTAAATAAATATACACAGGCAGAACAACGTCTGCGGGTTTTGCTAGTAATATATAAAAAATATGACTCGCGATGGATAATAAACATTGGGTACTTGTATGCAAATGATATTTTTTCTGTTATGATAACAAACTCGACACCTATTCGACGGTGGCAAGTATAGCCCGTTGATTTCTAGTATTCGTTAATTTGCAAACAATTGTATGGAGGAAGCGTCGCGTCCACACGCTTGTTACTTAACTTCCGGCCACCTATCGCGCTATCTCCTGAGGCCGCTGAACTTGGCCACAATCCTATCGTTCACATCGTAACCCGTCAATTATGTGAACAATGGGGACTTATCTGTTTTATTACAGGAGCTGTGCATTGTCAACTGCAGATCGTGGCTTCCCACAAATAAGCCACAATACTCTTCAAAATGCCACGACCTTTAAAGTAAATAATCGATGTCGTACGCAAGACGAATGCTATTTTAACTGCGTATGGCTAATACGTGATTGCACAAGAAGCTTCTCGGAAGTCACGAAACTCACGAGCCGATGTAACATACAAAAAGTATTAATTTTAACATACTCATCGTTGGTTTTTGCTTGCGTTAATTTTGAAGAGTCAGAATGAGTATCAACAACGTCATGTAATCCGAAAACAACAGTAGATACCTACATACTTTAGTATCTATTAAATACTACAATAATAATAATAAAGTATTTATCTTTGGGGTGTATGTAACACATAAGTACTTATACTTACATACTTCCAAAGCCTGCAGTCATTGATTCCATTCACAATTCTGGGGTACCAATTGATATAAATTTCGGCAGACGAGTATTCTCTAAATCCACTCCCTAAATCTCCAAAGGTAGGCAGCGCATCCGGGAGCGTGCCAGTGTTTGTCATTTTGAACTGATGTTGGCATAAGCTGTTTCCATAAGCGACAGTATCCACTTACCACTAGGTGGATTGTATGCACATCCGTCCCCTTTTTTCCATTAAAAAATATTAAATAATTGTGTTCCAAGCTAATGAAACTTCAGTCAAATTTTAAGAGGGGGGAGAGGGGGGAGTGTACACTGAATCCCACAGCCGCTGGTCGCACTCGACTGGTCACTTTACCCCTCCCTCACGGAAATGTACTACATTATCCTACTTCCCCAATACACGTACCACGTGTTTCGGTAGTGAGTGAGATAAGCTAAAACCCGTCCCCATTATCGTAGCTCTTTCTCGAAATCCATTCCTATATTTTGAAAGATAGGCAGAGCATCCGGGAGCGTGCCAACGATTGTCATTCTGGACTGATGTTGGCATGTATCGCTGACGTCCATAGTCGACAGTATCCACTTACCATCAGGTGGACTATATGCACATCGGCCGCCAGAAGACGGAAAAGAATTTCATGAAGAAACAAAAGTTAATTATAAATGGCCCTATTGTTTAGTTTTAGTTCCCTGAGAGAGCGATCACCCTGGCGCTGGCCCTGGGCGTTGGTTCGTTATACAATAAATGACTAATTATATGTCATTGACTCGTACAACGACAGTCCTGGATACCAAATACTTGTACAAAACATATAAAGAGCGTCCGATTCTGGCGTTATCAAAAAGTCTACACAGCCACATGTGTTCACATGTTATTTTTAGAATGATTATTTGTCGTTCAAAACAGGTATACTAATTCTCTTATCTTTAAAATACTCGTAGGTACCTACTTGTAACAACATTGACCAAAAAAATAGTTTTATACTATAAATATCTATGAAGATCAAAAGAAATCGCTCAGTATCGGTTGAATAAATACAACACGTAATGTAAGGAAAAATCAAGGAAGTTTTAAATGCAAGGAACAAACTGTACAGCCAGCAATTAAGTTATAAATAACAAACTCTATTTTCTATCTTAGAAACATTACTCTACATTACAAAGAAATAACAACTTCTTAGATCTCCGCAGGCACGTGGGATAAGGACCACCCCCCCCCCCCCCCAACCTCACCTCCCGCACCTCCTTCGTCTGTTTTGGTAACACAGAGAGAACGAGTACGAAACAAACATCAATAAAAGCTAAAAAGGGACAGAACCGGGGTCCATAAAACAATAATATGACAATGTGGGCGCGAGGGAAAGATTAGAAAGGAATTCTATTATATTCTTCATCATTCTGTGTTGTGCATGATTGAATTAGAACGGGCCTAGGATCTCTACAATATTTGTTTAAACATCGGCTATCTAGCTTTAACCGTTCCCACAATTAGCAGTCCCTAGTCTTTGGAAGGTAGTATCGGATAAATATTTCAAGTCAAAATTTATATCAGAGTGCCCCACAACCTTCCTATTAGTACCAATTTTCAATCTAATCAGAGCAACTTGACTTATCGGCTTCCTTCTTAGATTTGCCTTTAAAATATTTTTTTGCTTTTGGAATTGGCGGAAAATCCAACAATGTGAGTAATTTCATGTGTACTAAGTAGTACGAATATTTCCGGGATCACGGGATTCGATAAAAATAAATAAATATATTTTGTGGTTTTAACAACTCTATGTTATACCTTCTCACCAACTTTGGGTAAATTAGCCCTACCTATTCCGATCAGTGATAATAGCTTTGTTCGCGGTAAGGATTCAGAACTAATTCGGAACTAGTACTGAACTAATTTGGAATCGTAGTAGAGCGCATGCTCGGTTATAGACCGATTCGTGATTTTTATTTCCGCGAACGATTTCGGAACCAAACTGCGTACGATCTACTGTCATCGGCAGTGTTACCAACTCTCAAAAATATTTATCCCTAAAGCTTAAGTCAAAAACCCCCAAAATCGCCCCAATTACATAGAAATACCTCTAAAAAAATATATAATAAAAGAAAAAATATAAATTACAAAAATGCAATGAAATTTCTTTACCTTTTAAATCTGGATCTGTTTCCCAAATCTACGTGTACTTCTGACTGTACATTTTTTATTTTTAGTTTCTTTAGGCATCATTAACAAATTGCTTGTCGGCACAGCAGTACAACAACAAAATCGAATTAAACAAGTAAACAATAATCAACGTACATATGTATTTCCAGTAAGCATAGGCACAATAACCACCAGTCACCACAGAGTAGTTGTAATATATTTGTACTAGATGTCGTTAAGTCGCTAGGTCAACAAATAAATATGATTAGCTATTATAGTTTGGATTGTCCCAGGGCCTATACTTTCACATAATATATGAAAAATATATATTCAAAAAAATATATGAAGAGTCAAAAAATCCCTAAAAATATAAAACCACTAAAAAAAACCCATCCCACTTATTTACCCCCTAAATTTGGGGGGAAAACCCCTAAGTTGGCAAGTATTTAAGTGGACCCACCAAAACACATTACTCTTATTAGAGTACTATATAAACTTATTTAAACAAACAAAACTAACCATATTTTATTTAACCCTTAATAAATTAATACAATTTATATTTTATTTAACTATTTAACCAGTTTATTAGTTTCTAACCAACTGAATATAGCCGCAGCATGTATGTCAAATGTCGTTAGGTAAAAACTGCGCATGTCTGGAACTACGGATTCTTGCCAAAGTTATAGAACTGATAGAACTAATTCTGAACCGATCCTGAACCGAGTTCGACGGTTCCGCGAACGCAGAACTGTAACTAGAAATTCTGAACTGTGTGTTCCGCGAACGGCATTATTTGAACTGCGCATGCGTATAGTTCCGAATCAGTTCTGAATCCTTACCGCGAACGAAGCTATTAATAACTATAAATATGTAATTTTTACATTTAGTAAGTGTATAATTTGAAGATTATCTCGAGCTCATTGACATTGAATTGTGTGGTGTGTAGTGACCGCGACGCGCGGGCAGTTTTTGACTCGTTAATCGCAGAGTTATAGCTGTATGTTGTACGTTGTATACAACGCCGGAGTAATATACCCACATATTTTTAGAGAAGCAAAAACTTACCCTCAAAGAGGCAAATCCTTCTGCTAGGTGGACTGATGTATAGATCAGTAAGACTGGATGAGAAAGCGCTTTAATCCATTTACCACCAGGCGGATTGTCTGCTAATTAGCCGCCTTCTTTTATAAAAAAAAAGTCCAGATCTCAATAAAGGTACAGTCTAGAATCTAGAAGATACACTATTACATTTATAAACCTGTTGTAGGTAGATTACTTCAAAATCTCTAAGATTAAGTGGAAGAGACGATAATTTTAGACACGCATGGAGAAATCCGGCCCTGGTTACAGATAAGCGTTGTACCGCTCGAAGTTGCCATCGCACGCACCGATGTGATTGTAGATTATATTCGTTTGCCGCACCCCACTTGGCAAGTGTTTCATATCATAAATTAATTCATTTAAGAGCAGCTAATTGGTGGGTTACGGTTTCGTTTCTATAATTCTATTTTATGTTGTTTGAAACTTAACGAAATACATTTCTTATATAATAAGTAGTTAGTAAAGTTTTACCGATGGATATACAAAATTTCAAATGGATACCATACCACACCATGAGGACTCGTTTACACAAGTCGAGTTTCTCGAACGTCGGTCAAAAATTAATGTAAACAACTGTTATATCTGACCTGAATTATATCACCATTTCCCTCACATTCCCACACAATTATATCACCATATCCCTGTTATCATCGAGTTTTTATTATCAGTTGTAGGAATGAATCGAGTTGTAAGCCTGTATCTCTTCTCTGCTAAAGTTCGCCACCGTACACAGTCTAAGGTGCTTTTTTTAATTTTTTAATGCAACATATGTTTTCCGGTCGGTTCCTTTAATACAAAGACCTCAAAGATTTTTTTGTAAGTATTTCCGAATCGGGAGCTTATGAAGAATCTCATTATCTTGTCTGTGTGTTTAGACAGAGAGGATAATGAATTCTTTCATAATTTCTTTGCGAACATCCTGGAAGAAGGATTTTTGCATGAACGAAGTATTAAGAATCCATAGCTGACTAAGATTTATATATATGAAAATAGCCTATGTAATTAATTTTAATTTTAAATTAACACGACATCGCTAAACTGTATCACAATACCTAATACTTTTAACTGATTTAGATATTGCGCACGCAGATCGCGCTTTAATAATGTACCACTTTATAATGTTTCTTTTTTATTTTTGTAATATATGTTTGTAGCTACAAGTACCTATATATCATTGTTGATATGCATTATAAGTAAAATAAAAAAGAAGTAAGTTTCATATATTTTCTAATAAAATTAATAAAAAAATATCAACAACTAGGTAATAATAATAACAGAAAATGATATATGAAAATTCGCAAATATACTAAACTGAGGACTTAATATGTATCAAGCCCTCGGGAATATGTAAAAACACTTTAGCAAAAACCGACCAAACATTTTAGATTTACATTTGTTAAGTGATAATTAGGATGATAATATAGTTAGTTGACGTGATAGTTAGGAACTTCTGTTAGCAACGCTATGTAGTTATAAGAGGAAAGCTATATAAAATTCCAGGTTACCGGCGATGATTTCACGTACGAGGCGGGCGCCGGGTGCAGTTAGTGGCACGCGCACACCGCATGCGGTTGAGCAAGCGACGCACTCCGCTGCTTTCTTCCGTTAACAGTGTTATGCGAGAGATAAGAGACTAGCGGTTTATAAGAAACAAGGCAAGTTTCAGGTCCTGCATTCCTAACGTTAATAGCGTCAAAATAAACTTTTGTGCTATAGTTCAGCTCACGGAAGCACGTCTGCCTTGCTTATAGTGATGAATGTCTGTATTTTTTTATTATATAAATATGGTTCTAAACCGTGTCGGCTCTCGATGAGCCAAAATGTGGGAGGGACGGTATAACCCGGCGGAAGAACGGTCGGCACGGGGTCAGGACCCCGGGGAGAGGAACCGGCGAACGATATACGCAGTATCGAGCAGCACCGCCTTCTGCATCTTCGCCGAGAGCCAGCCACCATGGAAACCCAACCGCCTCAAATTGGCCTCGAGGCTGGTGGGGATTAACCTATTTACGGACAAGACGACTAGGATGATTTCAGTCGACGTCATGCCTTACAAATCGGTGATCTCGTGCCGCCAGGTTGAAATATTCTTTTCAGTTCTTCACTTCACGAGATCTTCTTTTCACGGTTACGGGTTTCACGAGTCCCGATCCGCCAGCACGGTATCAGACTTATTCGCTAGAATAGTTTAATTAATATTAGGCATTTTTTTTTATTTTATGCACTCCTTCTGCTTTAACTGCCTCGTGTTATTTATTTATTTACTCTTATTTGTAAATTATTACAAAAGGTGGACTTAATGCCCCACTTAGAGCATTATTGAATTGTGGCCTGCAAGCGACCTTACATCGCGCTTCAACTGGGCAACAACTGCCAACCGCTAAACAGCTTCAGGGTAGGCAAAATATAAAATGGTAGAGGAGTAAACAAATGTAACAATTATAAAAGCTAGAAAAAAGTCGGTACGTGTGAAACGAGACCTTATATCCTTTACGATATGACGCAATATGACGATGAATTTAAACAAATTGATACGAATAATAGTTTTCGGGTCGACACATACTTATCCACAAGTAAGGTTGACGTACGATCGTGTTTTTTTTTTATAGAATACATGTAATGGAAAATCCTCGGCTGGCAGTTCATTCCACAACTTTCGGGATTGCGGTATAAAGTGTCTTTTTGATCGCACTGCACGCAGCGACTCTTATGTCAAGGACGTGCAGACGAACCGCACGACGACGACGAGCGGTGTGATGGTAAAAACCCGAAGTTGGCATCATATTGAACAGCTCTTCAGAACATTCCCTATTATACAGGCGGTAAGAAACGCAGAGAGACGCAACATCTCCTCGGATGCTGAGCGTTTCTAGACCACCTGTGATAGTGAGATCGTCGACAATTCAAATAGCACGTGGTTGGACGGAGTCAAAAGGGTCCAGCTGGTATTTCGGTGCACCGGGCCAGAGTTTTTTTTCATAACTTATTATTGTACATACATTTCTAACATATTTCATATTATATTTTACTTTACACGCCGTTACGCAATCAATGCGGCACGCTACCATCGATCACACTGAGCACTATACTGAGTAATGAGAGCGCTACGAACGTTTTAGATAGAACAACAAACCTTTTCAGTTTGTAACTTTCGATTTAATCCCTAAAAAATTTACCTAAAAATACCTACAATTTTTTTCGTTACCAACGGTTCTATATCTTTTAAATCAGTTGTAGTTTCATATTTTACGTTACACATTGTATATAGAACTGAAGCTTATGGAACGGTATATTTCCATGTGTCGCTCACACATTTGTACGTCTACCAGCGGATCGCCATTTCTGCAGTGATGATGCACCACTGACCCCACAACAACACAATGACGTTGGCTAATCGACACACTTTATTAAATATACCGTGTTGCTTCAAATTAGTACGTGCACGTGTGGCGAGACACCGCCGCCGTTCCGGGTGTTTGGATTTGAGTAACATCGCAGATAAAGAGTGCCGTAGTACTCTTCATTATAACTATGAGACGCTATCCAAAATGCGGAACGCTGGTTTGTAATATCTCCAGATCACAACTGGCTTTGATAACGTGTATACTCAATGTTCCCCACCACTTAAAAAATTCAATAATGAATGGCTTTAAACACAGACCAATTGGGGGACAACGGGACTAAAATACACGCTATCCCTCACTGCGGCCGAACAGCGGGAATACACGATTTGATGGTTTGTTCCAAGTAATCATACACGTAGTAATGACTACTTGGAAAATTTATTCCAAGGGAAGAATCTAAAACACGATTAGAGAATTAGAAATAAAATAAATTGTTTATGAATTTAAAATTTTATCAAGTTTTTTCTTCGCAATACATACGCTTACAGTTAAAACTTTTAACAAATGTAATGATTTACAAAATATCAACACCTTTAGGCTTTAACAACTTAACATGATCGATAAACTTCAGACTCCATTAACAATTTTGTACGTCAGATCTATATATTGTATAAGCAAGCAAGCAATCCTTGTTACATTTAATCGTAAGAGAATAATCGCAATGCAGGCCACATGTTATTTACCATCACATGGATGTCACCAACATATCACAGATCCTGCAAATAGAATTATAGTTATACATAGGTACATGTGGATCATTGTAGGTGTGAAGAAGATATGGAAATTACCGAGCGATAAATTTGCGAATGGAAGGTGATCGAAGTGTGAAGCGATTGAGTTCAATTGATTGAAAGGTGATATGTTTTTAACTGGTCCTTTGAGTGTGTGCAGTAAAATGCACAGAACACTGCCGTGAATGCACCGCGTTTTTCACTTCATCCTATTCTCCAATGTACGTAGTAAGTGAGATGTGCCAGAGCCCATTCATCATCCTATCCCTACCCATTTTCCCAACCCTTTCTCAGTGCACTGACAGGGCACTGATGTCGGCATGTATCGTGGATGTCACAAGACGATAGTATCCACTTACCATCGGGTGCACTATGTAGGCACTCGTCTGCCACTTTATATAACAAATATATAAATGTTACAAATATTAGAACAGAAAAAAACAGAGAAAGAAAATAAATATTAAAATATAAATCAGTATTAAAAATATAAACTAAATAAATGACTATTATAATACATAATATATATACGTACACTTAACACTTTGTATAAACGACATACTTACAAACATACATAAAAAAATACATATGAAAATTTATATCAAGATATCGAATTACTGGAGGGGGGTGGTGCACGCTGCTATCCAACAGCCGCTGGACGCACTCGACTGGCCTCGTTACCCCTCTCTCCCAGAATACTACCTTGAAATGTACTGCATTTCACACTTTATCATATTCCCCAATGTACGTACATGTTTCGGTAGTGAGTGAGATATGCCAGAGCCCATTCACATTCTATCCCTTCCCATTTCCTCAACCCTTTCTTCAAATCCATTCTTTCATCAACAAAGGTAGGCAGCGCACGCGGGGGCGTGTCAAAGTTTGTCATTTTAGACTAATGTTGGCATGTATCGCGGATGTCTATGGGCAACAGTATCCACTTATCACCAGGTGGACTCTATGCTCGTTTGCCACCTTCTTTCTATAAATAATAAAAAAAAACTTAACGGGCTACTCAGAAAATTTTACGACAAAACTGTTTTAATTTATGGAACACTGGGTGATTTTGATGTCAATTAAAACTATGACTATCTATTACATAGAAACGAGGAGCTTTTTGGCAAGAACTCGAGAAGAGAAATTGAGTTCTCGTTTGATTTTTGTAAAAATTGTGTATTAGACGTATTGGCGGTTTAATAGTGATAGTTTATTTAAACTTCAAAGTGTTTTTTGTGCGTGGTGTTTGTGATAATCAAATAAAAGCGTGCGACTGCGTGTTTCGTGTGCTTCCAAGAGGACTCCCTCTTCTGTCCTCAGTGAACCTACCATCGCTTCACTGAGCGACTCCTGACTTATTCCGACGGGACTGGACATTGACAGGATACGTTTTAGACTTTGAAATTATTTTACGACAAAAACATGACACTGGCAGAATGCGCTAATTGCACCATTGCCATATATAAAAAAACATAACAATAAAACATTTCAAATTCAATTTTTCCTGCATATTTTTAAGAGCTAAATCAAAATATCGTGTCTCATTAAATAAGGGATATTCGATGGGAACATTTCCGCACTATGATTTTGTATGATTTTAAACGTTCTTTAAAACATGAAGATTCCTGACTTCAAATGGCGTATGCAGACAAGTGCCCATCTAAGGCAATCGTGTATACTTGGTACAATGAATTTAAGCGTGGCCGACTAAGCCAGACGAAGAAAGTAGCGGTCGCCCTTTAACGGCTGTTACGGTAGAAAACTTAGTGACAGTGAAAAATTTAATTTGTAAAAACAGGCGAATTACATACAAGGAGATTCAGGAGAGATTGCAGATTGGATCAAGGAGTGTGTATGAAACATAACATGCCCATGTTATGTTTCATCTACATCCACGAGTCAGGAGACTAGCATCGCGCTAGGTGCCGCACAACCTCACCGAGGCTCAAAAACAAGGTCATATCGAATGGAGCCGTGATATGATAACAAAATTTGAAGCAAGGTCTTGTCGGTGCGTTTATGACATTGTCACAGGTGACGAATCTTGTATCTACCATTATGATCCAGAAACTAAGCGTCAATCTACTCTTTGAGTGTTTCAAAGTAAGCCAACGCCTACCAAAGTGAAAAGAGCAAGAAGCGCTGGAAAAAAAATATTGCGATATTTTTCACCTTAACGGGCTACCTGATATCTGTACCTTTACGAAACCTAAGCAGCATTAACGCAGAATGGTACCTAGCCACGTGCTTGCCAAACATTTTTGCTGCAGTGAGTAATAACTGTCCAAACACAGGTCTCCGCGGACTGCTGCTGCACCACGACAACGCGCCCACGCACTGAGCGCTTAAAACAAGGGACTTTTGGACAGTTCCCCGGTTAAAGTTAAAGGCCATCCCTTACAGTCCCGACTTGGCAACTTATGACTTTTTTATTTCCCATAATTATATCCCAACTAAAAGGAAATGCTTTCGTCGCCGGCAGACGCGCTGGCTACATTCGAAGTGGCTGTAAAAGAGGTGTCTGAGGAAGAGTGGAAAAATGATTTCAAAATTTGTTTAAACGCATGAAACTTTGTAAGTGTTCAGTACTTTGAAAAAAATGTAATAAAAAATTTGAAAACCGTAGAACATTTTTTTTCTTTTTCGCAAAACTTTCTGAGTTTACCACGTACATATAAACAAATATGCTTACCTAGCAGTAGTAATACTAGTGTCAGTCAGTAGAAAAGAAGAGTATCATTATCTCCACCATGGAACACGGACACAAGGTCTTGCTCCAATATGGAATAATAAAAGAGGTTAGCACGGAACCCTTCGTCATGACCTCTGACTCTGACGTACTTGCTGGCATACCGCGCGTCTGATGACTCTATCCGCAATCGCTTCGTACCATTTCGGATACACTCAGATTCATCCGCAAGCTCTTGTGAAGTTGTACTTGACAATCTACATCGCAACCGTTTGAGTGACGGGTGATTGAGCAGAGCGCGCATGTGAGTGTTGTGCAGCTCGAGGTTAATGTCAAACATTTGCAATTCCGGTAGTGCCATAGCTAACGCCACAGCGCCGTGCGCTGACAACTGGCACTGCCACAGTTCAAGCACGCGGAGGTTCATCATTCGACCACTTAACCCCGATACATGTTCATCATCAAAACACGAGGAGCTGAGTACCAGTTCGTTTAGAGCTGGCGGGAGTTGTTCTATGAGTTCAGCGAGATCGGCGCGTCGTACCAAGCGTGTACCAGTAAGGTGGAGACATTGCAATCGTAGTGGTCGTGCCGTGTGCAAAACCCCATCACCTGTCATTAAGAAGCACGAATAAAGCCTTAAAGAATCGAGATTGTAGCATTCGCCAATAATCTCGTAAGAGACATCTGTGAGTTCGGTGCAACGTAGAGTGAGGTCACGGAGGTAATCGCGGCAACCACGTAAGCAGATGAGCAACTCGTTCCATGGGTAGTAGAGCGAATATCCATACATGTGAAGTGCACGCATGGGAAGCACAGTCAGTTCGGAGATGAAGCAGGATGTGACGCGCTCGTTGATAACGAGACTCTCCAGTCGTGGAACCGCATCGAGTATCCGAGGGTCGAACACATGTGAGTATGTGAACACATCCAAGTGTTTGAGGTGTCGCAGTGAACGCAGTGCAGTTATGTGGGTCTCGCGGAAGGGCGTTATGGCGTGCACAGTGAGGGAGGTGAGACGCGACGCGATTCGAGCTGTGATAGCGAGGAGTTCGTGCACAGAATCAAGGCGGCCGCTAACCTGCAGCGCTAAGAGACCCGGACCGATGCGGCGCAGGTCAAAGTAGCGCTCTACATTCAGCACGCGCTGTTCCACCAGCGTCGCCCAACGCCGGCACACGCGAGCTACACCAGACAGCATCTCGCGAGGTGGAAACATCTCAAAGATCATCAATAACAACTCATCTGGCAATTGATCCATTGTGTTTTGTCTACCAATTAATGGAAAATAAAATAACAATGTAAAAGTCAATTGACACTACACTACACAATAAGGGCCTGTCTCACCATTTGCTTAGAATATAACTGTTAACAATCTAATAGATAAATTATCTGCTAATTAAATATAAGCTGTTGATTTTAATTAGTTAATTTGTATAAGGATATGATACATGGTCAAGAAAATCATTAAAAATGATGATTTTCACAATTTTCTTGATCACAACAAGTCTAAAAAGAACCATTGTCTTGGAGTGCAATATAATAAATAATGTTATTTTGACATTTTTTGGTTGACATTTAAACAAAAAGTCATATGAGGGAAAAACAAATGATTAACTGATTTTAATTTGGAATTCCAAGCCAAATTCAAGAGAATTAAGTTTAAAGTTGGCCTCACAGCAACCTATGAACTCAGCAATTTCATAGGTATGAACCTAATAGAATAGGTTGTCATAGTTTTTAGGTGTTGTATATTCTAATATCATTATTACAAAAGATGTGACAATTAAAAGGAGGTTGTATTTTTATTTTTTTACAGAAAAAGGCGGCGGATGAGCATACAGTCCACCTGATGGTGAGTGGATACTGTCATCCATAGACATATCCATATCCAATACATGCCAACATCGGTCCAGAATGACAAACGTTGGCACGCCCCCGGATGCACTACCTACCTTTGCAGATTAAGGAATGCATTGGGAAAATGGGGAGAGATAGGATGGAATGGGAATAGGCTCTGGCATATCTCACTCACTACCGAAACATGTACATACATTGCGGAAATACGACAAAGTAGGATATGCAGTACATTTCAAGGTAGTCATTTGTGAGAGAGGAGTAATGTGGCCAGTCGAGTACACCCAGCGGCTGTGGGAATGCAGCATGCACTCTCCCCCTACAAAAGCAGGTACAAAAGAGCAAAAGTTGAATGTGTGAAACAGAAAATAAAAGCAGTATTCTCCAAAATGGACAGAGTTTGGTACCTTGCATAAATCCCAATAACTTGTATTAGCCTATAACATCCCACTGGAGGGCACGGGCGTCCCCTAGTGAATCACACCGGGTTTTCTGGCCGTAATCCTACGCGGGCGCAGTGCGGATTGGAGGATTACATACGCCAATTTTTTTTTAATTCCTTGAGCGTGCGGGTTTAGTCACGACGTTTTCCCTCACCGCGCAAAAGACAATTTTTAAAACCCAATAAACCCCAACAAAAATAATAAAAAATTTGTAGGTAGATACAAATTAAACTGGAATGCTTATTTTCTTATATTCAAGAATTTATAATTATAAGTGAATAGATTATGATTTAATTACTTGAAATATGTACCGCCATCTAAAAACAGTTCCTTATCTACATGAAAAGAAAATAACAACCACTTTTCGCCCTTATATGTTAGCAAAAACTTTACCTACCAGTTACAGTTATCGGCACTTGTAAAACATAAATTTGAAAACTATAGCTCAGATAAATGCTTGATAGGCTATAACTTTTAGCAGATGGTGAGACGCGTCCTAACTCAATTTAAATATTTATAATAACGCACTAATTAATATAGTTGTAAAAAAAGCACTAGTAGGTACTCATCACCAAGCGAATTCAAATTTTTCAAACTTCTCAACAAATGTCATAACATTGAAACTCAAGAAACAAAATGCTGTCAATCTCCACTAGGGCTGCGTTCCAAAATGTGCAACAAAATCATAGTGCATCTGTTTTTCTCGTTAATATGTATAAAATAGATAAAAAAGATATCATGAAAATATCGTGATGGTAAATGGCTTATCTTTGAATTTAAATAAATGTAGATATAATTTGACACATAGTACATAAAAGCATTGGTTCCTATCATGAAACTATTAATTATAATTTCGCTCAGCAATAAAATATTTTAATAGGGACTTTTTAGAGGGAACTCGAGAAGTAAAGTTGAGTTTTGTTTATTTATTGTGAAAATTGTGTATTATGGGATTTGTGATTTAATAGTGATAGTTTAATAAACTTCAAAATGCTTAGTGTTTAGAGCATAATGATTGTGATAATTAAATAAAAACCTGAGACTGCGTTCTTCCAACTATGTCCTCTGTGAACCTAATACCATTTTAATGAGCGACTCCTGGACAACTTCGACGGGACTGGACAAAGACGTTATAAAAACAATTCTATTAAATTAATACCTAAAAAAATTGTATCTGTTTGTTGTGTGGACCACGGACGACTTACTAAGTGTGGACCAATGCCAGTGTCCAAATAAATTATATATACAAATAAAAAAACTTACCTGTGCTGTGCTGTCAATTACAGCTGATATTATATTTTTTTTCAAAAATTGTACATTGGCATCGAAAAATTAAGAAAATTGTTTAAAACATGAGTGTGATGTCGTTTAGTTTCCTTAAAAAATGCAGATTCAAGCCTTTGTATAGTAACTTGGCGCAAAAATACAGTAGTGATACTCAACCAAAAGTAAAGCCAGATAGAGTCTCAACAGGTTACTAAGTATTTTTTTAACGTTTTCTAAATACGTGGATTTACCTATAATCGATGAAGTTCAGTCAGGTTCTCAATCATCGCACCTCTTATCATTGAAAGATGGTGCATTGATTCTCTATTTCGCACTTCCTCAACAAAAAATTGCTGCGTAAGGAGTTCTTCAAAACACCTTACACTGCGATGATTTATGTACACGATTTAGCAATCACGATTTACGATGATTTAGCGCTGAACACTGAGCTGTAATAAAATGTATAAATATAACTTAAACGACAATACTAACACACTGTGACCCTTTACTGCTGGATATTTGCCTCTTCCAAGGAATGCTACCACACATGCTGTTCAGTTCTCATCCACCCACTACCAGCGACATTCTTTAAGTCATCAGTCTCCCTGGCCAGAGTGAATCCAAAAGGATTAGAAAAACTACAGATGTAATGACTTCCTGTGATGAACCTTTTATAGACTGGAAATTGATATATTCAGTGATTGCATAGATTACCCTAAGGATTGCACCAAAAATATGGATAAACTTTTTTAATCCTCCAGCATCAGTTTTAGTAACAAATTGATACTTATTGTGTTGGGCATCCTTCTATCCTTGTTTTTTTTCCTTTGAGTTTTTTTCAAATCTAGAATAGTTTCTTTTTATTAATGAAGAAACCGGCAGATAATGTGGGTATAGTGGGTAGCTCTACCCACTCGGATTGGTGCTGGCGGATTGGATTGAAGATTGGTCTAAAATTAAATTAGCTTTAAAACTTGACAAAGCTTGACATTTCTCAAGTTCAATTAAAATTGGTTTATTTATTTGCAAAAAAACATCGAAACAAACCAAGATGTAATGTTTTCTTTATTTTATTATATACAAAAATTTTTAAAACAAAACAAAAAAAATTTAGGTTCAGCTCGAAGAGCTCAGATATATTAATACTGTAACAAAAATTTTTTTGAGCTCTCCGAACTCTAAAATATTAGGATCACTTTGCTTTTGAACTCGAAGAGCTCGAAAGTGTATGAACACATATTTTTGAAAAATATAGGCATTTATATTTTTGAGTTCAAACTCAATAACATATGAACATTTTGAGCGTTTGAGCTCGAAAATAGTGGGAAGTTTTAGGGATGACCACAAAGTCAACCGTTTTCCAGATTTTATTTTGTAGTTTTTATTTCCATAAAATTCTCTTGTTTATGAGTCTTTCCTCTATACACAATTTCTTGAGGGACTGTTCCCCCTCCTGGCCAACTAGCCACTTGGGCCCAATACAACCTGCTGACCCTGCTTGTGTTAATTTCCTTACCTGTAAAATCACATTATTGTATTAATTGTAGGTGAAAATTTATAAATTGACCTAGAATCCTACTTATATTTCACTAACTAATATATATTGTAAGTTTTCCAAATAAATAAATAATAATGTGGGTCAGGGGACCCCCTTAGGAACGAGAAGATTCTCACGCATTTTTTTTAAACTCCGAATATAATTCGAAATAAAATCTGTATAGTTCATGTATTTTTTTTTTATTTTGTATTATATTTTCAATGCAAATAATTTAAAATAAGGAATCAAATCAAAAGTTTAGGTTATACAACCGGCCACGCACGGCCACGCACGTCTGTTATTGAGTCTCGCTCTCGATACTCGCACGCACACACAGAGAGGGAAAGAGAAAGGTGTATGGAGGGGGTAAAAATCTTACGTGACGTGTGTAATGTGACGTTGTATTTTCTCTCGAATCACACCAACCGCAAGCCGCATAAAGGAACTTCATTCCAATAATTAAACATCTTCATGTAATCAACCTTACAGTGAGTGACTCGAGTCTAATTGAATTCCTACCTTCATGGAAGTCTGATGAAGAACCAGAGTTGCGTGCAGCAGTGATGCGAGATATGCAAGTGTTTCCAGACTTTGTGAGCGAAGCAGAAGAGGCAGCATTACTTGCAGAGTTGGAGCCATATCTCAAGAGGATGAGATATGAGTATGATCACTGGGACAATGTTAGTGTAAATGCATATTGTGAGTGTATAGTTATGTTGGCAATGTTAGGTGTAAGGATATTGCAAGCTCGGCAGTGTATGTGCAAGTGCATGCTCTCAGGTGGCTCAGGCATTCATAGATGGCGATGACCACTTAACATCATGTAACCATTCTGCTCATCTGGTGACCATTCTGATCATCTGCCAAATTTTGACAAGCTCATCGACTTTTCCAGTTGTTTATTATTGCAGTAACTGACTCTGTATACTATCCTGAGCCTGAAGATCAATGGCAGGTCTTATCTTATGTCTCCAAGGTCCCCATGCATATGGCACTTAACAACTGCAGTTTAATTATTTTTAACCTTTCACTGTATCCACTTTTCCATAGAATAACTGGAATTTAAATTTCATATGAAGCCTAATGTACAAACTTACTGTATCACAAAATAAAATTAGACATTAATTCAATCTCACCAACATTCATTGCAGGCTATTCAAGGCTACCGTGAAACAGAGAGGGGCAAATGGACACAAGAGAATGAAGCTACTCTGTCCCGAGTAAAGGCGTTGGCTTTTGGCTCAGGAACTAATGGGGGCAAGCCTTTACCCCATGCACATATATTGGACTTAGCAGCAGGTGGACATATCAAGCCACATGTAGATGCAGTTCGAGTAAGTTCTGTTTGATTAAATTTTCTGTATCTCTTACGATTCAATGGTCAGTGACCACTTCTTGAAATTTCCTCTCCTGATAAAGTACCTAACTATTGTGGGGGGAAGATATGTGAAGAAGAAATGGTATTTTAAGCAGTAAAGGATGAGGATGGAACACACATGTAGGATATCAGACTTTTTTAATGACAAGAGATTTTTTTTTTATAAAAAACGAGAAGCCCATAAACGACTATAAATAGGTAGCGGCAAGGAATCCGCAACACTAACTGTTAACAATTTGATAGATAAGTTATCTGCCAATTAACTCTAACTGATACTGACTTTCATGGTGAGAGAGGCCCTAAATATCTGGTTAATTTCGAACCCATATTATTATTCGAAAATCAGCAATAGCGCGTTATGTGGCAGTTCTGCGGCGACACGATAGCGGGCACGTGCCTGCTGTCGACAGCCGTGATGCGACTCACGCACGAGGCGCGGCCGCACCTCGCGCTCGACGCGCTCCTGCAGAGACGCTCGCTATACATCATGAGGTACCGCTCTAACGATACTTGACTTATTGCTTCTAAAACCGTAAGAACTTTTTCCAATCCATTTGTAAATATCCAAAAGTAGACAGCACATCCGGGAACGTGTCAAGGTTTGTCATTTCTGTACTGATGTCGTTATGCACCGCTCAACTCGCAGGGTGCCAGGTGGACTGTTTTTCTGCTACTTTTTTCCATAAAAAAATATATTTCCTTATAACTTAAATAGTAATACGGCGGCGGGGGTTCTGGTCCTCATTATTTACGCTGTCGTGTAGCATAGGTACAGACAAGAGATTAATTGAGAATAGATATATAGTCAATATAATATAATTGTTACATGTATTGCATGGTGATGCGTGTATGAATGTAATAAAATGCGTTCAAATTACAAACAGTATAAAATTCAAAAAATCGATACTAAGTGTGTTATAAATGACAATATTGTTCTAAAGATGCTGAAATGAAATTACTAAATGGTGCATTGTCAGTTGCACTTTTTATTTTAAATTAATTATATGTTATTATTGATAAAGCTAATTATAAGAATAATGTTGTAACATTTGTTGCAATAGCTCAATTTCATACTCTGTATTTTTACTATGTATTTTGATATCTGTATTCTAATTCAATATTTATAACGTCCGTAACACATTACCCATATACACGAAGAATAGCACTGGCTGGAAACTTTACGAGATGATAAAAATCTGAAATTCAAAAAATGGATAAATCCATGAATTCTGTCAAAGAAAAACAAGAGTGAATAATCTAAGGTGCTGCACGGATAGTTTTTGTTTGGAGAGCCAGTGAAGAAGTTTTGGAAAAAGTCACACGCCTGTTCCGGGGACTGAGCTATCCTGGACATCACATCTGGGCCACTACTCTCGCCGGCCGCCGCAGCTCTGGTCCGTCGCTCTTTGGGCGCTGGTGCTCTACCTGGGCGCCGCTTCTTGCGCCTGGCCGCCATCGCCCCGTCCGACCGCTGTTTCCAGTCGGCGGCAGCGCCCGCTCTGCATCACCCTGCGCGTGCGCCCTGCTAAGCGCCGCCTCTCCTGCACCGTCCGTGAGTTTTTAGTGCACGTGAATATGGTAACAGACATTTACAGACTCGATAAGTATCGTACTAGTTTTCCTCTTTAATTTTGTTTTAGGTTTTCTTTAAATTATAAGGAGCTATTGAAACAAACCTTACCTCTTTCCACTCTAGTAGAAGTTGATTATCCTCTTTTAACTATATCTCTTAGGGTAACACGACAATGTTTATTTTTCTGTTTTATTTAATATTTCGTTAAGTAAACGGAATACAGTTTTAGTCACGTATCTATTTTTTATAGAATTAGTCCTTATTTTTAGTCGGATTGATTAACTAAACACGACAAATTGTTGGGATATTTACATAGATGAAGATATGGGATGAGACTGACTTCTGAAATACAAGTTCCTTTAGTTTGGGAATCAGAGCATCAATATACAGTGTAACCAAACCAAACCCGAAACCTGAAAACATAGATTCTACTCATAATTTTGATGTAATTGATTTGTAATGGTTAAGTATTTTTAAAACATCAATTTTTCGAGTTTTTAACCTCATATGAATAATTTGATTATCATAATTGGGGGAGGCCTATGTCCAGCAGTGGACGTCCAAGGGCTGAGAAGAAGAGATGAATAATTTGGTAACAGCTCAAGAAATTGGATTTTACAAAAAAATATTTGTTCATGTCAATTAACTTATAATAATGGATGGAATCCATGCCATGGTTGCAGGGTTCGGAAATGGTTCGGTTACACTCTATATACACGGCGGGAATAAATTGATAAGTCAAATTCGGGACTGTCTTTCAAAGGCACGTGTTAAACATGTAGCGTTTGTATTTTCGCTTTGGAGAAAGTTTAACTCTGAAATCAATTTCTCTGATAATAACGAGGTTTTTTTTATTGTAAACCTAAAGTAATACAACGTGCTAGTCTTATTTGAAAAATGTACATTTTCGGGTTACTAAAGAAATAAAGTATGAATAATGTAATCTATACATATAATAAAAATGTAACTGATCGCTGTCTGTACATGGAAAATATATGAGAAAAACTATTATTGGGGACCTTTATCAACGCAATAGAACCCAAAACAATGATTGTTAGAATTTTTGTCTGTGCGTTTGTGCGCGCTAATCTTAGAAACGGTTTAA
This sequence comes from Sesia apiformis, assembly GCA_914767545.1. Lineage (NCBI taxonomy): Eukaryota > Metazoa > Arthropoda > Insecta > Lepidoptera > Sesiidae > Sesia > Sesia apiformis. The sequence continues at coordinate 113,200 of OU611968.1, forward strand.
CCGAATTGGGTGCGGTTTTCACTAATGTAAGCTTCACTTAAAATTTAGTGTTTGTTTTATTTCAATCAGTTCATAAATAAAAGTTATATCAATTTAAAGGCGGTGTTTATAAACTAAAGTCCACCCGGACGAAGTCGCGGGCAACAGCTAGTGTTCAATATTTTTGGTCGTTATCAATAAGTATTAGTCGTTCTGTGTATCGGTCCTTTTGCGTAAACTGAAATTGGTTATTACGTGATCGATCACATATCAATTTATTCTTGTCGTGCACGGATATATGCCCCAATGCTATTGACATTAAAGACGTGAAAATCATAATGTGCGTGTACAGAGGCGTGTCCCGCTACCAGTTCGCGCACGCGGTGCTTGGCGACGAGTACAGCCAGTGGCGCGGCGCTCGCGTGAAGCGCATGCGCCGGCTCGCTGTGATATGCCGCAGTCAGCCGCCGCCCGTCCACCCGTGAACACACCCTGCATACTACACCGTGTCACACTACACGTTTACTAGGTACTAGTATTGTTATTTATTATTGTAATAAATTGTTGAGCATTTGTGTGTTTTTTTGTTTGATAACATTATTTGACTAAGGTATAACTATGCTGCTACCACGTCGAGCCCTGAGGACCTACCTCTAAAAAAGTAGATTCGCAAACACTTTTAGCCAGCGTGGCATTTAAGGTCATACACCCCTCGTGCACAAGACAATGCGCATGACGAGGCCCATGTGCGCCACTGGATACTAAAAGGGATGATCGCGGTTATGACTACTAATTATTACCGTTATCCCCACTGTAATTGTTACCAGAAAAAATATAGACTAATCGTAATGTCAGTAAATTAAATTTTACATTCCTGTCACTAAATGAAATAATAATTTCAGTTGAGGACAACGGTAATAATTTTGTCATCAGTGGAGTCATCAGTTTGTCGTCTCCACCAGTGGAGACAACGGTCCCAAATCGTGTGTTTTACGGCAGTTTGCTGTATATAAGAGCCATTTGGGCCGCGCCCAGTTGACTGTGAGATGTAGCTTTATACCCAAGCCTTAGAAATAAAACAACCGGCTATTTAAATTGAATAATTTATTTTAATCAACTCTTGAAGGAATGACATCCATCTTATGCTAAATAGAAACTATATACATATAAACAACACTAAAGTAAGGTCATTGTAATGGGCCACTTTCGACATTTCATTGACTTTGTGATGATATAACGTTGCATCGGTCATATACATAATTCCATTTAAGTTTTTAAATTCATTACTGAACACTAAAAATAAGTATTTTTTAATAAAAAAAAAAATAACGTCTTTTTATATTAATTTTAATCTGTTCGACGGTTAATTTGGTTGCTAAACATCATTATCAATTTATATTTCAAGAAATTACGCCTGTTACGCCTGTCCACACTTTTTCTTTTTTAATAATAGGGATGTGATCTTTATAATCGAATTAACTCAGAGAGAAAGGAATATTGAAAAAGTTATTAACATTATTAAAAACTGTGTGTACAATAATAATATAATAAAATATAATGGAAGATTTTGAACGTGATTTAAGACCTGATAATATTCTTCAAAATGGAATCATTATATCCGTGGCCGAAGACAGCAGCGACGAGATGGCAGTTCTAATGAATAAATAATAATTTTCATCCCCCTATCTCGGAAAGAGTATTTTTGCTCTTCGATATCTGAGTGCAAAAGCCGTTTTTATCCGCTAGAGGATAAAGTAAATTGAATTTAGAACATCGTGTGCACTAAGTTTGTGAATTCAAAACATCATTAAACCTATTTACTTCTACCTCCATGGTGCCGAATTTATCATACAACCTTTTTTAATTTGTTAAAAACTCAGACTCGGAACCTTCTTGGTGAACTTTTTTTTTAATTTGCTTTGCGCGCGCCATTTTCTTTCACGTCATATTGTTAAAACCTTAGGTTAAAAACAAGAAACTTGAAAACAAGTGAAAAACCTAAAATGAGTGATTCTAGCGACGAGGAAGTTTATTTGACGCCAACAGAATTGACTGAAACTGTTAATAATGCGCAAATGAGCTTTTTCCCTCAACAATCACGCGAGAAGTATTTGAAACAGTACGATATGTTTAACACGTGGCGACTAGCTAAAGGAGCCAAAACTTTCTCAGAAAACGTTTTGCTGGCATATTTTATTGAATTATCCGAGACCAAGAAATCAAGCACTCTATGGAGTACGTATTCAATGCTAAAAGCAACAATAAAGATGAAAAAAGACATACATATCGACACCTATCCTAAATTAGTGGCATTTTTAAAAAGAACCTCATTTGGTCATCAACCAAAAAAATCGAAGGTTTTCACAGCATCTGAAATTGAAAAGTTTCTTAACGAAGCACCTGATTCCGTATATTTGGCGGCAAAAGTAAGTCAGTTGCACATTCAGTATCTACTTAAGTATATTAATCAACTACTTAACATAATCTAATACGTACTTAGTAGATGTTGATAGGCATCATTATGCATGCATATCAATTTTATTAATTTATCTACTACAATACTCTTTACGTTACAGGTTGTTCTTATTATTGGTATAAACGGAGCATGTCGAACTAATGAACTAACACAACTTAATGTCAAAAACATTGAGAAACATTCAGATGACTTACTATTAATTAATTTACCTAATACAAAGACAAAAAGAGACCGCAACTTCGTCATTCGCAAGGAATACGTAACAATTGTTAAGAAATATCAAGCCTTACGCCCGCCTAACACTCCAATCAATCGACTTTTTCTACAATATCGCAACGGAAAGTGTGTTAGACAGCCTATGGGTGCTAATAAAATTGGCAGTATCCCACGAGAAATAGCAACATTCTTGGACTTCCAGAACCCCTGTTGTACACGGGTCATTGTTTCCGATGAACTTCAGCCACACTTTTGGCCGATTCAGGAGCTGATCTCCTGTCCCTTAAGCGCCACGGAGGCTGGAAGTCCAATGCGGTTGTAGAGGGATACATAGAGGATTCCATCCAAAATAAGTCTAAAATATGTAAAGGCATCGTAGCAGCCATTACACTGAAAGAGCCTCAGTCAGATCCTTGGACTGGCCCTTCTACATCAAAAATGAGCCGTTACGAAACACCTAACCATCGCCCTCTCTCGCCAACATTTACGCCAAGGGAATCCGATGAATCGGTACAACTATTAAGTATGACAGATAGTTTACCGAAAAACAGTACACAAGTCACTAACACCAACATTACAGTACCTAACAAAAATATTACACTCAACTTAAGTAACTGTAGCAACGTTACTTTCAATTTTTCTTAATTACACCTGAGTATTATTTGTTATAATTTAAAGATTATTCTGTAATACTTACTTACATAATGTAGTAGTTAATACCTAAACTGAAATAAAAGTATCTTGTGATTGTAAATGTTTTTTTTTTTTGCATTTAGTCATTTCCTCGCTGAGGTGGGATGAAAAGTTACGTGTTGCACTCAAGTGCAAAGATTTTTCACCTCGTGCTCTTTTGATTCCCTCGCTAACGCTCAGGATTCTAATTTTTGAATCACTCGCTGCGCTCGTGATTCAATTTTAGAATCCTTCGCTTGCTCGGTCATCAAAATTGAGCACGCGGTTAAAAAGCAACTTTGCACTCTTGTATAACAAATAACTATTATTACATATATATGTATAAACTGGTTCCATTATATTTCCTTAAATTACGCTTAATTTTAAGGTCATGTGGCGTATGTAGAAGGTTTCCAATTCTGTGTATACTCTAAAAACATTATTGGAGAATTATTTTTCTATGAACACTAAAATCGATTCACTAATATATGACTTACATATCGATTTTTGTCTTTAATTGATAATTGCCGCTAGGTTACCTCACTACGAGAACCAGTTTGGCAGCTGTCAAAAGTGGCCTATTACAATGACCCTAGTTGTGATAGTGTCGTGTTCAATGTATCGCGTCGATATCGTGGTAGTCCGCATCCTCGAGAGTCTCCACCTCGAGGTACTCCACTTCGCCCGCTTCAGACCCCTCCGGGTATTCCGTCTCTACCTCCTGACAGGGTTCGAAACGGTAATTATCAATTATAACTATGTTGATATTATCTCGATAATTATTGCCAACGGCAAATATAATGTTGTACACCAAACCTGCTTAGGTTTGTTGTACATTATATTTGCGGTTGGCGATATAGTTGATAATGAGCTGCAGAGTTTGTATTTTTGTACGAACGCTCGACTAGCCGATACTGTACGCAGCGTCATAGAAATGAAAACCATCTACTTTGATGATAAAGTACACTATTAAGACTTGCGCAGGTTGCAGCCGAAACACGTCGCACTGCAAAACTGCGACACTCGCGGTACGGCGCACCTCAACGCAATAATTTAAGTCATTCAAGTCCGATTCCATGACGTGTGATAGATGAAAACCGGGCTTTAGAATAGAGCACAGAAATGCAGTAACCCGTCACGGTAATATTATAAATTCGAAAATGTGTTTATTTGTTTCTTGTGTCAGTGATGACTAAATTACTGACCCGATTTCAATGACATGCGACAGAGAGAGTTTGAAATCTGGAAAATATAGGTTACAGTTTACCGGGAAATATGACCATTGGATAGTATAACAATGAAAAAAAAAATGCTTTGATTAGCTTTGAAAAAAAAAAATTTAAAAAAAAACACGAGTCGTAGTATAACGTGACAAAAAGTATGAAAATATGCCTTTCAATTGCAGGGTTCATCATAAAAGGGCGTACTATATCGCGTTAAACGTGATCGTCTTAAGCGGGTTGTACTGTATTATATGTTTAATCGTATTTTCTCTTCGAAGAGATATAAGAGCACGGGCGAAAGCCGAGTTTTGAGGGATGATGTAGTGGTTTTTTTTATTTATTGGGAAAAACAAACAATTGTACATAGAATGCTATACATTAAAGTGGCGTATGAGTATTAATGTGTATAAATCTACACCGGTTTCCACGTACGGGTTATAAAAAAAACAAACAATAATTCAGTGAGCACATTGGAAACATCAAGATTTAAAAAAAAATACTTTAACTGTATTTTATATGTTATATATTTATAATGTACTTTTTTCTAACAGATTTGCTACCAATTTTTCGTACTTAGCTGTTGACATATCAAATATATCAGTTATTTAGTTTATTATTGTGAAGCTCTAATAAAGGCCTTGAGGCGCTCGCACACCAGCCTTTGTGCGGCACACGTCTGTAAAAAACAGGCGGTGTAGGCGCGCCGCGCGCTGTAGCGTCCTGGGTACCTGGTACCTCAATTTAGTAATAAGATCTATGCAATAATATTTATGGTTGCATAGATTATGGAGAGTCATTGCACCCAGGAGCAAGTCTACTCCAAGCCAAGCCACGAGCAAGAGCATAAGACTGATGCGAATGAAAACATCTATAGGACATTGTACGTAGAAATCTACGTTGCACGTGTTCAATTTGTTCATTGGATTACTGTAAATGGGATTCCATATTTGTGATGCACATTCTAAATGCGGGTGAATGAGGCTATTGAAAAGATCTACATAATATGTAGAAGGCATTTTAGTCTTGAGTGCACATGATAATGATAACAAATGTGTACAGTTTGAAAGGTTATTATTATAATTACGTTACCTGCGCTTGCGCGGGAGCGCGTGCCTCAGCGGGCGCGGTGCGATGAACGCGCGCGTGCCGCTTCATGGCGGCCGCCGACCCGAACCTGACCGCACACGTTTATTTATTTATTTTGAAATAAACAGTCACATGGTATGTAACGTGTAGCGTATAATGTTTAGTGTGTACTGTATAGTGTACTAGCGGAGCCAGCTACTTCGTTCGCGTCAACTTTAGAGTAATTCCCACAGGAATTTTGTTATGGATCGGTATAAAATGCCAAGTTTAATTAATATCCGTCAAAAATTCTAAAAATGGTTGTTTTGTGCACTGTATCGTTCGTAGAGTACACAGGAATGATTTTTTTTTTTTTTCAAAAAATAATGTAGAGACGTTTCCGTTACGATTTTATTATATGTAGAGTTGACGCGTAGTGTGCAACGTGTAGCGTATAGTGTATAACGTGTAGTGTGTGTATGTAATGTGTAGTTTATAACGTGTAGTATGTGTGTAATGAGTAGTGTGTGATTTACGTGTAGTGTCCAACGTATACAGTGCGCTCGCTACTCACGTGCGTCCGCACTGGTCGCAAGTGGTGTCCGCGGGCGCGTCGGGCGCGCGCTTCGACTCCGCGTCCGCCTCCTCCGCGCCGCCGTGGCACTTGCGGATGTGAGACATCAGGTTGCTTCTGTCAAAGTCAAATGATTTATTGCATAGTTATAGGTTGGAGAAGATGTTGAGAAAGCATAGATACGTCACTATAACTTGCTGTGCAAGCGCACATTATTATATAGCGCAGTCTTATATAAAGATAAATTAATTAGCAACATTATTATTTATTTTTTTTATATAGAGAAGAGGGCGGACGAGCAAGCGGTCCCACGTGATGGTAAGTGTTACCGCGGCCCATGGACACCTGCAGCACCAGGGGGTATGCAGCGGTAATAAAACTATTACATTCTAAAGAAAATCGTGAGTTCAGCGTTACAGGCTTGTAAGTACGAGGGGCGTTCAATGTATTCTCGGTATAGGCATGAAAGAATAAGCAGAAAATTCTGAATAAAATTTATTTTTCAATGTAGTCCCCCATCACCTCAATACATTTATTTGAACGGGAAAGTAACTTTTCAATACCCCCTGAAAAATATTTTTCTTCCTTGTCTGAAAAATGTCATTAATTGCCGCCTTCAACTCGTCATCGTCGGAAAAATGCTTACCTCGAAGATCTTTCTTAAGGTTGGGGAACAGAAAGTAATCACTAGGGGCTAGGTCCGGGCTGTAGGGTCGATGATTGATTTCTTCAAACCCGCAATCCCGCACAGCAACCTTGGCAGCGCGCCCTTTGTGAACCGGCGCGTTGTCGTGAAGAAGCAATACACCTGCGGTCAATTTTCCGCGTCTTTTTTCTTTTATTGCCTCCTTTAAATTACGTAGGGTGTTTGCGTAAGATGCGGCAGTAATACTTTGACCTTTTTTTGTGTACTCAATCAGTAAGATTCCCTTAGAATCCCAAAAGACTGTGGCCATGAGCTTTCCGGCGGATGGGGTGACTTTAAACTTCTTCGGTGGGTCTGTTCCTTTTTTATGCCACTGCATGGACTCTTGCTTGCTCTCAGGATCATAGTGATGAACCCACGTTTCATCACCGGTAACGATTCGGTCGAAAATACTATGCGGATTTTCACCACAGAGCTCCAAAAACTCCTTGCAACACTCAACTCGCACTCGTTTCTGAAGCGCCGTGAGCATTCGCGGCACCCATCTTGCACTGACCTTTGACAGATTCAGATGCTCATGAAGTATAGTGTGAATGGTACCCACGGATAGCTTAGTCCTTTATGCTAATGTTTTCACTCTCACACGGGCATCTTCTAGTACAAGTTTCTCAACGATTTTGACATTTTATTCAGTAGCGGCACTAACCGGCCCACCGGCACGGGGGTCGTCTTCAATACTTTCTCTACCCCGTTTGAATTCACTAGAGCACTTCTGAATAGTAGATAATGAAGGAGCAGAATATTGGTAAACAGCCACCATTTCTTCGTGAATAACTTTTTGAGCCTTTCCTTGTTTTGTAAGGAATTTTATCACAGCGCGATGCTCGATTTTTTTCAACATTGTCGTATCCGTCATCCTAGTTGCCTTTTCGTAATGATATCACGAATACTAATGGTGACAATTAAATTAAATTTTATATTTATACCCTCAAAGAGTGTCTTTAACTAATGAGATAATTTAATTACCCTCATCATTAGTATATCACCCCGATACCGAGAATACATTGAACGCCCCTCGTAATATACCACAAAAAATCCTTATTTTTTTTTTTATTAAACCAAGCAAATCAAAAACTGATTGACTATGGGAAACCATATAAACCCAACCAATGCTAACCATTCAAATCCCAACGACATCGACAGTGGTTCGGATACACCCATTTGTCTCTATTTCTATAGGTACTAATCATTTGGCAAGACTGATAAAGAGTGAGTTAGTGTTGAGCCTACTACCGATATCATTTTTCGGTTATGTCTGTAATCTATCGATTATCATCAGCAATAACAATTCTGATACGTTTGAGAAATAATAGTACTCTTTTGATATACTCTTTTGATATATTTTTTTTTATTTTATTTTTTTTAAAAAGGCTGACAAGCAAGCGGTCCCACTTGATGGTAAGTGTTACCGCCGTCCATGGACACCTGCAACACCAGGGGGTATGCGGGCGCGCCGCCGACCTTGCAAAATCCTATTCACAGCTCTCTTGAAGAACCCCATATCGTGCTACGGGTTCGCGGTATAAAATAATTTTTTGGACCGAAGAGTGCGCGAAACCTCCGTATCGAGGAAATGTGGATGGACCGCACTTCTGTGACGGGAGGTGCGGTTGTAGAAACCCGAGGTGGGAATTATATTAAACAATTCTTCAGAGCATTCCCCATTGTACAGGCGGGAGAACACACAGAGAGACGCAACGTCTCTCCGAATGCTGAGGGATTCTAAACCGCCCGTAAGAGATGGATTGTCGACAATACGAACAGCACGTCGTTGGATGGAATCAAATGGGTCCAATTGGTATTTCGGTGCGCCGGCCCAGAGATGAGAGCAATACTCCATATGGGGCCTCACCTGAGTTTTGTAAAGCATGAGGAGTTGGCCAGGGGTGAAGTACCGCTTCGCTCTGTTCAGCACACCGAACTTTTTGGAGGCCATTTTGGACTTATTTTCCGGATGACCCCTAAATTCGACTTTGCTGGAGATGTCGACACCAAGGATCCCGTTACTCTCCGAGATCTTAAGAGGTATGCTCTGAAAGCGAGATGCTACGACAAAAGGGTTTTTTTAGCGGTGAATGCACAGACTTGCGTCTTATTGGGATTGAAATCCACTAGGTTCAGAGAACCCCAAATCGAGACTAGATCTAAAGAGTCTTCGATTTCAGACACAAGCCTGGCGCGACTCTCTTCCACTTCGACCCGAGGGGTGTTTTACATTCTATAGGTTTATATGTTTTATATTCTAAATCGGATCGAACGCGTATAATAAGGTATTTGTTTACCTTTTACTTCTAAGCGCCGTTTCGGCACGGGTTACTGGTGTAACACGTGGCCACGGGTTGACTAAAGAGGCGAGTACACCCGGTTCATTCGGTACCCGAAAATGCACTTTATTGTTTATGTTGTATTATGATATGTTCTGTGAGTGCACCCGCCACGTTCTCTGTTCAAAATTGCATTGAAATGACGTATGCGCTCGCGGTGTATAGATCTAGGCCCGCACCGCATACGCCACGACGTGGTGTTCGGAATCCGAATAGAGAGATTCATCACATATTATCACTCTGATGAGTGTGTACTCTATACAACACATTGAATGAAACAACATCTAAGATTGAAGAATCTATTAAATTATTATTTTTAATAGAAAAAATCCTCATGATATGGCATTTATTTTACTGTTATTTTAAATCAAAATCAATATCTGCTTGACTGATTTTGCGTGGTCACTAAACGACAATGCGATGTGAGGTGCGTTCCGAGGACGCTCCGTACCTGCCTAATACGCACTCACCTGGTAGCAAACCTCAGTATACACCCGTCATACCCGCACACAAACTGCTTGGCCTGTCTGTGTCGCAGCATGTGAGCGGTGAACAGGTCGGAGCGAGGCAACACTGCGAAGCAGGCGGAGCACACGTGCGGAGCGGCCGCTCCGCGCCCGTGTGCAGCCGTCACGTGTGCGCTGAGCGCCGCGCGAGATGCTGCGGTCATTCCGCATGCGGGGCATTGCGGAGCGCACTCGCTTATATGGCGGCGTAGCTCTGATTGACTCTGGCGATAAACAATAAATATACTCCGTGCCATTTAGCATGGCAATAGCTGTCACTTGCCTCGATTTTCACCCCGAATTATTGTACTCGTGTCTACGATAGCATATCGTAAAACGAGTACATTAGTGGGAAGTTGTGAATGCTAGGCTATTGCCATGCTAAATGGCACAAACTTAATCATCCACACTAGAATTTCCTGTGTCGTGGGTCCAGAGACACATACAAAGACAAATACAACACATGCAACACCCAGACCCAAACAAACACCTGTCTTTAAACAAATGATTGTCCAATCGGGAATCGAACCTGGGCTGGGACCTTTTATTTATTTATTTTGTTTATTTATTTACTCATATTCATAAGACAACAAAGATCAATAATAATATTAAAAACTATGTTAGTATCTTACAACTAAATTTGACTTCACTATTGCCCATTACTGTGGCAGTTGATGATATCATCTTTTGTACAGCAGCTACCAACCTACCAACTGGGCTAATTGGTCGCCGAATCAAGCACTAAATAGAACTCCATAGCCCAATACTCAAGGATTGTGTAATCAAGAAACATAAAATTTCAATCGAGATGATGGATGCAAATTGTCCTCGACTGGTACCCAGGAATTAATAAATTTTGCTGCACATTTAAATACAAGCCATTTTAAATATTGTGAGAGTTATGTCAGTACCACAACTTTTTAAATCTAAACTATGAAGCTGCTTGCAACTCTTAAAATGGACTAACCTACTTACTAGTCAAGTGACTGTGGCGATGTCTGCTACTTGGATTTGACAGAAGCACAACTTAATAAACTTCAGCATCTTGTGAATTACAGCAGTTTTGTATTCGGACTAAGCAAATATGACAATATCTCTCAATTTCGCCAGCAGCTCAGGTGGCTCCCCATTCGTCGTCGTCAAGATGCTCATACACTCTCCCTCATCTACAGTATAATGTTTAACCCATTGACAACCAGGTACCTTAAAGAAAATTTTAACTATCTTTCATCACATCCTTTCAATCTTCGATCTTCAGATTATCTTCTTGTAATCACGTTCATTTACTGTCAAAAGGGTTCGCTTATGGAATGAATTACCTTTAACTATAAAGCGGGCTTATGATGAAGGCCCCGATGATGATATGACTGAAAGCTTTGTTAATGTTGTTTGTCTTTTTCACAATGTGTATGATGTGAGCCTCTCATTTTGGATCCTTATTTACAATGATATCCAGATCCCTCTTGTATTGACTGATACCAGTTTAGTGTTATTAAGAAAGTAAGAGTGATTAGGAGTTCTTTTTCCTATGTGAAGGACAGTGCACTTGCTTGTGTTAAAGGTGAGCAACCACTTTCATCCATTATGCAATGCTGTTAAGCACGTTCGACAAGTCTTAATATTGAGTGATAGGGTTACCAAAAAACTTGGTATTGTCAGCACACTTAAAATATCTTGCAGGTCTGTAAGGCATAAGATGAAAGCAATTGAGCCAGTTACAGATCCTTGTGGAACTCCATCGTGAAATTGATGCAGGTCTGATTAATATTCTCCAACTCTGATGTGAAACTTTCTATTGGTGAGGAAATTGCATGGGTATGAAATTTCCCATGAATGCCAAGTGTTCTATTTTGTGTATCAATCCCTTTACAACGACTCGGTCGAAAGCTTTCTTATAGTCTAGATATATTGCAACAGTTGGTCCCTGTTCCAGTTTAGTATCCATTCCTTAATGCAGCCCTAATGATTAGTCACCACTTATCTCCATGGAACGAAACCATGTTGTTTGTCTATAATATGTTCATTTCACAGGAAGATCCTTAGGATTTTAGCTATGATTTTTTCCATGGTTTTACATAAGATACTATATAGTTAGGCTGATTGGTCTATAATTAGCTGCAACTAACTTATTGCCTTTTTTGTATATTGGTGTAACTGTCGCTTCTTTCCAATCGGCAGGTAATTCTCTACATTCCATTAACTTGTTCATTATTTGTAGATCATTCCCCAAAACTCGTCTACACTGCTTCAGCAATTCAGCCGGAATCTCATCTGGACCAGTTGACAGTTGTACAAACAGAGGTCTTCAAAGTATCAATTATCGTGTCTGGTACTGTAAATTGATAATAATAGTTGATACTATGAACTTTCACTCTATGAGATCTGGAGCTCAGTTACAATGGTTACAAAGAGCTAAAGTAGAATGTATGTGTGTGTATGTGTATTACCTGGTGCTGCGTATTACACAAGTTGCAAACGAGCAGCAATTCGTCGCCGTGTGTGCGCGCATGCTCGCGGTGCGCAGCACGTGACGCGAACTGTGCGCCGCAAGTCCAGCACGAGTGTAATGCGTCTGCCGGGTGTATAGCAGCATGCGCGCGGTATTCGGACACGCGCTAGAACAGTACACACACATTGGCTGAATCGACTATTGTTAGATAGTACTATCTACCACTACTGCACAGGGCCCCACAGTCTAAAGGGCCCCATCACTAAGGCTGCCAAACCTTAAAAACGGATATTAAAAAAATGGTACTGAAATCAAAACCGGAAATTTAGTAGCAAATTTAATTTAAGGCAAGTTGATAACCTATATGATATGTTCTCCATGAGATAATATTGAATTACGAATAATAATTTTATGACACAGGATAAACATATACTGTCTTTTATACACACAAAGCGACACTATAAATTATACCTTTGCATATGTAACAACAATAATCATACTTCTCATTTTTCTGACAAATTTGAATGCTCGCCGTCACACTCGCCTGGAGAATCATGATATTAACCTGTAGCCATAAGCATCCTTTAAACCCAAAGACTCCAGTTTTTGTATTTTTTGGCAGCCCTACCCATAGTGAGAAACTTGGCAGTTGAACTCAACTCCGATCTCTTCTCTTAGAAGCCATTTGTCTCAAGTCAGAAAGTCAATGATATCTTACAGTAACTTATTCCATATATTCTTTGTTATTCAGAATGTTATGACATGATGAGTTTTGGCCAGTATTTTGACTAATTTTAGATACTACCAACCACTTTCATTGTAATAACTTACCTGGAAAGACTCTGGGCAAACAGAGCACTGATAAACAGTATCTCCACGAGCATTCTTCGCTTTCTCAAGATCTTCATCATCTGCTGCAGCTGCTGCAGCTAAAGCTTCCCGCTCCACCATAATGATATCTTCCTCACTATATGAGCCCCCTGCACCTGCACCACCCACCACTATAAACACATCTATCTTCTGTGTTAACTCATTTAACTTTCGCCGTAATGCACGGATTTTCTCGCTAAGTGGTGGTTCGCTGTTTGACGCAAGTGCACTGCTGAATTCGTACGCCTCAATGGCACGGCGAGCACAGTTCGTGCAAAAGCGACCCTCTGGCAACACCTAGGAAGGAATAATCAGGTATTTATTTATTGTATTCACAAACATTTAAGTCTGCATGAAATTAACTCCACCACCTGTTGTATATATCATTGTGCAATGAGTTTAAATAAATAAACTATTTATAATTATGGCACATGATACCCCCCCCCCTAAGGAGCACAGCAATCTAATGCAAATATATATTTCTACAAATATGTACAATGGAATCATAAAGTAATACTATTGAATTAAATGACAAATTAATCAATTATACATGTCAAGGCAAGAGTAGATTAAATTTTCAAAAAAGTTACTATTAAATTATTAAACCATATTATAGAAAATGATGAGGATTTCTGGTGTCTTTTTTGTATTTATTCTATAGAAACTATAGTTCTATCACTGGGTAGAACACCATAGTTCAAAAATTATCTCTGCTGACGACCACTATTACTGTAGGATTGTGCGTGAAGCAAAGGAAATATACATATTTCAATTGAGAAGATAGATACAAACCTCGAGGTTATTTTGATCTTGCTACAATTTGACAGTACCATGCGAATATTTAAACGGATAGAAGGCATTACAAGTGTATTGATATAGGTGCATTAGAGAAAGCTGCTAACATAATAATACACAAGACAATGTGTATGAGGTCCGTGTCCAGAAGTGGACGATAAAAGGTCTCGTTACGGTGAGGTACCTTGTTGTTATTAAGCTGCAGTAGCATCACCCGGAGCGGCACTTGCATAGGCGGGGAGCTCGCGTCGTGCTCCTCCGGCGTCATCAGCTCGCCGCCGACGCCGCATATGGAGCACGTATCGGCGTCCATTTCCATCTTCATCACTGCTGTAGCCATTATTTATCAATTCAGCGAATGTAAATACACAATTTAGAATAAAAATTAAAGAAAAATGTAGAAATTAAAAGATTCAATGAAAGAAACCTTGACAAAATGACAACATTAACAACTGTCAACTGGTCTGGTTTGACACAATTCGAGTTTCGACACATTAAGCTGCGTTTCACGACGTGTGATTATCGCTCTTTGAGCGTTTTAATCACGCTGCATGTTTCTATTATAAACATTATAATATTTTAGGTATTTAAACCAATGTACACACAAATAATCTAAAGTTTACTGCTATAATAATAGAATATATGACATTTTTAGAATGTACATATTTTATGAGGAATTGTGAGTAATTTATAGAAAATTTGACACATAGAATGTGCTAATTGCACCAATTGCCATATGTGAAGAAAAAATAACAATCAACGTACCTATGCATTATGCATCCTTTTCTATCTGTATAAAAAGAGGGAGCATAATTTAGTATTTAAATTCTCAAAAAGCGATAATATATTTGCATGAAATAGAACTCGGCCTTCATCTTAATTAAGAGTTTAAACAGAAAAACCTATATGTAGACATAATAATATCTACCTCAATGTCAAAAATTGAGGTAATTAGAAGAGACCGTACTTAATGTTATCGTGCATTTCTGCGGGCCGGTAGTTTTAAGGCCGGCACATGCAGGCCAAATTTTAACGCACCTTTATCTAAATACATACATATTTTATACAATGGATAGCAGACGATAGCGGCGGTGATGGTAAGTGGTCACCGCCGCCCATGGACACCTGCAACACCAGGGTGCTAGCGGGTTCATATGTTCACAGCTCTATAAGTGTATACCTCATTTTCTATCGCATATGGCCACACCGTATCTGTTAGGGATGGACATTAAAAGAAAATATCGATGTTTTTTTCGATGTAATATATCGCATAGTGACATCGATGTTAGAAAGATATATTGAAAAATACATCGATATTTCCAATACATCGATTGTTTTTAGAATGATTATGGTTATACCATGCCTGAAAATGAAAGTATACGGATGCGTTAAGTTCAAAACCTTTATTATCAATCAAAATCCAGAATTAAACAAAAAAAAAACTTCACGCGATTGAATTCGCGGCCACATATCATTAAATTGTCTAAACGATTGGTGTTCTAACTACACCGTTTCTCTTAACATCAGTACTGGCACATGAACTTTTAAAATCAAATTAAAATTCAACTTTAGTACAAAGTAAACAATAATTTCGTAGTAAAATAAAACTTCACTCTAATTATAAGATATCAGTGAGTTGTCTCAGTTGTCAATCTGTCAGGCGGAGTTGCCAACCCGGTCCTACAGAAAAACTACATATAAGCTTAAAAGAACTGTAGTAAACTGTAAACGTTAAAAAATCTAAAAATTTAAATAAACAAATAAATAACAAAATGAAATTAGGTTCACCCATTCGATATATCGAATAAAAAACATCGATACATCGAATATATCAAAACGTTAAGAATACATCGGTTGAATTCGATACATTGGTACTATACATAGTGTTTTTAATACTTCGATGTATATTGTGCATCCCTAGTCTCTGTATTATTCTAATATTCGTCTGTGGACTATAGAGTTTATTTATTAGCATTTGTCATCTTTCTAGGTTTATTTAGTGATTTGAATATAATTACTACCTACATTGTTTTATTTTACAGAAGTATTTTAATTTTATATCGATTTATGACTGAAAATTCTGGATATTTAAAACTTAAGAGGAATTTATTGCAAAAGGTTTATTGGAGTATTGTCGAAAACAGGATCTATTTACAAGGGTAAGGGTTATTAATGTTATTGCTGTAACTACCTATTCTAGTGCCTATCTATCTAGTGCTATCTAGTGCTTCTAATGCCAGTTTACATTTTATTTTTATAGTATTGTCTTATAGTACGTCGTACCTACAATTTCTTTGTATTTTTTATATTAATATTTATTAAGTCTTTACCTATGAAATTGCAGTTTTATATGGAAAAATTCAATTTCTTTTTTTTGTATGAAAATTATTTAATTAGTTGAAGTATTGTCTATTATTATCAATGCACTTTTACCATTTTAATAGAAGTTGATTGATGCCTCTGCTATATAACTCTTGGTGATGGGAATCAATGAATTCTCTGAAGGCGTTTTTCACTGCCAAAAAGTTATCCAAATTCCGAATAAAATGGAAATCAGTCTGGAGAGTATAGTGAACGATAGAATGTTTCCAGTCGAAGCTCCTGTAACTTTGAGACTGTCTGTTGTGTGGGCGAGTATTATCATCATGGACTAGAGGGATTGACCAGACCCAGTTGTTGTTCCATCATTGTTTGCAGTTCTTCACAGTACACGGCATTAATTGCTGTACTTGATTTCAAGTATGTCTCACATACTGAAACATATAAAGTAAGCTCATCTGCATATTGAAGATTTGACAAAAAGAATTTATAGACTGTTCGAGGTCATGAGTTGTAGCGAAGGGGACTCGATATAGAGGGAAGAAAATAACCTTGTCATTTAATAGTAATAGACCTATTCAGGTTGTATATGAATCACGTCATCTTCACAGGAACACTCAGCTGTTGCATCTTGTGCCTGAGCACTAGAAGAAGAACATTATCATATGCAGACACAACACGCCTACAACATATTCTTTAGTTTTAATAGCCAAATGGATTTCCGAGGATAGGATACTAAGACTGTCCATTGAATTAAATCCTTTCCAGAAACCGAATTGGGACTTTGCCAAAATACCTCTTTGTTCCAATAGCCATTCAAGCCTGTTCTTGAATAAATGTTTCATGATTTTAGAAAGAAAGGATGATAAGATAATACTCGCAGGCATGCGAGCTCCAGGATCTAAGGTACATTTACCCAGCTTGAGAAGAAGAATAATGATTTGATTGTATGAGGAGTCTGGAATAATGCTGAAATCATATAAACCATTAATAATTTCAAGGAAAAACTTTTTAGTTCTATCACTGGACCTGGTTAAAAAGAAGTATGGGATGCCATTTATACCAGGACTGGAGTCGACCAGGCCATCCAGTGCACAACGAAGCTTATAAAATGTAAAGGTCCCATCCAAGGGTTCAGAGGAGTGAAGAGGGTAGGAGGAAGAGGGAAGAGAATCAGATAAAATTTTTATCTTGTAATTTCAATTTGCCACTATTACAAAAAGTCAGCTGTCAAACGGTATATGACTTTCTCTCTAGCGAACAGTATTGCTAAAAATATAGCTAAAGTCATATGTTAAAAAGGCTGTGAACATTTCAGACTACCTATTTTTTTCTTTTTTTTAGGGCCCAAGGCGGCAGTTGAGCATATATGTAGCATCTATCTGATGGTATGTAGATACTGTCGTCGCCCATAGACATCCGTGATACAATCCAAGATTAGTCCAAAATGACAAATGCTGGCACGCCCCCGGATGTCTGCCTACCTTTGGAGATATAAGAATGGATTTGGAGAAAGGATTGAAAAAATGGGGAGAGATAGGATGGAAATGGGCTCTGGCACATCTCACTCACTACTGAAACACCGTGAAAAGTGAAAACACGTACATACATTAGGGAAATAAAATAAAGTGGGAAATGCAGTACATTTCAAGGTAGTCTTCTATGAGAGAGGGGTAACATAGGCAGTCGAGCGCGCCTAGCGGGTGTTGGATCGCAGCGCGCCTAGCGGGTGTTGGATCGCAGCGTGCACTCTCCCCCTCTATAAGACACTTTAGACATGTGTCTAAAGATTACAAGAATGGATTAACCATAAGAGTGTCTAAATATGTATTTAGACACACTTATGGTTAATCCATTCTTTGTAACTTTAGTGAAGTATAAAAATATACCTATGTCTTTTGTTTGTCATTCAATAATAGGGATGGGATATGTGGTTTGATCATATAGTGTGTTAGGTATCGATAGTTTGATTTGTGGATTATTTAAATTATACATGTATTGTAAGATGGTGTACATATTATCTTCAGTAGTTATAAGACTGAAATAAATTTTAAATAAAGTAATTTTAGCTATTCTGTAACATATTTGTCTATGTTTTTCCAGTGAGTGTCAACATTCAGAGCTCTTTGAACATTCTGTATTAGATTTAATATGAGAATACCTACACTAAGATACTTTCAAGATATTAATGAATCTAGTGCCACCATGCTTACTCAAACCGATTATGGAATTTTAAGCTGCAGATGAGAACAAATTAACATTACATAGGTATAAACATAATATGTGATTTGTAGCTTCATTACTGTGACTGATGTGTTGCTTCAATTGAATTCATTATTGACGCGTATTCCAATTCCAATTTTTTAATACGGCCCCATCAAGACTTCGATGATTCTGCCAATGTCAAGGTTCAATGAAACAGTAAAAAAAAATATAAAATAAAATAAAAACACGCGGAGATTATGCTGGTTCCAGTTGAGCGCACTAGAACAAAGAATACTTAAATTTATATATAAGTACTTTTGTATATAAGATTAAATTAGATATTAGTTTTATAATAATATGAAGACAAACCAGAAAGTATTTTTGGTTAATAGTTATTATTACATATATACTTAAAATAGAATACTGATGGTGAATATGAGGTAATAGTTAAAAAATAATGTGGCTGACGTCATAGGTGGGCGTATGTCACCGGATCATAGAGCACTGCCTGCCGCTTTTCAAGGAATTAAGTCTTTTCAAGACAATCAAGGAAAACCCTGCATGGTCACCTGGTACCATCTAGTCTAGCTAGGCTAGTCTAGGTGGTACCAGGTAGTGCCGGACTCCTACCGGCTAAAAAACCTTGATTGCCTCAACATCGTGTAGGTCTAATATCTTGTGGTCTTGTGGCCTTTTAAGACTCACCGGTCGTGCCTGCCGCTTTCTACAGCGGGCAATATTTATAAGTTTGCAAGCGAGAGGTTTTCGTCCTCTCCCTCTTCTGCTCGGTTCGCCATAGTAACCACTAGTTATGTAAGCACAATATGTATGTAGGTGAGGCGATTAATTAATAAAATATTCTATCGGAGTATTTGACTTTAAAGTGAGCTAAAACTCTAATGAATTTGTGAAGAATATTAATATGAGGGGAAAAGACAAGGGTTAGTATGTAATTCACATTTACAGGGCGAGGAAAAGAAGGGGGGAGTATATCGAAAAGAGGTGTTGCAAGACAGAGACAACTAAAAAAAAAAAATTTCCTCCAGAGTTCCTTCTTCAAGTCCAGACTCACACAAAGAATGTTCCCGAATCCTTAGCTTAGCCAGGAAAACTGGAGAGCATACTAATCTAAACGAATCTTCCTAATCTTAAACAAATTATAACTGACGTAGTCCATTTATTGATGTTCTGAGACTTAAAAATCAAGGTCTAATAGGAATAGTCGGCTGGATGGAACCATAGTGTCGGGCTTTAGTTTGTTTAGACGACTGCCACAGATCATTCCAGGATTTATCCAAATAAGGTTTAACCAGAGCCCGTGGATCACGAGAAAAATATTTTGAATACGAATATCGTCCCACACGCATAGCGTCCTTTGCCAAAAGGTCTGCAGTCTCATTACCAGGGATGCCAGAATGGCTAGGGATCCACGCAAGTACGACTTCTACGCCTGATACGTGGCATTTATAAAGGACCTCTTTAACCTTTAAGGTGATATAAAAGTTGTCTTCAGCATGGAAAGGAGACTTGTTAATATCCTGCAGACAACTTAATGAGTTAGAAAAGAGGATGGACTAATTTAACTTATGAGATTCTATAAACACTACCGCTTCCAAGAGAGCTAAAGACTCTCCAGTGAATATAGAGGTTTGAGGGGGACATTTATAATTAAGAACATTTTTATATTTGGGAATCCATACAGCAGAACCTGCATTATCATCTCCAGACAACTTAGCTGAATCTGTATAAACAGTTAACCAGGCCATTTTTCGTCTAATATGCTATCAATGCAATATTTGCATCAGGGGATCTTTTTCCAATGCCAAAATTAAATTAATCCAATGCCTTATCAAGTTGAAAAATAGGGGAACGGAGTTCAGAAAATTTTAAGAGACTTTTGAGTAAAAGAGGGGTCTCCTTATGAGACCAGTAACTAGATGAGGGCAGTAACTGAGACAATAATCTAAGTCTTTGAAGTAGCGGATGAGAGGAAAATTGTATAATATTGAAAACGAATCTATTAGATAAATATTGTCGGCGGAGATTTAAAGAAGGTTCCAAACACTCTACTGGAAGGGCATTAATAGGGGAGGATTTCATAGCACCAGTGATGATACGCAAACTTTTAGACTAAATCCTCTCCAGCTTGAAAAGTGCCATTTTACTGCAAGGTTCCAACAAGAAACATCCATAGTCAAAGTGGCTTCTGATAATCGCATTATACAGCAGCTTCTGACTGTAGGGGTGGGCGACCCAACGTACCCCAGAAAGAGCATGTAAGACATTGATGTTACTCTCGCATCATGCGCGTCATCACGCGTCATGCGGGAGTCAAATATGACCCCTAAAAATTTACTCTATCTTGAATGGATATGTGTTCACCACCGACTGACAAATTAATAGTAGGAATTGAGATTGACGCGTATTGTAAAAGTCTACACAAATGTACAATACTATGGGTTTAGAAATAATTTCCAATAACAAACCAGCAATTTATATTTTAGTAATTAGTATGTATACAAATGTGCAGTGCCTAAACAAACCTAGGTTTATGGTAAAATAGGCAACATTTAAACATTGGTACATTTAAATAAAAAAAAAAAATAAACACATGCATGACTATATACAATACAAACATTCATGTAGACACATTGAGAAACTTTACATTCCTTGTAACTTCTGCACATTACGGTAAAAAAGAGGAAATTATAATCTCTCGATTACATTCATATTCTATGATTCTATTCTATTCTATGTATTAAATTTTTCCTGGATTTTTAGGTAATTGTTTTGTGACGTAAACATTGGGATAATTATAATTAATAAATACCATGGCGTGTGTGGTAGTTGGCTGTAGCAGTCGTCTAGGAGTTCCAACGAAAAATAATGAGACGGTTTCTTTTCATCGGTAAGCAGGAACTCTAACATACATTAGCAACCCATATAAAAATTTCCTAGAATAGCCGAACATTATGTCCATCTGCATTCGGATTTTTAAAAAGCAAAGAATTTACAAAATCTGTTCAGGTATGTATGTTATGTTAAAAAGCTAATGTTGCTTTTTAAAAAGCAAAGAATTTACAAATCTGTTCTGTTTGTTTATGTATTTATCACTTACATAAATACAAGTAGACCAAAAAATAAACTCAGTTTCTTTTTATGATATTCGTATAGATTAATAGCCATCTCTGTAGGTAAAGGGATGTGCATTATGGCAATACTCACATTATCAATTACTAGCAAATAAAAAAGAAAGGAGCTTTCAAATGTCTTATTTGAACAAGAGAGATTCAAGACAGGAAGGAATGTCGTTCTCTGGGGCAGAACTTTGCCGAGAGGCAAACATATATCTGATAGATCACTAGGAAGTTTTGGGCCATAATCCAGTATGTCATCCCAGTACGGGTTGCTGAGTTGAGTTGCTGGGTTGCAGATCTTTGAGATTTTTTTGTATTTATCGAGCACGCGGTTTACCTCATGATGTTTTTCTTCGCCACCGTATAGCTAGTGATAATTTTAATAACCCGTACTCAAATTGAAACTCAGTGGTACGGGCCAAGGATTTGAACTCACGAATAAGATACCCTTAGGCTATTACAACTTACAATATGCATGTATATACTAATATCTAAAACTATTCAGTCCTTTCATTTTAAACACAGATCTATGATGTTTTGCTACTGTCATGGTTAAATTATAATAGCCCGGGTGCTTTGACACATCGATATCTTTATATCTTTGAGACATCGAACTTACTATAAAAAATTTAGCCACGATTTATGAGCCTTTATGTGAATTCACAGTGATGGGATTGCAGTTCCACTGCTGAATATGATATCGATATTCAGTAGTCGAACTGCAATCCCATCACTGAATTTAGTTTAGCGAATACTTGTCATTTAAGGCGCAAAACATGTGTTTTCTATGTAGAAATGGCGTCTGGCGCTGGCGTGGCTCGGGCGTGGTGCAGACACGGCATGGATGCCATGTGGCCGCCCGCGCCACGCCATATCAGTAAGTTTTAAATCGCGTCGCTTCCATATATTTTGTATGAAATGAGAATGAAATGGCAAGACGCCCGAGCCTCGCCAGCGCCAGACGCCATTTCTGTGTGTTTTGCGCTTAAGACCGCGTAACGTTAAGGTACAGTCTCAGTGTGATCGGAGACGTGGACATTAATGGTGAGGTTGGTTCAAAATTTGAAAGTGGAGGTTGGTCGTGAGTTTTTATGAAGCAGTTTCACTCAAAGTATAATAAAACATTTTTTTTAAATTGATTTATAATTTATTATAGGTAATTTACATGCCAATTCCATGTACGGCGGGAATAAGTTGATAAGTCAAAAGCAACTATTTTTCAATGCACAGTTTAAAATATCTATATATCACTTTAATGCTGAAATTAATTCTTTAATGCTATTTCTCTGAAGTTAGGGAATTGTAAAAGATTTTTTTATTGTAATGTCAAAGTCATTTAATATGCTAGAACATGTTTAAAATTTTATATATGTGTAGTTATCAAATTATTCCTGCCGTGAATGGAATTATCGTATCGTATAATAATATACTTAATACAGTGTGTGAGTACAATGGCCTGAGTTCTGACAGAAGTAATTAAACACCCCCGAATTTTAAAACATTTCGAAATTTGTTTGTATGGTCTATAACGAAATTTTTGATTAAGCTACAAGGCA
Organism: Sesia apiformis; assembly: GCA_914767545.1. Classification (NCBI taxonomy): domain Eukaryota; kingdom Metazoa; phylum Arthropoda; class Insecta; order Lepidoptera; family Sesiidae; genus Sesia; species Sesia apiformis. Next base: position 136,272 of record OU611968.1, read on the forward strand.
TATTTCTTTACAGAAATTCGTCAAATGTGTTAATTAATCTTTAAGGAATTAAATGAAATTTGACACGATAATAGATAAGCTAAACCGGTTTAATAGTTAAAAAATTACCATTGTGTAAACTTTTCAAATAATCCCATACCAACTGCCTGTCTCTCCACTGCTCTGGATACAGGCCACGACCAGATACGGACTTTCGCTCTTCTCATGTAGGCGTTACCGGCTTAATGACACTGATTAATTACTTAATTACACTGATTTATTGAATCATTAAATTATTGAATATTCAATTTTATCTTTTTTTTCAGGTTCCCAAAAGAGCCCAAATTAAGAAAGAAATGGATAAAAAATCTACGGCGGGAGAATTGGACTCCAAGTGAATTTTCAAGAGTATGTTGTCTGCATTTTGAAGAGTCCTGCTATCGATCGGGGTATAAAGTAAAATTATTGCACAGTGATGCGGTGCCTACACTATTTAAGGGCTCATCGCATTTGAGAAAGGTATTTATTCATTTTCGTTTACAAAACTGGTACAATACGGTTTTTACAATAGGTAATACTGATCATAGAGAAAAGCTTCAATACCATGAATTAACTGAAGTAACACATACAAATTTTCAGAGCATAACACTAGGCGACAAATTATCTTGAAAAGTGCATGTGGACAAAAATTGTTTAAAAATAAATCGTTTCGCCTAACAACGAAAGAAGAAGAGTTTCCATAGCTTAAAAACAATGCATACGAGCTATTTGTGATGTATCTCCTACAAGCAAGCCTTTATACGGATAAATTAAATTCTTATGTACAATAAATTATGATAAAAATGTTATGATCCTGAGTTGGTCGAAATATAGAGAATTTATTATTATTATTTATTTTAGTCAAAGAACTAGATTTACTTACTGTCCTATGTATAAACATACATTTACGAAATATGCAATTGTTATAATGAATCTAGATTTATTTATCAAAAAAAATTTTTTTTTTAATTTAACATGATTTCCCAAGAGATTAATACTTACCAAATAAAAAAATCAGACATGTGTCGCAGAAACAGTTATTGTATGTCAGTTACAAGTTTATAATTATTTACCTGAAAGAATTACAACTTTGCCTATTAATAAATTTAAATACAAATTGCGTAAGTGGTTAGTTGACAAATGTTTTTATTCAATTCAAGTATACTTCAATATTAAGCATGCGTAGCTATGCGTAGGATATATCTATATTGTGACCATAAATATATTATACTAGCGACCCACCCTCGCTTCGCTTCGGTTTACAATTGTTTTTTTTTTTTTCAAAATTTCAAAATAAAATATAGCCTATATTTAGACACGGATAATGTAGCTTCCTATTTGCAGACAAGATTTTGTTACGATTTTATTATAAATACATAATATATGTATAGTTAGTCATGTTTGAGAGTCGAGGGATTGACTTTTTAAAAAGACGACACGTCTTCACAGTATGACCGTTCTTTATTAAGTGTTCTACAATGGTTTCTTATGGTATAAGGTCCACTCGCAGGTGGGCGACTTGGACTAAACAATAAACATCCTATTGCAACGTTGCATTAGATTACTCTTGACACATTGTCCTTTATACAATGTTGCAATCAGATTCTGCTGACGCGGATGTTATGCGTAAGTGTAGGGTGCATAAGTAGTTAGTAAATAGTAAATGTTGTTGCTTTTTTAACTAAATAAATAATAATCATACAATTTTTATATTATATTTCAGAAAATTATAAGAAGGCTGAAACCATCCAGGCCTATTTATCCTGAAGAATTCACCTCAAAAAGGAATTCAAAAGAAGAATTAGGACAATTAAGAACTCTTGTTAATGATCAGCAGCAAGAGATAAGTAGATTACAGAAAGTGATACTTCATCTAAAACAAATATCCAGGATGCGGGCCCGCGAGTTGAGGAACGCTAGACAAAAGAGGATCATTATATTAGATGTGACCAGTTTAGAAGAACAAATAGAACAACGAAAAGAAACACAAGAACAAAATTTCCAACTGCATACACAGTTCTAAATGCTGTTATTTGTAATATAAATATTACATTTATTATTCTAAGGAAGACATCGTGTTGACGATCCAAGCACAGTCTCGGCTTCGTAGTGGACATCACCATCCCGCATGACGAAGGCCTCGTGAAAGCCGAAACCGAGAAAAGAAAAAAAATATCTCGACCTGGCGCACGAGATCATCAACATTGGGGGCGTAACGTCGACTGAAATCATCGCAGGCCTCTTGTCTGTAAACGGATTAATCTTCACCAGCCTCGAGACGGCTGGCTCTCAGCGAAGATGCAGAAGGCGGTGCTGCTCGATGCCGCGCGTATCGTCCGCCGGATTCTCTCCCTAGGGTCCGGAACCCTGGCCGACTGTACTTCCGCCGGGGGTTATACCGTCTTTCCCTCATTTTGGCTCATCAAAGGAGAAAGTAAAATAAAATAAATAAATGATAAAATAACAAAAATACTTCTTATTTGCGCTTCGGTGAATACCAATCCAGAACTTTGGTAAAGCACTAATTAAATCTTGAGTGATGACCTTGACAACAACATTATTTGAATTTCTTATTTTTTTCTAGAAAGAAAGTATTTCTAATTATAGCGACAAATTCAAGCATATGATGATTAGAAACCAGTAGGATTAAGATTAGGCGGTGGAACGAACTGCCTCTAGAGGTCTTCGAGTTGATATATCGAGTTCTTCAAGAAAGCAGCGAATAGGATTTTGCAAGGTCGACGGCGCACCCGCTAACCTCCCGGTATTGCAAGTGTCCATGGGCAGCGGTAACATTTACCATCACGTGGGACCTGTTGCTCGTCCACTTCCCTACTTATATAAAAAAAGGCATCCCCACCTCATCGAACTTGTACTGCAGTGTCGGGGCAGTCTCATTACAGTACGGTACGCGTCATAGCACTGCACTCTAATGGTACTCCTTACGTTCCTATTAAATTAAAATAAAAGATACCTGTCAAAGAAAAAGTATTTCTGACAATATATAGTATATATATAAGTATATAATATTCCCTCTTTCTTTATATGGGACTAGCAAAACACCGCAGACGTCCTGCCATAGAAGTTGATGTGCTGCAGCGCCATCTAGTGGCGAGTTACAACAAAGTGGATAGCATAAAAACCTCCATGAAAAGATACATGTACCAACTTTCATGGTGATCGGTCAAACGGTGTAAGTCTATTAATTTCAAATATCCTCCTATCCTCTTTTATATATTAGATAAGATAATACTCTTTTTCCCATTATATTTTTTATAGCTGGAGAGCTGATGACGAATTTGGGGAAGGTATTTTAGGCACTGATATTATAAAAAACAGTACCTACTTTAACAATGTCAGTGAATCTGGAATGGAGTCTGGAAGGGCGTTTGCGGTTATTTCGCTACTGCGCCTTACGAACTTACGCTACCTTACGACATTAACAAAAAATTAATCCAAAAAAATATCCTCTAGCTAGGCACCTTGGAATTATTTTTTTATTTTAGCATTTTTAGAATCCAGAAATAAAAATCCGAGACTATTTGGACGGTTTTGAAGTATGACCAGACTGCCCCGAATTTGTTTTAATAATATACGCAAAAAATATACTTTACCCATTCTGAATTTTTTATAGCCGATTTATTAATTAATATATTGAAAATATGTGCAAATAGCCAGACGAATACGACGGTTTTAAATAATTACCTGACATAGAGAATATAGATGCCTGAATATAGATTTTAAATGAGTGCAACAAAAACTTCACTTTATTATAAATCAATAGAAATCTTAAAAGCTATAAATTATTTTTTTATTTTATGCCTCCTCTTCACTGCTCTCTGATACTTCATTGTCTGTAAGCTCAGCTTCAATAACCGCTGCTTCATCTTCATCTTTATTTTGTTCGTTGTCTGAAAAAATAATACTTTTCATTTGTGTACAATAAATAATGAAATTTAAAACAATATTTACCTGTATTATTTTCTGTTTCTATATCATCCACTTTCAAAGCATCTAAAATAGAAAACGATTTAAAATCTCCTTCAAACCAGTACAATTCATATTTCCCATCTTGCAAGTCCCATCCCCTAAGTAGTAAGAAGGCGGCAGACGAGCATATTGTGGTGGTAGAGTCGGCGCACAAAAGAAATCCTCCGTGGGCGCGGTGCTATGATCGGCCGACATAATCATGACAGTTTATATGTACCTAATCTAAAAACTAAATTAATTATCATCCAATAAAATTGAATTTTTAACGTTTTGGTACGCAATCTAAATTGGCAACACTTGTGGCGAAGTTTTACAATGGACTTTTTGGCGAGAATTCCTCCAGTGAAGTTTTTTTTTTCATTGTATTAATAGTCATAGTTTAATTAATTTCAAAGTATTTTTCGTGTGTCGTGTTTGTGTTAATCAAATAAAAACGTCGGGCTTCGTTTTTCGTGTTCTTCCCAAGGGGTCTTCTTCTGTCCTTAGCAAATCTATCGTTTTCACTGAGCGATTCTTCACATAAAGGGACTGGCTGGACATTGGATACATTTTAGACTTTGAAATTGTTTTCGAAAAAATGACATTGACAGAATGTGCTAATTGCACCATTGCCTATGAAGAAAAAAGTTGCTAATGTTAATTGTCAATCTACTTGTCTATTTGTCATCCGCCATTGTTATTGTAAAATTGTTTGGACGCTAAATATTTACATATAAATCTGAATTAATCCCACGTATCCCGTGATAATTGTGATTTATTTACTTAGTTTGTATCAGTGCATCATTTAAAATGTCTATCGGTGTGCCTATTAAAGTACTACATGAAGCTGAAGGTCATGTAGTAACCTGCGAAACGAATACCGGCGAAGTATACCGCGGGAAATTGATAGAAGCGGAGGATAACATGAATTGCCAAATGACTCAGGTTACTGTTACGTACAGGGACGGGCGCGTTGCCCAACTTGAGAATGTTTACATTAGAGGATCCAAGATCCGATTTATAATACTACCGGACATGTTGAAAAATGCACCCATGTTCAAACGAACAGGGAATAAACCCTCGGCTGGCCGAGGGAAAAGTGCTATATTACGAGCTCAAGGTTTGTATAGTTATCAATTTAATAAATAATGTCACGTTTTCATTGTAACAGTAACATCATCAACATCATTCATACGGCTTTCAACTGTTTTAATAATATAACACGACGTCAATCAATGAGCGGTCCTGGCTCTCAGTGTCACTCGTAGTGGTAATAATATGTTTTTCACCTATAAATTTACACCATATTAGAAGACAAAAGTAATATGTGTGATTGTTTTACTTCTATAAAAATTCAAGCAATTAAAAAAAGATTATGAAATTGCAAGATAATGTAATAAGGACAATATTTTAATATATAAATAAGGGCATCTGTGTTCCCTTCCAATCCAATTTGACCAAGATGTAAACAATCATGGCGGCTTAAGGTAACTGACAGGGCCTTTAAGAAATATCTCAACATTTAGCTTTAAATCTGGGGCGCAGTCTCCATGAATCAAATTATGGATATCTATCGTTAATAATTATCATCCCTCTATTTTAAATTTAACTATGCGTCAGCTCAGGCCACCATGTTTGTTTACATTTTGGATAAATTGGAATGAAATATGTGAATAATAGTGTACATATAGTGCCATCATATTGATATGATTTGTGTTTGTTTCACAGCGGCTGGTCGAGGCCGGGCGGGCGGCCGAGGCGGGGGACACCGTGGCGGCTGGCAGGGTGGTTCGGGACCCTCACGCCGCTAGCACACTCTAGTCCCAAGACACACAATTCACCACTATACCATATGATACAACTTGTCATAATCAGTGTCAAATCGAGTTGATGATTTGAGTTATTTGAATTCTTATTTTCAGTTGTTTTGTTTTTTTCACTTTTATGTAGTTTATAATTTTTAGAACTTATCTAACTTTTCCAAAAAAGCATACTTAAAGTCTGAACTATATCCATGAATGGTGGCAATGAGTTGACAATTTATTTAAACTTTCTTGTTTTGTACACATTTTATTTGTCAAATAAAAGGTAAACAAAAGCCTTTAATTTTACATGTTTATAAAATAAGGTGATAGGTCAAAATGTTTTTCAAGGGTACAGTTTAAAATTTTATTATTTGTGTTCTCCCTTTGAATATAAATATGAGATACCACTTCAATGATGAAGTCAATTTTTCTGAAGCTATTGAGTACTGACAGGTTTAAGTTTTTTATTGTAAACCATGCATTGCTTGCCCAGCAATTTTTTTGCACATAATATATACATATACATACATAATATATAGCCTATGTCTATCTGGAATAATGTACCTTTCAAATGAAAGAATTTTTCAAATAAGTGCAGTGGTTCCTGGAGATTACCCTCCACATACACACAAACTCACAAAATTCACACTCTCTTTATTATATGTATTAGTATAGGTCAGAAGTGATACAACATTTAATAGAACTTTTTATGTAAAATTTTTATATCTTTATTTTTATATATGTACTTTTTATATCTTGAGTTGCCAACTTATTCCTGCCTTTATGAGTATTATTTCAGTAAATTAAAATAATAGCGTTATAAATCGATACCTATATTATATATATTACTTTTTATATAATTATATATTATAATAATTGTACAATTTGGATATGTGCTCACAGGATTCATTTGTGATATTATCTGAACAAAGGGACCTTGTTGTTAGTTCTTTTTCCAAATATTGCATCACAATAGTTGTTGTTGTTGAAAATTAGTCTGTATGTGGACTGCATAAGATGCCTATAAATAAACATGATTATTTCTAACTTAATTAAATTATAATTAGGACTAAATCTTAGACAGAAATAACTTTTTATCCCAGGCATCAGTCAAGAGTGGCTTCCCACTATATCAGATTGATACATTTATCGTTACCAGCTGTCGGAGAGTTATTCACACCATCCCGGCTTCACAATAAGACTTTTGAAGTTAAGCCATTGACATTTTTATCGCCCTGATAATATTTCGGTTGGACATTGTGGGAGCCACTTACTCTTACGATTTACATGCACCCTATGCACTCTGCATATAGGCTAGTTACCAATGTCACTCTAAGTTTAAGCAAAAAATGCTCTAAGAAACATTTTTTAAAGTTGGTCTAAAAAAGACCAGATACACGCTTATCTAGACAATTTTTGACAAGTTGTATTGAAACGGTTTAATTATGCACTCGAACCAAAATGGTTGAATGCCTCGTTCATACTATAATATTAAGATTTTCATAATTTAGCGAGTAAATAATGAGTAAGCCAGTGTGCGTGCGTCCTAATATAAGGATTGTGATAATGTGCGGTGATTTTAAGATTGGACACATTAAAAAAAGAAATGAAAATATGCTTGTATTATTTGTTGATTACTCCGATTTAATATAATGGTTAATTGTAACATTATAAATACATGACATTTTCGCGGTTTTCCTACATATTTATCTATTTAAACTGGTTTCAACGCGTATGTTTACCTTATTTATTTTACTCTTCCTTTGTGCTGGCTCGCACCGACCATGGACACCGCTACCATCTACGCGTTCAGACCCGTTTAACTAAATAATAATGGGTGGAAACTAGCCTATTTGCTCAACCCTAAAATTTTAATTTTGAAAGGACGCGTTTACTTTTCTCGAACATGCTAATGTAGTCCATGGAACCCGCGGTATATGCCATCATTAGTCCAAACTGCAAACATTTGCACGCCCCCGAATGCGCTCTGCCTACCTTTGGAGATATAGGAATGTATTTGGAGAAAGGGTTGCCAAAATGGGATGGGTAGGAAATGACCTTTGGCCATATTTTACTACCGAAACACGTACATTGGGGAAATGGGATAAAGGAAATTCACTACATTTCAAGGTAATCTCCTTTGAGGGGGGTAACGTGGCCAGTCGACCGTGCTCAGCGGCTGTTGGATTTTATCGTGCACTCCTCAAACAAGTTCCTAGGAAAATGCTATACAAACCTCTTTTTTTCTGAAATTTAGTCCCACTGTTGGGCAAAGGCCATCCCCGATTAGCACAGACCTTTTTATATTACTCGTATACAATACTACTGCATTTTAATTTTAACCCTAAGTCGTATAGGAAAGATGCCCTAAAAAGTTTCAATACAGGCCTTTGAATTCTGTATATACGATCCGTGACCGTGTCAACGTTTGTGATGTTGGCGTGTATCGCGGATGCCGCCATGCCACAGTATCTCCTACACCCCATTTCCCATCAGGTGGACTGTTCCACCTTATATCTATAAATAAAATATCTTAGGTTTAGTCAGGGCCGTCTTAAGTCTATTCTGCGCCGGGGTGCGGGAGTGTATCCTAAGACAGTCAAACATCCTATTGTGTATCCTATGACAGTCAAATATCCTATTGTGTATCCTATGACAGTCAAATATCCTATTGTGTATCCTATGACAGTCAAATATCCTATTGTGTAATTGTTTACTATACCGTTATATTTTTTCATTACCTTTAAAAGATGAGCGCCCGGGGTGCACCGCACGCCTTGCACCCCCTGGTAAAGACGGCCCTGGGTTTAGTGTTTAAACACACGATAATTTTTGTAGAATGACACGGGATCTCGGGAAGGCACTATGTGAATTTCATATGAAGGAACTTTTTTTAAATAACTCAATAGTGTGTCTCACTGCTGAGTGCTGGGTAAACATCCTTCATCGAGGACGTTTCACCACCTTAAAAAGGATATTTTATTTATTGTTAGTGTGTATACAAATAACTTTGTGTCGGCTGGCTTCCCGTAAGTGTTGTAAAAGGCGACTAAGGGATAACAAAGCGGCTACCAGCCTTGAAGAACTACATCATCTCTAAAACGTGGAGTGACCACCCCCTCTTGGCCAGTGTTGGCGATCGCTAACATTTCGCATCGTAGTATCGAAATGAGTGACATCTGTGGGCGAATCCCGGTACTACGAGAGAGCAAGCAGCGACACTAGCGACAGTGGCTGATTAAAGAACCAAGCATCTGACGATTTGCATACCTATATAGATACATGCCTCATGCACAACATTCCTATTATGCATAGGAAGCCTATGTCCGCCATTGTATACTGAAAGGGCTGGTTGCATATAATTAAGTCTGCTTCTGTTACTTGTACACGTTGGCAGGCATTATGTAAATAATTGAACCAGTTTAGTAAAATATAATATTTATTTTCTACCTTTTTTATATAAAATAAAATTATCGCATAGCTACTTATTATTTAGTCCTGCTACCACACTGACACACCATTAAGTGTTCTTATTATACTATCACAATAATCAAATTATATTATTTTGATTGGGCACGTCCGACTGTCATATTTCCCTCACTCTTACAGAACCGCCGTAAAACGTACCTACCAGGTTTCGGGAGTGAGTTAAGAGTTATCGGAATCCGTCACCCTTCCCATCTAATTTCCCACATCGTCCCATTATAGTCTCTATTCTCCAAACCTTAATTCCTAAATCTCCAGTTAGACAGCGAATATGTTAACGTTCGTCATTTTTGACTGATGTTGGCATGTATGACATGTCCATGGGCGACAGTATCCGCTGACCATCAGGCGGACTCTGCTTAGCTGCCATCTTTATAAAAAAATAATAAAAAAATGACGTTACCTGAGCAAAGGGATTTTATTGTCGGTGTGAACTTATTGACTGATTAAGATTTTCTAATTTAAAATAAAGTTGACTATTGACTCTGTTTACATAGAAACATGCTTAATACGTTATTTTTAAAGTAAAGCAATACAATTATTATAGTCTTAATATCTGTCGGCAATAAGGTCTACTTTGTGTCAGATAATTGTACATTAGGTACATTACGAATATGAAATAGATATCGTAATTATTTTATTAACTTTTCCATAGGTAATTTTATGCCTATACGTAGACTAGAATTTAATTTTCTAAACAATACATACATTGTACTACACGTTTAGTCTTCACTAAATGTTCCAATGTTATTTTTGCAAGAAAATATGTAAAATAATATGGACAACTGTTCAATTTTCAAGATGCGATCATTAATTATCTGTAATTCTCGATTTTAAACTTTTATACTTGCGTACAAACAAACTGTCCTGTTTTTGCTGGAAGGTTTTGAATACGGGATCTGCCAAAACAAATGTGCACGACAAAACCGTGTTTTCAGTTTTAGCGATTGTGATTTGATATCAAGGTGCAGACAAATGATTTCACTTTTCTGTTTGTTGCTCGCATGGCGGTATTGTAGGTATGTAGATATTTATCAATCACTATGTAGTCACTACTCGGAAATGTCTAGTAAAATAGAACTTAAACCACGTCCAAATGTTTCTATGCACAAAAAAACAGACCGGAGACTCCGCTTTAGATAGAATGTTTGGAAAATATTTTTAAGCTCTATACAGACTGCATAAATTCCTTGCGAACATGACTTGACCTGAATTATTATTGACTCTATTCGCTGTCTATATCCCTAAAATATAACTAGGTAGCTAACAAAGAATACCTACTATTTGACTGGATCAACAGCCAATTAAATCGAAACCTCACATCGAAATTATTTATGAAAATTACAGATTATTTTGAAATCGAGTCTGTTCGTATTTTATATATCGACTTCTAGAACTCCCTTGAGAAAAGAGTAGTCACTTTTCAGTTTTCTCGTTAATATTATTTTCAGTCGTGGGTGCGACTTTCGGTCCGCGGGTAGTTAAAGCTCTGTGCAGCCTCTGTGCTGGGATCTCCACCAGCAGGGCGAGTGGGATCGCTGCCAGGTACGATATGGCCGCCACACCGAACCACTCGAATATCTGCAACAATACAATTAAAGAGTCATATCAGTTGCCAGACTGTAGTGTTGTTCTTCTGTAGTAATACCGTCTGTAACCGTCTGCCCCATATAATATAATAAAGCCGTGACAAAGCCTTGTTTGCACATTTAATATTTTTGTTAAAAGTTGTTGCAATGTGAAGTACGAATGATACAGAGCACACAACAACAGTTTTTGGAATTATTGTCTGTCTGTCCGTTCGTCTGTCTGTCTGTCTGAAAGCGCATCAAGCAAAATCACTGGACGGATTTTAATGTAACTTGGCATACAACTGTAGCTTATGTGGCGGGTTAACCCCCGAGCGAGACGATTCGTAATTATCCTCAAAAACAGCTTATATACGTGACTTAGGAGATAAATAGGTGTATAATTCTTCAATAAGGCCTTGTCTTCTTTCTTGTGGTGGTCCTGCCACGCTTCTATTCCATGCCTGCGGTGTTAGGCCACCGTATAAGAAGTTATAAAGAAATTCTCGTAAAATCGCTACCAAAGCTCTTTCGAAAGCTCTGATGTTTACCGTATTCATTGGCAGCTTTACTATTCCTAAGCTGTGTGAGGGCAATACTAATCTCACCCCTATTGAGTCCGGGATATCGTCGGTATAGTGGCGTGTCTATTTCGCACGGTGATCGTTCTCCTCGTGGGTTGTAGCATGTCCGGTGCATGTACGGCGTAGAACTTCGTGTAAAACTTCTCAATCTCGGCGAGGACCTCTGGTCTCGAAGAGTGAGTTTGACCACTATCACTTTTTAGCATTGTAGATGATTGCGTCCTAGGGGTTGATCGAATACTTTGGACCCTTTATTGTGTTCTAATGTAGCTTCAATTCATTTAGTGTGGAAGCGACGAAGGTCACGGCGTATCAGTTTTCGAACTTCTTTATTAAGTTGGCGATCTGACGATGTGACAAGCATAGCTCCCTCTCGCCTTTGTTCCATGAAATCCAGTCTCGCTTGAGAGCTTATTACATATCACTTCTCGCATCACTTTCACTAAGTTGTCGATCATCTCGTCAACATCAGCCGTAGTGTCCAGTGCGTTGAATTTATTTTGATGTTCTAACTGAAACTCAGTAGGGCCTATTACGGTTTGTGGTGGTATAGGATGAAGATTGACCTTCATCAAAACCGGCCTTTCTCACGTATAGTCGATATTTAGCGTGCCACATACAAGTGGGTGATCGCTTCCTTTCTTAAATCTGTTGATCACTGTAACATCTCTAAATATGCCTTTTTGTATGCAATGATGAAGTCAATTTCGTTTTGTGTCCTACCACCCTTCCTTTGCCAGGTCCACTGTGGGGCGTGGGGCTTCTCTTTGAACAAATAATTAATGAATTTGACCAGCCTTTGCCCTCGGTGGTTTCTTACTCCAAATCCATGTAACCCCACTTTCGATTCTCCGCGTCCTTGTAATCTCACTTTAGCGTTAATATACTTGCACTATCTTTAAGAGGTACTTTTTATTTAATCAAAGTACAAGATATGCCTCCCCACCCTACACACGGGTTATGTCCACAACGTTGCCAACGAGGATCTTATTGACGTGAAAACCGACCCCAGCCTAGTATGGTTGGTCACCTTGTCGGTAGAAAAGTAGGTTTCCGGATTCGAGGGTCACTGTGTCTTCCCTCTCTCTTCGGACTTCTGATAACCCAAGAATAAACCCATTTTAACATACTCAGCTCGGTTTCCAATTCGACCGGGTACTCATTGGGCTTCAAGGTCCTTGCATTATGATAAGCCAAATAGACTTGTCGGTTTTGGCAGCCGAACCCGGGGATTCTTCGCCCCCGCGATAACATTGTTCACTTAAATTACCACTAGTTTACCGAGGTATACGTGTACATCGGGGTTGATTTTACAATCAGGAAAACATAGTTATGCCTACTCGTAATACTATCTAATGTTTCATGTTTCAAATAAATACATTTCAAAAATCTATTGTAAAAACTTTTAACATGGATTCTACTCTTCATACTGAACAACCCATTGTCAGGGTTTGCGTTATTTCCTGATTGTTTCAGTGACGCGTCGTATAGGTACCACTTGCCCCGGCCAGCGCATTCGAGAGCATGCCAACGTTTGTCATTCTGCACTGAAGTTGCCATGTACCGCGGATGTCCACGGGTAGCAGTACCCATCCACTTACCACCAGGTGGACTCCGTGCTCGACTGCCGTCTTTTTCCTATATATGTTAGTAAGGGCCGTCCTCTGTGACCTATTTGATAAAGAGATACAAGTACGTTACCACATGGTTCCTGGAGAGCATGGTAGGCGTGACCCGCGAGGCGACTATCCACTTGTTGAGCGGCATGTGCAGCAGCAGCGCGCCGAACGACAGCCGCGCTGGCGTCGACATGCGCGACCACGCCATCCACCGCCGCCACGGCGCTGCGGACAGCCGACCAACTTATTGTTTTTTTTTTATTTATTATCAAAGTACTTAACAAATACAAAGCGGTGATAGTCTACATATGGGTATATCTATACTCGATTCACATTCAGTGTGATTCAAATCCTCGGGTCGTACCACTAAGTTTATATTTTAATATCGATTTTTAAAAATTGTCACTAGCTCTATCACTAGTGAGGGAAAACATCGTGATGAACTCCGGAAATAAAATAAAATAATATATAAAAAATCGTTTTTTAAAAACAAGCTTTTATTCAAGCCATGTATTAAAACGAATAAAATAAGTTTATATTGAATTATTTGTTCTCAAGAAGCTTGTTACGTGGGACATTTGGGGACAGAGATTAGACCATTGATTCAAAGTGATGGGAATGGATTCCCATCACCAACACTAATACGATGATTCAGTAAAGAGAAGCTAGAGTTCAGTAAGAACGTGTGTGTCGTTAAAATTGGTTAAAGCGCTTACTTACATTCAACGTTATCCATTGCCCCAACTTGGCTCCTAATATTAAATTCTAATATTGTAGTATATTTTATTATCAGTAGAATAATATTCGGAGAGCTCTTAATATTCATATACCTTTTATAGTAATAATTGAAACAATTAGTAATATTATTCGAACAGGAACTTTAGCTGTTCGATTAACAGTTAATATAACAGCTGGACATTTATTACGAGTAATAACTCCTCTTAAAGGAAAAAAAAAATATAATTAAAAAGGAATTATAATTATATTAATTTATACTAAAGGAATAGTTTAAAAACTAATACCAGACTACGCAAAAGTTTCAAATAAGTTTTAGGTTTTCTGAAGGAGGTTTTCTTATATATACGACGTGTGTAAGTCGCACTTCAGTTATAAATACTATTTAAGTTTGTAAACATGCGACAACGGGAATTAAAAACTTATTTAAAACTTTTTAAACCATTTTGGGTTATGTATGTAATTTAACATCTGAGATTATCGCGTTTTCACAAATATTTATCTATTTAAACGGGACTGAAGAAGCGTGTAATCCACGTCGAAAGTTGCGAGCGGTTTCATCAACTATCAGAATTTAGTCTTCATATTCCGGAAAGTTGCAGCACACAACACTAACAATATCAGAAGTAGCGTCAGACGAAAAATCGCCTGTTTAAATTTTATTAAATTTATTAATCACTGAATTTCATGTCGGGGACAATTGTATCCATCTTCTCGATTTCCGTGTGGGTTTTCCGCTACTTTGGAGGACGGTATATACGTTTAAAGCATGAGTTGTTACATGTTCAGAGGGTACTTGGCTTTGCCGTAGTCGGATAGAAAAACTAAAATTTTACATTCAACGTTATGCATGGCCCCCAACATGGCTAGCACTACGATGAACCCGAAGATGGGTCGCTCGAGGACAGCAAAAGTGGCGGAGGCCCACCGCGGCGGCTCTCCGCGACCCAGCATCATCGGTGACACCGCCACCCAGATGAACGCTACCGGTGTCGCAGCCACCGAGCACCAACGGAAGAACTGGCAAGATATACACAAATAATAATTATATGAGTTTTAAATTGTGCTGTATACCAACACTATTGAATCTTCGACATTTTTGTTATAGAAGTAAGGTGTCGGTGAGCAGACAGTACCCTGGTAGTAAGTGGATATGCTATCGCCCTGCGACATCTGTGGGTGCATGCTAACATCAGTCCAGGAAATATTCTTCATCTCAATTCCCCTTGGAAGGAATGGGGTGGGATGACTTGAGAGTATAATGTAGCATCTTTTATTCCATTACATATATTCTCAATGGGGTAGGAAGGAATAGGATAGGATGGGCTAGAGTATGATAGGAAATGGGCTCTGGCATATCTCACTCACTACCGAAATACATTGCACATTGAAGGAACAGGATAGGCATCTTCCTAGATTTTTTTAAAAATCTACCTATTCCGCCATTTTGAATAAAGACTCTCTATTTGTAGGCCCCTAATTTTACGATATAATAGGGTAACTATAATATAAATTCGAAACATATTTTAAGGGAGTCTGTAAAAAAGTTTTTCTCAATTTGGTTGTGGGGATAATATTTCATTAATTTTGTTAGTAATTGTACTGACATGTCTGACAACAGTCAAGAATACCCTACTGTCTTGACTTTGGCTACATAATATAAAAGCTTTTAAGAAAGTGTGTAACTATAATATTTAAAGTGGAGTGTAGGCTTTCGCGGCCGGTGTCCATATTAATTGAATCTTCCGGGCTACTTAGCCGAGGTCTCCTGGAATCTCTTCTCTTTTTTCCAAACGTTTCGTCAACAACTGCGGTTGACATCTTCAGTGGCGACTGCGTTCACTTTCGGAGAGATGTTATCTCTTCGGCTTCTCGAGAGCAACTGGGATTCCAGATTCCAGAGGACCTCGGCCAAGTAGCCCGGAAGATTCAATTAATAATATAATATTTAAATTCGAATCATATTTTAAGGGAATCTGTAAAAAAGATTTACTCAATTTGGTTATAGGGATAACATTTCATTAATTATTTGTGTATTATTGTATTGACACAGATTATAAAGACTACTTTGACTCGTAGTATTTACGAATGTTGTTTGAAATTATTGTACATACTCGTATTTAGACAATTATTATTTTGCAATGTTGAATAAAAACGTTACTCGTTTTGTAGATAATGAATTATATCTTGCTTATATGATAATATTTAGATAAGATTTTATTTATTACATAAAAACATAAACTGAATTGCATACTTCGTAAATGTTTCGGCGTTGTCAAAACAACAAAAACCGACAAAAAATAACCTGAAAATCGATAATTCCTATATTATTTTTTGCGTAATTCCACATTGGATTAAAATAATATCAACATATATTGAAGTTAAGCAAATGGTGCTACATATTATGAGAATTATTAACACTACACGAAATTTTCGAAAGGGGTCTGAGCTCCATACTTTCGTACTCATACTTTCCATACTAGTGTAATATTTTTTCAATATCATTGGATGACATAATTAGATTTTTTAAATTCTCCCTGTAATGTCTAGATAGGTAAATTTTCTAGGTATGTAAACGTTAAACATCTGACGCAACAGCTGGGAACAAACCAGTTCCTACAGTGAAAGTAAACCGCAGTGTCTAGAACCTATCTATCTTACTGAGTACTATACTGATGGTAATAATTTGCAGAAATGGTTGCGAGGAAGTCACGTAACTGCCGTACGTACAACGTATACGCGTGTCCACTAGACTGCCGTCCAAAGAAAAATGCGTAGTAACATTTTTAACTAAATTGGTAAATTTAAAATCAAACTATTATTTGGCGTCCACATCGATATGCAAATAGACTAGATCAGCTATACTCTAAGTGTGTTCCGCGGAACCCTAGGGTTCCGTGATACCTCTGTCGGGGTTCCGCAAGAATTTAGAAATAAAAAAATCAAAACACCTCTCTCTGGTCGCTCCGCGGCTGTGCGGACTCCGCGGCCGCGCGGAGACAAAACGCTATGAATGTTATTTATTTATTTATTTGTATTTGTATAAGCTTGTGTTACATTAGCTGGTACAATATCTCATAAGTTTGGTCTCAACAATTTTATACTTGTACAACGCGTTCGCTCTAAGTTTGCCGGTCTGTGGAATGCGCGTACCCTCCCCCACGTGACAACAAAACTTATAATGTGTCATAGTTTTACCCAAATATCTAACGTACACAATTTTTATTGTTACAATTAAATAAAAAATTTCGAACGTCATACACTCATACCTATCGCCAGCGGCAAACTTAAAACGAGCGGGTAGTATACTTGTAAGCGCTCAGTCTCTTTGATAAAAGCCGCCTCTGAATTAGACGCTATAGTTGTCAACTAGCGACTTTCGTCTCTAACTTCAAAGGATAAAGTCGATATTGTTTACAACGCTATTTTTAAATTTCTGTTTTTATTTTTGCTTTTTGTTTATCAAAGGTGCCGACTCGAGTATTTTCGAGAATATTTGAGATCGAGTCTAGGACTAAGTATAAAAGCGGCGATCGCGCGTTGGCGTCGTCAGTTGATGATTAGCGTTCGGAGCGATAAGTTACTACCTACTTACAAGCTCGCTAGCGAGAAACTAGTGTTCATTGTTTTACTGCCTGCTGTATTCTGTTGTCTCAGTTTTATACATTTCTTCCCTGTAGGTTCTAAATTTAGTCTCTTATACGCAGTAACGATTGTGCATTATTTAAACCCCACTATCCTGACTTGTAACATTATAAATAAAGAAGAATGGAACGTTGGCTTAAAGGTGTTAAACGTGTTCCAACAACATCTTCTAATGACGCTGAATGTTCAAAAGCAATGCGCGCGGAGAATTTAGCAATCACCGATCCAGAAGATGATGCCACGAGTGCCACGACGTCAAGCTCGACGGTTTCAAAGACGAAAAAAAGGAAGTATGATGAATCTTATATCAGTTTCGGATTTGTTGATTCCAACGGCTCACCTCTCTGCATGCTCTGTAGTAAACTGCTTCCTAATAGTTCCATGGCACCTGCCAAATTGCGTCGACATTTAGAAACCGTACACCCCGAGACTAAAGACAAGAATAAAGAATTTTTTGTTCGCAAAAAAGATCAGTTATTAGAAAGTCAAAAAAATATGATGCATGTAACACAAACTACCAACGAAAAGGCCACGGAGGCATCATACTTAGTTAGCTATCGCATTGCACAAGCAGGTGAAGCGCACACTATCGCTGAGAAATTAATAAAACCATGTGTATTAGACATAACAAAATGTATGCTTGATGAAAAATCTGCAAAGCATCTTTCTACTGTTCCGCTATCAAACGATACTGTTTCACGACGAATCCATGATCTGGCAAGCTACGTCAAACAAGAACTAGTTACACGTCTACAAAATACACGATTCGCTTTGCAAATGGACGAGTCGACCGATGTCGCTGGTTTGGCTATCCTGCTGGTTATTGTGAGATATCCATATAAAAGTTCTTTTGAAGAAGACATGCTTATGTGTTCATCGCTGCTTACAAACACTACCGGGGAAGAAATTTTTAATAAAATAAATATATTTTTTGAAGAACATAATCTCAGTTGGAACAATTGCATTGACATTTGTACAGATGGGGCCAAGGCGATGACAGGTAAAACAGCAGGAGCAGTGTCACGAATGAAAAATAAAGCGCCTAATTGTAGTTCCAGTCATTGTATTCTGCATAGACAAGCACTTGCGATGAAGCAAATGCCGTCTAATCTAAAATTAGTTATGGATGAAGCGGTAAAAATAATTAATTTTATCAAATCACGACCACTACAATCCCGATTGTTCTCATTATTGTGTGAAGATTATGGCAGCAAACATAAAACACTGCTGCTCCATACAGAAGTGCGATGGCTGTCTCGGGGAAAAACTTTAACAAGGCTATTTGAACTTAGAGCCGAGTTACAAATGTTTCTTTCAGCAGATACTTCTTTTAATTTGAAGGACCGTTTGTATGATAAAACTTGGTTGTTCCGATTGTCTTTTATGGCGGATATCTTTCAAAAACTTAACGAATTAAATTTATCGTTGCAAGGTAAACAGACAACAGTGTTTCAGGCCTATAATAAAATAACTGCTTTTAAAAGAAAATTAGATTTTTGGATCATTTGCATTGGTAAGAAAGAAATAGAAAGTTTTACGTTACTCAGTGAGTTTGTTAGCGAAAACGACTCAGAAATGTTTGAAGATAATGTGTTTGAAGAATTGGTCCAATATCTCAGTTCGATGCGCGCATCTTTTGAAAAGTATTTTCCCGAAGAACACAATACAAAAATTAAAGTGAACTCCTGGATTCATAATCCTTTTTTACCCAACTTGGAAAAGCCTGAAAACATGTCAAATGAGATATATGAATCTCTTTTAGAAATGTCATCAGACACAAGTATGGAGTCATTGTTCAAAACGACGCCTCTTAATGATTTTTGGTGCAGAATCCAAGATGAATATGCAATGCTTGGCCAAATGGCTCTGGATATTCTTCTCCCGTTCCCAACTACATATTTGTGCGAAACAGGATTCTCTACCTACGCAGCCACGAAAACAAAATATCGCAATAGACTGGACGCCGAAGCTGATATGAGACTCCAACTTTCTTCCATCAAACCTGATATCAAGCAATTGATGAAAAATAAAAAACAGTTTCATACCTCCCACTAGTTAGATTTTTTCTTTTTTAATGTTTTCTATTATTGTCCTTACCAAGTGGTGAAGTAAATAATAATTAGTAACTGATACATTGTACTTTTATTATGCTGATTAATATAGAATACACTTATAAAAATAATTGTTTTATTGTAGGGTTCCATCAAGTATTTTGCTTCCCAAAAGGGTTCCGTCATTTAAAAAGTTTGAGAACCACTGGACTAGATGATACATTATACGTTCTTATCAAAGAAACCTGGTGGCAGCTTCTAGGGGGGGGTGAGTGAAGCAGATGAGGAGGGCTCGTCTCTGCAAGGTGAGCTGGGTGGGGATGTCGTGATGAAGGATCATTCTGTTCCATGGGCGTCGTTCTTTAACTTTTTTTGAAAGAAGGAGGCAATCATCTTCTTTTCAGCGCTCAGTCCTTGCTTCACTTTGGTCGGCAACTCTTTGAAAGGAGATACCCACTGCCCAGATTGCCTTTTAGTTTCAGGCTCATAGTAGTAGATTCAGCTTTCATCGCCTGTTACTATATCAAAAATAGCACTTGATTGACCATTGACGAATTTTTCAAGCATTTGGAGACACCATGCCCAGCAACAGTGTTTTTGAACTTTGCTCAAATTATGCGGAGTCCATCGAGCACAAAGCTTCCTTACCTGTAGGTGATCGTGTGAAATAGTTTGAACTTGATTCATACCAATAACCCTTGATGTCCGTATCTGTTGATAAGTCCTTCGTTTGTCTGCTTCAATCATGAACACAGTTTTAATGTTTTCCTCCATCACCGTCGTCACGGGACGTCCTTCTCAAGCATGGTCACTGAGGTGGGTACGGCCACGTTTAAATTCACTGTTTTAATTCACCAGTTATAAACAGCGGCACTGGATGGGGCTTCATCACTAAATGCTAACTTAAGTCTTTCATAAATTTGTTTCTGGTTTAGACCGCAACGAAAGTAATAAAAATCATTGAACGAAAATGTTCTCTTGTTAAATTCATTTTTCCGCAAACACTTAATTTTCAAATTACGGTCAGAAATAAAAAGACAAAAATGGCGTTTGACAAGCAGAGTTCTATTTTCAAAATTCGAATTTGTTTTTATTCTATTGTTTTGTACAGTAGCCAGTTCTAAGAACTTTTAATTTGACCTATCGCATGTGTCTCCGGACGTTTTGTTCGTGAACTTTGTACTAGACCCGTCGCGTCGTCCATATGATACTATCAATGGTATCTACCAATGGTTGTACATCATGCTCAATATGTACGAGTATATATACCTATATATGTATATATTGAGTATGTTGCACAAATTTGGCAATTAAATTAAACCAAGATAATAAACAATGGTTAAGTTGTTTGTGTTACAGTTGTTGAGTTTGATCAACGACATATAAGTAATTTGTATTGTCTTTTCTTTTGTATTTTTAAAAAAGTTTAATACTGTCTTTGGAACTAGTAAATCGATTTGGCTGATCTTCTAAATTACACATCTACGCTTATATAATCGCACATATATACGCATTATAGTCAGCATTTATAGTAATAGTACGAGTATAAATTAGTAGTATAATTAATAGTAATAAATAGTATGTAGTATTAGTAAGTAATAATAGTTAAGTACATTAGAGCGATTCGGCATCACATGTAAATGTTGAAGATTTCTGTGATGCTTATATAGATAATTAAACTGTATCCATACAATAAAATAATAATATAATGGTCAATAAATAATAACAAACGAGGTATAAATTCAAATTATTTTTCTGTCAGATTTCATTTCAATTCATTAATTGTTTTGGACTCGAGACGTAATGAATTTTCTTCAAAATTCTAAGCTCATAATCTCTGTAATACTGTGCCGGAAAACGTAGCGTGGAACGCACTCCGGTCTGGTGGACTAACCACTTGAAGAAAGTCGCTGGTAGTGGGTGGATGAGAAGAGACGAAAACCTTGTGTGGTGGCGGCCCTTGAGAGAGGCTCATATAAAGCAGTGAAGAGACACAGGCTGGTGGTATAGTATGAGTCTCAGGAATAGGCATATTTGTTTGAGATCTCCCTAACGGCTTACGTCCAGTGCTGGTTTTAAAAGTGTGTGAGGTCCGGAGGGCGCGATGAATTGGAGGCATTCACTTTACAGAGCAGATGAACGCAGACATAGATAACTCTTTATTGTACACCAACATACATATGTTGTAAACAGACTATTTAAGTAAGTAACACGAATTATAAAATAGGCGGCCTTATCGCCAAAGCGATCTCTTCCAGGAAAACACGAGTGGTAAGGAGAAAACAGATAACAATATCAAATAAAGGTAGATGGTGCAATTTTATATAATATAACAGATATAAATTATTTTATACATATACACTTACTTGAGATGAATGTAAAGCAGTATCCAGCAGTAACAGTATCCACCGTTGGACATGGGTCACCTCATGCAACTTGTCTTGTACACGTTGGATATAAGGCTTTAAAACACCACGCTGGCCAAGTGGATTGGCGAGTCCACTCTTTTAGAGGTGGCGTAATTCCCCAGGGCTTGTGGTAGTCGCTTTATTATTCCTACGACATCCGCCGGAAGAGATTTGGTTGAGTTATTCTAAAGCCGGCCGACACCACACGGAGAACTTGAGATGAATAAATACATAGATACATACTGTTGAGTTCGTATTAGTATGTTTTAAAGTAAGGTAGTGTCCAATAGACTGTTGAAGAGAACACACGTCTTTCATTGCATAGTAAACCAACCAAGCGAAACTCGACCTTAAGTGAATCAACATATGGTCCAAAATCGAACCGGATACCAGCGACTACATTACCGACCGCCTGACAAAAAAAAGTGTGATAAGACTGTCGAGTGTTCGATGTGTTGACAAAGTTTTGAGTTTTAATATAAATTCATTTCATTACTTTTGCTACAATCGAATTTCGTGCTTATAATGGCTACAGAAGTGGAAAAAGCGTTAAATATACTGGAAAATATTGCGTACACTCTGAAGAAAACACAAGTTAATTTGAGAAAATGCCCAAAAGCAAGATTAACACAAAATTACGTCGAAGCACGCCTGAAATGTGTAGAAGACTATTGGGACGAATATAAACTGGCTTATAGCGAAATAATACGCAACACATCGAGGGAAAAAAGAGATCAAATACCCTACATCGCAAAGGAAGAATTTTATGAGCATGAAGAAACATACATCAGCCGAAAAACTGAACTGAAGGAGTTGTTAGTTCCTCAACAAGTCAGCGTCAGCGCTTCGTTACCAATATCCAGTGATTCTCAACATGCGCGTGTAGTGTTACCCAAAATACAATTACCTACCTACAGTGGACAATATGAAGAGTGGTTGTCGTTCCATGACTTATTTAATACACTTGTGCACACCAACGAGACATTGAATAATGTACAAAAATTGCATTATTTAAAAACAAGCCTTACTGGGGAAGCTGCATCAATATTAAAACATATACAAGTGACGGATTCTAACTATGAACAGGCATGGAACGTATTAAAAACAAGGTATGGAAACAAACGAATACTTATCAACGCCGTCATGAAGAGGTTCTTCTCGCAAAAGAAAATAACAGTTACTAATTCAAGTGTAATCAAGAATTTACTAGACACAACTTTCGAATGCTTACATCACCTAAATAACATGAAAGTAGATACTGTCAACTGGGATCCCCTCCCCTCGCTCGATATGTTTTGCAAGTTTCTGGAAAGCCGTTTCCGTACGCTGGAGCTCACAGAACCAACAAAACAAAAGTCAAATCCTGTTTGTCTGCGAGAGAAGTCATTTCACATTTCAACCACCGTCGAAAACAATAAAAGATGTCAAATATGTAGTGAAAATCATACACTTAGCCATTGTAAGGAGTTCGGGAAACGTTCACCAGTCAATCGAAGTGAATTTATCAAAACAAACAATCTGTGCTTCAACTGCCTTGCACCTGGACACTCTGTAAGGCAATGTCGCATTCCAACATGCTGTCGAATATGCAGATGGCGTCATCATTCGCTTCTTCACGTAAACAAGGAAAGCAAGGCAAGTGTGTCGAATACAACGGGCTATACTGAGAACAAACAAACACAACAACCCGAAATGGCACTTCATACAAACGTGGAGAAGATTGAAGAAAAGGAAGATATAACAATGGTGACGTCACACGTTTCCACTAAACAAAGTAAAGCGTTACTAGCAACAGCAATCGTACAAGTGAGAAGTGAAGACAACAATACAATTACACTGCGAGCTTTAATTGACCAAGGTTCACAAGCGAGCTTCATAAGTGAACGAGCTGCACAACAACTCAAGGCCAAGCGGTATCCAATAAGGGGTACAATAGTCGGTGTGGGATCAACGAGAGAAGATACCAAACAAGTAGTTCAGATCAACGTCGAGTCGAGATGTGAAGCTTTCAACTTGAAGGTTAGAACATACGTTATGTCAAAGCAACTGACTACTAAAATACCGTCCCATACAATCAACGCAAACAATTGGCCTCACCTAGATGGACTAGTCCTGGCTGATCCAAACTACCACAAGCCAGGTTCTATAGATTTGCTCCTGGGTGTCGAGGTGTATGCACTAATAATACAAAACGAGCTAATCAAAGGTCCGCCAGGGTCACCGTGCGCTCATAAAACAAATCTTGGCTGGATTCTGTTCGGAAAGGTAGAAGCTAGAACAAAACAACCAGAATCAGTTCTCGTTATGCATCACCAGATCATAGCGGAAGATTTCTTAAAAATATTTTGGGAAATAGAACAAAATTCAAACAGAAAATATACAATAGAAGAAAAGCAATGTGAAGGTTTCTTTGAAGAAAGTTATACAAGAAACAGTGATCGAAAATACGTCGTGAGACTCCCATTTCGTACCAAAAATCCTTTAACACCGGATGGGAACACAAGAGAAATTGCAATGAAGAGCTTGATTCAGCAAGAAGGGAGACTACAAAAAACACCTGAATTGAGAGAAGAATACTACAAGGCGTGTACCAAACCATCAATACCATCCACAAATATAGAAAGAAAGAAAATCACATTTTCCTACGTTAATATAACAGAACATGAAGAGAATCTTAAATTTGAAAATATTGAGCTATTGAGAGTTATAGTACATTGTAAAAGGTTTTTGAATATGAAAAGAAATCCAAAGAAACTAGAATATGAAATCACAACAGAAGAATTACAAAATGCGTTAGATATTTGCATAAGACGAATGCAAGAAGATGAATGAAATGCAGATGAATGAAATGCAGATGAATGAAATGCAGATGAAATACAGATGAAATGCGAAGACTAAAAGAAAATAAAACTGTGAGAACCACTAGCATTTTGAAGACCCTAAACCCATTCATTGACAACCAGAGTATCCTCAGGGTGGGCGGTAGATTGAGAAACGCAGACGCCGATGAGAACCTGAAACATCCCGTGATACCGGGCAAGAGAAACAGCTTCGTATCACTCATACTGGCTGACGCACATCTGAGGACATTACACGGTGGAATAAAAATGATGATTACTTACCTGATGAGTAAATACTGGATCGTTGGCTGCAAGAGTTTGGTGAAGCAGTACACATATAAATGTGTTACCTGTGCACGGCAGCGAGCTACTAGTAGACAAACGATGATGGGTGACTTACCTGAACCCCGAATGACTCCTTCGCGCCCATTCTCTAAAAGTGGAGTTGACTTTGCTGGCCCTGTTTATGTATTAAATTCTAAAGGAAGAGGAGTCGAGACTGGTAAGGCATACATTTGCATTTTTATATGCATGTCTGTAAAGGCAATACATTTAGAATTGGTGAGCGATCTGACATCTGATGCATTCATCGCAGCATTCAAACGTTTCGTGGCCAGAAGAGGAAGATGTAAGGAAATCTGGAGCGACAACGGGACTAACTTTGTGGCATCCAGCAAGGAATTATTTGCAATGTGGAGAGAAGCAGGACTTTTAATACCCGGCCCTACAGCAGATCAACTGGCAAATGATGGCACGCAGTGGCACTTCACTCCGCCATATAGTCCTAACTTTGGGGGGCTCTGGGAAGCCGGCGTCAAGTCCGTCAAACAGCACTTAAGGAAAATATTGACTTCGAATTTAACATTCGAAGAGTTCACGACAGTGCTCACACAAATCGAAGCCTGTCTTAATTCTCGCCCTTTGACACCGGTAACTACAGATGTGGATTTGATCGATGACATACAAGTACTTACCCCGGGACATTTTATCGTTGGAGCATTGATAACTGTACCAGATCGCGACTATACAATTGCTAACATCAATCTGTTATCTAGATGGCAACATACCCAACGACTGGTTCAAGCATTTTGGAAACGCTGGCAGACTGAATATTTGTCGCGACTTCACCAGCGACCTAAATGGCTGAAAAGAACGCCAGAGTTCGAAGTTGACGACATTGTGTTGCTAAAGGACGAAAATATGCCCCCTAGCAAGTGGGCACTGGCACGAATAATAGAAAAACATCCCGGACGAGACAGTATAACGCGAGTGTATACCGTGCGTTACAATGGTAAATCAACTCGGAGATCAATCTCAAATTTGTGTGCGTTACCAATCAATACTAAAGATTAACTTAGTATTAACTTAGAAGATTTTCTTTGTAAATTTGTGTTTAATACTTCTATAAATTCACTATTTCATTTGCATAATTAAGTATGAAAGTATATGAAAATGTAAATCAAAAGGTATATCAAGATTTTATGTAACTTTATGTATAATAATAATAATTTGCTTGTTTCATGGCCTTATGTTGCATTGTAATATTTATTTGTTTAAATTAGAAAAGGCCTTAAAGCCCTTTTGGTGGGTGGTATGTTGAGTTCGTATCAGTATGTTTTAAAGTAAGGTAGTGTCCAATAGACTGTTGAAGAGAACACACGTCTTTCATTGCATAGTAAACCAACCAAGCGAAACTCGACCTTAAGTGAATCAACACATACATAACACATACTTAGGGACATAAGGAGGCGACGCAATGGAATACCTTGCACGGGGCAAGGCCAGCACTGCTCACCTTGTAGTGGTCGAGCCGTACTCCGGTGTCGAGCAGGTGGTGGTGTATGTGGGCGAGGAGCAGCCCGGCGAGCGCGCCCGGCGCGTTGCCCAGCGGCGACTGGTACAGCGTGTTGAACGACCAGTTGCCCGTGTACAACGCGAGCACCGACCTGCGCACGATGCCAATTGAGTGGTGTATCACATTTTATATAAGCGCTCGTACTCATCACCTACTGAAGGAGGCTCCATCTCGTATTAACCTCAACGTAATGCACCAGGGCACATAGCTCGAAGAACCGATGGCCGATGGGGCAGAAGGGTTCTCGAATGGAGACCACGTACCGGCGGACGAAGCCGAGGACGTCCATCTGCTAGATGGACAGACGACCTCATAAAGGTTGCGGGCACCCGCTGGATGCAGGTCGCTGCCGATAGGTCTAAATGGCGGACAATGGGGGAGGCCTATGTCCAGCAGTGGACGTCCAAGGGCTGAGAAGAAGAATGCACCAGTGTCACGTGCTTTACGTTATTTAATTAAATGTTAGTGAGGGCAGATGGGTGGTCCACATGATGGTAAGCGGTCACCGCCGCTCATGTACACTTGCAATACTAGATGGCATGCGAATGCGCTGCGACCGCGCAGAATTTAATTTATAGTTTTCTGGAAGATTCTAATTAATTATTTATTCGGTGACACCACTTCGCGCCCGATCTGTGAATACGAGGGGGAGAGTGCTCGCTGAAATCCAACAGCCGCTAGGCGCGCTCAACTGGCCATCTTACCCCTCTCACAGACGACTACCGTGAAATGTACTGCCTTTCCCATTTTTGTCTTATTTCCCTAATGTATGTACGTGTTTCGGTAGTGAGTGAGATGTGACAGAGCCCACTCCCATCCTTTCCCTCCTCATTTTCCCAACCCTTTCTCCAAATCCATTCCTATATCTCCACAGGTAGGCAGCGCATGCGAGGGTGTGCCAACGTTAGTCATTTTAGACTAATGTTAGCATGTATCGCGAATGTCTATGGGCGACAGTATCCACTTACCACGAGGTGGACTGTATGCTCGTCTGCCGCCTTCGTCCATAAAAAAAAAACGAATTGGCACATGATTTTACTAGTAGATAGTAGCGGGTGGGTGTAGTTCCTAGTGCGCAGAACACTTAAAAAATGCGACTCTTAGCTGCGTCGATAGCGCGTTAATAGCTGTATGCTAGTGACATACTCAGGTCTGTGTATGATGAAGGTGGGCTGCAGTCGCCAGGTGTACGCGAGGCCGAACAGCACCGCGACGGAGACGAACAGCAGCACGCTCAGGATGTAGATGGCAGAGCGCCGTACGCGCCACAACAAGAACGTCAGAGCCAACGCCAAGGCGTACAGCTGCATGTCTGCTGCTAGGTACCTGAGCAAATCACGTTCGTGATAAAGTAAGTACATGTGACACAATCATGTTTTTGTAGACGTCATGTTTACTGCTAGACTGGGAAATCGATTAAATTTTCAAATCAATTTCGTTGCAAGCATGTAAGAGCGAGAAATGGAAAGGATCGCTCCTGCACGCACCATAGTGCAGACGTTAGGGCCAGCAACAAGTGTGCAGCGGTACCTGATCAATGATCATATTATTATTATATCTACAATAAAGTTCATGTACCATAATCATGTCTTTGAAGACATCATGTTTACTGCTAGACTTGGAAGTATAATTTCGGCCTAAGTATACATCGATATCAGCCTATAATGCCTACTGCAGGACATAGGCCTCCTCTAGTAAGTCATTAGAGGGTTGAAGGTCATAATCTTAAACCTCCCTCCGTCCATTCAGACGGAGGGTGAACTCCGTGTGGGAGTATACTGCACTTCATTCGAGGAATCACCAATCCCATCGGTTGTCGATCCCGCAGAAAATGTCATCATTCACTCCCACCAAATGTACGTACACTTAATAATTAATAATATCATAATATTAATATTTTTATTACTTCAATTTGGTAAGCCTTTGAGTAGACCGTTTGAAACTACAGCACCATTATAGTGATTAACTCACCACGTTTGTATGAGACACTTGTCATCAGCGTACAGTATGTTATTCAGGTAGAGGAGGTGGGTCCACCACTTGCGACGGCAGATGGCGGCCTCGTTGCCAATGAGTGGGGCCCACAGTGGGCCCCTATCCAGACGCTGCCACCAGCTCGCTGCGAACCACACCACTACGAAATATGATGGTGATACCCTGTAAAATTAACTTTGTGTTACATCAGACTTGTCGATAAGGATTAGCTCTTTCTACTCTTACCAAGTGCCAAGGTCCTTATTCTATGCTCATCACAGCACGCTACACACATCTCCTTATTTAGCCCATGGCTGTTGGCAGAAGTAAGTAATAAAACTAAAATATTGCGATAATGCTAAGCTATCCTTTTTACAGAAGTGGCGATTGGCTAGCATTTGGTAGTACCTCTACCGGCTGTACGAAAGGTGCCATCTTAGATCACCGGTGCGAGATTAATTTGTTTAATTGCATTATGACATTACGTCCAATGTCATAATGCTACGACATGGGGCTTTTTAAAACAGCTGTGAACTGAATTCTGCAAGATCAGCGCGCACCCACATGGCCCGTGGTGTTGTAGGTGTCTATGAGCAGCGGTTTCCACTTACCATCATGTGGTCCGCCCGTTCGTCTGTCATCTCTTCTATAAAAAATGGTTAAGATCTTGTTTCCTGCTCTCTATAGATAATTGCTGTCAATACTGACCTGATAAACCTATTGAGGATGGTGCTTATATAGGTGTTGAGAGACGGGGCGCTCTCTCCTTTCCGCCGCTGCTGCAGCAGCTTATGTGCGAGCAGGAAGCTCGCCATCAGGAAGAAGATCTGCACCACCAGCGTGCTGTTCGTCATCAGCATCACGTCCACGTCGCGGCGGCTCTGCGAAATAAATTCGTGACATTATTACTTATATTATGAGCAATTTTTAATTAAAAACAATTATCTAATCCCATCCTTTTTAAACTTTTGTAAACATTTTATATTGTAAATCGAGTCTGAAAGGCTTTACCTCTTACTCCTACTCGAAATTTCGGTCTGGGTTACACCAGCCGTGGTTATGAGTGGATTCGTGACCTGATTATAATATAAAATGTGATCCCATCTTATTCCATCCCTGCCTATTTCCCTAATCCATTCCTAAATCTTCCAAAGTAGGCAGCACATCCGTAGGCGTTAGGCGGCAAAGGCATCAGACGAGCACGTATACTATCGTCCATCCGCGGTACATGCCAACACATGTATATTGTACGGCGGGAGGAGGGACCGGCATACTACTGCGACCTCGTCTCCTCCGAAGCGAACTTCCGCGGGCTCAGAGAGTTTGCACACCGATGGCACAGGAAAAGGAGCCCGAAAGAGCTGTTCGGCACTGAAGTACATCGTCTTGTGGAGTAAAACAGCCCCAGAAAGGGGAGAGTGCTTATGGGACACAGGCAAAAGAAAATACTTGTAGGGAGGCAGAGCAGATACGCGCCGCAACATAGCCCTAGCAGGCGAACGGCGCGTACCTCCCGACGATTTGGTCCATATAACCAAAAGGTTGGTAGGACCATGGGTGGAGGTGGGTTAGGTACATGCCAACATCAGTCCAGAATGACAAACGTTGCCATACCCCAGGATGCGCTGTCTATCTTTGCAGATTAAGGTATGGATTGGGAGAAAGGGAAATACGAGAAGGTCAAAAGTACGCTGAGTTGCTTCGTGTTCGGTAGTGCGGTCAGTCTTGGCGATAATACTCGTATGAATAGATTTCTATAAAAAATAGTATTCCTTCGTAATCCCAATTATTTTGCTACTACCCCTATTGTGGCAATCACTTACTACACTATACTATTTACTACAAAAATAATTTATATAAAACTCTTACCAGCTCTGTGTATCGTGGCTGCGAAAGGTACGAGG
The DNA here is from genome assembly GCA_914767545.1 of Sesia apiformis. NCBI lineage: Eukaryota > Metazoa > Arthropoda > Insecta > Lepidoptera > Sesiidae > Sesia > Sesia apiformis. The sequence continues at coordinate 166,733 of OU611968.1, forward strand.
TGGTGGACAGCCAGATGACGTGTTCCAAGATGACACACATCATGCAGACGACACGAAGTCCGTCGAAAGCGCGCAAGTCCGTCTCCGAGGAGATGGGGGGACGCGTGGTCAGGGATCGCCAACACCCGTGCAGGGACCAGGAAAGGGCCCATTGCGCGCCTGGGTACAATGTAAAGGTTTTTTTTTTCAAAATTTATTTATTGGTAATCCAACAGATGAAAATAGTTGTATACAATACAGTCACAAATAATTATAATTACAAAATTATTAACTGTGATGTCCGTGCACTCAACAATACGGTCAGTCGCAAGTTGTGACCGACCGTATCGTTATACCCGTAACTGTTGGGACTCATACCAGTTACAAGTATAACAATACCTGGAATACATGATAAATTAATACTTTTGCAAATTAATTTACATGTAAAATATACAAATTTAATTATACAAGCCCCCCGGTGTTGCAGGTGTCCACGGGCGGCAGTGACCACTTACCGTCATGTGGCCGGATCGCTCGTCTGCCATCTATTCTATAAAAAAATATGAGAATAAAAGTCATAATGATTATGTAAGGAGTTAACGATGTCTGAGATTTAGTTTTAGGATAGACCAGAACAGAATAATAGTGCTATTTTTTTTTTTTATTTTTATAGAGAAGAGGGCGGACGAGCAAGCGGTCCCGCGTGATGGTAAGTGTTACCGCCGCCCATTTACATCTACAACACCAGGGGGTATGCGGGCGCGCCGCCGACCTTGCAAAATCCTATTCACAGCTTTCTTGAAGAACCCCATGTCGTAGTTTAATGGGAATACCTCTTGAGGCAGTTCGTTCCACAGCCTACAGGTTCGCGGTATGAAATATGTTTTGGACCGAACAGTACGCGACACCTCCGTATCTAGGAAATGCGGATGGACCGCACTTCTGTGACGGGAGGTGCGGTTGTAGAAACCCGAGGTGGGGATTACATTGAACAATTCTTCAGAGCATTCCCCATTGTACAGGCGGTAGAACACACAGAGAGATGCAACATCTCTCCAAACGCTGAGGGGTTCTAAACCGCCCGTGAGAGTGGGACCGTTGACAATACGAACAGCACGTCGTTCGATGGAGTCAAATGGGTCTAATTGATATTTCGGTGCGCCGGCCCAGAGATGTGAGCAATACTCCATATGGGGCCTCACCTGAGCTTTGTAAAGCATTAGGAGTTGCCCAGGGGTGAAGTACCGCTTCGCTCTGTTCAGCATACCGAGCTTTTTGGAGGCCATTTTGGCCTTACTTTCCAGATTACCCCTAAATTCGACTTTGCTGGAAATGTCGTCACCAAGGATCAAAATACTCTCCGAGATGTTAAGAGGTATGCTCTGAAAGCGAGGTACTACGACAAAAGGGTATTAGTAGTCCGGTTAACTTATAACAGATCTATTGGTTAATCGGGTCTCGCTATTATAACAGGACTGCTGATACTAGGCCTATTAAGTACGGTAGGTACCTACCTACCGTCAGTGGGTAGGTCAGTATAAATATACATACTGACCTACCCACTACCTGTTCGTGTATTTAAGCTCATCCGGTATACAAGCAATTTTTGTAGAAGGGGGGAGAGTGCACGCTGCAATCCCACAACCGCTGAGCGCACTCGACTGGCCACGTTACCCCTCTCTCACAGAAGACCACCTTGAAATGTACTGCATTTCCTACTATATCGTTTTTCCCCCAATGTACGTAGGTACGCCTTTCTGTAGTGAGTGAGATATAACAAAGCCTACTCCCATCCTATCCTATCCTGTCCCTCCCCATTTTCCCAACCCTTTCTCTCAATCCATTCCTTAATCCGCAATGGTAGGTAGCGCATCCTGGAGCATGCCAACGTTTGTCATTCTGGACTGAAGTAGACATGTATCGCGGATGTCCACAGTATCCACTTACCATCAGGTGGACTGTATACTAGTCTGCTGCTTTTTCTATAAAAAAAAAATGCATATTTACCAATTATCATATTCTAATATATTACAGCATATTAATATTATATTCCAAACTCAAGAATCAAATTAGGTTATTTGCGGTGATGCGCAGGATCTGTAGACAACATAATTCTTTATATTAAAGGTTCTGATTTTGATGTGGGCTCTTCACTTCAAACATACAAATTAATTTTTATACTACAGTAATATATAAAGTAATTTTGCTTTTAGTTGTTATAATAGTTATAGTAATCAATTTGTACACTTTTGTTGTAATCGTAATATTGATAATATTTCACGTATGCATATTGTGATCTCCTCTAATTGAGAGGACACTTTATTCATATTTCGTCGCCTGTTAATACGTTCCCTATCAAATTTAACGCCCCTTCGTTCGTTGGTAAGCATGGAAGACGCGTTCCGTGTTTTGAGCCTCAGTCAAATTGTGTGGGATCCACCGCGAGCACAGCTTTCGCACAGCCAAATGTTTGTGTAAGATTGATTGTATCTGATGCCTATGCCTAAGGATGCGCGAAAGTCATGGTAGGTCACATGTGTGTTTCCTCATATGACACACAGCATCAATATTTTTGTTGTTGACAGCGGTGGACGGGCGACCTTCACGAAATTTGTCACTGAGATTGACACGACCGCGTTTTAATTCTGCAAACCAGCTATAATTTGTCGTCTTGCTTCATCGCCAAAAGCAGTTTGAAGCCGAGCGAGGCTCTGCTGAGCTTTCAAATTACACTTAAAATCGTAGAAAATCATACAGTGAAAATTTTCACGAGTTAAATCCATCGTAATGCAGACACATTCAATTTTTAAAATGACGCCACAAGGAAAAAAACAAATGACTGTTAGATGAAACAAACTTTATTCTACAGTCAAAAGTTCAATTTTCAAATATTGTAATTACTTTTTAAATATTGTTTATGTAAGTTGCCAGCTCCGGAAATTTTCAGTGTGACCTATGTATAACTTAAACGACACAGTATAAATAATTGAACTACAAATAAATATACCAGATGAATACATACAATATCATATCATACAACGCACCCATCAAACACATTTCTCAACTATTTTACGCGCAATAAAATTTGTTTAAGTAATTTTATCTACACTACCTATCATTTTACCATGAGGTGAAGGCACATGCCATCTACCATCTTATCTGCTATTACGACAGAACATGATATTACCGTGCAATAAATGCAATATGTACTGTGCAATACCTAATGCAATGCTTTTCCGATTTTTTTATGATGACGAATAAAATATCTAAATATGAGAAGTTTAAAGAGTCGGCCACACAGGTTGCACGCGTGCAAAAATTGTAGGCAGGCAGAGTAGATACGCGTCGGACAGAGCATACGATGTACGGCGCGTGCCTCTCGCGATTCGGTGCCTATAACCACAGAGTTTGCTAGGACCATGGGAGGTGGAGGGTCCATGTGATCAGATGGCGTTCCAAGCGACGACGATCCTCCAGGAACTTGCAAATTGCTACTTCATCTTACTGATCCTTACATAATACATAATAATTATTAAGTCCAACCATGATAATATACTTTTAAAATATTAGATCTAATATTTATTTTTTATACATACTTACAGTTTTGACTGATATGATAGATATACCATCAATAGGTTAATTTTTTTATTTGATTACAGATTGCAACCCAGTTCGACGTCCGATGCAAACGCGTTCCATCGTAAGTGACGCAACACGTGTTTACGTGTTTCGTCGTCAACTGAAACGAACTTCGAATCAAGGTTACTTGGTCAGGCCAAGCCTTCAATGTTTATTTCAATCAGGCCGCGCTAGTTCCATAATTAAGAAAGATCCTAAGTAGATATAAGTCTATGATACCATAAGTAACATAGGTATCATTAGTCTATGATATCATAACTCTTAGAGAGATAAGGGCACGCTATATCTATGAAAATAAGTATGTACCCTTTAATAATAACTCCTTTAAAATGATGCATTGTTCGCAACCAGCCTTTTCAGTATCCACAGCTGGACATGGGCCTTTACAAGCATATAGTCTTGTTCATGAGGGTTGTGTGGCCTCAAAACGTCATGGTGACCAAGTGGGTCGGCGAGTCCACTCTTGGTGGTGTGCTTCCTCAGGGCTCGCGGTAGTCGCTTTGTTATAGCCACCCTTTGCGATACCCCCGGAAAGGGCCGGCCAACACCACACGGCACCATGTGTTATTTAATATATATATATATATATAATTGTTTCATTGTTGATTGTTTGAAAACAAAACAATGAAGATTATTTTTTATTTGAGTTTTAACATACTATAAGTGAATATTGTTTAATGTTTGCGACACGCATTCAAAAGTTATACAATCGATGTCGAACTAGGTGAATAGGTTTCGCGATGTTGTCCCCGATTTGTTTAAAATTCAACTATAAACTTGTTTCTAGGCTGGCAACACTCATATATTTTAAAAATAATGGTAACGGTTAATGTGTTAGGTATATTTTATAACCTATGACATCAAACCGAGGAAAGCGGCAGTGTAACACTGTTTCATTGCTAAATTAATGTTGACAATAAATTATTTTGTGAACTACGTATAATAAAATAATGATTACCGATAAAATATAGTAAATAGCTTATGAATTATTACAAACAAATTGTTTTTGGGTAGGAAGGATTCTCGCGTTGTTTAAAGAAAACCTAAACTAGTCGATACGTTTCCGGGTAGGAAAGGCTTCCGCGCAATAATCACACTAAATGGAATGAATGAATGTTAGAATGTGCATTTTACGTGGACATGTAAGTGGCTTACATCGCAGATAGGATCCCCAAAGAGAAATATCTCCAAAGAGGTGACACAATTTGAATTCTGTAAATCCCCTTATCAAATGCATTTTATTTATTCGGCCTATTAACAATACTCAAACCCATATAAATCCTGCTTTTCGAGAAAGAAACCAAAATTAAGATCGCAGAGAAAATTGTTTTCTAATTGACTTAAAGTATCAAATTAAGCTGACCTTTTTTATAATGCACCGGCAGGGTCACGTCAAGCACCGTGCTGACCACACACAACGTTAGCAGCAGGGCGGCGAAGGCAGCGAAAGCGCACTCGCTAGCCGTGAGCGGGAGAGTGTCGCTGTTGTCGGGGCCGCGCCGGCAGTACTCCAGCTTGTACAGATGTGCGGACAGGTTGTAGGGCGAGACGCTCTCATTTACGCAGGCTGTAAACCTGGTGGACAAATATATTTGGTATAAATCAACTGCTTTTCTACATAAGGCCTTTGACCATCTTGACTAAAAATTAAAAATATTTAATCCGCTGACCAGCATGGTGATTTAATGCTATACATCCCTAATACACAAGGCAGTGTACAAGAGAAAGCCCAGGTCCAGCAGTTGATATTAAAAGGGCTGGTTGATACTGAAAGGGTTCTGGTAGCGATACCTCCTACATCTCCTGAAAATACTTGTAAATACAATAGCTTCCTCGACCCTGTGCTGCCTTCCATAAAGCGCTGGCACTAGAAATATTGTTTTGTCTATTGCACTATTGAGTGCAATCTGAACAGTGCAATCTGTGCAACCTGATATTTAGATGCACTATTGAGTGCATCTGAACATCATGAATTATTGAATTCATTCACAGGATACGGATATCAGCTAAATCACTGACTCATCCATTACATGCATTCATTTGTCCACACAGTCAGTTGACCGGCCAGCGGCCGCCTTTCACGTAGAAAGTTTATCCCAATATCCGAGTGTGTTTCTCTGTTTTATGCTTTTTCCTGGAACCCCATCTTGGTTGGCGCAGTGACGGTCCGCTATAGAAAGGACGAGGATACACGCTGTAACATCACAGCCGCAGGCCGCACTCGACTAACATCGTCACCCTTCTCTCTCAGAATACTATCTTAAACTGTACTACATTTCCCACTGTATCCTATATTTGAATGTAAGTACGTATTTCGGTAGTGAGTGAAATTTGCCAGATTCCCATCCCATCCTTTTCCAATTTCCCAAATCTCTCCAAATTCATTCCTAAATCTTCAAAGGTGCCGTGCGCATGCGCCCCCCATCACCGTTTGTCATTGGACTGATTTTGGCATGTATTGCGAATATATGAATTGTATGCTCGTCTGACGTCTTCTTTCTATAAAAAAAACGAAAAGTTAGTACAACAGCATGTTATCTTTCTTATTTTAGTCACCATGTATCAAAAGCAGACTGAGTGGAGTCCCAATTCAGGTGCGGATGTCCAAACTGGCGCGGCTCGAGGTGGTTGCACTGGCGACTGATGCAGAGGCCGCGATGGAGACGTGTGTGGTTATAATTGTCCACCCAGTTGGCGGAGTACCGCTGGAAGATATAGACTTATTAATCGCTGTTGTTATTCCTAAGCAAATATTTACATGACGGTACGAAGTAGTGACAAAATATATTGTCACCTTTGGAGGTGAGATGAATTTTAAACGTTTTGAAATTTAGGAAATATGAATTTCCTAAATTAGTAATATTAATATACGAGTATGTTTAAATTATTTTAATATATGTATGTATGTAATTCATATTGTATTACATGTAACTAGCTGTTGTCCGCGGTTGCACTCGCGTGAATTTAAATGCCTTGACGCAATAAAATATCTGTGAATCATCCCGTTTCACTCCCTTAAAGCCGTTTCTTAGTAAGTCTGCGTTATAAATGCAGGGCCGGTCTTAGCCGTTTCACCGCCCTGTGCAAGATATTTGATTGCGCCCTCACTGCCCACAGAGACAAAGCCCCTCCTTGTCTCTGCTCTCGTTTTCTGTTTCCTCGACAAGCGACAAGCGTCCTTAGACAAAAGACCTCGGCGCTCCGTGCGTATCGAATTTATATCGCGAACTCGTAGGCTGTGGAACGAACTGCCTCAAGAGGTCTTCCCATTAAACTACGACATGGGGTTCTTCAAGAAAGCTGTGAATAGGATTTTGCAAGGTCGGCGGCGCGCCCGCATATCCCCTGGTGTTGCAGGTGTCCATGGGCGGCGGTAACACTTACCATCACGTGGGACCGCTTGCTCGTCCGCCCTCTTCTCTATAAAAAAAAAATCGTAACGATACTCGTATCTTTCTTTTCCCTAAAAATCCCTTGATAGCTAAAATAAAATCGTGCACAATCCAATATTTTGTAGGGGAAAATGTATGTCCTGATACTCATTTGTTAATTTGAGACCAAAAAAAAAAACGTCGACATCGGAATATCTTTTCTTTTTAATTTTTTTTTATCTTGTTTTTGAAACAGCATTTGGGATTAAGGTGGAATATGTTTGTAGTTTTTACGACGCACTGCCCTTCATATTTCTATTCAATCAAAATTAGACTGGATGACAATGACACGAGGCATTACGTACGCTTTTTGTGCAATGTTTTTGTGCATTAAAATGTATTATTGTATTAATAAGGATAAGGATGAATATTGCATCAAAAATCATTCAGATACATTAAAATATGAATTTCTAAATATGAAAGTGAATGTCATTTTTTTTAAATATAAAATCAGGCAAGCTAAGTTTCGGTGTAGTTTTAAGAGGACACTGAAAGATCACCGCCTCCAAATCTATGTCGTTTAGTTTCTAATCATTTGTGTCTATTATTATGTTTGTATATTTTATTTATACGCAAAAAGACCAAGTTCTTGCACACTACGATAAATTGACTGTCTCGGATTTTCACGCACACTGTTTAAAACAGCAACAATGTTTTCGAGAGACCTTGCGTTTCGTTGACGTGTGGGAGATGTTCTATCGGCAACTGACCCGGTTTCTTCGAATTTGTCGATCAGACGTCGAATTGAGGACTCAACAGGTCGATTATTCTGACCATAAATTTCACGTGACGAACTGAACGGTTCACGAACTGAACAGTTATTTTGACAGTTGTTGAATTGTGTAATTTTCCATTATTAAATATTACTATCAAATATGACAGATCATCTTTTTAAATATGGCCGCAATAGATTTTTAAAAATCTAGCATCCCTTTCGAAAGACCCATAACTTATATATACAAAAGTATCGTATAGAGTTCAAATTACATGACAGTTTGCCAAAACAATTACACGGTCGCATGTATCGCGAAAGAAATACAACGTAAAAATCGTAACGTGTCATCCCGGCATCCTGACACACAAACACACCCTAACATGTTGCTTCATGTTACCTGTTACCCCACTCCAATTCGCAACATTCCCTTCACCAAACGTGCTGACACCTCTGAACATCGTCAGAGACAGGCCCGTGGCATAACCGGGCGTGCTAGTATCCGAACCTTATTTCATTCGCGGTACGCTTATATTCTTTTCATTTATTTTTTCTTTATGGAAAAAAGGTGGTAAACTAGCATTCTGTCCACCCGATGGTAAGTGGATACTGCCGTCCATAGACATCCGCAATACATGCCTACATCAATTCAGAATGACAAACGCTGGCAGTCCCCGGATGCGTTGTTTACCTTTTGAGGTGTTGAAATTAATTTGGTTGAAATGGTTGAGAAAATGGAGAGGGATAGGATAGGATGGTATGAGAATGGGCTCTGGTATATCTCACTACCGAAATACATACGTACGTACATTGGGGAATAGGATATAGTGGGAAATATAGCACATTTCAAGGTAGTCTTCTGTGAAAGAGGGGTAAAAAAGAGGTAACAAATAAACAGGGTGTGAAAGTTGAGTGTGCCCGGCGGCTACTGGATTGTAGCGTGCACCTTCCACCTCCAACCTCCCTCTCCCTTAAAAGTATAGGTTTTAAAAAATAATAAAAAAAATATCGACATTATAATAATTTACTAATTAAAAAATCACTGAATAACTAAACAAAGTGTGTAAAATATCAGGAAATTTGTCAAGTTTATGCCCTTTCTACTGGGTGACTCGGGCCACAGTGCGGTACACTTAGACATCGAGCACTGTGCTAGTAGCGACTGTAAAAATCAATGACGGCCGGTGTGTAGCTAACATCAGATCGGTCAAGATATTCCGACGAGAATTGCACTACAATCCGCATCTAGCACAAACAGTATCGTAATACGTGCGTAATAATTAACATAGTTGGGTGACCAGTTTGTTATATGATATTGAAATGTCCTATGTACCGCTATGCGCACACCATAATGTATCGTAATTTATGATAATAGGACTTAACTTACCCTGTATAGCGAGTAGTAGCACACAGTATTGTGTTAGGTAATAGGATTTCCTATCTTAGTCAGCTGTAAATATGAGCGGTCCGGTTCAACTTCACGTGGTGCAATTTCTAGAATTTTGATATTGGTGGATTCATGATATTTTCCTTCACTACGTTGTGCTGGGGGGGTTGTGGGGCGGGGGGGGGGGGGGTATTTCAACTCCATTTTTGCAAAGTATATTTTATTATTTTATTTAGCTACAACATTCTGTAAAAACAAAGTAGATGTCGGGTCAGATTTAATATAGACTTGACCAGGGCCGGATAAAGGGCTTGGCAAGATGAGCGTTCGCCTAAGGCGCCAGGTATCAAACGGCGCCGCGTAGGAAGCGGAAAATATGATTATTATCTGATTTTATAGAGAAATATATCACTACTAGCGGTGCGGTGCGACTTCATTCTCGTGAACTCGTGATTACCGTGGGAACTCTATAATTGATATGGATAAAAAGTATCCTAAATGTGACCGCTATAACTGTGCCAAGTTTCATTAAAATCCGTCTAGCGATTCTTGCGTGATACGCGTTCAGACAGACAGATAGACAAAAATTTCCAAAAATTGTTGGTTTTGGGCTCTGTACTGTTAACAGACACGAACACGTACGAACCTTTTTTTTTTAAATATTATATTAATGGTTTTGTTACGATTTTATTATATGTATAGATAAAATTAAAATTATATTGTATGGTATATAGCATGAAATATAGAATATAATTTTAATGTAAATATAATTAATATATACCTATAATAATTAATTAATATATCTTAAATTAATACATATAGATTTATACGCACGAAAAACGCTGCCCCTAAAGGGGCGCTGCAGATTTTCCGGCCAGGGCGCCATACATGTTTGATCCAGCTCTGGACAAGTCTCTGCGCAAACCGGGATTGTAATCTTATCAAAACTTTAGATTAAAATTCAAACAAAGTTAAGGGACCCCATTTAAATGGAAGCTGGAACTATGCAATGCGGATTGGTGGTAACAAAGTGGTAACAAAATTGGAAGTAACAAATTAATGTTTAAGTCCCGAGCATGCATAAACGCTGGAGCTCTATTCAAATGTTGACATATGAGAGCACAACTCACTCCTCTGTAATAGCTTTATCGATAGATAATGAAACATGATGATAACGTGGCGATAGGTAATGCTGTCGCTTGTCTTAACGAGCATTACCACGACCACGTGGCCGATCACTCGTGTGTTCGACGCATAAAATGTCCAAAGGATAGCTCAGCTGCGGATTTTAATTTTTCACGGATGTTGGCGTGTACCTATCGCAGATGTCTGTTGATCACTAACGAGTATAGTCCGTTCCAATTAGATTAGCATTAGCTTTAAATTTAACATTTAGCTTTAAATTTAGAACAAACTTGTAGTCTCAATGAATCAAATTATATTTATGTAAACAATTATCCCCGCACTATTTAAGTTAAGAGCGCGCCAGTGAGCTCGGGCCGCCATCTTGGACAAATTGATCGGAACGAGGTGTTCTTACAGATTCAGTCTCTTCATCTGCCACGTGTTTTCTACAAAGAAAATATTATTGACACAGGACAGGTTACGAACTCCCAACTTAATGCAAAACACCTGTTATTATAGGTCACCAGTAAGTTACAGACCTCCATCATGGTGAAGAGCTGGTGGTTATTGTGTGTTGGAGCCAGCTCGAAGCTGCCCAGGCAGTAGATACCGTGCGTAGCGAGGCACCCGTCATACTCGTCCAGGTGGAACAGGATTGGCATAGAATAATACTCCTCATCTGGAACAAAATTCCACTTTAGATTTGCAATAGATGGAAGTATGACTGTTTCAACCATTAGCGTTCCATGTAAGAGCAACCCATAATTATTTTGTTTTTTTTTGCTAACCCCAAAAATTACCAAGATGTGCCAGTGAGGATTTAAACCCTGACACGTTTACCATAAAAGAGGAAGAAGTTAATGATTTTTTTATTGCATTCCTATTGTAACTAATTAATTACAATCTATTATACAGAAGCAATAGGCGTTCTTATCGATTAAAAGCGATGTCTTCCAGCAACCAACAACAAATATTCATGAATATTTTTTTTTCATGCAACAACCAGTGGACTGATTTTGGCATAATTATAGCTTATGTCGCGAGTTACATAGTAGTGTACCTCCAAGTCTATTGAAATGTTTTCACAGGAATCATCATCGTGTACATTATCACTTGTCAGTCACCAGATAAAACCACTCGATGGATTTTTATTCATGCAATTTAAAAGAACGCTACTCTTTTAAAACGTTCCCCAAAGTCTGTTATTATTTAAACCGCAACGTGACATTTCTACATTACTATATTTTCTATCTATATGTTGAGTCTAGGTGTAGAAAGTAAGCAGGAAGAGTTCTGCGGTTATATCACTCCCTTAAATGGTACATGAGATAATCGTGCAGTTTGCGCCAGCGACAAAGTACGAGGTAGTTATTTGCTTGATTGAGGTTATATGATAGTCTGTGGTTGAGTATACAACGATCAATAGCTTTGTTCGCGGTAAGGATTCAGAACTAATTCGGAACTAGTACTGAACTAATTTGGAATCGTAGTAGAGCGCATGCGCGGTTATAAACCGATTCGTGATTTTTATTTCCGCGAACGATTTCGGAACCAAACTGCGTACGATCTACTGTCATCGGCAGTGTTACCAACTCTCAAAAATATTTATCCCTAAAGCTTAAGTCAAAAACCCCCAAAATCGCCCCAATTACTTAGAAATCCCCCTAAAAAAATATATAATAAAAGAAAAAATATAAATTACAAAAATGCAATGAAATTTCTTTACCTTTTAAATCTGGATCTGTTTCCCAAATCTACGTGTACTTCTGACTGTACATTTTTTATTTTTAGTTTCTTTAGGCACCATTAACAAATTGCTTGTCGGCACAGCAGTACAACAACAAATCGAATTAAACAAGTAAACAATAATCAACGTACATATGTATAGGCACATATGCACAATAACCACCAGTCACCACAGAGTAGTTGTAATATATTTGTACTAGATGTCGTTAAGTCGCTAGGTCAACGAATAAATATGATTAGCTATTATAGTTTGGATTGTCCCAGGGCCTATACTTTCACATAATATATGAAAAATATATATTCAAAAAAATATATGAAGAGTCAAAAAATCCCTAAAAATACCCCTAAAAATATAAAACCACTAAAAAAACCCATCCCACTTATTTACCCCCTAAATTTGGGGGGAAAACCCCTAATTTGGCAAGTATTTAAGTGGACCCACCAAAACACATTACTCTTATTAGAGTATTATATAAACAACAAACAAAACTAACCATATTTTATTTAACCCTTAATAAATTAATAAAATTTATATTTTATTTAACCAGTTTATTAGTTTCTAACCAACTGAATATAGCCGCAGCATGTATGTCAAATGTCGTTAGGTAAAAACTGCGCATGTCTGGAACTACGATTCTTGCCAAAGTTATAGAACTGATAGAACTGATTCTGAACCGATCCTGAACCGAGTTCGACGGTTGCGCGAACACAGAACTGTAACTAGAAATTCTGAATTGTGTGTTCCGCGAACGGCATTATTTGAACTGCGCATGCGTATAGTTCCGAATCAGTTCTGAATCCTTACCGCGAACGAAGCTAATATCACACTTTCTAGGCAATTCTAAGATTGAAAAAAAAATATGTTCCAATTTTCACGCCACATGAGGATCTTCACGGCGACGAGGCGGAGTATGTCATTTAATATTAATTGAGACTTGTTATCTTTATAAATAAAAATTAAATGCTGTTCATTGGTAAGCGCATCACTTGAGAACAGCTCGACCGATTTGGCTATTTTTTTTATAAAATGTTCATAATAGTCCGAGCAAGGTTTTTAGGGAAAGAAAAGTTCGAAAAGTTGCCCGAAAAATTGGATAATTCGGAAAAACTGTAAGTGCTTTTTTCTATGGGATTTTTGTATGAACTCAAGGCCATACGCGTAATAATGCGTAATTCTTTATTGTTTTGTTCGTTGTGGTCCTGGAAAAGTTTTCGGGAATTTATTTTTATTAAAATTTGGACAGGACAACGTCTGTTGGGCCATCTAGTTAATAATAATAACAACATCTATTGTAACCCCGCCCCCCCGTACTCTGGCGAATAAATGATCTGAATCTGATTTCATTTTTCACTTTTTGTGGCAAAGGTCTTTTCTAAACGGTTTAAAACTAAAAATATGAACTTATAGAAAAATCCAGAAATCAAACCACCGGTGTCCGCGTCTTCATTCGCGTGGACATTTGCTGCTGCATTGGGCCGTAGCTATCTTTTTCATAGCTTGTCATCTGGGCTGTCCCCTCATTATACTTGAATAATCACTATACTATGCTCGATCCAAAATTAATCGCTTTCATTGGTCCTCCCTCCTCCTTGCATCGTTCTCCTCATAGTTGAGCCCTCCACGGCCAGGGATTAGAATCCATGTGTGGTTTTCTTCGGAAAATACACACGGTGGGTTCCCTCGTCCTTTCGTGCTAGTCTTTTAGAGGTAGGTGATTTAGTACCTCACGGCCACAAAGACCGCTTCGTGTACACTGGATGTACGCGGACAGGGCAGAGATTGCCTACTCCTGACCAACCCTCCTCCTTTCGCATCCAGGCTAGGGACCCGCCTGTTTCCCGCTCTCAGTTTTGTAAATATTTAATGCTTTGTTACGATGTACAGATATGAGTAGATAGTGTAGACCTGATACTCGACTAATGGCTCTTTCTGCTTCATTAATATTTGCCATGTTAATATCGAACCCACTCGCTATTAAATCTCAACGGGCTTTGACGCTTCCACAAAAGTATAGCAATAATAATTAATAGTAATATAAATAATATTTTTTAAGATATTTACATATTTTCTATACGGTAATTGTCACTTATAATGTAGTTTATAAAAACATCAAATTTACAAGTAGGTATTCATAAGGACAATGTGTTCTGACATCTGTACTAGAATAATCTCTTTGACAGCCGTCAGCGCCTTCCCTTAGATCTATTCTTAGTACTATAAGTTAGATTAAGTATATTATAAGTTACAGTTATAGAAAGCAGTTCATTCAGGTGGTAATCATTGTGTTTAATATGTAATTTGTGTGTGTTTTATGTGTGTATCTGTATATGAATTATAGATTACACTGCAATGATTTTTTCAAAAATATGTCATTTACAGACACGGCTCTGTTAAGATTTTATCCTATTATGTGTAGATCTATATCTATACATAATATGCATGACCTTGTTGTTTGGATGCACACGTAATGAATGCAACGATCTTGAATTGTAGTTTGCGTTAAGCAAAAGAAAAGAAAAAAGTGCTGACATGAGATTTCGAACAAAAGACATCAACGCGCTCACGATCTTCGCGGTTCATTTTTAATTCAATAACGTCAGTATTTGTCTTGACAAACCACAAAAGATTATTTACAAATGTGGGGTCGTTATTGAGATGCCTGTTTGCGTAATAATATTCTTGAGCGGTGTGACACAAGCTTCGCCGTGGACTACTTGTGGCGCACTGAAGCGATGGAATGCAGTGTCGCCGGCGCCGCCGTGACGCAGAGCACAAGTGCGCGTTTACTTTAGCTCTGTCCGTCATGTCGCGATGTTACGCCTCAGATAGGAACCTACGTATGGTCTCTCTACGCCTCCAACGCGCAGTCACCGCCCTGGGTGAGTGGTTTGTGAGGTGGAGGATAGAGATAAACCCGACGAAAAGTGCAGCCATGTGCTTCCCTTTTCCCAGGAATGGCTGTCATAATCCTAGGCTCTCCCCTCTCCCGATAACCCTCTTCAGTCAAACCATTCCTCTGGTTAGAATGATCAAATATCTCGGAGTTACTCTAGACCATAGACTGACCTTCCGAGAACACATTATAGCCGTGCGAAAACGAGCCGCCTTCGTGCTCGGTCGCCTCAACCCCCTCATAGGCGGGAGAAGTAAAATGTCGCTTAGAAATAAGTTGACATTATACAAAACGCTCGTCCGACCTATAATGACCTACGCTAGCGTTGTGTGTACGAACACATCAAAATTCTCCAAACCTTCCAAAATAGATTCGTGCGTAAGGCCGTGGCTGCCCCATGATACTCTCGCAATGTCGACCTCCACAAGGACTTGGAACTTCCCTCCATCGTCAAATACGTGAAAGACACCGCCCGACGATACTATGACGCGATTCCGCACCATCCTAACCCGCGATCGTTATCTCCCTCACCTATGTCCCAGACAGGAGCGCCCCCCCCCCCCCCCCCCCACTACTGTCGTCCACGGCACGTCTTAGACGACCCCAACGACCCAATTACTGCTGCCAATGCGGTTCTTACACCACACTCACAGACTTCACAGATACACCGTCCCCGCCGGCGGAGACGTGGACGTCCTCCTCGTTGGCCCTCAGCCAACACTTTTTACCAGGTATTGGCACGTGCCTGGGCGCTTCTCACCGACTCGCGAACCCCCGGTATCCTTCCAATGCAACGCCCCAAGCCGAGGTCCGTTCCTTCCGCCGGTTTACCGGCGGGGGAGCCCTTAGGCTCGTTGCAACACACATTTTGTTCCTGGCTGAGCGCCTTCTGCGCTCGCCCTAAATTAAACATGACCGGTGACTCTTGAAAGGTCACAAGAATTTAGCCATTAGAAAAAAAAAACGTCGCGATATCGCTCCACAACAAACATTATTTAAAATACATTTTTTGTCGTGTTTACTAAAAGGAAGGATGAATGACGATGGTGGTGAAATAAAGAATGATGCAACATTCTTTATTTCACTCGTAGTACGCGTGACACTTAAGGAAATATTTACTTAAACCCACCTAACTTACTAATTTGTCACGCTGTCCCTTCTATGCATTTTGAATTTGCAACGAAAAATAAAACCTCATTGAAGTAGCCCATTCCCATTATATCCCTCCCCATTTCCCCAACCCTTTCTCCAAATCCAGTCCTATATCCAAAGGTAGGCAGCGCATCCGGCGGCGTGCCAACGTTTGTCATTTTGGACTAATGTTGGCATGTATCACGAATGTCTATGGGCTACTTTATCCACTTACCATCAGGTGGACTGTATGCTCGTCTGTCGCCTTCGTCCATAAAAAAAAAAAAAAAAAAGTAACATTGATTCTTATTTTTGTATTCATAATCAACTACTACAAGGATCGAAGTTGGTAAACTTTAGAATCACAAGCAATTCTTTACATATATATTGTTTAATTATCATAATTTCAACTTTAAAAGCACCCCTCTTAATTCTCTGTTTGCCCGAAGGTCAGTTGATAGAGAATGACATGAGGCATTAAGTCCGCCTTTTGTACATTTTGTGTGTGCAATAGAGTTATAATAATAATATTTTTTTTTTATTTACATACATTAGGTTCTAACCTATGAAATTTCCATTTTATATGGAAAAATACAAATAATTTTGTTCTATGAAAATTATATATTTAATTAATCGGAATATTGTCCATTATTATCACTGCACTTTTTCCTTCTTAGTAGCATTGATTGACGTGGAAGTTGGTTGATGCTATAGAACTCCCGGGGACGGGAATCGATGAATTCTCTGAAAGCGTTTTTCACTGTCTCATTGGACATGAATTTTTTCCCCTTCTTCCAAATTCCGGAGAAAGTGGAAATCAATAGGGGCAAGGTCTGGCGAGTACGGTGGTCGAAGATCCTGAAACTTTGTCTTTCGTACAGTCTGTGGGCGAGCGTTATCATAGAGACGTTTGAGACATTGTTTGGCTGTGTCTCCTGATTTCAACCAGTGTGACGAACGTTTCCGATTATCATACAAGATCCACTTCTCACCACAAATGATAATACTATTCAGAATCCCTTCATTTTTGTGTCAGTTCAGCAAATTAAGGCAAGCTGACGCGTGTTTCCAGCTGACTTTCATTAAGCGAGCTTTTTCACTTTCCCGATTTGACACAAATGAATCAATATCATTTTGTCACTTACGCCGAAGGCTGCTGTTAACTCAGACGTGGTTTGAGATGAATTTCTTTTCCATTATTGCTTTCAATTCGTCATTATCCACTTTATTCTCCGGTCGTCCGCGGGGCTTGTTCTTGAGTTCGAAATTTCCAGAACAGAAATGATCAAACCTAAAACGCACCGTGCGTTTGTTTGCGGCGTTCGGTCCGTACACATCGTTGATATTGCGTGCTGTCTGCGCTGCGTTGCTGCCACTAAAGAACTCATATTCGAAAATAACGCGATTTTTTTAATTTTCCATGGTTGCAAACACAATGATATCTAAGCAAAAAGTTGTTTGACAGGAAAACAAATGAAAAACTGATTTTGAAAACGTCATAGCTTTAAATGGAAATTAATTTGAATTTGGAATTCCGCGCCAAACGCAAGATTATAGGATTATAGGCAATTTTATAGGAAAGGACCTAATACAAAGATCTTAAGTAAATATTATACAATTAATTCCAATGTGATAAAGGCTGTTCAAATCTTTAGTTATTATGAAGTTACATATCCACCACACTAAAAGGTAAACTAAGAAAATCAAATTATAAAGAATATCCGCAGCTTAACGTCCAATAGTTACAATGTCAAATAATTACAAAGTCAAATATTCAATAATGTCAAATAAGTCAAGAATGTCAAATAATTACAAAGTCAAATAAGTCAAGAATGTCAAATAATTACAAAGTCAAGAATGTCAAATAATTACAAAGTCAAATGAGTCAAGAATGTCAAATAATTACAAAGTCAAATAAGTCAAGAATGTCAAATAATTATAATCATAAAATGTCTGAAAATGTTTGTCATTGAGAAATTCATATGTAATAGCACTTATGAAGAAGCCATTTAAATCAATGTTTTTTTGAATAAGTTAACACTTAATTATTGGTATTTGTTTGGTAACTTGTTATAAAGACGAGCAGCCATACAATAAGAGTCCTTTCGGAGCCGAGCAAGCCTCTGTTTGCGTACACACAAATTATTTGTCCTCGCTTAGTCCTTAGATATATGAATAATAATTGTTAATATTTTAAAATAAACACACCCATATCCAGTATATACATGGTAATGGTACTATATTTTAATCTGGAACAATGATCTACAATTATCAAGATGACGGGCATTACATACGGCTCTAAGGTAGGCAGCGCATCCGGGGACGTGCCAACGTTTGTCAGTTTTGACTAATGTTGGCATGTATCGCGGATGTCTATGGGCGACAGTATCCACTTACCATCAGGTGGACTGTATGCTTGTCTCCATAAAAAAAACACATTGTATTGCACTTTAAACGCTCTATTAAAGTGTATAGACCTTCCCCAAAGTATAGTATTACCTTAGTATTGACGCAACATATCCGTGGTATACTGTAACTGCTGCTTTTGCCGTTGCCATTTTGTTCGTTCTCTTTAACATAACAAATTGCCCGATAACATCAAAGAGTTACCTATCCTCAAAGAGAGAGAGTACCTATCAATGAGTTACTTCCTAAACGACGGAATAGTTAAATTAATATCTGCTCATAATTTCTATGGTGTTAAGGAGTATGTAGATTGTAAGTGGTAGATTTTAGTGTTACGACTCAAAGATTCAAACCTTTGCTAGACTAATTTTACTTGCCTTGCACAGGCGAAACATGAGCACTTTTACGAGTATATTATTTTATCCATCAATATGTATGACCATGTTTCATGTGAATTATGAATTCATGTGAAAGAGTTTATCTATATGTGTTTTCCAATTATAGTGTTTATAAATTTGTATACCTAAAATTATCGTAGATTCAACTAACTCTATATGATTATTATTACAACTTATAATAATTTAGATTTACCGGTTTTTGCACTTATATAGTATGTCTGAAATTGTATTATTTTTGTTTAATTCATATTTAATTGAGGTATTTTTTTCTAACCAGTCTAAAACATCTTTGATTTGATCTAAGAACATGTA
Source organism: Sesia apiformis (assembly GCA_914767545.1). Taxonomy (NCBI): domain Eukaryota; kingdom Metazoa; phylum Arthropoda; class Insecta; order Lepidoptera; family Sesiidae; genus Sesia; species Sesia apiformis. The sequence goes on from OU611968.1 coordinate 185,893, forward strand.
AAGTTTTGTTGTTCTATGTAAAACGTTCATAACGCTCATTCAGGAGCGCCGACTCCGTAGGTATTCAGGGGCTTCAGCACCCACGATCACGTCAAACTAATCACGTCAAAACTAATCACGAATCGGCTTTAAGCGATACCTTTTACTAGCTCAACCGCCGCGCGGCAACACGTCTAGGTCGCGTTTGTTTGCAAGTGTACGTGTCCTAGTGTGGTAGTAAATGTAGTTCTGATGAAATTGTTTGACGCGTCATTTTTTTTTCTCCCTCATTCACGATAAGATATTAGAAAAAAATTTGTAATATTGCAAGAAATAATAACACAATCCCTTGGTCAATTATTTGTTCCATCTGGCAACGCTAGCTAATGTTAGGCGGCCTCAAAAGTAACTCTATTCCTTACGCACACACGTGTGTGCGCTGGACATTTCAGGGGTTAAACGAGTCATCAAATGCACCCACGGGGTTTTCTAAAAGCCGGCGCGCCTGCGCTCATTGCTCAGTCAGCGTTGTGAGCGCATTGTGACGCATTGAGTGGATTTGTTTTGTATAACTGCACGTAAAATACAAATATACTATAATTTAGCTAGTTATGAAACAAACCTATTATAAAATCACGTACAATCTATTCTACCTGATATTTCAACTTTTGCGGTATTTTAATGACACGTTCTCTATGCTATCTGTATTATTATTGTCAGTCTTTGTAAAATAACAGAAAAACTAATGAAAAAGTAAAGAACAATCTGGAAGATTAAAGTGTCAGTGTCAGCGAGCTCCGGCCGCCATGTTTGTTGACATTTTGGTCATATTGGATTGGATCGGAATAAAAATACACCACTATGTTTACTATTTCAAAATGTTTTTTTAAATGTTTCAAAATGTAGCGTGCGCGCGGCACCGGCGCCGGCCGGTCACCACGCATCGCTTCGGCTGAGCGTTGCACAAATAGACTATGAATACAAAAACATGAGACATTAAATGCATGAAGTTATTGCAGAACTCTGTCATAATCGCATCAAACACATTCTATTACATAAAAAGATTCATTTCTTTATACTATTTACTTTTTGTGAAACGCAATGTTTACAAATTTGCATAAATATATGTCTGTAACTGAGTTTTAAACTCAGCATCGATGGGGTTCGATACGTATCGAAAAGAAAATCCTGCCAAGACAAAATGTTCAGATTCACTTTATTTTCGAAGCATTTTTGAGTTTTTTTTATAAAATAGATTTTCTCGAAATGATTCCAAAATCAATTTTAAAGTGGAATGGAAAATTAGGAAAAACTCATACAGAACAATTTGGTAAGGTGAGTAGTAGGTAAGTAAGGCTTGGGGATGATAGCCTAAGGTATCGTGCCGGCTATAGAACGCTACCACGAGCGCTCTAGAACTACACTACTTCTAAAAGAGTGTTCTAAAGAGCCGCTCGGCCGGCCGCTGGCGTTTTAAGACCTTACATCCCCCATTAAAGAGACAATGTGCACGAGGAGGCAGTGGATACTGAAACGCGGTTGCAATTATGTTTTTGATATTTGATATTTAAATATTTGATTTTAATGGAATAAAAGATTTCCTACATAAGTACTTAATTTTTCCCGACCAACTCCGACTCTCTGCACATATGTCCGCGACCCCCAGATTGAGAAACGATGGCCTAGGAGTAACAATTATCCAATTATATCTGTGGGGTCGAGAGTTCAAAACCCGGCCCGCGCCAATGAATTAATACTTAAAAAGGTACGATTTTTTCAATGGTTACTAGGTTGGTGGTTGGTATTTACTAATACAAAATGTTACAGAGGTTTCTTTCTTTTTTTGTGTTTTATAAACCTTTATAAATAATAAACTCTTTATCAAAAACTTTTTTTAAATTGTCACTCGTTAGCAATTCTTTAATTGCTTTTTCTCGAAAAGATGGTTTAAATAATTGGAAAAAAATGGTTTTCTTGATAAAATAAAGTAAAAATTATTCAACATACGATTTATCAAAAAACCAACAGCACTTTGCTTATTTGTCCTTTCAAAACAAAGGTTATTTTGAAAATTGCGGCCAAACCTTTGTTAACACAGTCACCTACACCCGCCATTCAACCCTTTCCACCACACCAGATAAACCCAATACCGCACAATAATAGAGTCGTACCAGTGATCTGGTAGAGGACGTCGCCGCTGACGACGTTTGCGCAGGCGCATGCGTATAGCAGCGCGGCGGCAATCGCGCGCGGGCCCATTGTTAGCACTGAGTGGTTCGCCGGCCGGTGCATAACGCGCTGCCCGCCTCTAATGCCCACCAGCCTTTCGCTCGACCTATGCTGTCACGGTGACAGGCTTCTTCCACTCGAGTTTGTTATAAGCCTGCCTAGATTTCTAGGCGAATTTCAAAGAAGTCTAACGAAATGAATTCACTAGGTATATCTCGGTAAAAAGAAAATATCCGTATATGCTTGTTCACGACACGGTTTTCCGCCGGTGGCGGCACGGCTGGCGTATTTTAGGTGCGGACTCCCTGTGTCAGTTTTATTTATTTATTTATTTAGACACAACAACGTTATACATAGTTACGTCACCCAAGCCCTTCCTGTTGATCGCTAGGTCAGCAGAACCGGGTGGTCGGCCGAACCCATAGTTCTAGGAACCTAGCGCTTAGTTAGCATTTAGGATGTAGCCATAAGAGATTATTATGTAAGTTAGATTTAATTAAATAAGTAGTTGAATACGGGCATCAACCTCTGTCACTTGTCTTCAATCTCATTAGTTTTAATATAATATATTAATTTTTAATTTTTAAAAAGCATATTTCTTGCTCCCGAAACTTGACTACATACAAAATATGATGTATAATGTTGTTGTATTCCTAATACTACAGTCCAGTATGTATCCCAATTAAAGACGCGCACAACATGGATAGAAACGCATATAGGTTAAATTGCAACCTTACCTATGACACAAAATTAATTTTAATTTATAAAAAAACAATGTTAATTTTGAAGAATAAAATAAAATTAAAAGCGTTTGGAGTGCTAAACTAAGAAAAATATAGTTAAAATAACACGAATCAGCACATGCAAGTGGTCACGAAACCGTGAAAACGTCCGGTGTCGTTACAAACTCCCTGATACTGCCATCAACGTCTTTCTTTTACATTCGATAAACATTATCTCCAGTCTGGCCTGGGTAAACACAACAATATGAAATAGTGTGGGAAACGTTATTATTATGTAATTAGTTAATTACACTTAAATAAAATGTGAAAATAATATTTCATTTATATGGTAATCTTAGAAAATATAATATACTAGCAAAACCCCGCAGACGTTGTCCTGCCATAGAAATTGATGTGCTGCAGCGGCGTCATCTAGTGACGAGTTACAACAAAGTCGATAGCATAGAAACTGTTAACGACGGAATAAGAATGTAAAGAAAGCTAGGGTACTTGTATGTGTAGATTCATGTTAAAATAGTTTCGCATTTCGTATATGTAGTTGTTTATGTTATATGTTTTGTATAATGTCTATTTTAGTGTCTATTATGTAAATATATTGTGTAATTGCTATTAAAATGATCCCTAGTGTGTCCTTTATTACCCTGTTAGGATAATTGTTGGTGAATAGAGTAAGTAGGGCATGCTAGGGATAAGTTGTGGACGCTATGGCGTTCGGAGAACAACTAAACGGTCCGCCACCTTTTTTTTTTATGTTAGGAGAGACAATCAGGAAAACCCTGCATGGTCACCCGGTACCATCTAGTCAAGCCTTTATAAAGGCTAGCCTAGGTGGTACCAGGTAGTGCCGGACTCCTACCGGCTAAAAACCTGATTGCCTCAACATCGTGTATGTCTAAGTTCTTGTGGCCCTAGTGGCCTTTCAAGAGTCACCGGTCGGTCCGCCACCTGGCGGGCGAATGTAATATTTATACTCCTGAAGCGGGGACGGGGTTACGTAAATATGTCGCGCAAACCGCGCGCCCCGTCCACTCGGAACCGAACGTTATAGCGTCAAGATCTTATTGGATCCACCTTGGGCTAGTTTATAATGTTTTTTTATATCTTATAAGTATCCTAATATGTATGTCCTAATATGTAAGAATCTAATAAGAATGTTATGTGAATAAATGATCCCCCGCGGGTAGCGGGAGGGGTACACACGTAAACAAATGGTGGGGGAAGCCCGAATGGAAAAAAAGACGAGCCATTTTGGGCTTCCCGGCATTCCGACCAGCGGCACCACTCCGAGAACAAGAAAAAGTACCTCTGCGCTACCCCGGCTCTACAGACAAGAAACAAGGCGTTTTATTTATCAAGACAAGAAACCCTCTCCTATGTACAGTCCACATCCCCCGGCGATCCATAAGGTTGAAGGGCAGTCCACTGTCTCCTACTTCTCAGTTGGTTTGACAGTCCTGTCCTCAACAGAAACCTTCTTCATGAAAAAATACATATATGTGCCAATTTTCATGGTATGTGCCACTTATTAAAATGCTGACACACTTTGGCAATTTTCTTGAATGTATAATCGACTTGTTAGGCTGTTAAGGACTGTATTATACTAATGATCAGGCGGCTTTATCTCTTCTCAACTTCAACTTAATATTGTTAAGTATTACCTTACTTTCAAGATTAACATCCTAATCCTAACATTATTGTTATAACACTTATATTATTACCCTGCATAATAATATTATACATTATATATATATAGATATAGGTACTCACTAAAAAAACTTTTAAAGAATACAACTAATGTTTAAAAGTTTTTCAGTTGCTCGCCATTATTCATTGCTAACATAGCCAATTTATTTCTGGTGGCAATACACAATTTGTGGTTGTACAAAACGCTACATTGCTCAGATTATGTAAGTAAGTATACCTTCCTATGAATATTATTTTCAAAATTACTTGATCGATTCTGATAAAGATATACTAAAACAAATTCCCTACACAGTGGAGGATTACAGGTATAATTTGTGACAGTGGTAATGCTGTAACAAGAATGTATTAGGGATTAGTCGTTTCTCAGACTAGAGCTAAAAATAATTGGGACAGTTCGGACAGTTCCAATAGTTGACAAGAGATGGCGCTGTCTTACGTAGCTAAAAGTCACAATCATTTCGTTTCTGTCGACGTCCATCTGCCTCGTTTCAGTATAAAAATATATATGCGCTTATTAATAGGTACTCAGGGTCGGCGGAATTTCCCGAATGGGTGAAGTACCCATTCGGATTTTGACGAAAAATTACTGACTTCACTAGATATAGGGATTTCCTCTTCGCTCGAAAAATCCATGTCTAGACGCATTTTCTTTCTTTGTATCTTATTTTACTTAAAATTATATCCCGGCCTCATTGTTATTTCGAGCCATTGTCTAATATAAGCTAATGTACGGTACCTATTGTTAGGGATATCTATCGAGTCCCAATGGACAACTGTGCAGAAATAAAATCTAACAAGGGACTGTCCCCCCCTCCCGGCCAACTGCCCACTCGGGCCTAATACAACCTGCCGGCCCTGTAGATACTTATTGTATTTTTGTAGGGGCACATCTGTCGGACACCTATTGACTAAAATGTAGCTCTCTATAATAGCGGGTTTGTCTGTATTAAAAGTAGTCATGTGCCAATCACTGCTTTTTGCAGATCGAATCAGAAATCAATATTTTTAAATACGGAACGAATCACAATTATTCCATCAAACAAATCACTTATCCGTCAACACACGAACACTTGTCGAACGAGACACGTACGAACGATTACGAGACACGAGTTCACGGAACAGTCATGAGTAAGTTTGTACTCTCGGTCCACGCGCGTCGATCATGTGACGATTCTTTTGTTTCATTTAGTTCATGATTAGTTTTAAAAACAAAACGGACAAAGGTGCCTAACTTTTTATTTACTAATAAGTAGGTAGCGGTGTTTATTTTTTGTGCGTATTTCGTTATTTTTTACTTTAACCGCTTAATTGTTATTTCTTATAATTATAAAGATTTTCCCAGATTGAACGCCGAATTTAATTTAAAATAAAATAAAGTTAATGTTTCTCCGGCTGTGTGACATGTGGCATCGTCCTGTTGGAACTACAGTTAGTCGAGGTCCATATCTTCCAATACCTCTCTATGCCTACCTAAATACCGATAGCTACAAAAATGCCCCTATGATCCCGCCGAACCAAAAGCCGCGTCAAACTATAAGTCTTGACGATGCATCCGTTTTTCATGAATCTCATGAGAATTCTCAAGCTACAGATACAATTTTGATTATTGACTCAAGCGTCAAGGTGGAAATGGGCCTCGTCACTAAAGAAGATTTTTTCGTCAGAATGATCGTGTACTTCACACTGCTATAGAATTCATACTGCATTAATCTTTCATGTAGCGTTCCATATTAACTAATTGCAACTATCATATGTGATATCTATAAACAAACCAGAGTTGTCAACCGCCAAACAAAAAATAGCGCAAAATTTAAATCCGGCGCTCAATCCGGGACAACCTATATATATATATATATATATATAATCGACAATCAGGTGCTAATATTATTTTGTTGTTTGTGTTATTTTTAAGTTATAACATGTTTGAAACAATCAAGGTTTGTTATTATGTTACTATTAAATACGTATTTAGGATTATTTAAATACGTATGTAAAGGTGACGAATTGCCAACGTCGCAGTTTTGGCCATTCGGGGCCTACTGAAAACCAAAGTAAGGAACAAGTGGTCATTGCACAGTCAAGTGGAATTTTTTCGAATATCGAAGCCGAAATTTCATTTTTTTTTTCACCCTAATAGCAGTCATAACTCTATAACGCGTAATGTTTTTTTTTTACTTTGCGTACAAAAACTGTCATAGTGGAGTTCAGAAGTAAGTAGGTACGTACAAAAACAATTGACAAACTTTAAAGAATTATAAAACAGTCAATGAATGTCTGATGACATAAGCTGTATAGGTAGTTACACATCGGGTATACTCGTACCTATCGTCACCAGTTGTGCATAATTTTCTGTATGTCCAATTAGAAATCCCAGAAATTAGAAATTATTATTTTTTACAAATTGTTAAATGTCATTTTTAATTTCGTCGTTGTTACTGTTGTATAACATGCGTAATAATGAGTTACATTAACCTAATTGTGTTCGATATAATTAGAATTGCAGAATGCTTACATTGTTATATACCTACTCGTTTATGTTAAGGAGTCAATTCTTTGAACAACTAGTGTACGAGTACCTAGTGCTGATAGAGCACAAATGATTAGTTTCGTTAATGTGTCAGAATTTTTGTTTAATAATAAAATAACCTAACGTTTATGTATAAGTTAATTTTCCCATTTTTTTTTAAAACGTGTTTTGTATAAACGTGACCAATTGGAAACGTCGCAGTTTTGGCCATTCGTTGCCTATTGAAAACAGTTAATACGAAGCGACGGCAGTCGTCTCCCATATAGCACTCCGGTAGGACGTACTCGTGGGTATTGCAATGTTTACGTATTTAGTTAGCAATAGACTTTTATGTTAATTGTGTTTTAATGTGAATAAACTTTCTTGTGTTGGAAAAACTGTTAATCATTTCACACCACTATAGAAACGCAGACCCTGAACCTTCTGATACACGTGCTTGTGATCACTCCATACACGTACACGTACCTAGTCCTCTCCACGCCAATTACACTCACAGTACTTATTCTTCGTAAACAGATCGAGTACACCCGACAATGACCTACGGGCGACGGCTAGGCTAGTAGTTAGTGTTGAATCGTTGATGGAATGGAACTTAATACGACGTCATTCATCTGCTCGTTGACGGAGACTAAACGTTCCTTCGTTCGGCTTACCGACAGAAATCCTTCGATCTTCCAAAATAGATTCGTGCGTAAGGCCGTGGCTGCCCCATGATACTCTCGCAATGTCGACCTCCACAAGGACTTGGACCTTTCCTCCATCGTCAAATACGTGAAAGACTCCGCCCGACGCTACTACGACAGAGTCCCTCACCATCCCATCCCCCTACTAGTTGCCAGCCTAACCTATGTCCCTGATAGGAAAGTAATGTTAACGCAAGTCAGCATAAGCTATAACTATGCGAAGTTTCATTAAATTCTGTCTAGTGGTTTTTGTGTGATGCGCGTACAGACAGACAGAAAATAAAACTAAAAATGGTCGTTTTGGGCTCTGTTTTTTTTTTTCAAAAATATTTCTTATTTCAAATACGTACACGCTCTGTTACGACATTATTATATTATTTTATTATGTATAAATTTATCCTTATTTCTTTCACGTGACAATTCGCACATTTGTCGATAAACGGCCGATTGACAAATGAATGACTAATTAATTCCTTCTTGTTAACATATTTGTATTTCTTACTATTTTATGACGTCTGCTGGTTTAAACATTAAGTTAACTATTGTAACTGGAAAGTTTTTACGATACCTTTTATCATTTCTTATGTGTAATTCCTACAATAGTCTCGTTAAACACAGACGTTTATAATGATAGCTTTCTCAGACTTAAATTTCATTTATTATCTCCGGGGTTTAATCCCTCGGGTACCGTTAATCTACCTGTTGTACTCTTGGTGTTATTTACATAAATTGTCTTTTTTGCAACATGTATTATTGTACAATAATCTAACAACATCAGTTTAAACATCTATAAATCGACTTCACTTTTGTATTATTTACTTTTAAATTTTAAATTTTAAATTTAAAAATTAAATTTTAAATTCTTTTAAATTCTTTATTCAGATTTTAACATTTAGGGTACTTTTTATCCAAACCCATTAAAGAGTTCCCACTGGAACCACTTTAAAATTGCGCAAACGAAGTCGCGGGCACCGCTAGTTAAGAAATAAATTAATTGTCCCAAGTTGCAGGACCTCCTTCATGTTTACTGCAAATGTATTTTTAATTTAAACTAACGAAAGCTATTTATAACTTTAAAATTGTGCAAAAAAAATACAATTTTATCCCAAAATCATTAAGGTTTACTTCGTGACGTTCTATAACTTAATTTATTGCAAGAACCTTTTGCAAAACAAATTTGCACGACAAAAGAAAAAAATCAATGTCGGTACGCACGTGCGTCACAGGTAGTATATTATGTGACGGGTCACCGGAATATCCCCATTTGTTCTCCCATGGCGATATTGACTAGAGCCTTGCTGGGAAGTTAGTGAAGCTAGGTAGCTTTCGGAGACCAATTTAAGTAATGTTTTTATAGAAAAGTGGGTGGTTAAGTAAAGTGTTCGGTCAGAGAGATGGAATTGCAGTGGATGTGGACGATGCTGTTGCTGGTTGCGACAGTATCAGCCACTGAAGTTACTGGTTAGCTATTTTTAATAGAATACAATATAAATGCAAGTTCAAAAAGTTAAAATTAACCACAAACAAAGTTCTTTGTAGTTTCAGTGTTAGTCTTTCTGAGTGACGTGCACACGTCACCATCACCGTCACCATCACCGTCACCATGATACCATCGGCTTTATTCCGAAACGTAAAGTTGAGATTTGTAATACCATACTATCAGCCTATGTCTCTCCAGTGCTGGATATAGGCCTCTCCGAAAGTTCGCCACCACACACGATCCTCGGTTCTTCTCCTCCAATCACGGCCAGCGAACTTTTTGAAGTGGTCAGTACACCTGACCAGACAGAGAGCTTTATATTTGTAATATCTATGATCAAACCCTCCAAAGAATTGTTTAAAATCATTCGTGCCAATAGCATTCATAGCTCTTATATGGCCTTATAGAACTTGTAGATATATGATCCACTATTATAATTATAGGTAAAAAGTTATAGTAAAACGATTATTGCTAATTTTAAATAAAAAATATGAAGTGTGACGATGTACTATACTTATTTGCCATCTGTTATACTCATGATTAAATAAATTACCCTGGTTGTTTAATGACACCAGATGAGGAGCTCTCCAGGCTGCCTCCTCTGTTCCACCTGCAGGAGTACAACGAGTGCTTAGATAGAGGGGGGCTCTTCTGTCTGGGCAGCTTCAACGTTATCGGACCAGTTAATGACACTATGCTTGAATTTATGAAGGTAAATTTAACCACGTGACTTCTGGCCTTTATTGAGTAATCAGTCCGTTTAGTACGACTATTTTAAGGGCTATTAGCTGTTGCTTTTGACAATGAAAAACTCAAAAATTAGAGTAATAGTTTGTTCTTTATTTTGAACTTTTAAAAATCTGATAAGCAAAAAAATCATAAAGATCTCTTTGCTATTTGTAACGTTATGAAAACTTCGAATGACGATATGTATTCTTTTTAATATCAGTAGGAAGCGCATCCGGGTATGTGCCAACGTTTGTCATTCTGGACTACAGTATCCACTTACCATCAGTTGGACTGTATTCTCGTCTGCCGAAATTTTTCCATAAAACAAAAATTAAAATTTATTTATCTAAACTCACTTCATAATTTCTAGTTGGCCTAAAATTCTACTACTTATTCCAGAAAGTATCAGATAATAAATACTATTTCGACCACACGCGTTTATACCGAGGCTACTGCATCTCTAAAACATGTCCGCAAATTAATGACACGAGTTTAAAAACACGCTTTGAAAGATGCGCAGAACGCCTATTACATAAAACCTATAATTTTACTGTGGAGCCTGACAAATTCGAATACTGCAAGATTGGGAGTGAGCCTGCAGTAGAGAGACCGATTGATGCTGTGGACCTAGTGTATGCCGGTATTATAGGAGTGATACTGTTGTTGAATCTGATTGGAACAACTTATGATGTGCTGCGGAATTCTGATAATAAACGTAAGTAGTTTGAATACGAAGCAATGTATATTTAATTCAAATGCACCCATATTATTAACATACAGATCTTAATACATTAGATATTCGTTCGACATGAACCTTGTTATGGCACCGCAGTTTTAGGGTTAACAGACATTTGTATTGTTACTAACATACAAAGTTTTTGTACTAACAATTACATGAATCAAAAAAATCTGAAATAGATAATTTGAATTGAATTGAATTGAATTAATTAATTTGAGCAATTTATTTTTGCTTCATTCTGCATATTTTTTCGATTATGTATTATAAACTTTAATACACATTACGTAAGGGTCCGAATTAAATAATTTTTAATTTGGAATTAATAAAATCTAGTCTTAAAATGTATAAAATGTGCAGTTGAAGTGAGACCTGATCATCATAATGTCCTATCATAATGTATATAAGTAGGGCTTCATGAAACCGGATAACCAATTCTTTATATAAGAACAAATTAGTTATTTAGAAGAATTATTTTGGTAAGACGATGATATAATTACAGAACCTTATTCCGAATTCCGTATCCCGCCAACCGCCCGTTTCTCTGACCCTATTTTCTACTTCTGATCTCTAACGAGGATATCCACATAGTTTCGTCAGTAAAAACTCATAAGCGTCCAGCGTAGCTGATATGAAGGCTGACAGTTACTACTTATAATACCATGATACAGTTGACATATCTACATAAGCTAACGGTTACACTTAACTTTATAAAAGTATTTTCACCAGATACATCAAGTAGACTTTAAATGCTAACCCATTTGTATAATGTTCCTTTGTTCTAGCAAATCGATGTCTCAAAGCGTGGTCTGTGTTAGCCAACTGGAAACGTCTGACTGCGAACTACGACGATCGAGATCCAAGACTGGCAGCTCTGAACTCGACTCACGGAATTAAGTAAGGATTAAATACTTAGTAAAACTTGAAGCATTTTCGTCGTGAAACCACAAGGAATTTAATTTTAATTCTCTTATACTCAATTATTCATTTTCGAACTAATATGACTAATATTCACAATCTGTGATAAGGAAATTGAGATTTCCCCGTATTAGTAACTAGCGTGGAACTAGTGGGATCAAAGGCTCTAGGTTTATAGAAACCTGATTCTAACCAGTTGGTTCATAGTTCGATTCAAATTCGATTCGCTATGCAGTTTTCTAATGAAGATATCTATAATAGGCTAGTTCTATTTTATTTTCCATCTGTTAATAGTTGTGTTTAATTCACAGAACACTCACGTTGATCATGGTGATGTGCGCACACACAATCATTTCTCACTACATGGCGTATTTGGAAAATCCAGTTTTTCTGGAGAAAGTAAGTTTTTAAAAAACCCTTGTTATTTAAATTGGAACATTAAACTCCATTTTCCTACCCATGCAATTAGTCCTTCTATCCAAAATGACGCGTGCTATCTTGATGCTCGTCGTAAGAGCTCTTATAACAATTTCTAAATTAATTTATTTGCATACATATGCGTGGTTTGAAATACATTACATATTTATAAAAGTGATTACCCAGATGCACGTCAGGACTGTCATGTGTAACCCTGTCGGGTCAGAGCAATTGTGGGAATAAATTAATGTAACAGATGCATCATTGAAACAAATGTCAACAAAATATAAATTATTAATACAATTATAACAATTATTTATTATCTTGCACGCGTTATTTCGATGAATTTGATCGAGTTGGCTAAGAAGTGAAATGGATTATAAAAAACATTGAATACTTGAAAGCGCCTATTTTAATTCAAGTAGAATCCTTGCGTATTTTAGACGCCACTGTGTGAAAAAACGCAATAGTTAACCGTATCCTTTAAATACGTACGTTGGTTGTAGACGAGTTATCACCCACTGGTGGCGTTCCTGCACAACGGCACGGTGATTGTGCAGACGTTCGTGGTGCTGTCCAGCTTCCTGCTCGCCTACAACTTGCTACTGTACGCCGACGATCGCCCGCACTCGCCGCTTGGCCTCCGCATGCTGCCGCAATGCCTGCTGCATCGGGTTGCCAGGTATTACTTACGCTAAAGTTTTCAATCATCTCTACGGTATCAATCAATGACGTACGGTGCCGAACCGTGGACTCTAACGGTATTCCTCCGATCCATAAGTTTATGTCCCTCAGCAAATTATAGAAGAAGATACTTAGGCTAGGAGTTTCTATAGATAATAAAATTCAAAACGAAGAATTATGGCAAAGATGTCACCGACATAGCTCAAACAATTAGTAAATTGAAGTAGCAATTAGCAGACCTTATGTACCACAGGAGCCGATAACCAATAAGTTAAATGGGGACGATATACCTACCAGAAAGCGTAGAATAGGGCACGCCCAGGGAACGTGACTGGAACACGTTCCAGTCAAGTGAACGGACGACTTCAAGAAGTTTTCCTGTAGTGAGTGGATAAAAAAAAGATCGTATGTGGTGGCGAGCCTTATAAAATGACCGTATCATGTCTTACATCTAGCAGTAGACAGCTATACGAGTACCTACTAGTATGCTGTTGGAATAGCACGATACACAAGATATCCAGTCTCACATTAGCATCAAACTCCTCGCATAGTGATCGTTACATCGCCGGCAGCTATTTACCATTCAATCTGTCAGGTGTTCTATCTTATGTCTATCATCTAGCTCATAAGAAAAATCATCAAAATTTATATCAAGTCTCCATTACTAGCATTTTAGTGAGGAAGAATTTTGGAAATTAAAGGTCTTTCTGTCAGTTTCTATAATACCAATTTAATTTAAATAGAGTAACCCCCGTCCACATGGTAGTAGTGGGCGCAGCAGCCACGTGGTGGCCCCGGGCTGGTGACGGTCCGCTGTGGACTCCGCTGGTTGAAGCAGAGAGGGACCGCTGTCGTCATAAGTGGTGGACGCACGCGCTCTTCATCAACAACTTCGTGTATCCGGAAGAGAAATGCCTTATACAGACCTGGTATTTATCAGCTACTTGTGTTTTTATAGCGTGCTATGTAATGTCGGCCGGCTTTAGAATAACACTATCCCATTCCTTCCCAAGGATGTGGTAAAAGATGATTAAGGTAATCCAATCATTTATTTTGCAAGAACATACGTAACAAATGCGGTGTTCATTATAAATATCTACCATTTTGTTCGGCCTCAATAGGCGTATACAAATTTATTAGATTACGCATTTAAGTTGGAACAAAGCCGCTACCACAAGCCCTAAGGCGTTAAGCCTCCTCTAAAGCAGTGAAGTCGTCAAGCCGCTTGGCTAGTGTGCCGTTTTAAGACCACTCATTATCATGGGGAGGTTCCTGTCCAGCACTGGACGATAAGGGCTAATTACGGTTACGGTATTTCATAGGAGGAAAATGATAAATTAGGAGACAATAGATAAGTTACCCACCTTTGGTGATTTAGGGTCATTTGATGATAACAATCTAGCCAAAATTCGCAAGTTCGCTAGTAATAAATAACTTAGAGTAAAATACATTTTCTTAACTATCCATATAAAAAATATGTCCTGACTAACTGACTGATTCACCATAACCGAGCTTAAACCGCTGAAGCTAGAAACATGGATGCACAGTGGATAGGTTTTATAACATAGGTATGTATCCAATAAGGATTTTTATAAATTATACTTATAAGACGATTTTATATGCATGCCCGTATCTCAAGAACTATTTAATTTGGTGACCTGAAATTTAGCAGATAGACTTCTCATTTAAAATAATGCAACACGTGTGTCGGCGTTTTTTGATATTAGGGATTAAAGTATAAAATTGCCGATTTTTACTGAAAAATTAAAACTCGTTTCTTTCTAAAATGTAACATATTTATTTAATCAAAAAATTTACCCTCATTATCTATACATTGTTGCCATCCAATCGGAAGTTCATTTATGCCTTTGCGATAGAACTCTCGGGATGTAGATTCTACAAACTGTGTGAAAGCATTTTGTACTGCCTCTTGGGAAGAAAATTTTTTAGTACGTAGAAAATTGTCCAAATCACGAAAAAAATGGTAGTCCGTTGGAGCAAAGTCTGGCGAGTACGGAGGATGACGTATTGTTTCTAACTGCAGCTCCTGTAGAGTTACAACGGTTTCTCGTGCAGTGTGAGGTCTTGCGTTATCATGGAGCAATAATGGTGAAGATCGTTTCACGAGTCGGGGCTGTTTCACTGCTAGTTTCGCCATCATTGTTCGAAGTTCGGCACAGTAAACATCTGCTGTTATTGCTTGACCAGACCTGAGAAAGCTATAGTGAATAACACCATGAATAGACCACCAAACGGTTACCATTACCTTTTTATTGGTAAGCTTTGCCTTAGGGCACTGTTGCGGCGTTTGACCTGGGGTCAGTCATTGCATTTTTCGCTTTCGGTTATCGTAAAGAATCCACTTTTCGTCACATGTCACAATTCGATCCAATATACCTTCATTTCTGTACCGATTCAACAAGGCAACGCAAGTTTCAACACGCGTTTCTTTCTGCAGATCAGTCAAATCATGAGGCACCCATTTTTCATATTTTTTTATCTTATTGATTTGATGCAAATGAGTCAATAATGTAGGTAAGGTAACGTTAAACCAGCCGCTAATTCCTGGGTAGTTTGACTCGGATCGGCTTCCACCATCTCCTTCAATTCAGCGTTATTCACCTGTGTGGGCGGTCTTCCACGTGGTTCGTTCTTCAAGTCGAAGTTTCCATTACGAAAGCGTTTAAACCAAAAACGCACGGTTCGTTCATTAGCAGTCTCCTCTCCAAACGCGGCATTGATATTGCGAGCCGTTTCTGCCGCGTTAGTTCCGCGTCGGAACTCGTATTCAAAGATTACTCGGATTTTCGAAGTATCCATCTTTCCCGTCTAAGCTGAATAAAAAAAACAATTGAAAGTCGAAGATCGAATGTTGCACATTTTTTAAAACAAGAACCTCATAGGTATCATGTGAAAAAAGTTTCACTCGAAAATCTCACACCATGAAGGTTTTATGTCAATTCAAAGTATCTATTACTATAAAACGGCAATTTCATACTTTAACCTCTATTATTTGACTTGGAAGGTTGCATAAAATGGAGTTGGGATATTCGACCCAAAATCTATAATATCTCAAAAACTTTGTAATAATTATTAATAATGAGAGATAGCCTGAAATCACACTTTTTATCCCGTAATTCTTTTCCAGAGCGATTCCATTACTTTCAACACAAAATCCACGCGAGCGATATATTTTTTTACCTACTTAATTAGGTACCTACTGTTTTTTTTGTTCCGCTTCACGTCCCTAAAGCGCTGGGAAACGGGTAGTGTTTGTTGAAAAATCCTTGTTGAAAAAATCGGAACTCAGGAACCAGCTTCAGATGCACTGCAGTGACCCGGAGCATATTATTAGATTGCTAGAATTGCAGCGCAGATAATAATTATTATGAAGACCAAAAAATATTGTCGAATAGTGAATTTTGTGTTTTCAATGTCGCTTATTTGATCGCAATTTATTTAAAGAAACACCAAAAAAAGAATATTCATTTGCAAAATGAAAAGTGTCAACAGATTTTACCCACGGGGCACATATTTTTACATGACATTAAAACCACAATTGACGTCACAAACAGCTATTTTCGTTAGACGTAACGTTATAAAACCAGTTTAGTTATTTTGAACCTTGCGCTCTATATTTAGCTCCGCGTGGAAGTTTTCAATTTTTTACCATTTGTTTTTGCAACAGAAACAGCCTGTTTAGCATAATTGTAACCTAGCGATCGCATGCGATTTCGTTCAGTCCAATTCAATATATATATATATATATATATATATACTTAAGTATGTCTTAACAGTGCCATGCCATGTCAAGTGCAAACATTCCAACAAAATGACATTTATTTAAGGAATACTCACAAAAGAAAGTTAAACATAATTCGACCCAGACAATTGGCATAAGAGACAAATGTTGTGGTAATGGAACAGATGTTCAGAATGTTCGCATTCGTTTTAGCCAATCGCCATTTTTTAAGCGAATACCTAGTACGTAAAATATGTTTTATATAAAAAGAAACGATCAGAAGCAAAGTTGTGGTTTAGGTATTGTTCGTATTGAGGAATAGTGAGCCAAGTAATTCGTATTTGTAAATAGTGTTCTTTTTTGCTATTCGTAACATGCCTAGTCTATAATATAATTGTAATCTCTGCGTAAAACACTGATACTGATTAATTTACCCGTATGCTTACAGGTACTTAGCAGTAGACATGCAGCTATACTTACTCGCTGCAGTATTAATACTAACACTCGGCCAGAAGACCCTGACAGCTCTCAAGGTGGTGGGCGGCCTCTTTCTCGCATCAATTGTCGCCAATTTCGTCGTGGCTTACAATTGGAACTTGAAGCCTATGCTCTTAATAACAGAGCCTGAGTAAGCACTTTGTAACTTAATTATAAAACCGATCTAAATGTTGGGCGCGTGGTGTGCGGCCGGCTTTACAATAGAATTTCCCGGGGGTGGCGTAAAAGGAGACTAAACTAAAGGATAACAAAGCCGCCACCACAAGCGCTAAGGAACTACACCACCTCTGAAAAAGTGGATTCGCCAACCCGTTTGACCAGCATGTCGTTTTAAATGCATACATCCCTTAGAAATGAGACAACGTTCATAAAATTGTGGAGACCCGTGTCCACCAGTGAACGATTCTTTAATTTATAAAAAAAAAACCTGTGCGGTCAGGGGACCCCATGAACATGCACATGAACTATACAGATTTTATTTCGAATTACATTCGGAGTTTAAAAGATAATGCGTGAGGATCTTTGTTCCTGACGGGGGTGGAAGGGGGTCCCCTGATCGCATATTTTTATTTTGTTTTATCTTTATTGGAACCCTACAACGATACAACGGAGTATATATTTAAATATAGGAAATAAATCTGAGGCCAATACAGGATTACACTAAAAGTTATCAATTATTATACAATATTGTGGTGAGAGAAAATTACAGTCGGTCATAAGTTCATAACGACTCATTACAATACAATACCGTAACATATAATACCCATGTTGTTATGTCTTATATTTTATGTGTGTATATATGTATATTTGTGTCCGTATTTGTCTATGTGTGCGAGGGTGTGTGTGTGTGTGTTAGACATGATAACTTTTTGCAGACTACTACGTACTGGGTTCTCGGGCGAGCCGTCGTTCACATGGCTGTACATGTCGCCCTGGGGCAGCGCGCCCGCTTCGCTAGCAGGCCTGTTGCTGGCGCTGCTCTACCACCATCTGCAGCGCATCGGGTTCAAACCAGCAGAACATTTGGTAAGAATCACTTCTAGATACGAGAAATACCTATCCAGATCTTCTGTACTACCCGAACGTCCGCTGTTAGCAGCACAGTGTACTTTTTAGTTCCTCGTATTTTCTAACTTGAGATACACAGAGTGTAGGCGTTATGTTAGGATCCAAGGTACGTTGTATTACCAGGATCCAGCGTTGAGGAGTGGTAAATGAAACCGCCAATGTTAAGTGCCAGAGCGACACTTCACACTGGTTTATTTTCAGGCGATAAACTTAAGCGTGGTGTATTATTATTTGGGCTAGTAGCTAATAGATGTGCGGTTTCCTCGTACACAGAGCACTAAATGATTATTTATCTATTTAAACGGGTCTTAACGCGAATGTTTACCATAATTATTTTACTCGACATTTCGGTTAGGTTGCACCAACCATGATTACGAGCTGACTGAAGAGGCATCTGCAACTACCACTACTACCAGTCAACTACCAGTCACTCTCGACGTGGACTGGGCAACTACCCAGTCCACGTCGAGAGCATCTGTGTTACTTACTTAAATTTTCTTCTTGCAACATGTATAGGTGTACAATAAAGAGTTTATTTATGTAACTAGAAGATATTTAAATAGTGATAACTTGTGTAGTGGATCCGCATGGTGTACCGGTTGTCTGTGCCGAGCATGCTGGCGTGGATGTTCGCGGGGTTCTGGCTGCGCGACGTGCACACACGCGCGGTCGTCGCGCTCTACGCCGCACTAGACCGCCCCGTGTTTGCGCTCCTTATCGCCACCGCCATATTCGGCTTCTTTTGCAAAATCGACAGTGAGTTAATAATTAAATTCAATAATAAACAGTGAATTCATTAATAAAATTAGTCTCGCATTGAATTTAATTGATACCATAATAATATTATTTTTTTAGTTATAACTTATTTTTTTGTAATTTGCCGCACTTTCCCGTCTAAACTCATTTGTTAGCCTCTATTCTTGACATTAATCACGGATAATGATGAATATCCGTGATGAAATAAGGTACTTACAACTATCGTATCAGATGTTTCACCACGTACAATAAACACTGAGCTCCTAAACACGAGGAAATGTCAGCCATAATTGCTACTGACTTTATAATCTTCAGTTTTTGGGGAGCGTCTTCTAATTTTATTTGTGTAGTATAATGAGATCTGTGTGTTTCAATGAGATTTCAGACAAATATTTATTACCCTTATCAGATTTTTAAAGAGACAGGGTGCACGTTGCAATCCAACAGCCACTAGGTGCACTCGACTGGCCTCATAACCCCTCTCTCACAGAAGACTACCTTGAAATGTACTGCGTTACCCACTATCCTATTCCCCAATGTCCGTACGTGTTTCGGTAGTGAGTGAGATATACCCGAGCCCATCCCATCCTATCCTACTCCTCCTCATTTTCCCAACTCTTTCTCCAAAGCTAGGCAGCGCATCCGGGGGCGTGCCAACGTTACAATGCTGGACTGAAGGAACTTGTGGTAAGCCCAGTGTATGACGTGCCCTGAGGCGCGATCAGTTCGCGCGGAAAGCGATCAGTTTGGTTGATCCTTCATCTATTAAATCAATCTCAAATGCTTGCTAATGAAAGGAGTTTCATTACAGGTGTGTGGTGGCGGTTGATGTCGTGGGGCGTGTGGCGGGCGCCAAGCCGCATATCACTGTCCGTGCTCATGGTGCACTGGAACTTCACGCTGATGCAGGTCGCCCTCACCGCGCCCACACATTCCTCTGTCGGCACCATTGTAAGTACTTATATAGCATTTATAACTCCCGGAGTTTTTATAAAAAGAAGGGTGCAGACCAGCATGCAGTCCGCCTGGCAGTAAATGTACACTGTCGTCCTGCGACATCCGCGATGCATGCCAACATTAGACCAGAATGACAAACGTTGGCAAGCTCCCGGATGCGCTGCCTACCTGTGCAAATTAAGGAATGAATTGGGAGAAAAGGTTGGGAAAATAGGGAGGGATAGGATAGGATGGAATGGGAATGGGGTCTGGCATATATCAATCACTACCTAAAAACGTAAGTACTTTGAGGAATAGTATATAGTGGGAAATGCAGTACATTTTAAGGTAGTATTCTGTGAGAGAGGGGTAACGAGGCCAGTAGAGTGCGTTCACCGACTGTTGGATTGCAGCGTGCACCCTGTCTCTTTAAAAATCTGATAAGGGTAATAAATGACTCTGATAAGTGTAATAAATATTTGTCTGAAATCTCATTGAAACACACAGATCTCATTGTACTACACAAATAAAATTAGAAGACGCTCCCCAAAAACTGAAGATTATAAAGTCAGTAGCAATTATGGCTGACATACCGCTGACGGGTTACCGTGTGGTCAACCTTTTTTCTCTCTAACCATACCATACTATATGTACCATCAGCCTATGTCTCTCCACTGCTGAATAAATGCCTCTCCCAAGGCTCGGTGACACATCACCCGCTCTTCTCATCCACCCACTACTGGTAAAATTCTTCACGGCGTAGTCGGTCCACGTGACTAAGATGCACCTTACGCTGCACATCCCGGAACGTGGTCTCTTTTCAGGACCAATCTACCCTATCAATTATCGGTCCTGAGGCAGTCATGGTTCACAATGCCATATCAGCATGCTAACAATGTTAATTGTGTGAGTTATTATCTAAGTGAGATATTATTTAATAAATAATTATGAATTGAAACTTCTATTTCAAGGAAAACTTTGTTTTAGTGTTTGCACTGGGCGATCACCGCAGGCCTGAGCTACATCACAGCGGTGCCTCTCTTCCTCCTCGTTGAATCTCCGGCACAGAGGTTCTTCCGGGCCGTAAGCAATACTTTGACCAGCGACAAGTGTCATATAAAAAGTATTCACAATTTATTCACGTCCCTCGTCCTAAACAAGTTGCTATACAGCCGTAGAGAAATAAATAGGAATTTAGGACGTGATATACCGACAATAGCCGATGCTCAATTCGCGGATATTCCACAGCGGACTATCGACGCGGACGGAGTATAGGCCACGTTATCGCACTCTCTTACGGTCAGGAAGAAAAACGACGTTTAATATAATATAGCGTTTTCATTTGACTTTTAGATTCTATTTGAGTTGTGCGAAACGACGCATTTGGGTGGCCATACTTTTATAAATATTTGCAGTCTTTACTAGGAATTGAATCTTCCTTACGTAAATATCTACGTGTACCTACATGTTTTGTGGTATAGGTTAAAGATATTTCGTAACAATGAATAAACTGCAAATTTAAGTTTACGATTGTTAACACTGCCGCTGAAGTTTTCGCAAGTTATTCGTGTAATTGTGAATTACTTGTTTCTTTTATAAGTGTGATCATACGAGTATTTGCGCATTGGTATTGTTTTTGTGTGATATTCTAGTTTATGTTATTTTCAAGTGATTTTCATGTAGTTATATAAAGACTTCTAATTATTTTTAATATGTTTGATGCGGTGTTAAAAGTATTACTCTGATACAGTCACTACTAAAGTAAATATTGTAAGTTACGTATGTAAAAGTAAGTAAATGTGTAAGTAAATTATTATACGTACGATTTATTAAAAATTCATTATACTGAAAATTTAATAATCGAACTTTTATTTTGAAATTAAATTTTATTGTAAAAATTGGTTATATTCATAATTCTGACTTCATGAGTAGACTTTTTAAGTTTTTTGGGACAACAATATTTGATTATGACAAACAAACAAAACTCTGGAGTTTTTCTCTATAATAAGTTTAATAGCGTATATTTTGACATCTGTGTGATAAAATAATATTGTTTTTGAACGAAAGCATACTTCATAATTCATATTTGACACCGACAACTTTATGACGCAAAGACGCAAAGCTGTCACTTCATTTATGTCATTCAGAAAATAAACTTTTCGCATTGCCATTTGTTTTTCTAAACGCCGTAGAGTTTTCCATTTGTGTACACAAGTCGTGCGTGATCTCAATTAATAGATAATTACGTCATAAGTGTGCGTGGTGTGTGGTTATGGGGGCTCATAACAGCCACGAGCTGAAGACTGACCAACAGGGTAGCAGTGGTAGCGGAACGAGTACACCTCGAGGGGGCTCGCAGCGAGGCAGTGTCCCTCGCTCAGGTTCAGGGCCGGACTTGTACGAAGCGCAGAAATCACAGCCGACGACCTCTCTAGTACCTGTCGAAAAACTAGGCAAGGTAATATGCACTGTTCACGATTGCAAGGTCGCTTCAGGGTTCTATGTTGACACGAACCGCGTTTCCTGTTCCACGCTCGCTTATTTGTTTTGGATTCGAGATATGAAATGTAGTTCTTAAGAAACTGTTTTCAAAGTCGATTTGTAGCTAGCCAAATATGAAAATATGTAGTGTGATTCATGGAAGACATGTTTGTGTTGGATTAATGTGATTATATTCGGTTTTTAGAGCACTGTACTTATAATTTAGCTATTGCTAAGTTTTACTTGAGAACAATGAATATTTTTTTACATCTTTGTGCTAGTTTTGCACAAGTACACAAGTTTTTACAAGTAACTTTGCATAATAAATGATAGATGTTGAGATTGGAAAGTTTAAAAATTAAGTTGCTCTTTAGAAAAAATAGTTTACTCAAGTTTAATGTACTTCAAAGGTTAATAACCTAAAACCAGTGGAGCTTGAATTATTTTTTTGTAGAATTAAGGTGAGCTGATGACTTGGAGAAGTTTGCCAGTGGTGGTTGGATAGAAAGAGCTGAAGATCATGTGTGGTGGTGAACTGCAGGAGAGTCCTATATCCAGTAGTAGAGATACAGGCTGATGGTATGGTATGAAATCTGGCAAATGGTGATTGATTTTATTTAATATTGACAATGTGGTTACCTTTTTCTGTAAAATATTAAATACTTAGCAGTCAACAGGAGCACTGAACTTATAAGGTTTTGTTATCATGTAACAATCTACTTTTACTCTGATTGTTGTATAGTTTGCACTATCAATTCAATATCCAACTAATGTCAATACCATGTCTGTTATTGATAGATAGATAGGCTTTATTGAATAAATAAATGCTACATTATAATAAAATTAAAAAACAATGTTTTAAAAAGATAATACAACCAAGCGGTCTTATTACTTTATAGAAATTTATTCCAAACAATTTGGAATAAGAATTCCTGGTTGGAATAAGTGTTCCTATAAAAGAATTCCTGGGAAGAATTTTTTGCAAGTTCACGAGTTTTGACCAATATGTCACAACTTGTGGTCAGGTTTATTATTTACGTATATATGTGATATAATGTAGGTTAATACCAGAAAATGGTGACAAATAATATGATCGAGATCAGATAAGTGTGGGTGAGCTGAAACCCTTCATTATTCATTTATGGATTAGCAGTCATGAATCATCTAATAAGTGCACAATAATATTAATAGTGGGGGTATCTCCAGTTATTATAGGAAGAGCAATGACAGCCGACATAAATCTTTAACATGTACTAAAAATATTCTTATTACTCAATAGTCCTATAAGAATATTTTTTTCTAATTATTTGAGTTATGTATGACTTAAGAAAGAAATCGTAATTACATAAAATGAAATGTATACAGAACTGTCAGCACTCTTCCTATGATAACTGTACTGTAGTTGGAAATTTTCATACGTGTAAAAAGGATATAAATACTCTACAATTGATCTGTGACTGCTTTTGCATAGTGTAATCCTGATTTTTTTAATAAATTCATGTATTGAACACATTTCCAATATAATTAAATATTAAGTATTAATTTTTGTAAGGTTCTTTTTGAGATCAATTCATAAAATTAAATTTTTAGACAAAAAAATTACTTCCCTTCCATGTCTTGATAAAACACTTGATGCTTACTGAAATGACGTGGTGTAATAAATATTTTCCTTTGTTAGTTCATTGTATTACTAATTAGTGTAATTATTGTAGTGATGTGAAGGTCATTCAAGCCTTTTAAAAATGCTGCTGATAACAACTTAGCATTCACTGAATATTGGTGTTGTATTTTGTCCCGATAAAGCCTTTTAAAAGTAGTTATGAATGAAAGTTTATGTATGATGATTAATGACAGACTATAACTCTGCCACTCTGCTGGGCACAGGCCTCCCTTTTCAATCACTAGGGGTTTTCGGCTGTAATTACCATGTGGGTCCAGTACAGATTGATGGATATTTGTCTATTTTTATTTGAAAAATTTGCTCAATGCACATAAAAAGTATATAAATTATTTATTCTGTTTGTCCTTTAAGTTATATATTCATACCTCTCATTGCACCTCCACATGTATCTCTCTGATCAACCCAAAGGTTTACTGGTAGATATTGCCTTAAGGCATTAAGCTCGTTTTTTGTACGTGCAATAAAGTTTTTTAAATAAAAAATAAATAAATAAAAACTTGTCACAAAAATTAGGGTCTACAACTTTACTTTTCAAATAAAAAAAAAAACATTTGGGGCACCTAAAGCTCTACAACTTCTATCTAAACATTTATTTTCTAAAATGTAAGGAATATCACAAGATTTCTTCTGATTGACCTTTGCCATTGGCGCCTTTTATTTAATTTTTTACAGACTACTAATAATTTATACTCGAGATGTAATTGCTGTGAGTGAGATGTAATTGATGTGAGTTATCGTAACAAAATATTTGAAAATTTTCACAAAAATATAACAGTGTTTTAATCAGTAAATGTCCGTGACTTCGTTAGACATTATTAGAGTATGTGTGATTAGCTTGATTCCTGTGGAACTTTACAATTGATCTAGATAAAAAGTACCCTAAACCTATGCCAAGTTTCATTAAAATTGGTTCAGTAATAGCACTATGTGATGCACGTTCACAGGTTTCAGACGGACAGACAATAATTCCAAACAGATTTATTTATCTATAGAGAAAATCTATCTATCGTGACAAACAAATCTATAGTGAAACCAACTAGGACAGAACTTACACTAATATAAACTACACTTACCCGAGACAAGGGATTTCACAAGGAATTGGTAAACTAAGCGTGTGACGCTTTCTGGCCAGGTGGATTGATCACTTGAAGAAAGTCTCCGATAGTGGGTGGAGGAGAAGAGCAGAAGACCATGAGTAGTGGCGATCTTTGGGAGAGGCCTATATCAATGGTTATGCAAACGTCTTCTAAAACGGCCACTGCCTACACTCAGCATTGCAAATTTATATACTGAACACGCACTACATTGTACTGTAATAAACATCTACATGGCAAAAAACAAAACATTATTTCCTAATCCCATAATCTCATTGATATCACAGTCGTTCTTATCAACAACCACACCAGATATCACTGATTTTTCCGTTCATTCATTGTCAATTCTCAGTTTAAGACAATTATCAACCTACACTGTTCATGAAATAGGGGTGTCAGTGAATTTTATTGTTTCAAAAATTTGTCCAATAGAAAATTCTTAATTAGTTTGGTAAATAAAAATGTATAAATCATTGTTATTATTAATACATCCATAACGACAATAAGGTATATTGTCTCAGACAATTTAACATTTATTTAACTCTGTTTTGATTGTGATAATGTGATAAGCGGCTCAATTGAATCCTTATGAGGAACTATAAAGTTGTTGTGCAAAATTTCTTGTGTATAAAATAGTTCTTTAGTTGCCGAAGTTTTATATATTATAGTTAAATGGATCGTTCAGCTCCTATGCGCACTAGCTTTCATTTTAGAATAGTTGGTATTCAAGTAACCAGGATCAGGAAGAGGAACACTGCCAGTCAAACCTGCAAGGTATATACGTGATAATCAACCTATAACACCTCACTACCATGAGTCGTAATATGAACTTTTAAAAATCATCCAAGCTTCAAGCAAGTCAATTTACAGCTCTAAACTAACTTACTTAAAGTTGGACTTCATAATAAGCATAATAAGGCGTATGTTAACAACACAACATTCAAAGATACACGATAATAAATAGGAGATTATAATACACGATAATAATAAGAATGCAACGTGAAACCGAAAATAAATGCAGTTACAAATCTTACATACGAGGAGAAATCAAAAAGTAATGAGAATGAGATAGAATATAATGACTATTG
Source organism: Sesia apiformis (assembly GCA_914767545.1). NCBI lineage: Eukaryota > Metazoa > Arthropoda > Insecta > Lepidoptera > Sesiidae > Sesia > Sesia apiformis. The sequence continues at coordinate 212,066 of OU611968.1, forward strand.
ATAACTTAATAATTTATTTTTCTACATAGTCTCCGAGTCTCTCTACACACCGAGTCCAGCGCTTTTCCAAGGCTTCGATCCCTTTCAAAAAAAAAGTTTTGTCTTGGTCCTGCAAAAAGCTCTCCACGGCATCTATCACCTCGTTATCGTCTTCGTACCTGTTTCCCCTTAAGTATTCTTTCAATTTGGGGAACAGATAAAAATCGCTAGGCCCCAGATCTGGTGAATAAGGAGGATGGTCAACCAATTCGAAGCCAGCTTGTTGAATGGCAGCCATCGCAACTGCCGAGCTGTGCGCGGGTGCGTTGTCGTGATGAAACAGCACGCCCCTTCGAAGTTTCCCTCTCCTTTTCTCTTTGATGGTATTCCTCAACTTGGGAATTAATGCTGCATAATATTGGCCTGTAATAGTGGTTCCACGCTCCAGGTAATCAATCAACAATATCCCTTCTGAGTCCCAAAATATTGAGGCCATAATCTTGCCAGCCGATGCCACGGCACGAAACTTCTTCGGGGTCGGTGATGATGGCCGTTTCCATTGTGAAGATTGCTGTTTTGTCTCGGGATCAAAATGATGGATCCATGTTTCGTCCATTGTTACGAAACGAGACAAAAAGTTTTCAGAATCTTCTTGAAACTTGTCCAACAATGTCTTCGAAATGTCAAGTCGATTTTGTTTCTGACTGTCTGTTAACATTCTCGGCACCCATCTTGCGGAGACTTTTCTCATATTCAAAGATTGTTTCAATATGGATTGAATACTTCCATATGAAATGCCCGGTTCTTGAACTAAGTAACGGATGGTAACTCTTCGATCGCTCAATACAATTTTCTCGACTTTAACAACATTTTCTTGGGTGACTGACGTCGATGGGCGGCCGCAACGATGTTCGTTTTCCGTGCTCGTTCTCCCTACTCGAAATTGAGAAGCCCACCTTGCGACAGTGGAATACGGCGGAGCAGACTCTCCTAATGTTGCCTCCAAATCGCAGTGAATCTCTTGCGTCGTTAACTTTTTTAAACAGAGGTATTTAATAACGGCTCGCACTTCGTTTTTCTTCATTTTCGAGAACACGTTCCGACACGAAGCAAACAAATGACTACATTCAGAAAAAAAACAAAAGAGAATCGAAGACTTTTTATTTATTATAGTACTATAGAGAATATTACAAATATCTGAGCTATGCCTGCCAGTATTTATTTTTTTTCTTACCAAGGAGTATATATGTCGTTCTCACTAATTTTTGATCACCCCTCGTACATGAATATACAAAGGTCACTTCGTCATATTAATAGATTTACGAAATATACAATATTTATATGTATATTTCAGTCTGTTTTTATCTGTTATTATCACTTCAGTGCAAAAAGTATTTTGCGGATGTCGCGCATCTAAAGAATGCTCCGTAACTGGCATAATATGTTACAGTACCTAATATATTGAGGGGAGAGTGCACGCTGCAATCCAACAGCCGCTGGGCGCGCTCGACTGGCCACGTTACCCCTCTCTCACAGAAGACTACCTTGAAATGTACCGCATTTCCCACTTTATCTTATTTCCCTAATGTACGTACGTGTTTCGGTAGTGAGTGAGATGTGCCAGAGCCCATTTCCATCCTAACCCTCCCCATTTTCCCAACCCTTTCTCCAAATCCATTCCTATAGCTCCAAAGGTAGGCAGCGCATCCGGGGGCGTGCCAACGTTTGTTATTTTGGACTGATGTTGGCATGTTCGCGGATGTCCATGGGCGACGATACCACTTACCATCAGGTGGACTGTATACTCGTCTGCCGCTTTCGTACATAAAAAAAAAATACAACCGGTTACTTTACGCTGTGAAATTTATTGTGTAGCAATTTCGTACTATGAACGCGTCACTGACGATCTTTCCATTTAGTCGAGGGCCTCGAGAGTCACGGGAAGTCTCCGTGAGCACGATTCAAGTAACTGGACCGAAATATAAAACAAAAATGCCGAATAATCGGTGTAAATAACATTTATTAGCATCATAAAGGGTCCGAATGAAAAGTGTATAACAATAAAATATTGAATGTGTACACATTATATTATCGTATACACTATATACCTAATATACTATGAGTATTGAAAACAATTTATCAATATTATACTATGAGTATTTAAAAAAAATATCTTTAATTATCATGTACATTGATTGCATAAACATCAATCAATCAAAGGCATTATTATCATTAGATTAAACATTCCCTTTAGAGTTTGGCCAATGAAACATGGCACGATGCTATTGTACGAGTACAGTATCGGCCAATCGAACGTTCGCACAAATACAAACTCCTTTGCAGTTCATTATTCAATAAGGCGTCAACTACACGAGCTAGTATCTCGCGGCGATATCCTCGCCCGTGTCGTCTATATACATCTAGCGATTTACACGGGCTCTGCCGTGTGGACGGCTCGGCGATAGCTCATATAATTAGAGCAACGAATATGAACTTTAAAATCACCCATATTAAGTAAATAGAAAACGAAATAAATCTGAATCTAAGTCGGGCCTCCTGTTCGCGGTTGTCTGTGTGTTAAACGTTTAGGACACATTCGTGTTTACTACACATTTCATGTTTGTTTTTGTTTTCCGTAGCTGTTGAAAAACATCACGCTGTAACTACACTATCCCCCAGCTACCCCCTGCGCGGGTAGAGAGGTGCAATCTCTTCCGCTCTCATAATACCACACCATCAGCCTATATAGGCCTGATATAGATATATATATCTCTAGGCCAGTGCTCCGCAACCGGTGTGCCGTGCCGCAGTGTAACTTGAATCACCCATCAGAGATGTGTAACTAGGGCACGATCGTGACAAATTTCCAGCGATTTCACACACTCACTTATTCAGTGATTTTTGACTGTTTAATTAGTATAATGCAGTCTTTTTTATTATTTTATAATCGATATACCTACTTTTAATTATATGTTTACTTCAGGTGTGCCACCGAATTTCGAAAAGAATATAAATGTGCCGCAAATAGTCCAAGATCCCACCGCGTGATTTCTACGTCGCATCTGTTATTTAATCAAAATACAATTTTTATAGATAATTATTAATAGAGAAATACGGTTCTGCCGGGTTGCCTATCAAAATGTGGCCGCAAGTACTTCTAATTAAAATTTAATTAATTACCTTTTTTCGAACAATTTCGTTCACTTGTTTTGAAGATAAAATATAATCCATTTCAAAAAGAGATATGTGAAGAACTTAAAAAGTTTGGGTTTCCGTTTCTCACTTGGCCGCAACCCCTTGTCAGCCAGGTGTAAACAGGTATAACTTCGTTCAATTTATACGTTCATAACGTATCATAACTAAATTATAAATTATATATCAAATTAAAGCTAATTTTTATCTCTACACGATGGGATGCGGTTGCTTATGTAAAAGTGCCCGCAAATAGTTGTTGCCAATTGTTAAAGATACATAAGAGCGAGAGAGAGTTAGCGACCACACCGTCTATCAGACAAGGACGCGGTGTGCCAGCTATCCGTCGTTTTAAAACTATTACCCGCATACCCCCTGGTGTTGCAGGTGTCCATGGGCGGTAACACTTATGATCACGTGGGACCTCTTGCTCGTCCGCGCTCTTATAAAAAAAAAAAAAACACCCACCTCTTCACAGCTGCGCTCTTCTCTCCGCCCAGCTCCGCTTCTGTGGAAACGCACCCTTAATGTCATATTTATAATAGCTAAAACGGGAAGCACGTTTTTCTCGTCTAAATTCATTTTGACATATCCAAAGTATTTTAACATCGAGCAACAACAGAAAACGGTGTAACTTTTAGAAAAAAAAAAAAACATCAGCCGGAGATTCGCCATTAATTACGTTACGGTTTTCAGTTTCCACTATTAATTAGCTATTTTTAAACGATGTGTCTACCAGCTAGATTACTTCAATTGACGCTAATATAACTGCCGTACATTTGATATTTGACCTGTCATAAAATGTTGGCACCATTATTTGTTGTAATTGATTTATAAAGTTCATCATCATCAGCTTCGTCATCTATAAAAATACTATATTAAGAGTTACATTAATTGTAATGTCTTTTCACTTATGCTTCCTTAACTAAACAGTAATTACGTAAGCAGGGGAATTGCGTCCAAAACCTTAAGCAGGCGAGCGAAATGAGCTTGTATTCTACAAACTAAGCAACTGCACATTTAACAAAGTTGCTAAAGTTCGCCTCGCATACCTCGAGGACGAGATCTCTACCCAGCATCGTGGCACGGTTTGAGGCTATGAATAAAACATACATATTTCACTGCTGTTTACAGTTGCTCGTGCAGCGCTCGCAAAAAGAAGATGGCATCAATGGAGTCACTGAAAAAACATTCTCAGTAAGTAAAGTATTTACTTTCTAATTCGTTGATTGAACTGTATCGTAAAAAAACTATTGCTCATACTAAAGATTTTTATTAATATCTTTGATCATGTGCATTGCTCATTCTCGTGGATTTGGAAAAAAGGTAAGACGGGGGATTAGTGTGAACAACGGCATATGAAGACTTCCTCGTCCCATTGTAACCAGCCTTCTTTTCGTCCACTGCTTGGACACAGGATGTATGGCATTACGGCACGCTGGCCAAGCAGCTTGCCGAATGCACTCTTCATTCTCCGTTGAGGAAAGAGATGTGACTTAGAATAAACTGTATTATACTTAGCAATTAAACAACTGAACGGTTGACTGACCCAGTCACCCCGTGACCACGTCCACTGCAAAGTGTTCGAAACGTCGGGATATAAATAATGTTAAATGTACGCGATTTAAACCGTTCAAAGCGTTTTAACCGTTCGTTGTTTAATTGCTATGTATAGTAATCGCGAAAACCTAAGAAAATATTGTATTATACTTCTTTGTCTAATTATACTTTATTCAATTGGACGACATAAGATTAAATGGGATGCGATAGAAATGAGAGAGTCGTATTTAGCCAATTATACTTCCCACTCGATGGCATGCAATGGGAAATCTGCTCTCTGGCATATCTCACTCGTTCACGAAACACTTTAGAGACTTTTCACGGCTTGTAAGGTGCAGCATCGCTTTCCCTTAATGCCGGCCTTAGCGGTGTCGCTGCCCTGTGCCTGGCCCTGGATGTTCAATTGCGCCCCCCCCCCCCTCCCCCCACCTTGTGTCTGCGCCCATCTTTTACGTAGAGGCGCCCCCGGCCCCCGGTGTCCTATCGTATCGTATCGCTGCTCGTGTATTTATCTTTCCTAAAAATAAAATCCATAGTGTAATATTTACCAATGATACTCCATATGATGGCAAAAAAAATATCTACACCCCAAAATATTCATACAAAATTTCCTGAAAAGTATTCCATACCTTCATAATTGCGCCCCCTCAAGGCGGCATCCAGCGTCGTCCTGTGCGGTCGCACGAGTCGCAAGGCACTGCTTTTCCCTCTCCTTAAATAAATATAACAAAATTCCTTTACAAATTAATTACTCAACGTGATTCAAAACAAATAACTCACTCTAAATATAATCGAAGATCTTTGATAAATTCTGATAAACGATCTTTGAAGATTATTATCTGGGAACAGATGGCGAATTAGTTTCAGTTCAAAGAGAATATTATGATCAAAGATAACACAAGAATAAAATCAGAGATATGACGTTTTTATGATTTGATAGTGTTGTGGTGTTGACTTAGTCGACTGTCATAATCTTAGACTGTGATCTATGATCGCAAAAGGTTATTTTGTATAGTTCTTTCATTTAACGAAGGCGAGTTATCGTTAGTACTGGTTGTATTCGCACGAGTACATGTGCAATTGTTTGTGTTCCGCGACTTCTGGATCCCAACTGAGCGTTCTCAAAGTTACCTTGATTCAGTGGTACTTAATGCAACCAAAGGTCACCGTCACCAGCCATGTTATTCTGACAACTTATTGTTTATTGACAATTATAATATTTGGAATATCTACCTATTATTTTTTTGTGCTTTGATATATAATAAAATATACTTAGTTATATACATATATAAATAACTCTTGCGCTATCTTCAAATAGATTTATTCACATATATATATATCTGTATTATTCCAGACGTACCTGTTCCCGATGTACCCGGAGCTCGCGCGTCAGTTCTACAAGTACATACACCGGGTGGGCAAATGCAAAAACAAACACATACCACTGTCCACATTCAAGCTCCAATGTGAAAGGATACTGTCCATGCTCGATGATAAGGACATCATAGAGACTTACGTCAGGTAAATATCCATGATCTAGGAAGAGATGGCCTCGGTGAGTGTCCACGACGTAGCCGACAAATATGTCTATCTCGGACAGGCAATCGAACAAGCCAGGATCCACTTAGTCGAGAGACCGATAAACTCGTCCAGTTAAGCTGACCAGTATTTGGGAAAATGCGTCATCTTTTTTCGCCTACCATAATGTTGAAGGGGAAAGTCTTTTTTTTCTTTTCATACATGACAATGGTGCAATTAGCACATTCTGCCAGTGTCAAGTTTTCTTCGTAACCAACGTCGAAGTCTAAAACGTATCCTGTCAATGTCCAGTCGTAGTAAATCAGGAGTGGCTCAGTAAAGTGATAGGTTTATTGAGGACAGACGACTCCTTGGAAGCACACGAGAAACGCAGTCCTTTACTTTTATTTGAGTATCACAAACATTACGCATAAAAACACTTTGAAATTTAATAAACTATCACTATTAAACTGCAAACCGTTCAATACACCATTTTTACAATTAAACAAGCAAAAAGTTCACTTTTCGAGTTGCCGCCAAAATGTCCGACGAAAGTTTTTAATCGGTGCATCCACTCCACAATCTGAAATTCGCAAAATCGCTCAGCGAGAGCTTGGTGGAGCAATGTTCAGAATTTTTCTACAATCCACGTTACAGTCTATTTTGTAAAAATATGAATATTTGCAGGATGTTCAGCGCAGAGACAGACGATAACATGGTGATGCCGGAGGGATTCCGCAGCCTGCTGTACACCACCTACAAGCTCTCTATGGACCACTACCCCGAGGGGCCGCAGACTTGTCTCATGGTAAGCAATACACGTGTTCATGTTTATTCCTCTAGACTACTCTAGAGTATCTCTTTATTAGAGTATTTATTTCCTCTACCTTTAGGTTGTCCGGCAAGGATTGCTGTTAACGATTAGACTGTCTTTTGTTCGTTTCATGTGTTACAATGTCTATTACTGTTTTGTTTTGTTTTGGTGTGCAATGAAAATGCTTTATCTATATAGATACAATTAAGCAGATGACCCATTGTCCCATATTGTACTTGTCTATGGGTTGTTATATTGTCTATTCCCTTTTAGTTTGTCGAATATTTAGTTTGTACATTTAGATTTATTTTTAAACTAGCTGATCCGACAGACATCGTCATGTTCAAATTTCAATAAAAAAAAAATCCTGTAATCTTTCCAGGACCATAACAAACGAAACAAAAAAAGATTTACGTATATCCATCGTTCGAATCGTGAGTTATGGTCTTGAGTTCATACAAAAATCCCATAGAAAAAAGCACTTTCAGTTTAACCCGAATTTTCCAATTTTTCTTTCCCTAAAAACCTTATTCGGAATATTACGATTTTTGTTTTAAATTAGCCAAATCGGTCGAGCCGTTCTCAAGTGATGCGCTTACCAACGAACAGCATTTAATTTTGATTTATATAGATAAGAGATGCGGCTACCCACGTATCGCATTTTGGAAACATTGTAATAATGAGACAGGTTGAAAATCAGTGCATACTCACGGCATACACGGCACGGCATACGCTGCGCTTGCGACTTTTTCCGCGTGAGCTGTTTAAAATTAATACACCATATACCATTGCATTTTTGTTATATTTTGTTTTGTATCAGTGTGGCCATCTACATTTCATTTCACTTTTTATTATTACTTTGACATTTTTATTATATTTTGACAAGTTACTTAACATTATTGCTCTTATCATATTATTATTTCGATTGACATATTTATTAATTGTTGATGACATTTCTCGAAATTGGTTATGACATTTCTAATTTTCGATTTGATTTTCCATTGATATGCCATTGATTTTCGACCACCCGGTTCATGGGGTGAAATTTGTTGTAAATGAACTAGTTTAACCCCCTTCAAGGAATACGTCGAATTTCCCGTCAACCTGTATATTTACAATTAATTTTTGCACGCCTGTTGCAGTACATAATGGGTCACGTTAGTGACTAACACGGCTGACACCATTTACCTATGTTTTTGCAAAATAAATTATTTGATTTGATTTCAATAATAAAAGCGGTATTAGCCTAGGGATATCTATACTCGGCTCACAATCGTGTGATCGTGAGTTCACTCGGCCCGTACCATTGAATTACTACTTAAATACGGATTTTTAAAAATTATCACCAGATCGGCGGTGAGAGAAAATGCATGCTCCAGAGATCAAAAAAAAAAGTGTGAAGTATGTGACCCGCACACGGCCTGCGTGGTGTATTACGGCCTGAAACCCCCAATGATTTACTATTCGAGGCCCGTGCCCAACAGTGGGACGTTATACGCTGATACAAGTACAAATAATACCGCAGATCAACCGCACACTGTCGTCGGTAGTGGCGGGATGCTTTCACAAGAAGGACGCGCACAGCGTCGGGTTCGTGGTGCGCTGGCTCGAGGAGCACTGCCATCGGCTCATATTCCCCCTGCACAGGTCAGTCAAATATTAGCCGTGAACAAGTCATTGTCATATTTATCGGCGTCATATTTCACGTGCACAGATCATATTTTTCGGTTTCATATTCTCCTTGCACGGGTCGTTGTCATATTTTTCGGTATCAATTTTTTTTAATAGGAAACTAGGCGGATGAGCGAGCGGCCCACGTGATGGTAAGGAACTCCCATCGCCCATGGACACCTGCAACACCATACAGATGCGCTGCCAACCATGAAGAATCCTATTCGTAGCTTTCATGAAGAATCCCATATTGTAGCGAAAGAGGCAGTTCGTACCACAGCCTGCGGGTTCACGGTATAAAATAGTTTACTCGTGAACTGGCCGTTATCATATTTCCTGTGCATAGGACATTGTCATGTTTCTTGTGCACAGGTCAAATGTCGTATTCTTCTTGCACATGTCATTTTCATATCCCCTGTGCACAAATCAGTGTCATATTCCACGTGCATAGGACAGTGTCATATTCCTCATGCTCAGGTCAGTGTTTCAATCCCCGTGCACAGGTCATTTGTCTTGTCATTGTTGTCTTTGAATAACGTGAATTGTGTGTAGTCGATGCCTGTTTTTTTTAATTACCCAATTTATTACACAATTAAGTGCGTTTCTAGAAACGCACTTAAAGGCTCATGGCTCGATCTTCGTAAAGTAAATTCTACTCGACTCCACTCTACACTCAGAGTCCAATACAACCTTAAAGGCTTATAGCTCGATCGTTTTAGACTCGTGCTCGACTCCACTCTACACTCAAGAGTCCATTACAACCTTAAAGGCTTATAGCTCGATCGCTTTAGACTCGTGCTCGACTCCACTCTACACTCAAGAGTCCATTACAACCTTAAAGGCTTATAGCTCGATCGCTTTAGACTCGTGCTCGACTCCACTCTACACTCAAGAGTCCATTACAACCTTAAAGGCTTATAGCTCGATCGTTTTAGACTCGTGCTCGACTCCACTCTACACTCAAGAGTCCATTACAACCTTAAAGGCTTATAGCTCGATCGCTTTAGACTCGTGCTCGACTCCACGACTCCACTCTACACTCAAGAGTCCAATACAACCTTAAAGGGTCATGGCTCGATCATTGTAAAGAAGACGCGTGCCCGACGAATGATATAGAGCCCAAATCAATATTATTCGGAACTTTTGTCTTTCTGCCTGAACGTGCATCACACAAAAACTACGGGACGAATTTTAATGAAACATGGCATAGTGATGGCTTACGTGCCGGATTAACATTTAGGGTACCTTTTATCCAGATTAATTATGAAATACCCACGGTAATCACAAGTTCACGCGATCGAAGTCGCTGGCACCGCTAGTTATACGATGTATCACATAGTAATATCTGTGAAAACAAGCGTTGTCGCGCGTCAGGTACTGCGTGCACATGCTGGCGACACGCCACCGCGACATGGAGGCGCGCGTGGAGTCCAACGGGCAGGGCGCGGGGCTCGAGCTCGCGACGCCGGTGCTGGAGCGCAGCCCGTGGCAGGCGGCCTCCGCGCTGCTGCCCGTATCCGCCGCGTGGCTCATCGCCGGCACCGCGCCGCCGCTGTACAGCCGCCCGAAGCAGCCGCCGCAGCCTTTGCATACAGGTCACATTGACGACGAAAACTTTTTTTTCATTTAATTTTCTAAGCAAACATATACAGAACATTTAGATAAAAGACCCTACAGATTAATAATAATAAAGTAAATGTAATAACCAGAGATCGGAATAGGTAGAGCTATTTTTGGTACTTGCGCCATGCGGTCGTAATATGGATATGACTTTTATAACTAAAAAAAATCGTTATTATGCAATTATTTATGCAATTTTGATTTATTTATTTGAACCTGAACGTTATATTTGTGTGGATACAGACTTTTATTATTTTATTGAAAAGACCGAATATAAATAAAATTCATTTATATTAAATACATAATTTTTATTTTTCAAATTAAAATAGAACAATAACAATTTTCTGTACAGTTTCAGGCTTAGCTTAGGCTAAGGCTCAGTTCTTATTTGCCATGTCAGAGCTTCAATCGTTTCTGGAGGTGTATGGATAAGCAAAACCTCACCTAAAACAATAGTAAAATGAGTAGGTGCATTTAGCCGAGCAGGACAGGGCTCTCAACGACATTGAATTTTTGTCGAGGCGTAACGAACATCGAGCAGTCGGTTCGTACAAATGGACACTTAAAAAATTTACAAATGTAGACTTCGTTAGAAAATAATACGAATATCAACAGGATTGAAAAACTAAACTATGTTCTTGCAAAAAATAAATAAAAATTTAATGAATTTACCCAAGTAGTGGTTAAAATAGGTTCAAATATGTTCAGTCCGCACAGCAACAAATCAGAAGTTCGTAAATTCAAACCAAAGTAATAGTGTAAAGAAAATTCCAAAAACCAATAAACAAGCACTCCGCGAAATGCAAGACAAGCGCACTCAACAAACCAAAGCAAGTGAGTGAGCAGCCGAGCCACTCAGTGAGCCACATATTTTGTCACGGCGCGAAATAGCTAATACATTGAATATCGGAGACAGAAAGAGACAACAATAAATGCAAGAAAGAAAGAAAACTATATTTTGTCTCTTTCACACCTATTGTTCACTTGCAATGGTCTGACAAAGCAGTATATTGTTCCAAGAACCACAGCTGCATAATGGAGTGGTGGAAGTATAATTTTAGGCGAATAGAATAAATAAAATTGAATTAATAACATTCCAAATGGAAGCCGTTTCTTCTATTTATTGAGTAAATTACTCGCAGAAAATATTTAACAGCGGCCGCATCCTGTTCTGTTTATCACCTGTGGATAAAATTCAATGAAATCATTGGTAGAAAGCAGTATCACGAAAACAAGAATGTTACGAATTAAAAACGTATATTTTCAAAACTACAAGTCTTAGGCTAGAAGTCCATAGGAAAAAAATGGCGTCATTTATCCGTCCCTCTCGATAAGTAAACGATCCGCGTGACGCCCTAACTATACATATACAAATTTAAAAACATGCATTCCAAATCCCGGAATCCCGGAGTCATGTCCATACTAACTTAACGTTTTAGGTCATTGACCCAAAATAGCTCTACCTATTCCGATCTCTGGTAATAACATAATAGGCCCGATGCATCGATATGCACGTGCTTATCAAAGAAACCTGGTTGACAGCTTCTGGTATTGAAGCAGACGAGGAGTTCAATAAAAGGTCAAATTTGAAACTTCGTACTACACTTAATAAGGTTTTCAAAACACGTATGCTGAGTTTCTAAATCGCTTGAGTTTCATGCCACATATAAACAATACTGTGAGCTCTGCAACTAAATCTCTTGTGGTCTATTCTAAAGATGTATGACAGTTTGGTCACAAGCAAACTGTAATAATGCAGTACAGTACTGGCCACCTACTTACAAGAACCATATAAATAGAATAGAACGGGTACAAAAACGTGTAATAAGACGCTTAACCCATCGATAATCGCAATTTGAACCGCATGTAGTGATGACCTGTAAGTACGGGAACACTACTTTTTATATGTACACTTGGTGTACGGCCTGGTGCAACAATAGGGTATATGCATGTCTTTTTTTTATTTTTTCAATCTATTGTTTACATCGTCCTAGCATGGTAAAAAATATAAATACTGTTGGAAATGATTCCATTAAATTTAAAAAAAATATTTAAAACGGAGAATAAATTTGAGGCGTTTAAACACCGCCATTTTCGCGCGCCTTCAATGACGTCACAAGCTGTGTCCAGCGTTTGTTTACTGTCAGTGTTCTCCTTATACTTAAACATATTTTCATTGTAATAATTGTTTAAACCATGGAAAAAGCTCAAAAGCCAGTTTATAAGTATTGCATTGTGCCTAAGTGCAAAAATACTATTATATCTGCACCCGATAAAGTGTATTTTTCCGTCCCGCGGCATGCGAAAATACGGAATCAATGGTGTAAGGTTATGAGAAGAGATGAACTATCTCCAACAACTTGTATGCATTGTTGCGAAGATCATTTTAATGTAAGTATATTTTATTTAGATAGCTAGTGTGATTTTACGTAATTAGAAACGAGTTTTTTATTGAATATTAATCACACAAGCAGTAGAAAACTATGTACCTAACCTAGCTTACAAAAGTTTAATCCGTCTTTCATCTATCGTTTTTTACGTTTAAAAAACTATGAAAAAATGTAGTTTTGTTCCTAAACTATACCCCAGTAAAAGTGAGAGATGACCCCAGATATTTTGATCACTCTACTTTCTTATCTATTGCTGTTAAGATCAATTTTTCTTACTAATTGGATACTTTTGTATTTTTAGATAGAAAAGGATACCGAAAATTATGTTGAATACAATATAATGAAACAAGAAGGGGAAAAAGTTAGATTACGGTTGAAGAAAGAAGTTCTGCCTCACATATTCCAGTGCCAAAAACGGAATGCTCCATCATCGGTTAAGAGAATGGGTGCTGCGAAGTGACAAAAATTAGCAGTAATCGAAGAAGCTCTCTCAAAGTCTGCCGTTCAAAGTAGTTCAAGGATACATGTCGAGCGTGTAATAAATAGGTTAAGAGAGTTTCACATGTTGCTTCCTCATGCTTGTATTGATCATCATTTAATTTCTGTCATAGATGAAGTAATAATCGTAGCTTGTGGTTTAATTAATATACAGGTGTTTTAATAAAAAAATAATTTCGAATTAACATGTTTGTTTTATTTAAATTAGGTTATTAACACATTGACTTATACAGTTTAGGAAAAATAGCATTACTCCAAAATAAGATGCATTTTTCCAAAAGATTTTTACACAGTTGTTCATCGTAATCTACCTCTACAATACGAACTTCTCTGCTCGTCTCAAAATCACTGTGCGCAACACAAAAGAGAGCCTTTGCTTTGTTAGAAAAGTGCATCTGTAGTTGTACCTGTGCCATATATGTATTTGGAAGACACTATTTGCTGGACCGATATATCGGCTCATGGCTTTTTCTGATGAAGGCTATTTAATTTCAATGCTGTAAACATCACTTTCGCCATCTGGAGAAGCACCCATAATTGGATAATTACGATTTAATTTTAAACCACACTTTAATTTTTATTTTTTTTTGTCCTACTTTCTTTAATACTTCATTTTCCATTAATCTTCCCCGTTTCATTGCCTCCGTGTCCTTTAATTTACTTGCCCCCATTATAGACTCAGTTAAACTTCCATTTAAAACAGTGTAATTTGCAGCCTCATAAGCTTTTGATGCTGTGATTCTTGCGTATCTAAGCTCATGCCACAACGGAGAATCATTTTGTTCAAGAGTTGCTTGCGCAGCTTCTTCGCATGAACTTGTAGCCATCATAAGTTTGCAATGCTGGATGAAATCATGAGGATTATTATAAGGATTATTTCTGTCACCAGCGATCTTACTACGGTTTTTCACAGCGGATAGAAAACTTTCATTATATACAGCTTTCGACACAAGCTTATGCTTAGGAGCATCACATATTTCCTTCGCTTTCATGAATTTAAGGCTTGTGCCGACTGAAGACAGTTTGGATTTTTTCCAATAAGTCAATGCTAGTAGTTGGTGGGTCTTCACTTAGTCTGTGTAGCCACGCCAAAAAAGCAATAGTATGCTTACATCCTCCTAAAACAAAAGAAATATATATATATATAAATAGCACTGATCGCACTTTTACCAATGTTATATTTTACTTAGGTATCCTATGTTATAAATCAAGCCTGGTTAATAATAGTTTCTATTCTATCCTAGTTCATATTTTAACTCCTAAATATGATATAATCAATACCTACCTAAGTGCGCTGCGCAATCTTCATACTGAACGGAAAGAATCGTATCTTCAGTTTCGTTGCAAGTAGCTGTTACCGCATAACATTTCTGCCGAACATTATGCTCAGGTGTTATTCGAGCCTTGACCACACATAGGTCCCCATCTCTTTTAACCTGGACATATCCAATTGCTGAATCACCGTAAGATTCTCGCTGAGATCTGTAACAAACAATAATTTACCTATATGTGATTGTATAAACCGGTACTTGTGATACTATTTTTTTGCCAAAATACATTGAAAGTTGACTCGACTCAAACATAATGAACTTGACTGAACGTACATAACATTACGTATTATTATTTATAAATTAATAAAGATAGACAATATGCATCTCTGTTTGACATTAAATGTTGAAGAATTATAGGTTATGTTTACTTCTATCAATTTCAAAGTGCATATATGCATAAAAAACGTACATAATGTGCTACTATAAATGATGTGTTACAATAATTACCTTGCGGCTTTCACTCCTCTGATCTCTGCGGACGTGAAATTTGGATTTGATGCAAAAAACGATGTCATCGTGAATGCATCTATTCTCGGTAAATTGTCCGATTGCGCTTTGACAAACCCACTTTCAGTCATCGTTTACCAATCTCAACTGACTACGATGCTGAATTTGCACTTAATAAATTAAAGACTGAGAAAAAGCTAATTTTTCTTATCACACACTGGAAATATCCGAAAATATCAACGATACGCAGAGAGAATATAATAACCACGTTTACGATACGAGTCTGTTGACACAGCATCTGACGTCACTTTTCGTCTCAACCAATGGCGTTGCGTTTCGCAATTTTGAATATCCCTCGCATAATTTGCACTTTTCATTTATAAATTTATGCAATAAAAAAGGAATCCAATAAGGAAATAATGGTTTAGATATAATGTCCAGTTGATAAAGGTTCGGAAAAAAAATATTTGAACGAAATTTAAATTATATGCATATTCCCTATTAGGCACTATTTCATTAACATCTGTTATGTTTGGAGTCGGGAATTAGTAGTAAAATGAAATACTGTAGTGACTACGAGGGGCGTTCAATAAATTCTCGGTATATGTATGAAAAATAAAAGAATGGGATAAATGGGATATTTTTATTTTTCAATATACTCTCCCCCTATGCTTATACACTTAAGGGTGTAGATCGTGAAAATCACCGAAAAGAGTGTTACGATTTTTCATATTTAACCTATTTACATATGATTGATATCAATGATAATTTGTATATATTACAATCAAAGACCAATAAGTATGTTCATGCTTATATTAAACTCTTAAACCTAATAGTTGTTATATAATAAACGTCAACAAACGCACAAAATTGAGTAAAAATGCAAAAACATGACTTCGTATTTTTCAGATTTAACCCCATAAATCAACACAAATTGATAAAAAGAAACACTTTTTGAACACTGAAGAAACCAATAAGTATAGCTGTATACTTCTTTTTATACCTTTACAAACAAAGACTTCCTCTTTTAAAGCCCTAAAATCTAGATATATTTTAAGGTAAATTTTTCATACACAAATGTATGGGATAAAACGTTCGTTTCATTCGTGCAATCTCGGTGGTCTGCAGCGGCAGTTCCTTTCTGTAAGTGAACGCGACACCACGCTTGTCGGCTGCAGACAGCAGAATTACGTATTGTGAATTTGTGTTTTTTGTAAAAAACTGTAAGTATAACATTTTTATAATTAATTTATTTTCAGTTAGTAGAAAGTATCGATATAATGAATGTCTGAAAGAAAACCATGATGGAACTAGATATAAATCGTAAAAAATACAATATCTACACTAATAGGTATTATAAAGAGGAAAGATTTGGATTTTTGTATGTAACGAATAAACTCAAAAAGTACTGGACTGATTTTAATAATTCTTTTATCATTCGAAAGCTACATTATCACTGAGTAACATAGGCTATTTTTTTCGCAGGACTGATTGAATTTGAGTGGCATGCCAGGGAAAAGAAAGTTTTGTACGCATTATAAAAATATGAAAGCCAAAAGATCTCGGAATAAAATGTAAGTTCCTCCCTACTTATTTATTATCGCATTTGAACAGGGTACATTACAAAGCTAATACAATATGTCATATGATTTAGATCGCCCGATTCAGACATATACCTACAATAACATGTAAATATTGGTTTGTATTATCTATATCTATACTGATAAATAAAATTGAAGTATCTGTATGTAATATCAAAATAATAGGATTTTTAAAAAAAAAAAAGGCGATACGGAGTTCGCTGGGTCGGCTAGTATTGTCTAAATATCAAATTGTGGAAGTAGGTAGGCGACAGCGCAACTTTGTCGACATACCTATACCGCCAAACAGACGCGAGGCGCCTAGCGTCTGGCTTAGGGTTGTACAAAATAAATAAAAAGTGGATAATATTGATGAATAATATTTCCAGTATTGAAAATAAAGAAAACCTTGGGGCCGAGACTCTGAGCAACAATGCTACGCGCTGTATAGAGGTAAGTTGTTATACGTAATTCTTGTAGACTTGTTACATAAATAAACAAACTACTTAGTTAGTGATGGGCGAAGACAAAATCTCAATACCTACCTATAGATTTTTCTTGCAATATTTATTATTTTCATCGAGAGACAAACACCTTAGTACCGAAATACTTCTCAATTACTTTCTCAAAAGAAAATTTACGTTCAAATAGGTGACGTCATAAAAAAACAATACCTAATGCGTAAAGAAATTATAATTTCTATTCATCAGGAACCTAATATTGTATTAATTCTTTTGCATTTTTTTAAATTTTTAATTATTTTTTATAAAAAAAATCAAGCCATTATCTTTCTTTACAGGAACTAGTTATTGAAAACGACCAAGAGGGAAAGGTGGATGAAATGGAAGTTGGGCGTAGAGTTGTAGACGTTTCTTTTTTTTTTAAAGCTCTTCAGGCCATAGGGGACCACGGTCCAATGGATTGTAAGTTAAGTTACCTCAGTATAATAGGTGAAGTAAAAGTTGGTCTGGACTCAAAACTCATCATGAAATGTAGTATGTGTAGTATGAAATTTACTGTGTGTTTGATTGAAAAGAAAGAAGATAGAATGGAAGTGAATCATCAAATTGTATCTGGTATCATATCATCTGGTGGGAGCTACTATCAGTTAAAAACATTAACTGCCGCAGTAGCCCTACCAATCATGTCACCTTCATTATACAATGAAATTAATAATACGGTTTGCGATTGGTGGGAAAAGACAGCAGCACATTCCATGGCAGAAGCTGTCAAGGAAGAAGCGGAGTACGCAGTGTCTATAGGTAGTGTTGATAAAAATGGTACACCATTAATATCTGTTGCTGTTGACGGTTGTTGGAGCAAGAGATCTTATGGTAAGAATTTTTCCGCCTTGTCCGGCGCAGCTGCGATAATTGGCATTAAAACTAATAAAGTATTGTTTTTTGGAGTTAAAAATAAATACTGCGTAGTTTGTGCACGAGCCGCAAAGAACGACAGTCAGCCCTCGGAACACCGTTGTTTCAAGAATTATTCGGGATCATCTACCGGTATGGAATCGACCATAATAGTTGAGGGGTTTAAACGTTCCATTGTTGATCACGGTGTAATTTATAATAAATTTGTAGCAGACGGCGATTCCAGTACTTATAAAAAAATATTAGATTCGCGACCGTACGGTAATTTAACAGTAGAGAAAATTGAATGCAAAAATCATCTTTTACGAAACTACTGCAATAGCTTGGAGAAACTGTCGAAAGACACTAAGTATCCTTGCGAATTGCGGAAATTCCTAAAAGAAAGGTATTTGCGTTTAAGAACGGGTGTAAAATGCGCTATTAAATATTGGGGCGATCAAAATCAGTCACTCGAAGAAAAAATAAAAAATCTTAGTGAAGATATCCTAAATGGTCCACAACACGTATTTGGTAATCACCAATATTGCAAGGAGTATTTCTGTAGACCTGATACTCGTCGAATAGAACCTGTTGGGTTGCTTCCAGCAATTGTTGGATGCGGATTAATGGACGCGGTACACATTTTAAGTAAAAGACTGTCATATCATTCTAGAAGTTTAATTCATAATTGTACAAGTAATATAGTTGAAAGTTTTAACGCAGTGATTGCCAAATTAGTAGGGGGTAAGCGTGTAAATTATTCTTCCCGTGGTTCTTATGCGGGCCGATGCGCAGCTGCTGTTGTGTCTTTTAATACAGGATCGATTCATAGTAAAACTCATGAAGTAATATTTAAATCTAGTCCTAATCCTTTGATCGCGAAAGTGGAAAATTGTAATCGTAGAATCCGTTTAATTGCTAAACCTAAATTAAGATTGAAAAAGAGCCACAGCGCTGTATCGAAAGACGCTCACTATGGACCAAACTGCGAAAAACCTGATCTGAGTCCAGAATTATATGAGAAAGCCAAGTCATCTTTTTTAGCCGATTTAAAGTTGTCTTGTGCTGAAAGAGAGGAGCTTGAAAGGTCGACCCATTTGCAAAGAAGTAGTTCTGAGTGGATGAGTACAAGGAGAAAATTACTAACCTCATCATCGTTCGGGGAAGTTTGTAAAAAACGAGAGAGCACAAGTTGTGCTGTTCTTGTTCGTAAAATCGTTTATGGTAGTAATATCTCCAGTTTGCCTGCTGTACGGTACGGTATCGAAAACGAAGAAACCGCAATTAAACAGTTAGAAATTCAAGAGAATATTAGTATACAAGGTTGCGGTTTGTTCGTCGACGATCAATATGAATTTCTTGGTACTACACCAGATGGCATTTATGCAAACGGTTTAATTGAAATTAAGTGCCCACATTCTTTAGCTGGCATGACTCTTGATGAAGCAATGGCCAAACATACCTTTTGGGTTAAGGACAAGGCTTCCAAGGGTTATGTCATAAATAAAAATCATAACTGGTATTTCCAAATTCAGGGACAGGTACATATTACTAAAAGAAACGTTTGCATGCTTGGCATCTGGTTTGGTGCTACTGTACCTATGAAAGTTTATATTATAGAAAAGGACGACAAATTTTGGGAGGAGAAAATGGAGATGAAATTAGTTAGGTTTTATTACGATTGCCTACTTCCAGAATTAGTTGATCCTCGGCAGTCACGAAGCATGCCCATTCGTGACGCGCCCAGTATCATAGAGGCTATGAAAGAGAGGAAAGAAAGAGCTTTACGTGTTATGAAAGAGAAGAACGCCTAATGATTTTGAAAGATACAGGTAACTTAACTACCCAGCCAGTCGATTCACGTAAACACGCCAGTCCAAAAGTCGTTTTAACTTAGGAACTTAGAAATCGCCTTTTGGTTTTCTGTTTTAAACGCACTTACTTATCTAGTCTTGGATTGTCATAAATCTTCCAATAGCTCAATTACTATACAATTTCTGAGTTACCTGGTGTAAAGAATCATAAAAATTGGTTCAAAAATACAGCGAATTGAGAATTCTCCTTTTTTTAAGTCGGTTAAAAGGGCTAAATTTGCAAAAAACGAAGTGACGTCACTGCGCTACGGTTTTTATTACTTACGTGAATCGGGCAGCTGGTAACGTTTTCATTCTGATAGGTTTTGTGATAGCCATTGATTTTATCATCAAATTAGCAGAAATCAGAACTTGATCCGTAATCGAATGAAAAACCATTAGAATTTTGAACTCATATTTCGTTATTGTTTAATTACATACTTTTAATTAGTATATTAATAATTTACAAACTTCTGTTAAAATTAGTAAATAAATGAATTATTTACTAATTTTTGTACAACCCTAGCACGCTTTTGAGATAGCGAGTAATGGCGACTCATATTTGTTATTGTGTAGTAAATAAATCATTTTTATACTTGTGTTTCATTTATTGACATTTTTTTTAAAACCCTAGGATTTTTTTTAGATATCGACGAGGTGATCGTAAACAAAAAGTAAGTATTTGAGTTTACGCAATAGGCACATTTCCTTGCGTAGAGATAAACACACTTCCTACTGAATTTGCAATTATTTTATTGAATGAATATTTTACGAATTAGAATAAATTTTGGTAGTGAAATTACAAATAAATAAATAGTTGGAATTTTAGGTAAGTAGAATACAAAAATGTCAGATGTCAAATGATAGAAAAACATAAAAATTGTGTCTCAACTACTCTTATTAATCTATTAAAAAGAATCAACAGCTAGTTTCCAAAAATTCAACGTTATTGTTATGCTGTAAATATTCAAGTTCAATAACAATTTCTCAACGTGGAACGTTTGTTGCAAAACATTTTGAAAATCGCGCTCTCTAGGTCATTCATCCGCCCCGTCGGATGTTACATTAAACTTTGGCGCTGCGGTCGCTCGAAATCGAGATCTCAGGCCAACAATCTACACCCTTAAAAGGTCGGTGAACTAATTTTTTTAATCCCTCATAAAAGTAATTTTTATCTTTGGTGTCAAAATGCTCCTCCACTGCTGCCTTCAACGCTTCATCATCAGAAAATCGATTTCCTCGCAGATCTTTTTTCAGATTAGGGAATAAAAAGTAGTCGCTGGGGGCCAAGTCTGGACTATACGGTGGGTGATTAATAGTTTCGAACCCAGATTCATGAACAGCAGCCTTGGCAATATGAGCAGTGTGCACAGGGGCGTTGTCGTGCAGAAGCAGAACATCCCTGGATAATTTTCCCCTCCTCTTCTCTTTGATTGCTTCCCTTAACTGACGAATAATATTAGCGTAATATTGTCCTGTAATATTTACACCCTTATCTTTATAATCGATCATCAATATTCCCTCACAATCCCAGAATATTGTGGCCATGACCTTGCCAGCTGAAGGAACGACTTTGAACTTCTTAGGATGAGATGTTCCTTTAATGTGCCACTGCATGGATTCTTGTTTGCTCTTTGGGTCATAATGATGAACCCAGGTTTCATCTCCAGTAACAATTTTTTGTAGTACATCATCAGGATTTTCACCACAGAGGTCAATAAATTCGGAACAACAAGCAACACGCGTAGTTTTTTGAAGCGGAGTCAGCATTCGCGGCACCCATCTCGCACTAACTTTTGACATATTAAGATGGTCATGGATGATGTCATGTACAGTACCAATTGAAAGGTTGGTTCTTAGAGCTATTGACTTTACCTTCACTCGACCATCTTCCAATATAATTTTCTCCACTTTTTTTACATTTTCCTGTGAAGTAGCTTCGACCGGCCGACCGGGTCTAGGGTCGTCTTCAATGCTCTCCCTCCCACGCTTAAATTCACTTGACCACTTTTGAATTGTAGATAACGAAGGAGCAGACTCCCGGTAAACATGATCCATTTCTTCTTTTATAGTTCTTTGATTTTTTCCCTGTTTGGTCAAGAATTTTATTACGGCTCGGTGCTCTAATTTAATTAACATTCCAAAATCGCTCATGGTGACGTTGTTTGTTTGGCAACAGCAAAAAAACAAAAGAACATATTGGTTTTAATTTTACATTTTTTACATGTTAATGAATGACACAAAGTGGTCAGTATTAGAAAGTTTAATAAAAAAGTTTGGAAGATATCAATACCGAGAATTTATTGAACGCCCCTCGTACATGTATGCGTAATTATTCGAGATCTATTCACGTATGGGTAGTTCTTACAGACTATAGGTTTTGACAGATACGTCGTCTGTCACTGCAGTGGCTGCGTTTCCAAACATGCACTCCTGTGCGTAACAACATCCATTTGTTATTTGCGAAGACACGTACCGCCAGGGCTCGCTTTATTGATCCCACATTGTGTTACGTTGTAACAAAGTTCTAAAAATATAAAATAAAAAATCATTACACACAAACAAACAAAATAACTAATTGTTACAATAGAATGGAAACCGCGCGCTTTAACTAGTGATAGCATCATAACGACCATATAAGGTATTCGTTGGTATCGGAAATCAAATTCTTTCTAGAACATCTGATAACAAAAGCCCACAACATAGGTACGTAGAAATATCGAGAAAAAATACAATAGCGAACAACGGGTCAACTACCTGGGAATGTTTCCATCTCGCTCGGTTCGATTATTGCTATCTCAGTACCACAAGAATTTTCTAGAATATAGACAATAGTTTAGGGCGTGACTTGCTTCGGTTGAACCGTTCTTTCCATATCTCTATCTCGTTGAGAATAAATCAGCTTTTTTTATATACGATGGCGGCAGACAGTCCACCTGATGGTAAGTGGATACTGTCGCCCATAGACATCCACGATACATGCAAACATTAGTCCAAAATTACAAACGTTGGTACGCCACCGGATAAGCTGCCTACCTTTGAAGATATAAGAATGGATTTCGAGAAAGGGATGAGAAAATGGGATAGGGATAGTATGGGAATGTGCTCTGGCACATCTCACTCCTTACCGAAACACGTAGGTACATTAGGGAAATAAGATAAAGTGGGGAATGCAGTCCATTTCAAGGTAGTCTTCTGTGAGGAAGGGGCAGCGGCTGTTGGATTGCATATCCAGAAGCGTGCCAACATTTGCCATTCTGGACTGATGTTGCCATGTATCATGGATTTTATATTGCGAATGGGGTTTAAACGCGTACAAATGCCTACTCATCTGAAACCTATTGACAGGAAAACGTTTTCAAAAAGGGACTTAATTTTTTTTGGTCGAAAAGGTTCGATACCTTCTATTCGATCGATGAATATTTGACTATAAAATGGATGGCCCCGTTGTTGGAAGGTTGACTTGTCATTCATAAAGAATGTTTGTGTGTCAGGGGGTTTACCGTCGACGGCGTGGCTGGCGCGGCTGGTGTGTGCGGTGCCCTCGCACTGGGTGCCGCTGTACGCGTCGCGCGACCACGGGCTCGGCGCCAACCGGTTCCTGCACCACACGCTCGCGTACAGGTCAGTGTACAACACTACACACTACGTGTGGTGGTGTTGTGATACTTGGTAGGAGAGGAGTGCATGCTGCATTCCCACAGCCGCTGGGCGCACTCGACTGCCCACATTATCTCTCTCACAGAAGATTACCTTGAAATGTACTGCATTTCCTACTTTATCGTATTTTCCTGATGTACTTACGTGTTTCACTAGTGAGTGAGATATCCCAGAGCCCATCCCATCCTATCTCTCCCCATTTTCCCAACCCTTTCTCCCAATCCATTCCTTAATCTGCGAAGGGAGGCAAACCATGCGGGGGCGTGCCGACGTTTATCGTTCTGAACTGATGTTGACATGTATCGTGGATGTCTATGGACGACAGTATCCACTTACCATCAGGTGGACTGCATGATCGTATGTCGCCTTTTCTATAAAAAAAGATGTGCCATATTTTCTAGAAAAAAGGGTTTACAAAGTCAATCAAACGACGCAATTATAATAAAACTCCTGGAGCTGAAAAGGGTCACGTGCTAAGGCATGAAAAATACGAACTTTTGCAACTAAATAATGATGGGCAAGATTGCCGAAAAGAGGCGTGTTGCTCGGAGGAAAAAGTCATGGCTGCGTAACATACAGTCCGCCGACTGACATCCGAGTGTCGCCCAACTGTTTCACCTCGACGACAAAAACGACAAAAAGAGAGAGAGAGAGAATATTCAAAAAGAGATAGTTGGCGGCTACTCGTACGATTTTATGAAAGGGCAAGAAATCAAATAAATTAAAGTCGAAATATTAATTTTAGCTTTCGTGCTTTCATTCAAGCAGTTCGCGTATTAAATAATTTGCGTATTGGACGTTTTGTGTATTGACTATTATGCGTTCCGATGGTGTACTCTCTATTTTGAGTGGACTAAAAGTGCTTGTGTATTGTCATCAGGGGTCCTACGCTGGTGCTGATGTCGTCTGAAGACTTGGTACTGGTGGTGGCGAGTCCGCAGGAGTGGCGCGAGACGCACCAGTACTGGGGCGGGCCGGACTGCGCACTACTACAATTGTTCCCAACGTAACATATATTTGTACTATATTGTATTATGCCATTCAAGTGATAAACTATATTTTTTAACTAGCGGTGCCAGTTCTTTCGTTCGTGTGAACTTAGAGTGATTCCCGCGGGAACTCTGTTAAAGGTTCGGGATAATACGTACCCTAAATGTTAACCCGACACGTAGGCTATAATTGTGCGAATAAATTTTCTTAAAATCCATTCGGACAGACAGACTGACGGACAGACAGATAGACACGCAGACAAAAAATCTAAAAATTATTGTTTAGAGCTATATATCACTCGTAGTTTAACACTGCAATGATTTTATTATGTGTATAGATTATAATTATTTACAAACTTGTCCAGGTTCGCTATAATCGAGCACGCACCAAAGATGTTATACCTGAACACGTCGATCCGGGGCTACCCTAAAGGCCTGCGCGCGGGCTCCGACCCAAGGAAGCCCTTGCTCAGCATCAACGAGGACTTCGACCAGTTCGCCTTCAAGGGGATACCCTACCCCCTACAGGCTATAGAGGTATGTAATATACAACGTAAAGTGTCTGCTTATTTACACAAGGGGTTGAGTTTCAGTTTGCCGTGTTGGCTGAATATGAAATTTCCCAAATTAAAAATTTCCTAAAGAGAGCCCAATGCTCTAAAACTCTCCATATAGAAACTACATTACTTCTAAAACACGAGACAAGGATGAATGTTGTGTATGTGATCACGTTATGTATAGAATTGAATCTCGCTCCGAGCGCGTTCAATGTCGCGATATTAGCTTACAGTTTCGCATCGTATCATACAAGCCGTCAGTCAGGGTCGCGTCACGCCTCCAGACGCCACGCGCTCGGTTTGATACATTTTTATAAAACTATTGATAAGAGACCGATTTCGTGTTTTTTATAATTAATTGAACGTTTTAATTAATTAATAACTATACAGTTTAACTAACCTAATAGTGTTTATTTCCCGTGGTTATTTTTTTGGTGCTCACAAAGGATATTACTTTCTATACTCGTATTTTTTATTTTTGTTTATTTAGTGTATTCATTTGAAACATATAACGCGTGGTCTTCAAGTACTAATTCAGAAACGTTCGCGGGCGCGCGTGCGCACAACAACTCGCCAAAGTTTCATCGCAATCGGACGGATGGTATAGGAACGCATACGGGACAAACAAAGAAACATTCATTTATATATATATATATATATATAAATCATTCTCATGGTATGGTGCAGGTGTGGGGTTGCGGCGACGAGTCGTCCCGCGAGACGCAGCTGGAGATCAAGAAGTGGCAGGTGCGCGAGGCCGAGCGGCAGCGGCAGGTATGTATATATAGACACAGCGAGAGAGAGAGAGACCGACACACAGAGATACCCTGGCACACACAGAGACAAATGTGTTTGTTCATAAATACATAATAAATATTCACACACATCTAGTATCATTATAGTAATATTATCCACACAATATATCCTAGTATTATTATTTATAAACACTTGGGCCGTTCTCACCACCTCCTGATACTTATCAGAAGGAAGACAGTTTTACTTTATCAGAAAGTCCGTATCAGCTAGATCTAATTGGCAGATGATTCATCTATCAAGATTGTTAACAGTTACTTAATCAGAAGATAAAATATCAAGAGTACAAAAAAAAATTAAATCCTTCTGATAAAGTATCGGGAGGTGGTGAGAAAGGCATTTTTTGCACATAATATATAGTCTATGTCCATCTGGAACCTTTCAAATGGTGAAAGAATTTTTCAAATAGGTGCAGTGGTTCCAGAGATTACCCTCCACATACACACAAACTCACAAAATTTGCACTCTCTCTTTATTATATTAGTATAGATTTTTAAATAGAAAGAAAACATCATACGAGCATACAGTACATCTGATGGTAAGTGGACACTGTCGTCCATGGACATCCGCGCGATACATGCCAACATCAGTCCAGAATGACAAACGTTGGCACGCCCCCGGATGCGCTGCCTACCTTTGCAGATATAGGAGGAGGGTGCACGCTGCACTCCCACAGCCGCGAGGCACGCTCGGCTGGTCACGTGACCACATGTTCCGCGGTATATTGCAGTTATCCACGGGCCGGTGACCACTTACCACCTGGTGGACTGTATGACAGGTGGCTCGACAGCCGCTTTCTTTCTATAAAAAAAAAATAGATAAATAAAAAATACCAATGTACAGGTGAAACTATCGGCAGCAGACTGGATGGAGCACCCAGACCGCTATCTACTGGAACTGGCCGGTCGGCCGCAGTACAACAACTCCGCTAGCTAATACACGAGTGTATACACACATATACATGCACACATCACATTCTACACTATTCATAGGACATACATAGTGTTAGTGACGTCATTAACACAGTAGTGCAGTCCTTTTGTAACTTTTAATTTCTAAGCCCCCATAACTCGGTAATTTTTAAAAATATTTATGTATCTTCAACTAAATTAACGGGGTTAAATAACAAATACTGCACCCTCTTGGGATTTACCTTGTAGAAATTAGCAATGTTTCTGTAAAAAAACAAAAATTAAATTCGACACCTTTTTCATACAAAAATTTTTTTGTTATATAAAAACGTGATCTAATCTGTGAAGAGAAAATGAGAAAAAGAAGCAGATAGTATGCTATAAATATAGCCTAGCCTTCAGTTTACCAACCATTTGAACTCTACAATTAACAATAATTATTATTTTTTACTATTAAATTATTTTATTTAGGTTTTTTTTTTATTATTATTAAATTATTTTGACGTTTATTTTTCTGTAGCTCGATATTGAGCAAGGCCTGCCCTCAACTTTCCCCATTGCTGTTCATTTTCTGTTTTCTTTATATCGTCCATCCACCACTTCCTTGGTATGCCTCTTGTCTCTCTGGGATACCATTCAGTTGTTCTTTTTGTTCACGTGTCGTCTTTCATCCTCATTATATGTCCGGACCGTACTATTATTGTGGTTTAGTCTTACTATATGGTATGTTAGTAGGCGAAACACATACAATACAAAAAAAGCGGGACGAAACAATATTTACTTTTTTTTTTTTTTTGAAGAAACTATCAATTTCAGAGAAAAAGTCGAGATTGATAATAGGAATTCTGTTTTAATGTCGCACATGTTTTATATTCCATATAAATAAATCCGTAGCGTACTTTTCAATTTGTTAGAATGTCAGATATCGACTTTAAGAATATTTGAAACTAGCGACCCGCCCTCGCTTCGGTTTGAGTTTTTTTATTTTTTCAAAATTTCAAAATAAAATATCTGATAAGCCTATATTAGACACGGATAATGTAACTTCCTATTTGTGAAAGAATTTTTGAAATCGGTTCAGTAGTTCCAGAGATTACCCCCAACATACCCACAAACACACATTTTTATCTCTTTATATATTATTATAGATATAGATAGGGATGTAATGGTAATATAACGTGATATTTATAAATTCACGTTTGTTCTACAACTAAAAAATAATTAACCACTTTATAATACTAGATAAGTAGACAGATGAAAAGGTGCTGTACAGCATAATTTAAAATTTACCAAATTCAAAGTTTAGCCACAACATAGAGGCTAAAGTTAAGTCTTTTTTAATGTGTAACCTGTATTTATTAATATCAGTGTAACTTATTAAACTTGATTCACAAAAGTGAAAAACTTACTCTGCATATTATATAACTCGTCGCACGTAATCAATATTATAATCATACATACATACACTGAAAATTTCCGGAACTGGCCACTTACATAAGCGATATTTAAAAAGTAATTACAATATTTGAAAATTGAACTCTTTGGCTATAGAATAAAGTTTAGATGACTAAAAGTCATTTATTTTTTCCATTGTGGCGTCATATCAAAAATTGCGTGTCTGCATTACGATGGATTTAACTCGTGAAAATTTTCGCTGTATGATTTTAAGTGTAATTTGACAGCTCAGCAGAGCCACGCTCGGCTTCAAACTGCTTTTGGCGACGAAGCACCAAATAGACGACAATCTATAGCTGGTTTGCAGAATTCAAACGCGGTCGTGTCAATCTCAGTGACGAATTTCGTGAAGGTCGCCCGTCCACCGCTGTCAACAACAAAAACATCGATACTGTGCACCATTTGATCGAAACAGCCATACCATGAGATTCGGGCATCCTTAGGCATAGGCGTGAGTCAGATACAATCCATCTTATACAAACATTTGGCTGTGCGAAAGCTGTGCTCGCGGTGGATCTCACACAATTTGACTCAAAAAACGGAACACGTCACTTGGTGCAATGCCATGCTTACCAGATTCAACGAAGGGGCGGCAAATTTGGTGTGGAACACCTGTTACTAGGTGACGAAACATGGTTTTATAGCTACGGCCCCGAAACAAAGCAGCAATCGACCATTTAGGTCTTTCAAGATCAGCCAAACCCCACCAAAGTGGCGCGTGTGCAAAGTGCCGCGAAACAGATGTCCGCTTCTTTTTTTTATAAAAATTGGACACGTGGCTACTGTTGCTTTGAAGAATCGTCGTACCGTGCATGCTAATTGGTACACGACCATTTGCTTGCCAGAAGTTTTTATCGTAAAAACAATCGTAAACGCCGCATAATCTTGCACCATGACAATGTCAGCTCTCACACGGCCAAACAGACAAACGACTTTTTGAAGGCGAAAAACGTAGAACTCATGAGGCCATCCTCCATACAGTCCCGACTTGGCACCTTGTGACTTCTTCTTGTTTCCAAAAATTAAGAAACAATTACTCGTTCAACGATTTTCATCGCCAGAAGAGGCTGTCGAACATGTTTCCGAGCTCACCACGGAGGAATGGAATAAATGTTATGGAAATTGGTTTATTCGTATGAAAAAGTGTATTGACGCTCACGGAGAATATTTTGAGAAACAATAAATTGATTTTTGGCCGTTCATTGTAATTTTTTATTATTCATTTCGGAAGCTTTCAGTGTGGCCCTCATACAATAAAAATATCTGAAATTAATTATAACCGTACCGTATATAATGACATATAATATATATAATCGCATATAACAAATCTTATTTTCCGTATAAAACTGCCATCAAATGACGTATAAATAGTTCTTAAATACCGTACAGTTTTATATACTTTTATTTATATTCCGCATATAATAATAATCAATATATGCCGTATGTAACAGTTTATACTCCCTCCATTACAACTCTTATATTGCGTATATAAGAACTTTTCTTTGTCGCATATATAGTTTTTATATGCTGTATTTATACACAATAGCCTTTTAATTTAATTTATTAAGCGTTACGGGCCACAACTGATTTTATTTTTATCTACCCATATATTTCATTTCAGTAGGTACACTTGATACCGCAAACTAGCATAAAACAAACATTATTTTTATTGCTAAGTGAACATTTTTTTATAAAAATGGATATCCAATATATCCGAGTGTTAATAAAGTATTACAAGTACTCATTATTTTCGAATAACTACTAATTACTTATTTATCTATATTAAACGGGCCTTGAGACGTATGTTTACTATTTTTATTTTATTTAAACGACCACGTTTCGCCGTTTTTAATAGTTATATTTATTACTTATACTTACTAGTATTTCTACTTTTAAATGTACTTAATATTTACAACTTTTAAAACATTAATAAACATTAATAATCGAGAAAAAAACGAGACAGAAGCGGTAATGCTTCCTTCTTTTACTGTAGATAACAAAACTACCCCCAATTAAAAGTTAAATTACGAAAAATTTGCAACAAACAACCACTTTACTGTTGCATTTCTTATCTTATAAATATACAGGTGTGTTCTTATAATAACCAGTTAAAGTTACGTTTTATTTTTATTTATTTTGTTTGTAAAAATATCAACAATCATTTTCATTTTGTATTTAACAAATTTATATAAAGAATAATTTTGTAAATCAATAATTTCATTTTTTTTTTAAATATTGGTAATATTTTCATGTCACTGAACATTTTTCGTACGTATGGTACCTATATAATGTACATTACACAATACACACTTACAATGCACAATTTTCTACTCTCGCAATTCGAAATTTAATTGTATTCCTTATTTTGTATACCTACCTTATTATATTTAAATATTTTGTAGAGATGAGCTTAACATTTTTTTCTATTTTTTGTCGATTCTAGTAATTTGTTGTAAAGTATACCTAAAGATGAAACTCTTAATACATGATATTAGTATTTTAGGGAAATACTTGATTACGGGGTTAAATAAAAAATACCTGAATTTATTTCGTGAAAACTAATAACTTTTGTTCTAATACTTTTTTCTATACGTGATATGTTCCCCAAAAAACGTTTTTTTTTTTAAATGAAGCCTGACTTTGATACTCTCTCTGCACCACTACAGGTCGCGCGCTGCATTCACAAACGGCTGCTAATGGAACCGCTATTATTAGATACGTACATGTAAATGGGGGCGAGTGTACGCGTAGATACGTAGTAGATACGCGGTGCGTGAATTTTAAAAAAATCATTGAACAAAAGTTTTTAGTTTCTAATGATATTCAATTTTAAGATGGTGTAGATATTTTTTTTTTATTTAACCCTATATAAATCTTAAAAATAAATAAAAAATAATAACAAAATATTAAATTAGCATTTACTATTTAAACACTGGCGCGATTATTAACTTGTTTTGCCTTCATTGAAGAGTTATTGCATCGTTTCATAACCTCATCGCGACCCCCATGCGCCTGGGTCGCAATTGATGAGGAAAAATTAAGTACTTGTGTACAAAAAAAGCTTTTAATTAAATTAAATAATTAGTGAAAAACATAAATAGGACCTCATCATTACTATAAGGGGGTCGTAAGTTTTTTTTCTATATTTCTGGCCTGTTCTGCGGGTCGCAACGCTACAAAGGTTGAGAAGCGATTCTCTAACTGAATGAGTAGATTTGTTTTACAACTTTATATTTGCGATTGGCGCAACCTGACCAAGTATTGAATAAATTGATAATGAGGTGCAGAGGTGTTTGTTAGAATGAGCTATATCCACTTATTGACCTAAGTTCAGTAATTTCGCCAACAAAACTCATTGGGATCTGTAAAGTTAAATGTAAAATTTAGATAAGTGAAGATCGCATGTAATTGCTCAAAGAAACATGCCACGAAGGTATTTTTTCGTGTAAATTATTGTAATGTAGCCATTGATAAAAGAACACTTGATTCAATTCCAATAAAAAGTTACCCAATACATTAGAGGTGCACTGGATATCCGGCATGCGACCGGTCACATTTTCGTTACTCGACCGGATACCAGATATAATACGACTTGTAGTAAGTCGAACCTTTAAAGATAAAAAAGACGAAAATTGTTAAAAAAGGTTTTATGCTATAAAAATATGCTAGGTATATACTGGGTGGAACAGAACGAGCGACATTCACGAAAATATCGTATTATATTAGAAATGTCCAATCGTTAGACGAATATTTTTTTTGTAAATTTTTATTATCAAAATAAATATTTCTTGATAGTGTGCAAGTGTGATAGTTCTTGATAGTGTGATAGTTCAACCCTAATGCACGAGCAATCCATCCGCGCAACGTGCCGAGCGTACCTACCTGCCTACACCGCCTGCCAGTGGTCCTACTAGTTTTCGAACTCACTTTTTTGTTATCATAATTAAAGACTTATCGAAACAGGATTATAAATCGATTGATGATGAAATAATAATAAATCGATTGATGATGAAATAATAATAAATCGATTGATGATGAAATAATAATTAATCAACTGATGATAGAAATAATAATTAAAGATTGTTTATTTCGAAGGCGTTGGTGATGTTACGATATTCAGCTCACTGCTAAAATTATCTTTTGTAGTCGAATGATGAAACATTTGTGTTCACAGAACGAAAATGAGTTTTAGAAACACTAGTGTCGCTGACCCGATCACCTGTTCAGGGTTGAATTTTGTGATTTATTACGATAAACTTTGACAAGCTGTAAGTTAAAAATATTAATATAGTTTCTTGGGCCAAAATGTAGTACAAAGGCGACACAATTTGACATTTTCGGGAATGTCGGTCGTTCTCTCCCACCCAATATATAACGTGTCAGTGAAATAACGTAATACGTCAACCTGAAACGTGTCATTGAAGTTATTTTAGGAAATAAATAAGAAATTACTAACATGTAGTTTTGTTATTCTATATGTTCGTAGCGCTCGTTACTCAATACAGGGTAATGGCCGGGCGCGGCTCGGGCGACGCGCGTAGAATAAAAGATATACTAGTAATTAACAATAAGTTTTGTGTTATTTTAGTGGCACGTCGTAGATGGCGGCGCATTTTATCAAAACGCTGTGTATCTCGTGTTCTTTCATCAATGAACGTAGCTAACGTGTTGTTCCTAGTTGCGTAGGCCATATATTCGCGAGTCATTATTTTAAAATTAATATTAACATGTGTATAATTGTTAATCAAAGGACCAATTTGTGTACTAAGTGTTTGCGGTCGCTTTATGTGCACACTTAACAGTGTACGGAATAATCAGTGTGGACTCTATGTTAATGTCCAAAATTCGCACACACGCGTGCCGCCGTCACGGTCTTTTGGCAGGTTGTGAAAACAATGAACTCTGCTTCCGGCGACGGAAATGTTAGTGACCGTCACTCAGAGTTATTAGTAATTAAGTACGTAGTCTTATAACAAATGTGATTTTTACGCACGATTATAGAGATATTCCATGTATGGTATACATAGGGTCCTCTAAAATCCAGCCCCGGTACAGCTGCACTCATAGTCCCCTAATCGCCGGGCCTGAGCGTTTGTGTATATAGTTTCGTTTACAAACGTCACTATAGCGTTTGCGTTGTATTTTTTTTGTACACAATTAAATATTTAAATTAGACAGCGCCCCGTGTATGTGAATATGTGCGTGCGCAGCATTTAACCCATTTCTACAAAGATTCTACACCGGTTATTCGGTATACTGTTCTTATTAGTTATAATTGTACTTTGTTCCGCTTCCTTAACTAATAGGTGCTATGTTTAGTAATTGCCTTCAAATGTTACTTTGACAAATAAAATATTTTTATTAAATTTGATATTTCATTTTGACATCTGTGAATCAAGCCAATATCTATTGGCACGCCTCCCGTAGGTACATGCAGATATAAGAGTAATCGTAACCAGTCTTTTTGTGTGTGTGCTCGACACCTAAGTTCCGGGTCATTCATAAGTTTTTCACAAGCAGAATCCACCCGGTAGGCTTGATCGCGCGGGCGGCGTAAAGAAGCAACTGGGAATTGGGAACCCAACTGGGAATTGCACCCCAGGGTCTTGCCCGCAGTAGGTTTTTGTGTTATACTCCATCGCAGATCGTCATCGATCGCGATCAGATATGACGGATTGTAATGTACGTTAAACGTACATACATAATGTACATGAGACGGAAATAACTGTACGTACACCAGTTAACAAGAAAATGAACATTTAGGGTTCGTTTATATCTACAGACATTGAACGTGCCGTTAAAAACAACGACAGACTCCGTTTGTTCATATCTAACGTGCCAGATACGTTCCATTACAGACAACGACAGACGCCGGTCGTACCCAGACGCGTGTTTAACCACAGCGTCTATTGCGCAAAACAAGAAATGTCTATACGGTTCCGACGCTCCTTACACACTGGCCGACAAATGTCGTCAGACAGCTACAGACATGCACCGCGCAGGCAAAATATTCTTTCCGTGAATGCCGATCGACCACGGCACGCGTCTGTCGGCGTCTGCGTGGGCCACGTTACGATAGATATGAATACGTTATAACAATGTACTAAAGAATGTATGTCTGTCTGGCACGTTCAATGTCTGTAGATATAAACGAACCTTAAATTGTACTTGTCAATGACATTTGCTACTATTTTCATATATAAATTAATGTACGAACGCCGCTTATCCTATCAACATATCAAAAAACCTTTATAACCAAAATAATTTTGTTAATTTGACGTTTCAAAACGCACGTATATTTAGATTAGCAAAATCAAAACATTGTGCTAATCTACAATTGTTAGGCGTTACCAACGTATTATTATTTAACTGAAATAAAGTAAAATTCAGTATTGCCAACGTAAGAAAACATTATCGTTGAGTTCTTATTTAATAACACATCTAATCTGGCGACTCGCATTCATTCCCGAAACATGTTGATCTTTTGATGGGAATGGTTATCAGTGGAGACTTTAGGCCGCAAAGACCGCGGAGAAGCCCTGGGAGCGCAATTTGGGATGTGGGAAAAAGTAAATCAATATTTTGGGGTGTCGACGTGTTTTTTTCGCTATTCAAGATTATTTTTTTTTATAGAGAAGTGGGCGGACAAGCAAGCGGTTCCACGTGATGGTATTACCGCCGCCCATGGACACCTGCAACACCGAGGGGGATGCGGGTGCGCCGCCTACCTTGCAAAATCCTATTCACAGTTTTTTAAGAAAGAAAAAGATACCGAGTATCGATTAAGATATGATACGCACGAGACACTGAAGCTCGGAGGACACCTTGAATTGGAGGACCTCTGCACGGATGATTGGCGCAGACACACGGAGAGGGCGCAATCGAATATTTTGCACCGGCGAAACCGCTAAAGCTGGCTGGCACTGGGTTTTTTTACGGACCAAGGCGGCAGACGAGCATACAGTCCACCTGATGGTAAGCGGATACTGTCACCCATAGACATCCGCCAACATTAGTCCAAAAAGACAAACGTTGGCACGCCCCCGGATGCGCTGCCTACTTTTGTTGATGAAAGAATGGATTTGGAGAAAGGGTTGGAACGTGGGAAGGGATAGGATGGGAATGGGCTCTGGCATATCTCACTCACTACCGAAACACGTACGTACATTGGGGAAATAAGATAACGTGGGAAATGCAGTACATTTCAAGGTATTCTTCTGTGAGAGAGGGGTAATGTGGCAAGTCGAGCGCGCCCAGCAGCTGTAAATAAAAAAAATAAAAACAAAGCATCATTAACCATCCAATAATAAAACTATTGAGGCCCACCGAATGCAGGAAATAACTGCAGGTCGAAGGTCGAAAGGTTGGATATGCAGTCATCGACGATTACTTTCATACAGTCGCACCTTTAAGGAAAATAACACGTAAAGAAAAAACAAAGGCATTTTGCCAAATCTACTTTTATTTTTCATTTTCACATACAATACTATAAAATTCATTACGTTTATATTACACGGAAAGCTATAATTACACTTAAATACCAGGTAGTTAGGATTTATTTTTTCATTTGTGCTGATGGCAAAAGTTTTTTATTTCATATTCCTACCTCTTGGTGTATAATGAGATTAATAAGACAGAATGTTTTAAGGCGCCTCGATCCCTCCACCCCTCCACGTACAGTGATAATAACTGTTACATAAATAGTCGTCCTTATGTACAAACAGAACAACATTCTTAAATATCAGAAACAAGGTTTTGCAACCAGAAAAAAATATAATAGTTTCCGCCGTAAGCATATAGCAATATAAGCATTTGTTTCCGTTTCACTGGTATAAGACCGATATTTAGCCGGTTTTCTCAAGTTCTCAAATTATTAATTTACTTTACCTGTAAACACCGGTTTAGATTTCAAGTCTAAAATTAAACGCAATGCCGTTGGGGTCTGCCTGTCTGAAATAAACCGGGTTAATATCGGATACGATCGAAATGAAACCGTTTGCGAGCGTTTCATAAAACTTCATTAACTTTTCGTATTTTTAAATTGATTTAAAATCTTATTTTCAGAAGCAAACTAATAATAAATAAATATAATCTTTTAACAATTATAAGCTAAAAAACATCAAGTTCGCACCAAGTTACAAGTATCATTTTTTTTTCCAGTATCTGATGTCTCATAGACTGGTTTTGACCATTGTAAAAAGGAACTAAAATTTTAACATAGTGATTACTGCTACATTTATACCCGAAATCTTGCGGTTTTTTATGGGAATTGAACATAAAAGTTAGTAATGATTTCCAGAAAATTTTCGCTACCTTCTGGGTAGTTTTTAGAATAACGAAGGTAAATTGTAGGACTTGAAATAAAGACGATAAGCCTAAACACAACGCATATGCAATAAATAGTTTTTTTCTCGGGCAAAAAACAAGGTATCCTTGTTACTTGATCACAACTAAGAGATTCGCCATACTTATGACTCTTATGACCTATTTGGTCATATGGTGTTTCCTACACATTGGATCTAACAGGCGTCGTCCATGGATAATTGGTCCATGCCCATACCTACCCGTAGGCTTATACTGACAACTAACAGGAATCTTAGTATTTAATGGTACTATTATATTCTACAGACAAAAAAACAAATACCGGTATTTATTGGGATTTCACCTGCAACTACAATAACTATATTTTACATTCAAGGGAGCCGGTAGACAGTGAAAACGTCACAAAATACATTTATTGTAGGGTCAATTCTACAGAATAATTACTCAATTAGTCCTCCGTGGTTAATTCACATCACATCTGGTTAATTCACATCACATCGAAGGAGCACTGAGCAGCGCCGTACTGCTGGGACGGCGGCGCGCACGCAATGATAGGTCTAAGATTATTATTGAATTCAAGTATAAAATTGATTTTTTAAACTATTTTCAGTGAAACCTGTTATATATTTTTTTTTCATTTGTCGCGTTTTTCCAGTCTCTACTTTTATTTGCCTACTTGCCACTCCACTTAGTACCTACCCGTCCCATTTGAAAAGCACCGGTATTTTACATTGACAAATACTTTTACTGATAAAATTGATTTATATGGAATGTTATTTAAACGGTTTATTTGCGATTTTTATCTATTTTATACAGCCGATATTTCGGTCCAATGTCACTTGGACCACGGCAAAACTGCAGCCGAAATTAACAGTATTTATGGTACTGGTTTAAGGTCCTGGTTTGAGTGCATTACGGGACACTACTATCTGGGAGTAAAAAAGGGTTACATATTAAAAAGTTTTAAATACCTACCAGTATTATTAAGCGCTATCAGTCCTAAATGCATTATTTCGTTTTATAAAAGTTTCTCAAAGATCATGATTGTAAAATATGGAATATTCACTCAGATTGGGCCATATGACCATCCTACGCTACTGGGTCCAATTACATTTACGCCCTGATTTTCGCATAGGCAGCATAGAGAATCGACAGATTCACGTGAACAAAGCCACGGGAAATATACAGCAAGAAGTAAATATGCAAAAAGCTTTTACGTCATTCTGGAATGGCCTTCCAAATCTGCGACATCTTTTCCACGCTAATATCAGGAGGCCCCAATAGGAATGGTCCAGCTCGATCCGGTCCCGAGGACGTGAGTAGTTTAGCTCTATTCAATGTGAGTACGAGACTAGCCAGCGGGGTCCGAGGCACGCCTATCTGTTCAGCTACAATGCCTGTGATGAGCACATCATCAATCCAGAAGTAGGGTGTTGACTGAGCAGTTTTCAGCAGTCTCGGTACCACATCTCGGGAGTAGAGGATCGCCCAACCTGAAAAAAAATTATACAATTATTTAAATTAACTATATGTACATATAGCAAAACCGCTTAACCTAGTTCATGTTAATTTGAATCTGCTATTTTGAGTAAGTGCTGTGTGGTATCAGCCGGTTATAAAATAGAACCACTGGATCTCTTCTCATAGGTATTGTGAAAGGAGAGCAAGGGATAACAAAGCCACTACCACAAGCCCCGAGGAACTACACCACCTATAAAATAGTGGTCTCACCAACACGGGTGGTCAATATATTTGTATATAACAAAAAAAATTGCACACATGTTAAAACAAGGGTATTATGTACCTAACATTAATTTCATTCTTAAACAGCATTTGCTGGTAATGGTAACACATAGCAATTAAACAACTTTGAATGGTTTAAATCCGCGTATATTTAACATTATTTATATCCCGACATTTCGAACACTTTGCAGTGGACGGGGTCACCCCGTGACCATGTCCACTGCAAAATGTTTAAACCGTTCAAAGTTGTTTAATTGCTATGTATAGTAATCGCGAAAACCTAAGAAAATATAATGGTAACACTTTTTTCAAATAATTCCCTCACTAGATTTTAATTATTATAGTTTTATTATAGCTGTTTTTTTTATCTACATATAATTATCTATCTTATATGTTTTCAACACTACAATAATGAAATTAAAGTTGAGTTTAAATCGTCAGTAAGTTTGCTGCCACTTTGTAGGTGGGAATTGGGCCTAACACTACAGCATTATGTCCTTAGTTACTGTTCTTATTTCTATTACTGACCTGCACAATATGTAGGGTAAAAATGTTGATCATACTCTGCAGGAGATACTCTCCACTTTGACCGATGGGACCTCTGAGCAACAGCATGCTCTAGAACTTGACACGTTATTAGATTCTTAGCACCCCAAGGAGACAACTCTCTCGCCAAAAATTGCCTCAATCCATGGGAGTTCACGACAATATCATCATCAGCCTTCAAAACATATTTAGCCATGGGACAGTAATGAGAAACCCATTTCAACCCCATAACATGCTTATAAGTCATATTGCGGTATGCATCCGTAAAGCTACCTTGAACTATATCACTATATGCCAAGCTCTCATCTTCAATTTGGTTCGTAATAGTAATATTATCCACCTCACCTACTAAGAAGACAACTTTGGTAGAGTCCACAGACTTACCCCACGTGTTTCTTATAATCATACGGTTTTTGAAATTACTTGGATTGGAAGCAACAATGACGACTAACAATAACCCATTGGTATACTCCTGACATGGCTGTGGATTAACTTTAAACGTGAAATTCTTCACATCAATCAGGTGGTCAAGCACATCGTCCACTATCAAAGGCTCCGAACTGTTGTAAGGTTCGAGAAGGGAAAACTTCGGGTCCTTAACGCGGACGACGATTGGTGACTCTGTATTATAATAATCGTAAATAATTAACAGGCTAACGATTATAATAGCGATTCGGTGGGGCGCCCACATGTCCAATTTCTCACTTTTTTGTTTGTCCAACATAATAATGATAAATAAAATAAAAAAATAATAACGACTATAGTCGTAGCAATCAATAGCAATTTTTA
This sequence comes from Sesia apiformis, assembly GCA_914767545.1. Taxonomy (NCBI): domain Eukaryota; kingdom Metazoa; phylum Arthropoda; class Insecta; order Lepidoptera; family Sesiidae; genus Sesia; species Sesia apiformis. Next base: position 251,659 of record OU611968.1, read on the forward strand.
TGAACGATTTAAAGATAAAGTGATAAAATCACCGTTAAACTGAAATTAAAATAAAAAATCCAATCAATCGACGAAACTTTGGGAGTTTTCTTCTTTCCCCTAATTTATTTTTGTATTTTCTGTGACATTGTACTTAAGTGACATTCCTCCTCTTGTCTTTCGTTTTACGCACACATCGTTTAGTTTCAAGATCCTCAAAGTTGAAGTTCGCATGATGCGAAATACCTAGTATCGTTGCATTAGGGTCAGATGAAAATCAGCGAATGTCGATTTGGTTTGCTATCTTTTTTTTTTATTTTGTTAGAGAAGTGGGCGGTCAAGCAAGTGGTCCCACGTGATGGTAAGTGTTACTGCCGCTTATGGACACCTGCAACACCATAAGGCATGCGGGTGCGTCGCCGACCTTGCAAAATCCTATTCACAGCTTTCTTGAAGAACCCCTTAATATAGCTTAATGGAAAGACCTCTTGAGGCAGTTCGTTCCACAGCCTACGGGAGAATGAAATAAATGAATGAATACTGATTTTTTTATAATTCTATATCAGTTTCATAATTGTCACATATTTGCTAGATATGTGCAGGGCTGCTGGGTTAATTGTTTAAATAAAAACTCGGTGTTACATTGCACGTGAGACATTTATTGGGAGAACCCATAGACTGATAATCACAACCATAGACAATCCTAAAGCACAGACTATAATTTATGCAACACTCCTCTCTTCTAATTTTTATTAAATTTTTTATATTACTACAAATCAAGTCTCTGAACAGGCTTATGAGTACGTGCACTTCTACGCACTTCTGGCTGCACTAGAATAGGAGAATTAGCAATGTTACTTGGTATTTCTTTGTTAATTAACGGCTTATTTACTTCTAATTTCTCCAATTCTTTTTCTTGCTCCAATACACTTTCATTAGGTACACTATAGTTAGGCAAACACTGAGCAACATTCCTGGTGAGTATGCCTTTGTCAGTGTGCACATCATACATAACATTTCCTACTGGTTTTTCAATAACACCATCTAACCATTTTTGAGAGTTATCATATGATGCGATCAGTACTTTATCACCTGGCAAATATTGCTTTACAGGTTTCTTACAAATCAACTGCCGAGGAATAATTACATCTTTTTTTATTAAAGATAAACGTGTACGGAGTTTTCTACCTAACATTAACTCACATGGTGCCTTGCCTGTTGTGGCATGTGGTGCTGTACGATAAGCTAATAGCCAATGCTGTATACTATGATCTAAACAATTTTTATCAAACTTATATGCTAACATGGCCCTTTTGAAAGTTTGAACCCCCCTTTCTGCTAAGCCATTGCTGGCTGGGTGATAAGGTGCAGTACATATGTGTCTAATATTATTATTCTTACAAAAAGTATTAAACTCTTCAGATGTCCATTGTGGACCATTATCAGTCACCATTTGTTCCGGTAGACCAAATCTAGCAAAAATACTACGTAGACATTTAATTGTACTGCTGGAGGTAATATTGTTCATTTTAACTACTTCTGGCCATTTTGAGTGTGCATCTACAATGATTAACCACATATGCCCTAAAAATGGACCAGCAAAATCAGCATGAATACGTTTCCATGGCTCCTCTGGCCACTCCCATCTATGTATAGGTTTGATAGGTGGTAAGTTCCTATTTTGGATACAACCTGCACAATTATTAGTTAATGTTTTTATATCATTTGTGATGTTTGGCCACCAAAAACAACTATTAGCTAAAGATAACATTTTATTAATACCCAAATGACCAGAATGCAGTTCAGTTAAAACTTTATCCTTTAAACTGTCAGGTATAACTACTCTATCCCTCCATAATATGCAATCTTTAATTATATATAACTCAGTTTCTTTGCCTTTAAATTTACATAACTCTCTATTAATCAACTTTGGCCAGCCCTCTCTTAGGTAAGTACAAACCTTGCTTAAATTAGGGTCTTTCTGAGTATGTTTGGCAATTTCAGATAAAGTTACAGGTGGATTATCCAACACAATGCTGTTAATGTTGCCTTCCAGATTAATTTTATCCTCCTCATTACTATTTTTAATTGGTAACCTAGATGGAAAATCTGCTGCAGCATTATGTTGTGAAGTCCTGTACTTTATATCATAATTATAATTACATAAAATTAATGCCCACCTAGTCATTCTATCTGCATATATACTACCAGCTGTTTTATTTGGATTAAATATAGATATCAGTGGTTTATGGTCAGTAACTAATGTAAATGTTCTACCTTTTAAATACAAATCAAATTTCTTAACTGCCCATATAATGGCTAAGGCTTCTTTATCTATTTGTGAATATTTTACTTCTGCTTCATTGAGTGTTCTGCTTGCAAAAGCAATAGGGCGTTCAACAATATTATTACCTAACCTAATTTCATGAGCTAAACAAGCTCCTAACCCATACTTGGAAGCGTCACAGCTCAATACCACTGGTAGCTTTGGATTATAATGTATTAATACTTGCTCTGATACAATAGCTTTCTTGGCCCATTCATATGCTAGTTCTTGTTGCTTAGACCATACCCATTTTTCTGAATTCTTTAGTAATGTATATAAAGGTTTTAAATTTTCAGCAGCATTCTTTAGAAATTTATGATAAAAATTAATAGTGTCAAGGAAACTACGTAATTCTTTAATATTTTCAGGTTGTGGTGCTTCCAATATGGCCTTGATGTGCCCTGGTGTCTTGTGAATGCCTTCCTTATCAATCACATGCCCGCAATACTCTAATTGTGGGGACATCAACACAGTTTTCTCTTTATTTACTTTAATATTTAAATTTTTAAGTTTTTGAAATATACACTCTAAAGTTTTTAAATGGCAATCCACATCACTACTTGCAACCAAAATATCGTCAATGAAACAATATACATTTGGCATATTAAAGTGTTCATCCATAAAATCTTGCCATTCCTGTGGAGCAGGTGACATACCGAACATCATGAACGTTGGTCTATACAACCCCCATGGTGTGGTAATTGTCATAAGCTTTTGTGCCTCCTCATCCATTCGCCTGTTCATATATGCCTTTCTTAAGTCAATTTTACTAAATACTGTTTTAACATTTTGATCATCTTTATTTAATTTTGCAAAAATGTCTTCAATGACAGGGATTGGATGATTTGGCACCTCCAAAAATGGATTTATTGTTACCTTGTAATCCCCACAAATTCTTATATTATGAGGTCCTTTAATGATGGTCACTATGGGTGTAGCCCATGTGCCTGTTTCTTTATTTGTCACTCTATACATTTTACCTTCGGTACATAACTTGTCAAGCTCCTTTTTAACTAAATTTTCTACAGCATAAGCTATTCTTCTTGGTTTAAATGCAATGGGTTTAATATTAGCTTCTTTTAATTTTAAAGTGCCTACAGTACCTTTAATTTCGCCTGGAACCCCTGAAAATATATCCCTATATTTTTCTACTAAATTGTTAAGTTTAATTTGTGAATCTTGGTGAATAATTAAATTGCACCGTTTCATACAAGTTTGCCAATCAATTTTCATAGCACTCAGCCAATCCCTACCTAACAATGGCTTTTTACCATCTTTGACAATAATCAATGTTGCTAAGTATTTTTCATTTATAATTTTAATATTTACATTTGTCTTACCCAATACAGTGATATTGTTACCACCATATCCTGATAGCTTTAGGTTACATGGAAATAATTTTAAATTAGGAAAGGATGCTATGAACATAGATTCAGGCATTAACGTGACATCTGATCCACAATCAATTTCAAATGATATATTTACATTATTAATTTTTAAAGTTATATACCAAGGACTTGGACGCTTCTCATCTATTGATACCACTTTGTTAATATTTAATTGACTCTCTGTTTTCTGAAATAAACTAGACAAATCATAACTATCACCCACAGATTCACTATTCAATTGTACTTCACTAACTTGCATAACAGAAAATTCTTCATCATTTGTAATTTCATGGACCCTCTTGGGTTTGAAAGTTTTGTTACTGTTTGCTTTGCAAACACTTGCCATATGCCCCTTCTTGTGGCATTTAAAACATACTTCCTCTTTAAATTTGCATTGGGGTTTTACATGCCCCATCTTCCCGCAGCAATGACATTTAATGTTCACCTGTTTTTTACTTATTTTGTGTATGTCTGAGCTTTCTTGCCCAGAACTGCCAGCAGTTATTAATTTTGCTCCCTTCTCCGCCAGCTCCATGCTCATTGCTATCTTCACGGCTTTTGCAAACGTTAAATTTTCTTCACCAAATAATCTTTTAACTATGCTTTCACTCTTTAATCCATGAACGAATTTATCTCTTAGACATCTTTCTAAATGTGTGGTAAAGTTGCACGTCTGTGCCATTTTCTTTAATGCCGCCACAAACTCAGAGATTGACTCGTTTGCCAACTGTTCACGTTTCATAAACTTATATGTTTCCGCGATTTCTGATTGCTGTGGCTCCAAGTGTTTTTCAACAAGTTCCACTAATTCAGTATACGTTTTATCCTGTGGTGTTTCCGGGAAACAGAGTTCTGATAGCAACGTGACCATGTCAAAACCTATAAACGAGATTAAATATTGTGACCACTTCGTTTCATCCACCTCGTGGATCTTCATTTTGTTTTCAAACACCTGTTTGTACACCTTAAATGTGCATTTTGCAGCTGAAAACTCAGGCAGTGAGAGCCCAGCAGCCGCCATTTTGTAAAATTTCGTCCGACGTAACAAGACGAAATTATTCTACTATATTTCTTGTAGTTTACGGACGTAACACGTAAAACTTTCACTGTTTTCTTTTTATCCTCGTCGCCACTGTCACATATTTGCTAGATATGTGCAGGGCTGCTGGGTTAATTGTTTAAATAAAAACTCGGTGTTACATTGCACGTGAGACATTTATTGGGAGAACCCATAGACTGATAATCACAACCATAGACAATCCTAAAGCACAGACTATAATTTATGCAACAATAATATATTTTATTTCTCCACGTTAATGGTGAGCTAACAGTGAGCTAATTAATTTGATGATTTAGCGAGAAACAATGGGCCGGCTTCACAGATAGGTTTCTCTATTCAAACAAAAACTCAACATTAATTCTCGGGTTGCCGCCAAAAAGCCCCGATAGTTCGTCATTTTGACTACGTTCCAAAACATGCAGCAATCGCATTTTGAAATTTATTTCCTGTTGCGTCCTTTTCTTTATTATGAAAATTGAAAAAGACCATTTTCGAAATGTCACAAAGCAATTTTTGCATCTTTTGAAACAACCTTGTTATGTTGAATTTGTTGACTTTAATCGAAATATATCACATTTGATTGATCACTTGTGATAGTTTATCAGTCAATTGAATCAGTGCTGAGAGGATTGAAGACCGTCCCGTGTTAAATTGATGCAGTAATCTTTATATATAACCAGCTACCTAGCTGGTTTCTATTCGAATATGGCAGCATACGCGGCCCACTTGACTCGAACACTACACGGAACTCCGACGGTGTTCGAAGTAGTTGCGCAGGAGGCCCTCGGGTCTACCGTCAAACCTGCACTTAGGAAGGTTTTTGAGGTACCTATTGGTGTTGTTTTCCCGTTTTCCCGAGACAGGTAAAGAGCGTGAAACAAAGAGCCTTATGCCCTGCAGTGGGATGAATAAAAAAAAGCTGACAATGATGATGATGAAATGATGACTATTGGTGCCTGTGACTTGTATTTTCATGACTTAATTATGGCGTGAACATAACAAAGGGACTTTATTGTCTGTATGGATTTGAATGAATGAATAATTTATTGACTTAATAACATATTATACTTATATTTACAAATATTAGAATCAATAAGAATGACAACTATTTGCTACTATGTCAAAAGGCTGCAACTCAGCATATGCTATAACAAAAGTTGCATTGCTGATTTGCAGTTGTGGCTGCATTAATGACTCAGGACAACCTACAGGCCGTAGTATGTCCCCTGCCCTGCAGCATATTTGCCACTTTTAATTAAATAAACTTAAATCCAAATTATTTAAAACCTATGTAAGACAACTATCGTGAATAATTTAGTAAAGAATATTATCTTTACTTATATATATATGTATTGTGTACATATCGCTGTCACCTAGTCCTCGGCTTTCTGTTCATCTAGTAAGAACCTTTTCCGTTTGATTCTAATATTGAAAATAGATTTATAAACTAGTTAAAATTTTCTTATTTAATATTTTGTTGTTTCTATTAGTTTAGGTCTATATCTCCGTTTATTTTCGTATATGAGCCAAAACAGTTATGGTCTGGTTATCATGAGTGTTGACAGTTCTGTATTCAATTCATTTTATGTAAATACCGTTTCTTTCTTAAATTATATAACATAACTCAAATAAATAGAAAAAATATTCTTAAAGGACTATCATATGGTAAAATAATTTTACTACATGTTAAAGATTTATGTTATGATTTATGTTAGTTGTCAGAACTCTAGCTATAATAATGGGATCATAAGTAACTTCGGGGACTTGTTTTTGTTTAAAATGTGCTAGTAAAATGCATGCATTGGTTATGAAACTTGATAAATATTTAGTAGTGGGGTAGTGGCTGTATGTAGGTAACAATCTATATGCAATGCAATGCAACCATTCCTTTTATTATCCACTACTGGACATCCTCCTTATGCATATTGTCTTGTACATGAGGGATGAATGGCCTTAAAATGCCACTCTGGGCAAGCCACGTTGGCATGTCCATCCCTTTAGAGGTGGTGTAGTTCTTGAGCACTTGCAATAGCGGTTTTGTTATCCCTTAATTCCCTTTACAAGACCTGTGAGAAGAGAGTATTCTATAGCCGACTGATAACACAAGGCATTGACTTGAAAATGTGAAGAGAAAAATATGTTAAACATCCCATCACCCTGAGATTTACTGACGAGGCCACTCCAACATCTTTACTTGATAAGAGTCCATGGGCGACATGAGGCAGCATGAGTGGTGATACAATTTAATCTGATCCACAATTATACAAAGCCTGCTATTCAGTTTCAATAACTTTTGTTTCCAACTTTGAGCAATTACCACTTGTTTAATGTAATATTAATTTGCTTGTTTTTTTTAGTTTGTTTTTTAAAATCAATTTTCTTGTACCAATTTTGATATAAAATTGTTATAATTTTCCTCAATCATTAAAATTTTTAATCATTTTTATTTGCCCATTTCAGTATCTAGCTAATGTGTACCCAAACAAGTTTAGCTGGACAGTCAACTGGTTTGATGAGCTGTACCTCTTATTTGACTGCTGCCTACAATACCACTATCTTAAACATTATGGTAAGTGGCAAATTTAGGGATATATAACTTAAGATACCAGAAAGTGGCCTCTGGTGTCGGCCGGCATTAGAATAACACCACCCTATCTCTCGCTGTTGGTGGTGTATTGTTGCTACTATTTAAGGAATAACAAGCCGCTATCATAAGCCTTGAGAAACTACACCACTTCGAAAAGAGTAGATGCACCATCACACCTGCACTTTTAAGGCACAAGACCTCGTGGTAAGGCCTCGTGCACAAGACTGCATGAGGAGGCCCATGTCCAGGAGTGGACAATAAAAGTCTACTACTGGATGATTGCTTGTTACGGTTACTCGAAACTGATCTGTGAAAACAAAATATCATGAAAAACTCCCGAGTTAGAAGTCACAAGTTAAAGAAAAATAAAACTCGAACACTGTTAATCAAAGTTACCCATGAGTGAGTAACAAAAAATCATTATAAAACTAAAAATCAATTTCAACTACATACTCTATCTGTGCCATTTACCATCAGGTCTTTTTGTCTTTCTCACACCTTGAAAATATCTAATATAATTTTCCAGCTGCATCATTCTCTGAAAGTTTCTACGGCTTATTGCGGCTACCGACACAGGTCAGCAATGAATTCAACTCTGGACAGAGGCTCCCTGAATTCCTGGAGAAAGCGTCTTTAGCTTCGCTTGTTTTACTACCGTATATGAGCGACAAAATTGAGAAATTGGTTGATAGGTGGCGAGAGGATAATGAAGACGGGAGACTTGGAAAGGTAACACTTTTTACAATGCATTTAATTTAGACTTATATATACTTGACTAGACATAGACTTGGAGAACCCTGTTGGAGAAAATATTCCTGCACCATCGTAACCATCGTCTCCAAGAGTATACTTTTTTTTATATTTCATCAAATCAAATAAATCCAATTGAAACTATTGGACGTCACGGGCTCATTTATGACTGATCTAATTTAAATAAAAAAATATCTGTAATATTTCAAGATAAATGCAATGCCCTTAAAAATTGTAAACAATGGCTCCAGTAGATCCCTAGATCGGTATGAACAAACAAACAGATTTTGTCTTTATAGAGATTAATTGAATATTTTCTTCATTTGTATAAAAATGTTATCTTAACTTAAGGACAAATCTCAGATGTTATTGCTCATCATAATCTATCAGTTTCATGCTCAGTACTATACAATTGATACTAACAAAATTTGTGAATTAATGAGTGCATGCTGCAATCGCATAGCCGTTAAGCTGCACCTGACAGATCGAGTTGTCCTGCACTCAGGACACCACCGTAAAATGTCAAATGTACGCTTTTTGGTAAAGTTTTGTATTAGAGAATTATAATTATAGTTGATTCAGTGAAAGTGGGTAAACATGTATTTGATGTCATTGATTGTCAAGATTGAATTCACTGATTGCCTTCAATCCAAATTGATATTTTAATATTATTATTATTATAACTGTGATAGGCTAAGCAGCCGACGCTGATGCGCACAACTTCTTGAACTGGATCACCAAATTAGCGTCTATAACATTTTCTGGTAACTGGTCTCATTCGGTAAACACACAGTTCGATATAAAATGTTTATACTGATTGGAGGTGGAGACACTATGGTCCAACTTCATTTTATGTCCTCTTAGATAGTTGTTTTATTTTTCATGAACATTGCTTCCAAGTTCCTACATCATTTTGGTTGATAAGGATCTTAAATGTTTCAATGAGGTCCCCTCTCTTCCTCCTTTTCTGGAGTGTAGATAAGTGAAGAATCTTCAGACGTTCCTCATAGGGTTTCCTTTCGAGCGGTCTTGGTAGCTTTGTCTCACGTATTTGTACTCTCTTCAGCAGTTCTATGTCCTTAACAAAGTATGGACTCCATATTTGGTATACATGTTTTAGTAGAGGTCTTATGTAAGTCTTGTAAATTATGATGAGAAGGTCTTAATGACTGAAAGCTTTTTTAATGATGTACTAGGTTGATCAATAAGTTTCTGGAATCGCATACTTTACATTAAATTATAGAAATGCATTCTATTTCATTCGAATCTCAAATTCAGTAGTAGCCACTTAGTCAGTGCCAAAAGAATTAAAAAAAAACTGTCATCAATATTGTTTTTCGTTGTTTACATTTGGCGGGAATTTTATTAGTGTGCAAAATGGAGAAAATCTAAGTTCGTGCGGTTATTAAATATTTCTGCCTGAACATTTTTTCTTCGAAATGTGTTTTGAAGAATTGCAGTCTACTTTGGGAGACAACGCTCTGTTTTATTCTACAGTATTAGTCTGTTGTTTGTCCAAAAAAATATCCTTCGTGGTCATTTTTTTCAGAATACTTTTAACAGGTACATTATTACTGCACGTAACTCGCTTTTTCCCATAATTGGATATTTTTAAGAACTCGTTATAATTAATTGCTAAAGAGTAGTACCATCGAATCAAGTGACACTTGACATAAATATGGAGTGATAGTGACTCTTTAAAATAAAAAATAAAAACTCAAAATGGGTTTTATTAACATGCGTTTTTAAGAACTTTTTGATTCACCCCTATACAAGGAAAAGTGATACAAGTACTTTTCTACATTGCAGAGTAAATCAGACCAAGCTCGTCGCGCAGCCATCAACGTATACTCAATAATACACGCAACGACCTCTATCCTCAAACTAATACAAATGGCAAACTACCTCCGCGGCGCGTCGCGCAGTTACAACCCTACGCTGGCCGCGCTAGGGTTGTCACTCGCCACCGCACCGCCTCCCCCGCCGACCAACGAGGAACATACGTGGAGTGATTTGGCCACGAGTTTGCTTAGGGGACAAATTGGGTGAGTTTTAATATTTATTTCTGTAACTAGTGGTGTCATCGACTTTGTTCGCTTGAACTTCATAATTTATCTGGATGTATGTTATAACTATGCCGAGTTTCATTAAAATCCGTCCAACGCCTTTGTGACAGACAAACAGACGGACACAAAATCATGTACTTTACACTGCAATTACTTTCGAAAAATATTTCATGTACAGACACGGTTTCAATAATATATTACGCGGGAATTTCAACTTTGGGAACTCGCAGGACACTCGGCTCTTTGAGTGTAATTCACCCACAGATTATGTCATGTAATTTATGTAAACACTTGACTATAGGAGTGCAGTGATAACATTCCCTATGGTGGGTGGCGCCATGTTGCGTTGCGTGCAGTACGGAGCGTTCGCCGTACAGTTCCTGCGCTGGTGGGAGTCCGCGCGGCCGGCGGTTGAAGCGCTACCCGCGCCGCCACCGCCACAGGTCATTATTTGTATTTTTGGGTTTTTAATATACATATATAGAAAAGAGGCGGCAGACGAGCATACAGTCCACCCGATGGTAAGTGGACACTGTCGTCCATAGACATCCTAACACAGCCCAGAATGAGAAACGTTGGCACGCCCCCGGATGCGCTGCCTACCTTTGGAGATTTGGAAATAAATTTGGAGAAAAGGTTGCGGAAATGGTGAGGGATACGATACAGGATGGGATGGGGATTCGGTTACATTAGGGAATAGGATAAAGTGGGAAACTCAGTACATTCCAAGGTAGTCGTCTGTGAGAGGGGGGCAACGTAGCTAGTCGAGTGCGCCCAGCGGCTGTGGGACTGCACGGTGCACTTTCCCTCTACAATTTAGAACAATTTTAATTTCAGTACATTTCAAATTTAGAACATTTTACATAGTGATAAGTTGACATAACGCGAATAATGAACCAACTAAAAGAAAGAAAGAAAGAAAGAAAATGATTTTATTGACAACAATATTAGAAGACAATAAACTGAGCGGAAGGTAAAAAAGAAATTAATGTGAATTCTTCTGTCAATCGGCGCCAACTCGGCGAACTGCGACGCTCACTAAACGAATCGATAAACTTAATCATTATTTTTATATCAATTACAACTTCCTTGATGTGTGAGGGTTTTTTTTTTATTACCAGCGAGATGACCGGTCCTTGCGGTGGAGGAACAAATGTCCACTGTGCTTGCAGACGTGGAAGATACCCACTGTGTTGCCAGTTTCTGGGTAAGTACACGTTAATCTGCTATATTTTACATAATGTCCTGTTCGAATTTTCCTGTTACCACATTTTCATTATGTAAATTATCATGAGCTGATCAAAAAGGTGGGTAGATTCTACAATGATGGCAGCAGTTTTATCGACTACCCACATTTGCTCTTGATATTCAACAAAGATTATATGTAATGTTTATTTAAATTTTAGTCCATAGATAATTTATAAGAAAGGTCAAATTTCTTTTGGCAATCATTACCAGTCAAATTCAGATATTATTTGTTTCTACCATCTTTGAGTGAACGAGAATGTATTATACAGTGTTATTAAAAAAAATGCCCAAAATGTAAACAAAAATGGCCGCCTGTTGTAACTGTGACACAGTCTTAAATTAAATTTTGAGGTGATAATTGTTTACATAAACACAATTTGATTTATCGTGACTGCAAGTTTGCCCCAGATTTAAAGCTAAATGTTGAGATATTGCGGTCAAATCGGATTGTGACGGAATTTACGTGTATATGTATGAGTAAACTGTACAAGTATTCATAGCCTGATCGAGAACATGCACTTAAGCCTTAAGTTACGCATACGCATACGCGTGCAATTTACATTTGAATATTGAAAGTTAACCAGTGTAGCACCAGCACTCAACATGAGCTGTTTTATTTAACACTCGCGCCCCTTAACATAACACTGGATCCTGGGGATACACTGATGGAGTGACATCACTATCGCTATAATAACATAACATTTAACATCTCAATGTAGGATTCAACCCCCACATTCAGTGATATCACTCAGCTTGCTCGCAACTTTGCTACGATATTAATGTTAATAGTTAGGATGTACCGTGGAGTGCATATCCAACGGCACCATCCGGCTCGAAGGACCATTTAAATGTCGGAGTGGAATCCTACACTGTTTAGGAGCATGGACGTTAAACAAAACCGCCCATGCTAGTGCCACCCTGGTTTATTATTATCGACATTCAGGTACAACTTGCACCCACACTTTGCATTTGAAACGCGGCGTCCAACTTATGGCCAACTTAACTCGCCCATACCGCGCTCCCTCTGCACACTCAACACTCTCCTGACCGCGTATCCTGAAAGCGATCTGTTTGCGGATGGTTGGCTGGACATCATGTCAAAGTGTCTGAGCTTTTGTGAGCATGTGTGATTGTGGCTCTCATTTTTCAGTTGTTTTTATTTTAATTTAATTTAATTTTCTTTTGATGTGTTCTTCTTTATTTTATTTAATTTGGTTATTTTACTGCATTATTTGTAATTGTTTATTGTTGTATTTAATTGATGTAATTGGCTTCAGCCGTTTTAATTAAATTAAATTTAATAAATAAATAAATGGCTTAGTACATGTATCAATCAGACTATGAACACATGTACGGTTTAGCCGTACAGTATGTATGTCTAATGTATGTATGTATACGGTGTAGGTACATATTTTGCTACGTGTGCATATCACGTCACGTGCGCGCGCACGCCTCTTGCCCCGCGACCCGCTTACCCGCCGCCGAGGAACACTTAGTCAGACTTTACATAGACTGACATACGTTGATGTAACTAACGGGGGCGAGAAGCAGACGCCGAGGACCGGTTAGTGTCCACTGCCAGACATTCACGTAACTAAAAAGGGCGTTAGGGTCGTGATACACATGCCAGTATGCTCGCCGGATGTTACTGACATACTAATAACTTTTTTTTTTTTTATGTTAGGTGAGACAATCAAGGAAAACCCTGCATGGTCACCTGGTACCATCTAGTCTAGCTAGGCTAGTCTAGGTGGTACCAGGTAGTGCCGGACTCCTACCGGCTAAAAAACCTTGATTGCCTCAACATCGTGTAGGTCTAAATTCTTATGGCCTTGTGGCCTTTTAAGAGTCACCGGTCGCGATTGATGTAGGGCGAGCGCAGAAGGCGCTCAGCCAGGAATACTAATAACTATCAAGTGATGACTCAATATATACGATGGCAGTATGAAGCACCACAGTTACTACAAACGTTCCGGGAGTGCCAGCTGAAAACCACAAAATGGAGGCTGGTAAGTTCGTAGTTCACCACCGCGCTTGCCCGCGGTCCCACGCGCACGCAAAAAGTCAAACGACTTACGATCTACTGGCGTGCTATTAAAACGCATGCTTTTGACTGGCAAAATCTGTATACACATAGCAATAGCACGCATTTGCAAGGTACTGGTATGCTTTTGTGCGAGTAAGACGCGAGTGTATCACGACCAGAGCTCATATACTGACTGATAACCATTGGCCATTCATGTTGAAACAACCGCCGAGGAACAGTGAGTGGGGATTGACACTCACCGAGCATGTAACTATTGCTAGTGTTGTTTTCAATACACTGTGTGTGAGACGTAATGAACATTATATTATTATATTAATATGTTGGAATTTTTTTATCTAATTCGGGTTCTAAGGAACAGAATTTGCAGGTAAACACTTGTAAAATATTAGGGGTTAAAGTATGAAATTGCCGATTTGTACTGAAAAATTAAAACTCGTATTTTTCTAAAATGTAACATATTTATTTAATCAAAATATTTACCCTCATTATCTATACATTGTTGCCATCTAATCGGAAGTTCATTTATGCCTTTGCGATAGAACTCTGGGGATGTAGATTCAACAAACTGTGTGAAAGCATTTTGTACTGCCTCTTGGGAGAACATTTTTTACCACGTAGAAAATTGTTCAAATCACGAAAAAAATGGTAGTCCGTTGGAGCAAGGTCTGGCGAGTACGGAGGATGACGTATGGTTTCTAACTGCAGCTCCTGTAGAGTTACAACGGTTTCTCGTGCAGTGTGAGGTCTTGCGTTATCATGGAGCAATAATGGTGAAGATCGATTCATGAGTCGGGGCTGTTTCACTGCTAGTTTCGCCATCATTGTTCGAAGTTCGGCACAGTAAACATCTGCTGTTATTGCTTGACCAGACCTGAGAAAGCTATAGTGAATAACACCATGAATAGACCACCAAACAGTTACCATTACCTTTTTATTGGTAAGCTTTGCCTTAGGGCACTGTTGCGGCGTTTGACCTGGGGTCAGCCATTGCATTTTTCGCTTTCGGTTATCGTAAAGAATCCACTTTTCGTCACATGTCACAATTCGATCCAATATTCCTTCATTTCTGTACCGATTCAACAAGGCAACGCAAGTTTCAACACGCGTTTCTTTCTTGAGGCACCCATTTTTCATATTTTTTTATCCTATTGATTTGATGCAAATGAGTCAATATTGTAGGTAAGGTAACGTTAAAATGGTTTAACGGTACCTTACCTACAATATTGACAATCAGCGTTATTCACTTGTGTGGGCGGTCTTCCACGTGGTTCGTTCTTCAAGTCGAAGTTTCCATTACGAAAGCGTTTAAACCAAAAACGCACAGTTCGTTCATTAGCAGTCTCCTCTCCAAACGCGGCATTGATATTGCGAGCCGTTTCTGCCGCGTTAGTTCCGCGTCGGAACTCGTATTCAAAGATTACTCGGATTTTCGAAGTATCCATCTTTCCCGTCCAAGCCGAATAAAAAAAACAATTGAAAGTCGAAGATCGAATGTTGCACATTTTTTAAAACAAGAACCTCATAGGTATCATGTGAAAAAAGTTTCACTCGGAAATCTCACACCATGAAGGTTTTATGTCAATTCAAAGTATCTATTACTATAAAACGGCAATTTCATACTTTAACCCCTATTATAAAGATATCTTAGCGAATGCAATTCTCAAAATTTTTTTTGGTTGTCTGAACTTTTCAATGAACCAGTCGATAAAGAAAAATCTTTCAATAATCAGTGTCTTTATTGTTGTGCAGGATTGTTTCAACTGCTCATCGACAATTTCGAAACACTTGAATGAATTATATCGATTTTCTTAAATTACGTAAAGTTAGGGTTACCTAAGAAAGTGTTAAATTTCTTAAGAGTACTATCCAAATCGGATGAATTTAATAGAAGCCATGTATACATGTATAAATTGTCGACAGATATCAATAGTGTAGGTTTTGCATTCGAATTATACGAAAAGTTCAAACAATCGATAAGAACTTCGCTTCTGTCCATCACTATACGTCTCTTATTTTGTGTATAATGAAATGGCATTATAATAGTTATTATTATTTATTAATTAGATGCGATATTATCTGAGAAAATCGACCTTATTGTCGCTTATAGCTCCTCAAGTATTGCGACCAGTGAAACGTTAATAAACGTAGCTATTCATCATAAAAATTAGCTAGTTAATGTTTCTATTTAAACACAATCTTGAAATGACGAAATTTTTAGCTAGAAAATGTCAATGAAAGTCAATAAATCCTTTGCGACAATACTGTCCCTCTACTCAGATGACGTCAGGAGTAATTATTGTGATATTGGGAAAGGGATTGGGAAAGGGGAAAGTGACGGCTCCTTTATAGACTGATTATATTAAATAAACGGATATTTTATAATTGTTGTTTCTAAGTCCCCTAATCGAGCATCTAATCTGCTGAAGGATGGACGGGTCTTTTTTTCGACTTTCAACGCTATATCATATGTTTGTTGGATACGTAGAAAATAGCGTTCCTTGCGACCAATATAGGTGTTGAGTTTGATTTCTGTGTCCGACAATGAAGTCGCAGTCGTGGGTGGTGTCATTTTGATTTAATTGATAAATGTATAGAAATAAATATTACACAATAAATAGATACTTAGTTATTAGAAGATGGATAAATGATACTACACCTATTCAAATACCCATTTGATCTCGTATCCGGCTCGAAGGACCAATTTGTTGGGGGTAGTTTCAAAACTTAGTTACGCAACAATAATAAATATTATTATAAGATATACTTAAATTATTATATGTATATTCGGGCTGTACAAACTATACACAAATCAATTACCTGTTTTTAAAATGTATATATATAGGTATAAAAAAAAATAGAAGAAATTTTTGAAAAATAGCATTTGTTTTATTATTTACAAATTCATCACATTTCGTAATTCACATTACACTTAACAATAAATACATTTAACATTAAATCGAGTGGAAAATTTAATTTACGCTTTAAGAGATCGGACATTCGGGTGCATATTTACGTAAAGTTGAGGTGTTGGATAAGTATGGAGTGCACTTTTGTATCGGGCGAATGCCGCAATCCCGGCATAGACAACTTTTATGTTCCAACTGTAGAATACGATGCATATACCTAAAGTTGTAAAGTTAATCCCTAACACCCTCAGAACAGCATTCCTACAATGCACCCATTAGAACTAAGAATCCGAGTCCAAATCCGAAGTTTATATCTTCAATAGTTCCTTAGATCCTATCGACTCTGTCCTGGTCACCATCGGACCTTCAAAACTGCTGAGGAGTTTCATAAATAAGCGTCCTATTAGTTGTGAAATCCCCCGGGATTTTGGTTTTCAAATAAATTATTTTAAGAAGTCGGCTTCCATACCGTTTATTCCTTGTAGGTAAATATGCACCCGAATATCCGATCTCTAATTATAACTCTACCTGCATAATTTTACGAATATCCTCGATTTTTCATGCTAAAATTAATTATAGCAAACAATTGTTTCATTGTGATTTTGTGAAAATTGTGCAAAAAAATAATGTTGTTTTCAGTCGTCAGCAACAAGTCCGCCTATACTCATGGAATCCCTTAATAATTTAGTAATAAAGGCCGGTTTACACTGGTAATATTAGTAGTAGAGTGCGTACTATTCCATTACCAGCTTACTTTGAGATAGTGGAAGTAGAGTACTAAATACAGTGTCCGGTTAAGTAGAGTGGATAGCACATGTGGAATAGTGCACTCTAGCTTTGTGTAGGCGGTTACTCTACCATGCTAAATACGGAGTGTAGTCTAGCACTACCAATGTAAACCAGCCCTTAGCGCTAAAATACAATGGTTTTAGGTACAGTCACCATTAACAGTAAATATTTCTACGTGTAATGTAGGTACATGTGTTTCATTGTGGTTATTTAAATTACCCCCTTGTAGTGCTTATAGACTGAGTATAAAATGGTACATTAAAAAATGGTACATTAAGAAATGGGAAAAGTGGGGGGTTTTAGGAAGGAGCTTGAAGAAAGAAATAGGAAGAAAAGGGGGGAATATTTAAGAGTGAATTAGGAGAAAGGACAGCGAAATGTCCATTTTTCAAATATTTCCAAATTGAAAAGAGTTGGGAATTCCTCAAGCGGATCTGAATAGTTGGAAAGTTTTTAAAAGTTTTTTTGTCATTTTTATTAGCCACTGCATGTATGTCTAGAACGAGTTAAATTTTGCAGCCAACACAGTACAATATCACCACACCACAACCGGATACTAAACAGTTCACGTTTATACATTCCCAAAATCACAAATACTCGATATCGGTGGTGATCACCCCCTGCAGATACTGGTGGGCGATCTGCCGGCCGTTACTCGCGATCAGGATCACGCGTGGGGCGGTCCCGCGGTGATGCACCGCCGTGGTGGGGTGGTTGGGGCCCACGATCGCGGGGGGGATGCTGTCGATGTAATTGAGTACATCGTCGCGGGAAGTGAACGTCTTCTCCCCGTAGACCATGCTACCGTCGGGTGTGTCGAAGATTTTCCAAGGGTTGGGCGTTTCGAAGTAACCGCCTTCGCCCTGCAATTTTTCAAAAATGCTCAAATGAATCACAAAAGAAAATTATCAATGTTACTAATGCCTTATTTACACAAGGAGAGTTTCTCGAACGATTGAGGCGAGAATATTGTACCTACTCGTATATAGACGCCATTCTCGAACGCGACCAAACTACACACAATTCTCGCTTGCAACTGTTCACATGATGATAACAGTTGTTTATACTATCGCTTTTGACCGATGTTCGAGAAACCTTGTGTAAATGAGCCGTAACCGTTGATCATGGCTGCTCTGGCGTGTGATACACTGAAATCAACGAGACATGAGCTTTGCATCCGTGTGAGTGGGTGCCGAATTGTCCATTCAGATTTTCGAAATCGTTCGTTAGACTATCGGTGTGCACTCACACACAAACGCAAAGCTCATGTCTCGTTGATTTCACTGTAATTATGTTTAAATCCATGGGAGCGTATAACATTTCCCATCCTGTATTTTAGCCCTGATGACAGAATTTTGAAAACTACAACGTGTTTAATTATTTGTTTGGTTAAATATTTTTTCTTCCATACAAACTTTGATTCTCCAATTCGTCCCTCAGGGATTGAATTTCAAGAAATCGCTCCTTAGTGAGTGTTTACATCATAACTGTCTAAATTTTATGTTTTTCATAATCTCATTTATCAGTCGGGATATTTCTCTTTATATAGGTATATCAACGACTAGTCTTCAATCAGTACGTTTTGTTGTCTTAAACGTTCTATCATCGCCTCTGTGAAAACGTCCAACCGTTATCCGTTCGCGCTAAGAATTCAATAAGGCATCACCTTTTTGACCAATAGTGTTCTATATAATTGTTAGGTCTCACTATTGGTCAAAAATAGGTGACGCCTACTCGCCTTTAGTGAGAACCGTTAGTTAGTCTTATTAATTAAAGGAAGTTGGATACCGTTACAATAAAGTTTCAATAAAAATTGATCAGTCTAACACAGCTTGGCCCAATAGGGCCACTAATATAACATATAACAACTGAAATAAAGAATTGAAGGTCTTATAATTATAATTTGATAGTTAGTCCTTCGTTTGGGTGATTCAAAAGGAACAATTTAAAAGGTCATTTAGCTTAATGGGTATGTAACTAAATGTTGCGTTCCTCACCTCAAACGTGGATACAGCATAATGGTTCCCCCGCTTAGCCGTGACCACGGAGACGAGCTCGCCGCGCTGGTTGACGATGGGCGCGCCCGCCACGAACGAGTTGTTGGACTCGAAGGTGGGCGCCGCGCGCCACTGCGCCAGCCGGCCGTCGCTCGACACAATCAGAATGCGCTTGCTGCGGTTAATGAACACCTGCAACACACAACAGCACAGTTTTTTATGGCCCTGTCTGCTTGGTTAAAGCGTCTCTGATTCAATTCCCTGTCCGACATATATTTTTTGACGCGAGAGTCATTTCTAAAATTAAAAAAAAAATTGAACGGGTGCACAATTACTTTTTCTTTAGACCTCTATCACGTTGACAAAAATCGTTCTACCAATTTCTATAAAAACACAGGAAGCTACGCTCCCGAAGCGACATGCTTGGATCAAGTTGCTACATTGTCAGTGTTCATTTGCCATCGAGCAAATCTTCCATATTAACGACGACCTATACTTAAACAAGGGGTCAAGCTCAGGATCTAGTATTTTCTAAAAAAGCAGGAACCCGAGCAACTCATGATTAGGGGACAAGCTGATATGCAGACCAGACAATCGGGATATGTGTTTTGCTAGCTAGCTTAGCTACCATCAACTAATTAACCCAGTACATAAAAATAATACGTATAAGAAATATACCACACCTTTTCAGCGGTGTTCTCATCTATCCTCACGTAGGCGAGTTCGCCGAGCGGCGCGAGGAGCTGCTCTGTGAACACGTCGCAGTAGTGGTGCGTTTTGATCGCCTTTTCTGTCACCTGCGAAACAGATCAGTTACAGAATATTACAGAGGCACAAATAAAAAGTGGTCGGTTTCAGAAGAACAACAGCCTTACAGTCATTACATTCCATCCTATCCTATTCCATATAATGTAGATTGTAACCAAATAAAACTCTATTCGATTATATTTTCGACTCGCCCCCACCCCTCCGATATGGATTGGTAGGTGTAATGAAATGAGGAAACTCCTAGTCCTGTTATACTTCCTATTTCCCATTTATACATATCCATTTTTAAATCTTCAAAGGTAGGCTACACATCCGAGGGCTCGTCATCGTTTGTCATTCCAGACTGATGTCGGCATGTATCGCAGATCAATGTCGTGTATCGTGGATCAATGTCGTGTATCGCAGATCAATGTCATGTATCGCAGAACAATGTCGTGTATCGCAGATCAATGTCGTGTATCGTGGATCAATGTCGTGTATCGCGGATGTCGACAGTATCCACCTACTCACCACGAGGTGGACTGCCTGCTCATCCGTCTATTTCTATAAAAAAAATGGAAAAGTTTCGGAAGGCATATTGCCTCCCTATACATTATTAAGTATTTCTAACAGATTTCATTTACTAAAGTATCTATTTTCGCATTATTAAGTATTTTGTTTATTTTCCCCTTTGGCCGTCCATAGCAACTGTAGGTAATAACTCCACTGGAAAGCCAGCGCCATGAATCATTGCTGCTTACGCACCACTACTGGTTGTGTATATTTTTGCTCTTTTCCTGTATTTTTTTCTCTTTATTATACTTATGTACCTATGCTTTACTGGGACGCTGTCATCTACTTGACACGCCCTCAGATCAGGTAGATCGACGACTTCAGAAATTCACCGCTGGTGGTTGGGTGAGAAGAGCCGTGAGAAGATATAGGCCGCCACAGACGCCACTGTGGCGGCCTATATCCAGCAATGGAGAGTCATAGGCCGATTTTATGGTATGGTATATCTTTTTAATGTACATTGCTATTGTATTGTCTGGAATAATTGTTGTCTACTGTCCTCACCTTCAATGTAATGAACATTCGACTAGACAACGTCTTTAAAATCTTATTTTAATCAGTACATGTGTTTACACACTGTATGTTGCATCAGTCGTTTTAAAAATAACATTCAAGATAAAGAAGATTAAACTAAACATGGGTCAATTGAACAAAACAATTTCAAATTCCTACTTATTTTTCGTATGTGGCAATAACATAATTAGCACATTGTGCCAGTATCGAGTTTTCTTCGTAATTAACAATTTGTCAATGTACAGTGCCGTGGAAGTAAGTTTGGATTCGCTCAGAAGGTGATGGTAAGTTTACTGAGGACAGAAGAGTTAGACTTCTTGGAAGCAAAGGTAAGCGCCGTCTCATCTTTTATTTGATTTTCAAAAACATTAGGCACTTTGAAGGTTAATAAACTATCAGTATTAGACCACAAAACTCACAATACATAATTCGTATAATAATTGTACAAAAATATAATAATAATTAAACCACGGAAAACATCGTGAAGAAACCAGCATGCGCCAAAAAAAAATTGGGGTATGTAATCCACCAATCCGTAATGAGCACGCGTGGTGGATTACAGCCTGAAGCCCCTCAGTGGATTACGGCCCAGTGATTTACTAGGAGAGGCCCGTGCTCTGCAGTGAGACGTTATAGGCTGATACAAAAAATAAACAAGAAAAATCGATTTCACTTCTCGAGTGGTAATTCGAAAAACTTGTTACTTGAGAGTACGTACGTACAACGCAACCAATTGAAAAATAAGTCTTCTAAAATACTTTGTCACTCACCTCTTCCGGGCTGCAGCGGTGTATAGGCACGACGGAGCCGAAGGTGGCAAACGTCCTGCCATCTCGCTCCTGCACCTCCGCCGGTATGGAGAAGGACTCCACCAGGCCCTTGTAGTTATCATTTAATACCGTTTTCTTGGACATTGTGTATCTCTGAAACAATAATTTATTTACTAACAAGGCTTGAACATATCGTTTCAGATATTAACATGGATTCACTGATAAAGGGGAATGCCCAAGTGACTATGGAACTTAGTATCGGTGCAAATATTGTTGTGCCAACATGAAAACTACTGTCTTATGTTGCAATTAATATATACTTTCAAGAAAAATAAACAGGATTTACATAATTTGCCGGGTTTCATGGAAATAGATGGGTAAACTTCCAAAGTCTAAATATCAAAACACATTGTTTTCCTTTTAGTAAATAGGTAAATTAACACTTAAGTATGCTATTGCTTATTAAATACAACATAAAATGTGGAAAGTCTCAACACTTTGTGTTGCTTCACTCCATAAGACTAGTGGACTATAACTGTCTTACCTTATGTTTTACTGTAATAATTATCAAGATGGCACCCATTAACTAGGATCGCGCATTATAAGTCAAAGAAGTCAGTTAAAGTATAAGCTTTATTGAACAAAAATACATAGAACAAAATACACATGAATAAAGTGAACTAATCGAAGTGAACAGTTAGTTCATACACCGGCGAACTGAACTTTCCATAGTGCAGTCATATTTAATGGAGTCTCTATCTCACAATCACTTTTCACAATTAGCTACAATACTATCCTCGTTTACAATGCTAATGGAGTCTCTTTCTCATAATCACTTTATATAAGTTAATAAGGTTTAATAAACGACCACAATATCACACATCAGAAATAAGTCAGACAGCGTAACAATAATAATAATGTCAATTGCGCCGGCCAACGACAAGTGACATTTCAGTGTTGCCAAAAATATTATACACAAATCGATTTTTAATACCGTAAAAAATCCAACAAAAATACAGAATAGAAAGACTTTTAAAGGTACTTTTTTTTTATCCGGCAAATGTGAGACTCCAGATTACTTTATAAAATCATGATAATTAAAAACAGGAATTATTCATATCCTGAACTTGTGGCACAACTTAGATTCAAACGATACTGCTCATGGGCAATCCCCTTTAAGAGATATTCAATTTTAGAAGCGTGAGTCTCCCAAGGGGAAAAATGGCGTAGTGCTATTTTGAAGCTGGCCTGTACCTCTAACCGTGGGTGTCGGAAGACTGCTACCACCAGTCTTGATGAACCACACCAACTAAGAGTAGACTCGCCAACCCGCTTCACCAGAGCAGTTTATTTTTTTTTAAGGCACTCAATCACAAGACTACACGATGGTTTTAAAAATTCACTATATTTTCGGTAGTACCTACCTACTATAGCTATTTCGATAAAATATGCATTAAAACTCGGAACGCATCAGAATCGGGTTAGAAGTTAGTAAGATTAACGCGAATAAACAGACAATAACAATATGCTCTGTTTCGCGTAACTAACTGTGTCCTTGATAAAAAGTAATCTATTTTCTTGGTCTGATAATAATAATCATTGGTTCATTGAGATTTTTAGATTTCTTTTTGTTGAAATATTTTTTATTTCAATTATTTAGTGTAATTATTGTACTCGCTGTTATGTATAATCGGATTATAAAGTAAAATATTATCTGTTGTTTAAAAGAAAAGGATTACTAATCACTAGACTATTAGATTATGCCACAGCAAGACTATCTCAAGAATGCAACCGTACAACATTGATTTATTCAGAAACAGATAACAGTCACTTGACCTTTGACCTGCGGTAAATCATCACGGTATTCGCGAGGAAATGAATCATTAGTTTAATTTTATTTGTCACTTACACTTATGTTTTTGTCATGCTATACAGTTAACTGCAAAAATGACCGTGAGTCAACGTATTCGACGAATGTCGCGCAATCATTGACTACTGAACGCTGTGAGCAACAACTCGCTGATGTAGACAGACAGGCAAAAGCGCAACAGTTGGTTGACGAAATGACGTCATTGTATGCTATATGGGAGAAAGCCATAGATCCTACATTATCTAAAGAAAAATCGGCTGTTCCCCAGATTAGACAAAATCTTAAAAAAAAAATTGATTTATTTTAATAATCGTATGTTATTAAAATAATAGGTCTCTTTGCTCAGATAACGTAACATATATGGAAGGTATAGTTGTATGTTCACGGTAAATTTAAGAAATACTAATCGAATTTCGATGCGGTTTTCACTGTCAGATTTTTTTTATCGGAATAACGTGATTTTTTTTATCTGATAACGTAAAAACTTCAAAGGTATATTTGAATAAACGTTCGGGTTTCCAGTTTAAAAAAGTCTGTGGTATTCGATTTCCGAATAGCCAGCCATCCTAGGACAAGTCATAGTGAAAATAAAAAATTTAAAACTGCGGCCAAGATGACAGGACATACGAGTATGTAGGTAGTATGTTTGGGTTCGCTAAAATATTTAAATACTACTCGTATTATTATCTATTACAATTTCGAAGCATATAAATCTCATTTATCAAAATTCATTACCCTCTCTGGGCGAGATAAGGTTAATGAATGACATGTAGGTAATCCGTTGCCGCGATAATAATCACATAGATAACTAATATATATCAAGTATTTTTGTCAACTACAATATTTATAAATACTAAACAATCAATAGCCCACACTAGGGTTTCCTGTGTCGTGCGCCCAAAGACACATACAAAGATACCCATACACAGCACCCAGACTGGAACAAATCGGAATGTGCAACCGGTATTCGAACTCGGGACCCTCCGCACAGCAGATAAAGAGCTAATCAATCGTCGATAGTGCAACAATGATTAGTTGATTAGTTACACCAATGATTATGATTAGTTACACCACATAATAATTTGTGAAAAATGATTTTTACCTACACCGCTTTATTATTAAAGATTAGGAATCATTCTGTAGCCGAGAGATAAAGAATAACAAATACTAAAAAATTAATTGTATACAGCGAGAAATTCCTCTTTTTATGACAACATGGCGGCAGACAAGCACACGGTACAGTAAAAACAAATTAAGAGATTATAATTTATACAATATAAACGTTTGAGATTTTAGCGGTTTTCACACATATCTATTTAAAAATGTCTTAACGCGTATTTTCTTTTTTTTTATGGTAAGAAAGTGACAGACGAGAATACAGTCTACCAGATGGTAAGTGGACATCCGTGGCACCTACATGCCAACATCAGTCCGGATTGACAAACGTTGCCACACCCGCAGAAGCGCTGCCTACCTTTGGAGATTTAAGATGTATTTGGAGAAAGGGTTGAGAAAATAGGGAGGGATAGGATGGTAATGAGCACTGGTATATCTCCAAGGGCGTAGTCAGGATTTTATCCAGGGTGGGGCAAAACAAAACAATTCTATCCAAAGTGGGGCGAAGCATATAATTTTCTTATAATTTAAATAGAGATAGTGTAATGCAGAAAATTACTTAGTTACTTATTCTTCCCTATGCCAGGGGGGCAAGCGCCCCAACTTGCCCCACCGTGGCTACGCCCATGCATATCTCACTCACTACCGAAACACGTACGTACATCGGGGAAATAGGATAAAGTGGGAATATTAATAAATAAAATTAATGGTAATCTATACCCGTTATTCATTCTGCAAATAAATACTCGTAATTTAATTCGCTCCAAGACTCCCCTAAGATTTGTGACCACATAACAAATGTGATTAAGATGTTACTAGATCGATCTGAAGATATGTTACCACTTAACAAATCTTCGGGTATTAGATAAGATTGTACCTGCTCTTAAGATGTGTTACTACATGACAATCGTGAGTTTTCATCGTGACATGTATTTTGATTAGCAACTACGTTTATTAACTATATTCTTTCAAAACTTCTGAATAATAAGAAACCTATTGTGCTAAATGCTATTACCTAATACTAACATGATTCATCACATCCAATCTAACTTCAGGAAAAAATATCCACATTTGGTATATTTATTTAAAAAGAATAGTAATCTTAATGAATTACAAAAAACTATGTTAAAACTTACCGAATCTCGTCAATGATTCACAAAGATGTTAAATTAAACACAAGCGTGTTGACAATTAGAAACAAAAGAAGTAAATACCCTAGAAACGATAAGCGATACCTACACAGATTTTATCGTGGCCGCGTGATAACTGGCACGTCACCAGTGCAGCAGTGTCAGAACGAAAAAGTACCTATAAATTAAAAAAACAGACACGCCCATCACACCGTTACGTAATTTATTAAGATTATTTGCTATCTCAAAAGGAGGTAGAATAGGTACCTATGTCGTTGCCTTATTGTATACAATATATTTTAGGAAGATATCGTATCTATGCCTGTGGACACAAGAAGCGTTGCTTTACTATTCTGTTTTCGTTCTACTTATTTAAAGGTTTAGTCAGGAATTAGATTCTGGACGGTTAGATACATTCATTACTACCTACCAAGGAAACATTAGTTTACTACTTATCTTATTAAATTATATATAATTGTCTCTCACTTGGGTATTAGGTACTTTTTTAATACAAATTAAATATTGAAATACATATTATTAAATAAATGGAATATACAGTATTTCTTGAAGATACAAAAGTTTCAATTTGATAACGTTGAGTATATGTTCTATGCACATTTCTTATGTTTATTGCTATTACATTTACTAAGGCGTACAAAATAATAATGCAAATTAAATTAATATTGAGCTAACACCGCACCAATACTTTATGTAATTTTCAATTGAGGAAGTGCCTATTTAATTAATAGTTGGTGTGATAAGCGACCAAAAAGACTAGAATTGTTCACTCGTGAAACACAATAGTCCAGTCCGATAAAAACAGCTTGGACAAGGTGACGTGGACAAAAGATTTACCAAATAATGCCGATCTTAATATACGTAGGTAGGTACAATATATTTATTGATCTGTTTTTTTTTGTTTCTTTATTGAGATGAAATCCGATACAAAGAACTTCGGCAAGAAACTTTAGTCATTGACGCGAACTAGCAAGCCGAAGTGGCAATTTACAGGCCATATTTACCGCAGGATCGAAAACGATGTGATAGATGAGTCTTTGAACGGAGACATCGTAACCGGAAGCATATTGTAGGATTCGTTCCGACCGTCTGACTTCACTTCCGGGAGTTTTTAAACAGTCACCGGACGTGTATAGTTTAGGATGAGCGCTGAAGAGCGTCAGCAAAGAAAATGTTTAAGGTGCACCGAGCCTACATTATTCTCCTCAGAAAAAAGGCTCAAGTACATTTTTATGACATTCGAGATAAATGCAAAAAATCATTTGATAATTTTTTTATTAATTTAAAATTTACCTAGAAACTTGGATTTTTGGGTAAGATATAAGAATGTTCATTGTTTATTTTCAATTTTCTAATATAATGTTATTTATGCTTAGGGACCCGCAAAAAGTATCGATATCAATTATTTTGTTATTCGATACTATGTAAATTGCTCGATAATTTTCAGATTGCAAATTGAATATGTTCACAACAAGAATTTCTTACAGTCAGGATTAAACGAACATTTTTTTAGTATCGATAATAATGATCGAAAGACTGGGATTGCAGCTCAGTAGGTAAGGTACATACAGCAAGGTATGGTGCATGTGTAAGCATCCTTGCCAATTTAGTATTTTTAGTAGGTACTTGTTTGGTATTGTATTGTGCTAAGAGGACTGGGGCCCTAAAAGATTTTTTTAAAATATATATACCTACTGTAAGTATTTGTTGACTATTACAAATATACACTCGTACCAAACTTCCAGTACCTACGTAAAGTTAATTAAAATTGAGAAATAAAAATTCTGATTTTCATTACATACTTTTAATTTTGTTTCGCGACGTCGAATGCAAGGCGAAGACGATTTATATGGTGTGTATTAAAAGTAAAGAAATGACTCGATACCGAGTAGTATCGATGCATTTGATTCGTTACAAGTAGGTACGATATCGATACTAGTATTGAGTGAGGTATCGATACTTTCATTATTTTGCGGATCCCGCTTGCGTTAAAAATGTTAGGCAGTAATTTGCTTTTTCCTCTCAGGAGTATTTCTCAGCTAATTGACATGTTTTGTAGTTTTCTTATATCATAAATTTTTGGGCTTTGTATTTAGCAATATAATATTAAAAATCTAAAAAAAAAATTGCATTAAAGATAATTTTGTAAAATGTTCATACAAATTAATTTAGAATCCTTGGTTTCGGGTTTCGTGAATGGTATGGTCACATTCTGTATATCCCCGATTGTTTCCTAGGGCCGGATATAGAACTGGGCAAGCTGAGCGATCGTCCAAGGCGCCAGGTAATCGAGAGGGCATCGCGTCACAAGCGTAAAATCTAATTCTTCATCCATAATATACAATTTGCCGTTAGTATGCTTCCAAAATAGATATTAAAATGTTCGATCTACTTATTACACGCGCGAAACCGCCCTACTTACGAGCCCTAGACAAGCTTGATCAGACCATTTTGTTCCCCGATTGGAACTATGATTAATTGTTTATTTCATTACTCATCACTGGTAGGTACTATTGAAATACGAACTCACCGTCTCAATCACAGCCATGGAAGGCAACGAGACGAAGCCAAGAAAAAACAAAATAATTTTCCGTTCACACATTTTGATATACTTTTAACACTGCTTATGTGAGGATGTACAGTTCCCACTAGATTTCATTCACAAATGATTATGCATCTAGAGCACGATCTTTTAAATAGATTTGTTGTCAGTTATTATTACACTTGTAACAAACAATTTGTTATCTACATAATTAAATGTATATTGTGGAAAACAATAAGTCGAATCCTAATAATATTAAACTCACTGAGAGTTGGTGAATACCCTTAAAATGTTCAAGTATTTATCTTAAATTTGTTACCAAAATTGTATCTAAAAATAAACAATCGTTCCATAACTTGACTAACTACAATAGATCATACATCTATCTACAATACTACAACATCTTACAACATGTATATGCTGTAGTATCAGTTGTTTTCATATTAAGTTAGAAAAATAGCCCTATAAAAAGTAAGAATACATGAATACACGTAAGTATACAGACAGGATTGACCAAAGTTATTTTTGGAAGGTGCGAGTGCACGTTGAAATCCCACCGCCTCTGGGCGCACTCTATTGGACACGTGAGCCCACACTCACAGAAGAACACTCCTACTTTATTCTAGTCCTTCTTATTTTCGCAACTCTTTTTCCAAATCCATTCCTAAATATCCGGCGGCAGGCAGCGCGTCCGGAGGCGTGTCAACGCTTGTCATCTTGGACTACAAAGAATAAATAATAATTACTTGTATTATTTACTATTCTTATGATTATTATAATGTCGGCGTGTAGGTATCCGGTGCTTAAATTCGCGGTTCTACAGAGCAGTGACCGAAGCTGTGCAAGATAGAAATCTAACAAACATATAGAGTGATCAGATCATCGATGTGAGAATACACTAGAATATGAAACCTTGAAATGTAATGCATTTCCGATTTTATCCTATTTTCCCAATGTAAGTACCAACGTATTTCGGTAGTAATTGAGATATGCCAGAGCCCACTCTCATCCCATCCTATGGACGACAGTATCCACTCACCACGAGGTGGACTGTACGTTCGTTTGCCGCCTTATTTCCATAAAAAAACACTAATGTACATTGAAAACTATTGCGACCCGTCTAGCGTAGCAAATATATTAGAAAAACTATTCTTCTGCTTGTGTAGTACATATTAAAACTTTCTTCTATATTGAAACCTTACCTACAGACGAAATAACCTATATGAACTATCATCTAGCTAGAAAACCGCCTCAAAATCCGTTCACTAAAACTAAATTTATAAGCGAACATGCAGACAGAAGAACAGACGGACAATGTTTCATAAATATAGAGAAGAGAAGATATGGCCCAAGAAAACGTCTAATTCCTGTTTGCTCTAGTTGTTGACTGGTGGGAAATACCATATTGCATTACGAGTAAATCTGACTTTCATACAATTTATTGTGCAATGAAGTTTAAATAAATACAAAAAGGTTTAATGCAGCTGATCAATACATTGCGCCATAATTTCAACTTTTGCGATAACCCAATGAAATAGTACTAATAGGTAGTTCCCTACTGACACAATGCCGTCTCTATGATATGTTAAATCTCCATCTTTTCTCTATGGTCCGGACTATGAGGCCGAACTACGAGTAGGTGCATTGATATGCACCTAATGGAGTCAAAAGTATGGGGCAGTTTGATAACTATGCTCTGGTTACGGTCAAATCAAAAGTATGGAGATACTTTTGACTTGACTGTAACCAGAGTATTTACCTTCTTCTGCTGAACATGGGTACACGAGACATGTGGCCACGCGAGTTGGTGATTCCTCTCTTTTAGAGGCGGTATAGTTCCTAAGGCCTTAGTCATCTTTTACGACACCCACAGCAAGAGATGGGCTAGTGTTAATCTAAAGCGGAACGGCATCGGGCGGCAATTTCTTTTTTAATTCTTTTGGCACTGGCTACTACTGAATTTGAGATTCGAATGAAATAGAATGCATTCCCATAATTTAATGTAAAGTATCCGATTCCATAAACTTCTTGATCAACCTAGTAGGTATTTAGAAAATTCTAAAAGCCATATCATGGCATTGTTCTATCGGTGTATCTGTGTATTGTTCTAATCAAATGAGTAATTGTGTTATGATGATCGCCACGTTATACTGTAGGCAAATATTGAGGAATTTTTGTTTATTTCTTACATCGTTTGTTTGTTAAAAATTTTTTTTCTAAAACGTACGGGAAATATGGAATTCCGGTCGGCGCTGACATATTATAGATCTTTTAGTTTTATCAAATAACGTTATGTATATATATCATTAGGTAGCCTATGTGATATGTCTCTCCACTGGTGGATAAAGGCCTCTCCCAAAACTTGCCACCAAACACGATCTTCGGGTCTCGTCATACAACCACTACAGTATTTGGTAAATGTAAATACATATTAACTCAAAAGAAAAATTGTAACAATCGCACCTTGACGTAGTACTAATCCAATGAGTTTTTGAAGTACATATTCGAATTAAATTATTTGCCGATGTAATTTTTTTTCTAAAAAATAACAATAAGTAAAATCGAAAATTACTTACGTTATAGATAATCACGTGTCAATATTTTATGCCACTAACACCTCTTTTTTACAATGTAGGCAAAGACAATATAAGATTATAGGGCACTGTTGATAGAGCTAATTAAACCAAAGGAACTACCCGTACTGTTGTAATTCTGCTTTATATAGCCCTTGGCTTCACCTCGTGAATACCTCTGCAGCGTATGCTATCTCCCTCACGACTTACAGTTTAGACGAGGACAATATCCGCTACGGCTTTCCATACGGTCAGCAAATAAGCCACTGAAACTTGAAATCTTTACAATTCTTGTTCGGTTTCGCCCGATTAAAAGGGAATCGGTTATTTTGATCATTTGAGCAGTGGGTTTGATTATCGACATAGAACCTTAATGACCATGATTAATATTTTCGAGTTTAAAATGTCATTGTATCAATGAACAGAGAAACATAATCTAAAGTAGATTTCTATTATGTATATAGGTAGGTACTGTACTTTTAAAGATTAGCTAGTATTTTCGTTCATATATCAAAGGCATCAAGAAAAGAGATCGACAGAAGGTGGCGAGCCGCGGCAGAGGCCTGTATCCAGCAGCGGAAGGAAATAAAGCCAATGGCATGGTATGGTTCGCGTTTCGCCTTGACAAGAGTAGAAATTATCTTGTGTCAGAACTAATTTTAGATGCAGTACGAGTACGTATATGGTACAGATTCATTAATCCCTTGATGAATTACTACAAAACAAATAAACAAACATGACATTTATAGTATTAGTAACTAAGTATTGTCTGCAAAACACTTACTAATTACAAATCTATTGTCATGGATGAATGTCTTTATTACAACCAACTTCAGACAACTCAAAAATCAACTTTATTTCAAAGTGCAAAAGTTTTTATTAAACTAACAGAGTATTTCAAGTGACTATATAAGTAGTTGTAGACACTAATATTTACAACTCAGAATAATTTATTCGAAATCTTATCAATTTACATCCTCTAAAGATAAAGAAATGCGATTATTATAGCAATGTAATGATTACCCTTCTTAGAATGTTGGCAAAGCATATATATATACCTTAAAAGCATATATATAAATGGATGTTGGTATATCTGATGTTAATAGACTTCGACACTGTTTGACCGATCACCATGAAAGTTGGCACATATATGTATATTTCATGGAGAAGGTTTTTATTCTATCGACTTTGTTGTAACTCGCCACTAGGTGGGGCTGCAGCACATCAACTTTTATACCGTTCAACTGATCGCCATGAAAATTGGTATACATAGGTATTTGAGCACGGAGAATATTTTCGAGCTATCGTCTTTGTTATAACTCACCACTAGTTTTGCTAGTGTAATATAAATTTTGAATTATATTTGTTAACAGTAAATAAATAATAAGTAACCAAAAATTACAATACTTACCTAAACACTCTTAATAGGTATTCTCTTTAAACGTATTCGGTATGTTTATAATGGGTACGTATTAATGGGTTCAATGCTATTTGTGCCCAAAAAGCAGAATCTCTTCTGGACAAAATGTGCAAGTCGCAACACTGTCCTAAAGGCTATAGCAGTGAAATACAGTTGTCCTATTGTTCAACACTACATCAGGATGTTGAATGCCTAGGCGCTGTAACCGCAGAGTTTCATTTGCTCTTCACATTTTTGAGTTTCAAAATTTGAAAAGATGCGTTACTTTTTTTTCTTTTATCGACTAGATGGGAGACTAGCTAGCGGGCTACTTTATGCAACTTTCGCTAGACACTAGTTTCTGCACATATCTATATACCCAGTCGCGACGGTACAAATTGGTAAAAGCTGAGTAATACTTACATTGAGAGCACTCAGACAATATTACAAATCGAATAAAAAATACACTTTTTAACCCGTCGAATCCATAATATTTGAAGGAGCGTTTGAATTCTTTACATCACAATCAAAGTATTTGTTCTTCTTAAAATTTCCCACCTATTTAAATTTCCTACCCATTCTTCAAATTTATTTAATAAACATAGACTGTTAGTTAGGCTTTGGAATTCCTTAACAACATTGGACATGCTTAATCGCTGTCTAATTTTAAAAGGCAAGTTAGAAATCATTATTATATTAGTTAGTTTCTTTAGTTTTCTATTTTATTTCATTCTTCTTCTCACTACCATTTTGTTTCTAACCCCTTCTATTTCATCCCCTGGACACTACCATTCCCTCTTATTTTTCTACCCTTGTCAACTTTCGATTGTTATTTAAAAATAATATTGAATGCAGATATAGATACCTATGTATGTATGTATTTATTTATATATTATTAAGTTATCCCTTTTATTTTTCTCTATCCTAAGGTCGCCTGGAGAGTATTCCTCCCAGCCCTGATGTAGAATTTCAAGTTTCCAAGAACCGATTTTTCCAGTTCTCATGAGGAAATTCTTTTACTGCTATTTTTTTTTCATACACCAAAGACAACCAATAAAGTATAAAAACTTTTGACTAAAATTTTACCACCGGTCCTCGTTTGCTTCACTTTGAAACACCCAAACTGTTTCCGGATCGTATTAGAAGATCCAAGACTCATCAGTTGTAACCAGACTTTGCTTGCTGTGTAAAAGGTCCCGCGTTCAATTAACAGGCGTACAATAATTTGTTGAATACAACGTTTTTTTGTTAGTGTCTCGGTGCCGTTGTGTGCGAGTGAACAGTGAGTATGGCATTATATTATTTGTCAACATTATTATTTTGCTGACTGTACAATAGGACTAGGTACCTATTTGATAGTTATCCGTAGGGAAGTATGAATAGGAAATAGTTAAAATACCCGGTATAGTTATAATACAATAACCGGCTAATTTTCTCAGGGGGAGAATACACGCTGCATTCCCACAGACGCTGGGAGCCCTCGAATGGTCACATTACCCCTCTCTCACAGAAGACTATCTTGAAATGTACTGCATTTCCCACTTTATCGTATTTTCCCAATATTAATACGTACGTGTTTCGGTAGTGAGCGAGATATGCTAGAGCCCAGTCCCATCCTATCCCTGGCCATTTTCCCAAACCTTTCTCCTAATCCATGCCTTTAATCTGCAAAGGTAGGGAGAAAATGCTTTTTAACGTTACGTCCACCTTTGTTAAAACAATAAAGTGTACCTAAATAAATTATTTGTCTTTAAACAAGTGAACGTCTGGGAATCAAACCCGGACTTTCTTCACAGCAGCCACTAACTGTTTTCTGTTTGTAGGCGTGTTTCTTTGTTTCCTAAATCATGCAATAATGTTAAGTAGTGAAACCGCATATTAGGTATTTAAAATACTTATTGCATTATTTTTTTTTCTTTTCATAATAAAAGGCGATAGGCGAGCATACAGTCCACCTGATGGTAAGTAGATACTGTCGTCCATAGACATCCGTGGGCGTGCCAACGTTTGTCATTATGGTCTGATGTTGGCATGTATCGATTACAACACCCTGACCTAAATTACAAATGTTTATTCGGGTCAGTGTTGTGTTCGTCTTCATACGTTACTCTGGACCTACAACACGGGGAATCCCGTTACTCCATTAAGTGTGGAGTTATATAAATAAAAAATCGATATATCCACATTTTATAGGAGGAATGACACTCGAACTAATAAAAAAATATTTACGTCATTTTGTGTTTATCTTCCTTTTGTACACGAAATTTTATTAAAATACTGTGTGCAAAAATGTGACAATTATATAGGGTATCCCAAGCGTTATTGAGAATTTAACTTTTTTTTTTGCAAGGATAAAAGGCGGCAGACGAGCATACAGTCCACCTATTGGGAAGCGGAGACTGTCGACCTGCGACCTCTGCGATGCATACCAACTTTAGACAAGCGTTGACGCCCTCGAATGAGCGGAGTACCTTTGGAGATTTATCTAAATCAGGGGTGCTCAAACTTGAACTGCTGGCGATCTACCTCAATATTGTTAGACTACGATCGATCGACTCTTGAGAGGCTGCAAGTATGTGTGATGCAGGATTGTCGTCTAGGTAGGGTGTATCGTGGCATGGATATTAGTTTTCCGCACAATATGCATTTTTTTAGTCAAGGTAAGTGTAGGTCTGCTCTAAAATGTCAATGAAAAAACTCATAATTATTCAAAATTGCGAGTTTATTGGTTCTTACAAAACAAACGAGTTCTAGTGTCTAAACTTAACTAAAGAGTGACTTTGGATGATGAAGCGTGGCACTGCATGTCCTCAGCATACTTTTCATAAGATGGTACGTAATTACCGAGTGCTAATCGCAAGCATGATGACATATGTTCGTCAGTTCGACTAACTGACATTGCGATATTTTGACTTAATTATCTTCATTTCAGAAAATACAGACTCGCACAAGTAAGTTTACCCAAACATTGCCGTCAGCTGAAGGGCGATTTGCCTTAGATTCGGATATTTATCTTCAGATATAAAACACTAGAATTTTGTATCAGATGTTGTGGCTTTGAGATGTATATCTGATATAATCTGCACTAACTCATTTTCAACAGAACATGAGTCCATGTTAAACTGACTTGTTATTTCAGTAGCTAATTCCTCAATGTTTTTACACGAAAAAGGTTAACTCATAAATGATGCGATATTTGCCAATTTACTGAAATCACAAAAACGTATTTCGAATTGGCCCAAAATATTTGATAATTCTGCCTCATAAATATCATAATTCAATTGAGGAATCCTTGCTTTCAAAGACGGAAAATGTTTTAGATCCTTTCTTTTCAGTTGATCTATCATAAGTTGCAATTTACTTTTGAATGTGTTTATTGCGCTAATCATCTCAATAATAGTTTTTCCTTTACCTTGAAGCTCCAAGTTAATGGTGTTTAAATGCATTGTGATGTCTGTCAAAAATGCCAAATCAGTCAGCCATTTTCCGTTTTTCAGCATCTGAATGTCGTCGTCCAGAAAAGCTGTTATTTCGGGCAATAATTCTTGAAACCTTTCTAGGAATTATCCGCGAGTCAACCACCTGACGTCCGTGTGAAGAACTAAATCAGTGTGTTCAGCTGACTCACTATCTTCCAACTGCAATTTAAAGAGCCGTCGTTGCAAGCTACGTGCACGGATTTAATTCACAATTTTTATTGCAATGCCCATAATCTCCTCCATGTTTAGAACTTTTGAACACAAAACTTGTTGATGTATAATGCAATGGAAGGAGAAAAATGAAGGGAAATCGTCATTAGCTCGACACAATGCCACAAAACCGTTTTTGTTTCCAGTCATTGCTGGTGCTCCATCGGTTGTAATGCACACTAGTTTATATATTGGTACCTTGTAGTTTGTTACAAAATTGAAGAAAACGTCATATATATCTTCGCCACGGGTCTTTCCTTTCAGAGGAATCATTGTCAAAAACTCTTCCTTAGCCGACATGTCATTGACTCATTGAATACCATTCGAATAAAAATACACAGCTGGGCAGCGGTGGATTCATCGAACTGTAAAGAAAACTATGTACATTTCATGATATCATGTTTTAGTTTATCTGCCATGTCCTGACTCATGACTTACACACGCCTTGTGACAGTCGGACGAGATAACTGAAGTTCTCTAATAGCAGACATAATCTCTGTTTTATTTTTAAAATCTCCAAATAAAGTCTCACCCGCTTCAATAAATGCTTCCTTCACAACCGATCCATCTTCAAATGGTTTCTTGTGTTTCGCCAATATATGAGATATTTATAATGACGCGATCGTTGCAGCTTTTGATTGTTTGGCTGGTCTTGTGAACATGGTTTGTTCTTTTTTCAAACAAGTTATCAAATCACGTACTTTTCGTTTTCTTAATTCACTCTGTGACGGAAAATCCTTTTCATAGTTTTTATGAACCGTTTTATGATGCCTCTCTACATAGGCGCCGACTCCATGGGGCCTGAGGGGGCCCGAGCCCCCTCAAAAATTCGAGTTTTCGGGGTTCTAATGTTGATCATATGACTCTAAAATACTTAAAAAAACTTTAAAACTCACTAATTTTCATTAAAATTTAGAAAATTTCCCGGGGCAGGACCCCGGTATGGGCCCCCCCAATATTTTTTATAAGTCGGCGCCCCTGCCTCTCTAAGTTCCCACGCTTAGGTATTGCAACTGACGCACGGCAAATGAGACAAATGCACTTATCCTTTACATTCAAAAGAAAAATTCTTCCTCCCAATCGTTATTACAATGATACGTTTTACTTTTCTTCGCCGCACTCATTTTGTACTATTTATTAATAAACTTTGTATCGACGAATCGCCTTCAAGTTACAACTCAGACTGACTCCTATTCCTGCAGGCGCAACATTTATATCGGCGCGAACGAAGTCTCGAATGTTCCCGCCAAACACGCCGCCTGAAGTTTCTAGAAAAATCGGCGGGAATCAAAAACGCGGCTTCTCTTTGACAAGTACCGCGCGTTCCTTTGGTAAAGACGCCTTTTGCCGCTAGTAGGGGGTTATTACGATAAAAGAAAGTGATGAAGGGGTTATTCTGGCCTAATTGTGGATCGAATAAATTTTAGTTGTTTATTCATTACATTTTGTTTTAATTACCTACCTACTAAAACAAAATCTGTGAATAGTTCTATATCGGATATTTTTTCTCTAGATCGACTCAAAAAGCACTCGCGATCGACCGTTTGAGCACCCCTGATCTAAATCTTAAAATAAATAACATTCTTTTTCATAACATAAACACAAATTGTAATTTTTATATAGCCCATCTATCAGAGACTTATGATTATTGGAAGTTACAGATGTCGCTAGCACCGTAGCTGTAGCTAAGAGCGGGGACTACCTAGAGGTAATCACCGGGGGGATTACCTCATTTGTGAGATCGTGAATTCAAATCCTCGGCCCGTATCACGTGAGTTTCAATTTAAGAAAACATCGTAAAGAAGTCAGCATATTCGAGAATTTAAAAAAATCTAAAGCATTTCACTGTATTCTAAAGCTTATACCGAATTTATACTTAAGTATTTTTTTTTTAAATTGTCACTAGCTCGGCGCACATTGTGAGGGAAACCCGCATGCACCAGAAAGAAATAGAAAAAAAATATCTGGAGTACTACGTAATCCACCAAATCCACCAAACTGGGCCCGCGTGGTGGATTACGGCCCGAAAACCGCTCAGTGATTCACTAGGGGAGGCCTGTGTCCTGTAGTGGGACGTTGTAGGCTGGATACAAGTAAAAAGGGAGTCCCGTGTCCTACAATTGGTAAAGCTGAGGTCAATTAAAAAAAAGTAGTGATAATACATGATTGTGTTGTGACATTATCTGAGAAAAAGGGACCTCATTGTCGATTCCAGTTTCTCAGATATTGAGACCAGATATGAAATCTTTAAAAAATACAATTTTTTACTGAAAAATCGCATTTAATTTTTACAGCATGTTTCTGTTGGTACAGAATTGCAAAACAATGAAATTATATGCTATCGACATGTTTAACCAAAGTCAATAAGTCCATACCGACAATAAGCTCCCTTTACTGGGATAACATTTTCAATATTAATAATTGGTACCATATTGTGTAAATTAATTGTTTAGTAGGTACCTAACAATTAAGTATATTTTAAATTTAACATTTAGTCAGTGGATAAATAAAAGACAACAATTAAGTATTAAGTATATATATATTTATTTTCAAATAAACTCAAGTTATTGCCGTTATAAATATATACAGAAGAAACATTATAATGTTTTACATTTAATATTAAACTAAATTAACTTATTTAATTTCAATTATTATTTTTTTAAATTCAAACACAATTATTACATTGGCACCAAAAAAATAATTATCAAATCTTTGCAGTATTCTGCATCACAATTTTTGTCTTAGAGTTAATTCAAGTTATTGAAATAAACATAACTATTTTTAAAGCACATATTAAAACTATAAATGAAATAAGTTTTATATTTATTATATATATATTTAATGTTATATTTTTTTATAAGGAAAGTTGACAGACCAGCAGACAGTTCACATCTGTGGTCGATACTGTCGACTGTCGCCCTGCGACATGCGCGGTACATGTCAACATCAGTCTAGAATGACAAACGTTGACATGCCCCCGGATGCGCTGCCTACCTTTGGAGAAATTTAGAAATGGATTTCGAGAAAGGGTTGGGGAAATGGGGAGGGATAGGATATGATTGATGGGATGGGAATGGGTCCTGACATATCTCACTACCGAAACAAAACTTAATAGTTAGATACATACGAGTATATTTCAATTAATATCTATAAAATGGCAAATTTTACATAAAAGTCATACATCGCCTAAATTATGTCTACGGGGAGACCATAAATGTGTTCCTAGACTAATTGAGAGTATGTACTAAGCCTAATTTTATTGCATTATATCTATTAGCTTTTATATTTGATAAATTCTAACAATACACGGCCAACAAGCGCTACAATCTGCGAATACAACGTCCCCCAATCACAAGAAACGTATTTGACATGTTTGATTAGAAAACATCATTTAAAACGATGGCACATTGGACAGACTTATTATAATCACTACAGCGATTAGCAAAATTAATTTATAACTAATATTTAAAAATCGGAAAGCTAACACACTCATATTACTACTTATCATATTACACACACATATTACATCACACGCTAATATTTACTAATTGTAAATAAATCATTTTTTAGTTTTATTTTCTTTTTAATTGTTATATATTGTCTTTGTATGTCCGATCAGGGTAGATTGTTTT
This sequence comes from Sesia apiformis, assembly GCA_914767545.1. Classification (NCBI taxonomy): domain Eukaryota; kingdom Metazoa; phylum Arthropoda; class Insecta; order Lepidoptera; family Sesiidae; genus Sesia; species Sesia apiformis. The sequence goes on from OU611968.1 coordinate 291,374, forward strand.
ACTCACCTACCAACCATAGGTAATAAGACCTGACATAATCAGTCCAACAATAACTAAAATTGTAATACTAATTCCCAATGTAGGATTCAATCCGTACAATGTCAAGCTCTACATCAACATTGATATTGTAATGTCATGTCAGTCGAAATCACTTAGAACCCTGTTGACTCTTAAGTTCAACCCCTGTGAAGAACACACCGCCGACTCCTACGCACTACAGAAGCGGACACTCAATTAATCTATACATATAATAAAATCGGAACAGAGCCGTGTCAGTACGTGAAATATTTTTGAAAAGACAATCTTCGCAGTAACAACGAACGATACAGCGACAAAAATAACCATTTTTTAAATTTTTGTCGCCGTCTGGCTGAAAGCGTATCACGCAAAAGCTAATACACTGATTTTAATGAAACTTCACATAATTTTTGATTATGTGCCGGGTTAACACTTATGGCATTTTTTTTATACAGATCCGTTAGAGAATTCCCGCGGGAATCACACAAAAATTCAAACAATAAAACAGATATAAATTGTTGGTAGAAAGAGAGTCACCTAGCTGCTGCGACGATGTCAAGTACGACATGTATGTAGGTCATGTTGTTTCGACACGAAATATGACAAATACATATTTTAAATTTTCTTACGGGACTTACTTACTTTCTTACTGCTGCGAGCTTTAAAAGGTCAAAATACAAAAAATTGTAAAAATGAGCGTTGAGCGCTCGACGCTCGAGCGGTGAGTGATCGCTAATGAGTGAGTGAGCGTTATAGACCTAATTATTAATGTTTGATGGTCTTAAATACTTGTAGTTAAAAGTTCGAGTCCAAAACGGTTAAGGTTCAATAGCACTACCATAGCGCGCCAGCGCTCGAGCGCTGAAGCGTTCAGCACTTGCTTAACAAAACTAGTCGAAATACAACGTAGACTGAACTAGTCCTAACACAGGGAATTCCAACACAGTACGAGGGTTAAAATTTGCCTTGTTTTACTATACCTAGATAGAAAAAAGGACTAGATTTTTAAAATATAATAAATTAATGTATGCTTATTTAGATGTATGTATGTATTTAATATATACCCGTAATAGTTTTCAAGCGCCAGGACACTATATTACGTAAATAAATAACAAAATAAAAAGAAAACTGTAACTTATATAATGTTTAAATAACTATTTATTTCTCTAAATATAAAAAAAGAGAAAGATATTTTTAGTCTAAGATGTACATATACAAATGACTTATATATGGTGTATAGACGACTTAAAGAAGTTCGTCGATAGTGGCTGGATGAGTCTTGTTCTGTCTGGAAGAAGTGTGTCGTAGCGAGTCTTGATCGTATGGCATCTGAGAGTCCGTCTCTGTACTTTTAACCTAACACGAAAACAATACCAATATTTTCCTTGAGACTTATGCGGGTGGATAGGGAGATTTCTAAGATTTTTTTTTTTTGGAGGAAAGTCGCATTTCTAAATAATTTATATTGTTAGATAGAGCTTATAAAGCTCTACAGCATTTGTCTAAACGGTTTGGTATGGCTAAATTATTGTGGCCCTACTAATGGCCTTTCAACAGTCACCGGACATGAAAGCATTTGTCTAAACAATTTTTTTTAAAACCTATTGAAACGATCGAAAACTGACTTTTGGATTGGCAGCTGCCATGGCGTTTTTTCTCTGTGCTTACTCCGACTTGAACGAATTGATTGTTACAAGTGATGGAATAAACAGGTGTGTGCACCTCATTATAAATAGTCAAACACAACTAATAGTTTAACTAAACGTACTCTGGCGTGGGCAAATTCACGGACGATTGCTACTGTTGTTAGTAAGTATCCACCTCATATTCTCCAGTTGATTAAAAACAATTTTTATAAATATAGATCCCTGCATACGGCCACTGCCATTCATCGAGTATCAAAACCAATGCACGCCGCTGGTAACAAAAACTTCTCTAATGAATTTTATTCTCAGACATCCACTTACATAACAGACGATATGGCGGTCTCCTCTAAAACTAATATAAAGATATACCTATAAAAAAACGTGTGCGGTCGGGAGACCCCCGTCAGGAACGAAGATTCTCACGCATTTTTTTTTAAACTCCGAATGTAGTTCGAAATAAAATCTGTATAGTTCATGTATTTTTTTTATTTTGTATCATATTTTCAATGCAAATAATTTAAAATAGGGAATCAAATCAAAAATCAAAAAGTTTCATTAACCGGCCACGCACTAGTGTGCACGTCTGTTATTCTGCTTGAGTCTCGCTCTCGATACTCGCACGCGCACACGCAGAGAGAAAGAGAAAGTCGTATGGAGGGGGTAAAAATCTTACGTGACGTTACATTTTCTCTCGAATCACACCTACCGCAAGCCGCGTAAAGGAACCTCGTTCCAAAAAAAGACTTACGTAAAACGCGTGTAAAATTTCCATATATCGTGTCCACACAGCAATATCACATCTATTATTATCTATAGAACAGAGAGCATTAAATTTAATTCTATAACCACTTCGTATTTGTTAACGCGGGTCTTCCCCGACCATAGAGAATAAGTTTAACATCGTTAGCGATTTGCATCCGGGTTACGGATATATGCTTTTTCATGTTGAATTCTTTTGGGAGTATATAATTGGTGATTTACCGAAACATGTTCTGATCTACTATCGATAACATCTACGTCACTAATACAAGTCAGCTGTAATAAGTTCTGGCAAGTTTTAAAAGTGTATTATTGTTATTGTAACAATATTATTGTTTCTTCGAAATGTTTGTAAATATGTCAGCTAATCAAATTATAATCTTCTTGTGTTTACCTATTTAGGAATATTTCAAAGAAATCTAGGTACCGATTGCATAGATGACGACTTTTAAATTTCGGAAAACACGACATCTCGTATAAATACGAAATCTCTCGTCTTTATGTCGGATAAGTTTATAGCTGAGCCAAATCTGTTCAGTGACTCCAGATTAGGATGGTGTAAACATTTTTTTTCTAAAACGTACGAAGAATGGCGAAATCTCTCTAAGAGTGGATAATCCGCATGGGCGTCATTGCACAAGACAATTTGCATGAGACCCCGAAGGGCCATCGGCCTGTGTGACATTGATATCTTTCATTAGCACAGAGTCTATAAGCGGGGGATTTACCTAAACATGTTTCTTACTGTCGATAACTTTTTCGTTATTAGATACACGTGGCAAGTTCTGGCAGGTTTTTAAACATTAATTGTTATTGTGACAGAAAGGTTACAAAGATTTCTATTGCACAGAGATTCATCAGCCCTGTGTCTCGCCCACGGCTGGACCCGGCCTCCTCGTGCATATTGTCTTGTACACGGGGGATGGGGATGGTCTTAAAATAGCATGCTAGCCAAGCGGGGTGGCGTGTCCACTGTTTTAGAGGTGGTATAGTTCCTCAGGGCTTGGTGGTAGCAGCTTTGTTATCCCTTAATCGCCTTTTATTACACCCACGGGAAAAAATGGCCCTCCATTACAAGGGTGTATTTCTTAACCGATCAACAAAAATAGTTTGGGTTTATATTTTGGTTATATATATTTCCCAAAACAAATAAAATAAAATTGAAAACCCACACGTACAAATTATATGTCGCTGGATAGGGCTCGTAAAGCTCTACAATTAATGTCAATGTCACTCAATGTTTGACATTGATTATTACCATATCAATACGGAGTCTATGTCTGGGGATTTACCTAAACATGTTTTAGTTTACTATCAACATCTATGTCATTGATACAGTCGGCTGTGATAAGTTCTGACAGAAATTTAAACATTAGTATTGTTCTAGAGCAGGGCTTCCCAACCTTTTTTCGTTCCCGTACCCTGATAACTCCATACCTACTCCTAAAAATGTCAAAGAATTACAAAGAATCCTTTGCGTACAGTAGCCGCTTAGACAGGCGGTATACAAACGAATGTACTGTATTTTACCAACCCAACGCTCATAGTCTAGCACCTTAGTAAGTTATTAGTTATAAGGTTCATTTTAAACTACATATTGTAGACATAATACATTATAATAATGTTTATTTAAGTTAACTGTTTTACCTTCTTAGTATTTCCGCCATTACCAATATAATTTTCACGTACCCCTAGGGGTACGCGTACCACAGGTTGGGAATCGCTGATCTAGATGACGGATTTTAATTGCTTATTCCGAACCTCAGCGATTTGCAATACAATAACTAAATACTATATGAAAAGAGATTTTTTTTTAAAAACTATATTGTTTTGCAGTTATTTATTTGCCAGTCAAACAAATTGTAATCCTCATGTGATTACCAGCTTTTTAACTATTAAAATTTTTATTGATTTTGCGGTTTTTGGTTGATGCTTACATGCTGCAGTACAAGGACACAGGACTTGGACGTGGCGGTTCGACTAAAGCCTCGTTGGATTGAGCGGGATTATGAAACGTCTTGGATACTCACTGGATAGTCCAGTCTAGACATTACTGTTTTCGTAAGATGCTGCACGACATGAAGCTATGTGTGAGTGTGGTATAAAGGATGAGAACTTGCACTGCACCGTGTTCTATGGACTTGTCCTATATATTATGAGGATGTTACAGGGGATCAGACGAAGGGAGGAGGGACCGGTATATTACTGCGACCTCGTCGCTTCCGAGTGCTACAGAGTTCGCAAGAAAAGGAGCCCAAAGGAGCTGCTCCACACCGGAGGAAGAACGTAGATATGGAGTCCATGCCACAGAAAGGGGAGAGTGGATAAGGGATACAGGCAGAGATGATAATTTGTAGTGAGGCAGAGCAGATTCGTGGCGGAAAGGGCCTACGCAGGTACGACGCGTACCTGCCGCGATTCGGTCGGTAGGACCATAAGGGGTGGAGCCTGCCCTGCCACCACACCATCTACTCACTTAATAATTTATTGCTTAGCACCACATTATGTAACAGACATTGTAAATAAATATATTTATCTTGCATAAGCCGGAACGTGCTAAATGTTGCGTCATCTAAGCGTTCATCCAATCAACATCTCTCTCAGTATAAACCTACAATCGAGGTACGCTTTTGGTTTTTATTAAACCATAAATGCTGGTAACCAGAAAAGGCGTGTTTATATCTAGAAATTTATCCATATTGTTTAAGAAATATTTCTATCTATTTAAACGGGTCTTAACGCCTTATTTATTTTACTCGACGTTTCGGTTGGGTTGCACCAACCGTGGTCACGAGCTGTCCACGTCGAGAGTTGCGAGCAGTTTCCCCAGCTTCCCGTATTTGGTCGCATTCCGGAAATTTTCTGTATCATATTTTCTGTAATACTGTATGTTTGCCCATACATTAAACAATAATTTGAAATCTATCGTGGAAATTTAAATTGATGTAAAGAATCATTAAAAACTCTTCAGGAGAGGCACAATATTTTTTTTATACAAAATTCTCTGTTTATCAGTGTTACAGGTATTGTTATGATCTTAAGAGCTTTAAGATTAAATGCATTAAAATGAAACGTATTAGATTAAATTCAACTAATAAAATAATAACTGTAACAATAAAGTTACAGAGGATTTTTTTTATAAAAAAAATGTTTTTTTATTCATCCTTTAAAGGTGTTGGTTTGTCGCTTACGATATTTGCTGCTACTGCGCACGCTACAGATGTGAAAATAAAATCAGCGTGTCTATAGCACTCTCTGCGTGATCTTTTATTTAGAATACCTGCAGATATCAACATGAACTAAATAATTTTTAATATCACATCCTTATATTTTTTTAGTCCTTCGAGCCGGATTAAATAAAAAAATACTAATTAATATTATATCCTTGCAAGTAGTATAATAGATTTAATTAAATGAATTATATGAAGGTGTGTAGAGGGGTGTAGTAGTGTAGTAATGTGTAAATAGTGGTTTCTACAATATATAGAACGCTAAACAACAATTATAATTCTAAAACCATATGGGTAATTGTTAATTGTATTGAACATTTTAAACTTTTCTGTACAGATCAGAATGGCTACGTAATTATTACAATATAACGCTATACAACGTGTCACTGAAATAAGGGAAAATCTGAAATACATCGACTAATTTAAAATAGTTCTAGCAAAGAATAGAGTTATTTTAGGGAATACATAGAAAGTTACAGACGTGCACAGTTTTGTTGTTCTATCTAAAACGTTCGTAGCGCTCATTATTCAGTACAGGGGCATGACCAGGAGCCGGCTGCGAGCGCAGCACGGCCGACGTACGTAGAGTGCAACGTCGCGTACAGAACAACATATTTTTAGTTATTATGTTATTTCAATGACACGTATATTCCTAAAAAATATACTATCATATTCTTTTTTATTTTTTCTTTTTCATTTGCATCAAATTGATCATGCACATTGAGCAGATTGTTAATATTAGCGGAAGTTCTTATAAACCAATATGGCGTCTCTGTCGGTTCCGGGCGCGTTGGCCGCGGCGATAACGCGAGATCGCGTCGCCGCGCAAAGCCGCGGCGACAGCGCGGGGTCGCGGTAGATGAGTCGATCCCGCTTCGCCGACCAACCAACCACTACTATATAGTGACCCGCGTAGCTGCCGCCGAAGCACCGCCTTACGGGTCAAAGTAAACCGGTATTATTATAAATAAATAAATAAATGATGTTTTCTTAACGGAGGCGGTATCGCACTATAAGGACGTTGCAGTGATTCAAGGGGGCGACAGAAACTTTGGGTGCATATTTTTCTCTAAGCCTTACTCTTCATTCGCATAATGCAGTTTCACTCTGACCACGCCCCTCGATAGATATTCTTCTGGTTATGAGACTATTCTATCGTATATGCTGCTAACGTAGTTCTATCTGACAAGTTTCCTGAGAATGATCGGGATATTATTGGTGACGATTACTCTAAATCTAAAGCTAAGACAAGGTCAATTATACTTTCGCTACTGGGTACCGATTAAATTTTGAAAACTAAATTCTAAATTTATATGTACAACTTTGATATATATATATATTTTCAAATGTCTATTATATAAATGTCACAAACAGCGATGCGCCTGGTTATCACATTGCAAAAGTGATTTGATATTATGTATTGTATGCTCATTGTAGGTGTGCCTAATAATAAATAATTAGGTAAGTTTATTTCCCGCATTTCCTTCATATTCCCCCGGTCATAGGATTGTCTTATCTGGAATATGCATTTCATTGATTCGCCTGAGGGTTTCGTCCTCTCAATATCCCTCCCAGCTATGTGGCTAACTTTCTGCACAATATTGCCCCTGCTTGAGGGGCTGTTTTATGGTAGCTTCATGTTGTTAATATCTTATGATAGGTGAAATATGATTTTACTCGAGAGTTTGTCTTACCACCATATTTTAGTGCTGTACAAATCTACATGTTATTACCTCAAATTTTGCCCCCCTCCACCCACAATTCCACACAAGGGTAAAAAATGGCAAAATTTTTCATTAATTTAAAATCAAGCTAGAAACTTATGGATAACACAAAAAAAAGTTTATTCTCTGTGTTTATTTTTAATTTTTGAATAATGGGAAATAATGGGACTTAGTCTTGGTTATTTTAGGAGGGCTGGATACATTACCTGAACTCCGCCTTCAACTTATGTTTGCAGAGATCGCACTTGAGCAGCCCTGAATCCATGAGCAGTATAACGGGTCCGTGTAACGCCAAGTGTGTGAGAAGCTCCCTCGTGGATAGCTCAGCTTCTTTCACTTCTATACCTGGGAGTCTACTCTGATTTTACAACTCCGAAGCTTCGGGCCCGACCGAAGTTTGAACAAACAAAGTGCTATGAGCCTACTCAGACTTTCCTTCGGTCGGAGTTCTATACATTGAGAATCTCGGAATATCTAAAATGTTATCGTAAAATTTGACGTTTGGCCCCGAAATATCTCTTATCAAAATCTATATTTCGATCGTTGTCTCGTGCAGTCGGTGAGTTTCGACGCAGCAAATGTCAAACGAACTTCATTCGGGCTCATGTATCGGAGTGAACGTTTTCGTGGTAGGATTCGCCTGAAATATCGTGCGAAACTTCCTTTTTTTTTTGTTTCAGAGTAAACCCCCTGACGCGGAGGCTTGTTTGAGCCCCTGCACCTAGATTTTCACACTATCTTACCCCAAATGCTAATGATCTACGACATTTTTATCATGTTAATCTACGATACTTTACCGGAACTCGGCCTTCAGCTTGTTATGTTTGCAGAGGTCGCACACGAGAAGCCCCGAGTCCACGAGCAATATAACGGGTCCGTGTAGCGTCAAGTGTGTGAGAAGCTCCCTCGTGGAAAGCTCGGCTTCCCTCACTTCTACACCTGATATGGAAGCTTCTTTGAAGCGTTGCTTTACACGTTCACGGTCCTGGGGGTAACAGACAGGAGTTATGGCTCGTTTACACAAGGAGAATTCCTCGAACGGTTCGGGTGAGAATATTGTATACGATTCATGAATGACACCAAACTATATACGACTCTCGCCTACAACTGTTCACATGATGATAACAGTGGTCAGATGATGATAACAGTCGTTTATACTAGCCTTTGACCGATGCTCGAGAAACTCACGTTCAAGAAACTCTCCTTGTGTAAATGAGCTATTATTCTTTATCAGGGGGTGGAGTGGGATAACTAAGCTCTGTCCACTTGATGACGATATTCTTAAAAAAAATAAAATTATTTACTTTAGTTATTCAAAAATAGGTTGTTCTGTTGATCGTGATTTGGTGCTCCTTGAAACATTGTGTTTAAATACAACGTATAAATCTTAATGAATGTATAAAGTATAAAAACACCCTCTAAAATCTGTCCTTTTTTTTCGGTAAGGCTAAATTCTTGTGGTGCTAATGGCCTTTCAAAGAGTCACCGGACATGTATGGTTTAGGGCGAGCGCAGAAGGCGCTCAGCCAGGAGCAGAGTGTGTGCAGCAATGGGCTCCCCCGCCGGTAGACCGGCGGAAGGAACGGACCTCGGCTTAGAGCGTTGTTTTGAGAAGGTGCCGCGGGATCGCGAGTCGAGGAGAAGCGCCCAGGCACGTGCCGATACCTGGTATAAGTGTTGGGTGAAGGCCGGTGTGTTCACGGTGTAGCGAAGGGGACGTCCTCGTCTCCGCCGGCGGGGACGGTGTATGTGTGTAGTCTGTGAGTGTAGTGTAGGAACCGCATTGGCAGCAGTAATTAGGTCGTCGGGGTCGTATAAGACGAGCCGAGGACGACAATGACGGCGACGGCGACTAAAGTCCGTCCGTTTACATTTGCCGCGCTACAACCGTACGACAGTCGCACTGACAGATGTCAGTAAAGGATGTTACATACTCGTCAGTCTCGATATGGATTCTGACGAGGAAACATATTGTTGGTGTTATTGCTGAAGAACAAAAAGGAAACAAGAAAATGGAAAAGGTATGTTTATGTTTTGTATTCTTCATAGAGGAGATTTTTATAATTTTTATCCGAAGCTAAGAAATTATAATAGGATATTTGAAAATTATTTTCGAATGCCAATAAAATGCATCGATATTTTTTTTTATGGACGAATGCGGCTGACGAGCTACAGTCCACCTGATGGTAAGTGGATACTGTCACCCATAGACATCCGCGATACATGTCAACATTAGTCCAAAATGACAAACATTGGCACGCCCCCGGATGCGCTGCCTACCTTTGGAGATATAGGAATGGATTTGGAGAAAGGGTTGGGAAAATGGGGAGGGATAGGACGGGAATGGGAAACGTAAATTGGGGAAATAAGATAAAGTGTGTAATGAAGAGAAAAATTCAAAGGCAGGAGACATCATTCAAGAATACTATTTCTGCAGAAGATAGATTAGTGCTAAAGTTGAGATAAGTAAATACGTGTTTTAATTATAAAACATTTATTTAACTCTTATTATACTGAATAATATATCCATACAGCAGATTTTAATTTCCATTAAAGAAGATTTATGTACGATGATGAAAATATAAAGGTAAATGATATTTTCGCCACCATGCAATTCCGATATGTTTGATTCATTTGACGCAGGAGAATCAGTTAGCGTTACATTTGAAGCTGCATTCGCACCCACTGCAGTAGGTATAATGACGATAATAATTTGATGCTTCACTTGTACTTGCTTCAGTTGTATATCCTTGACGTTGATGGTTATTATCTTAACCACTCCTCAAGTCCGAACCACTACGAGCAAAATTTCTAATTATACCAATGATTTCGTATTTAACATCCTAAACTTTTTATTCACTGGTTTGTTGCCTTTAATAGTTATTAACCCGTAGAACAACTGCCGGATTACTTATATCGATCTACTACACACGGAAATAGCACAGTGTTGTCACTCCGACGCTGAACGGCAAAAAAGAGGGCTCGAAAGGTGCGCTCGCCCCTTTTATACCGTCTGCCAGCGCCCTCTCCTTCCCCTCCAGTCATTAGATGCTTGGTTCTTGAATCAGCCGCTGTCGCTAGTGTCGCTGTTTGCTCTCGTAGTACCGGGGTTCGCCCACAGATGTCGCTTATTTCGATACTACGACGCGAGATGTCAGCGATCGCCAACACGGCCATTCTGCATGGTGTCTGCCCCAGGCACCTCGCGAGTTCAGATAAAATACTGAAAAAGTTCATATTTTTAGTATGCGTAATATTATTCTATCTCTTAGGGGTCGCGGTCAGCCACCGTCATCCTTAGGTACCTTACGGTAAGGCCACTTGCACTTAAAGGGACTTTGCCACACTTAAGAGTACCAAGTTTGCCCTAACTTTAGAACCACCTGTACTCAAAGGGTACACAAAGACCACACTTAAGCGTACCAAGTTCGTTCTAAAGTTACCTAATTACACAACTAAATTATAACCATTACACATCTTTCTTATGACTCGTCCATAGGTACCTTATGGTAAGGCTACTTGCACTTAAAGGGACTTTGCCACACTTAAGAGTACCAAGTTCGCCCCAACCCTAGAACCACCTGCACTCAAAGGGTACACAAAGACCACACTTAAGCGTACCAAGTTTGTTCTAAAGTTACCTATCTCAGACTGTTCTCTTATTTCAGATGTGAGACAATTATAATGCCATATCAAATTGAAGCATTTTATCTTGACTCGCACACCCTATAAGATAGATAAGTAATTAGAAAGAAGATAACCGAAACTGAAAGTTATTTTTCTATTACCTCGCCAACACATGTGTAATAACATATTGTATAATAAGTGCATGTCTAATCGGATCCCCAATCGTGAATTCGAATCCAGGGTTTCATATTCTCAGCAGCCGTTATGCCAGTATATTTCTTACTGCTTCTTTCGCTACCTTCTAAATCAGTCACCTCATATCTATCATTTCCTAAGATATTCTTTACTTTAAACGGGCCTTTAAATGTAGGCAATAGTTTTCGGCTTTTCCCGTGATTATTTTGGCTTTGGATCTTAATTAGAACCAAGTCTCCTTCAGAGTAAGTTTGTGCTTTTGTTCGCCCTTTATCGAATCTTTGTTTTTGAGACTCCGCATTGGACTTAATATTCGTGTCTACCCTCTCACGTAATTTTGTTACATCCAGAATGTGTTCTCTATCAAGCTGAGGAGCTAAACTGTCACTATCTGTACGTAATCTATAACCGAGAAAAACTTCACTCGGGACTGCTTTCGTAGTTTTATGAATCGTACTGTTCAGACTAGAGATGATAAATATAACCATCAACCATTAAAATTAACTAATATTAAAAATCAACCATTCTGTTTAATAAACAAAATTAACGTTATTGAATAAAAATATCAACTTCAATCTGGGTTGATGACCTCACCTCACGCTTTGCCTGCCTCTGCATTTAAATTTCAACTTTAAAGTTTTATAGTTATGGAACATTTTTGTACGCTGACATATTTTACTTCCGTCCTTTTCCGACATGATATTAGGTACAGGTGACCGGACTGAAGTTAGCCGTTGTGAAGAATATTTAAAAAGTTAAGTGCATTCAATTGCATGGCCTATCGCCCTTAAAATAAAGCACATTTTTTATTTATTCACTGATTTACTGTTGTCGATATTTTTATTCTAAACAAAGTGATGTGATATTTTTATCAAATACGTAGGTAATGTTATTGGTTATTGGTTGGTTAGTTGCGCGTCGTTATTTTTATTTATTCACTGATTTACTGTTGTCGATATTTTTATTCTAAACAAAGTGATGTGATATTTTTATCAAATACGTAGATAATGTTATTGGTTATTGGTTGGTTAGTTGCGCGTCGTTGTTATTTTTATTAGTTGGTCAGTGTTATTAAGTAAAAACAAAGTCGAGTCGTTGTTGTTTTTATTGGTTGGTTAGTTGTAATAAGTATCTTGAAAACAAAGTAGCGTCGTCGTTGTTGTGTTTCTCCTGAATGTGAAGTTTGTTTTACAAAATGCCGAGACGGAATAATGAGACTTGGAACCATTTTAATAAGTGTGTGGGAGTAGAAAAAGTCGCAACTTGCAAGTATTGTAAAAAAGACTTATCTTCTTAAAGGTTCTTAAAGGAACCTTGTTCTTAAAGGAGACAGTTATTAACAGAAAACTTTGTCCCTTGACATGGTGGCGGACACACAAATGTATATATCCTGTACTATACAAAATTTTCAAAACCAAATGTAATATAATGGTATCATCGGTGCCCCGTGAGCGGGCATTTTCAAAGGCGGGATATATCGTATATGATAGAAGAACCCGCCTCACTACATCACGAGAGTGGCCAACATAAAAAATTTAAACTAAAAAAAACTAAAAAAATGAACAACACAAAAAAAATGTACAAAAACCATAAAAAAAATAAAAGTGTAGGTAAATACTAAAACAATGTACATAAAATCAATGAACTTTAAATACGCCTAGCTGTTCTTACGTGTTAAAATGTTTAAATATCTAACTAAGATAATGCTAGACAGTCCTAAGCCTGTTCAAGTATGAAGGAAAGTTCATTGAATTTAACATGCATAAGTAGAATATTGGACTTTATCATCATTAACATCAACATGTTTTAGGTACTTGAATAAGAATATTAACTAATATTTTCAACCAATAAAATTATCGATATTTTTTTTTATCAATTAACTATTAACTAATAACCAATTTCAACCATTATTGTCATCTCTAGTTCAGACCTTGTTGTAGGGTCTTTATGTACCGATCCCAACTATCATCCGTGGTATTAGCACCGGACGCTTTTAATGCCTCTAGAATAGTTTTATTGAAACGTTCCACTTGACCATTTGACCGTGGCATACCCGTCGCCACTGTGTGTAGGCGTATATTTTTACTAGTGCAGTATTGAGTGAATACTTTAGCGGTAAAGCAAGTTCCTGCATCAGCAATAATTCTTTTAGGGTTCCCGAAAGTTTTCGAAATATTCTCTAATTCTTTAATCGTACATGCAGATTCAGTTGATCTAATTGCAGAAATAAATACAAACTTTGTAAAAGCATCCACGATGATTAACAGATATTTATTTTTATTTTTGGTTTTTATAAAAGGACCCAAATGATCAAGGTGAAGTGTGTGAAAGGGTTGTGCATACTTTGGTAATGGATATAGTTTTCCCTCTTTAGAACCACCTTTGTGTTTATAATATATACAATTCAGGCAGTTTTTTATATACTTCTTTACAACATGGCGCATCCGGGGAAACCAATACTGATTGCCTATTCTTTCAACAGTTTTGTCAGCCGCAAAATGACCCAGGTCGTCGTGGTTGCATTTAATTATTTGCCAAATGCATTTTTTTGGCACTACCCAGCGGCGACCTCGGGACGTTCTTTTGTAAACTTTACCACCTAGCAATTCATATTTATTAAAAACGTTTTTATTACCTTCGGCCTTCCCTGATTCTAAGATGACTTTGATACGTTGCAGCTCAGGTTCTTGCAATTGCACCGAAAGTAACCAATCTGCTTCGGTTATGGACATTATAATTTCGGCCTCTGTTTTTCCCCCGGATAGCACGGGGTTCCGACTGAGCGCATCTACATGTTGCATTCGTGTGCCTTCTCGGTGAACGATAACAAATGAAAATTCTTGTGTCGCTAAAACCCATCGTGCAATCCGGGGAATAATCTCTTTTTTGGTTAAAGCGTACCTCACCGAGTTACAATCCGTCACAATTTTAAAAGGCGACCCTAATAAATATAACCGAAATTTCTGAAGCGAACAAACGATTGCTAATAGCTCTAGTTCAAAGGAATGGTATTTCTTCTCGTCGTCTGTAGTTTGCCTACTATAGTAATGGACTGGTTTCTCACCGTCGTCCGTAACTTGCATGAGTATGCCAGCAATACCATCTCTACTGGCGTCCGTGTATAAGACATTTTCTTTATCGGGGTCAAAAATCGATAAAACGCTATCAGAAGTTAATTTACTCCTCAACGTCTGAAAAGCTTCATCGTGGACCGTCTCCCAGGCCCAGACCGTATCCCTTTTCAACAGTTTCGTCAGTGGGGCCGACATCATGGCACAATTTTTAATGAACTTCCGAAAATAACTTATAAGACCAAGAAACTGTCGAAGCTGGTGCACGGTCTTGGGGGTGGGGTAGTTTCGAACTGCCTCCAATTTGGACTCGCTCGGCATCACACAGTCCGGTTTTATTCTGTACCCCAGAAAGTCGATACTGGTTTGTAGAAAATGGCATTTTTTTAAATTGAGGGTTAAGCCATTTTCTCTAAAAATTTTCAAAACCTGCTCAAGTAGTTTCAGATTCTCTTGTACCGTTTCTGTTACCAAATATACGTCGTCTAAATACAGAATAACGTTTTCAAACCTCAAGTTACCTAATACTTTATTCATCATCTGCTGGAAGCAGGCCGGTGCGTTAGCTAAACCAAACGGGAGTCTGAGAAATTCGTAGTGTCCATCTTCTGTAATGAACGCTGTTTTGTCTATAGATTGCCTGTGCATCGTAATTTGGTAGTATCCACTTTTTAAGTCTAGACTTGTAAAGTATTTACGTCCCTGAAGCCTATCCACAAGATCCTCAATGCGGGGCATCGGATATTTATCCTTGATCGTGATTTTATTTAGTAATCGGTAGTCTATACAAAGCCTCTTTTCTCCGTTCTTTTTATTAACGAGTAACGCCGGACTCGCATATGGTGACTTACTCCCACGTATGATATTATTTTCCAGTAACTCACCCACCATTTCGCGAATTATTTTTCTATCCGCATTAGAACATCTAAAAGGTCGGCATTGAATAGGCTGAGAGCTAGTTAAATTTATTTTCATTTCATAATTTCTAGCCCTGCCTAGCTCCCGAATATTAGACGCAACACAGTCCTTATATTGTCTGAAGAGAGTTATTAGTTCATTCTGGTGTGAATTAGAGTTTAACTTAAAATCGTTGACGGTTTTACAAAACTCTGTAAATGCATTAGCGTAATCAAACTTGAGTACATTACCTATTCGCGAATACATTAGGTCTGATCGCTCGGTCACGTTTCTTCCTATCAGAATCTCACAACCTTCCAGGTCGTTGATTACATAGAATTCAACATCCGTCAAATTTACCGAATCCATTGTCAAGTTAACTGTTATCTTGTGGGTAACGAGTTTCGAAATTTGTTTAGAAAACCCTTGCAACAAAATAGGTATGGGTAGTTTAACGAGTTCGAAAGAATTTTTCTTTACTAATGACTCTGACATCAAGGAACAACTACTACCAGTGTCAATAAACGCTTCGTGATCAGAATTATTAATAGATATGTTTTTTACAAATTTATTCCGTGGATCGAGTGTAGAAATGAATTTAGTTTCTTGTTTTTCGATTTGTATATTCGACCGTGTAAAAAACTAGCTAAGCTATCACACGTTACAAAGTTATTGGCTTCTATCGATGCCCCTATACCACTATCGCCTATATTTCCGACAATAATAGACACAACATCTTGTTCCGAAAAATTCAATGACAATCGATCAATTTTACATTTTTGTTGAAAGTGAAACTCGTAAAGAGATTGATTTTCGGCCGGTTTCGTGTTGATAATCTCTTTCAATAGTTCAAACATGTTCCGACGAATTTGAAAACTAGAGGTTAGTTTCCGTTTCCAATCCCTCCATTCCCACGAAGGCCATTGCCTTTCGGTACACAATAAGGAATCATACCACACTTTGGCTGAACCCTTCAGTTTATTCAAAGCCTGATAACGGATCACTTCATCGGACCATGAAAACGTTTGAGAGTAACATCGAATAATACCAAGCCAAGCGTTTATATCGTCTCTTAACGGGTCGAACTCGGGAATAATGTTGTTTAAAGTGAAAGTATTGTTTGAACTCACAGTTTGGGCACCAGCCTTACGTGATACCCTTTCCCTTCGTTTTGGTGGAGGCGACGGTGTTCTGGCGCTGCTGGAACTCGAGCTTGACAGAGTTCGCTTTGAACGTTTGTTACGCTTACTTCGTTTACCCATTTGTGCGAAGGTTACGTATCCAACTTCTGATGTTGCCTTTAATAGTTATTAACCCGTAGAACAACTGCCGGATTACTTATATCGATCTACTACACACGGAAATAGCACAGTGTTGTCACTCCGACGCTGAACGGCAAAAAAGAGGGCTCGAAAGGTGCGCTCGCCCCTTTTATACCGTCTGCCAGCGCCCTCTCCTTCCCCTCCAGTCATTAGATGCTTGGTTCTTGAATCAGCCGCTGTCGCTAGTGTCGCTGTTTGCTCTCGTAGTACCGGGGTTCGCCCACAGATGTCGCTTATTTCGATACTACGACGCGAGATGTCAGCGATCGCCAACAGGTTATTCTTTTAAAATCATTCAATAAAGATAATAGAAAACATTTGTCAACGTCTTTTGGGTACTGTCCGCATTGGCTTTTTTCATTTTTTCTCAGTTATTTTAATATCTTGTCAATGGTGGTGGGTAATCAAGACTTCTCGGAGTGTTTTAACTCACTTAATCCTGCTCCTGAGATGTTTGGATTTGGATCAGCTCCATCTTAGGTCTACCCTGGAGTGGGAGTCTTGAATTTGAGTCGTAAACCGGCCGCACGGCAGAGCCGCTTTTGGGCGGTGGCACTGGCGGATATGTCCAAGCCGTCGTTGTGTTTTTTGAGTGTTTAGTTTAGTAAGTGAGATTTTGTTTAGGTTACGATGGGACTGACATGCCAGTGTTGGCCAAAGTCCCAAATTAAGTATATAGAATTAAAAAAAAAAAAAAAAAAATCCTGCTCCGCTTGCGGATCCGACTCCACTTAGTTACTCCTTAACTCTTTTGATTCACCTTCCGAGAGCGTTTCATTCCCTTTCCACAATGGTTGTTGTATAATAAGCAAAAAAAAAAAAAAGGTCATGCCAACGTTGTATCTCGATTATTTTGAGCCCCCGACAAGTGCCGATGCGTGATTATAATCACGATCGGCGCCGGAATCGGAATGAATAACAATTAAGGGATTCTGCTCCGGATTCAACTCTTTAGATTCATTAACTGCGGAGTTACCCATCACTACAGTGGTGTCAGGCGTATCTGTTGGCTTCCTCTTTCTAGCATTTAATTCTGTTTCTTCCGTGGGCGCCCACGGAATAAACAAAACGGGCTTTTTGACTATTCGGATAGCTATGGTTTATGCACCCTTTCTGTCTGCTGATGTGCGCTTGTCTTTAAAATTGAGGTGTAAATGGTCCGTAAAGCCGAAAATAAAATCGTATTAGCAGTTTCTGTACATGAAATATTTAAAAAAAAAAAAAGTAATTCAGTGCAGTACATGTAATACAGAGCCCAGAAGGACATTTTTTGTACTCTCTGTCAAAACGCGCATCACGCAAAAACCGTTGGACGGATTTTAATGAAACTGAGTACACCTCCACCCATGGTCCTACCAACCTTTTGGTTATACGGACCAAATCGTCGGGAGGTACGCGCCGTTCGCCTGCTAGGGCTATGTTGCGGCGCGTATCTGCTCTGCCTCCCTACAAGTATTCTCTTTTGCCTGTGTCCCATAAGCACTCTCCCCTTTCTGGGGCTGTTTTACTCCACAAGACGATGTACTTCAGTGCCGAACAGCTCATTCGGGCTCCTTTTCCTGTGCCATCGGTGTGCAAACTCTCTGAGCCCGCGGAAGTTCGCTTCGGAGGAGACGAGGTCGCAGTAGTATGCCGGTCCCTCCTCCCGCCGTACAATCCTCTCTAGCATGCTCTCGTGAAACTCAGTACAGTTTATAACTTATATTGTGGGTTAATATTTAAGGTACTTTTTATCCAGATTAATTATGGAATTCCCACTGGAATAACGAGTTCACACGATCGATGTCGCTGACACCACTAGTTTAAACTAAAGCTGCACCCGCATTCTATTTCCTCTGGTGATTTGGTGGTTGACTTGTGGAGAACACTAAGCCATTAATTACATCTGCCATCTTTCCGGGTCAAAAACTCGTATGATTTAACTTAAAAAAATATTCATATAAGTATCATACCATGGAAATGATTCTATTGTAGTACTTCTGATCCTTGTGTGATTCGTTCACGCCTAGCAGTTTTGTGTACATGCAGTGTCTGATGCTGTACCTGCAAAAAAACAAATTTGCTCTAAAATAATAACATGCAGGTGCAGAATAATATTTAATACATCAATTTTGGATCTTTAGAGCGGTGATAGCCTAGGAGTATCGATACTCAACTTATATTCATGATCGTAAGTTGAAATCCTCGGTCCGAACTACTGAGTTCCTATTTAAGTATGAATTTTAAAAAAAATATCACTAGCTCTGCAGTGAGGGAAAACATCGTGAGGAATCCCCCATGTTAGAGAAATAAAAAAAATCTAGTGTGTGTATCACAAATCCGCACTGAATCTGTTATTTTAGAAATAAATAAGTAAGCATTTTAAAAATATATCGTTTATTCAATATGGTCACCATTTGCTTTTATACAATCTTTCAAATGTTGTAGTCAGTTTTCAATTGATGGAAAATCCATGGGAAAATTAGCTACTGCTACCCTCATGGAATGTTTCAATATTATCGGGGCGTTTAGTTAGAGCATTCCATGCTCTCTAAAACAGACTATAAATCGTCATCAAGCAGCTTAAGGTCGGGACTAGATGACGGCCAGTCTTCAACTCTAATAAAGTCGAGAATATTCCTTTCTAGCCACACCTATGTTGAGTGAGCCTTATGACCTGGTGCCGAGTCTTGCTGAAAGAATCATCCTTGGTTATGGAACAGGGTGTTGTTAAGAGGCTTTGCGACCTTCTCAAGAATAGTATCTTGATACACTTGAGGCGACGTTTTAATACCTTTTTCACAAAAATATGGTTGAGTCACACCTTGATAGGCAACACCCCACCAAACCATCACTGAAGACATATAATTGCCATGTTGCACGCTAATGATTAATTCAGCAGCTTCACTAGAGTTATGAGCATAAACTCGGTCATTCTGCTTGATAAAATGTTTCTCTAGGGTGAACATTTTCTCGTCCGTAAAAAAGATTTGATCTCCCTTTGCATACGCGAAGAAGTTGTTTTGATTTGTCAACCCTATTTTTCTTTAAATTATCAGTTAAGTAATGACCAGTCTTTTGTAAGCATCAAGTCTTAAATCATCTTTTAAAATACATATGTGACATGTTCTGAGTGCTGTATTCATCTCTCTGGATAAAACCTTTTGCTTATGGACAGGATTTCGTCGATTCTCTGCTTCACAGCTTTAATCGCCAGTTTAGTATGAATAGTGCGTAAACGGCCAGACAATTTTCTGTCACAAACAGAGAACGTTTCAATGTACCTACCAATGTCCCGGTACATATACGTGTATGGAGTTTTAAAAACTGTATTAGGCTCCATGCCTACTTTGTGTAATGTAATTACAGCAATAGGTTTTCTTTATCACCCCACTCATTAAATATTAGTACAATATTTATTAACGATTGGCGCTAAAATGAGAAAAAACCATTCATTTTTAAGGTGAGAATGACATATTCAAAAATAATTTATTATATTTTCTTTATTGTAACAGTATTTATGGTCAGACTAGATATATAGCTGCCAGTTATAAAATTTTAGTCTTATGAATGACGTACGTTCGGTACTGAAACATACTGTTGTATTTTGTTAAGTAGATTATTATTGTATTATTATTAGAGATACAGAGGAATTAAGCTTACTGTTTAATTTCTACTGTACCCCCTTTAATTTTTCACATTTAACCAACAGTCAACTGATAGACAATGCCTTAAAGGCAATAAGTCGCCTCTATGCAATATAGTGCAAAAAGAGAAAATAAATAAATATAAATGTGTTAGTTAGAGTATAATAAAGCATCTATCTATTTATTTAGAATACATACCTCTTTAACAAATAACACAAGTCAATAGTCCATGTGGACCTCCCGAACCCTTCCTCGCAACACACTTCCTCCAAATTGTCTATAAGCTCTGGACGCTGTTCTCTATGCAGCAGCATCAGCACACTGGTCACTCCGCAGTCCCAGTTATAGCGCTGTTTGAAGTGGGCTATCTGGTGCTCTACATACCCTGAGGGCTCTAGGAGTTCATCTGAAATTATTTATTTATTTACTCATTTTGCACTATATTGTACAGGCGGACTTAACTTATTACTATTGTGTAATAGGTGAGCAGAACTACTGCTGATATGCTGGTTTACAGTTTGATATCTTCTTATGGCCTGATTTTGTATTGGCTAGTGTTTTATTTTAGATTATTGCAGCACTTAGCTGTTTTGTTTGTGTTTAGTTTGAACATGTCAGGAACGTCTCAACGGTTGTATATTAAAGAAATTTTATATCATTAATTTAGAAATTATTATTATTATGTAACATTATACTAATTGCTTGTACATCTAATTTGTACTTTGTAATTCCCTGTATGTTTATGGTGTATAATAACCAGTATCTATCTATCATCTGAACACCTGTCAGGATAACTTTAAAGCCAGAAGTGGTTGGCAATGATTGAATTCTTTTCAGTTTAGTGGGTGCTGGAAGCTTACAATTTTTTTTATAGAAAGAAGGCGGCAAACTAGCATATAGTCCATCTGGTGTAAAGTGTAAAAAAAGTCTGCCGTTTGTACAATTACTTGCACAATGAAGTTTAAATAAATAAAAACAAATAAACACAAAATGAGCATATCAAGAATGAATACTAACATAAAGATATCTGCATCGTTTCCAACTCTGGCTCAGACATGTCTGTTGACTGCTCATCTGAAGTTTCAGTGTTTAAAAGTAACGCCATTTCTGAAAGTGACACAGTTAAAAGATGCAAATGCAAGTTGGACACAATGCAAAGCTATGTGGTTCTGACCTATCTTATACTACAATATATTGACATTAGATTCCAATTCCAATTTCCTAATATGGCCCCATCGAGACTTCTGATGATTCTGATGATTCTGCCAATGTCAAGGTTGAATGAAATAGTAAAAAAACATTGATAGAAAGATAAAAACACGCAGAGATTATGCTGGTTCCAGTTGAGCTCACTAAAACAAAGAATACCCAAATTTATATATAAGTATATAATATTAAATTAGATATTAGTTTTATAAAAGTATGATATGAAGACAGGGAAAAAGTGTTTTTGGTTAATAATAATACACTTAACATAAAATACTGATGATGAATATGATGTAATAGTTAAAGAATAATTAAAGAACGATGTTATTAACTCTAATGAATTTGTGAAGAATATTAATATGAGAGGAAAAGACAAGGGTTAGTATGTAATTCACATTTACAGGGCGAGGAAAAGATGGGGGAAGTATATCGTAAAGAGGTGTTGCGAGGCGGGGACAACTAAAAAAAATGTGCTCCAGAGTTCCTTCTTCAAGTCACACAAGGAAAGATCCCGAATCCTTAGCTTAGCCAGGAAAGCCGGCGAGTATACGTGTCCTAATCTTAAACGAATTATAACTGACGTGGCCAATTTATTGATGTTCTGATACTTAAAAAACCAAGGTCTAGGAGGGATAGTCGGCTGGATGGAACGATAGTGTCGGGCTTTAGTTTGTCTAGACGACTGCCACAGATCATTCCAGGATTTATCCAAATAAGGTTTAGCCAGAGCCCGTAGATCGCGAGAAAAATATTTTGAATACGAGTCGCATCCCACACGCATAGCGTCCTTTGCCAAAAGGTCCGCTGTCTCATTACCAGAGATACCAGATTGGCTAGTGATCCACGCAAGAACGACTTCTATGCCTGATACGTGGCATTTATAAAGGACCTCTTTTAACTTTAAGCTGATATAAAAGTTGTCTCTAGCGTGGAAAGGAGACTTGTTAATATCCTACAGACAACTTAATGAGTCAGAAAAGACGATGGACTTATTTAACTTATGAGATTCTATAAACAATACCGCTTCCAAGAGAGCTAAAGACTCCCCAGTGAATATAGAGGTTTGAGGGGGACATTCATAATTAAGAACAATTTGGGAATCCATACAGCAGAACCTACATTATTTTCTATAGACAACTTAGCTGAGTCTGTATAAACAGTTAACCAGCCAGGCCATTTTTCGTCTATTATGCTATTGAATGCAATATTTGCATTAGGGGATCTTTTTCCAATGCCAAAATTAAGAATAACTCTCGGGATAAAGAGCAGAGATTCGAAATCGAAATGGAACAGAGGATTCTTATCAAGTTGAAAAGTAGGGGAAGGGAGTGCAGAAAATTTTGAGAGGCTTTTGAATAAAAGGGGAGTCTCCTTATGAGACCAGTAACTAGATGAGGGCAGTAACTGAGACAATAATTTAAGTCTTTGAAGTAGCGGATGAGAGGAAAATTGTATAATATTGAAAAAGATAAAAATTGTGGGCGGAGGTTTAAATGTGGTTCCAAACATTGTACTTGAAGGGCATTAATGGGGGAAGATTTCATAGCACCAGTGATGATACGCAAACATTTAGACTGGATCCTCTCCAGCTTGCAAAGTGCCATTTTACTACAAGGTTCCAACAAGAAACATCAATAGTCAAAGTGGCTTCGGATAATCGCTTTATACAGCAGCTTCTGACTGTAGGGGTGGGCGCCCCAACGTACCCCGGAAAGTGCACGTAAGACATTGATGTTACTCTCGCATTTGCTGACAATATAATTCATATGGTGTATACCCGTCATTCGAGTCAAATATGACCCCTAAAAATTTTACTCTATCTTGAATGGATATGTGTTGACCACCGACTGATAAATTAATAGTAGGGATTGAGCGTTTACGAGAAAAGACCACTGCCTTAAATTTATGGACAGACAAAGACAGACCATGATCATTCAGCCAATCTAAATCTATCTAACCAGTCTAAATAAGATAAGGCTGAGTTCAACCTGCTACTAGCATCAGGAATTGTTTTTGAAGATACATAAAAAGCAATGTCATCTGAATATTGGAGAATGCTGCAAAAACAGTCTACAGTTTTATCCAGATCATGGTATAAATATTATAGAACAAAGGACTAAGGACAGAGCCCTGTGGGAGTCCCTTCCATATATACCTAGAGGGAGATAACGAGCCTTGGTAGGTGACGGACATGGAGCGTGCCATAAAAAGGTTGCAGATGATGTTGACCATCTTCACGGGGATACTCAGCTGTAGCATCTTCTGCCTGAGTATTGGAAGCTGGACGTTATCATAGGCTGAAGATATGTCAAGGAAGACACCAATCAAGTGTTCTCCGTGAGAAAAAGAGATTCGGACATCTGAAGTAAAGATACTAAGGCTGTCCATGGTATCCATACCTTTTCGGAATCCAAATTGAGTTTTTGGAAGCATACCTCTATTTTCTACCATCCACTCTAGTCGATTCTTGACCAGGTGTTCAAGAATTTTGGATAAAACAGATGACAATGCAATAGGTCTGTAAGAGGAGCAGTCATCTGGGTCTTTACCCGGCTTCAGAATGGGGATTACAATTTGAGTTTTCCAAGAGTCTGGGATCAAGCCAGAACTGTAAATGTGATTGATTAATTTTAAGATGAAAGTTTTAGCCAAAATAGGTGACTTGGTGACAAAAGAGTAAGGGATCCCATCTACCCCAGGGCTAGAATCTCTAAGGTGATCAAGGGCACAGTGTAGTTCAATGAGAGAAAATGGTTCATCCATTCTATCAACGGAATGGGAAGATGTAAGCATAGGAGGCGGCAGGTTATCTGCCGAAGGAACGAAGGGAGGAGCCAATTTATTTAGAAAGTCAGGAAGCCAAGAATCTACAGCATTAAAATAAAATTTAATAGAATAAAATAAAAAAATAAAAAAAAAAATTAGGAGAGATATTACTGTTAGTGGAGTAGGATCGGCAGAAAGCTTTTACACGTTTCCACACTAGAGAAACAGATCTGGGAGACAGGGATTCGCAAAATGCAAGCCATCCTTGCTTTTTCTTTTTAGAAAGCAACCTTTTAGACTAAGCTAGGATTCTTTTGAAGTTAATATAGGAATCCATGTTTGAATCTATAGCAAAAATGGATTCAGCTTCATTTCGTTGTCGAATACTGGCGGTGTAATCTGCATCCCACCATGGAGGGGAAGGAATTCTACTACAAGAGGATTTTTTTACAGGGATAGATTCATCCGCAGCAGCTAAGAGAACCGATGTATATTGAAGATAGATACTAAGAAAATTAGACACGTTGACTGGAGGCAATGAAGCGATTTTGGAATCTACTACCTGGGAGAATTTGTCCCAGTCTGCCATAGATAATCTGTATTTAAGAAGAGGGGGACGGTCTTTAGAGAGTGAAACAGAATGGTGTATGGTAGTCAAAATGGGTAAAATGATCACTGCCATAGGAGTTAGGTAAAACTCTCCAAGAAAGAGAAGGCTAGGGAAGCAAGGGTAAGGTCAACGGCACTAATGTTCTGTATTGAAGATACTCTACGGGTGCTGGCGCCGTCGTTCAAGATACAAAGATTTTGATCATCCAGAAGGTCAAGAAAGGTAGACGAGACCGTGTCACAAGTGTGAGAACCCCACAGGGTATGATGGCAAATAAAATCTCCCATGATTATCAATGGGCCCGTAATAGGAGACAGTAAGGAATTGAACTCCGATATTATATTAGGATTGGGGTGGGGGATATAAACTGAAATGAAAGTAATATTTAAGGCTTTCGCAGCCACTGCATGAAAGTCAGGGCTGTGAGGTGGGAGTGGGATTTGGGAGAAAGGTACAGAAGTATTAATAAGTAATGCACAAGCTGCATATCCATCAGTACGGTCATCTCGGAGGCATGAGTAGCCTGGTCACTTAAAACGGGAACCCGGCTTAAGCCATGTCTCCGAGATGGTGGCCAATATTGGCTTATGCAGGTTCATTAGCAATATAACGTCAGGTTTTTGGATACGAATATTCCTACAATTCCACTGAAGGAGATTTGCTTTTGCTGTGAAGAGAGTTTTTTAGGAGAGAGAGCAATGGCTGAAGCATTTGGAGGAATAGAGTCACTAAATTTAGACAAGAAGTTTATTAAAAGGAAGACAAGTAGTTCTACAAGATTGTCATTGGGGGAAAAGCCGCAAGGATCTGACAATGCACAGCCATTCGGGAGGGAGGACTGAGGAGTTTTTGTGATAGAATTGTGGACATGTACATCGTATGATTTGTCAAAGTTTTGTTGTGGGAGGCGATTAACATACACCGTTTGCTTATATGAAGATTGACTAGTAGGGAGATTGGTTCGAGAGGAGTGAGGATTAGGAGAGGGCAATGTGGGCCCATTGGATGTAATGGGGGAGGCAGCAATGTCTGCATAAGGTGTCCTCACTGCGCGGAAACGTTGAGATGCCTCAGAATAGGGAATATTTTCTTCTGACATTACCATCTTGATTGATTTTTGACGCGAGTGCTCTGGACATAGGGTGTATGTAGCAGTATGCTTGCCTAAACAAAACAAGCAAGTGGAATCTGCTTCAGCTATCTGGCAAGAGTCGCCCCTGTGAGGTTGTGCACACTTGTAGCACCTTGGACTTGACCTACATTGGACTGCGGTATGGCCGAATCTACAGCAATTGCAACACTGTATGGAGGAGAGGTGATATAGAGATATGGGGATAGAGGAGTCAAAACTGTAGATTCTTTCAGGAAGAATCTGCCCCAAAAATGTGATGACTACTGTTGTAGATGGAATCCACGTTCTCACACCACACGTCTACTAGATCTCTTATTCAAACGCCTGGCCTTAATGACCAGGCCACAATTAGGGGGGAATGTTAGGCTTTCCAGGAATTCTTTTAAGGTCTAGTCAGTAGGGACCTGCCTGACTAAACCTAATCTGGTTATATGAAATGTAGGAACAAATGCCTCATAGTCACTTTTTTGGAAGTTTTCATTTTCTAGAGCTGTGTTGGCTGACTCCGCATTCTTGAACTCCACTGAAACTTTGTTTCTACCGGCCGATTTTATACCTCCTACAGCTATGCCCTTGATATTGTTTTTGTGAATAAATTGGGCCAGTTTTAGTGTCCTTAGAGGGGCACTGGAAGTAGGATCTGATTTAGTGATGTGGATAAGGAATGGACCTTTATCCAATTCCGTATATTTTAATTTCTAAAATGACTCATATTCTGGTTTTGTGTACATTTCCTGTACTGAGGCAGAAGGAGAAATAATCTTTTTGGGGTTCGCTTCAACAGGCTCACACTCTGCTGCGCGCTTTCCCCCAGCCTTGGTGAGAATAGGACGGGAACTTTGCGACATTTCAGACATTTCCACGTCTACTTGAGACAGACCTCCCCGGGGGGAGGGTCAACCTCCGAGTCCATTTTCCTTAGTTTTCCCTCTTATGGATGTTTATTTTGTCTCACCCAATACCAAACACAAATGAATCACCACCACCACAAAAAAATTAGGTTCTCAACCGAAAAATAGTACTAAAAGACCTAATTCGATGTTAAGAGAATGTTTTACTCAACAATGACACTATCAAAATCCATTGACATTAGATATAAAAGTGATGTCATCTGTCTAATGTAGCATAGCTTCACGAGTTGATGAGCATAGCTTCACGAGTTGATGAGCATAGCTTCACGAATTGATGAGCATAGCTTTATGAGTGCTTATGACAATTTATCTTAACCATTTTAGAGGAGCATTTAACCTCAAGGGATTAAAACCACTAAACAATAAAAAATTGGACAAAAACGCTCACTAACATTTACCTCTCAAGTTTTAAGGGTTCATTAGCGCTCGAGGGTGGAGTGTTCATTTTTAAAACAATAGGATAGTATGCTGGAGATCAGCAGCGCAACCGCAATCCTGGTTTTGCAAGTGTCCATATGATAGGGCGTGTACCACTTTGGCACCTCTTTCATAACAAATTACAAGTCTAGTACAAATCAAGAACAAATTACTAGTTTTACACAAAACTGTAGTGGGAGAATTACAGTTTAAATATAAATAACATTTGAGATTTTCACGTTTACACATATTTATATATTTAAACAATGTCTTTGGTGCAACGAAAAAATTAATATGGACCATGTAGTAAAATAAATAAGGTAAACATACGCGCTGACCCGTTTAAATATATAAATAACTATAAAATTTTATAACTTAAATAAATTTAAATTGACAAAGTACACTGTATTCACGACTCACTTGCATTTTCAGTCGCCATAATTCAAATATTTAGAAAAGTGCGGTGTGTTTCGAATGAGTACGGTACAGTACCGACCGATACTAAATTATGTCATGTTACTCATGTTTCATAGTGAAATTCTTCCAAGAAAATTATTTAATACATATGATTCATTATTTAGGTATATGTTTGATTTTGATAAAAACACTTAAGTTGAAGAAAAGATGCACAAGAAGTTATTATTAGAAAAATTGCGTTCCATTCTAAGTTAAATTCATAATTGTGACTGACACTTGTTTTGGTATGGAATAATATTATTACTTTTTGAACTGATAAATTTAAGATAACAAATGTCTTATTATCAGATTTTATTTTACATTATTTTATTAAGTAGATGTGATATAATAAACTAACATAACTCCCTCGATACTTATAGATGTTCTTAATATATTCTTTTATTTCAGTCTTTTTTTCTAAAATGTTAACATACAATTATTGTGGCTGGCATTTTTGATATTCTCTTTTAACATTTAAATGCTTTTCAAAACAAATACATTGGGCTGTATGTATGTCTTTTAACGCATTTTAAATATTTCATAAAACAAATTTGTAACGGAACGGAATGGTAAAATATGGACGTCAGATGCGTTTCGTTTCAAATTTAATGTTACTTGGCGCCGTTTTCGATTGATTTATAATTATAAGGAAATTGTATACAAAGTAAAATATTAAGTTCGTTGCAAAAAAGATAAAATTCATTAGACAAACGAACGTTGATGTAATGAATTATGTGATGTGATGAGCTGACGCGGTAACTTATACGATAAACTTTACGATAACAAAACGTACTTATCATATTAACTGACATCTGTTTTCCTTCAAGTTTTAAATATTATTTTTTCTTTACGATGATCATAAAAAAGGCATTTTTTAAATTGATCTATACAAGAAAACCTGTTAATCGCTACATCGATATACGTTCTTTGAGTACACAAACAGCTTCAAAAGAATATGATGACAAAAAATCCAATCAAACTCACTTTGGTTTTCAAACTGTGGATGAGCAGGAGAAATGGAAAAAGGGTTAGTTTTTGTGTGTGGGTGCCTAGATATATTAATATCTTAAATTTAAAATGCCCCCCTCAAACACCAGTCTTTACGGGAGAAGTTAGCCACTCATTATGTTGAGACACATCTAAAACAAGTCTGTCATGTCCCTTTTCCATTCCAAGTTTACATCTATTATACTCCAAATCAGAAAGACTTCTCATCTACAGTCAGAGTTCGTAAAAATCCGATATTTATGATAAATATCAAAATATCCGATATTTGATCTTAGTAATCTGATCATTGGCAGTGACAGTGATCATAATTTTTATTTATGTCAGTATAACAATTTAACCCATTTGATGAGGCAAACAGATTGGTGTAATTTTTTTTTAAAAGGCGGTAGACGACCATACTGTCCACCTGATGGTAAGTGGATACTGTCGTCCATTGACATTCACGATACATGCCACCATCAGTCCAGAATGACAAACGTTGGCATGCCCCTGGATGCACTGCCTACTTTGCAGATTTAAGGAATGGATTGGGAAAATGGAGAGGATGGGATGGGAATGGACTCTGGCATATCTCACTCACTACTGAACATGTACATACATTGGGGAAATATGATAAAGTAGGAAATGCAGTACATTTCAAGGTAGTCTTCTGTGGGAGAGGGGTAATGTGGCAAGTAGAGTGCGCCCAGTGGCTGTGAGAATGTAGCGTGCACTCCCCCCTAAAAAAACTGAATAAAGCATTGTTTCAAGGTTCCGTTTATATAGAAACATGGTCTAATTTTAATATTTAATGCAATAAAAAATGTAAATTCACTGTTCATAGTATATCAGTAAATACAGTGGCGGATTAACATATAAGCACATGCTTAGGGCCCCTGTTCTGAAATATAAATTTTGAATACATATTTTGATGAACTTTGTTTTATTTTCTAATTTCTACCTTCCAAATCCAAGCAACAGAGGGCCTACACAGCCTATGCTTACGACCTCCGAAACTCTTAATCCACCACTGAGTAAATACATATCCATATATGTAATATTAGACATAATAAGTAACATTAGAAAGAAAAGTGTTTAATTCATAATATAGTATACTAAATACTTGTGGGAACATACATAAATATTTTATATTGTAAATTGGGTCTGAAAAAAGCTTTTGTTTAACTTTTCTATTCAACATTCAGCAAACCCTTCATTCTGACCCGATTTATAATATTAAAAAAATGTGAATGTTTAAAAAGTTATGTAAGTAAATAGTCTAAATAAAGAAATTTAATTGTGGCTGTTAAAATAGAAGCCAGTTAGGTGAAAGTTGAAGTTGAAATCAATACATATAAATGTAAGAGTTACTAAATTAGAAGTTTCAACCACTAGATGGCGTTGCTCTATATAATTACTACTACCTGTAGGTTAGTTTTACAATTTTAATTAAATTGCATTTTTAATAAAGAACTTTTTATCTAATTAACGTCATTTTATCTAACATTACTTATCTAATTTTAAGAATTAATAAGGCCATACTGACAATAAGGTATCTTTGCTCAGATAACGTCATATGAAATAGCAATTTATATGTTACAGTTCATGAAGTGTTCGAGAATGTAGCTAACAAGTACGATGTGATGAATGATGTCATGTCGTTCGGCATCCATAGGTTATGGAAAGACATGTTGATGCAACGGCTGGCACCTACACACGGGACGAAGCTCCTTGATATGGCGGGTGGGACTGGTAATAATTTGCGACTTTGAATAATTTGTCATTCCTCTTTATAGACATTTAACTTTTAAGATCTAAGACTTATCGCCAAACAATATAAGTGAGTCTTTTGCCTGCACAATTGCAGGGAGGACTAACACGGAGTTGCATGGAGAGTGGGCGGTATACGCACATGGACTCGCTTATCTTGTTTGCCTATAAACTAACTAACAACCTACTAGCTAATGACCAATTACCTTAGTTGGTAGTGACTCTAAATAGATGTGCAAAAGGTCCCAGGTTCAATTCCTGGTCAGATACTTGTTATAAACAAATGTTTGTTTGAGTCTGGGTGGTATGTCCATCACATGTTCTTGTGTCTGGACCCACGATTCAGGGAATCCTAGTGTGGCCCTTTGCGTGTAGGTTATTTATTTAACTTCTAAACATCTAATATCTCTAAAGTTGTGGGTTTTTAATCACAGTCTACTCAGTATGTCCAAAAAATTTTGTTTTGGGCTCTATATCATTTGTACTTTATATTAGAATCACTTTTTTAAAAAAAAAATAAGTTTCATGTACATACAGTGCTTTTAGATGAATAGATATGTATTTTATAGATATATTGTAAGTGAAGAGCTGTACATTCAAACTGAACTTTTCTAGGTGACATATCATTCAGATATATAAACTACTTGCGGAACCTGGGACCTGCTCCAGCAGGCAAAACTAGCAGTGTCACAGTGTGTGACATCAACCAGTCCATGCTTGATGTTGGCAAGCTGAGAGCACAAAAGTAAGAGATGTATTATTTAATCAAGATACCCTATCTCTTAATATACTCATATCGCCAGAGTCGGATTTATCAGACAGAAAAGAATTTCTTGTTATGATATGGTGGTGAATAAGGTTTGCAGTTTGAGATCAGTGTGGGATATTTTTTTGTTAACCTATACTATATCTTCATAAATTAATGAATATTGTTTTAAGAAACGGTTTAGAATATATAGAAATAGACAGATGGCAGCACTGGTCGGATATGCCATAGCCCATTTCCAACCCATCCTATCCCTCCCTATTTTCCTAATCCTTCCTCTACATCCATACCTACATCTTCAAAGGCAGGCAGCGCATCTGTGGGCGTTCCAACGTTTCTCATTGTGGACTGAAGTTGGCATGTACAGTTGGATGTCTATGGGTGACAGTATTCACTTACCATCAGGTGGACTATACGCTCATCTGCCGCCTTCATTCTATAAAAAAAAAGTCAGATGGGATATTTCACTATTTTCTGTATGTTTTTGAAAAAAAATGTTTAGACTGACATTGTTTAAGAGACTACATGCTCTATTCAATGACATATTAGTGCGTCTTGCTAGTTATCGATACCGAAATATGGCCTCTGATCCATAAGTTCAAAGTTACTCAGCGAGTTATGGAGAAAGCTATGGTCGGAGTTTCCTTGGGAGATAAAATCCGGAATGAACAAATTCGTCAAAAAACGAAAGTTACCATAAAATGAGAAGAGTACAAGATCGTGTGTGATGGGTGGGCCTTGGGAGAGATTAGTATCCAGTTGTGGATAGGCTGATAGTATATTATGGTATACATAATGTGTCGTATACTGTTTACGTTAAGCATAAGTACATTAAACTAAACAGTTGCAGGGTTGACCCCTTAGTAGGTACCCATATATTTTAGGGGTCAGAATTCACTGTAGCTGTCTATGTTTCATATACAGGTTGTAACCGAATAAAGCTCCAAAACCTTAAACCGAGGAGTCTGCTCATATATGTCTGGCTGTATGTCGAAGAGTCTGGCTCACTTTGCCATAATATTGTCAATTTTTGTTGCAAAAAGATTTATAAAATTATCATATTAATTAATCCGGAATCATAGTTTCAGACTTCGAGAATTGAGCGGTTGTATCAAAAGAATCCTACCTAAAGACAATTTCTCTTCTAGACAAGGCTACACAAAAGAAGCAACCGGCGTAGATATAGAGTGGTTGTGCAGTGACGCGGAGAAGCTGTCAGTGCCCGACGAGAACTACACAGCCTATACTATCTCATTTGGCATTAGGAACTGCACACATATTGATAAGGTAACCGTGTGAATATGCTAAAACTATTTTCCCATCTTATTGGGTGGGAACTGGGAACAGCGATTAACCAAAATATAAAGATGATCAGAGATCATTACGACCCCAAAAAGTGGTAAGCTAATTTGACCGACTTGGTCAAATTTACTTACTGTCCATTCAGTAGGGCATTTGGCGTCAAAAAAGTAACAAGAACGCTACTTTATTTTTTTTTTACAATAACTTCAATATTTTTGACTTAAGCGTAACGGTGTTGTCAATGTAAAAAATATAAGCGATATAGTAACAATTGAACAACAAAGCATTTTATATATCGAAATAATATTAATAAAGTAATATTTCGGTAAATGTGTTTTCTTAATTGATTTTAAGTAAATAAAGCAAGTACTTAAAAAATGTTTTCTTTTTATATATGGCAAAGGTGCAATTAGCACATTCTGCCCGTGTCAAGATTTTGTTCGTAATAAATAATATTAAACTAAAAACGTATTCTATCAATATCCAGTCCCGTCAAAGTAAGTCGGGAGTCGCTGAGTAAAGTGATAGTAGTTTTACTGAGGATAGAAGAAGACTACTTGGAAGCACACGAAAGACGCAGTCCCATCTATGATTTTCTTTGAGTATCACAAACATTACGCACAAAATACACTTTGGAAGTTCAATGAACTATCACTATTAAAACAAAAAACTATTAAAGCACAAAGTGCACAATTTTTATAATAGTCCAACATGAACTGAACTTCATTTCTCGTTTCCCGCCAAAACGTCCAAACTAATTGTTACTGCTCGTTTACATTGACAGTATCATTTTATTTGTACCACTGGTATCACCATGTACATAGTTTTATCACAAGGAATTATCAATGTATGTATTTTAGTTGATCGAAGTGTGGGAAGTATAAGGCGAAGAGGGAAATTTCATTACTAATCATTACATATACCTATAATATTTTCTACTTTCCGTCTCATCCTATTGAGTAGACATAGTGGAACGAGTTAAGTCTCTCATTTCATATTTCCTATTTCTTTATACTTGCCACAAAGTGGGACTGATTGCTACCCTACTTTAGGTCAGCGTGGTGTGTTTGGCCTGAAACCATCTTGTGAGTACTAGACCAACGATAGTGTTGCACAATTATCGATAGTTGCCTTCGAAACCAAAACAATATCGAAAGGGCTATAGATAGTATCGATGCGAGCCAACTAATTATTATCGACTGTTTACATGTCTAGAGAGAATTCATATCGATCTTAGGAATTCAGTCGTTACGGGTATATTACATAATATGTCTTTTTGTATAGTGGTCATTTTTCCAACATTTGTCATTGGTGATTTCGCGTTATAACCGAAAAATTATACATGGATCCACAGGTCGAGCCTGATTGTGGATCCATGTGAACGAAGTGGGGATCGTTGTGAACTTAAGAGAGAGGCGTTTGCAAGTGAGTGTACATCTTGCAGGTGTTGGAGCAGGCGTACCGCGCGCTGGCGCCCGGCGGCCGCTTCTTGTGCCTAGAGTTCAGCCACCCCACCGTCGAACCCGTGCAGTGGTAAGGCCACCGTCCACCTATCATCACTATCGTGTTTCATTTACACAGGTTTCAAGCGAATTTTAGTGGTATACTCTGTGCCATTTAGCATGGCAATAGCGGTCATTGCCTTTTACCGACTTTTACCCCGAACTAAAAGTAATGTACCTACTCGTGTTTACTTGGCGAGTGTCGCTATCGTAAACACGAGTGTTTACGATGCGCACACTAGGCGCGCACCTGCCTCGCGTTACGCGAAAGCAGCCCGAGGAATGTGCACTCGGGCCCAAATGTAGTAAACTTACCCAATATATCTCCACCAAGATGGTGGGTAAGCACAATAAAGATATACAGGCCTCACTTACCCCAGGTGGTTTTGCCCACGCACAAATCTGGAAAGTGTTCCTACGCTAGTCCCTACTAGACGTGACCTATCTTAGTGTGATTGAATAAATACATATATTCCCAATAAATACTTGTGTAGTAATCCAAGTCTCGTTCTGTGGTGAGCCGGTGGCCGCTACAGTTCGGCAACTCACACACGGCAGCAAAATCACCTCGAGATATCACTTCCAATACAAGCACAATCACAGCAAATCCAACCAAAACACTCGCGTGGCACAGGATATCCGCGAACAAGACCTATTACTAGGCGCGAATAACAAATATCGACTGTCCGAGACCGCGGTGTGAATTTATCTCAATTTAACTCTGCTCGCCGCCGAGCGCGTGTTACTACTCAAAAATATCAAACCGCCTTCAATATGGCGGGGACAAAAAAATGTTGCTTCGAAATAATGTATAATTCGAATAATCAATGTATGCGGGTATGCAAAGACGCTCGCGCCAATTTCAAACAACGAGTATATTAGAGGTGTGAATGCTCGCTATTGCCAAGCGAAATGGCACGAACTTACTTACTTATATTGTACTTACTACGAATATAGACCTACTGCGTCTGGACAAACTACGATTTGGACCAAACGCTAAATGGACCTATCGCTAAAAATTCTCGTAAGCGATATGGCGAGAATCTGCCACGTTGAAATGCGAAAATTGGCCTGAACGCTGCACTTGTAGTGTTTTTTGTTGAAGAGAGTACACGCTGCAATCCCACAGCTGCTGGGTACACTCGACTGGCTACGTTACCCCTCTCTAACAGAAGACGGGTAGGTAAAGTGCCGAATGACAGGTATAATACAATTCCCAATGACACCACCAGTGTGTAGCATTGTGGTTCAGTGGTGTCATTGGTGTTGTTGTTGGTAACAAACGATATGCAGTGACATCTAAGGATGCGTCCTATACACACTAAAGCTCATATATTACGCTAGGCCGCAGCACAACACATAAAATTGCATAAATCTTCTTGAATCATTTGCATACATTTTGTATAAACCATCGCACACTAGAGGCGGGCCGCAGCGCAGCGCAATGGCGGATCGTGGTGCGCTGCGATGCGGCCCGCCTTAAAGTGCGCTGAACGGACGCAGTTAACGGACGTAATTCGAGAAATATTCGCTGTGCGATGACGTGAAGCATTGAATGTCAACAGCTAATTGACTTATTGTGTTGAGGTGCGATCCGTTGAATCTGTAATGTGCGCGAGCCTTAAGAGTACAATTGTTTGTTGGGTTTTATGATAACACCCATATCGAAATATTTTAATATCTATTTTGTATGAATATGTAGGAAACTATCGTTTTGTTACATACACGCTGAAATTTTAATGATTTTGGAACCGTAGCCTAATTAAAAAAAAACTCACAACAGAAAACACCTAGGGAAAGTAGTCTGCGCACGAGTACGAACGACTGATTGACTGTTTTGCAGACAAAATGGCGGCGCTAGTGTAGGTTGGAGTGACGATTTCTTACCAATAATATAAAAAAAATGCAGTCATTTAATAATAATTATACAAATTTTTAAAGATCATAATTAAGGATCTTACTCGATAATTACCCTACTGGTTCTGTCACAGCTTAATATTAGATTTAATCAAATTACACGTAAGTAATCGAATTAATAAATTCATACACTTGTAACATTTTACTCAGTCTACGTTACAAATATCTGGTATCGGTATTCAGTATTATGAACTACATCACTATCTTTAAAAAACAAAAGGTGACATACGACGTAACATTGTAACAGCGCGTCACGGATTGACAAAATAAGTTTCTTAGTTATTAAAGAATATTTAGGACTTCAAACAATTACGTTCGGTGTAAAATTGCCTGTTATTCTCGCGTGAAATTCAGTTATCTCGAAACTGTTGATGAACTGTCAACCCGCGCATTCACTCTTTAAGTTCCCTAAAAATATTATTTCTTACCCAACTATAATTTTACCTTTTAAATCTTTGTTGACCTTTCATATCGACAGTACAATGGAGACTCGATTATCCGGACTCGGTTATTAGGTAGTTCTGTAATATAAGATATCAAGAAGAACAACGACCGTTTCAAAATGGCTTGTATTTTAAAACATTCTATTTGATTAACTGGCAAAGACGACGATATTGAGATCGTTTTGCGGCCAGCCGTCCAGTCTAGGGATGTCAATGACCGAAATTCTTCCTGCTCGTGGCGCGCGCTTTAGACGTTTGAAATCATAAACATCACTGTTACTCGCATCGCAGGGTGTACGACCAATACTCGTTCCAAATAATCCCCGTGCTGGGCCAGCTCATCGTGGGCCAGTGGAAGCCCTACCAGTACCTCGTCGAGAGCATCAGGCAGTTCCCCAACCAGGTAATGTTGTATTTATCCTCGAATACCTAATATCACCATACATTTTCTACATATTTGTGTAATATGTTCATATTACAAAAATTTACAAGGATTAATAATTTAAGTAATATAAACCACTAGAATTAGAATTTAAGATATAACAAAAATTAAAAATATACTCAGTAATACTATTTTTGCATACTTTACATATTTTTTTATTATTATTACATTACTATACATCGCTGAATCGTGAAAAGAGGGAAAAACGAGGTTTATTTAGAGACGATCAAAAGATGTTTTTAAAAAAGCAACTTCCTTATCAGTCGTTTGGTACAAGATTTACAACGAGGCAAATGAGTCTCGAAATGGTATATACTGTGACCCTCAGAGTACTTAGATTTGGTTTACATTTGAGAATATTGATTAATTTACAATTGCGTACTTAATTGCGAATAATTATCTGAATTTGCGTGTAACGTATAGCTACCTAAACCCAAAAAATCTGTAGGTCGACACCACACGGCCTACAGATTTTTTAGTTTAGTAGCAAAATGATGTGCATTCTCAAAATGGAACAGAACAGTTATTTTTCGAAGTGACTGAAATCACTTCAGATACTTAAAAATCACGTATCCATTTTTGTGTACGAGTATATTCATATCCCATCCATCCATGTTCATACTGAAACCACTTCGAAAAAAACTGTTTTCTTGCCATTTTGAGAATTGCACATTATGCTACTAAACCGCTCGGGCTTTTTTATATTGTTATTCATTTTTTATCAGTGAAATATTTTATAGATTTCGTGTCGTTTTTAGGGGAAATTCAAGACGATGATCGAAGATGCTGGATTTAGGCAGGTGACGTACGAGAACCTTTCATTTGGTGTTTGCGCCATACACTCTGGATTTAAGATATAAGTAGTGGCATATTTGTATACAATTGTGCATTAACAGTGTAAAGGATTTTAAGGGAAATTATGGGGATGCAATTAATAAGCAACAGAATTTACCGAATGGACAGCGGATTTTAAGCCGTTCAGAACATATGATCCAAAAAGCAACTAGTCTATGCATATCGTCAAAAATGCATTTTAAATGAAATTCGGCGTATTTTATGTACATTCAATTTGCTATTATTTTCTGAATTCTATTTCTTGTGCTAAGTATGTGCATTTCCCACTTTATCGTACTTCCCCAATGTATGTACGTGTTTCGGTAGTGAGATATGCCAGAGTCC
The DNA here is from genome assembly GCA_914767545.1 of Sesia apiformis. Taxonomy (NCBI): domain Eukaryota; kingdom Metazoa; phylum Arthropoda; class Insecta; order Lepidoptera; family Sesiidae; genus Sesia; species Sesia apiformis. The sequence continues at coordinate 329,295 of OU611968.1, forward strand.
ATTCCCATCCCATCTTCTCCTTCCCTATTTTCCCAATCCATTCCTTATTCTGCAAAGGTAAGCAGCGCATCCGGGAGCGTGCCAACGTTTGTCATTCTGGACTGATGTTGGTTGGCATGTATCGCGGATGTTTATGGATGACAGTATCCACTTACCATCAAGTGGAATGTATGGTCGACTTTCGCCCAGACAGCATTTTTTTTGTAATAAAAAAACTACCATTTCTAATGGCAAGATGAAATGGTTACTATCAAATCGTAAATAATGTCAAATGGGGATTTAAATATATCGCCGCAGTTTCCAGATTTAGATAGATACCACAACAGATTTTAATGAAACTTGGCATAGTTATGTCCGGGAGCGTAACGTCTAAATGTTAAAAAATCCAATGGGTTATAAACATAATGTCCAAAGGTCAAAACGGCCAAGTGTCATAATGTCCAATTGTTAGAATGACTAACAAACTAACTTCAAACAAATAACCGATTATGTATTGCTAATAAGTAACATAAAATCAAACCTCTTTATTTAAAATCTTTTACTAAAACCTCTTTACACTTTATAAATAGTTTCATTTCACCAAAAAAACTTCATTAGAAGCCCCCACGCCAGAGACTTTCAGGCTAAGTTCCATAAAAATTTAAAATTTATAAAACATATTCAAACAGTTAATAAATGTAGTTTTATTTAGGAACAGCAAATATAAAGCTAGTGTTATTTTTCCGTGTTCGTTGTTTGTTTCTCTATTTGAATGTGTACACATTATTCAGTTTAACAATTGGACATTATGGCACATTGGACGTTTCGCTCTCAGACGTTGTGCAGATTTCACATTTAGGGTACTAAGTTCCCGCGGGAATCGTGCTAACCACACATACTTTAACGTCTACGCGCACGAAATCGTGGGCACTGCCAGTTATTTGTTTTTTTTTTTACTTCAGTTTCTCAAAAATATATTGTTTTGTCGATCATGATTTGCTGCTCATTTAGTATTTTTTGCTTTGAATAAAAGCCAAATACTTAAACACCACGTGTGAGGAATTTTAAGGTGAATAAAGGTTAAGGTGTAAGGGAAAATAAATTGTTTTGTTGTTAAATCTTTTGTTTTTGTTCATTACCATACCATCCACTGCTGGATATAGGCTACTCGATTCGCCGCTCAATGACCACTTCTAAGGAAGTCCACTTCTGGATTAGATCACTTCTTAACATGTCCACTGCTTGTACGGTGTGCAAACAATGAAATGCAAGTGTGTGCAAGATATTAAATTCGATGAATAATTGAAGATATTGTTAGGAAAATGAACATATTTTATTGTCCTTAAAAGAAAAATTTATCTAATTTTTTTTTCAAACTAGTTTCATTTCGTTCGAGTCGCTAGAAGGTATATAAAAACGCGCGTATTCGAATGCAATGTTGTGTCAAAATTTCAAAGCAATCGGTGAAGAACTTTCGGAGATTTAAGATTATGAACAAACGAACGTTTACATTTTTATTTATATACATTAAATAAAATGCATTGTTAAATGAAGCTTTTATTTTATAACTACAAATAAACTTAAGTTTTCATTTGTGTTTGCACACTGTACAAGCAGTGGACTTATTAGGAAGTGGTCATTGACCGCCGAATGGAGGCCTTACCCGCGGCCCGCCACCACACACGAACTTCAGCTCTCGTCATACATCCACTACCGGCGACTTTTCTTCAAGTTGTCAGTCCATCCTGCCGGAGGGGGTCCCACGACGAGTAGCCCGCTACGTGGTCTCCACTCGAGGACTCATCGCCCCCGTAGGTTAATATAACAATTAGTATAGTTAATTTTATATTTGTGGCCTTATTGTGTACTAGATTGACTAGTGTCAAACGTCAAATACTTCTACTATTAAAACAGTGTTTTTACCTCTGAACTCCAGTGTAACGTAATACTAGATTGTGTCATTTTTTTATGAGCGCAGTCTTTAAAAATGGCAACAAGTGAGTGGCAGATCTTTAAATCTCTTTTCTTGATGATGTTTAGGTTTGTTGAAATAAAAGATGTTTTTTATAAGGAATTTATTAAGTCCGTCAAACTGTTGGTCTTTGGAATGCTGATCCAGTACCTAAATTTACATTTTTCCTTCACACATTAAAACTATGATAAGATATCATCGACGTCCGACCGAGAAGCCGTTGATTTTCATTTCAGTTATTATTAATACATTTGCGAATAGAATTATAACATTTATACAATTTACTGATATTTTTATAAAAAAAATCCAATTGTTTCTACAAAAACAATACCGTGAAAATTCTGTTCCCTATCAAACTATTAAAATAGTCACTAAACTGATATTTCCTCACAGCAAATGCACCTTTACAGATTTATTATCAAATTGATTTCAAGTGTTCGCAAGGGGATATCTGAAGACAGTTTTGTCACACTGATCCACAACTTTTCACACTGAGTTTACTGTTGGCACGTCGGTAGACTGTCAAAAGCTCAGAAGCATGCTGGCTCACATAGTGTTAGAACTAACACAGTAATGGCAAAGCTACGATGTATCGCCGAGAGCCTACTATGTAAAACATCGAAAAGCAAATAAAGTGTGAGTTAAGGATATTCAAATGTTACTTTTGTACCGAGCGTGCACTCAACATAAGTTATTTGGCAAAAATTTTTCAATATCATACCCAAAGATCCGTGTATCCGATCCAGTGGAGGGTCCGTCCGATCGTCACAATCCAGAATCCAAAAAAGTTAATGTATCCACGCGAATGTATCCTTTCCGAGCGAAACAAAGTCTGGTCCGTGATCCTCCCATAGCCACTGATCCTTGTGTACGAATCCCCCTGACTCACACCTCCGTCCAACCACAATCCCACGAGCCCAATCCACAGAGGATGAAACAAAAGAAAATGACTTTAATCATACACTCAATTGTAATGTGACAATTATATTGTGGCGCGTCGCTCTATCGACGGTCCTCTGTGTTCGCTTCATTACACAACGATGCATTGTAAAAAAAAAAAAAGGGGGGGTGGGATTTTTCTTCGGAGGTTTGTGTAGTAACATATGCGGCCAGTTTATTAAACTGCAGCCAAATATGAAATCCATGTAAATCCATAGAGGCATGGTATGTACATGAATAAAAAAAGTCATGAGACAAAATTTCCCAATGTCATGTTACTGATTGCAGATAAAAACCGTTAAATATGAGTAATAAAGACCGCGAGTTATTTTCAAAACATGTCGATAGGTAAAGTGACACTAGATTTCACAAAATGTCGAGACATTTGTAGATAAAAACAGTTTAAGATAAATAAAGAACAATAAATGAATATAGACTGCATCTTTATTTCCAAATAATTTAAGATGTTAATATTTTCTTAGGTTTTCGCGATTACTATACATTGCAATTAAACAACTTTTAACGGTTTAAATCGCGTATATTTGACATGATTTATATCCCGACGTTTCGAACACTTTGCAGTGGACGTGGTCAGTCACCCCGTGACCACGTCCACTGCAAAGTGTTCGAAACGTCGGGATATAAATCATGTCAAATATACGCGATTTAAACCGTTAAAAGTTGTTTAATTGCAATTTAAGATGTTGTTCAAATGAGAAATCTTATTTGTATACATGTCCCCTATCGATTTATATGGGTTTTTCATTTATGGCCGCATTTTTCAAAAAGTGCGGCACATTAATGTCAAAATCTTTGAATTCCTTTCCACTTTTGACGTTTCAAAGGTCCGATAATGGTAACTTAGATTAAAAATTGTAATTTTGTTTTTGCAACGAGGTCGTAGAGAAAGCGACGCGCGATACATAACGTTCTTATATCTAAGGGTAGTGTATATCGCGCGATATCGCGCGGTATCGCCTGCCGTCGCGCGTCGCCGCCGCCGCCGGAGCTACGCTGTCGATAAAGTATATCCTTCAGTACGGCACATAAACACTTGCATCTATATATCTTTTACGTCCAAAGTTCCTCAGCTAATTATTTCCTCTGATAAGTTATTGTTGTACTCCTATTTCAGTTATTGCTCTGAATTTCAATGTGCTGTTTATGTATATTGATTTATATTGGGTTCCTGTTGATCCTAGTGTTACAGCTGGAATATCCTGGTCCTGATTAATGTTTGATTGGTCATATCTCTCTTAGATATTATCCAGCCTCCATTAATCCAATTTTACGCAAAATCCAGTCCAGAAATCCAATATGAGTCCAGTCCACAGGTTTATATACCTTGCTTTTTAGCCATGAAATGCAAATGTTCCTTAGTAACTTACATTAAACAGTTCTCGTCATTGTTAGCACAAAAAAATCAAATAAAAAGTTAATAAGAGGTAAGAGAAGCAACACGTTAAAGAACAATAATTACATTTATACAAAGTGGTATAAGTTTATAACCGTGACTTTGTTTTATTAATTTACTATCTCACTGTTGGACAAAAAAAATATATCGAATATGCTATTTAAATATTTATTTACACAACAGTTCGAAGTAAGGAAAATGTACTAAAGACAATTCGTTTTTGAAATTTAAGTTTCATCAATTTCTAAATATAGGTTAGGATTTCTAAATACAAGGGAACATCTTTTCAGGTGTTGCAAATTACTTGATGCGCGTATTTTTAAAATAAAGAGGTCTAATAGGACTTTTCTGTACACGCAGATAGTTTTCCAAGGTAATGGCAATAGGGTTGAGCATGGAAAACTCTCAGATTATACATGAAAGTTTCAGGGTTGAGCATGGAAAACTCTGGATTATACATGGAAGTTTCAGGGTTGAGCATGGAAATCTCTCAGAGATTATACATGGAAGTTTTAGGGTTGAGCATGGGAAAACTCTCAGAGATTATACATGACGTTTCAGGGTTGAGTATGGAAAACTCTGAGATTATACATGGACGTTTCAGGGTTGAGCTTGGAAAACTCTCAGAGATTATACAAGGAAGTTTTAGGGTTGAGCATGGAAAACTGAGATTATACATGAAAATTTCAGAGTTGAGCATGGTAAACTCTCACGAGATTATATGACAGTTTCAGGGTTGAGCATTGAAAACTCTCAGAGATTATACATGAACGTTTCAGGGTTGAGCATGGTAAACTCTGTAAGATGATACAATAAGGTTGAGCAAGAGAAATTCTCCGAGACAATGCGATAGAGTAGAACATACAAAAACTCCAAGATGACAATGAGATTGAGCATGGAAAACCTTCCAAGATGGCAGAAGGCTTGAGAATTGAAAACTGTACGAGATGTTTTTAAGCAGAAGTAGTTTTGACAAAGAAAGGAATGACATCTTTATCTATTGTAATATATCGTTTAAAAAGATGTGCCCTCATGTTAAAAAAATACACTACAAAAATTACGCCGTAACTAATTGACGAAGATTAATAACGATCGATTAGCTTAGGCTGCATAGTGATAATAGTGATCCATTCTGATCGCCACAAATATTTGTAAAAAACAAAGGTCCTAATGTGTGTTCAGCGTTGTGTGTGTGTTTAAACTAAAGACGCACTGGTATTAGGTCTGTAGCCAGTCTTTGAGAAGAAGGGGTTATTATAGCTATTTTTCAGACTATGTTTAAAGACCAGTGTGCGTCGGATATTGTCTAGTTTCGAAAATAATTTTGATTTTATGAAAACTGCTATTAACTCAGAACTGTGAAGAAACGGTCCAATAATTTAACCAATTTTACGAGTTTAACAAATGTTTTGATAGTGTGCAACTTTGCTTGATGTGTTTGTTAAACAAATTACACTTATTGGCGGCATGTCTGACAAACTTGTTTGAAGGTTTACAGGAGTGTTTGTGGAGTAAGACTGCTATAATTCATGCGAAAATGCTCTTTGACAATATAATTACGATGCATCTTTTTCGATCTTCATAACATGACGTCCTAAATTAGATAATCAAGAGTGGAACGTACGAAATGTTACGGAACAACACTAGTTGATGAGAATTAGTTAGAAACAAGCTATATCCGACAAAATTGATTGTAGATTTGCGTCCTTGTTTGTCACTTGAGATCACGTAAAATTCGATAAATCGTTTGAACGTAAAAAATGTTTCAGTATAGTGTCGTATAGTGGTGACAACACAGAGTGCTATAGTGTAGTGTCGAGTGTGATGTACTGACCTGCTTGACGTTCAGTACCCGGAGCGACTGCGCGAGCGCGAGCGCGAGTATGAGCGGCGCACCGGCGAATACGTGGGCGAGCCGCGCCGACGAGGCGAGTACGAACGCGACCTGACAACGTATTGATTTTTAAAGGAATTTCGAAGAAATTAATCTGCTTGATGTGGAACCTGATGTGGAGACTGTAGAAGTTGATAAAGCACTATGGTAAAGATTATTTTTTTTTATATAAAATACAAATCACAAAGTAAACGTAAAGATAAAAGATACGTTCGAGCCCGGCTATATAGGGAGGACTACAGGTGCAGCTGTACCGGGCCGTGGACTTTAGGGGGCTCATGTCATATGATACATGAAATACATACATCTATAATCACTTCGTAAAAATCGCATTTGTTATAAGTCTAAGTAACATAATTATTAGACATAGGATTATATGCATTTGCATATGCAAAATGCATATTTTACGGTTTTCACACTCCATTGTATATTTTTATGATTTTTCATTTATAGTGCATAATTCGATAAAAACTCATTTTCGAAAGAGATCAGAAACAAGTTAGACGCGATTTTTGTTAAAAATCCGGACTTTGAGATAATTAAACAAATAATTGGTACATTAATCTTAAAATATCATTAATGCCACATTAAGGTGAAAGCTTGCCCGACTTTATTTCTGCTGACATGGCAACAAATTCCAAATGCCCTGTCATGTCGGTAGACGTGGAGCGGTTATTTTCGGCCTATAACAAGTTCGAAATTGATAATTTAGAGAAGTGTATTGTCATTAAACTACATATAAGTGATTGTGTAAAATGTCAGAGATTTTATTTTGTGCAATAAAAAAATGATCTCGCACCAAGTTGTTTCTTTTCTAATAGTGCATATAATAGGTCGCCTGAAAAGTTCGCGGCCTTTTTGAACGTATGAACTTTAGCGTGCTATATTTCTGGCAACACTGATCACTGGGAAAAGTGATATATGATAATATACCGCTGACTTGTAATGGCGGCAGTTAAATTACAAGTTAAAAGTTTAATCTTTTTATATTTTTTAACAATATTAAACTTTTAAATGCTAAAGTTTGGGTATCCGCATTATTTAAATGACAGAAACTCGGTGAATAGAATATCCATATGCGAGGTGTTGCTAAAACGAAATGAAATTGATGCATTTCTGAAGAGATTGGCAATAGACGATGAAAAGTGCTTTAAAGAAAGGAAGTAAATTAAGCTAGGCGGTTGGTAACACTGAGTGGTGTTGTCATTTTGTTTTTTTGGTTGTTTACAAATGCAATATAAATAAAAACTAGTTCTGGATGTGACAATGTCTGCAGGACGTAAGACAAGATTTGCATAATACAACACATTTACAATTACAATGGATTTACAATTTAATTTTTATACTGTGTTTATGTTGTTTCATGTAAATGTGTTTCATGTGTTTATGCTGTTTTATACTTGTAAATGCAGACATATACATAAGAATCTTATATGTATATATACATACACACTACATATTATAATAAATAATACGTACCCAATACGTAACTGAGCAGAAGTATTTAATTAAGAACTAAGAAGACAGCAAAAACCAAACAGAGAATATAGATCAGGAACTCTTTAAATAGTGATCCCGAAGCATTCTTTAAAGTGTTTTTGTGCGAGGCTAATGAGAGTGGTATGCGTATCCCAGAGATTGTGTGTAATGTGTATCGTGTAAAGTGTCACCTGTCTCGGTCGCCGCTGTACCTGTCGGCGCCTCCGCCGTAGTCCTCCTTCACGCGGATGTATGACACCTCGCCCTGTGACCAAATGTGCACTGTCTTACATTAAGTGCATGAAATACCGGTATTGTTACATACCGGCACTAAACGACCTCGCCTCCGTCTATGTAATAATAGACCAAATAAGCAGGGGTTCTACTCTGATTTTACACTTACGAAGCTTTGGGCCCAACGTTCCAATGAACAAAGTTGGAACAAGTTGGTTAAATAAGTAACAAATTCCAACAAACTCAGCACTTCATTCGTTCACTTGCTATCGGACTTTCCTTCGTTCGGAACTCTATACAACATGTATCATTCTTTATTAATGTCCCAGTGCAGGGCCCAGGCTTCCCATAGCCAATCACAGGGGGGTGGTTTCACGCCGTAATACATACTCCAGATTTTTTTGGAGGAACATACACCAGAAAATATACTGAGAAAAGTTGTAGCTTTCCTCAGTATGTTTTCCTCTCACTGGTGAGCTGGTGATGTTTTTTTTTTAAAACCGTACTGAAGTAGATAACCTAACCTAGTGGCACATGTCGAGGATTTGAACTCACAATCACACAAATGAGTAGAGTATAGATACCCCTAGGCTATAACCGCTCTATCATAGATAACGTGTGGGATAAGATTATGTGGAAATCTGGGTAGAGGGGGGCAAAGTTTCAGGTAATAACGTGTAGATATGGACAGTATTAAAATATGGTGGGAAGAGACTCTCAAATAAAATAGACAGGACAATAAAACCTTACACATTTATAAGTTTTAATTTATTTATTATAATTAATTTATTCTCGACTAGAACAGTTTTATATATATTAATTAAATTGGTCGACATGTTTTGCGTTATTTCAGTGTATTACCTTGTATATGGCGTATCTCTGATTATTATTTTAAAGGCGAGATATTATTCACCTGAAATTTGTTATTTGATCCCCGTATCTCTCGTCAAAATCTATATTACAATCGTTGTCTCGTGTGACGGGAGTAGTTTCAAATCTCAAATGAACTTCATTGGGGCCAATGAATCGTAGTGGAGGTTTTCGTGGTACTGAAATGGGTCATTTGCAGAAAATATGTACCTTTTGATATTTGTTATTCAACTGATAAGTAACAAAATTGGTATTCTAAAGCTTTGTATACCATGCAATAAAAATATATACAGACCAATCATCTGGGCTTACTTACGCAAAAATGTCAAATTAAACAATCTTACGAAGCGACTTATTGACGTTTAATATTGTCATATTGAACAACGCACACAAACGCACACTTTTAAACAAACCTATACATGTTTTTTATTTGCTACCTATACTACTTTTATTAATACGCCATCAAATTACGGAACATAAAAAATATTAAAAGGTAAATATTTTCTGCAAATGACCCAAATATCGGCCGAAACTGCGTTTTTCGTGTTTTCGGAGTAGACTCTAAGGTCGGATAAAGGGCTGAGGAAGTGTGACGGGCGTCAGGTAGTCGAGGAGCGCCGCGTCGCAAGGGGAAAATATGATCTTTCATCTGATTTTATATGATACATCTAATATTTCATTTGATATATATAACTACTTTAAAATATATTTAAGCATGTCAACTAATTTAAAATATATAAAAGCGTTGTAGCGAAAAATCAAAAGTTACAAACATGTATGTTTTGTTGTCCTGTGTAAACGTTCGTTCAGACTGGGCGCTGGCGGCGAGCGACGCGCGTAGAATAAAAGATATATTAGAATTGTACTATAAATAATGAAAAAAAAAAAAAAAACATATGGCAAAGAATGTTAGAATCGATTCTACTCTCGATACTGAACCTAATTTCAAATTTTGCGTTATTTCAGTAATATACGTAAATAAACTGAGTATGCTTCCAAAATACACATTAAACTGTCAAGCGTCAAGGTTGGGTTAAAGGGATGCTGGAGATTTTCCACGCAGAGTTCTAGGCACATTTGATTCGACACTGCTTCAACTCACCTCGTGACTCCTGAATCTTGAATCGTCGAGTTTCTTCACGGCATACTTCATATCCTCATGGCGGAGGAACTCCACGACTCCTGTACCATCCTTGAACGTGTCCGCGAAACATACATCGCCCGCTTCGCGCATATGGTCTTTTAGATCCTGGGGATAAAAATAGTAATGAGTAAATATTCAATGGTTAACAAAATTTCAGTTTTGAGATTAGAAACACATAGAGAACATAAACTACTAATTGTTTTGACACTAGTCACTATCGAGTCTGATTTCGTTTCTTATATAAAACAAATTGTATTTGTAAACATATACATATGTAAGTATAATGAATAAAAACATATTATATAATTTTATATATATATATATTTACTTGCCAAGAGCCAGATGATGGTGGCCCAGTAACGAGCACGGCATACTTGGACCTCCCTGCCGGCGACTCGCGCTCCGAAGCGTTCGTCCCCTCCACCGGCCGGCGGGAAGCCGGTACCTATCATAATCGAAGGTTTCCTGCTACTTACTTGCCAAGAGCCAGATGGTGGTAGTCCAGTAACGAGTACGCGGTACTCTGACCTCCTCGCGGGAGGGCCCCTACCGGCGGCGCGCGCTCCAAAGCGTTCGCCCCCTCCGCCCCCGCGGGACCCCCTGCCGCCGCCGCCGCCACCTCCGCGAGGGAATTCAACGCGGAGCCGGTACCCGTCATAGTCGTAGCCGTCTCGAGCGCGTACCGCGTCGTCTGCATCTCTAAAATATGAATTGGGCAGGTTGATGTGGAGATGTGCATTTTGAATAGGGTTACCAATTGTTTTTTAAAATATGTAGTACTTTTAGAGGATAGGTGGTAAATATTAAAACATCATTACAATTCCAATTTATTTCTTATTTTTTGTACATATTAACTAAAAACTGACTTGAAGACTTATTAGTTACTCTAGAATTTAAATGAACAATTCATTTTTAATTTGTTTTATTTTAATTAAAATTCGTTTTTATAACAGAGACTGGCTGTTTCTTTCTCTTCCCACAATTTTAAGCTTATTAAATGGATTAATTGACAATTATGTTAAATGCAATGAATTGGCTAGGTAATTACTTGGGGCTAGGTATAAAAAAGAGTAATGCATTTTGTACTTTCACAAAGTAACAGCAGAATATGTAGTTTATTTAAAAAAATAAAATAACACATTTGTGTAGGTTTTTAAATAAACAGTATTAAAGCATTCCTCCATTATTATCACTTATCAATGACCTGTCACAGAACACACAGATAACCGTGCTGTAGCGCAATAGTTACATAGTTTCAAGATAAGATTTTGTTGCAACATTTAATTTAACAATGTTATTTTTGGTACAAAGACAAATAACTTGTGACATTATTTAGAATATCACTAGCCTATCTCATCCTGTAGGTGATGTAAAAGGCAGCTAAAGGACAACAAAGCGGCTGTATAGTAGCACGAGAGAAAAGTTATCTATTATTTCATGTTATTGTATCAATTACTGCCAAATACCATTGAAGCCATGGCTTGACATACAATGTCACAATAAACAAGCAGACGTCTAACAGAGCTGCCTTGTCCTTACTGGTTATTTTGGACTTAGTAAAGATATTTTCAGGGAATAGATCGTTCTCACCATACATGGGAGCTTGGTGCATGGCACCTGCAGGCTTAATTTGAATTTTCGTCCTGTATCTCCATCTAAAAATATGACAGAGCTCTATCAACTTGTGCTTGTATCGGGGCTTGTGGTCACTTAACCACAAGCGTATTTTTACTTCAAATACACTTTTCAGCACCAGTTTGTAAATGTGATGGTGACAAGCAAAATTAAACAATTCCATGTCAAGTTTTTGCTCTACGAGCACATAGGCACGATAAGACCGGTATTCAAAGCTGTAATATCACAACAGAGAATTGGCAGTTGTATCTTCGAGATTCCAATCAGTGATTGCATTCTGAACAGCCCGCGACTGTCCTTTGCCAGTAGAATTATCCAATTCTGACACAGCAATATTGGTTTATCTATGACGAAATACGAAAGCTTACAAAATCCTCACCTAACCTCGGTACAGATCCAAGAACAGCTTCGAGACTCATGGAGTGGCTGTTAGTGCTCAAACTGTTAGAAGAAGACTCAATGGTGATTCTAAAACCACATAAGCCAAATAATGGGGCCGAACTGACACAAGCTCACCGAATGGCGCGCCTACAGTTTGCATGCAAAGATTTGCATTGGTCTAAACGTCAATGGAGCCGGGTACTCTTCACTGATGAATCCAAGATTATGCTGAATGGTAATAAGTGAAGGAGGAAGGTGTATGGAAGAATGGGGGATCGTTTTGTGTAGTGCTGTATTAAAGAGAAAGTGAGTTATGGAGGGAGTCATGATAATGCAAGAGCGCACACTGGAAGAATCATCGGGGAATACCTTAATAAGGTCGGCATCAGTTATGGAATGGGCAGCAAGAAGCCCAGGTATGAATCCCATTGAGCATTTATGGGATGACCTAAAGGGGCTAGAGGCAAGTTCAAGCTCACCACCCAGCTCTGCAGACCCTGCAGAAGCTGAAAACTGCCATTGAGGAAGAATGGGAGAACATTCCAGATCATAGTGACATTGATCGATTCCATGCCAACCCGTATGACGGCCGTCGTAAACGCTCTTGGAGGCAATACAAGTTACTGAATAAACGATTTTCTTAGGTAAACCATTGTTTTCTTGAGAAAGGCGGACACATGACTTGTTACACTTAAACTCAGTTCTTTCAGTACTCTCAATTCAAATTTGGAGCAATGGCATGCTGAAATAATGGTTAGTATGTCAGATTCAAAACTGCGTAAAAACTTTTTGATCGATCGAACATTTTTTTATGCTTCAGGCCAATAAAACTGATCATGATGTTAACAAATGCCATACAATAATACAAATAAAACAATGCTTTGTTGCATGTGTTAAGTTTGCACAAATAACGAAATATTCTGTTGTTAATTTGCAAATTACAACTGAATATTTAAATACACAAAAATGGGTTGCATAGGGTGCGATAACCATATCCTTGCTAAGGTTAAACCTATTATACGAAGCATTATAAATTACAATTTTTACTAATGGTTTGCAGAATAGTGGTAAATAGGTACGTGTTATATCGTCAAATTAACCTCATGATTTTGGTTAGAGAAAATGAATTATAGATATAATTTTAATTACATTTATATTTTTGAGTGTAATACCACTTACCTAGGATCTTCAAACTCTACAAAGGCAAAAGGAGGCCCTTTTCTGTTTTTCAAGTCAACGAAAGTTACTTTGCCGAATTTATAGAAGAGATCTTGGATGTCCTTTGTCCTTATGTCTGGGGGCAAATTACCGACATATATCCTGCACTCATTTCTGTTGCCGCCACTTCCGCCAGACATTTTATTTAGGATTAAAGTTTACAAGAATAATTCAAAACAAAATATATGAAACTTAAATACTTCACTTCAGTCTCAAATACAATCTATCAGTATTCGGCGTTTTTAACTTGGAATTGACAAATCAAAGATGGCGAGAATAATTACGCTTTAAGCTAGGAAACGGAAACACTATTAATTGTCTATACTCCATCAAGGAAATTTCTAGGGTTACTAGATTAATTATTCAAAAATCCTCAGTCCTTGGGAAATAACGTCCGCGAACTTGCGAACCCGTAGGCTGTGGAACAAACTGCCTCAAGAGGTCTTTCCATTGAGCTACGATATGGGGTTCTTCAAGAGAGCTGTGAATAGGATTTTGCAAAGTCGGCGGCGCGCCCGCATACCCCCTGGTGTTGCAGGTGTCCATGGGCGGCGGTAACACTCACCATCACGTGGGACCGCTTGCTCGTCCGCAACTTCTTCTTCTCAGCCCTTGGACGTCCACTGCTGGACATAGGCCTCCCCCATTGTCCGCCATTTAGACCTATCGGCAGCGACCTGCATCCAGCGGGTGCCCGCAACCTTTATGAGGTCGTCTGTCCATCTAGCAGATGGACGTCCTCGGCTTCGTCCGCCGGTACGTGGTCTCCATTCGAGAACCCTTCTGCCCCATCGGCCATCGGTTCTTCGAGCTATGTGCCCTGCCCACTGCCACTTCAGCTTGCTAACCCGAGAGGCTATGTCGGTGACTTTAGTTCGTCTACGGATCTCCTCATTCCTGATTCGATCACGTAGGGAAACCCCGAGCATAGCCCTCTCCATAGCTCGCTGTGCGACAGTGAGCTTATTTATGAGGCCCATAGTCAGAGACCACGTCTCGGTGCCGTAGGTCATCACCGGCAACACACACTGGTCGAAGACCTTCGTCTTCAAGCACTGAGGTATTTTGGACGAGAAGACGCTGCGTAGCTTCCCGAACGCTGCCCAGCCGAGTTGGATTCGTCGATTGACCTCTTTCTCGAAGTTGGACCTACCTAGTTGGACCGTTTGGCCTAGGTAGACGTACTCGTCAACAACTTCGAGAATCGAGCTCCCAATTGAAACTGGGGTGGGCACGACATGGACATTCGACATGATTTTCGTCTTGTCCATGTTCATTTTAAGGCCCACCTGTTGGGAAACTCGATTGAGGTCTCCGAGCATTGTGCTAAGATCCTCCAGCGATTCTGCCATGACCACGATATCGTCGGCAAATCGAAGGTGAGTGATGCATTCGCCATCAACGTTGATGCCGAGTCCTTTCCATTCCAGGAGCTTGAAAGCGTCTTCCATCGCATTGGTGAAGAGCTTCGGAGAGATTACATCTCCTTGTCTCACACCCCTCTGCAATGGAATCGGCTCCGTGCTCCCTTCCTGTACTCGGACTGACATGGTGGCGTTGTTATACAAACACTTCAACAGTTCGATATACCGATAGTCAATATGGCCCCGCTGGAGGGACTGTAGCACTGCCCAAGTCTCGATCGAATCAAAGGCTTTCTCATAGTCCACAAACGCTAAGCATAATGGCAACTTATACTCCTCGGTCTTCTGTATAACTTGCCGCAGCGTATGGATGTGGTCTATGGTACTATAGCCTTTTCGGAAACCGGCTTGTTCGGGAGGCTGGAAGTCATCAAACCTGCGCTCGAGACGATTCGTGATAACCCTCGAAAACAGCTTATAAACATGGCTCAGAAGCGAGATGGGCCTATAGTTCTTCAACAAGGTCTTGTCGCCTTTCTTGAAGAAGAGCACCACCACGCTTCTGTTCCATGCCTCCGGCGTAATACCTTCGAGCAAGACGGAATTAAAGAGCTTCTGAAGGACTTTCAGTACTGGTGTTCCACCCGCTTTCAGAAGCTCTGAAGTGATTCCGTCTTCACCCGGCGCCTTGTTGTTCTTAAGCTGTTTGAGGGCCATCCTAATCTCGTACAGGCTGATGTCCGGGATGTCTTCGGTATAGTGTCGGGTCAACTTGGCTCTTGGGTCTTTGGCCAAGTTGCCAACAGGTTTAGCGACCGAGGTATACAACTGTCCATAGAACCTCTCGATCTCCCTCAGTACCTCTTGTTTGTCGGAAGTGACACTGCCGTCCTCCCTCTTCAGCTTCGTCAACTGGCTCTGCCCAATAGATAAGTCTCTTGCGAACACTTTGGAGCCTTTATTCCGCTCTATCGTCTCCTTAATACGATTAGTATTAAAGAGACGGATGTCGTGTCGCAAGGACTGGTGAATCCGTCTATTAAGCTGCCGATATGCTTCCGCGTCATCAGGAGTCTGCAGTGTCATCGAACGTCGTTCCCCCGACCACATCGAACCGACCACACCCTCGACCTCTTGGCGGTCGAGGGTGTGGTCGGTGAGCTTTTGGGGTCCATCTCTTCGACGATGTCTGAAGAATTTAGACCCCACCGTATGGACAGTTTCTACCAACCTGTTGTTGATATCGTCCACTGCAACGCAATCCTCTAGGCAATCGAAGCGATTTGACAATTCAAGCTGAAAGCTTTCGGGGTTTTGTATGTGGGCAGCAGTAGGTCGGAGCGTAGACTTCATCAGGCGGGACGTTTATATTCAATGTGCCTCTAACCATTCGGTGATCACTACCGGTTTTCACCCTGTGGATCACGGAGACATCATTGAATATTTGTCTCTTTGTGGCCATAATGAAGTCTATCTCATTTTTAACGGAACCGTCGGGGCTCATCCAGGTCCACTTCCTATGAGGCGACTTCTTGAAGAGAGAGTTCATCATAAAGAGTCCCTCTTTCTCAAGAAAGTCGGCCAGCCTCTGGCCCCTCTGGTTCCGGTGCCCACATCCAAATTGCCCCACTCTCATCTCATCGTCGCCTCTTTTGCCCAGTTTCGCGTTGAACAATATTGTAGTGTGTTTTCGAAGCATGTATGGCTCTACTAATGTCCTCATACATTGCTTCCACTTCGTTATCCGGGTGTGCCGAGGTCGGTGCGTAGACCTGTATGACCTTCAACGAATATCTCTTGGATATTCTGAGTATAAGGTACGCGACCCTGCTCGACACACTCGTGATGGCTACAACATTATTTACGAGGGACTTGTGGACGATAAACCCGACACCACCTTGGGACTGCTGGTCGCCCTCCCGGTAATAGAACAAGTTGCCGGACTTCAGGGTTATCGTGTCCTCCCCCTCTCTTCGGATTTCTGATAACCCCAATATATCCCAGTGCAACTTGCCTATCTCCTCTTCCAGCTCAGCGATCTTCTCGTCTGTCCTCAAAGTGCGCGTGTTGTAAGTCACCAGTGACAACCTACGTCGGTAATCCGTTTTAAGAGCCCTGGTCGTTCGACGGTGGAATCCCGCCCGGAGATTCTTAGCACCCCTGGCTCCAGCGCTCGACCAGCGCCCGTCGTCCACGCCGGTGTTGCGACTGGAGCCGCCGGGAATTTGGGGCCGTTTTACTTTTTCTGCCATAGGAGGGGGGGGGGGGGGTGGACCGTAACCCGCCGCGCTGGTCCAGTGCGTGGTGGCGGGTCGCCAGAGCCTCGTTCGTTGGTCGGCAGGGTGCACCACGAGCCGGTGAGATTGGCTTGGGTCCCAGAGATGTAGGTTGGGACCCCTTACACCCACGTCCGCAACTAGTTAAAAAAAAAACAGGCAAAAAATATAAAATTTAAAACCATATTGAAGCAAATTAACTGTGTATGAATAAATGGTTATACGATTTTTTATTTTGACTAAGCTATAGTTATACTGGTGATACGGCAATATAAAATTATTATGAGAAGTACATATATTATTTTTTAGGCTCTTGATTGTCATTGGTAAATTTAGTTACAATTTCAAATAATTTTAAAATTTCCTATTTTAAAGAAAAATCTTTAATTTGACAACACTGAGTCATAGACATTGTTTAGTTATCTTTGAGAAACGTTATGCAAAGGATTGTTAAAACCGCAAAGGCATCTTTTGCATTTAAACACTTTTGAAAAAATAAGTATTTTCACTTGTACAATAGTTATCTTTTTGTTGTCCAAGATAAGGACTAAAATTAAAAATAAAAGCACCAAAATAAACACTGTGACGTCGAAAACACAATAACTTTCATTAATCTAACAATATTTCTCAAATTTTTCAAATTATTGTTACATAATACAGAAATCATTTACTGTTAATTTGTGGTTTTACAGACGAACAGGAAACAAAATATTTTTTAAAATAATTGATTACTGGAAGCAAACAATATTTTAACATCTGTATCAGACTGCATAAATTCCCGCAAAATCGCAAAAACAATTAGAAATATATTCTTTTATCATATTCTACGACAATATACATTACTGAAGTATATCTAGATTCTTCTTCGCTTATTTTTAATATTCAAGTAAATTATTCTTAATTTAATTCCTAGCCACAAATAAAATAACATTTCCATTCCATAGAATTTTCTTAGAATATTTGAATTTGGAACGCTCCCTAGCTCAATACATATACATCTGAACTGAAAGAAGCCTCTGAAAGAATCCTCTAGAAAGTAGGCATAGAATCTCCGGTATCAAAATCTATACGTGAGAATTTGTTCAATTTCCAAACCAAATGTGAGTATTATTTAATTTTACATTTTTTTATTTATCGTAGTACTTTGTCAAATATATCTAGCAACAAATTTTAATGTTTTCCACATTATTTACGAAATGGTGTTCGAAAAATATGAAGGCCGCTTCATCGCAGTTTTTAAAGGTTTTCTCTTGGTTTACTATTGTAGGCTGCTGAAAATTGCTTTATTGATTTAATTTTCACGTTCCCATGGCGATAACCTAGAGAAGGATTATATTATCTCTCTGCGACTATTTGTTAAAATTTGCGCGCGTCATATACTTTTGATGACGGGCTTTACCGCTACCGCTTCCGTTAGAATTTCCACGAAAAAACCTTTGAAAATCGAAGAAAACGTCAGGTATGCCTTCAAACTACCTTCAATACTGCTTTCACGTTTACAGTTCTATTGTGTTAATTTCACAATCATTCTTATAAGACTTGATCATAACTCCATTATAGAGAGAGGGTGCGCACTGAATCCCAGATTCGCGCTTTGACCTTTACTTAAGATATAAATAGCTACCCTGTTATTGAATATAAACAATCAATGGCTCTTCTGTATGCGTACTGTGGGAAATCTAATGAAATGTTATTGACCATATTGTCAATTTATTATCAATATTGATACGCCAGATAACCTTTGAAGAGGCAGGCTGAGGGCTGATAATAACATTTCTAAATACTAGATTCATTTATTGATCTAACCTTGAAAATAACACATAGGATATCTAAGTATATTTATTTCCTTCACATAGTTAAGCATGTGAGTTGCACTCTTTTAAACAAATCTCTATTTTGATCATAGCATATGTGGAATGTTCATGAGATTGAGATTTAAATGTAGATATACCCAATAGCTTGTCATACATGATTGCAACCTTATTCCTATTGTAGGTACATCCATAAAGTTGTGGTTGGTAAATGTACATATCCCATAAATCCATGTTACCATATATACCTGCCATATATTTACGTCTTCTCATCCAACCTCCACCACCAAACTTCTTCAAGTCTTTGATGCACTGGAAGAAATCACCCAATTTTTTAACATTTTACACGTTTACAATTTCTGTTGTTTGCTTGGGTGTGCAATAGTGTTAAAGTATTATTTATGTAATCTACTTTTCATATTTTTGTTTATAGAAACAAATCCGACAAGATGTGTGACCGCAAAGCGGTGATCAAGAATGCTGACATGAGCGAGGAGATGCAGCAAGACGCTGTTGACTGCGCAACACAGGCTCTCGAGAAATTCAACATAGAAAAGGTAAATACCAATGTGCAATGTTTTCTAGGCTTCAAAATTGTAAAATAAAAGTCATTGCTACAATATTAGTGAATCAAATTCTTTTTAGCCAAATAAATTTCAATACATTCCATGATAACAACAATCAAAAAAATTGTGTTAAATTGTAAAATTACACAATATAATTGTCTAGGGTGCTTCTTAAGCTGAAGTGAAATAACTTTGGTTTCTCATGATTAACCAAAGAGTAAAAAAGGGTATAAAGATATTTTAAAATATATTCATTATTACATTCTTTTAAACCAAAATTGCTGTTAATATACTGACCAATATAAATTCAGCATTCTAATACATTTTATCATGCATGGTAGGAAGAATTAGATGACTCGCAATGAATAAGATTTTAAATTAAATAAGAACATGTTGTATCACTTTGTATTTATCGCTTTGTATGACAAAATGATAAAAAAATTAAATCTTTCATGCTATTCTCTTTACTTCAAGAGAAATGGATTTCAGAATTAATGTGATGTCTCAATATTAAAAACACGAAAACCAAATACTTAACTTTTAAACTGCACTCTTGAAAAGTGGTTGATTTTGAATTAGCAAATAATTCCTGCAATACAGGCACACAGGGCTATAAAGAGTCTGACCTCCCTCCCCGAAACCCTTTAAACTTGCACAATAGTATTGACCAAGTGTTCCAATGAATTAGATTTTAAAACATTAAATGGTAATTGTGTGGGTGAGTGCTTGTTTGACTAATGTTTAAATAAAGAGCTATTTTCTTGGAAAACATGTAAAACAATAATAAATTAATGATCCTCCAATTTTTTTGTCTAATTGGAACAGTGTGTATAGACCCCAGAATGCAAAGTTCTGAATTTGGCTAAATTTTTGGGTTATGTACCTATGAGGGGCGGTCAAAAAGTTGACCTAGTGGAGGGGATAGAAAGAGGTAGGGAGCTCATTTCCACAGAACTAGTTGAGTGACTCATAATTAGTAGGTTTATATACAGAGTTTCAGTTACATTGTGTCATTAATTTCCTGGCTGAGCACCTTCTGTGCTCGCCCTAAACCATACATGTCCAGTGACACCTGAAAGCTCATTAGGGCCACAAGAATATAGCAATTCTGGAAAAAATATGTGATATTAACCTCTGAGATATTGCCAAGTAACCATGTCAATCTGGAAGAAATCGTCAAGAATGGAGAAAATTGAATATCGCACAGTCATTAAATTCCTTACAAAGCAAAGAAAATCCCTCGAGAAGAGATGTTGGCAGTTTACGCCCCTTGTAGCTCACTGAAAACAAAAACAACATACATACCTTTTTACGAAAATAACAAAAAAAAAAAGTCAATTTGACAGAAGAAAAAATTGTTAATTGCACTAAAATGTCTGTATTTCAGCACTTACGACAAAACAAATTTTTACTAATATATGAATGCCATGGCTATGGCCTGTTTAATAAAATGTTCCCACGGCTGATAGTGGTTTTCCTGTGTGCTGTGTGCGGTTAAACTATTTTCCGCACAACTATAATTTCTAAATTATTTTAATTTTATTAAATAAAATTATGTATTAAACTGAGTCATAGGCGATCGTTTATGGTTGATATTATATTATTATTAGTGTTGGCGTTGTATTTCTAAACGCTGATTTACACAACGCACAGGAACGCGTGCAGGAGAGAAAATCGCTCAAGAATAAGTTTGCATCGTATAAACAACTGTTGTCACATGTTCACTGTTATCATTAAGTTTTTATCCTCATTCTGCAGGTGAGAATCTTATAAAGTTTGGTCGCATACGAGAATCCTATACAATATATTCGCCCGTACCGTTCGAGAAACTCTCCTTGTGTAAATGACCCTTAAGGGTTTCTTGTATTCTAAAGAAAACAAATTTAACTGTATTTAAAATTAGGATCCTATTGCCATAATTTTATTCATTCACAACTAGCTACAAATCAAATTGCATTTTATAGTCAATAAACGATCATCTGTCTTACTCTAATTATATCTATCCCTTTTGCTCACCTGTTTGGTGTTTTTTGAGATATGAAATTCAGTAATTTTACGTAAAATCGACAATAAATATGGCTTTTGACTGTTAATAAAAATGTTAATATTTCATTGCCTTTGGCAGTTGAAAAACATGTTTACAGTTGTAAAATTTTATGTACAACTCTACTAGCTATTTATTTTGTATCTAATTTTAATGTGCGTTTTTGTTAGCTGACGCTGAATATTGTAACTCTGTTTCCATTTAGAATTAGCTTTAACGATACAAAATCCAGATCTTTATCTTGTTCGTGAGCTAATGAAAACGCACGCTAAACCTATCCAATGTCGGAAGAAATAAAGAAATGGAGATAGTATTTCATATACGCCAGACCTTCTAGCTAGTGACTATATTACAAGTCGAAAGCGAGCGATGGTATGTCATATCGCTTGAATTAAAGTGACTTAATTAAATAATATTAAAATATGTTCAATTACGTTTAAACGTTCAACACGTTAAACGTTCAAAACGCAATACATTCAATACTCAAAATGTTCAATACGCAAAATATTACGCATTGAACATTATGCGTAATTTAATATTTTCACAGTTTGCAGTATCTTGAATATTATGCGTGGCGATGGTTAAGGACATGTTACACTTCACGTTAGTCAGGAACCCTAACTCACGCAGTGACTAAATTCAGTATGGTGTAATCGCAGATTTTACACTATCTTGAATTTGGTCACTGACTTAGGGATTCCTGAATAAAGTGAAGTGTAATATGCCCATTATCGTGTATCTTCTTCCACTCGCGTACTTGTAAAAAGAGACAACAGACTTTCTACAACGTGATAAATCATTTGAATTAATTGACTCGTGAGTATAAAGACTCCACATTGCAGTCCAGGATTCTAGCTCAAGTCTGTCTCCATTTTCTCTTTTTCCGAGTATCCAATGGTACGTTGTTAAGTAAGTCATCGTTTTCAGGATATCGCGGCATTTATCAAGAAGGAGTTTGACAAGAAATACAACCCCACGTGGCACTGCATCGTCGGCCGTAACTTTGGCTCGTACGTGACGCACGAGACGCGTCATTTTATTTACTTCTACCTAGGTCAGGTAGCCATTCTCCTATTCAAGAGCGGTTAAGTGCGTCCACGCACTGTCTCTCCAAATTCTTTGTCGTTAGGCCGCAGTATTTACAGGTTTATGGGTCGCATCGCCCCTCGGGTCGCCTGCTTAACATTCCTAAAACATGGGGGAAACATTTGTTTCAGAAATATAATTAGAAAAAAGTGCGTATTTGGACATTCATTGATTACGGTTTCGTATTATCGGAGTAGTAATGATTGCATGTCCAGTTCCCCCCCCCCCGAAGTGACTCTTGTCAGTCCCGGTACTTGTGTGTCCGCTCAGGGCCCGCGGGGCGTTGCGCATGCGGGAGTGGGTGTGTTGCGTGCGAGGTTGTTGCATTTGGTCGCCTGTTCGGTTCCCGCGTCGATTTTCACCACTTAGAATCCGACGCACTTTGATGTATGTCCGTACTGTGTTAGCTATTATTTTGATGGTTCAGTATTGACTTGTAAACATTCACTTCTAGTGTATTTATATAAATTTTTAGTTAATATCCTAGACTTATTACCTAGCATAGCGTAAAAGTCATATACTAGTACCTAACTAAATTAATTGTATTTCTTTGTTTTGTTAATACATTCACTGGAGATATTTTCAATACTTCTTATTATTAAACTTTCTTATAAACGTAAAACATTGTTTCATTCATTTATATTCATTTCTCGTTACCAGGAATATACGATGGACCTTGTGACACGTCGGACCTGACACATTGAGCAAACTAAAACATTCACCGCATTGTTATTTACATAAAAATGGTAGCATTCGCCGTGAGTGACATAATAAACAACTAGTGCTTCCTCACGATATTAAAGAATTGTTCCACCAGGCTATAAACGCAGCTGACCACGTCATGTTAAGACCATTTCTGGATTTGATCACTGCCTAATATATCCACTGCTTGTACAATGTCTACAGAGCTGACTCGCCAAGCGTCTCCCTGATGCAAGAGACTGCAGCGGAGGTCCATGTCCAGCAGTGAATACTAATTGGGCTGGTTACGGTACACAATATCCCCTATTCATTTGTGAGGAAGGACGTGCTATAATATTTTCTTAGGTTTTCGCGATTACTATACATTGCAATTAAACAACTTTTAACGGTTTAAATCGCGTATATTTGACATGATTTATATCCCGACGTTTCTAACACTTTGCAGTGGACGTGGTCACGGGGTGACTAATTGATTTTATTTGTCACTTGAGTTATTAAGAAATTATTACTACCGTCTGAAATTTTTTGAACTACCGTCTGAAATTTTTTAATCATAACATTCCCTATGCACGCAGTATTCGCTCACGGTGTCCAGAGGTCTTGCAGTATGGCGTTGGCCTTGTGATTTAATTAATTTAATGACTGGATCCCAAGCTGGTGGTACTTGCCAACCATCTTCTCTATTGAAATTTGGGTGTTTCTTAATTTCAATAGCCTCGCGTAACATTCTTGGCATGTACCGGGTCTCTCTAGCGAGGATACCGATGCTCCTCCTCCTCGAAGAGGAGCATCGGTATCCGGATAAAAGAACACATAGCTGACATGAAGAACAGACGCTCGACCAAGTCTGCAGTTTGTGAACATGCTCTGGACAAACCCAACCATTACATTCGATTTGATAATCCACAAATCCTCGCTAGAGAGACCCGGTACATGCCAAGAATGTTACGCGAGGCTATTGAAATTAAGAAACACCCAAATTTCAATAGAGAAGATGGTTGGCAAGTACCACCGGCTTGGGATCCAGTCATTAAATTAATTAAATCACAAGGCCAACGCCATACTGCAAGACCTCTGGACACCGTGAGCGAATACTGCGTGCATAGGGAATGTTATGATTAAAAAATTTCAGACGGTAGTAATAATTTCTTAATAACTCAAGTGACAAATAAAATCAATTAGTCACCCCGTGACCACGTCCACTGCAAAGTGTTCGAAACGTCGGGATATAAATCATGTCAAATATACGCGATTTAAACCGTTAAAAGTTGTTTAATTGCAAGGACGTGCTATATTTGATAAAATATGTGGACCCAATGTCCCAGACTACAAAGAATGGGTCCTAATTGCTAGCGATGACTCGCAAAAATTATTTCAAAGTCACGCCGAAGCTTGTGATCAATAACTTGAAACATTGATCGCTCGTAATCCACGAGCCTGACAATAGATAACACATGATCGTGTAATATTAGCGCGTTTGCGCATCACGCGTTTCAATGAGCATTTCCTAACCAGCTGTAGTCTTCAACGTTTATTATAAGTAGATGTAATTTTGTGCACTCACCAGAACACGTCAGTTTTAGTTGCCTCCGTTCACATGGATTCCGCCCCACCGGTGGATCCATGGATAATTTTTCTTCCCGTTGAATCCACAGCTGAATCGAAGTTGTTAGTATCGAATTAACATTTTTATTATTTTACATAAAATACGTAGTTATTGTATCCTTACTTTCACCGCCTCCGCAACAGTGTGGATTGAAGTGGCCATGAAAAAATACATAATTACATTTGTATTTAGAAATTGGTGGATCGAAGTGGCATAACAACATGTTATTATATTTGAATTCCTAATTTGATGGACCGAAGAGGAGGAAAAATTATCCATAGATCCACCGGTGGAGTCTGATTGTTGATCCATGTGAGCGGAGGCCTTTACTTGTAGTGATGAATATCCGTACACGTGAAAAGTGACCTTATATTCTCCTCAATACCCTTAAATACACGAATTCGGTAGTTATTCGTCACGCACATATTAATTGTCTTAAGTATATTTTAGGAAGAGGTTTTATGTAAGCAAAGAGTTATGGACACTAAACGGCCGATTCTATTTTATACCATCCAGTAGTCTCTCCACTAATGAATATAGACCTTTCCCAAGCGATTCGGCGGTCAGTGACCACTTCTATAAATTTCCACTTTTAGTAAAGACCACTTCTGAGGAAGACCATATCTAGATTGGACCACTTCCTAATATGTGCAAACATAACTATGTCTGTTACCCGTTCCTTGGCGTTTCGTTTGGGATCTTATTCTGCAAACAAACCTTGAGCATAGGCTCTACACATAGCTTGTTGAGCGACTATGAGGAATACATGTATAAATTTATATTTCGGCATTGATTTTTGAACAAGTAAAACCTTCAATTCTAGCTATCTTATCCATATTATTCTACAAAATTCAAATTATATTTATTTGTTTAAAACGTAACTACAGATGGCATTCAAATTATTGTACCTACAGCTGTTTTGTATGTACAAATTTTAAGTAAAATTGCATACATTGCATGACAACCCTTCAGGCAAGCGCATGGTCGATATTAGCATGCACAGACAGCATGATGAAATGTAGATTACACAGGCGGACTCTTATTTGTATATAATAGGGGTTAAAGTATGATTGCCGTTTTATAGTAATAGACACTTTGAATTGACATAAAACCTTCATGGTGTGAGATTTTCTAGTGAAACTTTTTTTACATGATACCTATGAGGTTCTTGTTTTAAAAAATGTGCAACATTCGATTTTCGACTTTCAATTGTTTTTTTTATTCAGCTCAGACGGGAAAGATGGATACTTCGAAAATCCGAGTAATATTTGAATACGAGTTCCGACGCGGAACTAACGCAGCAGAAACGGCTCGCAATATCAATGCTGCGTTTGGAGAGGAGACTGCTAATGAACGAACTGTGCGTTTTTGGTTTAAACGCTTTTGTAATGGAAACTTCGACATGAAGAATGAACCACGTGGAAGACCGCCCACACAGGTGAATAACGCTGAATTGAAGGAGGTGGTGGAAGCCGATCCGAGTCAAACTACCCATGAATTAGCGGCATGATTTAACGTTACCTTACCTACAATATTGACTCATTTGCATCAAATCAATAAGATAAAAAAATATGAAAAATGGGTGCCTCATGATTTGACCGATCTGCAGAAAGAAACGCGTGTTGAAACTTGCGTTGCCTTGTTGAATCGGTACAGAAATGAAGGAATATTGGATCGAATTGTGACATGTGACGAAAAGTGGATTCTTTACGATAACCGAAAGCGAAAAATGCAATGGCTGACCTCAGGTCAACAATGCAACGCCGCAACAGTGCCCTAAGGCCCTAAGGTGGTCTATTCATGGTGTTATTCACTATAGCTTTCTCAGGTCTGGTCAAGCAATAACAGCAGATGTTTACTGTGCCGAACTTCTAACAATGATGGCGAAACTAGCAGTGAAACAGCCCCGACTCGTGAATCGATCTTCACCATTATTGCTCCATGATAACGCAAGACCTCACACTGCACGAGAAACCGTTGTAACTCTACAGGAGCTGCAGTTAGAAACCATACGTCATCCTCCGTACTCGCCAGACCTTGCTCCAACGGACTACCATTTTTTTTCGTGATTTGGACAATTTTCTACGTGGTAAAAAATTTTCTTCCCAAGAGGCAGTACAAAATGCTTTCACACAGTTTGTCGAATCTACATCCCCAGACTTCTATCGCAAAGGCATAAATGAACTTCCGATTAGATGGCAACAATGTATAGATAATGAGGGTAAATATTTTGATTAAATAAATATGTTACATTTTAGAAAAAAACGAGTTTTAATTTTTCAGTACAAATTGGCAATTTCATACTTTAACCCCCAATACTTTGTACTTGACGCAGTGGAGTGAGTGGAGGAATTCCCATTTTTGGTTGTTTCTCCACAACTGTGCATAATTTCATGGCCTGAGCTGCTTGAAAATGGCTATTAATTAAGAGAATTAAAAAAAACGCTGTTCACAAATTCATTAGTCAGTGTTACTTATAAATTTTATATATTTTTTTATATAAACATCAGAAATCATGTAACTGGTAATGACAAGTGTTTTATGAATTTGTATCAAAAAGTTTCATTACT
Organism: Sesia apiformis; assembly: GCA_914767545.1. NCBI lineage: Eukaryota > Metazoa > Arthropoda > Insecta > Lepidoptera > Sesiidae > Sesia > Sesia apiformis. The sequence goes on from OU611968.1 coordinate 356,479, forward strand.
CACTAGCTTTTGCCAGCGACTTTGTTCGCGTGGTCTACATGAAAAGTAGCTTGTTTTAATCCGGATTAAAATCAACTCATTTGCCAAATTTCAACGAAACTTTTCAGCTATTTCGACGTGATTGAGTAACAAACATACAAACTTTTTCGTTTATAATATTAGGTTCACGCTTCGCGTACCTACTCAGTTCACTTATATAGGCTACATTGATTTTTTTTTCTTTACTGAGCTTGTAGCAATCAATAGCCAAGGATTTATTATGAATCGCTATGAAGAATTACGGTTGTTATAGTTTTGATAGAACACACCACCTTTAAAAGAGTGGACTCGCTAACCCGCCCTGTCAGGCGTGGCGTTTTAAGGCCACGATACAATGTGCATGAGTTCAGCAATGAATAAAGGGTTGATTGCAAATGAAGAATTACCTTTTATTGTGTACAAATGAGTGACCAACCACTGTACATCCAAACATGTGTACCTAAACTAAAATCGATGGTGGATGCATATATATCCAGTTCGTATGGTGGCAGTGATTTTGCCGCAACATCGCAAGGTCACATGAATAAAAAATGAGGAGAAAGCCGTATAAAATTTGTCAAAATACGACTCGGGTGGTTTATATTTATTATATCTCGTCTACGGCTTCGCTCGCATTGAAAATGTGATTTTTAGGTAACATTTACAAACTAGTCCGTGTGGTGTCGCCTGGCTTTAGCATACCACCACCCCATTTTTTTTCCGTGGTTGTTGTAAAAGGCGACTAAGAGATAAAGCCGCTACCTCAAGCTCTGAGGAGCTACACCATCTCTAGAAAAGTGGTCTCGCCAATCCGTGTGATCAGCGTTTCGTTTTAAGGCCACACCTCCCTCGTGCACTAAAACATTTGCGTGATGGGGCCCACGCCCAGCAGTGGAAGTTACGGTTGTTACGGTTTGTTAAAGGCTTTGTACGGTAACCGTTACAAATCATATTTGCATAAGTCGACGGCCCCTACGTAAATCATCGAAAGTGATTTTTGACACTTTTCACCAGTGTTTTAAAGTTTGCTTGTGGTACTACTACTCGGGAAATGTTTGTTGTTTTCGATGTTTTACCAATTAAATTTCTGACATAATCAAGGTTTTGACTTTATTTCTTTAGCGGGATGTCAAATATAGATTTATAGAAGCCGATTTAACGATTAAAAAAAAAATCAACAATTTCAAATTTCGATGATTTACGTAGGGGCCGTCTAAGTATCGGTCTAACCCCAAGATTTAACTTTTATTGTAAAACTGCGACAAAATAGTTTCTGGGTTTAGTCAAAACAAAAGTAGGTTTAATGTAGGTGATACTTTAAAAAGTAGTACTAAACAAAAGTAGGTGATACTTTAATCTAAAGTTTATCAATTCGTCATAAAGCGACGGCATTATCACTTCGGACTCGTGGTCACGCCATTTTTATCTTCGTTCATATGATGATGATATCGATCCATAATCGATCATCAACTTCAGTTGATGTCCCAATGCATTTACAACTGAGTTTCACAACATACGGAAGTCGCTCTTTGATAGTATAATTTATTTATTTGTAAACAGCTCACAGTTTATTATATAAATTACTAGCTATTGCCTGCGACTTCATTGGCGTGCTAATTCAGAAACGTTCGCGCGCATGCGCACAACAACTCACCAAAGTTTCATCGCAATCGGATGAATGGTATAGGAACGCATACGGAGCAAACAAAGAAACATTCATTTTTATATACATATATAGCCAATTACTAACTAACACTATATACCTAATCCAATAATATATGTGTAGTGTTAAGTGAAACAAACGTAAAGTATCACTTTAAGTGAATAACATTTACTTTATAGTTTTTTAAGTAAGTTTTTGTTATGGAAATGTCCTTTTTTCCAAAATAATCTCTTTCAAAATGACAATTTCCTACTACGCCAACGCAATGACTGCTTTCCAGAATGATATTTTTTTTGAATATTTAATTAACTCTTCGATATTTGATCCACTATGAAGTGTTTTATTTCCTAAACATGTTAAGTAGGTACCAGCAAAAATGTTCATTTCAAAGAGTAGTAGGTATCTACCTACAGCCCTATCTATTACAATAAGTAATTTAAGCTAATTTTGAGACAAGTGGATGCTAATAGCACAAAATAACGTAGCTAGCATGTTTCATTTTCAGTGAATTTGAAAGTCAAATTCGTCAAATTGCTCGCCTAATTTTGGGTGCTACCTAATTTAGTTTCACACGTAACTATAATTATGTCGAGAGTAGTGTTGATAGGCTTTAGAATAGCAACACTCCATCTCTTTCCATGGATGCCGTAAAAGGAAAAAAAGCCGACGGTAAAAAGGTAGAGAAGGTAAAAGCCGATTAAGGAATAACAAAGTCGCTACCACAAACCCTGAGGAGGAACTAGAAGAGAGGATTCGCCAACCTGTTTGAGCAGCGTACAATGTGCATGAAAAGGCCCGTGTCCGCCAATGGACTATGAAAGGGCTGGTTACGATTTACGCAAGAATTATAAAATACGATAAGATATTTGTAAAGTTATAAAAAGCCGATAACGGGTGCCAAGCGAAAGTGAGATTTTAGAAAAAAAGCTTTACGAGTCCCATCCAAGAACATATGATTTGTAAATCATTGAACTCTTATTTAAAAATGAGAATTTGTATTGCAACAAAAAGCGTTTTGAGACTGGTCCTGCCAGGACATGAAACTGACTAGGTTATGACAAATATGTTTACTTAATCTTTCTAATATACCAACTCGTACTCAACACCGGATTTATACTTAACGGGCCCTTGGGCACGAAGGCTGTGGGGGCCCCCTTGTAAGGAAATCAAAAGCCGAACGTCAGAGCGAGCGAAACGGTCAGGCGCTCGTTCAGCAATTCGAGGAAAATGAAATATCGATCGATCGATCGAATAGCTTCAAATATCGATCGAGTGAGCAAGTGTACTGACAATTCTGTACTTAACTGTGAATCTATGTAGTGGAAAACTCTACTCTTTTTATTATCTAATTATATATAATATATTAAAAAAATATCGGTTATTAAATATTATATTTTTTCAAAGAAGTTTTATTATTTGAATGATCAATGTGTATGTTCCACGTTCTTTGATTTTTCGAAAATGTAGGAGACAAAAAAATGGGATATTCAATTTGTGGGGGCCCCTAGCTTGTGGGGGCCCCCGGGCACGTGCCCAAAGTGCCCTTTTGTAAATCCGCCACTGCTCGTACTATCGGGCCCTATATTTTTCCAAATTATTCTTCCTCTTCGATCCATCAATTTCGGGATCCAGATATACGAGTACCTGTAAATATATTTCTAGACCACTACAATCCACACATTTGTCAAGGCGGCGAAAATAATGATTAGAGATAAATAAAAATAACTACGTAGTTTATTTAAAACAACAAATAGGTAATTAATTATTAACAACTTCGATTCACCTGTGGATCCAAGAGGAAAAAGAATTACCCATGAATCCACCTGTGGATTGAAGAGGAAATCTTATCCATGGATCTATTTATGTGAACCGAGGCGGACGAGCAAGCGGCCCATCGCTACCGCTACCGCTGCCTGGACACATGCAACACCAGGAAGTATGCGGGTATACCGCCGATCTTGCCAAATGTTATTCACAGATTAAGTAGGACCCACACAATCTTCGACGCTTCTCATTCAGACACTAGCTGCGAAGTTTTTTAGTCGACCTATAGTAACGACATATTGGAAACGATATATCAATGTTTTTTACCACAATTTGATAAACAAACCGCAGCTTTGTTTCTCAAATATTCTTATCGGTGCCCCACTGTGCACACGTCCCGTAGACTCATGGGGTGCACACGGTTTGTGTTGTTACCATATAAATACTGCTTTAGGGGCCCTGGTTGTACACAGTCGAGCCGTGGGTCTCACGGCTTACTATAACCAACATCAAAAATTTAATAAACATAAATACCTACCAATTTTAAGTTTCCAGTTCGTGTGTTTATAGCAGGCAGAAAATTCTTGTGGTAAGTCTTAAATTTTAATCTTCTTTATTTCTTTTAATGTGACGTGATTTAATCATGCTTTTATAAGAGTGGAGTGTCTGTACGCAGTAAAATTACGGGTTATGCTACTCTGTCAGACGACTGCTGTGAAACGTATCTATATGATCCATTGGATGTGGAGTGTGCACGCTGTGACATCCCACAACCGCTGGGCGCACTCGGCTGGCTCTTACAGATATACTGTCTCTTACAGAACACTAGCGTACCGTACTGTATTTCCCACTTTATCCTATTTCCTCAATGTACGCACGTGTTTCGGTAGTGAGTGAGATATACCAGAGCCCATACCCATCCTATCCCTCCCTATTTTCCCAACCCTATTTCCAAATTCCATCAACGTTGAATTGATGTCGTCATGCATCGCGGATGTCCATGGGCGGACAGTATCCACTTAGGTAGGTACTACCAGTTGGACTGTCTGCTCGTCTATCTTTTTCTTTCTATAAAATCCGGGAGTTTTATGCCTAAGAGAAGTGTTATTCCTTTACACTCCCCAATTGCCAATACATTTCTACCAAAAAAAATAACGTGACCGGAATTATTTATCAGGAAAAATAATTATCTGGTTGTAAACATATTCAAAACGCTATATTGAGATTTATTTTAATTATTTCTAAAGATAATACAGAGCAAATTTAGGGTAACTAATTACCAAATTAACATGTTTCAGCCATACAAGATGAGCGTCAGAAACAACTTGCTCCTGTTCTTCGACCGCCCTGCGGAGCCGTGCTTCATGCAGAAGGGCGAAGAAAGGGCTGTGTTCGAGATACCTGAACATTACTATGTATGTATACATCTATAGTTCTATTCACATATAAATACATACACATTTCTGCTAGGGTTTTGTGTGACCCTTCCATGTACAAGAGACAGACACGTATGATATACGTCAGGGCCGTCTTAAGTCTATTCTGCGCCGGGGTGCGGGAGTGTATCCTAAGACAGTCAAACATCCTATTGTGTATCCTATGACAGTCAAATATCCTATTGTGTATCCTATGACAGTCAAATATCCTATTGTGTATCCTATGACAGTCAAATATCCTATTGTGTAATTGTTTACTATAGCGTTATATTTTTTCATTACCTTTAAAAGGTGAGCGCCCGGGGTGCACCGCACCCCTTGCACCCCCTGGTAAAGACGGCCCTGATATACGTGGTTGTTCATCTATTATAGGTGCTTACCTATAAAATTACCGATTTTATTACTGGCCACTTTGAGTTTCGATATCTTCTATAACTTTTATGAATTAACTGAGAGATTAGGTAAGCAATGAAACAGCAATGTCATGGTGGTGTAAAAATTACAACAAATTGAAAATCATGATATTCATGGGCTGAATGACTGCTCCATATTAAAGCCTAGTAATTTTTTAACTAATTTTACAGGAGAACCGAAAACGTTCAAACAACTAAGCCAAAGCATAGACAGTTACAGTAAAAATTTGATTGTTATTGTATCAGATGCTTACTTATGAAATGACCGATTTCATTACTGGCCACTTTGAGTTTTGATATCTTCTGTCCTAATTCGAATTTCAAAATAAAACTAAATGCATCTAATAGCTACGATGTTCTTATTTCAAAATCAGTATATCATTTGTTTTTCTGTGCCTAAATTTTGTTCATGTGATTGTCTTGAAAATAAAATGGATAAATTAAAAATTCGTGTTATTTTTTAATTATAATTAAAATCGGAAGAGGCTAACTCGCTGCTAAAACTATCCTGTGATATCTGCAGGCTATAGACATTGGCAGCGAACTAAAAGAAAGATGACGATGACAATACTGCTTTACTCTCACTTAGAAAAAAATACGTTTGATGACATTCGAAAAAAATCAATCGATTCGTGTTTGCAGGTGTTCACGGACGCCGATAGCTAAATAGATACCATCACGTGGGCGGCTTGCCCGTGATTTTTTATATGCCTCCTTTTAAAATGCACAAAGTTTTGGTAATATTTTCATAAAGCATAAAGCAATGAAAGCTTTTATTATAAGGCAGTTCTCAAAACTGTGGGCAAACGGTGATATAAACCGCTTTTCCATTGTTTTATTTGCAAAGATCTTTTTCATATGTTTTAATTAGAAAAAGAAATGCCAACACCAACTTTAGCATTTATCTCTCTCAGTGTTCTCTTGCTTATAACGATTATGATAGATCATAATAAATACATTGTGACTAATTTTATGTTTGTTGGTGAGTCAGCGTTCAGAGAGACGTTGCGTTGCGTCTCTCTGTGTGTTCTACCGCCTGTACAATGGGGAATGCTCTGAAAAATTGTTTAACATAATTCCGACATCCGGTTTCTACAACCAGAACATGGAAATAGGATTTTGCAGGGTCGGCGGCGTGCCGTATACCTCCTGGTGTTGCAGGTCTCAATGGGCGGCGGTAACACCTGTTTGTCCGCTTACTACCCTATACAAAAAATACCACCTATAAAAAAATATTTAAATGAGCAATAGAAATTACTGAATGGACTGCAAAACGTAGGTAGCAAATTTAAAGGTGGGTTAGTTTCACTGGTGACACTATAGAAAAATGAATCCCGTCAACGTAGACTTGCGGTAATAACATTTTTAGTAATTTAAAATTATTTACTTCAGTAGCAATTAAACAACTTTGAACGGTTTAAATCGCGTATATTTGACATTATTTATATTAGACGTTTCGAACACTTTGCAGTGGACGTGGTCACGGGGTGACGTCGGGATATAAATAATGTCAAATATACGCGATTTAAACCGTTCAAAGTTGTTTAATTGCTATGTATAGTAATCGCGAAAACCTAAGAAAATATTATTTACTTCAGTTTTTCAGAAATAGGTTGTTTTTCATGATTTTTTGCTTATTTAGAATTATTTTCCTGCTAATTTAATTATTATTTATTGTGTCTTACTAAAAAAAAATGTTCAGCCGGACAAATATCAGAGGGTGAGCACCACTCTTACGAATCGCTTCGGTAACGACGCTACCCGCTCCATCCCGATCAGGAACATCGCGTTGCCAGACCTCTCGCTGCCTCAACAGTTGCCGTACTATGACCAGTTCTCACTGTTTGTGCCTAAACACCGGCAGATGGCTGGAAACCTTATTGACATCTTCATGAGTAAGTTAGATTCAATTAACGCTATTATTACACCATGGCACGCTATCAGTTTGTGTTCCTCCTACTGATGTGTTGGACTGACTATTGATTACTGAAAATACCCAAATGAGTAGAAAAGAAAATAATGCGATATTTCCGGAAAAAGAAATAAATTGCCAATATTTTCTCGAAAACTGGGAATTTAAATCCTAAAATTGTTTTCTGACGATCATTTTTATAAAACTTTCTATTGAGCGTTCTTTTATTACTTTTAATCTAAGATATATATTCCTTTCCAATCCAATTTGTCTAAAATATAAAAAAAAAAACACGACGCCCTGACGCAACTGACGGGGCCCTAAATTAAAGAAACTATTTAAGCTATTTAAGCAAAATTACACTCTCGATGAATCAAATTATGCATATGTAATCAATTATGATTGATTACAAATACCTCAATATTTGATTTAAGGCTGTGTCAGTTACCTCAAGTCGTCCTGTTTGTTTAAATTTTGGACAAATTGGCCTGGAACGGAATTTATACTCGGAAAATTACTTTTAACATTATAGATTTATTCCAAAAATATGTATATATAATAAATAGACATAGATTGACATCTTATTTGATAAGATCAGCCCGGTAGTTTAGGAGTGGAACGTCCATACATACATCAAAGAATGCGCGTAGCACTGCTACGCGTAGTGACGTCAGCAACGACCGCTACGTTTGCTACAGCAGTGCTACAAGCCACACGAGTAGTGCGCCCGTTATAACGCTCTTGACTGTGACGCTGCGCTTGAGACGGCGGCCGTGTCTTTGTTTTTCTTACAAAATAGCCATATAGATACTCTTACATATTGTTTGATTTCACTCTATTCCCCTTTTAACAATACATATTATAGGCTGAAAAGATCACAACATGTCCTTTTTGCCTTCGCCGTTTTGTCGTGTAACAATTACCTGTCATGAGTAACTTTTACAGACATGCGCGACGTGGACGATCTGCAGTCTGTGTGCGCGTACTGTCAGCTCCGCATCAACCCTTACATGTTCAACTACTGCCTCTCCGTCGCCATACTCCACAGGTATGCAACTGAATCCCATCATTTTTGTAGCATTTACGTGTAAAATATATCATTTGTCACTCGTCAATCTCTCATTCACATTCGACTCATTAAAACGATATACATATCGTAATTTTTGAATGTGTCATAAACTAGCTGTACTCCCGCGTCGCTGGTCGCAGTGTTTCCTTGGTAACTTGACTTTGACGGAACATTATAATATAGTCTATCTTAGTAAGATTCTATCCATTAGTGAATTTTTAAAATCAGTTCGGTAGCTTCTAGGATTACCTCCTACAAACAATCAAATACTTTAGCATTAGCCTACTCTAGCGTGGAAGTTGATAGAAATGCTCATCCGAGTAAAGATCGGTTGATACCTATTCATCCGATAGTTAAGGATAATTACCAACAGGAATAATTAGAAATTTCGCGTTTTGTACATATTTTATATTGTAGATCGGCTCTGAATGCGTAAAATTACAAGTTTTTGTTTAGTACCTTCTATTTCTACTCGTTATTTCAGCGCCGGTTATGGGTTTAATTTGAACGATTTCAGACCCGATCTATACAATATTAAACGGGAATAGTTATCTGTACAATATCGAACCTTTAAATTAAAATTGCACCACTGTATGTGTTTACTGCACCAACTAGTAATTGTAACTGGAAATAGAGATACGAGTACTTTTTCATCCTGTTCTTACCGATTTCTTACAGACCGGACACGAAGGGTCTGAACATCCCAACGTTCGCGGAGGTGTTCCCTGATAAGTTCGTGGATCCGAAGGTATTCCGCAAGGCTCGCGAGACCAGCACCGTTGTTCCTGCTGGGTCCAGGGTAAGCATATTATATTAACTAACTGCATGTATTTGTGGTCAGTATGTTAGTGCTCCTGTTCGGTCTATAAAAAATCCTTATGACATTCCCAGATGCCAATCGTGCTGCCGTTCAACTACACGGCGTCGGAAGCGGAACCGGAACAACGGCTGGCATACTTCCGCGAGGACATTGGCATGAACTTGCACCACTGGCATTGGCATTTGGTGTATCCATTCGAGGCCGCCGACCGTGCTATTGTCAACAAGGACAGGAGAGGGGAGCTGTTTTATTATATGCACCAGCAGATTATTGCCAGGTCAGTTTTATTATATGCACCAGCAGATTATTGCCAGGTCAGTTTTATTATATGCACCAGCAGATTATTGCCAGGTCAGTTTTATTATATCCACCAGCAGATTATTGCCAGGTCAGTTTTATTATTTTGTTGTATTCATGGTATAGCATTTGTTGTTTTATTAATGGATGTTTATTAAGATATGTTTTGAATAGCAAAAAAATACTATGTTAATTTGATTCATTATTCGCTAATTAATTATCGTATTCAAGGTATATATCCTCATATAATTTAGTTGAATTAAGGCATGTTTTGAATAGCAAAAGACACTATTCACGAATACAAATACAATTAATTTCGTTCATTATTTGCGAATACGTATACAAATAATATTTAAGCTGCTGCGCACTATAATTGGGCCGTTCTAATAGGTCGGATTTGACATATGACGAACCATATAATCCACCGATGTGAAATATTAATTGTCATAGACGCAACGCTTTCAAGAAAACGACGCTTAAGAGCCATTTCACAAAAATGACTAAAGCAAGTTTAGGTAATTACAACGCAAGGCGACTGGCGATAGTTTATGCCTCCATCTCTGTAGCGTAACTATGGAAAAAAAGTTTTGATACTTTGAATAAAAACCATTTTATAAAATAATGAAGTATAGGTATGTAATATTTATAGGTTTAAAATAAAAGAATTTGTTCTAAATGCAAGATACAACTGCTTTATTAGCTGATACCCACAAATAACTAATTAAAGTATTGTTTATTACTCTGTTATAAAAATAAAATCTGTAGTAATGTGCATAACACTACACTGACATAATAATTTACTGGATCAAAATGTTTATTCCAGTATCAGAGTATAATAAATAACAACTTCGGAGTGACAAAACAATCACTGTAACTACTCGAATTTACCGAAACTTGTAGCGCGTAATTAAATTTCTCCCCATTGCTAAAAATAATCATTTTTTTAAATAATTAACCAAACGTGCAATGGGCTTCAAAAACCAAGTAATATTACCAAATAATACCAACCATAATAATATTTTAATATATCAACTAAACAAAAAAATAAAAAATTCAATTGATCAAGACGTTGCAATCCTTGTATAATATTTCGTAAACGCGTGCGATCGGAGCGCAGTGAAACTGACATAGGTCTTACCTCGATAAGCGCTCGCGCCATACTAGTGGCCGACACGAAAATCCCCGAATATAATGGAGCAATTAGAGCAGTTTTGTGATATTAAAAAATACATATAATAAATCACAATTTATAAAAATACTTATGTTTTCGTTTTAATTAGGTACAAAATTGATTTTATTCTAAGTTTAAATTAAAAAAAATCTTTAATAAATGATAAAGAATTGCAGTTAAATGCCAGGTATTTTACGTCGAAATTGACGCACATTATTTTATTTTTTCTCGCGATTTGTGTTAATTTACGGAAATATTGGTGTATTATGTGTCAATAGAATTATATACTACGTATAATTGTACCTTATCTTGTTGAATTAATGAATTTTAGTGGAAGAAGCACGGCTCTGAAGTTCTTACTAGGCGCGTTTTTACTGAAACATGGCTGAGTACTACAGGATAAATAAAGAAATATTTCGAAATGTATTCTACTAAATGTCAATACAAAGAAATGAGCTATTTAAAATATTTACTCAGAAATGTAAAGCAACTTTCATTTCACCTATAGGAGAGCTCAAAAACTTGTATTTTTCGCTTAAAACGTGAAATGGCTCTTAAAATTGATCGAGTTATATTAGTATCGTGTGGTTAGTATATGTATTTTACACTGCAATGACTTTTTTAAATATTTCGTGTACAAACATTGCTCTGTTTTATTACATGTATAGATTTTGTATAATTTTTCACCGGTGCACGGCGGCTACAAAATAACGAACGAATGAATACTGGCATTTTAAGAATGAAGGCAACAATTAATTATCGTGACTGTACATTTTCAGGTACAACGCGGAACGTTTGTGCAACGGTTTGAACCGCGTGAGCCGGTACAACGACTTCCGGGCGCCCATCGAAGAGGGATACTTCCCCAAGCTCGACTCGCAAGTCGCCAGCCGCGCCTGGCCGCCCAGGTAACGAGCGAACAAACAGACACACGCACGCAGAGAAAGAGACACACAACCAGAGACATACACAGGGGAACACACAACAGACACACGTACAAAACCGTAGTAACAGTGTGTACAGCCTATTACGTCCCTTTACGTGCGCGCCCTTGAGTTATTATCCTACAGCCGCGCGGTGTCTTAGCTGTCTACTAGACGGGCGTCTTAGCTGTCTACTAGACAGGCGTCTTAGTTGTCTACTAGACAGGCGTCTTAAATGTCTAGTAGTCTTAGCTGTCTATTAGACAGCCGTGCAGCTGTAGGTAACAAATCAACGTCGCGCGGGAGTATCTCCTACTTTAGTTAGGTATTATTTATTAATTTTTATGGCATATGCCTCCACTAGTAAATCACTGGGCGGTTTCATTGTAATCACTGTAGGGTAACCAACATACTCAAGATTAAAAAAAAGTCGTGAAATATATGTATCCACCTCTATGTAGTCTGTACTGGGCCTTCGTGATGAATTATGGGCCAAACATAGATCAACCAAAGTACATAGATGTAGCATGTGCATAGACGCCCTACCGGTGAGGCGTTTGCAAGACGCCTCAAGGCGGTCAAATTTACTTACTGTCAAATCAGTCCGTCATAATTATGGTAAATAAACAAACTCTATTTGTCTATTTGTAGTAAAAAATAATTATTACTACCCGTTCATCGTGACAGTAAAGTTTTATTTCTTTATATACATGATCTCTAAAATGGGATACATCAATCTTATATATTCGGTAATATACTTAAATCTAATTTATAATGTTTCTATATTTACAGGAGAACACAACATTATTGTTGCTTAAACACACAAAGTTTCTATATAAGAAATTATATTAGCAGTGTCTTTTATAATTAAAGCCTGACCGGAAAAATAAAAAACTTGCTGTGGGGGCGCCACCTATGCTTTTTTCATAGCTAGTTGTCAACAGAAGATAATTAGTTCTACGCATCATGGCGAGGTTTTTTATTTTCTTGGTCAGGCTATAATTAAGTTATTGTATAATTAATGAAAAACACCAGCGTCCTGGATCGTTAATTTAAATATTTACTTTCTACTTTTGTCTTAATTATTTGTTAAACCCATTACACCACACTTTGGTATATTAAAGGTATACTGGTATATTGGGTATACTTTTGGACGGGGAGAGTGCACGCCTCAATCCAACAGCCGCTGGACGCGCTCGACTGGCCTCGTTACCCCTCCCTCACAGAATACTACCTTGAAATGTACTGCAGTTCCCACTTTATCATATTCCTCAATGTACGTACGTGTTTCGGCAGTGAGTGAAATATGTCAGAGCCCATTCCCATCCTATCCCTTTCCATTTCCTCAACCCTTCCTCCAAATGCATTCTTTCATCAACAAAGGTAGGCAGCGCATCCGGGGGCGTGACAAAGTTGTCATTTTGGACTAATGTTTGCATGTATCGCGGATGTCTATGGGCGACAGTATCCACTTACCACCAGGTGGACAGTATGCTCGTCTGCCGCCTTCTTCCTATAAAAAATATATATTGCAAGTTCTAAAAAGTTGTATTTATATGGTACCGCTGGTATTACGTACACTACTTTGGTATACTGTATACCAAAATACTGGTACACTATTTTGTAAAATCCATCTACGTATCCTATGACAATGTCCACTTCCCAAAATGACCACTTTGTAACTTTTGTAGTGATAATGTCCTTTCTCCAAAATGACAATTTCCAACTACACCAACATCTCGCTTTTTGAAATGTCTAATTCCCAGAACGTCCGTATTAAACCATGACCAATTTTTGTATATTTAACTTTTATATATATTTGATAATTATGTTTAAGAAAATATTTAATGAAACATAGTAATTGTTATATATACAATACTACGAAGTATTTTATTTTCTAAACATGTCAAATACCAGCAAAAATGTTCATTTTAAAGAGTAGTTAACATATTTTATAATTCAAAGTGCAACGGGCGGGGGGCAATTAATAAAATGTCATTTTAGGAAACGGGCGTTTTAGAAAATGGTTAATTTAAGATACGGTCGTTTTAGCAAATGGACATTTCCGTATATGGACATCGAGCACCTGAAGGGTGAAAATGTTCCGTTTTATTAGGTTCTCGGGAACCGTGATCCGGGACCTGGATCGCCCCGTGGACCAGATCCGCATCGACGTGTCACAACTGGAAACGTGGCGCGAGCGCTTCATGCAGGCCATCAACAGCGGCAAAGTGCGCTTGGTCAGTACTGAGTAGACATTGTAGGTCTACATTTTACAAGATTCGTTTGATTTAATTCTTTGTGAAGTTGATTTCAGTAAATTCTTTACTATATTTGATTGAGTATTTTTTTATTGATTAAATCTTATTGTTTGTTACGTCTTTACGATTAAATTCGATTCCCATGAAATTTACTGAAATTTAAGTATGGGATAATTTTTTTAATCCCAGAAGATTGAATGGGTGAAGTTGTAAAAGTTAGTAGTATTTAGTGAATGATTTGTTGTATATGGTGTGTAGGCCAATGGTCGCGAAGTAGCCCTGGAGGAGAGCACCGGCATCGACATGTTGGGCAACATGATGGAGTCGTCCATCGTCAGCCCCAACCGTGCATATTACGGCGACATGCACAACATGGGACACGTGTTCATATCCTACTCGCACGACCCCGATCACAGGCATCTGGTGAGAATCGAACCAATATTTGTTTATTTTTAGGAATTATTTAGGTAAATTTCGAAAAAATATATACAGGTCACCAGCCCAAAATCGTTCGATTCTAGTCCTTATTACAAACGCATTGAGGTACCGACGGGTATACATAACCATTCTGCTGACTATCTATTACGAAAATTGCACCATATGTCGATTAGCGGCCACCAGCCAAGTCCAAAACACCAATCAGTTCGATGTTTATATAGGTGTCGATATGTATATGGGATGTAACGAGATTTGGAGACTAACTGTAAGGCAGATTCGCCAGATAAATAATTTGGGTCTGTATCTCAGTTCAATTAGAAAATGAGCTACATTAATTCAGTAACTACAACATTAAGGCTCGTAAAGCTCAACAAATAATGTACAAAGCTCTACATTTCTTTTCTAAAACGTACAGATAATAGCAAAATGTAGCTACCCGTGTGACTGGCGCTGCCATCGGCTGCCACTAGCTTCTACCAGCGGCTCCGTTCGCGTTGCACTTAGCAGCGGTAAAAGATTTTTAACACCTGTAAAAGCACCGACATGATGGGTTGCACGTATGAAAATCCATCCTGTAGTTTTTGAGTAATTCAATTAAAAGTATTTTTTTTTATTAATTTTCCTCTATAACTCAACTTCCTTGTGTCATATGATATGACACATATACCATTTTTCCTTCTGGATACTCTGCTATACATTAATGAAAACCCGTTCAATATCCGTTGAGTGATTTTTACGTGATGCTCAAACACACAAACAAAAATTTTACAAACGACTTTTGGGTTCTGTAGCCTTTAAAGAGACCCATCGTTTCTTTTAAAATTAAGTCAATGTACAGACTTAACCCTTTTACAGTTTTATTATATGTATATAGATTACACTCTCTGTCATACGATTTTGAGACTGTGATGTTGCCAGAAAGAATGACGCTTTCTCTCGCTTTAAGTAAGATGGTAACTTGCCGTAAAATGAGCCGATTTTCAAAATTATTTCACTTTTATTAAGCTAAACTAACGCAGATGTTATAGGCTATGCTTAGATTCCCTAGGAAATCGTCACGCCACCTGCGCGACGCTAAGGCTGTGCGCTAGTTTTTCTGTAAAAATAAGCCTTTAATTGGGTCTCCTGTAATATACGATGGAATTCCACAAGATTTTGTAAACGACAAATCCCAACAAAAACATTTTTGTAAAAATGTTGCCAATCCTCGCTACTGTTTTGGCCGATAAAAATAGTGAGATCTAAAAGGCGCCAATACTTGTTTAGTGGAATTTTACTTCTTGTGGCTTGGTCATTTCCATTCGTGGATATCTTCCGTAGATAATATAACGACTTTCCTAAATGAAGAAGCACAGAAACTTGAAATTTGGCAGTATTATTTAGCTTGTAAACTTCTCGTCGGTTTATCAGTTTGAGCCGTCTGTGTTTCTCCAGTGTAATAATACGAGGGGAGTTGTTTTCAGTTCAGTTCAAAAAGGTTCAGTGTTCGATAGAGCGACGAGTCTTGGCGGGGGCACTGCGGTGCTCCCTGGTAAGTTACGATGGTGCAAAATGGCTTTTCAATCCAACTTCTCGTGTAAGTTGTATGTAACTGGTTTGTGTGGTCCTTATTCCCTTGTAACATTTTCAGGAGCAATTCGGCGTGATGGGTGATTCTGCAACTGCGATGCGCGACCCGGTGTTCTACCGCTGGCACTCGTACATCGACGACATCTTTAACCTGTACAAGAGCAAGCTGCCCGCGTACGCCCCGGATAAGGTATTGTGATGTCACTAACACAATATTGTTGTTACAGTCGCACATGAGTGGTAGATACAACAATATTTTAAAACTTTATTGCGTTCTCTAAGAGATATTCTCTAATTCCCCTTTAAACAATATTTAGTTCTAATAAATATGACAAATTGTTTCTATTTCCTTGTCTAGTTGTCAAATAAGTCTAGATATATGTGACCTTAACTTTTTTATTTATGGAAGGAAGACGGCAGACGAGCATACAGTCCACCTGATGATAAGTGGATACTGTCGCCCATAGACATCCGCGACACAAAACGACTAAAACGACCCGGCATTCGCTGCCTACCTTTGAAGATGTAGAAATGGATTTGGAAAAATGGTTGGGAAAATGGGGAGGGCTAGGATAGGATGGGATGAGAATGGGCCCTGGCATATCTCACTAACTACCGAAACACGTACCCACTTACATCGGGGAATTGGATAAAGTGGGAAACGCAGTACATTTCATGATATCACCAGGTGGTGTAGCTCATCTGCCGCTTCCTTCCTACATATAAAAAATGTGTTGTTCTAGCTGGACTTCCCCGGTATCCGCGTGTCATCGATTACAATAGAGGGGACAGCGGGGGCGAATCGGCTCAATACCCAGTGGGAACAGTCCACTGTGGAGTTGGGGAGGGGGCTGGACTTCACCCCGAGGGGTAGTGTTCTTGCCACCTTTACCCATCTGCAGCACGACGAGTTCAACTACGTGTAAGTGTTAATTCCCTTACTTAATAGCTATTTGCAGCGCCGCTACCGTGACATTTATTGCCATGTCACAATTTTAATAAACGGTAAAAGAGAGATTATGTATCTGTGTACTACTACCGAATGAGTTCTATCATCTTTTTTTTCATGGAAGATAAATACTGACGAGCAGATGGTTCGCATGATGATGAAACGGATATCGCAATTGGGGAGATGGGAAAGGGAAAGCTCACGGACAGTGACTCCAATCCTGTTAGCACTACCTTGGCCAAGTTGTCGGTCATCTCGTCAACGTTATTCATGGTTTCCAATGTGTGGAACCCGTGGTTTAGACGTCTCGCACTGTTGATGCTGCTGTCCGTCACCGGTCACTGGTATTTGAGATCTAGCGAATGTAATTGTTATACTGCCATTGGCCGGTCGTCAGAGCTTCGTCCGTTATTCAGCAGGGTACACACCCTGCAAGTGACAAGTGAGTACGATAGTGATCAAGACCCCTGCATTTACCAGAACATCCTATTCCCCCAACGTACGTACGACGTTCGTGTTTCGGTAATGGGTGGGATATTATGCCGGAGCCCATTCTATCGTATGCATTCTCATTTTCCAACCCTTTCCCCAAATTCATTCCTAAATCTCAAAAGGTAGCTATGAGGTAGCTCCAAAGGTGCCATTCTGGACATTGTTAATTCTCCGGGAGTCAACGTTTGACATTCTGGATTGATGTTGGCATGTATCGCGAATGTTTATGGACGACAGTATCCACTTACCACCAGTGGACTGTATGCTCGTATGCCGCCTACTTTCTATAAAAAATAAATGTTCGAACGCGGTGTGATATATTTTTAATTCCAATTTAGTAAATATACTACATGAATAATCGCTCTTGTAACCATTGTGAGTACTCTATATGTAGTTTCTCATCAGCGTTCGAACATGATCGGTAATATCCGCTGCTGGATACGGGTCTCCTCGTGTATCTGGTCAAGCCAAACGCTGCCCAAGCGGATTGGCGAGTCCACTCTTTTAAACGTGGTATAGTTCCTCAGTGCTTTTGGTAGTCACTTTTTACCCGCGGGGAGAGACATTACACAAAAATATCTGTACGCCAAAAATGGTAGATCATAGAGACTAATCTATTTTTTTTTAAAGATCTTTATTTATTTATCAATGATAAGCAAATAAATTTTATTTCAAGGTGGCTTTGTTGTGATAACATCAAATTATTATTTCCAGAATCGAAGTGAACAACACCTCGGGGGAATCGGTGATGGGCACGTTCCGCATATTCATGGCGCCGACGGCGGACGAGAAGGGCCAGCCCCTGCCCTTCGACGAGCAGCGCCGGCTCATGATCGAACTCGACAAGTTCACGCAGGGCTGTTAGTATTATATGTTTTCAAATCAAATCATTCATTTTGTCAGACCTTTTTTTTTCAAATGTTTACAAATGGAACAGATACAGAAAAACAAACGAAAATAATAGTAGTCATTCAACATATACACTACATATGTATGTTCGTTACTAATAAATACAGCGTGCAGTATATTTGCAACAAGGTAAACACACTATGAAATAACATAGGTAAACAAAATACACTACATATGTCTGTTCGTCTCTAATAAACACAGCGTGCAGTATATTTGCAACAAGGTAAACACACTATGAAATAACATAGGTAAACAAAATACACTACATATGTCTGTTCGTCTCTAATAAACACAGCGTGCAGTATATTTGCAACAAGGTAAACACACTATGAAATAACATAGGTAAACAAAATACACTACATATGTCTGTTCGTCTCTAATAAACACAGCGTGCAGTATATTTGCAACAAGGTAAACACACTATGAAATAACATAGGTAAACAAAATACACTACATATGTCTGTTCGTCTCTAATAAACACAGCGTGCAGTATATTTGCAACAAGGTAAACACACTATGAAATAACATAGGTAAACAAAATACACTACATATGTCTGTTCGTCTCTAATAAACACAGCGTGCAGTATATTTGCAACAAGGTAAACACACTATGAAATAACATAGGTAAACAAAATACACTACATATGTCTGTTCGTCTCTAATAAACACAGCGTGCAGTATATTTGCAACAAGGTAAACACACTATGAAATAACATAGGTAAACAAAATACACTACATATGTCTGTTCGTCTCTAATAAACACAACGTGCAGTATATTTGCAACAAGGTAAACACACTATGAAATAACATAGGTAAACAAAATATGGGTTACAATTAATGTAATATGTATCCTTATAAGTTCTGCCTCAATAGACGTGCAAAAGTCAAGTTTACATTTATATAATACTAAGACTCTATCTCACTATCTTCTGATAAGGTATCAGGAGGTATCAGAAAGTCAGTATCAGCTAGATTTAATTGGCAGATTAATTTCTTATCAACCCGCTTGGCCAGCATGTCGCTTTAATGCAGTGGATACTATATTAAAAGGGCGGGTTATTATATGTGACACATAAACGTATCATCAGTCATTTGTACATTACATGTAATGTACAGATATGTAAAAACAAGTAATTGAAACCACTTGTCCGGTGTATAATAGATTCTCTGCCTTGTAGCTAGATAGATAAAACTCTTGATTGCACGACAAAACAAAACAAGACAGTAACAGACATTGTATCACATGAAATTCACAAAAGGCGGCCTTGTCGCTATTGGCAACTAATAATTACTACAAGATGTACTGCAAGAAATAATTATTGAGCCTTTATTTTCAATTATTTTTGAAGTCCTCTCTCATCCACAGTACGTTCCGGTAACAACACAATCCGCAAACGCAGTCTGGACTCTTCCGTTACAATCCCATACGAGCGCACATTCCGCAACCAGTCGGAGCGCCCCGGAGACCCGGGCTCTAATGAGGCCGCCGAGTTCGACTTCTGTGGATGTGGATGGCCTCACCATTTGCTTGTCCCTAGGGGGAATGAGCAGGGATACCCCATGGTGTTGTTCTGTATGGTGTCTAATGGGAAGGATGATATTGTAAGTATTTGGCAAATATAGGTATATTGATCCGAAATACGTGTTGAAAATATAGTAAATGTTGAAAATAATTTATTTATTTTTTGGATCAGCGGTGCCAGCTACTTCATTCCCGTGAACTTTAGAGCGATTCCCGTGGGAACTCTGTAACGGATCGGGATAAAATGTACCCTAAACTTGTTATGGGTTCTGTATCACTCATATTTTTTTCAAAAAATATTAATTGTACAAACCCGGCTTTGTTACTCTTTCATTATATGTATATACAGATAGTTTGTTTACGTAACAAAACACTTTACATATACATGATAAACATTGTAGTAAGCCCAATTGAGCGGCGCCTGCGACGTATCTAGGACCAAGGGAATCACTTTAAATTTCACGGAAACGTTCTCTATAACGGTTTTGAATGAAAAGTATTTTCAATGTTATCCCGGCACACGAGCTATAACTATGTCAAGTTTTATTAAAATTCGTGCGGAAGTTTTTGCGTGATGTTTTTGACTCAATATTATTCGCATTTTATGTTGCATTTATATTTTTTAAATATATTTCTTCTTTCCACTTCTTTCGACCGGCCGGTTAGGTCGGGTGTCGTAACACTTAGGGCCTTTCTTACCACCTCCTGATACATTATCAGAAAGGCAATATCAGCTTGATTCAGGGCCTTTCTCAGCACCTCCTGATACTTCATCCTCCTGATAAAGTAACTGTTAACAATCTGATAGATAAATTATCTGCCAAGTAAATCTAACTGATGCGCAGGGTGTGCGGCGCACACGGGCGCAGGGTTTTAGGGGGCGCTCTTAAAGACCCTGCGCCCATGTTCGCGCGCCTACTAGAGGGCGCCAGGGTATTGATTGCACCCGGGCGCTACATGGGCTAGAGCCGACGCTGTAACTGATATTGACTTTCTGATAAAGTATCAGATGGTGAGAAAGACTCTTATACTTATACATATCTTAATAGACTGTTATTACCTATATTACCCTTCCCCACCAGATCGAACAAGACCTAGTCGGCTCATGCAACGACGCGGCCTCATACTGCGGCATCCGCGACCGCCGCTACCCGGACCGCCGCGCCATGGGCTATCCCTTCGACCGACCGGCTAGGTCCGGTGTGGCGACACTCAGCGACTTCCTGCAACCCAACATGGCAGTTAGGAACTGCACTGTCAAGCATACTAACCAAACACGCACCAGGGGACAGCGGAAGTAAGTAGGGGATCACTGGGTCATAGTGGGGGTAGGTCGTTAAGGAATGATCAGGGTATAGGTAGGGGGCAATAATAATAATAGTTTATTAGAGAAAATGTGAGTACAACATAGATGACAATTTATTATACACATTCTACTGTAAAACAGCGTGCAAACATCATTTATATTTAAAAAAAATATCAAAACAGATTGGGGGATCAATCGTTAAAGAATGAATGGGGCATAAGTATGGGGGATACATTGGGGATAAGTTGTTAGGGGACGATTAACGGATTAAATTGTTAGGGGATTATACCCCCGTATCATCGCTTAATAACTTGTAGCCTTAATTAATCGTCCTCTAACGACTTATGAAATTGGATTGGAACAGACAGGATAATGCTGGACAAGTTGTTAGGGTAAGATTGAGGTCATGCTCTAATCATACCCTAATGTCTTATAGACTCAACCATCTAACGACTTACAGACTAGTCATCCCCTAACGACTTATGAAGCAGGGGAGAGAATAAGGGACAGCTTGGGGATAGTGTGGACTTTAGCAATTATTCAATTACTTGCACATCAATCAATCAATTATTTGTAAATGTATGATGTATATATCACAGTGTTAAGAAATTTAGATAAACTGCCAACAAATTTGTATATTATATTTATAGAAATTATTCATGTGTCAATTATAAACTATAATCGTTATTATATAATCGTTTAATGGTATTACTTTACACAATAACTCTGTATCATTTTCTTTGTGGTTAAAACAAATAAACAAAAATTGTCATGTCTAGTGCAAATATATATTATCTTTTAAATTGACGACAATATCAACTTTTAATTCTATCTCATTAATATCATGCCAAAAAGTAAGTAGACATCTCACAAATTGACATAATGTAGGGGATAGACTCGGGATAGTAATCCCGAGTCTATCCCCTACATTATACTTGTTATACCCTATATACCATTATACTATTATACCCTACTTGTTATACCATTATACCCTACAACATACTTGTTGATGTTTGTAATTATTTATTTGTGACGTCATCTTATATCATATTATGACAGAATGTTAACAATTTTTGTCAACATATTTATTATTTCTGGCAAGCACGACTGACGTAACATTTAAATGAATCTCCATTAATCACAACATCAATATCATGTCAAAAAGTATGTAAATATCTCGCAAACTGTCTTTAATCAGAAATATGTCAATCATTTGTCAACATATTGATTGAGATATTTGCGAGATTGATTCATATATCTATTACCTAAAGAGATTTTTTAAACATTTTCTCACCGATGACAGGTACTTTAAAAATTGAGATTTTTAATTGCCAAAAGTGTTTCCAGTTCCTTGTCTTCATTGTGTACACAAAATAATACATATAGTACATGTTATATCTGATGTTATGTTATATGTTCTGATGTAACCCCGTGGTTCTATTCCGAAATGACGTATTTTTTGTATTTATATACCTTTTGAGTTTTTAGTTAGAGTTTTTAATATTATTTAACAATATCTCAAATACTGAAATAACATTCTTGTCAGCATTAATGTTAATTAACTTACAATTGTTAAATTGAATCAACACGTGTACATAACAAGGCAGTAAGTAGATATTTTTGTGTTACATTTAAAACTTTTCAATTACAGTTGAGGTCAATGTATATGTTTATGTATATGTAAAGTATATGTTTATAATTTACAGGATATTGAGATAATTATTAAAAAAACAACGATATAATGACAGGTTGAGTTTATATGAAAAAATCTAGATTAATTAGTGTATTACGATTTGACAGATATTCAAGTGGATACGATATTGACTTTTTGGCGGGAACCCAAGATGTAAAGTTGAGTTTTTGTTTGATTATTGTAAAAATTGTGTATAAGGCGTTTTGTGGTTTAATGTTGATAATTTATTAAACTTAAAAGTGTTTTTCGTGGGTGGTGTTTGTGATAATCAAATAAAAGCGTAGGACTGCATTTTTCGTACGCTTCCAAGGAGTCCTCTTCTGCCCTCAGTATATCTACTATCGTTTTACTGAGAGACTCCAGAGTTACTTTGATGGGACTGTACATTGATAGGATACGTTTTAGACTGAAATTGTTTATTACGAAGAAAATTCGACACTGGCAGAATGTGCTAATTTCACCATACATGCAGAAGCAAAAAAAAAAACATTGTCATAATAAACACAATAAATTAAGTTTTTTTTAATAATAGACGCAATAATGAAATACATTTTTATTTGTGTCCTTTACTTAAATAATATTTTGTAGCCAAAACGCTAGAATTTAACAATTTTGAAAAGTTTCAACTTGCATCTTTGTCGTGGTTTTTTGTTAACTTATTGGTTCATTTCGAA
This sequence comes from Sesia apiformis, assembly GCA_914767545.1. NCBI lineage: Eukaryota > Metazoa > Arthropoda > Insecta > Lepidoptera > Sesiidae > Sesia > Sesia apiformis. Next base: position 379,778 of record OU611968.1, read on the forward strand.
ACAAAGCTACTGAAGAGATCTCAATCTCACTACATTTTAATTAACCATAAAACTGCCGAAGAAAAATATATTCAATTGATTATTTTTTATAGCCTAAAACGTTTCTATTATATTATTTTTTATGATGACTAAACATACATCAGAAATCACGAACAGAACCAAACAACAATACACACAATCTCAAACAAACATACACATTAATAAAATAAATCATTTCAATGACGCAATCTTATCATCATCTCTATAAAACCCCTTACTTCATTACCTCATTACTACGACACTGGCAAATGTATAATGGACCTGATTGTATTATATAATAATTTAGTTATAATTAGTTTTAGCAGACGGGTTTCTTTGTGTATTTAATTGTAACTCTGTAAATATTGTAAATACTTGTATAATTTATAAGACTGAATAAAATATCTAGCCTTTCCACCAATTTGCGTCTTTTTTTTTTGTTATTTAGGACTAAATCCTTTTCCTAGCGTCCCTTCCTGGCTTTGCTCAGGTGAAATAATTCGGGTCTAATGTTGTAAAAATGAGCGTTGAGCGTTTAATGTTAAGTGGGCGCTAATGTACTTTTAAGACTGGTGTTAAAGGATCGTTGATTTTAATGTTAGATGGTTTTAAATCCCTGTAGTTAGATGCAGGGCACGGCTTTAGCGGTTTCGCCGCCCTGTACGAGATATAATTGTCTGCGCCCGTTTTCTGTATAGAGCGCCCCTCTAATTCTAGGCACCCTATGGGTACCGGCGTCCCCTCTGTGGGGCCGGCGTCCTCCGGGCTTTTCGGCTCCCCGAGCCGTATCGTATCGGAAATCGATACTCATATCTTTTTCTTTCGTAAACATTTCTTGACAACGAAAAAAAACTCGTCCACAAGCTTACAAGAAAAGGTATCCTCCTGATATTCATTTAATTGTGAAAGGCATTCTCGGCCCTTCGCGCCCTGTGTGGCCGCACGGCTCGCACACTCCTAAAGGCCCCTCCAGACTCTCGAGCCGAGGAAGCACTAGGCGGGTCGAGCAACGCCTCCACACTCTCGTGCCTCGGACAACCTCGTGCTACTTCGCGAGAGTCTGGAGGAGCCATAAAACCGGCACAGGGGGTCTACTCTGATTTTACGCTTCCGAAGTTTCCGGGAAGACCGAAGTTCGAACGAACGAAGTGCAATAATCCTACTCTGACTTTCCTTCGTTCCGAGCTCTATATATCGGGTATCTCAGATTATTTAAAAGGTGAGATATTGTTATCGTGAAATTTGACGTTTAATCCGCATATTTCTCTTCAAAACTTCTCCATTAAAAATCGTCAAACAACGATCGATACAACTGGCACGAGATAACGATCGAAATATAGTTAGTTCAATCGATTGGCGGTTGGAGTAGTTTTAAATTTTCAATGAACATCGGGCGTATATCGTATTGAACGTTTTCGTGGAAAGAATGTACCGAATTAGCGGCTTAAACTTCATTTTTCGCGTTTTCAGAGTAGACCCCCTGCTTAAAAGCTCCAGTCTAATACTGTAAAGGTTAAGATTGAATAGCAGTAACATAACGCGCCAGCGTTCGAGCGCTGCATTGTTGCGCTCGTTTGTTTAGTCGGGTCATTGTTTTTGGTTTTTGAATAATTACGATTATTGATTTACAAATATGGCGGACGAACTGGTCAACACAGCTAGTTATGCCGTCGGGAATTCTTCCGAAAATTCTACCCCAGGACACAACCGATTAGTATTTTAAACGTATTTTAAAATTTCTTAATAAATTTTGCTTTTTTTGTCCCCCACAACACAACTATCGATTAAATAACAGAAAAAGAACAATAATAGAAAGTTAAAAATGTATCTATTAGCGCCTGGCAACACTACATTACTTAAACTACATAGCCTACTTAAGTTACACCAGGGTATGTATTGCCACTCGTCTAACGGGCCACAACTCAGCATGTGTTACAGCAAAAACTGCAGCGCTTTTATTTTCAATTGTATCCGCTTGCAGTGACTCGCCGACTGCAATAAACTATAAACCCATGACCTGTCACATCATTATTATTCTTTCAATGTACTTATCGACATAATACTGGTCAAGTACTACCAGAAGACTACCTTGAAATTTCCTTACATTTCCCACTATATCGTAATTCCCTAATGTACGTACCGTATTTCGGTAGTGAGTGAATTATGCCAGAGCCCATATCCATTCCATCCTATCCCTCCCCATTTTCCCAACCATTTCTCCTAATCCATTCCTTAATCCGCAGCACATCCGGGGGCGTGGCAACTTTTGTCATTCTGGACTGATATTGGCATGTATCGAGGATGTCTATGGACAACATTATTCACTTAACATCAGGTGAACCGTATGCTCGTCTGCATTTTTTCTATAAAAAAAAAACAACAATTCTGTAAACTTTCAATCCGAAAAAAATAATCCACACTTCTTACATTTTGAATATTGCTCAATTATTGTACTAATTATAAAATCAACTAAGTTATTCACAATTTACTACATCTGTTTTACTGAAAATCATTGTTACATAGGTATGTAATGTATGTATCGTGCACGAAACACTCTGTAAGGCCAAGATGCGCTGCAGGTCAAGGTTTTAAGTGCGATTTGTTATCTTATATGGAATTTTATCGATAGTTTATTATATACAGGGTTCTTTATATAGACGAGATGGCAAATGGTCAGGGAACCTATCTGGTGGTAGGTAAGTACCTACACCAGGAATTACATTTTTTTTTCTTTTCTTATATGGCAATCGTGTAATTAGCACATTCAGCCAGTGTCAAGTTTTCTTTGTAATAAACAATTTCAAAGTCTAAAACGTATTCTGTCATTGTCCAGTCCCGTCGAAATAAGTTGGGACTCACTCGGTAAAGTGATAGTAGGTTTATTCAGGACAAAAGACGACTCCTTGGAAGCACACGAAAAACGCAGTGCTATGCTTTTATGTGATTTTCACAAACATTACGGACAAAAAATACTTTCAAATTAATAAACTATCACTATTAAACCACAAATACCACAATACACATTTTTTATAACAATAAAAAAAACTCAATGTCACTTCTCGAGTTCCCGCCAAAAAGTCAAACTTAATAGTTCACTTTTTTTCTTTTCATATGTGGCAATAGTGCAATTAGCACATTTTGCTATGGTCAAGTTTTCTTCATAATTAACAATTTCAAAGTCTCAAACGTATACTGTCAATATCCAGTCCTGTCGAAGTAAGTCAGGAGTCGCTCAATACTGAGTAGGTAGGTTTACTGAAGACAGAAGAGGACTCCTTGTTTGCGCACGAAAAACGCAGTCCTATGCTTTATTTGATTGTCATAAACATTAGGTATACCTATGCACAAAAACCTTTTGAAGTTTACTAAACCTATCACTATTATAGAAACTTTCTTGCATTGCGTGGTGGACTATCACAGACTAACATCTTATTTCATAAATAGATTATACTTACTACAAATTAAATGGTACATTTTTGCACCTTGTATATCTCGATTTTGTTCAATCGCATGCTAGCAAAGATCATGAACGTATTAGTTTATAATAGCGTTATAGTCTTATAAAAGGTTACACGGTGACCTGCTTCACGTGTCTATGTCCATAAAGTCTGCTCTCGAAGTCTTTTAAGATGAAGTTGTTACTTTTGGTGAGTACATTTTTTTTGATTTTCAATTTGTTAAATGGAACGCGATCGCTTGTGACTTTAAAGTTCCTTTCGAGAAAATCGAAGGTTAAAGTTTGATGTTCCGAATATACTTAATGACCTGTTTTATCGTAACCAAGTAAAAATGTGGCTTGTTCCGTTTTTTCTTAACGGAGCAGTATATTGCGTAATGCACATTGGTTTATGTAGAAATATATTCACTCTGGACAAACGTCCGTGATTTTTTTTTATGGACTAGTGGGCAGATGAGCAAGCGGTCCCACATGATGGTAAGTGTTACCGCCGCCCATGGACACCTGCAACACCAGGGGGTATGCGGGCGCGCCGTCGACCTTGCAAAATCCTATTCACAGCTCTCTTGAAGAACCCCATATCGTTCTATACATCCATTTCTTGAGTGTTCATTATTGTATTGTGTATTATTCTTGATAACTAATTAGATAAGTAAATAAAAAAAAAAATATAAAAAGGTTTCACTTGACAGTTATATTGCACAGTTATAATAACAAAAAATGTTCTCCTTTTCTGTTTTACAATAAGTAATATAAAATAATCTGGAGTATGTGATCCACCAATCCGCACTGGAATAATCCATTGGTATAATCCGAAGTCTTTCGGATTATACCAATAGTTCGCTTTTAGCTATAGTTATACAAGTCTTAGATTTTCTAATGTTGGCATATTGCGGGGAGAAAAAAATGTAGTCATTTTCATGCGATAGTCGGCATATTGCCATCTCAAGTACGTTTTTTTTTTCTTTATGGAAAAAAAGGAGGCAGGCGAGCATACAGTCCACTTGATGGTAAGTGGATACTGTCATCCATAAACATACATTACAAATGTTGGCATACCTACGGATGTGCTGCCTACCTTTGCAGATTAAGGAGTGGACTGGGAGAAGGGGTTGGGAAAATTGAGAGGATAGGATGGGATGTGAATAGGCTCACTCACTCACTCATTACCGAAACACGTTTATACATTGGTACATAAGAGTACCAATGTAAGTATACCAATGTAATTGGTACATAAGAGTTTACCCTATTTTACCAATGTGTGTACGTGTTTCGAAGAAGTATGGGTATTTCGTGTTCTTTTAGAAGTATGAGAGAAGAGTTATGTGGACATATGTCGAGTGCGGCCAGCGGCTGTATTACGTTAGGTTCAACTAGTCGGTTGAAAAGTCACAATATTCGGCAATTATACGAAAGTCGGCATAAGGCTTCTAAATCGTCCGCCTTAATACAAAAATGGTGTTAGCTTGGGGGCGGTTCTCGACTCTCACCCTTGAGATCGGGTGTTTAAATCCACTACAATAGGGAATGCTCTGAAGGATTGTTCAATATAATTCCCACCTCGGGTTTCTACAACCGCATCTCCCGTCACAGAAGTGCGGTCCATCCGCATTTCTTCGATACGGAGGTGTCGCGTACTGTTCGGGCCAAAAATTATTTTATACCGCCGTCCTGTACGTAGGCTGTGGAACGAACTGCCTCAAGAGGTCTTTCCATTTAGCTACGATATGGGGTTCTTCGAGAGAGCTGTGAATAGGATTTTGCAAGGTCGGTGGCGCACCCGCATGCCCATTATCACGTGGGACCGCTTGCTCGTCCGCCCACTTTTATATAAAAAAACTACCTGTACTACTTAAGTTTCTATTTGAGTTACTACTTAAATATTTAATAGATTTTTAAATTGCCATTAGCTCGGCCGTTATGGAAAACATTGTGACGAAACCCGAATACTCGATAAAAAACATCTGGAACATGTGTATATCACACTAGACATAGGTCGGAATAGACTGAACGAGCAGCGCGAGAAGTTGGAGCTTAGCGCCACCTTCGGGCACTCAAGGAAGGACATCTTGCGTTCCTCTATATCTGAGCTACCACCGCATTAAATTAAAAATTGTAATTAAATTACTTATTTTTCAGAGTTCACTCTTCTTAACAATGCTGGCATGTACCTTCGCCCAAGTAACTCCACGACAGTCTGAAGACTCACGTGTCATCCAGAAAAGGTTCATATCCCGGCTTCTATCCGACCAGAACCAAACAACTCAGCCGAGCAGGAGAATGGCGGCCATCAGGGCCCTGGTACAGAGAATAGAGAATCGGCTGCTGATGAGACTGATGATGCCTTTGATGGGTGCTGCTGCTACTTCACCATTGCCTGCTACTGTTTGAAAGATGCACAATATCCGGCGATAATACGTTATTAGCTGTATTTAAAGAGAGCCTGTATTTTTTTTCCTATATCCCACTAATATTATATACGAAAGTTTGTATGTTTGTCACTTAATCACGTCGAAATGACTGCCCCGCTTTCGTTGAAATTTGGCAAGTAGGTAGATAGTAATACGGAGTCACACATACGCTACATTTCATGCAGACCACGTGAAAGAAGTCGCAGGCAAAACCCAGTTATCACATAATCCACAGCACTCGGAAATACTCGTACATAAAATAATTCAAAGTATTTTATAAACGTAATCGGCCCTTTTATCGTTCATTGCTGGACGTTGGCGTGCACGAGGGATGTATAACCTTAAAACGTCACACCGGCCCAAACGAATTGGCGAGTTCATTTTTTTACAGGTGGTGTGTTTGCTTAGAGCTTGAGGTAATGGCTGTATCCATTAGTTAGTTCGGTGTACTGAATAGAGTGCAGCAGTACTTCTCTTCGGGGCAATGCTCGTCGCTTTATAACGCTCAAGTTAGACCCCACACGGAGTACTGTTCTAGGCCTCTAGGCCCGTGCACCGAAGCACCAACTGGACCCTTTTGACTCCAACGACGCGTTATCCGAATTGTCGACGATCCCACTCTCACATGTGGTTCTCCCACACTGAAGAGCGGTTCAATTTGATGCCAACATTCGTGTGATCGTGAGTTAAAATCCTCGGTCACTGTCACTGAGTACCTAAGTACGAATTTTTTAAAAATTTCATTAGGTCGCGTGTCGAAATAAATGTTTTTTCTTTGATTTATCACTGTTAATTTAAGTTTATAATCCCCCCCTTTCCCAAGTACAACTCAATAAATCCATACATACCATCCATACCATCACACCATGGGAATATACTGGATGACACATTATACGTCCGTATCAAAGAAACCTGGTTGACAACTTCTAGGGAGGTGAAGCAGATGAACAGGGGTTCATTAAACAGTCAAATTAGAAACTTAAGTATTATTTTTTATTTACGAAGGCAGCAGACGAGCATACAGTCCACCTGATGGTAAGTGGATACTGTCGCCCATAGACATCCGCGATACATGCCAACATTAGTCCAAAATGACAAACGTTGGCACGCCCCCGGATGCGCTGCCTACCTTTGCAGATATAGGAATGGATTTGGAGAAAGGGTTGGGAAAATGGGGAGGAATAGGATGGGAATGGGCTCTGGCACATCTCACTCACTACCGAAAGACGTACGTACATTAGGGAAATAAGATAAATTGGGAAAAACAGTACATTTCAAGGTAGTCTTCTGTGAGAGAGGGGTAACGTGGCCAGTCGAGCGCGCCCAGCAACTGTTGGATTGCAGCGTGCACTCTCCACCTCAAACAAGTATTATGATGTTCCATTTTCAATACAATTTACAAAAAATACATACTCGAGAGCTACTGTAACTATTAGACTATTAGAATGTAACGTGGCTGCCTTGCAGTGCTAGTATAACATATCCAGTATGTATTCTCAAATCAATGTCCACAACACACAGAGTAGACAACACAAGTTTGTGCTATTGTATGGGAATCAATCGTGTCACATCATGAGTAGATTTTAACGATGGGAAACCACTCGCCGATAAAACGAAACATCTCCCTTGAGTCGGTTCACCACTTTTGACGTATTATTACAATTGATTATAGCCAAATATAGGCATTTTGTAACAACGACTCATGGGGGGGTGAGTGCACGCTGCAATCCAACAGTCTCTGGCCGCGCTCGGCTGGCCACGTTACCCGTCTCTCACAGAAGACTACTTTGAAATATACTACATATCCCACTTCATCATATTTTCCCAATGACGTACGTGTTTCGGTAGTGGGTGAGGTAAGACAGAGTCCACTTCCATCCCATCCTATTGCTACCCATTTTCCCAACCTTTATTCCAAAGATATCCCTATATCTCCGAAGGTAGGCGCGCATCCGAGGGCGTGCAAACGTTTGTCATTTTGGACTAATCTTGGCATGTATCGCGGATGTCCATGAGCTGCAGTATCCACTTACCATCAGGTGGACTGTATGCTCGTCTTTCGTTATCTTCCATAAAAAAACACTTCTTAGTGATTGACATTGGTTGGAAAAGACTGCACGAGCAACGCGAAAAGTAGGAGCTTAGTGCTAACTTCGGGCACGCAGTGACAGACAGTTTGCGATATTTATCCCTCCATAATTGTGATACCAACAGTCTTTTTGCTCAGATGACGTCAAATAGGTGCTCAGAGAAATGTAGACGACATTGAAAACATAAAATTTGATACCGATAGTGAAATATTCAAAAAATATAATTTATAGCAATTAAACAACTTTGAACGGTTTAAATCGCGTATATTTGACATTATTTATATCCCGACGTTTCGAACACTTTGCAGTGGACGTGGTCACGGGGTGACGGACTGGATCGCCTGGACGTCATCAAAATCAACCACATCATTGAGATTAAACAACTTTGAACGGTTTAAATCGCGTATATTTGACATTATTTATATCCCGACGTTTCGAACACTTTGCAGTGGACGTGACCACGTCCACTGCAAAGTGTTCGAAACGTCGGGATATAAATAATGTCAAATATTTAAACCGTTTTAAACCGATTTAAACCGTTCAAAGTTGTTTAATTGCTATGTATAGTAATCGCGAAAACCTAAGAAAATATAATTTAGTTTATTATCTAATAATTTTCTTAATAACACTGTAAATGAACGCAAAGACTTTTAATAAAAAATTCCCGGCGATCCATACATTTGAACTCGGTAACTGGAGCGAACGCGTCCGGGGAAATCAAAGCGCGCCGCGACGGCCCCCAGAGGTACGCTGAACATGATACCGACGCCCCCGGATATTGGTACACCGGAATAATGTCCGCGTATCCCGGAAACAAGTTCATTTTGAACATTCCTAACATTTCTCTTACCCTGTGTACGGGATATTCGGAATGCATTAGACTCTAAAGCTGTTGTGAATCAGCGCTTACACTCCGAAAACACGTACAACGAAGTTTCCACTGATATTTCGGCAAATTCCTATCTCGATAACGTTCACTACGATATATCGGCCCGAACTAAGTTCATTTTAGATTTGAAACCACTTCAATCGTACGAGATAACGATAGAAATATAGATTTTGTCCAGAGATACTCGGGGAACAAACGTCAAATTTCACGATAACAAAACCTCACCATTCATATAATCGAATATACCCGATATGTAGAGCTTCGAACGAAGGAAATTCTATCGGGCCTCTGACACTTCGGAAGGGATATGCTTGCGGATGAGATTTAATTATCCTACGTCAAAAGTGACGGAGTAACCTGCCTTTCGAGTAAGCTTTATTAATTAGTCTTATTAGACTAAATTCTGTTCGCTTCAACAATGCATCGGCGTCACTTTTTTGACCAATATTGACACTATTTGTCACCAAGATTTCACTATTGGTAAAAAAAGGTGACATCTACTATCTTGAGCGATGGACCCACTGTATTCTTAACGCGAGCCGATTATAATAATAATGATTGCTACATCTTTTGACGAATCTAATAACTAGAGACCGGATTATATGCAACATAAAAAATATGAAATATGCATGAAAAATGTTTAAAATATGTATGAAAAGTGTCAAAATATTCAACATTAAATACTAAAAAATAGTAATTTTTATTTCAAAATCAGCGTACAATTAGTAAGTCGTTGAATATCGATTAAATTATCGATATCAGATATGTTATTCAACATGTTATATACGATAATTAACAATTATTTAACATTTTGTTACTCTTGTAAACAGTAAACAATAAGGTACTGTTCCAAATGTTCGGTAGTAAGATTGTGTCTTCGATCACTCAAAATATTTTTATAAGTAGAAAAGGACCGTTTCACATCCACAGAGGTAACTGGGCAGTATTTGAATTTGGGTGCTACGTCAGCACTTATTGTGTTAACACATCAAAAGTCACCCGTCCCATTAATAAAACTATCAATTTGACACACGGGTTCAATGCCTGGGTTATTGTTCAAACTGTTTTCAAACTTTTGTTTAAGTTTACGCGGGAATACCTCTGTGCAATGCGGAGTTCATTTGGAGGATTTTATTCATTAACTAAATAGATTCAGTCCACGCCAAACGTTGAGTTTCAAGCTTTTTATTACTCGCAGGTATGTGGGAAAAATGAGTGCTAATCACAGCTATGTTTTTTTTAATACTAGAATCGTTAAATGTTTCCTTGGACTGACAATTTTTAACTAATAAACTTAACTACCCTATCGAAAAATATTGTAAAATATGCGAATTGTATATGTAATAAAAAAATGTAAAATATGTAAAAATGTAAAAATGTAGAAATATGTAAAATTGTAAATACAGCGAAAATATGCATCATCACTAGATTTTAGGTAAAATATGCAATGACCGGTGAGAATGGGCTAAATATGCAAATGCATATGCAAATATGCAAATGCATATAATCCGGTCTCTACTAATAACATTAGAACATTTTAGACATTATTACCCACTAAGTTACTTCCAAAGGTCCAAGACAGCTGAAATTTGGAATGCTGATATAAATATTATTTTCAGAAGGCATATCTTTTAGATTATTCTATAAATATGTAAATTTCGCATTTCTTTAGTTAGGACGCCTTTCCCCTGGGTTATATCCTTTCCTCAATATGAAGTAAAATATTTTTTTGAGATTCCCCTCGAGTGGGGGTGGGGGGAGGGGGACTGGTTACTGTCGAGCACATTAGCCCGTTTAAGTATTTGTATTAAAGGTTCGACCCTTTGTAGCCTTCATGAAGCAATATACTGGTATACTGAATATGAAAGAGTGTTGTGAAAATATGTCATACATAATAAAAAGAGAACGCTTTGAGTCCAGCCCTGGGGCAACTCATGCGGAAGTTATTTTTATAGAAATGGAATTATTAGGTAATATTTTTCTTTGAGGAGCCAGCGTCCCTATTCCTGGCAGGGACATAGTCATAGATTTAAAATTCTGTAATTTTTCATTTGTTTTTATTTTTAATGCAATTCTGGAATTTAAAATTAAAATTTAAAATATATAGGGTGTCTTGGTGCCATCTCTGTAGTGCGAGAATTAATTTACGTAGCGAAGATCTGATTGCTCCCAGAATTAGTTGCTAAGTGGTCAAAATTAGTCGCCAAAAACCAGAACTAGTCGAACTGGGAGAGGGAGAGTGCACGCTGCATTCCCGCAGCCGTTGAGCGCGCTCAACTGGCCACGTTACCTCTCTCTCATGGAAGATTGCCTTGAAATGTATGTACGTGTTTAAATAGTGAGTGAAATATCTGGCATATTTCACTCACACATTACCATTCCATACTATCCCCATTTTCTCAACCCTTTCTCCAAATCCGCGCATTCGAGGGCGTGCCAACGTTTGTCATTCTGGACTGACGTTGGCATGAATCGCGGATGTCTATGGATAACAATATCCACTTACCACCGGGTGGACACGCTAGTCTGTCGCATTTTTTTCAATAAAAAAAAACCAGGGGACCAACTAATTCTGCTCTTTTGTGACTAATTTTTTCTAATTAACGGCCCTTTATCTGTTTAGTCACAATTCGAATCCATCATATAGATAATGTTCCTTACAATAATCCATTCTCTAGAATATGTCAATATTATAACGATCTGGATGATGAGTTGGACACATATTCTATCTAAATAACACCCGTTTCAATATTCTGTTGGATAGATATTTTCCTTTTAGATAGACTATATGTAGATAGTTTTATTATACATATTCTGTATGATTCTAGCCAAAGTTGTGTATTAAGTGAATTTACAAACGTATAAATGTTTTATTAAAGTGTGTCTGTAAATTGTTATATGTTATTTCTGTGTTTATTATAAATTTGTTGCTGTACGTAAGCAATAAATAAATATGTCCCCGCCGGGAATAGGGACGCGAGAAGCCACTCGACCACTGGCTGGATGCGAGGAGCAGATAATCGTGTGGTGGCCGAGTATTGAGAGAGCTCTATACAAAGAGTCATTTAAATAATGAAAACCCGTAAGTAACACATCATCTAATTTGAAATATATAGAACCGTTCTGGCGTAAAATAAAATTGTTTTAAGCAAAATAAATCAAAAGGTAAAAGCATTTAAAGTTTTGTTGTTCTGTCTAAAATGTTCGTAGTCATTACTTAGTACAGGATAATGTGGCTAATGAGTGTAATGACTGAGCGCCTAGGCGGTCGCGGCACGGACGAAGCGTACAATAAAAGATACCTATAGTCCTCGCAAAACTTCTTGAGCTTTGACCTTGAATGGGCGTCAACAGTCTGCGCATGTGCCTACCACAATTTAAAACTACACTCAATAAGGCGAGTGTGCGAGTAGGAAGTTATAATTGCGTCTCGCTCGAACTGCAAACATATTGTATTATAAATACTCACTCCGGCGCATTCCAGGCCGCACAACCAAACGGACCTAAAAATAAGTTACTGCGCAGGTTTGTAACGTGATATCGCCAGAGCCCAAGAAGTTTTGCGATACTTATTCACTAGAAACGAAAAATAAACGTATTTTAAAACCTGGTAGAATGGATTCTACTCTGTACAATGAACTTCAGTGACACGATGGCTAATATAAATAAATGGAATCTGGCTTAAAATTTTATCGTGTACAAATAAAAAAAAACTAGAAAATTGTAAATAAAAAAACAAGGATAAAGATAAAACGATTTTATTATTTTTTTATTTTAAAATTAATATAACACTATTAATTATATTACAAAAAAAATCGCACAGCACCTGTTTAAAATAGCTGCTACTGGATTGTGCGGAACACGAGCCCCAGATGTATGGACGATTCTAAAATCCGTTCTATATTTTAGATCATGTGATTTGAAATTAATCTTTATGCTGACCATATAAGGTCCTTAACACGTGACTCGACCTATTATACTCTATTCATATTAAGAGTACTGTGACGTCATTAACTTTACGTTAATTATTCGCCAACCGACGAACGCTCCCTCGTGATTGGTCAATATGTGAAACCACGTGACTGACAGTGGCGACATACTTTTTTTTCTTAACTTGAACAGAGTAAGTACAGTTCTAAGGTCGAGAATATCTAATTATTCGGTTCTTGATTTGGTACAGTCTACTATCTACTTACAAAAGTAGCACATTTTTTATAGAAATAAGGTGCGGACGAGCGGACAGTGGATACTGTCGCTCTGAAACATCCGCGATACATGCCAAAATCAGTCAAGAATGACAAACGTTGGCACGCAGGCTTGCTTGCGCCTTTGTAGGCAAAGGAGTGGATTTAGAAAAAAATATTGGGGGGATGTGATTTTTTTAAGACTAGAACACACCTTATTATGTAGTTGACTGTACCTGTTTCTAAAAAATAAAGTACACTTGAACACAATTATTATAAAACATTTATGGTGCTTTCAAACTCTTGCATTTTTGGTTAATTTCATTGCAACCAGGATTGGTTCAGCATCCACCGGTGTACGCGGGCCGCCTCACGCATATTGACTCGTGCGTGAGAGATGCGAGGCCTCAAAACGCCACGCTGGGCAAGCTGGTTGGTGTAGTTCCTCAAGGTTTGTGGTAGCTGATTTGTTATCACCTTTTACAACACCCACGGTGAGAGGTGGCGTGGTGCTTGGTATTCTACAGCGACACGACACTAAACGTGAATAGATGAATTGGACAGCCCTGATATCGTAAGTTAAGACAATTTTATCATCCTTAAAAACAGGCACAAGTACATTTCGATGACATTGGAGGAAAAAAACCCAAAATTTTTGGTTCAATTTTTTATTAATTTAAAAGCAATCTAGAAACTTGCGAGTTTTTGATAAGGAATAATCATTGTTTATTTTTAATTTCCAAATATAATGTTTACAAATGCTTTCGTTAAAAATGTTTAAGTGCCTTCTCTCCTCACGTGGGATAATTTTAAGAATGTTTAGGGATGTATATTGTCGTTGCATAAATTCAACACGAAAGCACCATTAAACTTTTACTTCAAATCAAGTCCTAAAAATAACATTTTAATTAAAAATTTAAACTAAACAAAATAACAAGTCTGACTGTTGAAAATGCATCTGAATTAAAAATAATGATCAGATCTATTCTAAAAATTAATGAGAAATATGCACGTACAATTATTATACAATAATTTGTAATTAAACACAGGTTCGATAGTTCTTAACTAAAATAAAAAGATACGACTAAAAGGTAGTCTGTAGGTGCTCTAATAAATTAATTGTTAAAAATGTACACTTGGATACACATTCATATTAATATATTACTTAATAATTATTAAAAGCATATCATATCCTAATCGTCTATCACAACATTCAAAGGCAATATAATAATTTTGGACCATCCACTTGCAAAGGAGAACATAGACTGACTCAAGGCTCATTTACACAGGGAGAGTTTCTTGAATGGTTCGGGCGAGAATATTGTACACGATCCTCGTATTCGAACGAACTACATACGATTCTCGCCTACAATCAGTGATCAGTTGATGATAACAGTTGTATAAAGTAGCTTTTGACCGATGTCCGAGAAATCGCATTCGAATAACTCTCCTTCTGTAAATGAGCCATAACATTCCTACGCTAAGGCTCTTATGAGTACTGTACAGGACGCATCTTAGAAATTTTTATGTAAAAACACACAACATGAGTGTATTTTATATATTTCCATTAAAGGAATATAGGCAGTTCGTATTTTAACCAATGTCATCCGAATACAAAGTTATAAGATCAAGTTAGAGTATAGCAAATGAAAGTGAGAATGGAAAATGAAATAATAATAATAGATTGAAAATTTATTAAGTAGAATTCAATAATAAAATTATGGTAGCAAATGCTAAGCTAATTTTATTATCGAATTTAAGTATCAACATTATTTTTTCAACTATTGAGACCGAGCGCGATAAATTAAAAAAAATAATAATAATAAATTAACTAAATTTGAATACAATAATGAAATGATCGAATGAATTAAATTGAAATTGGTTATTTTCATATTTCCAGACAATCCACAATGGAGTCCACTACAAAAACTGCATACTTGAAAGTCGATAGCTCAACCAATCTGACCTTTGATATCGGATTTCTATCAGAGAGATGATAGATAGGACACCCAATCAGTAACTAACCAGAGACTAGTACTTATAAATATTTCACACATGTTCCTGTAGAAAATTATGTTTTAACTTTAAAATTAACTGTGTCATCTGCCGTCGAGGTCATTTTTCCTGTAAGTGATTGATTACGCATTGTAATAATTAACAGTACGAAATCACACAATAATATCGCACCCTCAGTTTGACAGGCGACATTGGCGGCGAGGGTGGACTGCCCTATACTGGAGGCAGCGGACAGGCGCACATATCGGTGCCGTTGTGTACTGTCTATTTATACGAATGTTTCTTTATATTTAATTTTTTTATTGTCGGAAGAAAAATAATAAAAAGTTATCCTATATATGAGGATTTATGTTCTACTGAAAAGTTACCATTTATTGTAATTCGATTCCATTGAGGGTGCGATATACTCTTCGACATGACAGTGACTGAAGTATAATTTATACTTTGTAATATAAACATCCAATGTTAATGCTTTATTATACGGCCCAGGGAAACTATTTAATGACCTAAAAGTGGCAATGTATATTAATTTCTAAATATATCAATCCGCGATCAAAGTACGAGAAAATACTGGGTGTCTATTCAAAAAGAGAAAGTATATATCTAACAGTGAAATTGGATTATCGCGTTTTCGATATATAACTATAATATACAATAGAATTATTATATGGACTGTCATATAGATAGATATATAATAGCTTTATTGTACACCAATACATGATCGTAAAATTTAAATAGTACGAAAAGTAAGAATACAACAGGCGACCTTATCGCCAAAGCGATCTCTTCCAGACATGACAACACAACAGATCAAGCTATATTATTTACTTTACATTTGATTATGTAATTAAAATTTGATTATTTTTACATAATCGGATCTTTATTTGAACACGCTTCACATACACTCAATCATTCGCTACGTTATACATTTTAGTTTAGTAAAATTTCCATGGCATAGAACTCAGAATTGTGTACGAAATTCATGGTTTCCGCCTTGGGAAAAGATCGAACAGCCTGTATATCAGCCTGTACTAATGGCAGCGCCGGTCGGATAACAAGTCCACTGACAAAAGCAAATATCAATCATCGATAAGTGTAAAAGTTGAGCTTTGCAGTTTATCTAACTCAATTTTAAATACACTATTCCATTTTCCTTTATAACGAAACTAGAGGGCTGTGTATCCAATCAACGAACGTCAGTTATGGATATATCTCTCTACGTGACATCGAAAAATGAAACGGTACACGGATTCAATCAAGCGATTGTAGAGAAATTTTACGGGGGACCAGTCACGAGATATGAGGACGTTAGTTCAAAAGAAATTTCAATTGGATTGGAATGCTCTGAGGTTAGATACACTATGTATTTTTAGAAGTAAAATTATTATGATAGTATATTTTGAATATTTTGATACATTTAACAAAAATAGTGTATTTAATATGTCAATCAATACACTAAAAGTAATATGTGAAACTATAAATTAACACATATTCCATGATTTTTAATTCCGTTAAAAATAAATAATTGATAATTAATTTAATCGTATGTGAATAACAACCACACTCGCTCGCTTTCGTACTTCTTACCTACTTGCTTCGGTTCGGGCTTCGGAGCCGTTGCGCGCGTGGATGATGTTATGCTGTATGTTTCGAACTAAAATTTATAAGACAATTTTAGCCGGATGTATTTTCCAGATTTGGGCTTTTTTTTATTTTTTATAAAATATTATCACTATAACGGACTGCATGAGATATTAGAATATTATACATTATTTCTGTAGGATCTCATAATAATATAAATATGTATTTGTGTTTTCAAGTCAAAATTTTGTTTGAGAAATATAATAATCAAAGAGTGACCGTTATATTTCCGAGTTATTGAGACTGTAAATTCTGTCTATGATTTGTGAACTAACTGACAAACTGACATTGAATATAATTTTTGTAAAAATTAAATATTTTTTTGGTGTTTTGTAGACCAAATTTGAAAATTTTGAACGGAATCCATGATTTCAGTTCACGTAAGTATGTCCATTGCACCCTGCAGGTGTGTAAGCGATCTTTTTAAATAAACACCCCTTTTAAAATTGTTGCCGATTAATAAACGTGTATTGAGCAAATTTTATTTAAATGTATATAATTATGAATTACACTAAAATTAGTTAATATTTACATATGTATTACAAAATTCCTAGAGATGACGAAAGATTATTTGCTATACATTGGGATTAAATTAAACAAGGCACTCAAAATACAAAATGCATCGTAGATAGTACATTCAAAAAACAAATGAAAATAAAGTGAAATTTAAACAATCTTCGAGAATTTAAAACAGTTTCAATTTAAATTCATTTTAAACAGGTTACACCAATTCTTAGTGATAGGATAGGCATTTATTAAGTACTAGCGACCAGTCCTCGCTTCACTTCGGTTTATAAGTTTTCATTTTCAAACTTTCTTTTTCAAAATTTCAAAATAAAATATAGTCTATATTAGACACGGATAATGTAACTTCCTATTTGTGAAAGAATTTTTGAAATCGGTTCAGTAGTTCCAGAGATTACTCCCGACATACGTACAAACACACAATTTTACTTCTTTATTATATTATTAGTACAGATATAATTAGATTAATTAGTTACATGTTATGTAAAAAAAACTAAGTACAATCCAGTGTTTGCGGTTTGCCTTCTACCATGTGTACAGTTGTGTAAATTATTTTACATAAATAGCATTTTTTTTAATTAATAATATGTAATACTTTGCTATGATTTGTGTATATTTATGATAATTGATGATCTTTTTAATATATTTAAATAATATCGGTGCTTTGCGGTGGTCAGGAATGAAATCAGATATAAGTATTCCAAAAATAACGTGCATCTTTTAATTTAAGCGGAAAGGGAGGATTTTTTTTATTTTAAAATTTTATTTACATTAACATTAAACACTCGAGGAATGAAAATATAGATTATCTTACAATATATAACTAAACTATCACCTCTATTAATATATAAAAATATAAGTAATTCAGTGGCGTCATGCAGCCCCTAATAATTGCTAAAACCTCACTTTATGTCAAATTTAGTGAAAATATTTAAATCCCTTAGAGAACTAAGTACAAGTGGAATATATCGTAATGTTACCACTCCTAGAACAGTCACTCACAAAATACAAAATTTACAAAATATTGTTTGTAAACAGTAAAATTAAATTGAAAACTTATTTATATAAGCAAAAATATATATTATATACTAGCGGTGCTTGCGAATTCGTTCGTGTGAACTTGTGATTCCCGTGGGAACTCTATAATAAGTCTGGATAAAAATTATTCTAAATGTTAACCCGGCACATGAGCTATAACTGTGCAAAGTTTCATTTAATTCTGTCTCTCTTACGAGTATGTTATATGTACTTATTGATTGTAGTTAAGTCTAATTTTAAATTTCGTTAAGGAATGAAAAGGACACAAGATTGAAAATGTCAAATTAAGTGCTGCACCAATAACTAAATAAAAACGTAAGAGTGCGTTTTTCGTGTTCACCCAAGGTATAATTCCTCTTGTGCCCTCAGTAGAGCTACTACTGAGCGATTCCTGACTGACATTGGTGAGATGTGTTTTGAATTGTTTTGATTTTGATATTGCTAATTACGAAGACCGCTCGGCACATGGCACAACGTGCGAATTGCGCTATTGTCGTATAAAAATATTGGCAGGATATATGTAGGATATGTAGGCAGGATGTATGTATGTATAATAGAAAAGGATTCCCTCTCAAACTAGGGGTGTGTTTCCACAGAAGCGGACCTGGGCGGGGAGGAGAAGAGACGTGCCGTAATTGACCAATCACATGGTTTGAAATCCACATCTCTTCTTCGCTCCGCATCACGTCCGCTCACGTCCACTCCGCTCTTCTCCTCTCCGCCCAGCTCCGCTTTAGTGGAAACGGACCCTCACGCGTACCATTTAACAATCAGTTAGGACTGTTTTGTCTATGATGAACGTGTTCCAGTTTGAATTGTTTATCGGTTGTAAATCTGTCGATGGTACTGGCTAGATTATGGATTATGGATCCGAAGAAAAACGGAGAAACAACCGGCTTTATAAGCATAATTATTAATTTACTGTTAAATACAATA
This sequence comes from Sesia apiformis, assembly GCA_914767545.1. Taxonomy (NCBI): domain Eukaryota; kingdom Metazoa; phylum Arthropoda; class Insecta; order Lepidoptera; family Sesiidae; genus Sesia; species Sesia apiformis. The sequence goes on from OU611968.1 coordinate 398,983, forward strand.
AAAATGTTTGGTAATCGATTCTTAATCATTAATCATCGATCGTCAATCATACCCAATGGTCGTAAAACTATCAAGAGATGTCTCATTAAATTTTCTAAGTGTCTTTGTTACTGTAACATTATCTAATCCCGTCTAAACTGACCTTGACTTTTTAAAACCGAGTTCTAATGTTGCCTAAAGCTTTATTAGGATTTCTTTTTAATTAGGGTACAAATCATCTAGTACAAGACGTGTATATTTGGTACTTGGGGCTGCGGAACGCAGTCGGCCGCGTATCACCGCGCGATTGGATGCGATTCTCCGACGGTGTGACGCGATGCGTTTTTTTGCGGCGCGATTTTCAACTGATGACTGAGTTGTCTCGGATGCTCCATAATTTTATCGTTCCGTAGACGCGCGGTTGTATCCTTTTCTGTTTTGTTTGAGCATGTTTTTTGGTCGTTTTGAAGACACGTGTGCAAGTCCATTTTTTCTTGCTTGCTTGAGGATTCTTCAGTCTTTTCTACGTTCGTTGCCGTTCGCGGGTTATGTACTTGGGCTTTGTTTGGACTCACGTCCTGTTCCAATATGTCAGTCGCACCTTGTCGTGTTGAGTCAGTATCGCGTGATTCTTGCACGGATTCTAGTGCGATGTCGAATGATGATTGTCGTCTGAAAAGTATGGTTATTTATTCATTAAAAAAAACTGTAACCAGCCCTTTTAGTACTCTCTGCAAGACTCTGCTACAGCTTTTTCTTTAAAAAATATATATAAATAGTTTTTTATTACGCCAAACATAAGCATTTTCAGATTTACATCACATATGTAATGTTATATAAAATATTGTCTTCAGCAATTCAACAGTTAATTACAAAATATATATAAAATTATTTGTATGTATGGGTGTGTAGGTATGTGTGTGTGGGGGTGTATATGTGTGTACTAATTCTAACCAATCTACAATCAAAATATGAGTTAGCGACCAGTACGACCAGATAAGATTCCTATAATGGGTTTTTTTGAAAATGACAAGAGCAAAACGGATCAGCGCTGAGAATTGTTTATTATATGTTCATATGTAGTTATAATATTATTATTTCAGAAGTACAAAGGTTGTATATACTTTGCATTTAAACCCTTTGAAGCTTGGAGTGGGACTTTTTGGACTTTGGAAAGGAGTTGAGTGTTTGTTTGATTATTATAAAAATTGTGGGTTTAATGGTTAAAAAATTAAAAAGTTTAATGGTGATAGTTTATTAAATTTCAAAGTGTTTTTATGCATAGTGTTTTTGATAGTCAAATTTATATTTGTATGGATGGATTTGCTTTTGCATGGGACTGCGTTTTTCGTGTACTTCCAAATAGTCCATCTCTATATTCTCAGTAAACCCACCCTTACTTTACTGAGCGATTTTCCAACTTACTTCCTCGGGTCGTAAATCTGTTTCTAGCAAATAACTACTACAGGTTACTTACGTTTAAGGTTAGTGTTAGTTGCGGTTTTGTTTCATAAACACTATTTTTAACACAAAATCCACGCTTAAAATAATTTCAAGCGTGGATTTTTGCTTTAAAAGTAATTGACATCTGCTGGGAAAACTAATCAATATTCCGAGATAAAGAGTATCCTATATTTGTCCTCAAATTTCAAGCTGGAACTCTGCTAAATTTTATTGAAATCGGTTGAGTTTAGACAAACAAACAGGGAAACATACTTTCGGGTAAATAAAATTTTTCAAATGTTATAAAGATGTTTCTAAAATTGAGTTCACGTGACACACACACCCTCGCACACACAAAAAATTTTTTATTACATATTTTTTTATAATTAATTGTTGACGTTGTTAAAGAAAAAAGTATAGTATTTTTTTTTGAACAAAAGTCCTGAGCAAAACGGGAATGTGAACTTATTTACATGTAAATTGAGCTTATTGCGAAAGACAGATATATTTAATGTATATTTAACAAGTCCGCTTCTCACCCATCAGTAAGATAATTCCCAGGTGCGGAGAGCGAGCGTCCGGCGCGCGCGAGTCCGCGTCTGCTTCGCGTCGCGTCCGCGTCCGCGCCCGCATCGCGCGTTTCTGTACTGGACGTGTCCGGCTCGCGCCTGTTCGCCGTACTACCCTCGCGACTACGGAGAAATGGGTTCTGTGAAGGGAACAACATTGATAGTGTAGGGACATTAGTGACGACACCATGTATATTCATTTATTTTTTGAGACTGTATTTGTATAAACAAAAATGTTATTTAAATAGTTAACCCTAGCACGGACTTTCGGTATATTTGTGTATATACTTCATATATGACTTCCACCGTTTCTTTCTTTCGATTTATTTATTATTATTTAATATAAGCCTTTCTTTAGTGATCTCTATTACTCATGCATGTACAATATGGTTCCATCAGACATCAGTGTCGCTGTCTTGATCATTTTGTCTCTCGGCAAGGGCCTCCTCCAGAGTCCTCCGCAGACAGACTCCTGTCGTGAGCCTTGCTCCTCCATATCGACAATAATCTCCATCTCCATTTAATAATGTTAATATTTTTGTTATTGGTGTGTAATAAAGAGTTTTATCTATCTACATATCATCACTTCACCTGTAATTATCACATTGAATAAATAAAAAGGGTATTTTGATGTAGGTTACCTGAAAACTGTGTTTCTTGAGCATGGTCTTGATGAGTATAAGGGTGGACAGGTTCGGTATGGAGGTGACCACGCGCTCCATGTCCTCGTCCGTCACCTCCACCAGGCGGCAGTTCTCTTGCTCCGACGGTAATGGATCCTTGCCATTTGCCGTTACCCATTCATGATCCTGTATTAAAATTGTTTGTTTTAACTCTCTTCTTTCTTCCTACGTTTATAAAACGGTCTCAATGACTGTCTCAATTTTAATGTATTGGTATATATGTATTTATAATATTTATAATTATATAATAATTCATGTATGTATTTGGCGTGATGCTATTGCATAGCCGTCCGACAGCACACGGTACATCTAGACCCCCGCTCTGGAAGAGCGGACTCGTCAACCAGCTTGGCCAGCGCGAGCGTGACGTTTCAAAGCGTTTGATCCCACATACACAAGACAATGAGCATGGAGTGGCCCATGTACAGCAGTGGATAGTACCATTGTATTAATCCATTTTGTATGTACTATGTGTGTGTACAATAAAGTATACCTAAATACAATCATTAATTAATTTACCAGAGCGCAATGCGATGCCAACTTTTATTAACTTTTTAAAAACTCCGTCGAAAATTTTACGGAATTCCCTGATGTTGTTTGAGTTGCTAGAACTTTTCACGCAGGTTTTTTTAAATTGGTATAGAGCTGTACACATAACAAAATAGATAAGTTTGCAGACAACTGGCCTTGCTCACAACGTATAACGCTGATTCACTGAATGCGTAACAACAATTTACTGTAGTTCAGTTGGTTGATTAGAGAGTCTAGTTGCACTATTAGTTATTCTGGAGCCTAGCTTTATGACTTATTTACACAAGGAGAGTTTCCCGAACTTGAGTTTCAAGAACATTCGCTCAAAAACTAGCAACAAGTCTTATCCCTCTTACAATCGAGTTTTTATCATCATGTGAACAGTTGAAGGCGAGAATTGTATAATATGTAGTTTGGTCGCTTACGAGAATCGTACATAGGGGCGCGCCTTATTTACGAGATTTGCGGCGATTTAGGACCATTTACGCTAGCGGTGTCATCTAGTGGCTGTTCTGGACTAAAAAAACTAAAAACGCTTCATAGCACTCTCTTATAAACGTAATTTGTTTCAATGTAAATATTATTACGTAAAATCTACTAAATTGATGTATTTATAATTGTAATATTTTAAATTACGTTTGTAATAATTTTTGTTTAAAAAATATATTGATATAATTTATCTGTAACTGAGAACACACTAGAAAAAGTTATAGACGGTACTTGGCGATGCTTGTTGACTTATCTCATGCAAACTTGCTGTAAATGTTCTAATTTATTTAAGAATTAAAAGAAATTAGTCCAATTTATTTTTATTCAATATATTAACATGAGTAATTAAACAATTTTTGGAGGAATATCACGTCGGACATCACGTCGGAGTCACCAATTTGGAGGAATGCTCCATTTATTTACAGCACAGCGTTTGTAGCGTTGATAATCTTACAATATTAAAATAGAAACAGTGTGAATTAATAAATTGTAAACTCTTCTAGTAAAAAGACAAGATCGTTCTCATGAAAATTGTTCACAACTAATATCGAAAATAACAAAAGCAAAACTTATAAAAAGAACACTCTTAAAAAGAATTAAATAAATTAAAAGCTGGACCAAAGAGGTCGACTCTAACACCACAAATTAAATAGACTTAAGCGTTTCCAAAACTTGAGTATTCGCTTTATTTTTGGATTATGCAAGTTTGACCATATTTCTGAGTTTAGGAAGAAGCTTCAGTGGTTATCTATTTGCTTTCGCCGTAATTGTCACATTTCTCTATAATATTCTTAACAAAACTTCTTCTCCTACCTACCTGTATGAGCGTTTCTCGTATATTTTTCCAAGATCTAGACCCCCTTAGAACCCAAACTTTCTCCCTGTTAAAGATCCCTCTCACAATTTTCGTAGCTGTGGCGATTCTGTTTCAGTACAAGTAAGTTTCGGTCGAAAAGATACGAGATAATACTCCTTCTCTTACTATTTTTAAAAACCCATTAAAAGAACACTGTATGTCAATTTCCTAAATAGTTCGTATTCTATATATATTCTATATTAAATATATGTATATATTATAATATGTATGTATGTATTTATTACGTAGGTATAAGTATGTGTTTATATGTATTGTATATAAATATATATTTGTGTATTTTGTTAATATTATTGTACTATTAAATTATTATACAAATTTTCCGTACGCACCACGCCTATACAATTTTTCCGTACGCACCACGCCTATACAATTTTTCCGTACGCACCACGCCTATACAATTTTTCCGTACGCACCACGCCTATACAATTTTTCCGTACGCACCAGCACGCCTGCGTTTCTGTCTTGACCTATATCTCACTTTCCCAGGTATGTTATGTGTTATGCATGTACAATAAATGGTTTAATAAATAAATCTTTAAAAACGTAACGTGGATTAGACATATACAATATATTCGCCCGAATCGTTCGAGAAACTCTCCTCGTGTAAACGAGCCTTTAGTCTGTGAACAAACTGCGGGAAATCACACAACTAAAAGCTGAACATTACGCGTACATAAAGCATTAGCGCAACTTCTTTACAAGTGAACTTAATAATTACTTGACGAGGTAGTTAAAACCTTTGACGTCACGGTTTGTGGTTATACCGCGTCTCGACTGTGGGAGCACACTCGTTAAGTTTTCCAATTAGCGCCGAGGTATAACACCATCCACTTTTACTGCAAGTTTTATCGCATGGATGTTTTAGAGACGTTTTAGGAGCTTCTGGGAGAAGTAAATTTAATTAACACTTTGAAACGAACTGTTTCAATTGCTGGAGATCTTAAACTGAATTGTTTTTGTTTCTGATAACGACGATATTGTAAATGATTGTCGTTGAAATTCAAATTTATTTGCAAGAATGCATTAAAGATAATATAAGGTAATATTAGGAGGAATAAAATTAAATGGCGGCAAAAAATATATTGAATGGGCAGGATATCGATGGCAGCTTTTTTTTATGTTTTTTGGTTTTTCAACGGCACAGTTTATTTATTTAAAACACATATTTTATATAAGCTAATTGTCACTTATAACGTAATTTGAAAAACATCAAAATTACAAGTTGGTATACTAAAGGACAATGTGTGTCGACATCTGTACTAGAATAAGGCTACGTTTCCATGACAAGCGCTTAACGTGCGTTATCAAAACGCGCGTTTACAACTACACGAATTTTATTCAAGGCGTACACATGCTGACGCGTATGTTAGCATGTGTAACGTTTTTTTTACTTTTTTTTACTTACTTATAACGCGCGTTAAGCGCTTGTCATGTGAACATAGCCTAACAGCTGTTAGCTTCTTCCCTTAGATCTATTAGTAGGTACTAAGTTACATAAATTTAAGAAACAGTTTAACCAGGTGGTAATTATTGCGTGTAATATGTACGTTATGTGTATTTTTTGTGTAAGTATGTCCGTATCTGAATGTGTGGGAGTGTTTTGGATATTCGATTTTAGAAAAGGTGGGTTGGGTTGAGGTTGTTTACGCCGTTCAATTTATCATTAAAAAAACAATTGTCATATGAGAAAAGAAAAAAACAAATGTTTTATGTAAAAAAGAAAATAACAAAACACAATCACACACCAAAAGGAAGAAAGAAAAAAAAAGTATTATTATTGAATATTTTTGACGTTTATAGAAATTAATTATGAGAAGTGTGTAATGTGTATTTTTTTTTTTTTTTTTTATATAGAATTGGGCTGACGAGCAACGGTCCCACGTGATGGTAAGTGTTACCGCCGCCCATGGACACCTGCAACACCAGGGGGCATGCGGGTACGCCGCCGATCTTACAAAATCCTATTCACAGGTTTCTTGAAGAACTCCATATCGTAGCTTAATGGAAAGACCTCTTGAGGTTTGAATTAAGTTTATACATTTACAATGAATTTTTGCACGCCTATTGCTCATTGGGTCAGAACATAATGGGCCATGTTTATAATGAACACCATATTTGTTACCTATGTATAATACATGATTAATGAGAATTAAGTTGTTTGTGTGATATGTATGTATACAGACATGTATGTATGGCATGTATTTATGTAAATATATATGTATACATGTGTGTATATCTTTATTTTTATTATGGTATTTAAGTAATATTTGTCATTATTAATTAGAGTTTCTTACCTTCTTACCTTCTTACCTATCATTGCACCATCCCTGCATAGGCCAAAGGTTGACTAGGAGATAGAGTAGACTCGCCTTTTGTCACTTTGTGTAGTAACTATTTAATTAATAAATAAATTATATGATTGTTTTATACATACCTTAATTTCCTGCATAGTAGCTCTCGTCCGAGGGTCTTTATCTAGCATCCTTGTGAGCAGATGCCTCAGGCTTCGGGAGAGCACGGGTCGGGATGGGAAGACGAGAGGCTCCGAGAGGATCTTCCTCTGCAGCTCCGTGGTGGAGTCTCCGAACCAGGGCACGCGGCCCGTCACCATCGCGAATAGCGTGACGCCGAGCGACCACAGGTCTGCTGGCTGGACAAATTGATACAATTGATACTGTTTTTATAATTGGCCATGTGATGTAGTGTGGCCGTAGAATAGCATCACCCCAACTCTCCCCATCTCTTACGGTGGTCAACGGCGACTAACGGATAACCAGCCTTGAAGAAATATACTACATTTAAAAGAGTAGACTCGTCAACCCGCTTGACATGGATTTTAAGGCCCTTAGGTGAACGGCACGGCACAACCCTGAAAAGTCGCTTAGAAATCGAAAAAAACACTAACCACTTCCGTTGTAGTGGCTACTTGTGTTTCGAGATCGCTGAATTCGAATCTGAAGTTATTTTTTACTTAAAAGTATGACAACATTAAGTTAAATTTAAAAGTTTAAGTCAAAAATGCGACCGGTAAAATTCGATACTTTTTCATATTCAACTCGCCATGTCTCGGGCAATTATTAATCTTTCCCTTTGACATTTTTACAGGTTTATCTTATCAATATATTACAAACGTACGTTTGTTTGTGTAATGGGAAAATAGGATGGAAGTGGCGCTTCTGTAGAAGCCCATCCAACAATGGACGATCAAAACATCAAAGTTGTTTACTTGTACTGTTATAACATTTTAATTTACATATACGAGTATGTATCTTTTTAAATTTCAACGTCAAGTAAAATAAATAAGTTTAGAATTAAATAGAATTTAGAATTCACATAATTTAGAATATTAAATATAAATTGCTGTAAAATGAAAGCATCAGCGCTGCAGTGTGACGTTAGAAGGTAGCTCCACTCAGCATTTATGCGGCAGCAGAAGGCTACCACGCTGGTTTTCAGTGGAGCCTCATGTGAATGTTGAAGTGACAACATTTTCCAAGATGTACCTACAGATTTTTTCTCTATATTCACAGGTCCCTAACTTGTTAGTTTCAGATATGATTAAACTGTCCTTTCTGCGAGATCAGTAATAGTCTCTTTGAACTTATTCTTCAACGTACCTATCGAACTGAACATTTTGTAGCTGCATATCTGATGCTACCACGGAAGACAGCCGAGTGGTAACGACGGGCAACCGTCAAGGGCGTATTGGACGCTCTTGTATTCATAAGGGTGTTTCTATCACGAAACCAACTAAGCTTCTTGTAAAGATAAAATGGTTAACGGAATTTCACTACGCCAAAAATCTGGACAGTGGGTTTGCAACTCCCTCGCGACCCGGCATTCTGAGAATGTTAGCTGCGTTTATGAAGGGCGTGACATGAGAACGCGGCGGTACGTTGAAACAGAAGCGTGTGCAGGCATTTTGTACTCATTGAATGAGTTTAGCTGTACGTGCTAACAGACGCGAGCCATACACTGTATCCGCGTAATTGAGCTTCGAAAGAACAAGCGAGTCGCAGTCCTTTTCTTATTTCAATACTAAGAAACTCCCTTATTTTGTACAAAATTTTAAGCCTGTACAAGCAAGTTCGCACTAATTCGAGGACATTGTTTTTAAACCTCAAACTACTGTCTAGAGCAGGGGTGCTCAAACGGTAGATCGCGATCGACAAGTCGATCGCGATCGACCGACTTACTTTGACTAAAAAAATGCATATTGTGCGGAAAACTAATATCTATACCACGATACACCCTACCTAGACGACAATCCTGCATCACACATACTTGCAGCCTCTCAGAGTCGATCGATCGTAGTCTAACAATATTGAGGTAGATCGCCAGCAGTTCAAGTTTGAGCACCCCTGGTCTAGAGTAACGCCTAGGCTACATGCTTTTTGAACCCTCGCTATATTCTACCCATAATGGTTACTGTATGATACGGCTACGGTTATGTGGTTACCTCTCCATCATATCTGTGCTGGTGCTGCGCTTCCGGCGCGCGGAAGGCGGGCGTGCCGGCGAGCCCGCTGAGCCGGCCGGCGGCGGCTAGTTCCCCGCACGCGCCCAGGTCCGCCACCTGCACGAGGCTGTCACCCAGCAGCAGGTTGGCAGGCTTGATGTCCCGGTGCGCGATGCGCTGGAAGTGCACTGTTCAAACGGACATACTTCTTCTTTATTTTATTTAAATTAGGCTTACCAGCTAGAGCACATACGGAAATATTGTATTACAACATCATAGTGACATATTTGTATGTATGCACCTAAATTATATGTAAGTACATCTTTCACATAGTATATATAAACTTATGCCAGAGGACCCAGAATTCAACACAATCTAACAATATGATACTTTGATAGAAAAGATATATACATATTATAAGCACTTAATTTACTTATCAATCTAATTATATAAATAAATATTTCGATCTTTAATTATTTAATCTTTTATAGGAAGAGCATATTTTTTGGGCGCACGCTGCAATCCCAAAGCCGCTGTGTGCACTGGCTATGTTACCACTCTCTCACAGATGATAAATTTAAATGTACTACTACATTTCATTTATTTTCGCAATTTCGGTAGTGAGTGAGATATGCCAGAGTCCATTCCCATCCTATCTCTAAATCCATCCCTATATCTCCGAAGATAAGCAGTGCATCCGGGGGCATGCCAATGTTTGTCATTCTGGGCTGATGTTGGCATGTATTGCGGTCGTCCACGGGCGACAGTATCCACTTGTGTTTTGTAACAACAACTTACTAGCGACATGAGTCGGAACAAATTGAACGAGCAGCGCGAGAATTTGTGGGAGAGATCTATGTCTAGTAGTAGATAGATATATGCTAAAGAAGAGAATAATTTAGAGAAACTAGATTATTACAGGTAGTTTTATAACAGAGATAGACAATATGGGGTTCTTCAAGAGAGCTGTGAATAGGATTTTGCAAGGTCGGCGGCGCGCCCGCATACCCCCTGGTGTTGCAGGTGCCCATGGGCGGCGGTAACACTTACCATCACGTGGGACCGCTTGCTCGTCCGCCCACTAGTTTATAAATAAAAAAAAAAATTGGGAAATTAACGTTACTTACGATATTCTACTCCTAAAAGTGCGTCTCTGAAGTATTTCCTGGCGAGCTCCTCGCTGAGAGGACTGTCCGTCGGTATGTCTATCACAGGTCCGCCTTCTAACAACTGGAACACTAGGTATAACTGGTCCTCTGCTGGGTCGTCCAAGACCTGACATAGATAAAAAAATGACATTAATAAAGAGTTGCTAGCATGATCTACTGCAGTTTTTATATTGAATTTGGTGTCAATAAGGTCGTGTACCACGCAGAGAGAGAGAGAGAGAGAGAGAATTGAGAGAGAGAGAGCCTTAAGAGGGGAGAGCGGAAGCGGGATAACGTCAGCAGCGTTTTGTCCGTACAAACGTATTCCCCTAATTTCTCCATGAATTATGGAAATAGGGCAATTATTTTTTTATATATTACAGATATCTACCATGAGCATGTTCCTACGTTTAAATTTTTTTTTTTGTATAATATGAGGTAGGACCCTCCAAAAATTGCCCCGTTAAAACGCTGCCAAAAAGAAGTCTAGTCTGCAAATTTAACTACTCCTATTTAAAAAAGCACAACTTCTTGACATAAACTATTCTTTAAATGCAAATCAGAAAAAAAAACGATCCATTTTTGTAAGAGTATACAAGGGAATACGAAAGCTCGATTTTCTTGAATGATTATACCTATAGGTATTATCAGCTCGGAGTGCAACTGCCCCTTTCTCTTAAAGAAGTTGCATCGCTCGCTGCCGAGATACCACCCGAATTGTAAAAATACTTATTTTTGAAATCCGCTTCAGCCATCCCCTCTTAACAGAGTCTAGGAGTATCTACTTTTGTGAGATTGTATGTTTGGACCCAGTATCTGTATCAATAAGTTTAATATTAAGTTCGAATTTTTATTTTTTCATAATTGAAAGTCCAAAAACTACAATGATAAAGGAATTAGAGCAACGATTTTTGGAATTTTTGGAACGGCATGCAAAAACTACATACATAACAGATTTCAATGATACTTAGTACAGTTACATTTTATCCAGACCCGGTATAAAGTTCCCGCGGGAATCATTATACAGTTCACGCAAGCAAAGTTGCGAGCACCAGTTATTTGTTATAAATAAATGTGCCGTTATCTATGCAAAGGGACGTGGTGTGTAAAATGTGATTTGGAAGGTTGAAACATTGACCGTGTTAATCCCGCCACACACCTTAATGCTAAAACGGCACAGTTGGAAACTGCACAGTTGAAACGAATGGCCCCGATGTACACACACGGCAACTATAAACTGCGACGATCTTTCTTCAGTTAATCTTCAGTTCAGTTAATCCTCTGCATTCAAGGGGTGATTAGTGCAATTTACGGGAGATAAAGAGGTTACAGCTCAATTTTGATACCGAATTTGAGTTCAGCAACCCAAACACACTGGAACTCACTTTCAGGCTGATTTATCGCACATAAATAACGGCGGGGCGAGCACGAGTAGGGCCGCACTGAGCGGCCGGCAGAGGCAGTCCCACACACTCTACGCTATAAGTAACTGTATAGATGCCAGCGACAACGATTTATAGAATAAAAATTCAACCTCTGTGCGATTCAAAAAACTGCAACGATTTGTCATACACACGTTCGATAAAACAGTGCAGTCCGATCGACGCAGTTATTTCGTAATGAATTATCGTTAGGTGTGTGGCTACCATCAGGTGCTCTATCACTCAAGCTTGCTTTCCTTGTTTTCCCGGCACTTACATTGCCGCACTAAGAAGAAAAGGCATAAGTAACATTATGTTCGGAAATAAAAAAGAGAATGTACAATGGTTATTTTTTTTGTTTTATCCAAAACTCACATGTTTATAGAGTGATTGTAAATTAATGAAAATTATACCAATTTTTTTGCATTTTTCTCGAATTTGCACTTGTGCCTTTTTTCTAAGGAGCCGCACAGTGTACGAGCAGTCCGTACTGTCCGCACACTTCATATTTTGGGACAGAGAGAATACATTGAAGTTCACTCACGTGGGAAATTTGGTTTCGAGCTCAGATTATCTATTTTTATTTAATTTTCTTGCTGAAGAAATTACCATACCATCAGTCTATGTCTCTGCTATGTGTGTAGTCTATGTGGATATAGGCACTCTCGCAAGGCTCGCCTCTACACACGTTCTTCGGCTCTCCTCATCGAACCAACACACTGGCGAATTCAAAGCTGTGAATCTGCTGTTAGGCCTCGTGTTGCAGTTGTCTAAGAGTGGCGGTAGCCACTTACCATCACGTCGGCGGCTTGCCCGTCTGCCTCCTTTAATATATGTATAAAAAAAGAATTCTTCGTCGTCGGTCCGCCTAGCGGGAGGACGTCGCTCATTGCGACTTCCAGGTAAAAGGGTATTATTATTGTTATAATTTCTGATTACCTCAACAAGTTTAACAACATTAGGATGGTCCAACTTCTTAAGCACCGCTATCTCCCTGTACACCCTCTGAAGCGGGTCAGGCGGAGGGCCGGGGCCGGGCCTCCGAGGGGGCGCCCGTCCGAAGAGCCCGGCCCTCCGCATCAGCTTGCGCTTTGAGAGGATTTTCATAGCCTGGAAGAAAGACTTAGTTTGAAACAGGACTGTTCAGTTTAGTAATTAAATAATAAAAATAATATTGTTAATATTGACATATTGAAATTTATTACACTATTTTCGTAGGACCTTATCTTCAATATATAATACAACTTCAATATATAACTGCAAATATATATTTTGCGAGATGTTTTTGCTTCAAACACATAATTTAGTTTTTCCCTGAACTCAATTGCTTCTTATCTTTATTGAAATAGGTATTATTCTACGTTAAGTTCTACAATTTTTATCTAGGGCTGCCAGCCCTTCGGGCTTGACCCGGAGTCTTCGGGTTTGAAGGATACTCGTCCAGGCTACGGGTTAGCATCGGAAATCCCCGGACGACACGCTATAGAGTCGGGCATTCAAAAATCTCACAAAAATGAGAATAATAATTATAAATATGAAACTGGCTCTAGTAAATATTAATACTAGTATAATAATGATATAATATAATAATAATAACCTTTTAGAGATTATTGTTACTGTATGTACCAAGTAATCTTCTTGTTAATTAGGTATTATTAATAATTTAATATTTTCTCGTCGAGAACGTTAATTAAAAAAGTAAATTATACTTTTTTTTTGTATATATACGTACTTTGAAGTCCTCCGACATGGGTATCTGAGACCGTACATGGATATCTACTTTTATGGATTCTTACTTTGAAGTCGTGGACTTTTATAGAAATGCATCCGTGATTTCAAAGTTGAAACTACAGGCACAATATACAATAAAACGATTCAGATGCTTGGATACGCAGATGACTTCGACCTACAAGGTCCCTCCGGACCCTCCCGGCCATGAAGGAAACGTACATGAACATAGAACAAAGCTCACGAACTGCAGGACTAACAGTCAACCAGCCAAAAACCAACAACACGTCAAAAACGTTGTCCAGGAACCTAAAGCTACTGCTGTATAAAACTTTATTAAGACCTGTGCTGACATATGCTTCGGAATGCTGGGTCTTGACTAAAAAAGATGAAAAAAACCTCCGGGTCTTCGAACGGAAGATTCTCCGAAAAATATATGGAGCCATGAGATACGGTGATCAACGGCGCTACTACCCTTAGCTCCATGACAAGTATCCAGAACTGGACGTAGTAAGACATATGTATTAAAGTTGGTCGGATGCGATGGGTTGGTGGACACGTGCAGCGCAAAGAAAAGACAGCCAAAAGAAGTCCCAACGAGCAGAGGGAGGGACGTCAAAAATGTGGCAGGCCCAGTTGAGATGGCTGGATTTTAAAACGGTTAGAATTTCAGATTGGAAGACAAAGGCCATGAACGGAACGACCTGAAAAAACTTGCTGAATCAGACCAAGACCCAGCCAGAACTGTAGATGCAAAACAGAGAGAGAGATTTTGTAGTCATGGCTCGTATTGCACGGACTGTGTGTAATTGTAACATAAAATATAACTTTAAATTAAAAAAATACTACTAAATTTCCTGTTTTGTTAACCCGATTTCTCCGGGTTACCCTAAACTCTAATTTCGAAGGTGACAGCCCTGTTTCTGTCACATTTACAAAATACGCTATTAAAAAGAAAATTGAAATAAATGATTGATTCGATAAAACATGTGATAGAAAACGATTTGAACGACACAGTCAATTTCACTTTTTATCACATTTATAATAACAGCTTGTCGTATCAAACGCCCGTCGAGTTGCCGAGAGCAAGAATTACTTATTTTATTTGTAATTTTATATTGTAAATCGGCTCCAAACGCGTAAAATTAAAGGCTTTCTTTTAAAGATGGATATTTTATAAACTGTCGTTGAGGTGGAATCCAGTGATTAACAAATTTAAACCTTGCCATTATCAATAGTCGAATAAATGTGGTCCATCCGCATTTCCTGGATGCGGAGGTGTCGCGTACTGTTCGGTCCAAAAATTATTTTATACCGCGAACCCGTAGGCTGTGGAACCAACTGCCTCAAGAGGTCTTTCCGTTATGCTACGATATGGGGTTCTTCAAGAGAGCTGTAAATAGGATTTTGCAAGGTCGGTGGCGCGCCCGCATACCCTCTAGTGTAGCAGGTGTCCATGGGCCCGCCGCCATCGCCACTTACCACCACGTGGGACCGCTTGCTCGTCCGCATACTAGTCTATAAAAAAAAAGTAAATGTTATAAGTGTGTTGTGTTTAGTGTACTGGTAATTTGATGCAGCCTTTTCGAATGTGAAGATCAAATGTCACTATAATTGGGCCGTTCTAATAGGTCGGATTTGACATATGGATTATATGGTTCGCCATATGTCAAATCCGACCTATTAGAACGGCCCAATTATTATTATAGTTGATAAAACTGCTCGTAGCTTCCATCGTGGACTGCCCGCCTCTTTAGTCAACTCGTGACCAAGTCCAAAATGCAACGAAACATTAAATTAATAAAACCTAGTCAACCTTAATCTGGTAATTACTCACATAATGTGTGTCATCTTCTTCGTTGTAAGCTAGTTTTACGATGCCGTAGGAACCCTGCAGAAGAATATAATTAAAGAATGATAAGAATTGCCAAATTTTAGGGCATTTGCAACACATTTCATAGACACATCGGGTAAATGTTTCTTTCTTTCTCAAATTAAGAGGTAGTAAGTAGATATGGAAGTTAGTATGTAATGTGAATTTCAGTTTCAGAGTAATATTCATAATCGTCATTTTCGCTCTGTCAACAATGTTTCTTCCCCCCTCGCCGTTCCAGCGAGGCGAGTACGTTATTTGATTCCTTCGTTGTTAAGCAGTAACATTCTGGAATGCTCTTCCCACTGACGATAGGAAAGAATTCAATATACCTAAATAAATGTGGCCCCAATTCAATATAAATAAATGTGGCCCCAATTCGATATAAATAAATGTGGCCCCAATTGCTTTTAGTCTGATATTTCTCTGACAATCTGATCATATTCAGCCTGATAAATATGATTTTCTCTCCTGCACGCGTTTGGGAAACTCTCCTTGTGTGAATGTGCCTTAAGGAGATATGAATGTGAAAGCCTAGTATTACCTGTCCAATGGGCTCGAGCAGGCGGTACTGGTTGAGCTGCACGTAGCCGTGCGCCTGCGCAACGGACACACGACGCGACTCTCGCGGCGCGCGCCGACGCGGCGGACTCTGACCGCATTCCGCCGATTTGGCCGCGTGGGAGCGCAGGAGGGTTGAGCGGTCGGTGGCGGGGTATGTAGATAACCTGATAACAGGATACATTGATCGGACTTTTTGGCGGGAACTCGAGAAGTGAAGTTGAGTTATAGTTTGATTTTCTTTTTTTTTTTATAGAGAATAGGGCGGACGAGCAAGCGGTCCCACGTGATGGTAAGTGTTACCGCCGCCCATGGACACCTGCAACACCAGGGAGTATGCGGGCGCGCCGCCGACCTTGCAAAATCCCATTCACAGCTTATTTAAAAAAAAAAAAAATACATTAATCAGAATACATTATCTAAAAAATCCTCTACACTGATTGCCACTATTAGGTACTTCATGATTGAAGTGATAAAAATTTCAGTTGAGAAAATGGATATTAATTGTCCGCGACATGACAATGATTAATAAATTTAGGTAATAAAATTTAACCTTCGATTCCCGGGACTGCATTTGAGCAGCCATTGACTAGCTTGAATTTCTTCGAAAAGTCAAGAATGGTTTCGATTTAAAGAATGGCTTACAAATGAAATTAATCGTCAAATATTAATTAATTATTCAATTAATTGTCGTGCGGTTCATTCGGACTTCCTCTACGTGGAGCCGCTGCATACAGAGACACTTTATACCGCAAATCCAAAAGTTGTGGAATGAACTGCCTGCTGAAGTATTTCCATTACGCTACGACATGGGGTTCTCCAAGAGAGCTGTGAACAGGATTCTGCAAGGTCGGCAGCGCACCCGCAAGCCCTCTGATGTTGCAGGTGTCCATGGGCGGCGGTAACCACTTACCATCATGCGCCCTGCCTGCTCGTCTGCCATCTATTCTATAAAAAAAACATTTTACAGGTTATTTACGACATCTTCGTACACGCGCTGTTAAACGGTACTATAAAGTCCGACACAAACGATTTACTGTCGCCACAAATGAGGCGAGAGATGTGGCCAATTGCCGGAGCATTTCCCTTTTTATTACTCTCTTTATATCCCCTATTAATGTCAGTTTGATCAAAGGCTTTTTTTACGGAAAGAAGGCGGCAGATGAGCATACAGTTCACTTGGTGGTGACTGGATGGTCGCCCTGCAACCGATACAAGTCCAGATGACCAAATGTTGGCAAGCCCATGGATGCGCTGCTTACCTTTGGAGATTTAAGAATGTATTTTAAGAAAATATTGGGAAAATAGGGAGGAATAGTACCGGGTTAACATTTAGGATACATTTTTTTAGATCAATACTGAAGTTCAACTTGGAACTAAGTTAACTACACATATTCTAAGGTTTACGAGCATGAAGTCGCGGGCATTGCTTATATTTCAAAAGCTATTTACATATTTCAATCTATATATGAACCTACCGGTTATGACGTATGTTTTTTTTTCAGAATGGCTAAATTCTTGTGGCCCTAATGGCCTTTCGAGAGTTACCGGTCGTGTTTAATTTGGGGTGAGCGCAGAAGGCGCTCAGCCAGGAACAAATGTGTGTTGCAACGAGCCTAAGGGCTCCCCCGCCGGTAAACCGGCGGAAGGAACGGGCCTCGGTTTAGGGCGTTGCATTGGGGGGATACCACGGGATCGCGAGTCGGCGAGAAGCGCCCAGGCACGTGCCGGTACCTAGTAAAAGTGTTGGCTGAGGGCCGGTGTGTGTTGACGGTGTAACGAGGGGGACGTCCACGTCTCCGCCGGCGGGGACGGTGTACACGTGTAGCTTGTGAGTGTAGTGTAAGAACCGTATTGGCAGCAGTAATTGGGTCGTCGGTGTCGTCTAAGACGTGCCGTGGACGACGGTCGCGGGTCACTCCTATCTGGGACATAGGTGAGGGTTATGACGTATGGTGCCGAAATGTAGCTCTAACGGTTATCCCTGATCCATAAGTTCCACAAGTCACTCAGCGAGCTATGGAGAGAGCTATGTTCGGAGTTTCTTTCCGGGATACGATCACAAACGAAGGGATTCGCCAAAGTGCTAAAGTCACTGACATAGATTGCATAAGTGTGTGTGAAGAGACATAGGCTGATGGTATGACCTATATATAACCTATACACATAACTAATAATTTAATTGTTCTTTTTTTGTATTAGTGGCTCGGTGCTTCAAGCCACGCTTGACTGATAATAGTTATTTGTTATACAAGAGTGCAAAGTTGCTTTTTAACCGCGTGCTCAATTTTGATGACCGAGGAAGCGAAGGATTCTAAAATTGAATCACGAGCGCAGCGAGTGATTCAAAAATTAAAATCCTGAGCCTTAGCGAGGGAATCAAAAGAGCACGAGGTGAAAAATCTTTGCACTCGAGTGCAACACGTAACTTTTCATCCCCCTATCTCGGAAAGAAAATGGCGCGCGCAAAGCATATTAAAAAAAAGTACACCAAGAAGGTTCCGAGTCTGAGTTTTTAACAAATTAAAAAAGGTTGTATGATAAATTCGGCACCATGGAGGTAGAAGTAAATAGGTTTAATGATGTTTTGAATTCACAAACTTAGTGCACACGATGTTCTAAATTCAATTTACTTTATCCTCTAGCGGATAAAAACGGCTTTTGCACTCAGATATCGAAGAGCAAAAATACTCTTTCCGAGATAGGGGGATGAAAATATATTTTTTACCGTCAAATACCCTATATAAGTAAAGGAAAAAAATACAAGAAATGTTGGAATTTTAATTAGACTCAAATTAGAAACAAAGGGCAAATAAGCTGTTGAGTGGGTGGCCCCGCCCACGGGCGCTTTGCAATGTTATGAAACGTCATATTCCCTTGAAGATGGTATTACATTATAAATTATATTAGCTATATTTAATTTAAATAAAATGTATTTTTAGTCTTGTTGAAGAGGCCATCCAAATGTATGTATATATATTTTTTAGAGGTGATTTGTGTACTTTCTCAATGTGTTTGCTCCTTTTACGCGGCCCACGGGGAGAGATGGGTTAGTGCCACTCTATAGCCAGTCGACACCATACGCCACCGTAAGTAGGTACAGATACTGAAAGGGCTGGTTGCTTTGCATTGCATGTACATATATATATACTATAACCGCGTGTCCAAAAAATAAGGTGACTTTGTTTAAAAAAGAAAAAATCTTTATTTATTCTTCCAAATCAATTTCGTCGCCTGCAAAGTAATCCCCACCCGATACAATGCACTTGTGCCAACGTTTTTTCCAACTCTCGAAACAGTCTGAAAAGACCTTTTCCGGTATGGCCTTCAATGCTTTCGTCGATTCGACTTTTATTTCCTCGATCGAGTCGAAACGGTGTCCACGGAGTAGTCTTTTGAGTTTAGGGAATAGGCAGAAGATGATGCGTTTCATGATGTCTTGATTATCAGAAATCATTGTTTCACAGATGTCAACGCTACGCTTTTTTTCCAAAAAGTTGAGCGGATTTGGAACCAAACGAGATTTGATGCGTCTAAAGCACAAAAAATCTTTTAAAATGGTATTTACCGAACCTTTTGAAATGCCAACAGTATCAGCAAGGTCTCTTATTGTTAATCGACGGTTTTCGAGCACAAGATGTTTGATTTGATTAACGTGTTGTTCATCAGTTGATGTTGATGGTCGTCCGGGACGGTGGTTGTCCTCAACGCTTTCTCTGTCCTCTTTAAAGTCTTTGTACTATTGGTAAACATTTTTTTGCCACGTATCCTCATCACCAAAGACCTTCTGTAACATCCTCAACGTTTCCGTGGCAGAATATTCAATTCTCAAACAAAATTTTGCTCAACAAAATCAGACATAGTGAAAATCGATAAACTCACTTTCGTATGTTTACAAAAACACGAGTAGCTCTGCAGCAATTGAATATATTGACTTAAAACTCTGCATAGATACCAAGGACAGTACTACCAACTTACAAAAAAATAATTGTATGCTTTCATAATACCCACGAATTTTAAATAAGTAATTCACCTTATTTTTCACCTAAGAACATTTCCTGGAAGAAAGAGTTTTCCGTAATGCTCAACTCGATATCTAAATTAAAATTTCCAATTTTTAACAGGATTCAATGTTATTACAAGTATTGTGAGAGCGTGATTTTCTTCCCAGGTAGATCGTTATCGAGTTAAGCCGAGATGGATCTTTACGAGTTGTTGCCAAACTTCCGTAATTACTACTCGAGTGGGAGAATTTGCATAATTTCCTAGACAAGATATTGTTGGAACAACAATGTCATCTGGGTATACGGGAGTAGCGATTTAATTGCTAGAGTTACAAGAGGCACTTAAAGTAATAACTTATTCCATCGATGGTTTCACGAATTCAATTTTTTCTTATTACGTTAGCATAATCACACAATTTTATACACTTTGTGGGACTTTGCTGATAAGTAAAAGAAATAACTATGTCAGGAGACCCTGCTCTTCCATTTTGTTAAAATATTGGATGATTATGACATGACTATTTAGTTAAAAATAGAAAATTTGAATTCAACAAATGTGTTTGTGGTGTGTGTCGGTCCGTGGCTGTGTGTGCGTGTGTGGTTGTGTCTACATGTGTAGGTGCGTCATAATTGAATGATTATTTTCTAGTACTACTGGCAACTTTCTTCAAGTCCCACGCTACGTTTCCCGGTGCGAGGTCTCCATTCGAGGATTCGTCTCTCCTATCGGTCATCGGTCCCGCGGCATTTATCGTCTGCCACTTTAACTTGGAAAGGCATTGAGGTATGCCGGCAACTATAGTCCATCGTCGAATTTCTTCGTTATTGATTTTCCCCAGCAAAGAGACTCCGAGCATAGCGTTTTTGTCAACTTTTGTCATTCATGCATTTTTTGTCATTTCGTCTCACTTTTGACACCCTTGTCATTGTGGCATTTCTCATTTTTTGACACTGTTTGTAATTTTTCGTTATTAAAGCTCATGGCTTTTTGCTAGGCTTTTAGGCTTTTGCTAAACTTAATATAGTTAACAATACCTGTCCTCGTCCGGCTGCCATCTGTTTTCGTGGTCCTGGTTTGTGTCCCCGGCAACGTCCACCGCCGTGTGTCTGCAACAAGAATAAGAAACCATCATTGTCATCGTCATTAGTTCACATTTTTACTAGACATACGATTTTATAGCCAAGTAAATTCCGTTGTTATTTCCAGCATTAAATTCTCCAGACCGAGCCATCGCTCAAGACAGTAGCCGTCACCTTTTTTGATCAATACTGAAAAATACCTATGAATTCTATGGAAGACTATTGATCAAAAAGGTGATGTCTACTATCTTGAAAAATAACCCACTGCATTCCAAACGCGAATTAAGTTTAGATCAAAAATAAAATCACATAACTTCTTTTATTTTTATGAAACAACTGTCATAATTGTTAGGAACTGTCACCCATGGAAAGTCTGTTTAATTAATTATCTTTAGTCAAAAATAAAATCACATAACTTCTTTTATTTTTATGAAACAACTGTCATAATTGTTAGGAACTGTCACCCATGGAAAGTCTGTTTAATTAATTATCTTTAGTCAAAAATAAAATCACATAACTTCTTTTATTTTTATGAAACAACTGTCATAATTGTTAGGAACTGTCACCCATGGAAAGTCTGTTTAATTATCTTTAGTCAAAAATAAAATCACATAACTTCTTTTATTTCTATGAAACAACTGTCATAATTTTTAGGAACTGTCACCCATGGAAAGTCTGTTTAATTATCTTTAGTCAAAAATAAAATCACATAACTTCTTTTATTTCTATGAAACAACTGTCATAATTGTTAGGAACTGTCACCCATGGAAAGTCTGTTTAATTATCTTTAGTCAAAAATAAAATCACATAACTTCTTTTATTTCTATGAAACAACTGTCATAATTGTTAGGAACTGTCACCCATGGAAAGTCTGTTTAATTAATTATCTTTAGTCAAAAATAAAATCACATAACTTCTTTTATTTCTATGAAACAACTGTCATAATTGTTAGGAACTGTCACCTATGGAAAGTCTGTTTAATTATCTTTAGTCAAAAATAAAATCACATTATTTTTATGAAACAACTGTCATAATTTTTAGGAATTGTCACCCATGGAAAGTCTGTTTAATTATCTTTAGATCGTCGGTAAACAAAAAATAACCGCTCGCCCAAGAATTAAAAAAAAAAATAACTGGTTCGCAATTCGCATTTAACCCACGTTGTGGTCTCGACCATATCAGCCTAGCGTCCCCATTGACCTATAGTGTTCCTCAGGAATCACTCTCCGAAACGTTGAAACGTTCTTCGGCCAGAAGTTTTTCGGTCTTTAGACCTTCTCATGTCTTTAGGCCAGAAGATGTACATCTTTAGACCTTGCGTTAGGAATGTCATTACAACCGATATCGCTTTTTTTAAGAAATTGACTTTCATTTTAGGTGACAATCCATCTGGTGGTAATACTATCGCCGCAAAACCTACTTGTATACAATACCTGCCAACATGAGTTAAACATGACGAACTTTCGCACGCCCTTGAATGAGCCGCCGTTGGATATTTAGGAATGGATTTGGAAAAAAGTTTAGGGTTTAAAGACATTGTGGCATGTTTCCAGTATTATACTATTTTCACTCATCCACCCCGAGGCCCACGTGAGCGGAACAATGCCATATGGGGATTACATCGATCCCATCTCTGTACAGATTTAGATTGGCCTTCGATTCTTTCACCAATTATGGGACAGTTCAGGTACCGTTTCGATGTTGTAGTTAAATAATATTTTGTGATTTATTGCTTCAATGAATTTCATTGAAGGGGAGAGTGCACGCTGCAATCCAACAGCTGCTGGGCGCGCTCGACTGGCCACGTTACCCCTCTCTCACAGAAGACTACTTTGAAATGTACTGCATTTCCCACTTTATCTTATTTCCATAATGTACGTATGTGTTTCGGTAGTGAGTGAGATGTGCCAGACCCCATTCCCATCTATCCCTCCCCATTTCCCCAACCCTTTCTCCAAATCCATTCCTATATCCAAAGGTAGGCAGCGCATCCGGGGGCGTGTCAACGTTGTCATTTTGGACTAATGTTGGCATGTATCACGGATGTCTATGGGCGACAGTATCTACTTACCATCAGGTGGACTGTATGCTCATCTGCCGCCTTCGTCTATAAACAAAAAATTAGACACGAAATCACGTTCGATTTTTACACACGAACTTTTCTTTTTTAGGAAGACCCGTTTAAATAGATAAATATGTGTGTGAGAAACGCGAAAATCTCAAATGGAATATGCAAAACTTACTTGTTTTTTGAATTTTAGTATATTTCAAGAGTTGGACGCAGGCGAGGTTGTTAAATAATTAATTAGTGAATAAGATGTCCTATCCTTTAAACGTGCACTCAAACGATCCCTTACCTTTTGTACTGGTATATTGACCTAATTACTCAGTGTCCTGAGGCTGTTTGATACAGACATACTTTAACGACCCTTCGTCTCTTCACTACGCACAGGGTACCTACAGTTAGTGTAACACAATATTTCTTGAAATTTATTATTTACCGTTCTTTTGATTTATTTTTAACTTATGTACTTTTCTTGCCGTCCCACAGCCAGCCAACGAATTTGATGTATTATTTTCCTAGACAAATGAATTAATAAAAGTTTTGAAGAATAAGATATGACTCCACACAAGTGTGTAGTCCACACTTCTCTATGTTGTGGCTCCAGAAACACATAAAGATGAACAGAAGCAACCAAGTTATGCAAAAATCCGATTACGGGAGGAGCCATCCCACAGCCGGGCGAACTCGACTGGCCACGTTACCCCTTACACAGATGACTATCGTAAAATGCATTTCCCACTTTATCCTATTACTTCAATATACCGGTGCGTATTTCGGTAGACAGTGAAATACGCTAGAGACCATTCCCATTTCATTCTATTTTTCCTTATTTTCCCAATCCTTTCTCCAAGTCAATCCTAAATCTAGACAGGCAGGCAGCACATCCGGGGCCATGCCAATGTTTGTCATTCTGGACTGATGTTGTCATGTACCGCGGATGTCCATGTGCAACAGTATCCACTTACCAGCGGGTGGACTGTCTGCTCCTCTGCCATCTGTCAGGAAGATCTATATTATTATTTAATATTCCAATTGGCTGCACTGGCCGCGCCCCTTTTCGTATAAATTCGCCATAATGTGACCACAGCAAAAATAAAGTGTAAAAAAAAATTTAAAGGTTTTAAATACAAAAAGGTCGCTTTCCTAGCCCAAACACTACCTTTTTCTATAAAAAAATAAAATAAACTTTACGAATGCTGGTAGTTGAAAAACCTACTCGCAGATTTCGAATCGCCTTCAGTCAGCTTGTGATCATGGTTGGAATAACTCAGTCGAAACATCAATAAAATTAATGTAGAAATGTACAAGTATCAGCCTATAACGTCCCACTGCAGGGGACAGGCGGATAGCTTAGCGGTATCTTTACTTGACTAACCCACATTCGTGTCATCGTGAGTTGAAATCGTCGGCCGGCACCACAGTACGGATTTCTGAATCGGCGGTGAGGCAATACATCGTGAGGAAACCCGTATACACCAAATATAAAAAAAAAAACTGAGTAATCCACTAATCCGTACTGAGCCCCCGTGGTGGATAACGGCCCGAAAACTCTCAGTGATTTACTAGGGGAGGCTAAGCATAAATAAAAAGATAAATACACGCGTTTATAACCAGATTAATAAATGTTTAAAATGATAAATATACGCGTTTATGACCAGTTTAATAAATGTTTAAAAGATAATTACACGCGTTTTTAACCAGTTTAAAAAATGTTTAAAAAGATAAATATACGCGTTTATAACCAGTTTAGTAAATGTTTAAAAAGATAAAAATACGCGTTTATAACCAGTTTAATAAATGTTTAAAAACGTAAAAATCCTAAAAACTTAGAACAAGTAATTAATTATTTGCATCTCGTAACGATGTTGCTAGCCTTACGTGACGATCGATACCGTAATAGACGGTAATAGCTGGTTATAATGTAGTGAAGGCGGATATACGTATGTAAGAGTACTCAATTAACGATTGGCAACAGATACCTATACCTATTCATTGAGGGGGAGAGTGCACGCTGCAATCCAACAGCTGCTGGGCGCGCTCGACTGGCCACGTTACCCCTCTCTCACAGAAGACTACCTTGAAATGCACTGCATTTCCCACTTTATCTTACTTCCCTATTGTACGTACGTTTTGCTTTTTTAAATAAGGGTTGTTAAAATTTCACACTGGGCTGCTTTAATGCGGCGTTTTATCGGGGTTCTTTTTTTGAGGCACCTAGCTCCTATAACAAACAGACAATCAATAAAATCTAAACATAGGGACATGCACATGGTAGATATTTGTAAGATATTAAAAAATAATTGCCCAATTGCCTGAATTCAGGGAGAAAACAGTGGGATACGTTTGTATGAGAAAGCAGCTGTCGTCCCTAGATCCTTAATAATATCCCTAGAAAGATATTTCACTGTTCCATGAAATACCTCAACAAATATTACATTTTACACATAATTTTCCCACAAACAATTTGGTCGTTTCAAAATGAGTCTTGTGACATTTCAAAAACCAAATTGTATCGTACAAAGGGTATTTTAATTTGCTTTTTATTACATTTTTATAGCTCTCGGAAGTTTTTTTTTAACTGTTTGCAGACGTTGTAAACAGTTTTATGTGCGTATTTGAGCGTTTAATAAATTAGTAGCGAAGAGGTAAAGCAATATTGTGTACACAAAATGTGTGGATACAGAAAATAAAATGATATAACAATGTATAAGAACCATAGAAACCTAAATAATACGGGAAATTCAATGGTTCCCGGTAATATAGGTGGTAGATACCATTATTTAGATCTGAATAGCTGTGAATAGGATTCTGCAAGGTTGGGCAGCTCACCAGTTGCAAGGTGCAAGGCAGCTCTGCAAGGTGGCAGTAAACCCCCAGGTGTTGTAGGTGTCCATAGGTGGCGGTAGCCACTAACCATCATGTGGGCCGTTTGCTCGTCTGCTTCCATTAATATATAAAAAAAAAATCTATGGTAAGAACTGTTTGCAACAATAGTTCAAAAACTTTTTTTGATGCCCTGATTTTAACTTAGAAACAAAGACTCCGAAGACTTTGAACTTATGAATTAGACCGATAGGTCACGACTGATGACGGTAGTCAGAGGCTACGTTTCGGCACCGTACGTCATAATAGCACGACGCACGTTGCACTTCTGTTGTTAAATTGAAGAAATCTTTTAATGTCACTTTGAAGTTTCCATTGAACTGTTCACCGTCGAGTTGGTGAATCAATTTCGTCCCAGTGGACCAGCAGGGACGAAACTCGGTAGTTGGATAGGTCTTCAAGTGCCCTTGTAAAGAGTATTTAACAAGTTTATACAAACTTCACTTTGAGGCTTTGTCTTTTACACTTGGAGGCTTTTCAGGATTTAATTGTTCTAACGACCAAAATATGACTACGTTAACTATTGCGAATGCTACGAGATTGTATCTCATACAATTTATTCGTATGTTTTATGTTAAAAAGCATGGGGTTCGTATGTTTTATGATGGCACCAGCCCATCACTTCCCATGGGTGTCGTAAAAGGCGAATGTGGGATAACAAAGCCACTATCACGAGCTCCGAGGAACTACATCACCTCTATAGGAGTCATCAACCCGCTTGGCCAGCGCAGTGTTTTTAGGTCATGCAGGAGGAGTCCCAAGTCCAGAATATACGTTATAACATATAAGGTCGGGGAAAAAGTTTCTTCGTATTTAATATACAAATTCAAGATATTTTTTTAAAGAGTTTAATTACATTTAACTATGATATATATGTGCCGTTTTGTTCTATAACTTGTAGCCATCTTGTAGGATTTTTGGTCAAAAAATTGCGACAAGTAGTTTTGACAGTCCTCTCTTGATGTTAATCTTACACTACCTAAAGAATTCTGAAGAGACCGAAACAAGTGGACATCTGAGAGCGCAAGGTTAGGGCTCTATGATGGGTGCATCAACACTTCCCAACTAAGCTATCTCAATTTTTTCTGAGTGGCCAAAGATGTGTGTGGTCTGGCGTTATCATCATGAAAGATGATAACAATAATCATGAAACATTAAGATTTCCTGACTGAAAACGCTTGAACCAACTTTGTGCTCATCTTACTGACACTGCATTAGGTCCATAACCGGCATAATTTTTTTTCGCGGCTTGTGCATTTTTCCTTTGTTTGTAATAAAACTTTAAAATGTATCGAATTTCTTCGTTAGATTCATTCATTTTCTTGGACAGAAAAACAATTGAAAAATGGCGGGATACAGTTTTTTGTTTTTTTTTTCAATGTTACTTTTTTAATGGTATCATAACCAGCCAGGTACAAAGAGTTCAATCAAAGATCACAACTTCATACATACAAAATACGAAAAGACTTTCTCCCCGACCTATTACTATAAAATGTATGTTATAAATGTTATTTAGTTAGTAAGTACAGTTTTGTTAAATAAGCCTAAAACGATATTGATAATATCGACTGGTAGTGATGCTGTCGGCAGTGCAAATGATACTGAATTGGAGATTAGTTAATTTTGTTTAAAAATACCTAATCAGGTTACAAAGATAACATTGATAATTATTTTTTTCATTATCATCTTGTTAGAAGAATTTCTGTTATTTTAGAAATAAATAGGTGCGAATTTCAAAAATATAACGTTTATTCGAAACGGTCACCATTTGCTTTTATACAATCTTTCAAACGTTGTGGCCAGTTTCCGATTGAAACGCGCACCCTTTCCATGGGAAAATTGGCAACTGCCAACGTTATGGAATGTTTTAGGGATACAATATTATCGTGGCGTTTAGTCAGAGCATGCCATGGTCTCTAACACAGACCATAAATCATAACCATCATGACCATTAAGATCGGGACTATGTGAATGAAGTAAGATTTATGACCTGGTGCTGAATCTTGCTAAAAGGACTATTCTCGGTTATGGAACAGAGTGTTGTGAAGAGGCTTCTCGAGAATCGAGAACCCTCGAGACGACGTTTTAAATACCTTTCTCACAAAAATATGGTCCAGTCAATCCTTGATAGTTTACACCCCACCAAACCATCACTGAAGCTGGATAATTGGATAATGGCCACATTGCGCTCTATTGAACAATTGAACAGCTTTTCTAGATTGACGCCAAAATGAGAAAAAACATTTATTTTTCACGCGAGAACGACAGATTCCAAATTCAAATGTAATTTATATGTTTTTCTTTATTGTAACGATATTTATGGCCAGACTAGGTACATATATGTTTGTTTGATATCAAGGTAATTTGTGTTTATTTTATAGAAGAGTGGACTTTAATGGGGTTTTAAAGCCATATATCCCTCACGCACAAGGTAATGTAGGCCCGTGTTTAGCATTGGATATTGAAAGGGCTGGTTATGGTATGATACGGTACGACTCTGGACTCGCGGCACCATGAGTTCTAGTGTGGATCATTATAACATAATGAAGGAAAGGATATATGTACGTAAACGTATTCAAAGATTTACAATAGATTATCTATCTATTATGGACAGATTATCTAGGATCTATGGACTAGTGCAATCTCATTCATAAGACATTTTCGATTGATTCGTGTAGTAAAATAAGTATATTCTATCGAACTCGATGAAAATACGGGTATTTCAAGTTGAATTTAATATAAAACGAAGAAAACTCAGCTGATATTTCATGAAACTTTATTTTACGCATTGGTAAGTAAAGAATGTACGCATTGGTCTTTATAAACTGTATATGTACCTTCTGTTATTTTTTTTAGAATATATGGCTGACAAGCGGGCGGGCCACAGGATGGTGAATGGTCACCGCCGTCCATGGACACCTGCAACACCAGGGGACATGCGGGTGCGCTGCCGACCTTGCAGAATCCTGTTCACAGCTCTCTTGAAGAGCGCCATATCGTAGCGTATAAATACTTCAGCTGGCAGTTCATTGAACTTGTTATGTTTAAATAAACAAATGAAAATATTTGCGAAGCGCCTCATTAAGGTAGGTACTATCTAAACAGAAACCTTATTACAGAACGTTTAAGAAATGTCCAGTAAGAAACAGTATTTACATTGTACGTTGTATCAAATCCATAGACCTTTTAAACTAAAAAGATTATTTTTCTAAATGGAGTATGTACCTATATGATTTCCTGTGACGCAATGTTCCTTTACACAGATGTTCTCAAGCAGCTGTTATTCTGTGAGAAAACGTCGGGTATGCCCAGTGTGACTGTGGGTGTGGCCCCAGTTAGAGCGAGCATTAATTAATCTATACCATAGTTCGTAAACTGTGACGAATTGTGATTGAAGTTTGATAATGGAAACTCAATCTTGGCGTAAGTTTTCTTTTAACGGTTTAAATCGCGTATATTTAACATTATTTTTATCCCGACGTTTCGAACAGTTTGCAGTGGACGTGGTCACGGGGTGACTAATTGATTTTATTTATCACTTGAGTTATTAAGAAATTATTTTGAACTTAGTTCAAAATAATTTCTTAATAACTCAAGATTTAAACCGTTAAAAGTTGTTTAATTGCTATGTATAGTAATCGCGAAAACCTAAGAAAATATAAGTTTTCTTATTAATTTAACTGTTGACTAGCCGTGTGCCCGATGAGATTTCTCATCGGCAACATCTCAGGAACCATCCGACTTTTCTCCCATACAAACTTTCGTTCCTTATTTTACATCCTTGGGGGATGAATTTTCAAAAATCCTTTCATAGTGCTCACCAATGTTATATAAGGAACTCCTGTGCAAAATTTCATGCTTCTAGACCCACCGGTTTAGGGTGTGCGTTGTCAGTCAGTCAATCAGTGTTAGATTTTTATTAAGTAGAAGATACTATGTTAAGTAAGTAGGTATTATTAATAGTTAAGTAGGTATATGTCACTAATTAAAAAAATAAACAAGAAAAATAAACAAACAAAAAAACAAATAAAATAAACAAACAAATGAAAGTGGAGACAGGAAAAACGCGGCAAAATTAAATAAAAAAAACACTAATGTTGTAAAATTGGTTTGTTGCAAACAAACAACATATAATATGTTTGTTGCTTAATGTCACTGTAACAATTAAAATTATAAATTCAATTACAGTCATGAATTGCTATAAGGAATGACTAGTCTGGCAAATGACAGTTGAGACTGGGAAAGCGTGGTAAATTAACTTGAATGCGAGTAATACGTTATCGCTAAAATAGTTGGAAAAATAAATTTGATACCACAATTCATCAGTCTAACCTTGAATTCAAGTATCAAAATTATCTTTCCAAATATTTTTATAAGCAAACAAACCAATTTCACAATACTAGTGTTTTTATAGGAAGGAGGTGGCAGTCAGTATATTAGACAGTCGACCTAAGTCCACTGGTGATAAGTGGATACTGTCGCACATGGCACATCCGCGGTTGTACTTTACGTTTGAAGATTAAAATTATACTTATGTTCTTCCCATTACTCGCTATACATTCCGCGTTCACAGAGGCCCCACCTTCTTCAACGAGTCGACGGTCGTCAGAAAAGATTTCTCCATGTGTTCACATTTCTCTGTACACACGTTTCCCGGGTGTTCTCGACATCTTTGAGGTTTTAATACAGAGACGAGCTAATATTGAAACCGGTACCACCGGAAATAATTGTGTGAATTATCTTTACTAATGAAATAATACTTTTCTTAAATCTATATATGTATATACATATATTAAAATAGTAAAAGAGCCGTACATTAAATATTTTTTGGAAAAAAAGTTTCAAATTAAAGTGATACAGAATCCACAACACAGGTTTGTCTTTTTGTCTGTCAGTTTGTATGTCTGTCTGGACGCGCATCGCGCAAATACCACTGGATGGATTTTAGTAAAACTTAGCATAGTTATAGCTTATGTACCGGGTTAACATTTATGGTACTATTTATCCGGATCCATTATTGAGTTCCCACGGGAATCGCAAGTTCATGCCAACGAAGTCGCAGGCACCACTAGTAAACAAATGAAAGAAGAAGAGAATGCGGGCTGTCCTCATAATGTTTTACTTCACCGCCGAACTAGTAATAATTTAAAAACAATCTGTACCTAGTTGAATAGAAACTCAGTGGTACAGGCCGAGGATTTGAACTTACAACCTCGCGAATGACAAAGATTTGGCTGTCACTCTTGCTTTAGTACTTGCGATGAAATATAAAAGGCGAAAGTGTTTGCTGGTCGAAAGATTGGTATTAGCGATTGCAATCCCGCAGTGTTTTCAATCTCTCAAGAAATTTTCGGGATCGGAGTCAATTCCGCAGGATCCTGGGCAGATTTCTAAAATTTTATAATTTGCAATAAAAAAAATACCTATAATTAGTAAATTGTAGAATTTGGTTATTGGATCGCGCGTGCGCGGGAGACATACGATGTGAGACTCCGTACTTATTATGAATTTGAATAATACTTATTAGAAATTCTGCTGTTGTCAGAGCAGTGCTTCAAAACTGTAAAATAATTACGTGTAAATCTATTGTACGAGTGGTTGTACTATTGTGGATGTTGGTATATCTGAGATTAATAGACTTCGACACCGTTTGACCGATCACCATGAAATTTGGCACATATATGTATTTTCTCGTGGAGAAGGTTTCTATATTATCCACTTTGTTGTAACTCGCTAGATGGCGCTGCAGGACACCAACTTCTATACCGTTCAACCGATCGCCATGAAAATTGGTATGTATAGGTATTTGAGCACGGAGAATATTTTGGAGCTATCAACTTTGTTGTAACTCGCCACTAGATGGCGCTGTAGCATATCAATTTCTATAACGTTCAATCAATCGCAAAAATCATATCGACAGCAAAACAGAATAATTTGTGATTTTATATACAGAGATAAATAAATATACACAGGCAGGACAACGTCTGCCGGGTTTTGCTAGTATTATATAAACCTAATTAGTACAAAAGTGAAGTTATTCAAACAAAAACAAGTGCTAAACAGTGATTAAACAACGGTCTGTACTAAAGTCCTACATTACCTACGTATAGACATAAACCATGAATAAGATTAAGAGCTATAAATTAATAATTGAAATAATGTAAAATTTCAAACAATTGAAAGGCGACATACCAGAACATTGGAAAATACACATCGTGAAAATAAATAAAAGTTACTCACGACCATACTATTAAACAATCACTATAGCAATGCTTAATATATGAAATTAATAAGCGAGTATAAAATGATAAAAATAACACCAAAAATCGTGTGAACATAATAAGAGAAAGATATTTACTAGTGCACATTTATGATTGAGATTTAATGACGGTATTTGTATAATATTGTTGAAGTCACTGTTATCAGAATTACAGTTTTAGTATGACTCATAAATTTACAATATAGTTGACTATTGAAGTTGAACTTGCGGTTTAATGATGGATAAGTTAAGCGTTTTTTATAATGATATGGGTTCGAATCACCGATTGAAATTGACATATTTTTCCATTTTTTTTTGTGATTTCACTTACTAAATTTTATATATTATATTTTCTAGCGATAATTATTGATATATTAAAGAAAAATATAACGAGAAGAAACCTATAAGATCATGCGATTCAACAAAGAACGCAGGTAATCCATCTGGCCCAGTATAGAATCTTAAATTTGGGAAATGTAATGATTATAACGAGATTTTGAAAGACCCTTGTATATCTTTTTTTAAATTTTAAATGGTAAGTGGTCTCAAGGGGTTGCTGAACTCGCGAAATTTGATGCGGTATTTGAATTATTCACGTAGTAATCGTTTTACTATTAGGCATTTATTATTAGGCGTTTCGTGGTTTAA
Source organism: Sesia apiformis (assembly GCA_914767545.1). NCBI lineage: Eukaryota > Metazoa > Arthropoda > Insecta > Lepidoptera > Sesiidae > Sesia > Sesia apiformis. The sequence continues at coordinate 431,683 of OU611968.1, forward strand.
TAGTGATAGTTTATTAAATTACAAAGTGTTTTTCGTGCGGGCGTTTGTGATAATCAAATAAAAGTTAATAGTTTTTCGTTCAAAGTTAAAAACATAATCTTTTTAACTTGGCCGTATACCAACAGGAAGTTTACGAGATTTTGGCTTAGTAATGGGAACTAATTTTTAAAGCCTCACGAATAAAGACAGTTCAGCGTCCATTTCATCGACCGTGTTGTGTTACAGGCGGACAGTTCAGCGTCCATTTCATCGACCGTGTTGTGTTACAGGCGGACAGTTCAGCGTCCATTTCATCGACCGTGTTGTGTTACAGGCGGACAGTTCAGCGTCCATTTCATCGACCGTGTTGTGTTACAGGCGGACAGTTCAGCGTCCATTTCATCGACCGTGTTGTGTTACAGGCGGACAGTTCAGCGTCCATTTCATCGACCGTGTTGTGTTACAGGCGGACAGTTAAGCGTCCATTTCATCGACCGTGTTGTGTTACAGGCGGACAGTTCAGCGTCCATTTCATCGACCGTGTTGTGTTACAGGCGGACAGTTCAGCGTCCCATGAAATAGATCGTAGATGAATAACGATATTTTCATAGTCAGTTTTATGAATGTTAGGTATTTCGTTAGAATTATTTGCGGGATCCGTGCGGCTTTGCGGGATTGCAATCCCTAATTGGTATAAAGAAGGGACGACGTAGTTTTCCGCAAAGGCTCGACTTTAACTGAGGAAGGTGACGTCAAAAACATTTTGAGAATGGATATTTTAAAATTACAATATTACCTACGCAACATTTGTCGCACACAGCTCAATTGAAAATATTGCGCAATTAATTTTAAACTACCTCAAGCTTTTGTTCAAACATTGCGAGGTTTTCAATACATTCCTCAAACGATCAAAAATATTGCGTAATCCTCAAAATTACACAATATAATTGATCGTTTGGGGGGTATCTTAAAGCGTGAGCGATAGCGATGACTTAATAATCTTCACCTAAATATCAGTGAAACAACACAAGTTTAAAATCTTCTAGATTTAAAAATACAAACTGCTTTCCGTGTAGTTACAGGTCATCAACAACATACGGATGAAGGTCCCTAGGGCGTATTAAAGAAAACGAGACCTTTCATTAAAATTTACTTAGACCTCGACCCGAATGCAAGTATAAGCTATATTAAAGATATATGCAAAGCCATTATTAACTAAATTACTGCTTTGACACAGAGTAATATCACTTAAGGCTGCGAAGGAGCGCAATTACAGTGTAATATAATGCATATTCATGTATGCTGCGTATGATTCTACGAGTATGTATCTGTGCCTTATATATCAAATAAAATATGTGCGCATATATATCAGATTATGTGTGTGTAGTTTGATTCCCGTGGGAACTTTAAATTTATATTTTATTTATGACATTTTATACCGCGACTGAATTTTATATGATTATATTGGATTAGATATGACTTATATATGATATATGACTGAAAAAGAATTGTTAGAAGACATTATACGTTAATAAATAAAAACAATTATCAAAATACAAATAAAATATTGTTTTTTAAGTTTTCCCTTTAAGACTTTAGTGGGCTCTTCTGTATCCGCACGCGACTTAGGATAGTTTTTTGTTTTTTCAGACAGTCCAGCTCGTGGCAAGTGGATACCCTGCGACAACCGCGACACATGGCGAAATCCAGGGCCGTCTTTACCAGGGGGTGCAAGGGGTGCGGTGCACCCCGGGCGCCCACCTTTTAAAGGTAATGAAAAAATATAACGCTATAGTAAACAATTACACAATAGGATATTTGACTGTCATAGGATACACAATAGGATATTTGACTGTCATAGGATACACAATAGGATATTTGACTGTCATAGGATACACAATAGGATGTTTGACTGTCTTAGGATACACTCCCGCACCCCGGCGCAGAATAGACTTAAGACGGCCCTGGCGAAATCATTTCAGAATGCCAAACGTTGGCCCTCGGATACACCTTAGAGATTAACACAGGAAGAGAACAGGAAGCTCCCTTACACTTTCCAGTCCTCAAGAGCATAATTTAATATAATTCCCACCTCGGGTTTCTACAAGCGCACCTCCCGTCACAGAAGTGCGGTCCATCCGCATTTCCTCGATACGGAGGTGTCGCGCACTGTTCGGTTCAAAAATTATTTTATACCGCGCACCCGTAAGCTGTGGAACGAACTGCCCTAAGAGGTCTTTCCATTAGGCTGCGATATGGAGTTCTTCAAGAGAGCTGTGAATAGGATTTTGCAAGGTCGGCGGCGTGCCCGCATACCCCCTGGTGTTGCAGGTGTCCATGGGCGGCGGTAATACTTACCATCACGTGGGACCGCTTGCTCGTCCGCCCACTAGTCTATAAAAAAAAATAAGGAGTTTCTTTAATTTCATGTATACTTATGAATGCATAAACAAGGACACAACAAAGATCGTAAATTAGTGTCGTTAAGTGCTATAGGTTAGGGTTGACACTGATTTGCGGGAAATCGACAATTCGAATGAGGAATAGGACTGATAAAAACCGGACGCAAAGAAATTTTACCTTCCTACGTGGATTTTTTTATATTCTAAAAGGGCGGCCGATGAGCAGACGATCCACTTGGTGGCAAGTGGATACTGTTGTCCATGGACCTGCGATACAGGCCAAGATCAGTCCAGAAAGACAAACGTTAGAACGTTTAACCCGAATACACTGCCTGCTTTTGAAGATTTAGGAATGGATTTGACAAAGGGTTGAGAAAATGAGGAGGGATAGGATAAGATGGAATGGGAATGGGTTCTAGCATATCTCACTTAAATAAAATAAAAGGGGGAATATAAGATGGGTGTTGTAAAAGGTGACTAAGTGATAACAAAGTCGCTACCACAAACCCTGAGGAACTACATCACATCTAAATGTGTGGACTCGCCAACCCGATTGGCCAGTGCGGTTTTAGGCCTATGTATCCCTTATTCACAAGACAATCCCGTGCGCATGAACAAGTCTATGTCCAGCCGTCGACAAAAGGGCTGTTGATGGTGACATACGTACAGATACACTGCGAAAACATTGGCTATCGGCTAATCCGGAAACACTTGAACGCGTCATCCACGTCTATGAATTACCGTAACTCTAATTGCATACTTCATTACGAGACACCCTAATACTTTATTGCATAGACGTGGATGGCGCGTTCAGGTGTTTCTGGATTAGCCGATGCCCAATGTTTTCCTAATGTATCTGTACTTAATTTCTGAAATTAAAAATTTAAAGTTGCCAACCCTAATTATGACTGTGAGATGCCGATGTATAATTTGAATCTGACATCTTCGTCATGATAATGTCACTTCCGTTTGACGGTGATATATTATTTCTACGGTTAGACTCAAAGAGAATAACATCGATTGTTGTATCAATTGACATTAACCCGGTACTTCGGCCCTGTTTCCTGTCCCTAGCACAGGTGTAGGACTTTGTCGGCGAGGCACGCCACTCTCGCGCACACTCTGCGCCATTTCAACGGTTTAATACTACGGAATCAGGAGCTGGACTTGGCCGCGACTTTATTATCCCTCTTCTGTGATTCCTTTAACAATGTTTATAGGCGATTACCACTAAAAGTAACTAGCATAGAGTTAAAAAAATTACGTCATTTTATAGGTTTACTTAAAAGGTATCGATCCAGTACAAAAAATGTAAGTTAAGGGTCTTGTTTTTGCAGCAAGTAAGAAAAACTTTTGTGTAAAATTTTTTGGTTGCTACTTTTATTTGGTCTGTTGTTTCATAAATTTTCAAATAAATTGTTTAATTAATCAATGGCCTTCTTTTACCGATCTTTACCTCGATCTTTTACCTCTCCAATGAGACTATTTTAATGTTCATAGAAAGGATCTTGTCTTTTTATTAGTACATAATATTATATCCAGCTGACTAAAAAATTAAGGTGACTGCCATTCAAGAGGGTAGGAGTTGGTAGGGAGGTGCTTTTATCGATAAAGATAAATGTATAACACTGTATATGAATGCAAATATGTGTAAAGATGATATTATTGACAGTAAATAAAGCTACATTCACATTAATTCGAATGGAGAACTCAATCGTATCAGAAAGTAGAACCGATCCGTGATGTTGACTAATAACTTCACGTTTATTGACATTTCCACTAGACACTTTCGTGCGTCCAAGTCATTCAAATCAAGAATTTATTATTATTGGCTACCTTTTAGCCCTGCGTCAGACAGAAAGTAAGGTACAAATGATATTTTAGCACCATGACAACGCAGAGTGAAAATATCTTTGGGCGTATATAAACCGTTATCAGCTTTTTTATTATCAGGCACAAGTAAAAGACAACACTTAGTTACACTTGTTGGCTGTTCTACAAAATGAATAAATATTAGGTAGTCGTATAGTGGAGTGTAGGCTTTTTCGGCCGGTGTCCATATTAATTGAATCTTCCAGTAGTTCTTCGAGTTGCGCTCGAGAAGCCGAAGAGATAACATCTCTCCGAAAAGTGAACGCAGTCGTCACTGAATATGTCAACCGCAGTTGTTGACGAAACGTTTGGAAGAAAGAGAAGAGATTCCAGAAGACCTCGGCCAAGTAGCCCGGAAGATTTAATTAATATCAGGTAGTCGGATAAGTTCGCGGCCTTTTTATAGAGAAAATAATAGAAAGTTTTTTTGTATCACATAAATTTTTATTGAACGAAATATTATCCATTTAATTAGACTATCATTCACCATTTTTCTGGCAGAGCCTTTTCTGGTGATAGCAGATGGAGCAAAACCCTAATTGAGTGGTGGCCTAAAGCTGGATGACATAAACAAAGTTGCAAGAGAGACTTGGATGCAACTAGCAGAAGCCGAAGGCAAACGGCGTGAAAGTGGGCTAAATAAAAGCTAACAATAGTGATGAATACAACAAGACTCCAAATGCAATTTCCGAGCGTTAGTATGAAGATTTGCTTCTGTATCATGGTATGTACTGTGGGCACAACTCGGAGTTTAATTATCCTGGATGTTAATAGATAATTAATTGGAGGAGTCGAACGCAAATGTATGCAAAGGTAAGACGGAAATTAGTGTATTAATGAGGCCGGTTAAGTTGCAAAGGTTAGTAATAATTTAGAAATAAATGAATTAGCATGTTGAAGAGGCAATAGGCAGGTCATATTTGTGGCAGGGCCGACAACCGATGGAGTAGACGAGTCCTCGAAGTGTAGTGTTTTTTTTTTTATAGACGAGGGTGGCAGACGAGCATACAGTCCACCTGATGGGACGCGTTCCGGCTACGCCGAGTGACGACTTGGAGAAGTTCGTCGGTGGTAGCTGGAGAATAAGAGCCGAAGACCGCGTGTGGTAGCGAGCGTTAGAAGAGGCATATATCCAGCAGTGCAGAGACATAGGCTGGTGGTACGGTATGTATAAAAATGTAACATTGAGGACGAAGAGAACTGTTAGAATACCACAAATTACGGGCATAATGTATGGCTAGCTAGTGTCGATAGATATTGTTAAAGTTTTTTCATCTAAACTTTGTAAGACGTCCTTTGAATTTCTAATTTTGATTTATGCGTGTTCTATGTGTTATCTGTGTTCCGAATACAGATGAGCCTAATAACCGAATCTTAGATATCAATCCATTCAGGGGGTCTACTCCGAAAACACGAAAAACGAAGTTTCGTCCAATATTTCAGTAGATTTATGAGGGGGAGAGTGCACGCTGCAATTCAACAGCCGCTGGGCGCACTCGACTGGCCACGTTACCCCTCTCTCACAGAAGACTACCTTGAAATGTACTACATTTCCCACTTAACCTTATTCCCCTAATGTACGTACGTGTTTCGGTAGTGAGTGAGATGTCAGAGCCCATTCCCATCCTATCCCTCCCCATTTCCCCAACCCTTTCTCCAAATCCAGTCCTATATCCAAAGGTAGGCAGCGCATCCGGGGGCGTGCCAACGTTTGTCATTTTGGACTAATGTTGGCATGTATCACGAATGTCTATGGGTTACAGTATCCACTTACCATCAGGTGGACTGTATGCTCGTCTGCCACCTTTGTTCATAAAAAAAAAAAGATTCCTACCACGAAAATATTCACCGCGATATATCGGCCCGAACGAACTTAATTTGACATTTGAAACTACTCCCATCGCACGAGACAACAATCGAAATATAGATTTTGGCAGGAGATACTTGGAGGTCAAACGTCAAATTTGACGATAACAATATCTCACCTTTTAAATAATTGGTATTACACGATATATAGAGCTACGAACGAAGGAAAGTGAGAGTAGGGTTATAGCACTTCGTTCGTGGGAACTTCGGTCGAGCCCGAAACATCTGAATCGTAAAATCAGAGTAGACCCCCAGTTTTGTATTATACATATGTAATAAACATATGAGATTTGTTTCATGAAACATTACGTTCGTAAAATTATTAAATGGCTTTATACAGCCGTGGTTTCTAAGAAAAAAAAAGTGGTATATAACAAATGCCCTGGATGTAGTTTCGTTAAAAATTCAAAGATGGGAACTCTGAACTCCTACATAAATGATAGGTGGTAATAATAACGCAGAGAACACACCCCCGGCTGAGGGAGGTGTGTTTTTATGTAAAACAATGTAATTCCCAGGCTAAGGGCGTCCTTGCACGCAAAATATGCAAAATGCCTCATTGGGGATAGTGGTGGGCGATGTTGATTTAAATTTGATTATCGATAAAGTCGATTTATCTATAGTTACAATTTTGCGCTTTGCACATATATTTTATATAACAAAATTATAATATTTACCTATTCTATTTTGTTTAACGTTTCAGTTGGTTTGATCATGGTCAATTAATTAAAACAGTCATAATTTTTAGGGAATTAATTTGTAGTTAAGCATGTATGTATGTAAGTTTGTATGTATGTATTAATATGTTCGTTTATATTATAATACCAGCGGTGCCAGCGACTTCGTTCGTGTGAACTCATGATTCCCGTGGGAACTCAATAATGGATATGGATAGAAAATACAAAGTACCCCAAATGTTAACCCGGCACATAAGCTAAACTATGCGTAAAATCTGTATAATGCGCGCTCAGACAGACAGACAGACACACAAAATAAAAAAAAAAATACGATTTTATTATATGTATAGGTTTATTTAATATCTGTCACTATACACTAGTTTTTAGTTATTCCTAACTATTACTGTACCATTACTGTACGAGTACATACATACCCCATGCACATGACAATGTCAATGTCAAGGATGAAAAACGGCTGGTCACGATTTACCGTTAAAATTATATAAAATTTAGTACATTAAAATATCGATAATTATTTTGGACATCACTACGAAGATCCCCGGATCTCTATATATGAAAACATGCATCATTACACGAATATGAAATAGCTAAGCGCAAATTTAGTCGAGATTTAATATTGGAAAAGGGAGAAACGTATATGTATGTGCAGACATATTTATCATAAAAACAAACGCACTTTTAAAACTTTTAAAGATAAACATCTTATGTAGTAGGGGTGACAATGTTTTTATATTTAAGGGATAGGGTCTAAAAAAACGGATGTTATATCGCGTGTCCACGGGCAACAGTATCCAATTACCACCAGGTGGACTGTCTGCCGTCTTTTGTGTATAAAAGAATTTCAGCCATTGTTTGAATCAGCCCTTATGTGGCGTAAATTCCTTTGTTTCACAACACGGCGATACGACATGAATATGCATGAGTCTCGTATTGCTCCCGGCCTTATATAAAGAAGAGAGGCAATCGCTTCACCTCGCGAGAGCATGAACCAGGCATTCGCCTGAAACGTAGATTAACTGGGATTATGTTGTCAGCTCTGTAAGGATTTTGTTTTTTGTACATTACAGCAACCCGCCCTTTACTCAGTGGCGGCCATAACGATTTCCTAGCGAACATAGCCTATATTTGCATATGCCAATATCAGTCCTGCGAGTATATTATCTGCAATAGTTCAGTTTCAATACATGGGAAATAATTTTCAATATCGGTTCAGTAGTTTTTGAGTTTACAACTAAAATAAAACAAAAACAAAGTTACCGTCCCTCTTTATAGGAGAGAAATAATTATTCTACAGCAGAAATTTGGAATAAAGAAGTATATTTGATTTCCTACTTCCATCTTAATTATCGTATATTATTATTGATATACTAATGGCCGCAACTTCGGTCGCGTGGAGTTTAGAATGATTCCCGTAGACACTCTTTTTTAAAATAACGTCACACGCAGTAGTTTCAAAATTATGACGGAGCAAATTTTCAAATAATTCCGAAAAAAAATATATATATGGTATATATACAACAACATTCAATATACATATATATACAATTGTGTATTGCATGTATATGTACAAATATAGGTATATTTGCTGTTTTTTGTTATATATTGAAGCCTGATTTTTAATGACATAACTCCTGTCGGTTATTCTAAGGTTGACTGGAAGAGATTCCTTCTAGGAATAAGTGTGCCTTTGTACTTATGGTAATACTGTATGGTCTTATTGTAACAACTCATTTTAAGTATTATACAATAAAGAGCAACAAACTATAGGGCTCTACAGCTATTGTCTAAACGTAAAATTGAACGTAAACAAACAATACTAAAGGTTGTAAAAGGTCCGGGCAATAGGGAAACTCCCTTCCGACGCTGCCACTGGTTTTCCTATCATGTTGTAGTAATGCAGAAGCTCCATTAGTAACTGTAAGCTTACACATGTAAGCGTATCCATCCCCTTTCACTTCAGTAAACACTTTCGTCCCGGAAATCGAACCCGTGCTCACTCGGTCCCCGGGAACACTCATCCGCGCCTAATGTAAGTTTAAATAGGTAGTTTATTTTCTTCTATGAGCATGTTTGTTGTCTTTGTTGAAACCTTTGTTTTGTAGGAAAAAGGAGGCAGGTGAGCATACAGTTCATCTGATGGTACCTAAATGGATACTGTTGCCCGTGGATATCCGGATATCCGCTATAGTCGCTAAAGTCAGTCAATGACAAATGTTCGCACGCCCTCGGACATGTTGCCCACTGGAGATGAAATTGTAATTATTTATTTGTCAAAATGTGTGTATAGTATTGATGGTAAAATATGAGAGCTACACATTCTGCCTGTATCGGCGTACATATATTTAAATGAACTTGCATTAAGTAAAACAAACATGAAACAAATAACTAAATTACAATTATTGAATATTACAAGCTGTATGTAGCTTGGCAAATTAAGGAATGGATTTGGAAAAAGGTCAAGGAATTGGGTAGGGATAGGACAGAATGGGACGGTAATGGGCTCTGGGATATCTCACTTACTACCCAAGCACGTACGTACAATAGGGAATAGGGTAATGCGCGAATTGCAGTACATTTCATGGTAATCTGTGTAAAGTAAATTCATGGTCTGTGAGAGAGGGGTAACGAGGCCAGTCGAATGTTGGAATGCAGCGTGCATCCTCCCCATCCAAACGTAGTTTGAAAACTTGGAAATTATTTTTCAAATGGCCTCCCCGGGCAATTGAAAGGGAGCTCTAATTGCAATAGAGAGGTCGATAGACGTATTCAGCTCGGCTGTGCGGCATTAGGGAAAATGCGTCCGGGCTCCTTGTCGCCTAAACCCAGGGGCCTCTTTAGGAATGAGCCCGCTGGTAAGGTCCCAGAGTGCCAGCGTTGAGTATGCCCCCCTCAATTTTAGATGAAAAAATATACATATTTAGATATTTGTTCGTTGAGCTCGACTTGAAGAAAAAAATATAAATAACCATGTTAAACAATTTAAATTAACTTGAAACTTATTTTTATACTTTATTTTCAACTTAAAGTATTCACATAACAATATTTAAAAAGTAAAATCGCAAATGGTAACAAACATATTTATTTATCTAATCCAGGATTCCAATTCAATAAAATTAAACCTCGCGATTTTTCCTCTGACGCTACTTTAGATATTGTGAGTGTTGTGTGTCGCAACTTTCCGGACTATGAAGACCATATGCGGGTAGTTGACGAAACTACATGCAACTCTCGACGTGGGGGTAGTCCACGTAGCCTCTTCAGTTCGCTCGAGACCATGATTGGTGTAACCCAGTGAGCTTCTACATCAATGGTGTAACCCTACAGAAACGTTCAGTACCTACAATCACTAAGGTACTCGTAAACATACGCGTAGAGACCCGTTTAAATAGGTAAATAAAATAAACATTTTCGTATTCTGTATATTCTGGCCATGATTTTTAATTCCTTTCAAGGCTCATATCTAGCTTGGGACCCGGAAATTCTCAAAGATGTGCTTCGGTGGTGAGTGAGATGTGTCAGAGTCCATTCCCATCTTATCCCTCCCCATTTTCCCAACCCTTTCTCCAAATTCATTCCTATATCTCCAAAGGTAGGTGGCGCATCCGGAGTCGTGCCAACGTTTGTCATTTTGGACTAATGTTGGCATGTATCGCGGATGTCTATGGGCGACAGGATCTACTTACCATCAGGTGGACTGTATGCTCGTTTGCGGCCTTCGTCCATAAAAAAGACGGCTCTGCCTATACCCCAATGTTTGAAGACGAAAGTCTTCAAACATTGCGTCCTGCCAGTAATGACTTATGAGATGACGTCCAGTATAGAAACGTTCGGTGCCACGTTTCTATACTTGAAGTATAGATCTATACGTTTCTATAACATAAGATGAAAGTCATTGAACGAGCTATGAAGGGAACTATGCTCGGAGTTCCTTTTCGGGATAATATTTGAAACTAATGCCTTTTGATTTGAGATTGTTTATTCATTAATTCTCAACCAAATAAAAACGAGAAAAACAACAACAGATTAACTTGTTTATCTGGTTATTACAAATCGTCGGAGCTAAACTGCGGAAAAATGAACGGCGTAATTAATAGCGCAGTTATGTCGGGAAACGACCATTTACAAATTACATATTAATTTATAATTGGACTTTTTGGCGGGAACTCGAGAAGTAAAGGTTGAGTATTTTTTTTAATTATTGTAATAATTGTGTATTTCGGGGTTTTGTGGTTTATTAGTAATAGTTTATTAAGCGCGTAGTATTTATGCACAATGATTGTGATAATCAAATAATTAAGATTACATTCATCGTGTGCTCTTAAAGAGTCCAACTCCTCTGTCCTCAGTAAACCTACTATCACTGACATGCTTCTATGGGACAGGACATCGGCGAGATGTGTTTGGAATTTTGAGTTCAAAATTGTTAATTACGAAGAAAAACTAGACACTGGCACAATGTATCGATTGCGCTGTTGCCAATTATGAAAAAGAAAAATATATCATTCGTCAATATCTCGCTATAAACAAAGGCTGTTAAAAGATTGCCGCAAAAGAAGGGCTCTTTGTTGTACGAAATGGGGGGATAAAAATGTTAAATATATTTACAATAGGTAAAAACAGTAATTTAAAATGTGACAAAGCCTTAAAAAGTGACGATCCCCTGGATTCATACTACTAATCTATACTATATAATATAATAAAGAGGTAAAATTGTGTGTTTGTTTGTGGATATGTTGGGGGTAATCTCTGGAACTACTAAACCGATTTCAAAAATTCTTTCACAAATAGGAAGCTACATTATCCGTGTCTAATATGGGCTATATTTTATTATAAAATTAAAAAAAAAAAACTTATAAACCGAAGCGAAGCGAGGGCGGGTCGCTAGTATAAAATAAATAAACGTAACGAAAGCCATACTGGGGGGTCGTCGTTCGTATAAAGTTTTTGAGAATCTTGATACCAACGTTTGTCATTTTTGGACAGTTACCAGCACAAGAAACAAAACAAATAAAATGGGCAAAATTAAGTCCTTTTTCACTAATCTAAATACAACTACAGATATATTAAGAAAACATTGGCCATCGGCTAATCCGGAAACACCCGAACGCGTCAGACATGGCTAACGAACGGACCTATAAAATGCCTTCTTACATTAGATTTAATTAAAGCCTGTCTTTTGAGGGGTAGAATTTCAATGACAATCAATTTTAGATGTTTCGGACAGCGTTGAAAATCCATGTCCATCGTCTGGACATTCTTGTAACAAATGAGCTATAAGTCGAGCCCTAATTGGTCGCTAACGGAGTGATGGATGACACAATAAATATTAATTAAACCTTCCTTCAAAACAACGTAATTTGATCTCTCTTTCTACCCATTTTACCCTCTTGACGGCGCCATATTTCAAATTTAAGGCATTAAAATTTCATAATCTATTAAGGATTCCAGATTTTGAGGATTTAGTTTTCATAATGGATTTCAGGAATATTTAATGTGAGTGATAATCTTCAGTGATAACCTAGGGGTATATCTATACTCGACTGAAATTCGTTTGATTGTGAGTTCAAATCCTCGGCCCGAACAGCTGAGTTTCTAGTTAGGTGCGGATTTTGAAAAATTGTCACTAGCTCAGAAGTGAGAGGAGAACATTGTGAGGAAACCCGCATGCTTAACAAATAAAAATCTGGAGTATGTGTATCCACCAATCCGCACTGGGCCCGCGTGGTAAATTGCGGGAGGAAACCCCCAAGTGATTTACCTACTAGGGGAGGCCTGCCCCCTACAGTGGGACATTAAAGGCTGATACAAGCACTGCCCGCGACTTACGCGTAGACGTTAGAGCTCGATTCCCGTGAGAACTGTATAATGAATCTCGATGAAAATTACCCTGAATGTTAACCCAGCACATAAGCTGCAACTAAGCCAGATTTAATTAAAATACGTCTAGTGGTTTTTGCGTATATTTGGGCTCAATATCATTCGTAGCGTATACTGAAAGGACTTTAAAAAAAACAATGTACAGACAGACAGAGAAGATTGAAAAATCGTGTGTGATGGCAGTCCTTGTGAGAGGCCTGTATCCAGCATTGGAGAGGCATAGACCGATGGTATATTGTACGATACCATAAATATTGTATTACGTAGGATTTATTCAATAAATTGTTTCACGAAATTTTCTAGATATCAAAACAAATTTTCCGTCAAAAATTGAATGAATACCTCCCAATTAATTTGATTGGGGTATTTAATTGATCTTCACATTAACTCGCCGCATATCGGTTTGATTGCATAACAGTCAATTATTTGCCTAGAAATTGGTAATCGTATTCCTAACCGATTGACCAATTAAGTATTCAAAGGATCAACACACTTGAAATACACCCCGAATAAAGGCTGGTAGATCTTCTGATGCTCAGGCAGCTAACATCAAAACGTGGGCGAACCATGTTAGAAGGAATTATTTATATAGGAATTACATCTACCTGTAAAAATTTGTATCTTCCGTGAACTGAATAGAAAAAAAATGTATTGTAGTACTTGCCAACCATCTTCTCTATTGAAATTACCACAAGTACAAAATTGGCAAATTGGCAAGTACCACCGGCTTGGGATCCAGTCATTAAATTAATTAAATCCCAAGGCTAATGCAATACTGCAAGACCTCTGGACACCGTGAGCGAATACTGCGTGCATAGGGAATGTTATGATTAAAAAATTTCAGACGGTAGTTCAAATAATTTCTTAATAACTCAAGTGACAAATAAAATCAATTAGTCACCCCGTGACCACGTCCACTGCAAAGTGTTCGAAACGTCGGGATATAAATAATGTTAAATATACGCGATTTAAACCGTTCAAAGCCTAAAGTATCTTATAATAATAAAACGTACCTATTATTTAAAGAACAAAAAACTCGCCGGCGTCCCACACCTATATTGAGACATATTGAAATAAACTAAAATTAAAGAAACAAGTAAGTTTGTATATTTGCTGCGTACACTGACTGGTGTGTTTGTTTTGTTTTGCGAATTATTTTACTATTTTGACAATTCGTTCTAAGACTCAAAGCAGTCGAGACCGGATTTATTTGTTTTGTTTTTTACTCTCTCTGTGTTTACTAATGTTTCTGTGTGATTCAACTGTATCAGAAACATAGTCAAGTTAAGTCAAGTTTCGGGAGCAAGAAAAATGCTTTTTAAAAACTCAAAATTAATATATTAAAACTAATGAGATTGAAGACAAGTGGCAGAGCTTGATGCCAGTATTCAACTACTTATTTAATTAAATCTAACTTACAAAGTAATCTCTTATGGCTACATCCTAAATGCTAACTAAGCGCTAGGTTCCTAGAACTATGGGTTCGGCCGACCACCCGGTTCTGCTGACTTAGCGATCAACAGGAAGGGCTTGGGTGACGTAACTGCATACAGATTCGTTGTTGCTAATGTTTACAAGTGAATCTATTGGCTTTAGATTAACAAATTCCAACAGAACATGTATGAAAACTGAATGATGTCGTTTAAATGAATCAATACACGTCATTGCATTACAGGATGACTTTCGCAAAGTAAGATCTGATTCCATACTAAAAGAAGAAATCGGTTAAGAAAGTATAAAAAACTAACTTGAATGAAGAATGAAGGGTTCGCGTGGTACATAACAATTTACTTAGAACTTAGTAAAAGTTTTTCTTTTGACATTTTCCTTTTAATGTGTACGACAATAAAACGAAGTTAAATTTTAACAAGGCTACATTTTTTTACAAAGCGCTACACTTCTTTGAATTGCAGATATATCGTTTTTTGGGGGGAGAGTGCACGCTGCAATCCAACAGCCGCTGGGCGCGCTCGACTGGCCACGTTACCCCTCTCTCACAGAAGACTACCTCGAAATGTAACGCATTTCCCACTTTATTTTATTTCCCTAATGTACGTACGTGCTTCGGTAGTGAGTGAAATGTGCCAGAGCCTATTCCCATCCTATGCCTCCCTATTTTCCCAACCCTATCTCCAAATCCATTCCTATATCTCCAAAGGTAGGCAGCGCATCCGGGGGCGTGCCAACGTTTGTCATTTTGGACTAACCATCACTTGGGACCGCTTGCTCGTCCGCCCACTAATCTATAAAAAAAAAAAAATGTATCACGGATGTCTATGGGTCTATGGGCGACAGTATCAACTTACCATCAGGTGGGCTGTATGCTCGTCTGCCGCCTTCTACCATTAAAAACGGTAATAATTATTAACGAGCAGCAAAAAAATACCAAACCAAACACTATTAATGATCAACAATACAAACTATGTTTGAATAACGGAAATAAATAGCTTAGCTCACTAGCTCAGCGGTGAGAAGGAAACATCGTGAGGAATCTCACATGTTCTAGAAAAAAAAAATGGAGTATATGTATAACAGTGAACGTATAACACTGGGCCCGCGCTCGAAAATGTACTATAACTAATTATCGCATTACCGCATTGCGATATTATCGGTCAATATATCGCATCTGTGGTATATCGCAGCAACCAAATCCGTGGGAGCGAAGCTGCGGGCAACAGTTGTACTGTTTCTTACTAGAAATATTTGTTACTCTGCTGACAGTTTAACCGAACAACGGGACACCCACTTGTCGGAAATCCATTATTCCTTTTGACAGCCCGCTTACGTGTTTTTCCGAGGGCGCCACTTCCGACTCGAGGGAAACTTATTAATTACCAAGTGCATCGCAACATTACTCGGGGACTTTTTCGCTCGAGAAATTGTAATCATTGTCTATTAGGCGTTTTGTAGTTTAATAGTGATAGTTTATTAAACTTCAAAGTGTTCTTCGTGCATGGTGGTTGAAATAATCAAATAAAAGCATGGGAATGCGTTTTCGTGTGCTTCCAAGAAGTCCTCTTCTGTCCTCGGTAAACCTAATTGATACGTTTTAGAGATTGAAATTGTTTATTACGAAGAAAACTTGACACTGGCAGAATGTGCTAAATGTATCACTGCCATATGAAAACAAAAAAAAAAATACTCGGGGAGAAGTCGATTATAATGCTTCGACAGCAGATTAGTAGTCCTTCAATTAAATTTTATTGAAGACCAATAAAAAGATCTTTTATTGGATTATTCATCCCATATCTTTCTTGCATTTTTTTATTACTTATTTAAAAAAAAACTTTATTGCTCATAATATCATACAAAAGGCGAGCTTAATCCCTAGACGAAATCTCCGCAATCAGCCAGTCGTCAGATTAGTGTGTTTCCATCTTTACTTTTTTTTCTAAATTACTGATCACTAATTTTAGGTTTTTGATCGCAAGAGTATAAAACCGGCTCACGGATTAAACGGCCTTGACTCGCGCAAAACATTCCGATTGAACCAGTTTCAAAAACTACTAATTCAGAACTCCTCCCATTCAAACGATTATGATTCTTATATGTCTGGCAATAAGCGATATTAATGGCACCAAACTATTAGTACGAGTATATTTTGTGGTTTGATTGACTCGATTTTTGCCCGTGCATTTTTAAATGTGTATATCTAACAAACACTGCTATATCAATAAATATACCACAGATGTGGAATATTTTCTGACCGCAAAGAACAACAACAAAATTCAAACCATTCACCATAGGCGACACCTACGGAAAAGGATGGGATGGTGCATTTCTGATGCTGGTCAGCACAACATGGCCAGATATAGGACGGCGAAGGCAACGGAATGGCGATTAAGGGATTAGGAATTAGGAATTAGGAATTCGGAAAAATGTCCACCTAAATACATAAGATAAATACATAATATTTTTTATTTTTATAGACTAGTGGGCGGACGACCAAGCGCTCCCACGTGATGGTAAGTGTTACCGCCGCCCATGGACACCTGCAACACCGTATGCACGTAGATATAGCACAGCCATACTCAATCTTTTTATTGGCGGAGCACAAACACGTGTCAAGACTTACATTACGCGGGTCGGAACATATATAAAAATAAAAAAATAAGTAGGTAATGGTTAATATACATGTTTCGGTATTGAGGCACATGCCAGAGCACATTCCTTCCTATCCTATCCCTCCCAATTCTCCCAACCGTTCCTCCAAATCAATGTTTGTCATTTTGGACTGACGTTGGCATGTCCACGGGCGACTTACCACCAGGTGGACTGTGTGCTCGTCTGCCACCTTCCTATAAAAATAATGATAATCAAATTGAGTCAAAAAATTGTCTGATAAGGTCTACGGCGCACTTGCGTGCGGACGGCATGCGGCCCGCGGAACGCAAGTTGAAGGAGGATATAGCATGTTCTATAGACTTTGGACCTCTCAGAGTAGTTAAAAACTTGTGTCATTCGACAGCTGACTCTTTGGTCCTTATTTTGTGCATGAGAGATGTATGGTCTTTTAACGCCACACTGGCCGATTAGGTTACAAAGTTCACTCTTCTAGAGGTGGTATAGTTCCTCAAGGCTTGTGGTAGCGGTTTTGTCATCCCTTAGTGGCTTTTTATGAAACCCGCGGAAAGGGATGGGATGGTGGTATTCTTAAGCCGACCTACATCACACGGCCAACCCCCTTTAGTGTAATAATAACCCAACCCATTTAGTATAATAAATAAATAAATTATGCGTAAAAATGAAGTGAATTTACATTTATCATAGCAATTAAACAACTTTGAACGGTTTAAATCGCGTATATTTAACATTATTTATATCCCGACGTTTCGAACACTTTGCAGTGGACGTGGTCACGGGGTGACTAAATAATGTTAAATATACGCGATTTAAACCGTTGAAAGTTGTTTAATTGCTATGTACAGTAATCGCGAAAACCTAAGAAAATATTACATTTATCATGTTGATGTTGACTATGTTGATCTATGTTGAAATATTATCATTAGACATTTTAATTGCGTATCGTCACGCTACGCTCGCGATACGCCGCCGGACCTCGTAAAATATCGAAGTTTCACGGTATTGTTTGTACTTATTAAACCATTGTGCATGGTTTAGATTGCATTCGGTGCGGTTTGGATTAATTCAATTGTTTAACCATTGGGCGTTTTGTACACGTATTTTAACAAAAAAAAGAATAACATCAGTTTTTATTAAACATCTATACCTAAATATAAACTGATGTTGGTTGTATTTTCTTTTGGCCTTTTTAATAATTTCTAATTGGCTTTAAATTTCATAGTTCCTTGTTTTTGTCACAAAGTTTTTTTATTTATATATATATATATATATATAATAGATGGCAGACGAGCGGGTTGGTCACATGATAGTAAGTGGTCACCGTCGCCTTGCAACACCAGGGAGGGGGCTTGCCGGCGCGCTGCCGACACCGTCCACAGCTCTTTGAGCCCCATATTGTAGCGTAACGGAACCTCAGTTGGCAGTTCCTTCCAGAAGTTTCGGGTTCGCGGTATTATAAAGTGTGTTTTTTACCGCACTGTACGCAACGACCCTATGTAATTAAGTCAAAATCTAGCCTAAACAAGTTTTCCGTGCTGGGCATATTAATTGGAATACATACCGGACTTTAGTATATCTTAATTGTATACCCTAAATCATATTTTGTATGTATAAGGTTGACGTGCCTAAATCAATACATACTATAAATATTTATGTCTGTATTGTATGTATGTTATGGTTAGGTGTGTGGATAAAACTAGCATCATCTACAGTATCGAGCAATCGAGCATTCACACAAATACAAACTCTTTGCATCTCGTCAAACTACATATTTAATTATGCGGTTAGGTAGCGCCAACCGCAAATATAACATTGTAAAACAAACATATTCATTCAATTACAGTTTTTTAGAGCAACTTATATGAACTTTAAAGTCACCCCAATAAGATGTTTAAGAAGGCAAAAAAAGTTTATAATTGTGC
Source organism: Sesia apiformis (assembly GCA_914767545.1). NCBI lineage: Eukaryota > Metazoa > Arthropoda > Insecta > Lepidoptera > Sesiidae > Sesia > Sesia apiformis. The sequence continues at coordinate 450,382 of OU611968.1, forward strand.
GAACGCTCGGGTGGCTAATACTTTAAAAGCTTTCGATAAAGTCCAAATAAAGTATGAATTTGAAGACGTCTAATTGTGGGGTAGTAAAGATTTGTGATTAGGAAGATTTTTGTTGGATTTCAGACTTTATCCAAAGCTTTTATCTGGACAATGCTAACTATATCCACAAAAATCAGATTAATCTTAACATATACAATATGTTTATTGGATTGGGCTCAAGTAACATTGTAATTTTTGTTTATCCCTTTTCTTTCTACGCCTTATTTTTTTAATGAGTTGAGATACGTGAGTTACACGAACCTTAACAATTGTAGCAAAGGGCCAGATAATTAGGGTCAGAGGGAAACTTCAATTTAATTTTATTTAAAGGTCTTTTATATGCTATATATGTTATCAGACATAAAGTAATATTTTTGAGGTAATCCTGTAATTTTTTTTCCTAATCTAGGTACTCTTTTTGCACTATACAATATAGTATAAATAATATAAATAACATATATTATATAACAATATAGATAAATAAGTTAGTGGATAAAATATAATTTCACAGTATGACTGATCTGGCATTTATTTTCCGAAAAGTACTTAAACGTGTTAAAAATAAGGGCGAGAATGGAATGGCAAAACTGTCTAATATGGAACCTATAGCTTCATTATACGATTCCCTAAAAGTTGTATTCTGTTTACGAGTAAATAATTTCACACAAGCGAAATGTCCCTATAGTATATAGTTTTAAATTTATATTCATGATTATTACAATCCAATCCATCAGTCTATATATGTCCACTGCTGGATATAGATCTCGTCCAAGGCTCGCCAGGGCCCACGAGCTTCGGGTCCTGTCATCCAGCTACTAGTGACGAATATTTCAAAGTCGTCTGTCGACCTGGCCGGAGAGCGCCCCAAATTTTCCGGTACGTGGTCACCATTTGACCACGACCGTTATCGATCCTGCGGCAAACAAGACCTGCCCATTGCTACTTCACCATGAGCTATATCGGAGACTTTAGTTCTTTGGCGTGGCCTTTTATGGCTTTTCATCTAACATGTAACAAGAGTAAAACATACGTAATCAAGTTACAACTAAGCAAAATTGTTAAGAATGTGATTCTAACATGGACAGGTTAATTTAAAAATTGAATTAAAAATTATTGAAACACCGTAAAACAAATCAGAACAATTTTATTGTCAAAACTTCAGAAATTTATTTTTCTTCTACTTGCTTCATTATTTTAAAAAAGGAATACGTCAATCGGCTCTTTTCTGTACGCACGCCAGCAATTTCCAACACGACAATAATAGAGAATGCTGGACAGTAGCGAGGTTATTTTTAGTGCACACTAACATAAATTATTTTTTTTTAGGTACACGATATTTATTATTATAAAAACTGAATGTGCATTTTTTTTCAAAAGTTTAAAAAAGGAACAAAAACCGCGCGCAGTCGAATTGGCGGAATCTGAATTGTGGATGTTATGTTCTCATAAGTTTATCACAATTTTAAGTTGTCTAATAAACAATGAGTACTAGTTCGTTGGAAGGTGAACTAGATTTAACGCCACCACACATAGCTGAGGAAGCAACGATACTTTCTGAAAACCTGTTACCACCGAAATCGAGAGAAAAATATGAAATGACATATAAAGATTTCATCAAGTGGAAAACTGAAAATAAGCGAATTCTTTCTCGGAAAACTTCTGTTTCTTGAAGTAATTTGTTTATTGTTTCCTCGCAAATTAGAGAAAAATACTATACAAGTCTTGGCCGAAATAGCAATTAACGGCCTCGTTTATTTTAAAATCACTACGTAAGGACTCGGTTTCGCCTCGTCCTTCCAATATTACTCGGCCGTCAATTGCTTTATTTCGGGCCTGGACAGTAATGTACTATTACTCGATTATATTTGGGAAACAAACAGAACATCTTACAAATAATACGTCATAAATAATAATACATAAAAATTAGGAATCCAAAAAGTCTCCACAGTTAAATAACTAGAAGAATTTTAAGAACAAGCTGTTATGAATAGTTAAATAATGCCTTCAAAATAAGCAAGAGTATTATTATATTTCAGAGAGCAACTCTTTAAGTTCAATTCTATACCTGTAGGAAGGAAGATGAATCATATGAATCATCGGACAGTCACAAAATTTTTCGTTATGAACTGAAGCTTTGAATATAAATGCATTCTTCACAATTTGCAATTTTCAGGAGATTGCATCCACCCAAGGACGAATTTAAAATATCAGGCATGTTGCCTTTCCTTTATAGTTCATTGGAAATGTGACATTCTAATAAGGGGATTGTTATTTTATAGAAAAAAAGGTGGCGGACGAGCATACAGTCCACTTGATGGTAAGTGGATACTGTCGTCCATAGACATCCGCGATACATCGGTCCATAATGACAAACGTTGGCACGCCTTCGATTGCGCTGCCTACCTTTGGAGATATAGGAATGGATTTGGAGAATGGGTTGGGAAAATTGTGAGGGATAGGATAAGATGGGATGGGCTAATAGTGGTATATCTCAGTCACTACCGAAACACTAACGCGGCCAGTCGAGCGCGTCAAGCGGCTGCGGGAATGCAACGTGCATACCAGAATAAATAATGTTATTATAGGTATAGGAGGCGTCTAAGATGGTCTCCTATACCATTTTCTGAAAAAAATGAGTTTCAATACACTGACTAAACGGTCAAAAACATTGCTTAATCAATAAAATTGCGCAATATAATTGATCGTCTAGGAGGCCTGTAAAGAGAAACAAATGGTTTGAAAATTGTTATGACAAATCGACGTATGAAAATACCATTGTTTCAAATGTTTAAAATTCTCAACAGTTTAAATATTTACAATATAAACACAATGTTGTTACGAGAGATGTGAAGCAAAGGTCTTGTCATTTTCATAACATTTATGTTAAACCGGGATCAACATTAATTAACATCTGAAGGGCCTTTTGTGCAATTGTTATGTTGTATTGTTGTTATACAACAATACGTGTCAAACAGATTTGGGTAGTATGCTTATTACAACTTCTAAGGAGTTAAAGGCTTCTGTGAAAATTAAGGTGCTATAGGCAAGCATAAATATTCTTTCTATTCGATCATAGGTTGAAGTAATTGATAAAATTCTAGTGTATGTATAATTTGTTAATAATAAAGTGTATGTTCTTTATTTATTTACTTAAATAGGCATACTAGTGGTACATCCACACTAAGTACACAAGATTAATACACACATACTAATATAGGTACAACGTATCATCGAAATAACGCCAACCCTGAAACATGTCAACCCATTTAAAAATAAAAACGTTCTGTCGAAACATAAAACTATTTTACCGAATAAATCAACATTTACAAAAATTTCAGGTTTTGTTGCTCAGTCTAAAACGTTCGTAGTGTTACGAATATTACTCAGGCCGGGCACCTAAGAGGGTCACGCCACGCACCACGGCTCGATCGACGCGCGTACAATAAATGATATAAGTACTTACGAGTTTTTTTTACCGAATGGCTAAAATTTTGTGGCCCTAATGGCCTTTCAATGGTCATCGGACATGTATAGTTTAGGGCGAGCGCAGAAGGCGCTCAGCCAGGAGCAAAGAGTGTGTGCTGCAACGAGCCTAAGGACTCCCCAGCCGGTAGACTGGCTTCCTTTCGTTCCTTCCGAACGGACCTCGGCTTAGGGCGTTGCTTTGGGAGGGTACCGCGGATTAAGGGGTAGGTGAGAACAAAGTACCAGTGCTTACTAATACTAGAATTGTATTATTATAACATTCCGCGCGACCTGATCGCGTCTGAGGACGCGTCAACCGGTGGGGCTTCCTAGTCGCCGCCTACGCTGGTCGCTCAGAGGACAGCCCTGTGAGGACAGCGTGAAGAATTCTGAGGCGGTCCCACGGCCCAAAAGGGCCACGCCAGGGACCTGTCCGTATTGGCGGACAGACGTGCAATCACAGAAGGGGATCAAATCCCGGTACTGTATCTTCCGCCCTGTAGGGGGGAGGCGAGATGTTCCCGAATCATCACTATAATATATGAAAAATTGTGAAAAAGTTGAATAATATCTGTGACGAACAGTTTCTTTTCATTCATCAAATCTAACCTGTCTTGTCCAATTAACTGTGGACAACTGTCCACATACTTTAAAACTAGAATGTATAAGGGTGGATATATGATATCCAATGTAGTCACTTCGGTGTTCAGTGCAAGGACAGTGACGTCGGGCGAGGGCGCCGTTAGGGTTACCAGCAGTGCATCCAGCTATCTCTTCCAATATGTTCAACTTTTTGTTCAATCAGTTAATCATTTTGGATGATTTTTTTCCAATTTTTAAATTATTCAAGAGTAAGTTTCAATTAATCAATTTGGAAGAAAAAATATTCTGTTGTTCAATTATATTATTAGAACTTTATTAAAAACGTTTCGTTTCACTCATGAACGACACGAACATTTTTCTACCAAATTGTTCACTGGTCTTGAATGATTGAAAAGTTGAATTATCTGAAAAAAAATCACCATGTTCAACTAATTGAACAAAAAGATAAACTCGTTGGAATAGAAGTTATCGAGTAGTGGAGAGACATAGGCTGGTTGGTACTCGTACTTATCAACCAGCCTATGTCCCTACACCTAGCTGCCCTAGCTATGTACACTAGCTACCTTGCTAGGTCGTTATAATGACTGTATTATTTTATCATTTTATTATACATAATTGAGTATTTGCTATATTATATATATTATAGCAAATACTCAATTTCGGTCACAGATCATCACATGTATTAAATTAATCACGGCTATGGTAAGGTAATGTAGCGGTCAGGAGAGGACCCCCGTCAGGAACGAAGATCCTCACGCATTTTTTTTAAACTCCGAATATAATTCGAAATAAAATCTGTATAGTTCATAGCAATTAAACAACTTTGAACGGTTTAAATCGCGTATATTTGACATTATTTATAAATATAAGTCACTCAAGTGACAAATAAAATCAATTAGTCACCCCGTGACCACGTCCACTGCAAAGTGTTCGAAACGTCGGGATATAAATAATGTCAAATATACGCGATTTAAACCGTTCAAAGTTGTTTAATTGCTATGTACAGTAATCGCGAAAACCTAAGAAAATATAATGTATAGTTCATGTATTTTTTTTTATTTTGTATCATATTTTCAATGCAAATAATTTAAAATAAGGAATCAAATAAAAAATTTAGGTTATACAACCGGCCACGCATTAGTCTGGAAGTCTGTTATTCTGCTTGAGTCTCGCTCTGGATACTCGCACGCACACACACACAGAGAAAGAGAAAGGCGTATGGAGGGGGTAAAAATCTTACGTGACGTTACATTTCGTTCCAAAAGAAATGTTGAATGCAACTATGGTTGCATACCGCACAAGACTACAACTGATTAGTCAACATTATTACTGAATCTCCAATGATGACAGATTGTAATAAGGAAAAGTGTTAAAAAATGTATTAAAAATTTTACAATTTGTATTACTTTGCATTATTTATCTTTCGCTAGCCAAAGCAGGCACACCCAATAGGTAATTACAATGTTTTTAATTTAGAGTTTAATTAAAATTAAAATACATTCGATAAATTCAATCAAACAAGAATAGGTAAATAAGACTATCGGACCTATTATCTGAAAATTTAACCAAAAATGAATTATACCAATAGATTCAGTTTTTTAGCTCTTTCTACTTCTAAAAACGGTTCACTGGTAAGATGAAATGTTGTGGAGATATCCGAAACGGCTCATTCGGAGACATTGAGAGAAAAAACTGATTTGAGTTCTATTTACATTTCAATTATTAGCAAGATATAGACAGATAGATATACTTTATTGTACACCAGAACACACACAAGAGAATCACACAAATACAAGCGACCGGCGTCCTTCCAGACAACATTTGCGCGATAAGAAGTAAGTACGAGTATGTAGACGATATTCAACAATGTATTGAATTTTATATTCGAACTGACTGCGTTAAAAATTTTACTTATCCAACATTTGAAAACTTTCAAATCGAGTTTTTTTTAATTAATGTGAGAAAACTCGAATTGACAGTTCTTGGAAATAATCTGAAATATCGGACAGTTTGAAATAATCGCTTTTGCCGCTGAAGGGACGGACAACCTTTTATGTGTCAAATTTATCACGTGCCAACCCTACGGCGCCGCCGAACACTCGTGGCAAGGTCGAACCACACACCGAAAGGTAACCGGTCCAAGTATTAATATTTCTGTTACAATGACAATTTCCGTATTAAATATTAAACATAATGACTAATGAGCGTAGGTAGTATCTGAAACATTTTTTAAAGAGTATCAAAAAGTATTACGACAGCGCCCTCTACACGAGTGGGTCTCTCGCGACGATATTCACGGCTACCGCCGAGCTCATCTGCACACGGCGAATATACACGTAGTTACACATCCCGGCCGAAAGTAATACACATCGACTATGATCGGCTAGCTTCGGTTTCGTAGAGCGTCGTCTCTGTCGTAACGGCACACGACAGATGCGGCGCTGTACAAAATATGGTCTCTTTCTAAAGGCCGATGTGTATTACTTGCGGTCGCGACGTGTACTATTGAAACTGGTGGCACGAGCGAGATTATCGCCACGAGAGATTCGCTCGTGTAATTGCACCTTATACGATCCAGGGGTATAACTAATTTATATTTCCTAATTGATATATTTCATATTGGATATTTTGTAATATCAATTACAGACTCTAATTGATATTTCCGTATATTTAGATAAAATATATAGTATTTTTACTAGCTTTTGACCGCGGCTTCACCCACGTGTTCAATCTTCTGTGAGATTGCAGCTAGCGTTGTTCAAACAAGCGCTGAACGCTAGAATGCTCAAACGTGGGCGCGCTACGTTAGTGCTATTGAACCTTAATCGTTTCAGGGGGTCTACTCTGAACACAAGAAAAACAAAATTTCGGTGGATATTTCAGTAGATTCCTAACACGAAAACGTTCACAACGGATATATCGGCTCGAAACAAGTTCATTTGACATTTTAAACTATTCCGATCGCTCGAGACATCGATCGAAATATAGATTTTGACAAGAGATACTTGGGGATCAAATGTCAAATTTCACGATAATACAATATCTCACTCACTTTTTAAATAATCGGAGATACTCGATATATAGAGCTTCGAACGAAGGAAAAGCAGAGTATAGTACTACGTTCGTTCGAACTTCCGTCGGGCCTGAAACTTAGAAAGCGTAAAACAGAGCAATTAGAGCCCCTGACTCGAGCTTTTAACTATGCACAAGGGTTTAATACCATCAAACAAAAAAATGGAGTATAACTATCACTAGCTTTAGACTCCAGGTCTTAGCGTTCAACGCTGGTTTTTAATATAAATTGCAGCATAATCTCGCTCCAATAAAGTATTTCACGTCTTCACTGTTCACACTAACCATCGTAAAAATAGCTTCTTGTTAACTGCATCCAATGATTTGTGTGGCAAAGATGAACGTATCGACTTGTTTTTTAATGGTATAAATGCAATTAAGCGTACTTTTAATGATAAATATGCGACTAGCGGAGATAAAACTAAGTTGTAATCTCACAACTGCGCAAGTTGTTATTTACTTTCTAATTGTGGGGGCTTTGTTTAAGCTATTAACTTTAAAGATCACTTATATAGAATACATATATGTACATATACATAAATGATATTTCTAATTACTTGGATCGACACAGCTAATCAAAACACAATTGAGTTTCTCTGTGAATAAAAGAATTTATTACGTTACATATTTTTTATAGGTAATTACAGTATGTTAACATGCCTTATAACTAAACTTTACCTGTGAATAAAAGAAACGACATTTAATGTTATTAATCGCAATGTCGATTCTTATTTCTAATATTACAATATTACTATTAGTTTTAATAATTTGTTCACGTTAAACGTCAAAGTATAAACGTCAATCATAGTTTTCAAAAATATAAATCTATGTTCGCGGTCCACCATGAAGGCGCTTTGTAGCGCGGCAAATTAAAAATAAAGAAAATTATATTTTTCTATATATATATATATATATATATATATATATATATATATGTAATTACAATAGTTTAAAAGCTTCCTGAAAAATAAAATAAACTGTCTCAATTATTCATCGAATTATTTTACAAATATTTACGAATTATCAAGTTATAAATTAACTATTAGGTCAATAACATTCAGTGGACTCCTAAAGTCTTTTATAGTTTTTTGATAAAATTTAATGTCTTTGACACTTGATAACCTGTAGCCTGTCCTCGAATCACATACGTGAGGTCATAAGATCGATCGTCGGCTTGTACTACTCAAGTAAATATCGTCACCAGCCCTTTTGGGGACGTATGGAATGAAAACGCCACGCTGGCTAAGTGGATTGGCGAGTCCACTGTTTTGGAGGTGGTGTAGTTCCACAAGGCTCGCGGTAGCGGCTGCGCCATTCATTGGTCGACTTTTACAACATCCACGGGAAGAGCTGAGATGGAGTCACTCTAATAACTCCACTCACTCGTGAAGACAGTTAAAAATTACTAAAGCAGGAAGCAAAAAGGCAATCAAGAAAAATCACTCTACGAAGCACTCCAGTTACTATGTCATCCACTATAAATAATACATCTACTGTACGAGAAACAATTTAATAAGTGGTACCATTGTTCAATTTGTTTCAATGTTCCACGCTGTACACTGTACATGGTGCAGATTTTTATTTCAAAAGAATATTGAAATAATAAAATAATAAAGTTCACATCGACAAGAAGGTGCCTTTGTTGTCCGGTCTTCACATTCAGCCACTACCGGCGACTTTCTTTAAGTTGTCAGTATGTAGTCAGTATGTAGTCAGTATGTAGTCGGTATGTAGTCGGTATGTAGTCAGTATGTAGTCAGTATGTAGTCAGTATGTAGTCAGTATGTAGTCAGTATGTAGTCAGTATGTAGTCAGTATGTAGTCAGTATGTAGTCGGTATGTAGTCAGTATGTAGTCGGTATGTAGTCAGTATGTAGTCAGTATGTAGTCGGTATGTAGTCGGTATGTAGTCGGTATGTAGTCAGTATGTAGTCAGTATGTAGTCAGTATGTAGTCAGTATGTAGTCAGTATGTAGTCAGTATGTAGTCAGTATGTAGTCAGTATGTAGTCGGTATGTAGTCAGTATGTAGTCGGTATGTAGTCAGTATGTAGTCAGTATGTAGTCAGTATCTAGTCAGTATGTGTGTATGTATGTACACCCTGTACGTAACAAGATATTAGCAAGATTAGCATTATGCTAATTGGAAAATCCGTGCGCGCCCATGATTCTATCGTTAATGTTATTAATGAATAATATGATAATTTTATTGGTTCAAATAATAGCTAAGATTTATAAATTAATTGAGAGATTAAGTATGCAATGAAACAGCACTGTCACGGTGGTGTAAAAAAATACAACAAATTGAAAATCATGGTATTCATGGGTTGAGTTGAGTATGACTGTTCCATATTAAAACCTAGTAATTTGACAGGAGAACCGAAAACATTCAAACAGCTAAGTCAAAACATACCAATAAAATTTTATTGTAATTGTATCAGGTGCTTACCTATGAAATGACCGATTTTATTACTGGCCACTTTGAGTTTCGATATCTTCTGTCCTAATTCGAATTTCAAAATAAAACAAATTGCATATAATAGCTACGATGTTCTTATTTCAAAATCAGTATATCATTTGTTTTCTGTACCTAAATTTTGTTCATGTGATTGTCTTGAAAATAAAATGGATAAATTGAAAATTCGTGCTATTTTTGAATATGAGTTTCGTCGCGCCACCAACGCATGTCAGACAGCTCACAATGTCAATAGAGTGTATGGGCCAAACACCACACCACAAACGATCGCACCGTGCGTCGATAGTTTGATCGCTGCGATTCTGGAAATTTCGATCTTAAGGATATGGCCCCACGGACGACCTGCGGCCAAAGGTTAATCACGATGAATTAAAGGCTATAGTGGAAGCAGATTCATCTCAAAGTACAGCTGAGTTAGCAGCCGGGTTTTATGTTAGTGATAAAAAATGTTGGTTCATCTGCGTTAAATCGGCAAAATAAAGAACCTCGATAATAGGGAACCCTATGAATTGAACGAACGTCAGCGAAGTGTGCACTGTGTTATTGAACCGTCACAAAAACGAAGGATATTTGAATTTTGATAACGGCAAACATTCGTACCAGTGGCTGGATCCAGGAGTTGCAGCCCAACAATGTTCCAAACGCAAAATAACTAAGAAAAAGCTACTGGTATCAGTTTGGTGGTCATGCGCCGGTATTGTCCACTACAGTTTCCTGCGATGTGCAGATGTGTTCTGTGAGGAGCTGGCGACAATGATGGTAAAGCTGACGACAAAGGAACCAAGTTCCGTCAATCGCTCATCTCCACTTCTTCTTCATGACAATGCCCGCCCCCACATTTATGATGCGACAGTTTTAAAATTTCAAGAGTTGGACCTGAAGACTCTCCCTTACTGAACATACTCACCGGACCTTGCCCCAACAGATTTCCATTTCTTTCGAAATTTGGACAACTTTTGGCAGGGAAAAAAATTTAATTATTAAAAACCGTAATTAGGGCTTTTGAAGAATTCATTGATACCTACTTTTGCAGGAGACTTTTACAGGAGTGACATCAATCAACTGCCCGTTAGGCGGGGAAAGTGTGTAGATAATATGGGTCCATATTTCGACTATATTTTTTTTATAACAATTTTTTTTTTCTAGTTTCTCATAAAAATCGGTCATAGGTAAGCACCTAATCTATCTATGTATATATATATATATATAAAAAAATGTATGTTGGTATATTTGATGTTAATAGACTTCGACACCGTTTGACCGATCACCATGAAAGTTGGCACATATTATGTATTTTTTCATGGAGAAGGTTCTTATGCTATCCACTTTGTCGACGTATTATGTATTATCAATGTAGTCTATATATATAACTACATATTAAATATATTCTCATGTATATGTCTGCTTTTACAAGTTTATATATTTTTATTTAAATTTATTATGTGTGTAGGTATATTTATCATAAATTAATACGTATGTATAATATATTTAAATCAAAACTGCAGCCGCGTTCTGATTTCCGTTTTATCTTGTGGTTAACTGGTAAAGAATTAATTCTACCTTTTGAACATATAAAATACTTGTCAATGATATACCTCATGTATCAATATACCAATTTAATTGTTTACATGTTTTTAAAGTTTTAGAGCTTTACTAAGACCTTCACAAACGAAATGTAGTTTGCATGTATGCAGGGCCGTCTTAAGTCTATTCTGCGCCGGGGTGCGGGAGTGTATCCTAAGACAGTCAAACATCCTATTGTGTATCCTATGACAGTCAAATATCCTATTGTGTATCCTATGACAGTCAAATATCCTATTGTGTATCCTATGACAGTCAAATATCCTATTGTGTAATTGTTTACTATAGCGTTATATTTTTTCATTACCTTTAAAAGGTGAGCGCCCGGGGTGCACCGCACCCCTTGCACCCCCTGGTAAAGACGGCCCTGCATGTATGTATATGTCAAATATTTTAGGATTTTCTAAAGTGAACATCGTCATTATTTTGTAACTGTTGAAACGATTTGGCTCGTCTTCGAAGTCAAGTCTTATTTGGATATGGAAACTTATTTGGAAGTCAAGTCCAAATTGGGCGAGGTCGCGGGCAAATAACAGTTAGCTAAATAAGGAAAACGTACAGAAACAGTCTCAATTACAAAGTGTACATTAAATTGTACTAAATTAATAAAGTACACAGACGCGTCGAGCCTGACAACGAGCGTGTACACATTTCTGTGTAGATTTGAAAATAAAACAAAGGCTGCACGATATAATCACGAGGACCTGTTATTTGTTACTTTTATAAATTTGCATGAATTATTGTATTTCATTTACATCTGCGTATTGTGTTAGGTAAACATTAGGCTTGAGCTACGCAAATCGGCTGTGGTATTGATACAGGTTACAAAAATCGGTATTGATAAAAAAAATGTTTACAAACACAGCGACGGTTAGGTAATTCAATTAGGTTTGCCGTATTCTCAGGATAGTCACTTAATTTTCTAATATGTTTGGAATGTTCTTTCTTGGTGTCATTTAATATAAATAAATATAATAATAATAATACAAACATACAGACAAAGAACGAAAATCCAGTGTCGCCAAGGTTCTCCAACGAAAGCACACTGAGTTAGCGTTATAAAGCGCTAGATTGGCATGTTTTTCGCAAAAACTCGTTAGATCAAAGAAAACATTAAAAAATGAAAGAAAATTTTCATATTATCAATTTTTAATAAAAAAATATCAGTACTTATATGAAAATAAACTATTTGATGGACGTGTCAGAGAAGTAAGTTTTTTTAGATTGGTTTTACGGCTCTGGTTTCTTGTCCTCTAAAGTCAGTCTATGTTTAATTTAAACAATTACATTTCGTTACACGTAGATAGAATTCCCACATATCAATGAAGAGGAACATTATTTAAAAAAACGCTAGAATGGGCGTTAGGCGTTAAGTAAGTTTGTTGGGCGCTAACAGAGCCGAAAAAGGATAAGATTTACCATCAAAACCAAAAGCGCGCTAAGTTGGCATCACTGCAAACGTCACACTTACAATACTCGAATCAAATAACTAGATAAATTCTATGACAAACACCGCGGTCGTCGCTTCAAAAATAAAGATTTATCGCGTACGGTTTATCGGTAGGTTATCGATCCAATGGCATTAAGTTAAAAATACCCTCTGTTGTTGAAAGTGGCGCAAAATAAGCGTGTTTTGCATTTGCCAGGGTTATAGCCGAGTTTATGAGGTCGGGCATCGAAATAGTTTTGTTTGAAAGATGAATGTTCAACGTTTGAATGTTGTTTTCTCTTGTTATTTTTACTCACTACTGGCAACTAGTAAAGTACCTACTCGGTAACTGTGGGTCGAATCTGCTAACATAAAACACTAGCTGTTGCCCGCGACTTCGTTTGCGTGATCTTCAATTTAATGCGATAATATATTTAGTACTGCCGCTAAACTATATGAAATACACTCATTTGTTGAAACGACTAGCGCGCCACCTGTTGTAATATGGTTGTACTAATACAGAAACCGTCGCAGGAGCATGCACAATTCACCAAAGTTTCATCACAATCGGATGAATGGTATAGGAACGCAAACGGTACAAACAAAGAAACATTCATTTTTATATATAGACTATTGCTCAATTTTTATCTAGCTTCAAAAGTCAATTTGAGGCCCCCTAGACGATCAATAATATGTAGAGGTATATTGTGCAATTTCTTGGATTGCGCAATGTTTTTGATCGTTCAGGGAGTGTGTTGAAACTCGTTTGGTAGTCCTGTCGACGGAAGGCCGAAAAGGCTTCAGAATGGAAAAATCAAATTGTTTTTTGTTTTGGAAAAAAATGTTAATATGTAGTCAATTAAAGATATCACACAATGCGCAGACTTGCTCAGTAGGGAGCATTATCTAATTTCGCATTAAACATTTGGAAATTGATTTTTTTCAAAAATATTAAAAAATATTTTTCAAATCAATTGATTTATCTCGGTTTCGTGAGCTTCCCGAGCGAAGAATTTCTTACGGGTTTTTTATTTGTCTTGAAAATTTCTACTAAATGACATCTGCCTTATTAAGAAAAAACATAAGAAATGTTATTTTTATAATAAGCAAAAAGATTGAGAAGATAGCCCGTAAGAACTCAAGAGGTCTTTCCATTATGCTACGATATGCGGTTCTTCAAGAGAGCTGTGAATAGGATTTTGCAAGGTCGGCGGCGCGCCCGCATACCCCCTGGTGTTGCAGGTGCCCATGGGCGGCGGTAACACTTACCATCACGTGGGACCGCTTGCTCGTCCGCCCACTAGTCTATAAAAAAAAGTCTCTAAATAACATACCTTTTATGTTATTAAAGTGTGCGCGAAAACCCGACGCTGTAGATCTTTCAGAGTTATTGGATATATGCTTAGAAATTTCCATAAGTCTTTCAACTTCATGCCAACAACAACGTCTTATATTTGGAAATATATTATAATTAATTAGCACTTTCGCGTTCAAACCGATAATTTGCCTCATACCTAGTCTAGCTATAAATCTGTTGCAAAGGAAAATTTTTGTATTTTTTTTACATTATCATTTTATTGAAGAACTTGTGTTATTTTAGAAATAAATAGGTAAGCATTTTAAAAATATAACTTTTATTCGAAATAGTCACCATTTGCTTTTATACAATCTTCTAATCTCCGTTTCAAGTTTTCGATTGAAACACGCACCCTTTCCATGGGAAAATTGGCAACTGCTATCCTTATGGAATGTTTTAGGGATTCAATATTCTCATAGCGTTTAGAGCATGCCAAGCTCTCTAAAACATACCATAAATCATAATCGAGCGGATTAAGATCGGGACTAGATGACGGTCAGTCTTCAGCTCCAATGAAGTCGGGAATATTCTGTTCTAGCCACGCCTGTGTTGAGCCAGCTTTATGACCTGGTACTGAGTCTTGCTGAAAAGACCATTCTTGGTTAAGGAATAGGGTATTGTTAAGAGGCTTTATGCCTTGGCATAAGTCAAGACATCTTGATACACTTGAGCCAACGTTTTAATATCTTTTCACAAAAATATGATTCTGTCACTTCTTGATAGCTAACACCCCACCAAACCATCACTGAACCCGAATAATGGCCACATTGCACCCTAATGGCTAATCGAGCAACTACTCTACTATCAATTGAGTTATGAGCATAAACTCGATCATTCTGCTTGTCACAATGTTCTTCTATGGTAAACATTTTCTCGTCCGTAAATTAGATTTGTCTGTGAGCTCCCTTTGCGGACCGCCGAAGAAATTGTTTTGATTTGTCAACCGTATTTTTTTTTAAATTATAAGTTTAGAAATGACCGGAACGTCTTTCGTAAGCAGCAAGTACTATACCATCTTTTAAGATACATGACATGGTTCTCGGTGCTATATTCTTATTTGTCTATAAAAATATATATGTTTTTTTCTTTATTGTAACGGTATCTATGGCCGAACTACGTACGTACTTTCATATTATGCTTATATAATTTTGATAATTTGCAATAATTATGGTTTTCATAAGGCTGTTTAAATAACGTGTGTTATTTAACATGTTAACATGTAGCCTTGAAGGCTTATAAACAAATAACTTGAGATTTTTTAATTTTGTGAAGACCTACCAGCAGGAGGTACTAGAATGTAGAAAAATACGTCAAATTAAAAACACGTGCACGTCCTTGCATTAGATATTGAAGCCTTGAAACACATGTTGCTAAAACGGCCTCATAAAAACTATATTTTTTGCAATAACAAAATTGTATGTTTAAACCAACTGATACATTTATACTTGAAAAGTTGAAACAATTAGGAACGTATAAAAACGAATTGAAAACATATTCTTCATCTTTCAAAATAAGGTCTGAACCAGTGCCACTTCAGTTCACTATCCTTTGGACTTTCTTTTTTTATGGTCGAAGGCGGCAGACATGCATACAGTCCACCTGATGACAAGTGGATACTGTCGCCCATAGACATCCGCGATACATGTCAACATTAGTCCAAAATGACAAACGTTGGCACGCCCTCGGATGCGCTGCCTACCTTTGGAGATATAGGAATGGATTTGAAGAAGGGGTCGGGAGAAAGGGGGAAGGATAGGATGGGAATGGGTTCTGGCACATCTCACTCACTACCGAAACACGTACGTACATTGGGGAAATAAGATAAAGTGGGAAATGCAGTACATTTCAAGGTAGTCTTCTGTGAGAGAGGGGTAACGTGGCCAGTCGAGCGCGCCCAGCGGCTGTTGGATTTCAGCGTGCACTCTCCCCCTCAAATAAGTATTGTAAATAAGTGATTAAAATTGATGTGCAACGAATTAATAAAGTGAAAATAGGACAAATTGCGACGAGAAATGAATCAATTGTCTTATAATAAATATATATACAAATTATGTATAACATCAAGATGTTCTGATAATAATAGTATGATTCAGTGGAAAGGAAAAAAATGCATTTTTTTCTTTCAAACTGCTTTCCTTTAAAATAACTTTTTTGAATATGTCCGTTTTTACTTTGCTGCCGTTGATATAAAAAAATAATTATCCACCAGTGGACATGGGTTTCTTCATACACATTGTCTTGTTCACGAAGGATGAGTGGCCTTAAAACGTGTGTTGTGCGCCGCCTAGCATAACCACCAGCCCGTCTCTTCCCGTGAGTGTCAAAAAGGGCGACTAAAGGGATAATAAGGTCGCTGCCACAAGCCCTGGTGTAGCCCTGGAACTACACCGCCTTTAAAAGAACGGACTCGTTTAGATAGCGTGCCGTTCTAAGGCCATTCATCCCTCATGCTAATATTAAAATTATGATAACATTATAATTAACAAACAAACAACTAACAAGAAACTAAATTGAGTAACGGGAAACTTCCAACTGAGCTAAATGGTTAATATCACAGTGTTGGGTTGTTAGAAATCTCAAATAGACAGAATTAATGTAGGCGTAACAAGATTTAATACACTAATTTAAAATTACACACCCGCCTTATTCATAAACGGTATATTAATTTATATGTCTCTAGTCTCTTTCTAAAATTAGAATTTTCCTTTGCTTTTATGAGTTTGGTTATGTAATTTCTATTTTCCAATAATCACCTCCTTTTTTCTCATTAAGGTTAGTGCATTCGTAATTATCTGTGATTTAATGTGCACACTAATAATCGATTAATATATTTTGGTTGCTGGATGATACTACTGTCAACTTCCGAGGAAATGACTTTAGGACAAACCTAATTAGGTTTTTAAATTCGTAATTATAATATGAAATGTGCTTATGTGTAAACTTTAATAAAAATGAATATATAATAGACTTTAAACTACGTCTGACGTCTGTCAATTTATTTAATTATTTAGACTGCACAAGTAACCATTTTCTACCAGTCAAATATCGGATCAAACAGTAATTGCAACAAGGGCTCACAAGGGTGAAATTTTATTTTTTCTATACTAATATATATATAAAGAGGTAAAATTGTGTGTTTGTGTTTGTTGGGGTTAATGAACTGATTTCAAATTATTTCCACAAATAGGAAGTTATATTATCCGTGTCCATACATTATATGGGCTATATTTTATTTTGAAATTAAAAAAAAAAACAAACCGAAGCAAAGTGAGGGCGGGTCGCTAGTATGCAATATTGAGACACTTCGGAGATCGCCCTGCGCGAAGCACGGCCGGCGCCCTCGTGTTACGCGTTGATAGAAAAGCTACTTCAGTAAGTCAATTTCACCGCTGCCAATGCGGTTCTCACACTGCACTCAAACACAGCACACAGACACCGTCCCCGCCGGCGGAGACGTGGACGTCCCCCTCCCTCAGCCAACACTTTTACTAGGTACCGGCACGTGCCTGGGCGCTTCTCGCCTACTCGCGATCCCGCGGTATCCCCCCAATGCAACGCCCTAAGCCGAGGTCCATTCCTTCCGCCGGTTTACCGGCGGGGGAGACCTTAGGCTCGTTGCAACACACATTTTTGTTCCTGGCTGAGAGCCTTCTGCGCTCGCCCTAAATCAAACACGACCGGTGACTCTTGAAAGGCCATTAGGGCCACAAGAATTTAGACATTCCGAAAAAAAAAAGTAGATCAATTGAGGTGGTGTGAATAGAATATTGCAAGGTCGACGGCGTACCCACATGCCTCCTGGTGTTGCAGATGTCCTTGGGCGGCGGTACCATCACGTGGGACCGGTTGCTCGTCAGCCTACTTCCCCATACTTAAAAAAAAACTGGATTCACAATGGCATGGCACAGATAATTCTTAATTCATTAAATTCTTAATTTCATTAAAAAAAATGGCACAGATAATTCTAGTGTGAGTCATGGAGTGTAGCGTGTGAATTATTTTGGTTAATAAAGCCGACGATTTCGCATTGATTTTTAATTAGATTTATTTTGGTTTATTTATTTACTCGTAGTAGCTACAGATGGGACAGGACAATGCCTTAAGGTTTATTAAGGCTTTCTCTAGCAGTCGACCGTTTGATTAAAAATAAGATAAACAGCTTATAATAAAATCAATTATTATTTTATTATTATAAGCTAATATATATTTTATTTATTAATAATTGTTCATTTCATATAAATACTACACGAAATGAATATTAAATAACATATTACTTGACAAAAATAACGCTTTTCTAAATAAAAGATCTTCAAAAGTCGAACTGGGCGGGGTGAGGGTGGGGGGGGGATCAATAGGTTATTAACAGAAGCGAATGATCGTAATTGATTTCAAATTCCTTTTAATGTCTTTGTATGACACCTAGCTCTAATAACATTGAGACTAATATCAAACAAAATGTGAACTACTGCATGTGTAGCTACTGGATATTGTGAACATAATTGTATCATATATTAAAATATGTAATCTTTTGACTTAACCAAAATTACATTCTGTAATAATTATTACTTATTATGACATTCGAATTACCTACGATATTATTTTTATTTTCTAATTACCTATTATATTTTTTTCCATACTTGCACACCAGTGATGGCAAATGTGTTGACACAACCCACTTTTGTAAAATCGTCTCACCCACACTTATGCAAATAAATTGATTTGATTTTTAAAATAAAGCAAATTAATGATCTTAAGATTAATCAGATAACTTAAAAATTAAAAAAAAAACTGATTATATCAATGAGTAAAAACTAATAGCTAAAATGATAAATTTAATTTTCTATTACTTATTTTTGTATTAACTTTAACCATTGGTTTGATGATAGTCATAATATAGAAACCATTAGTCATAATATAATGACTAAGTAATTGCCTTTCAATTTAATATTTAACTTACTAGCTGTGTCAAAATACTTTAAGTATTAAAAATGGGTAAATAATGCAATAAGAATTAAGTATATTGTTGTTAAAATACAGTCTTAATAATAGTTATTATTTAAAATTTTAATAATTGTTTATAATTTTAATACTTATAAATATTTATATTTTTTATATAGGTACGCTGTAAAAATGATTTAGGATATTTTTTTTATGGTAAGGGCACCTGCTTGTGCATTCATTACGCGTTTCAAATAAAAATTGGTTGGTCCTTTAGAAAACTCACCTGTCAACTTTTGCCGCGTTTTCCGTAGTGCGTTCAGACTCTACAACAACACCGTTCATGTTTCAAAAGTTTTTCACAAAGTTAAATAACATAACATTATAATAATACCACACAAAAATCACTACTAACAAATACTTTCAAACACTTAAAGGCAGGAAAGCACCTTGAAAACTTTGTATAAAATGTTTTAAAACTACAACTTTTAGCTGAATGGTGTTTATTCCTTTCAACAAAAAAATAAAAATAAAAACAAGATTGTCTACTGTCACATTTCAAGTGTGACCTATTTTTACGAAGACGAAAAGAAACCGAAAAGTAAATGAAGTAAAAAGCGTCCGATACGTTAGGACGCCATGAGTTTCTGTTGTCGGTGCTGTGTTGAGATCGGGTACCGCGACCAATCGGACATAGATTCATCTTTGTAGATACGACAAACTGTATTTATTAGTTCAAGTACTTGTACTTGTATCAGCCTATAACATCCCACTGCAGGGAACAGGCCTCTTCTAGTAATCACTTACTTGGTTCATTCAAGTTAAGTACTTGAAACTTAAGTGACATGAAAATTTTATGGACTTTGACAGTTATTATATCTTTCTAACTGGTAGCGCCCTCTAGTGACATGAAAATTTGGGAAAATTCTAGTGTAAATAAATACGAAATGGATTTCCAAAACAAAACTCAAAGGAATACGGTCTACATCCCATCATGATATTCTAACAGATTTTAAACGCGTTATTCTCAAATAAGAACTTCTACAAACTATACTACTTCGCTTTTAGCATTTTATTGATTGTAATCTTCGTAATAAGAGCCTGTAGTTTCTATTTATTAGCTGTATAAAAAGAAATTCTCAGTTCACATTAATAACAGCCATCATCTCCAAAACCACGTCATCTCATCTTTCTATTTCATGCCTGCTATCACCTCTACGTAATAACCATGTTGCTCTATGACCAAAACCAGTTGCTCGGCTTGGGTGCGTGGTGCGCGCGCAAACATAACACTCGGTAAAGGGCACCGCTCACTGGATTGTTTGTTTACAACACTTGTTGCTCATTTAACGGTTAGGATGGGAACAAGAGGCCAAGTTCTATTAAGAGCAGTAAGAGACAGAACGTGTGATTGTAAATGGAATTGGAGGTTTTCAACTAGAGCTATTTTTAACAAAAGACGATAATACGTGCCTGTCAGAAAGGTATCTACAATATCGTTATTTTTGGTATTGTAACCAGCCTTTTAGTATCCACTGCTATCCATACATCCATTTGCTTGCCATACATCCGACTAAAATATGGCCGACACCACACAGCCATATTTTAGAAAAAAGTGTTTGGACTATAGTTGTAGAACTATAGTTGTAGTCAAGTTTTTGAAATTTTTTACAGTCGTAATTTTAAAACTCATGAACCGTTTGGCCTACCTTATAAAACCCATTTGTTCCAATAGCTCATCTTTTAAAATCCTTGTATCTAATTTGATATTCACGATATGTTACTTGTATCACTGTTAAAACTTTCGTATTGTAATTTTTTTTTGTTTTATATTTTTGTATCCGCCGTTTTGTACGAGGTTACATACGTAGTGTTTCAGTAGCGAGTGAGACATGTCAGGTGACATTCTCATCCCACCCCAACCTATCCCCTTCTATCCCATCGAATTAAGAGAATAAGTCAATTAAGAGATTATTATATACATATTAGATAATTCCCTTCAATTTCATCTCGCCAAGTAGAATTGGGATGTACAAATGTAACGAGATGAGGAAAATCACTCGTTTCGTTATGTTTCTTATTCCCTATCTTCAAAAACATTACTAAATCTCCAAAGGTAGGTCGACCGGGAAGCGTGCCAACGTTTGACATTGGAATGATGTTGGCATGTACCGCGGTTGTCCACGGGTGACAGTATCCACTTACCACCAAGTGGACTGTATGCTCGTCTGTCATCTTCTTTCTATATAAAACATTCCCATGCAACCGTTCGTATAAATTTTACAAAAACAACATTATTTCATCAAATATTTACTTATTTAGATTTCATAGTTTGGACTTTAGTCAGAATTAACATGTCAGTTTGACAATAAAAATAATATTTAAAACCTATGCAAATGTGTTGAAAATATGTCTGACATTTGAAAGGAATTTCATAGAATATTATTATGTATGACTAGCTAGGGCTGCCACCTTGGAAATACCGTAAAGCCGGAGATTAAAAAATATGATGAAAGTCTAAATAGGAAATAAATTCTAAATAATATTCTAAACGAGATATGAAATTATTAATAATGATTAACGCAACATAAACTTATACGGTCTTTGGTACAGACAGCCACACAGCAACGTTTCAAAGGAACCTTTAATTGTGATTCAAAGCAAGGGTATAATCCTTGCATTAGAATCAAAACAAATTTTTTTTTTTTTTTTTGGGATTTTTGAATGCCCGACGTCACCGTCGCGTCGCCCGGAGATAATCACGGGCAATATCAACCCGTAGACCAGGACAAGCATCTTTCAACGAAGACTTCTGGTCAAACCCGGAGTTGTGGCAGCCCTATGTATGACACAATTCGTAGATATCATTTAAAATAACATCCAAGTCTCTAGACCAGCGGTTCCCAAAGTGTATGTCGCAGCGCCCTCGGGAGCCGCGCAATATTACACAATTATTAAACTAATTATTAACACAACATAATTATTATTAAACAATTAATAATTATGTTTCCATTTTCAATTCCATGTCATAGGATGAGCAGAACCGGTGCAAACCCTAACCAGCCCTTTCATAGTTCACAGTTGGACATGGGTCTCTTCACGTACATTTTCTCCTACATGAGGGATGTATTTCCTTAAACGCTGTCCAACCGGTTTGGCGAGTCCACTCGTTTAGAGGTGATGTGTTCCTCTGGGCTTGTGGCAATGGCTTTGTTATCCCTTTACAACACCCACGTAACGTCATGTCCGTCATGTCATCAAAACCGACTACAACTGAAAATAATGTCAATTCTGCAAGGGCGGCGAGATGTTGAACAGTTTGGGAAACAGCGGTCTACACTGTATGTAGTAGACTAGACAGTGAATAAAATAAAAGAGTAAAAAAAAAAAAACTTTTTAAAAACAATATTTTATTAAAATGAAGAAAATAAACACAAGTCATTACTATTATTTAATGTAATTAAGCCCCATTATGTTAATGTTTTATGTGATTTAAAAACTTGTCACGAGATTTGTAATTAGAAATAATTTTATTTCTAATTTTTTTTTAGACTAGTGGGCGGACGAGCAAGCGGTCCCACGTGATGGTAAGTGTTACCGCCGCCCATGGACACCTGCAACACCAGGCCTATTCACCAAAGGACCTTGCAAAATCCTATTCACAGCTCTCTTGAAGTACCAATTAATTAAATTGGTACGAAAATCTTATATCACGGCTTAGTTACATCAAATAATAGTAATGTCTTGTGTTTATTTTCTTCATTTTAATAAAATCATGTTTTTAAAGAGTTTTTTATTACATTTCATTTATTTATTCCTTTTTAGTGTTCTACTCGTATGAAAAGTATTCATACGTCCCTCGTAAGTTGCACAAATTTCTTGACCTATGCATTTCCAGTAACGCATATAAATAATTCTTTTTATTTTGGGTTTGATTTTGGAGCTTTCCTTCTCCTGGAAAGGTTACAGACCAATGCTAACAACGGCTATCTCGCCGAACCAGACGGTCAAGCTCACTAATTTTTTGTCATCAAAATCGCGAACCCAAAAACACGACGTGTCTACTGTTCGCCGTTGAGGAAGTCCACAGTGTGCTGACTTCTTGATTGCAGTAGCAGGTTAAGATCACTAAGGTGTTGTCATTAGAACTACTAGTCAAACGAACCCAAACAAGACATGTCTCCCTTGGCCGTTGATAAGTTCTACAGTGTGCTGGCCTTGCTGGCTGCAGCATCAGGTCAAATGTCATCAGATGATTGTACTGTCATCGGTTTTATATACATGTGTACAATTTTAAGGCAGTAGTACAAGTGAAAGTGGGTTAAAATAGATTTGCAAGATTTGACTTAAAAAAAAACCTGTGAAATTTTAAAAAAGCTTGTTATAAAATAACACTGTCCTCGGCGTGTGCAGTGTATAGTCTAGACCAGGGGTGGCCAACTTGTTTAGAACAGAGTTCTACTTAAAAAATATCTGACGTCTAGCGATCGTCTTAATTGTGCTTTAGTGGCATGATGAAAACAATAATGAGATAGTTTTTTAAATTATTTATTAATAGGTAAAATTAATATCAATAGGTAACAAAAAATAATGAGAAGTTTGTGTTGTGTTGTGTGTTGTGTTTCATTTCTTCTGTCAAATTAATAAAATCAGGAGTATAATTCGATAATATTGACAATATTAACTAAAATTTCGATACCGGTCAAAAATTTTAATTTCCTTTCGCATTCGACCGCTCTGTCTTTGGCTACTTGTTGGCCACCCCTGGTCTAGACCATTATTTAGTTTCCATTATAAAATTATAAAGTAGATATGTGGTAAATATGTAATAAATATTTTTTTTTATGGTCGAAGGCGGCAGACGAGCATACAGTCCACCTGTTGGTAAGTGGATACTGTCACCCATAGACATCCGCGATACATGTCAACATTAGTCCAAAATGACAAACGTTGGCACGCACCCAGATGCGTTGCCTACCTTTGGAGATATAGGAATGGATTTGGAGTAATTGTTGGTAAAATGGGATAGGGATAGGATGGGAATGTTCTCTGGCACATCTCACTCACTACCGAAACAGGTACGTACATTAGGGGAATAAGACGAAGTGGGATATGCAGTACATTTCAAGGTAATCTTCAAGAGGGGTAGCGTGGCCAATCGAGCGCGCCCAGCGACTGTTGGATTGCAGCGTGCACTCTCCCCCTGACAAATTTAAACATTTGAGCTTTCACATAATTATCATGTTTAATTTTAATCTTAAATTCTAAACAACAGGCGTATACATATACATACATATAAACGTTAAAACTGAAAGGGTCAACTGACCCTTAGTCAAGTTGTAGCGAAATTTTTTCAAAAGCAGATTCCTTGAAAAGCTCCGTGAAAGTTCAGACTAAATATTTTCTTAACATTTGTATTAAGTAAATATTCTTGTTTCAAACTTTGTTAAAAATATTGTTAGATCATTAACTTTAAAATATGCTTACTAAAGCAGATTTTATTGGCTTTCATTATTAGCTAACTTTAAAGTAAGGCACTTAAGTATTTCTAGAGAATTATCCGCCCACAGTTTGACGAAAGCTTGAAGAAAATTTTCCCTCTAATTGCTACACAATGTTACAATGTTTTGAAGAGAGTTCGTAGAAACAGTTTCGCTTAATGTGTCAGTGGGTGGCGAGCTGTAAGGCTTTCATTCATAAAAAAATTTACAAAAGCTCGCGGCGGTCGGATATAAAGATATTTTTGGAGGTTGTAGGTGCACGCTGCGATCTCACAGCCGCTGGACGCATTCGACGGGCCAAATTACCCTTTCTCGTAGAAGACTACTTTATCCTATTCTCCAATGTGGATACGTGTTTCGGTGAGTAAGATATGCCCAGAGCCCATTTCTATCCCATCCTATCCCTTCCAACCCCTCCTCCAAATACATTCCTTAAATTTTTAAAGCCTTAATTCACTCTGGACTGATATTGTCATATATCGCGGATATACATAAGGGGCCACATTCCCTTTCAATACTCTTTGTAAGTGCATGAAAATTTTAGCTCCACGGCGAGTATTTTTTTTATTTTCGTTACTTCAAACTAAATTTACAAAAGTTGCATGAGTGTCTGCTCATTTGACATCTTCTTTATTTATATAAAAACCTATAAAATCACAATTTTTTTTTGTAATATAATGCATTCCATAAATGTCATTTCGCTGGTTGCGTATATAAAATATTTAAAAATCTTATTAGTATAAAGTTAAAAAGATCCGATAAGGTGTATTACGAGTATGAACACAGAGATGCATGTGAAAGATAATACTCGGTCTGAAACACCACATCACATGTTCAATGCACGAGGGTTCAATAAACGGACGGGATGACGTCAGCAGCACGGGAATGTTGCCTCTGTTTCTAACTGGTTTTTTAATCTATGATAGAATTTAGAAGCTCAGTTTTATTTGTGCGATTTTGTTTTTTGTACTCTCCAAATAACATGGGCATACGACAATCGTTTTTCGTCAATCCATCAACAAATGAATTAGTACGCGAAGCGCAAGCAAGGCGACTGCGCCTGATCCATCATGTATTAATTATTAGCATTAGCAAATACAAATTATTTATTTGATAGAACACAGGTAAAACAAGATGTTAAAATTTAGTAGGTATGCAATTTTTTTTTATTATTGGAATTTAGGCGGACGAGCAAGTGGTCCCACGTGATGGTAAGTGTTACCGCCGCCCATGGGCACCTGCAACACCTGGAGGTGTGCTAGTACGCCGCCGACCTTGCAAAATCCTATTTACACCTTTCTTGAAGAACCCCATATCGTAGCGGTATGGAAATACGGTAGCAAATATTTTAAAGTTCATCTTAAACAAATACACACACACACTACACACCCTCACACTGGGTACACACACACGCACAACACACACAAACGGACACACCAACGCAAACATTATTAATAATAAAGAATCATCCTTTACTTGCCCACAATCAATTAAACACTATACTTAATGTCAGTGTAATCTGTATTGGCCATTAGCATTGGCAACATAATTGTTAAACAACATAAAATTTACATAAACGGCTGTAGTTTACATAAATAAATAAATAATTTAAACAAACTTAAATTTAAACAAAACTCTCGATGTATGTCAATAAAATCACGTTAACCGGACTTATGTTGTTTCTTTTTACAGCCCATATCAAACCTGAACACCTGTGAATGGTGTGTGGTAGACACGATGTACCTACAACTTTTTTCATTCTACCATCACCGGTGAGCTTCATCAACTTCGTCCCACACTGCGCTTCCCGGGACGTGGTCTCTATTCGGGGATTCGCATACCACATCTGTAGTATACGTAATCACTTTTGGAAGGGGATGCACTCCGCATCCCACAGCCGTTTTCCTTCCATTCCTAAATCTGCAAAGGTGGACAGCGCATCCGATGGCGTGCCAATGTTTGTCAGTCTGGACTGATGTTCGCGGATGTTCATGGGTGACAGGTATCCACTTACCATCATATGGACTGTCAGCTCGTCTGCCACATTATTACCATAAATAAAAAATAATAATAACATCGGTTGTCGATTGGCGACAGTTCTGGCGACACCACCACCAGAAGTACACAAGTCAATTAGGCGCGCAAGAGACGAGCGACGGGTACAGAGCGGCCAGTGACGCTCTACAGCAAATTGTTGACAATGCAAATCACTGTACGAATTGCGTGCACTGCGTACATTATTTTATTAATAATAATATTTCTCATGAATTATATAATTCTCATAAAATGAATGAGAACAAATGAGAACAGAGCCATTGCGGGCAAAACTTTGTGTTTAATTTTAATGTCTTCTAAAAATTAATGAATTGAAACGACCTTGATTTGTAAACTAGCTTTTGTCTGTAGTGGTCTACATTAGTTGGCGTGGTCTACATGAATTACGTAGCCTATATGAAACGAGCTGTCTCGACGCGATTAAGACTTAATCGCACACATCCATGAAATACCAACGTGTCATTTTTATTATGATTTTTTGTTAATTTTTGTATGTATGTGATTTTCTTTTGTTTTTCTTCTTGCCTACTACCTTATTTGTATATTGTTTGTGTGTGTGAGTGTCGGAATAAAGTGTTGTCTATTGTTTAAAATTTAAATCAACCGAAAAAATAAAATGTCTCTCTTTTTTATAAAAACATAAATAAATGTTTAAATGTACCCTCCGGATCTACCAGATGAGACTTCTTATCAAATTAATCCTTTTCACCTGAATACTCATTGTGGAGGAATGTTAACATGTGCCGGTCCTTATCACATGAAACCCTTTTGTAACAGAATCCTTTAGTCCTGTAAATAAATCGGATAATACAAGTGGACCGATACGGATATATTATGTGACTCTTATATGTGACAATTCGAATATTCGATGTATACAGTCAACTAACATGACACGATAAAATTGTTATTGTTGACACAATAAAATCGAAATATATCGAAGGATTTTCGTTTATTTAATATATGTTGCAGATAACAAAAATCCTTAATTTTTTACAAATAAATGTAATTCAAATCCCCTCTGGTTGCATTTTAATCTCCCTCTGGCTCCTTTGGGACGTTATCACGATGCCATGAATAACCGAACAAGGATACAAACAGATGGCGTAATATCGTCCGAGAAAAAGTAATCCGTGGACGTGGTTACGACCCTCACAAGGGCCACGTCATAAGGAAGAAGGCCCGAGAAATGGGCGTGATAATGTTTTGAATGCTTTCAGAAACCAACACATTAAAGAAAAAAACTAACAGCTATAAAAATAAATGTTTTTAGTTTTATAACGTTATTTGTAACGGTCCAGTGGGTGCGGGACCTTTACCGCTGCCTCAACCAAAACACAGTTAATTAATAAAGATTGTATTTTACGCGATGACATCAGTGGCCACAATCTTCACACACATTTTAAATTAATACATTTATGCACTCGGACAATTCTCAATTAGTTTCATGTACGTACGTATCTTTATTTAATAAAGATATGTATACACATATCTCTATACTTTACCTACCTAAAACCTACCTACCTTTAAACGAAACAAAATAAATATAAAGAACTAAAACCACATAGCTCATAGAATCAGCTAGAAGAATCATAGAGGTATATTTATACTTTGTATAATATATTATACTTATTCTTATATACCTATGTATGTGTGTAGGTTTGTATGTACGTATATACCTAAATAATAATAACATATACTCGTACACATACACATTGTCTTGTGCTTGAGGGATGTCTAAACACCACACGCTGGCCAAGTTGGGGAGTCCACTCTTTTAGAGATGGTGCAGTTCCTCAAGGTTTGTGGCAGCCGCGTTGTTACCCCTCAACCCCCTTTTACAACAGCCACGGGAAGAGGTGAGGTGAAGCCGTTCGAAACTACACGGCAATTCAGTAATAAACATCCAGTTACTTTGTTTCACTGTCTTGTATTTTTTATAAACTCGCACACAAACTATCAAGCCGAGCAATATATACTTAGTGTTGATAACGCAAATAAGTACCTACCTAGTTACAATTTATCAGGCGTTAATAAATGTAAACACATTATTTCGTTCGTGTATAGATTTGTGTATAGGATAGCCGTACTCGTTTGTATTGTTCAGATAAAGCGACGAGGAATAACGTTTTTGTTGTGTATGTACTTTTATGTTACATCCTTTATTAAAGTACAAACAACTGGATTTTATCATAGCGTGTTAGTCAGACATTCAAGGATATAAATTGCATAAAGGTCCTTTATTATTGTTATTTGCGATATGTATTGGAATACGCATGTTGCTGGTCACCACAATCCGCAAGTGAGCGATATGTTGTGGTCAATTGGAGCGCGTCAGATCTTCTAACTTCAGTGTCACTGTTGGCACCCATACGTATTACCGCACAAGACACACACCATTTCACGGCTCTCTTGTCCATAGGAATTATACGCAAAACATTGTACTTTGTCGCATTGTATCTATCTATAATCTTTATTACCCAGAATTGGACTTAGCATTTCAAAAAACAAAAAAAATCTCTAATTAAAGGCAATAGTTAAATTACATCGTAAATAATGCAATAAAAGTAACAGGATTCAGGCACATAAATGTTTAACTTATGCTTAGTGGGTGGATTATACCCACATGCACAAACTCCCATACAAACGCATATACATACGCACGCACATAGAATTAAGATATATGTGATATAGGATATTATACTATCATAGGTATTATGGTTTTGTATTGAACAGGGACGAGCGACTGCAGCTTGCTGACACCTCAATATGTTTAGTAAAAGATATGTTTAATAACTATTTAGTGTACTCTTGTATTGGCCTTGGCGTTTGTATATTTTTTTTTTTTATAGAGAAGAGGGCGAACGAGCAAGCGGTCTCACGTGATGGTAAGTGTTACCGCCGCCCATGGACACCTGCAACACCAGGGGGTATGCGGGCGCGCCGCCGATCTTGCAAAATCCTATTCACAGCTTTCTTGAAGAACCCCATGTCGTAGTTTAATAGGAAGACCTCTTGAGGCAGTTCGACGTATCGCTGTTGGGTTACAAATACAATTTAAAATAAAAAGATACTACGTAAATTTCATACGAGATATTAATTTTATGAGTCACGTTCGTCCACGCGTCCGTCTGTTACTGGCTTTAAGAGGGGAGGATGAGTGGAAGAGGAATAGGATGTCTTTCCTCAATCCACCGGATGAGGACATCCAGACGGGACAGCATGAAATGGGAAAGAAAGCGACTCGAGTTTTGACTATTTTCACACAGTTCCGAACACGTTTATTTATACATAGCGGTCTCCTGTGAGATTGAAAAGCTCGAGCAGTCAGACGCGCTCAGTCTGCTGTAACATACAGCATCATCCTCCCCTTGAATCCCCTCACAAATGCTAGAACTGCGATGAACTAAACATCGCCAAGATACACGATAGTTCTACGGTTAAATTTCATGAAGTTCCCTTCTCCACCATAGGCTCCAGCATCAGACGCTGACGGTTATTTGTAAAGTATACATCTTGAACTATTAACAACACAAATACGCGTTCGAACAAATGTATTCATTTCGAAATTATAATCACGTTTGTACACATCAATCTTCCGTTTAAACGACATAACACGACCAGTCGAACGTACTCAGTGGGCTGTGCGTTGCAGCATCATTCTGCTATATGTATTAGAACTGTTCATTGAATCAGGCATCTCCAAAAATGAGTCCAAACACCGCCATTGTACCTCCAAATTTCAAGGAGTTCTCTTACCCATCTCCGGCTTCAGCATCAGAGATGCTGACGGTTTTACTTCAGAAGGAAGCATTCGAATAAGTACATTCGTTTAAAAGTTAGCAACTTTTAATTTGGTACAGCAGCGCACACCCTGGTGAGTTAGAATCACAACATCCATCCTGAAACACGCTCCAAGGTACAATTAAACGCTTACAAAAAAACCGCTTCAAAATTGGCCCAGCCGTTTCAGAAAAAAGTGGTATACAAAACATACATACATATTACATTCTCTTACGCAAAATTCATATACCATCTCCGTTCCATCGTGGGTAAAATACCTATAATAACTATAGATAACTGGTAAAATTACTAGATACTGGTACAATTACTAGATATTTACACTGGTATATAAAATTAGCAGTACTACAAACTCTGGTTCCAAGTCTTGAACATTGATGATTATAGATAACCTGAACTTGCTGTAACTCTACAAAGTTTAACAAAAGTAATTAGGTTTATGCCAGCAATTAATGCACGGTTGTAATAAATAACTCCCGGCTTAAGACGCTCGAAAATTTAATTAATTAATTGCAAATTAATTTAACGGGTCTCCCATAAATTAGCTTAGAAATATTCTACCTTCTTTTGTTTTTGTAAGGGGATAGTGCACGCTGCATTCCCACAACCACTGTGCGCACTCGACTGGCCACGTTACCTCTCTCTCACAGAAGACTATTTTGAAATGTACTGAATTTAATACCTTATCGTATTTCCACAATGTACGTATGTGTTTCGGTAGCGAGTGAGATATGCCAGAGCTCATTCCCATCCTATTTTATGCTATCCCTCCCCATTTTCCCAATCCTTTCCTTAACCTGAAAAGAGAAGCTCATAATGGGGTGTGCCAACGTTTGTCATTCTGGACTGAAGTTTGTCATGTCGCGGATGGACGACAGTACCTAACCGCTTACCACCAGATGGACTGTATGCTCGTTTGCCGCCTTCGTCCAAAAAAAAAAGGTAGTAGTAACATTTTTAACAAAAACATAAGTAACATTATATTCGGAAATCAAAAATATACAACGAAAGTAAACAATGGTTATTTTTTTTTATTTCATTGTAACTCCCAGTTTTTCGCTTGATTTTAAATTAATTAAAATGCATCAAAATGCAACTGTGCCTTTTTTTTCTAATGAGGGCAGTGTTGTATTACACTCTCAATTTTACTATAATTCTTTCGAAAACATCTCACAATGGATAATGCCCTTATAACCTGGAGCCATTTGAAATCTATTTACGAGTACAATTCTGTATAAAAACCGATCACATAAAAGTACAAAGTAATACCGTTTTCATCTTAAGTTCAATTTATAAAATGTTTGACATTTTTTTTATAAATAGAATGGTTTTAACAAAATCATAATAAATTCAATGAACCGCTACAAAATCTATTTTTTGTATCCATAAAAGAATTAAACCGCTGCTGTTCGTTCTCAGAGGAATCCTATCGGAAAAATTTAACACAATTTAAGTCTATCTATACATTTAGGGAAAAAGTATCCTCGAGGGTCTTACACTGAACATAAAATGGCAATCAGCCTTTAAATTACCATTACTAATAATATAATAAATTACTAGATCGATTGAAAAATACAACTACTGTTTAAGAAAAATGTTTTGTTTTACATTAAACGCTATCTATATATGGAAGCCATAAACCGAGAAGCGCACTGTGGATCGCCCTCCGGCAAGATGAACCGAACGCGGTGATTTGAAGAAGTTGAAGAGAGAGTTGAAGAAGCAATGGAGACATAGGCTGATGGTATAATATCTCGACTGGATAGCCACATGTTAGAACTTTGGGATTAAAGCGACGTTGATATTAGATTAAACATGTTTAATATTAAATAATACACGCCTTCAGACACACTTATTATCATTCTTATAATAAATAATATATGTCTGTAAACATACAACCAAATTTTACAGATAGTTTTATAAAGGTACAGTATTTGGGAGGGGGAGAGTGTACGCTGCAATCCAACAGCCGCTGGGCGCGCTCGACTGTCCACGTTACCCCTCTCTCACAGAAGACTACCTTGAAATGTGCCGCATTTCCCACTTTATCTTATTTTCCTAATGTACGTACGTATTTCGGTAGTGAGTGAGATATGCCAGAGCCCATTCCCATCCAATCCCTCCCCATTTTCCCAACCCTTTCTCCAAATCCATTCCTATATCTCCAAAGGTAGGCAGCGCATCCGAGGTCGTGCCACCGTTTGTCATTATCGACTACTGTTGGCATGTATCGCGGTTGTCTATGGGCGATAGTATCGACTTACCATCAGGTGGACTATATGCTCGTCTGCCGCTTTCGTCCATAAAAAAAATATATATAAGCAATAACTTATCATTTTAATTGAATCTTTCGGGCTACTTGGCCGAGGTCTTCTGGAATCTCTTCTCTTTCTTCCAAACGTTTCGTCAACAACTGCGGTTGACATCTTCAGTGGCGACTGCGTTCACTTTCGGAAAGATGTTATCTCTTCGACTTCTCGAACGCAACTGACTCGATGACTGTGACGCACCGGTATTTATGGTGAGCGAGGGTAGTTGTGATTGTGTGTGTACCGAGTCTGTTTTTGTCCCCCCCTCTCGTCTCTCTTCCCCGTGAGCTTGATGTCTTTGGAGTGCTGGATACCAGACATTACGGAGTCTTAGATTCTCTTCTTTTTTGTTAAAATTGTTGGGATGCTTGTAGATTTCAATAGCTTCCCTATTGAGACGGGAATCTTTGTGTCCCTGAAGCAGATTTCGTGGTCCCCATCCGACAAGGCATGTTTAGCTACGGCCGACTTCTCAGTCTCTCCTCTTCGACAATTGCCTTTATGTTCTTTAATGCGGGTATTGACACTCCGTTTTGTAGTGCCAATATACACTGACACTGATATTGTGACAACACAATATAAACCGGGAATCATTATTATTCCCGTCTCAATAGGGAAGCTATTGAAATCTACAAGCATCCCAACAATTTTAAAAAAAAAGAAGAGAATCTAAGACTCCGTAATATCTAGTATCCAGCACTACGAATACATCAAGCTCACGGGGAAGAGAGACGAAAGGGGGGGACAAAAACAGACTCGGTACACACACAATCACAACTACCCTCGCCCACTATAAATACCGGTGCACCACAGTCATCGAGTCAGTTGCGTTCGAGAAGCCGAAGAGATAACATCTCTCCGAAAGTGAACGCAGTCGCCACTGAAGTTGTCAACCGCAGTTGTTGACGAAACGTTTGGAAGAAAGAGAAGAGATTCCAGAAGACCTCGGCCAAGTAGCCCGGAAGATTCAATTAATATGGATACCGGCCGAGAAAGCCTACACTCCACTATAAAACTTATCATTTGTTGCAAAATTTATAGTTAAAATTAATAGTTATTTATTAAAGTTTAGAGATTATTTACAATTATTATACTGTGTTTTAGCTGTTGTTTCATGTAAAATCTTGTAAAATGTTTCTTTGCTTGTCCCGTATGCGTTCCTATACCATTCATCCGATTGCGATGAAACTTTGGTGAGTTGTTGTGCGCACGCGCACGAACGTTTCTGAATTAGTACTTGAAGACCACGCGAACGAAGTCGCAGACAACAACTAGTAAATGAACAATGACTAATCTTTGAAATAATTATATTTGACATGCACTAGTTCAAACTAGGGATGTGAATTTGACGTTATTATATAATAAACAGAACTTTATTCTGACATACACAAACACATAATAAAATATACAGATAATCAAAAGAAATAACCTAGACAAGAAAAGAAACAGAATAAATTACAAACAGTTAAAGTTACAATAATAAACAGAAGTATATTAGCAAAAAAATGCCACGCTGTCAGTTCGTGAATGTATGCTGTGGTTACGGAAATAGCTTCCAGCTCAGCATATGCTGTGACTGTGTAATTTTTATACAAATACTACGCACTCTACTGGGAATGTATTCAATGTATTGTATATTAAACTGGATAATATTCTACTTACACACCT
This sequence comes from Sesia apiformis, assembly GCA_914767545.1. Classification (NCBI taxonomy): domain Eukaryota; kingdom Metazoa; phylum Arthropoda; class Insecta; order Lepidoptera; family Sesiidae; genus Sesia; species Sesia apiformis. Next base: position 484,672 of record OU611968.1, read on the forward strand.
CTCGATAGCACAATAAAGTAAACCAAAGTGATTTACTGTATTATACTAAATCTTGTTAAGGAATTTAACGTAAACATAAATCTCGCAGATACCTAATAATATTATTAACATAATTGGCTATTTTCCTTAGCGGTACTGTGCGTTTCAATGGGCCAGACATAAATCAAGGTACCTGCCGCCCTGTAGCCGAGATAAGATTACTTATACAGGGCAACATACCAACTTATACTTAAGGGCGACTTAATAGACTTGTAATAGGAGCTACAGTCGAATGGTTTTTGTTATATAAGAGATGCTTTTACTGCTAAAAGGTTGGAAGAAAGTTTCTGAGCGAAAGTCGATATTTTCGTTAAGGAATAAACACCTTAAAATTAAAAAAAATCTGGTTGAACATAAAAAATGGTATGTAAATTTATTTTAAGTCGTGGGTCCACCTGCTCGTGGGGCATCCGACGCTGCACTTCCCGATATGTGGCTTTCATTCAACCCCAACCTGTCTACCTCGACGGTCGTCGATCCTGCGGCAAATATGGCTTTCCCATTGCCACATTCTGTTATCGGTGACTTTCGTTCTTTGGCGGATCTCTTCGTTTGTGTGAGAATAGCTCTCCGTAGCTCGCTGAGCGGCTTTGAACTCATGAATCAGGCCCACCGTTAGATACCATGTAGTGGCTGGATGAGGCCTATATCCAGCGTGGAGAAACATAGGTAGATGTTATGGTATGGTAAACCAGATGGCAGAATAAAAATATATAAAACTAGTTTATATAGTTGTGCTACAAATGGACAAATAATACTGTCGGGACTTTTTTGGCGGGAACTCAAGAAGTGAAGTTGAGTTTTTGTTTAATTGTTATAAAAAATATGTATTGTACGTTCTGTGGTTTAATAGTGATAGTTTATTAAATTTCAACGTGCTTTTGTGTGTAATTATTTTATTATATTTGTCGAAGGGAAACTGAAGATGCCAATAGTTGGCCAATAGGTCAGTAGTAATTAAAGTTAAAATAATTAGTAAACACTAATTCCAATAGAGGGCGTTTGTGTCGAAGGAAATAGAGGGCGCTGGGGTGACACAGAGTGGCGCGAAATCGAACGGATCGCCATCAAGTTAACATCATACCATCATTAGTAGTGATAGAAGTGTGTGTATCTATATATGGACTAACTACGGTGAGTTATTTATTTACATTATATTAAAATTAGGTACATTATTAATGACGTACAACATCCTGGAAGGGCACAGCGATTCAAAGTTAAATACATTGAAATTGAAATTATCGATCTTTAGTCTCCCATGTAATGTTACTTTGATAAAGATTATACTTGCAACTGAGCTTCTTGATTGTTACTAACTGTTAACATCTTTTGACTTGAGGAGGAACGGCCCGGTCAACAAGGGGTGATGTGGATGTTGACCCAGAGACCGCTAAATACCGTGTTTGCTAAATACCGATCTCACTCTCACTAGTAACAGTTAAAATAAACTATTCGAGATTTTCCAGTTTGTTTTCAATCTTCTACATATTTTTATTGTATTGTATTGGTAACCCAGCAGATGAACAGACTTAAAGATACATACTGTATACAGAGACGATACAGGTACAGCCCATAATGTTTGTGATAATCCTATATAATGGGGAATGTTCTGAAGAACTGTTCAATTTGATGCCAACTTCGAGTTTTTACCATCGCATCGTCATCGTCGTGCAGTTCAGTCATACTTCCTCGATATAGAGACACTGCGTACTTCTTCTTCTTCTTCTCAGCCCTTGGACGTCCACTGCTGGACATAGGCCTCCCCCATTGTCCGCCATTTAGACCTATCGGCAGCGACCTGCATCCAGCGGGTGCCCGCAACCTTTATGAGGTCGTCTGTCCATCTAGCAGATGGACGTCCTCGGCTTCGTCCGCCGGTACGTGGTCTCCATTCGAGAACCCGTCTGCCCCATCGGCCATCGGTTCTTCGAGCTATGTGCCCTGCCCACTGCCACTTCAGCTTGCTAACCCGAGAGGCTATGTCGGTGACTTTAGTTTGTCTACGGATCTCCTCATTCCTGATTCGATCACGTAGGGAAACCCCGAGCATAGCCCTCTCCATAGCTCGCTGTGCGACAGTGAGCTTATTTATGAGGCCCATAGTCAGAGACCACGTCTCGGTGCCGTAGGTCATCACTGGCAACACACACTGGTCGAAGACCTTCGTCTTCAAGCACTGAGGTATTTTGGACGAGAAGACGCTGCGTAGCTTCCCATACGCTGCCCAGCCGAGTTGGATTCTTCGATTGACCTCTTTCTCGAAGTTGGACCTACCTAGTTGGACCGTTTGGCCTAGGTAGACGTACTCGTCAACAACTTCGAGAATCGAGCTCCCAACTGAAACTGGGGTGGGCACGACATGGACATTCGACATGATTTTCGTCTTGTCCATGTTCATTTTAAGGCCCACCTGTTGGGAAACTCGATTGAGGTCTCCGAGCATTGTGCTAAGATCCTCCAGCGATTCTGCCATGACCACGATATCGTCGGCAAATCGAAGGTGAGTGATGCATTCGCCATCAACGTTGATGCCGAGTCCTTTCCATTCCAGGAGCTTGAAAGCGTCTTCCATCGCATTGGTGAAGAGCTTCGGAGAGATGACATCTCCTTGTCTCACACCCCTCTGCAATGGAATCGGCTCCGTGCTCCCTTCCTGTACTCGGACTGACATGGTGGCGTTGTTATACAAACACTTCAACACTTCGATATACCGATAGTCAATATGGCACCGCTGGAGGGACTGTAACACTGCCCAAGTCTCGATCGAATCAAAGGCTTTCTCATAGTCCACAAACGCTAAGCATAATGGCAAGTTATACTCCTCGGTCTTCTGTATAACTTGCCGCAGCGTATGGATGTGGTCTATGGTACTATAGCCTTTTCGGAAACCGGCTTGTTCGGGAGGCTGGAAGTCATCAAACCTGCGCTCGAGACGATTCGTGATAACCCTCGAAAACAGCTTATAAACATGGCTCAGAAGCGAGATGGGCCTATAGTTCTTCAACAAGGTCTTGTCGCCTTTCTTGAAGAAGAGCACCACCACGCTTCTGTTCCATGCCTCCGGCGTAATACCTTCGAGCAAGACGGAATTAAAGAGCTTCTGAAGGACTTTCAGTACCGGTGTTCCACCCGCTTTCAGAAGCTCTGAAGTGATTCCGTCTTCACCCGGCGCCTTGTTGTTTCTAAGCTGTTTGAGGGCCATCCTAATCTCGTACAGGCTGATGTCCGGGATGTCTTCGGTATAGTGTCGGGTCAACTTGGCTCTTGGGTCTTTGGCCAAGTTGCCAACAGGTTTAGCGACCGAGGTATACAACTGTCCATAGAACTTCTCGATCTCCCTCAGTACCTCTTGTTTGTCGGAAGTGACACTGCCATCCTCCCTCTTCAGCTTCGTCAACTGGCTCTGCCCAATGGATAAGTCTCTTGCGAACACTTTGGAGCCTTTATTCCGCTCTATCGTCTCCTTAATACGATTAGTATTAAAGAGACGGATGTCGTGTCGCAAGGACTGGTGAATCCGTCTATTGAGCTGCCGATATGCTTCCGCGTCATCAGGAGTCTGCAGTGCCATCGAACGTCGTTCCGCCAAGAGGTCGAGGGTGTGGTCGGTGAGCTTTTGGGGTCCATCTCTTCGACGATGTCTGAAGAATTTAGACCCCACCGTATGGACAGTTTCTACCAACCTGTTGTTGATATCGTCCACTGCAACGCAATCCTCTAGGCAATCGAAGCGATTTGACAATTCAAGCTGAAAGCTTTCGGGGTTTTGTATGTGGGCAGCAGTAGGTCGGAACGTAGACTTCATCAGGCGGGACCTTTCCAACTTGACGTTTATATTCAATGTGCCTCTAATCATTCGGTGATCACTACCGGTTTTCACCCTGTGGATCACGGAGACATCATTGAATATTTGTCTCTTTGTGGCCATAATGAAGTCTATCTCATTTTTAACGGAACCGTCGGGGCTCATCCAGGTCCACTTCCTATGAGGCGGCTTCTTGAAGAAAGAGTTCATCATAAAGAGTCCCTCTTTCTCAAGAAAGTCGGCCAGCCTCTGGCCCCTCTGGTTCCGGTGCCCACATCCAAATTGCCCCACTCTCAACTCATCGTCGCCTCTTTTGCCCAGTTTCGCGTTGAAATCCCCCATAACAATATGGTAGTGTGTTTTCGAAGCATTTATGGCTCTACTAATGTCCTCATACATTGCTTCCACTTCGCTATCCGGGTGTGCCGAGGTCGGTGCGTAGACCTGTATGACCTTCAACGAATATCTCTTGGATATTCTGAGTATAAGGTACGCGACCCTGCTCGACACACTCGTGATGGCTACAACATTATTTACGAGGGACTTGTGGACGATAAACCCGACACCACCTTGGGACTGCTGGTCGCCCTCCCGGTAATAGAACAAGTTGCCGGACTTCAGGGTTATCGTGTCCTCCCCCTCTCTTCGGATTTCTGATAACCCCAATATATCCCAGTGCAACTTGCCTATCTCCTCTTCCAGCTCAGCGATCTTCTCGTCTGTCCTCAAAGTGCGCGTGTTGTAAGTCACCAGTGACAACCTACGTCGGTAATCCGTTTTGAAAGCCCTGGTCGTTCGACGGTGGAATCCCGCCCGGAGATTCTTAGCACCCCTGGCTCCAGCGCTCGACCAGCGCCCGTCGTCCACGCCGGTGTTGCGACTGGAGCCGCCGGGAACTTGGGGCCTTTTTACTTTTTCTGCCATAGGGGGGGGGGGGGGTGTGTGGACCGTAACCCGCCGCGCTGGTGCGTGGTGGCGGGTCGCCAGAGCCTCGTTCGTTGGTCGGCAGGGTGCACCACGAGCCGGTGAGGTTGGCTTGGGTCCCAGAGATGTAGGTTGGGACCCCTTACACCCCTTGCACTGCGTACAGTGCCCTCAAAAATACACTTGATACCGCGAACCCCAAAGACATGGAATGAATTGCCAGCCGGTGTTTCCATTACGCTACGACATGGAGCTCTTCGAGGGAGCTGTGAACAGTATTCTGCAAGGTCAGCAGTCCATCCGCAAGCCACCCGGTGTTGCGAGTGTCCACGGGCGGCGGTTACCACTTAACATCATACGACCCGCCCATTCATCTGCCAACTATTCTATAAAAAAAAATGCATGGGACTGCGTTTTACGTGTGCTTCCAAGGAGCCCTCTTCTGTCGTCAGTAAACCTACTATCACTCCTGAATGAATCCTGACTTCGACGGGAGTGGACATTGATAGGATTCGTAAGACTTTGAAATTGTTTATTACGAAGAAAAACTTGACAATGGCAGAATGCACCATTGCCATATATGAAAAAAAAGAACTGTCAATAGCAACAACAGTTCACCTTAAAATTTTGGATAATAGGCAATTTTGAGCTCCTTCCATGCTTGAAACCTTTATATTTTTCAACGTTATTTTTATATTTATAAAGTATACAATTTTCCAACTAAACATGATTAAGTTAAGTTGATTAAGTTTCCAAGTGTCAGGAGTCTGTGGTTATGTTCTGTTTAGCATGCATTGCCTTGTTCCCGCGGGCGGTGAATACTGATAAGCGAATTTGAACTTAATTAACTGCACCTTTGTGCAAATGTCTGTTTTTGACGACTTCTCACATCTTCGTTAATATTCTTTCGCAACGCAAAATCAGGTTTTCGCTGTATCTGACTACAAAGTCATGTTTGTATATAAAATATTTCTTTAAACTCGTTGCAGTGTAAAGTACGAATGATGCAGAGCCCAGAACAAAGTCTGTCCGTTTGTCTGTCTGAATGATATGGCAGACCCCATTCGAATTTCATCCTCTTCCTCCTCATTTTTCCAATCCATTCCTTAATCTGGAAACGTAGGCAGCGCATCCGGGGGCGTGCCGACGTTTCTCATTCTGGACTGATGTTTGCATGTATCGCGGATGTCTATAGATGACAGTATCCATTTACGGTCAGATGAACTGTATGCTCGTCTGCCGCCTTTTTTCTATAAAAAAATATAATTATATAATTATAAAATGTACTGCTACAATTTTACTATATCTATAGATAAAATATTTAAGTACTTTTAAATTTGTTTCTTGTGTCCAACAAGCGAGAATAATTACTTTATAATGGGCTTGACATCAAAGAAAGTATTATATTTCAAAAAGCTTGAAGCCTTTGTAGATAAAGTTTCGAAAATCATTTCTTATCCCGCAAATAGTCTTTTGTTTACTTAGAGTTATTTTAACGGGATTGTTCGACTCATTGATTCGTTTGATGTAGATCATTTGAAAATTAAAAATGGGTTTGTATGTTTCAAGAAGACAGCAGATGTTCCAGATAAGTTTCCAGAAGTTCGATAGAAAGTTTTTTTTTCGTTTATAATTACTGGACGTTTCAAATTATTGGATTCAATAGTTCTAGAACGATTTTATTAAAATTCTAGCTGTGCCCGGCCACGCGTTGCTGTGGCTACCCAACAGATGGCGCTTACCCTGTTTTACCCGGGCAAAAAGCTAGTTTTTACCCTGTAATGGATATATAAAAACACGCGCGTATTCGAATGCAACGTTGTGTCAAAATTTCAAAGCAATCGGTGAAGAACTTTCGGAGATTTAATTTTTTGTAGAAACGAACGTTTATCTACATTTTTATGTATATAGATAATCAACGATGTTATTAAAGAATTAATTAATGTTCCGCTTATGTTTCGTATAAACAAAGATTAATTATTCATTATTTAATTCATTATTCGCCTTCCAGCATTAAAGTACTTCATTTGAAAGTTAGAGGCACTTTTAATTAAAACAGTAACTACGTATGAACTATGTATTTGAGGGTCTAATATTAACATCTACAGATTCGGACACTTTTGTACGGTAAAAGTTCGTTTAAAGAAAGAAATCCATCTTAGCTTAAGCTCAGATTTTTCTTGCGAAACGCCCGTGTTCCCGCAAAGAATGTTATCTCGTTCAATCCCACGGCATAATCAGTCGCGGACGTGACGTGTTTGTTAAACAGAGCCCACACAATGCACGCCGCTGCGTCACATGTCCCCACCCTTAGACGGGTAGAAGAACAGGAGACAGCTCTTCATACATGCTGTAGTAATGAAACGCAGTTTTGTTAATGTAGTAACAAAACGCAATTCCGGGGCTCTCACTCTTGTCTCGCTCTCTCAGCTGACACGACCGTACGGAACTACAATGGTTCATTAAACAAATATCTTAGGTGAGAATGAAGACTGTAATTAATCAATTTACATGTCATGTGTTACATGTGAGTGTATTTGATTTTTTGAGGGGGAGAGTGCACGCTGCAATCCAACAGCCGCTGGGCGCGCTCGACTGGCTACGTTACCCCTCTCTCACAGAACACTACCTTGAAATGTACTGCATTTACAACTTTATCTTATTTCCCTAATGTACGTACGTGTTTCGGTAGTGAGTGAGATGTGCCAGAGCACATTCCCATGCTATCCCTCCCCATTTTCCCAATCCTTTCTCCAAATCTATTCCTATATCTCCACAGGTAGGCAGCGCATCCGGGGGCGTCATTTTGGACTAATGTTGGCATGTATCGCGGATGTCTATGGGCGATAGTATCCACTTACCATCAGGTGGACTGTATCGATCAGGTGTGATTGTCTGCCACCTTCGTCCATAATTTTTTTTTCTAATAAATATACCTACATATCACACGTTCCAACACATGTGAACAATATAAACACGCTTTTAAAAAGAAAATTTTGAGTAACGTATTTGACTAAAGCGTAAGAAACATTATATGTATCTACAATAAATTATGATTTTACGAGGGAGGGCAAATTATTATGCGTAATCACGATTACACCTGTCAATTTGCGACGATAGACCGCGATTAAATACAAAGTATTTTTAGACTCTGAATCACAATTTTCGTACTCCTAAAGGATAATCATATTAATAGATTTAGGGTGAAAGATTTCTGCAGCTAGTAACTGCAAATTTCGGTATTTTTCGTATTTATTTAGCGAACTTTTCGCAAGTACAGACTACTGATCATAAGGTTACGGACCGTGGATTGAATGGAGTACGAATATGTGGACTCCATTTTTCGCAGTATACGATTCCAACGCTCTTTCAGTTTCCATATTTATTGTTTCTTCCCTGTGTCTGGGGTTAATATGTAGGTACCAACATCAATTGGTTACATTTGATATAATTGTTATAATGTTCCGTTTTATTGCGACTTGATTCACTCATTTAAATAATAACTACCTTGATATCACTATCTAAAGTTCCACTGTGGGGTGCATGCCTCCGCTTGTGATCGAGAAGGGGTTCGAAGATTTTAAAATGTCGTCCATTTTTGGGTTAGGTCGTCAGCGACAAGCGACAGCGACATACGCGACACTTGAGCGGCAGTCAGTATGATTAATATCTCAAGCGGTTGTGCACTTTAAAGTCAGAAAAATGTCCGAATATTTTCTAGACACAGATGATTTGCAACTTTTACAGTCTGAGTTATTAGTGAGAGAAAGAGATGATGATATTTTATTGGCAGGCCCGTTAAAGTCTGATAATGGTCTATGCTCTCCAATTCTTTAATTCATACGTGTTTTGAAAATGGAACATTCTTATTACGTGATACTTTTTGATAAAATTATTATTTTTATACATTAAAACAACTTTTAACCACGTAGGTAGGTATGTTTGTCAAGAGCGACGCGACACTATAAAGGTATTGGTCAAATACTGGTAACTTCGCTAGTCGCTTCGACGACACGTAACTCAGAAGCGCTTAACGCTTAATATAAAGAAAATATAAAGCGCTTAACCCGTCGGCGTATTGGGAAACAGACAAATAATAATGTCCCATATAATTAGTATTGAATTATTATTGGCTGTCGGTATCGCCTGTCGCCTGTCGCCGTCTGTGGAACCATACATTTATGTTATTGTTCATTTAGCACTATCCGGGTGACAGGTGTAGTATGCTGTAATATAACTTCTACTGACGTGAGCAACACTTGAAGCGTATATGCAGCGAATAAAAATGTACCTGGGTATGTCCGCAAGGCGCGGCGCCCGCGTCCGCCGTACAGAGCCGGTGATCGGAAGCACACCCACCTAGAAGAAACAAGATTCAAAATTAATTTTTATATTATTTAGTCTGTACACACGTGGTGGAGATCTTCTTTTAAGTATAATAAATCCAAACAAATTGACTTAATCGGTCTGTGTATTTCCATTACTACATATAGGCTTCTTCCCAAAACTCATCACCACACCCGGTTTTCAGCTTTTTTCATCCAGCCACTGCCGGTAACTTTCTCCAAGTCGTCAGTTTACGTGGCGGAAGGGCGTCTCACACAGTGCTTCCCAGTGCGTGGTCTCCAGCACATTGGCTGTCGGTGCTGCGACAAACATAACCCGGCTATTGTCAGCCCATTGTCCATTGTCCCATATTTTTACAAGTTGATCAGATAAAAATGTAAATATTTTGCTTTTTATTACAGTATCCTTTTTATTATCCTATGTTGGAGATAGCATCAAATATGATGAGTAACATCTGTTCGCGCCCACTCGCACCTAACAACATTACACGCATTCGTGCAATATTGATGTAAGGCTGTGGTCAAAGCGTGCGCGGGGCGGGCAGCAGGAGCGGAAACTGGGGATAAATTTGTTTTGTTTTCAGTTGACCCCCTAGATGTTTAATAAAAACCCAATATGTCTAATAATGGGATGTCATTTATCGCTTATCGTTATTGATAAAAACATCTTCAGACAATAATTTTAGTACAAAAATATTTTTTTATCCTTTATACTTTAAACAATTATATTGACTAGTTAAACACAGTTAGGTCGGCCTAACTGACAGGGTCACTATACGAAAATGGTTGAAGTTCAAAGAATATTATTTATTTAAATTACTGTAAAACTTATCATTTTGACGTGAAACGTCTTTAAAATCACACCGAAACACACGAGTACCGGGTCAGAAAAGTGAATCGTAACGAAAAGATCTATATCGTCTTACCTTAATAATTACAAAACCATTAGTCTTGGAGTCATAAATCTAGTGTCATTATTAGCTTATATAGTCAGCTCGCTGTTACGACCATGAGTTTGCGTCGGGGCTGGGTGGGTTGGCGGGGAAGGAGCACCGGACAGAATGGCCGAAACCAGCGCTCTCGCTCCTTTCTATTTAGTGTAGCTCACGACTCAGACGTGATAGCGCGGTGATTCGTGCGTGTGTGTATAGAGTTTATCTAGACCGATTGATTTAAGCAAAATTAGTGTAATTTGGACAATATTTATACGTAAAAATAACAAGTAAGTCTATAAAAAATTCAATATATTACAATATTGAAATACAATATGTCGACCTCAGTCCGTGCAAGAGCCAGTCGAAAATATAAATCGCCTATCATTGGAAAGAGGAGGTTATGGGCCACGCACAAGTACTCCATTGCCCGGCGCCGAGCGAGCGAGGCGGTTTCGGGAGCGTTGTAAAGCTGCCACGGCACGCTTAGTGAACGACGCCGACTCTGCGAGGATCTCTACCTCTGTTGTACCTGTACCAATGGACATAACGAGTGAAGATACCAGCGAGATAAAAGCGACTCGCCGACATAGACGTTTCACGTTAAACCAACAGCCGTGTGCCCCGACATAGCCCCACCCGACTTTTTTTCAGCATATTTTTCGCATTTTGTTTTCACAGAAAGATGTCCAGTGTTTTAAGTCACTACCGTAATTCATTCATTCATTTTCTAAATATATACTTGAGGAAAATTTTGGCGTGTGGTGTAGGCCGGCTTTAAAATGTAGGCTTTCAAATTCAATTTATTTGTTTGAAACGGGTAGCTACCATATGACATTCAAATTATTGCACAGCTGTTAAGCTCTCGCGGGCGTATATATTTTAAAAATAAGGAAACTTAAAGCATACTAACTTATTATCTCCGCTACTTTAACCTATAATTTGTGTGGCTTACACGGATATTTTCTAAGAAAATTCTCAATAAAGTAAAAGCTCTCTCGGATTAGGCATTTACGAAGGGCACAATGAAACTTAGTACACGGAAGATCTGATAAACTTTTGGAAATACAATTACGAGTATATATTAATGACGTCATATATACGCAATTTTTCCTATATTATTCTAGTTCAGGAGCTGGCATTTTTAATGGTACTCGTAAATGTGTTATTCGATGCTTGCTTGAGTTGTCAGTTTTTGTGAATTCATATTTCATTTAACGCTCTTCGCCACTTTAAATATATACATACGGAGTACCTACGGTTAGTAATTTCTGCGTTTTGAATACGTCTTTACAGGATTCCTACCAATGCATGCTATATATGGCTCTCAGACAACTATGAATGAATACACTCACTGCATTCGACAAGACAATGCCATATCTGATTATAGAAGAGATATATACACGTTGTACTGTCAAGGTTGCTTCCATAGAAGTAATACTTCTTATCCTTCTTAGAGATAACAAAGCTGATGCTACCAGCCCAGAGAAACCACACCACCTCTAAAGCAGTAGACTGGCCAACCCGCTTGGCAAGAGTGACATTTTAAGGTAATACATCCCTCATGCACATGTGCATGAGAAGGCCGACATCCAACAGTGGACGATAACAGGGCTGGTAACAGTTTACGGTTGCATGAGGAAAATACAAGGGGTTTTCTATATAGAACTTTACCTATATAGAATATTTACCGACTTCTATATAGAAGTCACTGTGGATTCCACTTCGCTCTGCTCCGCGTCTATAGTGACCGTACCCCAAGAACCTTAAGGATTCCTAGATACCAAGGTCACACGTACATGTTCTCCACTTTTATTACGTGAGTGTATGTATGTATGTTTGTTACTATGTAACCGCTAAGTAGAGGGGTGAATTCGTGAATTATTTTATTTTTTGTCTTAGCTTTTGTCGGTGACTTTTTTAATTAATGTCTTTGAATGCAATGGCGCAGGGGTTTGGAACCCTGATGACTCAATGAAAAAAAGTTTAATTCGAATCCTTAATGCAAGTTCCAAAGGCTTTTTTTATGGACGAAGGCGGCAGACTAGCATACAGTCCACCCAATGGTAAGTGGATACTGTCGCCCATAGACATCCGCGATACATGCCAACATTAGTCCAAAATGACAAACGTTGGCACGCCCCCGGATGCGCTGCCTACCTTTGGAGATATAGGAATGGATTTGGAGAAAGGGTTAGGAAAATGGGGAGGGATAGGATGGGAATGGGCTCTGGCACATCGCACTCACTACCGAAACACGTACGTACATTAGGGAAATAAGATAAAGTGGGAAATGAAGTACATTTCAAGGTAGTTTTATGTGAGTGAGGGGTAATGTGGCCAGTCGAACTCGCTCAGCGGCTGTTGGATTGCAGCGTGCATTCTCCGCCTCAAACGCCTCAAGGTACGAACCATTTTTAAGGATGTTTAACGGTTTTTTTATCCAACCTTTAAACACTCAATTAATCTGCGTAGCGAAGAGACGGCCGTGTAGTGTCGGCTTTAGAGCTGAGAAACCACACCACATTCCTCATGCTGCATGAACCGCGCGGCCCACACGGCTCGCCCGCGCCTATATCGCACCAGCCTGCCTAAGATAGCCCCACAAACAGACAAGACGTGGATTGTATCGAATTTTGAATTATTAAAACTTTATTGTGGGACCTAATCTCCTTGTGTTTTTGTATGGTGGATGTCGACCGTCTGGGACACGTGCATGAATCCATCCCTGCTCATACACAAGACAATGTGATTGAGTAGTAGTCCCATGTCCAACAGTGGCTAGTGAGAGGGCAGACTCAGACTCATTTCTCAGACCTCGAACTAAATCTTATGGACGAAAGTGGCAGACGAGCATACAGTCCACCTGATGGTAAGTGGATACTGTAGCCCATAGACATCCGTGATACATGCCAACATTAGTCCAAAATGACAAACGTTGGCACGCCCCCGGATGCGCTGCCTACCTTTGGATATACGAATGGATTTGGAGAAAGGGTTGGGGAAATGGGGAGGGATAGGATGGGAATGGGCTCTGGCACATCTCACTCACTACCGAAACACGTACGTACATTAGGGAAATAAGATAAAGTGGGAAATGCAGTATATTTCAAGGTAGTCTTCTGTGATTAACTAAACTAAATTATTTTCATGTGAACTAAATTATTTTCATTTATAATATCGTACTATCAAGGAGAAAAACATCGTAAAAGCAACTGCAATTATTTTTTATTTATGTTTTTATGTCGGTACGAATTATAAGGGCCTCGTCAGCCACGAACTTTTTGTCATTAAGCCGATGTTAACATCACATTAGCCTCCAGTTAAATTAGAGGGCGCTCGCTACTTAAATGTTTAATAATTGTCAGATATTGTGGTGTTGGATGAAACTCGTTAAAAGTTTATTTGGAAAAAAAAACCTGTGCGGTCAGGGGACCCGCGTCTAAACTCCGAATGTAATTCTAAATAAAATCTGTATAGTTCATGTATTTTTTTTTTGTATCATATTTTCAATGCACATAATTTAAAATAAGGAATCAAATCAAAAATTTAGGTTATACAACCGGCCACACACTAGTCTGCTCGTCTGTTAGTCTGCTGTGCACGCACACACACAAAGAGAAAGAGAACGGCGTATGGAGGGGGTAAAAATCTTACGTGACGTTACATTTTCTCTCGAATAGAAATAGAAAGAAATAAATGTTGTCACACAGTGCAGGTATGTGACAATAATAGCCAAAGGATGTATTAGCATTATAATGACTTAATAGAAAAAAAATCAGATTTTTGAGCTTCTAAGTATAATAAATCTTGGCTTGTAAGGATCAGCAGAAAAATACTAAATCACCAGCAAATCATGATGAATAAACAATCTATTTCTAAATAACTAAAGTAAATAATTTTATGATAAAGTTATTTCATCTCACGAAGGCTCGTTATACAGTGGCGGGGAGTAGCCGCGGCGGCGTCAGGAACCCAACTGAGCAGTGAGCGTTAGCGATGGATAACTCCGGAGTTAATGAATTAAAAGAGTTGAAACCGCGAGCGGACTAGAAACCTTTAGTTACTCCACCGAACTGTTACTAACTCCGAGGAGTTATTTAACTCCGAGGACTTACTTATTCTTTTGTTTTTGGTTGGATTGCCGTTCGCTCGCCGTGTGACCGCGTATCGACTAGTGCTGGGTAACTCCGGAATTAATGAATGAAAAGATGGCATGACTTTTTTTTATTAGGATAGGTGTATTAAAAGAGTTAAATCCCTTAATTGTTCCATTTACTCCGATCGTTCGAGATTACTCCTCGACCTTTTTTTAGGATAGGTGTATCAAGAGTTAGATTTTTTAATTGTTCCATAGACCTTCTTTTTTTCCTTGTGCTTGATTACCCAGCACTAGCATCGATAGTGATTACATAAAAGAGTTAAGGAGTTACTAAGAGGAGTTGGATCCGCAGGCGGAGTAGGATTAGGCGAGTTAAACTACTCCGAAATGTCTTGATTAACCACCACTAGTGAGCGTTGTCAAAGGACAATGCCAGAATTTCATAGACCAATGCCCTGACGAGTGCATAGATAAGTTATATTTCAAATTAAAGGTCGTATTTAATACAGTATAATAGTACATATTTTATTACATAGGAAGCTGGGGTTTTCTTTTTATTACTGAAAAGAAGAAAATATGCGCCTGATACATTTATATAGCAATAAGACTATCGTAATAATCGAAATGTTTATTTTAAGTACTAGTATTGAAATACTGACTTTAAGATTGTTATTTACTTAAATGTCTACGTAGGTTGGTAGAGTTCAGACTCGTTCTTACGTTTTTAAACCATACTTACCTACCATATTCGCCGAATCGCAGCTTGCCTGTACTGAAAGCGTTTGACATAGGATATCAATCCCATGGCGGATGCGGCTGTGTGAATTCCATTGGACACCATCAATATCAATCTCTGTACTAATTTATTCATCATACATTATTATATTTATTAGGAGTGTCAAGGACTTAAAAACCATGACCATGTAATAAGATGTAGGGGTGAAATAATAAAAAATCGTAGGGGTACGTAATAGTTTATTTAGAGTTTAGATTTTTTTTACAATACAACTGTGTTAATAAAACGCAGTATTTTAGTAAAACTTTTTTATTAAGTAGGGACGCTGTTGGCCTTGTGACCTCTCCAGCTACACCGGGTGGAGGGGAGGACGTTGTAGGTAATCGGCCTCGGCTTAGATTGGAAGATAAAATGTGTACAACATCTCGAACAAGTAATATGATATTAGTTTCCAATAACAAAAACAACAATACATCACAACAACAAATACAAAATATACCTCGTTTGCCATCACCCATCGAGTCAAAATACGAGTGTTATTTATTATTGGCTGCAGTAGAAGTACCCGATGTCTTTGTAAGCGATCAACGCACAAACGACAATTTAAGCATCTCAACATTTTGTATAAAAAACTATCACTTAAAGTCGGTTATCAAGCCGAGGGTCGTTATTACTTATTTGTCGTTATTTGTTTTTAGAAAAATTGGAAAAGTGAATACTTTTATAATTTTTCTGTAGAATCTGTGAACAGAAAAAACAACACATGAATTTTGACAATTATTCAATTCGCGTGTTGTGAACGATATTTGTTTCGAGTCTGAAATCGATCAATGGATCCTACGATAACAATTATTTCGAATCGATTATTTTTGTGAAGCCGATTTCGTTACACTTATTGCAGCACGTTTATTAACCAACTCCATAAATGTCGCTAAGTATCAATCGGCCGATAACGCCACGCACTGTCTTCCTTTTTATATAATCTAAGATTCATGCAGTTTTTATGAATCGATTATTTTCAATTCGAAATCGAATGGTTGAAATCCATTTTCATAGAGATGCGTCCCTAGTTGTCAACTGATATATAACTGCGCAGTATATTTTACAGGAAATCGTTCAACTTTTTATTTTAATGGGTTCTGAATCGTCACCTTCTTTCAATAATTATTATATGCCACATTTCCTCTTAAATTAAGATATAATTTTCTATATATATCTTTTTTTCGCACTCCTCAGGGCAAATTTGGGCATGGTCCTTTACGCACACTAAAACAATGTACATATACATACGAGCACAACTACATACTAATAAGCGTAATCCGCCTTCGGGAGATGTAAGGGAGACTAAGAATGTCATCGCCAAGCCAACTTAACTAACTGTCATCACAAAACCTAAATGTGAACCAGAAGAATCTTCTTCTTCTTCTTCTTCTTCTCAGCTCTTGGACGTCCACTGCTGGACATAGGCCTCCCCCATTGTCCGCCATTTAGACCTATCGGCAGCGACCTGCATCCAGCGGGTGCCCGCAACCTTTATGAGGTCGTCTGTCCATCTAGCAGATGGACGTCCTCGGCTTCGTCCGCCGGTAACCAGAAGAATAACGCTACGTAATAAAAATGAATTATTTACAACTTATAGCAACAAGTTGCGTGCGAAAACGTTACTTATACTAATTAATTAATATGCTAGCAACTAACAAAATGCGGTTATGTTAATACGTAATTGGGTATTACACGTGTAATGTGTAACTGTTAACAGGCGAGGGCCACATTAATGTGGGCCGTTACGGTTTATGAGCTATGAATTCAATGAATATTATTGTACACATAAAACAATATAGTTATAATTAATAAAAAGTAAATAATTGATCCGATTGCGATGAAACTTTGGTGAGTTGTTGTGCGCACGCGCGCCACGGTCTCTGAATTAGACGAAGTCGCGGGCAACAACTAGTAATAAATAAATAATAAATGACACACACCCAGACCCGAACAAACATTTGCTTTTTAAAGAAATGAATGTCCGCAAATGCATTACCAGCTGCGCCAATTCAAAATATAATTAATTGCCTTCAAAATACACAAAGACGTAAGTAGTTGATCTTATTATTATAATTAGGAAAAATTAAAAGCGACTCCTCAAAGTAACCTGTTACGTTCTCCAAACTTTAATTTTGTAAAGTATTTTTATTTACATAATACTCTTTTAAGACTTTCTAAGTAGGTCAAGATTTTCCTCGTGTATGTAAGTACCTACTTAGTTTTAAGACTAGCAATGCCACCGACTTCATTTCAGTTGACATTTGTGTAGTATGTGTTTGGTTAATTTGATCCCGTGGGAACTTTGTTTTTTATTATTGAAAAAAATCGCTACCTATTATCCTTTTTGAGCTGTATTGAATATGGTCGCCTCAGGACAATGTTCACATTGACAAATTTGATTTGGAGCGTGAGGGTGCACGCTGAAATCCAACAGCCGCCGGGTGCACTTGTATTTATTATATTGTGATAGCCTAGTGCTATCTATTCTCGACATACAATCGTGAATGTGTGAGATAAAATCCTCGGCTCATATCACTGAGCCTCTACTCAAGTACTGCTCTTTAAAATTGGCGGTGAAGGAAAACATTGTGAGGAAACCGGTATGCTCGAGAATAAATAAAAATCCGCACTCATCTCGCATGGTGAGTTATGAGTCTAAACTCTTTAGTGATTTTCTAGGGGAGGCCTGTGTCCTGCAGTGGGACGTTAAAAAAGGGCGAACCCGCAGGCAAATACTAGTTCCAAGACAAGTTAATTTCTAATTTCTGAAAATCCGCAGATTAGAATCAGAGCCAATCTTATATTTATGACCCACAAAACTACAACTGACTTTCGCAACTCGAATCCCACACACCTGTACCGGCTCGCAAAGTTTCCCAAAGAGGACCGAGCTAACTCCCCCCCTGGGAGAGGGGAGAAATTTGGGGAACTTGGGAATGAACTTTGTAAAGAAATTAACGTCTTTTATCCCCAGTTATGATATGAATAGGTATTGGTTATTGGGATTGATTAAATGATACGAAATTTATTTGCTAATCATACTCGTTAAGTTAGGTAAGAAATGATCTAAAAAAAAAGTAATTCTCTATGATTTACCATTTATGGCGATCAAATATGAGAAACGAACATTGACATATTTCACATAATATTTTTACAGTTAAATCGATAATTTTAATCGACAGATTGCTTCTAAAGTCAGATTAGATGTTTTATAATTATTACAGTATGTAGTTTTAATCCTAATATCATATTAAATATTTTCCATAACAACATTGTTGTGAGTAGCGAATGTCTATCCACTTACCACCACCCTATCTAGGTCGACAGTATCCACTTATCATCAGGTAAACCGTTTACCGCCTGCTTACCGTAGAAATAAGTAAAAACAATACAATATTACACATTTATAAATTACGGAGTTTGTCTAAATACCGAATCCACTTTGAATTTAGGTATTCTATTTCCCATGGGAATCGGCTTTGTAAACAGGAAATAAACCGTTTTCTCTGTTCCTTTGTTTCATAGTAGCTAAATATACCTATTTAACTTTTAGATCTTTGGTTTTTGTACACACATAACCGTAACCAGCCCTTTCATCGTCCATTGCTGGACATGGGTCTCTAGCACAGTGTGCATGAGGGAAGTATGGCCTTAAAACTGCAGGCTGGCCAAGTGGGCTGGCGTGTTCACTCCTTTATAGGTGGTATAGTTCCTCGGGGTTCGTGGTTCTTAGTCGCCTTTTACGACACCCGAGGGAGGAGGGAGAAGGGAAGGGAGATGGGAAAGACGAGGATGGTGGTGTTCTAAAGTCCACCTACACCACAAGGACAATAGCATTCAAGTTTTTTTTTTCAAAGCTGCTAACATTAGCACAAACTAAGTTTTATCATAAGCCAACAAAATTATCCCATCATGTAAATCTGAACCGAGCCCACCGGACATTTTATTATCGCGCCGGAACCGGAAGTGGCAAGGTCGAGGGCGGCGGCTCACATCCAAGCCCCGGAAGTGAAGTTATGTAACCTGTTGTTGCAAGTTCGGCGGGTGAAGGTTAATCTTTGGACTTTTATTTAACGGTATATTTCAGCAAGATGTAAGTAAAATTTATTGCAACCTGCTTTTTCAATATCCACTGCTGGCAGTGGAGGCACTGCAGAGCAATTTATCGGCAGAACTGCTCTCTGCTTAAACAATTGTAGTGCAGTGCTGCAGTCTCAGCACCTGCCTTTTTCTGGAGAGGGCGACTCCAACCCAGCAGTGACTTGTGCACCGTGCGTATCCGCTCGAGCAGGCTATCATCTGACTTCTGAGGATCACAAGGTTAGTGAAGGCTTTTTTCCTTTGGGAGGCAGGGATTCAATATATTAAGGTCCTTCACATGTCCTTCCTTACGAGGAGGAGAGTGCACGCTGCAATCCAACAGCCGCTGGGCGCGCTCGACTGGCTACGTTACCCCTCTCTCACAAAAGACTACCTCGAAATGTACTGTATTTCCCACTTTATCTTATTTCCCCAATGTACATACGTGTTTCGGTAGTAAGTGAGATGTGCCAGAGTCCATTCCCATCCCATCCCTCCCCATTTTACCAACCCTTTCTCCAAATCCATTCCTATATTTGGAAAGTTAGGCAGCGCATACGGGGGCGTGCCAACCTTTGTCATTCTAGCCTAATGTTATGGGATATCTATGGGCGACAGTATCCACTTACCGTCAGGTGGACTGTATGCTCGTCTGCCGTCTTAGTCCATAAAAAAAAAACATAATAGTTCATTCAAGTGAACCAGCTCTACTCATAAATTCCATAATTAAAGCGTCAAATATATATATTTTATTGACCAATTTTTATTGTATTTATAGCTATTAAAAAATTATATAGATGAATAACGCTTGACTTTATCAATGTAAATAGCAAATTCCAATATGTATTGCATTATAAAAAAACATTCTTTTCTTTTCTTTCTATCGAACTTTCTATCTCTTTATGCCTTTCGCTAAGTTCAAAATCCCAAGGATCCCCGTACTAATCCCAATAAAAACTTTTGTTTCTACAAAATTTTCTAAACAAAACAGGAAATCTCCTTCAAATCAAAGTTGTGTTCAAATCACTGTAAAAGCTACTCACGCCTGGTACACACTAGACATTCATTTTTTTTACATTTTATGGTTAAAGGTAGACTTAATGCTATAAAGCATTTTCTCGCAGCCACCCTTTCTCCTCTCTTCCCTTCCATCTCTTCCCGAGGGTGTCCTAAAAGGCGACTAAGGAATAGCAAAGCCGCTGTCACAAGCGCTGAGAATTCCTCTAAAAGAGTTCTGAGTTCTCCTCTACACATCAACTCTAAAATGAAATGAAAAATGAAGGCTATATTTCCAATGTACAAGCCAATGTTCATTAGAAGACCCATGTCCACCCAGCAGTGGATACTGCAAGGGCTGGTTGCATGGTAGGTGCAAGTGTAATCATATTGTAGAAAACAAAGATTGCAATAAGTAAAAATATATAGATATAAATGGTAATGAACGCTTAAAATATACTACATACACATATATATAGAGTGTCCGAAATTCATGTAAGAAGTAATTTTGATAGAAAACACAGGTTTTTAATGAAAACTTGTAATTTTTTATTGATTCATAAAGTGAACAGTATAGGGTTATCTATGGAATAGCATATCGGGTAAATGACCTCCACGGCTTTGCTGGCACATAAGCACTCTTTGTCGAAATTTTCCATGACCGTTTTGCATAAATACGGCGGAATTTCGTTGATACAGCGCTCAATGTTCAAGGCGTGGGTGGTCGTGAGCTTGTTGGCATAAACCTTAGACTTCAAAAAACCCCAAAGGAAAAGGTCCAACGGCGTTAAATCGCATGATCTGGTTGGCCAATTCTGATCACTAAAACGGGAAATTACACGATCAGGAAATGACTCATGCAGTAATTGAATTGATTACAACATGTCACCGAAGTGACGAAAAACCTGAAACATGTCAACCAATTTAAAATATATAAAACGTCACGAATACAGAATTATAAACATGTAAGCTTTCGTTGTCCTGTCTAAAACGTTCGTAACGCTCAATATTCAGCCCGGGCGCGGAGACGATACGCGCTCGCGACTTGGGTAACGCTCCTATAATACAGACGAAAATTCTAAAAATGTTCGTTTTGTGTTCTGTGTTGTGTTGCAAATTGTGCTGCCTGTCCTGGTGTGTACTAAGCTTTACTGTCTCCGTGCGAAACGCCATAACCCTCGTCAGAGTGACACTTAAGTCCCTTATTTTATTATTATGAGTTGCCTTGTCACAATCGCTGAGTGTTTCGCAAAAACTAACCGAACTGGCAGGTTATTTTATTATTTATCTGAGGATGGTGTCTGAAGGAATTGTAACATGGATTCGGGCTTTGGTTTATATAAAGACTTGAGAAGGAGACAGTTCTACACTCGACCTAAAAGATAGATCTCGAATCGAATGTGTCAGATATGTGTGTCACATTTGGGAAGATGGCCGTCTGCCGCCTTGTTTCTATAACAAAATAAAATATAAAAGAAACTCAGTGGTACGGGCCGAGGATTTGAACTTACGACCTCACGTATGGTCCGCAACTTTTTACGATGTCTTTGAAATTGAGATGTTGGACATTATTTATTTTATTTTCCTCTGACGTGTTACAAACTCTTAATTTTATGTGGCCTTCCACATCCCACTAGGGATGTTTCGAATAGCAAAGAATCACTATTCATGAATACATACATACAAATGCGAATAATGTGCCCCACTATTCGCGAATAGGATTACGTACGTAACCTACTACGCACAATGCAATGCAGCGCAACCAGCCCCCTCAGGATCCATTGCTGGGTATGAGCCTCGTCATACTGTCTCGTGTAAGGAATGTAGGGCCTTAAAGTGCACGCACTTGTAAAATTTATAAGTATGTAATTTGTAAGTATGTAGTTTGTAAGTGTGTAATTTGTAAGTACCTATGTAATTTGTAAGTATGTAATTTGTAAGTATGTAGTTTGTAAGTATGTACTTTGTAAGTATGTAATTTGTGAGTATGTAGTTTGTAAGTATGTAGTTTGTACGTATATAGTTTGTAAGTATGTAATTTGTAAGTAGGTATGTAGTTTGTAAGTATATAATTTGTGGTTCAATTTAAAGTGCCATAAATAATTTTCTTTAGTTCAATACCTTTTTGGTTTAATCTAACGTTAACTAGGTACCTACCTAATTCTGAATTAAACTATACAATCACTTAAAAATTAAAGTAAAAAATTAGATACGTAACTGATGTTCAAATGAAAGTTTACTATTAAAAGGATTTCTTTTAAAACCTATTTTATCAACAACTAGCAAAACCCCGCAGACGTTGTCCTGCCATAGAAGTTGATGTGCTGCAGCGCCATCTAGTGGCAAGTTACAACAAAGTCGATAGCTCTAAAATATTCTCCGTGCTCAAATACCTATGTATACCAATTTTTATGGCGATCGATTGAACGGTATAGAAGTTGATGTGCTGCAGCGTCATCTGCTGGCGAGTTACAACAAATTCGATAGCATAAAAACCTTATTCATAAAAAGATACATATACGTGACAACATTCACGGTGATCGGTCAAATGGTGTCGAAGTCTATTAGTCTCCAATATACTAACATCCTCTTTTATTATACTCGTATTATATAGATTTACATTGATTGGGCTCTTACTATTCGACTATTACAGAATAGTACTATTCAGGGCCGTCTTTACCAGGGGGTGCAAGGGGTGCGGTGCACCCCGGGCGCTCACCTTTTAAAGGTAATGAAAATTACACAATAGGATATTTGACTGTCATAGGTTACACCAGGGCCGTCTTTACCAGGGGGTGCAAGGGGTGCGGTGCACCCCGGGCGCTCACCTTTTAAAGGTAATGAAAAAATATAACGCTATAGTAAACAATTACACAATAGGATATTTGACTGTCATAGGATACACAATAGGATATTTGACTGTCATAGGATACACAATAGGATATTTGACTGTCATAGGATACACAATAGGATGTTTGACTGTCTTAGGATACACTCCCGCACCCCGGCGCAGAATAGACTTAAGACGGCCCTGGGTTACACAATAGGATATTTGACTGTCATAGGATACACAATAGGATATTTGACTGTCATAGGATACACAATAGGATGTTTGACTGTCTTAGGATACACTCCCGCACCCCGGCGCAGAATAGACTTAAGACGGCCCTGGTACTATTCTTACTATTATGGCTCCATCCCTGGTAGTAAAATTATACCAAGAGTTCAACACACGTGCCTTGCAGCTCGCGTACAAGTTTTGAAATAAGTTAAGCGACAATTTCGAGTAAGTTAACACTTTCTTGTTGTACATCTACTTGTGCTTGAATTCACTTAACTGAGTTACAGACGAGTTTGTTGAACGAAATCGAATCAAGTGCTTTAGCTTTGTGTGGAATTTTAAACAATTTTATACAAAGATGAAAAATATTATAATCTTTCGGAAGAATCAGCTCGTGTAATTACTATTAAACTTCCCTTACAGGTTCTTTTCTTTTGATAATTAAGAATATTTACCTATTTTTGATATTGTTATCTGTTTTCTGCATACCACCCAAAGGTTGCCTGGAAGAGATCGCTTTGGCGATGAAGCCGGCCGTTGTACCTTTCGTATTACTTGCTTAAATTATCTTTTTGCAACATTGTGTCGGTGTACAATAAAGAGTTTATCTATGTATCTAAAGGGTATCAAATCCAATCCCTATCAACATCAAATCCCTGGATAGATGTGATATTAAACCTACAAATAATATCAATGACGCGTAGAAATTCGTAGGCTATGTACTTAGTTATAAAAACAGGCCAAATATACCATAATATATACCAAATATACGCCCTTACCCATAATTCTAGATTGTTTTGATAGTAGACTAACTCTTGATACAATCAACTCGTATTGTGGTTTTCTATATCTAATCAGAAAGGTCAAGATGCTACTACACATAGCCATTCGAATTTAACCTCTGTTAATATGAGCTTAACGCGCTAGCGCAAGCTTGACCTGTGGTAGCTCGTTATCACAGTAGAATAATTTACAACGGTAAGACAACTTTATTCAAACGTTAAAAACACGCACACGCACACATACGCATAAATTTACAGGCGCTACAGGGAACTATGAGGGTACTTAAGTATTACCACTGCAGTGAGAGTTACAAGAACTGAATTAATGGTTGCTCTTTTGTAAGATGCAATATTAAACACGTAATGTCAGAATACAGATTTTTTTATTTATTTATTTTAATTTAGGGATTTTTTGTCAGACTGGTTAATTACGTCAACTTCTAAATTAATAACTAATTAATTAGCGCGAACTAGGGTCGGCAATGGTGGGTGACTCGAGAGTCATAAGAAATTCTCTACCAGTCAATCACAAGATTATACAGAAAAAGTTTCACAGATAACCAGTACAAAAAATGTAGCGTACTATATAAAGATATAAATAAATATACACACATATATATGTATATATATATATATACATACATATATGCATAAATACATACATAATATGACACATACATCAAAAGGCAACAGTAGAATAGAATACATCATGTGCAAGTAGTATAGAATATGAAATGAGAAACTAAACCACAAACTCTGTATCAAATAATGATCCTGAAGCATCTTTTTTGTTTTAATGGTCATCACCATTAAAGTTACCTTACTGGTTTCTATTTCTTCCCCTGCTCGTTGGAGGCAAAACAACAACGTCCGTGACCTTGCTGTGCATAACCTTCGGCTGATCGAAGGTCATCAATGAGGGTGGAAAACAATGTTGCCATAGCACTTAATTCAGTCCAGTGACACTGTCAGTCTTGTTGACGACATAATAAAGGTTAGGTACTTGTCAATTTTTTTCATTTTTATAGGGAAGTAGGTGGACGAGCAGGCAGTCCCACGTGATGGTAAGTGTTACCGCCGTCCATGGACACCTGCAACACCAGAAGGTATGCGGATACGTCGCCCAACGTAGCGTAATGGGAAGACCTCTTGAGGCGGTTCGTTCCAGAACCTACGGATTCACGGTATAAAATGGCTTTTGGACGGAACACTTCCCGACTTCTGTGACGGGAGGTGCGTAGAAACCCGAGGTGGGAATTTGGTTGAATAATTTTTCAGAGCATTCCCCATTGTACAGGCGTGGTACAACACCCAGAGAAATGCAACGTCTCTCTGAACGCTGAGGAGTTCTAGACCGCCCGTGAGAGTGGGATCCTCGACAATTCGCTAAGTGTCGGTTGGATTACAGTGGCGTGCATTGGTTTTGAAGCTTGATAAACTATAGTGGCCACATGCAAGTAACCAGCCTGTGTTTTGTTTCAATACTGGACATGGACCAGCTCATAAGACTGCATTAATTATTCATCGATACGCCTTTGGCTGTGCAATAATTTGAAGTGGAGCTATTTGAATCGGTAACATATCTCGACCGTTCATGTTGGTAACTTTATAATTTTAACCGTAACCGATCCTTTTATCGTCCACTGTTGGACGTGCGCCTGCTCGTGTACACTGTCTTGTGCATGGGGGATGTATGACCTTAAAATGCCACGCTAGCCAAGCGGGTTGACGAGTCTACACTTTTAAAGATAGTGTAATAAACCCTTAGTCGCCTTTTGCGACACCCACGGATAGAGACTGGGGTGGTGGTATTCTATAGCCGGCCCACACCACGGGGCAGCTTAAAACCAACAGTTTGTTTTACGTAAGCATGAACTAATTTCTATTGTATTGGCTTCAATTTTCAAGTGCCCATTTGTTTAGGGAAATATACTAAAAACACAACGTCATGAAGGACAAAACCCTTAATTTGTCCGTCCGTCAACCGCCGACGGCCCTTAATGGGCGGTCAAGGGCCTTCCTGAAGGCCGCTTTAATAATAAAGTTCAGGGTAAACCCTTTGTCTCACAGATAGAGGTAATCTTTCGTGGCGAAGCTATGAAAGGTATATTTTTGGAAGGCAGAAAGACTTGTTACCTTGTTTTAATAGGTTCACTCTTTTAATAGGTTTCGGTGTAAGTGACAAAGATATTGATTCATTTGCGTCAAATCGCGAAAGTCAAGAATGTGGGTACCGTATGAGTTCAACAAAAGTCAGCTGCTCACACGCGTTGAAGCTTGTCGTACTTTGCAGAACGGGCACAAAAATGAAGGGGTTGCGAATCGTAGTCACTTGTGACGAGAAGTGGAACCTGTATGATAATCGTAAATTTTCGTCGCAATGGCTGAACCCAGGAGACATAGTCGATCAATGATCCAAACGTAAACTGAGTCAAATGAATGTCACGGTGACTGTATTATCCACTACAGTTTCTTGAGATCTGGCACAACAATTTCAGAGCCCATTCCCATCCTATCCCTCCCCATTTCCCCAACCCTTTCTCCAAATCCAGTCCTATATCCAAAGGTAGGCAGCGCATCCGGGGGCGTGCCAACGTTTGTCATTTTGGACTAATGTTGGCATGTATCACGAATGTCTATGGGTTACAGTATCCACTTACCATCAGGTGGACTGTATGCTCGTCTGCCACCTTAGTCCATAAAAAAAAAAAATTAATGCAGATGTGTTCTGTGAAGAATTACAAACCAACCGAGCGTGGTCAATGGCTCTTGTCACTAGTCCATCGCTTCTCCTGCTCCATGATAACGCTCGGCCACACACTGCACGACAGACAGTCTCGTAGTCAAAGGTACTTCGAGTGGGCACTCTCCGTCACCCACTGTATTCGCCAGACCTTGCACTTACTGATTTCTATTTCTTCTGGATTTGGATAACTTTTTACACGGGAAAAAAATCACCTGCGATGAGGCAGTGATTCAGAGAATTCAACGATTCCCGTCCGGGAGTTCTATAGCATCGACTTCCATTAAAATGGCAAATGTGCATTGATAATAATGGACAATACTTCGATTAATTAAATATATAATTTCCAAAAACATATTTGAATGTTTCTATATAAAACCGCAGTTTCATAGATAAGGACCCAATATACAAGAAATTAGCAAGAATTCATAAAAAAATAACCCTATTGTAAAATTTTGGTAGTATCGATTCAACTCTCCATACTGATCAACTTATTTTCTATTTTCACGTTATTTCAGCAATAGTTTACAAACATATGTTTACAGGTTTTCAAAAATGTGTTACGTAGCTAAAATACTGGTTATAATTTTTTTTATTGGCGTGATATATTTCGTAGTTAATTCAAATTGAGTAGATACGATGTACTTACTATATGAAAAACATAATTCCATTTTTAACGTTTGTTAAATAATGTCAAGGCAATCCAATACAATACAAGAAATACAATCAATACAAGAATACAATCCGGTCAAAGAGCAATGACTCGATCACATTCGTGTGGTCGTGAGTTGCAATCCTCGGCCCGCATCATCGAGTCTCTTATTGGTGCGTATTTTTAGAAATGGTCACTAGCTCGGCGGTGAAGGAAAACACCGTGAGGAAACCCGCATGCCACAGAAATAATCTGTGCCATGCCGTGGGAGATTAAAGGCTGATACAAGTGCAATGTCAAAATAATAAAATGGACTACATGAAGTTAGATAATTATTGTGTTATCTATTCTCCGACGAAACCGACCATTTCCGAACGAAAACAAATTCTTTTACAAGTCACAGACCTTCGTCACAAACAAGCAAATAAAGTTAGATTCCTACACAAAGTGTCATCTGTTTGCGACTTAAGTCCTCGGGGTCTTGATTCATACATAAATTATGCAATAGTACAGTCAGCCGCAACAGTTATACTGTATTCATTATACGACTGTCATTATACTTGTAGTGCTGTCAGCCATACAAACCATAGAAGGTAACTCGTGTCGTGGTCGCAAATTTTAAATTTAATTTTAAACGTCATAAATAAACATGAATTATTAAAAAAAAAATTTTTTAATGTAAACAAACAAACACACTCAAATAATTGCACTGATTGGTTGGCGTTGCTGAAGAAATTTTTTTAATATAATCTTACATACCTATTATGTAATTAATGTAAACATGTTTAAACAAAGGTTTCCGTCAGACACAATCAGAAACTATTTATCTATACATATAAGAAACTAGCCATCCGCCCTCGCTTCTTATTTTTCAAAATTTCAAAATAAAATATAGCCTATATTAGACACGGATAATGTGGCTTCCAATTTGTGAAAGAATTTTTGAAATCCTTTCAGTAGTTCCAGAGATTACCCCCAACATACCTACAAACACACAATTTTACCTCTTTATATTATCAAATACGAGGCATGCCTTTTAAGTTTTGTCGTTTGAAGAAAAAAACACAACTAGAACCTTATAGTACTTTTTATTGTTTTTCAAAGTATTCACCACGTAGCTTAATACACTTTTCCATTCGCTCAAACCAGTTATTATAACATTTATTCCACTCTAAAGTGGGGGTGTTCAAAATGGCTGACTTGAAAGCGTCGACTGCTTCTTCACCGGACTGGAACCTTTGACCACGAAGACTTTTCTTAATTTTAGGAAATGTAAAGAAATCGTTAGGGCTTAGGTCAGGACTGTATGGAGGATGGTCAAGAATTTCTACTTTTTCCTGCTTCAAATACTCAATCGTTTGACGAGCGCTGTGTGAGCTTGCGTTGTCGTGGTGCAGGATGATGCGTCGCTTTGAGTTAGATTTTCGAAGTTCGGCGATGACTTGTGGTAAATAAACTGTGGTATACCACTCTGCGTTAACCGTTCTACGATCTTCAAGTGCAATAGTCGCAACATGGCCGGTTTTTCCAACGAACGTGGCCACCATCTTCTTTGAAGTGCTTCGAGAACGAACAACTTTAGTCGGCTTTGGCTCGTCTTGAAAGACCCAGATTGTAGATTGTTGTTTGGAATCAGGATCGTAGGCATAGATCCAAGATTCGTCACCACTGATGATGTCGTAGACGTGATTTGACTCTCCTCGGTTGAACCTTTGCAGAGTTTTCTTACACCATCTGACGCGGGCCGCCTTGTGATCGTCGGAAAGCAGATGCGGTATCCAACGGCAAACTAGCTTTCTCACACCAAGCGCTTCATGCAAGATCTTCTGAATGGTTGTCCCTGAGATGCCTAATAGAGCCTCTATCTCTCGATACGTCACATGACGATCTTCGAGAATTAGTTGTCTCACAGCAATGATGTTATCTTCAGTGAAGGCGGATTTTGGGCGTCCTTCGCGAGATTTGTCACTAACACTAGTATGTCCACGCTGGAATTCTAAATACCAGCGTTCGACAGTCCGCAGACATGGGGCTTCATCACTGAACACAGATGTTAGCTCTTCAAAACACTGAAGCCGTGTCAGGCCTCTTCTAAAGTTGTAGAAAATTATTGCACGAACATTTTCCTTAGAAAGATTCATTTTCGTACGTAACCTGACAGGTTCCAATCGACGCTGTGACTAAACAATAGCATTAATCCTAATACTTTCAACTGTTTTGAGATTCAAAATTTAAACACATTCGAATATAGAACAGTTCCAAATTCAAAATTGCCGGGAAATTCTGGAAACGACAGAACTTAAAAGGCATGCCTAGTATTGAACTTTGTATTTAGTAAAACTCAAAAATATGTGTTTGTGGGTATGTTACCCACAAACACAAAACTTTACCTCTTTATTATATAAGTATAGATTGGTAACAAAGCCAGTGTAAAGTACATGTGATTACACTGATTACAGGGCAACAACGAATTTTGGAATTTTTGCCTGTCTGTCTAAACGCGCGTCACGCCGAAACCACGGGACGAATTTTAATGAAACGTCATAGTTATAGCTTATATGCTGGTTTAACATTTAGGGTATACTTCGATCCCTTTCGTTGCAGAGTTCCCACGCGAACGAAGTCGCCGGCACCGCCAATATGAGGGCGAGAGTGCACGCTGCAATCCAACAGCCGCTGGGCGCGCTCGACTGACCACTGTACCCTTCTCTCACACTACCTTGAAATATACCGCATTTCATATTTTATCTTATTTCCCTAATGTACGGTAGTGTTTCGGTAGTAAGTGAGATGTGCCAGAGCCCATTCCCATCCTATCCCTCCCCATTTTCCCAACTCTTTCTCCAAATCCATTCATATAGCTCCTAAAGTCCAAACGTTTGTCATTTTCGACTTATGTTGGCATGTATCGCGGATGTCTGTGGGCGACAGTATCCACTTACCATCACGTGGACTGTATGCTCGTCTACCGCCTTCGTACATGAAAAAAAAAATACAAATTAAAAGCTCTAGATGTGGATAAATAAATCAATAAATATTCCTGCGAACTGTACAATACCTGTGTAAAATTCAGATTTTATTCGAAAACATGTTCAAGTTTTATGTAACTGTCCGTGATGAGGTCCTCGGAGAGACGGAGACAACTTTAGTTAATGTTGGCGACTTTTTACTTTTCGGTTAGGTATTTTAATAATTTTAAAATTAAATGAATGTGTTAAATAAATACTATACATATGTAATGGCAATATCAAATACAATAATATAATGCAATCATTCTAATGAAAATAAATGAAAATCACGTCGGCGTATTCAGCAGCCAGCTTAATTTATATCCGGAACCGTAATCTGCTCTTTTGTAGTCCATTGCTGGTGGTGGCCGTGGGCCTCCTCGTGTATGTCGTCTCGTTCACGCGGGGTGACCAAGTGGGTTGGCGAGTCCACCCTTTTAGAGGTACTTCCTCAGGGTTGTGGTAGTGATACGACACCCTCGAGAGGAGATAGAGTGCTCCCTATTCTAAAGCCCGCCGACGGGTCCACGAGCCCACCGATACTGTGATTTACAGACACGCGACACATAATTATGTTGGTAATAATGACTAAAATTAATTGTATAATAAAGACATTTGTTTAACCTTTTATTCCTTCAGAGCAGGGGGTAAAAACAAACAAACAACCCTTTGAAACATTTATTTAGGTAAGAGTGATGCAACCCTCTTTTAGTAAATATCCAAATATCGTACCGCATACATACTTAGCACACACATGTAGCACACATCTAGCTACATAACACAGCGCCATCTGTTTATAACTATTGGAACTTTTTATAGTAATTTCTGTGAATTTACTATATTATTTCGTGATTTGTAGTTTTAAAAATCAATACTTTTTCACACACACCACTCAATTGCACTGCATACACACAAGCAGAGATTTATATAGACGTAGGTATCTAATAGTAGCGGCTCGGTTAGCAGCTGTTTCTGAATGCTGTGTGCTTTCTAGTCTGGACTATTAACCACATAATAGTCCAGAGTAACAAAGTCAAAGACTTCATTTGAAAAGAGGCGTATGTATCTCGCAGGGCGATAGTATCCACATATCACTATGTGGACTGTGTGTCCTGCCGCCTTTCTTTAAAGAAAAGGTATTGTACTATACAATACTTAGACCATAACACAACAGAATGCCTATTCAGTTATTATTTCAATAGTTCATTTAACTAAAATTATGAATACATATTTTATTTAGTAAAACGTTATTTATTTAAAGTTGAATTCAGCTTGTAAATAATACAATACGCTCGCCGGCTTTCCCTGAATTCATACATACGATTAAAATTGTAAAGTTGCGGTAGCAATGGTAGCGGAGCGTATGGCGGACTACGCTGAGTTCCTATTAAAAACTCACTCTTTAGTGCTTGAAACTACTTCTTTCGAAATTAAATCGAAATTTTTTAAATCATTTATTTTAAATTATACAATAGGCCAGCTTTAGAGTGGTACCACACCCCATTTATTCCCGTGGGTGTTGTAAAAGACTACTAAAGGATAACAAAGCCGCTACCACAAACTCTGAGGAACCTCTAGGCTTGCGCACAAAGCGCATCGCGCTGCAACGCGTCGCATTGCAAAACTGCGACAACGCACATTACAGACGCGGCAGGCTTGTAATGGGCATAATTAAGTCCGTTAACTGTTGACATTCAATTCTTCACTATAGTGAACACGATGTATAGTATAAGATACGAACGACGGGACGAAAGTCAACTTAGGTATCATCTAAATAGAGGATACAGAAGTTAACTTTCATAAAAAGTTGATCTCTTTTAGAAGAAAGAGATCTTTCACTGGAAAATCGAATTCACCCAAATGTAACTATGAAACAAATAAAACTTCTTCTTCTTCTTCTCAGCCCTTGGACGTCCACTGCTGGACATAGGCTTCCCCCATTGTCCGCCATTTAGACCTATCGGCAGCGACCTGCATCCAGCGGGTGCCCGCAACCTTTATGAGGTCGTCTGTCCATCTAGCAGATGGACGTCCTCGGCTTCGTCCGCCGGTACGTGGTCACCATTCGAGAACCCTTCTGCCCCATCGGCCATCGGTTCTTCGAGCTATGTGCCCTGCCCACTGCCACTTCAGCTTGCTAACCCGAGAGGCTATGTCGGTGACTTTAGTTCGTCTACGGATCTCCTCATTCCTGATTCGATCACGTAGGGAAACCCCGAGCATAGCCCTCTCCATAGCTCGCTGTGCGACAGTGAGCTTATTTATGAGGCCCATAGTCAGAGACCACGTCTCGGTGCCGTAGGTCATCACTGGTTGGATTCGTCGATTGACCTCTTTCTCGAAGTTGGACCTACCTAGTTGGACCGTTTGGCCTAGGTAGACGTACTCGTCAATAACTTCGAGAATCGAGCTCCCAACTGGGGTGGGCACGACATGGACATTCGACATGATTTTCGTCTTGTCCATGTTCATTTTAAGGCCCACCTGTTGGGAAACTCGATTGAGGTCTCCGAGCATTGTGCTAAGATCCTCCAGCGATTCTGCCATGACCACAATATCGTCGGCAAATCGAAAATCCCAACCTACATCTCTGGGACCCAAGCCAACCTCACCGGCTCGTGGTGCACCCTGCCGACCAACGAACGAGGCTCTGGCGACCCGCCACCACGCACTGTACCAGCGCGGCGGGTTACGGTCCACCCCCCCCCCCCCCCCCCTATGGCAGCAAAAGTAAAACGGCCCCAAATTCCCGGCGGCTCCAGTCGCAACACCGGCGTGGACGACGGGCGCTGGTCGAGCGCTGGAGCCAGGGGTGCTAAGAATCTCCGGGCGGGATTCCACCGTCGAACGACCAGGGCTCTTAAAACGGATTACCAACGTAGGTTGTCACTGGCGACTTACAACACGCGCACTTTGAGGACAGACGAGAAGATCGCTGAGCTGGAAGAGGAGATAGGCAAGTTGCACTGGGATATATTGGGGTTATCAGAAATCCGAAGAGAGGGGGAGGACACGATAACCCTGAAGTCCGGCAACTTGTTCTATTACCGGGAGGGCGACCAGCAGTCCCAAGGTGGTGTCGGGTTTATCGTCCACAAGTCCCTCGTAAATAATGTTGTAGCCATCACGAGTGTGTCGAGCAGGGTCGCGTACCTTATACTCAGAATATCCAAGAGATATTCGTTGAAGGTCATACAGGTCTACGCACCGACCTCGGCACACCCGGATAGCGAAGTGGAAGCAATGTATGAGGACATTAGTAGAGCCATACATGCTTCGAAAACACACTACAATATTGTTATGGGGGATTTCAACGCGAAACTGGGCAAAAGAGGCGACGATGAGTTGAGAGTGGGGCAATTTGGATGTGGGCACCGGAACCAGAGGGGCCAGAGGCTGGCCGACTTTCTTGAGAAAGAGGGACTCTTTATGATGAACTCTTTCTTCAAGAAGCCGGCTCATAGGAAGTGGACCTGGATGAGCCCCGACGGTTCCGTTAAAAATGAGATAGACTTCATTATGGCCACAAAGAGACAAATATTCAATGATGTCTCCGTGATCCACAGGGTGAAAACCGGTAGTGATCACCGAATGGTTAGAGGCACATTGAATATAAACGTCAAGTTGGAAAGGTCCCGCCTGATGAAGTCTACGCTCCGACCTACTGCTGCCCACATACAAAACCCCGAAAGCTTTCAGCTTGAATTGTCAAATCGCTTCGATTGCCTAGAGGATTGCGTTGCAGTGGACGATATCAACAACAGGTTGGTAGAAACTGTCCATACGGTGGGGTCTAAATTCTTCAGACATCGTCGAAGAGATGGACCCCTAAAGCTCACCGACCACACCCTCGACCTCTTGGCGGAACGACGTTCGATGGCACTGCAGACTCCTGATGACGCGGAAGCATATCGGCAGCTCAATAGACGGATTCACCAGTCCTTGCGACACGACATCCGTCTCTTTAATACTAATCGTATTAAGGAGACGATAGAGCGGAATAAAGGCTCCAAAGTGTTCGCAAGAGACTTATCTATTGGGCAGAGCCAGTTGACGAAGCTGAAGTGGGAGGACGGCAGTGTCACTTCCGACAAACAAGAGGTACTGAGGGAGATCGAGAGGTTCTATGGACAGTTGTATACCTCGGTCGCTAAACCTGTTGGCAACTTGGCCAAAGACCCAAGAGCCAAGTTGACCCGACACTATACCGAAGACATCCCGGACATCAGCCTGTACGAGATTAGGATGGCCCTCAAACAGCTTAGAAACAACAAGGCGCCGGGTGAAGACGGAATCACTTCAGAGCTTCTGAAAGCGGGTGGAACACCGGTACTGAAAGTCCTTCAGAAGCTCTTTAATTCCGTCTTGCTCGAAGGTATTACGCCGGAGGCATGGAACAGAAGCGTGGTGGTGCTCTTCTTCAAGAAAGGCGACAAGACCTTGTTGAAGAACTATAGGCCCATCTCGCTTCTGAGCCATGTTTATAAGCTGTTTTCGAGGGTTATCACGAATCGTCTCGAGCGCAGGTTTGATGACTTCCAGCCTCCCGAACAAGCCGGTTTCCGAAAAGGCTATAGTACCATAGACCACATCCATACGCTGCGGCAAGTTATACAGAAGACCGAGGAGTATAACTTGCCATTATGCTTAGCGTTTGTGGACTATGAGAAAGCCTTTGATTCGATCGAGACTTGGGCAGTGCTACAGTCCCTCCAGCGGTGCCATATTGACTATCGGTATATCGAAGTGTTGAAGTGTTTGTATAACAACGCCACCATCTCAGTCCGAGTACAGGAAGGGAGCACGGAGCCGATTCCATTGCAGAGGGGTGTGAGACAAGGAGATGTAATCTCTCCGAAGCTCTTCACCAATGCGATGGAAGACGCTTTCAAGCTCCTGGAATGGAAAGGACTCGGCATCAACGTTGATGGCGAATGCATCACTCACCTTCGATTTGCCGACGATATCGTGGTCATGGCAAATAAAACTAATAACAACGAATTAAAATTTATTTCATCATTACAATGACATTTAAATTGTATACTTTTAAAATAAATTAAATCACACGACCTACTAGTGGAATTAGCAAAATAAGTGTTCTAAAGAAACAATAGCTTGTTTCAGATTCAGAATTCTGAAGCATCGAAATAAATGAACTAAACGAGTCTTTGAAATCTAATTAAGAACTTAGACAAATGAACTAAAGAATGACAATGAACAACAAATGAGACGAATTTTTCTCGTGAGATTGAATTAGATTAAACAGGATTATAGAAGTCTAGTATGTCCAATATTAGCCTATACCTAACTTAAGCCCTACCCTAGCCTAGCCTATACCTAGCCTATACCTATACCTAACTGCGGGCCACAGACCGCTCTTAGTAATCATAAAGGACCGTAATCCTCGATACGGTCCTACTGTGGATTGTTCAATACACATTTTTTTAAATTTCTTGTTTTCTTTATGATATTTTTCTTCCTTACCGAACTAATTATTCAAAATATGTACTAGTAATAAGTACATGCGCACAGATGCAGAACGAAAACCGCATAAAACAGGTATTTACATAAAGGATTTAAAAGACATTGAAGACTTTGGGAAGTTGCCGAGAATGTTCATTGTCTTGACATCTTTTAGTTTTAATATTGGAATTTTAAACATAAACTCAGGAATACAGTCACTAAATTATAATTTAATTGTCTGACACAATAATTTTTAACACACACACAAGTCACAATTAATTTCTAAAATTATATTAACTTATCACTCTACACAATTTTCACTATATCGAGATAAAGTATGCGTGCTATAAAATTGAAAACAGTTGGTCAGGAGGAGCGTGCCTTGGGCTCTCTCTCAACTTCAACTGTGTTCTATTTCTCATGGACCGCCTCACAGAGAATCTGTTAAAGAGTCCCTCCTGCGTCGCTTACGTTTTGCAGTACCCATGTCATGACAGCCATACTCCGACATATACATATTCCGCTGTGTAGTTGGCGTTGAAATCTTATCCGTAAACAAAAAAATCAAGAGCTAAGTG
Organism: Sesia apiformis; assembly: GCA_914767545.1. NCBI lineage: Eukaryota > Metazoa > Arthropoda > Insecta > Lepidoptera > Sesiidae > Sesia > Sesia apiformis. Next base: position 520,961 of record OU611968.1, read on the forward strand.
TTGTTAAAAATGACTATTGATCACGTACCGAGTGCGTTTGAACAGTACATTGACGGCCGAATAGCACGGTTGGCAGTATCTCTTTCTGAGTTACTCCGGAAACTAGAGACTTACCTGTAGTCTGTCGTTTTCCGCTTACACCGCGGCCACACCTTCACGGGAACGTGTCTGTATGTTTAATTAATTTGGTTCTTGCTTCGTTTGTATAGCTCTGACTGAGTCCACAATGGTAATGAAATTTTTATTGAATTCCTTTTCCTTGCGAACGATATAAATTAACTACAATACCATCTTGAATTTCCCAAATACTCGGGAGGGCGCTGTTTTACCGCAGTAAGACGTTTTTAATTTTAAATTTTTAACGTGATACAGCTGTCCGATTTTGATCATTATTTTGAAAGAAATGAAGAAAATATATTTATTAATTCTTATGCATATATGCATATATTAATTGTATATAACAGTAAACAGATGGTCACCGTAACCAGCCCTTTATCGTCCACTGCTGAACATGGGCCTTCTCATGCACAATATCATGTGCATGAGAGATGTATGGCCTTAAAACGGCACGCTGGAAGAGCGGGTTGGCAAGTCCACTTTTATAAAGGTGGTGTAGTTCCTCAGTGGTAGCGGCTTTGTTAGCTCTTAGTCGCCTTTAACGACTAACGACACCCAAGGCAAGAGATGGTCAATTATATTAGGCACTCAATGTAATATTATATTAAATGTGATGAGTCTCGCGCTATGCGACTAATTAAGTGTTATCAGTTTAAATATTGTGATGAGTCTCGCGCTATGCGACTAATTAAGTGTTATCAGTTTAAATATTGTGACGAGTCTCGCGTTATGCGACTAATTAAGTGTTATCAGTTTAAATATTGTGATGAGTCTCGCGCTATGCGACTAATTAAGTGTTATCAGTTTAAATATTGTGATGAGTCTCGCGCTATGCGACTAATTAAGTGTTATCAGTTTAAATATTGTGACGAGTCTCGCGTTATGCGACTAATTAAGTGTTATCAGTTTAAATATTGTGATGAGTCTCGCGCTATGCGACTAATTAAGTGTTATCAGTTTAAATATTGTGATGAGTCACGCGCTATGCGACTAATTAAGACAACGGAACCTAAATCTGTATTAGTGCGAATGCCGAGTATTCTCTTTGCTTCGAACCGACTGAATCGGTTTGCTTTGCAGTATGCCTTATATGTCTCGTACTCGTATGTATGATAATTTGCCAGTGATGCTCCGTCTAACCTCCTACGAGTATGAACTTTTCCAATGACAAATTCCAATGCTACTACGCAGCGTATACTACCGCTAACGTTACTACAATTCTTATTCAAAAAACTCAACCCCGCCCCTCCTTTTGAACCTGGCAAGTATCCAAACTCTTATCATGTATACACGAGTGTCGACTCGCCTCGCTTTGATGTTTATGTAGCCACTATCGCCCTTTGAAATAATATCATCAAAATAAACATGGATAATACAGGGTTACTGGTAATTCGAGCTTTTTCCGTTAAGGGCTTAGAGGGGGTTGTTGGCGATTAATTAAACCCTTATGCCAAAGTGACAAAATTACTTTAAAAATGTTAAAAAAAAAACGAATGCGTATGGTCAAACATTTCTATTACTTTTACGTCGTGAACATTCTAATATTTAATTATCAGTAGCTACTTAACCTTTTATTTTAACGATGTAAAAATGATCTTTGAGCGCTGGGCGCTTAATAGCCTTTAGGACTCTAGCGTTAAATGCTCGTAAGCGTTGTCGTCCAAGTTGTTAACATTTAATAGACAACACTTAAACCCGGTCAACATAACACACAATAATTTGTAAAATCAATAATAAAGTGTAAACAAGATAATACACAGAATAAGTGCCGTAGTACAGTAGGAAGTACAATCGCACCGATGAGTATGGCGATGTCGGAAATGGACTCCAACTCAGCATAAGCCGCAGTGAAATACAGCGCTGGTTTTCAGTGGATCCATCACGTCACCACGGACGTCGGACAGCAATAAGTGAAGATTCCGGAAAACGCAAGTGTTTCCTCAACGATGTCTATCCATACTAATATTATAAAGAAGTAGAGTTTGTAAGTTTGGATGTAGGAGGTAATCTCCGAAACTACTAATACAATTTCAAAAATTCTTTCACCAATATTTAGAATGGACCTTCAGGGTAGACATAGGCTATGAATTATTTTCAAAAATTTTGAAAATAAAAATCTTATAAACAGAAGAGAAGTGAGGGCGAGTCGCTAGTACTGTATATAAAATAAATTGGCACACTAGTTAAAACACACTCACATTATTTAAATACTCACGCTGATGTTTATAAAAGAGATAGTAGGCACAAAAATAAACTGTATTTACCTCGGTGCAAATCAATGGTATTCAATAGAAATTTTTATTGCATGGCTATCAAAATCTCTAACAAGCTGCCAGAGGAATTTATACACTGACCGGCACGGAATCTTGGCCAAGCGCTTATCTCGCGATAAATAATGTTTTAAGTATATCTAATAAATGTTTGTTATTAACGATATGTTGAAAAAATATTTACTTTTAGTTCAAGAGGGTAATTCATTATGTTTGAGTGTACCGTGACGTTTCTTTTAACTTTTAGTTGAATTTGGTAATTTCAGCGACAAAGTTGATGTCTTAATTTTGGTATCGTGAAAAGTGTACCGTTAGATTACTGCATTTTTGTGATTTTGTAATTTAAATTCAATATTCAGAGGTACCTTAAAACCAAACAAAATGCCCATAACACCAGCTCAGGTTGCACAAGCTGTAGCATTAATCGATCAGGGCCTGACACAACGTGAAGTAGCTATCGCGCTTAATGTACCACGTTCGTCAATGCAGTACGCCCTGAAACGATACCAGAATACTGGCCACTACATCCGCAGACCAGGCAGTGGAAGCATAAGATGCACATCAGCCCGGGACGATCGATTTACCGATCTACCGATCCAACGATTTAAAAATAAGTCAATGGCTCACGATCAATTGTTTTTATAGTTTGAATGATTTCTTTAATTGGTAATGGAAACATTTCTCGATGTATTGATTGATTGATTGATATGTAGTGTTCTCTATGTAATGTTATTATTGATATATTTAATTGTCTACATGTGGTGACGGGTAGCCAGTGCCGGCTTTACCTATGGTGCAGGGTGTGTGGCGCACACGGGCGCAGGGTCTTATAGGACGCTCTCAAAGACCCTGCGCCCGTGTTCGCGCGACTACTAGAGGGCGCCAGGGTATTGATTGCACCCGGGCGCTACATGGGCTAGAGCCGGCGCTGCGGGTAGCTGTATGTAATTCATGATTGTATGACTTGAATGTGTATTAACTGATGAACTGTGATAAACACATGACATACATGAACCTTTGTATATATGACATGGCTGTATTAATGTTAAAGTTTATAAATAATCTTGCACACCGGTACACCGTTAGAATGAATTGGAGGCCAAAATCACATCAGCACCTGTACAAAACTATTCCTTCAGCAAATAAATGATATGAATTTGAAGAAATAAATAGATAAACACACCTTTTGTGTGTAATTTTTTGGTAACTATTTTTATCATTTGTGTGTGCAATAAGATATATGAATAAATAAATAAATGTTTGTTTGTGTTCCGCCACAGCACAAAACAAAACGCAGTGTACCGCCATAATGTTTTGCGCACTAGAAGGTAGCATCAAGAATTTTCAGCGTCTTAAATACTAGCGGTTAAAAGCTCGAGTCTAAAACGGTTAAGTTTGGTTCATTTGTCTTAGCGCTCGATCGCTTACAAGGTTACTCAATCGATCGAGCGCTCAGCACTCATTTATAAAACAGTAATGTAGGTTTTTTTTTATAGAAGCATAGTGCCGTACGAGCAGACAATCCACCTGACGGTAGGTGGATACTATCGCCCAAAGACATCCGCGATACATGCCAACAACAGACCAGATTGACAAACGTTGGCACGCCCCGGATGGATGGGAGAGATGGGATAGAATAGAATGGGAAGTACTCATTCTTCACGATTTTTTTTTGAGATTTTTCGAAGTACTAGGGTTACATATACAGATAAAATGTACGTTCCCCTTTTCAAGTGAAACTTTCAAAGTCGTTACGAAAGCTCTATTCAGTTGGAAAGTTCTTTGTGATATGTTTGAATCAATGAATTGAACCCAATCAACTGATGCTGCTTTTAGGTGATCTTTCAACAGCTTCAGAACCTTGGAAAGTTAGACTTTTGTTCTTTTATCTAACGATGAAGATTAAAAGAAATGGTTATGATTTTAGCAGTTTTAAGTACACGTTATGTAGATTAGGCGCCACATACGAAGTCCCATTGTTGCCGCCAGCTTATTGGTTTCAATTTGCCCTATCAAATTATGTATTTATTATTTACATCCACCAATAAAGATGTGTCTAAATTAGGAAGTAAATCATAAACGGACATAATAATATTTATTTTGCAAAATGGCCGACCTGTCATTAGTTCCCTTAAATTCCGCGAGACTTCTTTGATGGCGCGCACTCTACTCGTAAATCCGTATGTATAAATAGATAGATAAAACTCTCTATTGCACACTAAAACAAAATTGGGTATACAAGCGCTGATAAGATTGAAGAAAAATGATTTTTCCTTTTATTGATGGCAATGGTGCAATTAGCACATTCTGCCAGTGTCAAGTTTTCTTCGTAATAAACAATTTCAAAGACTAAAACGCATCCTGTCAAAGTCCAGTGCTGTCGAAGTAAGTCAGGAGTCGCTCAGTAAAGTGATTGTAGAATTACTGAGGAGAAGGACTCCGTAGAAGCACACGAAAAACGCAATCGTTTGCTTTTATTTGATTATCACAAACGTTGCGCACAAACACACTTTTTTTTTTTTTTTTTTTTTATAGATTAGTGGGCGGACGAGCAAGCGGTCCCACGTGGTGATAAGTGTTACCGCCGCCCATGGGCACCTGCAACACCAGGGGGTATGCGGGTGCGCCGCCGACCTTGCAAAATCCTATTCACAGCTCTCTTGAAGAACTAAATTTGAATTAAAATAATTAAACTTTGAAGTTTAATAAACTGTCACAATTAAACCACAAAACGTCACAATACACAATTTTTAAAATCAATCAAAAACTCAATTTCACCTCTTGAGTTGCCGCCTAAAATGTCCCAACTGATAACGTTGCGAAATAAAAGTAGTATTTCGATATTTGTGCCAAGAGCCCGGTAACCAATTTAATTAATATCAGATTTTCTGACAATAAAAGAATCTTAACCGAAATTCTTTGGATACAAAGTCAAAGGAATCGTAATATTATGTTCACAAAAGATATTTCATTATAATTCTTTTTATAGAAGTATTACTAGTTGCGAAGTTCAATCAACTAGAATGATATTCTAGCGAGGGCTAGTAAATACAAAATTTACTAGCCCTAGAACCTTATTAGAACCTTTATTCTGTATTCATTTAAACACAAGAGTAAGTAAATTACAGTATAAAAAAACCAATCCGTACATTTTTACATCTTCTATACATATAAAATACAATCGCAATAGAGCCATGTCTGTACAGGAAGTATTTATAAAAAAAAGTGATTGAAATAGTAAGTTTTATAGGAGGGGGTGAGTGCACGCTGCAATCCAACAGCCGCTGGGCGCGCTCGACTGGCCACGTCACCCTTCACAGAAGACTACCTTGAAATTTCCATTTTATCTTTTGTTCCTAATGTACGTATGTGTTTCGGTAGTGAGTGAGATGTGCCAGAGCCCATTCCCATCCTATCCCTCCCCAATTTCCCAACCCTTTCTCCAAATCCATTCCTATATCTCCAAAGGTAGGCAGCGCATCCGGGGCCGTGCCAACGTTTGTTATTTTGGACTAATGTTGGCATGTATTGCGGATGTCTATGGGCGACAGTATCTATTTACCATCAGGTGGACTGTATGCTCGCCTGCCGCTTTCGTCCAAAAAAAAGTACGATTAATATAAAGCCCAAAACAACAATTTTCCGAATTTGTGTTGTCTGTCTGAAAGCGCATCGCGCTGAAACTACATGACGGATTAGTTTTAGCTTACGTGTCGGGTAAACAATTAGGATACTTTTTATCCAGATCGATTATAGAGTTCCCACGGGAATCGCATGTTCATGCCAATGAACTCGCAGGCACCGCTAGTAAATAAACAAGTAACGAAAAATTATTAAAGAAAAAAAGTATACCATCAGTCTATATATATGTCTCCACCGCTGGATACAGGTCTCTCTCGCCTCTAATATTAATATGGGGATTGTAGGGATACAAAATTGTTTGGCTACTGAGCCCTCGTGATGTCAGGGGGGGGGGGGGGGATTTTTAAAATAATCATCTGTCGATATATTTTTTAAAATCGTCAAATACCTACAACACGGACCCCTTACCCTTTGGACAGTGCGCCGCATGTTGGACCCAATATTTAGGTGATACATATGTGGTCATATGACCAAATGGGTCCTATAAGTATGACGAACTCGCCGCAAACTCTTGTTTCGATCAAGTAACAGATCTATGGATACGTAGTTTTTGCGTGAGAAAAGCAGTTGATGCAATTACAAAAAATACGGCATTAGTTTTCATTGGTAAGCCCGTGGGGTCTTCTCACACCCTCACGAGGGTGGAGTGGATGGAGGAGGCGTCTCCTCCGTCCGCCAACGCGGACAGGTCGATGTGTTGGTCCTCTGGGCCGTAGTGTTGCCTCCGCGTTTCTTCGTGCCGCCCTAGCAGTACATAAGCAGCGTAAGTGGCACCAGTGAAGCCGCTCGAGACGAGCCTCACGACGCGATCAGGTCAAGTGTTAAAAATAACCCACTTGATATACCCTACGCCCTCGAGCGTCTCTCGATTTGTTGAATTTTATTCTAGTATTTAGACTAATTGGTCTGTGACCTAAACTACCCTCCTAAGTAGAAAAAGCATTAGTAACATTTTTAACTAAAACACAAGTATATACAAAGGGAATAAATAATGGTTATTCTTTTGGTTTTATCCAAAATCCAAGTTCCTAGCATGATTTCCAAATGAAAATTGTACTAAATTTTTTTGCATTCTTCTCGAATGTCATCACTTGTGACTTTTTCTATGGATGGGGCAGTGCAGTAGCCCCTTAGAATGCAACTAGCCCTATAAGTATCTTTAAGCACTGCTAGACGGGCCTCCACAAGTATAGGTATTGTCTTGTGCGTGAGGAATAAATGGGTTTAAAACGCCACGCTGGTCAAACTGGTTGGCGAGTCCACTCTTTCAAAGGTGGTGTGTAGTGTCTTCCTCAGGGCTTGTGGTAGCCGCTTTAGAATAATACAAGGTAATTTTACTATACCCTATGTACTTATACATAGCCACTCACCATAACAAAACATGCTTCCACTTCATCAAATGTATTATAAATCCTGTCAGTACGTATGCTATCTCCCGATTCCATTCACTCGTGCAGAGGCACTAGCGTCCGAATAGTGTGGAGCTATTTTTTAAAAATGAGGGAGGCATTACATCTTGTGAGTCGTGACCAAGAAGTCGGAAGTCACTCTTTCAGCGCCGTTACAACTAGGCTGAAGATGGGATGAGCGGAAGCGGATTTTAAAATAGGTATTTTTACAATTTGTGTCTTTATTATTATTAATTGAATCTTCCGGGCTACTTGGCCGAGGTCTTCTGGAATCTCTATTCTTTCTCCCAAACGTTTCCTCAACAACTGCGTTTGACATCTTCAGTGACGACTGCGTTCACTTTCGGAGAGATGTTATCTCTTCGGCTTCTCGAGCGCAACTGACTCGACGACTGTGGCGCACCGGTATTTATAGTGGGCGAGGGTAGTTGTGATTGTGTGTGTACCGACGCACCGATATTTATAGTGGGCGAGGGTAGTTGTGATTGTGTGTGCACCGAGTCTGTTTTTGTCCCCCCCTCTCGTTTCTCTTCCCCGTGAGCTTCATGTCTTCGGAGTGCTGGATACCAGATATTACGGAGTCTTAGATTCTCTTCTTTTTTGTTAAAATTGTTGGGATGCTTGTAGATTTCAATAGCTTCCCTATTGAGACGGGAATAATAATGATTCCCGGTTGACAAGATCTTTGTGTCCCTGAAGCAGATTTCGTGGTCCGCATCCGACAAGGCATGTTTAGCTATGGCTGACTTCTCAGTCTCTCCTCTTCGACAATTGCCTTTATGTTCTTTAATGCGGGTATTGACACTCCGTTTTGTAGTGCCAATATACACTGACCCACAGGAGCATGGTATTTTATATACTCCAGTCGAGGACAACGGATCTCTGGGATCTTTGACTGATCTGATGATATTTCTGAGTTGCCTCGTAGGCTTAAAAATGGTCTTCACGTTTTTCTTTTGTAAGATCTTGCTGATGCGATCTGTTACGCCCTTAAGTAAGGTAAGTACGCTCTGCTTCTCTCTGGGTTGGTGTCGATATTGTCAGCTTTTTTGGCTCCTCTTTTTGGTTTTTGCACCCTCTTAATTTGAGACTGTGTATCCGTTGCTTTGAAGGGCTTCGTTTAAATGTATAACTTCCGATTGTAGATGTATCGGTTCGCAGATTTGTTTCGCCCGGTCCATCAGCGTCTTCATCATTGCTCTATTTTGTTTAGGATGATGATTGGAATCTTTATGTAGATATCTGTCGGTGTGGGTGGGCTTGCGGTAAATTTGATATCCCAGACTGCCATCTCCATTTCTGCTTACCAGTACATCCAAAAACGGAAGCTTCCCATTCCTTTCTTTTTCCATGGTGAATTGGATTACACTCCACTATTTTTTTTTTTTTAATTCTATATACTTAATTTGGGACTTTGGCCAACACTGGCATGTCAGTCCCATCGTAACCTAAACAAAATTTCACTTACTAAACTAAACACTCAAAAAACACAACGACGGCTTGGACATATCCGCCAGTGCCACCGCCCAAAAGCGGCTCCGCCGTGCGGCCGGTTTACGACTCAAATTCAAGACAGCCCCATTCCAGGATAGACCTAAGATGGAGCTGATCCAAATCCAAACATCTCATACACCTGAATAGCAACCTCAGATGCAGGAACCGCTAGGATATGAGTGAACACACCCATATCATAGGGGTTCAAATTCCAGCGCTGCATCAATGAGGCCCTTTGCCTTTGGTTTCGGGCACATTCCATCAACAAGTGGTACGTATCTTCTACGGCTCCACAAATTTCACAATCTGGTGATTCATCTATTTTCATTCGGAAGCTAAAACTTTTTGATGGAAAGTGCCCAGATCTTAACCTATGCGCTAGGACAACCATTCGTCTTCCCATCTTGGACATACCGAACCATGGTATTGGAGGAGGCTGACACTGGATTATTTTGTACCAAATGCCCTTTTCCTTACTTCTCTCGTCAAAATATTCTTTATATTTAGACGAGCACTTTTTTCTTAATTTATATAGTACTTCGGTATAATTTGGTTTTATAGAAATTTCCATCCCTTCAGTCACTGCTAATTTGGCTAATCTGTCAGCCTCCTCATACACTCCACTATAATTTGTGTCTTGTTCTCTCAGTAGCGAGCGGTACAATTTCTTTGGGAGAAAAGGACAGTTGAACTTTGAGCCAATAATACCTATAAAAATTCGATAAAATCGAGGTTTTGTATTCCTCTGCATCCTCCTCCAAAAATGGAATCTTTTAAATTGTCTTTTCTGTATTGCATTAAATAATGGTTTCTCTGTGTCAGTCTACCATAAAAAAAAAATATATAATATAAAATAGTTGTAGCGAAAAATAATGATTATTTTTAGAAATTAAAGTTACAAATATGTAAAGTTTTGTTGTCTAAAACGATTGTAGTGCTCATTATTCAAACCGGTCGCCTAGTCGGAACGACGCGCGTAGAATTAAAGATATACTAGAACTGTACTGTAAATCATAAAAAAAAAAATATTGTAAAAACTAGTAGAATCGATTTTAATCTCGAGACTAAACAATCTATTTTTAGCTTTTGTATAATTTCAGTAACAAATTGAATAATTACCCAACTATTCATTTAGAATAAATTAACATATTTTATTCGATTCAATTTTAGTAACAGACCGATACCCTGTTTTATATCAAAGAAATCTCAAAAGCAACTCCATTTCAAACATACGAGGATGTATGAGCTTACATCTCAAGACATCATCACGTCACCTCAATAACTCACCGGAAATTATGTTCCTCATGAGGAGATACCCCATCACTATCCCCATATTTATCTACCGCGTACACTGCCATTCACTAGACACTTCAATAACTCCTATGACGTATAATGTACAAATAAATCACGTACAAAGGCTTTGTTTATTACACCCCTATAACGAGGTTGGAAATGAATTTTGAATTTGTTTTCTTTTTAAATAAGAAGGGAGACAGACGGCAATGCCAAACACGAGATGGTAAGTGGTTACCGCTGTGGACACCTAAAACATTCGGGGAGTTTCCGATACGCATCCGTATAATAAAAAATAATAATTAAAAAACCATACGTGAAAACGTAACCAGCCTTTTAATAGGAAACTGCTGGAAATGGGTCTCCACATGTACATTGATTTGCGCTTTAAAAAGCCACGCTAGTTGGCGAGTCAAGCAGATTGGCAAGACCATTCCTGACTTACTTCGACGAGACTGGACATTGACAGGATACCCTTAAGACTGAAATTATCTTGATTACGAAGAAACTGGCAAAATGCCCTAATTGCACCATTGCCGTATATGAAAAGAGAAACAAATATCAAGATTTTAATGGCAACAAAAAGGTTTTACGTTTTTTGCAACTTGAAGAATAATGAAACCTCCTGTAGCGACTTTCATTAAGTGGTAGTACAACATTAAGCATTGCAAGTGAAAAAGAAGGTTCATTAAAAATTCATGGGATTACGACGTCTTGGAGTATGGTCGCAGTGTGAGCGGGAAGAAAATCAGGTTGCAAGCGGAATACTTTTCTTAAAATGCCAGTGGGACGTCTGTCACTTTGAGCACAGCAAATTAGATAAATTTGTAGGCAACTGGTTTTGCTTATTACATCTATTTTTATTTTTCTGATTGACTAAATTCTTGTGGCCTAAAGAAGCCACTAGATCTAAAATCTGAAGCCCATGCAAATAGATAATTTGTTTTTATTTTCAATTTTTAACAGGAACGCATGGGGTAGACATGTCAGTTCCATCGTATCCTATGCTAATTAAATTCCCACACATGTAATTATACTAAAACTTAATCATATAACATCCTAGCTTCACCTGAAGATGGTTTGGCTAAGATGCTTTGAAAAATGCCAATATCGAAATTGTTGATGTTGATACTAAATTTAGTTAGTATCAACATTATTTCACGCCTGTTCCTATCGCATCAAATGTTAAACGTGAAGATAGAAGTATCTTCCCACAAGTCTCACAATTAGGAAATATGACCCTTTTCAGCAAATAAAGGAATTTATGGATAATATAATGTATAAGTAACTTAAGAACTCTTATTCAGCTCATCTAGCAATATGATTCAAAGGTAAATTGTTTCATTCTCACCTTTCATTGTTCACTACCCTGATTCGGTCAAAAATCGCTTGATATGTAATACTTTTTAAATGTACGAAGGATTTCATTGCTCAAACTCATCTATTTGAGAATACATATTAGATAATTATGTTATTCAAGCATTCTAAGGCTTCGACCTTAGAGTCTAATAGTGTTCAGTAGCTCTCTAATTCTTTAATTCATGTGTTTTGAAAATGGAACATTCTTATAACGTAGTACTTAAGTTTCAAATTTGACTGTTTAATGACCTCCTCATCTGCTTCACCCCCCTAGAAGTTGCCAACCAGGTTTCTTTGATAAGAACGTATGATGTGTCATCAAGTCTATGCCCATATAGATGTTCCAACTGGAGCACGTCATTAGGATTTATTTATAAAAAAATTTGCATTTTCTACGAGCCCCCGTCTTCAATGCGACCGTACCTCTTTAGTACTTTTAATTTTCCACCGGCTAGTCTAATTTTTTTCCTGTGCGCGCGCACAATAGAAACACTTAGGTAGTAGATATAGATACGTAATATTAAAAATACGTTAAATAAAACACAAAATTATAATTGTTTTAAAAATATTTTAAAAAGTTTTAAAAATACCAAATTGATTGGTACTTGGTATATTTAATAATGAGGCACTTAATTACATCTATATTTTCTGTATGAAAATTTTTGAGTGGGTAATAAAAGAAAATAATGGGCTTGCGAAATAATCATCGTCCATAATGTTTATTATAATCTGTATGAGTGTGACTTGTTATGTGATTTATTGGTGTTTTGGTATTTGCGTCACAATCTTTATATTAATAATTTAATAATTATATTCCTTTATTTATTTATTTAAATTGTCGTACAAAAGTCGGACTTTATGCCTTACGGCATTCTCTACCAGTCAACCTTTGTTATAAAAAAAATCCACTGTTTCCTTCACTCTCATTTTCTTAAATTGTTAGCATAACATGTTATATAAATAACAACATTTTATATTGTTAGCATAAATAAAGTATAAATAAAGTTATATACTTTAATTTTTCCATTTTAACCGATAACTAACGTGGGAAACAAAAAATACCTTAAGTACTTGTTCTTGTTGTCACACTTTCAAGTCGAGTTTTTCATAATTATAAAAACGACATGTTGCCACTGAGGGAACGATTTATCTATTCGTTTGTAAATTTATATGTCTATAAGAAGAAGAAGATGGAGAACCCCTCATTACAATTTTCTAATTGAATATTGAATTGAATTGAATTTTCAATCATATTGAAAATATATGAAACTAATTTCGTGAAAAAACGGCGGTAACATCAAATTCTCTTCAGTATTTAACACACGATTCCACGCGACAGTGTTGAAAACAATGCGTTTGTATGCGTGAATCGCATTTCAGTTATTTCTACGGAGTTCCAACACTGCTCATCGCCTATATCGCGATAATAGCTACTTTTCACAATCCGCTTTATCACTAATAGGATTGTGTGTTTAAGTACGATTGCTAATTAAAAATAAAATGTTTTAAGAACTATTTTTTTTAACGTTATATTTTCTTATCTGCTGTTCTGATGTTGTGGTGTCGGCTGGTTTTAGAATAGCAACACTCTATCTCTTACCCTGGGTGTAGTAAAAAGCGATTAAGGGATAACAAAGCCGTTACCGCGAGCTCCGAGGAACTACACTTACTGTGAAAACGTGGTCCGCTGGGCCAGCGTGGCGTTTTAAGGCCATTCATGCCTCATGGACGAGACCATGTGCACGATGAGGCCGGCGGTGGTTCAGAGCTGGTGACGGTGTTTTGTAATGACTACTAATGAGTAATTTTTGCTAGTCGTAAAGGTGAATTACATAGATACACATAATGTGAATTTCAGTCCTTTTAGTATCCACTGACATGGGCCTTCCCGTGCACATGACAAGGGATGTAGGACCTTAAAACGCCACGCTGGTCAAACAGATTGACGAGTCCACTATTTTGAAGGTGATGCAGTTCCTCAGTGCTTGTAGCAGCCGCTTTTATCTCTTAGTCGCCTTTTACCTACGTCACCTACGAGAGGAGATCCCTTTCTAATACGCTTAAATCTAAATACGCTTTTAGAACTCCTTACACAAAAGTTATTTGACATGTACTAAAGGCGACAATCAATCAACTATCAATCAATCAATCAACATACAATGGAACGCGACTACAATTTTCTTAAACATACATTATAGATATGTAATAAATTACGCCTTTGCATAACACTCCAAACAACTTTTTCCAAAAAAAAATTCTTTGATTTTAAAACCCAGTCAATGACACTATCCACTAACCATCGGGTGGACTATATGATCGTCTCAGGCCTGGTTTTCCCTTAAAAAAAATCACAATTACACCTTATATGGTTCGCTTACAGCCTGTATATATGGTACACCAAAGTATAAATAAAAAACTCACACGTGATTATACATATTACTTGGTAAAAGAAAATACTTTGTAATATAAATCAAACCAGTTAAAATTTAATTCCAGTATTGATTTCAACGATATATCCAGTTATTTTCAAAGCAAATACCTACTCTAATTCCCTTACACCTTCATTATCCCTCTTCAATACGATCGAATTTCCCAACATATTCACCGTTGCCAAGATATATACCTTTTATTATATGTATACCCTTTTTTATCGGTCCCGTGTGGGTTGTACACTTCGACAAACTTAACTGTGCAGTTACCTGGCGGCTTTACAAATATCAAATTTCTTACGCTGTGAAACAACATTAAATTAAAAATAAAAAAATTCATTACATCTATCATTTAAATTATCTATTAAACACTAAATTTTTAGCTATTTTATTTTGAAACGACTATCAACGCGGAGCTCTGGAGATTGTGTTACGAAGAAGTAAATCAAACGTCGACAATGGTCTTGGATTGGTCTTGGATTGGTTACACCTTGCGGTGGTCTTAGAATGACATCACGAGCTCTAGATTGAAACTCTCAAGGAAAGCAAAACTTCGCTACAAATCAACTCTTCAACCGAAGGTACAACGCTTCGGCATGAAGTCCAGGGCCGGTTGAGATTCGATATCATCATTATATTTTTGTATGGTGAGAGTGCACGCTGCATTCCTACAGCTCAGTGCGCACTTGACTGGCCACGTTACCCCGCTCTCACAGAAGACTACCTTGAAATGTACTGAATTTTCTACTTTATCGTATTTCCCCAATGTACGCACGTGTTTCGGTAATGAGTGATATATGGAGCCTATTCCCATTCCATCCTATCCTCTCCCACCTCATTTCCTAACCCTTTCTCAAAATCTGCAAAGGCATGCAGCGCATCCGGGGGCGTGCCAATGTTTGTCAATCTGGACTGATGTTGGCATGTATCGCGGATGTCCATGGGCTACAGTATCCACTTACCATCAAGTGAAGTGTATGCTCGTCTGTCGTCTTCTTTCCATATAATATATATATATATATATACATAACCGCAGAACAGCTGTGCATTCACTGGGGGCAGAATTAAAGCAGCTCAACCCACAAATACTGCTACACTGTGTAGAAACGGACTCCCTGAGGGTTGAGATAGAAGCGCAGTGTGGTAATGAAAATGAAACAGAAGGTAAATAGTTATTAACAATGCATTCAACAAACAATTTTAAAGATTCATCCCTGTTTTTTCTATTGTGGTTGCACCTACATTGTATTTTAGTAAGTATACTTATAAACATTTATTGTCAGTATATTCTCAAAATTTAATTATTTCTCATAAAACATTCGCTTCTTCGCTGTTGAAACAGTTAATTTCAGGAAGATCCCCGACAAAAAAAGAGGTTCAAAATATTTCTCCGAGAACAATGCATTTAGAGTTAGTGGTTTATATTCCCAATTTTATGTGTGTACTTATATAAAGATTGTTTTTAATCGATTAGAAAATCGCAGCAGTAACCACTCTAGTGGTGGTCCACGGGTTCGCCCACTTTATCGTAGGTATAGCCTAGAAAAGTAGACATTAAATGGTAAGCTTTGCTTGTCTACTTATATGGATGCTACTAACCTGGTAGTAAATAGATACTCTCTCCCATGGACATCCACGATACATGCCAACATCAATCAAGAGTGACAAACGCTGGCACATCCCCGGAAGCTTAGCAGCTTAGGAAGCCATTGTTTGAAGATTAGCAGTTATTACGGAAAGTGGACTGCAAAAATCTGGAAAATCTCCCTAAATGATTAGTTCTACATTTTACCACACGCAAAGTTATGTTTGTCAGTGCGTAAGGCCCAACAGATTCAATTCGGCCAAGTTTCCCGGTTTAACGAGCCCCAATAACAGCGATCTGAGATTTTTTGCTTCATTCGGCCGGATCGCGAGGTTTAGAAAAGATTTTCAAGTTGAACGGCTTGAAGGAGGTTATATCGCGTACAGACTGGTGGAGTTGGTTTCATAACATTATTTATTTATTCAATAATTTTATCAATAATTTTAGCATCAATAATTTTAGCATTAATTGTAATTTAATTGTAGCATCTCAATAATTTTATGAGTATAATTGTATTATTTCACTTCCTTACTTCAAAATTAAGGAACCCTCTGAAGTTATAATAAAAAACGTAGTTCTACGAGTATCTAATAATCATTTGTTCAGTCTTTTTTAATTTTCAAACTTTATCCTATTCCCCAATGTACGTCTTTGTTTTAGCAGTGAGTGAGGTATGCCAGTGCCTATGCCCATGTCAGAGCCCATCCTATCCTATCTCTACCCATGTTCCCAACCCTTTCTTATCATTCATAAATCTCCAAAGATAAACAGCGCATCCAGTAGTACGCTAACGTTTGGCATTTTGGACTGGTATTGACATATATTGCAGATGTCCACGTGTGACAGTTTCTCCCGCTGTCGTCTGTCACTTTCTCTTTCACAAAATATCTAGTATTTAAATTTTAAATTGATTTAGTACGCCTATTGAAATAAAACATAATGGAAGCTATACATAATGTGTCACTAACATAATTGAAAAGCAGAAAATACATTATTAAGTGTCAAGAGTAGAATCGATTCAATCAGTTACTATAATTATTCTTTTCCCATGAGTTATAATACAATTCTAGCATATCGTTTATTCTACGCGCGTCACCCGATGCGCGCACGCGTGCCGCGCAATCCGCGCCCGCTATGACTAATGAGCGCTACGATCGTTTTAGACAGGACACCGAAACCTTATATGTTTGTAACTTTTGAGTTATTCCCTAAAATTATTTTAAGACGAGCATACAGCCCACCTGATGGTAAGTGGATACTGTAGCCCATAGACATCCGTGATACATGCCAACATTAGTCCAAAATGACAAACGTTGGCACGCCCCCGGATGCGCTGCCTACCTTTGGATATAAGACTGGATTTCGAGAAAGGTTGTTGATATTTGTTGTATGTTGTTGTAACATGGAATGTTGTATAATATTTGTTCTTGCAAAATACATTACTTGAATTTTTTTTTTACGAAATTCAATTCGCTTCTCCCCAATAGCCAATTTTTGCCGAAATCTATTTAAAATCTCACACTGTTCATATAAACTCGTCTTTACTCGTTCAAGTGAAGATGTTTTCTATCTAATATGAAAATAAAAATGTTATAGAGTTATAAAATTCCATTATCTGCTCCAGACATTGGAGTGGAGTGGAGTGGAAAATAATCATAATAAAATAAAAAAAAATACATAATTAATAAAGTTTAATAATAAAGTTAATAATAATAATAAATTTAATAATAATAAATAATAGTAAATTAATAAAGTTTACATAGCAGATCAAACGGTTCTGTCAGAAAATATTTCATTTATTTATATAGATACATATAATAAAACTGTAGAACCAGAGTGTCTGTACATTGAATATATTTATCAAAAACCGATTAAGGACGATGAAGGAAGAGTATCAGAATACAAAAAGACGTTATTGAAAAGTTTTGTCTGTCTGTTTGTCTGTTCGAACACGCTAATCTCCAAAACTACGGAACGGATTTTAATGGGGTTTCCACAGATTAATTAAGCTTAGCTTGGCACTTCGAATAGGCTTTGTTTTATCGAAATCGGCTTACGGGAAGAAATATATATATATGTATATATATGTATTACTTTAAGAGTATCTATTTAAATTAGACTGCTCCTGTGTTTATTTTTTTTTATGTTTCATCTGGTGGGTGGTAGAGAACGTCCTAGTTAGAGCTTTAGGACCACCATTTCTAAATGTCAAATACTTGTCAATGAAGTTTAAATAAATGAATTATAAAATAATCAATAATGATAATCTCTCTCTCTCTCTTTTTTGGCTCTACAGCCCGGGGTAGACCTTGGCCTGATCCAGCAAGTTTTTCCAGATCCTACTGTTCATAGCCTTCGTCCTCTAATCTGTAATCCTAACCGCTTTAAAATCTCTGTCTACTTCATCGAGCCATCTCAACCGCAGCCTGCCGACCAACTTGAATCAATGTCTACTATGTCTGGTTCTGGATACACGTCACAGAGCTCACGGTTGTGGCGGATGCGCCATTGACGGCTCCATATATTTTTCGGAGAATCTTCCGTTCAAAGACCTGGAGGCTGTTTTCATATTTTTTAGTCAGGACTCCGAACCATTCCGAACCATATGTCAGCGCAGGTTTTAATAAAGTTTTATACAGTATTAGCTAGGTTCCTGGATAACGTTTTTGACTTTAAGTATTTAAACAGTCCGAAATAGCTATGAAAAACGAATGAAAAACTACCGGCAAGTATTCGTCGCTGTATTTCTGCACTGACATTATTGTCATTAGTTGCTAACGTGGCCAGCTACACAAACTCATTGGTCTCTGGATAGCTGTATCTTCCTATTGTGGCTTGCAACTGCGACTTGTGAATAATAGTAATAATGTTTAAATAACCACTAGCCACGGTAGAACTTTGAGCATATAACATACAATTGAGAATATTGAAGTTAATAGTCCCGAATAAAATGAGATTATAAATAAGAACCAATGATGTAATCTGTTGAAATACTGTAAAACAGTAGCTACCTGTAAACCGATAGCCAAACATACAAATACTCGATACATCGAATGCGTCTATCACTGAATCGAATGAGCCAATCGATGTCCACGCCAGACACCGATTTGTAGTTTAATTAAGTATTATCGTATGTCGAGGACTCTGGAGAATTGGAATACGGTTGCACAGTAATAGGTAACTTACGGTATGGTAATCATAAACCGTAGTCATTCCTTTTGGTCAGTTTTTTCTCTGCTATTGGACATGGGCCTTCTAATATTCAATGTCCTGTGTATGATGGACTTAAAACGGAGTTAATCTTAATCTTGGGACTTAATCTTTTGGCCAGCGTGGCCAAACAGATTGGCGAACCCCTTTTCTTAACCCTTAGTCGCTTTTTACGATTGCCGTGGGAAGAGATGCGATAGGGTTATTCCAAAGCCTTTATTATTATTATTATAAGTTTTTATTTAACTTCTAAGATTGCATAACCGAGAGATATGCAATCTCCGAAACTACTTCTTATCGACTATGGATGACGGAATTCGTCCAACAGCCGCTGGGCGCACTCGACTGGCCACGTTACCCCTCTCTCACAGAAGACTGCCTTGCAATGTACGTACGTGTTTACGTAGTGAGTGAGATGTGCCAGAGCCCATTCCCATCCTAGCCCTCCCCATTTTCCCAACACTTTCTCCAAATCCATTCCTATATCTCCAAAGGTAGGCAACGCATTAGGCAGGTAGGCGTGCCAACGTTTGTCATTTTGGACTAATGTTGGTATGTATCACGGATGTCTACAGTATCCACTTACCATCAGGTGGACTGGATGCTCGTCTGCCGCCTTCGTTCATAAAAAAAAAATACTCACTCCCTTATTCTTAGTCACTGAGCAATGGTAAGACCCGACGGTGCCCAGCACCTCTGATCGAGAGGCGGTATGGAAGGAGAATAGAGCTGCACGGATGGTACTTCAAGGCTCTCCACGAGCCCCATGTGGACATAAAAGCATCCGTGCACTGGCTGAGTTTCAGTGATCTCTTCGGAGAAACTGACGGGTTTGTGCAAAACATGATCAGGTGATGAAGACTCGAAACTATCGGAAGTACATACCGAAGGACTGCACCGTGGACTTATGTCGAGCGTGTGGCCATCCCGGAGAGATAAACAGGCATGTCACATCCAGTTTTTAGGCTCTTTAGGTATACACCGGAGCCGGTGCTAGAAAATCGTGTTGAAGGACCGGGCACGGTGTCGGATGTTGTTAGTGGACGCATCTCGACCTGGCATACGAGATCACCGACACGTGAGGCGGGATATCGACTGAAATCATCCCAGTCGTCTTATCCGTAGCCGGATTAATCCCCACCAGTCTCGAGACCAAGCTGAGGCGGCTGAGGCTTCCGTAGCGGGTCGCTCTCAACGAAGATGCAGAAGGCGATACTGCTCGATACGGCGCGTATCGTCCGGCGATTTCTCTCCCCAGGGTCCTGAACCCCGGTTGACTGTGTTTACGTCAGGGATTATACCGTCTTTCCCTCATTTCGACTTAAGACGAGGTGGTATGGAACCACATTTTAAATAATAATAACGTTGCCTACAATTGAGGTGACTCTTAGCTAAGTTAAAATTAGCTAAATTAAGTTAAATTAGCTGGCATCTGTATATTCCTAGAATTCTAATTTTAATATATAGTGGTTTAGATGTTAGCATTAGCAGAACTCTTTCCTCCCTCACTGACACATACAAGTATGACCCTATGACACAATCGTCAATCAGCCAAACCACGGAGATGCAGCACTACGGCCCTAAAACTGTCATTTACAAGTCGGTCAAACCTATCGATTGTCAAATCAGTAGGTATGTCATTTGGCGCCCAAAAAGCTACCAACAACGAATTAATGTTAGTTTACCTTTTTACAATAACTGCAATAGTTTTGATGTAACGGCGTAATCAATGTAAAAAAAAGAAATATAGAAATAATTGAAAAACATAACTTCTTATATATAAACAAAGATAATATTAAATGAAGTAATATTTCGTGATTGATATTAAGTGGGTAAATAAATAAAGCAAAGACTTAATAGTTATTTGTTATACAAGAGTGCAAAGTTGCTTTTTAACCGCGTGCTCAATTTTGATGACCGAGCAAGCGAAGGATTCTAAAATTGAATCACGAGCACAGCGAGTGATTCAAAAATTAGAATCCTGAGCGTTAGCGAGGGAATCAAAAGAGCACGAGGTGAAAAATCTTTGCACTCGAGTGCAACACGTAACTTTTCATCCCCCTATCTCGGAAAGAAAATGGCGCGCGCAAAGCAAATTAAAAAAAAAATACACCAAGAAGGTTCCGAGTCTGAGTTTTTAACAAATTAAAAAAGATTGTATGATAAATTCGGCACCATAGAGGTAGAAGTAAATAGGTTTAATGATGTTTTGAATTCACAAACTTAGTGCACACGATGTTCTAAATTCAATTTACTTTATCCTCTAGCGGATAAAAACGGCTTTTGCACTCAGATATCGAAGAGCAAAAATACTCTTTCCGAGATAGGGGGATGGAAAAATTATTTATTACTAAAACGAGCAGGAAGCATTTCGGTCATTGACATGAGATCAATCAAGACTGGACGGAAAAGAGATTTGTATGAAATCGTCGGTTACCACTACTTTACTACACCCCTCATATTAAGGTTCAATATTATACAATCTCTTTTCCTTGTTGATCTCAATGGTAACATATTTATAGCACTGGTATCAGTCATGTACACAGTTTTGTCACAAGGAATTATCCATCTATGTATTTTGGTCGATCGCTGCCTAAAACCAACAACTAAACGTTATGTACGTACCTACTTACAGGTGCGCCTGCCTGGGGTACACACAGGGCGGAGTAGGTCACTGAATTATTCAGAGTCTAATATTAACTCGAGGCGAGGCACGATGATACGGAACTTCTTGATGCAATTGATAATGGAGTAGGCTTTGTGTTTATGCGTATTGTTTGGAGAGTGTAATGTAATTTATCATTTTGTTATTTAGCCCGCTGTATCCACTTCTTTCCGTGAGTGTCGTGAAAGTAAGTGATAACAATTCGGCTACCGCAGGCGCTGAGGAATTACTCCCACAGAAGACTACTGCTTTTCCTACTTTATTCTATTTACACAGTGTAAGTACGTGTTTCGGTAGTAAGTCAGATATACAAGAGTTCATTTCTATCCCAACATATCCATCCCTTCCAATTATTATAATCCTTTCTCTAAATCGATTCTTAAATCTCCAAATTTAATTATAGGCAGCGCATCCGGCGCCATGCGAACGTTTGACAATCCGAATTGAATTTGGCATGTATTGCCGATGTCCATCGGCGACGGTGTCCACTTACCACTAGGCTATCCATCTCCGTGACAACTTATTTCCTCTATAAAATAAAATAATGAAAATAAAAAACAACATACAGACTTGGTAAAACGGTGAAGTGAGACAAACAAACTGATAAACAACATCACAAACCGACCTTGTTGGATGTCTTATTTTTTTCGTATGAATATTTGTGATTTTTGTGTTTCTTCGCCCTCTGATACGCCGGTAAAGCAGAAAACTCTTACACAGAATAAAAGCTCTACGATAAATATATTATATTGAAACATAAGAAATGGATGAAACAGTAAAAGAATCGTTTATATAAATTTCGGCTGTCAACCGTTCAGTCTTTAACAAACCGAAATAATCGGATGAAAATAAAGTGAAATTGGGATAAATCATGTTAAACACAGAACAGAAAGGGAAAGTAAGTGATCTTGACACCGTTGCTAAAAATCATCGCCATGCAACGCTACCAGCTCTTTCAGTATTCACTTCTCGACACGGGCCTCTTCATGTATATTGCCTAGTGGATGAGGGATGACCTTTAAACGCCACGCTGGTCAATCCGTTTGGTGGGTCCACTCTTTTAGAGGTGGAATAATTTCTTTTAATAATTGTAATTGTTTTCTCAGGGTTTGTGGTAGCGGCTTTTTTATCCCTTAGTCGCCTTTTATATATAAAAAAGGTGACAGACGAGCTGATAATCCACCTGGTGTCGCCCTGCTACATTCAGCTTTGGCTTTTAATTTTTACCGCTAGTTGAAAAATATAAATGGGTGGGGTCTAACATCCCACTCGCTCCGGGCAGTAATTAAGCACAGTAAGTTAATCTATAGTGTTTGAAATTGGCGCGAGCGTCTTAGCATACCCGCATATAGTGAAGATTTCGAGGCAACATTTTTTGTCTGCGAATATTGAAGGCGGTTTGAGAATTTTAGGATGGCACGCGCGCTCGGCGGCGAGGGGAGTTAAGTTCACATCGCGGCCTCGGACAGTTGATATTGTGATTCGCGCCTATTAATTGGACTTGAACGCGGATATCCTTGTGCCACGCGAGTGTTTTGGTTGGAATTGTTGGTTGTGATTGAGCTTGTGATTTGAAGTGATTTCTCGAGGTGATTTGTTGCTGTGTGTGAGTTGCGGAACTATAGCGGCCACCGGCTCACCACAGGACGAGACTTGGATTACTACACAAGTATCTATTGGAAATGTATGTATATTCAATCACACTAAGATAGGTCACGTCTAGTAGGGACTAGCGTAGGTACACTTTCCAGATTTGTACGTGGGCAAAACCACCTGGGGTAAGTAAGGCCTTTAGATCTATTATTGTGCTTACCCACCATTTTGGTGGATATATTGAGTAAACTTTAATTAGGCTCGAGTGCAAATTCCTCGAGCTGCTTTCGCGGAACGCGAGGCAGATGCGCCTAGTGTGCGTATCGTAAACATATAGGAAAATCCAATAACTTTGTAAGTCCTCCGTGATCAGTCTTGAATGACAAACGTTGGCACGCTCCTACTTTTGAAAACGCGCTGCCCACCTTTGAATGGACTGGAATTTAATAAGATCAGGATTTGGAGAAAGGATTGCGAAAATGGGGCGGGATAGGATAGTATGGGATTGAAATAGACTCTGGTATATTTCATTCACTACTGAAGCACGTATGTATATTGGGAGAATTAGCCAAAGTAGGAAATGCAGTATATTTTATGATCGTCTTAATAACAATATTTAAGGTCTCTCTGGGTCCTCTCTGTGTCCACTCTGTACCCCTATGCTTTACCTCGCATATGTGTGCGTGCGTCTCATTACAGGTGTTTGAATAGAGATTATATATTTTATATTTTGTATACTGTGGGTAAGGCGAGATGATTCCCGGCAAATATTTGCCTCACGGTTGAGACAGCATTTTATTGATAAAATCTATCGACGGCAAATGGCGTCCAATCTTTGACAGACTTCTCTATAAATACGCTACGGGGGATGAAAAGACGTTTTTCCGTATTTGACGGTGTCGTGACTTTATAGAACTTATGCAATGTATATAAAGTTAAGTTTCCAAATGTCCATTGTAAGTTTTAGACATGGATACGCTAAAGAAATGTATTTTTCTGTTGATCTACGTATATTTAGCATTGCACGAGTAGCTGATTGGAGAATACCACATTTTCGATGGGTATTCTAGTAGTGTTCTAGTTTGTCTTGAGCGACGCGTTGCGCGTGACGCGCGTCCGACGCGACGTCCTTTCACGACTTATTTTGCTATTTGCCTTGTTAAATTTCAAAAAGACACTTTATACCGCGATCCCGATAGTTGTGGAATTAACTGCCAGCTGGAATATTTCCGTTAAGCTACGACATGGGGCTCTTTAAGACAGCTGTGAGCAGGTTTCTGCTAGGTTGGCAGCGCACCCGCATGCCCCCTGTTGTTGCAGGTGTCCGTGGGCGGCGGTGACCACTTACCATCGTGTCTGTCATCCTTTCTATAAAAAAAATATATATACACTTTAAGTAAATGTTTTTAGTGAGTAAGTAATAAGCGACAAATTTTATGTGTTGTCATAATAACGTTCGAATAGTAATGACGGCAGTTGCGCGTCCACGACTCCTACGTAGGAACAACGTGTCCGCGACGCGTCGCACCGCGGCGCAATGGTCGACGCGACGCATCGCTGCCGGCTAGGACAAAGCCTTAGTGGAGATAAAAAATATATGAAATATTTATGTATAGTCTTGTGTGAGTTTGTACAACAAATTAAAATAAAAAAAAAGAATGATTTTGTTCGTTATTGGATAAATGCCAGTTACTTTGTCAATCTCCGTTAAACATAACGTATGCGTAAACGCAAAAAACCGTGGTGATAAGGTAACGCCGTTCCTCGTGACAGTAAGTAGAAAAGATATTTAAAATGTTGGTGTCATTTTCTAGATCTACTTAAAGTTATCGATCTAGCATAACAAGTTAAAAATCTCGGATTTGCAGTAAATTAGAAACAAAAATAAAGTACGCGTTAATTTTTGTATTGAATGCCCACGAAAGTAATCAAATTTGGTATAGTGTTAAAATTTTCATATTATATAGCACTATTTGCGTAATTTCAATATATTTATATAAATATTTTTTGAATCCAATGTGGGATTACGCAGGAAATAATATAGGAATTAACGATTGTTTGGGTTAGGCTATTTAGAATGCCAAAACATTTACGAAGTATTATGCTATTTAGTTAATGTTTTTATATAATAAGAAAAATCGTATTTAAATATTATCAATTTATCATACAAGCAAGATACATATAATTCAATATCTACAAAACGAGTAACGTTTTTATTCAACATTAGCTGTGGCTGCTCAACAGATAACGCTTACCCTGTTTTTACCATTTTTTGGATAAAAAGCATGTTTTTACCCCGTGGTAAACACGCGCGTATTCGAATGCAACGTTGTGTCAAAATTTCAAAGCAATCGGTGAAGAACTTTCGGAAATTTAAAATTTTGAACAAACGAACATTTACATTTTGATTTATATACGAGTAGATTGTAAAATAATATTTGTCAAAATACTGTTGCAATAATCTCAATGCTACTTTAGGGTCAAACTCATAAGTCTTTATAATATGTGTCAATACAATTACTAACAAACTAAATGTAATATATCCCCACAATCGAATTGCGTAAATCTTTTTTACAGACTCCTTTAATATGTTGTTTAAAATTTGATAGATCGGGGAAAAAGTTTTTTTCATATTTGTACGTATGAAGTTGTAAACAAATTTCTTTAGTTGTACCATTTATACCTGTCTGGTTGTAATACTATTAAAAGTTGTTATTCTAAAAAAAATATCCATCCATCCATCCATCTCAGCCTTTAGACGTCCACTGCTGGACATAGGCCTCCCCCATTGTCCGCCATTTAGACCTATCGGCAGCGACCTGCATCCAGCGGGTGCCCGCCACCTTTAAAAACAAATCTATGTTCCGCCGTTGTTACATTGTTTTCCAGTCTGTGAAAATGAGTGACAGCAACGAAGAAATTCGCTACATTTTGAAATTTTATTTAAAAAAGACAAAAATGCGATACAGCCGCAAAAAAAATGTGCCGTTTATGGATCTAATGCGGTATCGGTGACGGTAGCACAAAGTTGGTTCAAGAGTCTTCAGTCTGGTAATTTTAACGGGAAAGATGCAGCTTGCTCTGGTCGTCCAGTTACAGATAAAGTGCCATCTGTAAAAAAATGGAGTACGATCGACATATCAGTAGTTACGACATGGCTGAGGATTGATTGCTGACTGGGTATTGATCACAAAACGGTTTTGTCATTTGAAAAAGTCTTAGTACCAGAAAAAGCTCGATATTTGTGTGCCACGTGATCTTATGGAAAGGAACCTCATAAACCGTGTTTCTATTTTCGATTCTCGGTTAAAACGAAACGAAACCGAACCATTTTTGAAACGATTGATCACGGATGACGAGAAGTGGATAACTTACGACAAGAACGTGCGAAGAAAATCGTGGTCTAAGCACGGACAGGCTCCACAAACAGTGACAAAACCCGGGTTATTGCGAAATAAAGTGATGTTGTTTGTATGGTGGGATTGGAAAGGTATGGTTCGTTATGAGCTTTTACCGCCTGGGGAAACTAGTGATTCTGACCTCTGCTGCCAGCAACTGATGAGATTAAAGCAAGCAATTGAGACAAAACGGCCCGAGCTGATAAACAGAAAGGGTGTGGATCTTTCACCATGATAACGCCAGACCACACACATCTTTAGGCACTCAGCAAAAAATTAGAAATTTTGGCTGGAAAGTTTTGATGCATTTACCGTATAACCCTGACCTTGCCCCTCAGATTTCCAGCTGTTTCCGCCACTTCAGAACTCTTTAAGTAGCGTAAGGTGTCAATAAGGTGTAAATCTTGATGTCAATCAAGAGAGGACTGTTAAAACTACTTGTCGCAATTTTTTGTCGCAGTCCCAAAAATCCCAGAATTTCTACAGCAATGGGACCATGACACTATATACAAGATGGTAACAAGTTATTGATCAAAACGGCACATATTTATTATAAGTAAATGTAATTAAACTTTTAAAAAAAATGTCTTGAATTACTATAGAAAATACGAAGAAACTCTCCCCGAACTAATATATTATAGGTACTTACCCTACTATATATACCCCATTGTAAAATTGTGGTTCTACAAATGTGCATTCTCCTTTCACGGTTGCTAATTTTTTTTAAGTCCACGCTACATATTATGTTAGCTTCAAACTAAATAAAATAAATATTGTTCCAACTATAATAAATGTTATTAGCCCAAGATTGTTAAAGTCCCTGCTTTAGTTTCTATTTTCCTGCAATGGCCGACTACCTGGATGAAGACATTCATCGGTATATCGAGCTGATTAAACCCAGGCTGACAAAAGCTTGATTAGAAACGTTCCTTCTTCGAGTGTTTCCATCAATCACGTGGATTAATGGATCACGACACGCCCTTTCGCTTATATGTGTTTATGTCACGTGCACTCGACAGTTCGTTGTAAGTTCGAACAAATAAAGATAGATAGATACTCTATATTGTACACCAAAAATATACAGAGTAATACAAAGCACATTAGAAGAACAACCGGCGGCCTTATTGCTAAAGCGATTTCTTGCAGGCAACCTTTGGATCATAGATACATACATTAATATATACATGGATTAATACATACATATATACATAGAGAAAGATAAAGGAAAAGAATTTGGGCGTAAGAGAGCATTTAATCTACGAGGTAGTGCTCGTTCACGAGTCTTAAAACTAGCCAGAGATTTAGCGCGCTTTACAGTTAAAGGTAATGCATTCCATGCATTTGGATATATTTGGAACATATTGGTTAGTACACTCAATTTTATCAATAAATATACCCCCCTATGTGGATTATAATGACTGCAAGTTAAGTGTTATCAACGTAAATGCCATTTGATGGACAAAAAAAAAATGGTAAAGCCAAATTTTAATACTAAAATTATCATAAATTTTTATTATTTTCTGATTTACTTTAATGTACTTTTTGAGCTGTTCTAAAAAAACGATACCAAATTAAGAGTTATTTTTTGCTTGATGATAACGCTTGCGCGAACGAACAGATCGTCCTTATTAAAAAAAAAAAAAATATTGAAAAGGGTAAAAAAGAAAAAAATATAGCGTGAGTAACTGAACCTGACTTTTATTTACGAGTATATTGTAATTGTATATAATAAAAATCCCCATGGACGATGTACGAATGAAACAATAAATTTTTTATTGTCTTTTATTGTTCACTACAAATTTACACTGGCATGGTCTTAAGTAGAGGAAGAAAAATCTTAATAGCGTGTTTCAGGATTTGACTTAGGAGTGAGGAGCGACATCTAGTATCGAATAGGTAAACTATAAATTTTACATATTAAATTGTTAATCATTATACGTGGACATGGCGAGCCTTCTATGACCGTTCAACAACAATACATCATGTAATTTACTTACCACCGAGTAGAATGTCTGCTCCTCTGCCATCTTTTCTTTATAAAAAATAGACGAAGTTTGCTATGGCGAATGTTAATCAATCTGATACTTGAAAGATCGATTATTAGAGAAGTTATTTCATCAAAAGATCAAAAGGATGTCTATGAGTTGCCACAAAAATATGTAAATTAAACAACAGTTAAATCGGTCTGAAACTTTAACATTTAACAAGATTATTAGAAGTTACCTCCAGGCACTGTAGGTACAACTGTATCACGGACACCACAGTGTACTAAAGATACAGTGTGGAATCAAAAATACAACACGAGTATGTACTTCACTCGCTTTCGATAATGGCATAATAGAAATTGTCTTTATATCTCAAAATTTTAATCTAGTTTGAGAGTCAGGACTACCTGACTCTCAAACTAGATTAAAAATCTGTACCTTGAATGCCAGTACCGTAAGTCATAATTAAATTCCTTAAGGTACTAAAGTCGAACCGTGAAATACAAATTAAAATATCTTTAAAAATAACTTTGAGCTAATGTCGATTACTTCAGTTCTTTGGTGAGTTTTCGAACAAAGAAACTTCGAACATAACTCTTACCATAGCTCTCAGAGCGACTTTAAACTTACAAATCAGACCTATTCCAACTCGATTAGAAGTAACGATCACGTTACTGTGTTTATAACGTTATTATCACAGTATTATCACATTAACACGTTATTATATCACAGATGTGTCGCATTTTAAGCGTTTGTATGCAGATTCCTTACTAGCTGTTTTAAATACCTATCGCTGTTTTATCTGAGAGCTATTGATGAAACAATTTGTAAGAGATTTTAATTGCAGCCTCGGTGGGAAGTTCTGACCCAATTCGCATGTTATTCTAGTAACTTAGATTATGTCACAGAAATAAAAAGAGTAGAATGACTTTGACGATATGTTTACTTGAGGCTTGTCATGATTCTCCTAACCAAATTGGGAGATTGTATTTCTGCGCTGCTGAATATAGGCTTCTTCCAGCGCTTGATACCACACACGATCTCCCGGCTCTTCTGATCGAGCCAGTGTTGCCGAACTCCTCGTCGTCGAGCCTCGATTCACCTGACAAAAGGGTGTCCCACGCTGCGCTTTCCTACGCAGAAAAATTTATTTTTAGTCGACTTTGGCTATGTGAAAATTATAGTTAAAATATGTTGAAACGGAATTTCCTCCAACGCTATAAAAAATATGAAAGTAGATCATAAACTCATAGTGTAATCTAGACACGCGATGAGGAAAAAATACGCTTGACCTATCTAATGTTTTTATCTCAACGAGATATCTTTACGTTTAGAAGGAGCTAAGGAAAAGTTGTAAAATAAATGTTACGATATTTTTATGTAACGCCTGGAGTCCTACGATCCCTCTTTTTAGAG
Organism: Sesia apiformis; assembly: GCA_914767545.1. Lineage (NCBI taxonomy): Eukaryota > Metazoa > Arthropoda > Insecta > Lepidoptera > Sesiidae > Sesia > Sesia apiformis. Next base: position 550,826 of record OU611968.1, read on the forward strand.
TTCTGTTTATGTGAAAACATTTTTAAAGCAATACAGTGAAAGCCGTAAAAACTTCACAATGCTAAAGAAATTTTATGTCTTTATGTAAGTTCAACCATGAACACTAACCGAGGAAACGGTTAACGCTCTATACTTTCATTTTGCCTAGAACATTACTAGTCTAGAGCAGAACATTGAACTGAATTAGGTTTTCCTTTTAGGTCTTTTTTTTAGGATGAAATGGGAATGGGCTCCGGCGAGAGATATAATATGGAGATATCATCATCATCATCATCATTTCAGCCCTTGGAGGTCCACTACTGGACATAGGCCTCCCCCATTGTCCGCCATTTAGACCTATCGGCAGCGACCTGCATCCAGCGGGTGCCCGCAACCTTTATGAGATCGTCTGTCCATCTAGCAGATGGACGTCCTCGGCTTCGTACTATATGGAAATAGGGCAATATCCATCGGTCCTTTTTTTTTCAAAAACATTTGACGAATCAGTGAATATCCCTTTCTGACTGACGTATGTCATCTGCGTTTTCTATTCAAATTTCATTATGTTTTGTTCTTTCTTCTGTAATATTGTTACAACATTTCGTTTCAGAAATGAAGGGACGTGTTTAGGCCCTGTGTGAGTTTTATCCTATTATATTTATCCTATATATATTTCCCTTATCTTTTTTATATATGGAGCTAGAGGGCATAACAGACTACTTTCAATACTAAAATTTCATACGTGGATATAAGGTCTACATTTTGAAGTAAATTGCATATCCAATTCTGCATACAATAATGAAATTTTACAAGACTGTGTTGAAATGATGAAATGATTTTCTATTTGTGTTTGTACTGGATTGTTTTATTAAAATATTGTAAAATATAATTAAAAATTCAAAAATCTTTTTAAACTAACGCCTGTAGATTACGATATTTTTTTATAGAAAGAAAGTTGTGGACGAACATACAGTCCACCTGATTGTAAGTGATAATGTCGTCCATAGACACCCGCGATACATGCCAACATCCGTCCAGAATGACAAACGTTATCTCCCAGATGCGCAGTCTACCTTTGGAGACAGGGTTGGCAAAAATTGAGAGGGATAGATTAGGAAATGCAGTACATTTCATGGTAGTCTTCATGGTAGGCTATGGGATTTAACGTGCACCCCCCCCCCCCCCCCCCCCCTCCAATTGTTTAGTATTGTTCAGTTTAAGGCTGGATATGTTTAGTTTAGGGCGAAGAACACATCAGTCTGTCTCTCCACCCACGGGATACAGCCTCTCCCAAAGCTCACCAGCACATCATCATCATTTAATGTTTGCTAACCCCTTTAATAAAAAAATCGTCGCTATCCGCTTCCGCCTCTGCCTGTAACTCGATCAGATATAAAATCAGACTCAACATACACAAATAAACAACTCTGTGTTCCGTCCACAAACTAGGATTGTTTGCCCTCTCTCTCTGACCTCGACTTTGTTAGAGAACTTCCCTGTCAACAAAACTTTCGCGATTATTCGTGCGTTTTAGGCTTATCAACATTGGTGTCATGGCCTTATATAAATCAGAAATTGCTATATAGTGTTTATATCGTTGGCGATGTGGTGTCGTGTAGTCTTCAAAACCATCTCATTGATTCTATCTCGCACCTCCCAATTGAACCTCTCATTAATCCAAATATTGACTGGACAAGAAAGCCTTAATGGCCTTAAAGCACGCCTTTCATACGATAATGTGCAATAAAGTGTATAATTAATAAATCTTCGAAATTTCATTCGAATTTAAAATTTAAATTTACAAATTCGATGTTACAAACCGACAATTTAGGTAAGTAACACGAAAAGTAATATACAACAGCCGGTCTTATCGCCAAAGCCATCTCTTCCAGACAACCTTTGGATGGTGAAAGAGGAAACAGATAATAATGTCAAATAAAGGTGAAATTTTACACAATGTCAAAATACTATAACTGAAATAAATTATTTTAGTGTTTACACATCTAGTGTTTATAACTTGGACCACGTTCCACGTGGACCATACGTGATTGAATATTCACCAGGTTCCATGTCCTGTCCGCACTGGTGGCCTGTTGGCAGCGGACACAAGCATAGACGCACGGACATAGACGCAAAGGCGCAAGACACTTTATTTAAACTTCATTGCACAATGTTAACTTTATCTACCAGTCAAGCTGTAGTGTTAATGTTTAGGGGTGTAAGAGGCTCACCTTTGGAGCCTAAGCTAACCTCACCTGCTAGTGGTGCACCCTGCTGTCAATTAACGAGGCAATGGCGTTCCCTTTTTTGCGGTGGGAGGGTTACTCCGTCGGCAAAGCTACCATCCTTCCGTCTGCGGCTGCTGGGAATTACAGACGCGCATAGGCGTGACATGGTGTCGCGGGGATCAGGGAGACCCAGAGAAACGGTTGTCCGCTGACCGCCCGCGGGTTGTTGGGGGCCCGAACCCGGGGATCTCTCTTTAATCTCCACCCCAGGAGGCTGCCCCGCCGCACGCGAAAAATCCCTTGAAATAGCAGTTGTGCCTGAGGATACCGGAGTGGAACCCGACTGCTGCCCCCCCCCCCCCCGGGGGGGGGACCGGAGGCCCTTCTGTACCCCGTGCCAGCAAGTCACACAACCTTTGTGACCTGTTTTTTTCTCTGCTCCGTGCTTTGTCCTTTGATCCACATGCAACCATCTCTCTCTCCGTCCCCTCTTTCATTTCCTCCCTATTCACACTTATATTCGATGGCTAAGAAAAATAAAATGTACAAGGTTCACTCAGCGGCCCATCCCGTAAGTTCCACACTACAAGTGGACTTTTGCAACATCAGAGGGATACATAGTAAAATCGACGCCGTCCACTACCACCTTGAGACGGCAAAGCCGGCCTTGCTTTTCTTGACGGAGACACAGATATCCTGCCCGGCCGATACATCATATCTTCATTACTACAATGACTACAATGTTGTTGTTGATGCCCCGTTAGGATCATCCGACCATTGTACCATTCGAACTGCTGTGCCAGCTAAGCAATCCGTGCCGACCCACTCACACGGAACGCGCAACGTCTGGCACTACAAGTTTGCAGATTGGGTTGGGTTGCGCGAATTTTACGCTTCTTATCCCTGGGGGCAGCTCTGTTTCTCCTCGGAAGATCCGGATACCTGTGCAGACTCCGTTGCCGACGTGGTGTTGCAGGGCATGGAATGTTATATTCCTTGCTCCGTGATAACGGTAGGCGGACGGAGCCAACCTTGGTTTAATCAGTCCTGCAGAGAGGCCCGTCGTAATAAACGGGCTGCATACAGGACCTGGGCCAAAGCGCAGGTGTCCGAAGATCCGAACACCACCGACTTGAGGAAGAAATTTAACGCTGCCTCGAGGTATAGTAAGAAGATCATTAATGAATCAAAGAAGAATGAGCACATCCGCAGAATTGGCGATCGACTAGCTAGCTGTCCTTCTGGAAGCCGAGCTTTCTGGTCGCTCGGTAAGGCTGCTGAAGGTAACTTCTGTCAGTCGTCACTCCCATCACTGCGGAAACTCGATGGGTCACTGGCCCATGGGGCGAAGGAGAAAGCCGATCTCCTGGGCTATCTCTTTGCCTTAAACTCGACTCTGGACGATAGAGGTGTCTCACCACCGTCTATCTCGAATCTCGAATCCGGAAATCTGTTTCACCCAACGTGAAGTCCGGCGAACTCTAGCATCTCTTGATATCCGAAAGTCGAGTGGGCCAGATGGTATTCCTGCAGTGGTGCTTAAATTTTGCGCTCCCGAGTTGTCCCCGGTGCTCACGCGACTCTTTAGGCTCTCATACTCCACAAAAAGCTTCCCGTCGGCATGGAAGGTAGATCATGTTCACCCTTTGCCTAAAAAGGGTGACCGCACAGACCCGGCCAACTACACGCCAATAGCGATCACCTCCCTCCTCTCCAAGGTGATGGAGCGTGTCATAAACACACAGCTCCTTGGGTACCTAGAGGATCAACATTGTCTCACGGTCGCGACCATCAAAAACAGCTGATAATGTCACAAACTTATCGAAACAAACAGTATTAAATCCGTTCGCCCTTCAGGCCCTCGAAAATGGATTAAACTACGCGGTTTCCCCGAGATCAGTGCCTTTTGAAGAGATAATTTGCTCCGTGGAACATTGTCTCACAAAAAACAATGTAAAGAAGGAAGATTTGGAGGCGTTACGTCAAGATATCTCTGCTATCTTGCGTCGAAGTAAAGTGCCCACACTGAATCTACCTCGTGAACAATATCTTGCACTCACCAACCTACGCAAAAATCCAGACATAACCATACTTCGAGCAGATAAAAGGTAATTCCACCGTGATCATGGATACGTCAGATTATAATCTAAAAATACAAGAACTTTTGTCGGACGAAAGCACCTACAAACGTACCAAACTAGCCCACGGCCAAAATTGTAACTAAAACCAAAGAAATAATTAGTAAGCACTCCGACACACTTGGTTTAGACGTCACGGCACTGGTACCTTCGTGTGTGAAACTACCAAAACTGTATGGATTACCGAAAATACAGAAAAATGACGTCCCTTTGCGCCCAATTGTAAGCCAAATTAACTCGCTGACATACAAACTAGCTCAACATCTTGCTAAAATATTGTCTCCACTTCGCGGTCAAACTAGTGCGCATGTCAAGGATTCTTACCAATTTGACAGCCAAATCAAACATCTACAATTGACTGGTGATGAAATAATGGTCAGCTTTGATGTACAATCGTTATTTACATGCTTACCTGTACATGATTGCATTGAAATTGTCAAGAAAAAACTAACTGAGCACGACCTACCCATAGAATATGCAGAACTACTAGAACACTGCCTAACATCTGGCTACCTATTCTGGGATAATAAATTCTACATACAGATCGATGGTGTAGCAATGGGCTCTCCAGTCTCCTCTGTTGTCGCCGATATTTTCATGGAAGACTTCGAGGAGAAGGCTCTCACCAGAGCTGTGGCTATGCCGAAGATCTTCAAACGGTACGTAGACGATACTTTTGGCGTCCTCCCCAAAAATAATGTTTCTGCATTCCTAAATCATTTAAACTCTTTACATGATAAAATCCAATTTACTATGGAGTCTGAGGTCAATAAATCCTTAGCTTTCCTTGACATTCTAGTCATCAGAAATCCTGACAACTCTCTTGGTCATACTGTGTATAGGAAACCCACCCATACAGATAAATATCTCAATGGTAACTCCCATCACCATCCATGCCAGTTGGCTACCGTAGGCAAATATTTGTTACAGAGAGCACACGGTATCTGTGACACTGACCACCTCGAGGAAGAGCTTCTGCATGTGAAACAAGTACTGCGAAGCAACAATCACAGACTTCCACGAATGCGTCACAAAAGCCGCCCCAAGCCTTCTACAGTTGAGCGACAACCTGCCATCTTACCATACATCAAGGGCATCACTGACAAAATTGGCAATATCCAAAGACGAGCTTCAATTAAAACTTACTTCAAGCCGCACAAGAAGATTAGCCAATTTTTAAGACCTGTCAAGAGCAATATCCCCCTACAAGATGCAGGTGTTTACAAGCTTGATTGTGAATGCGGGTTATCATACATTGGGCAAACAAAGAGGAGCATCGGTATCCGGATAAAAGATCACATAGCTGACATGAAGAATAGACGCTCGACCAAGTCTGCAGTTTGTGAACATGTTCTGGACAAACCCAATTCGATTTGATAATCCACAAATCCTCGCTAGAGAGACCCGGTTCATGCCAAGAATGTTACGCGAGGCTATTGAAATCAAGAAACACCCAAATTTCAATAGAGAAGATGGTTGGCAAGTACCACCGGCTTGGGATCCAGTCATTAAATTAATTAAATCCCAAGGCCAACGCAATACTGCAAGACCTCTGGACACCGTGAGCGAATACTGCGTGCATAGGAAATGTTATGATTAAAAAAAATTCAGACGGTAGTTCAAATAATTTCTTAATAACTCAAGTGACAAATAAAATCAATTAGTCACCCCGTGACCACGTCCACTGCAAAGTGTTCGAAACGTCGGGATATAAATAATGTTAAATATACGCGATTTAAACCGTTCAAATTTGTTTAATTGCTATGTATAGTAATCGCGAAAACCTAAGAAAATATTAGGATTTTGCAAGGTCGGCGGCGCGCCCGCATACCCCCTGGTGTTGCAGGTGTCCATGGGCGGCGGTAACACTTACCATCACGTGGGACCGCTTGCACGTCCGCCCACTAATCTATAAAAAATAAAAAAAAAATACTTGCTTACTTATTAATTTATCATTTATGATTTATACACTATTAGTAATTTTTTCAGCAGTTCTTTTTTGATACTGTTTGTTTTACATTGGTTTCTCATGTATATGTATATAATACTTGCTTACTTATTAATTATTATTACATTAATTATTTTCTTAGCGTGCGTGGTTCGTCAGTCAAATGCAACAGACAACTTTCCTTTGATTCTCCTTTTTGAGTTTTGATTGATTGACATTAAACTTGACAACAGCCCTGACCGAGAAACAATAATTGTTTTCCACGTATAAACGATTTTCTAGATCGGTAACCTATTTACATTATATAATGATATTTTTTAATTAATACAATTGGCTATATGACTTGATTTTATTAATTCTTCTCTACACTCCCTAACTCAAGAGGAGTTAGGGAGTGTTAACTCTTTTGATTCACCTACTTATTCACCTTCCCAGAGCGTTTCTTTCCCTCTTCCTAATGGTTGTTGCATAAGCAGAAAAAAAAAAGATCATGCTATCGTTGCATTTCGATTTTGAGCCCCCGACAAGTGTCCATGTACGATTACAATCACGATCGTCGCCGGAATCGGAATCGGAATGAATAACAATTCGATGGAACAATTAAGGGATTTTGCTCCGCTCGCGGATTCAACTCTTTTGATTCATTAACTCCGGAGTTACCCATCACTAGTTTATAGGGATACCCTATAGGGATATTTTATTAATCTTAAGTTTTTTGTGCGTAAGTTTTTGGATAATCAAATAAAAGCATAAGACTGTGTTTTCAGCGTGTTTCCAAGGAGTCCAAGCCTTGTCCTCCGTGAGCCTATTATCACTCTACTGAGCGACTCATAACTTACTTCGACAATGAAAAGATACGTTTTTGAATTGTTATTACTTTAAAATTGTTAATTGCGAAGAAAATTCGACACTGACACTATGCAATTCGAAGGGGGGAGAGTGCACGCTGCAACCCAACAGCCGCTGGGCACACTCGACTGGCACGTTATCCCTCTCTTACAGAAGACTACCTTGAAATGTACCGCATTTCCCACTTATCTTATTTCCCCAATGTACGTACGTGTTTCGGTAGTGAGTGAGATGTGCCAGAGCCCATCCTATTCTATCCCTCCCCATTTTCCCAACCCTTTCTCAAAATCCATTCCTATATCTCAAAAGGTAGGCAGCGCATCCGGGGGCGTATCAACGTTTGTCATTTTGCACTAATGGGCTACAGTATCCACTTACCATCAGGCGGACTGTATGCTCGACAGCCGCCTTCGTCCATAAAAAAAAGAACGTGCAAATTGCACTATTGCCATGTAAGAAAAGAAAAAAATCTATTGACGTTGCTCGATGTAAAATCTCTCGCACGTGTACGAAATGAAGAAGAAACGTAGGGTTCATTAACTTGACACCAATTCATCCGTTACAATGTCGGTGTCATCAATTACAATATTGAAGACGGGTCAGGAAAGAAAGTGACCTATTTGGCAACTACATAATTCCCGTACTTCATGAGAGAGAGAGATTTCTCTTTTTCCAGGGAGTTATCGAAGTTTTCTAGGGAAAAAATACTACATTTCGTCTAAGGTCGAGGCCGCACTGGCGACGACATTTGATTTTATATAATAGCGACGTCGAATTAAGAGCGATTTCATCAATTAACAACAACGCTTCAACGGCGACCAATAACGAAGCGTTATATTGGTCTCACTACTACGTGATTTGAGTGAAAGAGCACCTGGAGACTTCGTGTGAAGAGAGGCGCGAGAGACGCTACGCTCGCCACTGCATCTCGCGCAATGGCTGGTCGCGTCTGTGCAAGGGCTTATGCCCTTGCACAGACGCGACCAGCCATTGCGCGATGCAGTGGCGATTCGCCACAATCGATAAACCAGAGATGTGATGTCGGCCGGCTATAGAATAGTACCACCCCATATTGTCAAACCAGCGATGTGATGTCGGCCGGCTATAGTACCACCCCATATTGTCCCGTGGCTGTCGTATAAAGAGATTAAGGGCAAGCCCCGAGGAAGAAGAAGCCCCGAGGAATCGCCACTCCGCTTGGCCAGCATGACGTTTTCATGCCATATATACCTCATGCACAAGACCAATGTTCTTGAGGAGGCCCATGTCCAACAGTGGACAATGAAAGGGCTGGTTGCGTTGCATTTTTTTTTTCAGGATGAAGGCGGCAGACTAGCATACTACAGTCCACATAAGTGCATACTGTCGCCCGTAAACATCCGCGATACATGCCAACATCAGTGCAACATGACAAACATTGGCACGCCCCCGGATGCGCTGTGCACTCTTCCCCTCAAAAGTTGCAAGTTGCATCGCAGTTTGGGCAGACATTTATTCGCGTTTGCTGACGCATTGTCATTGCCTTATCAGTGCGGTCTTGGCCTAAGGTTGATCAGCTGAATCCAAAAGCAAGCAACAACAGGAAACAACGCAAAACCCGTAATACGTAAACCAACTTAAAATATATAAAACCATTCGAACGAAAAATAAAATTATTTTAATTTTCTAAATCAAAAGTTACAAACATTTAAAGTTCGTTGTTCTACCTAAAACGTTCGTAGTGCTCATTATTCGGTACAGGGTAATGACAGGGCCCCGGCTGCGATGCAACGCGGGCGACGCGCGTAGAATACAATTGGGCGTAGAATAAAATATTTATATACTAGGAATTAACAATAAGGTATGAAAAAAACCTATTGTAAAAACTATTTGTGAGGTCATGAGTTCAAGTCGTCTGTCAGTACTAATGAGTTTTTTCTTAAGTACGGATTTTTCAAATTATCACTAGGTCGACGGTGAAAACCAAAACATCGTAAGGATACCTGCATGGTCGAAAATTAAACAAATCCCACCATGTGTATTCATCAAACCGCACTAGCCCCGTGAGGTGCATTATTATGACCCGAAACCTCTAATGAATTTCTAGGGAAGGCCTGTGCCCTGCAGTGGGACGTTAAAAAGGCTGACATAACTACCTGCTATGGGCAAAAAATCTCTGGACAACTATCTGAAGCATAGAAGATATAATGGAGGTTTATGATTTAATTGATTTAATTGGTGGTTGAATAAGAAAGGCCGAGGATTGTGTGTGGTGGCGAGCTTTGGGGGAGGCCTGTATCCAGCATAGGAGAGATATAAGCTGATGGTATGGTATGGTACTGTCTAAAGTACTGCCTAAGTTTTAGAAGGCTCTCTGAAAAGGCTAATAATGAATCAGCAGCTTTTATCTAAGTTTCTATACGCACGGTAATTACTCGACATCAATTCAGCCAAACTCATCAACTAACGTAAACAAAACAAGCTCTGTTCAAACTTCGTCAAAAAAGGTCACTCGTTTACAATTCCAGCGTTTGTCAAACTTCATAGAGAGGATTAATGAATTCGCGAACCTTTGCTTCAATTGTTATCTGATAAAAAAAGTAACTTACCGTGCCCCCTCCGCACTTGACGTCCTCAGCCATGAACAGCGATCCCATGCACCTGTCACTACCATAACACAATAAATTCACTAATTGGAAACACGCACTATAAACAATCTAATAAAACGATGTCGTTTTAAAAAAAAATTAAGCCAATCGGCGGGCCGCATTTGTTTACATTAATTTTTGAAATTGGAACGTGACGCGTGACGCGAGCAGTCCACTCCGAAGTTTGATGGAGACTGGTTGCGCGCGCCGTTCAGTCTCCATGACAACGATGAGGAGGTGATAAAATAAATTCGGAAATAGACTGTAATGTAGGAATGTCAACACGTTCGTGGATAAAAAGCACCAGCTGTTAAATTAGGCGGGAAAAGAGGTTGTGTTTAGGAAACACCTGCGGAGGAACAATTTTATTTTATGAAATTAGGGAGCAGACAGTAAATATCACAGTAGGGCAAGTAAACAGGAAGTGGATACGTACTCTGTTTACCTCAAAAGTTCCATAAGTCCCCTTGCGTATTTACGCATCGCATCTGCAGCGTTTTCAAAAGTTTCTTTACTCAATAATATCCGACATATTATCAATGTCAATCAATCAATCAGGACTGGCTGGAATTATACAGGTTTCGGCCCTTTTAAGCTTTTCATTACACCTCGTTTCCATTTCTCGGTTTGTCGGTTTTCCTACAATGAAACATTGCATTTTTGTTGACATACACATAATAAAATCGTAATAGCCGTGTACATGATATATTTTGTGTACTCAACGAACGATCTAGACGCACTGATCTTGAAGTATTCATCTTCAAGCATTTTGGTATAAAATCTGAAAATAAGATCCGAAATGAAGAAATTCGGTAATGTCACCAACATAACTCATAGAATCGGCATGATGAAGTGGCAATGAACAAGTCATATTTGGCGCAGGACCGACAACCCATGGAATATACGAGGTCTCGAATGGAGTCCACGTAGCGGGCATTCGAACAAGCATGTTAAAAAGGTCGTTAGGTAGGGACCGGACGCTAAAAAAGGCAATGGAATTAATGATTTTGAGCTTCGGGAATGGATCTGTTATAATCCTATATAATAATTACAATACTAATAACCTGTATATATTTCTTGAGAGTGTAGGTACACGCTGCAATCTCACAGCCGCTGGGCCCTCTTGACTGGCCACGTTACCAGTCTCTCACAGAAGGCTACCTTGAAATATACTGCATTTCCCACTTTACTTTATTTAAATACATTCCCAAATATCCAAAAGTATGTAGGTACGGGGGCGTGCCAATGTTAGCCATTCTGAACTGATACTGGCATGTACCGCGGGTGTCCACGGTATCCAATTGTCACCTGGTGGACTCTATGCTCGTCTATCGCCTTCTTTCCATAATAAATTGATTAATAGTTATCTTAGAGCCATGACAATTACCTAATAAAATTAATTTAAACATAAATATTTTATTTCTCTTTTTATTATTATTTTGTCATTTTTATTATATTTTTACAAGTTACATAACATGTGTTAATTCAGTTTATATATTTACAATTATTTTTTGCTCGCCAGAACATAATGGGCCACGTTTATAATTTACATTATATTTGTTACTTATATTTTTGCAAATGCATTAACTTAATAAAAAAAAATACAGCATTTCAAATACATACAGAAATCTGGTTTGCAATCACAAGTGGGTAGGTAATAAAAATAAAGAAAAAAATACCTTCGTACCAAGAAATACTAAGAAATATTAGATAATGTCGAGACTGCTGTTATCATTTCGTTTCATAAATGCTTCTGACAGTTCAAAATGGATGCCATTAGGAAAATGAGAATTTAAGGGTCTTTTAAATGTCAGTTTTTCGAGTTAAGTCGGCTTTTGAACTCGCATCGAGTTTTGCTTTGATGATAAACTCATGAAAGGTTATTGGTTTTTCAGTTGAAGGTCATGTCGAATTTTCATAATTGTGAGTGGTTTTAGTTTAAAATTAGTTTAGTTTAGTTTAAAACCCTTTAAAATTTTAATTATTCTAAAACGTGTCATTGAAATAACATATATAAAACTGTTCTAGAGAGAAATATAAATCAAAAGTCACGAACACGTTGTTTTATTTTTCTATCTAAAACATTCGTAGCGTTCATTACTTCTCCATACATGGTGATGACCGGGGCCGAGCGCCTTGGTGACGCGACGCGCTTACGTAAAATACAATTAAAGAAAGAAGAAACCCGTTGTAAAAAGTTACAAACTTGTATGTTTTTTGTTCTATTTAAAACGTTCGTAGCGCTCATTACTCAGTACGGGGTAGTGATCGCGGCAGCGCGTATAGAATATAAGGTATACTAGAATGAACAATATAGCTATGAAACAAAACCGGTTGTAAAAACTGGTAGAATCGATTCTACTCTCTTGATAGGTACTGTTTTCAGCTCGGAAAGTTTTGAAAAAAGAAAAAAATTGTTTCATTTTTTTTATATTTTTGCAAAATAGGTAGGTACTCTCCACTTGCTTCTATACAAAGTTTCATGCGTCTGAACCGATTTTGAAAACATTTTTTCCACTCTTCCTCAGGTACCTCTTCCATAGCCTCTTCAAACGTAACTGTAGATGGCCTAAAACTTTAACCGGGGTACGTACTGTCGAATAAGTCCTTTGTTTTAAGCGCTGGGTGAGCGTTCGCGTTGTAGTGCTGCAACAGCAGTCCGCGGAGACCTGTGTATGGATAGCTGTTTCTCACTGCCGTAAAACGTTTGGCTAGCACGTTGCTTTGGTTCGTACTATTAGGTAGACAGTTAAAGTGAAAACACTTGCGATTAAATTTTTTCCTGCGTTTCTTGCTCTTATCACTTTGGCAGGCGTTGGTTTACTTTGAAACGGTCAAACAGTAGATTGAAGCTTAGTTTCTGGATCATACTGATAGATCCAAAATTCTTCACCTGTGACAATGTCATAAATGCGCCGGGACTATCCTGCTTCAAATTCTGTTATCATTATATCACTGCACCATTCGACACGAGCTTGCGAGTCTTGGTGAGGTTATGTGGCACACAGCGCGATGCTATCCTCCTGACTCGCAGATGCCCATGTAATAAACTCCCCCGATCCAATCTGCAATCTCTCCTGAATCTCCTCGTATGTAATTCGTCTGTTTTCACAAATGAAATGTTTCACTGCCACCGCGTTTTTTACCGTAACAGCCGTTAAAGAGCGACCACTTATTTTTTGGTCAACCAAACTTAGTCGACCACGCTTAAATTCATTGTATCATCGATACACGATTGCCTTAGAAGGGCATTTGTGTGCAAACGCCAATTGAAGTCTATTAAAAGAATCTTCAGGTTTTAAAGAACATATAAAATCATAGCGCGGAAATGTTCCCGTCAAATATTCATTCTTTAATGAGACACGATATCTTGATTCCGCTCGTTAAAAATATGTAGAAATATAAATATATACCCGAAATTTGAGTTTGGAATTATTTTCTTCTTCACATGTGGCAGTGGTGCAATTAGCACATTCTTCCAGTGTCAAGTTTTCTTCGTAATAAACAATTACAAAGTCTAGTCTAGTCTGAAACGTAACCTGCCAATGTGTAGTCCCATCGAAGTAAGTCAGGAGTCGCTCAGTAAAGCGATAGTAGGTTTACTGAGGACAGAGGAGGACTCCTTGGATGCACACGAAAAACGCAGTCCTATGCTTTTATTTGATTATCACGATCATTATAAAACCACAACAAGCACAATACATAATGTTTATAATAATCAATGAAAAACTATACTTCACTTCTCAAATTCCCGCCTAAAAATCCTAGTACTACTTAGTACTTTAGTATATTTTCTTGCAACTCATGAGCACACGTGTTCCACCTTGCACCTTGCATATAACCTTCCAGTGCGCGGAAAACGCAGTCCCACGCTTTAATTTGATTATCACAAACACCACTCACGAAAAATACTTTGAAGTTTAATAAACTATCACTATTAAACCACACGAAACGCCTAAGACACTACTTTTACAATTATCTAACAAAAACTTGACTTCAGTTCTCGAGTTCCGCCCAAAAACCGTTTTTATGTTATAGATAGTCATAGTTTTAATTGACATCAAAATCAGCCAGTGTTCTATAGATAAAAACTCTTTGTCGCAAAACTTTCTGAGCTTATCCTATACTAATATTATAAAGAGGTAAAGTTTGTAATGTTTGTTTGGATGTAGGAGGTAATCTTCGAAACTACTAATCCGATTTCAAAAATTCTTTCACCATTTGAAATTTACATTATTCCATATGGACACAGGCCATATATTATGTGCAAAAAAATTGACGGGCATGCAACGCATGCCGGGCACAGCTAGTAGATTATAAATCTATATCGGTATAGGTATAAAAAGTACATGCTTCAAAATATTTAGATAGTTCTTGTGAATGTAAGAATGTATCTATGTAAGAATCTATATACATATGAATAAATATGATATGTATAACAACAGCCTATGTTCCTCCACTGATGAATACAAGCTTTTCCCAAAACTCATCACCACGCACAATCTTCGACTGTTCTTGTGAATAATTGTTTATAATATCATTGGCCATATATAAATTACGTCACACGAATTTCATGATTTTTGGAGCCCCCCCGCCCCCGCCGTCCTTGTCGCAGGTGATCACATTAATGTGACGTCACATATTTTGCAATTTTAAATTTCGAAATTATTAAATTTAAACAACCTTAAATAATATCAATAGAGTTGGTTATATTTTAAAGTTTGTCGTTAGAGTTGAAGTTTAGTTTTAATACTTTACATTTATACATGTGACGTCACCAAGCTTATGACCCCCCCCCCCCCTGTCACACGATTACTCCTAAATGCTGAGAAATAATAGAAAAATGGATTATTACTAACAAAAAGAAGGCTTACGCTGTACACAACAAAACAAAAACATTAGAAAAAATACACTCTACCCTATATTTCACGGCATTGTTTGTACAAATCCACTACAGACACGTCCAAAACAGAAAATATAAAAATTAGTCGTATTTCTGTACAGTCAGCTAAATGTTCTGGGTATTTTTTTTTTCATATACGTCAATGGTGCAATTAGCACATTCTGCCAGTGTAACGTTTCCCTCTCAAGTCTAAAATGTATCATGTCGATCTCCAGTTCCGTCGAAGTAAGTCCGGAGTCGCTTAGTAAAGCGATAATGTGTTTACTAACGATAGAAGAGGACTCCTTGCGTGCTTTCATTTGATTATCACAAACATTACACAAAAAAACACTTCGAAGTTTAATAAACTATCACTATTAAATAACAAAATGAAACAATTCACAAATCATCTATTAGATGATTGTGAATGATGTTCACAAAACGCCCGATGATGTTCTATGTAAAATACTTTAATCTTTTGGCTGGTAAAGATTCCCTTAGGCATTAAGCTCACCTTTTGTACCGTAATGTACAATGAAGGGTATAAATAAATGAAAAAAAAACAGCTCTTTTATCGTCGACTGCTGTACGTGGGCTTTCTCATGCATGAGGGATGTACGGCCTTAAAACGGCACGCTGGCCACGGGGGATGGCGATTACACTCTTTTAGAGACGGTGTAGCTCCTCGGGGCTTGTGGTAGCGCTTTCTCATCTCTTAGTACTACCTTTTATGGTACCCGCGGTAAGAGATGGAATGGTGCTATTCTTGATGAAATACCAGTCACAGAATATATACCTACAAACGCTAATGAACCTATAAGACGCGAGAATTAAACGCTCATGAATGTTATAGTCCAAGTTTTATCATTTTGTGGCGTCGAGAGCCGACCTCTTTGGTCGAGCTCCTAATTTGATTTATTTAATACTTTTTAAATGTGTTCTTTTTATAAATTTTGCTTTTGTTATTTTTGATATAGCTTGTCAACAATTTTCTTTACATACTCATGACACTAGACTAGAAGGATGTTCTTACCATATTAATTTACACTGTTTTAATTCTAATGTACTCGTATGTTGTACGTTGGTTCAATAAATATTCTTATTCTGAAGATTCTGGTTTCTTCTCAAGGTAGCTCCAATAAAACACACGCACAAATAATTGGAGAGCATTCCTCCAAAATTTCATTGTCTTTTACCCTTGCGGTTAAAAGATCGAGTCTAAAACGGTAAAGTCTAAGGTTCTTAAGGTTCATTGGCGCTGACAACGCTCAAGCGTTCAACGCCCATTTTTCAATACTATACACTGCGACGTTTGCTCAGACGGTAGAGGGG
Organism: Sesia apiformis; assembly: GCA_914767545.1. Taxonomy (NCBI): domain Eukaryota; kingdom Metazoa; phylum Arthropoda; class Insecta; order Lepidoptera; family Sesiidae; genus Sesia; species Sesia apiformis. Next base: position 566,809 of record OU611968.1, read on the forward strand.
TTCTCAGGAAATAAATGACACCCAGTCTTCGCTACGGCAATTGAACTATCAGTAAAAGTACTATCAGTATAAAGAACTATCAGTATCAGTAATCAGTAAAAGGGTAAGTAGATAAAATTAATAAAAAAAATACACTGAAACAAATGAAAGGCACTTAAGAAAAAATAAACAACGTTTCATTAAAATCTACTTACCCTAATAAGGTGTTCTCTTTACAAATATACATATATAGAAACTGTATCTAGAAGACTTTACCGAAGTGCAATAGGCACGTTTTTACAGATCGAAAATTAGATAGCAGAATGAATCAAAAAGGAATCGCGCCAAAGAGTTTGAAGTAAATTTGAATTTAGGTTTTTCATTTGCGGGCAGTTGTTATAATTTAGAATTAAGAAATTCGGAAAGGGACTATACTCGAAGGAGTATTGTTACAACACACGATGTTGGGTCTACATGATGTTGACTGTATCCATGTTAGATCACTCGTTGACAGAATGACGTCACTGATGTTTTTCTGTTGAACGTAAATATTTACGCTGTTCGGACTGTACCGTTAGCCCTTAAGTAATTGACCGACTAAGTAATTTTCTTGACATATTTTTTTAGGAGTACGCCCTCCCGCCAGCCAAGTAGACTGGCGGCTTGTAGATGAGAAGAGCCTAAGATGCAAAAGTGGAGAGTTACAGGCTCGTGGTCTAGTAACTGGCCGCTTTCCAAGAGAACGTTACAAAATGATGCCACTTTTACGAAGGCATATTGTATCCCGCAGCGTTTGACCAAGTTACTCTCACAGAAGATTGCCGTAAAACATGCTTCGGGAAAGATTAAGAGATCAGCCCATCCCATTTCATTCAATTCCATCGAGTATAAAGTGTAATGGAGTAACAGAAACTCTTCATCCATACCTGAGGCGATTTAAAATCGCTCAGATTCAGACGAGATATTGCGTCTCTCTGCCTCTATAGTGGGGAATGTTCTGAAAAACTTCGGGTTATTACCATCGCACCTCCCGCCATCGTGGTGCGGTTCATCCAGCACTTCCTTGACGAAGTGCCGCTGCGTACAATGAGGTCTTCACGACACTTAATACCGCGAACCCGGAAGTTGGGAAATCAACTGCCAGCTGAAGTATTTCCGCTTCGCTATGACACGGAGTTCTTTAACAGAGTTGTAAACAGGATTCTGAAAAATTCTGCTTGCCGTTTTAATGCTGTATATTGCTCACGCACAAGATAATGAAGAGATCTGTATCCAGCAGTGAACATTAAAAAGGGCTGGATGTCCTGTAAAATTATGTATGTAGACGGCTGGCTGTGAGAGTACGATGAAGCGGCACAATGGTTACGATAACATCTACTGCGTAGTTTGTAAGAATCAATATTCACAAAATTCTCCAGTCAGCACCAACTTGTGTTTACAAGACGTTTTACTTACGGCTAAAACGGTAGAGAAATATTATTTAGAAATATTATCAAACTAGCAAAATTTTTACACAATCACAAGGTTTTCATTATTTTTATTTTATTTATCTCAAAAACAATTATTGTAAATGTGTTTGACATTGATAAATCTAATTTTATAGAAAAAAACCACCTATATCAAAGACAAAATGTCAAACTATTAAAATTAATTGTCACTGGTTGTAAAATTAAAATTTTAAATAAAAACAAGCTCTAACATCTTAAACATTCTTAAATAATTAATAGGCACTGCCTAATTTTACCAAAGTATCAATATGTAGAAAACTACAAACCGACAATAAGGTCCTTTTTGCCATATAATTTCACATTTTAATTTAACTAAATAGAACATATTTCTTTTTCGCATAAAGGAAAAAAATACTGAATTAATTATTTTGACATTCGAGTTTTGGACTTAAAAAATAGACGAAAATATTAAATTCTCGAGATTAAACCACCTTTAATTTTATGGGAAATAATTGAATGAGCGACAAAAATACTGAAATTGGCAGCAAATCGATGGCAGCTAAGTTAACGGTGGGTTAGGTTGATACACAAGTATGATATATGTGTTATTTGTTGTACATTTTAAAGTAACGACTTTACTAGTTCATGGGCGGGCCCTCCTGAACCATACATGTGCTCGTATATTTTATCCAACATGATTCCGTGGGACACAAAATCGAACGCCTTCGTCATATCCATGAATTTTGAATTAATCGAATTTCTATAATGTAATTAGTATATGTTGCAATAACATTTAAATATTCAAATTATACATAAAATACAAAAATAAAATTTAACGCTAAAAATAAAACAAAATATACGAAATTTTCAGTATGTAGCTTAAAAATTCCTACGTAACGAAAACGCTGTACAAGTTAGGTTAAGATTCTTTGTTGACAATAAAGACATAAGGAGTCCCTCGAAGCGTGTCTCCGTCGACTTTGAGTCCACATTCTTAATAATTAAAAATTGTCCAGTCAGTTATTCAAAAATGGTTTGTTTTATTACAAATACAGGCTTAAAATACAATACTGAAATACTCGTTTAAATACAGGCCTAAAATACAATACTGAAGTACTCGTTTAAATACAGACCTAAAATTCAATACTGAAATACATACTCGTTTAAATACAGGCCTAAAATACAATACTGAAATACTCGTTTAAATACGAGTCTAATTTAATTACATATACCTACTTATGAAATTAAAACAGGAAAGATAATTAGTTACAAATACAATGTCGGCTCCGTTGTACACGATAACTATTTGCGTTTATGCGTTTATTTTTTGGATGGCGATTTAATGGCGTCTGTTTTTATACGATTCGTCTTGCTACACTATTCGCTTTTTGGACAGTATACACTTAAAGGATTCGAATTTGTATACTTATTTTATTTTTAACTAGCTGTGCCCGGCCACGCGTTGCTGTGGCTGCCCGATAGATGGCGCTTACCATGTTTTACCTGTCTTTGGATAAAAAGCAACAATCATTCATTTAATACTAGAACAAAACAAACAAATATACCGGTAACCTTTATATGCTTTTTTAAAACAAATAACAACAACATGACATCAATCGATTTGACAGAATTTGTCATTTGTTCTCTATATTTTTGTTTAAATTTCGATTCGAGTATTTTCTATTTATTTCAATATATTTCTACATTAATTTTCTTTTTTTTTCCGTGAATTTTTCAGATATTTTAATAGTTATTCTGCTATTCGGGGCGGAAACGAATCCAACAAATCAGAGATCATTAAAATCGGTCCAGCCGTTCTTGAGTTATAAATGGTGTAACTAACCCGACTTTGTTTTATACATATAGATATCGTGTGTGTGTTACAATCATGAATAATTAATTTTCTATGATTATAACTTTCTTCAAATGTCGCCAATATGATGACGTTTATTTTAAATTTCTAGAAAAATGAAATGTTTGTTGTATTCAAAGAAATTGACAACGGTGCCTATACAATAACTATTGTTTTTTGTTTACTTTAGTCATATTTATTCATCGAACTGTCTGTCCGTGTGTCAGGGTCACCAATGAGTAATAGATGATAAAGCGTAACAATAAATGTGAGCTTGCCAACACAGTATACCATGAAACCAGAGTGTAATCGAAATGTTATACGCTTAATAAGGATCAAGTAAGGAGTAGGTAGTATGCAAAGTAAGGACTTCCTATCCCATTAATCGAATGAGTAAATACATCAAATACAGGTTCCTTTAATTTGGAAGAAATATTGCCGTCCTAACTAAAAATGCAGAAACTAGTGTTTTTGTCAAAATCTAATTATATACATACATATACGTAATCAGCAAAATAAACTGTATAATTTAGCTGCATTTAAATATGTAAACTATCCTTTCTAGCCTTTCAGGAAACGTAAGTTATACCTAATATGCTAGCTTGTATACTTTGGGAGGTACAAACAAAAATTTTGTTTACATTTTTTCACCCACCTTAAGGGAGTTACTGCACTTTAATTGAAAAGGCAGAATTATATAGGAAACGAGAAGATTTTTTGCCCAAATCATGTTCAGAGTGATATTAGATAAAGAAACAAGATGTATTGACAATATTTACAAACCTGTAATAATAAACAAGGTTTATTTACAAGGTTTATTAATAATAAACCATACAGGTTTGTAAATATTGTGTATAATAAATTATTATACACAATTGTTTCTAAATTTGGTAATAAATAAAAAAAATATCAAAGAGAAACAATGCATTGGGCTTATTTTCCAACAAGGTCTTTACGCTGCAGTGGAATGTTATAGTCTATTATTATTATAGAACATTGACTTCTGGTTGATTACACATACTGTGTTATCAATAAATAGTCTGCCAATTGGATTATTTACTATAATGTATGAAACCGTCCACGCAATATTGTAACTTATTAGTATTACAAATACTCTGAGCCAATTGGGAGTTAGAACCCCAGCATTTATCGTTTATTTTGGGCGCAATATACGTGTAGTTTTTTTTTCTTTTCCTATATGGCAGTGGTGCAATTAGCATATTCTGCCAGTGTCAAGTTTTCTTCGTAATTAAAGTCAAAACAATTTAAAACACAATTTGTTAATGGACTGTCACGTTGAAGCAAGTCAGGAGTCGCTCAGTAAAATGATAGTAGGTTTACTGAGGACAGAGATATACTCCTTGGGTGCACACGAAAAATGCATGCTTTTGTTTAATCATCACAAACACTGGGCATTTGGAAGTTTAATAGACTATCACTATGAAACTACAAAAGTCATACTATATAATTTTTAAATTAATCAAACAAAAACTCAACCATCACTTCGCGAATTACCGCCAAAAACTCTATTCTGTAGTTTTAGGTGACTTTTACATAGCAACATCTGGAGACCATTCCCCAATAGAACGTTCACAAAATCACAATGATGATCGTAAAGATCATATTCGTTGTTTTAACTATAAGTTTAATTTAACTTAGGTGGCATAACAATGTTCTAACTCTAAACGTAGTTTATTTTATAGCTGGTTTAGCTTACTGAAAGCGAATAAAATCGGTCTCGTAGATTCTGTTTAACTCTCACATACCACAGACCAAATCACATCCTCAATTTAACAAAGCCGTATGTCGTATTATGTCAAAATTTAAAGTAATAAAGTGCGGATTAACCGCACGATGATGACGGGAGCTGCAATGGTACAACTCTGAAACTTCAAATTGAACAATTCTTCAGAACATTCTCCATTATACAGCCGGTAGAACACGCAGTGGAACGCAACGTCTTTCCGGAAGGGTTCTAGACCGGCTGTGAGTAGGATCGTCGACAGTTCGAACATCGCTGGATGGAGTCAAATGGGTCCAATTGATATTTCGGTGCGCCGGCCCAGAGATGTGAGCAGTACTCCATATGGTGCCCACCAATTAGATGATGCCTCGGCGTGAAGTACCGCTGTGCTCTGTTCAGCACACCGAGCTTTTTGGAGGTCAATTTGGCCTTGGCGACTATAGAAGGGTGACGCATGCTCCCGAATGCTCAACCTCTTATATACGCTATACTATAAAACTTTGTGAAAATCTTCTTCATAAAGTCGTGCGATTTAAATACGGTCACGGAGGATTTCAATGACAATGTGGACAGGTCGTTGGTTGTCCAGTGTAATCCCATAGCCCATAGGTTCGCTTGGTGCATTAAACAAGTGAAAATTACTTCATTCAAGATTTACTGCAAATCACGTGTTCAACAGGTTCGCTGAAGCCCACACTAACGGTTTCGAGGGCGTCATGAGGAAGCGATGTGCCTCCATGTTGAAGGATGAAGAGTCTCTGCGGCAGCATCAACAGCATCTTGATTACGCTTGCGGCAAGGTGGGACTCGCCGATGTTGGCCTGGTGGATCCAGCTACATGCCGGCAAATACTATCCCTAGATTATGTATTGTAATTTATGTCCCGCATTCAAATTATTAGTATAATGTAGGTATAAACAAAAAAATGTATAATGTGCTGTCTCTTTATTCTAGTAATATTAATAGATATAGATAAAACAATGCTATGTGACTGTAATTTTGGTATGTGGCTGTTATCTGTAACTTTTATTGCCAATGTCAACGCGATCCTACCATTTTCTATTAATTTGATCATCCATATGCACGCACTTCCTAACATGTAATGGATTTTGTACGTTATTTCGTTATCAAGGTCACGGGGATAATTAATTATATAATCGGGTCACCAATGTTAAACGGATATATGATCACTGTCATATTATAACATACCATCAACCTGTTTTTTTTTTATTAGGAAAGACAACCAAGGAAATACCCTGCATGGTCACCTGGGAAGGGGACCCAGGTAGTGCCGTACTCCTACCGGCTAAAAAAACCTTTAGTTGTCTTAACATCGTGTAAGTCTAATTCTTGTGGCCCTTGTGGCCTTTTAAGAGTCACCGGTCTCAGCCAATACAGTTGAGCCATCAGCCCGTGTCTATCCGCCGCTGCATATAGGACTCTCCCGTGAACTGTAACCGCCCACGGTTTTCTGGTATTTCGTATCCAGCCGCTATCGGCGACAATCAAATAGGCCGCGGAGGGCGTCACACGCAAAGTTTCTCGGTGCATTGTTTCCATTCGAGGACCCGTCTATCTATCTATCCGAGGACCGATAACCAAAGGGGGGGGGGGGGGGGGGCATCGGTTATCTATCCTCAGATAGATATCGCTTGCACTTGGCCACTTCAGCTTGCTGATTCAATGAGCTTTGTCACCGACATTAGTTATTATTATTACTCGAATTTGTTCGTTGGAGATTTTGACACCACAATTTGAATAATCAAATTAATTTTACTGTTTGATTTTTTCATAGTCGTATCTCTCTGTTATCGTCCGCATGTATTATTTATGTACCTACTTTATGTGTGTATGTGGATTTTTATGAATGTATACTGATTTGTATATTAAGTATGTAGAATTTGGTATGTATAATTGTTTTGCGTGCAATCAAACAAGACGAGGCCAATGTGCAGCAGTGGAGATACATAGATATACATAAATTATTGTTGAGCTTGTTAAGCTACGACATGGGGTTCTTCAAGACAGCTGTAAATAGGATTTTGCAAGGTCGGCGGTGCGCGCGCATACCCCCTGGTGTTGCAGTTGTCCATGGGCGGCGGTAACACTTACCATCACGTGGGACCGCATGCTCGTCCGCCCTCTTCTCTATAAAAAAAAATGAATAGAGTTTATGAAACTACCACTTTTGTGTAAATATTTTATCTAAAACATTCAGCAAATAGAATGTACCCTCTCGGTTGCCTCGCGTCATCTACATTTTTTATTTCCATTTCAACGAGGTACGAGTAGAAACGTGAAGACCTTGAAAACTTTTCATCACGACCAAATATTGAAATATTTTGAGCCTTTTAATATTTCAATGTAGAAATTCTTAGGGATTCTAATGAAACTTCTAATGGAAATTAGTTGACTACATTGAATTATTATACCTACATTCAAATTATTTTAATATAAGTAGTAGCTTGAAGCCGATTTGAAATATATGGACACTACCTTGTTTTGTAGGTACCTACTGCATTTCCACTATATCCTATTCGACAATGCAGGTACGTGTTTCGGTAGTAAGTGAGATATGCCAGAGCCCATTCTATCCCTTCCAATTTTCCCAACCCTTTCTCCAAATCAATTCCTACATCGGCGTGCCAGCGTTTGTTATTCTGGACTTATGTTGGCATGCATCGCGGATGTCTATGCACCACTTACCATCAGGTGGACTGTATGCTCGCCTGCCGCCTTTTTACTATGTATATATATAAAAAAAAATTACATTAAACCGTTTTTAATATTCAGTTTCTTTGGAACAAAGGGGTTATTGCATATTCACAACCATCAAATATTAACTACAGAAAGGAGTACTCCTTGTTATTCAAACCACCAGCGTTTTCTATAATCGTTTGTTCCAAATTTTCCGTATTCCGTTCCACAGTGACAATCCGAATGCTTTATCTGTCAAACTCGTTACGGTCCGAAACGCCATTCGATTTCTCACTTCTCATTTTGAATTTATAAAGTCAGAGTAGTCAAGTCCGTCACCATAATCGGCCCTTTTATCATCTACTGCTGGTCATGTATGACCTTAAAACGCCACGCTGGTCAGGCGGATTGGCGAGTCCACTCTTTTAGAGGTGATGCAGTTCCTCAGCGCTTGCGGTAGCCATTTTGTTATCCTCGTCGTGTCGCCACGACACGACACCCACTGATAGAGATGTGTGGTGGCGTTCTAAAGTCGACACGACCAATAAAAGACTACCTATTGCTTTTTTCTACTTGTTCTAATTATCTTATAGGTTTTACTTTTAACAAATTTATTTATATTGTATATGTAGATTTAAGGTACGTATTTAGTTATATACTCGTATTATATAAACGGTACACCATCTACGTGTGATTACTATATTTATTTCCCCTCCAACCAAAGGTTCTGTATTTTATATATTTACAATGTCTGTTTGTAATAAATTAAATAAAGGTACACACAATACAGGTTTTTATATCTGTCTACATGTTATCTTTGAAAATATTACTTTGGATGAACAAAATTATAATTGAATTGTTTATATATTGTAATATATATAGCAAAATTATAATTGAATTGTATATATTTTAATATATATAGCAAAATTATAGTTGAATTCTTTATTAATTGTAATATATACTTATAGCAAAATTATAGTTGAATTCTTTATTTATTGTAATATATATAGCAAAATTATAGTTGAATTCTTTATTTATTGTAATATATATAGCAAAATTATAGTTAAATGGTTTATTTATTGTAATATATATAGCAAAATTATAGTTGAATTCTTTATTTATTGTAATATATATAGCAAAATTATAGTTAAATGGTTTATTTATTGTAATATATATAGCAAAATTATATTTGAATTCTTTATTTATTGTAATATATATAGCAAAATTATAGTTAAATGGTTTATTTATTGTAATATATATAGCAAAATTATAGTTAAATGGTTTATTTATTGTAATATATATAGCAAAATTATAGTTAAATGGTTTATTTATTGTAATATATATAGCAAAATTATAGTTAAATGGTTTATTTATTGTAATATATATAGCAAAATTATAGTTGAATTGTTTACTTAGTGTAATAGAAACCAAGATACTATGTAATCAATGAAATATTTGCACAACTAGGTAAAGGTGACTAATTATCGCCCGTCAGTAATTATCGCTAGGACAGAGCCCTCTAATGAAATTCCGAAGGTACACACAAAAGGTTATTTCTTGTGACTACAGTTCCGAGATCTTTTCGTTGCGAAACAAAACAATTGTTTTAGATACAGAGATAGATATTAATTAGAACGGGCGCTGACGTCGCTGACATCAGTACCTACAAATCTAGCTTCTTAGACAAATTTGAAGTTTCAAGGCGTTCATGATAAATATGCTGTTAGTCACTAAATACAGATGGGCACGTATCTTAGTATGTCTATATACATATAGTAAGAGAAGTTGTGTAACCTTTTTATTAAATATCATAATCGGGATTGTAATTTATAAAGTAGGTAACAGTAAAATTTGTCTTGTAGTATTCAGTAAAATTTTTAGGCTAAATGATTTTTACCCTTAAACAAATAGAAAGAAACCGATAACCAGAGTACATGATTCCTAGTTTCCAGTTTATTTATGATCAGAACTCCTGTAAAAGGGCGTCCCGTAATTTTGCTCAAGGGACACCCTTTTATGGGAGTCACTGACTGTTTTATTTTATGTATTCATTTGAAACAATTTAATTTATATATAAATATGGTTACATAAATGATTTTTTTATAGAAAAAAGGCGGCAGAGGAGCATACAGTCCACCTGATGGTAAGTGGATACTGTCGTCTATAGACATCCGCGATACATGTCAACATCAGTCCAGAATGGCAAACGTTGGCACGCCCCCGAATGCACTGTCTAGCTTTGCAAATAGGATGGGATGGGAATGGGCTCTGGCATATCTCACTCACTACCGAAACACGCACGTACATTGAGAAATACGATAAAGTCGGAAATGCAGTACATATCAAGGTAGTCTTCTATGAGAGAGGGGTAACGTGGCCAGTCAAGTGCGCCCAGCGGTTGTGGGAATGCAGCCAGTGCCCTACAAAATTACTACAGAATTACCAGTATTAAAAAATCAGCCATTATATATTAAAAGACTCTAAAAACTACGTAAGTTACAAAAAATCTCATGTAAATAATCGATACACCTGATTCCCAATAATCAAAATCAAGAATAATCAAAATCAATATTTTTTGTCGCTGCGTTAGTTAACTGGTTTAAATGTTGATCGCACAAATGAATCGCTGAACTAGAAACTTTAACAAGGAAACGCTGAATAGATTTTTCAATCGTAACGTCTAGGATGGGATGGTCCAGTTTGACCATGACATGACCAGTTTCAGCGTTGTTACAAGGAACAACGCCAAAAGTAATGACAGGTTGCATCCTGTAACAGAACAGATGAATTGAATGTCATAGAAAGATCTGTGGAGAATAGGAGCATGGAAAAAAAATGGAGAACCATCGGGCAGAGATTCACAACGGGTTATAGCGCCACGCAAAATTGATTCTCTTACCGCTAATTACCTTTTTAGGAGAGACAATCAAGGAAAACCCTGCATGGTCACCTGGTACCATCTAGTCTAGCTAGGCTAGTCTAGGTGGTACCAGGTAGTGCCGGACTCCTACCGGCTAAAAAACCTTGATTGCCTCAACATCGTGTATGTCTAAGTTCTTGAGGCCCTGGTGGCCTTTCAAGAGTCACCGGTCGTACGCCACTAATTACGTAGCAGGAATATATTAACAGTATACTTATATCTAGACTAGAAACTTGGATTAACATAAATCAGCTTCACAATTTCTCAAACTTACTTGTGAAGCACCAAGATAAAGTTATTTAGTTTCATGGCAAATTATAATTGGAAATGTCAAATAAAAAATAATTCAAATACAATAAAATAACACAATATGTTTCTAAGTTGTCTTAAAAATGGTGTCATAAATCAGTTATTGCGGCCATTCTATTTAGTATAGCTAGCTCTGTGGTACAGAGGCTTTGCTTTTATTTTATTGGTAAATGAAGAGCCTTCGACCAGAAGTCACGTCTGTTTGCTCATCGAGTAAAGGGTACCATATTGCTTTTATTTTTTAACTGACCGAATAATGAATATTTGTTTCTGGTACGCCAGAATAAATATTCCCATGTCTGATCATATTATAGCAAATACAATGCAATACAACTACTGTATGTACCAAATACAGTAGTTTGTATGAACTGTATGTACTGTATGGGCCCTAGACTGTGTATTTAGATAACCTGTACCGCGAGCGCCCTGGGGCCTTACCACCATCTTTTACAAAACAATATTGTTGCAGGAACGTTTTATTTCAGGCCTAAAATAACATTACTCATATTCGTACCATGACCTCCACCAAAATATTAATGCTTAGTGCTGCGAAAGAACGAATGATTTTAATTATTTGTCTATTCCCTGCTAAAAAACAAAACGAGATAACGCTATATGAACTGTATAACGCCATTTCTTTCATACAACATTCCAATTTGCACTACAGTAAGCTACGTGACGTCACCAAAACTTCTTAGTAAAACATTACTAATATAAGCTTACATTAAGGACGCCGTGGTACGAAATTGAGAAATAAGGTTAAAATAATACTGCTATAAGGAATTGTGGTAAGGCCCCAGGTTGCGATTACTTATACAATCATTCACAAATATTGATCGTACGTTGGTTGTTATATCTTTAATATACTTTAGTATATTAAGTATAAATTCTACGGTTGTGAAGTCAAGTGTTAAAAGTGTTTCCTTAAACGAAACTTGGGATCTACTTGGGTTAATGTCATCGTTATTACTGTAATCGTATGTAGTAAATGAAATTAGGAAGAAGATGGCAGACGACGAGTCAGTCCACATGATTGTAGGTGGAGACTGTCGCCCATAGACATACGTGATACATGCCATCATCAGTCCAGAATGACATGGTGCGTCCCGGATGCGCTACATACTTTTGGAGTTTAGGAGTGGAATTAGAGAAAGGATTGTTAAAATGGGGAGGGATAAGATACATAAGCTCAGTGGAGAAACATAAGCTGATGGTATGGTATTAACGCTAATATACTGGTACAGACTGTGTCATTTATTTTATGTAAAGATTCTTAACCTCAGAACAAAGGTATACTAACCAACTTTTTACCTACGCATTACTCAGTACAGTTCTACATAACTTCATTGCACATCCTTGTAACCGCCAAAATAGCCTCTACCGCACACACATAAAGCCTAAACAGTACACGTCATTGAAATCAGGATACAAGTGACTCATTTAAACTTATAAAAGGGGGTACAAAAAACCAATTGTAACATTCACACTTTAAAAGTGAAACCATTTAATTTATAAGGTTTTAGATAAAAAAAATTGCCCGCATTTAGTTAGTTTCGGATTAACTGCCAGTTAAATGCGAGACTCGGTTACAAGTGAACGTTTAGTTTAACTGTTTTGGTTTAAAATGTACGAAGTGCGCTTTGTTTTTTTGGTGAGTTATATTTGGATCGGAGTGCAGTTTTGTGTAAACGTACATATATATTTAGACTTAGTTTTAAACAGTTTGAAGTTTAATAAACTGTCACTATTAAACCATAACACGCTTAATACACAATTTTTACAGTAATCAAACGTAAACTCAGCTTCACTTCTAGAGTTCCCGCCAAAAAGTCCAATTATGTATAATTGCACGATATAAAAAAAATACACTTGGACGAGGCAGAATACCTATAGACTATAGTAAATAAAGGATCTGAACCTGAATTTGACTCTGAAAAATAATGACACTGTTGTTGTTCAAACATATTTTTCCATAAGAATCTCTCACCAATTTACTTCGGATTTATTGTGAAAAATTTAAAGATCTTATCGCAGATGTCTCCTTGAGCCAACATACTTTTGCTGTTAACTTGATTAATTTAAATGTATGGTAATTGTAGGATAGGTACAATCCGCAGCGCGCTAATGTACTCAAAACCTTCTAATGTACATAAATCTTCTTTGTTAGTTGTGAATGAATGATATGAAAACTCTTTATTGATTTCTGATTTTGACATAACTTCTAAGTAGTTCCATTCGGGCGTGTGTCGGCCGGCGTTAGATAACCACCACGCACCCACCTTCGCTACCACGAACCCTAAGGAGTTATACCACCTTTAAAAGAGTGGATTTGCCAACCCACTTGATTAGGCGGGGTCCAAACAGTGGACGAAACAAGGGCTGGTTAGGGTTTACTACTTACGTTTAAAGGCTTTTGTTTATTACTTTACTCAACCTGGTTACTATTTACTATTTGTTTACTATGTATGTGTAACATACTCGTAAAATGTGTACCAAATACGCAACTCTATGAAAAAACTTATAAAAAATTGATGCTGACAATATTAAATTAAATTTGACTTAAACCTCAATTGGCGTAAACATATGTTTTAATTAAAAATCCAGAAGAATGGGTACCGTAAAATGGAACTTTTGCCGTTTGCCACAGCGCATTCCTATCCTATCTTATTCCTCCCCATTTTCCCAAACCTTTCTCCAAATTCATTCGTAAATATCCAAAGGTAGGCAGCGCGTCTAGGCGCGCACCAACTTTCGTCCTTCTCGACGGATGTCGTAATTTATCACGTAGGTATATATCGCGAGGTGAATGTCTGCTCGTATGTCATGTTCTTTCTATAAAAAAAGTGTAAAAAATAAATTAAATACACATTAATTATAAAAGAAATAGTGATAGATATGTCAGTAGATTTATTTATATCCCAGTCCATGTCTGTTTGTGATTGATTTATAGCTTCAGTGGAAAAACTTCTGAAAAATGGCAATGTTTTTATTGATTTACGTGTTTCTGTAATAATTTATTGCCATGGCTTTAAATTGCCCAAATCAATACGAGGCGCTAACAAAATTGACACGAAATGTAATCCATCTTTTTCTGTTGACAAACTTACATTAATAATAAACTCGTACCTATTGTTTATTGTACAAAAATGTACAAATAATTAAAGTAATATTTAAAGAATAGAATACAACCAGGCGGTGATATCGCTTTTCAGCAATTTTTACCAGACAACCTTGCGAAAGGGCGTTGCGACTGAGATAATAACATAGATAGTGCAAATATTAACAGAGAAATTATACATTTAATTTAAAAAGTAATATGGCACGGTCCCTTAGGATAGGCCTATATCCAACAGTGGAGAGGCACGGGGTGATGGTATGGCAGGATTCTAAATTACTATTATTTATTATAATGTATTATATATTTATAAAATCAGCATGCTTAAATGGCAATCTGCAGGTCATACAATATATATATATCGCAGTACTGATAACCGATGGAGCAGACGGGTCCTCGAATGAAGTCCACGTACCAGGAAGTGCAGCGTGGAATATGCTTGCCGGTGGTAGCTGAATCAGAAGAGCCGCAGATCGCATGAAGAGTCTATATCCAGAAGTGGAGATACATCGGGCGATACCATAGTACTTACTAAATACATAATACATGTACATGTACATAAATAGGTATACAGTGTACAAACAAACATTTCTAGTATTTGTGTGTGTAATAAAGTACAAATAAATTAAAATGTACATGTATTTTTTAACACAAATCATCAATCCTTTTCAGGTACTTCTCGTCAGTACAATGAAAGCCAAAACGTACCATCATCACTATGATCACGATCGGGATCTCGACAATTTCTTCAAACGCCTAGATCATTACTATGACGACTTAAATTCCACAGCCGAAGATTACAGTTCCGAAGAATACAGTGACGAATCATCCGGCAAACCGCAAGGAAGGCCCTCACAAATTAAAACTCAGAGACAACTAAAACAAACTGCAGTCAAAACCGAAAGACCTATAACGACATATGAAGTGACAGAAAATGTTATAGACATACCTAACAATGCCAGTCCACGACCTATTAACACCAATTTCACTATTGTTAGACCTCTTAACATAGCTGTAGTTAACAATACAATTCGATTTAATAATACAAATAATAGAGAGATTACTGAAGCAGAAAGTAATGCCGCAGATAATAATATAGTTAAGAGAAACGAATTAAGCATTACCAATAGTGAAAGTGTCGCAAGACTTCCAGGGTTTAGTTTTAGTATATCTAAATATATAGATGATATAAAAGAAGGTATAAAAAGTGGTATAAACAATGTCAATAAGAATGTGTATAGTGATGTCAACAGCGGGTTCAACGTGCCAAATCTATTAGCAAAACCAGTTTTATTTTTAAATAAACTGAGGCAAAAAACTTCTGATGTGGCTGACAAGGTGCACAAAGCTGTCTTTAAGCATTTTGATGATAATTAACTTGTAATCGTTGATTTAAAAAAAAAAATTTAGAAGTTACGCCTTTTCCTTTTCCTGGATTGGTTTGTTGAACATTTGTCAAAGTGTATGTATGTTTAGTGTTAAAATTTGATTGGAGTAATGTTTTTTAACAGCAATATTTATACTTTGTTTTTAATGATGAAATGAGATTTATTTTATTCAATTTGTTTGAGAACAACAATAAAAATATATTATTCATATATATACTACTTGTATTTGAATAATATATTTTTATCGTTATATCATTAAAAGTCTTTATTGATTTTATACTAAATATAGTAATATTTATATAATTTTAATGTAGAGTGTAACTGTATCTTTCTTTCTCGGACCTTTTGCAGAAAACACAATATTTTTGAGTTTTACTAAATTTTCTAAATACAAAGTTCAATATTTGATAACATAACAAAGAGGTAAAATTGTGTGTTTGTGGGTATGTTGGGGGTAATCTCTGGAACTACTGGACCGATTTCAAAAATTCTTTCACAAATAGGAAGCTACATTATCCGTCTCCAATATAGGCTATATTTTATTTAGAAATTTTGAAAAAAAACGTTTAAACCGAAGCGAAACGAGGGCGGGTCGCTAGTATTTGATATTTTTGCAATTATGTCAATTAACAGTACCATTAGCAGAACATGGCTTCAGGCTTTGAGAAAGGTTCGGTACTAGGTACTTTTTGTAACATAAAAATTGGAATCTTCTAGCAAGATACCCAGCATGCTGACGGCAGTACCCCGTTGAATAACTATGATTATGGGGATATATATTCCCAGAATTACTAGAAGTAAGAATATTGGAACGGTTTTTTCTGGTTTATTTATCATTCAGTATACTGGGAACAAATCGTTTCAACATGTCTACTAGTAAGAGTATTCGGGTATTTTTTGACAGTGAGATGCAATTACAACACTTATTTCGTTAATGCAAGTATATAGAATTAGAAATTGTACCTAATTGAATGAATATACCACGTATACCATATGTTATTCTTACTGGTAGTTAAATTAGAAATAAAACATCCCAATGTTCTTACTGGTAGGAATAATTGGTAGTAATTCTTGGAATAGTCCTACTTGTATGCCCTGACAAATGTAATTCCCGACCATGGGGTTACCAGTGGTGTCACCAGGCGCTTCGTTAAATCTGTAAACAAATTATGGTCATTGAAACCCCAGTCGCCTAGGGTTAGGCCCTGTCTGTTTTTGAAAATATTTATTTCCCGTTTCGTTGTGAAATGAACAAAAACTTAAATAAATTATTCAAAAAATTCAACTATGTATATGTAAAACCCATAATTTAATAATTGTGTTTGTATGTTATCGATTCCTAGTCCGATGAGACGTCGTTACAAAGTTTAGTACAAAATAAATATATGTTATGACATTAGAACAATGGCCTATTTTTTTTTTTTATTTATTTCTATGGTTAAAAGAAAAATTTTTTTTTTTAACTTACTATGTACTTACAGTACAGTAGTCAGCTGTAGTTCTGTAGGCAGAAACCATCAAAGTTTATATGTAGGTGGCGAGTAGTTCTTGTTAATTACGTACGTTAATCAAATAACATTTAAGCCTACTATGAATTTTATTATTTTCTATATACAGATCGTGTCCGTTTCTCCAAACCTAAATCCATGTATCCGAGGCATCCTGTATTTTTTCCGTATTGTAATTTCTTCCTCCATTACTGTGCAACCGATTGACTTATCGAGATGTCTTTGCGTGACCATAATTTTCTAGACTAAATTGACTTCTTCGGCTGCTATTTTAAGTGATTGATTGTGTTTATTATAATCATTCATTTGGCCGCGTGGTGTCGTCTGTAGAATGGGGCCACCTGATCTCTACCTGTGTGTCGTGAAAGGTGACTAAGAAATAAATCTGCAGCCCCCTGAGCCGCAGAAACAAACCGTGAGAAATTACGCCCCCTCTAAAGGAGTGGACTCGCCAACCAATTTGGCCAGAGCGTGGCGTTTTGAGGCCATACATCCGTCCTGCACAAGACAAGGCCCATGTCCAGCAGTGGATGATAAAAGGGCTGGTTACGATTACGGTTATAAGTAATCATTTGAATTGTTTAGACTACGTAAGCACACCTACCGTTTGAATATTTCCTTTGTACCCATTTTTAATGTGGTTATTTATACTAAATTAGCTTCAATTAAGGTTAATGTGAAATAAAACGATCTCTTTATGAGCGATTCCGAATATACTCGGGGTGAATTTACGTCAACATTTTCCTTAAACAAGAAGTCAATGAAATAAAACCTTTTTATGAATAAAACATTTAAAGTATTTTTATCTACTCTCATATCGTCAAATTCTAATTACAAACTTCAAAACGGATTTATATTGACATACTTTATAAACACAATACCGAAATTTAAAAATAGAATCATATTATAACACTTTTTCTCAAACAAAATAATGTTATAAAATTTTTTTTTTTCATTACGATACAGATTTACTTGTCTGTGGCAGCGCCCACTTTAGCGCATGCGCGGTGATATGCTGGGTTTTGGCGCCATTCATACGTTTTGTTGTACTGAATTTCGTGGAAATATTGTTATTTATGCTTAAAAATGTCCGATAGCAGTGATTGTGAAGAAAATTTGACTCCGCCCGATATTTTAAATGCGGTGACGGAAATGACTAATAATCTATTACCAGCAAAGTCGAGAAACATTATATGATAAATGCTATGAAGACTTTATGGAATTATATGATGGACTTTATGGACTTTATGGAATTATATGATAAAAAAGGCTACTTCGTTTTCGGAAAACGTGCTAATGGCCTATTTTCAGGAATTGTCTGACAAGTTCAAGTGTTCCTCATTATGGTCTAAATACTCAATGTTAAAGAGATATAAGTGTTAAGCATATATAACGAAGTCGATATATCCAAATATTCAAAACTAATTGCGTTTTTGAAAAGAAAATCTCAAGGATTTAAAGCGAAGAAAGCCAAGACGTTTTCATTCTAACAATTAAATAGATTCATAAACGAAGCTCCTGGACACGAACATCTTTTATCGAAGGTACGTATATATATTTAGATTTTAGTTATATAAACGTGAAAGTTTAATTAGCGTTTGTCGTTCTTGGGTTTTCATTTAAATTCATAATTTTTAATTTCATTTGTTCCAGATTGCACTTATTTTCGGTATCATGGGTGCCTGTCGGAGACAGGAACTCTATAATGTGCAGTTTCAGGACGTGAAAGTTTATGAAAATACAATATTAGTAAAAATTCGTAATACCAAAAATAAAAAAGACCGCTCTTTTAGTATTACAGGGAAATACTATGAGTTATGTAAAGAATACATATCACTACGGCCCAATTCTTGTAAAAATCCCTGTTTCTTTATAAATTACCAACGTGGAAAATGCACTCAACAGAGAGTTGACATCAATAAATTTGGAACTTTAGATAAAACTATAGCCGATTATCTACAACTTCCGAACTAAGAGCAGTACACTGGCCATTGCTTTAGACGAACTTCGGCAACCCTGCTAATTGACGCCGGTAGGGATATTACAACATTGAAGCGTCATGGTGGATGGAAATCGACGGCAGTGGCAGAAGGTTACCTAGACGATTCTATGACTAACAAAATCTTAGTTTCAAATTCCATTCTAAACACCATAGAAAACAAAAAGAACGAAATTAATATTAATTTGCCAATAGCCCCGACAGCAAGTACGAGCACCTCTAATGCCAATGCCTGCCCAGCAACACATATATAATTCCATAATTGCAACATACAAAACTTGAATAATTATTATAAATAATAAATTATTTCTTACTCTTTTAACTTTGATCTTTCATTTAGTAGGTTCAACACCAATGTATGAGAGTAGATAAAGTGGTGTATGAAACTGCACATAACTAGGTATTAAAACACCTCGCCTACGGCTCGATTTTTAAACACACACTCGCGTTTTAATACCCCTCATTATGCAACAGTTACATAAACTACTATTGTGATCCTAAAGCAGTTAAAGTCCATTATTCTGATAGCCTAGGGATATCTATACTCGATTCACATTCGAGTGATCGCCAGTTCAAATCCTCGGCCCGCACCACTGAGATTCAACTTGACTACGGATTTTCTAAATTTTTTAGGCGGTGATTAAAAATTTCGTGAGGGAATTCGCATGTTCTGGAAATAAAGAAGAGTAGTAAATCTACTCTAGTAGATTAGTAAGAGTTACTAGTAGTAGTAAGATTACTAAAAGAGTAGTAAAGAGGAAATAAATCTAGAGTAGGTGATTCACCAATCCGGACTTGGCCCGCACGGTGGATTACGATCAGAAATCCCCAGTGGTTTACAAGGGGAGGCCAGTGCCTCGCAGTGGGACGCTGTAGGCTGATTCAAGTATAAGTTCTACAAGTACAGGTTTGATTTACAATTTTGTATTTGTGGTTGCCGTCAACTATTGTATCCGCTTCCCACCAGGTGGATTGTATGCTCATCTGCCGTCTATTTTCTATAAAAAAAAAACACATACGGAATTACTGACAACATGGCTGACTTTATGGAGACACAAGTTGATGGTGTGGTTTGATATGGTAACTGTAATGTAATAATAATATGTGTAAAACATGACTTCTCACACTTACACAATACATTACTCACACTCCCTTATCTAAATAATCATTAAACCTTGCAATTATAAGCTTAATTACTAATTACCTATTTAATTTTAATTAATTATTGTGTGACAAAGCAACACTATGTTATACTCACAATTTATCTAAAGCCTTGCCCCCTATAGTTCAAGTTTGTGGTCAGGCATTGTGCACACAAGTACATATAGTATGCGATGATATACATCTATACCGTGTCACCGAAATACGAGTAACGCAACACTTGGCAAATGTCAACTAAAAATAAATACAATCATCTTGCGAAAAATAAAACTATTTCGTTAAGGACCAAATCAAGTTACAAACATGTAAGGTTTTGTTGTTCTATCTAAAACCTTAGTATAGACCGACCGATTGGCGCAGTTGGTAGTGACCCTACTTGCTGTGCAAAAGGTCCCGGGTTCGATCCCCCGTCGGACATACATTTGTTTAATAAAAAAAAAAGAAAATTAATGTTCGGGTCTGGATATGAGTTTGTGTGTGAAACCGAAGCGAAGCGAGGGCGGGTCGCTAGTATAGAATATAGAACAATATGTATATAGATGTATCTATATATGAAAATGTATATAGAACAATATAGAATATATATATCCAATATGAAAATTAGAACGACAATAAGGTTCCTTTTTCCAAGTCTTATCCTAAATTTCCTAGGGTAGGCAGTGCATCCGGGAGCATGCAAACGTTTGTCATTCTGGACTGACGTTGTCATGTATCGCGGGTGTCCATGGGTGACTGTGTCCACTTACCACCAGATAGATTGTCCGGTCGTATGCCACCTTCTTTCTAATATATGGTATATATAATACTGATTTCGTGGACAACGGGCCAGGTTTAAAGTTAAAGATATGCGCTATAAACTGGAAGACAACAAAATTTTACCTGTATGCTAATCCTCACCTCTGCATGGCCGACGAACTTACCTAATGTTTGTCCTGCTTTGAGAATTCTATAGAGCTGTTAATTGCCCACAAAATTATGAATTATTAAAAAAAATATCAGTAGTAATCACGACTGTTTGTAGTGTTTATGAATAGAATTGACATCACCTTTTAAAAAATAATGCCCATAATTAGAATTAATTTGTTTCGTCATGTCAAATACGGCCATCTGCTTGTCATTTTGTGAAACGACAATGGCGGTATAATCGCGTCAAAATATTTAAATAAATTCTTCTAAATTAAAAATCTGCAGTATTCATATAGGTTTGACGTAAAATGTGGATAAAACTGTAGAACCAGCGTGCCTGTACATTGAATATATTTAACAAAAACGGATTGGGGGCGATGAAGGAAGAGTATCAGAATACAAAAATTTGATTTTGAAAAATGTTGTCTGTCTGTCTGTTTGTCTGTTCGAACACGCTAATCTCCAAAACTATTGAACGAATTTTAATGGGGTATCCACGGGTTAATTAAGCTTAGCTTGGCGTTTCGAATAGGCTTTGTTTCATCCAAATCGACTGACGTTAAGAAAAGATGCTGTATATAAAGCTTTATAAATCAAACTAAAATTCCACGCGTACGAAGTCGCGGGCACAGCTTGTGTATTGCGATAATACTATTGAGTTTGAATTTCTTACCGACTCTCAGAATAAAACCTAAAGACCGAAATGCTTTATTCAAAATTTGTTCAATATGAAAATTATATGACAACTTACTGTCAAGGAAAACACCTAATTCTCGAATTACGGACACGCGGTTAATAATTTGATTATTTAGATAGTAATTATTTATTAACTAATAACTGTAATTAATAATTATAAATATTTAAATCAAAAAGGAGGTTAATGTTTAATTAAAATGTTCTTATCATCATAAGTCAAGTAATCGTAGTGGTAATATTACAGCTCAATATTACACGAATTGTAGAGTTGCTTTTCTCGGTACGAAGTCTTCATTCAAGGACTCGTTTACCCTATCGGTTGTCTGTCCCGAGGCAAATAGATCTGCTTACTGCCACTTCGGCATGCCGATTCTATAAGCTTTGACCGAGAGTTTCGCTTTTTTTAATTAATTTGTTTTGGATTTTGCCCTGCAAAGAATTTCGACGAAATTCTGCCCATAAATGATTGATCGACTCGTTACATCGACTGATAATGACTAAAATCCATGTTTCAACATCGTACGTCAACATTTGATAGTTTTTCAGGGGAAGTCAATTACTTTTGAAATAATCCTCTCCTGTGAAGCCACAGGCAAATGCTAATTGATATCTTAAAAAATATACGTCGTAAGTATTAACCTAAAACGTTTTTTTTCACCGTCACGTCGTAGTCTTAACAACTAAATAAACCGGTTTCTTAGCTGGTAATATCAGCTCTATACAGTACCACCGAAAGCAAGGAGGCGGGGTCATTATCCTCGGGGGATGCTGCGAGGCAGTGCCGCGGCGCGCGCGCTGACGAACGCATACCCATTGCCGTGTTGTAATTTACGTTCTTATTTCAAATATTTCTAAATTGGCGACTTGCTTTCAACTGTATCTGATTGGTAAGTATTGTTTGTACTTTTTTATAATATTTTTTTATTTTACTACTGTAAACTACTAATTATATCTAGATTTTAAATAATACCTAACATATGATTTATTCAACACATGTACATATATAATAATAAACATATAACATATAAATCGTTGACTTAATGGCCTTAATTTTGTAAAACTTTAGATATAACATTGTTGGATATTCGCTTTTAGAAGCTTTTAGAAAAAAAATGATTTCATTGGTTTTTTTCTCTTTGCATATACTTATGGCAATGATACAATTAGCACATTCTGCCAGTTTCAAGTTTTGTTAGTATACAATTTCAAAGTGTAAAACATATCCTGTCAATGTTTAGACCCGTCGAAGTAAGTGAGGAGTCGCTCAGTAAAGCGATAGTAGGTTCACTGAGGAGAGAAGAGGCCTCCTTGGAATCACACGAGAAACTTTGCTTTTATTTGATTATCACAAACACTACGCACAAAAACACTTTGAAGTTTATTAAACTATCACTTAAACAATAGAACTCACAATTCACAATTTTTACAATAATCAAACACAAACTTGACTTCACCTCTGAATCCAATTTTGAGTTAATTTGAAAGAATGTTGTTTACTCTTATATACTAGCTGGATTTTATACATGACAACGGTATAAACCTATGGTTCACAATAAAAAGATTTGAAAAGTCACTAAAACTTAATCCACAAATTTATTACTTTTGACGGCCGCTTACCTCAGTGGGTAGTGTCCCTGTTTAGGTGCTTAGGGTTTCATTTCCAGTCGAATTTCGTTTGTTTAAAGACAAATTCTTATTCGGCTCTGGGTGGTTTGTATTCGTCTTTGTACGTGGACCCACGGCATGGGGATTCCAAGTGTGGGCCATTGAGTGTGGTGTTATTTATTTCTATACTTCATTTTTTTTACACTGTAAGAATAAGGGATCAATAAATTTACCAGTTGATGCTTCGAATTGCGTGAGATGCGGTAGCGAAGAGTAAACAAAAAAATATATAAATGTGTGCGTGAAAAGGAATAATATTTTTTTTATATAGAAAAAAGGCTGCAGACAAGCATACAGTCCACCTGATGGTAAGTGGATACTGTCGTCCATAGACATCCGCGATAGATGCCAACATCATTCCAGAATGACAAACATTGACACGCCCCCGGGTGTCACCTTTGCAGATTAAGGAATGGATTAGGAAAATGGGGAGGGAGAGGACGGGATGGGAATGGGCTCTGGCATATCTCACTCACTACCGAAACACGCACGTACATTGGGGAAATACGATAAAGTAAAGTGTGAAATGCAGTACATTTCAAGGTAGTCTTCTGTGAGAGAGGGGTAACGTGGCCAGTCGAGTGCGCCCAGCGGCTGTGGGAATGCAGCGTGCACTCTCCTCCTACCTGATTATTGATTGATATTGATTTATTGATATTACTAACTTGTGGTGTCTTTCCGTGGGTCACGTGGGTCTCGTAAAGGGTGACTAAGTGATAATAAAGCATAGCTCAAGCCCCGAGAAGCCACACCTCCTCTAAAAGAGTGAAGTCGCCAACCAGCTTGGCCAGCGTGGCGTTTTCAGACCATACATCCACCATGCACAAGACAATGTACATTAGGAGGTCCACCAGTGGATACTGAACAGGCTGGTCACATTGTATTTACCAATAAACGTTTAAGTTGCATTTATACTTCCACCTCTGTGTTCTCACCATTTAACGTGACAATCCAAAGGATGGCTGGTAGAAAATGGTCGCCAGGCATTAAACTAGCCTTTCGTATGAGTGCAATAACGTTTTTCAACTAAACAATATTATTATTATTATTCTTATTTCCCTAATGTACGTACGTGTTTCGGTAGTGAGTGAGATGTGCCAGAGCCCATTCCCCAACCCTTTCTCCAAATCCATTTCTATATCCAAAGGTAGGCAGCGCATCCGCGGCGTGTCAACGTTTGTCATTTTGAACTAATGTTGGCATGTATCAAGTATGTCTATGGGCTACAGTATCCACTTACCATCGGGTGGACTGTATGCTAGTTTGCTACCTTCGTCCATAAAAAAAAAAATATTTATAAATGTGATAAACGGTATACAATTAATAATACCTCAGTCATGTTTCTTTTTCTCAAGTTTGTCTGAAAGAAAGACATAGACCGATGTTATGGTCTAGTTATTTCTAAAACATACATCAATGTCTGCATCAAATGCAGCAATTCTCGTTACCACTAGCCGTTAATGAAAAACCTAAATTCAAATTTGCTCCAAACTCCTTGGATTCGATCGCTTTTTGATTTATTCTGCCGTCCAATTTTCTATCTGCAAATACGTGTCTATTCAACACTCCAGTGAAGCCTTTAGTATCTGTATGTTTGGGAATATCTCATAAAACGCTTGCGCATGTTACTGAAGTTCTGCTGTATAACAATACATTTGTAAAAGAAACATCTTATTAGGTTTTCTTTCTATTATTTTAATATTTTTATTGATAAATAAACCCGCTCCACCATCCGAGCAAACGTCGCAGTGTGCAGTAACATTTGCCTTTCAATCCCGGAACCGGCTTGTTTCACGAAAGTTCGCTCCAATAGATCTTACTAAAACTAGCACGGTTACTAAACCAGTACCAGTGAAAACTGGAATCGAACCTACGCACCAACCTACGACCCAAATACTTACAATAACAAGTCCTATATAGGTCCTATAGTGGTATTTGTTGATAACTTGCCCTGTTACAGTACAGAAGCGGACATTGATTTGTATACAGTAAAAATAGATGCGATTTGATTCATGATAATCTTCTCAAATTGTGGGACAACATGGTTAATACACAAACAAACATAACGTATATATACATGTATTTTTGAGCGATACATTTGTATGTATTTCTGTCAAAGCCATATACGCTGAGGAATTACATCAACTCTAAAAGAGTGTGGACTCGCCACTATCCCTTGATAAAATAAGTCAAAATCGGACATTAAATTTTATTAGGTCAATGGACGAGGCTATTATTCAGCAGACTGTATCTGTCTCCGCGTTATTTCCTCGGTCCCAAGGTTGTCTGGAAAAAGTTGCTAAAAAGTATTAAGACCGCCTGGCTGTAGTCTCCTCTCATAAAATTATGAGAGTCATTCCTTAATTTTATCATAATGTAACAATTATAAAAGCGGTGATAGATTCACATTCGTGTGATCGTGAGTTCAAATCCTCAGTGCCAGTGAGTGCCAGTGAGTGCCATCCTGCCTGCTCAGTGCCCGTGCCACTGAGTGTCGTAGTACGAATTTTTAAAAATTGTCACCAGTTCGGCGGTGAGATAAACATCGTGAGGAAACCCATATGCTCCAGAAAAAGGAAAATATCTGGAGTATGTGTACCCACCAATCCGCACTGGGCCCGTGTGGTGGATTAAGATCCGTAACCCCGCCAGTGATTTACTAGGACTAGGCTTACTAGGCCCTGCAGTGGGACATTAAAAGCTAATAGCGATTAATGCAGGCAGACTGGCGAGCGGCCCACGTCATGGTAAGTGTTACCGCCGCCCATGGACACCTGCAACACCAGGGGGTATGCGGGTGCTGTTTCGGCCTTGTAGACCTTGCATAAGCGAAAGACTTCTTGAGGCAGTTCATTCCACAGCCTACGGGTTGGCGGCATACAGGGTTTTTGTGTTTTTTTGCCTATATTTAACAGTTTGACAATGGTCAGATTAACCCAATACAGTTTATACAGGCGAATTGCATGGAGCCGTCTTGCCCTACATTAAAGCCATGCGCATTCGCCACAGATTTTTCTGCGGCTTTTTAGCCGGGGACATAAACACCGAACACTTTTACAGATTTTCATAAACCGGGGAATCCTGAGTGATAAACATTTCGGGAGTTTTATTTTAAAACGATCTCAGTACATCTGGGACCCACTGCGTTCACGCGTGTCATTTATAGACGCGTTTAAAGTTGCGTTTTTAAATTATATTTAATACAATAACAATGGATAGGGATTGCAATCCCGCACCATTTTAAATCCCACAGTAAAATTTGCGGAATTGCAGGCAATCCCGGCGGAACGCCGCACAAGTTTTTAAAATTTTATGATTTGGAATAAACTAAATACATTTATTTAAAAGTAAAAGTCGATAACAGTATTTCTGTTAACAAAATAACATTAATTTCAATCAAATGTTAAGACTCTCTTTCGGAATGCGAGTAAATCATCATCACTCATACTCGTATATTAAAATAACTTTGGGTAAATGAACTTTTATATTTAGTTCTGCACCTAAATCTAAATTAAAGCTAATCAAGTAATTCTAAGTAATCAGTAATCTATCTACACTGCTGGATATAGGTCTCTCCCAGAGCTCGTCAACACACATAATGTTCTGCACTTCACATCCAGCCAATACCGTGGAACTTCTTTAAGTTATCGCTCCATCTGACCAAAGGGCGTCTCACACAGCTCTTCCTTGTAATAGTCTAGTAGTAGTCGTTATTAAAGGATAATAAAACCGGTTAAAAGACAGAATCAATCGGTACGTTTCCTCCATTAAAGAAGAATTAATTCCCTGTGTCAGTTCCGTCTAGTTTCCGATCAAAAAGTACCTGTTAATTTAATGGAACATCGAACATATTAATGACCACATAACACTGGTGTATGTTTGTGTGAGCTGGTGCCCGCCTCGCTTTTGAATGAGGCGGGCACAGCTTACAATAATTTACTCGTAAGTTTATGATGTTAGCACTAAAGATCCGCTCTCGAGTGCTGTGTGCACATTTATTTGTTGCTTTTCAATAAATCCACAGCACTTTAATATTTTTAAAACTTATTATAAATAACTTTAAACTTATTAAGGATTTTCATCATCCAGGGCAAACAGTGTATTAAAATTTAACATCGATAGCAGGGGAGTTTATGTTGAACATTAAGCCTTTGGAGGAAGATAAAAGATTTAGATTTGGGCGTGTGTGGGTGTGTGCTCGCGAGAGTGTGAATGCTAATGAATGCTAGTATACTAGGGTGTGTATTAAGACGGGAGATGTAATCGTACGTAAAAACAACAAACAAAGAACCGTCACTACCTATTGTGAGATTTAGTCACTAGGTCAAGAGTTGTTTTTTTGACTGAGCCTTTGTAGCAAGTTATTGTATTCAGCTTTTTGTAAACATTCAACTGGTGTATCTCTAAATGAATAACAGATACAGAAATGTTTTTGTAATTTAACAAGCCTTCGCAATATAATAAGAGAACATCCATAAAAGCCTTACAGAATTGGCTTGGAAGCAGTTAACGTGTATTTAACTATAAGGTGTAAAAGCTGTTTGAGTTTATGGACCATTAAGTTTACGATAGTCCCAAGTTGACATAATATGATTAACAAGCAGTAGAGCGTCTTTTAAGAAAGCGTAAAATTTGCATTCACGCACACTAACAAACACCATACTTCTGTTTAATTCACACTTGTCCTATGAGGCGCAAACGTTGGCTGGGAGATTAAACGTTACGAGACATTAAGTTTGCCTTTTGTAATAACTTAAAAATGGAGTAAATAATTGGTTGATAATACTGTCGAGTGACGTGACTGTGTGAATAAAGTTGCCCTCTGATATTAAAAACGCGGTGACAGTAAAAGAAGTGGTGTTAAAGGAATATCTGTGGAGATTTTTTGCATTTTTACACATATTTATCTATTAAACGGGCCTGTTTAAACGCGTATGTTTCTTTTCTATTTCATTTTACCCGACGACGCGTCGGTTGGGTTAAAGCAATCATGGTCATAAGCTGACATTTCATGTAGAGAAAATAGGTAGACATACGCGTAAAGACCCGTTAAATAGGTAAATAAATGCTAAAAGCATTTGGTAACCCTATAGAGTTGTATTACTTAGAAATCTGCCGATAATTTTATTTCTATAAATTACCAACTGAATTACCTGCCTCTCCATCATAGAAGAACTGAAAAAATAACCTATGTTCGAATCGTTAACAATTATTTTAAAAATAGCGTTAGTACCTCTTCTGCTCCTTGAGCTGTGCCTGTGTCATGTTGGTAACAGGTAAAGTCGATAAATTCCAACTTCAACTTTACTCGTTCAAATTTAGACTGGATTCGAATGGAATTTTCAAACATAATCCGTAAGTTTGTTAGGGGGAGAGCGCATGCTGCGTTCCCACAGCCGCTGGGCGTACTCGACTGGCCACGTTACCCATCTCTCACAGAAGACAACCTTGACATGTACTGCATTTCCCAATATATCTTATTTCCCTAATGTACATACGTGTTTCGGTAGTGAGATATGCCAGAGCCCATTCCCATCCCATCCTATTCCATCCCTCCCCATTTTCCCAATCCATTCCTTAATCTGCAAAGGTAGGCAGCGCATCCGGGGGCGTGCCAACGTTTGTCATTTTGGACTGATGACTTTGGTAGGATTAGGACTTTGGTCCATGGACAACAGGATCCACTTATCATCGGGTGGACTGTATGTTCGTCCGCCGCCTTTTCTTTCTATAAAAAAAAAGTTAATTTAAAATTGTACTAAAAATAATTAAATTGTTTCTAAAACAATATTTCTAATTTATATCGAAAATAAGTACATGCGAAAGTAAACAACAAATTAACGGTGCTGGATGTGCCAATGTTTTCCATTGTTGACCGAAGTTGGTATGTATTGCAGATATTTGAATAATTAATGAGAGGGAGAGTGCACGCTGCAATCCAACAGCCGCTGGGCGCACTCGACTGGCCACGTTACCCCTCTCTCACAGAAGACTACCTTGAAATGTACTGCATTTCCCACTTAATCTTATTTCCATAATGTACGTACGTGTTTCGGTAGTGAGTGAGATGTGTCAGAGCCCATTCCCATCCTATCCTTCCCAATTTCCCCAACCCTTTCTACAAATCCAGTCCTATATCCAAATGCAGCGCATCCGGGGGCGTGCCAACGTTTGTCATTTTGGACTAATGTTGGCATGTATCACGAATGTCTATAGGCTACTGTATCCACTTACCATCAGGTGGACTGTATGCTCGTCTGCCACCTTCGTCCATAAAAAAAAAAATTACCATAGCCTACCGTCGGCCCACCATCGGTTTTCTGTTCTTCTCATCCAGCCACTAGCGGTAACTTTCTTCAAGTCGTCAGTCCACCAGTACCGCTGGCCTGTGGACGTCCCACGCTACGTTTCCCGCCCGGTACGTAGTCTCCATTCGAGGACTCACCTCCCTCATCGGATATCATTGCTGATTCTTGGAGCTATGTCAGCAACTTTAGTTCTTCGTCGATTTTTTCCGTTACGTATTTTGTCCAGCTAAGAAACTCCAAGCATAACTCTTCCAACGTTCTGTGGTGTGTCGAATATAAAATACATACTTACCTTACAAGGTAGAATCGCTCGGCGCTCATGGTTAAGCCGCCGCGCGTGCGCCGGCCGTCTCGATGCGCAGGAGTTCTGCGCATGCGCCGTGCCGCCGCGGCAGTCAAGAATCTCCTACCTAACGTTTACACAATACTTACACTCTGAACATTATCTAAACTTCAATACAAGTTCCGTCGTCCTTACATATTAAATCTATGGATATAATATGAGGACCCCAGAGGTCAAGGGGTCTAAGTGACATTTTCGAAAGAATTGAGTTAGATGCAGTAACAGACTGTTAAAATACTATTATTTTTAGTGGTGAGGAGATCCAAGTGATTTCCCTGACAGGTGCTGCTACCTAGTGTGTTGCCCCTTCACCACTAGTATTGCATGCTAACACTGCTCCACAGGTAACACGTAGCACAGGTGAAAATGTAACGTAAAATACGTAACGTGTTACGTAAAATGTAACACAGGTGATTTTAATAATCTATTGTTAGTACTAATTAGAAACAAATGGCCAAAGTGTTGGCCTAAAATGGTCAAAACAAAAAAAAAATAACTTTCCCTCTTACAAAATTTTGTTGACTTTTGGTTCAATTATCTCAAAACATAAATTTTGTCACTTAGACCCCTTTACCTCTGGGGTCCTCATATATAATTGTGGTTACAATACGTGAAATGTTTTCACGAAAAAATGGTAGTCCGTTGGAGCAAGATCTGGCGAGTACGGAGGATGACGTATGGCAGGGGTGCTCAATCTTGAACTGCTGGCGATCTACCTCAATATTGTTAGACTACGATCGATCGACTCTGAGAGGCTGCAAGTATGTGTGATGCAGGATTGTCGTCTAGGTAGGGTGTATCGTGGCATAGATATTAGTTTTCCGCACAATATGCATTTTTTTAGTCAAGGTAAGTCGACCGTTTGAGCACCCCTGTATGGTTTCTAACTGCAGCTCCTGTAGAGTTACAACAGTTTCTCGTGCAGTGTGAGGTCTTGGGTTATCATGGAGCAATAATGGTGAAGATCGATTCACGAGTCAGGGCTGTTTCACCGCTAGTTTCGCCATCATTGTTCGAAGTTCGGCACAGTAAACATCTGCTGTTATTGCTTGACCAGACCTGAGAAAGCTATAGTGAATAACACCATGAATAGACCACCAAACAGTTACCATTACCTTTTTATTGGTAAGCTTTGCCTTAGGGCACTGTTGCGGCGTTTGACCTGGGGTCAGCCATTGCATTTTTCGCTTTCGGTTATCGTAAAGAATCCACTTTTCGTCACATGTCACAATTCGATCCAATATTCCTTCATTTCTGTACCGATTCAACAAGGCAACGCAAGTTTCAACACGCGTTTCTTTCTGCAGATCAGTCAAATCATGAGGCACCCATTTTTCATATTTTTTTATCTTATTGATTTGATGCAAATGAGTCAATATTGTAGGTAAGGTAACGTTAAACCATGCCGCTAATTCCTGGGTAGTTTGACTCGGATCGGCTTCCACCATCTCCTTCAATTCAGCGTTATTCACCTGTGTGGGCGGTCTTCCACGTGGTTCGTTCTTCAAGTCGAAGTGTCCATTACGAAAGCGTTTAAACCAAAAACGCACAGTTCGTTCATTAGCAGTCTCCTCTCCAAACGCAGCATTGATATTGCGAGCCGTTTCTGCCGCGTTAGTTCCGCGTCGGAACTCGTATTCAAAGATTACTCGGATTTTCGAAGTATCCATCTTTCCCGTCTAAGCTGAATAAAAAAAAAACAATTGAAAGTCGAAAATCGAATGTTGCACATTTTTTAAAACAGGAACCTCATAGGTATCGTGTGAAAAAAGTTTCACTCGAAAATCTCACACCATGAAGGTTTTATGTCAATTCGAAGTATCTATTACTATAAAACGGCAATTTCATACTTTAACCCCTATTATTCGATATAATAGGATATAACCCCTATTATTATATAAATATAAACTCGAAAAAGTGACTTATTAACCAAACACTTCACCTTACACCCATAGTTCCGACGTTTCCAACGTTCGTCGAGCGATTTTGAAGTTGTGAATCATCAGGTAATCGTAACCAGCCCTTTTTTCGTCCATTGCACATTGTCTTTTGGTTGAGGAATGTATGGACTTAAAACGGCAAGCTGGCTAAACGGGTGGGCAAGTCCACTTTTTAGAGGTGGTGTAGTTCCTCGGCGCTTCTGGTAATCTATATTTTTTTAATAGAAAGAAGGTGGCAGACGAGCGTAGAGTGCACCTGTCGCGCATGCGCATACACATCCGCAGTACATGCCCATATCAGTCCAAAATGACAAACGTTGGCACGGACGCGCTACCTATTTTTGGAGATGTAGGAATAAATTTGGAGAAAGGGTTGAGAAAATTGGGAGGGATAAGATAGGGAGAATTGGGAATGGACTCTGGCGTATCTCATAGCGGCTTTATTATCGCTTAGTCGTATTTGACGACAGCCGCGTAGGGTTACCAGATCCGAAAATGAGTTTTCCTGGCAAAATCTCTGATTTTGCGATAAATTTCCTGACATTTTGTGTCAATGTTATATTTATGATAGGTACCCACCTGGAGGCAGCACAAATATCTAATTTTAAAAACTTGAATGAATTGAATGAAACTTTATTTAATTGTTGAGATTTAATTCTTTTATTATTATTATTGTGAACTGCTCAATAATATTTTAATTTTTATTCCTTATATTTTCCTCTTTCTATTTAAAAATTCCTGACAATTTCAAATCTTTCCCTGTTTCCCCCTGACAGAGGGCTAAAATTCCGGACATATCAAGAAAATTCCTGTCATCTGGTAACCCTACACCCGCGGGTGATGAAGTGATGGGGTGTTGTTATTCTAACGTGACACGGACACCACACAACCGTACGATCATCCGATCTGACAAAAAGAAATAACAGTCCCGAAGATGTGCTCACCTTCAGACAATTATCTTTGGCATCCGAATTTTCGTCAGACAGAATCACAAATAGACTTATGCCCATATTTTTGAAATCTACTAAATACGTCCGAACTCTAAATAAACGAAGGCATAGAACAATAAAAATCCATGGAACGAAGAAAGAGATGAGCGAATATAAACGGGCTCTGGAATCTCCCTCCCACTTACTCTCTCATTTCTTCCAATAATCCACTTACTTCTGTTTTATATTTCAGATATCAATCACGATGATTCGCCACGCGTTGTTACTGGGAATACTGATTCAAAGCACCAAGTTAACTATGGTACATCTTTATATATAATTGTATAATATAATTTATCTACTTATATGATTGTTTTTTTCCAAAGGACTTTTCAAATTCATTAGAAAATTGGATAACAATCGGTTTGAGAATGTTTGAAGTAGTCGATTCAATACGGAGCGCGGTCAGAGCGCGTTCTATTCGAGACCACTGGAATTTGTACACTACATCAAATTGTATATTTAACCGCAATATATTCAATACACGTAAACCACGTTTTTGGTGAAAGTTGTGCAAAATTTTGTATTGTTCTCAAGAATTCGTCGAACAAATGTAAGACGCGTACGAGTATGAGCAGGTGTTCGGTTGACCACTTTCCAATTAGATATCATCTTCATAATGAAATTTGGCGATCAGCTGGTGAAATTTCCGTCTGTCCTTCGCCACAATCTTCAACTTGTGATACTTGTGGTACATTACCATCCCGTAATGTCGCTCCCCCATCTCTGACGACCCGGTGCTGTCTTTCCTGGGATCCTGCCTACTAGGATCAACCTTGGGAACTCGTAAAGGCAAATTAGACATTATGCGCCTTGGAGGTCGAGTACAATTACCTGTTAGTCACTAGTGCTTCTCACTGGTGCTGGTTGCTCCTCAGTAAACCGTAACCAGCCTATTTAAAATCCACTGCTAGTCTAGTGCATTGTCTTCTGCACGAGGAATGTATAGCTGGTCAAGCGGGTTGGCGAGTTCTTTCAGGAGTGTAGACCCTCAGCGCTTGTAGTAGCCCTTAGTCGTTCTTACGATACCCGTGAGAAGAATTGAGATGGTGCTATTTTAAAGCCGGCCGACAGGACGCGGCCCGATACTGAATTAACATTTGAAAATTATTACAATTTTGTTACCTAAAACCTGGATTGGCATAACATGAAACCTGGCCGTGGTCTTTTTATTGTATTTGTTTTTTTTTTAATTTTGTCAATATATGTCTTGTTATCCGAGTGAAGGGACTTTATTTTCGATGTGGATTTATTGACTTTGATTAATATTTTCCAAAATTCGTTGTTCTAAAATTCTGTTTAAAAAGAAATATGCTCTAACATCTGATGTTTAAGATAAATTGATATTTTTTTTACATATTACTTGAAAGTCGATATTACTTTAAATTAAATCGAAAATATCAATGAAAATAGAACAGACAATAAGGTCCATTTTATTAGATAACGTCACATTTATCGACTGAATATCGAAATTGAGATCGAAATTTAACTCAAAATAATGCAAATAAACAAGAAGACAGGTTCGGGGCTAGAATTATATAGGAAGAATTGCGTTTATATAGCGTCAATAATATACATATATACTAAGTTCAGATCTTTCGTATACTAAGTTTCATTGTGCCCTTCGTAAATGGTTAATCTGAGAGAGCTTTTACTCTATTGAGGATTTTCTTAGAAAATATCCGTGTGGCTTTTATAGGTTAAGGTACTCGTAGCGGAGATAATAAGTTTTATTATCTCCTTATCACCGAGGAGATAATAATACTTATCACTAAGTAATTTATGATTTAAGTTTCTTTATTTTTCTTATTAATTAAATTTTGTGCACCCGCTACCTGTAGTTATCATCTGTAGTTACCTGTTTTGAAGCAATAAATTTAATTTTAATTTGAAAGACAAACAGACAGGCAGATAAACTCAACTTAAAGACCCTTTATACATATAAACACCCTGGTGTTTTATTGAGACGGGTCGATATGGAAAAGTCTAACAGAAATAGTAGTTCGAAGGAACCATGGCGTCGATATTAACTGCATTCGAAGATTTTCAACAAACTCATACATAATCAGGAATCGAAATCGTTCATTTTCCTTGAAGAAATCGAAGTAATTCTAGATTTTTCTTCGTAATAAAAAGCACTTAAGTAAACAAAGTTATTTTTCTGTTTTCCAGGTGGACACAGCTAAGCAGCAGGTTCAAGTCTCCGACTCCTACCTTCCAGTAGCGATGCAGGTGATCTCTCATCTCACCGACCAAATGGCGTACGAGGTTAAAGACGAGCCTAGCACCAGTCCGACGAGTCGCCCAACAATTCGACCGTCTACTCGACCGACTACGACGTACGTGCGACCCAGTAGACCGACGAGTAGACCGAATTATGTGACAAATGGGGCATACAAGCCTACCAGCAATGGGTGGTGGATGAGCTATACTACTCAGAGGTTATGGTCTTCTGTATATTATTTCTTTTCCTCTGTACTTAATTCTATTTCTATATGCTCTTGTGTATCCTGTTCTTTTTCTAGCTATCTCTCGCTTGATAAAGAACCTTCTTTATCGCGATAAATAAATCTGAGATTGTTGCACTAGAAGCTGCTAGAGAACTTTGCTGTAAAAGACTCGAGTTCTCGAGTTTTGATTATGAATTCTCTGCTCGTTTATTCGGGACATAAAGCTTAAATTGGAGTCTGAGTCGAGTCTAGCGCGAGTCTTCCTTTTAACGACTCGAATTCGTGCAATTGAATTCGAGCCAATGTCGCGATATTTATATTTGTGTTTAATTTTATTGTGGAGCGGCGCGGGCGCTTAACATCAGTTTTTGTTTGCGGTCAAAGTAAGGGCGAGGGTAGGGATGATTTTTAGGTGTAATGCGGTGCAGGATGTAGCAGTGTGTATGAGTACGATTTAAACGTTGAGTCCAAAATTTCAAGTGTTCCAAATTTGGGGGGAAAGTGCACGTTGCAATACAACAGAATGTAATTATCCTTGAAATGTACGTACTACATTTCCCACTTTATCTTATTTCCCCAATGTAAGTACGTGTTTCGGGTGGTGAGTGAGATGTACCAGAACCCATTCCCAATCCTATGCCTCCCCATTTTCTAAACCCTTTCTCCAAATCAATTCCTATATCTCCAAAGATAGACAGCGCATCCGGGGGCGTGCCAACGTTTGTCATTTTGGACTAATGTTGGCATGTATCACGGATGTCTTTGGGCGACAGTATCCACTTACCATCAGGTGGACTGTATACTCGTCTGCGGACGTCGTTCATAAAAAATAAATTAAGCCTCGAAGACTCGAGTCTTTCCCAACACTAGATGGTTCTGGAAAAAAAATATTTTCGATGTTATTCATCTTATGTAATAGAATCATGCGTTAGTATACATAAGTCCAATATGCTATCCAATAATAACATATTACATATATATTATTTCGCCCTCTTTGATTTATTTAGTTTATGCACAACTAACTTTTGGCCGCGGCTTCGCCTGCCTAGATTTATTTCAAAGTAATTGTGTTAATTTAGAATGTATTAAATTTAACACATTCTACTATCACGCATTTCAGGGTGGACCAAACAACCTCGTACCATAAACCAGGACTATACGCCCCCATAGCGCCTCCAAAACCTGGCGACAGAAACCTACCTAAGCAAGACTTTCTGCTACCCATAGACCATAACGCTCAATATACAGTCATCGAACCAGAAGAGAAGCGAACTGAAGAGCCGTTACTTTCCATCCAAGATGAAGAAATCAAACCCATCGTGGACCCTACACCAGAAGCCGCACTTTTACTCCCACCACACTTCGACGCAGACAAATCTTCGAGGTCCGATATAGACGAGCTGGATAATCTTCAGTATCTCTCCCAAGGTGTGAGGGATATGATCAAAATGGCAAGGGATCCTGATGATGAGAGATTGGTGGATGTTTGGGAAGGGGTTCGAGGAGGTCAGGAGGTTGGATCGAAACCTAAACTGTCGTCGTCAAACCTGAGACTGTTGTTGTTGTATGATCTGCTGACAAGGGAAGCGAAAAGGCAAAGGCTGTCAGATTATTATGTAAGTATCTTTAAGTTTTTTAAACCTTTTTGACGGGAACTCGAGAAGTCATTGTTGAATTTTTGTTTGATAAATGTAAACAATATGTATTATGGGTTTTGTGATTTAATAGGGTTACTTTATTAAACTTCAAAATGCCTAGTGTTTGTGATAAAATAAAAGCTTAGGACTGCGTTTTTCGTGCGCTTCTAATGAGAGCAAATCTGTCCTCAGTAAGCCTAATATTACTTTACTGAGAGACTTCTAACTTACTTCGACAGGGCTGGGCATTGACCAAATGTGTTTGACACCTAAGAAAATTTGACACTGGCAGAATGTGCCAATTGCACCATTGTCATATGTGTATTAAAAAAACCTAATGGATAGTGGCATAACTACGATCTTTTTTTTATAAAAAGAAGGTGGCAGACAACCAGATAGACTTCCTGATGGTAAGTGGATACACCCATGGACACTCGCGATACATGTCGACATTAGTACAAATCTTAGAACGCGCCCTCATGCGCTGTCTACCTTTGAAAATTTAGTAATGGATTTGGAAAGGTTTGGGAAAATAGTAGAGGGATAGGATAGCATGG
This sequence comes from Sesia apiformis, assembly GCA_914767545.1. Taxonomy (NCBI): domain Eukaryota; kingdom Metazoa; phylum Arthropoda; class Insecta; order Lepidoptera; family Sesiidae; genus Sesia; species Sesia apiformis. The sequence goes on from OU611968.1 coordinate 604,420, forward strand.
GATGGCACATCTCACCCACTACCGAAACACGTACGTACGTATATCGGAGTAATAGGATAAAGTGGGAAACGCAGTACCTACATTTTACGGGTCGCCTTTAGTCTCAAAGTATTTTTTTTAAGAAAATTTGATGTTTTGATACGAGCAATAGGTAGATTCCTTCTGTATCTTCCTAAAGGCTGATATCGAAGTAGTATGTACGAGTACATTTTTATATACCTACTAGCACACGTGATAGGTATATAAAAACACGCGCGTATTCGAATGCAACGTTGTGTCAAAATTTCAAAGCAATCGGTGAAGAATTTTCGGAGATTTAAAATTTCGAACAAACGAACGTTTACATTTTTATTTATATATAAATAGATATAGTTTAGTTACATTATAAGTGACAATTGCCGTACACAATTGCCGTGCGTAATATATAATATGAGGACCCCAGAGGTCAAGGGGTCTAAGTGACATTTTCGAAAGAATTGAGTTAGATGCAGTAACAGACTGTTAAAATACTATTCTTTTTAGTGGTGAGGAGATCCAAGTGATTTCCCTGACAGGTGCTGCTACCTAGTGTGTTGCCCCTTCACCACTAGTAGTGCATGCTAACACTGCTTAGAGCGCTAAGGTCTAAGCTGCTTGGTCTAAGTACACATTATCTACCTTTTATTACCTATAAATGTAACACAGGTGATTTTAATAATCTATTGTTAGTACTAATTAGAAGCAAATGGCCAAAGTGTTGGCCTAAAATGATCAAAACAAAAAAAAAATAACTTTCCCTCTTACAAAATTTTGTTGACTTTTGGTTCAATTATCTCAAAACATAAATTTTGTCACTTAGACCCCTTTACCTCTGGGGTCCTCATATATAATATATATATATTTTTTTTTTTTTATAGATTAGTGGGCGGACGAGCAAGCGGTCCCACGTGATGGTAAGTGTTACCGCCGCCCATGGGCACCTGCAACAACAGGGGGTATGCGGGCGCGCCGCCGACCTTGCAAAATCCTATTCACAGCTCTCTTGAAGAACCCCATATCGTAGCTCAATGGAAAGACCTCTTGAGGCAGTTCGTTCCACAGCCTACAGGTTCGCGGTATAAAATAATTTTTGGACCGAACAGTGCGCGACACCTCCGTATCGAGGAAATGCGGATGGACCGCACTTCTGTGACGGGAGGTGCGGTTGTAGAAACCCGAGGTGGGAATTATATTAAACAATTCTTCAGAGCATTCCCCATTGTACAGGCGGTAGAACACACAGAGAGACGCAACGTCTCTCCGAATGCTGAGGGATTCTAAACCGCCCGTGAGAGTGGGATCGTCGACAATACGAACAGCACGTCGTTGGATGGAGTCAAATGGGTCCAATTGGTATTTCGGTGCGCCGGCCCAGAGATGAGAGCAGTACTCCATATGGGGCCTCACCTGAGCTTTGTAAAGCATAAGGAGTTGCCCAGGCTTGAAGTACCGCTTCGCTCTGTTCAGCACACCGAGCTTTTTGGAGGCCATTTTGGCCTTGTTTTCCAGATGACCCCTAAATTCGACTTTGCTGGAGATGTCGATACCAAGGATCCCGACACTCTCCAAGATCTTAAGAGGTATGCTCTGAAAGCGAGGTGCTACGACAAAAGGGATTTTTTTAGCGGTGAATGCACAGACTTGCGTCTTACTGGGGTTGAAATCCACTAAGTTCAGAGAACCCCAAATCGAGACTAGATCTAAAGAGTCTTCGATTTCAGACACAAGCCTGGCGCGACTCTCTTCCACTTCGACCCGAGGGATGTTGGCGCGGCCCCTGTACAAGGCGTCTCCAGTACTGTCATCTGCATAGCAACGTATGTCACCAATTTGCAACAGGTCGTTGATATGCAGAAGGAACAGAGTTGGAGACAGCACGGAGCCTTGCGGGACGCCAGCGTTAATAGACATGGTGTCGGAGCAGCTACCATCGATAACAACTCTGATGCTCCGTCCAGTCAGGAAACTGGCAACCCATTCGCATAATCCCTCGGGTATCCCGAAAGATGGTAACTTGGAAAGCAGCGATTTGTGCCATACCCGGTCAAAAGCTTTCGCAATGTCTAGGCCTACAGCCAGAGCCTCGCCTCTACTCTCAATGGCGTCAGCCCAGCGGTGTGTTAAATACGCTAAAAGATCACCAGCGGAGCGATAATGGCGAAATCCATATTGACGGTCGCTAATCAGCTGGTGATCCTCTAGGTACCCAAGGAGCTGTGTGTTTATGACACGCTCCATCACCTTGGAGAGGAGGGAGGTGATCGCTATTGGCCTGTAGTTGGCCGGGTCTGTGCGGTCACCCTTTTTAGGCAACGGGTGAACATGAGCTACCTTCCATGTTGACGGGAAGCTTTTTGTAGAGTATGAGAGCCTAAAGAGTCGCGTAAGCACCGGGGACAACTCGGGAGCGCAAAATTTAAGCACCACTGCAGGAATACCATCTGGCCCACTCGATTTTCGGACATCAAGAGATGCTAGAGCTCGCCGGACTTCACGCTGTGTGAAACAGATTTCCGGCATGGAGCTTGTGCACCTTGAGATAGACTGTGGTGAGGCACCTCTATCGTCCAGTGTCGAGTTTGAGGCAAAGAGATAGCCCAAGAGATCGGCTTTCTCCTTCGCCCCATGGGCCAGTGACTCATCGAGTTTCCGCAGTGGAGGGAGTGACGACTGACAGAAGTTACCTTCAGCAGCCTTAGCGAGAGACCAGAAAGCCCGGCTTCCAGAAGGATAGCTAACTAGTCGGTCGCCAATTCTGCGGATGTGCTCATTCTTTGCTCTGACAATGATCTTCTTACTGCACCTCGAGGTAGCGTTAAATTTCTTCCTCAAGTCGGAGGTATTCGGATCTTCGGACACCTGTGCTCTGGCCCAGGCCCTGTATGCGGGCCTGGGCCAGAGCACATATATATATATATATATATATATATATATATATTACTTATAAATATTTTATGGTCCTACAAAAATAGTGTGAAATATTTTAATACGTCCATCAGTTATACAAAAGCTATTATGTCTAACTCAAAATTAACATGTATTTGCTGATTTTTTTTATTAAATTAAAAATCAATAATGGATGATTAATTTACTAGATAGTACGAGTATGCATAATACGTTACGTAATTGATACTTATGCGTACAAACTTATTAACAGAAACGGGCGCGTTCAAAGTTCAAATACCTGAGTGAGTGTGAGTGAGTGTTATGCACATATGAGTAAATTCATCGTCAATTATTTATTTTGACGTAATAAAAAAAAAATGAAATAAATATTAATTTTTAGTTTATATATAATAACTTTAGTGTACTGATCGATATATATTAAAATATTTCACACTATTTTTGTATATATGTAGGAGTATTGACCTTTAGACAAACTCCATCTTAATACAATTACATCTGAAGATATTGAAAGCGAATTTCATTTCAAAGCAGAACTAAATTCGTATAATGTACGCAATATTTGATTAGGAAGCCACTCGGGGCTCATTACACGTGCGTAGAGTATAGATGGGCAAATGTCGATATAATCTGTATAAATAAAAATGAAATGGTGTTCGTTGGTAAGCGCATCACTTGAGAACGGATCGACCGATTTGGCTATTTATTTTAAATGTTCGTAATAGTCCCAATACGGTTTTTAGGGAAAGAAAAATTGAAAAAGTTGCCCGGAAAATTGGAAAATTCGGGAAAAACTGAAAGTGCTTTTTTCTATGGGATTTTTGTAATAACTCAAGACCATAACTCACGATTCGAACAATGGATATGCGTAATTCTTTTTTTGTTTTGTTCGTTGAAGTCCTGCAAAAGTTTTCAGGAAAAAAAAGTTGAAAATTCAAAAAAAAAAAGTTAATGATGAATATTCAAATTATGGAATTTTTTTATTGAAATTTATTGAAATTTGGACAGGATAACGTCTGTCGGGTCAGCTAGTACTTAAATAAAATAAAATGAAATAATTAAACATATAGGTAAATAAAATTTAAAGAATTCAGAGGGCATTTATACGATTCATTCGCTATAATACCGGTGGTCAATTACGATCTACGTTGTATTCGACTAGATTTATTTTCACTTTATATCCATAGGAATATAGCTGTAATTATTCTTAATGAAGATTGCTAATGGAGTCATTGACAGTCCAGATTTGTTAAGTAGACTTGCTTTTAGGATTCCTTCTGTTCACATTAATTATTTATAGTAAAAACAGCTTTTTGTGAAAATTTCTTTAAAGCGTTTTGTTTGGCGAAGATTAAGCGCACTCTTACTGCTAAATATGCGACTAGCGTAGATAATACTAAAATTGTGTTGTACTAAATTATTATTTATTTTCCATTTGCGGCTATTTCGTTTAAGCTATTTACTTAACCTTTTACTATATTATAGATTATAAGCTTCCTAAAAAATAAAAATAAATAAAATTTCTATATATGTTAAAAATGAGATGAAATTTCTAATGAGAATCCATGCCCACAATACAATCCACACCGAAAATCAGTTTCTGGGGATTATATGGGACTTACGCTTTGCTATCGAAAAATCGATTTTCCAACTTGACAACCCTACTTGTAGCGCCTTGGAATACAAGAAGGTTCAGTGACTATTTGCATGTTAAATGTTATTTACATAACATACGTAAGGCTTATTACATCTCTGATGAATTGTAACAAAACGGTAGTTCACTGTCTTTGAAATTTATATGTTACTGTAAAATCACGAATAGTGGTTTACCACTTACCACTTGGGATTGGGATAGTTCTTTCATCTCACGAAGTCGGGTTACGCTTAGTAGTGCTCGTTAGGTTGTGCTCGTAGATGTACATTGTTTGTGTGTATGTGAATTTGAGAACGCTCAATTGAAAAACAAAACGGAAAGAAAATGTATATAAAAGCCCCCCCCCCCCCCCCAGGCAGGGATGTTCCAATAGCAAAAAATCACTATTCGCGAATACAAATAGTACTTAACTTACTACGCACTTTCTTGTAAAATATGTAAGTAGATAAATTGTAGTCCTATTTAAAGATACTTCGTTGGGTATTGATTAATGAATTTGGTTAAATCTGCAGATAGGTACCTACCTAACTTTTAATTAAACTATCAAATCATTTAGTAGGTAATTAAACTAAATAAAAAGCGACTACGTCATTGATTTTCAAATAAACGTTTAATCTTATTATCATTTCTTTTTGAAGAAAACTTCTTTCACCTATTCACATTGAGCTTTTACCATTCGATTAGTATACGGGTATTCATTTAGGAAATTGCGAATACGGGTATGAATACTTCTGAAATTAGCGTATATTCGCCATAACAAATACGTGTATTCGGAACAGCCCTACTCGAGGGTGGGCTGAACTAACCCCTGACTGTAACCCTAGGTTCTAGCTCCTTGGTTAGTCCGCTACTGATAATATGTAGCCACAAACCAACAAACTGGAAACCAGCTCTACTTTTTCGTGGCGAAGTGATAAAACTTTTACAGCAACCTCATAAAGCCCTAGTTTTATTCCCCGCCAAAGGCCGCGTTTACTCGTAAAGCAACGTATACAATATTAACACATCAGTGTTACTATGGCAAGGGCGAAGTCGGGATTTTATCCAAGGTGGTAATCAATTTTAAGCAATCAATCAAATTAATCAAATCAATCAATCAATCAAAAGCAATCAATTTTATCGAGGGTGGGGCAAAGCAAACATTTTCTTTATAATTTAAATAGAATGTAACGTACACATGCACATGCACACAGGATATTTAATTTTTGACTTTATCCATCTATCTCGAGTATTGTTTCGACGATTTCTAGTAAAAAAATGTATACTCAATAATGTCAGTTTCATAATTTCAATGAACCCAATAATGTCAATAAACCCAATAATGTCTATTAACTCAATGCTGTCAATTAACTAAATAGTGTCAATTAACTCAATAATGACAATTAACTCAATAATCGCCCAACCGGCGCAGACCGCTAAGGCGTCCGGACTGAGTAATGAGTTAGACCAGGGGTCTCGAAACTTTTTGGCCCGAGAGTCACACTGACTGTTCCACAAAGTCCCAAGGGCCAAGACCTACAGACCCTCTTGGCTTAAAATTCTCCAGAACTGTAAATAATTAATTTGCAACGCAGTGATATTTAATTAAAAAAAATCAAAACTCATCTTTGCCGGAATTTTATAAGAGTCTTCCATTCACACAGTTTGATCAGTAACATCAATTTGCTCGCGGCTTATTTTTTGTGTGAAAGACATTGTCTACAATAAAATACACAAAAAAAATCCACAGATCCAACTAAACTGATGGCCATCTGAAGTCGATTCTGATAATTGGCACCTTTTAAACTTGATCCACAATTGTCTGTGATCACTTGTCTGTGAAAAATCACAGCTAAATACTCGTAAATAAATCTGATTAGTTTTTTTATTAAAATGTTCACTGTTACACTTCAAGTACTAAATTATGAATAACAGTGATTGTGTTCCTTAGTTTGATTATTATCTGATTATTATTTTGTTTTACTATAAAATAAAGTTAAGTGTGGCCAAGAATGTCCAGCTTGTGGGTCGGATTACAACCATGCGCGTTGTATACACAAACACACACACATGGGAATTTTAATTGATTATCGTAATTTTGTCGATCTATCCCGAGTATTATTTGGACGTGTTCGAAACAGGAGACCAATAGTAACACAACTCCTGTAAATATTTTAATAGCGATGATAAGGGCTCGTAACCCCAACGACGCAACGTGGTACGTGACAGTGAATTTCGGTTAACTGCGTTTTTTTCTCACGTATAAACGGTTTAGCTTTGTTATTTTAGCGTCAAAATGCGACATCACGTGACCTTTAATCGTGGAATTTATTTTTAATATAATACAGGTGAATTTTAGGAGGGTAGATTTTAGCCAATGCAAACGGTATGTTATTGAATAGGATTTCTAAAGCTTTACAAGTTTAGTCTAAGTTTAGTTTAGTTTAGTCTTTAGTATACCTACCTATATTTTTCTAAGGCATATCGCAGACGACCGACAATAATTGGTCCGACAATTGCCGGTGAAAATTGAATATGACTATTGGAAAATTCAATAATTCAATTCAACCGTCCCACAAAAAGTCGGTTCTACAAAATGTCCAAACAGGACTCGCCGATCTCATCTGACAATTATTATTATTATTGTCGGCTCTGGGCGGAGACAAGGATAGAACAATCGATTGAATACGTGTTATGGTCCATGTCCACAAGAAGTGGTTTTCGAACATTTTCGAGAAAAGGATAGAGCGTGCACGCGAGTCATTTACCAAGGAGTTTCTCGAAAATTGCCTCGGACAAAAACTATCATAATCAATTGTTATCATCATCTGATCACTGTTACCATCGAGTTTTTATCGTCATATGAACATTTGTAGGCGACAATTGTATGTAGTGTCTTCGCATGCGATAACCGTTATTAGAGGCCTATAAAGTGAGACAGCACTACTTCCGGCAGGTATGAACAGACCCCCCCCCCCCCTAGTCCTCACCACAGCCTCCATCACGAGTGCTTGCCAGCGAGGCTCGCTTGTATCGTCACATGTCACTTGCAGGTGGCCATTTAATGTGGCCACCGGGCAGAAATAAAAATATAGGTCTCTAATAAGATTTTTGCATATAATAACTGTTGTATTTTCAGGTAAAACATTTTATTCTATTGACTTCGACGTCTGATTACAAATATATATGTTCCAAACTGCTTACGAGTCTGACACTGAATTGCCAAAATAGTATTTGTGTGTGCATGCTGCAATTATGCAACGCTCTTGTTAGTGGGGACAACGGCAATAATTTTGTCAATTTTGCACGCTGCAATCCAACAGCCGCTGGGTGCGCTCGACTGGCCACGTTACCCCTCTCTCACAGAAGACTACCTTGAAATGTACTGTATTTCCCACTTTATCTTATTTCCCTAATCTACGTACGTGTTTCGGTAGTGAGTGAGATGTGCCAGCGCCCATTCCCATCCTATCCCTCTCAAAATCCATTCCTATATCTCCAAAGGTAGGCAGCGGAAACGGGCGCGTGCCAACGTTTGTCATTTTGGACTAATGTTGGCATGTATCGCGGATGTCTATGGGCGACAGTATCCGCTGACCATCAGGTGGACTGTATGCTCGTCTTGCGCCTTCGTCCAGAAAAAAAAATAGCCGTAGGTGTTGTGGGCACCACGTGGGTATTGTCAGTGGGGACAAAGGTACCCAACCAATGAATGGTTTAATTAATTGTATTGCGATCAAAACTATTCCTTATACGTAGGATTGCCCATTAAAAATCTAAAGAAATCTAGAATTCGTGACTAATAGACCCCGAACATTATCACTAACCATAAAAACATAAACCAGTCCCATTGACATACTGCAAATGTTTTTAATACAACGACGTGCGTTACGCACTTTATAAAAACCCCGGACACATTTGAAAAATGACCCCGGACTATGAGGACAATGTCCGGGGAAAAAAGGACGGATGACAAGTCTACTCATACGTATCCACCTTCTTTCAGGGTTTCTCCCCAGACGTCATGAAGAATCTAGTGGAATCGTCCAACGGAGGCGCTAGAGCACAGCTACAATTCGCCCTATCCAAGATGGTGGACCGACGTGACTGCGAGCACGAATACGCCAACAACCGGGCTAAGGAAATGGTGGCGGAGCTGGCGAAGGACGAGTCCAAGCTTTCTTCAGAACTGAGATATCTCCAGCCGCTGGTTTATAAGTTCTAATTATTGACTTAAGCATATATGCACTAAAAGGTATAATGACGGCATGTTATCCAACATCTAATTAACCCAATATAAATTAAAATGGGAAAACGGCTTCTAATGATAAAAATGGTTCTCATAAAAAAGGCCGTCATAAAAAAGTCCAATGTGCTTTGGAATGTATCAATGTCTCTTGTTTCTCCTTTTCTTCTCGTCCTCCTCCTCTCTCTTCTCGTCCTGTACCACTTCGTTCCTAATCTAAGTTGAATACACTTGTAAAATTAGTAAGTAGGTACCTACATTTTTAGTTCAAATAGTACCTAAGTGATTTTTAGTTTAGTTTAAAATTTAGTATTTAACTGACATTTAAAACATATTCCTTAAAATGAAGTTTTGACCCTTAAAGTACTTTTTTTTTCGTTCTTAAAGTATTCCTTCTTAAATTGTTCTTTCGTCATTTCGTCATTCATTTCGTCCCTAATGCAAATGAGACAAAATTTTGTGGGACGAGCTGTGGAATTATCCACACACGTCATGTGTAATAAAACTAATAAACTCGTGATTATAACAAAAATCTCATTCAAATATAATTTTGCGTAGAGGAATTATTTTTCTATCCTTTTATAAATTTTCAGTTTTGAGTCATTTTGTGTTTATTTTTACTATTTGCTAAAATTTAAATTTTTCAAGACTGTGCCGTGCCTAATCGGAATGAAATAAAAATATTTGGTTTGTCAAAACAACTACTTTCATATTGTACATTTTCAATACTTGATTTTATTAGTTTAAACAATGTAAAGAATATCTATAAAACATATTTATGTAAAAATATAAATTAGATATAAAAGAAATAAAACATTTATATTTCACCAAATACCAATTGTATTATGTGAGAGAGGACCGTGTCAATAAATCCCTTTATTGAAATAAGTTCGACGACTAACCTTTGATTGTACCTTGTAATTGGATTAACAATCGAAAGAAGATATTTCAATTTGTTACAATAATTACATTAAATTGTTTGCTGTTAAATAATGTTAAAATAAATTCTTTTAGCGAATTCGTAAATGTTTGCACTGATTCGATTAATTCAACGTAAAAGTTTCTTGGAATGTCCCTTTGGTATATACAATATTTGAAACGTATAGCACTGTAATAAACTCAAATTTCTCTATAAGTCTGTGGTTGTTGAAATGAAATAACAGGTTAAAAATTTAAATTTAAATGTTTAAATTTTAAAATAACCAAACTAACTTTAATATGTACAAGTATATGCTTCAGTTTCATACTAGTTTTGATGAAAATATAAATTATCAAGCTCGTTTAGGTTGCGGTCAGACTAAGAACCGATGAGCGGGTAATTCAACTATAAACAAGTAGCGAGGAGCGAGAATACAGTTCGACCAGTAAGTTATCATTAACAAATAACAATCAACTTTGTTAATATTGGAATAAGATCAAAAATTCACCAGCGCACCTACCAGTTCTCGAGCGCGTTAAAACAGACTTGGTCCGACCGAGCCATATGACTCATTTACACAAGGAGAGTTTCCCGAACATCGGTCAAAAGCTAGTATAAACAACTCTCATCTTCATCTGATCACTGTTCTCATCAAATGAACAGTGTGACGTTTCCGTTTGGTTCCATAATAATAATCCACAATGGATTTATATCACACGTGTAGTACCGGCGGCCGTTCGATGGTAAGTGCCCTCGTTAGCGCGCGGCGAATACCCGATGTGCACGCGCGGCGTTTCTTGGTTACGCGGCTCACGGTAGGTGTGATTCGAGCGAAAATGTAACGTCACGTAAGATTTTTACCCCCTCCATACGCCGATCTTTTTCTCGCCTTTCTCTCGGACACAGTATGATCGCGATTCTCGCGATCGTGTCAGTTCGTCGGTATTCGATAAATTTCGGTAGCGGGCCGATCGCTAGATCTCTCTCATGCCTCGCTCGATCCGAAACGCAAATATCCGACTCGACTACATCGCTATCGCTGATTCGCTGAATCGTATCGTTGTTTTTCGATATAATATATCGCATAGTGACATCGATGTTAGAATAATATATTGAAAAATACATCGATATTTGCAATACATCGATTGTTTTTAGAGTTTATTATGATTATGGTTACAACATGCCTGAAAATGAAAGTATACGGATGCGTTAAGTTCAAAAGCTTTATTATCAATGAAAATCCAGAATTAAACAAAAAAAAAAACTTCACGCGCATGGATTCGCGGGCACATACCATTAAATTATCTAAACTATTGGTGTTCTAACTACACCGTTTCTCTTAACATCAGTGCTGGCACATGAACTTTTAAAATCAGATAAAAATTCAACTTTAGTACAAACTAAACAATAACCTCGTAATAAAATAAAACTTCACGCTAAATAAAAGGTATCAGTCAGTTAGCTCAGTTGTCAATCTGTCAGCCAGAGTTGCCAACCCAGTCCTAGAGAAAAAACTATATATATATATATATATATATATATATATATATATATATATATATATATATATATATAATATGTACAAGTAAATGCTTCAGTTTCATACTAGTTTTGATGAAAATATAAATATATATATATATATATATAAGCTTAAAAGAAGTGTAGAAAACTGTAAACATTAAAATATCTAAAAATTTAAATAATCAAACAAAACAAAGTTAAATTAGGTTCACCCATTCGATATATAAAATAAAAAACATTGATATATCGAATATATCACAGCGATAAAAATACATCGGTTGAATTCGATACATTGGTATACATCGTGTGTTTTTAATACATCGATGTATATCGTCCATCCCTAGTGAGCAGCTGCGGCGGCTGCCACAGCCGTCGCAGCTGGGCATGTGCATATATATGTTACGGGTAATGCCAGAAGAAGTAGTAAACCTAAGTTTACCCGGATTTACTTAGAATTACCCAATCTTTTTGGGTAAAGTCCGAATTATCATTAAAATAAATATGATTTCCCACGATTACCCGTTTATACCTAGGTCTACCCAATACTGGCTGGGTAATGTTAAGGGACCATGTCCATGTCTAGTATGGTCCTCTATATGGATCCGCTTTCGAAATTTTCTACATTAAGTAACTGAGCTCTGAAATCGACTAAATCTGTATAAAAAAAAAATAACCAAAACCTATGTTTTACCCAGCCAGTATTGGGTAGACCTACGTATAAACGGGTAATCGCCGGAATCACATTTATTTTAATGACAATTCGAACTTTACCCAAAAAGATTGGGTAATTCTAAGTAAATCCGGGTAAACTTAAGTTTACTCGTTCTTCTGGCTTTACCCGTAACATATATATTTGTGCATTTATATATATAGGGCATGTGCACTGGGTATATTTAATGAAACTTTTTAATTTGATTCGTTATTTTAAATTATTTGCATTGAAAATATGTAAATTTAAAAATGTAAATATGTAATTGAGTTTAAAAAAATGCGTGAGGATCTTCGTACCTGACGAATTTATAATAGTGTTTTAGGGAACTGACACGATTAAATAAACAATATTGAGCTTCTCTGTAACAAAAGAAACGCCATTAAAGTCTATTCTTCAATGTCAATCCCCATCACAAAACACACAAATTCATAATAATAAATACTATATTGGCACTCGAGTCAATCACGCCATCGCCATGTCACCACAGATTACCGGTGATATACCACAGGCATGGGCGTACCCAGCTTTTGGCCTAGGGGGGGGGGGGGGCAAATCAGAAATTTCCTGTAGGTAAATAATTCAACATAAATAGAAATGTGCATTTATTAGATTAGATACTTAAGTAATTAATTAAGTATTTATTTCAAAAGCAATCTTCGTGGATCTTCTGCAAAGCGGCTTAAAACAAGTTCTGTGAAAGAATCACCCAAACTATTTACATATAAATATAAATACAGCAGTAGTTAGGCATAGGCAATAATTAACCAGCTAAATGTATGGGAGGCAGTCCAGGTCCAGGGGGGGGCAGCTGACCTCAGACTATAGACCACAGATTACATAGAACATCGATATACAAGATCGATAACCTTGTATATCGACCACGACCGGAATGCGCGGCAAATTCAAATTAAAGAAATAGATTTTTCTTTACATGTAACTGAGTTTAATAGTTATTTGTTATACAAGAGTGCAAAGTTGCTTTTTAACCGCGTGCTCAGTTTTGATGACCGACCAAGCGAAGGATTCTAAAATTGAATCACGAGCGCAGCGAGTGATTCAATTTTAGAATCCTGAGCGTTAGCGAGGGAATCAAAAGAGCACGAGGTGAAAAATCTTTGCACTCGAGTACAACACGTTTCATCCCACCTCAGCGAGGAAATGACTAAATGCAAAAAAAAAACATTTACATTTAAATATGACGTGAAAAGAAAATGGCGCGCGCAAAGCAAATTAAAAAAAAAGTACACCAAGAAGGTTCCGAGTCTGAGTTTTTAACAAATTAAAAAAGGTTGTATGATAAATTCGGCACCATGGAGGTAGAAGTAAATAGGTTTAATGATGTTTTGAATTCACAAACTTAGTGCACACGATGTTCTAAATTCAATTTACTTTATCCTCTAGCGGATAAAAACGGCTTTTGCACTCAGATATCGAAGAGCAAAAATATTCTTTCCGAGATAGGGGATGAAAAAATTATTATCTAATGGCCTTTCAAGAGTCACCGGACTTGTTCCACGCGGCGTGCGCACGCAACTCTGTCTTTATTGTCATGTCACAAACAGTTGTATGAATTGTAATGTAGGTTGGTCACATACGAGAATCTAATACAATGCTCTCTCGCGAACCGTTCGAGAAACTCTTCTTGTGTGAATTCTGATTAAAATGCACTCATTTAAGACTACAGAACTGGTATGTCCTCATTCTATACATTTTTAAAGAGGAATACCTACTGATTCGGCAGCAAATTGATGGCAATATAGGTGCAGGTTTTCTGGTGACAGTAAAGTAATAGGACTCACGCGAAGCAAGACTCCGTCGATTTTCTGATGTCATTCTAGGTAATTGAAAATTATTTATTTAAAAATTACGATTATTCAATTGTAGTTTTGTTTTATTGTATGTGATTTGCTGCTCATTGAGCATATTTTGCTGTTATTTTAAATACAAAGCCTAAAGGCCTGTTCAGATGTACGCGATATTCGCTGCCGCTTGCGGTAACGATAATGTCTAGGCGATATCGCACTGGGTATTTTGTACGAGTACCGCAAGACGCGCGAATTCGCCATTTGGAGTAAACTTGGGTAAGTGATATCTACTGTTAACAGTGGGCCTTGGCCGTTATACGCGATATATCACTAATCGAAGTGGTTAGCGAATATCGCCTATATCTGAACGAATGAATTATCGCGTACCCACGCGAATATACCCTATGAGAACAGGCCTTTTTATAGAAAACATCGAGAATTAAAAAATATCACGTGAGAAAAATGTCCTCATCCAACAGTTTCGTGCGCCACAATCGAAGTTTTTCCCTCCAAAAACATAATGGAGATTGTACAAAACGCGACGTAAATTGCGACAAGGTTGGTAGTGACAAATGACACCACTCTGCAGCCCCGACGCGTCGGTACATAATAATTTCAGCTGAAACGTTGTCATTTGTCAAAGACTGTAGTGGAGGAACACCCGTCTTGGGAATTATGGTACATTACTATAATTTCCGACAGGCTATAGAACAGCGTCACCCCATCTAATTCCGTGGGTGTCGTGAACGGCGACTGAGGAACTGCACCGCTATCACAACCGCTGAGGAACTACACCATTTCTAAAGGAGTGGACTCACCAACCCGCTTGACCAGCGTGACGTTTTAAGGCCATTCCATCCTTCATACACAAGAAATGTGCATGAGAAAGCCCATGCCCAGCAATGGACACTGAAGGCGCTGGTTGCATTGCATTGATTTCAGTTTTCATTACTTTATTACCATACCCTCGGTGCATTCCACTTGTAACACAGAATAAATAATGGTACAAGTACTTGTGTCTATACTATAAGCCGGTCTCTATACTATAAGCCTGTCTCTATATTATAAGCCTGTCTCTATACTATAATGCAATTTTAAGTCAGATTAAAGTCTTAAAGACTTGGAAAGCCAAATTGCATTTTCCGAGCAAGATTTACGAATATGCTTCAACAAAGAAGGACAAAGGAAATGCGAAGATTGATGGTGAATCCAAAACCGTAACCGCACTAAAGCTGCGGTCACAGTAACAGCGGAACAACAGCATTAGTTAACCGAGTGTTAGCATGGTTGCAAACTTTTTGAATTCGTAAAAGAATTATTATGATGACTTAAAGTACATTATCGATTAGTGGAGTGTAGGCTTTCTCGGCTGGTGTCCATATTAATTGAATCTTCCAGGGCTACCTGGCCGAGGTCTTCTGGAATCTCTTCACTTTCTTCCAAACGTTTCGTCAACAACTGCGGTTGTGCTCGAGAAGCCGAAGAGATAACATCTCTCCAAAAGTGAACGCAGTCGTCACTGAAGATGTCAACCGCAGTTGTTGACGAAACGTTTGGAAAAAAGAGAAGAGATTCCAGAAGACCTCGGCCAAGTAGCCCGGAAGATTCAATTAACATTTTCGATTTTTTTTTATAGAAAGAGGGCGGTAGACGAGCACACAGTCCACCTGGTGGTAAGTGGATATTGTCGCCTATGGACATTCGCGATACATGCCAACATCCACAGTCCAGAAAAACAAATGTTAGCGTCCCTGGATGTGCTGCCTACCATTGAAGATTTGGGAGTGGATTTGGAGAACGAGCTGGGAAAATGGGGAGGGTTAGGATACGTACACACGGCAAAATAGATTTGGTTGCAGGTAACTGATTATGCTCACTACATACAACAACACACGCACACGTAGACTGACGTTAAACTGATTCTCTAAATATATGAAAAAAAATTAAATTAATTTGGTTACGCGTCTAGTCTGTAAAAGAATTACCATATATTGCATGCAAACTTACCTACTTATTTTGCCGAATGTGCATATGTAACGTACAGTCATCTTCATGTTCTACTGGCAGGTTTCCGTACTTAGTCAAGCTCGGCGATCATTGTGCGTATTTGTTTACCCCCAGTATGGATGTTGGCTGATTGCGGCTACACCAACCCTCTCCGTAGCTGTCATCGTCATCGTCCTCGGCACGTGTTAGACGATCCCGATGATCCAATGCGGTTTTTACGCTATAGTTACAGGCTACACATATACACTGGCCCCGCCCGCGGAGACGAGGACGTCCCCCTTGCTACACCCTGAACAGCACCGGCCTTCAGCCGACACTTTTACCCTACACTTTTCCTTCCGCCGGTCTACCAGCGGGGGAGCCCTTAGGCTCGTTGCTACACACACTCTTTAATCCTGGCTGAGCGCCTTCTGCGCTCGCCCTAAACCATACATGTCCGGTGACTCTTGAAAGACCATTAAGGCCACAAGAATTTAGCCATTCTGAAAAAAGAAAGGCTTCCTGAAAGCCTCCGGGAGTGATTGTATAGTACCGATGATACTTGCCCTACGCCTGCAGATCCCAGCAACATATGAGCTGGTTTTCCTCAGCCTCCATACATGTACTGCATATGTCGGTTGTAGCTATAATATATAACGTACACATGATATTGTAATATCATGTAATATTGTAATGTAATCATATTGTACACACGATATTATGATGCTGTTAAACCCGCGTTTTAAGAGACCATGCCCTTTGTGGAGAGAACAAAACATAAATACCTTTATTCAAATCTCTAATACCCCCTTCGTCCTAGATTCAGCTGTACAGACGTCTGGACACACCAGATTGTCTGTATTCAAATGTGTCTGGTATGATACAATGTGTTCCATAGCTTACATACTTAAATATATATTCGTATAGTTCTTTCATCTCACGAAGGCGGGTTACACTTAATTGTGGTTGTGCTTACAAGTTTTAGTGTGGGAACGCTCAATTGGGTACCCGACGCCGAACGCAATGTACCTGTACGATCGGCCAAATAAGTGATTTACCACCCTCGACTACTGCTACTACTCGACGACTTACTACTGCTGTCGTTATGTTTGTATACGGAACTGGTAATTTTTTTTTTTCTTATTTTTCATTAATTAATTTAATTCTAAATTACTCCATTTAGGTTCTCAAAATAAAAACAAGGTGATAGTATAATATTGTTTATTGTTTATACATTTGTTTATACTAATTCCCTATAATATAGAAGTCTGGAGGTATAGTCACACCCACCCTTACTATTTAAATTCTTGTCGATTATATAATTTAGTATCTACAACAATACAGGGTGTAACTGAATGTTTCCCGAAGCCGAAGCTGAACAAACGCTGAGGAACTACACCATTTTTCAAGAGTGGACTCGCCAACTCGCTTGGTCAGCGTGGCGTTTTAAGGCCATACATTCCTCAATGTGACAGGACAGGACATGAGGAGGCCCGTGTCCAGCAGTAGATACTGAAAGGACTGGTTGTAGTTTCGCTTGTGAAGAAATTAGGCCGTCGACAGATTACCGATTTGATAGTTTTTTATAACAGTTGGTTGAGATAACTTTGAAGTGGCGTACATAGCACTACGTAATACGCGCTCTCAAAACAAATGACGGAGTTAGGCAATTTTACAATAAACGCAATTGTTTGGAGCCCTAAATATTCTTAAATAACTAAAAAAACCTATTATGTTTTCAAGCCGTGACGCGCTGTTACAATGTTACGTCGTGTGTTTCAGAGGCTTCGAGAAATATTTGATAATTTGATATTAGTCTAAATTTGTAAAATTATCATTAATGGCACTAAGATTATTGTACAAAATCTATATAAATAAAAATGTAAACGTTCGTTTGTTCAAAATCTTAAATCTCCGAAAATTCTTCACCGATTGCTGTGAAATATTAACACAACGTTGCATTCGAATACGTGCGTGTTTTTGTATACCTATCACAGGGTAAAACATGATTTTTACCAAAAAACAGGTAAAAACAGGGTAAGCGCCATCTGTTGGGCAGCCACAGCAACGCGTGGCCGGGCACGGACACAGTAGGTATATTATAAAAAATATTATCATGTAAACTAAGCACAATAAAATTAATATAATTTGGCAATAATAATTGGAATGTGTGATAACGAAATATTTGGAATTCTCTGCATGTCAGTTGAATTAGTAGTGTAACATAAAATATTATGATACTTTCGCTTTTATTAATGTTTCTTTCGTTCTTTCTTTTGTTTATTAATCGATAGATATAACTTATCTATCGATTATGTACGTTTGTATATGCACGGATCACGTGATAAATGTTGAAAACGATTAAGTATAAACTACGGAATGATATAACAGAAATCAATTTTTTTTTATTTAAGTACTTTATTTATAAAGCGTGTTTCTTTCCGTATTTTTGTAATAATATTTTTAGACTTTCCTTGTTTTCTTATATCCTTGTCTTCTTTACACAATTTCCGCTATTTTCTCTTTATTAATAATTTGTCTATCCCCACAATTAATTAACAAATGTTTAAAGTTTACTTTTATTGTACGAGTATGTATAATAAATACATACTGTTAATTTTATCACCATATGATTAAGCCGGTTTGTTTTCTAGATAATAAAAGAATAATTTATCATTTATCTCCACCAGTTTTAATAAGTACACGTTGAAATTCATTCTTATAATGATTTGAATCAAAGTAAAATAAAGGAAGTAATAAGGATTGTACATGCGATTGAAATTAACAAAAAAAAAATCAATCGACGAGATGGATATAAACTGTCGTCGGCATGGAATCCAGTGATTAACAAATTTAAAACTTGCGATTTACCGTCGAATATGTCGTTAGTGTGTCGCAGCCTATCAAAATGTGAAGGTCGAATGTGGGTAGTTGATGAAAGTGCTCGCAGCTCCCAGGTTGGACTACCCGCCTCTTCAATCAACTCGTGACCACGGCTGGTATAACGCGTCGAGTAAAAATAAAAGGTAAACAAAACAAAACAAAAGGTAATTTTACGCGTTCAGACCTGATTTTTACAAAAATACTAAATTGACAGGAATCAGAATACATCTCCTAATCATGATTAGTTTAGAGAGCGATCATTAATTGTTTTAAATGTGTCGGAAATTGTCAGTTTATCGGTTATCGTATTAATGTGAACAAGACACCATCTGTTTTGTAACAATTTTGTCGATACTACACAGTTATCTTCTCTTACTGTTAATCTAACTTGAACCATTACTACTAGACGATTTAAATAAAGCTGCTACAGCTCCATAAGCTAGCTGAATAAAGCTACCAATCAACTCTAAGAAATACACAAACCCTTCTCTTGGTCTCTCTTCCTCATCCAGTTCAATTGGTTCATCATCAATATCTTCATTATCAACGTCATTAATGTCAATTGTATTATTAAATTCAAATTTAGCGTTCACAGGTAAATAGCTAGAGAATAGAATTATTTTTTCTGGCTTCTTGTCACTCTTCTTCAATCCCTCTACAGATAGTTCTTCTACATCTCGATCTTCGGCTATGTCGTTGTCCACAGGCTTCAGGTCGGTCTTGACGACGTCTTCGGGGGTCTCGTCGAGGAGTTCGATCTTATCCCATGGTCTTTTGGTCGTTGAGTTCTCGTTCGCAGTCTTGTTCTTCCCGATTCCAAGGAATCTGTAATAAGGAATGTATTTCTTATAAAGATATTCGGTTAAGTCTTAATATCAACTCTTAATATTCAGTCTTAACATTATTATTATATTAGTCTTAACACCATCCCTCTTAATATTCAACAAGAACACAAATGGAATGTAAATTGAAAATGTTATCTTCAAAGAGATGTTTCTCTATACCCATTGCTAGATACAGGCCTCTCCCAAGGCTCGCCGCCACACATTATGTTCCGATCTTCTCGCTCTTCGCGCTACTATCGGTGTCAACACTAAATAAAACCACACACTACTGTTGTAACACAAAACTTCTTTATTCACGGTAATTAGCAACGACTCTATTAACAAGCGTGAACAAAACCATGGCGCGATTTAGAAACTCGGCGCAGCGCCATCTAGTATTGACTGTGGAACTAAACATAACAAAGTGTAATTTACTTTTCACAATTTTAAAGCGTATTTGACTGATAATTGTTAACAATGTTTTATTATTTATTTATCGTATGTTATTTTGTTATATTTATGTATATTTATCTACTTTTACTATCGTTTTAGACAATCGGCAAACTTCTTTAAGTCGTCAGTCCCCTTGTTTGTGTAATTAATATAACATTTCATGTATTAATACTGTTATTTTTTGTCCACCAAAGAGAAGAATACATTTTTTTTGACAATATGTAAAAACAACGCCCCCATTGTTTAATAACCGTCACATACTCGTATATGTTGCAGCAACAAAAAAAAAAATCCGCGATTTTACACTTTGGGTCATTTTTACTCTAGTAACATTAGAAATTGAGAACAAAGATATTAAGTATTTTAAGAGATAAATTTCAAATGTCCCTTCATACGAGTACTTCACACTCAATGAGATGGGAAGGGAAATGGGCTCTCACTTACCCCCAACATACGTCTGAGAGAGGAGAATCTATATTTTTAACATAATTGAATTTTATTTCTTTACCTCTATATTTCTTTTTATTGAGAAGTATGATGTGTTATTGATTAATATAGTCCCGAGATACATATTACTAAAATCAAAGTCACATTTCATACAACTGCGGGAGCAAATATGTATGTGAGAACCGAATTTAATTTTTTTTACACTCCATAAAATATAGACAAAAACCTTTAATTTATCATATAACCAGCATATTATAAAATTGGAGGCTTTCTTTTAATAAAGGCGGCAAAAGTTACTTTTTTTTACAGACTAGTGGGCGGACGAGCAAGTGGTCCCACGTGATGGTAAGTGTTACCGCCGCCCATGGACACCTGCAACAACAGGGGGTATGCGAGCGAGCCGCCTACCTTGCAAAATCCTATTCACAGCTCTCTTGAAGAACCCCATATCGTAGCATAATGGAAAGACCTCTTGAGGCAGTTCGTTCCACAGCCTACGGGTTCGCGGTATAAAACAATTTTAGGTTCGAATAGTGCGCGACACCTCCGTATCGAGGAAATGCGGATGGACCGCACTTCTGTGACGGGAGGTGCTGTTGGTCACCTCATCACGTAATATGTTAATATATCCGGATGGCACATTACATACAGATGACACAAATAACACAAATTCGATATTTCTTCCCTTAAAGGTCAGGACCGTCTTAAATTTTTGTTTAACGTCAAATTCAGATATATCCGCTATAAACTTAGAATGATAACACCAAGACCGGCGTAGACGTAGTCATATTTAGAGCGGTACAGAAAATATTTTTGAGTATGCGCGACTTGCCATGTCGCCCAACATTAAATGCCATTTATATTCTACGGCCAAATATATCTCTCACTTTCCACTCGCAGATGACGTTGTCATCGTGGCTAAGTTGCTTAAGGCTCTGACGTAGAATGTTGAACGATTTCAATGAAACATCACAGGGCACTGGTCTTAGGATGAACTTAAAAAAAAAACAAAAGTCATGTTCAACTAACGTCCCTGGATCGATAAATGTTGTGTAACGAATCTGTCTTGGGCAGTCAATCCAGCTAAACAAGTTTAACTTCAGTCGGGAGGACGACATACTCATTTAGATCATCCGGTCTTCTCGTCGCCTATGCCACAACGCTTGAAGAGCTCGCGGTACGCCTGATTCACAAGCCCCAAGTTCTTCAGCGAGTGAATTAAACAGGTATGCTCGGAGTTTCTGACCATGTTATTTGACTATTGGTACTTACTCTTTCTCGCTTATGATAAACGTGATCGCAGACTGTATTGATCTAAATAATTTAAAACTATGGTCACCACAGACTAGCGAATTGTAATTTCATTTGATAGAAAATGGCTTAATGCCTATTGCAGGCAGTAACTATGGCACCGAGCGATTTGCAACCGAGCAAACAG
The DNA here is from genome assembly GCA_914767545.1 of Sesia apiformis. NCBI lineage: Eukaryota > Metazoa > Arthropoda > Insecta > Lepidoptera > Sesiidae > Sesia > Sesia apiformis. Next base: position 626,209 of record OU611968.1, read on the forward strand.
TCCACCTGGTGGTAAATGGATACTGTCGCTCTGCGACATCCGCGATTCATGCCAACATCGGTCCAGAGCGACAAACGTTGAGTGGCACGCGCCTGGATGCCCTGCCTACCTTTGGAAATTTAAGAGTGAATTTTGGAATAGGGTTGAGTAAATGAGAGTAAATAAAGTAATGAGAGTAAAGTAATAAAGTAAATGAGAACAGTAAAAGGACGAGGAGGTTTCCTTATCCCATCACACTTCCCAATCCTCCTTGTGGTAGAATGGGGAGACCAAAGTATAATAAATAGTTTCTTTCCATTACACTGTCCGTTTGAAGCGATAGGACACGCCCCCGGATACGCTGAGAAGACCGGGAAAACAGAATATATAAGAAGAATGGAAGAAGAATATATGATTGTCAATTAACCTGTATATTGGCGATGTAATCCTCTCAGCGATGTTGTCAGCGATCTGTCGGTAGACGTCGAGCGGTGCGCTGGTGCCAACAGTCGTCGGCTGCGTGGTGTAGACACTCACTACCGAATCTTCTGCTGGTTCTGAGTCGACGGATCTGCTGTGGCATGGCGATGAGAGCTGGAGAGGGCAACAATTGTTTATGATATATTTGTACGCTTTACGGCAGAAATAATACGTTCACAAATAAACTGATTTGATTTGATTTGAAAGTATAAAAATGTGGTTCTTTTAAAGACGGTATAAAACAATTCCAAATTCCAAATCGATACAGTTATCGATTCTTATGCATTTATTTTTCCACAGTGAACAATAAGGCATATTGTTAGGCATAATAACTTTAATTAATATTTATTTTCAATTTATATTTTAAAACCTTATCGGTGATTTCATCTTTAAATTTAATGTCCAATTATTTGTTCAATAATCTGGAAACGCAACTTCTTTAAGTCGCCCAGAGGAATATTTTATTTCCCCACTCCTGTTGTCCAATCCAGGGGGGGCTAAAAAGGTGTAGACAACAGGAATAAACCTATAACAATAGGTACCTACCATTATTTAAAATTGCACCGTCTACCTCACTTGATAATGGTATCTATTCTCCTTCCCACCCAAAGGTTACCTAGAAGAGATCGTTTTGGCCGCCTGTTGTAATCTTTGTCTTACATAAGGCTCATTTACACAAGGATTTACACACGAATACATGCAGGCGAGAAAATCGGCTGAAAACTATTATAAATGACGTTATGATCAAGTGATCACTGATATCATCGAGTTATTGTCATAATTTAAAATTGTAAACTGTTGCAGGCAAGAATCGTATGAATTTTGATCGTATACGATAATCGTGTACATTAATATTGTCTCCCAAGCCGTTCGAGAAACTCTCCTTGTGTAATAATTACTAATTCGTGACAAACCTTTCTGACTTAAAATACTTAATTAGGTATCAGCCATTCCGTGCTTCACCGTGATTTGCAGATATTAATTTAAAAAACTAGCCAATATACCCCACACTATTGCCTTTTTGTAACATGTATCGGCGTGCAAGAAAGAGTTTATCTAATCTATCTACCATCTTCCAGAAGCTAGTTCTTTGCCCTAAGTAGCATCAGTGCAGCTGACGTCAACCGAAGGTACAATATGTCATTGTCGATGTTGGAAACGTGACCAGCATGCTGTGTGGACGACATTGGCGCCAAGGATTCACACGTCGCACGTCCAGGCTATTTGGGACACATGACTAGGTTACGAGCTTTATTAGGTAAGAGGATATCTATATACTATACACAATAGTTTTTACAACATATATAACAAACAAGTTATCCAACCAGATAGCTAATTAAGATGTTCCTAATAAAGAGGTCCTGTCACTAGTACTCGTATAAATACAGGATAAACTGCATGGACTTATTAATATAATGATTCCATACTTTTTTGACTTTACGCTTTATTTCTGACATACATTGACAAATAATTATGTTTAATATTTATTACAAATATAATAATGTTATAATTTTATATTATAACTGTACCTAATTAGTGTAATTTTTAAAGTTTTCTGTAAATAATAATTTCCTTTGGAACGTCAGTGTCACGGTATAGGACTTTGTCCTGTTAGTAGCGCGCCGCGTCGCGCTGTTCTACGTGGTAATCGTGGACGCGAGATTACCGTCAGTACTATACGAATTTTAATATGACAATACATAAAAATTGTCTCTTATTATATTGCTCAGTGAAAACCTTTACTTAAACTATTTATATTTGGGTTCAAAGAAACTTTATTCTCATTAATACATTGTCACTTACATGAGAACATAAAATGTCCTCATTAAGGTACTGATGAGTAGGTATATGGTACATTCCCTCATTGTGGACTGCACATGTGTGCGTAGTCCTGTGTCAATCGAGTAAATCCAGTATCCAGCTATCACGGTAGTCAGTGATATAGGCCTGTAATTGGCCATGTCAGAGGCGTCTCCGGTTCTTTTTTTAACAATTGCAACTACGATAGTCTTCAAGTGGTCTGGTAAGTACGTATGCCATATACAAAGTGATACAAAGCCCTATACAAAATAAAGAATTATACTAAATAAATAAAGATAAGGAAATATAATATGTTATTATAATATTATTACACATATTTGTATCCGTGAACAGCATTTTAAATTACAATTTCTAAATTTATCATTTTGTCTTTATTGTTCCAAAAAAATTCATTCAATAATCGGTACCTTCCGAGAAATTGAGCATAAGATTGATGCCAACAGCATTCGAGAATTTATTTGATGCCAACTTCAGGTTTTTGCTCTCTCTGGCGTTTGTTTACTTTATTAGACTTCAAAGTGTTTCTCGTGCTTGGTGTTTGTGTAAACAAATAAAAACGAGGGCCTGCGTTTTCCGTGTGATTCCAAGGAGTCCTCCTCTGTCCTCAGTAAACCTACTATCGCTTTACTGAGCGACTCCTGACTTACTTCGACGGGATGGACATTGACAGGATACATTTTAGACTTTGACATTGTTTATTACTAACAAAACTTGATACTGGCAGAATGTGCTAATTGCATCATTGCCATATATGAAGACAAAATAGTCAAATGTTGATATTTTCTGATGTACATGGGAGGGTGGGAGTTACTAATCTTGAAGAAGAGGCACTTCGGACAATTCACACACACACGCCCGCACGCACATTTAAAAACTCACGTTTAATCACGTTATTAATCACGTTTAATCATCAATTATACTTCGAGCCTCTCGTTCTCAAGATCAGTTTCTTTTTTAACTTTAAATCTATTTATTTATTTAAGACTATTTACTTGTATAGACATGGAGAGTTGATTTAAGAAAATATCTACATATAATAAAACGAATGTGGTTCGTCAGAGTTATTAAATTGGCCAGTCCGTGGACGGCGGTAGCCACTTACCATCATGTGGCCCATCCGTTCGTCTGCCATCTATTATATTAAAAAAAATCATTATGAAAATTAAAAGGATTGCTTCCAACCAAACACATTTTGAATAAATTGCTTTGGTATCACTGTTCGAAGCGTCCAAGTTAATAATCCTCTTATTTACGTATCTTAAGTTATTATTTCCTCTGCACTCTTAATTAACTGTTTCTGTTCAGGTATGTATATGTTATTATTATTTTATATCTGTTTTACTATGTACCTATATTGAAACTAAAACTGCACTCGCGTTATACTTTCTGTTTGATCCGGTGGTGAAAACGCTGTAAGGCAACAAATCTGATCTTGTGTATTTCAAAGAAATAAATACATGTGCATGAATGGAGTTTAAAATTGAAATAAGTAAATAAACACTCTATCATATTCTGAAGCAGACCTTCTGTTTGTCAGAGAAGTAATATTGGCTTCTGAGCCAGTTTGAATACTATGTTAAGTAGTATTGTAGGAACCTTGCCTACACAGTAATTAATTTAATTAGGCAAGCAAACCCGCCGGCCGATGCTAAATTTGCTTAGGGAATGTACGCGCGGCCGCTTGTAGAAGGCGCTTGCACAGAGCCAAGCAAGCGGGCGGCGCGCAGTCTCTACCCACATCCGAAGGCGAATGCATGCGCATTTTTGACTTTAGTCGATTGTAAATTTTGATATACCTACTTAAATAAAGTGTGGACTTTCACTAATAGAAAAGGATAAGTGATCAAGAACCCTGTTCCTCAACACTTTAGTATGTCTTGATAGTATTCAGTAGCCCGCGTAAAGGAAGGACCCGCGGAATGCGGGTTGCAAAGTAATTGCGGGAAAATATAGGAAATGAAAATGGTTATAGTAAATGTCGAAACTTACTTGAGAGTGTTCAGGGGCAGCACATCCAGGACAGACGGCCGAAACGCGACCGCTGTCGCCGCAAACACGTCACTAGGGTCCCGATCCGATAGTTATTATTTTGTTAAACTATTTGCACTGGGGTTTTGTGGTGCCGTCGATGGCAAGAATGCAGTTGGGAACATTACACAGCCTTGATCAACCCACAGATACCTACATGTTTAGTTTAATTGTAATTTTTATATATGAAGTGCAAGACTCCAGAGAATCGTTTATAAATGATTTGACGAACTTTTGCCATGTGTGGCTTTTGTTTGACTCTGTGTTGCATGTTGAGTTTGATTACAGTGTTATGTAAACAATTTCAAGGAATAGTTTGTAACCGAGGCAACAGCCCTTGTGGAACAGGCTTGTTTATTGTCTTGGTTGGTTGAATGGTAATAATTCCAAAACACTAGTAATCCTATTTGTATAAAAAAAATTAAAAAATTTCGTAATCCAGGTATTTGCAAGGTATATTATGAACAATTTCAAAGAATGGCTCGTAATCTAGATGTTGCCATAGTGGGGCAGAGCTCTGTCTTGTTTGATTGAAGATTATTATGAACAGGTGACAGGACCAAAGAAACGTTCGTAATCTAGTTAAAGAAAAGGATATTATGAAGATTTCCTAATAAAAATTCGTAATGCTTGTATGGCTATATATACAGACCTGTGTGCTGTTCGATTTCTGTCCATGCTCTCATTCCAGTTTTCGTTGTGACTATTTACTAACATGATTCAGATTATTATAGGGACTATGGAATTTGATATCTTACACACATTTTTTTTTTTTATAGGTTAGTGGGCGGACGAGCAAGCGGTCCCGCGTGATGGTAAGTGTTACCGCCGCCCATGGACACCTGCAACACCAGGGTATATGCGGGCGCGCAGCCAGCCTTGCAAAATCCTATATTTCATATATTTTCACTATTTATTTGTGTACGCGAGTGAAGCAGGTAAGCATCAAATAGCGAATGACATTAACTGATTATAGAGGAAAGAAAAAATAATATAGAGCTATCAAAGATAACTAACTCAAAGCTAACTCTATAACTAACTAACTCTAGAAAAGCCTCAAACAAAAACACCTATAAAATAGTGCTTCGGGATCATATTTAAAGAATCGGAGTTCCTTGATCTATATTCGCTGTGTGGTTTTCGCTGTCTTCTTAATTAAATATTTCGGTTCAGTTACGTATTAAGTATTATTTATTATAATATTGTGTATATATATCCACATATGAAATATATTCTTACGTATGTCTGTATTTACTATTATATATATTTAAACAAAAACTGCACTCGCGTATTATTTTCTTGTTTGATCTGGTGGTTGACTGGTAGAGAATGCTGTTGACTGGTAGCCTGCCTTTTATGCATGTCAAATGCTTGTGCAATGAAGTTGAAACAAATAAAAAATAAAACTCCTACCATGGCGCTCGAGCGGAAACGCGTATGCTTTACTACAAGTAAATAAACTTGTACTAATCTGGACAAAGCACGAAGTATAATAATTATTTATATTTCAGTGCAGTAATGCAATTATTTGTTTTTATATGATTATTACTATTATTATTCATAGGTGATATTTACTACTCAACATAACGAAAGGTATGTACAACGTGTCAGGGAAATAACGGAAAACACGTCAACAGGATTTCATTACCTAAATCCCCAAAGGTGGGCAGAGGGTGCCAACGTTTGTCATTCTAGCCTGACATTGGCATATATCGCGCATGTATACATACGACAGTATCCACTTACAAAAAAAACATGCACGCTGTTTGTTCGCAACTGTTTTAAATTCAATATAAGCGATCGATGAAAAGGTCGGCATCGATTCCAATCAATCCACCGAACGGCATAATGGCTTAACATTTATGTCGCATGTTTTTATATTAATTCATAATCATCTATTGTTACTCGATGGACACGAAGAGACAATAATATTGATTATAACATACAAAATTCAAATAACTGAGTCTCCATTACTTAAGACTGTATAATTATATAAAATTAAATCCATTCCCATTCCCATCCATTCCCATGGCTGTTGTAAAAGACGACTAAGGGATAGCAATGCTGCTACCACAAGCCCTGAGGATCTGCACCACCTCTAAAAGAGTGGACTCGCCGACCTATTTGGCCATGCAGCGTAACGTTTGGAGGCCATACATGCACGAGACGACATGTATCAGGAGGCCTGTGTCCACCAGTCGATACCGAAAGGACTAGTTTAAAAAATACCTGGACAATTAACACTGAATTTGATTCCTAAAAACTCAACAATCTTTTTCTATAACTTTAACCTTTCTTCACACAAAAATTTAAAAAATACCTGGCCAATTAACACTGAATTTGATTCCTAAAAACTGAACAATCTTTTTCTATAACTTTAACCTGTCTTCACACAAAAATAAAAACTATTTTTATTATCTAAATATGTAGGTAATAATAATCCGTGAAGTCGAAAATTAGACCAATGTTGGCAAACTGTTGAAAGCCTTTTTTTTTATCGAATCAATTAATTCATTTGCAATGTGAGTAGTAACAGATGGTAATCAGATAAAGCGGGTCACATTGCCAGAATTCGTGTGCAAAAATAATTATAAAATTACTAGCTGTTGCCCGCGACTTTGTTCGCGTGGTCTTCATTCAGAAACCATCGCGCGCGTGCGCACAACAACTCGCCAAAGTTTCATCGCAATCGGATGAATGGTATAGAAAGGCATACGGGACAAACAAAGAAACATTCATTTTTATATATAGCACAATATCAATGAGTAATTATTATCAATTATTTATTATTACAACAATTCCAGAAACAAAGTATAAGAATAGACTCGCTACACTATTATACAATTATACAAATCATACAAAAACTTTCACTGTGTCAACATTGAGATTAATTAATATTTCAGAATATTTTGATTTATATCTACTTAAAAAACAAAAATAGAACGTAATTTGTTATTTTTAGAATTAACAGTAGGACCATGGGAAATAAGGGTCCCTCGTGGTCCTTCTTTTAGTACAACTTAGTAGGACCACGAGACAACAGATTTGCAACCGCTCAAGGGAGGGGACTCAGTATAAATCGATTAAAATTAATACCCAAATATTAAATATCGACTTATACATACAAATTATATGTCGTTGTATAGAGCTCGTAAAGCCCTACAATTTTTGTCTAAACTTATTTTTCTAAAATGTAAGGAAAATAGAGAAATCTTTTTTTACACAAGTGGTGGCGAGATAGCAAGTGGTCACCGTCGCCCATGAACACCTGCAACACCAGGGTAGATGCGGTTGCGCTACTGACCTTGCAGAATCCTATTCACTGTACTTTTAAAGAGCTTCATATCGTAATTAAGTGGAAAAACCTCAGCTGGCAGTTCATTTCACAACTTTCGGGTTAGCGGCATAACGTGTCTTGAAGACCGCACTGTTCGCAGTACTGTTCGAGACGAGAGATGGATATTTTTTAATATCCCTTCCTAATAACACTGTCACCGAACGCGGCGTTTATTAATATCCCTTCCTAATAACACTGTCACCGAACGCGGCGTTTATTAATATCCCTTCCTAATAACACTGTCACCGAACGCGGCGTTTATTAATATCCCTTCCTAATAGCACTGTCACCGACACGTGGTGTTTTTTAATATGTATCTCTTCCTAATATCCTTTTTTTTGTTTTTGTAGGGAGAGAGTGCATCTGCATTCCCACAGCCATTGGGCGCACTCGATTGACCACGTTACCCCTACCTCACAGAAGACTGCTTTGAAATATACTGCATTTCCTACCTTATCATATTTCCCCAATGTACGTACGTGTTTCGGTAGTGAGTGAGATATGCCAGAGCCCATTCCCACCCCATCCTATCCCTCCACATTTTCCCAATCCATTCCTTAATCTGCAAAGGTAGGCAGCGCATCCCGGCGCGTGCCAGCGTTTGTCATTCTGGACTATGTTGGCATGTATCGCGAATGTCTATAGACGACAGTATCCACTTACCACCAGGTGGACTGTATACTCGTCTGACGCCTTTTTTCTATAAAAAAAGCACTGTCACCGACACGCGGCGTTTTTATATCTCTTTCTAACAGCACTGTCACCGACACGCGGCGTTTTTATATCTCTTTCTAACAGCACTGTCACCGACACGCGGCGTTTTTATATCTCTTTCTAACAGCACTGTCACCGACACGCGGCGTTTTTATATCTCTTTCTAACAGCACTGTCACCGACACGCGGCGTTTTTATATCTCTTTCTAACAGCACTGTCACCGACACGCGGCGTTTTTATATCTCTTTCTAACAGCACTGTCACCGACAGGCGGCGTTTTTATATCTCTTTCTAACAGCACTGTCACCGACACGCGGCGTTTTTATATCTCTTTCTAACAGCACAGTCACCGACAGGCGGCGTTTTTTTTTATTATCAGCCAGTATATACATCATCTGAGGTTAATCTCTATAACAGAAACTCTTGATTCGAGTTTAAATCGAGTTTAAACAGTTTCCAGTTCATATTTCTGCTATTTATGTCACGATCATTTTAGACATAACGGTGGGGTTATCTATTTAACTGTAGTTTTAACGAAAATAGTTGGAATTTGCCGTAGAAAGTAGATTATGGTTAGGTATGTTACGGTTTTTATTTTTAACAATATACCATGTTTTAACACAAACATACACCGAGTAGTATGTCATCTCCTCCAATTCCATGACGTTTATTAAAATTGACTTGACCATCTATATTTTATTCCACTTTTTATTATTGTTTTGTCATTTATATTATATTTTGACAAGTTACGTAACATTATTATTATTATCATATTACTATTGACATTTTTAGAAATTGATAATGACAAGTGTTTAATAAATTCAGTTTATATACATAAATATATTTACAATTAATTTTTGCACGCATATTGGATCACGTTTGTAATTAACCCATATATATTTATCTATGTTGTTGCAAAATAACTAATGATTTAATTAAATGTGTAATTTTGTAACGTTTGAAATATATACACTGACGAGCAAAATAATCGATATTAATATATATATATGTACTCATATTTTCATTTTAGAGTAAAACGATTCCAATAGCCAATCTACTCTTTTTATATCTCGTGTTAGCCTTTTTATTATAACCCTCTCTTACAGAAGACTACCGTGAAATGTACTGCATTTCCCACTTTATCGCATTTCCCCAATGTACATACGTGTTAAGGTAGTGAGTGAGATATACCAGAGCCCATTCCCATCACATCCTATTCTATTCCTCCCCATTTTTTTTATTTATGGACGAAGTTGGTAGACGAGCAAACAGTCCACCTGATGATAAGTGGAGACTGTCGTCCATAGACATTCGCCATCCAACATTAGTCCAAAATGACAAACGTTGGCACGCCCCCGGATGCGCTGCCTACCTTTGGAGATATAGGAAGGGATTTACAGAAAGGGTTGGGAAAATGGGGAGGGATAGAATGGGAATGGGCTCTGGCACATCTCACTCACTACCGAAACACGTACTTACATTCGTTAAGTAAGATAAAATGGGAAATGCAGTACATTTCATGATAGTCTTCTGTAAGAGAGGGGTAACGTGGCCAGTCGAGCGCGCCCAGCGGCTGTTGGATTGTAGCGTGCCCCTTCAATCCCCGACTCCTCCTTCAAATCCATTCCTTTAAATCTCTAAAGGTAGGGAGTGCATCCGGAGGCGTGCCAACATTTGATATTCTGAACTGATGTCGTCATGGATATACATGTACAGTACCCACTTACCACCCGGTGGACTGTATGCCCATCTGGCGCCTTCTTTACATATAAAAATGTAAATATTTTTTAAAATATTTCACCAAAGGTTGTAGGTATACAAACTCCTTAAAATAAGAGGTTAAACCTGATTCAGTAAGGTTCGGTGCCCTCAATCTGAACTGGTCCGTCCACTATATTAGAAGAACATTTTTATATAATTCAGTGAGATCATAAAAATCACCGCTCTGATCCTCTCAATGACGCTTTTTAAAATTCTCTTAAAAGCTAAAATTTTTTAATTAGTCTATTTAATTATTTTAGTAAGGGTAATATCAAAGTCAATCGGGTTAAAGATTTTTTAATAACGCTACGCTGTTTGACCCACATTGTTGTTTATTGTGTCGTAGTGTAACAATACTCTTTAGCCTATTGTCTTTTACCGACAATAGTAGTACAATTCAATCCCTATTGTAGGGGGAGAGTGCACGCTGCATTCCCACAGCCGCTGGGCGCACTCGACTGGCCTAGTTACCCCTCTCTCGCAGAAGGCTAAATTGAAATGTACTGCATTTCCCACTTTATCGTATTTCCCCAATGTACGTACGCTCATTCCCATCCCATCCTATCCTATCCCTCCCCATTTTCCTTTCTCCCAATCCATTCCTTAAGCATCCGGGCGGCGCGCGGCGTCAGAACTTTCTCGTTCTGCATTGTCATGTATCGCGGATGTCTATGGATGACAGTGTCCACTTACCATCCAGACTAGCATACAGTCCAGGTGGACTGTATGCTAGTCTGCCGCCTTTTTTCTATAAAAAAAATAATCCCTAATCCCTATTAATCCCTAATCATATTGTCGGTACTAATTTACAGTGGCATTGTCTTACTGTAATGAGTTTTTTGTAATTGTATTATTTCTAGTGTCAGTTGAATAACTTTCTATAAAGTATTTATAAAGTACCTATTTATGTGACAACGAATAACTCCATACTCATGTCCATACAAACCCGAAAGGGTTTAATGACATTTTAATGTATAACCTTATAAAATTTATTTTGTAGTAATAAATAAATAACGTCACAATCAATAGGCCCACACTAGGATTCCATGTGTCGTGGGTCCAGAGACACATACAAAGACAATCACAAACACACACCCAGACCCGTACATACATTTTTGTCTTTTTTTTAACAAATGCAGGGTCACTACTAACTGCGCCAATCGGTCGGCCCATAAAAATAAGAAATGTAATAAAATAATAAAAAAAAAAACAATAAAAAAGAACCCCCAGTTCACCAGAAGCCAGTTCGTCGCTCCCAGTCGACTGTGAGATTGTATGTAGCATTTGCCGCCACACATCAATCTCTGTGGTGATGATTTGCATGATATTCATAATTGTATGGAAAAAACGTTATCTAACAGTGATCATTTCGGTCAATGGCGCTTACTAATTGGAAGTTGTCACTACAAGTTTATTCAAATGCTATTGTTCCGGCCGGGTACGCCTCGTTTTTTGTTTGATTCGTCCCATTTAATATCTTGATTAATTTATTGTTTTCTAAATCTGCAGCGTTAGCTGAGCCAGTTCCATTTTGTTGTCGCGACACACAATATATATTTCAGATGTTTTATATCTTTATAAAATGTATCACTCACTGTACATACTTAATTGTGGTGTTGTCATAACGAATATATATATATATATATATATATATATATATATATATATATATATATATATATTCTTTTTTCTTTCTTAATTATTATAGCAGCAGAATCACTGAAAGTGACAGCAAAAAGGTAGCAGCAAATTTAAAAGTGCATTGGGTTTAAGTTCTCCAGTGACAATAAAAAATAGAAAAAAAAAACTCTAAAATAAAAGAAAATCATAAATACTTATAAAAAAAAATTGTGTTGACATTGTTAGTAATTTTAAATTTATAAACGCCGATTTCGGCACCAGTCGGAAACTTATGAGTATAAACGGCGATGTCAGCACCAGTCGGATATTTATGAGTATAAACGCCGATGTCAGAACCAGTCGGAAATTTATGAGTATAAACGCCGATGTCAGCACCAGTCGGAAATTTATGAGTATAAACGCCGATGTCAGCACCAGTCGGAAATTTATGAGTATAAACGCCGATGGCAGCACCAGTCGGAAATTTATGAGTATAAACGCCGATGTCAGCACCAGTCGGAAATTTATGAGTATAAACGCCGATGTCAGCACCAGTCGGAAATTTTCACTATTTCTCTTAGCATACAGTCCATCTGATGGTAAGTGGATACTGTCGCCCTGCGACATACGCGATACATGCCAACGTCAGTCCATAATGACAAACGCTGTTTGATTTAGAATAGAAATGTTTAGATAAAAGTTATCTACAACTCTTAACTTTACGAGCGCTATCCAACTACATATAATTTGTAAGTCGAATTTTTTGAGTTGTTTAGAAAAGTTTACACCGTTATGATTTTGAAACTAGCGAACTGATTTTGCTCACCTTGTGATAACACACCCAGATATTCTTTTACAAACTTGTAGATGCTATTGAATTTTGGTGTTTTAAAAAAGTTAGTACAGACACCATAATTACCAGCTGAATTCAAAACACCAATCAGTGTTTTATATGTCTATTTAGTTTCTTAACTTAAATAATTTGCCAGAAAATAGTTTGGGTTAAGTTTGAAGAGAAATCAAATTGGTATACCTAAATACGGTATATTTTGTACAAACAATATGCCGTTGAATGGAATTTGTAAAATTCTGCAACTTACATCTAAATACTTTTATTAAACACGTTTGCAAACTAGTGATATCTTCCGTCCAACTGGAGTTGAAATCAATCTTTTTTGTTACAAATTTTCCTAAAAACCACTCAATAATAGATCGACGGCCCCTACGTAAATCATCGAAAGTGATTTTTGATACTTTTCACCAGAGCATTTTAAAGTTTGCTTATGGTACTACTACTCCGGAAATGTTTGTTGTTTTCGATGTTTTACCAATTAAATTTCTGCCATAAACAAAGTTTTAACTTTATTTCTTTAGCGGGGTGTCAAATATAGATTTATAGAAGCCAATTTAACGATTAAAAAAAAGACAATTTTAAGTTTCGATGATTTACGTAGGGGCCGTCGAGATATACATAAAGAATATAATTTCAAACTGTAATAAATCTGTAAACAAAATGATAAAAAATAACAAAACAAAACCACATCAAACTACATTAACTATGCGGTCTTCAAGACACTTCGTCACGAACCCAAAAGTTGTGGTACGAACTGCTTACTGAGGTTTTTCTAATTAACTACGACATTCGGCTCTTCGAGAGAGCTGTAAATGGAATTCTGTGAAGTCGCCAGCCTACCCGCATCCCTTCTGGTATTACAGGTCTCCATGGACGACAGTGACCACTTAGCATCACATGTACTGCCCGCCTATCTGCAATATCTTTTATTAAAAAAATAAACTTACCAGAACAACAGCGAGCAGCACAAAGCACTTCATTTTCGAAACACTCTCCTTAAAAAAACTATCTTTTTCTTGTTGTTGCGTTTAAATCGCCACAGCCTAAAGATGCGAGTTGCCCTGACGCACATCTGACCGCAAATGTTGAGGTGTTGCGACGGAACAAACAGATGATGCGTGTAGGGTGTGCATATTGTACTATTATACTGAGACGTAGACGTTTAGAGACATAAAACTCTATGTTATATTGTGTGAAAAAGTTGAACTTTTGTCGGTTCTAATTTTTTTTATATAGAAAAAAGGCGTCGGACGAGCATTCAGTCTACGTCCATAGACATCGGCGATACATGCCAACATTAGTCCAGAATGCCAAGCCATGGCCACGGCGCCGCCTACCTTTCGAAATATAGAAACGGACTTTTAGAAATGATTGCGAAAATAGGGAGGGATAGGATAGCGTGGAACGGGAATGGGCTCTGGCTTATCTCACTAACTACCAAAACACGTACGTACATGGGGGAAATAGGATAAAGTGGAAAATGTAGTACATTTGTAGTCTTCTGTGAGAGAGCGGCAATATGGCCAATCGAGTGCGACCAACGGCTGCGCATCCTGTCTGCCAGTCCGACTCTTGTTAGCGGTCCTGTAACCATGCAATAAAATAAATCACGAGTACATTTACCCCATACAGCAAACAAGTGTCAAACGAACGGACAGTCTACTTGGTGAAAAATGGATACCGCTTCTCGATTATGTACCTAACATGAGCTTATAGGTTTAATATTATTAACATTTTGTAAACTGTTACGCAAATATATTTTTGTATGCATGCTTTGAAGTCCGACATTGGTATCAGAGACCTTTGCGGCGTACATGGATATCTACTTTTTTTTCATGGATCCTTACTCTGTAGTCATGGCCCGTATTACACAGATTGTGTAACACGTAAGCCAAGTCAAGAGCGTCCATTGCATTGTGTGTATAAATAAGTATGAAATTAAGAAAATCTCTTATTGTAAATGAACCGTTATTATTATTTATTTCACACACATACAATAAAAAGGTCCACTTGGGTTATTAAAAACCTTAAAACTAACTTAGTACAACATTCAAACTAAAAATGAATGAATAAATAATTAAAATTAAAATCAAATTATACATATACAAACAAAATTACATGCGAATGCTCAAATTTTAAATTAAATCTGATCACTTTAACCATTTCCTAGACCTTCGCGATAATAGAAGTACTCACATTTCAAATGAATGATTTAATTTGACAATCGCCAGTACTCAAGGTGCCAGGCCTTGGGTTCTGCTTTAACAATGACGCAGTCTATTTTCTCCACATGGTGTCGGAACCATCCGTGTGGTTCTCTGTAAACATTGACGATGCACTGCAGAACTGAGTCAACCCCGACAGCGCCCTGAATATATTATTGTACTGGATACGCAGAGCGTTACTTGGCTTTTGAGTATATCTCACCCATATACTGCCCCAGTATAAAGATGGTGTTTATAGTATGGTACCCATTATAACGGTAGCCGCGTGGTCACCGTACTAACGCGGTAGGACGCGACCTCACTGCCACAGTCCGTGATCGGATAATCAATTAGCTATACCCCCTGTTCATTCATCGAGCCTACAATAATAATTACGATAATAATAATTATTATTGTGTTACGTGCATTTTTTTTTTCAACTATTTAACGTCCCACTGCAGGGCCCTCTCCTAGCAATTCACTAAGATTTCGTGCCATAATCTACCACACGGGCCTAATGGTGGAGACTTCAGATTTTTTAATTGTGGCGCGTGAGAACTGGTGTTATTAAAAAAAACCGTTCATTAGTAGAAACTCAGTGATTTGGGCCGAAGATTCGAAATGAGAGTCGAGAATAAATGCATCTGGGCTATCACCCGCTCCTAATTCAATAAACCGAGAAGTTTTTAACTTTTCCTATAAGAGTAGGTAAATTATTAAAATTTACTTTTGTGTGATTCGAGTAAACATCGAAATGGTTCACTGAATCAAGTCTATCAATTATCTATAGTCATCAGATCAAGTATTTCTATCAAGTCGTATTATAAATTAAAATAAATAGAATTAATTACATATCTTGGTGGGAAGATCGAATGTGATATGTTACCAGAGAACAGGGATCTTATTGTCGAAAGTAATTTATTTAATTATTTCATTTCTTCATGAACAATAAATCCACAGCAAACACTATATGAACTTATTATTATTATACATATATATATATATATATATAAAGCTTATTGCCAAAACCGGATTTAACTGTGTACATAAATCAAAATAGATCGTACTATAAGCGTTGGGCTTATAAATAAACTATCGCGATTCGCGTAAGACTCAAATATATGTGGGTGTGTATGTGTGTGCGTGAAAAATGTGAAATTGGTAGTGAGTATTGTGTTTGCAATAAGGAGTGTGTCTGTGTGTTTGTAAATATTCGATGTCGCGGTGGGTTTTCCTGGCGACATATTTATTTATCGCTGCATATCATATCAGTATAATAGTATATAAAGCTTTTATAACTTTAAGTATTCTTTAAGTATAAATCTTTAAGTATTCATTTATTTAATTATACAAAATAGATATAGAGTTATTAAGATAAGATATTAAAACATTGAGACTGGAAATCTAAAAAAAAATCAGATACCTATTATAGAAAATGATTTTATTTAAATGAATTTTGAAACAATGAAATTTTAAGTTAGAAAATCTTAACCAAAGTCAATAAGTCTGGATCGACAATGAGGTCTCTTTAATACGATAACGTCACAAATATTTGGAAATTCAAGGGAGAAAAGATAACTAACTGTGAACGGAATTCTGCAAGGTCCCTTAGTGTTGCAGGTGTCCATGGGCGGCGGTGACCACTCACCATCGCGTGGGCCGCTGCCGGCTCGTCCGCTATCTCTTCTATATAAAAAAAATACAAACCTCATTCAAACATATTAAAAAATCTTATGGTACCGCCAATTTTAGACTAACTTTAGTTTAAATTTTAAGTCCATTTTCAGTACCTATAGTTTTAAATCGTGTTCACATTAGGCTACTACCTACATAGTTTTCAACTAACAGTTTGCCGTCGTTACGACAAATCATAATAAATTAATAATTTGTTTTCATACCCACAACACAAACAATTTTCATACCCACAATACAAACATTTTTCATACCCACAATACAAACAGTTTTCATACCCACAACACAAACAATTTTCATACCCACAATACAAACAGTTTTCATACCCACAATACAAACAGTTTTCATACCCACAATACAAACAGTTTGCTTAGACGCCACGTATTCAGCTAACAATAAGCGCTAACTTAGTTAAATAAGCCGCTCGGGCTATCTTCAATCTTCAATAATTGGACAATCTTCGGGTTTGAAGGATTCTTGCTCGGGCTTACGGATTAACATGGTAGGTAGATAGGTACATCTCCGGGCGACACGGCTTTGACGCTGTACTGAGAGCATATTGTACACCTAAAAGCATTCAAAAATCGCAATAAATAAGAAATATGGTTTCAAATATCAAGCTGGTTATAGT
Organism: Sesia apiformis; assembly: GCA_914767545.1. Lineage (NCBI taxonomy): Eukaryota > Metazoa > Arthropoda > Insecta > Lepidoptera > Sesiidae > Sesia > Sesia apiformis. The sequence goes on from OU611968.1 coordinate 643,330, forward strand.
AAACATTAATATAAACTTTTTTACAGATTCTTGTTGCCATTCAAATGCAAAGGTTCCTTTGCTTTGAATCACAATTACACATTTAAAGCGTCGATATGTGTACCAAAGGCAATCTTGTGTTAATTATTATTCACTAGCTGTGCCCGCGACTTTGTACACGTGCAATTTTAGTTTTTGAACTCTAAATTGGGATATATTTTCTTCCCGTCAGCCGATTTCGATTAAACAAAGCCTATTCAAAGCGCCAATCTAAGCTTAATTAACCTGTGGAAACCCCATGAAAATCCGTTCAGTAATTTTGGAGATTAGCGTGTTCGAACAGACAGACAGACAGGCAAAAAATTTCAAAATCGTCTTTTTGTATTCTGATACTCTGCCTTCATCGCCCCCAATCAGTTTTTGGTAAATATGTTCAATGTACAGACACGCTGGTTCTACAGTTTTGTTATATGTATAGATAGATAATGTAATGTTATCTCATCGAGAATGTTAATCATACATTATAAATTTATAATTTAAAGTATAATTTTAAATTAAAAATTGACAATAAATTTCCAGTTTAATTGCTTAGTCCATTTTTTTTAATCCCCATGATTAGGGTATTCCGAAGGTGGCAGCCCTAATAGTAGAGCGTAAGTATGTTGTTAGCATTCCTTATTGGTCAGTCGACCGACGCAGCGACACGCAGCTCACCAAAAACAATGAACCAGCCAAATGGCTAAGAATTATGATGTGATCACAGTGGCTCACTGTTGCCTATATTTTAATGGTCATAGCAACGCCTATTTAAGAGTTGGTATTTGGATATAAAAAAAAACTTCTAATTTCATGAACTCACGTCGCTTTATATCAATCTCGGCCTATAAATCTGAGAAATATGTATATACCTAGAAAATAGACGAGTACTAATAGACTAATACCTAGAACTACACGAGCGAGCCTTTCACGGCGATATTTTCGGCCTAATATCAATAGTAACTATATGTAGGTAACATCTTTATACTGTGACATGGCCCATCAACACAAGGCGATATCCGCCGTATGTAGATGGGCTCGTCTATAGCTCAGTTACTATTGAAACTAGTGGCACGGGCGAGAATATCGCCGCGAAAGACCCGCTCGTGTAGTTGGCGCCTAAAGTCTATAAATGTGATATTAAAGCCCAGCCTTAACATTACAATAGAGTTTCGGGCTCATATATGTGTTCGGGCTCTAATCCAGCGGACCCAGTACAAATCCGTGGATATTAGGATATAGGTAGTTTTTTACTCGACGACGCCGGTTTCCGCGATGTTCTCCTTCATCGCTGAGCTGGTGATAATTGAAAAATCCGACTTAAAAACAGCCATAAGACACATTATATTATTATTATTATAATCCTATGCTATTATTTCTATTATTAGGTAGGTACCTTCTATTTTAACATCTAAAGTCTAAATCAATGAATGCTTACAACTACAAACTCAATGGTGCGTACCTACGTTAGAAGATGAATATTGCAAAAATATTTTGAGATTAGGTTGATTTTTGGTTTCGTTTTATATACAAAGAATAAGTACCTATATAATTATTAGATTTTATTTTTTTAGAATTTAAATTACTGTTAAAATAAAATATATTTTAATTATCGCGCCATCTGTACCTCAATATAGTAATTAACTCTAATAGTGTTCCGTCGTGATATCAGCTATTCGTCGTTAGGGGAATTGTGAGCAAAAAATATTTAATATTATGCACTAATTATTCAAATAATAAAGAAATTGAAATTAAATTATTTACCTATTAAAAAAAATAATAATAATAAAATAAATCATACCTGCTAAACTTGCTTAACTTGCTAACTTGCTAAACTTTTAAAACCATACCTTAACTGTCAAATAGCGTGAACAGTGAAATGTCAAAGACCTGTTTCCATAACAACGGTTCTGTTTGCAATTCCATTTTCAAGTGTACTGTAAACTCGAAAACGCTGTAAACATAACATGCCTCAAAAAGCAAAAAATGTTTGCCCGAAGAACTTCTGCAACGGTTCTAAACCATGCAGAAGAATTTCGAACTCAACTAAAGGTACTAGACCAGTTGCAAAAGTCGTGACCCCAAAGAAAGTAGTTTCTTCAAAAAGCGTGCACCCAGTTCGTTCTCAAGATGGGAAAAGTTGCTCCACCGGATTAATTCTCAACCACAGTCAACCAGTTGTAAAACCAAAGAAGACAACCAAATCAGACCTGACGTTTAATAAAAAAAATGTCGGAAAAGATCCGTTTGACTGTTGTAAACGTTGTGGAGATACCGTTCCACAACCAGCTGATATTGTTTGCAAAAAATCCTCAGAAACGGATAAACTTTCTTCTCTGTCTATAAAAGATAAAAATCGAAGCGAGACTATGAAGAAATATATAAATGGCAAACTCCAGATGAACATGAATAGAAAGCAAAGTCAGTCAGTCCAGCAGTATTTTAAAAACGAAAATTTTCGCCAAATATCCGAATCTTCTTACAGTATTAGCAATTTCAAAAAGATACCCGTTCTAGATCCTATCAAAGAACTACCCGAGAAGCGTGCTACAGAAAAAATTAAATTAACAGAGATTTTTGAAAATCTTGATTCATCAGAATATTCAAGTACATCAGACATGGATAGTGAAAATATAGATAAAATAAAAGAATTCAGAAGGAGCAATTACTTTGAATGTCATTCTGCCACAAATAGAGTGAAAAACCGAGGCAGTGCTACCAGCTTAAAAGACCATAAATGTGTTTACAGGTTCTATTTAAACGATCGTTTATTTCCAATGCCTTTAAGTACGGATCATAGAGGTAATATACGATGTCTCGAATGTCAACTGCCCTTAGAATATGGAGACACTGAAGGTTTTTCGCAACACATTAATGGCACGATTCAAGCCAAAGTGAAAATAGGTTCAAATGTGACACAAGATATGATTCTAATGTTGCCAGTAAAAGAACCTCTCATTATAAAAGAGAGGAGAAAAAAATTAAAGCCTTTAGAAACTGATGTTTTGTATTTTGGAATAGTAAAATTGAGTCCAACTGGCACTTCTGTATTTACCCAAAATTTGCCAAGTGACTCATTAGCACTAAGGTATCAGAAAGGTTACAGAGAGTATGAAAATAATTGTGAATATGAATATTTTGGTGACAGAGGTGACATTGTTATTATTTAGTTGTAACTTTTAATTAATTTAATAAATGTTATTATTGAGTTTAACATGTGGCATTGATTTTAAGATGAATTCAGTTACAGAAGTGTCATGTTGTTATTGGGTTAGTAACGTAATCTCTTTCTCAAAATGACTAGGCAACCATTATAACTAAATCTTGATATGACAACCTCAATTTGTTTAGTGCTCGATTTGACTAGATCTCAAATGGTCTAAATCTCAGATTGACTACTTCTTGATATAACATGCAGTGAACCATATCAAATGATATATCGTGTTTATTGTTATCATCTAACCTTCATATTACAGTCAATACTTGCCACCTCAACTTCAAAATATGTCAGTCCCATTAAACAGACTAAAATAAATTGTTTGAAATCAGAGCTGTTCAATAAAGAATATCATATAGGAACATTATGACAAAATTATAAATTGCCAAGAGTTCCTTCAGTGATTTAACTCGGAAAGTCAAAAAAATAAGAAAATTTCATTTACAGCAAGAGAATTTGTTCATTATAAATATATAATGAACAAATTGATTCTTGACAACTGTTTTTTTACTATTTGCTATTTTGACGTCATGCTCTGAATCGGTTCAGTTATTTTATTACTGAGACAATGTAATGTTTATGTTATTTTATGCCATTTTGAGAATTGGTCATTGGGAAGAAGTAATTTTGTAATTTGGTCCTAAATTACAATTTGGAGCAAGCAATATATTACAATACTTATTTTATCTGTTCCAAAGCATTTTCATTTAGCATGATATCAAGCCAACTGTACCTTCGATAACAATATACCATCCAGTTATTTTGCTATCTAGTCATATTGAAATCTAATCAATTCACCATGTAGACATTTTGATATCCAGTCTTTTTGCTACTTAGACATTTAGAAACATAGACTTTTTGCAGATTTGATCTACTTGAGTTGAGATCTTGACTTCATGATACCGACTTACTTCACTTGACTTCACAGCAAGGGCTATTTATGTACTTTGGTATTGAATGAGTGTAATGATTTCCCTTGGCATCCAATCAAATTAGGAGTAGTTATAATGATATAAAAGAAGTCACTACACTTATATTCCCTTTTTCCTATCCCATTCTTTCCCAATGAGTATTTATGCATACAAGTATTTCAATGGATCCTATGTACGACTATTAAGGGCCATTGAAATCTAATTTTCTGATTTCTAGTTGGAATGCTATGTAAAAGAGGGGTTTATATTCTAAATAATTCAGGGTTCTTTAAAGAAGTGTAAATGTTTATTTGAATATTTAATACAAGTTATAACGTTTGACAACTTCAATCCATACTGTCCAGATAAAAAGTTGATTCTAAGATCGTGCTTTGTTTAAACTTAGATCGTGTCGTTGGAAACTAATCTCTATGCAGACTGCATAAGGTGCTGTAAAATATGTATGTGACTAATATAAGACCGAGAATCGTCTATTAATTATAAGGACCTAAGAATTTCAAGTTAGGCCCCTTATATTTAGGGCCCTATTACCTTTATTTATATTGTATATATTAGGTCCTTACCTAGTATTCCTTACAATTCTTATATTACCGTCTTATATGGAAAATTCAATTGTATTTTTTTATAAAAAGTATACATGTGGGTATTTAATTAATCAAAATAGTTCCCATTATTATCCGTGCACTTCTGCATTTTAGTGAAAGTTGATTAATGCCTTGTCTATAGAACTCCTGCGGAAGGGAATCGATGAATTCTCTGAAGGCGTTTTTCACTGCCTCATCAGTCAGAGTTGAATTTTTTTCCCCAATCAAAAACGCACCGTGATTTCGTTTGCGGCGTTTGATCCGAACACATCGTTGATATTGCGTACCGTCTGTCACGACGTTGCTGCCACAACGGAACACATATTCAAAAACAACGCGAATTTTTAACTTTTCTATGGTCGCAAACACAACGATATCTAAGCAAAACTTCGTTTGACGGAAAACAAATGACGTAACTGATTTTGAAAAAGAATGTCAACGTTAAATTGAAATTAATTTGAATTTGGAATTTCAAGCCTAACGCAAGACAACTAAGTTCAAAGTGCCCACTATCAACAAACGGCTATTTCATAGGTGAGCTTGTCATAGGTTATTGCACCTGGTGAGGAAGGATACACGATGCAATCCCGCAACCGCTGGGCGCACTCGACTAGCCACCCCCCAGTCACAGAAGACTACCGTCAAATATACTACATTTCCCACCCCATCCTATTCCTCCAATGTAGGTACCTATGTGTTTCAGTAGTAAGTGAGATATGCCAGAGCTCATTCACATCCCTCATTATTTTACTAATAATAAACCTTTTCTCCAAATTCATTCCTAAATCTGCAAAGGTAGGCAGGGTATCAGGAGGGCCTTTCGTCATTCTGCACTAAATGTCGCATGTATTGCGGATGTCCATTATGGCCGAAAGTATCCATTTACCACCAGGTGGACTGTATGCTCGTCTCCTGCCTTCTTACTATACATTTTTTAAAAAACACCTTTAACTAAAATATAATAACTATTTTATCATTTAGTAGCAAATTTTTTTACATTAGCAAAAGTGTGATCGCACCGACCCTGCCAACTATAGGCCAATAGCGATCACCTCTCTCCTTTCCAAGGTGATGGAGTGTGTTATAAACACACAACTCCTTGGGTACCTAGAGGATCGCCAGCTGGTTAGCAACCGTCAATATGGATTTCGTCATAATCCCTCGGCTGGTGATCTTTAAGCGTACTTTACACACCGCTAGGTTGACGCCATTGAGAGTAGAGGCGAGGATTTAGCTTTTGGCCTAGACATTGCCAAAACCTTTGACCGGGTATGGCACAAATCGCTACTTTCCAAGCTACCATCTTTCGGGATATCCGAGGGATTATGCGAATTGGTTGCTAGCTTTCTGATTGCATCAGAGTCGTTATTAGATGGTAGCTGCTCCGGCACCATGTCTATTTATGCTGGCGTCCCGCAACGCTCCGTGCTATCCCCAACTCTGTTCCTTCTGCATATCAACAATCTGTTGTAAATTGGTAACATACGTTGCTATGCAGATAACAGCACCTCTCTTTCAGAGCATACTTCTTAAGATCTCGGGAGAATATCGGGATCCTTGGTGTCGACTATATTAAAACGGTAGTTTTTATTTTTATAAATTAATGTCCTTTTGGTTGATTTAGAATTTAGATGATTATTTTTCTACAGAACTTTATACATCACTTATTGTTTTATGGGTGATTACCGAGTTTTGTGTGGTTATATTATTATATTTAAACAGTTATACAGCTATATTTAATATTGGTTGTTTTGTAGTTGGTATATTATAATACATATCTAAATTTTTCTTTTTTTTCAAAACAACTGATGAATGCCCACATTAGGTATATTTTATGTTTTAGCAGATGTTTTTAATTTGTAATATTTCTTTTTTTGGTCCCCTTGATATAAATAATTTTGTATACTTAAAGAAGTTATGACATCACTTTTTGCTTTATTGATAACTGCTGATTTTTATTTGATGAAAAATGTCTTTTTGTGGTTAATATTATATAAAAATTGTGTATGCCTGTTACACAATTGTGCTTTTCGTAGTTTATTAAACTTCAGTGTTTTTTGTGTGTAATAATCAATAGAAGTATAGGATTGTGTTTTTCATGTGTTTCCAAAGACTTCTGCCCTCAATAAACCTGCTATCACTTTACTGAGCGACTCTTGACATACTTATACAACGGGACTGAATATTGACCGGATACGTTTAAGACTGAAATTATTTATTTGATTACGAAGAAAACTTGACATTGGCAGAATGTGCTAATTGCACCATTGCTATACGGTATATGAAAAGAAAAAAAAAACCTAGAAGTTCTTTGTTTTAATATTGTTTAAAATAAAAACATGCAAAAAATACTGAATAATTAAATTTTGACGTGTGGTGTTGGGCGGCTGTAGAACAACGCTACCCCGTCTCTTCACGTGGATGTCGTAAAAGGCGGCTAAGGGATAACAAAGCCGCTATCATACCCCCTGAGGAACTAGATCACCTCTAAAAAAGTGAACCCGCCAATCCACTTGATCAGCGTGGAATTTTGAGGCCATACATCCTCTCATGCACAAGACAATACGCATTAGGAGGTATCCAGCAGTGGTTACTAAAAGGGCAGGTTATGGTTAATAAAGCAATAAAAAAATACGTTATTTTTTTTAAAGATTCCACTAAAGTTTCAATATCTGAACAAAAAATCTTGATATGTAAACACATTGAATCAAGTTGTTTCACACGCGCCAGCTTTACACCTCTTTCTTAAAGATAATTCTGTGTCATCAACATTTTGACACACCAGTGCAACACACATTTGCATACGACCAAAACCATTCTGCAATCACTTGAAAGTAAATAAATAACATCGACAAACCCGCGCGCGAATCAGTCGCAATACGCACGCGCGGACGCTCACTTTCGTTCGGGAACTAATTTAAAAAAAACAGTTGAACTTTAAAAATAGTTTGAATAAGTGATAAAAATGTTAAACCACGTAATTTTATTGGGTTTTTGTTCGAGTTTGGTGTATGGAGAGACTGTTTTGCGTAAGTACTTTTGTGTTTTATTTGTGAAAGGTACCTACTTATTTATGGTTTGTTAGATAAGTAGCTTTGGTGTTATAAACTTATTGCTAACTTGAAGTTCGTGAGGAGAGATTAAAAAAACACAGACTCGTCAAAAGGTTTATAAAAAAATACTAATTTCATATAGCCACCGAGCATATTTAATTTTGCCGTGTCGTGTCGACCAGTACCATCCCATTTCTTCTTGTGGGTCTAAAGGCGACTTAGGGTTAACAAAGCTGTTACCACAAGCCTTGAGAAGCCAGTATCACCTCTAAAAGAGTGGATACATTATCTTGTCCATGAGGAGGCCCGTGTCCAGCAGTGGATAATAAAAGACTTGGTAACGGTGACCGCTATATTTAATTATGTTATATTCGCGTTGAAACCTTATGTTTTATTTTTCTTCACATAAAGCTATGGTGCAATTAGCACATTCTGCCAGTGTCAAGTCTTCGTAATTAATGTAACGATTTAAAACACCTATTGTCAATGTAAAGTGATAGTAGGTTCACTGAGGACAGAGATGGACTCCGTAAAAGTACAAGAAAAATCCAGTCTCATGCTTTTATTTGCTTATAACAAAAACTATACACAAATACTGGGCACTTTAATAAACAATTACTATTAAACCACAAAACCCATAATACATAATTTTTACATTAATCAAACAAAAAATCAACCATTACTAGTTAATCTATAGGTGGTTTAGAATCCCTCGGCATCTGAAGAGATGTTGCATCTCTCTGCGTTTTCTACCGCCTTTATAATGGGGAATGTTCTGAAGAGCTGTTCAATTTGATGCCAACTTCGGGTTTTTACCATAGCACCGCTCGTCATCGTCGTGCTGTCTATTCGCACTTCCTTGACATAGAGTCGTTGCGTACAATGCGGTCGAAAAGACACTTTATACCGCGAACCCGAATGTTGTGGAATGAACTGCCAGCTGAGGTATTTCCGTTATGCTACGATATGAGGCTCTTCAAAAGAGCTGTGAACAGGATTCTGCAAGGTCGTCAGCGCACCCATAAGCCCCATGCAACACCAGGGTGTTGCAGGTATCCGTCTGCCGTCCATTCTATAAAAATAAACACTTCTCGAGTTCCCGCCAAAATGTCCCACCATTCTTAAAAATGGGGTGTCGCTATAGTCTATGGTAAAACGCCTTTTTGGGTAGTTCAGATTAGCATAACCGCCTTGGAGTTTCCAATATCGTCTTCCTTAACACTCTATGCATTTACTATGAATTAAAAATTAAAATTATCCACGTCCTTATGAAGGTAGTCAGCTTTGCGCAGGCGCATGTAAATGCACTCATTGTCACTAAACAAAGTATTTGGATGCATGAAGCTTAGTCATCGTAGAGTCTATGGTCTTTCTGACCTTGGCTGCTTGACCTCAGTCTGGTTGTCTATTGAGCTGATCAAATATTTATAATAAAAATGTGCTAATTGAATTTACAACTGGATACCATTCTGCATAATTAATCCAAGTGACAAAATGAAATTTAACAGGAAAGAATATTTTGTATTTGTGTTTGTACTAGATCATTTTACAAGGCGCTTGGACTAATCCTAAAATATCGTGTAAAATATAATTACAAATTAAAACATCTTTTTAAGGCTTACGCTAAATTGAGTCGAAGGGTGCAAAAATCGAAAATATGTATAAAATTTGGACTAGTTTTGCATAATTGTATCCTACTGAAAGAAGCGATCGCCAAATAAGATTTTGATTCAGTCAATTCAGTCACCCCGTGACCACGTCCACTGCAAAGTGTTCGAAACGTCGGGATATAAATAATGTCAAATATACGCGATTTAAACCGTTAAAGTTGTTTAATTGCTAAGATTTTGATTGTTCACGATAAATATTATGAATTTTCTAAATATAGAAGACAATAAATCGTGAAGGAATTTCCCTCTTTTAGATTATTTCAATTTCCCGAAAAGTTTTTTTTATATAAAAATATCGATTGCACGCGCCAGTCCGAAAGATAAATTTCGATATTTTCCTTTGATTTTAGAGAAAAAAAATTAGGCAAAAGTTTTAGATTTATAATCCAGCTCTTATAAGTCCTTTTTTTCGTCCACTGCTGGGGTCTCCACATGCACTATTTTTTGTGCAAGAGCCATGTATGGTCTTAAAACGGCACGCCGCCGCCGGCCAAGCGGCTTGGTGAGTTTACCTCTTTAGAGGTGATATTATTTTTTAGAGGTCAGAGCTTATGCTAGCGGCTTTAGTATTCCTTCGTCGTCACGACACGACACTTCCTAGTCTACCAGTCGGGTGTCGTCTTTTGTATAGATTCTCCTGATTATTGTGGTGTCGTCGTTTGATTCAGAATAGCATTACCGTATCTCTTGATGGTGTGGTACTATTCTGTGTTCTTTCAAGGAGTCCAACTCCTCTGTCCTCAGTACATCTATTATCACTTTAGTGAGCGACTTCTAACTTTCTTTGACTCGATTGGACATTGACAAGATGTTTTAGTTAATTACACTGGCAGAATGTATTGTGCTAATCGTGCTATTGGCATATATGAGAAGAGGACAAAAATAAGGCCCAAAACATACAGAGAAACACATAATGCAAGTAACATAGATAATATAACTAACATAGATAAGAGATATAGATAATATGAAGCACAGAACTAAATCACTCAGATGTAACCATTTTACGAGTACCGCAAATATTTCAATTCAAACCGCGAGAGAAAGCGTTACGAAAACAATTATTGTATCTCGGTTGGTTATGTATTATATAACGTTGTATTTATTCAAAGGTATGCATGTAAAGAACATTACACACGTGCGGAATGTATCATCCAGTACTGTTTAGCGGGTCTGACGCTACAAAAGAGGGTGCACGCTATAATCCAACAGCCGCGTTACCCTCTCTCAAAGACGATTAACTTAAAATGTACTGCATTTCTCACTTTATCAAATTCCCCAATATACGTACGTGTCACGGTAGTGAGTGAGATATGCCAGAGCCCATTCCCATTCCATCCTACCCTATCCTTCTCCATTTTTATAACCGCGGATGTCTATGGGTGACAGTTTCACTTACCACTAGGTAGACTATATGCTGGTCTGCCGTCTTCTATCGATAAAAAAATAGAGTATCTCTGAATGTACCGGTGCAAAGAAATATCAATTGGACCCATTTGACGCCATCCAACGACGCGCTGACTTTTTAGCGGGAACTCGAGAAGTGAAGTTGAATTTTTTACTATTGTGTAAAAATTGTATACTATACCTACGTTTTGCGGTTTAATAGTGATAGTTTATTAAATTTCAAAGTGTTATTGTTGCGTAATGTTTATGATAATCAAATAAAAGCAAAGGACTGCGTTTTCCGTGTGCTTCCAAGGAGTCCTCTTGTGTCCTCATCACTACTATCAATTTACTGAGCGACTCCTGACTTATTTTGACGGGACTGGACAATTGACAGGATAGGCACTAGGGTGATGCTTAAAAGACCCAAAAATATTTTTTGTTTCTTTTCTCTTGGGTCACCCTCCCATTTTGTTCTACCTAATAAGAGAAACTTAAAATAATTTTATGAGATTTTTTGAGAAAAATTTAAAGGTCGCTACTAAAGATTTAAAAAATCTAACATTTACCCAAAAAGTGATTATTTAAAAAATTTTGTATTTATTATAAAATTATATTTTTTTACATAATAAAAACTAAAATGAGGTTTTAAGGTCCAGATATGTTACCCAAAGCTAATTTTGTATCATATATGTGTTACAATTTACTTTCGGGATGTGAACAAACAAGAGGAAAATTAGACAAAAAACACAGATTTTTACAAAATTTCTTTAGTTGTCACAATTTTTAAAAAACTTATTACAGAATGAATATAAGCTTATATTAGTTGTTTAGAGTCCTCAAAAAGATTTTGATGCACAATTAACACGTAAAAAACTCATTATGCAGACAGCAAAGTTGCTTTTTTGTAGTTCGGGAACTTTTGTCTGAAGGACTTCACAAGAAGCAAAATATATTGCTTCTGGTCTTCATCTAGGGTCAGTATTTTGTTGTACTCTTGGATTAAGGGCACCCCTCTCTCTGCTGTATCATTGACTACCTTAAATTTTGTTACTATCTCCTTACTTTGAATATATTCCTTGTCTTTGATCCAGTCTTCAACTTTTTTCTTGAGGAAATCGGAGCTTAATCCAGTAATAGAAAAGAATCGTTTTGTGTTACTAGTGACAAAATCTTCTAGATTTTTATTACCAATGTTTTCAATGTCTACATTAATTCTTTTCGGGCAAAAATCAGCTCCTTCTTTCTTTAGAGCTTCCACCATTTTCTTCTTAGTTTCATTTCCCACTTTGTCGGCAAAAAATGATAAGGCGATAAGTTCCTCTGAGACATACCATAAATGGCCACATACTTTATTTATTGCTTTTCTAGCTATGACAGGGTTTACATCCTCATACTTCTTTAAATCTTTGAGGAGTTCTAAGTCGTTTCTTGGGGCTGAACAAGCGGATGGAACTTGGAACCAATACTTAATGTAGATTAAGACTGTAAAAATACAGATTTCTCGCAAACCTTTTTCCTCATGTTTTGTCAATCTGAATTGTTCTCGAAACAAGAATATTTTCAGAGAGTAGATAGACTTTGCCATCCAACGTGCTCGGTGAAGACCTGCAGGCTTTTTAAATGACACGCCATTTTCTAGTTCTCCTCCCAAAAATACAATGCTTAGTTGCAAGAGTTCCTTGTAATCATCTCTGGGCTGATATTCTGTCAATTGTTTCTTAGCAAAATTGATTATTTCATCTTTCACATCTTGGAGCTTTTCAATAGATTCTTCATCAGTTTCTAACGTCGTATACTCTTCTTTATTGATTAATTGCCAGTTTTTCTGAAATCTTTTGAATAATAAATTATCTGGTCCAGACGAAGGCCCAATTTCATTTTGAACAACTGATTCCAGCATAATTTCCATAATGTGATGCCTACATGCTAGCCAGAGCATTTCCTTATCCATTTTCTGCTCAAGTAGAATACAAGCCCCTTTTCGAGACCCGGTATTAGATGCGGTTGTGTCGAAACTCATACTCTTTACTTTATTGAGTAAACCCCATGAAAGGAGGGATTCATAAACTGCCGATGCAATTTTTTCACCTTCAACAGACTCAAGTTTGGGAATGCAGAGAAACTGATCCACGCCTTTACCAGAAACTAAAACTGGAAGTCGGTCAACAACTTCATGGCCTGTGATATCTTCTAACATCTTTCCGTCCCAGTGCACAGTTAATGGAACATCAGTGTCAAAATCTTTTTTTATATTTTCAGCTATTTTTGTCTACACTCAAGTCGCTGACGGCGTATGGAAGAAAAGTTTAAATTATATTCAGCAGGATCACAGCCAAGGCGATTCAAAGTGGATGTGAGAACAAGAGCTGCTTTGCGATCGCTTATTTTTGCAACATCCAGGCTCGTAGTTAGTTTTTCATTAAGTAGTTTTTTTCTACCTCTTTTCTTCACACCTTCATTTTGTTTTTCACCTGCTGATGACGTTGAAGGGCCATAAAAATCATTGTCTTCGCCATGAAGGGATTCATCGTCGGATGATGAGCTAAACATATTTGATTTAGAAGTGATTGAATTGATAGATTCATTTTCTTTTGCCTTAAACAATTCGATTCTAGCTCTTTTAAGTTCTTTTTCTTCCTCCATTTTTGACAGTTTTTTGTCAACACTACCCATTTTACCTGGACGTCCTTTTTCACGCTGTGCCAGCAAGAAATCCCTATCTTCTTGAATGCGAATCATTTCTAGAGCATTTGCATGTGCTACATCAAATAAATCATCTAGGTTATTATTCCATGTTTCTTCTTTCAGCCTTAACCCATCTGACCTTTTAGATTTATTTTCTCTATTTTTCTTTAGATTCTGCCACACTTTAAAAAGCTTTTCAATCTTATCCACAACATGAATTTTTTGTTGTGTTGGAATTCTAGCTTTATTCCAAATTTCCAATACATCTTTGGAAGTCGAATGAGCAGCTTCACGGATTGTTTGCTTTTCCTGTTCTTTGTAATAATAAAATACAGAAAGAGTTTCACTTTTAGAAGGTAGTTTGGTTTGATTTAATGTTTGAGAAATTTGACCTACTAGCCATATTTCCGTCTGTTTTCTTGTAGAAACTACAGGCACTTTACAATTTGCCATAAATAACAGTAATAAAATTATGAAAACCAAAAATTGAGAGTCCTAGGCCTAAATACATTAATCTGAAGTCTGTTAAAAACAGCCAAAACAAGTAATATAACCTTCCAGTCTATTCAAATTTATTTATTCATTATATAGTTTATTGTTTATAATTCCCACAAATAAAAACTCTTAATTACGAAACTTATTAGATTCACTGTAAAAGAAACACAGAAAATAAATCACTCTTTATAATATAAGCGAAATATGGTACACTGTTTTGAAGGTTAGACTAACTGCACACACCTGCACTGATCATAGACAGACACTGACAAGCAGTGACAGGCTCCTCAAGATGGTGGGAGAGGGGGGGGGGGGGAGTTGGTCTAGAGTGAAGGGAGGGGTTGTGTGGTTAGATTGGAGTCTTCCTAGCATAAAAATAAAGTGTTAAGTGAGATAAGGTTTTTTTATAATCTTAAAAATTACTAATGAAAATTATATTGAATTTTAACATTTTTTATGAAATTTAAAGCCTGGTAGCGACCCCTAAAACTTAATGAAATCCAACAAAATTTTAGTTAACTCCATTTTACATATGAGAGATCAAAATGGGAGGGTGAACCGTTGAATTTTTTAACTTTCATTTTTAAGCATCACCCTAATAGGCACTTTATAGACTTTGAATCTGTGCGAGTTACCTATTCATATTTGCATTTTTTTTCTTATATATGGCACTGTCGCAATTAGCACATTCTGCCAGTGTCAACTTGTCTTCGTAATAAACAATTTCAAAGTCTAAAACGTATCCTGTTAATGTTCAGTCCCGTCGAAGTAAGTAGGGAGTCGTTCAGTAAAACGATAGTAGGTTTACTGAGGACAGAGGAGGACTCCTTGGAAGCACACGGAAAACGCAGTCCTATGCCTTTATTTAATTATCACAAACATTATGCACAAAAAACACTTTGAAGTTTAATAAACTATCACTATTTACCCACAAAACGCAATATACTTACAAAAAAACTCGACGTCCTCAACTCTCGTGCGCGGCTAATATCTATTTCCGAGTATTATAATAGGTACATATAGTGATAAACAAAGTTATGTCGTCTGTCTGTCCATAGAATAGAGGCCAATGACCTTGTAACGGATAGTAGTATGAATGACTGTTACCGCTTGCAACTAACGCGTCCATGCGTCTGTTGGCAACCGGTGTGGCAATCATGCAAATCGCGAAGGTTCCTCATGTGGATTCTGCACAGTAAACATTAGAACACAATATTAGTCAGTTTTAAAAATGTTTTACATTTTGGCGGGAACTCGAGAAGTGAAGTTGTGTTTTTGTTTGATTTATTATAGAAATTGTGTATTGTGCGTTTTGTTGTTTAATAGTAATAGTTTAATTTAAAGTATTTTGTGCGTAATGTTTGTGATAATCAAATAAAAGCACAGAACTGCGTTTTTCGTATGGTCCCAAGGTGTCCTATTCTGTTGTAAGTAAACCTACGGTCATTACTGAGCGACTTCTGACTTCGACGCGAGTGGACATTTACAGGGTACGTTTTAGACTTTGATATTGTTAATTATGAAGAAAACTTGACACTGGCAGAATGTGCTAATTGCACCATTGCCATATATGAAGAAAAAATCCTATCAAGGAGCATTATCTGACTGAGTCATTTCCGGATACTCAATCTCTTTCCCTCTACTTGTTTCTCCACCTACTTGTTCCTTGCTCTGTAGATACTCACTTTCTTTAAATTCTATTTTATTTCCTATCTATGTATGCATGAATTGTATGCAGTGGGTAAGTGTATACCTATGTAAAAATAATTTATTTCAGTTATTTGTTCACATTATGGAAACGTTGCCCCATCTAATTTTATTTATTATCTAATTCTCCTTAAAGGTATCGCTTTGGACATAAGGCCGCCTGTTGTACTTTTCGTGTTACTTACTTAAATTGTAATTTTCAAGATGTGTTGGTGTACTTGTAGGTACAATAAAGAGTTCCTTCATCTATTTATCCATGTACATCTATGTTTAAGCCTTAGGTGTTTTTGGGACCAGCCATAGCAGTTTTTGTTCAGCAGTAGATGAGGAACCCAACGCGAACAAAGTTTTTTGACTTGAAGGTGTTAGTGTAAAATTTTATGAATGACCGACGATGAAATTTTAAGAGTCTCTTCTATCTGTTTGTAAGTAGTTTTTGGGTTTTCGTGCAACATTTTCTTTACCGCCTCGATGTTTTCATTCGTTCCAAAGGTCGCAGGACGGCCAGTTCTCTCATCATCTTTCAAGGAAAGTTTTCTTTGTTTAAATTGAGAAAACCATCTAAAAATCGTTACACGGGTCGGTGCGAGGTCCCCAAAAGCTAAAGTCAAAAGCTATCTTTACACTCGCTTTCATTTAAATTAATTTAAAATATGATGTTAATCATTGCACGACAATGTTATCGTTCGAATTCCATTGTTGCAAAGAAAAGCGCGCGAAATCCAAAAAAAAGGGTAAATACAGCATTTAGGCTAAATGGCTTTCGGAATAAGGATTTCAAATAAATGATGTTTTAAAAATGGTACGGCTCAAATGAGTTCTCTTTCTGAAATTTGAGTATCTCAAAATTTACCTAGTCACCCCATATAGACGATTTGCGTTCCACTGTTGTTCTGTAAAACTAGGACTCTGTAGAATTGGGAATTGGTCTTAGAATAGTACCATCCCATCTCTTCCCGTATGCATGTATGTATTTGTATGTTAACACCTTTCAAAAGGATTGAGCTTAACAAAAACATTGGCCTTGGTGTTGTGCTAATAAAAACCCAACCCCGTGAATTCATTAAAACACATTTTGTACTGTCAGTCTCAACTTACGAGTAGGATCAAAGTGGATAAAAAACCTCCAAAAAAATCCATTGTGGATCTTTTCAATGGATTTTAGTAGACGGAGGGACTAAATCAAGGTCTGTGCTAGGATTCACTATTTATGGTCGACTAAATTGAAAATGTCCAAACTACGCGGTTCTACTTCGGATAATTATGTGTCCGCTGGTATTATTTAAGATGTATATGTGTAACAGTGAGTCAACTTTTACCGAACATTTGTGTAATCGACGCGGGCGCAACCTTCAGCGACCGACGGACTACCGGTTTGTGAAAATATGGAGATAGTCGTCATCCAGCTTTGTGCTTTAAAATATTTACGGCCCACTTTTTTTATGGACGAAGGCGGCAGACAAGTATACAATCCACCTGATGATAAGTGGATACAGTCGCCCATGCGATACATGCCAACATTAGTCCAAAATGACAAACGTTCGCACGTCCCCAGATGCTCTGCCTACCTTTGGAAATATAGGAATGTACTTGGAGAAAGGGTTGGGAAAATGGGCAGGGATAGGATGGGATGGGAATGGACTCACTCACTACCGAAACACGTACATACATTAGGGAAATAACATATAGTGGGAAATGCAGTACATTTCAAGGTAGTCTTCTGTAAGAGAGGGCTAATGTGGCACGAGAATCTGACCTGACCTCTGGCGAAATCCGTACTTAAGTAGAGACTCAGTGGTACGGGCCGAGGATTAGAATTCACGATTGGTGGGTGATTTTAATTTTTATCAACTGGTCTTACGATGACGATCAATATTCGTTAAAACAATAACGCCTAGTAATTGTAATAACGCGTTGGGATATTTATTACCATACCATAACATCAGCCTATGTCTCTCTATTGCTGGATATAGGCTTCTCCCGGGGCTCGCCACCACACACGATCCTCGGCTCTTTTCATCCAACCACCACTGGCGAACTTCTCCAAGTCATCGACCCACCTGGCTGGAGGGTGACCCACAGTTGTGTATTAATTGATTCTATTGTCGCAAATGGCTTACATCAATTAAATAACATCTATAATAAGGACGATAAGATTTTAGATTTTCACTTAAGTTCGGTCCCGGAGACACTATACCACAAACCTGAAAGTTGTGGAATGTACTAACTGAAATTTATCCACTGGGGCTTTTCAAGAAGCCCGTGAATAGGATTCTGTAAGGTCAGCAGCGCAGCCACATGTCCCCGATCTATAAAAAAAAACGCAGGCTGCTTCAGTTCATCGATAAATCGGGTCTGAACGAGTAAAATTAAATTTTTTTGTTCACCTTTCATTTCTACTCGATGTTTTGACATGGGTTCCACCAGACCTTTGACCAAGATTGTTTAATTTTACGCGTTCGGAGTTCAGACCTGATTTACAATATAAAATGTGTATAAACGAAATAAAATGTGTAGGTAATGTGTGCCGTGTGACGTTGGCCGGCTGTAAAATAACATCACCTCATCTCTCTCCGTACTAAGTACACCGACTAAGAGATAGCAAAGCCGTTACCAGACGCGCTGAGGATCTCTGAACGAGTGGACTCGCCAACCCACTGAGCCAGTGTTCGGTTTTAAGGTCTTACATCCCTCATGCACAAGACAAGTGCAGGATCCAGCAGTGGATATTGAAAGGCATTGCATTGCACTTAGGTAATGCATTTATGCACGACTGTGGTCCCAAGTATTAAGTAATAAAAACTTCCTGTAATTTGCTAAGCTCGAGTGAATCGCGATAATACTTCATAACTTAATGCCGCGAGGCATCAAGTCCGACTTTTGTAAAATGTTTGTGTGCAATAAAATATAAATAAATAAACTGGATACTTGCATTTTCCTGGCTTCATCAATGTCCCTGAGCTGACAGTTCATTCTACTACTTTCGGGTTCGCGGTATAGTGTCTTGATGACCACGCTGTACGCAATGACTCCATGTCAAGGAAATGCGGAACTGCACGAAAGATGACGGGAGGTGCGATGGTAAAAATCCGAAATTGGCTTTAAATTGAATAGTTCTTCAGAACATTCCCCATTATTCAGGCGGTAGAAAACGCAGAAAGTCGTATGCTGAGTGATTCTAAACCGCCTTTGTGAAGAAAATTGATGGGAACAATAGGGCATTCCATATTCTTCTTTGGGCTAGTGAATAAGGAGAACTCCTCATTCCGTTATTCCTATTTCCCATCCTTCCTAAGCCTTTTTTTTCAAATCCACTTCTAAATCTCTAAAAGTAAGCAGGTGTGCCAACATCTTGACTGATCTTGGCATGTAGATACCGGATATCCACTTACCACTAGGTAGTACCACTTTCTACAACTTTTTCTTTAAAAAAAAACATTCATGTACTTTATTCCAGCTGTGTTCTATCATGCAACAATTGCGACATCATCTATAACAATTATTATATATAATAAGATAGAATTATAACAATTGGGGATCACAACACAATAGGTCTTTTTATTTTGAAAACATACAGTAACATTCTTATTATAATAGAAAATATGAACTATGAAGAACTACTTCATAGAAATATGAAGAAAATATGATATCACAGAAGACTACCTTGAAATGTACTGCATTTCCCACTTCATCTCATTTCGCTAATGTACGTACGTGTTTCGGTAGTGAGTGAGATGTGCCAGAGCCCATTCCCATCCCTCCCCATTTTCCCAACCCTTTCTCCAAATCCATTCTTATATCTCCAAAGGTAGGCAGCGCATCCGGGGGCGTGCCAACGTTTGTCATTTTGGACTAATGTTGGCATGTATCACGGATGTCTATGGGCTACAGTATCCAGTTTCCATCAGGTGGACTGTATGCTCGTCTACCAACTTCGTCCATAAAAAAAAAATGGGGAGGAATAGAATAGGATGTGATGGGAATGGGCTCTGGCATATCTCACTCACTACCGAAACACGTACGTACATTAAGGAAATAACATAAAGTTGGAAATGCAGTACATTTCAAGGTAAATCTTCTGTGAGAGAGGGGTAACGTGGCCAGTCGAGTGCGCCCAGCGGCTGTTGGATTGCAGCGTGCACTCTCCCTCTCAATTTGCCTATTTTGCAGCCGCCAACGAAACTTTAATAAATCGATAGAGGACATGAAAACAAACAAAAAATGTCCTTAGGTAAAAACTCATACAACGTGAGATAATCAAAGTCACAATTATAACTTTTGATATTCATTATCTATCTCGGTCTCTAGTCGCTTCAGACGTTTTTATATCAAATATATTTTATATCAAAATTGATTAGTCTTGTTACGTGTGGAAGAGGTCCTACCGTATGCTCATTTCACAGTTAACTGTTACGACAATTTATGTACATACTTAAACCTAACCTAGCCTAACAAAGTTACTGAACCCGTAAGAGATAGCCGCTCGCGTAACATCGAAAGCGGATTGTATAATCGACTTGCCGAGAAATGTATCGATACATCGACACCAGTCTCGAATCGGTCAAGGATTGTTTACAGTAACCTGAACTCACGGTAATCTGTAATCGTGATATCGAGACCTATCGATACATTCGCCAGTTAAAATGGACAGCTAATGCATTTTTTTTTTGTTTAATAATAGTGGTGAATGATGAATGTCATCTAACTCTCCCGATCATAAAGTAGTACGTGCAAGAGCTAGGGTAAAGTATTCGCTACTATTCGGTTTGTTTGTCAATTTTATATTAGTATAAAAAATCACTGACAAACGAGTGTGAGTCGAGTATAGATACCTCCAGGCTATAACCGCTCTCCTAGCTAGCCTATCTATCATCGCTCAAATCCTCGGCCCGTACCACTGAATTTCTACTTACGTACGGATTTTTAAAAATTCTCACCAGCTCGGTGGTGAGCGTAAAAACGTCGTGAGAAAACCCACATGCTCCAAAAATAAAAAAAATCTGAAATATATGCTCCACCAATCCGCACTGGGCCCACGTGGTAAATTACGGCCCGACCCCCCCCCCCCCCCCCCCTACCATTATTTACTAGGGGAGGCCTGTGCCCTGCCGTAGGTCGTTATAGGCTGTTTCAGGTGCAAATACAAAATAACAGCCCCTAAAAGAAATAAGCAGTATACAGTATACTCCATGTGGGGTCTAACTTAAGCTTTTAATAGACCGTCCGTGAACACACGTCCGATGTCAATACCGCAATTAAAATTATCGAGGTCCCAAATAATGAGGACCGAAACGGTGATGAAACTAACCATTATCTAGTTGCTTAATCATTCACGTGGACATTATTATAATAATTATCTATTGCTACGGTAGGAGCCTTAAACGATAGACCTCCAAACTTATTAACGACTAGCTGCTGACTTCGTCCCCGTGATGTATTTTTTAGTTTATAAACACCGTCTTTAAATTGATATATTTTTTTATTTATGAACTGATTGATATAAAACAAACACTAAATTTTAAGTGAAGCTTACCACAATACATTAGTCAAAACCGCATCCAAATCGGTTAAGTCGTTTCTAAGATTAGCGCGCACAAACGCACAGACAAACAGACAAAAATTCTAACAATCATTGTTTTGGGTTCTATTGCGTTGATAAAGGCCCCCAATAATAGATTTTCTCATATAACTTCCATGTGCAGACAGCGATCAGATACATTTTTATCATATGTATAGATCTATTTGCCTGGCAGCAAAAAATCAGTGTCATCTAACGTCATGAATTGATATTAATTAAAATTACAAGTATTCATAAGTAATTAATTGTATTTTTATACGCACACTGATTCGACTTTCCAAGAAAACAAATATATATTTTGTAATTTTATCTTGATGTAAAATGAAAATACAAAATCTAAGATATTTTATACAATGTATCACTCCACTCATATAACGGCAGCGGCTGAAAATAGCTTGTTCAATATCCAGATTAGAATCGATTCTAATAGTTTTCACAATAGATATTATATTTTTTCATTATTTATTGTACATTTCTGGCATATCTTTTATTATTTTTATTATCTAGTTTTTTAAAGTGGTTATTTTATATTTCACAGCGGAAGATTTCATGAGGTGTCGACAGAGAGACGGAAAATTGAACGAATGTCTGAAAACTGCAGTTCCAGATGCTCTCAGGAAGATGAAGAATGGTAAGTAGGTACTCGACATTATTTTAAATAAATTCAGATAAATACAAAAGGTTTTATTTGAGCAAGTGCAGTGATTTTTAAATCGGACGAGTTTTATAAATAGAAGATATTGGATTATTGCTTTATATTTGGGGGTGGTGCTATTTTAAAGTGACGGTGTGGTGGTGTCTTGGGGCTTTAGAATTTGCACCGGCCCTCTTCCCGTGGGCGGCTTAGCGATAACAAAGTCACTACCACAACCACCACCACACACCCAAAGGCGTCGCCAGGGGAGGGCAGTTCCCCCCCCCCCCCTCCCCCCCTACCCTCTAGAGCAGGGGTGCTCAAACTCACCTCGACTTACCTTGACCAAAAAAATGCATATTGTGCGGAAAACTAATATCTATGCCACGATACACCCTACCTAGACGACAATCCTGCATCACACATACTTGCAGCCTCTCGAAGAGTCGATCGATCGTAGTCTAACAATATTAAGGTAGATCGCCAGCAGTTCAAGTTTGAGCACCCCTGCTGTAGAGATTCGAAAAAAATTGAATTTGTACCTACAATTCATATTTCTCCCACCCTCTCTCTCATCTTGAATGGCCCATTGGCTGGAGTTGGCTGGCGACGTCCTTGACTACACCACCACTTAAAGAGTGGACTTACCAACCCGCTTGGCCAGCGTGACGTTAGGCCTAAACGTTACATCCTTTAGGCACAGGATCCTTTAGGCTCGTGTCCGACAGTGGACTATAGAAACCACTGGATACGGTTGGAAGAATTACAAGTACCAGTTGCTTTAGTAAATGCATTTCAATTCACTAATTATATTCCAGGCATCGCCTCGCTCTCAGTGCCGCCGCTGGAGCCGGTCCACGTGTCCGGCATAAACATCGACTCCGGCGCCGGTCCCGTGGTCATTACCCAGAACTACCGGAACATCAAACTGCACGGACTGACTGACAGCATTCTTACCACTTACAAGTAAGTACGAATTGATGGAAGAAGGACTGACGATCCTGCTTGATCGCAACCTGGTCACTTATGTATTCAGGAGGGGTGGGGGGGGGCTACAAATCACGCTACAATCCTACAGTCACTGGGAATGTACTCCATTTCACATTAAATCCCTTCCTATCGAATCGGGAGGACGGTGAGATAAGGAAAATCTCTTATCCCATACGTCCCAAGACTACCCATTCTATCGTCCCCCCTTTGTTCTAGTTAATTTTTATTTATTTTTTTGTTTAGAACAAAACACAAATAAATTTAAAACTAAAAAAATCATCAAATATTGATATACAATATACTTTATATTATAACAACACAATACAATGACTTTTATACAATGTTTGAAACGTTGTACAAAAGCAAATGGTGATCATTTGGAATGAACGTGATCATTCAAATTCTTCTAATAAAATGATAATGTAAAAAGATATCATATAACTATTTATGGCTGCACTACGTACCTATATTTTTACACAAAAATATATAATTTTGTCAGTTTTAAATCATGAGCATTGTTTAAGATTATTTAGTTACTCAAGTCAACCACAGATGGCGCAGAACCATTCCTATATCACGTTATCATTGTCTGCCGTAGAATTAAGGCGTGGAGTATGTTTACGATCATTTAGTTAAGCAAGTGAATCACAGATGGCGCTAAATCACTTCTATATCATGCTATCATTGTCTGCCGTAGAATCATGACTTGAGTTCAACTATTTTATGTAATTAATCAGAAAGTGTTCAAAAGTATTGTGTTATAAAGCAAAGTCAAGAGTGAAGTTTAAATTCGTGCTTCACCGGGAGACCCTTAAGTTTCATCCTTGAACAAGCATAATACGTGTGATCCTAAACTCAAATTCCAAAAAAATCACCCCGAATGTTATAACGTGAGTTTTTTATATAGACAAGTGGGCGGAGGAGCAAACGGTCCCACGTGATGGTAAGTGTTACCGCCGCCCATGGACACCTGCAACACCTGCAAAACCTTGCAAAATCCTATTCACAGCTTTCTTGAAGAACCCCATAGCGTAGTGTGTGCTTGATTTGTCATTTAGCCTATAACGAAAACTAGCAAGAAGATTGTATGACATAACTCTGGTCTTCCGGAATCAAATTTTAAATGGTTCAGACAGTCATGTGTGTTGGAGATGTGTCATGTATTTAATTCAATTATTTAATGCACTCGATGTTGCAAACATACCGTCACTAGGCTCTTGTATAGTTCACTTCTAGACATAGCGCTTCCATCCACCTTGCCTTGGCCAAGCGGATTGCAAAGTTCAATCTTTTATATGGTGTGTAGTACCTCAGCGCTTGTGATAGCGGATTTATTATTCTTTTACAATGTTAATATACAGATATATCACAATCGTATATCTATATCTATACTAATATAATAAAGAGGTAAAATTGTGTGTTTGTAGGTATGTGGGGGGTAACCTCTGGAACTACTGAACCGATTTAAAAAATTCTTTCGCAAATAGAAAGCTACATTATCCATGTCTAATATAGGCTATATTTTATTTAAAATATAATTTTATTTTATTGGTATTAGATAATTTAAATACATCTTTAAGCAAATTAGATTTATGTCATAAAATTGTGTGAAATAATGTTGTTGTCAGAGCTGATCTCAAGCACTACCGACTCAGGACGGACTCGCAGACGCCCAAGATGGAGTTCATCGCGGACTACGTGATGAAGGGAAGAATCCTCGTGTTGCCCATACAGGGGAAAGGAATCGCCAACATTACCATGGGTAAGTTGATATAGTAATTTTTTTTTCCTTTCATATATGTCAATGTACATTATGTCAAGTTTCTTCGTAATAAACTCCTCCGGACTCCCGGGTTGCATACGAAAAACGCAGTCATATGCTTTTATTTGATTATCACGATCATTATAAAACCACAACAAGCACAATACATAATGTTTATAATAATCAATGAAAAACTCAACTTCACTTCTCGGGTTCCCGCCTAAAAAATCCTAGTACTACTTAGTACTTTAGTATATATTCTTGCAACTCACGGGCACACACGGTTTGTGTTAAGCTTGCATGTAATTCTACATTATGTTATATATAATTATATAAGTTAAAAACATACATACTTATGTATTATTATTATTATTTATTATTAATAATGGGTATAGTTTACATATTATTGTAATTTTCAACTCAAAAATGTTTAATTTTTCAGTAAATCTAGTCGTAAAACATGATATAATAGGCGAGCCGGTAGAGCGGGACGGAGAGGTCTACATGCACATACGCGACTACAGAGTCAAGTTCATTCCTCAAAGAGTTCTGCTACAATTCTCCAACCTCTTCAACGGCGACAAGAGACTTGGTGACCGGATGAATATGTAAGTCTTTTAAAACTTTAATCACAAGGTAGTATATAATTGACGACTTAGGTATATTAAATATGAATTTAATACGTTGCGCCATGTATTGGTGAACAATATGAAACTCTGGTTATATAAAATGCAAACAACTTATATTGCCCTTTATTGGTGAGTAGCGTTTAATTCAAATATATAGCCTCATCTATTGATAAGTAACATTCAACTTAACTGCATAAACAGCGCCATCTCTTGTCTAAAAGGTCTCTTGGCACGTCATCTCTTGGCGAGTAGTGTTAAACTCAATTTACCTTATAGTGAGTAATATTCGATTCGTTAAAAGTGGAAGATTATTTACGTAATTTACATGACATTAGGTTAACGACACGGTATTCCTACCGTACGGGCGAGTTAGCCGCGCCGTAGAGAAACCCGATATGCTTGTTCACGACACGGCGGACGGCCGATGTAGGCACTCACGAGTAGCGAATTTTAGGTTCGAAATACATGTGTCATTTTTGTGGCTAACCTAAGATAATAAATAATTTTGGAGGGAGAGTGCACGTGAAATCCAACAGCCGCCGGGCGCACTCGACTGGCGTCGTTACCCCTCTCTCACAGAATACTACCTTGAAATGTACTGCATTTCCAACTTTATCTATCATATTACCCAATTTATACCTACGTGTTTCGGTAGTGAATGAGATATGCCAGAGCCTATTCCTATCCTATCCCTTCCCATGTCCCCAACCCTTTCTCCAAATTCTTTCATCAACAAAGATAGGCAGCGCTCTGCGGGCGTGCCAAGGTTTGTCATTTTGGACTAATATTGGCATGTATCGCGGATGGTTATCGGAGACAGTATCCAATTACCACCAAGTGGACTGTATGCCGGTTTTCCATCTTCTTTCCAAGAAAAAACACGCGCACGGTCACGAAACCGTGAAAACGTCCCATGTCGTTAACAAACTCCCGTAGACTGTCTTAAAACACTGCTCGATATCTCACCGTCAGTTTTCACGGTGCATACAGCGGCCGTGGCACCGCCGTGTGTGTCAACTAGCCGGGACAAGCTCGCATAGTTCCGTTCCGTTTTCACGGCGGATAACAAACAACCTAAATTAGAAAATCTTAACCAAGTCCCAAAATCCATTGCGATAATCAAACGACTGCCACTTGTTTATTTTTGTTTTTATTTATTTAAGTATATGCCTTTTTTATTTTGATTTCACTTTTTTACAGATTCCTCAACGAAAACTCCGAGCTTGTCTTCAATGAACTGAAAGATTCCTACGAAAAAAGTCTTAGCTCAGTATTTCAGGACGTCACAAATAAAATATTTGATAAAGTACCAATGAATAAGATATTCCTTGACGATTGATGAGTACAACTAGATTACTGTCACAGGTAATTTTAAAGGTCACAGGTCAAATTTAAATAGGTAGTGAAGGTTGTATTTCTAGTATTGATAAGTAATTTTATTACAGTTTAGATTCAATCTACTTTTTCCATATAATTTTCTTCAGGAAAACAAACAACATACTACATAACAGATTGTCAAACACAGATCGATGGATCCCACGTGTAAGCCTAAATTCAAATTACAAAATTTTCAGTGCATTTGAATGAAGCTGTGAAACTTTATAAAAACTAATCGTGTTTGACAATTAATTGATTATTGTACGAACACAATAAATGTACAAGGAATGCACGCGCGCGTGCGCACAATCGCTTGTGTATTAGAATATAGTTAGAATTCTAGAGTAGGTATTATTAAAAAAAAAAAAACTTGAAGTTGTGTGATGTTAAAAATGATTTAAACCAAAAATTAGAAAAAAAAAACATTTTTTTGACACTTTTATACGTAGGACCTATCCAGATGATAAATAGTGTCACTGATATTCTTAAGTGATAGAACTAATGGTAATTTTAGTCATTTTATTTCTCAAATATTTAAAAGGTCAAAGGTTCGATCAATCGAGTCACGCCCACTTGAGAAATTTCAGTCCTCTCGGTTCGGCTGCGGAATCGCACCGAAAGGATTTAGATATCCGTGTTGTTCGATCGATCGAACAACACGATCGGATCGCGGTCGCGTAGTTCGATTGTTCGCACAATGCAATCGTTCATTATATGAGGAAATGA
This sequence comes from Sesia apiformis, assembly GCA_914767545.1. NCBI lineage: Eukaryota > Metazoa > Arthropoda > Insecta > Lepidoptera > Sesiidae > Sesia > Sesia apiformis. The sequence continues at coordinate 670,770 of OU611968.1, forward strand.
ATGACCCGTTGTAATTTTTATTAAATAATAAGGCAATAACAATTTTAAATATTTATTGCTTTTAATTAGAGACTAGTATAAATATATTAGATTTAAGTAAATAAACTTTTTACGTATTATCTGTCTTTTATTTGTATCGTGCTTTATTCTGTATACACCGAAGAAAATATCATTAGTGAATTGAACAAACAAAAAAATCGATTGACAGTATTAAAATAATAAATAAATGTTTCATAAATAAAACAAGCTTTCGTAAATGTAAAATTAACGTGTACTCAAGTCAGATATCTATTATCTATATATTTATTTATTGTTTATTAAGTATTATTATTATTTCTCTCTATTTTCTTTTCAGTATAGTTCTGCTCAATTTTCTACATATGAAATGTTCGCAATTTTTTACGTCTGAAGCAAACTCTTACTAGTCTGCAGACAGCTTTTTGTTCTTTTTCCATAAGCATTTAATGTTTTGATAAACAAATTATCACACACATTTTTGATTATGGTTTTGAATTATGTGCACTTATTATTATGATGTTATATTTTCATAATTTTCCTATATCAAAATTTTAGCTATTGATCCGCGCCATCTATGAAACATTATTTAAACTAATTATCATGAATTGTGACATTGACATTGTGGATCCCCAGTTACATATTCATTCGTCGGCTTCTTAGATTTTGATGGGATCCTTTCGTTTAGTTCTACGTCAGGCTCTTCTTGATTTTCGAAACGACGCGCCATGTTCATACACTTCGCTTTACAAAATGCTTCGTTTACGATCAATACTGGAATTTTTTTATTATTAATTCAAATTATTGCCGATAGATGGCAGTATCCTTAATTTTTTTTATATGTCCTTGATGAAAATTTATATTCATGGGTAATCTTAAGCTAGTTATAGAATGTTATCGGGAAGGATGACGAGCTGTTTTGTACATACCATACGATCAGCCTGTGTCTCTCCAGTGCTGGATATAAGCCTCTCCCAAAGCTTCATTCAGCCGCCATCGGCGATCTGCTTCAAGTCGACAGTCCACGTGGCTAGAGGGTTCCTACGCTACTTTATGTGGCATCCATTCATGATCTCTCCTATCCCATCGGTTCTGCGGCAAACGTGACCAGCCCAGTGCCACTTTAGTGTTCTAATTAGTGTGACTAAGTGTCACTTTAGTGCAACCTGTATCCGATGACTTTTATTCTTTTTTTTATGTCGGTTTTTATGTCGGGATTCTTAAAAAAAAAACAAATCTGGAATGTGTGATCCACCAATCCACATTGAGCCCGCGTGGTAGATAACGTCCCAAAACACCCCAGTGATTTATTAGGGGAGGACTGTGCACTGAAGTGGGACGTTATACGCTGATATAATTTTTGGAACGAAGTTCCTTTACGCGGCTTGCGGTAGGTGTGATTCGAGAGAAAATGTAACGTCACGTAAGATTTTTACCCCCTCCATACGCCTTTCTCTATCGATGTGTGTGTGTGCGTGCGAGTATCGAGAGCGAGACTCAAGCAGAATAACAGACGTGCAGACTAGTGCGTGGCCGGTTGTATAACCTAAATTTTTGATTTTTGATTTAATTCCTTAATTTTTTAAATTATTTGCATTGAAAATATGATACAAACTAAAAAAAAAATACATGAACTATACAGATTTTATTTTGAAGTACATTCGAAGTTTAAAAAAAAATTCGTGAGGATCTTCGTTCCTGACGGGGGAACAAAGATCCCTTGACCGCACATTTAATTTTTTTATGGACGAAGGCAGCAGACGAGCATACAGGCGTCCACCTGATGGTAAGTGGCACCTAATGTCGCCCATAGACATCCGCGATACATGCCAACATTAGTCCAAAATGACGAACGTTGGCACGCCCCCCGGATGCGCTGCCTACCTTTGGAGATATAGGAATGGATTGGGAAAATGGGAATGGGTTCTGGCACATCTCACTCACTACTGAAATACGTACGTACATTAGCGAAATAAGATAAAGTGGGAAATGCAGGTGGTCTTCTGTGAGTGAGATAACTAACTTAAAAAATAAAATTAAAAAGTGCAATGTCTGGATACTAACGCAAACCCACTAAGAGTACGTACACCACCATGCCCAATAAAATGGCCTCCAGCACCATGGCCATAGCAACTACAATAAAAGATAGGCATTAATTGTTTTTATAAATACTACAATGTCAGTTTATATTAATCATATCTTTATAGTAACAAGACGCAGACTGTAGACTGTAAGTAGACTCTGTCGCCAATGGTCATCCTGCAAGGCATGCCAACATCAGTCCAGAATCATAAACGTTGGCTTGACCCCGGATTAGACGCCCACCTTCGGAGACTTAGGGAGAGAATTTGGGAAAAGTATTGGGAAGGATAAGAAATAAAAAGTACGCGTATACAAAGATAAAGAGTTTTCTTCATTCAATTCTATTCCATAAGAATGGCATTCAATAAAGGTAACAACGTGCCTCTTGGTTCAACCCAAACATTGGCTAGTAGAGACAGCTGGCTCGCCAGTTTTACCACGTTTAAATTGTCACTCAGAACTTTGACTTATTATTATTTAAAATTTCACCGGTGACTATGAAACTACGGGACGGATTATGCAATGCTTGCAGCCAATACACACACGCGGCCACTTTCACACTCTCTCATGCGGATACACACCCTCACTCACACACGCATTATTATAAAATACGCTAGAATTGTATGTATAAAAAAACGTACTTGTATTAAAATAGGACATAGTTTTGAGAAAATACTGGCTCTCCAAGATACAGTTTTTTTTTACCACTTTGAGAGTCGGGGCTCAATTCAATTTGTATACCATAATGTACGAGTATGTTTAATACAAATAAAGAATTGTGAATTTGAATTTGTTGTTTCATGTAAAATGTTATGTCCGAGGCGGAGAGTGTTAATTTACCAACAGGTGGATTGTCTTCTCATCCACCACTTTCTTTTTATTCCAAAAAATAACTAAATTAAGCAGAAATAACTTACCTACTTTAGCACCTTCTGGTGACGCCTCGTATTAACCCACTTACACAAATGTAAGTAGCGAATATTACCAGCACAAATATTGTAATTTCCCAGAAGTATAGTGACAAAGACTGGAGCATAGCTGAAAAATTAAGACTTTTTAAAATATCTATGGTTTATAATGAGTGTCTCAAAACCTTTTTTTATTTCGAATCATTTTCGTGGCGTCAAATATGGAACGCTGATATTTCGCAGTTGTCACCAACTTTGAAGTTAAGTTACCAAGCATTTTACAGTCGATTCATCACCGAAATAGTGTGTTATACAGAGACGGTTCGAAAATGCGGCACATTTTTCGGTCATTATCACACACCGTCTCGGCCTGCTGTGGAGAATTTAATTAATAAATTTAAGAGTGATGGCTCAGTTCAGGATGTTAAAGCAGGTGGCCGTCCTCGCATGGGCCGCTCGCTTGAAAACATCGCGGCAGTTAAGGAAATTGAAGCTCCTTGCCCTTTGCAACGAATTTTGATTAAAGACCTGCATATTCACGCTTCCAACATTCAAGTGACACAACATCTAAAGCCAACAGGCCATGCGCAGCGCCGGGCATTCGTCAAATGGATACTGGAGCATCAGCAAATCGATGGTGATTTTTTCTAAGAAAATCATCTTTAGTGATGAGGCGCACTTTCAGACCGAAAATGATCCATGTGATCCATCGGCAACCTATGCATCCACCGCGAGTAACTGTGTGGTGTGGATTTTGGACTGACGGAGTTATTGGCCCATATTTATTTGAAAATAGAGTCGGCAAAGCAGTTACCATCAATGGTCTTCATTATTGCAACATATTAACCAACTTTATATAGCCTGCATTGGATGAAATTGATGTTAATAACATTTGGGTTCAACAAGACGGTGCAACCTGTCACACTGCGGCCGAAACAATGCAGTTATTGCAGACGAGGTTTCCTGGACGTGGTATCTCGTGCCGAGGAGAAGTGAATCGGCCACCAAGATCGTAGGTTCTGACACCATTGGACGTTTTTTTGGAGTTTTCTGAAAGGAAAAGTGTATGCAAACAATCCACAGACAATTCTGGAGCTCAAAACGGAAAATCGACGAGTTATTGACGAAGTTCATCCACAATTATGTCGAAATGTGATTGAAAATTTTGTGAAGAGTCGAGGAGGACATTTGTCGGATGTTGTGTTCCACACGTAATCTCCAGATGCGTATTTTATATTTAAATAAAAACATCTGCAAAATTCAACTGGAATGTGTGTTTTATTAAGAAGATTAAATTAAAGTAGATTTTGAGACAGCCTTTATAATGTCGTAAAAATTGACTAGCAGCCACTTTAATTCTGATATCTACCAAAAGCCTTGAGGAACTACACGACCACTAAAAGAGTGGACTCGCCAATCCTCTTAGCCATGCAGCGTGGCGTTTCAAACCATACATCACTCGTGTACAAGACAATGTAACGATGTCTCCTAAAGTTCATGGTATAAACTGAATTACCGATTCTACCCAGCCTAGTCTCTTATTTAGTTGTACTGAGAGATAACAAGCAGATGAACCACTAACCTTAGCACCTTCTCAATGTTCTGTATAATTCCCTCACGGCTATGTAGGTAGCAAAAAGTACCATGAGAAAGAATGCCGTCTCCCATAAATAAGCATTGATAGCCTGTAATGTCGTCATCGGGATATATTAACTCGGGTAGACGAACGGGGAATTTACATGCATTTTAGAATAAGACCGGTTATTTTGCGTGACAGATTCATGACGGAATATTTGACAGTTGACAGAGTGTGGTACTTTTTTGGTGAGTTTAGGTGTAGAAAAGAGGTCACTCTAAAAAGGCTCATGGCAGCGTCGGTCGAAAGGGATCTCGCTATTTTTCGTAAGTTATAGAGAATAGATGGTTAAACTTAATTTGTAGAGTTTTAGGAGCCCTATTCAACAACGTATAATTTGACTTTTTGAATTTTCACGTGTTATGCACATTTTATATTCTAAATAGGGTCTGAACGCTTATTAATAACAGTCAACTCGTGCATATGTAGGTAACCCGGTGCCGAAACCTCGAGTAGGAAAAAAAGGTAAACAAATACCTTTATTATACAAAACGAGAAAGTTTAAAAAGTAGGTAATAATGCAAATTTATTTCCATTTACTCATATGTCATTAAAATGCACTTCTGCATTTTGTCTAAAGATGGCAGACTTGACTGGCCATGTTACACCTATCACACAGAAGACTACCGTACTGTATTGCATTTCCCACTTTATCCTATTCTCCCAATGTACGTACATGTTTCAGTGGTGACTGAGACATGCCAGAGCCCATTCCCACCTCAACCTGTACTATAGGTAACCAATTTCTCAACCCTTTCCCCAAATCCATTCCTATATCTCCAAAGATAGGCAACACATCGGGGGACGTGCCAATGTTTGTCATTCTTGACTGATGTTGGCATGTACCACGGGTGTCCGCGAGCGACAGTATCCACTAACCCTCAGGTGGCTCGTCTGCCGCTATCTTTCTATATTATAAAAAATCCCCTTTAAAATTAGATGACAGGTTCTTAAATATAGGTTATTCTTAATAATAGTCTGATGAAATCGATAATGTCTTATTTATTGAGTGTAATATAAAATAACAATATCTATGGCATAGTCACTGGTAACATAACGACGAAGAAGCAGAACTAACTAATTATAGGCTAACACGACATACGTCATGCGAAGCTGTAATTGAAATAGCGAGCAGAGAAAAAATACTGAATGCCCATACCAGCTAATCGATGGTAGCAAATTTCAAGAACTGTTACGTTTAGGTTCACTGGTAATAATAAAAATAGGCTACTCCATCGATTTAGTAATAACATTTATTAATTAAGTAATTTAATTGTTTTAATAATCATTGTTCATTTAGTATTTTTTTTCTACTTCTTTACAAGCCGTAAAATACAATTCACATTTACAATTGAAGAAAATCTATTAGTCATTTTTGTAGTCAAGCGAATAATGCTCCCATGGGCCGCGATACACATGCGTGTTACTCGCACGAAAGCATACCAGTACCTTGCAAGTGCGAACTACTGGCATGCGTATTCGGATATTGCCAGTGAGAAGCATACGTTACAATAGCACGCCAGTAGATCGCAGTCTGTTTGATTTTTAGCGTACATCCGTCTGGCATGCTTTTTTACTGGCTATACAGAGAAATATGTAAATACAGTTTTACCAGAACTTAACTATTTAATTTTATATTATTTAATAACAAAGCCAGTATTAATGAATGCATCAAAATATATCCGATAATAAAATATTATTGGGTAGAGCTTATAATTGAAGTAGATTGTAGGTATAGTGGAGTCACAGACAATGGAATTAAGTGAATTACAGATCTTGAATTTTAAAGATACCATAGACATTATTCAAAGATATATACCAACTTGACATATAAAACGTCAAACTATTTTCAAAGCTGTTTAAATCATTAATTTAATTTCAATTAAATTATTCATTGCAATGATTGAAACAACTTATTCTAATGGTAGCTTTTGGATGGATGGAATATGTGTGGATTTATTTTTCAAAAAAATATAGGTATTCTATTAAAGCCAATGAGAAACGTAATTTATTTCATTGTAATCTAAATTCCAATATGATATTTATTTTCTATATTTAAAACGTTGATAAAAATATATATTTTTTTAATTTGCTCGTAAGTATACTAAATGAGGTTCAGTGAAACCATAAGAATAATTGCATTTTACATGTAGACATGAGCTTTGCATCTGTGTGAGTAGGTGCCAAATTGCCAAGTCCGATTGTCAAAATGGATCGCACTGTACACTATCGGTGTGCACTCACACAAACGCCAAGCTGTACATCAATGTCTCGTTGATTTCACTGTACCTAGGTCATTTTACATACATACTTGTCTATTATTTGCGCTGTATATAAAACTAGAGATAGCGTGTTACCGTTCTTGATTATCAGTTACATTGCAGTGAAAATTTTCTAAAATTCGTATTCTAACTAGTTACTACTACTGTTTATAAGCTCACCCCTCCACAATCCGCTTTCCAAAATCACTGAGATTAAAAGATGGCGGAAAAGAAATTGCCAAATCTCCCGGCCGTTAAATGGAATGACGTATAAATGCAATAACCAAAATTAAATGCTTTTTTTTTATTAATTATACCGGGGCAATGTTATGTCGTTTATAACATAAAAATCTGCTGATTCCATTCGGTAACATTTCTACACTTAAAGTATAACATAATATCATATTCAAAAACATTTGTAGAAAATGAAAAGATTGTCTTTGTGGAATCTTTTAAGATTGTAAAAAATAATAAAATATGGAACCAGCCAACTGAAACCCATTTTAACTCAACCAAATGGAATTAACAGACCATAAAAAAATCTTAATAATAATATAATCAATGTTATATATTTTTTAATTCAATTGTCATACTACGAAGTAAAATAACGTAAAATTTATTTTTATTTATTTCAAAGTGTCATGGCGTTTTTCCCGCGTTAAATCGTAGCCTACATTGTCATATTTTATTCTTCTGCTGTCAAACAAATTTCAAGTTTCATAACAAAAAAATTGACAGCTACGATATTTATTTATGATCCAATAATTGTTTCGATATAAAGCTATGACTCTTTAAAATAATCAAATAAATTGTAAAATACAAACAAATTATCGTTTATCTGTAAATTAAATATGTTAGACTAAAAATAACTTCAACCTTTCGTTAGCACCATCTTCCAAACGCCCGTCCTTCTAATACAAATGAAACATCCTAACATTTATTAAGAATTACAATAAAGTGTTAGTCAAAGTTTTCAACAAACATCGTAGAATGTATTATGTAATTCTTTCTTTACCCATTTTCAAAAAATCTTAATTTATTAAGAACGTGCCCGGCCACGCGTTTCTGTGGCTGCCCAATAGATGGCGCTTACGCCGTTTAAACCTGTTTTTGGGTAAAAAGCATGTTTTTACCCTGTGATAGGTATATAAAAACACGCGCGTATTCGAATGCAACGTTGTGTCAAAATTTCAAAGAAGATTTTGAACAAACGATCGTTTACGAATACTTATATAGATTATTCAAAGTAGATGTACAGCTGTAGTACCTAACACTTTTAACAGTTATTATTTTAATATCTTTCAATATTATAGTACATTGGATTGTTTATTTTTTTATTATAAATTTACGCATTTTGTCCAGGTAAGGAATTGTAACTTTATAGTCTAAAATGTTAGTACAAATTTTCTAATCTAAGTAGAGTAATTAGTACTAATCTACGTTAGTCTACTACAATAGTAGAAAAGACAACTATTTCTTCCTTTCCATAGGGCTTAAACTGCCCCTTACTAAAGTCCAAATTGTAAAAAGAAGGCAAAAAATGCTTTCAAATACGGTATAGCCTAGCTACTGAAAATGATATATTTAGACACATGGACATATTTAGGTAATATAATCATATACTTTCTAGTATAATCTTAACAATATTTCGAACTGTTCGATAACGTCCTCCATATAGACCTAAGTATAACCAACGGAACTTTATTTATCACTCACTTCATCATTTGCTTCACCATTCCAACTTTTATGACGTTCATGTCTTCAGAAACATGTTGAAAATTCGTCATCATAAAGTCTTTCAATCACTGAAGCGTGGAGCCCAGAATGGATCCTTGGGTATTGGCTACTTTAGTCTCTACTTGTCACTTGTATCCTGACTGTCTTGAGAATTTTGTCATTGAAATTGGGACGTAGAAGTGGACCTCCTGCAGCCAATGGAAACTGGAGCTGGTATCCTTGAAGCGCCATTCCTGGGGTCCTTCCTCGGTGCTGCCAATTGCCTTGTACTTGTTGACCTTTCTAATTTGCCATCAGACATTACCCAGGCGGACGTGAAGTCGGCATAATCGGAGTCTTTCGAACTCGTCCTAGATAAGGAGTCCTCGCCTTTTGAGTAGCTCCTAATAATTTCTTTCATTTTTTTGAATACGGTTGCGTCATCTTTCGCAGATTCTGCTGATCTTAGGATCTGTTCTAGTAAAGGACTTAGAGGTTTGTGATTCGGTGGAGACCTCAAAGTCGCGCTACTGGCTCTTAAAGGTGAATTCCTCTTGAAGGCCTCGGACTGTGGTGGCACTTTTGACCTTGTTTTTGGTGATTTATTGGGATTATCGAAGGTGTCTGCCCCGACCGTTGGCCTAGACTTAGTTTTAGCCTGATTGGGAGCAGTTCTGCCGCTCCAAGTGTTACGAGCCGCTGGGGGTAGTTTAGGAGTTAATTTAGGAGAGGTTTGAACTGGGTTGGGGGTATGTTTGGGGCTTGGAGTGTTTCCACGACTGGGAGTCCTATTCCTAACCGGAGAATGAGGAATGCGGCTCGCTTGCCGACTTCTGATAGTCTTTGTAGGGGATTCCGTCGGTTCCCTAGATGGTCTTAGACTTTTGCTCGGTGAGTCGTTGCTCTCGTTGATTATAGTACGGTCCGGGCTGTTCCGGTTCGATTTCTGCTTGTCTTCTGTGGTCTTCTTGCCGCCGTAGAAGGTGCCTGAGAAGTCGGTTTTCCGCAGACCGGTGGTTAGGCTGACGTAGTCGTCTACTCGTTCGTTTCTGTCCATGTGACAGCCGTCGTCCTGATCCAGACGCTCTGCAATTAAAAGAGAAGATATTTCTAATTTTCAATATTAAGAATATTTCTAAAACTTATTTACCTTAATATAGACATTTATATTAAACATATCATATACAGGATTATTGAAGATATGTCGGACATCTTTCGATACTAAACGATAGCCAAAGTGATGTTCATGATTTTGTCGTCAAAAATAAAGGGTAGATATAATGAGTGTATTTTTAAATATTTTTTTAGGTGCTCTCATTGTTTATTAGGGACGAAACTAAGGTAGCCTGAGTTGCCACAGCATGTGAAAATAATTTCCTAAAAGTCAAATGCACCTGCAATGAGTTTTTATAAGTATATATAGAAGAAATGGTAAAAGGACGAGCTGGCAACCTGATGGTGAATGGTTGCCGCTGCCCATGGACACTTGAAACAACCGCTGACCCTGCAGAACCCTGTTAAAGAGCCACATATCAGTAATATTTATAAGATCACAAAACTTTCCAGTGACATTTCAATTCAATTAATAATAATTCAATCCAATTAATAATAATGCAATTGCTATTTTAATAATTCAATAATAATAATTCAATTATTAAACAATACAATCAATAATAATAATCAATACGAGTAATTTAATGCCATATCGCATTTTCTACCAGTCAACCACCAGATCAAACGAAAATAGGAACGCCGATGCAATTTAGTTAATTATATATACTTCAAATAATAGTACATACAAATAAATAATATTTTATTACACATATACATATATACACATATTTGCATACATTATATAGTTTAATAATAGGTATTATTAAACTTAGTGAACGGTGCAAAGTAGGGTAGCAAATGTAGAAGATCCTTTACTCTGAAGTTGTAAATAATGATTTTGAAGCATTATAAAAACGGAACCTTTAAATTCATTATAAGAACCAGTCATTCACGTAACTGTTTGTTATATGTTCACGTGTTCACGTCAGGTACTCGGTCCACTCACGGAAAAGGAACTTAATGATAATAAGACTCGATTTACTTAAAAGGCAATAAATGATAGGCGTGTAGTTTACGGCGCACCAGGATATATGTCGCTAGTATCAGAGTATTTTGTCATTATGCCAAAGGAAGCAGTTAGTTATCTATCCTTGTACGGTACTGTCGTTAAATTTAAAATTGAAATTGGTAATTAGAATATGAATATATGAATGAAAATATGAAATTATGACAAGTCAAAACTTTGTCTCTCGTCAAAGTTTTGTTAAAACTTGTCACGTTTGTGAATATCTACTTAGAATTAGAAAATTTGCAAAGTTTAAAAACAAAAAAAAACCTTATAAAATTGTTATCTATTACTTATGTTAGGTCCTTAACTATAAAATTGCCGTTCTATATGAAAAACAAAGTCAAATATCTTTGTTAGCATGAAAATTAAATATTTAGGTAACGAATCGAAGTATTGTTCATTATTATCAATGTACTTTTGTCATTTTAATGGAAGTTGATAGATGCTTCTGTTATAGAACTCCTCGGGATGGAAATAGATGAATTTCCTGAAGACATTTTTCACTGTCTCATTGGATTTGAATTTTTTCTCCTTGGAAAAGTTATCCAAATTCCGAAAAGCAATCAAGGAAATCAGTAGGAGCAAGGTCTGGCGAGTGCGGTGGGTGACGGAGAGTTTCCACTCGAAGCTCCTGTAACTTTGAGACTGTCGTGCAGAATGTGGGTGAGGGTTATCATGGAGAAATAGTGGACTAGAGCGATTGACCAGACTTGGTTGTTTGATAGCGAGCTTATCCATCATCGTTTGCAGTTCTTCACAGTACTTACGTATTTGCATTAATTGTTGTGCCAGATATCAAGAAGCTGGATTGGATAATATCGGTACAGGTCCACTATTCAGTATTCATGAGCTTCTTTTGACTCAGTTTACGTTTTGGTCATTGATTGGTCATTGATTCAACCATTTTGACGAACATTTATGATTATGCTACAGGATCCACTTCTCATGCAAGTGACAATACAATTCAGAATCTCTTCATTTTAGTAGCGGTTCAGCAAAGTAAGGCAAGTTTCGACGCGTGTTTGCGGCTGACTTTCATTAAGCTCATACGGTATCCACTTTCCGAGTGCGGTACCCGTTCAAATCAAAAACGTACCCTGCGTTCGTTTGCGGCGTTTGATCCGTACACACCGTTGATATTGCGTGCCGTCTGTGCTGTGTTGCTGCCACTACGGCACTCATATTCGAAAATAAGGGATTTTTTTATTTATTCCTGGTCGCAAACACAACAATATGTAAGCAAAGAGTCGTTTGACGGAAAAACAAATGAATAACTGATTTGAAATTGAAATTAAACTGAATTTGGAGTTCAAAACCAAACGCAAGATAACTAAGTTCAAAGTGGCCACTATGAACAAACAGCCGCTTCATAAGGCCCTAATACTAAAAAAGGCATTGCTCATGTTGCTATAAAGGTAATAAATAAAGGTTTAGAATGTTTTCAACGTTTCTAGGTTAAAGTCTAGTTTTAACAAATCAGTCTAAATATCTAGGAACGAAAATAGTCAAGTCTAAAAATAAACTGAGTTGACCTTTCCACGAATTGACACCATAGATGTTACGTTGAAATATCTGAACGATGTTAGGGTGCTTATATATTTACTTGATTTTTATTTGGATTCTGCACAAATTCCGCATATTCTGCATAAATGATCCGAGCGACAAAAATGAATGACACACAGGAAAGAATATTTTGTACTTATTTATGTTTGTACTAGATAACTACCACTAAAATATCGTGTAAAATACAAGTAAAAATTCAAAAATCATTTTAAGGCTTTTTTGTAGATTACGCTAAATTGAGTCGAATGACGCAAAAAAAAAAACAAATATTTGACGCTTAGACTAACTAGTCCGTACAACTATGCATAATTGCATCCATTTATTTAACATCTGTATTGTTAATTGTGTTACTTTGTCAATGATCTCGCAAGTCAGTTTTGAGCTTGGCCTATGCAAAACACCCGTAACGTGGAATAAAATAAATAATGTATAAATTTGTGTTTGTGTGTGTGTGTGAAACGTGAAATTCTTGAAAGTTATAAAAATAGTTTTATATTAGTGTAGATTCCCAGTACTCGGGGAGGGTGGGGGGAGTCCACCTCCACCTCAGGTGGCCTCCCGAACCCTCCCCCGTTTTTCTGATTTGATATATTCTTTCATAGCCAATACTTTTTCCACCGTGATACGTAAAATTTTCTAATCGTTCTGACGTTTTTGTAAAAAGACTCGAGTCTTTTCAAAAGGGTATCAAGATAAAATCTTCTGGTGCGGTTTACAGATATAAATAAAATGAGTTATTCAAATTATTTTATTTGCTAGAACACAGGTAAAACAATATGTTACAGTCATGCCTAATCAGTCCTGTCAAACCCAATATTTTCTGCCTTAATAGGCGAGCAAAAAAAATTTTTCGACAAGCGTACACGATTTATTTGAAGTACATAATCTAAATACTAGACACGAGGATATCAAAGAACTAATACTAAGTACTTTTAATATGATTCGAGTCTTCAGATTTGAGGTTCGTTGCGTGAGATTTTGAAGTATACTCAATTTTTATAAATTGTCTTATAAACGTAGTTTTCAAGATTCATTTAGTTGCAAGGTATCAAAAATTGAGTAGAGCCTAAGACTATATATAACATTCAAGTTATAACACATCACCCCCACTTTATCTATCGAGCAAAATCGAGCAAATGTGTAGGCACCTTATTAATATATTCTATACCATTTTAACCGACGAGGTCCGAGCCGCATTCCTCTGTCATATAAGGCGACAACTAGATTGTGCCGCTTTATATGTTGGTAAATTACACGTTAACGCCTACTCTCGTATTGACGCTAAAGGAGTGAGATATTTAATCGTTAGAGACCTGTCATATCTTTCTGTTTTTGTCAAGCGGTGTCGTAAAAATAAATAATAATCTAAATACTTACAAATTAAACTAATAATACAATCATATATATAGTCGGTAGGCTGTAAGATAGCACCATCCTATCTCATACCGTGGGTGTCGCAAAGGGCGATTCTAAGCCTCTACTACATGCCCTGAGGAACTACACCACTGCCAAAAGAGCGGATTCGCCAACCCACTTAGTCAGCGTGGCGTTTAAAAGAGTAGATTCGCCAACTCGCTTAGCCAACGTGGCGTTTAAAGGAACGGATTCGCCAACCCGCTTAGTCAGCGTGGCGTTTAAAAGAGTGGATTAGCCAACCCGCTTAGTCAGCGTGGCGTTTAAAAGAGTAGATTCGCCAACTCGCTTAGCCAACGTGGCGTTTAAAGGAACGGATTCGCCAACCCGCTTAGTCAGTGTGGCATTTAAAAGAGTGGATTAGCCAACCCGCTTAGTCAGCGTGGCGTTTAAAAGAGTAGATTCGCCAACTCGCTTAGCCAACGTGGCGTTTAAAGGAACGGATTCGCCAACCCGCTTAGTCAGCGTGGCGTTTAAAAGAGTGGATTGCCAACCCGCTTAGTCTGCGTGGCTTTTGTTTTAAACCCGCGTTTAAAAAAATTTAGCGTCAGTTTTAGTGGATTCGCCAACCCATTTAGCTAGCGTGGCGTTTAAAAGCTAATCCCTAATGCCCCAGACAATATGCATGAAGGGGACCATGTCCCGCGGTGGATACTAAAAAGGCTGATTATAAATATGGTATATATTATAAATGTTGGGGAAATTCGTATGTCATTTTCTTGCTTCAAAGAAACTCATGATTCATATCGTTTCCTAGTTCCACTGTAGACACAAAACCAAGTTATCTGTGTACTAAACTCCATGATAAGCAATTCAGGTCAACGACACAAGTCAACAATATTTGACTTGTGTTGTGTGACACATTGGCATACAATGGTGTTACATCAACCCTGTGACTAACTTAGACCATATAAGATACGGTCTCTGCGCATATTATGTACAATGAATAGTTATGATAGAGTTTTGGACGTCATTGATAAATAAGTAGCTAAAAAGAAACCCGAACAATTTTAAGACGATTAACATAGAAGAATGATGAATCTTTAGAATACCACCACATCAACTCGTCCGTGGGTGTTGTAAAAGGCGACTAAAGGATAACAAAGCCGCTGTCACAAGCCCTGAGGAACTATCAGGTAACCAAAAAAGTTCTTGCGGTTTTTCTTGTACAGATTTGCAATGGATATTAGTTATTTATTGATAGCACTTATTTATATACTCTCATTTACTTTCGTATGAATTCCTCTTTCATTTCATGCATACAAATTTTGCGACAACTGGTTAATTCCTATTGTGAAATAATTTAAAAGGGCCACGAACTAAACGTTAATTCGAAGTTGTTTACTCTATGAGTACAAAGTTGGCACCGAAGCGGCCGAGGCGGCGCGACAAATATGTACCGCATTCGGAGATGACGCTGTAAGTGATCCGACAGCACAGAAGTGGTTAAAGAAATTTTCCTCGGGAGATTTCAGCTTGATCGATGAAGCAGCTCTAGAAGACCGAAATCAATCTGTATAAGAAAATCCGCACGAACTTTTTGGGTTACCTGATACAACACCTCTTAAATAGTGAAGTCGCATTCCTGATAAGTCAGCGTGCCATTTTAAAGCCATACATCCATCATGTATAAGAAAATATGCACAAGGAAGCCCGTGTTCAGCAGTGAACGAATAAAGGGCTGATTACTGTTATGGTATCATAGAAGAAGGGCAATAGTCTGTCCGCTGCAGAATATGTGACCATCAAGTCATGATATAACTTCTTTGACTGGACAGAAGTCCACAAATCCATGAGTGTTGTATGCAACTCATGATATTTTCTAATACATAATACTCATATTATCATTCAACACCAACCGTTGTAGACAAAACCAATTTAACAGATGACCGCGTGTGTCGCGATGCGTTGCGAAACTATTGTCGGATGGTATATACTCGTACAAGGCATAAGCGATAGCGAATTTCGAAATAGAAATGCTGAATTTTAACCACCTGATTAAAATTTGTATTAAAAATGTATGATTGTCATCACAACGAATTATTATATAATATCCACAAAATTTTAATAATTTTGAAGACTCCCTCGTAAATAGTAATTGGTTTTTGTTTATTGAAAAGTAAGCGGCAAGGCAAACGGTCCACGTGATGGTCAGGGACTACTGTCGTTCATGGACACCTGCAATACCAGAAATTGTGCAGGTATGCTGCCAAATTTGCAATATTCTATTCATAGCTTTCTTGAAGAACTCCATATCGTAGCGTGGATAGACCTCTTGAGGCAGTTCGTCCTACAGCCTACGGCTTTGTTGTATAAATCGGTTGTATAAATGACCCTCCCCAGATGGTCATTCCTATTTGATGTTAGTTTTTTTTTCGGAATGGCTAAATTCTTGTGGCTCTAATGACCTTCCAAGAGTCACCGGACAAGTATGGTTTAGCGCGAGCACAGAAGGCTCTCAGCCAGGAGCAAAAAGTGTGTGCAGCAACGAGCCTAAGGGCTACCCCGCCGATAGATCGGCGCAAGGAACAGACCTCGGCTTAGGGCGTAACTTTGGGATGGTACCACGGGATCGCGAGTGGGTGAGTAGTACCACTCGCGTTTCAACTTAGGTACGGATTTAAAAAATATCACTACGTCGGAAATCCGCATGTTACAGAATTAAAACAAAAGCTGCAATGTGTGATTGATTATCACTTGAAACCACCTTGTCATTTTCTAATTGGGGCCTGCAGAAGTTTAAAAGTTTAACAAAAATAAAGGTTTAAAAGTTTAGAAGTTTACCAATAGTTGGATGAATTGGCATCTGGTACGTACCAAGTAATATATACCTTGATTTATACCTACAATATATACCCTATTAAAGAACGAATCATGTGAATTAGAACACAGCAGAAATGAAATGTTAATATACTTAGAATAAAACAATTCGTAACAAGATTATATTATGAATAATCAAATTAGTACGATCTATAGAGTATAACGATAAAAATGGGATTAGTTGCACTTCTGCGTCACTCCTCGTAAGAAAATTATGATAATCCAATTATGGTTTACGTTATTTAGCAGTAGTTTGGTTTCTTTATGCATTTTTTTATAGGAAAAAGTTTATGTTTCTTTATATAGATCTTTAGTATGCTATATACTTGTAGCTTTACAGCTCACGGAATTCTAAACGATCCTGGATAATTTTATGATATATCTATCTGTTTAGGACATGTATGTAAGTCTGTATGTTGGCACTGATCTTGGGACCTATTGGGCAGATATTATTGCTATTTCTAGCTATGGCGGAACGGAGAAATTATATGCATTTGAGATAAGAGAATGTATGTATGATTGTGTACCCGGTTTTACCACTTATTTCTGAAACCGCTGGACCGATTTGAGGCGTTTTTTGTAAATGTTTAATTGTACCTTAGAGCGTGTTTGAGAATGAATGTTGAGGTTCTAACTCACCACGAGGTGCTGCTATTAAAAGTTAAAAGATTGATGCTTTATCTACAACTTCTAAACGAAACTTCTTATGTGTCATTCTAAAGTGAATAGTTAAAGAGGTGTATATAATACACATAACCGTCAGCGTCTGACGCTGAAGCCGAAGGTGGGTAGGAAAACTCCTTGAAATCTGGCGGTACAATGATGGCGATTGGAATCATTTTTGAAGTTGTTTGGTTCAATGATCAGTTCTAATATGATGCTGTATCCCTCATTCCAACACAATATTTATGTGTACAAATGTGATTATAACTTCTAAATGAATGCATTTGTTCGAATGCGTCTTTATGACGTTACTAGTTAAAGATGTTTACTTTACATATAACTGGATAGGGGAACTCCTTGAAATTTGACAGTAAGACAGACTATCGTGTTTGAACTAATTTTTTGGCGATGTGTTTTTGGGAGTATGTTTATTTTCCTCTCTATCCAAAGTTGGCCTGGGAGAGATGGCATTTCGCGATAAGTCCGTTCTATGTGTCTTATTTTTGTGTTAGTTTGAGTAAATATTTTTTATCTGTCTATTAAATGCGTCTATTGATACACACCAAACTCATTAGCCCTATATTAGGACTGTTCTTGTTTGTTGTGCTAAAATCGCTGCCAGCTTATTCCTTGATACGTACGTGACAAACTCCAATTACGGGACTCAAACTGCACACATACGCAAGTGATATATAATCGTACGTATTTCAGCAAGTTTCTACAAAATTGCTACTGCGGAAACAGATGAATATAGTGGTTGAAATTTCGCAAAACTATTGTATTTATTATGAAACTGTCCATCCATTGAGGGAGGAATGTATGATGATCTATAATTATTTGTATTGCGAATTCTTACACAAACATGTAGTGGAAATATTCATGACATGAAACGGGGACGTCAGATAGATATACATATAATGAAAACATTTACTCGTATTTCAAGAACTATAAACACCAATTAAATTAACTTCACATAAGATAAAGATAAAACCGTTAAAAAGAATGTCTATCTGAATATAAACAGACAAGAAACATAAAAAAAAACTAAAAGAATACGATCACCGTGGTGTTTGCGAGTAGGTCTTTAGCTCAGCGTTATGTTGCAGCAAGGAATAAACCGCTGATTTTCAACTAAAGCCAAAATATTCAAATCTATAGAATCCAGATCATCTTTGGACCATGAAGGTCTTTCAAGGTTTGCTTAAAGTTGCAGCAAGTTACTTTTAGTTTATTGCATAACTTGGGCAAGCGCAAGACATAGTAAGAATCTTTTAAACGGGAGCCCCAGTAATTACCAATGTTTTATAAACTCCTTTATCTCTAAAGAGAAACTCTGTTAACTAATACATCTAACCTAAAAACTTCAGATGTCTATCTCCTTTCGTTTACAAGAGAGAGACATGTGACAGACTGGCAGACAGAAAGTCAGACGGGAAAGCAAAAAAAAAAACACTTACCACTATATTCTGCGTCTTCGATCGAATTCTGGCTGTGTAGCGAGTATCTGTTCGTTGTCTTCATCGAAGGTGATCCTTGAATGGAGCCGGCCACCACTCCTAAACTCCTATACCCTTCATCAGACACCTCTGAACCATTATCTGAAGCACTCTCCGCCGCCGGCGTCGGAGAAACCGGCCTTGGACTCTTATTCCTCACTGATTGTGGAGTTGGAACCAAATGATTCGACGCTACAATCTTGCTTCTTCTATCAGGTGATGAAGACTGTCTTCCTGGGCTATTAGACCTTGGTCCTAAAGACTTTCTCCCAGGAGACGACGCTCTGTCCAATTCTCCCAAATATGGGAGGCTGGTTGGTTCAGTTAACTTGGTATTTGACTGGTAATGAGGCGCTTTAGGCTCATCGCTGTACATTTTTGATGAGTATTGGAGTGACATGGGTTCGTAACTTTTGTTGTCTGGCTTGGTAAAGGGTAAGGATGTGGGTGCGGCATCAGCTCGTTCGTATGTGACGGTTGCTCCAGCTAGATCGTGTTTGGGCCTAGCAAGGCGGGCTGAGAGTGAAGTCCGGTGTTGTGCCTTGCACCTGCAGGGGTCGTGCTTGTCTAAGTAGTGGGCCAGGGTGTCCCAACCGCCTCCAACTCGGACCATGACGTGGGAACGGAGTATCTGAAAAGAGAGACACGGTGTTGTGAAATTGTGTCAGACTAGTACATTAATTATCATTAAGACTAGTACATTAGTACAGACTAGTATCAGAGATTTTAGGCCAATATTGCTGTGGCATCGAAACAATTTATAGACGAATTATGGTTCAAACGCAGGAAGTTCTTGGTATGTATTTTCGGTAACGAATGATTTATTTTTAGAGTCAATTATACTCAATTATTTAACTATTAACCAAACTAGCATCGATTAAGGTCTCTCTACCATCGAGCTAATTGCATCAAAGCCGAATCGATGATTCATTCGATCCCTTATTCGGTCAAATCGAGTTTATTGTCGATAAAACGTTAGGAACTCGACCTTACGATCGACCAATTTTTTTAGAACCAGAAACCCATAATATTTAATACATAGAGGCAGGTCGAAATATGCTGGTTAATTGTATCCATGGCCAGTTTAAAAGGAACTTTGATGGTTATTGAACAAATTGAAGGGTTAGGTCACATTAGATTGGTGTCTATCGCTCCATATTAAGGGTCGCAAGGCTAGGGCCTAAACCGAGCGAAACGAGGTCGAACCGCTAGCATGTGCTTGTATCAGATGGAAACTGGCAAGGTCTATGTATAGTAATGTTCCCACGGTATTGACATTAGATACAATAATATCTATAATCTGTGTTATTGATTTTATAACCTTGGCGTTATATGTGAAGTTATTTGAGCAAATTGAAGAAATAAATGGAAAACAAAAGCGATTAAATCCGTTATACAATATTATAAATCGTTGACAAATACGAATGTATAAAAGGTTAGATTGTTGTATATTTAGACTTATTGATATTATATTGATAAATAATGGGGAAGTATCTAACGGCTTTTTTAAATTGAGAGTGTGAATTGTGTATGTAAGTATCGGGGATGTTCGGAATATTTCGGAATTTGGCGAACACTCGCCAATTTTCAAAGTATTCGCCATTCTCTAAACGAATAGTAAGAGCTCAGTGTAAATGGTAGATAAAATACGTTTTCTACAAAAAAAAAGTAAAATCTTAGTAAGTTAGTCTTAGTAATTAGATTTTTTAGTTTAATTAGTAAGTGATGTACCTACTTGTTATAGTTTAGTTTAAAGTTAGGTAGATACTTAACTTTTGATTTAACTAAAAGGTACTTACTGATTGTACTAAAAAAAATATTTATATAGCACTAACTTTTAATTGAAATACAAATTACGTATTTACTAATTTTACAAGTGCGTGTATAGTAGATTATTTTTGTGTATGTGTACCTATACATACATAAAAAATGTTATTTATACATAAATATTTATATGATTATATGTGATGAGCGAAATAAATAAATGTCATATGGCAGCAATGGCTTCTCCACTACATAACTCCTAAACCTCTATGATATTATTATTAGTTTGCCCCAAACATTATCGCACAGACTTGTCTCAGACGTACTGGCCGCTTGGAGGACGCCCGCCGCCCACTGCGCACGCGCAACTGGACCTGTCGCTAATCTTTACGTTTTTATGGAGATTGTAATTTTTCTATGAGGTATAAATTTATAAACATTTTAGAGCGGTGCCAAAAACTGCTTAAAAAAAGTAGTCAGGAGAGAAATCTGTCAGGATGAAGTGTACAGCTTCGTATATTTATCACTAGATACTGTGAACCTTTGATTTTTTTTATAGACTAGTCGGCGGACGAGCATGTGGTCCCACGTGATGGTAAGTGTTACCGCTGCCCATGTACCTGACCATGACCATGACACCTGCAACACCAGGGTGTATGCGGGCGCGCCGCCGACCTTGCAAAATCCTATTTACAGCTCTCTTGAAGAAACTCATATCGTAGCAGGTTAATAATATACCATATTATCAACCTGCTGGATACAGGTCTCTCCCGAGGACCGCCTCCACGGTCTTCGGTTCTTTTCATTCAGCTATTACCGGCGGCCTCCTTCAAGCCCTGGCCGAAGGGCGTCCTACGCTACGTTTCATGAACGATATGAATAATTTTGTAAGACCTAATTATCTCTCAGAGACATTTACATTAAAGTTTTTTAGGAGATCTAGATTGATAAAATGTTCTTCTTACAGCATTACCAAAAATGTGCATAAAAGCTTAAAAAATTTAGTACCTGACGTCAAATTGTACCGGTTTCAGTGAGCAATTGCAATAAACGCCTTTGACAGCTACATTTCAACGTGGCACGATCGACTTAATTGACTCATGCGGAGGTGAACAGGAAGCGAATGTCATCCGCTTTTACATTACTGGATTAACCTAATTCACTTGAGTTGAGGATTTACTCGTTACTTAACAAACCTTTTAGCGGCTTAACTCCTGGACTATCAAAGCCATGACTTAACAGGTTCATGTGTTAATTAGTCAGTCTTTTGGCGGATTAACTTCTGGTCTATAGGAGATTATGCCGTTGATTCGTTCCTGAGTAATTTAATAATTAGGTCAGCAGTATTTCGGAAACAGGTTATGAATCAATAAATCAATCACTGCAGACCACAGGTCTCTCATTGATTGAGAGAGGTTGTTTAAGACCTAAAAACGATATACTGACTATTGAGTTGTTAAAATCACTTTTGAGGTTATGTAAACTCTACATTTTGTCGTAGCCACCATGACAAGCCAGGGGATCGAATTGTTGCCGCCTGATTCTTAGCGTTGTGTGGTTACTAATTTAAAAACATCTGGGGAATACGTGTACACGTGATTGGTAACGTGATTGGATATAGACATAAGCAATTTAGTATCAGGTGATCTAGGCTTTATTAAGATACTTTCAGAGGCTTATCAAAGAACTCTGAGGCTTCGATCCCCTCAAATTAACTGGTTTTGATTTCTACACGGTCCATGGAATATTGTTTTATATCGTTGTTAACACTACGGAAGTAAAGGTTAGTTTTGTCTAAATCGGATCAGCGGTTTTCACGATTATCGTGTTCTAAACACTTCACTAAAAGTCAGTATTTAAATGTAATAATGAGACTTACTCTGACAAAGATCAGGATCCTAGTGTCGCCAATCCTATACTTTCCCTCCGACACACGCACCATTGGGAACTGTGTAGGGCAGCTGCACCTCTCCACCAGATCCCTGACACGCTCATCCAAACTCCTTAAGTCATTGGTCACCAATTGCGGCTGTGGTCCCAGCGGCACGAGCCCTAGAGTCGAATCATCAGGCCTCAATTCTTCCCCTGCCAACTCCCTTTCGATCTGCTTCTCCATTTGAACCAACAGCGGAGCTGGCATGCCAAGAACTGCTCCTTTTCTTGCCACCTCCAGAAGACACAATACAACATGCTTTTCATTCTTTCTGAGACATAAATCGTCTGTTTCGAAGAGTAGACATTCGAAAATGAGCAGAGCCTTGCGGCACCAGTCTATGAAATTGGAGACGTTGTCTCGAGCGAAGAAGGTGCCAGCTTTGGCGGCGGGCAGCATGTTGACTGGAGGTCTCGAACGAAGGACCTTGGCCAATGCAAGGGCCTCATCTGTTTCTGGAGTAGGGGAGTCGAGGATCAACCTGGCTGATTCGCGAACGGCGTTTGCGTGCTGAAACAAAAGAAAGAACGAAATTAGTGACTGAAGAAGGTATATGAATTAGTATTTTACAAAACGGTTAGGATCTTAATTTAAATCTATGTTAATAAAAGGATTGTAAAATTTAAGTTTTAAATTAATAATAAATCTTTCAAACATTAAATTAGTTTAAACTTAGAGAAATTCCTTTTACGCAAGAGTGGCTTTATGAAACGCAAAGGAAAATTTAAAGCAACAAACTAATTTGCATTTTGCAGAATGTTTTTGCAATTGGATCACGTACCGAGTCCGAGTATTCAAAGCACTCCACTTCTCTTGTGCAAAGCGGCATTGTGCTTGAACCTATGCTTACAGTATAGTTAAACGACAGTATCGAAACTTAAAACACACGGACTGACAACGAGTACAAACGTAATATTTGTTGCACAATTAAGGAGCTAGCACAGAGGTAAATTGTACAGAGCAATCACCGCTCTTGGTGGCATTTTAATGACTCGCAAAACATCAGTGCACGCGAAGCGTGTATTTAACACGATTGACTACCTATGCTTCGTTCGAAAGTAATCTCAACTACGCGTATTAACGCTAAGACTTCCTACTGTATTTATTCCTGCTGTGGCACCGGTAAATACCAAATACCGCATGCAAATATCTGTTGACACGTTGCGTACTAGATTTGCATATGTTATTAGTTGACATTTAACTTATGTTATTAGTCGAAGTTGCTGCAACCAGTGCTTAAGACTTCTACACACGATAGTTTATTATGTTTCATTTAGAGTTTACAAAGTGCATTGAACATTATAATTACAAATGATGTTAAAAATCTTATTTATATAGATTTGTCCTAATGTAATTTTCTTGGAAACAGATATAAATGTGTTGTTAATAACTTAACAATAACAGATGAGTATAATATTTAATAATAGTACGAAAAACTAACGAAATGTTAAAATAAAATAATCAGACATTGCTTGGGATTCGAACCATCGACGTTGTGATTTGTAATCCATACTACACACCTCACCGCTATCATTGCTTCCAGTAAAGTCAAGGACAATGTTTTATAAAAAACCATTACAAATAAGAACGAAATTAGATTATAAATAATGTGTCTCAGTATTGTTAGTATACACGCGTCGTAATATGATTTAATAACCATAAAATGACCATTTGGTCACTCGATAAAACGAAATAATTAACATCAGGCACTAGCATACGAAGTGGCACGAATGGAGTTGTCTGGGGTCGCTAACAAGTGTTCACACGGTGGATGGTAGCGCGATCGAGCGACCATCCGACCGCGGCCTCAGATGGTCTCGCCCACAGATATAAAGGATAGTAGATAACGCAAGCTATCCATCGCTGCGTGTACGAAGTTGGCGCTAAGCCCCTGGAAGTAGATAGTGGAAGTACTATTCTCCATCGTAAAATTTGAGGCCTACGAAAGGGCATTCTCCTTTGTAATAAAGAAAAAAATTGCAAAATTCTTTTTTGCCACATTTTAAGACCTTGTCAGTTATACAACCCACTTGGGATATCAAAGCCCAGCGCTTGTCATTCAAAAGATGTCTCCGTCATCACTGTATCATTATCATTAAGGTAATCATCATTAATTGACATAACTGTTCAAAATTCAGTTTTTACACATTGATTTTAATGGAGCCACGAACCTTTTTAAATGTAAACATGTAATTTTAGGTGATTTTCAATTGATTATTATGGTTTTAAATGAGTACTTTTATTGGTAAGATCGGGGATGTTGAAGATATGCTCCACTTAGCTCTAAAAATTATTATGTATTCCATGAAATATAAATTATTCGTGATGAATTTATATGCATAACACTATCCACACTCGCTCGCTTAGTTTTTTTTTTTTTGAACTTAGGAAATTATTTTTTTAATTACTCGATAGTTTCGACCTGATTTTCACATTATCACACTTTTATAGGGTTTAGGCTGTTAAATTAATCTAATTTCTTATAGGTATATTTTTTTCTAAATACACTGTATAACACATTGAATGACATCTATCCATACATATCTATATCTATACATATAATAAAAATGTAACTGATTGCTGTCTGTACATGGAAGATATATGAGAAAAACTATTATTGGGGGCCTCTATCAACGCAATAGAACTCAAAACAATGATTGTTAGAATTTTTGTCTATTTCTCTGTTTATCTGTTTGTCTGTGTGTTTGTGCGCGCTAATCTTAGAAACGGCTAAACCGATTTGGGTGCGGTTTTCACTAATGTATTGTGGTAAGCTTCACTTAAAATTTGGTGTTTGTTTTATTTCAATCAGTTCATAAATAAAAAAGTTATATCAATTTAAAGAATCACGTCGAATAAAGACGGTGTTTATAAACTAAAGTCCACGCGGACGAAGTCACGGGCAACAGCTAGTAGTAAAATATTTTACGCTTTTGTAGGACCTTATATTTAAATAGATTTGGATAATTCATTCATTCTAGATAATTTAAGTACATTTCGGA
Source organism: Sesia apiformis (assembly GCA_914767545.1). NCBI lineage: Eukaryota > Metazoa > Arthropoda > Insecta > Lepidoptera > Sesiidae > Sesia > Sesia apiformis. The sequence goes on from OU611968.1 coordinate 696,164, forward strand.
AAAGTTCCGATTTGGGTCCATATCTAGTTTAAGTTCATTGATAGATCATATTCTGACAATTAAGTGGCCGCCCGGGCCGGGTGGTTTACTGGGCTTTTCGCAAACGGGATCCACCCGGTGGGCTTGATCACGCGGACGGCGTGAAGAACAGCATGAGACCAACAGCAATGCTATAAGGAAACCACTCCAATGATCTGCCCGCGGTAGCGGGCATCGAGGCAGCTTCCTCAGGTTGGCATGGAACTCCACCCGTCGTGTGAGAGAGCTGCGAACTTTACGTCAAATTCGGTCAAAGTTTGTGCAATAATATGTGACTTTAGCCTGAGCAAAAGGACCTCATTGTCGATATGTACTTATAGACTTTATTTAAGACTTTCTAATTTAAAATTTAGTTGTTTCGATATTCTGTTTAAACAGAAACATGCTCTAACAGGTGATAATAGATGAAGCTTAAATAAAAGAGTATGTTAATTTCTTAAAGACAATTAACTGAACATATAATGTTTTTATACCTAAACATTTTGTATAAATATGTATATTATTCTATTATCATAAATAGCGACACACTAGAATTCTTTGTCGCAAATTGTTCAACAAAATATAATAATGTTTTATCTGACATTTCATAGCGACAATAATGATTGTACATTTACAATATTAAAAACTTGTACAATCAAATCGAACTTGAATAAATTATTGTATAAACATGTGTTATTATTATTTTAAGCGACGGTTGATAGATAGACATCAACACATGTTGTAAGAAGACAATTAAAATAAGTAACACGAAAAATGCAACGGGCGGCCTTATTGCCAAGGGAATCGCTCTTCTAGGCAACCTTTGGGTAGTAAGGAAAAAACCGATAACAATGCTGCAATTTTGTAAAATTTTGTAATTATTTTGTAAATTACTATGTATAATATCAACAATCAAGGATTTGTGTGGCGATGGTGAACACAATCGATTTGTTTTTTAATGGTATTAAGCGCACTCTTACGGCTAAATATTAGCGGGACTAGCGGAGATAATACTGAATTGTATTGTGCAAATTGTCATTTATTTTCTAATTGTGGCAGCTTTGTATAAGCTAATAAATTTATCTAGATAACATATAGTATATATATTATATATGTAATCACAATAGTTTATAAGCTTCCTGAAAAAATATAACAAATAATTGTAACTTACATAATCGTTTGATTGAGCTTATCAGACTCACAAGTAGGCTACCGCAAAATGTACAGCATTTTCCACTTTATGCTATTCCCCCAATGTGTTTAGTACGTGTTTCGGTGGTGAGTGAGATATGCCAGGGCACATTCTCATCCCATCCTTTGCTATCCCTGCCTATTTTTCTAGCTGTTTCTCCAAATCCATTCCCAAATCTCCGAAGACAGGCAGCGCATCCGGGCGTGTGCCGACGTTTGTCATTCTGTACTGATATTGGCATATATCGCAGATGTCGCAGGACTACAGTATCCACATACCACCAGGTGGACTGTTTGCACATTTCTATAAATAAAAAAACTTCAGACGTTAAAACACATTCTTAAAAAGTATAACTACAAAACAGATTACTACTTATAATCGACTATTGGAACACAATTGATTAATATCGTTTCATCGCGCCGCGGCGCCGGCGCATGTCGCAACTGGAATCCCGATATACATTACTAATGAATATTCATGAATTTTGTCATAATTTAGCATTAAGAAATAGAATTTGCTAGAAGCATATCCTTTGTAGCAAGTCTAAACATATTGAGGTCAATCGGATATTTGATTCTTTGTGAATAATAATGTCATAACTTAAAATACAAATCGATAATGTATGGACATGATATGTATGGACATATCATCAATTTTCATCTCTCCACTGCTGGATATATACCTCACCCGGGGACCGCAACCTTCCGGTCTTCACATCCAGCCACTACTGGTGAACTACTTCAAGTCCTCGGTCCACGTGATTAGAGGCCGTTCCACAATACGCTTTTCGATACGTGGTCTCCATTCAATAACAAATCGATTCGTGAAATCAAACCTAATATATTTTGAAAAATGACGACTTAGAAATCATGAGTTAGACTCGTACCGCACCTACTGAGTTAATGACGTCAACAATCCATAAAATTAAAAAAATATATATTCTGTAGCTCAACCTATGCAAATGAAAATAGATTATGTTTGGATTCCTTAGGAAATCGTTATGCCGCCTAAATAAAGTCGGAGAGGATCGCTAGTAGGTTGATATCGAGAAAAATTGGTAGAGGAAGATGCGCGTGCGCCCCAATGATTCATCCTCGTGATATTAGCGGCTTAGCAGTTATTAATGACTTTATACAAACGCAGAACCCGTGGGTCGATGTACACTCCAACGCGTAAATCAAAAAAAGAAGGACAAACTTACAAAATCTTTATTCTCAATATACGTAATCATAACCTACCTAGTCGTAGCAATTAAACAACTTTGAACGGTTTAAATCGCGTATATTTAACATTATTTATATCCCGACGTTTCGAACACTTTGCAGTGGACGTGGTCACGGGGTGAGTAGTGACTAGTCAGTAGTCAGTAGGTGAGTAGTGAAGTGTAACCGTTTCCCTTCTCCTGTTACATTCCCTGTTCTTTATAAATGTATGCATAGTGTAACCTATAAAAATAGTACATTACTGTCTAGGCCCGAAATAAAGCAATTGACGGCATTTCAAATTAAATTTTTTTTTTAAAAAGACGAGGCGATGCCGAGTCCTTTTTAAATAAACGAGGCCGTTAATTGCTATTTCGGCCGAGACTTGTATAGTATTTTTCTCTAATTTGCGAGGAAACAATAAACAAATTAATTCAAGAAACAGAAGTTTGCTTCTTCAACTATGTCTGGTGACATTAAATCTAATTCACCTTCCAACGAACTAGTACTCACTGTTTATTAGACAACTTAAAATTGTGATAAACTTATGAGAACATAACATCCACAATACAGAGTAGGTATCTGATTTTCATTCCCGCCAATTTAAAAATAGCGTTGTAAACAATATCGACTTTATCCTTTGAAGTTAGAGACGAAAGTCGCTAGTTGACAACTATAGCGTCTAATTCAGAGGCGGCTTTTATCAAAGAGACTGAGCGCTTACAAGTATACTACCCGCTCGTTTTAAGTTTGCCGCTGGCGATAGGTATGAGTGTATGACGTTCGAAATTTTTTATTTAATTGTAACAATAAAAATTGTGTACGTTAGATATTTGGGTAAAACTATGACACATTATAAGTTTTGTTGTCACGTGGGGGAGGGTACGCGCATTCCACAGACCGGCAAACTTAGAGCGAACGCGTTGTACAAGTATAAAATTGTTGAGACCAAACTTATGAGATATTGTACCAGCTAATGTAACACAAGCTTATACAAATACAAATAAATAAATAAATAACATTCATAGCGTTTTGTCTCCGCGCGGCCGCGGAGTCCGCACAGCCGCGGAGCGACCAGAGAGAGGTGTTTTGATTTTTTTATTTCTAAATTCTTGCGGAACCCCGACAGAGGTATCACGGAACCCTAGGGTTCCGCGGAACACACTTAGAGTATAGCTGAGTTATTGTATTAAGTAGTTACAAATAACAATAATTAGCTATTGTAACTTTAAGATCAACTGTATCAACCGTGTGTGGTGGCGACCCTTGAGAGAAACATGGAAATACGCAGAAACGCACCACTAGAAAAACATAGATTGATACAGTGAAATCAACGAGACATGAGCTTTTCACCTGTGTGACTGGGTGCCGAATTGTTCAATCGGATTGTCGCCATGGTTAGCAGTGTGCACTATCGGCGCGCATTCATACAAACGCAAAGCTCATGTTTCGTTGATTTCTCGGTAGTAGACATTGTCCGAGCAGAATAACTTACTAACTTATTGCCTTTGATCATCGATTTATCATCGATCGACTTTGGTAGTGGATTTACCTGCTTTTGGTTACGATTTTCTAACTGAAAACTTCGTTGTATCAAGATTATGATAAAACAGAAACTTGCCAGTTCTATTCTATATTTTTTTTAACCAAGTGGTAAACTAAAGCCGAAGATAAGGTCCATTTTTTAAGATAATGTCAAATTTTATTTACATTTCGACCACTGAAGTCGATTTAAAAAGCATTATAAATTTATATTAACGAAATATATAAAGTGACCATTACATTCACAATGATGTTTTGGTAAAGGTGGTTTTACATTATGTAGTGTGAATACTTTCTGTGCGATAAGTAGATGACAGTAATGGCGTTAAGTGACTGTGAGAGAGGGTGGTCGTCTATTGGAATTAAGTATGTTTTTTGTAACGGAAAGACAGCGGCAGACGAGCATTCGTCCACCTGGTTGTAAGTGGATACTGTCGCCCTGCGACATTCGGGTTGCATGCCAACATCAGTCCAGCATAGGGTTGCCATCAGAATTTTAAAGAAACTACCATTCGTGGTCAGTAAACCCCTAAAAATTGCGTCCATAACCCCAGACACACTGAACATAGAAACATAAATCAGTTTTGTTCAGAATCTGCAATTGTTTAATACAGCCTATCATCTTTCGTGCGTTATACCTACACTTCTTAAAAAACCCCGGACAGATTTAAAAAATCCTTCCGGACGTCCCAGGACGTCTTGCAAAATAGGACAGTGTCCGGGAAAAACAAGTCCTGGACTCTCTGCCTATATTAAATTATCATAATAAATAGTTTCAAAATTTACAATTCTCTTTCGTAAGCTTTTTTAAGCTACGCGATTAGCAAAAAATAATTATATATGTGTATAACATTGACTTAAGTTTTTACGCTCTCCTATTAAGGCTTCCTGCCCCTACGTTCACATGGATCCACAACCAGGCACCACCGGTCGATATATGGATAATTTTTCCTCCTCTTCGTTCCACGCATTTAGAAATTCAAATATACTTAATAACATTGTTTATGCCACTTAGATTCACTAATTTCGGGATCGAAATAATAATTATACATTTCTAGGTCAATTCAATCCACACATCTGTCATGGCGACGATAGTAATGATTAGAAGTAAAGAAAATAACTACACATTTTGTTTAAAACAACAAAAATGTAATTATTTACTAACAGCCTGCGGATCGAAGCCGAAAAATAACTACACATTTTATTTAAAACAACAAAAATGTAATTATTTACTAACAGCCTGTGGATCGAAGACGAAAAATAACTACACATTTTATTTTAAACAACAAAAATGTAATTATTTACTAACAGCCTGTGGATCGAAGCCGAAAAATAACTACACATTTTATTTAAAACAACAAAAATGTAATTATTTACTAACAGCCTGTGAATCAAAGCCGAAAAATAACTACACATTTTATTTAAAACAACAAAATGTAATTATTTACTAACAGCCTGTGGATCGAAGCCGAAAAATAACTACACATTTTATTTTAAACAACAAAAATGTAATTATTTACTAACAGCCTGTGAATCGAAGCCGAAAAATAACTACACATTTTATTTAAAACAACAAAATGTAATTATTTACTAACAGCCTGTGGATCGAAGCCGAAAAATAACTACAAATTTTATTTTAAACAACAATAATGTAATTATTTACTAACAGCCTGTGAATCGAAGCCGAAAAATAACTACACATTTTATTTAAAACAACAAAATGTAATTATTTACTAACAGCCTGTGAATCGAAGCCGAAAAATAACTACACATTTTATTTTAAACAACAAAAATGTAATTATTTACTAACAGCCTGTGAATCGAAGCCGAAAAATAACTACACATTTTATTTTAAACAACAAAAATGTAATTATTTACTAACAGCCTGTGAATCGAAGCCGAAAAATAACTACACATTTTATTTAAAACAACAAAAATGTAATTATTTACTAACAGCCTGTGGATCGAAGACGAAAAATAACTACACATTTTATTTAAAACAACAAAAATGTAATTATTTACTAACAGCCTGCGGATCGAAGACGAAAAATAACTACACATTTTATTCAAAACAACAAAAATGTAATTACTTACTAACAGCCTGTGGATCGAAGCCGAAAAATAACTATCCATGAATCCACCAAAAACTTTCATGGGTCCGCCTTTGGAGCCTGACTGTGGATCCATGTGAACGGAGGCATTCCTGCAGCTACTAATGAGTAACTACCTTTTTCGCCACAGTCTACACGCACCCTTTACCCGCCTGTTTACATTCAAACCGTGTTCGATGCGTGACGAGATTATAATTGCAAAACGAAATAATCGATTAAAACTCGAATCGAATGAAGATAACGTCGTATGGAAACTATTCATTAGTTACATTATAAATAGGTACCTTTTATGCATAAATGCGCATTTAGCTTGCATAAATGGTGGTCAGACGTCACTGTTATTAAAGCTAGTTGACTTCATATGGTGTTCTTATTCGAATGTTCTAGAACACAATTTACGAAAAGGACAAAAATTACAATTGTTTTAAAACATATGCTGTTTGGAAGAAATTAGGTATTCCAACCCAGAGTAAATAATAAGTAAATGGTATGTCGTGTGGTGTCGGCCGGCCGTGGTAGAATCCATTCTGAAACCCACTTGGTCTGTGTGGCTTTTTTTTTTTATTAACTACCAGCTGACCCGACAGACGATGTCCTGTCCAAATTTCAGTAATACAATAATTTCAATAAGTTCATACAAAAATCTCATAGAAAAAAGCACTTTCAGTTTTTCCCGAATTTTCCAATTTTCCTGGCAACTTTTTTTAATTTTTCTTTCCCTACAAACCTTATTCGGACTATTACGAACATTTAAAAAAAATTAGCCAAATCGGTCGAGCCGTTCTCAAGTGATGCGCTTACCAATTGAACAGCATTTAATTTTTATTTATATATTTAGATTTGGAAAACTTACGATCTAAAGTATATTAGTTACTCAAATATAAGTAGGATACTAGATCAATTTACATGTTTTCACCTACAATTAATACAGTTATTTTAATGTACAGGCAAGCAAAACAAATAAGTACTTACTTAAGTACTTTTAAGGCCATACATCCCTCATACACGAAACAATATGCATGAGGACGGTTACGGTTACGGTTTAAGTATGTAGTATATTTCTGCCATTTAATTTTACTAGAGATAGTACTAGAAATGGTTAGAAGGGGCTGGGGGAAGGTGCGAAAGAGATATACCAGAGCCCATTTCCAATCTTATTATGGTAATCTTATAGAGATATACCAGAGCCCATTTCCATACCATCTTATCCCTCGCCATTTTCCCAAACCTTTCTCTAAATGCATTCCTAAATCTCGAAAAGTTGACAGCGCATCCGAGAGCATGTCAACGTTTGTCATTCTGAACTGATGTTGGCACGTATCACGGATGTCACAGGACGCTCCTTCTTTTTATATAAAAAAGTAGCTATTCGTAATTTTTAACACTTAATAATCTTAGTCATTATTACAAACTAGCTTCTACCAGCGGCTTCGCTCGCGTGGACTCACCATCCTTGTGTTATATGAAGATAGATAACACATATAATCACACTTTCCTACTGGATTCCTACTGGATACTTAGTTATACATTAGTGAAAATGCGATCAAAATTCGTTCAGTACCTTTTACGTGATGCTCAAACAAACAGACATACAGACAAATAGACATACAGACAAACAGGCAAGCTGCGATTAAAGAAAAACAGCATTATAAAAGAATGCCAAATTTTTGCCATAACCGGACAAAATTTTTAAAAACTACTGTTCTGTGGCTTCTAAAAAAACTATTTTTTTTAAATGTACAGACTCAGTACATTTACCTTTTTTCAATGTAATATAAAATTGTATTAATTAATATTTTCTTATGTAATTATTTATGATATATAGTTAAACAATTAAAACAATATGGAAGTTTATCTTACTAATAAATTATATTATATTAGTATTTTTATGTGTCGCTGGCAACACTGGGTGTCATCTATAAAAAGTGATTCAAAATATGATTAATTCAGACCAATACAAACCTATATTCATTTCATCGATTCGCTTGTGACAATATTTATTAAACATATCGACATTTATGTTAATATTCACATTTATATTTATGTGGTCATGTACTATCTACGATTTCTTTGATAGTAGTTATTAGTAGGGGCAAGTGCTGTACCTGTGGACGGTTTTACCTATGGACATGTCGTATAACTCGTAAACTAAAAAGAGAAAAAATAAAAACAGAACGCAACCGTAAAGCTATTTTAGTGTATTGCAACACTGACTAACTGTCATTTTTCTATTGTCACATAATGTGATCTCTGGCGGCGAGTAAAGTATTTCGTTGTGAAAAGTAAGTTCTTTTACCCATTTCTAGAGCATTTTATGCATGAATGACAGTAATTATTTGCTTATTAAGAGTTTGATTAAAGAAATAAATTATAAGAAAAATATTTAATCATGTTTTTGATAGTTTTAGATAACATTTGTAGCAGACACACCTATTTCAGGTTATGTTGTGAATTATTGTACCTGTGGACTAGTCCGTGTTTGTACCTATGGACTGTCCACAGGTACAACAAACTGCAAGTATCTGTGGACAGTTTAATGTATCGCCTTTTTGTTTGTTTGTACAATGCCCCGAAGCAAAGAAGGAAAGACACGAAGTTAAGAGAGGGTGTAAAATACGAGAAGCTGCAAAAATGTTTCATATTCCAAAATCTACTGTTTTTAAATATTTAAAGTTGAACGAAAACAACGATCTCACTCAAACGACTGTTTCTGTTTTAAGAAATGATGTTAAAAAAGTATTTTCTGCAGAAGAAGAGTTTATTCTTTTCGAATATTTAAAGAAAGCTGCATACTTACAGTCGGGATTAAGCAGTACTCAAGTCAGACAGCTTGCGTATGAATATGCTGTAATAAATGAAAAAAAAATCCCTCAGATATGGCGTGATTCTCAATTAGCTGGTGAAGGATGGTTAAAAGGTTTTCGACAAAGGTTTCCTCAATTATCATTACGTAAGCCTGAAGCAACTAGTTTAGCTAGAGCTACTAGTTTTAACAAAACGAATGTCACAAGTTTCTTCGATAATCTTGAAAAAGTTATCACAAGGTATATTTTCACCCCTGAATCTATTTATAATCTTGATGAAACAGGTGTTTCATCCGTACATAAGCCTGGAAAAGTTATTGCACCAAAATCAATCAGAAAATTGGGCAAAATAACATCTGGAGAAAGAGGAGTAAATCACACAATAATAGCTTGTGTAAATACTACTGGTAATTCGGTCTCTCCTTTGATTGTGTTCCCTAGGGTTCATTTTAAAGATCATATGTTAAAAGGAGCTCCGCCAGGTGCAAAAGGTACAGCAAACTCATCAGGTTGGTCCACAGAACCTATTTTCAGACAGTTTTTAGATCATTTCATCGATTTTGTTAAACCTTCAAAAGAAAAACCAGTATTACTTGTAATGGACAATCATGAAACTCATATTTCTCTTCAAATAATTAATAAAGCCAGAGATAATGGAATTGTTCTACTGACATTACCACCACATACGCCAGATCACCTTCAACCACTAGATAAAACTGTTTTTGGTGTTTTCAAAACACAATACAATAAATCAGCTGACAAATGGATGCTCAATCATCCTGGAAAACCTATTTCATTATATGATATATCTGAAATAATAGATGAAGCATATACATCATCATTTACACCAAAAAATATAATAAAAGGCTTTCAGGTAACAGGAATATGCCCTTTCAATAGAGATATATTTTCAGATGAAGATTTCTTATGTTCCTACATAACAGACCGACCTTTAGAAACTCCTTATCTTGAAAATTCAGCAGTTGTACGCAGTTACAATTTAATGCCTAAACAAAATATAGATCAATCCCCAAAACCTGATCCAATGCCGCTTAATTCAGTGGACCTGAATAAACCCGAAACTTTCACCGCACCTTTAATCATAACACCAGAAGCTGTGCGACCTTTTCCTAAGGCATCACCCAGAAAAAATATAGGACGTCGAGGAAGGAAACCCGGGAAAACCAGGATATTAACTGATACCCCGGAAAAAAACTCTGTCATGGATGAATGTCTAAGAAGACAGACAAAAAAGCAAGAAGCAGATGAAAGGAAACGTAAAAAGAAAATTCCCATTCTTAAGTTTGAGCTGAAAACTGACAGAAGCAAGATATCGGAAAACGAGATTCCCAGCACAAGCAAAACCAAAAATATTAGGATCATAGATGATATTAGTTTGGCGATGTGTACGGGCTGCCAACGATATGAAGACAAACGTAAAGTATTTAAATGTAGTCTCTGTCAAGGATACTATCATTCTAATTGCATTTCAAAATCTCACAAGGAAAGTTATGATTCTGATGATGAATCTTCCTTTATTTGTCAAAGATGTTATGTGCTAGCTGATGAGTCTGATGAAAGTAATAATTCATCTATTATGGAATTATATGAAGCTGTTCTTAATGCCAAAACGTACTAATATTGTATTTTCACATTAATTAGAGTTTATTTAAGTTATTTCTTTTTCTTTATGTGTATATAAAATATATATGTCCATAGGTACAAACGTGTCCACAGGTACGTTTATGCTTGTCCATAGGTATATCATGCAGATGTACGTGTGGACAAAAATGTGTTTTTTAAAAAATGTGCCATAAAACAAAAATTACTATACTTAAGTTCTTAAGACATGTCGATTTATAAAGTTTTATTATTCCTTAAATTATCCCAATACTTGTTAAAGCCAAATAAACAAAAGGTTTTCCAAAAAAAAATGTTTTATTTAGAAATCTGGGATATGTCCACAGGTACAACACTTGCCCCTAGATAGCTATTTCTTATTATATACTAGCATGCGTTACAATGCGTTAGAATATTTTTGGAACGAAGTTCCTTTACGCGGCTTGCGGTAAGTGTGATTCGAGAAAAAATGTAACGTCACGTAAGATTTTTACCCCCTCCATACGCCTTTCTCTTTCTCTCTGTGTGTGTGTGCGTGCGAGTATCGAGAGCGAGACTCGAGCAGAATAACAGACGTGCAGACTAGTGCGTGGCCGGTTGTATAACCTAAATTTTTTATTTGATTCATTTGTGTTGAAAGTATGATACAAAATTTAAAGAAAATACATGAACTATACAGATTTTATTTCAAATTACACTCGGAGTTTAAAATAAAATGCGTGAGGATCTTCGTCCCTGACGGGGGTCCCCTAACCGCACACGTTTTCTTTTTTTATCAGAAACCTTCGCGGTTTCTGATAAAACACAACAATATCTAGAGCATTCCCGTAAGTAAGATCATTATTGAAACACTTAACTCGGCAAATAAATATTTAAATTTGAATTAAATAAACCAGGAATGAGGTCGGAGTCCTGCACTGTACACGAGGGCACAGTCGACTGGGTTAATCGGTCGAAGTTGAAAGTGAAATTTCAGACGCCCTTGAACTGCACAGTAAACATTTCTGCAATATTTCCGGTTTCCATCCGCAACCGGTCGTCGAACCTTTCCGAGCCAAGTGCATTACCGCATTGCGAGTTTAAAAATACTTTTTAAAACTATCGATTGCATTTTCGGTGGCTTAGTCACGTCGACATTGGAAACCAAGATTTTCTTGGAGTCGATGACAGAGATGCATATTTCATTCGATTAAATGTATCGATAAATAGAGGTAAGTACATTAGTTGCAATGCAACCGGCCCTTTCAGTATTCACTGTTGGACAAGGGCCAACTTATGTACATTGATTTGTGCATGAGGGATGTATGGCCTTAAAACGCCTCCTTCATCGCAAGTGGGTTGGCGAGTCCACTCTATTAGAGGCGGTGTAGTTCCTTAAGGGCTATTGATGTCCTCAACAGAAGAATTCGTGGTCCAATTGGCGCAGAGCCTTTACAAGCGCGCCGACAAAGGACCACACTCACACCTACACAATATAGCGCCTCTGCACACGCGGCCACCGGACGAGCGTCCACTGGCCCGCGAGCTCCTGCAACCGCCGCCGTCAGTCTAGTTGGCAGGCGGGGTACAAGAAGAAGGTACAAGAAGCATATATAAGCCGACTCACAGTTAGTCGGCAACCTAAGACCAGGGGAGCCGTTGCCCCCTGAGCTGACGCGCGAGTACGAGGGGTTCCTCACACTCGTACCTGCGCTCGCGCACTGAAGCGCACATAAGTGCGGAAGTCCCGGTAAGTATAGGTAAATAAGTAACTCACGTGATGAGTGAACATCCCACGATGTTGCTATTCTATAGCCAGCTGACACAATTAATTAAACTTTCTTGATTGAGCTCAGCATAATTTCTTGTATTATATGCTTATTGATTTTCTCTGTTTTTATTGATCCCCGAAATAAATGAATGTGAACACAATAATAGTTTTGTACTAACAAGCGATCAAAGAACTGGGTGCAGTCAAGTTATTTGTCTCAACTGCCAGCCAATGGACTATTGAATTGACTATAAATCATCATAACTCCGGATTATAGATAAAGCTGTCCAGATTCAGGCCTCAATCCTATTGTTCGCGTTTCATATGCATACTTTTGATTGATGGTTACTTTAAAACTATAATGGGTGGCATGGGAATTAATCTAAATGTGAATTTAACCATTAAAAATACAAGCAAAGATTTCAAAACTTTAGTCTTATCGATAATAAATTAAAAATAAGATTTTTTTTATATGGAATAGATGGCGGACGAGCGGGCGGACCCCACAAGATGGTATGGTAAGTGGTCACCGCCGCCAACTCAACACCAGGAGGTATGCGGGTACGCTACCGATCTTGCAAAATCATCATAATGTTAATGAGTTACAGTTTAATCAGTTACATCAATCGACTTTTAAGGAATCAAATGTCAAATCTTCATTATCTATTAGTGAATTTCTTTATATCCTATATACTGGGCTCTTGGCCGCGGCTTTGTCCACGTGCTCAATATCCCATGGGAACATTAGTTTTATTTAATTTATCTTTATTTATTTCGGAAACTTCACAGCATGAAAAAATATACTTACATAGTATAAAATACAACGTAGATAGACAATGATCTCTTAAGCAATTTTACCTACGAAGTAACGTCATTTTAAATGATTCAATAGGTATATATGAAATAATAGAATTTGAACATAATTAGCGGAAGGATGCGTGTATGTCTAAGTCATAAGAATGTGTATAAAATATGATTGTTTTCATAGTCAATAGTTCATGTTTCATGTTCATTTCATACCTTTTCATGGTTCCCAAAAAAATCCATGCAAAATTTCAACTCAACTCGTGGATCCGCTGATGCGTGAAAATATATTATTCATGATGTATAGAACATTATATATAAAAAACTTCGAAACTGATCGGTGTTTCGGACTCAGCTGGTGACCCTTAGTACCGATTTTTTTCTAAAATTGGAAAAGGTTTGTATTTAAACGTACAGTAAATCATGATCAACAAAACACTTAATTTTTGAATAACTGAAATAAAAAAAAAATGAATAAGAATATTAAAGTCCGATATCTTTATTGTCACGTGAGAGTCTGCCATCGATTAGCTGCCACCAGTATTATCCAGTATTTCTGCTGCTCATTGCTCTCCAAAGTAGTGATCATAAATTTCTTTGTAACCTTACAAACATCTGTCTTATTATTAATCGAGAGTGCCATAATAATGTTTTGCATCAATGCAGCTCAAACATAATCCTACGATTGTATCGCTACAGAATACAGCCTCCATATTGATAGATCCACTTCTAGATAAATAACAAAAGAAAATGCATCACCTAATAAGGCGTACGTTATGACAGACAAATGGACATAGCTATCTTGATTGTGATTCGTCAATGCCATCGGACTGAGAGCATCGTAAATGGTCGCGGGTTGAGTTCCTGTCAACTTACAAGGTTTATGTTATACTTATCAATGACGTTCCTTGTATTTTGTATGTATGATTGTTATATGTGGCATAGTATGCCAGCTTTACTGATGAAATATTTGATTTTTTAAAAGCCAAACCAACTACGAGATTCGCAAAAGTACGAAAGTCACCGAGGAAGTAGCTCGTGGAATCAGCACGCTGAAGGGCAGGTCATATTAAATTGTTTTTTTCTCATCGTGGACGGAATAGGCGGCTATTCAGGCATCTCGTGACCACGGCTGGTGTAACCCGTGCCGCAACGTCCAGTAGAAATAAAAGGTAAACAAAAGCCGCTTTCATATTCTTTTTTTTTATAGAGAAGAGGGCGGACGAGCAAGCGGTCTCACGTGATGGTAAGTGTTACCGCCGCCCATGGACACCTGCAACACCAGGGGGTATGCGGGCGCGCCGCCGACCTTGCAAAATCCTATTCACAGCTTTCATATTCGATTTACACATTACGCTAATGTTTACATATCCGTAAACATATACATTGAAACCCATTTAAATAGATAAATATGACAAAAGTATTAGTTCCCAATTTCAAATTAAGCTCAACTTAATCAAGAACCATTCGAGTGAGCAAGTAAACAATTGATCAGTGAATCTAGTATTATCGATTGAACTAGACGAATTAATCGACTGTTCACTGACTCCTATACGTGTGTTCATTTGTTCACTACCAAACACGTGTTTCTCTAAAAAGAGATTTTCACTCTCAAAGGAGTGACCTCGTCAATTATTTCTTATGCCATTTCAGAATCATTTTATCATTTTAATAATTCTCTAGCAGCGAGCGTGAAAAATGTATTCATTATTTAGCGGAGATACATAGCAATGTACAATATTGTAATAATGTAAGGTACATTGTAATCGTGGTGAACGTGATTTGCTAAATTGTACTATGAAATGATTCTCAATTGCCCGGTGCCTGGTAAAGTTAATTGCAGTTGTGAAGACAGTTTAAGATTTGGACTTGCAGTTAGTTACACCTTGCCTTTCTAGAAACTTCCTTTACAAACTTTCTGTAAATAATTCTGCCCTCCTTAGAAAAAAGGCACAAGTGCGTTTTACGGACTTTCAAAAAAAATGAAAACAATTTTGGTAAAATTTCGTTAATTTAATATCCTGCTTGACGTTTGGGAGTTTTGGGTAAATCAAATGAATAACCATTGTTTATTGCCTCTGTTTATTTTTAGTTTTTCGAATATAAAATTTACCTAATATGCTTTTTTCTTATTTTATAGAAGAAAGGCGGCAGACGAGCATACAGTCCACGTGATGGTAAGTAATGGTAATGGTAAGATAAGATACTGTCGTCCATAGACATCCCCGCGATACATGCCAACATCAGTCCAGAATGACAAACGTTGGCACGCCCCCGGTACCTGCGCTACCTACCTTTGCAAATTAAGGAATGGATTGGGAAAATGGGGATGGATAGGATAGAATGGGAATGGGCCCTCAAATATCTCACTCACTACACGTAGTGGATCTAAACGTACTTATATTCGGGAAATACGGTAGAGTGAGAAATGAAGTGAACCAGTCGAGTGCGCCCAGCGGCCGTGGGAATGCAGCGTGCACTTTCCCCCACAAAAATATTATTAATGCCCTTTCTTCTCAGGAAATTTAAATCCTTTTACAATGTAGGTATGTGGTGACCAAGAAGTAATGCTGTTGGCAAAATTAATGATAAAGATTCGTCGATGGAAGTTACAAACTTATAGCGCATAAATATGGGGTTTAATTCATAACCATAACCCAGGGGAAATAACAGCACGTGTATTGTTCTCTTGTCCACCATACCACGGATCCAACAGTTACACCGTAAGGATTTTGAGGCGGTAAATCTGTCGCGAGAGTGCAAATTTTTACGTGAGTCAGTCACCCCTGGCAGGAAGGCGAGCGACCTTGTCGGCCGGTCGGCCTCGACTGACGCGGGGCGACGCGGGCCCGCCCTTATATGGCACGCGTGTTGCGCCTGCGCTTCCACATCACGTGGTACAAGCTATACAGACGAGCTGCATTTTGTAGCGATACAAACGCTACGTAGTATCATAATTATGTCAATGGAATGGATATGGAAGCTTTCACTTCTAATATTATATACACCTAATATATTGTTATATCTTAGAAAGTAAGGGTGGCAGACGAGCATACGGTCCACCTGATGGTAAGCGCATACTGTCACCCATAGATATCCGCGATACATGTCAACATTAATCCAAAATGAGAAACGTTGGCACGACCCCGGATGCGCTGCCTTTGGAGATATAGGAGTGGATTTGGAGAAAGGATTGAGAAAATGGGGAGGGATAGGATGGGAATGGGCTCTGGCATATCTCACTCATTACCGAAACACGTACGTACATTAGGGAAATAAGATAAAGTGAGAAATGCATTACATTTCAAAGGTAGTCTTCTGTGAGAGAGGGGTAACGTGGCGCCCAGCGGCTGTTGAATTACCGCATGCACTCACCCCCTCCCAAAATCTGCAAAGTAAACTGTCCACAATATCTGCAAAATCACGTCAGTTATCATAATATACATCTATATAAATTATGCGACATTTGATTAGACTATCACAAAGATTTTGAAAACCGTTTATACTCGTATTAGTCGCCCATTGATGTATCTAACAAGTTTATGCAATCTTCAACTTAAACATTCTACTTAAATCCCTTGCACTTGAAATCAGAACAATTGTGTATTTAATGTACCATTCGAAGGCACACTTTTGTAATCAATTTTCGTCTTTAAAGATAGTAAAGTTAACTATTAAAGTATTTGTAGAGCTGCAAAAAGTGTCCCGTCTGTACAAGACGTGAATTGCATCTAAATCGCATTAACCGTTCTTGTGGCTCGTTTATGCGTTTTATCGACCTTGTGGAGTAGCAACTTGTCGAAGTTTTGTGAATGTCGATACGATATCATCAGGATCCTACAAAGTGAAGGTGCTTTCTAGAAAAGACTTAGGGCTCATTTGCTAGATGCACAAAAGAAGGGAAATCCCTAACTACTTTTTTATTACTTATTTCATAATTGATTTAATCGATACGTCGGCGTTAGGATTCCTGTAGCCGAGCAAACAAGAGACAAACAATAAATGATCCATGGGTCAAAGCTTGATAACTAACCATAGTTAATTAGTGAAAATAGTATAATTTTTGATGCTGATATCTCATAAATAGTATAAATTTATATAGATATACTAGCTGTGCCCGGCATGCATTGCAATGCGTTCATTTTTTTTGTTGTCAGAAACCTTCGCGCAAAAACTCACCAAAGTTTCATCGAAATCGGATGAATGGTTTACGAACGCATACAAGACGAACAAACAAACATTATTTTTTATATATGAGATATATAGGTATAGATATTTATAGATTATTATTATCATTTTTTTATATAGATATTTGTATGGAGTATAAATTCCGTATATATATAAAGCTCGATTACCACTCACTCACTCACTGACATAATTGTTCTCCCAGTTGCCACCACCAGGGTGAGAAACTTTAAATGAGGAAGTACTTCGATGGGTCCCGTGAGCACCAGAAAAATCCGACTTCTTCGAGTTGACCATACCTGATGAAAAATTTTAACGGCCAACTCAAACGGTAAGCGGGGGGGGGGGGGGGTGCTCGACCGAATGTCGTAGGGAACTGCCGGCAGATGCCAGCGGGCGTCGCCGAAACCTAGTTTATAAATTACATCTAAATATTATATATAGCATACTTGATTTTTAGTTATATCTGCGTAACATTTTATTGTGTCTTTATTAGTTTATTTCAATTGTGTTCCATCTGTCACTTCCGTGCGAAAGTTACTCTGGGCTACAGCTGAAAATCAGCGTCGGAAATCATTAAGTGGTTTCCGACACAGTGTTGAGCTGAACACCCTTTCGAGGCGGCGCTGCGACACGCGGAATTGTCAAACTAGTTTTGTTATTCCCTGTCCTTGTTCTGTGTACTGATTCTTGTGTGTAGTGCCGTGCTTAAGATTTTCCAACTTGCTTCTGGATAATTCTAATTACCTAGAGAGTAAGTTATGTTTTTTTTATAATATGGACATGTGTTGTTATAATTATAACTAACATTAATTAAGGACGTGTGTTATTTATTATAATTAAAACTAACAGAAAGTAAATTAAATTTAATTAATTAAATATTTATCGGTTTTTAACGGTTTTTTTTTTATAGAATGGGAGCAAAGAGAGTCGCGTCAGGCTTGTATCTGGATTTGGGATTCTTTAAACCTAGTGGATTTCAACCCCAGTAAGACGCAAGTCTATGCATTCACCGCTAAAAAAAACCCTTTTGTTGTAGCACCTCGCTTTCAGAGCATACCTCTTAAGATCTCGGAGGGTATAGGGATCCTTGGTGTCGACATCTCCAGCAAAGTCGAATTTAGGGGTCATCTGGAAAATAAGGCCAAAATGGCCTACAAAAAGCTCGGTGTGCTGAACAGAGCGAAGCGGTACTTCACCCCTGGGCAACTCCTAATGCTTTACAAAGCTCAGGTGAGGCCCCATATGGAGTATTGCTCTCATCTCTGGGCCGGCGCACTGAAATACCAATTGGACCCACTTGACTCCATCCAACGACGTGCTGTTCGTATTGTCGACGATCCCACTCTCACGGGCGGTTTAGAATCCCTCAGCATTCGGAGAGACGTTGCGTCTCTCTGTGAGTTCTACCGAATGTACAATGGGGAATGCTCTGAAGAACTTTTTAATATAATTCCCACCTCGGGTTTCTACAACCGCACCTCCCGTCACAGAAGTGCGGTCCATCTGCATTTCCTCGATACGGAGGTGTCGCGCACTGTTCGGTCCAAATAATATTTTATACCGCGAACCCGTAGGCTGTGGAACGAACTGCCTGAAGACGTCTTTCCGTTAAGCTACGATATGGGGTTCTTCAAGAGAGCTGTGAATAGGATTTTGCAAGGTGCGCGCCCGTATACCCCCTGGTGTTGCAGATGTCCATGGGCGGCGGTAACACTTACCATCACGTGGGACCGTTTGCTCGTCCGCCCACTAATCTATAAAAAAAAAAGAGGAGCGGGCGCCACGGATCTCTCAGTCAATAGGGCTGTTGATAATTTTAGAAATATCGAATTTTCGATATATCGATATTTATTTAAAAGATATAATTGTCCAATTCAAAAATTAGTTTTATTGTTTTTTAATAGAGTACATTCATTAAAGAAATTAAATAACAAACAAAGAAAAATGTTAAATCAGTGTATTTTCCGTAAATGTTAATACATGTAAAAAAATAATATTATGTGTACCGAGTAGTCTCTCACGCGCTGCTCGCGGATTGTCGTTGTCTGTAGATTATCGTGAATTCTGGTAAATATATAAGCGTATCGGTTAAAATTGTTGAGAGTTCATATTGTCAATTAAAACTCCGCTACTGTCAGATTGAAAAAATGATGTATACCGATATTTGTCAGTAAGAGTTTTTAAAAATAGATACTCGCTGTTTAATGTGTAAAAAAATACCGACACCGATACTAAGATTTTATTATCGAACTATCGATATATCGTTCCAAAAAAATATCATTTATTTCAATATTATTTTAGACATAAAATAATAGATTTTAAAAAAGGATTGAAGTTTAAACATTATATGTCGTTTCTTTGAATATCAAAGCAACACCAAATAAGTTTGTTTCACTCCACAATCCTTTACAAAACCCTTTATAAAACGACATATAATGTTTAAACTTCAATCCTTTTTTAAAATCTATTATTTTATGTCTACCTACAACTTTACAATTTTGTCTACCTACAGAACAATTCTCTTCACTTGACGCCCACACTGTTTTACCGACACCATAATACGAGTAGATTTACCGACAGCGCGGAGCGCCGCAAAACTCAGACGAAAGAAATATATTTTCTTTACATTCATAAATATATTTCTAAAAAATAATATCGATATTTCGATATTTTATCAACAGCCCTATCAGTCAGTCTCAACTGTCAGTGTTCGGTGAACACGAATTTGTTTCGCGCGTGTGTAATAAATAAAATAAATTTGATCACTCCCGCACATCGAGTGTTATAAGTACGTATTTGCCATTCCAGCCCACAATGCAATTGTGGAGAGAATATTTTCCCTAATGTCAACTCAATGGTCGGACGAAAGAAACAGGTTGTCAGTGGAGACAATTGAAGCAATTTCAATTTGTCATTATAATTTTCAAATGACTTGTGCCCAATTTTATAATTATGTGAATAAAGATAAATGATACACTTAAGAAATTAAAATAAACTTTAAAATACATATGACTGTGCAAAAAGGATTAGCCTCGCATCTTTTTTATTATTCCACGTGTTCATTTTATTAAATTACTTAAACATTATTGATTTTTTATCAGAGTAAAATGAACCATTACCTAGGTACCCGCTTTTTAACGTTTTATTTATTTAGCACTTAAACGTCCCGTATCAATGCTTGGGAATTATGATAACCCTACCATAAACCATTGATATACACAGGTCCTGGAAGTATTTGGCAGCTCACTGCCATAAACAATCACTTCGTTTATCTTCCTACTAATTAAAACTGTTGTTAATATTGAGATGTCATTCACACGGAAATGCCGGCGTGTGGTCTATTTTGATTGATGTGTCAAATTGTACGGTATGCAGCTATGTATATGGCATATCATAAATTTAAATTACCTTTATTTGTTGTGACATTGGCCGGCTTTAGAATGGCACCGCCCTACTAAGGCGCATAATGGGTAACAAGCCCTAAGGAACTACACCACCTGTAAAAAGGGGACTCGCCGCCAACCCGCGGGATGGCTTGGTGTTGCAAGGCCTTATATCATTCTTGAACAAGATAATGTGCATAGGGAGGCCGATCTCCAGCAGCTGACGTAAAAAAGGGCCGCTAGTGTTGTTATTACTTCCGAAACTTTCCAGAATCGAGACTGTTAAAAAAATTATGTTTATACAGGAAAAATAATGTTTATATTAAAAAAATACCTGGACCGTCTTAACACTGATTGTCTATCATTAAAACTAACAATTTTAATTCTACAGATTTTTTCAGATTTTGATAATTTCCTCAAAAATCTTATTTTTTTTTAAACGAAGTCTCTGACTTTGTTGCTCTGTACTACTCACTATACGCTGCTACGAACGGCAACGCCGCATCTATCCATAAACAGCTGCTAATCGAACCGCTACAATTAGATAACAAATATCTATTCAATTCAGTGCTAGTGTACTATGCGGTGCGAGTGAGTGGTTTAGTATATGAAAAAGCGCAGAATTTTAAGATGTGGAACAGTAGTTGTTAGATTTCACAAAAGAAAGACGATGCCGGTATGTATTATTTAAACCTACTTGTATACTGCCGCTATTATTTGTACCTACTCTCAAAACCAGTACACGCCACAGAATAACAACTCCGTTATCTAATTATTTTCATAAATATGTTCTCAAATTATTCCTCTGGTCTATTGCTAAATATTTTAATTGTTTTTTTTTTATTATTATACGTAGGTATTCAATATAAAAGCATCTTTAAATTATTTTCTAACATAAGTAGCTCGTCCGACCTTAACTTTTTTGCCGCCAAAAGGTGACGGCCATTTTGCGTAATTTTTCTCTTCACTTACATCTATTTCTTTTAATGAATCTATTCCATAGGTAATAGTTTTAACTTATCTGTTTTAACTTGGCTGTTAATTATTGTTTTTTTTTAATAATATGGGGCAACAGTACTTCGTAAAGTCATGTATCGATTACCTGCAGTCATTATTAAAACGAGATTTTAATTGGCGGCTTCAGTTATGATCGATTATCTCATATCGAAAATAAAATGTATGACCGACCGATATTAAAGATAAGAGAAGCTATCAAAATATTTTGTTAATAAACTATGGAATATTCATTGAAATTTAATTATAGAGTCGAGATATTTAACTGAAATATTTTTGTTTTCTTGAATGCTTAAGGCAGAGGGTACACTAGTATCTTTTGTATTTATACATATAAAGTGAAATGTCCTGTCTGACTGACTGATTCATTAACGCCGAGCCGAAACCGTTGAAGCTAAAAATTGTATGAAAGAAGAATGGCCATTTGTGTAGGCCCCTAATCTTACGATAGGGTACAGTAGAGTAACTGTACCTTATATAAATTCGAAATTTTAAGGGAGTCTGTAAAAAGATTTTACGCAATTCGGTTGTGGGGATAATATTTCTTTAATTGTATTAGTAATAATTGTATTGACATGTCCGATAACAGTTAAAAATATCCTACTGTCTTGACTTTGACTATTGATTATTTATAAACTTTTCCGAAGGATATTTTAGGGGAATCTGTAGCCGTTCAAGGCGCATAAGTTAATTTAGTACCGCCATTCCACAGTAGATGTCGCTGTACCTTGCGGAAGCGTGCTATCGTTGGTTAGCGTCTGAATGTATGAGCAAGTTGGGCAATTTTTATGTTTAATTATAAGCCGCCTTGCCTCGAACTTGTGCGAGCGCGCTGAGAAGTCACGCCTCCAGCACATCAAGGGACTGGCGCCACTTACCGCCACTTACCGCCACTTACCGCCACTTACCGCCACTTACCGCCACTTACCGCCACTTACCGCCACTACACGCCACTACACGCCACTACACGCCACTACACGCCACTACACGCGCACCCTAGAGATGGCAAGGCATTTCCGCGCGACCTGATAGCACCCAAACAAGGTGCGGCTTCACAATTCACATGGAGCTTCACCAACGCCCGGACATGACACCTAAGTCGCCGCCCGCGAAAGGTCGCTCACTGGGCTTTGCACAAGCGGAATCTCCCCAGTGGCTTGATCGCGCGGGCGGCGTGAAGAAAGAAGACCAAACCAAGGCTACTCGGAAGAGTGGCCACCCCAGAGACCTGCCCGTAGTAGCGGGTAGCGAATCGACCTCTGGCAGTGGGCTACTAGCCCAGGTATAGAACTCCACCCCTCTTCGAGGGGGTGTGAGAATGCTATTATGTTTAATTAGAAATTAAAGCAGTCATAGTTTGCCTAGTTACGCCCTAGTTTACGCATTTACGCAATTTGATTATAGGGATAATATTTCATTAATGATGCTTCTTAAGCGATTATAGATTCCTTGTGACCTTCCCGATTGGTTCCTCGTAAACGTAACATACATACTATATAATAGATTTTCCCACACTCCCACCTCTTCCCGTGGGTAATAAGCGTGGGTAAAAGGTGACTAAGGGTTAATAAGCCTCGAGGACTAACACTGCCTGTAAAAGTGTTGACTCACCAACCCGCTTAGACAGCGTGGCGTTCAAAGGCCCGTGTCCTACATTGGACGATAAAAGATCTCTGGTTACGGTACGGCACAACATACACAATAAAGGTTACAAACCTCCTTTTGTAATTTCGAACAGGGCCATAAAACATCATGTGGACCCAGTGTAAATTGGTGGACAACTATCTATCTAGACTCTCAATAACAAAAATAACTAAAAATAGTCCGAATTAAAAAACTATAACTCATATATGTAAAACACCGAATTGTATAATTATTGAGCTATTGTTTGTAGAGGCCGATATCCCTAGTCGAACTCGTAATCACTTTAAACAAGCGATGATCGTTTTTAATAAATAATTAATAAGGCTTGTGTCTGAGAATGATGCATTTCGAGTAAAAATTCTGTTTTTTTTGTTTTTTTTTTATTTCACTATGATTGGAAAAAAAAAATTGTAAACGGTTTTTCTAAAGAGCAGTTCTCACAAATTTAACATTAATTTCCCGGTATGCACCAGTTTAGAATTTAATTCTTTATATACTGTATTTCACCACTGTTAACAATCTTATAGATGAATTATCTGACAATAAATCTCTAAATAAAATGTGTAAAAGTAAATGAAATATGACAAAAATCGTACCAAATTTTTCGTATGCGTCGAAATCCAAAGGGCATACAAATGAGAGTCCGTCTGTGTACTTGAAAATTGAGCGTCAATTCTTTTTTATTCGTTATTGTTTCAATTATCTTGTAGTTTTTTGTCAATACAAAAATTTTTTAATATGAAAATAAAAATATCTTTCAAACTTTGTAAATTAAACGAAGAATAAAAACACTGTAAAAGGAAAAAGTGTGCGATGGCCGGGAATCGAACCCGGATCAACTGCTTGGAAGGCAACTATGCTGACCATTACACCACCATCGCAGACGAAATAATGTATCAAATATTGCTTTACTTCTCTTAAGTGTACGTTGCTTTTGTTGTGTCATTGATTTTTGTTTTTTAGTCTAATTATTAGTTTTATATTTTAAGTGCTATGAATAATATAAACATATGTTAAATTATTTTTTTATCTAAAAATTTTTTTAAGTAGTAAATCATTTAATTGGTAGTCAAATCGATAAAATAGTTCCAAAATCATTAAAGAAAAGAAAAATTCGGCATCTATGCGTATAAACATTTGCATTTTCATAAAAAAACATATGAAGTATTCGTATAAACATTTGGTTTGGACATTGGCAATTTCGGGTTCAACCATTTTTATCTGCGTTTGTACTAAATCCCTTCAAAATAAGCACTATCTGAAGTTATTTGCATCATAAAGCGTCTAACTCTGTACAAACAGTCATCGATATCACGACTTTGTGTTACAAGAAGACATTTTTAACAGATCTAGACATTGCGATTCATTTTCTAGTAAAATAGAAAAAGTGTAAATGGCATATTATGATCCTAAGCTCCTCAACCATATGTCCTTGGATAGGGCTCGTAAAATTCTACAAGTTTTGTATGCAGTGCAATGCAGCCAGGCCCTTTAAGTATCCACTGCTGGCCATGAGGCTCCCTATACACATTGTCTTGTGCCCGAGGTATGAATGACCTTAAAACGCCAAACTGGCCAAGCGGGTGGGCGAGTCCACTCTTTTGAAGATGGTATAGTTCCTAGGCGCTTGTGATAGCGGTTTTCTTATCCCTTAGTCGCCTTTTACGGCACCCACGGGAAGAGATGGGATGGTGTAATTATTCTATAGGCGGCCGACATCATACGGCATACAACTTTTCTATAAATAAAGATTTCTTTTCTAAAACTACGCAAAATAGCGGAAAGACCCTTCCGACTGACGTCATCGGACTTTTAAGCGTTACATTGCAATCTGCATCTCTTTCTGGAAACAGCTTTAATATCTAAAAACCTCCATCAAAAAGAGTCCGAGTAGTACTATAAATGTAATTCAAAGAACGCAATCTTGCACATACAAAGTGGGCAAGATAAATGCAGTTGCATTTGCGACAAAGTGCATCTCAATTAATTAGGAAAAATATAATCTTTATAGTCGTGAACAAGGCACGAACAACGCTTGTACGGTTAGCAGAAAAACGGGTTGATTTCAAAAATAAGAATCGTGATTATATCTAAAGTACGTTCTAATCCAATCTGCCATTTGCATTTAGCTTTAAACCTTAACTTTAAATTTGATGAGAACGGACTATATGGTGATATGACAAAGCCCACGATTTGAAGAAAGTAACCGGTAGTGGGTGCATGAGAAGAGCGAAAGAACGTGTGTGGTGGCGGTCCACGGGAGAGACCTATATCCATTAGTGGATAGCTTCACGTATTTAATTAACACATGTATACTTTAATAAGCTTGTGGTAATCAAGTCGGGAATTTATGGACCACTATACATATGTACGAGTATTATTAATATTATTATGGATCCGGCCGCCCTGGATTCGTTTCCACGCTGTTATGCCAAACACTGAATTAGCAAAATTACAGAGTGAAAGTGTCCATTACCAGAGCGAGCGAGAAAACGGCACACGCGTCATAATACTCATAACATGCCTCAACGAATCATTGGTTACAAATAACTCAGAGGGCAGCACTATGCAAAAATATTTGATTTGCGATGAACAGCGGCGTGGGGCGCTAGCAATGTTCAGATTTTTAAATTTAAACAGATATAATGACACTACTTAGTGTTTGCTACCTACATCTGTATGAAAATAATTATTCATTAAAAATACCATGTCCATTTATCTATTATAAATATATAGACTTGTATTTAACCTGCATCAAAATATACGAAGCGACCAAAAAAAAACATAATCAACATAACAACCTATTTTATAAATCCTAAATCGAGATAACTGGTGACCACGGCTGGGGCAACCCGCGCCAAAACGTCGAGTAGGAATAAAAGGTAAACAAGTATCTTTATTATACGCGTTCAGACCCGATTTAGAATATAAAAGTGTACAAAACGAGAATGTTTAAAAAGTTATAACTACCTATTTTTGAATAACTCAAGTAAATAATTTTTAGTTACTAAGAATGTCATCAACAAGTCAACGGTCTCGTCTTCTATTTTATTCTCACTAGAGAACTAGTGAGAAAAGTCTCACTAACCTAATATCTCACTAACCTAACCCACCATTAAATTTGCTGCCATCGATTTGCTTCAGTATTCAATGGGTATTCAGTATATTTTGCTGCTCAATTAATTATTTTATTAATTGTTTTGCCGTCTGTACTGGCATGCACCTCAAACGTTTTGTAGTCGCGCAATTACTTTGTAGATCGCCGCCGGTGGATCGTGATCGCACAGATTTGTGGGGGGACCGTGGGTTGAAAATTTATAGGACACTTGGTTTTGGTGAGCCTGCAATAGGACTGAATGGGATAGGATGGGAAATGGGGAAATGGCATGAGAGACTTCGGTTATTTCATTACACTTTCCACGCAATGGAATAGAAACAGAAAACTCATTCGCTCCGAAACAAGTAAAGTTTCACAAGTAAACAAGTTTCACATCAATATTCTGTTTGGTTGAGAGAACTCGGGCAGTCGAAAACATCCAGGTGCTGATTTCAATAGAACCAGAGTAATAAATAGCGATTTAAATCGCAGGCTGCAGTGGGACATTATAGACTGCATCGACAACGAACGATTAATTTAAAAAAACGCAATTCATGGTTGTTTCTTATAAGTACATATATATGTATATAAAGTCTTAAAAAATAGTATAAAATATTTTAATATGACAACCGGTACACTACAATTAACATGTACTCGGTCTCTAATTAAAAAAAAACTACTTCTATGTCCCTAAAAGGTTGCTTCCACATTTTCAGCCATTCTTTATTCCTGTATACAATAGCAATATTGTTCGTAATAACCCCGTTATTAGAATACAACAATACACTTACAACGAACTATCAAGAAACGGCAACATGCCTGATATCTTTATTTGGTTATTGGGTACACTCAATACATTCAAATACATTCAATTGAATACATTCAATCTCCTGAAAATTCTGTTGTTTTTATAATTGTTCTGATTTGTTTAAAAAGTGGGTTAGGTTCTCTAGGAGTCCCTATATACATATATAGGAAGATATGTATACTATGAGGTTATGTGTGTAATCTTTAACGGAAATATAAGGTAATAAAATTTGTTTACATTACATTTTAATAAAATAACTTGTGCATACATATACATTATTAGGAATTTTGGCTAGTTGTCATTTGTTTTACGTTTGATTACCTACTGCTGTACATGTATTGCCTAAATTCTGCAATGCGTGCTTTATAAGTCAATTATAAAAAAAAAAACATGTATCACAGATCTAAGCGAGCGGATGTGGATAGTAGTATTCTCATACGAGTAAATTAATCACCAATTATTTATTCTTAATGTTTTTAAATTAAGGCAGACGAACCCCATATCGTAGCGTAATGGAAAGACCTCTTGAGGCACTTCGTTCCACAGCCTACGGGTTCCCGGTTTATAATGTTTTTTGGACCGAACAGTACGCGATACCTCCGTATCGAGGAAATGCGGCTGAACCGCACTTCTGTGACGTGAGGTGCTGTTGTAGAAACCCGAAGTGGGCATTATATTGAACAATTCTTCAGAGTATTCCCCATTGTACAGGCAGTATAACACACAGAGAGACGCAACGTCTTTCCGAACGCTGAGGGGCTCTAAACCGCCCGTGAAAGTAGGATCGTCGACAATTCGAACAGCGCCGGCCCAGAGATGTGAGCAATACTCCATATAGGGCCTAACCTGAGCTTTGTAGAGCATTAGGAGTAATAAAAAAAATAATCTAAAATATTTTACACTACTTTTGTTGTACGAGTACCTTATACAAAATCAAGCTTAAAGTGCGGAGTTGAACTCATAGTGGAACCTATGGTCACCCTACTCACGGCACTGTGTCGCGAAACAGAGATAAACCCCCGACCCGCGTAATTGGCCGCGGCCGGCCAACCTCGATCCCACGATCGGAACTTTGTTTGCTGTGACGCTTATTGTGATAATCGTTATGGCGAATATGTGCGCGAACTTGCAAACGTTCATGCTAAGATGTCAATCTTCGTGGACAAATTGGATATAAAACCATAAACATGATTTTATTCCGACACAACAACACACAATGAAATTTAGGAAGAATCAATAGTGGTGTCGGAATTATTGACGATCTCACTTTCACAATTGGTTTAAAATCGCTCAGCGTCCGAAGAGATACAGAACCACTGCATTCTCTATTGCATGTGTATCAAATCAAATCAAGCTCATCAAATAATTTAATAATGTATTCGCAACATTTTGTAATGGGGAATGTTTTGAAGAGTTGTTCAATGTAATGCTAATTCTCTATGCTCGCATTTCTCATCATCAAGAACGGTTCATCCGCACTGCGGTATTCAAGTCTTCAAGGTCTTCAACGAACTGCCTGCTAAGGTTTTTATATTCATCTCTGACATGGGGCTCTTTAAGACAGATGTGAATAAAATTCTGCAAGATCGACAGCGCACTCTCATTGTACTCGCACCCCTCCTGGTGCTAAAGGCGACGGTGATCACTTACCTTCTGGTGGATCGCTTGTCTGCCACCTCTCAAAAAGACATTATGTAAGTATTTACAAAAGTTTTGTAGAACATTTCTAAATACTCATTACGGTATAAGAACCATTCAGTGTTTGACAACCATTTCACGACCAATTAGCCCAATTGGTAGTGCCTAGCCTGCTGTGTGTTCGGGTTTGATTCCCGGTCGGAAAATCGTTTGATTTAAGATAGATGTTTGCTCGGGTCTGGGTGTTGCACGCGTTATATTCGTCTTGGTATGTGTCACCGGACCCACGACACAGAGTGTCATAGTGTGGGCCATTGAGTGTGGCGTTATATATTATGTGATTTGACAGTAAAAACTGCTCGCTGATAGCATCCATACCACACCATCGACCTGTATCTCTCCACTATTGGATATAGGCCTCTCCAATGGACTGCCGAAACACAAATTTGGTTTCTATAAGGCCAAACATTTACTATAGTTTCGCGTACACACAAATTGACATGTCAAGCAAACAATCTAGTAAACATGCGTGATTCATTCTTACTATATCAAGCGTGGGCGAAACGAATGCACTACGCTCGAACACGTAATTCCAAGTCCACTGAGATTGCTAAATGTCTTAGTAACAACGCCATAGGAATCATAATTCTTTATACAGTCGAATTTTAGTCATTAGAACCTTAGGGAGTTAGTAATAAAAGCCGAAGTCGATTGCTTTTTGAAACAGTGATTCTTTTGTATGTGGCGTTTGCGTTAAAATTTCGGCACAATTATTTCACAGTGAATGAAGAGTCATGTGTTTTATAAACAAGGGAATAGAAGTTACTTTTGCTTGTGTTAAAGCTAAGAATAAAATGAGGCATAATCATAACATAACGAAAAAGACTGATGAAATTACTAGATGTTTGCTGTACTTAGTAATATATAAATGTTGTTAACATTGTCGTGTGAAATAATAAGAAAATCATTTGAATACCGGTAAGCTAAAGAGCTTTTTTCAATTCAATTCAATTCATTTATTTTGCAAGAACATAAGCAAACAATGTGGTGTTAAATTATGAACATCTCCCATTATGTTCTGCAATAGGCGTGCGAAAACCTGATGACAACTAAATGTTACTATACAATTTCAATTCTATTATTATATTATGATAGCGCAAAACATTTAAAATTCAATTGTATTAATTAAATTTAAATTAATTATAATTCAAAAAATTGGATGCCATCATACAATTAATATATAAGATTGTAAGAATTGTAAATGATAAAATCAAATCAAATTTAAAAATTATACTAAATCAGGAGTGTATGAGTGTACTATACACTAGTGTAGATCCGGCTTTACCTATGGTGCGGGGTGTGCGGCGCACACGGGCGCAGGGTTTTAGGGGGCGCTCTCAAAGACCCTGCGCCCGTGTTCGCGCGACTACTAGAGGGCGCCAGGGTATTGATTGCACCCGGGCGCTACAAGGGCTAGAGCCGGCGCTGGTATAAGGAGAACAGTGTACAACGGTGAACAATAAAATGACTGGTTACGGAAATAGATTTCAAATTTATATTTGATAACAAATTAGAAAATCTGTTTTCTACTTAGAAATACTTAAAAACCGCTTAGGCTTAGGCTTATTTAAAAGGCTTATGCTTAGGGTTATTAAAAAAAAACTCGCTTAAAAATACTAAATAAAAACTTTTATTAAAAGAATGATTCGTATATGTATTAATAAAAAAGAATTTAGCACACATCATTTGAGGTGAGAACCTATCTCTGTTAATGTTGGTCACTAAAATTGTATGTGGTCATAATGGTATGTTCTGGTTGTAATGTATTACTGAGGACTGACGTTACTGACACAGTAGTGCGATGCATTTCTATCATAGAGCTTTATCTCGTATTTATCTCATTTAAAATAAAAATATAGTCTAACAAAATCCAACTTTGAAAACAAGTCTAAATGTTATTTAAATAATCTAGACATTAATACAGCCAGCCTGGCTGACATAGCCAGACTGTTGCGGTAACGAATGACAAATTTTGGATAGATTAAGGATTTATATGGCAGTTTGGTTTATTAAATGTCAGATTAGGTTGATATAGTGGAACTTCGATTGGTAAAATGATTGTAATTTCTCAATAGTTTATAATTTGAACGGGGAGACTGCACCCTGCTTTCCCACAGCCGCTAGCCGCACTGGACTGGCCACGATACCTCTCTCTCACAGAAGACTACCCTTGAAATGTACTGCATTTCCCACTTTATCGTATTTCCCCAATGTACGTACGTGTTTCGGTAGTGAATGAGATATGCCAGAGCTCATTCACACCCCATCCTATCCCTCCGCATTATCTCAAATCTTTCTCCCAATCCATTCCTTAATCTGCAAAGGTGGGCAGTGCATCCAATGGTTTGCCAACGTTTGTCATCCTGGACTGATGTTGGCATGTATCGCGGATGTCTATGAACGACAGTATCCACTTACCATCGGGTGGACTGTATGTTAGTCTGCAGCCTTTATCTATTAAAAAAAATATTTCACATTTTTTGTTTTACAAATGACAGGAAAACAAAGTTTTGATGGTACTGTGGGCCATTTCCACCAGCCTCGCTGTCTTGTCCCGTCAATTTACCATTATTCAAGATGGCGGCTAGATAGGTAATATTTTAAACGTCAAACTAGCCGTAGGCTCTAATAATTCAATAATGTTGCCAACATTAACAATGGAAGGATGTTTCGAAATATGCTTCAGGACAGGCTTTGGGTAATAAGTATATCTTTAGATGTGTTTAGATCTATTTTAGTTATCTAACTTAGATAGATACCTTAGGTAGATATATATATATCAATATATCTTAGACTTTTCGGCAAGAACTCGAGAGGAGAAACAAAAGTTTTTGCTTGATTGTTATAAAAATTATGTATTGTTCGTTTTGTGGTTTAATAGTGATAGTTTATAAAAATTTTATGTGCTGCCAAGGAGTCCGTCTCTGTCCTCAGTAAACCTACTATCATTTTACTGAGCGACTCCTGACTCGCTTCGACATGACTGGACATTGACAAAATGTGTTTTTTTTTTAAACTGTTTTAACTTTAATTACGAAGAAAACTTGACACTGGCAGAATGTGCTAATTGCACTATTGCCATATATTAAAAGAACAAATAATACTATTAATTATTCTGTGGTATTAGGCATATACGTATGTTTCATCTTATAACAAAAAAGATCGATGTCAGCGGCAGTCGAAAGGGCGATTTTACTATTTTCCTTAAGGGTGTAGATCGTGAAAATCACCGAAAAGAGTGTTACGATTTTTCATATTTAACCTATTTACATATGATTGATATCAATGATAATTTGTATATATTACAATCAAAGACCAATAAGTATGTTCATGCTTATATTAAACTCTTAAACCTAATAGTTGTTATATAATAAACGTCAACAAACGCACAAAATTGAGTAAAAATGCAAAAACATGACTTCGTATTTTTCAGATTTAACCCCATAAATCAACACAAATTGATAAAAAGAAACACTTTTTGAACACTGAAGAAACCAATAAGTATAGCTGTATACTTCTTTTTATACCTTTACAAACAAAGACTTCCTCTTTTAAAGCCCTAAAATCTAGATATATTTTAAGGTAAATTTTTCATACACAAATGTATGGGATAAAACGTTCGTTTCATTCGTGCAATCTCGGTGGTCTGCAGCGGCAGTTCCTTTCTGTAAGTGAACGCGACACCACGCTTGTCGGCTGCAGACAGCAGAATTACGTATTGTGAATTTGTGTTTTTTGTAAAAAACTGTAAGTATAACATTTTTATAATTAATTTATTTTCAGTTAGTAGAAAGTATCGATATAATGAATGTATGAAAGAAAACCATGATGGAACTAGATATAAATCGTAAAAAATACAATATCTACACTAATAGGTATTATAAAGAGGAAAGATTTGGATTTTTGTATGTAACGAATAAACTCAAAAAGTACTGGACTGATTTTAATAATTCTTTTATCATTCGAAAGCTACATTATCACTGAGTAACATAGGCTATTTTTTTCGCAGGACTGATTGAATTTGAGTGGCATGCCAGGGAAAAGAAAGTTTTGTACGCATTATAAAAATATGAAAGCCAAAAGATCTCGGAATAAAATGTAAGTTCCTCCCTACTTATTTATTATCGCATTTGAACAGGGTACATTACAAAGCTAATACAATATGTCATATGATTTAGATCGCCCGATTCAGACATATACCTACAATAACATGTAAATATTGGTTTGTATTATCTATATCTATACTGATAAATAAAATTGAAGTATCTGTATGTAATATCAAAATAATAGGATTTTTAAAAAAAAAAAAAGGCGATACGGAGTTCGCCGGGTCGGCTAGTATTGTCTAAATATCAAATTGTGGAAGTAGGTAGGCGACAGCGCAACTTTGTCGACATACCTATACCGCCAAACAGACGCGAGGCGCCTAGCGTCTGGCTTAGGGTTGTACAAAATAAATAAAAAGTGGATAATATTGATGAATAATATTTCCAGTATTGAAAATAAAGAAAACCTTGGGGCCGAGACTCTGAGCAACAATGCTACGCGCTGTATAGAGGTAAGTTGTTATACGTAATTCTTGTAGACTTGTTACATAAATAAACAAACTACTTAGTTAGTGATGGGCGAAGACAAAATCTCAATACCTACCTATAGATTTTTCTTGCAATATTTATTATTTTCATCGAGAGACAAACACCTTAGTACCGAAATACTTCTCAATTACTTTCTCAAAAGAAAATTTACGTTCAAATAGGTGACGTCATAAAAAAACAATACCTAATGCGTAAAGAAATTATAATTTCTATTCATCAGGAACCTAATATTGTATTAATTCTTTTGCATTTTTTTAAATTTTTAATTATTTTTTATAAAAAAAATCAAGCCATTATCTTTCTTTACAGGAACTAGTTATTGAAAACGACCAAGAGGGAAAGGTGGATGAAATGGAAGTTGGGCGTAGAGTTGTAGACGTTTCTTTTTTTTTTAAAGCTCTTCAGGCCATAGGGGACCACGGTCCAATGGATTGTAAGTTAAGTTACCTCAGTATAATAGGTGAAGTAAAAGTTGGTCTGGACTCAAAACTCATCATGAAATGTAGTATGTGTAGTATGAAATTTACTGTGTGTTTGATTGAAAAGAAAGAAGATAGAATGGAAGTGAATCATCAAATTGTATCTGGTATCATATCATCTGGTGGGAGCTACTATCAGTTAAAAACATTAACTGCCGCAGTAGCCCTACCAATCATGTCACCTTCATTATACAATGAAATTAATAATACGGTTTGCGATTGGTGGGAAAAGACAGCAGCACATTCCATGGCAGAAGCTGTCAAGGAAGAAGCGGAGTACGCAGTGTCTATAGGTAGTGTTGATAAAAATGGTACACCATTAATATCTGTTGCTGTTGACGGTTGTCGGAGCAAGAGATCTTATGGTAAGAATTTTTCCGCCTTGTCCGGCGCAGCTGCGATAATTGGCATTAAAACTAATAAAGTATTGTTTTTTTGGAGTTAAAAATAATTACTGCGTAGTTTGTGCACGAGCCGCAAAGAACGACAGTCAGCCCTCGGAACACCGTTGTTTCAAGAATTATTCGGGATCATCTACCGGTATGGAATCGACCATAATAGTTGAGGGGTTTAAACGTTCCATTGTTGATCACGGTGTAATTTATAATAAATTTGTAGCAGACGGCGATTCCAGTACTTATAAAAAAATATTAGATTCGCGACCGTACGGTAATTTAACAGTAGAGAAAATTGAATGCAAAAATCATCTTTTACGAAACTACTGCAATAGCTTGGAGAAACTGTCGAAAGACACTAAGTATCCTTGCGAATTGCGGAAATTCCTAAAAGAAAGGTATTTGCGTTTAAGAACGGGTGTAAAATGCGCTATTAAATATTGGGGCGATCAAAATCAGTCACTCGAAGAAAAAATAAAAAATCTTAGTGAAGATATCCTAAATGGTCCACAACACGTATTTGGTAATCACCAATATTGCAAGGAGTATTTCTGTAGACCTGATACTCGTCGAATAGAACCTGTTGGGTTGCTTCCAGCAATTGTTGGATGCGGATTAATGGACGCGGTACACATTTTAAGTAAAAGACTGTCATATCATTCTAGAAGTTTAATTCATAATTGTACAAGTAATATAGTTGAAAGTTTTAACGCAGTGATTGCCAAATTAGTAGGGGGTAAGCGTGTAAATTATTCTTCCCGTGGTTCTTATGCGGGCCGATGCGCAGCTGCTGTTGTGTCTTTTAATACAGGATCGATTCATAGTAAAACTCATGAAGTAATATTTAAATCTAGTCCTAATCCTTTGATCGCGAAAGTGGAAAATTGTAATCGTAGAATCCGTTTAATTGCTAAACCTAAATTAAGATTGAAAAAGAGCCACAGCGCTGTATCGAAAGACGCTCACTATGGACCAAACTGCGAAAAACCTGATCTGAGTCCAGAATTATATGAGAAAGCCAAGTCATCTTTTTTAGCCGATTTAAAGTTGTCTTGTGCTGAAAGAGAGGAGCTTGAAAGGTCGACCCATTTGCAAAGAAGTAGTTCTGAGTGGATGAGTACAAGGAGAAAATTACTAACCTCATCATCGTTCGGGGAAGTTTGTAAAAAACGAGAGAGCACAAGTTGTGCTGTTCTTGTTCGTAAAATCGTTTATGGTAGTAATATCTCCAGTTTGCCTGCTGTACGGTACGGTATCGAAAACGAAGAAACCGCAATTAAACAGTTAGAAATTCAAGAGAATATTAGTATACAAGGTTGCGGTTTGTTCGTCGACGATCAATATGAATTTCTTGGTACTACACCAGATGGCATTTATGCAAACGGTTTAATTGAAATTAAGTGCCCACATTCTTTAGCTGGCATGACTCTTGATGAAGCAATGGCCAAACATACCTTTTGGGTTAAGGACAAGGCTTCCAAGGGTTATGTCATAAATAAAAATCATAACTGGTATTTCCAAATTCAGGGACAGGTACATATTACTAAAAGAAACGTTTGCATGCTTGGCATCTGGTTTGGTGCTACTGTACCTATGAAAGTTTATATTATAGAAAAGGACGACAAATTTTGGGAGGAGAAAATGGAGATGAAATTAGTTAGGTTTTATTACGATTGCCTACTTCCAGAATTAGTTGATCCTCGGCAGTCACGAAGCATGCCCATTCGTGACGCGCCCAGTATCATAGAGGCTATGAAAGAGAGGAAAGAAAGAGCTTTACGTGTTATGAAAGAGAAAAACGCCTAATGATTTTGAAAGATACAGGTAACTTAACTACCCAGCCAGTCGATTCACGTAAACACGCCAGTCCAAAAGTCGTTTTAACTTAGGAACTTAGAAATCGCCTTTTGGTTTTCTGTTTTAAACGCACTTACTTATCTAGTCTTGGATTGTCATAAATCTTCCAATAGCTCAATTACTATACAATTTCTGAGTTACCTGGTGTAAAGAATCATAAAAATTGGTTCAAAAATACAGCGAATTGAGAATTC
This sequence comes from Sesia apiformis, assembly GCA_914767545.1. NCBI lineage: Eukaryota > Metazoa > Arthropoda > Insecta > Lepidoptera > Sesiidae > Sesia > Sesia apiformis. Next base: position 732,559 of record OU611968.1, read on the forward strand.
TCCTTTTTTTAAGTCGGTTAAAAGGGCTAAATTTGCAAAAAACGAAGTGACGTCACTGCGCTACGGTTTTTATTACTTACGTGAATCGGGCAGCTGGTAACGTTTTCATTCTGATAGGTTTTGTGATAGCCATTGATTTTATCATCAAATTAGCAGAAATCAGAACTTGATCCGTAATCGAATGAAAAACCATTAGAATTTTGAACTCATATTTCGTTATTGTTTAATTACATACTTTTAATTAGTATATTAATAATTTACAAACTTCTGTTAAAATTAGTAAATAAATGAATTATTTACTAATTTTTGTACAACCCTAGCACGCTTTTGAGATAGCGAGTAATGGCGACTCATATTTGTTATTGTGTAGTAAATAAATCATTTTTATACTTGTGTTTCATTTATTGACATTTTTTTTAAAACCCTAGGATTTTTTTTAGATATCGACGAGGTGATCGTAAACAAAAAGTAAGTATTTGAGTTTACGCAATAGGCACATTTCCTTGCGTAGAGATAAACACACTTCCTACTGAATTTGCAATTATTTTATTGAATGAATATTTTACGAATTAGAATAAATTTTGGTAGTGAAATTACAAATAAATAAATAGTTGGAATTTTAGGTAAGTAGAATACAAAAATGTCAGATGTCAAATGATAGAAAAACATAAAAATTGTGTCTCAACTACTCTTATTAATCTATTAAAAAGAATCAACAGCTAGTTTCCAAAAATTCAACGTTATTGTTATGCTGTAAATATTCAAGTTCAATAACAATTTCTCAACGTGGAACGTTTGTTGCAAAACATTTTGAAAATCGCGCTCTCTAGGTCATTCATCCGCCCCGTCGGATGTTACATTAAACTTTGGCGCTGCGGTCGCTCGAAATCGAGATCTCAGGCCAACAATCTACACCCTTAAGTTTTAAAAAAAGTGTTCAATAGACTTGCATAACTATACGAGCTCTATCCACCAACATATAGTTTGTATGTATACACGTCGATTTGTTTTTTAATTGTTTAGAAAACTTTACAGTGTCATAATTTTAAAAGAACCGATCTGAATTGACTCATTTTCGAAGTTAGAGATACCAAACTAATTTTCAGCCAAATTCATTTTTATTGTGCGTATTAATAAACATTTTCTTTTGACAAGGAACAGAGAGTTTTCGGTTTTTATATGATAATTCGGGACATGAGGTCGTTATTGATATAATTATTAATTCCTAGATCCCCAAACTAGGCAAGAACTGTATGATGTGAGGGCCATTATATTATATGAAGACAGAGAGTTAATGTGGTCATTTGGATACATTTATGAGGCCCTGTTGTTGAAATATTTAATTCAAGGCGCCAATACAGGTCAAAAACCTATTAGACAAAATACCTATTCTGTAATTTTAATTTCTATTAATATAACATATATGTAGTTATAAATTTGCTACACCCTATTGGACAAGGTCCATGTATGGTCTCAAATACTTTGTAACCCGTGGAATAATTATAAAAAATTAAATTATAAAGAACTGAATATAAAATCAAGACATATATCACTTATTTAAACAACTTAACAATAAATACAGATTACACTAATTAGGTAGTTTCAGTTGGGATTTTTTTTTTTTAAATGTTTAAATAATAATTTACAATAATATAGGAGAGGTTCGTTGGCACCCGCGCTAGGAGCATAAAGTGTTACAGATGCCGTGTCACAAAAATATAACGACAAAACCAAAGAAACAACAAGATGTTGTTGGAAAATTATGGATAAAGTCATATGCCAATAACCCATTGTCATAAATAGTCAGCCGCAATACGCACTATCCTTGACCGAGTGCGACCCAGTTACTACCCGGGCTGTGACAGACGCACAAACGGAGGAAGTGCATTGTGACCGAACGGAACAGTTGTGTCACAGTCACAGTTGTTACGTGATAGGTTTCGTCTTGGTTACATGGTTTATTTTCAACGAGGTCTTCCTTTTAGGGAATTCTCGGAGACATATCTACCTATAGCAGTGTGGGACGCCCTCCGAACAGATAGACTTAACGAAGTTCACCGGTGGTGGCTGGATGAGAAGAGCCAAGGATCGTATGTGGTGGCGAGCCTTGGCAGAGGCCTATATTCAGCAGTAGAGAGACATAGGCTAATATGGTATTTTAACTTGACCTAAGATCAGGGCCGTCTTAAGTCTATTCTGCGCCGGGGTGCGGGAGTGTATCCTAAGACAGTCAAACATCCTATTGTGTATCCTATGACAGTCAAATATCCTATTGTGTATCCTATGACAGTCAAATATCCTATTGTGTATCCTATGACAGTCAAATATCCTATTGTGTAATTGTTTACTATAGCGTTATATTTTTTCATTACCTTTAAAAGGTGAGCGCCCGGGGTGCACCGCACCCCTTGCACCCCCTGGTAAAGACGGCCCTGCCTAAGATACTCGAGTCGTTAGTTCGATTCCGCCTGACCAGTTTTCTGTTTTGTAACAACACAGGTTATAAAAAATGTTGTTTCTATATGTATAGAATATGTTATATCTATATGTTTAGTTGTACGTAAAAAAATATTGTACGTTGTGTTACAGCGGTATGTTTTTAAAGACATCAAGCTCCACCGACGGAAATCGTTTGAAAACTGAGCATAGACCTGCCTTCAAATGGTTTGTTAATAGATGCAATTTGGGACTGTACTCGTATGTACGAGGCAGGTCTATGCTCAAACGATTTCCGTCGGTGGACCTTGATATCTTTAAAAACATACCGCTGTAACACAACGTACAATATTTTTTTACGTCCCAAACCGGGAATCAAACCGGTTACAAAATGTGTCAACATAAGTACGAAACCAATTTCCGTTTTGTTTATTTATAACTTATAATGTTTATGATTTAAAAATTAACATAAAACTAATTTTGAGAGTGAAATTTTGTGTCAAACAACAAGTGGTAAAAGTTTGGAATATTCATATGTAGAAGTATGAATATTTGAATTTTTAATTTATACGATTTATCCACGGCTTGTATTTAAAGGGGCAGCAAAAAATAGATCATCACGATAGACAAAATAAACGATTTTTGAATAACAGAATGAAACAATTTTAAATTACTAACAATGGCAGCGCAAAGTCGACGGTGTCGTGGTTCGCGGGAATGCATCTTTCTATAGATATAGGGACTCTTAAAGAACTTAACCCACTTTCAAATTTGCGGCGATCGATTTGCTGCCAATTCAGTATTCTCTGGCTAATTGAATTATTTCTTTTTATCCTTGAAATGTATTGCATTTCCCAATGTACGTACGTGTTTCGGTAGTGAGTGAGATATGCCAGAGCCCATTCCCATCAGGTCCTATCCTATCCCTCCCCATTTTCCCAACCCTTTCTCCCAATCCATTCCTTAATCTGCAAAGGTGGGGTAGCGCATGCCGTGTCAACGCCTCTCATTCTGGACTAATGTTGACATGTATCGCGGATGTCTATGGACGACAGTATACACTTACCAGCAGGTGGACTGTGTGCTCGTCTGCCACCTATTTTCTATGAAAAAAAATCTACTTCTCTTTGTTCATTATATGTATTTATTGTTTTTAATACAACGCGGACATAATGCAAGTAAATAATATTTTGTTATTTAACTTAGGTCTAGAAATAAAAATGTAATGTATATCATAATATGAATAGCATACTATGAAACGAATGAATAGATTAATTTTAATAAATCCTTCAGAGTTTGCATATATGTATATGTATTTTTAAATAGTTTCGGAATCCGAGGTTACGAGTTATTGACCTCTGAAGTTGACTGACAAACTAATAATCTTGACAGCGGCGATGGCGTGGTTGGCAGTGAGCTCGCGGTTTCCTGGTTCGATGTCTGATTGGGACAAGATTGAAGAGCGAATACGAATTTAAATAAAAATATATTTTTGTTTACGACATTATAAATTACAATGTATAGTTTGTTGACGATTGATAAAATCAGTTAGTAATGCTCCTAGCCGCAGTGCTCGTAGCTTCTTCAAGTCGCAGGTCCACGTGGTCGAAGCGAGTCGCACGCTGCACTTCCCGGTACGTCACTACGTGGCCTCCATTCGAGGACCCGTCAGCCCCATCGGTTGTTGGTCCTACGACAAATATGACCTGCCTACTGCCACTTCAGCAAACTGATTCTACGAACTAGGTCAGTAAATTTAGTTCTTAGGCAAATCTCTTCGTATCAGATCTTATCCCATATGGAAACTCCGAGCATAGATCTATCCATAGCTCACTGAGCGACATTAATGGGTCAGGCCTACCGTAAGATGTCACATTTGAAAAGGTATATCTAGTAATACAGCTTCATAGTTATAATTGTCATATTATACCGAACTCCTCATTGGATATAGGAACTGCAAGTGGTACGATGTGTCAGAATGGTGCCACGGTCACCATAGCCATGTTTGGGCGATGGCGCGCGGACAAACAAGTGGACTAACCACAGAGATAAAACTAGATACAATGGTTAAGGGCCCGCAATACCGCAATGACCAATTTTCGATTCAAATTTTTGTCTAAAATGCAAATATTATATTCAAAATTAGACTAGACTATAAACTAGATAAATGAGCTTACAATTTGGCCAGCTGAGATAGCAAAGTTGTGTCAGGTAGGCAGAAACTCGATCACTAAAATTCATCTAGATATAATTTGTCAAAATAAACCCTAGTCCAAAATGGCTCCTAATCGTCAGATATTTTTGATATTATGCCCCTCTTTTGGAGAGGAGATATAGTACTACCTCACTATTTTTTTTTCAACTATGTACGGGTGCTGACATGATATTTGATTAAATAATACAGCAACGCTGTTTCAGCTTGACAAATTAAGCTGAATAAGTAAAACAAATTATTGGAATTAGCATCGATGCAATAGACGTGAAATAATAACGGCGGCAATGCGTGACAGCTTTTCTCGGTAGCGGAAGGTGTTGTCCCATGCGGTCATGACTATGTGTAGTGGCCGCTCTATCTAGTTTACCTCTGTGTGCTAACTGTATGTCGCCCACTCTGCCCTTAGATAGCATCTCCAGCAATTGTGGTAATTCAATCAACGCGTTTTACTCAATCGATTTCATTGAGGCTGAATCATGTTTTGTTTGTATTGTGTTTAATTCAAGCGGTCGTCTTTTGTCGACATTTAATGAAATTTTTCTACTGAAAATTTGTAATATTTCTAATCTACAATGTGTAATCAAATGTAACAAACCCTTAACTTAGCAAAATATCCGCAGTCGGTTATAATCACGTATTCAGAAAGAGAGGGAATTAAAATGTTCGGATCAAAGTAAATAGTCAGTACCTATATATGGAAGGTGTAGTACTGAAGCAATTTGAAAAATTCCTGGACAACAAACACTTATTACCAATACAGAGTTAGACAGGAATAAAACATGTGGTGTCGGCTGGCTATAGTATAATACCACATCTCTTCTCGTGGATGTGGTAAAAGACGACTGAGGCAAAATAATACGGCTACCATAATCCTCAGGATCTACACCACCTCTGAAAAGAGTAGACTTGTCAACCCCCGCTTGGCCAGCGTGGCGTTTTAAGGCCATATATCTCTCCTGCACAAAGACAATGTTCATAAGGAGACCCATATCCGGCAGTGGGTGGTGAAAGGGCTGGTTGCGAAACAGTTTATATTTCACGACCACAGGCACATATCAGTTTAAGGGCAAATTTTAGGAGGCACACTTTCATGCTAGCTCGGCCGGCCGTACAGTCAGGGATGTGTCCAATATCAAAAGTCAAGGAGAAGACCGGGGCTGGGCAAGCTGGGCGATCGCGTGGGGCGCCAGGTAATCGGCACCGCGTCGCTAGCGAAAATTCAGATTTTAAATATATATATTAACTGGGTGTACCGACTTCCAAAATACACATTAACGTGTTAATTATTAAAAAAATGTTCCGATCTACATTTTATTTGCGCGAAAAACGTATTTCCCTGTTATCTCATTGAATTCCGACAATAGGGCAATTCTTTTTAACATACTACAGATATCTATGTCATGAGCATATGCCTACGTTTTGATTTGTTTTATTAGTTAATAGCTGTGCCCGGCATGCGTTGTGATGCGTTAGATTTTTTTTTTGTCAGAAACCTACTCGGGCGCGCACACAACAAGTCACTAAAGTTTCATCGAAATCGGAAACAAACAAACAAACAAACATTCTTTTTATATATATATATATTAGTTATATCTTATAGCAGCTGGAACCCTCCACATATAACAAAAAGATAACGCTGCATAAAAGAAGCCCAATATGAAAATTTAACCAATCTCGATTAGAAAGTAAAACGTACTTACATAGAGAAACAGATGGAACTTAAGGTCTATCAGAACAAAAAAATTAAAATCGACTCATTTTTGGAGAAGGAATGGCATACGAAACCTCAATTTTATCAATTTTTTATAGGTATTTATCGACTCATAGTGCAACTGTCCCTTTCTCTCAAACAAGAAGCTGCCGAGACATCAACAATTTGTGATAATACCTATTTTGAAATCGGCTTCCGCTCATCCTCCCCTCTTATAGGGGGCGCTGCAGATTTTCCGCTCAGAAGAGGAAGAGAAGTGGCTATACAAGAACAATAACTGAACCACCATTTATAGTTTCTATGAAATCATGTTTATAGGAAGTAATTGTTGTGTCAGGAAGCATCACGCCATGACGTTTGAGAGACAGATGGACATAACACATGTCATAACGCTGATGCTTCTCAAAGTTACATCAATTATGTAAGGTGTTCTTATATAAAAAATACAGATCACAGCATCCGATCCGAAAGGGAGATTTCACCATTTTCTGTAAGTTTATATATATAAGTGTTTAGGAAGAAGTGGTAGGGTCTTTACGAGCCATATCCAACAATATATGGTTTGTATGTACTCGTATACATATGTATAATGATTTCATGAAAAGTTAACACCGGACTTTTTGGCGGGAACTCGAGAAGTGAAGGAAACTTGACACTGGCAGAATGTGCTAAATGCACCATTGTCATATATGAAGAAAAAAAAAAATATGTTTACACCGTCATAATTTTGGTATTATTAAACAGATTTGCCGTGTGTTTTCGACCGGCTTTAGAATAACACGACTCCATCTCTTCACGTGAATGTCTTGAAAGGCGATTAAAGGATAACAAAGCGCTACCACAATCCCTAAAGTACTAGCAACATCTCTAAAAAAAAGTGGATTAGCCAACCTGCTTGGCCAGCGTGCCGTTTTAAAGTCATATATCCTTTACGCAAGAGACCAGAGACTAGGAGGCCAGTGTATAGCAGTGGACGAAAAAAAATAAAACGGGCTCTGATTACGGTAAACAGATTTGGCTACCTGAGATGACCTGAGATAGTAACCTTTCTGCCAAATTTCAGTTCTACACCAGTGAAATTAACGCTTTTCAAAGCCTGCACTTCAGTTTACTCGGGCAGCCTATGGGTTCGCTATAGTCAAAAGTCATACAATGCTCTGCGGATACAATACAAGAACGCCTTCAGGGCGCTATTGGGGTTGCTTCGGTTCTGTAGAGCGTTTTCGATGTTTGTCAAAAACCTGCGAGGCCCTCCTGCGAAAGAAGATCGCCGCACTATTAAGCAGAACAAGGAGCAGCTCCAACGGCACCCTGAAGATGATTTCAAAATATTTCAATCATTCTGTTGTGGAACAGTTAATTAAAAAGATTAAATCGAACCCTAAACATAGGTATAAAGTACTAACACAGTTTTCAAGTTACTTACTAACATCTGTACGGATCTGTGTTGTCAGAATAAATAAATAAATTATTATTTCGTTTCAAATGTGCCCTGCAATAGTTTGTTTACGTCATTAAAAAAAAAACGAAGTCTTCGGTAGTCACTAGCACACTAGTCTTATAATTTTATACTTTGCGTTGTCATCTTTGGCATAACAATGAGCAAACCTTGGTAACTTTTGTGAAAATTATTATGTGATTTTTTTTTTATTTATTCAGTTGTAGTAGAAACAGTAGACAGTAGAAATAGGTACTTGAAATGTATTTATTACTGGTATATGCCTGCGGTTTCACACGCTTGGAAACAGAATTCTAAATCAGTGTGTCAGTGTGTTTATAAATAGGTACCAGTAAGGTCATTTATCCAGCTAATTCGTGTATATTTTTTAGAGTTCAACCCTCGTCAGTTTTGATTCCTCAACTCTTAGAACAATAGGATGTTGCAATATGTTTAAACTGGAATGTCGTTCCGTGATTAACTTCCTTACAAAGGAAGGTAGGTGTTCGCCTGACCAATATCAAGCAAATGTATAAGGGGATTCTTCTCCACTGTTTCCACCACCGTCAGAGATTGGTGTAAGCAATATCTTTTAGGACGAGAGTCCATCGACCACGAACCTCGCTCCGGTCGACCCGTTGAGGAACTCACTCCAAACAACATCAAATTAGTGGAAGAAGTTCTGAGCGTCCAACGGCTAAAGATGAAAGAAATAGCAGCGAGGACAGGGCTTTCAAAAACTACAGTCCTTAGGATTCTTCATGTACATTCTTCATGTACTTCTTTCAAGTGTGCAGCAAATTGAACGAGTAGCGTGCTCTAAAGAACTTTTGGAGGCCTTTCATACAAACGGATACATATAGCACGAACATTTAGACTGACATAATTTTTTTCTTTTTATATATGGCAATGGTGCAATTAGCACATTCTGCCAGCGTCAAGTTTTTCTTCATAATTAACAATTTAAAAGTCAAAAACGCATACTGTCGATGTCCAGTCCCGCCGAACTAAGTCGGGAATCGCTCAGTAAAGTGATAGTACCTAAATTTAATGAGGACAGAAGAGGACTCCTTGGAAGCACACGAAAAACGCAGTCCTACGCTTTAATTTCATTATCACAAACCCCACTCACAGGAATCACTTTGAAGTTTAATAAACTATCACTATTAAACCACAAAACGCCTAATACACAATTTTTACAATAATCAAACAAAATCTCAACTTCAGTTCTCGAGTTCCCGCCAAAAAGTCCCGATCGACATACTTTATCTTTCTATAATACATATTGAAGTGTTATTGATTTATTGAATAATACAAAGACCTTTACAGATCCTTCGAACAATTACAACTAATTGCATACAAAACAATAGTTATATATTTACTAACTACAGTTTGGCACTCCGCAACGAGGTCTCGATGACTCATTACTCATGCACGTTTTCGAAAGATTTTAAAACAGAAATGTGATTTTTTTTTTTATGAAATGAAAGTGGGTAGACATGCAAATACCTCATCCGGTAAGTGGATACTATCGTCCTTGGACACTTGCGATACACGCCAACATCAGTCCAGAATGACAAACGTTGAAACGACTCGGACTGCGCGGCCTAGTTTTGAAGATTTCGGGAATGGATTTGGAAAAAGGTCTGAAAAGATGGAGAAATTAACGAACTCGGTTAACTTATCCATAGGTTTTTTTTGTTGATTGCTTATCGAGACAATAAAGAAATTATCTACAAATAACGTCTTTTATAGCAGAGACGGCCAACAAGTCGATCGCGATCGCGGAGGATATTTAAAATTTTTAATCGGTATTAAAATTCTCAGGTTAGCGTTATCAGATTATCCCTACCCGTTTTATTTTTTTAAAGTAGAAAACTCTTCTATACAAGTTGGCCACCCCTGTTTTATAGTGTACGACACCTTCCGATCGGGTGGAACGACGACTTGAAGAAATTCGCTGGTGGTGGCTGGATGAACAGAGCTGAAGATCGTGTGTGGTGTGGTGGCGAGCCTTGAGAGAAGCCTATATTCATCGCGAGCTGATGGTGTGGCATAGTCTAGCAAGTCTCCGTAACGAGCTCGACATTACTCTATGAAGTACACTTCAGCAGTTCTTCTATTCGCAATGTTCATAAGTCATAAATGTAGATAATAACCTGTATTATAACCTGGGGTTTGCTAATATGTAGCAATATTGGTATATTTAAACGATTAAGTACAAATATTGCCGATGATAGTCAGACAGATCTCCGCAGCGAGGTTTCCATGACTCATAATGTGGCACGCGTTTCGATCGACACGCGATCTCTTTACGTGAATCAATTTACTTGTCGAAATTATTTACTTGTCCTGAATATATTGTAAGGCTTTATTTTGTATTTAAATAATTATTTTGTACATGAACAAATTGTGTACTTGTGTAAAAGAGTATGAAAGGCCATATTCAGTCATTTAAATCTGTCTGGCGGTATTTAAATTAAAAGATGGCGGTCAACCTGGTGACAGGACTTTTTGGCGGGAACTCGAGAAGTGAAGTTAAGTTTTTGTTTGATTACTATAAACATTGTGTATTGTGATTTAATAATGATAGTTTTTTTTAATTTCAAAGTGTTTTTGTGCATAATGTTTGTGATACACAAATAAAAACATAGGACTGTGTTTCTAGTGTGCTTCCAAGGAGTCCTCTTCTGTCCCAGTAAACTTAGTTACTATAACTTTACTGAGCGATTCCTAATTTACTTTGACGGGACTGGACATTGACAGAATACATTTTTGACTTTAAAATTGTTTATTGCGAAAAAACTTGACACTGGCAGAATGTGCTAATTGCACCATTGCCATCTATAAAAAAAATCTTGATAACAGTAGGAACGCAACGAAAAATTATATTGCAATAGTGAAGCGAAGACAAAGAATATATTTTCCATTTATTAATAATCTTATAATAAAGGCTAAATTATGACGTTAGGTCTTTATTAAATAATGACTATTTAAAAATAAATACAAAATTTGCATCATAGCCATAACAAAGAATGTTACAATGTTTTAATTACGTTGTTACTGGTTAGTATTTTTTCTTCTTTATTTGCCATAGTTATTTACTAAAGACGTTTTATAACTAGCTGCTTTTTTGTTGAATAGTTTACACATAGTGTTCGTAACATAAATATATTCTGTAAAAATTTAGTAATTTTGCAATACCTAATGCGAATATGTACATTATGCGAATGTTTCGCATTTGTGAATGCGAGCATTCGTTACAGCAACTGACAGCAAGCAGTCTTAGTAATCCCCTAGGATTACTAGGATTCTTTTGTCTGGTCCCGTCGAAGTAAGTCAGGAGTCGCTCAGTAAAGTGATAGTAGTTTTACTGAGGACAGAAGAGGACTCCTTGGAAGCACACGAAAAACGCAGTCTCATGCTTTTATTTGATTATCACAAACATTATGCACAAACGCTATAGGCACTTGTTAGACCGCATATGCCACGATGCACAATTTTTACCAGTAAAATAATCAAACAAAAACTAAACTTAACTTCTCGAGTTCCCGCCAAAAAGCAAAAAAAAAGAATATTCCTCTGATTTTTTTCTGTCTATGGATATTTGTGGAAACATAATGTCGTTTCAAAAAGACAAGGACGAAAACATTTTTTTTTTTAATAATTGATGCAAAGCCACGTAATGTTCTGCCAAAATTAGCCGTTGTCACGGCATCTGATGTGTGATATGATAACCATAACTTTTTTAATTAAAAAGGTTTTTTACGACGCACGGATTACGATTAAATTAGTTTTGCGATGATGTAAGAAAAGACCTTGGACGGAGTTGTAGGACTTACTTGTAGATGTTTATGTTAATAACTTAGACGTTGACTTACCTGTAACAAAATAAAGATGCAAAATTATTATAAATATTAAAACCAAAACATTGTAATAATATAAAAAATACTGGCTGAATCCGTATAAACAAAAGAGGCAAAACAAAATACATATTGAAAAGAGGCATTACAACTTTTCTGATAGCAAAATATTAAATCTCATCGCATAGTATTATGGAAATTAGAATTTAGACTATATTATACATATATATAATTGAATAGATAATGGGAACAAAGTGGACTAAAAATAAATTAATTAATATAGAATCTTTCGTCCCCACCAATATGGGGACAAATTGCACGTAAATGGTTGAAGTATATATATATATTGTGCCCATTGACTGGGGGACCAACACCTGGGGGCAAAGTGGAATTGTCCAAATATTTAAACGACTTATTCCAACTTCCATTCAATCCCTGCATACAGAATCAGATGTCACTTTAAAGTGACGAATGTTAATTGTTTTTTTTTTATAATGAATAGGCAATCTATATATAGCTTCTATATATATTAACAGTAATTGTACTAATGTAATTATTTTGTCTAATATTTCTTATACCTATTTAATGTTAATTTAAATATTTGCACACCGGTAACGTGTGTGTTTATTATGTGTTAACATCTTTAGCGTACACACATTTTGGCAAATAAGTAATTTGAACTTGAAGATCTTCAGGCCACAATCCACGATTGTTTCGGGAACATTGCGAAAAATCTACCTTTAGTAGGAATCACTATTATGTAAGGAGTTTAAAAAAAGGGCTCTCCTTTTTTTAAAAAAATTAGATAGGTTAAATTCAAAGATTAACTAAATAAATTCAGTACCTAGTCTCAAAACGATGACAATGGAAAGTTTTCAAATTAAAAAAAAAAATCTTCATTTATTCAAACAATCTAATTATTTATGCCGGTGGATAAGGTTTGTAAAGCTCTATGAATTTGATTAAACACTTTTCTAAAACGTACGGTAAATAGCTAAACGTGTCTTTTGTTTATGTACGAAGGCGGCAGACGAGCATACAGTCCACCTGATGCTTATATAATTTTGATAATTTGCAATAATTATGGTTTTCATAAGGCTGTTTAAATAACATGTGTTATTTAACATGTTAACATGTAGCCTTGAAGGCTTATAAACAAATAACTTGAGATTTTTAAATTTTGTGAAGACCTGACAGCAGGAGGTACTAGAACGTAGAAAAACACGTCAAATGGCAAGTGGATACTGTCGCCCATAGACATCCGCGATACATGCCAACATTAGTCCAAAATGACAAACGTTGGCACGCCCCCGGATGCGCTGCCTACCTTCGGAGATATAGAGAATGGATTTGGAGAAAGTGTTGGGGAAATGGGGAGGGATAGGATGGGAATAGACTCTGAAACATCTCACTCACTACCGAAACACGTACGTACATTAGGAAAATAAGATAAAGTGGGAAACGCAGTACATTCCAAAGTAGTCTTCTGTGAGTCTCTGTTAGTAGTCTCCTGTCCTTTCCAACTGGCACACCATCGGATTTTTGCTATTGTAATGCAATGCAACCAGCTCATTCAGTATTCAGCCCTTTCATACACATATTTTTTTTTTTATAGAGATGAGGGCGAACGAGCAAGCGGTCCCACGCGATGGTAAGTGTTACCGCCGCCCATGGACACCTGCAACACCAGGGGGTATGCGGGCGCGCCGTCGACCTTGCAAAATCCTATTCACAGCTTTCTTGCTATTGTCTTGGGCATGAGAGATAGATGTATGGCGTTAAAACGTCACACTGGCTAAGTGAGATGGTGGGACCACTCTTTTAGGTGTATATCCTCAAACAAGTGGGATGGGGTAGTGGTTTTGTTATGCCTTGGTTACACCTTTAACGACACTCTTGGGAAGGGGTGGGCTGGTGCTATTCTAAAGCCGCTTACACCCCACGACACAGTGTATTATATTTTTAGTATTATTTTAGTCACTATTTTCTAATCTGTGGTTTCAGCTAGAAGTCAGGCGGTAATAAGTCGGCGAAAATGCAAACGAAAACTATTTGATATTGCACAAATAAGTACTATCTTAGTCACAATATTAGTCATTGCACACTATCATAGAATTCAATTACAATCATGATCTGCGTAAACAAGCGATCGATATCTCGATAATTGATATCGATGCACAGTCGACTCCTTAATAGAGACAGAGGTCGATTCGATTATCGTAGATAAGCTTAGACAAGGGCAGTTTGTCCTTCATAAATGTACATGGAATAAATACCTACTGATGTTAATGAATTACATCTCGATGACTGAGTTCACTAAAAAGTGAACTGAAGAAACTGGTAGAATAAAGAATAAAATAAAATGTGTTTAATTTATTTTAGAGAAAGATAGCGACGACAGACGTGCAGATAGTCCGCCTGGCGTCACATGCCTACATCAGTCCATAATGACAAACATTGGCACGCTCCCGGATGCGTTGGACCTGCCATTGGAGATTTAAGAATAGATTTGAAGAAAGGGTTCCGAAAATGGGCTCTGGCATATCTCGCTAACGAAACACGTACGTATTTACGTTGGGGGAATAGGATAGAGTAAGAAATGCAGTAAATTCTACCGTAGTCTTCTGTGATTTATAGTAATTCAAGTAATTATGCCTATATATTCTCTAATGTAGTAGGCGTGTGGTGTCAGCGGGATTTAGAATAATACCATCCTATCTCGTCCCGTGGGTATTGTAAAAAGCGACTAAAGGTATAACAAAGCCATTACCACAAGCCCTGAGTGACTGTACCACCTCTAAAAGAGTGGACTCCCCAATCCACTTGACCAGCGTGGCGTTTTAAGTCCATTCATTCTTCACACACGAGACTTTATACACGAGGATACCCATGGCCATCAGTGGATAATAAAAGAGCCGATGACGATAATGATAATTCCTTATTGAAACATCTTGTTAGACATAAGTTCATAAGGTCTAGGCTAGCATCTACACTCGTAACATCCACGAGTTTATTGCCGTGATTTATCCGCAAAATATGAAGTGAAAAATTTGTTTCAAGTCAGCAAGGCCGCCGTGGGCGGGTGGTCACAAGTGTGGCTCGGCGTGGGCGATCTTGCCCAACTGTTACAGTTGGCTGCCCACTACCGCCGGCGCCTGTTACATCGACTCCCAGTCGATGTGGTAATTATTTTGAGTATTTAGTGGGACGATTGATCAAAGTGATCTATGGAATCATATAACTTTCTATAGAAAAATAAGGACCTATGTTAGAAGCAGTTAGGAGGGAGATTTTATCTTCTCCGTATAATGCCAATGGTGCAATTATCACATTCTGCCAGTGTCAAGTTTTCTTCGTAATAAACAATTTCAAATATATTTTTGAATATTATAGAATATCGTATAAGTACTTTAAGTAAAGTTAAAAAATCGTTTTTATTCGAATGTAAGATACATTCGATGTTTTTAATATATCCTTTCTTATAGTCATTATTACAAGCTTTTATTCAACTCGACTTGTTAGTATTTATGTGTGGGTCAAATTTTGCAACTGAAATTTATACCAGTTCCACTTTAACGATTGTTGTTTCTTCTCCATATAATGCCAATGGTGCAATTATCACATTCTGCCAGTGTCAAGTTTTCTTCGTAATAAACAATTTCAAAGTCTAAAATGTATTTCAACGTTTAAACGAACTACTGCAATGCTTTCGTTCATCTTCGAACTTCACCGATATGTTTTAAACTATTTCTCTGACAAATTTCATTTCAAACCGCTAAGAAATACGCTCAAAAATTCAAATCGCAAATCTTGTCTATATCAATATAAAACTGTACGTCATTGGATAGGGCTAGGTAACGCAATGCAAAAGAAAGGAAATACATACTCGTGGTAACGAAACAACAAGAGTGGGTAAACAGAAACAAGTGGACCAATGTGTGTCGCAGCGACAAAAAGTATTTATTAAGTGTATTAACCTATCTATTTAAGTGGTCGAGTAAAATAAATAAGGTAAACATACGCGTTGAAACCCGTTTAAATGGATAGATAGGTGAGAAAAACACGAAAATTTCAAATTATGAAAAAGATATGTAACTGCGAAACAAATAAAATGAACCACAGCGCTGACATTCTGCTAGTGACTTATAGTAGGTACAAACTTATCCTTTTTCATTCCAATACATACGTAAAAATGGGATCCGACCTTAGATCAAATCAAAAGGATGTAGGTACTCTTAGTTGTGTATTCGAGCCTATTTTCAGTTGACGCAATCGGATCTAAGGATCCGACTGGCGATTGAATCGGTCTATTTAAAATTTCAGTTCGTTTTTTTCACAGTTCGTTTTGTTAATTGATTAAAAAAATGCAACTTAATGCCACTACGACTGTACACAATGTACTTTACAACTATACAAGTACGAGACAATATGTAACATTTAATACCCAATCAGAATAGCATCGTGCGCGCGCGCGATTTGTCCCGCCTCTGGCCCGTAGGGTAAAGGCCTCCATAGTTGACCCCTGTTGTATTATGTGCCACTATAAACAGTTCGCTCGCTTTTACTTGAGGGAAAACTGACGTAATCATGTTAACAATTTGCGTGTAACATTTATGATAGAATATGTTGTTGTTGTATGTTGATTATTACTGTAAAAGAAAATTCATCTTTTACCTACGTGAATTGTAATAATTTCCTACATTCTCTTGTCAATAAACGGGTTTTCAATGCAATGTAAAAAAAATCCCCAAATATACCAGATCATCCATTAGATTGTCTCTCCACTGCTGGTTTCTTCCAAGACCCGTCACCACACCTTCGGCTCTTCCTATCCAACAATACCGACGAATTTCTGCAAGTCGTCGGTTTAGTTGAATGTCGATGACAGGCATCAGTTGGAAAGATACCAGTAAACTTCCCTGTTTATCAAATGTTTAAAAAATAAAAAATATTCGAAGAAAAGTTATAATGTCATTAGCGCTATCCAATAATATAAGTATCGTTTATTGAAAATCGAATTTTTTTGTTTTTTGATTTTATGCAATGTTTTTCGTCGTTGTAATTTTAGAAATACTGTATGTATTCGATCCATCTACGAACTTACCTTAAATATAGGTACCGAAACTATTTTTTACCAAATTTTATTTCGAAAGGTATTTAAATACAATCCCCATTTTGTCCATAACTTGTCACTTCATCCTGATGTAGTTTCTTCGAAGGCTATCTCAGAATCACCAAGAACTTTTTGAACTTTCATTTTCCTTTTTTTATAACTTGGTAAAAGTATTTTCTTACGTAATTAGTTATAAATAAAATCTCTCTATTGTCATCTCATAGACGCATTACAATAAAAAGCAAATCGCAACGTCATCGATTCGATAATTACAAATTCATCGTAATCGGCGACCTCGGACAACCCGGGCGAAAGTGTCGACAGGTTGAATCGATTCCTACGCATTGATTCGTCTCGGCGCATTATAATCGATCATCAGTTAGAGCCGCGATCGTTATCTGCGACCATGAATGTTGTTACCCGGGGCACTCCACGAAATTATTGTCATTATGACATCGATTATTCGAAACTCGCGTGTGAAAATTAAATTAAATATATCTAAATGTCAACCATTGGGAGGTTTCCCTAGAGGCGTTCTTGCAAAATTATGAATATCATTTTACAAATAAAAAGAAATGTCAGTGACCTGTGACTGGAAAACGCAATGAATACAGACGCCAAGTAATTTATCATACCATTTGATATCTGTGTTTGCAATATTTATTCAATGATTAACGATTATAGTGACAACTAGCTGGTCAAATAAATATACAGAATGGTATTTTGGAAACCCGATGACACAATCTTGAGAGCGTAGATTACTTAAGTCGTCTGTAGCTGTCGTATATCACCCTACCCTTGGGGGAGAACGATGCTGTATCTCATAACAACTGGGCGCAGTCGACTGGGCGAGTTATTCCACTGCTGTCATGTAAGTATTTCGGCAGATCCATCTTCTGTTTTATTAATTGAATCTTCCGGGCTACTTGGCCGAGGCCTTCTGGAATCTCTTCTCTTTTTTCCAAACGTTTCGTCAACAACTGCGGTTGACATCTTCAGTGGCGACTGCGTTCACTTTCGGAGAGATGTTATCTCTTGGGCTTCTCGAGCGCAACTGAGCCAAGTAGCCCGGAAGATATAATTAATATGGACACCGACCGAGAAAGCCTACACTCCACCATCTTCTATTTATTCGTTTTTATTCGCCCATATAGATAGAATTTGTTATACACCAAACCGTACAGAAGAGAAACACAAAACTACAAGTAATTAGAAGTACAATCGTCATCCTTATTCCTAAAGCGATTTCTCCAAGCCAACCTAACGTTAGGCTGTAACAATCATCACCTGCAGGTGACGAGGATGAGTCTGTAGACGCAATAAATAAATAATGTCTCTATATCAATACATATATACCTACATATGTGATAATCTGTATACTCGCACAATTAGTATTACAGATTGAAATTAAGTTACAATTGTACAAATATTGATTATGAAAAATTACATACAAAAATAATGATTGTTATTGTTGTACGTTCTTAACATCTACCACTGACCTCGGTCAAGGCCGAATACCTGCTGATTGATTCCGCCAAAGATTGATTGTGTATACCACCGACAGTTCAATTTGTTTAAATCTGCCCACAGATTGATGTAATAATAGAGTTGTGATTGATAACATTGCTTTATTTATTACAATCGGTGACAGCAAAAAGTTGTTTTGACAGATCTCAGTGAGAACAGTCCATCTAAAGATAAAGATAACTCTGTGAGATGAATTACAGAAGCAACGCCGATTAATTTTGCAGACACGCAGACTGTCAAAGAATGAGCTGAGATAAATTAAAATAGCTTACAGGTGCGGTGCTATTACGCCTTTTACAATCTAAGAGGAGTGCAATCAGCACCTCACAGATCAATCAATAAGATGAAGTACAACTTCATAGAACAGAAAACTAATTGTCTTATCTCTACAATAAGACATGGTTTTTTGCTATTGTGACAAGACAAGAAAAAATATGAAATCAAAAGTTGTAGAGCTTCCCAATCCTATCTAAAAACAAATCGTCTATTATCTTTGGATCGTATTAACTTTGGATCGTGTCGTATTGGTCGTATTAACTTTGGATCGTGTCGTATTAGTCGTATTAACTTTGGACCGTGTCGTATTGGTCGTATTAACTATCGTATTAACTTTAGATATGAATTCTGTAAAACCGTCATAATTTTGGAACTAATGAATCCATTTGGCTTTTCTGTGAACTTAACCGAAATATAGTTCCAAACCACTTTCTTTCCAAATTTTTTTTTAATACGTTAAACAAATGTTAAACATATTGTTATACACATCCAATAAGTACCTAATACTAAAATCGTGATCTTTGCAATAAGCGACATTTCTTCGAAATTTACCGGATAAACTTTGTCGCAAGACTGTCTTAATTTTGTTTATACTTTGACGACATCGCTTCTTGTGTTATTCTAGCCAGGTTCATGTTCTAGCCAGGACGTAGTTCTTAAGTTATTTATTGTTGTTTGTAGTAAACTTGACGAAATCATAATTTAATAAATTTCAAATTTCTTGATGCAGCCACAGACATAGGTACGAGTACGTTAGGCAACTCAAGGACGTTGTTTTTCTATATAAAAAATAGTCTCTCTTCCGAATATTTATGTGTATTTTATAATATAAGACTATAGGGTAACCGTTATCTGAAGTGACAAACTAGAACTGATAACATTTAATAGCAGATTTAATGGTTTCCGGGAGAGGAATAATGAAATAATATTCAAAAATTCCAACAAGACCTGTTTCACATTTATCTTTTCTTGTGGCATTTACTAAAGCTCATTTATTTTAGCAACATGGTGGTCGCTGTTGCAAAAAACACAATGCTAGATTAATAATGGGCCACTCCGATCAATTGATTACAATGGTATTATTTATTATTGATTATAATATTGTTAGTGGCAGGTCAGGTGAAGTCCTCAATTCCTTTCAATTGTTTACCAGAAACTTTGCAATATTTGTAACATCATTCATTGTAGTTTAATCTAAATGTTGTTCAAATACTTATTGGAAATGTTATTATTAGAATGTTTCTTCTAGGTAGGAATTTTCAATTGCAAAATGATTTTACATTGGCCTTCATTTCGAATTAATTTTACAGTAAGAACTATTCTCATTAGCTATTTTTGCGGTTGCATAGTAAACGTTAATTTTTAGGTGACCTTGGCCGACCGAGCATGGACAGTCCATTTTAAACAATACTTAAAAATTTGGACAAAATTGAAGAAAAGAATTTGAAAGAAGGCCGAACGGAAGGCTGGTGCAATTTTATTATTAAGAAATAATGCCAAAAACGGTTTAACCTTACCGGTTAAAATTGCATCCGCTGAATTTCGGGTAATTATGAAAATAACATTTTGTGAAAAAAAAATCTGGAATGTTAGACATCCTTCACGCTTTTAAAGCATTCTTTAAGATTATTTCAACATAACCATAAATGGGTATACATGGCTTAAAGCCAACATAATATGTTTAATCAGTGTGAATTGCTGGCAATTTCCGAAGTGCCAAAACTTGGTGTAATCTCCGTAAATTGACCAATTTGGCAAATTCTTTTACGATAAAAACAACATTTTCCATTAACTGTAATCCACATTGACACATCATGAGGAACAGAAATTGGTAAAGGACATCTCCTATACCGTTAAAATATTCCGAAACTGTCAACAATAAAGCTGTTGAACGTTTCCAAAATAGGGTAAACACATCAATAATTGTCACACAAAGGCCGATTAGTGTTTAACGGAAGTGCGTTTAGGATTCCGATCACATCGCTTCGAGTGTTTCCGAGGAGGATTCGCGTGCAGACGGTGAAATGGCATCCAAAACGGTTTAGGAACGCGTCATTCGCGGCGCATGCTCGTTGACAAGCCGAGAACGCTGCAAATTGCTGTAATTGGCGGTTTCGATCGTTAATGTGGTTTTGAGAAAACATTAATGAGCGATGATTGATGCTTTACGTGTTTTATTTATAATTTCTGTGATTAAATATTTAGTCAGACGGATCCCTTAATCGGCAATGAGTTTGTGTAGTGAATTATGACCCGAAACATCATCGCCATTGCAAGGGATGGCTCCTGGCTACAGTGGGACGTTATAGGCTATTTAGGTAAGGAATACATATTTATCAACAGTTGCTATGTTCTTTCGATACTTAGTGAAATAAGATACCATTTCACTTAAGTAACTTCCACGTAAATTACATTTGTAAAAATTATAAGTCTTTCAAAACTTGCAAATAATTTTCGTTGCTAATAAAAGTGTAAGTGAGAGCTGAACTAACAATAGCGAATTAGTTTAGTAAATCATTATTTTGATGAAACATAAAATGAAGCACCTTTAATTGAAATTTTAATGAATTCACAGGAAACGAACGATGGGATAGAAAAATTGTGAGAATATTAAGCAAAAAACAACAATGGCGAAATCGCTCAAACTAATTAATAAGATTGGTCGGACGAAGTAAGAAATGTGTTCCATTAGTCACAATTAAATGATTTGATCTTTGAGAAAAAACGTCATTCATTACACAATGCTAAGACTAATTGCTGCCTTGAGATGCTGATAAAAAAAATAAATGTCACTTTAAAAAGGACACAAATTGATTTTGAAATTGTGTCTGTTTAGGGTTGCAATTCATGCCAAGGTTTTAAATAAGAGTATGACTTTTTTTAAAGAAATAATTAATTATAGAATATTTTAATGGTCATGGCTAGCCTCAGAAGATGTCTAGATATGAGATATAGTATATGATATGGTATGGTAATATATATTTCGTAATGGCCTCGCTGGCTTTGTTCATAGTTTTGTCGTGAGACATGTGCTGTTTCTTTTTAAAAAAAATGGTGACTACTTAGTATTTGTAACGATTTAGTCCCTTATAGTACAAGATCCCACCGTGTGATTTCTACGTCCATCTGTTATTTACTCAAAATACAATTTTTATAGATAATTATTATTAGAGAAATACGGTTCTGCCGGGTTGCTTATCAAAATATGGCCGCAAGTACTTTTTATTATTATTATTATTTTTTCGACCAATTTCGTTCACTTGTTTTGAAGATAAAATATAATCCATTTCAAAGAGAGATATGTAAAGAACTTAAAAAGTTTAGGTTGCCATAAGCAACCGTATTCCGTCGTGTAGAGATAAAAATTAGCTTTATTTTGATATATAATTTATTAAGAAACGTTATGAACGTATAAATTGAACGAAGTTATACCTGTTTACACCTGGCTGACAAGGGGTTGCGGCCAAGTGAGAAACGGCAACCCAAACTTTTTAAGTTCTTTACATATCTCTCTTTGAAATGGATCTTCAAATTTTATCTTCAAAAAGAGAACGAAATTGTTCGAAAAAAAAAATTAATAAAAAGTACTTTCGGCCATATTTTGATAGGCAACCTTGCAGAACCGTATTTCTCTATTAATAGTTATCTATAAAAATTGTATTTTGATTAAATAACAGATGGACGTAGAAATCACGCGGTGGGATCTTGGACTATAAATAATCGCTCCTAATAATCCCTGAAAAAGGACGTTGTAGGCTAATATCGATTACAAAATTATATAATGCATAATGTTTATTTTGGTTTTATCTTTAAACCTGATACTAAAGTTCGACACAAGCTTAAATCTACTTTTACTTTTGGTCCCTAATTGCAGTTCCTAATAAATTACTTGTAAGTGCAACTTTAAACTGATAAATTTAGAGCAACTAAAGTGTTGAGTAGGTGTGCTAATCATCTAGCAAACAAAGCCACTTTGTCACCAAACGACTAAATAATGCGACAACAGAACGAATCGATTCACCAGTAGCTGAGTTTAACGAACTTTAATGTCCTACAAAGCTGAATGGTTATCGTGCCGTATTAAATTGAATTTGTGTCTTTATGGATTCAAGAATAAAATTAATTTATACATCTAATTATTCTGTGGGAGGCAAAGGCAAAGTTATGTATTGGACAGATCATCTAACTAGGCAATTTCAATAAGGGTGCCGATAGACGTTTTACCAAAGGAGTGAACTCCGTCATGTATAAACATAAAACTGCAGCATATCGAGGTTCCTTCAAATTTGCCGCCGCCAAGTGCGATTCGTACATACCTCCTCCGATTCGAAAAGCTAACACCTTATAATACTTTTAAATCCAAATTCAACAAAATCCTTTTAGAAGCCAAAAACTGTTTTTTTTTAATTATTATTTCTTATGTAAATTTATGTGCCACATCTTTCTTCATTGCGAGCCTTTGCAAGGCTTACTGTATAAATGACACGATCTTTGCTGTGTACAGTGCGTGATGACGTGTGCGGCACCAACTGAAAATTAGCGTATCAGTTCATGCTGCGCATATGCTGAGTTGGTGCCGTTTGCCACAACAATTAAGATTATTATTATTCTTGAAATGCCCTTTTTAATGTATTTTCATTCATATGCCAATAAAATATTTTCTTTATTTCTCTTTAGCTCGCCTAAATTTCCTAAATGCTCGAGCAGCATTTAGGAAAATGAGTCAGCTTTTCGCACGCCTTACATCGCAATGCTTAATATTTAATTATTTTCTATCTTTTATCAACGTTGACATATATTAGTCTCATTTGAGTCTTTCTCGCACCTCCAAATCGAATGTCTTTGAACAACTTAAAGGTTAGCTGATAGAGAATGGCTTAAGTGGGGACGACAGCAGCGTCATGTCCATACAAACCTATTCTTCTGTTTTCTTCTTGAATTCTGGCAATAGGCCAATTATTTTTTTAATATGTTACAGATATAACCGTGAGCATGTTTCTAAGTTTTCTTTTATTACTTATTTCTTATAGGAGCTAAAACCATTCAAAAAATAAGAAATAACCACGTTAAACCGCTACAAAATGGAAGCCCAATGTGCAAATTTGCATGTTGCATCGCTCGCTAGCGAGATAGCAACAAATTGTAATAATACCTATTTTTGAAATTCCCTTCAGCCATACATCCCTCTTAAGATATTAAGCCCGCCTTTTGTACGATAATGTGCAATAAATAGCATAATAAAAAATGCCGCACTAACATTCATAGTGGGCCGTTTTATTTATTACACACGCGTCTAGACGACACAAGACCCTGACAATAGAACGTTCCTTGGATCCCAACAAACAATAACGCATATCCAAACATAAGTAACCAACCCTTCATAAAGCATTATGTTCATTACACTATGCTATACCACATTTGAGTTTTATCCAATTAGAGTAATTTGACGAATATCTGACAGACTCACGTCCAGTATTAATTCTG
Source organism: Sesia apiformis (assembly GCA_914767545.1). NCBI lineage: Eukaryota > Metazoa > Arthropoda > Insecta > Lepidoptera > Sesiidae > Sesia > Sesia apiformis. The sequence goes on from OU611968.1 coordinate 756,622, forward strand.
TCTTTTACGATTTAAATAGATACTTCCAAAATAAGGTAACAGCAAACTTTCAAATCCTTGAGTGAAATAAAGAAAGTTTATCGTTTTCAATATGGCATTGCCCGCGGCGTAATGTTTATGTGCGCGCCTTACTAGTAAATTACTAGTAACAATAATGCAGCTAGAAGTATTTCGTCAGCATCATATGCCCACTTTCTTATTGCAAACGCGTGATCTTCGTTACAAAACGCGTCCTTGTTGGCACCACTGCCGAATTTAGTAGCTATTTCTAAATTTTCTGTTATTACTGTAATCATAGTTTTCACCACAATTTACAATTCAATTGTGTTTTGTTTACAATACGGTTAAAAAGATAAAAGTGTGGTAAGGGCGTGCGTGAATGTTGTTTGCACGGCATCAGCAAAATAATTATGGTACAGCTGCATAATATGATTTTTGAGATTAACAATACGTTAACTGAACTCGTACTGGGATGTATGTATGTTCTTCACATTTATGCTGGAAAAATATGACTAGTTCGACGGTCAAGGAGAACATCTTATATAAAATCCAGTAGTCGAGAATTAAATAATCGTGGGACATGTATAAATGCCCATCGATCTTTGGATACGTATGGTGATTAGTGTGACCCTTTTGTAATTGGAAAAAGAAACCTGTCTTATGAAGTGGAAAAACAACACCGATGGCAGACGCCAGTCCGAAAGGTATTCTATTGTTTTTATTTTTTATTTAATATTTACAAATATAATTTATTTGTGAATAAAAACTGTGCCAGTTTTTCATGGCACTATACACGGTACAATACCATGAAACTATATATGTTAAAAATATACGATAAATAGCGAATTATGTCTCCACACAATTTGTAAAATTTCAGGAGCCCCATCAAACAATTGTATTGTGTGTACACATATTATTGACTTGGAAATTTTTTCCTGGACATCTACGTCGAACGCGGTAAGCAATACTCGTAGGTAGCTACATTTCTTGAAAAACTATCTATTAAAAACGGTTTTTAACAACTACTCGTACCTACAGATTAAATTACCATTTCGTAAACAATAATTCTACTTTTAGCAACATAAAAACGGCAACTTTCACGCCTTTAATGGCGATTAACAATCGAGCAAAAACGACAGAAACCTAGTCGCGTCAAGACAACATTTAAGGTAAACGCGCGATAATGAGCCGACGTGTTTTCGACGGAGTGATCGCGACACCCGCTTCCTGTTGGAGTGTCTCCGTTGAACGCGTCACACGTCAACTGTAGGTGACTTTACCCTACCTTTCCCATTTTTTGCAGTTGACAAATAAGTTGTTTATAGCGAGAATTAAGTTGATAACTGTATTATTTCAAGGGCACAGTTTAAAAGTTTAATGATTTCGCTTTGATTATCGAGATATCACTTTAATACTGAAGAAATATTTTTTTCTATTATAAATCCAATTTTGTGATACAATATATCAGAACTAATTATTTATTTTTTTATATACATCGAGTTATCACGTTATTTCTAGAGTGCACAGAACTAAGGAATCACGACGGAATTACATTATCGACAAATCGAACGTTCGCTAAATACAAACTCCTTTGCAGCTGATTATCAATTTATTCAGTAAGCGGTTTTCCATTCCATCAAAGTCAAATTCTGAGGTATTTTGGAAAATAAAGGCCTCCAAAAAGCTCGGTATGCTGAACAGAGGAAAGCGGTACTTCACAACTCTCACACATCTCTGGGCCGGTCAATTGGACCCATTTGACTTCATTCATTGACATACATTGCATGCTGACATTGGCATGTTGCAGTGATACTACATATTACATATTTACTACAATATCCACCTGTAACTGGGATTAAAGAAGTTTGAAGTTTAGGACATTGCTTTGGGAGGGCAGCGTGAGATCGTGACTCGCTGAGAGGAATGAAGGAATGAATGGTTTATTTGTTTCGTGAGGAGTGCTTATGTGAACTGCACATCATTCAATGGGTCTTTTTTAACAGATAATGGTCACATATAGGTGATAGCCTATATATAGAACAGTGATAGAGTAGAGGTATCTATACTCGACTCAAATTAATGTGAATTAGCATTTGAACTCACCGTAAGTTCAAATCCTAGGCCCGTACCACTGAGTTCCTACTTAAATCCGGATTTAAAAAATTTTTAAAAACCCCCATTATAGAGAAATAAAAAAAACTGCAGTGTCCACCAATCTGCACTGGGCCCGTGTGATGGATAATGGCCCCGTGATTGTGACTGTGCAGGACGTTATAGGCTGATACAAGCACAAGTATCTACATAAGTCTGAAACATGTCTTTAAAATTTATCTGATACTCGAGATTTCCCCTCTAAAGTTCGTCTATCCATGGGGAAAACCCCCATTGATCGATTAACGTCATAACATGTCATGCCATATAAATCCGCCTAACAAAAAATTACTGACGTAGGTAAGTACATGTATAAATAATAATAATAATATTACAACAATATAGCCTGCACTATTATGTCATGGGAGCGATGCGCGGGTACGTCACATGGTCACAGATTAAGCATATGTAAGCCAGAACAGACAGTACACTGACTGGAGCTAAGCGAATTCCGAACTCCTCCGAAGCGAACTTCCGCGGGCTCAGAGAGTTTGCACACCGATGGCACAGGAAAAGGAGCCCGAAAGAGCTGTTCGGCACTGAAGTCCATCGTTTTGTGGAGTAGAACAGCCCCAGAAAGGGGAGAGTGCTCATGGGACACAGGCAAAAGATAATACTTGTAGGGAGGCAGAGCAGATACGCGCCGCAACATAGCCCTAGCAGGCGAACGGCGCGTACCTCCCGACGATTTGGTCCATATAACCAAAAGGTTGGTAGGACCATGGGTGGAGGTGGGTCGTGACTGGAGCTAAGCACCGGTTTATGAATTACCGAAAAATAATATTGATAAACATAGAAACTGGATAAAACCAATCGTTATTGTAACTCCTCGAATAAAATAAAATGCAGCAAAGAAATAGGCGGCCATTATGGAAAAGGCGTTGCAGTATAACAAAAGCAACATTATTTTCCATTTTAAGCCAACATTCAGATGTTGACCTCTGGGAACGGATGTAATTTTTTCAGTGTATCTTAGGAACGAAATAGGTATCACAATGTTATATAATGAACTTGGGAGAAATTCATATCCAAACATTTAAACCAATGCTCATGTAATCCAAGCTATGTCCTCCTACAGGAGACGCACTCTTCTGTATAGACAGAGTTTCATTGTCCGACTAATGGCGGTGTAACCATTTCTTTTTTATTAATTCATTGGCAAAGTACATTTAGGGTCAATTATACCACATTTCCGCGAAGCTGCACAATATTAGTAGCTAATTAAGTCTTACTTAAGACGCTAGTACTCAAATATGCGACTGACCAGCATTACGATGAACAAGCCGCCTTGCCCAGCTCGCTGATTAGGACAAATGAAGTCCTTTGACAGAGGCCTGGAATATTGCAATATAGGCGCTAATCTTTTGTTCGTTACTTAATTAATAATATGTATGACAATAATTAATAATTGCATGCCATGAATGGTAATGTGACGATCGTACTAATAAACACCTCTTAAGTGTTACAATTTGCAAAATAAAGAATTTGAATTTTGGATTTGAGGCCTATATCCAACAGTAGCGTGTTACAGATGATTCATTATCCTCTGAAGGATAAGAATAAAGAAGGAAATGTTATAATATTGTGAACGCAGTAGAAAAATAAACGCTTGGGATAATCGAAAAATGCCGTGACGGACGCGATATGAAGTCATTTCAAATGGCGTGCATGTGAACCGCACCGTGATATATAAGCTTTTCTGAGGGATTTCTGTATAATCCTTATATCTGGTACTTAATCTATGACCGGACTATATATTCAGACCGCGTCGCAAGCGCACATCCTGTTAAGCGTATGCGCCATAACCTGCCGTTATAAGAAGGTCCCCATTAGCCTTCAAATAACTCCTACATAGGGTTCTTTTTACATTGAATTTCCGAATAGGGGAACGGATGATTGTCCACGGTAGCTAAAAATTGTTACCGAATTTTGTTCTTTCATACGTTAGTGGTAAGAAACATAGTTGAACGACGGTTTCTATTGATGGTTTGGTTAGATTATGTGCCTATTTTGACGCATATACCTAGATATACATTATAATAAAATTTCGTACGGTTAGCTTAGCAATGGATATGCCAAGATTGTGATGTAGAATTTTGTGCAATTTTTGCAGGTTTAATACAGTTTTTTTAAGGATAGAATGTGGAAAACAAGCAGCCAGTTCACCTGGCGTAGACCAGTTCTTAAATTACCAGGTCACGGTGGATCGACGACTAGTTCGCTGGTGATGGTTGGATTGTGTGTTGTAGCGAACCTTGGACAAGGCCTATATCTAGCAGTGGAAAGACATAGGCTGATGATATGGTATGATAATCGTCTAAAAGAGCGAAATCATCACCAAATTACTAGTTTAGAACAGCTATATATACATTCACCACCAAAAAAGTCAAAGACATTTACGCAACACAGCCATAAACAATTTTTAAAAATGCTTTTAACTATTTTGCCTCGTACAATAGCATTAACCTTGCGTCAAAAAAAAAAACATAAAAAATTACAATGTAATTGCAATTATAAACCCTAATGACTACGATATAAGGAATTAATTGGACTTTAAAATATTTATTGAAGACGAAAGAGTTCTCGTAATTGTGGTCGAGTGATCCCTTAAGAATAATGATTCAGAACACAGTTATGTCTCTATAAAAATAACTTTATGATTTATTAAAAAGATCTGTAATGAATACAGTTAGTCAGTTTCTGTATATCGGAAGATAAGCGAGAAATATTTCATCGCTTAGAAGGATACACACGACCGATTAACGCCGTTCATCCGATTCCCCGTCGGACATTAATTTGTTTAAAGACAAATTTAATGTTTGTTCGCGTCTGGGTAGTGTGTTCATCTCCGTTTGTGTCTCTGGACCCACGACACGGGGAATCCTGGTGTGGGCCACTGAGTGTGAGGTTATTTAATATCATTATAGCAAATTCAGAAATCCAAAATATTATGAAACTGTCAAAATATAATACATATAAATAGGTGTTTGTAATGCATACAGGCCCACTTATAAGAAAGAGAACTATTAAAAAAGGTCATATATGCACGTACGTGTCTTGGTAGTGAGGGAGATATGCCAGATCCCATTCCCATCCCATCCTATCCCTCCCCATTTTCCCAACCCTTTCTCCCAATCCATTCCTTAATCCGCAAAGGTTGGCAGCGCATCCGGGGGCGTGCCAAAGTTTGTCACTCTGGACTGATGTTGGCATGTATCGCGGGTGTCTATGGACGACACTATCCACATACCGCCAGGTGAACAGTCTGCGCCTTGTTACTAAAAAAATACTACATAATACTATAAAAACTTATCATCAGGTGGACTGTTTGCAGCCTTATTCTGTTAAAAATAATGAGATGAGTTGTTAAAAAGCCTAAAGATGAGAAATTAGGTTTTTTAAAAAAAAAAATCATATGGGTATCCACCAGTGCATCAACAAGTTGTATCATTGTAAGAGTTTTCATATTTTATAAAGAATTTATAAATAATTAAGAATTTGATTTTTGACAGATGAGATTAAAAGAAGCAATGTTTGTTGCTTTGTTATTTGTATTTGTGGAATATATATATTTTTTTCTTAGCAATGAGTGCGTTCAGGCACAAATGAAAACTAAACATAAATTTGAAAATGTCAGTAAAAATGGTTTCAACAGAAATCGATATAATTTTCAACTAGCGTTAAGTTCGCTTCGCTCTCTCTTTGCACTGTGATTAGCGCTTTACAAGTGCTGCGATATCAATTTAATTTCATTATGGCCGTTTTAATTTTGTCATAATTATAATAAACAGTCGAATGCCGTTGTAAATATGACTACGACAGTAGATCTTGCTTTTCATAAATGACAAGGTTGGGCGGCGCTTTCAAAATATGCCTATTAAAGTATAATTTGGAATCTTATAAAAAATAATAATTTTGTTTCTGAAGGTTGAATATACATAGTTACGTTTTATATAGTACATCAATTACGTGAGTCTCTCACAGCTTTGGAGAGAGCTTTGAAAAAGCTTTCAGCAAAAAGCTCGCAACGTCTGAATGTTAAGGATGTGAGTACTGTAGGTGCCAGCAGCAAAAATAATTTTCCAAGCTTTTAGGAATTTTTTTCAAGATGCTCTTTTAAGGTTTTCTTCACTGACTAAAGGACTGTTTCATTGAAAAGTTTACCAAGGAGACCAATACCTTCATTGGACTGATACTGTAAATAATATGTTTTCATTTAAGACAATTTGACTAATAGATATACAAATTTTTTACACAACCGATTTTCATTCCAGTTTATTTTCCCATACTAAAAAAATATACTGCATTTCTCACTTTCGCCCCCTATAATATAAGTATGTGTTTCGGTAGTGAGTGATACATATCACTATGGGATAGGATAGGGATAGAGCGGGATAGGGATCATATCCCTCCACGTTTTTCCCAACCCTTTCTCCAAATTCAGCCCCTAAATATCTAAATGTGAGCAGGCGGAGGCGTGCTAGCGTTTATCATTCTAAAACTGATGTTGGTATGCATCACGGATATCGCAGGACGACAATATGCACTTACCACCAGGAGGGCTGTCTGTCGAATTTTGAAAATGAAACTCTTTGCTTGTCAAACGCCATTAAATATTCAAAGCTGCCATTTGTTTTTAATTCTGACGGCAATTTGAAAATTGCCATTAACAAAAAAAAACACCAAAATTAACTCATTAACATGACTTAAGTACTTTACTTTATTAATTACTTTGATTAAATTTTACCCATTTTCTTTCTTTTTGTTAGTTTTTATAAAAATACACTTATATAATGAACGCTGTCCTATGTATCAATTGAGCACATATGGAGAGAGAATCATTAATCCATTTAGTTAATGTCATGTATCAGTTTTGGCTCTCTCAATAATAAATAAATCTCATATCCATCTGATATACGGTGTCCATTTAAGAAACAGTTCCCCAAGTCCTTACCTGGGTTCTGACCACGAACCTGCTAAGAACCTTACGACCCGACGTGAACCAAGATTCTTAAGACAGCGAAGTGCCACGCGAGGTCCTTACCCCACAATAATTGTATTTTACCACCAAATAATTGTCCCGAAAAGTCATTATCGCATGACAGTGACAGATTTACAGTTAATCGCCGTTTAATAATGGCCTTAAATGGCTCGAGAACAGGCGAACTTGTCTGTTATCATCGTATTAACGTCAAAATACTTCTTTCGCGCTTCATGTGCGATACATATTTTTGGAATAAGGTGAAGCGTACACAGAGATGGTTGGTAACTTACCCAACTAGCAAAACTTAGTAAAATACTATATTTACGATAGAACAAACTAAAGGTTCTTGGCACTGGCTATTGTGTACAACACGATAAAAAAATATTACCACCGGGATACCACCGGGAGGGGTGTTTATCAAATTTTGAAAATAGAACTTTTGTCAAATGCCATTAAATCTTCAAAGCTGTCATTTGTTTTTTTTTTATTCCTGGCGGCAATTTGAAAAATAAATATTTGCGGCAAAATTAATACAATGAGAGAACATTTTCGTTCAATCATTTTTTTATGATTTTCATTGCTAACAGTTATTGGAACTTAGAGTATACAGGTATATATTCTAAGACTATGGTAGTCTGGCCATAAATATCGTTAAAATAAAGAAAAAAAAAATACATTTGAATTCGAACCCTGTCATTCTCACGTGAAAAATAAATGATTTTTCTCATTATTAAATATTGTACTAATATTAAAATGGAGTGGGGTTATTAAAATGGCATTACACAAAGCAGGCATGGAGCCAAATGCAATTTTTAAAACTCTCCATCCGTTTCGTATTAGCCTAATGTTCGTGTACCGGGCTATTGGTAATTACATTGAAACGTCCTCTGTTTGTGACAGAAAGAGGTCTGGCCTTCCACGCACTATTCATACTAAACAGACGATTAAAGCTGTGAAGGAGAGAATCCGAAGAAATCCCATCCGGAAGCAAAAGATTTTAATAATAAAGATGAATATAGCACCCAGGACCAGGTCACGTATTTTAAAAGATGACTTAGTGCTGGCTGCTTACAAAAGACGTACTGGTCATTTCTTAATAGATAATTTAAAAAAAAGTAGTGTTGACATACAAAACAACTTCATCGACGGTACGCATAGGGAGTTCACAGACAAATTTTATTTACGGACGAGAAAACGTTCACCATTGAGGAACATTGTAACAAGCAGAATGATGGAGTTTATGCTCATAACTCTAGAGAAGTAGCTTAATTGGTCAATAGGGTATAACGTGGCAATTATCCGGCTTCAGTTATAGTTTGGTGAGGTGTTAGCTATCAAGGAGTGACTGAACCACGATTTTGTGAAAAGGTATTAAAACGTCTGCTCAACTGTAACAGGATACGATTCTTGAGAAGGACGTACACACTATTAACAGCACCCTGTTGCATAATCAAGAATGATCCTTTCAGCAAGACTCAGCACCAGGTTGTAAGGCTCGCTCAACATAGGCGTGGCTAGGAAGGAATATTTCCGACTTCATTATTTCATTCATTTCATTGGCCGTCATCTAGTCCCGATCTTAATCCGCTCGATTGTCACGGCCTGTTTCAGAGAGCAGGGCATGCTCTAAACGCCATGATAATATTGAATCTCTAAAACATTCCCAAATGGTGGCAGTTGCCAATTTTCCCATGGAAAGGGTGCATGTTTCAATCGAAAACTAGCCACAACGTTTAAAGAATTGTATAAAAGCAATTGGTGATCATTTCGAATAAACGTAAAGTATATTTTTACACTAATTACCTATTTATTTCTAAAATAACACAAATTCTTATAATAAAATGGCAATGTAAAAAAAATCTATGTTTTTTTTTTGTAACAATATTATGGCTAAACTAGGTATACTTATATGTAACTTTTTTTATAGATTTTCCATTAACGTCACTCTGCTAGTTGGTTCAACTCAATTCAGTTCATTAAAAATATCAGCAATAATCATTAACTTTCAACGATCCTTAACATTACATAAAACCGTCCACATCCTTACACGAATCATCAACATTACACGCCTTCACTCGCATCCCCCCTCGGACAATTTAACAAGCACTCGAGTCAAGTGTACGCCGCGCCTACACTCCAGTTACAATTGCTGCACAAAAGCGTAAAGTTCAAAGACAGACGGGGCGCACCCGTGAAACGCACCGCATAAATGCCATGCACTGTACTCGAACACCATTATCACAGCATAGATAGAGGGTGGTCAGATTATTTGGGAAAGACTTTCTTCACGTCTTATCTCACTGTATAGGCTATACGTACAATTCCTTCACTGCTTAAGCTATTAATCTCTAGAATGTGTTTCCCACTGTCCAGCTCCCAATAAAAACAAATATAAAAAGAATAAATTTATAATAACGTAACGAAACCTTCTTTCTGGCAATATTTATTCATTCCTAAACTTTTGAAGATTTAGGAATACATTTGGGGGAAGGGTGGAGAAAATGTGGTGTGATAGGTAGAATAGGACTAGAATGGGCTCTAGCATCTGGGCTCACACTCACTATGAAAACACGTATGTCGTCATGTATCGCGAATGTCGCAGGGCGACAGTATCCACTTACCACCAGCTGGACTGCTTATCTGTCATCGTCTTTCTATACCTATAGAAACTGTTTTTAGTCGCACACTAATATTTCTTTGCTAGACCAGATTTTTATTTATAATTACAAAAAAACTTATTTTGACAATGCTAGTTGCTCTCGAACCGGTGCATCCTGTATAACTACAGTAGCACATTACTCATTGACCTGACAGCTACTTAAATTTCAATGAGGAAGTCGCTGACAATTCTTAATTTTCCAGTTGAAATATCAATCGGTGTCAATGTTGAATGAAATGTCGATACCGCTTCTGGTTAATTTTTGACAGTAATTATTAAAAAATTCAAGTAAAACCTTTAAGTAATCAAAGGCCGGCTTTAGGCTAGCACCACACCATCTAATCCCGTGGGCGTCGTGAAGGGATAAGGGAGCCCCGTGGACCTACATCACTTGTAAAAAAGTGGACATGCCAACCCGCTTGGCCAACCTCCATACACGTGATAACCTACATAAAAAGGAACATATTCAGCCATGGATGCCAAAAAGGCTGGTTACGGTATTAAACACCTCTGTTTAATTTATGATTAAAGCCTCGGGCTTTAACCAACATAATACCGACTTTAACACATAGTCGCATATGCTGAAATCCGACAGATATCTGGACACGTCCGACCGAGTTACCCTTCACTTACAGAAGACTCCCGTAAACTACACATACGTGTTTCGCTAGGGAGTGAGATATGCCAGAACCCATTCCCATCCAATCCTATCCCTCCCCATTTTCTCAACCCTTTCTCCAAATTCATTGCTAAATCTCCAAAAGCGGTCAGCACATCCGGGGGGGCGTGACAACGTTTGTCATTCTGGCATGTATGTCATGTTGGCATGTTGGGATGTCTATGGACGACAGTATCCATGTACCATCAGATGCACTGTCTGCTCGCCTGCCGCCTATCTATAGAAAATATGAGTACTTTCGATATAAATATTAGACACTCGAAACAATTTACTAAATGAAAGTGGATTCACCTCACGTATACTCCAACATTTGGCACCGAGTTACTCGATTGAATATTGCATGTGGAATCGATTCATCGAATTACGAATTCTCGATTAAAGTCGCATCGTTCGCATTCCTACAACCTTGTTACGTGACTGCAGTGGGCAAGGCGGAAATTATTTGATATTAGCCTATAACGTTCCACGGCAGGGCACAGTTCTTCTAAATGACTAGTGATTTCAGGTCATAATCCATCACACGAGCCCAGTGCGGATTGATGAATATACATGATCCAATTTTTTTTCTATTCTCATAATAAACATTTCTTTATTTTATAACGCATTTAAAAAATCTAACATTAGGGCATCTAACACAGAACAAGTAATAAATTTAAGAATAATTTTAATTTTAACTCAGAACTCACGACTTCACCGGATGAGAGTCGAGAAATAGATATCCCTAGACCATCGTTTCTCAACCTGGGTTTAGGATTATATAATCTGTGACCTGTGAGTCACGACCCCCAGGGGGGTCACATAAAAATAATAATAATACTAACACTTTATTACTAATTACTTTATTTATACTTACAATTTTAAAGTATTTCACGTCCTAACTGCAATGAGTAATGAGACAGAGTGGTTTTTAGGCGCTCATATGAACACGCCATGTTGAAAACGTTATAAAAGCGCCAACGTCACGTTTCAACGCAAGGGTTTTTTAATTCTCGTGCGAATGAGGCCTCAATATTTAGTTTTTAAGCTTCATTTTAAGGTAGGGCGACGCGGCGTAGCCCCGAGAGACGGCTTGTATGAGACGATGCGAAACTGTACACTATTATCGAGATCTTGAATCGTTGAACGATAATATCTATATAATACATTGGTACCGAAAATTTTATGAATATATCAATATTTTGGGCGGTCTACGTTTTTGTCGCTATCAAATATGACATACTATATTTCTAGAAAAGCACCGTGTGAGATGTAGGGCTGTTGACTTTTTTTTTAAGGAAAAGTATCGATAGCGAAGAAAAGTACCGATACCTTCAGCACAGATTATACCTAGTCTAGCCATAAATATTGTTACAAAGAGAACATTGATATTTTTTTACATTATCATTTCATTAGAAGAATTTGTGTTATTTTAGAAATAAATAAGGAAGCATTTAATAAAATATGACGTTTATTCGAAATGGTCAACATTTGCTTTTATTTTATTTTTTTATGGAATAGATGACAGACGAGCGGGCGGGTCACCGCCGCCCATGGACACCTACAACACCAGGGGGCTTGCGGGTTTACTGCCGACCTTGAAGAGACCTGTTCATGGCTCTCTTGAAGAGCCCCATATCGTAGCATAATGGAAAAACCTCTTGAGGCAGTTCGTTCCACAGAAAGATAAGAGAGCACATCTTCAAGAGCTTATAAATAAAATAGAAGCTTGACAGGCGTGAGGTGACCCTGCAAAAACTAAATAAGTTTAATAATTGTATATTTAAATGTGTATATAGTACTTTATGTAGGCGAGTATATAGATACGAAAACATGGCCTGTTCTAGCTACATGAGACAGCGCCATCTGTTGACAACTATTGGAACTGCGCAATTTAAACTCTTTTTTTTTTATCAATATGACATTTCGATCTATAAACAAACAAGAAAGTGAGTCCTCGTATGTGCGGTGCAACGTGGAGATTGCGCGGTGAGCGAGTGGCAGGTGCTCTTAAAAATTCGTGAAAGAAATTGTGAAAATGATGAAAAAAATAATTTTTGGCGAAATTTTATTTACTTACGCCTTTTTCTTGGTAGTGGCGCGATATCTAATTAATTATAATTATTATAGAACAGAATAAAAAAATGCCTTTAGCTTGGGTAATGAGAGGAATTTAAGTGAGTAGAGAGACGTGGAAGAAATTGGATTAATATGTATGCGATCACTTATGTGTGCGAATTAAAATTTCTATCTATATCTATCAAAGGTTAGTACAACAGTATAAGCGCGCCTATACGTGGCATTGGACCGATTTTTAGAAACATCATTACAAAACCGTGCGTTGCAAGTTTCATGATTTGCCGCGAACAGATAGCATCGCTCCCACGGCGCGGCATCGAATACCGAATACGGTGGTCACCGTTGTGTTGAACTGTTTGCTATACCGGTGGGACTCACGATTCGCGATTAGATTTATTCCAATACTTGCAAATGAACCGTTTTCTTTCGAGAGAAAAATTGATTTTGTACTTTATCTAGCTTTGGCTTATGAAATCTTTAAATATGCAATTAGGGACAAAATATGAGAGCTCAGAAAAGTTGAAACTTTCCTCGTACGTTTTTTAATGTAACACATTTGTCTGACGTGATGGGACTGCTAGTAATCTGTATAGGAACAACATTATAAAAACTTCAATGTATTATTTTATTAAATGTTAATTTTTTTTTTTTTCTATAGACTAGTGGGCGGACGAGCAAGCGGTCCCACGTGATGGTAAGTGTTACCGCCGCCCATGGGCACCTGCAACACCAGGGGGCATGCGGGCGCGCCGCCGACCTTGCAAAATCCTATTCACAGCTCTCTTGAAGAACCCCATATCGTAGCTCAATGGAAAGACCTCTTGAGGCAGTTCGTTCCACAGCCTCAGGTTCGCGGTATAAAATAGTTTTTGGACCGAACAGTGCGCGACACCTCCGTATCGAGGAAATGCGGATGGACCGCACTTCTGTGACGGGAGGTGGTTGAGAGTTCACCCCTGAGCAACTCCTAATGCTTTACAAAGCTCAGGTGAGGTCCCATATGGAGTATTGCTCACATCTCTGCGCCGGCGCACCGAAATACCAATTAGACCCATCCAACGACGTGCTGTTCATATTGTCAACGATCCCACTCTCACGGGCAGTTTAGAAGCCCCCAGCGTTCGGAGAGACGTTGCATATCTCTGTGTGTTCTACCGCCTGTACAATGGGGAATGCTCTGAAGAATTGTTCAATATAATTCCCACCTCGGGTTTCTACAACCGCACCTCCCGTCACAGAAGTGAGGTCCATCCGCATTTCCTAGATACGGAGGTGTCGCGTACTGTTCGGTCCAAAAATTATTTTATATCGCGAACCCGTAGGCTGTGGAACGAACTGCCTCAAGAGGTCTTCTCATTAAACTACGACATGGGGTTCTTCAAGAAAGCTGTGAATAGGATTTTGCGAGGTCGGCGGCGCGCCCGCATACCCCCTGGTGTTGCAGGTGTCCATGGGCGGCGGTAACACTTACCATCACGTGAGACCGCTTGGTCGTCCGCCCTCTTCTCTACAAAAAAAAAAGTTATAGCAGTGGTTCAGCAACATCAAGCTTTAATGGAATAGTTACCAGTTTTATAGTTTTCAAGTTTCAAGTTTTCAAGCTTTGAATTTAACTCTGAAACAATTTAAACTAATGGACTGTCTAATAGGTGTGGGAATATTGTTCCAACACTTGGTCGCGGTGTACTCGAAGCTTCCTCTGAATGCAGCTGAACTGTTTCTCTCACTCACTCACTCTCACTCACTGCCGAAATGCGTACATGAGTATTGAGAGAATGGAGTAAAATGGGAATTGTAACTTGGCCAGTCGAGTGCGCTCAGCGCCTGTGGGATTGCAGTGTGAGTAGAAAGTGTAGATGGTACTGGCTGGGATTTGAACTCCAGTTAACGAGAGTCGAGTAGGTATACATACTTGTCAACGTTCATCATTCAGCGTGTATTACTTAATTTATTTTGTACAATGTTTCAATCGGATTGCAACTTGAATTTTTAAAGTGACACCTGCGAATTCCCTTCCATGTCACAATCTAAATTCACATGTAAACATACACAAACATGACACAGGCAGGATACGTGTTCAGCATGCAACGGGCACGTTCCGATTTAATAAATACCAAAGACTCGTAGCGGGACTATCGAAATGTGCGATGCATAAAAATGCATCGATAACATTTGATTCGTAATGTTTTGTAGGGATTATTTCTTTTGTAAGGGAATTAATTTGAGAATATTCTGCTCAATAGTGAAATATGTGCGTAACACTTTAAGAACACACTCGAATAAATATACCTGTGACTGATACTTACGAGAACATATCAGCAAGCTGAAGTAGCAGTGGGTACGACATTCTGTGGCAGGACTAATGACCGATGAGGGAGACGAGAACTCGAATGGAGACCGGGAAACGCAGCGTGGGACTCTCTCCCGCTAGATGAATTAACGACTTGAAGAAAGTCGCCAGTAGTGGCTGGATTAGAACAGCTACCGTACTTGACCGTACTTTGGGGAGGCGTATAACCATCAGTGGAGAGACAAAAGCTGATGGCATGGTATACCTATTGCGGAGATCACGATCTTCGAATTTCAAAAAGAAAATTAAATGTGCGGTCAGGGGAAAAACCTCACGCATTTTTTTTTAAGCTGCGTTTGTAAGTCGAAATAAAATCTGTATAGTTCATGTATTTTTTTTATTTTGTATCATATCTTCAATGCTATTTGCCTTGAAAATATGATTTGACAACAAAATTTAGGTTAAAATAGGTACAATTTGTAATAAGGAATCAAATCTCAAAATTTAGGTTATACAACCGGCCACGCACTAGTCTGCACGTCTGTTATTCTGCTTGAGTCTCGCTCTCGATACTCGCACGCACACACACACGGAGAAAGAGAAAGGCGTATGGAGGAGGTAAAAATCTTACGTGACGTTACATTTTCTCTCTAATCACACCTACCGCAAGCCGAGTAAAAGAACTTCGTTCCAATTCGTTCCAATTTAAAAGTTTGATGTCGTTCAACCATGCGTAGAAAAATCTTAGGTTTAATTATCTAATTATTATGTGTGTTTTGTTGCATTATATTGCATCTATATATTTCTTTTAATAATCAGCGATAAGTATATTAAATTTTAAATGAAAAATAAGCAAATCACATGAGCAATTATTAATATTACAAGGCCTAAAAACGCAACAGTAACCGGTATTTGACAAATTAATAAACTTTCTCGCTACAACACTAGCTAAATGTCATTGATTAATTTCGACTAGCAAGTTGTTTAGTTAAGTAGCTACTAAATCAAAGCCCAAGGTAATAATTAGTTGTCACAGCAACTGGATAATTACAAGTATTATTGGTAGGAAGCGGGGGCGAACGGCGCCAGCGCCTGCGCACATGGAAAATGGCGCCGGTACAGTCACACGTGAAATATTTATTTAGTGAATGAATGAATGAGAATTCTTTATTACATTCCTGTTCTAACTAAAGTCCTGGTATACGGAAGCAATAGACGGTCCGGCGACCAATGGGTAGTGAAATTACTTAGAGGAGGAAATAATTCAAAAGTAATTCAATGTAACTGCTGTATATAGACCTCTCTGAAGGCTCTCCACAGCACACGACCCTCGGCTCTTCTCATAGAACCACCATCGGTGAATTTCTTTAAGCCACCGGTCCACCTGGATGGGGGACCTGGATCCAACAGTGCGCGTCCCGCTATGTGGCCTCCAGTCGAGGACTCGTCTATTCCATTGATTATAGGTCCTGCAACGACGATTATGAAAGACGAAGTCGTCGAAGGACCTTCAAATACGAAGTCTTCAATCACTGTATCCTGCTTTAGTAGAAATGTATGGTGCCTGTAACGATAGGCCTAATCCATAAGTTCAAAGTCACTCAGCGAGCTATGGAGAGGGCTAAGTTCGGAGTTTCTTTGGGGGTCAGGATTCGAAATGAAAATAATTCTAATAAAAGAATAATAAAATATATATATAATAATACATACATATATACCTACATATGAAGTAAATGATTGATTACATTAGAGAAAGAGATTTTATGAGTTTTTTGAGAGTTTTTTAAAAGTAGTAAGCAACTGAGCACGTTTAATATGTAGTGGCAATTTTTCTATAGTCTACTTGAATAAACGACGAATGTGCCAATGCTTTCTCAAAGAAACCCCCCCCCCCCCCCTCACCCCCGTGCGACCGAAGCTTTGAACACGTGGTTAACATTACCAAAATCAGTGACACAATCCACATTCTTACACATTGCATCCGAAATTTTATAGACATTTCCGATGACTTCTAATAGAAGTCATTGGATATTTTATTATAATTTGAGAAACTCAATTGTATAACTATACAGTTACAACGGAAGGCAATTAAAAGTGCTTGTCAACATTTTATACACAGATTGGATAAATAAATACACTTTTATGGAAATACTAGTTTTTGTCAATTACTTCTGTCCCTTAAATAATTTGATTATATCACAATTGGATGTGGTAAATGTTTAAATTATAATATTTAATTTCATGAAAGAAAAACCACAGAGACGAGTGTCGCTCGGAAAAGAAAAAAATCAAATGAAGATACTTATAATTCCATATGAAAATAAGTAAGAAAATTATTTTCTTGACATCAACCTATAAAATGAAATGAAAAGGCAGTTAGAAACAGAAATAATATAATTGTAGTGCCGATCGGCACTGACTAAGCATCAAATATGTCGCGGTGTGAACTGCGACACTGATTTATTACAGTTGTAGCCGCAACGGTGACCACCGACTGTCCACAGTAGAGGCCGTGCCATTTTTACACTAAACATGTCTAAACTAAACATGTTACATTAAACTAAACGTGTCTAAACTTGTAATAAGGAAATAATATAATAAATAAATCTACATAAAAATATATATAAAGGTAAGATAAAATTTTATATTATGTTCTGGCTGTAATTTGTGATTATACTGTATGTATGTATATTAAATAACACACCATATGGTATGTTATGTAGATATCTACATACGACCCTAAAACTTGATACAGTTAATTATAAATAAAACATTCTATACTATCGATACATCGTATTACCAATCACTTATCTAATCGATTATCGCGTAAGTTTCACGTTGAAATCAATTTAGACTCATTACAGAGTGGTTAGATATAAAGATAAACCTACGGACAAAATTATGATAAATACGTACCTAATAATTATATACACGAATTTTTTTACCAGCAGACAGTCCGCCCGATGGTACGTGGATACTGTCGCCTTGCGATACAATTAGTCTTAGAATGGCCAAACGTTGTCCCCGGATGCGGTGCCTATCTCTGGAGATTTGGGAATGAATTTGGAGCAAGGACTAGAACAACGTGATGGGATTCCTCATTTTATTTTTTTTTATAGAGAAGAGGGCGGACGAGCAAGCGGTCCCACGTGATGGTAAGTGTTACCGCCGCCCGTGGACACCTGCAACACCAGGGGGTATGCGGGCGCGCCGCCGACCTTTCAAAATCCTATTCACAGCTTTCTTGAAGAACTCCATGTCGTAGCTTAATGGGCTACGACGCTTAATCATTTCATTACACGCCCCAATCCTTCCCGGGGATTATAATGGAATAGTCAATAGTATAATGAAATGTGGACTAACTTTTATTCTATTATACCGTTCCTTCGATAGGAGAGGGGGGGGGATAAGATACGATGGGATGGGAGAGCTCTGACAAATATCACTCACTACCGAAACACATACATACACTGGGAGAATAGTTTGACCGGAAAACGTAACACACCTTCTAGAATCTAGAAGTCATTCCGAAATTTAAATATTTCCCCCGTACCACTGACTTCCTACTTAAATGTCGTCTTTTTTGATAAACTCAACGAACTCTTGAGAAAATTCGCGAGCCTACGATTTAAAAGATTAATCTAGGCCATTTGTAATATCTCCCAATCTGCAATAGGACGTTATCGTCTGATATCAATTTGCAAAAAAAAAAAAACACAATTTTGCATACCTAATTAAACTTATCAATCGGAGCGTCCTTGCTTCATCACGTAAGCAATATTGCGCAATTTAAAGATTACTCCAGTACCACTGAATTCCTACTTAAAAATTTCCTCTCTCATTCCCTCCTACACCCTATCTCCTCCTGTCCCTATTTGTCATACAGCACACTTGAGAAACGAAGCATTCATAACCCGGAAATACATTCAGCGCAATAAAACAAAGGGTGTGTTTTAAGATAAGACATATTTTACTACAGCCTGAATCAGCGGTTCTCTGAAAATGAACTGTAATCTGAGTACTAAATGTGAATCATAATTTATTGCCTACGTGATGAAGCAAGGACATTCCGATTGATAAGTAAGTTTAATTAGGACTAATGTATGTCAATTTGTGTGTTTTTTTTACAAAACCACATCGAACGATAATGATCTATTGCAGAGTGGGTGATATTAAAAATGTCCTACACTATTCTTTTAATTTCTAGGCACGCGAATTTTCTCACGAGTTCATTGAGCTTATCAAAAAAAGACGATATTCAACTAGGAAGTCAGTGGCACGGGGGAAATCTTTAAACTTCACAATACCATACCATACCATCAGCCTGTCTCTCCAGTGCTGGATATAGGCCTCTCCCGCGCCTCGCCACCACACACGATCCTCGCGTCTTCTCATACAACCACCACCGCCGATGAATTTCGAAGTGGCCGCAAGGCGTTCCACACTGCGCAATACGTTCCGTGATCTCGGATATTATTACTCACTCCCGTATCACGTGGTATACGTTAAGGCAGTATTCTGTGCGATACGGACAATTCCGCCAGCGTCCAGCGGCTATGGCATTGCAACATGCGTCCGCTACCTCCAAATAAGTAGATATGCAGTAACACGACACTACGAGACTAAATGATTGAATGCTTTCCAATGATTGAACTGATCAATTGAACTAGTGGGAATGTAGGTTTATGGTATTATAATGGGTATGAGCACCTATTTCTTCTCTTGGGTGACGTCAAAAGCGACTAAGGAATGACAAACCGCTACCACAAGTCCTGAATAACTACTCTACCTCGAGAAAGAGTGGATTCGCCAACAAGCTTGGCCAGCGTGATGTCTTAAGGCCATACATCCCTTGTGCATGAGATAGTGTGCATTTGGAGGCCCGTAAAAATATACTGTATACAATACAAATGTATACAAACGTCTGTGTTACAAGCTGAAGGTATCCTCCAATCTCTTTCATACATATTTTAAAACTTGGCAACTCTCCTCACTAAGTGTCGTTTGCAACCAATTTTACAATCATATTTATTCAAATGCCTATAATTCATAAACAAACAGACGTGCGGATGGTATGCTGCAAGTGACGGTCAGTCTCTAATGAAATGTTACAACATAGCAAGGCCGTTTGAGCTCAATATGGACGTCGTTAGAAGATATATCATTTTACATAATACTTGGTTACTACTATTTATCAAAAATATACTCGTCAATTAGTATTAACTGAAGGCAAATATTAATTTCGTTTATTAGTTGGAAATGAAGTTTGAAGTTGGAACTTGCAAGTGGAAGCCGCTACAAGCCCTGAGGAACTGCACCACCTCTAGAAGAGTGAACTCGGTAACCCGCTTGTCCAGCGTTGGGGGGGGGGGTTCACGCTGCATCCATCAGCTCCGGAGCGCAATCGACTGGCCTCGTTAACCCTTTATCACCAGAGAATCTAAACGTTACCGCCTTTATATTTGCTGCCATCGATTTGAGCGTTCAGTATTTTCTGTTGCAATTTAATTGTTTCTCAAAATAATATACCTATATGCAAGTATTGATACATCAATAAATTAACGTCATCAATTATTATAATAATATCCATTTGTAAATCATGCAATGAATACAAGCGAGGTGATCACGAGTAACAAGTGTACGTACACTGAGCCACAGCTGAGCAGACAATTAAACAAAACAGGAAAATAATTGCATTATTATTTTGTGACTCAATTATTACATTATTCATACAATGATAACAATTAGGTATGTCTGTAAAAATTATAGAATATAAATTCAAAAATTAACTCAATGACATTCTAGTCATGACCGACAAAGAAATATAGAATCGAAAGACCCCGCGCGGTGGATTATGGTCCGTGGATTTGAGGGGGAGAGTGCACGCTGCAATCCAACAGCCGCTGGGAGCGTTCGATTGGCCACATTACCCCTCCCTCACAGAAGACTACCTTGAAACGTACTACATTTCCCACTTTATCTTATTTCCCTAATGTGCGTACGTGTTTCGGTAGTGAGTGAGATGTGCCAGAGCACATTCCCATTCTATCCCTCCCCATTTTCCCAACCCTTTCTCCAAATCCATTCTCTATATCTCCAATGGTAGGCAGCGCATCCGGGGGCGTGCCAACGTTTGTCATTTTGGACTAATGTTTGCATGTATCGCGGATGTCTATGGGCGACAGTATCCACTTACCATCAGGTGAACTGTATGCCCGTCTGCCGCCTTAATTCACAAAAAAAAAGGAATACCCACCAGTGATTTACTAGGGGAGGCCTGTGCTCTGCAGTGGAGCTGATAAACAAGCGAATATATAAAAACAATGATTAAAAATAATATAATAATCTCGCTGTTTGAAAAATTATATCGTATTATAAGTTTTTAAATTAGTAGTGTATATTTTTCAATTTTATTAATAATTTACATTATATTGACATTTATTCTAATGAAACATTATAATGTTCTAATAATTGCTGAGAGGAGTACACGTACCTGATTAATTACTATTTATCGCTATGTAATTCAAAAAAAGTTTAAATTAAAACCAAAAAATAAACGGTTGCCCCATATCAAAACCCAGTAAAATGACAAATTTTAATGAGTGTTTATAGATTTTTTTTTAATGATTTGTGAACATTTCGAGGTAGGTATTTATATCTTTATAAATACGAAAGGTTTTAATATACATATGTGTCTTTGTATAGTCCGGGGGCTAGCACAATAAACTGCAATTTTTTTCTGAATGTATTGTATTTTTATTGGGTTTTGTTGCTACGGGGCAGACTCCACAAGACGGCACTATAGCAATTCACCAACTACCGTTTAACAACATGTCATTTACAACACAACACTAATTTGACAGAACGTTTTTTAAAATGTCACAGTCAAGTTACGAAACTGGACTAATCTGCATTTTGGACATGATCTATGCTAATCTCTAATTGAGTAGAAATAAAGTGGTTGAAGAATCAATCAACCTGGGGCGGATCAAGTTTTTTCGACTGGTCAGTAATGTTGGAGACATTGTTACTTGACATCGCTAATTGGAGACGTTGTTAATAATAAAAAAAAATCTTTTAAGTATATGTTACGGCTAGGAGTCGAAGTGTGGCTACATTAGGTCTAGCCGTCTAGAACTAGGTGCAGTGAAATACCAAATTTCAGTATTAAGAATGTTTAGAACATCAGTTTCAGAGTCTGTCGTATAGAGAACTTGTTGTAATACCGAACAAGTGGGCTACAATTAGCTAAAATAGTTTCATAGTAACATCAACGATGGTCTTGCCTTAGACTCATAATTTTTGCCAAATAACGTAACCTAGTTTCTCACTCAACAGTGGGTGATGCCACCATAGTTACAGCTTTTGACAATTTTGACACATGTATTCAGAGTCAGTGATTGGAGACTGATTAGTTTAAATTAGGACTTTCACTGCGGATGCGCAGAATTGTTTGTTAAATAAACAAACACACATCGTAAGACCGGCGTTACGTACGTATTTATTCGTAAATGTACGATTATAGTTTCAATATCTGTGAGTGTTGAATCGTCGACAATACAGTAGTGAACTATATTTAAAATTTACTAGAGAAGAAAGCAAACCTAAATTAGAAATTATCTTTGATTTTTTTTTCATTAGAAAATTAACTTGATATGAGTTTGAAAATATCCGAGGTGAGGAACTATAGCTATTTCTGTTACTCACGCGCAGATCAAATGACTCTACTGTGTTAGTGACAACATTAAAAGTAGAGCTGTCATTCTCTTACTTTAACTTCTAAATCCAACTCAGTTACTTATCGACGTATTTTCATTTCCATTTCACGAATCGATTTCTAGTAGCTCAGCTATATATCGAATCAGCTATTTAATTATATACTTCTTAAATATATATATGTAATTATTAAAAAATAGTCAACGATTAAATAGTCAACTAAATAATTAATAATAATTAAAATTAAATAGTCAACGATCTTAAAAAAATATTTAAAAAAAATCTCTTCCCGGCGTCGTGAAAGTCGAGTGAGGGATAACAAAGCCGCTAAGGTCACGAGCCCTGAGGAACTACACCAGCTTCAAAAAAGGTGTGGACACGCCAATTCGCTTGGCCAGCGCGAGCGTGGCGTTTTAAGACCATACATTCCTAATTCACAAGACAATGCAACACAAGGGTCCGTGTCCAGCATTGGATAAAAGGGCTTGTCATGCTTACCATTTGTATAACTAGCATATCTAATAATGCTAATTACTGAAAACTAAAAACTAAATTGAATTACTGTAATTAATCATTACTTTATTATGGAATAAGCATTTAAGTTTTGCAACGCCAGCTCAGGTAGTAAATTGTGAAACGCGGTCAATTAAAAAGATTAATTTATTTAATTAAATTGCCTTTTCTAATCCTCAAGGTCGACTTAAGAGTCTGTTAAGCATTTGAACTTGTTCCATTTACTATTAATTTAGGGAGAAATAATTGAATGAAGAGAATATTGAAAGTGGCAGCAAATCGATGACAGTCAATCTAAAGGTTCTCTGGTAACAATAAAAATTTGTTCCAAACTCAAAAAAATCTCTCTCAGCCATGTATGTATACTAAAGAAGCGTGTGTCTTTGTAAAGGATCGCCCTGAATACTATAAAAAGCAAAGGGAGGTTCTCGATAGAAAAACACCATCAAAATAATTTGTTCCAGAATGTAGACTAAAAATTTGTAGAAGAAATTGTTTTTATATGGCGATCTCTATTTATAATAAGCTACCACTTACCGAGAAATATTTTTAAGACAAAAGTGACACGCTGGCTTTTAAACAGCTGTTTTTACAATATAAATGATTATATAAATAGAAAAGTGACATAGAATTTGTAATTAATAGTGAAACGTTATGTGTATTAAAAAGAAAATACATTAAATATAAATGTATGATATAATATAATTAATATGTGAATTAATGTACTTATGTATAAACGTATTGTAACTTCAAACTTGACTTTTGCACGCCTATTGAAGCAAAACATAACGGGACGAATGTATTTATTGTAAATACAATATTCTAATTACCTATGTTTGGCAAAATACATCTAAAAATGAATGTTTCTTTGTTTGCTCCGTATGCGTTCCTATACCATTCATCCGATTGCGATGAAACTTTGGTGAGTTATTGTTTCTGAGCACGCCCGCGGAGGTTTCTGAATTAGTACAACCATTTTACAATAGGTGGCGCGCGAGTCGTTCTGTTTGTCCGTTCGAACACGCTAATCTCCAAAACTACTCAACGGATTTTCATGGGATTTTCACAAATTAATTAAGCTTAGCTTGGCGCTTCGAATAGGCTTCGTTTCATCGAAGTAGGCTGACGGTCCAATTTAGAGTTTAAAAACTAGAATTCCAAGCGGTACGAAATCGCGGGCACAGCTAGTGATTTATAAAAACATAGGAGGCCAACGTCGACTTTGTGTCGACATATTTAAAAAATGATTATTTCAGTTGTTCAAAAAGATGTTGTTTCATTGATCATGATTTTCCACCCATTCAGTATGCTTGCTTGGTGTTTTGACATAATGCGTCTTATAATTTTAAATTTATGATGAGAACCTACGAAAAACAGTCGTTTATCAAACCGAATGGGGCCAATGAAATTTTATCTATGATAAGTATTGATTAGGACGTATCCTGATATGGTAGATATGTGCTTCGAAAATATTATTTTGGTAAGAGGTTTATCATTATTATTTTGCATAATATGGTACAAGAGCGAATTTAATGGTTGACTTTTTTTTACCTGAATCTACAGTAACCAATAAATTGGTTAAAGATAGATTTAAATTTGTCTTTATTCCTTTCAATTTTTGACATATTTGAGCGAGTCATGACTATTGTTAATGTATGTTGATATAATTAACTATGTAGATTAAAAATTGGTATTCTTAAAGACAGTGCCACAGATTTAAAGTTAGAAAATTGAACATTGTACAAATATTTGAAATATTATTGTAGAAAAGATACCCAGTTATATACATGTAGGTAGGTACATGTACGGTTTAAAATGGGCGTTGAATTAAACCAATAATTAAATTATAAGGGCGGCCACGAAATAGAGAGTATAAGTATATATTTTTTTAATTTGATGTTTTAACACTGATAAAACAGGACAAAAATGAATTTTATGTTATCTATATCTATCTATACATACCCATAATAAAACAGTAAAAGGGTTGAAATTGTACAATGACATAATTTAAAAAAAAAATCGGGAGGCTCTTTTATAAATGGATTCTATCAGTGAAATCCATCATGTCGGTGCTTTTACGGGTGTTAAAAATCTTTTAAAGCTGCTTAGTCCACGCGAGCGAAGCCGCATGTAGAAGCTAGTAGTTTCTAAAACTACAAAAGTTTGTCTGTAGATACAAGTTGTCAAAATTCATTAAAACATTTCAATATATATATATATATATATTCAGTAAATACGGTAAATAAACGCAAAATATTAATATAAACGTAATTATTACACCGTTAATTATTAGTTTATTCACTTTTAATTTAAGCAAATAAATTTAATATTTTCTTAGGTTTTCGCGATTACTATACATTGCAATTAAACAACTTTTAACGGTTTAAATCGCGTATATTTGACATGATTTATATCCCGACGTTTCGAACACTTTGCAGTGGACGTGGTCACGGGGTGACTAATTGATTTTATTTGTCACTTGAGTTATTAAGAAATTATTACTACCGTCTGAAATTTTTTGAACTACCGTCTGAAATTTTTTAATCATAACATTCCCTATGCACGCAGTATTCGCTCACGGTGTCCAGAGGTCTTGCAGTATGGCGTTGGCCTTGTGATTTAATTAATTTAATGACTGGATCCCAAACTGGTGGTACTTGCCAACCATCTTCTCTATTGAAATTTGGGTGTTTCTTAATTTCAATAGCCTCGCATAACATTCTTGGCATGTACCGGGTCTCTCTAGCGAGGATTTGTGGATTATCAAATCGAATGTAATGGTTGGGTTTGTCCAGAGCATGTTCACAAACTGCAGACTTGGTCGAGCGTCTGTTCTTCATGTCAGCTATGTGTTCTTTTATCCGGATACCGATGCTCCTCTTTGTTTGCCCAATGTATGATAACCCGCATTCACAATCAAGCTTGTAAACACCTGCATCTTGTAGGGGGATATTGCTCTTGACCGGTCTTAAAAATTGGCTAATCTTCTTGTGCGGCTTGAAGTAAGTTTTAATTGAAGCTCGTCTTAAGATATTGCCAATTTTGTCAGTGATGCCCTTGATGTATGGTAAGATGGCAGGTTGTCGCTCAACTGTAGGAGGCTTGGGGCGGCTTCTGTGACGCATTCGTGGGAGTTTGTGATTGTTGCTTCGCAGTACTTGTTTCACATGCAGAAGCTCTTCCTCGAGGTGGTCAGTGTCACAGATGCCGTGTGCTCTCTGTAACAAAGATTTGCCTACGGTAGTCAACTGACATGGATGGTGATGGGAGTTACCATTGAGATATTTATCCATCACTCAAATTGGCATCACCATCCATGTCAGTTGACTACCGTAGGCAAATCTTTGTTACAGAGAGCACACGGCATCTGTGACACTGACCACCTCGAGGAAGAGCTTCTGCATGTGAAACAAGTACTGCGAAGCAACAATCACAAACTCCCACGAATGCGTCACAGAAGCCGCCCCAAGCCTCCTACAGTTGAGCGACAACCTGCCATCTTACCATACATCAAGGGCATCACTGACAAAATTGGCAATATCTTAAGACGAGCTTCAATTAAAACTTACTTCAAGCCGCACAAGAAGATTAGCCAATTTTTAAGACCGGTCAAGAGCAATATCCCCCTACAAGATGCAGGTGTTTACAAGCTTGATTGTGAATGCGGGTTATCATACATTGGGCAAACAAAGAGGAGCATCGGTATCCGGATAAAAGAACACATAGCTGACATGAAGAACAGACGCTCGACCAAGTCTGCAGTTTGTGAACATGCTCTGGACAAACCCAACTATTACATTCGATTTGATAATCCACAAATCCTCGCTAGAGAGACCCGGTACATGCCAAGAATGTTACGCGAGGCTATTGAAATTAAGAAACACCCAAATTTCAATAGAGAAGATGGTTGGCAAGTACCACCAGCTTGGGATCCAGTCATTAAATTAATTAAATCACAAGGCCAACGCCATACTGCAAGACCTCTGGACACCGTGAGCGAATACTGCGTGCATAGGGAATGTTATGATTAAAAAATTTCAGACGGTAGTTCAAAAAATTTCAGACGGTAGTAATAATTTCTTAATAACTCAAGTGACAAATAAAATCAATTAGTCACCCCGTGACCACGTCCACTGCAAAGTGTTCGAAACGTCGGGATATAAATCATGTCAAATATACGCGATTTAAACCGTTAAAAGTTGTTTAATTGCAACAAATAAATTTAATTTCAGTCTAAAAAATAACGGAGTCAACAGTTATGCCTTTACGCAAATCCACCAAGGGAATGAAAACAGGTCCGTATTTAAACGAGCAGCAAAACATACTAAATATGCAGCAAATCAACATAACAAACTATTTTTGAATAACTCAAATAAATAAGAATGGCATCACCAATTTTCTTTAGTCACCAGAGATCGTAACCCATATCCCACCGTTAAATTAGCTGTCTATACAGGTATTTACTGTAATTATTTGTCATAAAATAATAATATAAAACTTATGTTATCCAAAATGGTCAATGAAGGAACCATTTTTCTATTACTCCAATGCATTCTTTATGCTAATTCACCAGACTACTAATTTGAAATAAAACAAAACATCGTTTAAGATTTGAAACAATAAGTATAATTCAAAAGAGCGCTGTAACTTTATTGGGGTTGTCCAATAAAGCTACAGCGCTGAAAACTTGTGGTTTGGTCCTCACATCAATTGATTTGGCATTTACGCTCGAAATAAAATCTAAAAAATAAAATACTTACCCTGCACAAAGCAACGCCTGTATCCAACCTATCGAGGAAATTATCAGCTGTGATCCTCAACTCCGGGTACAGGACCGACAGCCACTCAGCCAGGTCCTCCTTCATAGCATAGGTGTACTCCTCCGAGGACTTGAAAGGCCTGAAAGGCCTGGCCTCGAGGAGGACGGCGCCAGCGCAAGCCATGGTGTTGCTGTGATTCTATGTGGACATCACTGGGTCTGCAACAAAGAAATTTACATTTATTTATGTCATCTTACAGTAGGGTCGGCTACTTTCGTTTTGTTACTGCTTTTATAAATAAACTGACATCTTATTATCTCAACTTCAAAACTATAAATAATTTTATATATTTTTATCTATATAATAAATGACAGATCTTTTTATTATTATTCCAATAATTTCTTCATCGTATGCCACTCTTCTACTCGTATTTATATAAAAAACAAAAATATTAATTCATATTTATTTTTGCACGCCAAATCTGGCAAATGTGACGAGCTGTTGTATTTGATTACCATCTGTTACTCACATTGCAGATAAATGATTTGATTTGATACTTGAAGACTCTTTAAACGTAGGGAGTAATAATTAAGTAGGCAGCAGAAAATACTGAGAAGGCAGCAAATTTAAAGGTGGATTTGGGCTCTTTGCTGACAATAAAGAAATACGCATGTCATCACAAAGATACTCAGTTGACTATATGGTGACTTTTCTTAGTAATTAAAAATTATTTTTTTTAATTATTCAAAAATAGTTTGTTTTGTTAATCGTGATTTTTTTTTTGCTAATTCAGTATTTTTTGCTGCCATCACCATCACTCACCATCTCATTCACTTCACTCATTTCTATCATGTGAATACGTACAAATTTTCTGCCAAAAGAAGTTGAATTACAGAAAAGTCAATAATATATCCATATACAAGTCGTCGTAAGTTGTATGTACACAATAAACGTGTATTGAATAATTCTCTAAAAGTACTGGAATCACAGTCTTCAATTCAAAGTCTAGACTTTAATGGAAGCTTTAATTAACTAAAATTAGTCTATCAGCTTCTTTGACAAGATCAATGCTGGTATTTGATCCTGACAACTTTGGACGAGGTTCAATTGACTGTAACATGTCAAATTATTCTCATTTGCGGAGCTTGAATGTCTGATTGCAATCAAGGATGAAGTGTTCAATTTTTTATGCGAAATACGTACTGGTGACACTGTCGCGGTCGTGTCGCACGTTCTCAGATCTCATTGTCGATGCTACGGTAGTTTTCTAGATATTAGAACAGGAAAAATCAATAAAAATAACAATCTTTTGATGAGAAATATTTATTTTTTATTCGATGCGTATTGTGGGTAACATTAAGGAGCGTATAGACATCACGAGGCATGCGCCGCGAATGGTCCGCCACACATGCCTCAGAGGCATGCGACGTACAAAAATGCATCCGTCCGAATGGCACATGCTCGCAAACAACCACGCTGCTCGCATCGTACGAATTAGTAGAATCTGCTCGCAACGTGCGTATGCGGCGAATGATTATAATGAGCACCCACGTCCACACAGCCTGAAGCCTAATGACATACACCATCTTGCAAGGGCGCAGCAATTCAAATATATATATTTTTTTTAAATACATACATTATAAATCAAATTATGAATTGAATTAAATTAAATTATAATATCACATTATTGAATCATACGATTCATTTATCAATGAATCATTGTTTTCCAATTAATTATTATTTAGTGATTTATTAGTCATTATTTTTTATTTATTATCTGTTACATTTGTTATGATCTGTTATAATAATAAATGAGCGACAGAAAACATTGAATTTAAAGGCAAATCGATGGCAGCAATTTAAAGGTCGATTATGTTTGGGTTGCCTTACTTATGACAATATACAATATGCGAACGCAGACTTATCGGTAAGATTCTGTGTAATTTAATGTATTACTCAAATATAAGCCATATTTTATTGTTTATATTAAAAAAACATATATCAGATTGCTATTTAATAAAATATAGGAACAACAAAATTTTCCGTTAGATAATCTTAGGCAAAGTCAATAAGTGCATCCCGACAAAAAGGTCCGTTTGCTCAGATTATGTCACATATGACACATGGCTGGTCTTCTTTCTGCTTCAAGAGTATCGTCGTGTGTCATATCATACCATTAGCCTATGTCTCTCCACTGTTGGATATAGGACTCTCCCGCAGCACTACACACGGTCTTCTACTCTTTTCACCCAGTCACCACTGGCGACTTTCTTCATGTCGTCAGTTCACCTGGCTGGGGGGGCGTCTCACGCTAAGTGTTCTATGTAATTTCTAGATGTAAAATGTCATTTCCCTGGGAGGCGTTGTGTTTCCCTATCCATTGGAGCAGGCCATTCACCTCAACGCTCGGCCGCGTTTGTTTGTTGCTAACTCGCGTGACGGTTCAATAAATAATTGCGCCTTTCGCAGTTCAAAGTTAACACGATAGAACTGAACTTGGCTTCCATTATTCCTTTTCAAATAAAAATGTAATTAAAAAAGACTCGTTGATTTCACTTTTTTTCGAATGTTTTAGAAAAAAAAGTGTTTAGACGAAAATTTTCCATTGTGCCAATGTTAAATTTTTTTTCGTAATTAACAATGTCAAATAGAAAGTCAAAAACGAATCGTGCCAATGTCTAGCCCCGTCGAAGTAAGTTAGGGGTCGCTCAGTAAAGTGATAGTACGAGAATGTTTACAAACAAACATTACGCACAATACCCAGTTTTTATAATTTTCAATCAAAAACTCGACTTCACTTCTCGAGTTCCCGCCAAAAGTCACAGACGAAAGATGTAGAGCTTTAGGAGTCCTATCCAACGACATAATATACTCGTTGTTTGTGTTTAAAGATGTGGACAGTTTTTTTTTAGGATTTTCCGAAATGTTTCCTCCATCATAATTTTGAAACTGCGGTTGAAGCCTGTTTCGCTCATCTTCGAACTTAACCGAAAAATAAACCAAAACTATTTCTCTGCCAATGTTCATTTCAATCCGTTAAAAAATGCAACCTGCAGGTTATCTCACTAATGCCAAAGGTATTGCCGTCCTCATTCTTGTATAGTTAGTTAACATTGTTGGACACTTTTATAAGGGACGCAGACAGTGACGAATGCTAAAGCGCGCGCCACGAGCACGAAGAATTTCGGTTATTGACATGAGGTCAGCCAAGACTGGACGAAAAATAGATTTGTACGAAATCATCGATAACCGACCACTTTACTAGACCCCTCATATTAATAATGTCATATCAATGACCGAAATACTTCCTGTTCGTGGGGCGCGCTTTAGACAGTGTTCTGTTAACTCAGCACTAGAGGTCACCGTCTGATGCTCCCTTCAGTTGTCTCCTGCGCACCGATCTGTATAATTGTATTCATGTAAAATAAAGTATTTGGAGGATATTTTAAAGTCTCAATTAATTAAATACACAAGCACTTGCGTGCTCAATAGACAACTAAGATTCGCCCAGAATTCAACTTGTTTTTACTAGAAATAGTGTGTAAAGGCTTTTTTTATGTCAATTTTAGAAGGATATACGGTTGCCTAATTTGATGTGATTATGCACAAACAGATGTTTATCTGTAGTCAATTGACATATCTATGAATATCAATGAGATGTTTTGCAATGAATTCAAGCGTGTACAGAAGCGAAATTTGACTTTTTTTTTCTCTTGTCACTTCTATATATGTATATCTTAATTACCTTTTTTCTTTCAAATCCA
Source organism: Sesia apiformis (assembly GCA_914767545.1). NCBI lineage: Eukaryota > Metazoa > Arthropoda > Insecta > Lepidoptera > Sesiidae > Sesia > Sesia apiformis. The sequence goes on from OU611968.1 coordinate 788,193, forward strand.
TTTACATATGAATTTGTTTGTTGTATTAAATGCTGAAAATATGATATTGTTACAACATTACTTTCAATGTTTTTGTGACTTTATTCTGTGGTTAAAATTAAGTAATGGCAATCTTATTGTCTTACCGGCCCTCTAGAAATAATTGTCGTTTAAAAGGGTGCTGTCAGATTCCTGGCGAACAATTTTATGTCAGTTTTGAAAAATCTATACTGTCATAATTTTGAAACTAGGTACTGAACAAATAATGAAAGTACACAAAAATATAAACGCGCTGTCATGTCTAATTTGGGTAATGTACACGGTGGGGAGGAAAGGAATCGTAAAGTTCTTTCTGCTCCACCAATAAATACGGTGGGGCAGTGTGAACTAATTTTCATTGCATTTCCGTTCTTTCCCCGCTGGTAGGGCAGACGGGTGACTTAGTGACTGGTAGGTGACTTGGTGGGGCAGACAGGAATAAACGCACAAAACCGTATCAAAATATGTCAAGTTTATCACGTACCCTACGTTACGGGAATTGTATGCTACATGTAGATATTATACTCGTATATTTAAGTTACAATTATGTAGGTTTTACCTCAATTTTTTAACTCCAGTTACACACAGTCATGACGCGTACAAATTCCATCGTGAAACCATTCAATAAATATAGTAAACACGTAACTGGATGACACATTAGTCAGAGAATTCCGTTTATTTTCATTGTTTGAATGAACAGTGAGTGAATACTTCGTTACAATTATAACCATTCTATAACAACAGTCTATAACGTCCCACTGCAGACCACACCCCTCCTATAATTAAATCAGTAGGAGGTTTGGAGTCGGAAACCCAGTGCGGCTTGGTGGATAGACATCAAGAGGGTTGCGCCCTCGTAACTTCCTCGATGTTACAGTTGTTGGAGTTCACAAACCAGAAAACCAAATGTGGTACGCCACTCGACCAGATGGACTAACAACTTCAAGAAGTTCGCTGGTGATGGTTGAATGAGAAACGCGGAAGGTTGTGTGTACCTACTGGCGAGCGTTGGGAGAGGTCTATTCAGCAGTTATTTTCTTTGTTTTTTTTTTTGGAATGGCTAAATTCTTATGACCCTAATAATGGCCTTTCAAGAGTCACCGGACATGTATGGTTTAAGGCGAGCGCGGAAGGCGCTCAGCCAGGATTAAAGAGTGTGTGTAGCAACGAGCCTAAGGGCTCCCCCGCCGGTAGACCGGCGCAAGGAACGGACCTCGGCTTAGGACGTTGCTTTGGGAGCATACCGCGGGATCGCTAGTCGGCGAGGAGCGCCCGGGCACGTGCCGATACCTGGTATAAGTGTTACCTGGCATACCTGGCCGGTGTGTAGCGAGGGGGACGTCCTCGTCAATATTCAGTAGTTGAGAGATAGCTGACTGTATGGTATGTAGCGAATATATACCGATCTTATTAGCGGTTAAGTGCGACATATTGTTCAAGGACTACATAAAAATGTGATCTAATTAATTATTTTTGAAGCTGCGTATTTTCAATTGGCACAAGGCGATCATCAAGGTTAAAACGTTTGTGATTCTCTATAACTGCGTTTCTTAGAAAATGTTTCAATCCATTTTTCGGGAAATAAATTTACGGTTATGGGTAGATACTTACTGTTTAATTGAAATCAATAATTACTATAGATCGGATATTCGGGTGCAAATTTACGTAAAGTTGAGGTGTTGTATAAGTATGGAGTGCACTTTTGTATCGGGCGAATGCCGCAATCCCGGGATCCACAAATTTTATGTTCCGACTATAGAATACGATGCATATACCTAAAGTTGTAAAGTTAACCCCTAAAACCCTCAGAACAGCATTCCTACAAATTGCCATTATAACTAAGAATTTGAGTCCAAACCCGAAGTTTATATCTTCAATAGTGCCTTAGATCCTATCGACTCTGTCCTGGTCACCAACAGAAGTTCAAAACTGCTGAGGAGTTTCACAAATAGGATGCTATCCTGTTAGTTGTGAAATCCTGGGTTTTCGGTTTTCAAATAAATTATTTTAAAAAGCCGCTTCCATACCTTGTAGGTAGGTAAATATGCACCCGAATATCCGATTTCTAATAACTACCTACTTTATAAATACATTGCTTTTTTGAATAATCGAAACTGAAATAAAGCATGCAAAAATTTAAAACAATTATTTCCATAAATGTAAACAACAGATTTTGCAATATTAAAATCAATAAATATATTGATCAACCCAAACAAAGGTTGGCTGACAAAGAATGCCTTAAGGCGTTAAGTGTAAAATAAATAAATATAACAGATAAATTGAACATCAACTTTAATATTTGACCAGACAAGCGCATCGTGGCCCAATAGGGTTAGGCACTAATATAAAAAAAAATATAAAGTCAAAGGCCCAATAGCATAATAGTTTAACTTTAATATAATGGCAAGTTTATTACAAGATGAATTAGTAAAGACATCTCATTCAACTTCTTACGAACATCTCCATTCAATAACCTAATCCAGGGATTGCTCATTCATGAGTTGTGAATCCAAAAATACGTACACTTTAATTATTAATATTATCATGGCGTTTAGAGCATGCCATGCTCTCTGAAATAGACCATGACTCATAATCGAGTGAAATAAGATAAGCACTAGATGACGGACTGCTCTAATGAAGTCGTAACATTATTTTTTAGCCAAGCCTATGTTGAGCGAGCCTTATGACCTGGTGCCGAGTCTCGCTGAAAGGATCATTCATGGTTTTGGAACAGGGTGTTGTTAAGTGGCTTTACGACCTTCTCAGGCGTTTTAATACCTTTTTCAAAAAAATATGTTTCAGTCACTCCTTCATAGCTAACACCCCACCAGACCATCACTGAAATCGAATAATTGCCACGTTGCACCCTATTGACCAATGGAGCAGCTTCTCTAGGGTTATGGGCGTAAACTCGATCATTCTGCTTGTTAAAATGTTCCTCAATGGTACTCCTCAACATGTTCTCGAGCGTAAATAAGATATTTACGTTGTTTGAAGTACACAACGCAAATACGTAGTTTGAAGTTTGAAGTTGTTGTGTTTGAAGTTGTTTGTACACAAAAGTTGTTTTGATTTGTCAACACTAATTTTCTTTAAATTATCAGTTAAGAAATAACCAATACGTCTTTTGTAAGCAGCAAGTCCTAAATCATCTCTCAAACTACGTGACATAGTTCTGGGTGCTATGTTCACCTCACTAGATAAAGTCTTTTGCTTCTTCGGATTCTCTCCTTCATAGCTTTAATAGTCTGTTTAATACGAATAGTGCGTAGACGGCCAGACATTTTTCTCTCACAAACATTTCAATGGACCTACCAATACACAAATGCCTACTTTGTGTAATGCAATTACAGCAATACGGTTTTCGTTATCACGCCACTCCGTTTTAATATCAGTACAATATTTAAAAATGGTTCGCACTAAAATGAGAAAAAGCATTTATTTTTCACGTGAGAATGACAGATTCCAAATTGAAAATGTAATTTATTTATTTTTCTACATTGTAACAGTATTTACGGCCAAACAGTATACGAGGTTAAATCAGAAAATACTGGATCCATTTAGATTTAATCTTTATTTTTAGAAAGCTAATCTATTATAGATTATATTTTATGTCATGTTTAGTTCCCCGGGATATCCTATGCCACCATGATGATATCATTAGACCACCTGAACGAAGTCAGGTCTATTGACCATATAAGTAGACACATCTTGTTAGGTATTAACACACGAACATTGGTGTACCGTCAATAACGGCAAAACAATGGTGTGTCCGAGGCAGTTGCGCAACGAGCACGCTTCGGTGACTTCCGTTGTCACTGAGTACTGTCAGCAAATAAGATGTACAAATGTGGACGTCCAACTAATAAGATTTAAAATTTATTTTTTAGAGAATTTGCTTTTTGAACGATTTGCTTTACTAGAACCATTTGCTTATTGGACGTTATGCTCAGAAAGACATATTTTGGCTTCTAGTTCCCAAGAATATGCATATTTTTCTGAATAAATGACATGTATTGTACCTACAATTTCGTATCAGCGACACCTGTAGGTATATGGCGTTTCTAACTCAGATATTTGAATCAGAAATATTTAGTGAAATGTGTCTCTACCAGTGGTTAATTGTAATAATTAATGGTTTTACTAAACTTAGATCGTTTATACTCGTTACTTGTTTTTTTTTTTAATTATTTTTACATCAATTTATTGCATATAAAGTGAGAAATATATTAAATTTCAATAATAAATCTGTATTTTACAAATGACACTATGTTACCTTTTTTGATTTTGAATATTTGATTTTTTTTATGTATCATGGGTACATCTAAAAATGACAAGTTCCAATTCCAAATGTGCCTATAACTTCAATAGCACTTGGAATGCTAAACTTTTGTCTAAAAACCTCCGTTTTTAATACCCAAGAAAAATAGCGAAATATCCCTTCGGATTGGCGCCTGCCGTGTGTTTTTTTTTCTATCGCTACCTCGTTTGTAGTTAGTGGGCTAATCCGTCCGCGTCGTGACACCCGCGTCGCGGTTATTTTGAGACCACTGCAAACTTCACGTGTTTTATGTCATAACTTATTGTATGCTTACTTCACTTTATTCTGTATATTTAACTTCAATACGACAATGGAGAATCTCAAATCGTAGGCGTGATTTTGATGTATGTTTGTCTATACCGTTTATTATCTACCTATATATATATAATCAAATCGTAACATAGGACGTGTCTGTACATGAAATATTGTTTTAAAAAATGATTGTAATATAAAGTGCGAATAGTATAAAGCCCAAAACAACATTTATTTAATTTTATGTTTGTCGCGTTCTTACATGCAAAAACCATTGATCAGAGTTTAATACAACTTGACATAGTTATAATAAGTTATAAGTGTAACTTATGTGCCGGGTAAACATTTAGTTCTTTTTTTATCCACATCAATTAAAAACATAGTTACCGCGGGGATCAAGTTAATCAAACATACTCTAATGTAAGATAAGACCGCCTTTTGAGTATTTCCTGTGTTACAATGTCTGTTAATGTCTTGTTTTGTTTCGGTGTACAATAAAGTGTTTTTATTTATCTGTCTATACTCTAAAATCTAAGCGCACTCCTAGTTCTTTTATCTACAAAACACTTACGCTATATTTAAGCTTCACGCTTACTAATAAACCGTATCTTTTATTAGTCTATTATAATATGTACATACTTTAAAAAATATTAAGCATAAGTAATGACCTCGCTCTCCGGAAGTGAGAAATAGTGCCAACCTCGGGACGACATTTGAGATAAATTATCGATAAACCGTTTTACCGATAACGAATTCGTGACAACTGTGCACTGCCCTAAAGCATATTGCACACTAACTGTTGTTTGTTTACCAAAAAGGTCATTGTCTTAACCTTCATGTTAAGGTGTGTTTACTAAAGTTCCCACGGAAGTACTTATCGTTACTGTAACTAATGTAAATATTTTGGCTAAAGATTCCCGGACTGCTTAAACACGCTGTTGTTATTATTTATTGTACTTACTCTGAATTGTTACAATAAGATATTACCCATAAGTACAAAAGCGAACTTATACCAGTCAACCTTAGAATCACCGAAGAGCTATAGTGTTATTTTTTGGTGACTTAAGGTAATGACATAAGAAAGCAGATTACAACATATAATAAGAAATAGGAGATATATATTTTTTTATGAACGAAGGCGGCAGACGAGCATTCAGTCCAGTCAGTAAGTGGATACTGTAGAGTGTAGACATCCGTGATACATGCCAACATTAGTCCAAAATGACAAACGTTGGCACGCCCCCGGATGCGCTGCCTACCTTTGGAGATATAAGAATGGATTTGGAGAAAGGGTTGGGAAAAGAGGGATGGGAATGGGCTCTGGCACATCTCACTCACTACCGAAATACATACGTACATTAGGGAAATACAATAATATGGGAAATGCAGTACATTTCAAGGTAGTCTTCTGTGAGAGAGGGGTAACGGGGCCAATCGAGTGCGCCCAGCGGCTGTTGGATTGCAGCGTGCACTCTCCCCCTCATAAATATCATATATTTTTATACATAGACCCATAAATATGAAAATGATCAAATATTATTTTAATTCTAGGGATAATAGAGGCCTTATAGAAATTTAGATGATTTTGTAAGAAAACTTTTTATGATAGAGAAGATTGAATTTAGGAAAAATGTATGGAAAATAGAGGAATCAACATTCCTGTACAGACTAGATTAGTCCAAAGTCTCCACACATGCTTCTGTATTATACTGTTATGTCAGATTCAATTATATATTTAACCTATTACAACAATAGCGGCCACACCAGTTGTGATCCTGACCTAGTAATATAAAGTAATATATTTAAATCAGTTGTTCGTACATTTGTTATCTTAACACTGAATAGCTGGTGTACTTGATACAACATTGTTTCAAGATATTCAAATGAATTCATTTTAATAACAATATCTATGACATTTGTATAGAAATTCATTCTCAACGCCTAGGTGTAGAATATGGACAACGGTTGGGGGTTGAAAACGGACGTCTATGTAAGTATATATTACATTGGAGGTTGAAAACCTTAGGGGTTGAATATGGCCTAAGCCGTCTTTTTAATCCGACTAAGGAAAAGCAGATGGAAGAGTTTTCAATGGAAAGTTGTTAATATTTTTAATGCCTGTTTGTTTTTTTCTCTAGTTAGGGAATAAACTATAAAACATATAATTTCAACTACATATAGTCAACGAGATATAGTCCATATTCAACACTCAAAATTTCGACACACAGTCGTCCATTTACAAACCCAGAACAGGGTCCACTTTCAACCGCCCGGGGTTAAAATGGCCTTTTATTACGATTTTAGTCCACAATCAACCCCCAATGTACAGTAGCAAGCAAAAACGTTACTAATATACCTTTCCTTTATTATTATCCTTTATTATGTTTTTACAATCGTTTTGAAAATTTTTTTGGTGAAATTTTGAAGATTTTATATTTGATTTTTTTTTAATTCTTTATGTAAGTTATTTTAATTTTGAAAATTCTGTGCGAAGGTATTGTTTAAATTCAAATGTATATTTGCGCAAAGTGAGCAGAAGAGGTATTATTTATTAGCACATTTGATCATCCCATTAGCATTCTGGTGAATACTTAATATTATCATGTGTACACAAACAAACGTACACAAGTATTTACAATTAATATAATTGTTTTTATCAAAATTCATCTATTCATAATCGTGTTCTTCTTAAACAGCATACTTTCGAAGCTGTCCAATTCCTCAATAAAGAAAGTGTTTATATATAGTTAGATTCAATCGGAAAATATATGCTACAAACCGCGAATTATTTATTCAATATACTCTCTTATCAACTTATCGACATATAAAACACTTAAAGATAAGGTACACACCACCACAAATAACTGAAACCTTTTAAAAATTCCTACAATCTAATTTGAAGCTTTCCGTAATTCAATAAACTGCAAAATAGTTTGCATAAATCACGCAGTCGTAGATTGTAGTGCGGGTCCGCACATTTTATCGATAAAATATTCAAAATGGCCACGATAAAATTTGTCATATGAAATGCAAATTTTATATCAAGTGAAATGTCAGCGGTAATATTGATCTCAAGTGTCGCGAGATAGGAGCAAAACAATATGTTGCTAGCCATTATCGATATAATTATTATATTTTTAAAGGTATATTTTTGTAAGAGCGCGCGCGCTTCCCACGCAGCATTTCCAGGTCTCCAGGTCTCCATTCAAGATATCGATTTTCGATCCTGTGGCAGATATTACCAGAGTGACGGAACATTGCCACTTCAGTATGCTGATTCTGTGAATTATATTGGTGAATTTAGTCCTTTCTTAAATGTCTGCTTTTGCATTTTTGTCAAAATGTAGTTTGCCCGCGGCTCGAGTGAATCAACAATTTGCCGAATTTGCATTTGAAGAATTTGCCAGAGGAGAAAAGTCAGATGAGAAGTTAAATTAGATGAATGAGATGAGAAGTTGGAATGTACCGCAGATGTCAATCGGCAACGGCATCTACTCGTGGACTGTGGCTCGTCTACCGCCTTCTTCCTATAAAAAAAGTCTAAGATCGTGTGTTGTGACGACAGAAAGAGATTCTTTGCTGGATAGAACTTGACAATTTTACCCATGACTCAGTAGGAGATATACGTCGGATATATACCTACCGATGTCATAATGTTCAATATGTATTATGTATAAAAACATAATTTTGTCAATAATAAATCAGTCTTCCCGACCACTGATTCATTTTCACTAAATATTTCGATTAAAAATATGCGAGTTAGAAGCGAAGATGAAGAAACATATAAAGATGTTTGCGACCTCAAATTGTAGGTACGTGATCGTTAATTAACAATTCTAATCAAGTAATGTCAATTTATCATCCAACTTCAGGAAAATATGAATATCCCGGAAAATAGAAGCTGAGATCTTAACCCTTTTGGCTTGAACGCCCATCATACGTATAAGTTGCAAAATTTCGACAGGAATTATTACAAAATCCACGCCAACGAATCCATAGCTAGTAACTCAATAACTCAAACTTTTTTTAAACCAGTTTTCATTAATACACAGCACGTTATTATCAGTTGTAAAAAAACGTGCATTAAATAGTCTCAATGTGTTTTATATTGACTATTTTCGACCTAATATATTCTACGGACATCGTCGACTTGGGACAGTGTACCCAGAAATAACCATCGTGACATCTTAATACTTCCTTTGGAATACCAAGTTAAATTTACGAACCGACGGCATTCTGACGATACTAATGTTAAAATTTCGCTTATTTTTAAATGCGAGATGTTTATGTTGACTAAGTGAGACATGTTTTTGTTGTTACAGTTTTACAATATACTAATAATGTCGTTTGCCTTAATTTTTCATCCTCGGCTAAAAATATAGTTCAAAAATAACATTTGTCGTCTTTTATTTCATTGTAGTATAATTGTATTTTATTTAAAAAATTGTATATGGCTTATAACTTTTTAAACTTTTGCATTTTGTACACATTTTATATTCTAATTGGTGTGACCGGTGCCGAAACATTGAGCAGGAATAAAAGGTAAACAAATACCCGTTCTGTCCCGAATTAGAATATAAAATGTATGTGTATGTTTTCGTCTTGTGTTAATTGTGTTTGATCGAGCAGTAAAAAATACTAAATGAACATCAAATCATGATCAACGAAAACACTTTTGAATAACTGAAGTGAGTAATATTAAATTATTTATAATGTCATAATCAAATCATCGGAGATCCGTTTTACGGACGGACGAATTATTTCTCTTGGTTTATTTATGCTCAGTTACACAATACTTACATTTCTTTGTCAAAACTTTTGTTATTTACTACTTTAAATATTTTGTTCATATGATTGTCTATTATAATAACAAAAAAACTTAACATTATCTGAGCAAAGGACCTTATTTTAGATATTGACTTGCTGACTACGGTTAAGATTTTCCAACTTAAAAATTTCGTGTCAAGACTTTGTTTAAATACAAAATATTCTCAGACATCTGATTTTTAAGATAAAACATTTAAAATATATCATTTTTGAAGATAACATTAAAGTCTCACTATATGGGACACAAGAACGACAATAAGCTATGATAGTATCACATAATATTATAGTATTATGTTACTTTAATAAGTATCTAACAAGACTCAAATACCTATATGAATTTTTCGGTTCTTTCCTTATACTTTTCCTTTATTCCCACTGATAATAATTAAAAATTTAATTAATAATTACATAACAATGAAGCAATGCGTCTTAGTCTTAGTATCTATATTAAATATATAATATAATAAAATTATAATAAGGGCTTACCAAACACCAAAATCCAATAATAGTACTTTCGAGACCTTACAGATTCCTAATTTACTCTAAAAACTATCGCTAAATAACGAAAGAATCGGGCTCGGCTATAGAAAATGAAAACGTCAAATCGATTATTCAAATAATCATTATTAAAACAGTTTGTTTGACGTCACGCCGAGATTAAAATTGATAATTGAATTTAATTGTTTAAACATTGTCTCGTGACTAGGGTTGGCAAAGAAACCAATACCTCCGTTTCCTTTTTTGACATGATAAAGTCCGAATCACAAAAACTTACATGCCAATTATGTGCAATGCAATGCAGCCAGCCCTTTAAGTATCCACGGCTGGGCGTGGGCCTCCGCATGCACATTGTCCTGTGCATGAGGGATGTGAGGCCATAAAATTATAATAAAAGGGATTTTGAAAACGGCTACCACAAGCCCTTAGGAACTGCATCATCTCTAAAAGATTGGCCTCGCCGACCCGTTTCACTAGGGAGGAGTTGTAGTTTGTAGAGAGAGAGTGCATGCTGCATTCCCAGAGCCGCTGGCGCACTCGACTGGCCACGTTACGCCTACTCTCACAGACGACTACCTTAAAATGTACTACATTTCCTACTTTATCGTATTTCCCCAATATGTACGTACCCATCCCACTCTATCCCTCCCCATTTTCCCATTCCATTCCTTATTCTAGCAGCCTAATTCCATTCCTTATTAGGTAAGCAGCGCATCCGGGAGCGTGCCAACGTTTGTCATTCTGGACTGATGTTGGCATATATCGCGGATGTCTATGGAGGACAGTATCTATTTACCATCAGATGGACTGTATGCTCGTCTGCTGCCTTTTACTTAAAAAAAAATCGCGAAGCGTTTGACAGTATGTACCAAATATTAAATTAATAGAATATTGTTTTTCGTTAAGGAGAATAACAAAGAATATATCGTATTTAGACAGTCTTAATAAATTTTGTATTATATATTTTCAATTTTTTATCTAACCTGACTAAACTATTGAAACTATCTTACTGATTAAAGAAAGATAAGTGAAATGTGTCCAAAACCACTTTATTGATGTCGGCGAAGCTAGAGATATAATATGTCAGAATAGTCGCAAATGGAAATCGGTGGTATCTAAGACAGGTGTTAAAAAGATACAGAAAAATTAAAAACTCTAGATGACACGAAATGCAACCTAAAGTACATAATAAATTATTTTTAAGTCCTTTTACAATTTCCCATCATCTATTATCAAATTATCATTTATCATCATTTCCGTTCGTTATTCTAATAATTAATTAAGAGCTGAAACGTTTCTTTTCTCTTTTATTAATTCCACTTCTCGGTTCACCCCTATTTTGCTAGCCCTAAATTTAAACTGACAGTTAAGATAACATTTTTATTGTGTTATTATTACTTATTAGTTAACATTTCAATATTTTGTTCGTATCTTGACCTTTTTAATTAGTGATATTATAAACTTCGAGTCGAATATTTGTTGCATTTAATTTTATTCAAAATTCATCGGAAAAATATTCTTTATTATTATTATTTTATTATTTTTTTTAATAATTCTCATAATAAGTTCTCTCCAAACCACAAACGCCATTTTAAAACTATGTAGGTATAATTTAGGCACATAAACCCAATAACATTTTTTTATACCGGGAAGTTGACAAACGAAATTGACGAATCAGTAAATTTTTTTTTTTTTTTTTTTATATTTTATTCCAATTTCTTTCAATTTCAATCAATTGTTCGGAAGGACTGTACAATGTATGGTAAAGCCTAATTATGTGAGCTTTTTTTTTTAGACAGAGGAGTGTATAGACATGGTATTTTTGAAATTGTGAAAGTGCGGAAAAGCACGATTTTTTTTTAATTTTATTTTTTCAAAATTTTGAGGTTATCTGTGTTTTTAGTTATGTTTTTATATTCGGGTCTGGCGCTAGCTTGGCTTGCGCGTTGTGGTCACAAGATAAACTTAACCATCAGAGTCAGACCTAACCTAACCTAACCTAACCCAGCAGTCGGAGTGCCCAGAACATAATAAAAGGCCAGATTCGGATTTGGCGCTTCGCCGGCCGCTACCGCGGCACGCTCGCTTCCTCGCTCGGCTCGCGCGTTGTATTCACAAGACAAACGTAACTTAACCCAGCAGTTGGAGTGCCCAGAACACAATAACAGGCCGGATTCGGATTTGGCGCTTCGCCGGCCGCTGCCGCGGCACGCTCGCTTCCTCGCTCGGCTCGCGCGTTGTATTCACAAGACAAACATAACCTAACCCAGCAGTCGGAGTGCCCAGAACATAATAACAGGCCGGATTCGGATTTGGCGCTTCGCCGGCCGCTGCCGCGGCACGCTCGCTCGGCTCGCGCGTTGTATTCACAAGACCAACGTAACCTAACCCAGCAGTCGGAGTGCCCAGAACATAATAACAGGCCGGATTCGGATTTGGCGCTTCGCCGGCCGCTGCCGCGGCACGCTCGCTTCGCTCGCTCGGCTCGCGCATTGTATTCACAAGACAAACGTAACCTAACCCAGCAGTCGGAGTGCCCAGAACATAATAACAGGCCGGATTCGGATTTGGCGCTTCGCCGGCCGCTATCGCGGCACGCTCGCTTCGCTCGCTCAGCTCGCGCGTTGTATTCAGTTATTATTTAATAAATAATATTCACATGTAAAACATAAAATGATACATTCATTGATATGTGTAACGAAACGCGTTGAAGAAACCTGTCAAAATGTCGGACACAGTGTAAAATTTAAAATTTTAATTATTTTTTTTCCGCAAAATTATGCTTTTCCGCATAATAATATATAGCACGTCAGGTACCATATTACTTATAGGATCTAAATAAAAAAAATGAGCCAAAAACTCGCTACCATACATTGTACAGTTGAGCCAATTGTTCTACTAATTCCTTATTTTAACAAAGATATTTCGTATTGAGGATATTTTTATGTAAACAAAGATATTTCCATCAACGATTTTATGGTTATTCATTATTTACATAAAAAATAATTATAATGTTTTTTTATATCTAATAACTAAATCCATAAATGTATTTTTATCTGACAAATGTCAAAGTATCTTAAAATTTCACTTCAATTACTAAAAATAACACGCAAACCCACTTGTTTTAGTTATACATAATTATAAATAGAACTAATAATAATTGAAAATATGTCTCTGAATTTTGCTAATAACATAATTTGACCTCATGACTCAATTCTCTACGATTATTTTCTGATAACCTCGACAATAATTATTAATCATTTGACTATTATATAAATACCTAAGATATAACTATTTATATCGAATCAAAATGTGTAACATCAAGAAATAATAACTAAACACTAAAAAAATAGAATAATACTAACATACCTTACTAAAAACCGAGAATAAAATAATAAATACAAACGAAAACCCACCTCAACATACAAGAAAAAAAATATCCACTTAACACTTATCGATATCCTCTTTTGATAGAAAAATCACAGCACTATTATTATCGGGATCGCGGCGGCTTATCGGTGGAGTCGTTTCTCAACACGTAAGTGTTATTCGAACGTCGCGGGTAGACTGAGGCGGCGACGCGCGGCGACCGCGCAGGATGCGTGTGCGCACTGGCGCTTTACTAGTTGGCTAGGGTTGTCACTTAATTAGCAATAATTAATGAACTATTTTGTATTTTGATTTCGTGAACGTGACAGTATATTGGAATGGGAGGATGCATACAGATATTCCAGTTACTGGGCGCAATCAAATGTATGAATAACATAGGCGCCATATAAGACTGCCGTGAAATGTATTGCGTACGTGTTTCAAAACTGTTCCAGAAAAACAAGATATATTTCAGAGCTTACATCCCATCTTATCCCATCCTATCCCCTTTTGTCCCATCAGGCATCTCATAGGGAATTACGCCCTAGTGCCATAACGGATTATAAAAACCCCGATGCATTAAAAGGATTTAAACTTTTCAGTAAATAAATTCTGTAAAAATGTCTTTCCATTTTTCTCTTTATTTTTTGTAAATGAAATACAATCTTTAAAGGGCTATTTAGGCCACAATCTTTAAAAGGCTATTTAGGCTTTTTAAGGATTTTATTATAATTATGATGTCGTCATCGCGAGAAGCGCGAAAAGTGAGATTCAGCTATTTGTCGTGTATTTTAGAAAAAAGATCTTTAAACAAGCGTTGTAGTTTCATAAACAATATATGGTATATCGGGCATAATACAAGTAGATTTTATTTGAATGGATCGTGACGTAACACGTCGCTCGGTTAACATAAAACTTTGAAAAGCTATAACTTCATCATTTTTATAGATATCGTAAAAAAAAATCACCAGATATTATTGTAATTAATCAAACCTTTTTTTAAGTAACAAATAAGAAAATTAACTTCTCTATTATAGTAACGGTCTTACTTTCACTTTGTTTAAGTTGACAGCCCTGCGCAAAACACGGACAGGCAACCTTGACGGTACAATTTCGAGATTTATCTTAATTGTGTCTTTTTGTTATTTTGACTTAATATGGTCGTGTCCGTTTTAGATGACCGTAAATACGCCCTTGATATTATTAGAGTACTAAATTATAAAACGCACTGACCTTTAGGAACGTATCATTTTATTATCATATGCAATAATAATAAAACAGGTCATACTATATTTAGATAGACAGATAGATAGATAAACTCTTTATTAGACACCGATACATGTTACAAAAATACAATTTAAGTAACACGAAAAGTACAACAGCCAAAGCGATCTCTTCCGGGCAACCTTCTTAGGAGAAAACAATATCAAATCAACATAATATAACTTAATAATAATAATAATAATATTTTATACATATGCACTTACATAAGATGAATACAATACACAAATATATAAATGTATACATATGGTACATACATAATATGGGAAATGGAAGGGACAAAAATAGAATTGAAGCAAACAAAGGTGAATAACTGAATATATAAACGAGTACTGAAAGAGAGATAGGGTATCGGGAAATTGCTGAGTCCGATAATGCTCCTTGACTTGGCTCCATAAACTATTTAACGTTTGGGAGCGTCTTATAGTTACAGGTAGCGCATTCCATAAATATATATATAAATACATGGGAACGTGCTTAATTTTCATATAGGGAGAGTGCACTCTGCATGCCCACAGCCGCTGGGCGCACTCCATTAGCCATCTTCAAATGTACTGCATTTCCCACTTTATCTTATTTCCCCAATGTACGTACGTGTTTCGGTAGTGAGCGAGATGTGCCAGAGCCCATTCCCATCCCATCATCTCCCTTCCCATTTTCCCAATCCATTCCTTAATCTGCAAAGGTAGGCAGCGCATCCGGGGGCGTGCCAGCGTATGTCATTTTGTACTAATGTTGGCATGTATCGCGGGTTGGGAAAAAGATAGAAAAAGATTGGGAATAATGGGGGAAAACCATTACACAAGAAAAGTTTTACAAGATTTCTACTACCCATACACGTGTCACATAATGTATGACATAATTTTAGATTGTTGGCAGTTTTGCCACACATAAAAACAATTTCCTTCATCGATTTTCCCCGCACGTTACCGGCAAGAACAATGATTCCCATCTTTTGTACAAGAAAAATCCATTTACACCTTACGATTACGTTTACGGTTGTGGAAACGCAAGGTTAGGTAAAACGGCGTAGACATGCACCAGACGAAAATATTGCTGATAGGGCAGGTGTTACATGCCTCTATGGGCGGCGGTGACCAATTACCATCATGTGGCCCGCTCGCTCGTCTGTCACCTCTTCCATAAGTTACAATGTAAGATTTTCTTCTGTTGATATTATGTACGAGTATACTTCTCGTAATCGCTTTCTTTCATCAGTTATCAAGGTATATATAACTTTATTTAACGCACATACAATCACATGTTATACACGTTTGTCTCGGTGCTTTCTTATGACTTAGATATACACACACACACACTCGCTCTCACACGTCATGCATGCACGCACACACACGCATCCTTCGGCTAATGATGTTTAAATCCTATTATTTCATGTATAGCAGGACTTCCCAACCAGGGGGGCGGAAAGAGGATCATAAGGGGGGCCCAATGTATTTGGATGTTGTAAAGAAAAATCTATTTGAACTCTTAAATCCATTCATTAATTCATTCTGTCGTCGTTCAAGTTTTGACAAGTCTCAACATGCAGCACTACCCGCGCTCCCACTCGGTTTTCCTCGACTTACTTATGTCAAACAGGTTTTTCAGCATTGGTTCAAATCAAAACTAAGCAGCGAAATCGTCTTGCCGTCCATAGCGACTTGACGATTGCCCTGGCAAAAACTGAACCTGACATCGCATGCACGCAGACACAAACATCGCATTAACACAATTTTATTATTTAATTATAAATACGTAATTATTTTTAGGAATGAACACCAAAGTTTTAATTTATTTGATTATGCTTATTATTGAGAAATAAATATCGTGAAAATTATGCGTTTTTTTTATTATAGCAATGAAAAAAATTATAAGGGGGGCTAATGAATATTTTATGATACAGGGAGGCTCAACGCAAAAAAGGTTGGTAACCCCTGACATATAGGTACCTATTGAACCTTTTAAAACGATGTTACTTCGTAAATGGCTTAAAAAATCCTTGTATAATACTTGTACGTATGTGTATTTTTTCGTGGTGTGAAGTTTCCGAAATATATAAACATATTTAAAAAAATCTTATAGTATAAATACGTAACCTACACGACGACAATGAAGATCGTTAATTCTATTACGTATTAACTAACAACAGCTTTTACCTATTGTCGTTGATTGGAAAACATGCATAATGTGTGAAATTAGTGAAAGTCAACAGTAACCGTTGAGAAACAGTTTTCTTTTAGGATTTCAGTGTTGTCATTTTTATATTCTAAATCGGGTCTGAATGCGTATAATAAAGGAATTTGTTTACCTTTTATTCCTACCTACCTGTTAGTGTAGTCAAGTGTGTAGCAGTCCTAATGTGACGATCAAATATGGGTAGTTGATAAAACTGCTCGCAGCTCTCATCCCTGACAGCTAGTCAGGTGACGGCGCCTCTTCATTCAACTCGTGACCAAGGCTGGCGTAACCCGCGCCGAAACGTCCGAGTAGAAATAAAAGGTAAACAAATACCTTTATTATACGCGTTCACACCAGATTTAGAATATAAAATGTGTATAAAATACGAATGTTTAAAAAGTCAGTGTTGTCTTTACAATAAAATCGTGGCAGAACTGTCGCTATACGTGAAAATTTTTATTGAAAAATGTATTTACTGATTATATTAAGAATGATAAACATTTTATTTTTAATTTTTGTCCGTCTGTTTTTTCTGAACACACATAACACAAAAACTAATAAATAATTATAGCATATAAACCATAAATCGTAACTAGCCCTTTTATCGTCTGGTGGGTACGGGCCTTCTCATTTATGCACGTTGTCTTGAGCACGAGTGATGTATAGTCTTGAAACGTTACGCTGGCCATGCGGGTTGGCGAGTCCATTCTTTTAGAGGTGTCCTCGGGGCTTGTGGCAGCCGCTTTTGTTATCATGAGGTGGTCTAAAGCCGGCCGTCACCACGTGGCCAAGAATTATTGTCCTAGGTTAATTTTACCCATCTCTCCAGATCAGTTACAAATATACAACATAATAAAATTAGTTTTTTTTTTTTAAATAAATCCATCACCAATTGAAACGTTATCTGAGCAAACGGACCCTATTGTCGGTGTGGCCTTATTGCCTTTGATTAACAGATTTTCTAACTAAAAATTTCGTCGTTACAAGATTTTGTTTACATATAAATATGATCTAATTTTTAAGATAAATCAATAAGAAATGGTGTTATTTTTTTAAATTTACACTATTTTATTTTCTTAGGTTTTCGCGATTACTATACATAGCAATTAAACAACTTTAAACGGTTTAAATCGCGTATATTTGACATTATTTATATCCCGACGTTTCGAACACTTTGCAGTGGACGTGGTCACGGGGTGACTAATTGATTTTATTTGTCACTTGAGTTATTAAGAAATTATTTGAACTACCGTCTGATTTTTTTTTATACATAACATTCCCTGTGCACGCAGTATTCGCAGTTCAAAGTTGTTTAATTGCTATTTACACTATTTTCTCAAAATCTGGGAAACTAGAAGAACAATGAGGTCCATTTTGTCAGATAATGTCACCGTTGATCATAAAGCTATCGACCATTGACCATCGGACGGCGGAAGTCATTTTATCAAATAAGTATCGATAACACAATGTGTCACTTTGTTATTTAAAATGTCGTGAGTAACTTTATCTTTAATTTTCTATTTATAGACACATGCGCATTTTGGAAATGCCTGTGTCGAAAACAGTTTAAATAAGAGTACGTTGGGGGTTGGATGTTGACTAAAAAGTGACAAAATTAAAAGTCCATTTTCAACGCCTGTGATTGAAAATATATAAATAAATTCTTTATTTGTCACACTGTAAACTACACAAACAAAGCAATTGTATACAGAGTTAATTATTTAAGTGCGCAAAATGTCGCAAGCTCAGCGTATGCTGTGAGTACTCGCCTGCACAGCGCTGATTTTCAGCTTGCCTTTGTCTCATTATTATAATGGTTCTAAAAGTCTATGCGTGCTTTTAAGGGCTTTTACAGCTTTTTCACCGACTCGCGATCCCGCGGTACCCTCCCAAAGCAACGCCCTAAGCCGAGGTCCGTTCCTTCCGCCGGTCTAACGGCGGAGGAGCCCTTAGACTCGTTGCCGCACACACTCTTTACTCCTGGCTGAGCGCCTTCTGCGCTCGCCCTAAACTATACACGTCCGGTGACTCTTGAAAGGACATTAGGGCCACAAGAATTTAGCTATTCAAAAAAATAAATACAGCTTTTGAGGGCGAGGTATGGACATTTGAGTTGGTAAAACTTAAATTATAACGTTGTTATTGCGTGCACGCATGGAATCTGTAAAGTACACAGTGAATGCAATGCAAATAGCATGCGGTGACTAACCGCTTGGGCGGGCGACGCGATGCCGCGCACGGAAGCGTTAGGCGCCGCCTTAAGCTCGCCACCCACGAAGCATGATATTACTAAGTAACTTTTGTAAAACTAATAACCTCCCGCGGTTGTCATAAAAGGCTACTAAGGTATAACAAAGAAATACCACAGGTCCTGAGGTACTGTACCACCTCTAAAAGAGTGGACTCGCCAAACCCATACATCCCTAACGTACAAGACAATGTACATGACGAAGACCATGTTCAGCGGGTGGAAGTATCCAAGGTTGGTTAGAAGTTGCAAGTGTAATAAAATACACTTGCAACTTAGAGCCATAAGCATACCATACCATCAGCCAATATGTCTACTGCGGAATTTAGGCCTCTCCCAGGGCTCACCATCACACACGGTCCTCCGTTGTTCCAATCCTGCCACTATCGACAAATTTCTTCCAGTCTTCTAGCGTTAAAATATCTATATAGTAAAATTGTACCGACAAACTTCTTTAAGTGGTTGGTCCACGCCAGAGCGCGTCCCATACGGCGCTTCCTGGTATCTAATCTCCATTTGAGGACTAGTCCACCATCGGTTGTCGGTGATAAAAGGGTGGCAGACGAGCAAATAGTCCACCCGGTGGTAAATGAATACTATCACCTTGCGACATCCGCAATCAGTCCAGAATGACAAACGTTGCTACAACTTCGAATGCACTGCCTACCTTTGGAGATTTAGGAATGAATTCGGGGAAAAGTTGGGAAAATGTGGAGGGATAGGATAGGATGAGATGGAAATGGGCTCTAGCATATCTCACTCACTACCGAAACACGTGCGTACATTGAGAGAATAGGATAAAGTGGGAAATTCAGTACATATTACGGTAGTATTCTCTGAGAGAGAGGGGTAACTCGAGTATAGTGCGCCCAGCGGCTGTGGGATTCCTACGCGCACCCTCCCCCTACCAATTAAGATAAAGTGATAAGTATCTATGATAAGATAAAGCATCGAAAACAAATAGTAACGCCATCGCGAATGTGTAATCAAATGACGTGTCGTGACTCGTGCCGCTGAAATTTCTGAAAATTGCACTCACGCGAACACTGATTCAACTGAATTAACTCATTCCAATTGTTGGGAAATCCCATTAGGTAACACTCGTAAAATATAGATATTAATGGTACAAAGAGGGACTGTGGTACTTGTTTTTTTTCGGGTTAGTTAGATTCCAATGTCTAATGGTTATATTTATAAACTAGCTGTGCCCGGCAATTTTTTTGCACATTAATATATATACATAATATATAGTCTATGTCCATTTGAAATAATGTACCTTTCAAATGGTGAAAGAATTTTTCAAATAGGTGCAGTGGCTCCGGAGATTACCCTCCACATACACACAAACTCACAAAATTCGCACTCTCTCTTTATTATATTAGTATAGATTCTTTATAGTAAGATACTAGTTAGAAAATCTACAAAATACACTAACAAGATAATAGACTTAATGATTTTTAGGCCACCTACAATTCATGTGATAAACGATTCGATTTTTAGACGTTGCTATCAGTGATCACTTCCGTTTCTGACCACCTCATGCTAACACCATTTTTCTTTGTTTAACCAAAGTATCATATTACATATAGTTACATATCGCATTTATACTTTTGAATCAATATAAGCAAGCAAAAAAAGATTTGGGAATAAATAATTCAGAAATAGTAATTAAAAAAAGGGAATAATGAAAAAGAAACAATACCGGTGTGTCCGCGCCGCTTTATTGTTTGGCCATGTTTTTGAACGTTGGCCCATGACAGATGACGACTGACGCTGTCACCGGGAGAAAATTCATATATTTACTTCTCTCTTCTCGCCGAGGCCGGCTTGTTCGTTCAGCACCATCAAAATAAAATGGAAATCGTTTACAAAGACAATTAAGAGGGTCGCGACCCCAGTGAAGTGGTTACAGAAAAAAGCGACCACGTCTTCGCAGGCTGCTGGATGAGCTGCGTCTGGAATCTCCTCCTCCAATTTTCCTCCAATCATCGTCCCCACATTTAGTAGTGATTTCTCTTTATTTTCGCATCCGGCAAGTAGGTACTTCACTTGCTGGTCCGCGGACACATTCAGTGTAGGTACAACCCACCGCACCGCCACCAAAGGCAGCGCCAATCGGAAGGGAGATTTCACTATTTTCCCGTACGTTTTAAAAAGAATGTGTAGATATAAGATGGAAAGACGTTAATGAAGGAAAAGATGGTATATTTCGCAAAATGAAACACAAATTCAGAATGACAGCTTTCTGACATGAGATTGTAACGAACCAAAAGGCATTATAAAATATAATTAGCTACCAAAAAGATGGTGGCAAGGAGTCCACAAAATGAACTAAACCCTACATATCACGGGACACGAATCTAGGGTATCTATATGCTGACTCCAATCAAGCCAGGTCAATGACACAGCATTACCAGCAGTCGACAGTTTAAAAGTCGAGCACTCGAGGTATCGCTGGACGGCCGCCAACATACCTCGGCAAGAATGATCGACATAGTGCAACATAGTCACAGAATGCAAAGCAAAGCGACGCATAACGGTCATAATCCTAAACAACAACATGGATACACTTCCTGACCGTAATTTAGTTATATAATTTTAAAATTATCCCAACGAGTATGGGACAAAAGAAACTTATTTTATATCAACGCCTTCAGAATTAACCTTCGTAAGTTTTCGCCATTATTAAATCGAATAAGAAAAACATATAATGCATTGAACACTAGCGGCATCTTTTTTTGTTTATAGACGAAGGCGGCAGACGAGCATACAGTCCACATGATGGTAAGTGGATACTATCGGGTATAGACATTCGCGATACATGGCAACATTAGTCCAAAATGACAAACGTTGGCACGCCCTTGGATGCGCTGGCTACCTTTGGAGATATAGGAATGGATTTGGAGAAATGGTTGCGAAAATTGGTAGGATGGGATGGGAATGGGCTCTGGCACATCTCAGTCACTACCGAAACATGTACTTACATTAGGGAAATAAGATAAAGTGGGAAATGCAGTACATTTCAAGATAACTTGGTAACTTTGGTGATCCTCTGTCAAGATTACCATTTTTTCTTGAATGTCATCAAAATGTATTTGTCATCAAATTGTACGCCCGATATGGATAACAACTGTATATTTATTTAATTGTAGCAATTTATCTATACTATAATAACATAATAATGAGGTAAAATTGTGTCTTAGTTTGTGGGTATGTTGGGGGTAATCTCTGGAACTACTGAACCGATTTCAAAAATTCTTTTACAAATAGGAAAAAAATGAAAAAAAAAAACTTATAAACCGAAGCGAAGCGAGGGCGGGTCGCTGGTAATAAATATAATTTGATTCTGATTGTTATTTTGTGCCTTTTTTCTAAGGAGTGCAAAATAGGCGCTGATATCAGCGCTGCAGTGTATGGTGTTTGTTGTTTTTGTTCATGTGTGCTTTCTTTTGTCAATTTCAATCAATCAATTCAAATCAATTGAAATCAGTCAATTTCAATCACTTCAATTTTTTTTCGAAATAAGGCGCGAAATGAGCATAAGGTCGACCTGGTGGGTAAGTGGAATTGTCACCCATTGACATACCCGGTACATGCCAACTTCAGTATAGAATGACAAACGCTGGCAAGAACCCGAATGCACTGTCTACCTTTGGAGTTGTAGGAATGAATTTGGAGGAAGGGTCGGGAAAATGGTGAGGGATAGGATGGGATGGGAATAGGCTCTGGCATATCTCACTACCGGAACACATGCATACATTGCGGCATATGATAAAGTGGGAAATGCAGTACATTTCAAGATAACTTGGTAACTTTGGTGATCCTCTGTCAAGATTACCATTTTTTCTTGAATGTCATCAAAATGTATTTGTCATCAAATTGTACGCCCGATATGGATAACAACTGTATATTTATTTAATTGTAGCAATTTATCTATACTATAATAACATAATAATGAGGTAAAATTGTGTCTTAGTTTGTGGGTATGTTGGGGGTAATCTCTGGAACTACTGAACCGATTTCAAAAATTCTTTTACAAATAGGAAAAAAATGAAAAAAAAAAACTTATAAACCGAAGCGAAGCGAGGGCGGGTCGCTGGTAATAAATATAATTTGATTCTGATTGTTATTTTGTGCCTTTTTTCTAAGGAGTGCAAAATAGGCGCTGATATCAGCGCTGCAGTGTATGGTGTTTGTTGTTTTTGTTCATGTGTGCTTTCTTTTGTCAATTTCAATCAATCAATTCAAATCAATTGAAATCAGTCAATTTCAATCACTTCAATTTTTTTTCGAAATAAGGCGCGAAATGAGCATAAGGTCGACCTGGTGGGTAAGTGGAATTGTCACCCATTGACATACCCGGTACATGCCAACTTCAGTATAGAAT
The DNA here is from genome assembly GCA_914767545.1 of Sesia apiformis. Taxonomy (NCBI): domain Eukaryota; kingdom Metazoa; phylum Arthropoda; class Insecta; order Lepidoptera; family Sesiidae; genus Sesia; species Sesia apiformis. The sequence continues at coordinate 811,572 of OU611968.1, forward strand.
GACAAACGCTGGCAAGAACCCGAATGCACTGTCTACCTTTGGAGTTGTAGGAATGAATTTGGAGGAAGGGTCGGGAAAATGGTGAGGGATAGGATGGGATGGGAATAGGCTCTGGCATATCTCACTACCGAAACACATGCATACATTGCGGCATATGATAAAGTGGGAAATGCAGTACATTTCAATTGTGCGGCGTAGTTCATGTCATTTGTAAGAATACAGGAAGTAAACTGTTTCATTCGTTCTCTCTTTCAATAAGGGTTTCAGGATTTTCAGCTACAGCTCGATGCTTCGAAATTGGCTCAATAACAATACGGTGATGCAGTGATCCACGAAGAATACCATGGGGTCACGCATGAATATTTTAAACAATAATTTTAATTACTTGATTTGACTATCCGTCCCACGGTTCAAACAAAGAAAGCGAATAGAAAGTGTATCATGACGTATCGCCATCATTTATGAACATTACCGTTGCCGATATGTGGTCAATCATTTAAACGAATATTGATTTTATGTCATAGATTAATATTCACTGACTAATATGTCGTTGTGTGTGTGAAAGGGATGTAAATGAGATGAACAGAACAGGATGGAGTTATCGCAAGCTATACATAGATACGTTTACCCTTTCAACAATTAAAATTAATTAATCTGATAAAATTGGCCGTCTTTCGAATAGCACCAGCCTATTTCTTACCATGGGTGTCGTAAAAGGCGACTAACTGACAACAGTGTCGCTACCAGAAGCCCTGAGGGACTACACCACCTCTAAAAGGACTCGCCAATTCGCGCGTGCCCTTTGGGAGTCATAGATCCCTCATGCACACGACAATGTACTTGACGAGACCCACATCCAGCTGTTGACGATAAAAGGGCTAGTTACGTTTATAGTCACAATAAAACAGGCTGAATGATTGTTAAAATCGTCATATATTTATTTATTCTTTATTGAACAAAGTGATAAAAGGCGAACTTAATGCTTAATCTCACGTTATGCAGAACAGACTCGGTAGGTGCAATAACAGTAATGATTACGTAAACATAGTACCTATCTATAGTATAGTGCACAGTCACGCATATTCATTAAATACCGTAGTATAAATAAACGTAAACATATGTATATGTACATGTATATTTCCCACATATTTATCTATAAAACGGGTATTAAACAAGTATGTTTATCTATTTTATTTTGTTTAACATTTCGGCCGCCATCACAAGCTGACAAGAGCTGTAGAAAATTAAAAAGTTATTTACCTAAAAATATAACGTATAAATTTAATTATATTATGTCGGATTAAAATAATCGATTAAATAAAATCAATCGATCAAATGATCGAAGGCACAGGGGCGGGGGGCAAGTGAAAGACGATACCTCTGCCGCCAAAATTTATTGAACTCTACTGTTTGATATCTTTATTAGCATTCTAAATGAATTGGGATAAAATACGTAGAGATTGTTATTATACACACATATCTATGTATGAGTGTATGTTTTGAGAGTGAGAATGACTTGGTTGATGTGAAAGGTGAATCTCCATAGAATCCCTGAAGGTGAACTTTCTTGTTACAAGACGCCATTTTGAATTTGCGCGTCCTGCACTAATCGCTTTTATCTCCACGATTCAGTCTCGTCATAAATTAATAATTTATTACGCATAAAAAGTTCTATTAATAGAAGAAAATATGAAAGCATCAAATTCTATTTAATAACTCAAGATTATCTGTAAGGACTCCGCAAGATTCCACTGTTTAGTCAGTATTTTTTTTTATAGATAAAGGCGGCAGACGAGCATACAGTCCACCTGGTGGTAAGTGGATACTGTAGCCCATAGCCATCCGCAAAACATGCGAACATTAGTCCAAAATGAGAAACGTTGCCGCGCCCCCGGATGCGCTGCTTGCCTTCGGAGATATAGGAATGGAGTTGGAGAAAGGGTTGCGAAAGTTGGTAGGATGGAACGGGAATGTACTCTGGCATATCTCACTCACTACGGAAACACATGGATACAGTGGGAAATGCAGTACATTTCAGTCTTCTATGAAAGAAGGCTAACGTGGCCAATTTTGACAAAAATCACCAAATTACACTTCATAGCACTAGTTCAGTCCCATTCGCAAACAAGTGTATCTCCAGATGTGAGATATACGATTACAATATTTCATCATCATCATCATCATCATCTCAGCCCTTGGACGTCCACTGCTGGACATAGGCCTCCCCCATTGTCCGCCATTTAGACCTATCGGCAGCGACCTTAACAATATTTACAATATTAAAATGTTACAATATTTAACAGTGGAATATTCTTAAATACACATAATAAGTATTGACATTGGAGGCTTTAACGGAACGCAACAGGGCAGGTCCTTTCCGATCAAACGATGATTAACAAATGAGTCAATAAATAATTATTATGTAAACGGCTTATTCACGATTTATTATTTATTTATTATAGCCGATTTTTTGGGTTCAGTTACATGAACCATGGTCGCGACGAGACTGCGCATGCGCTTAAAGGTGTTATTGCTATTGACAGATAAATCTGTCTACCCTCCGTCGTGTCCGTTTTCTTTTCACCTACCCACACTGAATTTGTTTTTGTTGATTAAGTTGATATCACCACACACACGCGAGTTTGAAAACGAATCTACTTCAATGAGAAAGAGTCAATATGAGTCAATGTCAAAGTGCAAAGTTTGGAATGAATTTGACATTTAAAAAAGAAAAAATACTAAGAGGATCGGTGAATACTTTTTCGTAAATTTGCATTAGCAATGAGGATTTTGAAGCAAGAAGTCCGGTAAAGGACAATATTCGAAAGAGTATTGTTATAGAAAGAAAACAATTTCACAAAATAGAAACCGAAACAAAACGTTCCTTAAACCGAAACCGGATTGAAAATTTAATCGGATGTCAAATCTTTCTTCAAATAGGTAGGTACATTTTAAACATTATTATAATACTTCGTCTGGCCATAAATACCGTAGAGCAATGTTTTCTTTGTAACAAATACTTATGCCTAGACTAGGTACCTATATCAATATGAAATCGTTCGACTTGGTTCATATGTGTCCGGTTACACTGGTCAGCACATATTAAACTATATGAAATTAATTCGCCAGGTGACCTACAAGGCGTTGGTGACCCGTACACGGCTTTGATTACGAATCGCTATAGAAACTATTGCCAATTGCCATAACCAAATTATAATTATCAATATATCAATATCGATATACCCATAATCAATGTAAAATAGATGATAACTTCAAACTAGATTATAAATATCCATAAGACTCTGAACAGATATTTGCAGGGTAGGCAGCAGGTCCATAGGCGACGGTAAACCCTTAACATCAGCCAGTCCGTCCGCCGTCTGCTGAATAACGACTGAAACGACCGTATTCTTCTGACAACGACGTCATTCTTCTGTAGTGCTATTAGATCTTCGCATCATTGATAGCTCTCCACGCGTGTCCCCATTACAAATATTTTTATATTCTCTAATGAATTCGAAAAAAATAAAATACATATATTTATTTCTTCTCTAGTTATAGAATAGAATAACTCATAAAACATGATTTTGACTGCTTCACCAAAAGGCAATGGCATTGAGGGGGAGAGTGCACGCTGCAATCCAACAGCTGCCGGGCGCGCTCGACTGGTCACGTTACCCCTCTTCACAGAAGACTACCTTGAAATGTACTGCATTTCCCACTTTATCTTATGTCCCTAATGTACGTACGTGTTTCGGTAGTGAGTGAGATGTGCCAGAGCAGATTCCCATCCTATCCCTCCCCATTTCCCAAACCCTTTCCCCAAATCCATTCCTATATCTCCACGGGTAGGCAGCGCATCCGGGAGCGCGCCAATGTTTGTCAATTAGGACTAATGTTGGCATGTATCGCGGACGTCTATGGGCGACCGTATCCACTTACCATCAGATGAATTGTATGCTCGTCTGCCACCTTCGTACATAAAGAAAGAATGGCAATTGTACCATACCTTCTATACTACACCTAATAGAATACTCATGTCACAATGTTTTAAAAGATTAATTCATCATACTAAAAACTGAAAGTAAGTATTATAAGACCTATTTGTCACATTAGGCGCCCATCTGAGCGCAATATGTTAACTATGCTCATAGTAAAAAAAGACGAGTATGGTATCTTCATTATGTCCTTTGGCTCTGTGAGGTTATGGTGATTAAAATGGTCACCCCTTGTAATTATATGACTCAACATTGTTACAGATACATTACGACAACATTGGCCATCGATTAATCCGGAAGCATTCGAACGCGTCATCCACGTCTATGAATTACCGTAACTCTAATAGGCATGATGACAGTATTAAAGAATTAAAGAATAAATGATTTTAGAGAAAAAAATATGTTGAAAGAATTCTAATAAATTAACCAGTTTTAATGTAAACATTGAGATTAATAATATTTTCAATAAAATAAAAGTATAAAATACTGCATTCGGCCATGTTAACTAAAACGCCAATCAGAGCGAATGACGTCACGCCTCAGTGAACATCACCGTGTCGCTTGAACTTCGATTGATTTACCTACCTACGTTTACCTAGGTGTAACGTCACAAGCGACGCCATGACACCTGCGAGTGTTTTCGCGCATAATTCAAAGTAGATAGAAAAAAAATGCATAATTTGCGTTAAAACTTATTTTATTGCTGAAATAATGTTATTTTCGGAAACAGTAGACGTGAATCTACATTATAGAAGCGGATTTCAAAATCCGTCATCATGCCTATTGCATACTTCATTACTTCAATGCATAGACGTGTATGACGCGTTCGGGTGTTACCGTATTAACCGATAGCTAATGTTTTCGTAATGTATCTGTTTTAAGTTAATGAAGTGCTAAGCTAAATACTACTGCTACCACAGGGCCTGATTAATTACACCAGCTCTAAAGGAGTGGACTGGCCAACCTGCATGACCAGCGTAGCGTTTTAAGGCCGCACATCACCCATGCAATATGCTTGAGGAAGGTCACGTCCAGCGGTGACTACTAAAAGGGCCGATTGCATTACAAGCTAATGAACATTGTACGTCCAGACCACTATCAAATTCTACCTAGTTTCAGTATGTACTAATATTTGTTCATTACAATTCAGTCCGATTTGTCTATTATGTTCTATTTGTGTGTATAACAACAACACACACGCATAAAGCACGCATGCGCGCACGCACGTGTGCCGCGACTCATGCATAACTTACTAATCTTTTTTTACTATGCTAAGAGTGACCTATAGCCTTTATCGTAATTTATTAGTTAAGTATTGTACTTTCACTGGATTTTCGGCGTTTGCTAGCGATTTTTTATCCTTGACTTATGAAGACATTTATTATATTTACAATTTCACTTTTTTTTTATGTACGAAGGTGGTTGACGAGCATACAGTCCACCTAATGGTAAGTGGATACTGTCGCCCATAGACACCCGCGATACATGCCAACATTAGTCCAAAATGAGAAATGTTGGCACGCCCTGGGATGCGCTGCCTACCTTTGGAGATATAGGAATGAATTTGGAGAAAGGGTTGCGAAAATTGGTAGGATGGGATGGGAATGGACTCTGGCATATCTCACTCACTACGGAAACACGTATGTACATTAGGGAAATAAGATAAAAGTGGGAAATACAGTACATTACACTTGCGTGACATAAAAAAATTCTTTTTGTGAAATTTTCAACGGAGTGCGCCATGACGACCAGCTCTCTCTTGACATGGTGAAGTTATATGATTTATTCATTTCCTTATTTTATTTGAAGTGACGGACAAAGTTGGAACAGTATGGAGAAAATACTCCATTAAAACTGTGTATACTGCGTCCTCCAAATTAGCGGAAAATCTGCGCACACCTAAGAATGAAATTAGAAGTCTGCGGTCACAACCAATAATCCTGTGTAATGCAATAAGTCAGTTAAGGAATTAGACAGGAATAAACAGACGGACAGAAGTCATAGCTCTGTAAATAGCTGCTAGTTCAAGTGCACGCGGGTTGTATACCGTCAGAGGATATTTCAATGAGAAATCATTAAATTAACAGCAGAAAACACCGAACTGAGAGGAAATTTAGACACAGCAAAGAATACAATGAGAGTATTCATAGCTCAAAATAAATACCTGAGAGCTATACCTACTACATGGCATACATTGGTCGGAATCCTGTAAAGATGTATTCAAAACGCAAAAACTGTATCCTCTATGTATATTTTTGAAATGGCGAGGTTCAAAACATGAATCTATTACACAAAAATGACAACTCAAACAAGCGTCTAATAATGGGTCTACCATTAAAAGTGCGAGTTGCGGGATTGGAATTATATAGGAAAAAATATGTTTATATGGCGTCATTAATTTTAAAAAGTTTAACAGATCTTCCGTGTACTAAGTTTTATTGTAATGACCGACCGATTGGCGCAGTTAGTAGTGACCCTTCTTGCTGTGCAAAGGGTCGCGGGTTCGACTCCCGGCTTTTAAAAAAAATACAAATCTATATTCGGGTGTGGTTGTGTGTTTATGTTTGTCTCTGTATGTCTCTGGACTCACGACACGGGGAATCCTATTATGGGCCATTGAGTGTGGCGTTATTTATAAATATATATATATATATATATATATATATATTGTGCCCTTCGTAATTGACTAATCCGAAAGAGCTTCTACTGTATCGAGGATTTACTTCCGTAAAATATCCATGTGATTTTTATAAGTTAAGATAGCGGAGATAACAAGTTAGTGATAAGTAATGCAGGCTTTAAGTTTTTTTCTTTTTCTTTTTACTTAAAATGTGTACGGGGGCCCCCGACCCGAGAGGGCCGCGAACACGGGAGGATCCTGACATTTATTTTTATAAAATTTAATACAAAATAGTTTTGTTTTCAATTAATTTAAGTTACCTACTAAAGTACATACACATGTATCAAGGTTTGAATGCATTTGTAAGGAAACGAAATCGATCAGTTTTAGAACGCTTCCGGAAGGTAGTCATTTATTGATAAGAAACTACAACTTTGGATGAGCTTCTTTACATTGAGGGAGGCCCCCATCCTATGAATTTGCCACGGGCCTCAGCGGTATTGTTACGCCACTGCAGCGAGGGCACAACAGCTATGCAATGATTTTAATGTCATCTACAATTATCTGTTTTAAACAAATATATTTATTTTTTAAGAAATAGTACCTTGAAGTGGAACACTGTTGACATTCTTAATTTAAAATTATTTATTTCAGTTCAAAATCACCCATAGTAGGGGAATGAGAAGACTGGTGACCGTCCTTGGGAGAGGACTATATCCAACAGTGGAGAGACAAGGGCCGATTGCATGGTATATTAAGACTAAAATACATGTAAGGTTTTTGGTGTCTTATAAATGTATAATGTTTCAAGAATAGTTTGTATTTACTCGTAGAGCGTCATTGGTAATAATAACTGTACTCCAAAGAGATTCAACGATTCCCCTCTAGAACAGTTATTTAAAACAGAAGTGACACTTGACGAAGGTACGAAAATTTATGTCCATTAGCGATCCAACACTAAATGAACAGTACACCGCTAATACTTTTACCTTTACTGTTAGCCGCAGGCTGTATTATTTGCATTAAAATCTAGGATCTTTGTACACTAATTTCACTAGTCCATTGGTTTTATTAATAAAGCAAACTTCTTTTATAGTACGTTGGTGACAGACGAGCAGAAAGTCCATCTTGTGGTTACTCGCGTCCATAGACATGGTTTACTATCTTCGTTATGTTTAACGGTTTGTCTGCGAAGACCTTGAAAATATCCTTTCTTACCAATGGTACCAGTAATACAACCACTAGTGTTACGGGAGATTTATTTTAAAAATGTTACTACTGAAAAAATCCAAATTATTAAAAAACGTTTCGAACTGATTAAATATTCCGTACTCATACTTAAAATAAACTAGGATTTCTTTAATATTCCAAAGTAACTTTAATCCAATTGAAAATAATCTTAACTAAATCAATGTAATTTTTCCATTGCCAGTTCTAATGTAATCTCATTTTTTGTGAGTTGCATTTGCATGTATCTAATATTGTCATGTCTTTATGTATTGATTATTAGGGAATAATTAGCTGTTTTTCTTTTTATAAAATAGATGACAGACGAGCGGGCGAGCAACTTGATGGTAAGTGGTCACCGCCGCCCATGGACACCTGCAACACGAGGGGGCTTGCGGGTGCACACCGACGTTGCAGAATCCTGTTCACAGCTCTCTTGCGGCTCACCTCAGCTGGCGGTTCATTCCACAACTTTCAGGTTCGCGGTATAAAATGTATTTTTGAGCACACTGTACGCAACGACTCTGTGTCGAAAATGAACGTCATCGTCATCGTCAAGATTGAACCGCACGACGATGACGAGTGGTGCGATGGTACAAATCCGAAGTTTGGCATCAAATGGAACACAACTTTTTATAATATTCCCCATTATAAAGGCGGTAGAAAACGCAGAGAGAGGCAACATATCTACGGACCCTAATAATTGGATCAGATACCTTTTAATAAAATTTGTATTTTTTCAATAGTGACAGGGTAAAATAAATCTCCCGTGATACTACCAGGCTGGTCAGTGAAATGGTAAAAAAAATTACCCGTGGCACTGCCAGCACAACCGTGGTACAAACGTGGTACGTGGTACAACCGATAGTACCGCGGGTAAATAGAGGAAAATATCTCACTTGTACGTCAATTGTGTTGACTTTTCTATTTAGTGTATATTTAAATAAACAAAAACAAAAAACATAACATGGGATTCTAAGCCAGTACACATTACAACATTCATATATTTCATAGAAATGTATGAAGGTGCCCTAATTCCAGCTTTATGTTGTTGTGAAACAATTAGGTCTAGGTTGCGGTTGACGTGGAAATTGTATACTGTATAGATATGTAGTTTCGAAGAAATTCCACTACTTCTTTTACATTTCAATAAAATAGGGATGTAGTCATAACTGCAGTTAATAGTTACTCATCGTCATCTTCAAAATTAAGTTTGGCTGTCACCTGGTGAAATGTTCGTCTGTCCTCTGCCACAATCTACAAATCGTAACTTCTTCGTTGCCGTTTTCGGGCGTATTATAAAGGAAGAAGAAACCTGCACGAGTTTCCAAGATTGATCGAAAAAGGCAGGATCCCCGGAAAGAGAGCACCAGGTAGCCAGAGAAGGAGATGAATGGACGACATTAAGTAATAATGGTCCTGCCTCAAGTTCCTCATACTCACATTTATAGATAGACCAGAGTATTGTTTCATTGTTGACGACAAAAAGGACAGGAGATTAACTATTTCTAACAAACACTAAATTTTAAGGGAAACTTACCATAATACATTAGTGAAAACCGCATCCAAATCAGTTAAGCCGTTTCTAAGATTAGCGCGCACAAACGCACAGACAAACAGACAAAAATTCTAACAACCATTGTTTTGGGTCCTATTGCGTTGATAAAGGCCCCAATAACAGTTTTTTTCATATATCTTCCATGTACAAACAGCGATCAGTAACAGTTTTATTTTAGGTATAGATATAGATTGACTTAAAAGCGTGTATAAGGCATGCATGCTCGTATGTAATGTAAGTATACCTTTTAAATTGAATCTGATGATTAGTGATTTTTCTAAAATATACCTGAAACAATAAAAATTAAAGACTCAAAAAAATTCTTAAAACAGTATTAATGTTGCTATTAGTAAGAACATTATATATAGAACAACCATCGGTATATGTCTCTCTACTGCTGGATATAGGTCTTTGTCAAGGACCGCCACCACACATGGTCTTTCGCTGTTCTCATCCAGTCACTAACCAGTAAACTTCTTCAATCGTCGTTGGTCTATCTAGAAGGTGTCCAGCATTGTGTTAAAATATAATAACAATATAAATTAATAACCCTAATCAGCCCTTTTAACCTCTACAGCTATACGTGAGCCTCCTCATGCACATATTCTTGGGCACGAGGGTAGTATGGCCTTAAAACGCCACGCTGGTCAAGCGCATTGACAAGTCCACTCATTTACAAGTGGTTTAGTTCCGCAGCTCCTGTGGTACCTGCGAAATGAGATGGGCTAGTGCTAATCTAAGGGCGTCCTACATCAAACGGCACTAGACAGTATATTTTATTAATATATTAGTCTCACAATCACAGGAAAGATAAAGAAATCTGATTGCTAACGTAACTCAAAATGTCTTCCGATACCAAATAAATAATAATTAAATCTTAAATCTGTAGTTGACTATTATGGTCTAATTATACACAGAATATTTTTATGTCTTCTTGAGGTGTGGGCAGTAAGTACCTACATAAAGTGCCAATATTACGGAAGCAATCGCGAAATAGAAATGTCAAGGACTTTTATGGGACCTTTTAATGAGTAGGTACTTAAAGTAAACTGATGCCTCATAAGAGTCACAAGCGTGGCAAATGTCAAGATAAATGTTTGTTAAATAAACACAAGATAAATAAATTCAAGATAAATTCAATAAATACTTTGTATTTCAAGTTATTTTAAACTTTGCACATTTTCAAACTTTGTGTTTTAAGATCAAATCTTGTATACCAATTTCACAATAAATTAGACATAATGGCCGCTGCGTTTATTGACAATTACCCGTTGTCTTAACCTGTCTTACTTAACCTGCTTTAGTTAAGTAATAAGATAAATAAAAGGGTTACTATTGCAATAGCAGTGCTTGTTTGATATTCAAAAACGCTGATGGAAGTGGTATGTAGTAGATTTGACGATCGATCGGCTCAATTGGCCTGCCGTGCAAAACGTTTCGGTCGGACATTCATGACATTTTGTTTATTCGGATCTGGGTGTGTCTTTGTCTTTGTGTGTGTCTCTGGACCCACCTCACAGGGAATCCTACTGTGGGCCGTTGAGTGTGGCGTTATTTATTTAATATATTCTGTCCAATTTGGAAAAAACATAAATTTCTTACATGACTTTCATAAATGGTAAAAAGCAAAGATTAAGAAAGAGTGTAATGGTATACCATAGATGGGAGTGGTTGTGGGAGCTACATTTTGACATTTATTTCTATAAACTAGGAATCTAACAGATGTGCTCCTGTTAAAATTATCTTCAATTTAGAGTCATGTGTTATTTTTAAATAGTGCTTCATATTAGGTAAACATAAAGAAGCGAACCCATAGAGACTTTTAGCCCCACGAGAGCGAACGCCATCTGTTGATAATTATTAAAACTACGCCCAGTCTATAAATTCAAACATTTTTCAACATTATTTATGACATTTCTGGACTAATATACAATAGAAAGCGATTTTATACCGAAATAAGGACTTGTCCTCGCTTCGCTCGCGAGGTGTAATAGGCTATCCAATGATATATAGGTAGTTTGTATGCATATGCGCCAATTTTTTTTTTTTTGAGTATTTCGAAAGTATACACTTTCATAAATTATGAATTACTGATTCAGACTGTATGAATTTGGCTGATCTTTGAACTTAACAGAGATAATTTAAACTATTTTTCTGCCAAACTTTATTTCAGGTACAAATTTCCCAAAAGGGATCACGAACTAAAAGAGTTAATAAAACAATCATTTGCTAGTTCAAAATAAATCAACATTTAGTTAATGCTAACATCCTCATAATTTTGCTAGAAATCTCAATACGTTATAGCTTCTTGTACACCGCCATCTGTCGGTAAACTATCGAACTAAAAAAGGACAACATTTCAACCAACTATAAAGAATCACATTAGAGCGTAGGTAAAGTTTTATAATACGTTTCTTTATTTATTTCCTTAAAATCAATTGCAGATTTCGGAAAAAGGATTAAGAAAACTAATTGGGCTGTCTCTAGTAAGCTCCCAGCTGTGGGTATGTTGTATCTGCCGCAGAACCACTAGCCGATGGTGTAGACGAGTACTTGATTTGAAGAGGGGCCACGTAGCGGGAAGCACAGTGTGGGACGCGCTCCGAACACTTGGACCGACCACGTGACCGGCCACTTGGAAATATTATATAAGAAGACCTGAATGGCGCTTGTGGTGACGAGTCTTGGGAGATGCTTATATCCACCAGTCAAGTGGATATGAAATCGTACATGTCAAATGATCATTCTTATCATCAATAAGCTTAATTCCTGGGAAATATCCAACACGTTGTAAGCAAACCGTTAAAGTTTACTAACAGTCTAAAAATAGGTACGTACTCTCGCGTAGTGTTATTTGGATGACATCATGATTTTTTAACACTTACACGATTATTCACTATAATGTCTACACTAATGGCGTTGTCTGCAATATGTAATATTTATTATATTTTTATTATCTTAAATTATTATAACCTGCCGATTTTAGTGGACGCCAATATAATAATAATAATAATTATATTAGACAAAACGTTGTCCGCTGCTTTGCCCACATTTGACTGGAACAAAAACAACGTATATGTTAATACGTATTGATTTTTTATTCAGTTAGTAGGTAACAAATAAACCAATTTTCACCTTTATTTACACTTTTTGTAAATTACTACAAAAGGCGACCTTAATTCCTTACAGCATTAGGTATCTCCCAGTCAACCTTTGGACTATGCAGGATACAAAGTGGACATGACATAATATATCATTTTATATTAGTTATGGACTTTAGAGTATGTGTGGTTAGTTTACTGTTAGTTTTAGTTATCCCATCACGCTTCATTCTGTACAATCCCATTCCAACCATCCCATTCCATTCCGCCCCGTCCCAACTCTTCTTTCGGATATCATTGAAATTCAGTCAGTCCGCATTGAGTTTCACCGGATTCAGTCTCACCGCATTCAATTCAGTCCCTATCATATCCCACCACTAACCCAATCCCGCCACATTCTATCGAATAGAGTGAATGGGGTGAAAGTAACACCTCATTTCATATTTTATATTCCCCATGACAACTTTATAATGGATTGGTTTTTATCTGACGTCTAATCTATATATATAAATGGATGTTGGTATATCTGATGTTAATAGACTTCGACACCGTTCGACCGATTACCATGAAAATTGGCACATATACTTTGTTGTAACTCGCCACTAGATGGCGATGCAGCACATCAACTTCTATACCGTTCAACCGATCGCCATGAAAATTCGTATACTTATGTATTTGAGCACAGAGAATGTTTCCAAGCTATCGACTTTGTTGTAACTCGCCACTAGATGGCGCTGCAGCACATCAACTTTTATACCGTTCAACCGATCGCAAAAATCATATCGACGGCAAAACATAATAATTTGTGATTTTATATACACATTTTATATAGAGGTAAATAAAAATATACACAGGCAGGACAACGTGTATCGGGTACAGCTAGTGCTGTATATGCGGCCTTTATGTGACTTCCGTGGGAACTTTGTCATAGATCTGAACCTACCCTAAAGGCATTGCATTGTAATTACGTCAAATCTTGAATTTCAAGTTAGACTTGTCTCTTTTAATCACTCCCCACACAATGGCAGTGAAACTCTTGCGACAATAATACATTTTCAAAAATGACGTCACCATTTGACTTATAGTGAGTATAATATTATTTACTTTACAAGTAGATGAAAACATACAAACGATCAAATTGTTTATTTAGACAGCCAGTTTGACAAGTTCGCTACACCCAACCGATGATGTGATCATACACAAAAACACAGTTCATCCATGAAAGGTCATAAGTTCGATTCCAGTCCTACTTGTGTTACTATTAAAGCTATTTTGCTTGCGTTGTCGTTTCAAGGTTGCATTTTTTTCTATCCTGGCTATTGGGATAAAATACATTACCATGCCATCATGCTATGTCTCTCCGCCGCCGAGTATAGGCCTCTCCCACACGTTCTTCAACAATTTTCAACTTCTCTCGAGAACTAGTCTCCCCATCGGTTATCAGTCCTGCGGCAAATATGACCCGCCCATTGCCACTTCAGCATGCTAATTCCACGAGGTGTGGTCGGTGGCTTTAGTTCCTTGGCTAATCTCCTCGTTTCTGATCTTATTAATCAAGGAAACTCCGAGCACAGCGTGATAGATAATTATTTCCTTAAAGTGTACATAAAATAACTTAAAAGCCACTATCCTTTATTATTATATTAGTTTTATCGTGATATAATACTCGTTATGTTTGATACGCACGACTATGGTGCGATATCATTGAATTTCATTATCTTGTGGATGTTTGTTTAATACTGTCAAATTAAGAATAAAAGATTAAATATTGTGACTGGTACACTGGACCACAGACCCCCAGGTAGAGCTCGGCGAAGGTGGCGAAACGACGTCGATACTTTCCATGAAGGTTGGCCGAAGGTGGCTGCCGACTCAGAGCTTGGAGGAGAGTGGGAGAGGACTTTGTCCAGCATTGAGAGATAGGCTAGAATGAACGATAGATATAGGCTATTTAAAAAGAAGACAGTACTTATTAGGTAACACATTATTTCCATACACTATTCAACATTTAGTACACACCATAATTGGACAACTGGCCATCTTATCCCCATTTCAAAACAACCAACCATTATACCAACATGTGTACAATTTCATTAGCAATCAATATGTCAGTAGACAAAATCTCCAATACTAGGGCGATTTCATCAACCCTTTAATGTCGTATCCCGTTACGGTCTTTGGGACCGCATCCGGGATGAATTCGTCAATCTGTTATCGTAAATGGGTCAGACATAACACATGTAGTTATCTAATCTGGGCGTCAACGACCCCCTGAGTTGAGTGTTATAATCGGATCACTAGATAGTACAGTACATGCAATACGTAATTTTTTGTATGGTGTATATTTATATTAATATGTTTATACAGGGCGAGTCAAAAACTTTCCCTGAAACCTAAAACCATCAATTCCACGTTAATTTACATATAATGTGATCTACATTTTTGTAAAAAAAAGTTTATTTTTGGGCTTTATCCAAAAGGTCAACGAACAAAAAAATTAGTAACTATGTATTCTAGATATGCAATCCTACGCATCATTTCCCAATACAAGGTTGCCTTTGGACTCGTCCACTTTGTCGATTATTATCCTGCAGCAGATATTTGGTAGGGTGTACGCTGCAATCCCACAGCCGCTGGGCGCACTCGACTGACCAACATACTCCTATCTCACTCCTATCTACGGTGAAATGTACTGCATTTCGCACTTCATCCTATTCGCCCAATACATATACGTTTATCCAATACCTGTTTCAGTGGCGAGTGAGATATGCCGGAGCTCATTCCCATCCCTCTTTATTTTCCCAACCCTGTCTCAAATTCATTCCAAATTTCCAATGGTAGGCAGGGCACCTGGAAGCATGCCAACGTTCGTCATTCTGGACTGATGTTGGCATGCACCGCGGATCTCTATGAACGACAGTATCCACTTACCATCAGGCGGACTGCCTGCTCGTCTGCCACCATCATTCTATATAAAAAAATACGACATCACTTTCAGCTTACAGATTCAACACAAAAATGTATACACATAGATAAATTTTGTTTTCATTGACGAAATCTTAATGGAACTGCAGCCAATTTAAACATAAATATTACTCTACATTATTATCTGGGACCCTTTGCTCCCATCATGTTCAACGCACGTGGTACTAAAACAGAACTTTGTAAACACTGCTATATTGCTATCGAAATAAAGGTGAAAATACATTGTAAATAGACTGGTTGCAGAGAGCACAATAGCTGACAGTGAAACATTGACCCCTTTCGTATTTGAACACATGTTTAAACTGTTGAGTTGATTTTATCCTGTTATGACTGATTTGATTATGCATATTAATAGAGGAATAAGGACATGGGCCTTCTCGTGTACACTGTCTCGTACATGAGAGATATATGGCCTCGAATCGTCACATGGCGGGTTCGCAAATCCACTCTTCTAAATGTGATGAAGTTCCTCAGCGCTTGCGATAGTGGCTTTGGTATTCCTTAGTCGCCATCCACGGGATTAGAGGGGATAGTGGTATTTTAAAGCCACACGATACTGTACGGTCATCATCTGGTTAAAACCATACGGTAGCAGCTTTTGTTGATGCGCTCATATCAATACACTTGTGCTATCTTCTTTCCTTCTAAACAGTTGTTGAATTTATTCATTTCTTCTGTTTCAACTGTCTCGTGGGATTACTCCGCGAGTTGACCACTCACTCTTATTTGATAGGAAGCGCTTGCAGCGATTAGAGGTAGCGATAGTTCGTATCAGCTTTAAGTCCTCTCAGATTCTCGAATTCCTTACATTCCTACAGATAACTACTTTGAATTATTGACAAGGGCTACCATTAACCTATGTCATCCATTGGATATACATCTCCCACATATACATTGGTACATTTCTCAAGTACTCTTTTTGCAGAGCGAATGGCCTGGTTAAAAAATGTCTAGACGAGTACTTTACTCCACAACAACGAACCTTCCAGACTCCAGACAGACTGCTCTCTTCCCAAATAGGTATGTAGTACTCATTCACAAAGTGCATTCATTGCGAGTGACCGCATCGGCGCCGTCCGGTGACACATGACCCGCTCAAAGCCATGAAATTTGTCCAGTATATGGGATACAGTATGTTATCTCGTTACTAACAACAGAATTGGAACTAAATGTCGTAAACATTGATAAATTTTAGGGGTACCACATCCGCGGAAACGGGATATCGTCCATGTCGTGGCAAACGTAATAATTTTGCAGTAATATTTAATGACTTGTATTGTTAACCATTAGTTAAACTGCTCGCTGGTCCCATCCTGGACTACCCGCGTCTTCAGTCGACTGGTGACCACAGCCGGTGTAGCCGGTGCCGAAACGTCCAGTAGAAATTAACGGTAAACAAATGCCTTTAATTTTACGCGTTTAGAGCCGATTTACAACATAAAACCCTAATAACTACTCGGCGCGAATGATACTGAGATGCAGTACCGTTTACCTTATCTCCTGTGTTTTATTTATACGGTCTCTGTCCATTGTCACGGATGATTAGACAGGAATTTTGCTCATGTTAAGGTTAATAGCTCAAGGGAATAGTGGCTTACGGCATACGTATTTCTAAGAAAACGTAAGATATTTTCTCGAACAGTACGTAACACTTCAACAAGCAAAGATTCAATACATTGTGATACACTAAGACATTATTAATATATATTTTTTTCATTTATTGTTTTCAAACAAAAGAATTATGTTTTAAATAGACCTAAATTTACTTAAAATAGTGATATTCATAAAATAACAAATGAACTCGACAATTAGTGAAATAAAAACATACTCGTGTTTGAAAACGGAAATACTATTATTAAGAATGAATGAATAATTCCTATTATTATTTTTATTAGGAAAATAGAAGAATGAATGTACTAGAGTGCAATGTAAATACTTTTGTATTTATTTACATATACAGAAATCTACAGCTTTATCTGAAGTATAAATTTGATTTAGTTAATAACAACAGTTGTATAGGTTTCACAGATTTCCAATTAATAATAATATAGAAAATATCGAAACACAGAAATGAGTAACACTTTAGTGTGTTTGTTGCGTGGGGTGTATGTATGCGTTTGTGTGTGTGTGTATACCCTGTAAGCTCTGCAACTCATGCAGCCTCGGGAAGAGGAAGGCATCGGATGTAAACTCATCCGATGGCAAGGTCTTCTACTGTACAGAACTATACAGGATTATTTGGAGATATTAATCTCGTACCTAAACTGGTCTACCTAGATATAATGTTACTAATATTAAGTTAGGATGTCTAGAATATCTATCTGTGTTGCGGTATCAGGTCAAGGTGGACAGGCTGACCTTACATACTGCACTTAATGCATCGCAGTGCAATATGAGTGCATAGGATAATTTGACGCGTAATTGCATTTAGTGTATCGATACAACCGCATATATTATATATCAAAGAGTAAAATGATTAATTTATTTTAGTTATATGTTGACATTATTTTAAAATTGCAACTTCACTGTTCTATTTTTTCCTTACCATCCAAAGGTTGCCCAGAAGAAGATAGTTTTGACGGTAAGGCCGCCTGTCATAGGACTCATGGACAGTAGATCTCATTTCTTTTTCACTGTCTTAAAATTTCTCTGCTGTTATGTGTTTGAATATGTATGAGTTTTGAATAAACATCTCATCTATCTATCTATGGCTAGGACAGATGAAACTCAACAATTATAAATGAAAACATTTAAAAAAAACAGTGTTGAAACATTTAAAAAAATATTTAGACACAATCTTTAACTATGTATAAACAAAATATTGTTTAGTTTTTTTTTTTTTATTACGTGCGGAGTATAGCGAAATCTCCTTCGGTTTTTAGATTTTCATGTTTAATTTACTTATTCGTTTATATAGGTATTTTATTGTACACACAAACGATAAAAATAGTTACAAAATACATACGAAAGGTGTGTTTATCCTCCATAGGAGATTTCTATCAGCAAACCTTGAAGAGCGATAGGTGTGCAGACAGTTCAATTGGCGGCAAGTGGACACTGTCATCCTACGATATCCGCGATGCATGCTAACATCAGTCATGACAAACGTTGGTCCGCCGAATGCGATGTCTACCTTTGGGGGGTTACGAATGGATTTGAAGAGAGGATTGGGAAAATGGGATGCAACAGGATAGACTGAGATGAGAATGCTCTGGCATATATCGCTAACTACTAAAACGAGTTACCTTTAGACAAATAGGATAAAGTGAGAAATGCAGAACATTTTGCGGTGGTCTAAAGTTCTATACTAAGAACCCCTCAGAGCTGACGTTCCAGTATTTGTTACAATAATAAAATCTCTGTTGGCCAACAACTTACCAAACACTACTTAATAAAACTTAGCAATACTACCACGCACCGAGACCCCACATGCACCACCTCAACTTCATTCAACCATTTCTCAAGATCAGCACGATCATACATACCTTTTACAGTCAGTACAGATGACATAGATTTTGTTTTTAACCCACAAATACACTGAGTCACTGGTTGACATTTTGTCGTAAGAACTCACAAGCCAAATACGATGCATGTAAAAACGGTGCGTAGGTGGTATGCGTACGACTAAACTGGGCTATCTTTTGTGTACACGATCACTTATTAGCTATGAAAACATAGGTTAGGAAAGCCTATTGTGTACACCGACGATTGAGACATCGACTTCATTACAGAGAGTGAACTTTTTAGACGGAAATAAGGCGGCAGCGGGCAGACGAACATACCATGATTTTATAAAAAAAAAATTCATCATCGCACCTCTCGTCACCGAAAGACGGTTGATCCACACTTCCTTGACAAAGAGTTACTGCGTGTAGTTACTGAGTTACTGGTCTTCAAGACACTTTATGCCGCGAACTCGAAAGCTGTGGGACGAACTGCCCAGCTTAGGTATTTTAAGTTACGAAATCGAGTTCTTCAAAAGGTTTTGTGAATAGGATTATCCAATCGCACCCGCATCCCACGTGTTATTGCAAGTGTCTATGGGAGGCAGCGACTACATGTGAATCCCGCCCATCTGACACTTCTTCGATAAAAAAAAACCTGATGGTTAGTAAACACTGTCGCCCTTAAACACCTGCGATTCATACTAACATCAGTCCAGAATGGCAAATGTCATCTCGCTCCGGTATGCGCGTCTACCTTTGGAGATTTAGGAATGGATTTGGAGCAAGCGTTGGAAATGGGAAAACGTGTGAATGGAAAGGATAAGATGGGATGGGAATGGGCTCTGGTATATCTCACTACCGAAACACATGTAGATATTTTATATTTGAGTGTTTTTTGAAACACTATCTTATTTTTGGAACTGCACTATTTGAACCCAAATCTCTGTAATAAATTGGTTCGAAATCCCTGTAAAAGTGTCTTTTTAATATCGTTTTTGAGTTCACCACTCTGATATCTTGACTCAGTGTACTCCGAAAACACGGATAACGAAGTTTCGGCCGATATTTCGATAGATTCCTGCAATGAAAACGTTCACTACGATATATCGGCCCAAACGAAATTCATTTGAAATTTTAATCTACTCAAGATTCAAATGTCAAGAGATACTTGAAGATCAAACGTCACCTTTAAAATAATATCTCACCTTTTAAATAATCGGAGATACCCGATATACAGAGCTCCAAACGGAGGCAAGTTAAAGTAGGGTTTATAGCACTTCGTTTATTCAATTTCTGATCGGGCCCGAAACTTCGATAGCGTAAAGTAAGACTAGACCCCCGACTCTAATATACACCCATCTTATTATCTCAGTCCCGTTGGTAATGATCCTGCCTGCTGTGTAAGCTCCCGGGTTCGTGAACCACTCGCACATACATTTGTTTATAGACAAATGTTTATTCGAGTCTGGGTGGTATGTTCGCCTTCATGTCTCTGGACGCACGACACGGGGAATCCTAGTGTGGGCAATTGATTGTCACGTAATTTATTAATTTGTCTACGCAGGAAGAAGCTCACTATTCTGCCCCTTGCATTCCAAAGGTCAAGAATACTTATCGCCTTCGCATTCGTGATATCATAAAGTGATTACAAGACTTTTGGCGCCAGCTCGGTTCGTAGCTCTACCATATTTGGTGTATGTCACTGAAGCACGCGCGGTGAGATGATATCATCCCGCCCTCGACCTCGGAGGGCTTCCGCCAATTTTGGTGAAGGGTCTCAGTAAACAGGAAGTGAGTTTGATCCATTTACGGATATGCGATTTACAGAAGTTGCTGTGATTGACACAAGTCTAGCCTAACGCAACCTAAGCCTAACCTAATCTAACATACGAGTATTTTTATACCATAAAAAAACTCCTCTTTGTCAATATCTTACGGTTTCATTTCAGCATCACCACTACTAGACATTCACACCTGGACACGGACCTTTTCATGCACATGACAATGGCTTTCAAACGTCACACTTGCTAAGTGGATTGGCGAGTCGACTCTTAGAGATGGCGTAGTCCGTCAGGGTTTGCGGTGGCAGCTTTGTTATCTTGGCCAGCGTAGGGTTTTAAGGCCATACATTCGTCGTGCATGGGGAAGCTCGTCGCCAGCAGTGGACGTAAAAATGGCCCGATTGGAGTTACTGTTACACTTAAGTGGAAATCAGTTATACAAGCCAGTACCTTTTGAATGAGAATCGTGAATGGGCAATAATATACTCCCATACAAACAAACTCCTCATTGTAGTAACCTCCTATAATAGCAACACGGTTACCATAACCAACCCTTTTATCAGCCACAGTTGGATACGGCCCTCCAGTTCCAGACATGGTATAGTTCCCCAGGGCTTCCGGTAGCGGATTTGTTATCTCTTAGTCGCCTTTTACAACGCCTACAAGAAGAGATGAGGTGATGCTGTTCTGAAACGACGCCAGACGTGATTAAATCCAACTATTTGTTATTCTATTGTTTCGCGAGCTCGTCCCAGTCAGAAGGATCAAAAGTGAACAGGCTAAAATTATATAACGTAACTATGTGAACAATTATGGCGACGATATACGCCTACGAGGGTTTGCGACCGTCTCTATATGGGCACGAACGAAAAAATAAAACAGTGACTATCATACTAAATGATATTAAATGTAGCCGGCAAGTTATGACAAATCCCGCGGAAAATTTGAAACGGATCCGGATGAAAAGGAGAGATAATTAAAATGAATAGCAGAAAATACTGGATGGGTAGCAAATCGATTACAGCAAATTTTAAGATGGGTTAGGTTTAGGTGGTCTGGTGGACAATATAGAAATATGAGTCCTGCGATTTGGTAATGACATTATTGTACTTGTATCAGCCTATAACGTCCCAATGCAGAGCACATACCTCACCTAGTAAATCACCGGGGAGTTTCGGGGCGTAATACACCCAGGGACGTAACTAGGGGGGGGGCTGACGGGGCTTGTGCCCCGGGCGCCGGGTTTGCAGGAGCGCCAAAATAGCAATTGTTGTTTTCCAAAAAAATACAAGTGGAAGATAAAAATAATAAAATAAATAAATAATATTAATAAAATTTTAAACTGGCGCTCCAAAGATTTGAGTTATTGCGTCATAAGGATATCTCCAGAGTTCAGAAAAGTCTGGAAATGTGAAAAAAGATTTAGAGCGCGGTGCGCGCCGGCGCGCGGGAAGGTACTCGATTTTGATTGGTCTATAGTCTATAGAGATCGTGCAAATTGGCGATAATTTAAATGTGATTTATTTCTTATATTAGCAAGTAAGTAATCTATGGATGCATAGTTTAAACATTATCTATTATACAGGGTGGAAAATATAAACGGGACATGGAGGAAAAGTACATTAAATATTGAAGATATCAAATTTTACTCAAAGGAAACATTCATTTGTTTTTTAAAATAAGAATAACCCCATTCAAACATTTTTTAAAAAGTGTACCTGAGCCGGGAATCGAACCAACTAAAAATGCAAAAAATAGACTATCACTATTTTATTGAACCAATCGATAGGGTCTATGATAAGGATAAAATCTCTCGAACAAACATTGTATCTTACAATTAAAGAAGACCTTGAAATCTAACAATTCGCACCTATCGAATTAACCTGAAGGACACGTACTTTGATAGATAGATAACTTTTTATTGCACATAATTAGAACAAATGCTTACAAACAATATTACAATCAGAAAAGGTGCAATCGGTGGTCTTATCGCTAAGTAACGATCTCTTCCAGACAATCGTTTACTACCAAAGAATTCTTAAAAAAGAGTGCTAGAGAACATAGGTAAACATAACTAATAACATAACATAACATGCTAGAAATATAACTAAACATAGGTAACCTAATAACTAGGTACATTAACCATTGAATATGCAAATTATTACCTGAAGTAGACTATTGTAAATTGTTACCTAAATTAGACATCGATTAAAATTATAATTTTGATACAACATTTTTATAAATTAACTGATAAGTTGCTCGAAATGCGAACCATTTTCTTGAATGCAAAGATTGAGTCTCTTCAGAAATTCTTTTCTTGTAACCTTCTGCAATGGGTTGTGATGAATGTTCGTGATAAAATCTTGAACCTCAACTCTTAACTCTTCCGCAGACTCATAGGATTTTTTGTAATTTTTTTTTTAAATGGCCATACAAAAAAATCCAGCGGCGTAAGATCTTGCAGGCCATTTAATTGTCCCTTTTGTACCTATCCAGACGTTGAAATTATTATTAACATAAGCAGTGGATATTCTACTGTCTATCTATCTAGCTACGTGTCCTTCAGGATAATTCGATAGGTACGAATTGTTAGATTTCATGATCTTCTTTAATTGTAAGATACAATGTTTGTTCGAGAGATTTTATCCTTATCATAGACCCTATCGATTGGTTCAATAAAATAGTGACTGTCTATTTTTTGCATTTTTAGTTGGTTCGATTCCCGGCTCAGGTAAACTTTTTGAAAAATGTTTGAATGCGGTTATTCTTATTTTAAAAAACAAAAGAATGTTTCCTTTGAGTGAAATTTGATATCTTCAATATTTAATGCACTTTTCCTCCATGTCCCGTTCATATTTTCCACCCTGTATATTGCACTGGCTTCATCACACGATTTCATTATTTAGACACTACTAGCTAGTGTTTTAACTTATTTAAAGGCACAGGAACCATCTAGTGTTACACTAGATAGTTCCTATGCACTAGGGTATTATTGTACCAACTGCTGAAACAAAAGCAGAAGCAAATTCTCTTCTGCAAAATGTAAAAACATTTGAATTTCTCTCCTCTCCTGTTTTTGGTACAAGCAGTTAAGCCGTATCGACATTGTGAATAAGCTTTTACAAAGAGAGGACATCACTATTGAAAGATCAGCAAAACATATTAGCCGACTGATTTCTGAATTTGAATCAGAAAGGTCAAATTGTTCAAGTAACGCAGTAAAAGAAGCCAAAGAAATAGCAACACAGCTTAACATAGATCCACATTTTAAAGAAGTACGAAAGAGGAAGAAAAAGCGCATGTTTGATGAGAAGGGTGATGATGTAAGCCATGAATTCTCAGAGGAGAAGAAGTCCAAATTGTTAATCACGCAAATAGTTGATTGGATTCTAACTGAACTGAGGCAAAGGTTTCAATCTATTCAAAACATGAATGACTTATTTGGTTTCCTCAATGGAGCGGGATTTGAAACATTGAATGGAGAGGAATTGAAGAATCGGGCTATTGAGTTAGCAGCCACGTATAAAGATGATTTAGATAAAGACGAACTGGCTATAGAAGTGGAGAGTTTCAAGTACCACGCATTGTATTTAGGCCCTAACATGAAAACGGCCACTTCGTCTGATCTTCTTACATTAATATACCAAAACGGACTTTTAGATGCCTACCCCAACATTACTACTGCACTAAGAATTTTCCTAACAATAACAGTTTCAGTTGCCTCAAACGAATAAAGTTTCAGTAAATTAAAAATAATAAAAAAAAATATCAGAAACTTGACAGGACAGCAACGACTTACCAACCTTGGCATCATTTCTATAGAGCACCAAATAGCTTCTAAACTATCTTTTGACAAAATTGTAAGGACTTTTGCAGCTACAAAAAGTCGTAAAGTAAAATTTTAGTTCATATTCAGGTTTTAAGTTTCACCATAGTTTTTCACTATTTTTCAGAATCTTTTAGATATACATAAATATACGTGTAAACTGTATAGGCTTAATACACTATGTAACCATTGATTGCGTGATTTCAATAACTATTAAATTAACTTTTTACCTTTGGAATCGAATATTTACTTACCACCTACCCAAGTTAATTATGAAAAGTATAGTAAATGTTTGGTAACAATCTCAGGAGTGTTGTTTAGGAGAGTTTTCGTTTCATTGGTCATGGTTGGACATTCTTCGTTTAAATGGGTGAAGGGGGGGGGGGGGGCGCCAAAGTGAGGTATTGCCCCGGGTGATATTTATCCTAGTTACGTCCCTGAATACACCACGCCGCAATGGAAATGGACTCTGTCATATCTCACTCACTAGCGAAACACTTACGTACACCCCCAAAATGGAATAATAGGAAATGCAGTACATTTCGAGATCTAGCATTCTGTGAGAGAGTGGTGACGTGGCCAGTGGAGCGCGCCCAGCGGCTGCGCGTACGCAGCGTCCACTCTCCCCCACCAATAATTACGGTAAATATACTAACACATTAAGGTACCTATTATAAGAGAAGAATACAAAAAAAAAATATGTTTAGAAAACACAAATGACACACAAAGCTACGTGTTTATTTTATTACTAGTAAAAGATGTACAGTTTTAAAATTTGTGAATTCAAAATGGATGTGCGAAGATTACAATCATTATAAAGTCCATCACACACGTGCAAAAAACGCTGTTCTAAACCGCAAACAGAATCCGCTTACATGACATTGTATATCTTATAATGACAATACTAAATAATAATAAATAACGCCAAACTCAACGGTCCACACTAATGGGATTCTCTGCGTTCGTGGGTCCAGAGACACACACAAAAGACGAACACAACACGTGCAATGCAACACCTAGACCCAAACAAACACCTGTCTTTAAACAAACGATTGTCCGACCGGGAATCGAACCCGGGAACGGAGGTCAAATGCATCAGTTACCATTTTTTTCCCAGTCCTTTTAACGTCCCACTGCGGGGCGGGGCCTCCCCTAATAAATCACTACAGGTTTATTTTCTTCACTTATAAGGCAATAGCACAATTAACACATTGTTATAGTATCGAGTTTTCTTCGTAACTACCAATTTGAAAGTAAAAACAATTCGAAACGCATCTCGACAAGTGCCGTGGAAGTAAGTTAGGAGTCGCTCAGTAAAGTTGAGCGATAGTAGGTTGACTGAGGACAGAAGAGTTGGACTCCTCCGAAATACAAACAACGCAGTTATATGCTTTTCTTTTATTATAACAAACATTACGCACAAAAACACACTTTGAAGTTTAATAAACTATCACTATTAAACCACAAAATCCACAATACACAATTTATAATAATCTAACACAAAACTCGATATCGCTTCTCGAGTTCCCTCCAAAAAGTTTGGGGTTTGGACTAAATGGTTAAGTGCAGTTTAGTTAAGTGACTGTCTGCTCGTATGATAAGCATCTTATGAATTATGAGGGCAGTGACTCGAATCCACCGGTCATCGCGCATGTCTATCTTTGACAAGATTAACGCTTCACTACCAAGAATTGTAGATTTTGTCAAAACATAACTCCATGTGGATTTTTTTATACATTAACTATCTTCATAATGCAAGTATTTCATTGCGAAAGAGTTTGACGAAATAATTTTGCACGCCTGTTAAGGAAGAACATAGGCAATGTATTTACTTATCTCTATTTTTTAATAATAATCTATACTTAATATAATAAAGAGAGAGTGGGAATTTTGTGAGTTTGTGTGTATGTGGAGGGTAATCTCCGGAGCCACTACACCTATTTGAAAAATTCTTTCACCATTTGAAAGGTACATTATTCCAGATGCACATAGTCCATTTTTGAAAAAAAATTTTTAAAAAAAATTAACTTATTTATAACCGAGGGCGGGTCGCTAGTAACTAATAAAAATAGGTAACTCAAAATCCACAGAACTCACAACACTGGAATGTCGCCATAATAAAAACAATACATATCACATTGTCATAACAGGACATACACCATTGGACATAGATCCTTCTTCAAAAAGCAATTACTTTGAACACATGAAGAATCGTTCGCGAATTCCTCTCCATACACATATAACATACTTATCGCGCAGGCACTTACGACACTCAGACACGATTCCATCACTTCTCATTACACACTCACTCACTATCGCTCGCTCTCGCTGGCTACAAGCCCGCATAAGTGAAGTTTACCCTAGAAATAAAAAAAAATAAAATGCAGATTTGTAATTTATACATACGCCCAATGTGAGGGAGTGTGAGAAGGCGGGCTTCTTAGTAATTAAAGTTTAGTCTTTTTGACGTTCGTTTAATCCAAAACCCATATAATGGTAAGTCTATCGGCGTTGAAAGAAGACACCGAATGAGTGACTGATGACGGTGCAATCATTGAATGAGACAGGCTTATTTCACGACCATATTGTCACACGAACGCCATAAAGTTAACCAAAGTTTGAAGTGTGACCATAAAATTTGATACTTGCGTAAAATTTTCAGTGTTTTTATAGAGTTAAAAGGTTATTATAATATTAACCTTACTAAATGATTATGAGTCCGTATTAACCTAATGTTCACATAGAATCCAACTTTATTAACGTAAATGAAGCAAACACAATAATTGATAGTCACTATATCTATATTCTACACACATAGGCATATGTTTTACTACGTAATCTATACATAATAAAATGGTATCAAACCTGTGTCTGTACATTGAATATTTCAATACAGTGTATTAAGCGCTAGTGATGCAGACACCAAAATAACAAATTATAGATTTTTCTACTGTTTAACGGTATGTCTGTCTGCAACTTATCATAGTTCTAAGTTATGTGTCATGTTAATGTTTAGGGTAGATTTTTTATAGAAAAAACGGGGCAGACGAGCACACGGTCCACCCGATGGTAAGTGGATACTACCATCATAAACATCCGCGATACATGCCAACATCAGTCCATGGGCTGCGTAAATTTGCAGGTTTTATGGAATGGATTGGTAGAAAGGATTGGGAATTATGTGGAGGAATAGGATAGAATAGGATGGGAATGGGCTCTGGCATATCTCACTCATCATTACCGAAACACGTACGTACATTGAGGAAATACTATGATGTAGGAATTGCAGTACATTTCAAGGTAGTCTTCTGTGAGAGAGTAACTGTGAGGGGGTAATTTCGCCAGACGAGTGAGCCCAGCGGCTGTGGGAATGCAGCGTGCACTCTCCGCCTACTGGGTACTTCTTATCCAAATAAATTATAAAGATCAATCGGGAATCAAGCTAACCACAAATACTTTAACGTCTACGAGCACGAAGTCGCGGACACTGCTAATATCAGTTATTGCAAAAACAGGGCCTCGTGGATGTATCGGAACTGCGACTAACTTTGTCTGTTCGTACTCGCAAGTACGAGTAGTGGCCCCAACGATACAAACCTTACCTAATTTGGGTGCCAACCGTTGACATAATGTTATGTTGGTTAATGTGTAACGTCGGACGTCTCAAAATAGTCAGAATTATTGTAGTTTTTTTTTACTTTTGGTGGAAAAAGCAATTTTTTTCATTCATATAACTGATTTTAACAAAATAATCTCGTTTTAATGTAGTTCTATAATGTCTTAAATAGAAACAAAATAATTTACGATCGCTTGATAAAAAACAAACATTGATGATGGGAAATAAGAAGATTGTAAATCGAAATGTTTAATTACTTCCGAATATATAATGTGCTTAATTTAAAAACATATTATTATTAATATTTAACTTAAAATTTCGTCGTTTCAAAGCCTCGGTTGTATTGTTGATCGAAAATCTCAAGAATCTGTTTAATCTGATATTTAAGACAAATAAAGTAAATTTAGTAAATAAAGATATATTACGAAAACATTGGCCATCGGCTAATCAGGAAACACCCGAACGCGTCATCCACGTCTAAGCAATAAAGTATCTAGTAATAATAAAGTATGCAATAGCCGGATTAGCCGATGGTCGGTATTTTCGTAATGTATCTGAAATTGTTATTTTTTTAGGTTTCACTCAAACGACTATCTGTTTATTCCTGTTCGCGCCACTAAGTCTGTCCCACCAGTGGAGCAGAACCTGGATAAATAGAACCAACAATGAGCTCCTCTTTTTGATCACGTGCGTGTATCTTGGCCTAATGTAAGACTTTTATCCTATCGTACACATCGCGAAACGTTTAAAGAATGAGCTCCCGCCCACGTGATCGGACAAAAATCCTGGCCTCGGCGTGGGCAGCTCGTCGAGCACGCCGTGATGTTTACATTGTTCTCGATTTTATTTTTTTAACTTGGCTACCTCGTAATTACGCCAAAATATGTAAATTGGTTTGTTTGGATTTTGTAAGCGTTAAAGGCAGACAGATCATTTATCAGACGGTGACTGATTACTGTCATCGCCGTCTGCAGATGTCACAAAGGAGCGTACAAACTAGAATATTCCGTAACATTGATCATTCTCCAGTCTACGCGATTTATCGAATTGACCATTAACAATCCGGACATATCACTCCTTATATAATTAAGTCCTTTTTGCTGTAGTTTCGTACTGGTATCTCTGCGACAGATGTGGCTGTGAACTGACCACTTCAGCCTATGTCGGTCGTTGACTTTGATTCTTTCACTAAATTCTTCAATTCCGACCCCATCCATCAAAGAAACATAGAAGCGACTAGGCTTGTAAAACTAAACCTTAGGAAACCTTTACCTTAATCGTTTTAAACTCGAGCTTATAACTCCAAGGATTTAAGACCATCAAACGTTAAATACTTGGAGAGCGTCTAGCGTTCAGCGCTCAATTTCACAATATTACGAGCGAATTTCAAACTGCGAATCAAGTCCACTTTCATTTAAATCATACTAGTAGAGAGTTCATGCGCTAGGGGGAGAGTACATTCTGCATTCCCACAGCTGCTGTACGCTTTCGAATGGCCACGTTACCCCTCTCTCACAGAAGACTACCTTCAAATGTATTGCATTTCCTACTTTATCGTATATCCCCAATATACGTACGTGTTTTGGCAGTGAGAGAGAGATGCCAAAGCCCATTCCCATCGCATCCTCTCCCTCCCCATTTTCCCAATCCATTCCTGCAAGTTAGCATGTATCGCGGATGTCTATGGACGACAGTATCCACTTACCATCAGGTGGACTGTATGCTAATCTGAGGTCTTTTTCAATATAAAAAAACACATCCAAATCGAGACATGTTTTTGTAACAAAAAGGATTTGAAATAAAATAATTATTTGAAGACCAACATGGAAGTGTCAACCACGTGGGTACATCGTGCGTATAATAAGACTGTATAGCAAATTAATTATGATGATGATATAATCCAGGTAGTAACCAAGAAGAAAAATAATTTGTAGCTTGCTTCTTAGTGTATCAAAAAAAAAACATGGCCTCTCAGACATCCTCAAGAATCTTCTAAGTAAATATAGACATATTGGTCATTTTTTTTAAGGTGTCAGCCGACAGTTCACACAGTAGTACATATATATTGTCGCTCGCGATATATGCTAACATTAATCTGTAAGGACAAACGTTGACACGCATCCAGATGCTTATTAGAGCCTTGTATTGTAGTTGTATTTTTTTTTTGTATAGAACAAAGGCGACAGACGAGCATACAGTCCACGTGATGGTAAGTGGACACTTACCTCCATACACATCCGTGATACATGCCGACATCAGTCCAGAATGACAAATGAGGATCGGATGGGAATGGACTCTGGCGTATCTCACTCACTACCGAAACACATACGTACATTGGGGAAATACGATAAAGTAGGAAATGGAGTACATTTCAAGGTAGTCTTCTGTGTGAGAGGGGGTAACGTGGCCAGTCGAGTGCGCCCAGCGTCTGTGGGAATGCACTCGCTCTCCCCCTCTAATGCAATATTGTTGTAATGCAATGCAACCAGCCCGTTCCTTATCATTCACAATGTCCTATGGATGAAGGATGAATGTCCTTAAAACGCGACGCTGGTCAATCGGGTTAGCCAGTGTACTCTGTTAGAGATGATACAGTACCTCAGAGCTTGTGATAACCGCTTCGTTATCCCTAGCCTTTTACAACACTCACGGGAAGTGAAATGGGAGACACCACACGGCCATTTACGGCCACGGCCTTGAAACGTACTTCAATATCTGATTTTTAATACTAAAAATCACATATTAAAGTACGTTCTTGACACATCAACAGACTCTTGACACAACAAAAAAAAATTAACGTTAAAAAATCTTAACCAAAATTTATAAGTCCACACCGCCAGGACGGACAGTATCACCAGTATCACCGTAAAAGGCGACTTTTTTTTTTGAATGTCTAAATTCTTGTGGCCCTAATGGCCTTTCAAGAGTCACCGGTCGTGTTTGATTTGGGGCGAGCGCAGAAGGCGCTCAGTCAGGAACAACGTGTGTGTTGCAACGAACCTAAGGGCTCCCCCGCCGGTAAACCGGCGGAAGGAACGGACCTCGGCTTAGGGCGTTGCATTGGGGGGATACCGCGAGATCGCGAGTCGGCGAGAAGCGCCCAGGCACGTGCCGGTACCTAGTAAAAGTGTTGGCTGAGGGCCGGTGTGTATTAACGGTGTGACGAGGGAGATGTCCACGTCTCCGCCGGCGGGGACGGCGTCTGTGTGGTAAAAGGCGACTAAGAGATAATGAAATCGCTACCTCAGTTCCTTAGGAGCCACACCACCGCTGAAAGCCAATAATAAACGTTCTGGTGACGGTGTACCGGTCATTGGCAGTGAGATGGTAAGATGGCAGGCAGTAAGAAATTTGGCAGTTGTATAGATAAACACTTATTATGTAGATTACATAATATCATCCAATATCAAAGTCCGTGAATACTCAACTCGTGCGTCCTACACCCGTTTTTGCGTCTAGCCAGCTCCCACACGCGCTCGCGTTGTGATTATTATTATTGGAGTTCCGTATGAAAAGTCGAAATGGAACCCTAATCGTCTCACTTCAGTATGTGTGCAGGTGGATTATCATTTTTCGCTATGCTACGACATGGAGCGCACCGGCATGCCCCGTGGTGATGCAGGTGTTGTACATGGGCGGCGGCGTTGATCATTTACCATCATGTGGCGCAAGCGCTTGTCTGTCTTCCCTTCTAAAAAAAATACACTTTTATGAGCCTTTAAAGTGAAGATGGACGTCCAGCGCACTGAGGAAATGCAAATTATTGGGGCATTTCGTCATGAAATTATGTAATTTTTTAGAATACTTATATTACTGGCAATATAGAAACTGCCTTTCCGACTGACGCGTACCATCGGCCTTTTATACTCATACTAGCTGTGCCCGGCATGCATTGCATGTCCGGCCATTTTTTTCCACATAATATATAGCCTATGTCCATCTGGAAAAATGTACCTTTCAATGTGAAAGATTTTTTCAAATAGATGCAGTGGTGCCGGAGATTACCCTCCACATACACACAAACTCACAAAATTCGCACTCTCTCTTTATTATATGATAGTATAGATATTAGTTAACAATTAACAATAACATATATTAATAATAATAAAGGCATTCTCACACTAAGATTCATTGTATCGTGCGTCCCAAAACACACAGAGAGACGTACACACCACCTAAGCCCTAACAAACAATAGTCTTTATACAAACTAATGTCAGAATGAGAATCGTATTACACAACAGGGAGAAGTTCTACCAACTGGGTTAACTGGTCGTCACTATTAAACATACATTTTAAAAAACAAGTATTAATGACAGTCTGAAGATTTTTTATTGTAATCAATAGAACCTTTGCTGTGCTAATCAA
Source organism: Sesia apiformis (assembly GCA_914767545.1). Lineage (NCBI taxonomy): Eukaryota > Metazoa > Arthropoda > Insecta > Lepidoptera > Sesiidae > Sesia > Sesia apiformis. The sequence continues at coordinate 844,096 of OU611968.1, forward strand.
ACTCTCACTTCATCGCCTTTTTTGCCACACATACAGATAAATTACATTATTTAGGTTAATTATCGATTGCTGAGTCATTTGAAGATATATTTTAGCTTAATAATTACTACCTTAATTACCTATATGTTATGCTATAAATGTGGTTTCTATAATGTGGTTTGTAGAATTACGCAGTGAAATAGATTGGATAATGTGGTGTCGTTAAATTTTACGTAAAATGCTCGGTGTTTAATGAAACGGCAAGTGTGGTAGCGTAAATACAATGTCTGCCACTCACATATTTTCCTTCGATATCAAACTGTCATTGGTTAAAAATTTAGACTTACTAAGCTTACGCTCACGAGCGTTTAACATAAAGATTTAAGGGCGTTTAACGCCCTTAAATCTTTAAGATTCTTAAAGGTTTATTAGCACTCACTCAGCGCTCGAGCATTCAATGCTCTTTTTTACAACACAAATATTTGCCGAATTGGCCAATATTATTAGGTCCTTACCTATGAAGTTGCCGTTTTATAATGAAAAAATTAAATTACTTTTTCTATCAAAATTATATAATATTTAAACGAAGTATTGTCTATTATTATCAATGCACTTTTGCCATTTTAATGGAAGTCGATTCTGCCAAACACCTGTGGACGGGAATCGATGAATTCTCTGAAGGCGTTTATCACCGCCTCATCGGAGTTTAATTTTTTCCCTGTAACAATTAAGTGGTTTGAGATTAATCCACATCCACTATTGCTTTTCAATTCGTCATTATCATTTTTGGTCTCCGGTGGTCCATCCACGAGGCTTGTTCTTGAGTTATAAATTTCCAGACAGGAAACGATCAAACCAAAAACCACAGAACATTGTTAAACACTGTATTAATATTATAATATATAGTTTAGTTAGTGTTAATGCGGACAGATGGCGCTGTATCGTTTCTACATCGCGCTATGGTTGTGTTCCTATGTAAATCGTAAATTGAGAATTTTGGTTTGTTTTATGTGTCCGTTTACCAATATAGTGCAATTTATATCACCATACTTGTGGTTTTATTGGTCGCACCTTCGGATTGGATCCGAGTTTAACATGGTCCTTCGAGCCGGATCACTGGCGCGCTTGAGGATTGTACACTGTACAGTGGTTACTGATACCACTGAACCCGCACTCGTAGTAGATCGCTGCAGCGGCTTGAGTACGTGGCAGGATTGGTGTTTGTTTACCAATATAGTGGAATTTATATATACAACCATACTTGTGGTGTTATTGGTCGCACCCTTGGATTGGATCCGAGTTTAACAACATAATAAGACTAATCAAAAAACAACCAATTTGGAAGTCTGTCTGTCTGTTGACGAACCATGCGAACAAAATAATTAATGTAATCAGTATTACTTAATCATGAGACATCAATCTCAAACAGTACCTATAAATAACTGCTACAAAAATTTAATAAATCCTATTGTCTGTTGTAATTGTATTATATGTATGTATATTATCAAATCCTTAGCGCGACATACACTAAGAAACAAATGTTGATTCTATAGGTTTGAAACTTGACTATAGCCAAGTTCCAACCCCACTCAGCCAGTCTTATATTTCAGTGTGAGTGCGAGTATAAGGCTGATAACGCTGGTAGCTGAGGTTGTATATTTCAGCTATGGAGTTTATTAGTAAGTCGCAAATAGGTCAGCCCGAGCTGCGGTTTACTGATTCCATCGCTCCGTTGTAGTAAATGTTGTGGTTTCACAGATTCTTATTAATAGGAGCTTTATATTAAAGAACTTCTTATTAAATAATTATTAGAATAACTTCAATTAATATATAATATAATATTAATAATAAGACTTGTTACTTAATAAGTATCATCCATCTATTTAACGTGACTCATATTTCTTTTAATTAGGTACCAAATTTATAAAGTGTTATAAAACCCTACTTATAAAATCACGTATTTTGTTTCTTGTTCCATTGGAATAGAATTATTTATATTCGAGTGGATGAATAAACATGCAGAACGTCATGCATAGGGCTGTCATCTATACAAGTACATTGATCAACCAAAATACGAAGATGGTGTAGCATTACAGCCCTAAAAAGGTCGCATTTGCAAGGCGGTCTAATTTACCTCCTGTCAATTCAGTATGTCATTTGGCGCCCAAAATCTACCAAGAATCACAGAACATTATAAGACTAGTGTGCGACTAGTGCACCGTGTGCGTTCGTTTGCTGTGTTTGGTCGGTACACATCGTTGATATTGCATGCAGTCTCCTGTTGCGTTGCTGCCACGACGGTAATCATATTCCGGTGACTCTTGAAAGGCCACCAGGGCCACAAGAACTTAGACATACACGATGTTGAGGCAATCAAGGTTTTTTAGCCGGTAGGAGTCCGGCACTACCTGGTACCACCTAGACTAGCCTAGCTAGACTAAATGGTACCAGGTGACCATGCAGAGTTTTCCTTGATTGTCTCTTCTAACATTAAAAAAAAAAAAAGTAATCATATTAGAAACGAACGCGATTTTGTAACATTCGCAAACACAACGATATCTAAGTGAAAATGCATTTGTCGTTAAGTGAAAAACAAATGAATAACTGATTATGAACCAGAATGTCGTAGCTTTAAATTGAAAAGCCAAGCCACGAGCAAGATACTAAATTCAAATTGGCCACTATGAACGAACGGCAATTTCATAGGTAAGGCAATAATAATATAAGAAACTGTTGCGCTCAAAAAAACTAAATAAATAAATCTATATGAATAGATTTTTTTTTTATAGAAAGATGATGGCGATCGAGCATATAGTCCACCTGACGGTAAATGGATACTGTCGCCCATAGACATCCGTGATACATGCCAACATTAGTCCAAAATGACAAACGTTGGCCCGGTACCCCGGATGCGCTGCCTACCTTTGTTGACGAAAGAATGGATTTGGAGAAAGATTACCGAACACGAGTGTGTTCCTAAACATTGGGGAATATGATAAAGTGGGACATGCAGTACATTTCAAGGTAGTATTCTGTGAGAGAGGGGTAACGAGTCCAGTCGAGTGCGCCCAGCAGCTGTTGGATTGCAGCGTGCTCTTCCCCCACCCCACACATATAGTGATATTGTACAGAGAATGCCTTAAGGCACGCTTTACCAGTCGAACGTTGGTCATATTCATTATATTGACAACATTCTTCCGCTTTATTTACAAATAAACCTTTCAATGTCTATCTGTCTACTTGATATGAATTGACTCGATGCAGTTGCACTCTGAGATAAGGTCGTTTATGCACTCAAGCAATTCAGTCGCGACATTAATTATTGTGCTTTAGGACTTATGTGAGCTAACTACTAGCGTTTAGTAGTTAAAGAATAGAACATAAGGAATTCATAAGAACATAATTGGGGTGTAAGAGGCTCACCTACCATCTTTGGAGCCTAAGCCAACCTCACCTGCTAGTGGTGCACCCTGCTGTTAACTAACGAGGCAATGGCGTTCCCTTTTTGCGGTGGGAGGGTTACTCCGTCGGCATAGCTACCACCCTTCCGTCGGAGTCCGCCGCCATAATGATGCCCTATTAGCCGCGAGGCCCGCATCGTGTTCCGGCGGTGAGCGGAAGAAGCCGTCCCGAGAGAGAGATTGTTGCGTGTGGAAAGGAGGACCAGCGGTTGCGGGGAATTACAGACGCGCATGGGCGTGGCATGGTGGCGCGGGGATCAGGGAGACCCGGTGAAACGGTTATCCGCTGACCGCCCGCGGGTTGTAGGGGGCCCGAGCCTGGTAAAAAAAGTACAATGTTTACTCAGCGGCCCACCCCTCAAGTTCCACGTTTCAAGTGGACTTTTGCAACATCAGAGGGATGCATAGTAACATCGACGCCGTCCACTACCACCTTGAGACGGCAAAGCCGGCCTTACTTTTCTTGACGGAGACACAGATTTCCTGCCCGGCCGATACATCATATCTTCATTACCCCGGTTACAAACTGGAGCACTGTTTTGTGCGACGTGCCGGGGGTATGCATGTACGTCCGGGAGGATGTTTGTTGCCGCCGTCTCAGCCATTTTGAAGACGGGGACCTGTCGATCCTCTGGGCGCGTATTGACTATGGATGTTCCACTAAAGTCTACGCTTGCCTTTACAGGTCCCACAGCGGTGATACGGAGACGACTCGTTTTTTTGAGCGGCTACAAGAGACGACTGACAGCGTGCTCGAGCAGTTCCCTTGCGCGGAAGTGGTGGTCCTCGGTGATTTCAACACTCACCACGAAGAGTGGTTGGGATCCCGAATAACCGACCGCGCAGGGAGAGCAGCCTACAACTTTGCCCTGACCTATGGTTTCTCGCAGTTGGTATCCTCACCCACGAGGATACCTGATATCGAGAGCCATACTCCCTCCTTATTGGACCTCCTGCTGACTACGCGGCCGAATGACTACAATGTTGTCGTTGATGCTCCGTTAGGATCATCAGACCAGTGTATCATTCGAACTGCTGTGCCAGCTAAACAATCCGCGCCGACCTATTCTCGGGGAACGCGCAACGTCTGGCACTACAAGTCTGCAGATTGGGATGGGTTGCGCGAATTTTACGCTTCTTATCCCTGGGGGCAGCTCTGTTTCTCGTCGGGTGATCCGGATACCTGTGCAGACTCCGTTGCCGACGTGGTGTTGCATGGCATGGAATGTTATATTCCTTGTTCCGTGATACCCGTAGGCGGACGGAGCCAACCTTGGTTTAATCAGTCCTGTGGAGAGGCCCGCCGTAATAAGCGGGCTGCATACAGGGCCTGGGCCAAAGCGCAGATGTCTGAAGATCCGAATACCACCGACTTGAGGAAGAAATTTAACGCTGCCTCGAGGTGCAGTAAGAGGATCACTGTCAGGGCAAGGAATGAGCACATCCGCAGAATTGGCGATCGACTAGCAAGCTATCCTTCTGGAAGTCGGGCTTTCTGGTCGCTCGCTAAGGCTGCCGAGGGTAACTTCTGTCAGTCGTCACTTCCACCACTGCGGAAACTCGATGGCTCACTGGCCCATGGGGCGAAAGAGAAAGCCGATCTCCTGGGCAGTCTCTTCGCCTCAAACTCGACTCTGGACGATAGAGGTGCCTCACCACCGTCCACCTCGAGGTGCACAAGCTCCATGCCAGAAATCTGCTTCACCCAGCGTGAAGTTCGGCGAGCTCTAGCATCTCTTGATATCCGAAAGTCGAGTGGGCCAGATGGTATTCCTGCGGTGGTGCTCAAATTTTGCGCTCCCGAGTTGTCTCCGGTGCTTACGCGACTCTTTAGGCTCTCATATTCCACAAAAAGCTTCCCGTCAGCATGGAAGGTAGCTCATGTTCACCCTTTGCCTAAAAAGGGTGACCGCACCGACCCGGCCAACTACAGGCCAATAGCGATCACCTCCCTCCTCTCCAAAGTGATGGAGCGTGTTATAAACACACAGCTCCTTGGGTACCTAGAGGATCACCAACTGATTAGCGACCGTCAATATGGATTTCGCCATAATCGCTCGGCTGGTGATCTTTTAGCGTATTTAACACACCGCTGGGCTGACGCCATTGAGAGTAGAGGCGAGGCTCTGGCTGTAGGCCTAGACATTGCGAAAGCTTTTGACCGGGTATGGCACAAATCGCTGCTTTCCAAGTTACCATCCTTCGGGATACCCGAGGGATTATGCGAATGGGTTGCCAGTTTCCTGACTGGACGGAGCATCAGAGTCGTTATCGATGGTAGCTGCTCCGACACCATGTCTATTAACGCTGGCGTCCCGCAAGGCTCCGTGTTGTCCCCAACTCTGTTTCTTCTGCATATCAACGACCTGTTGCAAATTGGTGACATACGTTGCTATGCAGATGACAGTACTGGAGACACCTTGTACAGGGGCCGCGCCAACATCCCTCGGGTCGAAGTGGAAGAGAGTCGCGCCAGGCTTGTGTCTGAAATCGAAGACTCTTTAGATCTAGTCTCGATTTGGGATTCTATGAACCTAGTGGATTTCAACCCCAGTAAGACGCAAGTCTGTGCATTCACCGCTAAAAAAACCCCTTTTGTTGTAGCACCTCGCTTTCAGAGCATACCTCTTAAGATCTTGGAGAGTATCGGGATCCTTGGTATCGACATCTCCAGCAAAGTCGAATTTAGGGGTCATCTGGACAATAAGGCCAAAATGGCCTCCAAAAAGCTCGGTGTGCTGAACAGAGCGAAGCGGTACTTCACCCCTGGGCAACTCTTAATGCTTTACAAAGCTCAAGTGAGGCCCCATATGGAGTACTGCTCTCATCTCTGGGCCGGCGCACCGAAATACCAATTGGACCCATTTGACTCTATCCAACGACGTGCTGTTCGTATTGTCGACGATCCCACTCTCACGGGCGGTTTAGAATCCCTCAGCATTCGGAGAGACGTTGCGTCTCTCTGTGTGTTCTACCGCCTGTACAATGGGGAATGCTCTGAAGAATTGTTTAATATAATTCCCACCTCGGGTTTCCACAACCGCACCTCCCGTCACAGAAGTGCGGTCCATCCGCATTTCCTCGATACGGAGGTGTCGCGCACTGTTCGGTCCAAAAACTATTTTATACCGCGAACCCGTAGGCTGTGGAACGAACTGCCTCAAGAGGTCTTTCCACTGAGCTACGATATGGGGTTCTTCAAGAGAGCTGTGAATAGGATTTTGCAAGGTCGGCGGCGCGCCCGCATGCCCCCTGGTGTTGCAGGTGCCCATGGGCGGCGGTAACACTTACCATCACGTGGGACCGCTTGCTCGTCCGCCTCCTAGTCTATAAAAAAAAAAAAAAAAAATTCAGATTTATTTACCCATTTAACGCTCAGACGACCATTTTCAACCCCTAAACATTGCCCATATTCTACCACCAGCAGTTGAACACAATTTGAATTTATAATTAAGTACAAAACATTTTTAAAAGAAATGGGAAGCCATAAAGTGAAGTCCCGTCACATGACACCACATGATCACACTTCATAGGAATCAATCGGTGTGAAGTTAGTGTCCGATGCTAGCGACATCTGCTTCTGGAGGTCGTTCCTCTAAATGTAAGAGTCTAACACAAACGTTAGCGACATGTGCATCGCTGCGTTATTTCTCTAACAATATTATAAAGAAATTCCGCATGATGGTGTTTTTTTTTTATAGATTAGTGGGTGGACGAGCAAGCGGTCCCACGTGATGGTAAGTGTTACCGCCGCCCATGGACACCTGCAACACCAGGGGGTATGAGGGCGCGCCGCCGACCTTGCAAAATCCTATTCACAGCTTTCTTGAAGAACCCCATAACGTAGCTTAATGGAAAGACCTCTTGAGGCAGTTCGTTCCACAGCCTACGGGTTCGCGGTATAAAATAATTTCTGGACCGAACAGTGCGCGACACCTCCGTATCGAGGAAATGCCGAAACGATACGAATGAAAAGGTTGTCGGATAGGATTCATAAAACTATGTACGGAGAAATAACGAAATCTACCTTCCGACTGGCGCTACTATAGTGTCTTCCTTACTCGCATGGTCGCAAGTGTGTAGATGGCCTTATCGCCAAGCTTCGCCGTCGCCGATATCGTAAATCCTCATTGCGACCGACTGTACTAATGCACTTAATTGAAAATGTCGCTTGCATTGTAATTATATACAAGGGTTATTTTATATTTACAAGGGTTAAATTATATACAAGTGTCGGTTAAATGTTATGGGTGCCAAATTTATACAACATGCTCAATATACCTATACATATTGAAATAGATGTACAACAAAAAATATTTTTTTTTATAGTAAAAGGCGACAGACGAGTATACAGTCCACCTGATGGTAAGTGGATACTGTCGTCCATAGACATCCGCGATAAATGCAAACATCAGTCAGAACGATAAACGTCGACACGCCCCCGATGCGCTGATGCGATCTCCAAAACCACGGAACGGATTCTCATGGGGTTTCCACGGGTTAATTAAGCTTAGCTTGGCGCTTCGAATAAACTTTGTTTCATCGGCCGACGGGAATATCCCAATCTAGAGTTTAAAAACTGAAATTATAAATTATAAATATTTAGTTTAGATTGTTCGCTGGAGGCATCCGTGACACAAACCCGGGCTAAGAATGATCGTTGTGGTTTGCTGTTGGCGGCCCGCAACATTATTCTGAATCGGGGACCATTTTCATTTCATTTCACCACAGTATTTCATTACCACACTTTAATTGCAGATTATGTAATTAATCATAAACTATTATTATCATTGTGCTATCTATTTGCAAACGAAATAGACTATATTATATTCTAATCGTAGATAATAATATTTTTACGTTCCATTATCTCTGTATTAAAAAAGTAATATTACAGAGACAATCTTAGTATTATGTTATCTGTGACAGTGACAGGCGCTCGCACACGCGAGTATTCGACGCGACGCTTACTGACCAAATTATTATAAATTTCATGTTCGTTTCAATTCATGCCTAATGATATTTGTAATCGTTCGAACATCTGACTCATTAGATGTCAACATTAATCCAAAATGACAAACGTTGGCACGCCCCCGGATGCGCTGCCTACCTTTGGATATAGGACTGGATTTGGAGAAAGGATTGGGGAAATGGAGAGGGATAGGATGGGAATGGGCTCTGGCACATCTCACTCACTACCGAAACACGTACGTACATTAGGGAAATAAGATTAAGTGGGAAATGCAGTACATTTCAAGGTAGTCTTCTGTGAGCGAGGGGTAACGTGGCCAGTCGAGTGCGCCCAGCGGCTGTTGGATTGCAGCGTGCACTCTCCCCCTCATAAATGTTAATCCCATAATGTCCATAATCTATAATCCCCCCTAATAATGTCCCACTGCAGGGCGTAAGGCTATCGTCTACAATCACGAAGGGTTTTGCTAATATAAACCGGCCGCGTTCGTATGCGTGTGTGCGCGTAAGCGCGTGCGTGAGTATGAGTGCGCGATAGCACGCGTGTGTGTATATTCACAATTTCTATTTTATAACCTCTAAAAGTTTTTCATAGTAGCTTCATACATATCTATATCTATTCATATACATCTTCTGTAAAGATTGCCTACGTGTGTAAGTACATTCTGTATACTAGATTAATTAATATCGTCAATTATACACGTACATCTTTGATTGTCTAAATAAAACCTTTATACGCAGTAGTATTAATTACTCTGTGTTATGCAAAATGCCTATTGGAATTCCCAATTGAGAAATTCAACGCAATTAATATTCATAATTGAAACGAATAAATCTCAATGATTAGAAAATATTTTTTAAAATATTTATGACTTAACTACTCTGGCGTCCGATTGGCATAATTGGTAGTGTCCCTGTCCTCTGTGCCAAAGGTCCTGCATTTGATTATAGGTCGGACAATTATTCTTTTAAAGACGAGTGCCTGTTTATTTGTTTAAACTAGCGGTTATGACATGAGTGATGCGTCAAATTCTTATAGATATAACTTGTTTGTATCAGCCTATAACATCCCACCGCAGCGCACAGGCTTCCCCTAGTAATACAATGGGAAGTTTGGGGCGGTAATCCATTACGCGGGCCCAGTGCGGATTGGTGGACCACATAGTTCAAGTTTTTTTATTATTTCTGGAGTTTCCTCGCGATGTTTTCCCTCACCGCCATTTTTCAATGACATTTTTTATTTTAAAATGAGAACACAGAATATAAATACATCGATGCTCTGATTCCCAAACCAGGGAAACCTGTTTTTCAGGAGCCAGTCTCATAGCAAACATTAGGTCTAGGACGTATGTCTACAATTTGTCTTCTATAATTGTTCATTAATCATTACTTATTATAACTGTAGTAAAATTATAGAGAAAAATTAATTAGCTTACTCATCGAAATAACTACAACTAACCAACAAATTAATCAGGTATATGAAATTAACCAGGTATATGAAATTAACCGGGTAAATGAAATTAATCATGTATATTAAATTAACCAGGTATATATAAAATTAACCGGGTATATAAATTAACCGGGTATATATGAATTTAACCAGATATATATGAAATTAACCGGGTATATATAAAATTAACCAGGTATATATAAAATTAACCCGGTATATATGAAATTAACCTAGTATATATGAAATTAACCAGGTATATGCATCGTAGGTATATGACGATACCACACCGTTTGGATATGTCGTGTTGACCAGCTTCAGCAGCTGTAGCACCACCTTATTTCTTGCCGTGGGTGTCGTAAAAGGCAACTAACGGATAACAAGACCGCTACCACGAGCCGCGAGGAACTGCACCACCTCTAAAAGTCTGGACTCACCAACCCGCTCGGCCAGCGTGCCGTTTTAAGGCATCTCTCACATACAACAGATTATGCAGGAGAAGGCGTCCCCAGCAATGGACGATGAACACCAGAAAAACGGGAAGTTGAAATGGTATCCGAACACTTGCATTTATACTTAAGAGGTATTAAAATAAATATTGTTATTTTTAACAAATAACAATTAACGGAAACGTATTGAAGGCGTTTATTGAATACATTTAACAACTATTAAACTGATAAGATTCAGTTGGACAATTTATTTTCTGATTATTTTATGAAACGCTATAACGACAATAACACGTGACGCAGTGTAACACCGGAGACACCAGAGTAACAATACCGGCTATACTGCAGTGAAATGGACACTCGTGTCCCCAACGACACGTGACAACGTGACACGTGTCGTGTCGTGACTCCCCGCGACACCGTATAAAGCACGACAGTTCTGTAGTATTGTATTCAACACGAATTACGACAAATATATTTCGTTAGGTTTTCGCGATTACTATACATAGCAATTAAACAACTTTGAACGGTTTAAATCGCGTATATTTAACATTATTTATATCCCGACGTTTCGAACACTTTGCAGTGGACGTGGTCACGGGGTTATCATACATTAGGCAAACAAAGAGGAGCATCGGTATCCGGATAAAAGAACACATAGCTGACATGAAGAACAGACGCTCGACCAAGTCTGCAGTTTGTGAACGTGTTCTGGACAAACCCAACCATTACATTCGATTTGATAATCCACAAATCCTCGCTAGAGAGACCCGGTTCATGCCAAGAATGTTACGCGAGGCTATTGAAATCAAGAAACATCCAAATTTCAATAGAGAAGATGGTTGGCAAGTATCATCGGCTTGGGATCCAGTCATTAAATTAATTAAATCCCAAGGCCAACGCAACACTGCAAGACCTTTGGACACCGTGAGCGAATACTGCGTGCATAGGGAATGTTATGATTAAAAAAAATTCAGACGGTAGTTCAAATAATTTATTAATAACTCAAGTGACAAATAAAATCAATTAGTCACCCCGTGACCACGTCCACTGCAAAGTGTTCGAAACGTCGGGATATAAATAATGTTAAATATACGCGATTTAAACCGTTCAAAGTTGTTTAATTGCTAAATATATTTCGGTTTGTATTTAAACTTGCAACAAAAAAATACTCGTTGCTGCACACACTTTTTGCGCCGTGTGCGCTCGCCCTAAACTATACATATCCGGTGACTCTTGAAAGGCCATTAGGGCCACAAGAATTTATCCATTCCGAAAACAAACCGAAAGTTGTGCAGTTTCATAAAAGGTATTCAACGTGTGTGAAGATTATAGTTTGACGGTGTATAGTGTAAGATTTATCAGTAGGTTTGGGTAAATATAAACTGTAATCGTCCTGCATATGAAATGATCATAAAAATTAACTAAAAGTAGACTCTTGTTGGCGTGCGGCGGGAGACGACTGGCGAGAACAGTGTGGACAATGACACTATCTTAGAATAATAACGCTTATTCTAAGGATGCTATACTGCAAATTGCTGACATTCGTAAAACACCGTGCGCGTTCTACGTGCACTGTGTCAACACTGTGTCCCTACACAACATTATATTATGCTTTTGTAAGTTTGTATGTAAATGTATCTTGACGCTGCTCGGCCAACATATAACTTTGATAGGCTATAACTTTGTCATTTTTAAAGATATCTTTAAAAAAAATCACGAGACATTTTTGTAATTTTGCAAACCTTCTTTTAGGTAAAGAAATGAAAAAATAGTGAACCTCTCCATACTTCGTCCATTGGGGACAAAGATAATTGAAGATATGCATTATTTTTATATCATTTTAATCATTTTTTATTTCATAGTAGTCCATGGCCACTTACGTTCGCCGCCTGTGAACCACTGATTTGCGAGAAATCGACAAATCAAATGCGGGACAAGGCTGAAAATAACGGCACTTTTCAATAAAAAGAAAGTCGTTGTACGCAGGAAAAACTCGCGACATACGTTGTGGCGTTGATTTTCATGTTCGCCAATTTCATTGCTGCGATTACTAATTTCAGAAAATACGTTTAGCACGACATCACGCGGACATAGAGATGTTTCCTAGAAAAAATTGCCGTCACCTCAAATATTACTAAAGTCTATGAAACGCGAACACAAAAGTATCACCAGCTTGTTGATGACAGACTACATTTTTAAATGAATTTGCTTCCTCGTGTCAACATGTCAGAGATCAATATGAGGACGAGAGGACACTCCGGAAGGGTCCGCCCTTTCATTGTCGTTAGACGCATCTACGCCCCGCTGTCAAATACAATTAAATTGACATGAAACAGTGACATAAACAAGTGTATTGACGGACACGTTGTTTTGAACAAGCTACAGCATGCGTTTCTATGGGAGAACACTTTCAAAGCATTGTTTTTTATTCTTCATATATGGCAATGGTGCAATTAGCACATGATGCCACTGTCAAGTTTTCTTCTTAATTAACAATATCAAAGTGTAAAACGTGTCCTGTCAATGTCCAGTCCTGTCAGGGTAAGTCAGAAATCGCCCAGTGAAACGACCAAAGGTTTACTGAGGGCAGAAGGCGACTCCCTGGAAGCACACGAAAAACGCAGGCAGTCCCACGCTTTTATTTGATTATCGCAAACACCACGCACGAAAAACAATTTGAAGTTCAATAAACTATCACCACTAAACTACAAAACGCACCTAATACACAATTTTTACAATGATCCAACATAAACTCAACTTCACTCCTCGTGTTCCCGCCAAAAAGTCCCAAAACGTTGTTAATTGTTATAAATTCAACAAGTTATTCGTATACAGGCTGAAGTCTGTATAAATAAAAATTACATAAATTCTGTTCGTTGGTAGGCGCATCACTTGAGAACGGCTGGAGCGATTTGTTTATTTTTTTTTTTTGAGAAATGTTCCCAATAGTCTGAATAAGGTTTTTAGGGAAAGAAAAATTGGAAAAGTTGCCTGGAAAATTGGAAGATAAAAGGGCCGGTTACGGTTTTATGGTTATCCAACAATTATCCTTTGACATCTATCAAATGCCTAAAATTTCTTGGAAATCGAACTTTGGAATTCTTGGAATCGATCAGATAGAAATCTGAGCCGTCTGTTTACGTTTCTCCCTTCAAATACGTTCAAAGACATACAAACATTTTAGTACCATTATGCATTACAGAATAGCGTGTGCGCAGTAAACACGCGTGTACCCCGCGGGCGCATCTAATGCTGCACTAAAATAACGCACCATCTGCACCGCCAGCTTGTTGCGTAACGTGACGCCGGCGCAGGGTTGACACTTTCAGATTAAAAAATCTCACGACGCAATTTTTGTTTCCTATACCGTATTCTACGTACCGGAAACCGTAACAGTATACAGTAATTGTTCAATGCTCAACATACATGCTACCTGGTGCGATATATTATGACCTTAAACCTCCACGCTGATCAAGCGGTTATTTCACTCACTCTTTTAGAGGTGCTGTACTTCCTCGAGGTTTGTGGCAGCACTCTGTTACTCTTCGTTGCATTTTACGATACACCAGATGAGATGGGGTGGTTCTATTGTGAAGCCGGCCGACACCATTAATATCATCAACAGTTAGATACCATCGGCCTAAGTCTCACCGCTGCTGGATATACGCCTCTCCCAATGCTCTTCTCATCCAACCACCACAAGCGAATTTCTTTAAGTTTCTTTAACCCTTACATAAAAAACAAAAATGATAACAACTTGAACTAAACTAAGATACACATTTCTCAAGAAGGTGCACTTTCTACGTACAGGAGGTCTGATATCTTTTAGCACACCGTGCATTAAAAGTTACAACAATAAACAATTGCAAATTATAATAAATATATTCAAATAAAAATACGATTCTAGTTTTAACATTTCAAGAACGTCATGGTCCAACGGGGCCTTTAATAAAAAAAAAGAGAACAATTGAGGGTCAACGGTCATATATTTGGATAGACTTTTTTTTTTTTTTATAGGGAAGAGGGCGGACGAGCAAGCGGTCTCACGTGATGGTAAGTGTTACCGCCGCCCATAGACACCTGCAACACCAGGGGGTATGCGGGCGCACAGAATAAATTCTTATGTATACAATTCTTTATGTAAAGAATAAATAATAATAAAGACTTCTATAACAGGTGTGTGCCAACCCTAACGCCCGCATCTGCATCGGAGGGCGCGTCCAAAAAGAGCACACACAAGGCGGAGTCTTTTAACCAAATCTCCGGTTTGGGACAGTTTATAGTATATTTTACCATCCGCTGATGGATTTCCACATTTCCTCGCAACATACATAAAAAATATAATGACAGAAGTACGAATGATATGAACCGTTAAAATAAAGATATACAGAGGAATTTTCTTTTGTATACACTTCTGATTTTTACCTTCGAAAGCGAACAGCAATTACAATATTACAATTTTGACGTAGGTATTCCGTCTGTCTTATTTCATGTCGTAATTCAGATGTTCATGACCATGTATAATTGGACACTTTGATACTCCGGTCATTCTGATCCATTGAACCTAAAGGTATTGAAAGATCAACCGACATTATGCATCATGTCACTGCGCCAAACTTTTACTATGCTACTGCAACTTTTACAGCTTCCTTTCTACACAAAGCAAGCTGTAACACTACTACTTACGTTGGAGCTCCTGCACACGAAACGTGATTCTAGTATTTTTCGGTAGTTATGGAAATGTCAGTCAAAATGGAAATGTTTGTCAGCAAAAGCAAAATTTGAATGTTAACCCTTACATACATACATTAATACTTCTTACAATTATTGGTAATAAATTCATTTTTTCAGGCCTTTAGCCTAATAATAATAATCTTAATAATTTATATAAATAATAATAGTATCTCATATGTGTAATAATTATAAGGTACAGCCCCTTCTAAGATCAAAAGATCACTCGAAAAATTCGCAGACAGTAGTGATGCGAAAGCTCTGTCAACTAAAGCGTTGTAAGGTAGGTCTACACCCAGTGCCTAAAACGGTTCTACCCACGGTACACTTACACCGACCTATTAGACTCACGTATACCGCTAATACACCTCAATACTTGTAAATATAAAATACGCGCTTCTAACGTTAGCAGATACCAATTGTCAGGTACCTATAATTAAAAAAAAAACCAGTAAATATCGAAAAAATACGATTCTTAACCGAGATTATATCATAAGGTTTCACGTCTAATAGATTTTCAAATTAAACCGGTACGTAGGCTAAATGGAAATTACCGAAAAATAAAGTTATTTTTGATACCGATTTCAGACTCTAGTCTCGGATTTCAAATCCGTGCTCGTGTTGAAAGCTATGGAATCTCGTGTGTAGTAGACCTTAGTTCACATAAACTTATTTTACTTTACGGCACCAAATACGAGTTTAACTACAATTTAACGATTCAACAAAAAAGGAGATAGGGTAAACTGTACGTTTAAAGGGGGAGCTATAAAAAATTAAACAAACAAACAAACTAGGCGATTGCGTGTGGTCATTTGCAGCCTTATACGGTGATATCGCTTTGTTTTTTCAAGTTAATGCAGGAAAGTGGCCATATGTCTATCTTTCAACGTAAACATTAGCTTAGAAACGTAAATAGCTTAGAAAATTCTTGAGACCTGAAGGCATTTTCTACTAACATATGAAATTGACAACGCAAACTGCACCGCAACGAAATTGTATACTAAATGATAAGTTTCATATTCTGCTATTTATGATCTAGCCCGAAAACACGAAAAGCAAAGTTTCGGCCGATATTTCGACAGTTTCATACCACGAAAACGTACACTACGATATATAGGCCCGAACGAATTTCATTAGACATTTGAAACTACTCCGATCGCACGTAACAACGATTGTAGTATAGATTTTGACAAGAGATAGGAATCAAACGTCAAACTTCACGATAACAATATCTTAACTTTTAAATAATCGGAGTTATACGATATATAAAACTAGGAACGAAGGAAAGTTAGAGTAGGGTTCGTTCGAGCTTCAGTAAGGAACGAAACTTCAGAAGCGCAAAATCAGAGTAGACCCCCAGTTTCGATTCATTATAATGTAATACAAAATCAGTATGTAATACATAATAGATTAGTGTACTGGTTGACATATTAAAATATTTCACACTATTTTTGTAGGACCTTATATATAAAATATACTGTATATATATGACTACAAAAGTACAAACACCTACAAGATCTAAAATTACACAGCCCCTATATTTATCACTGAACATAGAGGCAATAAAGCTCAGCGCATACTGGTGATTCATTCAATAAAGACTGATGTGCAGTGCGCGGCGACGTGCCCGCATCCCTTGTGTAAACAGAGTGATAGGGATGTACAAATATACAGCTTATCGATTATAAAACTATCGATATTTAAAGTAAATTACGTTTTAGTAAATTTATGTTCTACATAATTTAGTTAAAAAAAGATGATTAAAAGTTAAATAAAAGAATAATATAGTAATTAGGTATATATAGTGTCCGTTAATTCGATTAATGTCCATTTGTGATTTATTATAGTATAAAATCTGTTAGGGATTAAAAAACGAGACACATGCACTGCAGTGGGAAGTTATTGACTAGTACCTACCGAATGTTAAGGTTACATGCTCGGCTATCTTTTTCTATAGAAAAACTATGTAATTTGTAGTAGCTTTATTACCTCAAGCTCACGGCTATCTCAAGTATGTAAATGTGGATATTTTATTTAAATAACAAATTTATTACCTTACGTATACTTTGTATTAATCGCACTTATTCTTACTTAAAACATGTATGTATAGGTTTGTATGCATTTATATGAATATATATCATATATATTGCCGTACTATCTCATTTGAGTCTTTCACGCACCTCCCAATTGAACCTCTGATCAACCCAAACGTTAACCGGTAGAGAATGCCTTGAGGCATTAAAACTCGCCTTTTATACGATATTGTACAATAGAGTGCAATTTATAGATAGATAGATAAATATTTAAATTCCTTAAAGTGATGTTTTAGTAACAAAGAAGAGTAGTTAGTGTTGTAACATGGATTAAACTTAACGGGCTCAAAAGGTTGCAATAAACTCAGTACACAAACATTTTCTTAATCCTCTTTTAAATTAGCAATAAATCATTAATTATTTCAAAATCAAAGATTAGCTTGCATAATATAATATTTCAAAAACAAGCCTATTTTTTGGAAGTACAGCCGTAAGAGATAATAATTGTTGAGCCACTATTCTGTATTCGTAATTTTGCCATATTATAATACTGTCATGTTTGATATCTACAATTGTGACGTTATATCATTGAATTACGTATTATGTTGTCGAATTTCGTATAATACTGCCAAATTAAGAATAAACGACACTAGCTCAAGAAATAAATAGTATGACTGTACGTAAATTGTATTAAAATTGAAAGTACGCATACATTTTCTTAGACCGTTCACAAACGGGCAATCGAATTAATACCGTTGACAGCCCTTCATAAAATGATTGATCGTCAAATGTATGTGACGAAATTAACATCTCGCAACTAGGCACTTGTAGGTGACAAAAAATAGAGTACATGGTCAATTGATACAGATTACGTACATTAATACATCTGTAACTAACTACTGCTCGTATCCGGTTTCATCTGGAACAATAATTATATCTAAAAAAATCTTGTCTTATTTCTATTATTATATTAATCTATCAAATCAATTTTGACAAACAATATATTATGGTCCGGTCATTATAGGAAGAGTGGTGACAGTTCTGTATTTAATTCATTTTACGTAAATGCCATTTCTTTCTTAAGTTTTTACTTAAGTTTCTTAAGTTCTTTCTTAACTTTCTTAATGATTTTTACATCTTAAATATTTATGTTAAGATTTATGTCAGCTGTCAGATCTCTTCCTATACTAACCGGACCATAGTGCACGCTACAAACTCAACTGTCAATCCTAACATTTTTAAATAATTTTAAAAATCGCCACCGCCACATTGCTATTTCCAAACTATACGACAATGGTTTTTCTAAAAGTAATCTAAAAGAACAAAGTGATCCGAACAAACTGTCAGACGGTTACACTTTTTGTAGATTAAATCGATCGAAATATACAAACAATGAGATACTGTTATCTAAGTGTAGGCGAACACGCTTGTGGGATTGAATGATCAATGTAATGTTGACAAATGTGTCGCTGCTCTAGATTAAATAGTGGGGGATCGATCTTTTTAATTAGACCTTGATAAAATGTGAAAAATATACCAGGTGCGTGTTACGATAATGACCATAACTCCATAATTTTCTACGTCAGATATCAATGCAATCGTCTCCCAGGATTCGCTTTCGATGTCTATTTTCAATTATGCCGTGTCGCAAATACACTTGACCGCGCGTCCCACGCAACTTGTGACATCGCATTCGTGGCGCGCCACGAGAATGTCAGCCACGCCCTGCGAGGGAACACAGGTTTTAATATACCATTGTAACAATGTGTAATACAGTAACGGTTATCTTTAAGTGAGATCAAATATAATTATAAAGTTTGATATTGATTCACATCCAGCTGATAGCAAGAAGACCGTATAAATGACAATAACCCACAAATAATATTAAAGCTTCAATGTAGAGCACGTAGTTCACCTAAGCAATTCCTATATCAATGCAAAATAACAAAAGTTTACATGTTCGGAAATACCTACCTTTGAGGGTTTAGCGATGAGGATTTCGAAAAGGGATTAACAGAAATTAAGAACAGGGAATATAGTAATAACGATGGATGGTAGGAGAAACATGTGGTGACATCTCTATCTCTCTCTCTCACACTTTTTATTTTATGACAGTGGTATAACTCGATCGATCGGAAGTATGCTGTGGCTACGGGATACAGGATCGTCCTCTTTCACTTTCTGTCATCGCAAACTAACCTTTCATCAGCGCCACTAAATATTAATATTGAAACAGATCACATACTAAATACTTAACATTTTCATAATATAATTTAAATAACTAACTAATGCCGTGTGGTGTCGGTTGCCTGTAGAATGGCAACACCCCATCTCTTCTCGTGGATGTCGTAAGCCCGTGTCCAACAGTGGATACTGAAAGGGCTGGTTGCAACCAACTAGTTCATGGGATGGTCTAGCAGCTAGCATCTTACTTATTTCACTGTAACTTTTTTAATTCGATGTAGACTAAAAGAAACGACATGTGAAACGAGGAAAATGCCGCTTGTAAATAATTTTACTTGCAATCATGGTGTTAAGATTCAGTCCATTTTACAAGCACCCAAGATCATAATCTGCGTAATAACTCCGGTAAGCCAACCAATTTGTAGATAAATTAAACCGTAATAATTATATGTAAATCCTATTGAATTATTCAACGTCAATGCTGAATACAGGCCTACTTTCAACAACCTGCCGCTGACACGAGAACTGTCACTCAATGAGATGAATACTTGTAATGACAACGACATCTGTGCGTGTAGTTGATGGCGCTGTTTGCGTTTTGTTTGCAATCAAAAGACAATTTTCCGCGTAGCGATGAGTCATTTAGCCGAGCATTTAAAGGAAAAGAAACACTTTATTATATTAAATAAAATAATACGCATTTTATTTGATAACTGAATCAATTGACAAATAATAGTTTTTAATTCATATTTCTGCCACGCGCACAGTTTAGAATGTCTCGATTAAACTATACGTCAGCCATTTTCTTACTGCATACTGACTTCCGCTACCGGTAACGTGCGTTGATTTAGGGAATTAACATTATTATTTAAATTTTTAATTATCCGTGTATGGTTGTTGTATGGCGTGTACTTAATACTGGCGTGCGTGTATGTCACTTAAGGTTGATTGAGTGATAATAAAACTCCTAAGAAATGAACGCTAATAAGCACATGCAGTACTTGGATCCAGTGTTAAAAATTTTACTCTTAAAATACAAAATAAAATTAATTCCTACTTTAAAAGTGTATGCGTTTTAATAGGTTATATAATACTGCTACAGATTGTCATTTTTAAAATAGTCACATTATAAAACACCATAAAATATTTTTATCAATTCTAAATGTAATTTGAGAGTTATATTGCACCGCATTCTAAATATAAATGTTTACAATATTTATAATATAAATATATATATATATATATATATATAAAACCAGTAAAACTATCGATAGGTTTTAATAAACACATCCCCTCACTAACAATAATAAGACTAGCGGTAATGAACTTGGCGCGTTAAAATAGAACTAATCTCACTGCGCCGACTGGCGACTTTAATTTTAACTTTGTAATTCTAATCTATCTAATGAACTTGACGTGCCGCTAACTTATGTGGTTTTATTTATTTTTACGTTTATTTATTACGTTTCTATTTATTTATATTTATTTTTACGTTTTTCTGGAAACGTCATCGAGATTTGTTATGAAGAGAGATGGTGAAGTTCCTCACGACTTTGTTATACCTTGATCGCCGCTACACGACACCCACAGAAAGAAATGGAGTGGTGCTATTCAAAAGCCGGCACCAGACGGCCAAGGAACCAGCTTACATTATAGCAATTTAGTCCTTTCCACTCCGTATTTAAGAGTCCAGAGACATGCTCCAAATAGCCGTTCTGTTTCGCAATAGTGTAGTTACTATTCTACTGGCCACGCGGTTGTGTAAGACAACTGACGGTGAATACTTCATGTGCGTTTTGCACTAGCACTCTGCCAAGGTTTCGTCTGATAGGTAACGATTGTAGGGACACGGTGTTGACACAGTGCACGCAGAACGACTGTGTCGTTCCGCGACTCGCCAGTCGCCTCCCGCACGCCCTACGAGATGTATAATTTTATTTCTTTCTTGTGATCATTTAATAAACTCCATACAAAGGACTATAGAAGTTATTTATGGTACCTTCTGAAGATTCATCTTACACTCAAAACATAACACCTCACACCCATCTTTTTTTGTTTTTAAGTCAATGTTTTTTTCTTTTTTAATAAAAACAAGAAATTTGCTTACAAAAAGACCTAACGTTACAAATAAACGAATTTAACTAAACATTTAGCTTATTAAAAACAGAATGCTAAGTGTGACGTGAAAACGAAAAATCAAATGACGATTTAACACGATGATTTAAGACGTCGGCTGCCCTATAAGTACTTTATAGGGTACGTATAAAGTACTTTAACAAATTTTATAGAAGAAACCAAAGAATCAACATACAAAACAGTTAAAATAAAATTTCATAGTTATAGCACACAATACAAGATAATCAAATTGTCTAAAATATTATTAGAACATTTCTTATAAAATAGAAATTGTTAAAAAAAAAAATTCACATTTTTTTAAAAATCTAATTCATCAAATCAGACAAAGGTTTAGATGATCAATGCAGATTAATTTACAGTTTTTCCATCAAAACGGTTTAACATTTAATCGCACCTATCTACATTCATACAAACAAACAAAATAATTTTATACTAAACAATGTTAATACAAATACATTCATTAAATTGATTTAATTACAATTACACCGGCCACAGCGACGGCGAACAAACAAACATACAGATTTATGATCCCAGATATTGCATTTCTTTGAATATTAATTGTTTTTATTTGCATATTTGGATTGTTGTTGCCGCGCTTGATATTAATATTAATAAAATATAAACTCGACTGGTGTTATGCATAATGTAATTAAATTAATTTAATAATAAAGACTGCAAATATTCGTAAATATAAACATTAATATTTATACGAGTACACCATGATTCAGGTTAATTATCTACATTAGTGATTTAATTAATCTACGTTATCAATGATGTGCGTGTAAAATTAATAAAATATAAACTCGACTGGTGTTATGCATAATGTAATTAAATTATTTTAATAATAAAGACTGCATATATTCGTAAATATAAACATTAATATTTATACGAGTACAACATGATTCAGGTTAATTATCTACATTAGTGATTTAATTAATCTACGTTATCAATGATATACCTACATATACCTATGTATATGTAGGTATATCATGATAATCTAAACTTGTTTTTATTTGTTATTGATTGACATCGAACAAAGTAACGATGACACACGTTAGTTCAAAAGACAGATTTTGTTTTATTTCTTTATACGTTTTAAACTGAAAACGTTTTAAAATATTGTAAAGCTTTATCCAACCAAACTATTCGTGAAGCCTGAAACCGTGGATTTTGAGTTAATTTGAAATGTTTGGTATTCTTATCCGGTTGCGACATGCAAAGGACCAAACCGTCGGTTTATATTGAAATCGGGTCCCGACTACATTGAGTCATATACTGAATTGTCAAAATGGTCGAGTATTCCAGAAAAAATAACAAACATGCATTTTAGTTTTATTTTAGTGTACATGTACATGCAGTAAATGTGCAAACATACTTGTTTTATGTATTGTAGTTTCTTAATACATTGTATTCATGTCATAGGAATTGGACACAATCGTGTTTCTTGCTTTTTAGCAAATTTTTTTCTTTTTTTATATAGAAAAAGGCGGCAGTCGAGCATTCAGTCCACCTGATGGTAAGTGGATACTGTCGTCCATACACATCTGCGATACATGCCAACATCAGTCCAGAATGACAAACGTTGGCACGCCCCCGGATGCGCTGTCTACCTTTTCAGATTAAGGAACGGAGTGGGAAAATGGCGAGGGACAGGATTGGATGGGAATGGGCTCTGACATACAGCGACTAGAGGATAAAAACGCCACAACTATAAGAACTGCACCACCTCTAGAAGAGTTGAGTCGTCAACCCGCTTGGCTAGCGTGGCATTTCAAGGTCATACATCCCTCATGCACAAGAGAATGTGCATACAAAGGCCTGTGTTCAGCAGTGGGCGATAAAAAGCCTGGTTACGGTTCCACACTACGATTTGTCACTATTTGGACTCGAATACTCCATCAGATTTATTGCCGAAAGGATACAACACCTCATTAATTCTCACGCTCCCTGTTTACCGATCACTTTCTCGTCTACAACTCTAGATAAGAGCATCGATAATCGATATCGACAACAATAAGTAATAACGTTGGTAATTCTAGATTGTGATATCAGTATCGCAAACAAGTCAGTGACTACGTGCTGTTGATCACATAATTATTATGAATGACTTTCATGAGTGGAGACCGGAGGTATGGATGTTCAGCCACTGAACTGCAGTGCCTTTTTTTTATTGCGGCAGACGGCCATACAGTCCACCTGTTGGTAAGTGGCTCACGGACATCCGCGGTAGGTACATGCCGACTTCAGTCCAGAATGACTAACGTTGACACGCCCCCCGCTGCGCTGCTTACCTTTGGATATGTAGGAATAGATTTGGAGAAAGGGGTGGGAAAATGGGGATGGATTGAATGGGGTGAGAATGGGCTCTGGCATTAATAATTTGATTCATTGAATATTTTTCTAAAGAACATAATTGAACGAAGTGCTTATAAGTACTAATGTATAAACAAAGCGTACTCAATTTATGCCAATAACTTCCAATAGAAATAAAAACATAATAACACATTTCCCCTTCACATCCCCCCACCCCTCACAACAACAAAGTACTGCACTCGAGTGCACAGTTCAATAACTGACCCATTGAGGACCCGATCACATGAATTAACTGCTTCCTTTAGTGATGCGACGTGTTTGTCGACGGAAATGTCGCGATGTCGATAATACAGTTCGTCTAAAATATAACTTGACTTTAATATTTAATAGGGAGATTTAAATATAGCGGATAATGATGACTGGTTTGTTGAATTAAACTCAACGAAAATAATAAATGTTTCGACTACTTGACAGTGAAATTATACAAGTTGGTGCAAAGAGTCTCATTATTTTGTACAGTATCAATTATTTTTTCAGCCCTTTTTAACGTCCCACTACAGGGCACAGGTCTTCCCTGGCAAATCAGAAAATCATGAGATAGTATAGTGTAATAGCGGGTCAAAATAGCTGTGGAATCGGACGCAACCGAAGTACAGATCACAGCATCTATCTGTACAGATATTTAGATGCTGCGATCTTGATGCGATTCAGTTGAAATCGATATTTCAAATCTCCGGGATCTGTACTTCTTGAAAAGATGTGATGTGATTGAAAGATGTTAGTCGCAACTGTCAAGAGTCTACAGACCAACATTTTATTTCATACAAAATCTCCCCAACACTTGGCGTCGCCTAGCGAATACCCGATCACTTAGAAAAACGTATTAGTAGATAAAAAAACCAGGATTAGTTGTAACAAAAATTATAAGTTGTTGTATAATAAGTTAAAGATATTACCTGTTCACGAAAAAGTAAAATACTTAATGTATATTGATGATTATGGCCAGGATAGCATTAAAACATGTAGAATACCGATACGCAACCTTAGAGAAAACTCGCAAAGAAGATATGTAGAATATAATATGAACAATTACTTTGGCAAAAGAACTCGTAAATACATGATTCCTAAATTATTTAACCAAATTAGTCCAACTGTGGAACAGTGCAGTGGTAAACAGGTATTTAAAAAAAGGCTAAAAGCGATACTGTTAAATAAATTACATATAGATACCTAGAAGTGTACTTACTGTTTCATGTAGTACTCATGGATTGTACATATATATACTTGTTCACATCGTAGACAAGTTGTTAATTAGTTAAGCTAACCTAAGTGGGTAAGACACGGAAAGTTAAAAGTTGAGAGCGCACTATTCGCCAACAAACTGTCATCAGTTTGGCGGAAATATATGTATACCTACTATTTAAGTTTCTTTTGAATAAATAAATAAAAAAAAAAAAAACTCCTCTTCCCTGAGAGACAAAAGAAATGTATTACACATTTGCTCTGTTCAACTCACCCGTTACTACTCGTATTTGAACACGACTCGCTAATAGTCGGCAGTACAACCCTTTAAACAGCTACCTTTTTTTTATATTTCTAATTATTAGGTAAATTACCAAAGTAAATCTTTTTATTTATAGACTAGTGGGCGGACGAGCAAGCGTTCCCACGTGCAACACCAGGGGGTATGCGGGCGCGCCGTCGACCTTGCAAAATCCTATTCACAGCTAAAATTTATATTAAAAAATTATAACAATAAAATTTATATTTTGTATTAAATCAGTTTCAAATCTATACATATAATAAAATCGTAACAATGCCGTGTCAGTAAATTCAATATTTTTTTTTAAAATAACTGCAGTGTATCGTACATTACGAGTGAAACAGAGACCAAAAGAACAATTTTTGAAACAATGTCGTGTCTATGTGTCTGAACGGGCATCACGTGAAAACTACTGAACGGATTTTAATAAAACTAGACATAGTTCTAGCTTATGTGCCGGGGTAACATTTAGGGTAGAGTAAGTGCGGCATATATGGACCACCATAAGGATTTTCTCAAATAAAACTCCGAATTTTAAAATGTAATCAGCCTTATTTATTTTAAACAGTTCTATAATTATGTGGTATCGAAACTTTATTAATAAAATTCTTAAAAAAACATCAACATCTTAGAAAATCAACATTTTCTAAAATATGTCATTTTTATGAACTCACAAAAAGTGAACATAATATGGACCACATGGTATCAAATATGGACCATGGTCAATTTGGTTCAAAATAATATAAAAATTGTTAGTCGTATTATGCGTAAAATTAAATCAGTCAATTATTAGTGCTTAGATTAATCATTGGTACATAATTCGCATACAAACGCAGCCATTCCTTCTATGCCAGCACACTCTTCATGAGCCCATTGCCTACAAGGTGCACATTGGATCCATTTCTCTCCATGAATATCTTCAGAGAAAAGCCCATTACAATACAAGCATTTACCATTTTCATTTTGAGAACGATCAGGACTTTCATCTGTGCTAAATAATATCATCTAAATAATTCATCTGTCATTAACTGAATAATCACTCTCACTAGAACTTTCAGGAGATTCTCTATTTATTGAGATCTTTCTTTTCTTCTGGGCTATTTTCTTTGACGTTTTCTTTGATTTATTTTTTATGTTCAACGGTCTCTTCTTCTTCAATTTATCCATTTCTTCTTTCCTTTTCATCGATGTTTCTAAATCTTGCTTATAAGGTGAAGATGTCAAAATCATAGATTTGGTGTCCTTTCTTCCTCTATTGCTGACGGTTTTCTTCAAACGTGGTATGGGCTGCAACACCTTTGGCGACAAATATGTAGTTGATGTGGAGGGACCAGCTAATGAATTCTTCATAGTGATAGTCGGCTCTTTGGTTTGTAAGTTTGCATGGTGATTTCTGTCAGCTCTCGGAGTAGAAAGAGGTTCATTCACAGATTGATGTTCCGGAGCTTCAACAGCTCCTGTCTCAGGTAAGCAGTTATCGTGATTATCATTGACCGGTATCATTATATCGCGCAGTGGGTCATTAGAAGATTCTTCTACTGCTAGAAGATCTTCGTCAATAAAGTCATGATCTTGAAAGACATTTCTGTTAACGGGATATATCCCAGTTGCACGAAAACCGTTAATGGCCAGTTCTGCGCGCTGAGCTCTTATGTAGGCTAGACCAAATAATTCCGCTATGTCATAATGTGTTGCTGCTTGAGTTTGCATTCGTACCCGTTTGCGAGTTTCTTCAGTAAAGTATTTTTTCAATGGACCCATAAATGTTTTATCAAGGGGCTGTATTTTGTGACTTGAGTGTGGAGGCAGTGACAGCAAGCGAACGTGGTTTTCTCTAGCTAAATCCACTACCTTGATATTTCGGGTGTGGCTAGCATGTCCATCCAAAATCAGGAGAACCAGCGATGCAGCAGTTGGTTTCACGTGCTGTAAAAAGTGCTCGAACCATTGAGTAAATAGTTCAAGTTGTATCCAACCTGATGGATGACAAGCATGAATGGCACCAGGTGGAGCGCCTTTCATCAGTATGGATTGTCCCGTTTTCTCGGGAATATCATCATTGGAGGGACAAATGTACCACTTGCACTCATACATATCACACAAGTGATTGTTGATCCACGCTCTGCGGACGTTACAGTTCCTATTTGTTTTTTGCCCTTAAGTGCCAGTATCTCCGGCATTTTTGATGGCACGACTGAAATTCCAGTTTCATCCACATTATAAACATTGGTGGCAGAATACTTGAATTCATTCATAGAACTCTCCAACAAGTCATAAAATGCGTTTACATTTATTCTGTTAAAACCTTTCATTCTTGCGATTGATGTGCCCGTTGGACGGCGAAATGATAGGTTAGGATGGCGCTTGAGGAATAACCTCAACCATGTTCTGCCCGCAGATTCATTTTCTTGTGAAAACGAGTGCATTATGTTATTTCTTTCCGCTAGCTGGTAAGCCAAAGATCTTATGTCCCTGCGTGCTAGACCAAATCCAGATTTTTCCATTTCAAGAATATAATCAGCTAATTCATCTTCCAATTCACTTGGTAACGTCGATTTTCTCCCAAGTTTATGGTTAGTAATGTCACTAAGTGATTGGTGTTTTATTTTTGATAAACGTATAAGCGTAGTTTTGGGTACACCGTATGTTTTGGATGCTTTCAAAAAGCCCATTTTCATTTCACGTACAGCTTTAATTGCACCTGCCATTGCATTTTTGTCCCACGCTTGTCTGGTCTTCTCTTTTGTTGTAGATGCCATCCTGAAACATAAAAACATAAATGATTGTTTGTAATATGGACCACTAGTCCATATTTAAAACATGCCGGTGGTCCATATTGTAATACTCATATATTTCGAGGTTAATATTTTTATTCAAAAAAATATAATAACTATAGGATGTTAAAACTTAATATCAATAATTGTAAAATAATTCACCTTTCTCTTGGTTTAATCCACTTTCACATCGAGTAATATTTGTTGAAGTGATGAGCTTACTTATTTATCTAAAAAATTACCTCGCGAGTAGACGAAAACGAAAAATGGGTTCGTGTGAATACGTGCGTGCGGGTTGCCTCACAGCAAGCGACTGGCGGGCTGTTGGAGGGGTGGGGCATAGTATGCGCTGACCTTCGACTCGATACAACGAACGTTCTTTGAGAAACGTCGGCGGTCCATATTATAAGACCGGTCCATATATGGCGCACTTACCCTACTTTTTATCCAGATCCATTATAGAGTTCCTGCGGGAATCACAAGTTCACGTGAACTTTTTCGCGTGCACCACTAGTTTTGATACCGATATCAGACAAGATGTACGACTATAAATAAATGTGAAACAAACGCGCGAATTTCAAATAAATCAGTTAGCAAGCCTTATTTAAAACAGACTTATCGCCATTATTTCATAGCCGCTCTTCTTTGTCGTGAAAACAATGAAAATAAAGAAATTACTTAATTTTCGCAATCGATTACTTCCTTAGGACAGACTATGACTTTGCAACAAATTCTTATCATCTCCACAGTCAAGGTCTTAGCGTATCAATGCAATGTAATTTATCGATATATCGATTTGAATCAATCAGTTATCGCGACGTCACTAGACAACCGGGCACTAGGCGCGGCGGAAATGCATTAAGAAATTTACTAACAACTACTTGATGGTTGAATGGAGAAGTAATTGAATTATTTCTGTCACAGACGTCCGTTTCAGCTTCGAATATAACTTAAATTATTCATTATTCATTCAATTAAAGTGTGACGTATTAGTGTCTTAACTATCTTTAAAGAGTGGACTTGAAATCTATATCCATGGAGTATCTATATCCGCCAATCCGCACTGGTCTCGCGTGGTGGGTTATGGCCCGAAACCCAGTGATTTGCTAGAGCAGGCCTGTGCCGTGCAGTGGAACATTATAGTCCTCTTCACTGTTGTATATAGGGTTCGTCACCACAAAAGATCCCGTTATTCTTCACATTTTTAAGGCATCGATCCGTAAGTCCTACGCCTACACACTAATTGCTTTCAGCGCTATAAAACAGAAGTTGTATAAAATTAATTTCTATGCGTTATGTATGCCCTGAAGGGCGGGGACCAGACGGGGTGGCGGGGAGTGAGGGGTGCGCGGGGGTGCTGGCGTCTCACGCGATAGTCTGGTATAGTAACTGTGCTATATATTTTTACTTTCGCTCTCTTTGAACCAGATTTCATATTTAAATCATTTAATACAGTTATAGAAAATACTCGTAATGATAACAGCATATTACACTATTTACTTTCTGTGCAAATGATACAATTGTTTTTGTATTATTATTTTACGTCTACGCTTGGCGCCAATGATTTTTTATTTGCTTTTCCAAACAAACATTGTTATATCAAATTAAATATACCTTAATGGGGATGGTGTCATTTTTAAATGATTCATTATTTATTAATTTTTGGAAAGAATTAGACCATATGGGTAAGTACAACATCTTGTACGAGTTTTATCTTTTTTGGGACAAAGGACTAGGAAATTATAGCGAGAAATGTGAAATATAAGCGATGACGCCACAGTTACAGCAGTATGGATTACTTTTGTCCTAATGTATAAAAAAGTAATGTCATCCATCACAGATCAAAATACACTTTAGGTACTGTCATCTGTCATCGAGCTAAACAAACAAAAACATACAAAACATTTGTGCCAATGAGCTAGAATTTCTGGTTATTTACGACAATTAATGTTGCTGCTCCATTTGTACGGACAAACTCCACTAATCTGCCTAAAATTGATACATGTATGATGATTGTAGAGTTCACGAAGCCCAGTGACAAGTCTATCGATGCAGCCGTTAGTTTTAATGACAGATTAGTGACGTCACGCTACTTTTAATAAATGAAGAGTGTAAAAATGTTATAATTGTGTGGTTATGATCTTTCCGACATGGCCACTTTGTGGTTCAATCTATATTGGTCTACTCTATGTAAAATACACAAAAATCAGGGTGTTTCAAATATCAGCCTTTATCTTTTATGAGCCTTTTGCTTTATCTTTTCTTTCCTTTTTAATTTTACTTTTGTCAGCAACATGGTTTTATTTAATTGTTTCTCTTAATATAACTTATGTAGATATTTTATTTATACATAAGTATAATGTATTCATGAATTATGTTATACCATGTATGTATTATATTTATAATTCTTCTGTATATATGTATGTGTGTAATTTTGTATGTACGTATATGTAATAATCTACACTAATATAATAAAGAGGTAAAATTGTGTGTTTGTATACCTATTGTATACCTATGTAAGAGGTAAAATTGTGTGTTTGTGTTTGTATTGTCTGTTGGAGGTAATCTCTGGAAATACTGAACCGATTTCAAAAATTCCTTCACAAATAGGATCCGTGTCTTACATCTTCCTACATTATCCGTGTCTAATACAAGCTATATTTTATTTTGAAATTAAAAAAAAAAAACAAACCGAAGCGAAGCGAGAGCGGGTATTATATTTAATTTAGCACACCATCTAAAGTGTGTTTTCCATGCACCTCCTAATTGAACTTCTCTGATCAATCCAAAGGTTGGCCGGTTGGCCTTCGGGCAATAAGCTCGCCTTTTGTACCTACGGTATTGTGCAATGAAGTGTAAAAATAAATAAAAACCCCATCCCCATTCCGCCAACAAACTGTGCTCACAGTTTGTTGGCGGAATGGGACAAGCTGTCATTTTTTACAATTTAGTTAGCTCCATTTTTTTTTACGTTGACACCCTTGATTTTACGTCCCTCGAAATTTAGGGCAATATGTATTTCTGATCTTATTCTTAGTGTATACAAAACTTCAAAATTTCATTTCTTTTACGTTTCTACAGCAGTAAAAGTCGCGTCGCGTCGAAGGAGTTTCATTTAAAATCGCTTAGAGCGTCATCAATGTGCAATCGATCCTGTTAAGGAGAACAATGGTTAAAAAGGCTATAAAGGTTAAAAATTCATAGAACTCCGCTTAAATTACCTGCCTCGATGCAGGGCTAGCGCGTAACCAGTTTAGTGAATCGGCTTCCGTAGCGACTAATGACAGTGAAACGGTAACAAAAAGTATTAAACCAATGCCACGATAACAGCCTATAACGTCCTACTGCAGGGCACAGGCCTCCCAGAATTCGGGACATAATCCACCACGTGGGCTCAATGTGGATTGGGGGATACATATGCTACAGTTTTAATTTCCATTGCGGGTTTCTCGCATACTCGGGATGTGCCTATTCTCGACTTACATTCGTGAATACAAATCCTCGGCCCGTACCACTGAATTTCAACTTAGACTCAAGAAAACTTTCAACTTACAAGTTAGGGTCCATAACCTTTTGTACAACTTAACTTTTTAATTATGCATAATTACCTAATTTTTGTGTGTACAATGAAATATAAACTGAAATCTATTATTTAAATATAAACATATATATTAATATAGTAACAGCAGTGAATTGGGGGCTCTTTAGAAGCTACACAACCCAAATCGGAAGCTTTTAAATCTTTTGTCTGTATGTCTGTTTGTTTGAGCATCACATAACTACGGAATTGATTTCAATCGGGTTATCACTAATGTATATGTAAGTATCCAGAAGGAAAACTGTTATATGTGTCATCTTCTGACTCAAGGAAGTTGCGTTATAGAGGAAAATAAAAAAATCACTTTTAATAGAATTACTCAAAAACTAGAGGATGGATTTACATTCATGAAATCCATCATGTCGGTGCTTTTACAGGTGTTAAAAATCTTTTACCGCTGCTCAGTCCACGCGAGCGAAGGCGCGTGTAGAAACTAGTAAATAAATAAATGGGACGATTTTTTAAAATCTATACATATCTATATCTATACATATAATTAAAATGTAACTGATCGCTGTCTGTACATAGAAGATATATGAGAAAAGCTATTATTGGGTGCCTTTATCAACGCAATAGAACCCAAAGCAATGATTGTTAGAATTTTTGTCTGTTTATCTGTTTGTCTGTGTGTTTGTGCGCGCTAATCTTAGAAACGGCTTAACAGATTTGGGTGCGGTTTTCACTAATGTGTTGTGGTAAGCTTCACTTAAAATTTAGTATTTGTTTTATTTCAATCAGTTCATAAATAAAAAAGTTATATCAATTTAAAGAATCACGTCGAATGAAGACGGTGTTTATAAACTAAAGTCCACGCGGACGAAGTCGCGGGCAACAGCTAGTCACAAATAAATCTAGGGTATGTGTGTCCACCAATTCTCAATGAGCCTACATGGTGAATTATGGCCTGAATCAGGCTAGTGATTTACTAAGGGTGCTATGTGCCCCCCGCAGTGGGACTATATAAACTGATATTGATTGATCGTCTAGAAATCGATCTGTGAAATCAAAATATATAGGAAAAACGACACAGATATAGAGCTTAGAAGTCATAAATTAGAAAAGGACCAAGCTACTGCGTAAATGATCTGAATAATGGTAGTTCCATTACATCCACGCACGTACGACACCTTATACACAATTTTTTTCGATTAAAAATATTTTTTTTTTTTAAATACAGTAATTTACCATATTGAGCGAAAAATTGCTACATACCCTCCTTACTATTCTTAAATGAGTCTTTAAATACTTGCGGGCCCCTAATCCCTTGGGCTGTGAGGGCGTGCGGTCCAGACTAAACAACGGCTTAAGTAAAAAACGAACAAAAACGCGTGAATAATCCACTAAGGAGCCTCACACGTGCATAACTCACGGACTTTTGAACAAAAACCCTCGAGGCATTGTACTCGTATAATATTTTCATTTTGTTTGAATTCACAACGTTTCACTTGACGTAGGACCGAGAAGCGATCGAGTAGGCGAGTACTCGAAAGGAGGCCACGGGTAGCGCAGTGTTGGGCGCCCTCCCACCAGATGCAGCTACGACTCGAAGGAGTTCGCCGGTGGTGCTTTATAAGAAGAGCCGAAGATCGTGTGTGGTAGCGAGTTTTGGCGAGAGACCTGATGGTATGACATGGTAGATTGACCCTCTCGACTCATCTACGACGTGCTGCACATATATAGTCGACGATCCCATGCGAACCATCTAGAACCCCTCAGCTATTTTGCTTCGCTGCAGTCGGGTGCATTAGCCGTGTGGTGTCGACCGATTTACCAGCTACCTCAACTCTTCCCGAGGGTATTGTAAAAGGCGTCTAAAGCAAAACCGCTACCACCACACTGAGGAACTGAACCACCTCTAAAAGAGTGGACTCTACCCAACCAGCTTGGTCAACATAGCATCCCGCATGCACAAGTGTTTGAAACTGATTTGAATGCAAGGCGTGATTAAATCGAGGACATTATTGCACCATATTATTGTAGATCTAGAGGCCGCCTTATAAAGACTATGAACTAACCTCAAAAGCGGTTTCTTCTCAGCTTCCTTCTTCAATGCTAAGCCTCCTGAGAGCTTTCTTGCTGCTCAGTACTAAAACCACTTCACAGAAATAATTCCTACAAAATCACATACAAACAGATTTCACTATAATTTCTAATGCAATTTGCAAAAGTGAATCACTGCCGCATTGCGCTTTTAACATCCCACAAATACAAACCAAAATGGCACTAAACATCACTTTTTGTACTGTCTATTAAGTAATAGTTTGTCTATAATGATTGCGTATTATTTAAACAAAATAAATAATCATTTTTTTACAATAAAATCCTAGACGAGACACGGGTGGGACCACCCACAGCTTGACAGCTGACTGACCGAATATGGCTGACAGAATATTTACGCATGCGCCCCGCGGAGATAGACACGCGCAAAATATAGGGGTGTCCCGGGGGCTGGATAGGTTATGGTTAGAATGTGAGCGGATAGCGGAGAGACAAGCAACAAAAGAGAAAAGGCTCATTGAAGGCATAAGAGGTGTAAGAGTTTGGGGTTTGGGGTCCCGGTCCTGCGGCATATATGACCTGCCCACTGTCACTTCAGCTTCCTGATTCTTTGAGCTTAGTCGTCAACTTTAGTACACTGAGTTACTGAGGCCTTGAGTTCGCTGAATTTAAACCATAGGCCCATTGAATTTCTACTTTGTTGTGAATTTTTTAACTATCACTGGATTGACTGTAACCGAAAATATTAAGGAAACCAGTATCACCATACATACGAATCGGCATTGATCCTAATCATGGTTACTGCATAGATTATAGCTCAAAACCACAGCGTAAACCAAGCACAGGTAAGGAGGACCTATGCCCTGCATCAGAACGTTGTTGAATGATATTGAGAGTTACATTACGCTAAACATCTTGAAACCTGTCTTTCTACCGTGAATATCAGCTTCAAGGCTTTTTCAAAGATCGCCAACACACACGAGCTTCTTCTTCTTGTTCTTGTTACTGGACTTTTTCCACAATTACTTTGTCAGGACCATCATTTTGTTTGAGAACAATTCAGCAAGGCCTCTAAGAAGCGGAGTGGTCTATTGGACTGTATTCACTACAAGCTGCTGGTAGTAACTCAAGCCTCTAGAGAATCCCCTCTAGTTCGAGTGCTATACTCGAACATGCTTATGCAGCCTCCATTAATCCACCGCAGAATGAGCTGTGATAACACCTATATTGAAAAAGTATTCGTTTAATTCCGCTCTTCTCATCAAGTCATTATCAACGACTTTCTTTAAGGCCTGTTTAAATATAAGCGATATTCGCTGCTGCCTGCTGTAGCGATAATATCTAGGTGATATTCCACCGGGTATTTTGTACCGCAAGTCGGGCGGATTTTTCAGAGAGAACGAATATCGTAAGCGTAAGGTAAGCGTTTTACCGCTCACACTGTCTGGCCCGCTATACGCGATATATCGCTACCCAAAGCGGTTAGCGAACATCGCCTATGTGTGATCGAAGGAATTATCGCGCATCCACGCGAATATCGCTACCGCAGACAACAGGGAGTCTATCTGAAAAGGCCTTCTAAATGGCTTAGAGTCTACCTAATCGAAAAAATTCCGTTCTGTGTACCATTTAACAGGATCAGTACAAACCAAACCATCATTATTATTAGTACACACCATTTATTAATTTGTTTGGTCAAACAGTTTTTAGCCTTACGTAAGTTTTGGCTCTCTAACGTGAAAACTATTCGGCTTATTTTTATTTTATTTTAAGTGATTATTATATCAACTCCGGACGATATGTGTGCCTGTAGTTACCATGATTATAGTGATTTTCTTTTTCACAGTAAACACAGCATAAACTGTAAATTATTATCTAGATTGTAAGTTGTAAATTACAAAATTTAAACAAAATAGTTATCTGCCTAAAATCATAATGTTAAAATTGTTCCTGTTGGAATATTATTGTTATATATTTAAAGCATGTAACAGTATTCCGCCCCCCGTTCCCGCACTCGCTATGACCACGTCCTTAAAACTTGTCAAGGGCCATTAATACGCAAGCGATTTTAAGCCGTTAATGTTTGCAACTACAAAGCTTAAGAAAGAGGGTAGTTTGATTTTGTTAGGGGTTTTGATTTGTCTTCCCTAGTTCTTTAATAATATAGCGTATTTATACCTACAAGTTTTTTGAAAAATAAGTCTGTGTCGTCTTAAATTGCTTTTTCGCAACATGTATTGGTGTACAATAAGGAGTTTATCTATCTACGAATCTATATCTATATACATATAATAAAAATGTAACTGATCGCTGTCTGTACATGAAAGATATATGAGAATAGAACCCAAAACAATGATCGTTAGAATTTTTGTCTGCTTGTCTGTGCGTTTGTGCGCGCTAATCTTAGAAACGGCTTAACCGATTTGGGTGCGGTTTTCACTAATGTATTGTGGTAAGTTTCACTTAAAATTTAGTGTTTGTTTTATTTCAATCAGTTCATAAATAAAAAAGTTATATCAATATAAAGAATCACGTCGAATAAAGACGGTGCTTATAATATAAGTCCACCCGGACCAAGTCGCGGACAACAGCTAGTATATAATATCTTTATTGCATGTACTTAAAATGAGTTGTTACAATAAGACATTACAGTATTAGATACCATAAGGTCAAAGGATGACATATTCCTAGAAGGAATCTCTTCCAATTAACCTTGGAATCGTTTTTTTTCCCAAAAGGTAATCGAAATAGTCGATAAATAACGTTTCGATTATAGATGCATATAGAGATGGTACCTCAGTTGGTAGGGCAATATAAACATACATCATCCACGTAATAATTTATCACCCATCACCATCCCCTGTATAAAAATTTACAAATTACCATATTAGGTACCTACGAAATTAAAAAGTATAAAAAATTACAAAGATTTACAGACTATAGTTTTTTTTTGTACAGCATATTATTATAGTCAAGAGTATTATAAATACTTTTACAAATGTTTATCACTACCTCTTCTCGTTAGCAGTGGGACAAGTACCTTAAATACATTACCCATTTTCCACTAAACGAGGAACTTAATAGCCCATTTAATTAAGCACCCTATGGTATATAACACTCAACCCTTCAACGGCTTACAAAAAACAATCTCGATCAAATCAAGTGGAACGTTCGGTCGGCGCGACCTTTGATGCGGTTGGGACGAGCGAAGGGTTTATTTGCTCGTCACCCCTGTTAATACCTGTGCTTGATACTGTTCTGATTAAAGTTAGAGACATCAATACTTATTGAAAACCGTTTCATTCCAAGCTTTAGTATTAAACTCTACAGGGATAGTTTTCTCAGGAACTCGTGCTTAAATTTGACAATAAATTTTATATAAAGTTTTTTGATTTTTTGTTAGTGTCTTGGTGTCTGGTTAGGTATAGCGGGCGGGTTTGGTTAGTCCACTCTTTCGGAGGTGGTGTTGTTCCTTAGCGCTTGTGACAGCGATTTTGTTATCCAATCGCCACATTAAGAGATGCCTATCTCCTAATATGGCTGGCGTAAAGTCTGAAGATATCCAGCAGTGTACGAAAAACAGGACTCGTAACTGTTACGATATTGCCAATTTAGTGTTGCTCCAAAGAAAATTGCAAGACTATAAAAATTTAGATACTGCATTAGGATCACCAGGAATTTGTAAATAATTTAAATTTGAATTTTACTTTACCACCTGAACAAAGTCAAAGACGTTGCGGATGCAGCACGTGCCAACGTTAAGTGGAGGCAAGATGTCAACTTGCCAAGCCGAATCTGGACAACATTATTTAAGTTACATCGGTACCTTCAAAGGCACCTCCCAACGTGTCTCTCTTTTCAAAGGTTGGGACTAGTAGAGAATGCCTCCAAGTATTGAGCTCGACTTTTTTGAACAACTAAGTGCAATAAAGGAAATAAAAAATAACTGTTCATACGATTTTAAACCCTACTTATTACTCTGTGTATATATACGCTTTACGCTAAAGTAATGTATACGCTTTACACGACAGTTTAACAATGCATATTGTAACAACAACACGAACTATATGTTTTTTTGGACGGCGCGCGGCGTGCGGCGTGTTTCCCGCGTAGAAAGCATTACGAGCCTTGTTGTTCAAACAAAAGCTTTTGCCGTGCTATTACATTCATAGAACTCCTTTGATAGTCACGTTTCTCTGTATATCTATCTCGAAATTTAGATATAGATTACTGTAACCCAAATTTTCATAATTTTATCGGGTTTTTTAAAACCGAACATGAATCAACCATGTATTTTGGTTGATCGGAGAAAAATAATCAATCTTAAAAATGTCGCCAGCAGTGTCAACTACCTTCAAATGTACCTACTGCATTTCCCACTTTATCGTATTTCCCCAATGTACGTACGTGTTTCGGTAGTGAGTGAGATGTGCCAGAGCACATTCCCATCCTATCCTATCCCTTCCCATTTATTTATTTGCATTCATATACGTCGTTTACATATCATTGGTAAATAGTAATTACCCAGGTACATGTCTATCTATACATATAATAAAACTGTAGAACCAGCGTGTCTATACATTGAACATATTTACCAAAACCTGATTGATGGCGATGAAGGAAGAGTATCGGAACACAAAAAGACGATTTTAATTTTTTTTTCTGTCTGTCTGTTTGTCTGTTTGAACACGCTAATCTCCAAAACTACTGCACGGATGTTCATGAGGTTCCCACAGGTTAATTAAGCTTAGCTTGGCGCTTCGAATAGGCTGCTCGTCTGCCGTCTTCTTTCTATAAAAAAAAATCAATCGTAGAGTTCATTTTGTCGATATCTATATTGATGCCCAGTAAGAGCGGTGGACCTGAGTATCTATACTCGGCTCACATTCATAAGGTTCACACTTCGAACCCGACCCATGCCACTCAATTTCTCTTTACATATTTTTCAATTACCTATCACTAGTGGAGAGGCACAGGCTAATGGTGAGACATCGTTTTGTGGTTGAGTAGCAATTGAAAAATGGTCTCGCCGTGACCGCGGCTCATGTGACTGGACTGAAATAACCGCTACAAAATAAAAATCATGTGTAATACGTCACCAGGCCTTTTAAATCATGAGTAATACGTCACCAGGCCTTTTATTATCCACCACTAGACACGGGCCTCCAGATGCATGTTATCTTGTGCATGTGGGTTAGCAAGCTCACTTTTTTAGAGGTAATATTCTTCTTCAGGGCTTGTTATCCCCTAAACGCCTGTTACGACTCCCACGGATGGTGGGTGGTCTGTAGCATACAGTAGGCCATTATTTATTTATAGGAGAAAAAAACAGATAACAGCTTAAATATATCCAAAAAAGAAATCAACGATAGTCTAAGCGAATCCTTAAAAAAAATCTCACTGATATTTGTGTAGATCCTATTAATGAAATTATAAATGCGAAAGTTTGTGAGGATGGATCTAAGAATGTTTGTTACTCTTTCACGCAAAAACTACTCAATGGATTTTAATTAAACTTTACAATAATATAGCTCATACATCAGAATAACACATGGGCTATATTTTAATTTGAAATTTTGAAAAAAAAAACTTATAAACCGAAGCGAAGCGAGGGCGGGTCGCTAGTATTACATAACAGGGCGGCAACAATGATGCACGTGTAAAAATCTACGATATTTAAGCGATTTCTTTTTTATATAGACAAGAGGGCGGACGAGCAAGCGGTCCCACGTGGTGGTAAGTGTTACCGCCGCCCATGGTCACCTGCAACACCAGGGGGCATGCGGGCGCGCTGCCGACCTTGGAAAATCCTATCCACAGCTTTCTTGAAGAACCCCATGTCGTAGCTTAATGAGAAGACCTCTGGTAAACTTTAAGTACTACCCAATAAGCCGGCCACGGTAATCCAATATCTAATTATTTATCAGATCACACTAAATGACGGAATTTACTCATTCAAGGCACGCAACCTTTGGTCATTTTAATCTAATAATGCTTGGCAGAAGTAAATCAATGTTTGTGAATAATTTACTGTAAGTTTTTTTTTTTTATGAACGAAGGTGGCAGACGAGCATACAGTCCACCTGGTGGTAAGTGGATACTGTAGCCCATAGAAATCCGTGATACATGCCAAGATTAGTCCAAAATGACAAACGTTGGCACGCCCCCGGCTGCGCTGCCTACCTTTGGATATAGGAATGGATTTGGAGAAAGGGTTGGGGAAATGGGGAGGGATAGGATAGGAATGGGCTCTGACACATCTCACTTACTATCGAAATACGTACATACTCGTACATTAGGGAAATGAGATAAAGTGGGAAATGCAGTACATTTCAAGGTAGTCTTCTGTGAGAGAGGGGTAACGTGGCCAGTCGAGTGCGCCCAGCGGTTGTTGGATTGCAGCGTGCACTCTCCCCCTGAGTCTAGCTGATATGTATTAATATCAAGTAGGGTAGATGTCAACTATATATAAACATCTACCCTCAAACGGAGGCGCAGTTGTTCTCCGCGCCCTTAGTCGCACGTCAAATCCAAGTTACGTTTTTCAATTGTGTTCCGGTATCTATCACTAGCACGTCGTATGAAGCGTCCTGAACACTTCAAGATGAAACAAATGACTACACCTAATGGTAATTAATGCAGGGCACACGAAAACTGACTTCAGACAGTAGTGTGGTATAACCTTATATTGAGAATTATATTAGCACGCAATCTTTTCCCGTGGGTGGACTTAACAAAGCCAAGAGGTTACCATCAAGCCCTGAAGAACTACACCACCTCTAAAAGAGTCGATTCGCCAATCCGCTTGGCCAGCGTGGCGCCCATGCACCCCCCATGCACAGGTCAATGTCAATGTCGAGGTTTAGGTCCAGCAGTGGTTGCATTGAGAATTAAGAGGACTGTAAGAAACAATGTTCGCAAGAAAAAATGTAAAGTATTTGTGAGATAATAATAGGAATATAATCGGTGACAAATACTCGTATGTAAATTTAATTAAAATTGTACAAACAAACATTAAATCAGACATTCCTGGTACAAGGGTGTATTTTACTTGAATGCCTGTGTTTATACGAAAATATTTAAAGGTATCATTTTGGATGCACGCAGTTATTACAATAACTATCTCGTGAGTTTTCACCCAAATAGTTTGGCATTTTCTGTCAGAAACAGTGTTTCTAGACGAAGTATATTGAGCTCTCTAGACTTTAGATAATTGCTGATCTTTTTTCAGTAATTTTTTTTTTAATTTCCTAAAACCACACACAGTGTTTTTTTTTTTTATAGAGAAGAGGGCGGACGAGCAAGCGGTCTCACGTGATGGTAAGTGTTACCGCCGCCCATGGACACCTGCAACACCAGGGGGTATGCGGGCGCGCCGTCGACCTTGCAAAATCCTATTCACAGCTTTCTTAAAGAACCCCATGTCGTAGCTTAATGGGAAGACCTCCTGAGGCAGTTCGTTCCACAGCCTACGGGTTCGCGATATAAAATAATTTTTGGACCGAACAGTACGCGACACCTCCGTATCTAGGAAATGCGGATGGACCGCACTTCTGTGACGGGAGGTGCGGTTGTAGAAACCCGAGGTAGGAATTATATTAAACAATTCTTCGGAGCATTCCCCATTGTACAGGCGGTAGAACAACAGAGATGCAACGTCTCTCCGAACGCTGAGGGGTTCTAAACTGCCCGTGAGAGTGGGATCGTTGACAATACGAACAGCACGTCGTTGGATGGAGTCAAATGGGTCCAATTGGTATTTCGGTGTGCCGGCCCAGAGATGTGAGCAATACTCCATATGGGGCCTCACCTGAGCTTTGTAAAGCATTAGGAGTTGCCCAGGGGTGAAGTACCGCTTCGCTCTGTTCAGCACACCGAGCTTTTGGAGGCCATTTTGGCCTTACTTTCCAGATGACCCCTAAATTCGACTTTGCTGGAAATGTCGACACCAAGGATCCCAATACTAAAACTACCGCAAAATATCTAAACATGCTGTATGCACAACTTGTTGGTCAATATTGGTCAATATCAAGAATGAATACCAATATATGGTAGTGTCTTAAGCTTGGTTATGTATTTTCTAGAAACTGTATTGTGTACAATATTTAAATAATACAACCGCTGAACAAAATAGGTAGGTACAAATGATACATAGAGTACCTACACATCAGGAGTGAATTACAATTTTTGTTTGCGTTCAATAACCAGTTATTACAATAGCTTCAACGTTTAAACTTACAAATAATAACTTAGATGAATTTTCCACTTTTGTCAAAACCATCTAACGCTTTTTTAAATTATTAAGAAAACAATATGTAACAAAACGTCACGTGCTCTAAACTACAGCTCTGGGCAAAAAATGGTTCAATGGTTTCAGGTCTGGTAATTTTGATGTAAATGATGTTCCTCGCCGTAGTCATCCTATTAAGGTAAATGTTGATGTTATCATTGAAAACAATTGAAGCAGATTGACACATAAGCGGTCATCAAATTGTGGAAGAACTTAGCATTCACCACTCAACAGTTTTGGATCACCTGCATAAATTGAATTTTCTAAAATATGCTAGATGTTTGGGTGCCGCATGATTTAAATGACAGAAACTTGGTGATTAGACTTTTCATATGCGAGATGTTGTTAAAACGAAATGATATCGATCCATTTGTGAAGAGATTGGTAACAAGCGATGAGAAGTGGATCACCTACGATAACAATGTTGGAAAAAAGACTGGAAAGGCATTGTGTATTACGAGCTTTTGCCACATGGCCAAAAGATTAATTCTGATGTCTACTGTCAGCAATTAGTAAAATTGAAACAAGCACTTGAAGAAAAACGCCTAGAATTAAGGGATAAAAAAGGTATAGTTTTCCATCACGACAATGTTCGACCG
Organism: Sesia apiformis; assembly: GCA_914767545.1. NCBI lineage: Eukaryota > Metazoa > Arthropoda > Insecta > Lepidoptera > Sesiidae > Sesia > Sesia apiformis. Next base: position 886,599 of record OU611968.1, read on the forward strand.
TATAAGTCTTCGATGACGCATCCTCCATACAGTTCAGACATAGCACCTTCGGATTATCATGTATTCCGTTCTTTACAGAATTCTCTAAATGTAGTAAAATTACATTCAAGAGAAGCCTGTATAAACCATTTAAATCAGTTTTTCGCTCATAAAACCCCAAAATATTTATAGCGATGGGATAATGGCTTTGCCAGAAAAATGGCGAATGATAGTCGTCTTAAATGCATAATATTCCGTTCAATAAATATGTGTGTACCTAATACAAAAAGTCTTTATTATTTTAACAATAAAAAGGCCCCGAACTTATCCGACTACCTAATATTGTAATATCCAAAGTTTCTGCAGTCACTCAAATTGTAACTCGAGTGATTATATCTACGCAATCGCGCATCAAAGCTTGCCATCTTTGCGTAACTCAGATGTGAATTGCGTTAATTGCGTATCTTATACAATCGTTGTAATTAAATTAATTAAAACGACGCATTTATGAAGTTAGCTGTGGAATGCAACGTGATATATGCTTTCGAACATGTTTTTTTTTATAGAAAGAAACAAGGTATTTTAAATTGTTATGTAGGTATTGTTTTTCTCGGAAGGTCACTAAAGATAGCAACGTCGCACCGAATGTGCATTGTTTGCCATTACGATCGTGTCAGGCGTTAACCGTAAATGGTAACCAACCCTTGTAGTATCACTGCAGGACATAGGTCTTCCTTCTCGAGCACATTGTATTGTGCATGAAGGATATAGGGCTTTAAAAGCGCCACGCTGTGCAAGTGTAGATCCTCAGGCCTTTGTGGTAGCGACTATTTACTACAGACAGCCACGGGAACAGATAGGATAATTTTATTCAAATGACGGCCGACAACATTCAACACATATTTAATTATATTTAAATGAAAGAAAAAAAGTACTTTGAAGACAATAAAAAATAATTTATTAGGTAAATACTTATAATTAATTACAAAATATTAAATTGATAAGTATTGTACAATGAACAGACAGGTAAGGTCTTAAAATAATTCTAGGGGTATAAATTAGGTAGGTACAGAGGCCGAATTACATTTTTGTACATTTTGAATTTTGACACTTTAAAGCTAGCAAAGACACATTGTATCTATTTTTCTGTGGCTGCAAGTGTCCGCCGCTGTGCCTATTATTTAAGGTTTTATTTTATTATTTACAGGCTATCATTTAAGTAGTAAAATGTAAGTTTTAGAATTATCTTCCAGTATATCTTAAAGCTTATTTTCATGCCAAATAAAGTTCTAATACTATTGTATTAAGGTACTTTAGTAGTTTCATGTCCATATATAGATTAAACGTGAAACGTTCAAAGTGAGGATTAGGTAGTTATACGTCACGCGTGCGATTGAAACATTGTGTATCCTGTCGCTACCGTCACTATACATTTTTAAAAAACTAAGAGACTCTTGTAGATTTGAAATGCGTTATCCTCAGAAGTTAATACTACCCAGTTATAAAAAAGGTTAGTCTAACAAAAATTCATATTATATGGCAATTCTTTTTTTAATAATAATCGAAATTCAATTAAAAATCTTAATTTGACTATTAAAACTGTTAAAAAAACCGGTAAATGCATTCATTCTTCGTACATTTTTCTAGTCTTTAAAAATACTCGTAAACTATCGGCTGCTTGCTTGATCGATAAAAAGCGTAACTTTGATCGATAGTGCAATATAGTACTTTTTTTAATGGAGTCTGAAGTTCGCTGGAAGAAGGACATGAAATTACTCTCTATGTAGACTACATTATGGTTGTTTTAAAGTACGACTCAGACTAATTCTAAGACCGAGAAATAATTGTGTCTGGTCTTAAGTATCGACTATGGATAAATCTTGGAAGAATGCCTCTTCGACATCAGTGGCGAAAGGTGCGCGTCGCTCTAGGGGCGCCCTGCGACGCGCCGCTCGAGCCACGCTCCTGTGTGTTTTAGTACTAATTATTCTATGCCTCTTCACAAATATTTGACATGTACAAAAGACGGATTTAATGTCTTGGGGTTAATCCAGATCAATCCTACCTTCCGGTTCCTACCGGTCCAGATCAAAGAGAAAGCGGTTGCAGATAATGGATTCTATTTGTTTATATTATTACTAGCTGCGCCCGCAACTTCGTACGTGTGGCATTTTAGTTTTTAAACTTTAAATTGGAATATATTTTCTTCCCGTCATCCGATTTAGATGAAACAAAGCATATTCGAAGCGGCAAGCTAAGCTTAATTAACCTGTGGAAACCCCCGTGAAAATGCGTGGCGTAGTTTTGGAGATTAGCGTGTTCGAACAGACAGACAGACAAAAAATTTCAAAATCGTCTTTTTATATTGTGATACTCTTCCTACATCGCCCCCAATCAGTTTTTTGGTAAATATATTCAATGTACAGACACGCTGGTTCTACAGTTTTATTATATGTATAGATGTTTAGACTGAAATTGCACGCGCGTTTCCATTTCTGTTTGATCTGGTGGTTGACTGGTAGAAAACGTCATATGGAATTAAGTCCGCTATTTGTACTTGTGCAATAAAATGTAAATAAATAGATAAAATTATAGATGCATTTATTTATGGGAAATAATTACATGAAATCGATGGCAGATATGTGTTATATGTTAGTGTAGTGTTCAACAGCTAAGTGTGTGTGTCGGTGCAGCTCTCGTATTTGGTATATTAATAAGTATTTATAAGTATTTGGTATAGAGGTACGAGTGTTTGGTATATTAATGAGCACATTAATAACCATTAACCCCTTTTGTTGTAGCACCTCGCTTTCAGAGCATACCTCTTAAGATCTTGGAGAGTATCGGGATCCTTGGTATCGACATCTCCAGCAAAGTCGAATTTAGGGGTCATCTGGAAAATAAGGCCAAAATGGCCTCCAAAAAGCTCGGTGTGCTGAACAGAGCGAAGCGGTACTTCAAACCTGGGCAACTCCTTATGCTTTACAAAGCTCAGGTGAGGCCCCATATGGAGTACTGCTCTCATCTCTGGGCCGGCGCACCGAAATACCAATTGGACCCATTTGACTCCATCCAACGACGTGCTGTTCGTATTGTCGACGATCCCACTCTCACGGGCGGTTTAGAATCCCTCAGCATTCGGAGAGACGTTGCGTCTCTCTGTGTGTTCTACCGCCTTTATAATGGGGAATGCTCTGAAGAATTGTTTAATATAATTCCCACCTCGGGTTTCTACAACCGCACCTCCCGTCACAGAAGTGCGGTCCATTCGCATTTCCTCGATACGGAGGTGTCGCGCACTGTTCGGTCCAAAAATTATTTTATACCGCGAACCCGTAGGTTGTGGAACGAACTGCCTCAAGAGGTCTTTCCATTGAGCTACGACATGGGGTTCTTCAAGAGAGCTGTGAATAGGATTTCGCAAGGTCGGCGGCGCACCCGCATACCCCCTGGTGTTGCAGGTGCCCATGGGCGGCGGTAACACTTATCACCACGTGGGACCGCTTGCTCGTCCGCCCACTAATCTATAAAAAAAAAAAAAAAAAACATCTTGACACAAGACACAAGTTCGATAATGCACTTGAAACCTACTCACATTGTATGTAAACCTCAGTGCATCAGAATGTCGCAACTAGTTACGAGACGTTACGATTCATATAACCAAAGATGGGTTAAGTTTTTCTGATGACAGAATAAAGAAATAGAATTCCGTCGATTTTGTGACGAGTCGATGACATCGATGACTTGATGCATTTTAGTTTCAATCAAAAATCTGCCCGCTTAAATACAGGCCGTTGTACGTGGCAATGAAATAACGCCAAAAGTTGATAATAGTTTGTTTAAAATAGGACAGTAGAATCGATTCTGGGTCAATCCATTTCAAATCACCCAGGCAATGTTGCTCAACATTTTTTATTTTCCTGGATTTTTTTCCATGTGTTCCCTATAGGTAGACAGACACAAAACACTGTTTGAAAAATATTTAAAGGCCATAGTTCTTTTCTGGGAGCCATTTTTAAAGTGGCGTTTGGGCAAATTTTAATAAAAAACGTGGTTTGCGGAAAGTTTAATAGCCAAGCTATTTTTAAAGATATCTGAATAATTCAAAAACCAGTGTGTTCAGCCTGAAATGAACTTCAGGTATACATTATTTTACTTTTTCTATCATGCAAGAGAGTCAGTCAATCTCTTTGTGTAAAAACTCGGAAAAAATTTATTAATCGTTACTTTTTAAGACCATAATTTTTTATGAAGGAAAAGAGACTCACTAATAATATGTTATTTCTGTGTTGAATACTTATATAACTACCTGCATTATAAGTTTTAGTCCTGAGAATGCACTCCTTTTTTTTCTAGAGCTTTTCAAAAAGGGCCGAAAGCCTTTTAACGTCAATTTTCTCAGGTCAATATCTAAAAAGGGACTGAATGAAAACAAGTGAAAATTTTACAGAATGTTCTTTATACAAATAGGAATATCTCACAAAAAAATTATGACTGAGACTCAACTACATTTAGAGTAATAGAGCAGTGAATTTCAGTAAAAACACGGGTAGTGTGCAGTGCCAAGTTAGCAAACAAGTGCTTGTTTATATCATTGTAATGATAAAACTGATTGTTAATACAAACATTAACAATTAGTTTTATCTAAAACAATTAACTTATATTAAAAATTTAAAAGTTTTATTTTTTTTATTTAGGCCTACCTTATATTTATAATTAAAACTGATTTAAAACTAGAAATAATATATATCAGCAAAAAACAATACTCAACCATAACATAGCAATAAGTTAAAACACTTATGTTAAGAAAAAGTATTTATTATATCTATTTCACTTAAAAAAACAAGTGACGAGAGAAACACTGCGTTTCGCTTGTTTGTCGTGTTAAAATGATGTCTTTTAAGTGATTATTTACGTAAAAGTGGGCCTCGTTTAGGCTAAAAAAGCACTTTGATAATATATTTGAGTGCTTTGTGCTACAACTCTGGAATAGCTTACCGGTTGGGATTAGGGAGGCTCCGTCAATTGATGTCAATTGATGAGCTTCAAATCGCGTGTATCTGAACACTTTTTACTCAAACAGTGTGAATAACTGATATGTTCATTATTATGTTATTTATAATTTTATGTATATATGTGTATGTAAATTTATATTTATGTTGTATTTATATACTTAGTGTAATAGTTTCAAAATACTATTATATTTAGCCTGCTCTCAACCACCAAAGGTTAGCTGGAAGAGAATGCTATATAGCATTAAGTTCGCCTTTGTACACACATTTTGGTGCAATAAACAATTTATCTATCTATGTTTTGCATTATTTTGGTGACACGTTGTATAAAGACTATCTGTTGCCGTAACCAGCATTTGTATCGTCCACAGGTGGACACGGACTCCCTCATGCACATGTATAAGGGATGTATCACCTTATATCGATACATACATGTAACATCTACATACATACACACATCTTACATACATGTAAGATGTGTGTTTATCCTGATGCATAAGGAATGTATCACCTTAAATCGTGACGCTGACCAAGTGGGCTGGCGAGTCCACTCTGTTAGAGGTGGTGTAGCCCTTCAGGGCTTGTGTCAGGGATTTAGCTATCCCTTAGTCGCCTCTTACAACACTCACGGGAAGAGATGGTGTGGTGGTGGTATTGTAAAGGCAGGCGACACCGTGCGGCTTGGCCCCAATGAAATGAATTGTGTTTGTAATTCCATAAAAAAAGTTGACTATTTTAGTCCCCTGTTAATTTTGTATTGTTTTTTATCGAAAAAAGGTGACATGTGAGCGTACAGTCGACCTGATGGTGAGTGGATACTGTCGTACATAGACATCCGCGATACATGCCAACATCAATCCAGAATGACATCTCTCCGAGACTTCCTATTCTATGAACTTTTTCCAAAATCTTTTAACTATAAATTTTTTGCCTATTTTACAAGATAGAATATATATATTCTTATATATATATATTCAAGAATATATATATATTCAAGATAGAATATATATAGATAGAATATATATAATATATATATTCTATCTTGTAAAATAGGCAAAAAATTTATAGTTAAAAGATTTTGGAAAAAGTTCATAGAATAGGAAATGCATATATATATATATATACATATGCAGAATAATAAATACAATTAATAAGCGTATACATTATTTTATTACATATGTTACGCGCGCTCACAGTAGGAAAACCGCTGACGCCTCAATACCTACCGCGTGTTACCAACTGGACTTGGAAACGGGGACATTGCTGACGGTGCGGCACGTGTAGCTGTGGAAAGACTTCATCGCACCGAAGCATGGAAAATTACCGGCACTTATAATCCAACCTCGATTAGGGTCGCACGTTAGCATGTAGTTAGAATGTAGTTAGTAATATTAAGTATGTAGTTAGTACTTATAATTAACTTTAATATTAGTAAATTGGTTTTTATTCGCTCCTCCGACGGCGGTCTACATAATTGGCGCAGTCGGTAGGATATTCGGTCGGTTCGCGTTCGCGTACGTTCCAGATTCGATCGTCCCGCAGCGCGCCCGGTGGCATCCTTGCCTTAGCCGAATATCTGAACAGAGGACCACGTCGCCGGAGAGGAATCCAGACTTCGATTGGGCGGAAGAAGACCATGCTCATGTAAGTACACTGAATTGTTCTGTGAGTTGCTTCCCTAATTTTAGTCCTTATCCATAATCAAAATTTTCCACCCCAAAAAATCGGGATCCCGCGAGACTACTTCACCTAGGCAGTCTCGTCGGCATAGTGTCTTAGACATAGGTAGGAATATAGTTTCCGATTTAGATATCGATAGCAGTAGATTAATATTAGGAAATAAAATGGCTTCCTTTGATCCTGACACCATTTTTAAGGTATTATGCCTGGTGCCAGAATTCGACGGAAACCCGCACATTTTAACTAGATTTATTAGGATTTGCGATCAGCTCGCTATTCAATACCTATCAGACTCCCCTGAAAATTAATTAAGTAATTTATGTCAACTGAGTGGAATATTGAATAAAATCACTGGCTCAGCAGCTCGAACTATAAACTCGCAAAAGTATACACGCAGTTAGATAGTTTAGAACCCAAGCGAACCAAAAAGGTCTTATAGATGAGCTAGGCTCCGTAATTAAAAGCATAACAGGCAATCTGGACTACCAAGATGCCATCAAATATAATCACGCCATTAAGGTATTGGAAAGTAGTCAAAATGTAATTTCTTCTGAACTAAATAATCATATTAGTCTCAGTACAGAAAGGATGACGCAAGGAAATCGTATCATAACCCAGTTAATTGAAAATCAAAAGAGAATTAATGCAACATTACTTTTGTTAGTAGACAGCAATGCTTACGAAGAATCTAGTTTAATAAAATACGCTAAGTTTGCTCAACTATTGGCAATAATTAGCGAAAATGTCGACGACTTATTTCTAGAATTAGTTAGAATCGAGGACATACTAGCGTTTATTCGAGTTTCCATTACTCATCATTCTATGTTAAGTTTGAATATAATTAATAGTATGTTAGTCAAACTTAAGAAAATTTATAACGAGACTCAACTATTAGACATAGAGCCTAGGGAACATTATAATGTTATTAAAACTGGGTCTTATTACATAGATAGGCAATTAGTAATAGTTTTCCAAATACCCATAGTTTCCCCAGACATGTACGATCTTTATAAATTATCCATATTTCCGAATAAGTATAATCAAACCCTCGTCCCTCCATATCCTTTCATAGCAACTAACAGGTATACATTCATGTACATGGAGGCTGAATGCCCGAAGGTAAATCTACACTACCTATGCGAGGAGAAGATCAGCCATCAGCTACACACTCAAGCAGACTGCATTCAAAACCTCATCATCAACCAAGCACTGGACAAGAGATGCACCCCAACCACAATAGTTCTCTCCAGAGAAGCAATGGAAAAACTCGACGCCCGGTACTACGTGATCGTCTTCCCACATCCAATAAAAGTTAAACTCTCATGCGGCCGGGAAGATTTCATGACATTACAAGGCAGTTATTTGGCTACCGTACCCACCAGTTGCATCATACGTACATCTGAGTTCACGATCGTCAATACCAACGACCGAATAGAAGGCAATCCCATGAAAATAACGAAGATTTTATTTGACACCAGCGCCCACAACACCATTTCATCCAACATCGGGTTAAACTCCATCAATCTAAACGGACTTCAGAACACCCAAGAAAAAATTATGTTGCAAACACCCGTGACTTTGGGAGCCTCAATACCCGAAGCATTGTACCACACCACAATCCCTCTCTACATACTCATATTAGGTGCACTTGCACTTGGGACGCTGCTACTAATAAAACACTGCAGAACGAACAACGCAAATAAGGAAGAGTCTACACCGGAAAATCATACTTATGCGGACATTGGAAAAATCCCGAGAGCGAAACAGGCTCCAGCAACATTTTCGCTCAACGTTCTCAAATAGTTGCTGTTCTCACGGGGGAGGTGTTACGCGCGCTCACAGTAGGAAAACCGCTGACGCCTCAATACCTACCGCGTGTTACCAACTGGACTTGGAAACGGGGACATTGCTGACGGTGCGGCACGTGTAGCTGTGGAAAGACTTCATCGCACCGAAGCATGGAAAATTACCGGCACTTATAATCCAACCTCGATTAGGGTCGCACGTTAGCATGTAGTTAGAATGTAGTTAGTAATATTAAGTATGTAGTTAGTACTTATAATTAAATTTAATATTAGTAAATTGGTTTTTTTTCGCTCCTCCGACGGCGGTCTACATAATTCATATAAAAACAAAATACAAAAAAGCAAAAGAAACAGCCACATAATATATCACATATAAATACAATCTAAATTAATTATAATCTTATAATTAATTAAACATATAATATAATTACACATTTACTCAGTACACGGTAGGTCAATCAATGAGTGTATTTTTTGTACCTACAATAACAATTACAATAAGTTATGGAAAAAAAACTAGTAGAGTCAATTGTAAAGCGCGCGCCACGAGCAGGAAGAACTTCGATCATTGACATGACATTGACCGTCGGGCACCGAGCATTATTGTACCTTAATATGATGTGTCTAGTAAACTGGTCCTTGATCGATGATTTCACACAAATCTCTTTTCCGTCCAGTTTCGCCTGATCTCGAGTCAATGATTGAAGTCATGACTTGTGGCGCGCGCTTTAGTTTCGATATTGAACCACCTATTTTCAACTTTTGCGTTATTTCAATGGCACATATATAGCGTTACGTGTCTGTACTCAGGGCCGTCTTTACCAGGGGGTGCAAGGGGTGCGGTGCACCCCGGGCGCTCACCTTTTAAAGGTAATGAAAAAATATAACGCTATAGTAAACAATTACACAATAGGATATTTGACTGTCATAGGATACACAATAGGATATTTGACTGTCATAGGATACACAATAGGATATTTGACTGTCATAGGATACACAATAGGATGTTTGACTGTCTTAGGATACACTCCCGCACCCCGGCGCAGAATAGACTTAAGACGGCCCTGTCTGTACTTACTTATGTAAAGATAGATAAAACACTAAATACTTATATATATTTACCATAACTTTACTAGCGACAAGAATAAAATTGCAAACAATAAAAATTATTATAATTGACTCGTAAAATAATATAAAAAGATATAATATAAATTGGCATGCATACAATGGTACCCGTATTAAACGAACTCGCTTAAATTGAAATAAATTTAAGCGCTTAAATTCGCTTAATTTCGCTTAAATTGGCAGCTTTTCTACTTTGGGATATATTTTAATTACCCGTTTTAACAGAGTTTTCGCGCATTGGGGTACGTTCAGAGTGGGCGTAGGCGGGAAGCGGGAGGCGGGATAACGTGTTAGTGATCCTCGCTGTGGAAGAGTCTCTGTTTTGTATGGGCAATGTCTCACTCCAAAAATGATTTAGAAAAACTTGAAGAAAGAAGTGCATTTTTTACTTGGGTCACGTAGACCAACCAAAATGCATATAATGGATAAATCCCTATGACAAAACTGTGTGCGTACAAGTGATGCGAGTGGTATAAATAAAATGTTAAAGACCTTTGATTGATATATTTACATAATTAAAATGAATTTACGCAAACACGTTTACCGGAAAATAATATTGTGGCTGACGTCATAGGTGTGCGTGCGTATGTCGCCGGATCATCGAGCACTGCTTGCCGCTTTTTTTTTTTTTTATGTTAGGAAAGACTATCAAGGAAAACCCTGCATGGTCACCTGGTACCATCTAGTCTAGCTAGGCCAGTCTAGGTGGTACCAGGTAGTGCCGGACTCCTACCGGCTAAAAAACCTTGATTGCCTCAACATCGTGTAGGTCTAAATTCTTATAGCCTTGTGGCCTTTTAAGAGTCAATGCCTGCCGCTTTCTACAGCGGGCAATATTTATAAGTTTGCAAGCGAGAGGTTTTCGTCCTCTCCCTCTTCTGCTCGGCTCGCCATAGTAACCACTAGTTATGTAAGCACAATATGTATGTAGGTGAGGCGATTAATTAATAAAATATTCTATCGGAGTATTTGACTTTAAAGTGAGCTAAAATACCATTAATGTTATTTCGTTTGATATATGTAGAAACAGTTTCATATTTCTTACATATTTTTTTTAATTGGAGAACGCCGTCACGTCAAAAATATGGCAATTTTATTGTAAAAAAAAAGGTAAACTATCATATCGTCACCCTTGTGCCAAAACCACGAATGTGCAATTGGATAGTATCGAGAAAAAACGATTTTAAAGTTTTCATTCGCTGTGAAAAATCGGGATTATGCTTTAGCCCGGTGAAGGGATTGACAATAATAATTATTGTCCACTCTATCATAGATTCTTGATCGAAAATGAAGTTTAAACATCGCATTATCTAACAATCACCAAATTTGCACATTCATGGCATAAGGGCGACGATATGTTCTTAGTAGTTTTTTGCCGCCAAATGACCATTGAATTGACACTAAGTAAAATTGCCTTGCATATGCCTGGCTTTTCGAGTCGTAATGCTACTTCTCTATATTTTGGTTGATCGATGTTGAGATATTATGTCGCGTGATATCGAATACGTTAAAACTGAAGAGAAACAACAAACATGCACTAATTCACAGCGAAAATCACAAACTGACTGGAGTTGTCCGCTCCCGCTCAAAACCGTCGCAAGTGTCGCCGCTGAATCGCTATCATACCGACCACCACCTTATCCGATGTGTTTAAAAAATACGCAAATACGAGTTCTCGAATAGAAACCATGTACTTGAAGAAAATCGCCGGTAGTGAGTGAATGAGAAGAACTGAAAAGCGTACGTGGTGGCGGATCACGGGAGAGGCCTATATCCAACAGTGGAGACACACGCTGATTGATATAGTATGGTAAGTCCATACTATGAAAAATTTCGAGTTTGGCTGTAATTAAAACCTACAAAGATGGGCAACGTCTGTTCCCGTTTTTCATGCCAAGTTATCGATCCCAATAGGTTCGTAATATATTCGACTTTTTTCCCTCGCTTAACTCGTGTTCAACCGTCATTCTCTCCGTTTAAGGTCAAATTTTCAATCTCACAAATTCCACTTTGTGCTAGTTTTTCCCACCACTAATTCGGGTTCCATTGCAATTAAAGCTACAAAAACACGGGTTCATCTATACTAATATATATAAAGAGGTAAAATTGTGTTTGTTGGTGTGTTGGGGGTAATCTCTGGAACTACTAAACCGATTTCAAAAATTCTTTCACAAATAGTAAGCTACATTATCGGTGTCTAATATAGGCTATATTATCTTTGAAATTTTGAAAAAAAAAAACTTATAAACCGTTACGATGCGAGGGCGGGTCGCTAGTATTCTATAAAATATGAAGCCGAAGAATATTCAATTAAAAAATACCTATCAAAGCAAAATTCTGGCAAGATAAGACCATAAGACTACCATTAATAAATAGCGCGTTCACTTCGATTGTTAATAATTTGTCTGACTCTATAACTGAGTTATCTGAAGCAGCAAAATGAAAAGTATCAACATTCATTCCGCTAACTTCACATCGGCACAGTTATCTGACGCGTGCTATACTATACAACTGGGTTACTTCTCAGAAGCAGCCATATTGCGGGTTATGATCGACTGCTGCTAACTTCACATCGGCACAGTTATCTGACGCGTGCTATACTATACAACTGGGTTACTTCTCAGAAGCAGCCATATTGCGGGTTATGATCGACTGCTGCTAACTTCAAATCGGCACAGTTATCTGACGCGTGCTATACTATACAACTGGGTTACTTCTCAGAAGCAGCCATATTGTGGGTTATGATCGACTGCTGCTAACTTCACATCGGCACAGTTATCTGACGCGTGCTATACTATACAACTGGGTTACTTCTCAGAAGCAGCCATATTGCGGGTTATGATCGACTGCTGCTAACTTCACGTCGGCACAGTTATCTGACGCGTGCTATACTATACAACTGGGTTACTTCTCAGAAGCAGCCATATTGCGGGTTATGATCGACTGCTGCTAACTTCACATCGGCACAGTTATCTGACGCGTTCTATACTATACAACTGGATTACTTCTCAGAAGCAGCCAAATTACGGGTTATGATCGACTGCTGCTAACTTTACACCGGCACAGTTATTTAACACGTACTATACAATCTCTAATACAACTGAGTTACTTCTGCAAACTAGACTTCAACTAGGAACCGAATTATCACTATCTACCGAAACTTCACACCGACTGACTTGTCTGAAGCTGTAATAATGTACAAGTAACACTATAAAACTGAGGTTACGTCTCCAGATTAGACTTCAATCAAAACGCGACTTATCATCATCGACTGCTGACAACTTCACGCCGGCACACTTATCTGACGCTATACTATACAATTAAATTACTACTCCATAGCAAATATTTCACTAAAATGAAGAGCTATCAACCATCCACCATGTTACCTTCACACCGGCACACTTAATATAATATAAAAATGATGCTATACTACTGAGTTACTTCTCCAAAGCAGACTTCAACGTACCAATATTTATATGGCATTTGGTAAAACACAGAGAACTGACTGTATGTTTGTTTATATCATCATTGTACCTATGTTTACAAAGAAATAAATCTAATCCAATCAAAATGAGAGTTATCACAATTAACTGTGAGACAACTTCACACCGGCACAAATCATTTGACGCTACACTATATACAACAGAAGCCTACAATAAACAACTACTGTTCAACTTGCCGTTCCCCGCCGAGGTATCTCTCGAAGAAGTGCAGAAGTTCGAAGCAGACTTCCGCCAAGATGAGGGCGATCACCATCCACTCGAGCCTCACGTGGTGCCTGTCCGCCGCCCACGAGGAGAGCAGCTGGAGTAGCTCCACGCAGTGGGAGAGACGCTCGTTTAGTACCTGGAGAGGAATCAATGTAACCAGACCATTAATTGATAGGGAACGCAGGGCGTTGGCGGTGAGGTGTAACATGCTAACATGCTGGCTGGCAGGTTTGCCCGTTGCATCAAAGAAGTGAAGGTGACACTGTTTAAGGCCTACTGACACGCTTTCTATACGGTCAGCTTGTGGACCAGCTATACAGGGAAATCACTCAACGCTCTGCGTATCCAGTACAACAATGAGTTCAGGATGCTGATGGGGCTGCTTCGTTTCTGTAGCGCCTCGGGCATGTTCGCGCAGGAGCGTACAGATAGTTTACACGCTATCGTGCGCAAAAAAAATCGCGTCCCTTTTATTTAGAGTGCGAGCCAGCTCAAACAGTATCCTGAGTAAGTAGCGGATAAATATGACCCCCCTATTACTATGCATTTCATTCGGATGTTGATAAATTAAAATAACACTTGATTAACATCCGAGCTGAAGGGTCACTTTATTCATTTTAAGTTAATATACTTTAATTCGTAGCACTAACATACTTTTATAAGTCTTTTTCTTTAATTATTTTATTATACTAACACTTGCTATGGATCTGTGTTATTCGATAAAATAGAATAAAATAAAAAAGATAATAAATTAATTATCCACTGTTAGACACGGGCCTCCTAAAGCACATTGTCTTGTACATGAGGGATGTGAGGTGTTGAAACGCCACGCTGGTAGAGCGGGTTGGCGTGTTCACTCTCTCGGACGTTGTCCAGTTCCTCAGAGTTGGCGGTAGCGACTTTGTTATCCCTTAGCGGCCTTTTACAAATTAAATTTACTTATTTAAGTACTTTTAACTATTACAAATTTGTTTCGGTAGTGAGTGAGATGTGCCAGAGCCCATTCCCATCCTATCCCTCCCCATTTTCTCAACACTTTCTCCAAATTCATTCCTATAGCTCCAAAGGTAGGCAGCGCATCCGAGGGCGCGCCAACGTTTGTCATTTTGGACTGATGTGGGCATGTATCGTGGATGCCTATGGGCGACAATATCCGTAAATGGCGCGTAAAATGCAACTGCGCGTAGAATAAAAGATTTACTAGAATTGAACAATAAATTATTAAAAAAGCCTATTATAAAAACTGTTAGAATAGATTCTACTCTCGATACTGTACAACCTATTTTCAGTTATTGAGACATTTCAGTGGCGCGTTGTTGAAAATTAAGACTTACCCTAGTGCGCCTGGGTATAGTGAAATACGCGACTGTGTTTGAGTATAACCTCTCCAACTCCTCTTCCTCCCAATAGAAGTCTGGTGTGTCTAGAATGTCTGACTCTACGTTCAGTCGATGACGGAGTGAGAATAATTGACCTAATTTACGAGTCACCTGTAAAGATAGAAGAATAACAAGACAAGAATACTTTATATTTACACACAAGGAGAGTCTCTCGAACGGTACGTGCGATAATATCGTATACGATTCTCGTATGCGACCAAACTACATACAATTCTCGCTTACAACTGTTCAGATGATGATAAAAACTCGATGATAACAGGAATCAGATTAGCGATGGATAACTCCGGATTCAATGAATCAAAAGATCCGAAACCGCTATGGGAGCCGAAACTCTTAATGATTCCGGCCAATTGCTAACGACTCCGAGGAGTTATTTATTCCTTTCATTTATGGATTGCTGAGTTACATGATGCAAAGCGAATAAGTCGCTCCCAGGCTCTTATAAAATATAAGTAGATGAATCAAAGGAATCGTTGAGAGGATTCGGGTTCGCGAGCGGAGCCGAATTAAGTGAGCCGAAACACTCCGAGGAGTCGTGAATATCCACGACTCGGACAGATGATGGTAACAGTTGTTTATACTAGCTTTTGATTGATGTTCGAGAAGTTCGCCTTCGAGAAACTATCCTTGTGTAAATAAGCCAGAAGTAGGGGGGAGGGGGGGGGGGTGCAAACCGGGGTACCTGCCCTGGGCGGCAATTTAAGGGGGCCCCAAATTCATATATTTAAAAAAAACTTGTTTCACTAAAGCGCCTAGCATCCAGGGCGTGTCGTAATATCGTTAGTTCATTTGATATTGGAACGCATCCTAAGATGATTTTTGAACGCGTGCGTAGTGTGTGATGTCTCTGCCAGGGGAATTCCCGTCGCATCTAGAAAAAACCCTCCCCGCACACAGAAGGGGACGGGACTACACGAGCGTAGCCGAACAGAGCCAGTTTTTATTCTCCCGGTCACAAGAAATCCCACACCGTACATTTGTTTTGTGAATTTTTTGAAATCATTAATATCAAATGCTAGAGGGGAGGGGCGCCAATATCAAGTTTTTGTCCCGGTTCGGAAAAATCGTAGATCCGGGTCTAGCCGGATGTAAAACATAAAAAATTTACAAATTACGAAGCAAATTATAAATAGTTTACCCCTTAAGACTTTTGGCCATAATTATCTCTTTGGCGTTATAATTATGAAAAAAATAATAATGGCAAAATCTAAATTTCGACATAACACGAGTTACGGCTTTGTTAATCTGAGGGCCTTTATCATCCATCAAAGAGAAAATTGTGGATGAAAATCCCTTTTGATCATCGTATAAAAGGAACTATAACATATTATTATGATACCACGTGTCTCTTAAATAAATAATGCCGGTCGGCCATCTTCGTATTTCCGATCGTGACCGAACGCCAGTATTTAACACAGAGTGGTTACAACGCAACGTAATGCACTCAGAATGTGTACGTGATTGTTTATTTTTTTACTGACTAAGACGACCAATTAGCATCATTTATAAGTATTACTGTAGCAACTGTGGGACGCTGTGGGACCAGTGAGACGTCAAATGGATAGATGACTTAGAAGTTCTGGTGGTGACTGGATGAGAAGAAAGGATATCCAGCAGCGAAGACATAGTCTGATGGTGTGGCATTTTTTAATTTATTAATTAAATTGGAAACCAGAGAGCATGCTATGTAATACTTAGCTAATAATAATGCCTTAATTAGGTTTCCACATTCATACAGCAGCAATAAGTTTACTAGGGGTATAGAAGTTGATGTGCTACAGCGCCATCTAGTGGCGAGTTACAACAAAGTGGATAGCATAAAAACCTTCTCCATGAAAAAATACATATACAGTAATCCCCCCTATAACACGGTAGATTGGTTCCGCGTTATAGGAAAACGTGTTGTAGGAGTATTCCCGTATAACGCGTTTTTACGACCCCGTATAACGCGTTACGTATAAATTATTCACGTTTAACTTTTCTCGCTAAAGGGGGTTTAAATCGAATATTAAGAAAAAACTATATTATGAACGAAATATGTACGTTTTATTAAAATCAAACTAAACTAAGAACATTTTAAATAAAAAACTTATGCATATGAACTACAAAAACAGTTAATTTCAAATAAATTACACTATCATTATAAATTTCACAGTACATACAGAAATATAATGTGGGAAATCCCCGCGTTATATGGGGGAATGCCCGTGTTATACGGGGGATTGAAATCGCGTAATATGAAAATGCGTTATAAGAGTACCGTGTTATAGGGGGGATTACTGTATATGCTAAATTTCATGGTGATCGGTCAAACGGTGTCGAAGTCTCATATTAATCTCAGATATACCAACATCCATTTTTATTATTATAGATAGAAGATAACATCACTTAATAATTTGTTTTCAGAAATCTTCGGATACGAAGTTGTGATTCTATCATTTAAATCGTTAATCTTAAATTAAAATAAGCAAATTCCCAGTGATAGCAATTAACTTAACACGGAAATATAATAAGTCACTTACTTACCTCTTTCTTATCAATGTGAGCAGCGCCCTCTTTCTCCATAGAGCGTGTATGGGAATGTACTGAAGCCGCTAACGCCTCTAAGCGGGCTTCCCAAGCGCCCAGACGCGCTGACTGGGCCATTGCATGACTATGGCATGGCAAACATGATTCTATTTATTTACGAATTAACAAAAAAAATATGGAAAGATGGCGGCAGACCAACAGACAGTTCTCCTTTTGGTACCTGTTCACTGACGCCTATGGACATCTGCGGGGTACATGCCAACATCAGTCCAGAATGGCAAACGTTGACAAGTCCCCGGATGTTGACGCCGGATGGAGATTTAAAGGAGTGGATTTGTAGAAAGGGTTGGGAAAACGGGGAGGGATTGCATGAGAATGGGCTCTGACATATCTCACTTACTACCGAAACCCATACGTACGTATGTACATTGATGGAATAGAATAAAACGGGAAATGCAATACATTTCACGGTACCTAAATTAACAAATTCCTTAAAAATAAAATAAATTTTCAGTTAACACTGGCTTGGCGGTGAAAGAAAACATCACCGCCTCACCAGCCTGTCCGAAAATTAAAATGAAATTCAACCACATAAATAATAATGAATGACTCGTAATTCCCAAAATCACTGTGAACAAACAGAGACAGGTATTTTAATTATTATCTGAAGATGTATAAACATTTGCTGGACTGGTATCAATATACAAAATGTCAAAAAATGTGGAACGCTTCACGATTTTGCGTGTCATCCTTGCGCAGGGGCCATGCTAATCTTCTCTGTATCGTTCCAATTTTAGTATATGTACTGCCGAAGCAAGTACACTTATTCATTGCAAACTTTTCTATATATACCTTCTCGGCGCAAAAACTTCGTTAACGAGGTTTAAGATCTAATACAAATGTAGTATTTTGTTTTAAAGATGTTTACAGCGCCATCTAAGCAGTACCGCTACCATATAAAAAAAAAAAAAATAGATAAAGCTCCCTCTATCGAACAACTTTATTAAAATAGATTATAACGCCATCTAACAAACAGCGCTATCACTAATACGTACTATATTGATTACAGCACCATCCAGTGTTTTTGTGTAAACTAAACATTTTTTACATCAAATAAATTTTCGAAATAGTCATAGATATATTATACCCACTTCAATTAAGAATTATAAAGTTTTGATCCGAAACCGCCCAGTATATACGTTATAGGGTCTTATCATCTCATCGACTGTATCTCATCAAGTGTTTTATCATCGACAGATACAACTACTAAACTATAACAATATTACAAAGAAAGATTATAAGATTGTTTGTTTGTTTTATATAACTTGTAAACTACTGCGGCAATTGTGTTAATTTTTTTATTCTTAGAAACATAAATATGCTGAAGAACAAAGACTATATTTTATATTAATAGTACCTGTATTATATATAAATTATATTGTGTCACTTTCTAACAATATACATATTTAAACATAAACTATATATATCTAATATATATGCACATAATATATAGCCTATGTCCATCTGGAATAATGTACCTTTCAAATGGTGAAAGAATTTTTGAAATCAGATTAGTAGTTTCGGAGATTACCTCCTACATCCAAACTTACAAACTTTACCTCTTTATAATATTAGTATAGATATAAAAAAATGAATTGATTACAAATATTTATAGATATATCCTCACCTGAATGTATATCGCTCCAAAGAATTGTCTCTATTTGGCACTAGCGTGAAACAGGACTCTTGTAGAGAACATTTTTTTCTGTAAAAATAACCATAGTAGATGTCACATAGAATAAAAATAGAAGGCAATAAATAGAATATTTCATTCTTTTTACATAGTTATACTAAAGATTCTTTTAAGATACTTAAGTTTGAGACATTTAAGATTTCTTTACAGATACAATTAAACATGGCGTCATTGACTGACATGTTAGAATAATACTCAAATAGATTGTGGACACGTGGACTTGAAATGTGTCCTTTATTCCTTTATTCTTTATTCTTCCTGATCTGATTGGTTGAACTAAGTGAAAAATAAATTAAGCATAGTAAGACTAGTCGGACAATCCTATCGGACCAAGTGGAATTACCTCTTTATTCCAGAAGAAATATGGTATACTTACGCGTTTGACTGGTACACATAGGACATAATCTCTCGTTCCTTCTCGACTACATCGCAAGGGTAGCTTTCCACTTCATACCTACAGCAACAAAAAATCTCATCTATACACACAATAAAATCGTTACACAGTGTCTTTACATGAAATATGTTTTTTAAAAATGTGATCCCTGGGTTTTTTAAAATGAATGATTGATGGCCTAAAACAACAGCTTTTGAAATTTTTGTCTATCTGTCTGTCATCACGAATAAACTTCTGGACGAGCAACAAATCATGAGGAAATCCACTTGCACGAAAATTATGTATTTTTTTTTTATGAGCGATGGGACATACGGGCATACAGTCCAACTGATGGTATGTGAATACTGTCGCCCATAGACATCCGCGATACATGCTAACATTAGTCCAAAATGACAAATGATGGCACGACCCCAGAGGCGCTGCCTACCTTTGGAGATATAGGAATGGAGAAAGGTTTGGGAGGGAAAATGGGAAGGGATAGAGGATGGGAATGGGCTCTGACACATCTACCGGAAACACGTACGTACATTAGGAAAATAAGATAAAGTGGGAAATGCAGTATATTTCAAGGTGGTCTTGAGAGAGGGGTAACGTGGCCAGTCAAGCGTGCCTAGCGGCTGTTGGATTGCAACGTGCACTCTCCGCCTCCCGTTCAAATGACCCGATCTCCATTAAGGCAAAGTCCTATTTTTATAGATCCTATGAAATTTTCAATCAACTAACTAAGACATAATTCTACAGGCGGTCATTCTAATGTAAATTCTAAACATTCTAAACATGTTTCATTTGGGCCTTTTAAACTTGATGCAAGTCTAGTGTTGTTAAAATAGCAATGAACGCTTTAGCGCTCGAGCGCTGGCGCGTTATGTTAATGCTATTGAACCTGAACCTTAACTGTTTCAGACTCGAGATTTTAACTACAAAGGTTTAAGACCATGAACCATTAATAATTAAGACTATAATGTTCATTAGCCTTAAACGCTAGTCTTTTTCAAGCGCTCAATGCTCGTTTATACAACACTATGCAAGTCTTTTCAAAAGTCACCTTTTTTCTACTTTTAAAAAGAAATATCTAATTTGCAATAGAGACTACTTGAAACATTGTACCTCTTCACAAAATCCAGCACGTTACTAGCCTCCAACTCAGTACAGTTCCAGAATACGACAGCACCTTCCCCGAAGAAAATAATCTCTCGGGGCTCTGAACCAACAGCATATACAGCATTGGCTATTACAACATCACCAACCTGGTGTGCTTTGAGGCTGCTGAAAATATTAATAATGGCATTGAACTATACATGTTGTTACCTATAGAAAAATTGTAATTAAAAGTAATGTTTGTGATAATCAAATAAAAACAAGATAATATGACCAGAAGAACACAAGTTTTACAAAATACATTTATTGTGATAAAATAAAATTTAATGTAATAAACGACAGGAAACAATTACCCACTTGTATAATATACAACACAAGACTATCACTTTATCGAGTGACTTCCAACTTCTCCAAGGACTTCAATGGAGAAAATGCTTGATAAAGTACATTTTCACTTGACATTGACAAAATAATCATTATGCTCAAGTCGACAACTGATACTGCCATCAACCCAAAGGAGATATTATTTTTTATTAAAAGCTGTTAAATGTTTTTGAAATATTCTATAACATTATAGATTTTGGACAGATGGATAATATAATTTTAGGAATAAATGTCTATTTGACTGAAAATATCCGTTTTTTTAATAGAATTATTTAAACTACACTAATATAGACTACTAACAGTCTTCCCACAGATGACTGCATTTTTATAAGCAAAAGGATAAGTGATTACATGAAGATATTTCTAAAGATTAGATCATAAATTGGTCTCCTTAAACTTGTATAAATAAATATAAACAAGCTTCGTAAGTTGCTCAATTCTCTGTTTAATTTTCAATACTTTAAACAGATATGTATATTAAAGCTTGTAGGATTAAAAAGGAGAAAACATCTTACGTTTCAGGTTCATAGAGTTTCTGTTGCACCAACGCCTCCTTTAAACTCTTCAGATCGTAGGAGTTCGCTGTGACATACGCTAGAGTTAAATAATGTCCTTCTTTCTTAGTAACATCTTCGACGGCTGCTTTCTTATAAGTCATCTTTTTTAATGGAATACTAGCATTGTCTAATGCCAAGGGTGGTGATATAGTGTCCGTAGAGGAATTACGAATAGCAAGCCTATGCGCGATGGAAAATATGTCGCTTTTACAAGATAAAGACACTCTTTTTGGCGCTGTAAGATCCAATAATGGAGCCGACGCAAAATTCTTCGTGGAAGAGTTGCGAAGCGCAATAAATGCAATTCTTGATAAAAACACCGACATATTGATTTCTATTTACAAGTAAATATTATTATTAAATGATTTTTTTATCGCCTATTTATTAGTTATTGTCATATTATTGTATTAAGTTACAGGTTATTAAATATACGGTGTTAGGAACTTTTCACTTTTGAGTTGACAAATGAAAATGACAATGACAGTTGTACTGTCAAAATTAGGGATGGGCGTTTCAAAACGTAAACAGTTTCTGAAACTAGTTATCGGTCCAGTAGCAGCTTTTACGTTTTCGTTGTCAAATGAAACTATTTATTTCGAGTAACTGGTGTTATTAGCCGAACGCTAAATAGGGGTCAGTTTGCGTGGACAAAGCGTCCGAGATAAGAGTACATTTTGATTTGGCGGTACTGCAAAGCTGCTTTCTGATTTCAGAAACGTTCGTTTTATGTCGGCGGCGCCGATCGCTGGCACGAGTGGCACGGCCGAAGCGACACATTCTCCATTTCACTCACACATTGTTGCGGAGTTTTTGCACATTGACACTACTTACTGTAAGACAATACTTTAAGTGCAATTATGGATACTATTAGTTATTAATATCATATCATGTATGTATATCAATCATTCTTATAATTTGACCTGTCCTTGACAGTTGACTCAAGTTGAGCGATCGGTGATGATAAGTTGCATTGTCTTAGTTCGCGTTTAATTTACATCACCTTTATAGTTTTTAAATATGTACTTAATTACTTTGGTAACGATTTCAAAATATCTATATTGTGTTTTTATTCCTCATTTAAAAAACTCTGTTAATTAAGTGGAAGTGTATTATGAACAGTAAATATTAGTGAATAAACATCACAATAAAAACATCACAAACTAGTTCAAAACGAAGCAATAGGGTACGCTATTCTCGTTCCCAATTGCACGATTATTGAGTAACGTATTAAAAACAAATGTGGTCGAAAAAAGCTGTAACTGAGAATAAATAGTTTCAGAAACCGTTATTGGTATTCGAAAACTGCTATCGTTTCGTTTCGGCGAAAACCTGGTACTGCCCACCTCTAGTCAAAATATGTTTTTTTAGTCGTTTCTATCAAGTCATTGTCCAGCCGGCAGCCAGTCCCATTGAAGTAGGAGTCACGTAAAGTAATACATTTACTGAGGACAGAGTTGAACTCCTTGGAAGAATACGAAAAATGCAATCTTACGCTTTTATTTAATTATCACAAAAATTATGCACCAAATATAGGAACTTTGAAGTTTAGTAAACTATCACTATTAAACCACAAATTGAAAGGGCATTATAGGGCTACAAGAATTTATTTAGCGATGCCTTTCGTTTTATAGCGCTCGCATACTACTCAATATAGCCATAATTGTGTAGTGATAAATTGATATAATTTTAGACATGACTATATAGTGTTAAGAATAATCATGTAAGACAATTAAAATATAATTTAGCGACTGTATTCCAGTTTGTTTAAACTTCGGATGAGCTGCCTAACTTTGGAAGATGCACGAATGGATTTGGAGAAAGGGTTGGGAAAATAGGGACGAATAGGACGGGATGGGAATGGGTTCTGGTATATCTTACGCACTACCGTAAGATGCAGTAAATTTCAATAATGTCAGAATTGCGACAAAAATGAAACAATAACTAAGAACATTTTTATTATTTAACGATATAATTTTGAGGGTCGTGATTACATAATTGACTTTCTACTTAAAATTACATGATATCTTGTTTAGTCACTTGTATATGTTATAATAATAAATAAAAAAGATAAATAACTTACTAGCAGAAGAAAATACTGAACGGGCAGCAAATCAATGACAGCAAATTTAAAGGTGGGTTAGATTTTAGTTCTCTGAAGACAATAATTATATAGGAGTCCCGGACTCTGTCAACTCAATGATGACATTCTTAGGGCCTACCTCACCATCTCCTGATACTTTATCAGAGTGTCAGTATCACCTAGATTTAATTGCCAGATAATTAATCTATCAGATTGTTAAGTCAATTTATCGGGAGTAAAAAAAAATCCTTCTGTAAAGTATGAGGAGGTGGTGTGGAAGGCCCTTATTTATTACAGTTATTCAAAAATATGTTGTTTTGTTGATCATGATTTGCTACTATATACAAACCAAAACAATCTTAATCTAGTAATACATCTCCATCTACAGCTGTGAATAAAGTTTGTAGTTTTCTCGCGAATTCTGGTCCAATTCGCCTCGTCTTTGAGCCGGGAACGGCCGCTCGAGACACGCCAAGATCAGCTAATTCATTAACGCCATCTGCTGACTGAAGCGCCTAAACAAAATAAAAAAAATATAGTCTGACAAAAGAAATGTGGCATAATTAGAGTGGTTATAATCTTTCTTTAATGTCCCGCTGGGTGGTGCGAAGCAACGCGTCGCGTCGCGTATTGCGTCGCGGATATATCAAAAATTCGCTACGCACACGTGTCCTACGTGAGCTGTGAATCTTGTTCTCAATGCGTCGCATCGTGCATAATTTTGTTTTTTTTTTTTTTTTTATGGACGAACGTGGTAGACGAGCATACAGTCCACCTGATAGTAAGTGGATACTGTAGCCCATAGACATCCGTGATACATGCCAACATTAGTCCAAAATGACAAACGTTGGCACGCCCCCGGATGCGCTGCCTACCTTTGGACATAGAAATGCATTTGGAGAAAGGGTTGGGGAAATGGGGAGGGATAGGATGGGAACGGACTCTGGCACATCTCACTCACTACCGAAACACGTACGTACATTAGGGAAATAAGATAAAGTGGGAAATGCAGAACATTTCAAGGTAGTCTTCTGTGAGAGATGGGTAACGTGGCCAGTCGAGTGCGTCCAGCGGCTGTTGGATTGCAGCGTGCACTCTCCCCCTCATGTTTAGCTGTGAAAAGACTTTTTAAATACCAATTTATTGTTGTATGTATTTATATGGCAATAAATATATGAGTATCGGTGCATCGTATAATCAATAAGAAATAAGTACATTATTGATTATACGATGAACCCTTCATGTTTCTGTTTAATAACTGGCAGCGAATGCCACTAGGCATTAAGTCCGCTTTTTGTACAATGTTTCGTTGTGCACTAAAGTTTAAATAAACATTATGTGTTTTACATGAATGTTTTCACTAGTAAAATAACCGATAAATTTTGTTTTGCTATGTCCAATTTTGAAATAGTGGGTGATCGCGTCGACTCCCGCGTAGGACAAATTGACCGCGACGCGCCGCGCTGCATAGCACCGCAACGCTCGATGCGACGCATCGCAACGGTCGACACGGCACATCGCAATACGCTGTCCGGCTAGGGCAACGCCTTAGGCCGTCAATATTCATTCTAATCAGAAAATAACCAACTTTATTTCTGTCTTTATGTCTGTAAGCACACCTACTGTACCTATTGATGTACTGCTTATGACTGTGAATATCTTATTGATTGCTTATTTCCACGTGAAACTCAACTTCTTCTAAATTCTTCAATAAATAAATAAGAAACTAGCTTATTAGGTGTCTCCTAATAAGCTGTTATTCCTCGTCGCAGCGAGGAGAGCCGTGCAACCCTTTTATATTATTAAGCGTTAGTAGAAAAAAATAAATGAAGTCAAATTAAAAATATAAAAGCATAAAAGGTCTAGCAAAATGAAAAAGTACAATAAAAGTGCAATAGTGGAAACTCGTAGTAACACGCACGTAGCGAGTCGTCCGGTTCCATTGATTTGTTTTATGGACGAAAGCGGTAGACGAGCATACAGTCCACCTGATGGTAAGTGGACACTGTCGCCCATAGACATCCGCGAAACATGCCAACATTAGTCCAAAATGACAAACGTTGGCACGCGCTCGGATGCGCTGCCTACCTTTGGAGACATAGCAATGGATGCGAAAATGAGGAGTAATAGGATGGGAACGGGCTCTGGGACATCTCACTCACTACCGAAACACTAACGTACATTGGGGAAATAAGATAAAGTGGGAAATGCAGTACATTTCAAGGTAGTCCTCTGTGAGAGAGGGGTAACGTGGCCAGTCGAGCGCGCCCAGCGGCTGTTGGATTACAGCGGCGTGCACTGCCCTCTCCCCTTCATAATTTCCTACTCATTAGCTACCTACGTGTTCTAGTGGAATAAAAAAATCTATATTTTCAATTCAATCGGCCCTTTCAGTTTCCAGTGGTGGACATGGACATGCCTCCTATGCACATTGTCTCCTGCACGAGGGACGTATGCCCTTAAAACACCTCGCAGGACAAGTGGATTGGCGAGTCCACTCTTTTAGAGCCGATGTAGTTCCCTCAGGACTTGTGGTAGTGGGTTATCCCTTAGTCAATAGGCATGATGACAGTATTAAAGAATTAAAGAATAAATGATTTTAGAGAAAAAAATATGTTGAAAGAATTCTAATAAATTAACCAGTTTTAATGTAAACATTGAGATTAATAATATTTTCAATAAAATAAAAGTATAAAATACTGCATTCGGCCATGTTAACTAAAACGCCAATCAGAGCGAATGACGTCACGCCTCATGAAACATCACCGTGTCGCTTGAACTTCGATTGATTTACCTACCTACGTTTACCTAGGCGTAACGTCACAAGCGACGCCATGACACCTGCGAGTGTTTTCGCGCATAATTCAAAGTAGATAGAAAAAAATGCATAATTTGCGTTAAAACTTATTTTATTGCTGAAATAATGTTATTTTCGAAAACAGTAGACGTGAATCTACATTATAGAAGCGGATTTCAAAATCCGTCATCATGCCTATTATCCCACGTTCCTTAAATTAAATCACGGTTTCAAAGCCACAAAAAAAATCAGCGTGTATGTAGTCTCATAATATGTATTACCTACAATCTATACAGAGATAAAACTTATTTGATTAGAAATTACCTCAAAAAGTTCAAGTGGAGACCTGTAACGTGCACATATGGTTCTCGACGTTTCCAAACTGGACGAAGGCAAGATGGCGATCATTTGCTGCCACAACCTGCTTAGACCCGCTCCTGAAATGGAAATTTTATTATTTTGAAAAATATTCAAACTAAAGAATTGTTGTTGAATATTCATTCTAATGGCTCATTAACACGAGCGGACGATTCGCGTTGGACAAAGACAAGTTGGGATATATTTATCATCTATCTTCTACATAAATAAAAAAGTAAACGTTCGTTTGTTCAAAATCTTAAATCTCCGAGTGTTCTTCACAGATTTCTTTGAAATTTTGACACAATGTTGCATATCACGGGATAAAAACATGCTTTTTACCCAAAAACAGGGTAAGCGCCATCTGTTGGGCAGGCACAGCAACGCGTGGCCGGGTACAACTAGTAATCTATATATTTATTTATGTTAATCGCAAACGAAAAGAAAAAAACGGCGTAGTTAAAAATCTTACGCTATTAATATTCATTTCTGAGAGGGCACAGCTAGTTTTAAATAGAATTTCCATTAGTACGTACACACATTCCCTGGCTAAACTGTCAAGTGGATGCACAATATTTTTTCCAATGTTTATGTGGTATGAGTATGTGTACGTAGACAAACATTCTTTGAATTTGAAATTTATGAGAATAATTGTTTTAAATTTTGAATTAGCTGTTGCGAGATTTAAATTTAAAGTTTGTAGGTTTTTTTTTATATGTTTTTTTTTGTAGGTTTTTTGACATCTTTAACGTGTACAAGAGCAAGCTGCCCGCGTACGCCCCGGATAAGGTATTGTGATGTCACTAACACACTATTGTTGTTACAGTCGCACATGGGTGGTAGATACAACATTTTAAAACTTTATTGCGTTCTCTAAGAAATATTCTCTAATTCCCTTTTAAACAATATTTAGTTCTAATAAATATGACAAATTGTTTCTATTTCCTTGTCTAGTTGTCAAATAAGTCTAGATATATGTGACCTTAACTTTTTTATTTATGGAAGGAAGACGGCAGACGAGCATACAGTCCACCTGGTGGTAAGTGAATACTGTAGCCCATAGACATCCGCGATACATGCCAACATTAGTCCAAAATTACAAAACGTATATAAAAAAAAAACTTAATAATGTTAAATACTGTGAAACGGCGTTTTGTATTGTGATTTGTGTGAAAGGCGACGAAGGCTGACAACTAAACAAAATCGCAGTTATTGTTTTTAAATGATCGAATGACTAAATATGTGTCGTATAAATAGCTGGCCATACAAAAAAAATATGTACATGGGCGTCGCCAAGGGAGGGCAGTTGCCTCAGTTAGGTTTTACCTCAGAAACATAGTAAACCCCGAATCCACACGGTACTTGTCTGCCCTACCCCTAGAGTGTTTTTATAAGACGGAGGTGCAAAAGGAGGGCAGCCCTCGCCGCCGTAACCCAGCACAGAAACCCGTGCGAGACGTAGCGGATGAAGCTGGTCAGATAGCCGAAGTTGCAGAGGCGAGCATGGGTTTCTGTGCTGCGTTACGCAAGGGCGAAGAGGCTGCACTTCCCGTAGCGCCGTAGCAGTTGCAATGAATGACTCAGGATGAAAAGCTTAATCGGATTAAGGGGATTAACTTTCCATCGTGAATTTCTAAAACCGGGCCCCAGCCCATAGTCGTAAATTGCCCGTAACGTATGTTACGAGAAATGCCATGTTATTAATAAATAGGACTTAGTAAATTGACTGATTATAATAATTGCAATAAATAATTATTAAAATACTCGTAGTTTTATTTCCAAAAGCAACATTTACTAATCGTTTTTTAATAAAACCTAGCATGTACCAAATTCTGATGGTAAAAGCCCGGAAAATCATCTCACTTTATAAAAATCCTTACATTTACCAACTCATGTTGGTGAATCCGAAGCTTTACAAGTAAAACCTAGGATTTACCAATATACGTGCTTTTACAGTAACATATATAATAAATAAAAGTTACCATCTTTATTCACCGGAACGCACTTTTTGTTGTCACCCCTCATATAAAACTCCGCTCGCTCATCGCACGCGCGTTCCGCTTTCCTGTAAAAACATCGAATTTAATTAAACATTACCTACATTAGAATCAGAAATACTGATTGTCTGATTAATGGTATTCTCTGCCTAGTGTGAGGATCACAGGAAATTGTAAATTGCAAAATTCAAATTAGTTTATATTGATCACATGCTACATGGATGTATGTAATTATTATCAATGTATCTAACATATGTATATGCAATTTATGTATCAAACATATATGATTTCGATCTGAATCACTTTAACTTACTTGTAAGGAGTCTGAGCAATAGCTTTAGTGAACTGTGCTATAGTAAGAGCTATCTCGTTAGGAGTGTTCAATATCACTGTGTCACACCCCGGGTTCACAAGTAAATCTAAAACAATGTTTGCCAACTTTTATATACATATCTAAAAAAAAAAATTGTATAATAAATAATAATAATACGCACGCGAGCGCGTACACACTCTCTCACACAAATATACATACATAGAGCGCGTACACACCCTCTCACACAAATATACATACATACACATAGAATATAAGATATATTAGCATAGGTGTTATTATATTGTAATGAGCAGGTATGATCGACTGTAATTTGCTGTCACCACATGTTCATTACCTCTCAGCGCAACAACTGCGGTTGACATCTTCAGTGGCGACTGCGTTCACTTTCGGAGAGATGTTATCTCTTCGACTTCTCGAGCGCAACTGACTCGACGACTGTGGCGCACCGGTATTTATAGTGGGCGAGGGTACACACACAATCACAACTACCCTCGCCGAAGAGATAACATTTCTCCGAAAGTGAACGCAGTCGCCACTGAAGATGTGAACCGCAGTTGTTGACGAAACGTTTGGAAGAAAGAGATGAGATTCCAGAAGACCTCGGCCAAGTAGCCCGGAAGATTCAATTAACTCGCTAAATGTCCCGTTAATACAAAATGTCTCGTTCGCAGAACGTCAGGCACCGTTAGGGTTATCACTCATTAATAAAACTTAAATAAAATAACGAATATGAAATCGATACCCCAAAGAGTAATAGGATAGTATAAAAATAGTGACAATGACACATTCTAATAATAATCATTGATAAAAAGATAAAATCAATTTGAAGTGGCCAGTAATGACACGGAATAAATAATACTACATTTATTTATACATTCCTTTGACGCGCGCATGCTAAATAGCAAGTTATTGCCGCGTGCGAGTTGCTATTACTTTGTGTTTTTTATCTCTTTTCTTTTTTAAGTGGCAATTTGCGAGTGTGACATATATGCATAGGATTCTTATTGTGACACATATCGCGAACGTGACATTATCCTGCGAGAGGGTTTTACTAATAGATATTATGTTTAATAAACAACTTATTAGTGTAATCCTGTATTGGGCATAGTTTTTTTCCTTTGATTTATGACTATATTATATTCTGGTGTATCACTGTTGGGTTACCTACCAATAAAGATAAATACATACATTTTTTTTTATAGGCTAGTGGGCGGACAAGCAAGCGGTCCCACGTGATGGTATGTGTTACCACCGCCCATGGACACCTGCAACACCAGGGGGCATGCGGGCGCGCGGCCGACCTTGCAAAATCCTATTCACAGCTCTCTTGAAGAACCCCATATCGTAGCTTAATGGAAAGACCTCTTGAGGCAGTTCGTTCCACAGCCTACGGGTTCGCGGTATAAAATAATTTTTGGACCGAACAGTTCGCGACACCTCCGTACCGAGGAAATGCGGATGGACCGCATTTCTGTGACGGGAGGTGCGCTTGTAGAAACCCGAGGTGGGAATTATATTAAACAATTCTTCAGAGCATACATACATATTTATACATTTCTATTTTGACATTATAATACAGAGTGTTACTGAACCTTTCCCAAAGCCCGAAACCATGTACTCTATTCAAAATATTAATGAATTTATTAACATAATGAAAATTTAACTTTCTACAAAAAATATCATCCTTTTAATTATCAAAAAAATTCACATACAAACTAAATGCAAAAGCCCAAATATTTTACGACAAATACAAAAAAAAAAGTCAATTATCTCGGAATCATGAATAATTCTGGAAAAGTTATTTGGGAAAATTTCCACTACACCCAATATATCTAGGGCCTAGAATAGGGTAAAGGAATTGGGCCCCTGAAAAGCCGTTTGGACAACAAAAAAATTGACAAATTGAAATATATTCACCTGTGATAGCCATTTCCAGATCTATTACAGTCATTAATTTTTTATCACTATTTTTCGTCTTTCGATTAGAGGCCCTGAAAAAATGTATGAGAAAGTTATGTAAGTAAAATAATTATATAGGTCAATACTGGCCGTCTAAACTAAATGCGGCCCTTAGAGCTACAGTAAAACTGCATAAAATAATGTCATTGCACCACATCATTAAATCGCACCTTGCACAATAACGCCAGTTGTTATTTTTGACCGGTATCAAAATTTTCTTTAAGGGTGACAATATTATCGAATTATACTCCTGATTTTGTTAATTTGACACAAGAAATGAAAGCTCAACACAAACTTCTCATAAATTTTTGTTACCTATTGATATTAATTTTACCTATTAATAAATAATATAAAAACTATCTAATTATTGTTTTAATCATCCCACTAAAGCACAATTAAGTCGATCGCTAGAAGTTTAAGTAGAACACCGTTTTAAACAAGTTGGCCACCTCTGGTATATATAAACCATTTCAAAGACACCTTTACGAGTTGAGGATGGTGATTTTGAATATTTGAAAATTTTCAATACTGCCACAGCGTCATGGTAAATATTGCGCAATTAATTTTAAATAGTTTAAAACCTATACGATGAAAATTACACAATTGACTGAAACGGAATAATACGAAAAAAGCGGTTTGGCGAACGGATCCCTTAGATATTTTTTTTGTCATATCACAAATCCCACAATTCCGATATCGCAAAGAAACAAGACATACATATAAAAAATCCTGGTATTCCGCTGATATCCAATAATTATATGCGTATACAACTTAAAAACTGTCCAATTGATATTATTGCGTTTTAATGGCGGTTTAAGCAAGGGAAGCGATGTGCCTCCATGACGAGTCGTCTCCGCGGCATTGCCAATAGTCAGGGTTGTCAGATGGAAAAAAGCAAAGGACGAATACCAACTTAAAAAAAAATATTTACCTTGAAAATATTGAAATACAATAATCTTACAATACTTATTCATAAAATACTGTTTAAATTGTATCATTTTGTTCTATACAAATTTGCAGAGGTCATTATTTTCAACATTTCTTCGAATGGGTTAGATTCAATGCAGTTTCCACTAGTTCTAATCAATTGTTTTGTCAGTAACATCCCATCCCATGAAGGTTTCATTATTTAAACTGCTTCTTAGTTTAGTTTTAATCAAATTAACTTCACTGAATGATCTTTCATAATCAGCACTAGAATGTGGCAAACACAAAAGATTTAAAGCACACGGAGTCAGTGCCAATAACAAGAAAAATAGGTTTTTGCAGTATGCAAAATAAGTGCTGCAGATAGTCAAGTAAATATTAAATTTATGATATTTAACCGAGAGTTCAAAAGAGAACTTGGAAAGCCAAGCGCGTGAGGAAACCGCGGGGATTGCCAGAAAAATAAATGTGAACAAGCCCATTCCATTATTAATTAATATATTGTTGCCAGCAGACAGACTCGTCGTAAATTTAAGCATTTCTCCTTGTAAATATAAAAAATCGTACGATTTCCGTACGTTTACGATGTTTGATTAAAATTATTATTATTTAAGCTGAGCAGGCCGCAAATTGGCCGACGACAGACAGAAATATTACGAAATATTTATGTACGTTTTAGAAAACAGTGTTTATCAAATTGAAGAGATTTATTTTTTTTAATTTCTAAAAGTTTACACGGGCAAAATTTTTAAACTACCTACAGAACCAATTAGACTCATCTACTAAATAAACTGAGATATATAGACCTAAAATTTGATTTGATGTAAAGATATATTCACCACCAAAATTAAAATACAACATTTCAGTAATAGTAACTCACTTAAAATAATCTTTAGATCCAAAGACAAGTAAAGTAAGTCTGCAGTCGGCCACTTGCTTTATCTGACCCATGTGACTGGCCAAAGTATGTGTCGACACATATGGGGCTACATCATCAGCTGTCATCACGTAAAGAGCATGGCTGCAACGCTCTACCGATGGAGTTGGTTCCACCTGCAAGATAACATCTATACATTAAACTATATCTATCTATACATATAATAGAATCATAAAAAGCAGTGTCTTAATTATAAAGTCATTAATTGGAATGTAATGTCTATGGACGACAGTATCCACTTACCATCAGATGGACTGTATATGCTCGTCTGCTGCCTTTTTACTATGTATACATATATAAAAAAAATGTATTGTATGAGTGATACAAAGTCCAAAACTACACTATTTAGAATTTTTGTCTGTCTTTTATTGTTATAATTATTGAAGTGTTATAATTATTGAAAATAGTATCATTGTATTCAGCTGGAGTTAGTAAGTGTGAAAGGTACAAAACCAAAACCTTTTTTCACTTATGACACACTCATATTCGTTTCAAAATTTGGTGGTACATCTGAACTAAAAATATATTTAAAAGTATGCAATGCAATGCAACCAGCCCTTTCAGTATCCACGGTTGGACATGGGTCTCCTCATACACATTGACTCATGCACGAGGGATGTATGGCCTGAAAACGCCACGCTGGGCAAGCGGGTTGCCGAGTCCACTCTTTTAAAGGTGGTGTAGTTCCTCAGGGGTTGTGGCAGCCACTTTGTTATCCCTTAGTCGCCTTTTACGACATCTATGGGAGGAGGTGGGATGGTGCTATTAAAAGTATAAGGATTAAAAATAATAAAAAAAATACGTGCCTTCTACTAATTTATTAATTAACAGTCACTGAATAAGTGAAAAAGTGTGTAAAAGCACTGGAAATTTATCACACCCGTGTCCTTAGTTACACCTCCCTGCTGGGTGTTTCAGGTTACACTGTGGCACACCTTGCATCGTCTCACGGCACACTAGTGTGCCGCGGACACGGCGGTACACCGGTTGCGGAGCACTGTTATAGATTAAGGTACATATAAAATCAAATAAGAATATAAATTACTGCGAAATGAGAACTGACAAATAAGCTGCCTTTTCTCTGATAACGTCAATTATTACTTTTAAAAATTAGTTACCGGTCCATTTCTAGTGGTAAGTGTAGGCTGCACGGTCCTGCTCCACAAGACAAGGCGATCGTCGAATAGGTTGGCGGCGGAAACGCGCGCTCCGCCCAAGGTTACCTCGCGGCTTACATCCGACATATACCATGCATCTATGAGGTTTTTGTGCATCTCTACTATCATATACTGTAACACTTATTATTATTTAGTAAAATGATTTAGCGAAATAGAAATTTATTGACTAAAATTGTAAAGCCCAGTTATAAAAGCCAGATAAGTACAAACAGAGCCAGCTCAAGCCCATGTAGCGCCCGGGTGCAATCAGAACCCTGGCGCCCTCTAGCAGTCGCGCGAACATAGGCGCAGGGTCTTTGAGAGCGCCCCCTAAGACCCTGTGCCTGTGTGCGCCGCACACCCTGCACCATAGGTAAAGCTGGCACTGAGTACAAATATTAATTATGAACTACCCGAAGATAATACATGTTGCCTGGTTTGCTCAGTGAACTGAAGGTGCAGGAAAAATATATGAATGATGATTATGATGACAAAATAAAAGTTCTACTAAAGAAACATTTTTTAACAATAAGTATAACAGAAAGTTATATTTAAGAAACTGCTTCGGTAATTAAACCCTGGAGGAATTTGCATTATCTAAATAGATTAAAAAATCAAAATCTAAAATTTTGTAAAAATCTGATCCTGGTTAATAAAAAATATCACAGGTATTAAGTATAAATAACATGTTTGGATTTAAATATAGATTGACTGGTAGAGAATGGAGTAGGGCATTAACTTGTACAATGAAGTTTAAGTAAATAAAAATAAGTCTATAGCAAAAATAAGGTTCATTTAGTTTCATGTAGTCAAAAATATGCATACAAAGAAAGGATTTCTATTGAAAATTATGTAAAACTAACCTTCATACATTCTCCAGGTTTGTACATCTTATTAAATTCATTGGCAACCTGCTTCACTGCTTTTTCTTCAATAAACTTCTGCTTCTTGGTTTGTTTGTCTAAAGACTTTTTCTTTGACTTATCTTCCAAACTGGCTGCAATTTTAAATTATTCATTTTTAAACAAAGGGGCTATTGTTGTAGAAAACAAATGGCTGTCTTATAGAAAGCCACAAAATCCTAGATTCATGTCCAATCTATTATAACTTTTTGATCTGCAGTCTTTTAAGAAATGCACCCTGTGGTTTGTGTACAATTTTTGTTAAAATAAAGTCAATATAAGTCAAAATAAACTCTTTTCAGGGGTACCTACAATTTAAAAGTTGAATTTTTATGTTTTCCCTTTAAATATGGAAATATCACTTTTATGTTGAAATCAATTTCTCTGAAGATATCGAGTAGGTATTGGGAGATTTAACATTTCCTTGTAAAAAGAAACTTACCATTGCTTCTCCTTCGTCCTCTACCAGACCTAATAGACTTGTAATTACTACCAAAACTACTTGTGCTCCCAGAAGCAAGGGAACTGCTACCGAAACTGCCTGAAGTGGTTCCTGTCAAGGGGGCTACATCGGATCCACAAGATAGCATGCATCCGGAGTCCTTGGAATTAGAGGAGGCAGCAGATAAAGCTATCTCGTCGAACATAGCATCGATATCCATGCTTGTTGTCTTTATTATTGAATCTACATTCAAGTCTAATTTAGGTATAAGGCAAACGAAAACTTTGAATTGTGAATTGACACAAACAAAAATAGCTACAAAAAACAAAATAGATGACCAGCCTAAAAAATGCTCTTATAGCCTATAAACGCATTCGTAAACTCTGACATCCACTCGTGGCAATTTTGTTTTAAAAATATTAGAACAAAGCACTTTCTCAGAACAAATATTTTTATATACATATAATTTAACTACATATTGAAGAAAGTGTTTCAAATTTCAAATTCATAAAATTTTGTGAATGCTTGCTCGCTTGCGGGCTGGAATAAAATCGAAATTTAAAAATTTAGTCTAAATTTCGTACTGAATAGTTTTACCTACTTGTTTTAACCATCAAATTCATTTATTTTTTCAATGAATGTTAACAGCCCACAACTTTAAAATTTGCCGCTCTTAAAATTTTCCAGAGGCTCCCATTTTGAGCACGATCCCTAATTTACTTGTTTTTATTAGATTGTTATTTTGAACTTGTAGTAATAAACAGTTTTATTCATTTTAAAGTCATTATGTTGATTTATTTCTTACAATTAACCATCAGTTTTGAAATTAAATTAAAATGACAATAAACTCTACTAGCGGGTTTAAGATTATTGTTGTTGCAAAATGCACGTAATTTGTAATCATTTGTACCTTGTTAGATAGCTAATGATACAAGGAAGTAATTGAACAAGTTTTTACGCTAATGTAAACATTTCTATTATTTATATTGGAGTTTATAAATTCAAAATGTGAAGTAAGCAAACTAATGGCGTTTCGGAACGTAACGAGTCGATCTGTCAAAGTCTTTTGACAGAAAGAGGATTCGGATTGTCATTGTGCTGCTGTACGGAACTTGAGAAATTTGTAATAAAAGATTGTAGCAAACACTGGTGGTTTGAATACCTACAAAGTACGCCTTTCTGTAGCTTACACTAACTTCCATACATTTTTTTTACAGAAATCCCTCATAAGTAAATGAAAAATAAGTTTTTTTGATCAATAATGTAAAATCGGGCTTGGTACTTAAAACTTAAGTTATATTTGTATCAAAATTATTTTAAATGAGCCAACTGTCAACGTTCAATTAAAGCCAAAAAATGTCACCAAAAGTTAGTTATTTTTTATTTTATTTTTGTTTTATCATTGAGTCGGAAAAAATTAAAAATAAATTGAAACTTCAATAACTCAAAAACCATTGATTTTCGACCACCGGTTCATGGGGTAAAATTTGTTGCAAATGAACTGTAGTTTAACCCCTTTCAAGGAATACGTCGAATTTTCCATCATCTGTATAACGGTAAACTAGACGATGAAATTTTTAATTGTAAATCGCTTCAAATTTCTCTATTGATAAAAAAATATGTATATATTAGTTTTTTTTAATATCACTGTACTTTGTATCCAGAAATGTGATGCCGAGCCTTGGTAGAGGCCTCTGTCCACCACCACTTCAGATATTATTAATGCGGATCTGCTCTCCGAGTAGTTCAATTGGTTTTTCTTTGGCTCGTGTTTTATTTCAAAGCTGCTGGTGATCGAAACGTGCCCAAAAGTTTCTCTTCGTCTTTAAATCTTAAATTTTCCTAATTGTGCGCCCAGTATAGATTATTTTAAATCGGTAATTCACTTTAAGTTAAACTTTTATTTTTTAGTTTATTTCTACTTATATTTTTGTTATAGCTTACACCAAAGTTGTGGTGTATTTTTGAAGAAGTTCTTCTAATCACTATTCACTATTTATTTACTTACGGCTCGCGCACAATTATAAAGCTCCTACTTAACTCATCTAACCATATTTCAAGAAAACGGAGATAAGCTATCTAATAGTTAAAATATGCTCATTGATTCCGCGGCGGAATCCGCGCGGATTGCGCCGCGCGTTAGTTTGAGTACTTGAAGATATCATCGGTATAAAGTTGTCGTGAAATCAAAGTTGAATTAATTTTGCGTCGAGTCCGAGTCTTATCAATCGCTTAATATCGTCGTTGATATGCGATCGTATGTGAAAAAAGGTATATTAATACATTGAAGCAAGTTGTTGCGCCTAGACGTTTAAACATTTTCAATAAATAATAATTTTATGATAAAACATACTCTTGAATATAATCGCTAAATGTTAAAAATGTCCTAAAAGTCAGTGGATTACTAAAAGTACGCGAGTGTTTTACATCTCTGTATTGTAACGTAGATATGAAGGGCAATATCTATGGCGATATGATGTTTCATTATCGGTGATAAGTTCAGTGGCAACGGAGTGTTTTGGTTTTAGTATATTAACAGCGGCACTACAATGAACTCCACTTCGGAAAGGAAACAGAAGAGTCGCGACAGAAATTCCAACTTCAGTCCGGAAGAAGTAGACCGCCTCCTTACATTAATAGAAGCTAAAAAAGATATTGTTGAGAATAAAAATAAAAATGCCAATACGTGGCGGGAGAAAGACACTATTTGGAGGGCGATAGAGATTGAATTCAACTCCAAAAGCACTATGATTAGAGAAGCGAGACACCTGAAGCTAAAATATGAAGCACTCAAGAGAGATGTTAGGAAGAAGATCACACTTCAGTCTTCTATATCAGTACCTTATAATGACAGTGATAATACTAGTAATAGTAAAGATCACATCATCAACAGTTTTAAAGAAATTCAATTTACGCCACCAGAAAAGAAAGTACTAGCCATTATTCACAACGTCAATCCTGCTACAAATAAAGA
This sequence comes from Sesia apiformis, assembly GCA_914767545.1. Lineage (NCBI taxonomy): Eukaryota > Metazoa > Arthropoda > Insecta > Lepidoptera > Sesiidae > Sesia > Sesia apiformis. The sequence goes on from OU611968.1 coordinate 924,888, forward strand.
TAGATTCAAAAATGTATCTGAAGAAAAGGAAGATAAGATGCAAAATGCTGTAATTGAAGACGTGGTTATTGTCTGTGACCCTGACGAATTTCCGGGTATGTAAACTTTGATGTTCACATGGTTTTCAGTTGTGTAGTATATTTTGTTGTTGTCCATATAGATGAAAGAATCGATAAGTTGAAGTGGCATTGGACGGGGCAAGTCTGTCGTAGAATCTATAGCCGAAACGATTCCCTGAGTGGAGGTCGTGTACGGGATATGTAGATTGTCTGTCTTCCGGCCAGATTGACTCGTGACTTAACGAAAGCTGGCTAAATGAAAAGAGCCGAAGACCATGTTTGGTAGCGGGCCTAGGAAGAAGCCAGCAGTGGAAGGACATATACCTACTGATAGTAGAGTTAGTACCGTAAATTTCATTGAACTCCGACAGTCGAGATTCTCTTTATACTTTGTATAATCTTTCAACAGAAATGTCCATCTGAAGTCATTTCTTTTTTAATATTTTTAACAAGATAACAATAATTATATTATAAGTCTATCTGGTTTGAAGACGTTTTATCAAATCCTTTATTTTGCAAAAAAACATAGTTTACAAACATTGTGTTATTTGTACAAATATGTTACAAATATGACCCATTATGTTCTGCTCCAAAGAGCATGCAAGCCTACCTACATAAATTGTAAACTGTATATTAGTATCGTGTGATGGTACCTATAACTCGATCAATTTTAAACGTCGTTTTCTTGAAAGCGTTGCGTCTATCATCGGTGGATTTTATGGTTCGTCATATGTCAAATCCGACCTATTAGAATGGCCAAATTATAATTGGGTAATTGGTTGAACACGTCAACCAAAATTCACAGGATTTTAAATAAAACGTCTTACCAGGAAATTTTTGAGGTAGTTGAATTGTCAAAATAACCAGTCAAATAAAATTGCGTCTGGTCACTGTCTAAATACGTCTGATCAATGAATCATTTTTTCTGTACAATAATTAAATTGTATGCGTATTAGATTTTCCAATAATCAAGGCAGTTTACTTAACTGTAAAAAATGTAATTACTTAATTAAATGGTGATAACGTGCCTATAAAATTTTGTTAATAGAATAATTTTAATACTGGTATAATAATATTAAGTCTGTTAAACATTTACTAAGCTAATTTATAACTTATAACACTCATCAAAGAAATTAATTCACAGGTCAAATAAAAAGACTACATGCCTGCCCCCCGTTCAGCGGGAGCATGTTATAGGCTGAAACATGCTCCGAATCAATCCATTACAAACATGTTTTTAATGTTTTCAGAAAATACTAATGACCACGATTGTATTGAAAGTATTGTATCAGAAAGAACAGTATTTGACCACAGGTATGGTTCACCAGGTAAGTGACTATTATCGTAACCAGCCATTTTATAATCCACTGCCAGACGCGCGCCGACTCATACGTATTGTCTTGTGCATGAGGGATGTGAGACTTGCCAAGCGGGTTGGCAAGTCCAATATTTTAGAGGTGGTGAAGTTCATTAGAATTTATGGTACTACCTAGCGGTTTAGTTATCCTTCATTATGGGAAGAGATTGAGTGGTGTTAATCTAAAGCCGATCCCACACCTTACGACCAAAGTGAATTTTAACTATTACTATTAACTACTGATCATTAATTAGTTAAATACTAAATGACGAGTTTCACTGTCGAAATTCCAGCTCTTTACTCGTAATTTTATTCCTGGTATAGTTCTTTCATCTCACGAGGTGTTGTTTTAGTTTTAGTGTTATATACATTGTTTTAGAGTGCACCGCGCGTCGGGCGTCGGGATCCCAACTGAGCGTTCTCAGATTTACGCACACTAAAACAATGTACATGTACGAGTACAACCACTACTAAACGCAATCCGCCCTCGTGAGACGAAACAACTATACTATCAAAAAACTCTCTGCCTCTCTGCTATCTGGTTAAACATTTGAGTATCATATTGTTTTACCGATAACTGATGTGTTATTCGAGTCCTCGAATGACAGCCGCCTACCAGGAAGCGCAATGTGTACGTGGACGACTTAAAAAGTTCGCCGATGGTGGCTAGGAGCAGAACGTCGCGTGTGGTGTGAACCTTGGGAGAGGGCTATATCTAGCATTGGAGAGAGACATAGACTGATGGTGTGGTATGTTTATGTACCTTATATATTTTTACAGATATTTCAATACAAAGGCAAGAGAAATTTCATGACTCTAAAGAGAGAGGACTTAAAAGAAACTTCACAGAAAAAGAATCCCTTCAAGAGCAACCTAAAAAATTAGCGACACTCGACAGTGCCAGTTTTAAAAACATGACCGGACCCCCAAAAATAGGCATTAGAGACTCCAACAGACTTCTCTCCGAAAAAGAGTTGAGGCTAGTTCAGGATTCAATTTTGCAGCTAATTGACAAGGAAACTTTGGATAGTGAATATTGTCCTCGTTTTCTTGGTTGCGTTCTTGAAGAAGGGTGGTTGGCCATAAAATGTGCTGACGAAAGAAGTCAGACTTGGCTAGCCGAACGCATAAACAATTTAAAACCGTGGGAAGAAGCCTCACTGATTGCCATCGATGAGCACCATTTTCCTAAGCCTCATGTCTGTTTGGCAAGGATTCCGGGACCATCTTTGGAATCAAAAGTTCTAATGCAACGGTTAAGTGTCCAAAACAAAGATATTGGCTGTCAAAACTGGAGGCTCGTAAGTAGAAGGCCCAACCCGAAACCAGACCATGAAACTGTCACATTCATGATAGACCAAAAATCTCATGAAGCTCTCCGTGCTCAAGACTTTAAGCTCTATTTTAATTTTGGACAGATAATGGTACACTGTAGAGAGATCACAATGAATGAACTTCAAAGTATATCCGATTCTAGAACAGCAGAGGTAACAGCCCAGCAGCAGATTACAAAAAAACCACAATCCATCCTTGACAGTGTTTTATGCTGAGAAAGAGGTATGTTCAAGACCTCAACTCAGCACCAGTAAGCAATAGAAAACCCAGCCTCAGCCCGCAAAGGCTATAGTAGAGTCTTGGTTCAATAACAATGGGCCACAGAAGTACCAGACGCAATCCAAGAAGGCCACTGGTACTGATGAAAAGGTGGTAAATTCGCGAGTTTGGGTTGGAAACCGGATTCATAAAGTCCGCTCCATTAGAATTCAATAAACTATCTCATAACATATAAGGTCGGGGAAAAAGTTTCTTCGTAATTTATATACAAATTCAAGACAATTTTTTTAAAAGTTTAATTACATTTAGTTATAATATATATGTGCCGTTTTGTTCTATAACTTGTTGCCATCTTGTAGGTAGGTAGGACATGATCCCGTTGCTGTAGAAATTATGAGATTTTTGGTCAAGAAATTGCGACAAGTAATTTTGATAGTCCTCTCTTGATGTTAACCTTACACTACCTAAAGAATTCTGAAGAGACCGAAACAGTTGGTCTTTGCAGTTGGCTGCAGGAACTGCATTAAAATGTATCGAATTTCTTCGTTAGATTCACTCATTTCCTTGGACAGAAAAAGAATTGATAAATGGCGGGACAAGGTTTTTATTTTTTTTTTATTTATTTTTCCTAAATGTTACTTTTTTAATGGTATCATAACCAGCCAGGTACAAACAATTCAATGAAAGATATTGGGATCACAACTTCATACATACAAAATACGAAAATACTTTCTCCCCGATCTATTATTATGACGTCATCTGAGTAAAGAGACTTTATTTTCCGAATGGACTCAACTAGTAAAACTTAACAAAAAATTGACTGCAATTACTTATATTGCAATTTAGTGATATTGCGGTTCTATAGTCGAATATCTGTTAGCGTAACTCTATATTGTTATTGTAACTCCATATGTAACAATTTGGTGACATAACAAATTATTACCTATAACAGTATGTCATTTTATCTGATGAAGCATATTCCAAAAAGGTCATTTTGCTTGTTAGATAGTGACTTAAGATTTTGTGACTTATAGCTAATTTCGTTGTTTCAATATTGTGTTAATATATCTCTAAAACTATATCCCCAAAACAGGGTAAACTAAATCGAGACAGTATTGACAACACTTTTTTCGATATATACCCAAATAAAATAATGGAAACGCTTCGTAAAGTCTTACTTACGACGAGTAAAGACTTATTTTTCTTCATGTTAAAGCAATCTATCAATTTGATTGTAAAATATAACATTTCCTTTAGATTTTGGCGTCGTTTATCTATCAGATGAAAGTTCGCAATTAATAAATTAGTCATTGATATTAATTATCTAGTCATTGATACCAAAGAAATAACATGATAATTGTCACGTAGGCACCTATCTGGTAGGTGTTTATTGCATAATATCTTCTATTTACCTATCAGAAATCTTCAACTTTAAATATATAATAATGAAGTTATTGCTTTAACGTAGGTAATTAGATCAAAGTCCATGATAAAAGTGGCCCAAAATCTAATGTTCCGCTTACTAATTCTTGCATTAGAAGTAACATTGATAAAAGTGGCCCAAAATCTAATGTTCCGTTCACTAATTCTTGCATTAGAAGTAACATGTACGAGTAGTAGCAATTATAAATGTTTTTTGTACAAAATATTGTATTATAAAATGTGACGCGATATCAAAATTTGCAATATTTTTCATACGTAGGTTTAAATTTCTTTATTCTCATTAAGATATTTTATGTCACTTACCTACATTAGAACTTACAGCTATAATATATAAAGTTAATAACAGTCGATTGCACAGAGCAAAAATAATCGATACAATTCAATTTAGAATGAGAAGATATGTATTTGCAAATAAACTATTTCAATATATTTGGTTCTTTTATTGATTTATTTAATTTTTGTCTCTCTCCCTGCTGTCTGTCTGTATGTTTTCTAATAAAATAAAAATATCAATGCTTCTTTCACATATTCAGATTTAAGAGGGTGAATACTGTTAGAGAAGGGTATCGTTTTAAAGATTACCACCATTGTCATTTTTGATATCTCAGAGTAAGAGTTGTGCTCCTTCAAAATAAACTTGCACACATGTTTATTTATTTCTATCATTATCACTCCTAGGAATTCTTTTGAATGGAAAGGTAAAATTTCAAGATTCCCTATTTATCGCAACTAGCAAAATTTAGCAAAAATTTGTAGTATGAATGATATATATATATTATATATAGACGGGATTTGGCGTAGTTATATTGCAATTTAGTGATATATATATATAATCGCCATACGTGACAATTCAGTTTTTTAAGGCTTGTATTTAAACGGGCAGCAAATAATACTCAATGGGCAGCAAATCGGGAACAGCAAAACAAACTATTTTTGAATAACTAAGGTGAACTATTTTGAATTACTAAAAATGACATCACCATGTCTGCTTCTTTATTGTCACTAGACTAGAAAACTTAAATCCAACCCACCTTTTTACTTTCAGGTCAGTATAGTATATATCAGTACAGTCAGTATCCATAAAATAGTGATATGGAACAGTCAATATCCCCAACGGGGTAAAACATAGTCGTTTGTCGAATCTTCACAGTATTGACGACATCACAGTATGTCAGTTATTGCAAACGCACTATGCCTACCTATATGGCATAAATATTAATAAAAATATGTATTTTTTTGTTCATGTTATTAAACCAATCTATCAATTTGATTATAAAATGTAATATTTCTTTTTCATTTTAGCGTCATATATCTATCAGATAAATGTTCGCTTATAATAGATTAGTCATTGATAATTAATTACCTAGTCATTGATACCCAAGAAATAACATGATAATTGTCACGTGGGCACCTACCTGGTAGGTATTTATTGCACAATATTTTCTACTTACCTGTCGGAAATCTTCAAGGTTATAGGTACATTGAAATTATTACCTGAAAATCCTTAGATCAACGTTCATGATAAAACTAATAATCTTACAGATAAGTAAAATACTTATTTACATATGTACCTATCGACATAACAGCAATGTAATATATAATGAAACTGTGACACGCGGGCCTTAAGTGAACCGCCGAGTAATATAAATGTGGTCCGAAAACTAATGTTCAACTTATTTATTCTTACCTAGGTAATTCATTAGAACTAACATGGACGAATATTCTGTTTTTATTTTTTGTAATTTGACTAAGGGACATCATTCTGTTTTCATACATTGAACTGAAAGTAACCATTTTGATCATCTTTTGTTCATTTGTTATTTAGTTTATTAGTTCGCACTTTCATTTCCATCGAAAATGTATGAAATACAGCTTTTAGAACTCATTTTAGAAAACAACAGAGAATTACCCTACATCTTTAGTATCATAGTAATAAATGTTATACGTTTATTTGGCCGGCACTTTCTGTTTTTGGTTCCAAACTGATCCCTTTTCATTCAAATTTACTAAATACGAAGCCCTTAAATTGACATTTTTAGGAAGTAAAAACTGGAATAATAAATGGACAGGAGGTTCAGGCTCTATGAAAGGATCGAATACAAATCTTTTTCCCATATTTTTAGTAATAAACCCCCGTTGCTTTAGCAGTTTGATAACTACAACGATTGTGGGGTAGATCGTACATGACAAATGCATTGTCATAAATTTTATGTCTGTCTGTGGGTTCATCCATGCATATTTCCATTTGTGGCCTTATCCCTAGTAAATAATTTTATAGGTAGTCAAGTTACAGGGGCGAGAAAAATGCTTTTTAAAAACTAAAACTAATATATTGAAGACAAGTGGCAGAGCTTGATGCCAGTTTTTAACTGTTTGTTTAATTCAATCTTTATACAAAGTAATTTCTTATTGCTACATCCTAAATGCTAACTTAGCGCTAGCTATCAACAGTAAGGGCTTGGGTGACGTAATTAGCTACATAAAAGATTATACATAAACAAAAATAAATAAAGTACCTACACACAACACACACAGGTATACAAATCAGATTTTTTTTTCTAATTTAGGTTTTTGTGATAATCAAGTGAACAAATTGATATCCGCTGGATATTTTAGTTGGTATCAGTTAACAGAGAAACTAGCAAAGAAATTGAAAAACAATGTTTCGCAGTTATCAACCATTGATAATGAATATAAGTAAGTAGGTAGATAAAAACGATTAAAGAAATCAAATTCAAACAATGCCAAGAGATATATACTTATATTGATGGCGAAAGTAATGAGGGAGTAATTTAGCAACACACTTCAAATATACCTCAAATAAAAGCTTTTATTTCTAGATCTTTTAATTTGATATCAAAACCGTCAACCGTGATATAAACCGCTTTTCTATAATATCTTTTATATTTCGTTAAATTTAAAAAAAAATCGTATTTTGTTGTAAAAAAAACACCATCCAGTTAAGTACAACTATTTAGAACGATTATGGTAGATGATAACAAATACTCGTACATACCATACTATCAACCTATCTCTTCGCTGCTGGATACAGACCTCTCCTAGGGACCGCCACCATACACGGTCTTCCGATGTTCTCATATACATTGTCACATTTAGAACGACACATTTTATTCAACGTCCTTTGTGGCCCCAATTATAATAAACGGTAGGTATATTACGAATTTACATAAATATATAATACAAAATACCGCAGACAAAAAGAGAATTGTTTTGATTTTAGTTAAATTTTCCTTTGTTCATAAACAAAAAGTTAGATATCTGCTAGATATTTTTGTTGATATCACTTATCAGAAAGATTGGCAAACAATATGAAAAACAATGTCTCGATATCAACATTGTGGATATAATAACTAGATTATTATATTATTATATTATACTTCATTTTATACCAATTAATTATCTGGAAGTTATCAGATGATAATCGAAAATACAAGAGTAGTTGAAATTATATGGCCCTGGCCCGCCGTGTAGTGTCCGTCGGCTTTAATATAACACCATTCCATCTCTTGCCGTGGGTGTCGAATGCGACTAAGGGATTACAAAGCCGCTACCACAAGCCCTGAGGATCTACACCAGGGGTGTCAAACTAAATTTTGCAGAGGGCCATATATTAAATTTAGAATGTGTAGGCGGGCCAGATTCAAATAAAAAAAATGTACTGAATTATTATAACATTTTATTTATTTAATTATATAGTATATATATATATATATAATATACGGTTGTTAAAGGAAGGTTCAATAAGGAAGGTTCTAGTCTAGACTCGAAGCGTGTGGAAGATTCTATTGTTCTCAACAAAAATAATAGGGTATTTCCACTTGTTGCTAAGAGATGGCGTTACTGTCTACCTCTCTCGCTTGTCTAGGCACGCGCTGCCCTTGAAATTACTTATAAATGTAGTGTGCGCATTTTAAAACTTCCGTAGAGGAATCCAGTGAAGTCATGATTCTTCTTTCTGTGACACATTGCGATCGCGGGCCGTATCATTGACATCCCTGATCTACACTATCTCTAAAAGAGTGGACTCGCCAACCCGCTTGACCAGGGTGCCGTGTTAAGGCCATCCCTCGTGCATGAGAAAGTCTGTGTCCATTAGTGGGCTTCCTCTACAATATCAGCCTATCACATCTCAATACAAGGTACAGGCGTCCCCTAAAAAATATTAGGGGTTTCGGACCATAATCGACCATAGATGAGGGGGAGAGTGCACGCTGCAATCCAACAGCCGTTGGGCGCACTCGACTGGCCACGTTACCCCTCTCTCACAGAAGACTACCTTGAAATGTACTGCATTTCCTACTTTATCTTATTTCCCTAATGTACGTACGTGTTTCGGAAGTGAGTGAGATGTGCCAGAGCCCATTCCCATCCTATCCCTCCCCATTTTCCCAACCCTTTCTGCAAATCCATTCCTATATCCAAAGGTAGGCAGCGCATCCGGGGGCGTGCCAACGTTTGGCATTTTGGACTAATGTTGGCATGTATCACGGATGTCTATGGGCTACTGTATCTACTTACCATCAGGTGGACTGTATGCTCGTCTGCCACCTTCGTCCATAAAAAAAAAATACACGACGCGGGCCCACAGCGGATTGGTGGATACATATGCTCCACATTTATTTTTCTTTAATTCTCGGGAACGCAGGTTTCCTCACAATATTTTCCTTCACCGCCGAGCTAATGACAATTTAGAATCCGTACCTAAGTAGAAACCCTACCGGACCCTACACTACGATTTGAACTCACGACTTAACAAATGAGAGTCAAGACTAGATCCCTGTAAGGACGGGAATAAATGCCAATTTTTTTCAATAAATATATTGCGACCATGATGTATCAACAAACAAAAAAATAGGAAATAAAATAATTAATCAAAATTATTCCTACTTTATTTAATTTAAAACGTCAAATGACCTCAATCAATGTCGTACTGACAATATTCTATGGCGTACCATGGCCTATGCTTGCGTATTCTGTGAACTGTTTTGTAGACTGAAATTGTTCTGCATTCGGCTCTTTCAAGAGGGTATTGATTTTCCATAAAATCCGCATATAAATCATCTGAATCAACCGCTAAGCGCTTTCGGTTTCAACGGCTAGACGCTGTGATAATGATAAGTAAGGGTCATAAATCTCTTGTTGTTTTTAAGCTAATACTATGTATAAATTGTATTTATTTATGTGTATGACCTTTGACCTTCTATTGTTGTTTATTGTATTGAAAAATCTAATACATATATTGCACTGAGAAACCAAATAAATAGATATATTTATAACAAATATTGTAACATTATTTTTATTAGATATTTTTTTATTACATACTTTATGCATATTATAGTACAAAAGGCAAGCTTAATGCCCTTTACGTAGCCAACCTTTGAGTTGCTCAGAGGTACGAAGACGAGGTACAGGAGGTCTACTCTGATTTCACAGCGTCGAAGTTTCGAGCCCAATCGAAGTACCTACTCTGACTTTCCTTCGTTGGAATCTCGATACATCGGGCACGACATTCGAAAATCTGGGAACGAAAAGAATGAATGATACTCGTACAGTGAAGTGCTTTACTGACGTTTTGCGATAACTTCGGTTTTTAAATAAACGACAGAATTTGGAACAAGAAAAATTCAAAAAAGGAATTGTATGGTATAACACATATACTTTTAAAATGTGTATATGATGGAGGATATATGAGAAAGGGGACCTTTTTGTCGTTGTGTTGTCGGTAGGAATTGTAAATCTTTACCAAAGTTCATAAATATATTTATTTATTTGTATTACAATATACACTTTGGTTAAGATTTTCTAACTTAAAATTTCTTTGTTTCAATACTATGTTTACATTTGATCTTTAAGATCAACATCTGATTTTTAAGATATAGCAATAATAAATAATAATATTGTTTTATTAAAGATTTCACCAAAGTCAGACCCGACAATAAGGTCCCTTTTAACTCGGATAACGCCACATTCAATAATACTAAACAAGAAATTCTAATTAACTTTTAAAAATGTAACGCCAATTTCTTTTGTTTGCATTGTTGTCCCGTTGTTTCGGCGAGCTGAATTAATTCAAACCTTGCAACACGAGTGCTCCACGAAGATACGAGACAGTGCCGTCAAAGAATAAGACAAGTGATTCATTTGTTGCCTACAGCGGGAAAGCATCTGTTGACGACCAATTAGCCCAGTTGGTAGTGTGTCGACTGCTGTGTTCCTTGTCGGACAATCATTTGTTTAAAGACAGGTGTTTATTCGGGCCTGGGTGTTGCAAGTGTTGTGTTTGTCGTTGTGTGTATCTCAGGACCCACGACACAGGGAATTCTAGTGTGGACCATTGCGTGGTGCGTTATTTATTTATTATTATATTCTTTTGATTCGTTAAGAGAAGATTAAGACAGGATGTAATGGGATAGGAATGGGCTGTAGCAAATGTCACTCACTAATAAAACACGTTCGTACGATATTGGGGGAACAGGTCTGAGGAAAAATGTAGTATACGTATTTTACGAGTCTTTTGTTTGTTTAATTTGATCGTTCGAGTCGCCCAGCAACCGTGGGATAACAACGTGCACCCTCCCCCTCCTAAAAGGGCTCGTAAAGGAATACAACTTTGTCGAAACACTTTTATTCTAAACGTACGGAAAACAGCGAAATCTCCCTTTCCACTGGCGCTGTCATCTGTTTTTCTCGATCCCTTTCTGATGTTTAATCTATGACGGAGGGCTGCCGAGTTCCCTCCGCCTCCAGTCTGCCTTTGTTCACGACGGTATTCGGTCGTTGCTCTTACTCGAACTCCGCCGCGCACGCGTAACGAATTTTAAAACAAAACCATTTTGCGTGCGAAGATATCCTGTTAACGGGCCGTTCAGTTATTTTTAATTGTGATTCATTGGATCCACGTTGAAAACGCAACTCAAATTAATAGCTCTCATATGGAAGTTATTTATGAGTCAATATTCTAAAAGTTCAGCACACTTAAATCATCTATTTCGACTCGCGTTCATATTTGACTAGCGCATACACAGCAAAACAAACAGCGCGCGTTTAGAACTTATATCTCACGATGCAGTAGGGTTGTCGACTAAAAAATGGATTGGCGCGAAAAACTTTTTGGAAAAGTTCTTGTGAAATGCGATTCGCCCGGAACGCAAAGTGGACAGTTCGAAACATTGGCAACTTTAACTGCTCTGAGTGATTGTATTGAAGAAGGAGATGGTGTCGTATGCGGGATTTACTTTTCATTCGCGAATATAAGCGATGCGAGTGATGACTTCGGGGTTCGTTTAGAGGAGATTTATAAAAGAGTGCAGCCGCGGTTAAAAGTTGTGCAGGTAGTGTTGTGGGCGCACGTCGGCACCCCTGAAGGGCCAGTGGAAAGGGAGGCTGGGTTCCGACGCAGCTTGACCGGGAAGGCTTGGTACGCTGTGCCATTCCATGATGTCGATACTAAGGTAACTATCTATCTTACTCTTCTTTTAGTCTCATAAACGAAACTTTGCAAGAAAAGAACGTCACAAAAAACAGAAAAGCAAACATACATTATATTTTCATTTCTACAACTATTTGTTGGGTATTTCTTGAATAAAAACATATTATTATATACATATTACATAGGTACACAAATTACATCATTGTACACATTCATACCTGGCAGAGGTTAGGCATCTGTAAACATACAAACACATTCACACACAAACTCTCACACACAAATATCAAACACGCATCCTCTTTCACACTCTCACACACACACATCCTTACTCACACACACATTTTTATAAAATATGTAAGGACTCCATGTTTATAAAATATAATAATAATAATGAAACAAAAATTTTGTTTGTATTAAAATTGGACATTTATTTTGGGGAGGTAGGAACCTATTGGGTCCCAAAATACAAGTTTTTTCTAATTTGGGAGTCAGGGCTCATTACAATTTGAAACGTGTATGTTTAATACAAAGAAACAATTTGAATTTGAACTAATAATAATAATAATTCATTTATTTCAGACCACAAGATCCATATTTCATTCTTTAGTGTTAGTAACAATTTTCAACTTATAGACTGTGTTAGTCCTATATAGATTTTGTTACTAATTGTATATATACATGTATGCGTACACACATGCAATACATATACACACACATTTATACATATTCCAATATATATACACATATATATATATATATATACCTATCACATATCTGTATATACATATACACACATATTTTACATCCTCTTGTAGGATGTAACGTGCGATCACCCAATGTCTCAATATCGGGTCATCCACCCTCTCCGCAAAGATCCTCAGTAGCGTGTTAGCGCTGCCCCGCACCCTAGACATCAGTGATGCTATTCTTTTTCGCAATATGGCAAAGAAATCGGCGGCATGGGCGCGGTAGTCCCAACAACACCCGGAATGCATTATTGTATTGGATACGCAGTCCTCTTAAACGATTTTTGCATGTAATTAAACCACAGATTGCAAGTATAAAAAGACTGGCAGTATGTCTTAAATAGCGTTATTTTAACCTCTTTAGAGCAGCGTGCAAATCTGAGGCCTAACATATTACACCTCACCGTCAGCGCTCTGCGCTCCCTGTCCATGTCCATATCATCGGTCAGGTCCTCCGTGACCCAGTGGGTCACTTTAGCGAGTGAGCAACCATTGAGCGAGACCGGCGGTATAGTGGAGTATGTTTTATTACCCGCCTTAAACAGTAATAGCTCACTCTTTGTGGAGTTGTACCTGAGCCCATGTGACAGAGCATACCTCTCGCAGATAGCCAATAGTATCCGAAGAGCACTGATCGAGGGGGCCAGCAGCACCATGTCATCTGCGTAACTGATGTTATTAATAAAGCGGCCATCTACAGAACAACCGACGCCGACGCCGCTGTACTCCCCGAGCAGCCTGTTCATGTACAGGCTGAATAGTTTGGGGAGCTTAACCCACCTTGCCTCACCCCGCACCCGTCCAACAGCGAACCCACCCATCGTATATAATTGGTTCGTATATAATATGAAGGCCTTGAGAAGTGAAAAAAAAAAGTGAAGTCGAGTTTTTGTTTGATTATTGTAAAAATTGTATATCGTGTGTGGCTTTTGTAGTTTAATAGTGATAATTTAGTGTTTTTGTGCGAAATATTTGTAATAATAAGATAAAAAACATAAGACTGCTTTTTACTATCACACTATCAATTTACTGAGTGACTTCAAAGTTAGTTCGACGGAACATTGACATTGACGAGATACATTTTGAAATTATTTTGACTTTTAAATGGTTAATTACGAAGAAAATTCGACTCTGGCACAATGTGCTAATTGCGCTATTGTTATATAAGAAAAAGTCATATAGTTTTTGGGTCTTCATACAACATTTTCTTTACCGCCTCGAAGTTTTCATTCATTACAAAGTCGCAGGACGGCCACTTCTCTCATCATCGTTAAAGGAAAATTTTCCTTCTTTAAATTGAAAAAAACATCTAAAACTTGTTACACGGGACCGTGCGAGATCCCCAAAAGTTTTACCAATCATTCTTTACACTCACTTTCATTTAAAACAAACTTTAAAATCGAATAACATCATTGCACGAAAATGTTCTCGTTCGAATTCCATTGTTGCAAAGAAAAGCGCGCGAAATACAATAAAAAGGGGAATAAAACATTTTTATTTTGTTTGTTTTGACTAAATGGCTTTCGAAGTTCTCATTTCAAATAAATTTTGTTTGAATGAGTTCAAATGAGTTCTCTTTCTGAAATTTGAGTACCGTATCTCTTCACCCTATAGACATATTTACAACTACATGTTTGTAGTACAGACGTGGAACGTTTTCAAATTTTGCTAAAAGTTAACACCTTAATAATATAAGAATACTCATTAGTGTTTCAACTCAGATGGCCACCTTCAGTCGTTATGTAGCATTTTTTTTTAAATTCGTGTAATAATCTCCTCAACGGGTACATCTCTTAGAAATCTCCCTAAAATAAGGTAAAATTATCCATACTCATTGAGAAAAAGAAAATTAAACATTCATTGACTAAAATTATAAGACCCTGTCACTTACGCGTTATAAATAAAACCATTAATATGTAAACGTAGGTAATTCATAGTGACAGTATCCACTTACCATCAGGTTTTCTGTCAGCTAGTCTGCCGCCTTTTTTCCTTAAAAAATAGAATCTATGCATGCATGCAGGACCCCGCATGCATCTATGCAATATGATGGGTATTTAGATACTATACTATAAAAATGATGATTTTAAAGTTACAAAAATATGCCTAAACTAATTAGGTTTTACTATAAACACAAAACGTAGTTGTTCTTGAATGTGGCCAAAGAGTCCTTAAACATGTCTGCATAGTTGATCAATGTAACCAGATTTGGGCAACGAACTGTCTATCAAACTGCTGGAAAATCACACGAATGACGAAAAAGTCGAAAGTATTTATTATTAAAGAAACATTTTTTAAACATTAACTAGACAAAAAGTAATTTTATATTTAAGGAACGTCTTCGGTGCGGATAAATCATGGAACTTTTTTTAATATCTATATGGTTTAGTGACAGGGCCGTCTTAAGTCTATTCTGCGCCGGGGTGCGGGAGTGTATCCTAAGACAGTCAAACATCCTATTGTGTATCCTATGACAGTCAAATATCCTATTGTGTATCCTATGACAGTCAAATATCCTATTGTGTATCCTATGACAGTCAAATATCCTATTGTGTAATTGTTTACTATAGCGTTATATTTTTTCATTACCTTTAAAAGGTGGGCGCCCGGGGTGCACCGCACCCCTTGCACCCCCTGGTAAAGACGGCCCTGTTTAGTGAATTACTAACGAAAATTTTACCATATTTAATACATAAAAAAAAGTAAATATCGATTACACTGTCACAAAACACCTGACTCAAGTCGCGTATGTAAAAACACCCCTACAGTAAGTATAGGGTGAAAAGTAATTTAGGGTAATACACTGTATTGACGCAACCCCTCCTCTCTCCCGTAATTAGGGGAGGGCTAGGGCCTTTGAATGAACCTTCCTGAGTGCTCCCCTAGCCAACTTCACCTAAGAAATTCTTCAAAGTTTCCAACGCACTTCTGTCATATTTTTAAACGCGTTTGAAGTTAGTGCATTGAAGTAAGACTTAACTTTAATGCGCGTATAATATTTCTTTTTTATTATTATTTGATAAATTCACTCCTTCGTAATTTTGAAACTCAACTATGGCGGCGTGTCGGGCGCTTTTGAACCACCCCATCTGTTCTCATAAGTCATAAAAGGTGACCACAAGCTAGTGAGTAACTACACCAACTCTCGCCAACCAAGAGTGGACTTCTTAACCCGCTTGGAAAGCGTGGTGTTTTAAGGCTATACTTTAAGGCTAGGAGGACCATGTCCAACAATGAATAATAAAAGGGTTGGTAACGACGACAGATTTAAAAAAAATGTGGTCATGAAAAAAATGCTATCCATCCGATGCGCCACGTGTTCTTTGCCATGTTACATCAGTTAGTAATGTTGTGCTTTTGGAAAAAGTTAAACAAAATACACGAAAATGCTTTTGTGAATTCATTTCACCTATGGAGTACTGTGTGTATATGTTATAGCAACAGGGTTATATGGACTGAGCCGACGACGGACCGTCTGCCCACGCAGTTGCGAACTCATGGCGATTAAAATTTAATGCGTCTCTTGGGAAGGGGGATACCACCGTGTACAGAGAAAGCAGTATGGAGTCTCCTAAAAAAGAGCGAAAATATAGAGAGAACGACCTGTTTTCGGGTAGAAGTGGGGCGGGTGTCATAGCCGCTAGCCCTCTTTCACAGAAGACTATCGTAGATCGTATAAGACAAAATAAAGTGTGCAATGCATTTTTACACATCTGCGTTGTTGCATGGGCGGCTGCCCATGCAACAATGCAACATGCGATTTATCATTTGTCATTCTGGACTGATGTCGGAATGTATCACGTATGTGCAGTGCATATATGACAGTATCCTTTGTTCTATATAATATTAATATTGATGTTCAAAAAACAGGTTAGCGCAGGTACCATTTTGATGAAAACCCAAGGATCACAGGTTTCTTGTTTTTACTAAAACTATAATCTTAGAAAATAAGTAATTCTAAGTACTGCCAAGGAAAATTTAAAATAGGACATGTTGAAAAACTTAAATATTTGTTCCCTCGCATACTTTTATTTCAATTTTTAGTGTCGCATTACCACTTATTACATTGACAGTTCTTCTTCGCCACGCTCGCCCTTTTTTACCGCGTTATAATTAATAAATAAATTAATAAAATAGATGTCTCACCCATTACCATCAGGCCATATGAAGACATACTCCGCATTATTTGCTTAACTAGTCTAAAGGAAAGGATGGAAAGATAAAACTTGATCGAAACTTACAAGATTCACAACAACCACTATGATGCTGAAACTCTATATACAATACTAAACCAACCTTTAAGGGTAATGTCTATTGCTACATCCAATCCCTACAAGCACTTCCTATTAAATAGGGTGTTCAACTCATGGAGTAATCTACCACATGACATGAGACAGTTAATGCAGAAAGAGTGAATAAATTCCAATACTGTACAAGTGTATTGATATAGGCGAAAGCTACTAGCATAATACATGAATAACAATAACTCAATTCGAACGCGTCGAACGGAATCAGTTACATTGTATTGATGTTGCATTAGTGTGCGTGTGGTATTTTATGGTGAGTTGAACAAAGATTCCATTCTGCTTTCTATGTATACTTTGCTTTACTTTTTTATACACGTTACATGCACAATGCACATGTTGCCTCCTCACTTTAAATATGCGTGTAATAATATGCATTTTACTTGCGTTTCATGCGTGCTTTTAGAAAAATTACGTTAAAATCATGCTCAAGGGTGAAAGCTTTCACTAGAAAACCACTTTTGCAGATGTTTATTTAAATAAAAATAAAAATTATACAGTGTTGGTTTTCGAAAGTGGCCCCCATAAATAACATATTTTTGATTCCCACGGGTTCAATCCCACCAATATTATAAATGCGAAAGTTTGGATGTTTATTTACGGCTGCGTTTACAGTAGTTGCCTATCGGTCATCAATCGTGGTGTGCAACAACTTTTGCAAAATATCTCATGTACAGACATGATTTTATTGATTTTATTATATTATAGATAATAACACCACACTCAATGGCCTACATTAGGATTCCCTGTGAATCCAGAGATACATACAAAGATGAGCCAAACAAGTGGCATGCAACACACACACACATGAACCGAACGAACAACTGTCTTTAAACAAATATTTGTCAGGCCGGGAATGGAACCCGGCGCTTGTACGGCCAGCAGAGTCACTACCGACTGGGCTAATTGGTCGTCAAGTTAGTTTAGATATTAGATATATAGCAATTGTATATTTGGACATGAGGTCTACGTATTTTTAAAAGATCCTTTCAAGAATTATAGGTACTTAGTTTACGCGTAGCGTACAAAGCAGCAAATAGATACAAAACGAGAAAAATATCTTTCGAAGTTGGTATTGTTACCATTTTCCCCGTTTCTCTGTTCACCATTGTTGGAAAGATTAAGAAAGATGGCGGGATTATTTCAGATTATCTCCCTGATTATTCTTTGGTGGGGTGGGTAGGATAGCAAATGAGTGTCGTTAATTTCCCGCCTGTTTACGTTTCGTGGATATTTTGTAAAGGATCAGATAAACAGACGTTTGAAAAAAACAAATTTATAATTTATTCCTTTTTAAAGAAATATCTTCTTTTTATATAAACTTCATTACACAATGATATTTACAAAAGATTTCAAATTAGATATCCTATTTTTACACATACATATAGGTGTATACCTATGTAGGTAAGTAGTGGATATGTATTTATCTATTTATATATATATATATATATATATATAGATAAATAAATACATAATTTGACATATACACCAATATTGAATAGAAATCTAGAAGTGGTAGAAACTATGTGTGGCGGGTTAATAATACATTATTTTAATAATCTGATTATTAGAAATAAAATTAAAATATTGTGACAGAGAAGAAAAGAATTCTTATCGTGATGGCGTGGTAACGTGAGCATCGTAGTGAGTTTAAAGGTTTAATTTAAAGGATTAAACCAAATCGGTTAGACCAAATGGAGCCAAACAAAAAAATATATATAGACAATCCGCGAATCTGTAGTGATTAGTGTTTTATATTCAGATGATCAGTGATATAGTCGAGATATAGTGATTTTTTTTTGGAAATTCGGAAGTCACGATCTTCGTAGTAGGTAGATCTCTCTGAAATCTCCCTAAAATAATAGATTCTGCGAAATCTATCAAGCGACAGACGAAAGCCTAAGATTAATAGCTTATTCACACAATGAGAGTTTCTCGAACAGTGGTCAGAAACTAGTATAAACAACATGATCCGATCACTATTATCCCTGTGAACAGTTGTAGGCGAGAATTGTATGTGGTTTGGTAGCGTATGGGAATCGTATACAATATTCTCGCCCGAACCGTTCGAGAAACTCTCCCTATGTAAATGAGCGTTAAGAAGAATTCACGAAAGATTTCTATCTAACAAGGAGGCTTAAAAAGATAACCATACGTCCCACTTTCACACCTTATTAACATAACAATGTCACGATAAAAACACGGCTTTTATTCCGAAACAATGATCCCTAATTTTTATGGGGGGCGTTCAGAGTGTTGAATTTAAAATTGTAAACTCCATTCATCTGCCTATCAAAATTTCTGTTCCGCTACGCTCAATATAATTTCCTGTGTCTTCACTCAATTACCTTTACATGTCTTTATAGATCGCTTAAGTCAGTTAAGAGAAGCTGCAGTTTGTCAGGTTTCGCAATGTATGTATATCAATAATTTCACATGTAAAGTATGCGGTACGTGGTCGTGATCAAATACAATTTAGAAATGGTGTTTGAATATGAATCTACCAAATTTCCCTTAAATCATTTCAGTATCAATTGTCCTCACTGCCTGTGTGCCTGTCTGTGAATTGATAGCCTCATACCTGTACAGGTATGAAGGAATACCGGATCGTATTTTGATGGCAATACCCTCGAACAATGCTGATGGTGGTCACACAACAAAATAATGGTTATAAATCTTATTGCGTGCACATAAAGGCGGAAACCGAATAGAAATGGTTTATTTTTGACGTGTCTTCTGCACAATAGTCCGTATAGATTATGTGAACAAATATTATTTATTTATCTATATAAATAATAATGTAAATTTTCATTTGTTGTTCATTTGATTGCTTTGAAATTATGACACAACGTTGCATTCGAATACGCGCGTGTTTTTATATACCTATCACAGGGTAAAACATGCTTTTTACCCAAAAACGGGGTAAGCGCCATCTGTTGGGCAGGCACAGCAACGCGTGGCCGGGTACAGCTAGTAATCTATATATTTATTTATGTTAATCGCAAACGAAAAGAAAAAAAAGGCGTAATTAACAATCTTATGTTATTAATATTCATTTCTGAGAATCCATTAGTCCAGTTGGTAGTGCTACTACCTGCTGGGTAAAGGTTCTGGTTTCGATACCCGGTCGAACATTCATTTGTTTAAAGACAAATGTTTGTTTTGGTCTGGGTGGTGTGTTTGTATTTGGACCCCAAGGCCTAGGGGGTGGTGAGTATAAAGTGTAGCGTTATTTATTTCTGTTCTAAAACACAAGAAAATTAAATATCTAGACCTTATAACATGGCTATTATAATTTTCTTCACACAGTTTTGAAATCAGCTTTTGTTATTCAAAAGGTTTGTTTTTATTTTCCATACTAATTTTGGAAAATATATTTACTAATTTTCTCTAGGGACATTTTTTTTTATTTAAAAACTATATTGCTGATTATGACACAAAAGGCGAGTTTAATGCCTTACTAAGGCAGTCTCTGCCAGCTGACCTTTAGGTTAAATAGAAAGATACATCGGGAGGTGCGATGAGAGGTGTAAAAAATATTGTATAACTCAAACGTCAATCAAGTATAACCGTAAAAGTCTGTGCGATACAGTCCCCTTGAATTGCGACTAAATATTACAGAGTATACACGCCTTCAAGCCCTAGAACATAGGTTGACGTCTGGGTGAGAGCCCTTATCCTCTCGCCTTCAATGCGATCCTCAAAAGCCTCTTTTCACTCGCATTTTGCACAAGACTGCAACGGTTAAACACGGAGTTTTAAAAAAAAACCTATTTAAAATATAATGTTTAAAGTTTATACATTATATCGCGATGTGCGTTTTTCGTGTAGCACTCGGCAGTCATTAGCTGAGTGCCAGCACGTTGCTGTTTTTATTTGGAAGTAGGCATATGAAGCGACAAACATTCCACATTTGCGTTTTCGAAGAGCATTGTAAGTACACTCTTTTGAGTATTGCCTCTTACTGCCTTTTTTTGTTCTCCTCTCTAAAGAACTTTGACCATCAAATAAATCACGTTTCCATTGAGTTTTGAATGGCGTCGAATATGGAACGACCATCAGTCTGTTATCATCTGTACATTCGTATACGATCATCCCAACACCCTAGTAGTTGCCAGCCTAACCTATGTACCCGATAAGAATGACCCTCCCCGCTACCGTCGTCAGGGTTGTCCTCTGCAGCCAATGCGGTTCTTACACAACACTCACAGGCTACACATACACCGTCCCCGTCGGCGGACAAGAGGACGTCCCACTCGCTACACCGTGAACACGCATCGGTCTTCAGTCAACACTTTTACCAGGTATAGGCAAGTGCCTGGGCGCTTCCCATCGACTCGCGATCCCGCGGTACCCTCCCAAAGCAACGTCCTAAGCCGAGGTCCGATCCTTCCGCCGGTCTACCGGCGTGAGCGCCCTTAGGCTCGTTGCTGCACACACTTTTTGCTCCTGGCTGAACGCGTTCTGCGCTCGCACTAAACCGTCCGCTGACTTTTGAAAGGCCATTACATAAATTAGAACCGATAAATTCCCAAAAACGAAACTATGGATTAAAAACATAGTACTGAATTAATTAACATAAAAATTCTACTGTGTATTGCAAATAAACTTCTTTATTTGAGTTATTGTTAAATTTTTCATACGTACCTATTTACTAAATACAAAGCGCAAAAAATCGTACTCGAACTGTTTAATGATTTAACTAAAGGAGAAGACAGACTCACATTGCTGTTATTAGAGGTATCTCTCTTTATCTCTCATTTATCTCTTTGGTTCATCTCGTGAGACTATGAGTACAGTACTCATAGTCTCTCATACTCATACTCTCGCTAATAAAGCTGTTATTAGGGTCTTCCGTTTCTTTAACATCTAACATCTTTAACTTTAACATCTAAGCCCTAGTCACATTTCTAGATACTTTGATTTCATGGATCGTTTTCTAATATTAACCAATAGTTAATTATATATATATAATCATTATTAAAAAGAGTAACTTTGTCATAAAATGTCAAAAATGTGATGACCGTCGTTCGAATCTTTTCCTTGACGTATTAAAAATCATCTATAGTTCTCATTTTCTATACATATAATAAAACAGTAAAGGGGTTGAGTCTGTACATTGCTTTATTAAAAATAAAATTGGGGAGTTTCTTTAGAAGCTACCAGAACCCGGGTGCCCATGGGCGGCGGTAACACTTACCATCACGTGGGACCGCTTGCTCGTCCGCCCACTAGTCTATAAAAAAAAAAAAACAGAACAGTAGTTTTTAAAATTTTTGTCTATATGTTTGTTAGTTTGAGCAACGCGTAAAAACTACTGAACGAATTTTGATCGGGTTTTCAATGTATAGCTAAATATACAGAAGGAGGATATATATCAAATATCAATATATTTTGATATTTATTGTAAATATCGGATTTTTACGAACCCTGCCCATGGTAATACCAGTTACAACCGGTAGTACCACAAGCAAGGGAATAAAACTATGCCGCTACTTAAGAAGGAGGTCCGTATTATGTAAACTTTATGTAACTTAATTAAAAAAGAACACAAAGCAATCGCTGTACACGCGCTGTTTACCACCATGATCTTAATTAGCATAAAATCCAATTTGCACAATGCAATCCCCCGTAAAATCCTTTCAGTCTGATTTTACAACTTTGCCTTCCCTAATGGCACCTACTTCAATCCCCGTCTTCTCATCAGGTAAGTACCAAACACCCTAGATTAAGAACTTCCCCTTTCCTAAGGGTGTTGTCACTCCAAAAACTAGTAGCTAGTAGATAGTGAGCGAGTAAAGTAGAACTTTAAACCAATTTATTGTAACTTACTACCTGTGTAGTTGAGCTAAACGGTAAACATATTTTGGTACAATCGTGACCTCATAACAATAAAATAGGAGAAGGTTCTATCAAGTTTGTTGTATCGAGTTCAACAGCTATGCTGCAAAAAATCAATATTGACAATGCTAGCTATCAAATAGTAGCCTAGTCGGCATTCACCTTCTCTAGTTGTACTACCAAAATTGCTCGTTCAGTACCTACTCGCCTGCGGTTTGAACCGTCATTCATCTCGTTATCATCTCACTCTTTACACGCTATTATCAAGTGTCATCACTAATCATCAGTCATCACTGATATTAAAAACGCGAGAATCCTGTGTAGTTTAGTCGTATACGAGAATCTCCAAAAACTCTCCATGTGTAAATGAGCCATAACTCTTTTTAGGCTACAAAATATCTACTTTTTAGTTAGTAGATTGTCGGCGATGGTGTGACGATACCCCAACAGCGAGTCACGGTCGACAGACTAGAAGAGCTCCTCGCATTTTGTACCTTACTGTTGTTACAAAATTTGAGGGACGAGTACTTCAAGTCTGGCGAACGGTAGAATCAAAATTCTTTATATGGCATTTTTTTTAGAACGAAGTTCCTTTACGCGGCTTGCGGTAGGTGTGATTCGAGAGAAAATGTAACGTCACGTAAGATTTTTACCCCCTCCATACGCCTTTCTCTTTCTCTCTGTGTGTGTGCGTGAGAGTATCGAGAGCGAGACTCAAGCAGAATAACAGATGTGCAGATTAATGTGTGGCCGGTAGTATATCCTAAATTTTTGATTTTTGATTTGATTCCTTATTTTAAATTATTTGCATTGAAAATATGATACAAAATAAAAAAAAAATTAAATGTGCGGTCAGGGGACCCCCGTCAGGAACGAAGATCCTCCCGCATTTTTTTTTTAAACTCCGTATGTAATTAGAAATAAAATCTGTATAGTTCATGTTTTTTTAATTGTATTTTGAATTTGTATCATACCATAAACATAGCTATTTTAATGTTCTCTTCTTTATTTTAGTATATTCTAGAAACCTATATTGGTGAAAATTTTAGTAAATCAAGTCTCATTTGGAATATGTAATAATTTTCTCGTACAACTTCTTTTTTATTGAAAAAGGCGGCAAACGAGCATTTCGTCCACCTGATGCTAAGTGGATACTGTCATCAGTGGACATCCGCGACACATGTCAACAGCGGTCCAGAATGACAAACGTTGTCACGCCTCCAGACGCGTTGGCCAACCTTTGCGGATTAAGGAATGGATTGGGAGAAAGAGTTGGGAAAATGGGGAGGGATGGGATGTGAATGGGCACATCTCACACTCTAGCTAAACACGTACGTACATTGGGGAAATACGATAAAGTAGGAAATGCAGTACATTTCAAGGTAGTCTTCCGTGAGAGAGGGGTAACGTGGCCAGTCGAGTGCGTCCAACGGCTGTGGGAATGCAGCGTGCACTCTTCCCCTACTCTTGTACTACTTATACAACTGTTTGGTTTCTTACAAAAATAAAACGAATATATAAATAAACATAAGATGTAGAGCGTTAAGATATGTAAGGTAAGATAAGATTTTCGTCTACCACGCTCACAGCTTTGAAAAGGAAATAATATTTGGTAGTGGGTGCGTAAGTTAGTTTTAAGTACACGAACTTATCCCTCTCAAATATTGTGAGTCACGGTCGAATTATTAGAAGGGCTCCATTGTATTTCTTCTTCACCTCGATGTTGTTACATTGTGATTGAGTGTTATTTTATATACTAGTAGATGACCTTACTTACGTTTCATGAGTTTAAAGAGAAAAAATCTATTGTTAGGTCAAGGCAAAGGTTGTAGCCGCAATCTTTAGACAGTAAATAGTTGTTGGCACCGGGGGCCGGTAGACCGTTGCTGCACACACTCTTTGCTCCTGGCTGAGCACCTTCTGTGCTCGCCTTAAACTATACATGTCCGGTGATTCTTGAAAGGCCATTAAGGGCCAAAAGAATTTAGTCATTACGAAACAAAGTTGTTGTTAGGTTGTAACGCCACTACAAGCAACCTCGGTAGTGCGATTGCCCCTACAGAGTCCACTAGCCACTAGTCATTTATTTATTTATTGGCGTGATGCACCATCAGCATGTTCCCTAATACAGTGCTATACTCATATGGCCTTAATCGCCTTATTATATTATTATAGTCTTATAATTATATAGCCTTAATCGGAGTGGCATACTTATAATCAAACTTGACGCTCGTTCCTCGTGCTTTTGTTAAATCAATGCGGCTTTTCGCTGCGGGCTTACTTCTGTAGAATACATATATACATATTACCTCTGTATTATTATAGATTATTATGTTGATATTATATCAGATGGTTGATTAATTAAACAAGAAATGTCCTCTAATTTATTATACTGTTCAAACACGTAAATACATTTAAACCAGACTAGAAAATAACTAATTCTGGTCGCGATTGCTTTAAATCTGATACTGAATTGTCCAAATATTAGAGTAATTCATAAAACAAAACAAACAAACCGGCTAGTAAACATGAAAACTTGTTTCGTTAATTTCAATTCATGTGTTCATATAAGAGTTGGCTGGGGGCGGGTTTTCGATTTTTTTAAATAAGTAATTAAATTTACGTTTCCTAATAAATGCTTAGATGGAAATACTCGCTGGTATTCTTTACGTATAAGTCTTACCATCCGAGCTGACGTATCAAGCGCCATGAAGGAAACGTTAGCATTTAAGCTATTCAGCGATAGATCGAACACTCACAGGATGGACAATTTCTCCGCAGACATTCGTCATTTTTCTCTCGCCAGTTTTTTTTTTCCATATCGTTGAATCAGCCAAATGTATCAATTGGCAGCGATATTTCATCCACACTCGGCCGGTTCAAATACCGACTTGAACAAATGTCCATATATCAGGACTGGCTCGCCCAACACTATTACTTATTCCGCTCTACCGACTACCCTCAAAACGGGTAAATTACTCGAGGCGATTACTACAACCCTATCTACGATAAGTTCACTCGGTTGCCTGTTCTAATTATGTTGGACAATATCATTATTGTACTGTGGGAACATTTGTAAGAGACCTTATCTTTCTGACGTCGAATTGTTTAACACTAGCTTTTATCCGCAACTCATGCGCGGAAGTAGTAATAACTTAATAAGTAAACTTAATTTATGCTCGAAAATCTTTTTTGAGATTAAATCTAAATAATGAAACCTACATTTTTACATCTAATAATGAAACTAATAATAATAACATCTAATAATATTTGAGGGGGAGAGTGCACGCTGCAATCCAACAGCCGCTGGGCGCGCTCGACTGGCCACGTTACACCTCTCTCACAGAAGACTACCTTGAAATATACTGCATTTTCCACTTTTGTCTTATTTCCCTAATGTACGTACGTGTTTCGGTAGTGAGTGAGATGTGCCAGAGCCCATTCCCATCCTATCCCTCCTCATTTTCCCAACCCATTCTAATCCCAACGCATCCGAGGACGTGCCAACGTTTGTCATTTTGGACTAATGTTGGCATGTATCGCGGATATCTATGGGCGACAGTATCCACTCACCATCAGGTGGGTTCGTCTGCCGCCTTCGTCCATAAAAAAAAACTACATAGTGGTGAATCTAATAGTGAACGTAGCACATCGAACCTCCCAATGTACCTTTCTGTTTAACCCAAGGGTTAGCTGGTAGAGAATTCATTAAGGCATAAAGCTCGCATTTTCTACCATAATATGCAATAAAGTATTTTAAATAAAAATAAATAAATAAAATAGATAGATAGATAGAATTTTTATTTCATACACACAAGTGATCGCAATAACGTGACAATGTCTTATTCTAAAAATTAATTAAACATAGTTATGCAAACAAAAAAATTAAATTAAAAACAAGGCGATAAAACTGCGCGGTCCCACGTGTGTCGAAAGGGTATCCGTCTCAGCACAAGCTGTATACCGTAAAAACAGCATACAGCGCTGATTTTCAGACGGAACCAAGACGCGTGAAGCGGGTGTAACAGTGGTGTGCACCGTTGAACATAATTCTTGGGCCTATGAGGTGTGTAGATAAATGTAAATGTAAAATTATAATTATGAGAGTGAGTGGTCAAATATGTACATATTTCATTACAATATTTAAAATAGAGAAAACAAACACCTGTATATAGGTATACATAATATATAAATATATTTACTTTTATGCTACAATATAGTAGTACTCCAAATAATCAAATATTAGCTGCAGTACAAATAACCGTTATAGCGGTGGTTTACACTAAAATACATTAAAACTCTCATTAAATACAATACATTAAAACCTGTCTGGATAGGGCTCGTAAAGATCTAGAAGTTATGTATAATCACTTTTATTTTTACAGCATACGTAAAATGGGTAACTCTGGGAGAGTTCCGACTTCCCTCCGCAATCGTCTTCGATTGCAAAAAATAAACGTAGCTCTGACTCTGAACGATCTTTTACAATGTCATTACTCAGATACTTTATATACCTACCTGATAAAGGTGATTAGCTTTTGCCCCCGGATTCGGGGATAAAATGTTAATCTATATCCTTTTCCTGATCCTTCTCTCGGGCTACCTCCGTACCAAATTTCATTTAAAGCGGTTCGGTACTTCGTTAATATTAGTGTACCTACCTATAGATGTGGATATCACCCATACACCAGACGGTCGCAGGAGAAAGTGTACGAGTTACAAGTAGACGCCTCTCTCCACATTTAGGGTGTCGCCTCCCCGTCTCCTGGCGTATTTTAATATTCCTTTTTTTTTAATTTTCCCCGACAGTCAGATGTGAAAAGTATTGATTTATAAAAGGTTATAAAAGACCATTTATAAGGTTCAATAGGTGGGCTATTGAACCTTATAAATGGTCTTTTATAAATGGACACATATTTTATAGGCGGTAAAACGTTAGCTGCTTGAAGCGAAAGTAAATTGTGTAATAATCGGCCATATATTAAGTAATCGATGATACAAAGTGAGATGTTACAAAAATACACGTTACAATGAACGATGTAAGATGTTACAAAAATAATCGCAGATACAAAATAATTGGCGATACAAAATAATTGGCGATACAAAATACAGACCTATTGTTTAGTCTCGATTTACATTCTGCACTGGTGGATTTGAACATGGGTCCGTACCGTACCATTGAATTTCTATATTGCCATGATCGCGAAGAAGGAAAAGCATTGCGAGGAAACCCGCGTGCTCGAGTATTATAAATAAATAATATAACGCCTCTCTCTATGGCCCACATTCTGTATGTCGTGGCTCCAAAGACACACACAAAGACGAACACACACACACATTTATTGTTTCTAATGTTTATAATATTATAGTTGTAACGGTTGCTTTAATTGCCTTTCTTGTAAACTACACATTTACTCAAAACGTTGACAGGTGGTCGACTATACCTAGGTTAGAGGAACGAACAACTACAATGTAAGACGGACCCTTCATTTTTTTTCTATAGAAAAAGGCGGTAGATGAGCATACGTACTTGATGGAAAATGGATACTGTCGTCCATCGACATCCGCGATACATGCCAACATCAGTCCAGAATGACCACATGACAGTCGGCTTAGGGCGTTGCTTTGGGTACCACGAGTCTGTGAGAAGTGCCCGGACACGTGCCGATGCCTGGTGAAACTGTTGGCTGAAGGCCGGTGTGTGTTCACGGTGTAGCGAGGGGGGGTGTCCTCGTCTTAGCCGGCGGAGACGGTGTATATGTATATGTAGGAACCTTGCCTACACTGCAATTAATTTAATTAGGCAAGCAAACCCGCCGGCCGATTCTAAATTTGCTTAAATCGCTATTGTAAATCTTGACATACTTACGTGAATAAAGTATGTCTAATAAAGTGTGGACTTTTACTAACCAAGAACCCTAGATAGACACTTTACATATGTGTAGCCTGTAAGTGTAGTGTAAAAACCGCATTAGCAGCAGTAATTGGGTCGTCGGGATCATCTGGGACGTGCCGAGGACGACGAAAACGGCGGGAGGGGCATTCCTATCGGGGACATAGGTTACGCTGGCACCTACTGGAGGATTGGGATGCTGAGGGACTCTATCGCAGTAGCGTCGAGCGGACTCTTTCACTTATTTGACGAAACAGAAGTCCTTTGTGAAGGACAACATTACCATGGGGCAGCCACGGCCTTACGCACGAATCTATTTTGGAGTGTCTGAAGTATTTTAATGTTAATGTATACAAAGACAACGCTAGCGAAGATCATTACGGGACGAATGAAGGTTTTATACAATGTCAGCGTATTTCTAAGCGACATTTTACTTCTCCCGCCTATGAGATGAAATTAGCTCAAACTTTTGATCAATCATTGCGCGAGTTTCAATACGCTCCCCAAATTTACATTCACTATCAGACTTTATAATATGAACATTGACTCATCAGTCATCACCATTAACAACAAATATTACTCTAGATAATGTGTGTCGCACTGATACCGCAGAGAGCGCTATTAGCTGATTGCTTCGGCTCTGTATTTGTCCTCTTCCTGAGCTTGCCGTACCTTGAATAACTTTTTTTCTTTCTATTGATGAGGTTGCTCATCAATTGTCACCCAGAGTTCCAGCTAAAAAACAGCACTGAGCTTTTGCTTACAGCGTTCATCATTATCAGGGCCGTCTTTACCAGGGGGTGCAAGGGGTGCGGTGCACCCCGGGCGCTCACCTTTTAAAGGTAATGAAAAAATATAACGCTATAGTAAACAATTACACAATAGGATATTTGACTGTCATAGGATACACAATAGGATATTTGACTGTCATAGGATACACAATAGGATATTTGACTGTCATAGGATACACAATAGGATGTTTGACTGTCTTAGGATACACTCCCGCACCCCGGCGCAGAATAGACTTAAGACGGCCCTGATCATTATGCTGAGTTAGACACCTTTTCAACATGGCGATGACGCTGCAGTACGCTTCGGTTAGCAGCCTATCTTTACTGTCTCAGTAATTGTAATATTCATGCCTATATTTGGCTTATGCCTGTGTATATACACATCCGAGGGTGTGCCGACGTTTGTGATTCTGGACTGATGTTGGCATGTACTCGTATCTCGGATGTCCATGGGCACCAGTGCCTAAATGTTTATTTATTTCTGTTTTAGTTAAGAGAAGATGATTTTTGTGTGTACAAGTAGACCGACTCTTCAATAGTCGCCACACGTCGAAAGTGGCCGATACCGGTAAAAATATCCGAAGACCTAGTCGTTGTTTGAAGCTCGTTGTTATTTATGACACATTCGTTGGTTGATTTAATCATAAGGTACATGTAGACCGACTCTTCAATAGTCGCCACACGTCGAAAGTGGCCGATACCGGTAAAAATATCCGAAGACCTAGTCGTTGTTTGAAGCTCGTTGTTATTTATGACACATTCGTTGGTTGATTTAATCATAAGGTACATGTAGACCGACTCTTCAATAGTCGCCACACGTCGAAAGTGACCGATACCGGTAAAAATATCCGAAGACCTAGTCGTTGTTTGAAGCTCGTTGTTATTTATGACACATTCGTTGGTTGATTTAATCATAAGGTACATGTAGACCGACTCTTCAATAGTCGCCACACGTCGAAAGTGGCCGATGCCGGTAAAAATATCCGAAGACCTAGTCGTTGTTTGAAGCTCGTTGTTATTTATGACACATTCGTTGGTTGATTTAATCATAAGGTACATGTAGACCGACTCTTCAATAGTCGCCACACGTCGAAAGTGACCGATACCGGTAAAAATATCCGAAGACCTAGTCGTTGTTTGAAGCTCGTTGTTATTTATGACACATTCGTTGGTTGATTTAATCATAAGGTACATGTAGACCGACTCTTCAATAGTCGCCACACGTCGAAAGTGGCCGATGCCGGTAAAAATATCCGAAGACCTAGTCGTTGTTTGAAGCTCGTTGTTATTTATGACACATTCGTTGGTTGATTTA
This sequence comes from Sesia apiformis, assembly GCA_914767545.1. Classification (NCBI taxonomy): domain Eukaryota; kingdom Metazoa; phylum Arthropoda; class Insecta; order Lepidoptera; family Sesiidae; genus Sesia; species Sesia apiformis. The sequence goes on from OU611968.1 coordinate 955,641, forward strand.
ATCATAAGGTACAAGTAAACCGACTCTTCAATAGTCGCCACACGTCGAAAGTGGCCGATGCCGGTAAAAATATCCGAAGACCTAGTCGTTGTTTGAAGCTCGTTGTTATTTATGACACATTCGTTGGTTGATTTAATCATAAGGTACAAGTAAACCGACTCTTCAATAGTCGCCACACGTCGAAAGTGGCCGATGCCGGTAAAAATATCCGAAGACCTAGTCGTTGTTTGAAGCTCGTTGTTATTTATGACACATTCGTTGGTTAATTTAATTATAAGGTACAAGTAGACCGACTCTTCAATAGTCGCCACACGTCGAAAGTGGCCGATGCCGGTAAAAATATCCGAAGACCTAGTCGTTGTTTGAAGCTCGTTGTTATTTATGACACATTCGTTGGTTGATTTAATCATAAGGTACAAGTAAACCGACTCTTCAATAGTCGCCACACGTCGAAAGTGGCCGATGCCGGTAAAAATATCCGAAGACCTAGTCGTTGTTTGAAGCTCGTTGTTATTTATGACACATTCGTTGATTGATTTAATCATAAGGTACAAGTAAACCGACTCTTCAATAGTCGCCACACGTCGAAAGTGGCCGATGCCGGTAAAAATATCCGAAGACCTAGTCGTTGTTTGAAGCTCGTTGTTATTTATGACACATTCGTTGGTTAATTTAATTATAAGGTACAAGTAGACCGACTCTTCAATAGTCGCCACACGTCGAAAGTGGCCGATGCCGGTAAAAATATCCGAAAACCTAATCGTTGTTTGAAGCTTGCTCGTCCGCCCACTAATCTATAAAAAAAAAACTCGTTATTTATGAGATATTCATTAATTAATTTAATCATAAAAAAGGACATATTACATCAAGAAAAATATAGATATAAAATAATCTATACGTCGTATATGTCTTAATGTTAATACAAAAAAAAAAATACTATTGAACGCAAAAAATTATCACTAAAAACAATCTTTCATTGATAATATAAGACGTGTCTGTCTGTCTGTTCCTAAAATGCCGAAAATAAACCAGACAGTAGTATTGTTAAGAGTAAGAGAACCGGCGTCGTGCCGTGTTGTCTCATTTTGTACATAGTCTGCATCGATCCCGTTACACAATACACGAACAATCAGCTAATAGCACCCGCTGTGTCCACGTGATCACTGATAACATCGTGACATGAGGATGACTCCTCAATCAAGAAAAAGGATAGTGTGTCCGAACCTTTCCCGAAGCCTAAAACACATGTACAGGCCGTGTCCAAACCATTCCTAAAACCATGGATTTCGTTCATGATTGCAAGTTTATTGAAATTTAAATTTAACGAAACATCTATTGCACTGAATTTAATTTTATTGTTTGAGGGTTTTATCAAATGTTTCATACAAATTTGCCGGAGCCAAAAACAGGTCATTTTTCCGAAAAAATGTAATTTTCCAAAATTGTCAATAAATTAAAAAAAAATGTCAAATGAACAAATTTCATGGCTCCAGGCTTCGGGGAACGTTCGGACGCAGCCTGTATAAATAATTAAATAACTTAAGATACATAGTGTGCATATATGTACCTACTTACATTAAGATACTTAAAATCCGTGAAAACATAAGAATGAAGGATTTTCTTAAATCTATACATATAATAAAATTATAGCCGTGTCATTAGATGAAATATTTTTTTGGAAAGGTGATTGGAATATAAAGTACGAACGGTATAGAGTCCAAAACAACATTTTATGGAATATTTGTCCGTCGTCTGTCTAACCGCGCATCACGCAAAAAACCGCTTGACTGATTTTAATGAAACTTGACGTTGTAACAACTTATAGGTATGCTGGCTGTTAACTGTTAATTAAGGGTACTTTTAATAAAGTTGAACTATGAAGTCCCTACGGGAATCGCTAGATTCCCACGGGAATTCTAAGTTCTCGCGAACGAAGCCACTGGAATCGCTAGTGTATGATAATTTTATTTATTCCAATTTACAATCATTCATTTTAGACTTAATTCTAAGTGTTCCAATCAGCCTATAACGTCGCTCTGCAGGACGTAGACTTCCCCTAGAACATCACTAGGGGGTTTCGGGGCCATATCCACGGGCGCCCAATGCGGATTAACAAATGTATCCAACAAATGCTATAGATTTTTCTTTGATTCTCGAGCACGCCGACTTCCTCGCGATATTTTAATTCATCGCCAAACTGGTGATAATTATAAAATCAACTTTAAGCAATCGACTATTACCTGTCCCTCACGGAAGGCTACCGTGCAATGTACTGCATTTCCCATTCGGTAGTGAGTGAGATATGCCACAGCCCATTCCCATACAATCCTACTTTATCCCTCCTCATTTCCCAACCCTTTTCTTTAAATCTATTCCTAAATCTCCGAAACTTTAATGAGGGGGAGAGTGCACGCTGCAATCCAACAGCCGCTGGACGCTCTCGACTGGCCACGTTACCCCTCTCTCACAGAAGACTACCTTGAAATGTACTGCATTTCCCACTTTATCTTATTTCCCTAATGTTACGTACATTACGTACCTACGTTACGTGTTTCGGTAGTGAGTGAGATGTGCCAGAGTCCATTCCCATCCTATCCCTCCCCATTTCCCCAACCCTTTCTCCAAATGCATTTCTATGTCCAAAGGTAGGCAGCGCATCCGGGGGCGTGCCAACGTTTGTCATTTTGGACTAATGTTGGCATGTATCACGGATGTCTATGGGCTACAGTATCCACTTACCATCAGGTGGACTGTATGCTCGTCTGCCACCTTCGTCCATAAAAAAAAAAAAAAACTAGACAGAGCAACCGGGGGCGTGCCAACATTTGTAATGTTGGCATGTATCACGGTTCCACTTACCGCCATCTGTTCATCTACCGCCTTCTTTCTGTTATAAAAAAGATATCTCTAGGCTATCACAATCACAACAGGCACATTTCGAAGTCTACCTAGAATCATCTAAGTGTGTTTCTTTAAATGTTTGCTACCAATACTCTTCATAAATACCTCGTCGTGTCTCGGGCCGGAAGTCGCGTTGACTCCTGGCTATATTTATAAACCGTGACGTTGAACAGTCATCCGTGTTGACACGAACTGACCTGCCTCAATCACCACACGCGTCGTTAAATTAATCAACGTGTTAATAGGTACAATCCGCTACAATAAACTGCCTCTGAAAACCTACAACTTATGTGTAAACATTATTTTCTAGAATGTACAGAAAAAGCTCTTATTTACAGAGTTACATGGCGTTCACATGCCAGGAGATGGTCACGTGACCCATTGCAATTTCAAAATCGATTCAGTTTGTAACAAACAAACAGTCCCTCTTTCTAATAGTAGTGTCTTTGTTCATATAGATTACAACTAGAATTATTGTTTTCGGTTTTTGATCGTTTAAACCGAGATTGTCATTATGCTAAGATATGGGGCTCTTCAAGAGAGCTGTTTACAGGATTCTGCAAGGTCGACAGTGCACCCGCAAGCCGACGGGTGTTGCAGACGTCCATGTGGCTGTCTGCCATCTGTTCCACAAAAAGAAAATTAGATAATCATCTATTTAATTCCTCGCAGTGCAATCTACTGGTTTACTGGGTCGTGTATAGACGGCCGGTTTAGTATAACACCAGCCCGTATCTTCCTGTAGGTATCGTAAAAGCGACTTGGGATAACAAGCCCTGCTGAGTAAACTACACCGTCTCTACAAGAATGGACTCGCTAACGCGCTTGACCAGCTGCAGCGTGGCGATTTAAGGCCATACCTCGATTTAAGGCACATGAGGAAATCCACGTCCAACGGTGAACGTTAACGGAGCTGGTAACGGTTACGATCTACTGGATTCGGTACGACTCTCTTACAAGTAAACTAAGTTAATGTATTCAGCTATTATATTACGATATTCATGAAAGCGCGACTCCCTTTCAAAACAATATTCAAAAATAAATACAATTTGTTTGCCATTTTAAAGGCCGTTTGTTCTCAAATATTTGATTACGTTGAGTGCTTGCGACAGACAACAAATCTACAAACTAAACTAACACTGACTGTCTGCGCATACGTTACTTGAAAAAAAATGATTAAAGGCAGCGGTCCTCGAGAAGAACACGTACCGGGAAACGTAGCGTGCGACGCCCTCCAGCCACCTGACACATTGAAGAAGCTGGATGAGAAGAACGGAAGACCGTGTTTGGTGGGTGTCCTTAGGAAAGACCTATATCGAGCAGTGGAGAAACACAAGCTGATGGTATGGTATGGCGTGATATACAATTAAATGGTGTTAAATTCCGATCAAAGGATCCTGCAAGGTCTGTTGCACACGCGCAACTCCTCTGGTGTTCCACGTGTCCATGGGCGGACCCCAGACCACTTACCACCATATGACCCGCCCACTCATCTGCCTAAAAAAACAATGGATATCTGTCACACTAGTCACGACCGACAACCGATGGGGTAGACCAATCTTCGAATGGAAACACCATGTACGAGGAAGGTAAAATGAGATGCTCTCCGACCAGGTGGTGAAAAGCGGAAGACCGCGTATTGGAAGCCTTTGATTAAGCCTATATTCAGCAGTAGAGAGATATCGGCCGATAGTGTGGTATGGTAAGCAGTAAAGTTTTCTGTTTGTTATACTAAAAGTGTAGTATAGGCCGACTGTAGAATAGCAACACTCTATCTCCTCCTGTGGGTGTCATAAAAGGTGACTTGTGATAGAAATCCCTGCTGAGTAAACTACATCACCTCCAAAACAGTGGACTAGCTAACCCGCTCGGCCAGCGTGGCGTTTTCAGGCCATATATCCATGTAGCAATTAAACAACTTTGAACGGTTTAAATCGCGTATATTTAACATTATTTATATCCGATTTAAACCGTTCAAAGTTGTTTAATTGCTATGTATAGTAATCGCGAAAACCTAAGAAAATATCATATATCCATGTCCCATATCCACCAGTGTATATTGTAAGGGCTGATTACATTGCATTGCAGAATAGTAGAAGTAGTAATCCAATTGCAACAGGATTTTATCTTTTATGCATTTTAATGTCAGTTCTGAGATCTGCAAATTTTGCGACATAAATCGCTTCGCTATAATATCAATGATTGTGAAAAGCAATCATTTGAAAGTTTTAATGAAAATTGAATTTAATACGGACAAATCCCAACCCGGGTTGGTTGTTTCATGAACTCTGAAATTCAATTGGATTTCAACTGAAGAGGATACTTACAAACTAAAGCCTAGTTAAAAAATTCTGGCGCCTTTAGCAGAGATTGTTGAATAGTCTGAAATGTGAAAAGAAAATGTGTGTTTGTTTTTGGCGCGCAAATATGGAGGTTAATTGGTAAAATTTTGCATCCATGCAGTAATTAGACTAATGAGTTGTAGTGTTGTAAAACTAAGCGCTCGACGTTCGAGCGCTAATGTGCGTTAAAACTTGCATTACTAAGGGCTACACGGAGGGCGTTACTATGGAGCTGGTCATGATTTTTTTCTCTGGTAGCCATCGATCAAACAACATATGTTTGTTTTGTTTTCTCTATTAAACAATAGAGAAAACAAAACAAAAATCATATATACATATAACCTTAAAATGTATACAATAAAAATTATATTTCATTAACCACTTGTCAGGAAAATTATAACATATAAAGTATACACGCATGCTCACGCACGTACGCGAACACACACGCACAAATACACATCGAACAGAAAGTCTCCTTTTTAAAGTCAGTTTAAATGTTACTCTTTCGCAAAGATTTAATTGTCCAAGTACGAATAACAATACCTAAACCTTTGTCCAAAGGATTGGCCGTTAGTAAGTTGTCATTTACCACAAAGGTAAACGCCCCCGTCCATACCAATCGAACTGGTTAGTATGCCACCACCGTCCCTTCTCAGTGGTGCCGGCAAACGTGCCCAACATAGAAACTATCACACGATTTACTGTCGAACCCTTTTGGTATTAAATATAGAATACCTGGTTATGGAAGTTGATTTAGTTTTTGCATGTGATAAACGAAGATACCCGAGAAATCATTAAGCAGTGATAATTTCATTCTGACTAAATAAATTCCGCCCGTGAACTGACTTAATATGCGTGCACTGGTCGTGTTGTGTCGGCCGGCTTTAGAATAGCATCATCCCATCCCTTCCCGTCGGTGACGTAAGAGGCGACTAAGGGATAATAAAGCCGCTACCACAATCCTGAGGAACTACATCACCTCTTAAAGAGTAGACTCGCCAACCCGCCTTACTAGCGTGGCGATTGAAGGCCATACATCCCTCATGCCCATGTCCAGCATTGAATACTAAAAAGGCTGGTTACAGTAGGTTAATTCCAAACTGAATGTATTCTCAACAGTATTCACTTATCACCATGGCTGTCTGTCTGGCTTTTTATCACCTATTTACTATAAATAAAATGTTACTAATCCAATATTTGGCATAGTCGATTAAACTACAAATAATATTTTCATTATTTCTAACCAACTCCTTTCCTTGCCAGCGTCGCCTTACGCAGAAGTACAGCATCGCAGTGGGAGTACCAACCCTCGTCATCAGAGGCCGGCCGGTCAGAGATGCGCTGCTAGGAGATCCGCTCGGGGAGCGGTTCCCTTGGCCAGCGCCGCCACTGCAGGAGGTGCTGCGAGGAGTGCAACTGCAGGGGACAGGAGAAAGCAAGCTGTATGAGGAGCTACCTGGTGGAATTAGAGTGTTTTATTTTGCTGCTCATTGGGTAAGTTAATTGATGTGTTTATTTGCTATACTAATTTTATGGCAGTTGCGTTTTTTCGTTTTTATATAAGAATACTTTTTTCGCATCGGAACAAACTCTCAAAAAGACTGATTCTCATAACGACAGATTTTCAAAAGGACGAAGTACGGTCATAAACAAAAAAGAGAGGTTATGTTTAGGCTCATCTTGTGTATGAGCGATGTACCATATGTCCTTAAAAAGATAGAGGTAGAGGCCTAGAGGAACTACCATCGTCTTTTAGAGACGATGGTAGTTCCTCTAGGCTTGTGATAGCGGCTTTGTTATCTCTTAATCGCCTTTTATAACATCTAATAAATAATTAACGATATTATACATAATATTTTCTTAGGTTTTCGCGATTACTATACATAGCAATTAAACAACTTTGAACGGTTTAAATCGCGTATATTTAACATTATTTATATCCCGACGTTTCGAACACTTTGCAGTGGACGTGGTCACGGGGTGACTAATTGATTTTATTTGTCACTTGAGTTATTAAGAAATTATTTGAACTACCGTTTGAAATTTTTTAATCATAACATTCCCTATGCACGCAGTATTCGCTCACGGTGTCCAGACCTCTCCAGACCTCCAGACGGTGTCCAATACTGCAAGACCTCTGGACACCGTGAAATTAAAAAAATTCAGACGGTAGTTCAAATAATTTCTTAATAACTCAAGTGACATATAAAATCAATTACCTAGTCACCCCGTGACCACGTCCACTGCAAAGTGTTCAAAACGTCGGGATATAAATAATGTTAAATATACGCGATTTAAACCGTTCAAAGATATTATACATATTCCAGTGTCCTCCATGTCGGTCGTTCGCGCCCGGTCTGTGCACGGCGCTGACGGCAGTGCGCAAGCGCAGGACTAAGTACGCGAACACACAACTCATTCTGGTCTCCAGCGACAGGTTAGTAACTTAGACACCGATTAGAGAACCTCTTTCTTGAAGTGATTTATCATCATGATCATCATTGACATGCTGTTTCCATCCACTGCTCAGTATATATGGCTTCTTTTCATTTGTGCGACTCTCATGTGCTGTTCTCAAATTGTTTATCTTACCTTATCAATCATTACTTTATCAAGTATACTTGATAAAGCATACAAGTATCAAGCAACATTTTTTTTGTTTCTTCTAATATAACTTATGTACCTATATATTTAGTTATAGAATGTATTCATTAATTATGTATACCTTGTACGTAATTATGCTCGCCTTTTGTACGATATTGTGCAATTAAATGTAGATATATAAATAAAAAAATATAAATACTTTTCGACTAAAATTTTAGGAATTTTTGCCGTTAAGACGAAACAAATTGTTATTGGTTTAATATCAGTTTGCTAAATTAACGTCCCGTATTAATATAATACAAATAATTATTATCATTATACATTATCTATATGTATAGTATCTGTAATAGATACGATCATATTTTTTACGGATCAAAAACGTCTGAAACTTTATCTAGCAATAAATATTTTCCTCCGAGGAATTCGTAAAGTTCCCACGCGGCGCCGAAAGTTCATAATTTATTAACGAACAAAACAACAAGGAATACGAAACTCCGACGGGGAATAAATGATTATGTCGGCGGAACAACACAATACTCCAGACTTTCCACGTTAAACAATTTGCCCGCAATCTAAGCAGCTTGAAATTAATTACCTTACTTATTTAATAAGTAAACCTCTGTGTCAAAGAATAAAAATATGTTATATAATATGTATTTTAAACTATAATATTGAAACTAAAACTGCACCGGCATTCTATTTCACATTCGTGAATGCCGTAAGTCAATATTTCGTTACAAGTTACAACTTTTTATTTATTTATAATAACATTTCGATTGCTATTAATTATATACAAGTTATTATTATATTAGGGCCTTTTCTATGAAATTGCCATTTGTTTATAGTGGCCACTTTGAATTTAGTTATCTTGCGTTTGGCGCGGAATTCCAAATTCAAATTAATTCCAATTTAAAGCTATGACATTCGTTTTCAAAATCAGTTATTCATCTGTTTTTCCGTCAAACGACTTCTTGCTCACATATCGTTGTGTTTGCGACAATGGAAAAGTTAAAAAATCGCGATATTTTCGAATATGAGTTCCGTCGTGGCAGCGACGCATATTAAATTTATAAATTTGTATACGTACGTGGACAACGTGTTTATAATGACCTACGAAATGATTTGCCGAACTTAGAAGTAACAAAATATTACAAGTATTCTACTCTACTGTACTATAATTTGTATATCGGATCACAACTGAACTTAGATGTTGGAAAATTTTAGTCACTAATAGAACCTAATAGACTAACTTTCGTCGCAAACAAACATTTTATCATCAGACGTAACAAAGCAACTCGGAGAGAAACAAATATGAAATATTCATTGATGCTACTACCGAGACATCGTTAAGACAAATCGAATCCCCCTCTTCGTTTGCATACAGACGACGATATCGATCGAAAGTTTTCTTTAAAGCATATACAGACAGCAAGATAGATAAGTTTGCGGGCAACTAGGCTTGATCACTACGTACAAGCAACGTCACGCAACATAGATAGATACGACATTAACGGATTCACTGAATGTGTAACAACATTTTACTGACCAGCTCTCATAACTTTCGTAACTCGGTTGACCGTCTAGTCTGTAAACAAAGTCTATTTCATGCAAACTTATCTACTTTGCCGTTTGTACATAAACAGACTCAAAATCTTTGGATTTGGAACGGTAGGTCTACAAAATCGTATATCTGTGGGTTGGCATGCTCCACAAGTTTAAATACACTCAACGAGCTATAGAAAAGGCTCAGAAAACCTACTCAGAACTTCTTCATGGGAATACAAAGTCAAACCACAACAAAATCACGTCGAGTTCGCTAATCATTCGACTTATGGATCAGGCCAACTGTTAGAGGTCACGTTTCAGTACTATATATCATAACTGGCAGGACGCACTGATTGAAGACTTTCGTCTTCAAGCATGTTAGACATCGTATATTATACAATAGACAATAATTATCCCAATCTATTCTTACATCAACGAAGATAGCCAGCGCATTCGGGGACGTGCTCAAGCTTGTCGTTCTGGACTAAAGTTGGCATGTACCGCGGGTGTCCTTGGTCGACAGTATCCACTTACCACCAGGTCGTCAAAATGCTTTACTTTCGCCTGCATATATTTTTTTGTAAAATGTATAAAATTAAATTCATTTTTCGATTAGCGCGTACAATCGCTACTTTTTGTTTATAAAAACAACCAGTTTGCGAATGTATTTGCTACAATTTCCTCATTACCGTTCAAGGAACTAGGTACCACCCCCGATCGCCCCCAACAGTTATTTCAATAAATTGTTTCCGATCCAACATTTATCCTGCTCGAGCTCCCCTGACATCTGCTTTACATTTTTCTCCTATCCACTAACGCACCTGGGCCTTTTATATCTATTACATTAAAAATTTATGAGATTAGTGAAATATTTTAGGGTGGGGCGATTTATAAGCTATTTCCCTCTTTGGGGAAAATAGCCATTGCTTATGGTCTGAAAGAGTCTGTGAATACACCAACTCGTACACTTTGCTGCCTTAACAATGACTTCTATGCATTCTACTAGACAAGGGCGTCACCAAAAGGGAGCAGGGGGGCAGTTGCCCCCCTCTAGAGATTCGAAAGAAATTGTATTTGTACCTACAATTCATATTTTTCCCATTCTCTCTCTCATCTTGCCATTATGGCATTTTCATAAATATACTGTTTCCAAATCAAAAACATAATATACCAAACCCCAAAAAAAAGAAAAATAAACAGTCCATTCTATTAAAAGAAATCTAAACATATAAGTATCATTTAATAAAACTTTAATTAATTAATTTTCATTAATTCGTTAAATTTCATAAATTTAATTATTAAAGTCATAAGATTCATATTGCGGCATTATTAATTTTCATTAATTTCATTGAATTTCGTAAATTGGATCGTTAATTGTTTTTCAGCAATTTATCCGAATGTACGTAATATATCCATAATAATACGTCTATATTTATACCGAACAACATTCCAAAAATGAATGCTTGTGGCATAAAAACTCGACGTACTCACCAAAATAAATTCCGTGACAAAAATAAAACCACATTACTACACCTTATTTTTTTCAAATCAGCATGCCCAATAGCGAAAATAAAATTTCCATTTACAGCGGAGGGAAAACGGGAAAAACATTTGAAATTCACACAGAGGTATAAATCTGCAATTAAATTAAGCCGTGTACCAGGCACAAATGAAAGGGCCTAGTCAGCCACCATAACCGCCATGTTGACCGTATAACTTCCCGCGATTTTCAACCGCCATATTTGAACGCTTCCAGTTTATTCTATTCATGAATGGCCGTTCTCACCACCTACTGATTAGGTATCGGGAGATTATGAGCAAGGGTTTTTTCACAATTATCTGCATATTAAATCTAACTGATACTGACTTTCTGATACCTCCTGATACCTTATCAGAAGGTGATGAGATAGGCCCTTAGATTTGTTTCTAATTTATTAAAATCCCCAACGCACGTTGGAAGGCGCCACTCGGAAGAGTTTTCACTATTATCATTGCGTTTTTAGAAAAAAAATGTTTAGATAAACGATGTAGCATTTCATAAGCTCTATTCGACAAAATATCTTTTGTTTATATTTTGGATCATTTTTTTCTTCTAATTTTGGGGATTTTATTTATGAATTATTTATGAATTTATGATTTCATTTTATTTAGCTTTTTCCCCATGGTTTCGCCCGCGTGAAAACACACAAAAAGTTGGCATAAAAGACGCATTATCGATCGATAATGCGTCGAAACCGTCTCTTTTATGACAACTTTTAAATCAAATATCAAAAAACACCGATACACGTGTTTAAATATTTTAAATTCTATTTGTTAAATTTCATGTTTCTAACTTAAATAGTTCTTGAAATACATACATTACATTTAAAATCTTCTCCCCCTTTATCCCGTCTTCCCAGTAAGATTTCAAAAAATCCTTCCTTAGTGAATAAATTTGTCATAAAACCTACTCACTGTGCAAATTTCATGTTTCTAGCTTCAACGGTTTAGGCTCGGCGACGATGAATCAGTCAGTCAGTCAGGACATCTCTTTTTATATGTATACATAACTTAAGTACAAACAAATCTTTACTGATGTATTACTAAAATTTTGCTGTAACAGGAATGCAAAACCTCTGAACACGATATCAAACGTTCTCACCACTTGTCCCTTTGATAGTATTACTCAGAACGGGCCATTGTTGTACCGTGCATCCCGGTACGTCCAATACGCTAGGGCTGTCTGTCACCAGGGATTTAATAACCGATATTTTTATATGCCGATTCTAACGGCCTTGAAGCTGTACCGGTGACTAAAAATAATCGATAAAATAGCCACATTTATAGTAACCGTAACCAGCCCTTTCATCGTCCACTGCTGGGGCCTTGTCAAACACGTTTCCTTGTGCATGCATGGCACCAAAACGTCACGCTGGCTTAGTGGGTTGGCGAGTCAATTCTTTTAGAGGTGGTGTAGTTCCTCAAGGTTTGTGGTAGTGGCTCTTTTTTCCCTTAAGTCGCTTTTTACCCACACCCACGCCAAGATATGGAGTGGTGCCGACACCACACGGCTAACATGTAATGGCCTCGTTGAGGCATTCGAGAATTGTATTTCTAAGTATTAAAAGTGCCTTCTACCCATAGAGTTATAGGGATAGATAGTGTATGCTCTCCGTCACTGTGTGGCCGAAATTAGCGCTAAGCTCGTTCAGTCAGATCCGACCGGTGTCGCTAGTGAGTCCTTACATAACACAAACTGCGCTATAATCAGTAAAAATTCTTCAAAAGCAGTAAACCAAGTCAATCGAGATATTTCGTTTCATCGATGACGTGACAAACTCGTGACTCAGACACGCTTTGTTTCTTAATTTCACGAACTTGCATTGTCTAATGTCTTTGCTTCTACCAAAAAAATATGTATACTGGTAACCCTGTAAATTTACCCGCTCTTTTCTATCTTTACATTCCTTTGTCTCCAGTTATTTAACCGGTGGCAACCCTACCGCGTCTTTACGTTCCCCACACGACTCGGATTACATCCCTCAAGCCCTCTGTTACTATTGTTCGGGGGTTCTTGCAATTATTTTTAATAGCTCTGTCTAGCGCTGCGGTTAGGTTTCCTGTTACATGTACTAATTAGCCTAAAATATACTTTGTTGGTATACGCTCGCAAGACATAATTGTTGAGTCTTTATCTTTTAGTCTAAGTTGACGTGTTGTTTGATACTACGTACGACTGCGACGTGATGGCTATTTGCTTTTTTTATTGTTATTGTAAAAGTGGCAGCCGGGCAAGCGGCCCACGTCATAGTAAGTGGCTACCGCCGCCCATGATTACGTACAACACCAGGGGAATAGAGGTGTGCTTACGGCTTATGAAATCTTATTCGCAGCATTCTTAAAGAACTCCATGACGTAACATAGCGGAAAAACCTTAGCTTAGAAAAACATTGTACAATTGTCGAACTTGCGACATACGAGTCTTGAAAACCACACTGTTCGCAGTAACTGCTTGTCAAGGAAACGGAATGAACCGCCCTTCAGTGACGAGTGCTGTGATAATGAAAATCCGAACTTGATGACTTCGGATATTACCTAACTGATTAGCTCAGTTAATTCCTGTCTGCTGTACAAAATAAAAATGAAAGTTAATGTACATCATAATTAATATCGCAATAATTAATGTACATCTTTGTGTGTTTCTGAACCCATGATTTACCTCAGTTTAAATTATACAACACTAAATAATCAAACGCAAACTCCAAGCCTTTCAGGACTTACATTGAAAGCAAAAATGGGTCGCATTTTTCCGTCCGCCATTTTGAAATCTGCCACTTTATTACAGACATTCATGCCTTTATGTCAGAATTATCTTTTCCCTCCAAGAGACTTGAATGGCTCGCCGAGCTTAAAGCGTTCTTGGAAAGAAAAGACGTAGTAAGCGAGGAACGTCTTTAAAATGGGGACATGAAAATTGGAATAGACTTGTTATAAAGAGATTATGAAAAGAAATTTTAGAAGTATTTACAATATACATAATGGTTTAACTGGAAAAATAATATATCTCTTTATGTAAGGGGTGCATATATGTATTAACAAAAAGTAAAACACATAATTTTGTTCGTGATTTTTTTTTATATACGAAGGCCTCAGACGAGCATACAGTCCACCTAATGGTAAGTGGATACTGTCGCCCATAAATATCCGCGATACATGCCAACATTAGTCCAAAATGACACGTTGGCACGCCCCCGGATGCGCTGCCTACCTTTGGAGATATAGGAATGGATTTGGAGAAATGGTTGGGAAAATGGGGAGGGATAGGATGGGAATGGGCTCTGGCACATCTCACTCACTACCGAAACACGTACGTACATTAGGGAAATAAGATAAAGTGGGAAATGTAGTACATTTCAAGGTAGTCTTCTGTGAGAGAGGGGTAACGTGGCCAGTCGAGCGCGCCCCGCAGCTGTTGGATTGCAGCGTGCACTCTCCCCCTCAAAGTGATTCTGAGTCAATTGACATTTGCCTATTTATTTGTTTATAACTTTAACATTTAAGTATCATCGTTGTGAGGTGTCTTTATATTTTGTTATGTTCCGCATGTCACTAAAAATCAGTTAGCAACCGATCGCCTAGCTAGTTCATTGACATTGCAATGGCGACGAGGATGAGATTCTAACCCACGCGTGCAAATAAACTCGTTACTTATACTAATAAATACATTTTGTTTATCTAATAATTCGTAATATATTTTTTTTATACTGTACAGAGGCGGACTTAATGCTCTTAAGGCATTCTCTACCAGTCAACAGTCGGTTAAAAAGAGGTGCCGTAGAAAACTGCATCAAAATCGACCCAGCACATATTTATCTATTAAAAGGGTCATAAACACTTATATTGATCCTTTTTATTGTATATTACCATAGAGGGAAGGTGCCAGACGAACAGACAGTCCACCTGATGGTAAATGGATACTGTCGCCCTGCGTCATACTGCGTAATATCAGTCCAGTACATTGGCACGCCCTCGGATTCACTGCCTACCAATGGAAATTTAGGAATACCTATGGAGAAAGTTTGGGAAAATGGGGAGGGATTAGATGGGATGGGAATGGGGAATAGGATAAAATGGGAAATGTAGTTATTTTTTACGATGGTGCTCTGTGATACAGGGTAACGCAGTCAGTTGGGTGCGCCCAACGAGTATGGGGATTGCATAGTGCACCCTCCCGTCCAAAAATAAAATTGGTGTAACTCAATCGAAACGTCAAATGAAATAAATAGATAGATACATATGTATGAAATAAAAATATATGTAATATACGTGTACATATACGTGTGTGAATGTTAAAAAATACACCAGACCAGTTGATTCAAAGATTAGTGCGAAAAAATAAAAAGTCAGACGTCGTCCTATAAATGTAAACATAGCAAATGTCTCGTGTTAACTCTTCATTTTATAAACTAGTATTTAAAAACATCTTAAAAGACCTTGCTTGTGAAAATTAAATAATCCACAGAAATATTCAAAGAATTTTATAAAGAAATATTTCGCAAGGTTTTATTTAATACAATGAAATTTCCCAATTTTCCAGGTGATTTATTATTTTTCCATTACCAGGACGTAGACAAACCGACCCGTGTCAAAACTATAATTTATCTTTTGGTCGGAGTCTGGTCCATTCGATATAATAGCCAGTGAACAGTGCGAAATTTGCACTCGTATTAATTGATTATATCTCTTAAGCAACTTAAACAAAATCCCCATATTTAATAAAGTATTTTTTTAGTGATCTGATCAGTGGATACTGTCCAACAGGTAGAGTAAATTACAAAGATACTGTCGCTCTACGACGTCCGCGACTAATGCCAACAACACTGTGCTAATCGATCGTCAGATTAGCACAGTGATTAAACTTCAAATTCGTCCGTTTTGCAGTTTGAACAATAACAACCAAAACAAATATTTTTTTATACTATACTGGGCAAACTCATAGGTACATATCAGCCCTAACTCCCCTCATCCCCTTCCATTAACCCGGAGGGGGAGAGGGGGCTGACGGGGGCAGCCCTGTCGCGACTATGACGTCATCCCCCTGCAAATGGCAACATTAGCAGCCAAGTTGCTCTTGGACACGCGACGAGTACAGTTTTCCGTGTAATTTTTAACTTCTATTCTGGTTAATTGCTAAAGGCTAATTGGTTATTTTTATTAACCGTAATCGCCTACAAAAATGCCAAAAAATTCCATATGCCTGCCTGCCTGGATAAATAAGCACAAAAAGGATAATAATGGATACTTTTTTGGCAAGATACTGTCTATGGGCGACAGTATCTACTCACCACAGTGTTTCCCAAAGTATGAGTCGCGACCCACTGGTGGGTCGCAAGAGAACATTGGGTGGGCTCTGAAAAAAAAAAATTTAATCTAATTTTAAGTATATTGTTCTGATTTATCTTATTTTTACTTATTAAACATTTCGATTGTAACTGGATTTTTTCCTATTTTCTTAATTGTACAATCCTTCATATAACTACGCTACGTAAAGGAGAACATGCTGCAGCAGCGACACAATGCTATTTTCATGTAAGGCGTAGGGTGGGTCCCGAACTTGTCATTTTTGTAGGTGAGTCGCGGTTCCATATAACTTTGGGAATCACTGACTTACCATCAGGTGGACTGTATGCTCGTCTGCCGCCTTCGCCTATAAACAAATATTGGTAATTGCGCTTACTAAGTATTTTTTTAAACTCTAACTGATGCATGATTGTAAACATAGTTAAAGACCAAAAAGTAAATTTTCCAATTCACTGCTAAATAAATATTGCAAATAATTGATTTATTTACAAATGATTATTGCAATTATTGCAAATTTATTATTACTATCTTTATAATGTAATTCATAAATTAATTTATCGTCTGAAACCATTAACTTCTCATGACTCCGAGTTCATTTTTTAATAGCCTAATAGCCTTTTAATAGCTGGGCAAATGCCTCAGAATTCTGAGTTCATCAGTCAAGAAAACTACACGAATGTTCCTTTCGCATATAAATCACTTTTAAAAATTTTCTAAATTCAAAGCCAAAAAATATATATTTTATATTCAAAATACACCAATATTATTTACGGGGGGGGGGGGGGGACCTAGCTTCGGTATCAATTTATTATCATTTTGTTATACTTAATAGTTGTATTGGGGGGTTCAAAAAAAATATGGTGAGCATTTAAGTAAATTTAGCAGTTTTAAAATACTTGGAATATTACTTCGTCATTCTTTATATAACGCACGCAGTATTTGTACAGAGTATTTTGATAAACTTACATTTTAATCCAAGACCTATTTTTACAAATAAATAATATTGACTTTCTTGTATTATGTTAAATAACATAACAAAATAAAAACATGGCGATTTTGTACTTTTAACTGGCGGAACATAGAGTGCTGCAATAAATTTACATTTAGACCCAAGACCTGTGTTTACAAATCAATATATTGTTTCATAACAATATTCTATCAAATGAAATCTATGTGATTTTGTACGATTTAATTTTACTTTTCTTTGACTTACGCTCGAACACTCCGTATCTGAACTTTTCTTTTTAATCATTCTGACAAACAAACATTTTCTGAACTTGATGTTGAATGTGAGAAGCATAAGCTACAAAGGTGGAGTTACTCGTCAATGAAAGAATTTTTAACATGCAACTCGTTCTAAAATAAGGCTACTTCACCGTCGACCTTCCTGAAGCCAGTTCACAGTAACAACGCATGCCCCAGGCTACCCTTTGGTCTACTTAAGGGCTTATCGCTGCCCCAAAGGTCGTTGAAATAAATTAAATGTGGCAACCCTGGCTTTATGAGCAGCGTTCTACGCACTGTCCCCCAGTCTGTGGCATAGTATATCGACAAAGTAACATGAAGTTGCAGTATGTTAACTGCGGCTTGCGCATACAAACTCATACAACGTGACAATATTTAAAAACTTTAGAATCTATTGAGAGATCTACGGATATTTTACCGTCACCAACCCTTTTATCGTATACTGCTGGACACGGGCCTTCTTATGCACATTGTCACATGCTCATGCTGGCCAAGGAGATTGGCGAGTCCACTCTTTTAGTGTAGTTCCCTAGGGTTTACAGTAGTGGCTTTGTTATCCCTTAGTAGCCTTCTACGACATCCACGTTAAGAAATGGGGTGGTCCTATTAAACCAAACTGTTACACACTGTTATATTAGTGTCACATCCTCCGACACGTTGATTTAAATTTTTGTCTGGGTGAACAAGTACAAAGAGATGAAGACTCGTCGCACGTTAAAATTCATCGCTCCGCATTAAGATGTTGCGCCGCGAGCTACATTATCACAAAATCTTTCTATTTTTTTCATATCGACCCTAGAAATTTCTATAAAATTATATTTTTATCTTAATTCAAACTGGCTTTTGCCCGTGACTTCGTTTGCGCGATCTACATAAATAGTAGCCTATGTGTTAATCCGGATTATATTGTACCTACTTTCCACGTTTCAACGAAATCGGTTCAGCTGTTTCGACGTTACTGATTAAAAATCATCCAAACTCTCGTATTTATAATATTATATATAATATATATATATATATATAAAGGGAAGTGGGATATATCCCAATGTAGTGGCGAAAGCCTTAACTGATTTAATCCCTATTTGAGGGATATTTAAAAAAAAAAACAATCTTCCATCTGATCTATTTTTTTGGTATTTATTTTACACTTGAAAATGCCAAAGGTAGCCAGTTATTTTCAAAAAGTTTCTAATTAGCGTACTGTTCATGTTTCTACTGTGCTCCCCTCGACTGTATTTTAGGCCCTTAACCGTTCAGCGACCGATTGTAATGACATTTGCAATATGTCAAAGTCTTTATAAATCTTTTAAAAGTCGTCCAATCTTATCCGTTGACAGTGACAACATTTCAAACAAACAAACAGACATCGCTTCATTGTTATATATTAATTTTGATTATCGTTTACTTACTGAATACGTATGTATTATATGTACTTATTATACGTTAACACGACCACTGGTACCTACAGCGTAAACTTCACTGTGACAGATCAATGGCTCAAACTATTATGCCCGTTTGACTAATTACCTACCATTAGGTTTGCCACTACATTTAAGAAATATAAGTGTTTGTTGATAGGGTGCGGATGCATGCTATAATACCACAGCCACTGGGCGCCCTCGACCGACTTTGTTACCCTGTTCTCCAGAACACTGCCGTAAATTAACGTACTACATTACTCACTTTAACCTATTCCCCCAATGTAGGTACGTATATAGCAATTAAACAACTTTGAACAACAATGAAATCAACTTTGAAATCAAGAAACAACCAAATTTCAATAGAGAAGATGGTTGGCAAGTACCACCGGCTTGGGATCCAGTCATTAAATTAATTAAATCCCAAGGACAACGCAATACTGCAAGACCTCTGGACACTGTGAGTGAATACTGCGTGCATAGGGAATGTTATGATTAAAAAAAAAATTCACAGTAGTTCAAAAAAAATTCAGACGGTAGTTCAAATAATTTCTTAATAACTCAAGTGACAAATAAAATCAATTAGTCACCCCGTGACCACGTCCACTGCAAAGTGTTCGAAACGTCGGGATATAAATAATGTCAAATATACGCGATTTAAACCGTTAAAAGTTGTTTAATTGCTATGTATAGTAATCGCGAAAACCTAAGAAAATATTAGGTACGTATAGTTCGTTCTAATCCAATTAGCCGAAAAGAAAACCAAATTTAAATTAAATGTCTAGCTTTAGCTTTAACTCTAGTGCAAACTTGTAATCTCGATGAATCAAATTATGAATATGTAAACAATCTATTCTAAATCGGGTCTGAACGCGTATTATATAAGTATAAAATGTGTACAAAACGCAAAAATTTAAAAAGTTATGAGTGAGATATGCCAGAGCCCATTTCCATCTCATTCTATTCCTCTCCATTCTTAGAGTCCTATCTTTCCAATTTTTTTATTTTAAATTTGTATTTGAACATTAAAAAAACAAATGTTTATAAAGAATTTTTATAAAAACGAATCACTTCAAATTAATCATAGTTAACCGATAACAAAAAAGGTGTAATTAAAGTGATACATACGTAATACCATTTAATAACCTGATACCAATTAAGTTGGAATCGAGAAGATGTAGTTATAAGATCTTTACCTAAGTATGTAGGTATTTTATGTAAGTAAACTGATCCAGCTCGACTCTCCCAATCCCATAATGTAATGAAACAAACAATGTAATTTAATACTGCGAGGTGTAAATATCCGAGGTATTTCTGCGAATTCACTCGACGAACGCGCGCCAAATTCCCCGGAATGGCGGGAATGATAATATTTTCCCGCCATCATTCTCTCGCGCGCCATTAGCTGAAGATCGTGAAACGGAATGACTAGAGCTACGCCCTGCAATAAGCAACATTAAACAACCATAGTGCTAATAAAATATATTTTGACGTCTATACTTTATAATGCTATTTTTACCCGACTGTTAGAACGTTAGAAGGGATAAAATATTACGTTTCTTTATTCCCTCGCAGAACTTAAACGGAGAGACCGATTTTAATGAACATATCGCGACAGAGACACCTCGTGTCGTTAGATTCATCTTGATGTCGCAATCAAATACGCTACTGCCGTATTTGATTGCCTTAAGATTCAAAATGGCGGATTTTTGGTAACAAATTGTTTGATTCAAAAAAAATAAAGTTTATGAAACCCATTGAGTAGAGTATCAAATTAAAGGTCTTGACGAGGCGATTTCAAAAATATATATTATACCTATTAGTAGTTAGTCCGAATCCGGTCGCGGAATTGATCATAACTTACCTATGTCAATTTTGTACGTGAATTGATACAAATCTTATACTGAAAAAGACAAAATTAAAATTAGCCCAGCATTGAATTCAAGTGGGTACCAAAATTATTTTTATAACTATTTTTGGTGATACCTAACTTTTTGATTTGCCGCGCTTTTTGTTGCAGCTTTCATTTATTTAGACTAACTTATTAAATAAAATCTTTCATTTATTCTACACTTCGTAGCAAACAACTGTCAACTGTTTATTTAATTCAACACACGAACTACTTGAGCAACTTGAGAGTAGTTTGTATCCAAACCGGGAACGCAATACTCGGGTAAATGGGTACCCGGATAAATAAGGTCATAAAGTCGCGGGCACACCGAGGGGCCGGTTTATTAGCGCCCGGGTAATACGAGCGAACGTGCTGCTGTAATAATAAACGACACCCGTTTTTATTATACGCTTTATATGAAACGATAAATTTCGCGTTTATTTATATGAAGTATCAGCGGGCCGTAATGAGAACACCCCTTTGCGTGAAAAGTATTTTTATGAAGCGAGTTTTATATGTTCGTTTATTTATTTGTTTTTTTATATAGAAAGAAAAAGTATAATATTTCAAAACTCCCATTTTCAAACAGCATAAAACCCCGTATTCAGATTCCATACCATCCCAAGAACGGGGTGTAATTGAATGAAAAAATTCTTACCATCCGTACGTTTACATCAATTTATTTTTGGAAATGAATATTGAAAATTATAATTGGTTAAATAATTTTGAAAACATTTTAGAAAACAACGAAATCTTATCCTAAGCGAACGAATCTACGGGCCTACAAATATTACGAATCTACACATATTACCACCTAAGGCTTAAAGGCTTTAAAAAAACCAGAAGGTATTATTTAGTATTATTACCAAGGGATTATTCAAATCCATAATTGGTTCCAGCGATTAATTGTCACCGTAAATAATGTTGAAAACGCTCTGTTCGTGGATAGATACTTTCTTTAAATATAAGTAGAAATTAATTTTATTAATAAGATTACTAATGTATTGTTATTTTTTACTTATTGTTTATATCAGACAATTAAAAAGAGTAAATAGTACAAATGGGACTAAGAGTTTTGTCACGGCAGTCTTCTGATAGCTCTTTTTCAACGTATCTATAAAACAATAAAAAAAAATATTAAATTACGCGTGCGTGTAATGACTTAATAAAAATAACTATCAAAAAACTATATAAAGTTCATCGCTTTTATCGCAGAGGAACCCGGTCGAATATCATTTATCCTGAAACTTTGTCTATTCCGCCATCAGTTGGGGACAAACTTCTCACATTAATGTGAATGAATACCAAAGTACTTCGTAACGTGCCGCCCCCCCCCCCCCCCCCTCCCCCCCGCCCCTCATGACATGAATATTGACAAATTGTAATTGGATTAGTTTCCAAACTTGTCATGTAACATTTAACGTACGTAGTCTCGCCAATGGAACTTGGCACGAGAATATAGAAATATCAATACACTTTATTTGTAACGTAGCAAAGGGACCTTTTTCTCGACCTTATTCTCATCGGCAACATCTCAGGAACTTTTACACCCTGGATGAATTTATATAATTTAAATAACAAATATATAATTTAAATAACACCTACGTTATATAAGGAACTTCTGTGTGAAATTTCATGCTTCTAGACCCACCGGTTTAGACTGTGCGTTATCTGTTAATCAGTCGGTGTTAGATTTTTATTAAGTAGATTTTAACTAAGTAGGTAATCTATCTCTTTCATCCAACCGGTGGTGGCTGGATCCGAAAATCATATGTGGTAGAAATCTTTCTATTAAGATTCTAAAGTGGTAGGAGGATTATACAATCTGTGTCTATATCCAGCAGTATATATAGCCAGGTGATGGTATAGTATAATATCTATTGCAACAGTTAAATATTGGTACCTATATAACAAAAAATAAATATTCAAGAATATGAAGCAAACATAGCTTTGCCATTAGAGTATACGAGGACGTTTTTCCGTATATTTTGTTACTTTTTGATACTAAAAGATCGAATCTGCATACAAATAAGTAGGAAAGCATAAATATTATTTCCTATTCATTGAATCGGGTCACCTCCAGGGATTTGTGTCTGCAATCCCGTACCTTTTCCGGGACTATGGGTTAACTTAACCCGTAAAAACGCCATCTCGCCACTTTATGGATATGCCTCGCCCGCTTTTACGAGATTGCTGGATTTATCTACTTTCATTTTGGTAGTGGTTAAGAATTAAACAACTTTGAACGGTTTAAATCACGTATATTTAACGTTATTTATATCCCGACTAATTATAAATAACTATATTTATAAATAACGTTATTTATAAATAACGTTAAATATACGCGATTTAAACCGTTCAAAGTTGTTTAATTGCTATGTATAGTAATCGCGAAAACCTAAGAAAATATAGTGGTTAAGAACTTTATAAAATTAAATTGTTCTGAAAATATGCATTTATCTCATTTCATTCTTTGCTTCTGTCTTACATTAGGTAAATGTAACTAGTACTTTTATTCATTCTTCTCCGTCGATTTCGCTTTCGCTTACGAAATGTACTCGTACTTATTTCACTTTCGGTACAATGAGAGAGTATTCGGTACAATACAATTAAGAGGGGGAGAGTGCACGCTGCAATCCAACAGCCGCTGGGCGCACTCGACTGGCCACGTTACCCCTCTCTCACAGAAGACTACCTTGAAATGTACTGCATTTCCCACTTAATCTTATTTCCCTAATGTACGTACGTGTTTCGGTAGTGAGTGAGATGTGCCAGAGCCCATTCCCATCCTATCCCTCTCCATTTCCCCAATCCTTTCTCCAAATCCAGTCCTATATCCAAAGGTAGGCAGCGCATCCGGGGGCGTGCCAACGTTTGTCATTTTGGACTAATGTTGGCATGTATCACGGATGTCTATGGGCTACAGTACCCACTTGCCATCAGGTGGACTGTATGCTCGTCTGCCACCTTCGTCCATAAAAAAAAAATGATTTTCGTCACTGCACATCCCTAATCTCCACCGCGCACTCAATAACACCCGATACGTATCTGTGAAATGCACTGTGGGTACCGTTCGTTTCGTATTCAGTGGAACAGAGACAATAGGTCTGTGATTTTGAAATATACCTACATGAATTGCATTGTAGTATAAAAACACCGGCAGCGTCAATCGGTAATCTAGATTTCGTTATTTGCCATACGTATTAGAAGGAATATTTAGACAAGAATTGTAGAGCTTCATAAGCTCTATTCAATTTTTATATTTTTTTGGCGGGGTTTTTGAATTTGCATAATTTTGAAACTGTCAGCGGTTTCAAAATTACAAAACCCGCGGCTTCGCCCACGTGGAATTCGGTTATTGCGGTAAATACCCTAAGTCCGTCCCCGGAAAGTACCCTATCTCCATACCAAATTTCATCAAAATCGGTTCAGTGGTTTAGCCGTGAAAAGGTAACAGACAGAGTCACTTTTTCACATTTATAATATTAGTATAGATATAACCATATATGTATAAATTTCACCACCAAAATTGTTTGGATCCTATATATAAATCCACAAACTATTTTAATATCTACTGAATTTTAAATTATTTCATTATTTTTGTGCCGATCTCAGCTAGATTTCTTCCAAACCCTCCTAGAAACGATATCCCGTTTATATTTGCAACTAGCTGTTGCCCGCGACTTCGTCCGCATGCACCTTAGTTTATAAACACCGTCTTTATTCGACGTGATTCTTTAAATTAATATAACTTTTTTATTTATGAACTGATTGAAATAAAACGAACACTAAATTTTAAGTGAAGCTTACCACAATACATTAGTGAAAACCGCACCCAAATCGGTTAAGCCGTTTTTAAGATCAAACGCACAGACAAACAGACAAAAATTCTAACAATCATGGTTTTGGGTTCTATTGCGTTGATAAAGGCCCCCAATAATAGTTTTTCTCATATATCTTCCATGTACAGACAGCAATCAGTTACATTTTTATTATATGTATAGATAACTATTGTATAAGGTGTATATTGTATAAGGTTGTTTCACAATTCCCGTTACTTCTTATACTTAATGAGCTTGATGAACTTGAGCCATTGTCTACAAGCCAACCTTAAAGTTTAGCAGAGAAGCTATTCATTACACGGGTCCCGTGAGAATTGCCAGCTGTAACAGGGTAACCAAACTGAACTATTTCTAGGGCAAAATGGCTAGCAAAACCATAAGCAAACGCCAGTTCTATTAATAAAAACCTATTTGCATCATAAATTGATAAATAATCCACTTCTTCATCAATTCCAGGAGTGAACAGTCCTTCAACCGCACAGTCCAGTCCGTCTCATCAATCGGAGCTCTCTCTGTGCCCTGGTCAGCATCAGACGCCAGGAACACCCTTCCTGCAGCATTGGGTGTTGCTGGCATACCAGCGCTGGTCATCGCCGATGGCAATGGAAAGGTTCTCACTGCGAATGGAAGGCAGCATTTAGCTGGAGATCCTATGGGACTGGTGAGTTAACAATCATTATTTTTTCATTTCATATGGTAATGTTGCAATTAGTGAGTACCTACATTCTGCCAGTGTCAAGTTTTCTTTGTAATAAACTATTTCAAAGTCTAAAACGTATTCTGTCAATGTCCAGTCCCGTTGAAGTAAGTCAGGAGTCGCTCAGTAAAGTGATAGTAGGCTTACTGAGGACAGAAGAGGACTCCTTGGAAGCTATTATTTGATTATCACAAACATTACACAAAAAAAACCCTTTAAAGTTTAATAAACCATCACTATTAAACCACAAAACGCACAATACACCATTTTTATAATACTCAAATAAAGACTCGACTTCACTTCTCGAGCTTCCATCAGAAAGTTGGAGTGTTTAGGGGCCGTAGGTCTTTTTACTATATCCGCCATTACAAACAAGAAAAGCCGAGAGCACGGAAACAGTGTTGCCAACACAATCTTATTTTTGATGTTGCAAACAATGTTGTAATTTGCAGAACTTCCCGTGGGCCCAGCGGCCGGTGTCAGTGCTCACAGAACAAGCACTGCTGAAGATGGCGCGCCATCCGGCGGTCGTATTGTTCATAGGTAAAATTATTTAGTATTTTCAATTTTTTTTAATTTTTTTATTTGTAAATATACATAACTGATCAATTCCCTAAGACTGTAGCCTGGATTATCGAACACGTGAGTTTTCTTATGATGTTTTTCTTCACCGCTGTAATAGTGATAATTGCAGACTAGGAATAACTAGGATCCCGTGGATGTCGTGTCGTGTCGTGGCGTGGCGACTAAACCATAACAAAAATGAACTAGTTACCTCTTTTAATATTTTTCTTTATCTACAGGAGGATGATTTATATCTTTCTTCATTATCTATCATTACTTGTATTACCACTTTTCCTCTTATTTAAGTACTTTATATTATACCCTGTATAAAGACTTAAGATGTATATATATATCATATATTATGTATACTGTACACCTGCAGATACTGTTCCGGGCAAGATGAGACGCCAATGCACCTGCTTTGTGAATGTGGTTCTTTGATATACAAAATATACACGTATAAGGGCTCTCATCTGCTAAAGCCGGAAGTGGTCCAATAATTCGTGGCTAAAACTATCCTGCGATATCTGCAAGCCATTAGTATTGGCAGCGAACCTTAATAAACGGCGGCGATCACAACAAATCAGCAATGGTCGCAGCGATATGAGGCTGTAGTGACTCGCAGAGCCTTTAACAAACAAAAATAATTGTACTGTACGCAAGCCCTGAAGACTTATATGCGCGCGTCCCGCTTCACGTTATAATGCCATACATCGTTCGTGCACGAAAAGGCAAGTGTAGAATTAGCCGGGAGCGTGCCAACATTTGCCATTCTCGACAGATGTCGCGCGTGTCGCAGGGCGACAGCATCCACTTACCACCAAGGACTATCTGCTCTTCTGACACATTCTGTCCATAAAAAATGAAATGTTAAGAGAAACGTCATGAGAAATTGAGTTTTAAAATTACAACTTCACAAATATGATCCTCTATTTCCTCTCTATTCAAAGGTACAATGTCTGTTACTGTCTTGTTTTGTTTTGGTGTGCAATGAAGTTTTGCCTATCTATCTAGAATATGATCACCTGTAACATCCAATTTACTAATCACAAAATGATTCTATTCCAGATGACGAAGACTCAGAAATAGAATTCGCGGAATCTGTTCTGACTCCATCAGCGGAGTCCTACTACGAGGAATGCAGCATACAATTCCCGGGCTTCTGTCCCCACCAGAACTCTTCTGACGACGAAACAATGGACTTTGACTATCCCACCTCGCGATCCCATACGAAAATGAAGAAAAAATCATTCAAACACGTCCTGTTTTACATCGGCATTGATGGAACTGACAGTGCCGATATGCTAAGAGAACACATAGGTCTAGATGACGCTGTCCCATTGCTGACAGCTATAGATTTTCCAAAACAGAAGTTGGTGACAATGAAATATGGTGATGAAATCACCACGGATTCCGTTCAGAATTTCGTTGATGCGTACTTGAGTGGGAACGCTGATTTTAAGCCGTTGAAACCTTACAGCGAGAAATGTTAGTAATCTCACTGTTTACTATTTAGTTAACATGGGGCGGTTTTCTGCTAGTTCTTTCATATTATACGCATTAACATAGGCGCGATGGTTAACCCTATGCCATGCTGAGCGAAGCGAAGCGACTCGTCGCGTCGCGCGTTGCGTCGCGAAATCATCAAACATTCGCTGCGCATGCGTGTGTCCCACGCGACGCGAGCAGTGCGTCAAGCGTTGCGGCTCGTGATGCGCGTCCGTTTGCGACTTATTTTGCTCCTTGCCGTTCTAAATATAAATATTTAAGTACATGTTGTCACTGAATAATAAGCGACAAATTTTATGTGCTGTCATAATAACATTCGAATAGTACTGACTGCAATTGTGCGCCCACGACTCCCTTGACGCTCCACGCAACGCAACACGCTGCCTAGCAGGACAAACCCTGACTGTTTCGGAGCAAGAGATCCGCCATTATTTCATCTTTTTAATAATAGAGTCTGGCATACGAAACATGGCGCAACGGTGGCGTCGAATTATCTTTACATGGCAACATTTTTAATAATAATTTGAATTTATAGCGTACAATTTTTCTGTATCTAATGATTGTCTAGGTTTGCAAATGATGAACTTGTTCAAATTAAGGTACAGTCTAGGTGTAAAAGGAATAATTTACTGGATACGTATAGAAGTTACTTGAGAAATTATTTTTAATAATAAAAAATTGACTTCATTGAGATGCTAAAAAGTTTTAAATCACCATGCTATAAGATCTCAATATAATTATTATCCAATATCTTTCTATATCCATTTATGTTTCTGCTTCGTAGGTGCCTACTAGTTTTAGAACAGAGAATATAAAATACTATCAAGTTCATTTATTCTGATTATAATAAGTGTAAACAGCCTAACATTTCCTCGCCGCTCTTTTCTTGTGCCACCTTTTATTTGCCAGACTCTGAAATTCGTTTTAATCAGATAAATCTGAGTTTTAATCAGAGTAATATTTATTTTAATGTCTCATAAGAATCTCACACCATAGCCGACCACATGTCATATAAATAAAGGATCACGTGACGTAACCGTCTACTAGCTAAAGTCGGTTCATTTCATGGTGTAAAGTAACTGCGGAGAGCCCCCGAGGGCCCCGGACTATAATTTTATAAGACCAAGTTATAAATTATAATTTCAAGTAGTGCAATGTTAATAGACATGTAAATGTATGTTAGGAAATTTTAAGTAGTGTTTAATAAATTTAAACACTACCATTTACCAATTAGTGTTTAATTAGACCAAATACAATCGACGCTTTCTAAATACGCACAGATCTGTCTTAAAGTTGACAACAAACGATACTAGCGACGCGCGCTGTTTCTTTTCATATTAGTTTCATTCTACGTGATTAGTTAGCATAATTCAACTGAGCAATTAACAAATTCATTACCAGACGATGCTAGGTACCGACTCAAGCCACTAGATGGCGTTGTTTTTGTTTTTTACTGCCCTTCTCAACTGTCAAAACTTGGACATAGCTACACTATACGAGCGAGGCTCTCGCGGCGATATTCTCGCCAGGGCCACTTATTTCAATAGAACTAAAGTTCGTTTTTTAATGCCGGAGACTAAATTGACAACTACAAATGTCAAACTTGAAAACAATGTTGCTAATGAATTTGCATAGTGTGGTCGGTTTCCTTGTGGTTCCGGTTATATAAATGGTAAAATTTTAAATGTGTTTTTTTGTATATTGTATGTATTGAGGGTATTAATTAATTAATTTGTTACATTCAATATATTCGAAGATAAACTATTGTCATTACTTATCATACTTACAATAGTTTCACCATATTCCACAATTCCCACCTCGGGTTTCTACAACCGCACCTCCCGTCACAGAAGTGCGGTCCATCCGCATTTCCTCGGTACGGAGGTGTCGCGCACTGTTCGGTCCATAAACTATTTTATACCGCGAACCCGTAGGCTGTGGAACGAACTGCCTCAAGAGGTCTTTCCATTGAGCTACGATATGGGGCTCTTCAAGAGAGCTGTGAATAGGATTTTGCAAGGTCGGCGGCGCGCCGCATACCCCCTGGTGTTGCAGGTGTCCATGGGCGGCGGTAACACTTACCATCACGTGGGACCGCTTGCTCGTCCGCCCACTAGTCTATAAAAAAAAAAATATTAATATTCCAAATTCACTCCTTTGCCAGATGATTATTTTTAATTGTAATGAATTATTCTATCGATTCCCAAAAATTTGATCCAGATCCACATTATTTTTTTCAGAAAACCCTTTTCTAAACAATATCGAATATAGTTTTACGATTAATTCAGATTGCTGGACATCACTATTGTAAAAATGCCAAAAACTAGCAACACATGATATGTCACTTTAGTCTCCGGGATTAAAAATCGAACTACATATAAATGAGCTATCCACGAGTCACTCTACGGCGAAATCTCCGTGTAATTGGCGCCTAAGAAAGTGTGTGTTCAAAAATAAGCGATAGGCGATATGTCACTTGTGAATAACGCAAAAATCTCAAACGTTATTGTATATAAATATAATGCATTAGTTGATCATTTAACTCTCAGATCAAAGCAAAGACGAAGATAAGGTACGTTCTTACATTGCGTTAACTGAAAATAGGCTCGAATGCACAACCACATACACATAAACACGTAGAGCTAATTGAAGTCATGTTGTACAACACACAGATACAGCGATGAGCTTGGACAGTAGCGTAAGAGTGAGACAAGCTAAACGTGTCGCTCGCACATGTTTCGTATAGTTTTATCTCGCTCACTCATTCATGGCCGAATTTAAACTAATAATTATAAAAAACTTGTACAAATTATTACTTTTTGGTGGACTTACGCGTGAAAAGTGATTCCACGTGTCTTGTTTATGCTCCTTGAGTGATTTGTGCACTGAATAAATCTACAGGAAGGCATTTTCAAATGTATTTTCCACTACAAAACTGTGTTCACCGCGTGAGTGTATCACGTGCAAGTCGCTGTTCTATCGGTGACTAAACGAAGCAGGTCCGTTGGACTTAGTTTTGTAGGACCACGCGCGGCAAGTAAGTAACGTATCGTTTTCTTTTTGATTTGATCTAAGGTTTAACTGCATTTTTAGGAACTAGTTTCAATACATTTCTCAAACGTGTAGATTTTAGTACGTCAAGTGGTAATTGTTGTAGATAAAGTACTGGTACCTACTTACCATAAACTTATCTGTGCGTACCTTTTGTAAAATGAATTAGCCTGACGAGCAGAGTTCACCTGACCAAATGGTAAGTGGTTACTATCTACCATGGACATCTGCGATTCATGCCAACATCGTTCAAAACTAACGGATATTGACACGATCGCAGATACGCTGCCATTGAAAAAAGATAATTGAACATGAAGATTGAATGATTGCCATTGAAGGCAATCGAAAAAGTATTCGTACAGTGTTCGTAGAACTGTGCACAGGGTTCTGCAAGATCGGCAGCGCATCTGCATACCCCATGGTGTTGCAGGTGTCTATGGGTGGCGGTAACCACTTACCATCATGTGGCCCGCTCGTCCCACTCCTAGGGTTTGCATGCGAATAGGAGTAGGACGTATAATAATTGAACATTAACTGAATATTTGAGCCAAATTTTGGTGGTTAGGTATTTCTGAATTCTACAGCACGCACATATAAGTTTGAGGGTTTAGTTTTTCATGTTTTTGTACTTTTTTAACCTGTGATGAATCTGTTTTATTATGTAATTAAACGAAAATAAATATTAGAGTAAAATAAAATCAAAGGTACCTAATAGGTATCTATTTTTATTTGCTATACCCCTGTATAACATACCTAAACACCTACATTATACATATGCAGGATTTACCCAATGTGAAATATATTAACGAGCTAAGAAGACTGCAAGGGTCCCCTTGTTTTTGCGATGCAAACAGTCACTGAACAGTTCTAAAAGTGCGAAACAAAGCTCGGCATAGGATTGTGGAAGGTGTGTCCCCGGTTAATTTAGAAAGTCCAGCAGTTCAAGTAGGTATCTCAGGTACATGATACATGTGTGACGACGCAGCTATTGAACGTGAGCGCAGAGCGTTGTTAGTGAGAGGCGCGAGAGGTCAAAATTACTTCATTTAATTCTTACTGCGTTCTATTTACTTGAATGCTCTATGGGTTAGCTATTATACAATGCTCTGTCTGTTCAATAAACCAAATAATGCTTCTGCAATAATGGATGCAGAAAATCCATCCTTGTTAAATTAGAAGGTGCAGGACCAACAGCAAAGGTAATCCTTGATCACCACATGTGTTTTATTGGTTCGCACAAATCCCAAATTATAAATTGAGACTAATCTTAGGCACAAACACATACAAAGATATATATCTAAATAATTTATATCGGTGTATGTGTTTCTGTAAATTTAGATTTCTATGGATACAGAGAAATATAGATTTCTATGCATAGAACAGAGAAATTGAGTTTTTTGAAATAATTAAAGCAAAAAGAACGTACTCGGTAGCACGTTGCTCTTAAAAAGCTGACGGGCGTACTTTTGTAATGACAGCCTTGGGTTAATATAAATTCTATCCATGAGAGGGATTAGGGAGGGGAGAGCACGCTGCAATCCAACAGCCGCTGGGCGTACTCGACTGACCTCGTTACCCCTCTCTCACAGTACATTGAAATGTACTGCATTTTCCACTTTATCTTATTCCTCAATGTAGATACCTACGTGTTTCGGTAGTGAGTGAAATATTCCAGAGCCCATTCCCATCCTATCCTATCCCTCCCCATTTTCCCAGCCCTTCCTTTAAATCCATTCCTACATCTTCAAAGGCAGAGCGCATACGGGCGCATGCCAACGTTTGTCATTGTGGACTGAAGTTGGCATGTACCTACATGAATGTCCATGGACGACATTATCCACTTACCGCCAGGTGGGCTTTATGCTCGTCTGCCGCCTTCATACCATAAAAAAAGCAAGAAGGTAAATAGGCTGATTTTTTGTATACGTAGTAGACATACGAGTACCTATATAAAAAGTAGCTATTAATTTGGTGGAACATAAAAAAAGATAAAGGATAGTACGAAAATAAAGTTTTTATCACTGCCTATTGTTATTTTGGGAACGCAATAGAGCTTAGAATACAAATGTAATTAGAACTCCGTGAACTTTTTTGTATCACATAATATGGAATAAGAATTATTTTAAATTTTTGTTTACTGGGTTCTGTGGTTGACTTTAGAAACATATTATTCGAAAATTGAACAGAATTGGTACCCTGGGGTATTACCCTGTAATTGTGGATATTGTGAGCCCTGTTGATCATCATACAAATATTTTTCAGCAACTCGGGGCGCACTAGCCGTTCCAATATTCTTCCTATTATGGTCCCCAGTGAGATTGGTCAATAATTATTTACAGAATCCAGGTTCATGATACAATCTTCATAAGATCAGCAGGAAGATAAGAGAATCAGAGACAATTTGTACAAAAAACATATTTTTTTATGCAATTTATTGCCTACTTAAAGCACATGCTCAAGGCTAAAACCAATTTAACTCCAGTAATTATTATAGATGTAACACTAGGTGTCTCTTTCATACATTCCGTGGTATCTACCTATCTAAAATCCTGTGATTCAATGCAGGGCCGTCTTTACCAGGGGGTGCAAGGGGTGCGGTGCACCCCGGGCGCTCACCTTTTAAAGGTAATGAAAAAATATAACGCTATAGTAAACAATTACACAATAGGATATTTGACTGTCATAGGATACACAATAGGATATTTGACTGTCATAGGATACACAATAGGATATTTGACTGTCATAGGATACACAATAGGATGTTTGACTGTCTTAGGATACACTCCCGCACCCCGGCGCAGAATAGACTTAAGACGGCCCTGATTCAATGCTACATACCAAGCTTAAAAACCGGTTCGATAAACGATGTTTTTTTTTTCCAATTAAAACCAGTTTTGTTCCGGTTTCATTCAACGAAAATTACTGAGAACGTTTCATACCGCTCTCTAATCGGTACGATACGACGCCATTGAACGTTGTGAATTAGTGATGGGTAACTCCGGAGTTAATGAATTAAAAGAGTTGAATCCGCGAGCGGACTAGAAACCTTTAGTTACTCCACCGAACTGTTAGTAAGTCCGAGGAGTTATTTAACTTCGAGGACTTACTTATTCTTTTGACGTTTTGTTTTTGGTTGGATTGTGGCGCGACCTTTTTTTTTAGGATAGGTGTATCAAGAGTAAAATCCATTAATTGTTTCATTTACTCCTTACTACTCCGATCGTCGGAGATTACTCCTCGATGGCGCGACCTTTTTTTTTAGGATAGATGTATCAAGAGTTAAATTGTTTAATTGTTTCATAATTGTTTAATTCTTCTTTTTTTCCTTGTGCTTGATTACCCAGCACTAGCATCGATAGTGATTACGGAAAAGAGTTAAGGAGTTACTAAGAGGAGTTGGATCCGCAGGCGGAGTAGGATTAGGTGAGTTAAACTACTCCGAAAAGTCTTGATTACCCACCACTATTGTGAATACACAAATGTAGGTATGTCGTGTCACACACATTGAAGAACACGCGCGCCGCCCGCCCAGTGGGTCAAAAATCTTTTCTTCGGACACTATAGTCTTTATTCTGTTAATGTATTAAATATATGGTTTTATTAAGATTAAAATTATATCTTTATGTGTTTAATCAATGATATTGAGAATAAACGTATGTGGTATTAAATAATCGCAATAAACATTGAATAATACATACATCTTTGTCGTAATCTCATTGATTAAATAGATAAAGGTTCAATTGTTTTACATGAAAATCTTTGTATTACTCGTAATTTTTAATAATAATATCTCATAAATTCTTAACGTTGGACTGTTAATTATTAAATTATCTAAAGTAGATTCCCAAGGGTACAAATGGTACAAAGCAATTTTATGTCAATAATATTTTTTTAATTGCATATGTTGCAAATGTGCATGGGTCATAGTCACTTGCCGCTTACAGACAAATCGCACAAACTAAGGTAACAAGTGATAGAAGAACGAACAGTCTCCTCGTATGCCACCATCTATAACAAAATGTAATGTTAAAATGGTTATAATGTACATAATACCTGTAAGTACATTAATCGACTTGGAATTATGCAGCTTATCTTTATAATACCGATTAAAAACTCAACTGTCTTCGTTTATGTTGCATAAATTATAGTCTGTGCTTTAGGATTGTCTATGGTTGTGATATTAGTCTATGGGTTCTCCCAATAAATGTCTCACGTGCAATGTAACACCGAGTTTTTATTTAAACAATTAACCCAGCAGCCCTGCACATATCTAGCAAATATGTGACAGTGGCGACGAGGATAAAAAGAAAACAGTGAAAGTTTTACGTGTTACGTCCGTAAACTACAAGAAAGATAGTAGAATAATTTCGTCTTGTTACGTCGGACGAAATTTCACAAAATGGCGGCTGCTGGGCTCTCACTGCCTGAGTTTTCAGCTGCAAAATGCACATTTAAGGTGTACAAACAGGTGTTTGAAAACAAAATGAAGATCCACGAGGTGGATGAAACGAAGTGGTCACAATATTTAATCTCGTTTATAGGTTTTGACATGGTCACGTTGCTATCAGAACTCTGTTTCCCGGAAACACCACAGGATAAAACGTATACTGAATTAGTGGAACTTGTTGAAAAACACTTGGAGCCACAGCAATCAGAAATCGCGGAAACATATAAGTTTATGAAACGTGAACAGTTGGCAAACGAGTCAATCTCTGAGTTTGTGGCGGCATTAAAGAAAATGGCACAGACGTGCAACTTTACCACACATTTAGAAAGATGTCTAAGAGATAAATTCGTTCATGGATTAAAGAGTGAAAGCATAGTTAAAAGATTATTTGGTGAAGAAAATTTAACGTTTGCAAAAGCCGTGAAGATAGCAATGAGCATGGAGCTGGCGGAGAAGGGAGCAAAATTAATAACTGCTGGCAGTTCTGGGCAAGAAAGCTCAGACATACACAAAATAAGTAAAAAACAGGTGAACATTAAATGTCATTGCTGCGGGAAGATGGGGCATGTAAAACCCCAATGCAAATTTAAAGAGGAAGAATGTTTTAAATGCCACAAGAAGGGGCATATGGCAAGTGTTTGCAAAGCAAACAGTAACAAAACTTTCAAACCCAAGAGGGTCCATGAAATTACAAATGATGAAGAATTTTCTGTTATGCAAGTTAGTGAAGTACAATTGAATAGTGAATTTGTGGGTGATAGTTATGATTTGTCTAGTTTATTTCAGAAAACAGAGAGTCAATTAAATATTAACAAAGTGGTATCAATAGATGAGAAGCGTCCAAGTCCTTGGTATATAACTTTAAAAATTAATAATGTAAATATATCATTTGAAATTGATTGTGGATCAGATGTCACGTTAATGCCTGAATCTATGTTCATAGCATCCTTTCCTAATTTAAAATTATTTCCATGTAACCTAAAGCTATCAGGATATGGTGGTAACAATATCACTGTATTGGGTAAGACAAATGTAAATATTAAAATTATAAATGAAAAATACTTAGCAACATTGATTATTGTCAAAGATGGTAAAAAGCCATTGTTAGGTAGGGATTGGCTGAGTGCTATGAAAATTGATTGGCAAACTTGTATGAAACGGTGCAATTTAATTATTCACCAAGATTCACAAATTAAACTTAACAATTTAGTAGAAAAATATAGGGATATATTTTCAGGGGTTCCAGGCGAAATTAAAGGTACTGTAGGCACTTTAAAATTAAAAGAAGCTAATATTAAACCCATTGCATTTAAACCAAGAAGAATAGCTTATGCTGTAGAAAATTTAGTTAAAAAGGAGCTTGACAAGTTATGTACCGAAGGTAAAATGTATAGAGTGACAAATAAAGAAACAGGCACATGGGCTACACCCATAGTGACCATCATTAAAGGACCTCATAATATAAGAATTTGTGGGGATTACAAGGTAACAATAAATCCATTTTTGGAGGTGCCAAATCATCCAATCCCTGTCATTGAAGACATTTTTGCAAAATTAAATAAAGATGATCAAAATGTTAAAACAGTATTTAGTAAAATTGACTTAAGAAAGGCATATATGAACAGGCGAATGGATGAGGAGGCACAAAAGCTTATGACAATTACCACACCATGGGGGTTGTATAGACCAACGTTCATGATGTTCGGTATGTCACCTGCTCCACAGGAATGGCAAGATTTTATGGATGAACACTTTAATATGCCAAATGTATATTGTTTCATTGACGATATTTTGGTTGCAAGTAGTGATGTGGATTGCCATTTAAAAACTTTAGAGTGTATATTTCAAAAACTTAAAAATTTAAATATTAAAGTAAATAAAGAGAAAACTGTGTTGATGTCCCCACAATTAGAGTATTGCGGGCATGTGATTGATAAGGAAGGCATTCACAAGACACCAGGGCACATCAAGGCCATATTGGAAGCACCACAACCTGAAAATATTAAAGAATTACGTAGTTTCCTTGGCACTATTAATTTTTATCATAAATTTCTAAAGAATGCTGCTGAAAATTTAAAACCTTTATATACATTACTAAAGAATTCAGAAAAATGGGTATGGTCTAAGCAACAAGAACTAGCATATGAATGGGCCAAGAAAGCTATTGTATCAGAGCAAGTATTAATACATTATAATCCAAAGCTACCAGTTGTATTGAGCTGTGACGCTTCCAAGTATGGGTTAGGAGCTTGTTTAGCTCATGAAATTAGGTTAGGTAATAATATTGTTGAACGCCCTATTGCTTTTGCAAGCAGAACACTCAATGAAGCAGAAGTAAAATATTCACAAATAGATAAAGAAGCCTTAGCCATTATATGGGCAGTTAAGAAATTTGATTTGTATTTAAAAGGTAGAACATTTACATTAGTTACTGACCATAAACCACTGATATCTATATTTAATCCAAATAAAACAGCTGGTAGTATATATGCAGATAGAATGACTAGGTGGGCATTAATTTTATGTAATTATAATTATGATATAAAGTACAGGACTTCACAACATAATGCTGCAGCAGATTTTCCATCTAGGTTACCAATTAAAAATAGTAATGAGGAGGATAAAATTAATCTGGAAGGCAACATTAACAGCATTGTGTTGGATAATCCACCTGTAACTTTATCTGAAATTGCCAAACATACTCAGAAAGACCCTAATTTAAGCAAGGTTTGTACTTACCTAAGAGAGGGCTGGCCAAAGTTGATTAATAGAGAGTTATGTAAATTTAAAGGCAAAGAAACTGAGTTATATATAATTAAAGATTGCATATTATGGAGGGATAGAGTAGTTATACCTGACAGTTTAAAGGATAAAGTTTTAACTGAACTGCATTCTGGTCATTTGGGTATTAATAAAATGTTATCTTTAGCTAATAGTTGTTTTTGGTGGCCAAACATCACAAATGATATAAAAACATTAACTAATAATTGTGCAGGTTGTATCCAAAATAGGAACTTACCACCTATCAAACCTATACATAGATGGGAGTGGCCAGAGGAGCCATGGAAACGTATTCATGCTGATTTTGCTGGTCCATTTTTAGGGCATATGTGGTTAATCATTGTAGATGCACACTCAAAATGGCCAGAAGTAGTTAAAATGAACAATATTACCTCCAGCAGTACAATTAAATGTCTACGTAGTATTTTTGCTAGATTTGGTCTACCGGAACAAATGGTGACTGATAATGGTCCACAATGGACATCTGAAGAGTTTAATACTTTTTGTAAGAATAATAATATTAGACACATATGTACTGCACCTTATCACCCAGCCAGCAATGGCTTAGCAGAAAGGGGGGTTCAAACCTTCAAAAGGGCCATGTTAGCATATAAGTTTGATAAAAATTGTTTAGATCATAGTATACAGCATTGGCTATTAGCTTATCGTACAGCACCACATGCCACAACAGGCAAGGCACCATGTGAGTTAATGTTAGGTAGAAAACTCCGTACACGTTTATCTTTAATAAAAAAGATGTAATTATTCCTCGGCAGTTGATTTGTAAGAAACCTGTAAAGCAATATTTGCCAGGTGATAAAGTACTGATCGCATCATATGATAACTCTCAAAAATGGTTAGATGGTGTTATTGAAAAACCAGTAGGAAATGTTATGTATGATGTGCACACTGACAAAGGCATACTCACCAGGAATGTTACTCAGTGTTTGCCTAACTATAGTGTACCTAATGAAAGTGTATTGGAGCAAGAAAAAGAATTGGAGAAATTAGAAGTAAATAAGCCGTTAATTAACAAAGGAATACCAAGTAACATTGCTAATTCTCCTATTCTAGTGCAGCCAGAAGTGCGTAGAAGTGCACGTACTCATAAGCCTGTTCAGAGACTTGATTTGTAGTAATTTAAAAATTTAATAAAAATTAGAAGAGAGGAGTGTTGCATAAATTATAGTCTGTGCTTTAGGATTGTCTATGGTTGTGATATTAGTCTATGGGTTCTCCCAATAAATGTCTCACGTGCAATGTAACACCGAGTTTTTATTTAAACAATTAACCCAGCAGCCCTGCACATATCTAGCAAATATGTGACAGTTTAGTTTTATTTAACTTTCGTATTTCGTGAAATGAAATACGGAAAGGTACAAAATCTGCGTACCCACTCCAACACTCAATGTCCTATCCCTAAAACTAATGAGCGAAAGCAAGCAAAACGAAATCGAAGCATAGACATTCAATGTCCATGTTTAATATTGTTTAATTATGTAATTTTCACTTTTTTTAAAACCTATTTCATGTTTTGCCGATGACAAGAGAAATAATTAAACAAGCAGCAAGAAATTGTGAATAAGCAGCAAATCGATGATAGCAAATTTAAAGGTGGGTTAGGTTTAACGACTTGGTGATCAAATTCTTGCTAATTTAAAATTATTTACTGCAATTATTCAAAAACACGTTGTTTTGTTGATCATGATTTAATGCTTATTTAGTATTTTACAAAATACACTGTTTAAAAGTATTTCCAGTATTCCATTCCATTCCTATAAAGATTTTGTTCACTACTGTGAAATTCAGCGCACTGTGCCCATCGCGCGTCGGCCGCCCGCGGCCCCTCCAACTAACCAGTCGATTCGATTCAGGTTTTGTTTGGGATTTCGCTGTGCTGCGCGTCTCGATCGGTAACCGGTTTCCATTCGGTCACTGAGTCATTTTTGACAGAACGTTTGTGTTTTTGTACATAATTTCCTGTGTGTTCTGATTGAGTTAAAAAGTAAATAAATAAAGATTAAATATGGGAAGAAAGAAAAGGAACACTATTTACCGGTTTTATACATACAACGAGGTTAGCCAGTCTTCTAAATGTTTGGTAGAAGGTTGCTCTACAATAATAAGGGTGAGTAAAAAAATTGCTTAGGTACTAGTTCTAAGTAAATATCGATTCAGCTTGCAAATAGGTTTAATTTAAATTATCAAAATAATATATGTAATATAACTATTTATTCAGAAATAAAATGAATCAAATGACTTTATAATTTCAGTGTTGCCAATTTATTAGACTAATTTCGTTGCGTTTTTCACTGTTGTATATCGTGTTTATCCTGGAAATTTAAATGGTACTTTTTATCAAAATCGGTAAACTAATTTTAAAAAATAACCGGTAGGGATGGTGATGTGCAACATGGTGACGTTATATATTTTGATGATGATATAGGTACCTACTATGTAAGGAATGTAATACATTCCTTACATTATATATTAGAAACATTGTAAAGCAACATTCATCATCATCATCATCATCTCAGCCTTTAGACGTCCACTGCTGGACATAGGCCTCCCCCATTGTCCGCCATTTAGACCTATCGGCAGCGACCTGCATCCAGCGGGTGCCCGCCACCTTTATGAGGTCGTCTGTCCATCTAGCAGATGGACGTCCTCGGCTTCGTCCGCCGGTACGTGGTCTCCATTCGAGAACCCTTCTGCCCCATCGGCCATCGGTTCTTCGAGCTATGTGCCCTGCCCACTGCCACTTCAGCTTGCTAACCCGAGAGGCTATGTCGGTGACTTTAGTTCGTCTACGGATCTCCTCATTCCTGATTCGATCACGTAGGGAAACCCCGAGCATAGCCCTCTCCATAGCTCGCTGTGCGACAGTGAGCTTATTTATGAGGCCCATAGTCAGAGACCACGTCTCGGTGCCGTAGGTCATCACTGGCAACACACACTGGTCGAAGACCTTCGTCTTCAAGCACTGAGGTATTTTGGACGAGAAGACGCTGCGTAGCTTCCCGAACGCTGCCCAGCCGAGTTGGATTCGTCGATTGACCTCTTTCTCGAAGTTGGACCTACCTAGTTGGACCGTTTGGCCTAGGTAGACGTACTCGTCAACAACTTCGAGAATCGAGCTCCCGACTGAAACTGGGGTGGGCACGACATGGACATTCGACATGATTTTCGTCTTGTCCATGTTCATTTTAAGCCCACCTGTTGGGAAACTCGATTGAGGTCTCCGAGCATTGTGCTAAGATCCTCCAGCGATTCTGCCATGACCACGATATCGTCGGCAAATCGAAGGTGAGTGATGCATTCGCCATCAACGTTGATGCCGAGTCCTTTCCATTCCAGGAGCTTGAAAGCGTCTTCCATCGCATTGGTGAAGAGCTTCGGAGAGATAACATCTCCTTGTCTCACACCCCTCTGCAATGGAATCGGCTCCGTGCTCCCTTCCTGTACTCGGACTGACATGGTGGCGTTGTTATACAAACACTTCAACACTTCGATATACCGATAGTCAATATGGCACCGCTGGAGGGACTGTAGCACTGCCCAAGTCTCGATCGAATCAAAGGCTTTCTCATAGTCCACAAACGCTAAGCATAATGGCAAGTTATACTCCTCGGTCTTCTGTATAACTTGCCGCAGCGTATGGATGTGGTCTATGGTACTATAGCCTTTTCGGAAACCGGCTTGTTCGGGAGGCTGGAAGTCATCAAACCTGCGCTCGAGACGATTCGTGATAACCCTCGAAAACAGCTTATAAAGCAACATTGCAATGTAAATAATCATTCGGGCACATTTGTCATTATTGGTTTTGTAATTTTCTTACTTTAACCGTTCCCTGCTACCTATTTATTTACTTGGTACCTTTTATTTTCAAATTTTTACCTTGAATTTATTTGTTAATTATCTATCTAATGTATTATATGGTATGTATTGATGTAGGTATATATTTATACCTATATTTATTATGTTTGTATGTACCTATGTATGTTTCTAAGTCAAATGATTTTATTTCATTTTTTTTATTTTTATTTTAACGAACAATAATAATACGTAAATATTAAACTGCCTATATACAAGAATAAAATTTAATGCTAAAAATAATGCTACATACTGATATGTTTTCATGTAGGTTAAAAATTCCTACATGCTGAAAAAGGTTGCACAAATTTGGCGGTTGTCTATGGGTGACAGTATCCATTTACGACCATCTAAACCTAAACCATCAGGTGTACTGTATGCTCGTCTGCCGCCTTTTTACTATAAAAGTAATAATTATGCCGATGGCACTACCTCGATGAATGGCCAAACTAATGCATTGTGCGAGTAATATCGTACTATTTATAAGTAGGTACATACCTATATAGTTGTTATAGGTCAACCCAAAGGTTGACTGGCAGAGAATGCCCCAGGGCATTAACTTCTCCCATTGTACGATTAAGTGCAATAACGTTTTATTAATAAATAAAAAAAAATATCTTGTAAGTTGTAAACATTGTAAATTATCACAATGTTTCCATACGCATTGATATTATAAATGCCAAAGTTTATGGTCCGATTATAGGAAGAGCTCTGACAGCTGACATAAATCTTTAACATGTTACATGTCGTAGAAATCATTTTACAACTCAGTAGTCCTTTAAGAATTATTTTTCTATTTTAATGTGTTATGTTATTTATGACGAAAGAAACTTTATTTACATAAAATGAATTAAATACAGAACTGTCAGCGCTCTTCCTACGTTAACCGAACTATAGATGTTTGTTACACAATGACGTCGAAACTAATGTACTGGACTTAGTAGAATTTGGCAAATAAGTGGATTGTAATCCGGATTAAAACATAGACTACTCTGTTCATGTAAGTAGACCACGCGAACGGATTCGCGGACGAAAGCTAGTAACTTCTAAATTTACAATTTCTTTTACATAATAATAATTTATTTTATTACAGGGAAAACACGGTGCCAATTTATTACGACACTTCAGGCATAAACATAGAGAAGAATACGACGGCGTTATAAAGGACAATATTAAAAACATGCCAGAAACAATAGATAATTCCGAAGTAATACCAGAAAATACCGCAAGGGTGTCAGATAGTTCGAATTACTCAAATCATAAGAATAATCTTGATATAGTAATAAAGAATTCAATAGATTTAATCACAGTTCATGGTAGACCATTCAGCTTGTTAGAGGATGCAGCCTTCCAAAATATAATTAAGTTGATTCCAACGACGGAAACTTTCTCAATAAATTGTAATAATATAAGACAGTTAATAATTAAAGAAAGGGCATATGATGTCGTAAATAATAGCACGCTCAATAGCCCACATTATAATTAGCTGTGGGTCTAAAGACACACACAGTCGAATATAAATTATTCAGATCCGGGGGGTCTACTCCGAAATCATAAAGAGCGAAGCGTCGGCCGATATTTCGGGCGATTCCTACTACGAAAACGTTCACTCAGATATATTAGCCCGAATCTTCGGTGGTAAGATCCAAACGCATTAGCATTGCACTGCACTGCAAAAAAAAACTGCAAATACAAACACGTCTCAGTTTCTCTAGAGTTCTCAGTTTTCGAGAAAAAACCTCAGAGAAAAAAGAAACGCGCCCGCGCAGTCTCGTTAAACCGCGCAGATGCCTGCCGCGTCGCGCAAGTGTGTATTGCTGCATACCTACTCGTACAATTTCGTAAAAAAATATTTTGTTGCACCGTGCAGTGCTGCGCAGCGCAGCGCAGAGTTGACCTCCAGAACCAAACATAGATGAATGTTTGTGTGACTGAGAATCGAATCTGGAAAATTTTACACAACAGGCATCGACATTACAGACTGTGGACTAAAAGGTTATCGGCATGTTTAATTAATCTTTTTTTGAAACGAAGTTCCTTTACACGGCTTGTGGTAAGTGTGATTCGAGAGAAAATGTAACGTCACGTAAGATTTTTACCCCCTCCATACGCCTTTCTCTTTCTCTCTGCGTGTGTGCGTGCGAGTATCGAGAGCGAGACTCGGGCAGAATAACAGACGTGCAAACTGCAGATTAGTGTGTGGCCGGTTGTATAACCTAAATATTTTATTTGATTGCTTATTTTAAATTATTTGCAATGAAAATATGATACAAAATAAAAAAAAAATACATGAACTATGCAGATTTTATTTCGAATTACATTCGGCGTTTTAAAAAAAATGCGTGAGGATCTTCATTCCTGACGGGGGTCCCCTGACCGCACATATAATTTAATTAACTGCGCTTTTCCAGTCTCAAAATTTACAGCACCTGATTTTTTAAATAAATCTATCTAAATTTTATTATTATTATTTTAATATTTCACTAGTTTCAATGTCTAGAAAAATAAGTTCCTTCTTTTTCAGATTATCACATTTAATCACTATCAATCATTTACTAAGCGTTACATTTGCAAACCTTGTCGCTATTTAAATAAATGAATGAAAATAAGATGCACGGTGCGCTGTTAAAAGGTGTTTATTTTATTTTATTTAGGTTAACAAATAATTTAACAATAATAACTTCAACTTTTTAAGTGAGATTACGATAAATAACTGTAGAACTGGCCAGCCTTATCCCCGAAATAAGTATTTAGGGAGAGATATTGGCATAAAACCTATTGGCACCTATTGGTACCTATTGGCATAAAAAGTGTGCTATATATGATTGTCTGGCGCACATACGAGTATCATTTAGTATTAATCTTGGACGCGTAAACCATCGTCCATGTAGTCCAAGGTATTAACACTTATGAATGATATTTACAGTTTTACGGTCGATTATGAATGGTAACACTTTTTTACTACATAGGTACCTACTTACTTATCGATGATACAGAAAGTATCAACGGCGAATATGTTTTTGCTAGACGACAGCTATTAAGAGGCCTCTGGAGGATGAGTTGCCCATACAAACGCAATACCAAAATAAT
This sequence comes from Sesia apiformis, assembly GCA_914767545.1. Classification (NCBI taxonomy): domain Eukaryota; kingdom Metazoa; phylum Arthropoda; class Insecta; order Lepidoptera; family Sesiidae; genus Sesia; species Sesia apiformis. Next base: position 1,000,281 of record OU611968.1, read on the forward strand.
TTATAATTAGTACATATTTCCACCATATTATGATATTATTCGGATAGCATTTATCTAGGTTCCTGCTTCTTTTTTGATTCAAAATACTTACCTAAAACGAAATGTAAGCGAATTGCATTTTACATGTTTTTACGGCGTAAATGACATGTTTTCTTCTTATTTGTTTCGTATTAAAAACATTAATATTTATAAAATTGTTCAAGCTATAACATAGCATATATTGTCAAATTACGGATTACCAAATAAAAATTTAAATAACATTAAATTTTCATTCATCATTCTTGGTATTACGGAACACGTCCAAATTTATAACAAATTCTGTACGACTGTAGTGCTATCGCGTCAAGCACGAGGCCTGAGCGGTCAGTCAAACAGAGATAGCAATTCTATGCGGATTTTTGCACTCGCTTCGAATTGTAGTTGTGGGCTTCGTACGCCTTAAATAAATGTGTTAAATATTGTAATAAGAAAAATATTCTTGAATTATTCTGCTATCTATTTCGTATTACTTTAAAGATATTTAAAAAAAATCTGTTGTGGAATTTTCAATAGAGAACAGTAGTAATTATTTTACATAACACTTTAAACTTGTTAACGTGGTTGAACATACTATTTGTTATGTAAGCGGGTTAAAGTAGTAAATTGCTTGTTATTTAATTACTGACGTGAGTATTGTAATTATTTATATCATAATATTATTTAAATAGGTACCTAATAATTATTACAGTTGCTATTTCTATTGTACTATATTGTACAATAATATTTACGAGTGTTTTTACAAGTTTGTATGTTTCTTCCTCCATGCATCTATATGGCTGAACTGATTTCATTAAAATTGGTTATGCCACAAAAAGAGCGGCAAAAGTAACTTTAGGCTGTTAACACTATTTTTAATAACAAATAAATAGCTCTTTTGGCGGGAACTCGAGAAGTCAACTTCAAAGTGTTTTTGTACATAATGTTTGTGGTACTTAAATAAAAGCATAGGACTGCGTTCCTACTATCACCTTTTTTTTTTTATGTTAGGATAGTCAATCAAAGAAAACCCTGCATGGTCACCTGGTACCATCTAGTCTAGCTAGGCTAGTCTAGGTGGTACCAGGTAGTGCCGGACTTCTAAAAATAAAAAACCGGCTAAAAAAACCTTGATTGCCTTAACATCGTGTAGGTCTAAGTTCTTGTGGCCTTTCAAGAGTCACCGGACGTATGTTGATGTGGGGCGAGCGCAGAAGGCGCTCAGCCAGGACCCTACTATCACTTTACTGAGCGACACCATATTTAAAGTGCTCGCCAGATAACTGCACGCTATTGGTGGCGTATCAAATGTTGCCATATTAACAAAAATACAAAGTACCGTTTTTAGGGAAAAGTCTAATACTCTTGTGCGTTAAAATTGGGCAGCCCTCGTTTGCAGTATTCTGCTAATTTTTAATTGATACAGATTTTTTCTCTAATTGGCAAAGGAAAAGTACTAAGCTCTTAATTGTGATAAGCCCTGTTTTAACGAACTTGAGTGTATTATGAGTTGACTATCGTGGCCTAATGAGGTCTACTATAAGACCCCTGTTCAAGAGGCTTACTTATTTTGACTCAAAATGAAACAAATAACATAAATAAAATTTATATAATTTTTGAATAATTGTGATATGGCAATGGCTCAATACCATCAATTTTATTATTCAAGTCGTATAACTCTTCTGCCGAAGAATTTGACGATTCACTTTCGCTATATACATTTATTGTGAATTTATCTAGTTCTATGTGTAACAATCTGTCGGACTCTAAATATTGATCCTCAATTTATTCTACATGGGCACAAATATTTGCTCATTTTTAAGAGGTAACTGTACTAAAGGCATCTTTAGTTAAGAATTCTATCTGGTTTGCGGCCGGACCGACATTTTTTTCGGCAATCCGTCTTTTTACAATTGCCCATATTTTTTCTATGGAATTCAATCAATGGTAAGGTGATAATCAAACGACCTCATGTTCATGTTCAATCAAAATTTATCTCTTTGTTCCGTTTTATTCATTCATAAAGTTGAGGCTTAGTCCAGCATTCTTCGAGTTCTATTTCATTTTTCCTCAACACTTACAGATTTATTTATTTGTGTACTATTATAAGGTGCATTATTTATACAAGATATTTAGATGGCAAATTAGGAATGGTTTTTTCTTTCATCCATCGCAAAAAGTTCATATCGTCATGGTAATTAGGTGACTTAGATTCTGATTTAAAAATTAGTAATCCATTTTCAACAAATCCGCTGTTTCCCCCAGCATGGGCTACATCTTGCACCAACGTTGTCAGACAAGAATACCAGACTCATCTTCAGCTTGCCAACATTTTTGAAAATGATAAGAAGCATGTATACTCATAATTTATATGTTTCAACAAGTTCTTTTTTTCAAGACGATTGTTACGCAGTCTGAGGATATATCTCGTTCGCAAGGCTGCTATATCAGCTCGCTCCATCAAAACTTTTCGTTTGGACTGACATTGTGACTAACTCCATTTTTTTTTTTTTTTTTTTAATATTAAATAAAAATATTCTTAACTTGTTTGCTAACGCTACTGGCGGGAGTCGGTGTTCAACGCACACAAGTGCACGTGTATTTATGTGGCACCATTACAAACAAGACTAACCCGCATCATGAGATGAAATAACTATACCTACCTTTACACTTACTATTAGCTTAAAACTAACAAAAATGGTAGTATGCCACTGAAACATAAATTAATGTAGAACGAAATTAAATCCAACGTTATGTCTAAGCTCTTACAGCAACCTTATTTTATATGTTTAGCATGTATTGTCCATCCCAACCTAATAATAATAATTCAGTTTCTGTTAAATTATTCTGTATTTTATACCTTAATTTCAACAATTTTGATATTAACTGTTTGCAAACCTATACAAATAATTAATATTAGTTAAGATGAAAAGAGCTGAGGATCGTGTGTGGTGGCGAGCCTTGGAATATTTTATATCTAGCAGTGGAGAGACATAGGCTGATGATATGATATGTACAGATGAAATAACAAATATGGAAATGTTTCACACTTTACTATACCTATATTCAACTTACTATAAAAATATGTTAAAAAAATCGATTCTACAGATTTTTTTATTTATGAAGCGTTTATATTAAGCACCACGCGATTTTCTAAACGCTCATGCATATGGAGCCTTATATATCATTTTAACCTGTAACCATTAGCCTGTCCTAACAAACAAATGCTTTTCACACAGCCGAATATAGATTTCTCTATCTAGGTACGCTTTCGCATCGGAGATGTAATATTTTTGCTACCGCTTTCGCACATTTTATTTACTAAATAGAAAAAGCGCTTCGTAAGTCTTCGAATATAACCATAGACAAACATAGAATTGTCGAATGTATAAATTGGCAATACTCATTCTTACGCCATTTGATGCCGCTAATATAGACGCCATAATTATTGTGAAATTGAATTTTCTAAATATATTTCACGTGCTCGTACCTATTACCAATCTAAATAAGTAAAAGACTCCGTGTTAAAGCAATAAATCATGGCTGACAACGACGATCTTCTGGACTACGAGGATGAAGAGCAGGCGGATCACCAGATCGCCGATGGAGCGAACGAAGCGGCCCCAAAGAAAGAGGTTAAAGGATCCTATGTATCAATACATAGCTCCGGCTTTAGAGATTTCCTTCTTAAACCTGAGATATTGAGAGCTATCGTCGACTGCGGTTTCGAGCATCCTTCAGAAGTGCAACACGAGTGCATTCCGCAAGCCGTTCTCGGTATGGACATACTTTGTCAAGCCAAATCCGGTATGGGCAAAACAGCTGTTTTCGTTTTGGCGACATTACAGCAACTGGAACCATCGGAGGATCATGTTTACGTTCTAGTCATGTGTCACACTAGAGAGCTGGCATTCCAAATCTGCAAGGAGTACGAGAGATTCTCTAAATACATGGCCGGTGTCAGAGTATCGGTATTTTTTGGTGGAATGCCGATCCAGAAAGATGAAGAAGTGCTGAAAACCGCGTGTCCTCACATCGTCGTTGGAACACCTGGAAGGATCCTGGCATTAGTTAACAGCAAGAAACTTAATCTGAAACATTTAAAGCACTTTATTTTGGATGAGTGTGATAAGATGCTAGAATCTTTAGACATGAGGAGGGATGTGCAGGAGATATTTAGGAACACGCCACATGGGAAGCAGGTGATGATGTTCTCTGCTACATTGAGCAAGGAAATTCGCCCAGTATGCAAGAAGTTCATGCAGGATCCTATGGAAGTATATGTAGACGACGAAGCGAAGCTCACACTGCACGGTCTGCAACAACACTATGTAAAACTAAAAGAGAATGAGAAGAATAAGAAGCTCTTCGAGCTTCTAGATGTCCTGGAATTCAACCAAGTAGTCATATTTGTCAAATCCGTACAGCGCTGCATAGCGTTAGCTCAATTGCTGACTGACCAGAACTTCCCAGCTATAGGCATCCACCGCAGCATGACGCAAGATGACCGACTGTCCCGTTACCAGCAGTTCAAGGACTTCCAGAAAAGGATCCTGGTTGCCACCAACCTGTTTGGACGAGGTATGGATATTGAACGAGTCAACATTGTCTTCAACTATGACATGCCTGAAGATTCTGACACCTATTTGCATCGAGTGGCCCGTGCGGGAAGATTTGGTACTAAAGGTTTGGCGATAACGATGGTATCTGATGAAAACGATGCAAAAATTCTCAATGAAGTTCAAGACCGCTTCGATGTCAACATTACTGAGCTTCCCGATGAAATTGATTTGTCTACTTACATTGAGGGCCGATAAGGGCTTCAGTTTCATTCCCTCTTATTTCAAATTAGTTAAGAAATTTGGCCTACACTTGTCCAAACTCAAGTGAGTTATGAAGCCCAATATATTGAAATTTCAAGAATACAAGCTATAATTAAACACACTCGTTTGATTTGGCAATGGTGTAGTGCCCTAAAATATTAGACTAACCAATGGTAAAATAAGTACTTCATTTTATATTATAAGTTCTACATAATCGTAGATTTGTTTGTCAATCGTAAGATGCTAATGTCAATAGGTTAAATGATTACCTGAATAAAAGTGACATTTTTAATTGTATGTGATTATTATTCCATTGCCCTTTTTGGAAAGATTCTTTCCCCCCTGACTTTGGCTGAATATTAAAACATAGTATCTCTACTCGTATTATCTGAATTATAATCACTTGACAAATGTGAACCGTCCTTAGCAAAAAAGGCTCACGTGCATTTTAATGATATTCAAGAGAAAATTTGAAAAAAATTAATCCACAGGGGGAATGTCAAGAAAAACGTTATTGAAATAATTTAAAAATTATATTTTGAACCATTATTAATTTCATTCCGTTTAATAAAAATGCTAAGTAGAAGTAAATATATTTATTTATAAAGTACACGAAGTAATACTACTCTTTACTCGTTTTATAAGAAAAGTTTTTTTTTAAACTGAGATTTATTTAAAAGGGAAAAAATGAAAATGTCATCCAAAACCCAAGACGCACTTATATGTATGCTTCAAGTTATAGTAACACCTTGATGCCTTCGGGCTACAAAATTTAGATGTCATTCAAGCAAGTCTTAGTAGTTTTCTTTTGAAATAGGGAGTTTCTCTTTGTATAAATAATCTAGTAAAATGAATTCTGTTGTAATTTCAAGTCGTTGGAACTCTATTCTTCCACTATATACAACACTTGTTTCCCAGGCTAAATTAAAATAACTCCTGTGAAATATCTACTAGTTGCAAATAAAGAGATTTCTTTTTCAAGTAACACTCTCGTTAGCGAAGAAGAACAAACAGATTTGAACATTGGGATTCAGTCTGACATAATATGCTAGTTTATAATAAACCTAATTACAATTATGTATAGCAATTAAACAACTTTGAACGGTTTAAATCGCGTATATTTGACATTATTTATATCCCGACGTTTCGAACACTTTGCAGTGGACGTGGTCACGGGGTGACTAATTGATTTTATTTGTCACTTGAGTTATTAAGAAATTATTTGGACTACCGTCTGAAATTTTTTTTTTTTTAGAACTACCGTCTGGATTTTTTAATCATAACATTCCCTATGCACGCAGTATTCACTCACGGTGTCCAGAGGTCTTGCAGTATTGCGTTGGTCTTGGGATTTAATTAATTTAATGACTGGATCCCAAGCCGGTGGTACTTGCCAACCATCTTCTCTATTGAAATTTGGGTGTTTCTTGATTTCAATAGCCTCGCGTAACATTCTTGGCATGAATCGGGTCTCTCTAGCGAGGATTTGTGGATTATCAAATCGAATGTAATGGTTGGGTTTGTCCAGAGCATGTTCACAAACTGCAGACTTGGTCGAGCGTCTGTTCTTCATGTCAGCTATGTGTTCTTTTATCCGGATACCGATGCTCCTCTTTGTTTGCCCAATGTATGATAACCCGCATTCACAATCAAGCTTGTAAACACCTGCATCTTGTAGGGGGATATTGCTCTTGACCGGTCTTAAAAATTGGCTAATCTTCTTGTGCGGCTTGAAGTAAGTTTTAATTGAAGCTCGTCTTAAGATATTGCCAATTTTTGTCAGTGATGCCCTTGATGTATGGTAAGATGGCAGGTTGTCGCTCAACTGTAGGAGGCTTGGGGCGGCTTCTGTGACGCATTCGTGGGAGTTTGTGATTGTTGCTTCGCAGTACTTGTTTCACATGCAGAAGCTCTTCCTCGAGGTGGTCAGTGTCACAGATGCCGTGTGCTCTCTGTAACAAAGATTTGCCTACGGTAGCCAACTGACATGGATGGTGATGGGAGTTACCATTGAGATATTTATCTGTATGGGTGGGTTTCCTATACACAGTATGACCAAGAGAGTTGTCAGGATTTCTGATGATCCTTAGCTTTCCTTGACATTTTAGTCAAGAACAGACGCTCGACCAAGTCTGCAGTTTGTGAACATGCTCTGGACAAACCCAACCATTACATTCGATTTGATAATCCACAAATCCTCGCTAGAGAGACCCGATTCATGCCAAGAATGTTACGCGAGGCTATTGAAATCAAGAAACACCCAAATTTCAATAGAGAAGATGGTTGGCAAGTACCACCGGCTTGGGATCCAGTCATTAAATTAATTAAATCCCAAGACCAACGCAATACTGCAAGACCTCTGGACACCGTGAGTGAATACTGCGTGCATAGGGAATGTTATGATTAAAAAATCCAGACGGTAGTTCAAAAAAAAAAAAAAAAAATTCAGACGGTAGTCCAAATAATTTCTTAATAACTCAAGTGACAAATAAAATCAATTAGTCACCCCGTGACCACGTCCACTGCAAAGTGTTCGAAACGTCGGGATATAAATAATGTCAAATATACGCGATTTAAACCGTTCAAAGTTGTTTTTTTGCTATGTATAGTAATCGCGAAAACCTAAGAAAATATTACAATTATGTATTTTATAACTATATACATAATAAATAGCCAAAGGTTTTATCTATCAGTATCTCATTCTCATTACTTTTTTACGTGATATTCGAAATAAGAAATTACAGCGTAGGAGGCCTGGGTCACACCATTGCAAGTGTAACTAATTGATTACAGCGATGTACGCGCGCCAGCATAATCACATCGACATGATATATTGCTACGATATTTCTATGTAAAAAAATGTTTCTTTGCGCCATATAAGTAAATACATATAAATGCTAATTTAAAAACTACGGAGCTGATTATGATGCATTTTTTTTAACCATTGTATAGAATATTTATTCCAGGTTTCCTTTAAATCTGTTCCAGTTTTAATCAAGGTCTCGGGCGAAATCGACTTCCGACAGGATGAAGTCGGCAAATGTAGTCTTTAATAATGGTACAGTACCCAGCGATATTAACGCATCATTGATGCGAATTATTTTAATTTGAATAGAGTATACATACATACACGATTTTTACATTACAGTCGGCTACAAGAGTATAAGTTACTTATACTTAGCCTTTATCTCTCGACTCTCATTCTTGAGGTCTTAAGTTCAAATTCTCGGCCCTTATAATCTGCAGCATGTGTATCACTATTTCGCACCGGGCTCCCGTGCTGGTCCGACACTCCCCTAGTGATTAATTAGGGAACGCCTGTGGCGTGCAGTGGAACGTTATAGACTGATATATCGATCAATATGACGATGTAACAGATACTTAAATTATTAATTCCATTCACTATTCTAAGATAATTTGACAAGGAATTTTATACACATTTAGTAAAAAGAAATAACATATAGGCTAACATACCTATAAGTAGGCTTTATATTTAGAAAATGTACAGATAAAATTTAGGTAAATTATAAAAAAGATTTTTTTTACAAAGCGTATGTAAAATGTTCCTGTCATTATGCCTGTGAGGAAGTTTCTGAAATAAAAGAACGTTTAGATTGTATATAAAATACATTTATTTTCAGAGACATTTGGTATGAAATTACAACAGCTCAACAAATAACCGTTGCATAATATAAGCAATGTTTTATGTAACTTTACAAATGTAGAAAAAAATAACCTTATTCGAATTCTTTTCCTTATATGTATACCTAAAAACGAAGGAACTTTTTAAGGTCCTATAGATTTAAATCTATGTCACTCATATGCAGGAGTCGCCATAAGCGAATTATTAAGTATTAAGTATAGGCTTAGTTTAATAGGGTAGCTAGCCATACCTACCTATTTAAAGTGATAAGATTAAGGTTGTGAATAATTATTTGACGTGGGGGAGCTTATGTGGAGCCGTGAAATGGGGGGACCAATGGCGCATCCGCTACAACCATGAGCTCTACGACATGTATCCAGAACCAGACATATTAAAGTTGGTCGGATGGGATGGGCTGGGCTGGACACGTGCAGCGCATGGATGAGGAAAGACCGCCGAAAAAAGTCCTAACGAGCAGACACCAGAGGGACGTCGAAACCGTGGCGGGCCGCGGTTGAGATGGCTGGGTGGAGTCGACAGAGATTTCAAAGTGGTTAGAATTATAGATTGGAGGATGATGGCCATGAACAGAATGATCTGGAAAAACTTGCTGGATCAGGCCAAGACCCATCCCGAGCTGTAGAGCCAAAAGAGAGAGAGGGAGCTCTCCTATTGATTTATTATTGATGACAGTATTGTGTGAGAGATGTCATTAACAGTAGTGCAGTCTTTTTCTAAGTTGTAACAAGTCAACACCTACTTTAAACAAGTCAATTTACAAGACATCCTAAAAAGCATAACTACCCTTTAACAGTTATAAAAACTTGCGCATGCTGATGTAGCATGCTCATGCATGTGAGCGGCTCATAATATGCATGACCTAAGGTCTAGAATAAACCTTCTTGTGATTGGCAAAGGTCTTTTCATGAGTAAACCTTGTTATTAGATCTAAAGCCCACTTAGGCTGATCTGCCGGCACCATGTGGCCAGCATTCCTCACCAATATTTCAACTAATTTCCCCGCCTGTTTGACATACCCTGCCACTTCACCGTCTACCTCCCAAATGTACCTCTTTGCTGTTTTATACTCCTCAGCACCCGTGAAATTGAGGTTTCTTAGATAGTTTACAGTTAATGGATAAGCTACTATTATATCTAACTGGCCATTATAAATAACTATATAGTAGTGGTCGAGTAACTCAGAAACCCAAGGTGCTATGGACTTCATTATGTCTTGTTTTAGATGCTTCTCTACTTCTGTACCACTGTTAAATGGGAGATTACCAACATGAATGGCTTTGCGTACATTACTCTTTTCAATCATGGGCCCAAAGTCGTCATCTCCATTGTATTCCTTTGTGTGTAAATAATTGAAATAAAAATCGAAGCCTGTCATGTTATAAAATATGCTCTTATGATCAATTAAATCTCCATTTAATAACATATCAAATGTTTCAAACGCTTTTTCATATTGTTGATTATTTATATAATCAACAGTTTTCTTTTCATACTCCTCAAAGACCTTCGCTTGGTTAAAGTCAATAAGGCCAATTTGATACAAATATTTGTCATATAAGAGTTGGTTTACTGGATCACTAAGTCCATTCCCAATAGCAAGGCCTTTTAAATTGATTTTAACATGTGCATTGGCATTTTTCTTATGTATCGTATAAGCTAGAGCTGGTACATATTTACCTCCATAAGACTCTCCTGTAACGAAAAACTTATTTGGCTGCAACTCTGGAAACAATTGGAAGAACTGTGTTAAAGTTGAGTATAACTGCTCACCGACCTGGACTTCATCAGTGCAGTACCCTTTGGGGTCTTTGGTGAAACTGAACCCAGTCCCTACAGGGTTGTCAATGTAGATAATGTGGTGATTAAGTGCCCATGTGTACTTCCTGCGCTCGAATTTCCCATCGCGCACCATTAAAGGACCATTTTCAGTAAATAATCCATACAAGGACGTCGCTCCGGGGCCTCCCTGTAACCAAACTAAGACAGCAGCGTCTTTTTGATTCGGGACCATCGCTGGGAAATACCAGAAAAACTGATTGGAATCGTAAGTTTTATTAACAGTAAAGTAACCGGCATAACTTTTGATCCGTAACCCTTCGGTGAATGGAACGCGAGCAAGACGTCTTCCTTCAGTTATGTTACCGCTTTCCAAGTAGGGTGTGAGGAACAGTGGTTCTCCGGGGTCGCCATCGTCGTCAGGAATTTCAGCAACATTAATCTTCGGATAGCGGTGCAAAAAACACTGTATAGAAAGTATTTGTAGCACGAGAATTAACCACAAAATGCAGGGTGTCATGTTGACACTCTTCGACTTACTAACTAAATTAATTAATTATATTCGTATTTTCAAAGTATATAAATACTTATTTCTTTTATAGCTTTAGTTATTACGATAAGTATTCCTGCTTACCAAAGGAAAAAAAACGATTATTTATTTTACTTTGACATGTTATCACTCACATATCACTGTTATCATATCAGTTCTGACCTTATTGAATTGCCAACTAGTGATGGGGATTGTAAAAAGAAAAACCGATTGAATATTTGGAATACAAAATCTGCAATCGATAACCACTCGATAAATATACATAATAAGCGCTTCGGTAGTGAGTAAGATATGCCAGATAGACATGTGTAAGTAATGCCATTGATACATCACGCGTGATATCACTCGAACGCGTACTGTAGCAGTACGCATTACTCGACCAAATTAAACATCACTCACATTACACTAACATGACGCGTGCGTCGCGCAAAAATGGAATATTTAAATTTAAATATTATCGATATGGTGTTAAAATTAAAATTTTAATTTTCCATTTTTGGCGCTTACGATCATCTTCTCGAAAATGCTCGATTTGTTGTCTCTCTTTTTTAAACAAGCGCCTCATATCTTGTGCGAATGAGAATGAGATAGAATGCATTTGGACCAACATAGTTTTCGCGCGTTTTAATTATTATCAAATTAACGAACAAAGTTTTAAATCTCCTTTTTTACATGAAAACATGTAAACAGTATTTTTTCTTTAATTAGTTTTTTAGTAGTACGTAAATAATTATTCTAATAATAAATTCGTACTTATTTAATTGAAAATAAAAGCTGTTTTTATTGGTACTTAATTAAAAACCTTTCGAAAACAAATAATCTTTGATGTAACCAAAATTTTCTTTGCTGAGTTAATATATAATAGTAAACGAATGATCATTATTTACAACATATGTTCTCATCTCTCATTTCATTTAACTAACAGTGTCATTACACGCGAGCATTGCATGTCATTCGAAACGAAATCGTGCAACGATGCTAGGAGTAATGGCGAGTGCGCGGGGCACGGACAGCTCAGGCGATGTGTGATGTTTAGTGTCATGATGAGATGTAATATTACTCGGTACGAAATGTACTGTCATATGGCATTACTTTTAAAAGCACTGTTTTGCGCAAGTCTAATGCCAGAGCCCATCCATTCCCATCTCATCATCCCTCCACATTTTACAAATCCATTCCTAAATCGTCAAAGATCGCATCTGGGAACGTGCCAATGTTTGACATTCTAATGCACGCATCGCGGATATCCATGTACCGCAGTATCCACTTACCACAAGTCTCAAATCCATAACGATTAGTCTGAAGATAATTTGATTTTCGAATATCTCGATAACAACCGATGATTTATTTTTATTGTAAGTTGATTTTTAATCATTTTTTTATTCTGTTGCACATTTGAAAAGATTTTAAAATAAAAAATTATAATCACAATATTATTTTAATCAAAATTGCAAAAATGCAAAAGTTGCAAAAGATGTGACAATAATAACTATACGCCACATGGGACAACTTATGACCTAGTGGATGGCTTCTAGGCTATCAAAACAATCGATGGATAGGGAAAATCGCTTCAAATATGGAACAGTTCGATTGTATAATTATTTTTTGTTAATCGACTATCACAACACCAGCACATAAATGAATTTATTTTTATTACCCTGTTGTGTTTTTACAGGTAATTATGAAAATATTTTTAAGTTTATTTATTACTAAACTGATTCCAACATATTACAGTAAATACAATCGAATCTTATGTATTTTTATGTAACATTTTTGATTTATACAATACAATGTTGATCTATGTTTTCATGCAGATACTTTTTGAATCTAACTGCATCTCTTTCGATAAAAATATCATGTCATTGACATCAGCTCTCTCATCGGACTTTTTGGCGGGAATTCGAGAAGTGAAGTTAAGTTTTTGTTTGATTATTATAAAAATTGTGTATTAGGCGTTTTGTGATTTAATAATGATAGTTTATTAAATTTCAAAGTGTTTTGCATGCGTGGTGTAATCAAATAAAAACGTGGGACCAATAACTTCTATGTATTCTACTAGAAGTCATTGCGTTCGTCGGTAAACCTACATTCCGCCCGACGTTACTACAACAGAGTCCCTCACCATCCCAACTTCATAGTTGCCAGCGTAACTTATGTCCCCGATAGGAATGCCCCTCCCCATTACCGTTGTCCTTGGCACGTCCTAAACAACCCCGACGACCCAATTACTATGCGATTCTTACGCTACACATACGAGTATACACTGTCCCCGCTGGTGGAGACGAGGACGTCACCCTCGCTACACCGTGAACAGACCCCGGCCTTCGAGGTACATTTCTTCCGCCGGTCTACCGGCGGCGGGGGAGCCTCTAAGCTCGTTGCTGCACACTTTCTGCTCCTGGCTGAGTCTTCTGCGCTCGCCCTAAACCATACACGTCCAGTGACTCTTAAAAGGCCATTAGGGTCACAAGAATTTAACTATTACGACAAGAAAAAAGTAAACCTACTATCACTATTGAGGGACTCCTGACTTATATCGACTAGTGTGGACATTGACAGGATACGTTTTAGTTTAAATTGTCTAGTTTAGTTGTAATTAGTACAATTACGAATAAAATGTGAATGTGCTAATTGCAGCATAAAAAAAGCTCTCTCATCAAACGTCGAGAATTTTTGGTAAACCAGAGGAATAAAGTTAAATTTTTATTGGATTATTGTAAAAATTGTGGGATTTGTGTTTTAATAGTGATAGTTTATTAAACTTCAAGCTGCCTATTTAGTACGGAGCATGTTTGCGATAATGAAATAAAAGCGTGAGACTGCATTTTTCGTGTGCTTCCAAGGAGTACTCTTTTCCTAGCATAAGCAAATAAACCTACTATTACTTTACTGAGCGACTCATAGCTTACTTCGACGCAACTGGATATTGACGTGATTCTGTTTTATTAATTGCTGAGAGAACCAATGGTTATACCAGAGTCTAAATAAATTTAAAAAATACGACAATTATCAAACAAACAAATCGTCAAAAGTCAACAAAAAACTTTATTTACAAAAGTCGATAGTTTTAGTAATTTGCTGTTGTTTTACTGTGAAACATGCTACCCAAAGTATTTATAGAACGATTCTTTATTTCGTGCCATGTTCTAAGTTTATTTTCATTAGGATCATCTTTTTTGTTTCCATATGTATATCCAAGAATAAAATTAGAGGCGAAGTCTTGTGGAGACGCCGGCGAACCTTTGATAATCACTCCCTATTTGAAGAGTGGAATGATATCCTTAGCTCAGAACTTATCGCGGGTATCTATAACAGAAAAATTGAGAGTTGTAAGTCATGCTGGTTTCTTTACTGTTGACGAAAAATACAACTCTAGTTTATATTTTTGGTATTTCCCCCCTTTCTCCAAAAACACTGCAGCACCAGTTCTTCTTTGGCTTCAGGGTGGTCCAGGTGGAAGCTCTTTATTTGGCCTTTTTTCGGAACTTGGCCCCTTGAAGCCTATAAAAGGTGGTTTTGTCCTACGAAAATACCACTGGGCATTGAATGCCCATCTCATTTTCATTGATAATCCTGTCGGAACTGGGTTCAGTTTCACTGATGATGACAAAGGATATTGTTCAGATGAAAGTTGCATAGGAAAAAATCTTTATAATGCAATGCAGCAGTTTTTCACACTGTTTCCTAAGTTAAGGGATAATGAATTCTTCATTTCTGGCGAGTCTTATGCCGGCAAGTACATACCTGTGTTAGGTATGGAGATTCATCGCCAAAATTTGAATGATAATGAACAAAAGATTAACTTGAAGGGATTAGCCATGGGTGATGCCTACTGTGACCCAGTGAACCAGATAGATTATGGGAACTACTTATACCAACATGGTTTGTTAGATAAACATCAATATGAGACCTTTGAAAAGTTTCAAAATGAAATTGTGGCCAAGATAAAAGAGGAGAGTTGGAGAGAGGCTTGTATACTTATGGACAGACTGATGGATGGGGAACTTGCAAACTTTTCCTTCTTTAAAAACTTTACAGGATTCACTAGTTACTATAACTTCTTAGAAACCGAAGATGATAATGATGACATGATTATTTTAAGCAAGTTGCTGAATAATGATGAAATAAGACAGAGTGTTCACGTAGGTGGCTTACCGTTCAACTCTGGTGAAGAAGTCCAGTTACATTTAATCTATGACCTTTTAAAATCTGTTGCACCTGATATAGCAGAGCTACTATCGTACTATCGGATTTTATTATACAATGGGCAATTAGATATAATTGTTGCATATCCTCTGACAGTAAATTTTTTACGTAATTTAAAGTTTTCTTCAGCTGATGAATATGAGCGTGCTCCACGTAGTATTTGGAGGGTAGGTGATGATATAGCAGGGTATGTGAAAAAGGCGGGAAATTTGACAGAAGTGCTCGTGCGTAATGCTGGACATATGGTGCCAAAAGATCAGCCGAAGTGGGCATTCGATATGATCACTAGATTTATGAAAAACAACTTATGAGGCTTGCCTCAATACTACTTTTAAGATTATGAAATCAAAGCCTCGTCAAAAAGATGATTAAAAAAAAAAATGTGTTACATAATAATTTTTGTGATAATTATATATTAGTTTTATAATTTTATATGCTCATTCAAAATTGTTGTCATTTACGTGTATAAATTTAATCTCCATCACTGAAATGTGAAGTTAAATAAAACTAAATTTATTTCATAACTACTTTTATTTCATCGATTACAATAAATATTATAAACTAACTAAAGTAATAAAGAAACAATCAAGTTGCTTCAGAGTATTGATGAGTAGAAAAATGATTTTAGTAGAAATTAACTTGATTTTTGTACAAACATGCATTTTCTCTAATGATAAAAAAATACTTTAAAAATGTCCATCTTAATAATCCTAGAGATGAAAATGAATCCCAGATTGTGTCCTATTAAATTTCGAGTTTATTTATGTATTCAAATTCTAAGAAACACTATCAGTCCAAAAAGGTGACGCCTATATTGTCGTCTTGAGGGTTCTTAACGCGAACGGACAGTATTCACTGGACCTAAGTTTCACGGTTACATTTATAATTTATAGTTATAACTCATTTACACAAGGAGAGTTTCTTGAACATCGGTCAGAAGCTAGTATTAACAACTGGTTATCACCATGTGAACAGTTCTAGGCGAGAATTATATGAGGACCCCAGAGGTCAAGGGGTCTAAGTGACATTTTCGAAAGAATTGAGTTAGATGCAGTAACAGACTGTTAAAATACTATTCTTTTTAGTGGTGAGGAGATCCAAGTGATTTCCCTGACAGGTGCTGCTACTTAGTGTGTTGCCCCTTCACCACTAGTAGTGCATGCTAACACTTCTATTGTTAGTATCTACTATAATAAACAATAGATAGCTAGTAATAAGCAATAGATAGCTAGTAATAAGCAATAGATAGCTACTAACAATAGCTATCTATTGTTAGTACTAATTAGAAGCAAATGGCCAAAGTGTTGGCCTAAAATGGTCAAAACAAAAAAAAAATAACTTTCCCTCTTACAAAATTTTGATGACTTTTGGTTCAATTATCTCAAAACATAAATTTTGTCACTTAGACCCCTTTACCTCTGGGGTCCTCATATATAGTTTGGCCGCATATAAGAATCGCATACAATATTCTCGTTAGAGCCGCTGAAGAAACTCTCCTTGTATAAATGAGCGTTTATTTAAGCTAGTAATGCGGTGAGTGCATCTAGAAATTGTGCGCGTTGCGATATCGGCAGTTTTATAACGGACGAGTCCATGTATTCGAGGGAGACGGCCGCGCCGCTGCGAGTGGCCGCCTGCTCGAACGCGGCGCCGAATAGACTGCAAATTTGTATTGTTTATATTTAGTAATAGATATTTTTCAATCGATGAAAATTTAAAAAAAAAATTTCATTTGGTAACATTATACACATACATATATACGATATTTATGGCTAGACTAGGTAGATATATAATATACCTATACTATAAATATTGTTACAAAGATTATGCTTTTTTTTAGAAGAATTTGTGTTCTATCAAAAATATCAAAGTTGTCTTTGTGACAATATTTATGGCTAGACTAGGTAGTATAAAATTGTTATTATTACACCTTACTAACATAGACTTAAGTTTTTTCCAATTGGATTTTTGGAGGGGGAGTGTGCACACTGCATTCCCACAGCCCCTAGGCGCACTCGACTAGCCAGTCGAGTGCGCTCCTCTCATAGAAAACTACCTTGAAATGTACCTGCATTTCCCACTTTATCCTATTTTCTCAATGTACCTACGTGTTTCGGTAGTAAGTGATCTCACTTACCAGAGTGATATACCAGAGCCCATTCCCATCCCATCCTATCGCTCCCCATTTCCGCAATCCCTTCTCCAAATAAATTCCTATATCTGCAAAGGTAGGCAGCGCATTCGGCGGCATGCCAACATCTGTCGTTCTGGATTGATTGTTGGCATGTATTGCGAATGTCCATTGGACGACGGTATCCACTTACTATCAGGTGGACTGTATACTCGTCTGCCACTTTTCTTCCTTAAAGAAAAAGGAATTATATTTGAAAAATATCTGGAATAAATTGATTATTATAATAAAATTTTATTTGTATCCAGCTCACTTGTATTAATACTTAGGTACTAAGTACCTGACTTTTTTTTTATGGACGAAGGCGGCAGTCGAGCATACAGCCCACCTGATGGTAATTGAATACTGTAGCCCATAGACATCCGCGATACATGCCAACATTAGTCCAAAATGACAAGCGTTGGCAACCCCCCCCCCCCCCGGATACGCTGCCTACCTTTGGAGATATAGGAATGGATTTGGAGAAACAGTTGGGAAAATGGGGAGGGATAGGATGGGAATGGGCTCTGGCACATCTCACTCACTACCGAAACACGTACGTACATTGGGGGAATATGATAAAGTGGGAAATGCAGCACATATCAATATAGACTTGTGTGAGAGGGGGGTAACGTGGCCAGTCGAGTGCGCCCAGCGGCTGTTAGATTGCAGCGTGCACTCTCTCCCCTCATCTAGTGCAGTGATCTCCAAATTTTTTTGACCGCGTACCCTTATGACGAAAATAATCATAAATTGTACCCCCTAATTATATATATATATATATATTGTGTGTGTGTCAAAAACGTTTTTTTTTTTCAGGAAATGAACGGAAAAAATGCAGAAAATGAAGTTATTTTTTTTTAATTATTTATTTTAAATGAAACAATATATATACATGAAATTGTTAAATTACAAGAGAAATTATAATTTAATGGGAATAATATCATTGAATTTGTTGACTAATTTCGGAAACATATCTGACTTGATTCCCTCTGTTAATACAATTCCAAGATCTGGTTCCAATTCTAATTTCTTTCTGTATATGGTTTTAATTATTGTCATCGCAGAAAATGCTACTTGACACAGATACGTGGAACCAAATGGTAAGATTCCATTCGACGCTGTGCATACTAAATCTGTATACTCGATTTTCAAACCCTTCCACCAATTATGAAGAGCTTTTTGTTTGAATTCGGATTGTAACATTGTCTTTTTTCCTTATGTCGATTAACCGTTCCTGAGCTGTAATCGGAAGATGATCTATTTTTACATCTTCATCAAACGGATTCATCACCCATGTAGGTAAACCCTGTCATTATATTATATTAGGAGAAATGTGGCGTACCCCCTAGAAATTTCTGCGTACCCAATTTTGGAGACCACTGATCTAGTGACTAGTGGCAGATTACCTGTTTTATAAATTAACTAGCGACCCGCCCTCATTTCGCTTCGATTTATAAGTTTTTTTTAATATATAATTATACATAATATATAGCCTATGTCCATCTGGAAGAATATACCTTTCAAATGGTAAAAGAATTTTTCAAATAGATACAGTGGTTCCGGAGATTACCCTCCACATACACACAAACTCACGAAATTCGCAATCTCTCTTTATTATATTAGTATAGATTATAATTTTATTTTTAATATGTACTTATATAATGTTTGTGCCAAAAAGAAAACAATAAATAATTTATCACAATACTTACTTCCTGGGCTCGTGTTCAAATTTAGGCGGTATGCCAAGTAGTATGCAGTTTTCGCTATCAGTCGGTGCGCTAGCTATAAGGGGTCTGTTGCCCCCGGTGGCAGCGGCCGCCCAGCGCGCCGCCACGCCCAGCCACAGGGGACCTTTCACTGTTGACGCCTCGGGGGTACCCTGAGGATGACAACGGGAAGGTTTTGTATAGGGTGAAATAAAAGCACCTTAACACTGGATTTAGGCTGTATGCCAAGCAGTATGCAGGAGTGTTGTTAACGAGCGCTGGTACACTATATTGAACTGCTGTTTATACTCTAGCTTTTAACCACAAGGATTTGATACCATCAAAACATTAGCAATTTGGACTATAACGCTCATTAGCCTTTAATCTTAAAAGTTTGTTAGCGCTCACTCAGCACATTTCATTATTATCGCCTCGGGGAAGTACCGGTGGCGGTGAGAATGCAAACGTTTTGTTTATACAAACACCACTATTAATTTTTATCGTGAAACTATGACAACTATTCTGTTCTGAGACTTTTTAAAAATCAACACCTTTTGTTTTCACAAAAACATAATTGAATTTTTGTTGTTAGAACGAAAAAAAAAAATTTATCGTGAAACCGAAATAATACGCAACGTTGTCAAACTGTTGAGAACGAGAAATTATAAGCGGATACTGTGTTACTAAACAATACCAAAAAAAAATATTCAGTCACATAGCACTTTTCGAAACTTAAAAACACCAAGCGGGTTGGCGTGTTCACTCACTCTTTTAGAGGTGGTGTAGTTCATATTAATTGAATCCTTCGGGCTACTTGACCGAGGTCTTCTGCAATCTCTTCTCTTTCTTCCAAACGTTTCGCCAACAACGTTGCGCTCGAGAAGCCGAAGAGCCGAACATCTCTCCGAAAGTGAACGCAGTCGCCACTGAAGATGTCAACAACCGCAGTTGTTGACGAAACGTTTGTAAGAAAGAGAAGAGATTGCAGAAGACGTCGGCCAAGTAGCGGCCGGAGGATTCAATTAATACGGACACCGGCCGAGAAAGCCTACACTCCACTATGTGGTGTTGCTCCTCAGTGCCTGTGTTAGCCCTTAGTGGCCACGACACGACACGACACCCACATGTGAAGACATGTGAGGATCTATCTATAGCGGACCGACACACATACATTTATTGTTGAAAAATAAAATTAGAATATCTATACTCCTATTCATTGACGCTCGAGACAAAACGTAAACAAAAGTTATTGAAATCACAGCCTAGACTGAGTCTAGTTCTTATTCAGGTTCTATCTAATATATAGGCTATATAACATCCTATATAAGCTTAACTTCACGAAAATGCTAGGTGATAGGAATTAACTTTTAAAACTCCTATTTTTTTTTTTTTTAATTTTTAAATTTAAATGTTAACTTTTATATAGTTATATGTGTTGTTGCTTCAACTGGTATGTCGAGCGGTGGATACTGAAAGAGCTGGTTACGATTATCTGTTGATCTCTGTTGATTTTATTTTTATGGACGAAGGTGGCAGACGAGCATACAGTCCACCTGATGGTAAGTAGATACTGTCGCCCATAGACATCCGCGATACATGCCAACATTAGTCCAAAATGACAATCGTTGGCGCGCCCCCGAATGCGCTGCCTACCTTTGGAGCTAAAGGAATGGATTTAGAGAAAGGGTTGGGAAAATGGGGAGGGATAGGATGGGAATGGGCTCTGGCACATCTCACTCACTACCGAAACACGTACGTACATTGGGGGAATATGATAAAGTAGGAAATGCAGTACATTTCAAGGTAGTCTTCTGTGAGAAAGTGGTAACGAGGCCAGTCGAGTGCGCCCTGCAGCTGTTGGATTGCAGCGTGCACTCTCCCCTTAATAAATATGTTTCATTCTATAATTGATATGGTATATATATATATCGGTCAATATTTTGTTTTAATGTATAATAGCAACACTCGCAGTTAACAGTTATGGTACATAGATATCCAAGTATACTTTTTACCTGTCTGGTACAAAGTTTACTGCTCAAATTGTTTGCTGTAGATCGCCCACAGTATAAATTTGAGCATCCGTCCGCTAGAACACGGTGCGGTGGATTTATTGCTCGCCGGAACAAAGGAAGACAGTAACAGACATTGCAACACATGAAATGCACAAAAAGGGGGCGGTCTTATCTCTAATAGCGATCTCTGTTGCACAACCTTTGGGAAATAAATATTAAAATTTAGGTGCAAGTAAGACGATGATTAGAATAAGAGGACATGGCATTGTGGTGAACTCACGTCCTGCACGATGAAGTATCTGAACGGTCCCGCTAGTCGCAGCCGCCTCGCCGATAGCGTCGCGTTCACTAGTCGCGCGACCGCCTCGAGCGACCGCTGAGCGGCGACAGCGCCCGCGCGGCGACACTCGTTGTCGCCGCTCGCCGTCTCCAGCGCTGACAGCGCCTGTTGGAACCCCTCCGCTTTGGGGAGCGTCTCCTGAATACCATCGTTTAGTTTTTAGAACGTTTTACACAAATATAAAGGATAAATAAAAAAATGACCGTAGGTAGCTGCGTACCCGAAGTTGGCGCTAAGCTCCTACTTCTCACGCTTCTCGTTCAGTCTGTTCCGACCCGTATCGCTACCTAGTTGTTGTTACAAAACACAAAAATGTCTAATTGCGCTATAATCGATAGCGCCTTCATCGTCTTGAACCGCGTCGAGGGACATATTTCGTTTCATCGTTAAGTGATTTCCTATTAGTAAAACTTATTGGAGACGCGACACGCTTGGTTTCCATGAAATTTCACGAAATTGCGTTGTCTATGGCGTTTTCAGGACAGACTATAGTCTGTAGTGATGGGTAACTCCGGAGTAAATGAATCAAAAGAGTTGAATCCGCGAGCGGAGCAGAATCCCTTAATTGTTCCATCGAATTGTTATTTATTATGATTCCGGCGTCAATCGGTGATCGCGAGTGTAATCGCGCATCGACCAGTGTCGGGAGCTCAAAATCGAGAGGCATAGATGAATCAAAAGAGTTAAGGAGTAACTAAGAGAAGTCGGATCTACAAGCGGAGCAGGATTAAGTGAGTTGAAACACTCCGAGAAGTCTTGATTACCCACCACTAGTACTCTGCAGTGGACTATGTGAACTGCATGCATTCAGTGCAGTGGCGTAACAATAAGGTGGCTCACGGGCCCCCGACCCGTGTAGGCCGCGAGCGCGGGAGGATCCTGACATTTATTTTTATAAAATTTAATATAAAATAGTTTTGTTTTCAATTAATTTAAGTTACCTAATAAAGTACATACACATGTATCAAGGTTTGAATTACATCTTTACTTCAATGTCAATCTTTACATTCTAATCCACTTTATGAATTTGCCACGGGCCTCAGCGGCATAGTTACGCCACTGATTCAGTGCATTCAACTCGGGCCGCAAGCGACTGAAGCAGTCGCCTTTTAATTAGATGCAGCACTTAATTTCGACCCGTCTGCCAACCAATCTATAAAAAAAGTAGCCGACTGCAGTCCAATCCGAAAGAGCCTTTAGGCGAATTGTGCACAGTAATATACACGTTTATATATAATGTACACGTTTCATACTTTATCGTGTTTCCCCAATGTACGTACGTGTTCCGATAGTGAGTGAGATATATAACAGAGCCCATTCCCATCCCATCTTATCCCTCCTCATTTTCCCCAATCCATTCCTTAATCTACAAAAACCTGCAAATGTAGGCAGCGCATCCAGGGGCGTGCGAACGTTTGTCATTTTGGACTGATGTTGGCATGTGTCGCGGGTGTCTATGGACGACAGTATCCCCTTACCATCAGGTGGCTCGTCCGCCGCCTTTTTCTAATTAAAAAAAAAACCTGCGAGTGATCACTGATCACTAATAAAACACAAAAATAAAGTTGTGGAATGAACTGTCAGCCGAGGATTTTCTATTAAGCTACGATATGTAGTTCTTCAAGAAAGCTGTGAACAGTATTCCGCAAGGTCGGCAAGCCCCTGGTGTTGCTGGTGTCCATGAGCGGCAGTGACCACTTACCATCACGTGGTAAGTGATGGTAAGTGGTCGTCAGCTTACCATCTAGTCCGCCCGCTCGTCAGTCATCAAATATAATACTCACTAACACAATCACCAGTCACCTATTAAAAATAATCGTAATTATTTTTAATTCCAAATTCATTTCATAAAGGTTCAGATTACAAAATTATTAATTTAATATTATTACTTCCTGAAAATGTTACAAACTCCTGAATGTTTATTTACATTTTCTACGCGGCTCGTTGGCTTCAACGCCGGATTTATACTTAACGGGCCCTTGGGCACGAAGGCTGTGGGGGCCCCCTTGTAAGGAAATCAAAAGCCGAACGTCAGAGCGTGCGAAACGGTCAGGCGCTCGTTCAGCAATAGGCATGATGACAGTATCAAAGAATTAAAGAATAAATGATTTTAGAGAAAAAAATATGTTGAAAGAATTCTAATAAATTAACCAGTTTTAATGTAAACATTGAGATTAATAATATTTTCAATAAAATAAAAGTATAAAATACTGCATTCGGCCATGTTAACTAAAACGCCAATCAGAGCGAATGACGTCACGCCTCATGAAACATCACCGTGTCGCTTGAACTTCGATTGATTCACCTACCTACGTTTACCTAGGTGTAACGTCACAAGCGACGCCATGACACCTGCGAGTGTTTTCGCGCATAATTCAAAGTAGATAGAAAAAAAATGCATAATTTGCGTTAAAACTTATTTTATTGCTGAAATAATGTTATTTTCGGAAACAGTAGACGTGAATCTACATTATAGAAGCGGATTTCAAAATCCGTCATCATGCCTATTCGAGGAAAATGATAGCCCGCTTCAAATATCGATCGAGTGAGCAAGTGGTACTGACAATTCTGTACTTAACTGTGAATCTATGTAGTGGACAACTCTACTCTTTTAGTTTTTTATTATCTAATTATACACTCGCGAGCAATAAACTGGAATCACTTCATCGCGCGTTGCTCAAAACAAATTTTTACAATTTCTATGCAATGAACTATGGATTGTGGTATATCATTTGAAAGGTAATTTTATTAGCTTTCAACCTCTTTCAATATCATAACCAAATATTATTTACCTTATGTCATGTAACGTAAAAACAAAAGACATCAATTATTAAAACGAAACACCATATTGTTTGGTAGTCCTGAAACCCTATAAAAAGTGGGCGTTTATGAAAATTGGTCATCAGTCCAATGTTTCACGTCACTGGGAACACTGAATCTAAAAGAAAATGGAAACCACACCTATAGAAGCCGCTCAAGTCGTCATCCTAATCCAGCAACGGTTGTCTCAGCGTACAGCTTCATCTGAGCCAGTCTTGTGTCTCGAAGGTATACAAGAGGTTCGGGGAGACTGGAAACTTAGTCCGGAGATCAGGATCTGAACGACAGCGATGCACTTCGTTGAGAGATGACCGATTTATTGTCACCTCTTCCCTCCGAAATCGACACCTGACCGGCGTGGACGTCCAGCAGCAGCTCAGAGAAGTTCGAGGGAGGGCTGTCAGCGAGTGGACAGTGAGGCGAAGACTCAAAGAAGCGAACTTGACCCTAAAAAGGTCAGCCACGGGACCCAAATTGTCTCCAGCCCACCGACAAGCCCGGCTTCAGTTTGCTCGCGATCACTTAGATTGGGATATGGAGCAATGGAGCCGAGTCCTGTTCTCGGACGAAACCAAGATGTGCCTGCATGGTAGCGACCGTCGACGGAGAGTCTATAGGAGACCGGGGAGCGATTCGCACAATGCTGTTTTGCGGAAACAGTGGCATACGGGGGTGGGTCCTGTATGATTTGGGCGGGGATTTCTATTGAAGCAAAAACAGAGCTGATATTCGTACCTGGTGGAGGTCGGGGAGGGGGGCTAACCGCAAAAAGATACATCAACGACATTCTGCTAGGCCACGTGCTCACCTACGCCGGGTTTATTGGCGAAGATTTCCTGCTAATGCACGATAATGCTCGCTGCCACACCGCTGCAGTGACTAGACAGTACCTGGAAGAAGTCGGGATTCCCACACTAGACTGGCCAGCCCTCAGTCCTGACTTGAATCCGATTGAACATATGTGGGACGAGCTGAAAAGGCGGGTACGAGGAAGATGTCCAGCTCCGGAGTCGATAGAAGACCTGAAAACTGCTTTAGTCGAAGAGTGGCAGGAAATCCCACAGGATTCCATCAGGAAACTCATTCGATCAATGAAAAACCGTTTACAGGCAGTCATTAGGGCCAGGGGGGGTAACACAAAATATTGAGGGGTAAATAACATAAATTGTAAATAAAATTTTTATCTTTTCATATTACTTCCTATTCATTTAGACGTCCACAACTTCGACCTATTGCAATAATTCCTTAAATTTAGGTAGAAAATTAAATTAATTTCAAATCTTTTTGATATCATTTGAAAGCTAACAAAATTACCTTTCAAATGATATACCACAATCCATAGTTCATTGCACAGAAATTGCAAAAAATTGTTTTGAGCAACGCGCGATGAAGTGATTCCAGTTTATTGCTCGCGAGTGTATATAATATATATTAAAAAAATATCGGTTATTAAATATTATATATTCTCAAAGAAGTTTTATTATTTGAATGATCAATGTGTATGTTCCACGTTCTTTGATTTTTCGAAAATGTAGGAGACAAAAAAATGGGATATTCAATTTGTGGGGGGCCCTGGCTTGTGGGGACCCCCGGGCACGTGCCCTTATGTAAATCCGCCACTGGTTGGCTTCACTTTACTTCTATTAAACGGCTTGTATTTAAACAAGCACCTGTTACGCATGCCTAACATAGGAAGGTCGCTGCGTATGCACCGACCTCGTGTGGTCACACAATTGCAACACGAGGCACGAGACAATGACACTGCATCAACGTGCCGCTTGACGTCATCGCCGCCATCGCTTCAACTAGATCTTTATTTTATGTGCTAACATCGGCGGAAGCAACACGTTCTTTAGATATAGTTATAGATTATAATTTATTGTAATAATTATTAGATTAAAATAAATTTATATTTTTTTGCATACTACCCTGTGACCACGCTTAACCTCACCAAATAAAAAAACTAAGCAAACCGCGATCAGCAAAACAAACTATGTTTGAATAACTGATATAAACAATTTTTAATTACTAATAATTTCGAACTCCTAAAACCTTATTGTCACCGGAGAGGTTCTCTGAGCCAGCTGTCATTTTCAGTGTTTCCGCTGCTTATTCAATTATGTCCCCTATTAAATGTAACGAAAGACATACTAACGTGTTCAATAAGCGCAATGATAACAAACACGAGGTCGACAGCGGCCAAAGTGTGTGAATAGGGTCGCTGCAGTAGGAAGGCGGCTCGCGTGGGCGCGGGTAGCTTGTGCTTGGGAGCCGCCGCCTCCAGCGAGCTAAGAAGCCCGCGCCGGAGCTCCACATCCATGGAGCGGTACGCTTGACGCGCTTGCTGCAGGGGGTACCTGGGGGCGTTTATGTGGAACTGATATCGATCTATAGATATCTATAGCTTATAACATCCCACTTCATAGCAGTAACTTGGTAAAACCTGTAAACTTGAAAGAGCCCGGGGAATCTAAAGTAGGTTATACGAACCTACAGTCGCGACATGCGAAATCGGAACTAAATAATAAATATCTATGTTGGTAACAAAGGGAACTCAAGTTTTGACAAGCTACAAGAGGGCGGCCGAGACGAAGGGAAGCTAGTTGTACACGAATGTACTCAGGTATCCAAGTGTGACTGTATGTCCATTTATTTCTTCACTCCATTTGCAAGCTCAGTTTTTTTTTTTTTTTTTATGATAGGAGAGACAATCGAGGAAAACCCTGCATGGTCACCTGGTACCATCTAGTCTAGCTAGGCTAGCCTAGGTGGTAGTGCCGGACTCCTACCGGCTAAAAAACCTGATTGCCTCAACACCGTGCATGTCTAAGTTCTTGTGGCCCTAGTGGCCTTTCAAGAGTCACCGGTCGCGTGACAAGCTCACAGAACAAACCAAAATTCACTTTAAGGTTTACCCAGGAACGTAACCATAGCGCGATGTAGCAAACGATATAGCGCCATCTGTTGGCCTTGACACAAACTAATATTAAAACAATCTTCAACACTAGTAATGAAGACAGGTATAATTTGTGATATTGAAGGCCATACTAATCGGAAGATGATTTGAAGTATATCCACCATAATAATCATTATACATAATCATTTATTTTGCAGTACACAGGTTACAAAAAATGGTGTTTGTGTACATATAGGTATGGGTATATTAAAGGCTTGCAAAAACTAATTTTACAAGTAATTATTGTCCAGCAGTTAGTTGGTGAAGGGGCAACCCGCTGATACAGGGGTAGAGCTGTTGCAATGCCACAGTCGCTGAACTATGTCCAACTGGCCAAGTTACCGCCTAATCACAAATAATCGTCCCTATAAATGTGTCAGTCCGACCTAATGTGAACCATCTCTTAGGCTATACACATTCATACAGATTGAAATAATTAAATGGTCCATATCAAACACTGTTATACTCACCCCATATCAGCAAACAGCTGCTTCAGTTTACCCGCGCCGGCCAGTGTGTGTAGCTTGAGGTGTGGCCCCAGTGCGGGCGAGTGCCGCAGCGCGCTTTCCAATGACCACACCCTATATAGAGGCAGCCATACGTCTTTCTCAAGAACAACTTTCGCTACCTGCAAAAAAAATCTTATTCAAATTCACGCCTAAAATTCATAGGGACAATAGGTTAACGTTTTAAATCAACTATTACTGTGGGGGGAAAGTGCACGCTTCATTCCCACAGCTGCTGGGCGCACTCGACTGGCCACGTTACCCCTCTGACAGAAGACTATCTTGAAATGTACTGCATTTTCTGCATTATCATATTTCCCTATTGTACGTACGTGTTTCGGTAGTGAGTGAAATATGCGAGAGCTAATTCCCATCCCACCCTATCTATTAAGAAATGGATTGGGAAAATGGGGAGGAATGGGTCCTCCCCATTTTCGCAATCCATTTCTTAATCTGCAAAGGTGGGCGGCGCATCCGAGGACGTGCCAACGTCTGTCATGCTGGATTGATGTTGGCATGTATCGCGGATGTCTATGGACGACAGTACCCACTTACCATCAGGTGGACTGTATGCTCGTCTGCCGCCTTTTTCTATATAAAAAAAAAACTACGAACTAATATTACGACCATCAAATAGTAGGTAAATATAGTAAATCAACCCTCGTTTTGTCCACTGTTGGACATAAATCTCCTCAGGCACATTGGCCTGTGCATGACGGATATATGGCCTTAAACGGCACGCTGGCGGCTGGTTGACATGTCAACTCTTTTAAAGGTACAACACCACTAAAAGAGTGGACTCACCAACCCGCTTGGTCAGCGTAGCGTTTTAAGGCTATACACCCTCATGCATGAGACGCCCCATGTAATGCACGCAGTGACAATCTATAAATAACTAGCAAAACCAGACACGTTGTCCTGCC
The DNA here is from genome assembly GCA_914767545.1 of Sesia apiformis. Classification (NCBI taxonomy): domain Eukaryota; kingdom Metazoa; phylum Arthropoda; class Insecta; order Lepidoptera; family Sesiidae; genus Sesia; species Sesia apiformis. The sequence continues at coordinate 1,028,748 of OU611968.1, forward strand.
ATAAAATTTGATGTGCTGCAGCGCCATCTAGTGGCGAGTTACAACAAAGTCGATAGCTCGAAAATATTCTCCGTGCTCAAATACCTATGTATATCAATTTTCATGGCGATCGGTTGAACGGTATAGAAGCAGCGCCATCTAGTGGCGAGTTACAACAAAGTCGATAGCATAAAAACTTTCTTCGTGAAAAGATACATACATATATGGGCCAACTTTCATGGTGATTGGTCAAACGGTGTCGAAGTCTATTAATGACCAATATACCAACATCTTCTTTTATATATATATATTGTAGATAGATAGATAAGAGGAACATCTACAGTGTAATTTTAAATGTTAACTTTTATATAGTTATATGTGTTGTTGCTTCAACTGGTATGTCGAGCGGTGGATACTGAAAGAGCTGGTTACGATTATCTGTTGATCTCTGTTGATTTTATTTTTATGGACGAAGGTGGCAGACGAGTATAGAGTCTACCTGATGGTAAGTGGATATTGTAGCCCATAGACATCCATGATACATGCCAACAATAGTCCAAAATGCATATTGGCACGTGCGGATGCGCTGCCTACCTTTGGAGATATAGGAATGGATTTGGAGAAAGAGTTGGGAAAATGGGGAGGGATAGGATGGATATGGGCTCTGGCATATCTCACCCACTATCGAAACACGTACGTACATTAGGGAAATAAGATAAAGTGGGAAATGTAGTACATTTCCTCTGTGAGAGAGGGGTAACGTGGCCAGACGAGTGAGTCCAGCGGCTGTTAGATTGCAGCGTGCACTCTCCCACTCATGATTGATCGATGAGCGAGCGTTACTCACTTCGTGGTCCGCGTCGGGGCGTCGATGCAACGCGTCGGCGTCTAGCAGCGCGGCGGCGGGCGAGCGCGAGTAGAGCGCCGCGTGCGACGCGACGCCCACGCTTGCCGCCCACGTGGCGTTCACGCAGCTGCGGGACAGTCGCCACGCGAGTTCTAGCATTACGCATGAACTCTGAAAGATGTTTTTTTGAAAACTGTCATCTAATAATGTTGCATGTAATCAAATAAAAGAAACCAAAAGAAAAACCAAAATGTTTTTACTCAATATAGGTCGTGACAATCTCAAATTATGCGACAATATGGTGTAAGTGTCATTATACTGTCACTATATTTTTAGACATGTAAAATTTCTGTTTTTTCATTTATTGACAAAACATACAGTCATACTTGGTTGCTTGTTAGCTTGAGAATAAGAAATAAACTAAAAGAAATAAATAAGGGTTCGAGCGCGGAAGGTGAGATGTGCCTACGGAGCGACCAGCGAGCGATCGCCTTCACTGATCAGCAATTCAAATGACGTCATCGGCTCCATCGGAGAAGTTGCCACTCCGAGAATTACCGACGGACCGAATGCGCGCTGTTCATCCACTGCGGATATGTGGACGCACTTGTATGATTAACCACATGGGCGTACCCAGCTTTTGGCCTAAGGGGGGGCAAATCAGAAATTTCCTGTAGGTAAATAATTCAACATAAATAGAAATGTGCATTTATTAGATTAGATACTTAAGTAATTAATTAACTATTTATTTCAAAAGCAATCTTCGTGGATCTTCTGCAAAGCGGCTTAAAACAAGTTCTGTGAAAGAATCACCCAAATCAACCCAAATCAAGAATCAACTCATTTAATCGTAATGTTAACGACGGAATGAATAAAAATATAAAAGGCTAGGGTACTTGTATATGTGTATAGATATTAATTTCGATTGTATAGTTGTTTCTCTTTAGTGTCTTATAAATGTATGAATATATCTTAATATCGTTAGGTTTACACTATCTGTTTAATGTCCGTTTATGAGTATGTATTGTGTAACTGATATTAAAATGATCCCTAGTGTGTCTTTTATTACCCTATTAGGATAATTATTGGTGAATAGGGTAAGTAGGGCATGCTAGGGATAAGTTGTGGGCGCTATGGCATTCGGGAAACAACTGAGCGCTCCGCCACCTGGCGGACGAATATAATATTTATAGTCCTGAAGCGGGGGACGGGGTTACGTAAATATGTCGCGCAAACCGCGCACCCCGTCCACTCGAAACCGAACGTTATAGCGTCATGATCTTATTAGATCCCTCTTAGGCTAGTTTACATCTAAGTTTTATCTAATAAGAATCTTGTAAATATATAAAAATGTATAACAGTGTCTTGTATGAATAAATGATCCCCCGCGGGGTAGCGGGAGGGGTACGCATGTAGAAAAGTAGAAGGGGAAGCCAAAATAATATAAAAGACGAACCATTTTGGGCTTCCGGCATTCCGATTCCATTCCGATCAGCGGCACCACTCCGAACACTACAAACGGTCAACCAAGTGACTAGGACAAGTAGTAGAACAACAAGTACCTCTGCCCCCTGCCCCCGGCTCTGCTGATATTATCGAAGAAAAGGAAATAAGGCGTTATTATTGTACAACATCCCTATATATACAGTCCACATCCCCCGGCGACCTATAAGGTTGTAGGACAATACTGTCCTCGATCTGTTGAAGAGATCGCAGTAGACAAAAGTGTCCTCAACATCGATGGTCCTTCGAGCAGCCGGATAAGAAGAATCAGCGTCCACGGTTCATCAAGTCGCCAAGTCAAGAATTGCACGGCGTTGTTTAAGGAAGAAACAGCGGGAAGAGACGACGCGTCGTACTCGTCCGTGCATACAAGTCTTGATTTACGTCTTGATTTCCACGTCCTGATTTCCACGTCATAAACATCTCAATTTCCACGTCATAAACGTCTCAATTTCCACGTCATAAACGTCTCAATTTCCACGTCATAAACGTCTCAATTTCCACGTCAAAAACTACAAACCGTTGTTTTCACAATGCCGTCAACAACGAGATCACAGAGCCGGACGGAATCGCAGAGCGGAGCACAAACCACTACGGAATCAACATCTGCCACCACGGAGTCCACAGCCACGACTTCCGCTACCACGGGCACAGGCACCACAGCGACAGGGACGACGACCACCAGCGGCGGTACTACTAGCACCGAGGCCACTATGAAGACGACTTCGGCGGCAGCGGACGTCACGATCGTTCCACGAGCCGCAAGCGTCACGGCGAGGTCACACCGCTCTACCGCATCCGCCAAAAAGAAGGAACGTCTGGAGGTCGAACGTACCTTACTACAGCTGCGCCTGCAAGCCAAGGAGCAGGAACTCAGGCTAGCGGAATTAGAATCGGGCTCCGAGGCAGATGATGAAGAAAAGGAAGACAAAGACCAATCGTTCCGGTTAGAAAAATGGTTGAACCGGAACGACGCACCCCCCCCTGTACCCCCGCAGGAGGCGGAGCCTAAGTCTCGCAAGATCTCGCCGATAAAGTATGAAGGAGGACGAGGACGGGGAGCTTACACCGCCAATGATGAAGATGACGGAAATAAGCACCGAGAGCATAGTACGTCTCGGCCCGCACGCCCTACCGCAGACATCGTGGAGCAAATGGCCTCTGCGATCTCCAAGGCGGTGAAGATATCGGCGAGGGAGACACCAAGGTATATAACCGAGCTGCCTACGTTCGACGGACATGGCAGCGCATGGTTGGGGTTCAAGGGCGCGTATGAGGATTCAAGGCGCGCCTTCATGAAGAGCGACAACCTGGCACGGCTAAGAAAGAGCCTAAAGGGTACCGCTATGGAGGCGGTAGCAAGCCTGTTCACCGCCCACCGAGAGCCGGACGAAATTATGGAGGCTCTCGGAAGAAGATTCGGGAGGCCGGATGCACTCGTCGCGTATGAGGCAGAAAACTTGCGATATTTGCGCAAGCTGACCGACGAGCCCCGCGACCTCTGCGTATTCGCCAGTAAGGTGGCCAACGCCGTGGCCACCATACAGGAAATGAAAAGGGAGAACTACCTCTATAGCCCCGAGTTAGTCCGGGCTATAATGGACAAATTCACCCCAATACTGAAGAACAAATGGTACGACTTTGCGAGCGCATGGGAACACGAGGTGCCTACACTAAACCTACTATCGACGTTCCTGAACATAGAAGCCGATAAGTGCAGTGCCTACGCACCACCCGAAATCATTAATCCCATCGCCGTACCTGCAAGAGAAAGGTCCGTACCTGCGAATATAAAAGAAAAAGCAATAAGAAGGAAAACCGAACGTACATACAGCGCCACTACCGACGGAAAGGGGAAGCCCGAATACAGCGCCCCTACCAACGGAAGATGGAAGTATGAACACAGCGCCTCTACCGACGGAAAAGGCAAGTTTGAATACAGCGCCTCTGCCAACGGAAAGGGGAAACATGATTACAGCGCCACAACCGACGGAAAAATGAAGCTTTGCCCACTATGCAAGGAAGATCACAGCTTGCCTTCGTGCAAACAATTTGCAGACAGCGATATCGACACCCGCTGGGAAATAGCAAAAAGAAATAACATCTGCTTCCGTTGCCTGTCTAGCAACCATCGCCGGGGCAACTGCCGAGTTAAGCCATGTGGGCACAGCGGTTGTGGGATGGCACATCATCGGCTGTTACATCATACGCGTCGGACTCCATCGCCAATAGTGAAGTCAGAAGAGCCCAAAGAAGAAATAATTACGTCTACAACGGAAGTTATCAACAAGGCCACTGCCGCGAATTCAATACCGCATCGACGCCGAGCGTATCTAAAGATAGCACCCGTAGTGCTTGCCGGACCACACGCGAAGGTACATACATACGCGTTGTTCGACGAAGGCAGCACCGTCACCATCATTGAGGATGCTATAGTAGACTCCCTTGGCATCAACGGGCCAGTTGACACGATGTCCATACAGGGCATCAACGGCGGAGAAACAAAACACGAGAAAAGCCGCACTATCGACGTAAAAATACAAGGGCTGCATTCGGACAGCGAGCACACATTGAAAGGCGCACGTACCATCAAACGTCTAAACTTCACATCGCAGACTGTCGGAGAAACGGACCTAGAAGACTGCACACACTTAGATGACGTCAAGGACGAGCTCATCTATAAAAATGCATGCCCTAAGATTCTCATCGGACAGGACAACTGGGAGTTGATCGTCTCCCGTCAGATCCGAGCGGGAAAAAGGAACAAACCAGTAGCATCGCTAACGCTACTGGGATGGGTACTGCATGGATGCCGCACTTCAGTATGTGAACCCGTCACCTTCTGCGGCCACATCAGCGAGAAGCGCGACGAAATGGAGGAGTTAATGAAGAACTTCTTCAAATTGGAGTCACTGGGCATCGAGCCGAGGCAAACAAAGGATGACCCGGAGCAGCGAGCTATCGACATTTTGAGTAAGCAAAGTCGACGGTTACCTGACGGGCGGTTCGAAACCGGACTCCTATGGAAAGAGGATAATGTAAAGATCCCTAACAATTATGGGGATGCTCTCAAACGGCTGCACAACCTAGAAAGAAAACTCGACCGCGACCCGGAGCTTAGGGAGAAATACAAGGAACGTATGACGAACCTGTTAGTATCCGGATACGCCGAGCCTGCGACTACAGCGCCACCTGCAGACAAGACGTGGTACTTGCCACATTTCGCCGTCATCAACCCGGCAAAGGAGAAGATCCGAGTCGTCCACGATGCCGCTGCGAGATCCTTCGGCCGCAGCCTGAATGATATGCTGCTGTCAGGGCCTGATCTACTTCAATCACTGCCCGGAGTCATCATGAGATTCCGTCAACATCCCATTGCAGTGTCAGCGGACATCAAGGAGATGTTTATGCAAGTCAAGATACGACCGGAAGAGCAAGACGCACTACGCTTCCTATGGAGGGGAGACGAAAGAGGCAACACACCACCACGTAAGTACAAGATGACGTCAGTCATATTTGGGGCAACGTCATCACCATGCACAGCGCTGTACATCAAGAATCGCAACGCCACCGAGTTCGCACATGTAAACGAACGCGCCGCCAGAGAAATCCAAACAAACCACTACATGGACGACTTCATAACCAGCTTCCCAGACAAGGAGGAGGCTGCGAGAGTCGTAAAATCGGTCGACGAGATACACCGTCGAGCCGGCTTCCAGTTACGGGGATGGGTGTCCAACAAGAAGTCCGTCGTCAAACAATTTTCGTCGGATCCCGGAACCACGACAGTCACCATAGGCGGGAGCGAGATAGAGAAGACACTCGGCCTCCTTTGGCAGGTAAATGAAGACTGCATCGGCTTCCACATAAATGCTATGAAGACACCACCCGACGTAATAGAAGGTAGACGTCCACCCACCAAGAGGGAAGCACTCAGCGTGATAATGTCGCTGTTCGACCCGCTCGGACTCGTATCGCCGATAACTACTCCGGCGAAACGACTTATGCAAGATACATGGAGTCATGGAACGAGCTGGGACGAACCGCTTCCCGAAGAGCTGCAACCAAGATGGAGCGCGTGGCTTTATACACTACGCGCTCTAGAAGAACTTCGCATTCCCCGCTGCTATGATGTAGAACCGGCCGTAAGAAGAGAACTGCACACTTTCGTAGACGCAAGTGAAGAAGCCTACGCAGCCGCCGTGTACTGGAGATTACAACGAGCCGACGGCACCGTAAGAATATCACTAGCCGCTGCAAAGAGCCGCGTCGCACCGCTCAAGCCCGTCTCTATACCACGACTTGAGCTACAGGCGGCGGTACTCGGAGCACGACTAGCGAAAAACGTCGCGAAAGAGCACGACTTCATGGCCGCAAAACAGGTGTATTGGAGTGATTCACGCACCGCTCTCGCGTGGATCCGAGCCGAACCACGGACGTTCAAAACGTTCGTCGCACATCGCGTCGCCGAGATTGAAGATACTACAAAGAAAAAGGACTGGAGATGGCTGCCGTCACAACTCAACGTAGCCGACGACGCGACACGAGCGACACCCGCGGATTTCAACGAGAATCACCGATGGTTCACCGGCCCGACTTTTCTACTATCACCTGAAGAACAATGGCCGGTCGAGACAAGCACGACAAAGGAACGCACCGGGGAAGAAAGGGAGAGATGCTGCGCAACAACGAACGACATAAAGGGGCACGCACACTTGCCCGATATCACGCGCTTTTCAAAATGGGAGCGCCTGATCCGGGCCACCGCACGCGTACTACAATTCATCGACTTATGTCGGAAAAGGAGACACACCGTGGCAGCAGCGCGTCGCAAAAGGACCATCGCCAACCCGACATCGGACCCGGCATGGTCAAGGACAAAAAGGAGCGACGCAAAGGCGGCAACGGCAAGAGAATCCGCATGCGACCAGCGCAAGTTCGTGCCATTAGAGGCGCATCATCTCATCCAAGCCGAACATCTCTGGACGAAGGCAGCGCAAGAAGACAGCTACGCATGCGAACGCAAACGCATCGAGCGTAGCACCACACCGGCGGGAGACGACAAACTCGCCGGTCTAAGTATTATCATGGGAACGGACGGACTACTAAGACTAAAAGGAAGAATCGCTGCCACAAAAGGGATTAGCGAGGAAACGGCAAATCCAGCTATACTAGACGGCGCACATGACTACACAAAGATGTACATAGATCATGTACATAGGAAGATGCATCATGGGGGCGTCGAGCTAGTGGTGAATGAAATACGACAGCGATTCTGCGTTATGAAAATTCGCCCTACAGTACGGGGCGTTTTAAAGGTATGTATAACATGCAAATTGAAGAAGGCGAAACCAACGAGTCCAGCCACCGGGGATCTGCCGCACGCGCGTGTAGCACATCACGCGCGCCCGTTCACCTTCACCGGGCTCGACTACTTCGGTCCACTCGAAGTAACCGTGGGCCGACACCGAGAAAAAAGGTATGTCGCCCTATTCACCTGCATGACGACAAGGGCCGTCCACTTGGAAGTAGCGGCATCACTCAGCGCAGACTCTGCTATATCTGCGCTGCGAAGATTCATGGGGCGACGCGGCTGCCCAAAGGAGTTGTGGTGCGACAACGCCACCAACTTCAAAGCCGCGGAAAGACAACTCAACGAGGCCGCACTCACTGCGGTCCGAGAAGAGACAACAACGAAGCACATCGCGTGGCGTCACGTTCCCCCCTCCGCCCCCTTCATGGCCGGGGCATGGGAACGCATGGTCCGCACGGTAAAAGAAGGCCTGCGAGCAACGCTACACGAAAAGTACCCGAGCGACGAGACACTCCACACACTGCTCGTCGAAGTAGAAAACACGGTCAACTCCCGTCCACTCACACACGTGGCAGTAACACCAGGGGAACCGGAGGCGCTCACACCCAATCACCTGCTGCTGGGACCCAATTCCCATGTCCCAGCACCGGGCGCCTTCACCGAAGAAGACATAGATGCACGCGCGCATTGGCGGCGCGCCCAGCGGCTAGCCGACACCTTCTGGAGCCGCTGGGTACGAGAGTATCTCCCCCTGCTTCAATACCGGCGGGAGCCCCGCACGATCGGCGAGGCACCACGCGTCGGAGATTTAATCATCGTGTGCGACGCAAATCTACCGAGGAACACATGGCCGCGAGGAAGAGTCATCGCTACGTACCCCGGGCAAGACGGCGAAGTGCGCGTCGTCGACCTACAAACGAGCAACGGACACGTTCTGCGGCGACCCACAAAGAAGATCGTCGTTCTACCGGTTAGGTCGCGAGACGGCGACGGCGGGAGTATGTTAACGACGGAATGAATAAAAATATAAAAGGCTAGGGTACTTGTATATGTGTATAGATATTAATTTCGATTGTATAGTTGTTTCTCTTTAGTGTCTTATAAATGTATGAATATATCTTAATATCGTTAGGTTTACACTATCTGTTTAATGTCCGTTTATGAGTATGTATTGTGTAACTGATATTAAAATGATCCCTAGTGTGTCTTTTATTACCCTATTAGGATAATTATTGGTGAATAGGGTAAGTAGGGCATGCTAGGGATAAGTTGTGGGCGCTATGGCATTCGGGAAACAACTGAGCGCTCCGCCACCTGGCGGACGAATATAATATTTATAGTCCTGAAGCGGGGGACGGGGTTACGTAAATATGTCGCGCAAACCGCGCACCCCGTCCACTCGAAACCGAACGTTATAGCGTCATGATCTTATTAGATCCCTCTTAGGCTAGTTTACATCTAAGTTTTATCTAATAAGAATCTTGTAAATATATAAAAATGTATAACAGTGTCTTGTATGAATAAATGATCCCCCGCGGGGTAGCGGGAGGGGTACGCATGTAGAAAAGTAGAAGGGGAAGCCAAAATAATATAAAAGACGAACCATTTTGGGCTTCCGGCATTCCGATTCCATTCCGATCAGCGGCACCACTCCGAACACTACAAACGGTCAACCAAGTGACTAGGACAAGTAGTAGAAAAACAAGTACCTCTGCCCCCTGCCCCCGGCTCTGCTGATATTATCGAAGAAAAGGAAATAAGGCGTTATTATTGTACAACATCCCTATATATACAGTCCACATCCCCCGGCGACCTATAAGGTTGTAGGACAATACTGTCCTCGATCTGTTGAAGAGATCGCAGTAGACAAAAGTGTCCTCAACACGTAACTTGTAACGTGACTCAAATATGAGTTCTGAATGAAAATTTTGAAATACATATGTACTTACATATAAATTTTACTTCATCTACAATTTCATAAATACAACAGTACTTAGGCATAGGCATAGGCATTAACCAGCTAAATGTATAGGAGGCAGTCCAGGTCCAGGGGGGGGGGGGGCCGCGGCCCCCCCCCCCCCCCTGGGTACGCCCATGATTAACCATACAAAGAATACTAAAATGGGTGTGATATGATCCATCAGATGCGTGCGTGCGACTTGTGAATGTTTAGATTTACATTACAACATGACACTCATTACGACAAATGGAATTGTATGGCATGTCAGCATAATATCAATGGGCACCATGTTACTAATTCAACGCTAACCTTTCAGCACAACTCTATTCTCAGGTGAAACCAGTAGAATTTAATAAAAACTATATTATGACGAAGGAAAATAAACTATCTCTATATAAAGCACTGTTTGCACAATGTGGTACACATGGACTCGTCAACCCGCTTGACCGGCGCACCGTTTTAAGGCACGTGCACAAGAGGATGTATATGAGGACCCCGTGATCACCTCTGGGGCTAATTATGGTACACAGTACACTCACTGGCTTCCCGCAGTACGAGAACTGCGTGTAGTTAAACATGAGAGTGTGCCGGCGCTCCTCCCACGCGCGCCGCTCGCGCCGTCGCTCGACCGCCGCTTCCAGGGCCTCCCTGCCGGTCCCTTGTTCCTCTTCATTCTTTAATTATTCACAGGATATTTCTATTATCCAATGATAAATATACAGGGTGTAACGGAACCTTATCTAAAGTCTGAAACTATGCATTCTGCACATACATAATTTATTTAACCGTTAATTATACTCCTTTACAGAATCAAACTTTTTTCTGCCTTTCAAGTAAGTGTCATATCTATACACTAATTTGGAGTCGCCAAATACGAATATGCAGCAAAACATTCTAGAAAATTAAATTATTCACTCTTTTTTTATAACTTCATAGAATTTACAATTCAAAGTTATTGTTTAAGAAAATCTTTTCTTTCTTGTTTATCACCTAAACTTAATTTCAACTCAATATCGACAAATATAAATATCCTGTGAATGACTGATATGTTTATTACTATTTTATTTATATTTTTATATATGTATCTATAAATGTACGAGGAGAAATCAAAAAGTAGTGAGAATGAGATAGAATATAATGACTATTGATAACTTAATAATTTATTTTTCTACATAGTCTCCGAGTCTCTCTACACACCGAGTCCAGCGCTTTTCCAAGGCTTCAATCCCTTTCAAAAAAAAAGTTTTGTCTTGGTCCTGCAAAAAGCTCTCCACGGCATCTATCACCTCGTTATCGTCTTCGTACCTGTTTCCCCTTAAGTATTCTTTCAATTTGGGGAACAGATAAAAATCGCTAGGCGCCAGATCTGGTGAATAAGGAGGATGGTCAACCAATTCGAAGCCAGCTTGTTGAATGGCAGCCATCGCAACTGCCGAGCTGTGCGCGGGTGCGTTGTCGTGATGAAACACACGCCCCTTCGAAGTTTCCCTCTCCTTTTCTCTTTGATGGTATTCCTCAACTTGGGAATTAATGCTGCATAATATTGGCCTGTAATAGTGGTTCCACGCTCCAGGTAATCAATCAACAATATCCCTTCTGAGTCCCAAAATATTGAGGCCATAATCTTGCCAGACGATGCCACGGCACGAAACTTCTTCGGGGTCGGTGATGATGGCCGTTTCCATTGTGAAGATTGCTGTTTTGTCTCGGGATCAAAATGATGGACCCATGTTTCGTCCATTGTTACGAAACGAGACAAAAAGTTTTCAGAATCTTCTTGAAACTTGTCCAACAATGTCTTCGAAATGTCAAGTCGATTTTGTTTCTGACTGTCTGTTAACATTCTCGGCACCCATCTTGCGGAGACTTTTCTCATATTCAAAGATTGTTTCAATATGGATTGAATACTTCCATATGAAGTGCCCGTTTCTTGAACTAAGTAACGGATGGTAACTCTTCGATCGCTCAATACAATTTTCTCGACTTTAACAACATTTTCTTGGGTGACTGACGTCGATGGGCGGCCGCAACGATGTTCGTCTTCCGTGCTCGTTCTCCCTACTCGAAATTGAGAAGCCCACCTTGCGACAGTGGAATACGGCGGAGCAGACTCTCCTAATGTTGCCTCCAAATCGCAGTGAATCTCTTGCGTCGTTAACTTTTTTAAACAGAGGTATTTAATAACGGCTCGCACTTCGTTTTTCTCCATTTTCGAGAACACGTTCCGACACGAAGGAAACAAATGACTACATTTAGAAAAAAAACAAAAGAGAATCGAAGACTTTTTCTTTATTAATATTACAAATATCTGAGCTATGCCTGCCAGTATTTATTTTTTTTCTTACCAAGGAGTATATATGTCGTTCTCACTAATTTTTGATCACCCCTCGTATTGTAGTATGTATGTGTATGTAAATTGATATTTATTTATGTAGTGTAATATTGTGAGAATGCAATTTTTAGCGGCACTACCCTTAGCCTGCTCTCAACCACCAAAGGTTAGCTGGAAGAAAATGCTATATAGCATTAAGTTCGCCTTTGTACACACATTTTGGTGCAATAAAGAATTTATCAATCAATCAATCAAATATCAAATGTATAACAAACCCTACATTCAGATTAAAACAGAAGATTTATTGACTTTGTTTTTATAATCCATTGGTTCGTACAGGATGGTGGAGAAAGAGAACCATTTGATACATTCCTTAACAGCTATAAACACTAATGCTTTAGGCGAGATATTTCGAAAAATATTCTTTAGAAACATCATTTCTCTTGCCTCGCTGCCGTTCACCATCCTGCACGAATCAATATCACCAAGAAGTTACTATTAACTTACTATACTCTATACTCTACATCCTAATTTCTTCTTATGAACTCAAATCTTCAAAACAAGGGATTTCATTATTACTAACAATACAATATATTTACATTAATAACACTTATTTTTATATATTTACCTCATCTTCCTCATCATCTCTGAATATATCATCAAAGCTGGGAATAATCTCATCACTGTCTTTGTACACTAACCTCACCTGAAATAAATTTTACAGAAATATCAAAATATATGATAGCGATAAGACAACCTTTTGTGCATTTTTGTGTCTACAATGTCTGTTATTATTTTGTTTATTGGTGTACAATAAAAAGTTTTATCTATCCATTTATATTGTTTTTGAATCAAAAGGAAAATGGATAAAAATAAAAGGTGTAGAAGAAGCCTGTGCCATAAGGCAAATAAATTCTAATAAAAAATACCAGATGGACAAATGTAGTTGCATAATATTATGTGAAATGAAGAAGATAATTTCCAATAATGATGACATTCAACAAGAAAATTTTGTTGGCAAAATATGACCAAATTGGCTTTTCACCAAACATTAAATGTCTAGAATAGCAATTTGTAATATTAATTTTTCAAAGGTAAATCCTCTTGGATACTTAAAACTTTTAAGCAGATTGAACTCCTTTTTGAACGTTTTACAAATACTAGGAAGACCAAATACAAAAATATGTAATTGCAAAATTCATATTTATTTCATATTATGGGAAATAGGAGGAATGCTGCATGCCAGGCCTTTGTCTACTTCTATTAGTCAGTTTATAGGTGTAGGGTGCTACAAGCGCCTTCAGCATTTGTAGCATGCAGTGCAAGGGCAAGGGCTACGTCAGTCACTGTACATCACAAGCCGAGTGAACCCCTTCACTATAATATTGTACTCATAATTAAATCCAGTTTCGAATCAAAATAACTCTTATTCCACAACTCTGTAATGGGAAATAATTAAATGAGCAGCAAAAATATACTGAATGGGCAGTAAATCAATGGCAGCATAGATGGGTTACGTTTAGGTTCTTTAATGACAATAAAGACACTATCAACTTGGTCATGTCATTCTTAGTAATTTATAATCATTTGAATTATTCAAAAATATGTTGTTTCTGATCATGATTTGCTGCCCGTTAAAATATGAGCCATTCTAAATAGGTAATTTATTACTTGTGAAGAAATAAGTTGATGACATATTTTTATCAATAAACATCAATGGTAAATTTATGTATCAATGCTTTAATATAGGCCGATAGTAAATACCCGATAGTAAAGACGAAAAATATGAAAATATATTTACCTGGCCGTCACTATAAATATTACAAACATCTGTCGGTTTATGCGAGTCCAGCACAAAAAACACCACATCCTCCTCGGGCTGAAGAATATCCACAAGATCTATTGTCCCTCCGCAGTTAATCAGGATCACGTATTTGATCTCCTCATTGTTTTCTTCATAAGCAGTCTTCAACTCTGAAATCCCTCCTACTGGTACTAATGTATATGAAACATTATCACATTTAAACAGACCCAGAAGTATTTTACATGTGCAAATCGCGTCCACGTCGTAATGAACTAGTAACAAGACTCTCTGAAACATGTTATTCAAAGTTACGATACGTTGTTTTGTTCTAAACAGTGTGGTAAACAAGAGATTTGCGTACTCACATTACCCAGAAGCACGTTATAAAAATCATTCTTGATGTCTTCTACAAACATCTTGGAAGCAAAGCAGACTATGTTAAGAAATCATTTTCGTATTTTGTAGTGATAATAATAAAAACACCTGCAAATCGCAGCTGGGGTAAAAGTTGTAGTAGTTTCAAACTGTCAACGTGACGTTGATGATTTCCCGCTAAAATTACGAATGCGTTCTAGATAGAATTATTGGATTTTCATTTATTTTTAACTACAAACTACAACTATATCTGTTCCAGAACTTTATTTTCTCGATGACAGTTCTAATTTGATAGTTGTAGTGTTGTGACCAAATAAGTAATGATATCGATCGCATATATTTATTATATTTTGAACAAAGACAAATACAACAAAAACATTCAAATATATTTTTTCAAGGTGGGAACACTCAATGGCCCACCGCCATTTTGTGTTTGTTTTAATCTGTCACTCGCAACAAGACGGTCGTGCTAGTCACTACATTTCTGTTCGCTGAGTTTTTTCACATTATCCATACGTTACGTTGTGTATTTTGTGTTCCTCCGTGTTGATTGCTGCCCAGCAGTCAAATATCAAAATGCCGAAAGAATCTGTTCTGAAAAGGCAGGCGAGAGAACTGGTGATCAAGGTTCGTAATTACTTTGAAGCAGAGTATCAAAATGGTGGCCCGCTATTACCACTGTCGCAAGTGCGAGAGCGTGTTGCGGCCGCATTAGGAATTAGTGGACCTACTGTTTCAAAAATTACTACCGAAGCTTACGGTACAAGCGGCATGCAGGAAAATAAGCTTCGTACGCCGAAGAAAAAACGGCAACCACGTCGTGTGACATCGGTTGACAACTTCGACGCTGACGCTATTCGCCGTCATATATATGACTATTACTTGCGCAAAGAAATTCCAACACTTAAAAAACTTGTTGTTTCTTTACGTGAATGTGGTTTGTTCCATGGCCGAAAATCGTCATTAAGCTTGGTTTTGAAAGAAATTGGATTTTGTTATAAAAAATCGGACAAACTAAAAATATTGATGGAGCGTCACGACGTTGCTATGGCTCGCTGCGAATTTTTGAGCGAAGCCAAAAAGATATCAGATTGGTCCAATGTTATTTTCACTGACGAGACTTGGTTAAATGCAAACCACACAGTATCTAAGAACTGGACTGACGACACCGTCGCTTCCACTAGTTCAGTGCCAATGGGAAAAGGTGAACGCCTCATCATATGCCATGCAGGGTCTACGAAAGGATTCATGTCAGATGCTTTACTGGCCTTTAAATCCAAGAAAACAGTGGACTACCACGAAGAAATGAACGCGGAGATTTACGAAGGATGGTTTAAAGAAATGGTGCAATCTCTGGAAGAACCGTCGATAATTATTATGGACAACGCTACATATCACTCCAGACAAATTGATAAAATGCCGACGCAGGCCAATAGAAAACAAGAGATAATTGACTGGCTCCAACGTCATGGCGAAAATGTGGATAATACTTTATTAAAAGTACAATTAGTGAATATTTTAAAATCGAAAAAAAGCCTCCCTAAAAGATATGTTATCGACGAAATAGCTGCCGAATGTGGTCATTGGGTTCTTCGACTTCCGCCGTATCATTGCCAGTACAATGCTATAGAACTAATATGGGCACAAATCAAGGGACACGCCGCTCGAAACAATACCCATCCCCCTTTTACGGCAAACAAGATGTTAGATTTATTAAAAAATGCATGTGCGGAAGTAACTGCCGAAAACTGGGAAAAAATTGTGAGAAGAACCCAAAACATTATAGCGTCGGATTGGGAAATTCATGTGGCATTCGATAATATAGAAGTACCGGAACTTATAATAAATGTTGGGGAGAGCTCATCGATTGACAGTGACGATTCATCAGATTTTGATTAAAATAAATAAATAAAGATTACCTGTCATTATAATTATTTCGTTTCATTGTCGAGTACCTACCTATACCTACTTATTTTACAACAGCTTCGAAAATTTTAAAGAAGTTGGCATTATCAATCAAGAATTAACACGTGTAACATCTTGTAATGAAATATAATATTAGTTAATAAATTTGTACAAAAGTATCCGGCAGTAGTTTAGTTTCTTACATTTTGTAAAAAAAATATCGGATCTGTTATCGTGTTACGTTTATCGATAACTACATCCCTAAAATTGCTTTCTGTCTGACGTGACCTTGTTAATGAAATATGACGTCTTGGTGCCTAATTTTTGTTCGGAGTTTTAGGCGTTGACGCTAGAACAAAGTTATATCGACCGCTGTGTCAGCTGTCATCGAGAAAATAAAGAACTGGAACAGATATACCTACTAAAATATTACTTTTACTAGAATATTTACTTTTTGGCGGGAACTCGAGAAGTTTAGTTTTTGTTTGTTTGTTGTAAAAATTGTGTTATAGGCGTTTTATGGTTTAAATAATGATAGTTTATTAAACTTCAGTGTGTTTAGAGTCCTCTTCTGTCCTCAGTAAATTGTAAAAAACTTCAGCTCGCTCATTTCAGTAGAAAAAAACTTGTTTCATGTACAGATTCACATTCGAAAATCTGGCGGGTGATAAAAATATAACCCATATTCGTTTCCTAATGAGATTATGTACTAGTTACATAAATATAAAACAAGTGGAAAAACAAAAATGACTCATACTCTCATGGAAATGTTTGCCAATGTTACCTACTTATATCTTAAATACTCAATGGGCCAGGGAGGGGGGAGGGGGGGACAAGATGAGAGAGAATGGGAGAAATATGAATTGTATACCTACAAATAGGTACAATGATTTAAATTTTTGTAGAAATAATTTTATTAAAACCTTTTTAATACAAGAAAATTAAAAAAAAAATGAGTAATTAAAAAATTAAAGGAATTTAATATTGAATCTCTAGAGGGGGGCCAACTGCCCTCCCCTGCCCCCCCCTTGGCGACGCCTTTGCAAGCAGGTACTTATACAAAAACTCAAATGGAGCCTATGCTAGGGCATTAGGCACACAAAAAGACGGCATTCGATACAGTGGCTGGAATTAAAGCCAGGTCTTTTTCGGTTTGTCATGAAATTGTTCTTAAATTTAAATCATTATAATTTGTGCTTTACATTCTTGAATATTTTTTTTTTATTGACGAAGGCGGCTGTCGAGCATACAGTCCACCTAATAGTAAGTAGATACTGTCGCTCATAGAAATCCCCGATACAAGCCAACATTACTTCAAAATTCAAATTCAAAATTACAAAACAAACATTGGCATGACCCCGGATGCGTTGCGTATCTTTGGAGATATAGGAATAGACTTGGAGAAAGGGTTGGGAAAATGGGGAGAGATAGGATAGGAATGGGCTCTGGCACATCTCACTCACTACCGAAACACGTAAGTACATTAGGGAAATAAGATGAAGTGGGAAATGCAGTAAATTTCAAGGTAGTCTTCTGTGAGAGAGTAACGAGCCCAGTTGAGTGCGCCCAGCGGCTGTTGGATTGCTTAAACGTATTGATTAAAAATAAACAAATATTATTGTTTAGTTAAGACTACGAAATTTTAAAGATAAAATTAGCACTATATTCGGGGCATCCACCCCACAAAGAATGAAAAATTAGGAGACCGCAGTAATTTAATTGATTGCTCAGTGGTTAAGGTATTTTTACACAGGTAGTGCGATAAAAATCGCGATATAACACCTAACAATATTTTTACCTGCATTTATTGCTCATGACGTTTTATCAATCTAGTTGTTTGGTAATTTTATTTTTATATTGTGTTGTTAAATAGAAGGTTAGCAAAAGAACAAATTAGAATTTTACATAATTTTATTACAGTTAGTCATAGTGATAAGTTGTTATATTTATATTAAGTTTGACCTGTTTTTGAAATTCTGCACATGATAATCGGCTATCCTATGCGCTATTGTATTAGGTCTTAACAAATTACCTGAAAGTGCGCGAAAATACGATTTAATAAGAGACTCATCTGTTTCTTCAGGATGAAAGTAATCCTTCATTTGATAGCAAAGTAATTCTTCAGGACAATCGAGCGCTCTTAAACATCCTGCATATTCAGACCAAAGCAGTTTTCGCCACTTTAGATTGTGTTTTTGAGCTAATGGCACTAATACACACGCAGCGAATGTATGATCGCCATAACTAACAGACTGGAACTGTTCTAAAAATTGTGTATAAAAATCTTGAAAATTATTTAATCCAGTCAACTCTTTATCGAAGTTAAATGCGCTTTTCTTTTCCACTTTGAACAGCATTTGCGTACATTTCTGTAACAATATCTTTATTTTTACATCCAAAAATAAAGAGTTATTGCACAAAAATACGCACATAATGCGACAAAATCTATCAGTTACGTCTATATCATTTAGTAGATCAGGAAAACATAATTCGTTGAATAAAATCCACTCTAAGCTACATGTTATAATGAACTGCTTTTCCGCAGTTATTTGTGCTTCAATTTTATCTGTATGATCACCAACAGCTCCAGAAATTTCTTCAATTTCTTGACTTTTACTAAACAAATTAAGTATGGGCAAATAAATCCAGTCTCTAGGCAGAATTGGCTGCTGCCATTGCTTTAACACTACATTTGGGCTGGTGTCTTTATAATTCAAGTTAACAACTTTACTATAGCACAATTTTATATCCTCAATGGAAGTCAGAGCTTTAGAAAAACCATCTGCATCTGATAACGACACAAGATTCATTAGTCTTTCAGCTGTGAACCATTGTTTATTGAATACAATATTGTTGAATAAAAATTCTAACTCTGATCTCTTATCAATCCTCAAAATGTAACAAAGTTTACTTGCTACAGCGTATAATAACTCTTTTCGTGGCTCTGGAACATCACACTGGGCTGATAACTTGACAATGATAAAAACAAAATCTATCTCTATTCTTGTAAACCAATTATCACATAAACTAGGCCCATTATTTGCCAATTTTCTTAGATATGGAGAAAGGTCATTTACAAAGGCTTGTGAAATTTCTTTATGATTCAAGACTTCTAACAATTTGAACAATGAAGCCAAAAATGGTAAACATGATGTAACATTAAACACTGGTAATACTCTTTGTGCAGAATCTATTACAGATCCTCCTAGGCTCATCAAGTTTTTAGTCAAATGCAAATCTTTGTTTTCTATACCCGATAATAAATTTGAACTTTCGATGAGATTGTTCAATATTTCTTTGAAACCTCTTGAGGATGCTAACAATGTTAATGAATCATTGAGGAATTTTATTGGAACATTCTCAGTAAGTAGTATTGTTTTACAACAATTTAAAGCTGAACACAAAAGTGTCAAATGGCCACAAGTGTAACTGTCTGAATGTGACAACTGAGTCAGCCATTTCTGAACACCTTCTTTCAGCAATGGATATATCTGAATCTTATAGTTATCTAAATTGATTAATGTACAGTTCAATAACTTGTTATTTAATTGTAGAACTACGGCTGCATGTGTAGCTGATAATATAGAGGTGTTTACAAAAATATCAGTCCCTTTGACGTGTTTATATAATGTTGTCACTATTATCGGGCATAAAGATTTTGCATTTTCAATTCCAACACCATAATGCAGTAAATTAGACATTATACAGAACGCCTCTATCTGTATTCGTAACCCATAAGTACCATCAACACCTGAACTTACATATTCTGATATAGGTTTAAGAATATTGTACTTTGATACTAAAACATTGCTTATTTCTGCCGATTGTAATGAAAGAACTCTGAACAGTTTCAATGCACCAAGCACTGGTTTACCATTATACAAAATTTGAGGATCAAATGCAAAACTTAAACTAGTGCTAGGGACAAAATACTTAATGATGGCATACATAAGATGATCAGTATCAACAATTTTTTCAGATGTCTCCACAGAATCCCTTGTCAGTCTAATCAAAATTTGCAATGCATATTGAACACAGTTAAAACTTGGTTTTATTTTTTCCATGATATAGAACAATCTTTGAAGTATGTCTGTTCTTAATAAAGTCGCTATTATATCTATTTCAGCCATATGGAAGTCGTTGAATTCAGATTCCATTGATTGTAAGTCCTCAATTTCAGATTTATCATTTTCTAAAGATGGCTGCTCTGTGCCTTCCTCAAAACCCAATAAAGCATCAAGACTTGCTTCATCTATTCTGTTGTATAATAAATTTCTCATAGCTTTTAGTGCTGGCTCGAGAACAATTACCTTATTTTCATCCATAGCAATTCTTATGACAAAAAATATCTTGCTTAATGGAATGTCTATAACATCTTTGTATGTGCCCACACTGTAATATTCCAGTACTCCTGCTATGGTATTCAAAGCCATGACTCTTTGTTGTGTTATTGTTGAACGTGATAACTCAAACAGTTCTGATAGAGAGTAGCCTGGTCTGTGTGGATCTTCACCATGATGGAAAAGAGTTTTTGTTTGTTCAGTATACTCTATTGTATAAGGAAGCAAATAGCCTTTGAAATCAAACCTTGCTTCATAAGTCTTATCTGGGTTAACTTTCTCGCTCTCTGCAATACCTTTTATCCATTCCAATTTATCTTTCTCCAGGGAATCGAAATGGAGCCATTTATTTACATTGGGATGGGAGAGGGCATCATTTTCCCATAAAGTATCAACATCTTGAGTTGAATCAGATGTGTCCATTATTTCCTCAGTTTTTTCTGCAGATACTTTATTATCTACTGGCTGATTATTATTTAGACCTTGCTTTCTTTTAGATTTTATAAAAGCTGTTAAATTAGGGTCTAAGTTGGATAGTATTTTCTGTTGTTCCTCCAAAATTTCCATTTCAGACATCTTGCTCAAAATATTAATGTTTTCATTGTGGATTGCATCAGCTTCATTTGAAGACAGTATGTTACTTTTTGATAGAAGATTTATATGTTCCTTGTAGATGTTAGAACTCGATGGTTCATATACATCCATTTTTGCAATTGCATTACTTTGCTTTTTGTTTAAATTTAAAGTGTAGACACTCTTACTACCTGGTGTTACGCTAGGGTCGCGAAGAGTAACAGCAGGAAAGCCTTGGGATGGCATTGGCTTATAACTAAAGTCTACAGAATCATCTACATTTTTTTCCACTATATTGCCCAGAACTGATGGGATAATGGTAGGAAAATATACCTTATCATCTTCAACTTTTAGTTCCTCTTGCTGAGTCGGCTCCTCCGTGTTCTTTTGTAATATATCTCCCATAATTGAACTAGTGCCAGGGTCGGTACGTTGACGCTTTTCTGAATGGTTTCTAAGTCCTTTAGACTTAGCATATTTTGATGATTTTCGAGTATCAGATTCGCTGATATTAGCTATTTTTGATGGTTGAGGTTCTGTACGACGTAAATTAACCACTTGTGCTGCTGGCTGAAGATTGTTCTTACTTTTTTCTCTGAGGAACTCCTCTTGCATTTGCAAAATATCATCCTCGTTTTCACCAGGTTTAGGTCTTTTCAACATCGTTTTCGTTAATTGTATATTATTGAAATGTAATAAAATTGTAAGTAGAACCAAACTATAAGAACTATACATACAAAAGTGACATAGGATAATCTTTTTTATAATTTACTGGACACTGGCATAGCCATTGGTCCACACCCATTTTTTTTTTTTTTTTATAGATTAGTGGGCGGACGAGCAAGCGGTCCCACGTGGTGGTAAGTGTTACCGCCGCACATGGGCACCTGCAACACCAGGGGGTACGCGGGTGCGCCGCCGACCTTGCAAAATCCTATTCACAGCTCTCTTGAAGAACCCCATATCGTAACTCAATGGAAAAACCTCTTGAGGCAGTTCGTTCCACAACCTATGGGTTTGCGGTATAAAATAATTTTTGGACCGAACAGTGCGCGACACCTCCGTATCGAGGAAATGCGGATGGACCGCACTTCTGTGACGGGAGGTGCGGTTGTAGAAACCCGAGGTGGGAATTATATTAAACAATTCTTCAGAGCATTCCCCATTGTACAGGCGGTAGAACACACAGAGAGACGCAACGTCTCTCCGAATGCTGAGGGATTCTAAACCGCCCGTGAGAGTGGGATCGTCGACAATACGAACAGCACGTCGTTGGATGGAGTCAAATGGGTCCAATTGGTATTTCGGTGCGCCGGCCCAGAGATGAGAGCAGTACTCCATATGGAGCCTCACCTGAGCTTTGTAAAGCATAAGGAGTTGCCCAGGTTTGAAGTACCGCTTCGCTCTGTTCAGCACACCGAGCTTTTTGGAGGCCATTTTGGCCTTATTTTCCAGATGACCCCTAAATTCGACTTTGCTGGAGATGTCGATACCTAGGATCCCGATACTCTCCAAGATCTTAAGAGGTATGCTCTGAAAGCGAGGTGCTACAACAAAAGGGTTTTTTTTAGCGGTGAATGCACAGACTTGCGTTTTACTGGGGTTGAAATCCACTAGGTTCAGAGAACCCCAAATCGAGACTAGATCTAAAGAGTCTTCGATTTCAGACACAAGCCTGGCGCGACTCTCTTCCACTTCGACCCGAGGGATGTTGGCGCGGCCCCTGTACAAGGCGTCTCCAGTACTGTCATCTGCATAGCAACGTATGTCACCAATTTGCAACAGGTCGTTGATATGCAGAAGGAACAGAGTTGGGGACAGCACGGAGCCTTGCGGGACGCCAGCGTTAATAGACATGGTGTCGGAGCAGCTACCATCGATAACGACTCTGATGCTCCGTCCAGTCAGGAAACTGGCAACCCATTCGCATAATCCCTCGGATATCCCGAAAGATGGTAACTTGGAAAGCAGCGATTTGTGCCATACCCGGTCAAAAGCTTTCGCAATGTCTAGGCCTACAGCCAGAGCCTCGCCTCTACTCTCAATGGCGTCAGCCCAGCGGTGTGTTAAATACGCTAAAAGATCACCAGCGGAGCGATTATGGCGAAATCCATATTGACGGTCGCTAATCAGCTGGTGATCCTCTAGGTACCCAAGGAGCTGTGTGTTTATGACACGCTCCATCACCTTTGAGAGGAGGGAGGTGATCGCTATTGGCCTGTAGTTGGCCGGGTCTCATCGAGTTTCCGCAGTGGAAGGACTGCACATGAGGAGGACACATGACAAATGATAGAATATATCTTGATTGTGCAAAAATCCAAACTCCCTTCACTGTGAATTTTGCATAAAGTCGCTTCATGGGCCACGCTAGTGGATGTAAAATAGATGTATGTAAAATGTAATGTAATGTAATGTAATGTAAAAAAGACTTTTCTACTGAGAGCGAACATGTTTTATCTCTGTTTGAATTGTAAAAAAAATATTAGCACATTATATAAGCAACGCGCTCTTTATAACGTCCCCGTGCTTACAAAATTTTATTTGTCTTGAAACGATTTAGGTATTAACAATACATTTAAACTTGAACGCAGCAATACTTTTACGTTCGACATATGGTCATTATGGTCGATGTACTAAAATCTAAACGCAATACGTCCATTCAAAGGTTATTTTTTTTAAAAGTCCAATATTAGATCAAATCTTAGCAAAAATGCCTAACGTTAAGAAAAATATAGAAAAACTTAAACACCCAAACAGTAGAAAAACAATTTCCCTTGTGAAAAAAATGAAGAAACACGAGAAGAAGGATCGAAACAAACTTGGCACTCACATCAAACAGAACTTAATTGGTGAAAAAATACTGTGGTTTAAGGAAAGAATAAATGAAGAATCCACTGTTTTAAGTAAAGAAGGAGTACTAGAGCTAATTGAAACGTATTTGGCTAGATTTGACCAAGAATTGGATCAGATAGCTTTGAAAAATTCAATTGGTCTGAGGAAATCTCGTCAACATGCCAGCAGAGAAGATATAATTAACATAACAAAGAAACGAGAGCACGAAGAGTTCGAAACATGCGGTTTAGAGATGCCTGACCTCATGGACCACCAGCAAATGGAAGTGTTAAAGAAATGGAATGGAGAACTTAGGTTTCTACAGCGTTTCAAACTTAGAAGAATTGCTAGAAAACATTTAATATAGTATTATAAAAATAAAATAATTGTTTTATTATATTTTCCACTTCACTCTTTCCTATTACTTATTCTAAAATGGATGCCCGCTACCTCTCAACATCTCATCGGTTCTCCTGGTGGTTCTGAAGCAATAACACATCAGAATAAGTAAAAATATTGGATGACAACAACCAAACTTCTTGGTTATCAAGGAACCATGGGGGTTTAACAGTTTAAATAACCCCAAAAAGTAGATTCATGAATTCACAATGTGCAACATTGGTTAAAATTATGTGCGATGCAAAATTTTAAAGCCCTTTTGTGACTATCCAAGTGTAGGTCTATGCTCTGCAATAGAATTTATCTGTATAAATGTAATATTGACCTGTTACAAATTTGAAAAACCAGCAGCTACTTAGGTAATTATAAAACAATAAAAATATACTGCAATTGGTATGTATAGTTTTAGGAAAAGTTATAAATGAAAGACAATAGGCGATGGACTATTTTATTAAATAATCAATATTTACAAGTTGCCATACAACAATGGATACAATAAATAGGAAACCATGTGTCAGGTCTAGCGTGATCCAAACAATAATAGCCTTTGATGGAATATCAAGTTATCTATTACAAAATAAATTTCAATCAAGACTACAATTATAATAGGTTTAGGACTCCAAAACAACGGTCTTCTTTTTTTTAGATGTTTTTAACTTGTGTGCAACTTGGATAAAGTTCTAAAGCCCTTGATACTATCGAAGAACCATAACTTAGTCTAGGTAGTCCGGTGGGCTCCGGTAGTGGGGCTCCTGGTTTTATAAAGATCTAGAAGAGATATATGGATGACGTGTATGCTATTGTATGAGGAGGTCAAGGGCAGGTGGACCAGTATGTAGAACATTATAATTTTGTTCACAGAAAAATGAAGTTTACATGCAAAATTGAGTCCAAAAAGACCATCACATTCCTGGATGAGGACATAGACATAGACATAGACATAGACATCACATGGACATAGACCATGTTCGTCGAGATGGAGCATTGGATCACTCAATATATCGAAAGCCAACACACTCATAGATACCTACATGGAACTTTGCACGAACACCCAAGACACTTAGCGTCTGTTGTCACATCACTTACCAATCGCGCCTACAATCTATGTGATGAGAAACATCTGTCAGGTGAGTTACAACATGTAGATGGAGTGTTACACAAAGGTCACAAATGGTCACACAAAGGCGTTCAAAATATCACGGCGAAGACTTAAGCGAGGGAAACAAACTAATAGTGTTGATAGACAGTTTGCATATCTTCCTTATATAGAAGGAGTAATCAATAAGATTGGCAAGCTTTTAAGAAGTAAATAGGATATAAAAACTGTATTTTCTCCTTGTCAAAATACTTGTCCTTGTAAATACTAGCAAGCTGCCTGCGTTCTCCTAAGGATAACTTGCTCTATCAGTGCCCTGGAATCTACAAAGTGAACTGTAGCTGTGGAAGTTCATACATTGGGCAAACCAAGCGAATCATAGCAAGCCGTGTAAAGGAACACATAACCGCCGCGAAAAATAATAACTCACCCAAATCGGGAATAGCAGAGGACCTATTAGAGGCAGGAACCAATCATTGGATTGAATTACACAAACGAAAAGTAATTTTAACTGAACGTCATTACATACCGCGTTTGGACCGAGAGGCAGTAGAAATAAAAAAATGACGCAATTTCAATCGCGAGGGTGGATTTAAGTTGGCACATACATGGGACCCAGTGATTGAACTTTGCGAACCCAGAAAAGTAAATGCGTTTTTAAAACTCGCGTGTGTGTGGCGATATTATTAGTAGTGTTCAAGGAACTTAATCAACAAAAACAAGTTCAGTGTGGGTGGGTGAATCAAAAACGAACACGACGGAGGGTAGACAGATTTGTCTGTCAATAGCAAAAACACCTTCACCCGCCTCCGCGGTCTCTCCGTAACCAGGGTTCATGTAACTGGACCGAAATATCAGCTATAATAAATCGTGATTAACCCGTTTGTACGAAAGCGGCAGACGAGCATACAGTCCACCTGATGGTAAGTGGTACTGGCCAACAACAGTTCAGAATGACAAACGTTGGCACACCCCCGGATGCGCTGCCCACCTTTGTAGATTAAGGAATGGATTGGGAAAATAGGGAGGGATAGGATGGGATTGGAATGGGCTCTGGCATATCTCACTCACTACCGAAACACGTACGTACATTAGGGAAATAAGATAAAGTGGGAAATGCAGTACATTTCAAGGTAGTATTCTGTGAGAGAGGTGTAACGTGGCCAGTCGAGCGCGCCCAGCGGCTGCTGGATTGCATAGTACTCTCTCCCCCTCCGCTTAAACTGAAGAGTGAAACACGTGCCATAACTGCCATATATTGATCAACCAAAATACATTGATTGATGCCGCGATACTTGACAGAGAGTTGCAGGGAAGGATACAGATAAAACTCTATCAAATTGTATCGTCTATATATTGTTTCTGTTTAAATATGAAAGTTCACCTCTATACATCTCTTGTCCAGTTCAGGGCAATTTTAATACGCAGAATATAAAAGACATTTTTTTAATTTTTAATAAAATAAACATGGTAAAATAAAAAAGCATTGGTCTGCCTTCAGAATGACGATCTACGGTGTTTTTCTAACTAATAAACATTGTAAATAAGCCAACATAGATGTCCTAAACCCCCTTGAGATCTTCACGCTAGCCCCACACACCTTACGAGTACCATTATGATATGTCACCCACAAAATCAGTCACTATATCACATATAAAACAAACTTACTTGTAAGCACTACTATGTAACTGGTTAACTATATTATTAAAAATAAAGAAATAATTGAATGGGCAGCAAATGGATGGTAGCAAATTTCAAGGTGGGTAGGTTCTCTGGTGACATTAAAGAAATAAGGAGTCGCGTCGACTTCATAAGGGGGCGTCCATTAATTACGTGATCTCAAAATGAGGGGGGAGGGGTCCGGCAAAATCTCATCAAATCTCATTTAAAGGGAACTCGCTTCAAGTTCACGTTCACTCATTGAAAATCTCACATCAACTTTTTAATTCAAAGAATATACATTATTATTAGAGATAACATTTTGTATTACAAAATCAATCCCGGGCATAGACAATATTAAATATTTTCTATGGCCGGGATTCCCCGAATTGAGACAAGTGGCGCACAAGTGTCATTCACAAGACTCCATTCGCGGAATTTATATAAATTCGTTATAGTACACTTTAAACGTAGTAATATTTTTCTCCTCTTATTTCATCAGTATTAACGCTTAGGTATTTAGTAGTATGTAGCAAAATATATGAATATGAACATATCAAATAAATCTCACGTTTCCCACCACATCTTTTACCAAATTTCACCAAGGGGAGGGAGGGGTCCAAATTAAAAAAAAAAAACTCCTCACGCAATTAATGGATGCCCCCTAATGATATTCTTAAAATGATGTTGATCACGATTTGTTGCCCATTTATATTTTTGTTGCTCGTTTAAATATAAGCCTTTCACGAATAATTCTGGTTAAGTTAACTAATTATCCCAGAGGATCTATGCAGAAAGTTTTTAATAATGTAGAACAGGAGTAAAAGATTGTGTTAATCTCAATTCAATTTCATGTATATACAGTTCAAATTGTTTTAACAGAGAAAGAAACATTCTTACTAAATGTGTTCTATAGAAAAACAATAGCGATGTCAGCGACAGAACATCGGCAGAAACATGAAAATGCCGCGTGTTATGGCACTGTTTTGACAGTGATCAGGCATTGTTAGTTGTGTTAACAGAGCACGAAGAAATGCTCTATGTTGCAAACTCGATATATAACTAGTGAACATTTTTTAATTTATCATTCCGTGCACAAAGCGATTTCCGATTGTACGGTTCAATAGACGTTTAGATTTTCTGTCGCCAAAATCGGAACTGAATTTTAATTTCTACGTGGTTTAGATAATCTTCGATTTAAAATTACAATGTGAAATTAAATAAGTTCAACGCTGGTCTAACTTCTCGACTAATCAGATAAGTTAGACACTTCTTAAAAAGTTGTTTAAAACGTGTCTACCCTTGTAAGGAGGCTAGTATCTATAATAAACAAAAGAATTTCTCTTTGATTAACTTAAATAAAGTTACAACCACAATTGTTAATTCTCTATCACTAAAGGTCGATTCCCATTAACGGGGTGGCGAGGAAGGGATCGATTTTATGATAATTTAAACTCAATTTTGACGTGTCTTTGATATACGATTGCAAATGGCGTAACAAATATAATTAAATAGAGCTATTGCAGTGCATCAACCATACAGTGTCTGTACATTGAATATATTTATCAAAAACTGATTGGGGGCGATGAAGGAAGAGTATCAGAATACAAAAAGATGATTTTGAATTTTTTTTATATATTGCATTTTTTTATATTTTTTTGAATATTTTGAACACGCTAATCTCCAAAACTACTAAACGGATTTTCATGGGGTTTCTACAGGTTAATTGGCGCTTCGAATAGGCTTTGTTTCATCGAAATCGGTTGACGGGAAGAAAAGATATCCCCATTTAGAGTTTAAAAACTAAAATTCCACGCGTACGAAATCGCAAGCGCAGCTAGTAAAAAATAAATTTGAGTTTAAATTGTCATCAAATTGATTGCTTTGCCGCCATTCCATAGGTGGAAAATAACCCTAATACAAGCACTTTTTAAAATGACTAACACTTTAAAGTAATAAATAGGTAGTCGAAAAGTAGCAAGTTACTACATTTCTACATAAATTAAATACCTAATGATGACTGATAATGATTTCTAAATCTGGAGCCTACAAGTTTTGCCTCATCAAGACCGTAGTTATGGTATTAAAACCAGTTCTAAATAGCTGATTGAGAAATTGAATCACATGACGTCCAAATGGGTCAATTAGTAGTCCGTTCTTGTATAAAAAAAGTTCACAGGTTTCAATCCAGGTGAGACAAAATTTGTTTAAAGGTAGATTGTTTAAACATTTGTGTAGAATAAGATCTGGCTTATGTGCATATTTAAGTGTGTCTCTGGATCCATAATGTCTTAAGCCATTGAGTATGAGGTTATTTATTTAATTACGAAACATGTTGCTTATGTTATATAAATAATAAAATATATAGAGGTTTTTATTGGTCTCGAGGGTAGGATACATAAATTAGTTAGATTATTTGAAAGTATAAACGCTTTTTTTATGTACGAAGGCGGCAGACGGGCATACAGTCCACCTGATGGTAAGTGGATACTGTCGCCCATGGACATCCACGATACATGACAACATTAGTCCAAAATGACAAACATTGGCATGACCCCGGATGCGCTGCCTACTTTTGGAGATATGGGAATGGACTTGGAGAAAGGGTTGGGTAAATGGGGAGAGATAGGATGGCAATGTGCTCTGGCACATCTCACTCACTACCGAAACACGTACATACATTAGGGAAATAAAATAAAAGTGGAAAATGCAGTACATTTCAAGGTAGTCTTCTGTGAGAGAGGGGGCATGCTTATGCCAGTCATTAATAGAAAAACTATATTCCCAATTCAAATAAAAAAACATCAAAATACATTTGGCTTTCGACTGTGATATGACAATCATAAGGTTTATTCTAAATTGTCAAAGTACGCCAGATGCCGCCCTTTTCATATCAACACTTACAATCGCCGAACGTCTTGATGAGGTAGAGTTTTTAGATCTACCCTACAGGTTTTTACTACATTTTAACATAAATAAAATGTTATTATATATAACGTCTAAATTTGCCACAAGTTCTATGTACAAGATTTTTTTCAAGTGGCTCCAGATAACTAGCAATTTTTAATTACTACGTAAATGAGGATAAATAAAGTGCAACTAGATATCCTATTTATAATTTTAAGCAGTAGGATCGCATATATCGCCCCTTTAGTGGCAAAAGCGATTATCTGACGTCATCATTATTTTGAGAAAACTCAATTTCAAAGTTTGATTGACGACTAGAATAAGTATTTAAAATATTTTTCTCTTCTCAATGTTATTAATAGAATGTTAATTTATCAAAATGTCTATAGTGTGAATAGAAAATTTAATAAATTTTTGTATGCAGTGGTAAAAATTTAAAGAATCAATAGAAAAAAGAAAAATATAATAACACAAATCAATTTTTCTCTCAATATCTCCAAAAGCGTGTAACGTAGCAGAAAACCGATTTCACCAGTAGAAACAGCTCAAAAAGTTGAATCTAATGGTATATATAACACCTTTTTTTTTGGAAAATTGACGAGAAATCGGTTTTGCCCGTAATGGGAGATTATTTCCATTCAATTGTGCTCGCAGCACAATGTGTGTGCATAGACGCACAAATGAATTAATTTTATTTAAATTTGCCTATAATAAAAAATAAAAATACCATAATAAAAAAATAATAAAAAATACCAAAAGCAACATAGTCAACATTAAAAAGAAAATTAACAATTACAAATTATAAAGGTCTGTTTCTATTGCTGCAGTAGAAGCCGAGAGCCATCTAACTGGATTTTTAAATACTTTTTTTTTATATAAAGGCAGCAGACGACCATGGATTCCACCTGCTGGTAAGTGGATACTGACGCCCTGCGACATGCGCGATACATGCCAATATCAGTCCAGAATGATAAACGTTGGCACGTCCCTGGGTGGAGAAGTTGTTGGGAATAAGGTCTGGCCTGTACTAAGTCATAGAGTAGCCCCGCCCCATCAGGCTCTCAAACTGTACTTTAAATGTCACAATTTGAATAATTAGTAAGAATTAGGAATTTTTCTAATAAAATCTGATATCAATGATGATTACCTCTCTTTTCTTAGTTTGCTGCCAATGCTTATGGCCTGCAGATATCGTAGGATAATTTTAGCAGCGCATTGTGTTGGACCTCGCCTTTTAGCAGGTGAGCGCCTACTTGTGAGATATTAAGGTAATTATATTTGTTGTTTTGTTTCATTATATGGATATTTAGATATATACGGATAAATGTATCACTGGGTAAATCCATGCAACGCCAATTCATTTATAAAGTTTGGTGCTGACAAATTGCCATGAAATAGATGAAAAATATTCAAAAATCCCTGCTAGATATTACTGAGACGAAATATCCGTAAAACCTATTAATTTACCTATGCATAAGCGTGAGTCTGAATATAATGGGCTTGTCTACTGTTGCAATATAAACTTAAAATTAATTCATTATAATCAAATATATTAATTCATTATTATTTGAAAGTTCGTATATAATTCGTTGGATGTACACACTAAATATTTTTTTATTTATATAAATACACAAAACAGAAATATAAAAAAAATAATTCGAGCTTCGCAATTCATTATTTACTTCATTTTATTATAATGTATTGCACATACATTTTATTAAATAAAATACTTAGTTGTTGTTTTTAAAAAAAAATAAGAAAAAGTCATGGTATCCTGGCAAGATTCTTAAAAAAAAAAAGTGGATTGGACGTTAAGATTCTTTCTACTAAATAACAAAATCTAGTGCCAAGTGCGTGTCTAAAAACGCATAATACCTACAAAGATTTCAAATAGAGGAATAGTCTAAACATCTAGGCACTTCGTTAGTCTATCTTAGATTAGACTTTATACATATTAAAATCTTTAAGCACATGATAACATTTATTTTTGTAATTGAAGTGTTGTTGAATTTTTAACTGTTTAAATATTTCATTTTTAACTTCATAATATTTTTATTTATTTACAAATATGAATACAATGTATTAAGTAATATGTATTTGTAAAGCCTAGCAGTTGGACAGAGAGTAGATTATATTAAAATAAAAAAAACTGACGGTATTTGTTTTTAAGCCTCCGTCCACACGAATCCCCCAATGTACAGTTTAGTTCTGATACCACTATAGTTTCGTTCAATATATAATTAAAATATTTGGAAGCATGGAAAAAGCTACGAGTCTTACAAAAGATAGAAGGCGAATCGTATTATCATGTACCACATTACCTTTACTTCTCAAATATTTTATTCAACGGAAACTCTATTGGTATTAGAGCGAACAGTACATTGGGAGATCCGTGTGGAGAAAAAAACCCAAATGAATCCCCCCAAGGGATCCTAATGGACGGAGGAGTAATTAAAGTCAAACCATAATTTATTTTTAATCATGTCAAACTCTTATCAATTTTTTTGCCCTTAATAATTCAACATCAGTGATACTTAATTATTTTCTTCCATAAGTAATTCGGAACAATACAAGTTGCCGACATGAGATTCATACTCTTCTTTAATTTATCGAGTTCATTTCACACCTCCATAGCTAAAAGAAAAAACTTAACACAAACAAAATCGCTACATTCATAAAGCAGATCAGGTGAACAATGGGAGATGGTAAAAGTCGTAGCCCCGTTGGCCTCTCGCTGCTAGCCAGATGTAAACAACGTGGTACGCACCTGGTATGAAGCAAATGAGACCTGCTACAAAGAAAACTGCACCTTGGAGACCATTTTCAGGTTCAGCGACAGCAAAAGCTCCCATGCCAAGTAGGCCGACTCCTACGAGGAGGAGTATAACTGCTGCGCACACTGTTTTCCAGTTCTCTTTGACTTTCGGATGGTTCCAGCAGTACATAGATGTTGAGGCCTCAACATACTCATGTATGAGTGAATCTGAGTCTCGGGAAGTGGTGTCTTCTGGGCATTTGTAAGTTTTACTGGAAAGAAATCACACATGTAAGTTGATACTTTATAACCCTTATTAATATTCAAATTAATTATAGTTTTTTCAGTACATGTACATTGTTTTAGAGTGTGTCAACTTCAGAGCTAGAGTCTCCCTTAGCTCCGTCCTAGAGGACATCGCCCTCTACGCCTGAGAAAGGAACCTACGACGTGTCTCTCTACGCCTCCAACGCGCAGTCACCGCCCTAGGTGAGTGGTTTGTGAGGTGAAAGATAGAGGTTAACCTGGAGAAAAGTACAGCCCTGTGCTTCCCTTTTCCCAGGGGTGGCACTCGTGCCTCTAGGCCCTGTCTCTCCCCACTCCAGATATGCTTTTTCGGTCAAACTATCCCCTGGGTTAGGAAGACCTTGGAGTCACACAAGACCATCGACTGACCTTCCGAGAACATATACAAACTGTTCAAAACCGAGCCGCTTATAGACTCGGCCGCCTCAACCCTCTCATAGGCGGGAGAACTAAAATGTCGCTTAGAAATAGGCTGGCATTGTATAAAACCTCCGTACGTCTCATAATGACCTTCGCTAGCGTTGTCATTGCACACGTAGGGGGGCTATGTTAAAATACTCCAAACCCTCCAAAATAGATTTGTGCGCAAGACTGTGGGTCCCCCATGGTACTCTCGCAATGTCAAACTCCACAAGGACTTGGAATTTCCCTCCATCGTCAAATACGTGAAAGACTCCGACAAACGCTACTACAACAGAGTCCCTCACCATAACCCCCTAGTAGTTTCCAGCCTAACGTATGTCCCCCATCAGAATGCCTCTCTCTGTTACAGACTCCACTTACCACCTGGTGAATCGTCAGCCACCTTTTTTATATAAAAAATATTCTAATTATAACAGGTATGTATTTAAACGGGCAACAAATATATTGGCATTTGTTTAGGTATAAAATATACCTATTACCCATAGGTCTATTTTATACTTATTATGTTACTTATTATGCAGAATTATTATGTTGTCAGCAAATCGTTATCAGCTTATAATGTTTTATTGTTTGAAAAAATGAACTATTTTAGGCAGCCATTAATTAGGGACGACAGCTAAAAATAAAATCATATAGGAATTTATAATGTGCCATCAGATTAAGAGGATGAATTTTACTAAACATAGACATCTATAATGTTAATACTTAGATCCTTATTTTTATTTGTCGAGCAAATAATGCGAATTGAATAGTAAATCCAAATTATGAGCTTCAACCCAAACAGCTTCAACCGCATTTCTTAAAATTAATGAAATGATGTCAAAAAATACTAAATGAGCCAAAAATCAACTTATTTTTGAATAACTGAAATGAATTACACTGCTTTACTCTACCCCACTCTACTCTAAGAATGACATCACAAAGTTGACATAGTACTCCTATTTCTGCATTGTCACAAGAGAACCTAAGCCTATATTTTTGCTGTTATATAGGTGTCCCAGATTGAGCGCCGGATTTATATGTCGCGCCATTTTTTGTTTGGCGCTTGGCAACTCTGGTTTGTTTATAGATGTCATATATGACGCCACACGAAAGAACAACGCAGTATGAATTTGAGAGCAGTGTGAAGTGGACCATCATTTTAGCGAAAAAATCATTTTTAGTGATGAGGCCCATTTCCATAAATAATACGTCAATAAGCAAAACTGTCATATCTGGGGCTTGGAGAATGCTCATGAGATTCTTGAAAAACAGATGCATCCTCAAAGAGTTACAGTTTGGTGCGAGTTTTGGTTCGGCGGGATCATAGGGCCATTTTTTTTAGGTATCGGTAATTAGGTAGGCATAGAGAGGTATTGGAACATGCTACAGTTTTTTTGTGCACCAATTGGAAGATTTGGACCTCGATAAACTGTGGTTCCAACAGGACGGTGCCACATGTCACACAGCCGGAGAAACAATGACTTTTTTTTTTTAAATTAAATCCCACGCTCAACCTGGGACATGCTTTAGATATGCTGCTCATTCAATATTTTCTATTACTCATTTAACTATTTAACATAATACAATTTTTTACGAAATCAGATGTCCAGAGATAGAAATTAAAACTTTAAGTGTTATTTCAGAATACTAAGAAAATTTTAAAATTTCCTTAAATTTTGTCAGAAATATACTTTTGTGATGAAATCAAGTATGTAATTTTATTTGCTAGGACTAAAACTAAGTAAATTATATTTGATGTCAAGTCATGATTTTTGCTGGCCAAGTCACATTTTTGATTACCTATAAATTATGGTGATACATATATAGGGTTTCCGATTTCTCGAGGTTTTTTAGTTCTCGGGTGTCGAGAGTTCTCGAGCCTGATTTCTCGGGTCTTCTCGGGTTGTCGAGAAAAAAGTAAATTTTTGTCTAGATTTTTTATTTAAATAATAAAAAGAGTCTTTAATTTAATTGTGTTTATTTTAAATGATAAAATCAACATAATTTGAAACAAAAAACTAATTCTTAATAAAAAATCAGCTCAAAACAAATATACTAACTAAAAACAATCATATTTTTTCTTCTCACCATAACTAATCTCACTAATTTTTAATAAAAAACAAAATCTCTGTTAACAATCAGCTTAAAACAAACATTTTTAACTAAAAACAATCATAAATTTTCTCATCATAACTAAAAGTCACTCACTAATCTCACTATGTGGGTGATATGGTATGCATCACAATTTTTGGCAGTTTTAATGTAATTAAATAATAGGTATCTGCTATTAATACGAAAAAAATAACTGTCTTTAAGCCTACTTATTAATTCTTATAAAATATGCCTTAAGATAAACTAAAGCATTAATAGATTTATCAGACAGGCGGCTTCTAATCTTACTGACCACATTTCCCGATATGGAAAATACCCTTTCATTTTCTGTTGAAGTCGGCTTGACTGAAATTAATGCCTTGTATAGTGTTTCCAGATTAGGAGTCCTCTTGCCTGTTTTTTCAAATAGCAAAAACTCTTTTTTTATTATTGATTTTGAAAGCACCACAGCATTAGTTGATTCATCATTTTTCGAAACACCTTTTATTGCTCTCTCTAATTGAGCTGCAAAGCTGTCTTGTTCAGGTTCTGATTCGCTTACGCCTGCTTCAACAACTTCTGAATTATTTTCTGTCAAAGGTTCTGTAGTAGTGGGAACAGTGGGGTATAGGCGATTGAATAAGTCTTCAGCATATCCAATTAAAAATGTCTTGCTATTATCGATAAAATAATCACTCTTTTTGTGCATAAAATTATCGGGGCTGTTTAGGTAGCGTAGCAGCGATATTAGAGGTGTATTCCGACGATCTGATATTTTCATTTTAAGAGATTCTACTAATTGAAGAGCCAAAGGGTGGTCGATATTTTGTAATTGTTTTAGCAACACGTCTATTATAGCCTCTGCAGTTAGTAAATTGGCACCTTGTCTGCTCAATGCTTCTACTGCAAGTTTCGTTGGCGTCAATATCAACAGCAATTTTTGTAGTACACAAATATTTTCCTCCTTCCATTTAAATGAGCTATCTAAATCAATCAAGGCTTTTTTAATGGAATTTTTTAACTTCAAGAAACGCTCAATCATTGTTAGCTTTGAATTCCACCTAGTTCTGACATCCTGTAATAAGGCTAGTTCTGGCCCGAATTCAGTCTTCACATGTTTTTGTAGTGTGATATTTCTGAGAGGACTCTTTCTGAAAAATCTTATGATCGAACGGGTCTCATTCAGGACTTTATTTATGTCGTCATCAGGTTGCAATATAGATTCTTCATCAGATTCGTCGTCGATATCAGTGCTGGCTTCATCAGAGCTGCTGTGTTCATCGTCGCTAACAGGTGTGTTTCTTCTAGCAACTGTAGTTTCTGGTTTTTTTTTACAAAAGGTATCAAGAATAGCCAAATGGATGGCATGGTTTACACAGAGGACCATCTCACAGGGGCTCTCTCTGCCAAATTTTTTCATAACATTTGGCCCGTCGCTGGTTACGGCCAAGACGTAATGCTCGAAGTTTACCCCAAAGTATTTCAAACGCTCCTCTACTATTTCTCTAACCTCTGCGGCACCGCATTTTCCGGGTATGTAAACTAGCCCCAAATTGTAAACTTTTGCCTCTGCTGTATGGACACAGACGCTAAAATATCGTCTGTTTCGTATGCTTGTCCACTCGTCAATTGTCACACTTAGCCGGTTTCCTGATGTGCAAATCTGAGAAAGCTCTTTTATCATCTCTTTCTCCTTTTCATCATAAAACTTCAATATTAGGTTCATTACTTCGGTTTGGGTCTTTGGGAGTTTATACCCCTTGGCAACAAGTGATTCACGGATAAATTCACTTTTAGTAATGCCTCTTATAGTAAAACCGTCTTGGGCAGAAAGTTTAGCTAAAATTTCACCTAACGATTTTCTGGGTTGAACGTCAAATTTCAGTGTCTGCTGTACGTGCATAGTTTCAAAAGCACTTCTAGATTTTTTTGGTGCCGTCACCCCGGAACTGGACGAGCTGGTAGATCCGTCTTCTGTGTTCATTTGAGCCTCGGTGGATCTTACATCAATTTTGTGTACATGAGCTAAATGCCTCACTAGTCCGCTTGTGTTTGATCCTTTACAGGATATGGTTTTAGGACATTTTAGACATTGCGAATTTGAGGCGTCCTTATTTTTTTTGAAATATTTCCAAACTTTGGAAGTTTCCATTTTGGTCCATCAGTTGTAAAATCTATAACAAACAGTTCAAGGATTAGTAAGTATTTTAGTACCTACAAAATAACTGACGCAACAGTGGGGAGGCCTATGCCCAGCAGTGGGTTGATGTGGTTAGGTTAGGCTGATGACGGGCGAAGCCGTGGACGGAAAGCTAGTTTTAAATAAATAATAACAAAACTTACCTGTTTGTTCTGCAATTCTATTACTCGTACGTTACTAAATAAGTACACTATGCTGGCTTTATGATCCGATTTTCAATCCGAAGTAATCCGAACACGGCGGGAGTTGAAACACGAATGAACGAAACACAACTGGGGCCGCGCGGGCGCTTGCGTTTGTCGGCGAAAACAAAGGATACCGACAGACACGAGCCGCGCTGTCAAAGGATGCCGCCGATTGCCGCCGCCACCTCGCATTTACAAAGAAAGCTAAGCGTAAAAATGTTTATTTAAATTTCTCGATGTCTCGACTTTTCTCGAGCTGAATTTCCCGGGAACGAGACCAACCGATTTCCCGGGAATTCCCGGGACGAGAATTCCCGGGAACAAACCCTATACATATATGAAATTTGGTATAAATTTCTGTTTTTCTTTTCGGATTATTCTGTAGCTATTATTTGCTGTTATTAAATTTTCTTGCGAGTAGTACTTTCAATTGAGTGCAGTTTTTTGTTGATCAATCATTTATCTGCTGCCATAAAAAATACATATCCCATTATAAAACTGTAATAGCTATAAATAGGCATAGTTTCTATAACAACATATATTTTATAACAAATATATTACAAATAAGGATAATAATACTCGTAGAACATTGCACAGAACAATGAGTTGGTACAATGACATAATTATGACTTCATTCATGCATTACAAGAAATTAAATAAAATAAGTAAAGGATATTTAAAATGCTACTTATTGTTCATATTAAATGACTGTACAACTTAATTTAACTTGTTCAGTATGATTAATTATTCATTCATCTTTTAAACAGGCCAACATATATTTATGACTAGGGATGCTCGCAATTTCGTTTGCGTGCGTGAACTTTAGCTTAACGATAGCCAGCTACAAACACGCGTCCTAGCTTCCTACTTTGCTGAACGGGTACAGAAATTAAGGGATTCTGAATTGTATTGTCACTTGTGATTAGAAGTGGATCCTGAATGATAATTGTAAACTTTTGTTACAATGGTTGAACCCAGGAGACAGCCAAACAATGTCCCAAACGTAAACTGAATCAAAAGAAGCTCAGTATGGTGGTAAAGTGCCAGTATTGTCCAGTACAGCTTCTTGAGATCTGACACAACAATTAATGCAGATGTGTACTGTAAACAACTGCAAACGATGATGGACAAGCTCACTATCAAACAACTGAGTCTAGTCAGTTGCTTTAGTCCACTGCTTCTCCATGATAATGCTCACTCACACACTGCACGATAGACAGTCTCAAAGTTACAGGAGCTTCGTTTGGAAACTCTCCATCCACCCGTACTCGCCAGACCTTTCCCTTCCGATTTCCTTTTTTTTTTTAATTTGGATAACTTTTTACAAATCCGATAAAACTAAAAAATTAAAATTAAAAATTCAACTCCATTGCAGTGACAAATGCCTTCAAAGAATTCATTGAGTCCCATCCCCACTAGTTCAATACCAGAGGCATCAATCTATCAATTTCTATTAAAATGGCCAAAAGTGCATTGATAATAATGGACAATACTTTGATTAATTAAATATATAATTTCCATACAAAAAAATATATTTGACATATTCCATATACAAAAAAAATATATCAATATCCGGCAATTTAATAGATAAAGACCTAATAAAAAAAAAA
This sequence comes from Sesia apiformis, assembly GCA_914767545.1. NCBI lineage: Eukaryota > Metazoa > Arthropoda > Insecta > Lepidoptera > Sesiidae > Sesia > Sesia apiformis. Next base: position 1,068,125 of record OU611968.1, read on the forward strand.
ATACTTTTAATAAAGCCTATACCCCCACAAGGAACAATTTCAGTCATTGACATGAGATTAGCCAAGACTGGACCTAAAAGAGGTTTGAATAGAGGCTTTAGAATTACTCAAAAACTACTGGATGGATTTTCATCCATGAAATTCATCATGTAGGTGCTTTTACGGGTGTTAAAAATCTTTTACAGCTGCATAGTCAAAAAAGTGTCAGAAAAAGAATTTAGAGTGTCAGAGGATTAAAGAGAATTCTCAATTAGGGTTCTGAATGATGATTATTTATCAATTAAAGAATTGAAATTAATTATCTTTATGAATATTGTTTATTTACACAAGATTATAGAAAAAAAATATTGTAATATCCCAGTATTACAACTTTGCCCAAACTAGGGATGAAAATGATTGCTACTTTTAATTCATTTTCATTTGATGAAATTATTATTACTTTTCACTGTGATTTCACCTGTGAAAAGTAGCAGGCAATGATTTTCATCTACGATAAACACATGCTATCATGTTACCTGCTACATTTTAATGAATAATTTTCATAATCAGTCTACATGACTGAATGTGCTATGTTAAGCCACAAGGCTCTAATCTTTATAATAGGTTTTATCAATATATAAATAGTAGCTTAAATACTTAGTATAACATTAGTGCATAAGTATTGAAGTTATAATATTGAAAAAATCCGTATGCATAGTATAATTTATTAATAGTAGCTCCCAATATGAGCTAATTGTCTTCCTTGTCAGCAACCCAGTTATAAAGTCAACAACAGGGTTACAGGTCATTGTTCCACTAAAATTTCTAGTAAGCAATTAGTGTACAAGCAGTGAGAACTAGGTCTGTGGTGCACTGAAATCACCTCACGTACGTACCTACAGTTCAACCGCCTTTAGACCATAAGGAAGTGACTCACTAAAGGTCAAGAACATTAAGACGATTTAAGACAAAGAAACTGTCCTTTTAACACAATTTTTATAATAAACCATGAAAAAACTTTGTTGTATATAGAAAACAAGCAGTACCTGGCCTGATAGTCAATTCCATCTTTATATTTATTCTGTAAAGGCGATCTATCTCCCGTCGCCCCATACACTTTTATAGCTTCATCTGTCTCCTCTTCAAATGCGTCGTCTATTGAAAAACGCTTATCGTTGTTACCGAATGTACGCGTCATTTTTAAATTTTATTCTTAATTGCTTGGAGATGTAAAACAAACATTACAGCGTACAAAGGTAAAACAGCTGTCAATTTGTCATATCTAAACATACGCCATATTGATTGATTGTGATGAGATCTGAAACCAACATCGTTAAAAACATGTAATTTTTTAAAGTTACAGTTTTAAGTTTTATAGACTATATAGTTATATAAGTAAATAAAAGCTACACTATTTCACAGGCATTTAAAACCGCTCATAAATTTTGTTGAAGAATATCAGTAAAATAGTTAATGTCAAAACTTATTCCGAACGTTAACACTACACTATTTTAAAATGACTTTTTGGCGGGAACCCTTTCCAGTAAAGTTGAGATTTTGATTATTGTAAAAAATCTACTGTAGGATTTGTGGTTTAATGGGGACAGTTTATTAAATTTCAAAGAGCCTAGTGTTAGTACATATTTTTTGTGATAATTAAATAAAAGCGTGAGATTGGTGTTCTTCCAAGAAGTCCAACTCTGTTCTCAGTAAATCTATTACCAGTTATCACCAGAGGTCGGAATTAGATAGTGTGATTTATGTAGGGGAACCCGGGGTAGAACGGGGTACCGGGGCGGAACGGGAAAGAGGCGTTGTGCTCGCTACAGGCGACAGAGATGCGTGACCATCGCGCACAACGTTCGGTCCGCTGTGCTGCGCTATACGGAGTGGCCGCTGTCAGTGTGAGAGTGCGCTTAGTTTGGATTTTATCGAAGGTCGACGAAAAAGCTTGCAGATTTTAATTTTGCTATGCAATACCAAGGTAATTACACTATACACTATTATTTGTTCGGATATTAACATTACATGTTTGTTTAAACATACTTTTGACTAACTAAACGTCTAGTGATAACTCAAGTCCAATAAATATAACCGGTCATAACACTCGTGTTTACGTGAACGGTGCGTCGGGGCACAATGGGTGGGGCATAATGGGGTATACCCCGTTCCGCCCCTTAAATATTTGTACTTCTCATATAAATACGCATTTTTATTTCATCTGCAGATGGTGCGTTCATATATAAGACAGTCCGACCAGCCGACAGTCCTGTCCTGGTCTACATTGCTAATCCCGTTGCCAAAAGTGAAAGCTGGAATGAAAAGAGTTAAAAGAAAGGGTGGAAAAACAGCAATCCTGACCGCTTCACCTTCCAAGACTGAATTAGAAGAATCTATTAAAAAGACACAAAATATCAATAAAGCGAAAGTAGAAAAAAATAAACAAGACTGACGTTAAAAGGTAAAGAAGACATACCTGAAGGAATGAAAGCTAAGCCAAAGAAACAAAAAAGAATCAGAACTAAACCTGAAGAACACTCAGAAGACGTAGAAAATTTTAAACAAAAACAAAGAAGAAACAAGAAGAAAGAAACAAAAAAGAATCGGAACTGAATCTGAAGAAAGCTCGGAAGATGAAGACGCGATCTGCTTGTATTGCCATGATTTATACTCCAAGTCCAATGAAGGCTAGTGGTCTTGTAGCATTTGTAAAAAATGGGCACATTTGGCGTGTGCTGGTCTAGATAGTGACGACGATGACAGTGTTATCATCTGTGAACTATGCCAATAATTAGTACCCCATCGTGCCCCGGGTTCATTTCCCATTGTACCCCGGGGGGTGGGGCAGAATGGGAAATTTCCCTTTATTTTTCAAACAATATTTTTTCAAAGTAATCATTAATTTAGATAAGTTTAGCTTTAATTTCCTTGTAGAGAAAGAAGTAAATAAACCTACAAATTGCCAAATAATGGTGTTGTTTCATTCAAACTCTCACAAATTGTGACCCAAGCTTAGCTACCCCGTTCCACCCCGGGTTCCCCTACTTGCAATGATATCATAGAGCAAAAGAAGAATATGGATATTCCTTAAATCCTGGGATTTCAGTTTAAAACGTATTAAAAATCCGATGATTTCCAAAGTAATAAAATGATGTATTGTAGAGAGAATTGTAGGTTACCAAATGATGGTAAATATAAAAACTGAAACTGATGTTAAACCGTTTGTTACACTAACCGTTTCCTTCTCCTCTTAGAGAATTTAGTTACAAAATGTTGTTTCCGCGACGTTTCGTTCCACAGAAATGTAACTACAAAAAAAAGTATAAGACCCGCAATTTTACACTGAGTCCAAAATGAAATCGCTCTTGAACAATCTTCTGTATACTGTCTTTCGTTTTGTATTATGTTATGACTATTTATTATGCTAAAAATTGATGTACGTACAGTAATTAAATTTAAGTAATTAAGTGCACTAATCTTGGAGTGCTATTAAACGAAACAAAATATTGTTAATAACATTGCTACATATGATTATCACTTTACTGTGGTATTATCACTTTAATAATAATTACAATAGGTGGTAAATCATTAAAAGTTCATTATTTTAAAACGTTATTTAGTGGGAAACTGGCAACATTAATATTGATTTTGGCTAGACAGTAAACTTGTCAATTCCGCTTGATGTGCACCTGAGTACTTCTACTTTTGACAAATTCTCATTTACATTTACACCGCCTAGTATTAATATGGACAGCAATATAACTTTTGCAACTATGAATATATGTGTAGAATCAGTGATTTAAGTTAACCCTTGTGCCACCCTACATGCAAGTCGTTCTTGGTTAACATACATCTATTGATTTTTCTCCTTTTGGTTTCATCTAGAACGTATTGATTTCTGCTCGACATTACGAGAAAAAAATTAGTCTTAAAAATTGAAAATTATAGTTTAATTAAATGTAAGAACTTTAGTGGATCGTCTATTTCTTCTTTTAATTTTTAATATATTTTTATATAACATTAAAGCTTGTAGTGCGTTTTTTTTTGTCTAAGACTTAAATTCTAGTGTAAATAAAAGGTTAAAGTTGTAAAATGATGACTTCTAGAATTTGTAAACGTTCAACAAAAAAAGTGGCTATACATTCTATACTAACTAAAAAACGAAGACAACAATGTGAACCACTTCATAGTCCAAGAACAGTGACAAGACGTACTACGCCACTCCCAGTGACAAAAAACAACAGCAGTGCACACTTTGAGACAGTGTCCACTTCACAGGAATGTAGCACCCGCAGTCGTTATGAACTACGCCGCAAGCTACCCATGAGAAATGATGACATTCAACTTGCTACTGTTTGCTCTCAACCGCCCAGGAAGAAATCAAGAAAATTACTGTCAGAAGATGTGAATGCATTGCAGTATTTGCAATATATGTTGCCAGATGAGTTGTTGCTCCATATTATGTCATACCTTTCAGAAGGAGACATTTGCCGCCTGGCTCAGGTCTGCAAGAGATTTAATATCCTTACTAATGATACTGGTCTATGGAAAACTCTATATCAGTCTGTATTCGAATATGACACTCCACTTATGCACCCAGCTGCATGTCAGTTCGAGTTCTTAGACTTAGATAACTACAGGGAGGACAATGCATGGAAGAAGAGCTTTAAGCAGCTCTATCACGGGATACACGTTCGTCCCAGCTACCACTCTAAGCAGGGCTCTCGGATTAAATATTTTAACACTATTAAAGGAGCTCTTCATTACATATACTTAAGAGATAGCACTGTAAATAAAACCAATAGATGTTGTTGTGGCCTTACTGCACCTGCCCTTGTGTTTGTACATTCAGGCACCTACGAGGAAGAATGTCTTTCTATAGAAACCTATGTACAACTCGTCTGCTGTGCTCCTGGCAATGTTATGGAATCTATTATTTTGGAACGTGAAGCTGAATCTGTTATAAATTACCATGCCAATCAAGCACGCACTGGTCACATGACACTTAAATTTTTCCCTGCATCAAACAGTAAAGTACGGCATCAGCACTGTTGTTTCGACTCCTCGCACACAGTTGATCACTGTGTCATTCACAGTGCTAGAACACATACTATCAGAGGAAACAACCATATTCCACGTCTTGTGCATTGGCGTCTTCGTGTGGAAGTACGTGCGGAGCCAGCAGACTTCGTGCCAACAAAACCGCCTCAAATCGAATATAGAACGCGCTCGGGAGCGATAATTCCACTAATCGGTAACGAAGTCGTGATTGCGGCGCCTCCGCACTCTTATAGTCTCAGACCTCGTCGACACTAGTTTAGTTACAAAGATTGTCTTTTATTTCCGAATCTTTATTATTGAACATTACCTATAGTTTTACATACTCTTTTGTGTTCTCTCAGACAGTTTAATTATAATTTTATTTTTTTATTATTTCGAATATTCACAGTATTAAACGTACCTAACAGATAATTTAAAAAAAACTGGCAACACAGAATACGAAGTGTCATTACTCTTCCTTGTCATTTGTCGTATATGTCAAATTCTCGTGGTGTCGTACTTTGGTGATAAAATTTGAGAAAAAATACATTAATGTTAAAATGGTTAATAAAAATTGGTGCAATTTTAAGCCTACACTTTCAAATGGGGTACTGAGTTGTATCAAGAAACAAGGTTTCAAGGCTATGACTCCTATTCAAGCGGCTGTTATTCCTCTCATATTGACTTGCAAAGATGTGGTAGCGGAAGCCGTGACCGGCTCTGGAAAAACTCTTGCATTCGTCGTGCCGTTGCTTGAAATGCTGCTGAAAAAAGAAAAAGATACTCCCCTTAGAAAAGACTTCGTCTACGCTGTCATAATATCTCCTACTAGAGAGCTTGCCACTCAAATATTTAAGGTTAGCTAAAAATATATTGTTTATTTAATACATTGAGTGCTAATGAATCATTAAAACTTGAGCAGGCTGTACAATATCTACCATTGAGTTAGGAATGAGGTCTGCATCTCAAATTTCAAAATGTAGAGTTTAATAGTTTTTGAAAATAGCACCATGCCATTGGTTGCCAAAGGGTTTTTTAAGCACGGCGTTCGGTTACTACTGTGTTTAAAATATAATTATAATTGCTTATTATCTGGAATTCATGTTCAAAATATTCAAAACACTAATTAAAGTTTGAAACACATTCATACACATACACCCACAACTGCTGGGTGTACTCGGCTGGCCACGTTACCCCTCTCTCACAGAAGACTACCTTGAAATGTACTGCATTTTCTAATTTATCATATTTCCCTAATGGAGTGTGATGGGTGGACTTATGGGGGTCTTAATCACCCCCCTAAAACCATTTTTACTTGCGGAAGACACATAGTTTTTGTTAATTAAATTAAACTATACAAAATTTAATTTTACTCACTTTAAATGAAATGCAATGTTGTAAAAAAATGTTACTACACTATTATTTTTAAATGAAAGTGAAAATAATGAATACCCAGTTTTTTGACATGAAACAAATTAGAACTTGCAATTTTGTTTTTGACAGATGAGATCAAATGAGATGTTATGTCAACTCATTCCATAAGTTTCTCTTTATAAAGTGCAGAGCCAGAAGCTCACAAAGGAGGTCCTAAAACAAGTGAACCTATGAGGCCAAGTGGAGTGAAGGGGGGAGGTATGAGCTCCCTCTCCTCCCCTGGGGGAGGAGTCCCCCTCCCCACATCTTCTCTTCCCCCTCAACCTTTAAATTGATGGTACATATTGTACATTCCTTCCCTTGAGCGTTATAGGTCAAATGGTCAATGTTTGGTGGTCTTGAACTCTTTTAACTATTAAAATTTAATTATTTAACTTTGTAGTTAAATATAGGAGTCTGGAACTAAAGGTTTTTCAAGATCATTCGTCCTGACTTAGCTCAAGCTTTCAGTGCTCATTTTTACAATACTTAGTATTAGTACAGTATTAGTACAATACCTTTGCTTCCTTTGCTTTTAAACACATTTCAATACATACTTAAATGTGAAACAGGAGGCCTGTCAGTTTATTAGTAATAGTATGAAATTTGTAACATAACCAGATGTTTTAACATAATTTCTAGTTTCTGTATAGTTTCTCTTTCTGCACAGCACAGAGCCATAGACAGTAGGTATAAGTTAAAACTAATTCCTATGAAAGTCATGCACATTTTCTTCTCAGGTAATTGAGCAATTCCTATATGAGCCAGATCTAAGCCATGTGACAGTGTCGCTGCTTGTTGGAGGGCAATCAATAGAGGCCGATATGGAGAGCCTGCAGAAAGGTGCCCATGTTGCAGTGTGCACACCGGGCAGACTGGAAGACTTGCTGGCTGAGAGAAAACATCTCAACTTAGCTGGAAGGTTAAAGGAGCTGGTGAGTGATTTCAGTGCAAGATTTTGTTGTCCTTATAGCTTATAGTTGCTTTTTGTCAACTGGTATGATGATATGAATGATGATGATCTTCTATACTTTTATTTATACTAGCTGAAGTCCATGTAGAAGTAGGATTAAAAGCTATCTGTCCTGTGTAAATCTGTCCCATGAACTACATATGTACCAAATATTATAGAAATTCATTGATTTATTGCAGAGTTAATTAATAAGAATTGTAATCCCTATACAATATATGAAGGGCAACATATGTTTGTCTGGTTGTTCATGTAAATTTGAAATCAACTGCTCTGATTTTTACTGTTGTTTTGTATGGTTTTTCACTATTCTGTATTTAGCCTTACAGCCTTTCATGTATTTTTTATATCAAAATTTGTCAAGTATTTCTGAAAATATACTCAAATTTAATAATTCTCTGGGCAAAGTCAGTTTTCAAGCCATTAATATTATTATTAAAGGCCCCTCTGCCATCTATTCTATATAAAATAAAAGTGACATACTTTTTCTCAAAAACCACTAAAACAATTCTGATGATAACTACCAATGTGTTACCAATCTCTTTTGAAATATGTTGTGAGCCTTAATTTAATTATCTTAATTTTTTTTTTTATAGAGAAGAGGGCGGACGAGCAAGCGGTCTCACGTGATGGTAAGTGTTACCGCCGCCCATGGACACCTGCAACACCAGGGGGTATGCGGGCGCGCCGCCGGCCTTGCAAAATCCTATCCTATGTGGGCAGTTGCTAGTTTCACCTGTGATTTCAATTGTCAAAGGGTCTTTGAGAGCATTAAAATTTGTAATGTAATGATGTAGTTTATTTTAGTGTATATGTTAAAACATCAATAGTTTGTAAATTCGATAAATATAGATATTTTACAGATAACTATCGACAGTTTGGTTGCATGAAGGAGTAGGTAGGCAAATAAAAAATAATGCATTCTCTTTATATAGTTAAAATAAAAAAAAATAACAGTCTTTAAATTAAGTATAAATTTGCACTTTGATGAAAAGAAATTACAAAACAATTTTAATCAAAAACATTTGTTTTATTCCTTTATCTTTAAGACTGTTTCGGTGCTCTGTGATGATCTGGCCAACCTTTAAGAATATTCTCTCATATGGTACAGACATAGCACATTCATTCCCTCAGTGAGTGACGGAACGATTCGGAAGACCGAAATCTGAATGAGAACTTCGCGACTAGTGTTATCAGTAACAAGTATTGAGTGATGTAGTCGACAATCGACTGTTGCAAAAAATATTGATTACTACGATATCTATCTATAGATGGGGTATCTATAGATAGATGGGGCAAAAGCAGTCAGTGCATGACTTTCGCGGTATCATATTGTGCATGCGGCTAGCCGCACAAGTGCCTACGTAGGCCTAACTCGAGGTATAATTTTAATGAACCTTACATTATTCTATTGTACTTTGTTTTTTTTTTATTATGCCAATGTTAAGTTAATGAGGGAAATAATGCAAGTGGTAAAAAGTAGGAATTTAGAATTTTCATTAATCACCGAAGGTTTTACATTTCTAAATTAAAAATAAAATAAGGTTTTAAATTAAGAAAACATATTCCCTACTTTACGTAACTTTTTTCTCAAACTAATAGTTACTATTCATAAGTTAAGTGTAGTATTGTTTACTTTTCAGGAATTCCTTGTTTTAGATGAAGCTGATCGCTTGCTCGACCTCGGGTTTAGCTCAACACTGACCACTATCCTACAGTATCTGCCGAGACAGCGTCGCACTGGCTTATTCTCCGCCACACAGACCAAGGAACTACAAGACTTAGTCCGAGCTGGCCTTAGGAACCCTGTGGTCGTCAGTGTTAAAGAAAAATCAACCATAAGCACACCATTGTTGCTTGAAAATTATTATATCATTGTAGAACCACAAGATAAACTTTTGTTTCTACTTAACTTTCTAAGAAACCGCAAGATTGTGAAAGGATTGTTTTTCTTGCCCACTTGTGCTTGTGTCGATTACTGGGCGGACGTGTTGCCAGTGTTCTTGCCGGATATTAAAATTTTTTCAATTCATGGCAAAATGAAGCAGAAACGGAGTAAAATTTTGGAGAAATTCCGTGAGACTGAAAATACTGTTTTGCTTTGTACGGACTTGTTGGCGAGGTGAGTAAATTTGTTACTTATGGCCCGTTTACACAAGGAAAGTTTCTCTAACGTTAGTTTTTTGTTTTTATATAGACAAGTGGGCGGACGAGCAAGCGGTCCCACGTGATGGTAAGTTTATGGTATGATAGTTTCTCGAACATTGATCAAAAGCTAATATCTTATCATCATCTAATCACTGTTTTCCTTATCATCGACTTTTTGTCATCGTGTGACCAGTTGCAGGCGAGAATTGTATGTAGTTTAGTCCTACGAGATATTTTTATTATTATTATTATTATATTCTCACCTGTACCCTTTCGAGAAACCCTCCTTGTGTAGATTGTTAAGGGGGAGGGTACATGCTGTAATCCCACAGCGACTTGGTCGCTGTCCTCTGACTAGTTACTCTGACATCATAGAACACTACCATCAAATGGGATGATGTGCATTTGATTTTCCTTTATTTTTCTCAATATTGCATTCTAGTAACAAACTTCCGTAGATTCCCATTATTGGCCACATTTTTATACATAGGTATATACCTAGAATTACTGAAAAAGTCTGCTTTATTGTTTTATTTTATAGAAAATGTAGTAGGTGACTAATAGTCTACCTGATGGTAAGGGGAAACTTTTGGGCTGCAACATCTGCAATACACGCAGAAATCGGTCCAGAGTGACAAACGTTGATATGCGATGTGTTGCGAAAAAGAATTTGTAGGGATAGACAGGAGATAGACTGGATAGTAAAGATAGTACAGGTTTTTTTATTGGAGCTACTTTATCACAAGATTCTGTAATCACAATTCTATTACACATTATTGAAAATTTGTGTCCTTTTTGGGTTGTAGCAGATGTACACATCCCGGCCGAAAGTAATACACATTGACTGTGGTCGGCTAGATCGGTTTTGTAGAGCGTCGTCTCCGTCGTAATGGCACACGACAAAACCAAAGCTAGCCAATAGTCTCTTTCTAAAGACCGATGTGTATTACTTTCGGCCGGGAAGTATACTGTACTGTTAACTGTGCTTTTTGCATTGTTTTTGATTGTAATCAGTTAGAATATTTCTTTTATCCAGATCTATTGTGCAATGCAATGCAACCAGCCCTTTCAGTATACCCCATTCACATTGTCTTGTGCATGGGGGATGAATGGTCTTAAAACACACTTTAGAGTCCACTCTTCTAGAGGTGGATGTTGTTCCTCAGGACTTGTAGTAGCGTTTTGTTAACGCTCGGTCGCCTTTTACGACATCCACGGCAAGAGGTGGGGGTGGTCCAACAACACACGCCACCATTATACGAGTTTCTACGTTAAGAGCTATTTTATACGAGTATGAATATATTTTTGACCAGAGGTCTAGACATCCCGGAAGTGGAATGGGTGCTCCAATGGGAGCCCCCTACCAACCCGGCGGCCCTCGTCCACCGTGTGGGGCGCACGGCGCGAGGCGGAGCCCCCGGATGCTCCCTGATTCCCCTCCTACCCACCGAGGACACATACGTGGCGTTCATCAGAACCAACCAGATGGTGGAGTTGAAGGATTGGAGCAAGTCATCGGATGAGATCAAGATTAGTCAGAAGTTAAGGGATAAGGTAAGTTTTCTTCATAAATATAGACAATGCAAGTTTGGGGAATTTTATTTTTATTTATTTATTAAGACATTTTTCACTTGTTAACAATTGTTAAAGGCATTACTTAAATAACTAATATAACAAGTGTCACGATAATAACAATGTACAACATTCAACGTAAAGAAAAATAACGCATTAAAAAAAAAGATACAAGAATTAACCTAAGCATAGGTGGATTAACTATTTATGTGATTGCACCAATTTTTTACGTTTTGTTGTTATACTAAGGTCTGATTGTTAATTCGAGAATATTTATGTAAACAAAGGTGAGAGCATTGCAAATAGTATGTCAAATAGTAGCTTACCGATTTGTGACCAAAAACCAAGCTAAAATTCTTTTGGCCCTTCTATCGATACATCTGAATTAAATAAACAGTTTAAATCGTTCACTTGGCGTAAATAACTGTCACGACTAGAATTATTAATACCACACGGTTTTTGGGTAATTTGGTTTTTCATTACACTAGCAACACTGCCGATGTGTGTAACATTGGTCCTTTTTTAAAATAATATAATTAAAGTCTAAATAATTATTAGCCGATTCAAAGTTTATTTGATTTGTTGTTATACTAAGGTCTGATTGTTAATTCGAGAATATTTATGTAAACAAAGGTGAGACCATTGCAAATAGTATGTCAAATAGTAGCTTACCGATATGTGACCAAAAACCAAGCTAACATTTTTTTGGCCCTTCTATCGATACATCTGAATTAAATAAACAGTTTATATCGTTCACTCGGCGTAAATAACTGTCTAGAATTATTAATACCACACGGTTTTTTGGTAATTTGGTTTTTCATTACACTAGCAACACTGCAGATGTGTGTAACATTGGTCCTTTTTTAAAATAATATAATTAAAGTCTAAATAATTATTAGCCGATTCAAAGTTTATTTGAATCCAAACCGATAAAAATGTTAAAACAACTCAAGGTCACGTCGCTCGCTGCGGTCCACCGAACACTTCTGACATTAATCTCCTAAGTGCTCGAATGCGTGTCTTTCTTTATCCCTACTTAGACTTGCGAGTCCTACGTAGTACTTAGTAATATATACAACTCCTAGGAAATGTGTCTAGTAAGATTTATTTTATACGTCTCCTGACAATTTTAGATATTATATATATTTCGTAGGAATTATATATAATGCCGTATAGCAGGGATTCCCAAACTATTTTGGGCAAGAGACCCCTTTTCCAAAATGAACTGATACCTCAGACCCCCATAGCCAAATTACTTTAAAAATCCTATCTCTAATTTTTTCCCTATTGATACAAAATACTTACCAATTTCATTCTTATAACAAGTTGGTACACGTAACACAACTTATACAGTATCTTGAAAGTTTCAAATAAGAACTTGTGTTAATTAATAGGAGTCGATTTTTAGACCTCGTCGACCCCCCAAAATCAGTTTTCGTTTATGTCGACCCCTGGGAAACCGATATCGATCCCTATATCGACCACTTTGGGAATCCCTGCCGTATATGATACCTTTCCATTATCGTATATATATTTTCCTTCAATGCACGCGGAGTCCACTTACTATGTCCTGGATTTAGTTAAGATTTTTTTACACTTGTTTATTTTTAGTTGCTTACTTTTATAATGTGTTTTATAATAACTGCTAGTTTTATAATAAATCATATAATAAAATAATAATAATTAAATTTAGGAATGGATTTAGAGTACCGGTTGCGTAATTGAAGAGGGATAGGATAGAATGAGAATAGACTCTGGGGCATATCTCACTCACTAACGAACCACGTATTGTACTATATTGGGGGATGGGTTAAAATGGGAAATACAGCACATTTTACTGTAGTGTCCCACGTTCCTTTCTAGGTACTCTCCATGCTACATGACCTACAGAAAAAAGACCGCAGCATTTTAGACAAAGGACAGCGAGCTTTTGTGTCTCACATGCGAGCTTACTCCAAGCACGAATGCAACTTACTCCTACAATTCAAAGAGCTACCTCTGGGCCATATAGCCACCAGCTATGGCCTTTTAAAGTTACCTACCATGCCTGAAATTAAACAGGAACATAAGGAACAGTTTGTAGGGCCCAGGGAAGGGATTGATTTGAACAGTATACCATATAGAGATAAGCAGAAAGAAGCGAATAGATTGCAGAAGTTGGAAGAATTTAAGAAGACTGGTGTATGGCCTTCGAAGAAGAAAAAGAAGATGGTGAGTGAGATTTTATTAGATAGATATATGAAAGGAATGGTCCACGTTATAGGCACGAACTAGCGATGCCCGTGACTTCGTGCGCGTAGACATTAGAGTATGTTTGGTCAGCTTGATTACCGTGGGAACTCTATAATTTATCTGGATAAGAAGTACCCTAAATGTTAACACGGCACATAAGCTATAAAGATGTCAAGTTTTCTTTAAAATCGGTTCCTGCAACTTTACCATTTTAAAATGCAAATACCTTTTTCAAAAATAAAAAAAACAGACGTTTTTTTACGATTTTTTTATATGTATAGATAGACAACGCGGAGTTCGTTAAATTATATGGAAACCAAACGTGTCACTTTAGTGAGTAAATTTCAGTGATGGGAAAGTTCCTACGCACCGGTGAAACGAAACATCTTCACTACTTGACGAACTTTTACAATTATTGTTTTGTGTTTGTAACGAGCAGCGCGAGAAGATAGAGCTCAGCACCAACTTCGAGCACGCAGCTACTGATAGCTTGCGTTATCTATCCCTAAATAGCTGTTGCCCACATTCTCTATGTTGTCAAACGTCAAGTACCATATTGTCAAAAGCATTCATCTTCATTTTCGTGACAACTTCTAAGGTTCTAAGGAGCAGGTAGTTGATCCGGTGGTAAGTCTAGTGTGACAAACATGTTCACGACCCCGGTTTTCGTCTTTAGAAATTTAGGAGTAGTATTAGAACAAGATATTGACAGGTATAGGGAATCGAATCTAAGAAAATAATCTATTATATCTATTTCACTGCACCATCTAAATTGTGTCTCACACGCACCTCCTAATTGAACTTCTCTGATCAACCCAAAGGTTGGCTGGCAGAGAATGCCTTAAGCCTTAAGTATACAATATACTAAATTTTTTCCAGACTCAATCGCAACCCTGGGAACAAGCAAAACAGAACAAAGGCGATAGAAAACAAAGAAAGGAAAAGAGGAGAGAGATAAAGAAGAAAGCGAAAGAAACTGGCAAATGTAAGAAGAGAAAAGCAGTGACACAGCAAGAGTTGGACGACTTGGCAGCGGATGTGGCTTTAATGAAAAAGTTGAAAAAGAGAAAGATTACCGAGGAACAGTTTGATCAAGCGTTTGAAGGTGACAAGTAAGGGATATAAAATTGACAGAATTTTGCAATTGAGACATGCCACAAGGGTAGAATCGTTATTCTTTTATATGACAACATTTTGTAGTGGGTTGAATTTATAGTGCGCCCTAAACGTCTCGATACTTGTTTGTATCTAATTAGTGTTTGTTTAACAGATATTAAATATTTGAAGTTACTAGTTTTAGAATATTAAACTGTTTTAATCAACTGATTTCAGATACGTTAAAACATTTAAAAATAACCGCGCTATGAGCTTAATTATCTCATTTCTTTCTGCGTTCATCTAACAGTTTCATATTAACTATCATGGAAGAGGAAATATAAAGTATCAAATTCGATTTTTGGAGCCTATTTTTTTTTTTTTCAAATTTGCCGCTGTTTTACCCGTATAGTCCCGCGACAGGTCAACTTGTACCCGTGAGCACCTTAAGGCGCTACTGATAATGGCTAGTTTTGAGTATATTGGCGTGTTGCTGACCACACAACGTTTCCCAGTCTACATGTGGTATAGAAATGATGAGTGAAATATAAATGATACAGCGTAATAAACTGATAGGTATGTTTTATTACTCTCTCACAGAAGACTACCTTGAAATGTACTGCATATCCTACTTTATCGTATTTCCGTAATGTATGTACGTGTTTCGGTAGTGAGTGAGGTGTGCCAGAGCCTATTCCCACCCCATCCTATCCCTCCCAATTTTCCCAATCCATTCCTTAAGCTGCAAAGTTAGGCAGCGCATCCGGGGGCGTGCCAACGTTTCTTATTCTGGACTGATGTTGGCACGTATCGCGGATGTCTATGGACTACAGTATCCACTTACCATCAGGTGGACTGTATGCTCGTCTGCCGCCTTTTTTTTCTATAAAAGATTAAGTTTATGATTGTGTATGTACTGTAAATTTATATTACACCTTTCTTTGTGTAGCTACAAACAATGGCCAATTTCGGCACATGTTTGCACCTGACCGTATAAGAGTCACATCTGCAAACTGCACCATTATGGTAATATTAATTCGTTTAAATTTAGGTAATGAAATTCTGTTCTCGAGTTCAATCTGCCTATTGTCCTTTGTTCTTAGGTTTCTTCTAATAACAAAAATGTCCCACAATAATGTCGTAGGTCAAACAATATTAAAGTGTATCTTATTAAATGCTCGCTTCGGTTTTTTTTTTTTTTCAAAATTTCGAAATAAAATATAGCCTATATTAAACACAGATAATATTCCTATAATATAGATATAGATAATATAGATAAATTCCTATTTGTGAAATAATTTTTGAAATCGGTTTAATAGTTCCAGAGATTACCCCCAACATACCCACAAACACACGATTTTACCTCTTTATTATATTTGTATAGATATAGATTTCCGCATTCGATTTGCTAACCGTTCACTTAAAAAAAAAGACTTATAATTCCTAAAAAAATATTGACAGATCATAATTAATTGATTTTTGTGAATCTATAACTGTATAAGGGGCCATCCATAACGTTACGTCACGCGAATATCATGATTTTTGGAGTCCCCCCCCCCCCCGTCCTTGTCACAAGTGGTCACATTGGTGTGACGTCACATATTTTGCAATTTTAAATTTAGAAATTATTAAATTAAAACAATCTAATAATAATATTGATAGATTTGGTAATATTATAAAATTTTTCGTTAGATCTGAAGTTTAGTTTTAATACTTTAGATTTATACATGTGACGTCACGAAGCTTACGACTCGTCCCCCCCCCCCCCCCCCCTGTCACACTTTGTTGGCCCCCCTTAACGTGTAACGTAATGTATGGATGACCCCCTACAATCCATACTGCACTTTACGAATATAAGCCGCTGTGACTTTCCTAAATGGACAGACAGACGAATAAGTAGCTTTTTACTAGTCTATAGTTATTTATCGAGAATGATCTCACTAAATACTTTAATTTGTAATAAATACTTGTATATTTACAAAAGTAGAATTAAAGTTTGGATACTTCTTGAGATTCTGTTTAAATAAAAACATGCTGCTGTAACATATGATTCTTAAGATTAAGTAATAAAAAAATCGTAACTTAAGTATCTTTTCTTAGATATATAATCTAGCCATAAATATTGTTGCAAAGAAAACATTGATATTTTTAATTTTACATTATCATTTTATTATAAGAATATGTGTTATTTTATAAATAACCACGGAAGCATCTTAAAAATGTCACACTGTTCAGAAAAATGTGATGCTCTCTGAAACAGAGAGTTTCAGTTAGTAATACGTGCATACAACATCATCGAGCGCATTAAGATCGCAACTAGACGACGGGCAGTTCCAGCTCTAATGAAGTCGCCAATATTCCTTTCTAGCCACGTCTGGCTTGAGCGAGCCTTATGACTTGGTATCGACTCATGCTGAAAGGACCATTCTCGGTTATGGAATAGGGTGTTGTTAAGAGGCTTTGCGACCTTCTCAAGAATCGTATCCTGATACACTTGAGTCGACGTTTTAATACCTTTTTCACAAAAATTCACAAACTTTTCACAAACCAAACCATTACTGAAGCCGGACAATGGCTACGTTGCACCCTATTAACCAATTGAGCAGCTTCTTTAGAGTTATGAGCATAAACTCGATCATTCTACTTGTTAAAATGTTCCTCAATGGGGAACATTTCCTGGTCCATAAATAAGATTCAAATGTAATTTATTTTTCTTTATTGTAACGGTATTTATGGACGGACTAAGTATAGTAGGCGCGCGAGCTCCGTGCCAATTTACGGAATGCGGCCAGTGTTGTAACCTAATGTTCACGTTCACGATACGGTAATTATATTATTTAATGAGATATAAGGAAAACGAAAAATGTATTTTAATATTATCACCAATATGAGACAGTGAAATGTCTGATATTGGTGACTTCATTGTTGTTATCCATTGTAAATAGAAAAAAAAATACAATTTTATACATATAAAACACTAATCAAAAGTTGGCTGCTTTGTGTATTTCGTGTTATCGAGAAACGTACAGCCGCGCCAAGGACATCACTAGAACTAAAGCGATCGCAGCGAGTGCGACGGTTGAGAGGGCGAACCGCACCCGCGCCCCACCTCACGCCCCGATTGCACGGATCTCGCGCGTGCACTATGCATATGACATATTTAATAACAGTTTAAATTGTAAGAATTATAATGATCTTTATTTGTTTATGCTGCCGTACAGTTTAAATAGGATCTCTGTAAATTAAAGGTCATCCATTTTTGATGATTAAAAATCGACAACGTACATAATTGTCGCAAGGTATAAATAAGGTTCAATACGTAAAACGACCATTACGCTAATGTTCAATACGTAAACCTATACCTATTGAATATTATGCGTATTTAAACTTTTTACGTAATTGAATATTTTAGCAAATTGCATTATTTTTAACATTATACGTGGCGACGTACATGGAAACGTGGTACATGATACATAGACGTGTTGGAAATATTTTTTTGCAACCACAGATAATCCCATTGAAGGATGTCCGAAAATTTAAGGAGATTCGTTATATTTTTATGATATAATTTAAATTAATATTTTTTGCGAGCCTTCATTCACGTTTCCATGGCTACGTGCATTATAACGATAGTCATTTATATACTCTTGTTATTGAAAATATTACTCTTATATTACTTGTCAAATAAGTGCAGTGTAAGAAAATGTATATTAAAAATATGTAATAAAAAACAACAATATTGCAGTTTAATTTAAAAATATCTTTATATGTGGCGCCAAAAATTCCAATACCTTTTTGGATAACACATTGTCAATACAAAAAGTATAGCACATTTGAATTGCATCCTTACCTCCACACTGATAGATAAAATTTTTACTGGGATTAATGACTTATTCCTCGTGGTCCGCCTGGGTGTACTATGAGTCGTAGTATTTTAGAGGTTAGAGATGTTAAAAACTGATGAAAATATTGATATTTAAACAATCTTGGTACCTAGCTCGTTTATAAATTAAACATTTACAAAAATCGCATCAAATTCGGTCCAGCTGTTTTAAAGGAGAAGTGGTAACAAAACCCCAAATGCATATACCATCTCCGTTCCGTTGTGGATAAAAAAGAAACTACAATCAACTGTAATTACGAAATAAAATAATTAATCATAAAGTTTAAGACTTCTTTCACACAAGAACAAATATAACGGTAATGTGATTCACACAGGGCCGTCTTTACCAGGGGGTGCAAGGGGTGCGGTGCACCCGGGCGCGGAGCGCCCGGGGGCGCCTGTCGGGCGCTGAATTTTTGGATATTTCATTGAACTTAACGCCATTGCACAGTTTTATATACTTGTTACTTACGACAAATATGCAAGCAAAAAAAAAATAGTCATTAACAATAATATTTTTTTACTTTTATTACGCTTTCGGCGCTTGTCATACCGCATTACTACACTACACAAATAACAATTTTATTTAATAGAACACGCGCGCGGCAAAATCTCTAATCCAAAGACAGTGTATGTATGTACGTTTGACACGTTGCCGCCCGGTAGCAAAATGATCTCTAAGTCAATAGAGTGTAAGTTCATTTGAAATGGGCGCGCGGCGCGGCACCTGTGCGTCTGTCATAGGCGAGTAATTGCGCCCTTTGACATTGCCGCCCGGTCGCCCGCACTTGAAGCAAAATGATCTCTAAGTCTAAGTCAATAAAGTGTAAGTTCATTCATTTGAAATGGGCGCGTGGCGCGGCACCTGTACGTCTGTTGCGTCCTTTGACATAGCCGTCCGGGCGCTCGCACTTAAAGAGAAATGATCTCTAAATCACTAAAATTAGGTGTAAGTTCATTTGAATTTACAGCGCGGCGCGCGGCGGCTATGTAAGTGTCGGTCAGTGATTGATCTGATTTCTTCTTTTAAGTAATTGAATTCGTTAGCTCATTTCATTTGCGACAACCGGCGAATTAGCACGGAAGTTCTTAGAGAAAAATTAATAAAGGTAAGTCAATTTTATTTTTTAAGTGTTAGTGTTAGGTACATTACAATCATTATCATCACATCATCATCATCACATCATTTGTTTATGAGAGAGAGTCATGACTGTTTTGTTTATTTGTTTATAATTGCAAAAATACAAATTCTTAGTGTTAGTGATTGATAAAAAACTACTTACTTTTTTTGAATAAAGAAAGAAAAATTAAATACTAAATTGAAATTTGATTTTATTGTAGATGGCCGAATTAGGGGATAAAAAGAAACCATCGGGTGCTCAAAATAGAAAAAGGAAACTGGAGAAAGAAGAAAAAATTAAAAAGCTAACTTCTCCGATTGACTCTTTCTTTCGACCTGGTAAGTTCAGTCAGTTGGTACCATAAATAAAACATCTGAAGTGGCATAAACAGTGACAGAAGTCGCTGGTGTATCCTGCCTGGGTTCCTACCTACTTATTATTATTACACTTCTTATTTTTTGTACAAGTTACCTATAACTGTATACCTAATGAGTCTTAAATAAAGTAGGTTTTTATGATTATGACAATATATCTAATTAATTGTTTTTTGCGGATTGCGCACCGGAAGGCGCAATGGTTAGTAACTAACACTCACTCTTGTGCCAAAGGTCTCGGGTTCGAATCCCGGCCGGTGCAATATTTATTTAAATACATACCTTCTCAGACCTTGTGTTAAATTTTTGTATTGTGTGATATGTCCAACACGCGTTCCAATCGTGGAGATTATGGCAATAAATAACCCCATAGTTTTGGAGGCTCATGTCTAACAGTGGACTGGACTGTCTGTACTTATATGGCTTGTGTGTTTGTGATTTGTTTTTGGGGATTATGAATTATGTTTTTTCATGAAATAGCCGCAGGCGAGATCCGCCAATCGCAACTAAAGTATTTTAATTTCTTACTGTTTGCGCATAGAGCGTGCGTAAGCGCCTCGGCAATTACACACTGAGCGCGCTCGCCCGGACTAACGGATTAGACTATGCCCGATTGCCCGCCTTAACTTTAAGGCGCTGTTTTTAATGTCCTAAAATATTATTGCGTGGCCCTATTACCACACTTGGTTACACAAATTGTTGACTATCTTATGTTTTTTTAGGTACATCTTCGTCAACATCCACCCGACAGTTAGAAGAGACAGTCAACTTGGTACCGAATGATCCTGCTCTCTGGCCGCAAGTAATACCCGATAATTTAAGATTATTTTTAACAGAACGTGGACCGATTCAGATAAAAAAAAACCAACTATCCTTCAGATAGTAACATGAGGTCGTTTTCAGATACATATTACAGTAAAAAGTTACAAAACAACGAAATTATTCATCGAGTTTGGCTTGTATATTCCACATCTACTGATTCTGTATTTTATTTTCACTGTAAGCTTTTTAATAATAATGTCACTGCATTTAATGCCCCCACTGGTTACAAAGACTGGGGGCATTTGTCGAGAAATATAGAACGACATGAAAAAAGTTCAGGGCATATATGTTCTTTAAAAAAATATTTGGATCTAAAAAATGACTTATTGAAAGGGCAAACAGTAGACTCGGTAAATCAAACTGAAATAGACCGCGAAAGAAAGAGGTGGACGGCAGTTTTGGAAAGGATAATCGAAATTATAAAATTTTTGGCAGGTCAAAATATAGCATTTAGGGGCACAACCGAGAAGTTGTATGACCCAAATAATGGTAATTTTTTAAAGTTGGTGGAGAGTATATCTAATTTTGATAGTACACTATCAGAACACATTGCTCGAATTCAAAGAGCTCAGCATCGCATGCCACATTATCTTGGTCATAACATTCAAAATGAACTGATTAGTATAATTGCTGAAAAAATTAAAACGACTATAATTAGTCTTCTGAAGCAATGTAAATACTACTCTGTAATTCTAGATTGCACACCTGATATTTCACACCAAGAACAACTTACTGTTATTGTGAGGTTTATTTATTTAAATCCATCGACAAAACGCGCTGAGGTACGAGAACATTTTTTAGGTTTTTTACCTGTAACTGATAGTACCGGACAAGGGTTGGCGACATATTTGTTAGATTTCTTAAAATCATGCGATATTGAATTAGATGATTTGCGAGGCCAAGGATATGATAATGGGGCCAATATGAGGGGGAAAAATATAGGCCTCCAAAAAAAATATTGGACATGAATCCTCGTGCTTTTTACGTACCGTGTGCTGCTCACTCCCTTAATTTAGTAGTAAATGACGCCGCTAAAAGCTCATTGGAAATTACAAACTTTTTCTGTATTGTCCAAGAAATCTATGCATTTTTTTCAGCATCCACATCACGCTGGGATGTAATTATGAAACAGATACCTACTTTGACATTAAAACCTCTTTCAAATACGCGTTGGGAAAGTAGATTTGATGCTCTTAGAGCACTCCGTTTTAACATGGATAAAATTTACGATGCATTATACTATATTTTTACAAATAACAAGTATGACAGCGACACAAAAAACATAGCGAGTTCATTAATAGCCAAATTAAAATCTTATAGATTTATATGTTCAGTAGTTATATGGTACAATATTTTACTAAAAATTAATATTGTAAGCAAAAATTTGCAAAAATCGGACGTAATTATTTCAGAAGCTACCAAAATGATTAATCTGGTTAAAAAAGATTTGGAGAAATACCGCACCGATAGCGCGTTTGAACAGTTGTTATCTGATGCAAAATTAATTGCTGAAGAATTAGAATGCGAAACAGAATTTAAAGAAACTGCTCGTCCACGTCCCCGAAAAAGACATTTTGATTACGAGGCTGCAGATGAGCCCATTTTAGACCCAACCAACAAATTTAAAGTATGTTTTTATTTTTTTCTACTGGACACTGCTATCTCGAAATTAAATGAGAGATTCGATTTGCTGACGGAACACAATTCAGTTTTTTCACTCTTCCAAAACATTGAATGCTGGAATAAATTAGAGATGCATGAAAAAAAATCTCAGTGTTATCGGCTCCAAGAAAAACTAACATTTAAAAATAGATTTGATATTGACGGGGAGGATTTATATAATGAATTAGAATTGTTGCCAATATTTTTTCCCAATGCATCAACAAGTACCTACTCCCACTGATATTTTAAGCTATATATATTCTAATAATTTAATTTCTTCATTTCCCAATATCTCAACAGCTCTGCGTATATATTTAACACTGCCTGTTACAGTAGCAGAAGGTGAAATCCTTTTCAAAATTAAAATTAATAAAAAATTATCTTCGTTCAACCATGACCCAAGACAGACTGACAAACTTAGCCATTATAAGTATAGAATCCAAAATTGATATAAAAATAAATGATTTAATTAAAATCTTTGCCAACTCAAAAGCAAGAAAAATTGAGTTTGTTTGATGTATGTGTATGTACATGTAATAAATAGATATTTAGTAATCGAAGTTTTAAGTTTAATTTTGTTTTTTAGAGTAATAAATAAATAAATTATCAAAATTACGTGTATTGTGTTTTCTTGGTTGACTAGGACCCGTTTCATACTGTAGTGTGTCGTCGGTCGCGTGCCACGCTGCAGTGTAAAAAAAAACGAGGGCGCAGGCTGAGTCCCGCACCCCGGCGCAGAATAGACTTAAGACGGCCCTGGATTCACACACTATTATGTTACATGATCGATGAATATCAACTTTATCAGTCGCCATCATATTACATGAATCGAGCCCATCCTGCATTTTGAGTTTAATGTTTGATTGATCAAAAAGTTTTTATGCAGTTTTGAAGCAGGCATAGTAATCATTTCAGTATGCCATTGCTCCAAATTTGAATTTTTAATTACTGAAAAAAATTGACTATATAAGTGTAACAAGTCGTGTGTCCCGCCTTTCTCATGGGGAAGACTTGTATTGGATTTTTGAAGAAAACAATAGTTTACCTAAAAAAATCGTTTATTCAGTTGTATTGCCTCCAAGAGCCGTACGACGGCCGACATGTGGTTTGGCATGGCATCAATCGACGTCACTATGACGTGGAATGTTCTCTCAATCTTCCTCGATGGCAGTTTTCAACTCTTGCAAGGTCTACGGAGCTGGGTGGTGAGCTCGAACACGCCTCTAGCTCATTCCATCAATGTTCTATGCCATAGAGCATTGATAGAGGGTATAGAAGCCAATATATAAATCCCATATAGTCTATGGCATTCATATCTCGGCTTCTTACTGGCCATTCTATAACCGTGATACCGACGTTATGAAAGTATTCCCTGACGATTCCTTCAGTGTGCTCTTGCACTATCATGCATAAAAGTGAAATCTTGGCCAACAAACCCAGCATATGGCATCACATGAATCTCTAGGCACTGACAAATGTAACGGTCGCCATTTACTGGTGGCAGCCGTGACCCCGTCACAACCTGAAGTCCAGTTTTGCCTTCCGCGAAAATTCCTATTGAGACATGTACATGACCCCCCGCCAGAAGTCACTTTATCCTCAATACAGCACTGCACAAAACGCTATCCCTGTCTTCGGTATACCTTTCTCTTTCAATCATTACCATACAGCATAATCTTGGATTCATCAGTGAAAAGTACCTGGAACCATTGACGTTGAGTCCAATGCGCAAACTGACGATGCGCCACTCGGTGATCTTGTGTCAATTTGGGCCGATTGACTGGCTTATGTGGTTTTATATCACGTTATTCGAAAGTCAGCGCTAACATCCACTCCATGATAGCTTCGAAGCTGTTCTTGGATCTGTACTGAGGTCAGGTGACTATTTCGTAAGCTGGTCGTAAAGATAACCGATCTAGTCTTTCCGTCGTCACTGGGAACCGTGGTCCCCTTGGACGGCGAACGTAGCCGCCAGTCTCTAGGTATCGATGGTACACTCTTTAAACAGCAGAACTGCTTAAATGAAGTTGTGCACTCACATTTCGCTGAATAAGCCCAGACTGAAGAAGTGTCACAGACTGCGCGGCTACCTCGGGCGCAGTATCCATAATTATAAGGTTCAATCGGTTCAAATCTCATAAGAAAGAATTTAACGAAACTTATTGAAAAACAACATTCAAAGTGCTCCAATTCAAATTTTTCCTTATTTTTTTTTAAAACAATGAACTGACTCAGCTTTTTTTCTGTGGTTGAAAGTCATCAATTTAAATTTGCACAACACACCAATATGGTGGTGAATATGCCAGCTTCAAACTGCATAAAAACTTTTTCTTTGACCTAACATTATTTTTATGTTTCAGGCCTTAAAATGCAATTAAAAATGCAGGGGTAGCTCGATTCAGCTGTCCGGGAGTGTATGAGTAATACCTAAATTCTAAGTATATCAAAAACAGCGCCAAGTATGGCGCTGTTACTTTTAGTAGAATCTATTAATAAAAATCGATCGTTTAAATAAACGATTAAAATAAAAATCGATTCTTTTTATTTTTTCCTACAGAGGATATCTTGCTTTTTGTATCCAAGTGGATGAACGACCTTGTATAGAGGGGACCTATCACATAGCCAGCATCATCTTCAATTCTTCAGATCCATTTTGTATCTTTTATGGAGACTTTTCTTACCGTAAGGGTGTCGGTCGGATGATTGCGAGATGCTTGGATAGCACCATTGATTTAAAAACAATATACTTATCTTTGAATCTGGGGCATAAAAATACAACTATCCGTATTGGGCTCACTTGCGTTATATACATTATCCCTACTCGACTTCGCTAATGCTTTTAATACCGTTGATTTCGATATCAAGCCAGGTGTATTACGCTCCCTTCAACATCTGCATCGGCGATTATCTGGTTTCGTAGCTACTTGTATGGGCTCTTGTGCGATTTCCTTATTTACGAGAGCCCCACAATCTAATTTACGAGAGCCCTACAATCTAATTTCGTACAAAGTTCTATACGATTTCTTTATTTATATGACAGGCTTCTTTGTCATAAATAGTAATAGTAAGTGTTTTCTAAAAAGGCGCTAATCACTTGGTCGATTGTGATCCGAAACCCCCTCGCGATTTCAAGGGGGGAGCCTTGTGCCCTAAAGTGTGGGGGGGTAAAGATGGGTCGCTTGTATAAAAATAATACTAACAATGAAAATAGTAAAATAGACATTTATTTCTGTTCAACTTCCGTAATTGCAACATTTGATTTGAGTATTAAACACAACAAGGCACTTAACACCTATCGTAATTATAATTAAATTTTATCATAATTCAATTATATTAAAGTCATTATATAAAATTTGTTACTAGCTCGATGCTTTTGGCACGATATTTTAATATTGTCAGTAGCACCAGTATTTTTCTCTATAAATTTCTATATTTATGGGTCAGTTTAAGGTTTACACTTAATAATAAATAGATTGGACATTATACAAATAGCGGAGATAGAAAAGCCGCGTTTCGAAACGCGCGATATTCAGTCTAAGGACAATCCAAATATAATGTACTTGTTCAGCCTTTAATGTCCCACTGCGGGGCACAGTAGTCCACCACGCGGGCCCGGTGGACTGGTGGATATTTTTGAAATTTATTTAAGTTTTCCTCTCGCCGGCGAGCTGGTGACAATTTTTAAAAATCCGTACTCAAATAGAACTCAGTGGCACGGGTCGACGATTTGATCACACGAACGTGGGTCTAGTATAGATACGCCCTGATCACTTTTTTTATTTTCATAAGACGAAAAGAGATATTGTATATCCCTTATTCAAATTTGAACCGTATTCGGTGAAAATAAAGTTGGAAATTATTTTTAATTACAATTATTCTCATTTGTTTTCCCTTAAACCAACCCATAAACAGACTAAAAGTTATTAGAACTCGACAATTGCAGTATTACATAGTTTGCATATACATAGAGAAAGTTATTAAGGTTGTATTTCCAACCATAACATTTCGTAATCTTAATTCCAGAATCTAAGGTCTAAAAAGAACGGTCGACTGATTATTAATTTAATTATTTTACAGAAAATAATGGCAGACATGTAATCAGACGATTTAATAATAAAACAGTTATTATCGTTCGTGGACATTTGAGGAGTGATCCTGCAAAACCAGACAAGTCCGGTTAATAAAAAAGTTTGAAAAATAACAAAATATTTTTATAAGTTTGATTTTGCATGATTCATTAATTTTCTAGTAGTCGCAGCATGAGGACTTGTATGAATTTGCACGTTCTATGACTGTTACACGACGTAGCGATAGCTATGCATTAGAATATAGGCTTAAAGCTGAAATTTTCAAAAAATGTGACTTGTCTGGTTTTGCAGGATCACTCCTCATTTGTAGTGCATGTCAACGTCAGTAAAAATTTAAAGTATTAACATCAATTAATATTAGTGACCAATAAATATTGTGCGTTTATATTTTACTTTTTTCAATTTTGACCATAGCGTGTTTTTAATCAAAAAATTCTTTACACATAATTGAATTATAGTTCGTTCTTTACATTTAATTGCACGATGTCAACTGAGCAGTGGTGTATTTACTTAAAACCATAGACTCAAAAATTGTCACCATAGACTTCAACTTAAACCATAGACAATGTGGTCGTATTTATGAGAACCGGCGAATAATAACACCATTGCATTACACTGATTGTTGTTTCATAAAAGCTTAAAAACAAATACAGTTTGAGTTTGAGAAAATTAAAATACAAAAAAACAACATCCAAATATGTCAAGTATGTTAAATCTTGAGTCAAGAAATGGTAGCAAGTCTTACAGCAAACACGCTACTGCTTTATTAAAAAATACACTAACATTTATTAGGAAAGCGCTTCAAGCGGCTGTCGAAACACAATAAACAAGTCAACTTGCAAATCTATACAATATGCATCATAAAATTACATAGCTCGTTACATCCTGCTTTGTTACGCTAACGTTAACTTTAAAACTCAAAAACAAAAAGCTCCACGTACAAAGAAGTAATAATTTACAAAAAAAAAACTTAAAAACAAGCATTTTCATACACATTTTAATATTCCATACTTTGCCTTGTCATGGTCTTATAGAACATCTAAATTACGCCATCTTATAATTATAAAAAAAATGTAATAATACTACTAAAATTTATACTATAATACTTGCTGTCAGAGAGAGACAGCACCAAATGTATACTTCATAAGTGACATGACTAGCTGTCAAAATGAATAAAAAAAAATGAGCCGAAGGAAATCATTTTTAAACGTAAAAAAAAGATACAATAGAGGCTCATAAAATTAAAAAAGAAGATTTATAGTATTTTGAGAAAATCATTTTTTTCGGTTAAAATATATTCGTTAAAAAAGGTTTAGCTTATAATCTATACTAATATAATAAAGAGAGAGTGCGAATTTTGTGAGTTTGTGTGTATGTGGAGGGTAATCTCCGGAACCACTGCACCTATTTGAAAAATTCTTTCACCATTTGAAAGGTACATTATTCCAGATGGATATAGGGTTATATGTTAAGTATATATATTATGTGCAAAAAAAATGCCGGGCATGCAACGCACGCCAGGCATCATGCAACGCACGCCGGGCACAGCTAGTTAATAATAAAAGAGCACACCAAGACTTGAATAGTAAATGAAATAATGAATTGAGCCAGCAAACGTTTAGAAGCGTAACGCCTTAAATTTAGGTATTAAATATTAAGCACCAAGTTACTGGACTCCTAAGCCTAACTTAACAAACCCTATGCTAAAAGGACACGAGTACAGGACACTATGACATATTAAAATCGATTACGGGCTTAGATATACAGCAGTTAATTGAAATAAACAGATATATAAACACTATACAATGGTCATTGTAATAATAACGCAACAGCTAAAAATAGATTGTCCAGTGTCGAGAGTAGAATCGGTTGAAGCAGTTCTACAATAGTTTTGTTTTAATAACTTTTTGTTCATTTCTAGCAAGAAATCTGTTATTATACGCGCGTCGCTCGCGCCGCGTGACCTGTACTCAGTAATGAGCGCTAAGAAAGATTTAGATAGAACACTTTCAAAATAATTCTATTTTTCTCTAGAATGGTTTTATGATATATATGTATATTAAATAAGTTGATGTTTTTAGGTTTTGCGTTATTTCACTATAATACATTCAAAAATTATATAGTTTTATGAATCAGAGGTCGAAATTGGGTAGTGTGATTTTGGGAATTGCAGTAAGAAAAATTTATATGTACAATTCCCTTTTCCGGTATTCCCATATTCAAAGTACCCAAGTTTATTTCGCCACGTGACCGAGAGTTTACGGTAAGAAATTTTTTTTTAAACCTATTTCAGTTTTCTTGATATCCCCATTACGAGGTATAATAACTCTCGTAATAATGTGGGACATAGTAATAAGTAGATATTGATGATCAGATTCACAATCCCCCCCGGGGTATATCCATATTAATTAATATATCCAGGTACATTTTGTCACAAGTACCAAAATCAACCTAACCCCGACCTCTGTTTTTAGTAGGTATACAGTAGATAAACATATTACAGTAGACCAAGATGCTCCGCCGGATTAGGGGGGGGGGGGGGGGGGGGATTACCGGGGTCTACTATAAATAGTTTATTAACGTTAAGATTTAAAAATTAGTTTTCCGTAGGTACAAAGAGCAAAATAAAAATATGTTTTACGATATACATATGTCACTTTGTACCGCATTCGTGTACTTCACTAATAATAATAAACGCAGTTGCATACAAGTACCGAATGATTCACTAATAGAGGGTGAAAATATTGCTGAATAATATATGTGCCATAATATATAAGCAACACGAGGGAGAAGGTAGCTGTAAATTTCACATTTCACACTACCCACCATAATTACATTAAGAGTTAAGTGTTAAATAATGCAGTTCTATTTCATTTTTTATAAACTGACTAATTTTGAAATGCAAGTCAATTCAGAATTCAGTAATAATAAAAGAAACTTAGCCATTTAATAATAATATATGCATTTTCTCTTAAAAAGCTGAATGCACAATTATATCTTTTTACATTTACATTTCAAGACCTTAGTATCGATACTATATAGTGTCATAAATCATAATATTTACTTTAGAATATAATTTTGTGACGTCATAGTTTAACTCACATAACAGCACGACATAAGGCACATAATGTATTCTGCGTATCACTTCACTATTATCAATTAATATTTACAAAATTAACGTATAATAAATAAACATACAATATTTTATTTATCGATAGATAACGGAACAACACATCACTATAGCTTTTTAAATTTAAACGCAAATGGCTATAATTGTGTTACGCCCTTCCTCCTATCGATTATTCAGTATCTCTATGTTATATCAATATTTTGTAGTGTCTACTAATTTTGTAATTTGGTACAGATTTGATTAACGATTTTCTGAATGGCCAACAGCGATCTGGCCAAAAATGTATTTTGTGTAAGTATTGTGTATGGTTTAGGCGCAAGATGTTCTCTTTTCGAAATAAAAAATAAGGGATTAAATCCAGACACGTAAATCCAGGTAAACCGATAGGCTGTTATGGTTGGTCAGTGTGTGGAGTACATACGTTTTTATTATTATTATGTATTATTTTATTTGGTTAATTTTAAAGTTTAATATTTGTTTTCATATGCATACTAACTTTTTTATAAATTAATAAATATATATACATACATATATATAAATTAATAAATTTTAGTAATCTATTAGTTATATACACTCTTAAGTTCGCATCTTGTACACTCAATCAACAGATCAATCTATACCCATAAATACCTTTGTGGCGTCGAGAGCCGACCTCTTTGGTCGAGCTCCTAATTTGATTTATTTAATTCTTTTTAAATGTGTTCCTTTTATAAGTTTCACTTTTGTTATTTTTGATATGTTTTGTCAACAAATTTACAGTACATACACATGTCACTAGACTAGAAGGAAGTTCTTACCATATTAATTACCATACACTGTTTTAATTCCAATGTATGTTGTTTAATCAAGCTTATTCCCAACGCTACAAACGTTGTACTGTACGTTGGTTCAATAAATATTCATATTCCGAAGATCCCGGTTTCTTCTCAAGGTAGCCTCCAGTAATATTCACGCACAAATAATTGGAGAGCATTCCTCCAAACCTTAATGCATCGCCGATAGGAGCTGAAGTCGAATGATTTCGGATAGCGTGTTGCTGATTGTATATATATAATACACTTGTGCAATAAAGTTAGATTGTATATTAAAATTATCAATTTCATATTTGTAAATAATAATTCACAGTAATAAAAATCGTGCAAAATAATTGACATAAGTTTCCCGTTGGTGAATTATAGTTGTGATGTTCCGTTATTTACTCGCTTTTGTCCCAATATTGTTTCCAAACTAAGCCTCAGTATTGAAAAATATCTTGTAAATTATTTCTACAATTTTATAGGTTCCACCCTTCACAATCCTTAGCAGTTCAAGATTTACAGGGTACAAAATAAATTGTCTGATTTCATACAGACTTATTTAGCGCTCCACTGACGGTCACTCGTCCGTAGCTATTGTCAACTATTGTGTTTAGTAGCGCATTGACTGCGTACCATAAGGTAGCCACGGAGGACCGACGCCAGTACTGACCGTCGGTGGAGCACTAAATACGGCCTTTAGTGTGCATTTCAAACGAACAATAAACATAAAACTGAAATTATTTTAAGGTTAGTTGTAGAAACAATATCTATTTATTTGCCTCAGTATTTTCAGTCACGAGTGGATCTGCACCATTTAGAACTGTATATAAACAATATAACTATGTGTCAACGTGTCATATAACTCGGTAAACAATAAAATGTCATGAATCAGATAAAGCAAACAGAACACAAGGCATTCCTAAAAAAAAACTACGAAATTGCAGGTTCATTTGACTTAAATTTGATCGTGTTCCAGAATGTGTGAATTTTGTTATTTTGACAATTCAATTATGGTGTATCTCTTTCTATCTTCAGAATACAGACAGAGACCAAGCATGCGTCTATTGAGTCATACAGCAAATTTTACACGCTTTGAAACACAATCGATTAAACGATTAGATAAAACAATTGTCAGAATTAAAATGACAACACATATTGACGTTTGACTAGTGACAATGTCCGCTCAGCAAAATGCAGCTGATTGTTGTGGCAAAGAAAATATTAAAAGTTCTACAATTTAACCAATGTGTGTCCTTAACCTAAGTATAAAACACTCCCGATCAAAAATACCAAGACTCCTTCCCCTATTAGCTCTTAAACTGTGTTTAAACATGATCCAGCTGTGACTCAACTAGCTATATGACGTCATTTTGCTATGGTTACAGAATCAGATGTCATTGTATTTAGTCGAGACCTTTTTTTATAGAAAAAAGATAGCAGATAAGCATAAAACATTATCCCTTCCGCAATAGAAGCGCAAATGTTTGAATACAAGAGATGAACAAAGAAATCGAGATGATAAATTTTGGAGAAGGGGAATAAATCAAGGAATCAGGGGTCCCTGAGCCTCTTGGATGGATATATAAACACTATTGAAAACCAACACATGCTGCAAAATGACAAAATAAGTAACAAAAAGGTAACTACGACCTTTGTAAGGAGAAAATCGATGGCAATCAAAGGTATTTGTCATCGACTGTCAAAGTTGAGTCAGCAGTGAATCATGTCAGTTAGTGGATCCCACCTCAGACCTCGTCTGGTGCCATCCCATCGCCGTCGTGGTTGGGAGGCGGAGAGGGGGGCGCCGGCGCGGGGGCCGGAGCAGGTGGGGGCGTCGCGGCCGCCTTGACCGTCGCCTCGAGAGCGCGGATGCGGTTCTCTTGTTTGACTATAACGGACTTCAGTTTGCGGATCTCGTCCACTAGATCGGAGAGCTGTTTTTCCTGAAATGTCGTATATTACGCACAATGTTTAGACACAAAATGGAGTATTTTTTAAATAAACAATGAAACAATAACTAAAGATATGACAAAATAATAATAAATAGGGACCCGAAAGGTAGACATCTCGAGGCCAACGGCCATTGTTTGACGACATCAATCTATAAACCAGCAATAGTTCGCACGGTATCTCGGCCCCTGTGATCACACCGTCAATAGCCCTTGTACGCAGCTTAAAGGTAACCTAGTCTGATGAAAATATAATACAACAGCTAGTACTTACAATGGCAGCAGTAACGGCTGGTGGTGGGGTGGCCGAGGCCGGTGTTCCCGCTTGGCTGTCATCCCTCCTGTGCCCCGGGGTGGGAGACCTATCCTTTTCCTTCGCACCAGCTAAGGCATTAGCTTTCTTGACTACGTGCAGTTGTTGCGCCGCCCTCCCGGAGACGTACCCGCCCTGTACAACCAAAGCGCGCTCCTGGAGTTTGGTTAGGGGGGCCTAACGTATAGCATCTGTCTTGAGGTGATTGTGTTGGCTTTATGGTAACACGGGGGATTGTTTGGTGGGTGATTTCATGTGCTATTTTTATGGATTTCTATTTTTATTTGGATTTATCTGACCTTTACAAGTATATTGATATTGTAAACATACAAATTTAGCTAATACTATAAGCACGCTTAATGTACTTACAGATTAAGTGTATTTAATTTCTATATTGATAAACTGAATCATGTGAACCAAAACACGCTTAATACGCTTACAAACTGCGTATGTCTAGTTTATATGTTATTATTGTAAGAACACTTAATGCGCTTACATATTCATTATATCAGACTTCTATAATGGAACTATAAGTACGCTATAAATACATTGGTTGAAAGCAGTGTAGCTATCGCTTTATCTCTCTCGATTTAATTTTAAAAGAATATATATATATATTTTAAAATAAATCAAAGTTTAGAAAAAGAAAAATATTATTGAAATACATAGTTATATAAAATATATAGGAATTGGTACAATATTTAAATGAAATAACAGCATCATTTAACCCAAATATTCGAAACATACAATGACAGCGGGCCCCTGAAATTTTGTATGTTCATATTATCAGCGCGCTTAGTACGCTTTCAAATTGGCGGTTTGGTCATGTAAATTACAATAGAGCTATAGTGAAATCAACGAGACACGAGCTTTGCATGTGTGTGGGTGGGTGTCAAATTGTCCATGCGATTGTCCCTATGGTTCGCACTGTACACTATCGGTATGCACTCACACAAACGCAAAGCTCATGTCTCATTGATTTCACTGTATCACTCTTTGTATAGTAAATCACAGCCGTCAACGCGATTTAGTAATGCTGTTGAAAACACTTGTTGTCAAATAGCCAGTATGTAAACGTACTAAGATATAAAGCTACCCACGTTTTAAAATTTTATAAATAAATATGAGAAAAACATAATATTTTTCTTCTAAATTGTCCCCATTTAATATAGTATTTATGATAACAATCTTAATCACATATAAGTAAAAATTAGTAACACGATTTCAAACTCACGGTTAGCACATAAAACACACATCAAAACAAAAAAAAAATAGTCGTTGTTAAAAAGAGAAGCCAACAAGATCCATCAAGACAAAGCTAAAACACACAATAAATGTTGTCCCGCTCATACACATTCCAGTCAACACATTACAGTGATGTGTTGACGACAGTGTTGGGCAAAATTGAATTGTTGGACAATTAACAATTAATTATTTGTTAATCACGCCTATTACAATTAAAAATTAATTAATTGCAATTGTGAAAACTCGCGATTAACAATTAATTGTTAGTCGTGAGTTACCGCAATTAACGATTAATCAATTGTCAATCTTTTTAATGTATTTGATTAAAAATTAAATCTTATTATTGTATGAAAAGTATGCCCGGGCCATCCGGTGGCAGGGCTGATCGCCCAGGCATAGGTTTGGGGAGAGTGAGTAATACGCAAGGCTCAGATTGTAACTCCATAATTTATTGCGGTACACTGGGTTTATATATTGATATACAACAATAATAAGTTTTAATTGTTAGTTTTTAATCAAATACATTAAAAAGATTGACAATTGATTAATCGTTAATTGTGAAAACTCGCGATTAACAATTAATTAATCAATTGCAATTAATTATTTTTTAATTGCAATAGGCGTGATTAACAATTAATTATTTGTTAATAGGCCAACAATTTAATTTTGCCCAACACTAGTTGACGAGACAGTTATATGTATTGTTCGAATCACGTAAACATGCTTCTTAGATATTAAAGCGTTCGCGCACCGTCACGTTTAATAACAATCTATATAGATCGTTATAAATCGTAAGCCGGTTTATGTGATTCGTTTATATAAAATCCCACACATGCCACGAGACGAGAGTCAGACGCGCGCTGTTCTTGTTCCAGTTCGCGCTGTTTTATAACAAGACTCGGCCGTACTTTCGGTACGTTTATAAATCAGCGATCATCTTTATAATGGGCAGTTTAGAAACAATAACTGAACATCGAAAAAAAAAAAAGAACTCGAAACGTTTTCAAATACAAAAATACCTACGATGCCCGTCTTAAAATTTCTTTGCTCATTTCGAACATTTGGTGGCAAAGCGTTGTCAATTTAAACTGAACTTTTAGCCTCTTTAACAAACGGTTGAAAATGGCGTAACGAAGATTACGAGCGGCAATCTGCGCGAATATCGAGCGGTCTTTTTCAATAGTAATAAAAAAAAGATAATTATGAGTTTAAATTAACATCGATTTGCTAGATATATATATACCTTACACCATCCCTTTAAAAGATGACCGTTTATTTAAAATCCCGTTATATCAAGTTCCACAAAGAGACGTTTTTGTACCAAGGTAATTTTTGCAAGGACAAGGTAAGGTAATTACCTTATCAAGGTAAAGGGTAAGGTAAGATAAAGAAATACCTATTTTAAGAATACATAATTTTACACTGGGTAAAAGAACGGCCTCTATAATGAACCATCACATCATTTTAAGTTAGTTTATCTTAAAATTATTTTTTTAATGTATTTTTCGTTAATAACAAGCAATTACTTTTTAAAAGAATGTTATATTAAATCTTTTGGTAATTTACACTGGTGAAAGTATATTTTATCGCACAAAATTATATTGCAACTTACCGTCACGTTTTTGAAGTTTTTATAATTATTTAATTACGATTTGAACAATTCAAAACACAACTAGAATCATTAGAGTACTTGACTATTAAAAAACATATAAAAAATTTATAAATATCCGGGGCACGTTTAATATCTAACAAACCGCAGTGGGCCTGCGTAGTAGATTATGGCTCGAATAATTCTCTGTGAATAGCAAGGGGCGTGGGAATATAGAAATAATTTAAAAAACTTCTATTAATCCATGAAGTAAATCCACGAAATTAAAATATCTTGAACAATGAGCGAGATAAAGAACTTAGACGTTACAAGTCAGCAAACGACCGCAATATAGAACAATGACGTCATTTATGTAACGAGCTCCCACGAGTAAGAAAGGTAACTAAAATTACCCATACATTATAAAGATCGGGTATTCGGGTGCATATTTACCTACAAGGTATGGAAGCCGGCTTCTTAAAATAATTTATTTGAAAACCGAAATCCCGGGATTTCACAACTAATAGGATGCTTATTTATGAAACTCCTCAGCAGTTTCAAAGGTCTGATGGTGACCAGGACAAAGTCGATAGGATCTAAGGCACTATTGAAGATATAAACTTCGGATTTGAATTCAAATTCTTAGTTCCAATGGCAATTTGTAGGAATGCAGTTCTGAGGGTCTTTAGGATTAATTTTACAACTTTAGGTATATGCATCCTATTCTATAGTCGGAACATAAAATTTGTGGATGGCGGGATTGCGGCATTCGCCCGATACAAAAGTGCACTCCATACTTATCCAACACCTCAACTTTAGGTAAATATGCACCCGAATATCCGATCTATGGTTATAACCTCAAATATATTCAAGGTCATATTTAGAAGGAATTTTATTAAATTTGAAAAATTATGCGTTGGTTTTCTTTAATTGTCTAATAAGTCATAAAACATATGGAATTTGAAAACGGTCAAGAACCCTATTAGGAATCACAAAAGCCATGCTAAGGGGCCATCCATAAATTACGTCACACGAATTTCACGATTTTTGGAGTCCCCCCCCCCCCCGTTCATGTCACAGGTGGTCACATTTGTGTGACCCCTCCCCCGCCCCTGGTGTGACGTCACATATTATATAATTTTAAATTTAGAAATTATTAAATTAATACAACTTTATAATAATATTGATATAGTTAGTAATATTTTAGGGTTTTTCATTAGAGTTGAAGTTTAGTTTTAATACTTTAGATTTATACATGTGACGTCACGAAGCTTATGACTCGTCCCCGTCCCCCCCTTGTCACACTTTGTTGACCCCCTCCCACCTCCCTTAACGTGTGACGTAATTTATGGATGACCCCTAATGACATCAACAACCGTTGAACAAAAAATATGTACAAATGTACAAAGTTCCCAATCTAGCGAGTGGTCTCTAAGGATATCAATAAACTGATTTAGTTAGAAACTAGATCATGTAGTTACCAGAAGATCTAGACATAGTAATAATCATTAACTACATGAACTTAAGGATGGTACTACATGATTGGCGGATCGTTATGTGGGTGGGGTAAGCGAAAACGGATTCAAAAATAGGTAATATTTTAATTTGTTGAGTGTGTCTGGGCAGCGAGCGATGCAACTTGTTTGATAGAAAAGGACAAGTTGTACATCGAGCTGTTAATATTTATAATCAATTGTAATTCGAGAAAATCGAGATTTCATATTCCTCATGTTTCCTACCCCAAAAATGGATCGATTTTAATTTTTTTTTCTGGTTTGCACTAAAGAATAGTATCGGTACGTTTTGCTATCTATACATATGATAAAACTGTGGAACAAGCGTGTCTGTACATTGAATATATTTATCAAAAACTGATTGGGGGGCGATGAAGGAAGAGTATCAGAATACAAAAAGACGATTTTGAAAATGTTTGTCTGTCTCTCTGTTCGAGCACGCTAATCTCCCAAAACTACGGAACGGATTTTCATGGGGTTTGCACGGGTTAATTAAGCTTAGCTTGGCGCTTCGAACAGGCTTTGTTTCATTGAAATCGACTCACGGGAAGAAAAAATATCCCCATTTAGAGTTTAAAAACTAAAATGCCACGCGTACAGCTAAGTTTTAAATAAGACTTGTAAAATTTGAACACAGAGGGCTTCTTTTTGCAGCGTTTTGATGGGACATTTTATTTTTGGAGGGTCCCAGCTCCTGTAAGGAACAACTAATCAAAAAAAAAAAATGAAAACGTAGGGACACGCTCATGGTAGAGAAGTTAAAAAATAATTCCTCTATGCCCATAATTCAGGGGAATATGTTTGTATGGACACGACGCTGTCGTCGTCCTCTCGCTTCCGCTCACTTCTTGATACACGATATAGGGATGACGGTAATCATCATCTACACCAGTCATTCTTAAAGTGGTCCATACGACTCCTGGGGGTTCGTATGGACCCCTACCTACGTACAACCCACCTACCTGCGTGCGATTGTCTCATCAGAGAGGACAGAATAAAGTATTTTTATTAGGTTTTATTATATCATAAAAGTTAATTCACTTGGGGGTTCATAGTTAAGTTTTTGTTATAGTAAGGGGTCCATGACCGAAATAAGTTTGGGAATCACTGATCTACACGATACAGGGATAGCAGTAATCATTAGCTACATGATTTAGGGCTAAATACAACTTGTCACTGAAATAGCGCAAAAGCAGAGAATCGATTTCACCAATTTTCCTTAATTAAATATATTCCTTAATACAATTTTATTTTTCGCTGGAACGGTTTTATATATTTTAAATTGGTTGACATGATTCGTTATAGCTTGTGCGTTATTTCGATGCCACATTGCACAATGTCATTATTAATTTTCTTCTAGTTACCTTCTCATCCCTTCCCTACCTTAAGCGACATAGTGCAGGGCTCAGCGTCCTCCCCACCCATCCATTCATCAGCTGTGAGGCTGGCTTCATCACTGAGGGTGTCGGGATACAAGTCCTCTTGGAACAGTTCCGATTTACGCGGCACTGTCATCGATACCACCTGGGATATGTTTTGGGGTATTATTTGGGAGAAATTGTCTAAGGGAAAAATGCAATGGTAAAAATGGATATGTAAGGGTCCTACAAATGACAATCAGTACACTAAAACTTTTATAATATCTAACTAAGAGTTAAACATTATATATCAATGACTTTTTTATTACATTAAAAAGAAATAATTTGTGATGAATTTACTCGCATGTGCATAACACTATCCACACTCGCTCGCTCGGGTGTTTGACCTTTGAACGCGCGCGCTTCTGTTATGCTGGGGTCACAGTACGCTCTATTGCGGTTAATTATCGCGATAATTGACACTAAACACAGGTGTGGCGAAACATTAGCGCGCTAATTTATTAACGTCATTATTAATGACGTTAGACGTTAGGCGATAGCTTGGGTGGCGGCCTTTTCTGGCACATCAAAGGGATTTAGCGCGTTATTTAATGCGCGTTGTGGCTACACTAGCGTTTGTCATTGTGCATCGTGGTCGCGACAGGAACGGACGTGTTTCACTTCAGAATGAAGATAAATTAAAAAAGTAAAACTCACCGTGTGCGTGTTCTGTACATTTTTATCATCCACCAGCTTGTTTTAAGTCTTGATTTTTGTCTGCTCCAGGAATAATATAATAAATTAAAAAAAAAAAATACACTCATATAGTACAACAACGTAGTAGCTTCAGCCTGCATCTTGAAAATAATGTTAAATTAACGCGATAATTATAGTCAGAGGACGCTAAATGCAAGTGTAGCCAACTCAATTTAACGCGTAGTTTAATGCGGTATTTTCCCGCTTTAAATACTGCGATAATGGATGTTGAACATTAACGTCAGTGTGACCCCAGCATTATAAGTACGCGTAATTAGCTATCAACTACGTAGCGTGTAAGTTAATTAACATTTCTGGCAAATGCGATGAGCTGTTGTGTGTTATTACCATCTGTTACTCTACTCACATTGCAAATAAATTATTTGATTTTGACACCAACTGCAAGTCAGCCACCTTCTTTCAATAAAAGAACTGAAAAGGTAAATGTGTAGAAGTGTATAAAAAATGTCACCTGACACAATCCGGAGTTATTGAGCCGGTAGAATTTGGCAATCTCACAAGTGGCCACGTCGCAGCCGCGCTTCGGCATCATGCCGACACCTGGCAAAAT
Source organism: Sesia apiformis (assembly GCA_914767545.1). Lineage (NCBI taxonomy): Eukaryota > Metazoa > Arthropoda > Insecta > Lepidoptera > Sesiidae > Sesia > Sesia apiformis. The sequence continues at coordinate 1,107,745 of OU611968.1, forward strand.
TGACAAAAAACTCACATTGATTTTGTATTATTATCTGTTAATGTTTACGTACCTAACTGTAATTGTATCTTACATTCATTAGTTAAATAAGGACAAATGTAAATGACATTTAGTTAATAAAAAAAAAAATCTGGTCGATTTTTTTTATGATTGATGGTCTTGTAGTTAAAAGCTCGAGTCTAAAAAAAATTTCTAATTTGTATACGACCGATATGAGCCCGAAATCTTGTTCTGTCTCTATAGAATGCAATTATTAGACTACCAACCGACCGTTCGAACTGCTACAAATTCCTTTGCTGCTTCATTACCCCACTTATTGTAAAGACAGCCACGTGATAAAAACCGCAAAAATAATGATGTAATACAATCATATATTTTCAGTTTGAAGCATCAAATGTCAATTTATGTGAGTTGTATACAAACAGCAGAAAAAGGTACCTCAGTAGACGGAAGGTTATAACGCCTCATAGGTTTAGAACTGGACACATTCCATTAAGAGGTTTTGCTTATCTCATGCGAAAAGTAGACAGCCCCTACTGCCAGGACTGTACAGGTCCTGGTGGCCTGAAGAATGTGGTCGAGGACGTGCAACACTTCTTGATGGAATGTGTCCGTAATAGGGATAAGAGAAATAGATTAATTACTAGTCTTAAGTTAGATTTAGAAAATGTAGGTATTTTACACAGTGTACTGGCTGAACCTCTATCGGAGGCAGCGAGTACACTGTTTTCTTTTGTTGTCAATTAATATTTTCTATACGTTAAGCAATATTTAAGGTACGATGGGGCTGACATCGTCACCTCGTGTACAAAAGCCCCTATTCAAAAATAAAGATTATAAAAAAAAAAAAAGCAGAAAAAGGTTGTTTATTAAATCCGGTGCCTACCTCTCTGTGGGTCCGGTGTTTGGAAGGTGTTGATGTAATGAACAAACGGCGGTTCGGGTGTCACCTGCAAAGATACAAATGTTTTGAATGGCGACTATCGATGACGTTTCAAAACTTTAGCAAAGGAATAGTTTTAAGTCCTCGCCCGTGTAGAACGCAGGAATCCGGTGATGCACAACTCCGCTTTTAAATTCGTACATTCTAGCTTCTAATACAAATTAGGCACAAACGAACTGCCCCCAGAATCATTCCTCAATTCCTATTTCATAATCTTGTTTCCCACCATGCCTCCTTTTTTCTTGACAGCCAAAACATCGGAAACCAGCCTTTTTGTGTTGACATAACAAAAAATATATTCTAACAATTATTTTCCACAGATGTTACAATAAAAAAACTGTTTTTATGGAAACTTTTTAAAAATAAATATCTTACACCTTCTTCAAAGTGGTATACGTTTTTTTGAAAAAATAAATCAAAAACTAAATATAAAGCAGCAAAAATATCATGTGCCTACGTTTATTTTTTCATATTGATTGTCATAAAATATATATATATAATGTTCACAGTTAAAAAGTTCACAGTCCACAGAAATACACGTTGAAATTTTAATGGTTTTAGAGCCCTTTATTATTAAGGATTAGTACTAGAAGGTCAAATTAAATAATATCGAGATAAAAAATTTACCTATTAAAATTAAAACTAGGTATTTACGCTGGACGAAGTGACCGGCGCGTTAGAAGTGATTGCAATATAAAGTACGAATCATTAACAGCTCAAAACAACAATATTTAGATTTTGTGTTCGTGTTTTGTGTTACTACTAGACTGAATTTAATGAAACTTATAGTTATGACCCGGGTTAACATTTACGGTCTATTTTATCTCGATCCATTAGAGTTCCCGCGGGAATAACTAAAGTTCACGCACACGAAGTCGCTTGCATCGCCGGTAATACAATACGAGTGTTGATAGTAATGCGCACTTTACCATAAGATTTAATTATTATTCAATTATCTTTTCTTTTTCCAGGTCACGCAGCCAGACATAATACGGCGCCATTTTTCACGGCACATAAAAAAACATGTTACGCCAGAAGATTGGAAGGTGGTCAACAGGACTAGAAAAACTATACTTGAAGATCGTCCCAGCACTAGATCCAGTCACTGATCGTCTGACATATGTCAGAGTGACATATGTCACTCACAGGTATCAAGTTATATTTTAAGCACCATAATTACGTCATGGCTCTAAAACGATAAAATGTTCACGGTGTATATTCACAATTTTATTAATTTTGAACAGTCCAGGTATGAACACTCTCCTTACTTTTCAAGACACTATAGTTAGCCCTAAGTACATCTTTCAGCTCCCTAAATATCTCACCTCGAAGTACCTGATGACGGAGTCGCCCTTGCCACAGAGGTATATGAGGTTGGTGTCGGGATCGTAGAGCGGGAACATGACGCCGTTGCTCGTGTCAATCTCCACCGTCACGATGGGCTCGCTGAGGGCGTCGGGCGTGCGCAGCGTGTACTGACGCTCCGACATGCGACTGAACCTGCACACGATCGAAACATTGATACAAGAACACGTTGTTTCACAGCTCTAACCGTTGATAAATGGACACGAGACACACAGTCCACTGATGATATAGGATATGCGCCATGTGAGGTTGTCTGGTGAACATATGATTCAGTTAAGGATAAACCCAACTGTTGTTATGTTACTGTCCATTGTTTATCGTATACATTACACGAATGAATTCATTTGACCCGGGATTGAATAAAGCACTCGCACCAAGGATTCTTTTACCGATGGTTGAAACTGTGAATAAAAAGTGTGAATCAAATCAAAAGTCAGAATTGTGATTCTAAGGATAAAATCAATGGCAAGAATTATGAAACTAGTGTCCTTTTATAAAACCATTGGGTTAGAGCTGTGAAACTAGAGTTCTTTTATCAATGTTTAAAGCTGTGAAATTAGTGTTCCTTTATCAATGGATAAATCACATTTTTATATAAAGAAAGTGACAGAAGAAAGATGTTTCATTTAATGGTTAAAGACAAAACAAAACAAAAATCGGTACTGGGCCCGTTTGGTGGCCATGGCCCAAAATCCTCTCGTGATTACTAGGTGAGGCCTGTGCCTTAGTGGTACATTTTAGACGGATATTTAATAATAGATTTTAATTACATTCCTAATTATCAAGTACGTCGTAAATTGTAACATTTGTTCCAATAGCGCACCCTTTATAATCTCTGTACTTTGCGTATTATCTTCGTTAGGTAAATCAATTATATTATTATCCACTTATATTTCACGACTTAATGTTTATTTTCAAGTATTAATTGACATCTGTTACAAGATCTCCCAAAATAAGAGAAACGCATTATCTTTTTGTCATAAATAAATAAATTAACACTGGCCGAAAACAACAAGGCCGTCTTAAAGATCTACAAATTATGAAAAGAAATCTCAAAATTTGAATACAAGAACTGTCTTATTCCGTCTGATGTCACAATTTTGCCGACCGCCTATATAAAGGGAAGATTCGTGAACTATGGAGACAGATGTCGGTTGGGTGGAGAGAACTCCCAGCTACGTCAAAGGGGCCGAACAACCCCAGGATATCATCACGGCTGCCGCGTAAAATAAATAGCGCGCATCGTAAATCCCCGTGTCGCTCTTGTCGCCACTCGCCACTGACGCCGCTGCTCTTGGTTGGCACGCCATTGCTCTCGCCAGCTGCCACCGCTTTTGCTCCACCGCTCTGGGCCGGCGACGCCCTTCCTCCAAGGACGCCGCCGCCACCGCTGCGTTTCGAATAATATACGCTATTGGAACAAATTTACTTCTTTCATTTTCTAGTTTATCAGTACCTAGGCTACACGACAAATTCCGCCGCTAGCATTCGTACACCATTGCATTCCATCTGCTTGACTCCCGCATTCTTTGACGGAAGCATCAGTCCTTGTTTCTTGACGCATCGTTCCTATTCCGGCCGTCGGTGTACCTTCGGCCTAAATTTGATAAAGCCATTAACATTTGCAATGCAATGCAATGCAACCATCCCTTTCAGTATCCACTGCTCGACATGGGCCTTCTCACGCACACTGCCAAGTGGATTGCAGAGTCCACTTTTCTATAGATGGTGTAGTTCCTCAGTGCTAGTGGTAGCGGCTTTATTCGCCCTTAGTCGCACTTTACGACACCCAGGGGAAGAGATAAGAGTGGTGCTATACTATAGCCGGCCAACATCACACGGCACATTTAACAGTTACCCGGTAGTAAATACGAGTCCATGTTTAAGGAAAATCGCCCTTGAAGCCTTGCTGCCCTCGTGAGCTAATGCTTCAGACTCCACCTCGCCTTTGCGCGGATCTATTATCCTGTAACAAACATTTATTTATTTATTTAACAAACAGTTTAGAGGGGGAGAATGCACGCTGCAATCCAACAGCCGCTGGGCGCGCTCGAATGGCCACGTTACCCATCTCTCACAGAAGACTACCTTGAAATGTACTGCATTTCCCACTTTATCGTATTTCCCCAATGTAAGTACGTGTTTCGGTAATCAGTGAGATGTGCCAGAGCCCATTCCCATCCTATCCTCTCCCTCCTCATTTTCCCAACCCTTTCTCAAAATCCATTCCTGTATCTCCAAAGGTAGGCAGTGCATCCGGGGGCGTGCCAACGTATTCATTTGGAATAATGTTGGCATGTATCGCAGACTGTATGCTGTGTGGAATAATGGACTGTATGCTCGTCTGCCGCCTTCGTACTTAAAAAAAAAAAAATTGTCCAACTAAATCACTTATTTTGCAAAAACCTATTTTAAAAAAGAACAAGAGTAATAATAACTTCCATCCAATTAATACATTTTAATAATAACAATAGTAAAAGACATCCACAAATATCATTTACTAGCGACCCGCCCTCGCTTCGCTGCGGTTTATAAGTTTTTTTTTTTAAATGTTTTTCAAAATAAAATATAGCCTATATTAGACACGGATAATGTAGCTACATATTTGTGAAAGAATTTCTGAAATCGGTTCAGTGGTTGTAGAGATCACCCCCAACATACCTACAAACATACAATTTTACCCATTAGTATAGAAGTATAGTTCTAGGATCTATAGATTAGAACGGTATAATCAAGTTAGATAGAACTCTTTATTGTATAACTGTTACATTACGACAAAATTAAGGTATAATTTCATAAGAGGAGAATACAACCAGGCGGTCTTATTGCTTTGTGGCAATCTCTTCCAGACAAGCTTGAGGAAGGGAGTTGTTGACTGAGGTAGTAACAGGGGCAGTGTACATACTCGTGTTAAGATAATATCGCACGTCTAAAACGACAACAGGAGAGTGCACGCTGCAATCCAACAGCCGCTGAGCGCCTCTCTTACAATCTCTCACAGAAGACTATCTAGAAATGTACTACATTTCCCACATTATCCTATTTCCCCAATGTACGTACGTGTTTCGGTAATGAGTGAGATCCAAATCCATTCCTATATCTCCCAAGGGAGTCAGCGCATCCGGAGGCGTGCTGACATTTGTCATTCTGGTCTGACCATGGCATATATCGCTGGTGTCCATGGGCGAACAGTATCCACTTACCACCGGGACTGTATGCCCATCTGCTACCTTATTTCTATAAAAAAAAAATGTGTCGATGGTGATGTAATAATACCTGATCTTCTTGTCCCTGCAGGTGGTGAGCAGCTTGGAGCCAGTCCAGTTCCAACAGGCGGAGTAGATGAGGTCGGGGTGGCAGTCCAGACTGATCAGCACCTCGCCCGTGCCCACGTTCCAGATCGCGATCTGGTGTTACCCATCAAATACAACCAGATATAAGTCAGTCTCAGTAAAACGTACTATGTATTGTTTCGGGAGGTCGGTGAGATGCTCACCTATATACATATAATAAAATCCTAACAGAGGCGTGTCCGTACATGAAGTATTATTTGAAATAAAAAAAAATTTAGTAGTAAGTACGAACATTAGAGAGCCAAAACTACAACTTTTAGAATTTTTGTCTGTCTATCTGCACGCGCATCGCGCAAAAACTACTGAACGGAGTTTAATGAATGTGCTTATGGGCCGGGTTAACATTTAGAGTACTTTTTATCCAGATCCATAGTAGATTTTCCACGGAAATCACAAGTTCACCCGATCGAAGTCTCCGCCATTAAACTCTATATTCCTCAATCTTTATCCTTCCTAACCTTTTCTCTTAATCCTGACTCCCTAAATATCTAACACCAAAGAGTTGCAATGTGCCAACCTGCGCCATATTTGATAAATGTTGGCATACGTTCCTGACATCCATGAGCGAGACCGCCACTTACCGCCAGGTTTGTTTACTTTTTCCTTATAAAAAAGATGTGTCCAACTAACCTGGTTATCAGATCCGGCAGTGAGAAGTACGTTCTGCGCGGTGGGATGCCAAAGTACCAGTCCCACACGCCTTTGATGATACACCAGATCCACCACAGGCTCTGTTAACGTGCGGGACAGTCCACCGTCCGGAACCTGCCACACCTGGAGACGACGGATGGGAAAATTGAATTGTCCAAAGGAATATTAAAACGCGAACAGGAACAAACATGTATTTTTAGACGGCACGATGTATAAAAAAAAAATGAATTAATTTGTTAGGAACAAATCGAACATGCGCTAAAGTACAACTGGATACTGCTGGATATCTTCTCCGTTCTGTTCCGTCTCCATGGAAACGAATCCTAACACTTATAAAATTTTTAGGCGATGCTAAGAGGTACCGGAGTGATTTAAAAGTATTATGAGAATGTACCTTAACAACGCAGTCTTCGGAGCCGCTCGCAATGACGTTATCATTATGCGGACACCACGCGATGTCCAGCACGGGACCCTTGTGACCGCCCACCAGCGGATGGTCAGCTGGTATACGACCCACCTGGAAACATTATATTTGCATTATTAGATACGTTACTATTTATAATATATATTTATATATCCGTTTATAACCCTGCACGGTAGGTGCACTTGGTAATTAGAGATACATATATAAAAGTTTAATAAGAAGTTGTAGCGAATTGTGTCATTTTGGACACTGCAATGCAATGAATGCAATCAGGTCTTTCAGTATCCACTGTAGGACATGGGCCTCCTTGTGCATGAGGGAGGTATGGCCTTAAAACGTCACGCTGACAAGCCCGTTGGCGAGACCACTCTTTTTGAGCTTGTGTAGTAGCCAAATGTCGAATTTTACGAGAATTAGGTAGTTATTTGAAATTAGTCATGTTTTGTAACGCCTAGAAAATTTACTAATTCTTAAAGAATTAAGGTAGCTTTCGTTACATCTTATTAAAACTTGAATAAATCTAGCTTCTGGTCACGCGCACGTAACTAGATAAAGAAGAGGTTCTATATGTGAGCAAAGAGTTATTATTACGAGTATATGTAATAACGTGCGGGACTAAAGTTACCATATGCCATTTATCCAAGTGACAAAACAAACTTAATTTCGCGTAATGAATAACTAAGTAATTATTTTACGACACACACGAGAAGAGGGGGGGTGGGGGTGGTGGTATTCTATAGGCGGCCGACACCACGCGACTAAAGTAAAAAAAATATTTTTTTCAATATATACTTTATAGCTTTTAATACTTGATATCTAGATATGTATTAAAAGCGGAAACATAAACATTGAACTTTGGAAATTTTTCCTTGAAAAATTTTGTTTATTGTTAAAAACCTTGACTTATTATCAATTTATTCCCGCCATGTACGAACACTGTATCGAATACTATAGACCAGGGATTCCCAAAGTGGTCGATATCGACCCCAAGGGTTTCCCAGGGGTCGACATAAACGAAAACTGATTTTGGGGGGTCGACGAGGTCTAAAAATCGACCCCTATTAATTAACACAAGTTCTTATTTGAAACTTTCAAGATACTGTATAAGTTGTGTTACGTGTACCAACTCGTTATAAGAATGCCTAATATTTTATTAGGAAGTATCATTGTTGTACTTTTAAAAAACTCAACAAGTCGATAAGCGTGCACAAGTTCGTACAAGCTGAAAAACTCGGCAAGTCAATAAGCGTGGACAAGTTCGTGCAAGATAATGTGTTCGAGCGTACAAGTACAATCAACAACAAAAAAAACTAGAGATAGGATTTTTAAAATAATTTGGCTATTTAAAATAATGGAGGTCTGAGGTATCAGTTAATTTTGGAAAAGGGGTCTCTTGCCCAAAATAGTTTGGGAATCCCTGCTATAGACTATAGAGAAACAAGGTAAGCGAGTCCTCGCCGGCGCAGTTGCAGTTCTTGTTTGTCTATTTTCACAAAAAAAGCCGATGCCATACGCCAGTTACATTTGATTATTTTCCGTACATCTTGGGAAAAAAAATCTTTAAAAATGCTTAAATCAACGCCGAATATCTCGCGGCGACAACCCGACTTTACGAGAGAATTTACATCTTTACGAGCCCTATCCACAAATATATAGTTAATTCCTAAATAATGTGAATTATTTGTTTATTAAGATTTTTTACACCGTCATCATTCTGGTATAACAAAACCGATTTAGCTACGAACTTAACCGAGATATAGAACGAACTCAAAAGAATTGTTTTCCCTAAAAACTTTAACTCGTTGGCTCAGACAGAAAAAAAAATCAGAAAACAGTCTCTGAGCTTGTTGCAAAACTTCCAATAATTTTAACAGATGCGCCATCTTTTCATCACATTTCTTGGTGAAAGTAATAATTAACGTTAGGAATTATACAAACATGCAATTAGCGGTAGTTTGGCGGCAACGGGCAGACGAATAATTAACTCGTTTAGTTATGTGGGTCACGCTTGCCTAACTAGCCAAGAATATTATGTATGAACCCCCACAGAGATTTTGCGATGACGAGTTTATTTTGCAGTATCATAACAGTTTTTTTTTAAAAGCCTTGGGAGTCCTTAATCTAACAGTGTAGTTAGATCATGTCTCTAAATCATGAAACAATGAAATTTTAAGCTAAATAATCTTGACAAAAACGAATAACTTCTTACTGATAATAAGGTCCCTTTGTTTGGATACGTTACATTATGTATTCGTAAAAAATAAGAGTATTTTTCATTAATTAAGTTATACAATTGTCAGTAGCGTAAAGATCTTTTATAAATACCCGGAGAGTTGACAACCCAAATAATAGAAAATAGCACTAAAAACAACAAAGTATTTCAAAGAAACTACATTTTTAAAATCCGACTAGTCTTGTGGTAAATGTCTTGTCCGTCCCTAAACAGGTCCTAGTCTCCGTAGTAAATGTCTTGTGCGTCCCTAAACAGAGTCCTAGTCTCCTAGTTATAGATCAGGCGCCTCAGGTCATAAGTGTTTTATAAGGTGCCTAAAGAAGCTCGAATGTATCGGTCGATACTATAGTTAGATCTTCCTTCTGGTGCCATCTTCTAACGGAGCTGGCGATCAGCATAGCTATCCTCACAAGAGACTGCTGGCCAAGAAATAAAGAGCAATATTCATTATATTTTATTCTTTTCTCATTAAATTCCATGACAGCCGTATGTGATCTAATATTTATTTCTTTATAAGTCAAGATACCACATTTAATTCATAAGATATCCTTTATTTGTATATACGTCTGTGTGAGAATGTTGACATATCTGTAATTTCAATACATGTAAAAAATGATGCTTTGAATGTACATACTAACAATGTCCTGTATATATTTAGTAGATAAGCCTTAAATAAATAAATAAAGGTTTCGTGGTGAGAGATCAACATATAAACCATGTCAATGTTAAGAATAAAAATGTAAATACATACTATCAAAATATGGAAACTAAACCATTTTTTGCCGATTATCCAATTGAAAATATATAGTCGCTTTCAAAACATCTGCTCGAGCCTGGGATTTTACCTCTAATTTTACACCTCCGAAGTTTCTGGACCGACCGAAGTTCGAACGAAAGAATTACTTTGATCGGAGCTCCATATATCGCGCATCTGCGATTATTTAAAAGGTGTGATATTGTTATCGGGAAATTTGACGTTCGATCCCGAAGTACCATATTTCTTGTCAAAAACTATATTTCAATTGTTATCTCGTGTGATCGGAGTAGTTTCAAATATCGAAGAACGTCGTTATGGCCGATATATCGTTGTGAACGTTTTCGTAGTAGGAATCGCACGAAATATCGGCCAAAACTTTGTGATTTCGGAATGAACCCCCTGATGAGAGGAGTCGATAGACATAAATGGATTTGTGAGCACGTTTACGCTACACGACATAATAGCTGCTGACGTTTCTGTGCGTGCTTTCCGGCATTCGCACCACACGCTTCTTGAATGCCACAGGTGAAGAATCATTGTGCAGATTCGGTTCTCTCATTCTCATTTCACTGGTATTTGATCAAACATTCGCCGCGAATTGTGTCACGCATTGTTTACGGCGATCTCACGGCGTGCGAGCTGATGGCATATTGCCAGATACACTGTATTATCGGTGCATTTTGATACACTTTACGTACTATTACGTTGCTATTCCGATATCTACAAAGTGCACGCTAAAAAGAATTCACACAGAATTGCTGGCAACGCAACGTTTTATCCGATTTATTCTGGGAAAAATATGAACTTGTTGTTCAGGCAGAATTGTGCAGGACTATGCATGGAAGGAGATTATATGCAGATTATTTGAATATATTTTACTTGCACTAACATATTACTCGAATGCACACCATCACAATATCTATACTAATATAATAGAGAGTGCGAATTTTGTGAGTTTGTGTGTATGTGGAGTGTAATCTCCGGAACCACTGCACCTATTTCAAAAATTCTTTCACAATTTGAAAGGTGCATTATTCCAGATGGACATAGGCTATATATATATTATTATGTGCAAAAAAATTGCAGGGCATGCAACGCATGCCGGGCACAGCTAGTGTTTTATATAAAGGTACCCTTAATCGAGTACAATAATGCACATACCTGTAAATTTTTTTATTCTTTAGCATGCAGATTTCTTTACGAAGTTTTTGTTTTTGGCAAGCGGAATATATCAGTCTATTTTTACCCACGACGGAACGAAGATGGTATATGCATTTGGGGTAAGAGTATGTATGTTTGTGTATCCCTTGGTTACCGCTTTTCTCAGAAACGGCTAGACCGATTTTGAAACGGTTATTTGTAAATAATTAATTGTACCTTGGAGCGCGTTTGAAGATGGGTGTTGTAGTTTTAACTCATCAGGGGGCGCTGCTGTTCCAAGTTGAAAGTTGTAATATTTTTGTAATAGTTGTAACGTCAACAGAAAATTGATATGTACAAATGTGATTATAATTTCTAAATTGAATGAATTTGTTTGAATGCTTATTTGTGTTGTTAATAGTTAAACACGTATACTTTAAATATAACCGTCAGCGTCTGATGCTGGCGCTTAAGGTGGATAAGGGAACTCCTTGAAATTTGACAGTAGAACTATCGTGTTTGGACTGATTTTTTGTCGATTTTTAGTTCAATGAACAGTTCTAGTACAAATGAGTGGACGTGGCCGTATGTTACAGTAGAATAGGCGTGTCCGACTGGACGAGTTTTCTCACAAAAGACCGCTATGTGTAACTAACTATAAACGTGTTCGGTAGAGAGTGAAAGTTGTCAAAACTCGAGGCTCTTCCTTTTCCATCTCCTCTCATTTTCCTCATTCAGTGGGTTGAGGAAAGCGAGATAGACGGGGTGACATGAGATATCCCATTCCCCTCCTTCCCAATCCTCTTTCCAAATCCTTATTCTTAATTCCGTAAGATAGACAGCGCATCTGCGGTCGTGTCAACTTTCGTCATTTTTAACGATGTTGATATGTAACGCAGATAATAGCAAAATATAAATAACACGCACGCGGGGCAAGGAATTATCCTTTACATACTCCATACTCATTATGCCGAGCATTAGCCCGGCATAATGAGATATGGTGTTGTCTTCGTCGCTTGTTTCTTTTACATTCGATAAACTTTCGTTACGCGAGACGACGACAGTGGATACCTACGTTGTATTGCAGGTTGTCAACAACAGTCGGTTTGGTTTTATTTTAACCTTTTTAAAGGTAATTAATTAGTTTTTTAAACGTCGGAGTTTTATCATGTAAATGTACTGTATGCATAGAAAACTATGAAGGAGGCCTTCGTCCGAAGGGTGAACTGACAAGTGCCAAAGAGAGTTTAATATAATTTTGCAACTACAAGTTAAATAAAAAAAATACCTATATATGTAGCTTAGGTAATAATATTAATTCGTAAATAAATGAATGAGCCTAATAACTTCTCAGTTATGTATGACTCATTGACAAAAATATAATCTAAGGTCATAGGCACATTATATGAGAAATGTCTAGCTTCACTAGTATGCGGATTGAAAAAACCAAACCATAACGTGTAAATAAACGTGTCCGCGCCATCTAGTGGTTATTTATTTGAACTATATTTCTTTGAAATGATATTCATTTTGAAAAAGAAAGTGGCAAAGTGTTCATTAAAGACGAATAGAAATCTTATTGATTATCAAAGATTCTCGTAATAATATTTAATTTTCTTTATGAAAATTTCACTTAGAAATAGTTTTACAATTCATTAGTAAGATTTTTTTTCTATTTATTTGAGTTTTTTATACCTAAGAAAGAAACTGTACTTATATAAAATGAATTAAATATAGAACTATAACATTTGAGATTTTCGCGTTGTTCACACATATTTACCAATTTAAACGGGTCTTAACGCGAATGTTTACCTGATTGGTGCAACGCAACCGAAACGTTGAGTAAAATAAATAAGGTAAACATTCGTATCGAGACCAATTTAAATAGATAAACAGAACTGTCAGCGCTCGTCCTTTAGTAACAGGACTCTATCAGATTTATAGGTTTTTTATTCCCGCTGAAGTGTCAAACAGTCCTCTTATTTACATAAATAAACTTTATTGCACTTAGTCGTACAAAAGGCAAATGCTTGGAGGAGCCAACCTTTGGGTTGAACACAGAGGTACGTTGGGAAGTGCGATGAAAGATTAGTAAATATTTCACACAAATATAAATATTTACCTACTTATAAATAATCTACTGTCATACTGCCAGTTATGGCCTATGGTACCGAAACGTGGCCTCGAACGGTAGACCTGATCGAGCGAGCTATGGAGAGAGCAATGGTCGGAATTTCTTTGCAGGACAGGATCCGGAACGTACTCGACTGGCCACGTTACACTTCTTTCACAGAAGACAACCTTGAAATATACTGCCTTTCCTACTTTATCGCATTTCCCCAATGTACGTATGTGTTTCGGTAGTGAGTGAAATATGCCAGAGCCCATTCCCATCCCATCCTGTCCCTGTTTTCCCAACCCTTTCTCCCAATCCGTTCCTTAATCTACATAGGTAGGCAGCGCATCCGGGGGCGTGCCAACGTTTCTCATTCTGGACTGATGTTGGCATGTATCGCGGATGTCTATGGACGACGGTGTCCCCTTACCATCAGACGGACTGTATGCTCATCTGCCGCCTTTCAGGAAATTATGCAGCCAGAATGAGATATGGTGTTGCCTTCATCACTTATTTCTTTTACATTCGATAAGCCAACGTTACGCGCGACGACGCGACGGTGGATACATTTTAATGTATCCACTGTTGCAGATTGCAGATTGTCAAGAAGAGTGCCGACTGGTTTATGTTTTTATTGTAACCATTTCAAAGATAATTAGAGTTTTTTTAACTGTCGGGGGTTTTATCATATGAATAGAAGAAAGACTAGGGTATGAATAGGTCAGGTGTATGACTAGAAGACTAGGGCGACTATAGCCATGGATTTATTTTTTCATGACTGGATTTTAGAGATCACATTGACTTCGCTTTCAAATCGCTGCAATTTTTACGTCTGGAAGTAAAAAAATAAGATCCTACTGGCTATGAGTTTTGAAAAATTCGGTCACAGGTACAGACAGGTTGAGGTTTTAAGATTTCACGCCACATTAAGGCGAAAATTTAAAGTGTAATCATAAAGAGTTTCTTCCAAAATTAAATCCTGGAATATCTTGAAATGGTCACAAAATAGTCGATGACAAAGATTTAATTTTAGCGAACTCCTTCATTGGGGGTTCGATTAGAATACTCGGTAGAAGTGTGTGACGCATCCACGAGCAATGCCAACATGTGTTAGAACATCGTGATAATGTGTCGGAGATAGTTGACACGCCACGTGCTATCAATGTGCGCCTAAATTATCCTTATAAAAATCGTTTTCGCAGCTGAATCGAAAATTTTTTCAGCATAGTCTGCATCTGGCAGTTCTTTGCCAAAAAAAATAAAACAGTATCGCTGAAGATCTCGATACTTCTTTGAATGAAATACTCAATACTTCATTGCATTCCATAATGTTTTACAAATTGGTGACCATAAAAACTATGAGACCATTATGGAGCCCGTGGGGCACAGCAATTAGGACAGAGGAGAACTTAAAATTGATTAGCCATTAAATTATAAATATTACTTAGTCTGAAGATGTTGAAAAGTTCTACATATATAGGTGGTATTCAGTTTCTTTCCATTCGTACCGGCTGCAATAAAGAATTTCATGATAAAGAATGCAATTAGAGGTACGGTAAATTCATATGCGTGGATGACGCGTTCGAGTGTGTCCGAATTAGCCGATGGCCAATGTCTTCCCAATGTATGTATACTCTGGTGCTTTCTAGCAGTCTCTCGTTCCAGATGAGGAAACGTACCAAACTTTATTGCAAACAAAATAACAAATGCCAACGTAACGCACTCTGTAAACATTCAAATAATTGACAAAAAATAATAGGGGTTAAAGTATGAAATTGCCGTTTTATAGTAATAGATACTTTGAATTGACATAAAACCTTCATGGTGTGAGATTTTCGAGTGAAACTTTTTTCACATGATACCTATGAGTTTCTTGTTTTAAAAAATGTGCAACATTCGATTTTCGACTTTCAATTGTTTTTTTTATTCAGCTTAGACGGGAAAGATGGATACTTCGAAAATCCGAGTAATCTTTGAATACGAGTTCCGACGCGGAACTAACGCGGCAGAAACGGCTAGCAATATCAATGCTGCGTTTGGAGAGGAGACTGCTAATGAACGAACCGTGCGTTTTTGGTTAAAACGCTTTCGTAATGGAAACTTCGACTTGAAGAACGAACCACGTGGAAGACCACACAGGTGAATAACGCTGAATTGAATTAGATGGTGGAAGCCGATCCGAGTCAAACTACCCAGGAATTAGCGGCATGGTTTAACGTTACCTTACCTACAATATCGACTCATTTGCGTCAAATCAATAAGATAAAAAAATATGAAAAATGGGTGCCTCGTGATTTGACTGATCTGCAGAAAGAAACGCGTGTTGAAACTTGCGTTGCCTTGTTGAAACGGCACAGAAATGAAGGAATATTGGATCGAATTGTGACATGTGACGAAAAGTGGATTCTTTACGATAATCGAAAGCGAAAAATGCAATGGCTGACCCTAGGCCAAACGCCGCAACAGTGCCCTAAGGCAAAGCTTACCAATAAAAAGGTAATGGTAACTGTTTGGTGGTCTATTCATGGTGTTATTCACTATAGCTTTCTCAGGTCTGGTCAAGCAATAACAGCAGATGTTTACTGTGCCGAACTTCGAACAATGATGGCGAAACTAGCAGTGAAACAGCCCCGACTCGTAAATCGATCTTCACCATTATTGCTCCATGATAACGCAAGACCTCACACTGCACGAGAAACCGTTGTAACTCTACAGGAGCTGCAGTTAGAAACCATACGTCATCCTCCGTACTGGCCAGACCTTGCTCCAACGGACTACCATTTTTTTCGTGATTTGGACAATTTTCTACGTGGTAAAAAATTTTCTTCCCAAGAGGCAGTACAAAATGCTTTCACACAGTTTGTCGAATCTACATCCCCAGAGTTCTATCGCAAAGGCATAAATGAACTTCCGATTAGATGGCAACAATGTATAGATAATGAGGGGAAAATATTTTGATTAAATAAATATGTTACATTTTAGAAAAAAAACTAGTTTTAATTTTTCAGTACAAATCGGCAATTTCATACTACCATAGTGACATAGTGTGGAGCTTTGTTTGGCGCTAGTTCAAATAAACTAGGTATTGGAATGAGTGACATTTTGATTGACGGAATTTTTTTATCAAACTCTGTTCGATAAGTCTCTGTTACAAAACGCGAGGTAATCTATTTTTGACAATCACATTAAATCTTTTTCTATTTTCATAATACAGAAAGAAACGCGACATAATTTAAACTGTCGAGAGCGGATTTCACAAATTTTGAAACGATACCACACGGTGAGACTGAAACTGAAGGTAGGTTTGACCTACTTGATTGTACGTTTGCGTACGCCCACGTCAAATTTAACAAATTATTTGAATGTATACAGGACACTTAACGCACGCTACGAATGGCAAACAAAATAAAGAATGCGAATCCTTGAAAATAAATCTGAATAGCGTTCCACTTTTTCTCTGTTCTGACATGTATTTTTGTCCAATTAAATGGTTCCCTGTTTTTGTTTAGCTAATTAAAACACTAGATTGTCGTGTCGAGTAATTTTGTTCGATTCACTTTTTATCGCGACGATGAGAACATTACAGAAATACCAGCGTTGTACAATCTTTCACTGGTTAAACATGAAGCAATTGAAATAGGCATTAAATTGCAGCTCCCCGGTCTATCATCACCCATTTAGTGTCGCCTTCAGACATCATTACGACAATTTATAGTTTACGTAAGGCCACAATAAGTGGCATCGCGAATTTAAACAAACACTAACTATGACATTTGTGGAAAATATGGCTCTAAGTGCTTGTCAATTCCCACCGAAGTTTGTTGGGAGGACATGAATAGGAGAACTCCTGCAATGTAAAATAAATAGGCAACAAATTATGAAATCGCTTATCTGACAATCTTAAAGAGCTTAATTTTAATGAATTTCTAGACCAAACTATTAACTACACACATAGATTTACGTAACAAAATATCTGTCTAGAGTCTAGACTAGTTAATAAGTTTTAATTTTTATGGACGAAGGCGATAGACGAGCATACAGTCCACTTGATGGTAAGTGGATAGTGTCGCCCATAGACATCTACGATACATGGCCAACATTAGTCCAAAATAACAAACGTTGGCACGCCCCCGGATGCGGTGTCTACTTTTGGAGATATAGGAATGGATTTGGAGAAAGGGTTGGGAAAATGGGGAGGGATAGGATGGGAATGGGCTCTGGCACATCTCACTCGCTACCAAAACAGCGTGCGTACATTAGGGAAATGAGATAAAGTGGGAAATGCAGTACATTTCAAGGTAGTCTTCTGTGCGAGAGGGATAACGTGGACAGTCGAGCGCGCCCAGCAGTTGTTGGATTTCAGCGTGCATTCTCCCTCTGCAATGTTAATTGCATATGTGCGATGTTAATATTACATGATTGACATAAATATAATTGAGTGATGAAGTTGCATTGAAAATTAATTGATAACCACAATATTGACATTTTCACTTTAAAAAAAATATATCTTGAGATTGATGAAACAGGAAAAAAACTTATTCACCAAACATCAATTAATAAACGGATTCTAATCGTAATAACATTATTTTAGAATCATAAAATATCATAATACAGAATTGTAATTGTGTATTGTTTTTTTTTATTTTTATATCCTTAAAATTGTAGTAACACAAGACCTTGTACTACGTCTTCTGTACTTCAACTGCTGTAGGGATATTACAGAAGAACTTAGTATAACATTTGTTAACCATAGCTGGAAAATAAAAAATAAATAAAAAAATTAGGTCGGTTTTACCGCAATTCACGGTGTTATAAGATGAACCGAAACGAAATCTAAATTGCAAACTAGCAATTGAACATCACCCACTTGACATTTGACTATTCAGAAAATCTCAACATAGTGACCTAAATAATAATATGATGACTCCTGCGCATCTGCAAATTATCAAAGTCCGAGAAGACATAGAAAAGACCCAAATCTTGTCGATATCGATATTGAGGGGTGAGGGGGGTGGGGTGGTAGGGTTTCTACACAGTAAAGCAGTTGTGTTGTTATTATACGTGCAGTACTTAATAACGGTATAAGACTGCAGTCTTTCCCACACAAGGACTCAAATTTGAACCAAGCTTGTGGTTGTTTGAAGTCCTCACGATATTGATACATTTCCACTTATTCGATATGATAATATATTTTTTTTTTTTTTATAGAGAAGAGGGCGGACGAGCAAGCGGTCTCACGTGATGGTAAGTGTTACCGCCGCCCATGGACACCTGCAACACCAGGGGGTATGCGGGCGCGCCGCCGACTTTACAAAATCCTATTCACAGCTCTCTTGAAGAACCCCATGTCGTAGTTTAATGGGAAGACCTCTTGAGGCAGTAAAAATTAAATAAATAAAAGTAAAAAATATCAAGTATCATAGAGAATTGCACACGGTCTCCCGCGCGCCGCCGGCGCGAGTTGCCGCGCTTTTCTTAGAGCACGCGTGGGCGGGCCCTCAATTTTCGCCTGTTTGGCGAAATATTGCACAACTTACGCGCCATAGAAATAGCCATTTGTAAATAATCACTCTAATAATAGTGCAACGTGTTCTAATACAGCTAAATATAGCTCTTGCTAATTTATTGGGTGTCATCGTCATTCATTTTCGCGTGTTGCCAAATTTATTAGTCACATCTGCCGTGAGAAATTGAGGCGAATAATAACAACGAACGATTTATTAGGAGTTGCATTAAAATTAGCTGACTTCGAGTAGAGCATTAGTTTTATTTTATCTTATCGGGGGTGGTCATCCGTCCATACTCCCAATCACTTCGACACACATTGTACCTACTCTTCAGTACAGGTTCTGCAGACCCTCCCTCACCCTCCTATTTTTGGTAAGAAAATCGGTCTAGTCTGTTGTAGACTAATTCTTTACTGTATATTTCCGGTAGAAAAAGTAAAACCTATTCTAGAGTTCAGAGCTAAATAGAGACATACCAGACAAATGTTAAAAATAAGGTTGCATTCGATATTATCGTGATGTGATTGATGAGTGATGTGAAAAAGAAAATTTTTTCATGAAAAAAAAAAAAATTGATTCGCGCTTCTTCATTGTTAGACCTCAGTACAAATGGACAAAAAGCCAGCTCAAAATTATTAATTGGGATAAGGCCGAGAAGTTAACAAGGACTTGCCAAATATAGAACACTGTAAATCTTCGTGCAAAGCAGTGCCAGAGGCCACTTGTCAGTTTTTGGTATTTCTGACAAGTATGATTTCAAGAAGATTACAGTTGTATATCACGAATGAGAACTTACATAGTGTTTTCCGTTTCAACATTTTCGAAGAGTGTCTGAAATGTTTGACAGAATGTTGGAAAACAACTTATAATGTGTGCATCTTATAAACAGACATTCAATGCGAAAGAAATGCGGTACACCACATGGCATACTAGCCCAAATAGTTAGATCTAGACTAAAATGTATCCAGAAAGAGGAGAAAAGTGTTAAGTGCAGAGATGAAAGATACTTGTAAGGAATCAAGAAAATTCGCGACGGATAAGTACCATACATGCAACTACGACGCACATCTTGGAGAATCGAAGGAGACTATAAACCCTCCAACGCGATGGAGGGTCTCCAGTACCTTTAAAAATATTTTTTTTATTTATCTTTATTTTTTATAGACTAGTGGGTGGACGAGCAAGCGGTCCCACGTGATAGTAAGTGTTACCCCCCCGCCCATGGACACCTGCAACACCAGGGTGTATGCGGGCGCGCCGCCGACCTTGCAAAATCCTATTCATATTAAACCTCAAAGCTTAATTAAGCCATTATCTGGTACACTCAATACCCTAAACCAGCAAGCCTTGAAGCTATTTTCCGGCATAATAAACCTTATGTTAATTTTACAGTCTTCTTTACACGAGCTCAGCGGAAAACTTGAATTAGTACCGTTTAATGTGTAAAAATTGCCGTAAAAGTCATAAAAGAGATAATAAACTGTATTATCGTCCACTGTTGGATATGGGTGTCCTCATGCTAAATGTATGGCCTTAAAATGCCACACTGGCCAATTGAGTTGTCGACTCCACTCATTTAAATATGGAATAATTCCTCAGGTTTGTGGTAGTGGCTTTGTTAACCCGGGGCCTTTTATGACACCCATAGTGGTGCTCGTCAACGAGTGTACTCGTAGACGGGCCTCTCGCCACCAGAATGCCGTTCTAAGGTCATACATCCGTCATGCAAAAGACAATGTATCCAGAGCAGTAGACGATGAAAGGGCTGATGACGGTTTCTGCCCCTCCTAAATATGTAGTTGTGATTTGTCCCTTACGCCAATTGAAATATCCAGTGTCGATATACTTAACTATAAGTAATCATTTCCCAGCGTGTGTATAGGAACAGTTTTTGCTAAGTATTATGATACCAGTCATTGTGTCACTGTTAGCCATTGTTAGCCATATCAGTTGCACAATACACTATCTGTTGGTTCATTGTTCTCACTGATTCATTTTTTTTTTGTTAAATTCCGCAGGTTCTGAATTACTAGGAATTTATAGTCATATGAAGGTGTTATGTTCTCTCACTGCCATGTTCAAATAATATTTTCAATTGATTTGTATGTTTTAATTGAATGAAGTTCACAGGCCAGCAGACAGTTTACTCAGTGGTAAATGGATCATGGATCT
This sequence comes from Sesia apiformis, assembly GCA_914767545.1. Taxonomy (NCBI): domain Eukaryota; kingdom Metazoa; phylum Arthropoda; class Insecta; order Lepidoptera; family Sesiidae; genus Sesia; species Sesia apiformis. The sequence goes on from OU611968.1 coordinate 1,128,406, forward strand.
TGGATACTGTAGCCCATAGACATCCTCGATATATGCGAAAATCAGTCACGAATTGCGAACGTTGACACGCATTCGGATGCGTTTCGGTTCGGATACCTTTGGACAATTTTTAGGAAATAAGTTTAGAAAACAAATTGAAAATGGAATAAGAGATTTTCCTCCCAATTGATTGCAGAGCGAAGGAATTGGCTTAAAAAAATATTTATGACTATTAAAAGAAATTCATAAACTATACAATAAGGAGTTCAATGGACAAAAATAAAAAATATTGTGTAGTTAAGGATGAGGTCTACACAAAAGCGTGGCTCAACTGTACAATTCTTAGAGTCACGCTCATATTACACTTAATTCGGTCTTTATTTGGAATCAATTTATTTTTATACTAGCGACCCGCCCTCGCTTCGCTTCGGTTTGTCTTTTGTTTCAAAATTTCAAAATAAAATATAGCCTATATTAGACACGGATAATGTAGCTTCCTATTTGTGAAAGAATTTTTGAAATCGGTTGAGTAGTTCCAGAGATTACCCCCAACATACAAACACACAATTTTACTTCTTTATTATATTAGTATAGATTGGAAAGCATGGATATTATAAAACTCAATTAAATGATTTACGCGTTTTTCGTAACTAGTTATTTATCAAACAATCCTAAACGCTTTTTCATTTAACTCGACATTTCTGCTAAATAACACAACCAATGACGCTCGGCTGGTGTAGGATGTTATAGACTGATATTGATATACCTACAGAATGAAGCAGTCATCCAAGACATCAAAAAGTCAATAATATAAAAAAAACTGTTTGATTTTATTTATTTTGATTTTCAAACAACTCGGCGATTTATGGAGTTTAAATTGAAAATCAATTTCAATTTTTCTTATAGGAAGCATAGAGGCAAATGGCAATCTCAAATATCAAAAGCAAGATGTGCTCGTAACAGATATAGGGAGCTCCATTAACTGAACATTTAGTTAGAATCCTACTTTAAATGCCTGTTTATCTGCACTAATGACTTAAAATATTTGTTTGAAGTTTTATCTCTAAAACAGTTTTAAAATGTCTCCTGTCTCCAGTATGTATCATTTTTAATTGTTTTTAAATACAGATTCGAAAAAAATTTTGTTCTCTGTACAACCAAGGGGTTGGCTGCTAACTGGTAATGTCTCCAGGCGTTAAGCTCGCCTTTTGCATGACTAAGTGAAATATTTGAAATAAATAAAATGTCAATATCTGGTATTCTAAAACCGACAATAAGGTCCCTTTTCTCAGATATGTATTGTATATTACATATGTTTATGGTCCTAACGGCTAATTTGAAAAAAAATAAAACAATAATAACAAAAATGTTTATTTGTCTTTGTAAAGTTATTGTTTATTTATTACAGTTTGAATAAACAAACATATAGGAGAGCTAGAGGCCTTTTTTCTTTTTACTAGGTACATGAGCAACTTTTCTCGAAAAATGTATTACCTATATCAAATGAATCAAAACTATATTAAGTGCAGCATTAAGTGAAAATGTGTGTGAGCGATGAATGAAGAATGTGTTCAATGGTATTGCTTTTTAACTAACTTGGGGATGATTAATTTTTTATATCAATAGACCAATTATTATCATTCTAATGATAAACTAATTTCATAATGTTTAAATCATTGGTCCAGTTAGTCAGAGGGTGTCCAGTATGTAGTCTCCATTTGAGGATTTGTATGTTATATCTTTTTTGTTATAGCTGGATAAAGGTCTATCCCATAATAAAGGGTAACAGGGGAAATTATCCTGTGAGTTACTTGCTCTAAACAGGAAAAATGTTTGCACTATTACTAGAGCACTTATGGGGTACTGCAAACTGAACATATATTTAATGTCTCAGAATAAAATCTTCATAAACCTGCAGATTTTGTTCCGAGCAGGATGAAATACAAATGTACCTGCTTTATGAATGTAGGCCCTTTGAAGTATACAAGATACACATATATTTACACCCACCTACTACAATACAAATTTTATTGATCAAAATTATATTAAGATAGATACACAAAGTTTCTGTTGGACTCCGCACTAGGATATATCTGTATGCGAGCATCCAAGTTATGAATGATCTAAGTGGAGTCACAATTGAAGATTTAGAGTTGGTTGATAATTAAACATTTTACCTTATTGCATTTTTGAGACAAAAAGAAGAAATAAATAGAAGCCATGAAAATTAATTGATATATCAGAAACTAATAATAATGCTACATTTAAAACAATGAGCTGTGAATACAAAACTCAGTGATTAATATTTTGTACTTTTATGTGATTAACATTGTGTGGTTAAAATAGATTCTGCATCTGTGCAATTCAATGTGAGAAGCCACCAAGTGACAGAATGTTTTATTTGATGGTGGTACAGACATTTCAACTCACAGTACTTAGGTACTTGACTATATATAAAGGCGAGGGAAAAGGATGTAAAACGATGAGCAAAGATCAACCTCACTTTTAGAGTTTAAGTAGTATAAGACGTCTCTTCATACTGTACTGTAGTTGGGGGACCTTAAAACTGGAACAGATTTAACATCTTGCGCTGCTAAAATTATTCCATGGATATAAAATTAAGAGAACATAAAATGAAGTTGGACCATAGTGTGCCCACCTCCAATCCCTATAAACAATTTATATTGAACCCTGTAATCACTGAGTAGAACCAGTTGTCAGAAAATGTTGTAAACAGATTCAGTAGTCCAGTTTATTTATTTATTTACTCTTTATGCACTTACAGAGCATACGCACTTATAGGCATTATTACAGAGGCATACTTAATGCCTTAAGGCATTCTCTACCAGTCGACCATTAATTAAATATGAAAAATTTTAGCAGGGTGCAGAAGAACTCAAATAGTAAAGCTTAATTCATCTGTATAAGTAACAATAATAATACATTGATAATATACTTATACTTATAAAATATATTTTTTTATGGATGAAGGCGGCAGACGAGCATAGAGTCCATCTGATGGTAAGTGGATACTGTCAGCCATAGACATCTGCGATACATGCCAACATTAGTACAAAATGACAAACATTGGTACTACCCGAATGCGCTGCCTACCTTCGGCGATATAGGAATGGATTTGGAGAAAGGTTTGGGAAAATAGGGAGGAATAGGATGGGATCTGACACATCTCACGCATTACCAAAACATGTATGTATTTAGGGAAATTAGATAAAGTGAGAAATGCAGTATATTTCAAAGTAGTCTTCTGTGATATATATATATATATATATATAGTGATATAAATATATGCAAAATAAACATATTAAAAATAGATATTAAATATATAGACCATACATATGAATAGTACAAGAATCCAGTTCAAGAAATGGCTAAACAGATGCACAAGTAATAAAAACCAGATTGGGCTCATCAGCATATGTTGCTTAGTCTATTACAGCCATAATAATAATAATCTGCAGAATATTAGCAGGGAACTATAAGAAAGTTAGCCATTACAATAGATCCACAATTGTCACAGCAATATGAGACTATTGACTCACAGAGGCCCTAATCCTCAATAATAGGCCTCTCTCAAAGTGAACCACCACATACAGTCTCACTGCATCCCAAAAACTTATATTAGATATTGTAATATTACTGAAAATTCTTTAAAGTACATCTTTATTGACCTATTAATCATAATTAAACAAAAAAAAAAAAATCCAAGTGAAAAAGGTAATAGTTCTGTAATTATTTTTATTTAATATATGTATATACAATTTATTGTACAGACAAAATGTACAAAAGGAGGACTTAATAACTTGTGGCATTCTCTACCAGTCAACCTTTGGCCAAATGGAGAATCAAGAGTGGTGCATTATAAAGTTAGTATAGTACTCTTAAGAATTAGAAAATAAAATAAATATAACACATATATATAAACACATACCTAACATTATAGCAGAAAGCCATTGTTTGTACAGACTATAAAAACATTTTCAATTATGTAAAACAAAATCTCTTAAACAGATGTAAAATTAACTAAATGCTTCATAATAAATCAGTATATTTTAGAAGGATATGGATAAATAATGTTAAACATAAATCTTCTAACTCATAAACCCTGTATAAACATTAATTAATCATTGCTTAAAATCTATCAAGCCATCAGGAATTTCTTTTTAGAAGGTGAAAAATAATTATAAGCAATTATTAATATTTAAGCTGTGTTAGGAGTAAGAGTATAATCAAGTATTGTCTGACATTACAATACAAATATCTAATGGAAATTATCACATTTTCTGTATTAAATAAACATTTTAACTTCCCTACAGAAGAAAGCCCATAATGTGATAATAAAACAAAGGAATTGTTATGCTTGTGGGGAATATTTCTCATACATAAAATAATATTCTAAGATCAATTTTTAATGTGAATAATTTGATAACAAGTGGTATAATTTTGTAAATGAAACAATAACAAAAAAATTAGATCAATTCACTTGAAGTTATGATAACGGAATATCAGACTCGAATAACGCCAAGATTTCGCTACTCTGAGTAATAACTTCCAATCGCAAAATTGTATGTTATTTATAGAATGTGAAAGACACAGAAAGTTTAAAATAAAATGAACTCACCTTATTGTGTGGCAGGACTATGAAGGCGCCACCACCAGCTGACTCCACAATAATAGCCAAAAACTTGGGGTTCACGGCACAAAACGTAGAGTCCCATGAACTCTTCGACACTCTTATATTATCATAACATTGTTCCCTTTTCAAGGGCTGCCCGTAAACGTGGCGGAATTTAGAACTACGAACCACTCTAAACGACATCTGCAATAACCAAACCACACAATTTAAAAACAAACAATAGCATTTAAGCAAATAATCTCACATCATAACCTATACGCTGCTTGTATGACCTATATTTTGACATTAGCAAAAACTTGAAACGACTCTCAACTCACATTTATATATAAGAAGATATTATAATATTTACACTAAAAATACAATGAAATCATTTGAATATAATTCAATAATTTATAGAAAATAAAATCGAGAGCTACTAAGGATTGAAGGGAGGACGGTTGGGAAAACGAGCGAACTCCATATTTGGTAATGCCTACAGCCACTACATTAAACTGACTTTAAACTTGCTTTTATGCAGCGTTAGCAATTACGTAATTTTATAGGAAGTTAATTTAATTCATGTAGATATTATTTATATAGGCTGTTATTTTTTTATTGGTTTATTAAGAGTTAAATTCACGTTTCCTTTTGAGTAATATATTTCTTATCTTGGAACGCGTCTTGAGAACGTCAAACCTATGTCAAATAAGCACGCGTTCAAAATTTAAGAAGCAAAAACATTTAGTTTCGAGGTCATAGAAAGTGAAACATAGTCTAATAAATATATTTTGAAGTCTATCCCAAAATAACCGCTCGTTTGCGGGCTGGGACAAAATCGTCCCAAGTGACAGCGGACCTATGACATCTGGCGAAAAATCCCCCCGATGTCTACGGAGTTCAAATACCTACACGTCGATCTCTTTTTAAAAAACGCTGAAAAGTTGTGTATGAAATTTTGGATAGTTATGGCACCAGTTGACGTTCAAACATTCAAACGTTCAACTGTTTGTTATTAATCGTGTGAATTATTTATGTTAATGAAAGTTATTGTGTTTTCGAGCTCACAGTGTTTATTTTGGTCACTTTATTTTTTATTTTTGTCCCTAGCTTGGACAACAAAAAGATACAAGTGAAACTACAAGTGAAAACACTTATTTTAAAAAGTGTATAAATAAGAATGAAGAGAATCAGTTACGTAGATTTTAATATTTTTGTAACAAAATACGACATACTCTAACTATGATAATAACACCTAGTAAAAAGATGTTGAATTTTTACTTTATTCCGAGTGCTGTGTACCTGTAAATGTAGAAAAGTGAGTAAAGTAATTATTTGCGAACATTTTCATGTATCATTACGAAATATCATGTTTCGAGTTCACAAATCATAATTTTTCAAAAGTTATCGCCTAATTTCTTTACCCGTCGACGCCATTGTGACGTCATCTTTAGGGCTCATACAGACAGGGTAACTAATGGTACTCTGTTTTCGGTATTCGAAATGTTACTTAATTATACCATGTTTATTGTTCGTTCATTCCAGTGTGATGTGCCTACACCAGTAGAAGTAAAATCACAAGTTACACAATTTATTTATAATAAACATGAAAATGTTAGCAAATAATTACTTTACTCACTTTTCTACATTCACAGGTACACAGCACTCGGAATAAATTAAAAATACAACATCTTTTTACTACGTGTTAGTATCTAAATTAGAGTATGTCGTATTTTGTTACAAAAATATTAAAATCTACTTAAGATTCTTTTCGTACTTGTTTATACACTTTTCAAAATAAGTATTTTCACTTGTAGTTATCTTTTTGTTGTCCAGGATATGGACAAAAACTAAAAATATCAATACCAAAATAAACACTGTGACGTCGAAAACACAATTACTTTCATTAATTTATAATTGGCACGATTATTATCAAACAGCTGGTGCTTCAACATAGACTTGTGCCATAACTATCGAAAATTTCATACACAACTTTCAGCGTTTTTTAAAAAGAGATTGATGTGTATTTCAACTCCGTAGACATCGGGAGGATTTTTCGCCAGCTGTCATTGGTTAGCTGTCACTTGGGACGATTTTGTCCCAGCCCGCAAATGAGCGGCTAACTAAATCTTACAACGTTAAATGTTCAATGTGAAATATTAAGTGACTAATATTGGATTTCCGTGTTCTTAATATCTTAGGAAAATAAGTCATTTGCGTTATTACTGTTGCATAAATTATAGTCTGTGCTTTAGGATTGTCTATGGTTGTGATATGAGTCTATGGGTTCTCCTAATAAATGTCTCACGTGCAATGTAACACCGAGTTTTTATTTAAACAATTAACCCAGCAGCCCTGCACATATCTAGCAAATATGTGACAGTGGCGACGAGGATAAAAAGAAATCAGTGAAAGTTTTACGTGTTACGTCCGTAAACTACAAGAAAGATAGTAGAATAATTTCGTCTTGTTACGTCGGACGAAATTTCACAAAATGGCGGCTGCTGGGCTCTCACTGCCTGAGTTTTCAGCTGCAAAATGCACATTTAAGGTGTACAAACAGGTGTTTGAAAACAAAATGAAGATCCACGAGGTGGATGAAACGAAGTGGTCACAATATTTAATCTCGTTTATAGGTTTTGACATGGTCACGTTGCTATCAGAACTCTGTTTCCCGGAAACACCACAGGATAAAACGTATACTGAATTAGTGGAACTTGTTGAAAAACACTTGGAGCCACAGCAATCAGAAATCGCGGAAACATATAAGTTTATGAAACGTGAACAGTTGGCAAACGAGTCAATCTCTGAGTTTGTGGCGGCATTAAAGAAAATGGCACAGACGTGCAACTTTACCACACATTTAGAAAGATGTCTAAGAGATAAATTCGTTCATGGATTAAAGAGTGAAAGCATAGTTAAAAGATTATTTGGTGAAGAAAATTTAACGTTTGCAAAAGCCGGGAAGATAGCAATGAGCATGGAGCTGGCGGAGAAGGGAGCAAAATTAATAACTGCTGGCAGTTCTGGGCAAGAAAGCTCAGACATACACAAAATAAGTAAAAAACAGGTGAACATTAAATGTCATTGCTGCGGGAAGATGGGGCATGTAAAACCCCAATGCAAATTTAAAGAGGAAGAATGTTTTAAATGCCACAAGAAGGGGCATATGGCAAGTGTTTGCAAAGCAAACAGTAACAAAACTTTCAAACCCAAGAGGGTCCATGAAATTACAAATGATGAAGAATTTTCTGTTATGCAAGTTAGTGAAGTACAATTGAATAGTGAATCTGTGGGTGATAGTTATGATTTGTCTAGTTTATTTCAGAAAACAGAGAGTCAATTAAATATTAACAAAGTGGTATCAATAGATGAGAAGCGTCCAAGTCCTTGGTATATAACTTTAAAAATTAATAATGTAAATATATCATTTGAAATTGATTGTGGATCAGATGTCACGTTAATGCCTGAATCTATGTTCATAGCATCCTTTCCTAATTTAAAATTATTTCCATGTAACCTAAAGCTATCAGGATATGGTGGTAACAATATCACTGTATTGGGTAAGACAAATGTAAATATTAAAATTATAAATGAAAAATACTTAGCAACATTGATTATTGTCAAAGATGGTAAAAAGCCATTGTTAGGTAGGGATTGGCTGAGTGCTATGAAAATTGATTGGCAAACTTGTATGAAACGGTGCAATTTAATTATTCACCAAGATTCACAAATTAAACTTAACAATTTAGTAGAAAAATATAGTGATATATTTTCTGGGTTTCCAGGCGAAATTAAAGGTACTGTAGGCACTTTAAAATTAAAAGAAGCTAATATTAAACCCATTGCATTTAAACCAAGAAGAATAGCTTATGCTGTAGAAAATTTAGTTAAAAAGGAGCTTGACAAGTTATGTACCGAAGGTAAAATGTATAGAGTGACAAATAAAGAAACAGGCACATGGGCTACACCCATAGTGACCATCATTAAAGGACCTCATAATATAAGAATTTGTGGGGATTACAAGGTAACAATAAATCCATTTTTGGAGGTGCCAAATCATCCAATCCCTGTCATTGAAGACATTTTTGCAAAATTAAATAAAGATGATCAAAATGTTAAAACAGTATTTAGTAAAATTGACTTAAGAAAGGCATATATGAACAGGCGAATGGATGAGGAGGCACAAAAGCTTATGACAATTACCACACCATGGGGGTTGTATAGACCAACGTTCATGATGTTCGGTATGTCACCTGCTCCACAGGAATGGCAAGATTTTATGGATGAACACTTTAATATGCCAAATGTATATTGTTTCATTGACGATATTTTGGTTGCAAGTAGTGATGTGGATTGCCATTTAAAAACTTTAGAGTGTATATTTCAAAAACTTAAAAATTTAAATATTAAAGTAAATAAAGAGAAAACTGTGTTGATGTCCCCACAATTAGAGTATTGCGGGCATGTGATTGATAAGGAAGGCATTCACAAGACACCAGGGCACATCAAGGCCATATTGGAAGCACCACAACCTGAAAATATTAAAGAATTACGTAGTTTCCTTGGCACTATTAATTTTTATCATAAATTTCTAAAGAATGCTGCTGAAAATTTAAAACCTTTATATACATTACTAAAGAATTCAGAAAAATGGGTATGGTCTAAGCAACAAGAACTAGCATATGAATGGGCCAAGAAAGCTATTGTATCAGAGCAAGTATTAATACATTATAATCCAAAGCTACCAGTTGTATTGAGCTGTGACGCTTCCAAGTATGGGTTAGGAGCTTGTTTAGCTCATGAAATTAGGTTAGGTAATAATATTGTTGAACGCCCTATTGCTTTTGCAAGCAGAACACTCAATGAAGCAGAAGTAAAATATTCACAAATAGATAAAGAAGCCTTAGCCATTATATGGGCAGTTAAGAAATTTGATTTGTATTTAAAAGGTAGAACATTTACATTAGTTACTGACCATAAACCACTGATATCTATATTTAATCCAAATAAAACAGCTGGTAGTATATATGCAGATAGAATGACTAGGTGGGCATTAATTTTATGTAATTATAATTATGATATAAAGTACAGGACTTCACAACATAATGCTGCAGCAGATTTTCCATCTAGGTTACCAATTAAAAATAGTAATGAGGAGGATAAAATTAATCTGGAAGGCAACATTAACAGCATTGTGTTGGATAATCCACCTGTAACTTTATCTGAAATTGCCAAACATACTCAGAAAGACCCTAATTTAAGCAAGGTTTGTACTTACCTAAGAGAGGGCTGGCCAAAGTTGATTAATAGAGAGTTATGTAAATTTAAAGGCAAAGAAACTGAGTTATATATAATTAAAGATTGCATATTATGGAGGGATAGAGTAGTTATACCTGACAGTTTAAAGGATAAAGTTTTAACTGAACTGCATTCTGGTCATTTGGGTATTAATAAAATGTTATCTTTAGCTAATAGTTGTTTTTGGTGGCCAAACATCACAAATGATATAAAAACATTAACTAATAATTGTGCAGGTTGTATCCAAAATAGGAACTTACCACCTATCAAACCTATACATAGATGGGAGTGGCCAGAGGAGCCATGGAAACGTATTCATGCTGATTTTGCTGGTCCATTTTTAGGGCATATGTGGTTAATCATTGTAGATGCACACTCAAAATGGCCAGAAGTAGTTAAAATGAACAATATTACCTCCAGCAGTACAATTAAATGTCTACGTAGTATTTTTGCTAGATTTGGTCTACCGGAACAAATGGTGACTGATAATGGTCCACAATGGACATCTGAAGAGTTTAATACTTTTTGTAAGAATAATAATATTAGACACATATGTACTGCACCTTATCACCCAGCCAGCAATGGCTTAGCAGAAAGGGGGGTTCAAACCTTCAAAAGGGCCATGTTAGCATATAAGTTTGATAAAAATTGTTTAGATCATAGTATACAGAATTGGCTATTAGCTTATCGTACAGCACCACATGCCACAACAGGCAAGGCACCATGTGAGTTAATGTTAGGTAGAAAACTCCGTACACGTTTATCTTTAATAAAAAAAGATGTAATTATTCCTCGGCAGTTGATTTGTAAGAAACCTGTAAAGCAATATTTGCCAGGTGATAAAGTACTGATCGCATCATATGATAACTCTCAAAAATGGTTAGATGGTGTTATTGAAAAACCAGTAGGAAATGTTATGTATGATGTGCACACTGACAAAGGCATACTCACCAGGAATGTTACTCAGTGTTTGCCTAACTATAGTGTACCTAATGAAAGTGTATTGGAGCAAGAAAAAGAATCGGAGAAATTAGAAGTAAATAAGCCGTTAATTAACAAAGAAATACCAAGTAACATTGCTAATTCTCCTATTCTAGTGCAGCCAGAAGTGCGTAGAAGTGCACGTACTCATAAGCCTGTTCAGAGACTTGATTTGTAGTAATTTAAAAATTTAATAAAAATTAGAAGAGAGGAGTGTTGCATAAATTATAGTCTGTGCTTTAGGATTGTCTATGGTTGTGATATGAGTCTATGGGTTCTCCTAATAAATGTCTCACGTGCAATGTAACACCGAGTTTTTATTTAAACAATTAACCCAGCAGCCCTGCACATATCTAGCAAATATGTGACAATTACAATACAACTTTCAGTTTAGAGACAATTAACAACATACTTATACTCTGTTCGCGTTAAGAATGCAGTGAATCTGATCATTTTACCTCGACTACTATCTGTTCGCGTTAAGAACGCATGTTCATTTACCGTTCATTTGGTTCCCTTTTATATGTTTTATTAAACGATAAATAATTAAACTATCTGTCTTAACGCGAACAGATAGTAGTCGAGGTAAAATAATCAGATTCACTGCATTCTTAACGCGAACAGAGTATAGTGGTTTCACTTCAATTAGGTAATGAATGTCAATTAATAACGGTCGAATAATAACGATCTTTAGGAATATTACTTTGTTGAGTAATGTGCTAGGTACATTACACCAGATAGTATTTACAATTATTCGTATTTAATTTTGCCAAATTTCATTAAAATCGGTTTAGTAGTTTAGTCGTGAACGAGTAACAAATAGACACACCTTCGGATAATATTAGTTTGAATAAATAAAGATTTTCTGATTTTGTACATTTTAATTTAGCTAAGTTTAGTGAAATAGTATTTTTTTTTTGTTCCATTTTATTTTAAGAATATATTTTTTAATTCATATTGTGGTTTTATTTATTAACTGGGGAATGCCCGCTGCTTCATCTATAATTTTTATAATATATCTATAATAAAAGATCTATTTTACGACACCCGTACCCTTTTAAGTGCATTCAGTTGTTTTCTTTGTATAGTGTTTGAAAGGGGCTTTACGATTGTATAACAAAACAACTTTGTAGTGGTACTGTTTTTATTTTAATAAGTCGTAAACATGACACATGGGAATTTTGCTTGCAATTATCAACAAAGTAGTTTTAACCGAAAATTCTCTTTTTATTTTTGTTTGTATTGTATCAGTTAGGATCAACAACTGGCGCTTCAACGGCAAACTTGTGTAAATATTTATCTTAGAATGAAATAAACAACGTTTCGTATGGGTTAGAGCATTTAATAAAGAGAGACCGACGTGTTTCTAACTCCGTATACATTGGGCTATATATACCCCACCCACAGTCCTCGGCTAAATCACATTCGCATTTATAATATTAGTGTGCAACAGAACTAATTCCTCGCTTGTCCTTGGAAGTGATAACGACACACTCGACTCTTTGGTTAAATTTCGTCATAGCATTTTTTGTTGGCAACGTAAGAATTTCTGTTATACTTCATTTGAAAGGGAATAAAATTTCCTAATTGATGATATTAAAAATAAAAAAGAAAGGAAAATAATCACCACGATAAAAACCAATTGTAAAAGAATATTTCTATTAAAAATAAAAAAGAAAGAAAAATAATCACCAAGATAAAAACTAATTGTAAATGAATATTTCTTTTCTCGTACGTTATCATTTCTCGGAAATTTAAGTATTTTTCGAACATCTTGCAATAATGTACTTACCAACTTTATTTACATCCATCAACATCAAATCGAGAATCAAATATACATCAAATTAAATATACATCAAATGTATATTTAATAGGGCTTCTAATATTACCTATATTTCAGTATTGAGTGATGTAGTTCAATCACAATTATTATTTGTTTGAATGCATAAGTTCACGATTAGCGAAATTTTAAATTTCGAACGTTTCTGCCTAAAACGAAGCTCAAATAGGTTGGTACGTCATCTGTCATCGCAAATGAGTGGATACGTTAGGTACTTACTCTTCCTGTATTCTTGAATCGAGAATTCGAAGAATTGGACAAGGGACTTGGAGCGTGATAGCTATGGCATCGTTCTCTTCCTACCCTTTTAGCCACTGGTGGTCGTTTAATATTACTCGGACTTGTAAAACTGTTGTGTCTTTTTAAATCCTGTAAAAGAAACAATTATCTATTACATATTTATTTCAACAAATTCTTTACAAATACACAAATACTTATATAATAATAATATTTCTGGTGGATGTTTGTTTTTACGAAGTGTAGGTCTTACGACATTATTCTGTCGACGGACATTTTAATACCATCACTTTAGATTATCAATAATCGTCATTCATCAGTTCATCACCCTTTTCAAAAAAGTCAAACACACCTTATAACATCGTTAGAAATAGTTAAATTGGCGTTGACTACCTACTGTTATATAAGATTTTTTTATTGTAGAAAAAAGGGTAAATGTTTTGTTCCGTGTCGCAACAAAAGAAATCTCGAACTTTTTGGCGGGAACTCTGTCTGGAGTTAAGGTATTGTTTGACTATTGTAAAATTTGTGGGTTAGGCGTTTTGTGCAATAGAGATGATGACGCCCAGTCAATTAGAGCAATGTTAAAATCACCCACTAATTTAAAATGGTCGTCTGCAACAAAGCAACAGCAAACATATCTGCAAATTAGTTTTTGCGTCTAATGACCGCTTATCCAAAGCCATTCGACGTTGCTACAAGCTCAATCTGCTCTTTCTTGTACGCGAAGAGAAAGAGAAGCACAGATCATAACACCGCCATCAATTTTCTTAGAAAATGTGGATCTACTGCGATCAGAGCGGAAAGAATATGTGTAATAGGTATCTATTGTCACAAACTTCACCCTTGTAAATACTATCGTTTAGGCATGTTTCAAATAGGAGAATAATATCCTAGTTATTTAACAGAGCACACGCACTCTGACACCATTGTAAATACAAATCAACATGTACGAGTAGGTACGGTACTACCTATTATTAATAAAAAAATCACCTATCAATCTATTGAATACTCTATTTAAATGTTAGTATAATCTGTATTTGGCCATTAACACTAGCAATATATTTGTTAAATAAGTTACATAAAAGGCTGTAGATTATACAAATAAATTAATGAAAGAATAATACATAAATGAAAATAAATGTTAAATAAAAAATAACAGCTCATAGAAAATAAATAATGTACATACCCCGTCTACATCCATTGCGGTTACTATTTTTATAAAACTTGCTCAATTTATCTTTTAAGTTAAAAGCATATGGTATATCCAGCGTTACATCCAAGATTACGGGTATGATATGATAATATTATTCAATTAAAAGATTTACCACTGCAAAAATTACTATGTAGACGGTCGTCTAAAGAAATCTAATATTGTCCGAAGAAGTTGGATAGAAAAGAATTAAAATGACGGTACTTATCATTATTTAACTATTTTGACAAATTTACAGTAGGTAGGAACGCATTCTGTTGCTTCTACTTGATAAAACTTAAAATGACACTATGGTCTCTTATGTCAACATGACATGACAGCATGACAGCTGTTGTTCAAAACTTGTGACAAATTCATAGGTAAATTGTCTTCTTAAAAAAACGAAGCTTATTTGTAAAAATAATAAATAAATACGTTTTATTTGATTTCGTAGCGCACATATAATGTTTTAACTAATTTTAAAGCACTGATTCGTGGTGGATTTTACTGTTATGGAGCCAGGTCTTTCTAAGGTATGGTGATTGCAATTGTTCTTCCTAAAATATATATATTTTTATTAAATCATATATATATTTATAACTTAATGCTCTAAAATTTATCCCTAGTGTTTTTTTATATATCTTACCACGTTATGAAATAAGTTATACTGATATAAGATCCTTTTTGCTACGAATTGCTAGACGTACGCAACTAAAAATATCATGTAATTTAATAAGGGAACCGGAAGGATTTTCATTTTCCTTAACATTAAAATAAAAAAACAAACCAATACGAAAAGTTTGTAGTGTATAAGTAATATAGTTTCGTTATATCGTGATCTACGACACTGCCATTTTTCAGGAAGAGTAATCATTACCGTTTTATAAAATTCCTGGCTTTTTGACGAAAAAGAAGTGAAATTGATGCACAAGATATAAGCACATTAGTTGCTAGCTGTTCGCCTATTATATCATAGTAATATCAATTCAAACCATTTATTATATGTAACATTATATGTACAAAAACATATGTAACAAATATGGTGTTAATTACAAATGTGACCCATTATGAGCTAAGAGTACTCCCCATATCCTTCCCAATCCATTTTCCACCCTTCCCATTTCCACTTCTAAATCTCCAAAGGATGACAGCTCCTCTGGAGGAATACAAATGTTTAATTTCATTAATTGTTGTTACCATTTATATCACTGTGCACATATTTATTCATTTAAATGGGGTCTCAATGCGTATGTTTACCTTATTTACTTTACTCCACAATTCGCTTGATTTGCACCAACCATGGTCACAAGCTGACTGAAGAGACGGGTAGTTCACATCGAGAATTGTGAGGTAAACATACGAATTGATCACTTTGGTGTATCATCAAACACCGTTGTGTCTTTCTGTAAAAAATAATGCAAGTAGTTCGTCACATTATTTGTTACTTTAATGATGAACATTATATTATTAATGTGTAATAGGTGAGCAGCATTACTGTTGGTATACCTAAATCATGTGTAAGCTGGTGTTACAAGTTTCGCCATATCTCTTCTGGAAGCCATTTGCCAAGTCTGTTTTTTAAACTATTTATATTGTTTATGTATAATAAAATATTATTTGAACTATGTATAATTAAAATAACTAAATTGCAGGGGTGTTCTTATTTCTGTTTGATCTAGTGGTTGACTGGCAGAAAATGCCATATGGCATTAAGTCCGTTATTTGTAAAAATTACTTGTGCAATACAGTTTAAATAAATAAATAAACATAGTTGGGGATCTAATAATTTATTAGTAACTTAAAGAAACACTTCAAAGTAAACACTTTTATCAGTTAACTACTATATATATATGTATATAGTATATGTTTCATAATTAACATTTGATTATGTGATAATGGGTGATTTAAAAGGATAGTGGCTTTAATAATATAATAGTTGTTTTTATGATTTTTCTCATTATCTAATCAGTACAGTACAATACAACTCAGAGGTTCCAACAATGTACCTATTCACTCGACCAATGGAAATTGATTTAATTCCTACCTAAATATGTTATTCCCTGTTGCCTCGAGTGCGCGGGGTGCTTCTTACGATCACGGAGTGCTTCTTACGATCGCACGTGCGGCGTCATATAGGCCTCAAATAGGGACCTACGCCTTGTCTCTCTACACCTCCAACGTGTAGTCAACGCCCTAGGCGAGTGGTTTGTGAGGTGGAGGATTGAGGTCAACCCGAGAAAAGTGCAGCCATGTGCTTTCCTTTTCCCACGGGTGGCACTCTTAGCTCCGTCTCTCCCCACACCCGATATCTCGATAGAAGACTAAATATCTCGGAGTCACTCTAGGCCCTAGGCCATCGACTGACCTTCCGAGAACACATAAAAACTGTCCGAAATCCTACCTTTATACGCAGTCATCTCGACCCCCAAAGGCGGCAGAAGTAAAATGTCGCTTTGAAATAAGCTGAAATATGAATGGTGTATATCTTGTGGGCCTAATGGCCTTTCAAGAGACCGGACATGCGTGCATATGTTCTATAGCGGAGATTTGATTATAATTTGAGTTATAATACGTAAATAATAATGTAAATATTTTAAATGCAATTATCTGACACGCTTATTTATATTTGATGACATATGGAACACATTCAATGGAACCTGTGCCTGTGGTATGTATGTGTATGTTGTGTGGAATGGCTTCGGCCTAGTTAGACTTCAAGAAATTGGCCGGTGGGCCGAAGATCGTGTGGTGGTGAGCCGCGGAGAGGTCTATATCCAGCAACATGGGCTGATGGCATGACAAACTTCTTTAGTTGAAACATTCAATATTTTCTTTTGTGATTCACAGACATGAAGCATTTGAATAATTTCAATGGTTTTTTTCTTGTTTGCATACAAATTAAATGTGACTAATGTGTATGTTGGATATATCTAAAGTCACTAAAGTCTAACTGGGAAGTTAGAACCGACAATAAGGTCCTTAAATGTGTCACATTTCTCCGTTTTACAGTATCCGGCAAGTACACTTGTTGCATCTGTAGTCTAAGAACTCCAGGCAGACGAATCACGGATAAAAATATCACGGCTTGGATAAAAATGAAATTAATGGGCAAAATTTTGTTTATTATGTATAATCGAAAATTATAATCTTTATATTCTAGAGATGGTGCGTGTGTACGCTGCAATCCCACCGAATTGTGTGTGTGGCGAATTCAACTGGTCAAATTACTCCACACTCACAGAAAACACTCATAATATATACTGCATTTCCTACTTTATCCTATTCCCCATATGCCAGAGCCTTTCCCCATCCCATCCTTCTCCATTTTTTTAACAGTTTCTCTAAATCCATTACCAAATCTCCAAAGGTAGGTTGCGGCGCATCCAGGGATTTACCGACATTTGTCATTCTGGACTGATGTTTGCATGTATTGCGGATGTCCATGGGCCACAGTATCCACTTATAACCACGTGGAGAGTCTGCTCGTCTACTACCTCCTTACCTTCTAAAAAAGACAGGCAAAGACAATTTTCTATAGACTAAAAATAGATATAAGTATGAATAAATATGCTCGTATATCAACACTATAGCAGGCACTTAACTAATTGAAGGCCGTCGTGATTCATTTATTGGAGAAACTGTTGAGTGTTGACTCATTGACTCATGACCTACCTCACTTGTTTGCGTACCTACTATTGACTTTTTACCACCTCGAGGTCACGTTGTCCTCGGGTATATAACCATTCTTATGAGGGTGAAGTTGTGAAGAATTTTAATAACAAAAAAATACTTTTCAAAAAATCTCTATTTGAAAAGTATTTTTGCTTAGGTATCTCGCGCAGATCACTACTAAAAAAAATCACTACATCTCAAATAATGATCTCAATCCTACTTATAAACTTTAAGCTTCTCAATAATTTACCAAAAAAATTACTATCCAATAAATATAAACAGAAGGTCAGTTGTGTTTTTGTTTTAGAGATAAGAGGGCGGACTAGCAAGCGGTCCCACGTGATGGTAAGTGTTACCGCCGCCCATGCACACCTGCAACACCAGGGGGCATGCGGGCGCGCCGCCGACCTTGCATAATCCTATTCACAGCTTTCTTGAAGAATCCCACGTCGTAGCTTAAACAACATACGTTATGTTTCATACGGTTCATGAAACTACTTATTTCATAATTTTCTTTTTCTAAAATTTACGACGAACAGTAAAATCCCGAGTGACGAGGGACAATCGGGTAAAATTCTCCTTTGTCTCCCAGAGAGCTACAGAGCACAGATCTCCAGAATAAGGTCGAACAAAGAGGATAACCATATAAGATGAAGCAGCGTAATTAATCAATTTATATTGTTTTCCTATCGAAAACCTCGAACTCAGTAATAAATAAGTGTAATTAATAAATTTCCATCTTATACGGTTACAACAGTATTTTAGCGACGAGGATGGGATACGAACTATGAAGCATTATATTGTTACAGTTGCGCAACCGCGTCGCGTTGTGCACGCTGGCGGCGTGCAACGCGGGCGCTATGCTTGCCGCTGCCAACCTAGTCCTCACTCTCAACCCGGAGGATAGGTGAGCATATAGACACCGATTCAAACTAGCGGTTTAATAATTACAATGTATTTTTGCGATTCGCAAGTGACTTATCATGCCAAATGTACACACTCGACAAGACACTCCAAGCTGAGAGGGCGAGAATGTAGAAGGTTACACTCAACTAGCCTCGGATGTGTTCGTTGAGTACAGCCGGTGGTAAGCCGGCGGTACAAGGACCCGAGTCAAAGGACTCTCGCCTAAGACAAGTGCTCTCAGCATTATATTGGTGCTCGAAACTGGAAAAATAAGATTGTGTTGATAAGGAAGCGTCCAAAAGCTAATGAACTATTTGCAACGTTATAAATCAAGACCGAGAAAAATGTTTCTTCACCTTAATTTACAAATATTGCAATTTCCTAGGGAATCCCAAAACAGCCCCGTGTCTCCCCATACCACTGAGTTTCGTTACAAATATGTTTTTTTTAAATATCACTGACTCAGCGGTGAAGGAAAACATCGCGAGGAAACCCGCATGCTTAAGAATTTAAAAAATCTAAGACGTTTATCAAGGCAACTAATTATCCGCACTGCACTAGGCCTGCATATTGGATAGCCCGAAATCCACTAGTGATTTACTAGGGGGGGGGGGGGGACTGTGCTCTGAATGAAACTTCATAGGCCTATTATTGCATAAACAATATTATTGGGTTCCTGAAACTAAAAAATGTTCTAAATATTTGTTATACCTAAAATATACCTTTATAATTGCGCGTGTCGTTTTGCTTGTTAATGCGTTTTTATGGTATCAATAATGACTATGGTAATTACACTTAACATCATACGATAATGTAAGGTGATGCATGTGCAACGCTAATGTCCTCATTTGTCGCGAGTGGCTCGCTGGAGTCAACAAACACTGCAATATTAAGATGTGCATCACACTAGATCAGTCATTCCCAAGTGTTCGATATCGACCCCCTAGGTCTAGGGGTCTGTTGAACTGTCTAGGGGTCAACAGTTTCAATAAAAAAATGTCGGGGTCGACGACAGCTACAAGTAGACCCCCTTACCACTGCTATTCGTTTGTTAGTTCAAAATATCTATGATTAAAATAGGTGCCTAATTAAGAAGATTTTATCGCTGAAGATTAATTTTTTTATCTCTATATACAATGCAAAAAGATATTGTCATATATTGTCTATGCATTGCCTCGAACGTAGCAAAGCAAGTGCGGACTGTAGATGAAAAAACTGTAGCATGTATGCACTTGCTTACATGTTGCATGCCAGTATGAGTAAAGTAAGTAAAGTTAATTACCCTTGTCGGTTAACGGGTTTAATAGTTTTTGAGAAAGGGGTCTGCACTAGATAATGCTTTAGTGACTCTTATTTTAAACACTCGCTTTTAAGATGTTTGAAGAGAACACTGATATAAACATGATTTAACGTTGATGTAGTGAAAAAATGTTTTGATACAAGCCTATAATGTGCTCGCAACAGGGAGCGTATTCCTTGCAGTTTCTTAATATGAACACATTGTCATTACAGAGAGAGAATGTCTGTGTAGAACGTCATTCTATATATACACTGGATTTTAAAACTCGTAGACTATTAACCAAAAAAAAAATTAAACCAAGTAGAAGTGGCTCTGTTAATTAAATCTCATAATACGAAACAAATTAAGATGGTTTACAGTTAAACTAATTGCTTAAACTAACTAAACTAACTTGCTTGGTTTATCAAGTGGAACATGTCTACCTGTTCATACATCCCATTGTACTTGTACTCTCATAACAAATCAGTTTTTGGCATAGTTGGCCTTGAGTAAAAAGTAAAAGTAAAAAGTGTTGTCGATTTTGTTCTGAATTTGTATAATTGTTGGTTGTTTCAGATAAAGTAAAGAAAATGAAATGAAATTTCATTCTGCATTCATTTCTGTTTCATTTTTTCGGTTTCATTCTAGTTTTAGGGGGAGAGTGCATTCTGCAATTCACACAGCCGCTGGGTGCACTCGCCTGGCTGCGTTACCCCTCTCTCACAGAAGACTACCTTGAAATGTACTGCATTGTCTACTTTATCGTATTTCCCCAATGTACGTACGTGTTTCGGTAGTGAGTGAGAAATGCCAGAGCCCATTCCCATCTCATACCATACTATCCTTCCCCATTTTCCCAATCCTTTCTCCCAATCCATTCCTTAATCTACAAAGGTAGGCAGCGCATCTAGGAGCGTGCCAACGTTTGTCATTCTGGACTGCTGTTGGTATACTGCAGTTCATGGACATCCTCCATGGGCTGCAGTATCCACTTACCACCAGGTGCACTGTATGCTCGTCTGCCGCATTTTTGTATAAAAAAAAAATACGATAGAAATGTATTTTCTAATTAAAATTACTGCTAACAGTGCACTTTCAAATTTGCCACTCCATCGTGTTTTTTTTTTATACGGCAATAGCACAATTAGCACATTGTGCCAGTACCGAATTTTGTTCGTAATTACCAATTTTAAAGTCAACACAATTTAAATTACATCTCGTCAATGTCCAGTTAGCGAATCACTCAGTAAAGTGATAGTGGGTTTTCTGGGGACAGAAGACCCGGACTCCCTGGGAGCATACGAAAACCGCAGTCCTATGCTTTTATTTCATTATTTATCACAAACATTACGCACAAAAAACACTTTTATAGTTTAATAAACTGACACTAAAACCCATAGTAAATATTTCTTATAATAATCAAACAAAAAAAAATTATTTCACATCTCTAGTTTCCGCTAAAAAATGCCCCCCCCCCCCCCCCTCACCTTCGTGTCGCCACGTTTCATTTGCTAGACTGTAATCCTCACGTTCCTCCCGTTACAGTATCTCGGCGAAGCGCGGCGGTGTGCTAACAGTTCTCGGATTCGTGTACTTCGCGACTCTGTTCGAGCTGCTCAACACTGTCGCCCTGTTCACGGGCGCCGGCGCGCGCTGGCGGCACAAGTACCGGCTCAGTTCAGGAGACGTGCTGGACATCACCAACAAGTAAGTTGTCCAATTTCCAGTTGTCCAGTCCAACAAAAATTTCAGACGGTAGTCCAAATAATTTCTTAATAACTCAAGTGACAAATAAAATCAATTAGTCACCCCGTGACCACGTCCACTGCAAAGTGTTCGAAACGTCGGGATATAAATAATGTCAAATATACGCGATTTAAACCGTTAAAGTTGTTTAATTGCTAAGTAAGTTGTCGATACTGTGGGCTAGAATTTAAGGTTCTTCTCATCCAATCAATACTGATAAAGTTCTTCAACGTTTTATCTTTTAACGTCACCAGAAAGAGTGGTACTTGTCAAAAGTTACTGCAATTACGAACAGTGTTTTTTTTTTGGGGTACTATCATTAATAGTAAAGTGACAATGCAGATTCCTTATCTTATCACTTGACAAATATTTGCGATAAAATTAAAACTGACATGTTACAAAAAATCATATGAAACATAATATACATACATATGCAATAAGTTCATACATACTTAAAATTTGGATTGGTTCCAATCAAAATTTTAATAGTGAGGATAGCACGGAGGCTTGCGGAACGCCAGCATTAATAGAGATGGTGTCGGAGCAGCTACCGTCGATAACGACTTTGATGCTCCGTCCAGTCAGGAAGCTGGCAACCCATTCACATAACTCCTTAGGTAAAACGAAAGACGGTAGTTTGGAAAGTACTTTGTGCCATACCCAGTTGAAGGCTTTGGCGACGTCTAGACTGACAGCCAGCCTCTACTCTCGATGGCATCAACCCCACGGTGTGTAAAGTACGCTAAAAGATCACCGGCCGTACAGTTATGGTACGAAACCCATATTGACCGTCGCTAATCAGCTAGTGGTAATTTTAATGGGAAGGATAAACAATTTTTTATCCATAAAAAGACAACAATTGTATAAGATAAACAATATTTCTTTCGAGGGTATAAAAAAGTTAATCGAACGTAGTGAACAATGTAGGTATTAGGGTCATTGGAGAATATATTGAAAAGGAAAAATTCAAACTTGAGTTTGTCTCCCCTCTTCCCCCTCATTCCTCAAACTTTTTGAACCTTTTTGTCCTTCATAATTAACGTAAGTAACAAGAACAACTCGCCACCTACATATAAACCTTGAGGGTTTCCGAATGTGACTATATAGTAATTAAAAGAAATACCATAGAATAACTGAAAAAATCAATTAACACTGCAAAATTAAGAATACAACTCTTGAATAACCTTGAGTAAAGAGTAAAAATTGAATAAAGAATGCCTTCTTGATTCTATGTTTAAATAAAGGATAGTGGCTCAAAAATTATCTCTTGCCACTGTATTCCTACAATTATCCTGAATAGACTGTCTATTTATTTTTCATGTATGGCAATAGTGTGTTAAGCACATTCTGCCACTGTCTTTGTAATAAATAATTTTAAAGTATTCAACGTATCCAGTCAATGTCCAGTCCCGTCGAAGTAAATCAGGAGTCGATCAGTAAAGTGATAGTATGTTCACTGAGGACAGAGGGGGACTCCTTGGAAGCCCACGAAAAACACCTTAAAGTTTAATAAACTATCACTATTAAACCACAAAACGCCCTAATACACAATTTTTCCAATAATCAAACAATAACTCAACTTCACTTCTCAAGTTCCGGCCAAAAAGTCATGGACCGTGTCTATGGTCATTTTCAGAGTGGTGTCAGCAGTGCAAGCTGGTCTGTCGTGTTTGACCGGTGCAATAGTGTGTCTATGGTCGTGTACCCGCGACTTTATGAAGTCTTCCCACTTCATGTCCGAAGCTTACGCGTGGTTCGGCGCTGCGTACTTCTTCTATGATATATGGTCTATGTATATGGTAAGTGTTTTCTTTTTTCTTTTCGTATAGGCAATGGTGTAATTAGCACATTCTGCCAGTGTCAAGTTTTCTTCGTAATAAACTATTTTCAAAGTCTAAAACGTATCTTGCCTGTCAATGTCAAATTCATAGTATGTTTACTGAGGACAAAAGAGGACTCCTAGGAAGCACACAGAAGACGCAGTCCTATGCTTTTATTTGATTATCATAAACATTACGCACAAAAACACTTTGAAGTTTAATAAATTATCAGCATAAAACGTACAATACACAATTTTCATAATAGTAAATCTAAAACACAGCTTTACTTGTCGAGTTTCCGTCAAAAACTACCACTAGTTCTGTTGAAAATGGGATAAATGTTTCCAGGTGCATGTCCACATGACATCAGACTACTTCAAGTCTCGTATCCAGCGCAAAATCTCCAAGAACGGTGAGACGACGCTAACCGGGTCCGGCGGCGACGCGCCAACAAACAAGTCGCCCTCGTTCTTTGCTTACTGTGCCCACGAGCCCGTGATACTCATGCACCATATGTTTATTGGCGGGTTTGGGTTCCTTGTTATTGTGGTGAGTATGAAATACACCAATAAGGTTCACTAATGCTTAAATTAATGTAAAATTGAAGTGCAATATCTCCAAGAACGGCGAGACGCCTATAACCAGGGTCCGGCGGCGACTCGCCGACTGGTCGCCCTCGTTCTCTGCGTATTGTACCCACGAGCCCGTCATATTGATGAACCATCTGTTTATTGGCTGGTTTGAGTTCCTTGTTACTGTGCTGATTGTGAAAGATCACTGTTCGTAAAACTAATGTATAAGGAGAATGCCCACGAAGGTATGGAGTTCAGGCCCCTTCGAGAATTTCGTATAATGTTAAAAATTGTCACAATATGTAACACTATTTGCGTAATTTCAATATACCTAGTCTGGCCATAAATACTATTACCATAAAGAAAAATAAATAAATTATATTTGAATTTGGAATCTGTCAAATACTGATATTAAAATGGAGTGGCGTGATAACGAAAACCGTATTGCTGTAATTGCATTATAATAATAATAATAAATTCTTTATTTCGACCAACTTAGCATCATAAAATTTTTATGCTGATTTATTTGTCAGCACATGTATCATACAATAACGCTTCATGTATTGACAGTCGAACTTGTTCGAAAACATTTCCAGGATACCGTTGGCGCTGGCCCGGACCCTGCGCATCAGGGATGCACACCGTTTGCGCATGATCGCGTAAAAACAATCTACCCGCGCTTCGGCGAACATCCCCGATGCGCCACAGAATCGGGGCAACCCCATCAGCATCCTGAATGCGTTGTTGTATTGCACGCGGAGGGCGCTATACTGTCTTTGGGTATAATTAACCCATAGGCTGCTCGTGTAGAAGGATGTACAAGAAGCTCTAAACAGAGTGATCTTGACTTCAGTGGAGCAACGAGCAAACCTGCGAGCTATCATGTTGGCTCTCACAGACAACGCCCCGTTCTCTTTCAATGTCTGCATTGTCCCCCAGGTCAGAGATTACCAAATGTCCGAGATACTTAAACTGTTCTACTCTCTTTAGTGGGGTTCCCTTCAGTTTAATAGGTTTCCAATTTCTGCCACAAGATGTCATAGCAAACCAGGTCAAATGCCTTCGATAAATCGAGAAAACAGGCATAAATAGTTGTTTTTCTGTCAGTATAGTACCTGACAGCCCCCTTTAAACACAAGATGGCAGTTTCTGTGGAGAGTCCCGGTCTGAAACCGAACTGGTTATCGTGTAATTTCAGATATTTGTCCAGTTGTGAATCAAGCAGACTGTCAAGCACTTTAGCAACAATCGTGGCCAGCGAGATTGGTCTATAGTTACTTTTATCACATACATCACCGGTTTTATTTTTCACAATTGGCACCACCACAGTTCTCGTCATTTCGGAAGGCAAGTACGAATGCCCTATACACAGGGCGTAGAACAAGGCTAACGCTCTTGGTAGGTGAGGGCCGGCATGTCGAAGGTGCCCGACGCTGAGACCGTCGTGCCCAGGAGACTTGCCTCCTGACATGGAGCCCACAGCCTTTTTAACATCTTTAGCTGTAAATCTAGTAGACAGCTCCCGACCCCACGACCCAGCATCACACACTGACTGAGATGGCCCCAATGGTGATTTTACGGCAAAGTGATCCTTAAACAAATCTGCTATACATTTAGGATCACTGATACCCTCTACGCTCACAGGGAGACTGGGTTTACTGCTTAACTTATTTGTGGACTTCCAAAAGTTACGGAAATCATGTTTCGAGTGGTGCGACACGATAATGTCCATCTTCTTCTTGATCTTCATGGTTATGACACCATTTTAAACGAGACTTGAAAATTCTCCGGGTTTCGTTCATCTCATCATATACACTACCTGATTCTGGTTTTCCATACCATACCCATTCTTCTTTCAGCCCTTGGACGTCCAATGCTGGTCAAAGGCCTCCCCCATTGTCCGCCATTTAGACCTATCAGCAGCGACCTGCATCCAGCGAGACCAACCATACCCATAGCTGGAATCTATACCTGGCCTCCCTGTGAGCTTCACTCACATGCACGTTCCACCCGACTACAGGTTTTTTCTTTTTATATTGCTTTACAGCATGACTAATAGTGGCCGCCTGGCTTAAGGCCAATACTATATCATTGTACATCTTATCAATAATAATTCTGTGATCCAAATTATTACACATATAGTCACAACATTCACACAACTCATTACGAAAATGTATTTGCCGTAGTCTTTCATGACACTCCTTATAATATAAATCGATTTGTTCGGGTTTCCTCTCACCCCACACAACTTTGTTTCTTGGTAAATTATGATCATTTAGAATTTTAGGTTTAATTACATCTATATTAATTTCTATAATTAAAGGATAATGATCAGACCACATAACATCATACTGCACATAAATATTTACAATAGACCCTACAGCAGACTCAGTGACCACACAGTGGTCTAGCCAGCGCCTCGACCCGTTCGCCTCGCTTACGAACGTATACGTATCAGAAACTATCCCTAATCTGTCAACGTCTGCACAAGTCCATTCAAGGTCACTACATAAACCTGTTAGTTCGTTATAAAATAATTCCGTGGGATGGGCATTAAAGTCGCCGAGTATGTAAACAGACTATACTGTCATTGCTTACAGTAGCACTCACCAAACTGAGACAATCCGTGAATTCCGTTAGGTTGTCCAATTTATCCGTCGGCATGTAAACACTGAACACTAAACACGACCTTTGCCCCACAGCAACCTTTATGGCACACACTCGCGGATTACCACATTGCACGACCGACACATTTTGAAAGACACGCCTGTTCCACAGCAGCGCTACTCCTCCGTACGGCCGGCCGCGGAGCATACCGGCCGCCGTGTCCATCGCCGAAGTACCCGTACACTCAAACTCCTCGTCAATGGTGCTGAGAAACGAGATATCGTCAGGCAGCAACCACGTTTCTTGTAACGCAATTATATCTGATGACAGACATAATTGCTAATATTCTCAACTGAGCGTTTTACATTTTTACAGTTAAAACTGACTAATTTAATAAGGAGACCATCCATATTTATGTTTATTTAGGACCGCCTACAATGCAGTGTCCCCACCATTCGCAATTTTATGCTTATGCTTGAAGTGCACAAAGCGTCGAAAAATAATGCCCTCCGGCCATAGTTTGTCACTTAAGAACATTGATAATTTCTGCTCTGATACGAAAAACTTGTATGCATTGTAATTCTTGTCTATCTTAAACGTAATTTTTTCTAGTTTAACATTTTCCTGCGTCTTTTTTTTAATGTAATCTGTTATATCGTGCTCCATCGTTTCTTTGTGCACTTTAGTGATGAATATCGGTACTTTCGTTTCTGCTGCTTTAAAGTTACCTTCACTTTCGCTGCAAATACCTATTTGACCGAGATAACGGTATTTTTTCTTAGGTTTTCGTTGCTTGACCACTTTCCAATCGCCCTCATCTTTCAAAGTTTCTGCGAAGGATCGCCTTATATGATTGGTTTTATTATTGTTTGCCGCGCCATCTGTAGCTATATTGATCAACTGATGCTTGGCCGACTCACTTTGCAAACCGGTTTCTTGGACGTCTAGCTTTGGCCTCACTCCTCCCGTCGCCGCCGCCGCCGACGGCGCGCAGCGTCTGCGGGGCGCGCCGCTCACTGCCTCCGCGTCGTTCTCAGTCAAGGAATTCTCAGCGTAACTGCAGCTCGGACGGCAGAGGGTAGTTTGCTGGTCAATTAGCAATGATCGACAGCCGATTTCTTTAGGAGATGATGTATTCAATGCATTACTGTCTGTCAATGTGGTTCTATCAGCCATCGTCAGATTAAAATTCGATAGTCCCATGGATAGTGCCAAATATGCACCACGTCTTGTATTTATATTTACATCGCTATATCGATTTGGAGTCGTCTGCTCTAATGTGGAAATCTTTCTCATCTCCATTTTAATTTCTTCCAATTGATCCAACGTTACAAATCTTGTTTTGATGTCCTTTAATTCCGTTTGAACAATCAGCAAGTCTTTTAGAAGCTTTGTCACGTTTAAATGGTCAAAGGTAACTGGAGGTAGTTTTTCCAGATCACGGGCCACGAACACTGGTATCACTTCTGGATCAGATCCCTTGAAAAGAGATATAATATCTTGAAGGTCACGGTTCTCTTTTCCTTGCTTTATACGTGGAATGTTGCGCTTACCCACGGGTAACGATTCAAAAAGTAAAGTTTTAGATCGCTTGATTTCATCACTTTTGAAAGATGATACACATATTCTATTCAAACTGTCTTCAACAATAATTGAAATTTTATTCTGTATGTATGCTAACAGTTCGTCTATCACTATATTGCACGTATTACATTTCACCGTCAAAGCCATTGTAAAACGGCCCCTACGATCGACAGCACACACACATCCGTCAACGATCGATGCGCGTGCGCGACTGGCATAAGTAGGCATGGAGACAAATGCAATTATTAAAACTCTACATCCGCGTTTGTGTCGCTAGGTACATTGAAACGTCCTCTGTTTGTGACAGAAAAAGGTGTCGCCGTCCACGTACTATTCGTATTAAACAGACCTTTAAAGCTGTGAATGATAGAATCCGAAGCAATTCCGTCCGGAAGCAAAAGATTTTATCCGGAGAGCACCCAGCACCATGTCACGTATTTTAAAAGATGATTTAGGACTTGCTGCTTACAAAAGACGTACTGGTCATTTCTTAACTGATAATTTAAAGAACAATAGAGTTGATAAATTAAAACAATTTCTTGGGCGCTACGCGAGAGGAGCTCACAGACAAATCTTATTTACGGACGAGGAAATGTTCACCATTGAGGAACATTTTAACAAGCAGAATGATCGAGTTTATGCTCATAACTCTAAAGAAGCTGCTCAATTGGTTAATAGGGTGCAACGTAGCCATTGTCCGGCTTCAATAATGGTTTGGTTTGTGAAAAGTTTGTGAATTTTTGTGAAAAAGGTATTAAAACGTCGACTCAAGTGTATCAGGATACGATTCTTGAGAATGCCGCAAAGCCTCTTAACAACACCCTATTCCATAGCCGAGAATGGTCCTTTCAGCACGAGTCGATACCAAGTCACAAGGCTCGCTCAACCCAGACGTGGCTAGAAAGGAATATTGGCGACTTCATTGGAGCTGGAACTGTCCGTCGTCTAGTTGCGATCTTAATCCGCTCGATTATGTTGTATGGTCTGTTTCAGAGAGCATCACATTTTTCTGAACAGTGTGATAATATTGAATGCCTAAAACACTCCATGATGGACAGACGACCTCATAAAGTTTGCGGGCACCCGCTGGATGCAGATCACTGCCGATAGGTCTAAATGGCGGACAGTGGGGGAGGTCTATGTCCAGCAGTGGACGTCCAAGGGCTGAGATGATGATGAAAACACTCCATAAGAGTGGCCAATTTTCCCATGGAAAAGGAACACATCTCAATCGAAAACTGGTCACATTTGAAAGATTGTATAAAAGCAAATGGTGACCATTTCGAATAAACGTTATATTTTTAAGATGCTTCCCTGGTTATTTATAAAATAACACATATTCTTCTAATAAAATGATAATGTAAAATTAAAAATATCAATGTTTTCTTTGTAACAATATTTATGGCTAGACTAGGTACATAAATATTTTTGAATCCAATGTGGGACTTAATCCAATTTGAATCCCCACGATTTTCAACTGTCGGATACCACGTCACTGCACATTATTCTACCTTTATTAGTAGCTAGTGTATTATCGTGAAGTCTTGTCTCTTTAGACGTCTTCTATAATTTGGTCAATTGGACTGCTACGTTATTGGAGTGATCTTTCAGCCGAAACGTAGTAAGTGGCAAAGGAATTCATTTGTTTCTTCACGGTTTTGATTTGTCATGTACACGACTATATAATAGTAGTGGATAATCAAGACTTCTCGAAGTGTTTTAACTCACTTAATCCCGCTTCGCTTGCGGATCCGACTCCTCTTAGTTACTCCTTAACTATTTTGATTAATCACCTTCCGAGAGCGTTTCATTCTCTTTCCCTAACGGTTGTTGCATAAGCAAAAAAAAAAAAGGTCATGCCATATTGCATCTCGATTTTGAGCCCCGACAAATACAAATGCCGATGCGCGATTACACTCACAATCATGATCTGCGCCGGTGTCGGAATAAATAACAATTCGATGGAACAATTAAGGATTCTGCTCCGCTCGCGGATTAAACTCTTTTGATTCATTAACTCCGGAGTTACCCATCACTAAGTATATAACGTAGTATCGGCAAAAATGGCATATAAATGTATGTATTTGTTTATTTGTATTATAGTTTTACTTAATTTTAACTGTCATTACATCTACGGCGTCATCTCTGCTTAACCCAAAGGTTGATAGGGAGATAATGTTCTAAGCATTAAGCTGCTTTTTGTCACGTCGTTCAATAAAGAATGAATGAATGAAGAATGAAATAAAATTTTAATCGTGGAAATCACATATATTTCCAGTACCTTCGCGGCGGTCTCGGCGACTGTGTCTTCGGTTTCGTATACTTGATGGAGCTGTCGACGCCCTTCGTGTCCCTTCGAGGGATCCTCTCCCGGCTGAAACTGAAGGCCTCCAAGGCATACCTCATTAATGGCATCCTCATGCTGGCCACCTTCTTCCTGTGCCGGGTTATCTCCCTGCCTTATGTTTGCCTCATGTACAGCCGGGTCATCGGATTGTCTTATATCGAGGTGAGTTTTTCCTTTTGTCATTATTGACTAATACCTGCTGACATGTATCACAAATGTCCATGGGTACTCTTTATCCAATAAATCCATTGCAAAGATCTGTTGATCGATTTTTACACACTTTTATATCCACTTTATGGTAAACTCCATTGATACTGCATTGCATTGTACATTTCGTATAGTCATACGAAATGTACTTAAGGACTTCGTACAAATTTGACTTTGTACTTTTTACTTGACTTTGTACAAATGTACTTTGTACTTAAGGATTCGAAAGTGCAAAAATCCACTATTAATATATTAATATTAAATCAAGTCCAGTCCGAATTAGTTTAATTTTATTTTTCTAAGACGTACCCAACAGATATGTCTCTGTTTATAAGTTCCATTTGAGTATCCTGAATGAGGGCGTCATATTAGCCTGACCACCTCACCGCCTGTGGCAGCCGCTTTGTTATCCCTTTTACTACACCAACGGGAAGAAATGAGGTGGTGGTATTCTAGAGCGGGCCGACACCACACGGCAACTACTTACACACTTTGTACTTACACAGGCAATAAAGTCTCTCCCAGCCGGCTGCAAAATCTCCATATGCATCCTCCTACTACCCCAACTCTACTGGTTCTACCTCATGTCTGCCGGAGCACTAAAAATGTTGCTAGGGAGCGGTAAGTCTCCGCAGGACTCCGCTGACATCCAGCCGCAGCAGGCTGCAGGTGAGCCGGGGGATAAGAGAAGCTGATCTCGAAGACGTCGTGCGAGACACAGACACAATAAGTAATGACTGGTTGACGTAATGTTTGCGTACTGAGCCCGTAGTTTGCGTACTGAGCCGTATATAAACTATTTTCATTAACTCGATTGTTTTAGCGAAGAACTTACTGTATCAATAGATACCTAAAATAAACTTGAAGTACATGGTTTATTTAAAAAAACACCAGTTGCCAATTTACCCTTATTTATTTGTATGTTGCATATATTGTCCAATCGTGCGTTCCAACAAACCCCTTTGCAAGTCGTTATCAACATATTCAATAGTTGACTTAGTAGCGACAACCGCAAATATAACTTTGCCAGTAGTTCACTGGCCAATTACTGTGAGGAAACAAACAAACAGACAGACTTAATCTTATACAGGTTTAAATAAAAAATACCTGCATCCTTTTAACACTGAATTTGTATTATTAAAACTAAACAACTTTCGTTGTACGACTTTTTTCTGAACTTGATATTTTCTAGTGGAGTGTATGCTTTCTCGGCCAGTGTCCATATTAATTGAATCTTCCGGGCTACTTGGCCGAGGTCTTCCAGAATCTCTTCTCTTTCTTCCAAACGTTTCGTCAACAACTGCGGTTGACATCTTCAGTGGCGACTGCGTTCACTTTCGGAGAGATGTTATCTCTTCGGCTTCTCGAGCGCAACTGACTCCACGACTGTGGCGCACCGGTATTTATAGTGGGCAAGGGTAGTTGTGATTGAGTGTGTACCGACGCATCGATATTTATAGTGGGCGAGGGTAGTTGTGATTGTGTGTACCGACGCATCGATATTTATAGTGGGCGAGGGTAGTTGTGATTGTGTGTGTACCGAGTCTGTTTTTGTCGCCCCCTCTCGTCTCTCTTCCCCGTTAGCTTGATGTCTTCGGAGTGCTGGATACCAGATATTACGTAGTCTTAGATTCTCTTATTTTTTGTTAAAATTGTTGGGATGCTTTTAGATTTCAATAGCTTCCCAATTGAGACGGGAATAATAATGATTCCCGGTTGACAAGACCTTTGTGTCCCTGAAGCAGATTTCGTGGTCCCCATCCGACAAGGCATGTTTAGCTACGGCCGACTTCTCAGTCTCTCCTCTTCGACAATTGCCTTTATGTTCTTTAATGCGGGTATTGACACTCCGTTTTGTAGTGCCAATATACACTCCCACAGGAGCATGGTATTTTATATACTCCAGTCGAGGACAACGGATCTCTGGGATCTTTGACTGATCTGATGATATTTATGAGTTGGCTCGTAGGCTTGAAAATGGTCTTCACGTTTTTCTTTTGTAAGATCTTGCTGATGCGATCTGTTACGCCTTTTAAGTAAGGTAAGAACGCTTCTCTCTGAGTTGGTGTCGATATTGTGTCGATAGTGTCGACAATCTGCTTCAGGGACATAAAGATCTTGTTAACCGGGAATCATTATTATTCCCGTCTCAATAGGGAAGCTATTGAAATCTTCAAGCATCCCAACAATTTTAACAAAAAAGAAGAGATTCTAAGACTCCATAATATCTGGTATCCAGCACTCCGAAGACATCAAGCTCACGGGGAAGAGAGACGAGAGGGGAGGACAAAAACAGACTCGGTACACACACAATCACAACTACCCTTGCCCACTATAAATACCGGTGCGCCACAGTCGTCGAGTCAGTTGCGCTCAAGAAGCCGAAGAGATAACATCTCTCCGAAAGTGAACGCAGTCGCCACTGAAGATGTCTACCGCAGTTGTTGACGAAACGTTTGGAGGAAAGAGAAGAGATTCCAGAAGACCTCGGCCAAGTAGCCCGGAAGATTCAATTAATATTGATATTTTCTACCAAAAACTTGTTTTTTTTTAAAAGTCTCTCGCTTTGTTACTCTGTATGCTGCTACGAACGGCAACGCCTCGCAATCCATTCATAAACGGCTGCTAATGGAATCGCTACTATTCGATACCTACATGTATGTAAATCGGTGCGAGTGTACGTACGCGGCGTGAGTGGTTTCTGTGAAAAAAGTGCAAATTTTGTTTTATTTAACTATGTATACAACAGGGTTTCTTTTTCTTCATCATTTATAGTACAATTCTAGTATATCTTTTATTCTACGCGTGTCGCCCGAGCCGCGATCGCGCGCCACTGGCGCCCGGTTTGAGTATTTAGCGCTACGAATGTTTTAGACAGGGCGATAAAACGTTACATGTATGTAACTTTTAGTTTACTCCTTGAAATAAATTTATTTTACGCTAGAACCATTTTATATATTTTAAATTAGTTAACATGTTTTAGGCATTACGTTATTTCGATGACCACGTTGTTTATGTAAAGGTTAGTACGTCAACATTCACTAAAAAAATGTCTTCTTTAGTAGACGTATGTACGTCTTTTAAAGATTATACGACATGATGGAAATAGATATTTAATTGGCGGGCAATATGCAGATAGCGGGCTATGGGCTAATTTTATCGGAACCAGTCTAAACAAAAGGTAGGTTTTTACGTTACATTGTGCTTTATTTTCTATTGGGTTTATCGTATTGTTGTTGTGTAACAACGTGAAAATACAATAATGTTACGTAACACAATGTGATATTGCAGTAATATTACGTAACGCAAAGGACAATATAATAACGTTACGTATCAGAACGTGACAATACAGTAATGTTAATTAGCTCGTGACATTGCAGTTGTGTTACGCGAGTTACGTAATTCAACGTGACAATACAGTAACGTTACGTAACACAACATGACATCGCCGTAACATCACGTAACGTGACATTGCAGTAACATTGTGTCACGTAACGTGATATTGTACTAACGTCATGTAACGTGACGTTGCAGTATCGTTACGTAACCCAAATTAACAATACATTAATGTTACGTAACATGACGTGACATTGCAGTATCGTTACGTAACATAAATTAACAATACGTTAGTGTTACGTTACACAACATGACATTGCCGTAGTCTTTTCGTAGTGGCTAGTTATACCGAATGAATGTAATCTATATTTCTGTCATATTTTTTACTTTATTTATATTACAATGTAACTTGAAAACAATTTATGCCTGTAATTTGTGTGACTCGCGACTAAATGTGACTATTTGAAAATCTATTATAGTATCGATGACGATGTGTGCGCCCATCGAATGATTTTTTTTGTATGAAAATATTTTTTTTTTTTTATACAATCATTCACTATTTATTGTCTAAATAAAAAGGAACTCATATATTTGCCCACTTAATTGTCTTAAATTGCTTACCCCACGATAACAATTCACTAATACATTAATTCCAATTTTCAGTGTTAGGGGCTCTTCTTAGTCATGTGTCTATTGAGTTATGTTGCGTGTTCGTATCCTGCAAATACTTTATTTTACATCGGGTAGTCAGGATTTTATCCGTGAAAGCGGGGGGGGAGGGGGGGGGGGGGCGAGAAGGGGGCAAAAGCAAACAATTTTGTCCAAGTGGCTTAAAAAAAAACTAACCGGGGTACTGTCCAAAAAGTTCTTTGTTTTAAGCCCTGCGTGAACGGGCGCGTTGTCGTTGTGCAAGCAGCAGTTCGCGAAGACCTGTTTTTGGACCTGGTTGTTACTGACTGTAGTAAAAACGTTTGGCAAGCACGTGGCTACGTACCATTCCGCGTTAATGCTGCTTTGGTTTCGTAAAGGTACATCTATCAGGTAGAGAGATAAAGTGAAAAAACTTGCCATTAACATTTTTGCAGTGCTACTTGCTCTTTTCACTTTGGTAGGCGTTGGCTCAATTTGAAATAGCCAAACAGTAGGTTGACGCTTAGTTTCTGGATCATACCGGTTGATCCAAGATTCGTCACCTGTGACAATGTCGTAAACGTGCCGAAATGACCCCGCTTCAAATTTTGTTATATCACAGCACCATTCGACACGAACTTGTTTTTGAGCCTCGGTGACGTTGTGCGGCACCCAGCGCGATACTATCCTCCTGACTCCTTGTATATAATTTGCCTGTTTCCACAAATTTCATTTTTCACTGCCAAACCGGTTGCCTTAGACACTTGTCTGCAAACGCCATTTAAAGTCTATTAAAAAAATCTTCAGGTTTCAAAAACCATTTGAAGTCATACAAAATCATAGCGCTGAAATATTCTCGTCGAATATCCAGTTTTTAATGAGACACGATATTTTCATTCTGCTCTTAAAAGAATGAAGGGAAATTTGAATTTAGAATATTTTGTTTTTATGTTATTGATAGTCATAGTTTTAATTGACATCAAAACCAGCCAGTGTTCCATAGATAAAAACTCTTTATCTATGAAAAACTTTCTGAGTAGCCTGGTATACCTGTTAATCTTATTAGGGCTTCCTATTTTCGACCGTTTTATGTATAATTAAATTCACATATCAACGAAGCGATGGGCGCATAGCGGTGGTTCCTAATAGATGGCTAGCATGTTTAAAATTTTTAGACTTTCGCGTTTAAATATAAAATGATTATAAATATTTGTTTCTGCATCTCATAATGACTACATCTACTACTGACTGACTTTCACATTACTGAGTCTCAAAGTAAAGACACCGAATATTGATATTTGTAGAAATGTTCCACATAAATCCATTGCTTATAGTCATTTTTCGGTTCAGGCTAGGAATTGAGACCCTTGATAACCCTCAATAAGTCTCACGCTTCCGCGTTAGGGCCCTCGTCTACGATAGACTAAAATCTCGTAGAGTCGACTAGGTCTCATAACTAGAGGTTATATAAACCCCTGAGGTAGTGTTTGTAATGATGCCACCCTTATGGTCTAAGTTAAGGGTGTGTAGCTACCAACCTTTAAACGAATATAAGCATTTTTTATGGTGCTTGTAGAAATGGTAAATGTCATAGTGTTGTATTCCGTGTTTCGAAATTTCAATTAAAAGCTATTGATCAAAATGGCACCCGTGTTATCATACCTTATTTTTCTTATGAAATTAGAATGTTATATTCTTTGTGGCCATCATTTCAAATTGCACCTTCCTCTATACGAGAGCAAGTAGGTTCGATTTTAAAATGTAAAATTGTCGATATTAATTTAAAAAAAATTGGTAGTGAACTTAAACAATTAAATCAAAGTAATAACTTCCGTTAAATAAAACTTCTAAACGCGCACTGACCTAACTTACAGTAATTATCAGGCACTTATACATAACTATTGTAAGTAGGTAGAAAATTCAACCAATAACACAGGGTTGTTTAGGTTAAAATGATCTTTATCTGAATCCTTTTCCAGTTTTTATATATCTAAATCTATAGAATAGACGGTAGAACAATTCCTATTTGAAATACTAATACACCGTACCATGAATGGTAATAGCGTGACAAAAATGAATAGTGTCTGGCCAAACAAACACGGCACAAAAGGCGGCAAATTAATATTGAGCTTATTGTGGGCAAAATAATTTTGATATTTTTATAATTTGTAAAATTATTAGGCGCTTACCTATGACACGACCGATTTTATTACTGGCCACTTTGAATTTCCATATCTTCTGTTCTGTTCTAATTCGAATTTCAAAATAAAACAAAGTGCATCTAATAGCTATGATGTTCTTATTTCAAAATCACTATTTCATTTGTTTTTCTGCACCTAAATTTTGTGCATGTGATTGTCTTGAAAATAAAATCGATAAATTGAAAATTCGTGCTATATTTGAATATGAGTTTCGCCGCCGGTACCAACGCAAGTCAGACAGCTCACAGTATCAATAGTGTGTATGGGCCAAACACCATAAATGATCGCACCGTACGTCCATGGTTTGAACGCTTCCGTTCTGGGAATTTCGATCTTAAGGATGAGCCCCATGTTTATTGATAGAAGGCTATCTATGTTCAGAAAAAACTATATTAATCAACTATTGTTAAACCTTATATCTAATGCTCCGAAATGTATTGATAGCATGTTCTCTTTCTTATTGGCGACATCTAGTGGTGAACTGCGTAAACTTTTATCTACCCCACGTACGACCAACGTTAATAACGATCAATTAGAGGCTATAGTGGAAGCAGATCCATCTCAAAGAACAGCTGGGTTAGCAGCAGGGATTGATGTTAGTGATAAAACAATGTCATTTGCGTCAAATCGGCAAAAGTGGAAAAGTGGGCATCGTATAAATGAACTGAACGAACGTCGGCGACAACAACGCGTGTCGCAGCGTGCACCACTGCGACACACTTTGAACCGTCCCAAAACGAAGGAATTTTGAATCGCATTGTGACTTGTGATGAGAAATGGATCCTGTACGATAACCACAAACGTTCGTATCAGTGGCTGAATCTAGGAGTTGCAGCCCAAAAATGTCCAAAACGCAAGATAACTAAGAAAAAGCTACTGGTATCAGTTTGGTGGTCCTGTGCCGGTATTGTCCACCACAGTTTCTTACGAGCCGGTCAAACGATCCATGCAGATGTGTACTGTAAGAAGCTGCAGACGATGATGGAAAAGCTGGCAACAAACCAATCAAGTTTGATCAATCTCTCATCTTCACTTCTTCTTCATGACAATGCCCGCCCTCATACGATAGGTTTAATACTTCAAGAGCTGGACTTAGAGACCTCTCCCTCACACACCGTACTCACCGGACCATGCCCTGACAGAATTCCATTTCTTTCGAAATTTGGACCACTTTTTCCCAAGGAAAAAAATTTGATTCTGAAGTAGCTGTGATTTAGGGCTTTTGAAGAATTCATTGATACCCCGTCCATGAGACTTACGGGAGTGGCATCAATCAATTGCCTGTGAAGTGGCGAAAGCCTGTAGATAATATGGATCAATAGTTCAACTAACGTAATAAATATTTTTAGAACAAAAAAAAATTTTCAGTTTTACATACAAATCGGTCATTTCATAGGTAATAAGCACCTAATACTAACTTTCCTAATTCAGGTTTATATAATTATGCAGTTTATACTTAATCATTTTCAACTATTTCAATACATACAAAATAGAGAGTTTTAACTAACAATAAAACTTACCTATTATTTTTCCGACGATATCCGGAATCCATCTTGAGTCAAGCTCCTGTCTTTTTCACGTTTTTCGTCCTAGCAACTTCCCCTCTTCGACTTCCGGCGCCACTGTCGCCTCGTTTTATCGTTTCAGATGGCGGCGACCCGCATGGCGCTCGGCTTTTACCTTATTATACTTACTCACGATGTACCAGGTAGGTATTACCTGGATTCCGGATATCGTCGGAAAAATAATAGGTAAGTTTTATTGTTAGTTAAAACTCTCTATTATTTGTTCCGTGACGATATCCGGAATCCATCTTGAGTGATATGTTTGTTATCTCCTGGTATGCCCATAATTATTACAATAATTATGTAGATGCTATAATGTGTTATGTAAAATAAAAAATTAAATTATAATAAGTTATTGAAAAGTAAACAATATTTATTCAATGTTATATATGAATCATACAGTTTTAATCATCAAATTAACCAAATCATTGTTATCGCACAGGTTCAAAGAAATTTGACAAGGAAAGTGACGTCGTAAAATCATTATTTCTGGATTGATTCGCTAGCTCTCTTTGATAGTATGTTCTAAAAGTATGTTCTTGCCGCCAATTTCCAGTCTGAAGAATCTGATCAATAGGAAACTTTTCTAGCCAATTGAGAGAGGCTACGGCAGAGCGTACTGAGCCTGGCGTGGCATCGACACCCGCGTCCTTTAGAACAGATTTGATCCAGCCACTGATTACAGTTCTAGAAGCTGGTTTTGGATCACCTCTAGAAGTTATAAAAAGTTCTGACAGCATACCTGATTTCCGACGATCTTGTGAAGTACCGATTAATTGACGAGTCCAAAATACACAGTCGAGATTTTTGTTCGGATGTGCTTTTAGTTTCCATCCAGATTGCCTGTTGTTAGCGTCATCCGTCTTC
The DNA here is from genome assembly GCA_914767545.1 of Sesia apiformis. Lineage (NCBI taxonomy): Eukaryota > Metazoa > Arthropoda > Insecta > Lepidoptera > Sesiidae > Sesia > Sesia apiformis. The sequence goes on from OU611968.1 coordinate 1,167,905, forward strand.
GATCCAAAACAAGGCCACATGACAATAGAATTGCCCTCATCTATATATTGGTCGGCATTGATCCTCAGCAGTGTCAGGTCGTGTACTCGTCGTCCTGCCGCTAGCAAAAGTAATATAGCGGCACGTCTGGATACTTGGTACAAATTATTTTCATCTGGTGTATTATTTTCTAAGTATTGTAATACATTCTTTACATTCCAAATAGGTGGTTTTATTTTCTTGTCCTTTGCAACTGAAATAGCTTTTAAAATATGTTTAATAAGAAAGTTAGATGCCAATGTAGTATTACCTGATAATTTGGTAAAAGTAGAAATAACAGATTTATGGACTAGTATAGTTCGATAAGCCAGACCTTCGCTGTTGTGTAAATACGCCAGGTAACGAGCAACTTGTTCTGGACTCGGATCTCTGTAAGAAGAATTGTTAGAGGAGCACCATATCTTCCATTTGTTCCATGCTGGCATGTAGGTGTTTATTGTAGATCGCCGCCAACTTGACAATAACAGTGATCTTTCTTCTACTGACCATTCTTTGATTTCGTCTGTCCACCCAAAACCAGCCAGGCTTCCAAATGAATGTCTTGAATCTCTGGCGGGTGCATTCCGGTTTTCGTGTCGATCAGAACTTGTGGAAGGAGCGGGATGTGATAAGGTTCTTGAATGGTCCGGGCTTGTAGGTCTGCTTGCCAAAATACCATTTTCCACTTCGGAGCGATCAAGATGTACTGACCGTTCGCTGTGTTCAGGTGAGACAATACTTGGGGTATTAGGTTCGGTGGAGGAAATAGCCACGCAAGTTCGTAGTCCCACTGGTGAAGGAATGCGTTGTGAAACAGAGCCTGCTGGTCTTGCGTGTCCAGCGATACATACCTCATTACTACGTGAGCTGTTTCCGACGCAAATAAGTCTACTTGCGGTGTGCCCCACATCTTGAATATGTTGTCCGTTGTTGTAGAGAGTAGGTGCCACTCGGGGCAGACCTTGCCGCGTGATAGGGCATCTACTTCGCAATTGAATCGGCCCGGAAAGTACTGAGCCGTCAGTTGTAGATTTAAGTGGTCCATCACCTTCAATAGTTGCCGTGTGAGGTTCAGAAGCTTCTTCGATTTCGTTCCGCCTTCCTTGTTTATGTAAGCTACGACTGTTCGGTTGTCTGTTTGCAGTAAAATGTGAGCATTGTGAAGCAGGCTGTTCTCTTGTTGTATTGCCGCGTAGACAGCAAACAGCTCTTTGAGATTGACATGCCATGACTGTTGCCGTTTTGTCCACTGTCCTGACATTTTCGTGTCGCCCAGCTGAGCTCCCCAGCCGAAATCCGATGCATCCGTCGTGAGCAGATGAGAGATCGAGTTTGTATGTATAGGAAGTGAGCCCTGTGCTGCCTTTAACCACCATCGCATTTCGGAGAGTACCGGTTGTGGCAATTTCACTTGTTTGTAGGGGTGTTCCGTGGGAAGGTATCGATTGTGAAATTGCAGGGTTCGACAATGTAACCTCCCTCTGCGTATTACAAAAGAGGCGAAGTTGAGTCTCCCCAGAAGGGACTGGGCCTGTCTGAGGGACCAACTGCCTCTGGACATCTGACTGAGAAGTGCTTTGCGTAGCGTTTCGCACTTCGGTTTCGACAGGGACTTCGTGTTGAGTTTGGTGTCCCATGTAACACCCAGAAACTCCAGGCGTTGTGTCGGAACCAGTACAGACTTGTCCATATTGATAGTCCAGCCGAGGTGTCTCATTAGGTTCACCATAAATGTAATGTGTTCGCGTAAAACTTGACAGGACTGATTCACTACTAAAAAATCGTCTAGGTATACCACGCACCTCATATTTCGCCTTCTCAGGAACTCGGCTACCCAGTTCGTCAAGGATGTGAACGTTCGTGGCGCTGATGAAAGGCCGAAGGGAAGGCACGTCATTTGTAGAAGTTGGCCTTTGTAGCTGAGTCTCAGAAATCGCCTGTGTTCTTCGGCTATGGGAAGGTGAAAATATGCCTGGCTCAGATCTACCTTCACCATCCAATCGTTGCTCTGTAAAAAGCTTAGAATTCGGAAATGACTGAAAAGCTGAAAACCTTTTAGTTTGACAAAACGGTTTAGTCTCTTCAAATTGAAGATTGGGCGAAACGATCCGTCCGTTTTCGGAACTAGAAAAAATGTTGATAGGTAGCTGGGATTGATCTCGGCTTTTTCTAGTACATGCGTGTCTATCATATTTTTTATTAGCTGTGTCATATGATAACTCTGCTTTGTCTCGTAATTTATTATGACAGATTGATTTGGATATATAAGGGGCGGCTTCATCACGAAAGGAATACGTATTCCCTTGAGAAGTTTGCATATGTGGTTGGGCGCACCTAAGTTCTCCCATGCATGTATATATTGCTTTAGACAGCCGCCCCGAAATGATTGCGAGTCATGATCGATTGTTTCTATTTGATGAGTTGTAATTTGATTTCTTACCTCTTGACGAATTGTGGTGTTTGTTCTTGCCATTGGAAGTCTTGTTGCCGGATGCCCTCGAGTGACCTTTGAACTTATCTTTCGACGCTGACGTATTTTTACGAAAAAAGTTTTCACTCTCTTGCTTGCTTGTCGATGGTTTCGACTGGTTATAATACGCACGCCTCTGGCCGGTAGCTGTAGCTGCAGTTTGCTGCGTTGGCTGGAAGCAAGTGGTTAGTTTTTCGGCCCCCCCAATTTTTTGAAGGTAGGCTGTAAGCATATCGTTGTCAAACAATTGTTCAGCACTGGGTGGAATTTTTTGCAACGCCCCACAGTGATATTCCTCCGAAATTTTCTTAATTAATAAATCCCTGCGCATGCTAATGCAGTCGGCTCGACGGCCGCAAGATATTTGTAAAATATCATCGGTCACTTTTGTATAGCTCGAATCTTTATTAAACATTTGTTCAATCTTATCGAAAAGAGATCGTGGTGTAAGTGTTGTACTCTTATCATTAGACCATTCGACTAAACCTTGCAAAGTTGTGCGCAATTCGTCTTTTTGAGTCAGTATAGCATTGGATAAAGCTGCAAAAGTTCTCTCTATCAAGTACAAACGATCATCGTTAGACCTAGACGCATTGAAACGTCTCAGTTCATCGTTTACATTGAGTTCTATAAAACCCGGAGTAGTGACGTACTTTTTCTGAGCTTCGGAAAAACGAATTGCATGCCAGTCATTACATTTAAAACGCTGTAATTGGGTTATCTTTTCTAAATGTTTATCATCAGACTTAGGGAATGGCGGATCTCTTAACGTAGTTGATAGCTCTGACAATTGGAGCTGTTGATTATCCGCATCACTCGTGCTCGGCGGTGGGCGTAAGCCCAACTCGTTTGTTGTATCATTGTTGGGTCCATTTATTACCTCGGCAACCCACGAAGTACTCGTTTGAGGCTCACCGTGTTTTTGCGAAATCAAATTCGTTAGAAAAGCCACTTGTTGAGAAAGGAATTCAAACTGTGCGTCACTTACATGGTTAGACCGCCTTTTTCTCCTTTTATCCGGGCTAGACTCCTCCGATGATGTACTGCTCGAACTTGAAGAACGACTTCTCTTCCGTGACACGTGTTCACCATCACTTTGTTTATCAAAATATATTTCGTCCTCCATTACGAGAGGGTTTTTTCACTACGTATGCAATTTACGTTAAATTATTAGATTTAATTAAATGAAAATTAAAATAATGATTGCTAAGACGTGTTAACGCTACGAAAAACGACGCTATAATGAGGTAAAAGCCGAGCGCCATGCGGGTCGCCGCCATCTGAAACGATAAAACGAGGCGACAGTGGCGCCGGAAGTCGAAGAGGGGAAGTTGCTAGGACGAAAAACGTGAAAAAGACAGGAGCTTGACTCAAGATGGATTCCGGATATCGTCACGGAACAAATAATATACAACTATGAATTGAATCAAAATATATACCATACACTATTTAAAAAATACCATTTGGTCTGTACCACGTTTCGTTGGCGTGACTACAGAATTAGATCTGCAGATAAGATGTTGTGTATAAAAAAATACCTTATTTGTTATGTACTTTGATTTATAGCTTCCAAATTTCTGAAAATAGGATCAAAACCAAGTCTTTTCACATGAAAACATAATCCCAAACATTCACAGATCTGCATTTACTCCAGAAATAATCGTGTATTTTAATATTTTTGTGACGTAATCATAATTCTTCCAAAAAGAGATCAGAGACGACATAGTCATAGACGACATTGTCTCGTTTTCCAAGTATTCTTAAGAGAGATCATTTGTTTTGTATGGTCATTGGGCCCATCAGTTGACGTGAGCATGGACAAATGTCATCTTTTCCCTTCATGCTTTGCAGATGAACAATTTTTAAATTTATTTTATTTATTTAAAACCCTGGGGAATGAAAGGGTAGAATGAAACGCCTGCCAAATATTTCATAGTATTCATTATTGAAGGAAATATTAGTCCCATGCCTATATTTCTCGCGTAACAATTTTAATAATTAAATATACAGCTGTATTAATTAACATATACTGATCATAATATCATGGACGTTATTCAACAGAAGTATTAACAACTTCGTTTAATTGATTCCGGTTGGTATAAACCTTTTTGGCAAGTAACTTTTGCGACATATTTGATTTACATCTATAATGTCTATGGTGGGCTCAGAATAGTCTACTTTAGGTTTTTTAAAACATTTTTCGCATAGCATAGTACGTTTTCCATCTCCAATTAAGTATTGTATTGAATACCGTTACACTATCTAAAACATATTTTGGAAATTATATAGAATCTCGAAATTGTAAACTAATTGGTGAATATGTATAATCTCGATTATTTATTTATATTCGAAATATTAGACGCTTTTGTAAAAATTAAGTAAATGTTTAGGATGGGGTAAAAATAATTATTATGAATAAATCTAAAAATGGTATTTGAATTTAAATAACTTGCACGCGATGTTACTTATAATAATATTTTTTGCAAAAAAAAATTACAGATGAGACTATATATTTTTTTAAGATTTACTTTACCATAATACTTAATAATGATTCATTTTTATACTCACATATACTCGTACAGACTTACAGTGTAAACTCTTTATAACGAATCTGTGAAAGGACCGAGTATTTTCTTTCGTTATAGAGCCCTATATGGAGAGCAGCTTAAAGAAACAGCAATATTTCACAAATACATACATACATATTTTTTTTTTATGTTTCTAACAATTATACCTTAATTTCTAGGAAACACTCGATTATTCTAAATATTGTGCGTTTATAATAATGTGTTTGGTATCTTATCTGTTCATAAACATTTACAACAAACAAAAGGAACGACGCAGCTGTCTTTCTTAAAAATTTTGACACCTTTAAAATATTGTCGGAGCCTTTTGTAAGCCTATAATAAATATTTTCATCCCCCTATCTCGGAAAGAGTATTTTTGCTCTTCGATATCTGAGTGCAAAAGCCGTTTTTATCCGCTAGAGGATAAAGTAAATTGAATTTAGAACATCGTGTACACTAAGTTTGTGAATTCAAAACATCATTAAACCTATTTACTTCTACCTCCATGGTGCCGAATTTATCATACAACCTTTTTTAATTTGTTAAAAACTCAGACTCGGAACCTTCTTGGAGTACTTTTTTTTTTTTGCATTTAGTCATTTCCTTGCTGTGGTGGGATGAAAACTTACGTGTTGCACTCGAGTGCAAAGATTTTTCACCTCGTGCTCTTTTGATTCCCTCGCTAACGCTCAGGATTCTAATTTTTGAATCACTCGCTGCGCTCGTGATTCAATTTTAGAATCCTTCGCTTGCTCGATCATCAAAATTGAGCACGCGGTTAAAAAGCAACTTTGCACTCTTGTATAACAAATAACTATTATTGACGTCTTAAACAGTGACATATTGTTTCCTTATAGAGACCGTATCAATGCAGAGGTTATAAGATAAACTCAACTCAATCGAACTCAAATAATATCTACGTTATAGGGATTTTTTGTTGTAAAAAAGTTCGTTATAGACAGTTTACACTATTAAATATTTCATTATGTGTCTGTACAAAGGCGGACACTCGAATGTATACAATAAAAATATATACGATTCGATAATTCGTGTGCTATATACGTGCTATACGAATATATACGTGTGCTCTCCCCCGGGATCTCGCGTCAAGTACGACAAATATGTCATGTTTCAACACGAAATACAACAGGTATTGGTATTTCAAATTTCAATGGGGTCAAATTTCAAAGTGTATACAAACGATAGTCCCTCTCTATACCATGTATTAATATTTTTGTGTACGTAAAACCATTTTATATTTCAATTCTTCCTATTTGAACTTCCTATTTGCAAATGCGTGAATTTTAGTGTAGTTTTTCGTAGATTTAAATTCCCAAAAATGCATATTGTCATAACAATTAGGTGCATATTAAGAGCTTATTTATTTATGGATAACATTGTATTGTTCCATTATTTGCTGGTTTTAACTTCAAGTAGCAATCAGACGGTAAAAAAAAACTATACTTTTGTGACGTCATTATCAAATCACGATATCGTTTTTATCTGGCACAATATTTTCTCCTCCTTGGAGGTGCACGTCCTATAAAACACTAAGGTACAAGAATAAAGGGGTGAAGTAACAGCGTCGAAAGATAGTCTACTTGAAAGTAATAGTCAACATATTAGATAAAATCAGCACAATACTATGTAGACATTCAGTTTAGCACAAACATGCGTAAAACTGATCTTTGTAATTAATTATATTGTCTTATGATGATGTCAGATCGGTATGAAATAAATTTTATTCTATGGTCTAAAGTAACAAAGGCCTATTTTGAAATATATAGTGTATATAGAGTACAAATGTTTGTATAATTGTCTTTTTTTTCTCTAATTTAATGTAAAGGCGCTTCAAGCGAATTTATATACTCTAAGTAGCGCTTGAAAGTCTTAAAATAAATGTCAAATGTGTTACCAGTGTTAAAAATAATGTTATATTATATTAGTTTATTAAGACCGTAGCAAGCTTCATTTCATTTCAGACCGAAGACGGACATCGCAAAGACCTAGGGGTGTTTGCGATGTCCGTCTTCGGTATGTTTCGTATGACTTTGAAGTCATGATATTTTAATCTTGTCTAGGGGCTTGCTGGTCTTATGAAGTTATTTATGACTTGTATGATGCAGTTTGTATGAAGCACAGGGAGAAATCCCAGTGTCTATTTAGAAACTTGTAGTCAGTCGTATAAAAGGAATAGATGTGATATGGTATTGTTATTATCGTCATATAACTCGACTTGCAGTCGAATCGTCTTAAAGACTGCACACATCGTTGCACTGAGTGTTTTATAAATGTATAGAATATTATCATGTGTTTTTTTATCTTACCCATATCTCATCATGTTACAGTATGTACGTACGTAAGGAAGTAATACATGATATTTTTTTCTTTTACATGAAAAATATCTTTAATAATCTTTGATTTAATATTTCATTCAGAGACATTAATTATAAGTATTTAGTATTTAATGAGTATACTAATGAAATAATGTTGAGAAACTGACGAAAATAGGGGAGAAGCAAAATAAATATTCGGAACATCTGTTTTTGTTTCAGTCAGATGACATATCTTCTCAGCCCTTGGACGTCCACTGCTGGACATAGGCCTCCCCTATGTCATCTAATGATGCAGCTAATGATGTCGATTTATAGTAACCTTTGAAGTTGTATACTGATTACAACGTTCACTCTTATCAAACATTGGACGAATTTTGATGTAGTTTTCACTATTGTTTTTTTCGGAATGGTTAAATTATTTTGGCCCTAATGGCCTTTCAGGAGTCACCGGACATGTATAGTTTAGGGCGAACGCAGAATTCGCTCAACCAGAACCAAAGAGCTGTAGGCTCGTTGCTAGGTCTGTAGCAACCTAACAACGAGCCTAAGGGCTCCCTAAGCTTAAGTTACCTCCGGGATCGCGATTCGGCAAAAAACGCCCAGGCACGTGCCGATGCCTGGTAAAAGTGTTGGTTGAAGGCCAGTGTGCGTTCACGCCGTAACGAGGGTAACGTCTCCGTCGGCGGGGACGGTGTATATGTGTAGCTTGTGACGGCAACGGCGAGGGTCATTCCTATCGGGGACATAGGCTGTCAACTACTAGGGGGTTGGGATGGTGAGGGACTCTGTCATAGTAACGTCGGGCATTTCACTATCGTGTAGGTATTTCTTCTCAAAGGTTTTACTCACATACGAATATCACTATAAACCCAGTTACGGCGTGGCCACATGCGATAGAAAATGACCTATACACTTTTACATGTATAGTGCCTTTGAAGTTTGCCGACCTTGAAATACCGGCACGTAGAGTGGTATGCACGATAGTAAAATGTGTCATTGTTACACAGTATCTCTCTTCACACACACACTTTTCTCTTCTGTTAGACAGTGATGTCTCATTTATACGTTCGGGCGAACGTCTCAGTGACAAACTTGCTCACACGAGCGCCAGTTCATACGTTCGACGAGATTACAGTTGGTACTCTGTCACCGAACATGGATGACGTAGAAATTATTACTGCATCAGCGTTATGTTTGTTGAATTTATACAACTATTACGGTAAGTGTTACCGCCGCCCATGGACACCTGCAACACCAGGGGGTATGCGGGCGCGCCGCCGACCTTGCAAAATTCTACAGAAATTACGTCAGAAAAAAAACGTAGAAAAGGGAGATGGTGGGTCACCGAAACAGAACCTTGACAGACTGAACGATGACGACCATGTAAACAGACGTTTACGAGGCGAACGTCTGTTTACACGTTCGTGCTTGAACGATTTCGTCTGGTTTCGGCGAACATGTAAACTAGCCATCAGGGAAAATATTACTGTGTCTATAGATTTCTCTGTCTACGCTTTAGTATATAAGACATCTGTGTAAGTATTGTGGTAGCGGAGCCGCTGACAAAAGGTTAGTGTAATAATAATTAGCTATCTAAATAGATTTTCGTAGTTGTTTAAACAATTAAGTTAGGTACAATCATTGACACGATACATTAGACAATTGTATTTTTCTAACTATCCAATATGGCAACATTTTAATAAGCTGTCAGTGACTGGTTCGAAAAAACGTGAATCCAGACCTGTACAACATAATTCCAAAAAAGATATCTGTCAGTTACTCACGTCATTCCCAAGGAATAACAACAGGGAGTTTTCTTCAATTTTCCTATTTTTTTTATGTGAATGTTTTGTTTTTAAAATGAAATGGAGGGCCTAAATGCTAAAGGTAATTAATTTTACCAAAGTATCAGTCTTTAGGTTTGCATTTCGTATTGTTTTGGGAGTACTTGTCATTGAGTAAATTGTGTGGGCGAGAGTTGTTTCATACGTTAGATTATCTTTTGTTTCCTTTTGCCTCGCCTTATTATAATAAAATATCTATTCGTTCGTTCCTTTTGCTCCCTACATCTAGCTAATGTGGCAGATATTGTTTATTATACATAAAAAGCATAAAATATTTAATGAATTTTGGTGACGGATTCATACTTCCGCGTAAATAATTTGAAGGATTTTACCTTTTCATTTGCAGTTTGAACACACTATTGTCATAATTCCTCGCGCATGTTTCAATGAATCTACGAATAAAATGTACCTATACCAGAATTAATGATAACCTGATTATTATATTAAAAACATATGAATGAATTTCCAGAGACCCTCAATTGCGCTGGATGTTTGAATAACATTGGAGATGATGATTATGTGTCCGCCCTTGGACAAGACTGGCATAAAGACTGTTTTAGGTAACATGTTTATGAACTAATCATGATTTTTTATAAGTATAATTATTCATATGGAAATGACAGTAAGACTGGCTTAAATAAGAATTCAGGACTTATTATTCAGTCCATTCTCGATTCTTATTTAAGTCAGTACTAGTGTTGATGTATAGCCCTAATTTTGACTGTTATATTTTTAATATATTGTGAATGCTGTTGTAGTAGTTTGCAACCTTCTTTGATAAGGCCAACAATCATCTAGGATGTTTTGATGAGATGATGACAGAATAGACTCAAGAGACAATAAATGCAGTAGACTTAGCATTGAAATAAAGTTACAATTTCATTTTATAAGACTTCTCAAATGAGAGATTTGACCCATAGAAGGTTTAAATACCATAAAACACTATACTGACCATTGCAAGTTGGTGAGTCCACTCTTTTTAGTATTATTTAAATTATGGGAGTGTAGTATACATTCTGCAGTCTATCTCTGCACATATCTCACATTTTGTAATGAATTTGAAAGATACTTTTTAATATGAGTTTGTGTTCATTAGTTGTGGAGAGATCCATCTCCTAATAAATGCTTGCTCCTTACTTGATTGCACCGGACATTCCGAAGGTTGGACCTTATTTATACTATTAAGCCAGCTATTTTACTGTGTGCAATAGTGTTTAAAATATTTCATTAATTCATTTTAAAAATCAGATATTATAGCATTTTTCTATTTTAAAAAAACAGAATCTTGATGCAATAAAATTTTAAGTTAGAAAATTGTAACCAATGTTAATAAGTCCATACTGACAATAAGATTTCTTTGTTCAGTAACATCACATAAATTTTATTCTATGCAGCATAAGAAGAGTTGTAGGGGGAGAGTGCAACCTGCATTCCCATAGCCGCTGGGCGCACTCGACTGTCCATGTTAACCTTCTCTCACAGAAGACTATCTTGAAATCTACTGCATTTCCTACTTTATCGTATTTCCACAGTGTACGTACGTGTTTCCATAGTGAGTAAGATATGCCAGAGCCCATTCCCATATCATCTTATTCCTCCCCATTTTCCCAATCCATTCCTTAGTCTACAAAGGTAGATGCGTATCCGGGGATGTGCCAACGTTTGTCATTCTGGATTGATATTGGCATGTACCGCCGATCTCTATGGACAACAGTATCCAATATAGTAGTAATCCACCAGGTGGACTGTATGCTCGTCTGCCTCCTTTTTTCTATAAAAACAAAAACTTAAATTATCTATCATCCTAAAAGTTTCCAACAGACAAAAATATTCAGCATTGAGGAAAATTAAAATAAGTTTATAAATTAACATAATATTCCCATTTAATATCTTACACTGTACAGGGAAGTTGTAAGTATCAGTCAGTGTCTATTGCATCATAAAATATAATTATTATCAACATCGGTTAACTGAGTAATTATTATCAACATCTGCAGAGACAAATCTGTAGTATAATAAACAATTTTATGGAGATCACAAGAAAATAATCTATTTTTACAAATAACAATTATGACTATAACTTTTAAGTATGAGGATGTTATTTCTGTAATGGGAGGTGTACATTGCAGAAATGTTGAAATGTTGTCACATCTTTGTAATATACATTTGTACATTCCACATACCCGTAAGTCCAGTGTAGTAAGCTGGCTAGGTGAACTGATGTCTTCAATTCTGGTGGATGGATGAGAAAAGTGAAAGATTGTGTGTGGTGGCAGTGGCAGTGGAAGCAGTGGAAAGACAGGCTGATGATAATGAAAAATTCTTTTTTTTTTTGTTAAACAGGTGCTCAGTATGTGATGAGTTGCTGTCGTCGTGGTATTTTGAGAAGGCGGGTCTGCTGTTCTGTCAGAATGACTACTGGGCGCGCTATGGGGAGAGCTGTCAGCAGTGCGCACAGGTACTATCCAGCAGAAATATGGTAAAGGAATTCACAAGAACACCTACCTTGTTCTTGTCCATTATTTGCACTAAGCATTACTTAGATGGTTTTAAATTATAGAGTACTTTATACTTAAAAGACTTAATACTTAAAATAGGATATACCTACTTAAAAGACTTAAATTTTTAAAAATTAGAGATTATAGAAGAGACTGAATACAGGCCACATTATGGTAACCGCCATCCATGAACGATTGTAATAACATGGAACAGCGGGTGCTCTGCCGACCTTGTAGAATTCTGTTCACAGCTCGTAATCCACTCGTTTTACAATCCTCGTAATTATTTCAGTTAATTATTTTTTTTTCAAGTTACATACAATTGACAAATCTGTTATCATTTGGTAGACCTGATTAAAAGAACCGAATATAAATAGAAAAAACTTAACATTTTTTTTTTCCTCACTCTTACAGTAAGCAAGATATAATAGAAAAAAAATTAGAGAGAATCACAGGTTCATTTTACGTCCTTATCCTATTCATCCTAGTCATGCTCTACAATCTACATACATATTTCCGAGCTGGGTATGTTTATTTTCCTATTAAAAAATATCCAGAAAAAGATCCAGTCCATCACCAGTCCTTTTATTATTTGCCAGTGGACACAGACCTCTTCATGTACATTGACTTGTGCATAAGGGATGTACATATAGCCTTAAAACACCACTCGGGTCAAGCAGGTTGGTGAATCCACTCTCTTTTAGAGGTGATCTAATCCCTCAGAGCTTGTGGTGGCCGCGTTAGTCTCCTTCTCCAACATCCATCTAACAGATGGGGTGGTGCTATTCTATAGCTGGTCAACACAACGTGGCTAATAGGACACATTTAATCGTCAATATTTGTGGTTTCTTTGTCAGTAAATAAATGATATTGTCCAGGTGATCACTGGCCCAGTAATGTCTGCAGGGGACCATCGTTTCCATCCAGAGTGCTTCGCGTGCATTGAGTGTTCGTCTCACATTGAGGATGGACAGCCTTATGCATTGCTGGAGAGGTCCAACTTGTATTGGTAAGTTTTAAAACACCTAAAGTTCAGAATAGATGCACAAGATAACTTTAAAGCTATCAACACTTGCAGTTTTTCTGATTATATCCACTTGTGGAACTGATTTGTCAACTAGCTTAGCTTATACATTTTCATACCTTTTTCGTTCTTACTGTTATACATATGGTTTTTTTTAATTGAAATATTTCGGTAGACGAGCATACAGTCCACTTGATGGTAAGTGGATACTGTCGTCCATAGATATACACAATACATGCCAACATCAGGTCGGATCGTCAAACGTCGGCACGCCCCCGGAAGTGCTGTTTACATTTTACTGATTAAGGAACGGATTGAGAAAATGAGGAAAATATGGTGGCCTTAAATGGATTGTTATATAATTTGCACAAATTTGTTTCCTAAAGCTTTCCTAAAGAATCAAAATAAATTAAGTAAAATGATTAGCAAAACTCAGTACTATAAAAACTATGCAGGGTGTAAAGAAGCCTTCTTCGAAGCCTGGTTGAACGTAGTTCGCTCCTTAACATGAAAAACTTACGAATCTTATTCTTCAAGAAAACTTAATTATTTATTTGAGTTTTTAACTAATTTGATATACAAACCTGCTAAATACAAAGTCCAAAAAATCGACGCTTTTTACTTAACAACCGCAATCAGCCCTTTTAGTATCCACTGTTGGACACAGGCTTCCACGTGCACATTGTCTTGGGCATGAAGGATGAATGGCCTTAAAACAATGCAGGCCAAGCGGGCTGACGACTTCAGTCTTTTAGAGGTGGTGTAGTTCCTCAGCGCTTGTTGTAGCCGCTCTGTTATCCCATTGTCGCTTTTTACGACACCCACGTCAAAAGATGGACTGGTGCTATTCTATAGCCGGCCTATACCTAACAATACGTAACCTTATATGTCAATAAACTCAGAATCCATCAATGGAACCCATGGTTTCTGGCCTCAGAAAAGATTCCTACACAGTATGTATGTGATTTTTGTATCATTTAACTAGCCAACAATACATTTGGTTTCGTACAGCGGCGGTTGCTACGCAACGCTGCCGCGTCGCAGCGCGCACGCAATCCGCGCTGTCGAGGTGCCCAAAAACGCGTTGCGCGCCGACAAGAACGCGGGCATCACACTCACACAGTCAGTATACGTTGATGTTTAATAAATACGTTTTAATCTAAAAATTATTTATCTATTGACGAGCAGGAAAAAGTATGAATTCTGGAAAAAATAATAATTATACTAACATAATATTAGGGGTCATCCATAAATTACCTCACAAGTTACGGGGTGAGAGGGGGTCAACAAAGTGTGACATCGTGTGACAAAGGGAGTCATAAGCTTCCTGACGTCACGTGTATAAATCTAAAGTATTAAAACTAAACTTCAACTCTAACGTTTATAAAACTTTAAAATATCTCCAACTCTCAATATTATTATAAGGTTTAAATTTGTCTGTATCACTTTTTGGCACGTGGGAAGTGCTGGAAGGAAATTTAAATTTGCAATATAAGTGACGTCACACCAAGGGAGGGGGGATCGCACAAATGTGACAAGGACGGGGAGGGCGGGGGGGGGGGGGGGGACTCCAAAAATCATGAAATTCGTTTGACGTAATTTATGGATGGCCCCTTACACAGGTTATCCAAATAGGCATATTATCAAATAGCTTTCACGTTTCTTGTCTGCGTGTGTTTTATTTTGAAAGTAATTGGTTTCACCTGTAAAAACTATTCTATTGTATGTTATTCTCGTGATTTCAGGCTTAAAATCGAATTCACTTTGATTGACAACTTTTAATAAACGAGTATTGTAATCAAGCGCGGATGCAGGATTCCGCTATTGTTCAATTTCGTTGTAATTTTACTTTCTCTTAGAAAATTTGTTCTAAACGGAAAAAAAAATGATTAAATTTTAATTCTCTATCCATATAATTCTTACATTGGATTACTCAGCTATTTATCTATTTTGTAAAAAAATATGAATTAAAAATAAAAAAGGTAGGTATAGGGAATAATAATTGAAAAAATAATTAACTATTAAAATTGATTATTTTCGCCCGTACTTATTACTTTTTAATTTATTTGTTAAAATTTGTGATAATGCATAACTCATGTGGGGGGGGGGGGGGGGGGGGACAATTGCACTCATCGCCTCCCACCTAAATCCGTGCCTGATTGTAATAGTGACTTCTTTTGATATATTGTAATAGGGTCTGGGCGTTTAATCAATATAATACGCAAGCATTGTATTAAACAGACTAGCAGACGTTAGAACGATCATAATTTCCTTTGCAGCTTGTTATAACTTATTCAAAGGACTCTCTTATGAGTGTTAAAAATGAGAGGCTCTCTCATTTTTAACTTAAACATCCTTCATGACTTCTGACTGTCTCTTTACCCCGTAGAAAAAATAAAAAGAGAATAATAACAAAAAAAATAACAATAACTAATGTTTAACATGCATATCGTCCGCCAGAAGCGTGTGCGCAAGCAAGCTGTCATCACTGGCGCGGGCGATCCTCCGGGCGGCGTTGTCAGTGTGCATACAGCTCACCTGCCATAGGTACTAACTTCCACTAACTGCAGTAACTTGTGTGCTTCAGCATGTTTACTTTCATGGCTCGATTACACCCAATTGGTACGAGGCATTTCACTTTTTTTTTTCATAGCTTTAAAAAAATGTACGCCGAGATCTTGTCCTTCACGATTTTCAGAGGGCTTTTTGCTCTGATCTGAAACAAAATCCGTTTAATTCTATCAATGGAAGTGGAATTCTGGATAGTTCTATAGCCACTAATAACTACGAAAGTAGGATACAAGAGGAACAACCCATAATAATTGGCAGCATTATTCTGAAGGTTATTATAATAATCAATTATAAAAGCAAAGCAACAAAATAACGTGAACAAAATAGGTGAAACTATAATTTTATTTATATGTGACTAAAACTGTATCCTTCTTATTTAACAAAATAGAAAAAATAAACTTTTTGTTCTTATAAGCTTATAAATAAAAGTAATAAGTATTTTATTATAATAAAAGAGTAACCGACAATTCACCATTTAGGAATTTCATTTGAACGTAAATATCTACACTAATATTATTAGGTAAAGTTTGTAAGTTTGGATGTAGGAGGTAATCTCCGAAACTACTAATTCGATTTCAAAAATTCTTTCACCATTTGAAAGGTACATTATTCCAGATGGATATAGGCTATATATTATGTGCAAAAAGAATGCCGGGCATGCAACGCACTAGCTGCCGGACACAGCCTAGTATTAGATAGAAATCAACCTGGGGAAAATCCGTTTCGTTCTACGGCCAACTATGGCCGTACTAATTCATACTAATGAACATATAGAACTCAACGGAAAGAACTAGTGAAATTCAACGTATCAGAGCGATTTTTGCACATTACGCTGAAATTATTTGAGATATGTACTTGAAAAATGTAAGTGAATTGCTTTAAAACGCGGAGTTGTGGTCGAGTCCATGGTTGCGTTGGATTTTTTAAATATTTCACTCAACAGCCAGCAGCACAATATAAAGCTTGATAGCTTCACTTGCGCCATAATATTTTCTGTTTTATTCTAGTTTTCTTTTCAGTTTGTCATTTGAGCTAACACTGACATAGCTTCACTATTAGTAGTGGTAAGGTAAAAAGTACAATTCTATACAAGAATCCACCAATCTATAACGATTAGTTTACTTGATTCTGGCCCACAATAGGATAGATCTCCCGCTAAGTTTGAAATATTAATTTTTGTTAAATTTAGATTTTGTTTTAATCTCTTTTTTAATTTACACGTTCAATAAAAAATTTGGTCTTGCGATAGGTACCTATATTGAAATTGTATCTGTGAGTGCAGCAATGTATACCTGTTGTCGGTATGTTCACCTGCTCCAATATTAGGCAAGTCTATTTATTCTTGTAATGTTATTGTGATTTAATTTTTGATGTATCAGAACTAAATAAATAACGACACTGCGGACACATACCTCCCCCCCTGACCCCAATCACTAGGGGATTTCCAAAAAGTATTGACATTGTTGTCAATACTTTTGACCCTTACTAATTGTAAAATTAACCCATTAGAGACTTCCTTTCTTTCTTATTGTATGAATAATAGATTATTTATTTCTTTAATCATTTGCAATTAAAAATTATATTGATAAAATTGATGAGTAAATTTAATCAATCGCATTACTAAGAATCACGATTAATATTGAGTAATCGTTGGTCAACTAATTCAATTGGAGTAAAAAGTTTTAAAAAGGAACGTTTTTAAAAATAAATGAGTCGCTTAACGCAATAATTAATTTTGAGGCGTTAGTCGACTTGAAATAATAATTATTCTTTTTAGTGGTTAATAAGCTCGAAAATTTTATAATTTATAAAATATATCTACATATTTATAAAATATATTGATAGAATACATTGATAAAATATATTGATAAAATATATTGCTAAAATACATTGATAAAATATATTGCTAAAATACATTGATAAAATATATTGATAAAATACATTGATAAAATATATTGATAAAATATATTGATAAAATATATTGATAAAATACATTGATAAAATACATTGATAAAATATACTGATAAAATATTTTTATAAATTATTCATCGTCTGTTCTCGGTCTGTTAAACTTTACTTCTCATTGTTCATGCAACACATAATGTAATTAAAATAATGCATACCTAATTATGTTGGGATGAGTCACGCGGAGGCACGCGGTGATAACCGCTCGCCAATGTTTGTGTTATTACTACTGCACGTATAGGCAAGTGCGCACTGTTTTATAATATAATGTAACCACTATCTACAGCCACTCTCAATTTCATTCTTTTTTTATCTTTTGTTCGCGTGTCATCCCTCTGTTCAATGTGAACTTTGTAAACCATTTTGATATTAGCAATATTTTTCTATTTAGCAAAATATGCATCCAGATCGTCCCAATATCTCCTTTGCAGTTTGCCTGTGCGTTGACGTTTCTTGTAGGGGGAGAGTGCATGCTGCATTCCCACAGCCTCTGGACGCACTCGACTGGCCACGTTACCCCTCTCTCACAGAAGACTACCTTGAAATGTACTGCATTTCCTACTTTATCGTATTTTCCCAATGTACGTACGTGTTTGGGAAGTGAGTGAGATATGCCAGAGTCCATTTCCATCTCATCGTATCCCTCCTCATTTTGCCAATCCATTTCTTAATCTACAAAGATAGGCAGCGCATCCGGAGGTGTGCCAACGTTTGTCATTCTGGACTGATGTTGGCATGTATCGCGGATGTCTATGGGCGACAGTATCCACTTACCATCAGGTGGACTATGCTCGTCTGACTCGTTTTTCCTATAAAAAAAACACTCCGTGTCTTTTCTCCACTCGGTAGCGATATTTGCCCACTTTTAAATATAAATATTATTTTCCAAAAAATAGGCGACCAGCGGCGATGTTAGCCGCTCACGATATAAAAATAATTTAATAACACTTATTTAGGAAAAAAAAATTATTAACTGAGTCTAAATTAAAACTGCACATAGTTCGGGGCCACTTGCAATGTCGATAAAAATGTTCAATAAACTGTCCGAAAACTTTAAAATAGAAAAAAATGACAAAAGATTTGTAAAAAATGTAACCAAATTATTAGTAGAAAAACGTTATTACAGTTTAAAAGAATATTTTGACGATAACTTGAATTAACCTCCGTGTTTCGTGTCAACCCTCCTATTGTTGCGCCCCGTCGCGCCTCGAGCTCATGTGTATCCTGTTCCTTTTTATAATTAAGATCTCATTCTGTATAATATGTTGTAATAAATATTTTGAATTAGAAATACAGCAATTTCTCAAAGAAAAAGTATTGAGAAAAGATAATTTCGTTTAAAAATGAATGTTTCCAACGTGATGTAACATTTCTGTGTCATGTGTATGCACCTTTATATCATGTCTCATTCATTCAGTTTCGTGTCTCTATTGTTTAGTGGTGCGGTTGATTTTGTGTGTGTTGCATGACTTATTTATTGTTTGCTTTTCCAGTTGGGTTTTCCACTTAATAATTCCATTTAATGAAAAACAGTTAATGTATAAGTATATATTTTATACGTTAAGTACCTATTATTTGTGACTTTTTTAATAGTTTTAAAATTAAATACGTGTGTGCCTATTAATTAAGTTTAAACGTGTGCTTGAAAAGTAATGCTATCGGTGTTTTTTTTTTAAGTATAACCTGGATTTAACGCATCTAGATAAATCACTGCCCCTTTTATCAAATGAAATTGCCGACAGGCGAGCAACCCACTTGATGGTAAATGGTCACGGCCATCCATTGACAACACTACAACACTAGGGGGATGCGGGTGCGCTTCTGACTTTGCACCGTCTTGTTCACAGCACATCCTCTTGGAGTGCCCCATGTCGTAGCTTAGTGTTAAAATAGGAGCCACTTTCCACAACTTTTGTGTTCGCGGTATGAATTGTCTAGAAGACCGTACAGTACGCAGCAACTTTTTTCTCAAAGAAGCCAGTATGAACCGTGCGTAGGTGACGGAAGCTGCGAAGTAAATCCGAAGTTGACAACAGCTCTTCAGAACATTATGCATTATATAGGCGGCAGAAAACGCAAAGAGTTTCTCTTCGGCCGCTGAGGGGTAAGCCGCCTATGACGGCGGGTTCGTTGTTAATTCATAAGGCAAACCATTGGACGTAATCAAGTGGGTCCAACTTGTATTTTGGTGCACTGCTTCAGAGTTCCGTATGAGGTGTAACTTGAGCTTATATCTCGAATACTAATGCACTGAATTTAATGGGTCTTTTCCCAATAATTGGAATCAATATTCCAAAATGGTAATATTGATAAATATTCCGATTTTATAAATAAATTCAATAAATCCGGATATACCCAATTTACTTATTTATTTATCCAATGCCCGGATAAATCCAAGTATGATTAAATAATAATTACAACTTGTTACACTAATTATTATTGGGTTACTATTCATATGAATCAACATCGTAATGTCCTTAATTACAAAATATATAAAACTGGGTTTTTAGAGCATTTATTGTCGAGATGTTCTCAATAGATCAATCAGTCATTTAAAGTTATCTCAATAGGACGTAAGTTTAATACAGAAAAAGTAAAATATATTTTTATAAACTTGAATAAGAAACATTAATAAAAATATAAGGAAAGATCAGATAAAAATTAAAACAAAAAAGAAAGGAAAAAATACATAAATATACCACCGGGGAAAGCCAATAATTGGTGGACTTCTTGGCGAGTGCTTGAGAAGGGAAAGTGAAGTTTTATTTGATTATTATAAAAAATGTTTATTATGATAGGTTTTGTGCCTCAAATATAGTATATTAAACTTCAAAGTGTGTAATGTTTGTGATAATTAAATAAAAGCATAGGACTGCGGTTTTCTTATGCTTCCAAGGAGTCCAACCCTTCTTCTTTTCTTAGGCAATATCTTAGGCAAACCTACTGTTACTTTACCGAGCGGCTCCTAACTCACCCCGACAGAACTGGACATTGGCGGGAAGTGTTATTTAAATTGTTATTTTTTAAATTTGTTAATTATGATGGAAATTCGACACTGCCAATGTGTTAATTGCCGTAATATGAGAAATGAAAAAGACCGGTAATGATTAAGGCGACATTGTGTAGAGTGGACTCGTCGTGCGGCCTGCTGACGCTTCACATCGGCGACCGCATCCTTGAGATCAACGGCACTCCAGTGAGGAACAGGCCCATTGAAGAAATTGAAAAAGTGCTCGCTCGGCCCGACACTGTTATTCAGGTACGTTCTTTATACAGGCTGTGGCCAAAAATTGAAACCATGTTTCCATTTATTACTTAATCTAATTTTACGTATATTTTCGCAAACAATTAAATTTTCTGCAATATTTGGTATTTTTATTTGTTCATATTTTGCTAAGTACAAAGCTCAAAAATATATTATATTTCATGTCAATTAGGTCGGAATTATGAGCAGAATCCATTTGTTTCAATCTTGAGGAATACATGTGACATTCTTTCTGTATACTTATGTAGATAGATCGAGTATTATTAATTCTAGTGGTTCGAAAAGAGAGTACAAGCAGATGGTTTTACGTTTTATAACAATCTCTTTCTAACAACTTCTATGATTGTTCAGTTTCAGCTCTAAATTCAGCTTTATGATTCTGAATAAACAGACCGCCCAACTAACAAAGCTTAGTCATAGTAAAGTATAGGTATACACGTTTATACAGGCGCAGTTGTATTGCATTCTAGCGATATCGTTATAACATTATTGTGACATCTTCCCGTCCAGCTGAAAACGACGATTATTTGACAATAATCGGTTCCGATTGACAATTGGTTTGTAATTAATGGTGTTTAACTTTACATCCAGCTAACCATAGAGCACAATCCAGAGACAACAAACAATAACACAATCAAACGCCCAATGTGCAGTCCACAAGAGGACGACAAACCAAAGCACGACACAATATCCCCCGTCGAAAGAAAAATACTGAAAGACGATAAAAAACCCAAACATTCCAAAGAAACCATAGACATTCCCGATCAGGGACAAGAGGAGGAGGAGTCGGGAGGAAGGAAAGAGAGGTTGTTTAAGAGGAAGGGGGAAGGTGGGGGGAAAGCGAGGGTGATAAAGAGGAGGCAGACGCCATCATCGCCTTTACTGGCCGACAAGGAACGGAGCAGTAGTATGTCCAAGTTGCTGGATGCGTGAGTTGACTTTTATTTTACATATTTTTATTTAGATACATTTTATCGGTTGTTTTAAGGGAATTTCAGTAAGACAGGTAATTAATTGGCGTCTTCAAGAACTAACAATATTAACAAGTACAAGATTCCAAGAGATTAAAAACATAATTTTAATTTTCTAAGATTAAGGGAATGGTCGAGAAGTGAAGTCGAGTTTTTGATTGATTATTATAAAAATTGTGCGTCGTGGGTTTTGTGCTTTAATAGTGATAGTTTATTAAGTGCGTAGTGTTTGTGAGTGTTTTGTCTTATGTTATTATTTGATTATCACGAGAAAAAAATCAAATAAAAGCATTTTATGTACTTGCAACGAGTTCAATTCTTCTATCCTCGGTAAACTTACTATCACTTTACCGAGTAACTCCTTACTTACTTTGACGGAACCGGAAATTTACGAGTTATTGTTTACGAATTAAACTATACACTGGCACAATCTGCTAATCTATTATTTCACTAGCTTTTACCCGTGGCTTCGCTCGCGCACACTAAGCTAAGATTTTTAACAACTGTAAAAGCACCGACATGACGAAATTTTTAAAAGTACTTACTGTTTTGCATTCTGTAGCTTCTAAAGAGAACCGCGATTTATTTATTTTTACATTAAATAAATGTTGATATTCAATCCTTTTATTGTTTTAATATTTATGTATGTATTTTGGAACATAAAACAAATTGTACCACAAATATTTAAATACAATATAGCCAAATAAAAGAGAAAGAACAGGAGTTTGCGTTTACTGACCGACACGTCAGGACTTCCTCGTTGATGACGTTCTGCGTCTAACTGATGACCGGCATACGTCTGTGCGCTCGCATTTGGCACGATATATACGTTTTTTTTTTATGGAGTTTAGGAAATATTTGTGTGAATGTATGTTTGTGTAGTAAGTGCCGTCTATAGAATAGCACCAGCCCGTCCCTACCAGTGGCTGTCGTGACAGGCGACCGAGGGCTAACAATGCCGCTGTCACAAGCGCTGTGGACCTACACCCCCAAAAGAGTGGGCTACTCGCTCGCCAGTGGACTGGCCAGCGTGGCGCTCATGCACAAGACAATGCGCATGCCCATCGGTGGATACTGAGAGGACAGGTTGCATTATGTTTGTGTGTGTCAGGGTGGAGGGTCCGGAGGCGGGCGCCGGCGTGCTGTGCGACCTGAGCCGCGCGCGCTCGTTCCGCGCGCACCCCGACAGCGGTCAGAAGGTGTTCCGCGCTTCCGACCTGCTCCAGGTAAATATAACTGTTTTTTTCAAAAAATATCAGTTTTGAGCTTCTCAAGGAACGATGTGTGTCCAAAAAGAAATTAACATGTACCAACACATTTCAAATGTGAGCTATGAACATTAAAATGTTCATAGATCTTTTAATGTCAACCGCGGGCTGACCACTATATAAATCGCTTTTCTATTCTTTTCGTATCATATATCTTTTAGTAAAACAACCGTGAACTTATGATCCTCTATCAGTGGATCATAAGTTCGACGCTAATACATTTTTTCCAACGTCTTTTGCAATCTGTGAAACGCGACTTCCGTCGACTCGGTGACAACATTCTCAGTAATTGGAGATAATCTCTTTTTTTTTATGGACAAAGGTGGCAGACGAGCATACAGTCCACCTGATGGTAAGTGGATACTGTAGCCCATAGACATCCGTGATACATGTCAACATTAGTCCAAAATGACAACGTTGGCACGCCTCCGAATGCGCTGCCTACCTTTGGATATAGGAATAGGTTTGGAGAAAGGGTTGGGGAAATGGGGAGGGATAGGATGGGAATGGGCTCTGGCAGATCTCGCTCACTACCGAAACACGTACGTAAATTAGGGAAATAAGATAAAGTGGGAAATGTAGTACATTTCAAGGTAG
This sequence comes from Sesia apiformis, assembly GCA_914767545.1. Taxonomy (NCBI): domain Eukaryota; kingdom Metazoa; phylum Arthropoda; class Insecta; order Lepidoptera; family Sesiidae; genus Sesia; species Sesia apiformis. Next base: position 1,191,299 of record OU611968.1, read on the forward strand.
TCTTCTGTGAGAGAGGGGTAACGTGGCCAGTCGAGTGCGCCCAGCGGCTGTTGGATTGCAGTGTGCACTCTCCCGCTCAATCTCAGTAGTTTAGATTTTAAAAAATATGTGGGTTGTTTTTTTATTATGATTTGCTTTTTTACTTGGTATAGTATTTTACTGGTCGTTTAAATTGATTATTATTATAATATGTTGTTTATGTTTTTGTGTTTTAACAAATTTGTTCTTTTTCTGTCAGGGCGAGTTGTTAGGGTCCGGGTTCTTCGGCGAGGTGTACAAAGTGACGCATCGCGACACCAACGAGGTGATGGTGCTCAAACAGCTGTACAGGGTCGACGAGGATGCGCAGAGGAACTTCCTCAAAGAGGTACACCCATTGTGTTTACTACTTAAAGGTCTAGTCGCACTTGTTATCAATTGGCAATTTATCAATAAACAAGAAGCTAAAATTGCATAGAATCTTAATATCAAGCAAATGGTCTGAAAATAACTTGCCTTTTATATCATCATAATCAAATAACTTGCCTTTACGACAAGCCATTTGTTTTAGCCATCTTTTTGTTTATTAATAAAAATATCTAATTGTAATGGTTTATTTTTGCAATTGTGATCGCATTCATTACGATATGGCATCAGAGAGGTGACAATTTATAGCAAAATTTAAAACAAACAAAGAAAAACACAAGAAAAATTTCATTAGGAAAACGATATATGTATGTATATTGAAAATGCAACAGTAAATAATGTTTCCATACTGCACAAGGCTTTGCACAAGTATTTAATTGTCATAATTTTAACTATTTTTTTCCAAAAAGTAATTGCCTCAATGTCGATTTGTCCATTCTGAACCCTCCGTCGACTGGACTAAAAAATTGCTTCTAATTCTAAATTTATTGTAAAAAGGGTGCAGATATTTTTTTATTTAACTCTAACTTTTATTTAACTCTGTATAACTTTTATTTAACTCTGTAGAACTTTTATCTAACTCTGTATAACTTTTATTTAACTCTGTATAATTTTTATTTAACTCTGTATAATTTATGAAAATAGTGAAATATCCAATTATGATTGTTGATGCCAGGTGGCGGTGCTCCGCTCACTGAAACATCCAAACGTGCTTCTTTTCGTGGGTGTTTTGTACAAAGACAAAAGGTTGCATTTGGTCACGGAGTACGTGGCGGGAGGGACCCTGTATCAACTTATACAGGTGAGTGTAATTGACTGGGCACAGTCAACTGGTAGTCATCGTGCCCTCATAGAAGACTGCCGTGAAAGCTATTAGAATGTTTCTGGGGTGACAGTTGTTAAAGCCGCCCCATCCTTCATCCTTTTTGTACCCCCCTATTCACTGGTCCTCTTTTTAAATTAATTCTTAAATTTCTAAAAGTAGGCAGCGCAACTGTGGGCCTGCCACTACACGTGTAGTAGTATAGTCGTGTAGTGGCTTGTGGTGGCCACCCTGACAAGCCAGGGTGTCTGATTATTGTCACTCCAGACTCTGACCTTTGTATGCCGCGTATCACCATAATTGACTCTGGTGTGATAGTCGCGAGAACGAAGCAATAACAGGGGCAGACAGAGCCGTCACGGCTCGTGGGGGCGGGGCACAACGAGCAAACAGATACCCACAATTCGCATGAGTATTATTTAAACCCGATGCCGCCGGACTATCACTATCTCGTTATTTCGTTGTCACGCTAGTGAGCGGTCCTTGGTGGTCGTTTTGGAGGGGGGTGTGTTTAGGAGGCAAAAGATGTTTGAAAGCTACATGTCGTATTCTCAGGACACAAGTGTCCCGCTGAGCTGGGTGGAGCGCGCTCGGCTGGCGCGCGACGTGGCCGCGGGCGTGGGCTACCTGCACCGCATGAACGTCATACACAGGGACCTCAACTCGCACAATTGCCTCGTGCGGGAGGTGAGCACACTTACACATGGCAGAATAAGATATAACCGCGACCTCTTAACAGGATTTTTTGGCGGGAACTCGAGAAGTTATGTTGAATTTTTGTGTTTATTTTTTAAATTGTGTGTTGTGAGTTTTCTGGTTAATAGTGATAGTTTATTAAACTTCAAAGTGTTTTTGTACGTTTGTGATAATCAAATTAAAACATAGGACTGCATTTTTCGTGTGCTGGAAGCACAGTCCAACTCTGTCCTCGGTAAATCTACTATCAGTTCACTGAGCGACTTCTAACTTGCTTCCACGTGACTGGACATTGACAAAGTGTTTTAATTTTAATTACAAAGAAAACTTGACACTGGCAGTATGTGCTAATTGCACCATTGCTACATATGAAAAGAAAAAAAAAACTCAACATTGAATTTCTATCATTGAACTTTCTTTTTTCTTTTCCATATAAACAAGAACTAACAACTTTTGTACTATGACTTCTTTTCAGAACTTGCTTTTCAATGCAAATAATTTAAAATAAGGAATCAAATAAAAAATAAAAAAAATCTGTTATACAACCGGCCACGCACTAGTCTGCACGTGTGTTATTCTGCCTGAGTCTCGCTCTCGATACTCGCACGCACACACACACAGAGAAAGGCGTATGGAGGGGGTAAAAATCTTACGTGACGTTACATTTTCTCTCGAATCATACCTACCGCAAGCCGCGTAAAGGAACTACGTTCCAAAAAAGGAAATTGTTTAAACTTGTTCGACTGCAGGATTCGACTGGATGGCTTCAGACGAGCAAGCATTAAATAATGAACAAACAATGTTGTCTCCGACTTTGTTGCTCCGCATTAGCCCGATACGATACACTTTTCCGACACGACACGGCGAATTAGTCGCGTCGAGGGGAAGCCGTATATGCTTGTTCGCGACGCCGCGAATCGCCCGCGGAGGCACGGCTTTAGGTGCGGACTTCATGTGTCATTTTTAAGTGCTAAGCTAAGAAATAATCATTAAAAATAACACAAAACTTGAGAATCAGCACAGGTAAGCGGTCACGAAACCGTAACAACGTTGTACTCTAAAAATAACTAGTTCTTTGGCTTTACATTTGGCAAATTTGTATGAAAATTAGGGTAAGAAATAAAAAGATTTTTGTATTTTTTTTTTATTAATGAACTCTGAATCATTTTCAGGCTTCAGGAAAGATTCAAATACACTGTATATTCGTTAAATTGTTACAATTTTTGACTTAAAATCATGGTTAGGTTTCACTACATCGTATCCAAGAAATAATAACTTAAATTTAATTGATAGCTCCATACCGATGCGCGCTGACTGTTCCCCATAAACACGTCACACTATGGCGACTAAAGTCTCTAAAAATATATATATTTTAACTTAGGATAAGACGGTGATAGTGGCGGATTTTGGACTCGCCCGCATCGTGCAGCGCACCGCGAGCAGTACACTCGAACGACGTAATCCGCACTCTACACTGCGCAGGAAGAGGTACACGGTACGTGCACGAAAAAACACACATTATTTTTTCTACTTTAACTCTTATTAGCATATTATTTCTACGTATGAAGAAATAGCATAAAAATATGAAGAAATTTATATCCCGACGTTTCGAACACATTGCAGTGGACGTGGTCACGGGGTGACTGACCCCGTGACCACGTCCACTGCAAAGTGTTCGAAACGTCGGGATATAAATAATGTCAAATATACGCGATTTAAACCGTTAAAAGTTGTTTAATTGCTATGTATAGTAATCGCGAAAACCTAAGAAAATATTATATGAAGAAATGTTCATATAAATTTTTCGTCGTCAAGCCCCACAAGAGTTGAAAAGAGGAACTGGACTAGAATTTGTTTGGAGTACAAATAACGCAAAACTTCTTGGGCTCTGGCGATATCACGTGACAAACCTGCGCAGTAGCTTATTTTAAGGTCCGTTTGGTGGTGCGGGCTGGAATGCGACGGAGGGGGTATTTACAATACAATATGTTCGCAAGTTCAAGCGAGACGCAACAATAACTTCCTACTCGCACACTCGTCTTATCGAGAGTTGTTTAAAATTGTGGGCGGGACATGCGCAGACTGTTGACGCCCAGTCAAGGTCAAAGCCCAAGAAGTTTTGCGAGGACTATATGAATGCATGATAAAACATCACAAGTTCTACCGCAAACGGGTCCCAGACACCGCGAGGTTGGTAGGGTCATTGGAAGATGGTAGGGAATGGTTCCAATATACATTGGGGAATGTTTTACACATGTACAACGTATCACCAAAATAACACAAAACCTCTAACATGTCAACCAATTTAAAATATACAATATACAAAATATACAAAAATAAAATTGTTTCACGGAACAAATTAAAAGTTCCAAACATGTAAGGCTTTGTTGTCCTGTTTAAAACGGTCACAGTGCTCATTACTCAGACGGCGCGCGTAGAATTAAAGATGTACTAGAATTGTATTATAAATCATGATAAGCAACCTATTGTAAAAACTGGTACAATCGACTTCTTACTCTTAAAGTTTCAAATTCAAATGATTTATTTGGCGAATATGGGTACAAAAATATTCAATACGATAGGCTCTAATCTAGGGCATGCAAATGTGAGTAATATAGCAATAAATGGAGGAGGGGAGTGCACGCTGAAATCCCACAGCCGCTGGGCGCACTCGACTGGCCTCGTTACCCCTCTCTCACAGAAGACTACCTTGAAATGTACTGCATTTCCCACTTACACCCGTGAGTTCATTAAAATACATTTTGTACTGTCAGTTTCAAGTTAGGATCAAAGTGCATATAAAACTCCAAAAAAATCCATTGTGAATCCTTTCAATGGATTTTAGTGGACAGAGGGAATGTATGATGTACATGTTTCGGTAGTGAGTGAGATATGCCAGAGCCCATTCCCATCCTATCCCTTGCCACGTCCCCAACCCCAACTGAATAACTATTTTAAAAACTATTACCTCACGCATTATTATCGGCGAAATACTCATTGAACGTGTACAATAGGGTGTCCCTTATATGGGTGAAAAAAATTTTATAATTCTTTTTAATAATCCTAATTCTTTTTAAACTACCCAGACTTACTCAAATACAAAATTTTATCTTCCTACGTCAACATTAACCAGTGCCGACAGGGCTCTGAAGATTTTAAAAATTGCTGTTTTTAACCCTTTCCGTTATGTAGCTAAATCATCAATTGATTTATATCAATCAATATTTATATTTTATAAAAATAATAATCAAAAAGAAAGTTAGTAAATAAGTACTTATTTATTAAAAGAAGATAAAATTACAGATCAGCCAGGATATTTTCTTTTGAGGGTCTCTTTTTTACAGTCTGGATACAGATTTCTATGCTCTTGCACACAGCGTAGCAAAAATTTGTTTTTCTTCTTCCTTTGCAGTGATCAAACCATGAAAATCTTGCATAAGTTTTACAGCTCTTTCAGCTGTATCATTAACTGCCCTTAAAGAAATAACCTTTCTTTTTGCCTCTAAATAGGCAAATCTTCTTCCCACGTAGAAACGGGTTTTTGGAGGAAGTTCTGATAAATTTTTAATCGAGAAAATAAATTTGAGCTTTTGACAGATACAAAATCACTTAATAATTTTCCTGCAACAATAAATAAGGCAGTATTATTATCAGTTTAGTGAAAACAGTGTAAAAAATAATACTATGTATTCCCACTTACCATACAAATAATCAGACATATCTTCTTTCGATGGAATGTATCTCTTCCCAGAATCATACAAACTCTCTCTTTGTAAGTTCATTGCAATGTTTCCCTTGGTTTGTTCATCAACTTCATCATCAAAGAGTGATAAAACGGCAAGGTTCCAAATATAGTGGTTCCTAAATAGTGCATAATAGTGTATATAAAATATAGTTAATAATTAATAAATATAAATAGTGTATATAAAATATAGTTCCAAAATAGTGTACAAATAGGCAAATAGGCATGTTTTTCAAATAGGCATTTGTGGCTGCCTCCACAATATCCCTCGGCATCTTATTAGGAATTTGCCGTCCCGTACCAGCACACACTTCGTTTTGGACAAGCTGTTCCTACAGCACACTGAACTCTCCATTAGTCTCCATACCCAACAATCTATTATTTATCAGCTTTTGCGTCATTTCAATGACCACGTTTACTCTAGACTTATTTTCAATGCCTTGGCTCCACTGACAGAATAATAATTGAACAAAAATATATTTGCGTTAATAATTACCACTGCTGAATAAAGACAGAGATGTAACTGTGGCGAGCTTTGGGAGAGTTCAAGGCTCGCACCGTGATACACGATCGCTACGTGTCGCTCATCCAACCACCCGTGTGTGAAATGTTTCAGGTGGTGGGGAATCCGTATTGGATGGCTCCGGAGATGATGAATGGCAATGTGTATGATGAGAAGGTCGATGTGTTTTCTTTTGGGATCATACTTTGTGAGGTAAGTGTATTAATTTTTCTTAACATATTTTGTTGGTTTTATCTACCTTCAATATTATGTAGAAGACATTTTAGTAAATACGATTTTAATTTCAGCAAAATATTTTTAATAATAAAATATTTTTTATTATTATGATATTATTTTATCAAAATGTACAAATATCTATGAATTATTGTAATTTAATATTAAAGTGAATAATATTCAGCTATCTACCAAAGTTGTATTTCAAAATTTTGGTGTTTCATTGACATTGCTTTTTAGTTTTATTAGCAGTGTTTATAAACGAATATTCATGCGAAATGAGAATTGTCGGACAAAAATACTTAAAAGTTTTCATGCGGTTATAATAAGGACGGTGACTGCCGTGTAGTTAAGATCTTAGACGGAAGAAATCAGCAGTTTCCAAATACTGATGGTTTTTAACTTTTAAAAAATCAGCAAATGTATATTTAAAGTCAATATAATAACACGATTGATATGTTATTGACTAGCAGTTGCCTGCGACTTCGTCCGCGTGGACTTTAGTTTATAAACACCGTCTTTATTCGACGTGATTCTTTAAGTTGATATAACTGATTGAAATAAAACAAACACTAAATTTTAAGTCAAGCTTACCACAATACATTAGTGAAAATCGCACCCAAATCGGTTAAGCCGTTTCTAAGATTAGCGCGCACAAACGCACAGACAAACAGACAAAAATTCTAACAATCATTGTTTTGGGTTCTATTGCGTTGATAAAGGCCCCCAATAATATCTTTTCTCATATATCTTCCACGTACAGACAGCGATCAGTTACAGTTTTATTATATGTATAGAAGATGTATAGACAATATGGCTTCGTATGCCGAACAAACGCGAAGAGATGACGAGTAAAAAGGAAACTAACGTAACACACATTCAGAGTTCATTACGTTATGTTGTAACCACGTATGTTATATACATAGGAAAATAAAAAATATCCCGCATGCTCTTAACGGTGAATTTCTTATGTGAAAACTAACAACTTTTGTTTTGAAGTTCAATACTGATTTGCATACAAACCACTGACTCGTGTCGCGTGCGTACGCTCGCACCGATTTACATACATGTACGTGTCTAATAGGACATAATAGTTGACTGTTTATGTCTGTAGTATACGGCGGTGCCACCGGAGTGCCACCAGTATATAGTGAGCAACAGATTTAATTAAAAAACTCAATTTATTATTAGGGGTTGTTGTATCGATCAGCTATGTATGCGTGACTAACATTATAGGACTTGTTAAATTTGTAACTGCAGGCAGTCTCCAATAAACATTCAAACAGTAAACACATTCTCTGTCATTTGTCTCCTAATCAAAGGTGAAATTAACCTTAAGCCATCTGTGTAAAGAACATAATGGCCTGCATCGAGCCGGATACCGATTGAATAGGCGCACACCTGCATTGACCGCTAATGGCGAGAAGATAAGAACCCACAGTGAATAAAGTTAATGTTACGTGAAAGTTAAATACGTTTCAATCAATTATTGAACATTTACAGTGCAAACTTGTTTTAACTTATTAAACCGGGTGAACAATTTAATTATCTACACAGTGGTACAATTTTCGTGCATAAAAATTAAAATACAACCATGGAAACAGCAGAACAAATTTTAAGCGAATTGGAGGATTTACATGGCTGCATTGTTAAATCACAAGAAAACTTTAAGAAATGTCCTAAGGTACGATTAACAAAGGGATACCTAGATTCTAAAATAGAGTGCCTTGACGATTACTGGACATCTTTTAGGACGGCACATAGCAGTTTATTGAAAGTTGTAACAAAGGAACAACGAAAACACTTAGAATACTTTAGTAAAGATGTGTTTTATTCGTGTGAAGAACGTTACTTGCAAACAAAGGCCGATATGAAAGATTTAAAAGAAACTTTAACAGTGCCGACCGTGAAACAATCTGAATCACATGGCGTCAAATGCCAGCAGTTAGAACCTCAAGTGAAATTGCCTATGATTAGTATCCCGACTTTCTCGGGTAATTATGAAGATTGGCCAATGTTCCAAGATCTGTTCCTTTCGCTTATCCATGGAAACGCCACACTTAGCAGCGTGCAAAAACTACATTATTTAAAGTCCTGCGTCACAGGTGAAGCTGAAGCGTTACTCAAACACGTTCAGGTGACAGAGAGCAATTACAATCAAGCGTGGGAGACGCTAAAAGAACGGTACAGCAACAAACGTGGTATTGTCACATCAATCATGAAACGTCTTTTCAACCAGAAGAAGGCGCTAACTCAAACTGCAACAAATATAAAGTCTTTGCACGACACTACCAAAGAATGTCTTAACAATTTGAAAAACTTAAATGTTGAGACGAGCTCATGTGACTTTTTCGTCATTTTTTTGATTGTACAGAAGCTAGACATAGAATCGCATAAAGAGTGGGAGGAGTATGTCAGCAGAGAAGAAGGCGATGAAGTACCAAACCTATCCACACTGATGAAATTTTTACAAACAAAGTTTCGTACACTTGAGCTTATTGCATCGACTACTTCAACAACCAAGGAAAAATCAACTGTACGTTCCTATCACATATCTACTACTCAGAAAGTTTGTTCACTATGCAACGAAGACCATGCACTTTTCCACTGTAAACAATTTGGTAAAATGAATTCAAAAGATAGAAGTGAATTCGTCAAAAGGAAACCACTATGTTTTAACTGCCTTACTTCCGGACACTCAGTCAAAGCATGCCAATCATTAACCTCATGTAGAAAATGCAACAAACGTCATCACACTCTTCTTCATCAACCATGCACTACGAGTGCCCAAGGTCAACCAAGCAATGAAACACAACCAAGGGTATTACATTCCAATGTAGAAGAGATAGAAGATGTACAAATTAACGCAGTAATGACGTCACAAACTTACACATCAAAAAATAGTATAGCACTATTGGGGACGGCAATAATCACAGTTCGAAGTGAGAACGGCATCTCCACAATTTTAAGAGCTCTTATCGACCCTGGTTCGCAAGGTTGTCTCATAAGCGAAAGAGCTGCACAAACACTGAAGGCCAGAAGGTATCCAGCAAGAGGTAACATCGTTGGCGTTGGATCTAATGTTTCCAAAATCAATCAAGTAGTTCAGATAGAAGTTATATCAGGATATCAAGAGAATTTCAGCCTCAAGGTGAAGGCCTACGTCATTTCAAAACAATTAACTACAAAAATCCCAACAAAAACGATTACGTCACACAACTGGCCCCATATAACGGGACTCACCCTGGCAGATCCGAAATTCCATACACCAGGGCCTATCGACATACTACTAGGGGTCGATGAATACGTACAAATTTTACAAAATGACATAATCAAGGGCCCCCCAGGGACCCCTTGCGCTCAAAAAAGTAGCTTAGGGTGGCTTCTATTCGGAGGAGTTCATGACAACTCCGATGAAGAATCTTCAATCATTGTAATGCATCAGCAAATAGAAGTTGAAGATATGTTAAAAACACTGTGGGAAGTAGACACAGATTTCAAACGAAAACTGACAAAAGAAGAAGAAATATGTGAGAATATTTACAACCAAACATACACGAGAAACGAAGAAGGTAAATACGTAGTTAAATTACCTTTTAACACATACAGTCCACAGTCGGCAGATGGTAACACCAGAGAAATAGCTTTGAGAAGATTATTACAGCTAGAAAGAAGATTAGACAAGTTACCAGAACAAAAGAAAGCCTACAGTGAAGTGATTGAAGAATACATGAGTTTAGGACATATGGAAGTAATACCAGACAGCGAAATTAACCAGCGTTCAGTTTATTTGCCTCATCACGCCGTGTTGCGTGCCGACAAAGACACAACAAAGGTGCGTGTTGTATTTGACGCTTCGTGCAAAAACTCTAACGGCATATCACTCAATGACGAACTCCTAGTGGGTCCAGTCTTGCAAGAAGACCTAAGAAGCATTATTCTACGATGGCGCATGCACAAGATCTGTTTCGCAAGCGATATAGAGAAAATGTATAGGATGATTCTTCTTCAAAGGGCTGATACAGACTTCCAGAGAATATTATGGCGTCAGCATTCTTCTCACAACAACGAAGTCAAAGACTTTCGTCTTTTAACAGTAACTTTTGGCACCGCATCAGCACCTTACCTCGCTGTAAAAACACTCATGCAGATTGCAAACGACGAAGGTGAGAATTTCCCAGTCGCAGCACGAATGATACAAGAAGACTTTTATGTCGACGATATGATGTCTGGCTGCGACACCATTGAACAAGCAATCGAAGCCAGTAAACAATTACGAACCATTTTGAGAAAAGGAGGAATGACACTTCTAAAATGGTCTTCCAACAGCGCAGAATTCCTAAAATCCATCGAATCTCAGGAAAGATCAGTCAGAGCAAATATTGATTTGAAACTAGACGGCACTGTAAAGGCCTTAGGTCTCTCATGGAATCTAGCAAGTGACGCATTTCAATACAAGTTAACTTTACTACCACTCTCCACCGATGTCACTAAACGATCCATTTTATCGGATTTGCAAAAACTATTTGATCCATTAGGATGGATAGCGCCTGTGGTAGTCAAAGCCAAAATTCTTGTTCAAAAACTATGGTTAGCAGGAGTTCAATGGGACGAGAGCATTGACAACGGATTGAAAGAAGAGTGGATAAAGATTCGCGATGACATGACAAACGTCAGCAATATCAAGTTACCACGATGGGTTAACACACTGAATTCCAACAAAGAAAATATATCTCTGCATGGCTTTTGCGATGCATCCATTCGAGCAATGGCTGCCGTAGTCTATTGTAGAACAAAGGAACCAGACGGGAGAATCAAGACGAACATTGTAGCCGCAAGAACCAAGGTGGCGCCAGTAAAAACAATATCGCTGCCCCGTCTTGAATTGTGCGGCGCAGTTCTCCTCTCAAAACTGTTGCGGCATGTAGCCCAAGCTATGCGGATACCAGCTCAACAAGTTCATGCCTGGACTGATTCGTCCGTGACATTGTCCTGGTTGCTCGGCGAACCACACCGATGGAAGCCATTCGTCGCAAATCGTGTTGTTGAGATATCAGAAAACATCAGCAACAGTCGATGGTATCATGTACAATCTGAACATAATCCTGCAGACGTGGCATCCCGTGGATCCAACGTTTCCGAACTGCAAATGAATCACTTGTGGTGGCACGGACCACAGTGGCTTTCACGTGAAGAAATAAACTTCACGAGACCCAATCTCGCGCCAACACAGTTAGAACAGCGAAAGACAATGCAAGTGTGTTTAAATATATCGGAGAGAGAGGAAGGAACCATAAGAAACAGTTTTCTCAGTTTTGAAAATTTCGACTCGCTAATAGAACTTCAGAAAATTATAGTATACAGCAAAAGGTTTTTAAACTTTAGAAAACACCGTAGTAATAATGAAAGGGCCATAACAACGGAAGAATTAGACAAGGCATTGAAAATTTGCATTAAAAAGGCACAAAAGGAACATTTTGAACAAGAAATAGAAATGATTACAAGAGAAAAACAAGTGAAAGGAAATAGTGATTTGAACGCATTAAATTCATATCTCGATAAGGAAAATATACTAAGAGTAGGTGGAAGATTGCGTCATGCGAACATTTGTGAAGAAAGCAAGTACCCTATTATTCTGCATCACAAAAATGCACTAACCAATCTAATCGTGGCCGAAGCTCATTTGAAGACGATGCATGGTGGGCTTCAATTAATGTTGTCTTATATTCGGTCCCGGTATTGGATAATAAAGGCCAAGAATATTGTCAAACACCACATCCACAAATGTTTGGTGTGTGCAAAAATAAAGGCAAAGGCTAGAATTCAAATCATGGGCGATTTACCTGCAGCTAGAGTGATCTAGTTTCCCGATTGCAACAAAGGCCAAAATGGCTCACTCAAGAAGGTGTCTGAGTTTACTATTGGTGAAATCGTTCTGATCAAACACGATAACCTTCCACCAGGGAAATGGTTGATGGGCCGAATACTTGACAAACATCCAGGGCCAGACGGTGCTACACGTGTTTATAGTGTAAAAAACGGTGATAAAATTACAAAACGATGTGTAACCAAATTGTGTCCATTACCCATTGCACATCAAACTGATTAAGTAAATTGTTGAATGTAAAAACTAACTTCACAGAGCTATGGTAACAGTAATTTATTTATGTTTCATTCAGTTTTTTTTTAATTTTGTCGCATTTGTAACCTGAAATTTAAACTGTGAAGATTTGTTGTTTAAAAAAAGGGCCCATGCCCATTTTGGCGGGCGGCATGTTGTATCGATCAGCTATGTATGCGTGACTAACATTATAGGACTTGTTAAATTTGTAACTGCAGGCAGTCTCCAATAAACATTCAAACAGTAAACACGTTCTCTGTCATTTGTCTCCTAATCAAAGGTGAAATGAACCTTAAGCCATCTGTGTAAAGAACAGGGGTTAAAGTATGAAATTGCCGATTTGTACTTAAAAAGAAAACTCGTTTTTTTTTCTAAAATGTAACATATTTATTTAATCAAAATATTTACCCTCATTATCTATACATTGTTGCCATCTAATCGGAAGTTCATTTATGCCTTTGCAATAGAACTCTGAGGATGTAGATTCGACAAACTGTGTGAAAGCATTTTGTACTGCCTCTTGGGAAGAAAATTTTCTACCACGTAGAAAATTGTCCAAATCACGAAAGAAATGGTAGTCCGTTGGAGCAAGGTCTGGCGAGTACGGAGGATGACGTATGGTTTCTAACTGCAGCTCCTGTAGAGTTACAACGGTTTCTCGTGCAGTGTGAGGTCTTGCGTTATCATGGAGCAATAATGGTGAAGATCGATTCACGAGTCGGGGCTGTTTCACTGCTAGTTTCGCCATCATTGTTCGAAGTTCGGCACAGTAAACATCTGCTGTTATTGCTTGACCAGACTTGAGAAAGCTATAGTGAATAACACCATGAATAGACCACCAAACAGTTACCATTACCTTTTTATTGGTAAGCTTTGCCTTAGGGCACTGTTACGGCGTATGACCTGGGGTCAGCCATTGCATTTTTCGCTTTCGGTTATCGTAAAGAATCCACTTTTCGTACCATGTCACAATTCGATCCAATTTCCTTCATTTCTGTACCAATTCAACAAGGCAACGCAAGTTTCAACACGCGTTTCTTTCTGCAGATCAGTCAAATCATGAGGCACCCATTTTTCATATTTTTTTATCTTATTGATTTGATGCAAATGAGTCAATATTGTAGGTAAGGTAACGTTAAACCATGCCGCTAATTTCTGGGTAGTTTACGACTCTGATCGGCTTCCACCGTCTCCTTCAATTCAGCGTTATTCACCTGTGTGGGCGGTCTTCCACGTGGTTCGTTCTTCAAGTCGAAGTTTCCATTACGAAAGCGTTTAAACCAAAAACGCACGGTTCGTTCATTAGCAGTCTCCTCTCCAAACGCAGCATTGATATTGCGAGCCGTTTCTGCCGCGTTAGTTCCGCGTCGGAACTCGTATTCAAAGATTACTCGGATTTTCGAAGTATCCATCTTTCCCATCTAAGCTGAATAAAAAAAAAAACAATTGAAAGTTGAAAATCGAATGTTGTACATTTTTTAAAACAAGAACCTCATAGGTATCATGTGAAAAAAGTTTCACTCGAAAATCTCACACCATGAAGGTTTTATGTCAATTCAAAGTATCTATTACTATAAAACGGCAATTTCATACTTTAACCCCTATTATTTAAATTGCACACGTCTCCTGTCACAAATCCTGTAAATAATCTCTGGCTGTCCTGGAGAATAAAAATGAAATTAAATCGTTTTTTGAGGGAAATATCATCACGATCAGAAAAAAGTCGTAGAACAAAAGTTGTTAGTTTTAATAATATAAATTCAGTATTATGAAGCATTCGATATTTATGCAAGAAGCTCTCAGCATTCGGCATTTATGCAAGAAGCTCTCAGCATTCGGCATTCATGCAAGAAGCTCTCAGCATTCGGCATTTATGCAAGAAGCTCTCAGCATTCGGCATTCATGTAAGAAGCTCTCAGCATTCGGTTTTGATCGCAAACACGAACATAGTCGACCAGCACTATTTAATCAGTTCTATTGTATATTCGTGTCGTTATACGAACAGATAATCGGCCGCGTGTCCGCGGACCCGGACTTCCTGCCACGGCGGGGGGACTTCGGCCTGAACGAGGCGTCGTTCAGTGACAAGTTCTGCCGCGGCTGCCCCGAGCCCTTCTACCGCGTCGCCTTTCTCGCTTGCCACCTGGAGCCCGAGCACAGGTATGTACATTCCGAGTTCTTCTACCGCGTCGCCTTTCTCGCTTGCCACCTGGAGCCCGAGCACAGGTATGTACATTCCGAGTTCTTCTACCGCGTCGCCTTTCTCGCTTGCCACCTGGAGCCCGAGCACAGGTATGTACATTCCGAGTTCTTCTACCGCGTCGCCTTTCTCGCTTGCCACCTGGAGCCCGAGCACAGGTATGTACATTCCGAGTTCTTCTACCGCGTCGCCTTTCTCGCTTGCCACCTGGAGCCCGAGCACAGGTATGTACATTCCGAGTTCTTCTACCGCGTCGCTTTCTCGCTTGCCACCTGGAGCCCGAGCACAGGTATGTACATTCCGAGTTCTTCTACCGCGTCGCCTTTCTCGCTTGCCACCTGGAGCCCGAGCACAGGTGTGTACATTCCGAGTTCTTCTACCGCGTCGCTTTCTCGCTTGCCACCTGGAGCCCGAGCACAGGTATGTACATTCCGAGTTCTTCTACCGCGTCGCCTTTCTCGCTTGCCACCTGGAGCCCGAGCACAGGTATGTACATTCCGAGTTCTTCTACCGCGTCGCTTTCTCGCTTGCCACCTGGAGCCCGAGCACAGGTATGTACATTCCGAGTTCTTCTACCGCGTCGCTTTCTCGCTTGCCACCTGGAGCCCGAGCACAGGTATGTACATTCCGAGTTCTTCTACCGCGTCGCCTTTCTCGCTTGCCACCTGGAGCCCGAGCACAGGTATGTACATTCCGAGTTCTTCTACCGCGTCGCCTTTCTCGCTTGCCACCTGGAGCCCGAGCACAGGTATGTACATTCCGAGTTCTTCTACCGCGTCGCCTTTCTCGCTTGCCACCTGGAGCCCGAGCACAGGTATGTACATTCCGAGTTCTTCTACCGCGTCGCTTTCTCGCTTGCCACCTGGAGCCCGAGCACAGGTATGTACATTCCGAGTTCTTCTACCGCGTCGCCTTTCTCGCTTGCCACCTGGAGCCCGAGCACAGGTGTGTACATTCCGAGTTCTTCTACCGCGTCGCTTTCTCGCTTGCCACCTGGAGCCCGAGCACAGGTATGTACATTCCGAGTTCTTCTACCGCGTCGCCTTTCTCGCTTGCCACCTGGAGCCCGAGCACAGGTATGTACATTCCGAGTTCTTCTACCGCGTCGCTTTCTCGCTTGCCACCTGGAGCCCGAGCACAGGTATGTACATTCCGAGTTCTTCTACCGCGTCGCCTTTCTCGCTTGCCACCTGGAGCCCGAGCACAGGTATGTACATTCCGAGTTCTTCTACCGCGTCGCCTTTCTCGCTTGCCACCTGGAGCCCGAGCACAGGTATGTACATTCCGAGTTCTTCTACCGCGTCGCTTTCTCGCTTGCCACCTGGAGCCCGAGCACAGGTATGTACATTCCGAGTTCTTCTACCGCGTCGCTTTCTCGCTTGCCACCTGGAGCCCGAGCACAGGTATGTACATTCCGAGTTCTTCCACCGCGTCGCCTTTCTCGGCGTGCGACCTGGAGATGTACACCCTGAGCCCTTATACCGCGTCGCCTTCCTCGCTTGCCATCTGGAACAGAACTGAGAACAGGTATGTACACTCCAAGCCCTTCTACAGCGTCGCCTTCATTGCGTGCCACTTGAACCCCGAGCACAGGTATGTACACCCCAAGGGGAGCCCGAACACAGGTAATGTGCTATCACTATGCCATGCTGTATCATCAGCCTATGTCTCTCCACTGCCAAATATAGGCCTCGTCTTCAAGCATTGTGGTATAGGCGACGACAAGAGTTGACACTAGATGGAAATCAATCATAGTGAGTTTTATAGTCATTGAAAACCGATTAAATGCATTTGTTTGAATATAAATCCATTGTTACAGACCACCATTCGAAGTGATAGAAATCTGGTTAGAAAGCATCGTGATGCACTTAACACACCCCCCAGTTCCCCTCACTTTACTAGCGGACATAGAACAGTATGCTCGTGGGGGAGAGTCGGACTGCCAGCACGCTGGAGGCAGCCCTGCTGATGGCTGCTGCTGCGGCAGTAGACTGAGGAGGTCACCTAGTAAGGTCGCCAGTGTCGAGATCACGGTGCCTGAATGTGGAGTTATCAAGGTAAGTGATTAAGATTCTCAAGACTGATTGGTAACTCGTATCCTTTGATCACCTTATACCTCGGTCCAATCCAATTTTTTTTTATATAAATGAGAAGTGTTGTCATGTATACGACGGTGGCGCCCTCATTTTTAACTGTGATCCTTAAAGTCACTATTCACGTTGGATTTTTATATACTTCACCGGTGTATTTACGAGAGACTAACAACTATTACGTAATTGATATTATGAAATTAATAATGTTTTCTATGAAATCTAAATTGAGCGTGCGCTCGCCGTCGTACCGTGTGGCAGACTGTCGCGGGCCGAGCTGCGCAGAGGCGCGTGCGCTTGTCCTTTGTTATCGATTCATTACCACTAAATGCAAAAGACGTGACAAGACGACACGCTACAAATTTCTAAGTCAACAAATATAAGTACAGAAAATGAAACGTATACCTATACATAATGACGTTGTTTTATTTATAAGAACTATGTATTAATTTATGTATAGAGAATGCCACTAGGCATTATAGGTCCGCCTTTTGTACAATGTTTCTTTGTGCATTAACGTTTAAATATATAAAATAAAACTATTCGGCTTTAGCCGGATACTTGATCACTATCCGGCCGGATAGACCGGATATCCGTTGCATCTTTAAAAATACGCATCATTTTTTTCATATTTGCCTGTGTCCCTTACCCACTCACCCCTTGTGTGACAGTCTAAATCAAACGCGGCCATGCTAGAGCAATGTGCTTTGGAGTCGGGCCGCGCGCTCGGCAAGTGCGTGTCCGCAAGTCACATCTGCGCGCCGCGCACGGTGACGGTGACCGCGCACATGAGCCGCAGCCACCACGCGCTGCACACGCCCGGGTACATACTGCGCGCGCATGGGAACAACATCAACATCACCAGGGTATGTATGAGTGTATACAGGGCCGCGTCAACATCGATATCACCTAATATCATCAAATTAACCAAATTACATCAATATCACCAAATTACATCAACATCGCCAAACAATATGTCCCCACAAAACGACATCAATATCACTAAGGCATGTCAACATTAACAACTTTTATGAACTCTCTTGGGTTCATATTAAAGGTGAATATAAATAATCTCCTTTTTAATCTAGACCTTTGGATATTTAGGGCCTCTCTTATCACTTCCTGATAAAGTAACTTAACAATCTGATAGATAAATTATCTGCCAATTAAATCTAACTGATTCTGCCTTTCTAATACCACCCGATACCTTATCAGAAGGTGATGAGAAAGGCGTTAGGAATATTTTAAGACTTTGGCAAGAATGGAGATAAAGAATAAAGTTTCCTGAACTCCATTCTTCCTTGAGAGGGTGGGGATGGAATGGAAAGGCATGTTAAGAAGGGTTTTATTACAACCTTCACTTTATGCGGCAGAATGGGTTGCGGAGACACAAATATGTACGAAAAAACGCATGATAAATCATCGCCACTAAAAACATTCCCAATGGCTCACAAAAACTGTTTTATACAGGTGGACGACATCACGGAATGGCTTGACCCTCCAGCACCGCTCAAACGCACCAGCCCAGATGCCAACCTCAACAACATCGTGCAACAGACCAACAAGACCAGGAAGATAGAAGACAAGACCGAGTTCCAAAGTAACCTCCCATGTTTCCTTAGAAATCAATCCGTTGAGGGGCTCGAGACCGAGTCAAAACACGACATAGACGCCCCATTCCCCATGTGCAGGCATTTCAGCATACCAGACCAGGACGTTCAAGATGACTCCACAGCTCAAGATGACAGCGATTCCTCAGACGATGACTTAACTGACAGTCGATGGTACAAAAACGTCAGCAAATTCAGAAAATTGGAAAAAATGGACGTCGACTCCAAGAACATCCTCGCAAATATCGTCAAGAAAGGGGAGAATCTGCTTTCGAAGAAGTCCAGCTATGATGTCACAGATGTCACTTTGAGAAATCCAGAGTGTTTGAAAGGGGAGAGACGGATACCTGAAGTGGATTACAGAAGATTTAATATCGATCATTTGACGAAGGATAGGATGATGGCAGAGGGAGTGAAGAACATTCCAAAACATGTGGAGAAAAATGAAAAAGCAGTTGAAAAGTCTGGGTTTTCAGCTACTAAACTTCTCTCGCCGAAGTTCAAACGGCTGTTTAAGCCCAACACGGCAGAAGTTGTAAGGAATAAGCCGGAAGTAAGTGAAAAGGAGGAGAAATCCCGAAGTAAATTCTTTATACAAAGACCCGCTTCGCCGAGTAATATCTGCCGGTCATCTTACAGAGTTAGACCGGTGGACGAGGACAGGAGACCGGTGAACTTGAACGATAAGAAGTTGAAGGAAAGTAACGTTATAAAATCGGACTTGAAGTTAGCGAGCATGGGCAAACCGATGACGCCAATTTTCCGTCGACACATCCCGTCAGAAAAACCCGACTTTGCAGACGGGAGGTTCAGTTATCGCGATCGGAAACATGAGCCAAAGTTCGTCGACATAGGGCGTAATAGAATCAAGACACCAATGAGTACAGTCGACAAAAGTGTCAAGTTAGCACCTCTGCTACGCAGTTCCCAAACCAACAACATACCTGCGCTAACAACTGTACCCGAGAAAAAGAATATAGACCCCAAAAAGACAGAATTTGTTAAAAGACGCGAGCCTGGTATTTCTAGAAGCAACTACGTGAGTCTCGCGAATTTAAAAATCAACAGCAAAGCGAAAGATTTGGAAAATAATGTTAAAAATCCTAGGGAGACAATAAATGATAGCTCCCCTGTCGAAAGAGTTATATAAACGGGCTAAAAGACCGAGATCCAAGCCTGTAAAATTAGATAGAGCATAGTTATCTGTAGGAAGGTGTAAATAACTTCCGTTCAGACCTGATAAAAGACCTGATTTAAGCGAAGTAAACTGCGCAGTGGTTGGTCACAATCGCCTCTCCAAAAAATACCCACGGGATTGAATACGCAATCCTACCGTGCGCATATAACGCCTTTGTGGGAAGCAAGTATATGTAATTGATGGCCAATAAAAATTGTATTAACCACTGTACGCTACAATAAAACAAGTATACTCTTGCCATGTTAATCTGTGTAGTTGATATACAATTGTTGAGTTGTTGTTTGTACTTATACCGTATATTGTGTAATCTCAAGCCTGGGTCGGGATAAGTTTTACTTCATAAAAAGCATTCGAGTGCTTTTAAAATCAAATCACTTGTTGAAATTAAGATAAAAAAGAATCGAATATACATTACTAGCTGTGCCGGCGACTGCGTACGCGTGAAATTTTAGTTTTTAAACTAAATGGGGATATATTTTCTTCCCGTCGGTCGATTTCGATGAAATACAGCCTATTCGAAGCGCCAAGCTAAGCTTAATTAACGTGTGGAAACCCCATGAAAATCCGTTCCGTAGTTTTGTTGATTAGCGTGTTCGAACAGACAAAAATTTCCAAAATCGTCTTTTTGTATTCTGATACTCTTCCTTCATCGCCCCCAATCATTTTGTGGTAAATATATTCAATGTACAGACACGCTGGATGTACAGTTTTATTATATGTATAGACATGAATTACAAGAAATAATATATTTAAGTGATAACATTAATTTGTGTTTTGACTAAATATGTCGACATCACGTGGTTTGAGGGATTTAAAATTTTATTTTAAATAAATAAAAATAATTTCTGGGACGTTTTATATCTCTAAGTTACGATTTTTGTAGTTTTGTTCTACAAATGGGTAAAGGTCTGCTCTCTTTGCTAATTACAATTGATTACAAATAAAAGAATAATTATTGAGGTGAAATTCAATTTTGAAAGAAATTATATTAAATCTATAACAGAAATATTTGCATTAATAATCTGTAATTTGTACTTTTGAAATATTTAAGTTTTTTTTAAAAAATACGTACCTTTTAAGGAACTTCCAAGTACCTTTATGTAAGTAAAACTTAACTGTATCCACGTTAAAATCACTGTTAAGTCGTGTAACACTTATTTATAACATAAAGAGATTCGTAGGGACACTAATTTGTTGCAAGTGTGTAAAATATTTGGCATTATCTGCATTAAGCTTCACATTGTTCGAGTATCTGTCCATTTAAAGTCAATTCCTAGCTAACTCGAATTAAAAATGTAAAAAAAAATTCAATGCCGTTTATAAACTGCAAATTCATTTTCTTTAAAGTAAAAAAAGTATATTTATAAGTCGTTCCCGTATAAAATCGTTATGGAATTCTCGAAACATTCCCATATTTACATTTTTTTTTTATATAATACTTACAAAACCCCGCAGACGTTGTCCTGCCATATAAGTTGATGTTCTGCAGCGCCATCTAGTGGCGAGTTATAACAAAGTCGATATTTCGAAAATATTCTCCGTGCTCAAATACCCATGTATATCAATTTTCACGGCGATCGGCATAGAAGTTGATGTGCTGCAGCGCCATCTAGTGGCGAGTTACAACAAAGTCGATAGCACAACAACCTCCACGAAAAAATACATACATATATGTGCCAACTTTCATCGTGATCGGTCAAACGGTGTCGAAGTCTATTAATATCAGATATACCAACATCCATTTTTATATAAGTATATATATTGATTATGGAGCTTTATGTTTTCCGAGTTCCGATGGTGTTGTTGATACGACGGTGCCTTCGTAACGAGACTGCGTAGTCGGCTTTTGTCAATTTTTCACTTAAAAAAAAACATTATCTCTGGTACACAATTTGCGAGTTCTTTATTGTAATCGTATACAATTTGAAAGTTTAGAAAAATATATCCGCTATTAGACAATTTTATATAGGTAACGTTCGAAATATTAGAAAGTACTTCCACGTTAATTGATTGTGAAAATTTCAATTGTTGTGCGCCGGAAACCATTATAAAAACTACTATTTATAATAATCCCGTGTTTTGTTAGTGCAATTCACATTATTATTGTCAAAACAATAGTTATAACACGGATAAAGTAGTAGATAATTTTATAAATTGGTTTCTTGCTCCTCCTATAAATATATGTGATTTGTCCCTTACTGTCAATATAAATATTCCACGATAAACATATCCAAAATTTATTCTCTTAATAAAAATGTCCATTATTCTTTGAACAAAACTAAAATTGGATTCTCTATCAAGATTTATTCCACCACGGTGCCATTTTATTAAAGCCTTACCAGAAAAATAAAAAAAAAAAATTGTTCCGAGGGCGCCACTTTTGCTTTTTTCCATAGCTAATGATTGTCGTCAGTAAAAGATATTTTACGCATCATGGCGAGGTTTTTTATTTTCTTGGTCAGGCTATACATACAAGTATATACCGAACCTTTTACCTAAGAATCATATAATTCAAAATCGAACAATTTTTAGTATTAGTGTTAATCGTAGTTTTTTTTTTAGGCTTTTGCTAATGTTTTAACTATATTAATTTATTAACATTTTATATTTTTAAGTTAATACAATGTTTTTAAGTCTGAATTTTATTTTATATGACGGTGCCATTGTTTTTTATATTTTTTTTATGGCTAAGAATCTCCAAAATTTGTCTACAGTGTAAAAGCGATATTTTCAATGTTAAAAATTACATCGATCTGATTAAAAAAATCTCATTTTGATGTTAGCTCGTGCTTTCATATTTTTTACCTTATCTGTGATACATTTTGTTTCTAAAATGTTGCAATAACAAGTATTATAAGTGTTTGCTAGTGATAAGTTCGATGATACCGCTGTGTTGGCGCTACTTCAACATCGATACAAAGTTATTTAACACATTAACTGTAATAACAACGATATACCCCGTCTCTTGCATTCCACGTGTCCATAATTTCGTATTTTAAGTACAAATGAATAAAGAATATATTGGAAATATTTTTGTTATTTTAATTATTACCTACTAGCTGTTGCCCGCGACTTCGTTCGCGTGTTCTTCAATTTATCGCGCGCCACCTATTGTAAAATGCTTGTACTAATTCAGAAACCTCCGCGGGCGTGCTCGGAAACAATAACACCAAAGTTTCATCGCAATCGGATGAATGGTATAGAAACGCATACGGGACAAACAAAGAAACATTCATTTATAACGTAACTGTCTGTTCCTGTTCCGCTGGGCCGATTTGGATGAAAATTGACACAGAGGTAGATCGAAACAGGGACGGACTTAGGGTATTTACCGCGATAACCGAAGTCCACGCGGACATAGCTAGTTTATATATATATATAGAGAGAGAGAGATAGAGGTAGATAAAAAGTTTCACTACTATTTTTAAGGGTTACCAATAAAACTAAATTTAACCATAGGATATATTTTATTCAAAAAACATAATCCAAAGAATATAAACAAGACCCAGGTGCGATACAGTGTCAACCGCTAAGATCTAGCTACAGTTACGTCTAAATATAAACGATAATTGGAAAATGTAATATTAATTCGTTTTAAATAAAACTACTTTCCATAGTGCACGTCAAGTTTGAATTTGCACCGATCGCGACGGAGAACGAGGATAATCGGGCGCAAATATACGACAACTATATAGGAATCATACGAATGACAAAATTGTTGACGATTTTATAACCGAGCGTTACCTAAATTACTTGTATAGCTAAACAAGAGCAACGATTATTTCGCGCACTTCAAAAACTAGAACATTTTTTATTTCGAGGGGGCGACAGACCCACCAGACAGATGGGTTTATTAGACAAATGGAGGCGCACCTAACAGTGTATAGAATTTGGTGTGACGATAATAAAATTAACACCTGATATTTTATATTCTAATTCGGCTCTGAACGGTATTTGTTTATCTTTTATTCCTACTCGACGTGTCGGCACGCGTTATACCAGCCGTGGTCTTGAGTTGACTGAACAGGCGGGTAGTCGAGGATTGGAGCTACAAGCAGTTTTATCAAGTACCCACATTTGATCTTTACATTCGGAAAGGCTGCGACACTACACTAACAATGTCCGCGGACGTATTCGACGGTAAATCGAAAGATTTAAATTAGTTAGTCACTGGATTCCACGTCGACGAGTTTATATCCAATATATATAAATAATATTCTTAATTTCAATCGCTTCACGTACAATCCTAATAATCAACGACGAGTAGTAATAAAACAATATAATATAAAGAAAATACCTTTATTACACGCGTTCACAACCGATTTAAAATATAAAATGTGTACAAAACTCGAGAGTATAAAACGTTATAACGCCCGATATATTGATTGTATGATATATCCCAAAAGCCCAGTGATCTAAGCATTTTTTTTTATAAACAAGCGACTGTCGAATGTACACTGTTCTGAAGTTCATCTTTTTAAGATCATGTTTAATAATTTTAAAATGAATTTGCTCAACACGCAAGTCAGATTAGTTTTAAAAAGGGGGTATTGTCTCATTTTTGATAAAATATTACTTGCATCATTCGAGTTCGAGTATATTATATATGCCAGGATACATGATAGTTCGTTCTCCGCCGTAACGATTGACTAAATTAAAAGTATACATATATAAAGCAAACTAGTGATAGAAAAATGTGCATATTGTCCTTTTTTGGACATCCAAGTTAAAACTCAAATATAAATATTTAGGTACAATTAAAAAGTTTCACGAAAAATAATATATAATTCATAATAAATATAGCCGTAAATAATTTTATGAAGGCCGCAAAATAATTATCCGTAAACAAATACATTTAGACAATTTCGGATAAGATGAAGGTTTAAGGGGTGTTTTTACTAATACCAGGCGCATTTTTCGTTATTCATTATAATGTTACGAGTGCAGTAAATAAAATCACAACTCTGTCTGACAAGTACAAGTTACACTAATGGCTAATCTTGTTCTGAGCTCAACACATACAAAATTACTTTAAAATAAAAAAAAAACCTATGAGAAATATCTATAAGTACAGAAAAGAACCACCGATCTAATTGAAGCCGGAATTATTGTGGCGTGGCGTGTCGCAGTATGATCTGGCGACATATAAAGTATCGCACAAATGCAAACTTCTTTGCAGGTGATTATCAACATTTCAATAAGCGGTTGGGTGGCGTCAATCGCAAATATAACTTTGCAAAACAAACCTATTAATTCAATTAGAGTAAAACAAAAGAGACTTTAAAATCACTTAATTAATGAACGCGAAAATAATTTGTAATCGTGCGAGTGCTCCGTTGGCCAATATCCTTTAGTCTTATACATTTTAGATTGACCTGGTTACATTGGGAATAGTGTGATCACGCCCTTATAATTAAATATAATGAATACGTGATACATCGCAATACAATTCACGGGTGGGTTCCACCTATACTCTGTTCAAGTTTAGAAAAACGTTACGTCACCACCATCAGTCACGTGATTTCAACTATTGACCACTTACGAGAGAGCGTTCCGCTATTGACCAATAAGCGCTGTTTTAACGATGACGTCCGTTTTTTTCTTAACATGAATAGAGTATAATATACATATTAGAAACAACCAACTACCCTCCTGGAAAAATAATTATTCTGTCTTCAAATAATAACAAATATCTTGTCTTCACTTATATCAGAAGAAGCGCATCGAGGCAGGCCCCCGAAGTCATATGCCCCCCCAAAGAAACTGCCAGTTTCGCTCCTGATTCTTAGGTACATACTTCTAAATAATTTCTTCTCACACTTCACTTCTAAAGTCAAAAATGTGAAAGTTAACAGTCAATGACACTAGTGTAAAATTATATCAAAAACCATAAAGGGTCTATATTAATTCTAGTCCTAAATAAGTCAGGTATACATGGTAATTTAGACCTTATAACTTACACATAGTTTCAGACATGTATTTCCCTTATTACTAAATGTTTCGACAAAATAAAGAGGCAGATATCACGCCGGCTCTACATTCACGCCGTGAACCGGCGTGTCCCGAGGACACTCACTCACTACACTCACAATTGTTCACAAACGCTAAACAGTAGCTACAACAAGTTTCGAATGTATGAAATCCTTTACCAATTTCATGTATTTTCTATAACCAGATATGGTATTCATTCCAATTCTGGCTCTGAAATCTCCAAAATACCATTTATCGAACCCAAGCATTGTGATTTTTGTAGAAAGGCCGGAAATTTTGCTCCGCTCGGTAATATTTCAAAAACTTCAATTCTAAATCATTAACTCTTTCTCATTTTGAAAAAATAAATCATAAAAAAACGTACAGCCGCTTCTCGCGTCGCACTGAGGACGATGCGTGAATGCGACGAGCGTTGCCGGTTCGACCCCGAACCCTTTGCTGCGGACACAGCTTACCGACTCCGAGCGGGAACAAGTCGTGAAAGCGCGCATTTTAGTCCACCCACACTCGCGTTTACGGCTTTTTGAGGGCCTTCACCGGTGGAGCCGGCATCAAAATTGTATGGGACTTTAAGCCAAAAATTGCGCAGTGAGCAAGATGGCGGGCACCTCGTTAAAATGTCGATTTCTTCAAAACATGCAAGTGCGTGATATGTGCAATAATTTTCTAATAAAGAATGTCCTTAACTAGAATATTGTTGGTGTTAACATATAAATGCAGTCAAGCGTATAACATCAACTTCGTGCACGGTCATTCAGGGTTACATGCATATTTATCATGTTTGGCAAAATAGTTAAATTTGTAGTAAAAATAATTAAGATAAGTATAAAAGTTTGAATTGAAGTTGAGCCATATCTTAAAGGTTTTGAGAGTATGAAATTACTGAATTAATAAATTACGTGCGTGTACGAAAGTTTGTGACTTTTTTACCAAAGACAAAACTCATGCAATGACTCTAATTACTTTATAAATCCACTGCTCATTATTTAAAGCATATACAATCGTAAATTCGATCCAGATGTTGCGATTATTGTCAATTGACATAGATCTTTGGCCAATTGTATTATTAATAATTATTATTATTATATAGTAAGTGGCGAGAATGAGATTTTCGGCAACAATCCACCTTAAATAACTTGCTTGAAAATATAATTTTAAATATTATTCTTGGATTTACTTCGATAAATTTCTTAGGTCTGTTACATTTTGAGTAGATTTTTTGCATTACATACATTTTTAATTTAGGAGTAAAAATGTATGTGTATGTACTTAAATCGTATTGTAAACAATTTATTAGTCACTTTCAATTAGGTACCTAAGTATGCATTTCAAATTCGTACATTCACTATCCATACTCCATTTAGCACCAACTTATAATTTAAAAACGTCTAGTTCAAGGGTAAATTTGACTAAAATTCAATCGGGACAGTCTAAGAGACTAGTTTTAAAATTTGTGATTAACTCACAGACCCACACATTGACATCTTTGATAAGGCTGGTATTACACTAACAAAGAACTTTGATAAATATGGCTAAAGGACCCAGAATCCAGACCAAAAATCTTACGAAATAAAATATGGCAAATGAAACTAGATACTGGAAAAGCGCGGCTAATTAAAAAATAAAATAATAAGTTATTATAATTAAAGATAGTTGGAAAAATAATTTTGATACTTGAAATCAATAATATAAATTAGGCTGGTATTTGCTGGGCTAATTTTATTATTGAAATAATTATCACATATTAAATTCTGTTGACTTTGCTGCGCTTTTCTGGTCTCAACTTTCATAATACTTAGATGTAATTGTTTTCGATTTGGAAACAACGTATAAAACAAAATAAAAGATCTTTGATAGTGTAATGGCCGTCTAATGCATAGACTTTCAGACACATGCCATTAAACATAGATTTGAGATCTATACGTGGTATATTTAAACATTAATATATTTATCGAAACAGTGCCGCGTTCAAATGCCATAGCTACATATAACTAGTAACACATCAAAATTGGCACATATTCGATTATTTGTTATAATTATTATAATTTTAGTAATTGAGTAAAGGATTAATTAAATTGTTGACAATTTTAATTAAAATCACATTCTACATCAGTGGTTGTCATATAACTCAACTGATACGAAAGCATGGAACACTGCTTTGAATAAGGAAGCAAATGTGTGAAATCCGTTATTTCACAATATATTTATGGTAAGTATAAATTCTTTTTCTGCAGTCCTAATGCAGAAAACGACACAGCTATTTAACAGAAGTGTAATTCCTGGCCACATAAACTGGTACGTTATTCATTGTATCCAATCCCGAAGTAAATTGCCACGTGATCGATAGCGAAGTAATTTCTTGTAAATCACAGAATGCTATATTCTAACAAATAGCGAATTTTGCACGTTTAGAATAGGGAAGAACTACAATATACGGAGTGTAACCGATCCATTCCCGAAGCCTGCTCATAATTCTGAGTTAACTGACATAAAGGATGTTCTAGATTGAGCGCAGAATTTAATTTAGAAAAAAAAACATACGTTTTTACATTTAATTGAAACATATATTCTTAAATATTAAAGTAAACAATATGCGGTTAAACATATAACATGAAACATTAAAATATAAAATAATACTTGGGCCGTTATACTTACCAAATAAGTAAAAAAAATGTAACAGACTCTAGGTTTTGATTTTTTGCAAAAAATTATAATGTTAATGTCAATTAACACAGAATCATGACCGAACTGCATGCTTCCAGCCTTCGCTAATAATTGATCAGTTGCATCCTGTGTAACACTAAAGTGAAACTAAAAATGGTGAAATCTGACCAATGAATCGTGGCACAAGAAGAGGGCTGCAAATTCCCCATTATAATTAAGATGACATAATTTATAATGTTATAAAACAATGGTCCTATTAGTTTATAAATAAAAATATTGAGTTTATTTACAACGGTAACACTGACAAAAGATTAAAGATATTATGCACACTACTGAGAAATACAAGAACATGTAACCTTATAACAGCTGTGAAACATTATTAAATTATTAAACACTGCAATTTAAAGATAATGAACATGCTTGGAGATTATTATTCCTAACTCCTTTCAAATAACTATCTTGAGACACGTGACGCTTTTATCGCGGACAAAAATAAATTTAAAGCATTAATTAAAAGGACGTGTTGGTTTGAGATTAATTATGTGTGAATCTCGTTTTGAGACTACACTTGTTTTGTTAGTCATATGTTTTGTGTCAGTTCCATTTCTAAAATTACAGTTATGTGTCCATGGGTGTAGATTTTTTTTTGTTCCTTCCCCAAATACACTAATAGTACAACTCCATACTTTTTCTTTACATACTTTTTTCACAGTTAAATCGATTCAAAACATTGTTATAAAATCTATATGATTAGTTCTAAACAATAATCGAATAACGAACTTTCGATTAATGTTGTGCTACATCTCTAAAAGTATGAAGATGTTTTGGTGCACTATAAAATTCAACTTATTATATAAAAAAAAGTTGCCACGTAGAATATTCCTAATATACCGTTGTACCACGATTTGTTGGCTAACTTCTAAACATGCAACGAAAACAATCCAAGACTTGATTCTAGAAATGTGAAAATATACAGCACAAATTACGGACACAAAGATATGAAATTAAAATTGTCAACTTATTGAGGTAGGTATACTAAAATTTATTTACCTTACAATAAATGGAGACTTTAGTAGAGGTAATATACCCCTTGGGTTGTGGAGAGAGAATAATAGAATGTCACGCCTACCTAAATGAGATAGATACGTACTTACTAGAAAATTACTAAAACTAGGTATATCTTCATACTGCAGCTATGTTACTTTAATGTTAAACCAAATTCTTCCATTGGAATACTTCACTATAATATGAATGTGTTAACCGGAGACTATTCTTCCATATGAATTGCTATGATATGGGTTTGACTAGACACCGTTGCGGTATAGAAGCGCAGCGAAAGTTGAGGCGAACACAGTAAACGCATTCTTGCATTGGGATGTTTATAAATTACTAACGAATATCAAAAGAGAGTTCTATGTTAGTCTATCACCGTCTATTCGCTTCTAAGTTGACTCAGAGGCGAACTTCAGGAGGCTTCGCACACCACTGGCACCGAAAGCTTGCACAAATAACTGAGCTATTTAGCATCGGAGGAATGTGCATGTAGAGTCCATGCCACGGGAAGGAGAGAGGCGTAGAAGAAAAAGTGTAGCGAGACAGATTTTCCCGCTATTCGATCCGTAAAAACGGATGGTTGGTAGGAGCGTGGCAGGTCTGTTAATACGCTTCATTGCCACCGCAAAGCGTTTACACTCAACAACACGGCAAAAACTTACAAATGTGTTATTCGCCTCAACTCTCAGTGCGTTACCTATACTTGAGACTGAAAAATGAAAATTAAGATTGATAAAGCAAAGCAAATTAAAAATTAAAGCAAAGTTATCAGCTTATCAGTATCACTAAAAATGTTTGGAAAAATATTTTATAAATTTGAATTTAATAATAAAATATTACCTTCTCATTGAAATCAAGTATCAAAATAATTCTTCTAACTGTTAATCTACTATTTTTTTTTAAGAAGTGCTGTTCTTTTCCAGTCTCAACTTTCATTTGTCAGACATTAAAATTGTGTGAGTTTAGTGCGGGGGTGATGCCGCGGCGAGGCGTTGCCGTAGCCTCGCGAATTTGCCGTGTACGAGGCGTAATTGTGCGCGGAGTCGTGAGGAGAGCTCTCGCTGCATGGCCTGCACTTCCACCAGCTCCCTCCGCAGCTGCTGGTAATCAGAGCGCACCTGTAAACCGCAGCTAGGTCGGTTAACGACATTTGTGCGGGGCGTTGACACCGCTCAGAGGTAAATGCAACAACAAAAATTTTAAAAAATCCACAAAAAAAATTTTAGATACCATTTAAATTAAATAATAAAGGTACGACTTCTTTGGGAAACGCAACATACTCGTATACGAGCAACGTATTTCTGCAATGTGTAAATGTTATAAAAATTAAACTTAATATTAATATCACGCGTGTTTTCAGCCGTGTTTGAATAAAATAAGTCCGTGCAACGATATACGTTTCGACCGCCAATGGTGGATACATGACGCCATGGAGCTGGTAGACAATTAATGATATAGGTGATTCCTGGCATTATGTAGGCTTAGCGTTTGAATGGCGACTATTAAATGAAGTTAGGGGTTTAACGTAGGAGGAGAATGCACGCTGCATTCCCACAGCAGCGGTATGAATATCAAGTTCAAACAAAAGTCGTCGAACGAAAATTGCTAGGTTTGATGATAGAAATTTAGTATATTTTGTTTTTGTTAATCACTCCTGAGTTAGACAAATTTAATTCCAGGACTGTATGATATTGAACTTTAATTTCTTTAATGAAAATGAAAATGATATTATTGATTCCGAGCAGCCATTTTCTACTACATAAAAAATTAAATTGACCTCAAATTTGCCACTTCAACGCCACTGTAAATGAGAATGGAGCCTTATGGATGGTAAGTGGTGACAGTTTTATGATTAATGATTATCGAACTGTAGCTCGGACAGAATAGATTACGAGAAATAATTAAATAAACAATAGAAAATATCGACTGAGCAGCAAATCGATGGCAGCAAAGAATGTGGCTTAGTTTCAGATTATGTTTGAGTGTAGGGCAGAGACTCGCGAAGCGTTACTCCGTCCACTGACGTTGGTGACTTAGGTAATTTGTGCCGTGTGGTGTCAGTCGACCCATCATAGAATACCACCATCCCATTCCCACCCGTTCCCCGTGGGTGTCGTAAGAGAAGACTAAGGGATAACAAAGTCCCTACCGCAGCGCTGAAGAACTACACCACCTCTGAAAGAGTGGACATGCCAACCCACTTGGCCACAATGGAGGCGTTTTAAGGTCATATATCCCTTATGCACAAAACAATGTGAATGGGGATGCCCATGTCCTGCAGTGGATACTCAAATGATTGATTGCATTGCATTGCTGGAGGTAAAGAGTGCAGGCTGCATTCCCACAGCCGCTGGGCGCACTCGACTGGCCTCGTAAACCCTCTCTTACACAATACTACCTTGAAATGTACTGCATTTCCTACTTTATCATATTTCCCTAATGTATGTAAGTGTTTCGGTAGTGAGTGAGATATGCCAGGGCCCATTCCATCCTATCCCTCTCCATTTTCCCAACCCTCTCTCCCAATCCATTCCTTAATCTGCAAAGGTAGGCAGCGCATGGGGAGGTTTGCCAACGTTTGTCATTCTGGACTGATGTTGGCATGCATCGCGGATATCTATGGACGACACTTACCATCAGGTGGACTGCATGCTCATCTTATTATTCGGTTAAATAAAAGTTATTCGGTCAAATGTTTGAATGTATGTACTGTACATACAAATTTGGAAGATCTCAAAAAAACAACTTATAGATAGATATACGTAGATAGATCAACATTTGTTTTATTTCAATCGAAATACTATTAGTATACAATTATGATGCGTTTGCAAACTAATAGACTAAAATGCATAGTTGTAAACTTTGGTCATTGGTCAAATTATTTCAGAAATGGCATTTACCTCTAAACAGTGTCAATTGAATATATTAAAAACGTTCTAACATTATGATATGATATATGGTTGTTCCATATCTTGAAGTATCGAGTGGTTGACTGAGGAGAAGTATACGTAATTAAAGGATGACCACCAAAATAAAATAAAAATACAAGAGAGAAACACGTAAAAATAATTAGGAAAAAGTAAATAAGTACTTAACGAAGTGGTAATAAAGCCGTAGTCTCAAAGCAGGCGAATAAAATAACATTTTATATTTTCGCATTTAGAGGATTGAAGTTTTGTCAAAATTTAATTAAACATGTGCTTGGCGTAGAGGTTGAATTTTTTTGTAATTTTAATTCAGTTTCTAGTATATTCTGTAGTCACCAGAATTTTATATCTAATAATTTTAAAAAATTTCAAAATTGATTCTGCGATCCATACATTTACAAATCCACACCATTAATATACAGGCTGTTTACAAACAAAACCCATAAAAAGATATTTTAACAAATAAACATGTAACATTATAATATATCAAAATCAATTAACTCAGGATCATGAGCTGAATCCATGGTTTTAGGTTTCGAGGCGGGACCAGTTACATGTTGTATATTGTATCTAATAAAATACCTCATGAAGCCATTGGTACCTCAAAAAACTATACCGCGAAAATTATTTTGAATTAGAACTAGAAGTTTGAATTATAAAGTAGCCTCTACAACGATTTACAGAATTCTAGAATTTTAAAAGCAAGAATTCTTGAAAATGTAACATTAAAACCGCCTGCATTATTACCACAATAAAAAAAAAAATTAAACAATATATCACAAACGGTGACTCCTGCAACGAATATTTAAAGCCCTATTTTACGAAGCGTATAAACACAGCAACCCTGTTCTCTCTGGGCTTTAGGAAGGCTTAAATTTGTACCACATTTAAGCCTGTTTTCAACTAATATTAAGCATATTTACGGCCTGCTGTTTTTCAGAAATCTTGTCTTATTGAATATATGAGTCAATTAGAATAAAAAATGGTCATCTTCCTTTGACAATATTTGTGAGTATGTATAACCATTTTTTTATATTTAGCTCCTTGCACATACAATAGTTAACGTTAGTATTAAAAGGACTTCGTAAGTTGGCATTACTCAATTAAAAAAAGAAAAACTATGACTTCACAGCAATTTATTAAAAAAAAATGAGGTTGAACAGGTTATTGGTTAAAAAAAATGTATTTTTTGGAGTTGTTCGACTAATTCTAAGCAACACATATGTTAACAACATAGTTTGATGCACAACTGAAATGAAGTTCAACAATATCCAAAACTTTGAATTATAATCTGTAATAATAATAGTGAAATCACTTAATTTCTTGGGGGCAAATTGACAGAAAATGTAATAAAAAAAGAATGAAAAACCACAAGCCGTAAGCAACATGACATGTACAGTATTATACCTGACCTTTTACCACACTATTAACAGGGGCTGAAAAACAAACATTCATCTTTTTATTTCATTGAGGCAAAGGTTTGAAGCAACACAGCCAAGCCAAGATTTATTTAATTTATGTAAAAAATGTTCTTATATTACCAATATGCCCTATATTCTTTATACTCCATGCATCTCACAAAGGCTCGTTACAATTTAAGACTTTACATTCATGACATAAAGGGTCACATCCTGCACTTTTGTGAAATGCAAGAACTATACAATGATTAGAAATAAAAACCAGGATTATAATTTTGGCAAACAAATTTTAATGTGTAGTAATCTAGTAATCATAAACCATAGGTTTATCAACCATTGTGACTAATGCTGTGTTGGACATAGTATGTTCATGACATCTTAACATGGTAAACAAATTGTTTACGTCTGAATCATATCACTATGTACATTGTTAATCCACAATCCCCTTATCAAAATAGTTTTAAACGGGTGGCAGATGAGAAAGCTTGTGGCGAAGCAAGTATATATAAGTATTATTAAGAAAATATCAGTATTGTTGTCTATTCATTTACTTTTTTTTTTGGGATAAAAGTTTATTTTAACATAATTATTCTGGAGTGAGAGGGTGCATGATGCAATCCAAAAATGAACTTAACTGAAATGTTATATAAAATTTATATTAGATTGTATGTGGTTTAAAAAGTTTTTTTATAGGAGTATTTTTGGATACCTAATTATTCCTATTGCAATGTGATGCCAATAATGATAATTAAATAAATGCTTTTTATCAGCACGTTTTCATACATATGTTTTTAAAACCCATTTCACAGATGTTCAGAAAAACAAAAGAGTAGAATTAATATGATGGCATGTTAATTATAAATTAGGTTTATTTTTATACTTTATCTAAGGCTTAACTTTTGTTAATCATAACTTTTTGTCTTTCTAACATTTTACTTAATTATTAAATTTATAAAACTGAATGTGAACAAAATTTTTTATATTATTTTCTTTACATTTAATTTTAGACAAGTTGTATTTATGCCCAGCCTGCATATGACTTTTTAAATCAATGCATAATAATAATATAAATCCCTGCAAGAAATTATGTCAAAGTATAAACTATATTAATATTGTTCTTGTAAGAATTAATCATAAATTTTGTTGATGATCATTGATCACCAATGTGTAAGATCACCAAAATAAACATTTTGTCTCCCAAACAAAATTAATAGAACAAAATAATATTTTACCTCTGAAACAGATTTGAGCAAGTGCATGACGCACATCTCTTGTGAGTCCACAGGCTCGGCCAGCTCCTTGTCACCATTAGCCATCTTCCACTCCATCAGCTCCAGCTGTTCATCAGTCTGTTTTGCCTAAACATCGAAATTAGTACAATAAAATAAAAAAGTGTGTGCAGCAACGAGCCTAAGGACTCCCACGCCGGTAAACCGGCGGAAGGAACAGAACTCGGCTTTGGGTGGGTACAGCAGGATCACGAGTTGGTGACAAGCACTCAGGCACGTGTTGATATCTGGTAAGTGTTAGCTGAAAGCCAGTGTATGTTGACGGTGTAGCGACCGGGAGGTCCTCGTCTCCGCCAGCGGGGAAGATGTATATGTGTAGAGTGTAATTAATGTAAGAACTGCATTGGCAGCGGTAATTGGGTCGTCTGTGATGTGCCGAGGATTACGACGACGATGGTAACGGAGAGGGGCATTCCTATCGGGGACATAAGTTAGGCTGACAACTATTAGGGGGTTGGGATGGTGGAGGACTCTTGTCATAGTAGCGTGGGGTCGAGTCTTTCACGTATACGAATATCATTATGGGTCGTACGAAGGTTTTGTACAATGTCGGCTTATTTCTAAGGTAAATTTTATTTCTGTCGTCAATAAGAGTGTTGAGGCAACCGAATACAAAGGGGAGTCCGTTCCGGACTTTTTTATGACATATACGATTGAGCGCCTACCAATTTACCTACCAAAATACCATTTAGGTCGATAAATCAATATTTACATAAGATGTAACTTGAATAGATTATTTATAGACTATGTAGTTTAGGCGCCCTTTCAGTACCTACATAAATAGGGATGTGAGAAGCGGCTCAGTGACCTACATTCGAAGCAAAAGTAACTACAAAATAGTAATTATTTACGTGATATATTCAATAACCCACTCACCGTCTCCTCCAGTTCTTCCACCGTGACGTCTTTGTCAGTCATGTTTACAGCACACTTGTTAATTTCCACTTAAATTTTAGTTTTACAATAAAAAGGAATAATTGAGTAAAGCGACCATTCTTGTGAAAATGACGTTTGTGCAATGTCAAGATTGTCAAAGTCATTTTTTCTCTCTTCAAATGGTGCAATGGCGCTATGAATACAATCTGCCAGTATAAGTTTTTCTTCAGAATAAAGAATTTCAGTGTAAAACGAGGGCAGTTAATTTAAGGTGTAAGGAAAAAAATTGTACCCAGCAGTATTTGGGCAAAGTGTTAACAACTCGCCCACGTTCCCCTAGTGTTCTACGAGTACCGCATTAAGTCAGCGTTGTTGAACGTTAATTTTAAGCATTTTAGACTCAACCTTAAGGCAACCTCAAGGCCATCAAAAGTGTATAGTTGAACTATATACTCTTACGAGTGTGTCTAGGTCTAGTCACACTCTAGTCCACAAAGTCCTAGGTGCCTAGAAACCCTCTCGAGAATTTGAAATGGAAATGATTGCATTGCAGCGACATACAATATTTAACGAAGAATATGTATCATTCATAAGTTATGACTCATAACTGATCTTTGCTGAAATGTTATCTCTTCCACTCGCACAGTCTGATCGGTTGCATAAAGCTAATGGCCCTTTTTCTGCTTTCGGAACTACTTATCTGTGTGAAAAAACATTCTCCAAAGTGAAATACTCTACAGATCCAAGTTAACCGATGACCATCTTAAGTAGCTTTTGATAATTGTCTGTGAAAAATTACAGCTACATAAATATCACTAATTATTATTAAAATGTTTAATGACATACTTTAAGTAGGTATTAGATTTTGTGACAGTGATTGTGTTCTTCAGAGAATAATATCTGATTATTATTAGTTTTTATTATGAAATAAAGTTAAGCGTGGCGGGACGAATGCCAGGCACGTCCAGCTCGCTGCCGCGGGCCGGAGGGCAGATGCATGCGGTTGCGGGCCGTAGTTTGGACACCCCTGCCCTAGAGTAGCTTTCAACGCTCTTTTTTACAACACTAGGTTCTCCCCTTCCATTATTCGAACCCTTGAATCTATAAAGATTACTGAAAAATCAGAATTTAAAAAAATGATTACATATCCGTTGCGAATATTTTATAGGTACCTAAGTAAATAAAACCAAAGTTTACTGTAATTATATACATTTATTTGTCTTTATACATTTAAAGGACATTGAAAAGATTGAAGTATTTGTGACACAAGTTTACAATAATGATAATTACGAGTAGTCCTTACAATCCTTCCTGTAATAACCATCAGTCAATGCTTGAGCGTGTCACAAAAATATGATTTTTTACATAACTACTAATGTACTGGATGAGCTTCCATAAATATTGGTTAATTTCATTAGATATGACCGAATTACACATTCTAAACTATCTCAATGGAGCAAATTTACATGAAATAATATTTGCGTCAAATTGTAATCGTGAAGCTTAATTTTAAAATAATGTAAAACTACACATTTCCAAGTAACTAACAAATCCCATATAAAATTACATATGTATGCACTATGTCAGTTACCTATATCGTTTATTGTATTATCGATTTTAATATACATAAATAATGATCAAATTATGTTCGAGACCATAAATGGAAACTATTTATTTTCATATTGCACAAGAAATATCACTAAAAGTTACACATCTGCGTAAATATTCCAATATTTTTATTTTGTTTTCATGTAATGTTTTTTATCGTATATAATAAATAAATACAAAATAATTGATATACAAAGGTGAACGTTCAATGTCCCATTCAAGTTTGGCCAATGAAACGCGGCACAATAGTGTGTTCTGAATTCTATACATGGCAACATTTTGGACCGAGAAGTAGACTTTTTGGCGGGAACTCGAGAAGTTGAGTTTTTGTGTGATTATTGTAAAAAATGTGTATGATGCGTTTTGTAGTTTAACCTTTAACTGTTGACGTGCGGCCTGTGAGGTCGAGCGCTAGTCTCAATTCGTGGAAATTTCCACTTCCCCCGGGCGGGGTATGCTAAGCTTCTAAGTACCTTCAAGTTTAGTTGCACTCACGCCAGCGGGAGTGATGTTTGTGTCGGCAGGATTGAATTCGGTAAGTTACATCGATTTTAAATTCCAGAGCGGCCTGTGAGGCCGCAAGTCAGTCTTTACGCATTTTTTTTTCAACTGTAAACAGTTTTAGTTGTTTTTTTTGCAGATTTGCAAATAGGAAAACGAAATGGAGATGTCTAATACGCGTTGTAATGTTGCGTTGTAAGTCTAATACGATTCATAATCGAATCATGAAAATGTTGATTATCTTTTTGCCACCGATGGTACAGGACGAGATATTTTTAGGTGTACCATGTCGAAGATAAGATTCTTGTGTATACTTCATTGCCTGCGATTTGATAATCCCGATGATCGAGAAATAAGAAAGCAAACTGATAAATTAGCAGCTGTGTCATACATATTCAATAAATTTGTTTGCAATTGTCAAACTGTTTATAACGTGTCAGAGTGCGCTACTGTTGACGAAATTCTTGTAGCATTTAGAGGACGGTCATATCTGATTATTTATATGCCAAGTAAGCCATCAAAGTATGGACTGAAGATAATGTGTTTGTGTGATGCTTCAAATGGTTATTTCTATAATGGTTATATTTATTCAGGAAGAGGGTCAGATGGTGAAAAATTAGCGGAAGATACGTCTGACAAAGCCCTTGCATGGCAGCAATAGAAATGTCACCTGCGACAATTGGTTTACATCTATAGAACTGATCGATCGTTTGAAAAAGAGAGGATTGACTTGTGTTGGCACAGTTCGGAAGAATAAAAAAGAAATTCCCAGTCAATTTCTTCCCTCAAAACGAAGAGAAGAAGGTACAACACTGTATGGTTTTACAAGCCAAATAACACTGATGTCTCACGTTCCTAAGAAAAATAAAGCAGTCATATTGGCATCGTCTATGCATCACAGCAAAGAGATTGATGAACGTACTGGTAAACCAGTAATAATAGCATTTTACAACTCCACAAAGGGTTGGAGTTGATGAAATGGATAAAACAATGTGCGATTTACACAAGTAGCCACCGAACAAGACGTTGGCCTATGGCTATATTTTATCGCATGTTAGACATTAGCAACGCCAATGCGTACCTGTTATATAAAATACATCATCCGGATAGCAAGGATCGGGGAACGCTTGTACCAGAACCAGCACGTACATTGACTTTAGAACATATGCAAAGAAGAGTGCATAATATGCGATTGACGCGTGCACTAAGAATGAGTTTGACGAGAGTCTCAGGGCACCACACGTGATCGACCTGCCCCAACTTCAAATTGACAGTGAGAAAATAAGAAAAACGTGTCACTCTTGTCCACCAAAACTGAACCGCAAATCAACTTATACATGTTATTCATGTAAAAAAACATGTTTGCTTACAGTGTGCCCTGACTGTACACAATTTTTATGAAAATTTGAGCCTTGTAATTTTTTGGAAACCTTTTATATATTATTATTGTTGTTTTTTTTTTTAGTTTATTGATAGTCAAGGTTTAAGAAAAAATAATATTGTGTTAATTTTTTAATGTTTTGGGTAAAAGAACGATCTCATGCTGTAAATGTCAAAAATATTCATATTTTTTTTAATTAGTAAAACAGTAGAGTTTAAAATATTTTGAAGTTTTATTTCTTATTTTTTCCTTATTAAGTACATAATCTAACTATTGACAATAAAATTGGTAACATATATCCCGAGTATTCATCACAATGCATACCTAAAGGAAGCGGCCTGTGAGGGCGCACGTCAATAGTTATGTTCCGAAAAGTGGACGTCGATAGCTAAAGGCTAATAATGATAGTTTATTAAACCTCGAAGAGTTTTTCGTGCGTGGTGTTTGTGATAATCAAATATCAAAAAGTAAAATAATCAAAAAGCGTGGGACTGCGTTTGTCATGTACTTCCAAGGAGTCCTCTTCTGTCCTCAGTAAATCTACTATCACTTTACTGCGCGACTCCTGACTTACTTCAACGGGAGTAGACATTGATAGGATATTGTGGAATTTGTTTTTTTGGACATTGATAGGATATTGTGGAATTTAATAATGATAGTTTATTAAACTTCAATGTGTCTATTGTTAGTGCGTAATGTTTGTGATAATTAAATAAAAGGGTGAGATTGCATTTTTGGTGTTATTCCAAGGAGTCCAACTCTGTATAAAGTAAGTGTACTATCAGTGGTACTGAGCGACTACTACTTCAATGGGACTGAACAATGACGATAAAAACAATTCTGTTTTATTATTTGCTGCGTGTGGGACCAATGGGTATGAAATTATATACACATAAAAAAGTACAAGTGAAATATTGGCTCAAAAGGATTTGAATAAAAGCCATAAAACAGACAACGAAAATAAAAAAATATATAATGAATTTGTGGTTTCCATTTATTTGTTGTTTCGTCTGTATTTATTGATTGTGTAGGTTTGTAATAAATGATGATAATTACCTATTAGATATAAATTACCTACAAGTGATGTGATAATATAAAATATCAAGTTCAATTTGTCCTGAGTAAATTGATTAGAAACTAAATTTTTACTCTTTCTTGCACTACGTCGTACCAATGCAATGGCCACACTATACAGGGATGTGTCCAAATCTTTTCCAAAGCCCTTGGATTTCGGTTATAATTCGTAGTTAATAAACATATGTATAATGTAACGTATTTTTCTAAAAAATTTTCGGAGTTTGTATTTACCAAATTTGTTGCAAAAAAACATTTGTAATATTTTCATGTCAATGAACTCAAAACTATGAACGAATCATGGTTTCAGGTTTCTTCGGGGAAGGTTCGGAAACAGCCTCTGTATAATCATCAATCACATTATACGACGTAAAACATTGAACATTTACTTCAACACTGAATTCTTAAATAATTATACGTTGACACTACATACACATTTGTACAAAACTAAATGTCATTAAATCGTATACAACATTCTAATAAAAGCCTAATGTACAAGCTATTAAAGTATCGGCCAATCGAGCGTACAAACTCATTTGCAGCTCAGTATAAATTTATTCAATAAGCGATCAGGTATCGCCAACCGCAAATATAACGTTGGAGAACAAACCTATTCATCAGTTAGGAACAATGAAAATAACTTTAAAATCACAGCAATAACTCGTTTAAGAATGCTAAAAATTTTGTAATCGTGCAAACGGTCGGTTGGCCAATGCTTTATATTATTTACTGAATTAAATTAAACGAGGCAACACTTTTTAATAATCATTAATCATTATTCTCGTGTTTATATAAATCGTATTAATATAAAAATCAAACAAGACCCTTTAGATGAGGAAATTTTTACTTAAAATTGAAAATTACAAATATACAATTTTGACAGTGCAAAAAACAATACGACGAAAAAAATATAACACATACACATTTATTGCTGCAATATCAATGCATGTCATTTGACAATTAACACAAACAAACAATTATAAGATTGTAAATAAAGCAGTATTTTATTGTCCCAAATCTAAGTAACTCATCTCCTATCTAAAGGCGGCCCGAATTATCTACAATTAACTTAAACACATGTGCAAAAGCCAAGATCATTGGAGACTTACAGATTACAGTATTGGCCAATCGAACGTTCGCACAAATACAAACTCCTTTGCAGTTCATTACTAACTTATTCTATAAGCGGTTAGGTAGTCCCTGTCGCAAATATAACGTTGTAGAACAAACTTATTCATAACAACGAATATGAACTTTAAAATCACGATAATAAGTCAATTATAAACGCAAAAAAGTTTATAATCGTACGAATACTCGGTTCGCCAATGTTTTATTTATGTAAAGAAAAGCCAGTCGTGAAACTGACATGCCTTCTTCTGAATATTCTAAACAATTTTTTTTATAAAAGAAAGTTGTCAGTCAAGTGGACACTCGACCTGGTGGCATGTGGATATTGTCACTTATGGACATCCGCGCGTGGCGACGTCAGCAAAAAAATGACGCAACGTTTGCACGTCCTATACAATGTTTGCACGGTCTTATACAATTTGAGTGCGTTTCTTGCGAGGCGACACGTGAACGAGCTCGTCGGGACAATGTGAGGCGTACACCGATGTGTACGCTTTCATTTACTACGTGAAAGTGATAAAGCCAACAGCAGTGTTTCCTTGTCGGAATCCATTCTGTCTCTAATTGTCCAAAGACACGATCGCGCGCCGTGCGCAATTTACGAGCTCGTTGGGCAAACACGCTAACACGATGACTTCAGATAAATAGATCATGTTAAGAAAATAGTCCGGGCTTTTGACTTAAATCAATCATTTTATCAAGTTTTATCATTTTGTACATTTTATCACTATTTTATTTTACTCCACTTTTCAACTGAGACAACACGTGACTATGGTTGGTGATTTAGTCCGTTCGTGACCACGACTGGGACTGACTGAGTCGGCTGATAACCATGGTGGATGACTAATTGAGGCAGCTAGTGACCATAGCTGGTGATTGACTGGTTTTGAATTAACCTAAATGACATTCTATAGTAATTATGAAATTCGAATTACCTGTGACATTATTTTTATAATTATTATTGCAGTTTCTTTTTCCAATAATTATTATTTTTTTGTTTCCTATTATTTTGCACGCCGGAAATGCCAAATTGTGTTGCCGCAAACCACTTTTGTAAAATCTTTTCACCCACATTTATGCTAATAGAAATCAATTTGATTTTTATTGACTAAACCAGGTCATGGGCATGGTTTCTGCGACCCAGCCAAAACTGCTTTTTCTCGGTATTTGACAAATTCTATAATAGTTTGGGCAGATTCGTCAGATGAGTGTTCCACAAAGTACATGCATAATAAAAGCTAAACTAGATTTCATTTTATTTTTTTCTATATACATATTTGGAATTATATTTAAATAACAGAAATGATAATTTCATCGATTGATGCTTTACAAAGACTGTTGATCGCATGTGAATCCTATGATGCGGCCCATGGACTCAAGTACAATGCAAAAAAGAGGGACATAATGACATTTAATTTAAAGCGGGAAACAAAAACTACGCAATAGATACCGATTGTACAACTCGGGGGGGGGGGGGGGGGGGGGGGGGGCTCCTCTTAATAAAGTCACGTTATTTAAATACATGGGTCACTGGGTCACGGTCTCGGAGTGGATGACAATGTGGACATTGATGTAATATGTAGCCTGTAGGCTCTCTGAGTGCATCAAAAAAGAAAACATAATATAGACTACTTGGCACTAACGAGTATCAATCGCAGGTTCAGAATATTCGGAAGAAGGTGTAACTAAGTAAAAACATCAGTCGTACCACATCACACCACCCGTAATTGACTACGTTCGAGAACCGGGTCTGCCTGCGACGGCTAAGGCCATTACTCCA
The DNA here is from genome assembly GCA_914767545.1 of Sesia apiformis. Classification (NCBI taxonomy): domain Eukaryota; kingdom Metazoa; phylum Arthropoda; class Insecta; order Lepidoptera; family Sesiidae; genus Sesia; species Sesia apiformis. The sequence continues at coordinate 1,234,610 of OU611968.1, forward strand.
CAACTATACAACACCTCGCGACACGCAAATATACAATTCTGTAAATACGTAGCCATATCGTAGCCAGATTCTCCACATTACCTGGCAATACGTGGACAGATAATCCACGTATCTGGTTCTCCTGATAACAGCCGCGGACTGTAATGGCAACATTACACTAGATGGCGCTACCGGAAAGTGAGGTAGTTGCCAGAACTGAATACATTTTCGAGATTGCCAACTTACAACTTAATCACGATGTCCATGGTATATAGCAAAAATATCCCTTACTTTTCCCTCATAAAATACATTTCCCCTGAGCGCATTATGAAATTGTTGACTTCATCCTGTGGGGTATTTGCTGAATAGATTTTTTTTAAATATAGCAAATCTCCCTTAGCTGTTTTTGGTGCTCCAATATAGGCAATAAGTCTAAATTTTGAACCTAAAAATATAATTGAAAATATGGTGCATCCATTTTTATCTTCATAACATAAAAAGAGAAGCAGCACAATTTAGAAGAGTAATCGCAAGAGGTAATCGCAAGTTTTAGAACGCAGCCTCATTGCGTATAGACCTACACACGTAACTTTGCCGGTGGTCAATTTAAGAAACTAAATTTCACATTAAAATTTCCTAATTAAATTCAGGAAATCCATAAAGTATTGAACGTTACACGTTGCTTAAAATATCAATGATCTTTACTCATAAATTGAGTAAAATGTTTATAATATTAGTAATACTGTCGTCGATAGCAACGACATCCTTCATCGGCAAAGTTATGTGTGTAGGTCTGTAATAACTACGTTTATTTACCGAGACACTACTGTGGGGTATGAAGTAAAATAACGCAAATGTTCAACGTAGCAAAATTAGGTATAAGGAATGTTTAAAATTCCCATATACTTCACTTACATCATATTACAGTATCAAATTAAGTTTATTTTCGAATAGCGTTTATCTTTTCGAAGAAGTCTTAAACAGTGTCCAAAAACATTGATCTTTTTATAGGCCAATAGCGACGATTATATGACCTGTTGCATTGATTTCCAAAAGTCGATACGATTCTTTCGTCACAGTATAGATATTACACGAAGAATAAACCAAATGAAGTCCACATCATATTGGTGTTTTGGTGAATTTTCTTTGCGAAAACGTTTTTTTTTTTTAAAAAAACCTTTACTAATTTTTCAAACAGCACAAATTATATTTAAAAATGGATAATGATTCACGTCGAATGATTTCGAATTATGCGCAGAATCCAAGAGGTACAGACAGGCTTCGGGAATATGTCACACAGTTTCTGCCATCTCGATGTTGGCGGCCACTACACCTACAATAAAACTGTACAATAGTGTTACCGCAACTAAACTCACTACATTGCATACACTCACTAAATGATAGAATACATTGCGCAATCCATAAAATTGAACAATATAATTGATCGTTTAGGGGGCCTCTTAACCACAGCCCGCAGACAGGGACCAATCGTCTCTATTCTATGCCGTCCTTACTTCTCAGCGCTCTGTCCTGTTATTACTTCTCAAAATCATGGCTGCACTGCTGGACCATTTACATTTTCGTCGTTATCTTATCTATTGACACTACAGACGTACAAAGGCGGACTCTCATTTATATACCACTTTGGATTTTTAAAAGGTCGGGGTCATATACTATACAAGATATCGAAATATTATCCAATTAATCCAATTGTTTATCTTTAAGTTATGGTTTTTTTTAGTGTATGGTCGTTGGTTGGTTGTCAAAAAAGAAACATGTCTATGATAAAAAAAAAGCTGTTTGAAGAAATAATAAAACTATAGATTCAATGTTTATCTTTTATTTATTTGCTCGTAGCTTTTCAAATCTCATATGATACTCTCTTACATACAACATATTGCAATTTTAACGTTATAATAAAGAAAAAAACATCATGTATATAATACAGTTTTACTATGGAACTGGCATTTGTTGTGGTTTCGATAGCATTCTGTAGATTTGGTTTATTTATGCAAAGTAAATATTTATGTTTTTTTTTTTGAGAAAATATACTTCTTATACAACAATATGCAATAATTGTAGCTAACGTTACATAAAACTAATAAAAATACCATTCATTGTAATACATTAATTAACATAGTGAATCATGAATTATTTAGCGCAATTATAATAATAAATTTCATAGGGTCATTATCGAAGAATTTTTATTAAAACGACATTGCCAAGTTACTGTTACCTCAACTTGAATAATTTTATACATCTGTAAAAATAAAACAGACATATTTGATTTTGTAAAATAAACTAACAATTTTAATCGATAAAAAAAAGTATTTTTTGAGGATCGCGAAGGAGAGCTGTATAATCTCCCTACCGAGGAACTGTTATAATTACATCTAATTTCACTGCGCACAAATGAGCGTCCGCTTCCGTATATAAGTCTTAGCACACACGAGTGTCCTGGTCCCGAACTACCTTTAAACTTAAAGTGTGATAGAGGAACTGTGGGTATCCGCGCTAACCTTCACAATCACTAGTAATGGTGCTCAGTCACCAGTGGTAGTGGTAGCGGTGGTGACTAGCGTTCATTTGCTGATGTCAGTTTGCTCGAACTTCTGTTCGGTGACTGACACCGCGTCCGATGAAAGCGCCTCTTTGAGGGGCTCCACGCAATTCTTTGGGATCACTGTACCTGTGGACAAACGTTTTGGTAAATTGTTGAACTTCTTTATACAGAGCCATTCATTCATTAACAATGAGTGAAAAACAAAAATTAATGTAAACATTTGATTTTTTTATCCACTGAGCAGACAATATGCATACACAAAAGAAATAAGCATGGGGTGTTAATTCTACAAGGCGGAACAGTCACTAAGGATATTGTGGCTCTTAAGCCGTTTCTCAAATATCTTAAGACTCCGCCTCCCTTATATCCCCAGGCAATACATTAAATTCATTATATCGTTCCCAATTTGTCCAAATTCATTCCTTAACCTCCAAAGGTAGGCAACGCATCTGGGTGCCAACCAACGTTTGTTATATTGTATTGGTGTCGGCATGTATCACGGATGTCAGAGAGAGACAGTATTCACTTATCATCAGATACACCTGTTTGTATGTTTTTTTCTATAAAAAGGTGCCATTAGGGACAAACTCGATTAACAGACAAGTTTCCCAAAAATTAGTTCATTTACACTTAAAGATTCAGCTTTTAAACTCTTTCTACTGGTAAAATCAGTCTTTTGCTATCATGAACCGCTTCGGAAATATTTAGAGAAAACCCGATTAAATTTTATTATATTTAATAACTAATAGTTAAAACAGAAACGCAATAAATAATTTTCATCCATTCATACATTCGAAATAAAAACACGCTATTTTGAGTCGCTGTATATCACATTTATATCATCAAAATGTTTTCAGTTAAAGTACAAAATAAAGTGTCGCATTATCGTGTGTGTGTCGTACGTGTGAGAGTGTGTCATGTGTATGAGGGTGTACACATGTACTATGTATTAGTGTTTAGTTCTGTATTTTAGGGTGTATATGAGTGTGTCTGTGTGTATGTTTGGGTGTGTAGGAGAGCGCATGATACATATGTATGCACACGCACTTATGCGTGTGTATGTCCGTGTCCACAGTGTGCATGCACTTACCGACAATCTTGAGGCCGTCATGCGTCTTGATGCGCACAACCTGCATCTTGTTGAGCTGCGAGCGCGCCGCCAGCACCGCCTCCACGCGCGCCCACACCGCCAGCACGGAGCCCGAGAGCACATGCCACGTGCGCCGGCGCAGACCGACCTGGACACAGCATACGTTTACACACACTGGTCACATACGCGAGAGCGGGTGTCAAAATAGATAGGTCTCTGACGGTAGATCTAATCTACAAATTCAAAGAGATGGAGAGTCATGCGTGGAGATTACTTGCTGCGATAAGATCCGACAAGAAGAGATTTACCATAAAAATAAAGTCATAGTTTATAGTCAAAATGTTGAAGTGGCAATAAGCAATTGAAGACCACTTAAAGAAAGTCGCAGATGGTCGCCGGACGTCTAAACAGAGGAAAGAGGCCGATAGTGTAGTACCTTTCCAAATCCATTCCTATATCTTTAAAGTAAGGCATCACTGTTGTTGGAAGGAAGGCAGACAGGAAGACTAATGTTGGCATGTCCTTACAATCAGATGGACTGCCTGCTGATCTGTTATTTTCTTTTAATAATAAAGATACATTACAAAAAACTAAATTTAGTTCAGTTTTGCAATACTTAATAATAAAATGAACAATAAAATCTAATTTTCAATAATACACCTCCCAGATTTGTTGGAAATTAATGCTTCAATCATGATCACACTTAGTAGTTGTTACATTGGCAAACGTCGTTTGGACTAAACGTCTGTTTGTGCCTGTTCTTACCTAAGCTTATGATCGTCCACGGCTATACATGGGCCTCCTCAAGCATATCGTCTTGTGCAAGAGTATATAACCTTCAAATGACACGCTAGCTAAGTGGATTAATAAGTAGTGTTGTAAACCCATCTGTGCACGACAGAATAGTGAATAGTGAAAGTGCGGTGCCTATATACCTATGTGTACATAAGTAGAATCAGTGCGCGTAATATGTACGTGCTGACATCACACATTTCGGAGGAAAAAAGGGCCGTCTAAAGAGAGTTCCGCAAACAGTAAAATTTAAACGGCGGAACTTTGGTCAAGAGTGAAATTCACGTGCCCTTCCTCCGAAATCACAAAATGTTAACACATACATTACCGTTATCATAAGATATCAATATTATGTGAAATGATTAGTTAAGATATTGATATTATGTAAAATGTTTAGTTAAGGTTAAATATGTGTTATACTATTACTTATTCTTTACTTTTACAACATTTTGTAATGTACAATTTGCTTATGTTTTTGTATGTCTTATTCTCGCTCTCCAAAGTGCTAGGATACCTAGGTTATAAGTCAGGGAATTAGAATAAGGTTTAAAATAAAGACTACCGCCCGCAGTGTGTTTTATTTAGGATAAGTTCTAGAACAAAAGTTGCGGGCTAGGTGGCATAGTTCCGGTATCGGCGCCACTGAAAAGCCGTACACCCTCGGTCCTCCCACACCCCTTGCTACTCAAAGAGGGAGGGAGGGAAGATAAGAAAAAAGGAAATTAAAAGGAAAATACCTAAACTTCGCCACCGAAAATAGTCTTTATCCTCCGTGCAATAAGAGGACCGACCCAGATAAATAAGACTTGTAACCTAGATATTATGTACAAAAGTGGAGAGCTAATAGCAATAAATCTTCCTCAGGGAACGGGGGGATCGCTGGGGCAGCAAACTCCTATAAAAAGGGAAAGGCCTAACAGCCAGCAAGCCAGTTCGTCCTCACCACTTGAATAGTAAGAAACATAAGAAGAAAAGTGAGCTTGTTGCCCATTGCTGCTCCCTCCGCACCCCTGTGGTTTAATGTGAATTAGAGCAGCGTTTTATTTCCGTATTCACCCCAACATCTGATCTGCCGAGATCCGTGCACCAACATCAAGACCGGCAAGCCCTAAATCCCTACACCCCCCCGTTAAAGCCACGACGTGTGACCTGCAACATTGGCCTTCGACAGCGATCGACGTGCAACTCTAACATCTGGTTCTTAGCCGGATTGCTGAGCTAACACGCTGGTCGCCAAATCGGCGTCCAGCTTTAACACCATCTGTTAATGCGTTGTAGTTAAAACCTTGAGTTAAAAAATGGCTAAAGTTCAATAGTAGTAATACAGTGCGCTAGGGTTCGAGCACTGAATTAGTGGCTACCACAATCCGGCTTGTGATAGCGGCTCTGTAGTCGTCCTTTACGGCAACCACGGGAAGAGATGGGTCTTGCCGTGGGTGTCTATTGCTATTCTAAAGGCTCACAACAATGTTTTTGCAAAGTAAATATTTTAATGTTCAACAAGGTCACACGCACACTCGTTCGCGTTGCGACAGACGGCGCGCCGTGACATCTTAGCATCCTCAACCGAAACGCGCTTGTACCGACTGCTTCTTGAATTATCGGATCTTAGTAATTATTTAATAATTATAATGAGTATCGAATGGTGCTGCAAAATAAATGTTTTATATTCACCTCGCATTCGTTCGCGTTCCGGCAGACGGCGCGCCAGTAGGCGTGGCTGCACACACGCAGTGACGCCGCGTACTGCGCGCGCCAAGATGTTTCTGCATCCTCAACACTAACGTGCTTGTATTTCTTCTCGATTTCTGCTAGCGACTCCGTTTTCATTTGGAGCCCTGTGTTTGGTCTGTGAAAAGAAATATGCATGTAATAAGCTAACACCAGGGAGAACTGAAACCACTGCGATACAACCAGCCCTCTCGGTATCCACTGCTGAACATGAGTTCCCCCTCATGCACGGTCCTGTGCATGAGGGATTTATGGCTGTAAAATGCCACGCTGGCCAAGCGGGTTGGCGAGTCCACTCTTTTAGAGGTGGTGTAGTTTCTCAGGGCTTGTGGTAACCGCTTTGTTACCCCTTAGTCACCTTTTATGATACCCATGGGTGGTGCAATTCTATGGATAACTAACGATCTACTCCATATTCTTCTTAATTATTTCGGATCCATTCCTATATATGCAAAGGTAGGCGACGCATTCGGGACCGCGCCAGGGAGCATCTTGCGAAAACTAAATTTTCAATCTTAGTCAGCAAACGCTCTTATTTCATTAAAGCGCGTGCGTCATGGCGAACTCGTTACGATTGATTTCAGCGATTCGTTCGACCGGCCAGACCACTTTTTGTACAGACAGTGCCGGATTAAGAAGAGGGGAGGGGGCTATAGCCCCGGGCCCTGTTTCCCGGGAGCCCCAAGGCCGACTATTTAAAAGCTCTTGTATCTAAAATTTATAAAATTGCACGCCGGGCCCCCAATAACCTTAATCTAACACTGTGTTAGATAATTTAGTACATAAAGCGTACAATAAACTACGAATAGGTTTTCTTTAAAGAAAATAGATGACAGAAATGCAGAAGTGCGACTTAAACAATTCCATAACATGAATAAACGGTTCCATGGAGACTCATCCATGACAACTTCAGTCAAATAAATGTAACACGTCCACGGATGAGTCGCCTATACTTGGATGTTTAGAAGTCAATTTTAAAAAAATATTGAAAGTATTAAACAATAAGGAGTTATAACGAGGTGAGTTTTCCTAGCACCATTACATTTCACGTTCTCTGGAGGAGAGGGGGCAGGATGAATAGCAAATATTAGGAATTTATTCCTTTATACTGACTAGAATATGGAACGAGATAGGGTTGGATGGAATGGCATAGGAAATAGAGTGTAAAATAAGAAACAAGGATAATGTATGAAATGGAACGACCGATTGGCGCAGTTAGTGGTGACCATGTTCTCAGTTAAAAAGATCCTGGGCTTGATTACCGGTCGGACATTCCTTTGTTTAAAGACAAATGTTTGTTCGGGTCTGGATATGTGTTTGTCTTTGTGTCTCTGGACCTACGACACAGGGAATCCTAGTGGTACTTTGTTGCCATGTAGGTAGGTAAACTAATGTCTTAAATATAAGTCAAGAGCTTCAAGAGGTCTTTCCATTATGCTACGATATGGGGTTCTTCAAGAGAGCTGTGAATAGGATTTTGCAAGGTCGGCGGCGCGCCCGCATACCGTCTGGTGTTGCTGGTGTCCATGGGCGGCGGTAACACTTACCATCACGTGGGACTGCATGCTCGTCCGCCCAGTAGTCTATAAAAAAAAGTATAGTAAAACTGAGAAATAGCTATATCAAAATATTTATTTTACGGAAACTTGAAACTTAACTATTCTTGCGTACTATTTGATTGCTGGACTAATTAGGAGCACATATGAAAACATACAAAATAACATGAACACAAACGAATTACACCCACAAACTTGTGTTTATAACTAATTTAAACAAAATTCTATTTACTATAGTACAATATAGTATTCAGTGTTGTTGCCGTTGTTAGATACCACAGTTCGACATCGACATCAAATTATGGCATGCTTCTATAGAAATGTTGCTCCAAGCTTCTTGAAACGTATCACAAAGCTATTTTTCTTGACTTCGTAACACAGGTGTTCGTACCACGGGTGGGTTTAGATCTGGGCTATTCGCGGCCCAATCTAGTAGTGACACTGACTGATTTGTGAGAAAGGATTTGACGGAATGTGCTGTATGTTTGGGCTTGCTATCGTGTTCAAACGTCCATATGACAGTGAAAGTTTTTACGGCATAAGGCAGCATGATTTCTGCTAATATTTATTTGTATTGGCGTTGATCAAGAGTACTTTCCATTTTTTTTCCAGGTTTTCCCCTACTCCAAATCCCAAAAAAGAACCCTAAACTTTGATATTGCCGCCTACATTTTTTACTTCCTTTTTGTGTCTCCACTGAAAATAAGTCCAATGTTCATATTTCCTTGCAAACTAGCACGTTTGGCTAGTATGTGTTCCCTATTCAGTAAAGGAACTTTTCGAACAACTCTTCCTAACAGCTTTGCCTCTACTAGTCGTCGTCGAGCGGTCCTTATTGACACGTCGGCATTTGGTTCTGCCTCAAATATGGGGACGTATTTAAGCCTTAATAAATACGGAACTTTTAAAGGGGGTCTCTCTTGGCAATTATGAGCATCCTTCGATCTTCTTGCGGAGTTGTTTTTCTAGGCCCTTTCTTCCTAGGTACACTCAATTGTATTACGCGTTTTGAAATATTGAACCGCATTGTGTAAACCAGGAGTGGCCAACTTGTTTAGAACGATGTTTTCTACTTAAAAAAAATCTGACGTCTAGCGATCGACTTAATTGGACTTTAGTGGCATAATGAAAACAATAATGAGATAGTTTTTTAAATTATTTATTAATAGGTAAAATTAATATCAATAGGTACCAAAAAATAATGAGAAGTTAGTGTTGTGCATTTGTTTCATTTCTTCTGTCAAATTAACAAAATCAGGAGTATAATTCAATAATAATATTGAAAATATTAACAAAAATTTTGATACCGGTCAAATTCTTTAATTTCCTTTCGCGATCGACCGCTCTGTCTTTAGCGATCGACCAGTCGATCGCGATCTACTTCTTGGCCACCCCTGGAGTAAAGCATATTTTTGGAACAATTTAGATGAGTCTGTTATATTGTGGGGAGGAGGGACCAATCTACTACTGCGACCTCGTGAGCTCGGCGGCGAACTTCAATAGGCTAAGAGAGTTCGCGCATCAGTGGCACAAGAAGAGAAGCGTAACCAGTTGAGCGGCTCGGCACCGGAGTGTAAATGTGGCTATGGAGTCCATGCCCCAGAAGGGGGAGAGTGGCTCAGGGACACGGGTTTAGAAAATTTACTTGTAGGGAGGCAGAGTTGATACGCGCCGGAATATAGCCCTCGTAGTGGCGGTACGGCGCGTACCTCCCAAGATTAGGTCCGTATAACCGCAAGGTTGGTAGGACCGTGGGAAGGAGGTGAGTCTGTTATTTTGCGGTACGGCCACTCACGTTGATAAAAAATAATTTTCGCATTGTGGCATCACAGCTCTTATTTTTACCCATCGATAATTTTAAAATTACAATTAAAATGTGAACATTAACAATGTAGTATTGAAAAAAATAAAATAATGTGAGAAGCGTTTGCTTTATAAATTTTGAAATTATATCACAAACACTTGAATGTCCTTAATTAGATGGCTAGACAGCAAACGCAGTATCGAGATGAATGATTTGTTTCTGTATCAATTTATATAAAGATATTTCAGATTTTTTTCAATACCTATGTACTGTTAGCCAGTGTACTTTAATAACGTACAGCACTGCATAATAATAGACAATGATAATTATTATGTTACTCTCACGATTTATTATTTATAGCCCAAATAGCGGCTATAATAATAAGCCGCTATTTGGGTCCAGTTACACGGACCGCGGTGGCGGCGAGACTGACTGCGGACTTGCGGAGGTGGAAGAAGGTGTTGTTGCTATTGAATCTTAAATAGACAACATCCATTTCAGTTAACAAAAACAAGGATCTAAAGAATACATTTTTCGCAGAGTTCTGTCTGTCCCTAATTAGTTGACCACGACTGTATGTATTATGTTATCGTGCATTTATAATCTCACCTGTATATCTGGAACATCTGCTCCTTCTTGGTGAGCTTCTCCTTCTTGCTGTTGATGTGCACAGCAATGGTCAGCACCGCTGTGTACTTGTCGTTGCGCGCCTGGTGGGAGAGGTAGAAGCCTTCCTTGGCAGTCGCTAGGAGGGACACTTCTGACCACTTCTCTAGTGCTTCCGTCCAATCCATGCCGCGCTGGGGAATAAATGTAACTTTAGAATGGAACCCATAACGCCTCTTAGGCTTCATGACATGAACATTAATGATAGTCACCATCACCATTAGGAATGACAATGACCTTTACCAGATCATAAATCAGCGCGGAGGCGAAGGGCAGTTTTTATTAACAAAGAACAATGAAATTGAAATAAGATCATTAATTCACCAACGCACCTACTATGGTAGGTTGGTGAATCTTTTCAATCATAATTTTTGTCCCCTTATTTCAAGATGGCTATCATACAAATGGGAAATTTTCATTTTAGTTCTCGGGAGGCTTTGAAAAGCCGAAGGTCGGGCTCCGCGCATGGCGTACACCGGACCACCCTCTCAATGAAGACTAGTTAGTCTATTAGTAAAATAGCCAGAAAAGAATTTTTAAGATGGCTGACTCAAAATGGCAGAAATTTTAAAAAATCTTCTGATTTGAATTTCAATCCACAGTAATATAGCCGTTCCTAATTACCCCAACGAGCGTGTGTGCATTGTGGTGTCGGCCGACTATTCCTTTCCGCAGATGTCGTAAGAGAGAACTAAGGGGTAATAAAGTTGCTACCACAAGCGGTGAGAACCTACACCACCTCTGGAAGTGTGGACTCGCCAATGGGCACAAGACAATGTGCATGAGGAGGCCCATGTCCTACAGTGAATACTGAAAGGGCTGAATGCATTGCATTTAAAACCGAGGTTAGTCTTTCGAGGCCGCTCGAGCTACGGGGAGGGCGAAGTCCAGAGGATTGTAATGAACCTAATGGTTTTACGTTGGCCCCATTAAACCTAAACGTAGCGTAGTCTTGTATATAATTCCTGCTATGTTGGTTGTTGTCATTAAAATCAAATTTGTTTGTTAAACCGTATCATTCGGCCGTGTCGCGTGAGTGACAGGCTCGTGTTCGCGAGCTGTGTGCACTCTACCGGCGCTGCCCAGGTTCAGGATGCGGAGGTCGAAGCACCTGCTGTCTTCGGCTAACGAACGACACATTTTTGTCTGTGGGGCTTAGACAGGTACAAGTATAATGGTGCAGGCATGTTTACGTTACCTCGGTGTGCACGGTGTGCAGCTCGACGGGTGCGCGGCCGGTGGCGTGCTGCCGCAGGAAGCGCACGCAGCGAACACGCCGCACGCACTCCCCGGCGCTGCCAAGGTCCAGGATGCCCAAGTCAAACCGACCGCTGCGCTTAGCTACGAATGAAATATATTGTTACATCCCCTTACAGTGGTTTTATTTTTTAAAAAGGATCTTTAACGAGAGGTACACACTACGTGTAAATAACGTAAAGCTAAGAAATACATAAGCGCCAAAATGTCCTCTCAATTAGAGTCCGATGCTATTACGACAAGGTCCCTCACCATCCCAACCCCCTAGTAGTAGACAGCCTAACCAATGTCTCAGACAGGACTGCCCTCCTCGTTACTGTCATCGTCCTCGGTACGTCCTAGATGACCCCGACGACCCAATTATCGTTCCCAATGCGGTTCTTACATTACACATATACACCGTCCCTGCCGGCGGAGACGAGGACGTCGCCCTCGCTACACCGTCAACACACATCGGCATTCAGCCAACACTTTTACCAAGTATCAGCGCGTGCCTGAGTGTTTCGAACTGACTCGCGATCCCGCGGCACCCACCCAAAGCAACACCCTGAGCTGAAGTCCGTTCCTTCCGCCGGTTTTCCGACGTGGGAGCCTTTAGACTCGATGCAACACATTTCGAAAAAAAAAACCTCTCAATTGCAGACGCAACATCCATATGGAACGAATAGTGATACTACGGTTGCATCGGAGTTGTTTACATGGCGACAGTTGTTAAATAGTAACTTGAATTTATAATGTACCATAAATATCTTGATATGTATTATTAATTTTGTCGTGTAGTTCGGTCTGGCCGGTTGGGTTCATTTTCGTATCTAAAAAGTACGGAATAAAGGGGATTGCCCATGAGCAGTATCGTTTGAATCTAAGTTGTGCCACAAGTTCAGGATATGAATAATTCCTGTTTTTAATTATCATGATTTTATAAAGTAATCTGGAGTCTCACATTTGCCGGATAAAACAAAAAATACCTTTAAAAGTCTTTCTATTCTGTATTTTTGTTGGATTTTTTACGGTATAAAAAAATCGTTTTGTGTATAATATTTTTGGCAACACTGAAATGTCACTTCCGGCGCAATTGACATTATTATTATTGTTACGCTGTCTGAGTTATTTCTCATGTGTGATATTGTGGTCGTTTATTTAAACCTTATTAACTTATATAAAGTGATTATGAGAAAGAGACTCCATTAGCATTGTAAACGAGGATAGTATTGTAGCTAATTGTGAAAAGTGATTGTGAGATAGAGACTGTTTGGAATTGGCGCGAGCATCTTTGCATACCCGCATACATTGATTATTTGAAGCAACATTTTTTTTGTCCCCGCCATATTGACGGCGGTTTGAGAATTTGATATTTTTTGAGTAGTAACACGCGCTCGGCGGCGAGCGGAGTTAAATTGAGATAAATTCACACCGCGGTCTCGGACAGTTGTTATTTGTTATTAGCGCCTAGGAATAGGTCTTGTTCGCTGATATCCTGTGCCACGCGAGTGTTTTGGTTGGATTTGTTGTGATTGTGCTTGTGGTTTGGAAGTGATTCTCGAGGTGATTTGCTGCCGGGTGTGAGTTGCCGAACGATAGCGGCCACCGGCTCACCACAGGACGAGACTTGGATTACTACACAAGTATCTATTGTGAATGTATGTATTTATTCAATCACACTAAGATAGGTCACGTCTAGTAGGGACTAGCGTAGGTACACTTTCCAGATTTGTGTGTGGGCAAAACCACCTGGGGTAAGTGAGACCTCTAAATTGTGTAAATTGTTGATTATTTGCTTACCCACCATTTTGGTGGATATATTGAGTAAGTTTACTACATTTGGGCCCGAGTGCACATTCCTCGGGCTGCTTTCGCGTAATGCGAGGCAGGTGCGCGCCTAGTGTGCGCATCGTAAACATCTGGTAGCAGAGCGTGGTTGATACCGTTATCAACCATTCCTTTTTTTTGTTTTGTCATTATTCATCAACTTGATAATTGTAACTTCCCGTGTTAAGGGCCTTGCGTATATTGGGTCCGCGCTCCTGCTACATCGTAAACATCTGGTAGCAGAGCGTGATTTGATACCGTTACGTGATATTGATGACATTGATAATACCGTTAGGTAGTTAATATTGATGACCTTTTGTCTTGTTTATATATTGGTAATTTGGTTTAAATATTTGCTTTTGATTTTTTATTTTACGTTCACGGTTTGAAGGCTAGGCCCTACGTATAATTTGTATTCTGAAGTATATTTTGAATCCACGCGTGCGACGTTTAGTAGCTGACTAGTTACCCACACGCGTTAATAATTTATTAAATAACGCATTTTGGATATAACGCTTCACGTTTGTTTTGATAGCTGGACATTGCGGTTTTATTGAGTCCACGCTCGTGTACATTTTTGGTTGCGTTTATTTTAATTTGATAACTTAATTTGTTTTTTTTTGTTTTGTCAGGTAGTCTTAATTAATATTTTGGACGGTTATACCTTCTTGAAGACACATACGCACCCCTTTTGTTTTTTATTGTGCCTCCACTGCATTTTTTGTTTTTTTTATTTTGTTATTTTTTTTGTTATTGTTGTTTTTTTTTTATTTTTATTTTTGTTTTTTATTTTTGGTTTTTGTTTTGTATTGCGTGCGTCCTGAGGTGTAGACATGTCTGTCAAGGTGACCTTTTCCACACATCAGTCCGCAATGACTGCGCAGCTGAGATGGTTTTCTTCTGCGGTTGCAATGGTCAACCGCCCGGACCGGAAGCAAGCCTTACTCGCCCGGGCGAATGAAATGCGGGCCCGTTTGGTGGCGTTAGATAGGAGTTTTGCTGAAGGCTTGACGTTTATGGCGAATTTGGAAACGCCTGTACCGGACGAGCAGAAGCAGCGTTATGAAGCGGACTTTGGCCAGATTTACGATTTTGTGGACGCAATTAATGAGGCGGTCTCCCACATCTCAGTTCCCTCTGGTGGGGATTCACTTGTTGCACCCCACGCCTTGTTGGGTCGTCTCCCCACGCTCAACCTTCCCACCTTTGACGGTGATTTGGACCAGTGGTTGAGCTACTATGGGATGTTCAACAGTTTGGTGGACTCCCATACCGACCTGTCAGCTGCACAAAAAATGGCGTACCTGTTGGCCTCCTTACAGGGAGAGGCTCTAGGCCTGGTACAGCACCTGAAGGTCGATGATGGCACCTACTCGACAGCCATGGACTTGTTAAAGCGCCGTTACCACAACGTGCGCCTTTTGGCTGACACTCATGTGGGGCAAATATTGAATCTGCCTAAGGTTGCCTGTGCGTCAGCCTTACGGATAGATATTGTGAACCCGGTTTTGGTGGCGGTTAACGCCTTAAGGCGATTGGACTTACCTGTAGACCAGTGGTCCTTTTTGCTGCTCCATATTGTGTTGGCGAAACTGCCTTTGGAGATGCGGCTGCGCTTTGAGCGACAGTATGGTGGGGACAGCTCCACTCACCTGCCTTCCTATGAGGAACTCGAAAGTTTCCTGGAAGACGAGTGTCGCAGGGTGGATACCGTGGAGGGTTCCACTCCATTGGTGCCGCAGCCTAGTGTTCGCCGAGAGCGACCACTGGCCCGACCGCAGGGTCCGCCGGGTTTCAAGCAGTCACGGCCGAGATATGGGGTCTCCCAAGAGGAGCCCGTGGCTTGCAGATTCTGCAAGCGCTCCGGCCACCGGATGATTGCTTGCCACAAATTTGTGGCCTTGCGCGTAGCAGCGCGTCGACACATCGCCAAGGAGAGGCGATTGTGTTACCATTGCCTGGAGGGTCACTTCCAGCGAGAGTGTCCTCAGCCTCGTCCATGTGGACAATGTGGTGGTGCTCACCACGTTCTTTTGTGTGCGAACCGCAACCAGGAGGGTGCTGGTGTTCGCGATGCTGAGCGACACTCGGGTGCTCGCGCTGGTGGTGACAGTCCTGCCAGGTCCAGCGCCCAGGATCGAGCCTTTACGGGCGGGGGTAGGCGTTCGCCACCCCCTAGAGGCGCTGTTGGGTTTGCGGAGTACTCCACAGTCTACCGCAACCGGAGATTCTCCTCCCCGCTGTTGGAGCGACCGAGGTTGGAACGGCGTCCACCCCGCCTAGGAAGGCAGGCTGCAGCCCCCCTCTCATCCGCACATGTTGTGCAGGGTCGTCGCGGTGAGGGCAGGGTAGACAGTTATCGTCCCCTGCCGCACTCGGGGAGGGAGCCCTCACTCTGTAACTTCTCCCACTAGGGACTCGCAGCTCACCACGCTGAGAACCCAGAGACCATCCTTTTGCCTACGGTCTCTGTGCGGGTATGGGACCCGAAGGGCAACTCGATTGTTGTTCGTGCCCTTTTGGACTCGGGTGCCCAGGGTTGTATAGTCTCAGCTTGGTTGGTGAGCCAATTGGACCTCTGTGTCGGTCCTTCTCCTTTCCCAGTCTACGGAGTGGGAAACGTTAAGGTGACCAATAGAGTTGGTCACACCTTTGTCGAATTTTCTCCAGTACCACTTGGAACCAGGAAAACCAAGATTCCGGTTATTGTGCTGGAGAATATATTGAGTCACCACCCGCGTATAAAGCTTCCTCCACCTGTCATAGCTTTGACAAAGGGTTTGGTTTTAGCTGACCCCATGTTTCATACTCCAGGTCCTGTTGACCTATTGTTGGGGAGTAATATTTTGGGACAGGTTTGTTCGGGAAGTTGGAGAGCTTTGCAGCCTGGTGGTTTGGTAGTGGTCCCCACGATTTTTGGTTCGGCATTGTTGGGCCCTATCCTTCCGGTTTCGACCGTGTTTTTTGCTGAGGATGGGCTACGTGTGGGATCCACGCTTTCTGACGCCGTTCAGAAGTTTTGGGAAGTGGAGGAACCTCCCTCTATGCCTAGATTGTGTCCAGAGGACTAAGAGTGTGAAAGCTTCTACCAGAGCAACATAGGTCGCCTCGCCTCTGGTCAGCTTGTCACCCGTCTTCCCTTTTTGGCGAATAGGCCTCCGCTTGGCGAGTCTCGGCAGTTGGCTGAACGAAGATTGGTCTCCATGGAACGTCGCATGAAGCGGGATCCGGAGCTTCGCCGGTAATATATTGAGTTCATGCGAGAATATGAGGATTTGGGACACATGTCTGTGTCGAATATTGGTTGGCGCTCAGTGGAGCATTACTTCCTTCCTCATCATGCCGTTTTGAAGACGCCAGGTGGCAAGATACGTGTAGTTTTTGATGGGTCAGCGCCTACTACTTCTGGTGTATCTTTGAATCAGTGTCTCCATGCCGGACCTAAGCTACATCGAGACATTGGAGATATCCTCACTGGGTTTCGTCGTCATGCAATTGTATTCGTCGCTGACATACGTCAGATGTTTAGACAGACGATAATTCATCGCGATGACCGGCGATTCCAGCTGATTTTGTGGCGAGAGCATCCTGACGATCCCATGGTTGTCTATGAACTTCGTGTCAACACCTATGGTTTGCGTTCTAGTCCCTTCATTGCGATCCGCTCGCTCTTGGAGCTAGCTGAACGAGAGCGGATAAGGTTTCCTCGCGCGGCTGCCATTTTGAAAGAGGATATTTATGTTGACGACTGCTGTAGTGGGGCAGCAACTGTAGAAGAGGCTCTCGTCTTGCGGGACGAATTGATTGACCTCATGAAAGCTGGTGGCTATGAATTGCGAAAGTGGCTGTCGAATTCACCTCGGCTCCTTGCCAATTTGCCGGAGGAGCACCAGCAGAATCCCCATATCTTCCAGAATGTAGACAATCCTGACATGTTGGCTGTCCTTGGTGTCCAGTATAGACCAGTCCAGGATGTCTTCACTTATCATGTGGACCTACAGTCCCCGAAGTCTTGGTCGAAGCGATCAGTGTTGTCCACTGTCGCTCGGACTTATGATCCGAATGGTTGGATCAGTCCAGTCATTTTTTGGGCGAAATGTTTTTTGCAGAAATTATGGGCTGCTGAATTGTCGTGGGATGAGCCTCTTCATGGAGAGTTATTATTGGAATGGCTAGAGTTTGTGTCATCCCTCCCAGCTCTTAATCGGGTTTCCTTGCCCAGACGTTTCCTTCCGTCTGGAAAATATCGAGCTAGCCTTCATGGCTTTTGTGATGCTTCCGAGCGAGGATATGCAGCGGTTGTTTATCTACGCACAGTGGATGCTGCTGGACATGTTTTGGTCTCGCCGGTTCTAGCAAAGAGCAAGGTTGCGCCTATTCGCTCGCGTATGACAATACCGAAGCTAGAATTGTCAGGCGCCACTCTCTTGACTCGTCTCTTGAATCATGTCGTCGCTACTCTAGGGCGTTCCGTAGAGTTAGCAGACGTATTTGCATGGACAGACAGTCAAATTGTGCTTTGTTGGTTGCGAGCTTCTGTTCACACCTTGGAGGTGTTTGTGGCGAACCGTGTTTCCCAGATCCAGGCGTCGCAAGCTAGATTGATTTGGCGACATGTCCCTGGCGATATAAACCCAGCTGATTGTGCATCACGTGGATGCTCAGCCCTAGAGATTATTGGACATCCGTTGTGGTGGGGTCCGGACTGGCTGAAGGGACCAGTGTCAATTTGGCCGGCCTCACGGATCACTCTAGTTCAGCCTGCGATAGGCTTTGTAAGTTTACCAGTGGCCGATGGTGCCGGGAGCGGCCAAGCAGCGGAATCATCATGTGATCCCGATGTTTTGCTGGCCAGGTACAGCTCACTGGATAAACTTTTGAATGTGACAGCTTGGGTTAGACGTTGGCGTCACAATGTTAAAAACCCACAGAATAAATTGTTGTCAACCTTCATCTCGTCTGAGGAACGACATGAAGCGCTATTGAGTTGGATTCGCGTAGTCCAGTCTGTTAGCTTCGCTTCAGAGTTAAAAACTATGAAGGAAGGTCCCGCTAAATTGAAAGGCGCTATTGTGCGATTGAATCCCTTTGTGGATCCTTCGGGTCTACTGCGCGTGGGAGGTCGGCTTGGACATGCCAATTTGCCTCATGGTGTCCGCCATCCTCTTCTCTTGCCGAAAGATGGACATTTGGTGCGGTTGCTGGCGATGGATCGACACCTCAAGAACTCCCATGCAGGCTGTAACGCACTGTTGGCGATTTTGCAACGCGAATTTTGGATTTTGTCGGCTAGACGACTCGTCCGGGGAGTCATTTTTCGTTGCATGTCTTGTTACCGAACTAAAGCTTCTACCATGCAACCCCAGATGGGCGATTTGCCCGCGGACCGAGTCTCTGAGTCTAGACCCTTTGCCACAGTTGGTACGGATTTTGCTGGTCCTTTTTTGGTGAAGTCATCTCAGCTTCGTAATGCCAAATCCGTAAAGGCATATTTGTGTGTTTTTGTGTGCCTGTCTACTAAGGCCACACACTTGGAAGTTGTGTCTGCTCTCTCCACAGAAGCCTTCGTAGCGGCCCTCAGCCGATTTGTATCTCGTAGGGGACTTCCCACCTTGATTAGGTCCGACAACGGAACTAATTTTCATGGGGCCAATAACTACTTAAGGGATGTGTATGAGTTTCTTGAAGAGCAGAAAATGAATTTGGGTCGTGAGATGGCCCTCCGTGGGATAACCTGGCGCTTCGATCCGCCAGTTTGTCCGCACTGGGGTGGAATTTTTGAAGCCGTAGTTAAATCGGCAAAGACCCATTTGAAGCGCGTTATTGGTGAGACGATTCTCACATTTGAGGAACTCGCGACCGTGTTTGCGAAAGTTGAGGCCGTCCTCAACTCTCGACCGCTATGCCCACTTTCGTCGGATCCGAATGATTTGGAAGCCCTAACGCCGGGCCATTTTTTGATTGGTCAGCCACTCGTCGCTCTGCCAGAGTACCCTTGGACTGATGTGCCCAGTTCTCGTTTGTCGCGTTTTCAATTGCTCCAGCAGCTCACTCAGAGTTTCTGGAAACGCTGGCACCTTGAATATTTGCACACTCTGCAGCAGCGCGTCAAGTGGACGGACAAAACGAATCCGCCGAAGGTTGGGGACCTCGTGTTGGTTAAAGATGCTAACCTACCGCCCTTGTGTTGGCGCCGGGGGCGCATTGTTAACCTTTTTCCGGGCTCTGATGGTGTTCCCAGGTTAGCCGAGGTCTTGGTGGGCGATTCTATTTTGAAGCGGGCCGTCGCGACATTATCCCGCTTACCCATTGATTAGCGACCCGAATACTTCGGCTCGGGACGGGGGATTGTTTGGAATTGGCGCGAGCATCTTTGCATACCCGCATACATTGATTATTTGAAGCAACATTTTTTTTGTCCCCGCCATATTGAAGGCGGTTTGAGAATTTGATATTTTTTGAGTAGTAACACGCGCTCGGCGGCGAGCGGAGTTAAATTGAGATAAATTCACACCGCGGTCTCGGACAGTTGTTATTTGTTATTAGCGCCTAGTAATAGGTCTTGTTCGCTGATATCCTGTGCCACGCGAGTGTTTTGGTTGGATTTGTTGTGATTGTGCTTGTGGTTTGGAAGTGATTCTCGAGGTGATTTGCTGCCGGGTGTGAGTTGCCGAACGATAGCGGCCACCGGCTCACCACAGGACGAGACTTGGATTACTACACAAGTATCTATTGTGAATGTATGTATTTATTCAATCACACTAAGATAGGTCACGTCTAGTAGGGACTAGCGTAGGTACACTTTCCAGATTTGTGTGTGGGCAAAACCACCTGGGGTAAGTGAGACCTCTAAATTGTGTAAATTGTTGATTATTTGCTTACCCACCATTTTGGTGGATATATTGAGTAAGTTTACTACATTTGGGCCCGAGTGCACATTCCTCGGGCTGCTTTCGCGTAATGCGAGGCAGGTGCGCGCCTAGTGTGCGCATCGTAAACAGAGACTCCATTAATTAATTCGCCGGTGTATCAACTTTTCACTTCGATTAGTTCACTTTATTCATGTGTATTTTGTTCTATGTATTTTTGTTCAATAAAGCTTATACTTTATCTGACTTCTTTGACCTATAATGCGCGATCCTAGGTAATAGGCGTCATCTTGATAATTATTACAGTAAAACATAAGGTAAGACAGTTATAGTCCACTAGTCCTTATGGAGTGAAGCAACACAAAGTGTTAAGACTTTCCGCATTTTATGTTGTATTTAATAAGCAATAGCATACTTAAGTGTTAATTTACCTATTTACTAAAAGGAAAACGATGTGTTTTGATATTTAGACTTTGGAAGTTTACCCATCTATTTCCATGAAACCCGGCAAATTATGTAAATCCTGTTTATTTTTCTTGAAAGTATATATTAATTCCAACATAAGACAGTAGTTTTCATGTTGGCACAACAATATTTGCACGATACTAAGTTCCATAGTCACTTGGGCATTCCCCTTTGTCTAAATCATGAATGAAAGTAAGTAGAAATTACATAAAAGAAAAAAGGAAGCAACACGGCTATACAAAATGAAAATTCATTGTAGTCATTTAAATTTTAGTGTGAATATATAAACGAGACATGTAAACAAATAGGCTTTGCGGTTTCACGCGAGTGAATTTTGTTTTAAAAGTAATTAGTTTTCACCTGAAAAAATAATCAATTTTCTGTGATAAAAAGGTTCTATGTCCTTCTCCAGATTTCGGACTACCTCTCTGCCATGATTCAGTGATTTAATCGAAGACTCAATTGACGATTAATTAACAAACTAATTTGATATAGATTGATTAAGTGATAGCCAGTAAACTCTGACAATAACTTATCTTTCATTATTTTGCCAAGAATCAACTAAAGTAGTTTAATAATTAGGAACCAATGTTCATGAGTACGTAAGTTCACGCACGTGTATGTGTACATCCATTCGCACGAGTGTACGTACGTGTTTATGTAAAGAAAAAAACTAACTGTAACTAAAAATTTAAATGAAAACTATATTAATCTTTAGAAAATGTGGTACAAAAAAAATATGATTACCTTGCTCCATGACCGCGGTAAGCGTGTCCGTGAAGTATTTGAAAAGTCTGTTCTGCAGCTCTACCGGCATGCCCAGTATCCTGTTCAGGAATTTCGAAATGTTGTTGTAGTCCTGTACAAAAGAAAAATATGTTTATAAAATTGCTCTCGCCGGAAACTTTGTAAAAAGAAATTTGTTGCATTTGTAATATCCATCAAATTACATTAGAATGACTTGATGGTCAAAAACCTTTGACCTTGCGCTTTCTGCTTGCAAGAGAATGTTTCTAGCCTGATATCAGCCAACGATTACCACTAAAGTTCGTTTTTTAATCCCGGAGACTTAGTGACATTTCGTGTGTTGCTAGTTTTTGGTATTTTTTAAAATAGTGATCGCAACTAATCGTAAAACCGTATTAGAAAAGGTTTTTCTACAAAATCGTGTAGTGTTCGATCAAATTTGTAGGAATCGACAGTGATTACAATTATGATTCATTGCAATTAAAAATAATCATCTGGCAAAATCTCGTAAGGCGTCACCGAAGAAGAGACGTCTCAAAGCTAAACTACTAAACTTACTACTAAAAATTAATACTTTTCTATCTAGTCTTCCTATTGTTGGGCCTCTCTTTCTGTTTTCCCAGGTCCAAGGTAAATTACAGAGTTCAATTAAACAAACATTATTATTATTAATTGAATCTTCCGGGCTAATTGGCCGAGGTCTTCTGGAATCTCTTCTCTTTCTTCCAAACGTTTCGTCAACAACTGCGGTTGACATCTTCAGTGGCGGCTGCGTTCACTTTTCGGAGAGATGTTATCACGCAACTCAGTTGCGCTCGAGAAGCCGAAGAGACCCGCAGTTCTTGACGAAACGTTTGGAAGAAAGAGAAGAGATTCCAGAAGACCTCGGCCAAGTCCGGAAGATTCAATTAATATGGACACCGGCCGAGAAAGCCTACACTCCACTATATATAACATTATTATTATTTTATTTGGAATCCGAAACAATAGATTCTGATGAATCTGATTCGGAATATTCAGAATCATCGTTGTCATCACCAACTTCAACAATAATTTTATCGGTTAATGACCGGGGTGGCACATTTTGTCTTCTTTAATTATTATGTGCGATATGAAATCTTTCCATAGTTGCGGGGTCACTTGACGAAGTTCTTTTTCAAAGAGTTTTTGCACTTTGTTAATCTTAAAAGTTTTATTGTTTCTAGTGACATGCTCCTTTACCTGAGCCCAGACCATCTCAATTGGGTTGATCGAGTTGATCGGGTTGACCATCTCAATCTCAAGTGGTAAGGGGGCAGTCGTAAAATTGGAATATCCCGCTCAGCTGCCATCTCGTCAACGACGTACCTTTCATAGGTCTTTTTTCTCGGCGCAAAATAATCTTCGTTAATAAGTGAGAGAAAATATTAAGGATTTGGTTTGCCTATCGTTGATTTCCTGCTTTTTTGTATATTTTTAGGCTGTTATGTTTTTTCTCCTACAAGTAAATAAAAATCGATGGAAAATCTTTATAAACCACCACATCTGTTTGTCTGTTCGTTTGTAACGTGGATTCTACTGGACAGATACTGATGCGATCTTCTCTATCGTGTACGTTATTATACAAGACATCAGTGTATATACTACGCAGAGTTATAATAGGCGACCAAGGGATAAAAAGCCGCTACTATAAGCCCCGAGGAACACCACCTCTAAAGTAGCGGACGCTGCGACCGCTTGGATATTGTCGCCCTGCCTTTATCCACGATACATGCTAACATCAGTTCAGAATGACAAATGTTGGCTCCCGGATGTGGTGCTTATTTTTGGACATATAGGAATGGATTTGGAAAAAGGGTTGGAAACAGAGAGGGATAGGATGTATTGAAATACTCAACCTTATTGTATCTTTTTGTATTGTGTACTGACCTTATCGAGCGCCAAAACGCCGGGCGCTGACTCAGAGTTGACAATAAGGCCGACACCGACCAGAGCGCTCGCGACATCCTGGAAGAAGTCGCCGGCGTAGTCTCGCGGCGGCGCCACTAGCGGAGTCTCGTACTTCATTATAGCCTTCATCACTGCTTCCAGGGCGGTGCGACCTGATGCAGACATACAGAGCCACAGATATAGAGGGATAGATAATGCAAGGTGTCCGTCGCTGCGCGAAGTTTATTTAAACTTAAATCATTTAAGTGACGCGCTTGGTTTCTAAACAATTTCATGAATTTGCGTTGTTTATGTCTATGGTGAGGACAATTGTTTATGTCTATAGTGAGGACAATTAAAACTATCAACGGATCACAGTTCAAAACCTAAGACTATGACTTGAATATCATCATAATCTACAGCATACATTCCCAGCCATATGAAACGTGTGTGCGCCACTCACCAAACTTGTCGATGTTCCGAGGTCAGAAATATGTACACGGGCAAGTTCATCTGGTTCGAGCGGTGAGTGCAACCTGAACGTACTCACCATACTTGTTGTCTATGTTGAATTGGCTGAGGTCACGCGTTTCAGTCGCGCGGCGGTCGCCGTGCGTGAGCGCGCCGAGCGACTCGAGCCGCTTGGCGACTGTGGACGCGAATCGTCTCTCGCCCGCCAGATCAGAGATGAGGAAGATGTATTCGGGCGCGTTCACTTGGTTAGACCGGTGCGTGCGACCTGAACACACACAGATAGATATAGACGTGTTTGTGAAATTAATGAATTATGTCGGAACCAGGGTCGGACTTGAGGCTTGACAGGCACCGCTGTCTAGAGGGCGCCATCGCGAGAATTTAGGAAGACGCAATGCGATGAGGAAGACCCCTTTATAATCCATTTTCTCCCAACCCTTTCCTAAACCTCCAACGGTAGACAGGGCATTCGAATACGTGTCAACGTTTGTCATTCTGGACTGATGTCAAATGCATCGCGAATGTCGCAGGGCGACAGTATACACTTACAACCAGTTGGGCTGTCTGTTCGTCTGAAACGTTGCATCATAAAATAACTTACCAAACTGTTGTATAGCCCTGTCCGCCGACCACGGTAGTTCTAACGTTATGTGTACTCTTCGCCTCTGATTTCTCGCCCTGTAGACAAAAGGACATTTACATAATTGCCAAAGTTGGTTTATTTAATATGTAATAAATCTGCAATCTCAAACAAATTTGGCGGAGCGTGTTACAAGTATATACTTGTAACATATGGGATAGTTTTAAAGTGCTGTGGTTATTGCTTGCGTGTGAACACTCGGGCCTCCTCTCAGTAAAAGTCCACACTCAGGTACAACACTTTATATTTAATGTTTGAGGGCAAGATCAATCAATCAATCAACCCCCCCTCGTGTAAATAAATGCTAAGCCGATGAACGACTTCACACTTAATGGATCAATCCATTGATAAACGCCCCTGAAATAATCACCATTACCATTAGCCTATGTCTCTCCCACTGTTGGATATAGGCCTCTTCCACGGCTCGCCACCACACACGATGCTAGAGTTTTCTCTTCCAACCACCAGCGACGAATTTCTTTAAGTTGTCGGTCCACCTGGCCCGGGGACGTATCACACTGCGCTTCCCGCGGCTCTTCTCGTCGCCTATACCGCAATGCTTAAAGACGAAAGCCTTCAATCAATGCGTACTGCCAGTTATGACGTATGGTCAGGGTTCGAAATTATCAAGATAAATATAATTATCGTGATAATTATAGCGATAATTATCAACCTGGATTTATCTTGATAATTATCAAAGATATGATAATTAGCGCTTCGAACCCTATATGGTGCTGAAACGTGGCCTTCTAATGGTAGGTCTAATCTATAAGTTCAAAGGCACTCGGCAAGGTATGTTCATGGAGAGAGCTATGTTCGGAGTTTCTTTGCGGAACAGGATCCGAAGCGAAGACATGACTAAAGTCACCGACATAGCTCGTAGAATCGGCGTGTTGAAGTGGCAATGGGTGGATCATATTTGCTGCAAGACCGATGGCCGTTGAGGTAAACTAGTCCTCGAACGGCGGCCACGAACCAGGAATCGAAGTGTGGGACACCCTCAGAAAGATGTTAGTCAGCAGTCATTTTTTTCTCATTTTAATGTCTTACCGCCTGTAATTCTGCAGGGAGATACCACTGGAGGCCGCCTATGTTATGATAGCGACGTCCTTCCACGAACCGCTGGTTCTTCGTCGGGTTGGTTTCCCGCGGTACGTCTGGCTCCAACATACTCTCGTACAGGATCCGACCGTTTTCTGTCTGTACTGCGCGCCCGTTTTTCTCATAATAACTTACCGCCTATCACTCTGCTGGTCCCGAGAGGCACTTCCGCTTTAGACTAGTGTTGTAAAAACAAGCGTTGAGTGCTCGACGCTCGAGCGCTAATGAACTTTTAGGGATCTAGTGTTAAAGGCTAGTATAATCCAAACTTGTTAATGTTTAACGGTCTGAAATCCAAGTAGTTAAAAGCTCGGTGAAACGGTAAAGGTTAAATAGTACTAACATAGTGCACCAGTACTCGAACGCTTAAGCGTTGTGTTTTAACAATACTTCTTCCGAATTATCGTAGAGGATGTGACCGTCTTCTGTTTGAAACACGCCCATTTCGATCTGTTATCTGCAAGTTTCGTCTAATTATTAACTTACCGCCTGTCACTCTGCAGGGAGATACCACTGGAGGCTGCCTCGGATATGATAGCGACGTCCTTCTCCCCGTCCATGAACCGCTGCTTCTCCGTCAGGTTGAGGGTCTCGAGGGGAACGTCTGCCTCCGACCGACTCTCATACAGGATCTGACCGTCCTCTGTTTGAACTACGCGCCCTTTACGTCCTGTCATCTGCAAATTCACGTTGATTTGTGTAAATGTGTTGTAATTTGGGGTAATAAATATAACGCTGAATATTTTTTTTTTTAGGAAGGCGGCAAACTACAATGCAATCCACCTGGTGGTATATGGATGCTACCGTCCGGCGACATCCACGAAACCCAGTCCAGTCCATAACAAACGCAGGCATGCACCCAAATGCGGTACCTACCTTTGGGAGATTTCGGAATGGATTTGGAAAAAGAGACTAGGAAGTATAACGGGACGAGTAATTCTCCTCATCCCTTTACAACTCCCAATCCTGCTTGGGAGATAAGATAAGATGGGAAATCAAGTGTTTTAGTGAAATTTATGTGAAAGTGAAGTTTTATACTCTCCATAAACAACAGTCTAGTCGCTCAAGCAACTATACTATATTGCAAAATTTCCCTTTAAAAGTCAGCTATTAAGGTGACTAACGATCACTGACGTATTTATTTTAGTCATCGGTATTGGTCGCCAAAACAGCTAAGCTTTCGCTAAAGCAACCGCACAGAAGCTAACTTTTCAAATGCGACCCTTTTTATTTGTTTAGGCACGGCAACATTATACATACAAAACATGATTAGGAACATGCAATTTTAAGACTACAGTCCAGTATGTATCCCAATTAAAGACGTGCACAACATGGATAGAAACTTATATAGGCTAAATTGAGACTGTATGACAAAAAAATATCTCTACAATAAACTCTACAATTTATAAATGATAAATTTTGAAAGGTAAAAAGTGAAGTAGATTTATAGATGCTTATTAAACTGATGTTGGTTGATTAGTGCATTAGTCATAAAATTGTCAAATGAAGCGACTAGTCGCTCACGGAAGGTGACCATTACAGGAGGAAGGTTACCTCAGCCACATTCTCCGTACCGCCCAGTTCGTCGACCAACTGGTCGAGGGTGTTGGGTGGTAGTCGACGACCAAGTCGCTCTATCGCCGCTAGTAACTCTTCCTTCATGCTGCAAGCCCGCTCTATAGCTGATCGAGGCGGTGGTTGACTGCGGGAGGGACCTGCGAATAATACCGTCATGAAGTATAATATACAAGGTGTAACCGAACATTTTTCTGAAGCCTGGCATCTGTAGATTCTGTCCATGATTGTTAGTTCATTAACAAGAACATTTTGGGAATCTTTTTCTTTTACCAAATTTTCATATAAATTTGCTAAAATTTAATTTGTAAATATTTTTTTGAGGGAGAGAGTGCACGCTGCATGCCAACAGCCGCTGGGCGCGGTCGACTGGTCACGTTACCTCTCTCTCACGGAAAACGACCTTGAAATGCACTGCATTTCCCACTTTATCTTATTTCCCCATTGTACGTACGTATTTTACGTGTGAGATGTGCTAGAGCCCATTCCCATCCTATCCCTGCCCATTTTCCCAACCCTTTCTCCAAATCCATTCCTATATCTCCAAAGGTAGGCAGCGCATCCGGGGTCGTACTAACGTTTGTCATTTTGGACTAAAGTTGGCATGTATCGCGGATGTCTATGGGCGACAGTATCCACTTACCATCAGGTGGACAGTATGCTTCGTCTGTCGCCTTCGTACATAAAAAAATAATATTCGTACATTGAAATCGGTTCAGTAGTTCCAAAGATTACCCCAACATACCCACAAACAAACACACAATTTTACCTCTTTATATATTAGTAGTATAGATAAGCGTGTTCATTTTATTTTGGTGTTACATCTGTTCAGAAACTTATGATATATTTTTGTGTCTGGATATTAGGAGAAGTAAAACTGTTCAGCGACTTTTGTTATTGACTGTACAAACTTGCAGTACTCGATAAAGCGCGCCAAATTTTGTCTAATATTCGGTTCGTCATTAGGAAACATTGTTTGCTGATGTATCATTCCAAGGAATTTATTTGAAAATCTTCCTACTATCAGGAAAATTCCCTAGAATGACACAACAGTAAAAATCATGAGCAAAATTCATGGTTTCCGGCTTCGGGGAAGGTTTGTTTAGATCCTGTATAAGTAGAATTACGAGGAGAAATCAAAAAGTAGTGAGAATGAGATAGAATATAATGACTATTGATAACTTAATAATTTATTTTTCTACATAGTCTCCGAGTCTCTCTACACACCGAGTCCAGCGCTTTTCCAAGGCTTCAATCCCTTTCAAAAAAAAAGTTTTGTCTTGGTCCTGCAAAAAGCTCTCCACGGCATCTATCACCTCGTTATCGTCTTCGTACCTGTTTCCCCTTAAGTATTCTTTCAATTTGGGGAACAGATAAAAATCGCTTGGCGCCAGATCTGGTGAATAAGGGGGATGGTCAACCAATTCGAAGCCGGCTTGTTGAATGGCAGCCATCGCAACTGCCGAGCTGTGCGCGGGTGCGTTGTCGTGATGAAACAGCACGCCCCTTCGAAGTTTCCCTCTCCTTTTCTCTTTGATGGTATTCCTCAACTTGGGAATTAAAGCTGCATAATATTGGCCTGTAATAGTGGTTCCGCGCTCCAGGTAATCAATCAATAATATCCCTTCTGAGTCCCAAAATATTGAGGCCATAATCTTGCCAGCCGATGCCACGGCACAAAACTTCTTCGGGGTCGGTGATGATGGCCGTTTCCATTGTGAAAATTGCTGTTTTGTCTCGGGATCAAAATGATGGACCCATGTTTCGTCCATTGTTACGAAACGAGACAAAAGTTTTCAGAATCTTCTTGAAACTTGTCCAACAATGTCTTCGAAATGTCAAGTCGATTTTGTTTCTGACTGTCTGTTAACATTCTCGGCACCCATCTTGCGGAGACTTTTCTCATATTCAAAGATTGTTTCAATATGGATTGAATACTTCCATATGAAATGCCCGTTTCTTGAACTAAGTAACGGATGGTAACTCTTCGATCGCTCAATACAATTTTCTCGACTTTAACAACATTTTCTTGGGTGAGTGACGTCGATGGGCGGCCGCAACGATGTTCGTCTTCCGTGCTCGTTCTCCCTACTCGAAATTGAGAAGCCCACCTTGCGACAGTGGAATACGGCGGAGCAGACTCTCCTAATGTTGCCTCCAAATCGCAGTGAATCTCTTGCGTCGTTAACTTTTTTAAACAGAGGTATTTAATAACGGCTCGCACTTCGTTTTTCTCCATTTTCGAGAACACGTTCCGACACGAAGCAAACAAATGACTACATTCAGAAAAAAAACAAAAGAGAATCGAAGACTTTTTCTTTATTAATATTACAAATATCTGAGCTATGCCTGCCAGTATTTATTTTTTTTCTTACCAAGGAGTATATATGTCGTTCTCACTAATTTTTGATCACCCCTCGTACACTTGCCTCTTAGAAATTAGACAAAGTCTGTAAGAATGAAATACTAAATCGGTGTTTAGCATTTACTTTGATAAATAATTGGCAACATTACACAGAAATCGCTAGGTGTACTAGATGTGGAAACTAGACATACCAAGCACAAGCAGCGGGTGAACCAATGACCTAAGAAAGTCACTAGTAATAATTAGTTACCAAGATATAGTCCGTTGGTGCCAACGGGCGTGCCGGTGACACTGCCGCCGGTGGGTGTGCTGACGGTGACGATGGGTGTGTTTGGTGCGCTGTTCTTGCGCTCGAACATGTTCTCGATCTTGTCCTGTGTGCTCGATGTCTTCTTCTTCGGTACAGTTTTCTTCTTTTTCACTGGCTTCTTTTTCCGGCCTACCCAAGGTTCTGCAATAAAGTTGGTTATCGATGAGTCTTGTTCTTACTACAATAATATTATGTACCAGCTATTACCCACGGTTTTGTCCACATTGACGATCACACACAGTGATCAGGTGACATAGCATCAACAGCAGCATATAAAAAATATAACATATATTATCCAACTATTCCACATTGTTTTACATTGTATATTTCTGGTCAGATTCTTATACTTTTTTTCTTATTTTTGTCATATTCCTTTAAGAAATCCATTTTAAAATTAAATTGTTAATTTTGAAATCGTTTTTGTTTTTATACATATATTTAAAGAACCCCATGTCATAGCTTAATGGAAAAACAACAAGCACGCTATGTCGTCAAGATTGTAGTCACATAGCTCCGCTCAAGTGCCACAGTTGGTTCCGCAACAATAAAACACGCATACATACCATCTTCACTATCACTGCCCCCGCAAAAAGGGTTTGAACTCGACTGGCCTCGTTACCCCTCTCTCACAGAATACGACCTTGAAATGTACTGCATTTCCCACTTCATCATATTCTCCAATGTATTGTACGTGTTTGAGTAGTGAGTGAGATATGCCAGAGCGCATTCCCATCCTATCCCTTCCCACGTCCCCAACCCTTTCTCCAAATCCATTCTTTCATCAACAAAGGTAAGCGGCGCAACCGGGGGCGTGCCAAAGTTTGTCATTTTGGACTAATGTTGGCTATCTAATGTATCGCGGATGTCTATGGTCGACAGTATCCACTTACCACCAGGTGGACTGTATGCTCGTTTGCCACCTTCCTTCTATATAAAAAGAGCGGTTCCGTGTACGAGTCTCCGCATCAGTACATCATATATATATATGATACAATATTAATATCATTATTATCATTTATTGTACGTATTAATATCATATCCCTGGAGAAGAGACTGAAGTTACTCAGCGCCGCCTGGGCGGCACACAAGCGTTTCCGCATCCGTGTCCGCATCAATACAACAAGTATAAAACATTGGCCAACTGATAGTTTGCACGATTAGAAACTGTTTTTGAGTCCGTGAACGAGTTATTAAGTTTATTTTAAAATTCATATTTGTTGCTCTAACTGAAATTATATGTTTGTCCTACAATGTTATATTTGCGTTTGGCGCTACTTAACCGGTCATTAAATACGTTAATAATGAGCTACATTACAGTTAATTGGTATTACTAATTATAGTTTACTTCCACTCGGAGGTCGCTGACAAACAGTTTAGTCATTTATCAAATAAAAAGCCCTAGCACAGACTATTTTGGGTTGCTAATGCATTTGCAACGGGTACAGCTTTAGATGAGTACTTGGATTTCATTTAAGGTGTAAAAATATCTAATAAGCTATACATATATAAAATAAAAAGGAGATTGCATTTTTTTATAGAGAAGTGGGCGGACGAGCATGCGTTCCTACGTGATTTGTGCGAACGCTCGATTGGCTGACACGTATACATACCGTCGTCGCTGTCGCTGCCGCCGCGGAACGGGTTGAAGTCGCTGAGGTCCGAGTCGGAGCCGCCGGCGGGTGGCTCCGCGTCCGAATCCGCATCAAGTTCGTCGTCAGATCCGCGGATGAACTCGTCCGAGGACGAACCGCCGCGAGCGCGTTTTGCCGCTACGTTCGCTTGTTGACGGGCGGTTACTGTCAATACGAATATAAATCTAGCAATTAAACAACTTTGAACGGTTTAAATCGCGTATATTTGATATTATTTATATCCCGACGTTTCGAACACTTTGCAGTGGACGTGGTCACGGGGTGACTAATTGATTTTATTTGTCACTTGAGTTATTAAGAAATTATTTGGACTACCGTCTGAAATTTTTTGAACTACCGTCTGGATTTTTTAATCATAACATTCCCTATGCACGCAGTATTCACTCACGGTGTCCAGAGGTCTTGCAGTATTGCGTTGGCCTTGGGATTTAATTAATTTAATGACTGGATCCCAAGCCGGTGGTACTTGCCGGTTGGTATCAAATATACGCGATTTAAACCGTTCAAAGTTGTTTAATTGCTATGTATAGTAATCGCGAAAACCTAAGAAAATATTACGAATATAAATCTATACATACCGAGTATAATAAAATCGTAATAGAGCAGTATCTGTACATGAAATATTTAAAAAAAAAAATCGTTGAGTGTACTTACTTTACGAACGATAGAGCCCAAAACAACCCATTTTTAGAAATTTTATCTGAACGCGTATCACGCAATAAAACACTGGACAGAATGTAATGAAACTTGACGTAGTTACAGCTTATGTACCGGGTTAACACTTAGGGTAGGTACGTTTTATCCCGACCCATTACAGAGCTCCCGCGAGAATCACTCTAAAGTTCACGCGAATGAAGTCGCTGGCATCGCTAGTCTATATATATATAAAGTCTATATCCTGTCTGCCTGAACGCGCATCACGTCCACTGAACGGATTTTAAACATACTTGGCATAATTATAGCTTA
The DNA here is from genome assembly GCA_914767545.1 of Sesia apiformis. NCBI lineage: Eukaryota > Metazoa > Arthropoda > Insecta > Lepidoptera > Sesiidae > Sesia > Sesia apiformis. Next base: position 1,266,929 of record OU611968.1, read on the forward strand.
CATTTTCGTTTAGAAGTGTTAGCTTCATCACTATGTCCATTCTTGCCATTCTGCACAATGGGTGTTATGACGACTTTCTTCGGCGTTTCCAGTCCTAGCAATCGGTTGATTCGATCTCGGTCGGGGGCCGGGAAGTGCTTCTCAACTAGAGTTTGAAATACGCCCCTGGGGAAAATAAAAACGTTAAAATATGATGATGAATGAAACCACTAAACAATATAACTATTGACCCTTTATTCTTTTGTATTAAATTTATTACGACAAACACATTGTTAAAACGTTATTTAATAAAATAATTAATGTTGTTAATAATTAATACTATTAATAACTAATCAATTTTCGTAATTATAATGAACTCTTCTTCATTTTGTTTATCCAAAGTTCTCCTACGCCTATTAAAGGTGGCACCTTAAGTTCGTGGTTTATAAATTGTTTTTGTGATAAATAAGTGTCCACGAGAATCATTACAGAGTTATAAAAACCGTCAATTTGACCAAACATGTATGGAACACGAACCTTTACAGGTTATGGATTTAAGTGTATTCAGTGCACAGCGTCACAAGGATACGTAAAAAACTTTAATCGTCCTCCATACTGTTACATTAATTGATCACATAAATTAATTAAAAGTACACAAGTCAGTTGGTCACACGGAAGGCGACTGTCGGTCGCACCGCGGTGAGGCTCTACCACATGTGGCTAACCATGTACAACAAAACATCGTGCACATTCTATACGTAACGACGACCAGAAACCTATGACTATTAAACTAAGGCTATGACGTTTTGTAATTACAGTCGCTATTTTATCTTTATGCACAAATACAGTACTTTAAAGTAGGAAGCAGGAGCGACTTACTCAGGATGGACATTGTTTGTCGACATGTTTCAAAAAGTTCGAGAGTCGTGAACTGTTTTGATAAAAACTGTGTCTCGTGATGTGCAATCCTTTTTAATTTTTTAAAAGTAACATGAATTTTAATTCAGTAAAATAATATTTTTCTGTTATTTATTCAATCATTTATGTAGGTCACATTTACAAAATGTAAGTGGCTACTCACACTTGGCCTCAATTTTATCGATAAGAGACACATGTCTCGTGCACACCACACTCACTTGGCCGTGGACACGAAGTCGGTGAGCTCGCCGTCGTCACGCTCGAGCTGGTCGAGCGTGCGCGCCTCGCCCGTGCTCTGCAGCCCGATCACCACGCACTTGCCGCACTTGACCGCCTCGCGAGCGGTCACCACCGCGTGGTTCACCTGTCACACACACACACGCACCGTTACACACTAAAAACGACAAACTGGAACCCCAAAAACGACTCACTAGTCTTTTTTTATGGAAAGAAGACGGCAGACGAGCACACAGTCCACCTGGTGGTAAGTGGATACTGTGGCCTATTGACATCCGCGGTACATGCCAGCATGTGTCCAGAATAATAAATGGTGGCACGCGCGCCTCGATTCGCTGAATACCTTTGAACATTTGGAATGGATTTGTAGAAAGGGTTGATAAAAGGGGGGAATAGGATAGGATACCGCTAGCATAGACCACCTTAAACTTACCCATACACATAGATAAAAAACGCAAGTTCATTTAATGGCATGGAAACCAATCGTGTCACGTTACGAATAAATTTTAGTGATGGGTAACCAGTCACCGACGAAAGAAGACATCTCCCTTGACTAGGTCAACCATTTTTACAATTTATTATTATAGCGAAATTAGGCATTTTTGTGTTTTCTAACGACTTGCTAGTAACACCAGTTAGTAGTAACACCAGAGCAGCGGGAGAAGTAAAATGTCGCTTAGAAATAAGTTGACATTATACAAAACTCTTGTCCGTCCCATTATGACCTATGCTAGCGTTGTGTTCGCACACGCAGCTCCCTCCATCATTACAATCCTTCAGAAACTCCAAAATAGATTCATGCGCAAGGCCGTGGCTGCACCATGGTACTTGCGCAACGTTGACCTCCACAAGGACTTGGAACTTCCCTCCGTCGTCAAATACATAAAAGACACCGCCCGACGCTACTATGACGCCATCCCACACCATCCCAATCCTCTGATTGTCTCCTCCCTCACCTACACACCGGACAGGAGTGCCCCTCCGCGCCATCGTCGCCCGCGGCACATCCTGGACGATCCCCACGACCCGATCACCGCTGCCAATGCGGTTCTCACACTGCATTCAAACCGTCCCGCACACAGACACCGTCCCCGCCGGCGGAGACGTGGACGTCACACCGTTAACACACACCGGCCCTCAGCCAACACTTTTACCAGGTATCGGTACGTGCCTGTGCGCTTCTCGCCGACTCGCGATCCCGCGGTATCCCCCCAATGTAACGCCCTAAGCCGAGGTCCGTTCCTTCCGCCGGTTTACCGGCGGGGGGGCCCTTAGGCTCGTTGCAACACACACTTTTTTCCTGGCTGAGCGCCTTCTGCGCTCGCCCCACATCAACATACGACCGGTGACTCTTGAAAGGCCACCAGGGCCACAAGAACTTTGACTTACACGATGTTAAGGCAATCAAGGTTTTTTAGCCGGTAGGAGTCCGGCACTACCTGGTAACACCTAGACTAGCTGGTACCAGGTGACCATGCAGGGTTTTCCTTGTCTTTCCTATAATAATAAAAAAAAAAAAAGCCAACCATTGGTGGAATAACTATAACATGGAGCGGTTATAGTTATTCAACAAACAACTTTTAGACAAGTGACAAGTTTAAACACAGAAGACGAAATATTAACGAAAATCACGTGAATTCTTTCGAAACAGGCGGCATACCAACGCGTTTACGTTACAACCTCCAGGCCACAGCGGCATGAATACGCGGCTTCGTGCGACCCAATACCGTCAGATTTAAGTAATAATAAAAACCTTTACATTTTCAAAATCATAAAAATATAAATAAAAAAGGAGACTCACTTTAGCGGCGATGCAGAGGTACTTGAAGAACCTCTGGTGAGCGGACCAGAACTGCCCCCACATGGTCTTCTTCATGCGCGATTCCGCATCTATCAGCTCCGCAGCTTCCGTGAAGCGCTGCATCGCTTCCACCCACTGACACATATTTTTTTTAAATAAACAATAAGGAATAAGCAAACATTTTTTTTATGTGCGATTTTTGTTCTCTGGCGCAGAATATAAGAAAGAAAGCAGAAGGAAAAATCTGGAAAATTTTTGATATTATAAGGAGAAAAGATGCGATGTAAACAAGAGTTAAAGTGGTACCTACTGTTACTATGTTCTGTTCCAATTCAGTTTATCCAAAATCCAAAAAAATCTTAATATTTAGCTTTAAATCTCGGGCAAATTTGTAATCGCAATGAATAAATTATGGAAAATATGTAACCAATTATCACCTTACTATTTAATTTAACGCCCTTTTTAACGTGCTCCCTCCGGCCACCATGTTTGTTTGCATTGGAACGGAATATAAACTACGCAATAAATTACTAATCTTATAATTAATCACCGTGGATACTTCTAAACTAGTAAGCGGCGACTAACGCCTTGAATGCAAGTTCAAAATGTTTGTAACGGTTACAACAAATGATACCTGTTTGTTTTTGTATCACATTGTTCTAATTTATGCCTTTTTATTATTTACTTCTATTTTAAAGTTGAAAGAATGTGAAATTGACCTATCTGGAACTCGCTGTGCTGGAACTTGCTTCTCAATCTGTAAATACAGATTGAGAAGCTACAAATTGTAGCCATATACAGATTGTAAATATTATTTTGTGGATTATTATTTGCCATACTAAATTGTAAACATGGTTATGGAGACTTCTTTGGTGTTCTTTATTTATTAAGATTTGTGTATTCTAACAATCTGTCTTCTTTAAACAAATAAACAATAAGCTTGCTTACCAATGCAACGGACTTGTCATAGACTTCTTTAAAGCTGTCGGAGAGCGGCACCTCCTCTATCTTGAAGGAGACCCCGTGGAAAGAGAGCTGTCTCGCTATGTACATGCCACGAAGTTTCATGTCCATGGCCACTATTTCCATAGCGCCAACGCCTCTGTGGAAAGACATTGTTAATTTGGCAAGTAATATTAAGATTTATTTATACGTTACTCTCCCACAGAACTTGCCTAAGCCCACCGGACAAAACAATCAGTCACTTGTCAGTGCGTTATTAATCCTTTATTTCACTTTTTCATACCATTTTCCAACCTTTGTGGTCTTCGAATCTCTAAAATTATCAATCCATTGACCGCTTCTCAACAACACTAGTATTTCTGAGTCTTTAAAACAAATTAGTACACTAACCTTTTCTCGACGGCATTGATGAAGTCCATAAACGTAGCAAAGGGCGTGTTATTATTGCCCTGTTAGTTTACAATCTTCAAGTTCCTAAAGAATCAAAGACCTATCAGTAAACTGACCTCTTCCCATCGGCGCCGATGAATATTCCCATATCCCGAGGAATATAACCATATTCTTGGGTTTAGAGGCGCTGGTTGCGGAGTAGAAAACTACGCACGACTTCGGCAGTTTGTTGTGCAGCTCTGGAGCCGTCAGACCGGTTCTTGAAGCCTTACCAGAGCCCAAGGGGTTAAGAGTTACTTTTAAGTCCAGTACATCCTCTATTCCTGTCCTTTTTCAGAGCAGTCTTAGTGAACTTGCCTGAAGTTGCACTGGGCAAAAGATCAGTCATCTTGTAAATTTTCCTCGGCACACTGGGGCAATAGAATCCATCACTTATCACTCTTGTCAACGTGTTATTCATTTTCTATTTCACTCTTTTTCATACTCTCTATTCATACACATTGTTAGCAATCTTCAAATTCCTACAAGTATTAAAACACTGATCTCCTCTTGATGTCTCCCTAAAAGTATGAATAACTTATCTGTATACTCTTCTCAACAATTAAGTTTATGAATGTGGGAAAGGGCGTGTTCTTGCTTCATATGTTGAGGGTTGCAATCTTCTAGTTCCTAATGGTATGAAAGCATAGACGTCTTCTTGGTGACATTGATATCCCTGAAAGTATCAAATACTTACTAGTACACTGACCTCTTCTCAACGGCGCCGATGAAGTCCATGAAGGTGGGGAAAGGCGTGCCCTCGCCCCATATCCCGAGGCGTACCATGTACGCCATATTCCTGGGTTCAGAGGCGCCGGTGGCAGACGCATAGACTACGCGCGCCTTCGGGAGTTTATTCTGCAGCTCGAGAGCTGTCAGACCGGTCTTTGTGGCCTTGCCTGAGCCTACAGGGCACAAGTTCTTCGCTTTGTGGCATTCGTCGAATACGATCTAGTTGATGAGTTAAGGGTTTTGACGAAAGTATAATAAGATTTGCAGGTGTGCGTCCCGACATTCTTAAACTGAACTGATCGCGCGGGTGCTTGTGACAGTTAACTATTACCCTTATACTTATTTTTGAAATCTACGGATCGCGTAAGTACACCTTTCCTTTGGCCCAACATAATTTCATAATTAAATTCCCTTTCCCTAACAGGATTTATTTGAATGCTCCTGAAACGTTTAACCTATCAAACAATTGTTAAACCTTAAATTGTTCTCTTCTGATCATGTTTTTAATCTCTCTTATCGGGCACACGGTGCCCTTTGGTCATATGACAAGCTGCAAAGTCGATTTCACTGATAGTCGCGCGACCATGCGAACAATCGCCAGTAGTAAGCTATACAAGCGCTTCTATACAAATGGAAACCATTTTTATTGTTATCGTATGACAGCATGACTGCTTCATCTATCGGTTTTAGTGATCGATCAATAAAACCAGTTTATTATATTTATATCTTCTATAACAGTCAAGTACTCTAATAGTCACAATATTAAAAGAAAGTTTCTAAATCCCTTTTGTAAGTCCACGCGTTATGTTACGTTTTGAAAAAAAAAGGAATATGTGCTTATATTAATGATTAAGAGCAATTTCTAAATTTTTTACCACATAAATCACCCGTATAAAGTCAGATATGTTTCTGGTGCTATTTATAAAAGGATACAACTCCATCAAAGTCCTCCCCACACCATTGCAGCAGCTGCTTCAACCTGGTCCTGTACTTTGTTGTGGTGGACTGGGTTTCACCAATAAGGGCTGAATATGTGGTGAATACTACGCCCTTCTTTACATTGCCATTCACAGCCGATGAGATCTTTGCGTATTTAAACTGTAGACAAAATATGAATTAATTATGAATGTACGTATAGTACAGATGATGGAGATGATGCATGCCGCAATTTGCTGGAATAAGATGTGTCGGAGCTCAATTCCCATTATCATCCCATTGACTGAGAAGTATAATGGTATATGAGAAGTCTCATATTCCGTTATATTTCCTATCCCGTTGCATCCCCTCCTGTCAGAATAAGTAGAGTGGAATATAAGAAACTATATCCCATTATACTTTTTATTCCGCATCCCACTCCCCAAGGAGAAATGAAGAGTGTAATGGGATGCGGAAAACTTGTCCCTTCCTATTTCCCAGCCTTCGCAATCCTTTTCGAAATTTATCTCCAAAGGCGGAGCATTAGAAGCATGCCAATGTCCATGTGTGGCAGTATCCACTTACCTCCAAGTTCTTATTATAAAAATTATCACTTACTGTTCACTTATCAATAAAAATGTGACCTTTGGAGAACAATGTATATCTTATTTAACCTGTTAGGCAATGACCTTTGACCTTTTTATTGTTTGTCTATTGTTTGCTGTGGAGTGCAGAAATCCTTCTGCCACCGGTAAAACTTAATAATGTCGTGTATCCCTCACCTTATTGAGCGGATGCACTTCAATTTTCCCCGCTCCAATATCTCTGAGATCGCGCTCCGCGTCATACTTCAGATCGTTGGAAACGGACACCCAGATGGCGCGCTTTCTGCCGCGGAGGTAGTTCTCGAAAATTATACCCGCTATTGTACGACCTTTGCCCACACCCGCACCGTCGCCTGGCAAAGATGAAGCAATAGAATTTTAACACAAATAGCAAAAAGTAACATTAATGGTACAAATGTTTTAAAGTGCCAAAACGTGCAACTTGAACGGTAATACCCATTTATATGTTTACCTGATTTAAAGTCACTTAGCGAACAATACAATAAGTTAGCAATAGGACGCAATTCTTAACAGATAAAGGCAACAACAGGCAGGTCCGTTCCGATACGATATTTCAACGAATCCCATCTCTGTAACCAATTTATCCGTTCCCACTGCATGCGGTTGATCGCATGCGTGGTCAGTTGACGACCTCTCAGGAGACAAAGATAGCATGATCGGTAAGGTGTTCTGATTGAAATTTTGGATATGAACAATCATTTAACCGAGGCTTTGATTGATTCAGTATGTCAATATCTTTTATTATACAAAATAAACGACCTAGATTATAAGAATTAAGAAAAGAAGATATTACCGTATTTTAAGAGTCCTAAGCAATAAAAGCTCGGGCAGGGCACATAGCTCGAAGAACCGATGGCCGATGGGGCAGAGGGGTTCTCGAATGGAGACCACGTACCGGCGGACGAAGCCGAGGACGTCCATCTGCTAGATGGACAGACGACCTCATAAAGGTTGCGGGCACCCGCTGGATGCAGGTCGCTGCAGATAGGTCTAAATGGCGGACAATGGGGGAGGCCTATGTCCAGCAGTGGACATCCAAGGGCTGAGATGATGATGATGATGATGATGAAGCAATAAAAGCAACAGTTCTTTTTTTCCTTTTTGGAATCTTAACTCATATTTATGACTGTCAACAACGAAGTTTTGAGGAGAAATGAACGCGGTAAAGGATCGTAGAATGGACCGTCCCGCGAGTCGCAACGATTAGGAAGAGGGGTGCAATCTAAATACGAGTTCTGGGATCGTTTCAGCGGAACGGATCATTTATATGATGGATGCATGACGGAAGCATTTATAACGAACAAGATGGAAGGTAAACAAATTCATATCAGCAGCATCAACAGGTTCACTCTGCGCAGTCTCGCCACAACCTGTAAGCGGTGCATCAGGTTTTTGTGCGCCTACGAAGCATACACGACGGCTTCCAGCTGCAAACAGTCCGCCGCGAACCGTCTCCTCTGACACCCGTGGCAAGTACGTCACGTTCGCCGGCTCTATCGACGATAAGAGATGCCGTCTCTACCACAGGGTCGGGGTGCTTGCGACCCAGCTTAACTGCGCGATACATGTAACTAGCCCTTATTAGTATAGACGCACTCACCGACTAGGAAGCCTGCTCTGGTGCCGTCCGGCAGCAGGTGTTCGTGAGCCTGCGAGGCATACACGACGGCCTCCAGCTGCAGCGCGGACACCAGCCCGCCGCGCACCGTCTCCTCGGGCAGCCGTGGTGAGTACGTCACGTCCGCCGGCTCTACCGACGATAGGGACGCCGTCTCTACCACAGGGTCGGGGTGCTTGCGACCCAGTTTCACTGCGCACACGTCACAACATGTGGTTAAATCAAGACATTCACATTGACCACTAAGAGTCAAGCGCTTCTACACGCTAAAATAATTGTGGAACATAGAAACGACAGCGACTTTTTGTCTTATTTAGCGCTGACGTAGTGTATAAACGTTAATTTAAAGTAATGGGCGACTGTGTGTAGAAACGACAAGAAACACGGATATAGACCCGTCTAATTTTCTTAGCGTGTAGAAGCTAACTTATTGCGATCTCTGTAAGAGTCACGACCACTATATTATACTTCGTTAAAATGTTCGATAAGATGGGATTGGATAATGATCTTTTTATTAAAAGCTTGTGCCTAAAATATCGCGTAATATCGTTGGAAGATTATTTAAAATACTTACATTTGGAGGGCATATAGTCGGCGTATGTCTCCGCGACGCCCATTTCTTCATCATCAACTTCCTCCTCGTCGCCCGGCATCTGCGATTAAATTGTATAATATGCTTTATTTACCAAAAGGAATTGTAGATTTCTTAAGCATTTCATGTTCATGACTTCTCTTATACATTGTTTATATATTTGTTTGTGCAACGAGTTACCTTGTCTTGTTGCCACATGCCAGGCTTGGGCTGTGACCAGGGGTTTAACTGTGTGAGTTGTCCCAACATGCCCGCTAGAGGACCGCCCATGCCTGATGCCAATATGTGGTTCAGGTTCTGCAGGATGTACGGGTTCATTCCCGGCATGCCCGCCATTTCCACTGCAAAAGACGAACAAATATTGCAGAAAATTCGTGTTTCTCGTCATTTTGTCCCCACAAATAGTCATATTGTTTTTAATTACGTACCAATTAAAAGCCATAATCGTAGTCTTTAATAATGACAAATTCTTTTGTATACAATGAATCCCCAGAACATATATCTACATAATCAACGCTGCGGTCTGCTTCACAGTAGCGATGGGTAACTCCGGATTCAATGAATCAAAAGATCCGAAACCGCTGTGGGAGCCGAAACTCTTAATGATTCTGGCTAACTGTTATCCACTCCGAGGAATTATTTATTCCTTTCATTTTTGGATTGCTGAGTTACATGAACGAACATGATGCTAAGCGAATGAGTCGCTCTCAGGCTCTTATAAAATATAAGTAGGTGAATCAAAGGAGTCAAGGAATCGTTAAGAGGAGTCGGATCCGCGAGCGGAGCCGGATTAAGTGAGCCGAAACACTCCGAGGAATCGTGAATACCCACGACTACTTCACAGACCGTAACAATATGCTCCCTTTTGTTATTGCGACCCACAGAATTTCATACTGATGTTTATTGTTTCATTATACTGTATCTTTTTATAACTTTGTTAAGTAGTTGTTTTCTGTAAACACTTAGAAATTGTATTTTTTTTAATAATTTCCTCTACTTCAAAACAATTTTGTGTAAATATTTTGTGTGTAGTTTTAAAACAAATAAATTTTATATTCATTCATGCAAATTACAATTAGTATCAAAATATAAAGCGAAAGTTAAATTAAGAGAGAGAAACCGAATGATAAAGAGATGAAAATAGTTGCAAGTGTATAGCCTCCCCCCGCGCATCAGGCAGCCACGTCGAGCGGTCAGATAGCAGCGGCCAGTTAGTTCTTCCACGATATATACAAGTGCGCACATTATGCGACCAGCGGTCATATACTGACCGCGCGGCCAGCAAGAAACTACACGACATACAGGCGGCCACTCACTGACGTATCTGGCCGCGAGACGAGCCGCCCGCATGCAACTGGTCGCAGCGACCATGGCCGCGCGGCCCGGCCGTCTAATGCGCGGGGGGCTTAAGACATCTATATAAAACGTATTAACACTAGTACAATCTACAAAATAACAAAATATTATGTTTAACAAAACATACAGACACATTATATCTAACACTTCATCCCCACATACAGAGCGGTAGCAGAGACAAAGTGACTAATTTAATTACAAGCTAAACTGAACTTTAAAAATGATTGAAATACGGTTGACAATGGCATAATGGTAAAGTCCAGCAACCATATGCGACGTTACCCGAGTGAAGAGACCTTATTATTGATATGGGCTAATAGTCAATAAGACTTTGGTTAAGATTTTCAAAATAACATTAAGTTTAAGTAGAAACCGGGTCTAACAGCTGATTTTTAAGATAAAGCATAAGATAGCTATGTTATTTTTAAGATATCACTAGTCACAAAGTAAAATCTACAATAAGGTCCCTTTACTCAGATAATGTAACATATTAAAAAAAGTATCGGTCGTATTGGTTATTGTCGAATTATTGTATTGGTCGCTTGGCCGCCATTGCGCAAATAAAAAGGTGATAGAAAAGACGAAAATAATTGCAAGTGTGTGATGGCTACATAACAACGCTACTCGTACCATTCGCTACTAACGAAATATATAAAAAACACAATAGACACGTCACTGTCGCACTGAAAATCTATAAATAAGTGAATAATACAGAAGAAATATTTTTTTAACATCCAATAGAAAAAGGAGGCGTGTTATAAGGTTGACGTTTGATGTTTTTAAATAACTTCCAAGTGATTTAATTAATAAATACACTGTATTGATTTGCCATTTATTAAAAGAATTTCATAGCGAAACTATTTTTTCTTCGTGAGATTTTCTAATTCACGGAGTTTGTGCCAAAATACGTTTTTTTAAACATTGGATAAGATTGTACGTATTTTGAAAGTCGATAAGTTGGTGACGAAAAAGCCAGCCAAAAGAGAGTCGGGTTCCATAGCCATTTCAGAACATAGCCTAGCCTCTTAGCCTCTGAAATTGTTTGACATAAAAAAAAAACTATTTCACCCTTTTTGCGATGAAGCGAAATTTTAAAAGAGGAATTACGTCACGACTTTGAACCTTTATGAAAAAAAACAGTGAGTATTTATGGAACATTCGGTGAATAGAGTGCATAGTGCGGTGACGTGTCTGTACGGTGATTCCGTGTGCATTACTCACTCTGTGCGAGCAGCGACGCTGCATTGTAGGCGGCGGACGAGCCCGCGGCGTACGGCGAAGGGGGGAGCGGCGCTACGTCACCACAATCACAGGATTTATTATGTGTTACCGCGTATGAATAAAACAATAATAATCGAATGGACAACAGTTCAATTCGAATGGACGAATGTCGATTAATCAACAAAACCGGAAAACAATCAGCGCCGGTTAATCGACTCGCCTCGATTAATCATTCGCAATCACGCGTCGCTACATTGTCATGTGGAATCACTGCCCAGTCTCGATTAATCGACCCGGCCTAATTAATCGACGTGCCTCAATTCATGTATTCGCTTGGATTTATCCACCCACCTCGATTTATCTATTTGCTTCGATTAATCGGACCGTTTCATTCGTTCGAATAATACATTTGAATAACTAATATTCGAATATTTTCATTCGAAATCGCGCATTGCTAGGTCACAGTATCGTGGGTCGTATGATTATTAATATTAGATGCTTACCTATGAAATGATCGATTTTATTACTGGCCACTATGAGTTTCGATACCTTCTGTTCTAATTCGAATTTCAAAATAAAACAAAATGCATCTAATAGCCACATTCAAAATCAGTTTTTCATTTGTTTTTCTGCACCTAAATGTTGTTCATGTGATTGTCTAGAAATTAAAATGGATAAATTGGAAATTCGTGCTATTTTTGAATACGTTTCGTCGTATTCAAAGTTTCGTCGCGGCACCAACGCAAGTCAGACAGCTCACAACAATAGCCCATACAATAGTATGTATGGGAGAAACACCACAAATGATAGCACCGTGCGTCGATGGTTTAAACGCTTCCGTTCTGGATATTTCGATCCTAAGGATGAGTGAGTCCCACAGGCGATCTACGATCAAGGTTAATAACGATCAATTAAAGGCTATAGTGGAAGCAGATCCATCTCGAAGTGCAGCTGAGTTAGCAGCAGGGTTTGATGTTAATGATAAAACAATGTTGGTTCATCTGCGTCAAATCGGCGGCAAAATATAGAAGCTCGAAAAGTGGGTACCGTATGAACTGAACGTACGCCAGCGACAACAATGCGTCGAAGTGTGCATAGTGTTATTGAACAGTCACAAAAATGAAGGAATTTGGAATCGCATGGTGACTTGTGATGAGACTTGGATCCTGAAGGATAACTGCAAACGTTCGTATCAGTAGCTGGATCCAGGAGTTGCAGCCCAACAATGTCCACAATGCAAGATAACTAAGAAAACGCTACTGGTATAAGTTTGATGGTCCTGTGCCAGTATTGTCCACTACAGTTTCTTGCTAGCCCGTCAAACTAAGATGTGTGCTCTAAGGAGCTGCTCATACGACAGTTTTAAAACTTCAAGAGCTGGACCTGGAGACTCCCTCGGCCACCATACTCACGTGGCATACAGGGGTGGCATCAATCAACTGCCCGTGAGGTGGCGAAAGTGGTGGTATGGTATGGGTCAATATTTGGACTAACAATAAATATTATTATAACAAAAAAAAATCAGTTTGTCATACAAATCGGTCATTTCATTGGTAATAAGCACCTAATATTACACACGTGCTAAATTTAATTGTTAAAGCAGTTAAATTAACTTATGGGCTTATTCTTTTCTCTATATAAGAACTGTGGATGTATTAACTATATATATTAACCATCCATGATAAGCTAAGAGAATCTATTCTCTACTCATATTTGTGAGGTCTCACATTTCATTTATCAGTACCTTAGTGGTGAAGAAAAACATTGTGAGAAAACTCTGGGAATAAAAAATCTAACTTATGCACAATAGTCAGGGATCCACACTGCAGACGCTTGATGGATTATGGCCCGGAATTCTCTCCTTATTGTAAAAGAAAGTCCTGTGTGTTGTAGGGGAACATTGTAAGCTGATATCGAAACTTATCAATCTTAGTAGATATAGAGTCAGTTGTGGCTTTCACGGTGCATCTCCGATTTCTTTTTTGAGTTGCATAGATCTCCCCTTGTAATCGTAAAAATCAATCAATCAACGACTGGATCCAATGCTATTGGTATATATTGCATACATTCCAGAACCTATTTTAATTCAGGGGTATATGGAATAATGAATATTCAGCTTATACATATATTTTCTTACAAGTCCCATTCCCATGGCCCAAATGTAAATTGCTGTAATTGTCATTGTAACTTGAGTAAAGGTGTCGTCCTGGGTTAGTTGAACCTGCCTTCAAATAAACTGGGTGCCTTTGTGTCTCACAGTGTTGCAGATATACATGACTTGTGTGCTAATAGTGGAACTTGGATGTTCCTTCATCATTCAAGCCCGCAGACATCGCCAGTCAAATCTTGTTCCGGGTTGAAGAATAAAACTTTGTACTATTAGGACTGATTTAATCTTCTAGACAAATGTGAAACAATTACAACATATTATACGTGTGACGCGTCTCAGAATGGTTTGCGAAATGAAGTCGGCGCGCGGCCAGATCGGCACGGGCCGGGGGTGAGGGGCTGCGCAGGAGGCCGGGGGTGAGGGGGAGGGGGACCTCTATATGTTACCATACATATATGTTAACAAAGGGACTTATCTATTTAAATTTAAATGAATGTATAACTTACATGGAACACTGCGTCCCATTCCCATCAGTGGTTTGGAGAGCGCACTGGCTTGAATCTTGATTGGTTTCACATTGGCTGCCTGCCCGAATGCTAACCCTGATGGTGCTGAAATTATTAACATTTCTCTGTAATACTGCCTTACAACGAAATGGCATTAGTAACATTTTTAACGAAAGCATAAATAACATTATATTCGGGAGTTAAATGTAATTAAATATACCATGGGAGCTGATGGGCCATATCAGTATTTTCAATGTCAAAGTTGACAATATCTAAACTTACCAGCAAGAGGGTTCGTAGTGGGCTTAATAATGAGTGGAGGTGGTCCCTGGCTGATCTTCTTATCACCCATTCTACCTGCAGTCGTCTTGTCGCCCATCTTGGCGGCAGCTGCTAGAGTTTTCCCGCCACCTGCATTACAAATTCAACATAAATTTGATGTTATCCGAATGTTATTTATTGTAAGTATACATTTATTGAATTTGGTTCATAATTTCTAACAAACCAAGAAATAAATTCCTTTTATGTAACATTGTGATTTGTAAAGTGTAATAATGTGTGTAAGCAAAAAGTGTCCAAGATATGCGATATTAAAGTTATGAGCAGATTTGGAAACTAGAATAGATGTCTGATTGATCACATACGAGTAACGTCAATAAAGTGACAGGTTAGATAAGTAAAAAAAGGATATTTTAAGAAAATTCACTTATTGAGTTAAGAATTTAAATTTCTTAAACTAAATTTTAAATTATGGTTTTTTTTTTCTTCTAATGTTTGTTTAAATAACAACTTGCTTTTAGACATGTTATATTTATGATAAAGCATAAAAAAATACTTTTTAATTAAAAAATAAAAGAATTACCAACATCAATCCAGTATTTTTTAGTTAATTTCTTATACAAAAAAAAACTGTTAGTCCTTACAATATTGGTAGAGAAGCACTGTACTAAGCATTAGCACTTGAGATTAGCACCAACCTATCTGTTTCGCAGGCATCGTAAAAGGTGCCTAAAGGATACCAATCCCGCTACCTCAAGTTGTGAGAAACTACATCTACATCGGGAGTGGAGACACAAACCTGTTTGGCCAGTATGAGGAAACCCATGTACAGCAGTAAATAATAAAAGGGCTGGATACGATTATTGTATAACAAAATCATAGAACATACAGAAATTCATACAATTTAAAAGTATAGTACATACATAGTTAACTTCTTTAAAATCATACCTGGCACCTCCAAATTATCTGGGTCCTCATCATCATCAAAATCTGAGTCATCGGATGGTGTTGGTGGGTTATCTTCGTCATCTCCATATGCTGTCCGCTTATACTGAAATATTCATTAAAGATTCTAGATTTGATCCATAGATAGGTGTGAATAGGATTTTGCAAGGTCGGCGGCGCGCCCGAATCCTGGTGTTGCAGGTGTCCATGGGCGGCGGTAACACTTACCATCATGTGAGACCGCTTGCTCATCCGCCCTCTTCTCTATAAAAAAAAAAAACAGATAGAATATTGAAATTAGGATCCTGGAAATGGTATCCAACTCAGAATAAACTGCAGTGAACCAGTGCTAGTTTTCAGTATAATGTAATGAAACTTGGAAATTAATAAATAAAACAATAAAAATATCATTAAAGAAAACAATCTGTTGGCTGCATTAAGGAATGGACACAAAAAACAGGAATGAGCGTGAACTGACTGACGTCATACATCTAGGCTATGAGAAAGCTTTTGATACGAGTCACTGTACGGAGATTGATACACAAACTAGAACACTGGCATTTGTGGGAAACTTCATACGAATCAACGCATCAGAGTTGGTAAATACTCAGCAGACCTGCATCAAGTTCATAGTGAAGTTCCACAAGGATCTGTAATTAGCTCAATTGCTTTCATCTTATACCTTACAGACCTGTAAGACATTTTCAGTGTGCCGTTTTGTTTGTTTGCTGACAATAACAAGTTCTTTCGTAACCCTATAACTCAATATCAAGACTTGCAGCAGGACGTGCTTAACAGCATTGCATGATGGAGGAAAGAATGGTTGCTCACCCTCAACACAGGCAAGTGCACTGTCCTTCACATACATTGGGAAGCTCACATCAATACCGTTGTAAAAAAGGCATATACATCATTAACAAAGTGTTCAGTTATCACCATTGAGGCCTTCATGATAATCTACAAGACTTCCATATGACCTTTACTAGAACATGCATACTAAATATGGAGTCCATACTTTGTCAAGGACATGGAATTGCTGGAGACTATAAAGACGTGGGACAAAGCTGCCGAGACGGAAAATAAAAACAACTGCCTAAGAGGACATGAAATGAAGTTTGACCATAGTGTCTCCACCTCCAATCCCTATAAACATTTCATATAAACTGTGTAAAGTTGTTTTTTAATCCCGGAGACTAAAGTGACATTTCACGCGTTGCTAAATTTTGGCATTTTAAAAATAGTAATGTCTAGCAATCGGGAACAAATCAATCCATACGGTTTTACGTATGAGATATTGTTTAAAAAAGGTTTCTCTGCAAAATCGCGTGGTGCTCGATCAAACTTGTGGGAATCGATAGAATTCATTAGAATTAAAAATAGTCATCTGGCAAAAGAGTGAATTTTAAATATTAATATGGTGAAAATATCGTAAGTATGTAAATATCAATATCGTAAGTAATGACAATAGTTTATCTTCGAATATATTAGATATTGCATGCCTGGCAATTTTTTTGCACATAATATATAACCTATGTCCATTTGGAATAATGTACCTTTCAAATGGTGAAAGAATTTTTCAAATAGGTGCAATAGTTCCAGAGATTACCCTCCAGATTACACACAAACTCACAAAATTTGCACTCTCTCTTTATTATGGAGTGGAACCAGTTGCCAGAAACCGTTATAGATGCAGTTATTTTCATCACAATAAACAATTTTAAAGTCTAAAACGTATTTTGTCAATATCTAGTCCCGTAAAAGTAAGTCTGGAGCCGCTAGAATGTAGAGAAAGTTGGAATTAATCCCTATTTATTCAATTTCAGTTAGTGATACATGTCACAAAAACTTCATTGAAAATATATCCAAAACCATTTCATATGCATATTGGTAACCGAAACCGGTAAAAGCGAATAAATATCTCCATATCCACATCCAGATATAAAATAACATATCTCTAACAACCATAGATTTTTTATATCTTAAACGTTCGCGTTTTGTACGCATATTATATTCTAAATCCGGTCTGAACGTGACCACGGCTGGTGTAACCCATGCCGAAACGTCGAGTAGGAATGGTAATGGAATGGTCGGTAGGAATAACGTTTATTCAACACGTTAAGACACGATTTAGATTAGAAAACCATAGTTTTTGAATGAATGTGTTCACTCCCACTTAACCATCATATTATTACATTTCTATTGATGGATAGAACTATTTTAAAATTATTATTGCAAATGTCTTGCACGGAAAGTAAAAACCAAACAATTTATCTTCTATTGATCCCTTATTATTAGGTATATTATATTAGGTAGTCGATAAAATGTTGCGGCCATTTTATAGTGAAAATAATAGACCATTTAATTCGACTATTTCCGCCATTTTTCTAGAAGGGCCACTATTCCATCAGCTATAAAAATTTTGTAGTTTCTGAGCGAAAAACTGATTTAAATGGTTTATAGTGTATAATTTGGTAAAGAGCAGAATAAATGATAATTCGAAGGTGCTATGTATGGAGGGTGTATTAAAACTTCCCAGCCAAGCTCCATCAATTTTTGCTTAGTCATCAAACATGTATCTATGAGGTGGAGCATTGTTGTGATGGAAAACTACACCTTTTCTATTCACTAATTCTGGGTGTTTTTCTTCAAGTGCTTGTTTCAATTTCACTAATTTGTGACATTAGAGATCAGTATTAATTGTTTGGCCATGTGGCAAAAGCCTTTGCGGCACCAAACAAAGCCATGACTG
Organism: Sesia apiformis; assembly: GCA_914767545.1. NCBI lineage: Eukaryota > Metazoa > Arthropoda > Insecta > Lepidoptera > Sesiidae > Sesia > Sesia apiformis. Next base: position 1,284,905 of record OU611968.1, read on the forward strand.
TTTGGTGTGAGGACCGGCTTTGGGACTATTTGTGATGACTTGCTTAGACCGAGATAGTTTTTCGAACATTGTTATCGTAGGTGATCCACTTCTCATCACCTGTTACCAATCTCTTCAAAAATGGATTGATTTCATTTTGTTTTAGCAACATCTCGCATATGGAAATCCTATTCATAGTTTCTGACATTTAAAAAATGTGGCACTCAAACATGTAGCTTTTTCAAAATGCAGGTAATCCAAAACTGTTGAGTGATGAATGCTAAGCTCTTCCATTTGATTCCATTCTCCATCCTAATTTGATGACGGCTTATGTGTCAATTTGCTTCAATTTTTTCAATGCTAACATCAACATTTACTTTCATAATAGGACCACAGTGTGAAACACCATTCACATCAAAATTAGACAGTAGTTTTAGATAAAGCATCTTCTCCATAAACACCACAAATCTCTTTTCGAGCACTAAAAGCATTCATCCATCATTGAAAAAAAATTGTAAAACCTATCTAATTTTCTCCTTATTAACTTACATTTGAAAATTGTTAAAAATATGTATAGATAAAACTTTTAACTTGTAATTTCAATTTGGCACCATTACAAAAAGTCAGTTGTCAAATGATATATCACTTTGCCACTGGTAATCAGTGCTGCCAGAAATATAGCACACTAGTCATACATTAAAAAAGGATGCAAACTTTTCAGACTACCTATTAACCATATTACTCATCACTCCTTCGTCTATATGCAGTATCATACCATGTGGTATTTACCTTATGTAAATACCAAGTTGTTGAGAACAGTGCAGGACCGTGGAATGTGGCACAAACCAAAAGAGGCTTTTATACTCAGCAGTGGGTGAAAACAAGCCATAGATGATGATGATAAAATACGACAATCTTGAACCCATGACCTATCTAAGAGATTTTAACATCTATTGAAATAGATTTATTAACATCTATTAAAATACAAAATCCTTTTGTATCAATCCTATCAACAAAATTGGCATTATTAAGACAAATAGTAAAATGGCACTACCTATTCCTGATTACATACTGATAACTGTACAAACAAAATTTCATACAAGTCATTGTGTTAACATTCATTCAAATTTGTACACAAAACAATGAAAAGATTAAAAATTAACTCAACAAATCTTAATCTATATTTAAAATGTTGATCTTATTTTGTAGTAGATTTGTAGTAGAGCAATAAACAGTACTGTTTTTATACACCAATGTGTAAACAAAAACCTTGCAAAATTTTGGTACAATTTCTGCTTTTACTGCATTTATTTCCTATTCCTCACATATATACAGTTATACTTATATAACTGATAACGGGTTTATATCGGTTTTTTATTAGTAAACTGTAATTCTACTAAGATAAGTAAGGTTGAAAAATATCATGCATTTTATAAGATTCTAGTCAAGGGAATTGCATACAAAAATTGAAGTGATTGACAGTTTTTCCTTTCCTTGCATAAACGAGATTTCAAATTATTAAACGGGCACAAAAAAACTCAGAATTCAGGTAATAATTGATCGGAACATTGCGTTCTACCGCATTGTACTTCTGTGCACTGCATAGCTAAAGTGCAGTTATTAAGACGTATCCCGACGCTATACCTAGAACCTTCTAAGAAAATCAATACTGCCACGCCCAGCCTGCATAATTAACTTCCTAAGTAAACCAAGAAACCACAGGGTTTAGCCAAAAAACATCCAAATTTTATAACATGTGAGAGCACCATTAGCCTGACAGATTTTTTTTTGGTTAGAAGTCTTGAAAACATTGAAAAAAATTCAGAAAAGTACTCTTTTTCTATATATCAATTATAAAAGACATGTAATACAATATATTAAACAAACATATTATGTGGAATTCAAGATAAACATGCCAAAAAGATTTTTTTTTAACAAAGTCAACTTAGTAAAAAAGTATCAAAACAAAAAACTATCATTACCATTTTTATTGATGAATTGGTGTTGTAAAACGACTGGAGCGAAGTATTAATATATTATAGGCAATTACTGAAGTTTACATTCACTTTTGTATCACTTAAATGTGAAAATAAAAAGCGAAACTTTATATTTCGTATTTTCAAAGAGAGACGTGTGAAGGGTGGTCAATGCTTCCGCCATATTAAAATAAAATGCCCAAAGAGAAAAGAAGAATAAAGTAACGTACGGATACACGTACGGAATATCTGTGTTTTTCACCACAAAATTAATTTTAATTAATTTAGTTTCAGACCATACTTTAAAATAAAATTTTGTGTTTGTAATAATTATCAATATAAAATAACATAATAATCTAAAAATTTATTGAATATGCTTTAGGGATAAGGAATACTATGTTACTATGACGTTACAGTTTTAAACCTTTGCAGATATCCGAACAGATATTCACGAAATCGTTCCGTTCCATTCGCACATAAATCGCGCATGCTCAGAATCGATTGTCAAGTTTGAAGAATAATGAAAAAAAAAACTTTTTGATTTCTTGAAGACGTTATAACCCAGCAAAATCAAGAATGCTGTCTAAATAGGCCAAACCTACCACCATATCATACCACACCATACTATTATACATATGTCTCTACACTACTGGATTTATACCTCTAATTGGACTGAAGAGCTACTGATAAAATAAATTACCAACTTTTTTCCTCATATTTTTGTAATAAAATCAAGGAATTACTACCTACAGTGCGGTCGACAAGACACTTATGCAGCGAATCTGAAAATTAAAGAACGGACTGCTTACTGAGTTTGCTATCCCACTTAGTTACGACATTAGACTCTTGAAGGGAGCTGTGAATAATATTTTGCAAAGTCAGTAACGCAACTGTATCCCCCCTGATATTGCGGTTGTCCATGGGCGGCGGTGGCTACGGTGGCGTCTGCCACCTCTTCTATGAAAAAACCACCAAGTCAAACTGCGTTTCTTTAAATCATACTTTAATGTTCGATTTGAGTACTTTTCAAGTTTAAACTTTCTTTTTTTTGAACGGACTCTTTTTTAAATAATTTAATCCATATCAAACCCATTTTCTTTATGTTATCTAGTTAGACACTTGTTCTTGTTTCCATTTATTCTTGTGTCATATAACTCCAATAAGGCCTAAGATCTAGATCCTATTTGCTTGGACGCCCACATAAAGGATTTGTATGGAGGAAACAACTGAAGGATTTTTCACCAAGCCTGAAATCATGCATTCTGTTCATGACTCTGAATTCCATCTCATGAGAAAAAAAATTCTATTAAAAGAAATATGTATTTATATTTCAATTAATTTAGAATCATCAGTAGAATCATCAGTGGGTTTCAGCCTTTTTTGGTGACAGTCAAGGTAATAGTCGAGCATACAGTCCACCTGGTAGACTGTTATTTGGTTTATTTTGTTATCTGTTATCTGCTTATTTTGGAATAAGGATTGTACCGCGACTAAGGATTGACTAAGGATTGTACCGCGGATGTCTATGGGCGACAGTGTACACATGTACACTGTCGCCCATAAACATCCGCGGTACATGCCAACATCAATCCAAAATGACAAACGTTGGCACGCAATCGGATACGCTGCCCACCTTTGGAGATGTAGGAATGGATTTGGAGAAAGGGTTAGGAAAAATTGGGAGGAATAGGAAATAATAGGAATAGGCTCTGGCATATCTCACTCACTATCAAAACACATACGCACATTGGGGAATAGCTTAAAATGTAAAATACCCTACTTTTCAAGGTAGTCTTCTGTGAGAGAGGGGTAACAAGGTCAGTTGAGTGCGCCCAGCGACTAGCATTGGATTGCACCGTGCACCCTCCCCCTCCTAAAGATTCAGTATAACTACCTAAAACTTGATAACTACATAATTTTGTAAGGGTATACTTTATAAACAGTTAGTTTTGTAAGTAGGCTGAACAGATCGTCTTAGCGCAGTCGCAGAAAGCAAATCGATATTAATTTAGAAAAAAGTTATAATAAATATTTTCTCATTTTGTTGTAATTTAAATAACAAATCTATTTGTTAAGCAGATTAATTTGTCTTCTTTTCAATTAGATTAGCACTTTGTCAAACTTCACTTTTCACATTTCATTGATTATTTTGTCATTTTTTCAGTATAGGTAATGTAAATTCTAATGCTTTTAAAAGGGAAAGTTAATTTGTTTGTTAGCAATTAATGCAATTAATCAACGAAACACTACCAAATCATTGATCAATGTACTTGATCGACGTAACAAATACTTTTAATTTGGAGGATGGTCCAACAAAAAGAACACCTACCCTTTTGTTTGTTGTTTTTGTTTTGTGGTATCTATTATAATACCTAGGTAGTTATGCGATCAGAACGCATAGTTAGCATAAATGTAGCTGCATCCCAAACCGCTTAGCTTTCATGTCCGCTCTCGCGTTTTGACTGGCGCAGCCAGCAGGATATTAAGATGAAGACTTCGCCTGTGAGGACTAGAAAATTGGTCCGAGTGAAAGTTTTCGTGAGCGTCTTTACGTTTTTCGGATATCTGCGATCCAAATAAATGGCGTAATAGCGGAAAGGGCACTATAATCGGACCAGCTATAATCGGAGGAAATGGGGTTTCAACAGACTGTGAGTAAACTGTCACATATTTGCTAGATATGTGCAGGGCTGCTGGGTTAATTGTTTAAATAAAAACTCGGTGTTACATTGCACGTGAGACATTTATTAGGAGAACCCATAGAGACTAATAATCACAACCATAGACAATCCTAGACAATTCTAGAGCACAGACTATAATTTATGCAACACTCCTCTCTTCTAATTTTTATTAAATTTTTAAATTACTACAAATCAAGTCTCTGAACAGGCTTATGAGTACGTGCACTTCTACACACTTCTGGCTGCACTAGAATAGGAGAATTAGCAATGTTACTTGGTATTTCTTTGTTAATTAACGACTTATTTACTTCTAATTTCTCCGATTCTTTTTCTTGCTCCAATACACTTTCATTAGGTACACTATAGTTAGGCAAACACTGAGTAACATTCCTGGTGAGTATGCCTTTGTCAGTGTGCACATCATACATAACATTTCCTACTGGTTTTTCAATAACACCATCTAACCATTTTTGAGAGTTATCATATGATGCGATCAGTACTTTATCACCTGGCAAATATTGCTTTACAGGTTTCTTACAAATCAACTGCCGAGGAATAATTACATCTTTTTTTATTAAAGATAAACGTGTACGGAGTTTTCTACCTAACATTAACTCACATGGTGCCTTGCCTGTTGTGGCATGTGGTGCTGTACGATAAGCTAATAGCCAATGCTGTATACTATGATCTAAACAATTTTTATCAAACTTATATGCTAACATGGCCCTTTTGAAGGTTTGAACCCCCCTTTCTGCTAAGCCATTGCTGGCTGGGTGATAAGGTGCAGTACATATGTGTCTAATATTATTATTCTTACAAAAAGTATTAAACTCTTCAGATGTCCATTGTGGACCATTATCAGTCACCATTTGTTCCGGTAGACCAAATCTAGCAAAAATACTACGTAGACATTTAATTGTACTGCTGGAGGTAATATTGTTCATTTTAACTACTTCTGGCCATTTTGAGTGTGCATCTACAATGATTAACCACATATGCCCTAAAAATGGACCAGCAAAATCAGCATGAATACGTTTCCATGGCTCCTCTGGCCACTCCCATCTATGTATAGGTTTGATAGGTGGTAAGTTCCTATTTTGGATACAACCTGCACAATTATTAGTTAATGTTTTTATATCATTTGTGATGTTTGGCCACCAAAAACAACTATTAGCTAAAGATAACATTTTATTAATACCCAAATGACCAGAATGCAGTTCAGTTAAAACTTTATCCTTTAAACTGTCAGGTATAACTACTCTATCCCTCCATAATATGCAATCTTTAATTATATATAACTCAGTTTCTTTGCCTTTAAATTTACATAACTCTCTATTAATCAACTTTGGCCAGCCCTCTCTTAGGTAAGTACAAACCTTGCTTAAATTAGGGTCTTTCTGAGTATGTTTGGCAATTTCAGATAAAGTTACAGGTGGATTATCCAACACAATGCTGTTAATGTTGCCTTCCAGATTAATTTTATCCTCCTCATTACTATTTTTAATTGGTAACCTAGATGGAAAATCTGCTGCAGCATTATGTTGTGAAGTCCTGTACTTTATATCATAATTATAATTACATAAAATTAATGCCCACCTAGTCATTCTATCTGCATATATACTACCAGCTGTTTTATTTGGATTAAATATAGATATCAGTGGTTTATGGTCAGTAACTAATGTAAATGTTCTACCTTTTAAATACAAATCAAATTTCTTAACTGCCCATATAATGGCTAAGGCTTCTTTATCTATTTGTGAATATTTTACTTCTGCTTCATTGAGTGTTCTGCTTGCAAAAGCAATAGGGCGTTCAACAATATTATTACCTAACCTAATTTCATGAGCTAAACAAGCTCCTAACCCATACTTGGAAGCGTCACAGCTCAATACAACTGGTAGCTTTGGATTATAATGTATTAATACTTGCTCTGATACAATAGCTTTCTTGGCCCATTCATATGCTAGTTCTTGTTGCTTAGACCATACCCATTTTTCTGAATTCTTTAGTAATGTATATAAAGGTTTTAAATTTTCAGCAGCATTCTTTAGAAATTTATGATAAAAATTAATAGTGCCAAGGAAACTACGTAATTCTTTAATATTTTCAGGTTGTGGTGCTTCCAATATGGCCTTGATGTGCCCTGGTGTCTTGTGAATGCCTTCCTTATCAATCACATGCCCGCAATACTCTAATTGTGGGGACATCAACACAGTTTTCTCTTTATTTACTTTAATATTTAAATTTTTAAGTTTTTGAAATATACACTCTAAAGTTTTTAAATGGCAATCCACATCACTACTTGCAACCAAAATATCGTCAATGAAACAATATACATTTGGCATATTAAAGTGTTCATCCATAAAATCTTGCCATTCCTGTGGAGCAGGTGACATACCGAACATCATGAACGTTGGTCTATACAACCCCCATGGTGTGGTAATTGTCATAAGCTTTTGTGCCTCCTCATCCATTCGCCTGTTCATATATGCCTTTCTTAAGTCAATTTTACTAAATACTGTTTTAACATTTTGATCATCTTTATTTAATTTTGCAAAAATGTCTTCAATGACAGGGATTGGATGATTTGGCACCTCCAAAAATGGATTTATTGTTACCTTGTAATCCCCACAAATTCTTATATTATGAGGTCCTTTAATGATGGTCACTATGGGTGTAGCCCATGTGCCTGTTTCTTTATTTGTCACTCTATACATTTTACCTTCGGTACATAACTTGTCAAGCTCCTTTTTAACTAAATTTTCTACAGCATAAGCTATTCTTCTTGGTTTAAATGCAATGGGTTTAATATTAGCTTCTTTTAATTTTAAAGTGCCTACAGTACCTTTAATTTCGCCTGGAACCCCTGAAAATATATCCCTATATTTTTCTACTAAATTGTTAAGTTTAATTTGTGAATCTTGGTGAATAATTAAATTGCACCGTTTCATACAAGTTTGCCAATCAATTTTCATAGCACTCAGCCAATCCCTACCTAACAATGGCTTTTTACCATCTTTGACAATAATCAATGTTGCTAAGTATTTTTCATTTATAATTTTAATATTTACATTTGTCTTACCCAATACAGTGATATTGTTACCACCATATCCTGATAGCTTTAGGTTACATGGAAATAATTTTAAATTAGGAAAGGATGCTATGAACATAGATTCAGGCATTAACGTGACATCTGATCCACAATCAATTTCAAATGATATATTTACATTATTAATTTTTAAAGTTATATACCAAGGACTTGGACGCTTCTCATCTATTGATACCACTTTGTTAATATTTAATTGACACTCTGTTTTCTGAAATAAACTAGACAAATCATAACTATCACCCACAGATTCACTATTCAATTGTACTTCACTAACTTGCATAACAGAAAATTCTTCATCATTTGTAATTTCATGGACCCTCTTGGGTTTGAAAGTTTTGTTACTGTTTGCTTTGCAAACACTTGCCATATGCCCCTTCTTGTGGCATTTAAAACATTCTTCCTCTTTAAATTTGCATTGGGGTTTTACATGCCCCATCTTCCCGCAGCAATGACATTTAATGTTCACCTGTTTTTTTCTTATTTTGTGTATGTCTGAGCTTTCTTGCCCAGAACTGCCAGCAGTTATTAATTTTGCTCCCTTCTCCGCCAGCTCCATGCTCATTGCTATCTTCACGGCTTTTGCAAACGTTAAATTTTCTTCACCAAATAATCTTTTAACTATGCTTTCACTCTTTAATCCATGAACGAATTTATCTCTTAGACATCTTTCTAAATGTGTGGTAAAGTTGCACGTCTGTGCCATTTTCTTTAATGCCGCCACAAACTCAGAGATTGACTCGTTTGCCAACTGTTCACGTTTCATAAACTTATATGTTTCCGCGATTTCTGATTGCTGTGGCTCCAAGTGTTTTTCAACAAGTTCCACTAATTCAGTATACGTTTTATCCTGTGGTGTTTCCGGGAAACAGAGTTCTGATAGCAACGTGACCATGTCAAAACCTATAAACGAGATTAAATATTGTGACCACTTCGTTTCATCCACCTCGTGGATCTTCATTTTGTTTTCAAACACCTGTTTGTACACCTTAAATGTGCATTTTGCAGCTGAAAACTCAGGCAGTGAGAGCCCAGCAGCCGCCATTTTGTGAAATTTCGTCCGACGTAACAAGACGAAATTATTCTACTATCTTTCTTGTAGTTTACGGACGTAACACGTAAAACTTTCACTGTTTTCTTTTTATCCTCGTCGCCACTGTCACATATTTGCTAGATATGTGCAGGGCTGCTGGGTTAATTGTTTAAATAAAAACTCGGTGTTACATTGCACGTGAGACATTTATTAGGAGAACCCATAGACTAATAATCACAACCATAGACAATCCTAGACAATTCTAGAGCACAGACTATAATTTATGCAACATAAACCTCTTCACATTCCTGTCTTTCCTTCTTCTTATTCCTGTTGGCTGTACATTAGTTATGTTATAAGATTTTATTATAAATTTTAATGTGAATTGAATTATAAAATCAGAGAATTATTATAGAAATTGATTACTTATTTGAATTATAAAATATTAAATGTTTTTTTTTTAATTTGTGAAAGTTTATAAAGTATATAAATTGTTAAAGTATTGTGATATTATATTATAATTAAAAAAAAATGGATCAAATTCGTACGATACCATATAGATCTTTCAGGAAAGATAGAGACAATGCGCAAGATTTGTATATATTTCATGCCGTAATTGGAAAGGCGGCCCACCTGATTTGTGAGCGAGATGAGATGACATAGGCACATGGGACGAATTGAAACAATTACTAACTCAGTATTTCAGTGATCCGAGGTCTGAGGAATACATAGCCATCGAGCTAGAAAGTTTAAAAAAAGCACATGGGGAGTCATATTTAAATTTCTGCAATAGAATCCAAAACGTCAGAAGTACAGTAGAATCCGTTTACTATGACTCCGCCTATATTGACCAACCGCTTAATATGACGTATTGCAATGCGAAGTTTTGGTTTTCAAACTTGTATGAAACAAAGTTCGGATATAATGACTTCGCTTAGAGTGACATATTGCTTATTATGACCTATTTATAAGAAATTATGTCCGGTTATAGTGACCAATGAAAAGGGCAATGTCTTCTTTGCACAATAGTGTTAGAGACTGTTATTACAACCTAAAGAAAAAACAAAAGCAGGACAAAGAAATATTGATTTCTTATGTAGGTACATTAAAAGTAAAGAAATATGTAATGTACATACATTACAATACATAATTTTATGTTTAGCCAGTTCATATGTTTCTATTTTTGATTAAGTTAAAAAATGTTACATGTTCTATAGATACATACATTTTGTAGTCATTTTTCTCTCTATTAAACTAAATACCTAACAATAATAGGATTTTTTTTTATTTTCTAAGATTATGCTTTTTAAGGCGTTCGCTTAGTACCTATGACGTATTTCTCATTTCGCTTCGATGTCATTATAAGCGCATTCTACTGTACTCTCTTTTCCATATCATCTTGGATCAAGGAGTCAAAGACGTCAAGATGATTATTTAAAAATACCGCAGTTAATGTATTCCTCTATAATCTCACGAAGGACATGATCAGAATTGTTCGACTGAAAAATTGCAACACCTCCGAGGACGCCTTATGCATTGTTTTTGTGGAGGTTGAATCAGTATAATTCCCCCCAAAATCCAGGATTCAAGTTTGGGGTACCGAACCAACAAAGGTTCGGCAACCAACCAAGTTTCAAATTCGTTAGCCCGCAGCAGCAATTAGGAGGATATAGACCACCTATGCAACTTTCATCGAATCAACAACAGCTCTTCTTTGGTGTTCCACCCGCCTATCGACAGGCACAACGACCAGCCCAATAATATGACAGTGATGTCTCTATGCGCCCCCTTTGAAGTCTCGGCGAAGCTCCATTTCGGGGTTATCACTTTTAGACAATGTTAGTGTTGTTGCCAGAACTACAAAATAGAAAACTAATAATTTTTCCTTTTTGGTTCGATTAACCTATTATAATTAAATTATAATCGAGTATGGTCGATTATTCCCATAATCGATTATTGGTAATCGATTACGGACATCACTACTTCATAATTCAATCGCCATTTTGGTTTTTCTTATTGTTGATTTGAGGTTCGTGTTCATTCGTCATTTTTTGTCAAGAGATTTTCCAAATTTTTACTTTAGTAATTTGTACGTTTGTAATAAAACACTGAAGATGGATTCTCTTGTCGGCTATGGTAGCGAAGACGAACATGAATCTGAACATTTTGCTGATCATTCTTCGGTAAGTATTCATCGCGTCCTTGAGATATTTTTCTGTGATTATTGTATTATTCTATTATTGTATGTCGTGCACATTTACTTTTAGGTAGCGATTCTTTAAAAATAATTTAGGAATAGTGCTATGTATGAATGACATGGATATTAATCTATATTCTCTGCTTGACCATAGAATAACTTTTTAGGTGGAACCAAATGGCGCTGGGGGCTCCCGTCGCCGCGACGACGACACAAACTATGACGACGTGAACATGGACATGAGCGAGGTAATTTTTATAACTAAAATCACCGTAACGTAAATTACCAGCAAATATTTTAAAGCCACCATAAACAAAGCAAATAGACAAGTCAAAACTTTTTATTGCTCTAAAATTAGCATCAACAGAGTACATATCTATCTTTATATTTATCAAAATATCTCAAGAAAATACTAAGCAACACTTTGTTGTCTGTTTTCAACGTTGATATTAACACTTTATTATTTTATATGTTACCCATTTGTAAATTGACACAAAACAAAAGTCAAATACCCCTCGAGTTCGTGCTGAGGCCTCAAGATGATCCCACTGGTGTCAGCGCTCACCACTCTCCCTGTAGCATCGCTCCCACGTGAGTACATAGATTTAAAAATAATGGTCAGGCTTGCAAACTTTTCCGATTGGATTATACCTGTATACATGATTCTCTGTAAATTTTGTTCAACAATTTCAAATTGTATTTCAATAGTATAGAATTATGAAACTGTCTGTTTTGTTTGTATGGTGATGGCATACCTTTCACATTCTTTATATAAAAGTCAATAGTAAATTATATAAAAATTTGCTAGTTTTTTAAAAATAAGAGATAGAAATAAGTTTTTTAAAAGGAGCTCAATTTATGCTTTCTGATTTAGATTTATTCATCTGCAATTGCTTTTATTGTATTGCAAAAATAGTCTTTCTTTCCAAAGTATAGAAGTGAAGATTTTTAAATAAGAAAGACTTGTTAATCAGCTGGTATGCAAATAAAGATAGCCCCTTACATTGAACAGATTTGAACAGTTTAATAGTTCAAAATGTAAATGTAGTTGAATTATTGAATAGTGGTGGTAAAACTCAGCTTCATTTTTATTCGTCAGATCTGTTGATCTTGTGTTACTTCCACAAGACTAGTCTTATAAAGGACATTTTTAATTGAGGTTGTAATAAAAAAAATAGAATTTGTAATTAAGTTGTATTATGGTTATATCAAATCATGTCTATCACAGTACAGTGGTCAACATAATAGTTATGTAAGACTGCATGTAATGATTTTATCATAACATGCCTTTTATATTAATTGTGACTAATAGCAAAAACCCATATAGAACTAATATTTTTTCAAAGGATATGTACATAGTGTGTGTTTGTCGCAGGATTCCCAGGGGGCAGAATCGGAGCCCGAATTGCCGCCTGCGGAGCCTGGCAGCTCAAGACAAACGTCGCGTGACGACCGCCGCAGCTCCAGTAAGTTTCAGCTCTATAACTGTAGCACTATCGCGTTTTGTACACATTTTATATTGTAAACTCGTGTAGAAATAACAGGTAAACAAATCCTTAATTTTACGCGTTTGGACCCAATTTACTATATAAAAAGTTGTAGCTCTAGTCAATTTGATTGATGTCCACCGAATCCCTCCTGTTTAGTCCAGTTTCAAGTAAATCCTCCAGTCCATTAGAAATTATAATTACAAAAGAACTATACTTATGCTGTTATAATTTACAAGAGCACTAATTATAATTTTAAATAAACCTCATTTACAATCTCATTTATCAACTTCTCAATTGCTGCACCTGAGGAGAGGAATATAATATGAGAGGAATTACACTCGAGAAATTAACTGAAGATTAACTGATATTAAAAAAAGTAATTACTTTTACACAAATTTTTTGCCTTATTATCTCTAAATGTTAATTTTTTTTTTTCAATTAGCAATCATTCAAACCCATTAATTTATCGTTTTTTTTAATTTACTTTTATTTCCTTTTTTATGTCTAGTTTTTAAATTATTATACCTTTTGGACTTCACAGTGACCCTGAACTATTTAATTTCAATCTGGATTATTTTTATATTAGGTTGTAGGGAAAGTTCTGCATGTTTTTATGGATAAAATGAAACACAAAATTTCAATACAAGGAAGTTTATTTAATCAATTATATATTGGCCGTTTTGATCGACGATCTTTTGCCATCTTTCGGGCAACTTCATAATCCCGCTGGTGTAGAAGCCCTGGGACTTGCTGGCGAAAAACTCATCCAATGCATTTTTGACAGCCTCTGTTGAGTTGAATTTTTGGCCATCAAGATGGTTCTGCAGAGACTGGAATAAGTGGTAGTCTGAAGGAGCAATGTCTGGCGAATATGGTGGGTGCTGCATAATATCCCAGCCAAAACCACTGAGCCGGGTACGGGTCGCCAAAGATGTGTGAGGCCTTGCGTTGTCGTGATGGAAGACAACGCCTTTTCTATTGGCTAGTTCCGGGCGTTTTTGAGCGATTGCACGCTTCAATTTGCTCAGTTGGGACATGTACACATTCGAAGTAATCGTCTCGCCCTGCGGGAGCAGCTCATAGTAGAGCACACCTTTCCAATCCCACCAGATACACAGCAACAGCTTTTTGGGTGCAAACCGGCTTTGGCGACCGGTTGCTATGACTCGCCGACCTTGCACCACGACATTTTGCGCTTTACGTTGTCGTACACTATCCATTTCTCATCACCAGTCACCAATCGTTTCAAAAAACCGTCCATCTTGTACCAGCGGAGAAGATTTTGGCAGACCTCAACTCGGTCCATCAAATTTTTTTCACTCAGTTGATGCGGCAGCCAAACATCGCACTTTTTCGTCAGTCCAAATGCTTTTATGCGGTCAGCAACGGTTGTAAAGTGGATGCCCATTCTCTCTCCGATCTCCCGCGTCGTTAGATGCCGATTTTTCTGGATCCACTCCATGATTTCGTCATCGTTTGCCTCGGAAGGCCTTCCGGAGCGTGGTACGTCGGCCAGGTCCAAATTTCCAGAGCGGAAGCGGGCAAACCATCTTGTGCATGTGGATTCGTTTACGGCATCCTCCCCATACACAACCAACGCATATCTCACGTTTGGCATCCGCCGTCTTCAACCCTTTTTTGAAGAAAAATAACAAAAGGTGCCGAAAATGAACTTTTTTGTCCTCCATTTCAAAACAACGTTCGCGTCGAACAACAAATGCGAATTTAATGTGTCTGTCAAAATGACAAGCATAATACCACCTGTCAATAACCGTAATGAAGTTGGCTGTAAGTGGAGTCAAACCTCTTTTATGCCGACTGGCGCTATCTCTTGGTCAAAACATGCAAAACTTTCCCTACAACCCAATACCATGACTTTTGTTTTATTTATATATTCTTTTCTTTCAATTTTATTAATAAGTTCTATCGACGTTTTTCTTTGCCGATGAGCTAGTGCTAATGGAAAAAAATCCACACGACCACCGTAACATGATTATTTCTTATTCAAAAAGTCATTAAAACATAATGTTAGCAAACAAAATAATAAAATTTAAAACAAGGGGATAAAACTGTGCGGTCTCATAGGACTCGAAAGGGTATCCATCTGAGCACAAGCTGTATACCGTATAAACAGCATACAGCGCCATACTTATGCACTGAGGATTGAACTCGCCACTTCACTATCAACACTTACAAATAGTATGTCTTTCTGTTACTACTGTTAGTAAGTAATTAATTAATGTCAGTAATAGTTAGTAATTTTAAAATTGTATTTCTCATATTCGAAGCCAGGTTTGAGTCATTCACTCATGAATAGGGGGATAAATCAAAATTACTTACAATATATTATTTGTTTATTACAGATGACAGCAGGAGCGACCGCGACTACGATCGCAGGGAGCGGCGACGCGACTCTCCACGAGACCGCTCCGACAGGAGACGCGATTCGCCGCGCCGAGACGATAAATACAGGTCTGCTGTAGTCAATGTCTTAATGTCTTAATTAGAGCTGTGAATAGGATTTTGCAAGGTCGGCGGCGCGCCCGCATGCCCCCTGGTGTTGCAGGTGCCCATGGGCGGCGGTAACACTTACCATCACGTGGGACCGCTTGCTCGTCCGCCTCCTAGTCTATAAAAAAAAAAAAATTTAGGTTTTAAAAGCGTTTTGATTGAAAAAACATGCTATATTTTAGTTTCATGTTCCAAAACTCTTTATTATGAAAAAAAACTATGATTAGGGGTTGGTTCCATTCTGATTAAAGTCTGATTAATGTGTTATAAGTTAACTGACGCTCCATGATTTGTCACCAATGAAACTTCACTACAACTTCGAACATGCTTACAGTTAATCAGGAAATAATAGTGATGACCACGAGATACAAGGACAGAATCTTCAATCATCTTAACAGTGAAGCCTTGTCTCAAATTTATTTAAACCATAGCCTAAAAAAGCTACCACAGTACTTTGTACTGACAATGAGTCAAACCAACTAATAAAGGTAACAATCTGGAATCATCACAATGGTCCAGACCCATGACAGTTGCTAAATAACCTTGACTGTGACAGATAGCAACTTCCGAAAATAAAAAAGAAACATTAACTTAACACGTTAACTGCCATGGCGAACACACCATGAGTGACAGACTATCATCCCCCAAGGCCTCGCGAAAAGTGGGAAAATAGTCAATTTACGCCATCGTGTTTTTCACGTTAAAATGAATAAATATAAGTAAATAAATAGTCAAATATAAATATTTGTAAAAAATCATTTATAATTGCTAAGTTAGGTGCTGTCGCGCACCGGTGGCTGTCGCAGCCTACGCGGAAGCATTTGCAAAATTACAATAGACGGCGCCGCGCGGGTCACCCCGGCGAGCACCCCCGCACGGGCGCGCGGGACGCGACGCCGCGTCGCTTGCGCTCGTATGTTCGCGGTCACTCGCAGTATGGTACACGATTCATATCTGGTTGGTGCACTGCACGTTTTCTGTTATTTTCAAACATGGACGACGATTTTGAAATAACTGACGAACATCTATCACAGCTAGAAAACATAGAAATATCTTTTTTGAATAATAGTTTCATCATACATTCCGATGAAGAGAGTGCAGATGAAATTCAACCATCTCGCCAAAAGCGACGCCGCCGTATACTTTCTGCTAGTGATGACAGTGAGATAGCTGCCCCGTCTTACTTCCGCAATACCCAATTCTCGGGAACATGGACGGAGCCTAAAGGTAATCAACGCTGCATTATTCCATTTACCGAAATCTCTGGACCTTCATCTCATGTTCGCTCTATGACCGATATGTCGCCTGCTGACTTCTTTGCACTTTTGGTATCCGATGATATATTGCAACTCATAGTTGACGCTACTAATACATATGCTATTACTAAAATTACTAACACGCTTGAAGTTACGCAATTCGCGCGAATTCGTCAATGGACACCCACTAACCTTAGAGAAATGAAGAAATTTCTAGGATTGATTGTGTTTATGGGCTTGGTAAAGCTCCCTAAATTAGCTGATTATTGGTCCAAGGACGAAATTACTGGACACCCATTTGCTAGAAAAATAATGTCCCGCAACCGCTTCGAACTGTTGCTGCAGATGTTACATTTTTCTGAACAGGATGAGGAGCACAGGTGTGATCGACTACATCGTGTAAGACAACTTTTGGAAGCTATGAACAACATTTTTATGAAACATTTGACGCCAGCGGAATATATTTGCATTGATGAAAGTATGGTTCCTTTTCGTGGAAGAATCATATTTAAGCAATACAATAAACAAAAACGACACAAATATGGTATCAAGGAATTCAAATTGTGTACATTACCGGGCTATACTTATAAAATTCATATTTACGCTGGGAAAAATGATGACGTCAACACTTCACCTACTAATATTGTGCTGTCGCTATGTGAAGGTCTATTTGATAAAGGCCATACTCTTTTTACCGACAACTGGTACACCAGCATTGGCCTGGCAAGAGAGCTTCTGAAAAAGGAAACACACCTCGTCGGAACGGTAAGAAAAAATAGAAAAGGCCTACCAAAAGAAGTAGTTGATGCAACACTCAAACGAGGTGAGTATAAAGCAGCGGAAAGTGAGGACGGAATCACTGTTTTAAAGTGGAAGGACAAACGGGACGTACTCGTTTTGTCTACAAAACATTCCGACCGATTCGTGGAGATTGAAAAGCGTGGGAAAAAAGTATTCAAACCTAACATCGTCTTAGACTATAACAAAGCGAAGGGTGCTGTGGATTTAGCTGATCAGTTGGCATCTTATTCTACACCTCTGAGGAAATCGGTTAGATGGTACAAAAAGCTTGGCATTAATTTGCTGCTAAATACTGCTATGGTAAATGCCTTTATTTTATACAAGACAGTAACAAATAAAAAAATACAAATTGTGGACTTCAGAAAACAAATACTCAAAGAATTCTGTAAAAGCGAAGTTGTTGAAGTGAGTCAAAGACCTAAAAGAGTAAAGCACAGGATAGCCAGAAAGGAGGGACAAGCAAGAATAACGAGGCGGTCATGCATGCTGTGTTATAAAGACAATGTAACTTCAATGGGCAGAGTTTACGCTAGAAATAAAACAAAAAAAGTAAGCACATTTTGTGAAGACTGCCCTGAAAAACCCTTCCTGTGTCTTAGTTGTTTCAATAAACTACATTCTTGATTTGTTGCCAATTGTGCCCAGAAAAAAAATATAAAATAAAAAAATATTTTTATTTTATAATTAATAATTATTTTCGCATACTAATAAATAATAATAATAAATATTGGTTTTATTTTTGACTAAGGTTGATATTTGTCTAAATGAAAACCTATTCATGCATAATGTACTTTTAGACAAAATAACATAATAGTTGCTGTTGACGCAGTAGTTGTTGTTTAGATAGGTAGTAAGTATAACTAGTATATGAACGTATAAAATGACAAATAAAATACGTTAAAGTTCTAGTAAAATAGGGAGAAGTAATATTTTTTTATTACATTACTAAATGAACATTTCGTCGGACACGTCGGGTCATTACAGAAATTCATCTAACTTTTTACCATTTATATTTTTTGATGTGCTAAGCTATACAGTTTGGTCTTCAAAGCCGCACGGGTCATATGCTATAGTCTGTATCTTTAAATTTGGGTTCGCCGGCCCGCTACAAACATTTGAATGTGGGTTGCTCGCGCGGTTACCGGTGTCCGACACGGCCTGAATGGAACAATGGGGTGTCGCTCACATGGTGTTCGTCACGGCTCGAATGGAAAAGTAGTGATTTTTCTTTGGCAGTTAACGTGTTAAATGGAATGAGTAGTTCTAGTTTGTCCAGTTGCTAGTCACTTTTATCTATGAACTTTTTTATTGAATATGTTTACTTCAAGTCATTAATATTATTCCAATCAGATCTGATCGCTCCGATCGTAGTCGCGGCTATGAAGGCTCCTCCAAACGAGGCCTGCTCGGTGACAAACCTGATGACAGAGCATCTGACTCTAAGGTAAGTCATTTTCAAATTCTTCATTGTTTTCACTCAATTATTAGATGAATATTCATACAAGTCTATCCACCATCCCCCATTGGGCCTGCACGGTGGAGTATGGTTTGAAATCTCCTAGTGATCTGCTATGGGAGGCCTGTGCTGTTTAATTCAATATGTTAATATGGATGTAACATCTCTCTGCATTTTCTACCACCTATATAATGGCAGAGCTGTTCAACCTGATACATGTTTAACTTCAAGTTTTTTTTATTATCACACCTCTCGTCACCGAAGGTCAGTTAATTTTACACTTTCTTGACGGAGAGCTGCTGCATACAGTGCAGTCTTCATACAGAGATGGGATGATGATATTCCGAAGCTGGCCGACACCACCACTCTGTTCACACATAGATAATTTAAAATATGTAGCAAATACAGAGTAATGGAGAGTGCCGTGTGGTGTTGTGGGCCGGCTATAGAATAACACCAACCTATCTCTTCCCGCGTTTGTCGTAAAAGGTGGCTGAAGGATAACTAAACCGTTACCACAACCGCTGAGGCACTACACCACCTTTAAACGAGTGGACTCGCCAACCTGCTTAACCAGCGTGGTGTTTCAAGGCCATACATCCGTCATGCACGGGAGGCCTCTTGTGCATGAGGGGGCTCATGTCCAGCAGTGAATACTGAATGGGCTGATTGTCATCTTAATAATTTATTTCCAATCATAGAGGTACACAAATATAAAGATCTTAAATGTTTAGATAGTCCGCCTATTATTGAATTGAAAGAGTAATATGTTCAGGTGCCTGCACTGATGGACCTGAAGCCTTTCGGCGGCGACCCTCCGCCGGGATTCGGACGCTCGCAGGATGCTAGAGACGCCGCATCACCAAGGTAAGTCCACTTATTTTTAAGGTATATTACCTAAAGAATTCTTGTTTAGAGAAAATATCAAGTTCAAACAAAAGTAGAAAGAAAGTTACTAGGTTTGATGATAGAAATTTTTTGTTGAGAAGTTGCAGGTATTTTTTATTTCATGCTGTATATTTTGTTTATGTTAATCACTCCTGAGTTAGACAAATTGAATTCGAGGACTGTATAAATTGAACTTGAATTTTTTTAATGATATTGATTCCGAGCAGCTATTTCCTACTACATACATAAAAAGTTAAATTGACCTCAAATTTACCACTTCAACGCCACTCTGTAATGAGAATGGAGCCTTATGGATGGTAAGTGATGACAGTTTTATGATTATCGAACTGTAGCTCCAACAGAATAGATTACGAGAAATAATTATATTGAGAAAATATCGACTGAGCAGCAAATCGATGACAGCAAAACAGGTGGCTTATTTCAGATTATGTTTGAGTTTAGGGTAGAGACTCTCGAAGCGCTACTCCGTCCACTGACGTTTGATCATGACAATCTTAGTAATTTAAAACTATTTAGTAATTTGTTAATCTTAGTAATCTTAGTAATTTGTACTGTGTGGTGTCTGTCGACCGACTATAGAATACCACCATCCCTTTCCCTCCCGTTCCCCACGGGGGTGTCGTAAGAGGAGACTAAGGGATAACAACCGCAGCGCTGAAGAACTACACCACCTCTGAAAGAGTGAACACGCCAACCCACTTGGTCAACGTGACATTTTAAAGCCATATGTCCCTTATGCCCTTAAGCCACATATGATTGACTAGCGACACGCTCTCGCTTCGCTTCGGTTTAGACGGTTTTTTTTTTTGTTTCAAATATATTTTTTGAAAATAACATCAAACTATATTAGACACGGATAATTTAGCTTCCTATTTGTGAAAGAATTTTTGAAATCGGTTCAGTAGTTCCAGAGATTACCCCCAACATAGGTACCTACAAACACAATTTTACCTCTTTATTATAATAGTATAGATTTATGCTTTAATATGTTTTGCATCTGCATTATTTCAGATTTGTAAAACGTGAAAATTCTTTGTGCTAGAAGAAAATGTCTTGTTTCTACAGGTTCGTAGAGCGCGACCGCCGCAACCGCGACCGTAGTGACCGCGACCGTGGCGACCGCGACCGGGAGCGAGACCGCGACAGGCACAGTCGACGCGACCCCGAAAGGAGGTTAGTTTTGTATGACTTTCAGACAAAAGGGACCAAATTACAGTAGTAGAAATGGTCTAAAGAATCTTGTAAACGAGAATAATTTTCTGCCAATCTTACCGAAATATATTGTTCAGAAATCGCCCACCAACACTTCTGGCAACACCTGAATTTTATCTCTTCCATTGACCTTATCATTATTAGTCTTTATTTCACTCTCAGTCTCTAAGACATAACCTGAAAATGGTAACTTTTCAGTACAGTAAAATTTATAAAATTATGAAAAAATTGGGTGTATGTAGTTTACAAGTGCTGTATTAAACAATGGTAAAATGTCAATTTCGATACGACTATACGACCTGCTGCTTTGTTAAACTGAGGGTGCTATGTATTGCAAAACACCACACTGACCAAGCGGGTCGGCAAGTGTTGAAAAATGATCTACATATTGAAACCCACTATTTTTGTGTAAATAAATTGTAGAACGCAAAGTGTTAATGTATTAATAAGAAGATTCCAATAGCTTACTAGCAATAATGTCGATAAAATGCGATATAAGGCCATGCAACAGTGTCCAACGAGAATTCAATTCGTATATTTTGTTTTGTACAATTCCATTATCTATCATATCCTTGGACCTCACAATGTCCGTCTACCTGCTACCCTTACAATGTTACAGGGCTTGTTTATAGCCGCTTTGTTATCCCTTAGGTCTCCCTTTTACAACACCCACGGCAAGAGATGGACTGGTGCTATTTTATAGCCACACAACACGGCACATGCTATGTATTGATTAGTATGAATGCTTCTAATGCTGAGGTGGTCCTAATGCTTAATAATGAAGGGGTCCCCGCTCTAAAACCATTTTATCATTGAATTGTATAAAATATAGGTCCGGCCACAGACAGTCTGACCGCGAGCGCCGTTCGAGGTCACGCGGCGCCGCCAACCAACCGACCACATCCTCCGGGTAATATATATATATATTTTACTTTGTTTATAGTTTATATCACACTTGTCTATAATTTTATTTTCTTACAACGTCAAATATGGACCATATGAACAATTTTGCTCGAAGATTCATCTACCCCCATGAACTTTTAAAAACCATTCAGTTGCCTTATTTGGTATTATGAGGTTCGAAAATGAGCAATGTCTTATTTTTATTGTCAATAGTTAACAAGTATTGAAACTAAATGTATAAGTGAATATTGGTATTAAAAATATTGGTTGGTATTTAGATATTAATATGAGTAACCAGTAACAAAATAGTAATTCATTTCACAGAGTAGTGACTGGCAATAAAAGCTCATAATAAGCACCCATTTTTATGTACTTGTGGAATATGCATTCTTCACCATTCCAATTAAAATTTACCCAAAATGTAAAACATGATACTGAGGTAATTGACAAGCCCTTAAACTAAAGAGTGAGGTGATAATTCTTTACGTAATACGAATATTTATCGATAATTGAAAATTGATTCACGGAGAGTACAAGTTTGCCCTATATTTAAAGTTAAATGTTGTTATAGTTCTTGTTTTGTTTTCGGCAAATTGTATTGGAACGGACTATAAATTTGTAAATTATAATGTTTTCAGTACAAGTGAGAGACGAGGCTCCCCTTCGTCGTCCGGTGATTACAGGCCGTCATCATACAAGGTCAATAAGAAGCTAGAAGTCATGGAGAAAATGGGTGAGTTAGATATTACCTTTTTTTTATGTTTTTATATTTTGCTTTTTATATTCTTGTATGTATACATATCTTTATCTCAGTCCCTCCAGGTATAGAATTAGAATTAAAAAAGTTGTCCCACGTTTAATTTTGTTATTTATTGTAAATTCAATTATTTTTTCTTACACATGTAATTTTTTTCTATTTTTTTATCATTTTTTTTTTCCAATAAAATCATTTATTTTGCAAATACCTATTTAACAAATATGATGTATCTATTAATAATTGATAGATAATTATTATCTATCAATTATTTAATTATTAATCAACTAATAATTTAAATCAAAATTTATCTTAAAATTGTTATAGTCTATACTGTTATATTTGGTCCACTTATTTTAATTATTTAAGGGGCCCTTCGCGATACATGCTCTCGCATTCTCATAATTAAACATTAAACCGTACCGCACCTCCCGTCACAGAAGTGCGGTCCATCCGCATTTCCCCGATACGGAGGTGTCGCGCACAAAAAAATATTTTATACCGCGAACCCGTAGGCTGTGGAGCGTACTGCCTGAAGAGGTCTTTCAATTAAGCTACGATATGGGGTTCTTCAAGAGAGCTGTGAATAGGATTTTGCAAGGTCGGCGGCGCGCCCGCATACCCCCTGGTGTTGCAGGTGTCCATGGGCGGCGGTAACACTTACCATCAAGTGGGACCGATTGCTCGTCCTCCCACTAATCTATAAAAAAAAATTATATAAATAATGTTTAATAACAAATGACAATAGGACAAAAAAGAAGTGATAGATTCCTCAACCGTTGGGATTTTCAAATCGAGACTAGACAAATGGACGTCAGAGCAAGATTTACTCATACCCCAGCACAAGATATTGGCGGCACATCAGTTGCTAGCTGCTCGCCTATTATAGAATAATAATAATAAAAATTACATAAGTGACAAAAAGTGATTAGGCTGTCTCTTTCTAGAAAATAATACACTCGTCAAGACCATTTCAATGGCGCTCTACACGCCTAGATTTCTAAATTTTGAAAATTTGCTACTATATTAAATCCGCCGTTTAGAATTTTCCAAACCTAAAAAATAACTAAGCAATTTACCACAAGCCCTGTACCCTACCTCTGAACGAGTGGACTCGCCAACCCGCTTGATCAGCGTGGCGTTTTAAGGCCATACATCCCCTATGCACAAAACATGAGTGCAGGAGGTGGCCCATGTCCAGCAGTAGAAAATAAAAGGGCTGATTATGTTTTACGGTTAATGTAAAATTGTATGTTTTCGTGCAGGTTTACAAATAAAAACACCGGACGGCTCAATGGCAACAGCACAGCAGCTGCGAGCTGCAGCTGGAGACGTACCAGCTCACACCCCACTGCCCTCGTACTACAACCCCTCCGCAGTCAACTCAACCAAGATACTGGACCAGGTAAGACCACACACACGCACTCTCACTTACTCTGTAATACAGACGCCGAAGCGCAAAATCGGACGTTGTAAACTGTTCAGTTTAGAAAATACCGTGGCTTAGGCCCATTATCCACCAAAACGCTTGAGCACGAAAGAAAAAGGAAATATCGTCGCTCTTCTAACTGACATTTAGTAAAAAGCCCCTTTTGTCGTAGCACCTCGCTTCGCTTTCTCGCTTTTGTTGTCAACATTTCCAGCAGAGTCGAATTTGGGGTCATCTGGAAATTAAAGCCTAAATGGCCTTCAAAAAGCTCTGTGTGCTGAACAGAGCGAAGCGGTACTTCACACCTGGGCAACTTCGGACGCTGCTCTACAAAGCTCAGGTTAGGCCCCACATGGAGTATTGTTCACATCCCTTGGCCGGCCTCAACGAACCTGTGGAACGAACTGCCTCAACAGCTCTTTCCATTACTCTACGATATGGGGTACTTTATATTAGCTCATTAATATATAGTTGTATTTTTATATTAGCCCTACACATTCCGATCACTGATTATCGCTCAGTTAGTATGTGAAGTGATTAGTAGGCAAATCTCTTCCAAAAAGTGAGTTCCTTGCCGACTGCCGCTTCCCCTGTTGTACTCTTCCAGTTCTGTGTGAAACCCAGCTGTGTTTTCATTTCCGTTTATCCTGCCCTGCACACTAAAACAATGTACATGTACAATCACAACCATTACCAAACGTAACCCGCCTTCATGAGCTGAAAGAACTATTCCATCCGCCTATATCTACTGAAGGATAGATAAAGTGTCTAACTAGGGTTCTCAGTTAGTAGAAATCCACACTTTATTTGACACACTTTATTCACGTAGGTATGTCAAGATTTACAATAGTGATTTAGATTTTAGAAGAAAGAGCATGATTTTCACACATAGGATGTCACTGATAGGATAACGAATTATTAGAAATTGACTAGAACAAGATTGAATAGAAATTTATAATCAATAGAAATAGAAACTAAAAATGCGCATGCATTCGCCGTCGGATATCGGTAGCGACTGTGCGGCGCCCGCTCGCTCCGCTCTGCGCAAGCGCCTTCTACAAGCGGCCGCGCGTAACGGTCTAAAGTAAATTTAGCATCGGCCGGCGGGTTTGCTTGCCTAATTAAATTAATTGCAGTGTAGGCAAGGTTCCTACAGGCTCCTCTCTAAGCTCGCTACCATACACGATCTTCCGCTCCTCTCATCCAAATTCTTATCATTTAAAAACTGTGCAATGCAATGCAGCCAGCCCTTGTAGTATCCATTGCTGGACATGGGCCCCCTCATGCACATTGTCTCGTGCGCGAGGGATGTAAGACCTTAAAACGCAACGCTGGCCAAGCGGGTTGGCGAGTCCACCTTTTTAGAGATGTGTAGTTCCTCAGCGCTTGTGATAGCCGCTTTTTTTATCCCTTTATTATGTTTGTGCCGCGTAGTGTCGACCGGCTGTAGAATAGCATCACCCCATCTCTTCCCATGGGTGTTATAAAAGGCGACTAAGGAATAACAAAGCGACTTAAAATTATACAAATTCCAATTGTATTTATTGTCAGGTTCAAAAACGCAAGATGCTCTGGTCGAACAAGAACAAGTCAGAAGCAGAAGAGGCAGCGAAATGGAGCGGTACACGATTTGCACAGGACACGGACGGCAGGCAGGTGTCCAAATTCATGAGGCTCATGGGCATCAAGGAGCCAGGTGAGATGACGATATATTTGAGCATTAAATTGAATCAAATCCATTTATTGTGAACGTAAGCTAAGCTGTACCGTAGCCATACAAATATATTACATAATTATGATGTTACAATGTTAGAGTACAATCATTAAAATACAACTTCATAATTTGATCCTAATTAATGTAATTAATTATATTAATAATAATAGTTAGTCGGAAAAGTTCGCGGCGTTTTTGAACGTATGATTAGAGCGTGCTATATTTCTGGCGACACTGATCACTGGCTGGAAAGTGATACACTGTTTGACAGAAACTTGCTCAATAGAATTTCCATACCAGAGATGTTTCCAAAACGAAATGAAATCGATCCATTTCTGAAGAGATTGGTAACAGCCGATGAGAAGTGGATCACCTACAATAACAATGTTCGAAAACGATTTTGGTCCAAGTAAGGTGAGTCATCACAAATAGTCCCAAAGCCAGCCCTCACTTGAAACAAAGTCATGTTATGTGTATGGTGGGACTGGAAAGACATTGCGACGAGCTTCTGCCACATGGCCAAACAATTAATTCTGATGTCTACTGTCACCAATTAGTAAAATTGAAACAAGCATTTGAAGAAAAACGCCTAGATTAGTGTTGACATAATCTCCTCGGTTATGCTTGTCTTGTGTGGCATGAACTCGAGTAGTAAAAGTCCTTCCTCGTCCCAAAAGACGGTTGCCATGACTGCCAGCAGATTTTTCCACTTTGAACTTTTTAGGGTTGAGTAAGGTCCTGTGCTTCCACTGCCATAGACTCCATTTTACACTCAGGGTCTCTATGATAGACCCATGTTTTATTATCAAGTCGTCACACGATGAAAAAAAGCAACTGGATCCTCACTAATCAACTCCAAGTTCTCTTGAGAGCACTGGGGCCGTGCGTCCTTTTGAAACGGTGAAAGTATTCGCGGTACTCACCTCCCGCTGACCTTTGACATTTCAAAATGTTCATGAATTATATTCCAAATCGTTTCTTACCGAGATGTACATTTCTTCAGCTATTCGGAACATGTCATCCGTCTGTCTGCCAAAATAAAATATTCGACTTGCTTCCACATTTCTGGAGACGTCGCCGTTACGGGTCGCCCAGTGTGAGGGTCATCTTGGACTCCCTACTTGGATGCTTGGGGTTCAAGCATTCATTTTATCACATAGCATTTATAGAATTAATTTATTTTATCACTTTATCACCGAACGTTGTTCCAAATCAATCACTTTCTTAGATGGCTCACACGAAGATACATTCGCCATGTTTTCACTGAATATAATAATCGTACTGAGCTGAATTTGTCTGTACACTACGTCAAGACAAGTCACAACACGTTAGGTCTAGTTTAGTCCGTGGTTTTCTTCATACTGAGGTAGATAAATTATTGAACGCTCCTCGTAGCACCTTCGGATTATCATTTATTCCGCTCTTTACAAAATTCTCCAAATGGAGTAAAATTACATTGAAGAGAAGCCTGTATAAATCATTTCAACCAGTTTTTCGCTCACAAACCCTAACAATTTTATAGCGATGGGATAATGGCTTTGCCAGATAAATGGCGTAAGATAGTCGAATGAAATGTACAAGTAGAAGATTTTCCACTGATTATGAAGTGATCGCTGCGGTTTTCGCCCATATTGAAGAGAAAACTTTTGATTATTTTTGTACTGGGATAGAAATGCTAATCAAACGATCCGAAAAGTGTATTCGAATAGACTGAGATTATATTGACAAATATAAATAGTTTCATGAATTTCAGTGTCCTTTTTCTTTGTGACTGAAAATTTTTGGACTTCCTTGTATATTGGTATAAGTCAATTTTTTTGTCAATTCAATCTACATAATACATCTCATATTACAAAATTATGTCTTACTTGTCAGTGTTGTATTAAATGTAGGCGGTTAACGAGTATTTAGAAATAATCTCAACAATTCATAATAATTTAGATAGTTTATAACAATGTAGAGGATTCATAACAATATAGAGACAGTTTACAAGTATTCATTAACACAATCATCATCATGGGATACCATCTTTAAAATGAAGTTTGGCGGTCAGCTGCTGAAATTTAATATTTCGGCTGTCCTTCGTCGAAATCTTCAAATTGTGGTATTTAAGACTGGACCATTCCTTAATGTCGTCCATCCATCTCCTCCAGCGACCTGGGACCGTCTGACTATCCTGCCTCTTAGGATCAACTTTTGCAACTTATACAGGTTTCCTTTTAGGAGTCTCGTCCACGATACAGTCTCTAAACGACTAACTACTAGACTACGATAAATTCGTAGGTAGAGCGTCTATCATGGCGTAATCTATCCCGGTATATATAGCAATGAGACTACGCTAACTACGGCATTTCTACAGTCCATACATAATGCTTCAAAACATTAAGTTCGACTTTTCTCACTCTGTGCAATAAACAATAAATAAATAAAATGTACACCCTAGCTGGAGTGATTGCATTGCTGCGTGTACGTTGTAAGTTGCACTACGAGAGATGCTCTACGAGATTTAATGTATCGTCGATGCGGACCCTTACAATATGACCGAAAAAGGCAACTATCCTTTTATGGACGGTAGACAACAGCTCCCACTGAAAATATGCTCTCTTCAGAACCTTTATAGTAGAAGTAAAACTTCTTCTGGAGATTTCAAACATGTACCTAAGCGTCCACATGTAGATAGATGGCTTGTCCACATTCGACTAACACAATTGCACGGTCTTATTCTAATTAATTCTCTAATTCGGGCATAGGTGTAACTTATTAATTTTTGTAGATGTTTGCATTTCATGTTTAATTTTGAAACTACTCAACACAAATGTGATTGATTTATATTGATATTTCTTCCCACAGCGGCACTAAAACCCGAACCAGTGGATAAAACAGTGGACCCGATCAAGAAGCAGGAGGAACTATTCCAAGCGATGCAGGCACAGTACGAGGTGGCGAGAGCCACTACACACACCATGAGGGGTGTCGGTCTTGGCTTCCAACGGGGACAGTTTTAGGCTTCTTTTCCTCTTCTGCCTCTTTTCCACAATTAGTGGATCAGAGTGACCATTTTGTGAGAGTCTTTTCTCAAATGTGACCTCTACTTGAACCACCCCAGCTTATATACAAGTCAAAGAGTTGGTGTTGGCTTCCAACGGGGACAGTATTATAAGATTCCTCTTCTCTTCAGACTCGTTTCCACTTTTAGTCGATCAAAACGACTTATTTCTGTGAGAGCTTTTTCTTCTTTTGGGCTCTTTACCACAATTAGTCTATCAAAGCGGCTTATTTGTGGTTCAGAATAAGAATAATTATCTGGATAATTTCGAACCCTGGTACTAACCATCATCATGAGTCACCCTACCTAGTTGAATCAAGAGTTGATGTGATGAGTCGAGCTTGAGGCAACTGTAAAGACAGTTTCATTGATATATGACTAGTGATAGGAAATTCAGGTGTCTATATATCTAAACTTTTCACGAAATGTTAGTATGGACATAGCCGTCCCGGGATTTCAATATCGGTACTTGAGGGAAAAATGAATAGATTTAGAGTTTCGTACCAAAAATTGTGTTTGTTTTTAAGAAAAAATATAATTGGTTTGGTTTAAGTTTTTATACTCTATAATTTATACTTAAATTGTCTTTTTCCAACATTTGGTATACAATAAAAAGTTTATCTATCTTGTTTTTTAGATGGAAGGTGGCAAACGAGCATACAGTCCACCTGGTGGTAAGTGGATACTGTCGCTCATAGACATCTGCGATACATGCCAACATCAGTCCAAAATGACGAACTTTGTCACGTCCCCGGATGCACCGCCTACCTTTGTTGATAAAAGAATGGATTTGGAGAAAGGGTTGGGGACGTGGGAAGGGATAGGGTGGGAATGGGCTCTGGCATATCTCACTCACTACCGAAACACGTGCATACATTGGGGAATATGATAAAGTGGGAAATGCAGTACATTTCAAGGTAATATTCTGTGAAGGTAACGAGGCCACTCGAGTGCGCCCAGCGACTGTTGGATGGCAGCGTGCACTTTCCCCCCTCCAATTTTTTTTCCTATATTTTGTGTTCTAATTAACATTATAACAAGGTTTATTATTATATGGAGTAAAATAAAAAAATATATTCTAGTCAGAGCTTATTTACTCGCTTTTGGTATTAAAATAGCCATTTATATTGAATAATTTAAGATTGGCCAAGTGACTTGGATTAATTGGAGTCACCTTCATGAGTTGTCAAATTTTGTCCGGATGAACTCGGCGCCGCAGATACCGCCGCGTCGAGATCATCCCACTGAAAAGAATGGCGGGCAACATCAGCAGCAGCATCGTCAATATTCGAGGAATTGAAAGAAATTATCATGTTTCTTTCTACGTTCTCAAAACTTAATCGATTCCCTTCTGGCGAAAACGCGCGCACATGAAGACGAGTCATTTTAAATTTCGGAGAAAAGAATCGGCAATTTGAAAACCACTCATTCATTACAATGTTTTCTGAATCCCGGGATTTTTTCAATAGAAATAAATTGATGATTTTATTCAGATGGGCATGTCCATGCCATTTACTATACATTCTTGGGGAAGAAAAATCAATTAGTCACCCCGTGACCACGTCCACTGCAAAGTGTTGGAAACGTCGGGATATAAATCATGTCAAATATACGCGATTTAAACCGTTCAAAGTTGTTTAATTGCTATGTATAGTAATCGCGAAAACCTAAGAAAAATCAAGTTTAGGTATATAGACATCCGCATTTCCTATCAGAAATGTGCATCAAAAGTACTCGATGAGCAGCAAATGGATGGTAGAAAATTTAATTTAAAGGTTCATAATCTGGTTACAATAAAGAGATGGCGGCCTCCGTTGACTTGGCAGTGAAATTTGTAGTAATTGAAAATTATTTACTTCGCATATTTAAAATATGTAGGTTGCTTTATTGGTCGTGATTTGCTGTACATTTAGTGTTTTTTTTGTGCTGATAACTCTAAAATACATAACTTAAGAAGTGGGAGGAGTTTATCCTCTAAATGTATGATAATATTCCAGGAACACAAAAAATATGGCAGAATTGTGTATATTTTGCTTAATAATTGCACAATGTAGCAAAATTTAATATCTAAATGTTATGTCTGAAACATGTATTTGTGTTTACAAAAGCCCAAAGAAAGTGAATGGCGTAGAAATAATAAAACTGTTGTAAAATATGCAAACCTTATTATATATATATATATAATTGATTGATAAAAGCATTGAACTTTTACAAACAACTGGAAAGAAAATACGTAGGAATAAAAAGAGATTTTAGTATCAAAATTGTTTTGTAAATAAAAAAACGTCCTCCAGAACGAATGCAATATAGAACTTTAATAAAAATAAAGTTACATATGTAGACAGTTTCCTGCTTATGTTAAAACATACCACATATATAGAGGGTTAGATAACGTAAGCTGTGAGTCGCTGCGTGTCCGAAGTTGGCGCTAAACTCGTGCTTAGTTTGTCCCGACCCGTGTAGAGCAAGTCGTTATTATAAAACACAAAAATTCCTAATTGCACTATAAACAATTGTCAAAGTGGTGTACAGAGTTAATAAGTTCATCGGTGAATGGTTTCCCATCACTAAAACTTGCTCGTGACGCGACACGCGCGTTTTCTATACAATTTCACAAACTTGCGTTGTCTTTTTATGTCTATGAAATATCTAGATGAATTTTCTTCACTTGGTCTAGGTTTTCCTGAATGAAGAATCTAATGAATATATTGTCAAAAAATGATTATTGTAATATCTATGTTGAAAGTATTTAATATATGTTATTTTAATATTGTATTATAGCAAAACCATGAAACGTATACGTTGTCGTTTTAACGCACGTGTGAATATGGCGACACGTGAAATAAAAGATATATACGTATATTGGTTTTTCAGTGGTGATTTCCACCTATAGTCCGTTCCAATCCAATTTTTCTAAAACAAAATCAATTTAATGAAATATCTCAATAACATTTAGCCTCAATCAAATCTAGGCAAATTTGCACTCTCGATTAATCATATTATGGATATGTGACCAATTATCACTTCACTGTTTGATTCAAGGCCGTGTCAGTGAACTCGGTTTGTTTATGTTTTGGATAAGTTTGGATTGGAATGGAATATAAAGAAAGACGATAAACAAGAAAACAGCTACAGAACGTTAGGGTATTGTTGGAAGAGTAAAGAGCACATTTCACACAACTTCTTTAATATAATTATCACGATAATTTTATGATCTTTATTATCAAGGTCGCGTTCTGAAATATATCTCATATATATATCTCTTCTTGTATTATGCGGATAGATAGAAAAGGAAACACCATATTTAGATTGTTTTAATGAGCAATATTTAACACCTTTCGGAATGCAACATAAAGGATTGTTTCACAATTTTCTCCCCCGAGATGATTTCACGATTCACACCTCGGAGGAAAATTTAACTAGAAAGGAAATTTTGTCCAAAAATTCCCCGTGATTTTTATACAAAATTTGCTTTCGAGCTGTCTTCCTCCCCTAAGGGGGGGTATCTTTACGGGGGATTTATGGAATAAACCATGTTTTTTAGTATATAGTGATTGAACTGTGTAAAAATGAAAGTGTCTAGTTATTACAAGAAACGGACTCTTACATGTGTGATATATTTTTGTTAGTTGTAATATCGGGAAAATAGTAGTTACTTTACGGCGAGTCGACATCTTGTATTCCTATAAATAATACATAATTTGTTTTTAAGGTATTTCCTAATAATATAATAAGTGTTTTTATAACACCGTACAGTGATTACTATTTTATTAAAACTATTTGTAATGTCTGGCGTAAGTTACTAAATATTCTTATGAATCAAACGTGTTTTTTATTTTTAACTATCTGACCTGACGACACGCGTTGTCCTGTCTAAATTTCAATAATACAATAACTTCAATAAGTTCATACAAAAATCCAATAGAAAAAAGTACTTTCAGTTTTTCCCGAATTTTCCTATTTTCCGGTCAACTTTTCCATTTTTTCTTTCCTTAAAATTATGAACATTTAAAAAAAATAGCCAAATCGGTGGAGCCGTTCTCAAGTGATGCGCGCACCAACGAACAGCATTTAATTTTTATTTAAATATAGATTCACACTGTTCATTTATTTAGATAATAATTTGAATAGACTTACCTCTAGACTTGTTAGGTAACAACAAAAAGCGTTCAATCAAAACACACAATGATCTAACAAAATAAAGTTTCAACCACTACTTATTCAAATTTAGCAAATGATAGCCCAAAACATATCGATACCATTTATTTCTTTATTGAAGTTAGATGTAACATGTGTGGAAAAACTATTTTTACATAATTAGTTCTGTCCAAAGGTAGTGAGATCGTTGAACGGCGGTAAGTGGTTAACTATCAACAGCACTTCTGGCAGGTACACCAAGACACCCTCATGACTTTCCATCAAACGGTGAACCGATTAATTTGTTATTTCCCTAGGTAATGGACATTTCGACTAATTGACTTTTTACCTACCTACTCGAATTCAAATCCATCACTATATCCCTGCCAGAAATAGGGACGCTCATCAATATAAGGATGGGATGCTGTAATTACCAGGGTCGCGGCGATTCCATAGTTTTTATAAAGGTCATCCATCAGTAACCTTTTAAAAATCCTATCACAGCTATGAAAAGCAATAGAAAAAAGAAACAATGCGAAACTTTTTCGTGTCGCCAATGTACTGTTTTCAATTAAAATGAGTTAGTTTTATCTTTACAAGGTACTTTTCGGTTGAGATTACGAACGTTTTAAATTTACCATTAAATAAAAATTTTTTTGGTACACTGGCGTCATCATGACGGAAAAATGACAGCTACGCCTGACCACCTATATCCATATATAAGTTGGCACGGATAGCCAAACTTTCCCCGAAATCTTTTCAAATTCTGTCATTCGATTACTCTTTAAAGGAATAGTCATCATTATCTTTAGTCGTCTTGCGTGAACTGAAAGTGGTCATCATGAGAGCGATTGATGTTTTTATACGCCGCTGTACAATAAGCAAAAGCTAAACCTCTGAAACTTAATTATCGCCTATACTCGGCGCGAGGAGAGTGAACGCGACAGCTAAGCAATATAGCCGTACGCTAATAATAACCTATGGATCCGCGGATCCATAGGTTTATTGCTGATTAAATAGCCAAATAGAAAGCCTGACCTTATATGCCGAGAATAGCTGCCTTCCGATCAAGCTTACGGTAGCCTTGTTCTTCCCAGCCTAGTAGCGCTTCTTCTCGGCTTCTTTCTGACTTTCCACCTGGTTTAAGCGTCCTTCGGTACTAAGCAGCGATGCAGCTTAGAGCAGATACACTCGCGGTACAAAAAGAGCACAGCGTGTGCCAATTCCGGGTTCCAGATACCACCCAAATATGCGAGTTTCACAATCGACCGGGGACGGGAGCGGTCGATCGCTAACTGGCCGGTATGCAAATGGCACAGCGATATAAAAAGTATCGGTGGAAGTGATTATTTAAAAATGTGGGTAATAAAATATAATATTACCCTACAAAATAAAAGCACCAATGTTATTGGCGCGAACAGAGAGTATAGGCGAGAACGAGGCAAGTATAATCCCTTTTCATCCCCCTATCTCGGAAAGAGTATTTTTGCTCTTCGATATCTGAGTGCAAAAGCCGTTTTTATCCGCTAGAGGATGAAGTAAATTGAATTTAGAACATCGTGTGCACTAAGTTTGTGAATTCAAAACATCATTAAACCTATTTACTTCTACCTCCATGGTGCCGAATTTATCATACAACCTTTTTTAATTTGTTAAAAACTCAGACTCGGAACCTTCTTGGTTTACTTTTTTTTTAATTTGCTTTGCGCGCGCCATTTTCTTTCCGAGATAGGGGGATGAAAAGTTACGTGTTGCACTCGAGTGCAAAGATTTTTCACCTCGTGCTCTTTTGATTCCCTCGCTAACGCGCAGGATTCTAATTTTTGAATCCTTCGCTTGCTCAGTCATCAAAATTGAGCACGCGGTTAAAAAGCAACTTTGCACTCTTGTATAACAAATAACTATTACATTCTCGCCCTCAGCTCGTCTCGCTGAGAGTATACAGCGGGCTTTACGCTTTTTTCGTTAGAGGCTGACAGTACCAATGCAACAATTTTGCAATTGCCAGTTGATATCTATAAAAAAATCAAGAGAAATGTGAATAATTCTATCTATTGATATAAACTCGAATAACGAAGTTAATAAGTTCTGCATAAAATATAAATGTAGGAAATTGCGACCCTCTACATTCTCAACCTCTGCTCGTCTCGCCGACAGTACAGTTACTTACGTTTTTTTACATACATTGTGCGTGTCGTGTGGACCGGCTTTAGCGCCACCATCCAATTCTCTTACTGTGAGTATCGTATAAAAGGTGGACTAATGGATTAAATAACTGATAAAAATAGATTAATTTTCGAAGACATTTATTGGCACGTATATTAAAATCACAAAGTATTACCGGTTTAAACAATTTTTATTCGATATATAGTAATAGATAAGGTACCGTAAACAGGGCCTACTTTGCTCCTAGCGAACACCGGCGAGTGTAGTAGATTCAAAAAATATTATCAGGTAGCCTCGTCATCGATCGTCAAAAGTTTAACTCTTTTGAGATTCGCCGCCACAACTTTGAAACATGTTTGCAATGTGTTTCAATTTTCGAAAAAATCTTTAAGGATGGACATTAATAGACGGCACTGGGTAAGTGACATTTGATTAGGCATTTCAATAACCAGTTGTGAACTGTATATTTTTTGACTGGGTGTGATACTTTAGAAAATATAGAAGACTTTTCAAGGCTTTTGGAGAGAAATTGCTCGCGGAGCAATGTATCCTAAAATATATATATATATATTTTCTTCTGTTTTAGATTTTAGAGTAAATGCACGGCATTATAACGCCAATACTGAAGATCAGTTAGAAGAATGTCCTATAGAAAAAAAAGATTTAACCCAAAGAAAAGCATCAGAGCAATATAATGTGCAAAAGAACAATAATTAATAGAATGAAGGCTAGAAAAGCACATAAGAAGGTGGGTCCACTCGGTTTTCCCGCCCATATTCAATGAGGAAGAGGAATCGTAATTTTCCGAGTGCATTGAATCAGTGGGACAGTATGGTTTTCCATTATCAGTTTGATTTGCGCGTCATCGTTAAAGGTATTTGGATAAAATTGGCAATTCAGCACTTGAAGGGGTACCAGCATATAAACAATATGGAACTTCGACGAAACGAACATCGCGGACAAAAAAGTGATCATAAAAAGGGTCACCAAATATCCTGACTCCATACGCAACTCATCAAAAAGTGTCATTTCCCTGATGCTTTGTGGTAATGCAGAAGGCGCACTACTCTAACTATATACGTTGTTTATAACTCTACATACATGCCTCCGACTACACGGACAGAAGGCGGGCCACACGGAACCCGCTACAATTGTGGCCCTAGTGGGTAGTTTGACATAAATATATTTACAGACTGATTTCAGAGTACACTTCTACTCAAATTGAAAATGCTATTCAGGTAAGAAATAACAGGCGACAACTTATCTTCTCTCGTGTCCCTGGATGCTCTCAATCAAGATCAAGGGTATTTCTATTCGATAAAATTGTTATCAGATCCATATTGGCATATTTCTAAAAATTATCCCACAAATTGTGACGTAACCAATGTCTGGAGTAAAGTAGGGGCCGGTTTATGGTATAGTACGTATTTGAATAAAGGCAGTCATTTAAACAGTGTAATATAAACTTTTACAAAATAACATCGATTATACTATGTTTAAATAAGACTTAATTCGAACGAAAATTTAACACTAATATATCCTGAAATAAGTAATGTCGGTTTTAATTTGTTTTTTTTTGTATTTTTTGTAATAGTAACATTCCTTAAATTAAGTTTTCTCAAAGTAAATATCAATTTTACATTGAGCCGTAGCTTTGAGCTTCCGAATAACAACGAGTAAAGACAAGTAACGTGACTAAAAAATTGCAGTTCAAAGTTCACTCAATGCTTTAGACGACCAAAAATATCCGTTATCCTCTCGCAATTGACAAGCGATTACGTACACGATGTTAAAACTAATTGACCTACGCTGTCTTGGTGAACACCTTTTACCCCTACACTTTTAGGGGTTTTACCCCTTTTTACAAGCAAAATATATATACCGTGGGAATAATACTTCGCAATCGCGAGGGGCTACATTTAACGTGAATAATTCTAACGCGAACTCAAAATTACTGCGTTTATTCAAAGTTCTCAGAGGGTGGGTGAGCCTCTGCCTCTGAAAACATTTATTTTTATAGAAAGATTTATAAAAGTGTTAAGACTATACTATACATATTACCAAAATGCTTAATCTAAAATGCGTATACAGTAGTAAAGAAAACCTTAATATTTTCTAAAGAGTATAATATACATTCATATGAGGCCGTATCACAGATTCTCATTTCATGAAGTAAATGTGTTGGCACTAATGAGATTACAACTTTTAAGACTATCGCGTGATTTCACATATCTACATATTAATTAGAGTGTTCATATGTATGTTTAGATATTTTATTTTATTTAACGTTCCCGGCACTATACACTAACCGTGGTCACGAGCTCGCATGCTCGGGCGAACTGTGACCACGGTCGGTGTTACCTAGATGGACACGTCAATTAAAATGACACAGGTAGATAAACATACACGTATAATAATACAGGGTTAAATGAAAATACCTTCTTAACACAGAATTTCTATCATTAAACTTACTCTATTCGTATTAAGAATATAGTGGCGCCATCCCCCCGATCATAACACGAGAGAGTTAATTGGTCGGTCGTGAAACACTCCCCTCCGTAATTAGTTAATAACTGGAATGATCGTGAGTGGATAACGCCATTTTTTTTTAAATTTGAATGGAGTTTAATAACTTGCGTTCTGCGATTTTCTTCTTGAGATTTCCCCCAAAAACAGTTTATTATCTAAATGAAGTCTCTGATTTCATTAAAGAAAATAACATGTTACTACAAACGGCAACATCACGCACTCTGCTGCTAATGGAACCGCTGCTGTTACATACCGTTTAAATCGGTGCGAGTGTACGTACACGGCGCGAGTGTGAGTAGTTTGGGTTTTGACTTTTTGTGCTAAATTTTAAACAGACTTAAAACAAAAGATGTTGTTTTTCTGAAAAAAATTCAGTGTTCTGATAGTGCAGGTTTTTTTATATAACAATGTATAGGATACTGAAAAAATGCTCTCTCAAAGTTTGATTACATAAATCTTTTAGATCTTAAATTACAGTAATTTGATTAATATTGATTATTTATGTATCAATCGCCTCCGCAATTGGAAAAAAAAAATTATAGAAAAGAAACTATAGCATGTACAGAAAAATAAAAGCAGAAGAAATGGACATTTCTTTTCCTTAGACTTAGTTCAAATGCTTAAAAACTAAACATTATGTAGAATGCAAAATATATGAACACGAGTCTACTAAATCTAAGACGTCTAAAACATGACTACTTTGAAAGTTGTTCAAAAACATGACACAGTAATTACAAGTCATTTAAAAAACGCGTCGTAAATTCATTTAAAACAGACTGTAAGTCGTCTATAATTAGGACTCAATCTAAGTAGCCTATAAACATGCCTCAGTCTAAGTCGTGTAAAACACGACTCAAAGTTTACATAGCCTCTAAACACGACTCAGACTAAGTCGTTAATGAACACGATTCAAACCAAGTCATCTTCATCTTAACTACTCAGAGTACTTCAAAAAGGTCTATAAATACGATTTAGCTTAGTCTGGGTATAAACACTACTACTTTAATCGAAGAATAAACTTCTACAAATGACTCAGTCTAAGTCGTGTAAAACACGACTCAAAGTTTACATACTCTAAACACGATTCTGACAAAGTCGTCAATGAATACGATCCAAACTAAATTAATCACAACATGTATAAATACGACTTAGTCTGTCTATAAATACGCCGTCTTAAGTCGTCTATAAAACCGGCTCAGTTTTAAGTAGACTATAAACACGACTCGACTAAAACTAAGAAGACATAAATACGACTCGGATTAGGTCGTTTTTATGACTAAACACGACGATAAACTTGATTCGACCAAGTCTAAATAAAAAAAAAAACTATCTTTCTTATTATTTTATAAACATAACTTTTGAGAAAAATCACCCTTCTGTAATCAGGATTAGGTGAGGAAAGGATGACGATTCATTATCTTTAATTATAAATAAATACTTGCATATAACTAATATTAAATAGATTGAAATGAGTATTTAAACTGCATTTCTATTGGAAATGCATTTTAAATGCATTGCCAATGGAAATTAATTTTAAACGCATTGCCAATGGAAATTAATTTTAAATGTATTTCCATTGGAAATGCATGCATTCTATTGAGAAATTATCTTAAGAATGAATGATATAAGTAATACAGTTTAATATCCATATAATATAATTTCTAAATTGCCTGCATTATGACGCTGAAATTCGTTACCAGAGCGCGCCACTGAGACGTGAGGTAACTGTCAAATGTTAATTCCATGGCAGCGTGTCGTGTT
The DNA here is from genome assembly GCA_914767545.1 of Sesia apiformis. Lineage (NCBI taxonomy): Eukaryota > Metazoa > Arthropoda > Insecta > Lepidoptera > Sesiidae > Sesia > Sesia apiformis. Next base: position 1,323,951 of record OU611968.1, read on the forward strand.
TGCGAGAGTTTTATTTAGAAGGCTGGAGACGTACAGACAAACAGTAGTATAATAAGTGGATACTGTCGCTCGCAACAACACACACACACACAAGTATAATTGTATGTCAAAGAAATTACGCCATATTGCCATATAAATATTATATTTCCCATTTCTAGTTTTTTTTATGCTAAAACCCCGTTTGTATGAACACTTCTAGTGTTATCACAATCAAATGAACAAGTGTGCGTTTGAACACGTTTAACAATTTTTTGGGTCATAAATACTAAATAGACTCAAATCGGGGTGATTGGGAACTGGGGTATAAGAGAACACGACCTAATGGGGTACTGACAATTATCCCGTGGCTTGATTAGAGCTTGATTTATTATAGTAATTGAGACCGTGACCTAATTTAATGTCAAATGACCTAATTTAACATGTTTTTTCAACTACCACTGTTACCATGATCATAGTAACAACATAACAGTAGCTTAGCTTCGTTATCAACGTCTTAATTTTTAAGTTCAATGTGATTCCGCGTACGGACGCGACACGCACACAAGCGCCGTATATCAGTGTTTGTATGATAATAACGTTACATTTTTACTTTTTAAGTCAGTTGTTCAAACACATTTCTGTTTGTTTTTCTGCTCTCCATATAACAATTTTCTATAACGAAAGAAAATACTCGGTCCCTTGGATTTTAAATGGGTTTGTTGTGTTTTGATCATGATTTGCTGCCCATTTAGCACCTTTTTGCTGCTTGTTAACAAATGGAAACATGGAACTACTGGGACATCATGACATCTCATTTTGAAGGTTATAAAAGTTACATGCGGAACTGCCCCTGGGAATAAAGGTGTGGGTTTTACCTCTCTGAAGCTGTAGCGTGCACAATAATATCAAGTTCGCATAGAATTGTACGTACCGAACGTTTTACAAAGTATATACAGTTTTCTGTTGACCTTTGTCCTTTAATATAACATGCTATATACAGGGCATAACCTATCCATTCCTAATGCCTGAATATCATTGATCCAGGATGAATTTTAGGCTTAGTTTCAGGTTGAGCAGCTGCTTTAGATCATACATATATGTTAAACTGTTTGTCTAAGTTTTAAAGTAGTCGTAATGTGGGTATTCTGTGCACTCCGGTTATTAATTATAAATTGTGAGTTACCTCATTAATTATGAGGTAACAATTTTTGATTTCTCTTTAACAGTGATCTATAAGTCATCGATCAAGCAAAATACAGATATATAGTAGGATTACGGCCTTAATAATAAGGCATATGCAAGTTGGTCAATATTACCTTCTGTCAATTGAGTGTCATTTGGCGGCAAAAATCTAACAAGCACGTATTATTTATTGATAGTATTCAGAAAAAATCTTACACAAAATTTACTTCCCTGGATCTCGGTGGAGACAACGGTAGCAAATTGAAAAAAAAAATGGCCAAAAGACAAGAAAATTCGTCAAATTTTCATGCGTATATAGACACATTGTCATGAATCCATGACTTCAGGCTTCAGAAAAGGTTCGGTTGCGCCCTGCATGCAAAATTAAATGGAAAGTCTTTGAAGGTAGCGATTATAAACAATAATAATTACATGCACAATTTAAACAACTCTTAATAACTAGTTCTCTTCTCTTCCGGCGCAGTTTTGCTGAAAGAAAAATTAAATAAATTACTTATTCTCGATTCATTGACGCATGAGACGAGAGATAAACAAAAGTTTATTAGAAATCACTTTGTTTCGTTGAAATTAGAGCCTCGCTGTTGAGGTTCTATCTAAGATGCAAACTAACCGTGATAGGAATTAAGTTTCCAAAACTACTGCATTTTTTTTTCTTTACACTTAGTTTCATGCTATATAGTCAGCGCCCCGGGTGAGATTTTCTTCAGCGCCCGTTATGTGAATAAAATCAGTGTTCTCAACCAAGAAAAGGGCGCTAGTACGCGGCGCCCCGGGCAACCGCCCGGGTTGAAACTAGAGATGATAAATATAACCATCAACCATTAAAATTAACTAATATTAAAAATCAACCATTCTGTTTAATAAACAAAATTAACGTTATTGAATAAAAATATCAACTTCAATCTGGGTTGATGACCTCACCTCACGCTTTGCCTGCCTCTGCATTTAAATTTCAACTTTAAAGTTTTATAGTTATGGAACATTTTTGTACGCTGACATATTTTACTTCCGTCCTTTTCCGACATGATATTAGGTACAGGTGACCGGACTGAAGTTAGCCGTTGTGAAGAATATTTAAAAAGTTAAGTGCATTCAATTGCATGGCCTATCGCCCTTAAAATAAAGCACATTTTTTATTTATTCACTGATTTACTGTTGTCGATATTTTTATTCTAAACAAAGTGATGTGATATTTTTATCAAATACGTAGGTAATGTTATTGGTTATTGGTTGGTTAGTTGCGCGTCGTTATTTTTATTTATTCACTGATTTACTGTTGTCGATATTTTTATTCTAAACAAAGTGATGTGATATTTTTATCAAATACGTAGATAATGTTATTGGTTATTGGTTGGTTAGTTGCGCGTCGTTGTTATTTTTATTAGTTGGTCAGTGTTATTAAGTAAAAACAAAGTCGAGTCGTTGTTGTTTTTATTGGTTGGTTAGTTGTAATAAGTATCTTGAAAACAAAGTAGCGTCGTCGTTGTTGTGTTTCTCCTGAATGTGAAGTTTGTTTTACAAAATGCCGAGACGGAATAATGAGACTTGGAACCATTTTAATAAGTGTGTGGGAGTAGAAAAAGTCGCAACTTGCAAGTATTGTAAAAAAGACTTATCTTCTTAAAGGTTCTTAAAGGAACCTTGTTCTTAAAGGAGACAGTTATTAACAGAAAACTTTGTCCCTTGACATGGTGGCGGACACACAAATGTATATATCCTGTACTATACAAAATTTTCAAAACCAAATGTAATATAATGGTATCATCGGTGCCCCGTGAGCGGGCATTTTCAAAGGCGGGATATATCGTATATGATAGAAGAACCCGCCTCACTACATCACAAGAGTGGCCAACATAAAAAATTTAAACTAAAAAAAACTAAAAAAATGAACAACACAAAAAAAATGTACAAAAACCATAAAAAAAATAAAAGTGTAGGTAAATACTAAAACAATGTACATAAAATCAATGAACTTTAAATACGCCTAGCTGTTCTTACGTGTTAAAATGTTTAAATATCTAACTAAGATAATGCTAGACAGTCCTAAGCCTGTTCAAGTATGAAGGAAAGTTCATTGAATTTAACATGCATAAGTAGAATATTGGACTTTATCATCATTAACATCAACATGTTTTAGGTACTTGAATAAGAATATTAACTAATATTTTCAACCAATAAAATTATCGATATTTTTTTTTATCAATTAACTATTAACTAATAACCAATTTCAACCATTATTGTCATCTCTAGTTGAAACCCCCCACCCCACCCCTAAAGCCGGCACTGGTAGTGCAAGGGTGGCCAACAAGTTTATCGCCAAACTGCCGTACAAAAGATAAAACAAATCCATATAAAATGACAATTTCATAGGACCTAGTAAAATGTTTATAAAACGCGAGTTTAAAAAGTCATACGTACCTGGTGGTTGTTAATGATGTACACTGGGAAGCTTTGTGTGCAGAACTCGCAGGGGATGAGGGGGGTGTCATCGTCAGGGTAGTGGAAGGGCCGCGGCGGGGACGGGGGCGTAGGGGCGCGGAGCCGGTACTGAGTGAGGTCCGGCCGGCACCCCGTCTGAAAATATATACACCACAGGTATAGGCATAGATAACGAAAGTTGTCCGTCGCTACGCGTCCAAAGTTGGCGCTAAGCTCCTACTTCTCGCGCTTCTCGTTCGGTCTGTTCCGACCCGTGCCGCTAGGAAATCGTAGTTACAAAACAGAAAAACGTCTAATCAATTGTAAAAATTCGTCATAAATGGTGAACAGAGTCAAGGGAGATGTTTCGTTTCATCGCCGAGTGGAATTGTTCTGTAACAATGATGAGCAGCATAAGAAGTAGGAGCTTAGCGCTAACTTATGGCATGCTTCTACGAAGGACAGTTCATGTTATCTGTCCCTCTATATCTGTGCACTAGATAAAAGTGAATCATAAAACGTAGCTGAATAGAAGGTACGTGCCCCAAACAGGTTGTATAAATAATTTGTATACTTAATTGTTGTAAAAATCTCAATCTTAAAAACAATGGTCTTATTACAATTTTACCATTGAGCTACAGAAAGATTCTCGTTTAAAAATATCGTTTCTACAATATTCGGCCAAGTTCGTGTTATTTTTTCCAACTAATTTATTCATAATCTTTCTCTCACCTGATGTTGAACAAGATCCGTGGCTGGCAGCAGCTGGTTGCAAAACTCGCAGGGTAGTTGCACATCCATTACGACGTCGGAGTTGACCGCATTGGGCCCATCGGGTGGGAACAAGTCAAACAACGTGAGAAGAGGGGCGTGCTCCAACGGGCTGGGCAATCTCCGCTCTCTCCCCGTCACGTTAGAACGTGCTCTCTCCCCCCCCGTCACCTTAGAACGTGTTCTCTCTCCCCCCATGTTAGCCGAACGTGTTCTCACCCTCACGCCAGACACACGTCCCGTTCCCGCTGACGCGTTGGAGCCTGTTCGTGCTAACGCGTTAGAGCCTGTTCGCGCTAACGCGTTGGGAGACATGCGAGATCCCATTGGCAGTTCGCGCGGGACGGGATTGCTGCGAGATAGATTTGTAAAGTTGGCAAAATTGGCGTTTATTAATTAGAAAGCGGTGAAATAAATGGTTGAACTCTTTGTGTAGCATGTTAGAGTACATTTCCTAACGGTCTCGGCTGCACAAATTAAAAACCTGGCAAGGAATACTTTTGCGAATAATCAGATTTATACTTTGGCTTCTTTTTGCCTTTTGGCTGTCACATATAAATACTCAAGGTATCTATCTGTTCATGGAATAGGAATAAGGTTACGGTCTTGTAATCACTTGGTTTAAATTAATTAGTTTTAAAAGGGCAAATACAATCATTTTATTTCGTCCTTCTGTAAAATTTTGTTAAATGCACTTACTGCGTTTTTAATTTGGACAGCCGATCTGTATTAGACATTCAGACCTTTCTAAAGTAATATGGTAAAAAAAAATTAGGAACCTTTACTTTTTTGTCATGACTGTCTGTATGTCACAGCTGTACTACTCTCTACTTACTACTGTTACTCTCTCATTTTTATATAAATTAAGATGAAATTTGATTGAAAGTTGTACAAGTCTTGGAAGAGTATTGTATTGGAGGGGAGAGTGCACGCTGCATTCCCACAGCAGCTGGGCGTATTCGACTGACCGCATTATCCCTCTCTCATAGAGGACTACCTTGAAACGCACTTTACATTTCCCACTTTGTCCTATCTTATCTCCAAAGACAGGCACAGCCCATCCGGGAGCGTGTCAACGTTTGTCATTCTGAACTGATGTTGGCATGTATTGCGGATGTTCATGGACGACAGTATGCACTTACCATCAGGTGGGCTGTATGCTCGTCTGCCACCTTTTTCCAAAAAGGAAAAAAAAAATCTATTGATAATCCAAAATTAAAAATAAAGATAATAACAAAACAATTTGAACACGTATCTTGGTACAGTAAAAAGTGAGGACAAAATACCAAATAAACTTCTTCAGATAGTGATAGTAATTAGTCCATATAATTAAAAATGCAATAAAAATATTTGGAACTTTTGACTTTCAACAAGGACGTACAAGATCATGCAAGTGAGAATGCAAACCGTAGCAAGTTTACTTATAAGCGAGTGAAAGATAAAACCAACAATTAAATAGCACGCGTTTTCAACTAATATGAGAGGCCGGGAAGCAGAGAACGAGGAAGACAAGAATAAGGCAGTTTTGAGTGAAACAATTTTAGTGTTGCAAGGAGTAATTAATTAAATATGAATGGAATTAAATGAATGGAAACCAACTTGTTTCCTAGTGCCGGCATTAGCGGCGCGCGAGGTAGGCCTCCGAAGCAGCCCCCTGCTACGAAAACTCTACTTTGGAAACACGAGAAACGAAGTTTCGGCCGGTATATCTGTAGATTCGTACCACTAAAACGAAGCTTTGACATGTAAATCGACACGGTCGAAATATAGATTTTGACAAGAGATACTTGGAGATCAAACGTCAAATTTCACGATAACAATATATCTTTTAAATGGTCCGAGATACCAGATATACAGTGGTACGAAGGATGGAAAGTCAGAGTAGGGTTAGAGCACTTCGTTCGTTTGAACTTCGGTCGGGCGCGAAACTTCGGAAGCGTAAAATGAGAGTAGAGCCCCTGGGGCGTTGAATTTTCCGACCGGATTTTTTTACATAGAAGTGGACGGACGAGCAAGCGGTCCCACGTAATGATATGTGTTACCGCCGCCCATGGACACCTGCGACACGAGGGGGCATGCGGGTGCGCCGCCGACCTTGCAAAATTCTATTCACAGCTTTCGAAGAACCCCGTATCGTAACTTAATAGAAAGACCTCTTGAGGCAGTTCGTTCCACAGCCTACGGGTTCGCGATATAAAATGATTTTTGAACCGAACAGTGCGCGACACCTCCGTATCGAGCAAATGCGGATGGACCGCACTTCTGTGACGGGAGGTGCGGTTGTAGAAACCCGAGGTGGGGATTATATTGAACAATTCTTCAGAGCATTCTTTAAAACAAAAGAATAAGGAGTCACAAAAACTTTTTACATCTACGTCGCGCGTCATTAGCTTTGGGTAAATCTAAATGAAAGTTTCAAAGGGTCAAAATATTTCTAGAAATATCAATACAAAACCGTCCGATATAGGTTTTAATTTTTTCTATAAATTTCGTGCTCGTATAAAGGGTCCGGCAAACTTGGGCGGGGCGTCATTATCGCTAACGCCGGCACTGGTGTTTCTTATCGTGAAGGTCGTCATATTTTATAGATGATCAATCTTATTTTTTTATATTTAGATTTTGCCTTAATTATATTAAGCTTTAATTAACATGTAAACAATAAAGCGTGCTATAGCAACTGACATGCTACTTTAGCGTTGTGAACACGACAAAATTAATTACGCGTCCATATCGACGTCCGAGGCGTCGGATGCCTCGGGCGAGGCGGACGTTGACGCCTCGCGTCTGGCGCCGTTCCTGCAATTTTTTTATGCTTGTCATGAGACGAAACCATTGTGGGCAAGCGTAACATAAAATATAATAAATTGAGGGTGTCTAAATAAATTATTACAATTGAGAGTAAGTTTAAAAAAATTCTCATCCGTACACATTGTTCGACTTGGACTTTTAACTGTTGGTAACTATTGAGAGAAGCAGAGGAACGTGTGTGATGGCGATCAGCCTGTGTGTGGTGGCATAGAAAAAAATCATATAGGACTTCATATAGGATTTTTTTTACATATCTGAGGGCTCGGTCTTATTAGCAAGCGGTCGTACGATCAACGCGATACGACAATTCGTGCGGACAAATATGATCGCACGATGTCATACAACTGTCCTCTTTGCACAGGATGGCATGGCAGAGGAGGACTTTCACCATGTTCTATGGTCCTGTCCTCTATACGAGGAAGATCGACGGAGCGTGCTAAAGGGGATTGTACGGCGGGAGGGGGGACCCCGGCATACTACTGCTACCTCGTCTCCTCCGAAGCGAACTTCCGCGGGCTCAGAGAGTTTGCACACCGATGGCACAGGAAAAGGAGCCCGAAAGAGCTGTTCGGCACTGAAGTACATCGTTTAGTGGAGTGGAACACCCCAGAATGGGGAGAGTGCTTATGGGACACAGGCAAAAGAGAATACTTGAGGCAGAGCAGATACGCGCCGCAACATAGCCCTAGCAGGCGAACGGCGCGTACCTCCCGACGATTTGGTCCGTATAACCAAAAGGTTGGTAGGACCATGGGTGGAGGTGGGTAATGTCCTCTTTGCACAAGCGGCTATATGATTAATGCGATGCGATTAACATCAACGTTCCGTAACCGGCTGGTTCTCGCAATGGGCTCTTGTCAGAGATGCCTAGTTTTTGCTTCCTGGATATAAAGTAATGAAAAAAGTAACCAGATAATTAGCAAGTATGATTGCTTGCTAATTATAACGAGGCCTGACATAAATGACATAGGCTCAAATTTCCTAATTCAATTGCTGTCGGTTTTTATATGACAAAAGGTGTGGACTGTCCAGTATTGTTTCATTTTTAAAAATATTTTACTCAGAAGACGTTGTATTTACTCACTTTCTATTGATGACAGGAACAACATTGGAATTTGCGTTATACGGTGCTGTTACCTAAAACAACACCAATAACATTAGAAGCTACAAAAAAAAAATTGTAATCCATAAACATAGTCGCAAATAATTGAGATTCCTATCTATTTTCTATCTATACTCTATAAACATAGTCGCAAATAATTGAGATTCGTATCTATGTATTTTTCACATGTCAATAATATCCACCTTCTATGTAACTAGTAGTTAAGTATGGCATATGTAGTTACTAACTACATATGTCATACTTTACTAATGTTGGCATGCCTTGAGGATGCCATGGGCAATAGTTAACCACTTTCTATTAAAAAGGGTTACTCATAAGACCGATCGGCTTCCGCATATCAAAACCAAGATTTAGAAAAAAAAATAGAAAATAATATTTTTTGTCAAAATTTGATTTACAAAGTTAGCCCCCAAAACATTGGCAAAACTAGATTTCACTGTGGGACAGCCGTGATTTCACGAGACATACCTCGTTCAGTCCACGCCGTAGCTCGCGCAAACTGGACTTGATCTCGTTAAATCTGTCGTCTGTGTTTCTGCTGTAAGTGGAGCCGGCTCGTGCTCCGCCGCTCCATCGAACCCCATCCCGATTCCTCTGACCCTCATCCCGCCCTCGCAGTTGTAGATCTTCGAATCTGAGCAAATAACATACTCGTATAACAAATTAAACATATAGCACAATAAAACATAGCATATAGTATAACATATAGCACAATTTAGTTAAATCTAGTGTTGTAAAAACGAGCGTTGACGCTCGAGCGCTGAGTGAGCGCTAATGAAGTTTCAAGACTAGCGTTAAAGTCTAGTGAGCGTTATAGTCCAAATTTTTAATGTTTGATGGTCTTAAGACCCTTGTAGTTAAAAGCTCAAGTCTAAAACGGCTGAGGTTCAATAGTGTGCCTATATTCAAATAGGTAACATAGTGCGCCAGTACTCGAGCGTTGAAATGAGCGTTCAGCGCTCATTTTAACAACACTATTTAAATAGATAGATAAGACGTTTATTCAGAAAACAGTTATGAGACAAAGGAAAAGATAAACACATAACAGGAGAGAAAATTTTAAGAAAGTAGATTAATTTAAATCTATACATATATAACAAAATCGAAACAGCCATGTTCGTTGAAATGTTTTTTGTACGAATAGAGCCCAAAACAAATGTTTTTTAGAATTTTGGTCGGTATGTTTTTTTATACAACAGATGGCAGACGAGCGGGCGAACCATGTGATGGGAAGTCACCGCCGATAATGGACACCTGCAACAACAGGGGGCTTGCGGGTGCGCTGCCGACCTTGCTGTGACCTTGCGTATCATGCAAAAACCACTGGACGGAATTTAATGAAACTTGGCATAGTTATAGCGTATGTGCCGGGTTATCATTTAGGGTAGAGGCACTGGAATGAATTGCCTCAAAAGGTCTTTCCATTAAGCTACGATATTGGGTTCTTCAAGAAAGCTGTGAATAGGATTTTGCAAGGTCGGCGGGGCACCCGCAAGCCCCCTGGTGTTGCAGGTGTCCATGGGCGGCGGTCACAATTACCATCACGTGGGAGCGCTTACTCGTCGGCCCGTTTCTCTATAAAAAACAAAATATCCCGATCCTTTACAGAGCTCCCACGGGAATCACAAGTTCAACGTGAACTAAGTCCCTGGCACCACTAAGAACGGGCTTTTTTTTATAGAAAGGTGGGAAACGAGCATATAATCCATCTGGTGGTAAGTGGATACTGTCGCCCATAAACACCCGCGGTACATAGTCCAAAACGACAAACTGGTACTAACCCAACGATGCGCTGCCTACCTTTGTTGCTGGAACAAAGGGGAAATTGGGGAAATGGTAAGTGATAGGATGGGATGGGAATGGGCTCCGGCATATCTCACTCAAGCTTAAGCATAGCTTAATGGTCTTACCTATTTCTAAACTCCTCCTGCGTCATGGGTGTGAAGTTAGTATATTGTCTGAGACGGGCGAGGTACTCATCAGTAGGCATGCCTGGATTCCGAGCAGTGTATCTCGAATTCTCTACCGCCTGCCTCTCAGGGTTGAGCAGAGCGTCCATCTTGCGAAGATTGTCCAGTTTTTGGGCTGAATTTAGGACTGGAGGCAGACCTGATAGAATCAGATTACTTACATCAATGCTTTAATTTTCTGTTTGCTTTCTGTCAGGTGTTCTACACGAGCAGTCTATGGGTCATTTACACTCAGAGAGCCTCAATGCCTTGCTACTTCAATACAATAATGCCTTCAGGATGCTTTTTGGGGCTGCCGCCACGCTTCTGCCACTGCACTGCCTCGGGGATGTTTATTGTCCGGACAACTTTTATGCGAATAGGGGGAGTAGCATCCCTGTGGCGCGGGGTGCAGGACACACCAAGAGAATCCTAGCGGTGATCGCAAGTAGGATTGATTCGTCCCATCCAAAAATTTAGGGTGGGACGAATGATTAAGTAGCTAATGATAAAATAGATGAATAGTATTGGTTTGTTTCTTACTAACATACTTTAGAAGTCTGTTACTAACCCTATCTTTTAATATTATATGTATTTGAAATAAATAATAAATAAAATTTAACATCTCTGATGTAATATTTTCTTAGGTTTTCGCGATTACTATACATAGCAATTAAACAACTTTGAACGGTTTAAATGGCGTATATTTAACATTATTTATATCACGACGTTTCGAACACTTTGCAGTGGACGTGGTCACGGGGTGTCATCAGGTGACCTCTGATGTACTCTACAATCATACGAGGGTGAATCAAAAAGTTCTTGGAAACGCATGTTAATAAAACCTTTTTGAGGGTAGCTTATGTTTTATTTTAAAGAGACACTATAAGACAATATTTATGTGGAGTGTCATTTGATTGGATAGTACTACTCCTTAAGCAATTAATTATTTTGTGTAACGAGTTGTTAAAAACATCCAATTATGGGAAAAGGCGAGTTACGTGCACACCGAGTAGTAATAAAGTATCTGTGTCTGAAAAAAATGCCCACAAATGATATTTTTTGGACATCCAGCAGACATTAGGGGCCGATGCTTTACCCTATTCCTCGATCGCTTACTGCAGGGGTGCTCAAACTTGAACTGCTGGCGATCTACCTCAATATTGTTAGACTACGATCGATCGACTCTGAGAGGCTGCAAGTATGTGTGATGCAGGATTGTCGTCTAGGTAGGGTGTATCGTGGCATAGATATTAGTTTTCCGCACAATATGCATTTTTTTAGTCAAGGTAAGGGGTGACCGTTTGAGCACCCCTGGCTTACTGGGTTGCTGAATTTAAAAGGGGCAGATCGAGCTGTGAAGATGATTCCCGTTCTGGTCGGCCTTCCACCTCCGTCACGGAAGAAAGCGTCAGAAAATTGGAGAAATTGGTTTTAGAAGAAAGAAGAATCACGATAAAATATTTAGCAGAAACTGTAAAGATTTCATTTGGCAGTGTTCAATTCATTTTAACGGACACTTTAGGATTCAAAAAAGTATCGGCAAGATGGGTTCCGAGAATGTTAACCGACGTTCGGGAGTTTCAAAGCGAAATAAGATTTTTATTTGAATTTTTTTCAAATTTTAATGACGATTCTAAGAACTTTCTGATTCACTCTCGTACATGTATCAATTATAGGCAAATTAGTGGAATTTGCCCGTATAAAAGAGCAGCAACATTCATTGTGCCGTTTCGAATGCACTAGTCGCAGTCAGTTCACAAAAAAGAGATTATTGCCACAAATAGAGGTTACGGTTTTGTTTAGAGCTCGATGACGGGTGACAGTGAAGTTTATTTTGATCTGTAGTGACATTACTTTTTTTTATACATTGTGACAAAAGTAGCAATCCATAATATCGTAACTGTGACGTCATCGCCTATATTTCACATTTTTCGGTAATTTCAAAAAAAAAAAACAAAACTCGTGCGAGATGTTGCCCATGACTAATTCTTTCAAAAAAATTAATAAATAATCATTAAAAAATTTGGCCAATGTCCATTGTGTGTAGTGTGGTCGCATACGAGAATCGTATACAATATTCTCGGCTCAACCGTTCGAGAAACTCTCCTTGTGTAAATTGAAGCGAAGCGACGAGCGAAGCGGGTAGTAGGAAGTAGGACGGGCGGAAAAAGCACATTATAACTTGTGAACATAGTTACTCGCAGGGTGTCCCAGCGAAAACACGTGTTTAATAATAACATCGACTTTTTGGAAATAAATTTGTTTATTAAATGAAATATTATGTTTTCTAAAAGCAGTCGTCGTGGCCCAAATAAAGACAGATTACAAAATGGAGAATTTTATACGTTATATCAAGAGTTTAGAAACTATGACGATATTCTTTTTAGTACAACTCTATTAACGAGGATTTAATTAGTGCCAACACGGCACTGATTAAATCCTCGGTAAAAACAAGTGATGTGCGTACGCGACGAGCGGGGAACGCAAACTGGTTTGCATTTTTCCGCCGCGTCGGCACCGTCGTATTTTCCGCGCGCCCGCTCCTTTGTCACTGTGTTTATACACAAAAATAATTGTGTTCACGATACCCGCTCGCGGATTCCGCCATCCACCTCGCGCCTACTCTGCGAGTACACTAAAACGCTTTCCCAGCACCGGTCGGTATTATCGCAACGGGATATTGCGAAATTGGTATCGCGGGCCTTTAGGTACTTTTACCGCAGTGCGATAATCGTCGCCGTAAGATTTAAAAATGTAGATTTTATAGATGGATAAATAAATATGTATGCTCGTCTGTCGTCTACTTCCTATAAAATATATTTAATAATAAGATACAATTTATTTCAGGCATATGCCCGTATACATAAAAATACACACAAACAAAAAAAATTTCAAAAAAAAACATGATTAAAAAAGAAAATCGTATAGACACTACACAACGGCATTGATATGTGCCCCTGTCCAGTGCTTCAGTATAGGGCAGTCCACCCTCTCCGCCAATGTCGCCAAGATACCGTTGGAACTGTCTCGCACGTAACGCATCATCGAGGCTGTTCTAGCACGTAGGGTGAACTGGCATCCATCTACGTGTGCCTCAGCAAAGCACACTGAGCACGCAGAGCCCTGAGAGCCTTCTGTGTATAGTTGATTTATAGGCTACACGTGTAAAACGACTGACAATTAGTCCTGAATAGTGTCACTTCGACACTCCACATATTACACCTGACCGTCAGCGCCCTGCGTTCCCTATCTATGACCAGGTCATCACTAACCCAGTGCCCCAGGTACTTAATAAACTCCGATACTCTTTTGTGAGGGGTGCCACATAATAAATAATTTAAAGACACGGCTACTGTGATTTTATTATATGTTACACATATAACAAAAAGTGAACTGGACATTGGCAAGATGTGTTTTCAATTATTTTAACTTTAGTTACGAAGAAAACTTGACATTGCCGGAATGTGCTTATTGCTATGTGCTAGTGATGTGGCACGCAACTAGTGATGTCAAAATAGTGTTCGTTGGAATGTGTGATCGATTAAATCACTACACACCATTGACATTGTATGAAAAGAAAAAAAAAGTATAATAATCTAGCTAGATTGTAAGAGGGCTCGATAGCAGCGTCTTGTCCATACAAACATATTCCCCACTGTTTTCTCACTGAGTTATATGGGCAATAGAGAAATTATTTTTCAATATCTTATGGATATCCACCGTGTGCATGGCCATATGTTTTGATTTTTTGAACGAACTTCCTTTACGCGGCTTGCGGTATGTGTGATTCGAGAGAAAATGTAACGTCACATAAGATTTTTACCCCCTCCATACATCGTTCTCTTTCTCTCTCTCTGTCTGTGTGTGTGTGTTTGTGATGTGTATGTGTGTGTGGTGTGTGTGCGTGCGAGTATCGAGAGCGAGTCTCAAGCAGAATAACAGACGTGGAGACTAGTGCGTGATCGGTTGTTTAACCTAAATTTTTGATTTGATTCCTTATTTTAAATTATTTGCATTGAAAATATGATACAAAATAATTGTTAGTTATTTTTGTAAACAATTAGAAAAAATAAATAAAAATGGCCCGTTAGCGTCAGCCAAAAGAAGAAAAAGACCAAACGCACACATTGAAAAACTATACTTTAGTGCGAAAAGATATAATATCAAAATCGATTTATTTTTCAAATCTTTTTTTTTTCGGGGGAGTATATGAAACTTTAATTTTCTCAATTTAGATATCGTCAGCTCTAAGTGTAACTGTCCCTTTCTCTCATAGAAATGGTATCGCTCGCTGCTGAGTCAGCAACAAGTTGTAAAGATATCTACCTGTTTTTAAAATCCACTTCCGGCCCATCCACCCCTCTTAAGAATCTCCCTAAAATGGTACAGACACACCAACCTCTAGCCAAGTTAGTAGCGTTCAGCTCTGCCCTTTGCCTTTCCTCGCTCTGCTGCCGCTGCAAAGCGCTATAGAACGCCAAGTCCCGGCGCGGGTCCGCGGGCGGAGTCCTAAGCGGGGGCTTCGGCGCCGGACGCTTCTTGGTGGCACTAGTATTGCCTACGGGATTTGGTCTGAAAGTGTTTTATTTATTTATTTACTTAAAGTTGATTACTTAAAAACTTCCATTTTGACGGGGAGAGTACACGGTGCAATCCAACAGCCGCTGCGCGATCGACTGTCCACGTTACCCCCCTCTCACAGAAGAGACTACCTTGAAATGTGCTGCACTTCCTACTTTATCTTATTTCCCCAATGTACGTACGTGTTTCGGTAGTGAGTGAGATGTGCCAGTGCCCATTCCCATTCTATCCCTACCTATTTTCCCAACCCTTTCTCCAAATCCATTCCTATATCTCCAAAGGTAGACTCGAGTTTGTTGTTACTCGCCACCAGATTGTACAAAAAAAAAGCATTGCAACGCATGCCCGGGGAACAGGTAGTATAATATATATATAGTTATTATAATAGCGCTTGTTTGTGTGGGTGCGTTCCTCTAAACCAAATCTATTCGTTAATCTCCAAAAGTAAGCTAAACATCCAGGGGTCAACATTTTGTCATTTTGGACTGCTGTTGGCATGTATCGCATGGACTATCTGCTCCTCTGACACCTTTCCATAAAAATAACACTCACATATTCTCTCTAATAATTCCACTTGTCGAAGGCACCACTCTGACTGGGCTAGTTCCATCCAACCCACTTATTCCACGCTCATCTTTAGATGTCGAAGCGCTGCTCACAGCATTGTCTTGAACTACTTGTACGGCCTTTTTATTTCCAGCTCTGGGTTTACTTGGTCCTGGCCTGTTTGAATAATTTGTCCGGTTGGGGGCCCTGACTGGAGGTACGGGCCTTGTATAACCGTTACGATTTACAGGTATAATAGGATTGACCTGTAAAGGTTGAAACTTTACAGGTGGCGCTGGATCTGTAAAGAGCACATTTATTATAGTTTTAGATTTCTTTTTTATTTATTGCCAAATTAAAATATTACATAATGTGATCCATAATCTACTGAAGACTAGTAAGACTTGTCTGTAGACAACATTCCATTTGTCTGGTGAGTTATAATGGTACAGATTATTGGTCAGATTATTATAGTCTGGTCAAATTATTATGGAAATCCAAGAAGGGTATATTTATGATTATATTAAAACTGAAAATTCAGATTTGCATGAGAACTTAGAGACAGGGTGTTCAATTACTGTGCCCGCGACTTCGTTCACATCGACTATAGAGAATTTATGGTAATAATCTGTCTAATAAGTTTGACGGCGCATTAGAGCGCGCCAATGATGATTGTTGTTGTAAGGCGCACTCTGGCGGAGCGTCTTGTCTGTGGTTGCGGCGGCCATGTGCACTTTGGGGGCTCTTTGACGTGAGACGGCCGCACACGTACCGCGATCAACACGAATCGCCAACGTATGGCGTCATCAACTCGAATTTTTGATTCTAAATTAGTTAATTACTTAAAGACTGTTTAAGGGGCTATTTTAAAGCTCGCGCATATTACAGCAAAGTTACGACAATGTACATTACAGACGCGGCGCGCCGTAGCTCAATGGAATAATTTAAGTCAGTTAGCGGCTGACATTCAATCCTTCACGTAGTCGCACACCGAATAACTCTCTAATTACGTCAGCTAACTACGTGTGTTCAATATACATTGAGGTGGGCCGCGTCGCAGCGCATAAATACGGCTGGCAAGCGATCCGCCAGTGCGGTGCGGTGCGGTGCGGTGCGGTGCGGTGCGGTGCGGTGCGGTGCGGTGCGGTGCGCTGCGGCGCGATGAGGCCCGTCTCTAGTGTGCGATGGTTTATACAAAATGTATGAAAATAATTCAGGAGGATTTTTGCAATATTCTGCGCTGCGTTGCGGTCCCACCGTAATATGCGCGAGACTTTAGCGTTCAATGTTCAATTAGTGCTTAAAAGAAGAATTAATCGTGCCATCTTATCCTTACTTCTTGGCCACATACCGCTCGTTGTCATGAACAATTCTGGTAAAGGTTTTCCGCCGAGCCTTCAAGTTATTGTACCTGTTAGATTTTTAAAGGGAAAGGCATGTTGGGGCACTCATTGAGTCATTGCTATGTCAATGAGGAGTGTTTTTAAAGAATAATTTCGATAATTTATGTTTTCCATTATTTTTAGATGACGAATTCGTGATTCTACATAATACACTTTCCTATGTAAAACCAAGATTTGGCGCATATGGTGTCATACAGTCATAATCAGTGCCGGCCTGATCGATTTCGCTGCCCTGTGTAAGATATTCGATTATGCCCCCTCGTTATGTTTGCGCCCGTCTTCTGTGTAGAGCATCTCCAATTCCATGCCTCGGCACGCTCTAGACTTCGGCGCCCCCTTCGGGCTTCGGGCCGTGGTTTTGGCCCGAAGCCAAAGAAAACGTCGAAGAAAGCATCAACATTCCAAAATCTTGATAAAAATATACAGATACCTATATACCTTAAAAAAATACCACTCTATGTGTCTGGGCAGTCAGACGACCGACAATGACCAGCTCCCCAATTCAAGGCACACCAGCCTCTGCGTCCTGTGCGGCCGTAAGGATCGCACACCACTAAGCTGGCACTGGTCATAATAATAGTAATAAAACTGTTAAATTTTTGACAAGATCAAAGTCCATGTGGCTTTCAGCAAAGGCCTCCTCCAACTCGCTTCTACCTTTCCCGGTCCTGTGATATAAACAAGCTAAGTAGTTAGTTACCGTCATCAAGTCGTATGAAACCGTGGTTGGAGTCGAGATGCAGTTGCTTGTACTTAATCATGACCCACTCCTGGCAGTCGGGGCACTGCTCGGTGCGTACCCCGCAGTAGGATTCGTGTGCGGGAATCTCGCGACGGGGTAACTCGAGCTCGCAAAACCTGCCAAGTTAAAGACAAAGTTAAAGACTAAAAAAATTCCAATAGTGTCATTCGAAAATGCCCCTCTTCGAAGGTATTTCTGACATCCATTTTAATCAATGAAAAAGCAATATATGCTTTGTATAGTTGATGTTAACCTGCAGGATTTTACGGTGTTTGCGCAGGAGTCTCTGACGTGGTCCTCGAGGTCTGTACCGCAGACGCTCTCCCCACACTGCTTGCATGGCTCTGCAGATGTACAAATGAACATTTATAGAACAATATATAATTAAATTACTTCACATACTAGACACCATCAAGGTAAACAAAGTAATTTAGTATAAATATTTCTACTATTATATATTCTATACTTATTATATATTGTATGCGTGGGGACCTCATAGAGACATAATACATATAACTAACAAATGTGACTGCCCAGACCTGATGTTGATCTTCAAGATCAAAACAGGCTACAGAACCAGACACTGCAACGATCTTCTTCTTCTTCTTTTCAGCCCTTGGACGTCCACTGCTGGACATAGGCCTCCCCCATTGTCCGCCATTTAGACCTATCGGCAGCGACCTGCATCCAGCGGGTGCCCGCAGCCTTTATGAGGTCGTCTGTCCATCTAGCAGATGGACGTCCTCGGCTTCGTCCGCCGGTACGTGGTCTCCATTCGAGAACCCTTCTGCCCCATCGGCCATCGGTTCTTCGAGCTATGTGCCCTGCCCACTGCCACTTCAGCTTGCTAACCCGAGAGGCTATGTCGGTGACTTTAGTTCGTCTACGGATCTCCTCATTCCTGATTCGATCACGTAGGGAAACCCCGAGCATAGCCCTCTCCATAGCTCGCTGTGCGACAGTGAGCTTATTTATGAGGCCCATAGTCAGAGACCACGTCTCGGTGCCGTAGGTCATCACTGGCTACACACACTGGTCGAAGACCTTCGTCTTCAAGCACTGAGGTATTTTGGACGAGAAGACGCTGCGTAGCTTCCCGAACGCTGCCCAGCCGAGTTGGATTCGTCGATTGACCTCTTTCTCGAAGTTGGACCTACCTAGTTGGACCGTTTGGCCTAGGTAGACGTACTCGTCAACAACTTCGAGAATCGAGCTCCCAATTGAAACTGGGGTGGGCACGACATGGACATTCGACATGATTTTCGTCTTGTCCATGTTCATTTTAAGGCCCACCTGTTGGGAAACTCGATTGAGGTCTCCGAGCATTGTGCTAAGATCCTCCAGCGATTCTGCCATGACCACGATATCGTCGGCAAATCGAAGGTGAGTGATGCATTCGCCATCAACGTTGATGCCGAGTCCTTTCCATTCCAGGAGCTTGAAAGCGTCTTCCATCGCATTGGTGAAGAGCTTCGGAGAGATGACATCTCCTTGTCTCACACCCCTCTGCAATGGAATCGGCTCCGTGCTCCCTTCCTGTACTCGGACTGACATGGTGGCGTTGTTATACAAACACTTCAACACTTCGATATACCGATAGTCAATATGGCACCGCTGGAGGGACTGTAGCACTGCCCAAGTCTCGATCGAATCAAAGGCTTTATCATAGTCCACAAACGCTAAGCATAATGGCAAGTTATACTCCTCGGTCTTCTGTATAACTTGCCGCAGCGTATGGATGTGGTCTATAGTACTATAGCCTTTTCGGAAACCGGCTTGTTCGGGAGGCTGGAAGTCATCAAACCTGCGCTCGAGACGATTCGTGATAACCCTCGAAAACAGCTTATAGACATGGCTCAGAAGCGAGATGGGCCTATAGTTCTTCAACAAGGTCTTGTCGCCTTTCTTGAAGAAGAGCACCACCACGCTTCCGTTCCATGCCTCCGGCGTAATACCTTCGAGCAAGACGGAATTAAAGAGCTTCTGAAGAACTTTCAGTACCGGTGTTTCACCCGCTTTCAGAAGCTCTGAAGTGATTCCGTCCTCACCCGGCGCCTTGTTGTTTCTAAGCTGTTTGAGGGCCATCCTAATCTCGTACAGGCTGATGTCCGGGATGTCTTCGGTATAGTGTCGAACTGCAACTGCAACTGTAGACTGCAACGATAAACAATTGAAAAGGTTTCTGACCTCATCAAAAGTTGCATATAAATATAAGGCACTGAACAACAGAGTGGAATAAACTACTGCTGGACCACACACGGTCTTCGGCTCTTCTCATCTAGCCACCACTAGCGAGCTCCCTGTGTTCTGTTCTGTAGTGGGTCATTATAAAACTATAACAAGTGAGACATTTATATATAGAAAATGACAGACGTTGGCATGCCCCTGGATGTACTATCGTTTGGAGATTTAGGAATGGATTTGGAGAAAGGGTTGGGAAAATAGGAAGGGATAGGATAGGATTGGTCTCTGGCATATCTCACTTACTAACGAAACACGTAGCTAATAGTTGCTAACTTGATAAATGATAAATAGAGATGACAATAAACCCCATCTCTTTCCATAGATGTTGCAAAAGATGACTAAGGGATAACGAAGCTGCTAATAGAGTGGACTCGTCAAACCGGTTGTCCAGTGTGGCATTTTACTGCCATACATCCAGCAACAAAAGCCCATGTTCAACAGTGGAAAAATAAAAAGGGCTTGTCAGGATTTTTTTTATGTATGAGGCTAGCAGCTTTTACTGATGCGTCTACATCAAAACACTTGTGCTGCCTTCTTTCTGTCTAAAGAGTTTGCAATTTTTATCTTAAGATGAATGCATTTACAAGATACAAGGAAATATCCGTCAAAAAAGCTATAAAAATATTTACGCGGCTTGTGCAGCATCTCATGGTGCTTCTCGAGGTCAGCCTGCGGCATGGGCTCCTTGCAAACGGGACACATGCGGATGTTGCGCTCGCAGTGTACCACATGAATCTGGAAATTCACTGAGGGTATCTCGCGTTTGCTGCAACAATTATAAGGAAAAAGTAATTAAAGTATATAATTAATTGCTTAGTGGAGTTACCTTTTGACATAACACTGCAGTGCTGATGCTTTCATTTTAATGCAAAAGTTTATGTCTATTAAAATTCCAAACTATATAGGTATTGTGTGTAAATATTTGTGCTTTATTTGTGTGTATGTCAAATAAAGTTTATAACATCATACTCATGCTGATACCATAGAATGCACTTGTCATAAGAGCCTCTCATTCTGAATTATAATTTTAACTACAGCATTCACACACATATATACACATAGACACACAACCTCCCAATTATGATATTCAAATCCTATTATTTCATATATACCCATTGAAACATTTAAAATGTTGTTGATTTGTAAATGGCTTCAAAAATATTGTAAACCTTGTATTTTAAACTATTTGGCTCAGAAATCTTAGATAATGGTTCGGGATAAGCACCAGGATTGTTCTGAGCAGCAGTCTCTCGTGTGACAATAGCCATGCTGATAGTCAACCTCCATTAGAAGGTTCCAAAAGAAGAAGCTTCTGAGAACTTTTTCATGCTGTGAAGTTTCCGAAATAAATAAATATACTTGGACGAGCGATTGATTGCCGCCGCTTGTCAAGAACTAGCTTCATTGATTTATTAGCAAGTCTCAATGAGGTATTAAAAATATAGACAGATGTCGTTGTGAACGACGACGGGACAGTTGCATCGCGGAGGTATCGCGGAGACGTTCGGCTAGACAACATACGCAAAACTTCCTACCGAGAAGTTACATAAATTACCGCTAATATAAATAAAATATAATTTCCCGCAACGCTATATTCAATCTTCCATTTTATAACGCCAAATTCCTTATTCTTCGTGCATTAGTGTCTTTAAGTGCCAACACAGGAGAACCAAGGGCCGGCGCCGGCAGAAGATTTCGGTGCACCAGACAGCTTTCAGGTCAGTGAAGCTTTATTATTGTACGGCTACGGCAATTAATCAAAAATAATAAATAAAACCCCAACATTACGGTCCACTTAAAAATCTACCCTCCATTTCATGATCCGGCTCGAAGGACCATGAAATGGAGGGTAGATTTTTAAGTGGACTGTAATTTTGGGGTTTTATTTATTATTTTTGATTAATTGCCGTAGCCGTACAATAATTAATCTACGCCACAGTGGACGAAAGCCTTTGTTTCACGGATGCGGTATGATGGTAGATCAGCCATTTTTGGCTGGGGATGCGTAGGATTTAAGCGGAAACATGTATTGCATTTACGTATTCTAAATCTGATTTTCGTTCTCGCATCCAATATCCAGTATCCTTGTCGCAGAATAGACATTAAAAGACCTGGGCCTGTATGACAATTTTTTATATGATAGAAATCTATAATGAGATCCACCACGTGATCATGTTTAGGAAGAAGTGCGGGGTGTTTTGCCCCAAACGGTACATCTGATCTTGAAAGACGACCACCTATACGTAATACACCCTTTTTATCTATGAAAACGGAAAGGTTTCTAAGTTTCTTCGTGGGTAAATTTATCATTTTTTATAAGTGTTATATCGTTTGAAAAATAAACCCATTGTACGGCGCAAATAACGGCGTTTTCAGCTTTAATTAAATTTCGACAGAAATAGAAACTGATTTTTTTTTTTTTTACAATATTTAAAACAATTGCAACAATGCGAAGTAACTTATCCCATGCCGATATGCGATTGGCTAAGTTGTAAAGTATAGGCTGTTCGCACTGAACAGTCACGCTATTTAAAAATTTAGTTTTAAGTTCAGGTAAGACTTGATAATCTTGTGGTGTAAACGAATTAATTGGCCATTCAGAAGGCGAACTATGTAGCCAAGCCGGACCATTCCACCAAAGATTATTAGAAATTAATTGGGATGGCAATATGCCGCGCGATAGACAATCACTAGGGTTGTCTACGCCGGAAACATGATAAAAGTTTTGTGGCGATACATTTTCCTGGCATTGTGCGACGCGTTTGCTAACGAAAATATTCCATCTATGAGGAGATGATTTTATCCAAGAAAGGACTATGGTGGAGTCACTAAAGGCGAAAATCCCCGTAATAGGAATGCGGTTAGAATAAGTATCGTGAATAAATTTCACAAGCCTTGACATCAAAACAGCGGCACACAACTCCAATCGAGCAAGTGTTGTACATTTTGCCGGAGAAACATTAGATTTGGCACATAAAAGTCTAACAGTGACACCCCCCCAATGAATTAGTAATATGTAGATAAACAACTGACCCATAGCCCCTTAAGCTAGCATCACTAAATGCTACTATATTGACTACACTTAGTTGTGAAACGCCAATATGACGCGGTATTTTTAAATAACTCAAAAGAGGGAATTATTTTAATAAACAAGAATAACTCTTTACAATGTGTTCAGGAGGAACTTGGTCCCAATCTATTTTACAAAGCCACAGCTCTTTAATAAGTAATTTAGCATAAAGAACTATTGGCGAAATAAAACCTAAAACATCAAACAAACGAGCTATAAATGAGAGTATGCTACGTTTGGTGCATTTATCATCAACAATAGCAGTTGTTACTAAATTGTTTTGCAATCCATTATCAAGAAGACATCTAATTAAATTTAATTAAATTGAATCTATCTTTTTGAGAGCACAATGCAATAAAATAAAGTCAGACAGGTCATTAATACTTAACTGTTTTAATGCGGCTATTGATGAAGAATATTTTTCAATAAATGTATTTAGACTGTTTGCATTATGAGTACAGGACTTTAATTCGAAAATATTATTCAAATAATGAGTGCCCAAGGCTCTTTTATCTTGATACCTTTTTACTAAACTATTCCATATTATATTATAAGTATCACTAGTAGGTACAATACCTGCTAAGACCTTTAAAGCGCTGCAACTTAATTTACTAATTAAATACTGCACACGCTGCGAGTCCGTGAGCTGTTCATTTAAATGAACATTGTTTTTAAATGTCTCATAGAATATCGGCCAGTTTTCTGTCTTACCATCGAAAGAGGGTAGTTCCATTGGTGGCAGTTTAATAACATTTCTATGACCAAACTCGTTGCTATTCTTTAACATTGTTGAAGATGATGTAGATAGAATTTTATTACGAATTCTTTTAACTCTGACATACAAATCCTCAAAACTGCCTAAGGCATTATAATCGGGCTTGGCGTCAGGGTTCAAAGACAAGGTTATAGCGTTAATATCATCAATTATTGATTCAAATTTTTCTTGCATGTCATCAATTGTTTCAGAAAGTGCTAGAAAGTTCTCATTTAAGCGGGAATCGAAATTAGAAATATTGTTTGATTGTGAAAATAAATTATTTATGCCTTCGAATAAATGTTCCTTTTTTGCATGTAATAGTTGTAATTTTCCATCAGTACCAATAGGGTTTGCCATGGTTTTATTGCTAGCTTTTGCCATTTTAAATAAGAAATTAGATATAAATCTGCGGTATTTTATAATAAGCAATACAATCTAGAATTGCGGGTATATATTCGGGATGTATATATTTTAACAAAAAATACGTAAAATAATACAATTAAATAATAGTGGGTAGGTAAATATGTAATAAAATGCTGGAATTTATTATTCCGCTCAATATGAACCATGAATCTGCGGTATTTTATAATAAGCAATACATTTAGAATTGCGGGTATATATGCGGGATGTATATATTTACCAAAAATACGTAAAATAATACAATTAAATAATAATGATTCTGCTCCATATGGACCATGAAATGGAGGGTAAATATTTTTAAGTGGACTGTAATTTTGGGGTTTTATTTATTATTTTTGATTAATTGCCATAGCCCTACAATAATAAAGCTTCACTGACCTGAAAGCTGTCTGGTGCACCGAAGTCTTCTGCCGGCGCCGGCCCTTGGTTCTCCTGTGTTGGCACTTAAAGACACTAATGCAGGCACAATAAGGATTTTGCGTTATAAAATGGAAGATTGAATATAGCATTGCGGGAAATTATATTTTATTTATATTAGCGGTAATTTATGTAACTTCTCGGTAGGAAGTTTTGCGTATGTTGTCTAGCCGAAAGTCTCCGCGATACTTCCGCGATGCAACTGTCTCGTCGTCGTTCACAACGACATCTGTCTATATTTTTAATACCTCATTGAGACTTGCTAATAAATCAATGAAGCTAGTTCTTGACAAGCGGCGGCAATCAATCGCTCGTCCAATACTAAAAAATATTCTCTCTTTTTCCCTCTGACACTAATGTTATAATATAAACTTACTATATATATAATAACATACTATATACCTATTATAAAAAAATATAGAGAACATATTTTTTTTATTTTAACTGTGAACAGTTTATTAGTAGTATACATAGGTTTTGGGAGGGGAGGGAGCACTCTGCAATCCCACAGGGATGGCAGACTTGATTGGCCACAATACCCCTCTCTCACAGAAGATTTGAACTTAATCTCTAATGAACTGAATTTCCCACTTTATCCAATTCACATGTAGATACATCTTTCAGTAGTGAGTGAGATATGTCAGAGCCCAATCCCATCCTATCCATTCCCAACCCTTTCTCGCAAATCTTTTCCTAATCTTCACAGGTAGGCAGCACATCCAATGCCAATGTTCTAAACCGATGTTGGCATGTTATGTGGATATTGAGATGGAAGCTGAGTTAATATGAAATTAATTGAAGAAATTATTTATTTATATAATTACCTACTTACTTATCAAACAGTTTTTGAAGTGAGAATATGCTTTATAAAACAGTATAGTCAGAGGAAAAGTAGGTATTACATCTGTGTTGTAGGGTTAGATCTATCCTATCCATCTCAAATAAAGTTGAAATTGGTCAAAATCTACTGTTCTATATTTTCATTTTTCATATCAACCTTCCAATTTTTTATACTTTTATATCAAGTGACTGAGATACAGAAAAAGGTAAAGATCGACGCCAAGCTATTTGCAAATATGACAACATACAGAGATTGTTATTTAAACGATGAAATTGTTCGTATAAACAAGCGAAGAACACAACAGCTGTAGCTCTAGCAATGGTCCACATATCTAAAAATAAAATGGTAACGTACGTGGATATAAATAACGTAACTATTGACACAACATCGCGATGTAAGCGAATGGTTAAAACTCACCAATTCGGGCATGTTTCTTGTTTTTCTTCATCCATTTTACCACTATTATTTTCAAAAACAAATTCCAAAAATATACACAAAATCTAGTCAAAACGCAATGTAGTCCTCCTAATTTGACCGTTTTAAAGTTAAATTGAGTCGTATATTAGTGCAACCGGCAAAAACGACAATAAAAAGTTCAAGTAATTTGATAAGAACTATACTACCGAGTACGGAGAAACTTAAAACTCATTTTTAAGGTGTTATTTAGTCGGGTAATTCCCCCACAGAGTAATCGTGACCGCTCAAGAAGTCAGTCAATGAATTAATTGTCAAAATTAAAGGTTGATAACCTGTAGTCCTGGACTCAATTTCGGGAATTTTATACTTGACGGCGATTTATAGATTTAACTAAGATGTGAGTACATTGCTTCTTATCACATTTCTATTATGGTGTATTTTCATTAACGAGGCAATGTATTAAAATCATGTTCACTCCGAATAAATACTGGTTTTAATACCAAGGAAGAGTTCAAAAACATGTGAGAAATCACTTGTTGACAATTTAATTTCTGTATTGTAGTCTCTGTACATTAT
The DNA here is from genome assembly GCA_914767545.1 of Sesia apiformis. Classification (NCBI taxonomy): domain Eukaryota; kingdom Metazoa; phylum Arthropoda; class Insecta; order Lepidoptera; family Sesiidae; genus Sesia; species Sesia apiformis. Next base: position 1,350,219 of record OU611968.1, read on the forward strand.
CTAAAGTAATATACCGCTTTAATTATTGTTCTGAGATTGTAGTAAGTACATGCTATTTTTTCCTTATTGTGGCTTGTACAGGCCAAATTCTTGTGGCCCTAATGGCCTTTTAAGAGTCATCGGACATTGGTCATCGGAGTAATAGTTTAGGGCGAGCGCAGAAGGCGCTCTGCCAAGAGCAAAGGGTGTGTGCAGCAACCAGCCTAAGGGCTCCCCTGCGTTTAAAAACTTTTTGACCGATCAAACATTTTTTTAAGCTTCAGGCCTTCAAAAGTGAACATGAAGCGTTGCTCCATTCAGGTGTCCGGGAGTTTTTTTTATGTTATAAAACGGGTCAACGTTTTTACCTTTTATTTCTATTCCATGTTTCTGAACTTGATAATAGGCTTTGGTCTTAGTTGATAATAGGATACCGTCAGCAGAAATAATAATGTAGGTACTTGTTAATATTTTTTATTTAATTATTATTTATTTGAATAAAACTTATCTAATTAGGTACCTACCTATACTTTGTAAAGACAACTGATATGACACAAAATCACGAATGTGGTTTTGCTTTGAAAACTGTTACATTTTTAATTTTATCATTAATTTATTTAAATAATCGACTACAAATTATTTATATTATTCAGTTTTAACAATACATTACCATTAGACGATAGATTTCTTAATAATACACCTAAGAAACGTTATATCGAAAACGCTTCCCTATAATCGACAAACAACAATAACTATAACACTAAAAGAAACTTATTTTTTTTATAGAAAAAAAGGCGGCAGCCGAGCGTATGTACATACGCTCGTCTGCCGCGTATATACAGTCCACCTGATGGTAAGTGGATACTGTCGTCCGCGATACATGCCAACATCAGTCCAGAATGACAAAACGTTGGCACGCCCCCGGATGCGCTGCCTACCTTTGCAGATTAAGGAATGGATTGGGAAAATGGGAAGAGAGCGGATGGGAATGGGCTCTGGCATATCTCACTCACTACCGAAACCTTACATACATTGGGCAAATACGATAAAGAGGGAAATGCAGTACATTTCAAGGTAGTCTTCTGTGAGAGAGGGGTAACATGGCCAGTCGAGTTAGGTACATATTAATAGTCTTTGCTATAGAGGTTAAATACACTCAATAATTGACATTTTTGTATTTATTTTTTGCATTAACAAACTAGCATTTTTTTAAAAACTTTCCCGGAATGACATTATTTCATGACATGTTCTCCATAAATACGGAGCTCTTATTAATATAATTTAAAATATCATGCATGCTCCTTAAATCAAATCAAAACCCCTTTTATAATCAATCTAATGCATGCTCTTTTTAAATATAAATTATAGACCAGTCTAGCAATGAAACTAGCCAATTTTTAAAGATTTTTAAAGAAATTCGGCACCTCCGAGATTTCGTGTCATTTGTAGTGAGTTGTTTGACAACTTTGTTTTTCGCTGCAATATATTAGACTGTCTTCCAAAACGTGCGAAATTCGCTGTTTGATTATCTTTTTCCATTTTGATAATTGAGAAAGAGACGCAGCATGAGTTTGCAATGTTTATATTCGAAAATGCGGCGAATTTTTTACGCCTTGAAGCACAGCCATAAGTAGGTACCCACTTAACGAAACTTTTTATCATTAATTAATAATTTACTATTTAATAAATCGATTAAGCAAGAGTAAAGTTGAAATTTTAATGAACAATAATTAAGTATGATAGGTACCAGCTATGTTAAACTCAAGTCTTATTAACAGTTCGGTGGGATGTATACATTAATTTGAAACCAGTTCTGCGTCATTTACTAAATACCTACGTTTTTAAGTAGACTGTACTGTATTGCATAAGAGTGAAATGCATTTAAATTCTTTGAATGTCATCGCTCCATAGTCGATGATCAATAATATCCTACAGATATTTGAGTTACAACAGTGGTGGATTAAGATCTTGCGGAGCTCGGGATTAACGACATTTTAAAGCGATCAAAACTAGAAAAAAGCTGTTAATTTTTTTTGTGTTGAAAATGTGAGATCTCCTCGGGGGTGGGGTTTCGGATCTGTGTCCCACCCTGGGCCCTAGGTGGATTCCTCACTTGTTATGAACTGAATTCCAAAGGTGATAATCGCTCTTTGACAATTAATTCCTGCTGCGTGTCTATTTGTACTATGAAGATAGAAGACGCATTAAATTATTTCGAATGTCAAAAAGCGATTTTGGCACGTTTTAGAACTTTTTTATTGTAAATCCAAAGTGATGCGTGTTAGACCTTGATAATTAAAAAAAAAAAATTGTGTGTTCCCGAATTATCAACTAATGTCTGCCGTGCACAAATATAATGGTAATGTCCTCCTAAGGTCTAACTAAGATTTCCCCTAGTAAAATTCACACTAATGAAAGCACGTTAGTTGTAGCATCAACCAAAAATCATTGTCACAAAAATTAACGATAAAGAAAATCATTCTTGAGTCCTCTAAAAACTACTGCTGCAAATAAACCAGAAAAATCCATCTAGATTAAACTAAATGAATCTAAAAACAACACATAAAGTATTCTTCAGGGCATCGAGGCACGGATATCTGTAATTTCGGACAGTTCCATATCCTTTCACACCTGCACTTTGATTTAAATACCCTTTTCCCGGGTCTTTCCACCAAATTCGTTGAAACCGAACCGACATCATTGGCTTTTTGAAAATAGCTCAATTTCGAATAATATCTTGGCGATGGTACCTTTGTATTGATTGGTTTAAATTTTCGCTGTAAAGGTATAAACGTTGTGGTTTCAATTTCATATCGTTCTGTTTCTTCTGTCGTTTCATAGTCGTAGTTTGGCGTTGTATAAATTTCTCTTGCAATTAAATGTTTGTCAGTATCTGGTATATTTGTCACATCACTACTAGCTTGATCAGGGGCGTCAATGTCATCGAGATTGCCTCCAACAGTGAGCGGTAGTTTTTCAATTTTTGTTTCTTCTGAGAGACTTCTCGGTTCTGAGGGGGAATCGCCGACCATAGGTTGTATTTTCACGTAAGTAATGTCACTGTTGTCTTGAGGAGCTGGTGATGTTGCTCCAATGCACATAATGATCGGTAGAAGTATCCTGAAAATTGATAAAAAATTATCAGCCTTGTAGGTAATTTATTTGCAAGTCGATTTGATCAAATGGACCAATCAATTATATCTTTTTTTTTTATGGACGAAGGTGGCAGACGAGCATACAGTCCACCTGATGGTAAGTGGATACTGTAGCCCATAGACATCCGTGATACATGCCAACATTAGTCCAAAATGACAACGTTGGCACGCCTCCGGATGCGCTGGCTACCTTTGGATATAGGAATGGGTTTGGAGAAAGGGTTGGGGAAATGGGGAGGGATAGAATGGGAATGGGCTCTGGCACATCTCACTCACTACCGAAACACGTACGTACATTAGGGAAATAAGATAAAGTGGGAAATGTAGTACATTTCAAGGTAGTATTCTGTGAGAGAGGGGTAACGAGGTCAGTCGAGTGCGCCTAGCGGCTGTTGGATTGCAGCGTGCACTCTCCCCCTCCTATATTTAATTCATTTTATGTACCTACATACATAAATACATCCTTCTTAAGTCATAACAACACAGTAAAATGGAAAAAAAATCCCAAAGGACTATCGAATTTTAAAATGATTTTTACGACATGTTAAAGATTTAAAGATTTATGTCAGCTGTCAGTGCTCTTCCTATAATAACGGATCATAAAGGGGTATTTATCTATTTATATAAATAAAAATTAAATGCTGTTCGTTGGTAAGCGCATCACTTGAGAACGGCTGGATCGTTTGGCTATATTTTTTTTAAAAATGTTCATAATAGTCCGAGTAAGGTTTTTAGGGAAAGAAAAATTGGAAAAGATGCCCGGAAAATTGGAAAATTCAGAAAAACTGAAATTGCTTTTTTCTGTGGGATTTTTGTATGAACTTATTGAAATTGTTGTATTATTGAAATTTGGACAGGACAAAGTCTGTCGGGTCAGCTAGTTAAAAATAAAATTAAATAAATGGGTAAGACGTGGATATATTTTATAAGCTTATGTCGTTTTACTGCTGGATATAGGCCTCGTCTAAGGTCCACCTCATATCATCCAGTCCCTACCGACGACTTTGTTTTATTTAACAGTCGACCCACAATGGGTTTGTCAATAGATAATCTTGTATCCACATGAATAAAAAAAACATGAATGAATGAAAAAACATGAACATGAAGAAACATGAATAAATCACACTAAATTAGCATTAGCATTGAGCCTGTGTCGTGGGGTCTAGAGACACATAGAAAGACGAACACGCCACCCAGGCCGGAACAAACATATGTCTTTTGAAGAAACTAATTTCCGGCCGGGAATCAAACCCGGGATTTTTTATATAGCAGGCAGATATGCTATCAACTAGCTTCATCGGTCGTAAAATGCTGCACAAACTAGCATCTTTGAAAGATTTCGGAGTTTGGACCAAATGAATAAATACTCTCAACACTGTTTTATTCAGGGACCAACAAAAATAAAGTGAATTTCAAAGCTATTGTGACATTATCTGAGCAAAGTGACCTTATTGTCGATTCTGTTTTCCCAGATATTGAGACCTTAATGAAATTTTAAGAAAACACCAAATAAACTTTATTTCTTTATCTTTAAAAACCAGATAGAACCAACTAGAACATGTCTCTATTTATGTAAACATTATCTTGGTACAACGAAATTTTAACCAAAAGCAATGAGTCCATGCCGTCAATGGACCTTCTTTTGCTCAGATAGAGTAACAATTCATCTAAAGCAGGGGTCTCCAAACTACGGCCCGCGGGCCAGGATCGGCTCGCGAGCATCTGTACCTAATCCGGCCCACGGCAGCGAGCTGGAGATGCCTAACATCCGGCCCACCACACATAACTTTGTTTTCTAGTAAAACAAAATAATAATCACATATTTTTATTCATTAAAGAACACGAACACTGTCATACATAATCTAGCACTTAAACATTTTAATAATAATTAATTATATTTATTTAGCTGTATATTTATATTTAGTTTTTTTACTTATAATTATTGGCAGTTGTGGATCAAGTTTACTAGTGCCAATTATCAAAAGCGACTTGAGATTGTCATCTCTGTCGTCAAATAACAGAAATCTTTAGATTTCTTTTTGTGTATTTCATTTTGGAGAATGTTTTTTCACACAGATAAGTAGTTCCGAGAGCGGAACAGGCCACGAGCTTTATGCAAGTGATCAAACCGCGCGAGTGAAAGACTCATAAAATTCCAGCAAAGATGAGTTTTGATACTTTTCTTTAAAAATATCGCTGCAATGCAAATCAATAATTTCCATTTGGAGTTCTGGAGAGAGGGTTTCTAGGTTTCTTGCTCCTTGGGACTTTTGTGGAACAATCAGTGCGGCCCTTCGCCCAAAAAGTTTACGAGACCCCTGATCTTAAAGCATACTTTTAAAACTTGGCAGTTTGGTGTCATGTGGCTTTAGAATAGCATCGCTCCATCTCTTTCCGCGGTGTCATAAAAGATGACTTAGACAAAGCCGCTGAACAAGCTACAAGCACTGAAGAACTACACCGTCTCTAAAAGAATGAACTCCCCAACCCGCTCGGCCAGCATGCCGTTTTAAGGCTATACCTTCCTTATGTACGAGACAATGTGAATGAGGAAGCCTATGTCCAGCATTTGACGCTATAATAGGGTTGGTAATGGTACGGTATATAAAACTACGAACAGACCGTCTCATATAAGTGGGTACCTACCAGAAATCTATGATCTGTAAGGCGGTGGCTGCACTGGTAGGGCGACGCGACGGCGATTTCGTTAAAACAAACTCCTATGTTTACGATGCGCACACTAGGCGCGCACCTGCCTCGCGTTACGCGAAAGCAGCCCGAGGAATGTGCACTCGGGCCCAAATGTATTAAACTTACTCAATAACCACCACAATGGTGGGTAAGCACAATAAATGGATATACAGGCCTCACTTACCCCAGGTGGGTTTGCCCACGCACAAATCTGGAAAGTGTTCCTACGCTAGTCCCTACTAGACGTGACCTATCTTAGTGTGATTGAATAAATAAATACATAAATTCCCAATAAATACTTGTGTAGTAATCCAAGTCTCGTCCTGTGGTGAGCCGGTGGCCGCTATCGTTCGGCAACTCACACCCGGCAGCAAATCACCTCGAGAAATGACTCCAAACCACAAGCACAATCACACCCAAACAATTCCAACCAAAACACTCGCGTGGCACAAGGATATCGCGAACAAGACCTATTAATAGGCGCGAATATCAATAATCAACTGTCCGAGACCGCGGTGTGAATTTAACTCAATTTAACTCTGCTCGCCGCCGAGCGCGTGTTACTACTCAAAAATATCAAATTCTCAAACCGCCTTCAATATGGCGGGGACAAAAAAATGTTGCTTCAAATAATCAAGGTATGCGGGTATGCAAAGATGCTCGCGCCAATTCCAAACAATCCCCCGTCCCGAGCCGAAGTATTCGGGTCGCTAATCAATGGGTAGGCGGGATAATGTCGCGACGGCCCGCTTCAAAATAGAATCGCCCACCAAGACCTCGGCTAACCTGGGAACACCATCAGAGCCCGGAAAAAGGTTAACAATGCGCCCCCGGCGCCAACACAAGGGCGGTAGGTTAGCATCTTTAACCAACACGAGGTCGCCAACCTTCGGCGGATTCGTTTTGTCCGTCCACTTGACGCGCTGCTGCAGAGTGTGCAAATATTCAAGGTGCCAGCGTTTCCAGAAACTCTGAGTGAGTTGCTGGAGCAATTGAAAACGCGACAAACGAGAACTGGGCACATCAGTCCAAGGGTACTCTGGCAGAGCGACGAGTGGCTGACCAATCAAAAAATGGCCCGGCGTTAGGGCTTCCAAATCATTCGGATCCGACGAAAGTGGGCATAGCGGTCGAGAGTTGAGGACGGCCTCAACTTTCGCAAACACGGTCGCGAGTTCCTCAAATGTGAGAATCGTCTCACCAATAACGCGCCTCAAATGGGTCTTTGCCGATTTAACTACGGCCTCAAAAATTCCACCCCAGTGCGGACAAACTGGCGGATCGAAGCGCCAGGTTATCCCACGGAGGGCCATCTCACGACCCAAATTCATTTTCTGCTCTTCAAGAAACTCACACACATCCCTTAAGTAGTTATTGGCCCCATGAAAATTAGTTCCGTTGTCTGACCTAATCAAGGTAGGAAGTCCCCTACGAGACACAAATCGGCTGAGGGCCGCTACGAAGGCTTCTGTGGAGAGAGCAGATACAACTTCCAAGTGTGTGGCCTTAGTAGACAGGCACACAAAAACACACAAATATGCCTTTACGGATTTGGCATTACGAAGCTGAGATGACTTCACCAAAAAAGGACCAGCAAAATCCGTACCAACTGTGGCAAAGGGTCTAGACTCAGAGACTCGGTCCGCGGGCAAATCGCCCATCTGGGGTTGCATGGTAGAAGCTTTAGTTCGGTAACAAGACATGCAACGAAAAATGACTCCCCGGACGAGTCGTCTAGCCGACAAAATCCAAAATTCGCGTTGCAAAATCGCCAACAGTGCGTTACAGCCTGCATGGGAGTTCTTGAGGTGTCGATCCATCGCCAGCAAACGCACCAAATGTCCATCTTTCGGCAAGAGAAGAGGATGGCGGACACCATGAGGCAAATTGGCATGTCTAAGCCGACCTCCCACGCGCAGTAGACCCGAAGGATCCACAAAGGGATTCAATCGCACAATAGCGCCTTTCAATTTAGCGGGACCTTCCTTCATAGATTTTAACTCTGAAGCGAAGCTAACAGACTGTACTACGCGAATCCAACTCAATAGCGCTTCATGTCGTTCCTCAGACGAGATGAAGGCTGACAACAATTTATTCTGTGGGTTTTTAACATTGTGACGCCAACGTCTAACCCAAGATGTCACATTCAAAAGTTTATCCAGTGAGCTGTACCTGGCTAGCAAAACATCGGGATCACATGATGATTCCGCTGCTTCGCTGCTCCCGGCACCATCGGCCACTGGTAAACTTACAAAGCCTATCGCAGGCTGAACTAGAGTGATCCGTGAGGCCGGCCAAATTGACACCGGTCCCTTCAACCAGTCCGGACCCCACCACAACGGATGTCCAATAATCTCTAGGGCTGAGCATCTGGCTGAGCTGGCGATATAAACCCAGCTGACTGTGCATCACGTGGATGCACAGTCAGCTGGGTCTATATCGCCAGGGACATGTCGCCAAATCAATCTAGCTTGCGACGCGTGGATCTGGGAAACACGGTTCGCCACAAACACCTCCAAGGTGTGAACAGAAGCTCGCAACCAACAAAGCACAATTTGACTGTCTGTCCATGCAAAGACGTCTACTAACTCTACGGAACGCCCTAGAGTAGCGACGACATGATTCAAGAGACGAGTCAAGAGAGTGGCGCCTGACAATTCTAGCTTCGGTATTGTCATACGCGAGCGAATAGGCGCAACCTTGCTCTTTGCTAGAACCGGCGAGACCAAAACATGTCCAGCAGCATCCACTGTGCGTAGATAAACAACCGCTACATACCCTCGCTCGGAAGCATCACAAAAGCCATGAAGGCTAGCTTTATATTTTCCAGACGGAAGGAAACGTCTGGGCAAGGAAACCCGATTAAGAGCTGGGAGGGATGACACAAACTCTAGCCATTCCAACAATAACTCTCCATGAAGAGGCTCATCCCACGACAATTCAGCAGCCCATAATTTCTGCAAAAAACATTTCGCCCAAAAAATGACTGGACTGATCCAACCATTCGGATCATAAGTCCGAGCGACAGTGGACAACACTGATCGCTTTGACCAAGACTTCGGGGACTGTAGGTCCACATGATAAGTAAAGACATCCTGGACTGGTCTATACTGGACACCAAGGACAGCCAACATGTCAGGATTGTCTACATTCTGGAAGATGTGGGGATTCTGCTGGTGCTCCTCCGGCAAATCGGCAAGGAGCCGAGGTGAATTCGACAGCCACTTTCGCAATTCATAGCCACCAGCTTTCATGAGGTCAATCAATTCGTCCCGCAAGACGAGAGCCTCTTCTACAGTTGCTGCCCCACTACAGCAGTCGTCAACATAAATATCCTCCTTCAAAATGGCAGCCGCGCGAGGAAACCTTATCCGCTCTCGTTCAGCTAGCTCCAAGAGCGAGCGGATCGCAATGAAGGGACTAGAACGCAAACCATAGGTGTTGACACGAAGTTCATAGACAACCATGGGATCGTCAGGATGCTCTCGCCACAAAATCAGCTGGAATCGCCGGTCATCGCGATGAATTATCGTCTGTCTAAACATCTGACGTATGTCAGCGACGAATACAATTGCATGACGACGAAACCCAGTGAGGATATCTCCAATGTCTCGATGTAGCTTAGGTCCGGCATGGAGACACTGATTCAAAGATACACCAGAAGTAGTAGGCGCTGACCCATCAAAAACTACACGTATCTTGCCACCTGGCGTCTTCAAAACGGCATGATGAGGAAGGAAGTAATGCTCCACTGAGCGCCAACCAATATTCGACACAGACATGTGTCCCAAGTCCTCATATTCTCGCATGAACTCAATATATTTCCGGCGAAGCTCCGGATCCCGCTTCATGCGACGTTCCATGGAGACCAATCTTCGTTCAGTCAACTGCCGAGACTCGCCAAGCGGAGGCCTATTCGCCAAAAAGGGAAGACGGGTGACAAGCTGACCAGAGGCGAGGCGACCTGTGTTGCTCTGGTAGAAGCTTTCACACTCTTCGTCCTCTGGACACAATCTAGGCATAGAGGGAGGTTCCTCCACTTCCCAAAACTTCTGAACGGCGTCAGAAAGCGTGGATCCCACACGTAGCCCATCCTCAGCAAAAAACACGGTCGAAACCGGAAGGATAGGGCCCAACAATGCCGAACCAAAAATCGTGGGGACCACTACCAAACCACCAGGCTGCAAAGCTCTCCAACTCCCCGAACAAACCTGTCCCAAAACATTACTCCCCAACAATAGGTCAACAGGACCTGGAGTATGAAACATGGGGTCAGCTAAAACCAAACCCTTTGTCAAAGCTATGACAGGTGGAGGAAGCTTTATGCGCGGGTGGTTACTCAAAATATTCTCCAGCACAATAACCGGAATCTTGGTTTTCCTGGTTCCAAGTGGTACTGGAGAAAATTCCACAAAGGTGTGACCAACTCTATTGGTCACCTTAACGTTTCCTACTCCGTAGACTGGGAAAGGAGAAGGACCGACACAGAGGTCCAATTGGCTCACCAACCAAGCTGAGACTATACAACCCTGGGCACCCGAGTCCAAAAGGGCACGAACAACAATCGAGTTGCCCTTCGGGTCCCATACCCGCACAGAGACCGTAGGCAAGAGGATGGTCTCTGGGTTCTCAGCGTGGTGAGCTGCGAGTCCCTAGCGGGAGAAGTTACGGAGTGAGGGCTCCCTCCCCGAGTGCGGCAGGGGACGATAACTGTCTACCCTGCCCTCACCGCGACGACCCTGCACAACATGTGCGGATGAGAGGGGGGCTGCAGCCTGCCTTCTTAGGCGGGGTGGACGCTGTTCCAACCTCGGTCGCTCCAACAGCGGGGGGGAGAATCTCCGGTTGCGGTAGACTGGTGAGTACTCCGCAAACCCAACAGCGCCTCTAGGGGATGGCGAACGCCTACCCCCGCCCGTAAGGGCTCGATCCTGGGCGCTGGACCTGGCAGGACTGTCACCACCAGCGCGAGCAGCCAAATGTCGCTCAGCATCGCGAACACCAGGACCCTCCCGGTTGCGGTTCGCACACAAAAGAATGTGGTGAGCACCACCACATTGTCCACATGGACGAGGCTGAGGACACTCTCGCTGGAAGTGACCCTCCAGGCAGTGGTAACACAATCGCCTCTCCTTGGCGATGTGTCGACGCGCTGCTACGCGCAAAGCCACAAATTTGTGACAAGCAGTCATCCGGTGGCCGGAGCGCTTGCAGAATCTGCAAGCCACGGACTCCTCTTGGGAGACCCCATATCTCGGCCGTGACTGCTTATTCACCGGCGGACCCTGCGGTCGGGCCAGTGGTCGCTCTCGGCGAACGCTAGTCTGCGGCATCAAGAGAGTGGAACCCTCCACGGTATCCACCCTGCGACACTCGTCTTCGAGGAACCTTTCGAGTTCCTCATAGGAAGGCAAGTGGGTGGAGCTGTCCCCACCATATTGTCGCTCAAAGCGCAGCCGCATCTCCAAAGGCAGTTTCGCCAACACAATATGGAGCAACAAAAAAGACCACTGGTCCACAGGTAAGTCCAATCGCCTTAAGGCGTTAACAGCCACCAAAACCGGGTTAACAATATCTGTCCGTAAGGCTGACGCACAGGCAACCTTAGGCAGGTTCAAAATTTGCCCCACATGGGTGTCAGCCAAAAGGCGCACGTTGTGGTAACGGCGCTTTAACAAGTCCATGGCTGTCGAGTAGGTGCTGTCATCGACCTTCAGGTGCTGTACCAGGCCTAGAGCCTCTCCCTGTAAGGAGGCCAACAGGTACGCCATTTTTTGAGCAGCTGACAGGTCGGAATGGGAGTCCACCAAACTGTTGAACATCCCATAGTAGCTCAACCACTGGTCCAAATCACCGTCAAAGGTGGGAAGGTTGAGCGTGGGGAGACGACCCAACAAGGCGTGGGGTGCAACAAGTGAATCCCCACCAGAGGGAGCTGAGATGTGGGAGACCGCCTCGTTAATTGCGTCCACAAAATCGTAAATCTGGCCAAAGTCCGCTTCATAACGCTGCTTCTGCTCGTCCGGTACAGGCGTTTCCAAATTCGCCATAAATGTCAAGCCCTCAGCAAAACTCCTATCTAACGCCACCAAACGGGCCGGCATTTCACTCGCCCGGGCGAGTAAGGCTTGCTTCCGGTCCGGCCGGTTGACCATTGCAACCGCAGAAGAAAACCATCTCAGCTGCGCAGTCATTGCGGACTGATGTGTGGAAAAGGTCACCTTGACAGACATGTCTACACCTCAGGACGCACGCAATAGAAAACAAAAACCAAAAATAAAAAACAAAAATAAAAGTAAAAAAAAACAATAATAACAAAAAAAATAACAAAATAAAAAAAACAAAAAATGCAGTGGAGGCACAATAAAAAACAAAAGGGGTGCGTATGTGTCTTCAAGAAGGTATAACCGTCCAAAATATTAATTAAGACTACCTGACAAAACAACAACAAAAAAAAAGAAATTAAATTATCAAATTATCAAATTAAAATAAACGCAACCAAAAATGTACACGAGCGTGGACTCAATAAAACCACAATGTCCAGCTATCAAAAAAACGTGAAGCGTTATATCCAAAAAAAATTATTAACGCGTGTGGGTAACTAGTAGGTAACTACTAAACGTCGCACGCGTGGATTCAAAATATACTCAGAATACGAATTATACGTAGGGCCTAGCCTTCAAACCGTGAACGTAAAATAAAATATCAAAACCAAATATTTAAGCCAAATTACCAACATACAAACAAGACAAAAGGTCATCAATATTAACTACCTAACGGTATTATCAATGTCATCAATATCAAGTAACGGTATCAAACCACGCTCTGCTACCAGTTGTTTACGATGTAGCAGGAGCGTGGACCCAATATACGCAAGGCCCTTAACACGGGAAGTTACAATTATCAAGTTGATGAATAATGACAAAACAAAAAAAACAAAAAAAAAAATGGTTGATGACGGTATCAACCACGCTCTGCTACCAGATGTTTACGATGCGCACACTAGGCGCGCACCTGCCTCGCGTTACGCGAAAGCAGCCCGAGGAATGTGCACTCGGGCCCAAATGTATTAAACTTACTCAATAACCACCACAATGGTGGGTAAGCACAATAATAGGATATACAGGCCTCACTTACCCCAGGTGGGTTTGCCCACGCACAAATCTGGAAAGTGTTCCTACGCTAGTCCCTACTAGACGTGACCTATCTTAGTGTGATTGAATAAATAAATACATAAATTCCCAATAAATACTTGTGTAGTAATCCAAGTCTCGTCCTGTGGTGAGCCGGTGGCCGCTATCGTTCGGCAACTCACACCCGGCAGCAAATCACCTCGAGAAATGACTCCAAACCACAAGCACAATCACACCCAAACAATTCCAACCAAAACACTCGCGTGGCACAAGGATATCGCGAACAAGACCTATTAATAGGCGCGAATATCAATAATCAACTGTCCGAGACCGCGGTGTGAATTTAACTCAATTTAACTCTGCTCGCCGCCGAGCGCGTGTTACTACTCAAAAATATCAAATTCTCAAACCGCCTTCAATATGGCGGGGACAAAAAAATGTTGCTTCAAATAATCAAGGTATGCGGCGCCAATTCCAAACATTATGGCATAAACTTATGGCGGTGGCCGCATCACCAAAGCGACGTGCGAAATTTATTTGTTAATGTCGCTCGTAATTTTCAATTCTAATAAAACTAACGAAAGTGTCCGCATTGAATAAAATTGTTCTACGACCAGCGACGACATTTGATTTTCGTAAAGCGACGGCGACTACCCGCGATTTTGGCGCGATCTACAATCAAATATATGAATATGTTTGAGCGGCCGCTCTGCCGCTCGACATCGCCTGACCTAACCAATGCGGCCAGCCATTACGCGATGTAATCGCGATTCGATGGTTTGTCGCCAATGCAATGCGTTCACATGTTTTATCGCGTCGCCGTCGCCCTACCAGTGCGGCCGCGGCCTAAACGTGTTCAAATGGATATTTCCGTTACGGTTCTTAATTAATATTAATAAAAACTTGTAAATGACTGGAAAATATGCCTAATTAATTAGTATGCTATCCAAACGAGTCCTTTTAGAATTAATTTTATATTTAAACTATTTTTATTACTAACGTTTATTTTTATCGATAGAGTTGTTGTTGGCATTTTCTTAAATTAGGATCTTTTTAACATACTCGTAGCATCTCTCTTGCCTTTTCTATCGGCTTTATAATCTTCTGTTATGTAAACATCTAGTATTCTATTATTATGTTGCTTCTATCTTTCTGGAGAGCTGTTCAGTCTGATGCCAATTTCAGGGTTTTATCATCGCATTTCTTGTCACCGAAGGGCAATTCATCTGCACTTTCTTAAACAGAGATCTGCTACATACTTTGCGGTCTTCAAGACACTATACCGGGATTCAAAAAGTTATGGTATGAACTACCTATTGAGGCTGCAACATGGGGTTTTTCAAAAAAGCTGTGAAGAGGGGCTTTCCTAATCTCTCTGTATGGTTGACAGCACAGCCGCCCAGGCGTTGCAAGTGTCCATGAGCGACGGTGATCTCTTATCATCTGATGGGGCCGTACGCCCGACTGCCACCTCGTATAAAAAAAAACTAGTCTAGCGATTACGAGAACGTTTTAGCATTTAGGCTGATAGACCGTGAGCACAAAAGGCTAAATCATACAAGCGTTATTAGTGGACAATGCTCGTTCTGTAATCAGGATAACGAGACGGGTTTGCTCGTAAGCGTAGATATTCTTTTTATAATCGAAGGCGGCAGATGAGCATACAGTCCACCTGATGGTAAGTGGAAACTGTCGCCCATAGACATCCGTGATACATGCCAACATTAGTACCTACAACACCTCAAACGCCGGCACGACCCCGGATGCGCTGCCTACCTTGGAGATACAGGAATGGATTTGGAGAAAGGGTTGGGAAAATAGGGAGGGATGGTAATGGGCTTTGGCACATCTCACTCACTACCGAAACACGTGCATACATTAAGGAATTATGATAAAGTGGGAAATGCAGTACATTTTAAGGTAGTCTTCTGTGAGAGAGGGGTAACGTAGCCAGTGGAGCGCGCCCAGCGGCTGTTGGATTGCAGCGTGCACTCTCCCCCTCAGAAAGTATATTAAATTAAAGAAAATATAAGTAACATTCGGAAATTATAACATTTGATAATTACGTTTTTTTTTTAGATTTCATTTATTTTATGCCTAACGGGATTCTCAATCGGTCAACGGTAAACAGAACACGGCTGCAGTTTTAATTTAAATACATACATATACATACATAATAATTTAGTTTTTATTTAGTCGAAACTCCCAACTTGATTTACTTTATCTAACTTGATTTTAAATATGCGGTTACACTATTTACTATAAAGGCAGCGAATAATCACTGTAATAGTATGTGGCTCGAAGGATCACTTTTTGGATTACATTTTTAAAACTACCCGGTTTAAACAATACATTTGTACGTAATTATCGTCAATTTGGCAGTTATGAGGACACTGTTTGTATAAACTGGGTAAATAATACCCACCGGGTCACGGACTAAGCATGTTTGCATGACTTGCATGTAATATTACTACAACTTTTAGTAAGTACCTACTGTGTGATGTCAAATGTACTTCATCTCATTCCACCTGTTCATTCTATGTTTCCTAAAATAGAGGCTGATAATATTGTGTGTATGTATTTGAACGTTGCAGGGCTTGCAGAACTTTGATCTTTTCGATATAATTTAACTTGAACATTCTGATGAATAAAAATGTCATGTCTGTTTCTATAAATAAGTCTGTAAGAACATTGGTTGTATATGGTTCATCATTGTGTTGTAGAACATGAATCAATATTCCGACGATTTGAAGTAATCACACTGAACAGTATTTAATAAAGCAAAATGAAATGTATTGTTGCTATAAATATTAACTAGAAAAGACATCGTTTCCCATCCGTCTCGCGGAAGTCAACGGATTATAAAACAAGTAATGCACAATATTTATCTAACGTAATTATGAACAATAAAAAGACACAATCTGCACATCAGCCAAATGGCAACAATGGTGTAGTTTACGCAATTCTTAATTACATCTGTGTATAATGTTTCTGTATATTGTGTAGCACGTATATTGGTTACTGTTACTGTAGCACGTATATTGGTGAATCCTAGGTTTCACTTGTAAATCTTCGGATTTACCAACATTAGTTGGTAAGTGTAAGGATTTTTATAAAGTGAGATGAATTTTCGGGCCTTTAACATCAGAATTTGGTACATGGTAGGTTTTACTAAAGACGGTTAGTAAATATTGGTTTTGGACCCCGAATGTTAACCTTGTCAATTTATGAACCCCGAATCCACGTGGTACTTGTCTGCCCTACGCCTAGAGTGTTTTTATAAGTCGGAGGCGCGAAGGGAGGGCAGCCCTTGCCCGCCGTAACACAGTAACCCGCCATAACGAGCATGGGTTTCCGTGCTGTGTTACGCAAGGGTGAAGGGACTGCACTTCCTGTAGCACGGGAGCAGTTGCAATGACTCAGGATGAGTCAAGACTTGATTATTTTTTCAACATTTACCATGTCTCTGAGGTACCTAAAACTTAAGATATACCGAGTGAATGCTGGTAAAAGTTCGAAATTAAACGATGATCGTAGAACATTTCGTACTTTTACCACAAAGAATTGGTAAATCTTAGGCTTTACTGGAAGATCTTAGGATTTACCATAGTTCGAGCATTTACAGTAACATATACACTGATTACAAACTAAATAGTTATTTTATATAAGTAAGTATTCATGTTCATGTCCTTCTGTTATGCGAATTAACGTGACCTTGAAAATAGTTAATAGGTACATAAGACTCGTAAAATTGTATTAATGTACGCTACATTTTGAGTAAATCATCATTTTAATCGTTTCTAGGGACAACATCGACTTTTTGTTTGTTCATTTAACAATAAAGACATCGACAAATATTGACTTGACGGTCCATTAGTTCAGTTGGTAGTGTGTAAAAAGTCTCGGGTTGGATTCCCTGTCGGACATTCATTTGTTTAAAGTCAATATTTATTAGGGTCTGGGTGGTGTGTTTGTCTTAGCCCGTGTGTCTAAACCCACGACACAGGTAATCCTACTTCCTAATGTAGACCATTGAGTGTAGCGTTATTGTTGTATTTAGTAGAATTAAGAGATTTCCAAATTAGAGCACATGGGATCTATCTGCCAGGTATCAGGGCCGTCTTAAGTCTATTCTGCGCCGGGGTGCGGGAGTGTATCCTAAGACAGTCAAACATCCTATTGTGTATCCTATGACAGTCAAATATCCTATTGTGTATCCTATGACAGTCAAATATCCTATTGTGTATCCTATGACAGTCAAATATCCTATTGTGTAATTGTTTACTATAGCGTTATATTTTTTCATTACCTTTAAAAGGTGAGCGCCCGGGGTGCACCGCACCCCTTGCACCCCCTGGTAAAGACGGCCCTGCAGGTATCTTAAATAGTTCTGAAGCTTATTTCAGAGAATAATGCTCTCTGTGGGCACTTCTGCAAATATTTGTCTGTTATGAATTTATGATCTAGAACTAGGTTTCCTAGGCCAGGCTATTTGTAAGGTTTCCTACGCAGGTTCGCCTGTACAAACGCAATACTGATCAGTGAAAAAAATGGTCATTGTGTCGAAAACAATACGCAACGCCGGCAAAGGAAAAGGAATTAAGAATATGGCAATTACTTCCAACAACAACGTATTTAACAGATTTCTAGATTATGCTTACGTTTAATGGCCATTTTTGGTTATTGTGTTAAAGCGGTTGAGTCATAGTTGTTATTAAGTATTGCAAACATTTATGCCTTTTTTCATCTGCATTGGATTAGCTTCCATAAAAGAAGGATTTTACAAAATGGACGTAGTAGTTTTTGAAGTTATTGTGACGTTAACTAGTAAAGGAATTATTGGCGGTATGGACTTATTGATTTGGTTAAGTTTTAACTTAAAATGTCGTTGTATTAAGGTTCTGTTTGAATAGAAACATGCTCTAACATTTTATATTTAAGAAAAAGCAAAAGAAAAGTGTTCTTTAATTTAATTTTCACTATCTTACACAATATCTCGGAACAATTGCCTCCTTTTTATCAGATAATGTCACAAATATAGAAAATACATTGTCTTGTTTGGACAATAGTTCTTAATGCTTTCTTTAAAATTGCAGGAAAGTAAATTTCACGGGACTTGAGCTGACAATCAAAAAAACTCGCCAAACCGCGACGCCACTGAACTTGAACTCGCGTTCAGAAATTACGACAAAAAGAGGCAAAGACAACTAACCGGTACATGGCGACTCCTATCCTCACACACGCTCCTTGAACAACAACCGCTAGGGATGCTCATCCACTATTTATAAACTATAGTGAATAAAACAAATAACAAAACTATATAGCGTTCGGAAAATATACTCGTAGTGTGTTTAAAAATTACTCTTTGGTATCGCGTTGTTTTTTTCCCGCGCACCGGTAAGCGACTAGACAGCCAAGTGACCATGCCGTTTGGCGGGAAATTAGCTAATGGTGGGGCGTGAGAATTAGTAAATGATTAACAAGTTTATAATTAATGAATAATGAGGCATTTGTTTATATTTAATTGTTCTTCCTCGAGTCGGATGTCTTGAAGGAAAGAATTTTGCTAAACTGTATACCAGGTAGATTAACAGGCGAAGAGTTGCAGATAATATAAAAAAAAAATTTTGAAGAAGAAAACAGGTTTTTTAAATATAGAATAGATTGCAGACGATATTGTATTATGTAATTAATGTCTATTTTCTTGACTATTTCTATGTATAATCGAAAAAAATTGTGTCTATTTAGGCACAATTTTTTTCGATTAGGTATATATGAGTACCTACATAGTTCCATCTCGGCCATCGTACTTTTTATCTAGTTTCGATTCGAAACATTGCAGTTTCAATAGTAGGCATAGTAGGATACAGTCAAAATCAATACAGTATATAAAGGATTCACACCGACATATTTTTTGTTGTTTAATTTGATTATTATTATTCCTAGAGTTAGTAGTAGTAGTAGTATTCCATAAGTAGTAGCTAATTACCTGTAGATATAGTTAGATAGTTTAACTAAGCTACCTAGATATTAGATAAAATTGTTGTAAGTGATCTGAAGTTGAAACGTTTACTTGTTAAATTCTGTAGTTTCCTCAGAGTTATCTATGTATTCTACTCATCTGATAAATGATTTCAACGATAACTTTGCGGTTTACCTACGTTTATGACGTCAAGAGTATTTAGGAAGTCAAATGTAACCACAAAAAAAAATGACATTGTTCTAATGTAGCGTATCTAAATTGTAAGATAAAAGAGGAAAAAAATATTTTTAAATTATTACAATTTGGCCTAATACACGTATTTTATTGAGAGGAAGTAATTGTTGCTCGCGTCCGTGGGAGTTACCTGTCACCACCGTACGTACACGCGTGGTCGAGTGGTGTCGGCCAACCCTAGGATAGCACCAGCTTCTCTATCTCATCGCGTGGATGTCGCAAAAGGAGACTAAGGGTATAGCAAAGTCGCTACCATAAACCCTGAGGAACCACATCACCTCTAAAAGAATGAACTCTCCAGCCCACTTGAAACTTTCCAGTCTTTGAAACGGCACCCCGGGCGTGACGTTTTTTTTTCATTAACTAATCAACGAAAACATGCACACCTAAGATTGATTAGTCAAACGACGAATTTTTCTTTTTGTATTTCTACTTTTGACTGGCTGGTTTAGTCTTAATTAACAAAAATACATCAGTCAAATGTTGAAATACAAAAATGCTTTGACTAAGAGACCTTATCAATCCTCAGGATTGACCAGTCAAACCAAGGAACGACCATGCGTCGCTCTTTGACTATAGACTATAACATACATACATAATAACATAAATAAATAAACTGAGTACATATTAAAAATACACATTGAGATGTCAATCATTAAAAAATGTTCGATTCACTTTTTATAAGCGCGATAAACTGCAGCGCTGCAAATGTTCCGGCCAGGGCGCTAGGACATGCTTAATGCGGATCCAATACCATATAAAAATAAACATATGAGGACCCCAGAGGTCAAGGGGTCTAAGTGACATTTTCGAAAGAATTGAGTTAGATGCAGTAACAGACTGTTAAAATACTATTCTTTTTAGTGGCGAGGAGATCCAAGTGATTTCCCTGACAGGTGCTGCTACCTAGTGTGTTGCCCCTTCACCACTAGTAGTGCATGCTAACACTGCTATTGTTAGCATCTACTATAATAAACAATAGATAGCTACTAACAATAGATAGCTAGTAATATACAATAGATAGCTACTAACAATAGCTATCTATTGTTAGTACTAATTAGAAGCAAATGGCCAAAGTGTTGGCCTAAAATGGTCAAAACAAAAAAAAAATAACTTTCCCTCTTACAAAATTTTGTTGACTTTTGGTTCAATTATCTCAAAACATAAATTTTGTCACTTAGACCCCTTTACCTCTGGGGTCCTCATATGTATATCAAAAACTGCAACCACTAAACATTTTTCAATAACATTTATGTTAGATTAGTTTGTACATTTTTTAATAAACAAATATATATAAACCTGGAAGAGATCGCCTTAGCGATAAGATCGCCTATTGTATTCTGTCATTTATATGTAATAACTATATCTATACAATAAAGAGTAGGTATTTATTAATATTATATTTCAAGTCAACATGTTTACGTCGAATTGCTTGTATTTATTCCACACATGAACCATACATATGTTATGATTATGACAAATATGTTATTGTATGCGGTTTGTAGATACTAATTACGTACGACATAAGTAACAAATGATAACATATACCTACCTGCATTGAGGTAATACCACAATGATTGCACCTACTAGCATACAAGTTTAGTTATAGGTATACCTAATCGTATTTCCCCAATAGCGCCCAACTGGCCCCAATTACCATTCTCTCAAAGAAGACCATAGATTCTGATTCTATTTTCTAGAATGATCGTGTGTCTCAGTTGTGAGTTAGGCAAAAGTCCATTTAGAAACCCAACCCATTCCATCCAATTTGTGTGAAAATTTAATATGGGATTAGTCGCCATTTTATGCCCTCGTGTGTCTCATCTGCATAAATATGGTATGTCTATAGACTATGACGTAGACATAACCGTTGGTCCTGCCACACTGCACTATTATACCGTTTCGCGTACCGCAATTGGCATAATTGGAATCTATCCAAGGAATAACTGTTGACATAAAGTTTAGTATTGGTCTATTGGAGTTCCAAAATACAGCTAATGATTAAAATATTCAATAGGCGATTAGGTGGCGCCAATGACAATTGCAACGTTGCAGAACAAATCTATTTTTAGCTACAGTAACATTAAAAAATAGTTATCACTAAAAATAGTTGGAAAAATAATTTTGATACTTTAATTCAATAATAAAAATAGCCGAGCATTTCCTAGGCTAATTTTGTTACTGAATTCAAGTTAATAAATACTATATGTATAATATGAATATGACATGATATAGGTAAATGTTTTAGGTTTTGTTAATCTCTGAATTATGATATGAGTATATTGAGAAGTATAATTATGAATTATAGTATAATGAGATAACGAGAATATGACATAATATAGATTAGTATTGCAAATTTTGTTAATTATGAATAATGACATGATATAGGTAGATTAGTATTGTAAATATTGTTAATTATGAAATGATATGATATGGATTAGTATTGTCAACTTTGTTAATTATGAATAATGATATGATATAGATAGTTGTTTTAGCTTTGTTAATTTTATTAATAATGGTAGAATATGACATAGTATGAAAGTGAGTATGCTGTGAAGTGTGATATTATTAGTTATTACAATTTATACAAATGCAATGACCTACCAGGGCCATGTACTTAGTCTAAGTTCGTGCCTATGTACAATGATAGCATTGAATAAATAAACACAAAATTTTTCAACCTAATATTTATTTTTGATTTGGTGCCCTTTTCCAGTCTCAACTTTCATTTGGCGGACTATGTACCATTATCTATGTAGTGCACTAAAATTGAAAGCTCGAGCGATAAACCCACGCTGATGAATGAACTATAAAAACCCTTCATCCTTTTAAATTCAATCTTTTAATTTCGAGAGTTTAACATCATCAAACGTAAGAACTGTGACTACAAAACTCACGAGCGTTTAACGCTCTAGTCTTATGGCTCGTATACACAAGGGGAGTGTCTCGAACGGCTCGGGCATAAATAACTAATAATAAATCATAACTAATAATATTTATTGTTAGGATTCGGGCGAGAATATCGTATACGATTCTCTTAAGCGACCAAACTACATACCTACAATTCTCGCTTAGGACTGTTCATATAATGATAAAAACTTGATGACAAAGGGGATGACCAACAGTTGCTGACAGGATAAACTCGTTCGATAAATTCTCCTTGTATAAATGACTTGCGGCCATGGGCGTAGCCAAAGTGGGGCAGGTTGGGGCGCTTGC
Source organism: Sesia apiformis (assembly GCA_914767545.1). Classification (NCBI taxonomy): domain Eukaryota; kingdom Metazoa; phylum Arthropoda; class Insecta; order Lepidoptera; family Sesiidae; genus Sesia; species Sesia apiformis. Next base: position 1,372,613 of record OU611968.1, read on the forward strand.
CCCCCTGACATAGGGAAGAATAACTAACAGATTTTCTGCATTACACTACCTCTATTTAAATTATAAGAAAATTGTTTGCTTTGCCCCACCCTAGATAAAATTGCTTTCTTTTGCCCCATCCTGGATAAAATCCTCACTGCGCCCTTGCTTGTGGCACTTTTTGTGGCACTCGACTGGCCACGTTACCCCTCTCTCACAGAAGACTACCTTGAAATGTACTGCATTTCCTACTTTATCATATTTCCCCAATGCACGTACCGCGTTTTGATAGTGAGTGAGATACTCGTATGCCAGAGTCCAATCCCGTCCTATCCAATCCCTCCCCATTGTCCCAAATCCATTCCTTAATCTCCAAAGGCGCAGGCAGCGCATTTGCCATTTTATCCAAAGTTTGCCGGTGCGCGGAATGCAGGCCCCCTCCCCCGATTACTTACTGCATCGCTGTGTCGCCCTCTTAGTACCGTTTTCAATTTTTATTAGTTAATTTTTTAACGATGCCTGTTTTTTTTATTAGTTATGTTTTCCAGTTCGTTTAGTTGAGTTTTAATTATTTAATTGAGTGACGTCACAACGTCAGCGGCAAACCTGAGTGAAGTAGATTGTATATACTTACCATCAGGTGGACTGTATGCGCATTTGCCGCCTTTTTTCTATTAAAAAAATGAGCCATTAAGTTCCATAATTTTTACAACAGCACCCATATATCTGAACTAAGGGGTCTTAGTCGGTATAGACTTTGTAGATTATCTAATTCAATATTTTGTCGTTTCAAGATTCGGTATAAATAGAAAACATGCTCTAACACAGAATTTATAAGATAATGTAAAAAAAAATACTTAAGTAACGTAATTATTACTTAAGTAAAGTCCCTTTTCTCAGGTATCTACTGTCACCTATATCATACCATCACTCTATGTCTCTCCACTACTGGATTCTGGCCTCTCCCAAGGCTCTCCATCACACACGATCTTCGGCTCTTCTCATCCAGCCACCACCAGCGAACTCTTCAAGCCGTTCGGTCCACTTGGTAGAAAGTCATCCTTCATGTATGTCTGTGAAACGAAACACACGTATTGCTCACTCCTTTTTAACCACCATATAATTAAAGGTTGTTTTTTACTATTGCGCTACGTTTTAAAATAACATTTAAATGCATTAATTTTTCAGCGCTAGCCCACCGCTGTCGTTAACAATTAATATGGTCGTCGCTGTTTCATTTTGTTGTTGCAAGGCCAAGGAAAACATTAAATAGATGTGCAATGACCTACGTATTTTATGCGGCTCTTGGCTCGGTTTTACAACTGTTTATTTTATGTAGGTATTTAATAGTTTTCAATCTTTCGGCAATTAGGAAAAAAATAATTTGTGAAAAAAGGCAAATTACATACGAGGAGATTCATGAGAGATTGCAGATTGGATTGGGGAATGTGTATAAAATATTACACGGGCATCTAGGAGTGAGGAGGATAGTATCGCGCTGGATGCCGCACAACTTCACCGAGGCTCAAAAACAAGTTCATGTCGAATGGTGCTGTGGTAAGTTAAAGCGGGGTCGTCCCGTCGCGTTTACGACATTGTCACAGGTAACGAATCTTGGATCTTGGATCTACCAATAAAGTCCAGAAAATAGACGTCACTAAGCTACTGTTTGGCCGTTTCAAAGTGAGCTAACGCTTATCGCATCAAAGTGAAAAGAGCAAGAAGCGTTAGAAATATATAATCGCAAGTTTTTTTCATTTTAACTGGCTACCTGATATCTCAACCTGTATAAAGCCAAAGCAGTAATAACGCAGAATGGTACGTAGTCACGTGCTTACCAAATGTTTTTACTGCACTAAGTAACAACTGTCCAAAAGCAGGTCTCCGCGGACTACTGTTGCACCACGACCGCTCACTCAGCACTTAAAACAATGGACTTTTGGACAGTACTCCGGTTAAAGTTTTAAGTCATCCTGCTTACTTGGCCTGACTTGTCACTTTGTGACTTTTATATTTCCCAAAATTTAATCCCAACTAAAAGGGAAGCAGCTTTCGTCGCCGGAAGACGCGCCGCGCAGGCTACGTTCGAAGAGGCTGTGAAAGAGGTATCTGAGTGGAAAAAATGTTTTCAAAATTTTAAACTTGTCATTATGGTTGAACATAATAATTGTTATGTAATCGGGTTACTTACGATTTATACCTACATAAGCCGTGGTCGCGACGAGACTGCCGTGGCGCGTGAACGTTTTGTTGCTATTACAGACAAATCTGTCGATCTTCCGTCGTGTGCGTTTTTGATTCACCTGCTCACACCGAACTTGTTTTTGTTAATTAAGTTCCTTGCGCACTATACTAACAATATCAACACACCCACGCGAGTTTGAAACCGCATCTACTTTTCTGGGTTTGCAATGTTCAGTCACTGGGTCCCATGACTCCCATGTACCGACGTGCCAACTTAAATCCATCCTCGATATTAAAATTTCGGCATTTTTTAATTTCTATTACCTCTCGGACCAAACGCGGTATTTAATCGCGTTCAGTTGAAATTATAATCGGCTGTAATAAATTAATTGTGGGTAAACCGTTTACATAACAATTATAATGTTTTCAAAATTGATTGATTCAGACGCATGAAACTTTGTATAGATGCAAGTGGCGATTACTTTGAAGAAATGTAATATAAAACTTGAATCCGTGGAACATTTCTTTCTTTCTCGCAGTTCCCGACGTACCCTTTCTCCAAATCCAGTCCTATATCCAAAGGTAGGCAGCGCATCCGGGGGCGTGCCAACGTTTGTCATTTTGGACTAATGTTGGCATGTATCACGAATGTCTATGGGCTACAGTATCCACTTACCATCAGGTGGACTGTATGCTCGTCTGCCACCTTCGTACATAAAAAAAAAATATATATATAATTACAATTTAGCGCCAATCTAAGCAACGAGCCGACATGACATGATTATGTAATATTTCTTTTCAACTATGAATAGTCTGCTCCGAATATTTATTTTTTGCCCTTTTGTATTTCTCTCATTCAGACATTGTTCTAATAAATCTAAAATGTAGTTCAGGGTTAATAAATAAGAATGTTGATATTTCATTACCGTTTCTTGCAAATATAAGTATCAATAATGTTATGGATTTGATTGTTTAGTATTTAAAGTATTTTTCAATATTTTCCAATAAAATAATATTTATTTAACACAATATTTTTCGAGCATGCTTGTGCCATTTCTCTGTAGCAAAGCATCCAGCATGCCGGCGGCATTGCCTCGCTGATGCGTTATGGTTAACCTTGGTTAACTCCTGTCGACTGTCAACCAAACTTTAAAAAAAACCTTTAAAAGTATACATGCCCGATAATGTTGCCCAATTAATTAACACTCTGAAATTGCACATAACTTTTGTTGATCCAACTTTGATTACTTGATTACTGTACCCAGTCATCAATCCGCGTCCTTCCTGTCGGACAGTGCACTCTGCAAGCAGACGAATACCGCCGGACGAGTACCGAGTTCCGACACTATTAGCGGCGATGGGATGGGCATACCCGCGGATAATAATAGCCCGAGTATGATAATAATTTGCAAACAAAATAAAAATGAATTGACGGACTCCATACTTCTTAAATAGAGTCTTCGAGATACCACGAGCTAATGTTAATGATAGGCAGACGGACGAACATGACGGAATTATAAGTGTTTACGCAACCCAAAAAGGGAAGAAGTCTTTCTGGCAAATCTTGCTAATGTAAATTAACCCTTGTAGGTTCATCAAACCTACCTCTATGTCCTGGAGTTCTTATAGAAATAAAGTACCTATATTTTGTTTAAACATTGCAATATGAATTAGTCATATCACATCTTTTTTTATATAGGGAAGTAGGCGGACTAGCAATCGGTCGCACGTGATGATAGGTGTTACCGCCGCCTGCAACCTGGCTACCTGCAACACGAGGAGGTATGCGGTTACGCCGCCGATCTTGCAAAATCCTATTCACAGGTTTCTTGAAGAACCCCATATCGTAGCGTAATGGAAACACCTCTTGAGGCAGTTCGTTCCACAACCTACGGGTTTGCATTATAAAGTGGTTTTTGAACCGAACAGTACACGACACCTCCGTATCGGTAATTAAAAAGAGGTATGGCCACTAATTTTATGTGAATTGAAGTAAGTAATAATAATAAAATTCCGCGATCCATCGGTGCATCACTTGACTATCTTGAATACTTCGAAGTACAATATTTATTGATGTTGTAAAAGAAGTGATCACCAATAAATGTCAGGTTTAATTATTTAATTACATTTTGTTACTCTCTTTGTACAGTTGTTGAGTACTTACCTAAAATCGAGTTTCTTTGATATTTTCCAAATACCATAGAACCGAAAACCTATTTAGCCTAATTGAAAAATCGTAGAAGTGATATTTGAATTAAGTATACAGGCTTAACCGAATAATTTTCGAAGTTCTGACACCATGACCTTTGCCATTAAAACGTCACTTATACTCCGTTTTTTTTCTATATATATGGCAATGGTGTAATTATCACAATCTGCCAGTGTCAAGTTTTCCCGGTAATAAACAATTTCAAAGACTAAAACATATCCTATCAATGTCCAGTCCCGTCGAAGTGAGTCGGGAGTCACTCAGTAAAACGTTAGTAGGTTTACTGAGAACAGAAGAGGACTCCTTGGATGCACACGATAAACGCAATCCCATGCTTTTATTTGATCATCATAAACACCACGCACGGAAAACACTTTGAAGTTTAATAAACTATCACTATTAAACCACAAAACGACTAATACACAATTTTTACAATAATCAAGCAAAAACTCAACTTCACTTCTCGAGTTCCCGCCAAAAAGTCATATAGAGCTTGTGTTAACGGCTTCGTTATCTCTTACCTGCCTTTTAGGACATAAGCGCACAGGACCACAGGAAGCGATGGGAAGGTGTATTTTAAAGCCCCGTAGACAGCGCATGGTCATAATTAATGTAAAATGTTAAGATCTTATATACATATATACTTTTTAAATATAACACGACGAGATTCGTGTAGTTGGCGCCTAAGAAAACAACACGGACTACAATCAAACACAATCACAATCAATCTACAAAACAATCTATGCAACGTCATATGTCAATATTTAAATAATGCTTCCATGTAAGAAGCGGGACGAGCGAACGAGCGATTCAGCCATAGCCACCCACGGCTGAACGGTCAACAGTTCGCAATAGCGCAACACCCGTGTGAACACGTTTAAGCGACCCCATACCACTCCTTTCTAAGTACGGGTCGTCTGGTCGCGCAGACACCGTGTTCTCGACGCCTAATAGCTCGTATGTGAAGGCAAATAGTTTGTAATGTTGCGGACGCTCGGTTGTCAACCAATGCTTAGTGTAGGTCTACTATATTACTTAAGTATGTCTTCTCCAAATATCGTATCATCATTCTTCTGTCTTCTAAAAGTTGAAAAACTCTGTCATTTGTTGCCCTTCGCTAGGCAGCTGGCAATAGTTTGTCAAGCGAACTGCCATACGATGAGCCGCAACCGACACGAGTTTGCTTCTTTAGTTTCTTCACATTCTTCATTCTTCATATTGTCCATTAGTACAGGGTGTGATCGAACCTTTCTCGAATCCTGAAACCATGGATTCCGTTCATCAATCTGAGTACACTGACGTGAATATATTATTACATTTTTTGGAACGAAGTTCCTTTACGCGGCTTGCGGTAGGTGTGATTCGAGAGAAAATGTAACATCACGTTAGATTTTACCCCCTCCATACGCCTTTCTCTTTCTCTCTGTGTGTGTGCGTGCGAGTATCGAGAGCGAGACTCAAGCAGAATAACAGACGTGCAGACTAGTGCGTGGCCGGTTGTATAACCAAAATTTTTTATTTGATTCCTTATTTTAAATTATTTGCATTGAAAATATGATACAAAATGATACAAAACATTCGTAGTTTAAAAAAAATGCGTGAGGATCTTTGTTCCCGACGGGGGGAAGGGGGGGGGGGGAATCCCTTGACCGCAATTTTTTTTTTTACTTTTTTAATACAAATTACTAAAAACAAAGTTGACATTAATATCAGTATAAGGCTCATTTGCACAAGGAGAGTTTCTCGAACAGTTCGAGCGAGAATATTGTATACGATACTCGTATGCGACCAAACTACGTACAATTTTTGCATACAACTGTGCACATGATGATAAAAACTCGATGATAACAGTGATCAGATTATTCAGTGGTTTATACTAGCTTTTGATCGATGTTCGTGAAACTCTCCTTTTTTAAAGCCATTATGCTCCGTGAATCGAGCTTGTTGAACGAATTTTGGATCAAGCTAAACTGTTACGAGTCCACGTTTCGACATGAGCACAATCAATGGTTTCAGGCTGCAGGAAAGATTTGGTCCATACATCATAAACTTTTCATTACCTACTACAGTTTCAGTACAGAATTCGTTACCTGGAAATGAATCAGTAGACGTGACCCATGTAACTAAAGTACGCGAAGTTCCCTCGCTGTACGATGTGATATTGACGAGAGAAATTTACGGTAGGTAATGAAGCTTTTCAATATAAATTCATAAAACGCTTCTCTCACTGTTTCAAGACTTCTATGGTTCCTTTTTGAAAACTATAGAATGAAAACACACGTATAGAAGTAACAAACACTTTGCAAAACGGTAATCAATAAGTTTATCAAAAAATTAAATAGAAATCTCGTCATTATTTTCAATTATCTAATTCAGGTTATCAATGCTATCAAAACCACCCATAAACTTTACGAACACGTCACCATATTCAAACTAAACACATGTTTAGAAATAACAAGTCCTATATTACAAGACGCAAACTATTAACTTTGCCAAAAACTTAAAATTGGAATTAAAAGCTATTTTCAAGTTTTATAGTGAGGTTTTATAGTTTTATAGGCAGACGTGCATGCCCCAATGGTACGTGATGGTAAGTGGTCTCCGTCTACTAGTTTTAAAGAAATATCCATAAACCTCATGAATCCGCCACATATACGAAAACAAACATATTTTTATAAGTAAGAAGTACCATTAAGTACCTATAAGAGATTAACTAATAACTTTGTTAAAGAAATAATTAGAAATCTCTTAATTAAAAGCTGTTTTTCAGGCGACTCGGGTCATGAATTTATATACATTTTCCTGAAGAAACACCCACAAACATTACGAACGATTATATTTATATTATTATAACGTGTAGGATAAAAATTAGTACAAATAAATACGACACATTCCATAGAATTATAATAAATATATCAAAAATTGCGGTTTAAAGCACATACCTACCTTCATCCGCGCACATTGCATTAATTCAGCGCTAACAACACACAAACAATACACGATTAAAACAAAATCGCTTCAGAGCACCATTATAAACCTGTTTTATCTACAAGGAAAGCCACCAGTTTATTAAAAACTATTAATTAGGACAATTGTGCCCATAAACCAACTGGTAGGTTTCAAACTGGAAAATAATTTTTTTACGAATATTTTAGTGATGTGTAAGTGTACACTTCCCGGTATATAGTGAATGACGAATAATCGTGAGTAATGAAATAGTAAAGTAATGAGGGATTTTTTCGATTTTAACTTTTTATTGTTATATTTTTATTTCTTTCTTTGTTTAGCCGTTCTTAGAATAGGACTTTGGAGCAATGAACCCTTATGGCTGTACTTCGTGTAGTTATTTGCAATAAAACTGCCTCACGTCATTGTATGTTTTCTTTCTGTATATTTTTTATTGTATAAAATTCTACTTCCTATCCGTTTGCTCTAAATTATGGTAGGAAAGAATTTTTCAGAACTTTCATCTGTAAGTATTTAGAGGAAAGGTTATGGTTACTGGTACGATTTTGAAAATTATTTCACTTTTAGGAAGCTAAATTGATGCAGATGGTCACAGCTTAAGTTTGAATATCCCAAAGCAACTGTTGTGCCAACCGATGGCTGTTAGTATTATAACACTGCTGCCTATTAGAAATCAGCAACGTGATTAACCGGGTATTACTTCCAGCAAATCCCACTAAACCTACACCCATCCCAGATACTGATCCAAGCAAACCTACATCTCAAAAAACTAGAATTATTGAGTCACGCCTGACTCATGATTTCAAGATACCTACTATTTTTTTTGTGATCAAACTTGGTCATTTTATGTTGTATGTGCATCGTGTGGTTTCTCGTTTTCTTGTAAATCCTGAACACAATAGCTAAGGATAATTGAATTACCAATAATACACATGAATGTGAATTACACGCCTAAATGGTATCACATTCTTCTCCGCATCAAAAAGAGTTTAATACAACATTAGTGTCCGAAAACTAAAATTGGTGTCCCAGTAACTTATTGTAATGTAACATGGTATTTTTTAAAGAATGTAGGCGACAGAAGAGTAGTCAATCCATCTGGTGGTACCTAACTGAAGCCCTGCGACTTCCGCGAAACATGCCACCATCAATCCAGAATTAACTAAAACCGTTGGCACGCCCACGGATGCGCTACGTAGGCTTTGGAGATTTAGGACGCGTTTCGGTAGAGAGTGAGAGATGTGCCAGAGCCCTATTCCCATCCCACCCTATGCTCTCGAATGGAGAGTAATAAGGAATAAATAAATAACGCCACACTCAATAGCCCACACTAGGATTCCCTGTGTCGTGGGTCCAGAGACACATACAAACACAAACACACACCCAGAACCGAACATACATTAGTCTTTTTCTTTTTTTAATCAAATGTGTGTCCGACCGGGAATCGACCCCGGGACCTTTTGCACAGCAAGCAGGTTCACTACCAACTGCGCCAATTGGTCGGTCAAAAAGAACTTCTTATTTCGGGTTTGTGGACCTATTCGGATCATCAGATATTGTTTGATAAATTTTCCCCGGTTTAAATATGTAAAAGTCCTTTGCGGTGGCAAGGGGACGTCTGTGCCCTGCAATGGAGCGTTATTCGTTGATATAAAAATGCGTGAAATTATTTTAATTTATTTTCTGTTCCCATCCCTAGCGCCGGCGCACTGTATTTGTTATCAAATGTAACAGGAAGCGAGGCAGGAAGAATACGGCTGTTGGTCAGCGATATGCTAGGGAATACCGATGTAATTTAATGGCAATTAAACTAAAATTATACAAAATATTACTTACGTAACACTGGGTAGCAAGAAATGAACGAACATTGAGAATTTAGATATAGAAGTGGTCTACAAATAAGGTGATCAATTATGCAATGGACGCCACATGTTAGACCTAATGTGTAAGATATGACCAAATAGGTCACGTCATATATTGTGTATATTGAACTCGGCGCAAACTCATAGTTTTGATCAATTAACAGAGCTAGAGACATGTTGTCTTTAGCGTGAGAAAAGCATTTCATGCAATTACAAAAAAGACTACTTTAGTTGTCATCAGAAAGTAAAAAAAAAAGTAAATTGTTAGTTTATTGTAACAATATTGCAGATATGTAGTCTTTAGGCTAATTGGTCTGGGAATATACATAAACACGCTGCGTAATAATCTACATAATAATAGGTGTTAAAGTATGAAATTGCCGTTTTATAGTAATAGATACTTTGAATTGACACAAACCTTCATGGTGTGAGATTTTCGAGTGAAACTTTTTTCACATGATACCTATGAGGTTCTTGTTTTAAAAAATGTACAACATTCGATTTTCGACTTTCAATTGTTTTTTTTATTCAGCTTAGACGGGAAAGATGGATACTTCGATAATCTGAGTAATCTTTGAATACGAGTTCCGACGCGGAACTAACGCAGCAGAAACGGCTCGCAATATCAATGCTGCGTTTGGAGAGGAGACTGCTAATGAACGAACCGTGCGTTTTTGGTTTAAACGCTTTCGTAATGGAAACTTCGACTTGAAGAACGAACCACGTGGAAGACCGCCCACGTGAATAACACAGGTGAATAACGCTGAATTGAAGGAGATGGTGGAAGCCGATCCGAATCAAACTACCCAGGAATTAGCGGCATGGTTTAACGTTACCTTACCTACAATATTGACTCATTTGCATCAAATCAATAAGATAAAAAAATATGAAAAATTGGATGAAGAAATGAAGGAATATTGGATCGAATTGTGACATGTGACGAAAAATGGATTCTTTACGATAACCGAAAGCGAAAAATGCAATAGCTGACCCCAGGTCAACAATGCAACGCCGCAACAGTGCCCTAAGGCAAAGCTTACCAATAAAAAGGTAATGGTAACTGTTTGGTGGTCTATTCATGGTGTTATTCACTATAGCTTTCTCAGGTCTGGTCAAGCAATAACAGCAGATGTTTACTGTGCCGAACTTCGAACAATGATGGAAAAACTAGCAGTGAAACAGCCCCGACTCGTGAATCGATCTTCACCATTATTGCTCCATGATAATTGATAACGCAAGACCTCACACTGCACGGGAAACCGTTGTAACTCTACAGGAGCTGCAGTTAGAAACCATACGTCATCCTCGGTACTCGCCAGACCTTGCTCCAACGGACTACCATTTTTTTTCGTGATTTGGACAATTTTCTAGGTGGTAAAAAATTTTCTTCCCAAGAGGCAGTACAAAATGCTTTCACACAGTTTGTCGAATCTACATCTCCAGAGTTCTATCGCAAAGGCATAAATGAACTTCCGATTAGATGGCAACAATGTATAGATAATGGGGGTAAATATTTTGATTAAATAAATATGTTACATTTTAGAAAAAAACGAGTTTTAATTTTTCAGTACAAATCGGCAATTTCATACTTTAACCCCTAATATAATTGTCGGGGCCTGCGTGGAGTGATGTGTGTCCTCCTGGTCCGTAGTTCTACTGTTGGTAGTGTATGTAGCAGGCCAGGAAAACAGAGATCGACATTATAAATCTGTTATTAGTAATTAGGTAGGTACAGATACATTACGAAAACATTGGCCATCGTCGGCCATGAATTACCGTATCTCTAATTGCATACTTTATTACGAGATACTTTATTGCATAGACGTGGTGTGGCTGACGCGTATTATAATCAATACGATTTTTATGAACTGATTATAGAGATATTACATGCCTCCCCCGTACTAAAGTCCAGGGCCTGGTACAGCTGTGTCCTTCCTTATAGCAAGCTCATATCCAGAACTTCGCTTGAGAAGGATAGGGTTCAAACATGGTTTGTGCGACATATGCGATCTCTTCTGTCGAAACTTTCATTTCTTAAGCATAAATTACCTTATACTTATACTTCTTTATTTGGCCTTAGGTGACTCAGTCATTAGTTGTGGTCGTTGTAGTTATAGCAGGACGTACAAGACACCTATTGAAGATGTCTACCAAATTACAGTTTAAGAATTTTGATAACTATTTTACTTAAAAAATTAAAGGCGCTAAAAGAACGGTTACTCCAATTAATTCCCATCGCTGAATTCAGACACAACAGCTGAGAAGGCCTGTTGTCAGAGATCTCGCCATCACACACAGCCTATTGGCGGTTGGCGAGATCTATGAAAGCAAACAATACTGCCTCCGTGCCCCCATTGAATAGACCAAACGGCCCTCCCGCATTTGACGATGTTGAGAAGGCTGAATGCCTGGCCGACAGCCTTGAAGCCTAATGCTCCCCTAGCCTTCAACCGGTCACACGTCGACTTGGTTGACGGAGAAGTGGAGCGTCGAGTCTCTATCCCCCCTTTAGCTATAGCGAAGGCTTTTGATAAAGTCTGGCACAACGGTTTAATCTATAAACTGTACCAACTGGAGGTGCCTGAAAGTCTCATTCTCACCATACGAGACTACTTTACCAATCGCACCTTTCGCTACAGAGTTGAAGGCACTCTGTTCAGTTCCCGCCCAAACAGAGCTGGAGTCCCCCAGAGTTCCGTTCTACTCCCCTGGAATAGAGCTTGCCCTCTTTGCGGAAAAAACCGCCCTCTACGCCTCAGACATACCCATACGCCTACGACATGTCTCTCTACGCCTCCAACGCGCAGTCACCGCCCTAGGCGAATGATTTGTGAGATGTAGGATAGAGGTCAACCCGGAGAAAAGTGCAGCCATGTGCTTCTCTTTTCCCATGAGTGGCACTCGTCGCTCTAGGCCCCGACTCTCCCCACTCCCGATAAACCGTTTTAGACAAACTATTCCTTGGATTAGGAAGACCAAATATATCGGAGTCACACTAGACTATCGACTGACCTTCCGAGAACACATAAAAACTGTCCGAAACCGAGACGCTTTTGTACTCGGTCACCTCAACCCTCAAGGAAGAAGAAAAATGTCGCTTACAAATAAGCTGACATTGTATGAAACCTGCGTACGTCTCATAATGACCTTCGCTAGCGTAGTCTTTACACACGCAGCCCCCTTCAACATAAAAATACTTCAATCCTCTATATCCGTGCGTAAGGCCGTGGCTGCCCCACGGTACTCTCGCAATGTCGACCTGTAATGTGAAAGACTCCGCCCGACGCTACTACGACAGTCCCTCACCATTCTAACCCCCTAGTAGATGCCAGCCTAACATTATATTCCCGACAGGATTTCGAAATAGGAATGCGGCTCTTACACTACATTCTATACAGGTACACCGTCTCCGCCGGCGGAGACGAGGACGTCTACACCGTAAACACACGACCTTCAACCAACACTTTTACCAGGTATCGGCACGTGCCTGGGCGCTTCTCACCGACTCGCAATCCCGCGGTACCCTCCCAAAGCAACGCTCTAAGCCGAGGTCCGTTTCTTCCGCAGGTTTACCGGCGGGGGAGACCTTAAGTTCGTTGCTGCACACACTTATTGCTCATGGGTGAGCGCCTTATGCGCTCGCCCTAAACTATACATGTCCGGTGACTCTTGAAGGGCCACTAGGATTTAGCCATTCGAAAAAAAAAGAGATACTCGGGAAACCTGAGCCTGGGCAAGCGTCCGTTTATACGTTCGTGCTTGGGCGATCGGGTTTCGTCGAACGTGTAAGATAACCTTAGCGAATACATTTTTCTTAAAACTAGTGGTACATGAGACTTCGTTCCCATGAACATTAGAACGATTCCCGTGGTAACTCTGTAATGGATCTGGATAAAAGGTACCCTAAATATAAGCTATAATAACTATGCCAAGTTTCAGTAAAATCCGCCCAGTAGTTTTTGCGTCATGCAGACAGACATGCGTTCAGACAGACAAAAATTCAAAAAGTGGTTGTTTTGGTTTCTTTGTCGTTCTTATAGTAACTGCAACTGCAACGATATTTTTCAAAAAAATATTTCGTACCGACAGAAATGGCTCTGTTACGATTTTATTATATGTATAGATGAACAAAAATATGGGTAGTTTTATATTATGTTGTCTAGTAGTCAGTGACGTATTCTCCATAGGGTCAAAAGTGGGATCGCCCGGTGCGGCCTGTCCCAAGGGGTGGCTGTAGTTTCGTAGTTTAATTAAAATCTTTATTAATTTTAACTATTTCCCATTAAAATATACGTGATTGGCGGTCTACCCGTAGGTACCTAAATACCTACGCACCGGGGCGGGAGTCAAGTGAGTGATGCGTGCGGACACGCATCACTCTTTCAACTCGTCAATGACCGTGCCTCTCACTCTGTTTTTATTTTTCTTATTTTAATTATTTTTCCTTCGGCAGCGGTTTGGGGGCAGGGGGGCGCGGGGCGGCCCAATCTATTCGCCCAGGGCGTAGAAATCCGAAATACGCCACTGCTAGTAGTTCCTTAACCGGTTTTTAAAGTTTAGTGACTCGTATTTCTTTGATGTTGTTAGGCAAAGGCTTTGTATCCCCTATTAGTTAAGTTTCTTTCACCATAATTAGTTCTAGGTGTACGTTGTCCTAGCTTATGTCTGTTCCTCGGTTAAAATTTATGTTTTTGTTTCCTATATTCACCCTTCGCCACTGGTAGGTACCTAACTCATGTTTATGTTCATTTGATTTTCAATTATCCTTACTCATTTCCTTCGGGATTTATAAGGAAAACCAAAAATCATATGATGATGTAAGTTTGATGCCTAATTGAACCGTTAAGGTAACTAATAAGGTCGATAATTAATTAAAAACCACAAGTGCATAGTAGAATCGTGTTGCACAGGATGTAGTATTGTATTATTCGGAGGGCAGAGCCCATCGAAAGGCAAGTAAGTAGGATTGGATTAAGGAAAATTTCTCAACCCATAGGTAGGTATATTTCCCTAATCCCTATTCGATTTTTTTCTTGGGATTTATTAAAAAGTTTACCTGCATTTACATAATTTTGAAGTGCTAATCGTTTTAATATTTACATAAACAGAATAAGGTTGCGTTCCACTTACCCATTTAATACTGGATCAAGGTCATTACAATCAGAGTACACAATTACAATATTACATTACACACTAAACGCTACTTTACATTATATTGTATTAACAGTGCGTTTAACACTATCGATTTTAACGTAATTTTTTACTATTTTCTTTACGGAATAATATTATTATGGGAGATTGGTGAACTGAAGGTCGCCAGACTGTCAATGTCATGTACTAGGTCAAGGTTAAGCGTACGGCGCACGTGCGATGAGCCAAGATTGTTGCCATACTGGATGTTGAATACTCGAAAAATAGCGCCTGATAAAATAAAATAGCACAAATGTTTTATTTCAGCAACTGAAAAATGAAATAGTGAAGCATACCATACACATAGTGGCAGTGATTAGCCCTTTATCGAATTTTCTCAGATTTATTCCTAACTCGCCAAGCAATTTTAAAACTCATGGATTAGGCCAGCTGTCCCCGTTTCGGGCATCGTGTGTATTAAGTGGAAGGACGCACTGATTGAAAACTTTCGCAATAACTAAGCTATTGTTTTCTGACTGATAACAATAATAATTTCTAATTTGGGAAAATAGAGATTTCTCCAATTTCGACGTGCAGAGGGAATTGTAGGTAATTCTTTGTAGATTATTTTTGAATTTCAGGCCCATTTAAACAAGGAGTTTCTCGCGAACGGTTCAAGAGAGAATTTGTATACGATTGTCGTATGCTACCAAACTATATACAATTCTCGTTATTCTCGCCTACAACTGTTCACATAATAAAAACTCGATGATAACACGGATAAGTGATCAGATGATGATAACACTTGTCTATACTAGCTTTTGATCGATGTTCGAGAAACTCTCCTTGTATAATGAGAATCGAACTTGTTGAGCGACTTTTGGATTAAGCTAAATCGTTACGAGTCCACGTTTCGACAGACACTGTACCTACGTCATAACTGGCAGGACACACTAATTGAAAACTTTTGGTATACTAAAGCGCTCGTCTGTATTCTGATCAACAACAACAATAACTTATATTGATTTGACAAAAGAAAATTAAGTTTAAAGAACTAAACTTAAGTAAGTTTATACACTTTTACACATGGAGTAGTCGCAAGTCAATAAAACGTTCGACTACACCATATGTATTCAAATCAATGATCAATGAGTTTGCTATTAAAAAAAATCAATGATGAATTAAATAGAGTGCAACAGTGGGCAGTTCGGAATTCATTGATCTTAAATTCCAATAAAACTAACTACGTAATATTTGGTACCAAAAATCAGCTTAGATGCATTCGTACTCATACGAGCAATATTAATATCGAAGGTGTAAATATTGAACGAGTTTTTACGGCTCGTAATCTTTACAAGTTGATGCGGAGCTTCGTTTTGAAAAGCATGTTACTGAAATGACGCAAATGTGTTTCTTCCGCCTAAAAGTATTATATAAAGTGCGCAAATATCTCTCTGAGGATCTCCGGATACGGTTGATTGAAACACTTGTATTGTCTAAATTAAATTATGCCGATGTTGTGTATGGTCCCCGACTCCTATTCAGAACTCAAAAGCTGATTCAACGCGTACAGAACGCATGCGCAAGGTTTTGTTTCTCGATCCCGCCACGACATCACGTCACACCTTATTTAAATCGGTTTAATTCCTTGAATATCAGGGCGAGAAGAAGGTTGCATCTGGCTTGTCTCCTATTTGGCGTCGTTAAATATAAACAACCTAGTTATCTGTTTAACAAGTTGACGTGGTTAGGGGAACATGCCGGACGAACCATTCGCCTCTGTACACCACCCACTTTGTGTTCAGCTGCATTCAGAGGAAGCTTCAAATACACCGCGATCAACTGTTGAAACCATATTCCCCCACCTATTAGACAGACGATTAGTTTAAATTGTTTCAAAGTTGAATTCAAAGCTTTTCTCATTGACGTTAAAAAAAAACTTGAAAACTATAAATAAAACTATAATCTGTGTAGGTACTATTTCATTAAAGCTTAAAGCTCCCTTTTAGTGTAAACCACTGATATAACGGTTATTTGTACTGTAGCAAATATTTGACTATTTGAGGTAAGTACTACTATATGTGTTTGTCTTCTCTATTTTAAATATTGTAATGTAATATGTACATACATATTTGTCATTTACTCTCATAATTATAATTTTACATTTACATTTATCTACACACTTATTAGACCCAAGAATTATGTTCAACGGCGCACACCGCTGTTACACCCGATTCACGCGTCTTGATTCCGTCTGAAAATCAGCGCTGTATGCCGTTTTTACGGTATACAGCTTGTGCTGAGACGGATACCCTTTCGACACACGTGGGACCGCTCAGTTTTTATCGCCATGTTTTTAATTTAATTTTTTTGTTTGCATAACTATGTTTAATTAATTTCTAGAATAAGACATTGTCACGTTATTGCGATCATTTGTGTGTATGAAATAAAAATTCTATCTATCTATGTAAAGGCCTCCTTCTAAAGAACCTAAAAGTTAAGTACTTAAATCTTTTGCGTAGTCGTATTGTAGTTTTTAAACTTTATTTTTTAAACCAGTTTGTGGCCTACAGGTACCTATGTACGATAATTATTTTTATCCACATTTCGCGCAGTTTTTTAACTTTCACGGGGAAATAGGACCTTTTTATGTGTATAAGTTATATATTTTTGGAATGTGCACATTAAAATATTTCATTTGATACTAAACACTGCATTTTTTTCCTGTGTATTTTGGTTTTTCATATCCGCCATATTGGATTTAAAGCGATATCATATAGCCTCTGTTATGTGGAACATCAAGACGAATCGAATGACACCTCATTTGTTAAAATGTGATGGGTAGTTTAGTTACGAAGAAACAGATGAATATTAACATACGCTGCTAAAATCATAACCTTTCTTTGGTTTTACCGTAGTGAAATAACTAGAGGTTAGAGAGAGAGAGAGAGAGAGAGAGAGAGAGAGAGAGAGAGAGAGAGAGAGAGAGAGAGAGAGAGAGAAAATCACTTGTTACTAAATCTGGGACAATAATTAAACGACAATTTACAATATACAATATTATAATTACTCATATAAACAATATAACATACAATAAAATTGAATAGTAATACAAATGAAACTCAATAAAACACAAAGGTCGTCTATCTTTTTACAACGGCCCAGCTGCCGTTTAAAAAAATAATAACTTAAATCCATAGACAAGGGAAAATGGAGACGCAGGTTTGCGCTTTTTTATTAAAGATTTTCCCACAAGCAACAATCGACGGAACAATATTATCAGTTTATCACAAAAATAAGTCTTGAAGTTTCTTATCGCGGTGAAATAACATTCCCGTCGATACAGTGTGTTAAAAAATTGTCAAACAGCCAAAATTAGATGTGTCGAGAAATATCTTTCTTTTACCACCAGGGAACGTCATTATTCATTTTGGCGCCACATCGATCAATTACTAATGGCGCGATTTTTTCAGTACAATCAAATTTTCCACAACCATGCATCGGTTACTACGCTTCCAAAATTCATTTTCTGCGAATATGCATCGGTGAAACTAGTTTTTGTAGTAATAACATAATTTTTACTGCTACCGATCGGCTTGTGGGTATTTTACGTACGAACTCTTAAACAACGTGAGCATATTTTATAATTAAACTAAAATGCATTAGAATTGCATTATAAAATTTTACATTGTTTTTTATTTATTATTCTTGAGTGTAATATAATTTAATTAGGCCTTTTTGCAAGGGCGTCGCCAGGGGAAGGGGGGGGGGGGGGGCAGGGGAGGGCAGTTGCCCTCTCCTAGAGTTCAAAAAAAATATATATGTACCTACAATTCATATTTCTCTTATCTTCTCTCTCTCATCTTGCCCATTGGTTGGCGTTGTCTGGCGACACCCTTGCCATTTTGCATTGCCAAGTAGTCATTAAAGCCTATTACATTGGAGTGGTACGGTGATATGAAATCTAAAGAAGCGACTAAAGTGAAACTTTAGTATTTAAATGTGTAATTCATAGAGATATCTTAAACCGTGTAAAGCATTCGACCCTTAGGTTTGATAGAACAGTGATTAATGGCACTTTCAAATGATTACAAACTTCTTTACGGCTCATTAACAATTAATTAAATAGACGCCCAAGGGACGCCAATCGCACAAATAACTTTGTAAAACAAATAGTTTTTGTTTTGACGCTTATAAAATCTGATCGCTTATCTAATTGAAGACAGTGATTAAATAATTCTAGTGCAAATTTCGTATTACCAACGAACCACATCTTTAGTAGGCCTTAAAGGTATTTGTAGACTAAAGCGAGTGATTCGAAAAACAATTAAATAATAAAACTGAGTAAAGATTACATTAGTTGGTTTCCTTTTAGTGAACAGGCACCCTAAAAGTGCGTCCACACTATGTAAAATCACAATAGATTTACAATATTTCAACTTTTCTTTTATATTGGTTGAACACAATAATTGTTTTTGCTTTGCAAAGTACAATCGCTGGGTCTCACACAACTTGAATCACACCATCTTCGGGATTGAAATTTCGGTTTTATTTCATTTCTATAGTTTC
Source organism: Sesia apiformis (assembly GCA_914767545.1). Lineage (NCBI taxonomy): Eukaryota > Metazoa > Arthropoda > Insecta > Lepidoptera > Sesiidae > Sesia > Sesia apiformis. The sequence goes on from OU611968.1 coordinate 1,391,513, forward strand.
GGACCGAACGCAAAACGTTCGTCCAGTACGCGGTCGGTCCACTTACATGAAACGAAATGTACACTATATAAATATAAAAAAACGCGAATAATAAACTCTTTTTAAATTTATCTTAATCGAAGCCTCGTCTTCAAGACGTTTCATATACACCAAAATAAAATTGAAAATTTAGGGTTTATAAAATCAAATCAAACTTTTACTAATACTTTATTAACTAATTTTAACATTTTGTGTTGAGCCTTTTTCGATGGTGTAAAAATCAAAATGGCGGACTTAAAAAGGCTAAATACATTTACTAATAAATTGTTTTACTTGTAGATGTCGCGATTCGGATAAATCAGAATCACGTATTTTTATATAATCAGGGAGTATGAAAATATAGAATCACGGGAAATAGGGTATGAAAGTATGCAAAGGGTTTAATGCTAGTTTAAATGTTTTTTTTTTAATTGCGTCTATATCAAATGCAGTTTTGCCTAGCGAATGTAAAATGGTTCCTCGTTTGGGAGATACTTTACAGTTCAATTTAGAAACCGATTACATAGCGTGGAATCTCATCCATCTGAACCCGTTACCCTGCATAAAGTCAGTCTCTTCAAATCACCTGTCAGATTTGCCAGCGTTATGCAAATGGTTGGGCGCGTCAGCAAACGCGAATTTCAACCTGTAAGCCTCCGCCACCAACACACTAATGTTAGAATCCGTCCAGTTCTGTGTAGGTACATTTTGAAGTAACAACATGAGACCTTGAAAATCCTTTTCGAGCATCAGTCTTTCTCGCCAATGGAGTAAAAATGCCGCGCAAACGTATAGTTGAAATGTAGCAAAACCGTCCGATTCTGCTAAGTATGTGTCCCATAGTCTGATACTGCACGGGAGAGGTATTTCCCGCGTGAGAAGGTTATTCATCCATCGGAAAGAGAACTGAAGGTAGTCAACGCCTTGGTTTTGGAGGTGTTCGTGTAATGGTAAGTCGATGCGACGGATAAGCTCTTTTAGTTGATTCACCTGCGGAAAAAAAAATGTTTAAGATCTTTAGTGTGCGGTCGGATTGAGCGCGGGGCGGCCAGCGGAATACGCTGCGTATTTTTTAAACGCATATATCAGCAGCGGGTTAGTCTGTATGACCGCGGGGCGCGGAGCTAATTCCGCGGCGATATCTGAGGGGGGGGGGGGGGGGGGGGGGGGGCGATATCTGAGAGTTCAAGTTAGTTTGCGATTTGAGCTGCGACTGAGTGCATGCTTAAAATCTCAAATTCGTATCTGTTGTTTTTAGTTGCTCTTGAATATTCAATATGTAGAATATTGATCGAATGCTCTCAAGTCTTAATATGTGGTCAAAGGTAGCTACTGACATATGTGTATAATTAAAAAAATCGATCTGGGAACATTCATATAATGTATGGAATATAAGTTTTTCATGTAATGTATGGAATTCGCCATAAATTTCTCGGTGCTCGTTTAAAGCGTGACAGTTACAAGAACTCAAAATAATATCCCAAGTAAAAAATGCACTTCTTTCAAGTAAAACTTCTCAATATTTTTTGAGTGAGACATTGACATTGCATATTATCAAATAGAGAACTTTCTAGCCACAGACACAGCGGGAATGGCTTGTTACATCGCTGTTGTTAAAACAGCGGATCGCGGCGCCACCCTTTGTAATTTTACCTATCTCTTAGAAATATTGTTTTAAAAGAAAAAAAAAAATTAAAATTTTAATTCTCTATCCATATAATTCTTACATTGAATTACTCAGCTATTTACTATCTTATCTTGTAAAAAATATAGAAAACACCTAGGTATAGGGAATAAAAAAATAATAATTGAAAATTGTTAAAATTTATGATAATGCCCCCCCCCCCCCCTCGCCCCTAAATCCGCGCCTGAGAGACTTACGAGTGAGGAGTTGCTGGCAGAGCAAATACATAGAATGGTCATGGGTGTTTGCTGTTGATGGTGGGTGTATTTTTTTTTCTTTTTCTTACCACTTAGTAGATAATTAGATAAATACGAGCTTGAGAACATTCATTAATAATATAACATCAAATAACAATAAATGAACAAAACATATATTGTGTAAATACAATTATTATATACTATAATAATTATTATATTTATTATTCATTAAATGTTACATAAATAACCCACGTTCGTTCGTTATGGTATTTGTGATGATATATGCGATGATTTCACGGTTTATAAATAAGTTTATTCTTGTTATTTTCCTATAATGCGGTTTGTATCTGTAATGATTAATTACATTCAGTTCCGCGTGCATGTCAACATCAGTCCAGAATGACAAACGTTGGCACACCCACGGATGCGCTGCCTACCTTTCGCAAATTAAGGAGTGGATTGGGAGAAAGAGTTAGGAAAATGGGGAAAGATGGGACGGGAATGGACTCTGGCATATCTCACACACTATCGAAACACGTACGTACCATTGGGGAAATACGACAAAATAGGAAATGCAGTACATTTAAAGCTAGTCTTCTGTGAGGGGTAACGTGGCCAGTGGAGCGCGCCCAGCGGCTGTGGTAATGCAACGTGCACTCTCCCCCTACAGCTTCATTGGGTGTAGCTTACAAAAGATCCACACCTCAGAATCTCTATTGTGACTGCAGAATTGCTGGCAATATCTGAAGCTCTCTCATATGCTAAAACTGCGGAACATGTAGTAGCTTTGCCATTTTTACAGATAGTAAAAGCGCCTTACAGCATATAGCTCGATGCGCATCTGGAAACAGATATGCGTCTGCAGCATACGCTATTCAGAGGAAAATGGACTAATTCCAGTGTGTTAAGCGTAATTCGGTACTACATTGGATACTATCATACATTGGTCTGATTGGGAAACGGGGCGGCTGACTGTCTGGCGAAATTGGGATCAGTGCAAAGATCGGAGATTTATGCCATACCTACCATATATAGAAATTTTGACTGAATTTAAAAAAAAATATATGTAATGAAGATTGGGACTGGTGTATTTTGATGTGAGATCCAAAAGTAAAGGAATCTGGTATAAAACTATCCAGACTGCGTCTAACTTCGATCAGGACACATTCCGTTGAATAAATTTGCTTACATGATGAGGAAAGTGTCTTCGCAAAATTTCTCAATTTGTGGGAAAATAGACCCGTGTGCAACATTTTCTACTGGAGTGTGTCAAGAACGAAGTCACAAGAACCACTACAGTTAATTAACACGTTTAATATAAACGTGTGTGAAAATAACCTGGCTGAACCTCAATCTGAGGCGGCTGGGATGTTGTGTTGTTTTAAATTAAAGTAAGTGTTAATATGTGTGTTGAATGTGTGTTTCAAATTTGTGTTGAATGGTGGGTATACGTGCATAAGCGTGTACATACACTACGCTCACAATGCAATTAGTTACATTATTTAACAAAAGTGTAATGTAGTATAAAGTTCTAGTTTGATATTCTAAGTTGCGATGGAAAGTTTGATATTATGGGACGACATGAATCAAAATTCAAAAGGGGGGCCTTTTGAATTTTGATTCCCTTATAAAGGAAAAAAATATATCATATTTTTTTTGGTTTTTATAGAGAAGTGGGCGGACGAGCAAGAAGTGGTCCCACGTGATGGTAAGTGTTACCGCCGCCCATGTACACCTGCAACACCAAGGGGCATGTGGGTGCGCCGCCGACCTTGCAAAGTCCTATTCACAGCTTTCTTGAAGAACCCCCGTACCTTAATGCAAAGACCTCTTGAGGCAGTTCGTTCCACAGGCTACAGGTTCGCGGTATAATTTTTGCATCGAACATTACGCGACACCTCCGTATCGAAGAAATGCGGATGGACACTTCTGTGACGGGAGTTGCGGTTTGTTGAAACCCAGGTGGTAATTATATTGAACAATACTTCAGAGCATGCCCCATTGTACAGGTGGCAAATGTATTGGAGACAGAAAATGTAGATGATGACGAAGATATTCAGCAATACATCACAACTGATTAATAGCAAAATAGATTTCAATTATCAACAACACCCTCTTTTTATTAAATCAATTTAAAAATAATTAATATATCGTTCCGAACACCATGGATAACCTATATAAAAAATGGGCCTTGCATTAGAATGCATAGGTATGCCTCATAGGTAGGAGTATAGTCATTGAACACCTGCTTTCTCTGCGCTCAACGACAAAGCATTTGGTTCTATTGTACAATAAAATGTATTGAATCTTTATTGTAGAAAATTTTTTGATCTATTATTTTCATAACAACCTCTATTGACCTCTGAGCTATAATAGCGAGGCTTTTTTTCCCAAAAAAACGTATTTTATAACCTTTGACCATGAATATCTCAAAACGCACATGCGATATCAATGTCGATTTTTGATATATTATTTACAACACCATTACAAAGGTGTATGCCAGAATTCAGCTAACGGGGATTTTTTGGGAAGATGAAAGACGTGATTGAATGTCGAAAAATCCAACAGAGAAATCGAATGTATGTTAATGCAGTCCTTCGTTTCTCAGAAACAAAACTGCTGCCACGTATATGTGATTTGCTAACAAAGAAGCAACAGCAGACCTCACACTAAATAACGTCAATTCCTATAAATATAAATTGTTTTTTAATTGATGAATAAAAATGATGTCTATCTATATTGGTAAGTAGTTTTCCGGTCTGCAAAATACTCTTTGATTTTCGCCAGTCCATAGGTGTAAAAAGGTTGATGAAAACTGCCATAAGGTATCCAATCCTTGTACCTTTTACTGAAATAACTATAAAAAAAATGTTTACAATGAATGCTCTACTCACCTTATACTGAATCCCAAGCTGTGCAAAAATATAATTATCCTGAATACTGTCCAGAAACTTGGACAGGCACCAAAACGAATCAGCTTCAATGATATTCCGCCGTTCCTCACTTAATTTATCCAGAGGATAGTTGTCTAACTCTTCGCCAGGAGCCGCCTCCTGCAGGAACACCATGAAGAATGGTGTCACCAAGTCGTTGATGCCCTGCACGTAGCCGGAGGCGGGGTGACGGATCGCCCAGATGTAGAGGATGCGTTCGAACATTACCTGAAAATAATAAAAACGTGAAATTAAAATCATGAATTCATAATTTTTATAACATGTCTATATAACACTATATAACATATATAGACATTTTATAATATTCATTTTTGCCCACAACATCGTCGCATGGATTTTGTTATAAAAGTAATGGATTCCTTCTAGAAAAAAAATACGGGATATACAGTGTGCCATGTCCAACTCTCAAATTTCAGTCTCTAACTTAAAAAGTTCTTGGAACTAAGTTCCATTACGCGGCTTGCAGTAGGTGTGATTCGAGAGAAAATGTAACGTCACGTAAGAATTTTACCGCCTCCATACGCCTTTTTCTTTCTGTGTGTGCGTGCGTGCGAGTATCGAGAGCGAGACTCAAACAGAATAACAGACGTGCAGACTAGTGCGTGGCAGGTTGTACAACCTAAATTTTTGATTTGATTCCTTATTTTAAATTATTTGCATTGAAAATATGATACAAAATTAAAAAAAATACATGAACTATACAGATTTTATTTTGAATTACATTCGGAGTTTAAAAAAAAATGCGTGAGGATCTTCGTTCCTGACGGGATCTTCGGGGGTCTCCTGACCACGCAGGTTTTTTTTTAGATACAGATATTGCATAAAAATACATCCCTTCCATTTTCGTCCCATTCCAAGTCAAATTTTCATGTTTCTAGTTTCAGTTGTTTCGGCTCGACGATGATGAATTTGTCAGTCAGTCAGTCAGGACATCTCTTTATATATGTATAGATACACAGTGTAAATTGGATTATGATATGAATTACCGCTTGGCCAGCGTGGCGTATCAAGGCCATACATCCCTCATGCACAAGACAATGTGCATAAGGTGGCCCATGTACAACAGTGGATAACCAAAAGAGCTGATTATGATACTCATTAAAGTAACCTCAGTAATTATCAAAAACGTAGTTTTTGAGGTTCACTTGAATAAATTTTTTAAATTTTTCAAATATGGGTGTCAGCGTATATAATAAACAGACAACGTAAGTTTGTGAATTTCGTATAGAAACCGGACATCACAAGCAAATTTTAGTGATGGGAAACTAACGCACAAATGTGAAACGGAACATCTCCCTTGACTTGGTACACCACTATTGATGAATTTTTAAATTTAAAAGTATTTAAAGTTTTAAAGCACATTTAGGCACTTTTGTGTTTTGTTACAACACCGACATAGGTTGAAACAGACTGACCGAGAATCACTACAAGCCAATTTCTGGCATGCAGTGACCCAATGCTTGTGTTATCTATCCATTTATATGTGTGGACGTTAGATTTTCTTCTCTATGAAGAAGCTCAAAACTTACTTGTACAGTTATCTGCTGAAACAGAGCCACCAGTGGACTCATTCTTGGTATATCAATATGAATCTGTCTGTACGTGTCATCGTCTCTCTCGGCGTCATAGTATTGTCGCACTAAGTGCTTGTAGTCTGCTCGTTTTCTCTCCAATGTTTCGGCGCGACGTTCTGAGTTTGCTGGTAGGTAACCGGCTAGAAGACGCCATGTTATTGCTCTAACCTGCAAACGAGAATTGAGATGGATTACTTATAAGCAGATTTAGGAGAGATGTTTTTTTATAGAAAATAGATAGCAGACGAGTATATAGTCTACCTGAAAGTAAATGGTTACCATCGCCCTGTGACATCTGCAATACATGCTAATATCATTGTTCAGAATGACAAATGTGGGCACACCCCCGGATGCGCTGCCTACCTTTGGAGATTTAGGAATAGATTTTAAGGGTTGGGAAAATGGGGGAAAATGGACTTTGGCATATATCATTCACTATCAAAACACATACATATATGGAGGAATGGGATAAAGTAGGAAATGCATTACATTTTACAGTAGTCTTCTGTGAGAGAGTTAACGTGGCCAGTCAAGTGCACCCTGCGGCTGTGTAATTGTAAAATGCACCCTCCCCCCCCTCCCACATAAATAAGAAAATTACCATTTATTACCTATGTACTTATATATTTCTAAACACCAGTTAATAATAAAATACTGCAGAGATGTCTGTGATGCCCTCCAGCCACTTGGACCTATGGATGACTTGAAGAAGTTTGAAGTTCAAGGATGAGAATAGAGGAAGATTGCGTGTGGCAGTGATTTTTAAGAGGCCGATATCCTGCAGTGAAGAGACATAGACAGAGTATACTTAATATAGAATATAGATAAAATCCCCGTTGGGAATCTTCCAAAGCAGACTCTCCTCCACTATTAGATATAGGCCTCTATCCAATAATGGAGAGATACTGGCTATTAGTATGGTATGGCATATGTAAAACCTATCTATTAGGGGTTAAAGTATGAAATTGCCGATTTGTACTGAAAAATTAAAACTCGTTTTTTTCTAAAATGTTTAAAACATATTTATTTAATCAAAATATTTACCCTCATCATTGTTGCCATCTAATCGGAAGTTCATTTATGCCTTTGCGATAGAACTCTGGGGATGTAGATTCGACAAACTGTGTGAAAGCATTTTGTACTGCCTCTTGGGAAGAAAATTTTTTACCACGTAGAAAATTGTCCAAATCACGAAAAAAATGGTAGTCCGTTGGAGCAAGGTCTGGCGAGTACGGAGGATGACGTATGGTTTCTAACTACAGCTCCTGTAGAGTTACAACGGTTTCTCGTGCAGTGTGAGATCTTGCGTTATCATGGAGCAATAATGGTGAAGATCGATTCAACATCTGCTGTTAGAACAGCAGATGTTGAACATGCAACATCTGAACAACTGTGCCGATCGAAGTTCGGCACAGTAAACATCTGCTGTTATTGCTTGACTAGACCTGAGAAAGCTATAGTGAATAACACCATGAATAGACCACCAAACAGTTACCATTACCTTTTTATTGGTAAGCTTTGCCTTAGGGCACTGTTGCGGCGTTTGACCTGGGGTCAGCCATTGCATTTTTCGCTTTCAGTTATCGTAAAGAATCCATTTTTCACACAATTCGATCCAATATTCCTGCATTTCTCTACCCATTCAACAAGGCAACGCAAGTTTCAACACGCGTTTCTTTCTGCAGATCAGTCAAATCATGAGGCACCCATTTTTCATATATTTTTATCTTATTGATTTGATGCAAATGAGTCAATATTGTAGGTAAGGTAACGTTAACCCATGCCGCTAATTCCTGGGTAGTTTGACTCGGATCGGCTTCCACCATCTCCTTCAATTCAGCGTTATTCACCTGTGTGGGTGGTCTTCCACGTGGTTCGTTCTTCAAGTCGAAGTTTCCATTACGAAAGCGTTTAAACCAAAAACGCACGGTTCGTTCATTAGCAGTCTCCTCTCCAAACGCAGCATTGATATTGCGAGCCGTTTCTGCCGCGTTAGTTTCGCGTCGGAACTCGTATTCAAAGATTACTCGGATTTTCGAAATATTCATCTTTCCCGTCTAAGCTGAATAAAAAAAACAATTGAAAGTCGAAAATCGAATGTCGCACATTTTTTAAAACAAGAACCTCATAAGTATCATGTGAAAAAAGTTTCACTAGAAAACTCACACCATGAAGGTTTTATGTCAATTCAAAGTATCTATTACTATAAAACGGCAATTTCATACTTTAACCCCTATTATTTGCTTAATTATTATCTGTTTGATAAACACTACTGATATTTTTATTTAATCTGTATTTATTTAGTAATTACATGCTTCCTACTTAAAGTAAATATAGGTGCATAAATTGTCATGAACAAGTACTATTAAATTTGTCACAAAAACTGTTTTATTAGATTAATATTTTAAGGGAGGGTTGCTTGGACACAAAAGATTAACAAGTAACATGTCACTGGACAGCAGTGATGCAGTGGGCCTTATGAACCAAGTAACCCTCACTAATAATCATTACGACCCAAAAGATCTATTGTCACTTCTATGTATTATGGCTTACGCCCAAAACCCATGTGTCTCATAAACCGTAAGGTTATTCTGAGCGAGAGTGCTTTAATCAAACTTGTGGTCAAGAGGTAACTTCCGTCTGCCAAAACTAGATTTAAGTTTCTGGTTCTCCATAAAAGAATATGCAGATTGATGTTTCCTGAAATCCTATTTCGTGGAGGTACTTTCTCAGTCTGCTATGAGCCATTAGGGTCCTGGAAAGTGTCCTGACTTGATTTTTACTTGGAGTCAGAACCTCAAAACTAAAATTCTTAAAGAAAACAGATTTTTTAAAAGTCCACAATGGTGTTTCATTCTAAAAATTTCTTTAATAACTTCAAATATGTTCAAAAAATCACTTTGTACTGCAAACCTTTGTAATATTGGTTATAGGACAAACTGCCTCAATAAATTTTTTCATTATGTTCTTCAAGAAAGCTGTAAATATAATTCTGCAAGGATGTTACAGGGTATGTGAGTCATGTGGGATACTCGGGATACCTGCTCTTATAGGTCATCTCATAAAAAAACGTTTAAATTCATTAATTTAAACGATTTTAAATGAATGTTTATGTGTATGATGGTTTAATAAACATTTTATGACACAGCTGGTGATACATTGTGAAAATGGGTTCTTAATGTATTATTTCCGCATAGGGTTATAGCTTATTACAGAAATGTGGTGAATATCCTATATCCTAATGAAATGTTTAAGGTTTCATGTAAAAATGAACATTCACTCGTACTCTACATTCTGGTAGGAGCATAAGGACTATTTCTTAGATAGGCTCTAGAACCTACAAAGCTTCACAAAATAGTGAATATTCTCTTTCGACTGCCACATGCCATTACAGTTTTTTTATATTTATTTATTCAGAATAATCTGGTTTAAAATGGTTAAAAGCAGGAATGAAAAACACTAAATAACACATAATTAGTAAGTAGTGATACACATAATTATATCTTACAAGTTAGATAAACATCATGGTGATAACATTTAATAAGAATGGATTATAACTATAGGCCTTGATTATACAATGACGTAGACAATGAAAGCAACAAAGTTGAAGACAACAAGACCCTATAGCTTGTTAATGTCCTATTGACATATCAATCATTATTACACTCAATTGATTTGATGAGTCATCAGTTTTAACAGTTCACGTACCTTCACTGGGATGCCAGACCAGCTTAGCTGTTTGAGCTCATTCAAGTCCAAGACAGACTTCTCGTGAAGTTGCTGAAATCTTTCGAGTTTCGATTCATTGCTTTCCTCACGCGATGTCAAGGCGGATAGACGAACGGGTCGAGGGCGCCCAGGATAAAGCCGCTTCGGCCCTGAGCTAACCCCCGAGGCAGTCCCTGCCTTTCGAATGTCATTCTTCCGCTCAATCACCGCCTCCTCACGAGGTTTTACACCCTCAATTTCAACTTTCACGTCACTTTTGTTTACATTCCTAGTACTATTTCTATGCGAATTTATTACATTTAAAGCGGCGGTTTGTGATATGGCCTTCGATATTCTCGTTTCGGCGATGCCCGAGATGATGTCGTCGTCGCCGAGATCCCAAGCGTCGTTCACCGACGCCTGGAACTGCTGGTACGATGATCCAGACATAACCTCGTTCCGATCGAGCCTTTGACAAGGTCTCCCCGGGAGCGCCCGCAGCGGTGTCTTCCAAAATGTGTCAGCCAACAGACCGTTCTTGTCATATTCGGCTTGGTAACTTTCCATAATAATCAGCAGCCAGATACATTATAAATAACTTTGTTGGACAACAGAATAACACAGGAGGGAACAAAATTGTTGATATGACATATCATTTGTGACCATAGACAAATCCGTTTATGATTACGTGCTCAACAGCTGGTTGCGATTGATAAAACGGAACGCAAGTTGAAAGAAAAATACTTTATTACAAAAAGTTTCGAAAGGGTTTTTAAAATGTCAAATTGAAAAGAAAGTTTATTTGTCAAGCTATTTAGTTGCATCAATGTTATGCATGTAAAATTATTATTTTGAAAATATTTTACAATACACTTACAATTTTTTTAGATATAAGTCTTATGTTATTCAATATAAAATCGTGTGTATTTTTTTAATTCGTATTCTACATTTAAATTTTATTTTATGATTTATTGTAATTTGATTTCCCTGCTCGAGCTTATTCATTAGAAACGCAAATCTCCAAGGCTTGTTAAATCAATAACAATTAATGAATGCTGTGTTAAATTTGTAACCGAAATGGCTAGCCCAAATCCGGAAACTGAAGCAAGTTCGTCAATATTTATGCAAATAAGTGACAATAGCATCAGTCTCACCGGCGATGAAATAAGCTCTACACAATTACTGCGAAGGAATTCTTTAGTTAAAACTAATATTGCAGGAGAAATTATTACCGTGAAAGACTTTTTTGATTTTATGAAAACTGCCTATCAAGTTTATGAGCATTTGGAAGGCGACGAAGACGAGGGCTCTAAAATAAATTGGGAGGAATTGACTAAATTGACGGTAATTAATCATGTCATTGAACAGGCGGAAAGGGATCTTTTGTATCAAACGGCTTTTACAGAACAAAAGCAAATTATTAGTAAAAGTGATACTGCTATTGAGAAGAAAGGAAGTGAAATAGTAAGAATTGAAAAAAGATTTAGTTCCAGTGAACTTGAAGGTACTAAAGGGCAAATCAAAGCCTACGAGATATTATTATAAAATTAAACCTATCGCCATCTAGTGAGCATAAAGTAAAAGTATTTCTTTATAGGTCGTGGACGACGTTCTCTACCTCCTGAAGCAAGGGTTGAAATGCTAGGGGTTTGGACAGAAGCTAACTTAAATTGTAAATTAAACGATGTAAGTTCATTTTCGTTTTTACAATGTAATATTAGTAATGTAAGATCATTATTTTCCTACAGCTTATAAAATGTATTCCATATTTTAGGTTATAAACGAAGGAATTTTAGATTCTATACTACCTTATTTGGTGGGCTATAAAAAGCCAGTGAAAACGACAAGTGTTTACGTCCCTATCATAAAGAAAGTGACATCGAATACTTCGACTGACTTGAAAAAACCTGCTAGTTTCGGAGGTATAATACAAACAATACAATTACACTTTTTATAAAAAAAATAAAATAATAATTAGTTAATCTTTCTAGGTTTTGTAAATGAAAAGGAGTCAAGAGACCGTTTAGGTAGACGCAAATCTTCTGTAATCGCTGCTCAAGAGAAAATTCAAAACCATAGACAAGAGTAAGTTTATTATATAGATATATACCTACTAGATGGCGCTGTAATGAAAACTGAATAATTAAAAATCTTTTTTTTTTATGCCATTTAATATTAAAGTTTACATATCTACAATTAAACTTTACAAATCGATTATTTACAAATGATAATAATAAAAAAACTTTCACTATTAAGAATAACACTAATATATCAGACATATTGAACAACATCCGATATGGTCTAGTGGCTAGGATACCTGGCTCTCACCCAGGAGGCTCGGGTTCGATTCCCGGTATCGGAAATATTTTTTTCAATTACATTTTTTTTTTGTAATCAAATCATCTTTAACAGGGGCGACGTAGAAATTCACGTTTGTGATGAAGTGAAAGGTCTGAAGAAGGATTTCCGTTGCCCACAGAAGCTTCTCGTGTCCAAAATGGGATATTTCGCAGATGTAACAGCGGGACAAAGACTGGAAGATATGGATATTTCTGTACATTGTGACATACAGGTATGTTTGTTTGACATACATTGATAGATAAATGTTTGTTTTCTAATAACGAATTCACAAGGAAATCACAATCAGGCATATAGAAGGAAAGACGTGTTGACGTGTTGAAAGATAATCTTTGTCTTACCAATTTAATAAATTTTATCAATGCGATTCTCTGGCTTTCATACAAAATGTATATTTCTTTGGGGTTTCAAAACTGGGAGCGAATGTCCTGCTTATTAATTTTTAAGATTCTGTAAACTTTTTCTTTGTAAGTTCTAAAGATTTTTTTAAGCGTCTTGTTTTTTTTTTGTTTAAAAATAAATCAATTTGGGTAGATATTCGACTGGCTGATGCGGTGGGTGAAGCGGGACTCCATCCTGGTGGCGGACTGGCCATTGCTCGACTCTCACAACGTCGTGCCTATATTGGTATCCGCTTCGTTCCTACAGGTAAGGCTCGAGCTATTACCTACGTAAAACACCATACAAAAAACCCAGCCATATACCGTAATACAATTACATTAAAGTGTCTATATTTTACCATTTAGACGCTAATTACTTTAATTATATTAAAAATGATTGCTAATAGGATTTTTTTTTCTTTTTACTGTGTAATAATTAAAGTAATTGGAAATCGGTAACTGTAAAAATCACAGTTTAAAGTAACTGAACTTTTACCCTTGAAGTTTCTGTCAGTAACAAAATTTATACGTTTTATTATTACTCCGCCAGCCAACATAATCGCCAGCCCCGTGCTTCAAGCATCACCATTCTTCAAACTGGTGTTTTTATCAATTGTATTAGTAAAATATACTTTGCACATATCTATAACGTTTAGATGGAGCCGTTGCTACACGACTGTCTGATCTACTGCCATGCACATATGAACGATATTGTGAAAACCTCAACCAATCTGGCCTGCCTCAGCGACGCGTTACTTACCAGGTAATATGTAATACTTACTAAAGAGTAATTTAAATACCGTACTTTATCTGTGACATCATTTAAGCAAAAGGCCCTTACTCGTATTATTGGTATGAACTTGGTTTTTGCTTAAGATTTTTAAATAAAAACATGCTCTTTATTATTTTATATTACGTAAAGGAGGCTGACGGGCAAACGGCTCGCGTGATGGTAAGTGGCTACCGCCGCCCATGGACACCTGCAACACCAGGAGGTATGCGGTTGCGCGCTGACCTTGTGGAATCCTGTTCACGGTTTTCTAGAAGTACCCCATATAGTAGCGTAATGGAAATCTCATGAGGCAGTTCATTCCACAGCCCACGGGTTCGGTTGCGGTTGGACTTCTCCGTGTTACTTATATTGTCTTTTTACAACATGTGTTGGTGTACAATACAGAGCAGAGTTTATCTATCTTATGAAAATAAATACCAGATTAGCAGCAATGTACACGAATGCTGAGCTGGAAATGACCAAAGACCGCAAAGACAAGATTCAGTCGCGTCTCTACTGCAAGATGATACTGTCGCTTGCGGAGCCCGTGCCTGAGACCCTCAGGGGACATTACGCCACGTTGGCCACCCTATTTAAATGCAACAAGTAAGTACCTACGCTTGTCACAGAAGCCTACTGTAAAATATATATACAGCATTTACTGCTTTATCCTATTGTAAATTTATTATCGTAGGTACCTACCTACCTAATACATTTATTGTTGGAAGTACCTACCTACCTAATACATTTATTGTTGGAGGTACCTACCTACCTAATACATTTATTGTTGGAAGTACCTACCTACCTAATACATTTATAGTTGGAGGTACCTACCTACCTAATACATTTATTGTTGGAGGTACCTACCTACCTAATACATTTATTGTTGGAAGTACCTACCTACCTAATACATTTATAGTTGGAGGTACCTACCTACCTTATACATTTATTGTTAGAGGTACCTACCCACCTAATACATCTATTGTTGTAAGTACCTACCTACCTAATACAATTTTTTATTTTTTATATTATTTACATACAAATAAGCACATTTCATATTATAGTTACGAAAACCTGATTCGGTTTGTTCTTTCCTCGAAATTTGACAATAGTATCATCGATCAACAACAATACATTAGTCGATGATTAGCATACACACATTATATTACAAACAAAATACGAACATAACAACATTTCCTGAGGGGGAGAGTGCACGCTGCGATCCAACAGCGGCTGGGCGCGTTCAACTGGCCACGTTACCCCTCTCTCTTACAAAAGACTACCTTGAAATGTACTGCATTCCCCACTTTATCTTATTTCCCTAATGTACGTACGTGTTGCGGTAGTGAGTGAGATGTGCCAGAGCCCATTCCCATCTCTCCCCATTTTCCCAACTGTTTCTCCAAATCCATTCCTATATCTTCACAGGTTTGTCATTTGTCATTTTGAACTAATGTTGGCATGCATCGCGGATGTCTATGGGCGATAGTATCCACTTACTATCAGGTGGACTGTATGCTCGTCTGCCGCCTTCGTCCATAAAAAAATAGAAAGCAAAAAAAAAAAAAAAAAAAAATTAAATAATACAATCACAATAATCAATAAAATATCCACCTGTAATTGCCAATAAAGTAGTGTGAAATTTTGACCTTTACAACAGTAACTAGAAGACTAACAGCTGGGATAATGGTTTATCAATATGTAGGTAGGTACGTGGCCTCAATGTCACCCTTGTCATTAGATAGCTTTTTTCCAAGTTCATATGTATTAGAAATTATATATTATTATACCATAGTCTTCGGTTCTCAACTGCTAACGATCTTTCGTTTTCCTCATATATCCAATACCGGCGGTGACTTTCATTGGCGGGGGAGGGGCGGGGGCGGGGGGGGGGGGGGGGGGGGTTAATCCCACGGCTCGCTTTCCGGTACGAGGTATCAGTTCGAGGGCTCGTCTCCACCATCGGTTGTCGGTCCTGCGAGAGATATAGCTTGCCCACTGCCGTTTTAGCTTATTGATTATAAAATACATCCTCAGGTGTAACAAGCTGTTGGGTCGTCACATCGCGGAGCAGGTGCCGTGCCAGCCGGCCAGCATGCGGATCGACCGCCGAGGGAATGTTATATCTTCGCACATCAAGTCAGTACCAAGTTTTACTCATGCGACTTGCACCTACATATTGTTCTTTTGATTTAAGTTAAGGGCGCTTTCCACACACACCGGAAGAGCAAAACCACACACGTGGGTCAATCCCCTGGGCAGAAAAAACGCTTCTAGTGAAGTTTTGACAAGCGAAGAAAGAAAAAACGAATTATTTATTATCTACTTTACACACAAATGCACACATACATATACTAACCTGAGTGTTACACTATAGTTCATATTAATAAGTAGGTACTTAAGCCCATCGCCTACAATTTATTATCTATTGCATTGTATACATAGCAAAATCCGTTTTTATGCAATAAGCTTAATTTACACGTATAATAAGTTCACAATCTTGTTTTGCTACGGATTTAAAATTAAAATTAAAATAAATAAACATGACACAGTATCTACAATTATACACAGGATAAGGAAAGAAAGCACAACATTAAATCATTCTAGCGAGCTACTAAAACAGTCGCCAACTCAGTGATGTGTCGATAATCACTAAATGACAATCAAAGTTGTTATTTGGACGATCTAGAATGACTTACTTCCTGAAGTCTTCGAAAAGGTTGCGAATAGGTAGGTATCTGCAGCGCGTCTGTTATCCTCCTGATATTGCAGGTGTTCCTGAGTAACGGTAGCCACTTACCATCAGGTAGGTCGCCTGCTATCTTTACAAAAAAATAAAATCTCTATTAGCTATGCATCATAGTTTTCAATACTTTAACCTTGAAGCTAGGCGGCAGATCTGTGCCAACGATCGCTACTATCCAGATGTCTATGGGCGATTGATAAACAATGCGCCGTCCGCTCGTCTGTCGTCACTTTTATTTTAAACAACTAACTTTGTACGCGTGGAGAGCTCTGTATACAGCATCTTTTCTTCCCGTCAGCAGATTTCGATGAAACAAAGCCTATTCGAAGTGCCAAGCTAAGCTTAATTAATGTGTGGAAACCACATGAAAATTCGTTCAGTAGTTTCGGAGATTAGCGTGTTCGAACAGACAAACAGACAGAAAAATTTTCAAAATCGTGTTTTTGTATTCTGATACTCATCGCCCCCAATCAGTTTTTGGTAAATATATTCAATGTACAGCCAGATACGCTGGTTGTACAGTTTTATTATATGTATATAAATATAGTAGATATAGATAGTTGTTTTGTGTAGGGACACGTCGTGGAGCCTCAACGAGTACATAACTTGGGTGTACGGCGAGCTGCGGACGTGGCGGCGGGTCTACTGGCGGCTGTGGGCTGACTGCCACTTCCTGCGCTGCCAGCTCTGCGACACCTACTTCCCTGCCTACCAGGTACTGTATCCTACTGTACACCCCTTGCTGATACTGAGTACATAATTTACCCATGAGTTCAGCTTATGAGATTCTCATTCATTTAATTTTAACTGTGGTTCTTTGCAAGTCCAAATTCAAGCACCATTGAACATCTATATATTTTTTTTTTTATAGATTAGTGGGCGGACGAGCAAGCGGTCCCACGTGATGGTAAGTGTTACCGCCGCCCATGGGCACCTGCAACACCAGGGGGTATGCGGGTATGTTAACCCCTAATATATATATATATATATATTATAGAAAAATAGGCGGCAGACGAGCATACAGTCCACCTGATGATAATTGGATACTGTCGTCCATAGATATCCGCGATACATGCCAACATCGGTCTAGAATGACAAACGTTGGCACGCCCCCGGATGCGCTGCCTACCTTTACCTTTTCAGATGGAATGGTGCTCTCACCACGAGCAGCCCCCTCACATGTTCGCGCTCGAAGACAAGCCGCCGCTGCCGGCCGGACGGTACCCTTGCTGCGGGGAGCGGGCCTATCGCTTCGAGACAATTACAAGGAACACTGTAAGTAACACACTCTTTGGATGACGTACCAGCTGTACTGAAGAGTGCATGAAGTAAGTATGATGAATGTGATTGTGAAAATGTAAGTACGATATGTAAAAAGACGTACTTTCAAGTCAATTAGTCAAAAATATTAGTCAAAAGTGATGCACTGCGTTAACATGGTAGGTTGCCTATATTTAAGATTTACATTTTATTTAAGATATAATTTCCTTCACTCTCTTAACTTTCTACGAGTGTAGAATGTTGCAACAAAGTCCACGTATTAAATCGTAGTCACAAACTTCCCATTTTATATTCTAAATCTGGTGTGAACGCGTATAATAAAGGTATTTGTTTACCTTTCATTCCTAGCGTATATAGTATTTGTTTACCTTTTATTCCTACTCGATGTTTCGGCGCCGGCGCACGGGTTACACCAGCCGTGGTCACGAGTTGTAGTTAAGTCAGGAGTTGTCAGTGTAGTGTGTCGAGGCCTTTCCGAATGTGAAGATCAAATGTGTAGTGTAGTGTAGTGTAGAAGATAAACCTGCTCGTAACTTCCATCCTGGACTACCCGCCCCTTCAGTCAACACGTGACCACGGCTGGTGTAACCCGCGCCTAAACGTCCAGTAGGAATAAAAGGTAAACAAATACCTTTATTATACGCGTTCACACCAGATTTTGAATATAAAATGGGGTCACTATCAATTGGGCCAATCGGTAGTCAAATAGCCTGCAGTGGAACGTTAAAAGGGATCTGGAGCTCCGTAACCGAAACTATCGGATAACCGAATTAAAAAATATTCGAACCGAATTCGAAATAAAAGATGTTATTACAAATAATTTTATTCATTTCCGTTATGGGCGCAATTTAAACGTGGCGAGTTTTTATAAGTTCTCGCCGCTTGCAATTGATTTGATACATTTTTCGTTCTTTCTTTATGAAAGTAAATTATTCCATATTTGGTTTTATTTTAAATTGCTTTTAAATCTTAAAAAAAATCTTAAGAAGTTCATACAATTCTCATACGTACAATTCCCAAAAAAACAATTAAAAGTATATATAAGATATTAATTGAATCTTCCGGGCTACTTGGCCGAGGTCATCTGCAATTTCTTCTCTTTCTTCCAAACGTTTCGTCAACAACTGCGGTTGACATCTTCAGTTGCGCTCGAGAAGCCGAAGAGATAACAACTCTCCGAAAGTGAACGCAGTCGCCACTGAAGATGTCAACCGCAGTTGTTGACGAAACGTTTGTAAGAAAGAGAAGAGATTCCAGAAGACCTCGGCCAAGTAGCCCGGAAGATTCAATTAATATGGACACTGGCCGAGAAAGCCTACACTCCACTATATATAAGATAATTATTTCCTTTGCCCGTCCGTGGCTAATATCCTGACTACGCCCTTGGCTCTTCAGTGGGATATTTAAAAGACTGAATACCATTTAATGGTTTCCCTTCCGGTGGTGGTACAGGGGTGCCAGTTCCGCGAGCACGTGCCGGATGAACGGTTGCCGGCGGACGCGGCCGTCATGGAGCTGTACAACAAGTTCCGCGAGATCATCACCATGCGTCCACCGCAGCTCATGTTCCCGGAGCGGCTCACGCGGCTCGTTACTAGAGGTGACCACCATCTTATCCGCATCTTTGTTATTGTGGTTCATTGGCGTTACTTTTCAATTCTACGTATATTGGTAGAGCCCAGCGAGGAGTGTAGCGGGCGGCTTCAGTGTAAGGAAGTGTTCTGGTGGGAGGGTATCCAGCTAGCGCCGCCGCGGCAACCGCTCGGTTTGCTGGGGAAGCTCTACACCAGTAATAACAAGTTCAACCGTGAGATATTTACTGTTGTCCAGTAGATGGTAGATTGAGAACGTTCTTGTCGATCGCATTCGGTTCTGCGTGCTGTTTTGCTCTAGATGCGGATTGTAGGCCGATCGCGTTGTATTTTTCATACATGTTTTTTTATTATTAATCGTACGTGGATGCACACACAAACCGGCTGTCCCATATCAAAATATTTTTTAATAAATTTTTCAAGGGAATTCAAAAAGAAGGTCCAAAAAAAAATTGATCGTTATAAACTTATTATTACCCACAATACAAGATCACAGATCCGTCATGCTTAAATATTATAGTTACCTCGATCATATATGAAATGTTTTATCGGTTTTTTAGTGATTTATAAGGATTTTTTTTATGGACGAAGGTGGCATACAGTTCACCTGATGGTAAGTGGATACTGTCGCCCATAGACATCCGCGATACATTCCAACATTAGTCCAAAATGACAAACGTTGGCACGACCTCGGATGCGCTGCCTCCCTGTGGAGATATAGGAATGGATTTGGGAAAGGGTTGGGAAAATGGGGGGAGATGGGAACGGGCTCTGGCACATCTCACTCACTTCCGAAACATGTACGTACATTGGGGAAATAAGATAAAGTGGGAAATGCAGTACATTTCAAGGTAGTCCTCTGTGAGAGAGGGGTAACGTGGATAGTCGAGCGCTCCCAGCAACTTACTCTCGAGGTTTAGATCTCCATAAATATGAAAGATTTTAATATGGATGTCTGTGCATAGTATCCAAACTATCTTTCTAAATCAAATCTTATTAAGTAACAATTATTTTTCTAAATTTCTTTCTGGGTTTTGATATAAGTCAGCCGAGACTGTCTGCGTGTGTGCGGAATTTTTTTCAATCGCATGGGACATACGAGTGTACTGACAGACGATAATCTGAAGATTTCTTCCTTTGCAATCGTTATTATAGCATTTGCATCGAATATTTTTCTCGTTATAGAGAATTAAGCAGCGTGAAGATTGTAATTAAACTTACAATCTTCACACAAAAAGCGGTAAATGTGTATGCGGTAGTAAGGTTTACAAACGATAGAAACATACACTCGCTCCACGGACGAACTCGCGAATACGGAACAAAACTGCACGCCTGATCAAATCAGCTTGATTAATAAGACCCCCTAATAAGGGGTCATCCATAAATTACGTCATACGTTAAGGGTAAGGGAGGGGGTCAACAAAGTGTGACATCGTGTGACAGGGGGGAGGGGGGACGAGTCGTAAGCTTCGTGACGTCACATGTATAAATCTAAAGTATTAAAACTAAACTTCAACTCTAACGAAAGGTTGTTTTAATTTAATAATTTCTAAATTTAAGTCTGCAAAATATTTGACGTCACACCAGGGGGGGGGGGGGGACTTCAAAAATCATGAAATTCGTGTGACGTAATTTATGAATGGCCCCCAACGCACTGCGTTTTTTATTTCGTTACGGACGAAATCCGCACACCGCGTAACTAACATCGACTGAGGAAAGATGCGGATTACAAAACTAGTTGTGGATTCAAACAATCGCACAGTCGTTCAAGAGGAATGTCTTCTTTTAAAATTTAGCAATTAAGAAATTCATTTTAGTTGAAAAAAAATAGTCGATTTTTCGTCCGTAAGCGTCTGTTTTGTCTTTCGAGGTGTCCAGGCGGTTAGTTGTCATATTATAGAAGATTGGACATTACTAACGTAATTCAGTTGCATTTTTAATTTTAAACTCAGAAAAAAATTATGCGCAGTGTGTTCTTATAGTCCAAGATCCCACCGCGTGATTTCTACGTCCATCTGTTATTTAATCAAAATACAATTTTCATAGATAATTATTATTATAGAAATACGGTTCTGCCGGGTTGCCTATCAAAATATGGCCGCAAATACTTTCTAATTACAATTTAATTACTATTTTTTTTTCGAACAATTTCGTTTATTTGTTTTGTAGATAAAATATAATCCATTTCAAACAGAGATATTTAGAGAACTTAAAAGTTTGGGTTGCCGTTACTCACTTGACTGCAACCCCTTGTCAACCAGGTGTAAACAGATATACTCGTAACTTCGTTAAATTTATACGTTCATAACGTATCTTAATAAATTATATATCAAATTAAAGCTAATTTTTATCTCTACACGATGGAATACGGTTGCTTAAGTAAAAGTGTCCTCAAAAAGGGGTTGCCAACTGTTAAAAATACATAGGAGCGAAAGAGAGTTAGCGCATCACCACACCGTCTATCAGTCTATATTTTGATAGGCAACCCGGCAGAACCGTATTTCTCTGTTTATAATTATCTATGAAAAGTGTACTTTGATTAAATAACAGATGGACGTAGAAATCACGCGGTGGGATCTTATACTATTAACAGTGCTGTCACCTTAGCGCTTTCGGAGTTAGATCTAGCGCTTTTGTCTAGATGTAGATCTATGCCGGAGAAAGGTAGCAGTACTGGTTCTTAGTTGTGTTTAAAATACGGAAGTCTGTTCCCTCTTTTTCATTTTATCGTATCATGTCGTGTGAATGCTTGAAGTGATATATGAGAAAAGATACTATACTATTTGTTATATTATGTATGCGCCAGAGGCGTGTCAACGTTTATCATTCTGGACTGATGTTGGCACGTATCGCGGATGTCTATGGACGACAGTATCCACTTACCATCAGGTGGACTTTATGCTCGTCTGTCGCCCTTTTCTATTAAAAAAGAAATTAAAAATGTAGTACCAATTATTTCCTGAACTCGTTTCGTTCATATTCGGAAGAAAAGAAAGATGGAACAGACTTGGTTTTTAACAAAGTTCCATTATTTTTATAGAGATACGACCAATATTAGATGTCCAATATAGATATCTGGAACTAGAATATCGAAATTGAATTATGCTGTAAATAAAGCTGTTAGCAGCTAGCAGCAATGTAAATAATGCTTATTAAAGTGGAATGCTAGAAAATGTAAATACACGAAAATTTAAAGCAACAACACATTTCATTGGTAAAATTTAGAAAATAATACGCTACAGTTTCTTGAAATATAGGTACCTAATGAAAATTTAAAAAACACAAGGAATTATAAAGCTAGTTCTAAAATGTGACATTTACTGTGGTAAGTTTTTAGAAAAATCTAGGTACCTACAGCAATCGGTGGGTAAAACGCTAGCAAATAGGGTTAGCTGATACAGCTGCTGACTGTACGTGTCCAAGTGTGAACACAAGCCATCGATCAATACCAAAATACAGAGATGTAGCATTACGCCCCTAAAAGCGAGATATTTGCAAGGCGGTCAAATTTACCTACTGTCAATTCAGTCCGTCAATTGGCGGCACAAAACTACCAAGAATTTAGTTGACTGTAGTTGATAATAATGTCTTTTTAAGGCGTTAATGAAGGATTTTGACATCCATCACATCATTACATTGACAGGATACGTTTTTGAAAATTAAATATAAAAATGTACCTAATTAAAATGAACAAATGTATACGTATAAAATTAATTATCTATTGAAAAAAATATTTTGGGGATATTAGTAGCTCTATATATTTATGAATTCGAAGTTTGCCGAATAGCCGAATATTCCCGATGGTCACTGTTTTCGTGCACAGTTGTGTCACAAGGAGTTGGGATCCATCTATGTACTTTGGTTGATCGCTGGTAAAAGCTATAAACTAGCGTTCCCCCGCGTGGGCACAGCGGCCGCGCGGCCCGGCTCGCCGTCACTCGCGGTGGCCGGCGCCGGCTCGGCCACTGCGGCAGCCGGCTCGGCCACTGCGGCCGCCGGTGGCCGCCCGGAGTGCGACCGCAGCGACGCCAAGCCTCTCTCCATCGCCCAACCTAAAGAAGACCCTCTCAAAATCAAGGTAAGCCATCCCAGCCATAGTAGGAAAAGACAAGTAAGTTATCATTGTGAATATATGAATGTCACGTGACGGCATGCTTGCGTGTGCGACTTATACGTGCAACACAAAATCATTAAATTGTTTATTGTTTGTTTGTTTATGTATTAACTCGTGGAACAAATTAACGAATCGCTACCAAATTTGATACACGTGTAATTTATGAGACAGACGTACGAGTCTTTACCTTTGTAAGATTTCAACGAAGATATATTTAGTGCATATTGACGGAGAGGTGCGGGGATGCCATATCTCCTAACGTTTTTTTTACCGAGTCTTAATATGGTAAATAACACAGGGGCATAGTGAAAATGAGATTCTGTATTTTCATGTCAATAGCGATAAAAGCAATAAAACCAAGCGAATGGCCATGATCTATCCCTATAGTATTATCTCATTCCAGCAGTCGACCAAATACAAACTTCTTTGCAGTTCATTATCAACTTATTTAATAAACGGTTAGGTATCGCTAACCGCAAATATAACGTTGCAGAACAAACCTATTCATTCAGTTAAAGTAACGAAAATGAACTTTAAAATTAACTTCAATAACTAGTTTAAGAACGTAAAACAAAGTATGTAATTTTTATTCAATCGTTTTTTTTTGATAAATAATGCCACACTCCAAATGGCCCACACTAGGATTCTCTTTGTTGTGGATCCAAAGACAAATACAAAGCCAAACACAAACACACACTCAGACCCGAACATAACTTTGTTTCTTTTTTAAACAAATGTATGTCCGACCGGGGATCGAACCTTTTACCAGCAATCAAGGTCACTACCAACTGTGCCTAGCGGTCTAGCGGTAGGTTTGCCAATCTTTTAGTTTTTTTTTTATAGAGAAGAGGGCGAACGAGCAAGCGGTCCCACGTGATGGTAAGTGTTACCGCCGCCCATGGACACCTGCAACACCAGGGGATATGCGGGCGCGCCGCCGACCTTGCAAAATCCTATTCCTAGTTGTACGTATGAACGTAATACGCGCACAAGCCGTGACTCGTACACGTATAAAGATGACCTACTTGTTTTTTTTTACTATGCCCTAACGACAAGGCTCCAATCAAGATGATGGTTAGTTTTCGAGAATTTTATAACTCGAAAATAACATTTTTGTCATTTATTTACCGACTAGTACCTACACTAGGTGTAGTGAGGACTTACGAGTACTCTGTGGAACAGACCGAATGTGGCAGGTAGGTATCTATCTATTTAGATTCTAGACTAGCATTTTAAGTAGGTACTTATAGAACCTATTCGGGAAGAAGTTATAGAAGAAAATCTGCTTTTAGAGAAGGAGTTTTTTTTATAATTGCGGCTATGGAATATGTCTCGTTCATAGACATTAATAGACAACGCAAGTTCGTGAAATTGAAAAACCAAGCGTGTCACGTCACTAGTAAATTTTAATGATGTGATGGGAAACCGATGAAACGAAACATCTCCCTTGACTCGGTTCAACAGTTTTGACGAATTTTTATAATTGATTACAGCGTAATTCAGCGTTTTTGTGATTTGTAACAATGACTTGCTAACGCCGCGGACCGGAACAAACTGAACAAGCAGCGCTAGAACTAGGAGCTTCGCGCCAACGTCTGGCACGTCGCGACGGACAGCTTGCGTTATCTATCCCCATATATCTGTGGTCTCATTAATATATATTTTTGTCACTTCCTGAACAAATTCGGATCGAGTTCCGAAACATACGAAAATCGATCTTTGATAATGTAATTGCATCTTTTTCTACTTTTGTTACCAACGACGCCACTGAACCACAACGCTGCACACTAGTGGTGTCATTGGGATTTGTATTAAACCAATGTAACGACATTCCCAACGACACCGCCAGAGGTGTGTTAATGGTGTCGTTTTTCATGATAGTCGGTACATTACGGTAGTGTTCTGTGAGAGAGGCGTAACGTGGCCAGTTGAGTGCGGCCAGCGGCTGTGGGATTGCAGCGTGCACTCTCCCCCTACAGTTTCGTTGGGTGTGTAGCTTACTAAAGATCCACACCTCAAAATCTCTATTATGACTGCAGAATTGCTGACAATTGCTGTCGTTCTGTATGAGGGGAACCTCATACAGAATGACACTACATCTGTGCAGCGTTGTGATTCGGTGGTGTTGTCGATAACAAACGTTTTTCTAACTTCATAATACGGGAAGAGATGCAGAATTGGAGCACATGGTCAAAGAGCACATTTGGATCTTTTCACATTTTGGAGTTAGTAGTAAACCAATTTAGATATTTACTTGGGTCTGCCATCATTTACTTTTAGAGAATTTATGTAGGAACTAAAAGTAGTCAGTGCCGGATTAAGAGGGGGCTATTGCCCCGAGCCCCGCTTCTTGGGAGCCTCCATTTAAAAACTCTTATATCTCAAATAGCCCCGGCCCGCAATAACCTTGATCCGACACTGAACGTAGTTAGATAATATCACTAAGAAGGTATGAGTAAGGCTAAACTAAAATCGTAGCTATAAATAAGCAGGCATTTAGATACCTTAGAAGGTTGAACTTTTAGTAAATAAAAAAATAAGTTCACAGCAGGCACGAAACTCTCGCTTTACACTACGCTGTCTATAATTCCTGAATTGAGAATTGCACAAAAAAAAATTATCATATGAACTATCAAATTTGAAATGTTTTAGAACATTATAGTTCATAATAATGTTTGTTAGAAAACCGACTATGTTCCTTTTTTCCCGCCTCGTCCTATTCTGCCGAACATGGCAACACTGACAGTTCGATGTCTGTCCGCGAGTGCACTCGTTACGCTTGGACTCGTTAAGTGAACTAAAATCAAAAATAGTGGTGTCTGTGTAGTGAGAATGTTACCGAACCAGCTCATACATAACCCACAATGAAGTGCCCCGGGTCTGGGGTTCTTCGCGGTTCTTCGTTCTTAAGCATTCGCCGTCCTGTGAGTACTTACCTCTTCCCTTTAGCGTAGTCGGAAATTGTTGGCGTAGTTTTAGAAACCAAGTTTATGCAACAATGTTTATGCTATGATGGTATGGTAATATCAATTAATAATTCTTATAATCATGATGTCTCATTTTATCAACTTTCTCCTTGTTGGGGTTAGACGACACATTTACTCCTCCGGTGCCGAGCAGCCCCTTAATGTCACGCACCTGACATTGTTGTGGACAAATGCTAGTACATAAAGTTTAAATAACGACGCATTACCGTGGTTATCCAAAGAAAGGCACCCCGGGCACTGGCGACTCCGCCGTCGACACTTGCGACGAGCAGTCCTCGTCTGATTCGGACGAGAGCGAGCAGAGCTCGGCCAGCGAGCGCAGCGACGAGGAGGCGCCCACTAGTCGCCGCCGCGCTGCGAGGCCGCTGCCGAATCACGCGCATAACAGGTCTAGGTCAGTTTAGATACTGGTTAAAGCTTATTGAAGTATAACTGATGGGTATTCGCTACTGACGGAAAGTGCTTCATGTGTCCTTATGGGATAAAATCTGGAATGAAGAAAATCGGCGGAGAACCAAAGATTCCAAGAACTGACACAGCTCAGAGTCTTATCTGTTATCTGTACCAACGTATTTTGGTGTTGGAAAACAGCTTGAAACGCCCTCTGGTCTAATGCATCCACGACATGAAGTAGTTCGCCGGTAATCAATGGATGAAAGAGCTTTTGATCGTGTGTCTAGTGGTGGGTCTTGGTTGAAACCTATATCCAGCCGTGGAGAGATGTATTTGTTAAAACGTCATTAGCGATATACTCGTATATCCATGCGGGACGCTTCTATGTGAAGATATACGTTAGGCTTAAATTTTAGTTCTCTAATTTTGCAATATAACACGAAAATATTAATTAGAAAAATGTCAGTTTATTGCCAAAATGGAAAATTGAAGAAACACACCGGTAACACTAAAAGAAAATATAGTTTTCAATATGTTTAGGATGTTTAATATCACGAATACCAAATCACCCCGAACGCCGTTTTAATATTTCCAGAATATTTGTTTTACTAATTGAGCCGTGCGATGTTGGCCGGTTTTAGAATAGCACCACTTCCATCTCTTCCCGAGGGTGTAGTGAAAGGCAACTAACGGATAACTAAACAATGGACTCGCCAAGCGGCTTGGCCAGCGTGACGTTTTAAGGTCATATTATACCTTATGCACAAAAATTGTTTTGTGCACAGTTACGGTTGTTCATCTCGCTCTATGTTGCTGTGAGTCAATGACTTGTTGGTTTCGCCCCATTTTGTATCTAACTCGGGTTTATACTGTGATTTGCAGACGCGTGCGCGTTGCTGGCCGGCAGTGGATCGCAAGTCTGTCGGCGCGCAGCAATCAGGACGGGCAGCGGCGCTTCGAGGAGCGCGCCGCGAGACAGATGCGCGCCACGCTCACTCGTCGACACGCGCTATCGGCGGGCGCAAACAAGACACCACCAGGTATACTTCCTTCATCTCACGAAGGCGGGTTACGCTTAATAGTGGTTAGGCTCCTAGAGTTAGCGTACATGGACGAAGACAACCGCTACTAAGCGTAATCCGCTTTCGTGAGATGAAATTACTATACACACCGAGACAACAACATTTGAGAAGCAAGACGCTCGACACTATACGGAAATAAATTCGCAAGATTATGGAAGACTCGAGGGAAATAACTTTATTTCCTATAACTCCCAACTCATTCCCTATAATTCTTTATTAAAGCTTTGATACCAGCTTCTCCGTTTACTCGTATTTACACCCTATATACAGTACAGTATAATTTGTACATACAAAAAGACCGTGGATTCCCGTGGACTGATGGTAGCGTTTTAGTAGTTACACCTCTGTGCTTGAAAGAACGTTTTTCAATTTTGTATGTGCAACACGTTGACCGACCCACTGCCACACCTGGAATTTACATTCTAGCTGTTTTTTTCAGTACATCGTTCACCAAGGGCGTAGTCGGGATTTTATCCAGGGTGGGGCAAAAGCAAACAATTTCATTTAGGGTGGAACGAAGCAAACAATGTTCTTATAATTTAAATAGAGGTAGTGTAATTCAAAAAGTCTGTTACTTATTCTTCACTATGCCAGTGTGGAAGGGGGCAAGCGTCCCAACCCGCCCCACCGTGGCTACGCCCATGCCTTTCAGGCTTCAGGAGTTAAATAATCTTTCTTCTTTGGGGGATGGCACGAGGGAAATCAATATAATTTATAAAGTTTTCATTATCCCATTATACTCTATACTCAATGCGATTGGGTGTGGTGATAATCAAATATTTATATAAACACAAAATTAAACATTTTGAAAAAAAAAACCGGTGGTTAAAGACCTACAATTATCTTTGAAAAGGTATAATATTGCATTTCATACACAGATATTGAGTATTAGATAACGTAAGCTGTCCGTTAGTCGCATGCCCGAAACTGGCGATAAGCTCTTACTTCTCGTGCCCCTCGTTCAGTTTGTTCCGACCTCTGTCGCTGGCAAATCGTTGAAAACAAAAATGTCTAATTGCGCTATAAAACAGTCAAATGTGGTGAACAGAGTCAATGGAGATGTTTCGTTTTATCTTTGATGAACCTGACGACACGCTTGGTTTCCATAAAATTTCACGAACTTGCGTTGTCTATGGTCTCATAAGTAATGTTCGTTATTTCTTGAAACAACACCACTTGCACCGACAGGTGGCGTATACGCTAAACTGGAAGCGGAATGGCGTGAGAAACACGTGGGTGCGACACGGGGACGCAACCAGTCGGCCCGACAGCGACCCGTCGCCACCGGCAACAACACCAAGTACAAATGAATTGAATAAACAAATATTTATGCAGTATAGTTTTATTTTTTCACCATACTTTCATCCGTATGTAGTATCTTAAAAGAAATGCAACACATGAGCGGAAAATTTAAAAAATCTCAGGCTGTAATACTTGTTCTATGCAGAAAAAACGAACTCTATACCTGGGAATGTTTGCTACCGCCTGTTTAAGTCGATTACATTTTCTGCTTCCAAAACTAGTACCTATTAAACTGCAATATAACTGAATGCGCCAAGAACAAAAAATTATATCTAAAACGTATACGTTTGAATCTAAACGTAGCATGAATATTTTTAATCTTTTCACATACTACGTACTACTTTGAAACCAGTTGTTTTATTTATTTATATATCTACCTATTTTATTGTACACACAAATGATAAAAATAGTTACAATAGTAAAAATAGACTCTTGAAAGGCCACTAGGGCCACAAGAATTTAGCCATTCCGAAAAAAAAACTACGACGCGAATGGAGAAGGACTTCCATTTTATAATTTACTGTGGGGGACCAATTGCTATGCCAATATCCAAAAAAAATATGTAAAAATAAAAAATGAATTTAGAGAAATGTTATTCGGCAAAGTGGAAGAAACACTAATCAGTGATTTGTATGAATTATAGCTCGTTTCCACTTGTCGGGTGTCGGGCCCGAATTTTAATCGGATGTTCCAGTGGCAGAGCATTTTATATGAAGCTATTCACACTTGTCGGACACCGATTTTGTGTCGGCGCCGACAAGAAGTTCGGAGAGACAATCAAGGAAAACCCTGCATGGTCACCTGGTACCATCTAGTCTAGCTAGTCTAGGTGGTACCAGGTAGTGCCGGACTCCTACCGGCTAAAAAACCTTGATTGCCTCAACATCGTGTATGTCTAAGTTCTTGTGGCCTTTCAAGAACACCGGTCACCGGCCTTGTCACCGGTCGTAATTGATGTGGGGCGAGCGCAGAAGGCGCTCAGCCGGGAAAAAAGTGTGTGTTGCAACGAGCCTAAGGGCTCCCCCGCCGGTAAACCGGCGGAAGGAACGGACCTTGGCTTAGGGATTGCATTGGGGGGATACCGCGGGATCGCGAATCGGCGAGAAGCGCCCAGGCACGTGCCGATACCTGGTAAAAGTGTTGGCTGAGGGCCGGTGTGTGTTAACGGTGTAACGAGGGGACGTCCACGTCTCCGCCGACGGGGACGGTGTCTGTGTGCTGTGTTTGGGTGCAGTGTGAGAACCGCATTGGCAGCGGTGATCGGGTCGTCGAGATCGTCCAGGATGTGCCGCGGGCGACGATAGCGCGGAGGGGCACTCCTGTCCGGTGTGTAGGTGAGGGAAGAGACAATCAGGGGGTTGGGATGGTGTGGGATAGCGTCACAGTAGCGTTGGGCGGTGTCTTTTATGTATTTGACGATGTAGGGAAGTTCCAAGTCCTTGTGGAGGTCAACGTTACGCAAGTACCATGGTGCAGCCACGGCCTTGCGCATGAATCTATTTTGGAGTTTTTGGAGGATTGTAATGATGGAGGGAGCTGCGTGTGCGAACACAACGCTAGCATAGGTCATAATGGGACGGACGAGAGTTTTGTATAATGTCAACTTATTTCTAAGCGACATTTTACTTCTCCCGCCTATAAGAGGGTTGAGGCGACCGAGCACAAAGGCGGCTCGGTTCCGGACAATTTTGGTGTGTTCTCGGAAGGTCACTCTATGGTCTAGAGTGACTCCGAGATACTTGGTCTTCCTGACGAGAGGAATTGTTTGACCGAAAAGGGTTATCGGGATAGGGGACAGCTTAGGCCTACGAGAGTTAGCCCTGGGAAAAGGGAAGCACATGGCTGCACTTTTCGCCGGGTTTATCTCTATCCTCCACCTCGCAAACCATTCGCCTAGGGCGGTGACTGCGCGCTGGAGGCGTAGAGAGACCATGCGTAGGTTCCTATCTGAGGCGTAGAGGGCGGTGTCATCCGCGAAAAAAGCTAGCTCTATTCCTGGGGTGAGGGGGATGTCGTTAGTGTAGAGGAAATAGAGCGTGGGTGCTAGAACGGAGCCCTGTGGGACTCCAGCTCTGATTGGGCGGGGGCTGGACAGAGTGCCTTCGACTCTGTAGCGAAAAGTGCGATCGGTAAGGAAGTCTCTGATGATGAGAATGAGACTTTCTGGCACCTCCAGTTGGTACAGTTTATAGATTAAACCGTTGTGCCACACCTTGTCGAAGGCCTTCGCTACGTCGAAGAAGACAGTTAGGGTTCGGAGGGGTCTCTTCTGATTGAGACGCGGGAGTATGTGCTCCGTTATTCGGTGCACCTGTTGGACGCACGAGTGCTTGGCTCTAAAGCCGAACTGCTCGTCAATGAGAAGCCTTTTTGAGTTAATGTGACTCAGCAGGCGAGAATGGAGGACTTTTTCATAGATTTGTTGTTGGAGCCATTGTGTTCAATAGGCTAATGGGTCTGTAAGCTTCGGACTTAAATTTTAGTAATTTTTAAAGTCTTCTTACTTAATTATGATACTTATAACTTATTTCTTTAAATAAATACGTATAAACTAATAAGTGACTGTTTTATCTTTTCCTTAATAAACAAAATAGGTATAATTATCTTACCTTAGAAATACCACCAACCTTTCTTCAGTACAAATGCACTCTCTAAATCTTGTATTTTGGTAGTTTATGCTCACTGATATTCGAGCCAATAGATCGTTGAATGTAGTTATTGACATCCTAAAATAATTGAAAAAATTAATTTCGTCACTTCTCAATTCTGTTATTAAGTTCTGAAATGTTCCCAAACTAAATCTTTCCCTCAGGATTGGGTGCACTCAATATCTTCTTTCCTTGGCTGTATTTCGTTTTCTTCTCAAATAATAATACATCACAACAAGAGCTTCGTCGACGTCCATCGTGTACAGTTGCCTCGCGTAGAGTGAAAATGGCACCAATCAGCTTCGACCGGGCCGACAACCGATTTAAGTGTGAACAGAGGCGCCGACACCTGATTAAGATCCGGACCCGACACCCGACAAGTGGGCACGACCACTTACACAGCGTCACTGTCAACGGTAGAAAGCGCAACCGGTATGTGCTGCGGTCTAATTCGGAATTAACTCACCTAATCCTACTCCGCCTGCGGATCCAACTCCTCTTAGTAACTCCTTAACTCTTTTATGTAATCACTATCGATGCTAGCTAGGGCTGGGTATCAAGCACAAGGAAAAAAAGAGGGTCTATGGAACAATTAAAAAAATTAACTCTTGATACTTCTTTCTCAGCCCTTGGACGTCCACTGCTGGACATAGGCCTCCCCTTGATACACCCATCCTAAAAAAAACGTCGCGCCATCGAGGCGTAATGTCGGACGATCGGAGTAAATGGAACAATTAAGGGATTTCACTCTTGATACACCTATCCTAATAAAAATGCCAAGCCATCTTTTCATTCATTAATTCCGGAGTTACCCAACACTAGTCGATACGCGGTCATACGGCGAGCGAACGGCAATCCAACCAAAAACGAATCGTCAAAAGAACAATTAAGTCCTCGGAGTTAGTAACAGTTCGGTGGAGTAACTAAAGGTTTCTAGTCCGCTCGCGGTTTCAACTCTTTTAATTCATTAACTCCGGAGTTACCCATCGCTAATTCAGAATTGTTCCTTTACAATGTGTATTATTGCTTTAACTATGTTGAAATTTAAGATTAATAGATATCTAAACAATTTCTTTCAAAATAAAACGCACGAGTTAGTCAAGTGTTTATTAACATTTTATCTTATAATTAGAAGCGCATTCTGTGCGGGTACTGGCTGGAGCGTAAGCCAAACACCGACCTAAGGTAGCCGCGCAGCAGCTTCTTGTCGGGGCGCTTGCCGATCGCACTGATCACCGCCTCGTCCACCAGCTTCTGGTCCTTCTTGCGCTGCTCCGAGGGGACGTATTTCTGGAAATAAGTAGAATATGAGATAAAGGGAATGTGCAGTGGCTCAGGAACCAATAATGGTTTCCGAGCACTAAAAACTAAATTATGTAACAATATGTTACATACACTTATGGGTGTAAAAAGCCACTACCATAACCCTCAAGGAACTCACTACACCACCTCTAAAGTAGAGTATGAGACAGGGAATATGCAGCAACTCTGAAATCAATAATGGTTTCCAAGCGCTAAAAAACTAAATTATGTAAGTACTATGATCTTATAGCCCCGTCTGTTTCCATGGGTGTTGTAAAAGGCTACTAAGGAATAATAAAGCTGCTACTGTAAGTCCTGAAGAACTACACCACCTCTAAGAGAGTGGGCTTGCCAACCTTGGCCAAGACCTGAGGAAGTACCGCTAAAAGAGCGTGCTGGTTAACCCCCCATCTGCACATAGCGTGCAGTTTCTACGGTCATATATATCTCTTGCATGAAACAATGTGCATGGGGAGACCCTTGTCCAACAGTGAACGATAAAAAGGCTGATTATGGTATTTCATCTAGTTATAAAAAGACCTAAAACAGTACTCAAAACGTCTACAAAATGGCCTGAACTGATAAACTGAAGGTGTGATCTTTCACCATGATAACGCCAGACAACACCCATCTTTAGCCACTCGGCAAACATTAAGAGAGCTTGGCTGGGGGAAGTGTTGATGCATCCATCGTATAGCCCTGACCTTGCCTCCTCAGATATCCACCTGTTTCGGTCACTTCAGTCACTTAAGTAGCGTAAAGTTGACATCAAGACTGTCAAAACTACTTGTCGCCAAAAATACCAGAATCTACAGCAATGGGATCATGACACTATCTACAAGATGGCAACAAGTTATCAATCAATATTGGCACATATTTATTATAAATAAATGTAATTAAACTTTAAAAAAAAATGTCGAATTTCTATAGAGAATATGAAGAAAACTTTCAGGTCTTTAAGTGATATTAAGGTGAGAAAAAAACTATAAACAAGTTATGTTTTCACGAATGAAATTCAAGGTTAAGAGGGTGCAGATACATTTTATTTACCTCTGTATAAGACGACTTTATAGGTGGCAGCTTATTGAAAATTATATGATGCTCACCTCCTTCTTAACAGCAAAGATGTCTTCACCTTCTTTCCTCTTGACGGAACGCTTGACACTCTTTTTGTTTAACTTGAAGTATGCATCATCGAGGTGTGCAGGCAGAACGAAGTCCCCGAGGTCCACCTTTGTGGAGGTGCCGATTACGTAGTGCTGGGGAATGCGCCGGAGCGGACACGAGTTGAACTGTGAAACAAACATCAATATAAATAAATATTACAAGTCAGTATGCACTTTATAAAAAAAACTGACATATCACAGTAAGGTGCTTTCTCACCACCTTCTGATAAGGTATCAGGATATATCAGAAAGTCGGTATATCAGCTAGATTTAATTGGCAGATAATGTATCTATCAGATTGTTAACAGTTACATTATCAAGTATAAGGATAAGTATAAAGTATAAGTATAAGGAGTAATAAGAGTACTTACACTTATAAGTATAAGTATGTTTGATAAAGTATCAAGAATAGTAAAAGTTATAATCTCATAATTAGACATAGGATTATACAAGTTGTTCCGTTTCAAAAGTTTATTTCTATCCTATCATTGTTATGCTTAACTTTTGATTTGTATGTTTTAGCTATAAAATACAATCATACTACATACAAAAATCTACACTTCTACATTTCATACTAGATTAAAACAAGAAATATTAAATAACTTTAAATTAAATTAGAGGGATAAGGGGACTTTTGAAATGGAATGACTCACATGCACTATTAAAGTGCCAAAATATGCACGAGAAAAGGTCTAAATATGCATTATATATGCACTATCAGAAAAGAAAATACTTGGTGTGAGATCATTTGTTTATTGCCCAAAATAAAAGCTGTGACATACATTTTCACAATCAATTAGTTTTAAGATAATACACTTCTCTAAATTACCAATTGCAAACGTTGTGACGTTTGTCAGTTAAAATTTAATTTGTAGGCCGAAAATGACCGCTCCGCGAATACGGACATGACAGGGCAAAATTTAGTGGCATGTCTGCAGAAATAAACGTCAGGTAAGCTTTGACCTGTGGCTTTAATGTACGCGTTTATTTGTTTAATTACGTCAAAACCAGGATTTTTAACAAGAGCGGGCGTCGTACTTGTTTCGGATCTTTTCCGAAAATTAGTTTTTATGTCGAATTATGCACTGTAAACGAAAGATCATAGAAATATGCAATAGAGTATGAAAACCGAGACATATGCATATAATCCTACAACTGCTCATAATCATTGAGAAAAGAACATAATACCTGTATCAGGGATAGCAAAGCTGTTACTACAAGCTCTAAGGAACTACACCACCATCAAACTAGGGAAACCTGTATATCAGGAACCAGCATATTATTGCAATGTTTTAGCAGTTTGCTTATTAGTAAAAAAATAGGGATGTTCCCATGATTCGTATTTGTCATTTTCTAGAGGAATATTTGAATACTAATATCCTATTTGATAATCTGAGGATGGTATTTTTTTTATTTTAAGGAATCTCTCGAGCGCAACTGAAATTCTCATTCGCGCAACTGAATTCAGCTTCTCATTCGGCTCAGTTGTGCTCGAGAAGCCGAAGAGATAACATCTCTCTGAAAGTGAACGCAGTCGCCACTGAAGATGTCAACCGCAGCATGTCAAGTGTCACTTGATTTGATCTACTACTCTTTAGCAATTAATTACTTTGTGTAAGGAGTTGTTAAAAACATGTTAAATTATGGAAAAAAGAGTTACGTGCAGTAATAAAATATCTGTCTGAAAAAATGTAGAGGAAGGATATTTTTTGGACATCCAGCAGACGTTAGGGGGAAGGAAGAAAGATGGAAGAATACGCTAGAATGTTTAGTAGAGACTAAAGATTTGAACGGACTCTATTATCGCGATTTGAGGAGTCAAAATTAAGAAATAATACACTTTAGACAAGTTTAGACTTTGTAACCGCCTGCTCAAGTTTTCCGTACATTACACTATTAAATTCACCAATACTCACTACACACGTAAATCCCAAGGTGTCAAAAAATGTGCAGCCTACTTGCACAACAAACAAATTGCTACCGTGTGCACACCTCTCTTTGCCCAAACAATACCGAACGTGCACTTTAGGCTATTATAAATAGACTATGTAAATAGAAGGTAAAAGGTCCATAAAGAGAAGTACTTATCAATATTAATTTTAAAATCACAGTTATGAACCTAGCTTTAAATTGAACTTAAAAATACTAATTGACTTATTTTACTTACAGCAAACGGTCCAGTGAAGAGCAGTAGGCCACTACGTAGGACACCAACAAGCACAACTCGCTTGCCAGCGTGCCTGCCTGCGAGCAGGATGCACACAGTACCGGGCACCAGGTTGGGCCGGATGTTGCGGACATGCTTGCTGAATGTCTTGTGGTGGGGACGGGTGGCGATTCTGAGGAAGGACACAGAATTTTTTTTTGTATTAAACATTCAAAATAATAGTCCTCCCAACTAGCAAAATGACATTTGTGGAATCTCATACATAATGGTAAAATTGAAACAATATTTTTTAAAGAAGATTTGCAGTGTAAAGTACAAATGATACACAATCTAAAACAACAAATTCTGCCTGTCTGAACATGCATCGCGCAAGTTATAATTTATGTACAGTACTGGCCAATAAGCGTCAGTTGAAGTCTTATTTGTTAATAAGCTCTCATTTCTTATAAGAAAGCGGCAAATGAGCAGGCAGTCTATCTTGATACACACCAACATGAATCCAGATTCCAGAATGACAAATTTTTAACACTTTATGGAGACTGCAACTTTCATTGACATGGTAAGCAGACAAAGATTACAGGTATTAAACACACATAGGCTGGTCACATGATAAGGGGAAACGACAAATAGAACATAAGGGTAACTAAATAATACTCCGGTGAAATACTGAAGATGGCAGAAGGCAGTGGCAGGTGTAATATTATTATTAGTAATTAGGCTAGCAGCTTTCGCCGATGCGCCCATATTAATACACAAGTCTTTCTGTATAAACAGTTTTTGGATTTATTCACTCCTCCTGCTTTAACTGTCTTCTTGTATGGAAGATTATTTCATGAATTGACCACTCTATTTGATAGGCAGTGCTTGTAGGGATTAAAGGTAGCAGGTCACCTCTGATCCTCATTTGCTTTAGTTTTGTATATAGTTCAGGTTCAGGTCATCTTGTAAGTTTTGGTAAGTGTCCTCTTTCCCTCCTTTCCATTAGACTAGTTAAGCAAAGAATGGGGAGTCTGCGTTTATATGGCCTATTTTTAATTTTCCTTGGCAGGTTTGTTGCTCTTCTCTGGACTCTCTCCAGCATTTCTATGTCCTTTGAGAAATATGGGTTCAATAGCTGAACTGCATATTCAAGCAGTGGCTCAAGATAGGTTTTGTAAATTTTGATAAAAGTCTCTAATGTCATACAAGAGAATGTGTGATATGGGGGAGAAAGGTTCGGGACTAGACTGTGGAGGACTCTGCAGGAGGCCTTTGATGTGAAACTGATCAGGAAAGCAACACCAATGTCTGATAGAATGGTATTATGAATGTATGCATAATAAGATCAGTAAAGAAATGCTTATCTTTTACAGAATGCATAAAGGCTAGTTTCCAACCACTCTATCTAAGCCAAGATTGATCAAAATATTTATTTGGCTGGGCCCTTATATTTTGGAAGAGTAACCTATTCAAAACAAGCAACTTACTTGTCCTGTGTGGGGTAGAAGGACCTCCTGCGCTTGAGCAGAACAGTGCGCGTACCTCCATTCTTCTCCCCGCCAATCTGCTTCACTACAACTGTAGGTTTCTTCACTTTGGGTGCTTTCGGGTTCTTTTTGCCTATAAACTTGTACTTAGCCTGGAAGTATGATGAGTTAACAGTTAGATAACAATTGCAGGCACTACTTTTCTGGAGTTAATGAATATTATTATTGCCTAGAGGTTTGGGTATGAAAGAAAAGATTTATACAGCTTGTTTACTTACTTTACTAACTTTCTTTAATGATAAATAATTAGAAACAGTGTAAAATACAAAACATTGATGGCAGCAAGTTTAAAGATTTAAGGTTCTGTGGTGAAAATAAATTAATGACTTTGTGATGATATATTTAGTAATTTAAAATTAGTTCAGTTATTCAAAAATGGTATTTTGTTAATCATGATTTGCTCCTCATTTAGTACATTTTTTGTCTCTCAAATACAAGCATACAAATAATTATACAAATATAAATACAAGCTTTTATCTATAGCTTGTATGCATTTTCTTATCCTTACTCAAATGAATGAACAATTTCTAATGTTCTTTTGAGAAAAAACATCTTAAACCATTGTATCAAATACTGTAATCACATTTTACAAATATGTAAACAAAACTTTCTACATGGTCCATTTTAACCTGCTACAAAAATATTAAAATATTAGTAATCAGTGTGTACTTACAGTCTTGTGGAACATTCGTGTCTTGGAGAACCTCACTATACCGTTTCCCAAGTCATAGTTCCTAGGTTTGCCAACTTTGGCCTTCTTGACGCGACCAGCTGGGGGGGCCGCGGGCTTCGCAGCGGGATTAGCCGCCGGTTTGGGCTGTACTGGAGCCATGTGTGATCTGCACAAACAATACAACCTCTAAACAAACTCCACCCGATGCTTAAATAGGTTATGTTTAGTGCCAGATCAGTGTACAAATAAATGGCTAAAATTCTTCGGTTTATGCATTAAGACCCGTAAAATACTGCAAGAACGTCCCCTTGTGAAGATACCACACAGAAATGAAGATATCACCACAAAATAGGTTTCACTAGCTCAACTAAAGGTCAACTTTCAATAGAGTAAAATCATGTAGTTCGGAACGGGTTCTAAAAAATATAACACAGGTTCACTTGTTTATAGGAAATAAATTTTGAATCAAAAGCATAATTGCAAAAATGTTACAATTTATTCGTAATTTACTTGGATTTATTGCAAATAAAAACAACAAGAGACTCACATTAAAACCGGGATCAAGAAAAAGAAAGAAATGTCAGAAACGTCATATATAGACAAGCAATCAGCTTCGTCTATGGTATAATAGTGATGCGCTGTTTGATCACTTGCTTTATACACCGGTAATTGATATTGATTAATCTCGCAAATAAAAATAAATAGATTCATCAATTATCACGCAACGCTACAAGAAGTTTGAAATGCTCACTACGTTTATGTACATGTTAACATATAAAAATGCTATTTATCCTATTAGTTTTTTAATCATTTTCATTTTCACTAATGCAATAAATAAACTAATATTTAAATATTTTTTAATTAAACCCAATAAACTGGCGGCAAAGGAGGCTTAGACTTATGGCTGGCGTCATTACCGCGTTGAATTGCTAAAGTAAGTTACTATTTTTATTTAATACGAATAATGGGATGACCAGTGTGTGTTGCCAGTGATGCCCTACGGCACCGAGACGTGGTCTCTGACTATGGGCCTCATAAATAAGCTCACTATCGCACAGCGAGCTATGGAGAGGGCTATGCTCGGGGTTTCCCTACGTGATCGAATCAGGAATGAGGAGATCCGTAGACGAACTAAAGTCACCGACATAGCCTCTCGGGTTAGCAAGCTGAAGTGGCAGTGGGCAGGGAACATAGCTCGTAGAACCGATGGCCGATGGGGCAGAAGGGTTCTCGAATGGAGACCACGTACCGGCGGACGAAGCCGAGGACGTCCATCTGCTAGATGGACAGACGACCTCATAAAGGCTGCGGGCACCCGCTGGATGCAGGTCGCTGCCGATAGGTCTAAATGGCGGACAATGGGGGAGGCCTATGTCCAGCAGTGGACGTCCAAGGGCTGAAAAGAAAGAAGAAGAAGAATGGGATGAGGTGTATTTATTTAATTGTTTTTCAAAAAGGAGTAAATTTTCAATCAAATGACAACCTTTTATTTATAAATGTCCACGGACCACGGCAAATGTCAAAGCCAAAGGACACAGCATCCAAGCCATAACTCTTAAAAAATAAATGTCAAATAATCAAATTGTCATATTATAATTAGTGTTAAAAAATGGCTTCGTTGCGGAGCCCGTCTTCACCCTCCGATGGCTACAAAAGGTTCAGTGATGATTTCGCAAACACCAGCATCAACAATTACGGCTCAAACGTCACAAGTAAACGAGAAACTGATTTTTTAATGCACTGTAGCTGCAAGAATATACGTACGCTTTTTTCGTATTTAACCAATACATTCATAATGCATTTTAACACTTTGTTTTAATTCCGTACCCGATTTTGGATTTAACAAATCATTTATAGGATAAATCTATTATATATTTCATCTATAGCATAAATGGATAATGACGCAAACTATGAGTCATAGGTATCCAAACGCTAACGTATTTTATATATCATAAACAATGCACAGTTTTCGGGTCAAAACTGTAAAATCGCCGTTAAATCGAACTATAGGCAGGATTATCCTCTTTGCATGTTCCAAGTTGCTTGCCTTGCATGCTATAATGTGCTTACAATCATTGTCCAAATCTACAATTAGATTTTGCACATAAAATCATTTTATATAACATGCATCTTAGTGTCCCTAGAAATAATGATCTTAATCTGATTAAATATATATAGGTATTAGTGTCTTGTCCAGTCCTTGTTCCTAGTATGGAACCAGAGTAAACTAGTTGATGCTAATTTTTACTTAACCATTAAGTAATAGGTTTATATTATTGAATAGACTTACTATTTGTGAAGTAGGTACTTTGAGCTGTTCAGGGTTGTAAATGAAATAGATTGCCTGCACCATATCAATACCCAGTAAGGAATGAATTTAAAAAATATATTTTTGGCAAAATGTGATTTACAAAGCTCACTTCCAAATAATGCAAACACCCATATTAAGCTTTTGTATTTACGGATGTTATGAATATTTAGAAAATTAGGAGTATCACATAATACTCATAATACATCTATAAAACATGTAATAAATGAGATTACTATAATATATCAGTCATCATATATCTAATATTTTGTATTGTTTAATATGTTTAATATATAATAAAATAATGTATTTTTTATATTTATTTAACTAACATTATTGCACATTGTCATACAAAAGGTGACCTTAATGCCTTAAGACAGCGGTTCTCAAACATTTTTGGCGATGGAACCCTTTTGAACCATTAAATATTTTACGGAGCCCTAAAATAAGCAAAATTTGGTTTTATTGTTATTCTTTAATGAAAATCATACAAAAATAGGTACATTACGTAAATGTAATTAGATTTTGCGGTATCGTCTTTATCGCGAGTTCTTGTCTATGCAGGATACAATGGCTGGAACTAGAGTTTGGCGCTTTACTTTTTATTCGTAATACCACCCCTGCTGTTTTACCTTATTCAATGCTGACTTGTCGAAGAAGATATTATTTCGGCGGAGCCCTCGTGAAGGCCTTGCGGAGCCCCAGGGCTCCACGGAGCACACTTTGAGTATGGCTGCCTTAAGGCATTCTCAATCAGCTAATCTTTGGGTTGATCAGAGAGATACATTGGAAGGTGCAATGAGAGTATTATAAAACTATTTTATGTTATCATCCTATGTTTTAACTTTACTGTTTGAATGTTTTATTAGCCTGGGGGCAACCGTCGAGGCGGCCCCTCCTTTTATATACACAATGAAAAGGTCTTTAATTTTGAACGTTAGTTTTGATTCCTTAAAAGGGCCCTCTTCGTTCTTAGTCTGGGGCCCTGCAACATCTTAGTCCGCCACTGATATCTATTGGTCCAGTAATTATGAAAATAATGGGCAAGAATCATCATTATTATTTATGTGATGATGAATAATGTTATATGAAAATATAATAAAGTCATCTTGATATTATATCTAGGTAGAATGACAAACTTGAGCAGTTATTTAAGAAATATGCAGTCAGAGAAAAAGGCCACTATTTACATAAATTTTACGGGAAATTAAAAAAAATATATCTGAAATTGTCTAGAGCTAATAATTAAATAAATGTATATAGTCTCGTACTCTTATCAATGTTATCAGACATGTGTCAGGATTCTTATCATACAGAAGTTGTACACCTTTGGCTACTGGTGTACATGTAAATATTACATATTTATTCACAACGAGAATGTGCTTTTGTAAGTGTCAAGATAAATAGTTAAATGATTGTTAGTATGGATTTATTAACTTTTCTGAAATTCATAATTAATTAAATATCTCCAAAATGAGACATTGGTTTGGAATTCTGTATTTCCAGTTTGGAGATATCGCAATTTCTTACGTATATATTATACATATATATATAAAAAATAATGTTTGTTTGTTTGTTCATCTTCTATGTGTCCCTAAACCATTCATCCGATTTCGATGAAACTTTGGTGAGTTGTTGTACGCGCGCCTGCAAAAAATAAATAAAAATGGACGCATTGCAACGCATGCCGAACACAGCTAGTATATATATATTATACAGAACTTGTATTTACTTTGTGAGTTATTCAACAGTTTTATGAAAATTATAACTTGAATTTATTCTAATTTCTCTTGATACTTTTATAGTTAAGGAAAAGAGTTATTTGACTTGTAATTGCATGCAAAATCATCGTTTGGGCACTCTCAGCCTCTTAATATTAAAATCTGACAATGATAAACCATTAAGATAAATTGTTGTTTTAAGTTTCAGTTTAAACCTCTAATATCCTGCTCTAATATCTCATTTCTTAAGATAAAGGAATAAAAATACATAAATATATATATTTTAATATTTTAGTAAAGTCTCAATATTTGAGAGACTAGCACCGACAATAAGGTCCCTTTGAGCAGATAATGTCCCAAATAACTTTTAATTCAAATATTCTTCAAGAATTTTTAACAAATATTTTCACATTGCATAAAAATATGGTACACAACAAGGCGGGGTGCGGTCTCAAGGAATCGTTTAGCGATGTAAAAATAACGTTACGTTGATAGGTACTTATTGATAATTTTAATTTATTGTTTATTATCGTACATGGATATACTTGTATATTAAATAAATAAATAAAAAAAAACTAAAGCGATTAAACAAAACTCATACCTCACCGTACTCCCGCACTGTCGTTTGCTGTAGGTATGTACATATTTAAATAAAACATTTTAATATTTTCTGATAAAGTACGTACCATAATTTATTTTGAATTTTGATACTAACCAATTGTTGATAACACCTGCATTTACACCATCCTGACATACTGATATGAGACTTACAATCCAAGTAAAATGTGGCATTGTTCTTATTTATATGTTTTTGTTGATTTAATAATTGCACATTATGTCGAAAGCAGTATATGTTTCAGATAAGTTATTTTACTATGTGAAAGATCAGTGGTACAGGTTGAAATCATGTAAGTATTTATACAGAGATACCTATTTCAAACCACCTACCTGTCTTTAAGGCTATTTGTATAGAGCATTCATAGATTATTCATAGATCAGGAATATCATTCGTTTATATATATATATATATTTGTTATTT
Organism: Sesia apiformis; assembly: GCA_914767545.1. Classification (NCBI taxonomy): domain Eukaryota; kingdom Metazoa; phylum Arthropoda; class Insecta; order Lepidoptera; family Sesiidae; genus Sesia; species Sesia apiformis. Next base: position 1,435,205 of record OU611968.1, read on the forward strand.
ATTTATTTACTTGGTAGAGTTGTGTTCCTTTTAGGTAATTAAGTATAAAACGACACGCTCTGGCCCAGCGGGTTGGCGAGTCCACTATTTTAGAGGTGGTGTAGTTCCTCAGCGCTTGTGGCAGCGCCTTTTACTACACCCAAGGAAAGAACGAAAGCTGGTGCTATTAGCTTTGTTCGCGGTAAGGATTCAGAACTAATTCGGAACTAGTACTGAACTAATTTGGAATCGTAGTAGAGCGCATGCGCGGTTATAAACCGATTCGTGATTTTTATTTCCGCGAACGATTTCGGAACCAAACTGCGTACGATCTACTGTCATCGGCAGTGTTACCAACTCTCAAAAATATTTATCCCTAAAGCTTAAGTCAGAAACCCCCAAAATCGCCCCAATTACTTAGAAATCCCCCTAAACATTTATATAATAAAAGAAAAAATATAAATTACAAAAATGCAATGAAATTTCTTTACCTTTTAAATCTGGATCTGTTTCCCAAATCTACATGTACTTCTGACTGTACATTTTTTTATTTTTAGTTTCTTTAGGCATCATTAACAAATTGCTTGTCGACACAGCAGTACAACAACAAAATCGAATTAAACAAGTAAACAATAATCAACGTACATATGTATTTCCAGTAAGCATAGGCACAATAACCACCAGTCACCACAGAGTAGTTGTAATATATTTGTACTAGATGTCGTTAAGTCGCTAGGTCAAGAAATAAATATGATTAGCTATTATAGTTTGGATTGTCCCAGGGCCTATACTTTCACATAATATATGAAAAATATATATTCAAAAAAATATATGAAGAGTCAAAAAATCCCTAAAAATACCCCTAAAAAAACCCATCCCACTTATTTACCCCCTAAATTTGGGGGGGAAAGTTCCCCTAACTTAGGGGAAGTTGGCAAGTATTTAAGTGGACCCACCAAAACACATTACTCTTATTAGAGTATTATATAAACAACAAACGAAACTAACCATATTTTATTTAACCCTTAATAAATTAATAAAATTTATATTTTATTTAACTATTTAACCAGTTTATTAGTTTCTAACCAACTGAATATAGCCGCAGCATGTATGTCAAATGTCGTTAGGTAAAAACTGCGCATGTCTGGAACTACGATTCTTGCCAAAGTTATAGAACTGATAGAACTGATTCTGAACCGATCCTGAACCGAGTTCGACGGTTCCGCGAACACAGAACTGTAACTAGAAATTCTGAATTGTGTGTTCCGCGAACGGCATTATTTGAACTGCGCATGCGTATAGTTCCGAATCAGTTCTGAATCCTTACCGCGAACGAAGCTATTCTAAAACCAGCGAAACTGAGTATTATTCACCTTATGTTACAATTTTAATAAATCGTTAATATTTGTATAATATTTCTATGATTTTATGAGAATATTTCGGAAATGTTAACTAGATTAGGCCCCAGTCACATATATTCTTACAGCAGATCGTCTTTGAAGTAATATAATGAAACAAATCAGTAGGGTACCTACGCAATTAGAGTAAGTTGAGCTCTAAGTTATGCAATTTATTGTCGCTGTCTCACCTTTGTTGGAAATTGCGAGATGCATTTGTAAAAGAGCACGCGTTTACAAGGTCACACCGCGCGGATTCCGCGATTGAACACGAAACTAATTTTTCGCTTAAGTTGACTGTATGACGAATTTGACATACTATCAAGTAAGTATCTAGTTACATGGTTGGTAGTTACATTTTAAATCTAATTCGTTGCGGATATAATTACTTATCTACTAATTATTTATTATTGAATTATCAATAAAATTATTAATGAAAATAAAATCTATTATATTTTTATATACATACATATATTTCTTGTTTTTCAAATTAAAATTCATTTTTTTTCCTTCAAATTATTTATTTGTATTAAACATACATGATACAATTTTTAATGAGCCCGACTCCCAAACTAGAAAAAAATCTATATCTTGGGAGCCAGTACATTCCCAAAATAAATATCCTATTTTAATACAAATTAAATTTTCGTTTTAATTTTTTATAATAATATTTTTTTATTTATTTAAGACATTTACAGATTTTCTATACTTATATTGTAGTTTACAAAAAAAACATCAAGTTTACAAGTAGGTATTCATAAGGACAATGTATGCCGACATCTGTACTAGAATAATCTGTTTTACAGCTTAGTGCTAGGTTACAGTTATTTAAGAAATAACAGTTTATAGATTAATATACATATAAAAATTTAAGTAGGTTGAAATAGAAGCAGGTTGTATTGTATTCATACATTTCAAACTTATTCCCAACAATGTTAACATTCCACATTTTCTTTGCTGTGACAGCCCGTAAGGAAGATAACATTTGGTTGTAGCACAGTAGTTAGGCTAGTATTTATTCATGTTTCATTTTAAATATTGTAGGCCTGTTCTACAAAACGAATCCTATTATTATAAACGCGAAAGTTTGTGAGGATGGATGCAGGGCCGTCTTTACCAGGGGGTGCAAGGGGTGCGGTGCACCCCGGGCGCTCACCTTTTAAAGGTAATGAAAAAATATAACGCTATAGTAAACAATTACACAATAGGATATTTGACTGTCATAGGATACACAATAGGATATTTGACTGTCATAGGATACACAATAGGATATTTGACTGTCATAGGATACACAATAGGATGTTTGACTGTCTTAGGATACACTCCCGCACCCCGGCGCAGAATAGACTTAAGACGGCCCTGGATGGATGTTTTTTACTCTTTCACGCAAAAACTACTCAATGGATTTTAATGAAACTTTACAATAATATGGCTCATACATCAGAATAACACATAGGCTATATTTTATTTAAACTTACAAAGCGAAGCGAGGGCGGGTCGCTAGTATAAAATAAATAAGATGCAATGGAATCTCTGCATTTATATATTTTGTAATCGTAGCAGAAATATTAGGATCTGTGTTTTTAATTATCTTATAGACTTCGGGGAATTTAACATCAATTTATTTACTTCGAAATGCGTTATCTTATACAAAAGTTACGAGCAAAAGGATACCATCAGTGGACCAATGTATGTTCCAAATGTAGTCCCAATGTTATTTTATTAAAAAAAAACAGAATATCTACTATTTTTGCCTCTCATTCGTGAGACATACTAGGGAAGGCCTGCAGTGGGACGTCATAGACTGATATCGAATGATTTAGTCAACCAATTTTACAAAAATGCTAATTACTCTAAAACCAGCAAACGACACTTGATCTCTTGCTCGGAAACATAAATAAACTCATGTCTTACTTACTACACGTGTTAGAATAAAGTGTTAAATTAAAATGTGCGCCATTGAGGCTCCTGTGCGTGACGCATTTTGACCCTCAATGTCGTCACACTCACTGAGCAACGCGTGGGTTACACGTTAAACATAAATTAAAGGCGACTTTCTAGACCTCGTAAAATAAACAATTAACGGGTTAACATCATGGACATGTTATTAGTGTGGCGATGTGCGCGACTTCGTGTGCGTATGAGATTCCAACCGACCACCCTTTACAACCCGAGGGTGTTGTAAAAGGCGACTAAGGTATAATAAAGGCGGCTTCCACAAGCCCTGAGGAAATATACCACCTCTAAAAGACTCAAGTGGACTCGCCAACCCGCGTGGTCAGCGTGACGTTTTAAGGCCATACATCCCTCGTGCATCCTCAATGTGCATGATAAGCAGTGGATATTGAAATACAACCGTGCATTGCATTGCAAAGTCAAAGCTGTACAAAACGCTTCTAGTCAATCTCCAGTCCCATCGAAGTAAGTTAGGAGTCACTGCGTTGAACTCCATAGAAGCACACAAAAAAACGAAGTGTTATTATTTCATTTGATCACAAACATTACGCGCAAAAACACTTTGAAGTTTAATAAACTAATTAAAGTAAGGGATTAAAGTAAGACTAATTAAAGTAGTTTAATAAACTAAGGGAGGGGGAGAGTGCACGCTGCAATCCAACAGCCACGGCGCGCTCGACTGGCCACGTTACCCCTCTCTCACAGAAGACTACCTTGAAATGTACTGCATTTCCCACTTACTATATTTCCCTAATGTACGTACGTGTTTCGGTAGTGACTGAGATGTGCCAGAGCCCATTCCCATCCTCTCCCTTCCCATTTTCCCAGCCCTTCCTCCGTATCCATTCCAATATCTACAAAGGTAGGCAACGCATCCGGGGGCGCGCCAACGTTTGTTATTCTGGAGTAATGTTGGCATGTATCGCGGATGTCTATGGGCGACAGTGTCCACTTACCATCACGTGGACTGTATGCTCGTCTGTCGTCTTCGTACCTAAAAGAAAAGACAGAAAGTCAACTTTATTTCTCGAGTTTATAATTGATATGGGTAAGAAATACTCTAAATGTTGCTCCAGCACATAAGTTATAACTATGTCAAGTTTAATTAAAATTCCGTCCAGTGGTTTTTGCACATTCAGTTTGATAATCGAGAATTCCAAAAATTGTTTTTGAGCTCTACATCGCACTTTACACTGCAACGATTTTTTTTTCCAAAAAATATTAAATGTTCATACACGGTTTCCATTTAATCATATGTATCTATTCTATACATAAAATAAAAATGTAACTGATCGCTGTCTGTACATGGAAGATATATGAGAGAAACTATTATTGGAGGCCTTTATCAACGCAATAGAACCCAAAACAATGACTGTTAGAATTTTTGTCTGTTTGTCTGTGCGTTTGTACGCGCTAATCTTAGAAACGGCTTAATTAACAGCGATTTGGGTGCGGTTTTCACTAATGTATTGTGGTAAGCGTCACTTAAAATTTAGTGTTTGTTTTATTTCAATCAGTTCATAAATAAAAAAAAGTTATATCAATTTAAAGAATCACGTCGAATAAAGACGGTGTTTATAAACTAAAGTCCACGCGGACGAAGTCGCGGGCAACAGCTAGTAGATAATATATTAGCTGCAACTACGGATCAAAATGAAGCGCTGTTGAGTAATGTAGATTCTACATATTAGCTGACTTTAATTTAATTGACTTCAATCCACGGAAACTTTAATTTTGTAGCCCATGTGTTTTTCATGATTCCCAAGAAGGTTCGTATAAAATTTCAACTGTATTCGTCCATCCGCTAATGCGTGAAAGCATTTCAAACAAACAGACGTTTAATTTCTTTTTTTATATATTAATTATTTTTCTTCTCTCGATGTAATTTTTGTCTAATGAGTATCTAATCTATAATGTACAGTAGCGAAAAGTCTTCTTTCTTCTTTATAGTAAACTAAAAAAAATATACAAACATTGACCTAAGATAAATTATGAGATAAACATTACATACTGTGCTGTACATTCAGTATCAATTTGCGCTTTGTCGTGTATCAAAAGACTACATACAGCTAGATAATTTTTAACCGATTTAAACTATAGTAAAGGCGGGCGAAATTTATGAGCGAACACCGCTCAATTACTACCGCAAATTAATGTGTTTACCACAGAGAAGAAAATCCTCACAGTGCTATTAAGTTGTGCTACCTTACGTTTTGTTTAAACAACGATGACGTTTAATGCATTATTTAAAAGTGTAAAGTTTGTTGTTTCTCCCAGAGTTTATTCCACGTTTAATCAATTTGTTGCATTTGGTAAGTAGGTATAATAACATCCAATTGACAATTTATATTGTTACTCTTCAAACTACCATGAACTTTAAAAAAAAAATACCAGAGGCTCCTCAGCTATTAGGCTGAGGCTACACTATATAGCGAATTGCGAAGTGATTAGAAAAATTAACACAATTTAATATTTTGCGGCTACGTTAGAGAGCGAAAAAGTAGCTATTCTATTACAACCATGGGTAGCGTCGTAAAACTCTGTGCTGACGATGTAGCCAGAGTAATTATGAAATTATGTGCTTTAAATACTTGTTTCTAAAAACCTAAAAAAAAATTAGAATAAACATCGTGATTTTTACGCGCGTGTAATACACCCACGACTTTATATTAATCCCGTATTCCGGCGTATAATGCAGCTATCTACTCTACGTACGATGCGTTTGCTTTGTAACGCAACGATAAAATTCATACATCGCTCATAAAATTCGAGATTCAAATCACATCGCTTAAATTTCGCTTCGAAATTCATTGTGTAGTGCAGCCTCATCCTTAAGGCTGCCACTGTTCACAGACGTATACTTTTGGACCCTCCTCGAATACGGGTGAATATGTACACTGTTAGGTATATTTTATTCTTATCTCTACGAACACAAATTGGCGCTCGTGTTGAATTAGAAAAGCGAAACGGAAGACTGTTCCGTAGTTATAGTATCGTGGTCGTGACTGGTATATACTTAATCCAATTTAAGCGACATACAATGAGACAGATTTAATTTATAATCAATAAACTTCATTCAATACGTCACTGACAGAAAAAAACTGAATTTTGTCGAAACTCCTGAAATAATTTCATCTTAATCAATGCACGTGGTTTAGTTATTGCTAATAATGTGTCGCAGGCGCCATTACCAATAATTCTACATGCCTGAATATCAATTGAATAGTAATCAAAACTATTCAATTTTATTTTTTATTATTAACTACTTATCTAAGCGTTAAGAGGCTGCTGACCGTACAAATTATTAGTAAAGTAGAGAAGAAGGACATCGCTAATGAAAGAAATTTGTCGTATTTTATCTTGAAACATAACATGTGATATATATTATTCTTAACATTAAGGTCGCGGGGAAGGACACCTGCGAATAGGGTTGTCACACCCTAAAATACAAAAGCCGGGGCTATAATAGGCCGGACATTTTGCCCAAAAAGCCGGACTCAGCGCTACATTAGGCCGGACATCTCTAAAAGCCGGACCATATCTTTTTCAAAGCTGGATATCACTTTTATAGCAAAAAGAAACTCGGTTACGTATTTTAATTAAGTACAAAGTCTTCTGGAGACTAGATAAAATCGAATAACAAACAAAACACAATAATAAAATAAAAGTTTTTATTAAACAAAAAATATATATTAATTGAATCTTCCGGGCTACTTGGCCGAGGTCTTCTGGAATCTCTTCTCTTTCTTCCAAACGTTTCGTCAACAACTGCGGTTGACATCTTCAGTGGCGACTGCGTTCACTTTCGGAGAGATGTTGCGATGGAGAGTGTTGTGCTCGAGAAACCGAAGAGATAACATCTGTCCGAAAGTGAACTATAAACTATAAATAAATATATTTGATAAAAAACCTAACAAAAGCCGGACAGGCCGGACACGTAAATATTTGGCCGGACACCTGGCAACCCTACCTGCGAATATCTTTCTTTATCGGAGCGCGCGTCTGGCTTGCTTGTAGTGATGAATGTCCGTACGCGTAAAAAGAGACCTTATGCCTTCACTATATACCTTTAAATACATTGACGTCAAAGTTTACGTTTCACGTGTACTTTACAAGCAAAGTTGACGCACTCTTGAGAATTGCAAGAATATAATAAAGCATCTGCGTTCGCACGATTACAAATAATTTTTTGCGTTCGTCAACAAGTTATTGCGGTGATTTTAAAGTTACATTTTTGTTGCTCTAACTAAATGAACAGGTTTGTTCAACAACATTATATTTGCAGTTGTCGCTACCTAACTGCTTATTGAATAGGTTGAATAGTGGTGCGAATGCTCAATTACATTATAATAAAGAACGACCAAAATGTCAAATTATCAATTTTATGAGTACCGACATTGATTAGTAAAATAATTAGTCGATGTCTACGGACTCGAGGATAGCATTGTAAATAGATATTAAAATTTAACATATATTATAAAATATTCGCAATGCAATTAATTAATTATCCACGAGGTGATTTTATGAATTGATAATACGCTTCCTTCTTATGCATCCGCTTGGGATTTCCACTCGCACACACAATTATCAATGTTTACAAATAATACGTGAAGGTATTATGTATATGCATATGTTAGGTAAGAACTAAACTAGCAAGCGGTTAATTGTGTTACATTACATTGTTCTGGTGTTCAATGTTTTATGTGAATTTGTGAGAGATGGAAGCGATGAATATTGAAATTAAAGGTAATAAGATAAATAACGTTTTCGATCAGCTCACAAAACATTATATTTTCGAAACTTTCGATGCCCTCAAACTTTGTGGAATAAATCACTTAAAAAACTCTATAATGTTGTGCGCCTGCTTTTCTCAATTATAGTGATGTACCTATGTTTTCTCAACATCTTTTCACACCTATAACTATGCAAGAAATAATTTGATTTTGACTTTATAACTCGCGAAAAATCGGTCCAGTATTAGTCCCAAGAAACTCAACTTAGACATTAACATTAACTTAAGACAATTAAATTATTAAATTAAGACATTAACTTAGACATCTTGAAGAAACTCACGTGTACGAGGAAAAAGTCTACCGAAATCACCGACCATCGCACTGGACCTATTGAAACTGGTGGCGGATTTTAACCGGGAACCCTCTAGTTGTCGTAATATTACACACTTATATATATATATATATATATATATATATATATATATATATATATATATATTATACATTACAGACGCGAGAACCGGCACGGATGGCGGCGGGGACTCCAGCACGCTGGACATGGGCAGCCGCTCGTCGCTGCACAGCGGGTTGCAAATGTCCGAAGACGAGCACTGGGAGATGAATTATCACGAAGCAGCCATATACTTGGAGGTAGACTTGCATGTTTCTATAAATATTATAGGAAAGTTGAGTGTAGAAAACTTTAAGCCGAACGACAACTTTTATAAGACAGCCAAAAAACTTGGCGACACCTAAATTAGAAATTGATCTAGATTTTCTTTCCTAGGTGAAAATTATAAACTAGATTAATTATAATGTTGGCATGTGTCGCGGATGTCTATGGGCGACAGTATCCACTTAGCATCAGGTGGACTGTATGCTCGTCTGCCGATTTCGTACATAAAAAGAAAAAAAAAATTTGCAAGTGCATAGGCAGGAACCAACAAGTGTGGTGGTCGTTTATATATACATAAGAGTTAAAACATTCAATCCCTATACAAATAAATATTTATTAGTGAAAAATTGAATGTTATCATGTAATTATTGTAGGAACGATAAATGGCAAAAAAAAATCTTTATTCGAAAGAAGGCTGACGGGCAAGCAGCTTACGATGTTCATGAGGTGTCCATGGGCACAAATTTACTTGACAAATAAATGTCAGCAGGAATAGTTTCTTTATAAGTCTTCCGCAAGTTTCCACTACATCATGAAGAAAGTGATGTCTTATTCATGGTAGGATCTTATTCCACTTTTCCTAATTTTCAGGAAGGTCTTAACAACGAGAAGTTCGACTCCCACCCATCTAGCCCAGAAGAATTGCCAGCATACCTTCGAGTTCACAACCCTTGGTATCACGGACTAGACTTGCTGGCGTCACTCGTGCTTATCCTACTGGCCTTCACTGAGGACCCTGCAGTACCGGCTTTTGAAGTAAATACTTATTTCGAATTTACTTTGTTGAGTGTCTGTTGAGACGAAGCTAAGGTTGGTCAAATTTCTTGGGCTAGCAATGCGATAGGACGAACCTATTATACTTTCTAATATACTCCCTACTTTATCGGGTACAGACTTATAATGAGATGAAGGAATCTCCTCTTTCATAATCGTAACCAGCCTCTTTATCATCCACTGCTGGATACGGGTTTCCGCATGCAAATTGTCTTGTGCCTGAAGGGATGTATGACTTTAAAACGCAACGCTGTCCAGGCGGGAGGTTTTTTTCTTTTTTTTTTTTTTATAGAGAAGAGGGCGGACGAGCAAGCGGTCCCACGTGATGGTAAATGTTACCGCCGCCCATGGACACCTGCAACACCAGGGTATGCGGGCGCGCCGCCGATCTTGCAAAATTCTATTCACAGCTTTCTTGAAGAACCCCATGTCGTAGTTTAATGGGAAGACCTCTTGAGGCAGTTCGTTCTACAGCCTACGGGTTCGCGATATAAAATAATTTTTGGACCGAACAGTGCGCGACACCTCCGTATCGAGGAAATGCGGATGGACCGCACTTCTGTGACGGGAGGTACGGTTGTAGAAACCCGAGGTGGGAATTATATTGAACAATTCTTCAGAGCATTCCCCATTGTACAGGCGGTAGAACACACAGAGAGATGCAACGTCTCTCCGAACGCTGAGGGGTTCTAAACTGCCCGTGAGAGTGGGATCGTTGACAATACGAACAGCACGTCGTTGGATGGAGTCAATGGGTCTAATTGGTATTTCGGTGCGCCGGCTCAGAGATGTGAGCAATACTCCATATGGGGCCTCACCTGAGCTTTGTAAAGCATTAGGAGTTGCCCAGGGTTGAAGTACCGCTTCGCTCTGTTCAGCACACCGAGCTTTTTGGAGGCCATTTTGGCCTTACTTTCCAGATGACCCCTAAATTCGACTTTGCTGGAAATGTCGACACCAAGGATCCCAATACTCTCCGAGATCTTAAGAGGTATGCTCTGAAAGCGAGGTGCTACGACAAAAGGGGTTTTTAGCGGTGAATGCACAGACTTGTGTCTTACTGGGGTTGAGGATTAATTTCGCCAGAGCCCAAGAAGTTTTGCGTTATTTATACGTTACTATATTTCAGTTACCAGTATGGGCGCACGGCACGATAGAATTACTAGCGCTGACGGTGATCGGCGTGGAGTTACATTTGAAGCTCAAGTGGATCGGCTGGAGCACCATACTCAAACACAAGAGAACAATGATTAAGGTATTAGAAAACACATTTCTAGAAAGCAGTACATAGGAGGATATAAAAAAATCAAGTTTGTGCCGTATTTAAAATTAAATCAGTGACTCAACTAGTTAAGACAGTTTAAAAGTCACATCCTCAGTGTTAGTTTTACTCTTTAAGTACACTTTTTCTTTTTACTCTTTTTCTTTTAACTTTTTTACTGATAAGAGTTATTGTATCTCCTATATTGATATAATCCAAGTCTATTCACTCGAAAAAAATATTATTTATTTCCAGATTACAGGTTACACTAGATGTTTTTTTAATAACAACTAAATCGATACATTTCGTTTATATATGTATATTTGTCTCTGTTTTGTCATTATGGTTAATTATGTTCTTGTTAACGATAATAAATCATTAAATCCGTTTACTAAATCTATATATATTTATTGGAGGTTTCGAACGGATTGAGATGCAGTCGATCGACGTGGATCGATGACATCGACCATTCAGATCGAATCAATGTGGGAAGCATATCACCAGGATTCACGTCGATTGATATTTTCATTCGATGTTCATCGATTTACCCACGCAGTCAGTTTCAAAATGTATAACCGTAGATATCGATCTATGGTCGATCGATGTGTGTCCAGTGACATCGATTGTGGGTTTAAGGCGATTAATATCGACTGGTCGACATCGATCGACCGCAGTCTAGGTGCACCTTTCTACCACCCACGCTCGCGAGCTGCCCATGATTCAGCTAAACTCCTAACCATGTATACTTGACCATGTCACCCAGTGTTACCCAGCCGAAAAGTCAAGTAAAATGTACCTATATTAGTAAATCAGTTCCTAGCAAGATTCGTATGAAGTTCTGTCTTATTTCAGGGTATAACTCTCCTAATAATGGTGCTAGAAGCAGTGGTGGTGTTGTGCCGGCAGTCCTCCCACTTCCGGGTGACAAGAGCATTACGTCCCATCTTTCTGGTGGACACCCGACACTGTGGTGGGGTCAGAAGGTTCATCAGGCAGATCTTGCAGTCGTTGCCACCTATCATTGATATGCTGGGTTTGTATCTTATGATAGTTTGAGGTCGCCCACAGAAGATTACTGTTGAATGTACTGCATTTCCCACTAGTTCATATTCCTCCAATCTACGTGTATCGGTAAAATGAGTGAGATATGCCAGAGCCCATTCTCATCCTATCTCTCCCCATTTTCCCAACCCTTTTTCCAAATCCATTCCTAAATTTCGAAAGGTATTATCATTCGGGGGTCAACGGTTATTATCATTCTGGACTGATATCGTCGGGTATCGCGGATGTCGCAGGGGGACAATATCCACTCACTACCAGGTCTTCTGTTCTTCTGCCGTCTTTTTTCTATCAAAAAAAGTGTTTGGCAGCAAAAATTTAGGGATAGATCGCAAATTCCCCATAAATTTGTTATATACAACGTATCAGCGATATGCAATAGGTTGCAATAGGTGGTAGGTACCCAATGCACTCGACGTGAAATCGTCGCGATTGAAGCTCTACCCATACATACCCATGCACAAATACTCATATCGTGGCGATTTGAACGAGACTAAATTTTAGGAAGATTTCCAGGATATCCACCCATTGCGCGATAGAGCTCAGCTCTCCAACTCTTGTATAAACATTTTTGTTGTAAAACGTACGGAATAAAGTGAAATTTTTTTTTTTTTTTAAGCTTTTTTACTACCATGGTCTAAAATATTTTGAATTGAATTAAAATGGCCACAATAATAGCAAAAAAACATTTGATGACAAATGGCAACGAGAAATAAAATTTATCCAAGTACTTATTTGTCAGTTTTGACATCAAATATGGGTCTTCTCTTTTCAGGTCTTCTAATGTTCTTTGTAGCGACATACTCGTTGTTGGGTTACTACTTGTTCTCGGAACACGTGGACAATGGACACTTCCAGACGATGAGTGACTCCTTCGTCAGTATGTTCGTTCTGCTCACCACTGCTAAGTAAGTATTTACACAAAGTTTTGCTTATGAGGCACCTAACTACTCATTGGTACGGCGCCAGAATTAAATATTTCTAAGGAAGATAAGAAAAAATGTGATTATTGTTCGTTTTTAAATTTAGAATGTTTTTTTACTCGTAAAAAGAGGTCGCATATTTCAAAGTACCTATAACAGGAACGTAAGTAAAATATTTCAAAAAAAAAAAAAAAAACCCTGAGACTTTTGGCTGTACAACAGAAATACTTGTGTCTACAGTATTCTTACAAAAATGGATTGAACACAATACAGGTCCGGCTTGATCTGGTCGGACCTAGATGTCAAGAGTGAACCTATCGGAAGAATCTTAAAGAGTATAGTGTATTCCCACCATCTAACCGGCCATAACTCAGCATATGCTACATCGAAAACTACAGCGCTGACTTTCAATTAGGAGCTTAATCAAAATTCTCAATAAAACTTTAAAACCGCCGCCATTTGTTGTTCTACTATCTCTCCGCTACATTCAATCCTAGATAGAGCCTGCTGTATGTGATCTTTGCCATATCACAGCTTACAGCTTCCATCTCGATAACGGTCACCTGTACTCATCACCGGCCTTAGCCATTGGGGCGCTCCGGGCGAGATTTTCTTCAGCGCCCTCCATTTATTATGCGAATAAAATCCGTGTTGTATAAAATATAAATTATATAAAATATAATTATAAAATAAAATCCGGTACTGCTTGTACAGCACTAATATTTGACTATTTCAAGTATTACTATATTACAGTATAAAAGTAAATATATTAGTCGCATCTCTATATATATGATGTACTCTTATATCTATATATAGTGTTTGTCTTCTCCATTTAAATATTGTAATGTAACATTTTATCACACTCACGTAATTATTATAATTTACATTATATTTATCTAGACACCCTATAGTGAGTGCTGAGACGGATACCCTTTCGACACACATCGGACCGCGCAGTTTAAACGCCTTGTTTAAATTTTATTTTTTATTTAGTCATTAGACTTTTTAGAATGAGAAATTATCATGTTACGCGATCACTTGTGTGTGTGAAATAAAAATCTATCTATCTATAATAACATGAGCTGAAAAAACACCACCAAGATGTACACATTCCAATCCAACTCAACCTGTTTTCTAGAGTCTAATTTATCGATACCTACCCAAAGATGAGTACGTAGTCCGTTATCATTGAATTAATTTATTTCAGCTTCCCCGACGTGATGATGCCGTCATACGCCAAGTCCAAGTGGTACGCCGTGTTCTTCATCCTGTACATTATCACTGTGCTGTACGTCCTCATGAACTTGGTAAGATCTGTTCCTTATGGATTTTTAGTCTATTCCATGTCAAAGAATGTTCGTTTTCTAAAACTCGTTTAGAAATTTATAATTAATTAAAATTTATTAGTTATCCGGTTTTATAACATGCATTAATTGAATAATTGACTGAAAGGCTTGTATTTAAACTAAAAAATACTAAATGAACAGCAAATCGTGATAAAAAATCAAACTATTTCTAAATAATTGATGTAAATAATTGAAATTTACTAAGCGAGTCACTTACACCAAGTCCATATTGTCCTGTTCGCGAGGACTTTTTCTTTTTTATAGAGAAGAGGGCGGACGAGCAAGCGGTCCCACGTGATGGTAAGTGTTACCGCCGCCCATGGACACGTGCAACACCAGGGGTATGCGGGCGCGCCGCCGACCACTTCGTTCCCTATTGTCATCAGAAAACCTAAATTTAACCCACCTTTAAATTTGCTATTATCGATTTGCTGATCATTCAGTATTTAGGGTTGATCTCAGGCTGTCTAGATAGCATTATGTCCAGAGATCGGATATTCGGGTGCATATTTACCTAAAGTTGATATGTTAGATAAGTATGGAGTGCACTTTTGTATCGGGCGAATGCCGCAATCCCGCCATCGACGAATTTTATGTTCCGACTATAGAATAGGATGCATATACCTAAAGTTGTAAAGTTAATCCCTAAGAGCCTTAGAACTGCATTCCTACAAATTGCCATTACAACTAAGAATTTGAGTCCAAATCCGAAGTTTATATCTTCAGTAGTGCCTTAAATCCTATCGACTCTGTCCTGGTCACCATCAGACCTTCAAAACCGCTGAGGAGTTTCATAAATAACCATCCTATTAGTTGTGAAATCCCGGGATTTCGTTTTTCAAATAAATTATGTTAATAAGCCGCTTCCATACTTTATACCTTGTAGGTAATTATGCACCCGAATATCCGATCTCTAATTATGTCTCAATACATATTTATACATATTAAATTATACATTTAAAGATCGACCTGTCCTCATTCCATTGGCACGCCTTAAGAAACATATATTATGATATATTTCTTATTGTAAAATACCTTTATTGTAACTATATAAAAGCAATAAGTGTATTGAGTATTGAAGTCCCCTCGCTACACCCAGATCTTAAATTGTCCACATGTACATTTGTGTACAGATGTTGGCGGTGGTATACGAGACGTTCACGCGCATCGAGCGCGAGAAGTGTCGCGCGTTGCTGCTGCACAGGCGGCGCGCGACACGACACGCGTTCCGGCTGCTAGTGTCGCGGCGCGCCCCGGACGCCGTGCGGTTGAGACACTTCGCCGGCCTCATGAGGCACTATGCGCCTCATAACAGTCAGTATATTGTGACCATAGTATTAGTTTATTCATTTTGAATCACAAAGCAAGATATCTACATAATAGTGCACAACTTAATCTAGTATGTATACAGAAGTGTTTAATATAAGTGACATCTCAATACTAGTGATGGGTAACTCCGAAGTTAATGAATCAAAAGAGTTGAATCCGCGAGCGGAGCAGAATCCCTTAATTGTTCCATCGAATTGTTATTTATTCCGATTCCGGCGCCAATCGTGATCGTGAGTGCAATCGCGCATCGGCACTTGGCGTGGGCTCAAAATCGAGATGCAACGATGGCATGACCTTTTTTTTTGCTTATGCAACAACCATTAAGGAAAGGGAATGAAACGCTCTCGGAAGGTGAATATGTAGGTGAATAAAATGAGTTAAGGTGTAACTAGGGGGAGTCTGATCCGCAAGCGGGGCAGGATTAAGTGAGTTAAAACACTCCGAGAAGTCTTGATTACCCACCACTACTCAATGATGTGACGTCAGCATGATTGACTTCTTAACATAAAATTTAATTGTAAATAAACCACTGGTTAATAGTAAAAAAAAAAGTAAAATATGAGAACAAATCAAAGGGAAACCTAATTATGACTCTCTGTAGTCAGAGCGCATTCGACTTTGTTCCTGAAAGTCAGCAAACCGTCTTCGAATGTGTCCAATTTCGGATGTTCGAAAGCTAATACGAAACGATCTCGCGCATCGAGCGCGAGAATTGTCGCGCGTGACTACTGCACAAGACGGCGCTCGTAGCGACATCCGTTCCGGCTTCTAGTGTCGCGGCGCGCTCCGGACGCCGTGCGTCTGAGACACTTCGCCGGACTCATGAGGCACTCTGCGCCTCATGACAGTCTGTATTTTGTGATGATAGTAACGTTCACGCTATTCTCTATCCCACCCATTCGAAACGACTCCGTTTTCTTCTCTAATTTACGAATAAGTCACGAAGTGTGTACGCGTGTCAAAGTGAAAACGTCTTTCAGATAGCAATTAAACAACTTTGAACGGTTTAAATCGTGTATATTTAACATTATTTATATCCCGACGTTTCTAACACTGCAGTGGACGTGGTCACGGTGTGACTAATTGATTTTATTTGTCACTTGAGTTATATAAGAAATAATTTGAACTATTGCGTTGGCCTTTAAGGCCAACGCAATACTGCAAAACCTCTGGACACCGTGAGCGAATACTGCGTGCATAGGGAATGTTATGATTAAAAAATTTCAGACGGTAGTTCAAATAATTTCTTAATAACTCAAGTGACAAATAAAATCAATTAGTCACCCCGTGACCACGTCCATTGCAAAGTGTTCGAAATGTCGGGATATAAATAATGTTAAATATACGCCATTTAAACCGTTCAAAGTTGTTTAATTGCTATGTATAGTAATCGCGAAAACCTAAGAAAATATTACGTCTTTCAGATCCTCTATATTTCCTGCCGTCCATATATTAGATCCACCCAAGGACTGAATAAAAAAAGAAATTATAGATGCTATAAACAAGAGGAACATTCAGGGCACAGAATTAAAAATAAAACATGACAAACAAAATCATTTAAAAAACAATTCATTTAAGAAAGAAATTTGCATCTCGGATTTTGAAAAACCACGAAGGTGGAGTAACTCGTGTCCCCTCACTCCAAACTCGTTCTTATTCTTCAACCACTTGAGTATTGATTTTGGACGGAACTATTCGTTATTATTAGTCTTCAGTTCTCTTTGAGTAACGTCGATACTCCACCATCTTGAGTATTTTCGGTGAACCAAAATTGTTAGTGTGGTACTAAAATGTCTTTGTCTGTATTTATTTCAGATGGTCTAGACGTGTATCTAATGTTCAAACAGCTCAATCAATCCAGTAGCGGCGGTCTGTCTCGAGTAGAATTCGCTAACTTATACGACGTGTTCGCATTAAGATGGGCGCCACAGGAGTCCCGGGCTCCGTGGTACTCAGAGTCCGTACTGGAGCCGATCGGCAGGGCTGCGGCGGCAGCTGTTAGGTGGCCTTACTTCGAGTACCTTATATGTAAGTTTTCTGAGGGGGAGAGTGCACGCTGCAATCCAGCAGCCGCTGGACGCGCTCGACTGGCCATGTTATCCCTCTCTCACAGAAGACTACCTTGAAATGTACTGCATTTCCTACTTTATCTTATTTCCCTAATGTACGTACGTGTTTCGGTAGTGAGTGAGATGTGCCAGAGCCCATTCCCATCCTATCCCTCCCCATTTTCCCAACCCTTTCTCCAAATCCATTTTCCAAATTTTCTATGTAATTAACAATTTTCAAGTCAATTTAAAATACATCTTGTCAATGAGTCGCTTAGTAAAGTGATAGGACTCAGTGATATACTGAGGACAAAAGAGATGGACTCCTTGGATGCTTCCTTGAACAGAAAATGGAGTCTTACGCTTTTATTTAATTATCACAAATATTATGCACAAACACTTTAAAGTTCTATAAAAATCATTAAAAAGAAAATTAGTTTACGTTGCAAATATGAATTGAAATTGCAGATGCCTTAATAGTTGGTAACGGTGTGTCAATGGTGTTGCGCGTGTGTGAGGCGGCCGGCGACCTGCAGGACAGCGCCAGGCTATTGTGCGCCTCCTGGGACACCTGGCTCTTTTTGACGTGTAAGTATTGAGGCTCTGTCCGAGCCAACATCGAAAGCTGCAAACATTCTGTGCGAATTTGCGAGTCGCTATCAGAGTCATAGATAAATTAAGATAGACGTAATTATCGTATAGATAGATGTAGATAAGTAAGACAGATAGATAGTGAAATTGTAACTTTTAGGGTACGATGGGGCTGACATACACAATAGTGTAAAAGCCCCTAAATAAAATAAAGAGGAAAAAAAAAAGTATTGAGGCGTGTAACAGATCTCTACAGGAGCTAAGCACACCTTTTGTACATATTCTCTCATTTGATCATGTATAGCAATATTATTTTGTGTGTACAATAAAATATGTACTTAGTCTGGCCATAAATGCCATTAATATAAAGAAAAAAAAAATACATTTGAATTTGGAATCTGTCATTCACGTGAAAAATTAATGTTTTTTTTTTTTTTCATTTTAGCGCCAATCATTATTAAATATTGTAATGGAGTGGCGTGATAACTAAAAAACCGTATTGCTGTAATTGCATTACACAAATTAGACTTGGAGCCAAATGCAATTTTTAAAACTCTCCATCCGCTTGGTATTATCCGAATGTCTGTGTACCGGGCGTTTGTTTGTTGTGTGACAGATAAAGATCTGGCTGTTCACGCAGCATTCGTACTGAACAGACGATTAGAGCTTTGAATGACAGAATCTGACAAAATCCCGTCCGGAAGCAAAAGATTTTTCCATGGAAAGTGTGCGTGTTTCAATCGAAAACGAGCCACGTTTGAAAGATTGTATAAGAGCAAATGGTGACCGTTTCGGATAAACATTATATTTTCAAAATGTTTACCCATTTATCTCTAAAATATAACTTGTTCTAATAAAATGGTAATGAAAAAATAAATATCGATGTTTTCCTGAGAACAAAATTTATGGTTAGACTAGGTAAATAAATGAAGTAAGTAGGAAGGTAATAGTTAAATGGATTTAATTAATCAAATTGAGGTAAAAAAATGGTCTGACTACGGTGCACTTGCGCCCGGGCCCGCAGAAATTACTTCGCGGGCCGCAGGTTGAGTATGGAGGGGTCTAACTGATGCCAGAGGACATGGCGGCGCTTTCATTCCTCCACGCAGACCTTCATCCTTCCATACGACCAATGAAAAACATCTTTTTCTTGTAATAATCTAAAAGATTTTGCCCCGGGTGCTGTTATTAAGTACTAAGTAAATACAATTGTTTAAATTCCAACACCCTTCTTCTGACGTTCCACTAGATGCCAAGGTGTTCTTGTGTCAAAGATGTCAAAGCACGCCATTCTAGTGCAGGCCGCTTCTCACTTCGCTACCAACGTAGCTACTTGTCATTTTGCCTCGTTAACATACCGGCTAGACTAGAGCCGAACGAACTTACATGATGATACCAAAAGAGTGAATGGGATGTTCCTAGTTGCGTGGAGGTCCTTACTTCGGAAAAAATTGGTGTTTCTACGGAAGTGGCTGACAAATGCAAGGTTCATAATTACACGGTCATCGGCACAAATTGATTCCCTTCAGTTAGACATTAGACTTCTCATGCGCAGAATCATTTTAAAGGTATAGACATCGCTACTGAAATTAGCCCTTTTTTTTTTCGTCCACTGCTTCCGACACGGACCTCATATGCCCGAGGGATATATCGCTTTAAACACCACGCTGACCAAGCGAGTTGAGGGGTTCATTCTTAGTGGTGTAGTTCCTCAGGGCTTGTGTTAGCCGTTTAGTCACCACAACACTTACAGGAAGCTATCTGGAGCTATTCCAAAGCCGGCCGACACCATGGCATATTTATTTATTGTCAATTCCCTGAATTCTCTGCCAGTGTTCCTGTTGGAAGCAGCTTTACGCATGATGGCATCCGGTCTGTCCACGTACCTGGAGAGCGGGTGGAACGTGTTCGACCTGAGCGTGACGCTACTAGCGCTCATTGGCGCCGTGATGCTCACCATCGCTCCTAAACTGTTCATCGTCGTTATATTCAGGCCGCTTAGGTGAGTTGCACGATAATTTGTTACTTCTTATAAATGGTAGCGGTAATAGCCTATGGATATCTATACTCGACTCGTATGCGCGTGATCGTGAGTTCAAATCCTCGGCTCGCACTGAGATTCTATTTAAGTACAGACTTTTAAAAATGGTCATTAGCTCGGCGGTGAGAGAAAACATCGTGAAGAAACCAGCATGCTCTAGAAATAAAAAAAAAACAGTCTGGAGTATGTGTATCCACCAATTCGCACCGGGCTCGCGTGGGTCAAAACCCCCTAGTGATTTACTAGGGGAGGCCTATACCCCGCAGTAGGACACTAAAGGCTGATACAAGTACAAGTACCAGAGATAGTTTTATAACTAACTGTGGTAACCACAGGCATCATTTTGTGGGCACAGGCACTCTGGGACCCTCGCCTTCCTTTCCAAGCGACGCTTCATAGCGCATTTAGTGTTTCTTAATATAGTAATGGTGGATAAACTGCAAATAATATGTAAATGAAGATCTTTGTACTTCATTCCGAATTGACTATGGTGGTGGCTCTATGGAGTTTGTGCCAGTCGATGGTTACTCTATGGTTGAGCCAATGGAGGTTTGACAGAAGGGCTTGTCATTTTTTATATCGAAGATCGTCGAGGTTTTACAATTGGGTCTAATGACAAAATATAATAAAGGGGTAATAAACTACATACGAGAGAGGTAGATAGTGAGAATTTAATTTAGAGAATCAATAGCATTAAATGTTGTTTCTCTTTTCAGATAAGATTTGTACACCTTATAAATTGATGTCAATTGTATATTGCCACATTGGGTTTAATAAAAACAAACTCTTTTCAGAGCAACGCAATTTGTTTTGATTTCGAGATTTATCTCTAGTGTTTGATAAAGCACATTCTAGAGAATTTATTAATTACATTCCCCAAAAGACATTAAACCTCTTGAATGGTAGATGTGGCTAATGGGATCACTTTCAAACCAAAAAGACACTTAAGGACTGATTAGAAAATAATTTATTTAAACTTAAACATTTTTGAATTTATTTTTGATGAATGGTAATCATTATAAAATTTATATAAAATACAAAAGTTATGTCAGATAACTAGACATGTTACTTCTAAAGCGATTTACACGGAATAGTCAAATATGACACAATTCAATCTGAACAAATAAAACTGACATTCCAAATTTAAAGTAATTCAAACATAATACATAAACCAAACAGAACAGAGTTGACATCAAAAGAGTATGTATAATCTGAGATTACCAATCAACAAAACCAACTAAAAGGAAAAGCATTGACAAAACCCCCGTATACCCTGAAATTAAAAAAAATATGTATAAAGGTGTATCAAAAATTAACGAGACTGGTCACAAGATATGTTTACAAAATTGTATTTCCTTTCAGAACAGTCATTTTAAGAATTGGTCATTTGTAGAATTGATCTTTTCACGAAGTAATTACAAGAACAATTGCTCTTTTATAGAATAAACAATTTGCAGGAATTTGTTTTCGGACGCTGTTGCCATTTTGCGAATTGGATTTATGTCAACGAAACCTTCCACATATCGTATTGAGATGCTTCTATATCGAGACACTTACTATCACCGCTCTAAAACGCTCCAATATTCAACATATGCCCTTGTTTTTTTAAAAACTATTTCTAGATAATACAAATTAACTGGTATCATTGATTCAGATTAATGCGTCTGTATAAATTGAAGAAAAGGTACCGTGATGTGTTCGGCACTTTGGTGTTGCTGTCACCGCTGATGTCGTCTGCGGGCTGCGTGATGCTCGTCATGTACTACTTCTTCGCCATCGTCGGGATGGAACTGTTCTCCGAGTACGATCTCAAGAACTGCTGCGTGTGAGTACACTTTATAAGTAGACTCGTATTTAAACGTATATTAAAAAATGCTAAATGAACAGCAAAGTGAGTGACATATGCCAGAGCCCATTCCCATCCTATCCTCTTCCCATGTCCCCAACAAAGGTAGGCAGCGTATCCGGGGGCGTGCCAAAGTATGTCATTTTGGACTAACGTTGGCATGTATCGCGGATGTCCACGAGCGACAGTATCCACTTGCCACCAAGTGGACTGTATGTTCGTCGGCCACCTTCTTTCTATACAAAAAATAACGGCTACCATAAGCGGTTAGGAACCACACCACCTGTAAGAGTCTCGTCAACCGTCAACCCGCTTAATCAGCGTCAGGTTTTAAGGCCATACATCCCTCTTGCATGAAACAATGTGCTTGAGGAGGCCCATGTCCGGCGGTGGACGATACAATATACTTACATAATTACTTTTATATTCCAGTAACACAACAGTAGAGGACTTCTACAAATATTCAGAGAACAGTTCGACTCCTCTCGGCTTCTACTATCTGAACAACTTCGAGAACATTCTGACGAGCGGCGTCACGCTCTTTGAGTTGACTGTCGTCAACAACTGGTTTATACTGATGAACGCCTTCGCCACTGTCGCCGGACAGTTCAGCAGGATATATTTCATGGTGAGAACAGTTTATTATACAACGCGTCATTGGAATAACGCAAAACGTGAAATATGTCCAACCAATTTAAAATATATAAAACCGTTCGAGTGAAAGATAAAATTATTGTAAGGAATAAATTGAAAGTTACAAACACGTAAGGTTGTGTTGTCCTGTCTGAAACGTTCGTAGCGCTCATTACTCGAACCGTGAGCGGCGGCGCGCGTTCGCGGCATGGGCGACGCGTGTTAAATAAAAGATAAAAAAAAACCTATTGTAAATATTATCTATTCAACCCTGGATACTGAACAATCTAATTTAATTTTTTGCGTAAGTCAGCGACATATTGTATGTTAGGTCCTACAAAGATAGTGTAAAATATTTTAATAAATCAGTAGATACACTGAAATTACTAAAATCAACTAATTTATGTTAAATCTAATTAAAATTAAATAGATGAAATATGTATTTCATGATTTTTTGTTACATTAAAAATAAATAATTACACGTGTATAACACTATCCACATTCGTTCGTTTAGGTCTTTGACCTCTGAACGCGCCCGCTCTGTTATAGGCTTATTACACTATACTAGGGATGTTCGGAATATTCGTTTTGGCGAATACTCGCTAATTTTCAATTAGTATTCGCTATTTTTAGATTTATTTATTTCGTAGATCATAGGTACAGAACAGGTGCAATTAATATAAAAAAAATATGCTCGTCCCACCCTGTAGATATACGAAATAAATATAAATATAATTTTCTAAACGACTACTCTAATCGAACCGTAAAAAATCGTAGTGTGAATTTTAGGTAAAAAAGATTTTCTACAAAAAATCACTTCTACTTCATTTGAAAATCAGTTACGAGGCGGATTTTTTAGTTTAATTAGCAAGTGATTTTTAATTTAATTAGAAAGTAATTTTTAGAATAATCAGTAAGGCTTTTTGGTTCAATTAGTAAGTGATTTTTAGTTTAACTAGTAAGTGTTTTTTAGTTTAATTAGTAAGTGATTTTTAATTTAATTAGAAAGTAATTTTTAGAATAATCAGTAAGGCTTTTTGGTTCAATTAGTAAGTGATTTTTAGTTTAACTAGTAAGTGATTTTTAGTTTAATTAGTAAGTGATTTTTAATTTAATTAGTAAGTCATTTTTAGAATAATTAGTAAGGTTTTTTGGTTTAATCAGTAAGTGATTTTTTAGTTGAACTAGTAAGTGATTTTTAGTTTAATTAGTAAGTGATTTTTAATTTAATTAATAATTAATTTTTAGAATAATTAGTAAGGTTTTTTTGGTTGAATTAGTAAGTGATTTTTAGTTTCAACTAGTAAGTGATTTTTAGTTCGAGCCCTTTCAGTATCCACCGCTGGAGCTGGTCTTGTGCACGAGGGATGTGAGGTCTTAAAACGCCACGCTGGTCAAGCGGATGGGTCTAAAGTGTCTAACTAGGGTTCTCAGTTAGTAAAAGTCCACACTTTATGTTTGGAATTGGCGCGAGCATCTTTGCATACCCGCATACCTTGATTATTTGAAGCAACATTTTTTTGTCCCCGCCATATTGAAGGCGGTTTGAGAATTTGATATTTTTTGAGTAGTAACACGCGCTCGGCGGCGAGCAGAGTTAGATTTGGAGATAAATTCACACCGCGGCCACGGACAGTTGTTATTTATTATTCGCGCCTATTGATTGGATTTGCACGCGGATATCCTTGTGCCACGCGAGTGTCTTGCTTGGAATTGGTTGGATTTGTTGTGATTGTGCTTGTGTATTGGAAGTGATATCTCGAGGTGATTTTGCTGCCGTGTGTGAGTTGCCGAACGATAGCGGCCACCGGCTCACCACGGAACGAGACTTGGATTACTACACAAGTATCTATTGTGAATGTATGTATATATTCAATCACACTAAGATAGGTCACGTCTAGTAGGGACTAGCGTAGGTACACTTTCCAGATTTGTGTGTGGGCAAAACCACCTGGGGTAAGTGAGACCTCTAAATTGTATAAATTGTTGATTATTTGCTTACCCACCATTTTGGTGGATATACTGAGTAAGTGTACATTTGGGCCCGAGTGCACATTCCTCGGGCTGCTTTCGCGTAACGCGAGGCAGGTGCGCGCCTAGTGTGCGCATCGTAAACAAACTGGTAGCAGAGCGTGGTTGATACCGTCATCAACCATTATTTTGTTTTTTTTTGTTTTGTCATTATTCAATATTTGTTCGTGATAATTGTAACTTCACGTGTTAAGGGCCTTGCGTATATTGGGTCCACGCTCCTGCTACATCGTAAACATCTGGTAGCAGAGCGTGGTTGATACCATTATCAACCATTCCTTTTTTTTGTTTTGTCATTATTCATCAACTTGATAATTGTAACTTCCCGTGTTAAGGGCCTTGCGTATATTGGGTCCACGCTCCTGCTACATCGTAAACATCTGGTAGCAGAGCGTGGTTTGATACCGTTACGTGATATTGATGACATTGATAATACCGTTAGGTAGTTAATATTGATGACCTTTTGTCTTGTTTATATATTGGTAATTTGGTTTAAATATTTGCTTTTGATTTTTTATTTTACGTTCACGGTTTGAAGGCTAGGCCCTACGTATATTTTGTATTCTGAGTATATTTTGAATCCACGCGTGCGACGTTAGTAGCTGGCTAGTTACCCACACGCGTTAATAATTTATTTTGGATATAACGCTTCACGTTTTTTTTTGATAGCTGGACATTGTGGTTTTATTGAGTCCACGCTCGTGTACATTTTTGGTTGCGTTTATTTTAATTTGATAATTTAATTTGTTTATTTTGTTGTTGTTTTGTCAGGTAGTCTTAATTAATATTTTGGACGGTTATACCTTCTTGAAGACACATACGCACCCCTTTTGTTTTTTATTGTGCCTCCACTGCATTTTTTGTTTTTTTTTTTATTTTGTTATTTTTTTTGTTATTGTTGTTTTTTTTTTACTTTTATTTTTGTTTTTTATTATTGGTTTTGTTTTGTATTGCGTGCGTCCTGAGGTGTAGACATGTCTGTCAAGGTGACCTTTTCCACACATCAGTCCGCAATGACTGCGCAGCTGGACCGGAAGCAAGCCTTACTCGCCCGGGCGAGTGAAATGCCGGCCCGTTTGGTGGCGTTAGATAGGAGTTATGCTGAGGGCTTGACATTTATGGCGAATTTGGAAACGCCTGTACCGGACGAGCAGAAGCAGCGTTATGAAGCGGACTTTGGCCAGATCTATGAGTTTGTGGACACCATTAACGAGGCGGTCTCCCACATCTCAGCTCCCTCTGGTGGGGCTTCAATTGTAACACCCCACGCCTTGTTGGGTCGTCTCCCCACGCTCAACCTTCCCACCTTTGACGGTGATTTGGACCCGTGGTTGAGCTACTATGGGATGTTCAACAGTTTGGTGGACTCCCATACCGACCTGTCAGCTGCTCAAAAAATGGCGTACCTGTTGGCCTCCTTACAGGGAGAGGCTCTAGGCCTGGTACAGCACCTGAAGGTCGATGACAGCACCTACTCGACAGCCATGGACTTGTTAAAGCGCCGTTACCACAACGTGCGCCTTTTGGCTGACACCCATGTGGGGCAAATTTTGAATCTGCCCAAGGTTGCCTGTGCGTCAGCCTTACGGACAGATATTGTTAACCCGGTTTGGTGGCGGTTAACGCCTTAAGGCGATTGGACTTACCAGTGGACCAGTGGTCTTTTTTGCTGCTCCATATTGTGTTGGCGAAACTGCCTTTGGAGTTGCGGCTGCGCTTTGAGCGACAGTATGGTGGGGACAGCTCCACTCACCTGCCTTCCTATGAGGACCTGGAAAGGTTCTTGGAAGACGAGTGTCGCAGGGTGGATACCGTGGAGGGTTCCATTCCCTCGATGCCGCAGACTAGTGTTCGCCGAGAGCGACCATTGGCCCGACCGCAGGGTCCGCCGGGTTTCAAGCAGTCACGGCCGAGATTTGGGGTCTCCCAAGAGGAGTCCGTGGCTTGCAGATTCTGCAAGCGCTCCGGCCACCGGATGACTGCTTGCCACAAATTTGTGGCCTTGCGCGTAGCAGCGCGTCGACACATCGCCAAGGAGAGGCGATTGTGTTACCATTGCCTGGAGGGTCACTTCCAGCGAGAGTGTCCTCAGCCTCGTCCATGTGGATAATGTGGTGGTGCTCACCACGTTCTTTTGTGTGCGAACCGCAACCAGGAGGGTCCTGGTGTTCGTGATGCTGAGCGACACTTAGCTGCTCGCGCTGGTGGTGACAGTCCTGCCAGGTCCAGCGCCCAGGATCGAGCCCTTACGGGCGGGGGTAGGCGTTCGCCACCTCCTAGAGGCGCTGTTGGGTTTGCGGAGTACTCCACAGTCTACCGCAACCGGAGATTCTCCCCCCCGCTGTTGGAGCGACCGAGGTTGGAGCGGCGTCCACCCCGCCTGGGAGGGCAGGCTGCAGCCCCCCTCTCATCCGCACATGTTGTGCAGGGTCGTCGCGGTGAGGGCAGGGTAAACAGTTATCGTCCCCTGCCGCACTCGTGGAGGGAGCCCTCACTCCGTAACTTCTCCCGTTAGGGACTTGCAGCTCACCACGCTGAGAACCCAGAGACCATCCTCTTGCCTACGGTCTCTGTGCGGGTATGGGACCCGAAGGGCAACTCGATTGTTGTTCGTGCCCTTTTGGACTCGGGTGCCCAGGGTTGTAGTCTCAGCTTGGTTGGTGAGTCGATTGGATCAGTCCAGTCATTTTTTGGGCGAAATGTTTTTTGTAGAAATTATGGGCTGCTGAATTGTCGTGGGATGAGCCTCTTCATGGAGAGTTATTGTTGGAATGGCTAGAGTTTGTGTCATCCCTCCCAGCTCTTAATCGGGTTTCCTTGCCCAGACGTTTCCTTCCGTCTGGAAAGTTTAGAGCTAGCCTTCATGGCTTTTTTGATGCTTCCGAGCGAGGGTATGCAGCGGTTGTTTATCTACACGCACAGTGGATGCTGCTGGACATGTTTTGGTCTCGCCGGTTCTAGCAAAGAGCAAGGTTGCGCCTATTCGCTCGCCTATGACAATACCGAAGCTAGAATTGTCAGGCGCCAGTCTCTTGACTCGTCTCTTGAATCATGTCGTCGCTACTCTAGGGCGTTCCGTAGAGTTAGTAGACGTCTTTGCATGGACAGACAGTCAAATTGTGCTTTGTTGGTTGCGAGCTTCTGTTCACACCTTGGAGGTGTTTGTGGCGAACCGTGTTTCCCAGATCCAGGCGTCGCAAGCTCGATTGATTTGGCGACATGTCCCTGGCGATATAAACCCAGCTGATTGTGCATCACGTGGATGCTCAGCCCTAGAGATTATTGGACATCCGTTGTGGTGGGGTCCGGACTGGTTGAAGGGACCAGTGTCAATTTGGCCGGCCTCACGGATTACTCTAGTTCAGCCTGCGATAGGCTTTGTAAGTTTAGGCATATTGTGTGTTTTTGTGTGCCTGTCTACTAAGGCCACACACTTGGAAGTTGTCTCTGCTCTCTCCACAGAAGCCTTCGTAGCGGCCCTCAGCCGATTTGTATCTCGTAGGGGACTCCCTACCTTGATTAGGTCCGACAACGGAACTAATTTTCAGGGGGCCAATAACTACTTAAGGGATGTGTATGAGTTTCTTGAAGAGCAGAAAATGAATTTGGGTCGTGAGATGGCCCTCCGTGGGATAACCTGGCGCTTCGATCCGCCAGTTTGTCCGCACTGGGGTGGAATTTTTGAGGCCGTAGTTAAATCGGCAAAGACCCATTTGAGGCGCGTTATTGGTGAGACGATTCTCACATTTGAGGAACTCGCGACCGTGTTTGCGAAAGTTGAGGCCGTCCTCAACTCTCGACCGCTATGCCCACTTTCGTCGGATCCGAATGATTTGGAAGCCCTAACGCCGGGCCATTTTTTGATTGGTCAGCCACTCGTCGCTCTGCCAGAGTACCCTTGGACTGATGTGCCCAGTTCTCGTTTGTCGCGTTTTCAATTGCTCCAGCAACTCACTCAGAGTTTCTGGAAACGCTGGCACCTTGAATATTTGCACACTCTGCAGCAGCGCGTCAAGTGGACGGACAAAACGAATCCGCCGAAGGTTGGCGACCTCGTGTTGGTTAAAGATGCTAACCTACCGCCCTTGTGTTGGCGCCGGGGGCGCATTGTTAACCTTTTTCCGGGCTCTGATGGTGTTCCCAGGTTAGCCGAGGTCTTGGTGGGCGATTCTATTTTGAAGCGGGCCGTCGCGACATTATCCCGCCTACCCATTGATTAGCGACCCGAATACTTCGGCTCGGGACGGGGGATTGTTTGGAATTGGCGCGAGCATCTTTGCATACCCGCATACCTTGATTATTTGAAGCAACATTTTTTTGTCCCCGCCATATTGAAGGCGGTTTGAGAATTTGATATTTTTTGAGTAGTAACACGCGCTCGGCGGCGAGCAGAGTTAGATTTGGAGATAAATTCACACCGCGGCCACGGACAGTTGTTATTTATTATTCGCGCCTATTGATTGGATTTGCACGCGGATATCCTTGTGCCACGCGAGTGTCTTGCTTGGAATTGGTTGGATTTGTTGTGATTGTGCTTGTGTATTGGAAGTGATATCTCGAGGTGATTTTGCTGCCGTGTGTGAGTTGCCGAACTGTAGCGGCCACCGGCTCACCACGGAACGAGACTTGGATTACTACACAAGTATCTATTGTGAATGTATGTATATATTCAATCACACTAAGATAGGTCACGTCTAGTAGGGACTAGCGTAGGAACACTTTCCAGATTTGTGTGTGGGCAAAACCACCTGGGGTAAGTGAGACCTCTAAATTGTATAAATTGTTGATTATTTGCTTACCCACCATTTTGGTGGATATACTGAGTAAGTGTACATTTGGGCCCGAGTGCACATTCCTCGGGCTGCTTTCGCGTAACGCGAGGCAGGTGCGCGCCTAGTGTGCGCATCGTAAACACTTTATTTGACACACTTTATTCACGTAGGTATGTCAAGATTTACAATAGCGATTTAGATTTTAGAAGAAAGAGCATGAATTTCACACATAGGACGTCACTGATAGGATAACGAATTATTAGAAAATGACTAGAACAAGATTGAATAGAAATTTATAATGAATAGAAACTAAAAATTGCGCATGCATTCGCCGTCGGATATCGGTAGTGACTGTGCGGCGCCCGCTCGCTCCGCTCTGCGCAAGCGCATTCTACAAGCGGCCGCGCGTACATTCCTTAAGCAAATTTAGCATCGGCCGGCGGGTTTGCTTGCCTAATTAAATTAATTGCAGTGTAGGCAAGGTTCCTACAGGTCCAACAGTGTATACTGAAAGGGCTGATTACATTGTTGAAATATTTGGTCGCCCCCTATTGTCATGTTGATGTGTGCACGGTGTTCGCAGGTGTTCTACCTATTCACGATGGTAGTGCTGACCATCGTGGTGGCGAGCGTGCTCGAGGCGTTCCGTTTCCGCATACAATACAAACGAAGCACTACCAAGCGGGACGGTAAGATGTTATTATTTATTTTGTTCACTAGCGGTATGTTAGGGTATGTATGGTTAATTCAATTACCCTAGGAATTTTATAACCGATCGGAATAAAAAGTACCCAAAATGTTAACCCAGCTTATAAGTTATAATTATGACAAGCTGCATTAAAATCCATCTAGCGGTTTTTGCGATCAGACAGATAGACAAAACATACATTTTCTTTTTATTTTGGGCATGGGTTGGGGAAATGGGTAATAAATATATATATACATAATACTGTATTTAAAACGTAATACTTATCGCTGCTGTCGGCTCCATTTACATTGGTTTAATTTGTAGCGGGATATTTGACATGGGGAAAAATAGTATTTATTTAAAAATTATAATACCCTCTCGGGGCACACGGATTGAAAAATATATCCCCGAATTCCTTTGACTGGTTAACCGATAAATATTTCGTTTTAAGTGATTCCATGCCATTACTATTATTGGGCCGTTCCAATAATAGGTCGGATTTGACATATGACGAACCATATAATCCACCGATGTGAAATATTAATTGTCATAAGACGCAACGCTTCCAAGAAAACGACACTTAAAATTTATCGAGCTATACTACCAGACGTAGTAGTATTGTGATTTCAAGTTTATAGGACCATTAAGAAAATAAAAACGTGTGCGGTCAGAGGACCCCCCCCCCGCCCCCCCTCCCGTCAGGAACGAAGATCCTCACGCATTTTTTTTTAAACTCCAAATGTAATTCGAAATAAAATCTGTATAGTTCATGTATTTTTTTTTATTCTGTATCATATTTTCAATGCAAATGATTTAAAATAAGGAATCAAATCAAAAATTTAGATTATACAACCGGCCACGCACTAGTCTGCACGTCTGTTATTCTGCTCGAGTCTCGCTCTCGATAGTATCGAGAGCACAGACAAAGAGAAAGGCGTGTGGAGGGGGTAAAAATCTTACGTGACGTTACATTTTCTCTCGAATCACACCTACCGCAAGCCGCGTATTCCAAAAATCCCATATATACTTTTACACCCTCTTTCATTAGTTGGATTTCAAGATATCTCGAACTGTCCAGGAAGTCAGGACTAACCAAATGTCATGTTTCTGGGTTCAATAGTTTTGGCTCAGCGTTGATAATTTCAGTCAGTCAGACGTTACTTTTGTATGATGAAGTGTAATAAAGTTTTTTAAACGAGAAATTAATAAATGATACACAACGTTGTTGAACAGAGGAGAAGCTCCTTCATGAGGAAGTGCACACGAGTTGGGAGGAAGCTCAAAGACTGGGCGCCGGTGGCGACCTCGCCGATGAGTTGAAACCCTACATGACGCCTGGGGTAAGTTGCACTATTTTTTCTTGAAAATATAACATCATTTTGTGTCTCTCCATAGCTTGATATATAGGCTTCTGACAAGGTTCTCCACCATACAATTGGTCTTCGGTCCATTTGGCAGAATACCAAATGGACGCTTTCCAAAGCATACAGAATATACGGGTTGTATCTTTTTTTTTTAAATTTTTTCTTCAACTTTTATACACTTACGAGTATAATTACAAAGCACGAAACATTTTTTTTTAATACATAAACATTTTATGTCAATTAACACAGTAGGACCCATGGCTTCAGGAAGTGTGTGGATACTCTCTGTTCATATTTGTTCTATTTTTATTTTATTTTTATAGAAAGATGTCGTTTATGTGGCAAATGAGCACACAGTCCACCTGGTGGTAAATGGATATTGTCGCCCTGCGACACCCGCGGTACATGCCAACATTAGTCCAGAACGACAAACCGGCTCGACTCCGGATGCGCTGCTTATGTTTGTTGATGTAAGATTGGATTTGGAGAAAGGATTGAGGAAATGGTAAGGGATAGGATAGGATGGGAATGGCCTCTGGAATATCTCACTCACTACCGAAACACGTACGTAACATTGGGTAATATGATGAAAGTGGAAAATGCAGTACACTTGAAGTTAGTCTTCTGTGGGAGATGGGTAACGTGGCCAATCGAGTGCGCCCAGCGGCTGTTGAATTGTAGCGTGCACCTCCTGAAATTGTGTGTCTCCTAAAGTATTTGTGTTTTGTGTATTTTTATGTACCAGGGTGTAGCAAATAAAGATATTTATTTTATCTACGGTTAAATAAAAAATACCGGAACCTCTACCATTAAAAGTAACAACATTTGTTCTGCGACTTTTTTAATTAGAAATTATTCCCAGGAAAAAAAAGAAATGTAAATGAACCCTCTGTCTTTGTTACTCTGTATTACTCACTACGTGTTACTAACGGTAACGCTGCACACTGCATTCATAAACAGTTACTAATGGAATCGCTACTGTTAGATGCCTACATGTATGTACACCGGTGTGAGTGTACGTACGCTGCGCGAGTGAGTGGTCTGTGTGAGAATAGTGCTGAATTTCAAGAAGCCCTAGAACAAAAAAAATTACTTTTCATGTTACAAATTCACTGTTAAGAACATGCACGTATATTTAATTTCAGCCTGTATTTATTGTCGTGTACGTTTCCAGGTGCAGGTGACGTTCATAGGGTCCCGTCCGCGCACCAAGGAGGTGCTGCAGCGGCGCATGTACCAGCAGGACATACAGAAGTGGCTGGCTGAGGAAGACGAGAACGAAGGTATGTGGGGAACTCTTCTAGGGATCTCTCCCTGTAAGAGAGCTGTGAATAGGATTTTGCAAGGTCGACGGCGCGCCCGCATACCCCCTGGTGTTACAGGTGTCCATGGGCGGGGGTAACACTTACCATCACGTGGGACCGCTTGCTCGTCCGCCCATTAGTCTATAAAAAAAAAAAATCTAATTTCTATCAGCATATAACGTCCCACTGTAGGGCACATGCCTCCCCCTAGTAAATCACCGGGTTTACGGGCCCAGTGCGGATTGGTGGATCACATACTGCAGATTATTTTTTTATTTCTTGAGCATGCCGGTTTCCTCACGATGTTTTCCCTCACTGCCAAGCTAATGACATTTTTTATAAATTCGTATTTAACTAGAAACTCAGTGCGGGCCGAGGATTTAAACTCACAATCACGCGCATATGAATCGAGTATAGATACCCATAGGCTATCTCACTCGAATTTACAACCTTGATCTAACTCAAGGAAAACATCACCTGAACTTTGAAAGTCAATAGAAACAAAAATAAAAAAAAAGGATATATACAGTAATCCCCCCTATAACACGGTACTCTTATAACACATTTTCATATTACGCGATTTCAATCCCCCGTATAACACGGGCATTCCCCCCATATAACGCGGGGATTTCCCACATTATATTTCTGTATGTACTGTGAAATTTATAATGATAGTGTAATTTATTTGAAATTAACTGTTGTTTTAGTTCATATGCATAAGTTTTTTATTTAAAATGTTCTTAGTTTAGTTCGATTTTAATAAAACGTACATATTTCGTTCATAATATAGTTTTTTCTTAATATTCGATTTAAACCCCCTTTAGCGAGAAAAGTTAAACGTGAATAATTTATACGTAACGCGTTATACGGGGTCGTAAAAACGCGTTATACGGGAATACTCCTACAACACGTTTTCCTATAACGCGGAACCAATCTACCTTGTTATAGGGGGGATTGCTGTATTTGTATGATACAGACTTTTACTAAATTTTTTCGAAGACTCGAGTTCATTGATATGAAAGTGTTACATCGATTGTATGCACAAATAATAATTTTTTTAACGTTTTAACGTCCTCTTAACGTTGCGAAATTTTTGAAATTAAATTATTTCACAGGCGTTCCCCCATCGACCACTTTGACCTCTAGCGAGGACCCTCTAGCCCCCCCTCTCATCCACCAGCCCGAGGCCGAGACCAACCACCAAATAAGAACGGGCTACCAATTGTAGAACATACTCCTCCTAATACTCTACAATAGACTAATGTTCTTATGGGACGCCCTAAAAGACTTATGATGGACTTTCATTCGATGGATATTCGGATAATCCCAATATTTATTTAGTTATGAAACCTACTCGCATTAAATGTGTCGTTTCTTTCCATATATATATATATATATACACGTCATTTTAATTTATATATCCTATTCCGTAACAAGTCCATTTCACAACTTGTTTTCTGCACTAATTCGCCTCATTCCCCACTCGTCCGACGGTGTACAATTAAGCAGAAAATAAATAGTATTTTCGGTATTTACAACTAAATTATAAAATAGATTGTATATACCTACATACTCACTTATTCAAAATTAAATCCTTCTGTACTTTCAATCAAATGCCGAACAAGCAGAAGAATAAATTATAAGTTGGACACTTTTTTATCACACTGGAGAATGAGACGAACTGGTGCAGAAGACTAGTTATAAAATTAACTAGTTATGGAATAGGTATTAATTAAAATGACGCATATGGAAAGAAACGACACAGTTAACATGACAAGTAGGTTTCATAATCGTTTGATTGAATAAATAAAAAATAAAAATAGTGCGAGTTTAAAATTAGAACGAGCCAGCGTTCCGATATTCTGCCAGGTTTTAAGGTGTTTTATAGCGATAGCTTTGTTTTTTTTTTTTCTTTAATTGGAGTGTTTGTGGCAAATGAATGGTATTATGATAACATCTGTGATAGTCCTTAAATGTTCATATTTGAACTCCATATTTTTCTATATGATGTTGCTGTTTATTTTCATTTTAACGTAGATTAATGACATAGCCACGGCGAAGAATCAATGAGATTAACGTTAGGTTGTTTTTTATTTACCAAAGTGGATTTTTTTAATTTAGTTATAAGCTATAAAAGTACATTTAGTAAAATTGTCTAGAGTTTGGCAAACGAACGTTTCATTAAAAAGAGTGGCAAATTTAAAAAGATATTTAAAAAAAATTAAAAGTGTTGACAACCACTTTTTCTCTTCATATTTCTTTATTTATTGCACAAAGTGACAAAAGGTGGACTTAATGCTAAGAACCATTATCCCCATTATGGCAATAGCGCAATTATCGTATTGTGCCAGTGTCAATTTTGTTTTTCTTGTTAAATGATTCTCTAGTTTAGGTACCTGTACCTACCTTACTTTAAACAATTTGAACATTTATTACGCGATCTATCCAATTCTATAGAATTATTAGATACAAAAGAAATCCAACTTACTATAAAAATGTTGTCATTTAATAATAATAACGTTTATGCCACGTTTCCTTTGCCAGACTTTATATATGGCAGCTAACATTCTAAAATCGCTATTAGATAGAGAAGCTAATTTGAGATCATCATAATCAATTAATATCGTATGAGTATTGAGATGTCGATAATTAATAATCATGAAGTTATAATTTTAATAATCAATAAGTATACATGATATGATAAGGAATTGCCTTCATAGTCCATATAAGTTTCACTGGTTTTAGAGATTTGACTTGGGTATATCTCTAGTGTTATTTTTTTAATGCCTAGTGGAACGAAAGCACCTTCCAGACGTGCGAACAACTGATTGCGCTATAATTGCAGTAATTTTAACATCTGTACTACATCTGTACCAACGAGTAGCGATAAAAACTGTAAACAAAGTCACCTTTACCAAGTAGATATATGTTCCGACGAATTGTGAATTGCTTCGTACTCATCAATACATCAAATACGATGCGTCACTACATAGTTATGAAGTTGACCGCGCCAAACATTTTATATTTAGTTTTCCATTCATTTTTTTAACATTTTTTATATTATAATTTTTTTTACATTTTAATTTTGATTATACGTTTAATTCGAAGTCGATTAACTCCTTTTCTTGACTATGAAATACGTCAATAAAATCTATTGCAGTATGGGGCGTGGTGTCACCAATATCGGCCATTTTTGTGTTCATTCAGCTTACTATCGGGTGTCACTTGTTTTTTTATTTGGTGCATACTCGTTGAAAGTTTTTCGTTGTTTAATTAATTAATTATGTAATTCGATGTTAAATAATTCATGCAATCTTTGAAATGTTTTAGAGCCCCCTGAAATAATGTTTACTATTTTTATCGCTTCTGGATGGTCGTCCTTTAGGTAGGTGTGCAGTATGTGCGTGGGAGGCCTTTGAATTTATACGTGTGAAAATGATTTCTAAAGTTAAACGATATTAAAATATAGTATACACTAGAGATTAGTCGATAAATGTGATAAGTATATTATGGACCATATTATAGCGAATTCTATTTACTTTTCAACGTTTTAATTTATCTAACCTATTTTTTTTTTTTTTTGTTAATATATTCTGCAAATCGGTGTTGTAAAATAAAAATACCCACATAAAGTGTAAGGTGTATAAATTTAAAAATATATATATATATCAATTAGTACTAACGAAGTTATAAAAATGTAGTTAAATTCAATTAAAAAAAACTATTTAATTTAGTCGTTAAATATAATATGTATATTATAAAATAATTATTAACATTTAACTTCCGAACCTGAACATTGCAAAATTCATCTTCAGTAACCATTGTTTTAAAAATGTTTTTTTATAGATTTAAAATAATAAATTATGGTGCTTTCACCAAAGATGATTTAAACTATTAAGAATGGACATTGAGTTATGGAAAACATATATATTATATTAAGCAGACAAAAAAAAGTTTCAAGTGTTTCAGTCAGAAGAACTGAAATGTGAGTGATCAAAAATGTGCAATGTTTAGACTTTGAATAGTACGAACTAAACATGACTTAAAATTGAACAATATTAGACGAAAAGTTCAGTTTGTAGAAATGGTGGCCTGCTTTAGCAGACTATCAATGATTTATCATTGAAATCGCTATAGGAAATGTATGACATCCGACCAAAGGGACCTTATTGTCTGTGTGGACTTATTGACTTTGGTTAAGATTTTATAACATAAAACTTGGTTGTTTTAAGATTGTACGTAAATAGAAGTGCACTCTAACATCTGATTTTTAACATTTTTTTAAGACTATTAGTCTCAATATCATGGAAACTAGAACCGACAATAGGGATCTTTTTCTCAGGTGCCACATTTGAAAAGTATCAACCAATTAAGCGTTCGCACCAATACAAACTTCATCACAGATCATTATCAACTTATTCACTAAACAGTTACAGTCAAATCAACGAGACACGAGCTTTGCATTTGTGTGAGTGGGGGCCACATTCGTCCAATTCGATTGTCGAAATGGTTCGCGCTGTATACTATCGCTGTGCACTCACACAAACGCAAGGCTCATGTCTCGTTGATGTCACTGCTGGTACCTACCTCCGACCGCAAATATAACGTTGTAGAACAAACTTATTCATTCGGTTAGGGCGACGGAAATAAACTTTAAAAACCACCGTAATAACTCGTGTACGAACGTAATAAAGGTTGTAATCTTGCGAACGCTTAACTTTTGCTTATAATTGATAATATCATATAATGTTAGACGACATTAGTTTTTGATCGAAAGCTGTTATTAATCGTTTTGTCCCAATCAGATATAGTAAAAGGAATGATTAAATGATTGCATTTAAAATAAAATGTATTCCTATAAAATCGTATTCAAATATTATTTTAGCCTAGTTGTAGGCGTCCTAGGTTGGTTCCCAGAAAGTGCAAATTAATCTATGACAATCTATTGTGTATCTTTTTCTATCTTCATACTACAGAAAAAGACGAAGCATAATTTAGATTGTCAAAGAATTTCGCATATTTTGAACGCAGCCCTAATAGTGACATTAGTGACAATATGAATGCGGTGACAGGGTTATTTTGCCTCTCACTTGCTCTAGTGTAAATTGTGTGGTTTCTGTCACGTAGTGTGAAAAATTTAATTAAGTATTCAAACTAAGTGTAAAGAACTTGAGCTAATAAAATGACTTACCGTTTTATGTAATCAGAATAATATCCCCTTAACACAAAAGAGACTGGTTCGATTGGTTAAACATATGCTACGTTAGATCACTGTGGAATACTATTATAAAAAAGATAAAGAAAGAATAACATTTATAAGGCAAATTGTTGCGACAAAGAACAATGGAAAAACTGTATGGGTGTCGTCCCAACCTACCGATGAACAAAAAAATACTGACAATGTATTTATTACAGTCATCTATTACATCTAATCGTTGTAAGCAATTGTCAAACCAACAATGGTTGGATCTACATATTTGGATAAATTGTGAAAATGTACCTGTATATGTTAAATAAAAAAAAAACTGATAAACCAATGGGGTTCTTTTACTAACACAAATATGAAAAATATTTTAACAAATAAAAGAAACAGAAAAGCGGTTCGCGCACGATTTTGACATTAACTGTCTTAACATTAACAGATCTGTGAAATAAAAGCTTTCATTTGAAGTATAATAATACCTCAAGTGTGTGATTTTTTTGAGATACTTGCCCGTCCTCTTTTGTTTGTTTTTGTGGGAGAGTTTACAATGAAGAGAAATCAAAAGTAATTATTATTAATGCAAAATATTAGTTAGTGACTATTCTAAAACCATAGGCCCCATTTATGATTAATCAGGGAAATGATCTGACTGTCTGGGGAATGAGTCGAGTCATTTTATAACTTTGTCCACTTTTTAAACTACAATTCGAAAATATTGTTCATTATAAATATTAGTAGATGCATAATGTATTTGCTGTAATCTGTTCACGAGCTAATAAATGGATTGCTTGAAAGTTCTAAATAATCATATTATTTATTTTAAATAGCTTAAAAAAACATACATTAATAATTACAATCTTCACTAACAAATTAGTACTTCAGTGAGTATTGCACACAATCATCTGGTGGACAATTTATTTAGATTGTATACCAAAACGTACGAAAATTGACCTCATAACTATTTCATTACGATATCTTTTCTATCTAAAGCGCGCGCCACGAGCAGGAAAAATTTTGTAGCGCGCGCTTTAATTAGATTGCAATTTTTGCAACAAAAATTTGCAATTTGGACTTAACAGTTGCACTATTTAGTTTTATTTAGATTAAATGTAGGTTTACACGGTTTAGTCCAAGCTGATGGTAGCTACAGATCGTAGACTATACTAAAAATCATTCCATATTCAAAGGTAAAGGTTGGTTATGGAATTTTAAAGTTTATTAGCTCGTGTGTAGATTCTTTTATAAAAGTACACGGAAGTAGAAAACACAGGGTTCAATAAAGTACGCCATATTATACGAAATAAACATAATATATCTCATTTAAAGGCCATATTCGTTTTGTATTTTGCAACAATTTAATTTACAGTAGATTTAAATATTTTTTCTTTTCTGTCTTCCAATGTTTCTGTGCTAATGATTGTTTTAATGTAAATCTGTAATCGATCAAATCTTATTTTGCCACGATTTTTAAATATATAATAATGTACCTACTTGCAAACGTCCAAATGTAGAAATATTGTTTTGAAAATTGCCACATATTCATTATGGCATTGTATAATGGACTTTCGCAAAGTAACATCTGATTTCATAAATTACAAACCAGTAAGTAAGCTCTATCTGTTTTCATCTTCAAATACATTTCAGTAAACTGTATAGTTTTTGTTGTATGTACCTATATTGTATGCATATATTTGTCATTTGTACGGACAGATTTTGTAATTTAAGTGCAACTGCATCTTTAGTCTGTGGTACGGGCTCGATAAAAGAATTTGATGTGATAAAGAAATATTTCCAATCTATTTTTAAGTTTTTAACAGTATTAATTTTGAATTTCAATGCTTAGCATTAATAATATAATTTATATCGAAGTCACGTTGTTGATACGCAAATTGTACCGTTGTAATGACGTGTTATTATGAATAAATGCACTTTTAGCTATTTTTGTTTCTTAATTTAATCCCTTCACCAAATTCTATTAAAGCTTGTGGCTCTAGCTCATTTTAGTAGGAAGAGACAAATAATGAGACGGATCCTCTCTATTGAAAATAAACACTTAAACGTGAAAAAGGCGTGTACCTATGTAGGTACTGCCAACATCTTATTATAAACTTTGGAAACTTAACATAAACAAAAGCGCTGTTAGCATCCGTCTTAAGTGCGGCGCTGCTAGCAGTTACGGTATATGGTTCATATTCTCACGTTATAAGCTATATTTTTGTTAGATAAATGGTTAAATTGTTAAAGATCGCCGGTGGTAACTGGATGAGAAAAGAACCGAAGAACCGATGTGATGTGGCGACCCCGTAGGTAGAGAAACAGGCTGATGATGATAAATAAATTATTATGTTTGCACTGCAATGAATATGTAATTTTATTTAATACACGCTGACTTTATGTGCTGTGAGGCATTTTAATTGAAAACACTGTCAATACATGCTCCTGAGGGTCATTACACCTACCAACTAGATGCTCCTCCTGGTAAGAATGAGTCAATTTTTTTACACTCGTCCCTACCAGACCGTTGGGACAATAGTAATTGAATCAATAATTATCACCGACCCCCTTTACTAGACGCCTCATATTATTGAATCTTAATATGAGGGGTCTAGTACCAATTGTGCAACTATTTCATACAAATCTCTTTACCGTCCAGTCTTGGCTGACCTCATGTCAATGACCGAAATCCTTCCTGCTCGTAGCGCGCGCTTTGGTAGGGGAGCCACGCTGTCGCCTCGTAACGGAGACTACGATACGTTGTATATTACTTACTAATCGCATTACTTTGTACTTTTTAATTTTGATATTTTTTTATGGTCATATTTTTAATTTGACTTTATATATTGATATTACTAATGCCCAGCGTTTGTCGCTCTGTATGTCGACATGCACCACGAATATGCATGGACGACAGTATCTACTTATTACCAGTTGAACTTTTTTTTATAGACAGAAGGGCGGACGAGAAAGCGGTCCCACGTGATGGTAAGTGTTACCACCGTCCATGGACACCTACAACAACAGGGTGCGTCGCCGACATTGCAAAACCCCATTTACAGCTTTCTTGAAGAACCCCATGTCGTAGCTTAATGGGAAGATCTCTTGAGGTAGTTCGTTCCACAGCCTACGGGTTCGCGGTATAAAATTATTTTTGGACCGAACAGTGCGCGACACCTCTGTATCGAGGAAATGCGGATGGACCGCACTTCTGTGACGGGAGGTGCGGTTGTAGAAACCCGAGGTGGGAATTATATTGAACAATTCTTCAGAGCATTCCCCATTGTACAGGCGGTAGAACACACAGAGAGACGCAACGTCTCTCCGAATGCTGAGGGGTTCTAAACCGCCCGTGAGAGCGGGAACTGTTTGTTTGTCTTCCATCTTCTTTCTATATATTCAACTAGCGACCCGCCCTCGCTTCGCTTCGGTTTTTTGTCTATTTTTTCAAAATTTCAAAATAAAATATAGTCTATATTAGACACGGATAATGTAGCTTCCTATTTGTGACAGAATTTTTGAAATCGGTTCAGTAGTTCCAGAGATTACCACCAACATACACACAAACACACAATTTTACCTCTTTATATATTATTATAGACTAAATAGTAGGTATCACAAGTAAAAAGGAAACAAAGACTGATAATTCCAACAATTTACTCTCAAATTTCATTACAATTGCGCATAATTCATTGAACATTTATACGTTTTTATTCTAGTTTCTTTAGCACCCGTTACTTACGGGCTAAAAACACTTAATAATTTAAACTATTTATTATTTTAAAAGTATGATTGCAAATCAATCATTGAACTTAATAAAATAATTCTAATGTCTTTAAGATTTACTTAAATTTTAAGTTATTTATATGTCAACAAAGAAATAGTTTTCGTCATAATTTAGCTCTTATTTACAAGTTTGGAAGACATTTTTAAGCAGATTTTTTATTGTATGTACTTAAATTATAGAAAAGTATATAGTCCTTAAGCAGAATGGTCTAAGTTTCACTGGACTTTTACTATGCGGATTCAGTATCCGAATAAATAAATATACCATTGACAACAGATAGATACAGCGGGCGGCTGCGCGGCGCCAACAGCAAATTCTAATGCTGTAGAACAAAGTTGATTTCTTTTGCATTTGCCAACGCAAAAAAGACCATTCTTGAGAATAATTATTATGGAATCGTTGGAACAATCATTCGCGCATTAAGAGCACATTATGCTATGGCAATGGCTCACAAACGGTTTCGATTCTTGGCGCCCTTGATGAATTCCGATTTTCCAAACCGCCCTTGAAATGTGCACTGCGAAAGACGCAAGTGAAGTGAGGTAAAAATAATAAACATAAGACGGGGCCGTGTGGTGTGGCCCAGATGTAGAAACAAATGTTGAAACCACCGCATTTGTTTCCGCGGGTCTCGTAGCCAACAAAGCCGCTACCACAAGCCCTCGGGAACTACTCGTACATCACCTCTAAAAGTGTGAACTAGAAAACCCACTTGGCCAGCCGTTTTAAGCGCTTACATCCCTCGTGCACAAGACAATGATGTGCACGAGGTTGCGCGCGACCAGCAGTGAACGATAAAATGGCTGGTTACGGTGAGAAAACGTCACATATAACCAAGTGGTTAGCACCGGCTCCGTCAGATGTCGCGTTCTATGAAAATTGTGTAATTATTCCGCGGCGGCCGGCTGTGAGGGAGTCGCGACTCCCCAGGGCAGCACCGAGACGCGCACTTTGGAAACAACACTATGCTATGGACTTCACTAGTTTTATTTATTATACACTGACCAAATTGAGCAAAGCTTATTAGGAATTTTATAACATTATTAAAACTAACTGTACTGAAATTAATTAGCTGCCATATAATTTAATCACAAATGTAAACCCTTTTATTATGTTACAATCCAATGTAGTTTGATATT
The DNA here is from genome assembly GCA_914767545.1 of Sesia apiformis. Lineage (NCBI taxonomy): Eukaryota > Metazoa > Arthropoda > Insecta > Lepidoptera > Sesiidae > Sesia > Sesia apiformis. The sequence continues at coordinate 1,478,079 of OU611968.1, forward strand.
GTGTACAACAATATTTTTTATTATGTAGTTTTTGCAACTCACGAGCTCGCGTCTGACTTGTTTGTAGTGGTGAGTGTCCGTACAAGTAAAGAGATACCCTTCGAAATATACCTTTAAATACATTGACGCCAAACTTTCGCATATACATTTATCCATTTATACAACGGACATTTATCCACAAGTAATCCACATGCGTTATTCGCATGTTACTAAATTAAAAAAAAATCAAAATCTGTATATCTACTAATCAGCACTGGGTCAGCGTGGTCGATAATGACCTGAAACTCCCTAGTGATTAACTAATGGAGAGGTCTGTGTCCTACAATAGGACATGGAAAAACTAGCATCAAGATTAATGGACTTGTGAGATGCAATAATAACACTAGTTATCGTCCCCGGTTTCGTCAAAGTTGGCGTAGATCACAATTGTTATGGTGTAATAGATCACACGCTAAAATTGTTATGGTTTTAAACTCATCACAAGACATAATTACTGTTTAATTATGTACATAATGAATTACTAACTTAACCTTAAGTATTGATAGTGCTTTCTTAAGAAAGCACTATCAATACTTAAGGTTAAGAAAGATATACATGGTATAAATAAAGTAACAATTATTATTTTTCTTAGTGAATTAGAAAGAATGTCAATTACGGAGGTCAATGCACTCGTCCATCGTCTCTCAACCTTTTCTTTTTCTGGGCGTCGCGATCACGTGCAGGGGATCGCAGTTGGTCACGGAAAAATGAGCACTAATGTACGAAAAACGTTATATAAATTAATTAGTGATCTATATAATCACATGTTAAACTGTAAAAAATATAATTATGGCCTAAATCATTATTCACGTGCTTTTTGGCAATTATTCAATTTTCGGCCCTTTCGAAGGGTCGCGCGAAACTAAAAAGGTTGACAAACGATGAGCTAGACTGAGTATACGGCGGGGGGGGGGGGGGGGTCGCGGGGGAGAAGACCCGAGGACGCGCGCTACTACGAGTTCTCACTACTGCATTCGTGTTATATTTTAAAAATTTTGATGCAATTTTTATGTTCACATTTGTAATTTGACCTTATTTATTGATACTAGTAATGCTTAGCTCGTAGACTAGGCACGCTGAAGTGGCAATGGGCAGATTATGTTTGCCGCGGGACTGACGAGCGATGAGGTAGACGAGTCCTCGAGTGGAAGCCACGCACCGGGAAGGGCACTGTGGGGACGCCCTCCGGCCAGCTGGAGCGACCATTTCAATAAATACGCCGGTGGCAGTTGTATGAGGAGAGGCGAGGATCGCGTGGAGAGATACTAATGCCTAACAATACAGCGATCGCGCGGTTTTAAACCATTGAGTGTGTATGAGATTCCCACTGGCTCTTAAGCCACTTTATTGTAATAATTTGTAATGTCTGTGACATACATTACATAATAAGGCTTCAATTACAAATAAAAATAACAAACACCGGTAATAAATAACATACAACAATACAATTATTCGTAAAATTAAATAATTAGAGGATAACTAAAACTATACACTTGCAACCCGCTCCAGATAAAGTTTATGATTGTTGTACAATCATAAAAAAATCAATCATAATCATTTATCCGCCAGCAAATTGCCGCTAATGGTCAAATAGCTAAACATCAATCAACGTTCAAAACAAAGTTCATCTGACTCATACAGCTCATATATGTCGGAAACATATAGAAAAAGACAAAAAAATAGCCGAACATTTTCGCTTTTTGTTTTTTTTTCAATTATAAACCTCAACCACGCCCGTTTTTAAGTTCAAGCTGCAAAGTCTGGTCTTGCTGTATTAATCATCTTATATTTTAAAGGGTACACACATAAGAGTACAATACTCTATGGGTACACACAAGTAAACATTAACATTTTGTGGGAATGTTTAATCACTGGGTGTGGTGTTACTTTAAACACAACAAAAACTTTATCATCACCAAAGGAGATGTCAATTTTGAACCTTATGTAAATAATAAAGCTCGGAAAATGGGCACGTTTTTGGCGTGTGAACAGCGTGTGACGTCACGATACATTTACATAAAGCTTGATCAGAAAAATAAAGAACTTGCTGTGGGGGCGCCACATTTGCTTTTTTTATAGCCAGTTAGTGTTCTATATAAATAATGTTCATGAAACTCGCCAAATTTTAATTAAACATTTCTTTCTAAAACTAACGTAATATAACTGAATTTTTAGGACTGTATATATATATATATATATATATATATATATATATATATATATATATATATATATATATATATATATATACATACATATATTGTGACGTCATAGGGCGTTTGAAACTTTAAATAGGTAATTTTCCAACCAATTTCAATTTTTTTCACCACATTTAAATAGGAAAAATCTGCTAGTTCTAAATGTAGTGAACTTCTCCATTAAGAGGTCTTGAATCAACGGATGTATTTCAAAATGTTTAATTTTGTCTTTTTTTCAAATTTCAACCGTACAATAAAAAAAAAATAGTCGAATTTAAACTATCATCCAGTTGGTCACTTCGCCAGTCAAAGATGTGAATTTTCCCTAAAGGTCATTGTCGCAAACATCGGACCACATAATTGTACAAATACACTTATTTAACATAAATGCTTAGAGAACAAGTAGGTATTGGACAAAGACAAACAAAGCCAAAAACGTTTTACATATTTACAGAGACCTTTTGACCGCTAACGATGAATATATCTGATCTAAAGGTATACGGATACTTTATGAGGGATACATCCGTTACATTTATCGCCGGATACATTACATACACATTTTACTTGTGTAACATAAAAACGCGACATTACATTATATGTAACTTTATATTTTTAATTCGTTGGGAATAATGTTCTTCATTCACATAATTCATTATCATTCATTGGTAACGTTCATAATTAATTTGTTTTCTTCAATAAATCCATATTCGAAACAATTAGCTTTAAACATTGAATAAATCTTTTGGCCATTTAAATTTTAAACAAAAGCCAAGCAATATAAATAGATTTTCATTTTACTCTCGTCAATGAAAGTTCAAAAAACATACAGGTGTCAACCACCAAAAAACACTTTTCATTCGAAAAATCAGTCAGTTCTCTCTCAACTGCCGTCCGGTGCGGACGTCTTTTACACTGCAAAAATATTTAATTTGCGACACATTCAAACACGATCTATTAATTTATCTACCAGTTTGTGACACAGGAATGACTACTAATAATTATTACCGCTACCTAAGTCTCAGTTTCTTAGGTGGCGGCTGCTGTCACATCTCTAGTGAGACTCCGGGTCCTCCCAGTCGTGTTTCTTTGACTCTAAACCCGTTTTCCAAGAGCTGCCCAGTGAGAGAATCTACTGTTGAACGAGGGGTTGAAGGTGGGATGAGGACCATTGCGTAGCTGTGGAAAGAAACAATTCTCATTAGTTTGACGTTGGAGAATTATGGCTATTCTATAACCGAAAAAGGTTTCAACATAGACGAGACAAATCAATATTTGATCTTAATTTTTTTTCCCTAATATCTGCAAAATAATGTCATAAAACTTGGAAATTAACTGGTTAAATAATGGTTAGAGAAAATTGTTAACATACACAGGTAAAACAGAGAACCATTTTGATTGGTGTTGAAAATCAATCAATGTTAGGTAAAACGAAAGAAAACGAAGTCATATCAACAGATTTCACTTCTGTTTAAAGCAAAATTCAGTGATTTCACGTCCGTTTTATCTAAGGTATTCTTTGAAAGTAACGTGAACACATCAAATCAACCAAAATACAGAGATGGGATAAATCCTCGTGACATAACTGATACAAGTGACAAATAAAAGTATTTACCCAAAACGAGTTGTTATAATTACGTTTTTAAGTTTTTTTTTTTTCATTACTTCAAACACAATTACCGCGAAATATTACATCATTTACATTATTTCTATATTACTCGTATATAGAAAAAGTATTGTCTTTTTTTTTTCAATTATTTCCATATTTCTCATATTCACATTGATAATAAATACCGTTACATCAAAAATATTGCAGCCATTGTAAAAAGGGAAAACTAATGATACACTCTTGGTAGTTTTTTGTCGCCAAATCAGTTGTAAAGCGGTCAATTTGACGGCCCTGCATATGCCACCATTTTAGCACGGCGATGTCTATACTCTTAGCAACGACACGTGAGCTATGCATATGTGTGAGTGGGTGTCGAGTTGTCCAATCCCATTGTCGAAATGGTTTGCATTTCACATTATCGGTGTGTACTTGCACAAACGCAAAGCTCATGGTCTCCATAATTGAGCTGTACATCTCTGTATTATGGTGAAATGTATGGTGTATTTATAAGTCAAAAGAGTAATACGTCTATGATCAGATATACATAAAATATAATAAAAAACGATTCTGTGTTGTTATCCACCCATTGTGGTGACAAGAAACACCACATAAAGTTTACTTCATAAATTGTTATTTTGTAGATCTCGAGTTCCTCATTACAAATAATAAAAATTACTATAACTAAGGGGGTGAAATAACTAAATAAGTAACGCCACACTCCAGGGCCGATACTAGCACTGCCCGTGTCGTGGGTAGTTATGAAGTCGCGGGTAGTTTTAACAAATATTTGTGAAAATAATAAAATACCGAGCATTATTACAGTTAACAATCTGTACTTTAAATATTTAAAATCGTAACATGAGATATTTTTTGAAAAATATGATCGCAATATAAATTAATATAGAGTCCAAAACAACAATTTTCGAATGCCCGTCCGTCCGTCTGTATATACGCGCAACACGCAAAATCTACTGGAAGATCTTAATGACACTTGGGTATAGCTTATGTGCCGGGTGAATATTTAAGATAATTTTCATCCCGATCCGTTATAGAGAATCAATGTAAAGTTTCCGCGAACCAAGTCGCCGGCACCGCTGATGTTATATTTCATGACTCACCCCCCGCCCCCCGCGCCGGTGAGCTTGCACGCGAGCCCCTTCGCCTGCGCCGCCGCCCTGATAGTCTCCAATGAGGGGTGGGACACGCCCATCGCTGCTAATAGGCAGTGATTCATGTCCCATAGCTCCTGGATAGCACACAATTGAAAAGGAACACTTGTTAGGTTCAAAGGGACTTTATTATTATTAAGCTAACATAATAAAAGATAAATAGTGAAAAATTTATTTTTCATTATTTAATTTTTCCTTAAACATCTGACATGTGAATGATTTATGTGCGCTGTCAAATCTTTGTTCCTGGTATGTATCCTCTAGGTATTTGTTATGTTATACGTGTGTATTTTTACTGGCTGTTTTTTTAAATAATAAAACTATATATAAAAATAATTATATAGGTATAGACCTAATCTGTAACATTTTTTTTTTATGGACGACGACGACAGACGTGCATACAGTCCACCTGATGGTAAGTGGATACTGTCGCCCATAGACATCCGCGATACATGCCAACATTAGTACAAAATGACGAACGTTGGCACGACCCCGGATGCGCTGCCTACCTTTGGAGATATAGGAATGGATTTGGAGAAAGGGTTGGGAAAATGGGAAGGGATTCCCATCTCGCTCACTACCGAAACACGTACATACATTAGGGAAATAAAATAAAGTGGGAAGTGCGGTATATTTCAAGGCAGTTTTTTGTGAGAGAGGGTTAACGTGGCCAGTCGAGCGCGCCCAGCGGCCGTTGGATTGCAGCGTGCACTCTCCCCCTCCCAAATGTTTATATTTGGACCTAATGTTTATGATTTTACGGGTATACTCGTATTTGTATGCCTTACGGCGGAACCATGATGTTCCCAATGAAACGAATCGATTGAATGTTTGATTATAATTATTATCGATAATAGAATAGTAATTAATGATCACTTACCGCTAAATGTTGATAATCGGATTCTATATCCGCTTCACATTTGCCACTGAACAGCTTTTCCAAAACCTGCAAAAAAATTAGTTATTTCATTTGTGGTGTCGTTTGTTTGCACGACTGTCGTTTACTCAATAAAAAGCCTCGGCTTCCTAAGATTGGGATATGGCGTTTGCGGATCCGACTCCCCTTAATTACTCCTTAACTATTTTGATTCACCTACTTCTTCACCTTCCGAGAGCGTTTCATTCCCTTTCCTTAATGGTCGTTGTTAATGGTCCAAAAAAAAAAAAGGTCATGCCATCGTTGCATCTCGATTTTGGGCCCTCGACAAGTGCCGATGCGCGATTACACTCGCGATCACGATCGGCGCAGGAGTGAATAACAATTCGATGGAACAAGGTCCCACCTCCACCCATGGTCCTATCAACCTTTTGGTTATACGGACCAAATCGTCGGGAGGTACGCGCCGTTCGCCTGCTGAGGGCTATGCTGCGGCGCGTATCTGCTCTGCCTCCCTACAAGTATTCTCTTTTGCCCGTGTCCCATCAGCACTCTCCCCTTTCTGGGGCTGTTCTACTCCACTAGACGATGTACTTCAGTGCGGAGCAGCTCTTTCGGGCTTCCATTTCCTGTGACATCGGTATGCAAACTCTCTGAGCCCGCGGAAGTTCGCTTCGGAGGAGACGAGGTCGCCGGTAGTACGCCGGTCCCCCCTCCCGCCGTACAATCCCCCCTAGCACGCTCCGTCGATCTTCCTCGTATAGAGGACAGGACCATAGAACATGGTGCAAGTCATCCTCTGCCATGCCACACTCACACTGACTACTCTCACATGGAATTCGATGGAACAATTAAGGGATTCTGCTCCGCTCGCGGATTCAACTCTTTTGATTCATTAACTCAGGAGTTACCCATCACACGTAACTCAATCTATGGCCGAGCTCCGAAACGTGCGAAAATTCGTCTCTGACAATCTAAAATGCCGCATTCTTTTCTATCTTCATAATACAAAAAAGACGCAACATGATTTGAATTATCAAATGGCGATATTCGCCTGTTTCGGAACTTACCCTTGCGTGTGCGCAATGACCAGAGGTCGGAATTAGGTAGTGTGATTTATGTACTTGCAATGATATCATAGAGCAAAAGAAGAATATGGATATCCCTCAAAACCCCGGATTTCATTTTAAAGCGTTTTATGCTACCTATATTTAGATTAGATAGAATTGTAGGTTAATATTTGTAAATATAAAAACTGAAACTGAATGTTAACGTGTGTAAATCATTAATATATTAAGTACTATTGAATAATTTTATTTCATTTATCATATCTCTGGGATATCGATACAACCCGAAAAACTATCACGGTACCTTAAGACAGTAAATAAATATACTATTGGCAATAAATTACGGTTCCCGGGATTATTATTCAGAAAATCCCAGAAATGTCCATGTTAGTATCAACATTCCGTTGCAAGTACATAAATCACACTACCTAATTCCGACCTCTGGTAATAAGTCATAATGTGTGTGACAGCGCTTACTGATACACTATAAAGCACTTCGTGAGTGCGGTTTCAAGGAATTTTATAGGGCTGTACAAATAAACGCTAGGTTCATACTTAGTTATCGATAATTTTAATTTACGTTTCTTATTGTAAATTGATATACCTCCTCGCATATTAAATTATTTAATTAAAAACAATCAAACAACAAAATTAAAGCGGTTAAACTCTCGCCACACTCTCGCGTACTACTTGTATATTGTACATATAATATGTTTGTTGGGACTCCGGACGCTCCCGGCCCAACTGATGATTTGTTGTTTCTCTCGTTCGCCAATTAATCGTAAATCGTCCATTTCTGTTTGATCCGATGGTTGACTGGTGAAAAATGCCATATGGCATTAAGCCCGCCATTTGTACAATTACTTGTTCAATTAATTTTAAATAAATAACACTTAACATCGATAAAATTACAGATGTCGCGATATTTATCTATAATTGAACCTAACATCTGTCTAAGGATGTCAGAAAACTCTCACCATCGGACAGATCGTACGTCATCTCCTTTTTTTTTTATAAAAAAACGAATCTGATATCTTCGAGAATTACATCTTAGATAACTTGTGTATGAATCTTATTCTGCAATACTTTATTGTACATTGCACCATTGACAATAATGGCCACGCTCGATGCATTCACACACTGAATGCGCGCAGCCGCGTCATTTCAATTTATGATCCATTTGTGTCAATTCTCGCAAATAGACGGTGCAAGTGTTAAGAAGTTATTGACAACAATTCTTTCAGTAATGGACATGTTTATGTTCAACGTAACTGCTTTGGAGTGCTTCAAATTACGCTTTGAAGCTCTCCAAAGCAGTTACATTGTCAAAGATGTTATATCATCTCTTTAATATAATTTGTTTATTATAATTTAATATTAGATATTATTATAATAATCTTAAAAAATATAATATAATAACTAAAATATATTATTAAAAGGAGTCCCTTTAGGCAAGGTTCCGAAGATACTGGCAGCGTTCCCCCTTTGAATAGCTAGACTAATTCTTTGTCCGAGGTAGCTGCCAGCTCTTCGATCATCATCTCTATATATTTGTAGCTACCTACTTAATGAAAGCGTAACAGTTAAAGTTGATTTATGAATCCCGGAGACTAACCTGACATTTCATGTGTTGCTAGTTTTTGGAATTTTATAAACAGTGATGTCCAGCAATCAGAACTAATCGCAAAACCGTATTAGATGTTGTTTAAAGAGGGATTCCCTGCTAAATCGCGTGGTGCTCGATCAAACTTGTGGGAAGAATTATAGAATTATTCATTACAATTAAAAATAAACATCTGGCAATAGAGTGAATTTTAAATATTAATATGGTGAATATATCATAAGCACCTGTGTTAAGCAATCATAATAGTTTAGCTTCGAATGTATTGAATGTAACAAATTAATTAATGATTGCCCTCAATAGACACAATATCCAATAAACAAATTTACAATTCAAATAACCGGAACCATCAGGACTAAAGTACGCGAATTAATTAGCAACATTATTTTAAATTATGATATTTGTACTTGTCAATTTAGTCTCCGGGATTAAAAAACGAAATTTAGTCTTTTGTTCGCGCTAATGTTAGTGTCTTCTGGGGTGATTTTGTAATGGTCGACCATTGTATTTATTTTATTTCAAAATTGACTCAAAAGTAACAAAAACATAACGGTCTGAGACGAGATTAAACTTGATAATAAGACAAGGTAACAATTAACAATTCTTAAGCAAATTTTGGTTGAGGCGGGAGAAGCCGTGGATAATCTCGCACCGTCCGATTCCTATATCGCATATGTTCATCATAAACGGTCCCACGCGGCCATAATTATGTATTATTATATTGTAGTTCACGGTAGCCACTTTTTTAAAGTTTGTATTAGCTTGCGACATATATGGCCCGCCCACTGCCACTCAGCTTTTTTTTTTTCTTTTTTTTTTATAGATTAGTGGGCGGACGAGCAAGCGGTCCCACGTGGTGGTAAGTGTTACCGCCGCCCATGGGCACCTGCAACACCAGGGGGTATGCGGGTGCGCCGCCGACCTTGCAAAATCCTATTCATAGCTCTCTTGAAGAACCCCATATCGTAGCTTGTTGACCCTTTGAACTATTCTCGTTACGGATTTCTCCAGTTTGTCCAGCAAAGAAACTCGGAGCATAGCTCTCTCCATCGTTCGTCAAGCGACTTTGAATTTGTGAATCAAGCCTGCCGCAAGAGAGCACGTTTCGGGGCCATATATGTCGCAGGACTGACAACCGTAGCGTGGACACCCTCCAGCCAGGTGAACTAACGACCTGAAGTGGAACTCAGGAGGCTCTCTTGCATCCGACAGTGGAGACACACAGGCTGATGGTATGTATGTATAAGCTTACCTGTGTAGCTGTGTGCGTGATATCATCGCATGCGTCCATCATATGGTCTACCGCAGCCATGTTTCTTTGCCTCAGTGCTGCCACCTTCACAACCAATGAGCGTGTTTCGCGAGAAACACGCGAGTCCACCAACAATACGCGGAGGTCCATTTTGATGTCCAAATGACGAGCTTTACTGCCTTTTTTGAATGATACCAGAGAGCCGAAAGTGCAGGTTGCATTATCTATGCCTGGAAATGAAGAAAAATAGAATATAAATAAAGAGAATGAAAATAGAACCCTGTGCTATGATTTTTTCAGATATAACTCTAAAGTTATCGTAATATTTATTAGGGGATCAACACAGATGTCACAGTGGGAAGCGGTCAGAAATGACTACATTTTGCAGGGTGTATTTTTTAAACCACCTCTAAACAAAAATAAAAATAGTAATCCTAATGATTCTATCCTGACAGATCGCAGTTCAATATGCAGTTCGAACTGAACTGGATCAATATTTGTTACGGGGTCAACACAGGTGTCACAGTGAGACGGGGTCAAAAATGACTAGGTATTTGCGGGATGTATTTCATAAATTTCCTCTAACTAAACAATAAAATAATAATCGTAATCACTCTATACTGACAGATATTTGTACGCAATCACGCATATTTGTGGTGCGAACTGAACTGTATCGATTCATTAATACCCACACGGAAACAGCATTTGGTAACACGAATGACTTTCGTTTTTCACTTTGAAAATAGCGTGGGCTTATCGCTGAGTCGTTCCACTTATCGTTTGTTGATTTTTATGGTACAGGAAATTTTAGTTTACACTCAAACATAGGCACAATGTTTTGGCGTAAGTTAAAGAAGGAAATAGCGAACAACGTACACAGTATACATAGCTAAAAATAGACACTTTTTTTTTTGAGTTGCCATATATATCATCGGCCTATGTTTTCCCAAGCTGGATATAGGCCTCACTCAAGGCCCACCATCACACACGATCCTCGTCTCTTCTCATCACCGGCGAATTTCTTTAAGTCGTCGTCCCACCTGGCCTGAGGGCGTCCCACACTGCGCTTACCGGTACGTGGCCTCCATTCGAGAATTCGTCTAACCCCATCGAATATCGGTCCCGCGGCAAATATGGTCATATGCCCCATGACACGTCAACGTGCCGATTCTAATCGAGTTATAATAATTCATAATTGAGTTATCACAGGCGATATTCCTGTTTATATTCGTTCTTATTATTTGTTACCAATTTTACAAAAAAAAACATTTTTTATAAAAAAAAATACGACGGACGGGCATACAGTCCACCTGATGGTAAGTGGATACTGTCGTCCATAGACGACAGTCCCGTCCAGAATGACAAACATTGGAACGGCCCCGGATGCGCGTTGCCTACCTTTGCAGATTATGGAATGGATTGGGAAAATGGTGAGGGATGGGATGGGAATGGGCTCTGGTATATCCTACTCACTATCCATATTTTCACTAATATCTGTTTTCTAACTGAATTTATTTAATGAAAAGTTTGTTCTGCAATCTTAGTTTTCCTTAATCTTAACTTATATGTATAATGAAGCGATGTATGTTGGTTAGTTTGAAATGCTTTCCCGCATCAACGGATGGATGAATCCAGATAAATTTTTGCATAGGTCTCTTTGAAACCGTGAAAAGGACCACTCAGACACTCAGATGCCTGTGGAAGTCACAAACAGTCTAAGAAACTATTTATCCGGCCCTCAGATACGGTAGAGTCAATGGCTACCTTAGTCAGAAGTGGTGAGACACTGATATATGGTCTTATATGGTAGATATATGATTTTATTTGTCTGAGTTGTTTCGAGTCAAATGGCTCAGACCAGTTCAGACGGACGGGTCAGTAGTCAGTGTGGTTTTAACGCGGTAGCCGCCGCAATAAACGCGGCCGTAAAATGCTACTATGTTTTATACAAACATATACCACAGTAACATCATAACGGTAGGTTATTTAAAGAAGCATGTACAACTACATAAAAGCTCACCGAAAAATCGCGACGCAGTGTGTAATTTGACCATAAAATCGGTATAAGTATAATTTATTTACCTTATAATGTAAAAATAATAGTTATTTATGTTACTTTAATTGGAGTATTGAAGTATTCGATATTAAATTTATCGATAAATACCCGGGAGATTTGCCGATAAAATAAGAATAAGTATTAAAAATTGATTAACCTGTGCCCTACAAAATTGATGTTTGCAAGGGTGGTAAGAGGTACTGAAAACATGTACCTATAATAGCATAATTTTGAATCCGTAAATATCAATAAGAGCGCAGAAAAAAGTTATTCAGTTCGTTTGAGATCAAATCACACGCGAACGTGTCATTACGCGCGTCACCACGAACCGAGATTAGGGGGCGTCCATTAATTACGCGAGCTCAAAAAGGGGGGATGGGGGGAGAGGTCCAGCAAAATCTCATCAAATGTCATTTAAAGGGAGCGGGGGGGTCATTGAAAATCTCACGTCGACTTTTTAATTCAAAGAATATACATTATTATTACAGATAACATTTTGTATTACAAAATCAATGCCGGGTATAGACAATATTAAATATTTTCTATGGCCGGGATTCCCCGAATTGAGACAAGTGGCGCACAAGTGTCATTCACAAGACTCCATTCGCGGAATTTAAATAAATTCCTTATAGTGCACCTCAAACGTAGTAATATTTTCCCCCTGTTATTTCATCAGTATTAACGCTTAGGTATTTAGTAGTATGTAGCAAAATACATGAACATATCAAATAAATGTAATTATTTAAAAACTATAGTTTTCCTACCACATCTTTTACCAAATCTAACCAGGGGGGCAGGGAGGGGTCCAAATTAAAAAAGAAAACATCTCACGTAATTAATGGATGCCCCCTTAGGTAATTTTCTCCACGAATGCGACGTGACGATTCTGAAGTTAAACTACTCTCATGGTTTTACTATAGCTTTACACCTCAATATTGTAGTAACAGTAATAAACAAGGAAAATCAAATGGAATTTTCTCGGTCACTTATTGATATGAATGACAGTAATTGCGTATAACACTTTATGTAATACTAAACAATAGGCAAGGTCTAATGCACCGGCCAATTGGAAATCAAACTCATTCGAGTAGGTACTCAGATTGGAAGTTCAAGGTACATTTATTAATACATGAGAAGTAGATTGAAGTGTCTGTCTGTTCAATTACACTTTAGCATAATAGAAATAAATAAATAAAGAAAGAAAATACATTTATAAGGCAAGCTGTTGCGACAAAAGACGATGAGAAAAATGTATGGATGTATAGGCACAGCCCACCACAAAAATAAAATATTTGACAATGTATGTTAAATAATGTATTGACAATATCTACCGTAATCGTTATAAGTAATTGTAACTGATAATGACAAATCAAGGGGTGATTTTGTACAAAAAAAATATGTAAAAGACAACAAATGAAAGAAGCGCAGAAAAGCGGGGGTTATGTACCTACTCGTATTATGATTCGCCCACGGTTTTGACATAACTGTCTTAACGTTAAAAGATCTATGAAATAAAAGCTTTCATTTGCGGTGAATTTACCCAATGTCTTATATTTCTATACCCGATGGGTGGGATGTAAAAAAAAAGGTTGTTTTTGACATTATTGACTGTCATGAGTTTGTTTGTATCGTATTGATGTTGAATTAGTTTTGAATCAAAACATTATTTATTGCACGTCAAAACAACGACATATAGGTACCTCTAGTATTTAGTACTTGCACTAACATTATATTTTGTTACCTGTGTTCTTGCAAAAAAAAAAATTGATTTGACGTTTTAAGTAAATTATTTTCATAATTGTTTGACAAACAATTTGTGTCATATTTCTTTATTAGAGGTCACCAACAGAGGATACATTATATAAATGAAATAGTTACATGCAAAACTGTTAAATAAATGTTAAAGGCGATGACAACACGACTTCAAAGTAAATACAGCCAAAAAAGAATTAAAATTAAAAATCAAAATTATAATTGTGCATACAAATAAAAAGAAGGTACAAAGAGAGGGTCATAGATAGTGCTTGCTAAAATAAATTGCCTAATTTTATTCTAACGAAAGACGTAACATTAGCCGTTTTAAACTCTAACTATTAACTTCAAGAGTTTTGCGTTAAAACCATCAAACGTAATACACATGGATTACAATACACTCAGGATGTTTAAGCGGGAAATCACTCTGTGACTGTATATTTTTTTGTAGAGCCACTGCACTGACGTCCGAAACATTTGTCGTCTCGGCAAAAATGTCAGAACTCTTATGTAAGGAAGAGTGCGATGCGAGTAAGTCAATTACAACGCGTTATAACACGCGAAGTCGTTAAGTGATAATAACAAAATTGTCCGCCTGTCTGTAGGTAACCGTGTCAAGGTCAAATCGACACCAATTGATCATTGCCGATGTTGTAATATTTATAATGACATCAATGTTAAGAAATTGTTATATTATATATTGAATTATTATTATGATACGTCGTAAAACCTTGTCTTGCCTCTGTAATAACATCGTTGCTACGCCTCTATTAATACAAAGGACCGTGGTCTGTTTGTTCTCGCTAATCTTGGGAACTACTGGGCCGATTTTGGTGCGGTTTTCATTGCTGTGTAGCGTGTTTGATCCCGGCAGGTTATAGGGTACTTTTTATCAAATCATTCAAACAATCAAAACAATATTCTGAAAAAATATAATGGTCATTTATAGTTCGTTCCAATCCAATTCCTAGATATACCTATTTGACAAATTGATTTGAATTCTTATCTAACGTGCAGACATGTGATGGTCGGTGGTAAGTGGATAATATCGCTCATTTACATCATCTTAGCTCATACATGTCAATATCATCCAAAAATGACAAACGCTGGCACGCGTTCAGATCCACCGCCTACTTATAGAGATTAGAGAGTGGATTATGAAGAAGGGTTGGGAATGATAGGTAAAATGAATTTAAAAAACATTGACCAGTAAAGCGCGACACGGCTCGTCAAAGCCACTTATACAAAACAGTACAATTGATGATTAAAAGGCTAGATCAGTGTTTCCCAAAGTATGGGTCGCGAACGAATATTGGGTGGACCCCGAAAAAAATAAATTTAATCTAATTTTAAGTAGTGTTCTGATTTATCTCAATTTTACTTATCAAAAATCTCGACCATCACTGGATACTGGATTTATTTTTATTTTCTTAATTGTACAACCCTTCACATAACTACCCTACGTAAACGAGAACATGCTGCAGCAGTGACACAATGCTATTTTCATGTAAGGAGTAGGGTGGGTCCCAAACTTTGTAATTTTTTTTTTAGGTGAGTTGCGGTTCATTTAACTTCGGGAATCACTGGGCTAGATAGATTATAGATCAACCAAAATACAGAGATATAGTAGCATAACGGGCCCAAAAATCAGGCATTTGCAATGCGGTCAAATTTACTTACTGTCAATTCAGTCTGTCATTTTTTTTATGTACGATGGCGGCGCGGCAGATAAGCATACAGTCCACCTGATGGTAAGTGGATACCTTCGCCCATAGATATCCGCGATACATGTCAAGTTGACATGTATCGCGGATGTCTATGGGCGATTGTCAACATTAGTTCAAAATGACAAACGTTGGCACGCCCCCGGATGCGCAGCCTACCTTTGGAGATATAGGAATGGATTTGGAGAAGGGATTGGGAAAATGGGGAGGGATAGGATGGGAATGGGCTCTGGCACTCACTACCGAAACAGGTACCTATATTGGGGAAATAAGATAAAGTGAGAAATGCAGTACATTTCATGGTAGTCTTTTGTGAAAGAGGCCAGTTGAGCGCGCTCAGTGGCTGTTGGATTGCAGCGTGCACTCTCCCCCTCAAAAAAGCGGCTTAGTGGCTTTTTGGCGGCAAAAAACTACTAAGAAGCTACTAAGCGGCAAAATTATTAAAAGTTTTCCTTTTTTACAAAATAACTTTAAATTTTTCCAATTAACTTTTACGAAACTGAAATTTTGAAATGAAAGAACATTTGAAATATTGATATAATTTAAAAACAAAACTTTTTTATATATTTAAACCGAAATAATAATAATAATGATATCAATTACACCACCTGGCATCACAATTTCGACAAAAGGAATTATCCATCTACTGTAACGTTGCGTTTTTGTCAAAACTATTTTCTTTTATCAAGTTTTGAAACGTCTAGAACATCTGTTGAATCGCTTTGGCATTAGTGGTTGTTAGTATGTTCTTTTTTAAAAAAAAAAAGAGAACAGACTAAACTAGAGAACATACTATACTCTGTTCGCGTTAAGAATGCAGTGAATCTGATTATTTTACCTCGACTACTATCTGTTCGCGTTAAGAACGCATGTTCATTTACCGTTCATTTGGTTCCCTTTTATATGTTTTATTAAACGATAAATAATTAAACTATCTGTCTTAACGCGAACAGATAGTAGTCGAGGTAAAATAATCACGATTCGCTGCATTCTTAACGCGAACAGAGTATAGAGAACATAACGTTACACTACGTTTCCGATAAATCGATGGACAGAGAATGAAAAGATTAGGAACTTACCAGAAGGAGTCCCGTGCATTATCTTCTCGCAATTATAGGCCCACTCGGATATGATCTCCTTCTCCGTCAAGGTGAATTCCTCACTGCTCTGGTCGTAAAACGAGTCGTAATGGTGTGCACTCTTCAGTTTCAACAGCTGAATCAACGCGCCGGTTAAACAGACCGCGAATGACGCTGAGCTTCCAGTCCCAGCACCTATTGTTAACTCCGACCCCATGGATATCTCCATGGCTTTCACTGACAAGTGCGTGCTGCCGAAAATTCCAGAAAAAACGTACAGGAAACTCCGCAAAGAGTTCTTCTGGTTGTTTGGCAAGCTGTCGAAATTCGGTCTAATGGTGTGGAGGAACTCCTCGACCTTTTTAAGGTGGTGTTCATGGTCTATTTTGTCTGGTAGTCGCCAGGAGAACTTTCCAGTGATTCCAGGCGCTAGTTGCGGGTTGAATAAGGCGGCAACGGTGGGTTGTAGTGGTATGACTTCTTGAAGGTCTACGCATGGTAGGTGGATATGCACTGCTGGGTCGGTGGATGCGTGGATTTCCTGAAATATTGGAAATATTTTAGTTTCAGTGAAAGTAGCATGAATGTACGCCTACATGAATGTAGGTACTGCATGGTGGAAGTAAGTTGATTCGATAAGTTAACTGTTTACGGAAGTCGTACTATATACGATTTTTATTAAAACCATCGAATTTCCAAGCAATTCAGTTTACAGTTGTAAACTGCCTTGTTTAGTTTCGTATTATGAGATTGAAATCACTATCGGTTTCTGTTTGGTTTAAAGACTCTCCAGAATCCAGAATCTTTTGTTACATAAAAATAAAAGACGCATTTGTTTGAATTCAATTAAAATATGCAATTTTGCAAGTGTGTGTGTGTATAATCAAAATAATTATTAATTTATTTTTGTAAACTATAATCTGTAAAGACGAACAAAACAGCACAAAACCGCAGTTCCCAAAGCAAAAAACAACTTATGGCAAAACAAAACAAAAAAAAAAACATCATTGAACGAATATGGTCTTGTAAAAACATTATTTATGTTCCCACACATGTGTAGTAACCTGCAGTTATTTGGATATAATTCTGTATCTTATTTTTAAGCAACAGATTAGAATTATGAGGATGCGTACTGTACTCGTATTTTGCACTCTGTGAAGACATTATTCCTAAAAACCCGCCCTGGATTTCGCTCAGGTGGCATAATAATAGGTTGGGGTCGCAGTCTTTCTTTTTTTTTCACGAAAAACTGTAATTACTGATTTACAAATATTGTGATTTTCTAGGGAATCCAAATAGCTTATGTTTATCTGTATTAGTTTAGCTTAAATAACACCGAAAAAATGATCTAAATTGGTCCAGTATTTTTTTAAGTTTAACCAATCTGCATATATATATATATATATATATATATATAAATGAATGTTTCTTTGTTTGTCCCGTTTGTCCTTTAACATTTATAACTTTAACTTTGACTTTGGCTTGACCTTTAACTTTGGTGAGTTGTTGTGCACAGCCCGCGGAGGTTTCTCAATTAGTACAACCATTTTACAATACACTAATTTGTTGAAACGACTCGCGCGCCATCAAATAAAGCTCGCACTAAATATATTATCGCATTAAATTGAAGACCACGCGAACGAAGTCGCGGGCAACAGTTCTTCTTCTTCTTCTCAGCCCTTGGACGTCCACTGCTGGACATAGGCCTCCCCCATTGTCCGCCATTTAGACCTATCGGCAGCGACCTGCATCCAGCGGGTGCCCGCAACCTTTATGAGGTCGTCTGTCCATCTAGCAGATGGACGTCCTCGGCTTCGTCCGCCGGTACGTGGTCAACAGTTAGTCAATAATAAATAAAGGACAAGCTTATATTCTCCTTTTATAATACATCAGTAAGTGTAGAAGAGACTTTTAAACTTGTTTGTAATCTCACGACTGAATTGTACAGTGGACATTCTGACACATTGGAACCTTATGAACCTGAGTCGATAAAAACTCTTTTAAAAACATTTTCGATTCCAAGAAGCTGTACATAAAAATGCAAGTTATCCGCTTTCAGATAATCGCAAACGATTATCTGAGTATATTAAGCGTAAATGTATATTAAAACATGATTAAACCGCACAAAATCAATTAAAGTAAAAGCAGGTTAAAGTTCAAAATTCGCGCCGAGACAGTAACCTCGACCTGGCCTTTTATCGTTCACAACTGGACATGGACTTTCCTCATGCACATTGCCTAGTGGATAAGGGATGTACGGCCCCTGAGTTGGCGAGTCCATTCTTTTAGAGGTGGTGTAGGACCTCAGGTCTTGTCATAGAGGAAGCAGGTTTATTTATGCCTTCGATTACTCGGCATCGACTATCTGAAATAAGGGCACTTGCATCGTTTATGTTCGCACAGAGTTAACGAATGTGGCAAATTTAAATTTGGTTAAACATACAAGCCTCAGGGCCATGCCTTAAAAAATGTGTACATATATTATTAGCCACTTAGCCATTTTAGACTTGTTCTTGGAACATTTTAGGAAAATCTATTTTAGATGTGCCTCTATTAGTGTTTGTCAATAACCTGAAGAACTAGTTTTGCGGTCGTTAAATGAATGTTTCTTGTAAATAATAATACCGTTAAAAGTTTTCGGGGTGGGGTGCAATGGAGAATAGATTACCATTCCATTAAACTGCTTATCCAATGGTATGGGGGAAATGGGCTTTGCGAATTCTTATTAATTTTATTGACAGGAAGCTGCTGCGTATAGTGTAGATACCGTGAACGAAAAGTTGTGAAATGATCGAAGACATGCGGGTCTTCGAGAGAGCTTGTTCTGCAAAGTGGACAGTGCTCCTGCAATTGCATTCTCCCTGATGTTGCAATGTCCATGGTAAAGTCGACCGGTGACTCTTGAAAGGCCACTAGGGCCACAAGAATTTAGATATTTGGGATAAAAAAAAGGAATGTCCATGGGCGGCGGCGTCCACTTATCATCTGGTGGGTCATCCGTCTGTTACCTCCTCTATAAAAAAAAAAAACTTTCGAAATACGTTGACACATTATGTCAGTATGGCCCTTTTCAGTATAAAATAGACAAGTTGCAGTAAAATGTATCTGACAATTTCTATTCTATGGTATAAAAAGCCATGCTCGGTGTTTCGTCACTGGACAAAATTTGAAACGTAGAAATTTGACGAAGAACTGAAATTGCCAACATAGCTCAAAGAATCAGCAAGCTGAAGTGGCAGTGGCCAGGCCATATGGGAGACGAGTCCTCGAATGGAGACTAGGTACCGGAAAACGTAGCGTGAGACGCCCATCGGCCAGGTGAACTGACGACTTGAAGAAAGTCGCCGGTAGTAGCTAGATAAGAAGAGCGGTAGACCGTGTGTGGTGACGGTCCTTGGGAGAGGCCTATATCTAGCACTTCCAGAGACAGGCTGATGGTATGTCAATCAATTTCTGCTCTTCTTGCTCAGACGATCAGGTGTGAAAATTGTTTGTGGTAGCGAGCTTTGGGAGAGGCCTGTATCCAGCGTCGGAGAGGCACACACATATTATTGTGGAATAATGCAGTATAATTTGTTTCAGCACAAGAAGTGAAGAAAGCGCAAAGGTATTGCATCAACGATGGAATACTTTGCTACTTACTACCTATTAATAAATTGGATTTCATGTTCAATTATTTTAGTTTTATGGACTAACCAATCATTCAACATTACAAGTAATTATGACTGCAAATTGTAAAGTAATTAAGATGACGTTAATAGTTTTAAGTAGGCACGTGTAGATATTAATGTACGACAGCGTGTTAAAAGTTGCATAATTATATCGTCAGTGGAAAAGCGTCATATTACTAACTATTTTTAATACATAACATTTTAATTACTTCCTATTCTCACTAAAATAAAGTAAATTCTTATCGTCTTTTTTCTTATTCTTCACATTAAATTATTTATCGTCTCACAGTTTGATTTTTAAAAGGTGGTTTACAACTTAAGTGGCGCATTAGTCAAATTCTATGTGAAATAAAGTACACAGTTAAGGTACATTTTCTTCGTTTACAATTCAACAAATAGCAAACACTGGATCTTAACCACCAAAAATATTTTATTGTAAGTACTAACAGTACCTTTAAAGTAATTTTGTTTCATAACAATTTCGATGTTGACGGAGACTGTGGCCGCTATACCGATGCATTAACAGCGCCAAGCAAGATTCAACTTAAACTTCAAAATATTGAAAAGCCAGCGACTAATACAAATAGGGTCCTGATTTTTGGAAATTTGTTGTACGAACTACCAGCTGAGGTTTTTCCAATTAGTTACATGAAGCTCTTCAATGGGATTGTGTAAGGTCGGCACCTGTATCCCCCTTAGTGTTGCAGGTGTCCACGGGCGGTGGTGACCACTTACCATCTCGTGGGCCGCCCGCGTGTCTGATACCTCTTGTACAAAAAAATGCCAAGAGACCAATAAAGATGTATCTCCGGTTTTTCGTTCAGCCACTAGCGGCGACGATTTTCGAATCTGGCGAGTTTGAAGGACGAGTTTACAGTAGCCGACAGTAGCCGTAACCAGCCCTTTTAGTATCCGCTACTGGACCATGGGCCTATACATGCACATTGTCATTTGGATGAGGGATGTATAGCCTCAAAACGCCACGCTAGCTATACGGGTTGGCGAGTTCATTATTTTCGAGGTCGCCGCTTACGACCCCACGGGAAGGGAAGACATGGAGAGATCCTATTCTAAAACCAGCCGACACCATACACAGCACATTTGCATTAAACAAATTGGACTCTCTAGCTATTACTTGTTTATACAATAGCGTAGTCTGAAGAAATATTTGAACGAATAATCTTAAATAGATACATTCCCATTAAGTCAATTGCCAAAGTTTTTATGAAAACGAGGTAGTGAGTCGATATTTATGTAGGTATAAATATTTATGAAAAATAATCTGTATTTAACTAGTTTTATTACGTTATGAAATAACCTATTAGAGCTCTAATAGGTAGGTTTAGCGTGCTCTTGATTAGCATGCATTAGCATTTTTTTTTTTTCATAATTGCAAGTTCTCAAATTATTCCATTTAAGTACACATACCGGCCGAAAGTAATACACATCGACTATGATCGGCTAGCTTCGGTTTTGTAGAACGTCGTCTCTGTAGTAACGGCACACGACAGAGACGACGCTCTACAAAACTGAATGATCTCTTTCAAAAGGCCGATGTGTATTACTTTCAACCGGGAAGTGTAAATGATGTGCATGACGCAGTTGTGACCGCATTTTTTGCGACAAAGGGATGAGATGTCATTTGTAGAAAATTTTAAGCCTTACAATATGGCCATAGGAAATGTTTCGCTAGGGACCACGAAACGAGATGTTTTCAAAAAAAAAACAATTTCCATATGTTTATTACAAAATTAAATAATGTTCCAATACTGCGCAAGTCTGCGAATAGTGTCTTTTATTGTCATATTTTTAACTAAGAGTATATTTCCCAAAAAATTTTTTTTTATGAATGATGGAGGCAGGTGAGCATACAGTCCACCTGATGGTAAGTGGATACTGTCGCCAATAGACATCTGCGATATATGCCAACATTAGTCCAAAATGACAAACGTTGGCACGTCCCCGGATGCGCTGCCTACCTTTCGAGATATAGGAATGGATTTAGAGAGTGTTGGGGAAAATGGGGAGGGATAGGATGGGAATGGGCTCTGGCACATCTCACTCACTACCGAAACACGTGCGTACATTACGGGAAATAAGATAAAGTGGGAAATGCAGTACATTTCAAGGTAGTCTTCTGTGAAATATTGCCTCTATTTCGACATGCTCATACCATTTGGTTGGTGTCAACTGGACTATTATGTGTGTATAAACCCATTGCCAGCAAAAGATAAAGTACCGTATCTTTAATCATTCATTGCATGATTGAAAATGTAAAAGGGAAGGCAATTGACAACTGCATCGCCCTTGATGAGATAGTCAATGTGAAATGACTGCTACATACTCGTAAATGCAACCAATCTCTCCTATATTCCCATGGGTTTAGAGAAAAAGCTTTTTATAGCCTCTCAATCTTCCCCGTACTTACACTGACTTCTGTCTGTCTTGTCAACTTATAGGTAAACAAAATAGAAACAAAAATATTACCTTGATAACAATAGAGCTCCGTAGCCCAAGACTGATTGCGATCGCAGTCTTCCCATAGACCACTGAATGCTCTCCATGCAGTATCACTTTTCCAGGGGCGGAAACGCTTACAGTGTACAAATCCATTATATTTTCCAATTCACAGTAAAATAAGGGCAGATGAATAAAAACTACATATGAATTATTACTTCATTATATTGAGTACATTAAGACTGTTTCCATTGATCGGAGGTGAGGGTCTTTTGAGTAAACGCGTGTATGCTCTTCAATTCCTCTTGTAGCACTGAGTTGACCAACCTGCAATAGAGGATTCATATACGACACGATATACTAAACATTTATTATAATGTTAATTCATAAAAACATATTAATAATATTCTTTTCATAGTCGATAAGCCGATGAGATATAATGGGGGTTGAATATTTTTACAAATTTCTTTGTTCGTTTAACCTTTTTTTTTATTATTTTCATTGTATCAAAAATGTCTCACCTGTGACCTTAGCGTTTAGAATAATTGTTTGATGACGTCTTTGCAATTGTTAAGGTTTATTCAAATCAGTCAATAACAGGCAGTGATCATCGTGCGACAAGCGGAAAGCATTCTAAATGTTGGTTGAGGCGCTTTGAGGCCTTGTACTAAGTTGGTAACTTTGTCATCGTGTCTCTGCACTGATGGATATGGGCTTTTCCTATGCCTTAGTAGTAAGTAGTAAACATATATAAAACATTGACATTATTTTGTTCAAAAACTGAAGTCAAGATGTCTCTTAGGCACCACATACCTAGATACCACACACATGGTATAGAGCAAGGAGTACATTTAAAAAAAAAAATGTACCTAAATGCGTCTTTTCTGAATGGAGCAATTAATAAAAAATATTAAAAAAAAGGTTTTCTTTTCCTTATTTCCTTTTTATATAAACCACCAGTTTAATTTTTTCCTTATTTCCTTTTTATACAAAACCACCAGTTTAATTTATAACGTTCCACTGGATTGCAGGACACTGACTCCCCCTTCAATCAATAGAAGGTCTCGGGCCCTAATCCACCGTAAAACCGTAATTAGGCCACTTTGCTGGGCCTCTTCATGCACATTGTTGCATGAGGGATGTATGACTTGAAAAGGTCACGCTATCATATCACATCACGGGATTTTTATAATGTCAACGGGCGCAGATTTCCAATCCAATTGCAATTTCTCAATACGGCCCCATCAAGGCCCAGATTTTTCTTTAGTTTATAAATCGGGGTGTACTCACGATGTTATCCTTCACCGGCGAGCTAGTCGTGATTGAAAAATCCTTACTTAAGAAGAAACAGTGATACGTGTCCGAATCGAAACTCATCCCTATGGTGTCCACCTTTCTGAATAAGCCATAAAATATATAAATCTGAGAAGTAAAAGATACTTATGTGTTTCTACCTTTATTATGAGTGTATCATAAAAAGTTGATTTCTTATCCCAGCGTTTCGTATTTGCATTACAAATGCTGCATACAGCAAATACATTTTATGTTAATGTACTTTTTTTGCTTGTTTGTTAATTTTTTGATTCTCATTTGCCGACGTTGCCGTCTGCGGATGCAGGATGCCAAGGACGGTGTTGTCATTCGGTAAACTAAACAATTTCAAATGTTACACGTGCCTATGTAACTCTATAACAGACAAATATATAATATGCCGTCTTACCGTAGCCAGCAGCCATTTTTCGTCCATTGCTGGACGCGGGCCTATTCATCGCGGGCCAAGCTAGAGAACGCTTGGTTGGTTGGGTTGACAGCCACGAGAAAAGACGGGGCGATGCTATTCTAAAGCCGGCGCGGCGCCACGACGCCCAATGAGTGGGGGGTGAGTGAAAATTAGGCTAAATCGAATTTCAATGAATGAACGTACGGGCAAAAATATCTATTTATAGCGAACTAGCTACTCGCCGTGAGTGCGTTCAGGTACGACAAACAAATGCTTCCTTCCCGAGTGTAGATTTTTAAAAGTAAAAGAATACAATTGACAATTGTCCTAGTTATTTGTGAGTTATCTTGCATAAAAACAAATTCTCTATTTATAGTATCAATATAGATTTTAAGTTTATTTCCATTTACGGACTGATCAATGATCATCAATAAGCATTTGGTTCTATTATCTTAAGAAAGTGAGTTACGCTTAATGGTGGCTGTAGACGTACATGAACATTGTTTTAGTGTGCGGCGCGGCGTCGGGAACCCTCCTGAACGTTCTCAAGTTTACGCACACTAAAACAGTGTACATATACAAACACAACCACTAT
This sequence comes from Sesia apiformis, assembly GCA_914767545.1. Lineage (NCBI taxonomy): Eukaryota > Metazoa > Arthropoda > Insecta > Lepidoptera > Sesiidae > Sesia > Sesia apiformis. The sequence goes on from OU611968.1 coordinate 1,502,962, forward strand.
TAAGCGTAACTTGCCTTCGTGAGATGAAAGAACTATATACATATCTAATAAATTGCGAAACAAAAGGGAGAAATTAAGTTCATAAATTTAAATCGATATAATCACACGCCTAAACTTAATCGGTCAAAGATACTTGTCACCGTTATCTATCATTCAAGTATATGCTAATAAAATTAAACCCTTTTGACATACAGCGACACACACGTGTTAAAGATATAAACAATGTATGATAGTGGTACGTTATACTTACGACCGGTGATACCCTAGGGCAGTCACGCAGCTAGGTAACCGAGGGCCCTAAGGCAAAAAAAAATTGGGGTTTTTTTTTTTTATAGACTAGAGGGCGGACGAGCAAGCGGTCCCACGTGATGGTAAGTGTCACCGCCGCCCATGGGCACCTGCAACACCAGGGGGTATGCGGGCGCGCCGCCGACCTTGCAAAATCCTATTCACAGCTCTCTTGAAGAACCCCATATCATAGCTCAATGGAAAGACCTCTTGAGGCAGTAATCTCCCAAGGGCTAGCACCAGATACGGTCTTCTGCTCTTTTAATTCAGCGATCACCGGCCACTTTTTCCAAGTCGTCAATCCACCTGACCGGTTATCGGTCCTGCGGCATATATGCCCACTGCCACTTCAGCATGTTGATTGGGCCACGATACTATAATTTCACATGGAAGGAACTTCGGGGTTGGCCAAAAGCCCTCTGAGCTTTGAGGCTAGTGCGCTGCACCGCTGTGCATTACGTTAGCTACGCCGTTGGCCTAGAAAAGTCATTCCCAAACTGGTCAATATCGACTCCATGAGGGCAAACAGTTTTAATAGTTTTTGGGAAAGGGGGTCAGCGACCGAATAAGGTTGGGAAACCCTGGCCTAGAGTATTTATTCTTGACACTCGTGCGTAAAGTAGTCAGTTTATACCTGGACCGTACCACTGTGAGTCTATTTAAGTACATATTTATTAGTTATCACAAGCTCGACGGTGAAAAACATGCTTCCGGGTGTGCACCCCAAGGAGTGTTAAGTATCAAACAATTCCTAGAACATTAAAACATTTATTTCGGGACATGTCACTCACTCTTTGCTCTTATCTTTCTGAGACACAGTTCAAAAGATTTTAACTACGTGATGAATTAGTTCCACTAAATGAGCTACTGTAGCGTCTATGTACATATGGTGCCTACGTGCTGTATGTCTCATAATAAGATAATTATTATAAAATAGATAATTATTATGATCAATGCTTCTTTTAAAGCTGGTCGAGTATTTAAGAGATCACGTATTTAGTTGAAGTTAAGCCTGTATCAGGCTAAAAATAGAAGGAAATGGAAACAATCAGAGTATGATCGACAGTGAATAAATATTTAGTGATGAATAAGCTACAACTTCAAGCATCTCGATGAAAGTTCGATCAGTAAACATTCGTTTCAGTCCCTACGGCATTGATCTTCATTATTTTCAAAGGCACGCTCACTTAAAACTGTTTACAATATTGCCGACGAGTAGCGGAAAGCAAATATGCATCTAAAACTAGTTGTTGCCCACGGGTTCACTCGCGTGGGTTTAATTATTATGATTTCATACAAAATTGGTCATCCTGTATTTTAGACCCCTGACATAGGTAATTTTAAAAACCCAACTAGCCTTCAATCGCGCAAGCGACGACTCATTTCTCTTGTTTGTCAATAGTTCTCGGACAGACGTCTGTCGAACGCACGCAAGCTGTTTGACAGCGCGATTAAGTAATAATAGGGTGGTAGCTCGATACACTTGGGTTAGATTCATACAGGTTATGTAATACTAACAGGTACAGGTTAGCGTTTATGAAGTTTTTAGAATTGCGAGTAAAACTAGATTTTATTCGTGAGTATAAAGTGTATTGTACTCGTATAAATTAGTATAGAGCAATCCTCACCTATGGCGCGCAAGTAACGGCTTCCCTTGAAACTTGTCAGACACGATTACAACTGAGAACTTGGCGCCGCAGCCGTCACTCTCATCTGTCACCTCCTGTGGGCGAAACAAATAAACAAATGTATATACAAATACTTGAGTGTAATACAATGAGAAATATCTTAAATAAACCAGAACAGCAGTGGCCTGTTCTTCGGCGTTTCTCCGATGTCTGAAGTGGCCACTCATCTTGCCATAAGAATAGGGTTGCCATCAGAAAATTTAAAGAAACTACAATTCATGACCAATAAACCCCGAACATTGCGTACGTAGTTTTCTTAGGTTTTCGCGATTACTATACATAGCAATTAAACAATTTTGAACGGTTTAAAACGTCACGTGGTCACGGGGTGATCACCCCGTGACCACGTCCACTGCAAAGTGTTCGAAACGTCGGGATAAAAATAATGTTAAATATACGCGATTTAAACCGTTCAAAATTGTTTAATTGCTATTGCGTACGTAGTCCCGGACGTACTGAACATAAAAACATAAACCAGACAATGTTGACAATTATTAAATTATTAAATACAACATTTAAGGGTCTGTCATAGCGGTTTAGCCGCTCTGTTGGACCGACGCGCCCTCCGGGCCTTTCGGCGGCGCCCGTGCTTATCTTAATAGCGAAAAAGAAACTTCCACAAATCAATATTATATGAGAAAAGGTATCTCATGATAATCATTTATACTCATTTCATAGCGAAAAAAATAGTAACCTGCACTCCCTAAAGCCGGCCCTTTTTTTTCGGAATAGCAAAATTTTTGAGGCCATAATGGCCTTTCAAGAGTCACCGGATATGTATGGTTTAGGACAAGCACAGAAGGCGCTCAGCCAGGAGCAAAGAGTGTGTGCAGAAACGAGTCTAAGGTCTCCCTCCGCCGGAAGGAACGGACCGCGGCTTAGGGGGGTTGCATTGGGAGAGTACCGCGGGATAGCGGGTCGGTGAGAAGCGTCCAGACACGTGCCGATACCTGGTAAAAACTGAAGGCTGGTGTGGGGACGTCCTCCTCTCGGCCGGTGGGGACGGTGTATATATGTAGCCTGTGAGTGTATTGTAAGAACAGCATTGGCAGCAGTAATTGGGTCGTCGGGGTCGTCTAGGACGTGCCGAGGACGACGACGGTAGTGGGGGGGGGGGGGATTCCTATCGGGGACATAGGTTAAGCTGGCAACTATTAGGGGGTTGGGATGGTGAGAGACTCTGTCGTAGTAACGTCGGGCGGAGTCTTTCACGTATTTAACGATGGAGGGAAGTTCCAAGTCCTTGTGGAGGTCGACATTGCGAGAGTAACATGGGGCAGCCACGGCCTTACGCATTAATCTATTTTCGAGGGAGAACCGGCCCTATTCGCCGTGCGTTACGCAATTCTTAAAAGTGAAAAGTCGCAGTGAAAAGAGGACGGACGGATGGCAAGTCTAAATAAGATCGACCCTGCTATTAGGGCAGTACATAGAGCACAACCACATACTCGATTCCTACAACTACAAACTACAATTCCTACTTCCTAAACTTTATCCCCACAGAGTATCAGTAACCAGAGCTCAAATAAATAATCAACATAGAACAAGTAATAGTCTAAATTATTATTACACAACTTATTTCGGACGAACTAAGGATACGAGGGCGGAGTGATAAGTCTGGTAAAAATGAAACAAGGAGTCGACTTTATTTAAAAATTATGATTTATTTTTCAATGTAGTTTCCTTCTAATTCAATGCACTTCATCCAGCGTTTCTCTAGCTTTCTGATCCCTTCCATAAAATACGACTTAGGCAACCCTTCGAAATAGGCATTGGATTCGTGCATGATCTCCTCGTTGGAGCTAAATCTTCTCCCACCGAGCCATTTTTTTAAATTCGGAAACAGAAAATAGTCGCAAGGGGCTAAATCTGGCGAATATGGTGGGTTAGATAGCAACTCATATCGCAACTCAAGGATTTTGGCCATGGCAATCGCGCAGGTGTGCACTCGCGCGTTGTCTTGGTGGAAGAGGATTTTCTTCTTAGCCAAATGCGGTCGTTTGTCAGGTAAAATTTTGTTAAATTGGTCCCATAAATTGGCATAATATTCGCCATTAATCGTTTTACCCTTCTCTAGGTAGTCAATATGGATTACCCCACGTGCATTCCAAAATACTGTAGCCATCACTTTATTGGCCGATAAAACTGCTTTGGCCTTCTTCGGAGCTGGTTGGCCCGTAGCAATCCACTGTTTCGATTGTTGTTTGGTTTCTGGTGTATGGTGGTAGATCCATGTTTCGTCTACCGTTATAAAACGATGCAAAAATTCAGTTTTATCCCGTTGAAACAACGCCAAACCTGCCTCCGAAGTGGTAACTCGCATGCGTTTTTGATCAACAGTCAGTAAACGCGGCACCCATCGCGCGGAGAGCTTCTTCATATCTAAATGTTGGTGTAAGATATTGCGCACACGTTCGTCTGAGATGCCTACTATCTCGACTATCTCGCTCACTTTTACTCTTCGGTCGTTCAACACTATGTCATGGATTTTAGCGATCATCTCTGGAGTAGTGACCTCAACTGGGCGTCCTGGGCGTTCAGCATCACTTGTGCTTGTACGACCACACCGAAAATCCGTAAACCATTTATGAATCATTTTAATCGACGGAGCAGAGTCCCCATAATATTTATCAAGTCTTTGTTTCGTTTCCGTAATAGTTTTTTTGCGCAAAAAATAATGTTTAATCAGCACACGAAATTCACTTTTCTCCATCTTTGCGAAAATGCGTTTAATTGTTTTTATTTATTGGCTGTCAAAAAATAACTATCCGGCGGTACTGGCTGAAAATTTTAATTTAGTCCTTCAAAAGAGTTGTGAACAAGGGGGTTTCATGCAATTTGCGATAATTTTATTCCAAAATAGATTTTTACCAGACTTATCACTCCGCCCTCGTATTAACGTTTCAATACTTACTCCTCGCAAAACCATCCATATTCCCCCTACTATAAAATTCAGAATGGTACAACAATCAAATGTAGATTTTGCAAATTGATCCCAAATAGATCATCAGTCATCCCAGTGGCCCAAAAATATTATGATGATAGATTGAGTTTTGTCCCTCGTCAATTGGAGTATTGTTTGACCGTATTATAACATGTGCCTAGAAGCATTGCATCTCGAAGACTCTTCAGTTTAGTCTGGAGCGTGGCGTCGTAATTTCATTGAGTCAATTATCTGGGTCAGGGAGTGAGTATTCATGGATGAAGTCTTCGTTATAATTTTGTTGATCGTCTACTAAATTGTCAATAGACGGCAATAATCGATTTGGGGTTTTTGACTTTCTTAAAACCTATGACAAGAAGAAAAGATGAAGATATCTCCTTAACTAAAGCGTTAAGCAATTATTTGGCCACAGGTGTAGTGGCTAATGTCCACTCTTACGTACAACGTATAATTTTTGTAAGAAGTCTTGCGTGCGCTGTTATATCCTGGTTTGAAGTAATATCATAAAATCATAAGTTACCAAATCATCAGTCATTTGTGTCTTATCTCAGGCAAAATGTTATGGTATCTCATTGTCCATTTTGTTCTATGACACTTACATATTCCTATATGGCATTTCATTACACGTTTATAACACATTACAATTAACTCAAATAACAAATCCATGACAGTGCCGTTGTCCATGTGAATTCGGGCCAGGTGACAATAAAAGTGCGAGTGAGAGACGATAATAAAAACAATAATGATGAGCGCTTCTACAGCACACCGACTGCTTCTTTGATGATATTCGGTGCTAATAAGGTTCCATTTAACTGATAGCAATACATTTCACAACAAAGCATCTGAAGCATTAGCATAAAAATAAAATGTGGCAGACGAGCGGGCGGTACACGATATATTTTTTTTATAGAAAAAAGGCGGCAGTCCATCTGATGTTAAGTGGATACTATCGTCCATAGAAATCCGCGATACATGCCAACAGTCAGTCCAGAATGATAAACGTTGGCACGCCCCGGATGCGCTGCCTACCTTTGCAGATTAAGGGATGGATTGGGAGAATGGGGAGGGAGAGGATGGGAATGGACTTTAGCATATCTCACTCACTACCGAAACACGTACGGACATTGGAGAAATGCGATAAAGTAAACGAAAATGCAGTACATTTCAAGGTAGTCTTCTGTGAAAGAGGGGTAACGTGGCCAGTCGAGTGCGCCCAGCGGCTGTGGGAATGCAGCATACACTCCCCCTACCGATAAGTGAACTCCGCCGCTCATGGACACCTGCTACACCGGGAGGGATGCGGGTGTGCTGCCGACCGCGCAGAATCCTATTCACAGTCCTTTTGAAGAGCCCTTATGTCGTAATTAAGCAAGAAAGCCCTTAGTAGGTAGTTCAAGTAGATCGGTGATTGTGCAAGTACTTTGTCGACCTTGTAAAAAAACTGGTGAACTTGTCCGATTCTATTGTTTATTTATTTTCTTATCTCTCCACTTTTATTCGTCAACTGAAACGATTTCTGCCGATCATGTTAATCTTAAAATGATTGCGTCAACTCCTAATCCACGAAGTTTTTGCGAAACGTTTTCAAGGCCACCAGTTTGTTGACCACCTGCTAGGCCATTTGGGTCGTGCATCCCCGCTCGCCTTGGCTTGCCGCTCTATGAAGAAATCATATAATCACCTCTTATTCACATTATTTAAGTGCACTAGTCCGATCTGGAGTGTGACGACTGTATAAAAATATCTTATATGTTGGATAAAAAAAGTGAAACAAAGTCCACTGAGTACATGAACTTTTTACCACTCTGAACTCTCAGACATTAGAACCTCACCTCACGTATATCCTATAACATCTTTGGCAGAATATTAAGAGGGAAGGCAACCAGAAATGTATTCCTCATTTGTTAATTGAAAAAACCTCAGCGAAGTTCTTGATTAGATGCAGTAATTTAAAAATTGACAGTAGGGACAAGTGGAATATCTTTCTTTCTTCCCAACCAGGAGGGACAAGCCGGTATGAAACCAGGAGGACAGCCTATGAAATAGGCGGGAAAACGTCGTTTCTTTAATCCTCGAAAGATTTTTTTTTATAGAAAAAGTAATAGGTTTATGCAATAAAAGCTATACCGGTGGCTCTGATATCATAAAACATTCAATGTCGGATAACATGCGGTTTTTGCTAAAGGAATGTGGCGGACCTGATTATTTATACGTAAAAAAAACCGCGTCTGTACATGCATGATTTTTTTTTTAAATTGAATTTAATATAAAGCACGAAAGATAATATATAAAGCCCAAAATAAAGCTTTTAGAATTATTGTCATGACGCAGTTGCGTAAAAGTTGACAAAAACAAGAGAAATAAATAAGTATTTAGAAGAGGACCAAGCTTAATTGTTGATGACATGAAATTTTTTTTTTGTTGGAAAATTGATGATGTGGACTGATATGGGTACATATTATGCCGCGAACTCGTAGGCTTTGGAACGAACTGCCTAAAGAGGTCTTTCCATTAAGCTACGATATGGGGTTCTTCAAGAAAGCTGTGAATAGGATTTTGCAAGGTCGGCCGCGCATCCGCATACCCCCTGGTGTTGTGTGTTGGTGTTGAGACCCCTTGCTCGTCCGAAAATCTACTTCACTATAAAAAAAATGTGAGTAATATCATGCACGAGCCTATGTGCACAGGGAGGCCCATGTGCTGTAGTGGATACTGGAAGGGGTGATTGCATTGCACCACTATATTTCACGAGTTTGAAGACGAAAGTCATCAATTAATGAATTCATGATGTAAGATGCCGAAACGCGCTCTCTGACTGTACGCCTGATTCACTTGTTCAAAGTCGCTCAGTGGCCGATAGAAAGAACTACATCTATGTTTTGAGGTCTCATTGCTGGACAAAATTCGTAATGATGAAATTCGACGAAGTACTAAATTTGCCGATATAGCTAAAAGGATCAGCAAACTGAAGTGGCAGTGGACAGGCCATATCTGCTGCAGAACCGACAGGGGAGGCAAGTCTTCGAATGAACACCATGTACTGGGGAACGTAGCGTAGGATACCCTTCGGCCAGGTGGACGAACAAAGTCGCCGCTAGTGGTTGGATGGAAGAGCTGAAGACCGTGTAGGCCTATACCCAGCAGTAGAGAGACAGGGTGATAGTATAGTGAAAAATGAAATGTAAACAAAATAGTTATTTACTTTGTTTACATTTTATTAGTGATCAAAAGAAAATTACCTGTATAGATTGTAAATCATAGAACTACGATTTCGTTGTATTACACGTGAGTATAACAATATGTTGTAATTGTCCGCTGCCGTGTATAATTTTAAACAAACAAAGCAACATTTATATTATTAAAATTGCTTAAAAAAGATAAACTAATGCGTGGATGATGTCATTTTACAAAGGACAAATCTAATCTCTTTGTTCCTTCTTCCAATTTTTAACACGCAAGTGTGTTTTTTTAATACAAATTAGTCAATAGTAGGTACGGTACACAACTTATGATTTTTTAATCGCAGTTTATTTTGTTATTATGCATAATTTTCATAATTTATTACAGTTTCTGCTTGCAATTCTTCTTTAAAGCGTTAAACTCATTAATTGTACAACCTATTGTTTATATCGACAATAGAAGAAATTGTAGCAGGTGGAATAAAATCGTTAGAATTTCTAAAATTAGCAGGTCCCACAGCCAATGACTTAATTCTTCAATACCTATATAAATATGTAATTAAAGAATTTTCTACATAAAATGTACATTAAAGTGAATAGGATGATAGTGTAATTGTAATGTAGTAATGATAAAGGTGAATGTAAATGATTGGAAAGACTAAAGATTTGTACACCGTTTGGGTAAATCATAGTGGAGCTCATTCAAAACATTTATATCTTTGTATATCTTTCTATTATTCTTTGTAACTCAAACATGTAATATGTAACATTATCTGAGGAAAAGGACCGTATTGTCGGTATGGACTTACTGGCTTTAGATAAGATTTTCAAACTTAAAATTTCGTTGTTTCAAAACTATTTTTAAACAAACACATCAAACATCTGATTTTTAAGATAAAGCAATAAAAAAATTAAGAATTCAAATAATGATAATTAGTTCTCAAATGATGTCACATATTCCCGCCAAAAAAATTAACAACCCACCTTAATAACAATTCACTGCCAAAAAATTAAGAAGCATTAAAAATCACGGTCACTATTTAATTTAAGAACACACTGCACATTTCGAAAATGGAATGGGGCAGTGCGATCGAGTGATTTCAAATCGAGCGTTCTTTGCGCGTTTGAAAATGGATCGCACTGGCCGGCGCGAGTTCGCTAACTGATTTCCCACTCTCGATTAGTAGAGTTGGAATATGCATTGAGCTGCCATACGTGTACCTCGAGGACTATAATAATGAATCCCTCGTATTTAGACGTTCAACTCATTGCCTCACAATATCATTACGTCACAATATCATATGTAACGACATGAATAAGACGACTGCATGTATGAAATATGGAATGCTACGACTACAAAATCAGGCGTCCTTCAACTTTTCAATTTAAATGGATCTCGAAGAATTTTAAAAAGTAAATATTTTTTATAGAAAGAGGGTAGCAGGCGAGCAGGCAGTTCACCTAGTGGTAAGTGGTTAATATTGCCCTGCGAAATCTGTAATACACGTGCCAACATCAGTCCAGAATAATAAACAATGGCACGCGCCCAGGTTGTTTTTTATTTACCTATAAAACACGTGTATGTTTTTAAAAAAAATTAAGCATACTTTGATTGTTGCCTGGTCATACTTAGCAGAATTACCTAACATAAAATTATACTCATATAATGGTAACTCTAAATAAAGATTATTTTTTTATTTATTTGCGGCAAAAACTTCATGGAACTTCACACGACAATTAAATCTAATTCTACCGAGTTTTTATGCAAACAAATAATGAATTGAAATGAGACATAAGTAGGATTGGAAATTTGAGCAAAAAACAGCAAAAAATATTAACAGGTACAATTTTTTTCCACAATTATTCTCATATGAGGATAGAATACGTAAGAGGTTAAAGATTCAGAGAGAAGAGCTTAAAAGTGAGGTCACGGACGTCGATTGTTCCAACACTAGTTTTAACTCAACCCGAGACAACAAAAACAGGTATAAATGTCTTTCAATTATGCACTTAGTATGTATTTGCGTCAATTTCCTTATTGTCAAATTATGTATGCTATAATAGTTCAATAATGGCAATATTTTTATAAAGACGATTGAAGTGTCAGCCAATCGAGCGTTCACACAAATACAAAATCCTTTGCAGCTCATTATCGACCAATACAATAAATGATTAGGTAGCGCCAACCGCAAATATAATGTTGTAGAACAAAACTATTCATTCCGTTGGAGCAATGGAAATTAACTTTAAATTAACCGCTATAATTCGTTTACAAACGCAATAAAAGTGTGTATTTGGGCAAATGTTCAGTTGGCCAATGCTTACCATACATACTCGCATGTATGTATCTCCCTGTATGTGAAGATAGATACCATTGCTTAAGTGTGCAGGAATTTATTCAGAAGTTTCCGAAACAGAATTAAATACAGTACGGTTCAATATTTTTGAAGATGAACTCATGTCATAGATGTGAACAATTTATCAAATAAAGTACTTAATATCGCTGCACTGGTGTGGTTTGAGTATGTTTTTTTCCTTTAAATTTCTAAGTGTAGATACTGTTGTAAAAAGATATGTAAAAACCAACACTTTTTTTTGCAATTTGAGCGCTGAGCGCACGAGTGCTAAGTGTTAATTAACCTCAGAACTCGCTTTTTCAGTGTCAACTATCATTTGTTAGTCTAAAGACTAGACAAGGAGAGTTTCTCGAACGATTTTGGGTGAGAATATTGCGATTATCGTACTATATGCGACCAAAAATACAATTCTCACCCACAACTGTTCAAATGATAATAAAAACTCGATGATAACAGGGATAACAGTGATCAGAGGATGATATGTTTATACTAGCTCTTGACCGATCATCGAGAAACTCTCCTTGTGTAAACGAGCCATAATTCCAAGGCGGTTGTTACAAATACTACCAACAACTAATATTTCATTAACAAATGCTATTAATACCCTAAATAAAACTATAAATAATTTAATTGTAATGCAAGTGACGCAAACTTGTGCCATTTACAGTTTAGGAGCGTCAACAGGAAGCGTGTTTGCACACAGAGTAAATAATCAGTATCCTCCTTATAATATTGTTGCAAGAAAATGAAACTGTTGTGAATCCTAACATGTGTTAATGCTTCCTCCAAACACAATTAGAAAGTAAAGTGCGAATATCACAGACGTCAAAATACATCACAATACCTGTCGAAAAATTTCGACAGGTAATTTGTAAAAACTTTTAATCCTTTTTTGATATTAATGGAGAAAAGTTCACAACAAATTCTTAATATCTCTAAAGGATGCCGCATCGGATTATGAGAGCCTTTAAGAATAAAACAAAAAATACGGTTAAATGCACATGCATGCAAATTGCTTGTTTGCTCGTTAGGTCGAAACTTCTGGTTCAACGTGTTCAAAATGCAACAAAGCCCACGTTTTGAATATGACCGGGAGCTAAAAAAATATTTCACTAATTTACTATTTGGTGTAATGAAAACAAAACAACCTGAATATTTGTACAAAAAATTGTCTTGGTCTCATGCTAGTTGCACGTATAAAAAGACTAGAGGTGCTCCGTATCTTGCGCATCCTGAGAACAGAACCGCTGCTTTCCGGGGGAGTTTTCGTTGCCTGGCAACTAAATGCTGGAACAATCTGCCGCCACCAGTCCGCAGTCTGTCAGTTAAATACAATGGCTTGCTTCAAAGAAATTATTTGTTGGAAAAGCTAAAGGAATGCATTCATACGAGGTGTTCAGATTATTTTTTAAAATGCCTTGCTAATTGTTTTTCTAATTACACTTATTTTAGGGAGTGATGATTACATATACATATGTTATAATATGTAATATGTCAATAGCTAAACTTTTATGCAGCTCTAACATGTTTGTTGTAAATTATAAGGATACCAATATCTTTTATTTTTCTATATTTCATCCACATTTTTGTTTTAATATCACTAACTGAGTAGGTATATTTTTAATTTGAGGTAAGGTTTTCTATTTCTTTGGCTGCCCGTAAGCATATATGTATGTAGGTGTTGGTAGTTTGCTAAGCCAATTTCAGTTTGTTGTCGCGACACAATATATTTAGATATTTATTTAATGTATCACTTTCTTAATGTATTGTTATCTTTCTTTCAATTGATTGAATTTACATCTGATGCAGCCGGATTGATATGTATTGATATGTCGCCGTGGTATTGATATGTCCAGCTGCCTTACAACAAGTTATCAGGTCTTCAAGTGAATGCACAACTGTTTAGCTGTTGCCTAGTTGAAGCCCGACGTAATGTCTGAATTCTTGGTCCTTTGCAAGCCACAATTCGATGCCCAAGGTCCCCATTCTATAAAGTGGCATAGGGTAACTTGAACTTGTTAAGTAACTTGAAGTCATTACACTCAATCCTGTTACTTCATGCAAAGTATTTATCTGTAGATTGTTTTCGATCGTTATCAATTGTTGTCAATCGAGATAAGATATATGCTAACAAATGTAACACGAGCGCACTTATATTCTAGATAGTATGTAAGCTTATCAATCAATAAGATAATGTACGAAAATCGTAAAATCACTTCTCAGTAACACGCAAACAAGTTACGTCAGAAATATCTCAATTTTGATTTACTATGCACGATATTGGGTCGATGTTTGCGTGTATTAATATAGTAACCTTAACATATTTTAGGAAGTTCATTACTTCAGCATTATATATTAAAAAAACTAGTAGTAACCGCGACTTCGAACGCGTAGACGTTAGCTTGATTCCCGTGGGAACTTTATAATTGATCGGGATAAAAAGTACCTTAAATTTTAACCCAGCACATAAGTTATATTATAACTATGCCGAGTTTCAATAGAATCCATCAAATGGTTTTTGCGTGATGCGCATTGCGATAGACAGACAGACAAAAATTTTAAAATCACTGCAATCACTTTTTCAAAAAATATTTCACGTACAGACATGGCTTTATTATACGTATATGTAGATATATTTATAATTACCGAAGGGAACCGGTCAGGACAAACTTGATTTTGTGAAAGAGCGAGTGACCTTTCACTCGTCCATTGACAAGATAAAATTTATTTTTTAATAACAATATGCTGTCTGACCTTGGTTGGTCTTTTACTTTGTGAATCTATTTCCATTGTTTGCACATCCGGCTTGAAGGACCAAAGAGTATACGGCTCAAAGGACCAAAAAATAATATAAATTCTAGATCTTATTACTAACACAGTATAACATATTCCGGATAGTTCTAATATTTTTCCCTTAATCTTCTCGTCACATCCTTCAAATGTCTACCTGGTCATTGGCAACGAGTCTATTACAAAAGATAAATGTGGTTATGATGTATATTTCTGTGAAATTAGCGCAATCGCGTGCAGTTTGATCGTTATAAACTTGGTGGATTTTTGCAATATTGAATCGTAAAATTTTAAAGTAATAACATATCAATAACCGATATAAACTAATCTTATATTTGAACCCAATTATTGACTGTAAAGGCGAAATTTCTTCAATAAGTTACTGATACAGCTGCATTGGGAGATTTGATAACAATGGTTCGGTTAGTCAAAATGCATTGAAACAATATTTATTGGATGCAAGACGATCCAAACGGGATTAAAAACAACATTTCAATAGGGTCACACATGTGTGTGACCATGTGTGTCACACATGTATATGTATATAGAGCATCGATTTGAGAATACATACTAGATATAGAAGCATGTTACAGTCTAATAGTGTTCTATGCTCTAGAACTCTTTAATTCATGTTTTGTAAATGGAACATTCTTATTACGTAGTACTTAAGTTTCAAATTTGACTTTTTAATTAACCGCTCCTCATTTGCTTCACCCCCCTATAAGTTCCCCAATTAGGTTTCTTTGATAAGAAAGTATGGTATGTCATCTAGTCTATTCCCATATCGATGATATAGAGGGACAGATAAAGCAAGCCGTTCGTCGCTGCGTGCCCGAAGTTGGCGATAAGCTCCTATTTCTCGTGCTGCTTGTTCAGTCTGGCCGAGGCATCGTATCGCTAGGGTGTCGTTGTTACAAAACACAAAAATGCCTAATTGCACTATAATCAATTGTAAAAATTCGTCAAGAGGTGAACGGAGTCAAGGGAGATGTTGGGGGGGGGGGGGGGGGGAAGATGCTTTGTGAAGATGTTTTGTTTCATCGGTGTGTGGTTTCCCATCACTACAATTCACTCGTGACGTCCAACGTTTGGTTTCCATAGAATTTTACGAACTTGCGTTGTCTATACTATATCTATAGGGGTCACAGTTCTCTCTGTTGGTTACCTCTCTATTTGCCCCGCTAATAATTCTCCTGCTCCTCAAAGTATAAGAGAGAGATAATAAAATAGTCTTGTTAATTCAACAAATCTTCCTAGACACCCGCTCGGTTTTAATAGCGATAATTAATGAATCATAAAAGGTCTGAATAAAAATGTACTGGCTTTGAAGCTTTGATCGAATCCAGTTCCTAATCTTAACATTTCCCGAAGACAGTGCCGGCTCTAGGGGTGTGGGACTCGTGGGGCCGCACAGGGCACCGTCCGGAGGCCCGGGAAGCGCCTTGAGGGGACAATGAGTATCGTTGGGAAAGATAGCTCAAAAGATATTGGGTTGTCGACGTTGTTTTTTTGGTATCAAGAAATTGTTAGGAAAGAAAAAAATATGAATATCGCCTTAAGGCACCGAGGCCCTTGGTGCCCACCAAGGCATGGAGAGCGAAGAGGCCCGGAAGGCGCCGAGGTATGGAGAGCGAAGGGGGGCCCGGAGAGCGCCAAGGCATGGAGAGCGAAGAGGCCCGGAAGGCGCCGAGGTATAGAAGGCTTGAATTGGAGGCGCTCTACATAGAAGACGGGCGCAGACACAACTGAATAGCTTTGCACAGGGCGGCGAATCCGCTAAGGTCGACCTGCCTGAAAAACCCAAAAGGCTCGTAAAGATTCATCAAACTTCTTCATCTTTCATCAAGAACCAGACTGGATGAACCTGTCATCCATGTGTCATCAACGTTAAGGTCATACAAGGGTGAATGGACAATACATTTCAGCTCCAAATCAAATTCTAGTTGATATTCTCTAAATCAACAACTTGTACGAGATGCAAATATGTAATGTACTAGTAGATAAAATATTTTATGTAATACCAAGTCGTTCAAGGTCAAGCGTTCTTTGATAAGCTGGTAATGACACACGGAAGGAATGATAAAATAACTTTCTTCTTAAGTAACAATGTATAATTCTTCTTTTAGCATATTTCTAAATCCAAATATCTTGGATATTATTTTATTCCATAGAAGACACAATTATGGTGTGTCTGTTAACTAATAAGCTAATAACATATACAATACAACGAATGACTAAAAATTTTGGCATAAGTCCATGGGTTAATATCCTAATTCAATGCAGGCGATGCCACGGGCCACAACTAGTATTTTATTTTATACATCTCTCGTAAGACTAAGAATAATGTAATAATATTTGATTATGTAGTAGCAAATATCACAATTTTAAATAGGATACACATCATATTATATTAAAGTCAGCAATAGTTATAAACTCCATGTCGCAACTTTCCGGACTATGAAGATCAAATGCGGGTATTTGATGAAACTGCTCGCAATTATGGACGTGGCTACCCGCCTCTTCTGTCAGCTCGTGATCATGGTTGGTGCAACCCAACCGGAACGTTGAGTAAATTAAATAAGTTAAACATTCGCGTTGAATCGTATATAGATAAATATGTGTGAAGACGGGACAATCTCAAATGTTAAACTCCATGATGTTGAAAGTTTGCTCCAAGATGGCCTAGTACAGTACGCATGAATCTAGCTAAACATAAAACACCTAATTTAATTTTAACCTGTACTCTGGCAAACGACGAAACTTCCTCATTCCGTTGACTCCGTATCTCCATCCTTCCTTACCATCCAAGCCACTCCCTAAAATTCCAAAATCAGCACGGCTGCATCCGGAAACACGCTAACGTTTGTCATTCTGGAATGATGTTGGCGTGTGTCTTTCGTGATGTGGCGGTAGGAGCACAAGGAATAGCATATCCTCGCACTCCTAGAAGTAGTGGAGCGTAGTAATAGTAAGACGAAACTCCCATTGAGGACATCCATGACGTACAGTATCAACTGACTACAAAGTAGACTGACCGCTCTTCTGCCATCTTCTTTCTATAGCAGAAACAAACCATACCAATACCATCAGGATGTCGCTACACTGCTGGATATAGGCCTCTCCCAAAGCTCGCTACCAAACATGATCCTCGGCTCTTCTCATCCAACCACTGTGGGCGAACTTTTTATGTCGCCGAACTCGTGCTCGGTGGGTGACCCGGGTAGGTACGTGGCCTCCATTCCGACAAAAATATAATAATCTGAATTTCAGACTATGTTTATGTAGATCCACAAATTATATGTCCACACTAACTGTTGCCCGCGACTTCGTCCGCGTGGACTTTAGTTTATAAACACCGTCTTCAAATTGATATAACTTTTATTATGAACTTATTATGACAGTTTATTTATGAACTGATTGAAATAAAACAAACACTAAATTTTAAGTGAAGCTTACCACAATACATTAGTGAAAACCGCACCCAAATCGGTTAAGCCGTTTCTAAAATTAGCGCGCACAAACGCACAGATAAACAGACAAAAATTCTAACAATCATTGTTTTGGGTTCTATTGCGTTGATAAAGGCCCCCAATAATAGTTTTTCTCATATATCTTCCACGTACAGACAGCGATCAGTTACATTTTTATTATATGTATAGATTTGTCAACTATTATTACGGGAATTACACGGTTGAAATCAATTTTTGAATGAACCCTACCAATAGGACTGCGAACAGAGTTAGTGTTCCACTAACATAGATGAAGCCAGCCAAGCTACGCCTACCACAGACACAAGTATGAGCAAGTATTTTTAAACACTTTTATTTGTTAGGACATTCGACCTATTTCGTTTTCTTTTTTTTCTTTTTATATGACAGAGATCTCTGACAGTTACTAGTATTACAGATGGTATTGTAGATAGCTGGCTATCACGTCGTTAAAATTTCTCAATTAAAAATAAACAACTATGAAAGTTGAAGGCCGTTTAGCCCTACCTGCTGTGCAGAAGGTTCCTGGTCGGACATTCATTGTTTTGTTCGTTCGATGGTATGTTCGTTTCTGGATCCACGGACACGTGGAAGTGTGGGCTATTTTGAGTTGCGGCGTTAATTGGAATTAACGCATTATGCATATCTTTTACGCGATCAGACCCGATTTACAAATAAAAAATATAATAAAAGACTAAAAATTTATAAAATAAAAAAAGAATATAAAAAAAAATATAAATTAATAAAATCTGCAATACAGTCAATGTCTTCCCCTTTGCGGGCGCTTAATACCTTTCTCAAGAAGTTATTTGCAATCTTTACAAAATAACGTATGGCGGGCGCCAGTCAGGAAACGTAGATTTGGCTATTTTTACGTTATAGAAAAAAAATGTTTCAACTGAAGTGGCAGAACTTTATCAGTCCCATCGAACGATGTTAGTCTGTATTTATAGGTGTTAATTTCTATATTGAGATTTTTTTTAAAAGGATAGTTCAAAATTACCACGGTACATAAACTGATTTGACACATAAACGAACTTGACCGAGATTCAATCGGTTTAGAAATGCAACCTCCAATTTTGCTGGTGCCACTTATTCACCAATTATTTTTATTTTACCAATATTAAATAATTTCAAAATTGTAATCTTTGTAATACGTTAATTTCTTCAAAATCCCCCTAAAATTGTTTCACTACAAATATTCACGTAAAATTAAAACAATATAGTACTGGTAATTGTATAATGAAAGGGCAAACAAATGTGAATATATCAGGAAGCCGTTCTAAGTATCATAAAAATAATAAATGGTTCACGGAAAATGACTAATGTCTCCTTCACGTCTTCGCCAGTGGCCGTATTTAGACAAATAACATACCAGATGTCGTGGCGTAGTCTACGAACTCATTTGCTTCTCGCAAACGGTGACCATTTCGTCAGCCGCGTCGTTGGCTAAACTGGAACGGTAATTGTTGCGTAGACGTCGCCGACTTTTCGTTTCATGGCAGACGATCGTAATTCGTGACGCAGGTCGTCATGCGAGACCAATTTTAGTAATTTGGCAACTACTTTTTGCAGTGTGTCCTGTTACTGAGTCCTGTTATTGAGGGTACTGGGAAATATGTCTAGGGCTAGATAAGATGAGATTAAATTAAGTCAACTTCAAAGTCCCGCTAGTGTCAGGAAATCTTTCTTAAATTTGGTTCTAGTTAATTTGCTGGTATGTAGTACATAAAAAATATGCCAAACGTTTTATTTCGACGATATGGTCCTTATGCTATTATCAAATTCCTTTAGCCGCAGGACCTCAAAATACAATTTCTGTGCCTGTTTACTATATGTTTATAACAAAAAATGTTTTTTTTTTAAGTTTTACCAAATTTTCATACAAAGCTAAATAAAAAGTGTTTTTTTTTATCATTGAAATACCCACCTAACCATTATACGTCGGAAAGTATTTTCAGCCATCAGGAAAGGTAGTATAAACAAAACCAAAGACAATTTAATATTAGTATGTATAGATCTACACTAATATTATAAAGAGGTAAAGTTTATAAGTTTGGATGTAGGAGGTAATCTCCGAAACTACTAATGCGATTTCAAAAAATCTTTCACCATTTGAAAGGTACATTATTCCAGGTGGACATAGGCTATATATTATGTGCAAAAAAATTGACGGGCATGCAACGCACTAGCTGCCGGACACAGCTAGTTTACTATAAAGCCGCTTGTTAACGACACGGTTTTGACCGCCGTGATAACTTACGGTCGTTAGTTAAGGGCTACTATGGGAGCTTGTTAAACACTAAAAAACTGCAATTTTTCTATGGGTTTTCATCACGATTTTGCAAAGTCGACTCGCTATGGTTTGCTAACTTGAACGTCAAGATAGCGAGTCAGGGGGTTTTCTCGGAAAATTGAAAAACTGCAAAAATACGAATTGAACGGCATAAAAACGGCTATTTGTCCGTGGGTTTTCATCACGATTTTTCAAAGTTGACTCGCTATGGTTCGCTAACTTGAACGTCAAGATAGCGAGTCAGGGGGTTTTCTCGGAAAATTGAAAAGTAGCAAATATACGTATTGAACGGCATAAAAACGTCAATTTTTCCATCGGTTTTCATCACAATTTTCCAAAGGTAACTAGCTAACTTGACAGATTTGTGTCGTGAACAAACATATACGGTTTCTCTACGGGGCGGCAAACACGCCGTACCCTAAGAAAACAGTGTCGCTAACAAGGGACTTAGTGTACTCATCATTATTCCTTGCAATGGCATATAATATATTTTATTCAACTCATTAGTTGTGAAGATTCATCCCATCCTAAAAGACTGTACAATCTCATCACTGGACGCCGAGCGTCTTTAGTAATTGAACTTTATCTTTTCCTTATTTCAATTAGTATTTTTAACATGACTCCATAACAATACTTCAGTTTTTACACAAGGAAACATATATATTCATTTACCATGCGTAGGAGCACATATTTAACACGAAACGTCACATTTACTTGAATTGACTTACAGATTCGCGACCACAATGGTGTTCAATTTTATATGCACGGAGTGTAACTATGACGAACTGTAAGCTGAACATGACAACCATTTGTGAATACCTTAGAAGTCGAGTAATTCAATTTACATTTTTATCAGGAATGACTTAGATGCATATTTTTATTTATTTTTTAAAGAAGAGATGGGCAGAGGAGCGGAGGGCCACATGACACCTGCAACACCAGGGGGTATGCGCGTGCGCCGCCCCCGATTGTGGTTTTCCAAAACCATAATCTAACTTTATGTTATTCAAAAACATTTAAAAAATTATCTTAGAATTTTAAGAAAATAATTTTGTTTATCAATAAGTTAGGAGAAAATTCATGTAAGTAAATTTCAATGAAAATATGACTTCCTTTAAGACATCCATGCGTATACAATGTCGCATATTTATGAAACTTCATAATATACAAAATCGAAGCTTGACTAATTCCTATATTAACCAAAAAGGGTTTCTAGAATCTAGGGTTTCCGGCCTACGAGTAAATGAACCATTATAATGGTAATTATTAAGCTGTGTCAAACTTCTGAAGAGATAAATCTTCTTTCCACAAACTTATGACTTTAATGAAACAAGTGGCTGAATAAAAACTATCACGCGACTCACGAGGTATTTCCAATTGTTTCAAATATCTCAAATTCTTCATTTTGTATAAACGGAAAAATTGACAGAGTTTATAAATCCAATGATGTCCAATAGTACATTGTTACCCTAGGGGTGAAAGTGACTTATTTCAGTCCCGAAACTGGGTTTGGTGCCCGAGCGCAGCGAGGGCGCCAATAGGTCGAGGGACTAAATAAGTCCTGAACCCCTAGGTAAACACTGTGCTTTTCATTACGAATACAAGGAAAGTAATTTAAAAAATATACTCTTTAATTAATGGGTGCGTTTCTTTATGTTATTTCAATTTTACATCGCGCTGTAATGGAGTGGCTGTATAGGAAGTTAGATCATGGTTACATAGAAATGTGAAAATAGCTTTTTTTTTTCTTAATTTTTCAGTTGTCTGTCAGTTGAAAACGCTCACCCTAGGGTGTATTGGGCTATTTTCACTTCGCTCCACAGGCAACTTTGGACCTACTTTCAGAGTATGAGTAATGAAAATTAATTTATGTTCTGTTCGGAAAATTAACAGCATGAAGCAAATTAGAAAGTAAGAAGCACTCCTTCGGCCGTCCGTGGGTGGGCATATGTGCTGGCAGAGTATATCAGTGTTGTGGATTATATCTGCAGCGTTTGCTGAGCCAATTCCATTTTGTTGTCGCGACACACAATATATTCAGGTATTTTATATCTTTATTTAACGTACCACTGAAATACTGGTGTGTTGTGAGAACGAATAAATATATTTTCTTACATTTAAATTAACACAATAACTATGTTATTAATTATTAACTAGCTGTTGTCCGCGACTTCGTCCCCGTGGACTTTAGTTTATAAACATCGTCTTTAAATTGATATAACTTTTTTATTTATAAACTGATTGAAATAAAACAAACATTAAATTTTAAGTGAAGCTTACCACAATACATTAGTGAAAACCGCAATCAAATCGGTTAAGCCGTTTCTAAGATTAGCGCGCACAAACGCACAGACAAACAGAAAAACAGACAAAAATTCTAACAATCATTGTTTTGGGTTCTATTGTGTTGATAAAGGCCCCCAATAATAGTTTTCCTCATATATCTTCCATGTACAGACAGCGATCAGCTACATTTTTATTATATGTATAAATAAATAAGCTGCTAATATAAAATTATGTTATTCAATGATTAATTAAGCAACGTGCTAAATTACAACATAGTATTTAAAAGTGAACATATAATTCACAAGTTAAACAACGAGGCGATGTTAAATGTTATAAATTATGCATGCAAAGGGTGAAAATGGTTAAACTCAGAAAGTTTATAACAAAAAAAAACTCATAACCCCAAAATTTAATTTCGACAACTTTTTCCTTATAATGGTTACAGATGTAAAAACATGATTACATTCAAACAACCACATATTAAGTACTTTATGAATCACGCAATTTCTAGGACCTCCGACAGTAGCTATTGTTATGCCATGTGTCTCAAAACTGACAGTTCTGACTACGAGGGGGGTACTTCCTCAAGATATGATGCAACGATAATGAATTATGACGTTACAGTAAGAGAGATGAGATATTGTTGTATCCATTTCAAAACGAAACATCTCTGCAAGCTTCAGGGGTCTTTCAAGATGGCGTAACTAAAGTATAAAATTATAAGCGTAAGTATAAAATTGCGAAATATTGTATTTTTTTAACAGTGAAGTATAAAATTGCGAAATATTGTATTTTTTTTACAGTGAAGTATTAAAATTGCGAAATATTGTATTTTTTTTACAGTGAAGTATTAAAATTGCGAAATATTGTATATTTTTCACAGTGAAGTATAATATTGCGAAATATTGTATTTTTTTTACAATGAAGTAGTATTAAAATTGCGAAATATTGTATTTTTTTTACAGTGAAGTATTAAAATTGCGAAATATTGTATTTTTTTAACAGTGAAGTATAAAATTGCGAAATATTGTATATGTTTTACAGTGTATCTCAATGTGTCTAACGTTTGTTCAGCCCTCTTATCGTTCACTGATTGACGGGGACCTTCTCAAGTACAATTGTCTCGTCTAATGGGTTGGCGAGTCCACTATTTTATGGGTAGTGTAAGTTTCTCACCTTGTTGTGGAGTGGGGGAGTTTGTTATTCCTTAGTCGCCTTTTAGGACACCCACGGGAAGAGATGGGGTGAAGTTAATCTAAACCCGGCCAAGACCCCACATTTTTCTATATAAATCAGTATAAACATTGATAGATCCAATAAATACATAGGATACTATTATATAATAATAATAATAATGTCTTTATTTTCAGACATTGAATTTTAGTTATATAATTTGTACAATAAACTTACTTTAATAAATTATTTAAAAAAATATATATAAATAAAATAATATATTATAAAGTAAAATAAAACTACTTCTTATTTGCGCTCCCGTGAACACCAAGCCAGTACTTTGAAAAGAACTAGTGAAGTCTTCAACGATGACCTTAAGAATAACGTTAATTGAATTTCGTATTCTTTCCCAGAAACAAAGTACTCTATATCCAATTACAGCGAAAAAGTCAGACACCTAAACCAATTAAATAAATGTTATAAATTATAAAATTGTTATAGGCATCAAGACTCACATTCCTGGGACCTTCAACCGTTATTATTGTCTCGTCAATTTGAAATTGAAAGTAAGTAACACGGGCATTTTTTTATCTCCCATGTAACAACTAACCAGGTTACTCCTTGTGATAATTTGTAAAATTGGTAGCAACACGGGCAACAGAGGTACATATACCGACAGTTCTGGCTACCAGCCGACATTTCCTCGAACGATAATGAACAAGGGATTGAGTAATACAGATCATGAGATATTTGTACTGATTGTTCCGAGTACTGCGGGCGTGGCTGGGAAATTTGAAAGTCACGCTGCAGTCGTATCGGGAACACGTATCAATGAGTCATGGGAAGCTTGTGTATCGTGTACTGTTTTATCCCGTCATTTGTCCACATTGAACCCCCGAGTTTCGATCCTCGAATAAAATATATAAGGTACTTAAATATTCATTTTTAACCTTCAAACGTTATCCATGTTCAACCTCCGGGGGGTTAAAACTGAATTTCAACTCTAAGGAATTTCCTTTGTCCATATTCAAACATCCAAGTACGTATCTAATAATGTAATTTTAGTACACTGAGTGTAGGTACACTGCATATTATGTATATTTATTAATTTTAGTAGTTGTGTCCGCGACTACGATCGCGTGTACCTACTTCTTGTATATAGCTAATCATTGACTAAATACATACGAGTAGGAAGTCATCTGATACATTACGAATATACTGTTGATTTTTCTATATATTCTTCGAATCAAAAACCACAGACATATATAAACAAAATATCCAAAAATTCCTACTGGTCTCTATAATATATTATACCTTAATAGCTGTTGCCCGCGACTTGGTCCGCGTGGACTTTAGTTTATAAACACAGTCTTTATTCGACGTGATTCTTTAAATTGATATAACTTTTTTTATTTATGAACTGATTGAAATAAAACAAACACTAATTTTTAAGTGAAGCTTACCACAATACATCAGTGAAAACCGCACCCGAATCGGTTAAGCCGTTTCTAAGACTAGCACGCACAGACAAACAGATAAACAGACAAAAATTCTAACAATCATTGTTTTGGGTTCTATTGCGTTGTTAAAGGCCCCCAATAATAGTTTTTCTCATATATCTTCCATGTGCAGACAGCGATCAGTTACAGTTTTATTATATGTATAGATATAGAAGATAGATATGTATAGATTATATAGGTTAATAATCGAAGTGTTCTTGCATTAAACTTACAAGAAAATGAAAAAAAAAAAAATAGAGAAAAGGCGGCAGACGAGCATACAGTCCACCTGATGGTAAGTGGATACTGTCGTCCATTGATATCCGCGATACATGCCAACATCAGTCCAGAATGACAAACGTTGGCACGCCCCCGGATGAGCGGATATGCCTACCTTTGCAGATTAAGGAATGGATTGGGAAGAAGGGTTGGGAAAATGGGAATGGATAGGATGGGATGGGAATGGGCTCTAGCATATCTCACTACCGAAACACTTACGTACATTGGAGAAATACGATAACGTAGGAAATGCAGTAATTAAATGAAGAATACTAATGCTCTCAAAACATAATTGCCAAAACTGATTGTAAAGGCAAATAAAAAGCCACATGTGTACAAAA
Source organism: Sesia apiformis (assembly GCA_914767545.1). NCBI lineage: Eukaryota > Metazoa > Arthropoda > Insecta > Lepidoptera > Sesiidae > Sesia > Sesia apiformis. The sequence continues at coordinate 1,527,570 of OU611968.1, forward strand.
CCCACGAACTGAACATGTAAAAAATGTATGGTTCTAGATAACACGGTCATTGTGGTTCTACTTTGAATTCAAGTTGGGTACTCGCCTAAGTCTAAATCATGACCTAATTGTCTAGTTATATCCATCAACAGTGCTTCTTTTGACCGCATCAATTGTTATCTTTCATAAAACAATCGTGGAGACCATTACCATAACATACCCTGAGCCCATGTTTCTAAGCTTCTGGATATAGGCCTCTCCCAAGGGCTCTCCACCATTCATGATATCTTATTATTATATGTATGATGTCGTCGCCTGCTTTTTAATGACATAACCACTCTCGGTTGATTGGAGTCTGGAAGAGATTACTTCTAGGAATTAGTACGCCTTTGTAGCTACAGTAATATTGTAAAATGTCTTATTGTAACAATTTATTATATGTACAATAAAGAGTAACAATAACATGATCTTTCGCTCTTCTCATACGGTAAGTCATAAATCTATATTCGGCGTCTCTTAGCTGGTTAAAATCCAGAACATTTAACCTAATTTCATTGAATTAAAACTTAGAAATGAATCTATAGAATCCAGAGCATAATTGTAATAAAAAGGCCGTAAAGCAGCATAATATATTTCCGTTTGAAACGCCTACTCATTAAGTAGATACCGATAGCACCCATCTACCGTGCGCACACGCATTTGAAACACAGTATTTATAGAACAGTAGCGGAACTTATCATGCACTTCGTTGACAAAGATTCGCTGCGTACAGTGCGGTCATCAAAACACTTTATACCGCGAAGCCGACAATTTTGGAATAAACTGCCAGCTCAGGTTTGTTCGTTATGCTACGACATGGAGCTCTTCAAGCTGTGAATAGGATACTGTATTCGAGGTGTTGAGAGTTACATATGGCTACGTGGAGCATATTTCAGGCATATAACTCCTTAGATACTGCTCCTAATTTTATTATGCCTGAATCGCATGCACGCCAGTGAAATCATGCGTGAAATTATGCAACATCGGTGAAAACATACCTACATGCTAAGCATGGCGACTATGGCGGCCGGTATGGACAAGTTAATGGACACATTACCTAAGTACACAAAACGTAATGTTACCCAAGTAAAATAAATAAATTCGTTTGCCCAACTTAGTAAGCTACACAATCTACTGTATGCTACCACAACTTTAGATGTATTTTTTCCATTTCTATTATTAATGTCTACATAAAAATTGTAACAACAAAATATATTCATTTTTAAATTTGAAACTAATTGTGTTGTTCTATACTTTTTTTTGTTTACTATGTAAGTATTTGTCACAGGACAGACAACGGATGATGTAAAGGAGTCCTCAAATAGAGATCACATACCTGAACACATAGAATGGATCACCCTATGGTCACGTGGAAGTCGCTGGTAGTCACTAAATGAGAGAAGAATGGAAAACCGTATGTGGTGGCGATCTTTTGGAGAACTTATATCCAGCAATGGAGACAGGCCGATAGATGGTACTTGTATGTGTCTTAATGTGAATCTACACGCAAAATATTCAATAAACAATATTTCTGAAAAATACGTTAATAAAAGTATAATGCATTTTTTCAAAACCAATCACATGCTGTAGTTAGTTTAGAATTTTTCATAAATGGCTCCTAAAAACTGCTGAAACATTTAGAAGTGACTTTATGAATAGGAAAAAGAGATTTTTCTTTATAAGTTTTTAAGCAGAGGAGCACTATCAAAGAAAACACATTTTAAAACTATTACATTTATTCATAAAATGTATTATAGTGGAATGTAAAATGTTTACCACTTATTATAAAAAGTTTAAAACTTAGTCTAGCCCTAATCAGAAAAGTCATATGCACATTTTTAAAATTGCAATATAATTTTAAAGATGATTTTTAAAATGATGATAAAATTTATGTTTGAGGTTTACACTTAAAAAATCCAAAATGGAAACTCATTCCCAGTAGAGAATGTGATAATGCTATTCCTATGCTATGCTATCAAGTTGCTAAAATATTAATGTAACCCTCTTTATAGGTATTAAGTATGGGTATTTTTGGTTGCTCCGTTTAGATTAGATATTTTTAAAGTAATCCAGAAAGGTAAAGAATGCAACCCTAAAAATAATCTAAAAAGTACCCAAGATTTTAATTAATGGATTAGTAAACTCATTATGTACAGTAAAAAATATAATCACCAATTTCAACTGAATATTTCAATTCAAATTATACCACAGAATTAGCGTAGCTATTTATTGAACTAAAAGAACAGATAATCAAGGGGTTTTTGACAAGGTCTTGTATAGCAGAAGAGTTGTTTTTAAAAGTCAAACTATTCTGTGTACACAAGTCATCATCATTATTACTGTCTAACAAAATTCCATTAAAGAAAAGCCTCCCCCAGGGTTCAATTATTAAAATGATTTTCGTCTGTAAATTCTTTAAAAAAATGTAAGGATATAAAATAAATTCTTGACAATAAGTGTCATTTAGAAACTTTCTCTTTCTTAGCTAAAATACACATATTTTTGGACTGTTGTTGACTAGAAGAGACTTCAGACAAATATTTTTTAGCAATACAAAAACTTCACTGACATAAATCAATGTTATCCTATTTGTTTCTGTATTAAATTATATAAGTAATTGTTATTCATGTAAGTACAAAGTTTCTAAGTAATTGTTAAGGCTCATTTACACAAGGAGAGTTCCTTAAATAGTTCGGGCAAGAATATTGTATAAGATTCATGTTTACGACCAAACTTCGTACTTTTCTCACCTGCAACTTTTCACATGATAATAAAAACTCCATGATAACAGCGATGATCGCATGATAATAACAGTTGTTTATACTAGGCAAGCATTTTTTCAACCAATTTCCTCTCATTCACACATTCAAGAAACTCTCCTTGTGTAAATGAACCTCTACTCTGCTAATGCTTCTCAATGGTAATTTGAATTGATAAAAAGCAATATATGTGGAAATTTCTCTATGATAAATGTATTATTGATCTATGATTAAAATTGTTCCTTACGCTAATACTACATTTGAGATGACACAAAAACATGCAAATCTTATTTCGTTTTCACTTTTGGTGGCAATGGTATACATTCTGGCAAAGAGAGTTGTTGATAATAGAAATAAACAAAAAATAATACAAAATGGGAGCAAGAGTACACTGAAATGAGCAGTGAATGTAAATCTGGGTATTTGGGCGAAGGTGGAGAGAATGAAGATTGTATTAAAGCCATCATACCCAAGATTGAGAAGAAAAAATTCATACTTAACAACCCCAACAACATGGAATTACGTTTTTGATCTGTAGTTGTGGATATGGCTCTGTATACTCTGTTCGCATTCAAAAATGAAAAGAAACCAGCACTCGGCTGTGCTAATTTCAAAGATATGCTGAAGAAACTAATGTATATCACATTTGTAATGACATACGGAATGAATAGTCCATCCTTGATAAATAATGGTAGCATGCTGAAGCTAGATATGAGTAGGAACCAGAAGCACATGAATGGATCCTCTGGGAAATGGAGAGCAACTGGTATAGCCACTAACAATATGGTTTTTTCATGAACCTGGAATGAAAAGAGGTAAAATGCTAGTGATACATTGATGAGTGACAAAACAAACTTCTTTTTGTTTATCCTAAAGAACAAATCCAGACATGATGGCAATGCTGCCATAGCAGTAAACAGCAAACATTGTTTAGCCATTTCTTCATTAGTGTAAATGGATTTGAGTTTTACAAATACATTGACAAAACACCATACATTCGAAACCTTATCTTCAAATACACCTCTATTTAATGGAAACAGTCGGATTAATACCTGCTTCACATTATCCCATGATCCCGTGAATGGATACCAGATAATAATAAAGCAGGATATAACTACAACAGCCAACTTGTTAAACCGATGGATTATATGCCAGATGCTACCTTTTGGAGGCAAATTTATAAAACACTTCCTTAGCAAATAGAAGAAAAATGGCAGAGAATGGTATAACTCCATCTGTTTATAGTTTAAAGCGATTACAAAAAACTTTGTGGCTAGAACATCATTCTCAATGGCGATAATAAAAAATGTGGCCCACAAAAATAGACCCAGAGACACACAATTATACTGGAAGTGGCCATGGTCTATAAGAATTATACCAGGGTATAATAGGAATAAAATTGTGGCAATGTCTGTCCTTTTAAACACATTTTTCACTTCTTTGGGCTTCACACGCTCGCCGTCAATACATATGCACAACACAGCTGTCACAAAGAAATAAAGATCACTAAGAAAAACAGTCCACCTCATGAAGGTCTTATGTGATTCTTTTTCATAACCTCTTGAGGCGAAGAGTCGCACTGATTCCGGGTCTAACCAGTCGGCGACCAAGCCCATGATGAAACTGTGATACGCCGTGAGCGGGGGATAATCCAACCCCCAATATAGCAGATCATTTTGTGTTGTATTATGATACCATTGATTCACAGGCGTATGCACGGTTATTTCTTGCCAATGCCGCTGCGCTTCAAAGTCTCCATACATAGGAGGCGATTTGTACCCAGAATATGGGTAGGAAGCTACGCACCACCGCACGAGCAAAGCGAAAAACACGCCGGGCAACAACGCATCCTTCGTAACCATAAATCTGTCCGGATCCGTCTTTTTCGTCATTGTATTACATAAACACCACTTATCACTGATACGTGCCAAAATTCATTCATAAAATAATCATTGTAAAGATCGTGACAACGCGGCATAAATCAGTCAATACAAAATTATGACAGTACTTACAACATGAACGGCGTCCAATTCCTTGGTCAGCTTTTCCTTCAAATATTCTTCCGAATACACCATATTCGTGAATTAAAGTCCATATAACGTGAAACCAATAGTTCGAAACTCATACACAAATAACTGGATAAAATTAAATTCTCTCAATATTAAACACAACACAAACGAGTCTTGCTTCGACACAGTATGTATATAAGAATTTTTTCGAAAGCGAAATCGAGAAAGTGGCACGGGAAAGTGAACTTCATTGAAATCGCGGTCGTGAAACTGACGAATTTCATACCGGATGAGTTCCGTAATGTGTAATCCTACTGTTTTACATCGACCTCATTCTGATCAAAATATAACTACCAATTCCATTATCACAATTTGGCTGGTTAGCCGTGACCTTGACAATGAATGTTTTGTCTATGGCACAATAAATAAAAGAATTTGTATGCCATTAAAAATGCTAAAATCTTCGAAAAATACATTACTTAGAGTTGTAAGAGACACAGATTAATTTTTTTAACTTATAAGCAAGTAATTGTAGAAATTGTCAACATCAGATCGAGCAGAAATTGCAATTCTTTGTAATACGTGAATAAAAATATGATTATTGTGAGAAGTCTTAAGTCTTTGAAAGTCTAAGCGAATGGAGAACTTGTCGCATCATGTTGTTTTGCAAGATTTTTTAGGTAAAGCCTGACCAGAAAAATAAAAAACTTGCTCTGGGGGCGCTACATTTGCTTTTTTCATAGCTATATAGTTAGTGTTATATCAGTAGAAGATATTCTATTAGTTTTACGCATAATGGCGAGGTTTTTTATTTTCTTGATCATTCTTAATAATAGTGGATCCCGGATAGAGGTTATTAGGTCGTATCGACGGTATGTCATCAACCCATTCCATTCTTTTTTAATTGAATTTCTCAGCTTCCATTCTTTTTGAAATACAAATTACTATCGGTTTAATATCTACAATGTCCATGGCTCACGCCACGTCTTGTCATTGTCATTGTGCTCCCGCGGTCGGTAGCAGAAATATTAGATCTGTGGTATTGCTCGATAGTGATGTGTTTTGCAAGATGGTTGTTTCCTACCATAGACAAATTGACACAAAGAAGCGCGCGGACCGCGGTCTGTCTCTCATTTTCAAATTTTGAAAGATACATTTATTCTTTAATTTTTATTTTCGTATTATCTTATAAATTATTATACTATAATATTACCTAAGATTTCGCAATGAAAATGGAAGGCGAAAATACAACTCTGAAGAAAAATTTAACGGAGTGGAGATTTTGTCAGTATCCAAAGTACATTTTATTACCAATCGATGAAAATCATGATCAAATTCGACCTAACATAAAGAATATAGTATATTCTGAGGTATTAGGACACACATGAACCTGTAATAATTTTCTAGTTAAGTAATTAACATTCTAATTCGACATAATATAATTTAGGTAACCCCTCGACCTTTGGAGCAAAATATACATTTAGTATGTGTCTCCGAAGATGCATTGATTAATTTATTAAACATGGATCCGGAAATAGCAAACCGTGAAGAATTTGCTCAATTTATTGCTGGTAGGAAATTGCCCTACGGAGCCTTTCCAGTTGCCCATAGGTAATCATTAGATAATTAATTACTATATGTACAGGATACAATTAACAAATACTATAAGAGGTACATAATCTAAGAGAGGGCAAACAAAACGCAGCAAAAAATATGATGATCTCTAAGACTATAATTTTGTGAATGTAGGCCTGCCTGCTGTGTTTTATTAATTTCGTCACGGCAAACTGAATTTAAATATTAGAAGTTTTAGTGAGAGTATTACATCTATTACAATAGTTCTAAAAAAATTTCGAGGTAAAAAATTTATTCCCCTATCAATTATTACGAAACGTTAGCTATGGAGCAATTTACTCTGACTGGTCAAGGACGGATTGGTTATCGCCGCAACAAATGGAGGCACGGGAAGCGGGAGTTAATTCAGAACAGAACATATTTTCATTTCTTAAAAACCATACCTTCATTCCAATTCACCTCAATGACCATATTTAAACATTGTCATTTTCTATTTGATTTGAAATTGCTCTAACAGTAAATGAAAAATATTTATGTTTTCTGATTTCATAATTGATCCCCCGGCAGTTAAATAGATTTAGAGATGGACACATTTTTATCGACATATTCGATAATAATACCTGTAGAACCGGGGTACCCGGGGTAGAACGGGGTACCGGGGCGGAACGGGAAAGAGGCAGGGTGCTCGCTACAGGCGACAGAGACGCGTGACCATCGCGCACAACGTTCGGTCGGGTGTGCTGCGCTATACGGAGTGGCCGCTTTTAGTGTGAGAGTGCGCTTGGTTTGGGTTTTATCGAAGGTCAACGAAAAAGCTTGCAAATTTAAATTTTTCTATGCAACACCAAGGTAATTACACTATATACTATTCTTTGTTCGGATATTAACATTACATGTTTGTTTAAACATACTTTTGACTAACTAAACGTCTAGTGATAACTCAAGTCCAATAAATATAACCGGCCATAACACTCGTGTTTACGTGAACGGTGCGTCGGGGCACAATGGGTGGGGCACAATGGCATATACCCCGTTCCGCCCCTTAAATATTTGTACTTCTCATAGAAATACGCATTTTTATTTCATCTGCAGATGGTGCGTTCATATATAAAAAAAACCAGCCGGCAGTCCTGGTCTACATTGCTAATCCTGTTGCCAAAAGTGAAAGCTGGAATGAAAAGAGTTACAAGAAAGGGTGGTAAAACGGCAATCCGTACCGCTTCACATTACAAAACTGAATTAGAAGAATTTATTAAAAATATCACACAAAATATCAAGAAAGCGAAAGTAGAAAAAAATAAACAAGACTGACGTTAAAAGGTAAAGAAGACATACCCGAAGGAATGAAAACTAAGCCAAAGAAACAAAAAAGAATCAGAACTAAACCTGAAGAACACTCAGAAGACGTAGAAAATTTTAAACAAAAACAAAGAAGAAACAAGAGGAAAGAAACAAAAAAGAATCGGAACTGAATCTGAAGAAAGCTCGGTAGATGAAGACGCGATCTGCTTGTATTACCATGATTTATACTCCAAGTCCAATGAAGGCTAGTGGTCTTGTAGCATTTGTAAAAAATGGGCACATTTGGCGTGTGCTGGTCTAGATAGTGACGACGATGACAGTGTTCTCATCTGTGAACTATGCCAATAATTAGTACCTCATCGTGCCCCGGGTTCATTTCCCATTGTACCCCGGGGGGTGGGGCAGAATGGGAAATTTCCCTTTATTTTTCAAACAATATTTTTTCAAAGTGATTATTAATTAAGATAAGTTTAGCTTTAATTTCCTTGTAGAGAAAGAAGTAAATAAACCTACAAATTGCCAAATAATGGTGTTGTTTCATTCAAACTCTCACAAATTGTAACCAAAGCTTAGCTACCCCGTTCCACCCCGGGTTCCCCTACCTATCATTTTATTGTATCGTACTTCAAAAATACTCCTAAATAAAATTACATTGGCAAGAGCATTCTTACGAAGATTTAATTTGATGAGTAGTGTCTTTCAGATACGGTGGCCATCAATACGGTTTATGGGTTGGACAATTAGGTGATGGAAGAGCGCACATTCTAGGAGAGTTCGTCAATAGGTAAAATACTAATTATAAATTCGAGGACGACATTATAACTTATTGCTACTAACAAGCGAAATTATCTTAATGTTTGCTATATTTTTTTAAGATTTTTATTTTTTACACATATTATCTATTAAACGGGTTTCAAACGCCTACGTTTACCTTTTTTTTACTAATGTGTTATTAAAGCAAGTGCCACGAGCAGAAAGAATTTCGGTCATTGATATGAGATTAGCAAAGACTGGACGGAAAATAGATTTGAATGAAACCGACCACTTTACTATACTCCTCATATTATTGAACCTTAATATGAGGCATCTAATAAAGTGGTTGGTGAACGACGATTTCATACAAATCTCTTTCCGTCCAGTCTTGGCTGACCTCATGTCAATGATCAAAATTCTTCCTACTCGAGGCGTGCGCTTTAGAAATTATTTATCGATTGTATAGAGACTGATCAAATAATGTGTCGTGTATAAAAAAGAACAGGAGGGACAACTTTACAAATTCATTTTATATAATATTATAGACTTGGTGATAGATGGCAGATCCAACTCAAAGGATCTGGTCAGACGCCATACTCGCGAGTACACGATGGTCGTACAGTGCTCAGAGCGGCTATTAGAGAGATGATTGCTTGCGAGGCTTGCCACGCTCTCGGCATGCCTACTATCAGAGCTGCTGGAGTTGTTGGTGAGATTTGTACTTATCCCTTTAGTGATGTAAGGTCCTGCTGAAGAGATAAATGTTAGACACCCTACTTGCGGATAATAGTAGAGAGGTATTTTAGTATTACCTAGCCACATACTCGGTATATCTATTGTCAGCCTGCTCGCATGATGATTCTGTCTTCGTAACATTATCAACAAGAAATTAATCATTTTAAATACACAACCAACCAAATTGGAGCTCACAACGTAAAAACAGCTTATTTATGATCTTACGCTCCTCTGAAACATTTCAGAAAGAGAATCATCTGATTTGATAACTGTTAAAGTTATCAGCTGTTAAAGTATTGTGTGAAGATGTCTTCGACGAGAATATATCATATTATTGGGGCACTTTTTAAAAAGATAGTAGCTATTAAGATTTTCTTATTCACGACCTTCTCATCAAGCATTAGGATTTGTAATCTCTCACTACAGTTTTCCAGCATTACTTACTGTTGATTCTCGTCTTGGTTTGATATTTCCTTCTTGAAAACGAATGCGTAGTGAGTGAAGAAGCAATAATCCGCGATGTGTACTACACGGGAAACCCTCGTCGCGAACGCGCGGCAGTTATTCTCCGCTTATCACCCAGCTGGTTCCGCTTCGGCTCTCTTGAGATCTTGGCACGGACCGGCGAGGTAGCAGTGTTGAAGCAGCTTGCAGACTTCATCATCAAAGTAAGTAATGAGTATTAATGAGGTGAGTCATTAAATAATGATGTATAATACGTGTCTCAAGTCTCGTGTGTTTCAAGCTCCTGGAATGGAAAGGACTCGGCATCAACGTTGATGGCGAATGCATCACTCACCTTCGATTTGCCGACGATATCGTGGTCATGGCAGAATCGCTGGAGGATCTTAGCACAATGCTCGGAGACCTCAATCGAGTTTCCCAACAGGTGGGCCTTAAAATGAACATGGACAAGACGAAAATCATGTCGAATGTCCATGTCGTGCCCACCCCAGTTTCAGTTGGGAGCTCGATTCTCGAAGTTGTTGACGAGTACGTCTACCTAGGCCAAACGGTCCAACTAGGTAGGTCCAACTTCGAGAAAGAGGTCAATCGACGAATCCAACTCGGCTGGGCAGCGTTCGGGAAGCTACGCAGCGTCTTCTCGTCCAAAATACCTCAGTGCTTGAAGACGAAGGTCTTCGACCAGTGTGTGTTGCCAGTGATGACCTACGGCACCGAGACGTGGTCTCTGACTATGGGCCTCATAAATAAGCTCACTGTCGCACAGCGAGCTATGGAGAGGGCTATGCTCGGGGTTTCCCTACGTGATCGAATCAGGAATGAGGAGATCCGTAGACGAACTAAAGTCACCGACATAGCCTCTCGGGTTAGCAAGCTGAAGTGGCAGTGGGCAGGGCACATAGCTCGAAGAACCGATGGCCGATGGGGCAGACGGGTTCTCGAATGGAGAACACGTACCGGTGGACGAAGCCGAGGACGTCCATCTGCTAGATGGACAGACGACCTCATAAAGGTTGCGGGCACCCGCTGGATGCAGGTCGCTGCCGATAGGTCTAAATGGCGGACAATGGGGGAGGCCTATGTCCAGCAGTGGACGTCCAAGGGCTGAGAAGAAGAAGAAGAAGAATACGTGTCTCGTAATTAGTGATGTGTATTTCGACTTCTGCGCTCTCACGATCATTTCATTATCATTTCAATGGAGTACTGGTAAATATCCAAAAAAAAAGGATTAATAGAGGATTGAATACAAAGAGGATCTTTAATTATTTCATTTTTCAGACTCACTCGAGTGTAAAGCTTTTTTAATCAATAATGTTTTGCTTGCAGGAATATTTTCCAGACATTCACTTGTCAGATGAAAACCGCTTTATCAGGCTCTTCTCTGAGATTGCACACAGAACTTTAGACTTAGTTGCGAAATGGCAAGGTATTATTCAAATTTAATTCCTTTAGTTACTTACCTTTCTCTCAAAATTTAATGTTATATATGGGGAAAGGGTGGCAGATAAACCGACAACCTACCTGCTGGTTAGCGATTACTGTCACAAAATGATATCTTTCGTCTATCTAAAGAAATTTAGTTATCAAGATTTTTAAGAAGAATTTGACAGTACTAGAAGTACTGACAGGGAGTAAAGTGAAAGGAGGGGAAACGAGATGGGATAATACAGAATTGTATGGTAAGACAAACGGGCTTTGGCAACTCTTGTGATATCAGTATTCTCTAAAAGTGGAATAACTCGGCCAGTTGGACACATACAGTCGATATGTCGATACATACAGTCGATTGTGTGGTGCATCATTATTATGTCCTCCATCAAAATTAATCTACATTTCTTCTCCAACAGGTTTCGGATTCACCCACGGCCTTCTAAACACAGACAATATGAGTATTCTGGGGCTTACAATGGATTATGGACCATATGGCTTCGTAGATTCATACGACGGTGGTTTTGTTGCGAACTGTTCTGATGGGGAAGGACGATACGCTTTGGCTAAACAACCTGATGCAAGTTATAAACGTATATCTAATTTAGATTAAAAACTTGATCGATCTCTCATCGTTTCATTTGTCTTCTATAATAAATATGCAATGTTAATTTGCAAGGCTTGTAAATTTGTAAATACTCATATATTGAATCATGATTGATTTTTTCATGATTTGAATACATTGCAGATCGACATATTATAACAGAATTAAAGATTCCTGGATATACACAAACTCTCAATGCACGAACACACGAAACCTTGACATTTTATAACTTTCTGATCCATATTTTGCCATAGGTGGTGGTATGGAACGTGGAACAGTTAGCAATCGCATTCAAACCTCTTCTAACCGCATCCCAGCAAGTCCACATGTCGCACATATTGAAGACTTTGGACACTTACTGCAAAAATAAGATTTTGTGAGTCAGTTTCTTTAATGTATTTGTTTGATTTACTATAGACGTCCATTTACAATATATATGTATATATAGTTGACTAGAAATGAGAACTGAATTGCATTGCAAGCTGTATTATAAGAAAATATTTACTTTTGCTTCGCCCTGGATAAAATTGTTCGCTTTTGTCCTACCCTGGATAAAATCCTGACTACGCCCTTGACTGACAATTCCCTTCCATAGACAGGCTCTGTATATTGGATATAATTTTAGTACCATCAACATCCTAAAGTACCTTATAGATTGATATTGATAGAATAGTAACTAAAAAGTTAAATTACAAACGAACTATTTAATATTATTTTATATAAATTGCGCATACAATTAATTACTACAATACCTTTAATGAAACTTTATTCTTTTTCTATATTTTTTGTATTCTCGTGATTTCCTGCTCTCTTGTTCAAACAGAATTGAATAAAGCTAGTAGAGATAAAATGTTAATAACATATTCATAGTAAATTGTAATTTCCGTAGAGAAATTTTCTTAATGAAAATCGGTTTGAAGGAAGAGCGTTGGGGCGACGAACAACTAGTGGAGAAGTTGCTTGATATGATGCAGCAGACTGGAGCTGATTTTACGGTCACATTCAGGCAACTTGCGGAAGTAAATTAATTTTTATTATTTAAAGAAAAATTTTTATCTCGATATAGCAAAATTTATACATATAATAAAAATGTAGCTGATCGCTGTCTGTACCTGGAAGATATATGAGAAATACTATTATTGGGGGTCTTTATCAACGCAATAGAACCCAAAACAATGATTGTCAGAATTTTTGTCTGTTTGTCTGTGCGTTTGTGCGCGCTAATCTTAGAAACGGCTTAACCGATTTGGGTGCGGTTTTCACTAATGTATTGTGGTAAGCTTCACTTAAAATTTAGTGTTTGTTTTATTTCAATCAGTACATAAATAATAAAAAGTTATATCAATTTAAAGAATCACGTCGAATAAAGACGGTGTTTATAAACTAAAGTCCACGCGGACGAAGTCGCGGGCAACAGCTAGTATTTTATAAGTAGGTACTATCAGTACCCGCGACATCGCGCGCGTAGAAGTTCGAGTACGTGTGGTTAGCTTGATTCCCGTGGGAACTCTGTAATGAATCTGGATAAAAAGTACTTTACGTTAACATGATTCAGCTATAACTATACCATGTTCATTAAAATCTGTCCAATTTTTTACGTGATATGCGTTTAAACAGAGAGACGATAATTTTGGCCTCTATATCACTTGTAATGTACCCTGCAAGTACAGGATTCACGGTGGCGGATTAAAATATTGCAAGGCCCGAGTTGTATAAAAATATTTGAAGAAAGCTATAAAAGAATGTCTAAATAAGGGCTCTCTCGTGGGCCCCTAGGTTAGTCCGCTACTGATAATAACACGGCTCTGTTACAATTTTATTATAATTCATATGTATGAGTATATCTTTAGCTGGAGCCTAGCGAGATGGTAAGCGAGATGAAGATAAATGACAAGTGGGCTCTGAGGCGGCTATCGTCGCATGCATCGTGGGGATGTTGGCTCGATCAATACCGTGAAAGACTGGATAAGGAAGCTGGTTCGTTCGATTTCTATACTTACAGATACTTGGAACATGGTAATAATTTTGTTCGGTGCCATACCTTAGACTGTCTTAGTTCGTTTAGACTGCCATTCGTTTTGTTTGATTAATATTAAGCTTTTTATATGCTGCTTTTAATTGTAATTTTTAAAATCCCCTAAACATCTAATTCACGTCCGTTTTGACAAGTTATACACGAATCCGAAATACATCAACATATTGGCGTTTTGTTTACATTATTATTTACTGTTGATTAATTGCAACCTGTGCACATTCTGTAGATAATTAGAACCACAGCTGTGGTTCTAATCATTTACAGAAGACTACCGTACTTTTGCCATATTTTCCATCTCTATCTCAATCTTTACGTGTTTCGGTAGTGAGGGAGATATCCCACAGCCCAATTTCTATCCCACCCCACCGAATGATGAGTATAATAGAATCAAAAAAATCCTTATTCCATTATACTCTAATCTCCCCATTCCACTTTCAAGGAGGATTAGGAGGTATTATGTGATTAAGAAAACTCCTCGTCCCTTTATATTTCCCTGTCCATTCTTTTCCCAAACCCATTTATAATTCTCCAAAGCATGATCAGGGGCGTGCCAACGTTGATCATTCTGAACAGATGTCGATATGTATCGTGGATGTCGCAGGGCGAATTCCCTTACCATCAGGTGGACCGTTTACTCATCTAACATCCTTTTCTATAAAAAAAAGTATGATTGTAGTGGACACGAGTTCAGCTGGTCTGTTCGAAGACGAGCGTCGTCGGCGAATGTTGAGCGTGAACCCGGTCTATATTCCCAGAAACTGGCTGTTGCATGAGGCTATTACGGATGCGGAACGCGGTGACTACCAAAAAGTAATTATTTTGTTTTATTATATTTGCAGTATTTAATATTGCAATATACATCCAGACAAGTAAAACTAGATAAAATTAGAAATTAAATAAAAATGTCATATAGCTTTGTGTGAAGGTTTATTATGAAGCTTAGTAGGTGTTGAGAGCGTCAATAGTCCTGAATTGTATCGTGTCAGGATAAAATATTGCGAGGTAAAGGGCAAAAGAGAGATCAGTTTTTTTTCCTCAAAAAGCATTATTCGGCCCTGTGCCTATTAATAGAAAGAATTAGACAGATGGGCAAATTTTATCAGTATCGTCAAACTCACAGTTTCCTAAATTTGTTTATCGAAATATGGCAAACGAGCGGATCTTCAGTAAAAGTGCAGAACATGTGATTTAATGGTAATGACAGATCGGGTCATTAACAATTAAATTAAAATATATTAGTACAAGATCGCACCGCGTGATTTCTACGTCCATCTGTTATTTAATCAAAATATATTTTTTATAGATAATTATTAATAGAGAAATACGGTTCTGCCCGGTTGCCCATCAAAATATGGCCGCAAGTACTTTTAATTAAAATTTAATTGATTTTTTTTCGAATAATGTTGTTCACTTGTTTTGAACATAAAATATAATTCAAAGAGAGATATGTAAAGAACTTAAAAAAGTTTGGGTTGCCGTTTTTCACTTGGCCGCAACCCCTTGCTAGCCAGGTGTAAGTTGGTAGAACTTCGTTAAATTTATACGTTCATAACGTATCATAATAAATTATATATCAAATTAAAACTATATTTTATCTCTACACGATGGGATACGGTTGCTTATGTAAAAGTGCCCGCAAATAGGGGTTGCCAACTGTTAAAGATACATACGAGTGAGAGAGAGAGAGAGAGAGACGCATGCGTAATAGTTTTAAAACGACGGATAGCTGGCACACTGCGTCCTTGTCTGATAGACGGTGTGGTGCGCTAACTCTCTCTCGCTCTTATGTATCTTTAACAGTTGGCAACCCCTATTTGCGGGCACTTTTACATAAGCAACCGTATCCCATCATGTAGAGATAAAAATTAGCTTTAATTTGATATATAATTTATTAAGATACGTTATGAACGTATAAATTTAACGAAGTTCTACCTGTTTACACCTGGCTGACAAGGGGTTGCAGTCAAGTAAGAAACAGCAACCCAAACTTTTTATGTTCTATAAATATCTCTCTTTGAAATGGATTATATTTTATCTTCAAAACAAGTGAACGAAATTATTCGAAAAAAAATAATTAATTAAACTTTAATGAAAAGTACTTGCCCCCATATTGTGATAGGCAACCCGGCAGAACCGTAATTCTCTATTAATAATTGTCTATAAAAATTGTATTTTGATTAAATAACAGATGGACGTAGAAATCACGCGGTGGAATCTTGGAATTATTGTGTCCTGGTGTAATAACAGTTTTGCTTTAAAGCGATACTAAGATTTAGCGACGACGAAAAAAAATCGAGCTCATTTGACGGTGAAATTAAGCTGCGATACTGAATTATTTTTTTATAATTGCATTACGGTTTTTAAATAAACACCTTAATTAAAAAAAACAAATATCGTCGTTCTGCATTCAATACCGCGAATGTAAGTTTAAGTACCCAACTTATATTCGCGGTATTGGATGCCTAACGACGATATTTGGTTTTTAATCCCCCTTAAAATAATAATAATTTAATATATTTCTGATCAATGTCCATGTATACTGAATAATTTTAAAATATTATCATAGTCTCATAGTGAGACCATGAGTCAGCGTACATGTATCTCAACCCCATAGCTTGGGTTCCGCATTCTACCACCTCTTCTATTAAGAATATTATTTTGCAGATAAGATTTTTGCTACAAGTTATGCGCAATCCATACGAAATTCAACCAGAAGCTGAAATACGTGGATTTTCCGCTCAACCACCCCAATGGGCATATGCTTTAAAAATCAGCTGTTCAAGCTAAGTTTATTTATCCAAATCAAATGCAATAAATATTTATAAAATGCAACTTCTATTTTATTTAGTCGCCTAATTTTAAAATTTGAACTCCTTTCAAACATCTTTTCAACATTTAAGTAAGTTAAAGGAATCGTAGTCACCAATCGTAGTTAAATGCCATTTCAATTAAAAATAAAACAATAATTTACTCCTAACATTTTAACAGTCACTAATAAAACAATAAACAATAAAGGAACCGTAGACACCAATATGCCGTTTCAATTAAAAATAAAACAATAATTTACTCCTAACGTTTTAACAGTAAAAGTTCACATGTCTGTTTTTGCTGTATATTTTAGTATATAAAAATAAAATTGGAGGCGAACAGGTTGGAGAGTAATAAATAATATAACGAATACCTACAAATTAAATACAAAAGATTAACAACTAAAAATCAATATGTCGATATCGAATTTAAAGCTATAAATTAACACACCTTTGTTTCCCATAAATTACAGAGGAACGTCAACTTCAAAATGTCAAATGTCTATCACAGTAGTTTGACATCCTTGGGCCGATTTCAACTTCAAAATATCAAACTTTGTTTATAAATTACGAGATGATATTGCATAAAATAAATGTTACAAGTCAACATAATAATTAGATTAAGGATAAGGTAACAAGTTCTACTGCTATCCATGAAGCGGGCATTTTGCGTGTTTGCCGCACTTTTACACGACCATCAGTTAGCAATGGGTAGTACAGTAAAATTGATAAATAACTTCAAACTATGGAAGTTTCACCATTCTCCGAGCTACGCGGAGCTTCCTATAGATGATAATCCACAGTATAATGTGCCCGTTGCTGTGAAGAACGCTGTTTTTTCTAAGGTAATTATTATTGGGGCCTATAAATTTTAACATTGCCGCTCAGCTATTTCATACTTGATTCATCATAGTCAAATAAAAATATAATAACCAGCTCTGTTCGTCCACTGTTAGACTTGGCCACAAGACAATGTAAAGGGGGTTGTATGGTCTTAAAACACCGTACTGGTCAGGAGGGTTTCAAATACACTCTTTTAGAAATGGTGTAGTTGTTTGAGGCTTATGGTAGTGTTTTTGTTTAAATTAAACTAGTCAGACGAGCAAGCGGCCCACTCGATAAGTGGCCACAGATGATAAGTGGCTACCGTCGCCAAGGCCATGTGCTGCACCAGGAGGATAACAATAACATCATATTTTTATCCTATAGTCACCTTTTACAACACTCATGGGAAGAGATGCTGTCAGTGATCGCGTCGCGGCGTTTACGTGCAGACGTATTTTCTTTGTTTACCTTTCGTGGCTCTTATTTTCTTACGTTTCTTGCTAGTATATACTCTCAAGAGTGTTATACGTTAATATAATGACCTTCTATTTGATATTTGTAGAAATCTGGATTGATAAGTGATTAACTTGTGAGTTTTCGTAAATTTTAATTGGAAATAACACTTTTTCTCAATATACCCTACACTCTGATTATGAGTGATTTGTGTGAGGAAGTGGATGTGGAGCCGGAATATCTTGCTGAGATGTCCCCTGGAGGAGTTCGGAGGGTTATTTTGGGCACACCCTCACAGAGGGCTCACCCTCACCTCAAGAGGCCGCTGGAGGAGGGCAGTGATGAGGATGATGGCTTCACTGTAGTAACTGGCCGTAAGCATATGAATTTACGTGGTTCTCCCACTGTTGTTAGTTCACCAAATGCGACAGAAGACACCTTCTATGAGATTTCTGTAACCTCCAAAGAGGCCCTCCCCAAGCAGTTAGGATTTGCTAAGAAATTAAAAACATATAATGTCCAAGGCGTCCTAAGAGTCACCTATAAGAGTCCATTCAAAATATTAATCCGATTTAAATCGATCAGTGATGCAGATAACTTTTTAAAGTGCGATATAGCAAAGAAATATGAGTGGAATTGTAGAAAAACAAATGAGGTTACATTTTCCTATGGTATAGTGAGGGATATAGATATTGATACCGAAGAAAAAGACCTAAAAGAGATTTTTGAATGTGATACAGAGATTTTAGCTGTTAAAAGATTAAATAAAAAAGATACAGAGGGAAAGTGGATTAAAAGTGAGACTATACATATTTGTTTCCAAGGCTCGGTTCTGCCTTCTTATATTAAAGCATATGGATGTCGTATGGCTGTAGATTCTTATATGTATCCAGTAACGCAATGCTCCAAATGCTGGCGATTCGGGCATGTTAACCACTTTTGTCCATCTAAATCACAAATATGTCCAAAATGTGGCGAAAAACACGAAAACTGTGATACCAAGAGCTTTAAATGTGTTAACTGCAAGGGGAATCACTTATCGCTAATGAAGAGCGTGTGTCCAGCATTCCAGAGGGAGAGATCTATATGTGTTTATATGGGTCAAAATAATTGCTCCTACAAAGTCGCTTGGAACAATCTCAATGAACAGAAAAGAGTTAAAGATGTTTTAGTTAGAAAAGAACAGGATAGGGAGACGATTATGGAGACTAAATTACCGAACCCGAGTCCATCGGTCGTTTCATCTGGTGAAACTTACAGACCTTCTTACAAAGATGTTTGTGCGGGTACCACTGCTAGAAGAAGTAGGGCAGAAACAGAGTGAGAGGTACAAGAAAGACCAATAACACTCAATCCAAATATAAAAAATAAACCTAACAAAAAAGGAGATAAATCGAAGAAAGGGCTGAATCACAATAGCTCGGAAAATGATTCTGATACAGATAATATCTTACCTTTGTCAGAAGTACCTCAACAATCCAATAAGAGTAGAAGGGAAAGAAAGGGTATAATACAGAGATTTTTAGACAAAATAAAAGAAATTTTATCTTTAGAAATTGAGTTTAAAATTAAAATCAAGATGTTTATTGAATTTATTTGGAATGAAATAAGGAGTTTTTTTTACAAAATTACGTTACAATTGAGATGTTGCTTAAACTTATGGGAATGAACCTTAATGGATAGTAACAAAATCAAAATTAATTCTATTAATATATTACAATGGAATGCTAATAGTTTAAAATCTAAAGCAGGCAACTTTGATCTACTGTTACTTCAAGATAAAGTGCATATGGCGTTTGTGAGTGAGACTTGGCTTTCAGAGCAGACCACCCTGAAGTTTAGTGGCTATAACATAGTTAGAGCAGACAGAGATGATTCTTACGGGGGTTTATGCGCTATCATACATAGATCTATAAAATTTTCTCAGAAGCCTTTTAATTTCAATAATACTCAAATGCAAGTAATGATATTTGAAATATTTATCATTCCGGGACTCAAGCATATTGTCTCAATATACTGCCCCCCTTCTGTGGTTACTAACCAACAGGAGTGGGACTATATTTTTAGTCTCTTTAAATCTGAGTGTCTCTTAATAGGCGATATTAATGCCCACCATACTCTCTGGTCGTGTAAATCTGATAGAAGAGGAGAATCTGTATATAAAGCTATGTTTGAAAATGATTTCGTATGTCTCAACGATGGATCGCCAACGCGAATTAAATGGGTTAATGGTTGCTTGCAAAAATCTTCACCTGATGCTTCATTCGTAACCACTGATATTGCTACAAACATGTGCTGGCTGGCGGACTTCTAGTGAAATCTAGGCAGTGACCATGTAGTGATTAAAATTAACTGTGGATATATGAGATCTAAGTCTTTTACTAAGAAACGGAATTACAAGGAAGCTAATTGGGAATAGTACAATAGGGAGGCAGCGATAGTGTTTGACATTCCAGTGCCTATTGATGTTCAATCCGCTTATGATTCATTTTTGGAAAACATTCAAATTATAGCGGATAAACACATTCCTTGGGTTAAAATTGGTGATGATCCAACATCTATGTTCCGGCCCAAACATTACTGGAACAAAGAACTATCTAAAGCCGTGGCAGAAAGGCGTTTGGCTCTCGCTAAGCTGCGACGCAACTCTACTCCAGAAAATCTTTCAAGTTGGCAAGCAAAGATGTCTCGTGCCCAAGATCTGATAAAAAGAGCTAGTTCAAAAGCATGGAAGGAGTTCTGTACGAGCGTCGACCATGAAACTTCGGCTTCTATCATGTGGAGGAAGATGAGATGGGTGAAGGGAGGCAGCAGTAGCAGGGCCGGTGTGGACCCTAACAACGCTAAAAATCTACTTCACTCGCTGACGCCGGACAGTGTTGCTGAGCCGGAACCACCTTTTTCGTATGCACCACCTTCTATATTAGAAATTCCTGTCTCATTAGCTGAACTTCTAAATTGTTTAAAAAAAGAAGGATACTTCCCCAGGAATTGATAGCATTTCGTATTCTATGATTTATAATCTTTCAACCAACGCAAAATTAATGCTTTTAAAAATATTTAACATGATAATACATACTCGTAATGTCCCTGATAAATGGAGAGATATACAAATTCTTCCCATACTTAAGCCGGGAAGAGACCCCAACTTGCCATCTTCACTACGTCCGATTTCCCTTATGTCTTGTCCATGTAAGATTTTACATCTCATTCTTATGATAAGGATTGAGTGGTTTGTGGAGAGTCGGTGTCTGCTTCCTGACTCATCTACGGGCTTTAGACGTTCTCAGACTTGTTTAGACAATCTAGCCATACTTACATCTGATATACAGTTAGGATTTTCTAACCGACTATTGCCTGTTTTATTGATGTTGATAACGCATATAATAATGTTAATATTAGTTCATTGATTAATATTTTGCAGATAATCGGTGTAGGTAATGAAATATGTAAATATTTATGGAATTTTCTCTCAGACAGGCATTGTAGAATGTTGTTGTACTGCGGAGGGGAGCCTTTAATTAGACACACATATCGAGGATTAGCTCAAAGAGATCCCATATCTCCTCTTTTATTTAATATTGCCACTATGGAAATAGTTAATAGTATCAATAATATTTGTATTTCTCAGTATGCTGATGACTTCGTATTGTATAAGACAGTAGAAAAAGGATGTATTTTAGACACCGCTAACCTTCTTCAATCTGCTATTGAGTCCATGGTTAAGTTCTTAGAGAAAGTCGGTCTGTGTTTATCTGAGTCCAAATCGAGTTTGTGTATTTTTAAGAGATCAAGAAAAAATATTAATGTAAATATTGAAATTAACGGCACGCCACTCAGGGTAGTTAATAAAGTTAAATATTTAGGATTGTGGCTCGATTCATCTTTGAGATGGGGGCTTCATGTAAATGAAACCTGTGGAAAAACTTATAAATACATAAATATTTTGAAAGTTCTGGCAGGAAAATCATGGGGAGTTCACCCTAAACACCTACGCCGCCTTTATATCTCCCTCTTGAGAAGTCGTTTGGATTATGGTAGCTCCATCTATGGAAGCTGTGCTTCATCCCATTTAAAGAAGCTAGATATTTTACAAAATAGAGCTTTACGGGTGTGTGTGGGGGTTTTATACGCAGTACTCCTGTTATTGCTATGGAGAGTGAACTGTCCACTCCACCTTTGAGTGTTCGTCGCTATTGGCTGGGTTGTAAATTTTTGTTAAGAATAAGCTCAAGGTCAAATAATCATATGGTAAATATGTTACAAAACCTTGTACTAAAACGTAGTTGCTTTAGTGATAGAAATTTTCCCTTGCTAGCAAAAATCTATGATGAATGGAGAGACTTGAATGTGCATAAAAGTCCTAAATTAGAATTATATTCTCTAAATACTTGGGTGCCATCTATTGATGTTAAGTCATGTATTGTTGACAAAGTTGCTGACATAAACGCACCCAAACGAAAGTTAATAGACCGGGAATTGAGGAATTCTACTCTGAAAATGTTGTATGACAGTTATTCTCAATTTTATAAAATTTATACTGACGGATCAAAATCTGTACAAGGAGTTGGAGCGGCTCTCTTTGATCCTCAGTGTAATATTTCACAGAAATGGAAGTTGCACAGGCAGACGTGCGTGATGAGAGCAGAACTGTTAGCTATAAAAGAGGCTTTAGACTATGCAAACAGTATACCTAACAGCTCTCCAGTCGTTATTTTGTCGGACTCGAAGAGTGCCCTCCAACATCTTACTCATTGTGTCTCTAGTCAGCGAGGAATGCCCATTGCCTTTGAAGCTCTCCATGAAATAATTCATGAAATAACTCCATTTAATTCATGAAATAACTCATAAAAATATGTGTATAAAGATTCAATGGATCCCCTCTCATGTAGGGCTACTTGGAAATGAGATGGTAGATCACCTTGCAAAAGCTGCTGTAATGGATGGTACAGTTTCTGATTCCAAACCCTTTGCTAGTGAACTCATTCCTAGAATTAAAAGAAGAAGTTTACAAAAATGGAAGTATCACTTCGGTGAACAGTCCATATCTAAGGAGGTTGGAATCTGGTAGAGAACTATCCAGTCAAATCCCTTGTGGACACCTTGGTTTGATTCTGCCAATCTCACAAGAAAAATGTTGGTCTCAGCTTTCAGACTGCGTTCCGGACACATCCCAACAAATAAGTTCTACCACATGATGGGTATTAAACCATCACCACTGTGCGATGACTGTCAAAAGACCGATGACCTTTTCCATTTAGTGTTGGAATGTGTGCGGAATTCAGATATGAGAAGAAGAGTTCTTGGGAGCTCAGGTTCACTGCACAATGGAGAGATCAATTGCTGGCTAGCAGAGCCTCTTTCCAGTAAAGCTGTAAGTTTATACCAGTTTATTGATCGTTCCCTTGAATAAGGGAAAGAAGAAAGTACCCATGAGGCTGGCATGATCACCCAGGGTGTTCAAAGCCTCGTCAAAAAGATGAATAAAAAAAAAAAGAGATGCTGTCGTGCTATTCTTAATTCCTGTACTATTCTTTATTTTTTGGTACAAAAAGTATAAATATGTTACCATAGGTGCCTACAGAACCACTAACGGGTGATCTTCATCTTGTCTGTGTGTCAAATGACACACTCACAAACTTGCTGGACCTGGATCCGAGTGTGGCAGAAACTGAGGAGTTCATCAACTTTGTGGCTGGAAAATATATGCCGGAAGGAGGCCTGTCTGTCTCACATAGGTATATGGATAAGTAGTGTCAATAATTTATTAAAAATTTGACAATAATCTAACTACATTAAGCTTTATAAAAATCTTATGATCGTAAACTGAAAATAATATTATTTTGTATACTGATCCTGGAAATTTCAATTGTCGTAAGGGCAATTCTACAACTTTTCAGGCAACTCACAGCAATTTTTAACATAAAATCCTCTCTAAAGAGTACACATCTATGTCAGTGCTATTGTTTTGCCTTAAAAATAGACATTTTTATAAAAAAAAAAAACAGTTAATAACTAATTTTATTTTTGCAATGATTTTAAAATTGGGTACACATTAGTGGCATTATTATCTTTCAGATATGGTGGATATCAATTTGGATATTGGGCTGATCAACTTGGGGATGGCAGAGCGCATATCCTTGGTGAATATGTTAACAGGTGCCAATAATAATTATACTAATACTCTCATTTATTGCATAATTAACATTACAAGTCAATTATTTTTAAATATTGAAATTAAAATTATATTGATACAAATATTTACCCTGTATTTTTATAGCACCAATCTATTTTAGAACTTTAGAACTGCAGGTCGTAATGCCAGTTACAAACTACATTCTATTTTCGAATCTATCATTCATCATTATCACATCAACCGTGCATGCATATTGCATCTAATAATACTGACATGTGTAAAGATGTAGAGGTACATGTAATTATATGTATAATTTATTTTGAAAAAATAATGTTTGATTTCATTGTCTTGTTTTAATTTAGTTTAGTTTCATAACCTTCAAGCGGGCGCGCGATCTTTTGAAACCGCATCGGTCGCGCGTAATTTCGACCTTTATTATTTTAAGGTATTATAAAACGCAAATTAATCAAATATTAATTTATTCTTTATAATATTAGACAATGTCTTTGGATTAAGAAACATTTTGGTGGCAAGAATCTAACTTAAACTGCACAATGAGGGGGAGAGTGCACGCTGCAATCCAACAGCCGCTGGGCGCACTCGACTGGCCACGTTACCCCTCTCTCACAGAAGACTACCTTGAAATGTACTACATTTCCCACTTTATCTTATTTCCCTAATGTACGTACGTGTTTCGGTAGTGAGTGAGATGTGCCAGAGCCCATTCCCATCCTATCCCTCCCCATTTCCCCAACCCTTTCTCCAAACCCATTCCTATATCCAAAGGTAGGCAGCGCATCCGGAGGCGTGCCAACGTTGTCATTTTGGCCTAATGTTGGCATGTATCACGGATGTCTATGGGCTACAGTATCCACTTACCATCAGGTGGACTGTATGCTCGTCTGCCACCTTCGTCCATAAAAAAAAAAAATCATAAACTCAACATTTTAAAATCAGTACCTATTTGGTGAGGTACCATAACAAGTTAAAAAAATAGGTTTCGACGTGATCAGTTTCCTATTGACCCTATTGATTGGTGCTATAATAATACGGGATATGTTTTTTCGCATTTGCGTCGGTGCGATCGGTTACCGGCTCAGACAAGACTTTCAAAAATCCATTAATGCAGTCTTTCTTACTTTTATAAATAAAATAAAGTTTAATATTTAGGGTCCTTTCTTTCAAGGGCCCATCCTTTGATTCAGCCTGTATATTTTAACCTAGAATACATATAATATAATTTAACCACTAATAAAGATTTTGTTCGGTGTTGCTTCCCTAAAGTATTTGAACACAATGGCCAGGGTTCACTGATATATATCAGAGGATATCTGTCGGATATTGTATATCATGTATATAAAAATTATGTGAATTCCATTCTGTAATTGGTTTTAATGTGTCTAAATTATTAAATGAAACTTTAAGTTTGATTCATAGACTTATTATTATGAAACAGGACAAAAAATAACAGTAAACTTATATCGGATATTCTTATATTTATTATAAATGACCTCTGATATATTGCAGGAGCTTATAGGTCTTAAAGATACTGGATCTAAAGTTGAACTTTAGCTGTTGTAGCTCCACCTTCAATTCCCTGTCAGACAATCATACATCTTTTATATTCTGAATGACCGATTCTCCCAGTTCATAGTGACACTACCTGCTGTGCAAAAGGTTCTGGGTTGGATTCCCGGTCAGAGTTACTCTTGTCTAACTTGCTAGGGTCTGGGCGTGTGTTTGTCTTTGTGTCTCTGGATCCACGACACAGAATTCTATTGTGGCCCATTTATTCCATTGTCCTGGATTATTACCCACTGTAAATTGAGATTGAGTTTTGAGTATGGTGATATTCATTTTATTTATATAATGTTTGTAAAATGCCTTTTTTTCATAATTGTAATTAATTTGTATGGCCTAATATTGAAGTGGAATGTGGTAAAAGGATTATTGCGTTGTAATGTATGTATATTATGGTATAATAAAATATTATTTGATATCTGTTTAAACTAAAATTGCACCTGCGTCCCTATTTCTGTTTGATCCGGTGGTTGACTGGTAGGTAAAGCCATATAGCATTAACTCTGCCATTTCTATAATTACCTGTGCAATGAAGTTTAAATAAATATATTGTAATCTTATGTACCCACATTCAACAAAAGAAACGATTTCATTATAATTCACAGTAAAGGTGAATCCTGGCAGCTCCAGCTCAAGGGCTCTGGCGAGACGCCGTACTCGCGCTTCGGTGATGGACGAGCAGTCCTACGCTCCTCTATCCGTGAAATGATTGCATCGGAAGCGTGCTACCATCTCGGCATACCCACTACGAGAGCTGCCGCTTTGGTAGGTATGTGTCTGACCACCTTCTAAAATCTTATAATACATGCTGTTTCAGAACCTTTTCCGAAGTCTGAAACCATTCTGATGGCTTTTGCTCATGATTCTGATGGCTCAATTACACTTGGTCGTTAGTCCGCATTTGGGTACTCGAATGCTTTTAGCCGAATTCGGATACACAAAACATTACATTAACTCGACATTTTAATACAAACAACAGAAGAACCACAAAACCTATATTCCGTTTCAATCTAATTTGTCCAAAATGTAGACAAACATGATGGCTTGAAGCAACTGACAGGGCCTTAAGGCTTTGCTCACTTGCCCGAACGCAGTTGTACCCGAATTCGTTTTCGATTCTTTATTTACATTGGTCATTCGCCCAAATACGAAATACACCAGAATACGGACTAATGATCAAGTGTAATAATTACTTGAGGGAAAATTAACTTAGTGTGTTGGTGTTGTACTAAGTTAATCGAATATATGTTATGTATTTTTTTGTTTGTAAATTTCATTAACTTTTAAAATATTTAAAAACAAAATGAAATTTTCGCAGAAAAAACTCAGAATCGTGAATGGAATCCATGATTTTAGGCTTCGCGGAAGATTTGGACACAGCCTGTATATTGAATGTATATTATACGATATGTTTACTTATTTTATTTAACTCAACGTGTCAGCTGGTTCATGACCATGGTTAGGAGTTGACTCAATTATTTAATCTTTCCGTTGAACAGGGTAGTTTTAAAATTTATTCAAGGCTCCTTTGACATTTTGTGACACTTGTGGTATAAGATACTTCTGAGGATTTCCTGAGGCTATTTTGAGGATTTTAATGAAGAATGCTGACGTATATCGACACTGACTAACATATTTGGAGAAACTCAGATAATTATCATAATGGTTTTTCTTATAATATTGCCATTTATTTTAGAAACTCTATAAAAAGTACTACACACTTATGTGTTGTATCATCAGGGTAAGACGCTGTTGCCAGAGAGAAAATAAATAATCTTTCAAGTACAATACAGTGTTACCACTTAAACTGTTTGCTTTTATAAGAAAGACTATAGAGTTGTCAGAAAAATAAAAACTTGTCACTTTAGGAGCATATCATCCGAAAAGCAAATAATCTAGCGAGGTAAATTCGAAGAAAGCAATTCGCCCAGAATGCATTTAGAAAGTTTTCATCAAATTCAATGCCATTATTTACTTTGATGTTACTATGGAACTGACATTGTATTGTGTTGTGTATCTTTCTTGTTTCTATAAAATTAACACAAGATCAATAACTGCTATTGGTTTAAAAAAAATATATTTTTTCTAAGTCCGCTTCAATCATTTGATAAAAAAGATACAATACAATGTAGACTCAGTAGTACATAGTAAAAACAAAGTGAATGATGCCACTGAATTTAAAGAAAATATTCTAAATTGCTTTTTGGACAATATACCTACTCCTAAAGGCTTGTGTCCATTCCGCAGTGAGTGACGAACACAAAGTGTGGCGTGACAAAAGTTACACAGGTCACAGTAAACAAGAGAGGGCGGCCGTTGTGATGAGGGTGGCGCAGGCTTGGTTCCGGCTCGGTTCCCTAGAGATACTCGAGAAGAGAAAAGAACCAGATGTTATGAGGACTCTCGTCGATTTTATCATCAAGGTACTTATTTGGGTTCCGTATCGGGTGTACTAATTTTTAATTCGAGATAATTTTGACAACTGACGTTTTAAGTGTAACAAACCTTTATTGTGCACTCTCTTTTTATAATAATAACATTTTTATTCAGTATAATATTCAAAATATGCAATGTGAAAATCGTCTAAAATAGTTAAATTATGCTTGTAAACTTAAGACTTACGTTTAATAACGGAGTAAGCTTAATACGGAGTTTAGTAACTTGTATAAATACGTAATAATCACGTATTGAAAAAGTACTAAAAGAAAACGATCAACATGTATCACGGATTGTCTATGGACCCACAGTATCCACTTACCATCAGGTGGACTGTATGTTCGTCTGCCGCCTTTATTCTATAAAAAAATATATGTTAGTTTGTGGTCAGTTGTACGTTTGTATGTTTTAGACGTTATTATGATTTACATATTGGACTTTTAGCTATAGGGACCACCCGATACGGAAGTTTTATTTTTTATGTTATTAACTATAATTTAGTGTTTAAAAAGAAGAATTGAATTTTAAAAGGTCGTTGAACCATAGTACTTTTGTTTTCACTGCAGAAATTCAGTATTAAGAGGGTAAAGCTATTTTTACTTAATCCTGTATATATTACTAGGAGAGATTATAGACACTATAATAGGATGATAGACTACCCTCATTTCATTGTTACTTTCTACTCGACGATATGGCGACTACGATGTTGAGAGAATTCTCCCAATCTTTCCATTGTACCATTAGAATAAAAAGTTTCTAATTACAGCACAACTTTCCAACAATTGACTCGTCAGATGAAGACAAATATGTGAAATGGTACTCCGAAGTGGCTTATAAAAATTTAGACATGGTGGCTACATGGCAGGGTGAGTCAAATATTATCAGTTGCTATTATTATAACAATGTTGCTGTCTACTGTTATTATATTAGAATGAAGTTGGAAAAAAACCTGCGTCTGTATATTTAATATATTTTTTGTAAAATTCGTTGCAGTGTACGAATGATGCTGACGGTACGAGTTTTGGAATTTTGTCTTTCTGTCTGTTCGTCTGTATGTTTGGATATGCATCACGCAAAACCACAGGACGGAGGGATTTAATGAAATTTGACAAATAATACCTTTGCTTGTACATTAGCAGTGCCCACGACTTCTTATGCGTGGACGTTAGAGTACGTGTGGCTAGCTCGATTCCCGCGGGAACTCTGTAATCGATCTGGATAAAAAGTATCCCAAATATTAACCCGGTACATAAGCTATAACTATGTTAAGTTTCATTAAAATCAGTCCAGTGGCTTTTCCGTAATGTCCGTCCAGACAGACAATAATTGTTGTTTTGGGTTCTGTATCGTTCGCACGTTACAATCCAACGATTTTTTTTTTACAAAAAAACTATGAAATGGACAGACGGCTCACCTACGATTTTTTTTTATTATATATTAGATGGGGCAGAGGGGTTCTCGAATGGAGACCACGTACCGGCGGACGAAGCCGAGGACGTCCATCTGCTAGATGGACAGACGACCTCATAAAGGTTGCGGGCGCCCGCTGGATGCAGGTCGCTGCCGATAGGTCTAAATGGCGCACAATGGGGGAGGCCTATGTCCAGCAGTGGACGTCCAAGGGCTGAGATGATGATATATTAGATAGACTTGTGCGGGTTATACATATATCGCGTACTGATATAACATAACTTATTAATTACATTCCTAAACATATACGTAAGAACAGTAGCATAATTTCAGCTTTTCAACTGGACTGGCGGAGACGTACCGGGGGTTGGGGGGGGGGGGTTGGGGGGGTATGGAACGACCCCCACGTGTAAATTAAAAAAAAAACTACCATTAAATTGTTAGTTTTTTTTTAGGTTCCTCAGACTATTTTCACCACAAAACAATTGCTAACATTCTCTATTTAGCCTAAAGAATTCATTGTTAATTACTCTGAACTAACAGCCAAACCATTTGTAAAGTAGATATCATTTACACACAACTCACCGAGTGGGCCTATTTTTAATTGATTGACTGTTCCGCCTGATCTTTTATCATGTAAGTAAAAATGAAGCAAACATCATACAAGAAACAAAGCTTTATTTCAACTTTTACTCAATGTCATCATCACAAGTTAGTTTTATACAAAATGAAGTCTTCTCTTTTGGCTTGAATTAAAGTCGTCAATTACTTTGGAAATGTCTATATCAACACTCCTTTCGATAGCCAAAAGAGCTAACGGGGAGAACCTCTCTTGGCCGATCGTATTCCTGGATAATTCTGGGGTGGCAACTGCCACCCCTTGCCACCCCCCGAATTACGCCACTATATAACGACATAACCTTAATACTTCAATTTGACAACCATCAAATAGAGGGAAGCGATGACTTTGCACCCATTGTGGATTTAGTCGATTCTATTGGTTTCACAATAGCAGATCGTGACAAAATAAACGTAAAGATGACAAACAGAACGTACAAAAAAGTGTATGAAAGGCATATCATTCATTAAAATCATTTAAAACCCTGTCCCACCTGTTAGACAGGGATGTCATTTAAATCTACGCTTACATGAATAAGAATTAATCTTAGTACTTCATTCCCTGCGAATCCGATGGTATGTTATTGTATTTCCATTACTCGTTGCAGGCTTCGGATTCACCCATGGCGTGTTAAATACTGACAATGTCAGCGTGTTGGGTTTAACCATAGACTACGGCCCATACGGATTCGTGGACCATTATTATGAAAACTATGTGCCCAATACGTCTGATGATATGGGCAGATATGCGTTTAATAAACAACCGGCGGTAAGTCACAATTATATGGACCAAGTGGTCTTTTTGAGGAGTGGTCATTTTGCGAACTGGACATTTCGCATTGGACACTGGAACTGAACTGAACGTGTCACTGAAATACTCGTATTTTGTTCAATATTGAGAGTAGAATCGATTCTACCAGTTTTTACAGTAGGTTTTTTTTTTTTCAAAACTTATTGTTCATTTCTAGTATATCTTAATTCTACACGCAGTTACGCAAAACTAGTAAACTTAACTCTTATTTTAAATTAGTTGACGCATTTCATGTTTTCCGTTTTTCAGTGACACTTGACAGACGACGTTGAAATTAATTGAATAGATGACAGACGAGCGGGCGAGCCAGATGATGGTAAGTGGTGAACGCCGCTCATGGACACTGGTGCGCTGGCGACCTTTCAGAATCCTGTTCTCAGCTCTCTTGAAGAGCCCCATACCGTAGTGTAACGGAAATACCTCGACTGGTAGTTCATTCCACAATTTTCGGGTTCGCGGTATAAAGTGTCTTTTTGAGCGCACTGTACGCAGCGACTCTATGTCAAGGAAGTGCAGATGACGCACGACGATGACGAGCGGTGCGATGGTAAAAACCAGAAGTTGGCATCAAATTGAACAGCTCTTCGGAACATTCCTCACTATGTAGAAATTATTTGTGTACAATTAGTTAAAACTTATGTAGTCATTTTTTTCAAAATTCCAAACGTGGAATTCGAAAGTCGTGATCTGCAATCATCAGAATATCTCCGTAATGTGAAATGATACACGGACGGATGTTGATTTTAGAGAAACAATATCGTTTACAGATAATCATATGGAACTTGGATAAATTTGTCGAAGCATTGGCTCCAATATTAACTGATGAAGAGAAACGGAAGATTAAAGACGTGAGAGACACACTCGAAGAATATGTTATGAAGAAAATACTGTGAGTACAACTTTTATAAAAAAGCAAATACATAATTTTGTGTTTTTCATCTAAAAACAAACTAACAAGGGTGTTTTGGACGATACAACTTAGCAGCTGTTTCAATATAAATGCCAAATGTTGGGTCGCTAGTCGATCATGATTTGCTGTCCATTCAGTATTTTTCTGTTGCTTGTTTAAATACGAGCCTTCTTATTCTGGCCAGGCCACCGATGATGAATTTGAATTCTGACTAGATGGGTAAAAGTAATTCTGGCAGGGTTTTAATATAGACCAGAATACATTTATATATATATATTTCTCTTCATATATGGCAATCGTGCAATTAACACATTTAAGTTTTCTTCGTAAAGTCACAACAATTATAGACACATTTTGTCAATGTTTAGTCCCGTCGAAGTAGTAATTAAGTCACGGGTCGCCCAGTAAAGTGATAGTAGGTTTACTGAGGACAGAAGAGGACTCCTTGGGAGCACACGACAAACGCATTCCCACAGTTTTATTTGATTATCACAAAAATTACGCACAAAAAACACTTTGAAGTTTAATAAACTATCACTATTAAACCATAAAACATACACAATTTTTACAATTAATCTAACAGAAACTCAACTACACTTCTCGATTTTTTTTTTTGGCATTGGTAAATTCTTGTGGCCCTAGTGGCGCCTTTCAAGAGTCACCGGTCGTGTACACGTCTCGAGTTCCCGCCAAAAAGTATCCTTATAACTTAAACGGCGAACCTATTAATTCTACTTTTCATTATAATATTCATTTCATTTCATTATACCTTTCATTCATTACAATTATTAATTGTTCAATCGCGATCAGAAATTTATGTCTTGGTTATATATTTCAATATTTGCAGTTACAGAATTATACACTTATAGCTTGAAAACAAGCTATAAGAGCTATATTTCTGATTTTTTCAGATTTCTTTCTATAGTTAGATAAGGTATATAGTCTGTTTCTTTGTGCATTAGTGTTAATTAAATAAAAAAAAAGTTCGTATTAAAATCTGTAACTACGAACGTGTCCAAAACTATTTTTATCTTCAGCAAATTAATGTAATTTAAATAAATTAAAAAAAAATAAGTTTGTATAAAAATCTGCAGCGACTTCGTCATTAACAACATTACTTAACTATTAATTTCATTACAGGCAGACGTACCTTCTGAAACTCGGTCTGAAACAAATCCAAGATGGCGACGGGTCGTTGGTACACGATCTGTTGCAGATGATGCAACAGACTGTGGCAGATTTTACAGCTACCTTCCGACAATTAACTGAGGTACATAGATCAATCGGGATAGTTACGATTGTTTGCTAACTTGCCTCATTATCGATGCCACGTGTCAGCGAAATAAAGCTAAATTTGAAACACGTCAACTATTTAATTTAAAATGTGTAAAATCGTTCTAGCCAACAATAAAATTATTTTAGGGATTAAATCAAAAGTTACAAACATGTAACGTTTTGTTGTTCTGTCTAAAACGTTTGTAGCGTTCAATACTCAGTAATCCCCGTAATAGTAATGTCGCGCCGCATCGACTGCGTGACTGCGCGTAAAATACGCTAGAAATTTGTAATGTTTTAAAAAAAAACTATTGTAAAAATTGGTAGAATGGATTCTATTCTCGATACGGAACAATCTATTCTCAGCTTTTCCGTTATTCCAGTGACACGTTGTATAAAGGCTCTTGCATATTATGGCGGGCCGCACCGCAGCGCCTAACATTGTGAAAATCCCCCTGAATCACTTTCATACATTTTGTATACACCATCGCACACTTGCAGCGCACCGCACTCGATGTGCGTTGAAGGGGGCAGCTAACGGACGTAATTCGAGACTTATTCGTTGTGCGATGCCGTGAAGAACTGACTAACTGACTGAAATCATTGAGCTGCGGCTAGCCGCGCCTGCAATGTGCGTTGTCGCAGTTTTGCAGTACGACGCTCTGCGGTTGTAATGTGCGCGAGCCTTAATAGTCTGACCAAGAAAATAAAAAACCTCGCCATGATGCGTTAAAACTGATAGAACCAATATCTTCTACTGACAACACTAACTAGCTATGAAAAAAGCGAATGTGGCGCCCCCACAGCAAGTTTTTCTGGTCAGGCTTTACATTAATATGTACCTATGTACTAGCGTGCCAGCGATTTCGTTCACGTGAACTTTAGTGATTCCGGCGGGAACTCTTTAAACGGATCGGCATAAAATGGACCTTGAATGTTAACCCAGGTCATAAGCGATCACTGTGCCAAGTTTCATTCAATTCTGTCGAGTGGCGATTGCGTGACGCTCGTTGAGACAGACAGAAATTCTAAAAGTAGCTGTTTTAGCTTCTGTATCGTTCATAAAGTAGTGCTTTCATGTACAGACACGACTTTTTTACTATTTTATATGTAGATACTACATTATGTAGATTACTACAATTATAGATTACTACAATATGTATTATTACACTATTTTGCAGGTAAATCTAGATAAATTACTAGAAGAGTCCATATTAGAGCAGAAATGGTCTTTGAACAAAGTTCGAGGCGCGACTCACTGGAAAGAGTGGGTGAAGAGATATAGAGAGAGACTGGAGAAGGAGAATGGTGAGTATACATAGATAAAACTCTTTATTGCACAACAAAACAAAATGAGACCGTAATAAATATCGAGTGAGGAATAGACATAAGCCAGAGCGTACACCTAGAACTAATTATGGTGAAAGAAACTTTACCTCAGGGGGGGGGGGGGGAGTGCAATTATATAACAATATGCCTGACAACATCAAACAAATAGTCATTAGACATTTTTGAAAACTGTTTACGGGACCATATTTATGACAATATAACAACTACCCACATTTTTTTAATAAGCCATTATATACAACATATATATATATACAATCACTTAGTGTCTTTATTTTATATACTGAAGTATTGTAAAGTTAAGTTAATGATAAGTTTTCTCTTTGAGTGAACTACTTTTTTTTTTTTATAAAAGTGGATACTGTCGTCCATAGATATCCGCGATACATGCCAACATCAGTCGAGAATGACATTGGCGCGCCCCCGGATGCGCTGTTTACCTTTGCAGATTAAGGAATGGATTGGGAAAATGGGAAGGGATGAGATGGGAATGGGCCTACCTACCACTTTCACTCACTACCGAAATCACCTCTTTGAGAAATAAATTTCTTTAAACCGAAATATGAACACACATGAAATGCACAACGCTCTTATCGCTGGCTCTGCCAGACAACCTTTGGGTAAAAGAAATACATATTTTAATCAGAGGTAGAGGGTGTACAGTATGCATACATACACATCAATATACATACACACTAATAACTCTTGGACGGTTCTTGCATGGCACGTATCCTTGCAGATAATTAAAACTAACCACTCACCGAAATAATATCTTATTTATATATCGTTTGAATGTTTGGAAAACAAGCATTATGGATGTGTTTTTCGCTCATTGAGCGTAACATATACAAATATATGTTGATAATAAGCTGCAAAGGAGTTTGTATTTGTTTAAATGTTTGACTGGCCTTTACTAAAAAAATAAATAATTTGTTTAATTTCAGTGAATGATGATGAACGCATCGAGCGAACGATGAAAGTGAATCCATTGTATGTACCAAGAAACTGGATTATGCAAGAAGCTATTAATGATGCCGAGAAGAATGACTTTGAAAAGGTATGTAGAAATTGATGATTCATTCAAAGGGGAATGCCAAAGTGACTATGGAACTTAGTATCGGTGCAAATATTGTTGTGCCAACATGAAAACTACTGTCTTATGTTGCAATTAATATATACTTTCAAGAAAAATAAACAGGATTTACATAATTTGCCGGGTTTCATGGAAATAGATGGGTAAACTTCCAAAGTCTAAATATCAAAACACATTGTTTTCCTTTTAGTAAATAGGTAAATTAACACTTAAGTATGCTATTGCTTATTAAATACAACATAAAATGTGGAAAGTCTCAACCACTTTGTGTTGCTTCACTCCATAAGGACTAGTGGACTATAACTGTCTTACCTATGTTTTACTGTAATAATTATCAAGATGACGCCTATTAACTAGGATCGCGCATTATAGGTCAAAGAAGTCAGTTAAAGTATAAGCTTTATTGAACAAAAATACATAGAACAAAATACACATGAATAAAGTGAACTAATCGAAGTGAACAGTTAGTTCATAAACCGGCGAACTGAACTTTCCATAGTGCAGTCATATTTAATGGAGTCTCTATCTCACAATCACTTTTCACAATTAGCTACACTACTATCCTCGTTTACAATACTAATGGAGTCTCTTTCTCATAATCACTTTATATAAGTTAATAAGGTTTAATAAACGACCACAATATCACACATGAGAAATAACTCAGACAGCGTAACAATAATAATAATGTCAATTGCGCCGGCCAACGACAAGTGACATTTCAGTGTTGCCAAAAATATTATACACAAATCGATTTTTAATACCGTAAAAAATACACAATAGAAAGACTTTTAAAGGTACTTTTTGTTTTATCCGGCAAATGTGAGACTCCAGATTACTTTATAAAATCATGATAATTAAAAACAGGAATTATTCATATCCTGAACTTGTGGCACAACTTAAATTCAAACGATACTGCTCATGGGCAATCCCCTTTGATGATTCTTTTTGATAAGGAAAAAGGTTAGCAAAGATCACCTGAATTTTTTCCAAAAAAAATTTCGTTAAATGTTCATGTCAAATGTCATGAATATGGGGGCGTAGCCACGGTGGTGTGGGTTGGGGCTAATATTTTTTTATACTAATGTGGCAGTTATGTATGCAGTATATCTTATTTAATAGATTGACGTATAATCTTAACTAAAAAAAGAAACTGTACTCTTATCGTATTCACGATCGGTTACATCCCCGTATAACCCTTATTTTCGTTTACAGGTGCGATTTTTGATAAAATTATTTGAGAATCCATTCGAGGTGAACGATGAAGCTGAGAAGCGAGGTTACTCCTCACAGCCTCCTAGTTGGTCTTACGGATTGAAACTTAGTTGCTCCAGCTAAGGGATTATATTATCGAAGATCTTCTATATTCATAAAATACAATACGTTTATTTGTGGATACCTATAATGTTACTAGCGTTTTACTGTTTCGCCTCGTGGGCATATAAATACACACAAACATACAAGCAATAAAGAACGCAAAAGGTAGTATTGGTTTATTCTCTGGCAAAAGATAACAGAATATCAGTAATTCACTCGGGTCAGACTGTCTAATGCATCTACAAATCATCACTATAGTAATAATTAATAACAATAATGTCATTTATCTCCGGGAATTTAAAGTCAAATCTACTTTTGGAGGACACTTGAGTTTTTGTTTATTATTAAAAAACAATGTATTGTGGATTAGTGATACTTCATTGATCTGAAACTGGTTTTGTGTGTAATGTTCGTTGATAATCAAATAAAATCATAAGACTGCATTCCTTGTAAGTACACGACCATTGTCGAGTACATGTGTAGGTAGTGTGAGTGAGATGTGCCAGAGCCCATTCCCATCCTATCCCTTCCCATTTTCCCAACCCTTTTTCCAAGTCCATTCCTATATCTCCAAAGGTAGGCATCCGCTCATCCGGGGGCGTGCCAACGTTTGTCATTTTGGACTAATGTTGGCATGTATCGCGGATGTCTATGGGCGACAGTATCCACTTACCATCAGGTGGACTGTATGCTCGTCAGCCGTCTTTGTCCATAAAAAAAAGTTTATTTTGTATATTATCTTACTGTTATTGTTGGAAATATATTTTTGCAATAAATTTTCTTTTCTTTTATTTGTGTCATAATTGTCATCAATCATCATCACGTGTACTTAAATTCGATGAATTTATTATTCGCTCACTAATGTCTGAGCGCGACTTCATCCGGTACAATATTTCGGAAATTAAAATCGAAAATACATTTTGTAACATATTGTCACAAATGCCCTCTGTTAAACACTATTAAATATATATTAGTTATAACACATAGTTTAGTTAGGGTTAATGCGGACAGATGGCGCTGTATCGTTTCTACATCGCGCTATGGTTGTTTCTATAATTGTAAATTTTGCTTTGTTTTATGTGTATGTGTTTACCAATAAAGGGGAATACAGATCAACCATACTCATGGTTTTATTGGTCCCACCTGCCACCCTCGGATTGGATCCGAGTTTTACACCCTCCGTAGCGGTACCGCCTTCGTCTGGAATCAATGATATAGATAAATAAGCGTGATGGTCCCTGCCCACGATTTCTAAGAGCTGGACCGATTTTGATAAAATATATTTGTAAAATACATAAATACGCTACACAGCAGTGAAAACCGCAACAGAATGAGTTCAGTAGATTAGGGCTTAGTAGTAGTGGTGGGTAATCAAGACTTCTCGAAGTGTTAACTCAATCCTGCTCCGCATGCGGATCCGACTCCTCTTAGTTACTCCTTAACTCTTTTGATTTACCTACTTAATCAACTTCCGAGAGCGTTTCAATCCCTTTCCCTAACGGTTGTTGCATAAGCTAAAAAGAGATCATGCCATCATTGCATCTAGATTTTGAGCCTCCGACAAGTGCCGATGCGCTATTACACTCACAATCATGATTGACGCCGGAATCGGAATGAATAACAATTCTATGGAACAATTAAGGGATTTTGCTCCGCTCACGGATTCAACTCCTGAATCGTTAACTGCGGAGTTACCCATCATTACTTAGTAGGATCCGTCGTAGATAATTTTGAGACACAATGACGATTACTATGTTTACTGTGGTTTTTCTCCAGTAATTCTAAAACCGGTGCAGAGCCCTATAGTAATCAGTGGATCTAGATCGTGAACAGATAGAGTAAGGTAGATATTTCAAACCAAATGGAACATGAAATTATTTATATTAACTGTATTACAGTCATATTGCAATAAATTCTCCATAATCTGCTTAAATCTAGAAAATATATACAATACAAACTTAATTTCAATAAATTCTCCATAATCTGCTTAAATTTAGAAAATATATACAAACTTAATTTTCGATTTTAAACAAAATAAATAATTGTCCTGCAAAAAAAAAAATTCCTGACGTATGTCTGGGGTAGACGTATCCTACAGCCAAGTGGACTGAAGACTTGAAAAAAAGCTAAAAAGTGGCTAGATTAGAAGAGCAAAAGATTGTGTGTGATACTGACCCTTGAGAGGCCTATATCTGCCACTTCCACCAGTACACAGATGGTATGGTATGGCAGTATTATTGTATGAGTAGAAATTAGTAGTGGCATTCTTAATAAAAAAAAATAGACATA
The DNA here is from genome assembly GCA_914767545.1 of Sesia apiformis. Lineage (NCBI taxonomy): Eukaryota > Metazoa > Arthropoda > Insecta > Lepidoptera > Sesiidae > Sesia > Sesia apiformis. The sequence goes on from OU611968.1 coordinate 1,566,558, forward strand.
ATTCAAATAACACAAACAAACTATTCATAATCATGAGAAGAGCTGAAGATCTAGTAGGGGAGGCCTTGGCTTCTCCCAATATCCATCAGTGGAGAGATAAAAGTTTATTGTATGGTATAAATTCAATGTTCTTCATTATTGGTAATCTTCATCATCACTATCATCAGGTTCAGAATAATCTTCATCCTCTTCTATCTTCCTTCTCTTTCCTGCTGGAGTATTTTCTTTATTCTCCATCTCATCTTTCTGAGCTTCAGTTTCCGCTGAACGATGATGGAAAACAAATGAAATACTCTTTGCTAAATCCCAGCACTGTTTTAAAACTAAATCTGCTAAGTTCTTCTTGTCAGCACAGTGATACCAATTTGACAAATCTGAGGTACAGTCAGAATTTTCTGGAGGCAAAGTTACTTGTATGTTATTCACACATCGTCGGCATCTGAACTTACTATGGGTATCTGACAGAGTATTTTCTTCTAAACAAAACAAATCTTTTAAGTCTTCTGATGTGAAGTGACGCAATGACTCCTCATTTTGGTCTACCACTGTGTCACTTAAAGCCTTTTTGTGTGCTTGGCGCTGGAAAATCTTTTCTTCAATTGTACCTGTAGCTAGTAATCTATAAATGTAGCAGGGTTTCTTCTGCCCATCGCGCCACACTCTTGCCATAGCTTGATCATCATTTGCTGGGTTCCAGTCCGGATCAAACATTATAAGACGATTAGCTCCTATTAGATTCAACCCGCAACCTCCAGCTTTAGAACTGAGCATGAATATCCATTCTTTAGAATCTTTATTATTGAAACTTTCCACCACTTTGGCTCTTTTCTTAATGGTCATGGAACCATCTAACCTGACATATTGATAACATCTTTTTCGGCATAATTTTTCAAATAAGTCTAAAGTTTGAGTGTAGTTTGATACAAGAACAATTTTATCATCTGTATTTGTTTTTAAGTTAGCCAAAATGCAATCCAAAATCATGAGCTTGCCAGAGAATTCGGGCTTCACATCCTTAACGTCGTAGTGACTTGGAAGGATGTTGCTTGCTTTTTCAAAACCTTCAGATCTTTCTATGATCTTATCGTAGACTAAATCTGGGTGATTACAAAGCTTTTTCAGTGTTGTGATACCTGAAAGAGCACTTAGTGTGTTTTTATTTCCAGTGCCAGAAAATTTATTACGAATTGCATCAGAATTGATAAAGTTTTTATACAACTGGGTCTGTAAAGGAGTCATCTTGACACAAATGACTTGTTCGAACTTAACTGGCAAGTACTTTGTGAGTAGATTGCTTGTTCTACGGATTATACACTTGTTTACTATTAAAGTCAAAGTTTGCAGACATTCTTGTGCCCTTTCTCGCTCCTGTGCAGTAGCTAATGCATCTTGCCCCTTCAATATAGGATTCTCATATTTCTTTTTAAACTCATGTGCAGTACCAAGTATGCCTTCATTGACAAAGTGAACCAAACTGAAGTATTCAGTCAAATCATTCTGTATTGGTGTCCCCGAGATTAATATTCTACGCTTTGCTTTCAAACCCATTAAAGCTTGGTATGTCTGATTTTCACTGTTCTTTAATCTATGTCCTTCATCACAGAGCACTAAACCAACTTCCGATGAATGCAGTATGCTAGAATAGATCCTAAATGTTTCATAAGATATTATTAATACTGGTGTTGCAACTCTGGTAGCTGAGAATGTATTCATAAACTGTTGCAGTTTCAATGTTATCTGGACTTTAGAGCCTCCATCCATTGGCAGTGCATTTATCCTCTGTGGCAACCATTTCTGTATTTCATTGTACCAATTTTTGACTAAGCTGCTAGGACAGACGATGATAGCTTTACAAATAGTAGGTTTGCAATCAGGACCTTGTCTCAAAAGCGTCCATAACAAAGTGATGCATTGCAGGGTCTTTCCTAACCCCATTTCATCAGCCATAATGCACCCATATGTGTTTTCTAACTGCTTCCCAGTGACACAGTCATACATAAACTTTACGCCTTCTCTCTGATGGGGTCTGAGGATGTTTCCCAGAACGGGATCGACGACAACAGCGACTTTTATGTCGTTCGGGTTCATTTTCATCTTTTCATGCTCAGGGATGTGAGAAGGGAGATACAAAACGAGAGCATTGGGTTCATCCGGATCATGTAAAGGCCTCCTAAGCTGCGTTCGTTTGAGACCCAAACTTTTGCTGCAATAAGACGACACGTAATTGGCGATAGGTACTTGGAATGGCTTACTCAGTATCTGTCGTATTAAGTTCTCGTGGTCCGACGTAGACATGGATTGTGATGCGGATTTTTGTGTAAGTGGTATTTTTGTGCATTCCCGCTTTTGTCGTTTAGTGGAGTTTAGCAAAGGGCTCTTGAATACGTTGTCGCTAGAGCCGACTTGACTCGGCGCTAAACTGCGCCTCATTTTAGTGGACTATCACTTATGTTATAAATATTTTTATTACAAGAAATACGAATAAACTTTAGGAAATTCAAAAGCGACTGCTGACAAAAATTACAAAACATAATAACTACAGTAGAGTAGCGATTAGCGATGCTCGATATACATCGATGTTTACTATCCAATATATCGGATCAATCCGATACATCGGATAGTTTGGTTATTTAACGATGCATCGATGTATTTTATTCGATGCATCGAATGACGCACGCATTTTTTTTTTTATAATTCTCTAATAAAAGTACATGAGAAATTTATGCATTATTGTAATTCAATTTGGACTAGGCTGTATGTCTCTTTTCCTTTGCCAGTGTCTGATACGTCAGTTACAGTTTTCAGTTAGCACCTTATTTCTAGCGACAGTCCGCCAGCGCCATTTGAAAAATAACTGTTGGTTCATTGCAGTTAGTTGGTGTTATTTTCTATTTATTGTTAATATATAAAAGTAATAACGACGATTCTTAGTGTATTACTATTTATTATAGGTACGAGTTGTTAGGCTAATGTGTAATACAGGTAAGTTTATATTGATTGATAATATTAGCAGTTTTCTTTTGCGTAGGTTGGTTATGTAATGTTTTGGTTTCGATTTCAACTAAATTTGACACGAATGATGTGAATTATCTTATTTTAATAATTATTGAAATGATTTCGAAAAGGCACAAGCAGTATTAGAGTATTTTAAGATTTTCTTAATTCACTGTTTATTGCGATATCCATTGATAGTGATGGGACACATATTTTTATTTTTGTATCGACATCGATGTCTCGATTCCATTTAGTTAAAAAAGTATTTATTAAATTGTCAAATATAATTTTTGTTTCAGAGTTATTTTACTATGGCACCTAAAAAAAAAGTAAAGTTTGGAATTATTTTGAGAAAATTGATGATAAAATTGCTAAGTGTAAACTATGTCAAAAAAATGTACGAACGGCAGGAAACACTACCAATTTAATGGGGCACATAAAGAACATCCACAAAAGTGTTCATTTAGAATTAATAAAAACTAATAATGTGCAGAAAAAATTTGATTCAAACCCAAGTAGTACATCAACAATGGAAGTGGAGAAATTTATTGAATGTGTCAGCACCACCAGCCTAAATCTAAAGCCATCTACATCAATTGGCGCACCAGCGCCTCCTGCAGATCAAACTATCGACAATGATTGCGACACGGAGCTATCTTCAAAGTCTCATAAGGTTCAAAGGTCAATAAAGGATACTTTTGAAGAAATTTACTCATATACTTCTACTACTGGTGACAAAGCAAGAAAAATCAACAATGCTATTTTGTATATGATATGTAAGGACAATCAGCCTTTTTCCTTGGTAGAGAATCAAGGTTTCAAAAATTTGCTTAAAGTTACTGCTCCTCATTATAAAATACCCAGCAGAGCTACTGTGACACGGTGGCTTGATGACAAGTATGATGTCTTGTCAAAATTATTGAAAACAAAACTTTCCAACATTGAACATCTCACTTTAACTAGTGATATTTGGTCGGACATGCAGATGCGCAGCTTTTTGGGTGTCACAGCTCATTTTGGTATAGGCACGGAGTTCCAATCAGTGACATTGGGAGTTTATCAGCTCCGTGAAAGACACACATCGGAATATATAGCATAAATGCTGATTAAAACCTGCGACAATTGGGAATTTGACACTGACAAAGTCTCTGCAGTTGTTACTGATAATGCTGCGAATATGGTGAAAGCTGTGGAAATAGCATTTGGACAGAAGAAACATATCCCTTGTTTTGCTCATACACTGAATTTAGTTGCTCAAAATATTCTGCAAATTCCTGAATTGCAAAATATTCTATCGAAAATAAAGACCGTCGTTGCCTTCTTTAAACAAAGCTGTGTGGCAAGCGATAAATTGCGAAAGTCAGTGAGCGCTGAAACAAAGTTAATACAAGACGTGCCAACACGTTGGAATAGCACGTATTATATGATTCAAAGATTTTTGGAGCTTAAAAATGCTGTGAGTGATATATTGATTTGCCATAAAACAGCACCTTCAATGTTGACTGGTTTCGAATTAAACATAGCGTCATCGCTTCTTTACATACTACGTCCACTTGAAGCTGCAACTAAAGAAATATCTGGCGATAAATATTGTACCAGCAGTAAAGTAATCCCTTTAGTGCACTGCATGCTTTCAAAACTCAAATCGCTTACGATTGATGAACCATTAGTCTCGGAAGTACATAAACTCATTCTGAAAGAGATCAGCAAACGGATGGGCGCTATTGAACAAGTTCCGTCTTTAGCTATCGCGACCTTATTGGACCCTCGGTTCAAAAAACTACATTTTGAAAACCCTATAGCTTGTGCAAATGCTGTTCAAAAGATCAAAGATATGATGAGGAGGGATTTCCTGAATGAAAATCGTACAGAATCTGATTCGGATAGTTCGGACAAAACATCGAATGATTTCAGTCTTTGGAGCGATCATCACAAACTAGTTCACCGAAACTGGAAGTCAAACAGGAGTGAAGAAAGTGTTTCTGATGAGTTGTCTGTCTATTTGAGAACACCGGTTGGTCGTCTCAATGAAAATCCATGAGAAGTATGGTCAGATTATAAACAACAGTTTCCGAAATTGTTCAAAATAGCATATAAATATTTGACTTTGGTAGCCAGCTCAGTACCATCAGAAAGACTTTTTTCAAAAGCTTCACAAGTTTTGAATCAACAACGTAACAGAATACAAGGAAAACGGGTTAATAAAATCTTATTTATACAAAGCTTAGAGAAGAAGTATTGGGATCTCTAATTTCCAAAACTTTCATTCATTCTTCTAATAAAACTCAATTAAATTGAAATCTTGAATCGTCTCATTTTCCTATCCTATATTTCTAAATGATGTCAGAAAGCATTAACTGATATATCGGAAACATCGATGTTTTTATTCGATGCATCGTAAAACATCGATGCAACGTTTCGATGCATCACATCGAAAAAAACATCGATGTATTTTTACATGAACATCCCTAGTAGCGATGCTCGACATACATCGATGCATCGAAAACATCGATGTTTACTATCCGATATATCGGATCAATCTGATACATCGGTTAATTTGGTTATTTAACGATGCATCGATGTATTTTATTCGATGCATCGAATGACGCACGCATTATAATCCTCTAATAAAAGTACATGAGAAATTTATGGGGCCACAGTAACGCGGAATTTCATTGGTTGAGATAAACATATAATACAGAAAAACAACACAAAAATATATACAAAATAAAAATGTATGACACGAATGATGTGAATTATAAGTATGGTCAGATTATAAACAACAATTTCCGAAATTGTTCAAAATAGCCTATAAATATTTAACTTTGGTAGCCAGCTCAGTACCATCAGAAAGACTTTTCAAGAGCTTCACAAGGTTTGAATTAATAACGTAACAGAATACAAGGAAAACGGGTTAATAAAATTTTATTTATGCAAAGCTTAGAGAAGAAGTATTGGGATCTGTAATTTCCAAAATGTTCATTCATTCTTCTAATAAATCTCAATTAAATTGAAAAACCTTGGATTATGTCTCATTTTCCTATCCTATATTTCTAAATGATGTCAGAAAGCATACAAATCATCGATGTTTTTTAACTGATGCATCGAAAACATCGATGTTTTTATTTGATGCATCGTAAAACATCGATGCAACGTTTCGATGCATCACATCGAAAAAAACATCGATGTATTTTTTGCATGAACATCCCTACAGTAGAGTCAATTTAATAGGCCACTTTTGACATTTCATTGACTTTGTGACGATATAACTTTGCATCGGTCCCATAAATCAATTTAAGTTTATAAATGCATTACTGAACACTAAAAATATATAATATTTTTAATAAAAAAATATAAACTTGTCTTTTTATATCAAATTTAATAAGTTCGAAGGTTAATTTGGTTGCTAAACATCATTATCAATTTATATTTCAAGAAATTCGAACCCCACTACAAGGTTACGCCTGTATACATTTTTTCTTTTTTAATAATAGGGATGTGATCTTTATAATCGAAGTAACTTGTAGAGAGAAAGGAATATCGAAGAAAATTACCCTTACGATAAATAAACAAATTAAGAGAACAATAAAATTATTAAATAATTGACATAATTTAAATAAATACAATTATTAATTAGTAAATACGTTAAAAAGATATATGTAATTAAATTAATATATCTATACCTCATTTGATATATTAAAACTATATATGAAATTAAAAAGAAAAATAATTATGCCAGTTGTCTATGTCGATAGTTTTAATGCCGATGCAATTCGCAACCACATTTATGGTTATTTATTATTGTGAAAAGAGTATCCATATAGAAAAAAACATTTATGTTCATTAAAAAAAAGCAGGCTTATTTTCTGGTGGAATATCATTTTTAATAAAAACTGCGTGTACAAATGTTTCCAAAGATGATTGGAAGAAAGTAGTAGAAAAAACAAAAAAATATAGCAATTAAACAACTTTAACGGTTTAAATCGCGTATATTTGACATTATTTATTTATATCCCGACGTTTCGAATACTTTGCAGTGGACGTGGTCACGGGGTGACTAATTGATTTTATTTGTCACTTGAGTTATTAAGAAATTATTTGGACTACCGTCTGAAATTTTTTTTGAACTACCGTCTGGATTTTTTAATCATAACATTCCCTATGCACGCAGTATTCACTCACGGTGTCCAGAGGTCTTGCAGTATTGCGTTGGCCTTGGGATTTAATTAATTTAATGACTGGATCCCAAGCCGGTGGTACTTGCCAACCATCTTCTCTATTGAAATTTGGGTGTTTCTTGATTTCAATAGCCTCGCGTAACATTCTTGGCATGAATCGGGTCTCTCTAGCGAGGATTTGTGGATTATCAAATCGAATGTAATGGTTGGGTTTGTCCAGAGCATGTTCACAAACTGCAGACTTGGTCGAGCGTCTGTTCTTCATGTCAGCTATGTGTTCTTTTATCCGGATACCGATGCTCCTCTTTGTTTGCCCAATGTATGATAACCCGCATTCACAATCAAGCTTGTAAACACCTGCATCTTGTAGGGGGATATTGCTCTTGACCGGTCTTAAAAATTGGCTAATCTTCTTGTGTGGCTTGAAGTAAGTTTTAATTGAAGCTCGTCTTAAGATATTGCCAATTTTGTCAGTGATGCCCTTGATGTATGGTAAGATGGCAGGTTGTCGCTCAACTGTAGGAGGCTTGGGGCGGCTTCTGTGACGCATTCGTGGGAGTTTGTGATTGTTGCTTCGCAGTACTTGTTTCACATGCAGAAGCTCTTCCTCGAGGTGGTCAGTGTCACAGATGCCGTGTGCTCTCTGTAACAAAGATTTGCCTACGGTAGCCAACTGACATGGATGGTGATGGGAGTTACCATTGAGATATTTATCTGTATGGGTGGGTTTCCTATACACAGTATGACCAAGAGAGTTGTCAGGATTTCTGATGACTAAAATGTCAAGGAAAGCTAAGGATTTATTGACCTCAGACTCCATAGTAAATTGGATTTTATCATGCAAAGAGTTTAAATGATTTAGGAATGCAGAAACATTATTTTTTGGGAGGACGGCAAAAGTATCGTCTACGTACCGTTTGTAGATCTTCGGCATAGCCACAGCTCTGGTGAAAGCCTTCTCCTCGAAGTCTTCCATGAAAATATCGGCGACAACAGGGGAGACTGGAGAGCCCATTGCTACACCATCGATCTGTATGTAGAATTTATTATCCCAGAATAGGTAACCAGATGTTAGGCAGTGTTCTAGTAGTTCTGCATATTCTATGGGTAGGTCGTGCTCAGTTAGTTTTTTCTTGACAATTTCAATGCAATCATGTACAGGTAAGCATGTAAATAACGATTGTACATCAAAGCTGACCATTATTTCATCATCAGTCAATTGTAGATGTTTGATTTGGCTGACAAAATGGTAAGAATCCTTGACATGCGCACTAGTTTGACCGCGAAGTGGAGACAGTATTTTTGCGAGATGTTGAGCTAGTTTGTATGTCGGCGAGTCAATTTGGCTTACAATTGGGCGCAAAGGGACGTCATTTTTGTGTAGTTTCGGTAATCCATACAGTTTTGGTGATTTCACACACGAAGGTACCAGTGCCGTGACGTCTAAACCAAGTGTGTCGGAGTGCTTTCTAATTATTTCTTTAGTTTTAGTTACAATTTTGGCCGTGGGATCGCTTTTTACTGGTTTGTAGGTGCTTTCATCCGACAATAGTTCTTGTATTTTTAGGTTATAATCTGAAGTATCCATGATCACAGTGGAATTACCTTTATCTGCTCGAAGTATGGTTATGTCTGGATTTTGAGACGAGCTTCAATTAAAACTTACTTCAAGCCACACAAGAAGATTAGCCAATTTTTAAGACCGGTCAAGAGCAATATCCCCCTACAAGATGCAGGTGTTTACAAGCTTGATTGTGAATGCGGGTTATCATACATTGGGCAAACAAAGAGGAGCATCGGTATCCGGATAAAAGAACACATAGCTGACATGAAGAACAGACGCTCGACCAAGTCTGCAGTTTGTGAACATGCTCTGGACAAACCCAACCATTACATTCGATTTGATAATCCACAAATCCTCGCTAGAGAGACCCGATTCATGCCAAGAATGTTACGCGAGGCTATTGAAATCAAGAAACACCCAAATTTCAATAGAGAAGATGGTTGGCAAGTACCACCGGCTTGGGATCCAGTCATTAAATTAATTAAATCCCAAGGCCAACGCAATACTGCAAGACCTCTGGACACCGTGAGTGAATACTGCGTGCATAGGGAATGTTATGATTAAAAAATCCAGACGGTAGTTCAAAAAATTTCAGACGGTAGTCCAAATAATTTCTTAATAACTCAAGTGACAAATAAAATCAATTAGTCACCCCGTGACCACGTCCACTGCAAAGTGTTCGAAACGTCGGGATATAAATAAATAATGTCAAATATACGCGATTTAAACCGTTAAAGTTGTTTAATTGCTATGTATAGTAATCGCGAAAACCTAAGAAAATATTAACAAAAAAATATAATGGAAAATTTTTAATGTGATTTAAGAATTGATAATAATAGCAACGATAGCAGTTTCAACGAATCTGATAGTTCCAACTAATAAATAATAATTGATTACATATATAAACTGGTTTCATTATATTTCCCATAATTACACTTAACTTTGAGGTCATGTGGAATGTGTAGAAGGTTTCTAATGCTGTGTATACTTTAAAAATATTACTGGAGAATTATTTTTTTATGAACACTAAAATCGATTCACACGTATTACGACTTATATATCGATTTTTGTCTTTAATCGATAATTTCTGTTAGATTCCTCACTAAGACAACCAGTTTGACACTTGTCAAAAGTGGCCTACGCTTTTGATTATCACAAACACCACGCACGAAACACATTTTGAAGTTTAAAATAATAAATAATAAAGTGGTGTACAGTGAGAAGAAAGGAATAAAAACGACGTTTTGCACCAGAAAGAGACCAAAAATATCTCGAAGAAGACCATTGAATCGCCATGAGTTAGAAGCACCAGACGACTTGAATGCCAGTACATCGGCAAAAAAACTGAAGCAATCGGAAGATTTGTATGATATTGAAGTGAATCCAGCGTTTGGGTATCGTATCATTAACTTTATCGCAGTATTTTCGGCTATTTCGAACGCTGTCGTTTGTAAGATATGCCAATCGGAAGTGAAATTTACTGAAAGCAGTAAGCGTGGTTTGGGATTCAAACTAGTAGTGTCCTGTCAGAATTGTGAAAAGACTGAGATACCGAGTTGTCCACTTGTTGAGAAAGGCTATGAAATCAACCGTAGAATCATAATTGCCATGCGATTGCTTGGAGTTGGTTGGCACGGAATAAGAAAATTCTGTGCATTCATGGAATTACCTCGGTCTACCTTTCACTCATTCTACGATAAGGTTGTCAAAAAAATGAGCACTGCAACCAATCTAGTTTGCAAGAACAGTATGATGAGAGCTGCGAAAGAAGAGAAAACCGTATCTATTGAAAATGGAGAAAATGGAATTGTAGTATCAGGCGATGGCTCGTGGAGAAAACGTGGATTTACGTCTTTATATGGGATAACGACTCTTATTGGCTATAACTCTGGAAAAATCGTTGATTGTGTAGTAAAATCAAAATACTGTAAGGCGTGTGAATATTGGGCTAAAAAAAAAGATACCGAAGAATATGCGGAGTGGGCAGAAAATCATGCAGAAGAATGCGCTGTGAATCACGATGGATCGGCAGGAAAAATGGAAGTCGATGCAGTTGTTGAGATGTTTCGCCGCTCTGAAACTTTGCACCAGCTCAAATATACTCACTATATTGGTGACGGTGATTCTAAGACTTTCAAAGGCATTACAGATGCTAAGCCGTATGAGGATTTCACAGTACTCAAGAAAGAGTGCATAGATCACGTGCAAAAGCGAATGGGCACCCGACTACGTAAGTTGAAAAAGAAGACAAAAGGTCTCGGTGGAAGGGGCAAATTGACTGGGAAACTTATAGACGAGCTATCTATTTATTATGGATTAGCGATTCGTAGAAACAGTGATTCAGTTAAGAACATGAGAAGCAGTATATGGGCTACACTGGATCACAAATTATCTACTGATGATAAACCGCAGCACGACAAATGTCCTATTGGAGAGGATTCATGGTGCTCATGGCAACGCGCTAAAGCTACAAATACTTTGGCTGACTACAAACATAAGTCAGCTCTTCCAATTCAAGTCTATGAAGCTATCAAACCAATCTATGAAGAACTGACCAGTGAAGATCTTCTAACTCGGTGCATCGGTGGTTACACACAAAACAATAATGAAAGCTTCAATTCCACTGTGTGGGCATTGGCCCCGAAATCCATTTCGAGTGGTAAAACAATCTTGGATGTAGCCACGGATATTGCAGTTTGTGTGTTCAATGACGGGTTTGCTTCAATTTTGCACGTAATGGAGGCAATGAACTTGGAAATCGGCCCGAACAGCTACGAAATGTGCCTGGAGATCGACAAACAGCGCATAAAGCTTGCAGAAAGATCGCTGTCCGACCGGGTAAAAGAGGCAAGAATCGCTTCAAGATCAAGCAGAAAAGAAATGCAAGAGCAGGAAGATAATCTGGAAGGCCAATTGTATGGTGCAGGCATCGCAGATTAAAGGTATTGTAAAATTATTCATGATTTTATACTACTCAAAACTTCAAACGCGTTTATCTCAATACTACATTTTTCAAGTTGGCCGGACTCATAACTCAGGCAATTTTCAACCGATTAACTTGAAATTTTGAAAATATCTTGAAAAATACATTGTCTATGGAAGTACGTAGGATTTTTTTTTTATATTGCGTAGTTCATTCGTTATTAACAATTATCTGACAATTTTTTAGGCAAGTTCTTCACTTTCCACTTTAGAAGGGCGCCATTTGGCCAAAAATCAATATATCGCAAAAATCCTACGTACTTCTATAGCAGTTATTATATATAATAAAAAAAATTCATTGGCTCATTATGATTTAAAAAGTTACAGGAGCTGTTAGTCCGGCCGTGGACCCCGAAAAAAAAGAGACGTCATCGCAAAAACGCTGCGCAGCCGCCATTTTGCACTAAATCGTTTCAAAAAAATTATTGTAAGCAGTCACTGATATGAATAATAAAATCACGTTTCTGTTATCTCGATTTATTTTGTAGTATTTCTGAAAAAAAATTCCCAAAAAGCCTATTTTTTTCGGCCTCTAGAGTGGCCTAAGGCCTTAATACATATTTTTTATACTAATCAAATAAAAACTCAACTTCACTTCTCGAGTTCCCTACAAAGAGTCCACTTCTCGAATTTTTTTTGTTCATATTTGGCAAAGGTGCAATTAGCACATTCTGCCACTGTCAAGTTTTCTTTGTAATAAATAATTTCGAAGTTTAAAACGTATCTTGTCAATAATAATAATAAATACAAACTATTAATACTGTCAATACTTTATTGCGTACAAGCGACCCACCGTCGCTTCGCTTCGGTTTGATTTTTTCGTTTTAAATTTTTTATTTCAAAATAAAATATAGCATAAATTAGACACTGGTAATGTAGCTTCCTATTTGTGAAAGAATTTTTGAAATCGGTTCAGTAGATACAGAGATTACCCCCAACATACCTACAAACACACAATTTTACCTCTTTAATATATTAAGACAAATAGTTATTACATTACATGTGCACAAATAATAAATGACAGAATACAATAGGCGCCCTTATCGCTAAGGCGATCTCTTCCAGGCAACCTTAGGATAGAGAAAAATAAGATATGTAAGTAGGTAGTGCAAAATGACCGAAATCCACAGTATGGATCATGTTCAATATATACCTACCGACAATATCGATAATAAATATAGTACCTATAATAGACAATATATCGATATTGTACCTATAATAATAAATAACTTAATAATATATAAATATATTCAGACATATCTACACCACCACAATAGGAACTGCACCCAATATCAATTCGCAAATAATAATCAAAGTTGACAAGGATAGAAAAATAAGAGGGAATTGAAGTCTCCGAGAGACGAAATAGAACAGGTTAGAAAATGGTAGCGAGAGGAAATTATTTGGTAAAGAAAGAAAATAGAAAACCAAAGGAACTAACTAATGTAAAATGATTTCTAACCTGTTTTTTGAAACTAGACAGCGACTGAGCACGTCTAATGACACTGATAAGGAATTCCAAAACTTAGCAGCTTGCACAGTGAAAGAGTTAGTAAAGAATTTTTATACCAATAAAACTGCTGAATAAAGGATGATTCACGCTACACCGGACCGGGGCCGTGTTGTGTCGTTTCCAGCGGGCGATGGCCGGGTGAGACGTTTATGCTACACTGGGCTGTAAACAAGTCACTTTTGCGCGACCATCCTCGTATGTAGTGTTGTCAAGCATTTCTATCGATTCCTTCTATTAAAAATATGTTTTTTGCTCGAGTGATAAAAATATGTTTTTTGCTCGAGTGATAAAAATATTGTTATAATGCAGTTTTCACAGCTTGATTTGGCAGCTATTGCAATTGCCATTGACGACGAAGTATTGGAAACACGTATTCAAGCTACTAAAAAAGATGGGCTGTACATACAGCCTGGAAAAAACGAGAATCGGAAGGAGAACAACACCTACAAAGAATTAATAGATGAGAACAATCTATCAATCTTTCGTCGTCCATTTTGCGCAACTATCCTACCTCCCTCACTAGTATCCATCGTCGACTGTTAGAACACATTTGTTACGACGTGCCGTTGTAGGGAAACGATGACCACCGACGCGCGACGTTTCGGCGCCGAGGCACGAGCTCGGCCCGGCCTATCATGAAATAGTTCATATAAAACTTTACTATAGATTTTTGACCGTGCCCCGTGCGTGACACGCCCCGGCTCGGTGTAGCGTGAATCATCCTTTACAGTCCAACTCTAACTAAGTTTCAAGCTGTAATACAGAAGTGTTTGGCAAGAAAATTTACTTTTCATTAGGTACTCATACTCTGAAAGTAGGTCCAAAGTTGCCTGTGGAGCGAAGTGATAATAGCCCAATACACCCTAGGGTGAGCGTTTTCAACTGACAGACAACTGAAAAATTAAGAAAAAAAAAGAGCTATTTTCACATTTCTATGTAATCATGATCTAACTTCCTATACAGCCACTCCATTACAGCGCGATGTAAAATTGAAATAACATAAAGAAACGCACCCATTAATTAAAGAGTATATTTTTTAAATTACTTTCCTTGTATTCGTAATGAAAAGCACAGTGTTTACCTAGGGGTTCAGGATTTATTTAGTCCCTCGACCTATTGGCGCCCTCGCGCTCGGGCACCAAACCCAGTCTCGGGACTGAAATAAGTCACTTTCACCCCTAGGGTAACAATGTACTATTACAAATGATTCAATCAAAAGAGGAACAAAAAAATAAAAATGTCTTCAAAATTTCATACAAAAATACTTTATTTCTCAAAACTTTTCCTTACATTAAAACTTTTTAAAGTTACAAACTTGTTAAGTTGACGTTTCATATTGACCAATTACCATCACAGTTTAATTTATTAATACATTTTCTATGACAGTTAATGGCCCGGAATATAAATGTTGGAAAATTGCCCCAGTTTAGATATAACAGATAACATGGGTTTGTATATTTTTATAAAAAAATTGCATGCAATTGACTGCAGTCCAACCAAAAACGAATAACTATGAGCGCGTTGATCTCACTATAAACGAGGAGAGAGATCTCACTTTGTTCCACCCCTCTGTCCCCGTACACTTATTGCAGTTGACGGTCACATTGCACGCGAGTGTTACCGAGACAACTCTTTTATCACTCTTATTGCCGGGCGACAAAGTAGAACGAGGATCTCCGCTTGCAATGAGACCGTTGAACTATTTAACTTTCGTGTTTTGTACAATTAATTTGATTTACATTTAAGCCGATTGACACTATGAAACACTGTTGAACTATTATTTCTATCCTTTCAATCGTTGTGTCGTGGAATTTGTACCTGTCTTGGGCGAGAAAATAATTCATCGCTCATTGTTTCTTGTTGTTGGTCAGACTTGTTAAAGGGGACGTGAGATTGAATCTCGGAGTGTACTCATAAACACCACTTTCTTGCACAATTTACGATTGTCAAAGGAATTTAACTGCCAAAGACATGTTAGATTTCACCTTTATTAAAATAAATAAACGCTTTAAGCGACAACATAGCACAACACTTTGGCCTTGTAAGACACTAAGATCTCATATAAGAAACAAGAAATAAACATGCAAAATACACGACAAACCGCCGCTCTATTCTCTAAACAGATGCGACTTACAAATTAAAGCGATCTTTAAAAGGCAGCACTTTAGTTCACGCAAACTAAAATGTATGCGTAATTTATATTGAGCTTATGCCAAATATATCGATACAATTATGTGCAGATGTCACACGTTATTTCGAAACAATGTTGCCAATTATGGTTACAAATATGTACTATTTTTGTTTTAACTGTTTGTTATGATTGGACTAAAAATGTTCATTATAACAATGTGAGCAGTTAGCTGTTTAATAAAGCTTACTTCTTGGGCAAACGGAATACTTTAATGTTATTAGAACCTTCGTAAAGGCAGTCGGTGCGAGATGGGTAAACGCTTTTCAGGTTACCTTCAGTATCTACGACTTTAACCTGAAAAATATAATAAATAACGTTTAGAGAACTGGGATATTATTTCATAAGTCGTATAATTAAATGGGGGTTCGCTTTTGAGAGGAGAGGATGTACTTCCACAGGCGCTGGGCACTCTCGAATGACCAAGTATCGGTAGAGATGTGCTAGAGCCCATTCCCCATTCCATTTTCCCAACCATTTCTCTAATTCCATTCCTAAATTTCCAAAGGCAGGTAAATTCGAAATGCGCATCTAGAGGTGTGCCCGGATGCGTTGACTACCTGTGAACTTATATCGTGTTATATGATGTAAAATAGATTTAATTATCTGATTTCTCTCTGCATTTGTTTGTTTCAGGTTCATATTAATGTTAGAACAGAAAATATCAAGTCTATCAGAAATAATAGAAATTAGATCAGAAAATACAAAATTCTTCTTCTAATCAAAATGTGTTTAAATTGGATACTGTTTTTGAGTCCACATTTCATTTGCCAGAGCCTAGAAACGGCACTGACAGAAACCTACCTGTTGTACAACCAGTGTGTTGTACCCTTCGTTCTGCTGCAGGTTTCCGATGCCTAGCACGAGGCACTCTTGAAGCACCTTGTCCATTACAGTCTTACAAGCACCCAGTGATGAGTGGGACGTTACTTCTATCAGCATTGACTTGCTTTCGTGGGACATCTGTGAAAGGAGGAAGTAAGATAAGAAAAAAACCTTTATTTCTAAATGTTTTAAAAAAACATGCAATAGTTAGAATCTTTGAAAGCCTAGATGTCTGTTTTTCTATTGGGCGATTGATATATTTTGATTGATCGATGAGAGCTAGTACAGATAGCCATCAAACAGGGGGCGGGTTAGCCTGGCATGGGCGCGACGTCACGCCGAGCTGTTCCGCCGTAGACGCGGCCGGGCGCGACTGCTTACGCGTCAATAATGTCAAACGATTCGGACGTGGAAGAGCATTGCATTTAACAGCAAGAGGACGTTGCATTTAACTAAAATAATAAATACGTATTTTAGAACAATACTGAAAATGAATAAACAATAAAAAGTTGCATTATTTTAACTATTAAGTTTATTTGTTTTCCTTTTAAATCTTTTGAGGGGGGGAGTGCGTACGCGCCCCACTCTGTGTGTCTCTGGTAACACGTATTCTCATATAACACAACGCTGGCGCCCCGTCGCTACGCCGACCGAGCCGCTCTTTGTTTGTTTTCGGCGCCTAGCGGTCGGCGTCGCGCTACCGTGCCGCCATGCGGGACGCGTCTGTTTGACTTTTTAACGCGCTCATGCCCCATTCCGAACCGCCGACTGTTTGACGGTGGCTTAAGAAACAGATTGTGAAATTACTTTGTGGTATCATAGTCACATGGAAGCAATATCAAAGAAAAAAAACCTTAACATTATTATTGGAATCTTAATGATGTAAAATTAATTAATGTAAAAATTAATTTACCTTAGTATTTTCAGAGTTGGTTATTGGTGGGAAGCTGATAACTTTGCCGTCGGCGTCTTGCAAGCATGGATATTTGGGCTTGCCTTCTAAGAGGTATAAATACCTGAAACAATTTTTTTTAATGGAGTCTAGTAAACAAAATGTGGTAAAATGGTATTATATTCAGTATTATGTACATGGCAACACTTTTAAGCAGTGAGGTCCAATAGGACTTTTGGGCAGGAACTGTAGAAATGATTACTAAAAATGTGTATTGTAGGTTATGTGGTTTAAGTGATAGTTTATTTTCGAAGTAGTTTAATATGTACCAGTTTTGGGAGAAATACACTGATTTCTCAGTTATTTATACACTTGTGTATTTGTTATTATACAACAATTACCTAAGTATGCAAACTTACTTATGTATCCCCGAGAAGACATTTCTCTTCTTCTCTTTCCTTAGAGCTTCTGCCTCAGCAGTTAGCTGTTGGAACAGTTGCTCGCCGGTGCATGGACGAAGCCTCGATAATGGTATCAGAGTGAGCCGTGATGGTGGTAGGGCAGTGTATACTAGATCACCTGGAATTTTTTTTTGATTGGAAGTAAAGAAACAAAATCAAAATAATCAGCAACATTACAAATTCCACTACTATTATCTTTAATAAGATTAAAATTAATTACTGTTATTTTGGGAGATTAGTAATTAGTTTATACAAATACAGATTTCTAAAAATAAAAAGTACTGGCCTGGCGGTGAAGGAAAACATTGTGAGGAAACCAGCATGGTAGAAAAATGATAAAAATATCGGGAGTAAGTATATCTGCACTGGACTCGTTATTTACTAGCGGAGGCCTGTGGCCTGCAGTGGGACATTATAGACTGATACAAGTATAAGTGCCCAATGATCTGTCAAACAGCTAAAACACTGCAATAATACAAAATTAGACAAAACATGGCTAAAACATTGTCAGTAACAAAATTGTGGTTGTGGACATGTCTATGTCTACTTACCACCAGGTGAACTATATGCTCGTTTGGTACCTTCTTCCTATAAAAAAATAATAAAAAATAAGTCTAACCTTTGGCTATTTTATTTAGATCATGAGTAGCTATAGTTGCAACATTCCTCTTGTCGCAAACAGTGTCATGTAGTCTTGTCTGCAGCTGGATGAACTTCTTAAAAAGTGCCTCAGTAAAGTTTAACTCTTTCACAATGCAACACAGTATATATGGACGGACAGATACTACTTCGTTTTCTATAATCTTAATTCTCATTATGTCATCTTCAACATGTAAAATTTTCATGGCATGACACAGGTCACAGTTGTCATCTGGTGGTGGTTCTTCTTGCTTCTTACCTTTCTTGCCCTTGATTTTGTTTGGTGTGGGTTGGCTTGTAATGTCTTTAGGGCAGTGTTCCCGTATATAGTCTAGAACCTGTTTTGTTCGACACTGGTCAACTAATTTCATTAGACGTTTGTCTGATAGTTTGTTTCCTTTGAGATTGAGCTCTGTAAGGGAATTAAAATTTTATAATTTAAGATTCATTTTAACAAACTTAAAATGGAGGCTAGATTAACAATCACCACTGAAGTAGTTTGATTTTCCACTGGTGGGGCAAATGCGGCTGAATGGATTTGGTTAAAATTAAAATAATAATGTATGGTAATATTTCAAAGAGATTAAGACTGTATTTTTTATTTCTTTATGTAAGGCATAATCTGGAAATACTGGATTAATTTGGAAAATTGTTTCAATTCTAGGTAGCTAAACTAATGCAGATAAATATAGGGTGCTTGGGTTCCATAGAAAATTATTATGCCACCTCTCTCAGGTGGATCACTTGTTTGAGGGAGTGACTGTCTGAAATCTGGACAGATCACTAGTTAAAAATAAGTTTCTTTGGATAACCGTAAAAATGATAATCGAGTTAAATACTTATAAATAAACAACATGAGTAATCAAGAAATCTAATTATTGCATCAGAATTTCACTTCCATTTAAAAAATATTGAATTAATTAAATGTGGGTATTAATAATATAAATGTTTGTAATGTCCAGTTACAATCTAATATGGACTTACCTTTTAATTTGGCCATACTGGCCAATTCTCCAGGGATTACCTTCAATTGATTATCACCAATGTCGAAATTCTTCAATGATGGTAGACTGGTGATAATGTACCCGGGTAGAGATTCTATAAGATTACCTTTCACCTTAAGGTCGGTCAAATGAGGCAAATTAGCGTTCTCCACGTCCAAAAAGTTCTTTAATTTATTATTAGATATATCGATAGTTATCAGATGGGGAAAATCTTCAAATTTTGGCAAATTTTCAATTAGATTTGAACTGAAATTGATGCTGGTCAGTTCTTTCATCTTATTCAAGCTATCAGGCACCTCAGTAAGCTGGTTTCCGGATAAATCTAACACTTTTAGCTTTGACAAAGAGGTTATGTTTTCATTAAAAGAGATTAACTTATTACTGAACAAAAGTAAGGATTGCAGGTTTACTAATCGTTTTATATCATTAGGTATAACAGTAAGACACGTGTCGCTGATATTTAAAAGGTTTAAATTGGTTAACTGAAACACATTATTGTCCAAACCATTTTCAGAAATGCGTTTTGAAATCGAGGCACCCGCAAGTTTAATTTCGTGTCTGTTCTCCGACTTGGCGGTTGTTATTTCTGGCCACACACTCATTTTGACTCTAACTTAGTTTAATTCCGGATAAAATCTTTACTTTTCAACATTTATTTTGTATTTTTCCAGTAAATTCCCACACCACGTAGTTTAACTGCAAGATCAACTGGCAAAAGTAACGTCGGCGAATGTCAAAAATGTCAAACAAAATAATATTGCCATATGCCTAACAATTTTAATAAATGGGAGAATTTTAGAAAATTCCAATAAACCACAAAAAAGTTAGCACAATCCAAATAATTCTAAAAACAATGACCTCCACCCTCCACCCCTAGTTTAACACCCCTACCTAGTTTATTAGTCTAACTACTCATTAGTTGTAATTTTATACACGATAGTATCTAAATGATACTTAATTTCCTTATTTAATTACACATTTTGCCTAGATGGATCATCCATTAAAGTTTATTAAAAATGTAACGCCCCCACCTGTAGGGTAACTACAACAAAGCAATTATTAGAATCTAATAATTATGCACCCTGCAGGGGTAACTTTATGCGTAACTATCCTTTTTTAATTCTGATCTCAAATCTACTATTCTTATTTCTGTATTCAGCACAAATAAGTTGATAGATAATTCGAGATAATATATAAAATTTTAAAAGAAGTTCTAGTAAGTTCTATATCACTTGTAAATACAAAAAAATCTTTCAATACTCTATAGCTACAGAGAAATTTATTTCAACATTAAAGTGATATCTGAATATATGTAGGTACATTCAAAGCGAAAACAAAAATATTACATTTTAAGGCAGGCTCTAGACATAATACTCTATGCTCTAGACTTACGCCGTGAAGCTCCGCGAACGCTTGTTTAATGGCTTGGGTCCCAGTCGGAGTCGGTAAGCTGTGTCTTCCACATTCACTCGTCGTCCTCAGTAAGACGAGAGAAGCCCCTATGAGAAGATGTAGGTACGTCTTCCATGATTTATTTATTCAAATTGAGTTACAGTTGGAGTAGTGAGTTAGAATTAAAGTTTTTGGAATATTACCAAGCCGAATTGAAATTATGGGATGCAAAATATCCGTTATATAACAAACATCACAATAAGTGTTTTTTTGGAGTATTCAGAGTCAGAATTGGAATGAAAACCATATCGATTTACAAGAAAGAACTTGAAAAAAGTACACTAAAATGGTAAAGGATTTCACACATTCAAGAGTTAGTGTGCAGCTACCTTGTGTTCACAAATGCGTGAATACGAGTGTGAACAGTTATGAGTGTATAGGTGTTCTCAGGGCACGCATGTTCACGGCGTGAATGCTCGCCGCGACTTCACGGCGTGACTATAGTTATAATTTAAAAAATATTCATAATTTTTTATATAAAATAGTTGGCAGACGAGCGGGCGGGCTACATGATGGTAAGTGGTCACTGCCGCCCATTGACACCTGCAACACCAGGAGGCATGCTGGTGCGCTACCTTACAGAATCCTGTGCACAGCTCTCTTGAAGAGCGCCATTTCGTAGAGTAACGGAAGACCTCCGGTAGTTCATTTCACAACTTTCGGGTTCTCGGTATAGTGTCTTTGTGACCGCACTGTACGCAGAGACTCTATGTTAAGGAAGTGCAGATGAACCGCACGACGCTGACGATGACGAGCGGTGCGATGGTAAAAACCCGAAAATGAAAGTACGCAAAATTGCGAAGTAGCTTTCGATTGGTATCGATTGAACCCGTGGCTTCGCTTGCTTGGAATTCGATTCAAAAACAACTTCTCAGTGAACCTAGATAGGAGTAGATATATCTAAATGAGTTCCTTATATTATGTTCCCACAATATCAGTCTATCATCTACCAACATTTTGGACCCCGCACTAGGATATACCTGTATCGCGGGAATCCAAGTTCCGAATGATCTAAGTGAAGTTACAATTGAAGATCTAGGGTTAGTTGTTAATGAAATATTTTTCCTTATCACATTTTTGAGACAAAAAGAAGAAAAAAAATAGAAGCCATGAAAATTAATTGATATATCAGAAATTACCTAATAATAATGCTACATTTAAAAAATGGCCTGTAAATATAAATTTAAGCGATTAATATTTAGTGGCTTTATGTAATTAAAGCCGTGTGGTCAAAATAGATAAAGTCTGTGTAATTCAACGTGAGAAACCACTGAGTGCCGCAATGTTCTCGATGGCGGTTCAGACGTTTTAAATCACAGTGCTTAGCCACTTGACTATAAAAGGGGAGGGAAATATTTAACTGACTTAATAATATTCTACCAGTATTAAAATTATACTATTAACAAAATTAAACGGCACTATCATTATTTAATTAAAACTGCGATGATTATTCGAAAATCGAATTTGCATACATTTTAATCATTGTACCGAACGAATAATTGATTGATCAGACGCATTTTTTTTATGCATGAAGGCGGCAGACGAGCATACAGTTCACCTGATGGTAAGTGGTACTGTCGCCCATGGACATATGCGATACATGCCAACATCAGTCCAAAATGACAAACGTTGGCACGACCCCGGATTACCCCGGATGGAAAAAGGGTTGGGAAAATGGGAAGGGATAGGATGGGAATGGGCACTGGTACATCTCACTCACTCAAGTACGTACATTAGGGAAATAACATAAAGTGGGAAATGCAGTACATTTCAAGGTAGTCTTCTTTGAAAGAGGGGTAACGTGGCCAGTTGAGCGCGCTCAGCAGTTGGATTGCAGCGTGAACTCTCCCCCTCAATAATGTATATGTAATTTAATGTGTAATTCAATTCAATAGTGTAATTCAATAGTGTGTAATTTAAACGGTGACCAGACGTAATTTTATTTAACTGGTTATTGAAACAATTCGACTATCTCAAAAATTTCCTGACGTCTATCTATTGAAAATACATACTAGTGAATTTCGGTTCACATGGGTAATTTGTAAGTGTTAAAAATTTTGTTTCCTTTGTAATTTGATCACATTTACTTTTCCATTACAATTGCATTTTTATTTCATTTTTGTATAGAGTAGTTATATAAAAGTGTGACTTAACAAAGTTTTCTGACATTTTTCTAACAATTTATAAGTAGATATCAAAATTATAACTATTTTTAGTGATATACCTACTATGATTTTTTTGTATTTACTCTACTTTCTATCTATACGACTAGCAAAAAATTCTAAATTTATGAATATAACTCTCAACAAACATAGGCAGTTGGTCATAAATGGGAAAACCGCTTATGATATTTGTATTAAAAGATAAATCATTATCTTCGCTAGCTACTTTTTATTCAATGATTGTAAATCAGCATTATCTGTTAGCGCGATAATTAGAACATGGATTAACATATCAATTATATCATTGACAAACATACCGCAATACATTGAAGACACTGGAAAACTAGTAGCGCAGCTCAGCGCTATTTTAAAAATAAAGTATATCAACAACACAAAGTTGTAGGTAGACGACAATATTATTATCTCTCCTTAAATCATGCGTCTCGTAATTGTCTCATGCGTTAATGATTTGTCTCATGCGTTAATGGCGCATTGATGCATGAACAAAAAGTAAAAGTAAATGATGAGGGGGAGAGTGCACGCTGCACGTTACCCCTCTCTCACAGAAGACTATCTTGAAATGTACTGCATTTCCCACTTTATCTTATTTCCCTAATGTACGTACGTGTTTCGGTAGTGAGTGAGATGTGCCAGAGTCCATTCCCATCCTATCCCTCCCCATTTCCCCAACCCTTTCTCCAAATGCATTTCTATATCCAAAGGTAGGCAGCGCATCCGGGGGCGTGCCAACGTTTGTCATTTTGGACTAATGTTGGCATGTATCACGGATGTCTATGGGCTACAGTATCCACTTACCATCAGGTGGACTGTATGCTCGTCTACCACCTTCGTACATAAAAAAAAAAAAAAAAAAATGAATAGAAACCACTTTGTTTTATTTAAATTAGAGCCTACACTGAGTCTTTAGTTCTTGTTTAGGTTCTATCTAACATATAGGCAACGTGCAAACTTAACCCCAAGAAAATGCTAATAGAAAATAGGCAACTTGTTGGGGCAGCATCCACCGAATATTTACGATTGTGTGCGTGAGAATCATTGCGAACGTTTCTACATATAAACATCTTTTGTACAAATAAATACACAGTATTTCTATCAGGTATGAGTGATGTCTTGCCGTGGTTGTTTGACTTGTTGCGTTATTTCGTTATTGCATTTGAATCAACGAATAACGTTGTTGCATTTGTTGTAGATATTTATCTACATAGGCATAGTACATACCTACTTAATTCGTGATTACGTCTCGATAATGACGTTAGAGATTCTTGCTACTGAAAACCCATCGCGTTTTCGCCGATTCTTTATCAATTATTAATTATCATAAGTTGTTATCGACTACATAATCCCTTAATTCCGTTTTAATGGATAGATTATAACTTTAAAGGTAAGTAATTAAATTTTGTAATTCAGTTGGTCTATATTTTAGAAGTATGGCGGTGTTGGGTGTTCTAGTGTTTCTTGTGGCCATTGCTGGGAATTTGGTAATTTGTTAATCATTTTCCTACTAGTTAATTTGAAGTGAGCGCTGTGATAGTTTCGGGGTCGCATTTCTTCAATACATGAGTTCAAACTCCATCTACTCATAGAGTTATTTCAATTGTCCTCAATACATCGGAGAAGATAAATATAGTGAGGATATTCGCGTGCCCATGAGTACCAATTCGCAATGAATGGAGTGCATTGATAATGGTCCCAAACACCCTTTTTACATAACATGATGAAGCTTGACCTGCAGTCTATGACAATAACAAAGCTGCATGACCTTGCTTGACCTGTGACCTGTAGTGGAAGGTTATAGGATCATTGTATCAATAATTAAAAATTACAAACTATTAATAATCTTTTAAGACATTCATATATGGAAACTTAGTAGCTTGGTATAAATTTAATAGTCAGTAAATAGTTCAATAGTGTAATTAGTACAGTTCTGGAGGGAAAACCATCTCCTGTCGTTGCCATCGGCAAGCGAGCAAATGCGTAATGTCATCTCTTCCACATAAATAAACTATAACTAAACGATTAATCTTGACTTTTTGCTACTCGCAGGTCTCAGCCGAAGAGCCCGTGGGCTTTGCCGAAAATGTACGAGGTAAGTTTAGGACTTAGAAATTAACATTTTATATTCTATCTTCTAATACTTAATTATTTTTTTGCAAACCCAAAATAAGGGGCTCATCCATAAATTACCTACGTCACACGATTTTCATGATTTTTGGAGTCCCCCCCCCCCCCGTCCTTGTCACAGGTGGTCACACATTTGTGTGACCCCCCCTCCACCCTTGGTGTGACGTCACATATTTTGAAATTTTAAATTTAGAAATTATTAAATTAAAGCAACCTTATAATAATATATTGATAGAGTTGGTAATATTTTAAAGTTTTTAGGGCTGAAGTTTACTTTTAATAGATTTATACATGTGACGTCACGAAGCTTATGATCCCCCCCCCCCCCCCCCCCTTAGTCACACGATGTCACACTTTGTTGACCCCCTCCCACTCCCTTAACGTGTGACGAGTACCTAAATCTAAAATTGCTCAAGTACGAGTAGGTAGCCATATCATTTTATCACGCTTAACTTTGTCGCGCTGTAATTTCGATAAATAAAAATGCGTGGTAATTTTTCAATTATGTACAGACATCAATTTAACATCTCGTCTCGAGAATAGCGCTGGACCCCGCACCTTGAGAGCGAGAGCATAAGAATAATTTTAAAGTCACGTAGATCGTCAGCACTGACCATCAGTGACCACAAAACGAATAGAGTTAATACTACAGCTGTTTGAACTATACCTAGTCACGAAAGTGGTCCAGAAGTTTCACTCCCTAGTAAAAACTGAAAGTACAAAAGTATACCTATCAAAACGAGATGTCAATCCTCGTGCCCTAAAGTCGGTGGAGAACACTCATACATATCATATAATTAGTATATAATTCAACGTCAAATTTCTTACCTCGGTGATGGCATTGAGCGCAGCTGGTTTCGAGCTCGAGTTATCATTGACAATCGACTCATTTCTGTGATTTAGGCCCAGTCATAGACAATAAATCTAAAGGCATTTTTTTTTATAAATGACGCGTCACTCAATGGCCTACTCTAGGATTCCCTGTGTCATTCATGGGTCTAGAGACACACAAAAAGACAAACACAAATACACATTCCGAACCGAATAAACATTTGTCTTTAAACAAAAGAATGTCCGACCGGGAATCGAACTCGAGACCTTTAGCACAGCAGGCAGGGTGGGTCAACTGCGCCAATCGGTCGTCAAATTAAAATCTATCTATCTTTTAGTAATTTAAATCTATGGTCTTACCCAGGTGGGCCGATTTTTTAAACATTTCTTCGTAAATAAAAATGGAGTCAATCAGGCTTTGCTGCAGTCATACAGTTGAGTGCGAGTGGAGCTAGGGCCTCGACACCGAATGCGACAAATATGTAACTCTTTGACTGTCTTGTTTCTATGCTTCCTCTGCGGCTGTTCCTGCCTGTATATCATTTGTACACATACATTTTGTCGCTGGTATTTATGCGTGACATTATTATTGGTCGTTTATGACTTCCTCTTCACTAACCATGTAAACTGACGTACCAATTACCCGACAGGTTCTCGTATAGTGTCAGGCTGGGAAGCCGAGGAGGGTCAGATCAAATGGCAGCTGTCTATCCGCATGGTTGCCGCGGGTGGCGGTGTGTCCGCCTGCGGAGCCTCCATCGTGCACAACGAGTGGGCCATCACCGCTGCTCATTGTACTGCACTGTAAGTTCCATCCAGCAGAGTTAAAAACTCGATAGGCGTAATGTTGTGACAACTTAATTCACATTTTCAAATCGATATAACTGAAATGTTCCACTGAGTTAGGAGTTGGCCACAGACCACACACAGACCTTGAGACCGCTTGGAAGTGTTTAAAACGACAGCTGGCCGCTTTTTTTAAATGGATGCCGAGTCATCGCCAGCAACCGACGCGGCGACGTGTGCCTGAACGCCTAAAATAACTTGCGGCCTATTAGTCTTTTACACTATGTCTCAAAAAATTTTGAAAAAGCGATATAAGAACAGATGTATAATTATTTGGAAAAAAATTGCATTCTACCAGATCTGTAGTACGTGTTACGAAAGGGACGCAGTACTGCCACCGCTCTACTCGATGTGGTGGACCATATACTTTGTGCTAGAGACTCTTGAAAGGGAACTTTGCTAGTTCTCCTAGATTACTCCAGAGCCTTTGATTCGATAAACTCTACACTACTACTATCAAAGTTGTCACACTATGGTTTTTCCTAGCAGATGTTGCTGGATTTGATAATTATTTGTTAAATCGGCAGCAGATTGTTCAGCTGTTTGGGGAGGGTGGCGAATGCCTGAGATCCTAACCAATGTCGTCCAAGAGGTCGTACAAGAGGCGTCCCTCAGGGATCAATTTTGGTCCCCTTTTATATTCATTTTATAGACCAGCGACATAACAAAATATTAACTATTACAAATATCACATGTATGTTGATGATTTACAACTATAAATATATAATTGTACAATTTATTAATTGGAATTAATAAATATAATTGGAATTAATAAATTGTGATAGCAAAAACCCAAGTGATACAGTAACCAATATTAATTGTGACCTCAATAGAATATCTGAATAGTCTAGTAAAAACACTCTCGTCCTCAATCCTTCTAAGTCCAAACTTATGATTCTTGGGTCAAAAAACATATTGAAAGAGTGAATGAGGCGCGTAATTTTATATCTAGGATTTTACAAGGTCGGCGGCGCGCCCGCATACCCCCTGATATTGCAGGTGTCCATGGGCGGCGGTAACACTTACCATCACGTAGGACCGCTTGCTCGTCCGCCCACTAATCTATAAGAAAAAAAAAATCTCGGTCTTCTTATGGATGGGTGATTGTAGGTGTCATAAATACTGAATTGAGATTATTATATGTAATTTTGTAATTTGAAGACAGCGTATTTGTATCTACAATGTCTATAAAATAGTCATTAAAAGCATTGACAATGTCAACAGGATCTATTACTTTACCATTATTATTCACTTAGATATGTTTTCGTTTGGATAATTAGCTTTTGAGTTATTAATAACTTTCTATGTTGCTCTGGACTTATTTGTAGCTGATTCAATATAGTAATTGTTTTTGAGCTTTTCGAGTTAAGTTGATAATATGTTTGTATTTTTTTGCATAGGGTTTGAATGTGTTTTTGTGCTACTGTTTGGGGATTTTCTGTATTTCGATAGCAAACCTATTTTACGTCCACTACATAATTTAATTCCACGTGATATCCATTTAGGTTTCGACTGTATATTTTTTTTACTTTCTTGCTAGGAAAACACAAGTCATAAAATAGCTTAAATACGTGATGAAAAGCTTCTAAAGGTCTCGTTGGGGTCATGCGTATCGTATACTTCATTAAACGAAGGCTTTATATAGAGTTTATTTTGTTTCTATAATTATAATATACTAGCTGTTGCCTGCGACTTCGTTCGTGTGATCTTCAAGCCACTAATTCAGAATCCTTCGCGGGCGTGCGCACAACAACTCACCAAAGTTTCATCGCAATCGGTCTATGAATGCTTACGGGACAAACAAAGAAACATTCATTTTTATGTATAGTATATAGATATGTAGATGAAGTGGTCCTGTATATATTGGTATCTGGATATTTGTATTATAAAAAGTAGATATTATTTATCGTAGCTTCTATGAGGGCCTGGGAGAATATCAGCGCTGTGGTTGCAAATTATGCTCCGAAGCACTATGCTGAGCTAGTTAATCTTTTTGTCGCCGTGACACACAGTCAAGGGTTGACTAGGTAAGGTCTCCGAGTAAAGGAACCAGTCTCTTGTAATCTTCTGTATACCCTTGACACAGCAGACTGACTTAAACAATGCTGACAAGGAACTGCTCGCTGACTAAGTACGTATTGCAACAAGGCAACAACTTGAGCAGCTTCTTCTGGTATGCAAACCGCCCGCTTATCAGCATTCGAACTGTTCCCACAGGCGCACAACCATCGTGATTCGAGGCGGTGTCACACACCTCACCCGCCCTGAACTCCTGTTCGAGACCACTGAGTACTACAATCATCCGCTCTACAATGAGAACATACCCGGCTTGGTACAGCCCAACGATATTGGCTTGCTTAAATTCAACAGATTTATTCCTTTCTCCAGTAAGTGTTAGATAATAAATCCCTTAAAAATTTCTTTGTAATTGAAAGAAATTCTTCTATCTTAGAGTAATTCTTAGTTAAAGGAAATGAACTTTTTATAAATTTATTTAACGGAGAGTTACTAGTTTTCATTTGACAAAACGAATTACCGATACAAAAGGCATTGCAATGTCAATTATAATTAGGTATAATTTATTAATAACATTTAGAATAATGTCTTACGAACTACAAATATGCCAAATTTTGAAGCGACTCATTGATTTGTTGCACATTATTAGATACGTAACAAACGAATAACAAAGCAACATTCATATTTGCATATTAATTATAAGACAATTATAACACAGGAGGCCATTAGATCAGGATCTGATGATATTTCTTTAAAGTCTTATTTAGAAAGTTTACACCATCTTGCAGATCTTGTCCAACCAATTAATGTGCAGCTGTCCGCCGACAAGGATCGTAACTACAATGGGGTCCTTCTGATGGCCAGCGGATGGGGACTCACCTGGACTGGCGGTAAGCTTACATTTTATAATTCCAAAACTTGACACCTTTATCACGAAGAAGCAGGTGGAATAAAAAGTTTGGAAAAATTCGATATCAACTGATTTAACTATGTGGTAGGGAATAATTTAGAAATATTTTGAACAGAATTTGTAGGGAGCGTTAAAAAGAATTATCTGCACTGTACACTTGTATGATGCAAGTGCATAGTGCAGTTAGTACGCGCTTTAGACCGTATAAATGTAGGACCATTGAAAGGTGGAATCTCGTCTGAAAATAAATCGTAAGATGGCAACCGCACATATTTCTCTAACGGTAGCAAACGGCTCCAATAGTAAATCATCAACTCAATTTGTTACTGCAATACAAATATACCTACTGACTGATTCAAATTCCTAGTTTCTAAAATTTTAGCTGCCACTTGGTTAGTAAGTAAACTCTGCTTACAGGATCATCTCCGCAGACCCTCAACTGGGTGTACCTGGTCGGCGACTCCAATTTATCGTGTTTTATTATCTACGGAGGCAATTCCGTCATTCAGGACTCGACAATTTGTGCTAGCGCCTATAATATCACTAGCCAGTCCACATGTCAGGTAAATAGTCCGTAAACTCCAATGATCTTCTCTAATCTTCCACTGCTATACTTTATCACTTTCCTGAAGAACAACAGCCGGTAAACCGGTACCAACGGCCTGGAAGCTGTTCCGGTAACTTCGTTAAAAATATCGATATTTATAGTATATTTTCACAAATATTTTTATTTTTGATGAAGGGGAGCGTGCACGCCGCAATCCCACAGCCGCTGAACGTACTCTATTCGATTGGCCACGTTACCCCTCTCCCACAGAAGACTACTGAAATGTACTGCATTATTGTTATTTCCCCAATGCACGTAGGTAGGTACGTGTTTCGGTAGTGAGTGAGATATGCCACTTGCCAGAGTCCATTACCATCCCATTTCTTGCTCATTTTTCCAACCATTTCACAAATCCATTCCTAAATCTCCAGAAGTCCACTGCAAATATCGGCACCTAATTCTCACAAATTAACGGTATTTTTGGTATAGATTTCAAGCTCTCATTGTCTCAATGTTCCCTGATGTGTATTCCTTTTGACGTACAATCACAATATCTAGTTGTTGAGCCACTATTCTATATTCTTAATTTGGCAGTATTCGAACAAATATGAACAACATATTATTTATATTGTAAAGCAGCTCACTGTAAATAATTGCGCGGTTGGTCGTGGAAAAACCTTTTAATCTTGCTGTATTATACACACGGCCATGACAGTGAAGCAAAACAAAACTATAGACAATAAAAGAAACTTAGATAATTGTAGAAAGGGTGGAATAGGTGCGGTTTCGCACATACCTATATGTATATATCAATGGTATCACGTGACACCTCACAGTCGTATATGTATCAATCATGACAGTATTATAATACGGCAAAATTAAGAATAAAGGATAGTGAATCAACAATTATTTCTTGCGACCGTAATATAACGATGATTTCAGGGTGACAGCGGCGGTCCTCTAGTGACATTTGAAGATGATGGCGCTCCCACCCTGGTGGGCGTCGCGTCCTTCGTATCGGGTTCTGGATGCCACGTTAACATGCCTGCTGGTAAGACACTAATTTTAACTACCTACACACACACAATAAAAAGTCTTAAAACGTAGGTACCTACTATCAATATCACCATACCATCAACCTGGGTCTTCAAGTGATCAGTTCACCTGGCCCACACTACGGTTCCCGGTATGTACGTACATCAACATAACAGTATTCATCAAATTATATATCTTGATAATGGCTCGAAATTAAGACATAGTTTCACTACCAATAATATCGCCATCGCAAATTACTTTATTAAGATTTGATTTTTTGATGTAATATACTATACTTTAATTTTTCCACACTGTTCTGTGGCTGTCACGCTTTTGTTGTCTCCTCCATCTGCAATGTCCGGTTTCTTGGAAAGACATCTAAATCGTTTAGGTCCTCTCTTAACAGTTATGATCCCCCCTCGTCCCCCCTCGTCCTCCCTCTCGTCACTCTCCGAACGCATTCTCTTCTCTAAACCTCGATTCCCATCTGTGTCGCTCGCCCGGCTAATGTTTATATCGTTTATACTAATTATTTATACTAATCATCATCATCATCATCATCTCAGCCCTTGGACGTCCACTGCTGGACATAGGCCTCCCCCATTGTCCGCCATTTAGACCTTTCGGCAGCGACCTGCATCCAGCGTACTAATAGTTTATACTAAATTATTTACTGGCTGCTCACATATTATGTCCACACAGTCCTTTTCGCAACGACTCAACCTCCACTTAACACTAAATCCTCTTAAATTTTATTAATATCATCCATTATTATATAACTCTACACACAAAAACAACACTTTTTATATTGAGGTTATTTCGAAAAAATATCGTTAAGAATAACTGACTAAGCGCTAAAAATAGACACGTACGCTCGCCTCGATTATCCAAAACTAAACCTTTTATGGTTTTTAATATACGAGTATGTTTATGTAGCGGGTAGCGAGTTGGCGATATGCTAATGACGAGTCGTTCGTAACGAAGTTATTGGTCACGTTTTTCGGGACTCGCTATTTGTCATTATTTTTAACTTTCTTGTTTAAGTCTCTGTTTTTTTATATTTAATATGTACCCACTAACAGAGATATAAGTTTATCTGCTTACTAATCTCTCCTGTATGGACAAAAATTAGTCCAAATAAAGAGTATTATTATTATTATGAATATTTTATTTAAATTTTAATCTCAGGAAGCTTATAACTTATAACATAACATAAGCTACCACTAAGGATTGTAACGGGTGCAATTTTGAGTACCGGGTTCTTTTTTACCGGTGAATAATCGGCGATTGTTTTTGATCCTTGTATATAAGGGGTACCTTGATAACAAAAAGTACAGTCTAACGCTTAACAGCGGATCGGTGACACATAAAAAAAATGCAAAGATGCCTACGTATCCACATATCAAAATAGCAATTGCGGTGGAAAATAATGTCTTTTATCATACTAGAAAACCTCTTTAATGATTATTTCTATACATAATGTTCCATTTACCGACATTTAACACTAGGTGAACGGTCCTTATTCAATAGAAAATGTTCCACCTGTCTTCATTTTTTCAGGTTTCATCCGCCCTGGTCACTACCACCAATGGTTCTTCGATGTGACCGGCATTGATTTCGATCAAAGACGGCCGCCTCCCACCCTACCACCCACCACTGAACTTCCCACTGAAAGGCCTACCCCTGAGCCATCTAGTTCTGAGTCCTCTGAGACTGACCCTGGATCTTCTGAAGCTGATTCTGGGTCTTCTGATGGTAATGGTGGGTCTTCCGAGGGTAACGGTGGCTCTTCGGAGGGTAACGGTGGCTCTTCGGAGGGTAACGGTGGCTCTTCGGAGGGTAACGGTGGCTCTTCGGAGGGTAACGGTGGCTCTTCGGAGGGTAACGGTGGTTCTTCAGGGGGTAACGATGGGTCTTCTGACGATAACGCTAGCTCTTCTGGGGCTGACTCTGGAGCTAACTCGGAGGCTGATTCTGGGACTAACTTGGACGCTGAGTCTAACGACCTGGACAACGATGATCTTACTTCCAGGGACGGATTCAGGACACAGTGGTTCCAAAGGAATGCACGTCATTAACACATTGTATAAACTAGTGATGAAACAATTATAAATAAATGATGTCGCTGTATTGTAGATGATTTTTTATTTATATTTTTTTTAGCAAATAACCCTTACTTCACACAGGTTGCTACTCAAACGGAACTAGCCTAATTATCTTTAAATGCATTAGTTTCAGGTCCAGTGGTTTTTGAGTTGATCCCTTACATATGAATAAACAAGCTCACAATTTCTCTTTATGAGATTATAGTTCTTTCTTAAATGGGTTACTCATGATTTATTATATCGATATTTCGGTCCAGTTAAATGAACCGTGGCCGTGGCGAGACAACGCCGTTTAAAATACCACGGCAAAGACCTAAGCAGGGGACAAGAACTGATACGGTCCGCATAGTCCTTATATAGAAGGGGTAAAAGTGACAAGCTGTTAGGAAGTAAATACGATATAAGAACTGTATTATCTCCTTGTCAAAAAGAAGCAAGCTGCCTGCATTCTCCTGAGGATAACTTGCACTATCAGTGCCCTGGAGTCTACAAAGTGAACTGTAGCTGTGGAAGCTCATAAACGATCAAGAGAACTATAGCAAGCCGTGTAAAGGAACACATAACCGCCGTGATAAATAATAACTCACCCAAGTCGGGAATAGCAGAGCACCTATTAGACGCAGAAACCAATCATTGGATTGAATTACAGAAATCAAAAGTAATTTCATCTGAACGTCGAATTAAAAAACGTCGAAATTTTAATCGCGAGTATGGATTTAAGTTGCCCGTACATGGGGACCCTGTGATTGAACTTTGCAAACCGAGAAAAGTAGATGCGTTTTCAATGCGATATTGTTAATATAGTGTGCAAGGAACATAATCAATAAAAACAACTTTAATATGGGCAGGTGAATAAAAAACGCACACGACTGAGGGTAGACAGTTTTGTGGGTCAATAGCAAAAAGACCCGCAACCGCAGTCTCTCCGCGACCACAGTTCATGTAACTGGACAGAAATATCGGCTATAACAAATAAATAATAAATTGTGAGTAACCCATTATTATGTTCGACCACGATAACAAAAGTTTAAAATCTTATACAGTTGTTTCATTAAACTAATGGTAAAGCTAACTAAAAGGAAATGTTGTTTTTCGTTAATTGTATAAATATATATTCACACAAATCGTGCGCTGGCAGGGTCATGTAAGATTCGCGTTCCACCTCCGTCAGGAATTGATGGCTAGAATGCAAAAGGAACGGAGAGTGAGCCAACTACTTACGTCGTATGACCACCAGGGTAGACAGTTGTCTACTCGAGGACTTCTTTGAATGAAAATGACTCACTCTAAGCATAGGATCTACTCAGTTCAGTTAGACTGATGGCAAAGTCAAACTTGATGGTGTGCTATGAACTCTCGTAGTGGACGGGGACACAGGATAAGGGTATGTTATGAAATCAATTTAAAATTCCTCATCGCATTGAGCATGACTTCGCATAAGGTAAAATTGTAGCAACATAATTTCTTCGATATGGCATTCTATTTGGCAAAATCTCCTTGGTGAAGTCTTTCTATCGAAAACGATTTATCGATCTAGAAGTCTTATTGTTTAAACGATAAAATTAACCTCTCAGATATCGAGTTCTTAATTCACACCTTATAACGGCGTGTAAACGATTAGCTACAACCACAGAATATTGATGACTGTGTGCGTGAGAAGCATTGCAAACATTAGTGTGATGATAAACTACTGTTTTGCACAAATACCTATATCAAATACGATAAGTTTAGTGACGTATTACAATGGTTGTTTGAATAGTTGTTTGGTTATTTCGTTGTTGCAAATATCAACATAGGCATTGTACCTATCTACTTAATTAGTGATTACATCTTGATAATGATGCTACTGAAGTACTTTCAGTAGGTTCTTGCTACTGAAATTTCATCGCGTTTTTGTCGTTTTTTTTATCAATTAATAACTTAAGGCGTTATCGACTACATAATCCCTTAATTCCGTTCTAATGGATAGATTGTAACTTTAAAGGCAAGTAATTAAATTTTGTAATTCAGTTGGTCTATATTTTAGAAGTATGAAGGTGTTGGGTGTTTTAGTGTTTCTTGTGACTATTGCTGGGAATTTGGTAATTTGTTAATTAATTTTCTATAGTTATTTTGTTAATTTGTATTTTCACCCTTCTTCGGTTCATGAATTCAAATCCTTACTGAGTGTCTATTGATAGATTTTTCCCGTTGCCTTTACCTCGGCGGAGAAGAGAAAATCGTGAGAAAATGTATGTGTCCACATGTAACAATTGGCGGTGGGTCGAGTGTATTTATAATTATCCTAAACATCCTTTTTACATTATTTACTTTTATAATAATTGGTCAAGTCACCTGGGACGATGGAAGTAAATCTTTTTACAATTACATGGCGAAGTTTGTGACCTACGGTGAAATGTTATAAGCTCATAGTATCATTATGAATTACGAAAGTAACGAGTTAAGATATTTTTAGAGGAAAACTTAGCTATTGATTTGCTATAAATTCAATAGGCTGGATTACGGCACTTGTCCCATTGCCGACTCGCAGCTAGGTAGCGAGGAGCACGTGTATAGGAGATATTTTTCGTAACTCAACGTAAAGCAAACGAGTCATCTAGTAGCTGACATAAACTCCTCGAATAAGTGAATACTTCATGGTACTATCGCCGAGCGCAAAGACAACTATGAAAACAATGAATTCGTTTACAATGAAGACAAGCAGTAATTCGAATACTATCATTTACACTTTCATTTACCCATCATTGTGATTTGTACGTTTCTTGAATGATAATAGTCGCCTTTCGCTCTTTCTCCGGCAAGGAAGCAAACGCATAATCAGTGGCGTAACTATACCACTGAGGCCCGTGGCAAATTCATAGGATGGGGCCCTCCCTCAATGTAAAGAAGCTCATCCAAAGTTGTAGTTTCTTTTCAATCCCCGCTTTCTGTTGAGCCCGTGAGCCCGCGAATTACCAAAAAAAACATACTTATACTGTATAAGTTATACAAAACATTTCTTCCGTAACTCACAGTGTTGCTACAGCGCGGTGTCTACAAGTGGCGACCATTTTATGACTACATTCCGGACGCGTTCTAAAATTGGGCCATTTCGTTTTCTTACAAATGCATTCAAACCTTGATACATGTACTTTAGTATGTACATTGATACTTTAGTAGGTAACTTAAATTAATTGAAAACAAAACTAATTTACATTATATTTTATAAAAATAAATGTCAGGATTCTCCCGGGCTCGTGGCCGTCTCGGGTCGGAGGCCCCCTCTGGCCGGGGGCCCGTGGCATTTTGCCCGCTGTGCCACCCTATTGTTACGCCACTGCGCATAATGTAGCTAATAGCTATCTCCACTAGCCTGTCATCTCTTCCACATAAACCATAACTAACCAGATAATCTTCACTTTCTGCTAGATCTCAGCTGAAGAGGCTGTGGGCTTTGCTGAAAATGTACGAGGTAAGTTTAAGATTCAGCATTCTATCTATGTTAATCTAAAATTGCCCAAGTACGCAAGTACGAGCACCTATGTACCCGTATATCATTTTTATCACACTTAATTTTATCGCACTGTACTTTAGACAAAAAAATTAGCATGATAATTTTCAGCTTATGTACTGACGTCAATTTTTTTTTATGGACGAAGGCGGCAGACGAACATACAGTCGACCTGATGGTAAGCAGATACTGTCGCCCATAGACATCCGCGATACATGCCAACATTAGTCCAAAATAACAAACGTTGGCACGCCCCCGGATGCGCTGCCTACCTTTGGAGATATAGGAATGGATTTGGAGAAAGGGTTGGGAAAATGGGAAGGGATAATATGGGAATGGGCTCTGGCACATCTCACTCACTACCGAAACACGTACGTACATTAGGGAAATAAGATAAAGTGGGAAATGCAGTACATTTCAAGGTAGTCTTCGGTGAGAGAGGGGTAACGTGGCCAGTCGAGCGCGTCCAGCGGCTGTTGGATTGCAGCGTGCACTCTCCCCCTCAATAAATAATTTAATCTCGGGATATATATATATAAAATATTATATTACGCAGCTTATATACAATGTGTTGCCGAAATAATGGAAAACCTGAAATTCGTCAGCTAAAAAAACCGTTCTAAAGAAAAGTTAAATTATTTTAGTTTTGTTGTTCTATCTAAAAACATTCTACATCACACCTGTTCAGATTTTGAGTCTCCATCAGAGCCTTCCTCCCGGGTTCATTTCGGGGCTTGGTAGTTACAATGAATGTATTTCTTTTGCGTAACTGTGTGTAGAATTAAATATATATGGTAAGTACTAACAAGAAATTAACAATTTGTTATAAAAAAAATGTAAAAAATTGTAGACTCGATACTGATACTGAACTTTCGATTTTAAACAACGCATTTTCAGTTTTTCCATTATTTAAGTGACACGTCGCGTTATTTACCTGTGGCTGAGCTGCCGCCGACGATGTTCTTAATATAATCACGGAATTCATAGTACAATTAATTTACACACAGAAGTATAGTCCTCGCAAAACTTCTTGGGCTTTGACATTGAATGAGCGTCAACAGTCTGCGCATGTCCCTCCCAGAATTTAAAACAACACTCAATAAGGCGAGTGTGCGAATAGGAAGTTATTGTTGCGTCTCGCTCGAACTTGAGAATATATAGTATTGTAAATACCCCCTTCGTCACATTCCAGCCCGCACCACCAAATGGACCTCAAAATAGGCTACTGCGCAGGTTTGTCACGTGATATCACCAGAGCCTAAGAAGTTTTGCGTTATTTATACATTCCCTAGCAAAACTGAAAGTACTTACAAGTGTGCCCACTAGAGATGGCGTTACTCGTGAACGTGGCATTTTTTCCTATTATAGAGTTGGTTGGTGACATCAGTGAGCGCGGCCGGTTTCAAGCTCGTGACAACCCACTCATTTCTGTGATTCAAGCCTAGCCGGATGAACCGATTTTTGAAGGCATATTTTCGTACCTAAACTACGACGTGAACCGGAACTGCTACATCTTTCGCTCAAAAAAATAAATGCGATTACTTTCGGTTTCGAATACATGACACGACTGTACCCTGTAGTGATCTGCAACATACTAAAAAAGCATTACTGCATACTGCATGCATACATAATTACATACTAACTGCATATAAATACAATATATAAATACATATATAAATAATTACTCGCCCACTATAAATACCGGTGCGCCACAATCGTCGAGTCAGTTGCGCTCGAGAAGCCGAAGAGATAACATCTCTCCGAAAATGAACGCAGTCGCCACTGAAGATGTCAACCGCAGTTGTTGACAAAACGTTTGGAAAAAAGAGAAGAGATTCCAGAAGACCTCGGCCAAGTAGCCCGGAAGATTCAATTAATAGGAAATGCAGTACATTTCAAGGTAGTCTTCTGTGAGAAGACTACCAGACTCGAGTGTGCTCAGCGGCTGTGGGAATACAGCGTGCACTCTCCCCCTACACTTACCGACCTGCGAGACGATCTATATGAACGCGATAAGCCAGAAGCAAACTTCTTTACTCCGTCGAGTTGCTTCAACCACAGTAGCCAGCTGCGATTAATGCGATTGACATTTGATGCGGAGAGATATGTAGTTTTATCGTTGGTATTTATGCGTAATATAAAATACTTCTGTTCACTAAACATATTGACTGACATATCAATTACCCGACAGGTTCTCGTATAGTGTCGGGCTGGGAAGCCGAGGAGGGTCAGATCAAATGGCAGCTGTCTATCCGCATGGTCGCCGCGGGTGGCGGTGTGTCCGCCTGCGGGGCCTCCATCGTGCACAACGAGTGGGCCATCACCGCTGCACATTGTACTGCACAGTAAGTTCCATTAAAGACGATAGGCATACTATTGTGACAAACTTAGTTTAAATTTTTAATTTATATCCATGTAAGTAACTGAAATATTCCATGGAGTTAATCTTTGAGCGCATGGTCTCGCCTTGAGATCAATTGAAAGTGTATATATACAGCGTCGCACAGTCGAGAGAGCAGAAAGTTGACAGGCATTTTTAATGGGTTTTAATGGGTCGGGACCAGCCGTATTCATGTGTGTTACGTCTTAGACATTATCTTTTTGTACATATTATGTATGTATGACATTTAGCTGCCAATGTGGTCGGTTCTTTGCATATAGTCCCGTCGACGAATGAAAATAATAATAAAAAGACCGTCTGATTTTGAAGTTTCTTATACAGGTAGCAACTAACTGTACTGTTCACCATAGTCTATCATCTGTAAACACGTGGGCTGACGATGTGCTTTCCTGTATTTTAGTATAATTGAATTATATTAAAAAGAATTGCAACTTCAACGAAGATGGGTAACATTATGGCTACCTAGAAGCAGTGAAAGTTGCCTCCTGGCAGAAAGAAATATTATCTATCCGATTACAGCCTTCTTACGTTTTTGCGTTTTCTACCGCCTATAAAACGGGGAATGTTCTGAAGAACTGTTCAATTCGATGCGAAATTCGGGTTTTTACCATCACACTACTCGTCATCGTCGCGCGGTTCGTCCGCACTTCCTTGACATAGAATCGCTGCGGACAGTGCGGTCAAAAAGACACTTTATACCTCGACCCCGAAAGTTGTGGAATGAACTGCCAGCCAAAGTTTTTCCATTACGCTACGACATGGGGCTCGTCAAGAGAGAGAGTCAAGAGTGAACAGGATTCTGCAAGGTCGGTGCGTACCCGCAAGCCCCCTGATGTTGCAGGTGTCTATGGGTGGCGGTGACCGCTTACCATCATGTGGCCCGCCCACAGGTCTGTCATCTACTCTATAAGAAAATCAGCATTCGAACTGTTCCCACAGGCGCACAACCATCGTGATTCGAGGCGGTGTCATCCACCTCACGCGCCCTGAACTCCTGTTCGAGACCACTGAGTACTACAATCATCCGATCTACGACGAGAGCCGACCCGGTGTGGTACAACCCAACGACATCGGCTTGCTTAAATTCAACAGATTCATTCCTTTCTCTGGTAAGGGTTCCAGGTGGTTACAGGAATTCTTTAACAACTTCTTAGTGAAAAAAAAAACTCTTCT
This sequence comes from Sesia apiformis, assembly GCA_914767545.1. Taxonomy (NCBI): domain Eukaryota; kingdom Metazoa; phylum Arthropoda; class Insecta; order Lepidoptera; family Sesiidae; genus Sesia; species Sesia apiformis. The sequence continues at coordinate 1,606,908 of OU611968.1, forward strand.
TAACTAATTCTTAGTTAGGAGAAATGAACAATTTCATAGATAATACACATTATTACCCATAAAAAAGGCATTGCAAAATTAATTACTAGCGGTGCCCGTGACTTTGTTCACGTGAACTTTAGAGTGATTCCCATGGGAACTCCACAACGGATCGGGATACAATGTACCCTAAATGTTAATCCAAATCATAAGCTCTTTGTGATTTTTGTGAATTTTGAATCATTCGTAGATACACTGCAACGATTATTTCAAAAAAAAATTCATGTAACGAATTTATTACAGTGAAATCAACGAAACATGAGCTTTGTATCTGTGTTAGTGGATGCCGAATTGTCCAATCCGATTGTCGAAATGATTCGCACTCACGTGTGCACTCACACAAACGTAAAGTTCACGTCTCGTTGATTTCGCTGTATACCACCTATGTACAGATAGATGATTTGATATAATATGTTGACCGCGACATCGCCTGCATTAACTCCATCTGCATTTTAATTAATTTATTAACTGCATCTTAATCAGTCTCACGAACTACAAATATGCCTACAAATTTGATAGCGATTCATTGATTTGTTACAAAGTTATTAAAGTAACAAATTAAAACAACTAGCGTATTTATACATGACTCGTAATTATAAGACACAGTATAAGGAGACCATCAGATATTTTGGTTCTGGTGACATTTTATGCTATCGTATTTGAAAAGTTTACACCATTTTGCAGATCTTATCCAACCAATCAATGTGCAACTCTCCGCCGACAAGGATCGTAATTATAACGGAGCCCGATTGATGGCCAGCGGATGGGGACGTACCTGGACTAATGGTAAACTTCCATTTTATAGTTCCATAAATAATTGAAACCGTTAGCACAAAGCAGCTTAATTATGGCGCAAGAGAAGAATTTAAAAATGAGACTGGAACAGAATTTGTAAGGAAGGAGAATTTGCAGTGGACTTAAAAGGCGTTAAAAAGAGGTCTTACAAATGTAATAGTGCACATAGGTCAGGCTTTGGACCTTATAAATATGACGTCAGCTTGCAGGACCATCAAAAGGTAAAGCCTTGTCTGAAGGTAAGATGGCAACTGCAGAAATATGTGTTCAAAAACATGTAAGATCCTACAGAAATTGTGATTTGTGATTAATTTACTCGCATGAGCATGACGCTATCCACACTCGCTCGCTTAGATTTTATTTGACCTTTGAATGTGCCCACTTCCGGTTACGTAGTTCATTACCTACTTAGGCGCACTTAGTAAATGATCAGTTGGTAGTTTGATATTCATTCTAATTTTCCATCACTCTTTTATAGGTCACATTAATGCAATTTCTTATCAAACGTGTAACTAAATATTTACATATCTGTCATAAACTGTGCCCCTAGACACCTACTATCGATTCGTGCCGTGTTCCATTGAGCGCATGGATGTGTTATGCTGCATGCTTTGAATTAAAATTTATAAGATAATTTTAATCACAGAGTTTTTTCCAGGTTCAGGCTGTATTTTTTTATAAATATGATCACGATAACCATTTTTGCAGGACCTTATATTTATCTACTGCAAGCAAGCAGCTCCAAAAGTAAATCAGCATCTCAATTTGTTACCACATAATAATACTTATTCTGAGTTGGAGCCTTACTCACAATATTCCAACAAGCATTATTGCAATTAATTACTACTACTCATATTGTTTTGTTATCTTGTCCTTTTATCTTCATTGATAAAAAGTCGTTGTTAATGTTAAATGATGTTCTTTCTTTCTTGGTTAGCAAGTCAACTCTGCTTGCAGGCCCATCTCCTCAGACCCTCAACTGGGTATACCTGGTCGGCGACTCAAACATAGCGTGCTTTGTGTACTACGGAGGTAATTCCATCATCCAGGACTCTACCATTTGTGCTAGCGCCTACAACGTCTCAAGCCAGTCCACTTGCCAGGTAAATAGCCAATTCCAATAAGTCTTTCCCTGCCTCCCACTACTGCATAGGATACGCCAGAAAGAGCGTGATCCGACATACACACATATACCAACTTCTATATTTATAGCATTTATTTACTCCTCTACCTGCATTTCATGTCCTGCAAAGCCCAAAGGTTGACTGGGAGATAATGCTGTAAGGAACTAAGTCCGCCTTTGGTAATAATTTACAAAAAAGAGTAAATAAATTAATAAATATACAAATTGGTACCAATAACTAAGAGGAATCGGTAAAAATATCTATAGGTGTCATTAAACTAGCGCAAAAGCTGAAAATATATTCTACCAGTTTTTACAACAGGTTTTTTTTACGATTTATAGTACAATTCTAGTAAATCTTATATTCTACGCATGTTGTCGGACCGCTCCGTCGCACACCTAGGCGCCAGAGTAATGAATGAGCGCTAGAACATTTAAGAAGGGACGACAAAACCTTGCATGTTTGTAAGCTTTGAGTTATTCCTTTAATTAATTTTATTTTTCGCTGTTTTATTTATATCTATTATTATATAATGGTTAACATAAATCACTTTTTTCGTTATTTTAATGACACTTTATATTGTTATATTTTGCTGGTACGTTTTTAAACCATAACGTTGTCGTGCTCATTATAGTTTTCTATATATACCTTTATTTAACGCACATACGATCACATTTTATACACATTTGTCTCGATGCTTTCTTATGACTTAGATATACACACACGTACACAAACACGCACGCTCGCTAACACACACGCGTCATGCATGCACGCACACACACACACACACACATCCTCCGGCTATTCAATTGATATTCAAATCCTACTTCTTAATAAAAGGTTTAAAAAACATTGTAAACTTTGTATTTTATATTATTTTTATTTTATCATGCTGTGAAGTTTCCGAAATAAATAAATATTGTATAAATATAACATTGATTACTGTTTATCTTGTTATTTATTTGTATAGTTTTATGTACACACAAATGATGAAAATAGTTACAAAAGAAAATACATACAAAAGGCGTGTTTATCTACCAGGGAGAAATCTACCAGTAAACCTGCGAGAGCGATACGTGACCAATAAAATGCGCAAATTGTTAATATTGAATATTGTTTATATGTATTAACTAGGGTGACAGCGGCGGTCCTCTAGTGGCATTTGAAGTTGATGGCGGTCCTACCCTGGTGGGCGTCGCGTCCTTCGTGTCGGGTTCTGGATGCCACGTTAACCTGCCTGCTGGTAAGTTTGTTAACGACTAACCACGATTATTATTAATCAGTCGACTAAAATTATCATTATCATCGATATACGCATTATTTCTGAATAATTCCCCCGTCCATGAGTTGACATGAAACCATTTTATTTCACTTCTATCTAAGACCCTTCGAAGGTTACCCTTCGAATTGTACGATCGTTGTTTTCTAATAATTTAAACAAAACATACGGTTTTTATAAAAAATAATTAAGAACCGTAATAGCTCAGTGAAAGATAAGTTGTAAGTTCAAAGATATTGTGCTCAAAATTATGTATTATAGATATTGGGGATCGCTCAAAAAGAATATGATATCAAATATTTAAAATGGGTAAGCCAATATGGCTGGCTATTACGAAAGAAATCGTTAAAAACTTACGAACATATGCGAAATTCTTGTTAAAATTTGTAATTGTAAGTTTTCTACAGTGATTTAAATATAGGTAATTACAATAAACTTGATATCCAAAATACTTCTTTCTATGGGTAAAAATTCAATACTTCTTTCTATGGCTAAAAATTGAATACTTCTTTCTATTTTTCTTTGGCTGGGCAGTATTTGGGAAAATGCGTCGGCTCTAATCGCCTATATCACAATGTTTTAAGACGAAAATAATCAATCTGTGCATCCTATCAGTTATGCGAAACATGGCCTGGTAAACTGTTCCACTTCCATTGGTCAAGCGAAGAGGTACATCGTTGGAACCTTTGAGTTGTGTCGTACTGTAATGGGCAATTGAAGTTAGGCGTTAGTACCAAAACTAATAATTGAATAAATATTTCCAATATTTCAAACTGTAAATATATTTTTTAACTAAAAAAAATATTTTTTAATAAGGGTGAAATGTTAAAATTCCAAATTACATTCATGAAAATTGTAAAAATGACAGACAGGCCTTTATCAAACCGAGTTTATCAAAAAAATCCTTGTTATTTACGATAACATTAAATAGTTTCATATACATACTTACTCTTTTTCATTTCAAAATATGGGGATCCGTTAGCTGAAGTATTTTCTTGTTTTGTGTCGATTTTGGTTTGTTCGATTTAATTAATTATTTAACTAGAAAAGAAAGTTACAGCAAGAGTGTAGTGCGGGCGCGGCCACTCGCTCGACAGGCGATATAACCTAGCTACGTACTTGCCGCATAATCGTATTTTCTTGCGTTAAGGGTCGTATAAGGGAACGGACAATGTCCACTTTAGGTTTTTAACGCTACGCACACAGCGTCTGCGCGCTCACACACACATCTTTAGGTTGCCCAGTGGTTCCGCGACACCAATTGTACATAGTCCGTTCGATACATAGTTGAATAGTTTAAAATCTAATCAAAATTATAGTACCTATTTTAATTTTCTTTAACAGATAGATATTTTTTTAAAACACTCTAATCCTCATGACAGTTTTATCCTAAGAAATCTTTACTTTACTTTCTCCTGAAAAGGGAGAACACTAGACGCTGTTTTTACCAATTCTGCGAAGAAGGCCTTTAAACAAAAAAATATGGAGTCTACAGTTCGTTTTTTTACATAAAACTTTTATTAACATTTTTTATATACTTCCCATTACTTTCGAATGGCATCATTAGTTTTTATAAAAAATAATAACTTGAAAAGTTATTTGCCAACGGGGATTTTACAACATTTTCGTTAAATAAAAAAAGGAAGTTTATCACACTCTTTAGTGGTAAACGTTTTGTGGTATGTTTAAAACATGCTCTCGAAGGTCGGGAAAAAAATACCGACAGGGGAATTGTTGCTAATTGAATATCTAAACTTTACTCCGCTAAATTAGTCTATTTTTATTTTGGAAGTATTTAATTTTTGTTTATGTTATTCAAGAGAAATATTTAATTTTTATTTTATTAAGGCAGCTTATAGCTATTTATAGTATAACATGTTTACAAAACTAAGTAAGAAACTGTAAAAGCTATTGATAAGCTTTGTACCGAAGGTAATTTTGAGGACCAATTTTTTTTCCACCGAAGATTGCAGTTTACCCGTGAATAACGGGTGATTTTATTCCTAGTATATAAGGGCTACATAGAAAAAGGAGATCTTTGACGCTTTCTTCACATTCATTCCTAAATCTGCAAAGGAAGGCAGTGCATCCGGGAGTGTGCTAACGTTTATTATTCTGGACTCATGTTGGCATGTATCGCGGATCTCTATGGGCGACAGTATCCACTTACCACCAGGTCTGCTCTTCTGCCATATGGAACATATGGCTGCTTTTTATATTAAAAAGTTATTCCGCATAATATAAAAGAATATAATTTTATATTCAGAATATACAATAGAAAGTTCTTTTTATATTCTGCTTATTTATATTAAAAAATGTTCCATCTACCTTCAATTTCTAGGTTTCATCCGCCCTGGTCACTATCACGAATGGTTCTACGAGGTGACCGGCATTGATTTTGATAAGAGACGGCCGCCGCCCACGACCACTGAAGCTCCTACCACTACACCTGAGCCTATCCCTGAGCCGCCTAGCTCTGAGTCCTCTGAGACCGACTCTGGGTCTTCTGAAGCTGTTTCTGGGTCTTCTGAGGCTGACTCTGGATCTTCTGAGGGTAACGGTGGGTCTTCAGAGGGTGACGGTGGGTCTTCAGAGGGTAACGGTGGGTCTTCAGAGGGTGACGGTGGGTCTTCCGAGGGTAACGGTGGGTCTTCAGAGGGTGACGCTGGGTCTTCCGAGGGTAACGGTGGGTCTTCAGAGGGTGACGGTGGGTCTTCTGAGGGTGACGGTGGGTCTTCAGAGGGTGACGGTGGGTCTTCAGAGGGTGACGGTGGGTCTTCCGAGGGTGACGGTGGGTCTTCAGAGGGTAACGGTGGGTCTTCGGAGGGTAACGGTGGGTCTTCAGAGGGTGACGGTGGGTCTTCCGAGGGTGACGGTGGGTCTTCAGAGGGTAACGGTGGGTCTTCGGAGGGTAATGATGGCTCTTCTGAGGCTGACACTGGGTCGTCTGAGGGTAACGGTGGGTCTTCCGCAGCTGACTCTGGATCTAAATCTGATAATGACTCTGAGGCTGATTCAGAGTCTAAAGACAATGATGATCCTACCAGCAGGGATGGATTCTGGAGATAGTGGTTCCAAAGGAACGCACATCATTAAAACATTGTATAAAATTGTGATGAAACAATTATAAATAAATGATGTCGCTACATCATGACTTTTTATTTAGTTTCTTACTAGCGAACCACCTTGGCTTCACATGGGTGCCAACTCAAACATAGCTTATGCTTATCTGAAATTATCTAGCTTCCTGGAGGGATTTATTTATATACTTTATTGTAAACATAAATGATAATAATAATTACATACAAAAGGCGCGCTTATCCCCTTAGGGGATTTCTACCAGCAAACCTGCGAGAGCGGTACGTGACCACTGAAATGGGCAGACATAGTGCGTACCTAAAACAATAATTCTATAATACTATTATTTCATAATGATAACATGTTATTATACGAATAGTATGTATATATCTATGATATATATAGGTCTATTTATGGTGTATCTATGATTTTTTTTATGGACGAAGGCGGCAAACGAGCATACAGTCCACCTGATAGTAAGTGTCGCCCCTAGACATCCGCGATACATGTCAACATTAGTCTAAAATGACAAACGTTTACATGCCCCCGCATGCGCTGCCTACCTTTGGAGATACAGGAATGGATTTGGAGAAAGGGTTGGGAAAATGGGGAGGGATAGGATGGGAACGGACTCTAGCACATCTCACTCACTACCGAAACACGTACGTATATTGGGGAAATAAGATAAAGTGGGAAATGCAGTACATTTCAAGGTAGTCTTCGGTGAGCGAGGGGTAACGTGGCTAGTCGAGTGCGCCCAGCGGCTGTTGGATTGCAGCGTGTACTCTCCCCCTCAATACACCTATATATATCATAGATACACCATATGCATACTATTACATACATACATAACTTTTATAATATACAGGGTGTCCCGGAAAGAATGGATAAGCCTGAAACACGTAATAGTAGAGCTATTGGGCGCTCAAAATAAAATAGAAAAAAAAATCATTTATTTTTCACATTATTTTACGTATCTCTACACCACGGCTACAATTAAATGAAATCCGACGGTTTTTTGGTGTTATAATATTCTTCATGGACTATACCAATAGATATGCAGTAAATAGTATGAATAGCTATTACACATTTTTTTTAAAAAAAACTGAACTTCAATTTTCAGCATGAAATGCGGTAAATATTTTTTTTTGTAAAAGTTCCAGCGTCTTGGGTGTAAAAAAAATGTACGAGGACCTAAGTGGCCAACTATTTTAAAAAAATGCGTGTTTCATTCAGATTTCAAAATGGTATCTTACATCCTTTTACCTAATGTAAATACGAGGTTATTGCTATTAATGTGCAGAAGGAGTAACGTCTTAAACTGTACCTGACCATAAGGGTTTAGTAAAAAATAATGTTAAACATTAATAAAACTTTATTTGCCGTGTACATTTACAGTAAATGCTCAAACTGTCTGCCACCGACTCTGATACGCGCCCGACATCTCCGAATAAAAGCTCTTTTAAGCAGTCGCGCATAACGCCGGTGAGTAATTTGATTGAAGCGGCTTCTCGCACACGGCTGCGTAACTCTTCTAAATTTCTAATCGGCTTGGAGTAAACCTCTTCTTTTAGGCAGCCCCAGTAAAAAAAATCCAGCGGATTTAAGTCCGGGGAACGTGGAGGCCACAAAATGGGCCCCAGACGGCTATGTTCTATGATCTGGGTATGTGGAATTCAAATACGCACGAACGTTTACTGCATAGTGCGCAGGACATCCATCATTTTGGAACCAATGGGATCCATTAAATTTGGCAGATCATTTCGAAGAAAGTCCAAATAGCTTTGGCCAGATAAGTTCCCGGGCAGTTCAAATGGGCCAATTATCTTTCCGTTCAATATGCCGGTCCAATAATTTATTTTGAACTGGTACTGGGATCTGCCTTCTCTCGTTAGATGCGGATTCGATAGTTGCCAGCTGTAGAGATTGTGCATGTTGAAGTATCCATTTCTCTTCAGTGTTGATTCATCGCTCCACAGAATATTATTAAAAAATTGCGGATCTTGTTCTACTTTCTCAAGCATCTGACGGCAAAAACGCAATCTTGCGTGGTAATCTCTCGGTTGCAGAGTTTGTAAGCGTCTAATATGGTAGGGGTGGAACTTATTTTTTTTCAATGCACGTGCTATTGCTCTTGTAGAGGTAGACGGATCTCGTTCAATTTCCTCAAGCACCGTCTCTTCAATGTCAACATTAGCGATTCTTCCAGTGCTAGTACCACCAACACCGCTGCCAGGTATTCTTCCTTCCGAGTAACAACCGTGGACTCTGATGAATACGCGGTAATCCGGGTGACGTGCGTTAGCGAAATGGAAACGAAATAAACACATGCGATGTCGAACAAGTCGAGTGACGCACTAAAAGCTTACCTTACCAGTTATTTATTAACGGCGCTGTTTATTACATTTTACTCTTTCTCGCTCGCTCACACTCAACTAACTCAAACTCTCATTGTCTCGCATGAAGAGGGGTAGTGCAGAGCACGCTCAGGTAGCAAATATCAAGGGTACACGACCTTCACGAAACTATTTTAAACATTATCAAAAAATAATTTCATTTGGTTGAACTTGAACTCGCTGTGAAAGTAGGTTAAATAAAGTATTTTCAATGTGTAACGTTGTTTTTTATGAATCCCTTAGGATCAGGTACGGTTTAAGACAAGAAATGATCTAATTTTTTAAATTTTGTAATTTAGTCGAATTTACTCCTTCTGCACATTAATAGCAATAACCTCGTATTTACATTAGGTAAAAGGATGTATGATACCATTTTGAAATCTGTATTAAACACGCATTTTTTTAAAATAGTTGGCCACTTAGGTCCTCATACATTTTTTTTACACCCAAGACGCTTGAACTTTTACAAAAAAAAATATTTACCGCATTTCATGCTGAAAATTGAAGTTCAGTTTTTTTTTTTAAAAAAAGTGTAGTAGCTATTCATACTATTTACTGCATATCTATTGGTATAATCCATGAAGAATATTATAACACCAAAAAACTGACGGATTTCATTTATTTGTAGCCGTGGTGCAGAGATACGGAAAATAATGTGAAAAAAAAAATGATTTTTTTTTCTAAATGACATATCTTAGATACTACTTGGGATAGATTTTTTTTTCTATTTTATTTTGATCGCCCAATAGCTCTACTATAAGGTGTTTCAGGCTTATCCATTCTTTCCGGGACACCCTGTATAATAAAACAGTAAAATGGTTGTCTGTATATTGACTTAATTTAATAATAAATTGTGCTTTTTAGAAGCTGCACAACCCAAAACAGTAATTTATTTTATTTTTTGTCTGTATGTGTGTTTGTTTGATCATTAGGAAAAATCTCATTAGGAAAATACACATTTTATAGTTGCTTAGTCTACGCGAGCGAAGCCGCAGGCAGAAGCTAGTGTTAAATATAACAGAGATAACGTGTGCTCATTCACATGAGAGTGACAGATAGATTAATAAGACTCCGCACATATATTCGGTTCGATCAAACCTAGCACACTGCTCGACATACCGAATGTACGTATTTTTGATATTATGTTCTAAATGAGAGGTGTTCAAACGATCAATCGCGATCGACTGGTCGATCGCGAGAGTTATAGATTAGTTGTTATAAATAATTAATTAATAAGTAAAATTATTTACGTGTTGTAATGTTAATTTTCAAGACTCATCTTGTTTTTCCATATGAGCACAGAATTAACGTCACAAATATAAAATGTATCAAATCGGTTCATCCGCTCATCATCGTTCATCATCGGCCTTTGGCATAACGAAATTAGTGATCCTTAGTTTTTTCGAAAGCCAAATTAGTACAAACATTTTGCGTAGTCAACATCTTTAGAAATAATTATAGTACAAATAGAACCTTAAGAATTCACAAATTGTAGTAGACTGGCGGAAATCGGAATCATAATTAGCTATAGTGATCATGAAATAAAAAATAAGCGTGCTGTACGACGTCGTATTGCAGAGGCGTAAAAGTGCGCATGCGTTATTAAGTTGCTAGATTAGAAATAAATTTACCCCAGTCCATATCACGGAAAATATTGGGAAGATTAATTACAGCTGTTGCATACTTCTTCACTCGCGTGAAATTAAGTTTGATAACTACTTTTGAATTTGGGAGCGCTTCGTTTATTTGTTGTAGAGTTATTATGAATATTATGTAACAAACAAACCAACTTTAGTATTTGTATTAAATATTAATATAAGTATAATACATGGATTATACTTATACTAATATTTATTACAAATTCACGAATGCAATGCTTATGGATACAAGTACCCAATAGGAACCTATCTATTAGAAAGACACTTGTCGTTTCTAAAAAACGTTGGTAATGACTTTCCAAACCATTACCGTCGTTCAAGACATTTCCAAAATTTCAAGATATCAAGAAGATTATCCTGTATATCATTTATCAAATTATCACACAGTTGTCTATTTAGTCTCGAAGTCAATTTATGATGCTGCTGAGTGCTAACAATTTATAGCAAAGCTCTTGTGTTTTACCCACACAGTAATTGCAAGCATAGCATTTCCTTTTTCTCTATGCCGTGGTAAGTAACGATAAATAGACAAATTTTTGAACAAAATTGTAATTACAAAAAATATATATTGCGGTGACAAAAATGTATTTTTTATTTGTTTAAGAAGGTAAATAGATAATGCAATTTTAAGAGCATAAGTGTGCTTTCAATAGTAAAGGAAATATATAATTTACCAAAGGAATGGGGTAAATATTGACAATTGTCAACACTGGCCCACATTTGGCGCGCGCGCGAATCGCTCCCCCAAATCAACATGGCGATCGCTCGCGGAGCGCGCCTCTTGACTTGAATCAACCGGAAATATCTATTGCAACACGTCCAGTGTTCCCGTTATAATATAAATAACGCTAGCCAGTGTAAAAAAAATGTTATAGTGTTCATTTGGACAGTGTGCAGAGGTTTATTTCCGTGTCAGTGCTTTTCCGTTGTGTTGCATGAGTGAAGCAGATGGGGTGGCGTGTAGTGTGCGAGACGATGGTCGCAATTCGCCGGCCAGCACTGAACAGCTAACGTTAGTATTACAATTAAAATTTCAGCATTATTCTGGAGTTTCTAACTCCTAAATCTTTATTCCTAAGAAAAGACAGTTTATAAATTTTAAACTCAAATTGCGTGTGAAAATTACTTAATTGAAAATGTTGACCTACTTGACCTGTATTTCCATTGTCTACTTATTTTTTTTTTTTATTATGATGGCAGAATATCTACGTTATGAAACAAAATTATAAGAACGAGCCGTTAAAAAAATATACAACAATAAAAAGAACAAAATTAGGTTTTTAAATAAAACACAGGTAGAACTTGCCTTGACCCGACGTAGAATAGTGTACAATCTACGACGTCGTCGTCTTGTACATTTATAAACGTAGACACATATTTACCTGAGATATTTACCCTTTAGAGAAATAAGTCTTATTTTAAGATACTACTTGATTTGAAAGATATTGGACAAGCATTTTTCGATAGAAGATTGATCGAAATATGTAGTTAAAAATTTTGCCATATCAGCTACGACAAAGAAGCTACGGCGTTGTAGACAGTGGATCATACAGAGTCTACGAAAGCTTTTTCGTCGAACAAAAATCATGTCATTGTCAAGATATTGTCGTCGTTGGTCGATAAATGTACATACATGAATTATTTTTTTTGTGGTAAATTGTAATATAATCTTTTATTTAATGAGAATAATGAGTCAAAGAACCTGATGGCGGTTTTCAATAAAAATAGGTTAGAACTTCTGAGATATTATCTTTCACTTCTGTGCTAACCGTATATATACGAGTAAGTATACACATTTCAATTAATGTACGTTAGTTACTTAAAAAAATCCTGATAAATGTTATTTTTTTAAAAATGTACCACCCCTCGGTTAACTAAAATGAGGGAGAGACGACACAACCCCCAGCGAAGCACAGTCGGCCGGGGTTCATGGCCCTAGGGAACACACCAGCGGACGATACGCGCTGTATCGAGCGAGTAGCAACCGCCTTATTCGCCGGGAGCGAATCATCACGCACATCCAACCGCCTCATATTGCTCTTGAGACTGGTCGAGCTTAACACCTTTACAGACTTTCGCTTCTAGCTTTCGGCTTTCACAAGACTCTGTCATGTGGGACGGTTGTGTTCACTGAAACACTCGAGACAGTGCCCAGTCGATCAACATGACATCAGGCTTATTCGCTAGAATAGCCATTCCGCGACAAGAATAGCCAGTTCCATTCGTGCTTTGCGCGGTCGATTTCGAGCATGAACTCCGGTGTGTACATTCACGGTGTGTACATTGCAGAGTACGACAACCTGTATTCTAAGAGACCGTATTTCAGGGCGAGTTCTTGATGGATTAATTATGAATTATTTGAGCCTGTGCTGTCTGGCCCCACCCCAATTTACGTTACATACGAGTACTACATTAGAATTTTTTTCTATATTTAATTATTTTTTTGTATCTGTGACAATAATTATTATACTTGTGGGTACCTGTAAGTGAATGTACATATGTTCTTATGTATTTAATTAAAGTACGTGTGTAATTTGTTTGTGAATTGAAATTGTATGAACTTGTGGCCTGGTTTCTCTTAGCTCCGGGCTTTGTCCTCTAATCCGCAAGCAACCATCTATCTCTACGTCCCAATCATTACCTATTCACGGTACAAATTACTCTAAATAGAAAAAGAAAAAGAACTTTCTCAGCTTTCACACTCAATGTGGACTTCTGTAAGATCAGGGGATACATAGTAATATCATCGCCGTCCATCAGTACGTTGAGACGGCGAAGCCGGCCTTACTTTTCCCGATGGAGACACAGATATCTTACCCGGGGCATACATTGTATCTCCATTACTCCGGTTACAAACAAACCCTGTTTTGTGCGGCGTGCCGGAGCATGTATGTCCGGAAGAATATCTGTTGCCGCCGCCTCGGCCATTTTGAAGAGGGGGACCTGTCGATTCTCTGGGCGCGTATCGACTTCAGTAGTTCCACCAGTCCACGCTTGCCTATACAGGTCTTGAAGCGGTGATACAAAAATGACTCGCTTCTTTAAGCATGTACAGGAGACGACTGATACCGTGCTCGAGCAGTTCACCTCCGCGGAGGTGATAATCCTCGATGATTTTAGCGCTCACCACAAAGAGTAATTGGGATCTCGATCTACTGACCACGTGGGGTAAACAGCCTATAACTTTGCCGTGGCTTGTGAGTTTTCGCAGTTGGTAACCTCACCCATGCGGATACCCTACATTAAGAACCATACTGCTGTCGAAGATACGGACGGAGTCAACCATAATTTAATCGGTCTTGTAGTGAAGCTCGCTATGAAAGGCGGAGTACGTACAGGGCTTGGGACGATGCACAGGAATCTGTAGATCCGAACACCATCGACTCGAGGAAGAAATTTAACGCTGCCTTGAGATACAGCAAGAAGGTCATTGCCAAGGCATGGAATGATGGTTGGCGATCGACTAGTAAGCTATCCTTCTGGAAGTCGAGCTTTCTGGTCGCTTCCTAAGTTTGCTGAAGGTAATTTCTGTTAGTCATCCCTTCCATCGATGCGGAAGCCCGATGGCTCTCTGGCCCATGAGAAGAACTCAACTGTAGACAATGCAGGTGCCACTCCGGCAGCTCTTGCATCTCTCGATATCCGAAAATAGAGTTAAGCGGATGGTATTTCTGCAGTGGTGCTGAAATTAAGCGCTCCTGAATTATCTCCAGTACTTACGCGGCTAGTTTAGGCTATCATACTTCACGAAACGCTTCTCCTCAGTTTGGAAGCTAGCTCATGACCAAGCATCCGACGAAATATGAATGGCACCTATTTGACTCCATCCAACGCCGAGTTGTTCGAATTGTCAACAATCCCACTCCTACAGGCGGTCTAGAAACCCTCAGAGTCCGGAATGACGTTGTCTCCCTCTGCGTGTTCTACCGCCCGTATAATGGGGAATGTTCTGAAGAATTGTTCAATTTGGTGCCAAACTTAGGGTTTTTACCATCGCAACTCGTCATCGTCGTCGTGTTGTTAATCTACATTTCCTTGACAAAGAGTCGCTTCGCACAGTGCGGTCGTCAAGACACAAAGAAAGTTATGGAATGAACTGCCTGCTGAGGTTTTCCCGCTACGCTACAAAGTGGGGCTCTTCAAGAAAGCTGTAAATAAGAATTTACAAGGCTGGCATCACGTGGACCGCATGTCCGCCAGCCATCTTCGCAGTAATTCATTCGTATATTCACAAGATAACCATTAAACCGTTAGCGTTTACCATCACCCAAAACCCTGTTAAAAATTAATGGCAAAATTACAATTGTACATCTGTCGAGGTGGCAATCAAATAATTCATCATTATCATCATCAAAACCCAGGAGCTGACCAGGTAACTAAATGTAGGTGACATATTTAATGAACTCTGTCAGTAAGCCACTCGTGGTTGGCTGCGAGCCAGAACGTTGAGTAGTCTCTTACGTTGTCGTTGCGTTGTAGTGATACGTCATATTTGTTACGCGTTTCAACTAACTAGAATGGACTTTGACTCTTTAAATAATTACACGTATATATAAATAGTTTAATTATTTGTTATTTCAATAGCTGAATTATAATATATTGCACCCACAGTGGATTGAGATTTTTTTTGGTAGGGGGAGAGTGCATGCTGCATTCCCACAGCCGCTGGGCGCACTCAACTGGCCACGTTACCCCTCTCTCACAGAAGACTAGACTACCTTGAAATGTACTTTATCTTATTTCCCCAATGTACGTACGTGTTTCGGTAGTGAGTGAGATGTGCTAGAGCCCATTCCCATCCCGTCCCCATTTTCCTAATCTATTCCTTAATCTGCAATGGTAGGCAGCACATCCGGGGGCGTGCCAACCTCTGTCATTCTGGACTGATGTTGTTAGCATGTATCGAGCATGTCTACAGACGACAGTATCCACTTACCATCTAGTGGACTGTATACTCGTATGCCGCCTTTTTTCTATAAAAAAAAATACCAAAAAATGGATACGTGTCAATAGTTTAAATGCTCTTCTAAATACTAGTAAAATCTAAATCTCGACGTAAGACGACTTACGGCTTTGTTAAACTGAGCGTGTGATATGTATTTAATAGGTAAGGCAATATAAACTAAATATTATATGTTTATAAAGATATCAATCACTGCGAATAATTTCCCAGTTTAATCTTTGAAAATCCGGAATGAATGAATTAAAATGAAAATTAAGTCCCTTTTCATAGATAATGTAATTTACGGACTTTTATAAGGTTGATAACCTTCACGAGTTTTTGGCGGGAACTCGAGATGTGAAGTTGATTTTTTGTGCAATTATTGTAATTGTTTGATTATTGTATTAGGCGTTTTGCGGTTTAATTGTGATAGTTTATTAAACTTCAGTGTTTTACATTGACAGAATACGTTTTAGACTGTGAAATTGTTTATTAAAAAGAAAACTTGAATCAGGCAGAATGTGCTAATTACACCATTGCCATTTATGAAACAATTTTTAACTGAAAGATCACAAACGGAAAGCACAAGTCAATGTCTGATTCCAGTAATAGCGACATTACAGAGACAGTTCTTAACTAATGGTCTAATGGTCTTAACTAACTAATGGCCATGACTTAACTTTTTGTTATCTGTCATCATATTTCAATCTTTACATCAATCACATAAAGGCAGTGCCGGATTAAGGGGGGCTAGAGGGGGCTATTGCCCCGGGCCCGTCTTCCCGGAGGCCCCAAACCCAATCATTTAAAAACTTTTAGATCTAAAATTTATAAAATTGTTCGCCTCTGCCTCTGAGGGCCTCTGCTGTCAAATAGCCCCAGGCGCCAATAACCTTAATCCGACACTACATAAAATCCATTATCCTCGAGTGAATCACAGGCCGTCCTACGAATCGGATGCCTAGATAAATGGGGCCATGAGTCGTCTTAAAAGCAATCGTAAGACAGGAAGTGCCTGTCGTGGGCAGGAACCTAGGACGGAGATTCCATTTATGTAGAAAGATCACTTCCCGCTGCATTATCCGCTAGGTTATTGGTAGTGACCGGAAAATTGCATTCTTTCTGGGGCTCACTTCAGATTTATTTTACGGAATAAATAAATATACTTAAATAGTAGCACAAAGCTACCAAAACCCGGTCACGGCGGGTAAGGGATAACAAAGCCGCTAACCACAAGCCCTGAGGAACTACACCTCCTCTGAAAGACTGACCTCGTCAATTATTTGGCCAGTTCGAGATATACAGCCTTAATGCATGAGGAGGCCCCTGTCCAGCAGTAGACGTCAAAAGGGTTGATTACGCTTACCTAAATCCTACTATTGAGTTTTTTGAATTAATTTATTATTTAAATGGGTGCTTTTTCGAATTGCAGGAGTTGCATATGGTTTCATAAGAAAATAAAACTGGATATATATTATTAATCTGGCACTACAAGTCTGCAGATTGGGATGGGTTGCGTGAATTTTACGCTTCCTATCCCTGGGGGCAGCTCTGTTTATCGTTGGGAGATACTCTCGTCAGCACATCCGCAGAATTGACGATCGACTAGCAAGCTATTCTTCTGGAAGCCGAGCTTTCTGGTGGCTCGCCGAGACTGCTGAGGATAATTTCTGTCAGTCGTCTCTCCCACCCCTGCAGAAACCCGATGGCTCACTGGCCCATGGGGCGAAAGAGAAAGCCGACTCTGAACGATAGAGGTGCTTCACCGCCGTTTATCACGCGGTGCACAAGCTCCATGCCGGAAATCTGTTTCACCCAGCGTGAAGTTCGACAAGCTCTAGCATCTCTTGATATCTAAAAGTCGAGTGGACCAGATGGTATTCCTGCAGTGGTGCTCAAGTTATGCGCTTCCGAGTTATCTCCGGTGCTTACGCGACTATTTAGGCTCTCATACTCCACAAAAAGCTTCCTGTCAGCATGGAAGATAGCTAGCTCGTGAACACCCTTTGCCTAAAAAGGGTGACCGCACCCCTCAATATTCGGGAGAGACGTTGCGTCTCTCTGTGTGTTCTACCGCCTGTACAATGGGGAATGCTCTGAAGAATTGTTCAATATAATTCCCACCTCGGGCCTCTACAACCGCACCTCCCGTCACAGAAATGCGGTCCATCCGCATTTCTTCGATACGGAGGTGTCGCGTACTGTTCGGTCCAAAAATAATTTTATACCGCGAACTCGTAGGCTGTGGAATGAACTGCCTCAGGAGTTCATTAAGCTACGATATGGGGTTCAAGAAATCTGTGAATAGGATTTTGCAAAGTCGGCGGCGCACTGGTGTTGCAGGTATCCATGGGCGGCGTTAACACTTACCATCATGTCGCTAGTCCACCTACTACGCTAGAAGGTGCGATACAATGCAACCAACCTTTTGAGCATCCATCCACTGCTGGATATGGGCCTTAAAATTGTGTTAGAACTCCACGCTGGTCAATCGAGATTTTCAATTTCGAGATGGTGTAGGTAGGATGGTGTCGGCGCTTGTGATAGCAGCTCTTTTATCCCTTAGTAGCCTTTTACTACACCCATGGGAAGAGAGGTGGGATTTAGATAAGAGGTCGGTATTAATAGTGAAAACATCGTTAACCCGGTATATTTTCATTACTACTAAACCGATTTTGATGAAATATACAACTATAAACTTCCGGGATATACTCTCGTACACGCTACGCAACAATGAAAACCGCATCTGTAGATACGAAGATTAGCGCGAATAAACCCACAGGCAGATAAACGGATTTCTCTTATAAATGTAGTGATTTCTGATTTCATGTAGCACTCTATATAGCATATACCTACTTTGTGATAAATATAATCACATCTATAATTACACGACATTCACGCTTATATTGACACTCACACAGCAATCATAGCGTAAAATAAATAGTTTCTACTAATTTCTAATCACTTTTAAGGGTTATTCACACAGGCAAGTCGTTGAATTGTATGGAAATTAAGCGTGTGACGTCACGAGTAAATTTTGGTGATGGGAAGCCACACACCGATGAAACGAAACATCGTCCATGATGATTTTTTACAATTGATTTTGTAATTAGGCATCTTTGTGTTTTGTAACAACGACTCGCTAGCGACATGGCTTGGAACAGACTGAACGAACGGCACGAGGAGTAGTAGCTTAGCGCCAACCCGGGCACGCAGCAACATACAGCTTGCGTTATCTATCCCTATATATATATGGTTATTCGTTTGTTTTTGTTAACGCTTTCATTAATGCGATTAAAAAGGGTTTCCTGAATACAGTTCAAGTGATGGTGAGCGATTAATTGTCACCCGTGGACATCTGCGATACCATCATACCTACATATCAACATGTAGGTCAAAAATGACAAAAATGGGCATATCCACAGTTGCGTTTAAGGAGTCAAAAGGTTTTGGGAATGAGATATATGGGAGTAGGGGTAGAGTACACGTTGCATTCCCACAGCCGCTGGGCGCACTCGACTGGCCACGTTACCCCTCCTACACAGAAGATTACCTTGAAATGCACTGCATTTCCTACTTTATCGTATTTCCCCAATGTACGTACGTGTTTCGGTAGTGACTGAGATGCCAGAACCCATTCCCATCCCATCCTATCCCATCCCTCCCTACTTCCCAACCCTTTCTCTCAATCCGTTCCTTAATCTGCATAGGTATGCAGCGCATCCGGGGGCGTGCCAACGTTTGTCATTCTGGACTGATGTTGGCATGTATAACGGATGTCTATGAAGGACAGTATCCACTTACCATCAGGTGGACTGTATGCTCGTCTGCCGTCCTTTTTCTATAAAAAGGAGGTTAATCGTATATCTCCAAATCCATTCCCATAAATCTTCAAAGGTATGCAGCGCATTCGAGAGCGTGTCAACGTTCGTCATTCTGGACCGATTTTGACATGTATCGCGGGTGTCTATGGACGACAGTATCCACTTAGTACCAAGTGGACTGTCTGTTCGTCTGCCGCCCTCTTTGTATATAAAAACAAAAAATTTTTGTACACTTAATTATTAGTTTGATACGAATAAATGAATAAAACTTTTTAGCACACACACAAGTACACATCCCGGCCGAAAGTAATACACGTCGACTCTGATCAGCTAGCTCGGTTTTGTAGAGCGTCGTCTCTGTCGTAACGGCACACGACAGAGACCACGCTCTACTAAACCGAAGTTAGCCGATAGTCTCTTTCTAAAGGCCGATGTGTATTACTTTCAGTCGGGAAATGTATAGAATTAAAACATTACACAAAATATATAATTTAGATATGAATTTGAACCCTCCAATAAAACAACTGCATATGAACAGATTCAAGGGTTAAAAATCAATTTTAATCCGTCGTATAAAACATCAGCGCACAAAACACGCTGACCTTGATTTCAGAAAGCGGCGGGCTGTTTGCCAAACCTCCCCTTCTGTTTATCGAGGCGCCAACATGTCTATGTGGCTAAGCTTAATTATGTAAGGATTTTACTTAATGGGGTCGTGAGTTCCAACTCGTTCGTAACTGTAAAGTAAAAAGTTAATGTGTACTACTTATCAATTATTACTAGCTTGGCGATGAAGAATGACCGGTAATAGCCTAGGGCATCGTGTCTCACTCAACCTTATTAGTGTCGCAACTCCCCGAAAAGGTCAAAGACCTATACATAAATGTAACTGATCGCTGTCTGTACATGGAAGATATATGAGAAAAACTATTATTGGGGGCCTTTATCAACGCAATAGAACCCAAAACAATGATTGTTAGAATTTTTGTCTGTTTGTCTGTGCATTTGTGCGCGCTAAACTTAGAAACGGCTTAACCGGTTTTCACTAATGTATTGTGGTAAGCTTCACTTAAAATTGAGTGCTTGTTTTATTTCAATCAGTTCATAAATAAAAAAGTTATACCAATTTAAAGAATCACGTCGAATAAAGACGCTGCACATACGGGTATTTTGCTAATCTACGCGGCCAAAAGTAGAATTTACAAACTGAAGATAATGTTGAATAGGACGACTACCTGAGCTAAGGGACAGTCCCGGGCACAATGACACGCCCTCCCCGCTCCGCTACCTGCACTAGTCGCGTCATACATTTAGTCGGAATTTGATCGTTCAACTTGTTGTTTGTCTGTTCTCAGCGCTCTCGTACAAAAACATTAACTTTGAAGTTAAATATTAAATATATTGCGAAAACTTAACAAGTGTTTGTGATGGATCCTGAGGGAGCAGGTAATTATGCTGTATTTTATTAAGTTTTTTGTTATTTTCATCATTACAAAGGTAAGATATCATACTTTGAAAGTACCCATATGTTACGGCGATTTTTCATTGTATATATTTTATTTCGTCGTGTATTTGTTATACTATCAAGTTAGATCCTGCCATAATTCCTTATACAAATGAAAGTTTGAAGCTTTGAGTAGTAAAAGATGAAAAAAACTGCCGCGGATAAGCGCGGATACGTTTGTTTTGATAATTTGAACTTATTTTGAGTAATGTACAAAAAAATTACTGTTATTCTTATAATTCTAAAAAAAAAATGTCTCTTGTTTTAGGTTCACGAGGTACTTCGGGTGTAAGAGTAGTGACTCGTAAATACATGTTTGACCGTATGCAGAGCTTTGATTTGCCTAACTTGGAAGAAAAACTCGATTCCTTCAGAAGCCATCTATTGTCTAGTGAAGATTACACAGAAGAACAAATTGAGACCCTTAAACGTAACTTTGCACACTTCAAATCACAAATTAAGCAAAGATGGCTAAAAGCACATAAGAAGGAGGACGTATTTCTCAGAATTAACCACTCATGGCTTGAAGGAACTTTTGAGATACCCGCCATTTCACAAAATAGACCAGGACGGCCATCTAAGTTATTTAACGAATCGAGTGAAAGGACCAAGAGGAGGAAAACTGAAGAGATTCGGTCTGTTGTGGCACAAGATGTAATCATTCATGCAGCTAAGGTTGAGTTGCGGAAATCCGGAAAAAGAGATGCTTCCGAAATACTTAAAGAAATCACCAGTACTCCAACTCGAGCAGCAAAATATAAAAAGGCTTTTTCCAAGTCAACAAGAGAAAAAACATGCTCCCTTACTCCAATACAAGCATTGTCGATGTTTGTCGAAGCCGATCTTACTCGTCGACAATACGAAATAGTAAGAAATACTAACAAGAAGTTCTTTCCTTGTTATACTCTGTTACAGAAAGCGAAACAAGAATGTTATCCGCCCCCAGAATCATGCAGGGTGACGAGTACCTATGCTGAAACCGATTTACAACCTTTGGTTGACCATACAGTTAGGCGTTTATCTATTTTCCTAGAAGAGGTTCTAACAACATTAAAAGAACAAGAACGAGAGAGCCTAAAATTAATTTCTAAATGGGGATGTGACGGCTCACAGCAATCACAGTTCAAACAAAAGTTTGAAAATGATGCAGACTCTGATGCCAACATATTTCAAAGTAGTTTCGTGCCTCTACGATTAGTTTCTGGCTGTCAGGGTGAAAAACTTGTATGGGAAAACCCAACACCTTCTTCTCCGCGATTTTGCCGCCCTATAAGATTCCGTTTTGTTAAAGAAAATACAGATGTAACGGAAGAAGAAATCAACTTCGTGAAAAATTCTTCCAATTCGCTAAGCGCCACAGAGGTTAACATTAATGGGAACAAGTACTCGGTCTCTCATGTCTTTGTCATGACAATGGTGGATGGCAAGGTCTGCAACGCGGCCACTGGCACAAAATCTACAAGTCGATGCTACATATGTGGTGCAACTTCTAAGGACTTCAACAAAATTGATAATCAAAGAGAAATAAGTCCCGAGGCTATCGAGTTTGGACTCTCAATTTTACACGCTCGGATTCGTCTATTCGAAACCATTCTCCATTTGGCTTATAAATTGCCAGTAAAGAAGTATAGAGAGAGGAAGACAGAAAACGAAAAAAAAATGGAACATGAAAAAAAACTCGAAATTCAGAAAAGATTTCGCGAAGAAACTGGATTATTGGTGGACATACCAAAGGCAAATTTTGGCAATACCAATGATGGTAACACAAGTAGGAGATTTTTCGAAGACCCAAAATTGGCATCTGACATAACAGGCATAAATCATGACCTAATATACAGACTTAAGGTCATACTAGAAACTATTTCGAGTGGCTATATAATCGATTCGGAAAAATACGACAAATACGCTTTGGATACTGCCCGCTTATACGTCGATTTATACCCTTGGCACCCAATGACTCCAACAATGCACAAAATTCTAATTCATGGTGCAGTGATCATAAAAAACGCGCTGTTACCTATTGGACAGTTATCAGAAGAGGCCGCAGAAGCGCGTAATAAACATTTTAGATTATATCGCCAGGATTTTGCCCGAACATTTTCAAGAGAAAACTGCAACAGAGATATTTTGAATCGGTTGCTTTTGACATCAGACCCTCTTATAAGTTGTATGAGAGGTTTAAAAAGAAGAAAAATGCAGTGTTTTTTGCAAGAAACTATCGCGCTTCTCATGCCTGGGGAACCCAATGTTGATTCTACAGAGAGCGAGGAAGAAAACTAATAATAATGAAAAGTAAACTCGACAGATAAATCTTTTTTTATCTTTACTTCTGAAATATATTATATAGTGAATAAAATCTCTTTATAAACCACAAAAGTATTTTTTCTACTAAGTTATATCGTTTAGAAAATATCAAGAACATAAAATAATTTTGGCCGCGTAGATTGTCAAGTATGCGCGCTGTTTATAAACTAAAGTTCACGCGGACGAAGTCGCGGGCAACAGCTAGTAGAGTAAATAACTTCACAACAGCTTACTAATATACCTTATGTAAATATGTAATGTAATATATAAATATTGTTACAAAAAAAACATCGATATTTTGGTTCAAATTATTATTACAATATTTAATATTATAATTTTATTACAATAATTTGTTATTTTGGAAATATATATGTAAACATTTTAAAAATATAACGTTTATTACAAATGGTCAGCATTTTCTTTCATAAAATCTGTAGAGGCTAGAATGTACGTCAGTCAAAAAGTTTCCCGAGAGCGCGTTGACACAATAAAACACAGTCTGACTTCTGTCGATTTATTTGGTGATTATCACATTACACCTGCTTATCTTAAAATATTAAAGAAATCATACCATAGGGCGTAGTAGTGGATGGGACAGCGACATCTATCGGCTAGTGAAAAGAAACTACATTATTAAATATTATCGTTTGTTCTATGGAATCATACACAATCTTTTAAACGTTGTGGTTTAAATTGAAACACGCACCCTTTCCATAGGAAAATTGGCAACTGCCCACCCTTATGGAATGTTTTAGGGATTCAATATATTATCATGGCCTATAGAGCATGCTATACACTCTAAAATATACCATTAATCAGAATCGAGCGGATTAAGATCGGGGATTAGATGACGGCCAGTCTTCAGCTCTAATGAAGTCGGGACTATTCCCTTCTAACCACACCTGTGTTGAGCGACCTTTATGACCTGCTGCTAAGTCTTGCCGAAAGGACCACTCTTGGTTATGGAACAGGCTGTTGTTTAGGGGCTTTACGACCTTCTCAAGAATCGTATCTTGATTACAACAAATTAGCTTTAGCTTTGTACAAAAATATGGTGCAATCACTCCTCGATAGATAACACCCCACCAAACCATCACTGAAGCCTGATAATGGCCACGTTGCACCCTATTGACCAATTGAGCAGCTTCTTTAAAGTTATGAGCATAAACTCAATCATTATACTTGTTAAAATGTTCCTCAATGGAGAACATTTTCCTGTCTGTAAATAAAATTCGTCTGTGAGCTTCCTTTGCGTACCGCCGAAGAAGTTGTTCTGATTTGTACACCTTATTTTTCTGGAAATTATCAGTTAAGAAATAACCAGTACATTTTTTGAAGCAGCAAGTCCTAAATCATCTTTTGAAATACTTGACATGATTATGGGAGCTATATTCATCTCTCTGGATAAAATATTTTGCTTCTACGCGGAATTTATTCGAATTGTCTCCTTCACAGCTTTAACCGTCTGTTTAGTACGAATAGTGCGGTGGATGGCCAGACCTTTTTCTGTCACAAACAGAGAACGTTTCAATGTACCTACCAATAGCCCGATACACAAACATTCGGCTAATACGAAGCGTATGGAAAGATTTTAATGCAATTACAGTAATACAGTATCGTTATCACCCCACTCCATTTTAATATTAGTAAAATATTTAATAACGATTGGCGCCAAAATGGGAAAAACATTTATTTTTCACATGAGAATGCCAGATTCCAAATTCAAATGTATTTTTTTTTTCTTCATTGTAACAGTTTTATGACCAGACTAAGTAATTAATTGCTAATTATATTATTTACCGTTTAACATTTCATTATAAATCATTAATGTTGCTTTTCAAATATTTCTTTTTGTATGAAAATGATATACCGTATTTAATTAATCGAAGTATTTTCCGTTATTATCAATGCACTTTTGCCATTGTAATGGAAGTTGATTGATGCCTCTCCTATAGAACTCTTGGGGACGGGAGTTGGGGAATAACTCTGAAGGTGTTTTTCACTGCCTCATTGGAGCTGAATCTTTTCCCTGTAAAAAAATATCCAAATTCCGAAAAAAATCAGTCAGTAGGGGTGAAAATCAAATTAGTCGTCTGATTCCGCCGAAATCAGTAGGGGAAAGGTCTGGCGAGTACGGTGGGTTCTCCGTCACCCAGTTCTCCGTTTCCAGTCGCAGCTCCTGTAACTTTGAGACGGTCTGTGGTGCAGTGTGTGGGCGAGCGTTATCATAGGGAAGCAGTGGACTAGAGCGATTGACCAGACTCGGTTATTTGATAGTGAGCTTGTCCATAATCGTTTGCAGTTGTTCACAGTACACATCTGCATTAATTGTTGTGCCAGATCTCTGGAAGCTGTAGTGGATAATACCGGCATCACCATGAGCATCTTTTGACTCACAATCAGTTTACAGATCAGTACAGTGATTATGAAAAAGAATATCATAGTTTTAAATAGAAATTAATTTGAATTTGGAATTACAGGCCAAACGCAAGATGACTATGAACAAGCCCTAATATGACCGCAACCCCCAGGTCGAGAAACGATGGCATCCATTCTCGACTTTCATTAGTAAAGTCATGAGTTCAAAACTTAGTAATCCCCAAAAGCCTTTTTAAACACTCAGATTGTCTTTTTGAGAATCTTTTCTTATGCGAATAAGCGCCGTTACTTACAAAAAGGAAACACATTTTCGAATGTTTCGTGAAGCTCTAAAGTCAGATTTATTATTTCAAGTCAGGGATATGACATGAAGAACTATCAATAAAGTGTCATCTCCATACAAATTTCACTGTTTGACAGTCATTTATTTATGTAATCTCCAGCCTTTTATGTAACTTATTTAACAAATATGTTGCTAGTGCTAATGGCCAAATACCTACAGATTACACTGACATTACATACAGTATTTAATAGATTGTCCGCAAGTAATAGGTGATTTGTTTTATTAATAATACATGTTGACTTGTGTTTGCATTGGTGTGTCCGTTTGTGTGTGTTGTGCGTGTTTGTGTGCCCCAGTGTGAGGGTGTTTATATGTGTGTGTGGTCTACATGTCATGTCCCTGACTCGAATAAAAAAACGGGTGCGGTCAGGGGACCCCCCGTCAGGAACGCATTTTTTTTTAAACTCCGAATATAATTCGAAATAAAATCTGTATAGTTCATGTATTTTTTTTTTATTTTGTATCATATTTTCAATACAAATAATTTAAAATAAGGAATCAAAACAAAAATCAAAAATTTAGGTTATACAACCGGCTACGCACTAGTCTGCACGTCTGTTAATCTGCTTAGGTCTCGCTCTCGATACTCACACGCACACACACACAGAGAAAGAGAAAGGCGTATGGAGGGGGTAGAAATCTTACGTGACGTTACATTTCTCTCGAATCACACCTACCGCAAGCCGCGTAAAGGAACTTCGTTCCAAAAATCTGACTATATAAAATTTAAGAGAGACCTATATACACTTAATAGTGTCTCTCTGTGTTGTACAAAATATAAGTTGTAACAATTTGGACGAGGTAACATTTTGTCACTCTCACCACACTCTGCCGTGAGATCATAATGAGATCCAGCAATTATGAGATACTGAATAAAAAAATTGTGATAAAGAAACCTTAAAAGAAATTTTTTTTTTTCACAAAAAATTATAGCAAATCATTCGTATTATTTATGTATTTACTTAAGGAAAACCGTCAGTTTGTTGTTAAAATCAATTAATACAAATCTCAATAATGAATAAAAAACCAAAGAAATGTCAACTATTTAGACATATTTTACTGTTATAGAAAAGTTTCCTATTCCTTGCCCGAAAGCGCATTTGAAAATAAAACTTCTTACCGAGCCTTGCTTAAAAGAACAGTTGACGAAGTATCGCAACCGGCTTCAGTTCAGATCGATATAGAAAGGTCACCAGTTAAGCTCTGACGTGCGTTCTCAGGGACTGTTTTTAACAAATTTACTGATTGTATCTCTTTCGGGCAATAATTATGGTACTTAAGTGTCAATGGAATTGATACGATTTATGGCTTATTTGTCAATGAAAGCAGACAATATTCGTAATAAATAACGAAATGACGTATTAGCCTCGCCTGCATCCACCGAACTAATGTAATTAATGTCAGGGGGTGAGTGCACGGAGCAATCCAACAGCCGCTAGGCGCGCTCGACTTGCCACGTTACTCCTCTCTCACTGAAGACTACCTTGAAATGCATCGCATTTCCCACTTTATCTTATTTCCGTAATGTACGTACGTGTTTCGGTAGTGAGTGAAATGTGTCAGAGCCCATTCCCATCCTATCCCTCCCCATTTTCCCAACCCTTTCTCCGAATCCATTCCTATATCTCCAAAGGTAGACAGCGCATCCTGGGGCGTGCCAACGTTTGTCATTTTGGACTAATGCTGACATATATCGCGGATGTCTATGGGCCACTTACCACTTACCAGGTGGACGATATACTCGTCTGCCGTCTTCGATCAATTTTTTTACAAAAAACAGTATATTGGATACCGTACCACATGAAATAAGGTACAACATCTATACATCCAACGTGTCTGTACGTTGAATATATTTACCAAAAACTAATTGGGGGCGATGAAAGAAGAGTATCAGAACACAAAAAGACGATTTTGAAAATTTTTGTCGGTCTGTCTGTCTGTTTGAACACGTTAATCTCCAAAACTACTGAACGGGTTTTCATGGGGTTTCCACGGGTTAATTAAGATTACATTGGCGCTTCGGATAGGCTTTGATTCATCGAAATTGGCCGACGGGAAGAAAAGATGCTGTATATACAAAGCTTTCTACGCGTTTCTACGCTAGTGTTTAATATATGGGTATTTAGTTTATTTATTAATTTTATTAGCAAACAAACATAACATTCCACAATTAATTTGTTATATAAAAAAATAGGAACAATTATTAAAAAAGTCTCCATATGCAAACAATTACATTAATTGAGTACATCAAATAATGATAATGTAATTGTTTAATAATGGATTCGATTTATCATATTTAGTAGTTATATACTAGATTTCAAGTTGACATTATTGTATTAAACACCTATGTTAATTAAAACTCAAATCGAATTCATGACCTCACGAATGAGTGGCGAGACACCCCTTAGCTAAAATTGTAAAAATAAAATACACGTTTCAGCGAAACCCTAACAGGGGCTATTATTGAAAAAAGCTAACTTTCACCGCACCCACGACCTTTTTAATGTGTTTCATTAGAGAACACGTCATACGACTTTCAGGGACAATGCCGTTAAACAAAGTTAGCTTGTGTACATTGAGGACATTTATGACGCTTCCCTGATGTATATGCGTGTACTCGTCGTATGTACACGTTTTAGTGTTTCTTCTAGGGTTTCGTTGTACGTGTTTCGGCAGTACATGCTGTGTAGCTAAAATTAGAACGATAAAGAGAAGAATAGCTTGGTCCCTACGCAGTATTGGCTCGCAAAATTGTTTCTTCAAATTTATTTACTATTCTCACTTGACCTGAAAATATTCTCTTATTTTCCTTTATTCTCAGAACTATACAACTTTTATACCCGTATTTTCTCAACTTTTGAGTTTTTTTTTTTTTTCTGTAGGTATATACTAACTGGCCACTTATATCGGGCGTCTTGGTTCCGTCTGAAAATCAGCGCTGTATGTTTTTTTTTACGGTATACAGCTTATGCTGAGACGGATACCCTTTCGACACACATCGGACCGCGCAGTTTTATCGCCTTATTTTAATTTCATTTTTTTTGTTTGCATAAGTATGTTTAATTAATTTTTAGAATAAGACATTGTCACGTTATTGCGATCAATTGTGCGTATGAAATAAAAAAAAATCTATCTATCTATCTTATAAATAACTGTAGGTATATTTGATTGTTCATTAGCTTAAAATAAACCGCCAAATAGTCACTTAAGTAAAATATTTCGTTCATTTATTTCTATTGTAACCTTTAACTAATGTGATTGGTGAAATGTGTATATAAAAGTAATGGATCTATTTCAGTTTTGTTTGTTTTTATCATGGAACAGGGAATAAAGAAAAATAAGATTTTTTAATACTGAATACGTAGTTCCGTGTATGGAACAACTGAATTGTAGTAGTTGTTCTGTACTTTGTCAAATCTAATGTTACCCATAAATTAATATTTATTAATTGATTTATTAGTTGCGCTCGAGAAGCCGAAGAGATAACATCTCTCCTAAAGTGAACGCAGTCGCCACTGAAGATGTCAACCGCAGTTGTTGACGAAACGTTTGGAAGAAAGAAAAGAGATTCCAGAAGACGTCGGCCAAGTAGCCCGGAAGATTCATTTAATATGGACACCGGCTGAGAAAGCCTACACTCCACTTTAATATTTATTGTTTCTTTTAATTTATGTAATCTTAAATGAATTTTTTTTTGAAAAAAGTGATTGCAAGAGAAAGTACGAATATCATATAGAGACCAAAACAACAGTTTTTGGATTTTTTGTCCGTCCGTCTATCTCAACACGCATCACGTAAAGACCGCTGAAAGGATTTGAATGAAACGTGGTATAGTTATAACCTATGTGCCGGGTTAAGATTGAGTGTATTTTTTATCCAGATCAATTACAGAGTTCCCACGGGAAGCAAGCTAAAATTCTATGATGCGCTGCAAGGCGCTTAAATTTTTACATCACACATTACGCTGTATTTAAAGTCGCGATTTTCACATCATGCTGTTTGTCGCTTACGACGTTCTTCCTAACTAGGTATGTTTTCCTCTGACTAGAAGCTACGTTTCAGCATCAACAGTGGAAGCGAAACAAAATGGCTACTTACTTGGACTACTGGGATAGTTGCCAAAATAACGCGTGGAGCCAACAAGTCTGTAAAACTACGTCAAATGTACTTGTATTACATCCTGAATGTATCAAATAGAATTCATTTATTTGTAATTATCTGAATATAATTTTCGTTAGTCAGTGTAATAATGCGCAAATTTAATGTCAGTGTAATTAAATTCATAGTCAATGTAATGTATAAACGAACAAGATAAATGAGTCCTCACCTGCGCAGTTGCAAGGGTACAGGGCGACAGAGTACTGCAATCTCGCAGGCGAGGACTCACTATCTTTTTTTTTATAGTGAAGTAGGCGGACGAACAAGCGGTCACACGTGATGATAAGTATTACCGCCGGCCATGGACACCTGCAACACCAGGAATTGTGCGGGTGCAGCGCCGACCTTACAAAATCCTATTCACAGCTTTCTTGAAGACCCCCATATTGTAGCTTAATGGAAACACCTCTTGAAATAGGTAGCCTACGGTTCCTCTTGTTTGTCTATAGTCAATGTAATTAAATGCGGTAATGACTTTAACGCTACTGTGATAAAGACGTCATTAACACTGAAATGAAATTATAAACTAATTTATAAACTCTATCAATAGAATTTAAACAAAAACCTTTGTCTAGCAATTAAACAACTTTGAACGGTTTAAATCACGTATATTTGACATTATTTATATCCCGACGTTTCGAACACTTTGCAGTGGACGTGGTCACGGGGTGACTAATTGATTTTATTTGTCACTTGAGTTATTAAGAAATTATTTGGACTACCGTCTGAATTTTTTTTTTTGAACTACCGTCTGGATTTTTTTAATCATAACATTCCCTATGCACGCAGTATTCACTCACGATGTCCAGAGGTCTTGCAGTATTGCGTTGGCCTTGGGATTTAATTAATTTAATGACAGGATCCCAAGCCGGTGGTACTTGCCAACCATCTTCTCTATTGAAATTTGGGTGTTTCTTGATTTCAATAGCCTCGCGTAACATTCTTGGCATGAATCGGGTCTCTCTAGCGAGGATTTGTGGATTATCAAATCGAATGTAATGGTTGGGTTTGTCCAGAGCATGTTCACAAACTGCAGACTTGGTCGAGCGTCTGTTCTTCATGTCAGCTATGTGTTCTTTTATCCGGATACCGATGCTCCTCTTTGTTTGCCCAATGTATGATAACCCGCATTCACAATCAAGCTTGTAAACACCTGCATCTTGTAGGGGGATATTGCTCTTGACCGGTCTTAAAAATTGGCTAATCTTCTCGTGCGGCTTGAAGTAAGTTTTAATTGAAGCTCGTCTTAAGATATTGCCAATTTTGTCAGTGATGCCCTTGATGTATGGTAAGATGGCAGGTTGTCGCTCAACCGTAGGAGGCTTGGGGCGGCTTCTGTGACGCATTCGTGGGAGTTTGTGATTGTTGCTTCGCAGTACTTGTTTCACATGCAGAAGCTCTTCCTCGAGGTGGTCAGTGTCACAGATGCTGTGTGCTCTCTGTAACAAAGATTTGCCTACGGTAGCCAACTGACATGGATGGTGATGGGAGTTACCATTGAGATATTTATCTGTATGGATGGGTTTCCTATACACAGTATGACCAAGAGAGTTGTCAGGATTTCTGATGACTAAAATGTCAAGGAAAGCTAAGGATTTATTGACCTCAGACTCCATAGTAAATTGGATTTTATCATGTAAAGAGTTTAAATGATTTAGGAATGCAGAAACATTATTTTTGGGGAGGACGGCAAAAGTATCGTCTACGTACCGTTTGTAGATCTTCGGCATAGCCACAGCTCTGGTGAAAGCACCAGAGTCAATTAGTCACCCCGTGACCACGTCCACTGCAAAGTGTTCGAAACGTCGGGATATAAATAATGTCAAATATACGCGATTTAAACCGTTCAAAGTTGTATAATTGCTATGTATAGTAATCGCGAAAACCTAAGACAAAAACCTTTGTCATTTTGTTTAAATATTTTCATTTGGATTGCTCAGATTTTTGGTACCTTAAGTTATTTAATTAAATGATAATCATAAGTGATACCCTATTATGACTATTTTCAACAGTATCACTACATTTCGAATTCATTCCATTTTGAATTCTGTGACCAATTCCAAATTCCTTCCTCCCTTCAAAGTAGCCTTGACTAATAAACATTCTAGCGTGCGACGATTCGGACAGTTATACAAAAATCTTAATAAATTATGTCACAAAAAATTATCAGTATTATCCACGTATTATCTTTTAATAAATAATGTGACGTCTAGCGGATGGCGCGCCTACAGGAAAGATTCCTGCCCAATCTGACAGCGCGCCATTTTCGCGCCACGCGATCCTATCGATTTGTTGTTTAATTCCATTAATTTACCCTCCTTGTAAGTCTTCCAGTAGCAAGAGAGTGAATTCTACAATTAGGCGTAATACTTTTGTAACAGTATCTAAGTTAATACATATAGTTTACAGATCAAGTAGTTTTCATGTATTTTTGTGATATAGGACACTTTCATTATAATTAATTCTTTTTCTTTTTAATTCTTTTTTACATTTTTCAAAAGACACAGGTAATTTCTATTTGAGTTCACTTAAATTTCAGTTTCACACTAAGTAGTTTTCAAACAGAAAATATAAAATATGAAATCCGTTTTATCTGATTAAAATAAGTGTTTGGGTTATGGCACATGGTGTCGCTGGTCGCGGCGACTAGTATTTCAAAAAAGGTTGTATGGAGACTCATAAAAGTGTTCACACGGTGGTCATTGGGAACGATGAAAGTAAATCTTCACACGTTGGCATGCTGTCGTACCGACTTGGCGACTTTTCGCACGTTTTAACGGACTAAAGCAAAATGGTCAGATAATATCCAGCAAATAGTGGAATATTGAGAGATGGGAGATTCTTTTGTTTAAGAAAAGACTTAATTGTTCCTCCAAGTTCCCTAAAAGACAGTATTGTCACGTGACCGGTGACGTGTCGACTCTTAACCACAATTACAGCTCAGCAGTGGAAGCGCCTAAACGGAATTGCATTGTCATGAAAATGAGTGCAACATACTCGTACATAGCAAAAACATACATAAAGTTTTTGCTATGGGACCTTGTTGTTTGTATGGACTTCGTTGAATTTCGTAAAAAATTTCTATCATTAAATTTCGTTATTTCGAGATTTTATTTAAATAGAAACAATAAAGCAATAAAAAATTGTTATTTATTACAGATTTATATGTTATTTAAAAAAAAAATATTTTGACGTCTGTGTAGCATAGACGCAATAGGATAAAAATGCAAGGCGTACTCATGTGACGTCGCACTAGCGGGTAGGTTAATAGAGTCCTCGCCACTACTGAAGTCTTGCGACAAAAATTGGAACTAAATTTGACAACTCCGCCATCTTGTAGTTTGTCAAGAGTGTGCGTGGAGAGTATAATTCGTGGATTCCCTATAATGTTCCCTGAAGGCCAACATAACTCGCGTTCTTCATGAAATTGGGACCCATTTATGCGAAGATGTCGTACAAAAGTGGTCCACCAGGATACGCCACCTACAGCGGAGCCGCGGCGGCCATTTAGCCGAAATTATTTTCCACACATAATGTCATTGAATGTACTTTAAAACAAAAAAAAACAATTGTGGCAATATCACTTAGACAGCTTGATTTATTTCATTTCAAAGTTCGAGCGCTCTTAATGAAAAACCCTGTATCTAATAAAAATTAAATTAGTGCAATATGATAATTATTTTATTTTTATGCCTATTAAAAACCCTATTATCTATCTTTGCTTGTTATCCTAAATTAACAATGTGAAACGTGAAACTAGTTTTACAATGTGAATGAATTAGCAATATATTGGTTGCTTTAATTTTATCATATGCATTGATTTATTAATTAATTTATTAGAATAGGTTGCCTTTTAGAAGGGGTAAATTATTGCCCGTCTTGCTGGCAACATTTCATTGCGCGATTTGAGCGCCGCGTCTATCGGACTTCAGTGGTGGCGACGACTTTACCTCACCGTTTTAACAATTGTATTTAATGATTTAAAAGTTATTTAAAAATAAAAATATTTTGACGTCTGTGTAGCATAAACGCATTATGATAAAAATGCAAGGCGTACTCATGTGACGTCGCACTAGCGGGTAGGTTAATACCTAACCGTTTCTACGATTTTATTTAAAGAAAACACGACCGTGCTCTGTAGACACTATTAACAATAATATTAATTCTTTTTGCGTGTTCCAAATAAGCTCATAATGTACTTTGAAGTACTTTGTATAGTAAAAGTTTTTGAAGGGGAGAGTGCACCCTGCAATCCAACAGCCGCAGGGCGCGCTTGACTGGCCATGTTACCCCTCTCACAGAAGACTACTTTGAAATGTACTGCGTTTCCCACTTTAGGTACTATATTTCCCTAATGTACGTACGTGTTTCGATAGTGAGTGAGATCTGCCAGAGC
Source organism: Sesia apiformis (assembly GCA_914767545.1). Classification (NCBI taxonomy): domain Eukaryota; kingdom Metazoa; phylum Arthropoda; class Insecta; order Lepidoptera; family Sesiidae; genus Sesia; species Sesia apiformis. The sequence goes on from OU611968.1 coordinate 1,641,127, forward strand.
CCATTCCCATCCTATCCCTTCCCATTTTCCCAACCCTTTCTTCAAATCCATTCCTACATCTCCGAAGGTAGGCAGCGCATCCGGAGTCGCGCCAACGTTTGTTATTCTGGACTAATGTTGGCATGTATCGCGGATGTCTATGGGACATCTATGTATACTGTCATCTACTTACCATCAGATAGACTGTATACTCGTCTGCCGCCTTCGTCCATAAAAAAAAACTATACAGCTGCCTGTTAGTTTTGAGCAAGTAAGTTTTCACAATCTTCACTCAATATCTAGAAACGAGAACAAGATCTTATGCAATGTTACTTAGAAATATACGTAGATGTCTTTATATATCTACATTAAATATTGTAGCTTTACCTCTAAAGTAATAAATTCTACAACCAATGCTCAAACTAATTCTTAGTTCAATAAACAATAGCAGTCACATATATATAATAATAGTTAGTTATAATCACTATTTGTTTGTATACCAATACTGTGCAGTTGTTATCACCGTGAAAATTGACTATTGTTCACTTGCTGTTACCGTGCCTTTAGTAAATAAAACGCAATATATCTCTATATGTTAAAATCAATATTTGTCTGTCTGTTTGTTAGCACTTATCTCGAGATATCTTTATTCTACTTTATTTATTTTTACTAGTATATATTTTAGTCTTTGCGCAGGTGCATTCTAGCTACGAGTAACGAGTAACATTACCCCACTACGAACGTAATGAGCGATACGAACTTGTTAGATAGAACAAGAAAGATTTACATGTTTGTAGCTTTTGATTTATTCTTTAATTTAATTTCGTTATATCAGTGATACTTTATATATCTAGATGATGTGGTAGTATGATATTAGTGGGAATGTATTCGTATATTGAAATTACCTAGATATACCTAACTAGGTACTTTAATTAATTGATGTGGAATTGGATTCCTCACGGACGAAGCTGCGGGTAAGCGTTAGTATTATTACTTATTACGTCGTATTATGACTGAGTGTAGTGACGGTCCGAGAGGGCTGAATCCAATAGTGGAGACTCAGGCTAATCGTATGGTATTTACTGATCAGTATTTTTTATTTGTAGATTTATATATAGATGATATATATAGATATATGTAGATGATTATAGATTGATCCGCGATTTGTTTAATATAACAATTATTGAAAAACTAAAACTAAAAATACATTCTTGCGGCTTAAAATACTTTCGATAGATATACCTACTTTATACTTTTTGATAAAAAGTAAAAATGTGTTAGACAACGATTGATCGGTGTTTTTATAATTAAATATTTAACCGATTTCTTTTTATTGATTTTTTTTATTTGTTTCTACCAATTGAAAATACTGTACATCCAGTTGAGATTGTAGGTACCTGGCGCTGAGACAAATTTGGACTCCAATGGTAAAGGTAAACAAACACAATGGTGAATAGAAAAATGAAAGAATGCAGCTACGTTTACGGGAAACAAATTAAAAGAGATGCACGCAAATCGAATGACCCCTGGGACGACAATTTGTACGCTAATTGGATGTTCACGGCCTGAGATCATCACTGGTATTTACAATAATTCGACCTATCAGGATATTTTTGAGGCAGTAGAATTGTTTTAATGACCAATCAAATAAAATTGCGTCTGATCAATCAATCATTTGTTCGGTACAATAATTGAATTGTAAGCAGATGAGATTTTCAAATAATCAATACAGTTTATTTAGTAGCTGTTCGAAATTTTATTAAATCGTTATAAAGTGTTAATCAAATTTTCTTAATAAAATTATTAAGTCAGTTAAATATTTATTTAGCTGATTTTTAACACATCAAGAACATACATTGAGAGGTCAAATAATTTATTCCCTTTTGTTTTCATACAAAATTAAAACGCGCGGGCGCAGCGCAAGCGCAGCGCGAGTGAGTTCATCGAACGACGAGTGAACGGAGCACACGTTGTTTTTGCTCGAGAGTGAAAATGAAGGAAGATCAAATTTTGCTTTGTTAATAAATCCACCTCGATGCCTTATACAAAACAAAGGTAAGCAGTGACTTCTGGGATGTTTAATTTCTTTTTGTTTGTTATTTTCGTCTCAAGAATCAACTGCAGTGCTTGTTCATCAGAGTCCATCGTGGAGACTACTAGACAATCTAACCATACGACAGCAGCGCTACTGTCGCGCTGCTGTAAGGATTAATAGTTATTTGAAGGAGCCCTTAGAATAAAAAATAACATGTAACATATACATTTTTGGCGATAGGATACTTGGCCGATAGGCCAATAGGACTTTTGGCGGAAACCCGAGAAGTGAAGTTAAGTTTTTGGTTGATTATTGTAAAAATTGTGTATTAGGCGTTTTGTTGTTTAATAATGATAGTTTATTAAACTTCAAAGTGTTTTTCATGCGTGATGTTTGTGCTAATGAAATAAAAGCGTGGAACTGCGTTTTTCGTGTACTTCCAAGGAGTCCTCTTCTGTCCTCAGTGAACTTACTATCACTTTACTGAGCGACTCCCGACTTACTTCGACGGGACTGGACATTGATAGGATACGTTTGAGAGTTTGAAATTGTTTGTTACAAAAAAACTTGACATTGGCAGAATGTGCTAATTGCACCATTGGTATATATGAAGACAAGAAATATGTTATATAGGTATAATACTAAAATATATACTCGAGAGCATTGGACGTCTCTTGTTATCTCCGGTTCGACTTGTTGTTACCACTTGCTGGGCGATGATGTTAGCCAATGGTCTTTCTTTTCGTAATTCGTCTTGTAGCCCAAACTGAAAGATAAATGAGGATAACATTTACAACAATTTGATTTTTAGACTCTTGTATACCTAACTAAATAACTAGTAATCTAGAAATCAATCCGTAAAATCAGAATATCTTACAATGTTAAGAAAAGGGTCACAATCTATATAAATAAAAATTAAATGCTGTTCGTTGGTGCGCGCATCATTTGAGAACGGCTCCACCGATTTGGCATTTTTTTTTAAATGTTCGTAATAGTCCGAATAAGGTTTTTAGGGAAAGAAAAATTGGATAAAATGCCCGGAAAATTGGAAAACTCGGGAAAAACTGAAAGTGCTTTTTTCTATGGGATTTTTGTATGAAATTATTGTATTATTGAAATTCGGACAGGACGTCTGTCGACTTAGCTAGTATATAATAATGGCATAATTCTTCTATAGTGCCATTACAATCACACAGAGAGAGCATTAGTTAACAACGACGCGACACGACGCCCCTAGAGTCTAGAGACTACCTCAAATATTCTCAAGCAGATAGCTACCAAACTTTCTAATGAATTTGTGAAATTCTTTTTAATTTGAGTTTGTTTTCTTCTCCAGTTGCCGAATATTTATTTAATTATTTTAGCTATGGAATATTTTAAAGAAAATTAAAGAATATACACCTGAAAAAAAAGGAAAGAAGTAGAGAGTGCAAAATGTTAGGAAAATTGTAGCAACATAAAGAGTATTTTTATTTTTTTCATTTATAAAGCACACGTGGTGGAATTTAGGCAATACATATAAGGAAAGTAATCAAACAAATAACAACCAGTGGTCTAGGCAAATTAGATTTTGACTTTACATTAATTCTACATAGCATTTTTTTTTTCGAATCATGTAGCTAGGACATTACTCTCGATAAAGTAAATACAAAATATAGATCTATAAAATTCCTTACCTACCACGCACAAGTTATTTTAATAAAATGTAATGTAAACTAAAATTGTGATACAACTTGAAACAAATCAGAACAATTATCAAAATCAAAATTGGGAATACAGCCAGTGACAAATTTAAGATATCAGGCATGTTGCCTTTTCTTGAATTGGTTGCAAATGTGACACATTCTAATAACGGGATTTAATAATCTAATGAGGTGCTCTAATGAGCACCATTGCTATTACATACAGGAATCAAGAATTGTCCATCTTGAAAATGTCCATCTTGAAGGGACATAAAAATTAATTTTTTCGACGACTTTCGTTGAAACTATGCTATTAACAATTTTATATAACCGCATGCATTCGTGTTGGGTGCGTTTTGTTTATTTAGTCTGACTAAACTCGCTAGTTTAGTCAGAATTTCTTCAGACGTCATTCATACGAGTTAAGGGCCCGACGATGGCCAATTTGCCATGGCTTTCTTGATGAGTATTGCTTTTGTGCAAAACAAGTCTAAATTAAAAACAAAATTTATTAATACCATTTTTTATGGATATAGGCGGCAGACGAGCATACAGTCCACCTGATGGTAAGTGGATACTGTCGCCCATAGAAATCCGTGATACATGCCAACATCAGTTCAAAATGACAAACGTTGGCACGACCCCGTATGGCACGACGCTACTTGCCTTTGGAGATATGGGAATGGATTTGGAAAAAAGGTTGGGAAAATAGGGAGGGATAGAATAGCATGGGATGGGAATGGGCTCTGACAAATCTCACTCACTACCGTAACACGTACCTACGTACATTAGGGAAATAAGATAAAATGGGAAATGCAGTACATTTCAAGGTAGTCTTCTGTGAGAAAGGGGGTAACGTGGCCAGTCGAGCGCGCCCAGCGGCTGTTGGATTGCAGCGTGCACTCTCCCCTTCAAAAACTTTTACTGGCTCTAGGAATAAATGTGTTCTGCCTGTAAGTAATTTTTTAAGAGAACACATACTTTAAAACATCAATTTCAAGTACAATTAACTATCATGTTACACATATTTCAATAAAATTATCTACATTTGCACTATTTGACCTCAAAATGTTAGACAGACGGGCGCCACGCCCGTTCACGGCCGCGCCGTAGATACTCCGTGACAGAACCGTTTGGCGCGAGTCCCATTTCACTAAACAGTATTGCAAGGAAATGTTTTTCGGGATTAAATGTATAGGTAGAGACGCACTGAGAGTAATTTGCCTCACGTCTCTAACAAGTTCGTCTTGTTCAGTGATTTTCTTGTTAATTAATAAAAATACACGTATGCATCTTTGATAATAGCACAAGAAAGAACCATTATTACATGTTATTTTAATCAGAAGTCTGATTGTATATGTAAGTTATCATTACTAATATAATAAAGAGGTAAAATTGTGTGTTTGTAGGTATGTTGGGGGTAATCTCTGGAACTACTGAACCGATTTCAAAAAATCTTTCACAAATATGTAGCTACATTATCCGTGTCTAATGTAGGCTATATGTTATTTTGAAATTTTGAAAAAAGAAACTTTTACACCGAGGCGAAGAGAGGGCTGGTCGCTGGTATGTAATATAATAAAATTTCTAGTCAAATGTAAGAAGTACGATCAGAATTTCTTTCAATGCGGTTTTGTTCAGCTCTTTCAAGACACGGTCAGTGCGTGAAGGATTCATGGTCTTCAAACTCCACGCTGCCCAAGCGGGTTGACGAGTCCACTCTTCTAGAGGTGGTGAAGTTCCTCAGCGCTTGTGGCGATGGCCTCGTTATCCCTTAGTCGCCTTTAGACATCCACGGGAAAAATGGGCGAGTGATATTCTATAGCTGGCCGACATCACACTACATATAGAATACGTTGATATCTATGGTCCGTGGCCCGCGAAAGAAAACGAATTTTTCGTGTGCGTTAGATACTAATCAATTATTAAACATCTACACACTACGTATCATTATTATCAGAGAAGTTGAAGTTCAAGAGAGGTATTATGATGATTCTCCTCGAATTCCAGCTATTACAGAATCTTTGCTTCCGTGAAAGATTTCAAGAAAACATTTAATTGAAGAGACTCCTTTTAGTCTGCTCTGTTGCATGCTACGAGATCACTTTCATCCCAAACCGTTTCAAGTTATTATATTAAACATTAATTATTATATTTAATTGTTCTCCGGCCAGCTGGAGTGCTGACTTTAAGAAATTCACCAATGGTGATTCGGTGAGAAGAGCCCAGGATCGTGTGTGGTGGCGAGCCTTGGAAGAGGCCCAATATACAGCAGTGGAGAGACATACTCGTAGACTGATGGTTTGGTTTGATTTAACCATGTCATGAGAAATATGAAGTTTGAGTTAACGGTTTTAGATGAGACGGGTGGAGATTCAATTAGGGGATTAGATATGATAGGACCAGATGATAGGACTAGGGGAGGCCTGTGCCTTGCGGTGGGGCACTAAAGACTGATACAAGTACAAGTACAAAGTCAAGTAACAAAGTAAGTAATTAGTCAAGTACAAAGTAGGTACACGGAATATATGAACAAGGAAATCCCAGTTCTGTGGTGTCTCGTAATGAAGATTCTAAACATGATTTAATAATATGATTGACGGCTAATGACAACACATGCTAATTTATTGTAATTGAACTAGTGTAGGCAAACCTTTTTAGGTTTCTGCAAGGTCGGTTAGGCTAAGTTAGTTTAGAAGGAGGAGTTAGGAAACGTTAGGAGTACCTTTTATTCACTTTTATTTATGTCCTCACGAAGTTTACCGAACAAAGAGAAAGAATTCATGGTAGTATTGTTAAAATGAGCGTACTCGAGCGTTTCAAGCGTACTCATGGGTTTAATTAAGAACGTCAAACGTTAAATATGTGGACTTCTCTCAGCTCTCACTCAACGCTCGAGCGTCAAGCGCTCGGCACCCATTTCTACAACACTAGTTCATGGTCAGTCAGATAGATAGAAATCGCTTTTTATTGTCAGAAATCGGACTATTAGAGAGTTTGTGCCTTTGTGATGGGAAAAATTGATTTATTTGTAACATTAGACCACTTGACTCTGTCCAATCCCGACCATGAGGGTGTGTCGGTACCGAATCTACATAAGAGATACCAGGGCTTGAGAACCTTTAAGTTTACAAATGGATTTTATTTATTTATTTATTTGTGGGGCGGAGCTTCGAACTATGGTATTTAAATACATACCTACTTAAAAGCTATTTATCGTTGTTTTAAAACAAAATTCAATGGTTATATTCACTTAAAATGTTTACTGTTCACTCACAGAAGAGTGAACCTACCGAATGAATGCTGACCGCTCGACGCTCGAGCGTTGAGTGAGAGCTACTCGTAAGAGAAGTCCACATATTTAACGTTCTTAATTAAACCCATGAGTACGCTTGAAACGCTCGAGTACGCTCATTTTAACAACACTACCGAGACTACGAGAAATCTACTGAATTTCCCACTTTAGTTATATATATTCTCCCAGTGTACGTACGTGTTTCGGCAGTGAGTGAAATATGTCAGAGCCCATTCCATCCCATCCTATCTCTCCTCATTTTCCCAACCCTTTCTCCAAATCCATTAATAACATCTTCAAAGGTAGGCAGCGCATCCAGGGACGTGCCAACGTTTGTCATTCTGGACTGATGTTGGCATGTGTCATGGATGTATGAACATCTCCCATTTGGGGCGACTGTTTCTTTCACTTCCCACCAAGTGGACTGGCTGATTGTCTGCCACTTTTTTTTTATAAAAGAAGGTTAAAACGTTTACGGTGTCGTTATATAAGTAAGTAAATCTGAGGGCCTTGAACTCAATGTTACTGTCCCTCTGTAGCTCCACGCCCGTTCACCGCCAGCTACTGTCACAGGCGACTTATTTTACCTTTGGGATTCATTTAATCAAAGTCCAATCACCCGTGGACATAATACGGAATTTATTGGTCAGAAATAGGGCTGCCACCTTCGGAATACCCTAAACCCGGAGATTAAATAAAAACGGGACAAAAAAATCGAAACAGGAAACTTCGATGTAGTTCAATAACTACTTTAAGTTATAACTTATACTAATATTCTCGATGAAATTATGATAAATTACGAATAATAAATATTTAACACACCATGAACATATATATACCTTTTGTTATACAGCGACGCTTTAAATTATACCTTTGCATTTGTAACAACAATGTTTACATGCTCCAGTTTGATAAATCATACTTCTCAATTTTCTGAGATTTTTGAATGCTCGACGTCACAGCCGCGACGTCAGGAGATTTACGATGTTAACCCGTAAGCTTGGACAAGCGTCCTTCAAGCCCGGAGACTCCGGGTCAAACCCGGTGGTGTGGCAGCCCTAGTTAGAAAGCGGTTTGAAATAATTATTTCATTCCCATTTCGGTTAAAGGAAACCGAAATTAAAAACAGACGTGAAACTTAACTTTGGAATCGGTTTCACGTCCGATTCTTAATGTACCAAGAATGAGCAGTATCGGTTTGTCTGAATGTATTAATCTAGGGAACTCTAATATATTAATTTGTCCGATTTATTTTATGATACAATATATGAGTACTCCAAAAAAATTTAATATGCAATAATTTATAATTAATTAATTTTTAGCATTAGGTACATATTTTTATAATGTTTTGTTTTTATTATTATGTATCTATATGATCTCTATGAGCACATGTTATCGATCTATAATACATATAAAATTATATTTTTCTCTTATCACTGAGTGTACACTTACACTACTTCTGCGCCCGCTTATATTTTCTGTTTTAACCGCGAATCGACTGGTAGAGAATGCCATAAGGTGTCGCCTTGGTACTTTTTAGGGCAATAATTAAATCAAATGAATTAGATCGCGTACAATTATAGGCAAACACTGTCTGACTTACTGTGAGCAGGCAAACTATGAACCATTTCGCTGGCTATCTGGCAACGCTAAGCACATGCTTACGCTCTACGACTGAGCGGTTAATTTGACTAACTTGTCGCTCATTGTAAGTTGATTGGTTACACGGCATCTCAGCAAACTGCCATAGTGTTTATGGAACTAATATTATCATAATTTATGTATGATTTGGCGTTGTCTCCGCAAATTGTTAGCTCTAAATGATTTTATAATTCAGTGTTCATTCTGACCAGCGCTCAAATAATACGTAAAAAGTAATTTCAAAAGTTAAATAATGCAGAACCTGGTCCAAGGGGACGAAGTCATATGCACAAGCCAGTATTCAATATAGGTAGCGGGATTGTTTAAGATATTTATTCCTTAGAGGGTGCAATAATGATAACCTGCATTGTGCACCGGACCTGCATGCCGCGGCGCCGAGGGGGCTAGGCTTTTAATAATTTACTTGCTAAAAATTCAACTTCCGTGATTTTGACTTCTATTGCAGCGTTAATAGAATATAGAATGGAATGATGTCGAACTGCCGATTGTCGCCATTGCAAGTTTGCTATAGGGAAAGGATTATAATATTCATGCAAAACTTTTAATCGATGACATGTAAGTGCTCATTTATTTTTTCTATAACTTGGGAGCTGGTGTACCTATAGGTATTATTAGTTACATTCCTGATTCTCATTAAAATTTAATATGTAGGATTTAAAGTAAAACTTTAAGTTTAAACTATCTATTCCACTGCTGGATATAGACCTCTCCCAAGACTCGCCACCACACACGATCAACTCTTCTCATCCAGCCACCAATCACGGAAGTCCACCTGATCGGGGGCGTTCCACACTGCGCTTCTCTGTATGTGGCCTCCATTCGAGGACTAGCCTAGCTCATCGGTCATTGGTCTTGTGGCAAATATAGCAACCCATTTCCACTTCAGTATGCTGATTCTAGCATATTTATTAAGCTTTCTTCTTTGTCATTACAAATAAACCATTCTTTTTGACAGCACGAAATTTCAAATTAGTTCGTTATTACATTTTTTAATACCTTCGCTTTTCAACCATTTCCAAGTTAGCCCACGTTACGTAACCCTATTTATGATTGTAACAATTGTAATTTACCACACAAAATCAAAGATTACTGTGTGATTGTTTACAGAAAATGTCCCGAGAAGGCGTGCATAGAAGATTGCGTGGCGATAGGTAGCCGGCTGCGTGGCGCGATGGGCACCCGACCTCCGGCCAACTTCTGGCCTCAGCTATGGGCTACAGTTGTCAGGAACCTGCTCCTCAAGAAGCGGGACACCAGAAAAACTCTTGCGGTAAGTGGAAATCGTGAAGTACCTAATTTTTATGACAGCAGAAAGGTCGACGTGTGTAGACGTAGAAGTCGTGAAAACTTTTTCTTTACTGAATAGATAATAGACGTCTTGGTACTAATAAGAAAAGAAAAGAAATTGCTTTATTAATGACTCAGAGCCGTCAGAAACCTGGTAGTAAACAAACGAGACACCAGGACATTCCCATGGTTCAATACAAGTTTACTCGTAATACACAATAAACTCTATTGAATTAGCTCGAAATAAGGGATGTTGAAAACGAAGACCAGCTGTATTACAAGCAGCGATTCTTAAGTAAATTACATTCACGTTTGGGCTAATTTCGTTAAGTACGGGCTGGTTAAAACAGAACACTTAAGGCATACCAGATATCCAGAAAGAGGTCTTCCAGAAAGCAATGCGACAGGCGATGACTGATCTGAAATATTTATTTAGTCTTGGTCTCTCAAAAACTTGCTTTCTCATGTTGGTATATACTTACTTAGCAATTTCCATGGTAAGCATTTAGTGGTAGGTCATGATTAATAGCAATCCCCTTGTATATTTTACCTGTTAAATCAACCCTGTTTATAGTTTCTGTTTATTTCATGACAAAAGTAGTATTTAGACCAATTTATTCTTGTCTAAAAGTCTTTGGAGATGTTAATTTATTCAAAAAATTGAAAGCAAGATACTGGCGTAATTCAGCGATATTATGCTGTATGTTTATGCTGTACTGAATTACGTGCAGCAGATATAAGCAGCACAGTACAGTGTACGTGTGATGATTTCCAGGAGGTTCTCGTCCCGCTCTACTCGCTGGGTGTGCTGATCTTTTTGAAGATGCTGGTGCCGAATCCCAATTTTCCCGAAGTGAGGAAACCTGGCCAACTTTTCCGCATCCACCACGACGCCTTTCCTGAGAACCATTCCGTGGCTGTTGTTGCTGATTGGCAGAATGCCAATGGCACTATGGTATGTGAATGCCTTCCCATATTTCTGGCGATGGTTAACGGGGATAGATATAAAAGATTCTTATTATTAGTGAAGTTTGATAAAGAGATTGAAACAATGAGTTCCATATTTTCTCTATATTTTTAAAATGCAACGTCTGTCTGATCTTTTATCTTATTAGTTCAATTCTACTGGATGAATTGTGTTACTGTTTTCACTATAATGTAGGTTTTTTCTTCCGAAAGGTTTAATATACAAGAGTTTAGATGTACCACGTGAGTGAAGTCAAGAGCAATAAGGTCTTTTATTAATATATATATAAAGGATTGTGGAGTGAAACAAACTTATTTGGTGTTGCTTTGATATTCAAAGAAACGACATATAATGTTTAATCTTCAATCCTTTTTTAAAATCTTACCTACAATTTTACAATTTTGTCTACCTACAGAACAATTCTCTTCACTTGACGCCCACACTGTTTTACCGACACCATAATACGAGTAGTTTTACCGACAGCGCGGAGCGCCGCAAAACTCAGATGAAAGAAATATATTTTCTTTACATATATTACGACCTTACCTATGAAATTGCCGTATATGGCCACTTTGAACTATATTGCGTTTGGCTTGGAATTCCACATACATACAAATTAATTTCAAATTAAAGCTATGACATTTCAAAATCAGTTATTCAGTTTTGTTTTTCCGTCAAACGACTTTTCGCTTAGATATCATTTATGTTGCAACCATGGAAAAGTTAAATTCGTGCTATTTTCGAATGTGAGTTCCGTCGTGGCAGCAACGCGACACAGACGGCACGCGATAGCAACGATGTGTGCGGACCAAATACCGCAAACGGACGCGCGGTGTGCGTCTTTAGGTTGATCGTCTCCATACTGGAAATTACGACCTCAAGAACAAGCCCCGTGGACGACCGGAGTTTAAAGTCGACAATGACGAATTGAAAGCAATAGTTGGAGCGGATTCATCTGAAACCAAGTCTGAGTTAGCAGCAGCAGCCTTTGGGGTGAGTGACAAAACGATATTGATTTATTTGCGTCAAATTAGGAAAGTGAAGAATGAAAGTCAGCTGCAAACACGCGTCGAAGCTTGCCTTACTTTGCTGAACCGCCACTAAAATGAAGGGATTCTGAATCGTATTGTCACTGGTGATGAGAAGTGGATCCTGTATAGTGTATGATAATCTTAAACGTTGATCACAGCGGTTGAACTCAGGAGACACAGTCTAACAATGTCGCAAACGTCTCCATGATAACGCTCGCCCACACACTGCACGACAGAGTTACAGAAGCCTCGACTGGAAACTGGAAACCCACGGTACTCGTCAGGTCTTGGTCTTACTGATTTCCCTTTTTTTTCAGAATTTGGATAACATTTTACAGGGGAGAAAATTCAGCTCCGATGAGTCGGTGAAAAACTCCTTCAGAGAATTCATCGATTCCCGTCTCCAGGAGTTCTATAGTAAAGACTTCAATCAACTTCCATTAAAATGGCAAAAGTGCATTGATTGATTGATTGAATTGGACAATACTTCGATTAATTAAATACATAATTTTCATACAAAAACAAATTATTTGATTTATTCCAAAAAAAAAAACGGCAATTTCGTAGGTAAAGACCTAATATTAATATTTAAAGCTTTAAATCACAGCAAAACCCGCCTGAGTCTGAGATCATAGAGACAAATCCCAAGCTATCGAGTTTGTACCGTTCTTGTGCCCATTTGTGTGCATTCCCCTAATATAAGCATATTACTCTGGCCTTGACCTGACTCTTTGAACAAAGAAGCGAAACTTACCTTGGCAAGGGCCTTGACAAATTCTCTTGAAATTGGCATAACACGTTCCTTTTTTTTTGTTCCATGATAAATCCGTGCACGATTCCTGACATGTGTAAGAAAGTTAGGCCACAAAACGAATGTGCAGTAATAAAAAGTGTAACATATTAAATGGTAGGTAAATTAATGGTAGAAAGTGAATGAGAAGAACTTATATTTAGCATCGGGAAGGTATTTACTTTACCTTCAGCGGCGCTACAATCCGTTATTAAGGATTTAATCAATGATTTATTCATTGTGAGACATCTTCAGCTAGATTTATTCGACTTACAGAATACATGTTTAATATTTGATGCCAATGTACAACTGTTGTGAATGGGCGTCCAGCTCGGCTTTAGTATTATGATTGTCAGAACACAGAGTTGAAGAAAAACCCTTAAGTGCGTAAGGCATACAACGAAGAAGATGTATCTCACCACCTGGTGAGTATAAGAATCTGAGAAAGCTCGCCACTAAACTCGATATTCTGTTCATATCATTTAATTTTTACTCCTTATTTTTGTTCCGTCTCTGCTTTTCCAATAGTTTCTTTTGTTCTAGGGTTTTCTGGATGAAATCAACGGCATGCTGGTGGATTCCGGTCAGCACGCCATCAACTGGATCCGGTACAACAACACCACGGAACTCAACGACGCTTATCACAACAACGCGCGCAATTTCCCCATAGCGGTTATCTTCCATACAGACCCTAGCGTTTTTGGAGAACCACTTAGGTTAGCCATTAATTCGCTTTGATCGCATAAGGACAGCTTCTCAAAAAGACAGATTCTAATTGATTCTCATAACAACAGAAACTGTACAGTCAACCTGATATGATATGACAATCGCCTATTTATCATGAAAGGTATAATTCTCATAAACTCATCATGAAAGCCTATATCGTCGATACGAGAATACAATATCGATGATTTATATAGTTTCAATGCAGGGCACAGGCCCCCCTACTCATCAGGGTATTTCTGGCTACAATCCACCACGCAGGCCTAGTGCAAATTGAACTCATGACCGTACTAATGAAAATCGAGAAGAAGAGTAATTTCTAGGCTATTAAAACTCCTTTAGCATTTAACCTAGGTTTAACCATTGCCCAATCGAGTTTTCGAATGATTACTAATTTTCTTTGCGGTCGTAAAGGGAGATTTTAAAGTTCATAATCGGTAACTATTACTAAATGAATTGGTTTGTTTTACAACTTTGTATCTGCGATTAGCGCTACCTAGGCGCCTATTGAATATGTTGATAATGAGCCGCAAATAAGTTTGTATTTGTGCGAACGCTCGATTGGCCGATATTGTATAGATATGTATGTAGGTATCATTGCGATCAACTGGATCCTGAATCTGAATCTGGACTTTCTGGATCCTCTAATAAATTGCTCTACTTTCTCCCCAGATACACAATAAGAACCAACCCTTCCCGCGCCGGTACACCCTCCACCCGCACCCTCACCACGTCTCCCGCCAAATGTCGGGAAAGAACCGCCTCCAAAGACTGGTCTACCGACTGGTCCAGAGGAGGACAGCTCATCCCCCTGTCGGAAATGCACAGGGAAGACACGTGTCCTGTACTCCAGTATTATTATTCTGGGTTTCTGGCACTGCAGTCGCTGATTGACTATATTAAAATTAAGGTGAAGATTTTGAACTCAATTATTCTTTACTATCTGTGCACGCGACTTCGTCTACTATCTACTACTATATATTACTACTATAACTACTATATATCTACTATCCACTCCAAACCTACACTTAAATTTCAAAAGGTAAACACATCCAAGGATGTGCCAGTACATTTCCTGACTGACGTTGGCATATACTCGTATCTAGGATATCGCAGGGCGGCAGTGTAGAGTCACAGTGTAGTGTAAAGAGGCAGTAAGGAGAGGTAAGTAGAGACTTACCACCAGGTGAACTGTGTTCTTGTTTGCCAACATCTTCTGCATAAAGAACCGAAAAAACATTGCGACTTCGTCTTATTTAAAATTCTTTCTTCTAGAGAATCTAAAACTATTTGTAACTTTTGCATAGTTTTAGTACTTAATTTTTACTGACTCTGAATGTTGAATTTTCTTTCTCTGAATTATCGTTTTCTTTATTTACGTTATGTTCTCAGACATTTATTCTAGTTTCCAAATCTGCCCATAAATCCAATCTGGGTCATTTATCTGAACCCTTTTTATGGAAGAAACAGCACACGTGGAAAGTGGTCACCGCCAACCTGGCAGAATCTTATTCACAGTTCTCTTAAAGTATTGCATGTACAAAAAATAGTTAGCAGTTCGTTCCGTAATTTTCGGCTTCATGGCATTAAATGTCGATGAAGACCAAAAGGGACATATCCTCTTTGTGTCGTTCTCCTCACTGCTGAGGGTCCACGTCTGTGGATTACTTACTCTCGGACCAAACTCACGTCGTGATCAGATAGAAAAAGTACGAAAATGTGCGTACAGCGGCGGCCCCTGCGCAGGGGTTTATTTCAGTCCGTTTCCGCGAGCTCCTTGTAACGTACGCGCAAATACAAGTGTTTAATAACTACCATCACATTGTGTAAGTAGGTATAATACTTTTTATTTAATTATATTTCAGCACAAATTTAAATTTGTGTTTAAAAAACGAATAAAACTACTATAATTAGTTCTATTATAGTTATGGGTGACAACCTTTGCGATTCAAGCATGGAGTGTCGTTGTGTCTGTGACCATCAGCGGTCCAGTGTAATATCGCCTTTCTCCGATGCGCGTATGGTTCAATTTGACTCGCGTTGAACGAAATTTTATGTAGGTTTTATGGAGCGTTCTTAGGGAGTGGGTCTTTTGTACTTGTACTATTAGAGCCGGTTCGCAATAAGTCGTGACGAAACTTTTATCGTTGGTCGGCTCCCGGCTCTTGCTGTTCCCAGAAGGTTTTTCTCTTTCCTATGACCAGTCGCTTACCAGTAATGATTGGTATGAGACTGGTATGATATGACGGGTATCATAGTGATCCGAATTGTGATCTTCATTTCTGGCAATGGCCACATATAATCTTTATTAAAGAAATCTTCCCTTCCAGCTGGACACGGGGTCAGCATTTCCCCCTCCTCGTATCGACCTACGACAGTTCCCCAAACGTCAGCACACCGGCGACTGGCTGGTCATCTTCCGAGTCATCATGCCCATGTACATGGTGATGACGCTGTCACAGTTCATCACCTACCTGCTCATGTTCGTCGTGGGAGAGAAGGAGAAGAAGATTAGGGAGGGGATGAGGATTATGGGGCTGAAGGATTCTGTTTATTGGTGAGTGGAAATTTAGTTTTAATTTCTAGATACTTATTTTATTTATTGAAACTTTAATGCACAAAGAAACATTATACAAAAGGCGGACTCAATGCCTAGTGGCATTCTCTGCCAGTCAATCTTTGGTTAAACGGAAAGACGAAGGGCGGTGCAGCGTGCAATGAACAAGTAATAAATTCTTATTCTTAAGTAAGCAGATTCTCTCATGCGTGATGAATGTATGGTCTTAAAACGCCACCCTGACCAAGCGGAGTGACGAGTCCAGTCTTTCAGAGGTGGTATAACTAACAAATAACAAAGCAGCTGCACAGGCCTTGTTGTAGTGGCTTTGTTATTTGTCGCCGCGACATGACACCCACGCACGGTAAGTGATGGGTTGGTGCTATTCTTAACCCACACGACACCAAACGGCCACTTGGCTACAGGTAAATTATTGGTAAAAGTGGACCTCTTAGGGTAGAACCCTTTTTTAGAGTGTTTCCACCTTAAAAGAGTGGACTCACAAATCCGGTTGGCCAGCGTGGCGTTGTAAGGGCATACATCCCTCGTGCACAAGACGATGTGCGTGAAGAGACCCTGGACTGGACGATATAAGGTCTGGTTACGGTTACTTTGGCATTCTTCCAAAACTTGTATTGTTCTCAGGGGCTCCTGGTTCCTGATTTACGCAGTTTTCGTCACAATACTCTCACTTGTCAGCACAGTTCTACTCTTCACTCTGAAGGTAAGAAGATCATTCGTTACTTGTTCTACACTTCACCTTGTGATTTTTAGATTGAAATGCACAGCACAAAAATTGTTTGGGTCTATAGGTGTTTCAGTTTAGTTGGTAGATGTCCCAAATTGGTTTTAGTAGTTCTAAGTATTTTGAATTCTAATTGGTTTAGTATATTTGAAAACCTCAAAAAATTTTTGATACATAGCTATTTTTTGAAAATAGTAAAATTTACCTTTCGACAATCTTTTTGTCGACACACAATTACAATGCATTATGTTCAATTTTATATATTACTAGCAAAACCCTGCAAACGTTGTCCTGCCATAGAAGTTGATGTGCTGCAGCGCCATCTAGTAGCGAGTTACAACAAAGTCGATATTTCGAAAAAATTCTCCTTGCTCAAATACCCATGTATATCAATTTTCATGGCGATCGGTTGAACGGTATAGAAGTTGATGTGCTGCAGCGCCTTCTAGTGGCGAGTTACAACAAAGTTGATAGCATAAAAACCTTCTCCATGGAAAGATACATATGTGTACATATATGTGCCAACTTTCATGGTGATCGGTCAAACGGTGTCGAAGTCTTTTAATCTCCAATATACCAACATACCCTTTTTTATATATATATCGCACACCTAGATCAAAACTAAGACAACTCAAAAAAAGCCATTTTTCAGTAGACAAAAAAAACGTTTCTCTTAATTAGTTGTTACTAAAGTTATGACATTAAAAACAGTTTAAGTTATAAAATATATCACAAAATAAACATATTTTAGAACTAGGGCTGAGGATCAATCCTTTTCACTGCAATTCCATTTTTTTGAGTTGTACCTCTTTAGTACAAACACATTTTGAGTATTTTGGTTAATTTAGTACCGGTATTTTGGTTTAATTTTGGTTCCGGTATGTCGTACTATAAATTCCCTCTGTCTTTGAAGATCTGCTACATTCCAATATGCGTTAAAGATGTTTTGTCTTGCTTCTTCATCAATATGATTGCTGCAACGCAGCCTACATTTTATGCCACAAGAAGCACGAACCCTCTTTTGGGGAACCTGTTTTTTCGATCTCGATAAAGATTGATAAGCTTTCCCAGAATTCCTCAGAACTTTTGCAACATTTGATTTCCACGTTTGTTCTTTCCTTAACCTCTTTTTTCCTCTTCTTTGGGTTTGTCATTGCAATTTTCAGACACAACAGTTTGAGGGGGCATAGTATTCATAACAAAACAGTCGGCTCTGGTTTCCCCTTCAGTATCAGAACTACTGTTAGCACTTGAAGTACATCTAAAACTGCTTGAGCTACTATTGGAACTTGAAGAAGATGAGGAAGAACCAATTACTTTGGGGGCAATTGTGTTTTTTTTTCTCGGAATAATGAAATTATGATCAGCGTCGGAGTCGTCAATGACACTTTCATCGCTTGGTGAAATATTATAGTAGTCATTTTCAACCTGTTCAGCCGGTGATGGATAATGGCTTTTCTTAGCCTTTTCTTGTACGCTGTTCACAAGAAAACGTCCTCGCTTAAACATTGTCCTGAAAAAACAAAGGATTTTATAGTTACTTGCACTTAACCATCAAAAGAAAGTTATCTCAAAAAACTATCATATAAAACAAGATAGTGAATAGTATGATTAAAATCAGTATGTAATTATAATAGAACCTATGAAACCCTACGTAATCTTCAGAACAAAACATGTAAAATATCTCGTTTAATATTGAATAATGTAAAAATATATTCGAACCAACAAAAGTAAGTTAACTAGAAATATTAAGTTTGTCAATCAAAACAAAGTCAAGTCAATATAGGAAAAATATATTTGCGTACCTTATAAATCAAAACTGGAACAACTCCAAATGTCCTAATAAGTATTTGTGAGTTAATTCACCAACACTGTATCAACTCAAAATATTTATAAATAAAAATGCAAATAAATTCAGCAAAACTAAGACTACTCAAAATAACCTTGATTTGTTTAATGCTCCCACGTGCATACCGTTGGCTATCCAATGTGCAACTGACAATACACCAGTTTGGCGGGGAGGGGGGAGCGTCAGCTGACCATTCAACAAAACGAAGTCAGCGCACATCTCTTAGTCGTTTATAAAGCTTTTATTGAATTTGTTTTTGTGGTTAGTTGCGTATATGACTAGAGTATCTCAATGCATTAATAACTCAAAAATCATGTTTTCTTAGTCGTCTTAGTTTTGATCTAGGTGTGCGATATATATATATATATATATATATATATATATATATATGGTGTTTTGTGTCACAAGATTTTTGCATCACAAAGCAAGCTATCAACATATTAGTATAATATGTATACACATATCAACAATGTAACGAGAGCATGATTTAATTTTTTGCAAAAAAAATCGAAAATATGCTGGTGGTTGTTGTAAGTAAAGGTTAGTAAAATGATTGAGAACAAAAAAGTAAAGCAAGACCTAATCATGGCGCTCTGTAGTCAGAGCGCGTTGGACTTTGTTCTTGAAAGTCATCAAACCGTCTTCCAATAAATCCAGTTCCGGATGTTCCGAAGCTAATTGGTTATATTTTCTACATATTCTAGAAATGGGTTTGTGAAAAGTTTGTCGAGTGCGGTGTACCATCAGCGTTTTCGGTTGGTTATTTTGTCGTTTCTCTGTTATTTGGCTTTAATATCTTATCTTTGTTTTGCAGGTGTTCCAGCACTCTTCATACATTCTAATATTCCTGCTGATGCTTCTCTTCGGGTTCACCATCATCACCTTCGCGTTCATGCTCACCCCATTCTTTGACAGAGCCAGGGTAAGATTTTTAAACTTGCTAACCTAGCGATCTTCACTCCTAAATTTCTTATAATATACACCTACTTCTACTCTGTTTTACCGCTCTTCTCAACCATTCACTTCTTGAGACTTAAATCTACAGTTGACCTGGACTTAGGACGTTTTACGGACCTCCTGAAAGTTTTATATTGATGTCGAAAGAGACTTATATCCAGCACCGTAGAGACGCTGGTGGTCCGATGGGTCTCGGGAGAGAAGACATACAATATTTCAATAAAAGTACATAATATATATAATGTATCACCTAAGTAACGCAACACCTGAAACATGTCAACCAATTAAAAGTATATAAAACCGTTTTAGTGAAAAATAAAATTATTTTAACTAATAAATTAAAAGTTACAATTATGTAAGGTTTTCATGTTGTGTCTAAAACATTCGTAGCGCTCATCACTCAGACTGGGCACAGAGGTGGCGAGCGCGACGCGGCTCGGGCGTCGCGCGTAGCATAAATAATATACTAAAATTGTACTATAAAAATCATGAAAAAAACCTTTTTTTTATGGACGAAGGCGGCAGACGAGCATACAGTTCACCTGATGGTAAGTGGATACTGCGGCCCATAGACATCCGCGATACACGCCCACATTAGTCCAGAACGACAAACGTTGGCACGCCCCTTGATGCGCTGCCTACCTTTGGAGATATAGGAGTGGATTTAGAGAAAGGGTTGGGAAAATGGGGAGGGGTAGGGTGGGAATGGTCTCTGGCACATTTCACTCACTACCTAAACACATACATACATTAGGGAAATAAGATAAAGTGGGAAATGCAGTACATTTCAAGGTAGTCTTCTGTAAGAGAGAGGGGTAATGTGGCTAGTCGAGCGCGCCCAGCAGCTGTTGGATTGCAGCGTGCACTCTCCCCCTCACCTATTGTTAAAAGTAGAATCGATTCTGCAACTCGATACTGAACAAACTATTTTCAGCCTTTGCCTTGTACATCTAGCAGTGGAAAGACACGGCTAATAGTGTAATGTAACTTCTTCCAGACGGCTGGTATCCTGGGCAGCTTCGCGGTGAATCTGATGAGCGGATTGTACTTCATCCAGGTGTTCGTCTCCAACGCGGACTCGCTCGCCTTCTGGTTCGTGTCGCTCATTAGCTCCAGCTGTTACGCGCTCGCCATGGACAAGGTACGCGTTTAATGTCTGGCTCCAAGGACCATTTTTATAGGAGGTGAAAAATAGGTGAAACAAGAACCGCGTTTGAAGAATTTTTCTTTTGAAAATGTTTTTTTAAATAGGTATATATATCTATGTCTATACTAATATAATAAAGAGGTAAAATTGTGCGTTTGTGGATATGTTGGGGGTAATCTCTGGAACTATAGAACCGATTTCAAAAATTCCTTCACAAATAGGAAGCTACATTATCCGTGTCTACTATAGGCTATATTTCATTTTGAAATTTTGAAAAATAAAACTTATAAACCGAAGCGAAGCGAGGGCAGGTCGCTAGTTTGCAAATAAAATACTTTTTATGATATCTTGCAGTCCATAAATGTCATTTTGATAGCACACAAAGAATTTTTCAAATCAAATCGTTTATTTGCTGAATATTTTAATAAGATGTTAATACAGTAATATAATAGGCTTTTTAGTACATTTCGCCTCTAAATTAGGGCATGCAAATTAATCACACTTAGTTATGAGACAGAGAAAAATACAAAATTATACACTTTCCACTTTCACTTCACTTTCCCAGGTCTGCTCGAAGAAATCTCCGCAGTAGATAAGCTTGCTTGCCTTTTATACATCTTTTCTTTTTCTTCCTTTTTATTTGTTTCATGTTATGTGTACAGAGCCGGCTTTACCTATGGCGCGGGGTGTGCGGCGCACACGGGTGCAGGGTTTTAGGGGGCGCTCTCAAAGACCCTGCGCCCGTGTTTCTACTAGAGGGCGCCGGGGTATTGATTGCACCCGGGCGCTACATGGGCTAGAGCCGGCGCTGTATGTGTATACAATAAATTGTTAAATAAATATACACATTACAATATACAATTAAATATTAAGATTTTAAAAAAAATTGCTGCTAGGCTGCATAAAGATACATTTTAGCAACAGCTGATTCCTGACGCGCGATCTTTAAGTGAACGTTGATTGAAATATCTGAAATTGTGATTGAACGCAGTTTGTATACTTTGTTACTCTTTGTAATTAATTTTAATACGAATGTGCAGTGCCACCACAAACCTTCTGGGTTTAAGGGCACAAAGTACATTAAGTATCATTTATTGTTTTCTGGTATATAAATAAAGAAAAAACAACATTAGAGGAATTAATCAGGACCTCATTGTCTTAGTTAAGTAAAATCAATATCGATCATGTCACGTATCAATTTCACGCAAAATTATCAGTGAAAATTTAGAATATTCGCTAAGATGACACTTTCTTTGTCGCAGGCGTTAGTGTTGGACATGGCTGGAGTGGGAGTGACGTGGGACAACCTGTGGAGTGGGCCGGGGGTACCATTTGGCGGCAGCCTCATCATGATGGCCATCGACACCGTGCTTTATGGGCTCGCCGCTTATTGGCTCGACGCCGTCATACCCAGTGAGTTACATAACTTTCATTACGGCAAAGTTTCAAATGTCGATGTCCCGGCTCCGAATACATGTTTATTGTGTTCGGTGTCGAGACCTAGCCTCCTTGTGCGTATTTATTTTTAAGGACATCTTGAAGCGTATGCTCTGCACAGTACTGGTAGAAGAAGTTCTACTTGAAAATCATGCATTTTTTACTTGAAACATTATGCTCGAGAAACGTCATAATTATAAAAACTACAAACATACACTAACTCACAGTTAAAATCGTAGCGGAATTCTAATGTCCGTTTCCGCTCAAAACTCTCGCCAGCGTCGTTGAGGAAT
This sequence comes from Sesia apiformis, assembly GCA_914767545.1. Classification (NCBI taxonomy): domain Eukaryota; kingdom Metazoa; phylum Arthropoda; class Insecta; order Lepidoptera; family Sesiidae; genus Sesia; species Sesia apiformis. Next base: position 1,663,563 of record OU611968.1, read on the forward strand.
CCGCTCCCCTCCCCGCATACCGACCACATCTCAACCAATATGTAGAAAAATACGCAGCGGATTCCGCTGTCCACCCCGCGACCACTCCGGACGCAACCTATGGCCGTCCATTATCTCGCGCAGCGCATTAGCCTTGTAATCCAGCGAAGTAAGGCCGCCAATGCATTGTGTGGGTATGGATTGATTTTACAATATGCTCAATATACAATATACCTAACTGAATTAAAATATAAAATATCTTATTATGGATAATTTATATTTTAATTCAGTTGTAAATACAATCTCTTCCATTTCTTTGAAAAACTGTTGTAATACTTTTGAATAATTAAGTACAACCGGAAGAGAGGTTTTCCTAAACAGTAATGAGTAGTAAACAATATCGATTATTAATTAAACTTAAGATTCCATAACTCATACTTTGCAACCCTCACAGGTGAATACGGCATCAAGCAGAAGCCCTGGTTTTGCTTGTTACCATCGTTCTGGTTAGGCAGTCGCCGTGGTCGCGTGTCTGCCGTGCATTTCCACTCCAACGGCGAAGCTGCACATAATAAGGATATTGAACCAGTGCCGAGGTAAGTTACAATGGAGGGTATTGCTGAAAAGGGAAAGTCCGGAAATGTATACTGCTCTCCGAAAAAAGAAAAGGTATTAGTAACATTTATTATTTGTGTTTATATTAGACTAGCTGCAGGCGGCAGACGTTGTCCTGCCTGTGTATATTTATTTACCTCTCTATATAGAATCACAAATTATTCTGTTTTGCCCTCGATGATTTTCGCGATCGATTGAACAGTATAGATGTTGAGCGCTGCAGTGAGCGCTATAGAGTGCTGCAGCGCCATCTAGTGGGGAATTACAACAAAGTCGATAGCTCGAAAATATTCTCCGTGCTCAAATACCTATGTATACCAAATTTCATGGCGATCGGTTGAACGGTATGGAAGTTGATGTGCTGCAGCGCTATCTAGTGGGGAATTACAACAAAGTCGATAGCTCGAAAATATTGTCTGTGCTCAAGTACCTATACCAATTTTCATGGCGATCGGTTGAATGGTATAGAAATTGATGTGCTGCAGCGCCATCTAGTAGCGAGTTACAACAAAGTCGAAAATATTCTCCGTGCTCAAATACCTATATATAGCAATTTTCATGGCAATCGGTTGAACGGTATGGAAGTTGATGTACTGCAGGGTCATCTAGTGGCAAGTTACAACAAAGTCGATAGCATAAAAACCTTCTCCTTAAAAAATACATATATGTGCCAACTTTCATGGTGATCGGTCAAACGGTGTCGAAGTCTATTAACATCAGATTACCAACATACATTTTTATATATGTATATATAGATAAGTGTTGCCGTGTGGTGTGGGTCGGCTATACAATAGCACCACCCCATCTCTTCCCGCGGGTGTCGGTAAAGGCGACTATGGTATAAGAAAGCGGCTACTACAACCGCTGAGGAACTACACCACCTTTAAAAGAGTGGACTCGCCAACCCGCTTGGCCAGCGTGACGTTTTAAGGCCATACATCCCTCATGCACAGGACAATGGGCATGAGGTGGTCCATATCCAGCAGTGGTTACCGAAAGGGCTGATTGCATTGCATTAGTAACATTTTTAACGAAAGCATAAGTAAAATTATGTTCAAAAATTAAAAATAAACAAATAGCATAAATCGAAAAGTATCCTGTTCTTCTTTTTCCAACGAATCATTTTAATTCGGTGGAATTGTGAAGTGTGCTAAATAGGATAGTTTGTAATTGGATAATTATCGCTCAATATGGATATCTATCTGTGGATATCATATTCAACAGCGCTGCCTACCTTTGGGAGCTTACCTAAGGCTTTGGGAATAAAAATTTCGAAAAAGTGTTTGTAATGGATTGAGAAATAAAGGAAATGGAATGGAATCTATTATGGAATAGAGAATGGCTATTGGATGACAATGGGATGAATGATTATAAACGGGGCCTGGCAATTTTCACTTATACATCAATACTGTTCACGGCGGTTTTTTGTACGAACAATTTTATATCTCGTTTCCGCTATAATCTTCTAAATCATTTTTTTTCTACTTTACCTAGAACTTCCAAGTTCCAAATTAATTTTTTTCAAACTTTGCCTTCCTTAGGGAACTTCAAGACAAAGAAGCGATCAGAATCGTGGGTCTCCAGAAAAGCTTCCGCCAATGCCGTCGGGCAGAAATCAAAGCTATCGACGGAATTGACCTCAGTATATACGAGGGTCAAATCACAGCAGTTCTAGGACATAACGGGGCCGGGAAGTCGACACTATTCAATATCCTGACGGGATTGACTGCGCCCACTGCTGGAACTGCCTATGTCTATGGATTGGATGTTAGGTAAGGAAGACCTATCTGCAGGGATTTGTTTAGTTAGACAGTTGTTAGGCACCAACCAATTTTGAGGGTGTTTACATATTTAAAATTAGCTTTTATTGTAGATCGTATTTCAAAATGTTCTATTTAATGCACTTGGTGTATATTGCATCTCTTTCTATGGTTAGAAGAGAGAAGAAGATGTTCTTGCTCATAAATTAGAAAAAAACCAATGAACACGAATAATATACTCGTATAAAATAACTATAAAATTTTAAGCTAATTGTAATTGTGTGTAATAACTAATAACGAATAAATTTAGAATTGAACTTCCTAGGTTTTAATTTAGCTGTTTTGAATTTTTTTGGGCTCCCGTGTAAAATTATATTAAAATATAGTACTTACTTAGATTTTGATATGGGACAGCCGACCTGTTAACCAAGTCCTTTTATGCTCATTAATATCCTCAGCGAACTTGTATGAAGTACTCTTTTATTATCAGGGACCCAAATGATATGCACGAGATCCGACAAATGATAGGTGTGTGTCCACAACAGGATGTGTTGTTTGATCTACTGACTGTCAACGAACATTTACAATTCTTCGCCGCTGTAAAGGTAATGATTATTTGTGATTTTTGTGATCCTCTCAAGTCATAACCCCAGAACTAAATTGAAGCCTACATGATGTTTTGTTAGCATTCTTTACATCGATCCATTTATCAATCACACGATACTTAATCACTTTCAATAATACGACATTTTAATTGATTAAATAATTAAAGATATTATAAATCGATTAGTAAAACCAAAAATCAAAATATCAAGTATAATGTCTAAGTTATATAACTTCGAAATCTAAGTAAAGGAAATACGCTACTATGATAGTGACGTCACTAACACGGTCACATTACAGTCACGGTGAGTGAGAGATACGACAATAGTTCCCGTCTTGAATATTCTCAAGTTCATACCTACCTAATTTACTAATGAATTTTTAATATAAATGTTAAACCTTTATATTTTTTATGTACAATAGAACACCCTGGCCATATACCATCTTTGTGTATTTTAAATATTATATACAAAATAATGCCATTTCATTCATATGTTACTGTCAGATGAAAAGTTTCTTACGTTGTATATATCTGCGTAATAAAATTATCTAAAAGGCCCTCTGCTATATTCTTTACCATCCTAAAGAATAGTAAGTTTATTTCTTCTGTAGTTTTTCTACAATTTTAAGTACAGCCAACTACCGCCAATTCGCCAATTAGCAGGTACCTAAACGTCATCATCTTTCCGTAGACTTTAAATAAAATATTTTTTTTTTCTAAAATGACTCTTACAGCAATGACCTTCCCGATGACTCACTCTAACCATCTTTATATGTGATTAATTTTAGGGTATACCACGTAAAACCCTTCACGATGAAGTACAGAAGGCTATGGTGGAAGTTGGTTTAGCGGACCAAGCTGGTGTCTTTGCTAAACATTTGTCTGGTGGACAGAAGAGGAAGCTTAGCATCGCCATTGCTTTCGTTGGAGATCCTAAGGTACCAGGTAGTCATTTATTGATAGAATAGATATTTGATATCCCACAGGAAAATTAGTAAAGCTTCCTTGTTTAGATTCAGACCGAATTATTTTCTTTAATTAGTCTTAGATCGAATGGATGAAAACTAAATAGTATTATGACAAAAAAATTACATACAGTCCTTAATCTTATGAGAAGTAAAAAGTCAACCGTCAATAGAAAAAAGCATAGTCGAAGAGACAGCATATCGCTAAATCGATAGATACTGTTAAAGCAAAGAAAGTGCTTTGTTATTTACGTTAACCGTATATTTTAGTGGGTATCTTGACTTAATCACCATAAAACCCCATGATGAGACAACTGATTTCGTTAGATACTTAAACACCGAAAGTAGAAAGTTTATTGGCTTAAATGATATTAAGCTCCACTATACTCTATTCACATTAAGAAAAAGTGACGTCTTCAGTCCAATGTAGCATAAAATATCGTTAATTGGTCCATCGAGGACCGCTTCCTCTCGTAATTGGTCAATAGCTGAAATCACGTGACTGATAGTGATGACATGACTATTTTCTTAACTTGAACAGAGTATCGATGAAATTTTCAATTAGATGTAGTTGTTCTAAATCTTATGTCTCATTGAATAACAAATTGAAAAAAAAGATAATAATTATAGATTAATAGATATTATATTATTAAGTAAATATAAAATTTCTGTACAAAGGACATAAGCTTGGCTGTTGTACATCATGTTTTTAATCCATTTTTATGTACTATATGTGTGTGTACAATAAAGGTTAAATAAATAAATAAAACAATTCTATTTCAGATAATAATTCTTGACGAGCCAACAGCAGGAGTGGATCCAGTGTCCAGAAGACAAATGTGGAGAATTCTCCAAAGAGCAAAGCGCGGGAAAGTGTTGTTATTGACTACACATTTTATGGACGAAGCAGATATTTTGGGGGATAGGAAGGCTGTTATCAGTAAAGGAAGGGTTAGTATTCATTTCATTCCTTTTTTAAGAAACCGAGTTATTCAGGATAATTAAATATGTTTGTTAAGTTCATTCAAAAAGATTGCTTAATTACTGATAAAATTTATTAATCTTTTTGCAGGTTCGTTGTGCTGGGACTTCGTTGTTTTTGAAAAACAAATTTGGTATTGGATACCACTTGACTTTGGTGTTAGATGGTAAGATAATCTGTGTTTCAGTCAGAAACTAAATTTAACTTCAAATAAGTAGATACCTAGCTTTTGATTGTGTTAACAATAATATTTTCATTTAGCGTTTATGTAGAATACCTACAAAATTAATCAAATGTTACAAACATACGAATTGCCAAAATGTCAGAAGTTAATTATTAATATTCATATTTTTCTAAAATTAACAACGTTAATTATTACAATTAAAATATAGTGGTTCCACAGGGATCTATTCTAGGTCCCTTCTCATTTCATCATTTCACCGTGTCTTACTTATTACTGCTTCTTTTCATTACTAATTACTAATTCATCAAGGATCTCTTCTTATTTCGATATCAGCCTATAACGTTTCGCTGCAGGCCACAGATCTCTAGTAAATCACCAGAGGATTTCGACCCACAATCCTTTTTTATTTAATCAAGGGCCGAATTAAAGGTCCATGAAGCCTGGGCTACGGTTTGTGTCGGGACCCTTTTAAGAGGGCACAACTTTCTCGACACCCCGCAACTTCCAAAATCACATAACGGTGGTCATCTGGTCTTCCTAAGTCAATAGTTTTAAAATAATTTTTTTTGGCTCTACTATGACGTTTCTCGTCCATCAAGCCCCCCCCCCCCCGCCCCTTTAATGCCATTTAATTCATTTACTTATTTAATCCACCCTAATTATCTTTACAAAACAGGTGCTTGTCGAGAACATCAAATCACTCGTCTAGTGCGGGGACACGTGCCTCGAGCCGAAAAGGCAAGAAGGCACGGGCGGGAACTTTCCTACATTCTACCACACTATGCTGTTCATCTGTTCCCGCCATTATTCCAAGCCATTGAACAGGAGATACGGGAGAAGACTAATCGGTTAGGTCAGTATTTCTCCTGTTAGTTTCTCTTTTATTTCATTTATTTTGGAAACAAACTGTTTAAATGGGGGTTATTACGTCACAATAGATGACATTTTATTCCATTTCTACAATATAGATTAATTTAACACACATATTCTTTAGGTGGGCATAATTGTAAATCTGCACTAAATATTTATTCACAATTATGCTGAATTAAAAACCTCCATAAGGTGCCTTCCACGTACAACATGTTACAATATCAACGTCGACTTTCATGTGTTAGGTGTAACAAGCTATGGCGTGTCAATGACGACCCTAGAAGAAGTATTCCTCAGTTTGGAAGGAGAGAACGCGGAGGAGATAGATGCAGTGGAAGGAGTCTCTTCCGTGAAGTTAGTGAGGGCTCGCGCTCTCTCTCGCAGTCTCTCGCTACAAAGCAAGACTCTTAGTTACCAGGTATGTAAAAACTTTGGGTACGACAGTATGCCGTACTAGTTTATCTTCAGTTATCCTAGGTCATCTATTCACAATGAAGTTTGTTTGTACGAGTATGTCTACACTAATGTATACAGGCCTTAAAAACTGTGGCTCTGTGGCTAGAAACTAACTTATTGACTTAAAACATTTAAATATCTCAGCCAAAACGAAGCCACCGCTTACCCTTCAAATCAAAATTCATAATTCATAATACCTGTATCCTAATTGAACAGACAGATACAATAAACTATCTCGGCAGTAATTATTGTTTATAACCTAAAATGGCGCCTACACATTGACTATTTGACAGCTCGGCTCCGTAAATTAGTGTGTCTTTAAAAAGTTGCGCCACGTCGCTAAAAAGTGGTATATTTTGCGTTCGGTCAGTCTCTCATCATAACATATTGTATTACATGTTGGGGTGGAACTCATAAAACTGCTCTTATTAAGCTCGATAGAACTGAGAGAACAACTAAGCCCTTCAGGTTTCCCAGGCAAACCCTTTATTATCAGGGGGCAGAGTTACTGACGGTAAGACAACTCTCTAGACAAAAATCCACGATCCTACGATTTCACACTACTATATTGAACACCATTGCTACTCCCTACTAACCGTGAAAGGAGACGTGTAGTCGAAATAAACGTGTGGCTAAAACCTGAAATTAAAACAAATCACTTTAAAAAGTTTTACTTTCATATGGGCCCACCGCTATGCAATAAAATCAATTGGTAGATAAAAATCTTAAGTCTATATTTCAGTGCAAAAAAAAACACTTTTCATTTGGCTACTGAAAGAGAACTACAAGAACACAGAATCCTTTATATCATAAACTAATAATTACTATACTTAAGTTACATACAAATTGCACTTAACTATAATTAACCCACACCTAATTACAAAATTTATATTACACATAAATAAATAACTTACACACGAATTACACTTTCACATGCCTGTAAATTACATAGCTATAGTATAACTATTCACCACTCCAAACACTAAATAATCTATATACGAGTATAATTACATACCTATAGCATAACTGTTCACCACTCCAGACACTAAATAATCTATATATATATATATATATATAATTTACATTATACTAATCCTTTACTACTTGTATGTATAAAACTATCCACATTATAAGTTCTTTCTCTAAGTGTTTTTGTTAAATAAATGTCTTTTTATTTATTTTATTGTTTAGACTGGCCGTGATCTTTTGATTTCTCCACCAACTATTGTTAATCGTCACATCAAGTATTATGCTAAAAACTCAATGCAAATAAACACGCCCATTTCTCCATTCGTTTGTGTGGGATAATTGCTAAAACTCGCAACGTTCTCGCGATTTTGCCAAATTCTATACCTACTCTTCTGCTTTCGTCTGTTCTGACTTTTTCCTTTATAAATCACCTATCCCTCTAGTCGTTGGTGTAGAGTCATTGCGAATATTTTGCAAATTTCCATAGGTTTTTCGTAATTACATTCTATTTTCTTCTCTCTGCTCTACTCTCTTAATTCTATCCTTTTCAATTCTATTTTGACTATGCACTGAACCATAACTTGTTACATATCTGCAAAGTGTCGTAGACACTATATTCTTTCTATAGAGAAAATACTCCGGGTCCGATTTAAACGAATATTGCAGTTTAATAATCTGCAATTAATTGCAGGAACTAAATGACAAAGACCAAGCAAAGGCGACATCACTACCAACTCCGCCGGCTTCCCACGCGCTGCACTCCACTACGCATGGAGTTGAACATGTTAAGGTGAACCTATTAAATAAAAATTATTATAATAAGATCGTAACAGAGTTGTACATTCAATATTTTTTTAGAATTTATAGCCCAATCCAACATTTTTTTGGAATTTTTGTACATCGGTCTATCACGCGTACGCGTATCACGCGAAAACTACTAGTCGGATTTCAATGAAATTTAATGAGTGTTATTTTTTTTTGTTTCTTAATTTTATTATAAATTCAATGTTTTACTTTTAAAGTGTATGTTATGGATTATAATAACAATGATTATATAAGTGTTAATTTTCGTTAATTTCATATAGTAAGGATCAGTTTAGGATATAACTGTTCCTCGGTTAAAGATTGATAATTTAATTAATTGTTACCTACAGTACTTAGAAACAATCGGGGGAATGTTATTGGGAATTATGTTTTGTTATTAGTGTATAAATTTAGTTCTGTTAGTTCAGTACAATTGTTTAATACAATTCCTTAAAAGTGAACTTGCAATTACTACTCCATATTTGGTATTATTATCCTTTGATTTCAGTTAGTGATACTCGTACATGTCTTCAAAAAGGTTTTTTTTAAAAAACTAATTAGTAGCGGAAACCGGTAAACAGTATTGTAAATATCCATATCCGTATCCGAAAAATTATATCCCTAATAACCCTAGTATATAGTCGTGAGGTCATGACTTCCTCGGACCCTACCAATAATAAAAACTCCCCAAGTAATCCTGATTACTCCTACATTTTATACTAGAGACTTTCAAATTCCAAAACACCGACCACATTGAGCGCATATGAACTATACTCGTAGATAGATAGTTCAGATGGGTAACACAAAATAAGCTACAACAACTGTTTAATTGGAATTTGGACAGGTAACCCCAGAGGTCCCGGTCTCGGTGGATGCTCTCGGGGAGCTGGTGAAGACCAGGCCTTCATGCTGGAGGACCTTTTGTGCCCTCGTCTATATCAGGACTGTGAGGATGATACGGGACCCGTACAAGTTGTATGTGATGATCTTCATGCCTATTAGTGAGTATTGTAACTTTTATATTTAAATATGAAATATGATAAGAATTTCCCCTTGCATGGAAATTATTTTTATGGTGTTTTTGTAAATTTTAGTCATGAATTTAATAAATTAATAAAGAATAAAATTAGATGGAAAATAAAATACCTATTAGTTCGTAATCGTCAATTTCGAATATGGGATTTATGGGAAAAGGGATATGGATTTATATAACGTAAACGAAGTGCCATTTACAACTGGATATTGGGTCCAAAAATCCGGTAGGATTTTCTTGTATGCATACTCTACGGTCTACATATTTTTTAAGGAACACGCATTATTGAGAACATGGTTTAATCAATTTTAAAGTTAATTAGGGTAACAGAAAGGAGTGGTAATTTAAAAATACTCTAATCAAACTTTAAGATTGATTAGAGTATTCAGAAGCAGCGATACTTGAGAATATACTATAACCAACCGTAAGATTGATCAGGGTAACTACGAACAGGGCAGTTGAGAACATGCTTTAATCAACCGTAAGATTGATCAGGGTAACTACGAACGGGGCAGTTGAGAACATGCTTTAATCAACCGTAAGATTGATCAGGGTAACTACGAACGGGGCAGTTGAGAACATGCTTTAATCAACCGTAAGATTGATCGGGGTAACTAAAAACTTACCTCATTGAATCATATTCTCAATCAACCGTAAAAATGATCAGGATAATCGAGAACAGGGCTAATTGAGAATGTGCTTTAAGATAGGAAAATAGCAAGCGAATTTACTTTATCTTCTTCTTCCAGTTTCCTGTGCCCTCGGTCTATACATGAAATCGCGGCAAATTGTATTTTTTCGGATGCAACCTCTTAAACTCGACCCCAACGCATACTTCAACAGAACCCCAATCGCAGTCTTCAGTGAACAGGACAATTTCAAGGAACTAGAGGATTTAAGGGAATCCCTGGACAATCTTGGAGCAAACCCCATAGTGGATTTTGATGGAAACTTCTCGAGTCTTCTTGATATGGAGAATTTCGGGGCGTTCAGTTTAAAAGACAGTCTTATACCGTATGGAAAGATAATGGCCTATTACAATAGTACATATACGCACAGTTTGCCTATTATTATCAATTTGTTGGACAATAGTATTTATAGGTAAGTACGATAAAACAAATGTTTTTAAACAAATGTTAGGACATAGAAAAACATGTTAATGTTTTTTATTATAACATGTTAGGTATCTCATGTTTTCAACAAAAAAACTTTATTTAAAGACATTTTAAACGATGTTTTTTGTTAAAAAATATAATAGTTTTAAAAGCGGATAACCTATTATCCGCTTAAAATAAAATTCTTAAATAAATGTATTAAATAAAGTTTTTTTGTTGAAAACATCAGATAACATGTTATAACAAAATACATGAACATGTTTTTCTATGTCTTTTTCTATGTTTTGTCTCTTAACATTTAAAACATTTTTAAAAGAAATGTAAAGATATTTTTAAAAACCGTTATCCGTCTGTCTTTAAATAATGTTTTTTGTTAAAGAAATTGTTCAGAAACTAGTGTTTTTAATTAAATGTTGTAAAATATTTTACTTTATAAGGCACTCGAGTTGAACCATGTCCAACAATGTCCATTAACAAAAACAGTGTCCATTAACAAAAAACATGTTTTAAAAAGAAACAACAGATAACAGACTGATAACAGCTTGATTTGTTTAATAAAAATATAATAGAATTTTTACGAAGTATTGACGAAGTTTAATAGATAAATTAAAACAATGGTAAACATTTTTTTTAATCAAACAATGTTTCAAGGCCTTAATTTGTTTTTGACGAAATATTTGTTTAACTGGGAATAGAACCTAGCATTTTTCGCATAGTAAATTAATCAAACTAATCAATCATTTCAAAAAACATTCAGTTAATCTCCTTTCCAGAGTTCTAATGTCAGGATCAGGGCTGGTGGAGAGTTTCAAACCAATCCAGGTGGCGGCACACCCCTTCCAGCAGACTGAGCAGCAGGAAGAGTTCAACCTGGGCAACGTGGTGTGCGCCATTTTTATGGGTATGATCTTCGCTCTGGTCCCAGTTACTCTGGCTGTCGACATCGTTTATGATAGAGAGGTGAGGAAGTTAAAAATTAATTCAGAACACTCAAAACTGTGAATACCTAATTGTATCAGCCTTTAATGTCCCATATGGAGGGCACATGCCTCCCCTAGTAAATCACTAGGCAGTTTCAGGCCGTAATCCACCACGCAGGCCCAGTGCGGATTGGTGGATCACATACTCCAGATTTTTTAAATTTCTGGAGCACGCGGGTTTCCTCACGATGTTTTCTCTTCCTCACCGAGGATTTTGTCTCGCTATCACACGAATATGAGTCCAGTGTAGGTTCATAGGCTATCACCGCTTTAATACATAATAATATTTTCAATACCTGATACTATTTTAAATGATGTTTTCAATACCTATTAATATTTTCAATACCTAATACTATTTTAAATGATATTTTCAATATTTATTAATATTTTCATTACCTAATAATATTGTCAAATAGATAAAACCACAATCGTAGCCAGCCCTCGTATCGTCCGCCGCGGGACATACGTGGTGCACCACAGATTTATTTATTTATAAAAAGGATCTCCAACATAGGATACATCAAGCTTACATTTGATGAATATACTTAAATCTAATTTATAAAGTACCTAGGTACTTAGAGAAGAACACAACATTGTTATTGATTAAAACACAAAATTAAAAACAATGTTTTTCATATATGAAATTATATTAGTAGTGTCATTTTAATTAAGTAATTATATAATTTAACAAAAATATCAGCGTTCTGGACTAATGCAATGCCCCTTTTAGTTTCACTGCCTGCTCCTGCACATTGTATTGTGCATGAGGGCAGAGTGGACTTAAAATGTCACGCTGGCCAAGCGGGTTGGCGAGTCCACTCTTGTAGAGGTGGTGAAAGTACCTCAGGACTTGTGGTACCAGTTTTGTTATCGAGATCAGTCCAGAATGGCAAACGTAGGCGTTTGCCATTCTGCCCGGCGTTTGTCATTTTGTCGTTTGTCCGGCCCCTGAATTCACTGCATACCATTAGAGATTTAAGAATGTATTTGCAAAAAGCGTTGGGAAAATGAGGAGGGATAGGATCGGATGGTACTCCGACTAGGGGTAATCAATTGAATCAAAAATAACAATCAGTTTTGAAGTTGAATGTATCTATGATATGAAAAGAAGTTTCGCAAAAAGATACCTGGATTAAAAGTTCGTAGATGACACAAATCAGTTTAGTAGTTTCAAAATTACGAACATTTTGAATAACCTACAACACAATAATTAGATTTTTAATTAATGTTCATTTAATCAGGTTATGTAAAGAACATTTTTTTTTTTAATTCTGATAGCAATTCCGATATGTGTCCTTAAATACCTTCAAAAAAATTCGTTTGAGTATAGATAGAGCCTCTTAACTTTTGTAATATCACATTGTTATCATTTGATTAGTCCATTTAAAGTTTAAAATTTTAGTTAGTAAGTACCTATATTGTTTTTAAGTAAGTAACATATATTCGAAATTTATAACATCAAAATTTACCGGTTTTTTTTTAAACTTTTTAACATGCATAATACTATTTTATTGAGCTTCTACGCTTGGTTTCGCTCGCGTGGACTAAGCAACTGTAAAAGATTTTTAACACCTGTAAAAACACCGACATGATGGATTTCACGGATGAAGTAATGCCATTGTCATTTTTTTATTTTCCTCTATAACTCAACTTCCTTGTGTGATATGAAGATGACACATATACCAGTTTTCCTTCTGGATACTTAGCTATATATTAGTGCAAACCCGATCAAAATCCGTTCAGTAGTTTTTACGCGATGCTCAAACAAACATACACACATACAGAGAAACATACAGACAAAGTTTTTAAAACTACTGTTTTGGGAACTGTAACTACTAAAGAGACCCCCAATATTTGTTTTTATATTAAGTCAATATACAGACTCAATCCTTTTACTGTTTTATTATCTGTATTAAAGATATTTATGAGCAAGCTGTTGGTCTATTACTTTTCTTACGCTTAGTTTAATCGCTTATTCATTGTAACATATGTATGTGGGATTCAATTTTTCCATTGTAGAAAACGAAAATGAAACGAGTGGAACAACTTTCACTACTTGTAATTTGTTCTTTTGATTTTTAATAATTTTAACATAGTTCTAAGCAACCACTCCTCTCACCACCCAGCAGCCATCTTTTTGTTTTTTCTCTCTCTCTCTTCTCGCTCGCACACCATCGTTCAGAAACATGTTATTTTATGCAAGATTTTAATCCTACCAAGATTTAATTACAATTAATAGGTGCAAGATTAGAGTGCTGCAAAATTTAATCCTTTAAGTATGTTACAATTAATAGGTGAATTATATATGTATTAGTGTAACAATGCTGGCAAACCTAATAAATAAAATTGAAATCAAAAACAGAAACGATCATCTGATAGGTACTAAGTTGTAAATTTTGGTGACTTTTCAAAGTCAGTTGACTTTGCGGTCAGTTCATTCAGTATTCGGACAGTCATTATTACGTATTGATTTGTATTCTAATTCCAGATCAAAGCCAAGAATCAGCTGCGCGTGAACGGACTCTCGATGTCGATGTACTTCCTGACGTACTTCACGATACTCATCGTCATCGTTCTCATCACCAGCGCCGGAGTACTAGTACTTGTGAGTATCACGTACTACTTCTATATTGGCTAGCATTTAATCTTCGATGATTTTTTTAATCTGATTTTTAAATGGCACACCAGCGGTTGCATTTCCTTCTACCTTTAAAGATTTATGAGTAAATTTAGAAAAAAGGGCTGTGGAGATAGAGAATAGCAATTATGACGGGACGAAAAGTTTTCCTCATACCATTCTACATTAACCAAGGGCGTAATCAGGATTTTATCCAGAGTGGAGCAAAGCAAACAATTTTATCCGCAGTGGAGCAAAGCAATCAATTTTATCCGCAGTGGAGCAAAGCAAACAATTTTCTCATAATTTTAATACAGAACGCAGATAATGCAGAAAGGCTGTTACCTACTTAGTCTTCTTCATGCCAGGGGGGGGGGGAGGGGCAAGCGCCCCAACCTGCCCCATCGTGGATACATGCCCTTGCTCTTGACGCTTAATTTATACCTTTTTTAGTTCACCGATAAAGAAACTTTTAGATAAAATCTTTTTCCAGGTCATTCTCAACGACATCCCAAGCCTGACCAACGGTTCAGCCATCACGATGCTGTCCTTCCTACTCCTCTTGTACAGTCCATCCGCCATCCTGTTCAACACGTGTCTATCGTATGTTTTCGACAAGATGGACTCGGCTCAGAGCATAATGCCGAACATCACCACGTGGGTTGGCGTCATACCGTTCATATTGGTCGCGGTCCTCGATACCTTCAAATGGGGCAAGTATCATAGATAAATGTAAAATATAATAATGTTAAATATACGCGATTTAAACCGTTCAAAGTTGTTTAATTGCTAAGTATCAAAGATACTTACCATAGCGTAAGTGAGCAATCGTTAATGGACACGTGTGTGCTTTTAATCATTGGGATCTGGTGTAGATGGTAAGTGGTAACTTGATGGCAAGCCGTAATTTGATAATAATATCTGTAGCTTTATAGCGGTTGCTTGATGGGGTACGCGGTAATTTGATGGCAATTTGCAAACTGATGATAAGCAGTAACTTGATAACAATTTGTGCCTTAATAGCAAGCGGCTACTTGATGACGATTTGTAACTACGTCGCAAGCAGTAAGTTAACGGCAAGTAGTAACTTAATAACAATTTACAACTTGGTAGCAAGCGGTGGGTACTTTGTCGGAAAGCGGTAACTTGGTAGCAAGCATTACCTACAATAACTTTGTAACTTACTAGCAAGCGGTAACTAAATAACAAACCGTAACTTGACAGCAAGCAGTAACTTGATGACAAGCAGTAACATGACGGAGTAACTTGATGGCAAGAGATAATTGGATGGTAAGCGGGACTTGATGGCAACCTGCAACTTAACAATACTACTGCAAATGGACATATGGATTGGTAATAGAGAATGCTGAGTATAACTAACTAACTTTAATAGTAAACAGAAAGAGAGATGAAATGGTCATGAGAGATGAGATGGTCAATTGTTATTACCACCTAAACACAAATAGATTGAGCTATCGATATAATACTGAAATATTGTTTTAATTGAATGATTATAATTAACATGTCTTACAGAAATAAACCAAACTTTACGGGTACATTAACGAAATATGAAGTATAAAATAATCGATAACTTGTCAATTGTTAAAACGTTAATTATCATGCTTGGCTTATGCTGTTCTATTATGTAAACATGTACATGAATATAATTGCAGGTAGCGACATTGCATTCTACCTCCACTTGGTGTTCAGTTTCCTGGACGTCATGTACATACCATATGCCATCATCTACTATGTTGATAGGTGAGTGCTTAATATTTTTAATCATGATTGATATGAAAAAAGTCAAACCAGATTAAACTTCATATTATTTTCTTTAGAATTGTACACTATTTAATTTTACTTTCCGGTAAATGTCAAACTATCACCATAATCATTTCTTTATACTTTGACATCTGTCACAATGTGACCAATTTATGCATTTCAAATTTAAACAATCACTTTCATACGTCACTTTCATACGTCACTTTCATTCAACCAATCATACGCCTTTCATTCAGTACTGCCAACGCAACGATTTGAGAATTGTCAACGTAATCAAATTAAATTTTTGCGCTTGTAGACTTCTGATAGGTATTCCACGTTCATATGTATGGGTAATTCTAATAAATCAATGTAGTGTTTTACAGTCCCATGTTTTAGTTTTGTGTTTCGAGCTCATTTCCCATCCCTTTCACCCCACCCCATTATAATTAAATAATGCTGGTCAACCATTTTCGTATTGTACAATAATTTCAGCACGATTGAGTAAAACAGGAACAAACGTGCATCTCTTAGCATTCGGTCACGGTCGTAAATACTAAGATGGCCGACTGGCATTATTACAATATAATTTTCTCCTACTTGCTCGGAAATGGCTTCATTATTTTGAAAAAGGAATACGTCAAACGGCTCTTTTCTGTACACACGCCAGCAATTTCCAACACGACAATAATAGAGATTGCTGGACAGTAGCGAGGTTATTTTTAGTGCACACTAACATAAATTAGGTTTTTTTAGGTACACGATATTTATTATTATAAAGGCTGAATGTGCATTTCTTTTCAAAAGTTTCAATAAAGAACAAAGACCGCGCGCAGTCGAATTGGCGGGAATGAAAATCAGATACCTACTCTGTATTGTGGATGTTATGTTCTCATAAGTTTATCACAATTTTAAGTTGTCTAATAAACAATGAGTACTAGTTCGCTGGAAGGTGAATTAGATTTAATATGAATTAAACTTCTGTTTCTTGAATTAATTTGTTTATTGTTTCCTCGCAAATTAGAGAAAAATACTATACAAGTCTCAGCCGAAATAGCAATTAACGGCCTCGGCCTTGGCCATGTTGTGTCATGTGACTGTGAAATAGTACCACCTCATCTCTTCCCGGGAGTGTCATCAAAGGCGACTAAGGGATAACAAAGCCACTACCACAAACCCTGAGGAACTACACCACCTCTGTACGAGTGAATTTGCTAACCCGCTTGGTCAGCTTGACGTATATAATTGCATGAGAAGGCCCGTTTCCAGCACTGGACCATAAAAAGGTTGCCACGGTTACTACATTGTGGTTCTTTCCAGGGTGTACTTAACATGTAATCTCCGGGGATTATGCACCACACCGGATCTGGCGAGCTACTTCACAGCAGAAGTATGGGTGTTGATCGCAGCTATGCTATTCCACGTGCCGGTGTGTGGCGCCGCGCTACTGGCTGCAGACAGGCTTAAGTCCGGTGGAAGGATATGTCAGGTAATAATTTTAGTTCCTATCATTATTTATTTTGAATAATTTTCACTGGATCAGAAACTTTTAACAGCTAAATGTAGCAAAAATCTTTGAGTCAATCGCAATTAGGGTCCATTTAGGGGATGCTGGCGGTTTTTTAAATTTATAATTGAATCAAAGATCAATTATGATTTTATTGTGAGATATATTTAAAAACTATTTATAAATACAGTATGTGGTTGACCGCCCTGAAATTGATATGTTTTATAACTTATTCGAGACCTAGAGATGAAAAACAAACTTATAAAAAAAAAGTAAATATGAGCAACATTAATCTTATTTATCAATTGTGTGTTAAAGCTTATAGAGGGATTTTTTGCGTGTATCTACAGACATTTTCCACTACAAGCAAAGTTGACGCGTGCTTCGCAGTTGCACGAATTATTAATTGTTTTTATTTAAAAAATATATACAATTTTAACATACATTGATAAGAGCATTATAGTGTCTCTGACACGGCAATGTAGCGCGAGCGAACGTCAGCACTCGCCAATGGTTCTCTCAATAATGACACTCATTTGATGTGGCGCTCCAACTACAGATAAAGATACAAATAAAGTCCAGCTACAGATTGATCGACTCTCGCCTAACAATTAGACGTTTGTAGCGGCACTCTACTCGTATGTGACAAACGCGTCGGCCAAAACTATTTATTAATACTAAATACACGCTCATCCAAAGTTACGTGATATTAATGAGGAAACTTTTTAGTATTTGTGGTCCAATCTTAACAAAGACTTGTAGACCAAGCTTTTAAGATAGTATATAACCGGTAGTGGCTAGATGAGAGGAGCTGAAGACCGTGTGTGGTGGCGGTCCTTGGGAGAGGCCTATATCCAGCCGTGGAGAGACACAGGCCGATGGTATGGTATGGTGTAACCTCTTAGTTGCACTTATTGTTCACTTTGTGATTAGGCTCACGCATTGTAAGCATTATACAGTAAATAAATTATGTTAAGTCGTAATCTGTAACACCGTAACTGTTAGGGGTGTACGCCGATTTGGCGATCGGGTGTTGGCTCAGCAATCTGGCTCGGAGAACCAGATGTTAAAGTTGCACGCCGATGGCTATCGAAGGCCAATGTTGCAGGCCACACGTCTTAGCTCTAACAGGGGGGGTGTAGGGATTCAGGCTTGCCGGTCTTGATGTTACAGGGATCTCGGCAGATCAGGTGTTGGGGTGAATACGGAAATAAAACGCCGCTTTGGTTTACATTAACACAGGGGTGCGGAGGGAGCGGCAACGGGCAGCAAGCTCACTTTTCTTCTATATGTTAATTACTACTCAAGTGCTGAGGACGAACTGGCTTGCTGGCTGTTAGGCCTTTCCCTTTTTATAGGGGTTTGCTGCCCCAGCGATCCCCCCGTTCCCTGAGGAAAATTTAATGCTATTAGCTCTCCACTTTTGTACATAATATCTAGGTTACAAGTCTTATTTATCTGGGTCGGTCCTCTTATTGCACGGAGGATAAAGACTATTTTCGGTGGCGAAGTTTAGGTATTTTCCTTTTAATTTCCTTTTTCTCTTATTGTCCCTCCCCCCCTCTGTGAGTAGCAAGAGGTGTGGGAGGACCGGGGGTGCACTGCTTTTCAGTGGCGCCGATACCGGAACTGCGCCACCTAGCCCGCAACTTTTGTTCTAGAACTTATATCTAAATGAAACACACTGCGGGCGGTAGTCTTTATTTTAAACCTTATTCTAATTCCCTGACTTATAACCTAGGTATCCTAGTACTTTGGAGAGCGAGAATAAGACATACAAAAATATAAGACAACACAATAAACATAAGTAAATGAGATGTTGTAAATACGTAAAAACAATAGTATATCATAATCCTTAACATTTTACATTATATCAATACCTTATCTAATCATTTTATATAATATCGACATCTTATGATAACGTGTTATGTATGTGTTAACATTTTATTATTTCGGAGGAAGGGCACGTGAATTTCATTCTTGACCAGAATTCCGCCGCTTAAAGTTTCCTTGTTGCGGAACTCTGTTTAGACGGCCCTCTTTTCCTCCGAAATGTGTGATGTTAGCACGTACATATTTCGCGCACTGATTTTACTTATGTACACATAGGTATATAGGCACCGCACTTTCACTATTCACTATTCTGTCGTGCACAGTAACTGTATCGTAACCAGCTTTTTTATCGTTTTTTTATCGTCCACTGGGCCTATTTATGCACATTGTCTTGTGACACGAGGGGCGTATAGCCTTAAAACGTTACGCTGTCGGTGGGCGACGGGTTGACGAGTCCAATCTTTTAGAGGTGCTGTAGTTCCTCAGGGCTTGTGGTAGCGGCTTTGTTATCCCCTATTCGCCTGCTACGACACTCACGGGAAGTGATGGGGTGGATTTATTCTAAACCGACCAACACCACGCGGCCACAAGTCGTAATCGTGGGAGATTGCGCTGTAATATTATACTGAAAACTTACTTTTATGTTCAGATATTCTATAACTATATTTGTTTTAATTCCCAGCGCGTACGCACCTCGTCAGAGAACGCCGGCGATGCGGAAGCGGACGCAAGCGGTGTCGAAGCTGGCGAGGACGAAGACGTCCGCCGCGAAAGAAGACGCGTCGCCGCTATATTTCAACAGCCGGTGCATGCTGCACCTGCACTTGTTGTACATGTGAGTTCTGTGTCCAGTTATAGGCATTATTTATCCATAGCACGCTGGCACCTCGCTAGAGGATGCCGAGGACGCGGAAGCGGGCGTGAGCGGTGAGGAAACGCGTGAGGACGAAGAAGTCGCCGCCATATATACGGCGCTAAGTCCGCGCTCGTCGTACACGTGAGTTATTTATCCGGTTACTGCAGCATGCTCGTATTTAGTTAGAAATGGCAACAGGTTTTTGGTTGGTAGCGCCCTCATACCTGGTTAGAGGGCGCTGATAATGGGGAAGCAGATGAGAGCGGTGTAAAAACGATTGAGGACGAAAATGTCGCTGCCATATTGCAGCAGCCGACGCACACTCCATTTGTACTCGTTGTACATGTGAGCTATTCGTCCAGTTACAAGCATATTATTGGTCCACAACGCGTTCATAAGTCGTCAGAGGGCGCTGTTGAAGGAAATAAGAACTTCGCCGCCATACTGCAGCAGCTACACTGTGAGAAAATTTTTGACGACAACTCGAGAAGTTAAGTTTTTGTTTAATTAATTATTGTAACAATTACATATTGTGGGATTTGTGGTTTATTAAACTTCAAAGTGTCTAGTATAGTGCATGATGTCTGTGATAATTAAATAAAATCGTGAGACTGCGTTTTTTGTGTTCTTCCAACTCTGTCCTCGGTACACCTACTACCACTTTACTAAGCGACTCTTACTTCGACGGAACTGGACAATGACGTGTTGAAAACAATTCTGTTTTATTATTTGCTGTGTATGGATCAATGGCTATGCCAGTGTCCAAATAGTTTGTATAAAAAAAAACTACACTGTGAGTCAGGTGTCCGCAAACGCATGCTATTGGTCCGCAAAACACTCATATCGCATGAGAGGGACAGTGATGCTAAAGTAAACGCGAGTGGAAGAGACGGGCGAAGACGAGGACGTATACCGTGACGAGGACGTGGACGTGTCTATACGTACATCGAATAAAAAATATGCTTATATTATCAGGTAGGTACTAGGGGTGCCTGCAACTTCGTTTGCGTCAACTTGTGATTCCCGTGGGAACTCTATTGATAAAAAGTACCCTAAATGTTAACCCGGCACATAAGCTATAACTATGTCAATGATAAAAAATACCCCAAGTGTTACCCGGCACATAAGCTATAACTATGTCAATGATAAAAAATACCCCAAGTGTTACCCGGCACATAAGCTATAACTATGTCAATGATAAAAAATACCCCAAGTGTTACCCGGCACATAAGCTATAACTATGTCAATGATAAAAAATACCCCAGGTGTTACCCGGCACATAAGCCATAACTATGCCCAGTTTCACTAAAAGTTTTTGAAACTTCAGCAGTTTTTGCTTAACGCACGTTCAGACAGACAGACAGACCAAAATTCCAATAAATGTTGTTTTGGGCTCTATATTATTCGCACTTTACATTGCAATGATTTTTTATTTTTAAATATTTCATGTACAGTTACGGCTCTGTTACCATTTTATTATATGTATTCACAAAACTCGCAGAAGCGAATATGTTCATGGAAAATACCAAAGCGTAAACCTCCTTTGTTTTCAGAACCTCCGCAAAGAATACAAAGTCCGCGGAACTGGCTCTGGTAATTGCTGGGCTGAAGACAAAGTGGGGGCTCGTCGAGCTGGATTAGCCAGGCTCAGCCTGGCTGTGGAGGGTGGAGAAGTGTTCGGCCTACTCGGACACAACGGGGCGGGGAAAACCACCACTATGAAGATTATCACGGCGGAGGAACGGCCCACTTGTGGCACGGTCAGTTAACTTTTGGAAAATAAAAACTATTTTGTGTTTTCACAGAATCGGTATGGGCCAATTTTTCTACATACTCGTACGTTCCTAGCATGCTGTGCATGCTAAATTAAATCCTAATTGTTTTGCATGTTGACGTTGCAAATAATACGTTTTTTTTTTTCGGAATGGCTAAATTTTTCTGGCCCTTATGGCCTTTCAAGAGTCACCGGACATATATAGTTTAGGGCGAGCGCAGAAGGCGCTCAGCCGGGAGCAAAGAGCGTGTGCAGCGCCGGTAGACCGGCGGAAGGAACGGACCTCGGCTTAGGGCGTTGCTTTGAGAGAGTACCACTAGATCGCGAGTCGGTGAGAAGCGCCCAGGCACGTGCCGATACCTGATAAAAGTGTTGGCTGAAGGCCGGTGTGTGTTCACGGTGTAGCGAGGGTGACGTCCTCGTCTCCGCCGGTGTATATGTGTAGTCTGTGAGTGTAGTGTAAGAACCGCATTGGCAGCATTAAGTGGGTCGTCGAGGTCGTCCAAGACGTGCCGAGGACGACTACGACGACGACAACGAGGAGGGTCATTCCTATTCGGGGACATACATTAGGCTCTCAACTACTAGGGGGTTAGGATGGTGAAGAACTCTGTCATAGTAGCGTCGGGCGGAGTTGCAAATAGTAGTATCGACTCGCTTACTCACAATTGGATATCTCATCCGCGACCGTAGGTAGGTACCCTTAAAATTGCTTTTTGGGGTTCTTTACGCTCTAAATATAAACGAACATATAAGGCAATGTAGTTGAAATGTGAAAACAAACTGATGAATTATGATAATCTCATTGCAAGTATGGAATATTTATCTAATTTTATAAAAAAAAAAACAGTAAGTATTGTTACTAAAAGAAAATAGGTACTTACTGATGAAATGTTATCCCTTTATTGGTATAATTACGAATTGTGGAAGAATTTTGCCAATTAGAAGTGCTGCAAAACGCCATGTTTACCTCTGTACACTTCAGGAACAACTAAATCACAACACGCACACTGGTGGCCTACAGGTCACCAGTGTGGCGACAAGCTCACTCGAGTTTACGACTTCTATTCTTTTATTATTTACTTTTCTATGGTCACCACAGATCAACTTCACCGTCACCCGTCATCGAGCTAAACAAACAAAAAATACATAACCTCTATCTGTGGCAATAATCTCTTTATTGTGGACTGACAGCAGTTTGTTTTCTTTCTTTCTCAACTTGAATGCCTGGTTATTTACAACAATATTGCATTTCAAATTGCATAATGAATGTTGCTGCTTCATTTGTTCGGGCAAATTCCACTAATTTACCTAAAATGTTTGATTGTAGAGATGTATGATTGAGGGGGAGAGTGCACGCTGCAATCCAACAGCCGCTGGGCGCACTCGACTGGCCTCGTTACCCCTCTCTTACAGAATACTACCTTGAAATGTACTGCATTTCCCACTTTATCATATTCCCCAATGTATGTACGTGTTTCGGTAGTGAGTGAGATATGCCAGAGCTCATTCCCATCCCATCCCTTCCCATGTCCCCAACCCGTTCTCCAAATCCATTCTTTCATGAACAAAGGTAGGCAGCGCATCCGGGGGCGTGACAAAGTTTGTCATTTTGGACTAATGTTGGCATGTATCGCGGAGGTCTATGGGCAACAGTATCCACCTACCACCAGGTGGACTGTATGCTTGTTTGCCACCTTCTTTCTATACAAAAAACATGAAGACCAGTGACAAGTCTATCCATGCAGCCGTTAACTGTGACGTCACGCTACTTTTAACAAATGAAGACTTATAACTGTATATGACTTATCTTATAACTTATAGCAGTTATGATCTTTCTATCACAGCCACTTTGTGGTTCAATGTATGTATATTGGTGTACTCTCTATAAAAACACACAAAAACACCTCGAGGTATTAGAGAAATTGGCCCGTGTCCATTGTTTTCTGTGCTGTTCAAAATCATATCGCAGCTGCGATTCGCTTCATATTTCTCGCTAATGGACGATCAAAGTTCAGTTTAGCTGCTCCTAATCACCTCTTAATCCACCTCCTATTACCACATCTGGTTGGGTGACGTGTTCCATTCTATTTGAGTTCTTTATCTCTTCTACCCAGCACATTGAGTGTTAGAGGGAAAGCGATAAATAGATATGTTATTTTTTCAAAATTTTAAATCTCAATATATGAGTAACTAGAACCGATAATACCTGTTATTATCGGTTTTAGTTGCCCATATATTGAGATTTCTAAAAATTAACCGTAACCAGCCGTTTTCTCGTCCACTGCTTTACACAGGCCTCGTCGTGCACATACGTGTAGGGATCTATGGAGGATGGCGATGGTGCAGGAGGGATCTATAGCCTTAAAACGCAACGCTGGTCAAGCAGATTGGTCAGCTCTTTTAGAAGTGGTGTAGTTCCTCAGAGCTATTGGTATCGGGCTTTGTTGTACCTTAGTCGCCTTTAACGACATCCGCGGAAAGAGTGACACCACGGTATTGGTGTTACTCTAAACCAGACCGAAACGTTTAAGTTCTTAAATAACGTTACATCCGTCTAGGACTCTAGATGTAAGTCTAACGGCCAGTTTATGCTTAACCCTAAGGAGAAGAGTATTTTATATTCCTGTAATTTCCCTGAGAATGAGATCCCTTCCTGTTCTCATCTAATGTCACGAATGGTAACCACCAGGTGATGCTCGGCGGCGAGAACATAACGGACTCGCAGACGTCCGCGTTCCAGATGCTCGGCTACTGTCCGCAGCACGACGCGCTCTGGAAGAACGTCACCATCCGCGAGCACATCGAGTGCTACGCGGCGATTAGAGGCGTTACCAAGCAGGACACGCCGAGGTGAGTGGCGTGGTGGGTGAGTGTCTAGGTAGGTGAGTGTTAAGATGTGTGAGTGTCTAGGTAGGTGTGGGTCTAGGTGGGTGAGTTTTGTTACGGCGGGTGAGTGTCAAGATGAGTGAGTGTCATGGTGGATGAGTATAAAAGTGGTTGAGTCGTTGTAGATGAATGTTACGGTATTTGTATTATGTATACGGTACGTGGACATGTCAACCGATGGGGCTTCCTAAATCGCCGCCTACGCTGATCGCTCACTGGACTTCCCTAGGTGGGCTAGTACCGCGAGGGCGGCCTGAAGAATTCTGAGGCGGCGGTGCCTTGGCACAAAACAGAGCCTCTCTAGGGACCTGTCCAAAAGGTGCAAAAGGAATTTAATCCCGGCACTGTTTCCTTCGCCCCCCGTAAGGGGGAACGCGAGATGTTCCGGAAGCGGTTTCACAATAACCGATAATTTCTATGTATGTCGCCATGCCGATGCCGAACCAATGGGAAACTACTAATCAAAAATTAGAATCACACGCCCACAGTTCCTCACGTTATTTCTAGAATGTGACTAAAAATATTATTTTTTCTAGCAAAGTAGGTAATTTTCCCTGGAAATTTTCAGTAACACTAATTATCCCTTTCCAGGATAGTAGACGCATACCTAAATGGTCTGCAAATAATGGAGCACAGTAGTAAAAACGCAGAAGAATGCAGTGGTGGAACTCGACGGAAGCTTTCCTTCGCCCTCGCAATGGTGGGGAGCCCCAGGGTGGTGCTCCTCGATGAACCATCCACGGGGATGGACCCGAGGAGCAAGAGGTTCCTTTGGGACACTATCCTGGCTAGTTTCCAGGTATGACGTAGTCTGATGTCTTAGTTTTTTGAATATATTAACAGAAATACACAAAACGAACCAATAGAACCAACCAACGTAGCAGTGCATCTCAGCGTTTTGATCACATAACCGCGTCTTGGTCTAATAAAGCCACTATACTAGAGTGATGGTGTTTAATAGCAAACCGTTGCTTAGCAACTAAATTGAAATCAATTTTGAATATGATATACCTGTAATATAAAATATTAATTTCTTTTTTATTTATTTATTTCAAAATTTCAGTTTTGTTTAAACCAAAAGGATACAGCTTATAAATCACATCCGAATCTTGAACTAGGCAAAACCTATACTATAAAATCCGATTGCGTCCGTTTATGTGGGTAGTTCAACCATAACAGTTAATGTAGCTTTCATAAAATGCAGGGTAGTCAGCGTAAAACAATTTAAGTATTATTATACAATGATTATCAGAAGATTGATAGGTTTAAATTTTTTTTTCTTTGTAGGGTAAAAAAGGTGCTATTCTGACAACACATTCCATGGAAGAGGCTGACGCATTATGTTCTAGAGTTGGGATTATGGTCAAAGGTGGTCTAAGGTGAGACGGATTTATTTAAATTTTTTTTTTTTACTTTTTTATTTGTATAGGGAAGCAAACGGACGAGTAAGCGGACCCACGTGATGGTAAGTGGCCATGGATACCGTCGACCGTGCAAAATCCTATTCACGTCATTGTTGAAGAACCTCATATCGTAGCGTAATGGAAAGACCTCTTTAGGCAGTTCGTTCCACAGCTACTGTGGAACTATTTTTACAATAAAGAATTTTGTGACTGAAAACTAAAATAATAGTGCATATTCTTTCAATAAAAACGCTTTTAAACTTTTTTTAAGACCTGGGAAATCATATATTGTACTATATCACAAATTTTTGTTTTTGTATCTGTCTTTTATTTTGTAATAATGCTCCAACATATTATGTCGGTTGGAACCATTCTGCGTAAAGTCAAATGTACTATAGTCACCTTTTTAAAGTACCTTTTATTAGTAGCTTTTTATACTAGAAAGATGCTAAAAAGTAGCATTTTAAAGGTACTTTAATTGTACCTTAAAGTACTTCATTGGTGTCTACTTTATTAGTACCGTTTTAAAAAGTGCTTTATTGGTACCTACTTTATTAGTACCGTTTTAAAAAGTACTTTATTGATATCTACTTTATTAGTACCGTTTTAAAAAGTACTTTATCGGTACCTACTTCATTAGTACCGTTTTAAAAAGTACTTTATTGGTATCTACTTTATTCGTACCGTTTTAAAAAGTACTTTATTAGTACCGTTTTAAAAAGTACTTTATTGGTACCTACTTTATTAGTACCGTTTTAAAAAGAACATACTTTATTTTATTTGTAGCTTTAAAATGTACATTATTAGTTCCTGTAAAAACTACCATATAAATGTTCAAATTATAATTCAATATAATTTTTGAAAAGTTTCCTCTTTCTAAAATTTTATTAACTTTTCAGATGTATCGGCTCCACGCAGCACTTGAAGAATCTATACGGCGCGGGATACACTTTAGAAATGAAAATTGGACAAAGTAATCACAAAACAACGGTAAATTTGACATTTCTTTAATTTATACGACTTGTACTTGTATCAGCTTATAACGTCCTACGGCACAGGACTGTCATAGTAAATCGCTGGGAAGTTTTCGGGCTCTAATCCACCACGCGGGCGCATGGCGGATTGGTGGATCCACTTATTCTAGATTTATTTTATTTCTGGACCATGCGGGTTCGCGATGTTTTCTCTCACCGGCGAGCTAGTGACAAATTTAAAAAATCCATAGGTACTTTAGTAGAAAGTCAGTGGGTACCGGCCGAGGATTTGAACTCAATAATCAATAATCATTTATTACGCAAGAACACGGGTGTTAAAGTGCATACATAATCATCTCATTATGTTCTGCGTTTAATGGACGTGCAAAAAATTATTAATCTTTATATTAATTACTAGCGACCCGCCCTCGCTTCTAAAATATAGCCTATATTAGACACGGATAATGTAGCTTCCTATTTGTGAAAGAATTTTTGAAATCGGTTCAGTAGTTCCAGAGTTACCCCCCAACATAAGCACCAACACACAATTTTACCTCTTTATTATATTAAGTATAGATTAATTTTATTATTCACGTCCATCATTAGTCATTGCATTATCATCACAATTATACAAGTCGAGTATACTATACTATATACTCCTAGGCTATCACCACTACATAATAGTAAAAAGTAGATAAATGTTTAAAGTCGTGTGTATGTAATGTGTGTTCATGTATGTGTGTGTGTGTGTGTAAGTATATTTGTACGTATGTAAACTGTTTTGCATACATATTTATTGAGTTACTAGCTGTACTCGCGATTTCGTACGCGTGGAATTTTAGTTTTTAAACTTTAAATTGGAATATCTTTTCTTCTCGTCAGCCGATTTCGATGAAACAAAGCCTATTCGAAGCGCCAGGTTAAGCTTAATGAACTCGATAAAAATCTGTTCAGTAGTTTTGGAGATATGCGTGTTCGAACAGACAGACGGAAAATTTTCAAAATCGTCTTTTTGTATTCTGATACGTTTACTTCATCGCCCCCAATCAGTTTTCGGTAAATATATTCAATGCAGAGACACGCTGGTTTTACAGTTTTGTTATAGGTATAGATAGATGAGTCATTTTAAAGTTCATATTCATTCCTCTAACTAAATGAATAGATTTGTTCTAAAACGTTATATTTATGATTGGCGCCTACCTAGTCGCCTACGCCTATGCTGATAAATAAATTGTGTGATTTTATGTTTGTTTCTTGTTTGAACAAACACAAAGAGATAAAGAGTACACCATCACTTCGTGTTTATTCGAGAAACAAAGATGGCCGACCGGATTTAAAAAAAAAATAATAATAATAGTGGGTACTTAACTATTTACAGTCCTATTAATGTACATACACAATGTTTAATTATCATTTCAGTCGTTAGAGCCCGAGATGTCGATGTCTCCGTCTCCACATCGATCTGCAGTGAATTCACCGTCGCTAGGGGAAGCCGACGAAGGTATATTTATTTAACAGTTTATTACACAAAGTACCAGTGGTCGAACTTAATGCTATATGGCATCGGCTTCCAGCTAACCTTCAGGGGCTGAACGTGTATAATAAAGGTATAATCGACACGGGTTACACCAGCCGTGGTCACGAGTTGACTGAAGATGCGCGAGTGGTCCAGGATGGGAGCTGCGAGCAGTTTCATCAACTACCCACATTTGGTCTTCGGCTGCAACAAACTACACTAACAATGTCCGCGGACGTATTCAATTGTAATACGCAAGGTTTAAATTTGTCGACGACAGTTTATATCCATCTGCCCGATTCTAAACAAAAGTATACTATACATATAAAATGTTTACAAAACGCAAAAGTTTAAAAAGGAAAAATAATAATAACAAGTGTTAAATATTAATTAGTATAAAAACAATTTCTAAATCGTAGTCACTATATATAGAAGAAGTTGCCTAGTTACTATTGTCGAACTTGTTTTCTTTTCCATCCCATCCAGTGGCGAGTGTGATGACGAAGACACTACCCATCTTTTATCACGTCCCGTTATCAAACAAAATGTGATGTTAATAATTAATTATTATGCTGCAATAAGAATATTTTATAACCAGCGGTCATCTAGTCGCAGTCGCTGACTCGGTCAGCGTGAGAAGTTTGGACGCTGCAATCCAACAGCCGCTGGGCGCACTCGACTGGCCACGTTACCCCTCTCTCACAGAAGACTACCTTGCAATGTACTGCATTTCCCACTTTATCTTATTTCCCTAATGTACGTACGTGTTTCGGTAGTGAGTGAGATGTGCCAGAGCCCATTCCCATCCTATCCCTCCCCATTTCCCCGACCCTTTCTCCAAATCCATTCCTATATCCAAAGGTAGGCAGCGCATTGTCATTGCGTTTGTCATTTTAGACTAATGTTGGCATGTATCACGGATGTCTATGGGCTACAGTATCCACTTACCATCAGGTGGACTGTATGCTCGTCTGCCACCTCCGTTCATAAAAAAAAAAAAAGAGCCAATTCCCATCCTATTCCTCCCTATTTTCCCAACCCCTTCTCCCAATCCATTCCTATATCTGCAAAGGTAGGCAGAGCATCCGGGGGCGTGTCAACGTTTGTCATTTTGGACTAATGTTGGCATGTATCGCGAATGTCTATGGGTGACAGTATCCACTTACCATCAGGTGGACTGTATGCTCGTCTACAGCCTTCGACCATAAAAAAAACTTCATAATTAAATCAGGACAAAAAGTATCCTAAATGTTAACCTAAAGACCATTTTTCACTAGCGGCACATTTATATACTTTTTAAACTTTGGCGGCACACCTGAACTAAACGTATAGTTAAAAATATAGGGATTAAAAAATAATAATAAATATCCGGGCGAAAATCACTAAATAAGTGAAAAAGTGTATAAAACCGCTGGAAATTTGTCACGTGTGTGCCTTTAGTTACACCTCCCGGTTGAGGGATTCAGGTTACACTGCGGCACACCTAGTGTCGTCTCACGGCACACCGGTTACGAAGCACTGGTCTATTCTGAAACAGATATAGACTGATAACCTTCCTGATACCTTTATAACGCAAGGGAATGTCTGTGTGCTCTTCTTTTATCAATGGTATCTCATCGAAGGGTATTTTACTAGTAGGTTCGGGCGCGGGCTCAGTAATAGCAGAGGGTGAGGCTGAAGCGGAAGCGGAAGCGGTGGACGTGAGCATACACACGCCGCTCGTCGCAGAAACTCCTCCACCCGCGAGGCAGCAGCATCATAGGTGAGTGACATATTTAATAATCATCTGCAGGTTATAAGCCTCCTCTCTTTCGAGCGATTTGCCTCTGTCCTGTGCTAGTCACATCCAGATCTTGTTTCCGATGTTTATGTCCTGAAGTATGTGATCCATCAATTCGTACTGAGCCCGTGTGGTGGATTACGGCCCGATACCCCCAGTGATTTACTAGGGGAGGCCTGTGCCCTAGCAGTGCGACGTTATAGGCTGATACAATTTCTGTCATCGACCCACCTGGCTACTGGACTTTCTTTTTCTAGCTCTGGTTAGAGGTTCTAGAGGTTCCTCGGCCAAGATCCCCCGGGGGAACCATCTACACTATTTTTTGATTAACTGAAATAAACAAAAATTACTAGGAATGTCAACACAAAGTCGTCGTTCGCGGGACTCTCTATATCTTTATTGTGGTCAGAGAACTTTAAATTTGTTGCCATTTTCAGTATTTATGTTCTTCACTTCATTATTTCCAATTTTAGTTTAATTGCATTTTAAGAAAGAGTCGACAACTTAACCTTCCTTCCTTGATTATGTCTCACTCAGGACTGAATCCAGTGGAGGTGGTGTAAGCTCAGAGGCAGCCATAGCGTTAGTAGCACAGCTTTTCCCTTCAGCAGTCCTAGAAGAAAGCTTCGCGGAAAGACTGGTCTTTTCGGTGCCGCAGTCCGCTGTGTCAAGTCTCGCGAGATGCTTCCAGCAGATTGAAGATGGTACGTATCTTCTGTTTATATTCTTTTCAAATTTTGTACTGAAATAGCCTCTGTGCGTTTTAATGCTGTATACGTCTGCTTGTGAACAGTACACCAAATAAAGTCCGATTTTTTATTCGAGTCAGATATATGACATATAGGCTTATAGAAATGTATCTGTCCTATTTTAGGATAGATACACACATATTCAGATGCTTTTATTTGATTATAATTATGCTGGATTCCTTAGATTATATCTCTTTTAGTCTATCACTTGTCAGTACATATCTAAACTCATATTTTCTTAAAAAAAGACTGTCAAAGTTTCATCTCCATTTTTCCAAATTGTTTACAAGAATACAACTATAAATCTAGTTAAGTTATAAGCAGAAGTTCACGTGGTAGTAAGCAGTCACTGTCACCTGCACGATACGATGCTCACTATTGGAAATTCAGAACCTAGTACCTACAAAAAGCATTAAAAGGGTGTAGTACACAAGGTATCAGTTTGCAATCCCACGTGCCTCCAGCACCGGCCCTTTACTCCATTGTAACAGGAGAACGGGACGAGATGACATGAAATTGGAATGAATCCCTTTCAGCATCCTCTGGATGATGGAAACTGGATATGGTAGGGTCTCTAGACGGGATGGGAATAGAAGGTATAATTGAAAGATTGACTTCTTTGGTATAACTGAAAATTAATTTTAACCAAAAAAATGGATGTGCAAGACGTTGGTTCATTTGGACTGTACACGTGATTGAGGTCAAATGTTTCGTATCTGTTGTAATGAAAGAGAAGCCCTCTTTCATTACAACAAATACTTGTGTCTCTCCTTAATTTCGGTTATTTTAGAAAGTTACATTTTTTTACTTGACATGACGTGAAAACTGTAATGGAGAAGTTAATATTTCTCACAAAACGCTCTGGTGGCAAATCTATCACAGTGGACATTTTCTTCCAGCAAAAGAAAAGCTGAATATAGTTGAGTACAGCTTCAGCCAGACGACACTGGAACAGGTGTTCCTGAAATTCGCACAAACTGAAAACGTGGAGTCTTCAGACCAAGAGCATTAATAAAAACCTTGTTTTTCTGGCTCCACGCGATATAGAATTATGTCTGACATAGTGGGTATACTGGATGTCTGAAACTTTCCTAATACCTGATACAATGGGTTCATGATTTAGAGTTCACTAACATGAAAATCTTACGAATCTTTTTTACCAAAAATTCATTTTTTTAAATCGTTTTTTTTTCAAATTGTTCATACAATTTCGCTAAATATAAAGCCCAAAAAATGGAACAACCGTAACTAGCTATCGATCAGTGCTGGACACGGGTCATCTCGTGTACCTCGTTTTGTACATGAGTACCATGTACCATGTATGGGCTTACAACGCCACGCTGACTTGGCGAGTTCATTCGTATACAAGTAGTATAAGTTCCTCGGCACTTGTGGTGACGACTTTATTATACCTTAGTCGCCTTTTACACACAAAACTTACACCACACGTACAAAAGGAATAAATAATATTTAGCGTAATTTATACATTTGTTTGTGCAGAAATATATTCACTCTGGACAAACCTGCGTGGTTTTTGAGTATCTATTATTGTATTATGTATCTTTATAACCAATTTGATAAAAAAAAAACATATGTTAATTAACTCGGAATCATGAGCGGAATCCATATTTTTTTTCAGAATTATATAGCATGTCTATAATTTCAAATGTGAAATTACAGCTTCTCATACGCTGCGCTATTTCTGTCAATTGACATAAGTCGCTGTGTGTTTGGTAAAATAGACAAAAATCTATGTCACGCGGACCCGAGATTAGTTTAAGTAAGTAGTGTAATTGAAAACCTTAACTTGGCTGGTCGTCTTGCAAATACAAAATTTTAGGCACAGCAAGTGCTGTGTGCTTAAAAATAAATTGTAACTATTTAATTACGAAGCAGAAATGTTATACCGATTTAATTAGATAAAAGATACTTTTCTAAAAAGATGTTTGAGTCTATACCTTGTATATATTTATACGATGTGTATGTATTTATACAGGAATAAATAAAAAATATGTACATCTTAACACTCAATTTCTCAATCTCTATTATTAACAACTTCTCTTCTAAGACTTTCTGAACTCGATATTTTCCCTGAAAAAGGGTAAATTTTGTAAACGAAGTCTCTGACTTTGGTACTCTGTACCGCTCCACTATACGCTAATACGAACGGCAACTCCACGCACTCCATGCATAAACAGCCGCTAATCGAATCGCTACTACATGTATACATTGTGTGTTAAATCGGTGCACGTGTGCGGCGCGAGTGAGCGAGTCTAACGGAGAGATAACACCACTTTTTGTGTGTTAAAATCACTGTTATTGTTTCGGTGTGCAATAAAGAGTTTTATTTATCTATCTGACTCTTGTATTCAAAGATATCTAAAACTTATGCTTTGTGAAAATGGCGCGGGCGCCCAGTGTGAATGTTAGTGAAATGTGAATGTTTGAATTTGAAATCAATTTACCTTACAGAGCTTAAATAATAAAAAACAGTAATTGCAACATGAAATATAGTTTTGTATATGAAATATAGCATCTGAAGCCGGATCAATGAAATAAAACTTAGCGCATAGATTATTGTATGAGCTAAGTTTATCTTATTGATCAGGCCTTCAGAAGCTACAGGGATTCATGCTTCCATGCTGAAGTAACAATGGGCAAGTCAACAAAATTAACTTGATATTTTATGATTTATAAAACTATTAACTTCTCTAATTTAGTTTCTGTTATATTATTCCGTAGTTCAAACTTCATCATTTTCAACAATTTCACTATTTATTCATCCGTATATTTACACAGTCAAGTATGTATAAAATGTTGCCTATTACAAAACCTTCATTTTCTTACGATTACTTAAGAAATCTCATTTTGTATTTCCAAGATGACGCCAAATGAAAGCCGTAGTTTATAAGCGAAATGTGCTTTTGAAAAAAAAATGTAAAATAAAATCGCTTCTGATATATATATCAAGTATATATACATATATATGTATAAATAGTTTATTCCGTTGATTTTTCCTAAGCTTTTTGTATAATTCAAGTTGATATGAGAGAATATTACGTAGGTGTTGTGTTAGATCCTATACATAATGTATATGTGTATTAGGTGACTGCGTGACTTTTGTATGGTTTCATACATTCAGTACCTAACTGTTTTTATATACGGCATAGATCTGACATCGTGGTTGTTGCAAACTCATGTATTGCTTCAAACTATTTATATGGATATTTTTATATAAATAACGTCACACTCAATGACGTTATTTGAAGCTATAAAAGTTTGAAGCCATAAATATTTTTACGGAACAACAAGAATATAATCATTCTTTTATACTTTAGACTAAAATTTAGAATAAACAAAACACTTATACTGGCTTAAATAATAAATACATGCATCCGATGAACATTAAATTTCTATCACTAAAACTAACAACTTGATATTTTCTCCAAAAAGTTATTTTCACTAAACTATATTAAAGTTTCTGACTTTATTACTCTGTACTACTCACTGTTGCTACGAACGGCAACGCCGCACACTGCATTCATCAACAGCTACTAATCGAACGGTTACTTTATTTTTTTTTATTTAACCCTGTATAAAGTTTTGTTCCCGATGAGCTACTCTCTGTACACCAATTAAGTTTAATTAATATTGAAAAGTCTGTCAGTTAGGATATGCGTAAATACCATGTAGTAATTGACGAAATAAAAACAAAAATGATTAAAATGACGTTTGAAAGGAAAAAGAATGAGAATGTAACAAACACAATTTTTAAAAAAAGAAACTCATACGCAAGCGTGAAAAACTACTACATAATTTCACTGACATATTATTTACGGCATATTATTTTAGACATAATCTCCAATATGTAAAGTTTTCTCAATAATACGAACTAGGTGTTCCCAACGAAACACGAACGGGGCCATCCATAAATTACGTCACACGAATTTAATGATTTTTGCAGTACCCCAGACCCCCCCCCCCCCTCCCCCGTCCTTGTCACAGGTGGTCACATTTGTGTGGACCCCCCCCTGGTGTGACGTCACATATTTTGCTATTTTAAATTTAGAAATTATTAAATTAAAACAACCTTATATTGATAGAGCTGGTAATATTTTAAAGTATTTCGTTAGAGGTGAAGTTTAGTTTTAATACTTTAGATTTATACATGTGACGTCACGAAGCTTATGACTCGTCCCCCCCCCCCCCCCCCTTATCACACGATGTCACACTTTGTTGACCCCCTCCCATGTGACATGTGACGCAATTTATGGATGACCCCAAGGTTTACGAAGAAGATTATGAAAATTGAATAAAAAAAAAATTTTTTTCGACATAAATAAAGAAGTTAACAGAAGTAAAATAATTATATATCAATCCGAGTAGATATATGGTTTCACACAATTGGAGCTGGTTCAGCAAACGCTACAGATGATCCACGGCACTGGTGTTCTGTCAGTAGGTATGCATTGTACGTCGTATTCTTTCACGTATGCAATAAAAATAAATAATTTACACACGTACGGTCTAACGCCGCCTAGAAACGAACATCATTTTGGAGAATTATGACCAAAGTTATTTATAAAAAGTGTAAAAAAAAAACACCGAAGGATTGTATTTTCTTATTTTTCGGTATTTTCTAGTCAAAATTCAGTCAATAAAGGACAATTTAATACAATTCTTGGCGACTCAATTAAATTGTCAAACAGTCTTTGGAACTTACATTTTTAAATGTTCTTCACCATAGATTAAATTATATTTCCTTATTTTGCATTCTAATATACGCAAATTGAATAAATAAATATACTTTTTAAGTAATCATCTAATAAAAAGTTATAATATTTGTATAGTTGAAGAAAGCTTAACATGCTTAAACGGCAAGTTCAAGAGGAAATCTTAAACAATTCTAGTCAGTTATATCGGAAATTATTTACGTGTAATCCTGAAATGATAAAATCCGAATCGAACTTCATCTGCATATTTGTTTTTTTGCGTAAAATATCCAAAATCTTACAATCATTCAACGAAATGTTTTACACAGTGTATAACACATATCCCCTCTGGTAACTTTTTCATTTCGTACGTACAGTCATAAAAAAGTTTTTATAAAAAGATTACATTTTTCTCTCCTCTTGGCTACGGATTCACGAAACAGTATTTTTTCGTAGAATGTGTTTTTTTCTGAAACCCTTACATTATGCATATTTGAAATTATAAAATAACTGCGAGAAATTATGCTATGTAACAGATAGGTAGTATCTAAATGGAAATTCTTACTGCCAAGAAGCGTAAAAAAGAGGAGGTTGGAAGTTTTTATTAAAAAGTACAGACGATCAAAATATCGTGTCGTTTTAGATTCACATAGGTAGTTAGATTTTGTATATCTCAATAAATCGTTTTTTTAAGATCGTTGAGCTAAATAAAATCAGGAAAAATCCTTAAAAAATATATAGTTAGATTTGCAGGGTGTGACCCCGAAATAAGAAACCACGGATTCCATTTATTCTGAGTTCGTTGACATATTTTTTTAAATAATTTGCAAAATATTTCGTACATAAAAGCATGTTAAATACAAAGCCCAAAAATTATAGTCTTTACAGAAAAAATACTCAATATGTGTATGTCAATTATCTCAGATCTTTGACATTATAATATATGTCAATCCACCAAACATTCTAATATAATTATTATGTATCAATTATCTGACATATAATTATTTCAGCATATTGATCAGAATAATTGATCTCACAATATTCTGAGATAAATATGTCAGACAATTGACATCTTAGAATTGACATAAGTACAATTATCTCAGAATTGACATATCTCATCTCAAAATATTGAGCAGAATTCATGATTTCGGACTTCGAAAATTAGTTAAATCCTATATTGAAAAGAACGAAAAGAAATTCATCTGAATAGCAAGCAAACAAAATGGCATTGCGGCAAATGAAATGTTTTGAATTACGTTTTGGTTTTAATTATATATACTAGTAATAATCATAGCCTTTTCAAAATGGTTTGCTACAAAATCGACATAGGAAGGTAGTGGAAAATGTTAGGAAATCAGTTGTAAGGTTATGCAATGTTAGTTAGTCGTGATACTTACACTGCATGTTCAATGATTGAATGAACGGGACGGTGAGTGAACGAATGAAAAACCAATCAAGTGCGTATTAGCGGGGCTTGAAATACCAATTTTATTACGGTACCAACGGCCTTGACGCCGAACTGATGACTAAGAAGAATCCGTAAAAAAGATCGATGTTAAACGGTACCTATAATAATTATTTTACAGGTATTATAATACCACAAGTACCTATTTTATACCTATATTTTACTGGAATTTCGTGTTGAGCCGCAGTAGCGAGCTGACGGTATGTTACAAGTATAAAAAAAAGTATATTAACGTCGCCGTTGCGACGCCGCCGTCGACTCGAGCGTTTTTAAAACACTATCTCGAATGACAATTAAAAATTAATTTACTGTTGCATTGACATGTGTACAACTGAATAAATTGACACTAAATTTAAATTAATAATAAATACAAAATTAATTAAGAAGCCAATTAATAATTCATTTAATGTGTGTATTTTTAATTTTTAAATCTGAATTGCTGTGCCCTTCCAGGGTGTTGTTACGTCATTAGATATTCTAACTTTAATGAACCTACAACATGCAATAAATAAATAATAATAATAAATGGTACAGATACGAAGATACCTAAATAGGTAATACCGGTAGTTATCGAAACTTATCGGTAATTTTAGTACAGTTTTCAAGCCCTAGTGTTATGAGTATCATAGATATAGAGGGATAAATAACGTAAACTGTTCGTCACTGCGTGCATGAAGTTGGTGCGAAGCTCCTACGTCTCGCGCTGCTCTTTCAGCCTGATCTAACCCGTGTCGCTTTCAAGTCGTTATTACAAAATACAAAACTGCCTAATTGCGCCATAATCAATTGTAAAAAATCGTGAAAAGTGGTGAAGCGAGTCAAGGTACATGTTTCGTTTCATCGGCGTGGTTTCGCATCACTAAAATTTACTCATTACGTATAACGCGCGGTTTCCGTA
Source organism: Sesia apiformis (assembly GCA_914767545.1). Lineage (NCBI taxonomy): Eukaryota > Metazoa > Arthropoda > Insecta > Lepidoptera > Sesiidae > Sesia > Sesia apiformis. Next base: position 1,701,613 of record OU611968.1, read on the forward strand.
CAATTTCACAAACTTGCGTTTCCTATGTACGTATAAGATGAATACAATGTTATAGTCAGGGTAAATGTTGATAGAAGAGTTTCCCCGTAAATAAAAAACTGTCAAACAGTCAATCAAAATAATTATAGACATTAAAATTATCTCTCCCGCTGCACACACAAAGTATAAAAGGCATTATCTTTCTTCATAAGACAAAGTAAATATACAGTAAATAACAGACTCATTCTTCACAATCCGACGTATGTGAACGTAATAAAACCATTTCTTAGGCTAAGGTCTGACCAAGAACGGGAAACTATGAACGATGAAATATTTTCTAGCCCAAGACACGTACAAATTCCACAGGACAACGATTGAAAGACAAAAATAGAAATAATAGTATAACGGTCTCATTGCAAGCGAGGATCCTCGCTCTAGTTTCATCGCCCGCCGAAAAGAGTCAATTTGAGTCCCGGAGTCCGGTTAATTTGAGTCAATTTCATGGCGTCTGGTAACTACCATACGAACTCGTCTGGGGAGAAAAAATAGTCAAAGTAGTGTCAATACGTTTGGCATTAAGTTCACTTTAAGTCAATCAGACAAATTGAGAATTTTGGAAAATATGTAAGTACCTATTGATTTCTGGAAAAATAAAAATTGAAACTAATGACAATTATTTATTGTGTTAATAAACCGAATATTGAAAAAATCCACTTCTCATTATCTTCTCTAACTCTTTTCTCTTTATACGCATACATTCAGTAAGTACATTGCCAATGCCACCATTGGAAATCAGACAAACTAGGATATATTGAAGTTAATTTTTTTTGTAATAAAACCTTTTTCTTGTAATAAGGAAGTAGGTAAGTTCATAATGTACTTACTACGTGGATTTCTTCAATATTCGGTTTATGAACATATTACTTAAATAATTGTCACAGATTTCAATTTTAAAAACATACATACATATTTTCCAAAATCGTCTGGTTGATTTAAGAAGAGATTAATGTCAGACGAACTAAAAACCAGACGACATAAAATTTACCGCTTTTGTCCAACTACTACCAATAAATTGACCGCTTTTGTCCAAATACTACCAATAAATTGACCGCTTTTGTCCAAATACTACCAATAAATTGACCGCTTTTGTCCAACTACTACCAATAAATTGACCGCTTTTGTCCAATTACTACCAATAAATTGACCGCTTTTGCCCAACTACTGCGAGTAAATTATAATTACATTCCCCACTAGCTCATACAGTCGGAAATTTTAACCGTTCATCATATATCCTGACTAAAACTCTATTAGCTAAGTTATGGGAAAAATCTAAATAAAATAATAAGTGTTTACACGTTACACCAGATTTTACTGCGATATAAGATTTATATAAATTGTAGACAAATTGAGCGAATGACGAACGAAATGAACGACCAAAATTAAAGTTTCCATTTGAGTCAATCGAGCCTTCGTACGAATACAAAACCTGTGCTGCTCAATATGAACATATTTAATAGACGGCTTGGTAGCACCAACCGCAAATACAACGTTGTAAAACAAACTTGTCCATTCAGTTATGAACAACGAATATGAACGTTAAAGACATTGTAATAAGTCAATAACGAACGATATTTATAAATGTGCGAACATTTGCATGCCATTGGTTAATCATGATTACGAGCGACTATCACTTTAGGAACTATTCTTTCTTATGATTATCGATGTAAAACCAAGTTTAACCGTGTCTACACCAAATTGTTTGTAGGTACTTAAAGAATAATACATATACATGTATACATAAAGAATAAATGTATGTCGCATTATAATCTGGTACAATATAAATATCGTGATTTCAGCGGCTTTAAAATTTTGTATTTTTGTATTAGATAATTGTTTTTCACTAGTTAATTTTATTGTTTTGGCTGTGTTTCTGTTTTAGCGTAATTTCGAATTCCAAATGTAATTGTTAGGTGCGTGTTCCACTGTGTGATGCGTAGCGATTAATATAAAGAGCATGAGTGTTTTAAATTGGATTAAGGGCCTATTCAGATATAAGCGTTATTCGCTGCCGCTTAGGGCAACGATAATGTCTAGTCGATATCCCGCCGGGTATTTTGTAAGAGTATCACCGAATAGCGCGAATTCGCCTAGGCACGCCTTGTACCGCTTGGGTAAGCGATACTGTTAGCACTGGGCCTTAGTCGCTATACACGGTATATCGCTACCCGAAGCGGTTAGCGAACATCGCCTATGACTGAACGAAGGAATTATCGCGTACCTACTCGTATATCATTACCGCAGACGGCAGCGAATGTTGCTAATGAAAATCAATAAATGAACATTCAGATGAATATGATGGCCGTAAAAACATGAAAAGATCGCAGTGGAACAATCGCTGTAATTTTAAGAAGTTTGTTATTAATAATAAGGAAACGGTAAAGGCGAGGCTCTTGAAAAGAAAGATATGTTAAAAAATTTGTAAATTGATGAAAAATATCATTATTTGATTTAAAAAATCTGTACACGCCATTTTTTTTACAAGTGTGTAAAAATGCTTAAAAACGGTAGACAAATTTTGTTAATAAGCTTATGTATTTTTAAATCGTGTGTTCAGCGTACGCAAAATACATTTATTTATTTTTTATTTTCGCATATAAATAAAATATATCCATAAAAAATATATCTAACCTAATCGTATATACGAAATGTTAATTCAAAATATTCAATAAATTAAACGTCATGTTCTTTTAGAAATTTTCTATATTTTATTATAATGCGAAAATAAAAATTGTTATACATTATTCTTGAAATTGAAACCCCTTTTATATTGAGAGTTTTTTGTAAACATGTCGCAAAGTTGAAAAGGTTAAAAGCTGTAATTAGGAAAATAGATGTTTTGTAATTTTTGTACTTCTATTTGAATTTCTATGCCTATTTTAAGTAGAAATAGGAAAATAAAATAAGTTAGAAGGATTATTGAAACTAGTGCAAAAGTAACAAAGCAAAAATTACAGTTTTAGATTTTTTTTGTTAGAATTATTTTTTATCAGAGAAGAATCGTACAAGAAATTGACAAAGATGGAAATACTTCTGTCCGATCTCTAATAAATTTATTACCGGACATATTTTTAAGTGATGGTTTATCTTTTCTAATAAAAGGAAGATAAGGTAGTTTTGATTCGGTAACTAAAAGTATTTGTTGGAAATAATTTTGAAAAATCGTCAATATACTCATACTAAAACTATGTATTTTAAAAACGCGTTAATTTCTACAAGATAGGAATTTATTTTTTGCTATTTTCCAAAATAGTCACGTTTATTTGCTGATTAGACACCCCAACGTTCATCAATTACTAAATTTATTTCCTATTTTGTCATTTACTAGCATTGCATAGCTTGGCATACACGGTGGAAGCTCAGCTTCTTGCTAACTAGCTGAAACAAGACTTTTCATCATCTCAATAGTGCTGCGCAGCAGCACCAGGTTCGACTTCCGTAGATAAAAAACAAAATAAATTTACGTGTAACATTTCGATTCCTACGATGTTATTTTATAGTACGCGTATCTTAATAATTCTCAACTCATTCTGTATAAAAGAGGTTTCGTTGATTTGATGGAAGCCTTTGGATGTATGATTTTCGAATTTGGTTTGTTAGTGAATTTTAGTCAATTACTTTAGTACAGAATAAACATCAGACAGATAAAATAATTGTTTATTTTCCTTCCTGGTATAAAATACCCAACCCCGAGAGACAAAATGTCACGGAACATGTGCCGCTATACGATATCTTGTGCCGCGACAAAAATCCCACAAATCGATAATGTCGCACAGTGGTACGCAATATCCAACGACTTCAAACGACATTGTCATCTATCACTAGATGTATCGAAGTATCTAGATACTGCGAGTACACACTTGCTTACTAATTAGCAACAAATTACACTGGCGACGCGTGTGGCGGTTTGTGCGTGCGGAGTTGTGAACCAATTCATATAATTATGTAATTTTTCTTGTTTTTCTGCAAATTATTTTTAATCAGATTAGTATTATTAAATGTAGCAAATTGTAAATATAAGGTCGGGGAAAAGTTTCTTCGTATTTTATATATAAATTCAAGACATTTTTTTTTAAAGTTTAATTACATTTAATTATAATATATATGTGCCGTTTTGTTCTATAACTTGTTGCCATCTTGTAGGTAGTGACATGATCCCTTTGCTGTAGAAATTTTGGGATTTGGTCAAAAAATTGCGACAAGTAGTTTTGACAGTCCTCTCTTGATGTTAACCTTACACTATCTATTCTGAAGAGACAGAAACAAGTGGAAATCTGAGGGCGCAAGGTCAGGGCTATATGGTGGGTGCATCAACACTTCCCAACCAAGCTCTCTCAATTTTTGCTGAGTGGCAAAAGATGTGTGTGGTCTGGCGTTATCATGATGAAAGACTACACCCTTTCTGTTGATCAATTCCGGGCGTTTTTTCTCAATTTCTTACTTTAGTCTCATCAGTTGTTGGCAGTAGAGATCCGAATCGATGGTTTTGCCCAACGGTAAAAGCTCATAATGAATGATGCTCTTCCAATCCCACCACACACACAACCTCACCTTATTGCGCGTTAATCCGGGTTTCGCCAGTCTGTGGAGCTTGGCCGCACTTAGACCATGATCTTTTCCTCACGTTCTTGTCGTAAGTGATCCACTTCTCATCGCCAGTAATCAATCTTTTCAAAAATAGTTCGGTTTCATTGCGTTTTAATAGAGAATCGCAAACGAGTACACGGTTCATTAGGTTTCTTTCAGTGAGCTCGTGTGGTACCCAAATATCGAGCTTTTTTGTGAATCCAGACTTTTTCAAATGAGTCAAAACTGTTTTGTGTTCAATGCCCAGTTCATCAGCAATGTCGTAACTACTACATATATGCCGATCTTGCTGCACTTTTTCACAAATGGCATCAACTTTATCGGTAACAGAACGACCGGAGCGAACGGCATCTTTAACATTATGATTTCCTGACTGAAAACGCTTAAATCAACTTTGTGCTACTCTTACTGACACTGCATTAGGTCCATAAACGGCACAATTTTTTTTTGCAGCTTTTGTCACATTTTTCCCTTTTTTGGAATAAAACTTTAAAATGTATCGAATTTCTTCGTTATATTCACTCATTTTCTTGGACAGAAAAACAATTAAAAAATGGCGGGAAACAGTTTTTTATTTTCTTATTTCTTTTTTTAAAATGTTACCTTTAATGTTAATGTTAAGTTTAAAATGTTAATGGTACCATAACCAGCCAGGTACAAACAGTTCGATCAATGATATTGGATCACAACTTCATACATACAAAATAAGAAAAGACTTTCTCCCCGACCTATTATTAATAGATTTGTAGTTAAGATGTCCTTTATTTTGGTTGGGATATAGTGAAGAGCGATCAGAAGTCAATGATTAATTGACCACTGTGAAGAATTACCCACAACCACTCTGGGCACTTATACGAAGCGCCAAACACGTCTACACATGTACTAACATAGACATAGAGAGACATAGACAGTTTGATGGTTTGGTATGGTATATCAGCCAAAGGAGTCTTTTTGCAGAATCCGAAACTAGAAATTCGAACTAAGATTACCAGCATGCTCGTAAAATTAGCATTCTAAAGTGGTAATGGGCAGGTAATATTTGTCGCAGGACATGCAGGACTGGTGGGGTAGACGAGTTCTTGAATGGAGACCACGTGACCGGAAGCGCCGTGTGGGACCGACGCGACTACTTGAAGTAGTTCACTGGTGGTAGGTACATGGATATAAAGGGTCGAAGCTCGTGTACAGTGCGAGCCTTGGTAGAGGCCTATATCCGGGAGTGAAGAGACAGGCTGATGTTATGGTATAGTAATTACCTACATAGCTCAAAGAATCAGCAAAGTACAGTGGCGGTGGCAGCAAAGTACAGTGGCGGTGGCAGCAAAGTACAGTGGCGGTGGCAGCAAAGTACAGTGGCGGTGGCAGCAAAGTACAGTGGCGGTGGCAGCAAAGTACAGTGGCGGTGGCAGCAAAGTACAGTGGCGGTGGTAGCAAAGTACAGTGGCGGTGGTAGCAAAGTACAGTGGCGGTGGTAGCAAAGTACAGTGGCGGTACTGGCGGTGGACAGAACATGTCTGTTGCAGGACCGATAACGGATGAAATAGATCTTGAATTATAATTATTTTGGGGACGTTCCGAATAGCAAAAAATCACTATTTGTGAATACAAATACATATATCTTACCTCACTATTCGCGAATACGATTGCCAATACCAGTAGTACCTAACCTACTACGTACTCTCTTGTAAAAGTAAGTGGGCAATTTCTAGAGTCCAATTTAAAGTCAGTGCTATATATTTTTTTCGGGTTCAATCAATAAACAATGAATACCTAATTAAACTGAAAAATCACTTACTAATTAAACTGAATGATGTTTAAATGAACGTTTAATCTTATAAGCATTTCTTTTTGTAGAAAACTTGTTTTACCTACTATTCACAATGGGCTTTTACTACTCAGTTAGTATTCGAGTATTAATTTAGGAAATCGCAAATATGAAATACTCCAAAATTGGTGAATATTTGCTAAAACGAATAAAAATATTCGGAACATCCATATTAAACATATATGAACATGAGATGTAGAACTGGACGCCGCACGCCGGGACAGATCGACTGATAGATTACATAACGAAAGTCGCCAATAGTGGTTGAATGAAGAGAGCGATAAATCATGTGTAGTTATGACATTTAGTAGTGGAGTATCAATGGAAACTGGGGGTCTACTGTGATTTTACGATTCCGATGTTTCGGGCCCGACCGAAGTTCCAACGAACGAAGTGCTATAACCCTACTCTCACTTTCCTTCCTTCGTAGCTCTATATATCGTGTAATACCAATTATTTAAAAGGTGACATATTGTTATCGTCAAATTTGACGTTTGACCTCCAAGTATCTCCTGCCAAAATCTATATTTCGATTGTTGTCTCGTGCGATGGGAGTAGTTTCAAATGTCAAATTAAGTTCGTTCGGGCCGATATATCGTAGTGAATATTTTCGTGGTAGGAATCTACTGAAATATTGGACGAAACTTCGTTTTTCGTGTTTTCGGAGTAGACCCCCTGTATCGGCACTCTACGAGACATTTATTATTGCGCCGAGCAAACATTTCACAATTACTACAGACGCACTCATTCGAATCTACGTGATATAATCAAGGAAACATTTTCCTTCTTGCTGTCTAAACTCAACGTGACGGTCTTAAGACCAAGCATCTTTCTACATATATAGAATAGTACACATCCCGGCCGAAGGTAATACACGTCGGCTATGAATTATGATCGGCTAACTTTGGTTTTGTAGAGCGTCGTCTCTGTCATACAGGCACACGACAGATACGACGCTCAACTGAACCTAGTCGATGATAGTCCGATGTGTATTACTTTCAGCCGGGAAATGTCTATAATCTTTACCTCACTTACATTTATTAATTAGTAACTTCATTTCATTCATCTTTTAATTACGTCACGTAATAACGTAGCCTAATCCACTTATTACTTACTAAATAAAATACATTAAGTCCTAATCGCGATTGCTAATATTATCTCTTCAATCACATATAGAAGCCAGCAACCTCTTGTTAAAAACATTCTAAGAGTTATTACCATGCAATCAGTATGTTTTACGGCTTTATTTTGTGATGAAATAGAATCAGTTCTCAAAATTATCACGAACAAACAACACCTGTGACTTATCTAATGACGACAAAAGTGACGTTCAGTCCACAATGGAAAATCTGTTTATTAATTACATTTGTGGCCGTGTTCGTTATGACACTGTTTTTGTCAGGCTGTTTGTTTACTGTGTTATCACATCGAATAAACAGAGTGATGGAAAGGATTTCATAATTTGTTAGTTCCAATCCACACACTACTTTTTTTTAAAATTCGATATAAGGTGGTGGACGAGTAGATGGTTCAACTGATGGGAAGTGGATACTGTCGCATACATCCGCGATACATGCCAATATCAATAACAAACATTGGCACGCCCCACGCATGCGCTGCCTATGTTTGGAAATTTGAGAATGGATTTGGAGAAAGGGTTTAGAAAATGGGGATTAGAAAGTACAGCGGTACGAGGAGTTATACTCCTTCTAATCCTCCTGAGGAGAGGGATTGGTATTGGGTAGGATGGGAAATCGAGAGTCGCTACTCAGCTGTTAGTATCTAGACGGTGGAGATAAGTGGGAAAAGATTGGAAGTGGGGACTTATGGAATAATCCCAACAAAATATTGGTTGGATCGTAATCTGTAGAACAAAAGTTAACGAGTGCAGATATTTCTTATTTAACCCTGTATAACACAAATCACAGAAGACTACCTTGAAATGTACTGCATTTCCCACTTTATCCTATTTCCCCAATGTACGTACGTGTTTCGGTAGCGAATGAGATACCCGTTCCTTTAAATCTCCAAGGTGCGCTCCGAGGGCGAATCAACGTTTGTCGTTCTGGACTGATGTCTATGGACGACAGTATCCACTTAGCATCAGGTGGACAGTGTGCTTGTTCGACGTTTTCTTTCCATAAACAAAAACAAAACACCGTGTCGGCCCGTGTCCAACATTATGTCCCTACTTATTAGGTAACATTATGTAGACTATGTTGTCCCACTGCTAAATAACTTCAATCGATAGTGCCTTTGACAGCCAGCCTTGATAGAAAACTTCAACCCCTACTATCATTGTTTTCAAAGTTTGTCAAGGTCTTTTGGTAATTTGTGGGATCTTCATAGATCGCTGTGGAAATTAAATACGATTATTATTATTAAACATCTGTTATTCATTTCCACATTCTAATCGAGTGATAAATGATTGTTATGATTATGCACGCACTTGTTTCATTTCTCGGGCACGTGGCCATGACATTTTTCATCTGGTCTATTCAAATGAATCTCTCATCTCATTAGCTGGATGTTGCGGTTGAATTCTAACGACAATAAAAAACAAAAAAAATTTTTTCGGAACTTTATTGGAAAGATGCTGAAAATACCCCGGCCTAAAAAAAGTACCTAAGCAATAAAAAACCGCTGACCGGAATTGATACCCTTGTAGGCGATAAAGGAATAATAAAGATGACATTTAATTGGCCGTCTGACAGGTAGAAAATATGTATATAAACATTTAAAGCCTAATAACTATAACTTGAATCCATAAAATTAGTGACTTGAATTCCTTGTCGATCCTTGAACTTGATAATTGTAGAATGAACTTAAAGTTTGTGGCAACACGTCGTCCACCATCATGAAGTATTGTGATTTATTGATTGGAAAAAATGTAGGAAATAAACCTCCCCAAAATTAAATACCGATACAGTGCCTAAAGGGGTTGCGCAGTTATTCAATTTCATCCACATATTTATATTGTAGATGTATTGTTGCGATGCCCTTGGTCTGTATTCCCAAAACAACAAAATGGACCCCATTAAGAGAATTGTTAACACAGATTCAATTTGATAGAACGCAAACAATTTAATTGACGGAGAACTCTGAAAGGCCAGCAGATGATGTTTTAAAATCAGTGATTTGGTCGTTTATATGAATTCAATAACTTTACATTGCAAACAAAGGTGACCGGCAGGGAACGTCATTCAAAGGGATTAAGACCGATTTTGTACAATATTTATGTGCAATAAAGTATAAATAAAGGTGAAATTGAGTAATTAAATATTAAAGGTAATTGAGAAACAAACATGTTGTGACACTTTTATTATGTTTATAAAAAGAATTTAAGCTGAAATGCCTATTTATATCTATTTACTTTTTATTGTTTTATGTACAGCTGTTTTAATAAGAACAGTTTATAAATATGACAGTATTTATTGAATAAATACGTATGGCACTAAGTATTCACTAGTGACAAATGTTAAAAATTGTCACTTGCTTCTCCGTGTGGTGTCGGCCGGCTATATGGTAGAATATCAACGCCCCATTCCTTCCTATAGGGGTCGTAAAAGGCGACTGAGGAATAAAGAAAGACGCCAGGTGCGGTGCGACGAGCCCTGAGGATCTACACCACATCTAAAAGAGTGGACTCGCCAACCCGCTTGGCCAGCGTGGCGTTTTAAGGCCATACATCCCTCATGCACAAGAGAATGTCCAGCAGTGGACGCTGAAAGGACTGGTTGCATTGCACCTGCTCGGCGGTGAGGGTAAACATCGTGAGGAAACGCGCAAGCTCCAAAAATATAAAACCAAAACTGTTTATTTTTTTATTTACACTTCATTGCACAATATCGTACAAAAGGCGAGATTAATGCCTCAAGGCATTCTCTGCCAACCAACCTTTGGGTTGATCAGAGAAGTTCAATTAGGAGGTGCGTGTGAGACACAATTTAGATGGTGTGGTAAAATAAATATAATACATTATTATATATACATACATTCAAACTTACACACATTTTATATATACATAAGAATAAGTATAATACATACAAGGTATACATAATCAATGAATACATTATATAAATAAAATATCCATGTAAATTATATTAAGAAAAAGTAATAAACAAAACCATATCACTGACAAAAGTAATAATAAAAATGAAAGAAAAGATAAAGCGAAAGGAGGTGGAGGCGAATGTTCCCGAAGCATCTTTTTAAAAGAGAAGTTGTTAGGGAGTGGCATTCCAGCCAGAGTCTAGCTGCCTGCGCGGTGAAAGATTTGGTCATAAAGCCAGTACGGCAAGAAGAGACTTGAATAAGGAGCTGGTAGCGGAACTGAATGTAGCTGTAGCGCTGGTAATGAAAGAAAGAGTATGTGATCCCCCAATCCGCATTGGGCCCGTGTGTTGGATTACGGCCCGAATCCCCCAGTGATCTACTAGGGGAGGCCTGTGCTGATACATTCACAGTGATTTGCTCTTAAATTCGCCTGGAAGACCAGGTGAGATTAAACATTTTGTAACCAGGGCGGAATCTGTGTTTATTTTAACCGTTTTCTTTGAAACATCTGCATTGCATTTAAGGAGATTTTTTATAAACATTCAATTGTAATTATAAGGGCTGTTAGTTGAAACAGAAAAAAAATTTAAAAGAGTATTCCCTTTTTTCGTAACAAACGGAAAGTGTACCGAAATATCAATTGAACACATTTGACTGCATCCACCGAAGAAGCCCTCAGCGTTCGAAGAGACGTTGCGTCTCTCTGCGTGTTCTATCGCCTGTACAACGGGGAATGCTTGAAGAATTGTTCGACTCAATTCTTACCTCGGGTTTGTATAAACATACCTCCTGTCCAGGGCCGTCTTTACCAGGGGGTGCAAGGGGTGCGGTGCACCCCGGGCGCTCACCTTTTAAAGGTAATGAAAAAATATAACGCTATAGTAAACAATTACACAATAGGATATTTGACTGTCATAGGATACACAATAGGATATTTGACTGTCATAGGATACACAATAGGATATTTGACTGTCATAGGATACACAATAGGATGTTTGACTGTCTTAGGATACACTCCCGCACCCCGGCGCAGAATAGACTTAAGACGGCCCTGCTCCTGTCACAGAAGTGCAGTGCATCCGCATTTTCTCATTTTTTTTTCATACAGCGAACCCGTGGGCTATGAAACGCACGCCTCAGTAGGTCTTTCCATTAAACTACGATATGGGGTTCTTCAAGAAAGCTATAGGATTTTGCAAAGTCAGCGGCGTATCTGGTGTTGCGATAGCCACTTGCCAGGTCCGCCTCCGTTCATGAAAAAGAAATATCAGGAAAAAAATTACTTTATCATCATGCAGTTAACATAATGATAAATATACCGTGTACTGGTAAGTAATTTTACTATTAGTGAGCTTTCAAGAATTCCCTGTATAGGCCGGTAAGTCACATAAAGGTGACCATAAACTATTCAAATTTTATCTGACCGGGAACGAACCCGGAACTTTTCGCGTAACAGGCATTGGCAGTGCCATTGGCATTGGATTTAATCGATCATAAAATAATTGCGAAGTACATTGACCTACGACTTTAATGGTGTTCTAAATTATTCTAGAAACCTGTTATCATCAAATAGGGCTTCCGTTAAGGACAGTTCTTATACCGGTTTTCTATCAACATTCCCCACAATCGAGTGCTTTTAACAACAGTCCAACCATGCCAATCGTCGCAAACACACACATTCCGTGTGTGTTCTTATACAGCGGAGAGGCCCTAAAGAATTATACCAATAGAAATACGAATGGAATTCGAACCCGAATTTTTTTACACAGCAAATAAAACCGCAACAAACATGCTGTTTGTTTCACAACAAACTGTGAATCATGCAGTACCTGCTGCTTACACCTCTGTACCGATACATAAAAATACCGTTTGAAGCATTTTGACCCCATCCAAAGGCATGATGGGGTCTATTGTCGAAGATCACACCGCTCACATCTCTATGCGCTTCCTAGCGCCTACATAATGGGGAAAGTTTAAAGAGCAGTTCAAATTACTGCCAATTTCGGGATTTTACTATTGCACCTCCTGTCATCGTCATACTTCCTTGACAATGAGTCTCTACGAATAGTGCGGTCGTTGAAACACATGCTACCGCGAACCTGAAAGTTGTAGAATGAATTTGCCACAGAGGTATTTTCCACTGCACTACGACATGGAACTCCTCAACAGAGCTGTGAACGGTATTCTGTGCGGTCGACAGTCCAGTCCCTGGTGTTGCAGATTACCATGGAGCGATGACCACATACTATTAAGTAGCCCGCAAAAATAAACTTTATGAGTAAAGACTTTATCGAACAAAGAGAATCGCCATGTGAAATCCGATAAAGTTTTGTCATAAAAAAAACTAAAGATTACCTTTCATCGATGATCGAAGCATTTCCCTCGGCTTTGTATTTCGGAGTAAATGAATGTGATCCAGGTTATAAGCATTAGCGGTTTAGATTTATTACAAACATTATATACAAACTGATTGATACTCATCAATCAGTTTGTATCTAAGATTTTAAACTTTTGTTATCCTGTTGGAACTTGGAACATAATTTTGTTGTAAAACATTATTTGAGATAAGGGACCTCATTGACGTTGTTCTTTGTAATACCTACTGATAATGAATTGTTACAATAAGACGTTACAATATTACTGTAACTGTAAAACATTACTTAGTGACATTACTGTAAAACAAAGGTGGACTTATTCTTTTTGAGAAACTTAAAATAACATATTTTTACTGATTTCGGTTAAAAATCACATATTGTATTAATTATATATATAATTATGATATAGCAAGTTTTTACATACATATGTATTTAAACAACGAAATTTTAAGTTACGAACCCTTAATCAACGCCATTGATTCAGATAACGTCACAATTTTGTTATGTAAACAATATTACATTTACGAATATAAATGTTCGGAAGGGTGTGGATGCACGCTGCAATCCCACAGCCACTGGGCGCACTCGAATGGCCAAGTTACACCGCAGTCACAGGACACCACTATCAAATATACTGCATTTCCCACTTTATTCTATTACCGAAATGTACGTTATTTGGGTAGTGAGTGACACTTGTCAAAGCCCATTCACATCCCATCCTATCCCTCCTTTGTTCAAATCCATTCCTAAATCTCCCGAGGCAAGCAGCACATCATCCACACGTTTGTCATTATGGACGTATCAATGACGAATGACGACAAACATTACCAGAATTGGAGATTTAGAAACGTTTCGGTAGAGAATTGGATAGGTTGGGATATTGGACGAGTAACGGAACGAGGAATTTTACTCATCCCATCACACCATTGTACAATTTGGACCAACCGCAGTAGTTATCGCACAGTAGCAAAATCTCGAACGACCAGTATGCCGGCAACTGCGCATAGAAAAGCGTGCGCGAAACGAAATAAATATTTTCGAAAACGTCGATAGACTTGTTTTAAGTGATCGTTTTTCAAACGGTAAGTGTTTTATTATTAATTTTAGTGGTGTTTTCAACTGTCTCTGGGAGATTTTATGCTTTAGACACTGCACTAGCGAAGTCCTTCTATTTAATATATAAGTATGTAGAACTAGTTTTAGCTTATGACTTCACCCGTTTAGAACCCCGATCATCGTCGATTCAAGAAATGCCTTGCGGTGCTTGTTTTTAATAACTTTATTATTTATTCATTAACATCGACTAAAGTCATCCTATTAATATTAATATTATAAATGCGAAAGTTTGTGAGGATGGATGTATGGATGTTTGTTACTCCTTCACGCAAAATCTACTCAATGGATTTTAATGAAACTTTACAATAATATAGCTCATACACCAGAATAACACATAGGCTATATTTTATTTTGAAATTTTGAAACAAAAAAACTTATAAACCGAAGCGAAGCGAGGGCGGGCCGTTAGTAATTAAATATTTTCGTATATGTCCTGTGAAAACCGATAGGTACTCTAAAAAAATGTAACTTTTCACGAGAGCGGTTTAAAGGTTTGAAAAATTCTATATAGCGGAACTCAACGTGATTACGAAAAATACGTATGTCATGGTATTTATCTATAATTGTTCTATTATATTCTAAAAATATTTTGTAATTATTCTCTATATTCTAAACTAGCTGGCCCGGCGAACTACGTACCGCATGAGACCAATAGATTTGACAGTTGTTGTCTGTCGTTCTCTATATTTTTGTTTAAATTTCGATTCGACTATTTTCTATTTATTTCAATATATTTCTAGATTAATTTAATTTTTTTTTTCTTGAATTTTTCATATTTTAATAGTTATTCTGCTATTCGGGGCGGAGGCGAATCCAACAAATCAGAGATCATTAAAATCGGTCCAGCCGTTCTTGAGTTATAAATGGTGTAACTAACCAGACTTTTTTTTATATACCTATATAGATGATATTTGTGAAAATTTGTATTAATGTGCACGACACGCGGAATTGTGAATATTAATATGACGTTAAATTTTATTTTTCACAAAAGAAAATTCACTCGTGGTAAATGTTATTAAAACATATTTTTCCATTTATTCATTCCGATAATTACAGGTAGGCACAGGTACGAAAGTAGAGTTGTACCGGATTACACAGGGCACACATTCGTGACATTGTTTGCTAGATATATTTTCCTAGATATTCATACTTTAGTGAAATAATTGTATACCTACTTAATATGTATATTTATTGTATATTTAATAAGTATATTTATTGTATATTTATTAGGTATATTTATTGTATATTTAATAGGTATATTATTGTATATTTAATAAGTATATTTTTTGTTTTATCCTAAAAATCTAATGTTAGTGCATGTTTCTGTTCAACGGATATTATGTCAATAGGTATGACTTTGTTATGTTTATTTGACATTGTAATATCATGTTAATGTATGATATTGTTTCACAACACGATCACATTTCTTAATTTCTCGACATTATAATTGACAATCATATTTATTCTTTCTTTTTTCGTGTTTCAGTACTAAGTGAGATGTGCCAGAGCCCATTCCCATCCTATGCCTCCCCATTTTCCCAACCCTTTCTCCAAATCCATTCCTATATCCCCGAAGGTAGGCAGCGTATCCGGAGGCGTGCCAACGTTTGTCATTTTGGACTAATGTTGGCATGTATCCCGGATGTCTATGGGCGACAGTATCCACTTACCATCAGGTGGACTGTATGCTCGTCTGCCGCCTTCGTCCATTAAAAAAGATCTACCTACTTTCAATGTCACAAATCTACATAAAATCGTGTCTGTACATTTAATATTTAAAAAAATATTGTAGTGTTACACTACGAATGATGCAGAGCCCAAAACAACAACTTTTGTCTGTCTGTCTGTCTCAAAACGTATTACACAAAAATCACTGGCTGGATTTTCATTAAACTTGCCATAGTCAAAGCTTAACCGCCGTGTTATCGTTTATGGTAAGTACCTACTTTTAATCCAGATGCATTCTAAAGTTCCAGCGGCAATCTTTATAATGTCAAAGCTCACGACGCGCGACGACGCGATCAATGCTAGTTTTCCATAAATTGCATTTGTTTGTGTAGCCATTGTATATCTAATGTATCCTAAACATTACGTTGTTCAATATTGGCATAATACGCAAGTAGATAAGAGAACAGTAAATTAAGCGACTGACTACATACGATCTTGGATATCAGCCTATGACATTCCACTTTAGAACATGGAAAAACCACGACCGGTGACTCTTGAAAGGCCGCTAGGGCCACAAGAATTTAGGCATTCTGATAAAAAAAAAATAAACATGGAAAAAATAGGTTTTATGGGTGAGCGTTTATTTTTATTTGTTTTACTTTTGTTTTGAATCAAATTTGTTCTTGGTTTATTCTCAAAGGATAACACTAAAGGATAACAAAGCGGCCGCCACAAGCCCTTAGGAACAACACCATCCCTAAAAAAGTGGACTCGCACGCATCCCTCGTGCAGAAGACGATGTGCATGTGCAGAAGGGCCCATGCCCGCCAGAGAATACTGAAAGGGCTGTTCGCATTGAATTGCCTTTTTTTGGTCTATTTAATTATTTATAGAACTATGTCGTTGGATAGCGCTCGGTTGGTAAAGCTCTAAAACATTTGTCTAAACGCTTTTTGTCTACAACATAGTATGTTAAATAGAAATAATTCCCAACTGGATGGTGTTGACACGTTATATAATAATTATTATATTGACAATGTCTTGTTAACAATTTGACTTTGTTAACAATTTATAGCAGGCGTACAAGCGGCCTACAAATAGTAGATGCTCATCACTACTCACGGATACCTGTAAAACATCGTGGCGCTGAAGACTTGGAACAGCTTTTTCTTGAAGATCCCCGTGTCGCTAGCTAATTAGACCAACAATAAATAATTAATTATATGCAATGAAAATATAACAAAATTATAAGATTCTCTCCGATGGGTACTGTCTTCCTAACATTAAATTAGGTAGATTCCGTTGCGGTCAGTGACTCGGGGTCCTCTCACCATAGTAGGTTCAAACCTGATTTAACATATTAAAGCTTCTCCAGTATACGAAGTATACATAATAATATACATATAATAAAAATGTAACTGATTGCTGTCTGTACGTGGAAGACATATTATTGGGGGCCTTTATCAACGCAATAGAACCCAAAACAATGATTGTTAGAATTTTTGTATGTTTGTCTGTGCGTTTGTGCGCGCTAATCTTAGAAACGGCTTAACCGATTTGGATGCGGTTTTCACTAATGTATTGTGGTAAGCTTCACTTAAAATTTGGTGTTTGTTTTATTTCAATCAGTTCATAAATAAAAAAATTAAATCAATTTAAAGAATCACGTCGAATAAAGACGGTGTTTATAAACTAAAGTCCACGCGGACCAAGTCGCGGGCAACAGCTAGTAATAACTATAAATCATTGCTTACTATGTGATTTATATAGCTGCGATCGAACGCTTTGCTCATTTCTATAAGCGCCTGTGAAAGTTTTATAGCAATAATTGGCAAAGTATGCTCACGTAGTATAGGCATTTCACAGGCGTTTTTTTTATTTAAAAAGCCTTAAATTGTATATTAAATAATAAATAGTTATAGTAACTAAGGCTAATAGTTATAGTAAATAAGTAAATTATAGTAAATAATAAAATTTAATACAACCTGCCGGCTCTGCCTATGCCAGAACCTAAAGAAACCTACGTAGGTACGTTCAATCTGAACCGCAGAAGGAATTTACATCGAAAAAGAAAAGGGTATTTTTTTTAAAACATTTCGCTTTTATTAATTGAGAACGGTATCATATTGCAAAACTGTCTTTGGGTATCAACATCAACGTCAACTCCTAAATCAACGATATAATATCAACTACTATCAACGACGACGTTGATAATAATATCAACGACGAAGAATTCAACAGAAAGTGAAGGATATCAGTCTACGTCAACCTCCCGCATCTCAGAAGTATTGGGATTTTGAATACTGGATCATTTCCATATACAACGTACCGCCAGTGGTTAGGTTAGGTTGAAGGTATGCAAGAAGGAATCCTAATGCCCTTTCTTTCTTTATGACAGGGATTGAGACATTTTTGTATGGAGCCTGGCAAAAAATACTTTCCGCCATTTTGATGAAATTCTCGATTTTGCGGCCGCCAACCAAATCTTAATAAATCCATACAATATGTCAAAACAAACAATGCCCTTTAGGTAAAATGTCCTAAAACATCTCGGAATTGGGATAATCAAGGTCAAAGTTCTAACTTTCAATGTTGCCTCGGTTTCTAGAAACTTTAAAAATGAATTCCTTCGAATATTTTTTGTATAATTTGATGTCTTCTGTCGATCTATCACATTTCGAAGTATATCGAGTGGAATTAGAATGATAAAAAAGATAGCCATGTGTATGGGAATAATTTACCAAACAAAATACATAAAATTTCAATGTCATTTAACACAAAAATCCATCGGTTTCAGTTTTTCGGTCACGTATCAATTAAATTATTATAACTTGTATGAATAAAAGATTTCATTTTAATCTAAAGTTTATTTTCAACAATAGCAATAACAATTTTAAATTAATCTATGAGATTTTCTATGTTCTATTGCACAATACAATTTTCACAGCCTACAAATGTCTAAATCAACTAAATTATATTCACTCAGTTATATATAAATATTGACTGTGTGGTGTCGGCTTTAGATTAGCACCGTCCCATCTCTTCTCTTGGTAGTCGTCTTGGTAGGGCGACTAAAGGATAATAAAGCGGCTACTACATGCGTCGAGGAACTACACCACCTCGAAGAAAAGTGGGCTCGCCAACCCACCACCCCCCGCCCGCCCTCACGAGACAATTTGCCGGATGACAGCAGCAGTAGAGGACCATAAAAGGATTGGTTAGTCTAGATTGTTAATAAAAGCAAATTTTGTCCGGCCTAATCTTACATTATTTATTTTAAAATAAATATATATTTAACTGAGAAAAATATAATCAGTCGCGGAATAACGTGGACATCGCAATTTCTACCTTCATTCTAAAATTAAATTTCTAAAATTAAAAATGGCAGATATAGCACAAAACACTTGTCTAATGAATTAACTACATATTCTATTTAACTAAATTCTGAGCATAGTCGTGGAAATAGTCATAAATTAAGGACACTTTAACAATTCCAAATGTCCTCCGAAATTGTGAACCGAATTTCGTTCATATAAATTTTATTGTTCTCAAAATATCAATTTGCAATGTAAAAGAAAAAAGAAAAAAATCATACATGTATGAAATCCTATTATTAATATTATAAACGCGAAAGTTTGTGAGGATGGATGTATGGATGTTTGTTACTCTTTCATGCAAAAACTACTCAATGGATTTTAATGAAACTTTACAATAATATAGCTCACACATCAGAATAACACATAGGCTATATTTTATTTTGAAATTTTGAAAAAAAAAATTTATAAACCGAAGTGAAGCGAGGGCGGGTCGCTAGTATTTAATATAGTAAACAAAACAATATTGTTTCGCTAAGAATGGCCTAAAACGTTCGCGAGCACGTTCAAAACCGAGCGAACGTAAGCGAAATTCGGACCACGGTTTCTCTAAACTTTTTCGCTCAAAGCAACTACACAAATAGTAGCATTTTATTAATAGCACAACTGAATCGTTGCAATTTCTCTAGTATTAATCTAAAATACAAATATCTATAGTGTTGGAATATTTAGCTGGCAATATTGAACAGATCTAGTTTACTGGATTAATCACCACAAACAATATGTACATTTTTTATATGTACGTGACAAATTATTTATACAATGTTTTATCGTTATTTTTGCCACGTGTGATTTAACAGACTATTGTCTACTAATGTTTTTTTTTCTTCATATATAGCAATGGTGCAATTAGTACACTCTGCCGGTGTCAAGTTTTCTTTGTAAAGTCAAAACACATCTTGCCAATGTGCAGTACCGTCGAAGTAGGTAAGTCGGGAGTCGCTCAGTAAAGTGATAGTAAACCTAAGTACTAAGGACTAAGTACTAGTACTAAGGAAACCTCCTTGGAGGCACACGAAAAACACAGTCCTATGCTTTTATTTGATTATGACAAACATTACGTACTCAAAACGCTTTGAAGTTTAATAAACGTACAGTACACAATTTTTACAATTAATCAAACAAAAACTCAACTTCTCGAGTTCCCACCAAAAAGTCTACTGTGTTGCAAATTTAATAAAATATTTTTTTCTGTTAATGTTCTACAATGAAATGAACGAGACATGAGCTTTGCATTTGTGTGACTGCACACCAAGTGTACAGTGCGAAC
This sequence comes from Sesia apiformis, assembly GCA_914767545.1. Lineage (NCBI taxonomy): Eukaryota > Metazoa > Arthropoda > Insecta > Lepidoptera > Sesiidae > Sesia > Sesia apiformis. The sequence continues at coordinate 1,721,920 of OU611968.1, forward strand.
CATTTCGACAATCGGATTTGACAATTCGGCACCCACTCACACAGATGCAAAGCTCATGTATCGTTGATTTCACTGTACAGCTCTACATACAAACACTTAAATACTGCCAGCTATTTCAAGTTTAAAGACACTGCATATATTATATACTATACCTTACACCATCTTCTATAAGTGGCATCCATAAACAAGTCAACTCCTTTGTCGATAGGTCGCACTATAATTGGTATTGAAGCCAAACCGACCCCTACGGTGATTGTACTTTTTATAGCAGGGGGTAATTTAGGTGCAAATTTAGTTAGACACCGGCTTGTGAAAGTACATATCCTGGAATAGACTTTATTTTTTTATTTCCATAACTATATAAAAATGACACAAAAATATAAAACAAACAAATTACATATATAAAATAAATATACTTAAGTATATCTATACAATAAAGAAAAATACATTTGAATTTGGAATTTGTCATTCTCACGTGAAAAATAAATGTTTTTTCTCATTTTGGCGCCAATGATTATTAAATATTGTACTTATGAAGTAGGGTGATAATGAAAACCGTATTGCAGTAATTGCATTACACAAAGTAGGCATGGAGCCAAATGCAATTTTTAAAACTTCATTAAAAATTGGTTATTGGTTGAACGTCCTCTGTTTGTGACAGAAAAAGGTCTGACCGTCCCCGCCCTATTCCTACTAAACAGCTGTGAAGGAGAGAATCCGAAGAAATCCCGTCCGGAAGGAAAAGATTTTATCCAGAGAGATGAATATTGAATATTGTAAGCACTTGCTGCTTACAAAAGACGTACTGGTCATTGCTTAACTGATAACTTAAAGAAAATAGGGTAAAACAAATAATAGGGTATTTAAAGAAAAATCAACTTCAGCAGCACGCAAAGAGAAATCTTATTTATGAACAATAAAATGTTCACCATTGAGGAACAATTTAACAAGTGTAATGATCGAGTTTATGCTCATAACTCTGCAGAAGCTGCTCAATTGGTCAATAGAGTGCAACGTGGCCATTAGCCGGCTTCAGTGATGGTTAAGTGGGGTGTTCGCTATCAAGGACTGAACCATATTCTTGTAAAAAGGGTATTATAATACATTTATGTATTTTGTTAATATTATTGTACTATTTATTATAAATACGAATTTCCGGTACGCACTACGCCTGTCTTCATATAGTCTATATTGTCTGTGTTCATTTTCCCAGGTCTGCTGGAATAGATCTACATTTTTTGTACATCTTTTCTTTTTCTTCTTTTCTTTTATGTTATGTGTGTACAATACATTGGTAAATAAATAAATGTATAAAAATTTTGTATAAAACTTGACCTGACCACCAATACAATTGTAATGTATGTCAACTTATTGACCATAACCTGCAGTTACCATAAATAAATATTTTGTTTCCCAGATTAATGGGGTATCTATAAAAATGATGCTTGGTAATTAAAAAACTTAATAGTAAAAAACGGGCCCTAATAAGATCCGAACCTATAACGGCTGGCTCACCTTTTGTACTATATTGTGCAATGAAGTGTAAAAATAAATAAATAGATAAAAGAACATGGCCTTTTTTACCTGTTTATAGTGAATCCCGGTATGATAATTGAAGCCAAAGTCTGCCAAATGAGTGCATCCCCAGTTTCCTGAACGATTTTCGTGAATTTACCGTCCCGCTGAAAAAATGTATTAAAAAATATGTATGTATATATAATAGAGATATACTAATTTTTTAATTTTAGCTGTGATCATGGTCAATGAAAGTCCATTATAATCAGACTAAAATAAAATAAACTAAAATAACTTTCCTAATATTTCCTACTTTGCCTAAAATTGGAGTTTGAATATTCTTACATTTTTAGGTTAAGTAGTTTCAGAATTTACCTCTTACTATAAACAGGTCTTAAGCACATATTGACCCTGGAAATTTCAATTGGTATAAAGGAGGAATCACAACTTTTTAGAATTCTTTTTTATAAATAATTCCATGTAACTTTATTAGTATTATAAGTAACATATATGTATTAGCACTTGTTTAATGTTCTTTTAAGATCAAAATAATAAGCTGTAACACTGAAGTTAAAATTTTCCAAAAAAAATGTTAAAATTATAATTTTAATTCAATTTTATCTTACCCTTTGTAAGTTACCAGGAGAGTTTTTATTTTAATGAAGATTTTCTCAGAAAATATCTGTGGCTCTTACGGAATAAGGTAGTGAGGTAATATAAGTTGGTAATAAGTAATGTAGCTATAATTAAGTATTTTCTTAAAATTTGTACATCTGTAAGGGCTGAACAGATGTGCAATTATTCCATTGTTGGCTTTAATTATCAGTTTTATAATCAGTCAGTTTTATAATTATCAGAAATAAAATAAAACGAAAAATAACACAATTTTGAATGTGAGTGTATGAAGTGAAAATGTGTAAGAATGGTGCTAATGTATTATGATTCCCATCCTGAGCCAGCCAAAGTGCCTACAAAGTTCATAAACTAAAAACTAATGAAGTCTTTTTAAACAAAATAGTAACTTCATGAAACAGTAAAGTTCAAGTTTTGATTCACTCACCCTAAATGACTTCCAGGACTTGTCAGCGGTGTCGGCGAATACATATGCGAAGGCCACTCCGTAAGATAGTCGCACCAACTTGAGAGGAATGACTGATCGGAACGACTCTCCCACCTCATTCGCGTAACCTGGAGATATGGACCTGTTTAGTGACTGTTACATAACGAGGGATGAGGGGTGAGTACAAACATTTGTGAATTTTTCATTTTTCTTTTAAAGGTTTATTTATATTATGGTATTTAATATAATATGCATATAATATATAGGTGACATTACCGACTAAATGGGTTGTTTACTTATTTGCCACATTCTTTCCTTAAAAAATAACCTAATTTTCACAAAAAACTATACAAATAACGTTTTACAATTTTAGTCTGACAAAAAGACACAAATTAACTATCAAAAATATTAGATATTTACCCAAATAGCGCACGTTTGTGTCGCGAAAAAAGTCTGACTCTGTGGATGCTACCATAGTGGAGACTTTCATGTAATTTTAATAACAACGACGGTCGCTTTGTTATCTCATTTCCATATAGTTAGATAACTCAAGAAATATGTTTAATAAAGTGGCCTTCTCACAATTTTAATAAGAACGAAAAATTATGTTAAATGTGTGTAAAGTATCAAGTTATCAACTATTATATTTTAACAACATACATTTTAAAAAGGACAATGAAATCTGTCCTTTTTAATACAATACTTTATAAAAAATATATAATAAATTGTAAGTAGTTATTTTAAAGTCATGACATGGAATGAATTGTTTTGACACCATGACATTCACAGCCGTGCAGAGTTGCCAGATGAAGATTCATTAATTTTCTCATATTTTTTGGGTAAATAGAATGGGCAATATTTTTGTAAAATCCTCAACCACTATTTTTAAATCAACGGTATTATAAAATCGACGGTATACATGATTGATAGATTACTTAAAATGTAACCTGGACTTATTACCTTCGATATAAATAAAACACTTTACAATAATTACAATGGATCTTATGGTCTGAAATAAATGAATTATTATTATAAACACCATTAGTACCATCCGTCTCTGCACTCATCATATTGACTTACTTACTTCCAACAATTAATAATTTCTTTGTAATATAACTGTATGCATCTTTATCAATGATTGTTATTTGTCCACGTATATTGTTACACTTAAATAAACTTTGTAATAATTGATTCTCCAAAGTTTCCCCATGTCTTAAATGACTTCCTAAAATTTTCCCCAAAATTATGAAAACTGTCCTAATTTAGCAACCCTGTATTGTCTTACTATCTGAAATAATATTAAAAGCGCTCATCAACAGAAAACAGTGCTTTCAAGCAAAATTCCTTTTAACCAGCACATATAAACAAAGTAACGATATTTTAGACCAAAATAAACGACTGCTGGATTAGTACTTTTGGCAACAAGTTCATAGTAAATAGGGTTTTATTCATCAATAACTAATTTATGAGGTATAGGTTTAAAGTATGATTTTAAAGCATGCTTCTTTAAAAACAAAATAACAAAGCGCTTTAAAATTTATTTGTCAGCATCGCTATTACAATTGTTCGACTTTCGCATGGTTATCTGCAGCTGTCTCTGTCTATTTTAGTACGTCAAAACAAGTATGAAACAGCTGTCATCATCAAAATCAAAGTATGTATACATAGTACAAACCACCTACTCAGTACTCAATCATCAATCAGCTGTTTATTCATCCTTGATCAAGGTGGTTGTGTCGTTATGTATTATGAGAAATTGTAAAAATTATACGAGAAATTAAAGATGTCGAGGACAAGTTGAAAGTGTTTGTGAAATAGGTGAAAATTATAAAAAAGAACTATATATCCGCTTGTGCATGAAGATAACACTACAGAAAATATTTTACGTATGTATGAGGTCTAATGAAAAAACTAATGTGAAATTACACTACTTAGGTTACCTTAAAATTATTCCTAAAACATGCTTTTTACTTTTAAAAACGTGCCTAAAGGAATCGGCATCTTCAGTAAAGTACCTACCTGGTAATTAGTGATGTGACGTGTTATTAATATTGTTTTAAGGTATCGATAGTTTTGAATCCGGTGAAATTAAATTGTTACGATTAAACGCACCTTTATCAATATTTAAATCATTTAGGCCCTGCACACTTTATAGACAAGCAAGACTGTTTTGTCTTCAGTTAAGACAATGGACTATAAATTTATGATAAAACACATGTGTTCATAGTTCAATCCATTTCAAAACTGTCTTCTACTCTAATATGTGTAGTCTTACTATAATAGTTATTAGAATATCTACAGATCGCGAGAACATGAAAAAGCCATCGTGTAATGGAGACAAGTACCAGTATTGTTTATTCACGAAAGTATACTAAATGAATGAAATACTTTGAATAAATAAAATGTACCAAAACTTCATAGAATATTATTTGAATCAATATTCTAAATTCAAACTAAACATGAATTTGTGTTGATTTATATAGAACTATTACAATTATTGTAGGTACCTACTTAACTGATCAATAAAATCCCGTAACGCGCCTGTCTATACGTATGTAATAAACTCAAAAACTGTAACGGATTTTCGTATTGTTTGCCCCGAGTATTTATTATCTAGGATTCAAGTGTATTTTTTTTTATTAAAATCAGTCCAGTCATTTTAAAACTATTGCGAGTGTAAGCCGTTGATATTTAGACAATATGGGTGCAACCACACAGATTAACAACGAATGATTGACGTATTTTTTAGTTACTTGACTGGCAGTGTGGTATCGACCGGCTTTAGATTACACTGGTCTACAAATTTTGACTTTAAAAAAGTATTCTTCATGTAAAGTAGCTTTTTTTATTTATTTTCACGTACTGAATACAAAAATAATTATTATATATTAAAATTAGTTTTCGTTTTTTAGAAAAAAAAATTAAACGATTTTTGCAAAAAATAACAGAAATTATACAGTTTTTTTAATCATTAGTAGAATTACGAGGTGGTTTTTTCGCTGCCCTCTTGTATTCTGCTTCTGTAACATCTCGACAAACAGTCCAGCAATAATCCGCCAACATTGAAACGTTCCAATGGCCTTGATACCGTTTTTCCATGTTTGCGATGTCCTGATGGAAGCGCTCCCCGTGTTCATCGCTAAAAGCCCCACAATTATCCAGAAAGAAGTCCAAATGAGAATGTAAAAAGTGGATTTTCAAGGACATGTTGCAAACCAGTTTTTGGAATGATGATAACATATTTTCAATAAGTTCAGCATAGTTGTCACTCCTCTTATTTCCCAAGAAGTTTTTTGCGTCAAGGCGAAAATGGTCCCAGGCTTTTTTTCTTTACCTTCTAGAACCGAGTCAAAGTTATCATCTTTAAATAAATTTCTAATTTGAGGACCGACGAATATACCTTCCCTGACCTTAGCTTCACTTAATTTTGGAAATTTCTGGCGAAGGTATTGAAAAGCAGCTCCATTTTTGTTCATTGCTTTTACGAAATTTTTCATCAGTCCTAGTTTTATATGCAATGGTGGAAGTAACACTTTTTGTAGGTTAATTAAAGGGTCATTTTTAACATTTTTTTGCCCAGGTTGAAGTGTCTGCCACACCTTTTTTGTATAATGCTCTTTTCTATCACGACTATCCCATTGGCAAATAACGCAACACAATTTCGTATAGCCTAATTGAAGTCCAAGCAGCAGAGCTACGACTTTCAAATACCCGCAGATTTGCTATTGGTGTTCATCATGCTTAATCCGCAGCAGAAGGGTTTTCATATTTTCATAAGACTCTTTCATTGACTCTGACATTGAAGAAATTGATGGTGAAGTAAGTGTGATTTCATCTTCGTCAATGTTAGGACGTTTCGGAATCGGGTGAAGATTGCTGTGCGGCAGAGGACGAGTAGCCGATGGTAGATTTGGATACACTATGGCATTCTTCTTTTTTTTAGAAACATCTTTTCCAAATACATGAGTTGTCAGGCAGAAATAATAATCAATTGCATGATTTGTCGATTCTCGCCACTGCATTGGCACTGCAAAACGAAATGATGTTTTTTTACCACTCAGCCAATTTCTCAAACCTGTACCACACGGATTGCAGTAGAAATGTGGAACCCAGCTTTTATCCTGGTGTTTCATGTTTTCGTTAAAATAGTAAGAATAGGCTTTTTTTTATTGTAGGCGATATAGAACACCTTTGCTTACTAAATATCACTTCACCACAAATTTAACAAAAATTGTCGGGATTATTCACACATTTTCGAGACATTTTGCTATAAAATATAATTATTTTTTCACTTTTAACACTTTTATCACTTAGTAATACAGAACAGAGCACTAAAACACAATATTTTTAACATTCGATGCCAACTAACTAAATATATATGAACATTATCAAGTTCAATGAGGGTAGAATCATTAAATTCGGAAAATGTCAAGTATCGCAAAAACTTAAACTAATAAATGACTTTTACTTGTCAACTTGTATTCAGCATGGGTAGATAAGTAGAAATTAGTTAAAATTATTTCGAATACTTTTTCATTGTAGACCAGTGTTATCACAACCGCATCTCTTCCCGTTGGTGTCATAATGATGATGACTAAGGTATAACAAAGTCACTATTACAAGCCCAGAGAATCTACATCACCTCTAAAAGTGTGCACTCGCCAACCCGCTTGGCCAGCATGTCATTTTAAGGCCATACCTCCCTCGAGCCGTACGATACAAGGGCTGGTTAGCATTATAACATTATTAGCTACTTGCTTTTGCCGCGTTAGCTTGAACAAGCTTCCTACACGATTTAAATTAAACACTTTTTAAAAGTCAGCTGATCTTAAGTTATAAATTTCCTCTAAAGAAAAAGATATCTACTTTTTCCATCAACTTTTATTTAGTATGGTACCTATACATTATGCTCTATCAAGATCGTTATTTTACCTGTTATTTGAAACAAGCACCAAAGATAGGTACTACAGAGGAACAGGAAAATCGACATTATTTTTTTCAATACTTATATTAGGTTTCTAAGTTTTATTATGAATTAAGAATGAATAGACTATCTTTGTAAAATAACTTGTATTTCGTATATTCCAGGCTGAAGGTTTAAAAACTGATGCGTATTCTAGATTTACTATCCGTTCGCGCTAGGTTTGCCGGTCCATGGAATGCTCGCCCCCTCCCCCAACCGCTTAACGCACCGCTGTGTCGCCCTCTCAGTGCCATCTACCTACACTACATCTACGCTACCGTTTGAGTGACGTCACATCGTCAGCGGCAAACTTAGCGCGAACGGGTAGTACGTTACGATAGATTCGATAAAATACTTTATATATAAAAATATTTTTGTGACTCGTTTATTTTGGTCAGTTTCACTCCATTGCATAGGTACGAGTATATCGACTCTGGAAATTTGAATTGGCGTGAGGAATAAATAACAACTTTTTTTGGAGGAGAAAAATTTTAAAAAAGGTTGACTTCTCTATGTTTTTGTGTTGTCATAAAAAAGATGAAGTCTGTCTATATAAAAATTATATTCTTTTTACAATTACAATGCATGTTTTCATTTCACGGTTAAAAATACTCTCAACATGGTAGCAGAGCGTTAAGTCGATGCTGTAAAGGTTGATAACAGTGTTAGTAATCAACATGGCCACATGGCCTTGTAACCAGAGATTACAAGCCTCAATATCGGAAACCTAGATGGCACCAACTGGTTAGTATGGAAGTACAAAATATCTATGCTAGTGAAGGGAATCCCAAAAGCCCTAGATCTATTAGAAGGTAGATATAGTATGTCAATTCCGAAAGCAACTGGTGAAAAAGCCTCAAGTGCAGAAACAGTTGACGAAATTGCTATTGAACAGTTTCAAAGAACTGGATAGCACGATTGTAATAATTCTCACAAGCAACATGACAGACGAAATTGTCCAGAGAGTAATGCGTTTCGAATCTTCCAAAGAACTGTGGGATGAGCTCAAGAGGTTGTTTGACGGAAATGGTGACGATTTAGTCTATGACAATTGTTTAAAATTCTTCGAGTACAAGAAGCAACTGGACGACAATATGGCAATACATCTTTCAAAGCTGAAGAACATTTGGTTTAAACTGAACAAAGAGATCATGAAGCTTGAAGGAAACCATGAATTGCTAGAGGTAGTTCTGATCTGCAAGATCATAGACACCTTGCCTGAAGAATACCTTACGTTCAAATCCAGTTGGCTACTGATGTCTAAAAAGGAAAGAACTATAGAAAGACTAACCTCACAACTCTGTGCCTTTGAACGAAATGTAGAGACACAAGCTTCTACGACACAAGACAAGATACAAGACATCCACGAGCGTGAGCACCCAAGCTCTAACAGCAAAAGCCGATGAAGTGCAATTACTGTGGTCAAGAAGGACACAAAGTAAGAAAATGCTCAAAGTGGTTGAGTGATGGGCGACCTCCCAAGCCAAGTTCGAATACAAACAATGTGAATAACATACACCTAATGATGGCTGAAAGGTGCTTGTACCCTGACAAAGATAATTGGTACCTGGACAGTGGAGCCACAAGACACGTCACATTCAGGATATATTTGTTCCATATGATTGAAGGTTTCGATTCATTCCATACGGCAACGACAGCAAACAGTGAGAAAGTAAGAAAGTAAAATTATATTCGTTTGTGAATTACAATGCATGTTTGAATTTCACGGTTAAAAATACTCTCAACAAAAAAAGCAATTTTCTGTAACTTTATCAGTGTTACAACTATTTTTAGGCCCTTAGAGCTTTAAGATTAAGAGAATAACTGTAACATTAATAAAGTTACAGCCGATTTTTTATAAAAGGAAGCATTTCTTTCTGCCCCTCCTGTAAAGTTGCGATTTGTCCTTACGTCAATTGAACTTTCCAGTCTCAATCTATTACCTCAAAATCAGAAAACTAACAATTGCTATTGAATTCCTCGATCGAAAATAATTTACTTACTGGATAGTTTACGAAACCGACGAATTTACCAAAAGAATGAAAATCACTAACTTGTGGAATTATCTGTTTTATAAAGTAGAAACAAGTAGGCGCCTATGTAAAATGAGTCATTGTATCATTACTTACTCTGAATAGGTATTTCATTACTCGGTAACTGACAGACCAATATTAATTTTTAGCTCAACGTGTCAAGGACGTCCTGAATACTTACGTTTAAAAATAAAAATTTCGCTCTGCAGAATACAATTGGTGCTGAACTTGTTAAAACATGAAAATTGTATACTATAACACAAAAACAATAGATACAGTTTAGAAAGCGGAAACAATTGGACAATAACAATCTAATAAAAAATCGAAACAAAAACCAAGTTATAAGGTTACAGCGATTCTTATAGGCTACAGAAGAAATTATATAGAATGTTAACTGATAAACGCTGTTATGCAATAAATTAATTCTTAAATGAAAAATGACAATTTACATAATTTACATTGACATTATTATTTACTACTCTATTTGAATTAATGATGTAACTATTTGCAGTGCCGGATTAAGCCAGCGCGGGGCCCACAGCAAATTCTATCAAGAGGCCCTTGGTTTGCTTTAAGTGCTTAAGTTCTTTCTTAATTTTTTTTACGCTCAGACAGGCGTGGGTGCGCAGGGCCACCCAATGCGCGGGGCCCGTAGCATCTGCTACTCTTGCTACGTGGCTAATCCGACACTGACTATTTGGTGTATTACATAAATCAGATTGTTTGGAGACAGAGTTTATCTTATAACTTATAATTTTTGCACGCTGTTTTAACATTATGTAGCATCTGCTTATTTACATTGATGGTATTGTCACCTACATTGTAATCACATTCTGGCAAATAAACGGTTATTATTATTTAAAAACCGGCTCCAGAACAACTCTTCTGTCCCCCGGTGAGCCAAAATTGCAGTTATATTAAACCTTCTACATTAAGAGCCATTTCACGTTTTAAGCGAAAAATACAAGTTTTTAGCTCTGTTATGAAAGTTGCTTTACATTTCTGAGTAAATATTTTATATAGCTCTTTTCTTTGTATTGACATTTAATGTAATACATTTCGAAATATTTCTTTATTTATCCTGTAGTACTCAACCATGTTTTAGCAAAAACGCGCGTAGAAAGAACTTCAGAGCCGTGGTTCTTCCACTAAAATTCATTAATTTAACAAGAAAAAGTACAATTATACATAGTATATAATTCCATTGACATATAGTGTACTAATATTTCCGCAAATTAACAGAAATCACGAGGAATAACAAATTAATGTGCGGCAATATCGACGTAAAATACCTGCCATTTAACTGCAATTTTTTATCATTTATTAGTTTTTTTTTTTAATTATACTTAGAATAAAATCAATTTTGTATCTAATTAAAACGAAAACATAAGTATTTTTATAAATTATGATTTATTATATATATTTTGTAATATCACAAAACTGTTCCAATTGCTCTATTATATTCGGGGATTTTCGTGTCGAACATTAGTATTGTCTATAGAATAACACGGAGAAAAGTTCGGCTTATTCAAAGTATCAAAACTTCTTTTCCATAGTTACGCTATAGAGACGGGGGCATGAACTATCGCCAGTCGCCTTGCGTTGTAATTACCTAAAGTTGCTTTAGTCATTTTTGTGAAATGGCTCTCAATGGTTTTTGGCATAATGTAAGCTCAACCAGGGTAATTGCAAACACGCCTCTATTTATTGTAAATTAACTTTGTGGCATGTTTATAATTACTCCTTCCCTGTTCACCATTGCAATTTAGAACAACATAGGTCCTCACACTAAGCATAGCCTGTATCGTGAAGGCCATTTTGAAGCTATCCATTACCAAAGAACAGTGCCGGATTAGCCACGTAGCAAGAGTAGCAGATGCTACGGGCCCCGCGCACCCACCCTGTCTGAGCGTAAAAAAAATTAAGAAAGAACTTAAGAACCTAAAGCAAACCAGGGCCTCTTGATAGAATTTGCTACGGGCCCCGCGCTGGCTTAATCCGGCACTGCCAGAGAACGCGTAAGTGAGCGGGATAGTACTGTATAGTGGATCAATAATCTTATTATTTTATTACTGTGTATGTGTATAGTGAGTGAGTGTGGATGTTGTGTGAAGATGTGTGTGCATACGTACATGTGAGTGTGTGACAGGCAGCATGTATTTGAGTATTTATTTTCTTTATTTATGATGTCTAACTATTTGCTCCGTGTCATGGAATTCAAAGCCAGCAAGCCATGCACTGAATAGTCAGTGCATACTCAGAAACAAACTATAAAACATATCAGACTATATTTTATAAACTATAATAAATCAGAAACAATTATATAAAAAAGAATACCTAGTCTTGTGATATAGTGGAATGTTGCTTTTTACAGGATTTAACATTTTTATTATAAATTAATGGACGCATGAAATAACTAAAATGTTTTACAAATGTTGTTTTCACTGCAACGTTAGGTACTTAGTCGGAATACACGTTTACCCAACTTTTTATGGGTATTTGGGTGACTTGGGGACTGAGCGGTGTGTCAATATGAAAGCTCTTAGAATATATATTTGTCTGACCGACAGCACCTCGCACTCCTTGTAAAGTTGGCTTGTGGAAAACCTACGATGTTTACCGAGCATAACTTTTAAAATGGAGCGCTGAGCTCTCTCTCTAGTGTCAACATTAGAGTGGTTGAAGCACCCTCTGGGGACCAACCACTATAATGTTATTAAAAATGCAAAAAAGTTACTACACCTCTTGTATGTTCATAAAATATATTCCTTATCAAAACAGAGAAGTAGTCAGTAGAAATATCGATGTAGATTGTGATTGTATGATTCAAATGACCATCACGGCTAACCTATCTTTGGAATATAATGACACGTCTGTCTTATTTACATTCGTTTGCTTTTATACTCGTATGTGTACACGTGCAGTTAGTACTTTAGTGGTAATTCGTGGTGACAGCGTAATACTCGCTATAGATACACCTAAATGTACGTATCTAGGTACGTAAATAAAACTATTACACTGGTAATGACAAGCCAATCGTGAACTTGAAAACAATATGTTTTTGAAAAGTCCATATCTTATATGTTGAATACATAGATGAATTAGCTACGATAGCCATTTTTATATATCAGCCTATAACGTCACATAGCAGGGCACAGGCCTCCCGAAGAAAATCGCTAGGAGGGTTTCGGGCTATAATCCACCACGGCGAGCCCAATGCGCATTACACCCTAACACTTATATATGCTGGTCAAAATATAAGCATTGCTTAAAATTATCTGTCACTTTGTGACCAGTTTAAAGTTCTCCGAAAAAGAGACAAGATTTCAAACAATCTTTAAATTACCTACCTAGTTTTTGTGAATATGGTGAATTATTTCCATACGACACAGGGACAAAACATGACCACAATAGTGGAGTCCGTATTAATAAATCTGGCCTAATATTGCTCAATATCGCAATTACTTATTATAGTATAAATTAATAAGCTGTACGTAATCTATCCTATTTACCGAAAACATTATTATGTAACGATTATTGTTACATGTTAAATCATTAGGAAATTAATCGGAAAATAACGTTAATTTAAAAGCAATATCACGATATAATATATGGATTTAGCGCAGTTTATATAACAGTGATAAAAGTAATGTGACGTGGTCGTACACAACAAGGTCAAGGTTTAATAATAGCAACGGAGTAAATAGGTTTTTTTTTTAAACCGCGGTCGACAATGATTTTTGCAAAACGAGTTGTTCAAATCACTGCAGAAAGATCTTCATTTTCCTGTTACAGACGATATAGGTACCAACATCATCGTCGTCGTATTGAACGCATTTGCTCATTTTTTTTTAATAAATACCTGTTTTAACGCCCACCCGTTAATACTGCAGAGTGCAGACGTTTTGTGTGTAAAAACAGTAATCTAATTAAATATTTCCCATACAACTGTACTGGCTAATTAATCGTATTTGTCTAAAGCTATTTTATTAATGCCTATTAATAATTAATTAATTTATGCCTATTATTGATTTTATTGATGCCTATTATTTATTAATTAACGACTACTAGTTATAATAACTAATAGTCCTACTAAGAATAGTTATTTTTTCTCTGAAATTATAATCAGGATACTGTAGAAGTCGGGTATATAAATGAGTAAACCTACAATATTACATAACTGACGTAAACTTTCAATGGTTAGTAGAATTAGAAAAGAAATAAATACAGATTTAGCTCTACATATATATATTATACACATACCTCTAGCTAAAACCCTATAAAAATGGTAAGTATTTTTCAAGATATTTAATAAAAGCAAGGTGAAGATATTTGGAAAATTACTTTATGATTCATCATTAAATAAATAAATCCGATTAATATTTCAATTTCTTTATCTCAAACACAAAGCATGACAACAGTTTTACCTTTTTACCTTCTATTGGATTTAAAATCTACAAATCTATCTGATATCTACAAGTATTTTAAATCTATCACTCCCAACTATTATGACGCAATTCTAAAAAATAAAAACTTGAGATAACCTTGGCCGTGCCTGGAGGTTTCACACACTTATCTATCACGACCACGACATGACATAATTAAACCAGGGATGCTCAAAGTTATATTATCGGCGATCTACAGCAAAACAATTTTATTAAAAGACATTCATTGCACATACGAGTTCTAAATAAATAAATAATCTCCTGATACTATGAACTGTCACTACACGATATATAGGTTCAAAACCACATATCCGGTGAAATTATACTATTTCCGCAATCCACCGCAAACCGTTTGAGCAAACCACTGCACTAAACCATCCTACAAATTAATTTATCAATTTTCTGAATGCTCCTAAAGAATGCTCCTAATGCTCCTATAGGCTTAAAGAATTGTGTCCATCGACGCACACCGTTGTCATCCGTTTCACGCGTCTTGGTTCCGTCTGAAAATCAGCGCTTGCCGTTTTTTACGGTATACAGCTTGTCCTGAGACGGATGAAGGATGCCCTTTCGACACACAGTTTTATCGCCTTGTTTAAATTTTATTTTTTGTTTGCTTCTATATGTTTAATGACTTTTTAGAATAGGAAATTGACTCTCAAAAGTTGATGTAGTTTTAAACGTAATAGAGGTAGTATAATGAAATAAAATTATTTATTATTATTAGTACCATAAAAATATAGAAAATTAACAATTCAAAAATACAACCAACTAATACAGATCTCCTAGACATAAATTGTTACGTAACTTATTAAATACCTTCAATTATTATTGCCGCTTGTACTTGTGTGTATGAGTGTGTGCTGTCCGTGTATATATATATATATATATATGTGTGTGTGTGTGTGTGTGTGTGTGTGTGTGTGTGTTTGTGTGTGTATAAAATAACTGTATAAAAATCTACAGTCTAACAATAAGAAGAATTGTGCTAATATTTAATAGTAATAAAATATGCCTTTTAATGCAAAAATTCACAATAATGTCAATAAATGCCTTTTAGTAAAAGTTAATATTAATAATATAATAAAAGATTCCGGAATAAACTTCCTACAACAATAGTGAAAATCGCAACTAAATTAGTCCACTAAATCTTACAATTAACCAGAACAATCAGACAAATACTATGCTTCCTTATTATAGAGATAAACCTATGGTCAGTTTAACTTTTACATAATTAAATGTTAAATAGCTATTTTATTTCTAATATAAATTTTAAAGCCCTGATGAACAAGACAATATGCATGAGGAAGCTCATAAACAGCAGTTGATGCTGAAAGGGCTGGTTGCATTGCATTGCCGTAAGTTAAACAGCTATTCATCTGTAATAATGCAAGTTCTTCTGGAAAGACACGCTTTATTTTAATTCATAATTTCTTATTTACTTTCTGAAGATTTAACAATAATACCTGTTATCTGGAACCCCAAACTATGTTAAATCTGTCCTATGGGGTACTGGCTTCCATCGCACATGATACCTACGTAAAGATAACGTTATAGTTAAATAACTATATTTTAATATAAATAAAATAAAATAGAATAATATGGTCACGTTAATTACTTATTAGGTTTTATTTATTACCATTTACACAATCTTAAAGCCGCCATAAAGATATAAATATTAAAATTCAAAAAGATTGCAATCTTAACTGCATAATATATAATAAAAATGTTTAAAACTTCAATCTTTCCTACTCAGATCAACAAAAATACTTTCCTGTTAATTCGCGACGAATGCGAAAACTGACTTGGGCACTTTAGTAGTTGTTGATAAACTCTCGGTGGCGCAGTACATCCCTAACTAACCGCTGATTTTTCCCGCGTTTTGTCCGCGCTGATAAAGTTGTAAAAAAATATTTTCTGTCAAAATATGTAGTGAAAATTTTTGATTAATATAAGTAGTTATAAATGTAAAAATATTGTATCGTGTGTCGTGTAGATTTACGAGCCCTATCACAATATACCTAGTCTAGCCATACACATTATTACAAAGAAAACATTGATATGTTTTTAAATTATCAAGTTATTAGAAGAATTTGTGTTATTTTAGAAATAAATAGGTAGGTAAGCATTTTAAAAATATAACGTTTATACAAAATGGTCACCATTTGCTTTTATAGTAATAATCTTTCAATATCATATATAATATCACGGCGTTTAGGGCATACCATGCTCTCTAAAATAGACCACAAATTATCATCGAGCTGATTAAGATGGGGACTAGATAACGGCCAGTCTTCAGCTCTAAGGAAGTCGGGAATATTCCCTTCTAGCCACATCTGTGTTGAACGAGGCTTTCGACCTGGTGCTGGGTCTTGCTGAAAGAACAAAGGTGTTGTTAAGAGGCATTACGACCTTCTCAAGGATCGTATTTTAAGAAGTCTTCGGTCGCGTTACTACTCGCGACTTACGACTAAACGTAAAAGACAAAAGCGTCGCTGGTCGAAACATTTTAAAGGGCGACATGTGCTCAAGAAAACCTTGTAAAACATTTGTAGGTAGGTAACTTCAAAAATTATTTGAAAATTGTAAAATTTCAATATTGCGCCATATTTGTCCCATACAGCGCAATGAAAAATGAAACAAAAACACTTTTAATTGTATTATGTATGTAATATTCATTTTAAACTAGCACAAACTTTTGTTGAATCACTGCGATTCTAAAAACCATCGTTTCTCAACCCGGGGGTCGCAGTTGGTCGGGAGAAATTAAGCATTTATAAACGAAAATCCGTTTTAATTAATTAATGATCCATAATGGCCTAATTATTTTACTTAAGGTTTATCCTTATGTTTGGTATTTCCAGGGATTTGCGACACTGAATGGGTTGAGAAACGATGCTCTAACTAAATGATCAAAAACATTGCACAATCCGCAAAATTACATAATATAATTGATCGTTTAGGCAATTCTCCCACTATTCGCACTTCAGCGAGTACAAGTACAATCCGCCCTGTGACAAAGCTTTTCTATAAGGCTAATTTACATGTTCCCTGAAACCAGAAGAAATCGCCCGAGTTTACACGAACATGTAAACGGACACTCGGCTCGACTCGGCATTCGTGTTGGGCGCTCGCCTCTAGGCAACACCACCTAGACTAGATAGGTGGCATTGCTCTATGTCGGTTGTTCTATTGTTCCCGTGTCAAAGGGAGTTCGGACGAAACACGAACGTCGTTTATATGTTCGTCACCTTTCGGTCTCTGTCGAGGGTTCTATCTGGGTGACAGGCTACCCATCCACCATCTCCTTTCTGTTGTTTTTCTACGTATTATTTTCTGATGTAGTATAAATAATAGTAATAGTTGTATAAATTCATCGAACATAACGCTGATGCAGCAATAGCTTCTAGATCGTCCATGTTCGGCGACGAAGTACCGATTGTGATCTCGCCGAACCTGTGAACAGACGCTCGTGAAAGCAAGTTTCTCGCCGAACGTTTTGCCAAGACGCTCGCCCAAACATGTAAATGAGACATTAGAATTGCTTGTCTAGTAGAATACATAGAAGTCATTGCGTTTAGGCGGCCTCTTAAAACTGCAGTGATTTTTCTCTGTAATTCCAATGTTATGATCTGCAATACCTAACTCTGTTGCTAAGCAACGCTTATATTATACTTTTTAAGATTACTCTCCGTCTCGCTCGCGAATTCGCCTCTAGTAAATAAATGCAGTAGTATACATTTAAAAATAGGCTATCAAGTGCATTGAACCTTATTTTATCGTCACAATGTAACTTGCATATTAAATAAATGCAATGTTTCACGAAATTAAACTTTACAACGATTTAAATACAGTACAATGTATTAATTAATTTGTTTTTAACCAAAGCGATGTCTTGGCATTTCCTGAGTACACTGCACTTTGCGTTGTAGGTTAATTAGTAGAGGTAGTCGTTATTATAACATATACCATTGGGTAACACATTAAAATGTTTTTTATAATTGTTATGCTACTCATACTCTGACTTTCCTTCATTCGCAGCTCTATATGTATATCGGGTACCTATTTCCGATTTATAGAAGGTGAGATATTGTTATCGTGAAATTTGACGTTTGATCCCCAAGTAACCCTATCTCTTGTTAAAATGTATATTTCGTTATGTGATACTCTATGTGAGAAAAGGGACTCTAGGTCTCAGATATTGGGACTAGTGAAATTTAAAAAAATAAAACTGAGGTTTTAGAATGTTTCTATTTATTTAGGATCTTGTAACAATGAAATTATTCTCTCGTGCGATCGGAGTAATTTCAAATGTCAAATGAACTATTAAAATGAATAAATAAATATTCGAAGTAGACCGCCTGACCCGACGGGAAAACTAGGGTATTAATGAAATTGCCCAAATTATTAAAACTACCATTTGCATAATTTTGTTGTAGCAAACAGAATTTCTGAAATAAGTACCTACTCAATTATCAATAGCTACATGGACTCTCTAGGATTATTGGAGAAAACTCAAAGTTCCCTAGACTTTCTTCACATCTATATCTATACATATAATAAAAATGTAACTGATCGCTGTCTGTACATGGAAGATATATGAGAAAAACTATTATTGGGGGCCTTTACCAACGCAATAGAACCCAAAACAATGATTGTTAGAATTTTTGTCCGTTTGTCTGTGCGTTTGTGCGCGCTAATCTTAGAAACGGCTTAACCAATTTGGGTGCGGTTTTCACTATTGTATTAATGTAATTTTAAGCTTCACTTAAAATTTAGTATTTGTTTTATTTCAATCAGTTCATAAATAAAAAAGTTATATCAATTTAAAGAATCACGTCGAATAAAGAAAGACGTCGCGGGCAACAGCTAGTTGATAATATATGTGATTTATTGACTTTGGGTAAGATTCTCTAACTTTAATTTCGTTGTTACAAGATGATCATATTTAAATAGAAACATTCTCAAACATCAAGAAATGTTATTTTTTTAAATTTCACTAAACTCTATATCTGAGAACTAGTTCCTTTTTTCAGATAATATCACATAACATATCTGTTATACATATCCAGGATATTATGTAATGAAGCAGCGAGGTCATTCACCTAGGTATCAAGAGCTTCGCAAGGTCATCTCATTGTATTAAACCTAGGCACAAACAATCGTTTTTTTACGGCTCGCTAACAACTTAAAATATCTGTGGACGACAGTATCCACTCACCATGTGTTAACTTAAAAAAAACTGTAGTTGATATTCTGTGTTATTGAACAAATAAAATTGTACTATAACCTATTTTTTCGGTCAGCGTCAAATAACCGCGTATTGAATAAGATAACCAGCGGCAAAGAGATTTGTACTAAAACTACAATTTCGTAGCTTATTTTCTTTGGAAATGAAAATAGTAAATGTAGACACAATCATAATTTCTTGAAAAATAAAAAAAAGAACAAAAACAAGCAAAACAAACTTGCATCGGCCGGGAATCGAACCCGGGCCGCCCGCGTGGCAGGCGAGCATTCTACCACTGAACCACCGATGCTTACTGTTTATAATGCAAATTTATATTTAATATCGTAACTTGCAATATATCGTCTTATGTTTTAAGAATCTAATTATTATATATCCCTCCTAAAGAAGACGATGTGCTATTGCCTTAAAACGCTGCACTGGCCCAGCGGATTCACGTGTCCACTCTTAGAGATGATGTAGCTCCTCGGGGCTTGTAGTAGCTGCTTATTCTATAGATTTAGTAGCCTTTTACGACACCCATAGGCTATGGGTGTCATAGCACAGACCAATGTAACTACATATTCTATAGTAGTTAAAATAAATCATACCAATTAAAACAGATGTTGTTACAATGCAATAAAAAATGTTGTTACAAAATCGTCGATTCTCCAATTAGTTTGGCATGACTTGACCGTTTACAACCTTTAAGTACCTATGGCTTTCATTAAACCTTGCGTATCTATTAAGCTTATAGACATAGGTATATGTTGTAAATCTATGACTAAGGTACTACTACCTTCCAAGATAACAAAGTCTTTGTTCGCGACGATAATGAAACTGAGATAGAAGATAATCATGTACCTACCTAAACGTTTCATGTTTTTTATCTTGTAATATATTAAAATAATACATTCTTGTCAGCGTATGGACTAGAGAAGGATTCATTCTGGCAATATTGACAAAATACAACACGAAGTGGTATATTCTGTGTATTTTATATGTATTTATACATTTTAAATTAGTATCTATTCAATTAGGGCCGTTTCCATTTTTTTTTTAATTGCCATTTTTTATAAATTTAAGTATATCAATGGATTGTCTACTTTGGTTAATCGTAATTTACATTCATATATACTTACTTTTTTATTTTATATAGTGTACAGTACGGCTAGAGACATAATACGCATAGGAATCTTCGCCACTCTTCGGCAAAAGTCTTATTGGTGTGTAATTAATTAATTATCAACTGTTTATATTTCCGTGACAAGTGCACGTGTGTGCGGTTGGCGTCAAGACTCAATGAAAATCGGCCCAGTCACCACGTTACGTTTTCGTAACGTTTCTATTTTGGTTTACGTTACGTGAAATACGAAGTATGGCGAAGATTCTTAGGCGCATTATATTTCTAGCCATACTGTAAGTAAATAATTCTACTATTAATAATTTTTAATGATATTTTTTATTAATTAAAATTAAATATGGGCATTTAAGATCCGTTTAATAAACAAAAATATATATAAAAAGAATAATTAATTTATTGCACGATTACTATATAGATAATTATATAATAGAATAAACCTACAAGTTTAACAAAGTTTAACATCTGATTAAAATGAAACAAACAAAGAAATAAATTGTGATGATAAAAAGTGAAACAGTAGACTCACAAGATAGCATGAACATTCGACGAGTCAAAGTGTAGAAATAATAATAAAAATTAATTAAAAAAGTGTTAATGAAATGAGGAATGCCAGTAAGGAGAACTTGAAGGACTGGGAGAAGGAGAGATTGAACCCGAACGGATGGTGAGTTAATTTTATTAACTTTTCTATTAAAGTATTTATTTTTTAATGAGTTAACTACTAAAGGCTTGTGTTTAAACGAAGCATCAGCAAAACAAACTATTTTTGAATAACTGAAATAAAAGAACTTTTTGGCGGGAAACCCGAGAAGTAAAGTTGAGTTTTTTTTTATTATTGTAAAAAAATGTGTATTATAGGTATTGTAGTTTAATAATGATAGTGTATTAAACTTCAAAGCGCCTAGTGCCAGTGCATAGTGTTTGTGATAATTAAATAAAAGCATGAGACTGCATTTCTCGTGTTTCGTTCAAGGAGTTCTACTCTGTAAACCTGCTATCACTATTGGGCGACTCCTTCGACGTTAATGAACAATGACGTGATATAAACAATAGGCTATTTGACTAATTTTAGACAATCGTTTTAAATTATTCTTTATTACATAATAGGCACACTACATTGATATTTCAGGGATCATGTTTATCATGTTTAACATGTTTTATTACTTGCCATGTGTGTGGACCAATCGTAATGCCAGTGTCCAAATAAATTATAATAAAACTGATTATAAAAAAAAAATCACTACGAAGGTCAACACAAAGTCTACGTTCGCGGGACTCTATATCTTTATTAGGACCAGAGAATCCAACCCTAACCAACCTTTAAATTTGCTGCCACTTTCAGCATTTCTGCTTCTCGAGTACCTAATTGTTTCCCGTTATTAATTACCTAAGCGTACCTAATTTACAATACTAATTACCTACCAAAAAATAATGGCTTGCGTTATCTACTCTCGACGCTCGTTCGCGAGGTCGTGAGTTCAAATCCTCGGCACGATCCCACTCTCACGGGCGGTTTAGAATCCCTCAGCATTCGGAGAGACGTTGCGTCTCTCTGTGTGTTCTACCGCCTGTACAATGGGGAATGCTCTAAAGAATTGTTTAATATAATTCCCACCTCGGGTTTCTACAACCGCACCTCCCGTCACAGAAGTGCGGTTCATCCGCATTTCCTCGATACGGAGGTGTCGCGCACCATGCGGTCCAAAAACTATTTTATACCGCGGACCCGTAGGCTGTGGAACGAACTGCCTCAAGAGGTCTTTCCATTGAGCTATTATATGGGGTTCTTCAAGAGAGCTGTGAATAGGATTTTGCAAGGTCGGCGGCGCGCCCGCATACCCCCTGGTGTTGCAGGTGCCCATGGGCGGCGGTGACACTTACCATCACGTGGGACCGCTAGCTCGTCCGCAAAAAAAAAAAAAAAAACGTGCCACGTGAATTTCTTTTTATTTCCACTTGGTGGTAAATAAACACTGTCGCCCATGGACATCCGCGATACATGCCAAAATGGCAAACGCTGCCACGATACCAGCCCTATCAGCATCCACTGCTTGACATGGGCCACCTTATGTACATTGTCTTGTGCACGAGGGATGTATAGCCTTAAAACGAAACGCTGACCCGTTGGTGAGTCCACTCTTTTAGAGGTGCTGTAGTTCCTCGGGGCTTGTGGCAGTGGCTTTGTTATCCTTCGGTCGCTTTTTACAACACCCACAGGAGGAGATTCGGTGGTTCTGAAGCTAATCGAAACGACACAGCCGCATGGCAATAGATAAGACATCCCCGTAATTTTGTTGTCAGTGTACGTCAATATTGACTTTCACGTGAGTGAATAAACCGTCTGGTATGCTATCGTGATAACAAAGGTCATTGACGGTTATTGATCGATCATTGATTACCCTGATACCAGGGTAGACGTATCGATAATGACATGACTGACAAAAAATCACTTTGTTTTCGTTTACATAGATACCTCCATTAGCGTTTGCCCCCTTCCTCGCTCATGTCGAAGACTTATGTCTTCATTTTCCAATATTTTTGTCACCTACAGACTGATGAGCTGACCAAACGATGGTAATTGGTCACCACCGCCCATGGACACCTGCCACAACATGAGTCATACGGCTGCGCTGCCTGCGCTAACTGTTATCGACTCCGAGGAGTTAGTTATTCCTTTCATTTTTGTATTGCTGAGTTACATTAACGAATATGATGCAAAACGAATGAGTCGCTCTCAGGCTCTTATAAAATATAAGTAGATGAATCAAAGGAGTCACGGAATCGTTAAGAGGAGTCGGGTCTGCGAGCGGAGCAGGATTAAGTGAGCCGAAACACTCCGAGGAGTCGTGAATACCCACGACTAGTGCGGTATGTCCTCCGGTTTGGGGGGCGACGACTTAGAGAAATTCGCCGGTGGTGGTTGTATGCGAAGAGCCGAAGATTGCGTGTGGTGGCGAGCCACGGGAGAGGCCTATATCCAGCAGTGGACAGACATAGGCCGATGGTATGGTATGGAATGCGCTACCTGTAACTATGAGACGCGCTCACACATTAAATTGTTTTATGAATCAAGTCAAGGAGCGTTGTCTGACTCAGTAATTTATTTCTCTCTTGTTTGTTCTGTGCTCACTTTGTTTAGAATCTATAATTTTTTTTGGTTGGTTTCCTTTCATTTCTCATATTATGTATGTATGTATTGTATTCATTAAATTATATTATGTTCATTTGATATGTATAAAATTGCACCATCTACCTATTTTTGATATTGTTACCTGTTTTCTCCTTATCACCCAACGGTTGGCTCGAAGAGATCGCTTTGGCGATAAGGCCGCCTGTTGTACTTTTCGTTACATACTTAAATTGTCTTTTTGCAGTATGTATTGGTGCAATAGTTTATCTATCTATGGAATAAAATCTAAAGTGAAGCTAGCAAGCTAGAGTAATTCCGAAAAAAGCGCGCTCAACTAGAAAGGTTTGGGATTGGGAAACATTGTTCCACATTGTAGATGGCATCATTATTATGTCCATCATGTTTAAATTCCAAGCAGTGCATCCGAGGGCATGCCAACGCTTGTCATTTTGGACTAATGTTGACATGTAGCGCGGATGTCCATGGACTACAGTATCCACTTACCATCAGGTGGACTGTTATCAAACGACAGAGCAAATTTTGATAAAATATGCCCTATAATCTTCTGCGATAAACAAGCTATGTAGCAATGAAAACCGCAAAATAAATGGCCTAGTAGATCTCGAGAATCACGAACAAACAGACACACATGCATACAGATCGACAAACAGACAAGCTTTGTATATGTACACAGTCTTATCAAAAATTTTACGCGAAAAAAAACGCGCACAACTTTGTCCGCAATGCGCACCTACTTCGCTAAGTTTACGCTAGTATTCTATATGTACTCGTATTTACACTTGGAGCAAATAAATCGAGCCATTTCCCTTATTTGATTTTACAGTTAAATATCGTCGCATTTATATGTGTTAGCGTTAAAAATAATACCTCATCTGAAAGATATTCATTTGACCGTGTGGTGTCAGCCATCTTTAGGATATCACCACAGCATCGCTTGCCGTGGGTCTCATAAACCCTGAATAACAAGAGCGTACTCGCCTACTCCATGGGCCAGCGTGCCGCTGTTAGGTCATACATCCTTCGTGTACAAGACATTATACGCTTTTTTTTATAGTGAAGTAGGCGGACGAGCAAGCGATCCCACGTGATGGTAAGTGTTACCGCCGTCCGTGGACACCTGCAACGCCCATGCTTTGGGGATATGCGGGTGCGCCACCAACCTTGCAAGATCCTATTCACAGCTTTCTTGAAGAACCCCATATTGTAGCTTGATTTCCATTCAAGTTCACGTACTTTCATTGTCTATGTTTTTGAGTGGATCCGATCGATTAGCTCAGTGGATAGTGAGTGTATCTACCTGCTTTGTAAAAGCCCCGGGTTAGATTCCCAGTCAGATATTCATTTGTTTAAAGACAAATATTTGTTCTGGTCTGTGAGGTATGTTCTTTGTATGTGTCTCCGGAGCTACGACACAGGAGTCCTAGTTTGGGCCGTTGAGTTATTAGTATTGACAATATTTGCCTACAGTACTTGTAACAATTGGATCAGATCCTGTTCACGATATACTTTCATACTTTTGCTACTCCAGTGTATCATTATCAGTATATAATAATGTCAAGTATACTAACAT
This sequence comes from Sesia apiformis, assembly GCA_914767545.1. Taxonomy (NCBI): domain Eukaryota; kingdom Metazoa; phylum Arthropoda; class Insecta; order Lepidoptera; family Sesiidae; genus Sesia; species Sesia apiformis. Next base: position 1,747,028 of record OU611968.1, read on the forward strand.
AACATTTGTTATTTGATCATCATCATTTCAGCCCTTGGACGTCCACTGCTGGACATAGGCCTCCCCCATTGTCCGCCATTTAGACCTATCGGCAGCGACCTGCATCCAGCGGGTGCCCGCAACCTTTATGAGGTTATTTGATACAACATTTTATTATAATTACATTGTAAAATATTCTATCGTCTGTAACGCTCCACCGCTTGTAATTATTGGGTGGTTTCGGGTTATAATCCACCGTCACCAGCCCTTTTAGCGTCCATTGCTCCTCCTGCACATTGTATTGTGAACTTAATGGACCATTTACACGAGGCAAATTGTTAAGACAATCGACTAACCAAGGCGTGCCAAGGTCCATGACAATCCTACGAAAAATTCAATTTATCGTTTTCACGTGGGCCAATATTAGCCAGTTTCACAAACATAAGGGTTGTGTACGGACGCTACAATTGCTTTTAGCAGAATAGAATAGACGTAAATTGGCTATGAGAGCTAATTTAAAAAATACCTTAATTTTAATGCAAATGATTGCCTCTATTCACATTATGCCAATATTGGATTGGCTTAGTCGATTGTCTTAACAATTGCCCTCGTGTAAATGGCCCCGTCGTTTTCATGTATCATGGTGCGACTGACACCTGTCAGTTGACTGTGACTAGTGATGTACGGAGTTTTATTGTTTTACATTTGATTATTCAACGATTTTTTTTTCAGTCTCGTCACTAGCTTGACATCGGATAAACTGACCACAGAATACATTAACATACAATATAATTTGATTTTCACCAGTAAAATTAGAAGACAGGGAAATTTTATGGGAATTTTATTTTTATGCTTCGAGTCATATTATAGCGTTTTGTAACTGTTAAGGTTACTTTTTATTTTAAATAAACAATTTACATTCCTTGTATGATTATATCGTATGGGACCTGTTACGGGCACCATGTTTCGTGAAAAATTGTATAGTCTAAAATATTAGCCGACACGGGTTGTATTCTAGCTAGTTTTTTTTATAGAAAAAAAGGCGGCAAACGAACATACAGTCCACCTGATGGTAAGTGGATACTGTCATCCATAGACATCCGCGACACATGCCAACATCGGTCCAGAATGACAAACGTCGGCACGCCCCCGGATGCGTTGCATACCTTTGCAGATTAAGGAATGGATTGCGAAAATGGGTGAGGGAAAGGATATGCCAGAGCCCATTCCCATCCCGGGTACGGGCTCTGGCATATCTTACTCACTACCGAAACACGTACGTACATTGAGGAAATACGATAAAGTGGGAAATGCAGTACATTTCAAGGTAGTCTTCTGTGAGCTAGTCCAGAATATTAGCCAAAATGACTAATATTCTAAAGGGATGAGTCGTAACTATATTGAAATTACATTCATGAGTTATTAAGTAAAATTTATTGTAACTAATTAATCAATAAATTTTAAAAATCTATGCACTTTATCATTAAAATTCATAAGAGCAATTATAAAATTTTCTCGTAAAAATTGTGTCCTTTTTATGCGGTTTAGATAGTAAACATCACATGACTGAGAAAATGTAACGCACATCGATAACGATGCAGGGGTGGACAACCCTGTTCTGGATAGATTGACTTTAACAAAAAATATCTAAAAATAGAACCCTCAAATAATTAAATAACTGTATTTCTTGTCTTTAAAATATTATAGTACGAAATGTCCATTACGTTATCTGATATGAATTTCGCAACGATAATATCGATAGCGAAGGCGAATGCGACAGTATGCAATTTGCTAGTCCTCCGTATGTTCCGGAAGCGTTAACTATCAAACTAAGTAAATCACCATTGATCTTTTTTCTATTAATGGCCCTGTTGAGACAAAACGCTCTGAGCTGGTCAAAAATATGTGTTTATCCAATGAAGAACGGCATTTTCCTTCATTTTGTTCTATTTATAAGTATCTATCCGGATATAAATTATACTATTATTATATTTGTATAGTCTACATGTAGGTTTATATATTTATTTAATACTTGATTGTTCACATATAACATGAAATAAATAAAAAAGAAGAAAAGGAAAAGAGTATAAAAGCGAAGCTTATCTCCTCGGGAGATTTCTTGCAGCAGAACGGGGAAAGTGAAATATCGGTCCAGACAAAGACATATATGTGTTACGTTTATATATTTTCTAATTATCATAATACCAATTTTATAATAAACCCCTCCTGATTCTCTTTTTTTGCCTATGGCCAAAAACCAGTCAACCTATGGGCTAACTGGTAGAGAATGCCATAAGGCATTAAGTCCACCTTTTATGCATTTTGTCTGTGCTATGAAAATTAAATAAATAAATAAATTGAGAGCTTAATTTTATTGTTGACGTAGTAGTATATGTTTTTATAGTAAGACTCTTATAAAATTCTGAAAATATACTTACGCACTTTCGTAAGTTACAACCCTACTACCTGGCTTTTGACAAACACATAATTCCAGTTAGTCAACAAACCAGGAAATGGGCGTCTAAATTAATAGAATCATGTGATATATAAAACATGTTAAAAAACTATTAAAAAAAGCAAGCAACCCGCACAAACACGCTTGAAATAAACAGGTTTCTTAATTCTGTACCAACGGTTGGCCATCCATCCGAGACGGTCCAGTATCAGTTTGTTCACCAATAACTCAGTTTAAATCTAATACATTTTGTAAACACTCGTCGGTATTAATTATTGTTATCGGCATTGAGACTATTATTTTAAAATTAAATATCAATATAAAAATCTAAAGTTATTAAAATTGTTTGTGGTCATTGCGAAATCGTTTTAAAATTTTACCAAAATTATTATGTTTTTAAAAAAGTGTTGTGTGGATATGTGCAGTTTTAGTTTAAAATAAAAATATTTTGTGATATCGTTATATTAACAGTCGATTATTACATTAATAATCGACCAAAACAACAGAAAGACTTGGTATATATCAAAATTCTAGTTGTATAATCATAAACAATTGTAATTAAAGCTTTGAACACTCAATATATATATATATATATATATAAAGCAAATAATTATTGTTTATACAGTGTCAATTGATATAAGTTTGTCAGAAAATGCGTATACGAAAGACTTTTGTGGCTTACGATAGAGATTTCAAAGACAGTGAAAACGAACCTCTGTTGCAGAATTACGATTCGGACGACGAGCGGCAAGTTGATATATTTATAATAATATGTATTTTACTAAAGCGCGCGCCACCAGCAAGAATTTCGATCATTCACATAACCGTCATTGACATGTCATTGATTTAAGGTCAGCTAAGGCTGGACGGTAAAGTGATTTCTATGAAATCGTCAATTCCTAGGCCTCTCATATTATAGAATCATAATGACCGAAATTCTTCCTGCTAGTGGCGCGCTCTTTAGTTGTCGCCCGCGGATTCACTTGGTATTTAGCAAAAAAATATAATTATTTGTATAAGTAGGTATCTACCGATAAAGTGAAAAGAAAAATATATCTTCGGCCTTAGACTATTTGTGTGATTACAATTTGACACCCTGTATTTTAGCCTCCTGACACAATTTTGAAAAACGGTTTTACCAAGTTTCAAGTTAAAAGCATTACTTTTTTTTCATACAACCAAAGGAGAAAATTCGAAGCAGCAAAAGATTTGCATTAGCGGTCAGTAAGTGGTGGGGGCGGGCTCTCTTAGAAATTTAGAAGCAAGAGAATACTCGAAAGATATTACATGTTTACCTTTTATTTGAAATTGATGTAGACGTAATACATACAACGTAAAACTGGTCAAGTCAAAATTTAGTTCTGATTTGTTAAGATAAATACAGAACTAAAATTTCTCAGTGCAACGTCTGTATCAGTTCGCAAATACATACTTATCAAACGGAACTCCGTTCAAAATTGAATATTGAAAACGTGAAATATATTGTCGGTTTAAAATAATTTTTCTAAACTCATAAATCAAACTTGAATATTAGCTATTTTCGCATGCCATTTTTGATTACAACTGATGTGTAAAATATACTATCAATTTGAAAGAGAATGTAAATGATGTCCATTGAGTTCAAGGTTTAATTTCAAACGTAATTTCAATTGATAAATAATGGCGAGCTATTGCAGACTCTAAAATTTCCTAGAACGCTTCACAACGATTATTCGATTTACCAGTCAAGCGCGGCTTGGTCCAATAGGGCCATTATACAAAAAAATACCTTATAGATTCTCTAATGAAATTAAATATCATTATATTTATTTATTTACTCTTTTTAAAATTCAAATATTTAACCTTAGATCGAAGCAAGAGGGGAAGATATGGTACGTTTCTTACATTGCGTCAACTGAAAATAGACTCGAATGCACAACTACATGCACACAACCTCGCACAGCTATAATTGAAGTCACGTTGTACGACACCGAAAGACAGAGATAGAGCGATGAGCTTGGACTTCCCGGCCGTATAGTTTTATCTCGCTCACTCATTATTCCTCGAATTTCATACTCGAATTATTCCTTTTTGGTGTGAAAAGTGATTTCACGCGCCTTTTTTTTGCTCCTTAAGTGATTTGTGCACTGAATAAATGCACAGGAATGCATTTTTATATGTATTTTCCAATACAAAACTGTGTTCACTGTGTGAGCGTTAGATGTGCAACCAAGTCGCTGTTCTATCCAGTGACTAAACGAAGCAGGTCCATTGGACCCGATTTTGTAGCACCACGCGCGGTAAGTGAGTAACGTATCCTTTTTTTGTTTATTTGATCTAAGTATTTAACACGCATATTTAAAGGCACTATTATCTCTACATATTATAATTAGTAACCTGTATTCATAAGCTAGGAACCATTTTTTACATGTAGTTTAATAAAAATATAGTATAATACTCGTATAAGCAATTACTTATCATTTGTTGAAACATTAATAAGCATTAGAGATTGTTATAATGTAATTTTTTATACTGTGTCTATGCTGTTGTTTCATGAAAATAAAAATATTTCATTACCTGAAACATGGTCTAATAGGTGTTACGAATCGATAACATAATGTCAATAATAGTTTAGGGGCGATCATCAATTAAATACTAAGTCAACAACAAATGATGCTCAAAAAAACAAACTGACGTACCTACTATAGTCGGATTTTTTATTCGAGTCAGGGATATGACATGTAGAACTGTCAAGTGTCATCTCCGTACAAATTTCACTCTGACAGTTCTACATGTCATATCCCTGACTCGAATAAAAAATCCGACTTTAAGGCAGAAATATTTTTTTCTAATTATGATACAAATTCTTTTTATATTTACCTATAACTAAAGTAATTAATTTTCAATTACTCACAATTATTGTATAATTTTAATTACGTGTAATTAAACAGCACTTATAAAACTATTGGTAAAAGTATTATTGACTTAAATTATTTAAACTTAACACTACACATATTATTGGATCATATAGTTAGCCCTACCTATTCCGATCACTGGTTATGACATGCAAATTTTAGTATCTAAAATTTTATTTAGAATTTATTTTGTAACATTTTACAACACAATTCCATTTCAATCAAATGTCACTGCATTAATGTATATTTTATATTTTCTTGTAAAATATCACAAAACGCGGACTTAAAGCGTTATAATAGATTTATCTTCCAGTTAGGGTTGCCGGGCCCTAAAATACAAATGCCGGACTGAATGGACCGGAAATGGCGCTACTTTGGGCCGGACATTTTGCCCAAAAAGTCGGACATATCATTTTTAAAGCTGAACATAACTTTTATAGTAAAAAAAACTCGGTTACGTATTTTAATTATTTGGACCTTTTAATTTATAACCTTTGGACTTTACAGGAAATGGAGTGGTAGACAGGGAAAACAAATATAAAAATATAACAAAGATATATATATATACTCGTATATATATACTTGTTCACCACAGAAAAAACCTATTTAAATTCACCACAGCCCCGTTTTTTATGTGTTACTAAGCTTAAAAAGTATTGTCCGAAGGAAAAATAGAATACTGTATTAATGCAATTTCTCTGCTAAATACATAGTTTGCGTCCACATCTGGGTTAAGTTCGAAGAAAAAATACTGACTGTGTAAACTTTTCAAATAATCCACAAAAATGCACGTCAACACATTCGAACGCTTTTTTTAAACTTAATAGCGAAATGTACCCGTCCGATTGGTGTTTTAGTTTTAATCAGTATTGCATTGCATAATGGATTTTGGCAAAGTGACGAAGGCGGCAGACGAGCATACAGTCCTTTGCGCTGCCTGCCTTTGGGGATATAGGAATAGATTTGGAGAAAGGGTTGGGAAAATGGGGAGGGATAAAATGCGGTGGGAATGGTCTTTGACATATCTCACTCACTACCGAAACACGTACGTACATTGGGGAAGTAGGAAATGCAGTACATTTCAAGGTAGTCTTCTGTGAGAGAGGGGTAACGTGACCAGTCGAGCGCGCCCAGCTGTTGGATTGCAGCGTGCACTCTCCTCTCAAGAGAAATAATTTCAAAAGATTAAAAGGTTTAGGTTTCTTGGTGGCAACAAGAAAGTAGGTGTCATCGCGGGACTTTGTGAACATTCTTCGTGATTTAAAATGATCTACATATTTCAGTTATTAAAAAATAGATTGTTTTGTTGACCATTCAGTAATTATTTTCGGCCGTTTAAATTCAAGCCAAAATATAAGTTCTATTTCTATCTAACTTATCACTTATGTCAAGTTATCGTCACTCGCCTACATCTATCTCACACTTTGCACACACGTGATCTGTTTTGTAATAGTTCCATATTCAGGTCATTCACTATGGTCTAATTATTTAGATTACGTTCCTATTATTTGATAACTTTAGTGTACTTTAGGCTACAATTACACTATTAAAATAGTAGGTATATCACATGCATTTGTAGTTCGTTTTTAAAATTACTTAATTTATATGTTTCACAAAACAAGTAATGTGTATTATTATTATTTTATTGTCGAGAGACTTATTGTTTTTCTCTTTCTCTCTCTTCTCTCTTCAAAGAGAGAAAAAATGTCTTCTAAAAATCCGTATTTTGGATTAGTAAATAGGTATAATCATTAGATTTCTATTTTTTTTTCATCATACGTTATTGCACAAAAATATCGTACAAAATGCAGTTTAAATGCTTTATGCCGTTCTTTAATTACTTTAATGGGAAAACAAATACATATTTTAGTTTACAATGAAAGAATGAGAAGAAAATACTTAAATGTAAAAACTAAAGTAAACTTAAAAACAAACTATCATTTGTTGTGCTTCTTGCTCAATATGTCTATGTATTGAGCATGACGTACAAATTTGGTCCCTATGGCAAGGTACCCAACATGCTGGCGGCATTACCTCAATAAATGGCTAACCTCACTTATTAGATTTGCCAGCATTATTACACAGATGGAATATAACAATTATTATTATTTTGTAGTACATATAAAAAGTAAATGAATGCACCCTCCAATGATTAATAATTACGATAAATTAATGATATCCAATGTTTCGTTGTCAACTGTCCGAATTGTAACTTAAACTACTCAATTGTCTGCTTAAATTGTAAATGATCTCCAATGTTTCGTTGTCAACTGTCCGAATTGTAACTTAAACTGCTCAATTGTCTGCTTAAATTGCAAATGATCTCCAATGTTTCGTTGTCAACTGTCCGAATTGTAACTTAAACTGCTCAATTGTCTGCTTAAATTGTAAATGATCTCCAATGTTTCGTTGTCAACTGTCCGAATTGTAACTTAAACTGCTCAATTGTCTGCTTAAATTGGAAATGATCTCCAATGTTTCGTTGTCAACTGTCCGAATTGTAACTTAAACTGCTCAATTGTCTGCTTTAATTGTAAATGTTCTCCAATGTTTCATTTATTCATTTATGTTTATAAATTACAATAAAATAATAAAACTAATTATAAAATTACAATTTGACGTGACAAGTTAAATTATTATTACATGCATTTTTATATATGTCCATTTCGTTGTCAACAGGGCACAGGCTCGACCCAGCCAGCAGTTCAACGTTGTCAGGCGGGTGTACCAACAGGACGCCCTTAACAGAGATGCTGACTACAGAGTGCCAGAGAAACCATGTAAGTCCGTGGTGCTTTGTAACCCAAGGTTGTTCCCATTTCCTACGGTATAGGTAGTTTCAAATTGAGTTCCACTTGCTAAATTCCCTTTGTTCAAATCTGGAGTCTCAACATGACATTCCAAAAAAGAACTTCTTTTATGCGCTAAAGCAGAGCAATTACAAAATATTTGAACAGGAGATTTTCCTTAACAGAATCTGTAGACTGATGTTTCCGATAGATTTATTCTGTAGAAGTATTTCTTCATTCAGTTTTCAGGATCTAACTCAGTTTTGGAACCAGAGAGTTAGATTTCTGCAAATAGCCATATAAGAGCTCTTCATATGTTTCAAACTTCAAATATAACTGGATGTATATGGAGACTTCCTGTATAACAATTTTTAATAATTATATGTTACGTCATTTCAGTGACCTATCAATGCAAAAAGGCAGTAACCAGTTGCGGTTTCGGAGAATGTCTCCTCAACTCACTGCCCATAGTGCGATGGCTGCCGCGGTACAGCCCCAAACGCGACTTACTGGGGGATCTGGTCGCAGGCGCCACTACTGCCGTCATGCACATACCACAGGGTAAGGCGTTATCATATTTTTTCCATAGAGTGACACTTATAGCCCCAAATTACCAAACAGCCACAATATCTCTCGGCATCTAAATTTTGCCATTGAAGCAAATTAGGCCAGATTCGTAAAATATCAGTTTCTAATATTTGTTAGATTCTTATTAGGTCGGATCCTGAGTCTATCGGTTTCTGGGTACGTCAGGCGTGTGACCTTCGCAGGAACAAGCATCCACCTTTCCTCAATGTGTCTCGCACCCTGGATGCGGTCCACAAACCATTTAGTACCGCAAACTTGTATGTTATGTAAAGAATTGCCCCATGAAGTCTTTCCGTTATGCTACAACATGTGACTCTTCAAAAAAGCTGTAAATAGGATTCTGTAAAATTGGTAGTGCACCCCTTATGTTGCAGATGTCCATGGACGGCGGCAGCTACTTAAACCACCACGTAGGCTGCATTTGCCTCCTTTCATATAAAAAATAATTCGTTGGCCATAAATCCCTCATGCACAATACTATGTGCGCATGTAAAATTTAATTTATTATTATTCTGGTTATATAGTTTTACTGTTATTTAATCTAATTACTTCTTGTTGTTATATGAATCTTATTTAAAAATGACCCCTAAATTGTATGTAACAACCAACCTATGTTCTTTATTATTAATTCTTTCTAGAATATAAACTAAACCTGGGCGCCCGCGATACCTCGTGTACAGTAAACGGCCGAAAGTAATACACATCGACTATGATCGGCTAGCTTCGGTTTTGTAGAGCGTTGTCTCTGTCGTCAGTCAATCAGTCAGCGACGTATCGGCACACGAGTGACACGACAGAGACGACGCTCTACTAAACCGAAGCTAGCCGATCATAGTCGATGTGTATTACTTTCGGCCGGGAAGTGTAACGTTAATAAAGTATTTGTATGTCCAGCAGTGGGCGATAAAAAGGGGCCGGTTAGGGGTTTGTAGCAACTTATCTGCTATCCATATCAAAGTAGTGACCATTAACATGGTTTCCAGGCATGGCATACGCCCTCCTAGCGGAAGTGCCCCCAATAGTGGGTCTGTACATGGCGTTTTTCCCAGTTCTCATCTACGTTATATTCGGCACCTCGCCGCACGTGTCCATGGGGACCTTCGCTGTAGCCTGCCTTATGGCGGGAAAGGTAAGATTGACCTTTATTTGTATTGAACCGCGTCATTACAATTTACCACTGTTTTTTCATCTAAGTATGTGGCAATAGCGTAATTATCACTTGTGCCAGAGTCGAGTTTTCTTCGTAATTAACAATTTCAAAACGCATCTCTTCAATGTCCCGTCGAAGTAAGTCCAGGAGTCGCTAAAATGATAGTAGCTAAAGTAGGTTTACCGAGAACAAGAATGGAACTCCTTGGTGGCACACGAAAACTTATGCTTTTATTTGATTACTAGCTTCTGCCTGCGGCTTCACTCGCGTGGACTAAGCAGCCGTAAAAGATTTTTAACACCTGTAAAAACACCGACATAGGATGGGAATGAGCTCTGGCATATCTCACTCACTACCGAATCACGTAGGTGCTTACATTGAGGAATAAGATAAAGTGGAAAATGCAATACAAGGCCAGTCGAGTGCGTCCAGCGACTGTTGGATCGCAACGTGCACTCTCCCCCTCAATACCGATACCTGAGACTTAGTGAAATTCAAACAATAAGATTCCTTATCTCACTTTTCTCAAATAGTATTTCATATACTATTGTATATGATACTATAGTATACTATAGTGTACAATAGTATACTATGTATACTATTGTATATTGTACTCTGTGGTAATTGTTTTCAGGTAGTAACACAACACGCACATCACGAGTTTTCTAGTAACCCTATAACAAACACAACTACCATTGGACCATGTAAGTGCTATCATTTTTTTTTAATAATAAACTTTATTTATTTTGTCTTTAAACAAATATGTTTCGACCGACCGGAAATCCAGCGCGGGACCATTTGTACAACAAACCTTTGTATTTTTGCTAACAAATTTCTAACGTTGTGTTGCTAACGTGTGCTTCATTCTGTGTAATCAAATCACTAGAGATGGACCGAAATTCGTGTCACATTCGGTAATGCCGAAATTCGTCAGCTTTTACCGAGCTTCGGGCATTTGACCGAATTTCGATTTATGAGCTGAAAATTCGGTTCGGTCGCCTGAACTAAAATTATTGACTAGACCAATAGTCTGCCTAGTCTGTATTCTGCCAGCTAAAACGACGTATTCTACAACGATTGAGATATTACTGGCTGCTACCCGCGGCTTTACTGCTGTATACTAAGCAGCTGTAAAAGATTTTTAACTACCCATTGTGTCATATGAAGATTGACACATTTTTCCAGTTTTCCTTCTGGACACATAGCTATAATTAAATTATTTTACTTTAATTTTATTTAATTTAATTGATATGTATCTGTAAAAATAATAATAATAAAAGAATTTTATTTATTTCTTCTAAATAATTTTTGGGTATTTTTCAACATGGAATGTTTTACTGAAATCAAAAGTTTATTATTATTAAAAAGGTATATACTAGATGTCAGTAGACCATGCCACAATCATATAATTTAGACAGGAGTGTTGATAATCAAAATCACAGTGGCTTCAATATCAAATAAAATGATTTCACTGTCATTACTATAAATATTTTTATTTAAACACAAGTGATTGTTCCGGTTCAGATATTACAGAAATTGTAAACCAAACTATTATTTGTAGCCCGCTTCATGTTTCACATACTTTTTTATATACTAAATATATATATATATATATATATATATATATATATATATATATATATGTATTTGTAATGTTTACATTGCAGTACCAGCCCCAGACACGATAGAATACACTCCACTGCAAGTGCTGAGTGTTGTATGTTTAGCTGTTGGGTTGTTTCAGGTATGTTACTCCACATTCTATTCATACCACCATAATCTTATTTTTTTTTAATAGAAAAAGACGGCAGACGAGCCTACTTTCCACCTGATGGTAAGTGGATACTGTCGTCCATACACATCCGCGATACATGCCAACATCAGTCCAGAATGACAAACGTTGGCACGCGCCCGGATGCGCTGTCTACCTTTGCAGATTAAGGAATGGATTGGGAAAATGGGGAGGGAGAGGATGGGATGGGAATGGGCTCTGGCATATCTCACTCACTACCGAAACACGTACGTACATTGAGGAAATACGATAAAGTAGGAAATACAATACATTTCAAGATAGTCTTCTGTGAGAGAGGAGTAACGTGGCCAGTCGAGTGCGCCCAGCGGCTGTGGGAATACAGCATACACTCTCCCCCTAGGCAAATAGGCCCCTAGGCTCTTATTCACATATCACAATCATTTGTTTAAAGACAGATTTATTCGGATGTTGCACGTGTTGTGTTCTTCTTTCTATGTGTCTCTGAACCCACGACACGGGGAGTCCTAGTGTGGGTCAATGACCCACAATGGAGTGTGGCGTTAATCATTTTATTATTAATTCACCATTCATATCGCCCTTTAGTGATATTTATCAGAATAAATATTAATAATGCTACATATCTTTCTATTTTTATTAGTAATGTTTTTTTTATTATTTATTTAATAATATTAGTAATAACATGTTTGTAGTTATTATTACGACGATATAATTACTAACGGGCATTTTTTATGGCAAGAGTACGGATCTAACTAACGTTGGTAATTATATCGTCTTTTCTACACATAATGTCAAAACAATAATCGACGCTGTCAACTTTTCTAAAAACCATAAAATTAAAATAAAAACACCATGTATTCCCCAGGTGTTGATGTGGGTGCTCCGACTGGGTGCGGTGTCGAGTCTGTTGTCAGAACCGCTGGTGTCCGGGTTCACAACCGCCGCCTCCTTCCATGTACTCGCTTCCCAATTAAAAGACCTGTTTGGTGTGAAAATACCCAAGTTACCAGGAAGTTATAAAGTTGTTTTTGTGAGTATGAATTACTTCTAAAAATGTAAAGAATATTTATTAACAAATTTTATTAATTTACTCTTTTTGCACTATATTGCACAGAGGAGGACTGAATGCCTTAAGACATTCTCTACCAGTCGCCTTTTGTTAAATTTAAAAGACATTTCCTACCTTTGGTTAAATGTGAAAGGCATTTCTGCCTTTGGTTAAATGTGAAAGGCATTTTCTGCCTTTGGTTAAATGTGAAAAATTAAAAGTAATTAATGAAATTAAACTTACGTTTTAGTGTTTACACACTAAAAAAGAAATATAGATTATCTTGATAGTACGCACGAAGCACATTTATAATTTGTATGCGTTGCGTTGTACAATGTTATTTGCGCTTGTAAACAAGTTTTTATGGTGATTTGACGTTGATAATCGTTCTAATTGAAAGTGTAAACTTGTTCTACAACGTTGCATTTGCGGTTGGCGCCACCTAACCGATTACTGAATGTGTTGATAATGAGCCGCAAAGGCATTTGTATTTGTTCGAACGCTCAAGTGGCCAATACTTTGCAAACTAAACAGAATTGAATTGGACAAACTGGAGATCGCATTCAAAAGTTTTCGCAAAAATATGTTGGGTCTGTTGTAATGTGATGTATGTCACATCACTACTTTTATACACTCTATGCTACTGTCTAGATTATCTATGATCTTATGTCATTCACATTGGAAGTACATAATAAAAATGTATTATTATAATGTTTCTTTTATTTAACTAAATTAGAGATACAACATGGCGCAGCCGATAAAACTAAACATTGAACCGTGAATTTTATAAAGTTTCGACACAAACTTAAGTTTACAAGTTTGCAACAAAAAAATTTTACGAAAATCAAGATCAAAATATCAAGATGGACGCCGGCAAATGTGCATCCCAATTAGAAAATGTCTCGGTTAAACTGCCACCAAACTTAGATATTTCAAGAGAAAATGCAGCTTCAGAATGGAAGTTCTGGTTGTGCAGTTTTGAAGATTACTTGGTCGTTACGGGTAAAAATAAAAGCCCAGATGTGGTAAAATTATCCTTGTTGCGAAACATGATGGGGCCGGAAGCCGCTAGAGTCGTGTCAACAATCCCTATCGCTGAAACCGAGTTGACCTATGAAAATGTTGTCAGTGCAATCACTGCGCATATAAATCCTCGAACAAATATTGTTTTCGAGCGCTTCAAATTTAATGAACGCAAACAACAAGAGGGCGAACCGTTTGATGCATATATGACGGACTGCAGACATTTGATAAAATCGTGTGAATATAAAACTATGGAAACCGAACTGATGAGGGATCACATAGTTCAAACTGTCTATGACAAAGGAACACAGGAAGCCTTACTCAGAGTTGATGAGCTTACACTAGATAAGGCAATAAAATTTTGCCAGACCAAAGAGCAGGCGTCAAGACAAGTATCAGCGATGAATCCTGTGTCCATTGAAGCCGCAAGAATCAATAAGAAACCTTCTAATATATTCAAGTGCAAGAGGTGCCAAACGGAGCATGGTCCACGCTCATGTCCCGCATTTGGTAAAAAGTGTGTGAAATGTGGCTTGTTAAATCATTTTGCAGTGAGTTGCAGGGTCAGCAGTCATAAAAAAGTGCGTGAAGTAAATAAAGAGTCAAATTCTGATAGTGATTGTGAAACTGTTCACTGCAAGGAAGCTAAAAGTATAAATAGCTTAAAATCTGAGTGGTTTGAAGTTATCATTATTGAGGACACCACAATAAAATGTAAGCTTGACACGGGTGCCGATGTCAGTATAATGCCTGTTAATTTATTTAACAAAATTAATAAAAATTTAAAATTAAAGCTACTGCCAACAAATATAAAACTTGAGTCGTTTGAGGGCAGCCACGTTAGACCGTTAGGCATGATCAGTTTGCAGTGTAAATACAGAGACAATAAATGTCTAGAGAATTTTATAATTGTTGACTGTAAATCCATGCTGCTGGGTTTGCCTGGTTGTGTCAGCCTAAAGTTGATAAAAAGGGTGCATAATGTACAGGCAACTGTACCTGATGTCAATAAAGAAAATTTTATTCAAGAAAATGTTGAAGTATTTAAGGGGATTGGCAAGGTGCCTGGTGTTTTTGAAATTCCCACCAGATGTTCTTTAGATCCAATTTGTTATCCTTCGCCTAGAATCCCACACTCCATGTTGGAGCCGTTAAGAACTGAATTAGATAGACTGGAAAAGAGAGAAGCTATTGTAAAAGTAGAGAATATAAGTAACAAAGCATGTGTAAACAGAATTGTATTAGTTGAGCGGCCAAATAAGAAAATTAGATTATGTTTGGACCCATCTGACTTGAACAAAATCATTGTAAAAAAACCCAAGATGTTACCAACCTTAGATGACATGGCCATTAAACTAAAAAATAAAAAGTTTTTTTCAGTGCTTGATTTATCTGAAGGCTTTCATCGTTTAATGCTGAGTGAAGAGTCTTCTTGGAAATGCTGTTTTGCCACACCGTTTGGAGTATACAGGTATCTAGTGTTACCATATGGTCTAATGAATGCACCTGAACTCTTCCAAGAAGTACTGGAGACTCATTTTGGAAGCTTTCCTAATGTCATGGTCTGGGCTGATGACATCTTGGTTATGGGAAGCACAATAGAAGAGCATGATGCTTCTCTTAATAATGTAATGAAGAAAGCAAAAGAACTAGGTATTGTCTTCAATAAAGATAAACTACAATATCGGCAAACTGAGGTCAAATATGTTGGTCAAACATTTAATGCTAATGGCATGTCAATTGATAAATCCAGAGCTGAATCTTTAATTAATCTGGAACCTCCAACTAACAAAGATCAACTAAAAAGTATTATTGGTTCTTTCAGTTATATAAGGCGTTATGTACCAGATATGGGGGAACTAATGTCCCCATTATGCAAAGTTCTCAAAAAGGATGTTGACTTTACATGGTTGCCAATCCATGAGGAGGCTTTCAAAAAACTGAAAATTAAGGTTAGTTCAGCCCCAGCTCTGTCGCCGTTTGACCCTAATAAGAAAATCGTATTACAGTGTGATGCATCAAAAAATGGTCTTGGTTGTTGTTTGTTTCAAAAAGATGACAAAGGTATACCAAGACTTGTCGCATGTGCATCACGCACCATGAACAGCACAGAGCAGAATTATGGACAAACGGAGAAGGAACTCTTAGCCATTTACTTTGGATGTAAAAAATTTCATAAATATATATACGGTGTTGATGTAGATGTGCAGTCTGACCATAAGCCCATAATGGCTATAATGCCAAAGCACATAAGCAAGGTGGGATCACCACGGCTTAGGAGACTTAGACTTAAATTATTAATATATAATTTAAATGTATATTATGTACCAGGCAAAGAAGTTCATTTTGCTGATATGTTATCGAGAAACAGTTTGAAAGTAACAGAACATGATAGTGAGATGCTGCAAATGGTTCATTCGGTGTCAAAATATCTACCAATGTCTGATGAGCGTAAAGAAATTTTTAGAAAAGAATCAAATCGTGATCCAGTCCTGAACAAAATTGCAGAATTTTACTATCATGGTTGGCCAAAGTCTTTACCAGCTGAGCTCAAAATTTATGAAAAATTTAGAGATGACATGTACATGCAGGATGGTTTATTATTTGTAGGAAATAGGCTCATAGTACCTATGTCACTGAAGATCTATGTCCTTGATATTCTACATAAAGGTCATTGTGGTATTTCCAAATGTATCTCCAAAGCTAAGCCTTTATTTTATTGGCCAAATATGCGAACTGATATACATATAATAACTATGTACAAAAATGTAGACCGTGTGAGAAGTATAGTTCCAAAAACTATAATGAACCATTGTTACCCCATAAAATACCTAAAGAACGCTATACTAAAGTAGGCTGTGATATACTAGACTTTAATGGAAAATGCTTTTTAGTGATTATTGACTACTTCTCACACTGGATAGAGCTTTTGCCACTGAGAGACAAGTCTACTAAATCTGTAATTAGTGCCATGCAAGAAGCCTTTACTCGTTTTGGTTATCCGGTAGAGCTAATTGCTGATAATGTACCATTTTCTTCATATGAATGTAAATGCTACTTTAAATCTAAAGATATTGTTTTGTCAACCTCAACCCCAAGATACCCTAAGAGTAACGGTTTGGCAGAAAAAGCAGTGCACATCTGCAAACAGATTTTAAAAAAATGTAAAGAGGATGGCTCTGATTATAGAGAAGGTATATTGCACTATAATAACACACCACTGTCTGGTCTAGATATAACACCCTCACAGATGTTAAACAGCAGGAGGTTAAGAATATTACCCTGTAATAGTGATGTACTAAGACCTAAAGTGCAGAATGATGCATTTAATAAACTAGTTTTAAGACAATCTTTGTATAAGAATACTTTTGATAAGACAGCAAGAATGAAGGTCACAGATTATGTGCCTGGAGACAATGTAGTTTTTAGGGAAGGAAAGATGTGGAATAAAGCTAAGATCATATGTAAGTCCAAGGAGCCTCGCTCCTACATTATAATGAAACAAAATGATTGTAAGCCCTTAAGGCGCAATACATCACAAATGAAGAAATCATTTACTACAGTGAATGATAATGCTAACCTAATGATTGATGTTGATGATTACAATGAGACAGTGGATAGGAAAAACAAAACTCATGTAACTGAACAGAGTTTCCCCACAAATATTAATGTACCCTATATGACTAGAAGTGGTAGAACTGTTAAACCTAGACAAGTCCTAGATATTTAGCCGTGTTCCAATTCTAGGGAGGGAGGTGTTGTAATGTGATGTATGTCACATCACTACTTTTATACACTCTATGCTACTGTCTAGATTATCTATGATCTTATGTCATTCACATTGGAAGTACATAATAAAAATGTATTATTATAATGTTTCTTTTATTTAACTAAATTAGAGATACAACAGGGTCTATATCAATTAAGTTCCATAGATGAGGCAAATCTGTTCAGTAGTTTAAAAATTGTTACTGTTTACACTTTTAAAAAACTCCTAAAAGTAATTTTATTAATACTGTGTACAAACAGTAACTCATAGAGTGTCTGCTATTTCTGTATATTTTTTTTTTTCTAAAACGTAAGTTAATTAATGGATTTTACCTTATCGACTGGTGTTTGCCATCGGCGTTTGTAATAATTACACGACCCACGTGTGGTTCATAGGATTAAGTCTTAAAAAATCCCTTTTTTTTCAGACAGTAATAGAAGTGGTGAAAAATCTACCGAATCTCAACTGGGCGGCATTCGTCATATCTGTCATAGCTTGTGCCGTCATAGCGTTTAACAACGAACTACTTAAGGTAAGAAATTAATTACAAAATAGGTATTCCCTTCCCAATCTTTTCCTCAAAATCTGGTTCCTAAATGCACAAAGATATGTAACAGCACACCTGCGGCCGACTTTCCTTGGCAAGTGTCGCGAATGTCCATTGATGACAGGAACCGCTTACCATCAGATGGGCTCGTCTGACAACTTCTTTATATAAAAACAAGCTGACAGGATTTCATCAAAACAGTTGGCACGTAAATCAAATACTAACAGTTACTTAAGTTAGTAATTATATCGTCTTTGTTTAGTAATGGTTACCGTGTTTATTTAGTAATTATGTCGTCTTTTCTTAGTAATTATTATCTTGTTCATCAAGTAATAATCATTTTTGTGCACATCTAGTAACTATTATGGTAATGCTATGATGATAGATGCGAATTGTGTCTTTCACGCACCTCCTAATTGAACCTCTCTGATCAACCCAAAGGTTGGCTGCTAGAGAATGCCTTAAGGCATTAAACTCGCCCTTTGGACGATATTGTGCAATGAAGTGTAAATAAAAAAATAAAAAAAATTTTTTTATATTTTTTTTACCACGAAGACTGACAATTCTAACCATTTTTTATCTGCAACGGCTTTACCGATTTCGATACAATCTTTTAGTTCTAAGCAGATTTTTTTTTTCAATTTTCCAGCCATGGGTAAGCAAGCGAAGTCGGGTGCCGGTGCCTATAGAATTGCTAGCGATCGTTATTGGTACTTTAGTATCAAAATTTTCTGGCTTGAATGAGAAGTATGGCATCAGCTTAGTTGGAACTATACCCACTGGGTAAGTCATTGAAGATATTTAAAGAAATCTTAGTTGGTATGGTCATCGGGTTTAACGTACAAACATAGGTACATAGGTATATGAAAGTAGTGTTTCATATCGACATTTCTAAAACTTAAGAGCGATTTTCGCTTTAAAATGTATCTTGTCAATACATATTTCGCACTTTATCACTGTCTGTTCTTTCAAACGAATCGAACGCGAAATTGCTCATTTTCATGGCCTACCTGTACCTTAATGTGCTGGTAATAAGAGGTAAAATTCATTAGTATTCGTACATAAGCGTGTATAGACTGTATACATACAAAGTAAGACAGCTTAAAAATTAATGATCAAACATTTTAAATAATTGTCTCGTTTTTTTAAAAAAATAATCACGGCAGTTTATTTTACCAAAACTGCTGAAATCTCAAAAAATTATCAAAAGTGTCAAAATACCTACAATTTCAAAGATTGCTATTAGCGAAAATGTCTATATTGTGTCAATAAAGTATAAATATGGCCCATAGATAAACTTACCATATGGCCAGTGATATAAATGTCAAAAATGACCAGTATTTTTAATTGGGTAATTAAACGTCGACATTTTTGGCGGGAATTCGAGAAGTAGAGTTTTTGTTTGATTATTATAAAAATTGTGTATGGTGCGTTTTGTGGTTTAATAATGATAATTTATTAAACGTGATAGTAATGTTTGTGATAATAAAATAAAAGCATAGGACTGCGTTATTCGTGTGCTTCCAAGGAGTCCTCTTCTGTCCTCAGTAAACCTACTATCACTTCACCTGACCTTTAGGAGTGATTACTTGACTTTACTTTAGGAGTGACTTACTTCGTCGGGAACTGGACATTATTTGTTTTAAAATGACGATTAAAATGTTATGACGATGGCGGCAGACGTGCATACAGTCCATCTGATGGTAAGTGGATACTGTAGCCCATGGACATCCGCGATACATGCCGACATCAGTCCAAAATGATGAACATTGACACGCCCCCGGATGCGCTGCCTACCTGTGGAGATATAGGAATGGATTTGGAGAAAGGGTTGGGAAAATGGGAAGGGATAGGATGGGAATGGGCTCTCTGTCACATCTCACTCACTACCGAAACAGGTACGTGCATTAGGGAAATAAGATAAAATGGTAAATGCGGTACATTTCAAATTAGTTGTCTGTGAAGGAGGGATAACGCGGCCAGTCGAGCGCGCCCAGCGGCTGTTGGGTTGCAGTGTGCACTCACCCCCTCAAAACTTACGATTCTAAGTACGAAGAAAACTTCACACTAGCAGAATGTACTAATTGTGCACCGTTACTATATTTAAAAAGTAAATAAAACGTCAAAACAAACAAAATGCTAGTCTGACAAATTAAGTAAAAGCGCGGCAAGTTCATAGGCTACCACTAAAAATAGTTGCCAGAAACAATTTTGATACTTTTGTATTCAATAATCAAATTAGCCAATAAGTGCTAGGCTAATTTATAGTAAGAATCAACTAACTATTTTTAATGATTTTCTAATATCAAATTTCATTAAAATATAAATACTAGTGATTATAATAAAAATATAAGACCTAGTGATAACAATGTCAAAAGGGCGCAGTATTTTTATTTAAATAATATAATTAAAATGTCGTTTTAATTATCTAATAAACAATGAAAAAGACGATAATAAAAAAGAAAGGAGGCCTTTGCCCCCAACAGCGGGATACAAATATTATTTCATCATAACCATAACATTATTTCAGCCTCCCACAACCAGAGGTGCCGCCAGTGGAGTTGTTGCCGTCAGTTGCCATCGACGCGTTCACCATCACGATGGTCACGTACACCATATCAATGTCGATGGCACTCATATTTGCTAACAAGGAGAAATATGAAATCAACGCTAACCAGGAACTCTTGGCCCTTGTGAGTTTAAGCAAAAAAATCTTTTGTTTACTTCTCTGGATGATTATATAAGGTCCTAAGCTATAAACTATTTCCAGTTCAAATACATTAAAATCCGTCCAGTAGGTTTTTCTGTGATGTATGTTCAGACAAACAGACAGACGAAAATTCTAAAAATGGTTGTTTTGGGTTCCGTCGCTCCGTAGAGGAAAATGATTTTTTTATTTCAAAAATATTTCATCTACACACACGACTCGGTTACGATTTTATTATATCTATAGATGTCAATCAGTAGATACACAAAATCATTATATCTAACTAGATATTGACGTGTAGGTGTTTCATGATGTTTATATTACATTAAAAATAAATAATTTATGATTAATTTACTCGTGTGTGCATAACGCTATCCGCACTCGGTCAGGTCTTTGACCTTTGAACGCGCTTCTTCAGTCATATCACCAAACTATTAATCACCATAATTATATTTTTAATTAGATATAACAGTTTTAGTGTAGTGATCGACATACTGAAATATATTAGTGTTTTTGTAGGACCTTATATTTTATGTCTCACCGCGCCCGACGCGCAATCACCCCGTGTTCTGTGTGCAAGAGCCTTAACAATTTTCTATTTGTGTGTCAGGGGGCGAGCAATGTGTTCGGATCATTCTTCTGTTGTGCGCCAATTTGTGCTAGTTTATCGCGGTCCTACATACAGTACCAGGTAAGTTAATGCCATTAGAAATGTTCAAAGTACGAAACGTCAAATCAATCTAAAATATAATCAAATGTTGATTTGAAATAAACTGTTATTTTTGGAACTTTTGTTGTTAATAAATGTTAATTTTGAAAATTAGCTAGAAAATTTATATTTTTAAATAGAGTCTGAACACGTATAATAAAAATAAATTAGATGGAGAATATAAAATGTGTACAAAACGCGAAAGTTTAAAAAGTTAAATAAGCTAAAAATGTCAAATTGAAATGTCAAAAATAATTGAACATAGAGTGCTCGCCACCAAAGAAGTCCTGCGGAATTTGAGGGAACTAAATATGACAGGTCGTCGGTTCTGTAAAACAAATACTTAGTATTATGTCCGTTTATAATTTACTTCCTAATTTAGACACATCTTTATTGGTACGTATAAATAAAAATACATAATTTGATAGGACAAATTGAAACCAATAAGCTGTGGAAGTCATACGTCGGCCGATCACAGCTCCGCGCCTACGGAACTTCTTTTGTGGCGCCTACTTTAATTCCAATTTTCCTCTATAATCATTGAAGTGACAAAAATCTGTACAATATGTTAATTTATGATCGTGATAATATTTAAGATTTTTTGTAATAACTCCATTAAATTATCAAATAGAGTCAATAATCAGAATTTTTCAAAAGCAACATGACTATAACTTATAATGACATACAGAATTGGCCAATGGGATATAAGTATTCTATCAAATACAAACTCCTTCATAGTTCATTATCTAACAACATGTATCCAACCACAAATATAGAGGATGCAAATGCACCTACTTCTCGCGCTGTTTAAAATACAAGCCGTGGTCACGAGTTGACACAAGTCACCAGTCAACGCGTGACCACGTCTCGTGTAACCCGGTGCCGAAACGTCGAGTAGCAATAAAATGTAAACAAATACCTTTATTATACGCGTTTGACCAGATTTTGAATATAAAAAATATCTTAATTCCGCTACAATCAATTGTTAGAAATCGCCAAAAAGTGATAAACCGGGTCAGGGGAGATCTTTCTTTCATTGGCGAATGGTGTTCCATCACTAAAGTGACCAAGCTTGGTTTCCGTATAATTTCACGAACTTGCGTATATATCTATTATACAAAACTTTGTATAACAAACCTGTTTCAATTAGTCAGAGGGCAATGTAAACGTTCAAGTACAATAACTCGTTTATGTACGCCAGTTAGTTTGGCCAATTTAAACTTAAATGATTTTATACATATTTTTTTTCCCTTGTGTTGTTGATGTTTCATCCCTTCCAGGCAGGCAGTAAGACACCCCTAACGACAGTAATCAGCGCCCTACTAATATTGTCTGTGTTGCTATGGATTGGCCCATTCTTTGAACAATTGCCGCGCTGTGTACTGGCGTCCATCATTGTGGTTTCTTTGAAGGGCATGTTTATGCAAGTTAAAGAGCTCAGCAAGTAAGTATATTGTGTCTATAACTCAGCTAATTGAAAGTCGAATTTGTTTTGTTGGTCTAAAAAGTGTGAATGATTTGTCTAAATCTAGAAATATCTAAGAATGTAATTTAGTCCATCTACAGCTAAAAGTCTATGGATGGTCCATCTACAGCTAAAAGTCTATGGATGGTCCGTCTACAGATAATAGTCTATGGATGGTCCATCTACAGCTAAAAGTCTATGGATGGTCCGTCTACAGATAATAGTCTATGGATGATCTATCAACAGCTAAAAGCCTATGGATGGTTCATCTACAGCTAAAAGTCTATGGATGGTCTATCTACAGCTAAAAGTCTATGGATGGTCTATCTACAGCTAAAAGCCTATGGATGGTTCATCTACAGCTAAAAGTCTATGGATGATCTATCTACAGCTAAAAGTCTATGGATGGTTCATCTGCAGCTAAAAGTCTATGGATGGTCTATATACAGCTAAAAGTCTATGGATGGTTCATCCGCAGCTAAAAGCCTATGGATGGTTCATCTACAGCTAAAAGTGTATGGATGGTCTATCTACAGCTAAAAGTCTATGGATGGTTCATCTGCAGCTAGAAGCCTATGGATGGTTCATCTACAGCTAAAAGTCTATGGATGGTCTATCTACAGCTAAAAGTCTATGGATGGTTCATCTGCAGCTAAAAGCCTATGGATGGTTCATCTACAGCTAAAAGTCTATGGATGGTTCATCTACAGCTAAGAGTCTATGGATGGTTCATCCGCAGCTAAAAGAAGGTTTACAAGGATGTTTAGTTAAACGTTAAATTTAAATGTGTTAGTTTTCTAGGTTTTTGTATTTCTTTCTGTTCTTTTTAAGTACACCTTAGAAATATAATTCTTTGTAATTCTTCGAGTCTTTCATTCACATATCTAACCACTTAAGAGGGACGCATTTTCTGTCCCTCACATGAATTCGAAACCTCACATGACGTATCTTCTTGTCCTCAGATTTTGGAAACTTAGCAAATTGGACGCTATAGTGTGGCTGGTGACGTTCCTGGTCACTGTGCTGGTCAATATTGATATTGGGTAAGTGATTTAAGCAGAGTTCGCTTCTTTTCAACTTCCATTTCTACATTAATGAAAAAGGGAAATTGAAAGCATCTGAAGAACAACCTACATATTCCCACTAGTTCATTTGTCCAGTTCAGTTGATTGAACTAGTGAGATTTGTTTTTTCACCTAGTTCAGTAGACTGAAAGTTGACAGACAAACAGACATTTTATTATTACATTAAATTGTTACTTTGTGGTGATCCTCTGTTATGGACAATATCGAGTACACATCCCGGCCGAAAGTAATACACATCGACTATGATCGGCTAACTTCGGTTTTGTAGAGCGTCGTCTCTGTCGTAACGGCGCACGACAGAGACGACGCTCTACAAAACCGAAGCTAGCCGATAGTCTCTTTCTAAAGGCCGATGTGTATTACTTTCGGCCGAGAAGTGTACTGTCCACTTTACATAGGTTACATTATATATATTATAACTACAAGGAAAACCAGACTAAAGTCATCGGCTTTCATATATATATATATACATTTTTAATGTTTCATAGTTTAAAAAATATTAATCGAAAAGACAAATACTGGGTAAAAGCTAGTTTTGAACTCAGTCAATTGAACTAGTGAGAATAAACGTAATGAAATCTCTGAATATAATAAATGACTTTTTGGGGAATTTGTATTACCCTCGCCGTAGGTGTTTGTTTAATTTTCTTATCCCAATAAAAAAACTTTTAGCGATCAATTAGCTCAGTTCGAATCGCGTTCGGACAAACAATTTTTTTTTTATAGTGAAGAGGGCGGACGCACAAGCGGTCCCACGTGATGGTAAGTGTTACCGCCGCCCATGGACACCAGCAACACCAGGGGGTACGTTTGCAACACCTTGCAAACATTAAAATTGCAATGTTTAAAGACAAACGTTTGTTCCGGTCTGGTCGGTGTGTACGTCTTTGTATGTGTGTCTGTACCCACAATACAGAGAATCCTAGCGTGGGTGTGGCGTAATTGTGTATTGTGTAATTTAAAAATGTAATTTGTCCACACACAGTCTGGGCGCGGGTATAATAGCGAGCGTGTGCACACTGTTCTGCCGGTCACAGAAGCCCTACACGTGTCTGCTGGGGAGAGTCCTCAACACGGACCTGTATCTCGACATCAAACGGTATAGAGCGGTATGTATATAACATTTTAAACTTTTTTTTTGTTTTTGTAAACGGGTTACTCACGATTTATTATATTTGAGTCCAGTTACATGGATCGTGGTCACGGCGAAACTGCTGAGCCGGGTGAAGGTGTTGTTGCTAATGATCAGACAAACCTACCTACCCTCCGTCGTGTTCGTTTTTGATTCACACTGAACTTGTTTTTGTTGATTAAGTTCCTTGCACACTATACTAACAATATCACCACACCATTTGCACCGTTTGAAAACGCATCTACTTTTTTGGCTTTGTAAAGTTCAATCCTACTGGGTCCCCATGTACGAGATGTGCCAACTCAAAAGCATCCTCGCGATTAAAAATTTCGGCATTTTTTAAATTTCCATCGCCTCTCGGACCAAACGCGCTATGTAATGGGCGTTCAGTTGAAATTACTTGGAATTACTTGGGAACAATGGGAAATTGTAATAAATGAAAACAAACCACATATAATAAGGGTTTATAAGACCATAATTTTATTCGAGAATCCTAATTAGAAAGTATTTTTTTATGGACGCAAGCGGCAGACGAGTATACAGTCCACCTGATGGTAAGTGGATACTGTCGCCCATAGACATCCGCGATACATGCCAATATTAGTCCGAAATGACAAACGTTGGCACGCCCCTGGATGCGCTGCCTACCTTTGGAGATATAAGAATGGATTTGGAGAAAGGGTTGGGAAAATGGGGAGGGATAGGATGGGAATGGCACATCTCACTCACTACCAAAACACGTACGTACATTAGAGAAATAAGATAAAGTGGGAAATGCAGTACATTTCAAGGTAGTCTTCTGTAAGAGAGGGGGTAACGTGGCCAGTCGAGCGCGCCCAGCAGCTGTTGGATTTCAGCGTGCACTCTCCCCCTCAAAAGTGAAGAAATTAGCTCAAAATTCAGAACTCTCCATTATCTCGTTGTGACTTTGAACTTATGCATTAGGCCTACCGTGAAAAACCACATTTCGGCACAATACGTCGTAACTGGTAGGATGTATGAAGATTTTCGACTTCCAAAGATTACGGCATAGGGACTATAGCTCGTTAATAAAAGAAAAATCTTTAAAATGCAGTCAGTATAT
This sequence comes from Sesia apiformis, assembly GCA_914767545.1. Lineage (NCBI taxonomy): Eukaryota > Metazoa > Arthropoda > Insecta > Lepidoptera > Sesiidae > Sesia > Sesia apiformis. The sequence goes on from OU611968.1 coordinate 1,773,223, forward strand.
TTTCTTCAGACATTAACATACCATGAGTTATCATATCAGCTTCACTTTCGTTATTATAAAACGTTTGAATGAAAAATTGCACAGAACACGCGAGAAAAGTGTAGAAAATCATAAAAATCATCCATTTTAATAAATCGAAGACGCTTATTTCATAATTTGAGGAGTACGGATGGCGCTTGTCGGAAAACAGTCTCATTTTTCTTAAAATCAGTATTGATCCATGTTTTTGTTCTATTCCCTAGTAATGTTCCTTTATAATTTTAAAATTTGAAAAGTGTACTACACTTATCACAATTTTTGTGATTATATTTATTTTTGACCTTTTGACATATATGTCACAAAATGAAATATTATTTATAGCGCTTTGTCATAAATATTGTTTCGAACAAATAGGTTGTAAATAGGTATTCTTTTCCAAATTTTTATTTTAAATATTTTACAATTCACATTGTTTTCAAAAGCACATGGTGTATCCAGAATTTTATTTTATAGATAAGATGGCAGACGATCACGTTGGGTCCACATGATGGTAAGTGGTCACCGCCGCCCATGGACACATGCAACACCGGGGGGCTTGCGGGTGCGCTGCCGTAGTTGCAGAAAATTTGACTCGCTTAAGACCCAATACATCCACCAAAATTTCACTGCGAATCCATTGAATTTTTCATCATAGTCGAGTTAGGAGAAAGTTTTCTCGGAAAATTGAAATTGCAAAAAAAACAATTGAACGGCTTTAAACCGGCATAAACAGCAAAAAACTGCAATTTGTCCATGGGTTATCATCACGATTTTCCAAAGTTGGCTTGCTATGTTTCGCTAACTTGAACGTCAAGATGCAAGCCAGGGGTTTCTTCGCTAACTTGAACGTCAAGATGCAAGCCAGGGATTTCCTCGGAAAATCGAAAAGCTACAAAAAACTAATTGAACGCCAAGTAAGCTGCAATTTATCAATGGGTTTTCATAACGATTGTTCAATGTTGGCTCGCTGAAGTCCACTAACTTGAACGTCAAGATAACGAGTTAGGGATTTTCTCGGAAAATTGACAAGCTCCAAAAATACGAATTTTACAACATGAAAACAGCAATTTTTCCGTGGGTTATCGTCACGATTCTCCAAAATTGGCTCGCTAACTTCACAGATCTATGGGTACGCACGTTTGCACTCACCTATGGTTCGCACGATAATGGCGCTTAACCTCTCACATTACTCTGCACGCGCATATGCACAAGATATTTTCCATGAGATGAGTTTAGTTGCGATTTTATCGTATGTACTTTAAGATAATCTCTTTATTTCAGGCAGAAGAGCTCCCCGGAATAAAAATATTTCACTACTGCGGCGGACTGAACTTTGCCAGTAAGAATTTGTTCCGTTCCACATTATTCCGGAAAGTGGGATGCCTCTCCATGGACTTGCCTGATGAGGACAATAACTTGACGAAAAGCGATTCTTGTCATTGGGATTCCACTATCGGGAATAGGGTGAGTTTGAAAAATTGTGACGTTGATTTATTAATAATGGTTATAATAATACAGTTGACGATTATGTTCCAGTTTCAATAATAATTAGACGTGCAAGTATATTATTGCATTTCTCTTTATTTCAAAAGTTATAAAAATAGTAATGCGAGTCATAAATCGGACGTTACTATGTATAATGTTGATAGCGATGTTATGGTGACGATAATAATTATAATAAGGACTCGTTAATGACAACTGTATCAGTGATGATCGCGCTACAATGAGATCAACGAGACATGAGCGTCTGTGTGAGTGGGTGCCGAATCGTCCTAACCGATTGTCGGAATGGTCCGCACTGTACACTATCGTTGTGCGCTTACACAAACGCAAAGCTCATGTCTCGTTGATATCAATGTACCATTTACTCTATCGGACTGACTGAGTTAATTGTGGGCATTCAACTAATTGATGCTCTGGAATGATTTATGTTGACATACTCGTATTATCTTATCCGTCTAGTGTAGCTTCTTATTTGCTATTTAAAAATTAATTTTCTTAATTTTCTGTTATGATAACTTGTATCTTAAAATATTATTTATAAACATTTATGTCATTACTATAGATCGGATATTCGGGTGCATATTTACCTAATGTTGAGGCGTTGGGTAAGTATGGAGTGCACTTTTGTATCGGGCGAATGCCGCAATCCCGGGATCGACAATTTTTATGTTTTATGTTCCGTTCATGTTATACTATAGAATGCATATACCTAAAGTCGTAAAGTTAATTCCTGAGAGCCTCAGAACTGCATTCCTACAAATTGCCATTAGAACTAAGAATTTGAGTTCGAAGTTTATATCTTCAATCGTGCCTTAGATCCTATGGACTCTGTCCTGGTCACCATCAGACCTTCAAAACTGCTGAGGAGTTCCATAAATAAGCATCCTATTAGTTGTGAAATCCCGGGATTTCGGTTTTCAAATAAATTATTTTAAGAAGCCGCTTCCATACTTTACACCTTGTAGGTATATATATGCACCCGAATATCCGATCTCTAATTATGTCTGAATACGTCACGAGTAAACTGTAGTGATGGGAAACCACTCACCGATGAAACGAAACATCTCCCTCGACTCCGTCCACCATTTATGTGGTTTTTTTTTTACAATTTATTAAGTAACAACTAGACTTACTAGTGACATTACAGGAAATCTCTCTAGAAAATATAAATTTGCGGCAAAATTTAAAAAATAATAATTGTATCGATTCAGGTGCACTGCGTGATCGTAGACGCGACAGCTCTCTCATACGTGGACGCGCCCGGCATTAAAATGCTGGTGTCGGTGCAACAAGAATTGACCACTGCCAACATTACTGTACTACTCGCCGGAGCTAACGGTAAGCGCTTGGTATGGACCCGGCCGGATTTATACAGTCAGCAACACGCTAATGTACCCAAAACGCATTTCATTTTAAAATCCTCACTGCTGGCGTATTAAGTTGCCGATGGGTATATATATGTTGACCTGTTAGTGACTGTACATATTATATCACTACATTTATAAATCTGAAAGTATCGTTAAGGACCGTATCAAAAGTATCGATACATCGCCCACTGAGATGTAGTCCAGAATAGTGATGGGTAACTCCGGAGTAAATAAATGAAAAGAGTTGAATCCTTTAATTGTTCCATCGAATTGTTATTCATTCCGATTCCGGCGCCAATCGTGATCGTGAGTGTAATCGCGCATTCGCACTTGTCGGCGGCTCAAAATCGAGATGCAATGATGGCATGACCTTTTTTTTGCTTATGCAACAACCGTTAGGGAAAGGGAATGAAACGCTCTCGGAAGGTGATTAAGTAGGTGAATCAAAAGAGTTAAGGAGTAACTAAGAGGAGTCGCATCCGTAAACGGAGCAGGATTAAGTGAGTTAAAACACTCCGAGAAATCTTGATTACCCACCACTATAGTCCAGAAGTCTTTCGATAAGATAATTATTATCGATAGGTATTGCAAGATGCCGACTGTAAGAAATGTTGTGAATTGTTGTGACGATATTTAAATGCAATCTAAAATGTGTCGGAGTAATTTACAAAGTATCGATACCTAGTGAAGTTTGGGAACGAAGGTATCGATACCTTTTGCGTATCACCAAGTGTCTGTTTGTTTATTACGCCTTCACGACTGAATCGATATATCAATGAAATTTAACAGAGATACAGTCTGAAATTCAGAGGACATGGGAGATTTTAGTTCCGGAATATCGATTAGCTCTTCCGGGGGATTAGTTTTAATTACTAATAAAAGAATATCCACGCGGAGAAAGCTGCTATCCACTATTTGGATTGGAAAATTTGGATGTTTGTTACTCAATCACATATAAACGGCTGAATCGATCTCATTCATGTAGGGGGAGAGTACACGCTGCATTCCCACAGCCGCTGGGTCCGCTCAACTAGCCACATTACCCCTCTCTCACCTAGAATGGAATGTGCTGCATTTCCTACTTTATCGTATTTCCCCAATTTACGTTCGTGTTTCGGCAGTGAATGAGTTACGCCACAATCCATTCCCATTCCATCCCTCCCCATTTTCCCAACCTTTGTCCCAATCCCAATCCTAGGTGGGCCGCGCATCCGGGAGCGTGCCAACGTTTGTCATTCTGGACTGATGTTGGCATGTATCGCAAATGTCTATGGGCGACAGTATCTACTTACCATCAGGTGGACTGTATGCTCGTCTGTCACCGTTTCTTCTATTAAATTAAATTGAAACTTGGCAAATAGGTAGATTGTAATCTGGATAAACCCATGGGCTGCGAAAATCATGTAGACGACGCGAATAAGGAGGCGAGTAAAAATTAGTCTAGTCGTACATTTTGCTGCGTTAAACAATTAGTTAGTACAATAAAAGCCGGTATCCGCGTCGCACTCTTTTTATTTGACCTAACTTCTGTAATACATATATGTAAAATCTGATCGTCTATCTTTATTTGATACTAGCGACCCGCCCTCGCTTCGCTTCGGTATATAGGTATTTTTTCAAAATTAAAATACAGCCTATATTAGACACGGATAATGTAGCTAGCTTCCTATTTGTGAATGAATTTTTGAAATCGGTCCAGTAGTTCCAGAGATTACCCCTAACATACCCACAAACACACAATTTTACCTCTTTATATATTAGTATAGATATAGATTGTTATCTGGTTTCTCGTTGCCACCCAAAGGTTGCCTGGTAGAGATCGCTTTGGCGATAAGGCCGCCTGTTGTACGTGTACTGGTGTACAATAAAGAGTTTATCTATCTATCTGTCTGTGTGAAATCACAACAACCTGTAACCCGTGCAGATTTTGATCCTTCAGGCCGGATTTGATGGATTTAAACAAAATGTACAATTTAAACACAAATGGAACGCAGCGAAATGTACGAGTTGACTCGTACAGTTTCAACGTCAAACGTGTCAACGTCCGTCATTTTGACTGATATTGGCATGCATTCCGTATGTCCATTGGGGGCAGTATTTCTGTCTTGTGGAGTGTCTGTTCTCATTTCCACCTTATTTTCATAGAAACATCGTAATAAATACATGCAATTACTTCTCAGGTCCAACGCTAGAAATGATAGAGCGGTACAACTCTCTGGAGTCAGACAGACTGCAGTTAGACACGTTTCCGACTGTACACGACGCGGTCGTGTATTACAAGGTTTTGGAGGGAAAACGAAGGGATATCAACATTACTGTTGCCGCTTAGAACAATAAATACTAGTAATATACATTTTTTGGTACTTGTATCAGCCTATAACGTCCCACTGCAGGGCACAGCTATCCCCCTAGTAAATCACTGGGGGTTTCGGACCGTAATTCAGCACGCGGGCCCAGTGCGGATTCGTCGATCACATACTACAATTTCTTTTTAATATCTAGAGCATGCGGATTTCCTCACGATATTTTCATGTATTCCCTCACCGCCGAGCTTGTGACAATTTTCGGTACGCGCACCAATTTAGGTATGCGTACCAATTTTGATTCCCATTACAATTATAGTACCTACTTTCCAATTTTCTTCCAAAAAAAAGAAATACACAGTAATACCAATTTTTACCAGCTTCGGTATGTGTACCAAATTCTGGAACTGACATTGACGATATCCATCCAAAATGTAATAAGTTGTAAATATCAATTTGTTTAAATTAGGACAAGATAATGCCGAAATGAAGAAATAGTGAGAAATTTTCTTTAAATACACTTACTTTGCTTTCTATCGATATCGATCGATGACATCGATCTTTAATGTCGATTCAAACTGAGCGCAACGCAGCAGAACAATTGTTAAGAACATTCTACATTCAACTTTATCAATTAAAATTGTGTGATACATCATTACATGTGATACCATGAAATCACCGGAAAGTATTGTATATGTACAGACGGCAAAATAGATAAGATTGTAGTCAACTGGCCTTACTCACTAAATACAATAACACACGCATAAATAACCATAGATACGACGTTAACCGATTCACTCAATGTGTAACAAAGTAATTTTTTAAACTTTCGCGTTTTGTACATAATTTATAGTGTAAATCGGGTATATTTCTACTATACGTTTCGGCACAACTCGTGACCACGGCCGGTGTAACCCGTCTATTGGCTACGAACAAAGTCGTATCTTATTTGCCGTTTGTACGTGTCAATTTTCCAATTTTTGTTAGAAAAAAAAAATACATATTTATTTTAGATAAAATGGTTAATCTCGAAAAAGATAATGATATTAACGATCATTTTCACGTATAATGATAAGTGATGTTTATGAAAGATGATAATTAATGACGTTAAAAGAAAATTTACAACCAGTGATTTTTTGTTTCTAAATATGTACTTATTTACATGAATGAGCACTTACGCTTAGTGCTACATATTTACGTCCAGGCAATGAGCGCTACGAACGTTTTAGACCGGACAGTAAAACCTTACATGCCTGTAATTTTGCATATTTATATCTTAAAACAATTTTCGTTAGAACGGTTTCACACATTTCAAATTGCACATTTCACATTGACAAGTTGCAGATTTTGCGTTGTATATGTCACACGTTCTATACAAATGATTTTTATGAGTTGGTAATTAATACTAAGTAATTTGTAATTACACAACAGAACTTCTTCGACAAAAAATATAGATTATTCTACCAAATAATTGCATTTATATGGTAACTGTACATATAAGGGTACATGTAGACAATAATAACAATACATTTTAGCGAATTGAAAATTATTTGACATATCAAAAATATTATTGACAATAACAAAATGCCTTCTGAAATTGTTACTGCCTGTTGACAGGAAAAAAAATTTTGACAGAAAAAAAATTCATACTTCTAGCAAGAAATGGATTATGGTAGATACCTATAATATTAATTGACAAAGTTTTTATTTAAAACGTTTCTAGACAATCAGCCACGGAAAGAGCATGGCTATTTTAGTACAATTTATAACGAAGATTAAAGTAAACGTTATGATAATGGCATTATTTAAATGTACTTACCTATTTACTCTAACGGGCAATCTTAGCCATTTGTCAGTACATAGACGGACATAGCTTTGAAAAAAAGCTTTACGTGTGCAACCTCGGGACCCCATGTTGTGTTATGTTCTACATATTTCAACACGAATATGATAAAAAATCAAGTTTGGATACACCCAATATTTACACATTTTAAATTGCCCTTAAAGTAACATGTACTTAAAATTGCAGCAATATTTCTTTGCATACACTGTGTATAGTCTGTTTGCGTTAAGAATACAGTAACTCATCACTAGTGAATGCATGTTCACATTGATTTCCTATATTTATTGTAAAAATAATAAGATGAATCTATATTTATTGACATAGAAAGGAAACTAAACGTAAATATAATGTATACAACACTTATTTTATATACAATAGTATACTAACACTAAAGTGTTTAATTATTGTGTAAAGAATATTTTGAAGAATAATTAATTTTCGATCTGAATACTGTCATTTGTATATATATTTATAATGAATTGACTGCCTTTCTTCAGTGTGGTATTATTGATCCACTTTATTTTTAAAAATAACCAAAGTGGAAGGGTTCATTTTAAAATAGATTAAAATACGTGGCGCTTTACAGAAAAATAGACCGGCACAAATTGTCGAGTGAGACTGAGATATTATGCATGTTACAAACCTGAGAATTTCTAAAAAACTCTCGTTGGTCAAAAGGGTGATTATTGGGCGATGAGGCACTGCGTCCTTAACGCGAACAGACAATAGTTAATATATTCCTAAATTGTACAATTTGTAGTGATTATCCAGCGTTCGCACAAAAAAAACTTTATTTGCGTTCTTAAACCCTTATTTCAGTTGACTGTAATGTCCATATGGCATGAATATATTTGTTTTACAACGTTGGCGCCTATTGAAAGGGTTGATATTGAGCTGCAAATAAATTTGTATTTGTTCTAACGCTTATAGTTATATTTTCGATAGCTGTAAGGGACATGTGATATTTTGTACCTAAGCAAAAATATATCGTTTGTACTTAGTTGTAGTTTGTAATAAATCGTTGAATATATTTTGAATTGGCTGTTTAGTTCCTTACTAGCAACCCTCCCGTGGCATCGTTCAGATGGTTCCTTACTAGCAACCCTCCCGTGGCATCGTTCAGATGGTTCCTTACTAGCAACCCTCCCGTGGCATCGTTCAGATGGTTCCTTACTAGCAACCCTCCCGTGGCATCGTTCAGATGGCTCCTTACTAGCAACCCTCCCGTGGCATCGTTCAGATGGTTCCTTACTAGCAACCCTCCCGTGGCATCGTTCAGATGGCTCCTTACTAGCAACCCTCCCGTGGCATCGTTCAGATGGCTCCTTACTAGCAACCCTCCCGTGGCATCGTTCAGATGGTTCCTTACTAGCAACCCTCCCGTGGCATCGTTCAGATGGTTCCTTACTAGCAACCCTCCCGTGGCATCGTTCAGATGGTTCCTTACTAGCAACCCTCCCGTGGCATCGTTCAGATGGTTCCTTACTAGCAACCCTCCCGTGGCATCGTTCAGAAGGTTCCTTACTAGCAACCCTCCCGTGGCATCGTTCAGATGGTTCCGTACTAGCAACCCTCCCGTGGCATCGTTCAGATGGTTCCTTACTAGCAACCCTCCCGTGGCTTCGTTCAGAAGGTTCCTTACTAGCAACCCTCCCGTGGCATCGTTCAGAAGGTTCCTTACTAGCAACCCTCCCGTGGCATCGTTCAGATGGTTCCTTACTAGCAACCCTCCCGTGGCATCGTTCAGATGGTTCCTTACTAGCAACCCTCCCGTGGCATCGTTCAGATGGTTCCTTACTAGCAACCCTCCCGTGGCATCGTTCAGAAGGTTCCTTACTAGCAACCCTCCCGTGGCATCGTTCAGAAGGTTCCTTACTAGCAACCCTCCCGTGGCATCGTTCAGATGGTTCCTTACTAGCAACCCTCCCGTGGCATCGTTCAGATGGTTCCTTACTAGCAACCCTCCCGTGGCATCGTTCAGATGGTTCCTTACTAGCAACCCTCCCGTGGCATCGTTCAGATGGTTCCTTACTAGCAACCCTCCCGTGGCATCGTTCAGATGGTTCCTTACTAGCAACCCTCCCGTGGCATCGTTCAGATGGCTCCTTACTAGCAACCCTCCCGTGGCATCGTTCAGATGGTTCCTTACTAGCAACCCTCCCGTGGCATCGTTCAGAAGGTTCCTTACTAGCAACCCTCCCGTGGCATCGTTCAGATGGTTCCTTACTAGCAACCCTCCCGTGGCATCGTTCAGATGGTTCCTTACTAGCAACCCTCCCGTGGCATCGTTCAGATGGTTCCTTACTACCAACCCTCCCCTGACTCCGTTCAGATGGTTCCTTACTAGCAACCATTCGCTCGGGTGACATTAGAATAATATAATACACATATATTTGTAATGATATTTTCTAATTACTTGGATCGACACTGATAATCAAAACACAATTGAGTTTCTCTGTGAATAAAAGAATTTATTACGTTACATATTTTTTATAGGTAATTACAATATGTTAACATACCTTATAACTAAACTTTACCTGTGAATAAAAGAAACGACATTTAATGTTATTAATCGCAATGTCGATTCTTATTTCTAATATTACAATATTAATATCAGTTTTAATAATTTGTTCACGTTAAACGTCAAAGTATAAACGCCAATCATAGTTTACAAAAATATAAATCTATGTTCGCGGTCCACCATGCAGGCGCTTTGTAGCGCGGCAAATTAAAAATAAAGAAAATTATATTTTTCTTTACATATTTATAATAATTATTATACACAAGTATATAAAATCTGAAAATACATTTTTCTAGCCTTTAAAAATCCTTTAAGTATGCTTGCTGGCGGTGAAATTTCGAATACTGATTTTTAGTATTCCTTTTGCTAAAATTTAGTAAATACTTATTACACCTCTAGTACACTTTTTTCTAGTCTGGTGTCCGTACGTTGCCACGTCACCGCCAGGAAGTAGGACATTATTTATTAATGAATTTGGAGAAGAGTTGGGGAAATGAGGCGGGATAGGACAGGATGGACACGTACGTACATTACAAAAGTAGGATAAAGTGGGAAATACAGTATATTTCCAGTGTTTTGCAAGAGAGGGGGTAACTTGGCCGTTCGTCGAGTACGACCAGCGACTGTGAGATTGCAGCGTACAACCTCCCATCATACATATAAACAAGGAAAAACCTAGTTTATAACATTATAAGACTTAAGAATTGTAAATAATGCAAGTACTTTATTCTTATGGTTTATTTATTTATTCGGTTATACGTATAGCATAGCACATACGTATAGCACACTGCGTTATATCATACACTTGTAACAAATAACATCCTTATATTGCTGACATTCCTGTTTTAATTGCTAGTTACATTTAACTTGCATACAGAAAATAGGGAATCACACTTTGAATTTCCACTTACATAATAAGTTTCATTGACACGTTAAGTATTTAATTAGGTTCTCATTGATAACTTAATTATCTTCACGGCGGATAAGATTAAGCTAGGTTGAAATTTAGATAACAATAAAAGATATACTTTAACTCCCATTTACTTATCATATTCAGTAAAAAATTGCCACTGAATAGCTAAATTAGGTACAACTTACGCAACAAAGGTTCACCTCTTAACCTAGGCAGTGGTTGTATATTCATAGGTGCTATTTTTTTTTATGGACAAAGACGGCAGAGTAGCATACAGTCCACCTGATGGTAGGTGGATACTGTCGTGCATAGACATCCGTGATACATGCCAACATTAGTCCAAAATGACAAACGTTGGCACGACCCCGGATGCGCTGCCTACCTTTGGAGATATAGGAATGGATTTGGAGAAAGGGTGGGAAAAATGGGAAGGGACAGAATGGGAATTGGCTCTGGCACATCTCACTCACTACTGAAACACGTACGTATATTAGGGAAATAAGATAAAGTGGGAAATGCGGTACATTTCAAAGTAGTCTTCTGTGAGAGAGGGGTAACGTGGCCAGTCGAGCGCGCCCAGCGGCTGTTGGATAGCAGCGTGCACTCTCCCCCTCAGTAAGTAAATATCAGTGTTGTGGATTATCTGCAGCGTTTATTGAGCCAGCTCCATTTTGTTGCCATTACACACTATATATCTACCTGCTCGTACCTACATACTCGATTGTCAGTTACTCAGATACTTATAAATTTCATTGTTTCAAGATTCTGTTTAAATAGAAACACGTTCTAACGATCCATCTGATTTTTAACACGTTCGTCGGCACAACGTAGCTGAAAGAGAAACTCCACGTCAACTGGTGTTGTGACACAACGGCCATTGAGGTTGAACTTTAAACATAAATAAACGCTCCTGTGCTTACGACCGAGCGACGGCAATAGATTTTATCCGTGCATGACATGTTAGTCTCATTATGAGAATTTGCAGCGCCATCGTGAACTATCGCATCGGTGAAACAACATGATCCTTACCTATGAAATTGCCGCTTTATATGGAAAAATTCAAATACATTTTGTGTATGAAAATTATAAATATATATTTAATTAATCGAAGTATTATCCATTATTATCAATGCACATTTGACATTTTAAAATAAGTTGATGGATGCCTCCGCTATAGAACTCCTGGAGACGGGAATCGTTGAATTCTCTGAAGGCGTTTTTCACTGCCTCATCGGAGTTGTATTCTTTTCCCTGTAAAAAGTTATCTAAATTCCGAAAAAAATATCAGCCAGTAGAGACAAGGTCTGGGGAGTACTGAGGGTGGCGGTGAGTTTCCAAGTCAAAGCTCCTGTAGGTAACTTTGAGACTGTCTGTCGTGTAGTGTGTGGGCGAGCGTTATTGTGGAAAAACAGTGGACTAGAGCGATTGAACAGATTAGGTTGTTTGTCCATCATCGTTTGCAGTTCATCACAGTACAGATCTGCATTAATTGTTGTGCTAGATCTTCTTTGAGCATTTTCCATGAGCTTCTTTTGACTTAGTTTGCGTTTGATACATTGTTTGGCTGTGTCGCCTGGGTTCTGCCATTGTAACGAACGTTTACGATTATCATACAGGATCCACTTCTTATTACAAATGATAATGCGATTCAGAATCCCTTCATTTTTGTGCCGGTTCAGCGGAGTAAGGCAAATTTCGACGCGTGTTTGGAGCTGACATTAAACTCATACGGTACCCACATTCCGAGCTTCATCACTTCCCGATTTAACGCAAATGAATTGATATCGTTTTATCACTTACGCCGAAGACTCCTGTTAACTGACATGGTTTGAGATGAATCCGCTTCCTCGTACACGGGGTTTGTTCTTGAGGTCGAAATTTCCAGAACGGTTACAATCAAACCAGAAACGCTACCGTGCGTTAGTTTGCGGCGTTTGGTCCGTACACACCGTTGATATTACGTGCCGTCTGTGGTGCGTTGCAGTCATGACGGAACTCATATTCGAAAATAACGTGAATTTTTAACTTTTCCGTGGTCGCAAACACAACGATATAAAAAAAAATCGTTTGACGGAAAAACCAATGAATAACTGATTTTGAAAAGTAAAGTAAAAAGTAGCTGGAAATTGACATTAATTTGAATTTGGAATTGTAACCGAAACGCAAGACAACTAAGTTCAAAGCGGCCACTATGAACAAACAGCAATTTCATAGGTGAGGTCCTAATATTTATTCATATGTAATGTTTAACGTCAACGGGCGTTGTTGTGTCATAATAACGAGCTGGTTTTCACTCCCCGTACAGCGACTTTGTGCCGACGAACGTGTAAGGTACTAAGGTAAGGAACGACCACCTACTCGTAGCAATGAACAAAAAAATATTTTTTAAGATTTTTATAAAGTCTCAATATATAGTGAAACTACACAGAGCCGACAATAGGTTTTTTTTTTCATAATTGTTTGTTCATTTCTAATATAACTTTTTTCACAGACACGCGGTTTGAAATTTTCAGTATCCGAAGCTCTCATTACGTCTCTCAGCATATAACGGGAAATATCTTGAAGAGTCCTGCAATTTGATTCCAATTGTAAAGTCAAAACAATCTTAAAAATATCTAAAAAAAATAGATGGGATCCCACCCATGACAAAACCGAGTCCATTTGTTAGTCTAAGTTGAACGAAAGTATGTTATTATCTGCTTTTTACAGATAAATAACATAATTATTGATATGTACAGAATGACTAGTAAATAATTAAATTAATTAAGTATGATTAATCACGATTTAAATATACTTAAAAGATATAGATAATACATATAATTTGGGACATTCCGAAGTGTCTTGGAAGATGGCGGCCGTTTATATATTTGCGGTGCTTTTTATTTTGGGATTTACACAGGTAACTTTTGTTTTTGCATAGGTACAGAGTGAAATAAAAAATATCTCCACTATTTTAACACTCAATCTTTAAAATTAACATTTGTTCAACAACCTTTTTCTGATATATTCCCAAAAAATGCAGACTTTTTTCGTTGAACTTTTGTATTGTTCGAAAATGTGTACCTCGCCTGGTTACGATCATCGGTTATTAATAAATAACAATTTATTTTAAACACATTGTTTGCATCAGATATGTACACGTGTATATCTACATTCATCCATCACCGTAGTTTCTCCGCTGTTGCCTTCTAGGTGCTGTTCTGATGTTAGGGGGGACGCGAGGAAGGCGATTCAGGCCGCCAAATTTGCAGAGGCTCTGAATTTTCCTACGACTGGAAATGCAAAACAAAAAAATATGTTTTACGTCCACGTCGTTAGCTCTGGGTAAAATGCTAAAGGAAAGTTTTAAAAATCAAAAAGGTTTCTAGAAATATCAAATTTCGTGCCCTTAGAAGGGGGCGACAATCTTGCTCGGGACGTCATTAACGCTAACGCTGGGACCGGTATGAGTGATGCCCTCTTGTACAAATGCCGTAAAAGCCATCTTCTTGGACTTTTATAAATATCCGCAATGCACTACAGAATGTGTAAACAAACAGCACCCTAAAGGAATCATTGTACTGTATACGAAGAGAGTTATAGATTATCCGCGTGTAATTGATGCTCCATCTCGGAACATAGATTGAGAAATGTTAATTCTACAATACGAGTATGTACTCAATGCAAACAACATATTTCCAGGCTAACCCTGCCCCACAGAGTAATCAGCATGCCATCATCGAGAACCTTCGCAATGGTAAGTACCACAAACAATGTATAACTTGTTTTTCACAGGCCAAACAGTTATCTTTGGCGCTGCAAAAATTAACCGGGTTTGCGAATTATTAGATTCAATCACTCAATAATCTGTACTAATTCTCTGCTAATTAATAGTTGGCAAGGAAAATTCAGTTGAAAAAGAAATCGGTGAGTTTCCACTTTTGCTCGACATTTTCATAGGGAAAATCACCGATATTATTTTCGCTCTTTTGTATACCTAGGTACGTAGCTAAGCTTCTGAAATCATAAATATTCCACATACAACTTGGCGGACAATGGACCATATGATGTAAGTTTCCTCAGTCTCCAGCTTGCCGCTGGACATTTATCTTCTACTTTTCTTTACACTTTTTTCTTTATTTACATTCGACGTAGACAATACAACATTTTTCGAGAAAAGTGGCTCATGGATCTAGTAAAAAAAGACATCTATCTCTCGGTCTACTAATCACCCCGCTACTGTTAGATATCTCTATATCTATGTAAATCGATGTCAGTGTACGTACGCGGCGCGAGTGAGTGATTTGTATGATAAAGGAAATGACTTCTACATAATCTACTAGACAAGCAGTGCAGTACTAAAAAATTGCTCATTACGTCACGATCAATTGCCCGCAACTCCTTTAGTGTTAAAAAGGTGCAGATATTTCTTATTTAACCTTGCATTTTTACTTACTGTATTTTTGATTCATTGCTACCTGCAGGTGGACAGCGGATCGTAGCTGGATGGGAGGCGCAGGATGGTCAGATCCCGCACCAGGTTAACGTGCGGATGATCAGTCCGGCTGGTGGCGTTTTCTCTTGCGGTGGTTCCATCATCCACAATAGATGGATTCTCACAGCTGCACATTGTTTAGCCAAGTATGTTTTATGTTACAATACCCAGTTATGAAGTCAAATTATTCTCAGCAAATATTATATATAACTGAGTAACTGAGTTATCTGAGTAAAAGGGATTGAATGAGATGGGAAAGAAAGAGAAGGAAAATTGACTTTAGCAACTCTCCCCTATTCCCGCAACACGTTGGTAAATATCATGATACCTAATATTCCATAAGACCTTTGGTTATATCCAACAAGAGTTCCATATTTCATAACTCATTTCTAATCTCATATGTTACAGCCGCATCACGTTCGTGGTCCGCCTCGGCCTCACTCACCTGACGAGGCCAGAGTACATCGTAGAGTCCACCAGGAAATTCATCCACCCTCAGTATAACGAGATCCAGGCCGGCGTGCAGACGGATGACATTGCGCTGCTTGGGCTCGAGCAGAGCATTCCTTATGGACGTGAGATTACTTTCAACTACTTCGGAACGTCTCGTGCTCCCTCTTGCGGGTGGTAGAGGAAACAGTGCCGGGATCTCTTCCTTTATGTAGTTTCACATCTGTCCGCCCAATACAGACAGGTTCAAAGGAGGCAACGCCTTTGGGCCGTGGCAACGCCTCAGATTTCTTCACTATACCCTGGCGGTTCTAGCCCACCGGGGAAAATCCGCTTGTAGGAAGCCCAGTGGGTGACCAACGTAAGCAGCGACTTAGGATGCCCCACACCGGATTTTCTAAAAACTTTCTATTTCAAATATTTTTAAAAAGATAGTGTGGCAAACGACCAGACAGATATGATGGTAAGTTTTGGGGTAAACAATGCAACGATAACTCGGTTGGTAGGGGTTCAAAATAACAGCCAGTCCTTAATTCAGCAATTTATTCACACTTAAACGTAATAGAAATAAAAACTTTGGAACAATAAATAGCACTTATGAAACTACCCATTAAAATAGCTTTTTTATAGGGAAATAGGCGAACGAGCAAGCGGTCCCACGTGGTGGTAAGTGGTTACCGCCGCCCATGGACACCTGCAACACCCGGGGGCTATGCAGGTGCGCCGCCGACCTTGCAAAATCCTATTCACAGCTTTAATAAGCTACCAAAACGTTTCCACCTTTAGTCTTTTATTTTGGCATTTTATTGTTATCTCCAAATTAAATGTTCACTTTTCATATTTTACCATAGCGTTCATCCAACCGTGCCGTCTGCAGAACAGCGAGTCGAAGAACTTCAACTATGCCGGCGTCAGGCTCACTGTCAGCGGCTATGGACTCACTGACGATACATGGAATGGTAATTTATGCATTTATTCAGAGCCTAATTCCAAAGATTTATATTATTTTATATTTATTTACATAGATTATCATCATGTGCCTATTTTGCCCCCTCATAAGTAATATAACAAAAGTCGCCGATACAATTATTATTAGATTAATTATTTTAAACGAAATATTTACACACCAATATCTCTAACTACAAATATACTCGTATGTATCGAAAATTTCCCCCTCCTTTTCTGCAACTTACTAAATCAAATATAAAAAAACAACACAACAGGTATTTAATTATTTTAAACGAAAAGTCTTATCTTCTTATCACACCAAATTTCTAATCTCTAACTTAAAAAAAAAAAGATATTTCGCATAGAAAAACACCCCTCTCTTTTCCGCCCCCTTCTAAGTGAAATATTCAAAAACGCCGATACACGTGTTTACTTATTTTAAATGAAAAGTCTGCACACGTAATTACTTGTCACGCGACACATTATGGGTCATACGTATAGCTTAAGTATCTACGCGTTTTTAAACCGGACATATAATCACGGCCTAAATGTGAATCGTGAAGGTTAGCTGTTAAAAGCAGCATATTTTCAATCAAGTTCCTGTTGTCAGGTGGCACCAGCTCCCAGGCTCTCCGCTGGGTATTCCTTCGCGGCATCTCCAATGCAGAGTGCCTCAACTGGTACCCGGGCAGCTCAGTCATTCAAGAGGAGACCATCTGCGCTGGATCATACAACGATACTGCACAGAGTTCCTGCTCGGTGAGTGAACGTAGCTTGTATTTTTAACACTATGTTTATCATCATAAAACTAATACCTCGTATTTTGAGTACGAAAATACAAAAAGCTCATAGGCACGCGTTAATCGGATAGGAAACATTTTGCTATGTTCGGTATGTCGAGTATACATACTCTATATACTTTATTGTATTAATTACTAGAATTGTTTATAATATGAAATTTGCACCATCTACCTTTATTAGTCATCGATTTTGCTCCATACCATCCAGAATTCAGCATCCATCCAGCCTGGAAGAAATTAATTAATCGATAAATCCGCCTTCTGTGTTTTCATTTTTGCGAACGCAAATCGTGCGATCGCTGGGTTGACCGATGCTTTAATAAAATGAGGAAAACTCTTCATCCGTTATACTCTCCATTCCTCGACGCTTCGGAGGTATATACGCTTGATCCATGTGGAAATTATATATTGCGCATGCCCACGTCAATGGATGTCAATTGGAACGGGAAGAGAAATCCAATGCGTTGTTGCAAAACGCCTGTTGACGTACAACTAATAAATGCAACGGCAATTGATTTTGTAGGAGAATAACGTATTACTGTGTCATATCATCATGAACTATTAATTTATAATATAATACACATTATAGTAGCATTTATTCACGTTTAACTTTGTGTCGTCGAGAGCCGACCTCTTTGGTCGAGCTCCTAATTTGATTTATTTAATTCTTTTTATAAGTTTTACTTTTGTTATTTTTGATATGTTTTGTCAACAATTTTTCAGTACATACACATGTCACTAGACTAGAAGGAAGTTCTTAACATATTAATTTACACTGTTTTAATTCTAATGTATGTTGTTTTATCAAGCTTATTCCCAACGCTACAAACGTTGTACTGTACGTTGGTTCAATAAATATTCTTATTCCTAAGATCCTGGTTTCTTCTTCTCATGGTAGCTCCAGTAATACACACGCACAAATAATTGGAGAGCATTCCTCCAAAACTTTAATTGTGTTGTCCCCAGCCAAACAACTTTATTTTAACTAATTTACTAAAATACGCAAGTTACAATTATTTTAATCAAAACCAATTCTATCAACTAATTGTACGGCTTCAGTCGATGCTAGATCTGAAGTGACGCACCAGGGCTAGTTGGATGGAGCACGTGTTACTGTATCAGCACTTTACCCTATTCCATAGTGTCGTGTTCGATTGTCGGAGTCAGAAGGTTCGATGATAGGTATCAGCGTAACACGTTCAACGTTAACGTATGTCGTGTCATAACGCATTGGATTTCATTCCCCATTCGCGGCATTAGGTGGACTCATGGACTGATTGTTCGTCCATCAACTTCTTCCGAGAATGACTGTAGCGACACAGCGTTCGACACACGACGACGATACGCTGTTTAATTGCTTGTAGTTTTCATTACAGAGCTTTTTCTGCATTTTCTGCGTCCTGTGTCGTGCGCTCGACGACAGCCAGATTCGCCAATTGTCTCCTACGCTTCCTACTAAGCAGTTAATTTAAACGTATTTTCATGTATTACGTGTTTAACCAATATAATAAGTTAGAGGATATTTGAGGGGTCTAAAAAAGCAAAGGTGACACTGTCCATTTTGGGTCAAAATGAAATTATGGACGCCATATTATAGATATTTTTAAATCTAATATTGCTGTTGCTCGAGATGACTTTTAGGGTAGGCACTGTCCCATAGAAAACAGCGTTTGAAAATCTGATTTAGATACAAAAATTACACTGTTCCATGCATCTTTAATTTCAAAATTGTCAGGGTACAATGTGACCAATCAGGGGACTCCATTCCGACGCTGGCTATATGCCGATCATACTTTAATGTCAAAATGACGGCAGAGATAAGGTGCAAACGTAACACTGTCACTAATGCAATGTCACTATTGAGAAACAGAAACGCCACTGTCCACACAATTATTGGCAAATATCTCTTGATATTGCAAACTTTTGAGGGGGAGAGTGCACGCTGAAATCCAACAGCTGCTATGCGCGCTCGACTGGCCACGTTACCCCTCTCTCACAGAAGACTACCTTGAAATGTACTGCATTTCCCACTTTATCTTATTTCCCTAATGTACGTACGTGTTTCGGTAGTGAGTGAGATGTGCCAGAGCCCATTCCCATCCTATCCCTCCCCATTTTCCCAACCCTTTCTCCAAATCCATTCCTATATCCCCAAAGATAGGCAGCGCATCCGGGGGCTTGTCAACGTTTGTCATTTTGGACTAATGTTGGCATGTATAGCGGATGTCTATGGGCGACAATATTCATTTACCATCAGGTGGACTGTATGCTCGTCTGCGGCCTTCGTCCAAAAAAAATACTTACAAGAGATTTCTAGGATCTGGTAAATCTGTGTTCAGAAAATATATTTTGACCTAAAAAAAATAAATGACTGACTAAATCTCATTTGAAATATACCATAAATGATCTTCCATCAGTTTGCTTGGTCAAGGAGTCTGGACAGTGTCGCCTTTGCTTTTAGACCCCCTCAATTCATGTTTAAATAATCACCTTCCGATATAACGACCAGCACAATAAGTATGTGACAATAACATCCTCTAAATATAATAAACTTCGAGCTCGTCTCGCCATTGTTTCGTGAACAAATATCGCGGATGTCGAGGGGCGAGTGTGAGGATCGGAATAAAAAGCCTCCACTCGAGACGAGCCAGTGCAAGAATGTATATATCCTATGCAAACAAATCGCATAGGTGTATCGATAGTGTGGATTATCACTAGGTAAACTGCCCGCTCGCCTACCACCTTCTTTCTATAAAGAAATGATCTTAATTTCAGGGTGACAGTGGTGGCCCTCTGACTATTGTGGACCAGGACGGGAGCCCCACCATGGTCGGTGTGGTCAGCTTCGGCCATATTTCCGGTTGCAACGGCCCGTTCCCGTCTGGTACGTAATCATAAAATATGTAATTACTTGAGAAAAGAGACGTTGTTGTTGTAGTTTCCCAGATACTTTAGAGCAGGGATTTATTGATATTAATCTATTGAACCTTTATTGATGTAAGTGCCATTTCTTCTAAAAAAAAATATTTAATGAGGCCATGACGTGCCGCCGAACAATCTTGACTTAAAACTAAATAAAACTTAAGACTCTTTATTTGCAACCAGAAATATACATTTTGTACAGCAATAGTAACAACATTAACAGTTCATTTAAATGAAAGAAAAATTTAGTGCGACTTCTGCTATTGCCGT
Organism: Sesia apiformis; assembly: GCA_914767545.1. Taxonomy (NCBI): domain Eukaryota; kingdom Metazoa; phylum Arthropoda; class Insecta; order Lepidoptera; family Sesiidae; genus Sesia; species Sesia apiformis. The sequence goes on from OU611968.1 coordinate 1,793,555, forward strand.
TCCGGCACTGGTAATGAAACTTAAGTTCACTTATTGGTAAGTTCACAATGAACTTTGTTACTATGACCTCAAAATAGACGAAAAAATAAATTGTTTCGATTAGGTACATAAATTCCTTAATTAATGCCGTGCCCAAAAATTATTTTGTCGCCTGCCACCAATGGCAAGCGTGCCATTGGTTCGCCATCGCTGCTTTAAACTATCTATATGTAAATACTTGTTAATGATACTAATTGTTTTTTGAATAATTTACACTATAAACGAATAGGAGTTAGTCGGACTTGACACCTCCAACAGGCCAGTTGGACGCACTTTAATAGAAGACTTCCCATCGCCCAAACAGCCAAAGAAAATTGAAACAATCACATATAAATATTATTAGTATATACTTCGTATCTATTTTACGAATTTGAAGTTGTATATCTCCATGTTTCAGGTTTCGTTCGGCCTGGTCATTACCACGACTGGTTCCTGGAGGTGACCGGCGGCATCAACTTCGACTGGAGCCAGAGTGACTTCCAGCGTCAGAACACTGTTAACGCCAACGAGAAGCCAATTATTGTCAACATTTAATGTGGCCAAATAACCGTCAATTATACTTGCCTGCACTCTGTGGATTCGACTACAGGACCATTATGATTCAAAAGAGAAAACAGTTTATTATAATTCAATAGAGGAAAATCATTGAACCATTATGATTGTTGTTGTAACAAAGTCAGTAAAAAATAAAGTATTTATTTTTTCCATTATTTCGTAGCTATGTAGACTTAACTTAACGAAGCTACCAATCGTCAAAATCTTACTATCTGGATTCAACTATTAAAACGTTCAAAAGAATTCATTACAGTTCAAAAGAGGAAATTATTTTTTGAATCATTATGGTTGTTGTTGTTAAAACTTTGTAAAAAGAAATAAAATATGAAATATATCTCTCTTCCATTATTTTGTAGCTGACCTATATAAACATAAGCCTTATGACCTACCTAACACAAGCCTTACTTAAACGTAACTAAGCCTAGGTTTAAGGTTAGAAAGAATAGAGAACAGAGACTTTTTCATATCCTCAATAATGGCTGTGAATAAATGTACTATTATTTGTTGATGGGAAAGGAAATACATATTTTAGTTTACAAGGAAATGAAAATATTTAAATCTAAAACTAAAGTAGACTTATAAACAAACTATTATTTGTTGTACATCATGCTCAATGTGTCTATTATGTTGAGCGTCTTGTACAAATTTGGTCCCTGAAACAAGGTACCCAGCATGTTGGCGGCATTACTTCACTGGAGTGCTGGGAGTCCCACGTCCACTGTAGCACAACACTGTGGAGAAAATTGGTAAATTGAGAAACGTAGTTATATTATCACCCTCTAATATTTGAATATTTTCACACACTATGGCGTCATGGAAAGATTATTAAAATCTATTGATTTTCAATAATTTAGAAGGGGGTAATTGTGACGGATCACTTTACAAATACCGATTCGTGAGAACTCCCGACCTGAAGGTTGGTTACGTCATTCATGAACCTTCATAAGGGGGTCCTACCGGCCCAGGGGCAAAATTAGAGTTAAGCTGTGGAGGACTTCATGTAGATTATTTTCATGTAATTTTAAAATTTTTTTTTTTTTATAACAAGTCTCTTATCCGCGTCGTTACTATGTTCCCTGTCGATTGGTCAGTAGGTGAAATCATGTGACTGATAATGATAATGTTATCACTATCAGTCACTTTTGTACGTATTATAGTTAGTAGTACAAACACAAACAACGCCCATGATGATGACACAATTATTTATCAATCTAGCTGATAGCACATCATTAGATACGATCGTCATCAGATACTAATAATCAATTTTAAGCCATTTCAATTATGGTCATTTAAATTCTAGTACCTAAAATCGAATTTTCTTTCACTGCTTTGTCAAATATCGAAAATCACTAGTAGCGTGGACACGTGGCTAATGTTGCTTTGGAAAATCATCGTACCGTGAATGCTGATTGGTATCAGTGAATGATCGGGACCATTTGCTTGACCGGAAGTTGTTGACGAACTCCTCATGAGCCATCCTCCATACAGTCCCGACTTGGCACCTTGTGACTTATTCTTGTTTCCAAAAATTAAGAACCAAATAACCAATTACGCGATCAACGATTTTCATCGCCAGAAGAGGTTGTCGAAGAGTATGAAAAACGTGTTTCCGAGGTCACCACGGAGGAGTGGAATAAATATTATGGAAATTGGTTTATTCGTATGAAAAAGTGTATTGACAATCGCGGAGAATATTTTGAGAAACAATAATTGATTTTTGGTCATTCATTGTATATTTTTCTTATCATTCATTCATGTCATTCATGCCGGAAACTTTCAGAGGCCCTCGTACAACTGCTATGTCCAACTAGTTGAATTGTATCATGGGGATATTTTTCCCCGGTGGAACAACTACGTAAATTTATACAAGCTTGCAGGGCCGTCTTAAGTCTATTCTGCGCCGGGGTGCGGGAGTGTATCCTAAGACAGTCAAACATCCTATTGTGTATCCTATGACAGTCAAATATCCTATTGTGTATCCTATGACAGTCAAATATCCTATTGTGTATCCTATGACAGTCAAATATCCTATTGTGTAATTGTTTACTATAGCGTTATATTTTTTCATTACCTTTAAAAGGTGAGCGCCCGGGGTGCACCGCACCCCTTGCACCCCCTGGTAAAGACGGCCCTGCAAGCTTGTATGTAGATAACCCCTACATACTGTTTCTACATAATGTTAGGTTGGATATTGACGTGCCCTTAAGGAAATATGCCTATCATTTAATACATGTTTGACGTAAAAAAAAACAAAATTAGTATTGTTAAAAAGAGAATATATTTGACCACAAGCTATAATTATCGAAATTATGAAAATCTAAAAATAAAAAATATCAGGAACAAAAATACAAAACTTGGCAAAACGCGAAATTATCACACCTGTATGATAAAACCGAGCTTGATATGTGTGGGCGCACCGTAATTAATTGTATTGCTTCTAATTTAATTTAAAATTATTTGTATGAAAATAGGTTCATACAAATCATTTTGAACTAAATTAAATTTTAAAAAAATAAATTCAAATTTCAACGTGAATATAAGAAAGTATTTGCACACCATTCGTTAATAGTTTAGCAATGAACATTAAAACTAAAGATTTGCATAAATAAATTATAACTTACCTCGTAACGTAAATACAAAAAAAATTACAACAAAAGATTGGCAATCATTTTCACTTGCCTCATATGGTTGTTCGCAACGCACGGGTCGCGGGTGTCAGAAGATTATTGCCTATTAGATTATGATAGTACGCTCTCCTGTCCTGTAACGTTATTGGTTTTTTGGAGATGGGTAGGCACGATTTTATTAACCCCGCGCATAGAGTATAATACTCTATGACCCCGCGCTATTATCCAACTCTCCCCTGACATTATGTATTTTATTATTGACTTAACACAAACATGTTTATATCCTTAAAATAAAACTTAATCAATGCGAGGGCGTTGAGATTTTTGCATATCGCAGAACAATAGAAGGTCAAAGGTCATAGTTTGACTGATTAAACTTAAAATTTAACATTTCGTTAAAAAGCTGATGTCATTCTCGACGAAATAGTCCGCATGGTACGACTGGTTGGACATAGCAGTTGTATCATGAGGAACGGGTCGATATGGTTTGAATTTTTCAATTATCTCGGGTAAAACCGGATAGATAACAACACCAATTAATACCAAGACTACCAAGATAAAATAAATAGCGTAAGTGATTGATTACAATATTATGATTAGGAGTCATTAAGTGATTTAAACACGCTTAAAATACACAGATTGCAGTTGGAACAACCGGAAAGTTGTCGCGAATAATGGCGACCGTGTATTTCGTTGCGGTGCTCTTTATATTGGGACTTACGCAGGTAATACTTATACCACAAATCGCTGCTTTCCAAGCTACCATCTTTCGGGATACCCAGGAACTATGCGAATGTGTTACCAGTTTCCTGACTGGACGGAGCATCACTGTCGTTATCGATGGTAGCTGCTCTGACACCATGTCTATGAATGCTGGCGGCAAGCAAGGGTCCCTGCTATCCCCAACTGTTCCTTCTGCATATCAACGATCTGTTGCAAATTGGTGACACATTGCTATGCAGAAGACAGCACTGGGAACGCCGTGTAAAGCGGCCACGTCAACATCCCTCGGGTCGAAGTGGAAGAAAATCGCGTCAGGGTTGTGTCTGAAATCGAAGACGCTTTGGATCTGAGGGATTTAGACGGAGGTGTCGCGTACTGTTCGGTCCAAAAATCATTTTATATCGCAAACCCGTAGGCTGTGGAACAAACTGCCTCAAGAGGTCTTTCCGTCAAACTACGATATGGGGTTCTTCATGAAAGCTGTGAATAGGATTTTGCAACGTCGGCGGCGCACCCGCATACCCTCTGGTGTTGCAGGTGTCCATGAGCGGCGGTAACACCATCACGTGGGACCCGCTTGCTCGTCCACCTACTTCAATATATGGTATATAAAAAAAAACCTCCGCAGCATCTAGCTCCGCAGTCAATATCATTAACATTACTTATATTTTCAGGGTAACTCTGCTCCAAGAGTTGCTGAACCCGATTTTATTGAGAGCCTTCGCAATGGTATGTACCACCGTTAATACAATCACAGTACAGACTATACTCGTAGAAATGTAGCATAATTATATATTAGCAACGTCAGTATTATTTCACATCACGTAGGTAACCACAGACAGACGTCCAAACGTACTTATATGATAAGCAGGCTCTGACCTTAATTGACTGAATAGGCACACTGTCACAGCTTTTGTTGTTGTCGCTTTACGCTTAATGAATATAGACATTTTTAAAAATCACCTTGTTTGTTTATTTACGGAAACAAAGATAACACTAGAGTTCACTAGACTGTCAGTTCTTCTCACATTGTCAGGTGACCCGTTTCTGATGGGAAAAGTAATCTTCATAATGCTCAATGAATCACTCTGACATTTTTCGAGACGAGTGATGAAGTTCTCTAGAACTAAACTTCTGTAGGTGAAACATTATACGTTCTCTCATCAAAATTGTTACTACTAGGTGGACAACGGATCGTAGCCGGGTGGGAAGCAGTCGAAGGTCAGTTTCCGCACCAGACCAGCATTCGTATGATTAGCGCAGCCGGTTCCGTCACCGCCTGTGGGGGTTCAGTCATACACAGTAGATGGGTGCTTACTGCTGCACATTGTCTGTTCACGTAAGTTTATAAAGGGAATCAATGTTTCTCTCTTTTAAAACGTGCCCAGTTTTAAGCCGAACACCAATATCACATAAAATCATTTTTCATACCAGCGCCATCACGTCTGTGATTCGCTTCGGGCTGACCGACCAGACACGACCAGAGTACATTACGGAGTCCACCAAAATATTCAACCACCCTGATTACGACATGTTCCAAGTCGGGGCGCAGACAAGCGACGTGGCGCTGATTGCACTCGAGCAGAGTATTCCTTTTGGACGTAAGTTAACTTCTATTGGTTATTTTTAATTATAGAAGGATGAATAACGAGCAGACAGTCAATCTGACTGCAATTACTGCACATATAGACATTTGCGTTATATATACAAACTCACGCCTAGAACGACCTATGTTAGCATATCCACAAATGCCGCGGCCTACCTTTAGACACAAAACTTAGAAGTAAGGAGTATGTATTGGGAAAGGTGAGGAGAAAGTGAATATAAGGAAGAAGAAATAGGAGCCCTTCGTTAATTCCGTGTGGTAGGTCTGTAACATCTTTAAATACACGTTAGCCCGTAGTCAGCGCTGCGTTCAGCCGTGTGCTTTGATATACAGATGGCTAGTAATAAGGGCTCGTGATCCTGGCGCAACACCCGCCAACGCGGTGTCACAGGCTACCGTGTTAAAAACGATTGCACAGTACATATGAGGACCCCAGAGGTCAAGGGGTCTAAGTGACATTTTCGAAAGAATTGAGTTAGATGCAGTAACAGACTGTTAAAATACTATTCTTTTTAGTGGTGAGGAGATCCAAGTGATTTCCCTGACAGGTGCTGCTACCTAGTGTGTTGCCCCTTCACCACTAGTAGTGCATGCTAACACTGCTATTGTTAGTATCTACTATAATAAACAATAGATAGCTACTAACAATAGATAGCTAGTAATAAACAATAGATAGCTACTAACAATAGCTATCTATTGTTAGTACTAATTAGAAGCAAATGGCCAAAGTGTTGGCCTAAAATGGTCAAAACAAAAAAAAATAACATTCCCTCTTACAAAATTTTGTTGACTTTTGGTTCAATTATCTCAAAACATAAATTTTGTCACTTAGACCCCTTTACCTCTGGGGTCCTCATATTAGAGCTTCAGCTTCAGAAATTATTGTTGCGTTGAACTCTTTTTATTGGTTCCAAAGCTGTATTTATTGGTCATTTACAAATTCAATATATTTTTACCAGCGAACATTCAGCCGTGTCGTCTGCAGAACAGCGAGAGGAAGGACTTCAACTATAACGGCATCAGGCTCACAGTCAGCGGTTTCGGGCTTACTGATGACACGTGGAATGGTAATTTTGTATAATTATGGGATAATAACGATCATTTTTCTCATTAGTCATTAGTCATGTGGAACATATGCATGTATGTATTCACGTGTACTTTTCACAACATATGTTTTAAAAGGTCGGCAGCAGTCAAATTCTCTCTGGTGACACAAGGGTCCATGGATGATGGTAACCAGGGCCGTCTTAAGTCTATTCTGCGCCGAGGTGCGGGACTCAGCCTGCGCCCTCGTTTTTTTTACACTGCAGCGTGGCACGCGACCGACGACACACTACAGTATGAAAGGGGTCCTAGTCAACCAAGAAAACACAATACACGTAATTTTGATAATTTATTTATTTATTACTCTAAAAAACAAAATTAAACTTAAAACTTCGATTACTAAATATCTATTTATTACATGTACATACACATACATCAAACAAACTCAATTTTTCTTGCTTTTGAGTTGGCAAAGATTTTAATTAAATCATTTATTTTTATATCAATTTTGGATTCTATACTTATAATGGCTAAGTTTGTCAGTCTGTCTTGGGTCATGGTTGAACGAAGATAATTTTTTATTAATTTTAATTTTGAAAAGGATCTTTCACCTTCTGCTACTGTAACAGGCAGTGTTAAATATATACGCAGAGCTGTTGAGATATTGGGAAATGAAGAAATTAAATTATTAGAATATATATAGCTTAAAATATCAGTGGGAGTACTTGTTGATGCATTGGGAAAAAATATTGGCAACAATTCTAATTCATTATATAAATCCTCCCCGTCAATGTCAAATCTATTTTTAAATGTTAGTTTTTCTTGGAGCCGATAACACTGAGATTTTTTTTCATGCATCTCTAATTTATTCCAGCATTCAATGTTTTGGAAGAGTGAAAAAACTGAATTGTGTTCCGTCAGCAAATCGAATCTCTCATTTAATTTCGAGATAGCAGTGTCCAGTAGAAAAAAATAAAAACATACTTTAAATTTGTTGGTTGGGTCTAAAATGGGCTCATCTACAGCCTCGTAATCAAAATGTCTTTTTCGGGGACGTGGACGAGCAGTTTCTTTAAATTCTGTTTCGCATTCTAATTCTTCAGCAATTAATTTTGCATCAGATAACAACTGTTCAAACGCGCTATCGGTGCGGTATTTCTCCAAATCTTTTTTAACCAGATTAATCATTTTGGTAGCTTCTGAAATAATTACGTCCGATTTTTGCAAATTTTTGCTTACAATATTAATTTTTAGTAAAATATTGTACCATATAACTACTGAACATATAAATCTATAAGATTTTAATTTGGCTATTAATGAACTCGCTATGTTTTTTGTGTCGCTGTCATACTTGTTATTTGTAAAAATATAGTATAATGCATCGTAAATTTTATCCATGTTAAGACGGAGTGCTCTAAGAGCATCAAATCTACTTTCCCAACGCGTATTTGAAAGAGGTTTTAATGTCAAAGTAGGTATCTGTTTCATAATTACATCCCAGCGTGATGTGGATGCTGAAAAAAATGCATAGATTTCTTGGACAATACAGAAAAAGTTTGTAATTTCCAATGAGCTTTTAGCGGCGTCATTTATTACTAAATTAAGGGAGTGAGCAGCACACGGTACGTAAAAAGCACGAGGATTCATGTCCAATATTTTTTTTTTTGGAGGCCTATATTTTTCCCCCTCATATTGGCCCCATTATCATATCCTTGGCCTCGCAAATCATCTAATTCAATATCGCATGATTTTAAGAAATCTAACAAATATGTCGCCAACCCTTGTCCGGTACTATCAGTTACAGGTAAAAAACCTAAAAAATGTTCTCGTACCTCAGCGCGTTTTGTCGATGGATTTAAATAAATAAACCTCACAATAACAGTAAGTTGTTCTTGGTGTGAAATATCAGGTGTGCAATCTAGAATTACAGAGTAGTATTTACATTGCTTCAGAAGACTAATTATAGTCGTTTTAATTTTTTCAGCAATTATACTAATCAGTTCATTTTGAATGTTATGACCAAGATAATGTGGCATGCGATGCTGAGCTCTTTGAATTCGAGCAATGAGTTCTGATAGTGTACTATCAAAATTAGATATACTCTCCACCAACTTTAAAAAATTACCATTATTTGGGTCATACAACTTCTCGGTTGTGCCCCTAAATGCTATATTTTGACCTGCCAAAAATTTTATAATTTCGATTATCCTTTCCAAAACTGCCGTCCACCTCTTTCTTTCGCGGTCTATTTCAGTTTGATTTACCGAGTCTACTGTTTGCCCTTTCAATAAGTCATTTTTTAGATCCAAATATTTTTTTAAAGAACATATATGCCCTGAACTTTTTTCATGTCGTTCTATATTTCTCGACAAATGCCCCCAGTCTTTGTAACCAGTGGGGGCATTAAATGCAGTGACATTATTATTAAAAAGCTTACAGTGAAAACAAAATACAGAATCAGTACATGTGGAATATACAAGCCAAACTCGATGAATAATTTCGTTGTTTTGTAACTTTTTACTGTAATATGTATCTGAAAACGACCTCATGTTACTATCTGAAGGATAGTTGTTTTTTTTTATCTGAATCGGTCCACGTTCTGTTAAAAATAATCTTAAATTATCGGGTATTACTTGCGGCCAGAGAGCAGGATCATTCTCTTCCAAGTTGACTGTCTCTTCTAACTGTCGGGTGGATGTTGACGAAGATGTACCTAAAAAAACATAAGATAGTCAACAATTTGTGTAACCAAGTGTGGTAATAGGGCCACGCAATAATATTTTAGGACATTAAAAACAGCGCCTTAAAGTTAAGGCGGGCAATCGGGCATAGTCTAATCCATATATGGGCAACGTCCGGCCCGCGGGCCGGATACGGCCCGCTACAGCTTCCCATTAATGTCAATAATAATAAATAAATACACTATTAGGATAACATTGTAACTTTGGCTTACTAAATAAACGCATAAAACGTTTTTTTTTGTATACACAACTATTACCTACGGCCCGCTATATCATGAACGTTTGACAGTTTAGCCCGCGATATCCCAAAGGTTGCCCATACCTGGTCTAATCCGTTAGTCCGGGCGAGCGCGCTCAGTGTGTAATTGCCGAGGCGCTTACGCACGCTCTATGCGCAAACAGTAAGAAATTAAAATACTTTAGTTGCGATTGGCGGATCTCGCCTGCGGCTATTTCATGAAAAAAACATAATTCATAATCCCCAAAAACAAATCACAAACACACAAGCCATATAAGTACAGATATAAGTACAGACAGTCCAGTCCACTGTTAGACATGAGCCTCCAAAACTATGGGGTTATTTATTGCCATAATCTCCACGATTGGAACGCGTGTTGGACATATCACACAATACAAAAATTTAACACAAGGTCTGAGAAGGTATGTATTTAAATACATATTGCACCGGCCGGGATTCGAACCCGAGACCTTTGGCACAAGAGTGAGTGTTAGTTACTAACCATTGCGCCTTCCGGTGCGCAATCCGCAAAAAACAATTAATTAGATATATTGTCATAATCATAAAAACCTACTTTATTTAAGACTCATTAGGTATACAGTTACAGGTAACTTATACAAAAAATAAGAAGTGTAATAATAATAAGTAGGTAGGAACCCAGGCAGGATACACCAGCGACTTCTGTCACTGTTTATGCCACTTCAGATGTTTTATTTATGGTACCAACTGACTGAACTTACCAGGTCGAAAGAAAGAGTCAATCGGAGAAGTTAGCTTTTTAATTTTTTCTTCTTTCTCCAGTTTCCTTTTTCTATTTTGAGCACCCGATGGTTTCTTTTTATCCCCTAATTCGGCCATCTACAATAAAATCAAATTTCAATTTAGTATTTAATTTTTCTTTCTTTATTCTAAATAAAGTAAGTAGTTTTTTATCAATCACTAACACTAAGAATTTGTATTTTTGCAATTATAAACAAATAAACAAAACAGTCATGACTCTCTCTCATAAACAAATGATGTGATGATGATGATGTGATGATAATGATTGTAATGTACCTAACACTAACACTTAAAAAATAAAATTGACTTACCTTTATATTTTTTCTCTAAGAACTTCCGTGCTAATTCGCCGGTTGTCGCAAATGAAATGAGCTAACGAATTCAATTACTTAAAAGAAGAAATCAGATCAATCACTGACCGACACTTACATAGCCGCCGCGCGCCGCGCTGTAAATTCAAATGAACTTACACCTAATTTTAGTGATTTACAGATCATTTCTCTTTAAGTGCGAGCGCCCGGACGGCTATGTCAAAGGACGCAACAGACGTACAGGTGCCGCGCCACGCGCCCATTTCAAATGAATGAACTTACACTTTATTGACTTAGACTTAGAGATCATTTTGCTTCAAGTGCGGGCGACCGGGCGGCAATGTCAAAGGGCGCAATTACTCGCCTATGACAGACGCACAGGTGCCGCGCCGCGCGCCCATTTCAAATGAACTTACACTCTATTGACTTAGAGATCATTTTGCTACCGGGCGGCAACGTGTCAAACGTACATACATACACTGTCTTTGGATTAGAGATTTTGCCGCGCGCGTGTTGTATTAAATAAAATTGTTATTTGTGTAGTGTAGTAATGCGGTATGACAAGCGCCGAAAGCGTAATAAAAGTAAAAAAAATATTATTGTTAATGACTATTTTTTTTTTGCTTGCGCATACATATTTGTCGTAAGTAACAAGTATATAAAACTGTGCAATGGCGTTAAGTTCAATGAAATATCCAAAAATTCAGCGCTCGACAGGCGCCCCCGGGCGCTCCGCGCCCGGGTGCACCGCACCCCTTGCACCCCCTGGTAAAGACGGCCCTGATGGTAACCATTTTCCAATTACCATTTTGCATTCCCCACGGGGCATACCTATGTCCGTGTGCCTCGTGTATATGTTTGTATACAGAAAAAGGCGTAATTAAATCGTAAAAGATATTTAAATAATAACATTAATAACAGCGTTTTAACGTACAATAAAACGGTTATTAATCTTCTTACCTGATTCAAAGCCTATAAATGAGAGAGCGTTTCTATTTTTCTACCCTGCAACGGTAATTACGTGATATTTTACTCTCCTTTTAGTGATTGATCCCCCGCACCCCACCGCCGGCGGGCAGACCGCGCCGCCCTCGCAGCGGGCGGCGCGGTCTGCCTCATTGCGGCTCATTTCACCGAAGTAGAAATAAAATTAGGCTTTAAATGAGATAAGGATATTAAGAAGCGTTTTATTCTAAGATAAAACGTTGTTATTAATCACGTACCGTCATTCAAAGCCTATAAATGAGGCTTGGTTATCGCCTGTGGTGCTCGAGGAGAAAGGAAATGTGAACCAATAATTTATTGATTTAATATGTATCTCCATAAACAGATCTATGTAGATACTTAAATATGCAACTTATGATAATGAATGTGTATTAGGTATAGGGATAGACTTTCAAAAGTACAAATAAAAAGATTAGAACGCGAGATGTCCAAATAGTTAAAATAACAAAGAGATACTTCATAAATTAGTTGTTTTAAATTGTTTATTCTCTCGAAATTTACGGTAGATGATAAATCATTTCGTTTAACTTAACTTAAAAATAGAATAACTGGTATAAGGGAATAGTTTTATGATTTCATACAAAAGTAACAGAAAATTAGAAGATCCGGCACAATAATGTAATTATGTTATAAAAGAATCATTTCCTATTTTCTTACAAAATATAACAGAAAAGTTAAAAAAACGGCACAAATGTGTAAAATCAAGATCCAATGTTTTGGTATGGTACCTACAGGGACCACGGCAGCACATAAGTAGGTACGCGTAGATTCAGCCCATCGAACAGAATAAAAGATGCACAGAATAAAGATTGTATAATATCCTACTCCTCCTTTAGTATAATACTACTTAGTATAATATAATACTACTACTCTAGTGTAAGGATAAAATAAAAATATTTGAATGTCACTTATATATTCCTTAAGATAACGCAGAGTAAGTATGCTGTAAGCGTAAGTAAGCGTAAGCGTACGTTGGTGAAGTAACCAATTTACGCTTCTTCTTCCGTGTTGCACCGAAACAGAAGGGTAACCTCGTACTCACACGGCAAACTTCATTATTTCTGTCAAATAATTGATTGCATTAAAACCTATTTGAAAGTATACTTATACTTGGAACGGTAACACAGTTTTATCGTTTATACACGTTAGGTATAATAATAATATGGAATACACAGAAACGTGTATATTGAACACAATTATCAACAACTAGAAGAAAGTACTATGAAAAATAAAGTACAATACACTATAGAGTATATACAATAATATACACTAAGAAATAAAAACGAGAAATATTTCTCGACTTTCTTGAGCACGACAGTACAGGTTGAAAAATAAGCACAATAAGTCAGACTGCGTCGCCCGCTGCGACGGCGCGGCGGGCGACGCGGCGGGAGGCGCGGCGAGAGGCGCGGCGACTTACTGCCTATTGGGGACCGGGGGAGAAATCACTAAAAGAAGGGTAAACTGTAGCGTAATTGTAGCCGCAGAGTATAAAAACAGAAACGCTCTCTCATTTATAGGCTTTCAAGGACGGTACGTGATTAGCATCTGTTATTCTCTAATATATTATATTTATCTAGCTAGATCATCAGAGTGTAGGTATTCACTCACATCGATGATGTAGTTAAAATCAAAAAAGCTTCCACTTGATGATGATATAGTTTTGTTAACTTGACATTTAGATCAAATTGCCAAAGGAATCGTTTGCCAGTCTGTGAGACATCTGAAGCTTAGCCTAGATAAATCCTAGATATCATAAAAAGCATCATCTAATCATAGTAACATTATTTATTACTAGTAGGACCACACAGTTTTTATCGCCTTGTTTTAATTTCATTTCTTTGTTTGTTTGCATAAGTATGTTTAATTAATTTTTAGAATAAGACATTGTCACGTTATTGCGATCACTTGTGTGTATGAAATTAAAATTTCTATCTATCTACATATTATAATAGATTACTTAAGAATATTACTTATTTTGTTTTAACCTCACAAATGTTTCATACTTATTAGAACTGCATCATTTTATCTTTGTCACTGTTGTCAGGTGGCAGCAGCTCCCCAGTGCTTCGCTGGGTGTACCTCCTCGGCATCACAAACGCAGAATGCCTTACTTGGTATCCCTCTGCAGCTATCATCAGGGAGCAGACTCTCTGCGCTTTGTACTACAATGACACTTCGCAGTCTGCTTGCCAGGTAAGGACCGGAAACTTATATTCATCATCATCTTCTCATAATGACTAGATAGATAAAACTCTTTATTGCTAAATTGTTACATTATGATAAAATTAAACAGGCGGTCTTATAGCAATTTCTTTCAGACAACCTTGAGAAAGAGAGTTGTGAGCTGCTCTTGTCTGTGTGTGTGTCTCTGGACTCACAACGCGGGGAAGTTGTGAGCAGTCCAATGTGGTGTTATAAAGAATATTTTATTCTCCAGGAAGACAGTGGTGGCCCTCTTATCTTAGAGGACGATGATGGAAAACCCACGTTGGTTGGTGTAGTGAGCTTCTCCTCCAGTATGGGTTGTAACAGCCTCTGGCCTACCGGTACGTATATTAACCCTAAGTCCTAGGGTTAAGGTAATTCACAGAGCAGTCCTTAGAGCAGGTTATTTGAAAAGTCTCGTGTAAATAATAGTAGTAGCTATCAATTCAGATGAGCCACGTATCGCAATGATTCCAAATAGCGCTGGATTTAAACACTTTCTTCAAAGAACGACAGGAATATTATTTTGTCGTTTTTATAATATCTACATGTAATTATTATTGTGTAATATCTATACGAATACTCGTCAAGTTTCAAGTATCCGTATCCGCGAAACGAATTCTATACGAATACAAGAATATTAATTGAATAATAAAAGCCAAACGTGAGTAGTGGGTAAAAGTTGTGAAAAAAAATACTTTAAGATTCAACGTTTATTTTTAAATCGGTTACCTTTTTTTCATGGACTAGGGTGGCAGACGTGCATACAGTCCACCTGATGGTAAGTGGATACTGTCGCCCATAGGCACACGCGATACTTGCCAACATCAATCCAGAATGACAAACGTTGGCACGCTCCCAGATACGCTGTCTACCTTTGGAGATATAGAAATGGATTTGGAGAAAGGGTTGGAAAAATAGGATGGGAATGGGCTCTGGCACATCTCATTCGCTACCGAAACACGTACGTACATTGAGGAAATACGATAAAGTGGGAAATGCAGTACATTTCAAGGTAGTCTTCTGTGAGAGAAGGGTAACGTGGCCAGTCGAGCGCGCCCAGGGGCTGTTGGATTGCAGCGTGCATTCTCCCCCTCTAAAACTAGGTCAAAAACTACATAGATAATACATATATCTAACGTTAAATGCGCCTAACCTATCACATATTTAATCTAATTACATACCTATCTAGTATAATTACAAATCTAACTGTTTTTACAAATAAATGCATTTGATTCATTAAATAGAACTAAAATAAATATTTAGGTACTAATTAAACTCAAAAATACTTAGTGACTAAATTGAATTAAAAATTATCTACTTACTAATTTTGCAAGTGCATGCGTACATTCTTATAGGCCTATTCATGAATAGTGTTTTCTGCTATTGGAAACATGCACATTTAGTTACCATATATATACCTATAAAGCTCATTTAGTCTCCTAAAGATACATTCTCAAACTGCCACTTCCTATATTAAAATCCTTAATTTAAGAGTTCTCTTATCATCATAAAATATTAATTGTAAGTTATCTCGCTCGTTCAGGTTTCGTCCGGCCTGGTCACTACCACGACTGGTTCCTGGAGGTGACCGGCATCAACTTCGACTGGAGCCAGAGTGACATCCAGCGTCAGAGCACTGTCAACGCCAACGAGAAGCCAATTGTTGTCAACTTTTGATGAGACTATCAATTTATATATTCAGCGAAAGTCGCTGATTGAATAGAAGATGAACCGCTTTGATTCCACCTTTGAACCATTTCCTAATGGTTCAAGAGTTCAAAATTCAAAACAGATTTCCACTTTTAAATCATCTTTATTGCTTTGCTGTTGTTAACTTGTAATAAGACTTTGTAACAGAAATAAAAATATGATTACTTTCATTATAATGTGTACGCTTTCTTCCGATACTTGCAGCAACTCCGTTATCTTATGTAGTTTTTTTTTATGTACGAATACGGCAGACGAGCATACAAGTCCACCTGATGGTAAGTGGATACTGTCGCCCATAGACAACCGCGATACACGCCAACATTAGTTCAAAATGACAAACGTTGGCACGCTCCCGAATGCGCTGCCTACCTTTGGAAGTATGGGAATGGATTTGGAGAAAGGGTTGGGGGGGAAAAGAATGGGGAGGGATAGAATGACACATCTCACTCACTACCGAAACACGTACGTATATTAGGGAAATAAGATTAAAGTGGGAAATGCATTATATTTCAAGGTAGTCTTCTGTGAATAGAATATTAGGTATGTATATATAAAATATATTAGGTATATTATTTATTTAATTTGAAAGTTGTCTTTTTATTTTTATCATTTTAGTTAAGAATATATAATAATAAGTAAAATATCTACTTGTTAACGAATTGCTCTGTGCTAATTAACATTATCAAACGAAGTCAAAATTAGTCAAAAATGACAAAAGTTGAAACGTCCGCTCGTGCGTTGTGTGAACGATTGTGAAGGAAGGGGAATGGGATATCTCGTAACACCCCGTCCGTCTTGGTTCTCTCAATCCCACCGGATGAGAAAAACGAGACGGGATGGCATGAGATGATGGGAAAAGTAGGAATTCTAATTCACTAACTTCTGAACATGTTTATACATAGCTGACTTCTGTCAGAGTGAAAAACCTCGCCCAGTCAGACACGCCCAGTCTGCTGTAATCATAGAGTATTATACCCTATAGAGCGGTAATACTGGCCATCCAATTCCGAAACTGATCAGTGATTTGCCTATAATAAATATCAACTCTCACATGCACCAAAATAGTACAGCACCAGAAAGTGACCTGTGTGTACGTCTCCGTATAATTATAAAACACGAGATTTGCTGTTAAAATGTCTTCCTGTTCGATTCGTTGGTGTGGTAAAAATAGTAAAACATCGAACTCTAAAACAGACGGCATCACATTTCATCGGTAAGTAACAATAAATATAGAATTTTTCAATTCACATCCATTTTATCACGGCTCAAGCTAAACTGGTCACGTCAAAATGAAACAATTGACAAGTATCTATGCGTCTTGTTTTTACCTAGTTACAACCTCGTTGCATCATCTCTTTCTATTTCTACGAACTTGTTACTAGTGTTGGACTAAGAAAATGAAATTATGTTTCGATATTTACGAGTAAAGTAGGTATATTTATTACATTTTATCTAAAAAAATAACTTTGCACTTATTTTTAATGTCCATTGTCGATCTAACGTCGTAGTGCTGGACATATTATGTTTATCGATTTTTTTAAGTATATCAGATCTTGATCGAAAAATACGGTCTATTAGGCAGTAGTCTAGATATGATTTTAGAAATAAGTAGGTGACGTTATTTGACAATATCGACACCTGAACGTTTGAGGTCATCGTTTACTTTCTAGAATAAAAAAGTAATAGGAAAACCAAAACGATCTTAATATTTTGATGGAAACTGTCGAGCTTTCGCAGTTTCAGAAAATGTAATAGAATACATAGCAGGATATGTGTCTAGCGAACTAGTTAAACGCATTAAATGTGGCACTTGTATAGAAGCGTTGGTATGTTTGTCAGAAAACAAGAGAAGTCTAATTTATTACAGAGATAAGGGTGGCTTAATATATCCTTCGGTTAGTGTGCAAAAAATCTGCCGTCGTTCTGAGCAATTTATAAAAAAATTTTTCATTAATAGCGTGGACAAAAGAAAATATACAAGCGACTTCTTAGTCCACAAGACTGTCAGTAGCTTTGTAGGAGAATTATTTTTTCCCGAATATCAGTACCACCAATACTACGCAGAAGAGACAGACCATTTAATTGATTTGGCTAAAAGCGTAATGAAAAAATATAAAGATACAAGGCTAGCATTCCTTAGCAAAAGGAGGCAATATAATGAGAAAGAAGCTGTAAGAAGAATTTACACGAAATTAATTCATGTTAAAAACCAGTAACGCAATGTATAATAATTACCATTATACCGATTTAAATTGTTTTATTAAATGATAAGTACCTATAAAAATGTTGTTTTATCTTCACAACGTTATTTAATTAAATACAACTATTTAGGAAGTTTTCCTATCATCTAAATTTTCCATGTGCTCTGTATTCCGTAAACTATCAATTTTGTTCACTCTTGTTGGGTAGTATTTAATAGTTGGAATAATGCTATTTTAATTATTTTATTCATTTAATTTTAAATATTTACGTATACATTGTATTTCTATAAAAAAACAAGAGAGTGTTATTTACCATGCCGTCCCACTAAACAATTTCTTTCGATATCGATATTTGCGTGCCCAACACTAGAGTTTATGTTTGACCTTGGGTCGACCAATCAGAGCGCAGTTGTCACCGCGGTGATTTGACGGAAATATTTTCAAACAAAATGAGTAGTATTTCGTCTCTATTGGGTATGTACTCCATGGCTGTAATATACAGAATTGTCCTCCACTGTTCATCGCGTCGTCACGAAATTAGTCCAATACCTAGTTCTACTGTCAAATTTCAAGGAGTTCCCTTATTCACTTTGGCTCTAACATCAGACTGACGGTTATTTGTAAAAATACGCACAAGTACGTACTTGAGCAAAATAACAGTTGGGACTCGAACACCGTAATCCTTTTGGACGTATGTTCACTTCTTGTTTATTTCCAATAATTAATAAATGACAGACAAGCAAACGGTCAGTCAACGAATTCAGGACCAATTACCATTCATTCATGAGGGGGAGAGTGCACGATGCAATCCGACAGCCGCTGGGAGCATTCGACTGGCCACGTTACCCCTCTCTCACAGAATACTACCTTGGAATGTACTGCATTTCCCACTTTATCTTATTTCCCTAATATACGAACGTGTTTCGGTAGTAAGATATGCCAGAGCCCATTCCCATCCTATCCCTTCCCACGTCTCCAACCCCTTCTCCAAATCCATACTTTCATCAACAAAGGTAGGCAGCGCATCGGGGCGCGTGACAAAGTTTGTCATTTTGGACTAATGTTGGCATGTATCGCGGATGTCAGTGGGCGACAGTATCCACTTACCACCAGGTGGACTGTATGTTCGTTTGCCACCTTCTTTCTATAAAAAATAAAGTATACCAATTATAATACAAAATTATGTATAAATAATAATACAAAAATTGAAATTTAAGTTTATATGATTCTATTTTTATGTTAGTAGGATTTGGAATTTGAAAACAGATCTAATAGAGGAGTATAGAGATAACACGGTCATTTTATAAATAAAATATTTGATACAAAACAATTAAAAATCACTACAAAATGTAGTGTAACTCCACTATATGTAGTTATAGTCTCTCTTGGGAACACACAGATCCCAATAATTCGAAGTCCTCTTACAAAAATGAAACCTTTTTAATAACACTATCTGTCTGCTACGTCTCCGTTCAGGACTTCTGGCTCGGACCAGTTATCGAAAACTTCTCTTAAAATATCCTGACAGTAGACCTTTTCTTCTTCAAAGGTATCCCCTTCTAGGTCGGGATGTTTGAGTAAGTCTTTTAAGGTCTTTTTAAGGTCTTTTGAAGGGTCGCGACATTGTTGTAGGACTGCAGGGTTTAGGCCTTCGATCATGGCAGATAATGTACCAAGTATGTGTTCAGTGGTTTCATCGCGCTCAGCTTTGAGCAATTCTGCCAATGCTCCCACGAGATTCAGTTGAATAAATTGTACTGAAATAAAAATGTTATCATTTAAAAAATAATTCTCATCCTATGCCGTGGGATGTCGGTCGGCTTTAGCTTAGCGCCACCCCATCCCTTTCCGTGGATGTCGTAAAAGGCGACTAAGGGAAAACAAAGCGGCTACCACAAGCCCTGAATTACACCACCTCTAAGAGTGGACTCGCCAACCCTGGGTTTTAAGGCTCTGTCCGGCAGTGGATACTGAAAGGATTGGTTGCATTGCATGTATACAATTTAAAAAATGTTATAATCCATAACAGACACAAAATAAAGGGAATGTCCTCCACAAGGACGGATTGCTTCGAAACACATCAACTAAATTAAAATATATAAAACCGTTCCAGAGAAAAATATAAATATTTTAGGGAATAAATAAAAAGTTACAAACATGTAAAGTTTTGTTGTTCTATCTAAAACATTCGTAGCGCTCATTATTCAATACAGGATAACGAGCGGGCGCTGGCAGCGCGACGTAGACTACGCGCGTAGAATATAGGATAATTATACAAGAAATGTAGTACTATAAGTTGTGAAAAAAAGATTTTTTTTGTAGAAACTGGTACATTCGATTTTTCTTTCGATACTGAACGATGTATTTGCAGCTCTTGTGTTATTTCACTGACACTTTGTATAAGGCGTACCCTAGACCTACAATAAAATTATACAATAATGACTTTGCATACTATGAGTATTATTGAATCACGCAATCCATTATTGAATATTATTGAATCAAACATTACGCAATCTGTAAAATTGCACAGTATAATTGATCGTCTAGACCTTCAAAGAGGAACAATTTAACAATTGTTATGACAAATCGACATATGAAAATACCATTGTTCGAAATGTTTAAAATTGTCATTTGATCGTCTAGAGAGCCACCATACTCAAAGCCAAGTATTATCTGCGGTCCGCACGCACTCACACATTTTTTTAACTCAATTTGATTAATTCAATTCGTTTAAGTATTACCTACATTTTTTTTTTTGTTATAAATGTTGCGGCCTGTCTGTAGACATGTTTATGGCCCGCTGAAAAAAAAGGTTGAGTATGGCTGACCTAGTCTCTAAGATGAACGCCACTGAGTATACTGTTATATGGACAGTGTTCTGCGTTTGTGTATCAACCCACAAAAAAGTAAATCACGAGAAAACGAGCTTCAGACTTTTTTAGTAAAAATTAACTGTAAATTGTTCTTTATGATACGCGAAGATTAAGATTCTCTAATTAAATGTAATGTTTATTAAATTAATTAATTAAATAATATAATAGAAAAATTACTCTAAAGCCTCTTATTTTAAGGTAATGGTTCATATAAATCTTTAAATATGCGAATATTTATGTGTTCCAAGTACCTTGGGACATTTTAAAAATATCTTATCGTTGTAGCTAAACTCTGAAACATATTTTAAGCGTCTTACAACAATTTTACACATTTTAAACATTTTTACTATATTATTTAGAATTTTGTTATTACATATTAAGAAGATGAATTCCTGTATTACTCTGAAAAAGTTATTTTAAATATTTTCATGGATAAAGATAAGTTTTTATCAACAATTTGTGTACATAGTAAACAAATGTTAAAATAAAATTCATGATAACACATAGTTCACTAACGCAAAACTGAAGTAAGGACATTCAAATCTTTGAAGGGGGAGAGTGCACGGTGCAATCCAACAGCCGCTGGGCGTGCTCGACTGGCCATGTTACCCCTCTCTCACAGAATACTACCTTGAAATGTACTACATTTCCCACTTTATCATATTCCCCAATGTATATACGTGTTTCGGTGAGATATGCCAGAGCCCATTCCCATCCTATCCCTTCCCACGTCCCCGACCCATTCTCCAAATCCATTCTTTCATCAACAAAGGTAGGCAGCGCATCCGGGGGCGTGACATAGTTTGTAATTTTGGACATGTTTGCATGTATCGCGGATGTCAATGGGCGACAGTATCCACTTACCACCAGATGGACTGTATGCTCGTTTGCCACCATCATTCTATAAATAAAAAAAAATACAGAAAATAAGCGATTTATGTTATTTAAAAAAATAAACATTCTTTTTTAAATTATATGATATAACAAAGAATATCAATATTTAGTAGTGTTCAAATATAATAAATAAATAAAAATCCGATGTGTTGTGGGTTAATATGTACATAAATGCAGAACACCGTCCATATATATGGATAGTCCATATATATATAGTATATATATACTCTGTGAGTGTACTCGTGTATGGATATCTGACCCTTGGCTTCGTTGAAGTGCTGGCACAGGTGTCGTATGAAGAAGACGGCCTTGGTGCGCGTGGCGCGCTCGCGCTCCCTCACCACCGCGAACAGTACGCCGCAACCGCCCTGCTCGAGCAGCGAGAGGCAAGCCGGTTCGAAGTCGCGGCATATACCTGCACAATAATGTTATGCCACTTATTAAACATGCAGGTGGACACTAGAAAAGCACAATATTTTTATGACTTATATTTAACAAATGATGATCAGCAAAACTATTTCTTAATAACTGAAGTAGACAAGAGTAGACGAAGTCTTACTACCCAGCACTCCTATATTTTGTCCTATAGACCTACATGAGAATTTCCTAACATGAAACAATTTACTTCTTTGGCTATCGCTCTTGTGGCTATCGCTATATCGTGACAGAACAAATATGATGTCAATATTCTAACGTGGATACATTGATAGCAAATGTTAAAAAGTTTTCTTAAAGGCTCGGAGCAGAGTCAATGTCTTAAAGGAAGGCTATCCGAGTTTACCACTGCCTCCACAACTTGCCATCACGAGAGCCATCACTTGGCTTGAAGGAGCGTTTTATTATGCGAGTCACTATGATGAGATTTCTGACATTTTATCTTCCTTTAATTCAAATGAAGTGATATCAATTAGAAATGGTAAGGCGACCATGTCAGATTCTTGTTTATTCATCGATATATTGTGGTTCATTTATAAACCACAATATATCGATGAACATTTCAAAGCCATTCAAATTCATTCAATTTGCAATTACAAATTTAGAAAAACCTAACATGTCTATAACGCAAACATTCGAAATATTGGACGTTGAAGGAATGCTTAATTAATAAAATGGAAAGTGTCATGGGTAGAAACCCGGATGTCTACGTTTTTCGAGAAATAAATGAAAGAATCAGAAAGACATTCAATACAGATGAACAAGATTTGACGCATCTTTATGCTTTTGCACCACATACTTCTGTAGATGTCAAGACATCTTTTTCTATATATAAATGGATTATGCAATTTAAAAACAAATCGATTAAGTTTTGAGAACATACAAAAAGTTATGATAATTTAATTCTTTGGGTAATGACCTGTGCTGCTGATGTTGGGTCCCATTCTTTGGGGTCTGATGATCTTGTCGCGGACGTAACTGCGGCGCCAAGTTCATCGGGATTACATATGAGGACCCCAGAGGTCAAGGGGTCTAACTGACATTTTCGAAAAAATTGAGTTAGATGCAGTACTGTTAAAATACTATTCTTTTTAGTGGTGAGGAGACCCAAGTGATTTCCCTGACAGGTGCTGCTACCTAGTGTGTTGCCCCTTCACCACTAGTAATGCATGCTAACACTGCTCCACAGGTAACACGTAACACAGGTGAAAATGTAACATAAAATACGTAACGTGTTACGTAAAATGTAACACAGGTGATTTTAATAATCTATTGTTAGTACTAATTAGAAGCAAATGGCCAAAGTGTTGGCCTAAAATGGTCAAAACAAAAAAAAAATAACTTTCCCTCTTACAAAATTTTGTTGACTTTTGGTTCAATTATCTCAAAACATAAATTTTGTCACTTAGACCCCTTTACCTCTGGGGTCCTCGTATGAGATTAACAATTGAAAGTGACTCGGATTAATCCAATTCACTTGTCAATCTTAAGTCAATCATATCAATAGCTGTTTTAATACCGAAAGAGTAAATAGGCTAGGCTAATCTAACAGCTATCTGACGGTATATATATTTTTTACTTTACTCCATATAATAAACTTTGTTATAATGTCAATTAGAACAAAAAAAAACATAGTTACATTTTAAATGTTTCCGGTAATATTATTTCATTAACATTGTGGAGTAAAGAAAATGACATTAAATAATTAAACTAATTTAATCAATTATATTTTTTCTTGAAAATAACACAACAAAATCCCGGGATGGGTATGTGCACACTAACATTTTGTGGAGAAAAGTGAGTTTAGGTTATAAACACCCGAATTTCCTATCTCTAGTGGTAATCAAATAAAAGCATGGGACTGCGTATTTTGTGCACTTCTAAGGAATCCTCTTCTGCCCTCAGTAACCCTACTACCACTTTACTTACTGAGTGACTCCTGACATGCTTGATGGACATTGACAGGATGCGTTTTAAGATTTTGAAATTGTTTACTAAAAAAAAAACTTGACGCTGGCAGAATGTGCTAATTGCACCATTGCCATATATGAAAGGAAAAAAAACTCTAAGCATCTTATATGAAAGGAAAAAAAACTCTAAGCATCTCCATATGCACCGAACTAGCAATAACTTCATTATTTAACTCACATGATATAGCTCCGAGGCACTTGCTAAGTGTTTGCCCCTTCTCTACTTGTGCTAAGTTCACTAGAACATTCAGTAATCCACAGTCAAGGGCTCGTGCCTGACAGAATGGATTATTCTGACATAACTCGGCGAGCACCGAGCTGGCAAAGGCACGAACTTCTTCATTCTCACAGCTATAACAGATTGGGAAAATGGCAAACCCACCCATCTTGTAAAAGTCTGGAAAAGACAATTATAGTTATTGGATATGGGACATAAACTTGTTCAACCATCAAGGAAAAACATTAGATGGAATAAACCAGAATTTATATTATGAAACAATATAGGACTACAATACATACATAGATACATACGAAATAATGGACTATAATAGTCCAAGGATTTGTGTATTTTATATGTGGGATTTTTTGCTGAATGGCTACGGGCTCAAAGGTATGGGCGTAGCCACGGTGGGGCAGGTTGGGGCGCTCCCCCCCCCCCATCCCTGGCATGGGAAAGAACAAATAACAAACTTTCTGCATTACAGGTACTCAGAAAATTGATTGCTTTGCCACACAAATCCCAAATCTGAATAAAATCCTGAGTACACCCTTCTTTAGGATTTAGTAGCAAGAAGTTTGGTAAAAGACAATACTTGAAAAAGTATAGTTATTTATTTCATTTATTGTACAGGCATAATACGAAATAAATAAAAAAGGAAGAGAAGCTGTACAAAAGTTAAAAAATAATAATCCTTAAAAAACTAACCATTGGCAACATCAATGTCATCAACATACTCCAACAGGTTGTTAAACGAGGTTTGCACTTCATCTGGCAGAGGTTCTCCAAGCCGAATGGTCCAGATCATCGCAGAGTTGGTGAGGACACAGATGGACTCTTGCAGCACCCTGGCCACATCTATCGTAAGGCTTTTTAATGCATCTTCGAGGAATTTGCGCCGCTGAAAAATGAAAATCAGAATTTTTTCACAAAATTAAAAAAAAAAAAAGCATTTAGCTCGCCTAGGCTGTCCCCTTAATTTTCGACACTAGCAGTTTCAAGGGAGTTATAAACAGAATTTATAAATGGGATTATAGCTCCCTTATAGCTTCAAGGTCGGCGGCACACCCGCATGCCTCTTGATGTTGCAGGTGTCTAGTGACCACTTACAATGATGTAGCCTGCCTACCCTTCTGCACTTTGTTCTATATAAGAAAATTATATAACAAACTGAGCAAATAGCTTCCACGTAATTAACTAACTTAACACTAACATACACCAGCATAAGATATAGGCACATCAGCTGCTACCTGCTTCCCTATTATATCATAATAATAATGTAGTGAAAATACTTGTACCAGAAGCGAAAATGTGGTCTAACCTGTTCATCCATGGGCCCTAATTGTGAATTACCTGGTGCATCTTCAGCTTTTGTTGCTTCCATTGCAAACCTAAGGAGGCCCTGAAAAACAACAAATTAGAAAAATAAATTCCCCATCTAAAATCGGACTATAAAAAGCTTTTAAATAAGTTTTATAACTGTTTTGTTGTTATTCTATGACTGTTACAATTGTCATAGTAGACAGATTCTCAATCTGTCAACAGATTGTACTAGTGTAATTTTAATAATATGTAACATTTGCTGTGCTCTAACTAACAGGGTGTTGTTAGTCACCAGTTCAATGTACAACTTGCAAATAAAGAAATAGCTAGTAAAATTTTATACAGTTACATCCTTACATTTGCCAGTAATGGTGTACAAAATTACATAACATAAAAATTTTCCTTTCAATTACATGAAAACAGGGAATCTGCACTCCACTCTCATGCAGGCTTGCCAACTTTTCAGTT
Source organism: Sesia apiformis (assembly GCA_914767545.1). Taxonomy (NCBI): domain Eukaryota; kingdom Metazoa; phylum Arthropoda; class Insecta; order Lepidoptera; family Sesiidae; genus Sesia; species Sesia apiformis. The sequence continues at coordinate 1,819,526 of OU611968.1, forward strand.
TCCCACAACTGACGAGTGGGGGGGGGGGGGGGGATTGTTTAGTGATTCTTTTACAATTATTGTCAATTGAGTCATTGGCTAAATAAAAAAACAAATTAAGAACCTTTGGAATAACAATCACAAAGATTATTTGCAGTGAGGAATATTAATTTTATTTACTTAATTTAAAGGAAGAATGTTTCTGCGAGTGTGTGGAGAAATGAACTATTCTTGCATAATAATCATTAAAATTTGTGAATAAACTGGACAATTTAAGTCCATTCACATGTAGGAAACAGGACACGGACAAATTGCATCAAAAAAACAAGCTATCTGGTCAGAAGCCACATAGATGGTTGGCAAGCCTGCTCTTATGGCTTATTTACACAAGGAGAGTTTCTTGAATATGGGTCAACAGCTTGTATAAACAACTTTTTATCATCATGTGAACAGTTGTAGGCGAGAATTGTATATACATTTTATGTTAATTATTTATTTTATGTCATGTATACTTATATATTACAAAATGTTGAATTTCCCTTGAAAATGAATTGTGTAAATGAGTCGTTATCCACTCTTATGGGGAATATGCATGTTTTCACTCATATTACGAGCTACTATAGCTATACATATAATATGTATACACATAATAAAATCGTAATAAAACCGTGTCTGTACCTGAAATAGTATTTTTTGAAAAAATCATTGCAAAGTACATTATGAATGATGTAGATGTGAATGATGTAGTCTGTCTGTATGTCTGAACACGTATCATGCAAAAATCACTGAACGGATTTTAATGACACTTGACAAAGTTATATTAACTTATATGCCAGTTAACATGCAGGGAAGTTTTTATTCTAATTAATTATAAAGTACTTGCGGTAATCAAGCTAACACTAACGTCTATGGCCACGAAGTTGCTTGCACTGCTAGTAAGAAATGTAAATTTGCAATGCGTAAGTGATCAGAATTATTCAAATTTCTCGTAATTTTACCTGCAAATTCCTCGGTTGGCGCGGTTGTACAGTCACTGGTTGCGCATGGTCATCACTTCTACCGGGATAAGTTATCGCACCAGCTATGATGTTGCGGTTCTCAGGGTTATTTGAATCCATGTTGAATCAGTAACTCAGGAAAAACAGTTTAAATAATGCTTCTTGTATTAGACACGTCTAGACACCACAACAACTGAAAATTATGTACTTTACTACTTTGTATCCGGTTAAGTCAGTCACTTTTAAAACATGAAGTTAGTTTCTAGAAAAGAATTAAAGAAAAATCTAGAAGAAAACACGCTTTTCTCTTGTTGGAATTTGGCAGTTGACATTTCATAATGATGACATCTATCATTTGCTACTGGACGCTATCGTTTTAGTTACAAAGATTTCTTGTTATACTTGAACTAAATGTTTCATAATCTTGAATTTTAATAAAAATATCATCTAACATTGACAACAATACAGACTTTTAACACATAGTAAATAATAAAATTTTCACTAATAATAAAATGTGAAAACGTGAACACGCTAGTAGTGACATCTATCTCAATATACATATATAGAAAACATTCCAAATAGCAGTATGGAGAACTTTTTTATAACTTTATAGTTACTGAATGAATGTTGATAGATGTTTAAAGGCCTTTTCAGATATAAGCGATATTCGCTGCCGCCTGCGGTAATGAATGATATTTGCGTGGGTACGTGATAGTTCCTTCGTTCAGAGATTGCTTCGCGATATTCGCTAACCACTTCGAGTATCGCGTATAGCGGCCTAGACCCAGTCTTAACAGTATTGCTTACTCAGGGGGTAAAACACGTGCCTAGGCGATATTTGTGCGTCTGGCGGTACTCGTACGAATTACCCGGCGGAATTCGCCTAGTAGTTAAGGAACTGGAAGCAGAATATTTTAATTGATTTGCTTGTATGCCACTGTGCCAGAAGTGGAAAGTAGTGAAAATCTATTTATAAGAAACGCTAATGACTACGTCTGACATTATGTTATCGTTTCGTTATTATTAATTAACAGCTCATTGATAATGTAAAAGATGTGTCGTTGTTTATATAATAGATACCCGATCAATAATACTAATGATGTTAATGAGTATGCTTCTGAAAAAAGTGATGATGACATTTAATTATCATTTGTGACATTCACTTGTGCAACTTGTGACGACGCGGCGTGCATACGCAACTCTGTCTTTATTGTAATATGTACCTACAGCGACATACAAGTCTGGCAATAATAATTTCTTGTACTTACTAGAGATAAAAACCAACAAATTAAAAAATAATTAACGACGAGTTAATGATTTAATAGAGCATTTTTTATATGTTTATAATTATTGTAAAAAACGCAGTAAGCTGGACATCTGGCAGTAGTATTTCTGGTGTGTAGGCACCTAATTTAATGCACTAAATAAATGGCTGATACGTGCAAATGATATAAGGTACCTAACTTTTTTGTACAATTTCGAAAATAATTTATTTAAAAAATCAGCGGCTTTGGACCATGAATCCCTTTTTTCCCTAATCGTATCCTCTAATACTTTCATACCTATAACTTTTCATAACGAGCAAATCATATTCCTAAATTGCCACTAGCTCTCTAACTATTGACATTATCGTTACGCCTATACTTTACATAATAGATTCGACATTCGTCCTCCGATTGTGCAAATCCCATCTTTTAGTTTATAAATTGTTTTTAAGACTTTTTCATTTTCTAAATATATACAAACAAGATAAGGAAAATTATCCATCAGCTGTAGTCAGCAAAGACAGTGTTCGAATGTTCCGCAAGACGTCGCTTCCGCCTCTATCAATGCGGAACTCCACATCACGAACATCCGCTTTCGCCACAATGATAGGGAAGGGCGCTAGCGCGCGCATTTTCGTCCGCCCTAGTTACTTGCGATCCGCATTGCCTGGCGGACGTTTACGCGGATTTTTACGAGCATTTATTTTGAAACATCCGCACGGCGCGCATGGCCGCCATCAATATTCCATATGAAAATTTAAGCTACCGATCATGCATAACACTTGTTTGTGGAAGTGTGGACTCTTTATAGTAATATTTGTAATTATTTCAAAGATTGTTCCTTAAAATGACGCGAAGGAGAACAAGTGCAGTTTGGAACTTCTTCACTTGCATAGATAAAGACTTCGCGGAGTGTAAAGTGTGTAACAAAATTTACTCGCGGAAGGGTCGGACAACATCGTCATTAAAAAGACACCTCAGATCGGGGCATCACGATGAATATTTGCAGTGCCTGAAACTTGAGGCGGATCAGCTGTCAGATGCGTCCTCATCACACTATAGCCTATTGTGGTCTCCACAAAGCGATAGGGTAAGTTGTCAAAATCCTGAGAAATTCCTGAATCAACTTTGATTAAACGTTCACCAATGTGGGTATATGTTAGTATAATTAAAATAAAGCTAACATTTTTTTATTAAGCGCTTAATATAAATATTTAACTTAATTAAAATAAAATGAAAGTTATAAAGACGATGCGAGTCTGCGAGACGAACTTGTTCGCGGATTTTCCTATGCGTCAGTCACTAACATTTAAATAACGTCAAAACTATCAAGTGTTAGTTGATAGTTTTAGATTCAATATTTCGCACATATTTTAAAATTCATGTTACATCTTAAGTAAAATAAGTGACCAAAATATTTTAGGCCAGAGATGAACTCTGGAAAAAGATATATTCTAATTTTACCAACTGTTTGGGTAAAAAACGGAAGAACATATTTTATGAAAATTAATGAAATGACTATCTTTTTCAGGTTGAGGTAGAGATTCCGCTAGAACTAACGAAAGAATTATCTACAGAATTATTGAGAAAAGAATTATCTACAGGTAGTCCGCAGATGCCTCAGCCAATTAAGGTCGAAAGAAGACGATCTTCTAGTGTTTCTCAAGACGACAGTCAGGATGAGATGCTAGTATCTGTTAACACGTTACAAGATTTTGATGGCAATATTATAAAAGTAGCAAAAATGGACCCACTGACAAAATCGCAGCCAGACAAAATAAAATACAATAAAACACAATCAACAAAGACCTCACAATCTTCGAAAAGAAGTCTAAGAAATCTATCTTCGTCTTCTTGTCACGACGAACAACCAATGTATGTTAACGCGTCGATGTCAAGTGCCAAAGAATTATCGGAATTCGATGTTACTGGCTTAAATGTAGCCAATAAACTGGTTAAAATGAACCCAATACAAGCAATTTATGCAGATTCAATAATAAACAATGTACTTAGGCAAGGACTGCTGAATAAATTGACTGATGACACAGACCTGTGTGACAGCCGGTGCAACAGTAGGAAGTCGGTGTCTTCTGTGCAAGTTGTATCATCACATTCTGTGATAGAACATAGTGCAGAAATCCTATAGTCTTCTTCTTCGGTTTGATGGCAATATCAGTCGTCGTCTCAAGCGCGGCGACTATTTTGCCAATGTAACGTGTGAATTTCAAGTAAAGGTGGCTTCGCTCAGTAATAATGACAGTTAGACTTCGTGGAAAGATATGATAAACACAGTCTTATGCTTATCATTATCACAAACATTACGCTAAATCAGGACACTGAACTTTAATAAACTATCACTATTAAACCAAAAAGTCCGCAAACATATTTTTTTTAGTAATCAAACAACAACTTCACTTCTCAAGTTCCCGCCAAAAGAAGTCTTTCAGTTGTCTTATTTGGCCGATGACAGTTGCTATAGAACATAGCTATGTCATTTTCTACGAATTTTATCGAAAAAATATTCATAACCGCTGGATAAAAATTGTATAAAATATATAATTTTACTCAGTCATCACATCACATTTATTACTTATGAAATACAATTCACGAACGATTTGATATTCTGCGAGAAAGAGCGTAATCTGACTTTTTTTAAATTACAGATATAAGTTTGATTTAAGACATTTATAGAATAGATGGCAGACGAACGAGCGGGCTACGTGATGGTAAGTACTCACAGCCGCCCTGAAATGCCAGGGGAACTGCAAGTGCGCTGCCGTCCTTGCAGTCCCGCTCGCAACTCTCTTGAAGAGACCCATATCGTAGCGTAACGGAAATACCTCAGGTGGCAGTTCATTCCACAACTTTCATTCATTCTTCGTTAATTCATTCCACAACACACATTCATTGTTTTAGAAATGAAACAATCAAAACAGTATAAAAATTAATATATGAAGACTAATGTTTATTTTATATTATGTATTCCGATGTAAACGGTTAAAATAATTGTTTTCGGATTAAATAATAGTAAATGTAACCACTAATAAATTAATATTATAAAGTACTAATTATAAAATGAATCGAATCACGAAGAATCGATATAAAATTGTACTAGAATTATATCCACAACCGAGTCGATAATCAACATATTGTGATTTGTGCATCTCTATAACGATCTGTCATCACATCACTCATCAAGCCAATAAAATGGAAAGACAATATTATAGAATAAGTGAGAATATTTTTTTTAGTTTGCAAAAGTCACTCGCATTTACATCAATAAAATGTATAAAAAATTAAGCAATATCTCTGTCGGATTGTAAGTAGTAAATCTAATTTAAAATCCACATAAAGAAAACATGAATGCGGTAGTAAGACTTTTTGGCGGGAACTCGAAATGTTAAGGTTGAGTTGTTGTTTTATTATTGAAAAAATTGTGTATTGTGAGTTTTGTGAGTTAATTAATAGTGATAGTTTATTAAACTTGTAACTGCGTAGTGTGTGTACATAATGTTTGTCATAATAAACAAATAAAAGCATAAGACTGTATCTTTTGGTATGCTTCCAAGGAGTCCAACTCTTAGTTCTGTCCTCACTCCTCAGTAAACCTACTGTCACTTTACTGAGCGACTCCTAACTTTTGCTTCGACGTGCAGGACTGGACAATGGACAGTGGCGTAACAATAGGGTGGCATAGCGGGCAAAATGCCACGGGCCCTCGACCCGAAAGGGCAGCGAGCACGGGAGGATCCTGACATTTATTTTTATTTTTATAAAATTAATATAAAATAGTTTTGTTTTGAATTAATTTAAGTTACCTACTAAAATACATACACATGTATCAAGGTTTGAATGCATTTGTAAGAAAATTTCCCAGTTTTAGAACCCGTCCGAAACAGTTATAAAATGCTCGCCACTTGTAAACGCCGCGATGGAGCAACACTGTAAGTTACGCAAGAAATGTTTTGTATAACTTATTAATACTTATTATTATACAGTATAAGTATGGTTTTTTGGTAGTTCGCGGGCTCACGGGCTTAACAGAAAGCAGGGATTCCCCGTGCGTCACCGTTTAGTTAACAGTGACGTTCGTTCGGGAAATCCCCTCTTTCTATTTTGTAAATTTATGAAAAGCTCCACTACTGATCGCATAAATCATATGATTGTTAAGAGAATTGGTTGTTTATGTTGTGGTATGAAATTTACGAAGATGAACGTCTCCAAGATTCCAAAAGCCTATTGAAAGTGAACGTATTCTATCGTGTATTGGACATCCTCATTAATCCACCGAGATAGCGTTTCCTTGGAATTAATGAAATTGTCCTTGGAATGAATGAAATTGTATACAATTTCAGTGTCTTGCAACTAGTTGCAACCTGCCACTTTGCAAAATTTAAATGACTCCGACTTATCGGAAAAGGCTTTACAATTTGTCGATTTATATAAAAAAGACATATCTGTCTCGTTTTCCAAGGAAATTCTTAGTTTTCGATCCACTTTTAGACACGAAATCGAAAAGTCATCTTCTATAAGAGAACTTGCTATAAGAGAATCATAAAGAATCATTTCATGTCTTCAAGCTTTCCTGAAGTGTGCACTGCATTTTTGTTATTTCTAACCATTCCTGTGATTACGGCTAGAGCCTAGCGATCTTTTTCAAAATTAAAATTGATAAAAACATACTTAGAAATTCTATGGGGCAAGAAAGATTACGCAATTTAACTATTTCATCCAAAGAACAGTCCATGATCCGAAATTTAAACTTTGATGCTGTCATTAACACTTTTGCTGAACAGAAAGCCCGAAAAAAGGAATTATAATAATTATAATTTTGAGTAAAAATAAAATTGTTATTTTAATCCAATACCCACGCCCTTTAAATTAGGAGTTACTAGAAAATCATCGCAAAATGCACACAGTACAGCACGCAGAAAATCATATTACAGTGTTTTGTACGTGCTTTGCGTAGTGATTTCTTGAAAAGAAACTACAATTTTGGATGAGCTTCTTTACATTGTGCGAGGGCCCCATCCTATGAATTTGCCACGGGCCTCAGCGGTATAGTTACGCCACTGACAGTGGAGATTGGCGAAATGTGTTTTGAATTTTGATTTCGAAATTGTTAATTACGGGGAAGACCCCACATTGTCATACGTAGAAAATTATAATAAAAATATTATTGGCAGTAATCATTCGATTAATTTTGTTTGATCATTCTATATGTTCACTAACATAAGTTCTATTCCAAAGTGTAAGTCTACTTATACAGTGGTTAGTGGCGGGCGCAAGGAATGCGGCCAGTGCGGCACGCTCGTCCACATTAACATATCGATAACCGATAGTAAATCAAAACAAAATAAATTAAAAAATGTTTGTTTTTATTAATATCTAAAGTTACATAGTAATATAATATTATTAATCGGAGTCTAAATTAGAACCAAAGCTATCAGAATTTTCACTAGCTATCACTGACTCCCAATTGTATGATAAATTCGTCTATTATGAGAATATCCTCTTGATTTTTCTCCTCACTAGTTCAATGTATTGACATGAACGATAGTGGGAGAACTGTGCGGGCGGCACTAGCGGAAAAGAGCGGGGATGCCAGCCTCGCGCGCATCTCATTCCCCAACCGCCGCACAGTAGCCCGGATTTTGAAAATAGTGGACTTAGGAAGAAAATTAAAAACATCCGATAAAAAAAATTACCATTCGATAGTTAATTCGAATTGAAACAATAAATGTTATATTAAATTTTTGATAAAAATGGGTCTATCATATAAAAAGAAAATATTTAAGAAAAAATGTATGGAAGAAAAAATTCTTTATTTTTTTTCTCGAGCCTATTAAGAGCTGTCAAGGTTTAACCTCAAGGATTATGTAGAACTAATTATTCTTAATATAAAGCAATTTAAATCTTGTGCGGTTACGCGCGGCTTTGCCTTTGATAGTGTTCCAAAAATTTTAATATTTTAATTAATTTTTTCCCATTCTCCCGCTGGATTAGGGTAGAGATTCATTGCATTTCAAATATTTGAAACATATGGATGAAATGTAGCCCTCAAAAGAGTTTTTGTTTGTCTTTAAAAGACTTGAATAGTCCTGAAAAGGACTTTTGGGCGACTGTTCTTCTAGTTTGACAATGGATCTGGATTGTTTTCTGATTGTAAGGTAATGACTTCGACTTCATCACATTCTTCGTATTCCTCTTGAATGAGAAGTTCAATAGCCTCTGGAAGCAACTGAGTGTGTGTAGAAAGTTGTGAAACAAGTCTTCATTGGTCTGTATTCTTCCAGTTTTTCTTGTGTGCATCTCTATAGTATTTCTGAAATCTTTATTTCTTGTTTCAGATGTTTCTTCAGACATCAAGCCTATAAGTAGAAATCCAAAGTGCTGGCAAATATCTGCACCATGATTATGAAGTTTATGCACGCTTGCTGGCATATAATATCAGGGATAAAGCCGCACATATAGCTCTACTGTTTCCCTGCAATAGTTTCTGAAACTATCAATGTTGATTGGCTTCTCGGAAGAGACTGTTTGTAAAACAACTGCAAATCTTTGTATCAATTCTTCGTCGATTTTAGTGATCTCTACCGTCTTCGTAGTCTCTGAAAAAATTTCGTGCTGTCTTGCCGCTATCAGTTGTTCCAAAGCCTTGTTTCACAATGTCAATCAACATTCCTGTCTGCTCTCGGAATTCTTTTTATGTCGCGCCTTCCCTTGCTTGCTTCAATTGCTTATTATCCCCTCAGGCAATCCACATTTCAAAATCCAGATTGTAAGAAATATACAGCAAACATTCCATACACCGAATCCACATGTGTAGCGTAGATAGGCCGAATCGATAGACAAGTTCTCTCAGCGGCTTTGAGAATACTAGATCCAAGTTATTCATTTCAATTGGCTTTGCTGGACATACATTGCAAGTTGCAGCTGAAGGTGTATCATAGTCATGTGCAATGCGTAGCTTATCTTGAATTCTCTACTCTTGGTAGGACCTAAGTTTGTTATTTCTTCCTTCATGGCTTTCTTCTTTCTTGATATAGGCTGGTGTTTCCTTTAACGAATTCAAAAACAGGTCTGCAATAACGTGTAGATGAAGGATTTGGATTTTCCCATACGACTAAATCTCTCGACTCCAACCTCAAAGACACGAGACTTGTCATGAATACCGATGAATCATCAAAATTAGCAACTTCACTCTTCTGCTTATAATTTCTTTGTGGGGAAGATCCATCAAAACCCCACTTGCAGATAAGATTTAACTCGTTGCAGTTCGTTGAGTCCAATACTGTACTTGGAATATCCATTATTTTCTGCACAGTCAAATCCAAAAGAGCCTGCAAGTTAATCTTGGCACCCATCTCGATAGCGTCGATATCTCGACTTCGCGGCTAATAGCTTGTGATATAAAGGTAACACTGATACATTGTTATCATTTAATATGGATCTCATTTTGATAAATGGAGACCAGTAGTGAGAGCCAGAGCTTGATCTTCATGGATGATCGTGGCCTCTTCTTTTCCGAATAAATAATTCTTGACACCAGTGACTCCTTGGGGATTCTTCACAAGATGGTCGATAATAAGAGCCCAGTCGGTTTTGCCATTGGACTTCAATTTGATAATCAAAGCGAAAACAAGCCCTGAAGTATTCTTCTCTGAAGTATCAGCTTAAGTATCTCTGACTCTTCTGAAGTATCAGCCAACGATCCAGAACGTCTTTTCTTCTGCTTGTTGCCCAGATCACTGAAAGCCTTACTAATCAGGACTTCAGTGGATGTCCCCACAGTTGGCATAGATGTATTTGGCTCAGTTTTTCTAGTTTTTAGTTTGTCAGTTTTTCAAGTTTTTCTTCCATACTTCTTTTTTCTTAAATATTTTTTTTTATATGATAGACCCATTTTTATCAAAAATTGAATATAACATTCCAATTCGAATAACTATCGAATGGTAATTTTTTTGATCGGATATTTTTAATTTTTTTGCTAAGTCCACTATTTTCAAAATCCGGTCCACTGTGCGCCGCCACGAACGTCGTAGTTCCCCATCTTTAGTATAAAAAGAGGCGCGAAATGAATTATATTGTCAAAAATAAGCTAATTTCGCATGGTCTAACGGCCATAATTTATTGCAATTAAACAACCATAATTTACCTAACAAAATTGAATAAATTGATTGAATATTACCTACATAGCTAATGTCACATAATTTGATTTGATAATATGTTGTCGACTGTACGTAATGATATTTCCTTTTCATCACAAACTCCTCTTTTCATACAAATGTACCAAAATTACATACCTAGGTTCTTCTTTTTTTGGAAACATTTTCCAAAAAAGAAGTCCGACAACATTGATCTGAGTCCTATACAAACCCTAAGCACAGAGAGCCCTTTATTCCCAAAACCATTTACTAAATTAAAGGACGAATTACAAAATCTATCTCTTGTAGGTATGTTATTCCGTGCCTAAAGCTTGAAAGAGACGTCTGGTTGGTTTTAGACGACGACATACCAAATGCTGTGCCCCCAATCAAAATCATTTTACCATTTCAATAATTTTGTGGCATCCAAGTCGTTTAAAATACATTGAATTTTTAAAGGAGATACATCTCAATGTACAATATTGTAAGAAGGAGCAATGTAATTTAATCCCGATTGACGCGATAAATATATAAAAACGGTACTGAACTACCTTTATTTACATTTATTTATTCATTAAAATTCATTCATTAAATTAAAACACTTGGATAAATGTTCCGCCAAACTCTACACCACTTTGTCGGCGGACAATGCCTTCGGTTAGTAACTTACACTAAGGCTATTACTTACTAAGGTTATTAGACTTATTGGGTACCTACTAGCTTTTTGCCCGCGGCTTCGTTAGCATGGTACATCCTGATGTCTTGTACATTGAAACCTTTCGGAAAAAATAACCTACACAATAATGAAAACTTCATAAAAATCGGTCCAAGTATAACCCAAGTTATAAGCGATTAAACAGACAAACGCTGCGTTTTATAAATATACTGTGGCTGTCGATTCGGCTACACATGGATAAATATTCGTAATCAGTTCTTTTTTTTCGTCTACTTCTGGAGATGGGCCTCCTCGTGCTGCGCGTACATTGTCTTCAAAACGCCACACTAGCCAAGCGAGTTGACGAGTCCTCTTTTAGAGGTGGTGCGGTTCCTCAGGGCTCAGGATGGTAGCATCAGGGCTCAGGATGGTAGCATCAGGGCTCAGGGTGGTAGCCTCAGGGCTCAGGGTGGTAGCGGCTTTGTTATCCCTTAGCATTGAAGTATAATGAACTGATACATAATAATACCTCAATGTCCCTTAATTAACGCGACGAAATTATTGATAGGGTAAAATGTATTTGAATTGACCCCTGATCTTTCCGACCTTAGTTGGTTCTGAGTCTTTTTGGCAATGATAATAAAATGTCATTGTTTTTTCGCTTGTAAATGTGGTACGGTCTGATTTCTCACTCGCTAAACTGACTAGTAACGGAGCCGTCACACAGAATACGGACCGCGTCATAGATCGAAAACTGTCGATAAATCCAAGATCTGTGGTTTGTGTTTTGCATTCCAGACAAATGATCGATGCGTAGTAGTACACTTTCAAATGAAAATTGATTTGAGGAGCGATTGATTGATTGATTTGTGACCTATCGCTTCTTTACAGGATAATAAGATCGTTTTGCCCAGCACGTAAAACGTCACAACTGTGTCACGCACCTTTTTTTTGCTTGAAACGCAGAACTCGGATTATATATATAGGTATATCATGAAACCAGTCCTCGTGTACTTTGTATTGTGCATGAGGAATTTATGGCCAAGCAGGTTGGTATGTCCATTCTTTTAGATGTAGTATAGTGCCTCAGGGCTTGTGATAGCGGTTTTGTATCCCTCACTCGCCTTTCACGTCAACCACGGGAAGAAATGTGGTGGTCCTATTCTAGAGCCGACTGACACCACACGACTAATAAATTATATGTGACAACACCTTAATCGAGCTACATGTGATAATCCGTTCTATCAAGTTGATCGGTAGGTGAGAGTAGAGATGTGCCAGAGCCCATTCCCATCCTATTGAATGGAGAGTACTTATAGTGGAATAAAAGTAACTCATTATTTCACTATACTCTTGACTTTTCATCCCCCCAAGTAGGTTTGATGTAATGAAATGAGGAAAAATCCTCATTTCGTTATTCTTCCTATTCCCCATTTGCCCTTACCATCAGGTAGACTGTGCACTCGTTTGTTCTTTCTTCCATAAAAAGAAAAGATAGTCATATTGCACACTTTCTATGTACTTGGCATTTAATAGAAACACGCCAAGATACAGTGTATCTTGGCGTGTTTCTATTAATGTAATTTAATAGATAGCCAATACGTTTGATAAAGGTAGGTACTTCTATTAATGTAACTAATATTGTAATGTAGATGGATAGATATTAAGTGATATTACACTGTTGTTGTTATGAGATCAAGAACCTAACTCTGCACGTAATAAAGCTGAAAGCATGCAACTTACTAGCGTAACTTGTATTAAAGTTAAAATTACTTAGGACTGCAACATCGCAACTAAGTAAACCTGCAGTCACCCAGCAGGTGTCATTATTCCCTCATATAATTGATTGGCAACAAACAATAAAAATAAACAGCAAAACAACGCTACACTGGGCGCGAGCCGTGGTAAACGCGCCGCCATCGTGCCTGCACGGAGCGGCAACGTCGCACGATCGATCCGCGTCGCTACCGGCTCGCACGGTCCGCTGTGAAAGCAACATTTGAAAAAGTTTCCATTTTACTGCCTATATCTACTACGTAGGTATAAAAGTTATTTTTCGAATTGTAACTTTTAATTATTTTTACGATAGATGTTGCCGTGGTAGATGTTCTTATAATATTGTTTTATTCTCTAGGGTTTTAACATGATTCGAGGCAAATAGGCATAAGTACCTACCTATAGCAAATTTTGAAAGACTTCTTTCATGTGAAATATGTACCTACCTATTTTATATTGTAAAACGGGTCTGAACGCGTAAACTTAAAGGAGAACAAAAACCTTTAATTTTACGCGTTATGAATGACCTACTCGTATATATTACAATATAAAATGTGTACAAAACGAGAAAGTTTAAAAAATATATTTCTTTCACATGTCATGCACACTTAGGTTCATGAGTATTCATGACATAGGTAATACGTTTTAAATATTAACTAATTTTTGCTATTCTTTTGCTGTTTGTGTTCTAATTAAAATATTCCGTGTTTCTAGTCCTGACTTTTCCATAGATCTTTTCATATAATTCTACGAGTTCTGAAAAATAGACGTATGTAGAAAAGTTCTACGATATGATTTTATATTTGCCTAAAGTTAGGTACGCAGTATTTTATGTAAATACTTGAAATACGGTATCGTCACTGAATACCGATCAAGTTTATAGATTCCAAGGCAAGACCTGCCTAGACTTGTTTCAAAATTTCAAGGTTATTCCGGTGCTCACGTAGTTAAATGTCTAGAAAATTTATTTTGTATGATGTAAATAATGTAGGTACAAATATACTTAATATCAAAATGTAGGTAGTGATTGAAATTTCAAGTTCAACTATTAATTAACAGATATTAATTGGATTTTTTGTCTGTCTGTTTGACTGGGCGCACATCACGCAAAAGCCAATGGACGGATTTTAATGAAAAACATAATTATAACTTATATGCTGGGTTGTTTAGGGAACTTTTTATCGAAATCCATTACAGTGTTCCCAGAGGAATCACTCAAAATTTCACGAGAACTAATTCGCGGGCATTGCTCGTTAACAGATAAATAATTTTATGTTATATGAAGTTTATTTAGAAAGATAACGTCTTCTTCTTTTAGTGCTATTTCCTAGCGGAGGTTGGCGATCAGCAGGACTATCCTCATACAAGAGACAGCTGCCCGGAATAAAGACTTCGTGCTCATCCTGAAACATTAGCCTGAGATTTCTGAAGTAAGATAGAGAGATAGATGGATACGAGGAAAACTTTATTGTACACCAAAAACAAAACATAACAATAACAGACGTTGTAGACACAAAAATGCACAAACCAATATGTCCGTCTTCTCATCTTCTGCCAGATTTACGTCGACCGTGTATCTTTACACTAAGATACAAATTAAAATCATAATCATTGCACATGACATGACGTGACTAAAATATGTCAATTTTCTTATAGTGACTGTTTTTATTAACTAAAGATAACGAAGCATAGAAAATGTAAGGTGGTTGAAGAGTGGTTTGAATATTTGGTTATTTAACAAGAAAATGAATATTTAGTGTATCTGGTGATATAGATACCTTGGGGAGAACTAATGTTTAGTAGTAAAGAAATGAAAGAATAGATATAGATTTATATTATAGATATAATGGATTACATATTTTATGGCTTTCTTTTATTTCTTTAGTAATGAACATTATAGATTCTATAATATACTGTACCTATAATCTATTTACATCTGTCACTGTACACGTTGAGACAAAATATATTGTGTATATTTTTAAATGACTACCTACTAAAAGTGAAAAGAATAAATATCACAGATATTGAATATCACAGAGGTTTAGCCCAGGTACCAGGTACCAGGGGTAGGTATTACGGCATTATCTCATTATGACATTGAGTAAAACCTTTGCTCACTTCAGTATTACTTGCTTATGTATCTAACCTACCTACATAAAAATGAAAAGCCGCCTGTCACGCCAAAGATTATCTTGGCAGTAATAAACCACCCACCTATTTATATCGCGTTTGTTGGTGCGACGTTGCCATACTTCTTTCTGTTCGAACAGTCGGGTTTAAACTTTGTACATACGATACGTCCCAGAGTTCCGACGCAGCGCAGCCACGCGCAAGCCACAGTAACGCGCGGTCTACGCGGTTACCAACACGCAGAACTACGTGGTTTGTACTTTCAACACTTGTTTTCGTATTTGAATACGACAAATGAGTATTATTTAAGACATGGTCATGGTATGATTTATCTCTATACTTGGACTTCTTAATGTAACTAAGGTGCTCCGAACTTTGATCTGCATTTTTGGAGGCAATTTGTAAATTTCTTTGCAAAAACAATACCTATTCAGACGCACGTTTGAAATAATAAAGAATTTATTCCTTCTTCGACTCGCCTCAAGCAGTAATTTTCTTTTTACCTCAAAAATTGGCTATTATAATACCTGGCACTGATATTCCAATTCAATTACAGGGTACAATTTTGGCAATTCACTTGGTCCGCAATCGTAGGTAATGGTGCGTTTCCTTTACGAGATTTTAATGATTCTCGAAACGATCCCAATCCTGCCTCTTAAATTATTTAACTCTACTTGTTTTATTGCATCGTTCATTTGGATTTAAGACTTGTATCAGGTAGGTATAAAAGCATATCCACGCCCACATTTACCTAGAGAATATAATACTAATGCGACTAACAAGTACCAAATATTCTTGAACATAATTGCTTAGAAAGGAACAAAGGACAATCAACTGTAATTAAGACAAGAATCAACACTATTGCAGGAGTTGAACGAACACTTATATTTGATACAACAAATCAGTAGAAAGATCTGATTTCATTAAGTGAAGTGCGAATTTATCTTAAGCGAAGATAGTTTATCTCATATTAAATCCTTAAAATATCGACTCCCCAGTAAAAACCTGTGTAAATGTCCATTTTCAATTACCAAATCAACTTTAAACCCTCAAGTAGGTAAATATCTAATAGAATAACTAATAACGCATTTTTTGGTACATTGAGTCATGACAACTTGGTAGTTTTCGTAAGTAGATAAAACTTAGCTGAACTTAGCTGTGAGCAAACTTAGCTACTCCAAATGAATTACGACAGCGATCAATAAGTTTTAATAACAAAAATAAGGTCTGGTATGATAGGTCAAACTAAAAGTTCATAGAACTGGTTACTGTACACTATGATAGAAAAAAAAATCGATTTTTTAAAATGGAACTCTACTTGTTAAACGCTATGAAATTTTAAAGTTAAAGCTGTCATTTGTTTTTTATTTCTGGCGGCAATTTGAAAATAAAGTGTTTGCGGAAAAATGAATTTAACCAGAGAACATTTTCGTTCAATGATTTTTTATGACTCGTTGCGGTCTAAACCAGAAATAAAGTTATGAAAGACTTAAGTTAGCATTTAGTGATGAAGCCCCATTCAGGGTCACTGTTTATAACTGGTACAGTGAATTTTAACTTGGTCGTACCCACCTCAGTGACGATATAAGCGTAGGGCGTCCTGCGACGGCGGTGACGGAGGAAAACATCAAAACTGTGCGCCTCACGATTGAAACAGAAGAACGACGTATCAGCAGATACGGGCATCATAAGGTATTGGTATAAGACAAGTTCAAACGACTTTACACGATCACCTACGAGTAATGGAGTCATCACAATTTGAGCGAAGCTCAACCCCGTGGAATGGTGTCTCCAAATGCTTGAACAATTAGACAATGGTCAATCTAATGCTGTTTTCGATATAGTAACAGGTGATGAAAGCGGGATCTACTGCCATGAGCCTGAAACTAAGAGGCAATCTGCGCAGTGGGTCTTTCCTTTCGAAAAGTTACCGACGAAAGTGAAGAAAGAACGGAGTGCTGAAAAGAAAATGATTGCCTCCTTCTTTGACAGATTGAGCCACTTTGATACTATAACTTTAGAAAATAAAAGAACAGTAACTGCGGACTGGTATGTGAAAAGCTACTTACCTATTGTTTTGGAAAAAATCAAAGAAAGACGCCCACGAAGCAGAATGATTCTCCATCACGACAATGCCGCAGCTCACTCCGCCATACAAAGCATTTTTGAGTAAGTACTGTAAATGTAGAGTTAACGGGCCATCCGCCATACAATCCCGACCGTGCGCCCTGTGATTTTTATTTATTCCCTAAAATTAAGGAAAAACTGAGGGGGATACGTTTTATGAATGCAGAAGAGGCAGTAACGACCTTCCAAACAGCTGTTGAAGAGGTGCCTAAAGAAGGGTGGGCTGAATTCTTCATACAATGGTTCGTCGCATGAAAAGGGGTATCGATTGTCGCGGAGAATACTTCGAAAAGCAATAAAACAACTTCCCATCTTTATATCCGATTTCATTTTTGAGATTCTATTGTATAAACTTTCATTGTCACCCTATAAATTAATTTTCATTACTAAAGCTACCAGTCGATCGTATTAAAAGGAAGAGACAAGAATCCGCGTGTCACTTCGGCTTTTATCAACTTTTATCCAATATATCGTAACAGTAGTCAAATGTTTATTTTAGCGGGAAACAAAGGGCGTAGCCGGTGTTGCCAACACGTTATAGATTAATTTTATTTGAATTTGAAATTAGACTAAAGTCGAATTTTATTTTGCAAGATCATCGTACCGACTAAAGGATTTAAGAATATAATTCAGTGGCGGCTCACCCACTCAATGCTTTCTTCACTCACTCCAAGTGGGTCCACATGAAAGAAGTGGATCTAAATATATACCAAACACAATAGAAATCATAAGTAGGAGTCAAATGGATTTGTCCTTGGCGTTCTTAGCACGAAATTCACGATCGATATGAATTTATGAGATCCGAATATTTCATAAGTAGCACAGGCTTTCGTGATGGAAACTGGTTTACCAACTCGATACCTATACTCTACCCAATATTGAATTATTTTATTCGAATTATATTATCGACCATAAAGTTACCGATAAGCTGATCCTATTAAATAAGTATCCTTTGTATAATATACACCTGCACAATTGTTTTTTTTTTATAGAAAATGAAAAGTATTTGCGAATTCCTATATTCCCTTGAAAATAATTCATTGTACAGAAGTCTCGTATTCGTGCCAAGAAAACTTTGTTGGAAAAGCCAGTAACGATAGCTCCAACAAAAGAAACTTGATATAATTAAATTCTACTCTTCAATTCTATTGAAATAAGGTTTTAAACAGACCTTGTGAGAAAGTATGTAGAAATGAAAAAGAAAGCATTTGAATAAAGAAAACAATAACTTAACAAAAATGCCTTACTAAAAATTTACAGAAATAGATTTCGGTGAATAAACTATTAATTTTTGTACTTCAGTTCTGTTACTACTCAGCTTCGCAAATTCTAAACGAAGGCCATTCATTTCTGTATTCTTGCAATAAGTGTTTTCAGTCCCTCGGGGCAGGCGAGGGAGAACTGGTGTGGGGAGGGGTATGGGGGGCTGAACCTGAAGCGGGTTCGGTAGGGGTTGGGGTGACCTTCGCGGAGGTCCCGCTCACTCGACGCAACGAGTAATTACTGTGAGCGTCCCAACCGCCTCCCAACATGCTTCCAACTCAATTTTCCGTTACACATCGATGCTGGCCTACTTATTTATACAAATGAACGTGTCAATTTGACGACACCATGTCTGTTTTCGTTAGACATTTCGTATAATTGAGTGTTAAACGAAAGCAAACTGACATGACGTCTGCTTGCTGGCTAAAATCCCATTATAAATAGCGCTAGATAAAACACGAATTAAAAAACACATGAAAAGCGTTCGCATGCATTGTTTTTAAATAACACTTAAATATTAATTTCTCCAATCTCATTATCAAATACAAATCCTTGTCACTATTATGCCTTTGCTTTGTATATTAATATATTTAATACAAATATTATATTACACGTTGAACATAATAAATATGTTGACACTGAAAAATGAAGAAGTGTAATGTTACCTATACATGTATGTATATATTTTATTAATTTACACATTTTATTTTAATAATACGTCCGTTATTATTTTATTAACCTTTGCTATTGTTCTTCCTCGATTACGCCGTTGCCATTATTATCATTATTATCATTCCTCTCCTGAAGGTCGAGTGGAAGAATATGACATAAGCCCGCCCATTGCACTTTGTGTAATAAATTAATAAATCTCAAATAAATGAAATCCGCTATTATAAAAATAGTCATGATGATAAACACTGTTCTACAATTTGACGTTTACCCTGCGAGAATTATTTTCTTTTAACTATTCATTTTATATATTACACTAAATAAAAATGAGTATATTTTCCAAATATTAATTCTCTTTCATTAATTACAATAGATACCATAATAATTGTCTTACATAAAATACTATAAATAAATTAGTAACGAAAGTGGTCAAATCAAAAGATAAATATAATTTAGAAGGAAAACTTTTACTTAACTGTTAAACATTATTATACTAGAACATTAGTATGAAGACAGATATGCGTATCAACAAACCAATGTGCGTATCTATCTGTTTATAAACAAAAAAGATTAATAGCTGCCAAACAACACACACACTTTGCCATAAAGTAAACAAAAGTAGACATGGTAATTAATGTTACTATATTCTCGCTGGATCGAGGCCAAAATGTTTTCAAGTTTTAGGGAATAATAATAAATATACATCGCAAATAACGTTCTATCCTGTTTCTTGCTGTCAGCGTAAAATTACATTATAATTACAAATTTTAAAATTAGTGGGTTGTATCTTATTATAATATACTCTCATGTCGAATAGTGGCATATCGCGTCAAATGAGGCACAACTTATTGCCCAAGAAATTATTATTTAGTAAAATCGATAAATCGGTTACCTATCTATGTATTACGTAATGATTGATTGAAACTACAATACTCTCTCTCTATATATTTCATAGTATTCTATAGTACTCTATAGTATTTCAAGGGACCGTGACGTTTTATACTATATAGAGAACCCTCTCTAACCTAACAGAGAAAGTAGAGAAATAATATATGTAGGTACATTGTAATTATATTTTCATCATTGGCTTTATTACATTAAATACAATGTAAATAGGTATGTATGTAGTTACTTGGCACGAATCAAAGAAACTTTTTGTTCCAAACACAGAATTTTTCGCTTGCGACTAGGCATGGTGATTACAATAGCACAACTGTTTGTAAAGATGGTTTAGCGGCCACAATCGGCTTGCCCCAGCTGCACTAATTAGCGTTTTAAAAGAAAGCAATAAACCATTAGGTAAACTAGAAATCTCAGGAAGTTAGCAGTGGTCATTATTATCCTAATATTTCGTACCATACAAAAGTGTAAAAACTGTAATCCTCAAAAACCAGCACACATGCCCGTAAACACAATAACAAAACAATAGATAATAGAATTTGCCGGCAATCCTCAATAAAATTTCGGGATTTTTGTATAACATTTGGTCTGGTAAACTGCGCTCTTGGACGTCACGTCACAAAATTTCATGCTCAAAAACGAGGAAGGCATGCTTAAAAGAAAAAGAATAAATGTATGGGTCTTGAAGTAAACCAACCAATTTACTTCGATTTATACTATAAAGAGAAAGATACCTAACAAAGAAGTGCTCAACACGGAGAGACTACTGTGTGTGAAGGTATGGTGTGGTAGGTAACAGGGCCGTCTTTACCAGGGGGTGCAAGGGGTGCGGTGCACCCCGGGCGCTCACCTTTTAAAGGTAATGAAAAAATATAACGCTATAGTAAACAATTACACAATAGGATATTTGACTGTCATAGGATACACAATAGGATATTTGACTGTCATAGGATACACAATAGGATATTTGACTGTCATAGGATACACAATAGGATGTTTGACTGTCTTAGGATACACTCCCGCACCCCGGCGCAGAATAGACTTAAGACGGCCCTGGTAGGTAAGTTAGCTATTGCTCCTTATCTACTTAGGTTACTAGCAATAAGATTTCACCACAATTTATAAAGCTAGCTACCAGTGTCGTATGTATATATTATACAACGTACATAAGTATCTACCAAGGTAATACGTAGCAAATATTTAGTTGTATCTAAAAATCGAGCAGCAGCTGAATGCCTGTAAAATTACCTTGGCCTGCAGCGTCGTAACGCAACTTAGCTAGGTACAATATCTAATTTCACCCTGGAGTGCTCTACATCGTAAAAATTGCGAAACCTGGAACGATGCCACGGGGAACTATCGTAATAAATGCCATTTTGAACCATTCCAAAATACATTACGGTAAAACTAAGTAGACAAGATAAACATGTTGTTACCACGTGAAAGAAACCCATACATACAGACTGATAAGCAGTAGTTCTTTATATCTAGGTTAAAGTGTTAAAATAACGTTTCTAGTCTAAGTTAAGGTTGGCTAGGTTCATTAGGCAGGTAGGTACTTGGGTATCAAAGGGCCACGGGGATTTTGCCGACACTTTCGTAATCCGTGGAAACGTGGGCTCTGAATGCCGAAGCGAACTGGCAACGTCGCGTGCTCGACCGACGACCTCGTGTTATCGCCACCCGCGGTGACGCGATACGCCGAAAAGGTCACCAGTCGCCGCAGCGCTTGCCACCGTCAGCTAATGTCTTCGCCATCTAAACAATCGCAATTTCGATATAGAATCCCATAAGCACACCGTGAAAAAAATACTTGCTACGTGGCGTCGGTGGTATCGATGTCTCGCTCTCGCGCGCCCGCCGCGTTCCTCTCGGCCCCGCCCCCCTCCGACTCGACCGCCGCCTAGCGGCAGCACCGCGCAATGTATAACGTCGACTATACAGCGTTGCCACTCCGTATAATTTCGCTCGACGTAAATTTCAACCGAAACAGTTCAATGGACTTTCCGAAAACTCTAAACGCGTCAAATATCGTAAAACATCTTGTGTTACCTAGGAAATTGTAGTCAATGGTGTTTAACGTAATTAGTTTGTAAAATATTGTGATAAATCTGAGTGTTGCGTGTCAGTGCGTGTGAGGTCCGTAGCGAGTGTCGCTGGAAGCTTTCAAATCGGTTTTTGGCTAAAAAGTAAGTAGTAGAATATTTATTTTGAAGTAACAAAGTTAGGTTTGTGATTAGGAAGTGTTTAAAGTTAATTTAGCAGCTGTTAGGAACCATGATACGTCCCCCTACTTTTCCTATTTCGTCATCGTAACGCAAGTTTATATGTGGTTATAACTGCGCAAAATAACCGTAGCTGGCCGTTGTTCAAGATATGTAGGTTAATGCGTAGTCAGCAGCTTGTTATGATAGGTATGATGATGCACGTGGTTCGGAAGTCGTCATTATGTAAGGCGCGATAAGCTATCAGTTGGAACAAGAAGCTAGCTAGTTAGTCGCGAGATGTTATTTTTGTAACAGTTTGCCCCTTGGTCGCACTGTTAAAATAACTGGCAAGCGATACTGGTGCTGATGCATCTTCATAAGTAAACTCGTAGAGTTAGACTCTGATCGTCCCGTGTCCGTTTAGGCCTACTCGTACAAGCCCACCAGCCGCTCGAACCGCACTATCGAGATCTAAGTTAAAACTAAAAACAACTAGAAACGATCTTGATGTCGATAGTTTCAATGAAACGTTTACAACACCTGAGTAGGTAGTTAATTTTTTTATAAAAATCAATAATCCACTTTCTGCGCGAAATAAATACAATAAATAAATCCGGACAATAAACAAAAAAATATTTTTATTCCTTTTTTACTTCTATGTGGCAATGGCGCAATTAGCACATTCTGTCAGTGTCAAGTTTTCTTCGTAATAAACAATTACAAAATTTAAAACTTATCCTGTCAATGTCTAGTCTCGTCGTAGTAAATCAGGAGTCGCTCAGTAAAGTGATAGTAGTTTTACCGAGGACAGAGTTTGGACTTCTTCGAAAAACACGAATAGTGCAGTCTCACGCTTTTATTAAATCATCACAAACCTTATGCACTAACACTAGGCACTTTGAAGGTTCATAAACTATCATAAACCACAAATCCCACAATACAAAATTTTAACATGAATCAAACAAAAACTCAACTTTACTTCCAGGGTTATCGCCAAAAAGTCTAATTTCACTAAATTAAGTGCAATCCATAAATTAATTACATTCATTCCTTCAGTTGATCTTTATTTATCTGTGGTGTAACCTATAGCAGAGTAGATTTGACTTAATAAAAAAATGCCATAAAAATGAATAGGCTACCTTATAATAACTTTTAGAACCTATAACATTTACATTGTAGGCAAAAACATTTAGACAGATATTTGGCAAGCATTCCGATACATTTTTAGGTCTATTGCACAAATAAACATTTTAGATTTGTTAAACGAAATACGCAAAATGTAAGAAATTAGATACCATTAATTCAAATGATAATTATTACCTACTTATAAGAACTAACTGTAGACTTCTGTAATCTGAGCCACCAAAGATTAGATAAAAGTTGCCAAATAAACAAAATACCACATACATTACATATCAACCGGCATAACCTACCCATTAAAATTCATTCAAGTGTAAAATGTATTTTTACTCGCAATTGTAATATTGGCATGGTCGATTAAGTGGGCCAAATTCCTTTTGCTGGCTGGCAATGTCTTTTAAAAATATATTGCAACATTTACATTTGAAATTGCACATTTCGAAATTTGAAATGATGACACTTAAATAAAGAATCTTAGGACGCAGATATTAAGATTGAAGAAAAATAATCCTTATGGTGTTTTTTCTTCAGTATCGTACCCGCATTCGCGTCATTCACATCATTCGCGTGGTTCTGGGGACGATTTCCGTGGGAACTCTT
The DNA here is from genome assembly GCA_914767545.1 of Sesia apiformis. NCBI lineage: Eukaryota > Metazoa > Arthropoda > Insecta > Lepidoptera > Sesiidae > Sesia > Sesia apiformis. The sequence goes on from OU611968.1 coordinate 1,843,382, forward strand.
TAAAGAATCCCGATAAAAAGTACACTAAATATAAACCCGGCACATGAGCTATTACTATACCATGTTTCATTACAGTCCGTCCAGTGGTAATTGTGTGATGCGCGATCATAGTAGCAGAAATATTAGATCTGTGTGCGCGATAACTCGAATAGGCATACATAGACAAAAACTCAAAAAATATTTTGGAGTCTATATCATTCGTAGTTTACACTTTTAGAAGACTTTTTTAAAAAAAAACATGTGCAGTCATTTTACGATTTATTATAGTTATGAGGGGAAGGATGCACGCTGAAATCCAACATCCACACTCGACTGACCATGTTACCCTTCTCTCACAGAAGACTACCTTGAAATGCATTTACCACTTTAACCTATTTTTCCCCAATATGGACGTGTTTCGCTAGTGAGTGAGATATGTGTGCCAGAGCCCATTCCCATCCCATCCTATTTACCCCTCCCAATTTTCCCAATCCTTTATCCAAATCTATTCCTACATTTCCAAAGGTAGGCAGCGCATCCGGGGGCATGCCAACGTTTTTTCAATTTGGACTGATGTTGGCATGTACCACAGATGTCTCACAGGTGTTCACTTACCACCAGGTGGACTGTATGCTTGTCTACCACCTTATTTCTATAAAAAAAGTTATACATATACCTACATATAGCTACCCGAAACAATTTGTACTAAGAGTGTATTTTTAAAAGCTGACAGGTACGTCCTTTTGCGATCCACAAATCGTCTTATACCGCGAACCCATTGGGTTCTAGAACGAACTACCCTCGAGGTTTTTATGAAAGCTGTAAATAGAGGCAGACCACCCAATTTTCCCTTGGTGTTGTAGATGTCCATTGTTGGCGGTAGTCAACCACCAAGTAGACTGCATGTCCGCCTATTTCCTATCTTTTAAGAAAAAAGATATAATGAAGTTTATTAGACAACAAGTTCCTCATTATCTCCCAGTCAACCTTTGGGCTATGCAGGACATAAAGTGGTAGGAAAGAATATATTTAGGGCAGAAAATACTTATAGACTGGTAGAGAATTCTCTAAGGCCGCCTATTGTTTATTTTGTCTGTACAATTAACTTTAAATGAATAAAATACTCTTCTCCTAACCTGTGTGCATGTTCGTTAGATGTTCGGTTGAATTTCCAACTCTCCTAGCAGACTGATCGAGTTTCCCTTGTACAAGACTGCTGTACAATACACACAACATTGACGATAATTATTGGTTCTAAAACACAAAGATTACACTCCATTTTAATTTGACGCCATACTAAATTCATGTACCTACGTTTTGACAATAGGATTGGTTATAACTTATATCCTTAAAATAGCCAAATTCTAGTTTGTCCTAGCCACGTTCCGAGGAGACTTAGGTCTGTTTCTCTCTCTCTCTCTCTCTCTCTGTCTCTCTGTGTGTCTCTCTCTCATTTGTCGCAATGAAATTTCTTTGCCATCGAATCGCTCGCGCAGGTGCGTTGGTAAATTTTTAATCCTATTCCAATGTCGACAAAGTTCATTATTATTTGTTAATGAAAGCCGCCCTGCGCTGCGCTTCGCCAGGTCTGCGCCGGCCCTTCTGCAGTCTTGTAAAAGATCGAGCTTGCTTTTATAACGTTTCGTAAGTAACTAAGGATTTTCTATATCATATATATCCCTATTATTGTCTCATTTTTGCATCTATTCAAGTTGAATGTTAGGTATTCTGAGCTGGCCGGGGAACCAGTGGATACGTGGAACCACCCAATCTGTAGCCAGTGGATACCTACAGAGCTGTTGGATGTGCAGCTGTTTTTGAAACTCGTTTAATCCAAAATGTAATGATGTTGAGTCTCAGTCTTCATGATGATTTTACCGATAGAACCTTGAGTCTCGGCTTCTTAATGTTCATTTTTCCGATATCCAGGACCTTGTGCGTGTGTGGCTGAAACGCTGGTTGTCTCTTTTTTATGTAAAAAAATCGGTTGAAGAGCATAGAGTCCAGCTGATGTTAAATGGGTAATGACGCCCATGGACATAAGCGATACATGCCAACATCAGTCCAGAATGACTAATGTTGGCACGCCCCCGGATGCGCTGCCTACCTTTGGAGATTTAGGATGTGTTTGGAGAAAGGGTTGGGAAAATGGGGAGGGGTGGGATGGTAATGGACTCTGGCATATCTCACTCACTACCGAAACACGTACATACATTGGGCAAATAGCATGAAGTGGAATATGCAGTTCATTTCATGGTAGTCTTCTGTGAGAGATGGGTAACATGGCTAGTACGCTACTATCTTGAGTTTTGAAGACTATTCTAGATCTCTCTGTCTTTACGATTTGCTTGTTTTATTCTTTCTGCATCGATTGCATTTGTTGCAGGTTGTCGGTGTAGTGCAAGTGCAGTGTCTGTGTTGTGTTTGTGTGTGTGATCGCGCGGTATGGCGCAGAGCTAGCGCGCGGTACGACGGCATGCGCGCCGCCTAGCCATGCCAGCTGCGCACAGCGAGACATGGCGCAGTACTCACAACGTACACAGCCGATGCACAGGTCAGTAACACAATACATTTATTTATCCGCCGAACTCGATATAGTTCTTTCATCTCACGAAGGCGGATTACGGTTAGTAGTGGTTGTGCTCGTACATGTACATTGTTTTAGTGTGCAACGCGGTGAGTCGGGAATCCAACTAAGCGTTCTCAAGTTTACGCCTCAAGTTTTAAGTTAGGTTGGATGCCTTCATGGGATGAAAGACTTATAGCACAAATACCATTTATTCAATTTTATTTCGTCTATTCTTAAATGTATGAACAGCAATTTACGAACTTGCTGGACTTTACTGTGTGACATAAAATGCCGCATACTACACTCCACATTCTTCCGTAATTGACGACTGACTAGCCCAGTTGATAGTGCCCTTGCTTCCCATGAAAAAGGTCCCGGGTTCGATTTGATACATTCATTTGTTTAAAGACAAATTTTGGTTCGGGCCTGAACAAACATTTGTCTCCCTGGATGTCTCTGGATTTACGATACAGGGAATCCTATTGAGGGCCATTGACTGTGACGTTATTTATTTATTATACGTTATATTTCTATTCATTATACTTTCTCCTTTATCTCATTATATTTTCCGATTGAATACGGATTGAATGGATGGGATGGGACGTTACTCTAGATTTGTGATATTGCCAGCGACAATAGTGTCAAGGTCTAAATGTAGAATATAGGAAAATTAGTTCCCAGCGTTCGTCATACCGGACCTTCAAATCGAGCCAAAATTTTGCCAAGACTTGTCTCGAAAAACGATGAAAGTATTCATAATTTCTGAGTCGTTACTGTTTCAACTTAATTTATTAACGAAAAATAAAATATTCTCCGAGAAGCGTCTGACCTTAGCAATTGTCACCTCAATGCATAATCAAAATGTACAAATCATTGCTTCTACTAATTAAATTGTTATCAAATAACTGTTTTTACTGACATTTATACCTGTTGGTAAAACAAAAAAATAAGATGCTAACTTATAATTTATTTGTTACGCCCTCGCTTCGCTTCGGTTTATAAGTTTCATTTTTCAAAATTAAAAAAAAATATATAGCCTATATTAGACACGGATAATGTAGCTTTCTATTTGTGAAAGAATTTTTGAAATCGGTTCATTAGTTCCAGAGATTACCCCCAACATACCCACAAATACACAATTTTACCTCTTTATTATATTAGTAGGTATAGATAGACTAGAGGCGGTGCCAGCGACATCGTTCGCGTGAACTTGAGATTCCTGCGGGAACTCTATAATTTTTGCGTATAAAAAGTACCCTTAATGTTAACCCGGCACATAAGCTATAACTATACCAAATTTCATTAAAATCCGTCCAGTAGTTTTCGCGTGATGCGCGCGTTCAGACAGACAAAAATTCCAAATAAATGTTGTTTTGACCTCTCGCACTTTACACTGCAGCTACCTACTTTTTTTTAATATTGCATCTACAAACACGGCTCTGTTACTATTTCATTATATGTATAGATCTCCGATGCGTTCCCTAGCGATATCCTCGATCTATGTAGATTCCATAGTGGGTCACAGGTTTTAATAAAAATAATAATATAGCTGCTGGAAACTACGCCTAACTCTGAAATAAAATATTCCAACCTCTTTGGTCCCTGTAACCAGGCACCCACCATGCTGGCGACATATCTCGCTGAATTGCTAGTCGATACGTTGCGCGTAATACTCGTAGCAAGGCCGGAGTCAGGATTTTATCTAGGGCCCGGCAAAAGCCAACAATTTTTTTGTAATTTAAATAGAGGTAGTGTAATGCTGAAAGTCCGTTAGGTACTTATTCTTCTCTATGCCAGGAGCGGCAAGCGCCCCAACCTGCCCCACCGTGGCTACGCCCATGACTCGTAGTGACATCTGAGTTTATGCCATTACATCAAGTAGTTGTGCCTTGTTAACCTTTTAAAAGACCTGTTTTTTAAAAGCAAACGAATATTTCTAAACAATTTCCCTATAATATCGTCAGATGGCTCAATTTGTGGTTAATTACTCATAACATTTCCGTCATTAAGATATATTTATGGTACACAGGAAAATGTGCAAACGATCTTATTGTTGAACTCATTAAATGGTGTGTTAAATCCGATAGAATTATTCAGAATTTAATTAAGGGTGTTTAAAGACGGACGTGTCGTCATGTGGTTCTAGAATAGCACTATCCCATCTCTTCACGTGGGTGTCGGAAAACGCGACTCGTCAACCCCCATAAGCCAGCGCGACGTTTTAAGTCCATGCACAAGACAATGTGCATGACGGAGGCCCATGTCCTGCAGTGTATGTTAAAAGGACTGGTTACGGTATCAATCCTATAATGACCCATTATGCAGTGGGCACAGGCCTCCCCTAGTAAATTACTCGGAGATTTGGAGCCGTAATCTACCACGCCGGCCCAATGCGGATTGGTGAATACACATGCTCCATTTTCTATGCGCGTTTCATTACGACGTTTTCCTTCACGAGCTAGTGATAATTTTATAAAAATCCTTCCTTAAGTTGAAACTCATTGGTACGAGCTGATGAACTGACGACGAAATGAAAGTTGAGAACCCTTAAGTTATTACCGCTCTAAATAAATAAATAATAATTAAATAAATGAGTAAAGAGGCATAATAGTTCCCATCCCAGGTAACTGTAATTACCCGAGTAAATTATTTCCGCAATAAATCTTTTATTAAATTCCATGTCATTGTGGGAGGCTCTCAATCACTGTAAAATTGCATGAACAGAGGGGGAGAGGGGATCGTGTGACCACTCCGATGATGGATTTCGTAGTGGGCGGATGTGGGGGAAGACCAGGCAGAAGATAGATGGGCACACAAACCCCACAGTGCGGTGGTATACATCGCACTTGTTTTTAAGCTTGTACTCATTTTTTGAGATATTTCGAAAATATCTACGGAGATCATGTCTTTCAAATTTCGGAAAAACGTCACTACATCTCGACTGAGGCCAAAAGTTCGGGCGTAAAGTGAATATTGTATATGATTGTATATAGTTCAAAAAACAATAAGTAGTTACGTAAACTTTCCCGGCAAAATTTTACATTTTATTATTTAAGGAAATTACACCAATAGTTACTTACATTACTTTATAGTCTTCATTACATAACTTATTTAGTTACACGAGTAAACATTCAGGGCTAGTAGGGTAAATAAAATATTACGCAAAATATCGTGCTGGAACCGCCTCAAACTGGACCGGACCGATTATAACCGTCTAATTTCACGAACAAAATAATAATTAAAGGTTATTATTGGTTGCGCAACTGATTTCTAGACGCGACCATGACGCTCATGACTGTCAAGGTCTTGCAACAGTTTCCAATGAAATTCTTGGAGGCAGCGAAGGTGACAGGTTATAAAAACGATGAAGACAATTAGGCGGTAGAACACTGGGTCGTAGTAGTGAGATAATAGACATCTTCATATTATAAGGAGGTCAAAAATACCAGAATATACTAACATAAGAGAGACTGTGTGTTTGTTTATATGTAAGAGGTAAACTCAAAAACTATTGGACCGAATTATAAAATTATTTAGATTTAGGAAACTAAATTAATTATGGTCACAATGTATTGGTTATCTAGGCAATGAGTCTTATGTAGTATATTCATATACGCCTATATCTATCTATGTATACGTATAATAAAATGGTAACAAAGTCGTGTCTGTATATAAAATATTTTCGAAAAAAGCATAGCAGAGTATATAATACAGCCCAAAACGATATTTTTTAGAATTGTCTGTCTGAAGGCGCATCGCGCAAAAACCATTGGACGGATTTTCATGAAACTTGGCATAGTTATAGCGCTTATATATTCCAGGTAACATTTCGTACCTATTATAAACGGGTTATTCACTATTTATATTTATTTTGTATAGCCGATATTGTATTTGTACCCTATTTCCCAATAAGCTCATCTGTTGTACATCATATTGTTAATCCTTTTTTATCTACTATAAGTCTTTCTTCTACCTGTTCTAAGGGCGTCCTACACTGCGCTTCTCGGTACGCGGTCTCCTCTAAGATTCCCGTGCATGTACTTACATGGAATAAATTAAAATTTTATGACTACATATCGTAATGTGTCCAAATCTAAAACTATTGAATTAACCAGAGTAAATGGCTAACTATCGAGCATTACAACAAAGGCATAAAAAGTCTAAGTTGGCAGGCGGAGTCAGGCGTTCTGCCATTTGCCGATGTGCCAACTAGGGTTACCAATACTCCCAGCTTAATCGGGGATGTCCCAATTTCAGACTCCTGGGTCTCGCGTCCCGACTAGGGTACTACTGGTGGGGCGCAATTGTTTACTTTTGACTCCTACTGACTTTTATTGCAACGCCCTACGAGTATAATTTTGAAAATTAAAAAAATTCATTCTTAATTAATTTTGAACATTAATAAGTTTAATAACTCATGTATTATTAATAATGATGACTGATAGGTAAACAGTCATCTTTACTACCCCTTGGTGCTAAAACACATATCTTATTACGCAGTCATAAATACAAAAAGAAAACCTGTTTTACCGCGTTTTTTTTAAATGGTCGCCCTCTCCTTAGCATATAACACATACGCTCTCCTTAACACATACGCACGCCCGCTTAAACATTAACTGCATCGATTAGCATCAGCTGAGGGTTACCACTAATGATAAATTTAAAAAGATGATATTTTTAAAAGTCAATTTTTTTTTAAGTATTTGACAAAAAATAATAGTTCTTTGAAAAAAAATGATTTTGTAAGTTGACAACCCTAGTATCAAACCAACTATAGTCCGCATAAAAAGCACTAAACGAAACAATGTACAGTCTTGTTCGAGTCATAAATGTCACGAGTTTGAAGACCCTACTAACGTTTACTGGCGTATTGTCAAAGAACAGTTAGGGTATAAGAATAGAAAATAAATAATACCTACAATGTCACGTCTGCAGTCACAAAAGCGCATTCTGTGCACTTGCTCAAGGGCCGTGGTACACATGCGAGTTACTCGCACAAAAGCAAATGACATTTACTAGAAACGTTTTGTGAGTGCCAGTTGAAAACCATAAAATGTATAGAACGCCAACTTATGGCAAATACGTTCTGATTTGTCTGGCTGCCATGCATGTACCCCTCGCAACTTCCCTGCGGGGGACAGACCCTCAAGAAATATCAAGATCAAGGCGTACTATTAAAAGGCACACTTTTGACGAGCAAAATCTGAATACACATGCTAGTAGTAGCACGCATTATCAAGGTACTGGTATGCTTTTTTATGCAAGTATTAAAATTTATCACGGCCCAAACGCATGCTTCTGATTGGCAAAGTCTGAATACACTTACCAGTAGCACACACTTTCAACGTACCGATATTAATAATATGCGTACTTAAAAATGTATATAAGTCTAAACTTGAACTATTCTATTTCATTCAACGACCCAACAACGAATCTATCTTCTATATAAATAAAAATGTAAACGCTCGTTTGTTCAAAATCTTAAATCTCCGAAAGTTCTTCACCGATTGCTTTGAAATTTTGACACAACTTTGAATTCGAATACGAGCGTGTTTTTATATACACATCACAGGCTAAAAACATGATTTTTACCCATAAACAGGGTAAGCGCCATCTGTTGGGCAGCCACAGCAACGCGTGGCCGGGCACAGCTCGTAGAGATAATAAATTAAAATTGAATTACGTTGCATTACAAAAATACAATTGAAATTAGACGGTAAATTATATATTATGTATTATTGTACCTAGGTATTATATGTGTATTGTATTATATGTACTGTTAGTAATCATCTTTAATGATTGCACGATGCACCGCCCTTCATCTGTTTAACCATAGATTTACTGGCAGAGAATGCCACTAGGCATTAAGTCCACCTTGTTTGTGCACTAAAGTTTAAATAAATAAATAAAATTACAGTGCATTCAGTTTATGAATTGATCTTACTTGGATGGAATAGAATGGACAAATTAATCACGCGCGTAAACACAAAATGTAAATATTTAATGTTAATTTACGTTAAATAAATAAAACAAATAAAAATACATCACACAAAACTGGTATGCTTTTGTGCGAGTAACAGACATGTGTATCACGGCTTTAACAGTGTTGTTGCCAGGGCTTGTAATTTTGTCAAATTTATTTATACGTTATTTGGGTTAAACCGGGTCTTTTATTTAGGTTTCGTTAGAATACTAAATGATCTCACCGGACTTCGAGCCATTTGCATTTTACTGCAAAATCTTGTCTTTCACAAAGCCAACTGATTGCAAGATCGCATGGCTTTGAATGATTAATGCGGTACCGTTAGCTTGCCACGCCTCGTCGAAGAATCTGAATCGGATGTCAGTTCTCAGGTCATTTACCAGGCATTAAAAATATCTAGACAGATAGTTTTAAAATGTCGTAAGTAAAGTAGTTACACAGAATTTTGATCCGGTGAAATCATGATTTGATTATTTAAGTATTGCTCTAAATCGTAACCAGTCCTTTTAAAGTCCACTGGTGGACACGGGCCTCCTCACATTGTCTCTTGCATGAGGGATGTGTGGCCTTCAAATGCCACGCTCTGGCCAAGCAGGTTGGCGAGTTCACTCTTTTAAAGGTGATGTAGATCCGCAGGGCTTGTGGTAGTTGCTTTGTTATCCACTGACTAGTCCACTTTCACGACACCCACGCCAAGAGATGAGGTGGTACTACTCTTTTTATTTATTTATTTTTTATAGAAAAAAGGCGACAGTCGAGTATACAGCCCACCTGATGGTAAGTGGATACTCTGTCGCTCATAGACATCCGCGATACATGCCAACGTCAGTCCAGAATGGCAAACGTTGGCACGCCCCGGATGTGCTGCCTATTTTTGCAGATTAAGGAATGGATTGGGAGAAAGGGATAGGGAGGAATAGGATGGGATGGGAATGGTAATTCATAGACGACATTGTATTCACGACGCGTGCGGTTGTTTCCGGATTAACCTATGGCCAATGTTTTCGTAATGTATCTGTACTCAAGTAGAAAGTCAGACCTCAGTAATACGGGTTTAGGTTCGAATTCGAAAATAGATGTATTTTCCTAGGTTATCACCGCTATCTAATACCAACATTTACTTTATTAATATACACCTTATCGGACAACACTGGTTGACGTCACGGGGCTGAGTAACGCAGTAAAGTAAATTGAGTTAGTAAACATCTGAAAGGATTAACCTTATCACGGTGTTTATAAATAGCCTAGATTTAGTTGCGGTTAGCAAATAATACTATCTGGAATTTTAAACGTGTGAGTAATTCATGCACAATTTTTATGCAAATATATATTTTTCTATATCGATACATACACATACCAACAGCTTATGTCTCTCCACTGCTGAATTAAGGCCTCTCCCGAAGCTCGCCACCACACACGATCCTTGGCTCTTCTCAACCGCCACCGGCGAAATTCTTGCAAGTCGACGTTCCACTTGGTTGAGGGGCATCCCACGCACTGGGCATTGAGGAACGATTTAAAATACTGGCCACCCATAGCTCCTAGGGATTTCTAGGGATCTATTTAGTAGATAGTTTATAAAATTGAGCACTTTATTATCACAATTATCACTCACTCTGTCGCACCGATTTACATAGATGTAGGTATCTAATAGTAACGGTTTGATTAGCAGCTGTTACTGAATAGAGTATGCGACGTTGCCACTATTTACAGTGTACAAAGTAAGAGACTTTATTTAAAAATGTAGCTTTTTGAGGAAAATATCGAGTTCAAAAAAATTCGTACAACAAAAGTTGTTAACCCTATGTGATATGCAACTCATACAAATAAAGGTTATTTGACTTGAAGGCAATCCTGCGTCATACAGCCTATTAAAGAATGCTAGAAAATACGAGAAATTTTTAGAAGATTCACGGACAATACTGAGATGAGAGTCTAATGAGAGTTCTTTATAATCGTCCGCAGACTAATCGGGCGGTAATAATCGTAGCGAGCCGCAGGTCATCGATTTTTCATTAAACCAAGAACGAGGTCAAACAGAAATACTTGGTCTCAAATTGGTGTGGTTACTGGCGACGATTATTTTTGTTGGCCTCGATGTAAATGACTCAGTAGAATGCAGTAATAAAGACAAAACACTCAGTGAATTCAGTGTTTGAATATAAAAAAATAATACTATATTTGAAATTAGAAATATTTGTCATTGTTAGTTGTTTTTTTTTTGGCAACCGCAAGCATCTGTCAAATGGCACACATTTTGAACTATGTGCTGATGGATATTTGTAAGTGGCTTATAGGACCGCAAAAATTCTACTTGCTAAATTCACTCATTAACAACATTATTAATTCTGTCTCTCTTTCTCTATTATAAGAAAGAAAAGCCGTAAATAAATTCAAGTTCGATTTTCTGACGCCTTGGAAAACATCCTTTGTAGGCCCGGCCCTGTCACGCAATTAGTGCCACGTCGTCTTTGACAGTCTTATCATTTAAGTTTATAGTTTTATAGTCGAAATCCATGTGTTAGATCAGTGTTCTATGTTCTAGGATTAGGTCGGAAGTTGAAGGTATTTGAACAATAAGTTCAAAATAATAATTTATTTGTCACCATAAATAACTGTTACCAGCTTTTCACGGGTCCCCTCAACCAGCCTTTCAGGGGTCTCCTCATGCACATTGTCTTGTGCATGAGGGATATATGGCCTCAAAACCCTCAACGCTGGCCAAGCGGGTTGGCGAGTCCACTCTTTTAGAGGTGGTGTACTTTCTCCGTGCTTGTGGTAGCAGCTTTATTGTCTCTTAGTCTCCTTTTACGTCACACACGTGAAGAGATGAGGTGGTGGTATTTTAAAGCCGGCCGGCACCACACCTGCGTTAAGACCTGCATTATCAAAATACAAGCCAAAGGAACTAAAATCGTTCGGACAATAATTTCAATTCGTTGCTACTTCAATTTTTTATTTTCTCTGAACGGGAACGGATGAATCAGTACTTTTTTTTTCTACCAAAATAAAATAAAATGTGAAGTCTAGACAGCCCGAGGTCAGTTATAACGGTGACTGCTGACGCGGACCCGTATCGATTTATAATTAAAATAGCCCTCTTTATTAAGACTAGAGCCTAACAAAATGGCTGCCGTTGAAAGAGCATCAGGAAACTGCTGATCGTCAAAATAAAGTATGGTAAAGTTAAAGTTTGAATTTAGTTAAATAATCTGTCGTAGGCATAGACTATAGGGACACGCCTTATCTATTAAATAAAGTTGTAATGTGAGCGCATAAAATGGCGGTGGGTGTATAATATGGATTTTCAGGTATACGAAAATAAATAACTGCATATTATTATTACTGGCAATATCAAATGAATTGACATCTGATATCGTCGGTTTCTTTAATTAATCTTAATGAACTTCAGCAATGTCAGTCTATTTAATGATTATGTATTGACTTACTTAACTATGTATATACATAGTTTCAATCATAATAAACTGAGGTTGGCACACAACGTCAAAATATATTGGCAACAGCAGGTATCCATAATTCAAATAATTGTTTGTACAATCAGGTAAAGCATAATTACTTTTCTCATTAAATTACTGTTTATTTTTATAATATGGCGCAGGGCCATATTTTATTTATCGCTGCTTAAAAAATAACAAAATCGTCGTCATTAAGTACCCATCTCAAAATGGCCGGCACTAAAATGGCGCGCTATTTGCGCCTCCAAATGACAGCTGTTAAATAAAAATGCTGGGTGAGCAATATAAAATATTGTTGAGAGCACGGAAAAAGATTTGAAAATAGGAAGAAGGGAAGGATGTCTTGTCTATAGCTTGACAATACTCCTCATCAGAGCCAACGTTAGCGTTAATGACGCCGACAAGATTGTCGTGATGCCCTTTCTAAAGGGCACGAAACTTCTAGCAACAAATTAAAACGTAAAATCGAGCTTAAACAGCTTGATTTTACGTTTTAATTTGTTTAATTTTACGTTTGTTTGATATTTCTAGAAACCTTTTTGACACACTCCGTAGACACTGATGCTTTCCTTTATTTAGCATTACCCAATTTTTGTATCTACTTTTTTTCCTAATTGCTAGCCATCTTCCGATCTTGCCCCTGCAAATTTGGTGCCCAGGGTAGTACTGCAATCAACTCCCAAAAAAATGTTAAAAGACCAGGACGGGTTATTTACCTCTTCCCCACTCGAATCAAAACAAATTCACATCGCTCGTTTACCTATGATGCAAAAGCTATCATTGCCACAAAGAAACAGGTTGCTACCTCGTCGTAATCATCTAGTCGTCTTTTGACGGCTTTTTGGGGGTTGATTGCAGTATACTAGGGCAGTACCACGCGCCCCCAAACGCGGGCACTGTTCCTTATCATATTTAACCTTGTGGTCCAAGAGAGCCAGAATGCAAACCGTAGCACGTTCACTGAAAGCGAGAAACAGAACCAACTGTCAACTTTTTTAACTAATCGGAGAGACTCGGTGCCTGACAAACATAACTAAAATACAAAATGACAAACAATTAAACGTACGTACATTACGTTAGATTATTTGCAATTCAAAATTTATCTTCTGTCTAGCATGTCACTTACTTTTTATTTTATTTTACATCAAACAACAGCGTAAACACAGTATAAAAAATAATTATTAAAATCTCTACCATAAACACATTATTAACTGTATATTTGCATGTATGTATATCTATATCCCATTCCAATTTCTTCAAAATGTAAACAAACATCGCGGCCTGAGTTAATTGATACGAGCTATTAAATAGTGAGATGATAATTGTTTACATATCCATGATTTCATTATCTATCTATAATGTCACAATTTTCAGATACTGTGTTCTTAGTTCCATCTAAATTAGGTATATCACAATCCTAAAGGAAGGATAAATAATTGGCTATTACATTTGCATCAACACAAATAGTATCCGTAGATAGATAACTACTTGGTACTTACAACCACTACTTGTTAATGGTACCTACCTATGCTATAGCCTACATCACTGTTCCCCTTTTATGGCCGTTCCTAGAACATTTCATTGCCTTTGAAAGCGCTCGCTTCAAAGATTTTAGTATTCTTGGCGCACCTAAAAGTAAATACAGTTATTCTGTTGGTGGTCTGGTTTCTTCATCCGTTTCAGCCTTTTTTGGGTTCCTGGAAACAGGATACATACAGTATTAACCAGTACAAACCCATTTGCAGCTAATTGTCAACTTTATCAATTGGCGGCTAGGTGAAGCCGAACGCAAATACAACGTTGTAAAACAAACCCGTTCATTTGGTTATGAGCAACGAATATGGACCTTAAAGTCATTGTTTACGAACGTAAATAAATATTGTAATCGTAAGGAATGCTGGGTTAATAGTAATATTAACCGTAGTAGTTTTAATAGTAGCTAGCCCTTTATCACTGCTGGACATTGGGCTTCTTCGTGCAAATTGTCTTGTACATAGGGGTTGGCGTGTCCATTCTTTTCGAAGTGGTGTAGTTCCTCAGGGCTCTTGGCTTTGTTTTAATAGTACTGTAATAATAATAATAATTATATGATTGCGAAAATTGGATATAAATAAAAAGGTTAACAAAGTGCCATTTTTTTGTTCATTTCTCCTAACTAGAGACACTGTTATAGTCTACTAATAACAAAAATCGATAAGGCCCGACTTAAGACTTAACCTGAGAGGTACCTGCCAAATTCGTGGCTATTTGCACATGCAAATAGATGCAATATTGGAACATTCCAATTGGATATTTAATGCATAGGTAGGCAGGGCATCCGGGGGCCTACCGACGTGTGTCATTCTGAAGTTATGTTAGCATGTGTCGCGCGGATGTCGCAGGGCGACATTATCCATTTACCAGTAGGTGGACTGTATGTCCATCTGCTACCTTGTTCCTAAGCAAAGACAAATAAATAATTAATAGAGTAAAAAATATAATAATATTTGTGCGTTGACAATTTTAAAGTAAAAATTAACTAGAGCTACGAAAGGAATTTAATAATATATTTTCTGAACTTTCACACCTGTCCCGACCTGTATTGAGATTGAGGCACGTTGCTACCGGGACAAGAATTTGAACCAGGGGTGGAATAATTCCAAAAATATAGGACGTGTGTCATTAGTGTTATTAACTTATTACACAATGTTCATGTCATGATGTAATTGACGATAGTGATGAATTACTTCCAATTATTATATTATTAGCTTTTTTTGGAAGATTTTTGTGTTATGGGAGTTCTATCCCTAATTTTAATATCATTCCCTTAAACTTTGAACTTTCCTATATCATTTACAACAAGTTTTTTAATATTGCATTAGGTTCCTTCCAAACATGAAGAAAAAAAATCTTTCCTTAACGAAATTGATTTCTTAATTCATTATTTTATTTTAAATAACTTACCAATTAATTATTTTACAAGTATTTTATAATATATTTATGTAGTTATATATTTTATAATAAATTTATAAACTAGGTAAGTAGTTACATCTAAAATTATTTTTTTCCATCGCGTATTTTAGCCATTTTTAAAATACATATGCTGTCGGGACAACAACTGACAAGTACTTTTGAGATTGGAAGTTATTAAATTAATATTAAACTGGTTTGAGTCGATTTACTTGCTGACAAATGTACAAAAAAGGTGATACTGATATTTTATTCAAATAATAAATTATCCTTTTATTACTTTCTCTCTAATTCTGTAACTATGAATTTATACATAAGACAGGGAACATCAATGGTTTTAATCGCCTTTATTCCAATCAATAGTTATAATCGCCTTTATCCCAATTAATAGTTTTACTCGCCTTTATCCCAATTCATTTCTACATTTACCGTAAACCGCCTGTTCTACACGGGTATAGTAGAAATAATAAAAACAAGCTCCGAAAAAATATCGCATTTATCTTACACATACAAAAGTAACCCACGGACCAACAAGAAATATTCCCCAGCTGATCTCTCCACGTTGCCGCTCCGTGCATTAGGGAGCGCAGCGCGGCGTTGCCGCTCCGTGCGCTCCTCGAGTAAATATTCGATTGAGAACCTTGTTTTGTACGTTCAAATTTCGAATACGCCACTGGTGGCCGTCTGGCTCACAACTCTGCACTTTAGGTATGAAAATACCTATAGAAAAGACCTCGCCGACCGGGACGGGACCTAAATCACTGAAATCAGTCGGTTACCACGAACTCGTCAAGAAACACGTGCCTCGTGTACTCGACGCACCTACCCACCACCGCTCGCTTCACCATCACGAATTGTATATAACACAATATTAATTAATACTCGCATTCCGTCATGGAATACAAACGCAAAAAAAGGGAAAGGAAGAAAAAAAAGAATAAACGATACTGCATTGTATACGGTTGCTTTAATTCAGATGTAAAGGTACCAGACGTATCGTTCTTTTCACTCCCTAAGGATAGCAAAAGGTAAGAACGTCTTAAAAGTTATTTATTTAGGTACTTCAATTTTTGATCTAAGATCTTTTATACGACATACATAAGATTATAGATCGGGAGCTGAGGCAGATTTTTTAACACCCGCGAGTAGTTTGTTGACTAGATTTATATGCGCTAAGAGACGAGGTAGCATTTGTTATGTATCTACTTAATTCCGGGTTAGATGTATTGTGTTTAAAAATACTAGTACTCTGCATAATAAAAACAACAGTAGGTTATACAAATGCACGAATCGCGGTTTGCTTGTGTGCGCACCGTGTCTGTACGTAAAACTACACAGAATCGGAGTGAACATTGATGACGCACGCCATACATCACAGTCGTACACTGCGCTTCGGTGCGAATCGAAAATAGATAATTATCTCGTAGTTAAGCTATTGTTATGTTTTTAGTATGTTTTCTCTTCTGTCATTATTTAAACGGATACTACGAAACGATTTAATGTCAGTAATTTTAAACTAATTAAATAAGTAACAGAATATTTCTCCACTATCCTATGGAAACGATTATAGGTATACGGAAATTATTGATTTTAGATCTGATGTGTTTTGTTCAATGTCTAATGGTTGTACGATAATTATTTCTTTCATTTTCAGGCGTACAGTATGGTTAACTACAAGTGGTAGAGGAGATTTATTAAATAAAAAAGACTTAAAATATAAAAGCTATGAAATTTGTTCCGTACATTTCGTAGACTCTGCTATTAAAACAATTAAACTACTAAAACCTAATACAGTGCCAACAATATTTTTACCTGATCAATCGCAGGCAGATAGCTCTCACTCACATACTTATATCGGATCCATTAGTATTCCCACGAAAATCAAATCTGAGAATAGTATATCTGATGACGAAATAAAAGAAACCACAACTCGTAATAAGGCTAAAACAAAGATACCAAATTTATTAATAAAGGAAAAACAGATACCAATTAAGAATAAGCGTTACTGTATTGTATACGGTTGCTTAAATTCAGACAAAAAATTACCGGACCTGTCATTCTTTTCGCTCCCTAAAGATGTAGAAAGGTAAGCCTCTTAAAAGTTTTTAAATTATTTTATGAGTTTGGTAATAAATAGTCTTTTAAGTTTTAGATTTAAAACCATTTAAAAACTATTTTTTACGCGGTTATTTAGATTTCGAGCCGAAAGCTGAGGCAGGATTTTAACTACTTAATAAGAAAAATAAAGAATATCCATTGACTAGTATCATATCATGAACCAAGAACTAAGGTTGGGGTGCTGCAATGTAACTAAGCTTACTTCCGTATTACCTTCTTGATAACAGGAGCAATAAACTAGACCTAAGAACTAGTTCTACTTTCATGTTACCGTAGATCTATTCCGTTTAATAATTTATCCAATTTCCAAATCCAAGTAATATGATGAAACCGATTACAATATTTTAAATTAATCAATTATACATCAATAATTATTTCTCCATAAGATTAATATCGGGCATTAGCCGGTATACGGAAATTATTAATGTTATCATTATATTTAGATCTTAAAAAGACTTGTTAGTTGCTTAATAAATACGATATAATTGTTTCGTTTATTTTCAGGCGTCGATTATGGTTAACTTCAATCAATAGAGAAGATTTATTAAGTAGAGAAGACTTACGAAATAAAAGCCATGAGGTTTGCTCTATACATTTTGAAGACTCTGCGATGAAGGTAGTTAAACTACTTAAACCTAATGCATTGCCAACGATGTTTTTACCTGACCATTCTCAACGATTTAATTCACAGAAATCAGAAAAAATAAAATCTGAAAGCAGTATATTATCTAATGATAGAGTAAAAGAACCCACAACTGCTTCTGTAGCTACTCAAACAGAGATATCAAAATTACCGAAAGGGAAATCACAGACAGATAAAACCTAGCGGAAGCGTAAACTTTCAACAGACCCTCAGATTCAGAAGTAAACGTAGTTATTTCAGAGTAGTATTTTTTTTATTCATAATGATGTAGTGTATGCTATTTGGTTTTCAAACAGCTTGAACTGCTTTTCAAATGTTTTAAAAACACCATTGTCACTTGAATAATTAAAACTACTGACAAGGATTTATTAGTTATTTACTCATTATAATGCACTCTAATAAAAATAAGTTCAGCTAAATCAAATTAAAAATATATTTCACATTATTTAATTATTAAATGGTGTGTTAAAGACAGACCGGGAGGGGTCGATAATTGATAACAGACAATTTTCGAAATGTTGAAAGAATTCCCCATTTTAAATACATCAATTTTTAAATAGCTTTTTCTATTGCGGTATACATTAGGTTTAATTAAGCCGGTGAAAAATCTATTAAAAGAAGTTGTAATTGGTTCTAAAATAATAATAACAATAATAATTTATTAATTGAGTTCCTTATTTTATTTGTAATTCTAATTTTTATTTCTAAAATATATTTATTGAGAAGAATATAGTTTTCTATTTATTGACGATAAGCACAAAGTTTTTTACCCACTTCTGTTAAAAATATAAGTACAAATGAATACAGGTCTTAATAGCTCAAGAGCGCGCGTCTACCTGGTTTGTTGAATATGTCCGTATACGCGAAAACTAATCTTCTCGTCAATGTACAATAAGGTATATTGTGGAGAATATAAGATATCTTTTTGCGCGTATGGACATTCAAAGCAAGGCAGACGCGCGCTCGTGAGCTGCAAGGACTATACACACGAAGGTATAGTATTAGCTATGATGGAAGTAAATCACACAGAATTTATTAATTTTTGTGTACCTAGGTATTATTTGTGTATTAGGAACAGTTCCTAGCTGATTGAATCTATTTTTATATTTGAATTGTACCATGTTTGATATGTACAGTAAAATGTACTGCATTTCCCACTTTATCCATTTTCCCTAATCTATGTCAGTGGTTCGGTAATGTAATGGGTGAGCCAGAGCCCATTCTCACCCCATCCCATTCCTCCTTATTTACCCAACTCTTTCTCCAAATCCTTTCCCAAACTTCATCCTTGATGTATCCTTGATGTAGGCAGCACATCCGAGGGCGTATCAACGTTTGTCATTCTGGACTGATGTTGGCATGTATCACGGACTTCAGTATCCACTTAACACCAGATGGACTATGTGCTCGTCTGCCACCGATTTTGTAAAATTAATATGCACAATTCCTCCGTAAATTGTGCTCTGCTCCCGGACTAATATTGTTAACGTTTTGTTAACTTTAATGTGTGTGCAAAAGCAAACCCTCGTTTTTATACGGTGAAGAGAAAACATTTCTTTTCCTTTGTAAAAGAGTTTCACCTGGTTCTGCCCCGCAATCACAAAAATGAATTTTTTTTTTTTTTATAGACTAGGGGGCGGACGAGCAAGCGGTCCCACGTGATGGTAAGTGTTACCGCCGCCCATGGGCACCTGCAACACCAGGGGGTATGCGGGCGCGCCGCCGACCTTGCAAAATCCTATTCACAGCTCTCTTGAAGAACCCCATATCGTAGTTCAATGGAAAGACCTCTTGAGGCAGTTCGTTCCACAGCCTACGGGTTCGCGGTATAAAATAGTTTTTGGACCGCATAGTGCGCGACACCTCCGTATCGAGGAAATGCGGATGGACCGGACCGCACTTCTGTGACGGGAGGTGCGGTTGTAGAAACCCGAGGTGGGAATTATATTAAACAATTCTTCAGAGCATTCCCCATTTTACTATACTGTATGTGTTTACTATACAAACTTGTAATATTAATTAACTAGTAAGGTTGACTGGAAGAGATTCGTTCTAGGAATAAGTCCGCTTTTGTACTTATGGTAATACTGTAATGTCTTATTGTAACAACTCATTTTAAATACAATAAAGAGTAACAGTAATAATAGTAACCGTTTTTTTTTTAATATTTTGTGTTTCTGTTGCTGTTCAACTAATATTCGTCAGATGTAGAAAGTCAAAAGTAAATGAAACAATGAAACTGTGTTACATATATATAACTTCTTCATAAGTAAATGCAGTTATGGTTGCAGCATATTTTAATTCGAAACAGTACTAAATTAAATATTTATGAGAAATAATTAAATGAGCAGCAGAAAATACTTCAAAATATTGAATGAGCATCAAATCGATGGCAGCAAATTTAAAGGTGAGTTAGCTTTAGGTTCTCTGGTGGCAGTAAAGAAATTGGAGTTCCACGAAGCGGGGACTCAGTCAACTTCGTAATTTAAAATTTGTTTTCTTCAGTTAATCAAAAATAGTTTTTGTTTTTTTTGTGTTAATTTAACAAGCCAATAAACATTAGTTAAAAACATTGTAGGACCTACACTTATTGTACACCAAAAATAGTTTGTTTTATTTTTTTTGTGCTAATTTAACAAGCCAACAAACATTAGTTAAAAACATTATAGCACGCACCTACACTTATTGTACACCAAAAACATTCAGAGAAATACAAAGTAAAGGTACTTAATTAAAAGTACAACCGGCGGCCTTGTTTTCTTCGAGCGAGCTAAGCTCGGAAATATTTATTTCATAGACCCTATTCCACATTATCGTACAAACTGTGAGCTTAATACCGTAAGGCGTTCTCTACCAGCCAACCTTTGGGATGGTCAGAGAGGTTCAAATGATAGGCGCGAGAAAGGTGTCGTGTGGTATCCTAAAATATCACTACATATTATAAAACAAAGTCCCCCGCCGCGTCTGTCTGTCTGTATGTATGTTCGCGATGATCTCAAAAACTACTGAACGGATTTTCATGCGGTTTTCATCTATCAACAGAGTGATTCCTAAGAAGCGAATGGTTACGATGCAAAAAATGTAGGCATATATGCTCTACTACCCGTGAGAAGCCGTGGCGGGTCGCTAGTATAATATAAACATAAATATGCTGTACATTATGTACACAAATACTCTATACATATATTACATAGGAATTGAGTAGCTTTATAATCGTACATTTCCTATTCTCTGCACAAATCTGCATAAAGAAAAAAAAACAACTTTTTATTTACAAGATATTTTAAGTTGGTATTCTTGTAACGGTTCTGAAGCAATTAAATATGGCGGGAACGGGTTCCCTCGATTTTTGGTCTTGTTGTTAATTGGTGGTCCGGCAGGAAAACAACGTAATGCGAATGCAGTTTTAATGATGTTTTTTATTCGCAATACGGGTCTTTTATTTTCATCCGCTTTTTTTGTATAGAGTAACGTTATTAAGTTTTTAAAATTGTTTCCCGCCATTTATGCCAGCCCATGCCTCTCCACTGTTGGATATAGGCCTCTCTCAAGGCTCGCCACTACACGATCTTGTTCACATCCAGCCACCCCCCCTGGACTTTTGCAAGTGGTCGGTACACGTGGTGGGAGCGCGTCCCGCACTACGTGGCCTCCAATTAGAGAAATCGTCTCCTCCTTTAGTTATTTATCGGTCCTGCTGCAAATATGACCTGCCCGTTGCCACTTCAACACACAGATTCTACGAGCTATGTTGGTGACTTCAGTTCTTTAGCTAATCTCTTGGTTTCGGATCTTCTCGCAAGCATGGCATTCTCTCTCCATTGCTTGTTGAGCGACTTTGAACACATCCGACAATAATAATATTATTTATAATGTGTCTGTATAGGGGGCTACTCTCACATAAATATGACTAACAATTAAACTTTTAACTATATTCTCTAAGACTGTACCCAAAGCTTATCTGGCAGTGATCGCTTTTTAGCGATAAGACTGCCTTTTGTTTACAATGTCATTTCTACATATTTTGTTTTGTTTCGCAATAAACGAGTTTTATAAAGTTTTAGAGTTTTTATAATGAGTATTAACCTTAATCTTTTTTCTTCTTAAATACTTTCTTTTGTTTCGTCTTATCAGTTTTCTAATTTCTTCGGGTAAATCGAGGCTTTCCTGGGGTACAGGTAATTATGACAATTATTTTCCAGAATACTAGGTTTATACAATGTCCGAACGACAGTTTATTTAAATTATGTTTTAGTCTTTAAAAGATTTAGAATAATATTAAGTTAACCCGTGTAAAACCTTAGTTTAGTCATGATTCTAACATTATCGGTAACATATATATGTATATATCAAATGTTTATCACCATGTTTAGACAAGCTGATAATATAACTGGTGGCATCGATCGCGCTACGTTGCCGTTCCGGACACGGCCCGGGGCGACGTTGCCGCTCCGCGCGAACCTATTATTTATTATGTTATGGCCGCTCTGCATGTTTTGCGTCACTGCCGTGCAATGCCCGAATGCTTTTTTTTCTCTATTGTTCTCAGAAGGATTAATGTTCTAACAATAAATGTTGAAAAAGGATGTGCATTTCCTTGCTTTAACTGAAGTACTGTTTGTTCTGTTATTGTAATTCAATACTGCAGTGCCGTATGGTGTGGGCCGGTTACAAAATAAAACCATCCCATCTCTTCCCGTTTTTTTTTCGGAATGGCTAAATTCTTGTGGCCCTAAGGGCCTTTCAAGAGTCACCGTACATGTTTTGTTTAGGACGAGCGCAGAAGGCGCTCAGCCAGGAGCAAATAGTGTGTGCAGCAAAGGGCGTTGCTTTGGGAGGGTACAGCGGAATCGCGAGTCGGTGAGAAGTGCCCAAGGACGTGTCAATATCTGGTAAAAATGTTGGCTGAACACCGGTGTGTGTTCACGGTGTATGCGAGGGTGACGTCCTTGTCTCCGCCGGCGGGGACGATGTATATGTGTAGTAGATACTGACTTTAGTGACATCTTAAAAAATACAATTTATTATTTTATCTTAGAAAACACATGTTAGACCAAGTTTCTATTTAAACAGAATGAAACAACAAAATTTTAAGTTAGTAAATCTTAACCAGTCATAAATTCATACTAACTTGTAAGACTGAGCCCCTGTTTCGGCTTATGGTATGGTATTAGGGCCTTACCTATGAAATTGCCGTTTGTTCATAGTGGTCAATTTGAATTTAGTTATCTTGCATTCGACTTGGAATTCCAAATTCAAATTGATTTCAATTTAAAAACTATGACATTGTTTTATCAAAATCAGTTATTAATTTGTTTTCCGTCAAATGACTTTCTGTTTAGATATCGTTGTCGACCATGGAAACGGTTAAAATTCGCTTTATTTTCAAATATGTGTTCCGTCGTGGCAGCAACGCACCACAGACGCCACGCAATATCAACGATGTGTACGGACCAAACACCCCGAACGAACGCACGGTGCCTTTTTTGTTTGATCGTTTTCGTTTGGAAATTTAGACCTTACGAACAAGCCCCGTTGGACGACCGGAGACTAAAGTCGATAATGATGAATTGAAAGCAATAGTGGAAGCGGATCCATCTCAAACCACATCTAAGTCAGCAGCAGCCTTAGGCATAAGTGACAAAACCATACTGATTCATTTGTGTCAAATCGGGAAAGTGAAGAAACTCGCAAACTTTCGACTGAAAACTCCGTCACTCACCGTATTCGTCAGACCTTGCCCCTACTGATATCCATTTTTTTCGGAATTTGGATGACTTGTTACGGGGGAAAAAATTCGAGGGGAGGCAATGAAAAACGCCTTCAGAGAATTCATCGATTCCCGTCCCCGGGAGTTTTATAGCGTCAATCAATCAACTTCCATTAAAATGACAAAAGTGCATTGATAATAATATAAGTAAGTGTTAATATAAGTGGTAGGATAATAAAATATAAGCAATTACTTATCATTTGTTGAAACATTAATAAGCATGTGTTTAGAGATTTTTATAATGTAATTTTTATACTGTGTTTATGCTGTTGTTTCATATAAAATAAAATAAGTTCTCCCAAAGCTGGTCACCAGTCACCACACATGAGCCAACTTTGTAGTTTATTTATGTGGGTACATTTCTAGCAATTATCTAGTGTTTCCCTCATAGACAACGCAAATTCGTGAAATTGCGTGGAAACCAAGCGCTTTACTTTAATGAGTAAACTTGATGGCAAATCCGAATCATCCACCCTTGAAACGAAACGTCTACCTTGACAATTTTTTTACAATTGATTATAGAGCAAGTAGGCTTTTTTGTGTTTTGTTATAACGACTTCCTAGCGACAAGAGTACCGACTGCACGAGAAGTAGGAGTTTAGCACCAATTTCGGGCACGCAGCACCGGACAGCTTGCGATATCTCTTCCTCTATATCTGTCGTTTCCCTGCTACTTGGATAATGTCGTCTGACCATACATTAGTTAGGTATACCGGTTATCGCTATAGTTATCGCTCAGGCAAAGCCAGCGCGGATCGCTAGTGAACGATAAATAAACTATTTAACTTTTATGTCGCCGTAATTTTTCAATGTCGTTTCTACGAATATGATTAAACCAACGCATTTTTCTTTGTAAAATATTGCACTTTCACACTGTTCAATTTTAGAGATATAGAAAATATCTTTTGTCAAGGTTATTAGGCACTACCCACGCAGTGTTTTCTTATCTTATAAATGTATAGGTATACAATTTTTTCCTTATTAGTATTTCTTAGAAAATATGAAAACAGAAGTTTATTTTCTATTTCCAATTATCTTTACATTAATATAATAAGTATTTATTTTCAGAAAGGCACGAGAATAATAACACAAAATATTCAATTAATGATTTTTCAAAAGCAAGTATATAACTACTTTAATTCAATGTTTTGTTAAATTTTGTAATTAGTATAGGCAATAACTGGTCATAATCATTTCGATTGTCACAAGTCCCTAAGTATCAAAGTCCCATTCCTCCATTCCCATTTGTTCGGACCCATTGGATTTACACTCGAACTTGACCTTTCCTTGTCCTGTCCATCACTTCGCCAAGGCCCATCATCAGTCCGTCACGAAATAATATATACAACAGTAATAACGTTATATTAGAACCACATCCAAGTTACTAATACACTAGCCATCTGTCATCCATCTATCAACCAACGAGTTTTTGGATGATTGATGATTGTAATATCTTGTGTAGCAGTGGGCGTGCATCTCGCACAAAGTATAACATTTAACTACTACTTATCTACGCTAAACCTACGTTAACAGGACAAATCGAAGGTGGTTATTAGACTCTTTGATATAACTCCCACCTCGGGTTTCTACAATTACACCTCTAGTGACAGAATTGCCACGATACGGAGGTGTCGGCTGCCGCGCACAGTACCGACCAAAAATCGTTTTTTGCCGCGAATCCGTAGCCTGTGGAACGAACTGCCTCAACGGGTCTTTCCCTTAATATTTTCTTAGGTTTTCGCGATTACTATACATAGCAATTAAACAACTTTGAACGTGGTCACGGGGTTAGTCAGTCACCCCGTGACCACGTCCACTGCAAAGTGTTCGAAACGTCGGGATATAAATAATGTTAAATATACGCGATTTAAACCGTTCAAAGTTGTTTAATTGCTATGGGTCTTTCCCTTATTGTACGACATGAGGTTCTTTATGAAACTTGTGAATGGGATTCTGCAAGGCCGGCAGCGCACCCGCATACCTCCTGGTGTTGCAGGTATCCATGGGCTGCGGTAACCACTTACCTACTTATATACTTAGGGACTTGCCCATTTGCCTCCTTTAATATAAAAACTTTAATTCCAGTGGGTTAAAAGAAACATTTAAATAGGTTTTGTTATTATTTGTATACAGATACCAATAATACTTATTACCTTGAACTAGAGATGACAATAATGGTTGAAATTGGTTATTAGTTAATAGTTAATTGATAAAAAAAAATATCGATAATTTTATTGGTTGAAAATATTAGTTAATATTCTTATTCAAGTACCTAAAACATGTTGATGTTAATGATGATAAAGTCCAATATTCTACTTATGCATGTTAAATTCAATGAACTTTCCTTCATACTTGAACAGGCTTAGGACTGTCTAGCATTATCTTAGTTAGATATTTAAACATTTTAACACGTAAGAACAGCTAGGCGTATTTAAAGTTCATTGATTTTATGTACATTGTTTTAGTATTTACCTACACTTTTATTTTTTTTATGGTTTTTGTACATTTTTTTTGTGTTGTTCATTTTTTTAGTTTTTTTTAGTTTAAATTTTTTATGTTGGCCACTCTTGTGATGTAGTGAGGCGGGTTCTTCTATCATATACGATATATCCCGCCTTTGAAAATGCCCGCTCACGGGGCACCGATGATACCATTATATTACATTTGGTTTTGAAAATTTTGTATAGTACAGGATATATACATTTGTGTGTCCGCCACCATGTCAAGGGACAAAGTTTTCTGTTAATAACTGTCTCCTTTAAGAACAAGGTTCCTTTAAGAACCTTTAAGAAGATAAGTCTTTTTTACAATACTTGCAAGTTGCGACTTTTTCTACTCCCACACACTTATTAAAATGGTTCCAAGTCTCATTATTCCGTCTCGGCATTTTGTAAAACAAACTTCACATTCAGGAGAAACACAACAACGACGACGCTACTTTGTTTTCAAGATACTTATTACAACTAACCAACCAATAAAAACAACAACGACTCGACTTTGTTTTTACTTAATAACACTGACCAACTAATAAAAATAACAACGACGCGCAACTAACCAACCAATAACCAATAACATTATCTACGTATTTGATAAAAATATCACATCACTTTGTTTAGAATAAAAATATCGACAACAGTAAATCAGTGAATAAATAAAAATAACGACGCGCAACTAACCAACCAATAACCAATAACATTACCTACGTATTTGATAAAAATATCACATCACTTTGTTTAGAATAAAAATATCGACAACAGTAAATCAGTGAATAAATAAAAAATGTGCTTTATTTTAAGGGCGATAGGCCATGCAATTGAATGCACTTAACTTTTTAAATATTCTTCACAACGGCTAACTTCAGTCCGGTCACCTGTACCTAATATCATGTCGGAAAAGGACGGAAGTAAAATATGTCAGCGTACAAAAATGTTCCATAACTATAAAACTTTAAAGTTGAAATTTAAATGCAGAGGCAGGCAAAGCGTGAGGTGAGGTCATCAACCCAGATTGAAGTTGATATTTTTATTCAATAACGTTAATTTTGTTTATTAAACAGAATGGTTGATTTTTAATATTAGTTAATTTTAATGGTTGATGGTTATATTTATCATCTCTACCTTGAACCCCAAACTAGGTTTAACCTGTCCTTATGGGTTTCAGGCTTCCATCGCACGTGATACAATAAGATTACATTAAAATTAAAAAAGTATAGTATGTAATTTTAATACCATATATATGTATAATTTGTAGACCATTAAGAATAAAAAAACGGAATGCATATGTATGTATAATCACATTTTTTTTTATTAATCAATCTGTTTTATTTAATAAATTTGGTTAATGTACATTCAAGTATACCTATATTGCCAACTGGAGTGAGTGTGGGTGGTTGGTTGTTTGTGTGAAGGTGAATTAAGTGAGTGTGTGTGGCTTAGTGCATGTTATTCAAGGTAAAGTCGTCTAACTATTCTTAATAACAACTCTGTATTCGTAAAGGTGAATCCCAAAAGCGATTTAATGATTAATTTGTTACATACGTATCTTGATTTGTCCTTCATTGAGAGCTGTTTATTCGCCTTAGTGTAAATGTGGGGTCCCAGCAAATCGCCTAAACCTTTGACGAGATGCTGTCTTAGTTTTCGGAGTGTTCTATGTAACAACACTTGCCTTACAGTTCGACAGGACTATTCGGTGGAATTTAAGAATTAATGAAATTAAAGGAATTTAATACACTACTTTCTAACAGTTAATAAATTTGTTTCTTCTTACAACAATTGAGTTGGATAGCAATAAGGCTTTCTTTCGCTAGATAACTTTAGGTGAAGCACTTTGGTCCTTTTTTAATTTTAACATATTTTCTGTAGTATTACCGCCCCGAGCTGTGATACAACAATACGTTATAATAGAATAAACAAGAGCCCATAAGTACATTGATTTTAGAGCAAATTCAGTGGTAACATTTCAAATACCCTTCAAAATATAAATAAGGTGACACCCTACCGGCCACTGCTGCTATATGAGAGCCCCAGATTAATCTATAATCAATCAAGCATTGGTGTGGTGTG
This sequence comes from Sesia apiformis, assembly GCA_914767545.1. Lineage (NCBI taxonomy): Eukaryota > Metazoa > Arthropoda > Insecta > Lepidoptera > Sesiidae > Sesia > Sesia apiformis. The sequence continues at coordinate 1,871,434 of OU611968.1, forward strand.
GTAAGCATTGTAGCATCACCAAGCATTTATAATCGGCATTTTTTAATTTCTATTGCCTCTCCGAGGCCGAAATAAATTTAAAAAATTCCAAAAAAATCAAGCGCAGGCTTGGATTTGAGTTGGCACGTACACTCGTACATGGGACCCAGTGATTGAACTTTGTAAACCCAGAAAAGTAGATGCGTTTTCAAACTCGCATATGGTGTGGTGATATTGTTAGTATAGTGTGCAAGGAACTTAATCAACAAAAACAAGTTCAGTGTAGGCTAGTGAATCGACAACGAACACGACGGAGGGTAGTCAGATTGTCTGTCCATAGCAACATCTTCACCCGCCACCGCAGTCCCGCCTAAATCGTGAGTAACCCGCTTGCATAATAATTCTTATGTTCAACCACGATAACAAAACTTTAAAATCTTAAGTTATATGATTTATTAATTTTTTTTTCACTTTGCTGGTATTTATCACAAAAATGTATTTGAATGTCTTTTATACTTGGAGGTTTTTTCGTGCGAAATGTAAGAAATTTGGATTTGGTTTGCTTAAGTTTTACTTACTTTGGCTTTACTTACTTAGTTAAGAGTTAATAGCTTTGTTCGCGGTAAGGATTCAGAACTAATTCGGAACTAGTACTGAACTAATTTGGAATCGTAGTAGAGCGCATGCTCGGTTATAGACCGATTCGTGATTTTTATTTCCGCGAACGATTTCGGAACCAAACTGCGTACGATCTACTGTCAGCGGCAGTGTTACCAACTCTCAAAAATATTTATCCCTAAAGCTTAAGTCAAAAACCCCCAAAATCGCCCCAATTAATCTTAGAAATCCCCCTAAAAAAATATATAATAAAAGAAAAAATATAAATTACAAAAATGCAATGAAATTTCTTTACCTTTTAAATCTGGATCTGTTTCCCAAATCTACGTGTACTTCTGACTGTACATTTTTTTATTTTTAGTTTCTTTAGGCATCATTAACAAATTGCTTGTCGGCACAGAAGTACAACAACAAAATCGAATTAAACAAGTAAACAATAATCAACGTACATATGTATAGGCACATAGGCCTATACATAGGCACAATAACCACCAGTCACCACAGAGTAGTTGTAATATATTTGTACTAGATGTCGTTAAGTCGCTAGGTCAACAAATAAATATGATTAGCTATTATAGTTTGGATTGTCCCAGGGCCTATACTTTCACATAATATATGAAAAATATATATTCAAAAAAATATATGAAGAGTCAAAAAATCCCTAAAAATATAAAACCCCTAAAAAAAACCCATCCCACTTATTTACCCCCTAAATTTGGAGGGGAAACCCCTAAGTTGGCAAGTATTTAAGTGGACCCACCAAAACACATTACTCTTATTAGAGTATTATATAAACTTATTTATATAAACAACAAACAAAATTAATCATATTTTATTTAACCCTTAATAAATTAATAAAATTTATATTTTATTTAACTATTTAACCAGTTTATTAGTTTCTAACCAACTGAATATAGCCGCAGCATGTATGTTAAATGTCGTTAGGTAATAACTGCGCATGTCTGGAACTACGGATTCTTGCCAAAGTTATAGAACTAATAGAACTGATTCTGAACCGATCCTGAATCGAGTTCGACGGTTCCGCGAACACAGAACTGTAACTAGAAATTCTGAATTGTGTGTTCCGCGAACGGCATTATTTGAACTGCGCATGCGTATAGTTCCGAATCAGTTCTGAATCCTTACCGCGAACGAAGCTAATATTTTCTTAGTAAGCCATTTCGACTAGTTGTTCCCGACCTGTTAAGTAGCTATGGAACCATCACAAAGGTAACCCTCTAATACCGACTATTTCATCTTTCTGAGCAGTACGGCATACTGTCACCACTGCTTACGCAGCCAGCCCTTTTTTGTCCATTGCTAAACACCGGCCTCCGCACGCGCATTGTCTTGTGTCCATTTTTTTAGAGACGATGTTGTGCCTCAGGGATTGTGGTTGTAGTTTATCCCTTATCGCCTTTTTCGACACCCACGGCACAGTGTACGTACACAGTGGGCCAACGCCTTTGATGTTTGCGTAAAAGCCGACATCGCAAGACACCGGTCACAGCACCTAGGGTTGTCACAGTTCTTTATAATTTAAATAAAATACAATTATATTATTTAATGCTTTAATACTTTTTTTACAATGCTTTATATGTATGTATATGTATTACAAATGCGTTATAATGTTTTATATAAAACTACATATATGGATATTATAAAGTATGAATTTCCAAATCTGCTGTTATAAATGGGCGACCGTCAAATGTTTCCGGTTTTTAGATTTAATGGATTTGAAATTTCTGTTATTGAACTTAATTATATAAAAAATCCTCATCCTCATAAATAATTTTAAAAAAAAATCTATTGGGAAGCATGCGCACGGTTTGGTGTTGAATTTTATTGTGCTCAAATACTGAAACAGTTTGAATCCGATGTTGTTTCTAGTAAAAGAAGTAAAGATCGACATCAATTCTGTTTCCAAGCTATGGATATAATTCACAAAATCATACAAATTAAAACATTTAAAACAAACAAGCGTTAGCCCTGATAGACGAGTCCCGAGCTACCAGTAAGGCAGCTCGGGCTCGCCCTACCCGCGTCTCACCCCTCACGCCCCGCACGATTGCCCTGTCTAAACGTCTCTTTGGCCGACTATATAGATTCTTAGATTGTGCCCACGGGCAAAGATGGATGGTCACGCGGCCAATAGTAGTGTGTTATTTAACAATTTATGCTACGATGTAAAATTACTTTTTTTTTTTTAAGTTTTGATACATTATTTAGTGGCCGTCGATTTATTTTAGTTCTTGTTGTAATTTCTCTTCATGCCACCATTAATAATAAGATCAAAAACTCCATTTCTCTAGAATTTAGAGTAAAATCGTTTCTCTTAAGTAAATATATTCGTATCTCTGTTGTTTTATTGTTATTTGATTGAGACCGAGCGAATGATCGCGGAAATAGCTAATTCTATTTTTATAGGGCTCGACTGATGAGAATGTAGGAATTGCTTCCAGGAATTTACTCGATGAGTGTATTTGCTCGGACGGTAGCGTTTTGATATATTATTAGGTAGATATTAAATAATCTACCTAGATAAATCATTCCCGAAGCCGGAAACCATTCTACCTATGATTCTAAATTGATTGACATATACAGACAGAAACACGCTAATGTACTCAAAACCGTTCTATCCTACAAGCGCATAAGGTTCCGATGAGTATACATCACCTTGTTGCTGACTGTACGTATAATGTTAAGCATTTTGTTTATAAAAATATCGAATTTTATGCGTTGTATTTAACAAATTTTACGAAAATTGTATGTGTATTTGGATTCATTTAAGGAAACCAGAAAAGTACTTAATGATAATATACTTAAAGATGTAACAAATAACTAAAAAAAACTGATTGGTTATTCAATTCCATCGCTTGTATCAGTGACCCGGGTGACACGTTTTCATACCTTTCCATGTCGTATTGATAGCCCGCAGTCAAGCGAGACGGACATCAACTGACGCGTGACTAGTGCATACTTATCTAATTGAGTTCTTTGCCCGATGTAAACAATTCTTGAATAAACACAGACACATAAGTAAGCACACAGATAACTTAGAAGTACATTCAAACACGCCGAATTTGATGTCTTCTTATTAGCTGAATACAGAACTACGTCAAAGTTTTTGCACGTCTAACTACAAATGTAAACGAAATCTATTAGGTACGAACAGGCACCGAATAGCACGAACTTACGTTATTGAATCTTTATTCAGCTAACATTCTATATGGCAAAACAGGCAAAAGTCTTGCCATTTTGTCTATTTTATGAATATGTTTTTGAATCTTTACAAATTCCACCATTTTAGTGTTATAATAAAATAATAAATCAGATTTCCAATAACCATAAGTTTCTCTTAATCAACATAGTGCGGTCATCAAGCAAGACAAGAGACCGCGAACCCGAAAGTTGTGGAATGAACTGCCAGCTGTTTTACAACTGAGCTGCGAGCTGTGAACAGAATTCACATCTCCTCTGGTGTTGCAGGTAGGTATCCATGTGCGACGGTGAGCACTTACCATCATGTGACCCACCCGCTCGTCTGCCATCTCTTCTATTAAAACACTAATCACAAATCTACCATTAAAATTAGTGAACTTTTCCTTTCAGTCTTATATTTAAGGAATGCTGATACGTTGCCGACCGTACATTATACAACGTGTATTCTACTCTTAATCCCGTGAAAATGTTCCGAATTATACTTATACTTTATACGCAAGGTTACTTGTGTATATAGTATAATATTTTACTACTAGCAGCGCCAGCGACTTCGTTCGCGTGACCTTTAGAATTATTCCCATGGGAACTCTATAATGGATCTGCATAAAAGTACCCGGTACATACGCTATAACTGTGCCATGTTTCCTTAAAATCCGTTCAGTGAGTTTTGCATGATGCGCGTTCAAACAGACAGACAAATATTCCAAAAAAATGTTGTTTTGGCCTCTGTATCATTCATAATATTAGGGGTTAAAGTATGAAATTGCCGATTTGTACTGAAAAATTAAAACCCGTTTTTTCTAAAATGTAACATATTTATTTAATCAAAATATTTACCCTCATTATCTATACATTTTTGCCATCTAATCGGAAGTTCATTTATGCCATTTCGGCTAGATGGACAGACGACCTCATAAAGGTTGCGGGCACCCGCTGGATGCAGGTCGCTGCCGACAGGTCTAAATGGCGGACAATGGGGGAGGCCTATGTCCAGCAGTGGACGTCCAAGGGCTGAAAAGAAGAAGAAGAAGATAGAACTCTGGAGATGTAGATTCGACAAACTGTGTGAAAGCATTTTGTACTGCCTCTTGGGAAGAAAATTTTTTACCACGTAGAAAATTGTCCATATCACGAAAAAAATGGTAGTCCGTTGGAGCAAGGTCTGGCGAGTACGGAGGATGACGTATGGTTTCAAACTGCAGCTCCTGTAGAGTTACAACGGTTTCTCGTGCAGTGTGAGGTCTTGCGTTATCATGGAGCAATAATGGTGAAGATCGATTCACGAGTCGGGGCTGTTTCACTGCTAGTTTCGCCATCATTGTTCGAAGTTCGGCACCGTAAACATCTGCTGTTATTGCTTGACCAGACCTGAGAAAGCTATAGTGAATAACACCATGAATAGACCACCAAACAGTTACCATTACCTTTTTATTGGTAAGCTTTGCTTTAGGGCACTGTTGCGGCGTTGCATTGTTGACCTGGGGTCAGCCATTGCATTTTTCGCTTTCGGTTATCGTAAAGAATCCACTTTTCGTTACATGTCACAATTCGATCCAATATTCCTTCATTTCTGTACCGATTCAACAAGGCAACGCAAGTTTCAACACGCGTTTCTTTCTGCAGATCAGTCAAATCATGAGGCACCCATTTTTCATATTTTTTTATCTTATTGATTTGATGCAAATGAGTCAATATTGTAGGTAAGGTAACGTTAAACCATGCCGCTAATTCCTGGGTAGTTTGACTCGGATCGGCTTCCACCATCTCCTTCAATTCAGCGTTATTCACCGGTGTGGGCGGTCTTCCACGTGGTTCGTTCTTCAAGTCGAAGTTTCCATTACGAAAGCGTTTAAACCAAAAACGCACGGTTCGTTCATTAGCAGTCTCCTCTCCAAACGCAGCATTGATATTGCGAGCCGTTTCTGCCGCGTTAGTTCCGCGTCGGAACTCGTATTCAAAGATTACTCGGATTTTCGAAGTATCCATCTTTCCCGTCTAAGCTGAATTAAAAAAACAATTGAAAGTCAAAAATCGAATGTTGCACATTTTTTAAAACAAGAACCTCATAGGTATCATGTTGAAAAAAGTTTCACTCGAAAATCTCACACCATGAAGGTTTTATGTCAATTAAAAGTATCTATTACTATAAAAAGGCAATTTCATACTTTAACCCCTATTATCATAGTGATACACTGCTATTTTTTTTTTTCATATATTTTTAATGTACAAACACGACTCTTTTGCGATTTTAATATATATATAGATTAGGGATCAGACACGCCAGGAGTCAAACATGGACCCTTTGTTTATTAACCAAACAATTTTACGATAAAAAGGGTCGCATTTCCTTTGTGTTCCGTGGATACCTAGATAGGAAAAACTCGTTTTACAAGCACCTAGCCGGTAGGTATATTATATATTTTCCCCAATAGACGTACACGTTTCAGTAGTAGCTGAGTTATGCCAGAGCCCATTCCCATCCCATCATATCCTATCTCTCTCTATTTTCCCAACACTGTCTCCCTATCCATTCCTTAATCTGCAAAGGTAGGCAGCGCATCTGAGGGTGTACCAACGTTTGTAATTCTGGTCTGATGTTGGTATGTATCGCGGATGTCTATCCACTTACCATCAAGTGGACTGTCTGCTCGTCTGCCGCCTTTTATGTATGAAAAAAACAAATGTAGGTAACTTTGATTTTGAAATTTGTGAATGCACCAAATGCATTTTTAATTTAAGTAATTGTTCTCATTTTTGTCGCTTTTATTGTAACTTGAATCGCCTATTTTTCTGCTAATCTCTCCCAATGCCCAACCATTCCATAGTTCATGTCACAGCATCCATATAGGCCTCTCGCAAGGCTCCCATCCCACATACGATCTTCGGACCCTTATCATCCAACCACCACTGATGAAGAGTGAACTCACCAATGTTATCGTAAACAATTACCCGCCTGTGGCTTTGTCGTAATGAGCGCCAGTGAGCGCTAGGGAGAGAGACTAGCGACTGAGCCTCGAGCGTTAAACACTCGTGACTAGTGAGCAAATTTTTAATGTTTGATGGCCTCAATCTTAAATTCTATTAAAGTCAAGGTTTACAGCGCTGATTTAGTGCTCAAACCGTAAATCAGCGCTAATATTTTCAACACTACTCGCAATGGCCAGCGAAACGTTTTAAGGCCTGCAACCTTTTATGGTGATGCAATGCTCAACACGGAATTATTAATTTTTACCCAACTGTATTATTGTGCTAAACGCGTTAAATCCAGCGCAAATGTGACACGTACGCGGATTTACGTTATTTGCGAGTTCGCTGCGAAAATAAACGATTTCCTCCGTGACTAACAATGCATAATGAACGTTATCTCCATTAGTCATGCCTGACATTGCCAAGGTGACGAGGGCGGCAGTAATGTTTGTATTTACTATATATATATAGCCATTGCCTGCCGCTTTGCCCGCTTGGATATTTTTTTTATAAGAGGACGGCGGCAGGCGAACATACAGTTCACCTCGTGGCAAGTGGATACTGTTACCCATGTACATCCGCGCTACATGACAACTTCAGTCCAGAATGGCAAACGTTGCCACGCCTCCGGATACACAGCCTACATTTCAAGACGTAGGAATGGACATTTAATACCTGATAAATGATAAGAATTACTGATACCTGATTTAATATCCTGTAATCTACATCAGTTACGTTATTACGTATTGTCGCGTTTCCCCAGTGCGAGAGCTAAATTACGCGGGTACGACAAGGGTAAGAGGCAAGATTGTTTCAATAGCTTGTTATATTTAGTCAGTTAAACCTAATACAAAAAAATGTTCCTCAAATTCGCATGAACTCGTCATTTCCGTGGGAACTTCATAATTTATCTAGATAAAGAGTACCCTAAAAGTTAATCCAGCCTATAAGTTATAATAACTATGCCAAGTTTCATTAAAATCCGTCCAGGGGTTTTTGCGTGATGCACGTTCAGACAGACAGACAAGAAATTCCAACAATTGTTGTATTGGGCTCCGTATCACATGATGTGCTTTACATTTTCCAGAAAAAAAAGTTACATACAGTTCTGCTACGAATTTATTACGAGTATATGTGTATATATATAACCATAAATATAATTTGTCGTCCACTGCCGCACACGAGCCTTCTCATGCACATAGTCTTGTGCGTATATATATATGGCTTTAAATCGCCGCTCTGGCTAAGCGGGTTGCCGAGTCCATTCATTCAGAGGTGAAGTTGTTCCTCAGGGCTTGTTATTGGCCTAAACAAATGCGACATTTCAAACACACGAAAACTTCTACCTCCAAAAAAATATTCATCATTTCGTCTTATTTATGTCTTTATAATTTCGCTTAAGTCCTAGTAAACAAAAAAAAACGTTTTTTTTGTCTTTGCTGTTTTCGTGTCGACAATCAAGTTGATGGAACAGAAAAGCATAATGATAATGACGCAATACTACTCGTAGTTGTTATTATGACTTTAAAGTAAATATAAAGTTCCATAATTACCTTATCTAAATTAGTTATTGCGAACTCTGGTACAAACAATATTTGTACTTCATTCTCCTCTGTAATATCTTTATATAATACGTCTTCTTATCAATGAACATGTGATACATTTAAGTATTTCGAGTATATTTTAAAGGTCATTCATTATTAAAATAATAACTGGAGACGTTAATTAAAATTTAATTGTTTCAAGATTCTTTTTAAATAGAATCATGATCTAACATCTGATACATAAGATATAGCAATAAAAAAAATGTTTTTATCATGCTTGCACTCTAACCCCTTTAGTAAAATATTACTTACATATTTAATAAAATATGTTTTTCTTTCAAAATTGCACAAAAACCCCTTTAGTGCAAAATTGTTATTTTATTTATATATATATATATTATATTTATATATAAAAACCTTTTAGTGTAATTTTGTTATTTTAATTATTTTTAAAAATGTTTTTGTTTTCAATATTACATTAAAAATATTGATCTTATTATATTACTTACATATTTTAAAAAATCCGTTGTTTTTTTCAAGATTGCACTAAACTAAGTTTGTATTTGTACTAAGCTTTTACTAATACAATTACATCATCGTGGATGTTTTTTTTGAAAGAGAAACAATTAAACAACAGAAAACACTGAATGAGCAGCAAGTACACCGATCGTAATTTAACAGATGCGCTAGGTTTATGTTCTCTGGTGGATAATAAAGATAAAGGAGTCCCACGAAGTGAGACTCCGTCGACTTGGTGAAGACATTCTTGGTAATTCCAAATTATTTAGTGCAGTAATTAAAAAATAAGTTGTTTTGTTGATCGTGATTTAGTTTATTTTTGTTGCTCTTTTTAAATATAAGCCTTTTTGAAATAAATGAAAAAATCGATGTTTTTGAAAATGTCATTTGTTAATTGTACCAGTTTGAAGAATAGCCCACCAGTTTCCTGTTCAGCTTGCGTAACTAAAGGGAAAACCATTTAACTGGATCTCCAATGTCAACCTGTTTCGACATGACACCGAGGTAACTCGTTGCGTTTCATGTGAACTGAAGTGTACAAGAACGCGTCGTTTTAAATTAATAATTAATTCAATTTTGCTATAAATTTTGTTAACTAGCTTATGTATCTGATTTCGCGTGAATATTAATAAATTTGACACCACTTTACCGATTTTAGATAAAAATCTACATCCTGTCCATAGGGACACAGATTATATTACAATAGTGACAAAATTAATTTATAAATGTACAATACCCAAGGTATACTCACAAAAAATGTATTAGAACAATTTTGTAGCGTTCGTCCTACGTATCTTGTATCCTATGTATCTTGTAGGTCACGTTTCAAACGTACTAACACTTCCTTCTCTTATATACTACATATGTGTATTCGTTAAGAGACCTACTGGGTTGTTTATGAAAGCTTCCTCGGTGAATCCTCGTAATCGTTGACATCCCGGTAGATCTGTGTTTCATGTAACTCCAAAAATAAATATCAAAGAATAACGAAAGCGTTTAATTATATGTATTAAAATTTATAATAAAAATCCTGTTTATATAAAGAAACTACTTAATTAAATCACTATAAAAAAAAATAAGTTTTATGTGAAAAACAATTTTATTGTGATCTCATTTATGACGTTTTAGAGAATGCTTGTTATGTGTACATATGTATATTTTGTTATAAATTTATGTCATACAGTTTAGTACAGTCATACAGTATTCTAGTAAATTTCTATTAAACATATTATATTTGTATGTGACATGTCGTATACTGGGGCGAAACATGCACGTGTACAATAACCAACAGTGACACCTCTAATACCACGTTTGACGCAAATAAATGTTTATTATTATGGAGGGGGGGGGGGGGTGGGGTTGTAATGACCAGAAGGAAAACTTATCATCCCGTTATACTCCCCTTTCCCCATCCATCCCACCTTGTTCCCTAATTAGTAATACACTCTTAAATCTGCAAAGATAAGTGGTGCTTCAGAAGATGTGGCAACGTTTGTCATTCTGAAATGATGTTCGCATGTATCGCGATGTGAATAGGCGACAGTATCCACTTACCACCAATAGTATTAGTTAGTGTTAATACGATACTGCCACACGCCAAGTTTAAAACGAAAAAACAATCGACCTAGGGTTTTTAAATTAACAGACAGCTTCTTGACTTTAAATTGACGCTTTTTGGAATTGAATTATGTTGCAACATATGTATTAGCTTTATTTCCTTAACACATTCAATGCCTACGGTCACATAAAAAACCTATGCACGGGGGCCAAACTATTATTTTTTGTTATTTTGCTCATTGTTTATATTCGAAAATGTACGAGATGGCCACTGGGGTCCGAGTGGGCGGCGGGCGGTATCGCTCCCTACGCAACTCCCCACTCGGTTCCCCGAGTGATAGGCATCGTATGTGTTAAGAAACTAAAGCAATTCTTCCAATCGAAAAGCGCCCATTTAGATATTACCTAAAAAAAATCAGTGGTCGGATTAACGAGATCGGTATTAGGTGGCTTTACGTTAATCGCAATTTTAGATTTATATAAAAAAAAAGAATATTCCATGAGACTCGCGTAATCCGGTCGAAAATTAGACATCTGATTTGTTAAAATCGGCCCATTAATACAAGGCGATATGGTAGAATGAATATCCATAATACATAAATTGACAAATTTACCTTTCTTTCTTGACTTTGATGTAGTCGATTTTTTTATAGAAAAAGGCGGCAGACGAGCATACAGTCCACCTGGTGGTAAGTGGTTAGCGGATACTGTCGCCCTGCCAACATCAGCCGAGAATGACAAACGTTGGCACGCCGCTACAATTAGATACAAGCCGACTGGCAACACCAGTCAATAATACTACACTACATATGGCTAGTACCTAACAGGAAGGCTATCAAGTGTCCATCAACGTCCCCGTTGTCCATAGACTATTAAATTAATAGATATCTCTAACCATTACCTAACCTACGCTCCACAACACCCATGTAGTGTAATATACATACATTTAATATAGTTATATTTAGTCTACGTTCGAATACGTACGTCATACACGTGCGGCGATATACAATAACAACACTGTTGTATGTATGCGTATGTATGGTGGTAGTAATCTGAAGGGTCAGTCCCCCGCGCCCGCCGGCACCCCCGCTCTCCATCGATCGCGCGACGTTGCCGTCCCGCAACTTTCGCCGAGCGTTGCCAGCTCTACGTTTATTTAGATAGATGGGAACAAGTGACGGATGGAATTATTATTACTTGTTGCTGATTTTAGCAAAATATTACCTGGACTCTTGGATGTAAAATGCGGACAAATGTGAATTCAATACATTGGATATAGGAATACATAGTGTTAATGTAAAAAATACATAATTCCAAATTATTTAAAAGTGATAAAATAGCAATTTTCAGCACTACATAGTTCTCTTTCATTTTAAGAATTTACTTTGTCTTTTTTTTTCAAAACATGCAAACAATTATATGCCATTATACTTCCTGTTGCCCATCGTTCCCAACTCTTCCCAGATCTCCAAAGATGGGCAACTCATCCGGAGACGTTTGTCATTTCTAATGTTGGTTTTTAGTTTCTTTGTTAGGAACAACTAACACTGATACAATATATTTTAAACAATCGAGTACATTACTATAAAGAAGTGTCTTATTATATCACATACTTCGTTGTCCACAAATGGTATGTATTGCGGATGTCCACTGGCGACTTGCCACCGGATTCACTAACCGCCAACTCGACTATCTGCTCGCCTGCCACCTTTCTATAAAAAATATATGTTCGGATATAGCCGTAAAAGAGAATTATCGAAGATGTCAACAAAAAAAACACATTCAATAATTACGATTTCGATACCGCAAATACAACACTGCTATTCTACATGTGCAAAAATTAGACTATATACTATTCCACCCCTAGAGTGCTTATTTACCGCGTCTAGTGAATCTCATATCGATGATTCAGTCACCGTCACCTAACTTTTTATTATCCACTGTTGGAACACAGTCTTGGGCACGAGGAATGTACCTTGCGTAATCTTAAATCAATACAAGGTTAAAAAAAAAGTTATACAAAAAAATCTCAAAAATGAGAATACAGAGATATTTAAAATTTGAAAAACTTAACCAAATTCAGTATAAGTCCTTACGGACAAGAACCCTTTATAAACATGCGGGTGTCAGAGCTGACAATCCACCTATAAGTGGAGTGTCGCTCTGCGACATCCGTGACACATGAAAATATAAATTAAGAAGACAGACGTGGGCACACCCGGGTCGCCTACCTTTGGAAAGGATGGGGAAAAAGGAGTTTTTCTCAGCCCTTGTAATACTATTATTCCTGGGGGTAGGGGGACGCGGGGGGGGGGGGACGTAAATAATATAAATAGAATAAGGAATTACTATTAATTTAAAATTAACTGCCAAATTTATTCATCTTACGAAAAGTATAGCAGAAATATCAGCTGTGCAAATGAAAAATCTAACAAATTATGGCATGTGATTATCTATATACAAAACTATGCTATCGCATCCCATGTCACAGTTAGTTTAGCCATTTGCGATGAAACCAAAAATGTAAAAATCTAATTTTTCATTCATAAATCTCTTTTACTTGGTATTTAATTTGCGCAGCCATCTTTACTTATTCTGGGAATTAAAAACAAGTAATAAATGTAAGAAAAGTTTTCTACGATATTATCACTTTGCAAAATTGGAATGACCACATAAAGCTAAATTCTTTAAAGAATCTAAAAAAAACTGTCCTTAATTATTCTAAATCTGATGAATTCACGAGAAGTTTCAACGCGCTATCACTATCACAGTTGCCCGACCTAATATTTTTAATTAAATTAATTACTTGGCTACGGAATTCTAATTTTTGATCTATATCAAATCGCCTGACGACAGGTAAAAGGGATTCAAAAAAAGATCTGTCTTCATCCTCCACTGGGTAACAATTACTAGTAGAAGTCGCGTCTGGGAATGGAGTGTCCACAAACTCTATGGTATTCTCTTGCTTAGTACTCGTGTGATCTATTCTTCTTCTTTTTAAATTGTCTATGATCGACGGGGAGTCGTTCATATCGTTCGCCCATACATTTTCATCGTTCAAAATTGTAAATCGCAGCTTCTTTTTGCCTTGCTTTTTTAACTTTGGCGGGTCATCATTGTCGCTGTGCCAGGGTAGACTGGAGTCATTGTCGTTCTCAGCGTCTCCGTCACTTCCCTGGTTATCATCTTTATTGTAGACCTCGTGGAGGAATGTCAGGTGCTTCGCGTACATATACGATTTCTTCCCATCCGGTCGCTTCAGGTTTCTTACAAATGAATCCCGTATATTCCTCCATTTCCCGTGCAGTTTTCTGTCTGAAAAAAACATCGAATTTAATAGGTACTCGACTATATGCGCACTTCATCTCGTCTGAGTGGGACAACGTGACATTGAAGTTTCACGGTCGCCATATTGAATTTATTTTGTGACACACGTGGGATTTATGACTAATCGTTTGTTTTATCTATCTATAATAGACATTCAGTGAGTAGGTAAATTGTCTAGTTTTGTTGTTTATGTTAACTTAGAAACTTAAATAAATAGAAAATGTCTTCGCGCAATTATTCTGTGCAAAAATATCATTCGCACACAGTAATTTCACTTAGTTCCGACATCAGTAAAACAAAATACAATCCCGTGTCCCTACATAATATCTAAATAATTTCAGAAAAGTCTATCAATATGAATCTGCTCATTTACACAAGAAGTTTCTCGAACATCGGTCAAAAGTTAATATAAACAACTGTTACCAACTTATCATCTGATCACTGTTATCGTCGATTTTTAATCATCATGTGAACAGTTGTAGGCGAAAATTGTATATAGTTTGGTCGCATATGAGAATCGTAGACAATATTCTCACCCAAACCGTTCGAGAGACTCCTTGTGTAAATGAGCCTTTATGCCTGTACTTACACACATCAATTTTCTCATCCTTCGGCATATCATCGAAATCCGCGATGAATATTCTCGCTACCTTGTCCCACGCATCCTGTTTTTTTTTCTGGAATCTGTTATCTTCGTTGTTAAAGTCCCATATTTGCGGGTACTTGTGCACTTCTTTTATGAACAGTTCGACGTCGAGGCAGTACGTCATGGCACGGTCGCGTTGCGTTTTGCGTACATTCAAGCGGTGCGCGCGCGGTGTTGCCCGCACGAGCAACGGAAGCCGAATGACGTACGCAGCGGAGTCGGTGCGAGATCGCAGCGGCACGCCGCCGCGCCTTGGCCGCGTAGCGCTGCGATCTGGCAACGTCGCACTCGTGTTTTTCGTAAATACAATGTTACGGGCTTCATTGATTATTCTTATTCTATAGGTATAACTACTCTTGTAGTACCTAAGTGTGCTGTTTTCCTGTGGTTTCGTAGCTACGGAGTTTGACTTTGGTATATATTGTACAGTAGCTTTGGTGTTGTAGGTTATTAATACACAGGTATCGTTTTTGTTGACTTGGTTGAACTGCGGTATTGGGTTGGGTTGGGTCACGACTGGTGACTCTTGAAAGGCCACTAGGGCCACAAGAATTTAGCCATTCCGAAAAAAAGGGTTGGGTTGGGTGGAAGCCATTTTGAGAATATTGGAATGGTGACATTCTGTATCAGTAACATACTCCTACAGACCTACTTATACGTAAGTATTATATCTAACTATCTAGACTTGATAAATATGTCTGTCGCAGAAAGATATAATAATTACGAATGATACTAAAGATTAGAGAGATGTTTTTATGATAAATGAAATCAATCATATATATTTTTTTATAATAATTGTTTTGTTAATAAATGATACAAAAATATTAGTGTATGATGTACACAGAATATTTATGGGACCTTTGGCCGAAATATAATGGAAAGATTAAAAAATTTAAAAGATGAAAAGGGAACTTATAGTTGGTTCTAATTTCCCAAATATTTTAAGGCTTTAGTGAAGTCTATATAAAAAATATATATTGCTATATTTTATATTAAAAATCACATGTTAGAGCATGTTTCTATTTAAACAGAATCTTGAAACAACTAATTTTAAAATAGAAATGTTTGACTAGTAATTAAATCCATACCGGTAAGTAATAAGGTCCGTTCACATAACATTTCTTATGTCAGTGGTCAGAAACCTTTGCGTTATAATTATCCCTGTCAGGGTTTACTAAAAAAATCGATCAATGTGGTATTGACAACTCGATAAACAAATATTAGGGGTTAAAGTATGAAATTGCCGATTTGTACTGAAAAATTAAAACTCGTTTTTTCTCTAAAATGTAACATATTTATTTAATCAAAATATTTACCCTCATTATCTATACATTGTTGCCATGTAATCGGAAGTTAATTTATGCCTTTGCGATAGAACTCTGGGGATGTAGATTCGACAAACTGTGTGAAAGCATTTTGTACTGCCTCTTGGGAAGAAAATTTTTTACCACGTAGAAAATTGTCCAAATCACGAAAAAAATGGTAGTCCGTTGGTGCAAGGTCTGGCGAGTACGGAGGATGACGTATGGTTTCTAACTGCAGCTCCTGTAGAGTTACAACGGTTTCTCGTGCAGTGTGAGGTCTTGCGTTATCATGGAGCAATAATGGTGAAGATCGATTCACGAGTCGGGGCTGTTTCACTGCTAGTTTCGCCATCATTGTTCGAAGTTCGGCACAGTAAACATCTGCTGTTATTGCTTGACCAGACCTGAGAAAGCTATAGTGAATAACACCATGAATAGACCACCAAACAGTTACCATTACCTTTTTATTGGTAAGCTTTGCCTTAGGGCACTGTTGCGGCGTTTGACCTGGGGTCAGCCATTGCATTTTTCGCTTTCGGTTATCGTAAAGAATCCACTTTTCGTCACATGTCACAATTCGATCCAATATTCCTTTATTTCTGTACCGATTCAACACGGCGACGCAAGTTTCAACACGCGTTTCTTTCTGCAGATCAGTCAAATCATGAGGCACCCATTTTTCATATTTTTTTATCTTATTGATTTGATGCAAATGAGTCAATATTGTAGGTAAGGTAACCATGCCGCTAATTCCTGGGTAGTTTGACTCGGATCGGCTTCCACCATCTCCTTCAATTCAGCGTTATTCACCTGCGTGGGCGGTCTTCCACGTGGTTCGTTCTTCAAGTCGAAGTTTCCATTACGAAAGCGTTTAAACCAAAAACGCACGGTTCGTTCATTAGCAGTCTCCTCTCCAAACGCAGCATTGATATTGCGAGGCGTTTCTGCCGCGTTAGTTCCGCCTCGGAACTCGTATTCAAAGATTACTCGGATTTTCTGAAGTATCCATCTTTCCCGTCTAAGCTGAATAAAAAAAACAATTGAGAGTCGAAAATCGAATGTTGCACATTTTTTAAAACAAGAACCTCATAGGTATCATGTGAAAAAAGTTTCACTCGAAAATCTCACACCATGAATGTTGACGACCGGCGCACTAATAATGGCTCGGCGGGCCGACCGGTCGTATACGAGCGAAAGACGCGCTAGTGTTCGCGGCGGCGGGTGACGACAGACGAGGCATCTGAGTGCCCAACTTGAATGATTGTATGCCGCTCGCTCTTCATGTATGCGGGGTTCTCTTGAGGTCTGCTAGTCGGAGGGTTTTCTTGAGGTGCCGGGTGGTCGAAGTGAAACTCGTAGGGCTGCTGCTTGACGACTGTGTATTTTGGCCAGATTGGCCCCATTTATATTCTCAATACAAGCTGCTCAACAAGGGATGTTTGCAACCGAGGGTTTCCGCCCTTTTGTCCAATAGCACGCTACCTCGCGCAGTCCCCATTGTTAAGGCGAGCCGTTTCCGGAGTCGCCGTAACGGTACTCTCGTCTTGTCTTGCTCCCCCACGTGGGAAGCGCCCATGCGTACCTCTCGCTCTAGCGCGTTGGTTTCTACACGACCTAATTCCGAGAAAACGCCATGCGCCAGATGTTGTACTCGGCGTCGCTTCTCCCACGTGAGAAGCGCCCGCATGGGATTTGTTTTCTATCAATATTTAACTTTCTGCATTTATTTACTCAGTAACTATTTGTATAGGGTTTTAGGTCGTGTAGGCCTCTCATGTTAGTGTAGCGTGCTATCTCTAATCTCTCATGTACGTAGGCCCTCAGTTATAACACCTCCCTCGCATCTCTCTTTATTGAGCAACTTGTATCAAATTCTCTTTATTTACTACATCTTACGTTACTATATACACAATTATCTTATCCTACACATATTATATAACATTCTTATTCTATACACCGTACATACTCTTATCGCTATACACGTTATACAATATTTCTACTCTTCACAATTAGACAATTACTAAATGGCTACACATATCACATATGGTTTTCGCACTTGATTTCACTTATTGTGGGCTGTCCGCAACATTCTCCCCCCGGCGAAGACTCGTCGTAGCCTCTCGCTCCACAGGGAGGACAGCCAGCCTCGTCACCGGCCTCAGGAATGATCCGCCACTGGTCCGCACCACCGCCGTCCGCACCTTCCCGTCTCGCCCAGGGAAGACTCTCTCCACTATGCCGCGCGGCCACACGTTGCGCGGCAATTGTGCGTCGACGATCACCACGAGGTCCCCTTGCTGCAGCGGTCGCACGTCGTCCGCTGCTCGTCCTCGTGGCACCAATGTGGGCAGATACTCCGCGACCCAGCGCCGCCAGAAGTGGTCGGCGAGAGCCTGGGTCCTTCGCCATGTGGATCTGTCCGCTTCTGTGCATGGGCCGGTGAGAGGTAGGCCCGATGATGACCCCAACAGGAAGTGGTTCGGGGTCAGTGTTTCCGCGTCGTCGGGCCCAACAGCAACGTGGGTCAGAGGCCGGGCGTTGACTGAGTGCTCGGCCTCCGTCAGCAATGTCTGTAGCGCCTCCTCTTTAGGCGCCTTCTCGTTCAGTGTAGCGTGGAGTGCGACCTTCACGCTGCGTACCAGGCGTTCCCAAGCGCCACCCATGTGCGGCGCGCCTGGTGGTATGAAGATCCACCGCACTCCCCGCTCGGTTGCGTAGTCTTGTAGGTGCGGCTCCCACTCGTTGTAAGCCGCACGTAGCTCGCTGTCGGCGCCGCGGAAATTAGTGCCATTGTCCGAGTACATGGTACCCGGCCAACCGCGGCGCGCTGCCATCCGTCGTATCGCCATGATCGCCGAGTCTAATGTCAGACTAGCGACCAACTCCAGGTGCACGGCGCGCGTCGCCATGCAGGTGAATAGCGCGCCCCATCTCTTCTCGCGGCGCCTCCCGATCGTCACGGTCATCGGGCCGAAGTAGTCCACGCCACAGTGCGTGAACGGACGTTGATGCACGGTGACCCGCGCGGGCGGCAAGTCGCCCGGCGCTGGGGTGCGCGGCGTCGCTCGTCTAACGCGACACCACTGGCAGCTGCGTGCGGCGGCCCTCACTGTAGGCCGCAGCCCCAATATACAGTACCGTTGCCGCAGATCGTTGACCACGCGCTCGTTGTTCGCGTGGCCCGCTTGGCGATGCGCGTCGGCGACTAGTAGACGGGTGAATGGATGTCGCCCGTCCAAGATGATCGGCGACTTCGTGTCCGTCGGGACGTCGGCCGCCTCGATCCGCCCTCTGACGCGCAGCACGTCCCCTACCAGGTAGGGGTCTATGGTGAATAGGCGACTCGTCCTCTTGATGGAGTCGCCTCGCCGCAGGGCTTCCACCTCTGCCCCGAAGCTGTCTGCCTGTGCCCTGTTGACCCACAGCGCCGTGGCTCGCTCTATGTGTCTGGCCTCTAGCTGCGTTCCCCTCTTCCTCAGCTTATCTGTAAAAAATAGCACATATGCGGTGCTTCGCATTAATCGCCGGAAGTTGGAGAACCTGGTCACGTCGGGTAAGTGGTCGTGGCTTCTCTCGACGTCTTCCACGTGGAACACTGCTTCGGGTGGTGGTGGGTAGGCCTCTTCGTCTTCTCGCGGCCACTCGCTTTCCTCCAATTGCAGGAAGGCCGGCCCGGTGAACCAACGTTCCGTTGCGACGGGAACGTGGTTATACGACGCCCTGGTTGCGTCGTCCGCCACATTCTCTGCCGTCGGAACCCACCGCCATTGTTGTAGGTTTGACTCCTCTTCGATTTCGCCGAGACGGTGTGCGACGTACGGCGTATACTTCTTCGCGTTTGTCCGTATCCATTGCAGCACCGTAGTTGCGTCGGTCCAGTATGTAACCGAGTCGATGGCATGGAACCTATGCTCGCCGCATACGGTCTTGGCGAGCCGGACTGCGATCGTTGCCGCCTGTAGTTCCAGTCGCGGCACCGTCAGCGACTTCAGCGGCGCCACCTTTGCTTTGGCGGCGGCTAGCGCGACTCGCACGCCGTCCCTTGTTGTGGCGCGCCAGTATGCCGCCGCTGCGTACGCCTCTCTGCTGGCGTCGCAAAACACATGTAGCTCGAGTCGGTCCGGCGTCGAGGTGAAGTAGGCGCGTGGGATGCGCAGGCTCGCCGTCTCTGTCAGCGCCTCCAGCCACGTGCTGAAGCTCCTGGCGTCTTCCGCGGGTATGGCCTCGTCCCAGCCGAGTTTCAGGCGCCATAGTTGCTGCAGCAGTATCTTCGCCTTTATCGTGAAGTGACTCAGCAACCCCAGCGGGTCGTATAACGACATGACCGCGCTGAGCATCTCTCTCTTCGTGGGCGCTCTGCGGCCTTCTCGCACGTCGGCTGGTACTCGGTGTATGGCCGTGTTGAAGCCCAGCGTGTCCTCCTGCGCGTCCCACAGGAGGCCCAGTGTGCGGTCCACCATTGTTGGACCGAGTGTCCTTGTTCTCGCGCCGCGGTGAGCTTCCGGGATATGCGCCAGTACGTGCGCGCTGTTGGAGTTCCACCCTCTGATGTGGAACCCTGCTTTGGCGTGGACCGTGATGACGTCGTTGGCCGTTTTGACGGCCTCTTGCTCTGTTTCGAAGCTGTCTACGTAGTCATCCATGTAATGACTGTCCGTGATAGCGCCCGCCGCTTCCGGGAACTCTGCCTCGTGTTCGCGTGCGTTGATGTTGCGCACGCTGTGCGCCAGGAACGGCGAACTCGACGCCCCGAATATCAACGACGTCATCTTGTATTTGGCCGGTGCGCCCTTGTTGTCTCGCCACAGGAACATTTGGGCCGGCTGATCCTCTCTCCGTACCTTTATTCGGAGGAACATTTCCTCAATGTCTGCGGTGACCGCTACGCGCCGCTCTCGGAAACGCCACAGTATGCCCGGAAGTGACTTGAGTAGATCCGGGCCCTCTAGTAGGCGGTCGTTGAGGCTCGTTCCGCACGATGTGGCCGCCGCGTCGAATACGAGCCTTATCTTCTCCGGCTTGTTCACGTTCCTCGTGGCGAAGTGCGGCAGGTACCACTGCAACGGGCTGTCGGATTCGGACCCGTCGCACCTCTCGGCGTAACCTTTTGCTAACAGGTTGTCGATCTCTGCCATGTACCTGCGCTCGAAGTCTGGATCTCGCCGCATCTTCCTCTCGATGGCGTTTAGCCTTTTCAGCGCGTCGCCGTAGTTCGGGGGCATGGCGACGCTGTCTTCCCGCCACGGTAGGCCCACCTCGTATTGGCCGTTTACTCGCCGTGCTGTTTTCGCGAAGATGCGTTCTGCGCGCTTGTCCTCGGCGCTCACCTTCTCCGCTCGCGACACGCCCAGCGCGTCTATGCGGAAGTGCTCACGCACAAGATCCTCCACACGGTCCCTACTTTGTGTGGCTGTCACGTGCAGCACTGTGTCTTCGTTCTCTCGTATTACACGGCGTGGCATCGTGCCGTGTAATACCCATCCCAGGCGCGTCCTCGATGCTGCGGGCTCGCTGTGTCCGCCGACCCGTAACTCACGTGTTACGATCGCTGCCCAGTTGTCCGCGCCCATCAATATGCGCGGCGTAGCTTCTCGACGTGAAGACAACGGCAGGTCTTTCAGGTGGTCGTATCGGCGCACGCTGGGTATCCGTTGGCCTCTCAGCTTGAGGCCGCTAAGTGTCCGGGCGGTTATTTGCAGGCTTCTCTCGCCGGGACCGCGTATGGTACATGTGACGCGCTTACTTGTAGCCTGTTCTAGGCTTGTGCCCACTCCTCTTATTTTTAGGGCTTGTGCCGGTCCGTCCAATCCGACTTCCTGGGCCAGGGCTTCATCCATCAGCGTCACCGTGGAGCCCTCGTCTAGTAGCGCGTACGTGTGCACCTTGCCCCGCGGTCCGCTCACTGTCACCGGACACACCTTTAATAGGACGTCGCTTGCTGCGTCGCTGTGCGTTGACAGCACTGCTTCCGCCGGCTCTGTATCCTCTCCCCGTTCCACGGCCGGTGGGGCTGGGCCTGCTCGCTCGCTGTGAAGTAGTGGGTGGTGGGGGCGGCGACACCCGTTGACGCCGCATGCTCTGGCGCGGCACGATGTTCGTCGGTGCCGCTCGCCGATGCACTTGAAGCAGACGTTGCTCTTCTTCGCCCACTCCCATCGCGAGTCCATCGCCATCTCCTTCAGCTTCTTGCAGCTGGTGGTGTGGTGCCCCTCTCCGCAGCAAAGACATGTGACGGCTGCGTCGGCTGTGTGGTACGCCGCTTTGTACGTCACACGGCGTGGTGCGGCGCTTGCGGGAGCTGCGCGCGCCTCGTACCTTCTGGGCGCGCTCGTCGTGATGGGTAGCTGGGCCGGGCGGGTGTATAGGGCCGCCCGATCCGCTTCACGTGATAGGAACCGCGATAAGGTGACGATCTCTGCTTCGCCGCCTTCCCCGTGTTCGTAGGCGTAGTCGCACCACCTGCTCATTAGGTGCGGGCTGAGCTTTTCTACCACTTCTTGGGCGAGCATGGGGTTTTGTAGATAGCCCCTTTTGTCCACTGTGGCCAACACGCTAACTATGTTTTGGACCCGAACCGCGAATTTGTTCAGGTCCGCTGCTGAGTTCAGCCGCGGCAGCTTCTTCAAGTCTTCCAGCGCTTTGTAGACTATGGTTTCCGGCCTCCCGAAGCATCGTTCCAGGGCTTGGACGATGAGCTCTGGATCTGAGGCCGTGTATAGCAGCGCCGCTACCGCTTCGCGCGCTTCTCCCCTCAGGCTTGCGCGCAGGCGCGCTAAGTTTTCCGCTGGCGTGAGTCGACATAGCTGCGACGAATCTCTTAACGCCGCTTTGAATGGCAGCCACTCTGTTGCTGCTCCGGAGAATGGTGGCAGCTCCATGGCTTGGCGTGGCGGTGGACGCATCCTCGTGACTCTGTCCAGCGCCTCTACGAGCTGCCTCGTGCCCCGCTCTCGTTCCGGCGTAGGCGATCTGGCGCGACGAATGTTGTCTCGTTCATTCGCCCATCGTGGCCCCTCTGTGGCCGCGCCTCTGTCCCCGCTGGGTTCTTGTTGACAGTCGTCTCCGCGGCGTCGGTGTGGCTCCCTGTCGATCCGCTTCTCCCGATCTTCCCATGGTGCTGGAGTTGCAGGCCAGTTCTCCCTCAGACACACGTTGTCGAGGTCCCCGCGCTCCCCCCGTGGATTGACCGGGTCCGTCGCATTCTGGATCCAGCTGCTGATGCGTGAGTGTGTATCAACAGCGCTGCCTCGGTCCGATTCCTCCGCTTCTATATTAGCCAAGTCCAATTCCAATTGATTCCGCACCAGCCTAGCCTCTATTTCTAATTCCTTCTTCTGTATTGCGGCTAGGCGGGCTTCTGCGGCTACTTCGGCGGCTTTCCTCTGCGCCGCTAGGCTAGCTGTGGAGCGCCGTGATCGTACAGTGCGCCTTGATGCACTGTATGTAGGCGATGAGGCGCGACGACTCGTTGACGCGTCCTCCCCCCCGGTACGCTAGCTGTAGCGGCATGTCCCCCCCCCCTGATGTGTCTGTACCCCTCCGGGGATGGTACTCGCGACGACGCGTATGGCTCTCGCTCGCGGGCGGGCAACGCGGGCTGCACGGTGCTGCCCGACGTCCTCGACGGCGAACGCGGCGGCTCGGCGAACGTGTGCATGCCGGGCACTCGCTGGGAACGCTCATCCAGCGCCGCCCCCTGCGGCGGGGCGGTAGCGGCGGCATGGCGGAGAGCCGGCTCTCTCACGGCTTCCCTCGTGGAAGTGGCGATCGCGTGTCGTGGCGACACGTCAGCGGTGACGGTGCCCCTCGCGGCGTCGGAGGCGACGGCGGTAACGCGGGCCGTCGCGGCGGGCGACGGCTGTGCGGGCGGTAACGCGGTATCGTAGCCCGACTCGCTTCGCGAATTACTGCGCGTCTTCATGGCCGGAACGTTGTGGTGCTGATGGTGCAATGTAGCTGCACAGATCCGGCTACTCGAAGGACCAGCTTGTTGACGACCGGCGCACTAATAATGGCTCGGCGGGCCGACCGGTCGTATACGAGCGAAAGACGCGCTAGTGTTCGCGGCGGCGGGTGACGACAGACGAGGCATCTGAGTGCCCAACTTGAATGATTGTATGCCGCTCGCTCTTCATGTATGCGGGGTTCTCTTGAGGTCTGCTAGTCGGAGGGTTTTCTTGAGGTGCCGGGTGGTCGAAGTGAAACTCGTAGGGCTGCTGCTTGACGACTGTGTATTTTGGCCAGATTGGCCCCATTTATATTCTCAATACAAGCTGCTCAACAAGGGATGTTTGCAACCGAGGGTTTCCGCCCTTTTGTCCAATAGCACGCTACCTCGCGCAGTCCCCATTGTTAAGGCGAGCCGTTTCCGGAGTCGCCGTAACGGTACTCTCGTCTTGTCTTGCTCCCCCACGTGGGAAGCGCCCATGCGTACCTCTCGCTCTAGCGCGTTGGTTTCTACACGACCTAATTCCGAGAAAACGCCATGCGCCAGATGTTGTACTCGGCGTCGCTTCTCCCACGTGAGAAGCGCCCGCATGGGATTTGTTTTCTATCAATATTTAACTTTCTGCATTTATTTACTCAGTAACTATTTGTATAGGGTTTTAGGTCGTGTAGGCCTCTCATGTTAGTGTAGCGTGCTATCTCTAATCTCTCATGTACGTAGGCCCTCAGTTATAACACCTCCCTCGCATCTCTCTTTATTGAGCAACTTGTATCAAATTCTCTTTATTTACTACATCTTACGTTACTATATACACAATTATCTTATCCTACACATATTATATAACATTCTTATTCTATACACCGTACATACTCTTATCGCTATACACGTTATACAATATTTCTACTCTTCACAATTAGACAATTACTAAATGGCTACACATATCACATATGGTTTTCGCACTTGATTTCACTTATTGTGGGCTGTCCGCAACAATGAAGGTTTTATGTCAATTCAAAGTATCTATTACTATAAAACGGCAAATTCATACTTTAACCCCTATTATATATATATGATTACCAGCGACCCGCCTCGGCTTCGCTCAGGAGGCGTAACGATTCCCTAGGGAACTCAAACACTCGAGCATATTTATGTCCATCTGCATTAGTTTAGCTTCCTAAAAGTGGAAGAATTATCAGAATCGGTCGAGTAGTTTTGAGTTTACATCTTACATTGTACAAATAAAAGGTCTTTCTTTTAGGTAACATCAGTGTAAATTAATAATCATTAATAAAACTTATCATACTTAATCATTAATCATACTCAATAAGCAGCAAAACGAGTTATTTTTTAATAATTGAATGAATATATTTTAAATTTAACACTATTAATGTTAATATTTTCTTAGGTTTTCGCGATTACTATACATTGCAATTAAGGGTGTAGATCGTGAAAATCACCGAAAAGAGTGTTACGATTTTTCATATTTAACCTATTTACATATGATTGATATCAATGATAATTTGTATATATTACAATCAAAGACCAATAAGTATGTTCATGCTTATATTAAACTCTTAAACCTAATAGTTGTTATATAATAAACGTCAACAAACGCACAAAATTGAGTAAAAATGCAAAAACATGACTTCGTATTTTTCAGATTTTACCCCATAAATCAACACAAATTGATAAAAAGAAACACTTTTTGAACACTGAAGAAACCAATAAGTATAGCTGTATACTTCTTTTTATACCTTTACAAACAAAGACTTCCTCTTTTAAAGCCCTAAAATCTAGATATATTTTAAGGTAAATTTTTCATACACAAATGTATGGGATAAAACGTTCGTTTCATTCGTGCAATCTCGGTGGTCTGCAGCGGCAGTTCCTTTCTGTAAGTGAACGCGACACCACGCTTGTCGGCTGCAGACAGCAGAATTACGTATTGTGAATTTGTGTTTTTTGTAAAAAACTGTAAGTATAACATTTTTATAATTAATTTATTTTCAGTTAGTAGAAAGTATCGATATAATGAATGTCTGAAAGAAAACCATGATGGAACTAGATATAAATCGTAAAAAATACAATATCTACACTAATAGGTATTATAAAGAGGAAAGATTTGGATTTTTGTATGTAACGAATAAACTCAAAAAGTACTGGACTGATTTTAATAATTCTTTTATCATTCGAAAGCTACATTATCACTGAGTAACATAGGCTATTTTTTTCGCAGGACTGATTGAATTTGAGTGGCATGCCAGGGAAAAGAAAGTTTTGTACGCATTATAAAAATATGAAAGCCAAAAGATCTCGGAATAAAATGTAAGTTCCTCCCTACTTATTTATTATCGCATTTGAACAGGGTACATTACAAAGCTAATACAATATGTCATATGATTTAGATCGCCCGATTCAGACATATACCTACAATAACATGTAAATATTGGTTTGTATTATCTATATCTATACTGATAAATAAAATTGAAGTATCTGTATGTAATATCAAAATAATAGGATTTTTAAAAAAAAAAAAGGCGATACGGAGTTCGCCGGGTCGGCTAGTATTGTCTAAATATCAAATTGTGGAAGTAGGTAGGCGACAGCGCAACTTTGTCGACATACCTATACCGCCAAACAGACGCGAGGCGCCTAGCGTCTGGCTTAGGGTTGTACAAAATAAATAAAAAGTGGATAATATTGATGAATAATATTTCCAGTATTGAAAATAAAGAAAACCTTGGGGCCGAGACTCTGAGCAACAATGCTACGCGCTGTATAGAGGTAAGTTGTTATATGTAATTCTTGTAGACTTGTTACATAAATAAACAAACTACTTAGTTAGTGATGGGCGAAGACAAAATCTCAATACCTACCTATAGATTTTTCTTGCAATATTTATTATTTTCATCGAGAGACAAACACCTTAGTACCGAAATACTTCTCAATTACTTTCTCAAAAGAAAATTTACGTTCAAATAGGTGACGTCATAAAAAAACAATACCTAATGCGTAAAGAAATTATAATTTCTATTCATCAGGAACCTAATATTGTATTAATTCTTTTGCATTTTTTTAAATTTTTAATTATTTTTTATAAAAAAAATCAAGCCATTATCTTTCTTTACAGGAACTAGTTATTGAAAACGACCAAGAGGGAAAGGTGGATGAAATGGAAGTTGGGCGTAGAGTTGTAGACGTTTCTTTTTTTTTTAAAGCTCTTCAGGCCATAGGGGACCACGGTCCAATGGATGTTACCTCAGTATAATAGGTGAAGTAAAAGTTGGTCTGGACTCAAAACTCATCATGAAATGTAGTATGTGTAGTATGAAATTTACTGTGTGTTTGATTGAAAAGAAAGAAGATAGAATGGAAGTGAATCATCAAATTGTATCTGGTATCATATCATCTGGTGGGAGCTACTATCAGTTAAAAACATTAACTGCCGCAGTAGCCCTACCAATCATGTCACCTTCATTATACAATGAAATTAATAATACGGTTTGCGATTGGTGGGAAAAGACAGCAGCACATTCCATGGCAGAAGCTGTCAAGGAAGAAGCGGAGTACGCAGTGTCTATAGGTAGTGTTGATAAAAATGGTACACCATTAATATCTGTTGCTGTTGACGGTTGTTGGAGCAAGAGATCTTATGGTAAGAATTTTTCCGCCTTGTCCGGCGCAGCTGCGATAATTGGCATTAAAACTAATAAAGTATTGTTTTTTGGAGTTAAAAATAAATACTGCGTAGTTTGTGCACGAGCCGCAAAGAACGACAGTCAGCCCTCGGAACACCGTTGTTTCAAGAATTATTCGGGATCATCTACCGGTATGGAATCGACCATAATAGTTGAGGGGTTTAAACGTTCCATTGTTGATCACGGTGTAATTTATAATAAATTTGTAGCAGACGGCGATTCCAGTACTTATAAAAAAATATTAGATTCGCGACCGTACGGTAATTTAACAGTAGAGAAAATTGAATGCAAAAATCATCTTTTACGAAACTACTGCAATAGCTTGGAGAAACTGTCGAAAGACACTAAGTATCCTTGCGAATTGCGGAAATTCCTAAAAGAAAGGTATTTGCGTTTAAGAACGGGTGTAAAATGCGCTATTAAATATTGGGGCGATCAAAATCAGTCACTCGAAGAAAAAATAAAAAATCTTAGTGAAGATATCCTAAATGGTCCACAACACGTATTTGGTAATCACCAATATTGCAAAGAGTATTTCTGTAGACCTGATACTCGTCGAATAGAACCTGTTGGGTTGCTTCCAGCAATTGTTGGATGCGGATTAATGGACGCGGTACACATTTTAAGTAAAAGACTGTCATATCATTCTAGAAGTTTAATTCATAATTGTACAAGTAATATAGTTGAAAGTTTTAACGCAGTGATTGCCAAATTAGTAGGGGGTAAGCGTGTAAATTATTCTTCCCGTGGTTCTTATGCGGGCCGATGCGCAGCTGCTGTTGTGTCTTTTAATACAGGATCGATTCATAGTAAAACTCATGAAGTAATATTTAAATCTAGTCCTAATCCTTTGATCGCGAAAGTGGAAAATTGTAATCGTAGAATCCGTTTAATTGCTAAACCTAAATTAAGATTGAAAAAGAGCCACAGCGCTGTATCGAAAGACGCTCACTATGGACCAAACTGCGAAAAACCTGATCTGAGTCCAGAATTATATGAGAAAGCCAAGTCATCTTTTTTAGCCGATTTAAAGTTGTCTTGTGCTGAAAGAGAGGAGCTTGAAAGGTCGACCCATTTGCAAAGAAGTAGTTCTGAGTGGATGAGTACAAGGAGAAAATTACTAACCTCATCATCGTTCGGGGAAGTTTGTAAAAAACGAGAGAGCACAAGTTGTGCTGTTCTTGTTCGTAAAATCGTTTATGGTAGTAATATCTCCAGTTTGCCTGCTGTACGGTACGGTATCGAAAACGAAGAAACCGCAATTAAACAGTTAGAAATTCAAGAGAATATTAGTATACAAGGTTGCGGTTTGTTCGTCGACGATCAATATGAATTTCTTGGTACTACACCAGATGGCATTTATGCAAACGGTTTAATTGAAATTAAGTGCCCACATTCTTTAGCTGGCATGACTCTTGATGAAGCAATGGCCAAACATACCTTTTGGGTTAAGGACAAGGCTTCCAAGGGTTATGTCATAAATAAAAATCATAACTGGTATTTCCAAATTCAGGGACAGGTACATATTACTAAAAGAAACGTTTGCATGCTTGGCATCTGGTTTGGTGCTACTGTACCTATGAAAGTTTATATTATAGAAAAGGACGACAAATTTTGGGAGGAGAAAATGGAGATGAAATTAGTTAGGTTTTATTACGATTGCCTACTTCCAGAATTAGTTGATCCTCGGCAGTCACGAAGCATGCCCATTCGTGACGCGCCCAGTATCATAGAGGCTATGAAAGAGAGGAAAGAAAGAGCTTTACGTGTTATGAAAGAGAAGAACGCCTAATGATTTTGAAAGATACAGGTAACTTAACTACCCAGCCAGTCGATTCACGTAAACACGCCAGTCCAAAAGTCGTTTTAACTTAGGAACTTAGAAATCGCCTTTTGGTTTTCTGTTTTAAACGCACTTACTTATCTAGTCTTGGATTGTCATAAATCTTCCAATAGCTCAATTACTATACAATTTCTGAGTTACCTGGTGTAAAGAATCATAAAAATTGGTTCAAAAATACAGCGAATTGAGAATTCTCCTTTTTTTAAGTCGGTTAAAAGGGCTAAATTTGCAAAAAACGAAGTGACGTCACTGCGCTACGGTTTTTATTACTTACGTGAATCGGGCAGCTGGTAACGTTTTCATTCTGATAGGTTTTGTGATAGCCATTGATTTTATCATCAAATTAGCAGAAATCAGAACTTGATCCGTAATCGAATGAAAAACCATTAGAATTTTGAACTCATATTTCGTTATTGTTTAATTACATACTTTTAATTAGTATATTAATAATTTACAAACTTCTGTTAAAATTAGTAAATAAATGAATTATTTACTAATTTTTGTACAACCCTAGCACGCTTTTGAGATAGCGAGTAATGGCGATTCATATTTGTTATTGTGTAGTAAATAAATCATTTTTATACTTGTGTTTCATTTATTGACATTTTTTTTAAAACCCTAGGATTTTTTTTAGATATCGACGAGGTGATCGTAAACAAAAAGTAAGTATTTGAGTTTACGCAATAGGCACATTTCCTTGCGTAGAGATAAACACACTTCCTACTGAATTTGCAATTATTTTATTGAATGAATATTTTACGAATTAGAATAAATTTTGGTAGTGAAATTACAAATAAATAAATAGTTGGAATTTTAGGTAAGTAGAATACAAAAATGTCAGATGTCAAATGATAGAAAAACATAAAAATTGTGTCTCAACTACTCTTATTAATCTATTAAAAAGAATCAACAGCTAGTTTCCAAAAATTCAACGTTATTGTTATGCTGTAAATATTCAAGTTCAATAACAATTTCTCAACGTGGAACGTTTGTTGCAAAACATTTTGAAAATCGCGCTCTCTAGGTCATTCATCCGCCCCGTCGGATGTTACATTAAACTTTGGCGCTGCGGTCGCTCGAAATCGAGATCTCAGGCCAACAATCTACACCCTTAAACAACTTTTAACGGTTTAAATCGCGTATATTTGACATGATTTATATCCCGACGTTTCGAACACTTTGCAGTGGACGTGGTGTCACCCCGTGACCACGTCCACTATTAATTTTAATTGCACTATTAATGTTGTCACCGAGTCGATGTGCTGATGATCATCATCAGAGAACCTATACCTAGCCCACCTTTTAATTTCCTATCGTCGTTTTGCTGCCCATTTAATTGACTTCAATTATTGCCTATTATTTAATCAATTTATCACTTTACTAATTCATTTTTTTTTTTTTATATTTACAGGTAATAGTTGTCAATGAATCTAGTCCACGGGTGTTTTTAGAAAGGTGAATAAAATTATTGTATATTTACATAATATATTATATTTATTTATAACCACGTAAGTAACAAATTAACATCGATCACACCTCTAACCGAAAATTAAGTCTATATTGGTCTATTTATTCCTAACGCACGTTCTTGAGGTCATGAGTTCAAACGGTGTAGGAAAACATCGTGTGGAAATCCGTGTGCCCGAGAAACAAAAGACGCCATAAGCTGTTATCCAATTAACAAGTTAAGAATATTATTATATTTATTAATCCATACCATACCATCAGCCTTTAGGGCACTATAGGCTCATTTACACAAGGGTAGTTTCTCGAACGGTTCGAGTTTCACGGCGAGAATATTGTATACCATTCTCGTGTATGGGACCAAACTTCCCACACGATGATATAAAAACTCGACGATAACAGTTGTTTATACTATCTTTTGGCTGGTGTTCGTGAAACTCGCGGTCGATAAACTCTCCTTGATAAGCCATATGTCTTTCCACTGCTGGATGTAGCCCACTCCCAAGGCTCGCCATCACACATCAGCTTCGGCTCTTCTCGTCCACCCACTACCGGCGAGCTTCTTCAAGTCGTCAGTCCACGTGTCTGGAGCGCGTGCTACGGATTGAGGATCGAACTCATGACCTCACGAATGATAGTCGAGAAATTACACTTAGGCTATCACAGCACCAAGAAAAATTAACATTGAAAAACATATTTCTTTTTCATTCATGTCTTCTAAACATTAAGGCTGTGCCAAAAATTGTCGCCGCCAGAAAAAAAGGCACTAAAACGAGCATCATCATTTCCATCAATCATCCACGTGTTTACTTCTGAAATATGGACGAAAAACTGCCAAGTTGAAAATAACGAGACACCACTACGAACATGTCAACAGTATAATAATATAAATAAAGAACATCTGTCTGCTTGTTTAAATAAATCTGCAATTGTTTCGATTCAATGTTATTATTTATTATTATTATTGTTATATAGGGCAGTTATTTTGAAAGCGTCTAGTGTATTTTTTATCGGAGTCCAGTATCTGTCTCTTAGCTAAGAAATTATAGCTGATTTTGTAAGAGTTGTCCTAAATGTTCCTTTAAAAACGGTAGTTGAATTTATATGGTAATATTCTCTCTGCGCACTTCCAGTGTATAATTCCGTTTAACACAAGGGTTAACTGGTAGAGAACATCTTAAGACATTAAAATCGCCGTTGGTACGCTAAATACAGTTTCTCTGTTATTATTACCGTAGATTTTGTAAGAGATGTTTGACATTACACTGAAAACGGCAGTTAATTCCATACCATATGTGACATTATAGAGTGAAGGGACATTATAGATTTTCGATATTGACTTTATTGGCTTTGATTAAGATTTTCCACTTAAAAAAATCCGTTGTTTCAAGAATCTGTTTAAATAGAATGCTCTTCTAACATTTGATTCTGGATTTACTAGATTTTTTTTAGATTCCACTATGTTTCAATATTTTGTAACTAAAACCGTTTCTCAGATGACGTCACATTCATATTGTTTGTCAAGGACTAAAAACAAAAAATCTCTTTAATCAGAACTCTCCCGCCTCTGTATTTTAATCGCGGTAAATCCGTTCTTTCCAACGCCCGATGATCCGGGATTCGTATTTTCATATTGACAGGTAACAGCTTCCTGCATTACTTTGGCTATCTGCGCCCTCGCCCACATCTTAATATTCGGCGGCAACTGTCTTATCTCCGGCAGGAAGGACATGAGGAACAGCTTATCACTGTCTGTGTCATCCCCTAACACTTCTGAAGGGAATACAGGCATTTCTATCTCTTCAGCTGGAGGATCGCTGTCGGAGGTGTCATGTTTGATCCGTTTCTTCTTGGGTCCTTTTTTCTTCTTTTTCATGAGTACCGCACCGACTAATGGGTCTGGGCCGTGGTTGACTGTTGAATCTTCCTCCCTGCACAAAATGTAAAAGAAAACTGACTGAGCAGCAGAAAATACCGAATGGGCAGCAAATTTAAAGGTGGGTTAGGTTCGCTGGTGGCAATACAGAAATAGGAATTAGTAGAAGACTTTGTGATGGATTTCTTATTAATTTAAAAAAAATATTGTTTTGTTGATCATCATCTGCTGTTCATTTAGAATGTTTTTTTTTGCCGCCCGTTTTAATAAATACAATAACGTTCTGGCGTTCGCATTATCACAAACTTTTTTGCGTTGCTAAACGCATTTTATGGGGACTATAACATGTCCTTTATTTCTTGCTGAATGGACATGTTTGTTCTACAACGTTTCGAATTTGTGAGTTTTCAAATTAATTTTAGTGGGAGAGAGGCTAGCTTTGATGTGAATTATTTTAAACTTATCGAATATTTAATGCAAGGCACGTATTTAATCGAGCAGAAAAAAAATCTAAATAGACAGCAAATCGTGATCAACAAAACAATCTATTTTGGTATACCTAAAGTAAACAATTTAAAATTACTAAGAATGTGATCGGGTTATCACAAAGTCCAAGGAGTACCGCTTCCTGGGACTCAAATCTTTATTGCCACCACAAAACCTAAACCTACCTTTAGATTTGCTGCTCGCCCATTCAGTATTAAAGCCTTTTGGGACAGACTATGCTGTTCACTCAAATTGAGCAATATTCAGAGCTGAGCGCTTCTCAAGAGTAACAACAAAACCGATAAAATACTGGTAATTCAAATTAGTTATAGGAAACGAACAAATATTATTAACGACTAATTGGACTGTCTATTTATAAATCTAAGTATGTCGCAATTGCAGTCATTTTCCGACTATGCGTCAGTCAACCTTTGGCCCGAGGCGAATTAGCATCGAGGGCAGCGAAAATTTACATATGGTTGCAGCTGCCTTAAGACTACATAATTTAAAGGACTTACATAGGTGACAACTGGCCTGCGTAAAAACTGAGCCGCGAGCGAATTTACCACTTTTTGAAATTGCTGGTGGTCAACTGACCCGGAAGCAGTTTAAAAGTGGGCCAGTTTATTACAAAACCGATAGGGGAGAAACTACATAATCCCAACCACTTCTAAAGATTTTATTCTTACACTGATTCCTTTTCAAGACTACATAAAGCAACAAACTGGGTATTTAGGAATATTTAAAACTGTGTATTTAATTTAAAAGGAATTAGGAATTCCGTACCTCCACATGTATTCCCATCGAGTAAACATCGAAGTAGGTACGTTCTCAACTTTAATAAAAACAAGTGAAAGGTACCCGTTTAATATGATCTTGTCGACAGACGAGTGGTCAGGACAGGTACTAAAGTAATAAATTGGAGAGGGACGACTTAGTGAGTCCACTAATATGTTAGATGCATTAATTTGGTTTAATTAATGTTTATAAACGTAGAAAGGAAAGGCGGATGTATAAATAGTTTGAGAAACTAATGAACTTATTACGACACTACTTCGTGAAGTTGAACAAACGTTATCATTTAAGAGTAAGCTGGACACGGGACTCCTCATGCACATTGTCTTGTCATGACGAATTTGTGACCTTAAAACGTCACGCTGCCGAAGTGGGTTCGTGAGTCAACTCTTTTAGAGGTGGTATATTTCCTCAGGGCTTATGGTAACGGCTTTGTTGCCGACGACACACACGCGAA
Organism: Sesia apiformis; assembly: GCA_914767545.1. Taxonomy (NCBI): domain Eukaryota; kingdom Metazoa; phylum Arthropoda; class Insecta; order Lepidoptera; family Sesiidae; genus Sesia; species Sesia apiformis. The sequence continues at coordinate 1,905,684 of OU611968.1, forward strand.
GAGATGGGATGGTGCTATACTTAAACTTTTGGTAAACAACTTTGGGAATGCGATACGTGTATTCTTCGAACTGTCGCGTTCTCCAGCTCATGGTTAGATCGTGGTCATGGTTGATGTAACCCAGCCGAAACGTCGAGTAAAATAGGTAATGGTACATATATTCCTTTAATACCCGTTTAATAGACAAATTTAAGCAACTTTTTAGAAGCACGTTGGCTCAACATTGCTGTAATGTGATCAACGTAGCAAAATTGCAGATGCCATAAAATAACTAGCACAGATACCAAAGAATAATCTATCGCACTCTGTTCCCCCTTCGAGAAGAGACAGCAAGTTAAGATTTTTGGGATACACTTGTTAGGAAGTCGACCCAAAGTGCTGCTTCATGGTACGCGAAAACGTAATAATCTTTATCGTTCAGTTTGTCCCTAAAATTCTAGCTCTCTTACCACTGATACTTTCCTCGAAACTGCGGAGAAATCCCCTCTTGAAGAAGATGGTACACGAGTTTACGAAACAATTCATTCTGCTTGGTAGCGTCCGTAACTCGCGTATCAGATAAGAGTTGGCAACGTAAAAAACTCTTGTCAACTCAACTTACTCTTCACTGACGCTACCCTCGAAGCCACCAAGGAAGCTCATCCTCTTGAAGTACATGTACACTCTCCGGTTCACCCGTACACCGGTCCGTCGCGCTCGTAGTTCTCTGTTGTACGCGTCCCGGAGAGAACGCCATTTTCTTTGCACTTGGAGAACTGGCAACAGTGAACAGTCATTATCATAAGTATTGAATTGCTTAAATACTAGATATTTCATGTTTAGAAGAGGAAAGCTCATCCCGTTATGTTCCTTATTAGGGAATCCTTTTCAATTCTTTTTCTAAATTCTCTCCTGAATCGCCAATGGGTAGACAAGCACATCCGTGGGCGTACCAAGGTTGGTCGTTCTATATAGTATCCAACTTTCCACCAAGTTTACTGTTTATTTGTTCGACACGTTTTTTTATAACGCAAACTTACCAAATTCCGATCCCCTACCTTAATGCGACCACTTTATTAACTAATATCTATTTTAAGGGGCGTTTATTTATTCGAATTAAGAGTTGTTGCAAATAGTTGCATAAGTATGTTGCAACATTTTCCAACGGAACAAATATGAGTTTAAAAAAAATCTGTGATCGGATTAAAAAATGTATTTAATTTAATTTTTAATTTGATTTATAATTTATTTTTAAGTTTTTATGGTGATTTGAATTCTTTTTTGCTGTCTTTACTTTTTGTGTTTAACTATGTTGTCGTCGCCTTTAAATAGAGTGACATTTATATAATTAAAACATTCTTGCATGTAACCCTTTCATTTAAGTGATGTATGCTCTGTTGGTAACCTTTGATAAATAAATAAATAATCTTTTCTATCCATGCGGTGGTCACAAGCAACTCATATAGTTCCATCTGAACTGCTACACCATCTCCACATTCCTACAGTTCAGACCGTGTTACCAAATTGCTTGCTAAGGGACACCGAATTATTATTATTAGGACTTATTCCATATAAAACTGCATTATAATAATTATTATTATTAAAACTTTATAAATAATATTTTATTACAAAAAAAAAATATTTGTATTTTCTCCTTGTGTTTTCGTACTTTTACCGAAGAATGTAGAAAGTAATTCTCATTTAATTTAATTGATAATGCTAACGAATGAAACTAATTATTGTTATCGTTTGTAAAGATCTATCACTTATCAACCGCCGGGCAATTAACCTAACTCCACTTAAGTGCATTTTAATTACATTGCTCAATATTATGGTAGAAGTGCGCCATATTTTTTATTCGATAAAAATTTTAGCACCTAGACGACTTAGATGCATACCACAGGACTTGGCGCAGTGTGGCGTTAAGCAGAGCTGATTGGCATAATAGAGGATAGGCCTTTGTTCAACAATGGGACACAAACGCTAATAAAAAAGAAGAATTTTTAGTATATAGGTACATAAAAATATAAAAACGTTATATCAATTGTCTATATATGACAAAAGATAATACATATTACCTATCATGATATAATATAATCAGGTAATTTTGTTTTGAAATTACAACAGCAGAATTTACTTAATAAGTATGTACATAATTCTAACTGTATTATAAGTAGGTAATAATCTATATATTGTATTATATAGAACGAGTTTTTTGTTTTTTTTTTTATGTAAGAGATAAACTCTAAAATGACTGTACAGATTTTGAAGTCATTCTTTTAGGAAGAACAATGCAATAACTGCTAATGTAATAGTTATTGCATTGGATTTATTTGTAAATCAGTAATCGCAATTTTTCGAAATAATAGATGGGGCTCAAACCTATGGTATTATAGGATTATTTTTATTTATTGTATAGGCATTAAAAAGACTAAATATCCTAAACTAAATCAGTAAACTTTCCGTTATTAGTTATTAAACAAGTAATGAAATCAAGTGATAATTATAGAATTAAGTGATAATTATGGAAATAAATGATAATTATGGCATAAATCAGTTAAGCATAAAGCGAAGCCGGGACGAATTGTCCCGGCTCTATTAGGAAGCGCGACTCGCTGCTAATCCATTTTAACAATGGTATATTTTAATTTTTAGAAAGTGGATTTACTACCTTAAAAATGTCCCTGGAAAGCGATTGTAAACTGAGACTAATCGAACAACATATAAAGAAAATCCGCGCAGTAAATTTGCAGGAAAAACCGGTGCCTAGTTACACATATTTATTTTTTAATATACCTATTCATTCACTCCGTCAACAACAATACAAAGTACTTGAATTAAGGCTGAACGTCCAGATTGGCCTTGCCTGTTATAGAAAATAAACGCAAACGACTTTAATATTGCACCTTTTTCAATAAACGATTGCTGAGTTGTCTCTGCCTCTCAAATTTCGAGTAAAAAGAAAAACGTCATTCATGAAATAACTTCATCCATTATGTTTCCAATCAATTTGATAATTTAAAGTATGTTGCCGAAATTCACACCCTTCAAAACGCAACGAGGGATACGTTTCAAAACGTGCAATTTTCACTCTATGACAATCTAAATATGCTGCATCCTTTTTAACTTCAAGAAACAAATAAAGACGCAACATAATCTAGGTTGTCCAAAAGCTATATTCGTACATTTCGGACCTTGCCCGCGACTTCGTTTGCGTGAACTTTGGAATGATTCCTGCGGTTAATCCGGTACAAGAGAGCTAATAAGTATGCTAATTTACATTAAGATCCGTCCAATAAGTTTTCGCGTGATTTTCTTTCAGACAGACAAACAAAAATTACGAAAATTATTGTTTTGGGCTCTTTGTGATTTATACTTAATATTGCAATTATATTTCAAAAAATATTTTACATACAAACGTTGCTTTGTTACGATTTTATTATATGTATAGATTCTAATATGGCCGCACCTCTATCGTACGCTTGTGCCTTATTGCACGTGTCCCAGTCTTCGAATATAGCAGCGCCAACTTCCTTCCACAAAGACAGCTTCTCGTCACGATCTGCCGGATAATCGCTCTGATACAACCCCGGCCTTTTCTTCACCTCGTCGATTATCCGTATCGGATTAAAATGGTATATCGCCGCTCCGTGTTCTGTGTCACCCATTTTTGTAAGAACACTATAATATGGAGAAACTCACGTGTTGCGACTAGCTAGCTGCGACGAAAAAACGCGCGCCGTCTACCACTGCGCGGTGCGACTGGGGTGAGCTTCGATCGGCCGTCTATGCGCACGCAGCTGGTCGCACGTGATTGGCCGGAGTGCGACTGTACGCGACTTAACCCGCCCACTGCGACTGGCTTGTCGCGATTTTAAACAAGGGAGTGGTCTTAAGTTTACCGCATTATTTTGAAGAGACAATTTCTTTTTCACGTAAAGCGAAGTTTCGGAAATTTCAATAATGTCTAAACATTAAAATTTCAAACAACGTCGTTTTTATCCGAATATTTAAAAATATCAATAAAAATAACCCCACTATCTTGTACTTGTATGATTAATAATAAAAAATTGTGAAACAGAGAGTTGTCTTTATTTAAGGATTATTTCCTGTTGTTTCAATTTTAAAATACATAAAGATACGATTGTTCAGTACGCGTCTGTCTGTGTGCTGTGTCTACTAACATTGTAAATGCTACAGTTGATTTTTTTATTTCACTAATATTATAAATACGTAGGTTGGGATATTTAGATATATATATTAGATAAAACTCTTTATTCTATAATTGTTACATTATGAAAAAAATAAGGAATAACGCTATAAGAGAATACAACCAGGCGGTCTTGTTGCTGTCTAGCAATCTCTTCAAGATAACCTTGAGGAAGGGGGTTGTGACTTAGGTAGTAACGCGGGTACTGTACATGTTTCTTACTCAATCACGTCGAAACGGCTGTACCGATTTCGTTGAAACTTGGGAAATGAGTAAATTGTAATCCGGATTAACACATAGGTTACATTATTCCCATAGATCACTCGAATATAGTTGTGGGCTAAGGCTTGTTAACCTAATAATTGTGCAATAAATTAACGTATAACTATCAAATTTAGCATTAGTGTAATTCGTGGAACGGATTTACACATAGGACATTATTAATAGTAATTCCACGCGAATTAAGCTACAGACAATATTTTTAAACAAACAAAGTTTAGTAAAGAGTATAAGAACCATTACAAAATTTTATACTATGTATTTAAAATTTCGTTGTTTCAAGATTCTGTTTAAATCAACGAGAAACTCTGATTCTTCTCAATCGATGCTCTGATTGATGTCTAGGGTGATATTTTCTATTGATAGATATTACGATTCCCCCGCTGGTCTACCGGGCTTTAGACTCGTTGCTGCACACATTCTTTGCTCCTGGCTGAGCGCCTTCTGCGCTCGACTTAAACCATACATGTCCGGTGACTCTTGAAAGGCCATTAGGGCCACAACAATTTAGACATTCCGAAAAAATAGGTGTTATATAAGCTGATATTATATAATATTATAGATATTATATGGTGTTATATAAGTAACACATCGTAATGTAAACATACGTGCCAGAATATGTTGTTGTCGTTCTCTATTGTACTTATAATGAATTATTACATTAAAAAGGCTTTGTATTTAAACGAGCACCAATAAAATACGAAATGGGCAGCAAATCATGATCAACGAAACAAACGTATTAAATACTAACAATGTGAACACAAAGTCGATGGGGGACTCCTATATCTTTATTGTCACCCGAGAACCTAGACCTGATGATCCACTTTTCAATTTGCTGCCACTTTCAGTATTTCTGCTGCTCACATTATTAGTTCCCTTTGTAAAATATGTTTTTATCAGGGTTTGTACAAATCCGATATTTATAATAAATATCAAAATATCCGATATATATCATGTATATAAAAAAGACGCGAATTTCATTCTGTAAGTGTGTCAAAATTATTAAATGAAACTTTAAGTTTGATTAATAGACTTATAAAACAAAACAAAAAATAGGAGTAAAATTAGAGTATCAAAAAATTAGTCTGGAGAATAATATAATCAGTCTACTTAATTAGCATTCAACTGAAAATTATATTTTAATATCTTTAGTGTTGGATCATTGGCAGTCGCAGTGATAGTGATCATATTTTTATTTATGTCAGTATAACAATTTAAAAGCGTGGGATCGTCCATGATTCTAGTTTTGACGATAAATATCAATCGATATATATCCCCTGATATATATCAGCGAACCCTGTTTTTTATTATATTGTGTCCTTTAATTCCTCTTAAAACAAACTGCGATAAATTGTGATAAATTGTTTGTCAGAAAACTCATTGTAATGCCGTAAATGACACTGCGTTTAATCTTTTAGACTTATTTTCAGTCATGTGCTTATTTTTGCATACCTACATTTTAAATGTGTTACTGCTACAAACGTACAATTCAAAAACATGTATCCGACGTTGCCAAACCTCTTCAGCGTCGTTGCCAGATCGCTTTTGTCCGTACAATAAAGGATGTAGCGTAGCGTAATGCATTTTTCGTATCGCGTAAAATGGTTTATTTTAATACCGAAGACCGGTGTATTTTTAGGGTTAGCGTTTTGTGCAAGATGTTGTCGAAACTTAAAAGTGTAATTTTGAAGAAATAAGACATTTTATTAAGTTATTTACATGGACTATATTATTATATTAGGGGTTAAAGTATGAAATTGCCGATTTGTACTGAAAAATTAAAACCCGTTTTTTCTAAAATGTAACATATTTATTTAATCAAAATATTTACCCTCATTATCTATACATTGTTGCCATCTAATCGGAAGTTCATTTATGCCTTTGCGATAGAACTCTGGGGATGTAGATTCGACAAACTGTGTGAAAGCATTTTGTATTGCCTCTTGGGAAGAAAATTTTTTACCACGTAGAAAATTGTCCAAATCACGAAAAAAATGGTAGTCCGTTGGAGCAAGGTCTGACGAGTACGGAGGATGACGTATGGTTTCTAATTGCAGCTCCTGTAGAGTTACAACGGTTTCTCGTGCAGTGTGAGGTCTTGCGTTATCATGGAACAATAATGGTGAAGATCGATTCACGAGTCGGGGCTGTTTCACTGCTAGTTTCGCCATCATTGTTCGAAGTTCGGCACAGTAAACATCTGCTGTTATTGCTTGACCAGATCTGAGAAAGCTATAGTGAATAACACCATGAATAGACCACCAAACAGTTACCATTACCTTTTTATTGGTAAGCTTTGCCTTAGGGCACTGTTGCGGCGTTTGACCTGGGGTCAGCCATTGCATTTTTCGCTTTCGGTTATCGTAAAGAATCCACTTTTCGTCACATGTCACAATTCAATCCAATATTCCTTCATTTCTGTACCGATTCAACAAGGCAACGCAAGTTTCAACACGCGTTTCTTTCTGCAGATCAGTCAAATCATGAGGCACCCATGATTCATATTTTTTTATCTTATTGATTTGATGCAAATGAGTCAATATTGTAGGTAAGGTAACCATGCCGCTAATTCCTGGGTAGTTTGACTCGGATCGGCTTCCACCATCTCCTTCAATTCAGCGTTATTCACCTGCGTGGGCGGTCTTCCACGTGGTTCGTTCTTCAAGTCGAAGTTTCCATTACGAAAGCGTTTAAACCAAAAACGCACGGTTCGTTCATTAGCAGTCTCCTCTCCAAACGCAGCATTGATATTGCGAGCCGTTTCTGCCGCGTTAGTTCCGCGTCGGAACTCGTATTCAAAGATTACTCGGATTTTCGAAGTATCCATCTTTCCCGTCTAAGCTGAATAAAAAAAACAATTGAAAGTCGAAAATCGAATGTTGCACATTTTTTAAAACAAGAATCTCATAGGTATCATGTGAAAAAAGTTTCACTCGAAAATCTCACACCATGAAGGTTTTATGTCAATTCAAAGTATATATTACTATAAAACAGCAATTTCATACTTTAACCCCTATTATTAGGTATATTAAAATGATTAAATATAAATTATTAAAGTTCTCATTTACATATAGAATATAGAACAATTATAATTTCGATCTAAGTATATATTGCACATATTTGCTCAGACTAAATTTCCCTGCAATAGGCGAACTAAATGCCTTATGGCAATCTATACCAGTCGACCTTTGTTTAAACAGAGAGGTGCATAAACTATGGTATAAGTATACATTTTTTATTATAACATGGTCCGAGTATTAGTACAAATACAAACTCTTTTGCAACTCAATATTAACTTATTCAATAAGCGGCCGAGCGGTGACGCCGATCGTAAATATAACGTTTTGAAACAAACAAACATGAACTTTAAAGTCATCTTTTATAACCCGTTTACGAACGCAAAAATAGTTTGCAATCTTACGAAAGCTCGGGTCTTATTTATTGCTAGGGTACCTATCTTATCTGTAATCAATAAATTAATCATAAATTTTTTGGTCCTGAAATGTATCGCTAAAATGAATTTGCTATTAACTAGAGATTCTAGATTTATCTCGAGAAAAAACGGCAATGGTCTTTCCGTTATCTATAATAAAAGCATTGGCAATAATAACTTAATAATAGGGTCTTTTTATTTGTGACGATATTGCAAACCATAATAGGTAAAGACTTATATTAAACAAGCAACACAGGAAATATTAAACGTATATAATTAATTAGTTAATTGTATATCTGTATGTATACAATAAAGACATTATTTCTTCATTGCACCATCTACTTCTATTCTAAACGGCGATATTGTAGACGACTACAGTGTTCCCCTTACCACCCAAAAGTTGTACTTTGTATTTCTCTGTATGATTTTAGTGTACCCCAGAATAAAATACAATAAAGTGTATCTATGTATCTTATCTAAATGGTCAGCATAAATGATCAATAAAAATTGATTTTGAATAACGGAAGTAACTAATTTTAAATTACAAAGAATGATCTTCATCACTACTCATCACAAAGTCAGACTCCTTCCTATTGCAGCCAGAGAACCTAAACCCAAACCTGCTCATTCAGTACTTTCTGTTGCTTAATTACACTGGACAACAAATTTTAGTTTATTTGTTGTATCTTGTATGAAAAGTGCATTTTTTTGTTAATTTTGGGGCGGTGAATACAAAAATGACAATGAAATTAAAAACTTAGTTGCAGTTTTCAAGAAATTATTTTTTTATTTTATTTTTAAAAAAATAATAAGAAATAGATACTTTTACACTTTTAGAGTCACAAAATGCAAGTCAAACAAGTCTTTTTGCTATTCTTTTGTGAATTGCTTCTGGAGCATCTCTATCAAGAGTCCAACAGTAGTCGGCAAGCATGGAAGCATTCCAGTTTCCCTGGTACCTTTTCTCCATTGTTGATATATCTTGATGGAAGCGTTTCGCCGTGCTCATCACTTACAGTTCCGCAGTTGTCAGGAAAAAAGTCCCGGTGTCAGTGTAGGAAATGGATCTTTAGAGACATATTGCAACCCATTTTTTGATACGATGACAGCATATTTTCAACAAGAGTAACGTAATTGTCAGCTTTTTTATTTCCCAAGAAATTAGTGACCATGAGGCGAAAGTCATTCCAAGCATTTTTTTCAATATCTATTAGAGTACTGTCAAAATGTTCGTCTTTCAGTATATTTTGAATCTGTGGCCCAACAAAAATACCTTCTTTAATTTTTGCTTCACTTAGCCTTGGGAATTTCTGACGTAGGTAGTGAAAAGCTGGCCCATCTCTATTCAGTGCCTTAACAAAGTTTTTCATCAGGCCCAATTTGATATGCAGTGGTGGCAACAAAATCTTTTTGGAGTCTACCAATGGCATATGTTGTACATTCTTTTGAGCTGGCTCTAATGATTGTCGAACGGGCCAGTCTTGTCTCTTGTAATGAACTGCCCTTGCCCGACTGTCCCATTCACACAAAAAACAGCAAATCTTGGTGTAGCCTAGCTGCAACCCAAGTAAAAGTGCAACAAACTTTAAGTCGCCACAGATCTGCCATTGGTGCTCATCATATTTTATGCTTGTCAATAGGTACTTCATATTGTCGTATGATTCTTTCATGTGAACTGCATATCCAACAGGAATAGACGGTAGAATATTTCCAATATGCAATAGTACTGCCTTTAAACCCAATGTTGAACTGTCTATAAACAATCTCCATTCCTCTGGCTTGTAATTTATATTTAAAGCCGCCAATAAACCGCTAATGTTATTGCAGAAAACCTAGTTATTTTCCATGTCAAAAAATGGTGCTAGGCCTTTATGAAAAACACATACCGAAACATCGTCTTCTAATAGGTTCCACTGCTGCAGTCTTGATCCTAGTAACTCTGCCTTACTTTTTGGAAGTTCTAGATCTCTCACGAGATCGTTTAATTCTGACTGGGTTATTTTGTGCAGTTGGCGGTATGACGTGCTGGGTGGGAAATCAGAATCTCTTGATGTTGATGGCATATCTTCTTGACAACTCGCTGTATCGCTATTATCTGATTCGTAAGTGAACGTTTCTGGGGGTTCTGGAATAGGAAGTTCGTCACTATGGAGCACAGGTCTCATGGCAGATGGTATATTTGGATAGTTGATAACCGACTTTTTCTTCTTGGATATACCTGTGCCTTGCCCAACACGAGTTATCATGCAGAAATAGCAATCACTAACATGATTTGCAGGCTCTCTCCAGACCATTGGGACAGCAAACCGCATAGATCGTTTTTTACGATTTAACCAGTTTCTCAGACTAGAAGCGCATGCATTACAGCAGATATGTGGCGCCCAATGTTTGTCTTGATCCCCTATTTTGCAACCGAAATAAAGCTGATATGCCTTTTTTATCAATGGAGTAATAGACCGCTTCTGAGACGCAAAAGTCACACCTCACCACAAACATAACAGAAGTGATCTGGATGGTTTACACACTTTCGAGACATCTTACAATCTCAACTATTCGATTCGACTCACTAACTTCGACTGACTAACCTCCCCGGTTTGTAGCTGCTTATATACCCAAATACGACTTCTATATTTTTAGAGAATATTAGAGAAGATTAGAGAATGTTCCATAATATTCGCAATAGTGGCGTTTCTCATTTGTTTGTATACGGGGTATTGGTATTGTTTGTTGTTTTTGTTGTTATTATTATTGTTGTTGTTATTATTGTTGTTGTTATTATTGTTGTTGGATATTGTTTGTATTGGGGAAAACGTAGATTTGGCAACGTCGCACCCCTCTATTGTTATGGCAATACAAATATACCGCGTGCGTTCTTGGGGTTACAGTGTTAATATATAGGGACACATGACATCACGTATCTCTAAAACTTGAACTAATATTAAAAAGATAAGTTTATTTTCGGTTTTAGCACACGAAAAATAGTAAGATTTAGTCGATTTTATTTTAGATACATTTTGGCTGTTGTCCAGTGTTATTTGTCATGGATAAAATCGCACAATCAACTGATAATATAATTACAATTAAATTACTCAAAATAACGTGTTTATTAATTATACTATAAAAACAATAATTGTTATGTGCTTCAATTTTGACGTGGAAACGTGGCAACGTCGCACCGTTCGCGGATCGCCACGTTGCCACGCCGCGTCAGTACCGCTATGCGACGTTGCCGCGTCGACCCACTTCCAAGCGGCAACAGGCCGCCCGCCATTTTTTTCACTTTGCTAAATTGCTCATGTTTGTTTATAGTTTAGCAATTTCTATGATATCACGGATTTTTTTTTCTTAAATCAGGTTATCTCAGGGTTAATGGTCCTAATGTTAACATACCATATTCTCTGTCTCTTCTCTCCATAGGTCAATCAGGTTATCTCGGCACAAGGAGAAAAAATGGAAACGCCTGTAAACAGATTTTCTGTGTATGAATTAACGCAAAGCTACCTTAATCCGACCACAATGTTTTTTACCATATAACTTCATACAAATGACTAATACCTACCTCTTACCTCTACTGGATACAATTATTCATAACTTTCAAATTTGATATTTTTAAAAGATTTTTGTATTTTTACATAAACATTTTTATTTTTTTGTATTTTAGGCGATATTCTAATAGTAGTCCAAGCGCCATGTAAAATAATCTAGTAGGTACAAACACACAATCTTCTTTCCTGCAACATTTTAAATTCCATTTTTGTCGATGGATCCATTTATGAAGAATGGTATCCAAGTCGACCAGTTTTTTTTTTAATATATGTATAACTTCATTTGCTTATGAAGAAGTTATATGCAACTCTTTTATGGTCCGGTTATTATTATGGGAAGAGCAATGACATTTGACATAAATCTTTAGCACGTTATAAAAATCATTTTACAACTCGGTAGTCCTTTGGGTATATTTTTTCATTTTTTTTATGTTATATGGCTTAACATAATGGATGTTTATATTGTATTGATGAATAGTAGAATGAAGAAATATAAACACAACAATAAAAAAAGAGAAGCAATAATAATAATACAATATTACAATGAATAATAATATAATTTGTGCTCAATACAATAAATGTAAAAAAATATCATAATATAATAAATTAATTATAGTGCTTAAATTAATTATAAATTAATTATAATATAATAAGGTAAAGAAAAATTGGAAAAGTTGTCCGTAAAATTGGAAAATTTGGGAAAACTGAAAGTGCTTTTTTCTATGGGATTTTTGTATGAACTTATTGAAATTTGGACACCGTCTGTCGGGTCAGCTAGTAGTAAATAAAAATAATTAATACGATAATCAATTGCATGTAAGTAATCAAATTATTAAAGAAATAATAAAGGCATTTTTATTTTATTTTATATGACTTAAGAAAGAAACTGTATTTACATAAAATTAATAGAGTTGTAAGCGCTCTTCCTATGGTAACAGGACCATAATTCTAAAAAGCGCCAACTTAAACAGGTATTAGTTAGATATTCAACGGTCACTATCTTCCCATAATTGCTTTATCTTAAAAATGAGATGTTAGAGTATTATTCTACCAAATCGGCAGCACACCCGCATGCATTTTGCAGAGGTTCATGAGCGGCGGTGACCACACCATCATGCGAGTATAGCCTGCCCGCTCGTCTGCTTCCTCGTCATAAAAAAAAAAAAATCTATTTGAACAGAATCTTTCAAGAAATTTATATTAGAAAATCTTGAAGTCAATAAATAAGTCGAGATCAATGATGCAGTCAAAGTACAAACTTCGAACGTACAGCATCTTTGATCACAACTTTATGTCTTACACACAATATTAAACTTACCCAATATTACAATTAACCCAGGGCTAATTGCCTGCTGTACAAAAAGTCCCGGGTTCGATTCCCGGTCGGACAATCTGTGTTTAATGTGTGTGTATCTGGGTATTTCACATATTGTGTTCCTCTTTGTAAGTGTCACTAGACCCTCAACACAGGGAATGCTAGTGTGGGCCATTGAGTGTGGCGTTATTTAGTATATTACAATACTTGAAGAACAACATCACCAACATACCTCCTCCGGGTGATGGTGATGATGGACGGTGACTTGTTACAGATAAATAAGTAAAGTAATAGAAACATATACTAAAGACATAAAGAAGAATCATAAAATTCTCTCATATAGACAAGTTCTCAAATGAATTCTTTCTTCAATTAGCCATGACCTTGATGCCGGTCATGTATTAATTCAGCTCAATCAAATCGAGACATAAAATAGAGAAAACACGTCCGTCTTGAGTGCGCTTTATTTAGATCGTTTAAATTTACCGTCCGGTCGACCCCGCTGCCTTGTGCCGCAGTGTGTGAAAGAACTAGTGTGCAAACTCCTCGTAAACGCATCCGATATGCACACACATATAGATGGAACACTATTGTGTACATTGAAGCTGGGAAGTATAACCACTTTCTACATTATTGTGGTGGGGAGCCTTGGCAGAGGCTTATATCCAGCAGTGGCTCTCCACTATGTCCTATGTCTCTACATAGGCTGATGGTATGGTGTTGTAGAATCCATGTCAATGTCAGAGTTTCTACTTTTTCGAGAGAAGTATGGAATCTCCTGTATAAGCATCTGAAATGCGCACACATACATGCAATATCTATATGAGCGCTGTAGCCGATTTAACAGTATTTGTGCAGGAGATTGAATTTGTGCGTTCACACGATTACAAACTTTTTACGTTCGTAAACTAGTTATGTTAGTTTTGTTTATGGCACCGTCTACGTCGTCTTCCCACCCAAAGGTTGCCTGGAAGAAATCACTTTAGCGACAAGGTTGTACTTCTAATTACTTGTAGGTACTCTGTATATTCTCTGTATATTTTTGGTGTACAATAAAGTATATCTATCTAGATATTACAGTGATTTGGTTTGGTGACTAAATGAATAGGTTTGTTCTTCAACGATATATTTGCGGGCTACCTAACCGCTTAGTTTGTTTGCTTCTAATGAGTTTGTATTTGTGAGAACACTCTATTGGCCGATACTGTATCTATGGCTGTTTCGTACCTTAATCAAATATGATACCATAAGTAAACTTCAAACATTTCCTACTGCTCTGTCTGTATCCCATGTCGCGTGGTTGTACTCGTACTCGTACAAGTCGCTCGCTACGCACCAAGCTCCCCTTCTTCTGACCTCTACGAACCCTTATCTACATTACCGGGCTACTAACATTACATAGGACTCTCTCGTTTTAGTATTTATGCCATATCATCAGCCTGTCTTGTTTTCTCTCAAAAGTTGCTACAAACACAAAATTTTAAACATCCCAATCTCTCTCCTAAAGGTTTATTTCTCTACCCAAAGATTGTCTGCCAGAAATCGCTTTTAGCGATGATACCGATCACCGCCTTTTGTGTCTACAACCTCTGTTATTGTTTTGTAGTTGATGTGCAATAAAGAGTTTTATTTATCTATCATGATTGAACATAATAAATGTTATTTATCTACATAACATCGTAATAACGCATCTGTGTTATTTACGATTTTTATTTATTTTGGCTAACTCATATTTCGGTCCAATTACATGAACCGTGGATTACATGGTGACACCAATACTGCGGTAGTGGAAAGAAATTATAACAACCAAAATTTAAGTTAGAAGATCTTAACCAATGTCAATAAGTCCATACCGACAATAAGGTCCTTTGCTCAGATAATAATCACATATATTCAGAGACAGAGAATGTTGTTAAAATGAGCGTTAAGTTAGCCCTAATGAACCCTAGGAACCTGTTTAGTTTAAAGCTTTTAACTTTATGGGTTAAAGATCATTAAATGTTGAAAACTTTTACTATAACGCTGACGAGCGTTTAACGCTCGAACCTTACTCATTGGCGCTCACTCAGCAGTCGAGCGTCAAACGCTCAACGCTCATTTTTAAAACTTTAACAAAAGCTTTTAGACCCTCTTCGAAACTATTGAAATACAGCTCTGAACACAAAAATAACATTAGTCATTGCACGCAGAGGTGCCCTTGTGCTAGCTATTATGCTAGCATGAAGATGCAGATCTCGACAATGCACCGGATGCGCATTGTCCGTGGACCGGTCTCAGCACAAAAACTGCATAGTATGTGCAATATATAAAGGCATTGGCCGACCGAGTGTTCGCTGAATTCCTTTTTATTTTGGTAGATTTCAGATAAATCTACCTATTGAGATCACGACTTTTCAATTTCAAAAAAGTCTTCACTAACTACATTAACGGGCCTCCAGTGATTTTTTTATAGAACGAAAGCCGCAGACGAGTATACAGTCCGCCTGATGGTAAGTAGATACTGTCGTCCATGAACATCCGCGATACATGCCAACGTCAGTTCAGAATGACAAACATTGACACGCCTTCGGATGCGCTGCATACCTTTAGATACTTAGGTATGGATTTGTAGAAAGCATAGGAACAATGATTGAATAACTTTCTGCGAGGACATGATTCACATATGACCTCAGCGCGATAACCGACATTTCTGAGAATACTCGATTTTTAGACTGGCGTTATCAAAACAAGTATCAAACGTCAAAACTATTTAAAATTATCAATATGGGATAAAAAGTACAGCAGATAACAAGGTTTAGAGATGATTGTTGCGAAGAAACGCAACTAATGGCGCGGCGGCCATCTTAAAATATACAGAAATTTACAAATATACAGATTTTTATTATCGCGGTTAAACATAATAACTTGCGTAAACGGCTCACTCACAATTATTTATTTTGTAAAATTGATACATTGGCCGTGGTCATGGCGAGACTGAAGGTGTGTCTATTGACGAAACCAGCCGACACCACACGGAACTAGTATTAGCGTAGGTAAGTAGCAGTTAAAAGGTAAACTGTAACTGTTCATCTTTGACATTTAAACAGTCTTTTTCTGGGAGGTCACCTTTTGACTCCAGATGTGATCAAAGAACTCATATTCATAGTAAATGAGGATCTTGAGAGTGAGCTTTAGTTTAAAGCACTTTAAAGGGGTCGCAATAGATCTTTAAAATTGTAGTGACTACTTGTGAGCCTTTTGGGCCCTCAACAATAATGACTGGGTGTACGGTACTTGAAAAACTTACGATCTTAGATTATTAATATATGTATATGTAAAATTCATAATCGTGTACGTACAATTCATGACAATAACTTAATATTTATAGGTGAGCACACTCGGGGCACATTTCACCGACTTGCTCAGAAAAGTCAGTCTGCTCTAAATGTTTCTATAGAGATTGTACGGAAATGTCAAAGGCCCACCCTCACGCGGCAATATTTTACATTTTTTTCAAGCAATTACTCGCAGCCATGTCGACATATTATCCACGGTGGATAGCCACGATAATGAAGAAGTCACCTTTGTCCACCAGACGGACTAAATGACATTTTTGTTGTCCCACTTCCAATGTTGTTATTAAAGTCGACCACAGTTCTGCGGTTGGCGGGAAAAAATGCGGAATTCCTGCAATAAAGAACTATTTTAATCTAATAACTTTATAGCATACGTTGTATGTGAGTCATTCACACACACATTAATTACGTTCACCGAAGCGGTGCAGGCTTGTATTATGTATGTATGTATTTATATAGAGACCTTATTTCTTTATTGCACCAATCTACCTCTATTCGTCTACAGACTTCTCCTTACCATTTTATATTGTAAATCGGGTCTGAACGCTATAAATAAAGGTTTTTATTTACGTTTTATTTCTTCTACTCTACGTTTCGGCACGGATTACACCAGCCGTGGTCACGAGTTGACTCTCTTTCCACCCAAAGGTTGTCTGGAAGAAATCGCGTTATCGATAAGACCGCCGATTGTACTTCTAATTACCTACTTGTATTTGTGTTTCTCTTTTGTATGTGTTGGTGTACAATGATGTGTATCCATCTATCTAACTAAACAGTATTGTTTTATACTCGATTATCTGTATCCTGGGATGATAAGATGAGATGGAGACTAGAGTACCTAGTGAAGTGAAAAGTATATAGGATAAGAAGCCTCCTTTATCCCATTATACTCTCTACTTTTATGGAATGGGATCATACTCTCTTCTTGATGGATGGAATGGAATCGGAAATGGATACTGCAACTTCACGGAATCTGCTTATTGTTGTCGATAAAATTATTTTGATCTATTTGCATTCTGTATAATAACGTGGTGTGTAGTGTCGGTCGGCTATAGAATAGCACCACATCATCTCTTCCCGTGGTTGTCATCACAAAAGGCGACTAAGGGATAATAAAGCCGCTACCACAAACGCTGAGGAATTACTCCATCTCTAAAAGAGTGGACTCGCCAACCCGTTTGGTTAGCGTGGCGTTTTAAGGCCAATATATCCGTCATGTACAGGACAATGTGTTTGAGGAAGCCCATGTCCAGCAATGGCTACTGAAAGGGCTAGTTAATAATGTAAGAGTAACAGGTAACATCTAAAGCTGAAATTTACAATCTAAATGCATAGACAATAGAAGAATATTCTAAAGTTTGTCCAAATGACACATTATTAGTAGAATCGCAATTGAAGTGAGAGGAAATTTATCCATTATTGACCGCAGTGTTCGCAGTTCGAAACCGACTGCTATTCGAGGCCAAGTAACACTAGAACCAATCACAAAACACAGAAGCTATTTATAAATATTTGAACCGCAACCTGACGTTCGTTTACAAAGAATGTTTTTACTTGCACATAGTAGATGATAAGATTACTATCGATGAAATGTTTTTGTTTGAGCAGCTTGTGAAAACAACACATGAATGACGGCACGAATAATTATTCGCTTACTATTGTTTCTCCGTAATCTTTGATTGTAGGAATAGATTGGTTGCGCAACGCGTACTTGAATTACCTTGAAATTAAAAGTAACTTAGAAGTAATAATATCAAATTCGAACTTACAAGCGATGTAATCTCAACAAACTTGAATCGTGAATGTGAAGTGCTGAATCAGTGCGCTACGTTGCCAGGCCGCGCGGAGCGTTGCCGCATCGACGACGGATATGTTGGCGCCGCGTTGCCAGCTCGCGCTGTGCGGGCGGGCGCCACGCGGCGTTGCCGCTCCGCCCGACTAAACCGTAAATACCATTCATTCAATTAGAGTGCACCGCGCAATATCAGGACTTTTAATGAATTCAAAAATGCCCTAACGCCGATCCAGAGTACGCGAGTCATAAAGTCAACTATGTCACTGGTTGCAATTGTAACACTTTACGTTACGCCAATAACACTGGCGCAGCGATCAATATAATATTTCTTGGCTCTGATTATTTTTCTCGAGTGATATTTTTTCTTCTTCGAGCGTAATTACAGGCGTCTGCATCGTGACCCTGCGATTTGGACCAATCGCTGCGCTAATGGTCCGGAATCTCGTTGATTGCACGATCTCCGTCCCCCGTCTTTCCCCCTTTTATCCCATATTGCTGCTTTGAGCCCTTTCCTCTCCCGTATTGATAGGACGAGTGGAATTCAATTTTTAGTGCAGATTATTCCGAATCGTGCCAAACGGAAGATTGAATTGAAATAGGATTTCTAATGGAGGCAATCTTTTCCATTCCTATACACACAGACATCCAGTGGCGATGCTAAATAATTCGTTTGCAAAAAAAAGTTTGTTATATTTGCATGTACATGTTTTGACACGAACAAAAACAGCCATTTCGACAGTCGTGAGGATCTGAGAAGAAAACATTGTAGAGTTTTTATGCGACGTTACAGCATACATATTTCATTAGATTTTACTGTACCTACACACTATACAACTATGCAAAGGCGGGCATAAAACCTTAATAAACAACCTCAGGGCAATTTATGATCTGAATCTGAATATCATGGCACTAGCTCCTGGGGTGAAAACTCCTTTAACGCGATATTTTGGCCTTGTGTTAAGCCTGCTTTTTTTACTTGAATCATGGCTCATTAATAAAAACATGTTTTGCATGATATTTTTTTTTGTTTCAGGTACGTTTCATAGAAAAAAAGAGTCACATCAAACTCAGCACATAAAAATCTAAAATGGGTTGGTTTATTTTCTCACATATGTATGCAGTTGGAACATAAATACTTGGTCTATTTTGGTCGAGTTAGTAATGCTCGTAGATTATGATGAGCAGTTTCGATCACTTGGCATGGGTAAGATATTTACGCTTTATACTCGTATATTTCTGGCATAAATCCACCATCTTTACTTACCACGACTGAAAGTCTCTTTAAATAGACTTCCGGCTTCATTCAGAAGTGCTACAAGGAAAACACATATGTTTGTATCTCCTACATATGTTTTGCAAAGAAAAAAATGTAATGCTAAAATTTTCTGAGAAATCACCAATAAAAAATATCTCAACTTTTGTATTGAAGCACGATAAAACTGATATATGAAATAATGTAATTAAATAATGGGGTAGAATTAATTGGTAACTTTTTGCCTCGTGTAAAAAATATGTGAACAACGTGATCGAAATAAGTTTTTAAATTTCGCACGGCTTCGTGAAAGTTAATACGTCCGCCTGTCCAGGCAACTGGAAACTTGATCTGACTAGAATAACATACCTCGAGTAAACAAGTTATTATACCAATACAATGTAACTACCACCACTGTTACTTGAGCATAGGGATAAAAATACGATAAAAAATTATTAATGGAAGCTTTAGAAGGATATGAGGTGCCTCGTTGCTGTAATTTTATACTTTCTATGGTCACAAAACTCATCTTTGTTGTTAGGAAAAGTTTAGGTCTGGATTATATCGACTCGCTGTCGGATTAAAGTCTGTTTGAAATCAGAATTTAGATGTATAATGAATTTTAGTCGACTCATCTAGAGCAGAACATTAAAGCATTTATTTTTCATTTATTCAAAGTGATATTTACTTTAATGAACTGAATGGGGATTTTTTTTATTGTAGGAAATGTCTCGTGAAGACAGACTTCATAAGAATTTAGAATTATTGTCTATGCGTGAAGGTTTAAAATTGGAGTATTTTTATGATTGAATCAAAAACATAAATTTATGTAAAAATTATTTAAATATATAATTAACTACTTTTCAAGAGAAAAAAATGTTCCAACAAACTAAATTACTATACCATAAAAAAGTAAATACGTATATATAGAAAGTTGTGGCAAAAATGCTGTCTATGCATACACCCGCCATCTTGGTAGACGTGACGGACAGTGAATACGGCCTTGATGGCTTCCTGCACGACCAAACATACCTTTACAGATAGATACAGGCTTATTTATTTTCAAACACCTTATTGCGAAGACTCAGAGATCAAAATAAATCAACAAACAGTTGAAAACCAGCACAGCCCGTTTTTCTATGGTCGTTTGCACATGGTATTCTTTTTTATTGTTGTTCACAACGATGGCAAAGGCAGGTGATCTGTTGAAATTCAAACCTGTCTAACGGATGAATATTGAGTTTACATTTATGGCGACAAGATATTGCTGGCATTGTCCTCGGGAAAGGTGGTTTCATTTGTGAGGAGCTCGTAATAAGACGATTGTATTGTATATATACTACGCAGTGAACTTTTGTAGCATCTGCTGTGGTTCGTACCTCTCATTCTATTAGTTTGAAATTTCGTAGATATTACTGAACTATGCATTTTAATATTGATATCTACGGTTATACCAAGTTTAAGTTCATTCAGTATTAATTAAGATTAGACAATAACCAGCTGTATCACTGTTGTCAATTACTCAATACATGCAAAGTGCATTGACGCGCGATTGAATAAATAATTACCCACACCATACTTATTAGTCTCGCCATAATTTAAAACGAAAACATTGTTTTTATTTTGAGAGAGTGTGGCGTAACAACAGACTAGCAAATCTCATCTGAATTGCAAATGGCGGCTGTCCAAGGAACGGCAACGTCGCACTGGCGCGGAGCGGCAACGTTGCCTCGTGCGTAATTTTATCAAAACCACTATCTTGGAGTTATCTGTTATCAAGAGATACTGTTGTTCGTCTCGCTCGGTTGAATACAGAATGTTCCAACAGTGTATATTATGAACATTTTATACGTTTCCCTGACTTGGCTCGGCTCTTTATAAATGTTTTTGTGTTGAAAAAACAACAAAGAGGAGGGATTTGGCTCTGATTTTATTTTCTAACTTGTTCTGTTATACGCAAAACGCGAGTGAATATGCTTATTCCGTTTACTGAGAACACTTATTAAAGTTTGATTCCTAATATACATAATTTTTATCGAGAAATAGTTAACCTATACTGAATGCAATGTGGGTTACGTTTAGGTTCTCTGGTGTCAATAAAGAAAAAGGAGTCCCGTGAAGGATTTGTTATGATGACATTCTTAGTAATTTAAAATTATTTATTTCAATTATTCAAAAATAGTTTGTTTTGTTGATCATGATGAGTTACTGCTCATTTAGTATAGTTTGTTTTGTTAATCAGGATGAGTTACTACTGATCATTTAGTATAGTTTGTTTTTCGTTTAAATACAAGTCTTTTATCCAGTTATAATATGTCAGGTACATACACTTTATTCTCTTTATTATATTAACACTACTAGGAGTACGAACTGCCTTACCTGTTCTATCTTATTTATTAAGTTTTTTTTACCTTAATTAACGGATTAACTCATAAGGATAAAGTTTGCACAGGACTTATGCAAATATTTTGATAAATTGAGGACGTGTGATTTTAACACTCAATATCGTGGAGATAGGCATATATATATATATATATATATGTAATGAGAGCTATACATAAGGAAGTAGGGGTAGTATATATATAAACGTCAATTATATACGGGCGTAATGCTGAGATAAGTCGGCCTAAGGGCTGACGGGCGCGCGTGTGCTTTCAATAGAGTCGCACCGCATTTTAGGGTATCGATAATAATCTGAGAATAGAAAGTAAATTGCATTTTAAAAATAGAAAAAAAATGTACATTTCCTTGGCCCAAAAACCGAGCCAAGGAATTGTACACTTGTATAATTAAACAGTTTAAATGTGTACAGTTTATGTGTCGACTGAAATTCTGTGAATGATGTTCCTCGCTGTGGTCGTCCTATTAAGGTAAATGTTGATGTTATTGAAAAAATTGTAGCAGATCGACACATAGGCAGTCATCAAATTGCGGAAGAGCTTAGCATTTACCACTCGACAGCTTTGAATCACCTGCATAACAGAATATTTAAAAAGCTAGATGTTAGATGCCGCTTGATTTAAATGACAGAACCTTGAGAAATAGAATTTCCATATGCGAGATGTTGTTAAAACGAAATTAAATCGATCCATTTGTGAAGAGATTGGTAACGGGCGATGAGAAGTGGTTCACCTGCGATAAAAATGTTCAAAAACGAAGAAAAACGCCCAGAATTAACGAATAGAAAAGGTGCAGTTTTCCATCTCGACAATGCTCGACCGCATACATCTTTGAGGACTAAACAAGAATTGATGGACCTTGGCTGGGAAGTTTTAATGCATCCTCCATACAGTCCAGACATAGCACCTTCGGATTATCATTTATGAGCGGAATAAACACTCTTACAAAATTCTCTAAATAGAGTAAAATTACATTCAAGAGAAGTCTGTATAAATCATTTAAATCAGTTTTTCGCTCAGAAACTCCAAAAATTTTATAGCGATGGGATAATTAACGGCTCGATAATAATGGAATTATATGGACAATATTTCGGTCAATTAATATTTATATAATACAAAAAATGTTGTAATTTATTATTACAAGGTTTTATTTAATTCGACTTGTTAGTATGTGTGGGTCAAATTTTGCAACTGAATTTTAAACCAGTTCCACCTAATCGATTGAGCTGAAATTTTGCACACAGTTTTGGGGCTGGTGATAATACAATCTAGTATCTAGTATCGCTTCAAGGTGGCGGATTACCTATATCTTCACAACCTCCTTGACATGGGTATCAAATTAAAGGGTTTGTCAAGCAGAATACGTGAAGTCATTCTAATTTGAATAAAATAATATAAAAAAAACGTTTTTTAAAAACAAGCTTTTATTCAAGCCATGCAACTAAAACGAATAAAATAAGTCTATATTGAATTAGCTGTGCCCGGCATGCGTTGCATGCCCGTCAATTTTTTTGCACATAATGCCAATGCCATTTTGTCATTTTTGCCTATGTCCATCTGGTCCAAATGTACCTTTCAAATGGTGAAAGAATTTTTGAAATCGGATTAGTTGTTTCGGAGATTACCCTCCACATACATACAAACTCACAAACTTTACCTCTTTATAATATTAGTGTAGATTATTTGTTCTCAACAAGCTTGTCGCGCAAATTGTAAATGGTACCCACTTTTATGAATATTTCGCGACAAGCTTTTTGAGAACAAATAATTCAATATAAACTTATTTTATTCGTTTTAGTACATGACTTGAATAAAAGCTTGTTAATTAAAAACTTTTTTTATATTATTTTATTTTCATTTCACAAAGGCCGCGAACTTATCCGACTGCCTATCATTCATATTATTATTCGTATCATTTCATATTATTATTTTTTAACAATTTCTTTCTAATTTGAAGCCATATTGTTTTAGAACAAGTTAATGATTTTTTAAGCTTTCCCTACACGTGAATAGGAATTTGAATAAACAAATTTTATTCAATGTTAATAAGGAATTTATGTCAATGGGGGACAACAGGATTTTAGACATGCTTCGGTGGGCCATGACCAAATAAAGTTTAGATCCACTGTTCTACAATCAGCTTTTTTATATTAATGGAGGCAGACTGGCAAGCGGCCCACATGGATGGTAAGTGGCTACTGCCACCCATGGATACTTGTAACACCAGGGCGTATGCGGGTGCGCTGCCGGCCTTGCAGAATTTCGAGAATTTTCAGATAGTCCAGTTTCGGAGTCATCTGGCGAGCAAGACAAAACTTGCTAGTAAAAAGCTCTGTGTACTGAATAGAGCAAAGCAGTACTTTTCTGCGGGGCAGCGCTTGTCGCACATGGAGTACTGCTCACACCTCGGGACCGGTGCACCGAAATACCAGCTGGACCCTCTTGACTCTATCCAACGACGCGCTATCCGAATTGTCGACGATCCCACTTTCACAGATCGTTTAGAATCGCTCAGCATCCGTAGAAATGTTCCATCTCTCTGCGTTTTCTACCGCCTTTATAATGGAGTATGTTCTGAAGAGCTGTTCAATTTCATCAACTTCGGGTTTTTACTATTGCACCGCCCGTCATCGTCGTGCGGTTCATCTGCACTTCCTTGACATAGAATCGCTGCGTACGATGCGGTCAAAAAGACACTTTATACCGCAAACCCGAAACTTGTGGAATGAACTGCCAGCTGAGGTATTTCCGTTACGCTACGATACCTGCAACACCAGGGGGCTTACGGGTGCGCTGCCGACTACAGAATCTCTATTCACAGCTTTCTTGAAGAACCCCATGTCGTAGCATAAGGGGAAGACCTCACGAGGCTGTTCGTTCTCGCCTACAACTGTTTACATGATGATACAGTGACCAGATGATACAGATAACAGTTGTTTATACTAACTTCTGACCGATGCTCGAGAAACTTTCCATGTGAAAATGAGCCATAAAGCTTCCTACGGCGAAGTTTGTCTCATTGAGACCAGGATCGCTCAATGTCGGATTTAAACAGACAAGTTAAAATAGCAAGAAATTTTAGAAAGAACGAAACTACGGTAATGGTAACCTTAGAATGAAAGGTAGTCGATAACTCTCTAGCCCAGCCCTAGCTAAAAGGGAGGGGGTGAGTGAAATGGGATTTTTGCTCACACCCTCGCCCCCTGGGGGAACCTCCCAGGGGGTGAGGGTGTGCGCAAAAATCTCCTCCCTCGTGTAAGTTGGAGGACCTTGAAGGAAACTCCCGGGGCACGGAATCAGCTGTTCGTATTGTCAAGTAATTTTATTATCGGTAACTTTGTTGTTCTACTTAGCGCGATGTTCTTGCCGATATAGCTCCTTATTTTTTGTGTAAAACAAGACAATATAAGTAAAGTTCCTAATAAATATTATTTTTAATACACGAATATTACGTGTATTAAAACTAATGTCAAGAGGTACATCATTGTCAAATTCAACCAGTGTACGATCCTATGTGGCAATTTTAAATTGGCTTGTATTTAAACGAGCAATAAAAAAATACTAAATGATCAGCAAAACAAACTATTTTTAAATAACTAACATTGCTCATCTATCGCTCGCCCAGCGTTGTTGGTAGAAATATCCTAAGGGGATAAGTACACCTTTTCTATTTATTTTCTATTTATAAGTACTCTATTTTTATCATTTATGTGTACAATAAAGTATATAAATAAATAAATAAACAATTTATAATTACTAGAAATATTACACAAAGTCGACGTTCGCGGGACTCCTGTCTTTATCGTCACCAGAGAACCTAAAATCTAACCCACCTATAAATTTGCTGCCACTTTCAGTATTTCTGCTGCTTATTTCATTATTTCACTTTTAAATCTAGTCCTTTTACGTCACATAAGGCTATGAATCCGCGGTTGCCCATGAGCGACAGTATCCACTTACCATCACAGACTGCTCGTCTATCATTATTTTTTCCTACATTCATACCATTGTACACTACATTCATTCATACCATTTATCAATTCATACCATTTGTTTGCAGTGAGTAGTGACAGATTATAGATACAAGATATACAATTATACGTCTAATGATAAGCGGATACTTTCAGATACATCTGCGAGACGTGCCAACATCAGTCAAAAATGACGAACGCTAATACGTTCGGCAAATGAACTGATTACCCTGGACGATTTAGGAACCAGGATTTGGAATCAATTAATCTTGATTTAAAAAAAGCCACTTTATTTATTGCCATACACATACTTTACCGTAACGGTAATCCGCCCTTCTTTCGTCCACCAATGGAGACGGGCCTCCTCATGCACATTGTCTTGTGCGTGAGGGATGTATGGGGTAGGGATGGCGATCTGAGATCGATTGAATTGTATATTTTTGTATTATGCACTATCCAATATAATCGTTTTTACTGATTTTTTACTGCGTTTCAAGGGCATATTAAAAAAATCTGCAAACGAATCTATTAATCGAAGATCGACCTTTTAGACCAGCGTTATCCAACAGGCGGCCCCCAATGCCGTTTTGTGCGGCCCCCGAAAGCTTATTAAACAAAAAGAAATCAGAAAATTACTTTAAAATGCCTTCCTTTTGAAAAAGATTTTATATTTTTTTATAATCAAACTTTTATCATATGCTGGTTTATAATTTAATTAAAATAAAATATTTAAAACAAATACTTGAGCAATATAAAGAAATATTATTAGTTTTGGTTTTATTAATAACTTTACCTTACATAGGTTCTTATTGATACTTTAAAATTAAAAATTACCTAAAATTTTTAAATTACCTAATAATAATTTAATTTAAAGTTTAAATTAAAGTATTATTATATGTCCCGCAACTACATTCAAGGTTTTAATTTTGGTCCTTGAGGCTTTGTAAGTTGGACACCCCTGTTTTAGACCGATATAATTGAGAATCGATTCTTTGGCCTTCGAATTGAATCGATTCTTAGTTCGATTTTTTTCAGAAAGAATGGCCATCCCTGGCGTCAGAAAACGTCACGCTCGCCGAGGGGCTTGACAAGTCCACTCTTTCAGAGGCGGTGTAGTTCCTCAGGTCCTGTGGTAGCGAGCGGTTTTATTATTTCTTATTCACCTTTTACGACACCCATGGGGAAAAGTGTTATAGGTATTATGTAATTTTATTTATTGCCCCATACGTACAATAAAAAAAAAAAATTGAAACGTACAAAAATAGAATTATTATAATGCATTCTGAACCCGAATTCAGCCACGTTACCCTCGGTCAGGTAACAAAGAAGTCCTGAATGTCGGTTGTCTAGCAACGTACACGACCTTTGAACGCGCCCTCCAGAGCTCATTAATTACTCCAGAAATATGAGACCCTTGCCTGCCCCGGGCAGATTGATTTACTGGATGGAGTACATGGATTGTTACAAATATCGGGATATTTATTTAGTTTAACTAACAACGTTCCGGTAACAGAATGTTTAACCTTTAACCTTAATATGATGATAACCAACCCTTTTATAGTCCATTGCTCGATACGGACCTTCGCATGTACATTGTCTCACGTTGCATGAGGGATGGCACACTGGCTGGCGAGTCCACTCTTTTACGAGTTGGTGTAGTTCCTCAGGGCTTGTGGTTGTTATCCCTCTTAACGACACTGAGTGGGACATATGGTGTGGTGCTATTCTAAAATCGCTCGGAACCACACAGCGTACATTTGTAATGGATTTGAAAAAAATAATTTTAATATGAATTCGTTCTCTTTATAGTAGATAATTCAGTATATATATATATATATATATAATTAATTTTTGCATGCCTGTTGGGCAGAACATAATGGGTTATTTTTTTTTAAGTGTTACCTATGTTTTTGCAAAGTAAATGATTTGATTTGATATTGTTTATTTATTATTTTAGAACAAACGTTAGCTGTGAAGTTTGACGATTCATGTGTACTAAACATTTTAAATATGGCTTCAGAAAATCGATAAAATTTAAAATAACTATGTAGTAATGTTGCCGACTGTATACACTTCAAATTAGTCAGAATTAAAAGTCAAAATTTAAATTAGATCCGGCTCCATTACGTCGGAAAATTATAGTTACTTTGTTTCTAGACGTAGGTAGCTCATAAAAACTGAAAAAATAAGCTAATCTGTGAATATTATGCATGACACACTACGACAAAAAAAGGCAGATCACGGAGCGTATACTAGTAAAATAAGCTACGAAATTACTATGTAGCCAGCCGATACGTGCAGTAAACATAGTGCCGTACACAAACAGCGTGTGTGTGTACTGTGAATAAATACCTACTATCGACGTGTGGGTGCGACCTCGTGCGCCCGCGCCGCCAGACGTTCACGACATTATCTTGCATTCCACCGGTATATACTATGTGTAGGTGTAGTATACATTAGTAGGCTAGGCATACCTTTATTTCGAAGACTAGATTTGTATATTTCATAGTCCTGTATATTAAAGCTACGTATTTACGTAAAGATACAAATTTTCTAGAATTCTATGTATAACAACTGTTTCTCGGGAACTGACACTTCTAAATATGATAAGATAAAAATTAAATGCAAGTGTTTTCATAGTACACTTTTGTTAGACTAGGCATCATTTCTATGGGTAGGTCGATCTTGTATATATCGTGAATAAAAAAATCTACTAACATAGGTGACGCATCCGGATGAAAGTTTGTTACTGCGAACTGCATTCCGTTCTAAGCGTGGACAACCCGGACATTTGTCCCGGGTGGCAAATCTAAAGGCGCGGCATTTCGGCTGTGAATGTGACAAAATATCGCTAAGTTAATAAATACCCAATTAATCGAAATTTTTAATTGTCGGTTTATATTTGGCTAAAATAACCATGCAGTTTAGATTTCGTATTTACTATATTTGCCTAAAAGCTAAAAAAAAATCCAATTTCTTATTTGCTCGATGACAGATCGTTAAAGAGATACATTATGTAGATTACTGAGTCGATTTAATTCTAGTACAATTTTGTATCGATTCTACACGACTCGATTCATTTAATAATTACTTGATTTAGTTGTTAGATTTATTATTATTTAATACGAAAAAAAATCATTTTAACACCGGACACATCGGAAGACATTCAAAAATATAAAACTACATATTAGTCTTAATATAGTAATTATTTTACAAAAACAACTACAGAAAATTATTAGTACCTTCATAGTTACATTTGTATATAGTTTAATTAGATGTATACATATACCTAAATTTATAGTAATTCATATCGATTTATTAAAATTGCGCTGGGACCAATCGAATTAGTATAAAATAGTTCGTTAATTGCAGTTCACAAGTGATAAATGCGGTGACTGAATGAAATAATATATGTATTTTATACAATTTTTTATTTTACGGTTATGAATATTTTTTCAACAAAATTCGCAGTAAATGACCCATAGCTACCGTCTATAGCAACTGTCATCTAGCAAATAACAAAATGGAAAGACTAATAATCCATAATTCTGAAGAAAACAACTATAAAAGAGCGACGTGTTTAAATTTAATTAAATAACAAATAAGGTTCAATATCGTAAGTTATGGTACATGTTTCTTTCTAAATATACATTTTTATTATAATATTGTATATATATATAAAACCATTTGATTTTTATTTATATTAAAAGATACATATTTTAAAAAGTATAATGTTTAAGGGGTGGCAATTTGTCTTTTTGTCCGGTACAACAAACGCAATTGTACGTAATTGTTCTAGCTTTCTGGTGAAAATGTAGTAAAGTCGAATTTATAATCTTCATCAGATTCAGCAGATAAACTGTCTTTATCTGACGGTTGCTCAATGTCTGTAGATGATTTGGAACTTGAACGTTCGGACTTTATGGGAGATACTGCAGCTATCTTTATAGCAGGGACTTCAGGTGAAGTGCTCTCTGAAGTACTGGGGTATCGTTGCGCCAATGAACCTGTAGGCTCTGTATGATTTTCATCTCCATCAATTTCGTCTTGACAGTTTGAAGATACCTGAGACTGGTCTTTCTGCCTAATATCCTTGATTACTTTAAGCACTTGATACTGGAACTCTATAAAGTCTTCGTCATTCATTAAGTCAACAGAAGGAGCGACGCTTTTAAAGAAATGCATAATGCTACTGTCGTCTCCAGCTTTTGTTATCTTCGTTGGAATTTCATTATCATTATTTGCAACCCTTTTTTCATTCTTGTAATTTTGGATTTCAATATATACGTTTCTTGTTTCATCTGACCCCGCATTTGACGCTGTTTGGCTTTCAAAAAGTTTTTCCAGAAATAGCAGGTCGTCATAAAATTTTTGTCGTATGTATTTTCGCTTGCATTTCTGACGTGATGTGGATTTGATTCTCATTAAATTTTTATGACATTTTATCCAACTGTCCTTTAAGTTGTGCCATTTCTTCATCACAATTTTACCTGCAAACGTAAATAATAACCACGTTTTAAAATACAAATTATAGCTATCGTTATTCACTATTGTATTAATTGCTTCAGCGAGCTACGCTTGACTGGTGGATACAATATTTTAATTTGTATATACTGTAATAAAAAAGAAAAAATCCGGCTAATTTTAAAAACTCCGTATGTAAGAATTGACTCCAATGAATTTATTTACCAAATTCATTCTTCATTTCTTCAGACCGCGTCTCGAAATCCGGTATAATATTCGTACACACGTTCCTCCACGCTTCATAAGTCATCCGTTTACTCTTGTACTCCTCTAAGCTTTTATCCCACAGCGTGGGCCTTTCTTTCACCAATTTTATTAACAGATTCTGATCAATATTAATATACATATTTGTTGTTATGAATTAGTCTGTGCGAATTAATATTACTGCGACTTCTGCTGATTTATTGTGATCACCTCATCTATAGTTCGCTGTCCAATGCCTGTAAGTATCGCAGCATGTTTTAGCAACAAATTGTTGGATATGTTCCGCCTTTAGTAATTGAGCATATACGCATATTTTTTGTACATCAAAGGGCCACATTCGTAGTCATATACTGTCTTTGTATAATAAATGACTAAAGGCACAGTCTAGAGAGCACTACAACCACAATAGGCAGATCCACGTCCAGCCTTGTTGATTGATACGCACATGTAGACTGGATGTCGAATGACGTTCGTACCCACGCTTTGTCGATGTATGTATAGCCGTCCATTCGGCTGCCCTATATCAAAACCCAGTAAGGAACAAATTTAGAAAAAAAAATGTCAACAACAATAGGTACAAAGCTAGTCCCCAAACAATGCAAAAGCGTTCGTAAATCTTTTGTATTTATTATTAATATCTCGAAAATTAGAAGGTTTATCACGCGATGCTCTTATATTACTAAAAACATAATGGAACATGTAATACACGAGATAAGTATAATATTTCAGGCATGATTTAAGTAATACATATTTTGTAGTGTGTAATAAATAATAATTATTATTTTTTATTTTAAGTTCCTATGTGTTAACGAGACTGGTGGCTGCCTAATGTGCTCTCCTATAAAATTTGTTAAAAAACTAGGTTTTCATATGGAACAGCCAATTTGATTGCGCCGACCTACGCCCGTTTGTGAGAGGACGAATCGTTGAACTTCATCCACTTGGAACACGATTTATTCATCATTTTCTCATTTATAATACAATATGGTCTTGAATTACAATTATATACTATCCAGATGCATACTAGCTAGATGCACAACCGTGATGAATCTTTGTCCACTAGGTTTGATAAAAAGTATTCCATAATATTTCGGAATAAACATGGTTACGCTGCATCGTTAAACCGTAACAAAATCGGCCCAGTATTCTTGTTTGTAAGCTTTGATGATCTTTCGATTAGCAAAAGAAATCTCTGTACGGAATGAAGATGAGCTTATATATGACAACATCAGTCAAAAAAGGATATAGGCTAAAAAAGTAAGGTTCTTGTTCCTAAAGAGCACACGCGCGAAACGCGGGCAAAATAACACCTACTTATATATTAAACATTGTATAAATACAAGTTGTTACTTTTGTTTGCTTAATTGATCTCCCTAAGATTTTCTATAAGTTATTTCTTTTGCTTTTCTTATCTAACCACTTGTAAATTTCCAATGCATTCGAGTTGAATTTCGTGTGGCATAGTAAACAGAGCGTTCAAGGTTCGATGCCTATCTGCCATGGAGCCCCGCTTGCATTGCATTATCCGGGCTCTTGCCTGTAGATCAATAGATACTACACAGTTATAGCATATAAATGTAGTACCTATACAACAGTATCTATATAAGCGGGTGGAGCAGTAGCAGATATTTATATATAGATATATACTTATCTATAGTATTTTTTTTATGGAAAGGCGGTAGATGAGTATACAGTCCACGTGGTGGTAAGAGTATACTGTCGCCAATGGACATGGTAAAACTAACAACTCTCTCTCTGTACGAACAAACTCTCTGTACAAATTAGAAAATCCCCATCTGTGGTTTCTTTCAAATCTAATCTGTAGGTATAAAGCTTTATGCTCGTCCCGCTTCTCTAACTATCTATATGTATGTAGGTATTGTATTTGTGTATGTATGTTTTATTATACGTGCGTCAAGATGCAATAATATTTGAGATATCGAACGACCGATAAAAAATTGTTTAAATTCTGAAATTAATGCTAAACATTGACCTTCTGCCTAATAAACTACCTATCTATCAACGATTGGGCTCGAGTTCTAAATTTCACGATAAAAAGTAAAATTTTCAATATTATATTCAAAGTATGTTCAATTTCTTAGAAAAATCGATTATTTTTATACTTTTTGTACATATAATAACATTATACTGTACATAAAAAAATCACCTTTCAGTAACATATTTTATACCATGTATCACGCTGCTACACCGAAAACTAAGTCAAAATTTTGAAAAACCATTTTCACATTCTCTACGGACGAAATCATGAACAAAAAACTCGTCTCTGAACGAGCCGATGAACTTTCAAAACGGGACACAGCGCCGCAACACC
Organism: Sesia apiformis; assembly: GCA_914767545.1. Lineage (NCBI taxonomy): Eukaryota > Metazoa > Arthropoda > Insecta > Lepidoptera > Sesiidae > Sesia > Sesia apiformis. The sequence continues at coordinate 1,938,257 of OU611968.1, forward strand.
CTACTCTTGGACAAAAAAAAATAAAAAAAAGCACAACATTTTTTGGACACGAGGTGTTTTTTTAATGTCAATATATGTTTTATTTTGAATAATTCACAAATGGCTATTTTAGATTAAGTTTTCGAGTGTTTTTGAATACATTTCTTATTAAAAATTACAGTCGCTCAATCATTTCCCGTTTGACCATGTTTATATATTTTTTGATTTTTTCTTGTTTCAGGTAAAAACTTTAAGGAGTATCAATTTCGTAATTTTTCGAGTGAACTTAAAGGTGAAAAATAACAGTTTTTTTTTTATTCACAGTCACATTTACGATCTTATCACCATCTGTATTATTATTTATTTCACCTGCCTCAATAAAAAAAAACCCGTTCTAAGACATTAAACATTCAAAGTCCTGTGTCATTAAAATGTTGAGCACTTTTTTCAAACTTCGTTCTGTTTTTATATTTCTTATTATGACGCGTTATGTCAACGGACCAGCTTCAGTGGTACTTTTTGTTCACTAGACACTGTCCGTTCAGATGTTCGACAAGTATACGCTTGAATAAGCTCATCATTCAGCTTCATAACACAAGTCACTCGTCCGACGATCTCGACGCGACTGCCGTGAAATCCATTCAACAGGCCGTCAGGATGTGGGCGGGGCGTGCGGGACGCGGCGTCATTGGGCGGCTGGTCGTCGCGCATTAATGGCCGCCGCCGCATTCGGCCAATGAGCGGCGCGCGAGCTGAACGCGCGTCCGTCGGCCGACTGGTGCGACGTTGCCAGTTTTTCAGAAAAAAATACCAGATTCGACCTTCTTAGGACCCCCGGTTTTTTTGTTTGGCCGCGTTATCATTCGGGAACGTGTATAGGGGTCCTTATCCGCTCGTGAGATGCTCTCTGTACGCAGGTGTGCATTGTATAGTGCTGTGTTATAGTGTGTGTACTTATGGTTTGGTCCACGCCAGCGGGAGAGGTCTTGATCGACGTTGTCACAAGGTAACCTATTAAGCGTACTATGTCTTGGTTAAATTTAGCTGGACTGAGTGACTCATGTGCCAACGTGGCCATAACATAATATCAATTGGATGACGTGTTGGTTATCTAGCAGTTCATCGTAACGTTATTATCGTCTATTTTTAATAAAACTAATTAGAAATTAGTGTTATTAAATTACTCATTAACTGTATACACATACTTTTAAAACAGCATCGTCATATGATATGCTCTTTAAGAAGTGTACCTACACTATCTCTTATTCTATTCCCTTTCTGAAAATTCTCTGGTGTTGTATTTAAATAAATATATTGTGTTTGTAGTGTTCTGTAACTGTTCTGAATAAACGTCTTATCTATTTAATAATATGTAGAAAGGTGTCGGACGAACTGACAGTCTTCTTCAGGGTAAGTGGATACTGTCGCCCTGTGACATCCGCGAGACTATTAGTCCAGAAGAAAGATAAACGTTGGCACGCCCCGGACGCGCTGCCTACCTTTGGAGATTTAGTGGATTTGGCAAAAGGATTGGCAAAATGGGGAATAGGAAATATAACGGAACGAGGACTCTTCATCCCATTACACCTCCCAATCCTCTTTGAAGGGATGGGATGAGATTGTGAGTCAAGAGCATAACGAAATGAGCGGAGCTACTTTTATTCCATTATACCTATTCTCCATTCGATATAGGATAGGATGGGTAGGGAATGGACTCACTCACTATCGAAAAATGTACGTACATTGGGGAAATAAGATAGGTATGGGAATGTAGTAGTAATCGATACATTTTACAGTATCTATCTAGTTTCGACTATTTAGGTGGATTATCTATAAAATAATTTGTGACGCATTGAGAAAATGGGATGACTTCGACTGAATTTATTTATTTATGGATTACAAAGCAAGATATCGTCATATCAAAGCACAATTTAATATAGTGTGTTCAGAAGTGGTAAATCTAATTGACATCTGAATAATGTGACGACAGAATGATTGACATTTTAGCAATAAATTGAATTGTAAAAACGGTAGTGGTTAAAAATAAATAATAAAAAAAGAAAGTAAAATGGGTTAAATGAGTGAGAACAAAACAAAGGGAGACGTAATTATGACGCTCTGTAATCAGAGCGCGTTTGACTTTGTTCTTGAAAGTCAGCAAACCGTCTGCGAATAAGTCGAGTTCCGGATGTTCGGAAGCTAATTGATTTTTTTTTTCTACACATTGTAGAAATGGACTTGTTAAATGTTTGTCTAGTGCTCCCACGAAGAATAACAACTCACGATGCCTCGTCTCTCTCTCTCTCTCTCTCGCTCTGTGACATTAAAATATATATTATGAGTAGTTCAGTTTTTAGTTCCCGATGTACAACTTTATGAAGATTAGCCATATCCAACAACATTCTGCAGTGCTCTGATAGGGTTAATATTGTATCGATTACATCTGATCGCATAAGACGTTAGTTAATTAGAATTAGGGTTCTTTTAATCAGAATTTAAGAATTGTCTAAGATATAAAAGTTGACTACTTTTACCACGTTCTTGTACACGTCTGTGTACCCAGCCCTTTTATCGTCCACAGCTGGATACGTGCCTCCCCATGCACATTGTCTTGTGCATGGTGGACGTATGGCCTTAAAACGCCACGCTCATTTCATTTCATTCATTTCAGAGTTCATTCTTTTAAACATGGTGTAGTTCTTCAGGGATTGTGGTAGCAAGCGGCTTTGTTGTCTCCAAATCGCCTTTTACGACACCCACGGGAAGAGATGGATGGTAGGTACTATTTTAAAGCCGATCGACACCATACGGCTTTGATACAGCTCATTAGGCAATAATAACTGCTACAGATCGATACTTCTTAAGTACCTACTAAACATAGTCTAAACATAATTTCTTGTTGTCATCCTACACAGTATAAGTATACAACACATTATACTAACGACACACGCCCACATTATTGAAACATGTCTTACCATTACAACGATATCAGCCTACAACGTCCCACTGTAACGATATCAGGGGCATAGACCTTGTAAATTACTAGGGAGTTTCGGACCGTAATCCACTACGCGAGCCCAGTGCGGATTGGTGGATGTACTTCAGATTTTATTTAAGTGTCCAGCGGATTTTCTCAAGATATTTCCATTCCGAACTAGCGAGCTAGCTTCCATTCCGTACTTGAGTAGAAACTCCGTACTACGAGCCGAACATTTTAATTTATGACTTCACGTATCAGAATCGAGAATAGATAGCCCTAAGCCATGGGCGTAGCCACGGTGGGGAAAGTTGGGGTGCTTGCCCCCTCTGGCATAGGGAGATTCAAGTAACAGACTTTCCGCGTTACACTACCTCTATTTAAACTAAGAAAATTGTTTGCTTTGCCCCACCCTGCATAAAATTGTTTGGTTTTTGCCCCACCATAGATAAAATCCTGACTATGCCCTTGCCCTAAGCTATCACCGCTCTTAGACTAGGCACTTTTTTTAACTATAAATTCATAAATAAATACTGTAAAAGCAATATTTTCTAATATTACGATCGGGAGTAATTTGGAACACATTCTTGAAGTCGTGAATTGGAGACCTGACTCCGACCCTGATTGTCTAGTGACAATTTTCAATTATCATTATTATCACTAATTTAGTGGTAAAGGAAACAAGAAACCCATATGTACCCAGACCCTTTTATCGTCCACTCCTGGACACTGGGCTCCCTCGTGCACATTGTTTTACGCACGAGGAATATATGGCCCTAAACAACCCACCGTCCAAGTGAGTTGGCAACTCCAGTCTTGTGGTGTCCACTTTGTTATCCTTTAGTCGCCTTTTGTGACACTCATGTGAAGAAATAGATGGGGGGTGGTGGTCATTAAGCGGTATTACATTAAGCCGGCCTACAAAGTGTAGAGAAAATAATGTAGCTACATAATTTCATTACCTAGTTATATAACTTTAAGACCGAGACATAAGTGAGTACCACGTGCAGTCTATAACGATTCATTGATTAAAAATTGAAGGTCACGTCTGTGACGTCCCTGTCATATTATGAAACCACTTACCTGATGTTTGATAGAATAAATAAGACGTTATCTGAACAAAGGGACCTTATTGTTGCTATGAACTTGAACATTGGTTAAGATTTTCTAACTTAAAATTAAAATAGAAACATGTTCTACTCGTAACATGTGATTATAACCTATATTAATAGCATTTTTTTTTTTGTAATTGTCTGGAAAAAATGGCTTGCATTTAAACGAACAGTAAAAATGCGAACTGAAATCGTGATCAACAAAACAAACTATTTTTGAATGCAATCAGCCCTTTCAGTATCCACTGCAGGACTCGGGCCTTCTCATGCACATTGCCCTGTACATGAGAGATGTTTGGCCTTAAAATGCCACGTTGGCCAATTCACTCTTTCAGAAGTGGTGTAATTCCGCAGCGCTCGTGGTAGCGGCTTTGTTATCTACTTTTCCACTAAGTTATTATCCATTGAGAATGTCTTCAGTAGTCATCACCAAGTCGATGGAGTCCTATTTCTTTATTGCCACCAGAGAACCTAAATCTAACCTATCTTTAAATCTTACTGCACCTTCACGAAAGGTAGGCGAAGGGCACGATTCTACATCCCACAGTCATTGGCCACTGGCTGGTCGAATTACCACAAAACCGTAAACCTTTCCAAATCCTAATCAGCGCATCCGGGCACCTACCAAAGTTTGTCATTCTGGACCGACGTTGGCATGTTACAAAGGCGGACAAAATACCTTACAGCGCTGTCTCCCAGTTAACCTTTTATATTTAGTTCACCTTTATAAGTAAATGTTATATACCTAGACAGGAAAGACATAACAATAACATAATCGCATACTCGTTATGCATAACACATAGTTGTTCATTTATCCTCATAAAGGTCGTTTTGTACACGACGACGGTACAGAACGTTCTAAATCGGAGATAGCGTATTGTATTACCCTTGACCGTGACTCTGAAGCGACGACGTGAAGTTGGCGCGATATGAAGTTAGGTGAAGATAGCTGAAGGTGAAGTCTAGTACTTCGGGAGCGAGTGCTATTTGTCACAGCCCATTTTACTTCCTATCCCACAGGGGGGGGGGGGGGGGGGGGGATCAACAGAACGTACCATTTAACTAATAAGTACTTATCCGCTACAAACCAGTAGCCACACCACATTGTCACATCACCAGACTACGGGGCAATTTATTTCTGGATAGTCACACTACTCAGTGTGTCACATTAGTTATCTACGCTAAACCTTCGCTAGCGTGAGCGAAGTCACGGACGATCGCTAGTGTTGTTAATGCTCCACATTATCTAGTATAGTATCTATAGGTATAGCTACTACAAGTTTCACAAGTTTCATAAACAATGCACGCCACTGCTATCGCATTCCATTGGAATAGATAAGACTAAAGGAAGAGTTGCTCATTCCCCTGTAAACATTACTCGCCATTCCATCCCATCTCCCACTAAGAAAGAATGAAGAGTGTATTGAGATGAGGAAATTCTTCATTCTATATGCTTCCTGTGCCTTATCTTTTCCAATCCATATTCTAAAACTACTCTCAAAGTCTCCAAAGGTAAATGGCGTATCCGTGGGCGTGTCAACGTTTGTAATTTTTGTCTGATGTTGATATGTAATGAACTGTCCATGGACCATATGACCACATACTGGTGAACTGTTTGCTCATCAAACAAAATATACACCTTGTGTTGTACAACGTTTATTCAGATTACAGTTACAGGACACCACAGTTACAAAGGAAAGACATACCATATTTAAACACATATAACAGCAACGAAATTTAAGAAAAGTGAAAAATAATGGAGTTATAATAGCGTAGTCTGCTGTCCGTGTGTTCAGCTCAGCTCTATGTACCTATGATGACACAGCGCTGATTTGCAGCTGGAATTCGTGGTGATATAGAAAGGATTGTATTAGTAAAAACAGGTAGTTATTATGTAAACGGTTTCTAACTTAATAAATATTCCGCAGTCAGTCTGTGTGAGTTGCCATATAAATCAGAAACTTCCGGCCTTCCGAAACTGAATTCCGGAAATTAAGTCTATAAATCTCTTCTACTTGTTTTAAGTGCTTTGATACCATAGTTTCACGTTCGTTTACGAGAATGCGTTTTAAATTTTGAAAGAAGTAGTTTTTATGTGAATTTTGATCTGATAATGTTACATATTAGGGTTAAAAATACTGATTTTGTACATACTGATACAAAAGATAAAAGAGGACTCAGTAAGAATTATTTATCAATTTTCATTTCTAGGGGAGATTACAGACATTAAAAGTATTATCAATATAATTTAGTAGACATGCTATTTAAAATCTCCACAAATTTGCTTCTATTTATACAAATACACTATATTTATACAAAGAATTAAGACCTAAACGTTATTGTAATAATAAAAAAGGAACAAATTAAAAAATACAACCGAAGAAAAGAAAGGGAAGAAGAGAATGCAAAAAGTTATGTTTTAGAAAAAAATATTATTTGATGCCATGGCTTTCTTAATGTGTATTTTTTTTGACCAAATCAAGTCATTACAAAATGTATTTATACTTCTACTGGCTCTAGTAACAAATATCGATATTTATAGTGGAATTGGTATTGTAATCACTAATACCGGTGTTTTTATCGGTATTTTGTCTTGAGAACGATATTTTACCAGGATTTTATTAACGAGTGGCGTTAAACGCGCAAACCATTCAAGCGAGACGCGGAGCGCGCTACACTTTCAATGACGACAGAACACGAACGGTATGACAACATCGCAAAATTTAGCGGTTATAAAATAGGTATTAAATACCGTTCCTAACGTTATTGGTTCTCAATGTTAGCGAAACGGTATGCTTGGTAATTAGTAGTAATTATTGAGAATTAACGGAATTTTCGGTATCAATTTCAAGCTCTAATTACGATAGGAACATTTCTACTACAAGTTTTAAGATTTTGCTGCCAATGGCTTAATAAATCTCTTCCTGGAGTGTGCGTAATGTCATCCTCAATTCTCTTTCCAAATCCATCTCCTAAATCTTCAAACGTTAGCTACATCCGGGAGTGTGCCAACGTTTGTCATTTTTGACTGATGTTGGCAGGTATCGCGGATGTCCTCGCCCATGGACAAAGGTAGGCGCATCCGGGAGCAGGCCAACGTTTGTCGTTTCTGACCCATTTTGACACGTGATGGATGTCATAGTATTTACCATTTACCACCACGTGAACTGTTTGCACGTCTGCCACCTACTTCCTATTAAAAAAAAACATGCCAACCTACATTATTCTAACGCAAACAACTCGCCCTACATAGCGTTGAGTCATTGCTGGTATCGCAAAAGCAGACGTGTGCAGTTCCACTTTTGCCGACCAATCGGTAACCGATACTGCTTGTTAATCGTTATAAATAACGCAATTATTGTTAACAAATAGTGGGTACAAAGTTCGAGAGAGACAATGACCCTGGCAACTAATAGCGTGAAATGGTCTGTCTGTATGTTGGCGATAAACTCGGTACATACTCATTAATAATATTTCTATGTACTCGACGGTTTTTGACGTGGTTTGTCATCGAATGGTATAATTTGGACAATTACTATTATAATTTATTTATTTACCATTCAATAGGATATATAATTGAGTTATACTTCGCATGTTAATGTTATTTTAAATGAATGATATAAATATAAATATTTTTTAATGTAATTTGTAATTTTATAATGCTTTTCTTTTATGCTTTTTGATATTTTAATGTAAATTTTGCATGCCAGCTATAGTAACATTTTAGGAATGATATGTATAACAACACCTATATCCTATACCCAATTGTTAATCATTGTATTGATTTCGAAGAAATATACTGCTAGCAGAGGTCACACAACATTCTAATTTCGGACAAACATTCTATATCTCAAATACCAGCTGAATTTTGAACAAGCAAAAATAAAGTGCTTACAACCTAAATGACCTCTGAATGCGTATATCGATGTTTGTTTCTTTTTCACTCATGCTGAAATGATTATAGAGATGGCCGTCCGAAATGATTTAATTACTAGCCGCCCACCAACCACCCCAACACTTCCCGTGTGTGTCGTAAAAGGTGACTAAGGGATAACGAAGCCGCTGCCACAAACCCCGAGGAAATACACCATGGCTAAAAGAGTGGACTCGTCAAACTTCTTGGCCAGCGTGGCGTTTTAAAACCATGCATCCATCATGCGCAAGACCAATGTGCGTGAGGAGTTCCGTGTGACGATAAAAGGGCTGGTTACGTTACTCTATACTCGTATATATTATTATAGCTACATATTTTGTCTCACGAAGGCGGGTTACGCTCAGTAGTGGTTGTGCTCGTACCATACATGTACATTGTTGTAGTGTGCGCCGCGGCGTTGGCAATTCAACTAAGCGTTCTCAAGATCACGCACACTGAAACAATGTAGGTACGTGTACGAGCACAACATCTATTGATCTTAATCCGCTTTCGCGTGATGAAAGGACTATATACCTATTTTATTGCAATCGAATAAACTTCTAGGCAATTGCCTAGGATTTTGTCCTTCCTATACAGTTGTATAGTCTAGTATCTTGTTAACACTGTAATTGATGATGTTGATGACAGATAATTGATATTTTATGGGTCATCATTGATTTCTTTGTTTATCGATTTGGTCGTCAACTTTATCTTGAAACGCAATTCAATCGACTCGTGTGTGCCATGTATTACGTAATAAAACACGACCTAAATATCCCCTGCTTTATTCATATGTCACAAAATGTAGAGATATCGGGTTATTCTACTGTAAGGCGCCAACTACACGAGCGAGTCTCCCGCGGCGATAATCTCGCCCGTGCCAGTAATTGCAAGAGTATGGATTATTCCCGCTAGAGACTCACTCGTGTAGTTGCCCTCTGAGACTCTAGGATTTCTTTACGAAGTCTTGTAATAATTTTAGGGTGGTAACCACACAGACCTGAACAAATATTTCCCTGTAAACAAATGAGGGACCGATCGGGAATCGAACTCGGGACCTTTCGCTCAACAGATGGAGGCGAAACCTACTGGGCTAATCGATCGTTATATACCTAAGCGATTTTTCATTTTCACACTATTTTTGTATTTGGACAGTTGTCTAAATTTTTGATTATGTTACTTGTACAACTTTTATAGCTTCGTCTGTGCAGTATATGTCCTGACCTTTGTTAAGATATATAAGTGATTTTATTTATTTTTGACTCACTACTGGAGATTTTTTATAACTTCTTTGACGTGCGTATTTTTTCGCATGTTTTTATTGTGATAAGTAAAAAAAATCTATATTTCGTACAAACCGAAGTTCGAACATACAACCCCATTGTGATTCGAGACTTATAGTTCGTTCCAATCCAATTTGCCGATAAGAAAAACAAATCAATGAAATATCAATAAGTAATGAAAGACATTTAGCTGTAAATCTAGGGCAGACGTGCAGTCTCAAATTATGGATATGTCAAGAATTATCACCGTACTGTTTAATCACCGTGTCATTGACAGTTATTGTGGCAATTGTGCCACAGACCGCCATGTTAGACTACATTTTGGACAAATACATTTGGAATATAGGCTATCACCGCCTGTCAAGATAGTTTAATAATAGTTTGGAAACAAGAAAAGTACATTAGGGTCACTGATTATATCCAACGTCACTCGAGGTGTTAATCTAAATATAGGCAAACAAACGGAAAACTTATTCTGTAAATATTGAGATCCAATCCCTAAATACGAGTATGTATTCATAACAACTACAGAGATAACATTTAAATTAGCATCGTCGTATATTGAACCCGGAACTGTCTAATCGGGCCAATGCCAATTGCGTCAAATTAACGATTGCCCTCTTCGTAAAAGGTCCGACATTGTCATGCATTAAAGGTTTCTATTGAGCCGACAAAGAACACGTTTAGGCGGCGACTATTTTGACATTATTTACGTCACTTTTAGTCTAGTGAGTGATAGGTTTCAATCTCTATCTCTTTATCTATATTCCATTCTACAAAGTTCTATTCTACGTGAGTTAGGGTTTGACAATTACAGTCGAGGAAGTGTTATCATTAGATTTGTCAGTGTCCCACCCCCACATCCCGATGGACGCCCTGATTTTCAAGGCTCTAATCAGGGAACAAGGATATTTTTTAAGGGATCCGTTCTACGCAGAACTTGGCCAGGACGTCAAAAGATGTTTTTTATAACATCACTATTGCTTTGAAATACGCACGCAACACTTATAAGCGCACAAAGAACTTGAATGAACGGAATGAACCCTCTTCTTCACTCATTTTTCGTTCATGGTATTATATTCGTTCAATTGGGCAACCAGTTGCCATGTGGCTATCTATTCAGATTATTCTATTTCAGTATTCTATTCCGTGATTCAGTATCAGTGAGATATTTTATTGTGTGGAATGGAGAGCGAATCGGTGATATTATTGGTATTGAGATTTTAATGAAATATTCCAAAAAAATAACGTGATTTTATCTTAAATCTTAAAAATCAGATGTTACGGTATTTCTATTTAGACAGAATCTAGAAACAAAGAAATTTTAACCACAGTATTTGGTTAAGATTTTCTAACTTAAAAAGATCGCTTTACTCGGATACGTCACAAATAAATCTTTATATTTTCTGGTCGAAACAAATATCTTCAAAAACATGTCAATATTATTCCGGAATACCCCCAACTGGCACGCTACCAAATTGGAGCAAAACAAAGTTATAATTCTTACAATGCTCCCCCAGGGCTTGTTATATGTTTTTTTTGGGTTGGAAGGGTAGAACTTGAACATTTTGGGAGAACCACGCAGTAATGTGGCATAAAGTTTGGAATATAATTTTCGAAGTTAATGGTAGACATTAATTTCTTGAAAGTCATAACTTTTTAAAGGCACTTTTAAGCTCCACCCACTCGCGTCCGGTTTTACGTGCATAATTTTATAGAGAAACCGTTATTTATATGTAATGACACTTTTTTTATCGAAAACGTTAAAAAAATATTTGTTATATTGTTAAAACGTTGACTTTATTATATTGTTGATATGATAACCAACCTTTTTCCCGTCTTGTATACGAAAACTATCCAGAAGTAATAACCTGCACGATAATGAAAAACGCATCAAAATCCATCCAGTAGAACCTCATCCGTCGAGATTGGAGCGAACAAACAAACAGACAACATTTCGTTTTAGTCATAATAGTATTAAAAAACAGTCGTTCGTTAAAGAACCAACGTCAGTGACTTGATGAATCTCTTTTTTTTGGGTTTTATCTTGCAAAAAAAACACCGAACAAAGTTCTCTCTAATCCAAAGCGGGAAGATAGCGTGTGGTGGCCAGTCTTGCTATTCTTGCGATAGAATGGAGAGACATTGGCTGATGGTATGGTTACTAATAGAGACCAGATTACAAGCAATTAATGGTTTGTGTGACCTTCAGAATATTATTAATTAATTAATTTATCGGCCTCACGATCTTTTCCCATATTATTATCATTCCTGACGACACCTCTGCAGGAGAGAGAATCAGTCCAGAATATGCTTGCCTAGTATAAACAACTGTTCACCTATCCATTATGTATACAGAAGGTATCTGGGGGCAGGTGACTACATCAGAAGACCGGGATTTGGTCGCAAAAGTAAGAAATCGGATCGAAAAGATTGATGTATTGTTTCAGCGAGTTTAAGAAATCGTACCCGCTCGACTGTTGACATCCAGCATATGTCGAGAGATGTCCGGAATGTTAATGTCAGTGAGTGGACAGTAAGAAGAAGGCAGAAAGAACGAAATCTTCAGACCTGCAACAGATCCGAAACTCGCAGGAGCTCACAAGTTTGCAAGTTTACGATTCACCGAGAATGGACTTTGGTACCTTGGAGTCAGGTACTCTTTCCTAACGAGTCGCCAATGTGTCTTCATGGAGTTAATGGTCCTAAAAGAGTATTCTCCTGCCCAGGAGAATGGTATTCACAATGTGCAAAACTTACTCTTTCGGATATGCCAAAAGAGTAAGTTTTGAAGGTACTGTGACTGACTGCTTCGTTTTACATCTCTGACAACTTAGAAGAACACATGGTGCCTAATGTTGAATTTCTTGGTGAAGGTTCACATTAATGCCTGATAATGTTCGTCCCCACACTGCAATGTGCTTAAGAGATTACTTACAGGAGGTTGCATTACAGGTTATGAACTGGCCAACGCGCAGTTCAGATCTTAATCGTAAAGAACACTTCTGGAGGGAGTAGAAACGATGTCTTTGACAAAGGCAGAAAAACCTCCAGAAAAAATGCGACAGTTAAAGAACGCTTTCGTAGAGGAGTGAGTGGGACAGTATACCACAATCAGTCATTAAAAAGCTGTTACAATCAATGAACAAAAGGATGAGTGTGTGTTAATAACAATAAGTACCTACAGTGGAAATTTGTGGAAAAAAAATCTTTCTTACATTTCCGCAATTTTTAGTCATTTTTAATTTTTTACATATCAAGTTTAAAACAACGATTTGTTAAACAATAAAATGATCTATTTTTAATAAAAAACAGATTACAAAATAAAAAATGACCATTCAAAACCTTTTCGCTGCACACGAAAGAGAAAAGGACATATTTATGAGGTGGCCTAATTTTAATGCTCGCCAGTTTATATCTTCGCAGTATGCAGTTACACTACTGCACCTGTAACTGTAACATTAATTACTGAACACATCTTTCTTTCGCCACGTGTCGCCACGTTCTGGCCACATGGCTCGACTTAACCTTGACTCTCACGCGCACTTAGCTCTGCTCAGCTATTTTTGTATCGAGTAAATTTTTTTCGACTTGTTTGTCGGTGTGTTTTTTTGACATTAGTGGGGGTTTGTTTGATAAATTGAAGTTAGAAGTTTTCTGAACCAGTGATATAAAAGAAATGTTTATGAAATTGGTTAAATTAAGTTTATAGAAAGCTTTGAGTTTTAATTTCAGTTTTTATTACCGTAATAACAGATGACAGCAGTATGTCTGATTCTTTTTTAAATGAGAAAAATCCTATACTCATGGGTATTTTACTCAAATTGCAAACTCAAATCAAACCGGTTGGAAAATCGCCGGAGGAACCTTTTAAAGAATTTATTACTTCAATTTTAGATAACATTTTGTCAGAAGTTACATCCGATTAATCTATACGCTTTAGGTACAATCGTATATAAAAAATGAAAAAATCTACATGCTTTAGGCACAATCTTCTAAAAAAAAAAAACAATTACATACGTATTGTTATTTTTAAAATCTATTTAAGCCACGTCAAAATTCTTTATTTAGGTCGTTTTCATACTACAGTTAATGCAAAAACCACATTGTCCTCCAACTATCTAGGTCGCCTGAAGGTATCCGATGAAAATCCCTAGTGGCACGGGCAAAAGGGACGCGTGAATTTTTAGGATTTTATTCCTATATTTTCCAAGTCGGAGAAAATACTTTTCCGCCAGCGATATCGTAAAAATTCTTGAAATGTCTGAAGGAAACTTTTTATATCAAAAATCTCTTGAATGCGAGCGTCGGGAAAGGTAAGTTACTTATACTCGTATAAATTTGCTATTTACATTTTAGGACCAAAGTGATTGTTGCATTTTGGGCTCGACTGATAAGTGAAGACCTACTTCGCGCCAGTTACTTATATCTTTAAAACTGTGGAACCAGCAATTAAAAAAATAAATGAGACTCGGTACGATCCGTGTTCGCGTCGAGAAGACAGTGCTCCGCGAAATAAATTAGGAAGTCCGCGCCCGAACTGATGTTGTTCCTGAGAACCTATCCACTTACTAGTAGAGTTCATAAATTCAAAAGTTTCAACTAATTGCGTCAACAGTAATATTGAAGCGATTTGATCCATCTACGCACTAGGTAATATTTGTGTCTGACGTGTCCATGACTTAATTAATGAATCCGTTAGCTAATATTATATTATATACATATTATATAATTAACATATTGTAGATGAACAAGATCATCTTTCATTTTGTCATTTTGCATAGTTATTTTTTCCACAAGTCAATCCTTTGAAGAACGATATTAAACGCATTTTGGACGATGCCTACCATGATATATATAAAGGGATAGATAAAACAAGCTGTCCGTGTCGCTGTGTCTCCTGAAGTTGGCGCTAAGCTCCTATTTCTCGCGCTGCACGTTACAATACACAAAAATGTCTAATTGCGTTATTATAATCAATAGTAAAAATTTGTCAAAATGATGAAGAAAGGAAGATGTTTCGTTCCATCGGTGAGTGAGTACTTCCCATCACTAAAATTTGCTGGTGAGTTAGTCGTAGATACTAACAAGTGACTAATGAAAATAAGTGATAAGCATGGTTCCCATACAATTTTACAAACTGGCGTTGTGAATGTCTATATGCCTATCACATAGACTTCTCTGCCAGCCCCGGTTCCAATCGCATTGTTTGGTACTGGAACGCACATATAAAAGTACTTTGAACTTTTGGAATGAAATAACCAGATTATATTGATTACTAGCAGTGCCCGCGATTTCGTTCCCGTGAACTTATGATTCCGTTGGGAACGCTGTAAATAACGTATCTGGTTAAAAAGTACCCTAAATGCCAACCCGGAGCTATAACTATGCTAAGTTTGATTAAAATTCAGCCAGTGGTTTCTGCTTGATACGCGTTCAGTCAGACAGACGTACACAGGCAGACACAAAAATTCTAAAAATTGTTGTTTTCGACTCTGTATCTCATACTTTTTACGCTGTAAATATATTGCGGAGCGGATAAATACGAGTATATTATTATCTATCTTAAATCCAGTTGGCATGTTAGGGCAATTTATATGTATAGAGTTCAGTGTTCTACTTTCGCAGTGTTGTTGATCATCGGCAAATCCACAACATGCTAAAGATACGTTTCTCCGTCAATAAAGGCATAAGAGTTCATTTCTCCCCCATCTGCCTATAAAACCTATATACTCGTACAAATTGTAAACGCGTACAGCGTATTAATTTCCATAGAGTGGAGTCAAGTGAGTGACCTTCGCTCGCGAACGCCGGCTGGCAACTTTTATCTATACATATTTATATCCGCCACACAGATTGGATCTACAGCGTACGCTGTATGTATAGAGTATAGATACCAGGCACGATGACCCGTCCCCCTCGTGACCCGCCACCCGTGTGTCTCCCTCAAGTGCAAATATGTGACACAACTCAAAACTCGCCGCTCTAAACTCGACTTTATAATCACAGTTGTAGCATCAAGTTTCCTTTGAAGGTTGCGGTAGGTTAGTCCGTTAAGAATGGGTACGGCCTCGAGAAAGTACATAGTATTTATTTTTGTATGGCGCAGTTGAGTGCAGTGTTCCGAGAAACGTTCGAATAGGGGCCATCGTATGCGAGCAACTATGTAGCCAGTCCTGATGAAGCACTGCGATATCATGTTACCCTGTACCCTGTACTAGTGACGCAAGTAGCTGGTACTAATGGGTTTCATTAGACGTATCTATATAAGCTACAACTTGTAGAGAAAGTAGTTTTATTTAAATGCGATTTTCACGATATAAAGTAACAAAAGGTATAGGAAGAGACAGACCTTTGAAAAGTGTCAAAGGAACTCGCATAAAGTGTCCCTTGTTCACGACTGTCCTGTCCTGTCACTTATATATTATGTCACTGCCACTTTTCTTCCGGCTTCGTGAAGATGAAGTCGAAACGCTGTCGTGTCCTCTAAAAAGTTTTTGACTTGTTTGAAATAATTTTATTTGATCTTACATTTGCAATTTTTACGGTTACATAATACTAATTGAACTAAAATTGAAATTAAATTATTTGAAGTAATTTGAATAATTGGTCATATCATACTGCCGCATAGTGCATATAGACCTATCCCACAACATCGGGCTATTCTCATCTAGCCAAAACCGGCGATTTATTAAATTTTATCGCTTACAATACAAAATAGCGGTAATTTTTTATACTACCGTTCATTTATTAATTTAAAATCCAAATTGACGGGAAGATAAACAGCAAGAACAGGAAACGATTTAAAATTCAATAGTTGTGCTACTTTTCGTTGCTTTTGGGTCGCTTAGCGGTTCCATGCAAATACATGCGAAATATTTACATTTAAAAAAAAAAGTTTCACAATTTCGCAACTGTTGCTGAATAAAATTGTTGAAAACACGAACGGTTATAAAGGGTTTTAAATTCCCACAAATTAATGTAATGTCTGTAGTTTAGTACTTTTTATGATGTATGGTAGGGGCGGGGAGGCAGATGGTCCCCCAGTGAATGGTTACCACCATGTATAGACACCTGCATAACTGGCAAGCTGCGGATGTATCGATTTGTCTCGTAGTGTTCACCGGATTGGCTAGTAGTATAGGGCAGGTTATCAAAATGCTTAAGGAAAAGGAGGGCGGTTATATTATAGCGGACCCTTTATTAAGAGTCATTGCACTTTTCCAATATTTTTTTTACAATCAATCTGCTGGTATGTGGATACTGTCGTACATAGACATCCGTGATACGTGATACATGCCCACATCAGTCTAGAATGGCAAAAAGTTAGCACGCCCCCGGATGCGCTGCCTATTTTGCTGATTAAGGAATGGATTGGGAGAAAGGGGTGGGAAAATGGGGAGGGATACGATGGAATTGCATATCTCACTCACTACCGAAACACGTACGGCAATTGGAGAAATACCATAAAGTAGGAAATGCAGTACATTTCAAGGTAGTCTTCTGTGAGAGAGGGGAAACGTGGCCAGTTGAGTATCATCAGCAAAGGCGATACCAATTAATTCTTCAAGGAATTGACTCGAATGTGACTTCAACCTAAAAAGAAGGATTCCGTTTATGATTCTGCGTTATTTGATGTGGACATTTTACGAATATTTTTAGCAGCAAATGGATTTTTTGATTTCTTGTTAAAAAAAATATACCTTTCTCTTTGGCGCTACACTCTTTTGTAAATCTTGACCTCCACTATTCTGTATCTGTTCCTCTACTATTCTTCCTCCATGCTGTAAACTGTCCCATCTGCCTTAGATTCTCTTGAACGCAATCATTCCTCCGTCTGCCTTTTCGTCTTTTTAAATTTTTCATATATATGTACTATTTGTGTCATTTTATGTTAATTAATGCAGAATCCATGGCTTTAGCTTTCACGAATTGAAAGGTTACATTGTATAGAACTTCGTCTCATTTCAGCGTCAGGCGTCCTTTAGATCTACAATATAATTGTACAATAATGTCATTGCACAATATTATTGTATCGCGCCTTGCACTAAATCACTAAAACATCAAAAACATTGCGCAATCCGTAATATTTTGCATAATATAAGTCTAGTGGAAAATTGTAGCTACTGTTCGATGCAGCCAGCTTTAGTAGGTCATCGCGGCAACACGTTGCATTGTTGACACACATTTTGTGCCGCGACAAGGGCGCATCTATGATTTAATTTCTCCGCCATGTTGAATTGCGTGCGCACAGGAAATCGGCATCGCTCGCGTCGTTCCGCGAACTCGTCGAGTGTTCCACTCGCACTTGGCTACTCTCGCTTTCACCGCGTTCCTATCGCAGTTTGCATTTTGCAAGGGCATTCGATATAGAACGATGCAATTTGTTGTACTATGAACTTTGTTTAAAGTTTCCATCGTGGTATTAGGGGTCAAAATTCTACAATACAGGTTGTCCTAGTGTAGGGGACTTCATTTACTTTATATAATGATGATCTGTTATTGTTATTAATAAAATAAACTACCTTAACCAGCTCTTTTATCGTCCACTTTTGGACATAGGCCTTCTCATGTACATTGTCTTGTGCATGAGGGACGTATGGCCCGAAAACGCCACGCTGCCCAAGCGGGTTGCCAAGTTCACTCTTTCAGAGGTGATGTAGTTTCTTAGGGCTTGTTATCCCTCACTCACCCTTTACGACACAGCAATAGTTAATAATAATAATTGGCTCGTTTAATAATAATAATCGTTTCTTTTTCCAGAATTTGGGTACAAATACAGACAGCGTTATTTATAAACAGATGCCTACACACTGTTAGAACAGCGTAAAAAAAATATTATATAAACGCCTGTCTCTTCACAGTCAGAATTATATAATACATTAATTACTACATCACGTATATCTAGTACGCACTCTTTTCGCGAATTAATATCTCTTTCTTTTCTTCTTTTTATCGTTCCCTCACTAATGAGGATCGTGACCATATGTGATTTGTCTCCACTTGCTCCTGTCCCGCGCCAGTTCAACAGATCGTTGTAGAGTTTCTCCTGTTGCCTCTACAATACTTTTACACCATCGTGTTGGAATTCGACCCCTGGATCGCTTCCCCTGCATCTGTCCCACGATCAACTGCTTCTCCAACTCATGCATACTCATGCGAACTAATATACAATACGTAAAACCTGTTAGTTGCATTTAGTTCATCCATTTTAGTTCGCACATTCTTTGAACTGATGCGATTCATACTGATTCTTCAGAAACCCCCATATCAAATGTCATTGTCGATAATTCGACCGCTAAGACGAACCAAGTATAATTCCATCTCCTTCGTACCAAGACAATACGAATATCTTTTTTACGATGACTACATCTTTTGTATGTTTTGTATGAGATGATTCGACACCTTGTTTACGTTGATGAGTAACCGGGTTGGATAACAGGTTTACATACAAACACGATACTGACTCATGCGCAACTGTTGGAGAAAAGTCACGTGTAGGTACTGTACCCAAGTTTTCCCCTAGCCTATTCTGCTCTCTTAAGAACAAAACCCTTAGTGACATTTTTAACGAAAACATTAGTAAAAAACTTGTTTTTTTTTCTAACGAGGGCAATATTGCAGAGATCACTTTCTAATCCGTTCGACACCAGTCTACTGTCTCCCACTGTAGGGTAGATAGAGAGATAATACGTTTATTCCGAACACAGTTACAGATACAAAGGAAAATATAAACACATAAACATAATACATGTATATTTAAACACTTAACAACAAAGAAATTGCCTGAAAGTCAATAGAAAAAGAGTTAGTCTATCAATATAGCACGGATACCTCAATAGGTACGGACCTTCCCCACTGAAGAAGAGAAGTTTTCTGTCCATAATGTCTGTCCATGCTTTTTGCGGATTGGTGAATACTGCGTACATTATTAATAAATACCCCAAATCTTTTTCTGTGAGTGCGGAGTAACTTGGCCAGTTGCATACGTCCAACGGCTGTAGAATTATACAGCGTGCACACGGGTGATCGCGTGCACTTCCTAGCTAATAATAATTGAAAAAATCCTTACTGTAATAAATACTCCATGGTCATAGTCATAGTTACGAGTTCACGACCTCCCGAATGAGAGTCGAGAATAGATACTCCTAAACCCTCACCGCTCATATTATTATTACACTTTTATAAAGTAGAAAACTTATCACTGGCATGCGAAGTGCAATAAGGGATGCCCTACGGACAGGTGGGCCGAACCACTTGAAGAAGTTCGTCGGTAGAGGCTGGATGAGAAGAGTCGAAGATCGTGTATAGTGGCGAGCCTTGGGAGAGACTTACATTCAATGTAGGGACATAGGCTGATCGTATGGCATGCGAAGTGCCACGTGATGTTTTATATCAGTAACGAATGACGTAACTTCAACGCCACGTCTACGGTTGTTTGTACTTATGGAATGACTTTCCTTGTACCTCGCGATTTAACGATGACAGATGACTCATGCTAAACGACCTACTATTTAACACAAGTACACATAAGGTAACTAATAACTTAGGCCATAATTGTCTGCAGTGGGATGTATGTAATAGAGATCAATGAAAAGTAATATAAAACCACTTTTAAACAATTATAAGATTAAGATCTCTTTCAGTCTAATAACATTCTGCTGTTAGACTATTGATAGACTGTGGCCGCCTTTACTACATCACCTCTAAAAGAGTGAACTCCCCAACCCGCTTGGCCAGCGTGACGTTCTGAGGTCATACATCAGTCGTGCACAAGACCATGTGCATGAGGAGGCCAGTGTCCACACGTGAACGATAAGCGAATACTGTCGAACAAGTACATCACCTAAAAACCAGGATTTCTAAATATTTGGTCTTTAGTGTCTCTTTAGTTTATGAGAAATGGGATAGTTGATAATGCTTTGAAGAATAAAGTAGAACAGGGCACTGTTATTTTTACTAAGTGGTAGTTAATGCTGAGGCAGTGACTTTCCGATGTTTTGATCACTGCTATTCAAGAGGGGCTTGGTTGGGGTCTGTAATATTTGGAACTCCGAATAGTTACTGCGAAAAGTAGACCCCGAATTATGAGAACATCTTATAAAAAAATCTGTCTATGAAGTTGATGAAAGGACAACACAAAATCACGATCGACCACGAGAAATGAACCAGAATATTTCGCTTCCATAAAGTTATAAATTACCTTTAACTCGATACTGATTTATGTATTGTAAGCGGGAAATTTTCCGGCAATTTTAAAAGCCGCGTTCACTTTCGGAACCCGAGAATATTCGACCCAATTAGTGACCGTCGTTAACTTATGCATATTAATGGCAATTAATGAAAGTTGTCAGCTGTTAAAAAATATGGTGACTGTTCAACGGGATCATTAAGAAAACCTTTTTTTTTGTTAATTGTCACCTTGTAGTGCAGTTTATAAGCACGCAGTTGGTTAATGATGATACTGGTACATGCCCAGTAGGTTCAGTCTTAGTAGGATTTTATACAAGGGTGGTGGATGTTTGGTTAAAAAAAACGATGTGTTTATTCAAAATCGATGTATTCGTTAGGTCTTGGAAGATGGTTCTTCTTCTCTCTAACGGTCCAATCTGTTCAACATTACACAAAAAATTGCACTTTTTAACAGTATGCATGAGATTCGCATATTTTTTGGATGTGACCCCCAGATAGGTCTGAAGGCCCTAATGAAAATAATTATCTACCTGTTGTAAAAAGCGATGATATTGTTTGTGATATAAGGACAACAGAATATTATGTTTTACTTTCAAAAAATAAAATTTGCTTACATTTTGGAAACCAGCAAAATGCAAGTTTTTGGCACTGCGAGTAACTCCGAACAGTTACATAAGCACGTGTAGTGGCTAGCGTTTGCCAACTCTGAAATTCGTCGATTTACTAACCTGGTGGCGTGCTGAAGTAATATGTTTAAACTACGTTTCTGAGACCGATCGTAAACTTATCTTATTGTCACCACTACATATGCAGAAGAATTTATTCCGCTTCAAAGGAAAGCACTCTTTGCAGCCTGCTCGCGATATAACTGTCTTAAAATCAGGCTATTGTCGTTACTACATATAATGCATAAAAGGGTCCAACACTGTGCAACTAATAATAAGACAGTACCTCCAAATGGTGGTAAATTCTCTACGTTTTAATGGTGTTGGGAGGCCCTTCCATAAATTCAAAAGACAGATTGTGTTAGCAAAAGAGCGACCCTGCAGGTGATATTAGACATATAATCACGTGAAGTGCTTCCCAACCCTTTGCCAACTATTACATGAAAACACTATCTGTGCTCTCTCCAACTCTTCGCTTGAGTAACGTTGGAAGGCGTGCCCCATAAATCCAGCGGTTTCGCGGCGCTGCTATAGTAAAAATGGCACATTTTAAATAACGCCAGTGATAAATCCTGGCAGTATGAGTTATAGTTTCCGAGTTATTTATTATGCTCTAGCGACACGCCCCCCCGGTTTTACGTAATTCCGCTCCACAGATCTGACCTGTTCGGCCTCAGAGTACTCACCAAATTGGAAGTGAATGTCCCTCGAGGATGTTTTCGTAGAGTTATATTATGATGCAAGGTTTTTCTAGTCATAAGGCTATGTATTTTCTTTCTTAAATAGGTATAGGGAGGGTAGTGAGAAATGGAGGTATAGGCAATTAATCTAAATTATAATATGTTCAAATAATTGTCTTTTTTTTGGAAATGGTATCAGATATACAGTTAAACATAGAGTTATGCTGTTCCTCATTAAGCACCATCTTACATTTCTCAAGTCAAGGAGCTGAATGAATTTTAAACATACCTCATAGATTTCCAGAAGTTAGTACACGCGTCCCTTAAAACAAGCACTACCCTTGATGAAGGCGATGATTTCTTGTAACTCTCGCGCGGAGAAAGTGGTAAGGACTGACAGTGGTGGTCTAGAATTGGAACAGTTGCGCAATAAGGAATGTGGGTCGTCTAGCAATCAGGTGGGGTGGATGACATAAAACGAGTTGCTCATAAGACCTGCATGCGATTTGCACAAAACAAATGTAATGAATTCGGGTTATACCGAGAAAAGAAAAGCTAGAAATGACGGAGCAGAGTAGTGAAGTGAATCAGGCATAGACAGAGCCGGCGTTAGCGTTAATGACGCCCCGTACAAGATTGTCGTGGCGCCCCCTTTTATATATATATATAATTCATTTATTTCAGACAAAGTCCATGTGTTAGTAACAATTTTAACTTATAGACTATGTTAGTACTTATTATTAAGATTTTGTTATTACTAATTATATATATATGTATGTACATGTACACGTGCACATGCATACACATACCCACACACACTCAAATTCACACACACACACGCACGCAAATATATACACATTCCACCATATATATCCATATACATACACACATACATATAGATGCAACGTGCGACTCCACCCAATGTCTCAACATGGGGCCATCCACCCTCTCCGCAAAGATCCTCAGCAGCGTTGTTTTCGATTTGCGGTCATCGGAAAATTCAGTGCCCTTACAAATTTGGCGCCCTGGGCGATCGCCTTACCTCGCGCCCCTCTAATGCCGCTACTGAAGGAAATTTCAATTTGTTTCATTCGATTCAATTCATTTGATTTCAATTTGTGTTATAATAGGTGTTACTCGTTGTTGCAGGCCCGGGCAGACGGATCACGGGCACGGCGGCGGCGCGCTGGCGTACGGCGGGAAGCCGGCGGCGGGCGGCGTGGTGGCAGCGCCGCAGCCCCGCGCGCCGCCCGCCGCGCCGTATGCGCAGCCCTATCCGCCCACACAGTTGCGGCTGCACCAGCCTGGGTATGGCTCGGCGGCGCTCACATACAGGTCTGTAAATCTATACGCGTAATAAAATCGTAACAAACTCGTGAATGTGCAAAATGTATTTTTTGGAAAAGTCATGGTTTAAAGTCCGAATGTTACAGTAGAGTGATACAGATACCGAATGATACAGCATGACGCAACAACACTTGACAGATTTTAATGAAACATACCATAGTTACGCAGTCCGATTTCCAACCACTCGAGCCGAGTAAAAACGGTACTATTAAACATCGTTTTATTCAGGATGGAATATTGGGATATTAAGCTGCGCATTATCTATTTTATGACACGGTCATTAATCTATCGCCTAATCCGGGGATCGACATTCTTTGGTATATAAGATATTTTTAGTAGAAAAGGTTATATTAGGGGTTGCCAACCAGTGACCTAATCAATTTACCTAAACGTTAAAAGCAACACTTAATCAGTAATTAGGGCTTAAAATACCAATTTGGAGGTAAAAAACCTTCCTCGACTAATTACCCAATTAAGGCTAATGAAAAACTTTGGAAATTACTTTTTGTTCCCAAAGATTTTTTCTGGTCGTCTCCAAGGTAAAGTTAATTTAACAAGATTGGGTCCAAAGTGGGTAATTAAGTAAAGACTAATGAACTCTAGTTTTGGTACTGCTTTAACGGTAACACAGACCGAAGTCTATGTTTTTATAGTGAGGTTTGAATTACGGGACTTGGGACGAAAAAATGTGAATCTAGAAATTTGCGGTTCAAGCTATTGCTTAAAGGCGACTGTACACTGCACCGATCCGAGATTCGAAGCCGTTTCCAAAATGGCGGCGATCTCGAATTCAGAAGATATTTTTATAGTTTTTTTTTATAGAAGATCGCATTTTCAGTCGATCTATTTTCACGCATCAAAATTACTACCGTTTCAAATATACTCGCAGTTGCGTTTGTGCACTGCCATCAGATCTGTCATTTTTCTATTAGTTACCAAATTCTCGGACGTTAGGGCACACGTCATCCGTTGCGGATCCGTCTTGAATGGACACATTCCTCATCCATACTTGAAGCAAAACAATTCACAATCAGTGATTAAAAAGTATTGATTGTACATTGAATTTTCCTCGTATTTGTACTACTGCTTCTCTTTCGAAAATTAACAATTATACCACCAGTAGGTATATACAACCACTTACCATATCATATTATCAACCTGTGTTTCCCCACTGCTGGATACGGGCCTCTCCCGCGGACCGCCACCACACCATGATCTTTCGCTTTTCTCGTCCACCCGCTACTGGCGACTTTCTTCAAGTCGTCGGTCCACCTCACCGGATCTCACGCTACGTTTTCCGTTAAGAAACAACTTAAGGTAACAACTTGTTATTTGTAAACCAATTTTACGCTCCACCAGCTCGTTATACATACTCATATGTATCCGTATACACTGTTGAAAGTCACTGTTTACTTCCATTGACTTATCGACATTGACTTTCATTTTTTGTTTATTAGTTGTACTCGTAACTATGTATATGTTGTATTGAAACATTTTAAACTTTTAGGCTGATCCACTCTGATCTTTCACCTCCGAAATTTCGGGTTGACCGAAATTCGACTCTACTCTGATTTTCTTTTCTGTTCGACATATGCACTTGGAAGAGCAGTGCACAATCAGCCTAATGGCGATTAGAAAGTGGTCTGTACACTGAGTTTTCTGTTTGTAGTGATGCTTTTCTTCCGGAAATTTACATTTATGATAGTCTGGTGAATTCCTTTTGTATATAACTCGTATGTATATTGAAGAAGTTTATTACCTTTACTTTTCTTCAGTATTTTAAAATTTTACAAAAAAAATCCAAGAAAAAGTTCAGCGCCGATATAATTTATATCAAATATTGTTTTTTTCTAAAACGAACCAAAAACAATTTTACTATAGAATTATAATAGTACGGTAACTATAATATAAATTCGAAACATGTTTTGAGGGAGTCTGTAAGAAAGTTTTACGCAATTCGGTTGTGGGGATAATATTTCATTAATTTTGTTTGTAATTGTATTGACATGTCCGAGAAACTGAAAAATATCCCACTGTTGACTTTGACTATAGATTATAATGACCTTTACGAAGGAGTATCACAGTAAGAGAGTATTACGGTGGAGTATAAGTACTGTAAATAAATTATAAATTCGAATCATGTTATTAAGGGAGTCTGTTGCAAATATTTACACAATTTGGTTATAAGGACAATATTGTGCATCATTAATTATGTTAGTAATTGTATTGACACCGATGACAAAGACTTATTACTTTGACTCTTAAAGTGGTATTTACGAATGTTGTTTGAGGTTTTCTTATTACACAAAAACATAATAAACTAAATAGCCATACTTTGTTAAATGTTTTGGCGTTGTCAAAACAACAAAAACTAACGTAATAATCGTTAATTCCTATATTATTTCCAAAATCCCACATCGGATTAAAAAAATATTTATATTATATATTGAAATTACGCTAATAGTGCGTAGATAACAATTATTATTATTATTAATAATAATAAATTATAATTTATTTCTTTGCTCAAGTACATACAGGTCTTAATTTTTGTGTATTCGAGTTTCCTAATTTTTTCTTCATCAGTCATCATCACTGAGCTACTCATAATCTATATCTATACTTCTATACTAATAATTATATAAAGAGATAAAATTGTGTTTGTGGGTATGTTGGGGGTAATATCTGGAACTACTGAACCGATTTAAAATATTTCTTTCACAAATAGGAAGAGCTACATTATCCGTGTCTAATATAGGCTATATTTTATTTTGAAATTTTGATAAAAATTTGAAAAAACGAAGCGAAGCTAAGGCGGGGGGGGGGTCGCTATGAGTAATTACTTCGTATTTAAGAATTATAAATCGAATGAAAAGTATAAAGGAATCAAAGAAACTTTTTATCCCATTATACCCTTGACTTCCCATCTCACTTTATCTCCCTTTCCCAACCCTTTCTCCAAATCTATCCCTAAATCTGCAAAGATAGGCAGTGCATCCGGATGTCCATAGACGACAGTATCCACCAGGTGGACTCCTCGTCTGTCATCATCTTTCGTTATAAAACAATAAGAAGTAGGCAAGTCCATACCCAATATCCATACTCAAGGAAGTAAGTGAATCCGGACTCTGGCCTGGATTGACCGTACGACAGGCAGTCAGCCAGTCGAGAATAAGATATCTTTTCATTACTCGGTCAACACCTGTACTAGATTATTTAATTCCCAACCAGCCAATAAAAAGAGACAAACAGTTACATTGTTGAACGGTTGGCCAATCAAAACAAAACAATAGGACGAATCCGCATCGCAGAGATAAGGAAGCGAGCATTGTGGTATATCTGATGGGCCATTCTGCTCTGTTAACCCCATTGTTATCGGCGTGATGTTTCAGGGGAAGGAAAACATAAATAGATGGTTGTAAAGATCAAACGAGTTCGTTTAAGACATGCTTCCTCAATCTTGACTGTTGTGTATTGTTGTTGTTATGTATTGATGATGTTCAGTGGTGAAATTATTAACAAATGATTTATTTCCCCATCTTCTTTCTATAGATAGATGGAGACATCAGCCTATTCAGTATTCACTGCTGAACACGGGCCTCCTCATACACATCGAATGAGGGATGTATAGCCTTAAAACGTGACGCTGGCCAAGCGTATTGGCGAGTCCACTCTTTTAGAGGTGCCGTACTTCGTCAGGTCTTGTGGTAGCCGCTTTATTATTCTTTAGTCGTCTTTTGCGCGATACCTACGCGAAGAGACGGGGTGGTGCTAATTTAAAGCTGGTGGACACCACACGGCGCGGGGTATAATTATCCTATTACAATCACAAGGAGATTTCTTACAATATTCCACCGTGCGACTTCATTGCCCAAAATATTTTTGTAATATATGCCTAAGACTTTTTTAAATATCTCGAGCTTTACGAATTGCCTCACGGGATCCAAACCCAACGAGCTCACGAATGTGAGTCGAGAATTAATACCTACTCTTGGTCTATTACCGTTTCCTTCTATCATCGTACTCGTTTTATATAGTATTTTTAAATAGCCTCTAAATGTATATCCAGATCGTATCGACATCTCGATCTCGTTAGTCTTGCCGATCCCACTTTTAGGCGACTTTTGTATAGTACATATATATTGTATAGTCAGGTATCTCAATGCACTTTGTTTCTTCAGAAAATGCCACGATCACATAATTCAAATCACGCGATATGTCTCAACACCTGTGTGGCAAACTCAGAATACATCTGCAAGCGATGCATGGGAAAACCAGTTCTTACAATAACACAACACTAGCTATTGTACCGTGCGAAGCAGATAATATTGTTTTTATTTCGGCTCGGGTTTCTCCGAGAATAATGCGGGTCGTTATGACTGACAGGTACTTGTACGACTTGCGCTCATATTTAGTTATGTTTTTTTTCGGAATGGCTAAATTCTTGTGGCCCTAAATAGCCTTTCAAGAGTCACCGGACATGTATGGTTTAGGGCGAGCGCGGAAGGCGCTCAGCCAGGAGCAAATATTGTGTGCAGCAACGAGCCTAAGGGCTCACCTGCCGGTCTAAGACCGGCGGAAGGAACATGCCTTGGCTTAGGACGTTGCTTTCGGAGGGTACCGTGGGATCGCGAGTAGGTGATAAACGCCCGGGCACTTGCCGCTACTCGGTAAAAGTGTTGGCTGACGGCCAGTGTGTGTCCACGGGATTTTGTTATGGTGTAAGTTGCGAAGTGGCAGATGACACTTCTGGCTGGTAATGGCTTAGTGTCATCTATAGAATTCAGAACAGGAGTCGTTGAGGCATTTCTGTTGATAATCCTACTTCTAGTCCTATAACTTCCGGAGCTGGACCAAAAAAGCATAATGTGTTTCTGTTTTGAGACAATTCTCTGTTGTCAAGCAACACTTGACAAATCTACTGCAAACTTATTTCAAATAGGAATAAAGGGACACCTTTCTTGAGGGATACCTTCGCATAACAACAATTATTCTCATTATAGCTTTCATCAATCTTTACACCATCACATTTCCAACCTTCAATCTTTCAATCTTAATTCATAACTTCTCAAAGGTAGACAGACTCATCTGCGAACAAGCTCACTGAAGTGATAAAGCTCGTTATTGTCACAATTTCAAGGTAAATCTGTGTCATTGTTGACTGCCGCTGCCATATAGATAGATTCGTAGGTGGTTCCATAGACAATAGTAACCGCTTTCCATAAGACGGATTGTCTACTCGTCTGCCTTCGTCTTTTCATAAAATGATGATTTAATGGTATTAGCTTACCGTTATTTATACTATTCACAGCAGTCACAGCTAAAATATGCAATTTTAGAAAAAGATTTTTTTTCTGGTGAGTTTATTATTAGTTTTTTTAAAGACATCTGAACTGTTTAGTCATCAATCCGTCATCGACTTGGCATTGCCAATCGGCTGCTGTATATTTAGGCACAAGTCTCAAATTTGGTAGCAATTTGTGCCAAAGCGCACGGATTTTGTAAGAATGCGTCAGTTAAAATTTACATAAACCTCTGGCTGGAGGCCAACCGGAGCAGTTATGAAAGGGAACAGAAATAGCTCGTTTGTAAATGAAAAATATGTAGGGGTTTCTGGTTTTGTGATGGAAATGTGGAGTAGTGTTTGGCAACTCGGGATATTTTATACGACTTCTATTCTATTCGTAGTTGGAGTGAGACGAATTGAAATTGACATGGATGAATTGAGGTTGGAGCACACCACACGTGTGCATTTTAATTTTTAATAACAATTTTGGCCTTAAAATTTCGAATCCTATCAAATTATGCAAATTGCGTTTAAAATATAAGACCTTATTGTCGGTGTGGACTTACTAACATTGGTTAAGATTTTCGATCTTATAATTTAATGTTTCATTATAAATGCTTAACATCTATGTTTTAAGAAAAAGTAATAAAAAAATGATGCTAGGTATATTTTTTTTCACTTAAATGTCTCATTTAATTGACTTTCTATATCTTAACCGATAATAAGGTTTTGTTTTTCACATAATACATTAATTAATTAATGGCATGCAAATGAATTACAACAATGGAACACGTCACCTTTAAAAATCTAAGTTAAATGATAATTAATATCGATGATAAAATTTCGAACATTTTATCATCTCGCGCAAGAATTGTCAGTTATTGTGTAATATACAGAGGTCGGAATTAGATAGTGTAATTTATGTACTTGCAACGAAATGTTGTTATTAACATGGACATTTCTACGATTTTCTGAATAATAATTCCGGGAACCGTAATTTACCGTAATAGTATATTTATTTACTGTCTTAAGGTACCGTGATAGTTTTTACGGTTGTATCGATATCTCAGATATAAGATAAATAAAACAAAATTATTCAATAATACTTAATATATTAATGATTTATACACGTTAACATTCAGTTTGTTTTTATATTTACAAACATTAACCTACAGTTCTATCTCATCTATCAACGGATTTTTAATACGCTTTAGACTGAAATCCCGGGATTTGAGGAATATCCATATTGTTCTTTTGCTCTATGATATCATTGCAAGTACATAAATCACACTACCTAATTCCGACCTCTGGTAATACGTCTTGACCATTAAAAATAATGTAAGATTTTCTTAAAATTTAATGACCACGCGTTGGTCCCATACTAAAAACACTTCTCTGTAGAAAAGCTGTCCTGCAAGACATTGCACATAATTTATTGCAGTTACATTTGCTGTTGAATGTAACACACTTACCTAGAATGAAATACTTAGAATTTCACGCCACAAACATCTTTATATGACGTTTCTAACTCACATATTTTAGAGAGAAAAGTTTAGTGAAAAAGTACCAGCCGTCCAGTACACCTAATTTATTATTGACAAAATTATGTTTTCGATATTCCTTATATATACTCGTATAAAGTATTATGATATAATTCATACTGAACATAATCTACTTCGATCATTCGAGCATCGATACAGGTATCTACTTGTAAGCAATGGGTAACATTGTGAGAAATATGTTAAATTTTCATAATAATACACCCTTAAGTTACTCAAGTGGAAATTAGTTTTTTTTAGACCAAACTAACATTCTATTTTCTTGAAATATACTGTTTTTTGACTTTGAACTACGTTTTTTTTCTATGAATAATTTTTATCTATGATTTCTTTATGTTATGTGGTCAAATATCTATTGTAGTATTTCTAGTTTCCAAATCTGTCGATAACTCCAATGCTATCTCAACCTTTTTTTGCGGGAACGCTTACAAATATTTGAAAACAGTTTGCGAAGGAAAACCCCAATAGAATAAATAACACGAAATATTGTCGACGCGACCAACAATTCTTGGAGTTATTCGAAGAGATTTCTCTACTAATAAATTATTTGATTACACACATTTTCCTTATCGTTTCTTTTAACAAAAAACTTTTGCGCATACAAATACATACAATCCCATAGAAGGAGTCACATGACTCGGAATTAAGCGGCCACGTTATACCACGTGCCTCGACTGCGAGTTGCGACGCGACGACGGACGCGGAATAAAAATAAAAAATAAACAAGTGGAACGCGGCCTTACGCTACAGTTATCCCTCCCCCACCGCCCCCCCTCAACCTTGGCCTTACAGACGACTCTGTTATGTTTGGTGTGTTGCGAATTTAATGCATTCACGATGGACTTTGGCTTTTCAACTATATATACGTAGTAATAAAAGTTGATCGATTGAAATTTTTAGCTATACATGTATTGACACGTTAACTAGTATTGACAAGTGACTCCCGTCGGACACGGATGTTACGTTAAGGACGTGTTTGTCTCTCTTTGTTTATGTTATTCTCCAGATCTAGTAGAACAATTTTACTGTGATTTTCACTGTTGTCTAGACTTAAAGAATGTTGACAATGTATCGAATTTTGTTATACACGGTTATAAGGATTTATATAATTATTTTTTAGACAAAATGGACAAGTACCTACGAGCGGGCGAAGAGAGCAGTAGTGAAACACAGGTTGATGACCACTGAATATATACATGGTATAAATATGTATAAGGCCAGTGGTTAATCTGGTATTTTCTGTAGAGTAAAAAAAAATTCTTACAGTACAAATGAAATATTTAAAAAAGATTAACATTTTTAAAACTAAAGTATTCAAGGCTATAAAATATCTATAACTACTAATATAATAAGTGCTTAATAATAATAAATATAGTAGTCTATTATTAAATTATTATACAAGATGCTCAATATGGCTTAATGTTTCAGAACTACATATTTAAAGAAGTATAAAGGTTTATTTAACTGTTTATTTTAATTCAATGTAAATTAGATTAGAGTGCTTTATTTCAATGTAAAGTTTTTATAAAATTAAGTTGTACCGTAAAGTTAAGAATTTCTAGTTCTCTTGGGACTTATCGATACGGAAATCGCATATCTGTGGTAATAATAAATGTGATTCTGATGATACATATAATTATTTTGAGTGGTAAATGAAGAGACATTTGGCCAGTTGATTCATCTGCGATTAAATAATAATTTTCACTCTGCGGTCAGGCTGACTCAAAACATTGGCGCGTTATAATGACGGCATAGCTGTTAATTAAATATTTTTAAACGTGCGTTTCTTCACGTTCTCATCCTATTTGCCGTTACACCACTTATACCTAGCTCTTGCTAATCTGGTATGCGTCATGAAGTAATGATATTATTTCAATTGATAAGAGCAGTGATAGCGTGAGGGGGATAGTGCACGCTACAATCCCAAAGCTGATGTCACTGAACTTCTAAGGGAACTTTACGTAAAACTAGTGATCAAGAATCGCGACGAGAAGGCACGTTTGACTATTATTTAACAATAAATGAATGCCAAAAACTACAAGTTTGTAGAACAACATTTTATAATATGTACTTTGTGCTTGGGATTACCCTACACAGTTCAATTTTGGGTTGAAAAAGGCAATGTAATTCCTTATCAAGAAATTCAAAATATGTCCAGAGTTAAAACGCCACGATCTGGAATTCAGCTGACCGCACACAGGTTTTTAGAAAACATCCCAAAGGTGCCGTCTCACTACAGCGGAAAGGACTCAGCTAACATATATTTAGATCCCACTTACCATTCTCTGAGTGACATACAATTCTACAAAGAATATTGTACTCAAAACGAGGAGCCTATGCTTTGTCGCTTCACCTTCGAAAAGTTGTTCCACGATAAAAATCTATCCCTGTATACTTTGTATATGACTTGTGCGATGTGTGTTGTGGGCATGCAATAGGGAACATCAGTACCTCTGTTTATGAAGAAAAACAGAGCGACACAGGAGAAAGAAAACGACAAAGAGTAACCTATATCCGGGGAATTCATGTTGCTTATCATGGACTTGGAGGCCGTAAAGGTGTGCCCTTATCTAACTGCTAGCGCCCTATACTATGAGACAAAATTTACTTGCCATAATTTTACTGTTTATGACGTTACACATCAAGCCACTTACTGGTTTGATGAGACGTCTGCGGATCTAACTGCGAGTGTACTTTCGCGTCTTTTGTGTCTGATTATCTAGAAAGATATTGTTCGTCTAAACAATTGCCCATAGTTATTTACTCCGATGGATGCACGTACCAGAATCGAAATAATATCATGGCGAATTATGCATTATTGAATGTCAGCATTGAACACGTGACTATTACACAGAAGTACTTAGAGCCCGGTCATACGCAAATGGAATGCGACTCTGTGCATACAGTGCTATTGATAGAAAGCTAAATAAATAGGAGACATATCTGCCGAGCGACTATATAACTGCGACTAACGAGACAAAAAAAACCTGCACCATACGAAGCTGTTGAAGTTTATTACAATTATGTAAAGGATTTTAGAGCTAAGTCAACGTGGAGGTACAGCAGCATCAGGCCTGGGTGGAAGGCACTATTAAGGCAGAAGGCACTATTAAATATAAAATTAACTTTCACGATAACTGGAGCGAGGTAACCCATTGAACCGGAAAAAGTGAATTCTATAAATTACTCGCCTACGCGTACTGCTCCGATTGAGCTTCTACTAAATTTAATCACCTCCAAGAACTAAAAGAAGTATTACCAAGAGATTGCCTACTGAAGGTGTCATTGATTATACAACTTTTTATTTTTGACCACCTAGATTTTTTTCATATTACTGATATCATTTCAAAACTGGTCGGGCTATTTTCATATAAATGACCTTTAATCTGGTTATTGACTCTAATATGGAACTTTCTGAAATAAATAATTCAAACTTGTATTCACTTTATTAGTATTTCATTAAAACCGTTACCTTCTAAATGTATGTTGTATTCGTTATTATTATAGTTTTAACCGTATGTAATACAATACCTCCTAACTAACCAAATAATACCTACTAAAACTATTTTAATATAATTGATTGTATTATTAAAATTTAAGTATTCATTTATATACACATTAAACAATTTTAAAATTGACGAAAAATTAAACATTTTTATCGCTTCCTGTAAAATTTGTTTTTTATTATTTAGAAGATATTGGCACTTTGCCGTTGATATGTAACTTCCATTCATAGCAATATTATAGTGATATCGATTTAGTTACAACTTAATATTTTATGAAATGTGGCCACGTTTTTCATTAGCTGTGCCCGCAATTTCGTTTGTGTGAACTGAAAGGTATAAAAGTGATAAAATATAAGTACCCTTTGTCCGCCGTTTATTCGTGGCCCCATGATTTTGTCCCATTAATGGGACCATGAAGGAGACCTATTTCTCGTAGTCCCATTGCTTTCTGCGGTTATGAAATCTTCCTTCCTGTATATACCTACATAGTACCTCTTTGCATACATAAATTTTATCTATCGCATAGTGAAGTGACACACGATAATTCTCGGAGGGGGAGAGTGCAATCCAACAGCCGCTGGGCGCACTCTACTGGCCTCGTTATCCCTCTCTCACAGAATACTATTTTGAAATGTACTGCATTTCCCACTTTATCATATTCCCCAATGTTTGTACGTGTTTCGGTAGTGAGTGAGATATGCCAGAACACATTCCCATCCTATCCCTTCCCATGTCCCCAATCCTTTCTCCAAATCCATTCTTTCATCAACAAAAGTAGGCAGCGTATCCGGGGGCGTGCCGTAGTTTGTCATTTTGGACTAATGTTGGCATGTATCGCGGATGTCCATGGGTGACAGTATCCACTTACCACCAGGTGGACTGTATGCTCGTTTGCTATCTTCTTTCTATAAAAAATAAAATTAAATGACAATATTATGGCTTGATATTCACTTGATCTTTATTACTGATGAATATATTTTCAGAGTAATTATTTAAGTACGTAGTTATAATAAAGAAAAAAGAAAAATTAATATATTTTTTTTTAACATTTGGTAGTTTCACAACAGTTGTCGTCGTCAGTCTCTGGTGTCTATTTCTTCCTTTTTCTACTTTTTTTTAAACAAGTTCGACGACCGTTAGAAATGTTGGTTTTGAAAATTGTATTAATTGATTTTACATACCATATTTTATTTTTTGTGTTAATTTGATTGATTTGTACTGTTATCACATCCCTAGCTATACATATACACACACACACACACACACACACACACACACACACACACACACACACACACACATATATATATATATATATAGTCCCATTGTTGTTTATCTACTTCCTGTATATATATATATATATATATATATATATATATATATATATATATATATATATATATATATATATATATATATATATATATATATATATATATATATATATATACATACAGAAAGTAGATAAACAACAATGGGAATACGAGAAATACATCTCCATCATGGTTCCATTAATGGGACAAAATCATGGGACCACGAAAAACGGCACCTTGTCCTTATCTGGATTTAAGGCTACCACTATGCCAAATTTCTTTGAAATCGTTCCAGTAATCGTGAAGACGTATCAAACAGACAAACACACTTTCACATTTATAATACTTCTAACGTTTGACCGTGGCTTCGCCCGCATGGTCGCTCTCCCATGGCAACCTTAGTTTTATAGCCTATGTCCTTTTCGTGGTCCCCAAGAAGGTCCATGCAAAATTTCAGCTCGATTCGTCCATCCCTTGATGTGTGAAAGCATTTCAAACAATCAAACATACATCGTTTCATTTTTATATATGTATTAGTTAGGATAGTGTGCATTATAGTGTAGGTGTAAATTAGTGTGTAATAAAGTGTATTTCATTTACTCATTACCACACCATACCATCAGCTTGTCCGTTGGATATAAACCTCTCCCACGGCCCACCACTATTATACAGAGAAACATAAACACACACTCTTATCCCAAACGCATAATACTTAGCAGTTTATTTATACCATCCCCGTTCCGTTGTGTATAATAAAAGAATATAGAGAACCGTCGAAATTTTCCGTCAAAAACAATTTACTTTTCGCATCGCATATCGATCCATGTGCCAACGACCTAAAGGTCAACGACACCGCGATAAACGAATTGAAAAAAAGTTAGGCATCCTTGACACGATTGTTATCGTGATAGACTGCGGGAAACCGGGTCACGGGTTCGTTTCCGCCGGTGTAATCTCGGGCTTGGACTAATTTGACCCAGACTTGTTGATAAACATATTTATGACCACTTACCATCATGTGGCCCGCCCACTCGTCTGCCATCTATTCTATAAAAAAAAATCCACAAATTGTTAATATACCTATTATGAATTGATTTGTTGTTAATCTATCGTAATTAATAAACGCGCCGTGTGCTATCGGACCGCTTTATAATTACATCACTTCATCTATCCCCGCGGATGTCGTAAAGGGCGACTAAGTGATCACAAAGTCGCTACCGCAAGCGCTGAGGAACAGCTGCGCTTACTCTGAAAGAGTGGACTTGCCAAC
Organism: Sesia apiformis; assembly: GCA_914767545.1. Lineage (NCBI taxonomy): Eukaryota > Metazoa > Arthropoda > Insecta > Lepidoptera > Sesiidae > Sesia > Sesia apiformis. Next base: position 1,974,338 of record OU611968.1, read on the forward strand.
TCGCTTGGCCAGCGTGGCGTTTTGAGGTTATACATCTCTCATGCACAAGACAATGTGCATGAGGAGCCCCGTGTCCAGTAGTGGATATTAAAAGAGCACGTTACGGTTTTAAATTTATTATTATATTATAGCATCCATTATTTTTATTTCAGGGAGGGCGGTTATGCCCGAAGTGGAGGTGCAGTTAGCGAGTACCGAGGTGGCGGCGGGACCCGCATGTCCCTCCTTGGCACCGGGTACCTGCCGCCGCCGGCACCCCCGGCACATCACCCGCCACCCGCGGATCCCCCTCCCTTCAAGAAGATCCGCCTCAGCGCTGAACGGCCGTCGGTCACACCTCTGCCGCATCATCAGCAACTTAGGATTGATACTAGGGTAAGGAGTCATCAAAATGTTTTAACATATATAATATCAGAAACATCATGTTTCTCCCGGGTTGGTGCCGAATACCATTATTCTCGTGCCGACTCGCGTTTGCATCAACAATATGAAGTAGAAACAAAGTCAAGTACAACAGGAAAGCTACCTCTGCGCCGTCAAGCAACTGCCGCATTTCTGAGTTTAGGGTAAATAAATTCTGGATTGACATCAAAAACACTAGATGAACAGTCTCCAACCAAATTCTTCGTATTTCGGGCGTTATCTCTGGAACTTGTCTTGCATAAACTCATATTGGTCGTTTTGCATTATGTGACTGAACTATGTATTTTTGTATGAACTTCCGAGGTAAATATAACTGAAAATCGCAACGATCCTGTAGATCCCGTGATCTGTGACTTAATCGTGTGATATAACAGACACGCCTAAAGATATTATTTTTCTGTAATTGTATTTATATCAGTATGTACAGCCAATATTAGTAGCAGGCGAATCGATGGTGGAAGATGGCAGGGTGGTGAATGTCGACTATTTCAAAAACATCCGGTGGAAACTGCGTTATCGTTTGTTGATACTTCGTCGGGACTATTTTTATTCTTTGCAGTCTGACTGACCTACCTCGTTGTACTTCTGATCCAATTCTGCGACTAATGTGGTCTTTATGTATTAAGGGGCTCACTGGAACATCAAGTGGTGGGTATGGAGGTGTGGTGACACCGTAGTGTGATGACTGAAAAGTATGGTAAGACATATGGTGGAAAGATAGATGTGAAATGAACCACCAGCTGAAGTATTTCCGTTAACCTATGACATAGAGCTCTTCAAGAGAGCTGTGGACAGGATTGTGAGACGTCTTAAGCGCACCCGCAAGCTCCCTGGTGTTAAAGGTGTCCATCGACGGCGTTGACTCCTTACTATTATGTGGCCCGCCCGCTCGTTTGCCATCTATTCAGTCATCTATATAAACAAATCGATGACTAAATAATATCGCCGCCAAGAAGAGCAGAAGACAGTGTGGTCTAGCGCCTTGGGAGAGACCTATATCCAGCAGTGGGTAGACTGATGTATGGGAAACATTGATATCATTAGAGGTTTTATTGCAATAGGAGAGCTTTCTTTCTAAGGACCTAATTTTAAGTAACAGTGCTGTAGTTTATAGTGGAAGAAGCAGGAGTAGTTAGAAGTTTTCGACTTCTCGTGACATGATTAAACTGTGTCGAGACCATTAGATAGGTACCGACTAAAATAAATTAAACATATTTTTACGCCAATTCGGTGCGGTCACGTTACCTTCAGATCAATATCTAAGTTGACCTAAGCTTATTTTTAACGGAGATAGACTTTCCTATCAACAAAACAAAGTATTTACGCACGTTTATCATATATTGTTACAAATCAGTGGCGTGCGTCTAAAGCAGAGGCTGAGTTTACTCTCACTCTTACATTTAACATACCATACCATCAGACTACTTTTCTTTCATTATCACTAGAGAACCTAACCCACATTTAAATTTGCTACCATCGATTTGCTGCCCACTCAGTATATTTTTGCTGCTCATTTAATTGTTTATTTATTTTCCAATTATCACTAGTTCGGCAGGAAAATGTTATAATGAAACCGGCGTGTCTGAGAATTTAATAAAGGCCGTGAACGCGAGTGACACTGAAAGTTTATAGAATCTCAAAAATGAAATTAGATTTTTTTCGGCGTGATTAAATTCTTGTGGTCCTAAATGGCCTTCAAGAGTCACCGGTCATGTATGGTTTAAGGCGAGTCCAGAAGGCGCTCAGCCAGCAGCAAAAAGTGTGTGCAGCAAGGAACTCAAGGGCTCCCCTGCCGGCAAACCGGCGGAAGGAACGGACCTCAGCTTACGGCATTGCTTTGGGAGGGTACTGCGATATCGCGAGTGTGTGAGAAGCGTCTGGACGCTTCTGACACACTATATACCTGGGCCATACCTGGGCATACCTCTCACATACCTGGGCATAGTCCAGGTTTATTGAAGACAGAAGAGGACTCCTTGGAAGCACACAAAAAGCGCAGTCCTACGCTTTTATTTGATTACCAAAATCACCTCGCACGATAAACACTTTGAAGTTTAATAAACTATCACTATTAAACCACAAACCCAATTCACAATTTTGACAATAATCAAACAAAAATTCAACTTCACTTTTACCACCAAAAAGTCCAAAATGACAGCATTGAAAATTTAATGGCGTTTGAAAAGAGTTCCATTTTCAAAATTACAATTTGTTTTTTTTTCTAAAAACTTTCTTAAGGCGGCGTTTAATAATCTGTATTTACTTTATCGAGAGTAATATCTAGCTACACGATTCGAAAAAAAATGCTATTTAGAATTAATATAAAGTCAAACTAATTTGCCTGGACTATGAGCGTTAATGACGCTCCGTGCAAGATTGTCGTGTCGCCCCCTTTTAAGGACACGAAATGTATAGAAAAACATCAAAACGAAATATCCAGTGGTTTAGTGTTGATATTTCTAGAAAACTTTTGACACAGAAACTTTCGTTTAGCATTACCCAGAGCTAGAGGCATTACCCAGTTTTTGTAGCTCCTTATTTTTTGTTTTGAATTTCCGGTCGTCGGAAAATTCAGCTCCCCCGCAAAGGAGATTGCCCATGAGCAGTATTGTTTGAATCTAAGTTGTGCCACAAGTTCAGGATATGAATAATACCTGTTTTTAATTATCATGATTTTATAATGTAATGTGGAGTCTCACATTTGCCGGATAAAACAAAAAAAAATACCTTTGAAAGTCTTTCTGTTGTGTATTTCTGTTGGATTTTTTTACTTTGTTTACTGTATAAAAAATTAGATTTCTGTATAATATTTTTGGCAACACTGAAATGTCACTTGTCGTTGGCCGGCGCATGACATTACAAATTATTATTGTTACGCTGTCTGAATTATTTCTCATGTGTGATATTGAGACTTTCCACATTCTATGTTGTATTTGATAAGCAATAGCATACTTAAGTCTTAATTTACCTATTTACTAAAAGGAAAACGATGTGTTTTAATATTTAGACTTTGGAAGTTTACCCATCTATTTCCACGAAACCCGGCAAATTATGTAAATCCTGTTTATTTCTCTTGAAAGTATGTATTAATTGCAACATAAGAGAGTAGTTTTCATGTTGGCACAACAATATTTGCACGGATACTAAGTTCCACAGTCACTTGGGCATTCCCCTGTAGTGACCTCTATCTCGAATGCCATGTCACCCCCTAACGCCTTAACACTGCCACTGTAGATCCATATGGTGGATTTTGATTCAAATATCCTTTGTCTGTGCCTGTGTACTGCAGTAGGACGTTATTGGCGGTTAAGTGATAATAATACAGCTTAGAAAAATATCTATGGATAAACTCCTTTTCGGCTGATCCTGTCTACCGGTTTTACGTGTATTTTTAATATGTATGTCGTGATATTTCAGGAGCCGGTGAACCCGTACAACACGGTGGAGGTGCTCTCCCCGAACCCCCCCTCGGAACCTACGATCGAGGATCAGAACTTCCGAACCACCAAGGATGAACTGCTGCAGCAAATATCCAAGGTAATTCATAAGTATATGTAAAGACTCTTATTATAATCAAAGCATCTATTCGATCTGTATAAGATTCTGCATTATATCTAGAATTCTCAATTATTTTAATTTACTGACATACTGTCAGTTAACCCTTAACCGTTAGATACCAATTCAAACTGCTAGATGGTATTATATTTTACTGCCTCCGAAATGTATGAGAATTGTTAAGAGCTAACTGAAACTATTTACGCGTAAATTATGAATGATATTTGACTTTACATATTTAGTTTAGTGATAAAGGCAATCACTAGATACTGATTTATTAAAAAAAAACTTATTTGAGTATACTCTTTACAGAGTCTGAGATAATTAAAACAAAGGTCATTAATCATCTGATTTGAACTATCCGTGATTAATAAAGTCAATTACATTTTAAAAATGAAGTGAAAGATTTGGACATAATTATTTTCGGATTCCATATATTGTATAAAAATATTAAATATTATAAATTAGTGTGCACATTCGAAGTACGATACTTTGTTGTACGTATTAATTAGAATTATTATTATTACTTTTTATAAATCTGGTTTTAAGCGCGAACAATTTAAAGTTTTTATTTACCTATTATTTATCATTTTGAAAAAAAAAAATGCAACAATAAAATATATCGCCGCTTATTGCCTCATCAGTCATCTCGTGACCACATTCAATAGAAATAAAAGGTAAACAAAAGACTTTTTTTATTTAATTTATTTGGACACTGGTACGTAGCAACATACATACATAATAGGTCGGGGAGAAATTCTTTTCGTATTTTGTATGTATGAAGTTGTGATCCAATATCATTGATTGAACTGTTTGTACCTGGCTGGTACAACAGCCAGGTACAAACCATTAAAAATTATTAATTACATACCATTAAAAAGGTAACATTTATAAAAAAAAAATAAAAAAAACTGTTTCCCGCCATTTTTCAATTGTTTTTCTGTCCAAGAAAATGAGTGAATCTAACGAAGAAATTCGATACATTTTAAAGTTTTATTACAAAAAGGGGAAAAATGCGACACAAGCCGCGAAAACAATTTGTTCCGTTTATGGACCTAATGCAGTGTCAGTAAGAGTAGCACAAAGTTGGTTTAAGCGTTTTCAGTCAGGAAATCTTAATGTTGAAGATGCAGTTCGCTCCTGTCGCCCTGTTACCAATAAAGTTGATGCCCTTTGTGAAAAAGTGTAGCAAGATCGGCGTATAAGTAGTTACGACATTGCTGATGAACTGGGCATTGACCATAAAATAGTTTTGACTCATTTGAAAAAGTTTGGATTCACAAAAAAACTCGATATTTGGGTACCACACGAGCTCACTGAAAGAAACCTAATGAACCGTGTACTCGTTTGCGATTCTCTATTAAAACGCAATGAAACAGAACCATTTTTGAAAAGATTGGTCAATGGTGATGAGAAGTGGATCACTTACGACAAGAACGTGTTGAAAAGATCATGGTCTAAGTGCGGCCAAGCTCCACAGACTGTGACGAAACCCGGATTAACGCGCAATAAGGTGATGTTGTGTGGGTGGTAGGATTGGAAGAGCATCATTCATTATGAGCTTTTACCGCCGGGCAAAACTATCGATTCGGATCTCTGTTGCCAACAGCTGATGAGACTAAAGCAAGAAATTGAGAAAAAACGCCTGGAATTGATCAACAGAAAGGGTGTAGTCTTTCATCATGAAACGCCAGACCACACACATCTTTGGCCACTCAGCAAAAATTGAGAGAGCTTGGTTGGGAAGTGTTGATGCACCCACCATATAGCCCTGACCTTGCACGCTCAAATTTCCACTTGTTTCGGTCTCTTCAGAATTCTTTAAGTAGTGTAAGGTTAACATCAAGAGAGGACTGTTAAAACTACTTGTCGCAATTTTTTGACCAAAAATCCCAAAATTTCTGCAGCACCGGGATCATGTCACTATCTACAAGATGGTAACAAGTTATAGAACAAAACGGCACATATATATTATAATTAAATGTAATTAAACTTTAAAAAAAATGTCTTGAATTTGTATATAAAATACGAAGAAACTTTTTCCCCGACCTTATTTATATATAGCAAATAATAAATCAGAATTGTTTTTATCACGTCATTGTCCAGTCCTGTCGAAGTAGGAGTCACTCAGTAAAGTTATAGCAGGTTTACTGAGGACAGAGTTGGACTCCTTGGAAGAACATGAAAAATGCAGTCTCATGTTTTTGTTTAATTATCACAAACATTATACACTAACACTGGGCACTTTGAAGTTTAATAAACTATCACCATTAAACCACAAATCCCACAATTCACAATAGCTTTGTTCGCGGTAAGGATTCAGAACTGATTCTGGACTAGTACTGAACTAATTTGGAATCGTAGTAGAGCGCATGCTCGGTTATAAACCGATTCGTGATTTTTATTTCCGCGAACGATTTCGGAACCAAACTGCGTACGATCTACTGTCATCGGCAGTGTTACCAACTCTCAAAAATATTTATCCCTAAAGCTTAAGTCAAAAACCCCCAAAATCGCCCCAATTACTTCTAAGGGGATTTCTAAATCCCCCTAAAAAAATATATAATAAAAGAAAAAATATAAATTACAAAAATGCAATGAAATTTCTTTACCTTTTAAATCTGGATCTGTTTCCCAAATCTACGTGTACTTCTGACTGTACATTTTTTTATTTTTAGTTTCTTTAGGCATCATTAACAAATTGCTTGTCGGCACAGCAGTACAACAACAAAATCGAATTAAACAAGTAAACAATAATCAACGTACATATGTATTTCCAGTAAGCATAGGCACAATAACCACCAGTCACCACAGAGTAGTTGTAATATATTTGTACTAGATGTCGTTAAGTCGCTAGGTCAACAAATAAATATGATTAGCTATTATAGTTTGGATTGTCCCAGGGCCTATACTTTCACATAATATATGAAAAATATATATTCAAAAAAATATATGAAGAGTCAAAAAATCCCTAAAAATATAAAACCCCTAAAAAAAAACCATCCCACTTATTTACCCCCTAAATTTGGGGGGAAAACCCCTAAGTTGGCAAGTATTTAAGTGGACCCACCAAAACACATTACTCTTATTAGAGTATTATATAAACTTATTTATATAAACAACAAACAAAACTAACCATATTTTATTTAACCCTTAATAAATTAATAAAATTTATATTTTATTTAACTATTTAACCAGTTTATTAGTTTCTAACCAACTGAATATAGCCGCAGCATGTATGTCAAATGTCGTTAGGTAAAAACTGCGCATGTCTGGAACTACGGATACTTGCCAAAGTTATAGAACTGATAGAACTGATTCTGAACCGATCCTGAATCGAGTTCGACGGTTCCGCGAACACAGAACTGTAACTAGAAATTCTGAATTGTGTGTTCCGCGAACGGCATTATTTGAACTGCGCATGCGTATAGTTCCGAATCAGTTCTGAATCCTTACCGCGAACGAAGCTAATTTTTACAACAATCAAACAAAAACTCAACTTGACTTCTCGGGTCCCCGTCAAAAAGTCGAAATAAAAGACTAATTGCATGCGTTTAAAATCTGATTGACGATATGAAATGTGTTTCAAACACGAATATTTAAACAATTATATGACTAACGTTCCTGTTGAGTATGACGCGAAGGTCCTCTATATTTATAATGTATTTATTGGTTAAAGGAGCGTTAGTTGGATTACAAAGTTTTTTGCGTTTTTAAAGAACATTATTCATGCTCTTAACTATTCAGTTCATTCGAACAGGTTTGAACTACATAATTTTTTTAATTTATAATTTTTTTAACTGCTACCTTTTTAACTTTTAATTTAATAAATTTTAAAAAAATTCCATAAGGTTTTATTTTAAATTTACATTCTAGTGTCAGCCATTGAGTGTAAAAAAAACATTTGTAGTAATTTTTTTTTAAATTCTCTAAACGCTTAGGTTAGGTCTAAACGTTAGGATTTAACTCTCTAATGATACGTTTTAGACTAAATTATTTATTACAAAGAAAATTTTACACTGGCAGAATGTGTTAATTGCATTATTGTCCTATATGAAAGAAAAACACCTTATCGACTGTTATAAAAAAATATTATAAATCTCATTATCCGCTAACACGTTTATCATCATGAGGAATCTCATTGTTTAATCATGACGGGCCGAAATGTTCCAGACATGGTTTATAGGAAATATAGTTTTCAAATGGTATAGACAACAGTAGTTAATGTTTGTTAAATTATCATATTATAATTTTTTTAATCAAGAAGTGCTTATTAAATGTTTTTTGAAGTTACCAAAATTCGGAAAAGTATAACATATCATGTCATCAGCCTATGTCTCTTCACTGCTGAATAGGCCCCTCCCAAGGCTCGTCACCATATACCATCTTTCGTCCTTCTAGCACTCCATGCCCTACCGTGATTATAGTTGCTAGCTAGGAATAGTATGGTCACCAGACATTGGGAGCGACCGTGTGTTTTTCTTTGTCACGGAGGGCCATAAAACGCTGGTTTTTGCAAGTGGCAAGTCTTTTCCATTTTTTTGAGGTTAACAATACTTGAAAAGCAAAATTTTCTTTTTTTTTTATTTGATAAAATCATCTAAATCATTACCTCCTAAAAGCTTTCAACCCATTATTTGAAGCAATAAGGTAGCAGCTCTGACTGAGTTACTTGAAGTACTTACTATAACCATGTAAAATGCTTACATTAATTAATATTCCAATTATATTTTGACTAACTGCACTATTAAATATTAATTAACCAAAATCATCAATACCAATGATATCGTAGGCCATATACAGGTATACCATCAGCCTCCGTCTTTTCACTGCTACATATGGGCCAAGGTCCACACTACCACAAGGTCTTTTTGCTTTTAGGTCATTATGAATATGATTCATAGTACATTTTGCTAATAGGTCATTCAAACACAAATGGACACAATCTTGGGCTATTCTCATCGATCTACTATCAGCGAGTAGCAACTATTAACTAATAACTTGACTAATATGCCAGTGATAATGATAAAATACATTTAATTAATACAAATTATTAACTTCCCCATTTCTCTTTACAGGTGGACCGCGAGATGGCGTTATCAGAAACGACGCTGACGAAGCTAAAAAAGAAAGCGGAAGAACTAGAACAGACCGCGACGAAACCCGCGCGGGCCGAGGAGCCCGAGGAGGCGCCGCCACGACACAGGAGTCTCGCGCAGTGCGTCTACGCGGATAATAGGAAAAAGGTACTTATACAAGTGTGGGGAAAGAAGGTATAGGGTTACTGTCGTCTATGGTACGGTAAGCCCATGAAAATGTTGAAGCAATTTCGCGTTTGATTCATTTGAAAGACAGTTTGAAAAATTTTTAAATTGTTCAATAAGAAAAATCATCCTTATTGTATTAGAAATGTCAAATTGAAACTCAACTTTGAAGTGCTCAACATTGTCATCGACTGACTGTACATTTGCAACATTTGAGAGATGGGAATACACTGCCGATCTAGTAAAGTATCATATTCTCAATTTTTTTGAAGAAGCATCGTATTGGACCTTTGGGAACAGTATCTTTCACTAGCTACGTGTTCGCAGTGTAAGCCGATTTGTGAACAGCGCAAAGTGTATCACACGTTTTTGATGAGGTGATGCAAGGTGGCCACATGTAAAAAGTTCAGACTTTGATGGATGTATCAAATAATAGGTAGTCAGAAACTTTCGCGACCTTTTTGAACATATGTATTTAGTGTGCAATATTTCTGGGAACACTGATCACTAAGTGATATACCGTTTGACAGCTGACTTTTTTTTTGTAATGGCGGCAAATTAAAATTACAAATTAAAGTTTTCTTTTCAATTTTTTTGACAATATTAAAATGGAGGTTAATATAATGAGATAATTAGATATGTTTTACAATTTTTTTTCGACAAGGGTAAGAATGCTTCTAGTGCTCGAAAAGAAATCTGTGGTGTTTACCGAGAAGATGCTTTATCTAAACCTATTGCAAAAAAATGCTTCAGTCCATTCAGGTCTGGTAATTTTAATGTAAATGATTTTTCTCGCTGTGGTCGTCCTATTAAGGTAAATAATGATATTATCACTGAAAAAAATTGAAGCAGATTAACACATAAGCAGTTATCAAATTGCGGAAGAGCTTAGTATTCAACAGTTTTGGATCACCTGAATAAACAAAATTTCGAAAAAAGTTTGTTTGGACATATTTGTCCAAACATGTGACATGTTTGGATGCCGCATGATTTAAATGACAGTAACATGGTGAATAGAATTTCCATATGTGATATGTTACTAAAATGAAATGAATATGATCCATTTCTGAACAGATTGGTAACAGGCGATGAGAAATGTATCACCAACGATAACAATGTTCGAAATCCCAAAGCTCCAAAGCCCAAAGCTAAGCCTCACTCTGAACAAAGTCATGTAATTTATATGTATGGTGGGATTGGAAAGGCATTGTGTATTACTAGCTTTTGCCACATGGCCAAACGAATAATTCTGATATCTACTGTCAGCAATTAGTAAAATTGAAACAAGCACTTGAAGAAAAAAGCCCAGAATTAATGAATAGAAAATGTGTAGTTTTCCCATCACGACATTGCTCGACTGCATACATCTTTGATGACTAATCAAAAATTGATGAACCTTGGCTGGGAAGTTTTAATGCATCCTCCATACAGACATAACACCTTTGGATTATCATTTATACCGTTCTTTATAAAAATTCTCTAAATGGAGTAAAATTATATGGAAGAGGCCTATATAAACCATTTAAATCAGTTGTTCGCTCAGAAACTTCAAAAATTTGCCAGAAAAATGGCGAAAGATGAGAATTAAATAGACAATATTCCGTTGACAATACAAAAATGTAATACAATTATGTAATACAAAAAATGTCTTTATTATTTTCCCTATAAAAAGGCGGAAAACTTATCAGACTACCTAATATAATGTCGAGATTAAAATTGACGGTTCTATTAATATTGAATTAGGCTTGAAAAAACTGTTAACTCATTATTAATTTTATAAAGTACATATTTGAGATTTTCGCGTTTTTCACAAATATTTATCTATTTAAATATTTATATATATCTATTAAGACCCCTTTAAATAGATAAATTGTATAAAAATTGGTATGAAAGTTACTACCTGGTGTTGGCCGGCTTTAGAATAGCATTTCTTCCCGTGGATATCGTAAAAGGCGACTAAGGGATAACAGAGCGGCTACCACGAGCGTTGAAGAACTACACCACCGCTAAAACAGTGGACTTACCAACCTACTTGGCCAGCATATATGCACATATATTACTATATTAGTATCTATTTAAACTAAAACTACACCCGTGTTTTATTTTCTATTTGATCTGGTGGTTGATGGGCATTGAATCCGCCATTTGTACACGTCAAATACTTGTACAATAAAGTTTAAATAAATAAATATGTCCGTTTTGTTCCCAGGCAGCGCAAGCGCATGCAATGTTGTCTCACCTTGGTCCCCCAGTACTATATCCCCTCTACAACCAGCCTCAAGACACTGAAGTGTACCACGAAAACATCAGAAAACATCGCGTGTTTCGCAAGCGGTTAGCAGAACACGTGAGAAGACTGAAGCTCGAAGCTGAAAAGGTAATTATATCACACTCACAATACGATATATGTACAGAGCAATACACTAACTAGACTGTCGTTTTACAACCTTTTTGGAATAGCGACCCCTGAAAGCTAAATACAAAGTAAATAGCCTCACAAACCCTCTTACTAATAATTTGGTACTTACTTAACTTTTCCTGACCAACTGCAACTCCCTGTGTATGTGATTGCGAATTCTAGAAACGATGCACTAGACATATGGTACAATACACTAAAAAAAGGATAAAATACAATAAATATACAGAAATATATGCTGAGCTAGGTGTCCATTTTGTTATTGCGACTTGTATAATTTCATATTGATATTTATTGTTTTATTATTTATGTCTGACATTTAATAGTAAATAAATTTCTCATTTCTTCATTCATTCAATATATGCTAGAAAGTTTCGAATAAAAATGAAATGAAACAGTGCAGTATACTAGACATACAGTACATGACACTACATGTAGGGTACATTACACTAGATACTGATATGTGTACTAGGAATACAATGCAACATGCTGGTAATGCTAGAAATGTAGTACATACTTTACATTAAATGCAATGTGCATTATAATAGATACTGAAATGTGCCCTAGAAACGCAGTAAGTTCTGCATTAAATCAATGACTTATTATCAATTTGGCATATGTGTGGTACGTGGGACGGATTAACACATAAGACAATAACTGTAATTCCTCACAGTTAAGTTACGATCAATAGCTAGTTTAAATGTATTATTATAATTGAGATTAATCTCGTTCTCATCAAATTATTCCCTATTACAGCGAGAAGATGCATTAGCGGAAGCGTACAGCCGACGAGCGGCTGAGTGGGCGAGGCGAGTGGAGAGGATAGAACAGGGCCAGAAGAGGAAAGCAAAGGACGCTCGCAACAGAGAGTTCTTTGAGAAGGTAACGCGATGCGAACTTTTGTGCTGGCATGAGTGCTGTGGTTTATGTTAAGAGACGTGTGTCGTGGCGTGTTTTGATATAATAAATATTGAATATTATATTTTAGAAAATTTAGTATACGGGGTAAAATAGAAAATATCTACACCCCCTCTTAATACTGAATTTCAATAATTAAAACTTACAACTTTTGTTCTACGATTTTTTTCTGAAATTTATATATCTCCAAAAAAAATTTTTTTCTACATTAATTTGTTGCTCTGCACTACTCACTATACTCTACCACAAACCTCAAGGCCGCACATTGAGTTCATAAACAGCTACTAATCGAACCGCTACTATTAGATACTTATATGTATGTAAATTGGTGCCCGTCAGGGCACGCGGTGCTAGTGAGTGAGTGGTTTGTCTGAAAAAAATTACAAATTTCATAAAGTTGTACGACAAAATTAGTTACTTTTTACTTGAGTCTCTATTAAGGGGTGTAGGAATTTGTTTTACTACTGTATTATATACTTCATACCTCGATAATTAGAATCCTGATTAACCAACCAATTTATTGTCACCTTTGAAAAGGCACGTGACCATCTCGAGGATGACAAAGATGACTGTGTCATTATATCGTTTTTGAATCTGAGTTTAGGCTAGTCCTTTAAAATGAGTACCTATTGTTACTCATGTTAAGTTACCTGTATTAAAGTGTTTTCTATTAAACCATGACAACTAACCATGTCAGGTCATGATCACAGTTGGTGTAACATTGAGTCAAATGAAATAGATAAATTACACTTTTAACACCTTAATATTCTATTCCGATATCTAAAATGGTATATGTATGGTATATTAAGGTATATTCATTATGTAATTTTAATCAATGAAGTGCAATCAATTAGATTTTTATAATTCGATGATAATCAGGTATGTTGAATATTTTATAGAATAATTAAATATCATTTGGAAGTTACTTGGTTAGATTTCTCCTTTTCAGAAGTATTACCGGATGTATTATTAAAATATGTCATACAAATAAAAATAATTATGGAATACGTCTGTTTATTTGTAGATTAGCTTACTTTTCATCATTCACCCTGCTTGACTTATCATTTTTATTATTTTGCTACTTTTTCAGTGTACTTGGTTTAAATTGTAGCAGATTTTAATATTGAAATATATCTGACAAATTGTGTCTTAAAGTTTATGCATATACACAGTGCAGTTTATGCAGTATATATTGCACTGGACAGAGATTGTTATCTATTTTCATATCTCAATTATAACTAAAGTTCTACAGAGAATTATCATGACATTCTCATTCCTGCCTTGATGGACAATTAGTGAATCGACAAGGCGAATTTTTTGGTACAGAGTCGACTAGGGACTTCTACAAGAATTTTTTATACATGATGAAGAAGAAGAAACAGAGTGATAGTGATTTCGAGAGTGATTACCTAAGAATGTTATTTTTAGCATAATACAAATAAAAAGCTACAAATATAAACCTTAAAATAGACTAGAGAGAGACATGTCCTATCTACATAAAATGTGATGCTAAAATGATGCCAACGTGAGGACATAAAATGGCGGCTATTCGCAATGTTAAATGACATTGGTACATTTAGATTACGTTCCAAAACGTGTGAAAATCGCTCTTTTATATACAAATTTGGAGCTTCACACACAGCATCGAGCACTCACGCACACATGTAATAGGTATATTGCTAATGGTGTGAACCATAGCTTGGCCAAATGTTATTATTATATAATATCACGTGCTTAATATATGAATAATATTTTTATTATTTTCTAAGATAGCTAGTGATATATGATATATCAATTATTACTAGTTTTTTTATAAATCTTAAATCGTAAGTCATCTATAAATCAGAGCAATTTAGATATGTATGCAGGGTCACTAAGGAATAGTTGGTCTTTTTAGTAAGTGTAGAATAATGTTTTTCGTTTCCGTTATTTTTTATGAAATGTCTATTATAAATAAAATAAAAAAAAGACAAAATTCTTTATTTGACAGGTAGGTGCCACTTTTATCCTTTAATTATACATAACTTTATCGACGCTTCGGAAATGGCATCTGCGGAGAAGAAGCGTCATGAAACGCAGCGGTCAACCTTTTTTTTATTGCAAAGTGAAATGATTTATTGCATAGTTATAGGTTTAAAAAGGTGTTGAGAAAGCGTAAGGTACATGTATCACTATAACTTGCCATGCGAATATACAAATAATGTCTTTTTTAAAGATAAATTAATTAGCAACATTACACAAAAGTAAACTAAAGTAAACTACTAAATTCTTATTTAAGTTATTTGATTCTAGAAATATTAATTATTTGATACTAGAAATTCATTGATGTAATAATAAGATTCTGTTACAAGCATTTCAAATAGTTTCTTTTTAAATACTGACAATTTCAAATCTCCCATGTCATCTGATAACTTATATACATTATTGGTACACACAAATAGTAAAGACGCGCTTATCCCCTTGGGTGATTTCTACCAGCAAACCCGGGACCTGGCAGGAGTGATAGGTGAGTGGTGGAATGGGCACACATAATGCGTATCTCAATTTAAAATACTACTTTTATAATATTTATTGTATAATTTAGTAGTTGTCACAAATATACCTTTGCTATAATGAGCAGATTTCATGCTATATGAAGCGGGAGTGGGAAAAATGTGATATGTTGGAATCTGATCTAAAAACAACATTATGTGTTGTTGTGTGAAGGTGACATTATGAATTAAACTACGTAAATGATAAGACAGTTTTCTTGTTCAAGTTTCAATTGCACGCATAAGTCCACAAGTAACCAACTGTGTGCCATTAGACCAATTGGCCCAGGACGAGGTTTCCGCCCGCAGTGCACAAGTAACCTAAATTCTTAAATGGAGGTATTTATGTAAACAAAGAAACGTTACCTATTTTTAAAGTTTAAAAGTTACCTATTTTTATTTTCAATAATTCTAATCAGAATGAATCTGTCTTATATGATTACACAATATCGAATTATGTATGTATAAATTATTATTTTTTCTAGCAAAACAAACTATTATTGTCTACTTTTAAAATACAGTAATGCCTACATTTAATAGAAGATGCATACTTTTAAAATACACGACTAATGTCCACATTCAATACAAGATGTAAGCAACGTATTAAACCGATTTGTAGACGACTTTCAGATCTGTATAAATTAAACAAAAATACAACAAACAAACCGAACAAAAACTCAATAAACAAACGTAAACTCGACAATAATACAACGCATACCGAGCAAGGACTCGAGAGTCGTCGAAGTCGTCAGTCATTCTGTCAGAAGTCGAATGACAAAATGGCGGCAGACTGCGTAGCGTTCGGTCGACCGCAGCGAGTGAGCGACGTCACTCGACGTGACCTTGAATTGTTTCAATATTTTTATCGATCTGGATCCATATAAACTGAACCGGCTAATAATTATTTAGAATTTAATTATATTATTTAAAAAAGGACCATTGTTATACACATCTGCAGTGTTGTTTGTTATATTTATACACATCTGCATTGTTATACACATCATGAAAAATCAAATTACCATAAAACCGTTTGGTAATAATAATTGTAGTTATGACAGTTATTTACACCAATATGAGGAGAAAATGAGTTATTCTGCAAAAAAAAATACAATAAAAAAGCTGTTTTAAAAAACATAGAACCCGCTGTCCAAATTGCACTGAAAAGTGAAAAATGAGTTCTGGTTTTCTCTGAGAACTTGCTTCCCTACTACCTTGTATGGTATAAACCACATTATGACCTTGAAGCCAGTACTCAAATTACATTTCAATTTACTTCCCATGGTACCAAATAGGATAGGATGGCTTAGTTTCATTACGATCGACTGATAATTTCAACAAGTTATGAGGGAACATACATGAACAAAAGTTGCAAACATGCAAATTGAGAACCTCCTCCATATTTTGTTCTCGGTTTGTTCTTTAAATTTAGAAATTCTAGTAAATTTACTACCCCAGTCATCTGCCGTATTAGATTGGGTCACTCATGGCACATCGGTTCACTTGGCGAAAATCAGGGTAAGGGATCACTTTCTTTGTGAATTTGTTAAACGAATTATTACTAAAAATAAAATTAAACTTTGATCTCATATTATGCCAATACCTATGTATTTCAATTATGTGTGTATTTACCTAATTTTATGGTAATGGTTCATAAATATATTTTTATAACAATATAGTATATATGTCTTGTCTTGTAATTGTTCCATACATAGTCTCTGTTTGGTGAATTCAACTACCGATCCCCATGATGTATTTCCATGACGACGGTATATTCGTGGAATTGTGATTACACATTTGGTGCCATAAATAAAAGAAGATGAAATAAAATTCATCTTAACAAAAACAATCACACTGTACAAAGTACATACACAAATATTTTCTGTGTCTTTACACAACTTGCGCGTCATATTTTTTATGGCGAGAAGCGACGTGATATCTCTGCGACAGTCAGCAGCGGGCAACAGGCAGATAGTGTATAGACGGTAGGGAGGCCGCGAACGTCAAACAAATTAGATACCATACCATCAGCCTGTCTCTCCACTGCTGAATATAGGCCTTTCCCAGGGACCGCCACTACACAGGTCTTCAGCTCTTCTCATCCAGCCACCACCGGCGACTTTCTTCAAGTCGTCAGTCCACCGCCGGCGGAGAGCGTCCCACACTACGTTTCCCGGTACATGGTCTCCATTCGATGATTCTCCTCCCCCATCGGTAATCGGTCCTGCGGCATATATGGCCTGCCCACTGCCACTTCAGCTTGCTGATTCTTTGATCTATGGCCGCAACTTTAGTTCTTCGTCGTTCGAATTGATGCGTCCTGACCGTAAGCTATTACAGATCACGTATGGTGCCGAAACGTGGTCTCTGTCGGTAGTAGTAATGGGTAATTCTGGAGTTAATGAATCAGAAGAGCAGAATCCCTTAATTGTTCCATTGAATTGGTATTCATTCCGATTCCGGCGTCGATCATAATCGTGAGTGTAATCGCGCATCGACACACTCTTGTCGGGGGCTCAAAACCGAGATGCAACGATGGCATGACTTTTTTTTTGCTTATGCAACAACCATTAAGGAGAGGGAATGAAACGCTCTCGGAAGGTGTATAAGTAGGTGAATCAAATGAGTTACGGAGTAAACTAAGGGGAGTCGGATCCGCAAGCGGAACAGGATTAAGTGAGTTAAAACACTCAAAGAAGTCTTGATTCCTCACCACTAGTCGATAGGCCTGATTCATAAGTTCAAAGTCGCTCGGTGAGCGATGGAACGAGCTATACTCGCGAGTTTCTTTGCTGGACAAAATCCGAACGAAGAAATTCAAATGATATATTATGAAGAATTCAAGCAGAAAAATTAAAAAAAAATTTAATACCTATTTATTTTAAATTATCAGATTAAATAATTGAAATGTGCACAAGTTAGTTTGATCCCATTTCTTGAAAATGAGTTATTAGTTTTTGTATTCATATCAGTAGGAAACTCAGTTATGTGAACGCTACATGTCGGTTTTTTTTTGTGATTTTAGTGATCCTTCAGATTTTTATTTATTCCCAATAACTGTGATACTTTTGTTAAATCTGAAAGATGCACGATGTAGTTCAACGTTTTAACTCACTGTATGATTTTTATTTCGATTATTCGATATATTACGATTTAATATGTTTAATAGTAATTAATATATGTTTAATATGTTTCGCGTAAGGGCGTTAAACGCCTCGAGCGTTAAACATTCGTGAGCGATAGTTCACGTTTTCAACATTTAATTATTCATTGGTACTGATTTATTTGTACTGGCTCGAGTGCTTATTTTTACAACACCATGTGCATCCTTTTCTATCTTCATAATATAAAAAGAGACAGAATGATTTAGATTTTGGAACTTAACCTCAAAATACACCAATTGACATCTAATGTGGCTAACTTCTTACGGCGTACAGTACGACAATCGTATGTAAGATCTAACCGTTAGTCAGGTGTAACATCATTACACCAATTCATGCGTTACTTTGTTCAAAGACAAAAAAATGATAAGACAGACCAGTGACACCATTGTACGTATTAGTTTTAATAAGGATTTTGTTTGGAAGGGTTTGTTTGTTTTGTTTGGATTTTATTAGCACTGCGTTGTTTGTTTCGTTTTTATTATCACTGCCTTAGAGTATATTTTCTCAAGGTTGTCTAAAAGAATTCGTTATAATATACAGTAATAAAATCTACCTATGAGTATTTATCTGTAGTATTCTGTATTTATGACGCCGGAACTTTGTCTCTGACGGTAGGCCTGATTCAATTCAAAGTATCCCAGCGAGCGATGGAGAGAGCTATGTTCGGGAGTTTCTTTGCTGGACAAAATCCATAAGGAAAAAATTCTACAAAGAAGTAAGGTTGCCGACAGAGCTAGCTTAAAGGATCACCAATCTGAAGTGGCAGTGGGCGGGCCATATATGTCGTGGAACCGTTAGCCCATGGAGACGGTGGAGACGAGTCCTCGAACGGAGACCGCATACTGGGAAACGTAGCGCCATCCCGCCAAGTGGACTGACGACTTGAAGAAAGTCGTCGGTAGTGGTTGGATGACGAGAGCGGTGTGTGGTGGCGGTCCTTGGGAGAGGCTTATATCCAGCAGTAGAGAGACAGGCTGATGGTATTGTATTTAGGATATTTATCTATTTAAACGGATCTTAACGCTGAAAGTCACCTTGTGACCATGGTTGGTGCAACCCAATCGAAACGTCGAGTAAAATTAATAAGGTAAACATTTGCGTTAAGATCCGTTTAAATAGATAAATAGGTATGTGTGAAAACCCCGAAAATCTCAAATGTTATATGGTATTTATAGTATTTATCTATATGTATATTTTATCTATAAAAAATATAGTTTTCCTTTCAACAAACTAAAAATTATATATTGAGGATGTTTTTAAAGGATATTTTTGTTATTTGCGTAGCGTTTTATACATATTTTTATCATTCAATTATTGTTTGAATATATGCCTAGATACGCCATTATTTAGGCCCCGGTAACATTTCAGAATCTACAATTTCAGACAAAAATTCAAACAAAATATATTTTAGTACTTACCCTAAATAAGCAAGACGAAATGAAAATCCTTATCTCATTTTTTGATGTCACATAACATTACAATCTATAAATCTCTTACAATATATTAAACTGCACTTTACCGACGAAATAAAGATTGCACCAATTACACTTAACACACACAAACTCGTATTATTTTCCGCCTAACTAAGGGGAAAAGTTAAAGCGACGCGATTCATGACCGGAAATGCATTACACGGAGCCCATAAATTAAGGACAGGAACTGTTGATGCACGCAGGTGCCCTGGAGGGCGCACGGCGCATGTGCAACCGGTCCACGACCTTTAGGATACAAACAACATTCGGCCTTCAGCATTAGTCGTATCGACATTAAAATGTGATGGATCTGATAGCCCCTTTTCCCACTCCCTCAAGTCTGACCTCTAATTGTGCTGGGATCCGTCTCACGGTTTCTCTTATAAGTGTTTTTCGGTATCAATTTACAATTCTCTAATGTATTCATATATCCGTACTTTGTGGACATTTTTTATGCAGTATTGATTTTTGATTATCGCGTCCTGTTTTAAGACTGACATTGTGTTGTGAATCAAATTTCAGGGTGTTTTTATAATTTTCCTTGTTACTACTAACGTGTTTATTATATACTTGTTTTTTATTTATATTTAGGCTATATTTTGATGGGAGTTTTATGCATTGATATTCGTTCAGCATGTGTCCCTGTATGTCCTTGTATTGTAGTTGGGCGTGGATGAAGTTTACGGATTGTGAGTTGTTTTTCATATTGTTTATTACCTTTTTTTTGCTTCTATCATCTACTATATACATTAAACTTCTTACTGCCAGACTATATATACCATCTTATATACATATATACATCTTGATCTTCTCCTATTCAAGAAGTAAACCAAGACTTCTTTTTTAAATTCTGACGTACTTTTTCTTATGTTTATAAAGTTATACAATGTATTTTTTGAGGGGGGAGAGTGCACGCTGCAATCCAACAGCCGCTGGGCGCGCTCGACTGGCCACGTTACCCCTCTCTCACAGAAGACTACCTTGACATATACTGCATTTCCCACTTTATCTTATTTACTTAATCTTTCGGTACGTCTTTCGGTAGTGAGTGAGATGTGCCAGAGCTCATTCTCATCCAATCCCTCCCCATTTCCCCAACCCCTTCTCCAAATCCATTCCTATAGCTCCAAAGGTAGGCAGCGTATCCGGGGGCGTGCCAACGTTCATCATTTTGGACTAATGTTAGCATGTATCGCGGCTGTCTATGGGCGACAGTATCCCACTTACCATCAGGTGGACTGTATGCTCGTCTGCCGCCTTCGTACATAAAAAAAAATACCGAAATAACACAAGACCTGAAACGCGTCAACTATGTAATTTAAAATATAATATAGAACTGTTCTAGGAAAAAATCAAATTATTTTCGGGAATAAATCAGAAGTTACCAACCTGTAAAGGACACGTGACATATTACCTTCATACCTGTATCATACTGTCATACCACTGTTCATACACTGTCATACCACTGTTCATACACTGTCATACCTACTTTCTCTCGATTAGTATCGTTTTCACGTTTATTATGTAAGTAAGTATAGCGTGAAAATATGCTAAGGCTATTTATTCGTCGTCCACTGCTGGATATAAAATATTTTTGACGTGTCCTAAGGCCGCATCTGAACTTTTAATAATAAGTCGAAACATGAGGACTATAACATCCCAAGAAATGTATTTTATTGCCTACTTATATTGGTTGCTAATTACAAAAGACTTCTTAATGCTAATAGACAAACATAGGGTGCGAGCGATATTACTAATGTTTATGCAATAACGACAGAAATATTGACAGCTAAAAGCTGTTTGTCGAACAACAAAATCCCACCCGGTCTGTGAAGTGGTCGTTGTGTTTTATTTAAATTTCGGATTTATTTGTGGATATTTTAATTTAATTTGCGTATTTATGAACAATGGTATCAAGTGCAGTGATTGATTGTAATGTTACACATCGAAATAATCCCGACGAACATAAATTTCACAGGTAAATATGAATTTGTACATCGTGAATTCCTAGTGTTTATTTTTGATAAATAATTGCGTAAATGTGCTTCTTTTGCAATTCATATTGTAAATAACATAATTCTACTTCATATTATACATTGATGAAGAAATTCGTGTTAAAAATAGATATTATTGTATACGAAAAATCTTGTAAGTATTATATAGCGATTGACTTCGTTTTATCCATATCTATAGTTAATTCATACATATTTTAGATACTACGTAAGGTTGTACATCAGAGTGTCGTCTTGCTGGTTTTATTACTCGACTACGAAAAGATGGCCTATGACTTTTATGTCACTTATTTTCAGATATTCAAATAATGCAATATTAAAAAGAAAATAGCTGCAAATGATTGACAGGTTGAATTGGACTCTTAAAAATAACTCTATAGTGTGTAGTAGTAAGAATTTTAAAGAAACTTGCTTTATGCAAATATGGATGGATAACGACAAATTTTAAAGACAGACTCATTTCCTTCAGATTTTGTACCGGGTAAGTATTTTAATTATTTTTTCTAAATTATATTATTATTCTGTATACCTACTTCTATTAAGCTATCGCATTCTTTTCAGATAACATTGAAGCCAAAACGAAATGAGTTTTCATATGTCTACAGAGACGTTTCGCCCACCTAAACCATCGACATCAGTACAACGGCTGGCAACTCCCAAGGAAAAGAAAGCTAATAACTAAAAGAGGAGATAAAAACTAAACAAATGGTTATTCGTAATCTGAGAACTAGAAACAAATGAATGTCTTCAAAAATAATAACATTAGAATCAGTTTTACATGAATTACACAATCGGCCTAGTCTTAAAGATTATACGAGTATGTTGTATGTTTGTCGACAGAGTTAATAAAGAGACATCGGGACAAGTTGCGGCAACAACAG
This sequence comes from Sesia apiformis, assembly GCA_914767545.1. Taxonomy (NCBI): domain Eukaryota; kingdom Metazoa; phylum Arthropoda; class Insecta; order Lepidoptera; family Sesiidae; genus Sesia; species Sesia apiformis. The sequence goes on from OU611968.1 coordinate 1,996,971, forward strand.
GCTTTAACAAGCGGATGAAAAAAAATACCCTTACTGTTCATTTTTACAGTCCTCTGTGGTATAACTACTTGCGTGAGAAATTCGACCTTTGCCTTCCTCACGTTAATACTCTGAACTCTTGGTATCAGAATGTAAACTGTGAACCTGGTTTTACGGCTAAAAATACCATAAAAAAATTAAACAAAGCGAAAAATTGTATGTCAATCTAACTTTTGATGAAATGAGCATTAGAGATCATGTCGAAAGGGTAGGAAATAAGTCCATAGGTATTGGTAACGATTTGTAAGGGGCTGACTTTTAAATAGCGAAAGAAGTACTTGTTTTTATGGTGATTGCTGTAAATGGTCGATGGAAACTATCTATAGTATTTTCCCAGATAAGAGGTTTTACAGCTTCACAGGAAAGAAACCTGCTTAAAATTTGTTTAGATCTGTTGTCAAATTGTAGTGTTACAATCATTTCTATTACTTAGACGGTATATCTTCAAATTCGACTATGACAAAGTTACTCTGAATCAATTAGCGGAAAAAATGTTTTGATAGATGAAGCCGGAAATGAAATAAATTATGATTTTTTCATTATAAAATTACATAATTTACATATCAGAGGGTTTGCACGTAGCGAACAAGCTAATTTTCAGACACATTTAACTTAAAACAGAAGATAAAAGTGAAGCTGGCTGCACAACTATTGTCTAGATCAGTTACTGTTGCTATTAACCACTGCGAATCAAAATGTAACTTGCTTGAATTCCAGAATTCATCTGCAACTGTTGAATTCATTGAAAATGTTTATGACTTATTTGACGTTTTTAATTCGAGGACATTTCAAATGTTTCCATTAAAGAAACCCATGTAACCCATGAAAGAACCCATGTACAACAACAAAGATGAAATCTTTAAAATTTTGGACAAAATTTATGAATACTTTAGGAAGTTTACTTTTTAAGGTGGCATATATGTTTGCGGGTTCACCGCGTCGCTTAGGTAGTCGGGTTTTTGAATTAACATCAGGTCATTATAATGTTTGTATGTTTGTATGTTTGTATTATAATGTTTGTTTAATTATAATATTATAATGTTGAATGAGTTACATTGAAAATAACCTACTGCAGTTTTTACCTTTCTACAAATTATCGCAAGACCACGTCGAAACATTTTTTACTGCCTATCCAGTGGAGGATTCAATAATAATCCTACCTTAAGGAATTTCATATCAGCCTACAAAAGGCTATTGTTTCATATAGAAATTAATTTGATAGAAAGTGGGAACTGTCTTGAATTGGAATAAATTGTAATCTTATACAACAGTAAGATGTTAACAACTGAACAGATCAATACAGTCATTAAAATAAAATTACAAAAGAACACAATTTAGTCGATCAAATTGACGATTAACTACAACAAGAGTTTAATTTCGCATTTGTTAACTATATTGACTAAATCAGTGTTATTAAAATCGATTGTAGAATATATTTACGGATTTGTGATTAAGAAAATCCAAAACTCCCTTCCCTGTGAAATTTGCAGTCACTTTATGGGCCACGCAATGTTGATTCGTTAATATGGAAGAAAGACTTGACAGAGACAGAGCGAAGGGTTTTTGGTGTACCCTTCAGAATAAGTGTTTTATTGTTTCAATTGTGAAAAATTTGTCAGAAGATTTTTGCAGACTAAATTTAATCTCAACAGTCGCGATTCCATACAGATTGTCATTTATATTTTGAGAGAGATTTCAACTGAAAAAATATTTATAAATTTAAAATATATCTTAGAACAACATCCCTGAATCAGTCATAGATAGTTTAGTTATGAAATTAACCGTGGAAACGTATTTAGATTTAAGATTGAAGCATCAGATTATTTTTAAAAAAATATGACGAAAAATCCTTACGGAATTATTTTAACAAAATACTAAAAAGTGTTGTTTCGCGGTCAATAATGACTACATCAAAGCTATATTTTACGTGACAAAATTCGAATGACGGATCAGTTTATTTACATAGAAGCTATTATGTTTGTGATTATTAAATCTTGATTATTAAATTGTACAAGCAATTGTACTCATTTATCAATAATTTATATTTGAAAATTTAGAATAAAATATGAGTTTTCTTTCGGTTAGTAGTTATTTCATTTCATACAGAAATGTAAAAGCAAGCTTTATATTATAAAGCTTTATATTATTTTATTTATATTATACTTTCACAATCTGGGTAATATAGAATTAGACGCTAGTACCTCGTACCCACTAGGTTATAGCTTGTCTGAAGTTGTCAGTCATAATCTTTATTCATAGTTTAGTCAGTCATATTTTACATGGCTTTTCCGGCCAGATGGATGTTCGAATCAGCATTTTGCTTCACATACAGACATATATCATAATTAGTTTCCAGGATTGATGATAATGAGTACACACGCATCCTTTTCTCTTACAAACAGTAGTTATATTATGTACATATCGACAGTAGAAAGGAGAAATGAGATAAGTGACATACAACTTACTTTAAAACGTAAACTACTACATATTGTATAGAACTATGAGCTTTAGGTTGTGATTTTGTAACTATTGACATTACTAGTTACAAGAACAACATAACACTATTTTTTCACTCACACATACAGAAACCTACGCACACGTTTGCGTATCAAGGACAGTCGCGCGTCAAAGCGATCTTTGTTTGTCTATTGTGCTGGTATTAAGTCTTCGGTAATTACTAATAAGACATGGCTAATATTTATTCTGGCGATTGAAATTATTCACTTATTCTGACTCCTCACGCGGAATCGATTCACTTTAATGTTACCTTTATTCCTTTTATTACATTATTCGTTTGGCTTGAATATAAAATCGTGTCATAAACTTTGAACTATTTTATTCAACTGACAGAGGCAGATTGTTCCAGCATTTAGTTGCCAGGTAACGAAAACTCCCGCTGAAAGCAGCAGTTCTGTGCTCGGGATGCGCAAGATACGGAGCACATCTAGTCTTTTTATACGTGCAACTAGCATGAGACCTTCAGTTTGTACCTCCCGGTCATATTCAAACTATAAAGTAGCTGCGTTATTTAACAAAGGAACATATAGCTCACAGTAATAATAGTGAACACTCACTCGTACTTTACATATGGTCATATTTCACACTATATTTGGTGATTTAACCTATATTTTGTTTGTGACAGGTGTTCCCCGAGCTGAGGAAGCAGCGCGAGGAGCGCGAGCGGTTCAACCGCCTCGGCGCGAGGGTCAAATCAGAAGCGGAACTAGAGGAGATCGCCGACGGTCTCCACGAGCAAGAACACGAGGACAAGAAGATGAGGTCCCTCACCGTCGTCCCCCCACTCCTAAGGGATCCCCGCGACACACGCCCGGTGTACATAGACACAAATAGTGAGTGATCTAACTTTATTAGACTATCGCGTTTTGTATTGTGAATAGAATCTAAAGGCGTACAATTAATTATATGTGTATACCGGTGACCACGGCCGGTGTGACACGCACTGAAACGTCGAATAGAAATAAAAGGTAAACAAAAGCCATCGTTCATTTATTCGTTATGCTAATTAATACATGGGGTTTTTCAAGAAAGGTGTGAATAGGGTCCTGCGAGGTCGAGTCCTGCCCCCCGATGTTCTTGGAAGTGTCCGTGGGCGCTAGTGACCACTTACCATCATGTGGGACAATTCAGCCACCGCTCCTATAAAAAAAATGTGTATGATGTCAAAACTAAAAGCATTGGAGGGTCCTGACAACTTGCTTCTATTTCCGTGGGACACAGGTCTCCCCTAGTAAATCACTAGGAAGTTTCGGGCCATAACGAAACGTCAATTCTATATAGCAATACCAATTATGCTGTTCGCGGTATGACTAATATGAAAGTTTGTTGTTCGAGATTTATTAACATTATGTAATTAGCTGTAATTAACTTTTCGCTGGCGGAGATAAAATTGTTACGTCATTTAAAACTGTCTTGAGACTGATTTGTTAGATAAAGTAAGAAATACTTTCAACAAGACCAAACGTGAATTTGATAGATGATAAAATGTGATAATTAGCAAGTTTGTAGTGGGGTTTTTTGGTGTTTTTTTCTTCATAATGTGTTTTTTATGGAAGGAAGGTGGTGTACGAGCAGACAGTAACTGGTGATAAGTGGATGCAGTTGCTCATTGACATTCGCGATACATGACAACATCAGTTCGGAATAACAAATGTTGGCACGTTCTCGTATGCGCTACCTACCTTTGGAGATTTAGGAGTGAATTTGAGAAAAGCATTGATAAGAATGGGGAATAGAAAGAACGTCACACTGGCCAAGAAGGTTGGCGAATCCACTTTTTTAGACATGGTGTCAGGGCTTGTGGGAGCAGATTTTTTTATTCTTTAGTCGCCTTTTACGACTCCCACGGAATGATATAGCTATTCTAAAGTCAAAATGGTGTGATTCACACTTTAAATGATTTTTCTAAAATAATGCTTATTTTTTGTCACCAGGACGGTGTATGGACATGGAAGCGGAGCACAAAGAGTTGCAATTGCGCAACGTATGGACGCAGGCGGAGCGCGAGATCTTCAAGGAAAAGTACCTACAGCACCCCAAGAACTTCGGCCTCATCGCTTCCTTTCTGTCCAGGAAGAGCGTTAGAGATTGCGTCAGGTATACGTTCTAGATTTTTTCTTTTTTATAAAAATAAATTGGCAGATGAGTAGACAGTGTAGAAGTTCTATACTGGCAGAGGATCATCTGATAATCGTCTTTTAACAGCAGCAGCACATGCTAATATCAGTCAAAAATGATAAACAGTATCAAGATGACTACTTATTTTTATGGAAACAAGGTGGTAAACAAGTAAGTATGCAGTAGGTAAGCGGATACTGTCGCCCATAGACATCTGAGATACATGCCAACGTTAGTTAAAACTCACCACTATTATGTTTAATTATGAATTGACCGAAGAGTACCATATAATGTATTGCATTTCCCACTTTATCCTTTACCCTCAATGTTCACACATATTCGGTAGTAAGTGAGGTATGCCAGAGCCCGTTCTCATCCCATCCCATATTATACCTCTCTATTTTCCCATCCTTTCTCCAAATCTATTCCTAAATTTCCAAACGTAGGCAATGCATCCGGGAATGTACTGTTTGTAATTCTGGACTGATGTTGGCACGATGTTCCATGTTCAACAGTCTCAATTTTCCTGCAGGTGGACTGTCTTCTCTTTCTGCCACTTTCTTCCCATAAAAAGATATATCTTACATTGTCTCGTTTTTTGTGCAGATTCTACTACCTATCAAAGAAGTCTCAAAACTACAAGCAGCTGTTAAGGAAGCCGCGGCAGAGGCGGTCGCAGCGAAGCAACGCGCCGCGACCCGCGCCGGAGCCCGAATTACCAGCTGGAGTCACCACCAGGCTGCAGCGATCGCAGGGTTAGTGTCTCTCTATATGATACATGTCACTGTACAGTAGATGTTATTCTACAATATATATCATTATTATTCAGTGCAATGCAATCAGCCCCTTCACTGAAGGGACTGATTGCATTGAGCATCCCTTGAGCAATTGTCTTGCGCATGAGAGATGTATTACGGCCATATAACACCATGCTGGCCAAGCGCGTTGGCAAGCCCCGTGCGTATCGTAATTGATACTCATATTTTCTTTCCTGAAAATTTTGATAGCAAAAAATATATGATAGTCGTCCACAAGTCTACATCTTACGGGATAAGGTATCTCCTGATACTCATTTGATGTCGAAAAAAACGTAGTCACCCTCTAAATATTTTCTGCGCCCATGTCTTTCTTTGATTATTTGTGTCTGCGCCCGTCCCACTGTTCAGGGAGCCCCCCCGGGCATCCGCGCCCCGTGCACGGCTCGCACACCCCTAAAGTCGACCCTGTGTGATAGTACCCCTAAACTTTCCCCTGCACCAAAGTAACATCAATGTGTACGCAGGTACAACAGCAAGGACAACGGATGCTCAATCCAACGTGCTGGATGACTCGATGACCACAGTCGGCGGCGACGTGATCGTGGGCGAGATCTCTTGCATACCCGTGCCTCCCGACGCGCCCGCGCCCGCTGCGCCTGCGCAACCAGCCAGGTACCTTGTGATTAAAATAAAATGAAAAATAGATTCTTTATTTAGCACACTGATACAATATAAATAGATGTAGTGGTATATAAATTTAATAAAAACAGCTCACCGTGCAAAAGGTCGCATACTCGGCTTAAGCTGTGAGCACTCGCGCAAACTTGTGATAATGAAATAAAAGCATAGGACTGCGTTTGTCGTGTGCTTCCAAGGGGTCCTCTTCTGTCCTCAGTAAACCTATTATCGCTTTACTGAGCGACTCCTGATCGACTTCTGATCCTTCGACGGGACTGGACATTGATTTAGACTTTGAAATTATTTATTATGAAGAAAACTTGACACCGACAGAATGTGCTAATTGCACTATTGCCATATATGAATACAATAAACAAGTTATTGTACACCCATAGGGTCTATACCCTACAGGCATACAGGGTTACAGGCATAATATGTTCCTTCGACATATTATGCCTGTAACATGTCTGTAACATTAATTATACCTCTGTAATTATTACAAGAATGAATTAATTAACCTGTAACCTGTCCCACCCCATTCTGGTTCCATTAACTGGAGAGTGTATTTATCCACTTCTACTTCAACTCGCTGATCCTTTGATTTATGTCGGCAACTTTAATTCTTCGTGGAATTTTTTCAAGCAAATACTCTATTTAGGGCAATAATCTCTTCGCTTTAAAGTTTCTGTATGTACTTGTAATTCTGATAATGTCGCAACGGTAGTCGTTACGGTAGTGTCGCTCTTAATATAAAACTAATACAAAGTTCATAGTAAGAACGATAACCGCTGCTGTCACAGGTGCTTAATTTTCGGCTGCTCGTCACCACATTATCAAGACTTAGGTCCCAGGTTTACTGTGATTAACACCATAATAATATCTAACATAAGTGGCAAATCGTTGTGGCAACACTGACGAGATGCTTCATACATACACTTCTACTAGCCGTTGTACGTAACCATAAGGTAAGAGTATTTTTTTTAATCTGACTAAGAACAAATAACAATATTAATACAGCGCTGTACAATAAATCTTACGTTGGTATGTGCGATTTGTCACGTGCGTGACATTTATCAGTTAGTGATCATCTGAATATTTTATATGACATTTCCCGCCCTCTCCAACTAGCTGAAAACTTGCTAAGGTATGAATGATTTGTTGACCATTTGCGATCAGTAAGAAATGTTAATCCATATATTCATACCATTTTCATACATTTAATTTCATGTATAAACAAAACAGCCAAGGAAAATACAATACACAGGGCAATATCAATAGAGCGGAGCGAATTCGTCCGATTGAAGCTTTTTAATTACACCGTGTCAACACCGCTCCGCCCTATGAATTATTCAGATACGACGAGATGTTCTAGATTTTTTATGTGTCTACTTGAAGAGTTGCCATGCTGGCTCGTTATAAATGTAATTGCTTGGGACAATAATTAGTTATAGTTTCTGCCATTTAGTCACTTTGTGTCTGCACAAGAAATACCTTAACATTGATAATGATAATGATGACACACAGTCAATAAAGAAATTAGAAATAATTTTTGGATATGGTGTCGTCTGCCATTGAATTAAATGCTTCATAATGTATAACCCCCTAGTGTTGCAAGTGTTCATGGGCGGCGGTAACTCTTACCATCACGTAGGACCGCTTGCTCGTCCGCCCACATGTCTATAAAAAAAAAACGTGCGGTCAGGGGACGCCCATCAGGAACGAAGATCCTCACGCATATTCTTTGAACTCCGAATGTAATTCGAAATAAAATCTGTATAGTTCATGTATTTTTTTTTATTTTGTATCATATTTTCAATGCAAATAATTTAAAATAAGCTATCAAATCAAAAATCAAAAAGTTTGTGACACTGAACTTGTGATTGCACTATTGTCTCTCTATAATGTATATAAATATAGTAAATAGCAAAACGTATGTAAACAGTAAGCAATTGCTTCAAGTTAAACAATCTTATTAACTTACTTTTCTAAATCTGTATTTTGCATACTTTCTTGAGTTTCCATTTCTCAAAACCTTATTACAATAATGAGACAATATTATAACTCACGTATGATTTAAAACAAACAAAAACGACAAATACATTTTAACGAAATTTTTTCGTGTTTAGTATGTAGGTTATACAACTGGCCACGCACTAGTCTGCACGTCTGTTATTCTGCTTGAGTCTCGTTTTCGATACTCGCACGCACACACACACACACACACAGAGAAAGAGAATGGCGTATGGAGGGGGTAAAAATCTTACGTGACGTTACATTTTCTCTCGAATCACACCTACCGCAAGCCGCGTAAAGGAACTTCGTTCCAAAAACGCTTTCGATAAACCTTAACAGGAAATATGCGATGTAAATAAAAATAGATTAAGAAGTAAACAAATAATTCAGAAAGGATTGCAGTTGAAGTTTAGAATAAAGTTGATTAGCCAATATTGCTAGTTACTGAGTTATCACTTACATCTATGTCGTTATATACCGTGGGTGGCCAAATTATTAGAGCCGCACGCATATTTTATCAAATTCTAAGAACATGACATGTTTTTTGACATTTAATAAATGTTACTAGTTGCCATTATTATTATTTTTAAAAGATATGTATATCTATTACATTTTGTTATACTTTTTACAAATGTACTGGCAACACTGCATTTTTGAACGCCATTTATATTGGGCACTGCCATTTTGTCTTACAGTAGTTGTTTGGACGTACACGTGTTACATTGAAATTTGAGGATATTTAAGTTACTTTTCATTAAGTTTTGTGATTTTTACGCTGTTACTTGGTAAGTACATCTTTATTATTTAGTTATTTCATTGAAATGGCTTAAGTTTGACACAATTATGTCATTTTCATTTGTTTTATAGGTTTTTGTTATGGGGAAGAATGAAGACCTCACTCCACGAAAAAATTCTGAGATAAAAACTTTAATAACCAATACTGATAACTCCAATAGACATATTGCATCGGTAGCAAACGTTTCGCGGGCAAGTGTGGATAGAATAAAACAAAAAAATGTTGCAAAATTACAATTAACTCCAAATAGGATGGCAAAATGTGGTCGTAAAAGCTTAACCACATCTAGAGATGAGAGAAAAATAAGGGACATTTGTGTCCAAAACAGAAAGGCTCCATTAGTGGCAATAACCAAACAGATCCAGGAAGCCGGCATCACAATATCACTAAGGACAGCTCGACGCCGCATAAAAGAATTAAAATTTTCATGTCAACGTCCAGTGAAAAAAGCGGCTAAAATGGTGCAAAGTGCATTTGAATTGGACTGTTGATGATTGGAACAAGGTAAACTAGACTAGTTTTTAATATAAAAGTCAGATATTTAGTTTTCATATAATCTCAGTTTTGCGATATTCAAAGGCAACAATATGTTTTAGGTTTCCTTCTCTGACGAATCATCGGTGCATATACTGACTGACAAATCGGAGTTTGTGAGGCGAAGACCTAATGAAAAATTTAAAGAGGACTGCATCGTAAAAAGGGTCAAGCATAGCTCAAGCTAGGGGGTAGCATAATGGTCTGGTCGATGATTAGCAGCAAAGGCATAGGACGCCTGTATATTGTCGAAGGGACAATGAGGCAGGACCAATACATAAAGGTCTTGGAAACCAGAATGCTGCCCCAAGTTCACGAATGGTTTCCAGATGGCGATTCCATATTTATGCACGACTCTGCTCCATGCCATAAGGCGAAAAAAGTAACAATATTTTTACAGGAAAACCAGGTACAAGTTCTTGACTGGCCTGGGAATTCCCCGGATCTTAACCCAATTGAAAACCTATGGGAATTAATGAAACGGGAAATTTACAGGGAACATATCGCGAATAAGATACAGTTGATAGAAGCCCTTGATGCAGTGTGGCATAGAAGCGATGCAATTCTAATCAACTATTTTAAATGTATTGAAAGTATGCCGAGGAGAGTTCGAGCTGTGATTGCAGGAAAAGGCGGAGTCACTGAATATTAAGCTTTTTTTTATTATTTTGAACGTTATTAAACTACATTAAGCACATTTTAACTGTTTATCCAATACTGTTTAAAAAAATCCATAATTTATAATAATTAGTAACATGTATATTACTTTTCCTTACCCATATATTAAAATTATGTATTTTTTCAAAGTGGCTCTAATAATTTGCCCACCCACTGTATTATCAATTAGAGGATATAAAGGTGACCAAAAGGTGTTAAAAGAGTTCTGTTTACCGCTTTAAAGTCAACAACTTTCACAAATAATGCAAGTCCCGAAATTTATTTATTGGCACACCAAAGTAAATTTAATTGGAAAAGAGTTTTATTGGATTTCGTGTTGTGTAGGATAATGTAAACTACAAGGGACTTAAACAGGTGCAAGACTTGAACAAACTTTAGCAAATTGATAACACTTCGAATTTATAATTGATAACTGTTGTGGAAATGGAATCAGACAAACGAGATAAATCTACAAATCTATATTATTCTACACTTACTTTCCTTGATATTTTAATAAAAAAAATCATTTATTTTCTCGTTAGAATCGAGTCGATTCCCCTTAAAGATGTATTTGAAATCTAATCTCCATAAGGATTTTTGTTAAAATGCTGGCGTATTGTCTAAGCAAACGTTAAAGTTCGTCGACCAAGCCCCAAGCAGTATTGTTTGCCCATCCACTCTACGTTATTACCTTCATATTACGAATAACTCAATTTTTCATCGGAAGATTAATCGTTTAAAATTCATACTTTTTTACTGCTACCCTCCTTCGTTTCCGGAGATACTAGAACTTATTTTTTTTAAAAGAACAGTTGGATTCTTGTCTCTTTTCCTTTTTAACAATGTGGCTTTTTACTAGATTATTCATTTGAATTTCATTAAGTGTTACATTTTATCTTAGTTTATTATATGAATCATACATATGTAATGGTGTAGCAAAAACATATGTACAACATATATGTAAAAACATATTTTCAAAAATTACATATTGGAATACAGACCTACACACATAACTTTGCCGATGAAGGATGTCGTTGCTATCGACGACAGTATTACTATTATAAACATTTTACTCAATTTATGGGTAAAGATCATTGATATTTTAAGCAACGTGTAACGTTCAATACTTTATGGATTCCTAAATTTAATTAGGAAATTTTAATGTGAAATTTAGTGACTTAATTGACCACCGGCAAAGTTACGTGTGTAGGTCGAATTTGATGATGATACTTATTTAGTTTTATTTTTTTAATTCTTGGATTTATAGTAACCTTTCTACCAAATTCTTTTTAAAACATTTTTGTTGTCATGTTAATTTCCTTGTTAATATGAATTCCACACAATATCATAGCATATACCATAGCAAATCAACTCTTAATGAGAGGATGAGATCAACACGAAATTACAAGTAAAACCTTTTTTGTTGTTGTATAATTTCCATATCTAATCCATATCTAATTTTCATTCCATATCTAATTGTATAATATCTAGTTAGATATTATTCTTGTATAATTGGTAGCAATAATAATTTGTTAACTTGGGTATTTGTTTTCCATATTTGATTGATATCAATAACATTGATCACGTGTGGTAAACAATTCTAAGAACTCCCGAGAGGCGAGCGGGGCTAGGGGGGGCGGGGGAGAAACGGCACGTTTAAAGAAAATATAGAATAATAATGAAGCGATATTCGTGCGTGTGTTGACAATCACTCCCGTGATTATTTGACGAGATCTCCCGCGGGAATTGTGTGGGAACACAATCAGCATAATAAAGTCGATATCGATATATCGCATTCTCAGTGTACTAAAGACAATAACATGATTGTCTTTAGTACACTGACAGCGAAAAAACTAAAGTGAATCGTGATGTAACTAAATTAGGCAAGCGTGAAACGTAACATTACTTTTCATATACAAGAAATATAAAGATTTTATCTATTGATTTGGCAGTAGATTTTGGCGAAATTTAACTTAAGTTAACCTCCGATTTTTACTTAACATAATATTTATTGTTTCAAGTACCGACGAGTGTATGGCAACTTTATATGTCAGGTATAATTATGCAGCTAAACATTTTGAACACGATAGAGTCAAACTATAGATCGATTTAGCAAATTTTCAGAATTTACTTATGAACCTATAAATCATCGTTTCTCAACCCTTTTAATGTTGCGACTCCCTAAAAAGGCGAAAAAGAACAAAGTAAATAATCTCACGACCCCCTTACTAATAAAATTAGGTCTTAATTAATTTTTTTACCATTTAACATTTGATTATAAATCATTAACATAAGTGCTTGATTTTTCCTGTCCAACTACGACGCCCCTGTGGGTTGTGATCCCCAGGTTGAAAAACAATGCTTTAAATTATCGACATCGACTCGCAGATATTTACCAGTATGTATTTACCCCTCACTACTACATCGTTTCTCCCAACACGGCTTGTTTAGATTTTTACGCAAACACCAGCTCGGCCCATCTTTCTAATTGCCTTAATTAAAAGCTACCAATCGAGAAACCGGGGAGTTCGAGGAAATATTGCTTCCTTTTTTCGGCAGTCGTTTTTACTAAAGGTATTTGAGTTGCTAGTTGTTTGCTATACGAGATCCTCGTTTTTGATTTAAAAACTATGGGTGACATTTTTTTGAAATGAAATTGAGTATGAGTTTGGGGAGTTAGAAATCTCACGAGTTCTAAACATTGGGGTTGCTTTTGATTTTTATTGAATCATTATTTTTGATATACCTAAATACTTTATTTGAACTAATTGAGACAGATATAACCTTTGCCACTTTTCAGCTTACTGATTCTTTGAGCAGTGTACGATTTTTTTCACATTCCATTTGTCAAAGAAAGTCTGAAAATAATTCTGTCATTCCGCCTTTGAACTTGAGTCAAAAAATAATATTGTAAATACTTGTATAGTTAATACTATACCACCAGCCTTTCAAAGTTCCCCACCACACATGATCTTGGACTCTTCTCATCCGAAGGTACCCACGGTGCACTTTAAAAATAATTCCCTTTATTAATTGGGAAGGAAAAAAGATAAATGACGGTTAACACGCTAATGTTAATACAACAAAACTGTTACTACTGACAGAATAAACAAAAATCCGCAACATAATGTAGTGAAAATCCGCTGTGAGATTAATTTGATTGGCGGGCTGGACCACTGTTTGCGCTCCCTACAGTTTGCTCCGAGGTAATTACCACCCGCGACCGCTCTGCCTGTATTAATTGGACAAAATTTTAATGAACTTCAAATAGGCCAAGTGTTATCCGTGGAACTGAGGTTGGGAAAATTGTGTAGAGTACAAATGTAATTTATGAAATCTAGCGTTACTTTGCGAAACATAGAGACTAGCCATAAATGTGCATAAACCATAGCCACAGATGAGGCAAAATAATGCATTTTGCATAGCATTACAAAATGTGTTTAAGATATACGCTTTAAATACTTAGCTAGAAATAGAAAAGCTAGTCAAAGCTATACGTAATACTTTTCAGTTCACACGAACTTGTTGAATATTTTTATATGACCCAGAGATGAGAATTTATAAAATGTACGAGGGGTGATCCAAAAGTAATGATAATCGGTTACTTCAGGTCCGCATAAAAATCCAAAAAAAAATATGTTTTGCTTGCTTATATACTCACTACGTCAGCCTAAAAAAATCATATAAATAGATCACGATTTCCGGGAGATACATTCATTTGAATACGAACTGTCAAAGAGATAACATCAACATGGAGAAAAACGAAATTAGAGCTGTCATCAAGTACCTCTGTTTGAAAAAAATGTCTTCAAAAGACATACACAGTGACTTAGTGGAAACATTGGGGGACTCTGCTCCTCCATATTCTACAGTTGCACGCTGGGCCAAGGAGTTTAAACTGGGCAGAACATCCACTGAAGATGAACATCGCGAAGGACGCCCATCCACGTCCCTCACTGAAGACAACGTGAAAAAAGTCGAAGATGTTGTGTTGGCAGATCGAAGAGTGACCATCAGGCATGTAGCTGAGGTCACAGGGATCTCATATGGCAGCGTTCAAAGAATCCTTGCGAACGAGTTGCATATGAAAAAGGTCTCTGCGCGTTGGGTACCCAGAATGTTAACCGACGAGCAAAAGAAAAATCGAGTTGACATTTCAAGGGTCAATCTCGAAAAGTTCCAAGCAGATCAAGAAAATTTTTTGTTCCGTTTTGTGACTATGGACGAGACCTGGATCCACCATTTTGATCCTGAAACGAAACAACAATCGATGACTTGGAAGCGAGCCTCCTCACCGACGCCAAAGAAATTCAAAGTTTCAAGTTCGGCGGGAAAGGTTATGGCATCTGTTTTTTGGGACGCTCAAGGCATAATTATGGTGGAATATTTGGAAAAGGGAGCCACTATTACGGGCTCTTACTACGCAGACCAAATAAGAAGATTACGGGAGGCCATTAAGGAAAAAAGACGCGGCAAACTGCGAGCTGGAGTGCTGTTTCACCAAGACAACGCACCGGCTCACAAAGCCGCAGTTGCGATGGCTGCCATTCAAGAAACGGGATTCGAACTGCTCGAACACCCTCCCTATTCGCCAGATCTAGCTCCTAGTGATTTCTACCTCTTTCCTCGGCTCAAGGAACGCCTCCGAGGCAAGAAATTCGAAGACAATAGCAAAGTAATGGCCGCTGTTGAAGCGTTTTGGGAGGGTCAAGAAAAAGAATTTTTTTCAAAGGGAATCCTGGGTTTAGAAAAAAGATGGACTAAATGTATTGATTTGTTAGGAGACTATGTAGAAAAATAAATTATTATTTTAACTTTAATTACCGTGTTTTATTTTCATTATCATTACTTTTGGATCACCCCTCGTAAAACAAATAAAAGGTAATATAAAACCACTTGACATTTTGTTCTGGTTTTTACTCGCTTATGGTCACAACATGCTACAGTTTCAGTTCTCACTCACAGAGTTCATTTATCTTTGCGGGTAGCAGATAAATTCTAAATTTACCATAGACATAGGTTGTGACCATAGACAACGCAAATTTATGAAATTGTATGGAAGCCAAGCGTGTCACTTATTTTGTACCTACGAGTCAGTCAGGAGTAAATTTTAGTGATGGGAAACTACTCACCAATGAAACGAAACATCCCCCTTGACCCAGTTCACCGCTTTTGACGAATTTTTACAATTGATTATTACGCAACTACGAATTTTTGTGTTCTGTAACAACAACGAGCACAGCGCGAGACGTTGAAGCTTAGCGTCAACTTCGGGATGAAGTTGCGGCTGTTATTTTTTGTGCAAGCAACACACTCGTGAATGTTCATCAAATGAGGAAGTTTTTTCAAATTGAAACGAAATTTTTAAATCCATTCTGTAACAATTACACAGTAAAAATTAAAAATAATTCAATCTCCAAATTGCATCTCGTAACACTAAAATCATTAAAAAATTACACAACCCTCAAATACGAAATTAAAATCAACCCTACGGGCTGCCCCTCAGGGTTAACTGGTAATGAAAAGAGTGCCGAATTGAGCTAATTATGTTTACTATCTCCTCCCCCCCCCCCCGTGACCCCCCCGCTTACCCTTTGCCGCTCCGTTGTGCCCCCACGGCGGTGTGTGTTAATTAGGTGTATTGTGCCGTGGCGTGAGCAAGACTATGATGATATTATAGTATTTGATGACGGGTGTAACAATTTTTAATGGGCGTATCGTCAATTATGAAACTTTTAAGAAAACCATTCCCAAGAGCAAGTCAGTTTCTATCGGTATTATAAGTTCCAAGCAAGTCCGAAATACATAATGCAAGGCAGTTTACAGCCATTTAGTACCAAGTAATCTGGATGTTTAAGTGACTGACGTGCCGGTTATTTGTATGTCTGCAAAATTATTGTAATCGACAAGTAAACGTACTTTAGCTGTTTATAGGCAAGCCAGTTCGTTATACGCATTAAAGTGGCTGCGCATCAGATCTCGCAATAGTGTAACAATACTCTTTTGAGTATTGTCCTTTACTGACCTTCTTGCTGATAAATCCTAACAAACGGCGGCTAATGAAAAACCTAAATTCAAAATTACTTCAAACTCTTTGTTTGTTTCGATTGCTATATTATTTATTCTGCTGTCTAATTTTCAATCTGTAAAGACGGTGCCTATTATACTTTGGTAAAGCCTTGTGTATCTGTATGTTTGTCAATATAATAAACGCTTATAATTGCACATGCTACTGTTATCCTGTTGTATAACAATACATTTATAAAAAAACACCAAATTAATTTTGTTTTTTACTATTTTAATACTTATTATTATTACTGATAAATAAATTGCTGGAGTGTAATTTATTTACATCAGGTCAAACTTCGCAATAGTTCCCCAGGTTCATAAAATCGCAACTATAGCCCATGATTCAGCCGCGGGCATTATTTTGTAGTCTGTCTATACCCGAAACTTTGTTCACGACGACGTGTCGATAACATTTTCAACAAACTGGTGTAAGCTAGTCAGACTTGTTGCGTTTGATTGATTGAGTTGCCTCGCTCTTACAGATGACTGATTGAAATATATCAACTTGTTTCGGGTTGGAATGGAAAACTAATTGCCAAAATATCTTTCCCGTCCCATCCCGTTACACCGAAATTAATTAGGCTATAATTGCCAATGCAGGGCACATCGTCCCGTTGCAATCATGAAACATTTACGTCAGAGCAACTTAACAAGTTATAAGAATGTTTGATTTGTCTACTAGGTCGGAGCTAACGCGAACGCCCCCGCTGCCCCCGTCTCCACCCCCGGCGTCGTCAGCGCCTACGGCACCGGTGCCGTCCACCTCGAGCAGTGTTACCGGCGGCAGCCCCGCACCCGCGCCCACTCCGCCCGTGCCCGACACACCGCTCCCCGTCACCACTGCAGAGGCTGTCATCACGGTGAGTTAAACAGGTCGGAGCTAACGCGAACGCTCTTATTATACGTATTTATTTCATGCATATATTCTGTTACTGCCATTTAAGAATCCCTTCCTAGACAGACCCGCACGCGGAGCTGTCAAATTTGACACTTTGTACACACACAGCTTTCCTTAGCCGTAGGTGATCGTGTAAAATAGTTTGAACTTGACTCATATCAATATCTAATGATACCCGTATCTGCTGATATGTCGTTCGCGCGTTTGCTTCAATCGTGGGCCGCGCACAGTTTTAATGTTTTTCTCCATCACCGCCGTCCCAGGACGCCCTTCTCTAACATCGTCACTGAGGTGGATACGACCACATTTAAATTCACTGAATCAGTTATGAGCAGTGGCACTGGATGGGGCTTCATCACTAAACGCTAACTTGTCTTTCATAACTTTGTTTCTGGTTTAGAGCGCACAACGCAAGTCATAAGAAATAATTGAACGAAAATGTTCTCCTTGTTACACTTAAACACTTAATTTTCAAATTGTCGCCGGAAAAAATACAAATGACAGCTTTGAAAATTTAATGGGCTTTGACAAACATAGTTCCATTTTCAAAATTCGAATTTGTTCTTTTTCTATCGTATTTTACATCACTCAGTTCTAAGAACTTTTTAGTTTGACCTATCGTATGCAAACAATGTGATTTAGAATGTTTCTGAAGGAGAAAAGGTTTTAATTAATTAGTTATTTTATTTTCCGATAAATTTTAATAAATGGAAAACCGATTGTAACTTAATATAAATAATAATTACTCGTGGTAACATTTTTTCTTCGTTTTAAGGAACTTTTATGCCTTGGCACATGTCAGTTCCATCGTACCCTAAACTTACCTTTACAACATTAATGGATTGTAGGTACCAATATATCAACCCTGGTGAGGGCTCACGAATCTGTACAAACTAAATTCTTGCTGCTCGTGAATTAGATTCTCTTAGTATCTTATGGAACATACAATCATCATGTATTATCTTGTAAATAGAGATATACACATACATTATTTTAATCGTCTTGTAAAGGTGATTAAAACATTTTAGTCATAATATTCTTCTAACCGTCGATGCATTCTACCAGACGACATCATTAACAAGTGCCGCGTCATCACCGACGCCGACGGTCATCTCTACGGCGACGACGACGGTCACCGTCGCGGTGGTAACAAGCGCTCCGCCCACACCGCAGCTCTCACAACCGCCCACCCCCACGCAACCGCCGCCCACGCCAGAAACAGGTCAGTGTAGATCATAGATTGCCAACCTCATTTGATCCACCTCCTTTTAGAAAAAAACATACTGTTTTCCAACCCTAAACCGCATTATTTACGTAAATGAAGGGAAAGAAGAACAATGGCATCTAAAGTATCGCACCCTTGGTTCATATCAACGCACTCGGGGATTCTTCTGTAACTCATAGAGCAAGCCAATGTCAAAGTAGACTTGACAAAAAATCTGTCACTTGGACTGTTCCGAAGCACGTGAAAATCGCCATGAAACAACACCTTTATCTATTATCATAATACAGAAATAGACGGAGCATAAATTAAGTTCAAAGAGAGATTTTTCACGTTTTGGAATATGTACCTGTGCCTAATTAAGTAATGTATTTATATCATTCAGCAATATAGAGACAAACAATATGTGTGGTGATGGCAGGACTCTCCCGACTAGTTGAAAACGCGGGCCATTTGACTGTTGATACTGACTCTTTCTCGTTTATGTCTAATGTGTTACGGTATGAATTTTTTTAACATCCTTTTCTCTAGATTCCAAAAATCGATATTATGTTATTTTATCGAATATTAACTTACTATTTTACTAAGTTCCCAGTTTACAAAATACTTGTTTTTATTTTTATTTTAAATTACTTACCAGTACTTTTTTATTAGTCTTTGTGAATTGTAACATTGAATGACACATAATTTGTAGCAAACCATGACTAGAGGACAATAATTAACGATGTAGTAAATTTTTAACTTTCGCTCTTTTAACATCAACGAAGTACTAATCTACCATCAACGAAGATCGATCATTGAAAATTTTGATTTTGCCTAATGAATGGTACCTACACAAATAAGTCACATTATTTTTCGAAATCGACACTTTTTTTTAATAATTCTACTTATTCTGGTACTGTAACTTACGAATGTAATATTGTTTACGTATGTGTATAATATAATAAATAACATAATAATCTTTATTGAAGGCACAAGAAACCCATACACAATAAACTAGATAAAAGAAATATTTATTTATCGCATGAATCTGCAACAATAATATATAGCTGGACGCTTTCGGCGGCTTTGCTCCCGTTGATTAGGATTAAAATCTGTATTACACGTTAATACGTAACGCGAATTCCACACGTCCGAAGGTAGCCATCATTGATTTATTGCATAATTACTAGGTAACAAACAAACCATTTTTGGTGTTTGGTGTTATCTGGCTAAAGCTTGTTTGTGTTGGCTGTTTGTTTTTGATATTCATTTTATAGATATTTCGAGTATTATTTTTATAGTATGTAATTGTACATTATGATACACACTTGACAGATGGTGAAACTAAGTATGCTTACTTTTACGCTGTGACACTTTCAAAATGAAGTTCAACATATTTCGAAACCATTTTTTATTTAGCTTTAACACACTAAAATAATTATATTATCACATAATACTAATTAATTTTACTAAATTACAGTTAATAGTTTATATAAAATAAAATGAAATGATCATAATAAATAAACACATAAAAATGAAACAAAACAATTAACTTACACATTTATATAAACAATTCCGATTTAACCTACGATTTTAGAAATAAGCTCTTCTTAGATCACGGATAATACTGATATGTTTTCACTGAACTAACAATACGATGTGACTACACCAACAAGCTTTTATTTCGCGGTGCTCGAAGTAGAAGGTTCTGGTTCGCTGTGTCCTTCCGTCAAGGTCACCACATTAGCCTCTTCCGCGTGACAGCGCTTGCGATGTTTATGCACAAAGTAGTACGAAGGAAACTTGGAACCGCAGGTCTTACAAGGATAATATTGGACAGTTGTTCGCTGAGATGATTTTCTGTGGCGACAAACCCAATTACCTTCACTGGTTTCACGCCAGGCCGCGTTTAACACTCGACTGAACTTGACTGGACCATCACACGATGCTATATCCAAGACGGTGCTTGTAGATTGCGTTTTAGGTGGTTCAGGCGCTTCGATGTGTTCCACGTCTAACTCGCTGGATGTGGATGAAGATGGTGACGGGGGCGGTGGGGTTGACGGTGGCGTTGGGACGCGGGCTCGGCGTGGGACAGGCCTGTGAGCACCAGGCGGGGGGGTGGGCCGCGCCACGCAAGGGCTCGGTCCAAGCCACGCGCGGTATAGAGACAACATGCTCGCGTCGCGATCGCTCGGTAACTGTGATGAGATCTGTGCGCGGATGCTTATATCAGTGTTCGGGGGTTAGGGATGCTCCGTAATGTATGGAGTTAAAAATTACGAAGAAAAGTTACATAGTTTCTGTTAATATATTTTTGATGTAAACGTCTAGTCTAAAGGAAGCTAGGTCCTCGTTTTAATGTGGGGACTAGACTGATTATTGAATTAGAAAGCGTCGTGAATAACTAAACATATATTTACAGCGGAATATGACTTGTTTTGCAATTGAATACCTAAAAAAAATTTTATTCTTTCGGAAATATCTATCTATCGCTGAACATTTAAATGAATATGTTTTTATAGAATGTCGATTGATCTATCTCAAACACCAGGAAACCCACGTGCAATAGAATTAAAATTAAATTCTGGGATATTATATGTAGCATTTATCAATCGCCCCGAAATTTTCGAAGCATAATCTTCTCTTCCGAACTCACCTTCTCCTAATTGCAAGAGTAGTCCCTTGTGGTCTTCAATGGTATGTTCATGGCCAAACATCGAAAGTAACAAAGACCGAAACAGGTATGATATTTAAAACAAATACTTATTTAATTAAAGCTTATATTAAAACGGACAGCAAAAAAACACTATATGGGCAGCAAATCGTGATCAACGAAACATCTTATTTTTTAATAATTGAAATAAGTAACTAATTATAAATCACCAAGAATGTCATGACCAAGTTCATGGAGACTCCCATATCTTCATAGTCACCAGAGAACCAAAACCTAACCCACCTTTCAATTTGCTGCCATCGATTTGCTGCTCATTCAGTATTTCTTGCTGCCCATTTAATTATTTCACTTTATTTAATAATAAAAGATATTCTCTTTCTGCAAACAGTTAATTCACTTATCGGTCCCACGACTGCGCTCAAACCACTGACGATACTTTTAATATTTAATGGAGATAAGATCTCGGGGAACAAGTGCTGTGCTTTTAAAGCATAATGCTGTTTGACAAAGCGTTTATACTATTTCTAATATAGAGACGGCAGTTTGCATTTGTTTATAGGAAGAAGGTTTAGGATAAGGGTTTGTTTGGTGGTAAATGGTTACTGTCATCCGCGATACATATCAACGTTATCAATCTCAGTTCCGAATTTTCTATTAGGTAAAACCGGAAATAAGTGTAGGAATGATTAATGACATATTTTTCTCTAATTCTCATTACTACTTTTTAAAACCCGACTTCTAAATCTCCAAAGGTGCCAACGTTTGTCATTTCTAACTAAACTTGCCATGTGTTGCATATGTTTATAGTCGATGATTACCATCACTGGCGATGCAAACTATGAACCCCCAATACTAGACCATTTTATTATTACAATGATTTTGTCACAGTGAACACGTTTAAGATATATCGACTCGTTAGTGGAGATACATCCTGAATTGACCCGACAAAATTGTTGTAATGATAAAATGGTCTAGTATTGAATCCCTATTAATTTGAAATTTCCTTTTTATAAAAAAACAATTAAGAATAATTGAGTGGATTTAGCTCAAAGGTAACTTTGAGCTAAATCCACATTAAACCTCGTACCAAATGTGCGGGAATTTGATGGTTACATGATGAAAAGAATTTACTTTGGATTTGATAGACTTTTAATGTTAACATTGACAATAACTAAAGTAATGGCGATCACACGCTTGCAGGCTGGCGTCCATTTTTCTTGTCTGTCATTTGACTGACGTCTTGCTCCTCGTCCCCCTCGCCCTGCTGCGCGGGGTGGAGCGCTGCGCGGGATGGAGCGCTGCGCGGGATGGAGCGCTGCGCGGGGTGGAGCGCTCCCCTTAGGGCTCAAACACCAAATTTGGTCACCTGTTTGTTACTACCTTCGTTGAATCGCCTCTGTCGTGGACGAATCACGAAAAAAACTGTTATAAAACATACAGAGACGCCGCCTGTAACCTCTCCAGAGGCCTCAATTTGCATTGTCACAATTGTATGAATAAAATATACACTAGAGGAGGCTGAACTGTTGTCTCTACAAAGGATGTTTAAATATCTGTAAAAATGTACGCTCGCCCCTCTGAGGGTTGATAGCGGTTACCGCTACTTGACGACCGACGATGTTATATAGAAGGGAACCAGATTCTTATTTATGCTAGTAAAAATTACAGCTTTTGCATAATTTTCGAGGAACATACTGCGATTCCACAATCGTTGGTCGTGCTCGACTGGTCGAGTATGTGTTTCAGGTGGAATTATTCTTTTATCCACACAAAGATTTTCGGTATGGAAATTGTTTTTTTTTTTAATAATTTCCTAAAATCCCCACCCAACCCAATAATATTTACCTTGTCGTCTGTCTGTCATTTTAATAATTATATTAATATTATAGTTCCACACATGAACTATGTGTGAAAATCCATATATTTAGATAAAAAAGTAAAGTTTTTCCAATTATCCACACTGGTACGTGAAATAATCCTTTAGGTATGAGTGACATTTGTCAGAATCACATCCCATTATGGCCCAAAACTTCACTAGTATTGTTCGTGCGTCCACTGCTATGGCACGTTAAAAATACTGAAAAAATAATACTACAATAACTAATAAATTCTTGGCTAATTACTATTGAAAACCGACCACCGCCAAGGGATTCGCGGAGAGCGTATTTAAACGATTCCTCTCGAATACTTTTTACAATAGAAATATTAAATATAATGATAACCACCAGGGAACTTAGTGGATTGAACGTAATTTCCTTTTGAAGCTGGGAATACTCATTTTGAAGAAAAAGATCTAAAAATAATTAGTGTAGCGATGGATACGCTCTTTGTTTTTGGTTTACATTTCAATGAGCATTATTTAGGTTTTTTTATAGAAAGAAGGCGGCAGATGAATAGACAGTTCATAGGTAAGTGGATACTGTCACTGCGATATCCGCAACCATTAATTGTCATAATTTACCATTAACATTAATTTGGAGAAGGGATTGATTAAATAGGGAGGAATAGGATTGGATAGGACGATTGGCTTTGGCATATCTCACTCACTACCGAAACGCGTACGAAAACAGGATAAGGTGGGAAATGTAGTACATTTTATGGTAAGTCTCAAAATGACTTCCCAAAACGACAACTTTATGATTCCTAAAACGTCTAGTTTTGTTTTCTCAAAACGTCTACTTTTAATTTTTTCATATTGTCAGTATGCTGTCGGCGATAACATTCTTTCACGCGATACAAGCAGATTCGTGCTAAAATAACTCTTTCCTGGAATATGGATCCGTCAATTAGTTCTTTGAACGTACTAAGCAGGAATATAAAAACGTACATCCAACACATTTTAACACATTAAATTCATTTTATGCCCCTTTTAACACCTCATACAAAATTTCAACCACCTCATCGTCATAATTGTCACCGGATTCGAACCAGTAATCCCTAGGTCGTGACACTCGTGTGGTGTTACGGTAATCCTCCATCAGAGATGACATGCTGCTCGCGTTCACACGGAATGCTATATCAGGTGCCTCGGTGAGACCACTTTGTCATGACAATTTAAATAATGAGCTTTGACATACTAAAAATATAACAGTAGTTTAACTCCATCCCCGTTGAGATAATTACCTATTCTTAATTGTAAGGGCGGCGATGACGTTTCTCAGTCCTGCGGCGATTGTTCGTTATTGCGATCTTTGGTAGCGATATTGGTGATCTTGGTGAGTAACTAATGTATTAAAATATTAAAAGATTTTTTTAAGATTGTTTTAAAAATAAAATAATAAGTTTTTGGTTAATTTGGTTAGGTGTTTTGAGATAAATCTATATCAAATCAATATCTGATGTAGATTTTTCTTTATACATATATAACGGTTCGCACTTAATTGACAAGTTATAGTTTTATTAGTTATTTTTCATACGAAGTGCACTTAAATGTAGGTTGACCGTGCGTCGGTTTAAACACGGCGCGACGTCGACTGCCATGTGACGTGCATCGCCTGACACTTTGCACACAAACCATCGACATGGGAAGAGACTATACATCATACGTTCTTTTCAAAGAGACCTGGTTGGCAACTTCCAGGGGGTGAAGCAGATAAGGACGGGTTCATTAAAAGTCAAATTTGAAACTTAAGTTCTACACAATAAGAATGTACCATTTTCGAAACATATGAATTAAGGAGTTCGAGAGCTACCGAACATAGAACACTATTAGACGTAACTATCTAACGTGGCTGCCCTAGAGTGCTTGTATAACATATCTAGTATACATTCTCAAATTGATGCCACAAACAAACCGTGATTCTTGCGTTTATGTGAAGATAGCATACTGTTAGTTTTTTACTATGACGCTGGTGAAATTAAATACATGTCTTTATTTACTGTCTTTTTTACAGGATAATGATATCAGAGTCAAGTTTAAAATATAGTCGTAGAACGAAAGTTGTTAGTTTCAATATACGAGGGGAGGTCCAAAAGTTTCCGGCCTGACAGAAAAAGGACACTTAAGTTCATGAAACTATTTTTATTTTGCAATACAGTCTCCGTCTATTTGAACGCACTTTTCGGGTGATCGTTTAATTGGCGTTTTTATCCCAGTATAAAAATAGAAATTTTGTCTTCAAAATGGGCGGTCACTGGATCATCGGTTGAAAATCTTCTACCCCTTAAGTCCGCCTTGAGTTTTGAGAACAAATAGTAATCACTGGAAACCAAGTTAGGATTATAGGGTGGGTGGCGAATTTCCATGCAGCCACACTTTGAAACAGCAGCTTTCGCAACTGCGGCGGCGTGGACCAGGTGCATTCTCATGGAGAAGCCTTTACTTAGTTTTCAACGATGTTTCTGCTTGATTACTTTTCTTAATTGCTCTATAAGGTTAGCATGGTACCTTCCAGTCACTATAGTATTGCGTTCTTTCTTTTATGTCTATAAGCTATATTCCTTGACAATCCCAGAATACCGAAGTCATCATTTTTTTTGTGAACTGTGTCACCTTTACCTTTCTAGGCGGTGCTTCACCAGAACGACGCCACTCAATCGACTCCCTTTTTGAAAGAGGATCACAGTAAAGAACCATAGTTTCATCCCCACTAACAATTGACTCCAACAAATCGTTTCCGTTTCTCTGAAAGGCCGCCAGAAATTCCATAGAACACGCTATTGGTTCACTTCGCTGCACACTTCAAAGAAGTTTTGGCCCCCACCTCGCACTAACTTTATTCGTATGAAGATGTTCATGAAGGATCCTGAGGACTGTAGTTTTTGAAAGCCATGTCCTTACTGCTATTTTCTTCGACTTTAGCTGTCGGTCGCTCAGAACTTCTTCTATTAATTTGATGTTGTTTGACGCGAGCGTCTCATCGGGTCGACCGGAGCGAAGTTCGTTGTCGATGGACTCTCGTCCTAAACGAAATTGCTTACACCAATCGTTGACGGTGCAAAATGATGGAGAAGAATCCTCGTACGTATTATCTAAACTTTGTTTGATATCGGTCGGTCTAACACCTTAATCACGGAACGATATTCCAGTTTAAACATTTTAAAGATATTGCGACTACCTGTTGTTCTAGGAGTCGAGGAACCAAAAAAGGTTGTACTCTAAAAATTATACACGAATTAGCTGGATAAATAGTAATTATAATGACTTATATTAAATATGTCAAGCCAGAAACTTTTGTACTTTACTGGTGCAATATACAATGTTTAATATGATATACCTACCTATATCGTATTTAAATCTTGTATATCGTTGAATACCGTAATTTCAACTCTTGTCACTTGCGATCAATCGCAGTTTGATCTCATATCGTATTCCGTTTTGTCCATAATCCGATAGGCGGCGCGATTCATTATTCCGTTTGTTGCACACACGTCACTCGGGCAATATGTCGAAACGATACAAACTAGTTGTGAAATGTAATATCATATTGATCTATTTAACTGAAACTGATATTTGGTGGCTGTAGATGGACGCTATCTACAGCCCCCGAAACCTTAACAGGAGCTTTTATCGTCCACTGCTGGACACGCATTGTCCTCGTGAGGGATGTATTGTCCTAAAAAGTCCCGCTGGCCCAGCGGGTTGGCGAGTCCACTCTTTTCGAGGTGGTGTAGTTCCTCAGCGCCTGTGCTAGCCTGCACTTTCTTATCCTATAGTCGCCTTTTACGACTTTGATACTGAAATTTTGATATCAGTTTTAAGTGTCAGGTTGGTGCTGTTCTAGGTAAAACAACCTGTCTTACAGTATCAATACCTATAATGGTGATTGAATGAATGAAAATTCTTTATTGCATTCCTATTGTAACTACTGGTTGCATTTAACTTAACATATATACATATTATGTGTTTGATAGCATGTTATTAATTTTAACACATTCACACTGTGTAACATTCTCATTAATCAAACATTATTCACAATTAACTTTTTAACAGACCTGTCATTGTAAGAATGAAGTGTTTAACATGTACAAAAGGCGGATTTAATGCCTAAAGACATTCTCTACCAGTAAAACACCGGATCATACAGAAAATAGAATGCGGGTGCAGTTTTAGTTTAAATGCATAAAAATATGAATACGTAATAATTTATAATAAATATATATACATAAACTTAAATAAATATTATTAATATGATAAATTAATAAAAATGTAATAAATTGCACAATACTGTTCATTCGTGAGTAAACAGTGTTGTGCAACATGTTTTATGTAATAACAATTTTATATAATGGCAAATAATTATTACAACATTTTTACAAACATATCCATCTCAGTTATACAAATATACCTTACAAGCGTATGTACATACGTTTCAACCGACCATTTAATCTGCAAGATGTGTTTCTGGCAACACTGGCTATAAACACAGTACACGCTCGTTAAAATGTCACGCTTCACATCGTTCCTCAAACAGTGGGACACGCGCCCGGCTTGTGGCAACCCTAGTGTTGATACAGGCCTGTTGACTCTTCGATGTAAAACATAATTGCTAGCGATATTATTAGTGGTACAGGATTGTAATTTTATTACAAAAAGAAATAATATTTATTTTAACACGACACTATACGAGAACAATACGATAACTATTGTTGTGTCGTGTTGAAAAAAACAAGGAAAGAAATAACAACATTACTAATGGCAATGCCAAAAAATGTATACATAAAGGTTTATCTGATTTTTAACAGGTTTTTTTATTTAACAACTGTTTGCACTAAATCTGCACGCGTCATTTTATTGCCGTTTTATTTATTAGAGCTTCTACCCGCGGCTGCACTCGCTTGCACTAAGCAGCTGCAAAAGATTTTTAACACCTGTAAAAGCACCGACATGATGGATTTCACGGATGAAAATCCATCCACTAGTTATTGAGTAGTTAGTAAGTAATTTTATTAAAAGTAGTTTTTTTTATTTTCTTCCATAACTCACCGTCCTTGTGTCATATAATATATAAACCACATATACCACTTTTCTTCAGTATACTTAGCTATAAGTATAACAACACTTATCTCAAACAAAGAAACAGATATACATGGTCGTTTTGACCAACTTAATACTGTCTGGCCTTCTCCTTGTAATGCAGACAAAGTAGCTCAGAATTCTCACCATGATTAGAATCATCGTTTATTTATATTTATACGTTTCATCGCACCTCCCGACGTGCCTCTCTGTTCAACGCAAAGGTTGACCTGGTACCTATATAGTGCCTCCAGGCATTAAGCTCGCCTTTTATACAATTATTGCAGTAAAGTTTTTTAAATAAATCCTCTGATTATATATATGAATTAGTTATATATGTACAATTTAAAAAATTAACCAAACTTATTACATAATTTATTCCGATTCAGCACCACGTTGGGCGCCAACTCATCATACGATTAATTAAAATGGGATGGAATAAACATCGAATAATTAATAATCGAGTTAATCTTATTACTGAATAATGTAGGGCTTAATTTGAAATGAGTGAATCGTTGGGAGCAATTAATCCTTGTGCAAATATCAGTAATTGGATGAACTAATCGATTGTGGAGTGGTGAGATAGAGAATCTAGATGTGGCTTAGGACATGTATTGTAAAATACAAAATCCGGTAGACTTGTGTTGGTCCTGATGTAGAAAACTTTGTAGAATATGGAAAGCATCTTTAAAATATTTGGAAAGAGTTTATTTGGAGACTTTTTGTCGGAATCTCAAGAAGTGAAGTTTATAGCAATTAAACAACTTTGAGTTTATAGCAAGTCACGGGGTGACCATGTCCACTGCAAAGTGTTCGAAACGTCGGGATAAAAATAATGTTAAATATACGCGATTTAAAGCGTTCAAAGTTGTTTAATTGCTATATATAGTAATCGCGAAAACCTAAGAAAATATTAAGTGAAGTTTAGTTTTTGATTGATTATTGTAAAAATTTGTATTAGGCGTTTTGTGGTTTAATAGTGATAGTTTATTAAACTTCAAAGTGTTTTTAGTGCGTGGTGTTTGTGATAATCAAATAAAACCGTGGGAATGCGTTTGTCGTGTGCTCCCAAGGAGTCCTCTTCTGTCCTCAGTAAACCTACTATCACTTTACTGAGCGATTCCTGACTTACATCGACGGGACTAGACATTGACTGGATACGTTTTAGACTTTGAAAGTGTTTATTAATTATTACGAAGGAAACTTGTCATTGGCAGAATGTGCTAATTGCACCATTTCCATATATGAAGAAGAAAAAAAGAGTTTATTTGGTCTGTGTAAACGAAATGAGTCCTCGATTAACAGACAGTGAGTGGTAGCGATATGTCAACGATAAATGACATGCTGTTCCAATTTCTATGTGAATATTGTCAGTCTAAAGCAAGGACCAATGGTTTTTTGATATTCTATAATTTCTAATTCCATATCTATTATATTATTCCGTAGTTATTACCTAATATTTTTTAACAATTTTATGATTTATTATTATAATATGATCAGGGGCCTTACCACCATCTTTTACAAAACAATATTGTTGCAGGAACGTTTTATTTCAGGCCTAAAATAACATTACTCACATTCGTACCATGACCTCCACCAAAATATTAATGCTTAGTGCTGCGAAAGAACGAATGATTTTAATTATTTGTCTATTCCCTGCTAAAAAACAAAACGAGATAACGCTATATGAACTGTATAACGCCATTTCTTTCATACAACGTTCCAATTTGCACTACAGTAAGCTACGTGACGTCACCAAAACTTCTTAGTAAAACATTACTAATATAAGCTTACATTAAGGACGCCGTGGTACGAAATTGAGAAATAAGGTTAAAATAATACTGCTATAAGGAATTGTGGTAAGGCCCCTGTACATTTATAAACCGCCACAATGAATAGATAGAAAAAAAAGGAGAAGCAGAAGTATCAAGATGTTCATGGCATACTATACAGTCAACTGACAATTTTAAAATGTTGCCATGTAAAATATTTCTTTGTGACATGCTTCGATTGTGTATCTATAACCATAATCTGCCCTGTTTTCCGTCCACTCCTGCACACTGGCTTCCTCGCCACATTGTTTTCTTCATGAGCCTTAAAATGGAATGTTGGCCAAATGGATGGCCGAGTCCGCTTTTGTAGGGGTGGTGGGGTTCCTAGTGGTGGCGCTCGTGGTTGCGGCTTTGTTATCCCGTAGTCGTCTTTATCGACTCCCACACGAAGAGATTGGCTAGTGTTATTCTCATTATGTAATGTTTACGAAAAGGTAAATAATTATTTTTCAAAATCTTAATGTTTGATTATTATAATATTAATCTTTATTCAGACTAATTTTTGTCCATACAGTCTGCTGTATGGACAAAAAATACTTGTTAGCAAGCAGAAGAAACAAGTATATCTAGTGTTAGTGGGCACATTTTGATTATTAAAAAAAACCTAGTAATTTAAAAAAGAAAGTTAAATATAATGACAAATAGTGGGTCCCGAAAAAACGGTTATCACTTTTGGCATTGTTACTAAGTTCCTTCCAGCAACACTCACACTTCTGTTCATCCACGTTTATGAGTAATCGACTGAAGCTCGACTGTAAGACAAACGTCGAGTTTGCTCAGCGCTACGGAGTCCTAATTAGCGCTGCGCAGACCGACTAAGATAACTGACATCAAAGCAGTTTAACAGTTAGTGCTGGCGAAATTTGTTACGTTTATAAATGGAAATAAATTGGCTGTAAGTGGTGTAATCTTCGTCCATATCTTGGTTAAGTTCGTAGATTGCCACAATTCGTTCTGTGATTCCAAATGACTGTAAAATGATTTAGTTGTGGTTATATTTAAAAATGAATCACACAGAAACCACTTTATTATTTCATCATATACAGGGTAAAATAAAGATATCTGCACTTTCTTAACACTAATTGTTTTCGTCAAGATTTTTCATATTTTTTTCACACAAACTACTCACTCGCACCGCGGGCGCATACGTACACTCACAGCGATTATCGTAGCTGTATGTCCTCGTCTCTAATAAACGGTTTAATTAGCAGCTGTTTATGAATGGAGTGCGCGCCGTTGTGCCGTCCGCACGGGTTATATGTAGTACAGAATAACAAAGTCAGAAACAGCATTAAAAAAAAAAGCTTTTGATAAAATATCAAGTTCAGGAAAAAGTCCTAGGACAAAAGTTATTTATTACTTTTAATGCTAGAAATTCAAGTTAGCAGGTATTCTTTAATTTAACCCTGTATAAGTGTATGTTGTTGGATAGGATGACGTTTTGTAACTTTCATTTAAGATTTTTTTCTGAAATATACAAAAATATTGCGAAATCTACTTTTCTGCTCGCACCTGCTATCAGGGTCTATATGTGTTATTAGATTCTGGTCACCCTAAGTCGAAATAAGGAGTGATTTTTTACAAAGTTCGAAAGCTGTGATATTCATAATGGATATTTCTAAATCTCCTTAATAAATATCGTGAGTAAACCCTTTACGTAATAATTGTAGTGTAATAGCGGCCTTAGATGAAACCTGTCTAACTGAACTAACAGCAAACTAAAGTAAAACCTTTCTCATGTTGAACTAACTACAGTTACATATAGTTCAACTATGTATAATAGATCGGAGCCCTGCGCCGCTGAGACAGCGGTTCATTGAATGCATTGTTGCTATTTTGTTATTGCAGTTACAGAGGTAAAGTACTATCCTAAAACATTAATATAAAAAAAAATATGTTAGATAATTAAATGGTTAGAAACATTGAAAGCCGCGTGGTGTCCGCTATGTTTAGAACAGCACCAATCTTTTCCTGTGGGAGTCCTGGGGACCTATATTACCCCTAAAAGAGTCAACTTGCCAATGTGCATGGCCAGCGTGGCTTTTTAAGGCCATATCTCTCATACACAAGACAATGTACAATATCCAGCTGTGGACGTTAAAAAGGCTGGTTACGGTTATTGTTTTACGATTATTTAAATGTTGTTGTTTGGAAATTTATAAGTGTAACACGCGAATAATAATATTACTATATTATTATGCCTTTAGTTAGCTACGAGATCGTCTGGGAAGGATATAGTGCTATATGTCATCTTAACTCCTTTAAAGCGTTATCAAATATTATACAGGTCAAACTAGAATCCGCTTCAAAGCTAAATTCTAATAAAATCCACCCCAGCCTTACACCTGGCGCGAGTAATCAAATCAACAGTGATTGTCGGAACTAAATCCGTCGGTTAATCCGCTTTGCGAACTGGCGCCCACTGCGCGATCGTTAATATTGTATACAAACACAGTACACAGACAACATAGTATTTAATTTCATATAGCCGGTAGAAATTCACTATATGTACACACAAACGCAACTGTCACGCTGTGCTTTGGGATGTTCCGAAGAATCTAAATTCCGAAGTTGCATTGTCACAGCAACAGGTTATTGGGACAACAAGAACAATGTTTGAGTGACATATTTCAATGCGAATAAAAATGGAATTATTATTCTGACAGTCTCAATGACATTTCTGTTATTACTATTAATTATTAACTTACTTCATTTAGATCTATTAAGTTATTAATTTTATAATCATAAAATCTTTTCACATATATATTTATTTAAACTTCATTGTACAAGTAATTTGTATAATGACGAACTTAATGGCATATGCATACAAAAAATATATTGAGACTAGTTTCATTTCATTATGTATTGTATAATATATAATTTTATCGATTGTTCATTATAATGTCACTTTTCATCTATGTAATCTAAATTTATTTCATAAGAATTTATTGGCAAAATTGCCACTATTATTCCAATATTTGTATGCCATTTGGCAAACAGAGAACTACCTACCTAATTATGTTTACAAATAAATAAATCTACCTATGCACTAAAATAAAATGGAACTAAATTGAACGTATTATTCCGATAGTAGCAGTTCAAATCAAATTCCACGATATTCCAATGATAAGACATAATTTTTGCTTACCTTAACAATTGACCGATCTGAATACAATTGTTATTGCATTATACGAGTATCCATAGAATCTACTCAGCTCTTATTCGAGCATCTGTAACCTACGAGTATGTTACTGTTAGATTCGTTTTACTGTGGCCCGTCTGGCCGGCACTGATTTTGGATCGGCGTTATGCATGCAAAGCACGGGTAAATATGCAACGCGGGCCGAATTAACACTGCGCTCCGTATTTACTCTTTGGACTGTAATTTTTATCTAACGTTGTTATTACTTTATTACTCTTACAAAACGTTAATTTTTGAAGACTGCTTAAAATGTTTGATGAAGCAACAAATTGATGGTAGCGAATTGTAAGGAGGGTCAACTTTAGGTTATTCGGCGAGAATAAAGAATAGAAGCGGGACTCCGTATACTTGGTAATAACATTAGTAATTGAATGTTATTTATTTCAGTTATTCAAAAAATAGTTTTTGTTGATCATGATCTACTGGTCATTTAGTATTTTTTGCTGCCCGTTTAAATACAAGCCTATATCTAACTCTACTGATTACACCTTAATCTAATTTAACGATGTTTTGTCAACAGCCGTCATAGAACGCACGGGAACGCCCTCGTCTACACTACCGAGTATTACAACAACGACAATTACGACGACAGTTTCAACGTCGTGCGCTGTATGCAACGTTTCGGGCGCGACGCGGGCCGTGACACGCTCGCGGGCCATTTACTACGGGCTAAGAGAAGAAAATGCAGCTGGCGCGAGGGTCTGTGAGCCCTGCCATTGTAGATGTGTACGGTCAAGGTACACGAGATGTCCAGTACCGACGTGTCCAGGGCCGAGGGTTCGGGCGAAAAGGTTACGACATCTTCCGCCGAGATGGCACGATTTATCGCTGGAGTTGAAGAGGCCACTTTTGGATGAATTTCGTGAGTCTTTTGTTTATATTATTGACCACTGGATTTTTGCTTATAACGTCCCATTGGACCATAAACTATCCCAGTGCCATTTGTTGGATGTATTGTACATATCCTAGATTTTTTTCTGGAACACGTGGGTAAATTTTTATCTTCCAAGACGATTGTTTACTGTGACTTTTATTACTGTTAGAGCATCGAAAATTGTGTCCCATTGGCCCAGTAGTTTTGTATACAAATTTATAATGAAGTTATCTACATATAACTAAGTACACTTTATTGCACGCCAAAGAATACAATGAAAGTGGTACATAAATATAAATAAATAGTTGCAAATCCTTGTGAATCCTTCGATGCTGGATATAAGCAATCAAAATCTATAAGATTTATAGTAGAATAAGGTTTTAAAATGTTTACGAAAAATATGTTATAAATTGTGTACGAGTCAACTCGTACATTTGCCGCATTAAGTGTTTTCCTGTCATGTATGTTTTAGTTTAACAATAGAAATCGACCACATCGCACGTGTGTTTGAGTGACAATGACATTCTTGACAGAACTTCCGTGCGGAATCACTACACGCAGTGACCCCTTACAGAGTTTTGGTCCTTCGAACAGGTTTTGAGTTGGCAACCTATGGAACTGAATACTCGTAGAACTAATGAAAAAGAACACCTATCTTGAATTAATTTATAAAAATATACTCATTTTTATTCTCACTTCACCCGTAATTTCATTTGTCCACAGAAATACCAAGCGAGCTAAGCAAATGCTGCCTAGCTTGCTTCAAAAGGATAACGCGGCGCTTAGAGACAATCGGCGAAAATCCACCCACGGAACCTACGGAAGAAGAAGCTTCCCGCTTCAGAACTTTGCTTCGTGAACACGGGACAGCTTGGGATAGAATGTCTTCCGCTTGCGGAAGAACCCCAGCCAGCTTAAAAGCCTTCTACTTCACGTATAGAAAAAAATTCCAATTGGACGCTCTAGTGGAAAGAGCTCCTCAGAAAGGCAGTGATACGGACGAGAGTGTGTTGAGTTCGGGGGACACGGATACGGCGAGTGCGGAGTCCCCGAGGCCTCCCCCTCCCCCGGAACCCGCACCCCCCCGGCATAGGAGGGACGAATATGATTCGTCAGCGACTGAAACTGCTGATGAGGAGAATGATGCACCTAGTACTAAGGTTAGTGTAGTCACTGAATTTTTTAAATAAATTTTGAATTATTTTTTCTTATTATAATAATAATGAGCGGCGATAGCCTAGGGGCATCTATACTATACTCACATACATGTGATCGTGATTTTAAATCCCCGGCCCGTACCAATCGAGTTTCTATTGCAGTACGGATTTTTTTTAAAAAATGTCACTTGCTCGCCGCTGAGGGAAAACATCGTGAGGAAACTCGTATACTTCAAATAGAAAAAAAATCCCGAGTGTGTGATCCACCAATCTGCACTGGGCCCTCGTGGTGGATAACGTCCCAAAACCCCTCAGTCATTTTCTAGGAGAGGCCTGTGCCTTGCAGTGGGAGCGTTATAGGCTGATACGTACATTATATAATAATACTCATTATATACTATTATAATAATACTGTTATTATATAATATGAACTGTATGGTGGATTTGTTGTTCATAAAAAAATAAAATAATCTAGAGAAGAAAACTAACAGTTTTACAGTAATGTAAAAAAAGGTAATAACAAACAGGGTTAACCTATAAATTTCTCAGTGACTATTGTGTAAATATCATACTACGCATCACCAAAATAACGTGAAACCCGAAGCATGTCAACCAATTTAAAATATATAAAACCCTTCTAACGATTTATAAAATTATTTTAAGGAATACATTAAAAGTTACAAACATGTAAAGTTTTGTTGTCCTGTCTAAAACGTTCGTATTGCTCATTAGTCAGACCGGTCGTGGCGGCGCGCTCGACGCGGCGCGGGCGACGCCCGTTAAATAAATTATGTACTAGAATTGTAGGTACTGTAAATCATGAAAAAGAATATTTTAAAAAATGGTGGAATCAATTCTGCTTCAGATGCTGAGCAACCTATCTATCAGCTTTGCGTTATTTCAGAATCGCATTGAACAATAGGGTGTATGATATTACATTTCAATACAAGTGCACTTTGTTAAGTTTTAAGTCTGATAAAATAAGTATAAATAACGAATTTGACCGTTTCAGGACGTGCAAAATATTTGAATTAAATCTAACCATGTATAATATTCCAACAGAATGTTAAAACAGCGAACTTTTCGGTTAGAAAATTTTAATTACAAACCAACAATAAGGTTTCCTTTTGCGATAACGTCACAGATGATTATTGAATGATGAAGTTTATGAAGTTTGTCTTGAACAAAGAACACAAGAGAAAGAAAAAGGAGAGAATATTGATTGTTGTGCCAATCGGCAGCAACTCACCATATGTCACAGCGTGAACGTATGTTTTTATAGACAAAAATATCACGGTATACTAACAATTAAACTTCTTTCCCAGCAATCCTTACCGCCGAGTACATCATCATTACCAGTGTCGGTACCGGCATCACTGCCGGCGTGCTCGCTCCCCCCCAGCCGGAACGGGCCCGGCACACCGCTCACGGTTCGGGACGTGGTTCTCAATATGATCGAAATTAGTCTCATGAAGAGCAGCCAGCCCAATCCGCCCAATAAACTGCATCAGACGAAGGTAACTGAAATCTTATCTCATCAGATCGGAGTTGTGAATGAAAATGGTAATCAATTTTTATTCACAAACACTTCGATCCGATAGGATCTTTTGTGTAAAATAATCGACAGACTTTAATCTGATGAAATCTTTTGTGTAAAATAATCGATAGTATATTGGACTTTAACTTGATGGGATCGATTGTGTAAAATATTCTACTAGGTATCAATTATTACCCCTGCTCCCAAATACCCAGATTAATTATCAATTAGCTTGAACAGCATATGTTTTTTTTTATTTTAGGAACAAGAGCAGCTATATATAGCGCTATATAATTATAGTCTGGCCATAAATACCGTTACAATAAAGAAAAATAAATGTATTTTCTCACTTTGCCACCAATCATTATTTAAATATTGCATTAATATTTAAAATGGAGTGAGGTGATAACGAAAACCGTATTGGTGTAATTGCATTACACAAGTAACCATGGAGCCAAATGCAATTTTTAAAACTCCATCCTCTTGGTATTAGCCGAATGTTTGTGTACTGGGCTATTGGTGGTAGGTACATTGAAAGGACTTCTGTTTGTGACAGAAAAACGTCTGGCCGTCCACGCCCTATTCGTACTAAAAAGACGATTCAAGCTGAGAGCGAGACAATCACAATACAGTTGTATAGTTGTAACATTAACAGTAATTTTAAATGAGTAGCGAAATAACTAACGGCAACACAAACCGGACACTAGATAATGCCTGAAGCAAATTTGTAATTAAACAATTATACCTGCTAATAATTATGTTCTGTGCACAGGTATCATCATCAAACGCCCCCCGCGAATCCCTTGCCACCCTTTCCGTGGTATCATCCACCCACGGTTCTGGCGGGGCGGCCCCCACACCGCGCTCCCCTCAACGCCCCGCCACCATAACGCCCGTGGCACAGCCCCCGCTACCGGCCCCCGACGCCCCCAAGGAGGGCGTCGTGGTCGTCATAGAGCCGAGACCGGAGCCCCTACTCGATCTGAGCGTCAAGAGGCCGAGGCAGGACTTTGCGTTCCCGCAACACAATAAGAACACGGTAAGTTAATAGTAATTATATTCAGCACGCGACTTCGTGCGTGTACGCGTTGTAATAATTCCTGGCTGAACTTATAATAGTTTTGGATGAAAAGTGTTCTGTGTTGATCGAGGACGTATACCATCATTGTAAACAGTTTCACTAAAATTCATCTGGTGGTCAATAATATTGAGATTGTGACTGATATTGTACATGCGAACTTTATGATAATTCCCTCAAATACTTTATAACGAATTCAGATAAAATGTAGTGTATATAAATCTAAATAAATGTACACTTTGCAGTGGACGTGGTCACGGGGTGACTGAATCACCCCGTGACCACGTCCACTGCAAAGTGTTCGAAACGTCGGGATATAAATAATGTTAATTATACGCGATTTAAACCGTTCAAAGTTGTTTAATTGCTATGTATAGTAATCGCGAAAACCTAAGAAAATATCAGATAAAATGTACCATAAATAAGCCCAGCCCTTAACTATGCCAAGTTTCATCAAATTCTATGCACTTCTGTGTTTTTTACATTCAGATAGATAAAAATTCCAAATTGTCATTGACATTCTGAACTGATATTGCGGATACCAGTGCGACATTATCCACTTATCACCAGTTGAACTGCCTGCTTGCCTGCAACCTTCTGTCTCTGATGAAAAACTTATATTTTTAATTACACAAACAAATTATTTTGTCCACAGCCATATCGAAATTCAACAGAATACCCAACCTACAGAAGTCAACCGGAACGGGAGTCTCCCACGCAATATAACTCCAAACCTAAACCCGTCACCACTCTCCCCAGACCCACCCTTAAATGTACGAACCCCAAAGGCTCGATCACCCTTGGAACCCCTGTTGAAACCCGTTTTGATCCTAGAAGAACCCCACCGGATCCTAAAACGGGTTCAATAACAGCCGGAACCCCGGTTCACGGGACTCATCACTTGCCAGAAAAAAGGAATTTTGAGTATTATAAGGGTCGGAGTCCGGGCGGAGTGTATTATGCGGGAGCGACTAACCAACCGAGGTCGCAGTCGCCTTCATATTCACCGGTAAGTCGCTTTTTATTTAACTAGCGACACGTTCTAGCTTTACTCATCTGGAGTGAGTAAGCTCGATGTAGTCTTTTATCGAAAAAATTTGCGA
This sequence comes from Sesia apiformis, assembly GCA_914767545.1. Classification (NCBI taxonomy): domain Eukaryota; kingdom Metazoa; phylum Arthropoda; class Insecta; order Lepidoptera; family Sesiidae; genus Sesia; species Sesia apiformis. The sequence goes on from OU611968.1 coordinate 2,035,667, forward strand.
TTATAAACTTGTTGATATCCTAAGGAGGCCAAACATAGCCAATGTCCATCTACATTAGTTCAGCTTCCTAAAAGAGAAATGAAGCTTTTGTCGTATCTATTTAAGTAAATGAAGGGATAGATACAGGGAAATAAGTCGAGTAGCTTCCTTGCAACATTGTAAAGCTCTCAGTGTGACGACTCCACTGGGAACCTACAAGTTAGTGTAACGATCGATGAAGTTGCTATAAAGCTGTTTTAGGAACACCACGAAGTTGATAATTGTGCGGACGATCAATTGGCCAATGTTTTATTACACTCTGCTCTAATTAAATATCTGAAAGTAACATTTTCAAGTCCGTTTCAGTTATGCAACGGTAATATCAGTATTCATTCAGTATTTACGGTGGGCCCATAAAATTTCTGAGCAATTTCGCGTTTGACTCCTTTGAAAGAACAGACAGTGATAAAGTCTCAAATATAAATTGACAAGTTGGAGGTGCAAGCGTGCATTGCCCTTATGTTTCTAGAAATATCAAAATGAAACTCTACTTTGGAAGTGCTCAACATTGCCATTGACTGACTGGACAAGACACCCGAGTAGTGTTGTAAAAACGAAAACCGAGCGCTCGAACGTTAATGAAGCTAACAATAACAAGTCCTCGCTAACTAAACCTTAATCTTAACCGTTTTGGACTCTTTAATCAGGGTTTAAACCTATCAAACGTTAGAAAGAATGATGGCCACTTTTGTATGAATCCCGGCCTAACTTATTTATTATAATCTGCAGTTACCATAAATAAATATTTTGTTTCCCAGATTAATGGGGTGTCTATAAAAATAATGCTTGGTAATTAAAAAACTCAATAGTAAAAATCGGGCCCTAATAAGAGGACTCTATAACGGGTGGGTTATGCCCGCTCTCATGTCTCCCTTTGGCGTGCTTAGATGGTCTCAGACTAAATTAGACACCATTAGATAGAAAAGTCCGTTCAACCATGTCTCTCACGGGATGCACTACCGGACCCTGTACCTCGGCCGACTGCATTTCCGCCGGTGGTTATATCGTCTGTCCCTTATACATTTATGAGATACTTGTAGGCAGATATCTCATTTGCCCGGTACTTTGGGGTCTTGTTGCCATAATAAAAATGGAAGCTTATGTTAAAAGGGTTTATGCGGTATCATAAATTGAGGCATCATTCTTTGGACCATAACGCTCACAACGCTCCGATTTTAAAGATCCATTAGTACTTCCTCAGCGATCGAGCATCGAGTGCTCAGCGCTCATTTTTACAATACTATACTCGAGGCTTCTGAAAAGGCTTTTTCTGCTTCTGCTGTAACGTGGTATAACATGAATTATTTATAGTTGAACCTCTCCCCCCCCCACAGAACACGTACGGTCAACACAACCGCGGCTCATACGGGCTCGAGCAACGGCAGATAATAGCTGCGGATTTTATCACATCGCAGCAGATGCACGGCGGAGCGAGGCGAGAGAGAACAGAGCGACCTGCGGAGCGTTCCGCTTCGCCGCAGTACAGTCCGCGACGGGAACGGGAACCTGTGTCGGTTATACAGAGACACACGCCGCATGTCTATCCGCATCCGCATCCGCACCCGCCGCCAGGTAAGAAACACTTATTATCTTATAGCAGATGTACAGTGGAAGAGGTCTGAGTGTCTCGTCGCGTCGCAGTGCGGTCCGCGACGGGAACGAGAACCCGTGTTGAGGCTGCATCCGCATCCGCCGCCAGGTGAGCAACCGTTTTATTACCTCCTAGCACATAGGTATCTTTATACCTCCTAGTGTGAGTGTCTCGCGGAGCGTCCTCCTTCAGCGCACGACAGTCCGCGACGGGAAGGGGAACGTGTGCCAGTTAATACGCCGCATGTCTATCCGCATTCGCACCCGCCGCCAGGTAAGAAACATTTTTATCATTTTGCAGCAGAAGCATGGTGGAAGAGGTCCAAGCGGCCCGTGAAGAGGGTTCTATCTCGCCGCAGTACACTGCCCTCCTAGGAAGAAAAGGCACTAGTAACATTTTTAACGAAAGCATAAGTAACATTATATTCAGAAATTATAATATAAATAAAGAAAGAGAATAACCAATTGTTATTCTGTTTGTTTTATCCACAACTCCAAGTCTCTAGCTTGATTTTAAATTAATGAATATATTTACCAAAATTTATTGCATTTCTTTCGAATGTCATCAAACTGCACTTGTGCCTTTTTTTCTAAGGAGGGCAGTACAGTCCGCGACGCGAACGCGAGCTCGTCTCCGTTATACAGCGGCACACGCCGCATGTCTATCCGCACCCGCACCCGCACTCGCCGCCAGGTGAGAAACAGTTTTGTTACTTTCTCGAAGATGCACAGTGGAAAAGGGCCGAGTGTATCGCGGAGTGTCTTGTTCCGCCGCAGTACAGTCCGCGACGTGAACAGGAATCCGTGTCCGTTACACAGCGACACACTCCGCTTGTCTATCCGCATCCGCACCTGCCGCCAGGTAAACAAACAAATCTAAACGGATTTTGCTCGTCAAAGATAGTTTTCGCATCTAGGAAGAACAGAGGCACTCTACAATGCCACAGTCGTTAGGCGGACTTGTTGAGTCACTCCCACCTCACAGGAAACCACCGTCAAAGGACATCATTATATCCGGCATCATTTTTTTTTGGATGCGGTCAGCAATGATATTTGGACAATCGGAAGACTATGTGAAACCTATTCTAAAATGGTATACAAATGATTTTTTTATTTTAGGTAACATAAGAGTTACATCCATTTCTTTAGGCATACGTATATGACTTCGTTGTTTAGATAACACAAGAGGTATTTTGATTCTTATAAACAAGTAAAGGACTGTAGATTGGAGTATGATTTTGGAATAATTAAATAACCGGCCAAGAGTGTGTCGGAGACTCATTAATAGGCTTCCGTATGAAATCCTATGGAATTTATTGGGAGCTAATTACGAGTTACAAGTTGGTTGCCGATATCTCTTTATTGTAAAATGTTACTGGACATCGTATCATTATATCATTATCATACCTATTTTTCTTTATCTTTTACACTATTCATGCGTCTAGAATAAAAAATGTAAAATTATCATGTAACTCCTTTAAAATAATAGAAATATAACAAAACTAAAACTAGTTGGTTTTTAATCAAAGTAATTCTTATTTTACCTAAAATAAAAAAAACAATGTAACTCTTATTTTATGTAAAATAAAAAAATCGTTTGTGTACCATTCGAATAGGTTTTACATAGTATTTCAATCCTCCAAATATAATTGCTGGCCGCATCCATAAAAAAAAAATATGTTTAACTTGTATTTAGAAATAATGATGTCCTTTACTAAGTATGATTTGAGCACGTTTCACTCGCTAGAGTGAACTATCCAATTCCCTTTCTATATCATCGATTTTTTCATGTTTATTTTATATGAAACAACAGCATAAACACACTATAAAAATTACATCATAAAAATCTCTAAACACATGCCTATTAATGTTTCAACAAATAATAAGTAACCAACCCCTTTTGCAAATTCATTAATGTAGAGAGCGGTGATAGCTTAGGGATGTCTATACCCGACTCACATTCGGTGATAGCTTAGGGATGTCTATACTCGACTTACGTTTGATCGTGAGTTCAAATCCTCGGCCCGCACCACTGAGTTTCTACTAAGTATGGATTTTTAAAAATTGTCATTAACTCGCCGGTGAGGGAGAACATCGTGAGGAAATCTGCATGCTCTAGAAATAAAAATAAAAATCTGCAGTATGTGTATCCATCAATCCGCCGCGTGGTGGTCCGAAATCCCCTAGTGATTTACTAATGACAGCCTGTGCCTTGTAGTGGGGACATTAGAGGCTGATACAACTGATCAAGAATTGGAGAGGATAGAGAAGGGTACAATGGAAATGGGAAATGGCCTCTGGCGTGAAAATAAGATTCTTTAAATATATTTTAATAGATTTGTAACAGTATGTTACTGTATTGTTTATTTATTTATTTGCAAGATACACCAACAGCATTTATGGTACACGAAACAATACAAATGTTAGAAACTTATAAATTCAACATACCGTGTTACTTTAACAAGTGCATACAATACGAGTATAAACAAAATTAGCAATTGTTGACAGGTCATGAAGCATTCACGTCTTTAGTGGACGTCGCATCGGCCGCGCCCGCTTTGCCCGTGCCCAGGGAGCCGAAACCCGAGCCCAAACATGACATCAGGTAAGTAAATGTGGAAATAATTGATGTGAAAATTGATAATGAAAAACATGTCAGTGATAAATGATAAATTGATAACGAAAGACACTTATTATAAACATTTATAAAATGTATGCTAAATGTATTATTCCCTTTAATAATAAATTACTTCAGAAATTTTTCAGTACGTTGTCGTGGGTTTTGTTCAAATATTTTGTTTATATTTATATAAATTCGACGGATATATGCAAAAACATGGCATAATTTTCATCATATTAATTTATTATATGTACAAATAGAGTATAAATTAATTATGTATAAATTAGAGATTATTTTGATATTAAATTATTTTGATATTAAATTATTTTGACAATTTATACATAAGGATTTGTGCGCGTAACGGTTAGACATAGTGTTTTTCACAAACTATTTCTGTTAACGGTACTACATACCTATCTATGTTTAGCAAATGAATTAATTTGGATTTCAACATATTTTGGTACGTATATTTATGTTTATGACACAAGAAAAAGCAGATAAATAAAAGAAAAATGGGCTTCGCAAAATAATGACAGATTTCAAAAATCAGTTTAAAATTTATTTGAAGTTTTAAATTTTAATAAATACGTTTGTATTGTTCACAGAATACAGGAACGAATGCAAAGGGATATGGCGATGCAGAAGTACCACCAACAACACATACAATTCCAGGTTAATTATTATTGTATATATCGATAAAGATTGTGTATTTTTTTTAAAATAACTTAAATAGTATTCCACTACATCAAAGGACTTTCCTCTTGTTCCATTATGTAACTTAGTTGTAATATTACAGAAAAATTATAACACGTCCGATTTCAATACAAATGCAAAGTATAATATTTCTAGAGAAAACATCATTTTTTTTTTCTGGAGATTCATGATTTTTAAATAGATTGTAACAAACATTAAAATGACGTACATTTAGTTCATATTCCATATTTTTTTTAATGAATTAGCTTCTTTGTCGCAATATACGAGTACATGTCATTTTTTAAATGAAGATCAAATTAAATTATGATTGATTGTGTCATGAATTTGGAGACATCTGAAGACCAAAACTACCCAGATTAAGATTAAACTAAAATAATCCATAAACGACTGTTTGTTTTTTTCATAAATTGTTTGTAGTGGTCTATAAACATTTTTTGACCTGAAATCCAACTCCAAACCTTTCGTGAGCTAATACACTAAATACCAACGTCTAGCATTGGGACTTTTCACCAATAAATAAAACATCAATCTCTTTCTAACCATAGGTATTAGAACGAGACAGACGAGCCCAACAACAAGCTCAATACATCGAGCGAGACAGACAGATGGCTATACAGAGCCGTGAAAGAGATAGAGCTCTAGCGGCGATACAAGAGAGGCACATGCCTATGGACCATCCCCAACATCCCCACGCACAGCATCAGGGACAGATGATGCACGAGAGACACCATCTGCAACACTCACAGGTAACCACATGTTTATCCCGCAGGTTTTAGATACAGGAGCGACACATCCCTATGGAGCATCCCCACGCACAGCATCAGGGACAGATGATGCATGCGAGACACCATCTGCAGCACTCACAGATAACCAAATGTTCATCTCGCAGGTTTTAGATACAGGAGTGATACATCCCTATGGAGCATTCCCACGCACAGAATCAGGAACAGAGGATGCACGAGAGACACCATGTGCAGCACTCACAGGTAACTAAGTGTTTATTCTGCAGGTTTTAGGTGTAAGAATGGGGGAATATGATGGTTGATTCCACTGCTCGGCTGCCCCATATCAAACCCAGTTAGGAATAAAAGACACGAGTCGCGATTACTATTATTACACCTTGGCCATTATAATGTACCTCAATGAAAAAAAAATGTAGATTCTAAAAAAGAATATTCACTTTCGTCATTTATTCGACGTAATCATTGAATAAATGGAAACCATCCCCAAGTAGGTGAAATTACGTTTTTTTTTACGCAGATTTTATTATTTATCTAGTGTTACATTTTTATCACACCATATTATGATGACATCACGTTGTATTTATTAACTTAAAATAGTTTTCGTAACATTATGTATCTTGCCTAACCACTGGATTATTGCATGGATGTATAGATATAGTTATGGAAATATTATAAACGCAAGCTGTCATTTAGTTAGTTTTGGTAGGTCGACAGGTCACGCGTCAATCACTTCATACTACGTGCCGTTACACTTACAAGTTACATGGATTACAATAATTATATTTGATGGAATTAAATAGATATTTGCTAATATTTAACTATGAAAAACTCGTGGAAGACTGAATATTAAATTAAATGGTAACACTGCTAAATTATAAACACTAGTATCTTGCGTAAAACGGACCATTTACAAGATACCCTTCATTACTAGCATAATGAATAATTAACAACAATATTTAATACCTGAAAACGGAGTGACGGCGTGAAAAAATATATAATTAACTGATTGACTTAATTTTTCGTACAATCTGTTATACAATTTATTAAGGTAGGTACATGATAGTGGTCAGAAATGACCCCGATCCTTTAGAAAAAATCGTTTTTTGACAAAATTTTATTTACAAAGTTTGTAACTATGCAAAGATACCTTGAAACTTAATAATATGCTCATAAATCACTAAAACGTGTAATATATGAGATAACTATAATATTTTATGTGTGATGTATCTAATATATTGTACTTATTGTAATATATACTATGTGTAAGAACGATCAAATTTTTATGTTAACTTCCTTTGTTTTAACTTGGCTGTTTGAATGTTTTTGGACTCTCCTATAAAATGTGTTCAAACTATTACGTTTTGATATGGGACCGAGCTGCTGAGTATATTCTAATGGTCATGTTAACCCACTTTCACAGAATGCCAAAAGCTTATATTTTGTTTTTTTTTCGTTCATGTGGACTCAGTGTTATGCGGTTATTTTATCATTAACATTATCAACAAACAACAGCTAGTCGGCTCGATCGCGTATGAGTCGACGGGTCACCTCACTCTCATGAAACACGGCTAAAAATGCTATCGTGAATTTAATATTACACGCACGGTCAGCCATTCAAATGTAATGTACCCAATGTACCAATGCTCTTATTAGTAGCACATACTCATGGGCATAGGTTGACCTATTGCTGACTGTATATATATTACTACAAATTAACCTATCAAATTTTACCTTCAATTCTCTTTTGTATTTATGGACGGTCCTGTTATGAAAGCTGTGTTTGATTGGTTAAGGCCAGTGCCGTGACAAACTTACACAGTTTTGGGGCACCAAATAATTATTCTACATGTACCCTTTATTTGTAAATGTTAAATAAAAAGGGCATGCTCTCAATTACCCCTGTTCCCCAATTGCCCCGATTAACACGTGTCGTGTTGTAGCAAAGCGTGTCGTCGGCGGAGGGCGACCGGCGGATGATGGCGCCCGCGTACACCGTCGCCAAACATCGGCCGCTCGCGCCGCACATACTCGATAGGAAAGACACGTGAGTATATTGAAACTATCAGTATATTATTAATTATTATATATTTTATCTATATATATGTATTTTTTATGATTTTATTACATGTATTACATAAACATGTAGGTGTTTCCTTTCGAAGAGTTGCCGACGAAAGTGAAACGAAAGGACGAAGTGCTGAAAAAAAGATGATTGCCCCCTTCTATGGCAAATGGGACGACTTGGTTACTATAACTAACTTTAGAAAATAAATGAACAGTAACTGTGGACTGGCACGTGAACAGCTGCTCGCCTTCTGTTTTGGAAAAAGTCAAAGAACGACGCCCACGAAGCAGAATGACCCTCCGTCACAACAATGCCCCAGCTGACTCCGCCAGACAAACGAAGCAATTTTTAGTACTGTAAATGAAGAATTAATGGATCATCCACCATACAGTCCCGACCTAGCGCCAAGCGATATTTAATTATTTCCTAAAATTAAGGATAAACAGAAGAGGCTGTAACGGCCTTCCAAACGGCTGTTGATGAGGATTCGCACAACAGTTTAATCGCATGGAAAAGTGTGTCGATTGTCGCGGAGAATACTTCGAAAAGCAATAAAACAACTTCCATCTTTATATACCTGATTCGATTTTTGAGATTCTATAAATTTTTGTATCGCCCACGTATATATATTATAGTTTTGACTTTGCGTCTTATTTATTTTAACAAACTATTTACTAACTTTATCTAATATAAGTTCAAAGGGGGTTTTGGATGAATGGACTCTTTATACTTTCCCTGCTGATAGATGCACGTGTCTAACAGTAACCAGGCCTTTTATCGTGCTGGACAGGGGCTCTTCTCAAGCACATTTATTTGTACATTGAGCGTTTTTGATTAGAACGGAGTTGATGCCGTTTTAAGGTTTATGGTCTTAAAATGGCACGTTGGTCTGACAAGTCCACTTTTTTAGAGGTGTTGTAGTTGCTCAGGGCTTGTGGTAGCGGCTTTGTTATCCCTTGGTCGCCTTCTACGACACCCACGAGGGCAGATGGGGTGGTGCTGTTTTAAAGCCAGCCGAAACCACGTGACTGTAGGGGATTCACGTGTCTGCTAGATATTAATTGTTGGTGTTTGTTGGGTAGTCGTCCAGCGGCACCGGCGGTTTGCGGAGGCGCAGTAGTCTCCGCAGGGGCGGTTGGTACAGCCGCGGCGGGGCAGGCACAAGCGGGGGGCGCGCGCCCCGCCGAGGGCAAGCTCACCGCCGCCACGCTCATAGATGCCATCATTACGCACCAGATCAGCCAGAACTCCACGGACCAACGGTTCCAGGTTAGTGCTCGACTAATATGTTACCTTAAAGTTGTGTCACCCGGTGCTAGATGTAGCGAGAGCTGATGGTAGATACGGTGGGGGCGGGTGGTAAATGCAGCGAGGGCGGGTGGTAGGTACAGCGGGGATTGGTAGTACAGTGGGGGCGAATGGTAGATACAACGGGGGCGGTTGGTACAGCGGGGCATTTGGTAGTTACAGCGGGGGCGGGTGGTACACCGCGGGTACAACGGGGGCGCTTGGTACAGCGAGGGCTAGCTCACCGCCGCCACCCTCATAGACGCTATCATCATGCACCAGTACATAACCTTAAGTTTGTATTAGCGTATTATTAGGTTGTATTGTATCAATTTGACCTTATTGGGTCAAGCTGCGTTTGATTGATCAAGACATAGACAACGTAAGTTCGTGAAATTGAATAGAAAGCGAGCGCGCGCACGTCACGAGTAAATTTTAGTAGTCTCCTTTGACTTGGTTCACCGCTTTCCACGAATTTTTACAATTGGTTTATAGCACAATTAGGCATTTTAGTGTTTTGTAACAAGGATTTGCTAGCAACAATTGTCACATCAGACTGGAACGAGCAGCGCGAGCTGTAGGAGCTTTACGCGCGCAGCGACGCACGGCTTGAGTTATCTATCCCTCTATATCTGTGGTAAATCCTAACTACTAACATATAAATGAAAGCCGCTACTAGCGCCTAAAACCTTTGGAGGCCGCCAGAAACACTTTAAATATATTTTTTATTAGACTATCCGGATGAAACTTGCATTATCACTTGAACCTGTCATTTGGTTGTTACCAGCAGACAATAAGACGTGAAGATGCCCCTGCACCGGCGCCCCAACCACAACAGGATCGTGGTGTGGTAGAGGAGGGTCACACGACGAGCATAAAACTAGGCGACCTGGCCTCCAACATCATCGTGCGCGACTACTGCAGCCCCACCGCTACGCTCGTGCACCACAAGTGAGTCCAACACGCACACACCTTTTTAACCTGCTTCGACGCAACCGGACATTGAAGAATTGTTAATTACGAAGAAAACTTGACTTGCGCTATTCAATCAACCCTTTCAGTATCCACTGCAGGACATGGGCCTCCTCATACACATTGTCTTGTGCACGAGGGATGTATGGCCTTAAAACGCCACGCTGGCCAAACAGGTTGGCGAGTCCACTCTTTCAGAGGTGGTGTAGTTCCTCAGCGGTTGTGGTAGCGACTTTGTTAGTCCTAGTCACCTCTTACTACACTCGCGGGAACAAATGGGCTGGTGTTATATTATAGTCTGTGTACACCACACTATCACTATTAAATCACAAAATCCACAATACAAATTTTTTATGATGAATAAAAACTTCACTTCACTTCATGATCTTCTCATGCACTCACCACCGAGGAACTTCCTCAGGTCGTTGGTCCACATGGCCGGAGGACGTCCTACACTGCGCTTCCCGATACGTGGCCTCCATTCTAGGATTCGTCTCAAACTCGTCCCAAGCCAAATAACACCTGCCCATCGTCACTTCAGCATACTGATTTTATGAGCTATGACTTTAGTACAATACTTGGCGAATCTCATGTCCCACCGCAAGGCACAGGCCTCCCATAATAAATCACTGGGGAATTTCGGACTGTAATCCACCACGCGGGCTCGGTGCGGATAGGTGGATCATACTCCTACTCCTGTCCTACTCCTCCTATCATACTCCAGATGTTTTTTATTTCCAGGACATGCGGGTTTACTCACGATATTTTCCTCTTATCTCGAACAAGTGTCAATTTTAAAAAATCAGTACTTAAGTAGAAACAGTGGCACGGAGTGGGTGGGTCGAGGATTTAAACTCACCATCACACGAGTATGAGTTGAGTATAGAACCCCTAGGCTATCACTGCTCTGTATGAATACAGTACAAATACATGAATACATCCATCACAATTTTTGGAACGAAGTTACTTTACACGGCTTGCGGTAGGTGTGATTCGAGAGAAAATGTAACGTCACGTAAGATTTTTACTCCCTCCATACGCCTTTCTCTTTCTCTCTGTGTGTGTGCGTGCGAGTATCAAGAGCGAGACTCGGGCAGAATAACAGAAGTGCAGACTGATTCGTGGCCGGTTTTATAATCTAAATTTTAAATTTTTGATTTGATTCCTTATTTTAAATTATTTGCATTGAAAATATGATACAAAATAAAAAAAAATACATGAACTATACAGATTTTATTTCGAATTACATTCAGAATTTAAAAAAAAATGCTTGAGGATCTTCGTTCCTGACGGCGGTCCCCTGACCGCACGTTTTTTTTTAAGCAAGTTTTTAAACGAAGTTGTTTGATTTTTCCAACCATCTATTTCTATACCACACTGCTCTTCTTCTTGTATGGACTTACAACTGTTGTAGGAGACGAGTCCTCGAATAGACGCCACTGGATGCACAAAACACCGACTATATTTATCATTTCTATAATACTCTTTTTCCATTTGCAGTAGCAGTTACAATGCTCCAAAACACGTGCCCTACTTGGAACCAGTCTCGCCTCCGGACAACCACCACGCCAACAGGTGCGTTACATTTACAATTTAGGTGTAAATACTACCTATAAATATAAATAATACTACCTACATTTCAACTGACGGTCACCAATATATTTGTAAATCAAAAATATATAAGGGAGAGACGATATAACTGCACCGGTGCGCGACAGTCTACCGAGGGCCAGGACCCGGTGGCGCATCCTGTGGAGAGACATGGTTGAGCGGACTTTTCTGATCAGAGTGTCTAATTTGGTCGGGGACCATCTGAGCACGCGTACGGTGTAGACGAGAGAGGGCGGTCAGCCGTCATAGGCTCTGATTTACCAAGCACTATTTTTATAGATACCCTATTAATCTGGCAAACAATATCTATTTATGGTAACTGCAGGTATGGTACATGACAAATTTAGGATATCTCACTTACTAGTTGCTAGTAAGTAAGTGATATGCTGGAGTCCATTCTCATCTCATCCAACCCTTTTTATAAAGCCATTCCTTTTCCAGAGGTAGGTAATGCATCCGGGGGTGTGCCAAGGTTTTTAATGCTTTCCACCAGGTGGACTGTCTGCTGGCTTGCCACCTTCTTTCTATACAATGTCATTGAAATACAAAAACGCTTGTTCAGTGTCGAGAGTAGAATCGATTCCACCAGTTTCTATAATGTTTTTTTCATGATTTATAGTACAATTCTAGTATATGATTTATTGCGCCCGCGCCGCCGCACCCGGTCTACATATTTGTAACTTTTGATTTATTTTTCAAAAAAGATATATTTTTCGTTAGAACGACATCATATATTTTAAAATGGTCGACATGTTTCAAGATTTTGCTTTTTTTGCGGTGACACATAATATTGCTGAGGTTTTTGTTATATAATGTTGTTTAAGAATGCCATGTTTATTTTTAGGAACAACAGTAACCGCCGCTACAGTGGCGTACCATCCGTAGGCGTGGGCGTGAGCGGAGGCGGAGGCGTTTTAACAGCGTTCGACTACGTGACCAACCGCATCGTGGAGGTGATGCGAAGTGATGCGGACGAGCGGAAACCGCCGTTAGCATTCCCGACCACGCCCTACGCTTACCCGTACTCCGCGCTCAATGTAGCCACGCCCACTGCTGATGGTGAGTTGTACCACACATATATGATAATTACAGAATTGTATTGTGCCGTGTGGTGTCAACCGACTATAGAGTAGCACCACCCTACCTCTTGCCGCGGATGCCATAAGAGGCGACTAAGGGATAAAAAAGCCGCTATTAGCAGCGCCGAGGAACTACACCACCTCTGAAAGAGTGGACTCCCCAATCCATTTGACCATCGTGGCGTTTTGGGGACATATATCCCTCATGCAAGAGATAACGTGCATCAGGAGGAGTCTCATGTCCTGCAGTGGATACTGAAAGGGCAATATAAAAGTTTAATATTTAAGTAAAATGCTAAAATATACAGCACAAAAGAAAAAAAATGTCAATTTTCTTTATTAGTTAATTCTGTTGACAGCCTTTGTTGGTTTTATTGATTTATTTGTTGTATTTTGTTTTATATGTTTATATGTGCTAACGCAACGACTTACTTAAGGCTGAACGCACGTTTTATACATTAACGATAATTTCAACCGAGTAGGAAAACAACTACAAGCCAAGCAAAACACACCGGGACGGATTAATACTAAAAATACAGTTTATTTAACTTCGGCGATCTAGTGTACAGCAACCAAACCGTAGAATAGAAGTTTACTTACTGCCTTATATTATTATTTTAACAATTTACCTTACGTTCTATGCCGTGCTGAAATTATGACATTTTTTTTAAATTGACTTGGACACTGGTATGGCCATTGGTCCACACAGATAACAAACAATAAAACAGCAAATTAAAAATAATAATACAAATGCAGATACTTAAAACTAGACATTATTTACAACAACAGAAACAACTCAGAAGCAAACGGATACATAACAAACAAAATAATACAAATGCATAAAACAGAAGAAATACATATTATTACTATATTTTATCTAGTGTTAAATACAAATCGATATATACATTTTTATAAACAAGGAAGTTTTAAAGGATCCTGAACACTACGCTAAAAGGGAACCTTTTAAAATGTCCTAATACTCCACAATTATTAAAAGTCTTTGTATAGAAAATATAGCGCGAACAAAGAAAATATGATTAAATTACAAAAGTGAGCATTACAAAATTTACAATTAAGAGAAAAAACTAAATGTAACCTGTCTAAATAGCTAGTGAAACCACAATGCCCAATACGTAATATTATGTCAATCATTTGATTGGTTTATACAAAAGCGCCGGTAGCGGGGTGCGGGGTGCGGGGTGCTTCCATATGTTCGTTTCGCGCGATACACTATTGCGTATTTGTGTGTACGCATAACGTTATTAATATCACTGAATTTTCGGCATAATATGCTAAAATCTGTCAAAAATAAACGCTCAATATGATGGAATATGCAAATGCATATAACACGGTTTCTAATTTTAATCTAATCTAATTATATATAACATTCATTTAAATTATATTATTATTTTAACTGTAATTAGAATTGAATTAGACTTTAGGTGTATTTAAATATTTTTATTTGTTGAACAGTTTATTATTATCGTTGTATGTCCCCTCAATAAATGAAAAACAAATTACTTACAAGAGACAGTCAGCATTATTTGTTGTCATCATAAGTTGAATAGTAATATGGGACTATCAAAATAATTCTATCATCGGTGATAGAGCGGCGATAGCCTAGGAGTACCTATACTTGACGCACATTCGTGTGTTGAAATCCTCGGCCCGTACCACTGAGATTTAACTTTAGTACCGATTTTTAAAAATTATCACTAGTTCAGCGGTGAAGGGAACATCGTGAGTAAACCCGCATGCTCCAGAAATGAGAAATAATCTGGAGTATGTGATCCACTAACTGGGCTCACGAGTTGGATTACAGCCCGGTAACCCCCAGTGAGGACTTGAGGAGACCTGTGCCCTGCAGTGAGACGTTATAGACTAATATAAGTACAAGTACAATACTATGATCGTGTTGTTACAGCAACGGGGAGTACAGGTGGCGCCCCAGCCGCGGCGCCGGCGCCAACGGCGCCAGTGGCGCCCGAGCCGGCGCCACTGATGTCGGCACAATACGAGCCGCTGTCGGACGAGGACTGACGGGCGCGCGCCGCGCCGCCGCCCGCGCGCGCGTAGACACACGAACTCTGCCGTACATAGCGGACACACGGTCTATTACACAGGTGAATGTGTCACCAAACACGAAAAAATCGCCTTTAGAACTGAAGATACACGGTCTTTTGACATTTGGATGTGTGGTACAGAACGGCAACAGCCACGAAAATATCATCTTTGGAGTAGAAGGTATATAGTTTATTCGACAGGTGAATGGATGGTACAGGCGGCGAGCCGGCGCTGCTGATGTCGGCTCAATACGAGCCGTTTCCCGAGGACTGTCGGCGCTGCCCACGCGCGCATAGACAATCGAACTCTGCCATCCAGAGCGGACACACACGGTCCGTACACGATATAAATCATCTTTAGGGTAGAAAGTATACAGTCTATTTGACAGGTGAACGCATAATACGGCACGACAACTGCGGAGAAGTCGCCTTTAGAACAGAAGGCACAGTCTATTCGACAGTTGGATGCGTGGTACAGAACGCCAACTGTAAAGGTACACGGTTTATTTGAAACCTTCAAGACGTATTCGACAGGTGAATGCGTCCTATGAGACGCCAAACGCGGAAAAACAACCTTTAGTGTAGAAAGTATATAGCCTATTCAAATAAGGGATGCGTGATATGGAACGCCATCGACCTTTAGAGTAGAAGGTACAACGTTTATTCAACAGATGAATGCATCGTATAAAATGACCACGGAAAATTCACCTTAGCAGAAAATGTACAGTCTATTCAATATATGGATGTGTGGTACTAAACTCCGACCACCAGTGAAAAATCACCTCTAGAGTCGAAGATACACAGTTTATTCGGATATTCATGGTCTCTTACACAGGAGAATGAGTCCTACAAGACGACAAACACGGTCTATTGAACAGGTGCACGCATTGTATGGAACGACAGATACGGATAAATCATCTTCAAAGTAGGTTTATTCTACAGACGAATGCGTCCCACGGACGACAAACACGGAAAAATCGTCTTTAGAGTAGTCTGTATACTGTTTATTCAATATATAGATGCGTCGTACAAAACGCCAAAGGCCACTAAATAACCACCTTTAAAGTAAAAAGTATACTATCTATTCAATAAAAATATGCGTGGTACAGACGCCAGCAAACACCAATATCACCTTTGAAATAAATGTTATCGATATGATTCTATAAATGAAATGTGGTACAAAATACCAACAACCATTCAAGTTACTAACGAGTCAACGTAAAATCAAGTTAATGATAATACCTACTATTCAATAAATCAATGCGTCGCATAGAACGCCACTAATCACTGAAAATTCACCTTTAAAGTAGAATGTGGTACATAGATCTCCTTAAAATGATGTATAAACGGTAAATCACTCGATAAACGATAGTGGCACCTATGAAATGAGATTAATAACTATAGTATATGTAATTAAAATCATAAATCCATCTTGTTTATTGACTCAAAAATATGTTTCGAAAACAAACTGTATGTACGAGAAATGTATTTTTAAATTTTTAATACAATTGTAAAAAAAAAACTACTCTATACTCTATAAGTGATAATGTTCTGTTAGTGACACCTTATGAATCTTATGAAATTAAAGACTATATAATATTCTCCATTTTATGTGTTGACTTAACAAAAAATCGGAAAGCAACAAATAAACGTCTAAGAATAAATAGATGGATTAAAACAACTAAGAACTGTAGTGACAAAAATGTATGATAGTCTCGGCCAAGACAATGTATAGAACTAAGCGAATTAACTCTTGAAGCAGGGAAGTGATGTATCTTTGACGCGTTGTGCGAAGCTTTAACGTAACTAGTGTCGGAGTTACACACCGGAGGAATCTGTACGAAACTAATTCATAAGGCAGCGTGCACACTTGGCGTTTAACCGCTGTCACTATATATAATTACAATATAATCACGTCATGAACGCGTCTTCGCGCACATATTTACGCCCTTTGCATAGTTTAGGTGCAAAGGCAAAAACGATACCTATCTATTCTTAAATATCTACAATAAAAATACCCAAAGGTTACAATTTCAATTCAAAGTTACATACAATATCTACATATTAATATTTACATAGAAATTAGCTGTTGCATTTGTCACCCAACCTCTGTCAATAATTATGTAATATGTAATTATGTACTATGTAATATGTTACGTAAAATAAAATACATGCATTCCATAATTAAATATTACCAAAACACATTTTTTGATGAGTGATAGAAGAAACGTTCAGTGTATGCGCTGCCTAAACTGATTTATATCCATACGAAATTCGACACTTTCTATTGTGGAATCCGATACGCTTACAACGAAAAATTGCTATCGCCTTAGGAATATGTCGAATTATTGATTTAGCTGAACTTGCCTCCTTTAGGACTTAGGGATTTACACACGGAGCGGCCGGACTGCTAAGAATAAACTGTAAATACTGTAACTTGTCGCATTTATGTTTTAAATATTTTATTATATGTTTCCAATTTGTTGTTAGAACAATAAGACAGAAAATATTATGTAATAATAATTCCCAGAAAAAGTTTTCATACGTATGTTTTTAAAGTTTCCAATCAGCTGACATGTGAGAAGCAATGTTCTTAAAAAGAATAATATTGATTAAATTATCTGTCTGCCAATATTTAAATTTAAACATTAAAAAAAAATATGTAACCCGCGCCGTGTGACCCAACCCTTGCTTCGAGTAAGAATAAATGACACAGACTGGGCTTCAGAACGAGTGAAAAAACGCCATTTGACAATCTATTTCATACTGCGTCTCTTCCTATAAGATGAAAACAGAAAAAGATGTTCTATAATTTAGATTGTCAGAGGATTTTTGTCCGTTTGGGAACTTAGTTGTAGTAGCACTGCCACTGCCACTGTCACGCAATTACCTCAATAACTTTAAGTGGCAGAATAATTTCGGTGAAAAAAAGGGAAAATTAATACATTATCCAGGTCTTCCAAAGCCATTCCGACACTGAAAATAGGATAGGTGATTTCGTCCATTACTTAGAACATTTAGGTACTTGTATATTGTGTATAGGAGCATTTTGCGTGTGAAACTCGACCGGCGGTTCGCAGATTCCTCAAAAGTTTCAGCGCAAGCGGTTTTCACTGTTATTTAGTTGTAAGTAAAGGTGGAAATAGACTGCCTACGTTGCGCTGCGCATCTACATTGCTTGGTCATTGTGTATAAATAAATGTATGCCTAATAACGAGTTGTGTTTTGAATTTTGCGTAGCGTAAAACCAGTCTGTAGACATCTTTATACGCTTTATAAGAATCAGATGTATGGGTCTACAATTTTGTATATATATTTTTACGATAGCCTTCGATGCACTGTTCAATATATAATCGGCGATGTATGTAGCTTCAATGCGATTTTTATTTTTTTTTGTTATATTTTCTCATTTTGTATATGTCGACATGTGTCTGGTTTTTATAAGGCTATATTTTATATGTTTACCTTTGCATCGTTTCTATTTGGTTGTTATGATTTTGTATGGTGTAAATGAGTTTGCATCGGGCGATACGGATGCAGAGGTACGTTGTGTCGATGCAATTTTTCTTATAAGATTTGGTTTATAGCTCAGCTTCGGATTTCGCTATCGCATATTTCATTCACTTTGTTTTAGCATAAGCGTAGTTCAATTATCATTTGATTCGTCTAGTGTAAATATTCGCCATTAAGTTTATTACGATGTTTTTTATGTATAGTTTGCGTGCGTCGGACGAGAGCGAAGTCCGAAACAAAAAAAAACAGTTACAATTTTCGACTTACGGACGTTTCGGAGATGTTGAACTGTTTCGTGGGGAATAACCCTTATAATAGCTATTGTGTACACACGGTTAACGGATTAGAGCTGTAAGGCGGTAAATTATATACATATTGTAAAAGTGTATGGTAATTATGTATACATACTGTGCATTTGTAATTATACAGGTTAGTTAAGACTTACTTATAGAGATTTCATTTTTTAGTTAGGTCGGTCGCTGACCGGGTATAAATATACCGAGGATTATGGCTGGTGCGTGTGCTTGTGAGGGTGTGTGAGTGTATGTATGTGTGTGTGTGTGGACGCAACCCGCAGCGGGTTGCGTCCGCGCCGTCGTGGCCGCCGCGCGACTACCCGCGGTGCATTTTACTTTGTATGATGTGTTCCACTTGAGAACCGGACGCGTTTCGACCACGAACCGACGACACTCTTCTTTAAACGCCATCTTAAATGGCATTTACGAAGTGTGCTCTTTTAAAATTCCATAGACATCTAAAAATCTGACGTCCTAGACCTAACGTTCCAAAACGTGCAATACCAATCTGAACATGGTTGCATCATTTTTTATCTTCCTAACGCAAAAAGAAACAATATGATTTAGACTGGCCATAATCACGTTTTGAAACGCAGTTTTTAAGAAAATGGAGTAGTAACGGCGCGATCGAAACGGTGCGGTGTATATGATGTAAATGTTTTGGAATTATGTGTAAAAACGACTGATTAAATTTACTTTGAGCGAGTAGGGAGTATCGCGCGGCGGCGGCGGCCGGGGCACTCTCGACATTGTGATTTCTTTATAAAATTGTAATATTAATAATGTATTGTAAGTAGCCGAAAGAAAAGATAATCCTTGTAAGTCCGAACATAAGCGAAAACAAAGTTTTGGGAGGACAAATCAATAAATAAGATGCAAATCTATCTTGTGTTTCATTTTTACACTTTTTATTCTAAAGTATACAAAAACCTTTAAGAAAACTCACAAAAATGAACAATTCTGTTGTCGTAGCTAAAGGGGGACGAGTCACAAAAACTGTGTCAAATACATAGCTAACTTAATACATAGCTAACTTGATATTTTTGTAATTTCTAATACGTAATTTTGACTTACGTATTAGAACTAATACGTAATAAAAAAATATGGTATTAGGATTGTTTTATAAAAAGGTAATCAATTTCAAACTCAATTTTCGTTATATCATGGGATTTTATGAAGATATGTATTTATATATTTTTTCCGTGGCACAACAGAATTTTGACTTAATTATAAACAACAATTTGCGAACTAAACTTCATTCGAATTGTTGTTACGAATTGGTAATCAGCTCGCCGTCCGCTGCAGTACACTAGCCCCCTCGGCACATTGTATTGTGCATGAGAAATGCCCTTAAGGCCACGGCACGCTGACCCAGCGGGAGAAGGGATGGGGTGGGTGCTATTCAAACGCCACACGGCCAATCGTTAACTAAAGACAACTAAATATTTTTTATCGATAGCTTACACTATTATAACTACAACATTATAAAAGTTCATTAAGAATAAAAATAATGAAATATCGTCGTTACGGAGAAATATCGTCGTAATAATTCACAATAGATACGAGCATTTATCAATCTGATCAGTGATATATTATTTAACAATTCTAATGGCATTATACTTCATCAATTATTATTAATAAAAAGAGGACGGATGCCTAATTTTGGCTAGCACGTAGTGGGATTTGACTAGACAGGTAAAAAGTCAATAATTAGTCGCAAAAAATCAGAATTAATTACTCTTACTCTGGTTTTGGCTACTAATATTTGCTAATTCTGTGTGCAATCAGATCTTTGCTATATAAAGTAGTCCTGAGATCAGCAGCCAACCGCCTTATTCTGGCAACTTGACACCAAGAACTAATTATCAACCTTTTTACCCGTCTTGTTACAATTCAAAACCATCACCATGTCCCTAGCTCTATAAATAAAAGGGTCTCGTTTTCCTTTGACCCTTAGGTACGGCAGGACCCATACGACCCTTTTCTAAAAACTGAAAAAAATTGCTTTTGAAAAAGAGTATTTCAAATATTAAATTACAATAGTGATTGTAACACAAGTGTTATAATATCAGATCGTAAAACTGACAAGGGTTGGATTGGTACAGGTGACTAGCACTAATTCAACGATAACTAAGTCACTAATTCAAGTTATGAAGTGGCTGTTCGTATTTTTTGACAAATATACGCAACGAACAAACAAACTAAAAATACTCTTGAATAAATGCCAAGTGCACCTCGCAGACAATGCGTGTTTCAAAACGAGTGCCAGAACATGGAAAGAAGTACCAGATTTAGTTATAGTAACCCAAAAAGCCGACCGTGGACTGGAGTGACGGTGTTCTCAGCATACCTAGTGATTCTGATGGTGGAAATATACGTAGAGATATACGAAAATCAGTCCCATTTGCGTGTTTACAACAATTTATGCGACCTAGTTAATTATTTGCAAGGGTTGTTTTTTATGTACGGTGAATTTGTTGGTGCAATTCGAGAGATTCGGTGAAGAGTGGAACAAGCTTTTTGTAGAAAGATAATAAATCGGGTTACTTCAACAAATTTGTTTTTCCAGTTACCTAATTTAAAGCCTTTGTTTTAAATAATTTATTCTTACCTCAATGAACAAGTGAAACAGATTTATGAGCCGATGTATGCGAATTGTGACGAAACATTTTTTTATTTATTTCAATGTAAGTTAGCTGCGTTATACCCTCTTTTGAATCTGATTAAATAAGAATTATCCTGAGAAAAAAAATTAAACTGGGCTAATTGGTGGTAGTCTTTATAATAATGTTATGAAATAGTCGAGAGCTGTTTATCTTGACATTATTAGTAATTTAAAATTATTTCAGTTATACAAAAAAAATCGTTTTTTTTTATTATGATTTGGTGCCCATTTAGTATTTGTTTGCTGCTCGTAAGAAAATCAGAACCCAAAAGCAACACCGTTTCGCCTGGCAGTAACATTTATTATAAAAAAATAATATATTTC
Organism: Sesia apiformis; assembly: GCA_914767545.1. Classification (NCBI taxonomy): domain Eukaryota; kingdom Metazoa; phylum Arthropoda; class Insecta; order Lepidoptera; family Sesiidae; genus Sesia; species Sesia apiformis. The sequence continues at coordinate 2,057,248 of OU611968.1, forward strand.
TAACAAATTTAACAATTACTTTTGGATTTTGGAGGGGAAGGTGCACGCTGAATCTCACTAGTATGTACTAGATATTGACACGGGGACAGTCGAGCTTTAGATTACTTTTTTTTTGGGATTCCTTGTTCCTAAATCTACAGCTGGTATAATCGCATTTGTGGACATGTCGCCTTCCGTTTTTGTTAATTATTGATATATCGCGAATGACGTACGGCGACATGTCACTTATATCATACAAGTGGGATGTCTGCTCGTCTGACGCCTTACTTTCCTAACGCTCTACGAAGCTCAGGTGAGGCCCCATATGGAGTACTGTTCACATCTCTGGGTCGACGCACCGAAATATCAATTGGGCCCATTTGACTCCCACTCAATGACGTGCTGTTCGAATTGTCGACGATCCCTCTCACCGGTGGTTTAGAATCCCTCAGCATTCGGAGAGACGTTGCATCTCTTTGTGTGTTCTGCCACCTGTACAATGGAGAATGCTCTGAAGAATTGTTCAATATAATTCCTACCTCTGGTTTCTACCACCGCACCTCCCGTCATAGAAATGCGGTCCATCCGCATTTCCTCGATACAGAGGTGTCGCGTACTTATCGGTCCGCGAAGCCGTAGGCTGTGGAACGAATTGCCTCAAGAGGTCTTTCTATAAAACTACGATATGAGGTTCTTCAAAATAGCTGTGAGTAGGAATTTGAAAGGTCGGCGGCGTGCCCGCTTACCCCGCTGGTGTTACAGGTGTGTTCATCATGGGCGGCGGTAACACTTACCATCACGTTGGACCGCTTGGTCGTCCGCCTAAACCTATTTCACTAAAAAAAAAATGGAAAATGTGAAAATTAAAAACAAACTATTTGAATATTTTATTATAAAACTACATTCATTTATAACAAGACATCAATTATTATTTACAAACAATCATTCATTCATCATACTGTTAGTGGTAACTTTGGTGAGGAGCCTAGCACACTTGAACTTTCCAAAATAGCTGTGATAAATAAAAGGCTAGAAACGTAAATATTATTGAGGTATAAATAAATACTTATACATCAATGACTTCTATACTAGACTTCTTATATACTAGACAAGCAATTCTAAAGAGAAACTTTGTTACAGCGCGGGTTGTAGCGGCTGAGGTGCGGGCAGCGGGAGGGGAGAATTTAATGCAGTGATTAACCGAACGCTCACGCAGATGCGACACGAAACAATCTTTGCCTACTTCCATTTTATCTCTGAGAGTACACTATTTTTTTCTATGATCTCGGAAGTTTAGGCATTTGTAGTGAAATGATACATGTACCTAAGTATTGCAATGTGAATTTAACCTGTACCTGCATAATAACAAGTAAAATACTAATGTAATATAATTTCAGCTATTACAATACATATATAATCAACTATCTGCAAATATTTATTTTCTACCTACTTCCATTATTAAGGAAATGGTTTCATCTGTATGAGTGCACTTATATTTTATGTCAATGTGATTGGTTTTGGTCGCTCTCGCTACTACTCGCTCTTTGTGATTAAAGTAAAGAGTAAGCGAGGAAGACACACTAAGATGGCGGACGAATGACTTTAATTTACGACAAAATAATATATTTTGTTTTTGTAGGAAAATACAAAATAAATGAGATAATTACATAAAATGAACTTCAAATCACTTGAAAACAGTGCACATGTAAATAATAACAACAACGTCATATCTCCCACATTGTGATGTTTTGATGTCAAAATTTGATATATTACAAAACAAAGCACTTCTTGTCTCTCTTGCGCGCAATCGACTAAAGGAGCTGTGGACAATTGACCGTTACGTAATGAGCAATTTTTTAGTACTGATTCACATGTTCAGTAGAATATATTATAAGAAGTCATTGTTGGACATACATTTAATTTTTAAATTACTGTCTACCAAGGCTACCGTAGACAAAACGAGAACGGACCATAGATTATTGGCAAATGTGTTCGTGGTCTGGACACTAGGTTTTTAATCTACTTCTTGGCAAAGTCCTCGCCGGTCTTGATGTTCTTGAGGAGTTCAGGGATGGCAGCCTTGAGGAGCTGCTGCTCGAATGCGTTCAGTGTCCCGTATCCAAGGTTTTTCACGACGCCGTTCTTGCCGAGCACTACGGGGGTCGCGAAGTATGCAGCCTCTGTGAGGTCGGATTTGACGTATGCGCACTCTACCACGTTCGATTCGCCCTGGAGATCATAATAATACATATAAGAAAATGCATTAGAGTTAATTCTAAGTGTAGAGCCTGGGCGTCAAACTGCTGCCTGAATTAACGATACACGTATACATCTCGGCCGTATTTAATATGATCTCCCTAGCCAGCCTAACTACATAAATTGATTTTAGGTGTTTTTTTTAATAGCAAAACACCTATTTTTCATAGTTAGCAAATGAACTTAAAAGAATGTCTGATTTTATTTACTAACATTACAACAAAGTACTGTATGAAGCCTGACCTCACCGCCAATACAAATGTAATGCATGTCAAATTATTGATTATTAAGCTACAGTTATCATAAATATATATTTTGCCTTCCAGTTTAATGGGATATCTACAAAAATGGTGCTTGGTAAATAAAATACTTAAAAATATCGTGTTGACGGACCGAGCACAGCTTCGAGTGTTTTTAGTAGATATCATCGTGCCTCGTGAAAGCGGTAATCGAGACGAGAAGAAAGTATCCAGACCTGGCGCACGAAATCACAGACATATTGGGCGTGACGTTAATCACCAACGCACTTACCGCCTACGTATGCTTTAACGCGCTCGGAGACTGGTAGGTGCGTTGGTGAATATTTGATCTTATTCCAATGTCGACCAAGTTGATTGTTGTTTGTTAATGATAACCGCGTTGCGTTTCGCCTGGATCTGCGCCAGGCCAAGGCAGTTTGGATTAAGCTGGCTTTCAGTGAAGATGTAGAAGGCGGTACTGTTCGATACCGTGCATATCGTCCGTCCATTTTTGTTGATGCACAGAAATCATGCATGCTATCACCTGGGTTGACTGTGCTTCTGCCGGGGGATACCGTCTATCTTCTATACATTTTTAAGGCAGATCACTTGCCCGGTACAATTGGTACAATGCCATAATTACAATTGAAGCTTATCATTCTCTAATAGATTTTTTTTTTATTCTAGACTTATTTAGAATATTACATAAGAAATACAATGGCGATAACGGTAATAATATTGTCTACAATTCCAGTGGGGACAACGGTATCAGACCAAAATTTTGACGACCACCGGTCTAGAGAATTAAAATTGTGTTGATGTAATATTTAGAAATATAAGGTGTCATTTGTTTATATGGTCACCTTGAGTCCTCTGAGCACGGAGCCGGCGAGCCGCGCGCCCGCGTACGCCATCGACAAAGTGGCAGAGCCGCCGCCCGCCTTGGCCTTCACCACCTAAACACACAACATACTATTATTTTGGATCACGCGCGTTATGACATATACCTACATAAATATGTACCTACCTATGTCCATATACAATTTGGCACAGATATATCCAAACTGTTCCCGAAAGCCTTTCCAACTTTCATATGTAATTACTCTGATTTTCTAAAGAAATAAAGTTAGGAATGCTTTTTGGTCTCCATTTTATTCGTGTTTTGTACCTATTTAGCAAATACCTAAGTAAATCAAATAATTATTGTAATTGCAACACCATAAAGGGCGGGAGAAGGACCGCGGGCGCGGGGGAGATTACGATTGTGTCAGTTAACGGACCGCGTCGCCGGGAATAATTTAGTTATCTGTCACCACACTGGGAAGAGTTTTTTCCCAATCGTTACCCACTGGGAACAATGTGTAACAAGTGGGAATGAATAGACGATAATGAAGATTAAACTGAATGATACATTTATTATGGTACAGTATAATAATATAAGCAATGATTTGATTTCTTATACAATAATAATTTAGAAGTACACAATAACACGGAACAAAGAAAGGGAATGATTACTTAGTGAACCTGTTCTAACTCCGATCTGAATTAACCATAACCATGTGACTACCATGGATCAAACACCAAATCGTTATCGTATAACCGGCATCTTACGCCAGTGCCCTGCCTCTTGGTATCCTTTTAGTCAACACCTTCTTGACTCAATCAACTGGGCAGCCAGTTGGATCTGATTCAGATCTGAATTGATTGTAACCATATAAACATCACGGGGCATAGATCTAAGCCATCAGTCAACTGGACAGTCGACTGGTTCTAACTCAGATTTGAATTGACCATAACCACGTGACCACCATGAAGCGAAGACCTAAGCCCTTATCCTAAAAGCGCTATCTTACCTCAGTGCCAGCCTCCTGTATTCTTTCAGTCAACGCCTTGATTTTGGCTTGATCGTTCAACTGGACGGCGGGCTGACTCTGGCTGAGGAGTGGGATGATGGTAACTCCGGAATGACCACCGATGACGGGGATGGTGACGCTACGCGGGTCCACGGAGTTGATTTCGCCGATGAAAGACGCGGCGCGGACTACGTCGAGCGTGGTCACTCCGAGGACGCGAGCGGGGTCGTATACGTTGGCCTTAGGAAAAAGAAGACTTATTTTAAATGGACAATTTGACATTAAGTCCGGATGTCTTATTTACTTCTTTTTTTATCCGACTGCGGCGCGCAACGAGAAATATCAGTTTCAGATTTAAAGCAGTCGGGACTGGATTATAATATAAATAAATCCGGTCTCGACTGTTTTGTCTGATATTTACTGAAATGTCAAAATAATACAGGTAATTGAGGAGAAGAGTGCTCGCTGCAATCCAAAAACCGTTGGGCGCGCTCGACACTGACCACGTTAACACTTCCTCACAGAAGACTACCTTGAAATGTAATGCATTTCCCAATGTCCCCTATTTCCTCAATGTACGGAAGTATTTAGTGAGTGAGATATGCCAGAGAGCCTATCCCCTCCTATCCCTCCTCATTTTCCCAACCCTTTCTCCAAATCCATTCCTATATCTCCAAAGGTAGGCAGCGCATCCGGGGGCGTGCCAACGTGTGTCATTTTGGACTAATGTTGGCACGTATCGCGGATGTCCATTCTTATCTGCCGCCTACACCATAAAAAAAACATAATCAAACAAATTCATAAAACAAAGAAACCAGTAAGTGTACGCAGTAAATATGCAAAACTTGTTTTTTGATAAATTTTAGTTTAATCATTCTTTGAGAATCTAAACATCTTTTACTAATTTTATAACCCAAAAAAGAGACTAAGACATTAGTTGAATTGCCAAAGAGAGATAGATGTTCTCATATTTTGGAATGCAAGTTAGTTAACAGTTGTTAAAACAAGTTTCGTTTCACAATAATGTCTTTATTAGTCTTCTTGATAAAACTGTCCCTCTTTGGGAAACGTCTAGATTTATACATGATAGGCACAACGATTTAAAATTATGGGAAAGTCCCAAGTAAAAATATCTTCAATAATATCGAGATATCACGGAGACCACTGTAGCGTTCATATGACAAACATAGTAGATCACATAGTATCTATCATATAGTATCAGATTCATATCACATAGTAGATATTAGTAACTATAAAATACCTACTATGTGAGTACTGCGTAGTAAAAACAGAACAGTAGTTTAATTCGGGCTCTGTTTGTGGACTCAGTATTACCTACCTACCGCATGTGAGCATTTGATTAAATAGGATTTTATTGAGATAGGATTGAATATTGTGACTTCAAATTAAGACTTTAATTGGCTCTCCTGAAAATCATCTACACGTGACTTAGGATAGTGCTCCGCCGATATATATATAAGCATGTCCAATAGAGCGTGTTCTGAGTGTTCAATGATATTTTATATAGTGTGCGTAAAGATACGTGCGCATTTGTGTGCGCGTGACTGGTGCGTTTGTACGAAGATAACCTGCTATTGTATTTTTGCTATGCTATATGCGATTTAATATCTTATCAGAACAGAAACAGATCGCTTTTATTGCATGACTAATTCTCGTAAAGGCTGGAGATATTCCGTAGTTTGAAATGGTAGATAAGGTATAAAATAAGGTATGGATAACATCTTTGTATAGCGGTCAACGTGATTTAGTATAAGTTATAAGCAACTAGTATTTTCTCGCGGCTTCGTCTGTTTAAAACGTGATTTGGGCAGAGAAATGTTAAATTTAATCACCTCGTCTTAAAAAACATAACTACTAAATTATAATTATGTATATGACAACCTACTAAATTCATTTTCATCGAATATTTACAGAATTACACAACAAAATAGGTCCAGTTCAATAAATCATGATCGATAATCATCATCGTGTGAATACGCAGCCAAACTACGACGGCTTGATAGATAGCTCGATTATTTTTAGATAAATTACAATGCTAAATTTCCATTTGCTAATTTACTATTTACTAATTTTACAAGTACGTGCGTAGTAGGTTAAGTACTATTCGTAATGGTATTCATACATTTTTAGGCACTGCCAATTTTTTTTTATAAGGAATTAGGCGGTCGAGCAAGCAGTCCCAGGTGATGGTAAGTTGTACCGCCACCCACGGACACCTGCCACACCAGGTCTCTCCGAACCAATTATTTCTATGTATTCTACTAGACCATCGTTTCTCAACCGGTGGGTCGCGACCCCTAGGGGGGTCGCGTTTGTTATTAAAGGGGGTCGCAGTCTGTTGAAAAATAATAAGACATCGAAACATACAAACTATACAAAAGCTTCGTTTATTAAAGGAATGAATATTAGTGTCGTGTTATAAAATTAAATATTACAATGTAATAAATAACAACATGAAAAAATAAACTTACAGCTTACTTTATTTAATTAAAATGATTAATCATGAACATTAATTAATTAATGCGATGTTTGGCATTGTTTCTCACTTAAAAGTATTTCTATACGTGGATCATCGTAGAATATTTAATAATATATAATACGTAGAATATTATTATAATTTTATAGTACGGGGTCGGGAGACTTTTTACTTAACTTTTTGGCTTTCTCGTGGGTCGCGACATAAAAAAGGTTGAGAAACGCTGTACTAGACAAACAGTTCCATCCGCATTTCCTCAACGAGGAGGTGTCGCGTACTGTTCGATCCAAAAATCATTTTATATCGCGAACCCGTAGGCTGTGGAACGAACTGCCTCAAAAGGTCTTCCTATTAAGCTACGATATGGGGTTCTTTAAGAAAGTTGTGAATAGGATTTTGCAAGGTCGGCGGCGCACCTGCATAAATTACCTTTATTTTCTACCTACTTCCATTGTTAGGAAATTGTCTCATGTGAATGAGCGTTGCTTATAATCTATGTCAATGTGATTGATGGTGGTCGCTCTCGCTACACACACATACATGAGAGAAGTAAAAAGTAAGCGAGGAAGACACACTAAGATGGCGGACGAATGACTTTAATTTACGACAAACTAATATATATTTTTTTTGTAGGAAAATACAAAATAAATGAGATAATTACATAAAATGAACTGCAAATCACTTAAATACAGTGCACATGGAAATAACAACAACGTTATATCTCCCACATTCAACTAAACGTGTAGTATTTTGTCGATTGCAGCGTTTAATGTCAATTTGATGTACATATTACAAAACAAAGCATTTTTTCTGTCGCTTGCGCGCGATCGTCTAAAGGAGTTTGTGGACTGTGACGTAATAAGCATTTTTTAAATACTGCATTGCTTGTCTAGTAGAATACATAGAAGTCATTGCTCCGAATGCTAAGGGGGTTCTAGACCGTCCGTGAGAGTGGGATTGTCGATAATTCGAACAGCACGTCGGTGGATGGAGTCAAATGGATCCAATTGATATTTCGGTGCGCCGGCCCAGAGATGTGAGCAGTACTCCCTATGGGGCCTCACCTGAGCTTTGTAGTGTCAGAAGTTGCCCAGGGGTGAAGTACCGCTTCGCTCTGTTCAGTTTCAGTTGTTCAGTTCAGTTTGGCTTTATTTTCCAGTTGACCCATGATGACTCGATGATGATGATTATGATGATTCGACTACGCTTACGCTGGAAATGTCGACACCAAGAATCCCGATATTCTCCAAGATTTTAAGAGGTATGCTCTGAAAGCGCGGTGCTACGACGAAAGGAATATCAATTATTCTTGAATGTCATTATCTGTTTAGATAAAGTATTTTATAAAACATTACATAAGGATCTTTGCGGCATGATAAGAATCCATTATCATTGCTCATCAAACATTGTATCATTATTTATCCAAGTTAGTGACTTTGTATCATTTAATAAAAATAATTTCAGACCCTCCTTAAAATGAATATAAATATGAAATACATATATATATATATAAAATTGAAGTTTTATCCCATGTAAAATCGGGCGCAAAAAGGTGGGCAGCGATAACCCGTCACCTTGGCTTGCCAGGTCAGCCGTGGGATATAAATAATCCCGACAAGAGAGACGTGGTCAATGGCCAGCGGGGAGTTTAAGGCCTATAAACATCCTGGTGACTACAAGGGAAGATTCTGTGTTTTGCAGTAGCACATTATGGGCTAATATTGATCGATTAATACTATGGCAAAAATTTAATATAACTTGTAGTACAAAAATGTAACAGTAGGTTGTATTTTTCACTTCAAATCGAGAATATGTTGACATTCATCGATCAAATTTTTAGTCTAATTAATAGATTAAAAATTTAGATCATAAAAAATAAAGATCACTTTTGAGTAATTGTTAGTCGTTATATATTACATTAGGCAAATAATAGGATTGAAACAATTGAAAATTGTTGCTAATCATGAAAAGTGATCAATTAATTTCTAGTATTTAACAATTGCTAGACTTTAGACTATTTTGTTCAGTTGCATTGACTTAGTCCGTTGATGACTAACGAGTATACAAAGCCGACTGTAATTACGACAATCTGTTCGATTTAGTTTCTCAATTTATTTTCTCCTTTATGTATTAGTCAACTAAATAATTCATTAAAAGTTTAATTACAATTTCGACTGATAAGTAATCATTTCGACAACGGAGCCGGGGTTAAACTACTCTTATATTTTTACAATGCAAATGATAGGTATCTTGCAGGTACGTCATGTGGTCGGGTGAACTCCCTGATAACTTGATATGATTACGTTTATTACTTTGGACTTTCCCGTAATCGTATCATATACTCATACTATAGACTCTTTACATTTTTACTATGATATTATGCAGAAATGTTTTAAGTCCAAGCTATTTCCATTTTGTTTCATAGGCAGATAACAACCCAATGTTAACCTATAAATTTGCGAACATATAAGGTAGATAGCAAATTTTAAGGTAAATTATGAGTTTCAATCATCTATCTATCTGGGTGTAGGGTGTCCCACATAAAGTATCCTGGGATATGATTTCAATTCAGGGGTTTTTCTACAAAATATTATAAATTGTCTATTAATTAATATTTTGTACTTCAATGTGATTGTATCTATCTATAGAATCCATGATACAGGTTGTCCTAGTGTGGGGATAGGGGCTTCATTTATTAATGTGTTAAATGGTTATTAGCAAATATTTTTTTTTGTGGATGTAGGCGGCATACGAAAATACAGTCCACCTGATAGTAAGTGGTGTGGATATACTCGTAGTACCCCATGGACATCACAAAACATGCTAACATTAGTCCAAAGTGACAAACGTTAGCATGCCTTAAAGGCAAGCTTAGAAGCGTGAAAAAATATGTGTGTCTTGGAAGAGGTCTATATCCAGCAATAGGTTGATGGTGCCAGAATTAGTCAGAATGTTTTAAATCAATACACTCACATCTGACGGTAAGTGAATATGAAATAAGTGACCTGGCATTTATATTTTATCATTTATACTAATAGTTTTTTTTTGTTATAATATGTAGGAAGTAAACAAGGCCAATTTTGAAAATTCTTTATTTAAGGGATCAAAACTAATTCAGATCAATATAGGCAATGATTGGATTATCCAGGAAATAGTTTCCTGTTATGCCACCTGAGTGTTGAATTAAGTTGGTAAGTTACGTTGAATTACGTTTTTAAGACACACAATACGAATAGAATTCTGCAAGCTCTGCATCTCCTCTGGTGTTGCAAATGTCCATGAGTGGCGGTGATCACTTACATGGGCCGAATGTCTCACACCTCATCTAAAAGAAAATTTCCTCTCACCTTCTTCAGCACCTCTGAAGCGATAGGCACCATAGAGTTGACAGGGTTGGTGATGATAGCTACGATGGCTTTAGGCGCGTTCTGCGCGATACTAGCCGCGAGGTCGCGTACGATCGACGCGTTCGTGTTGAAGAGGTCATCGCGGGTCATGCCAGGCTTGCGGGGGACACCGGCAGGGATCACTACTAAGTCCGCAGCTGAAATTTTAATGACAAATAATTAAACAAACAGCAGAGAATACTGAAATAAAAAGGAGGTTTGAAGGTGGGTTAAGTTTAGGTTCTCTGGTGACAAAGGAATAGGAGTCCCGTAAAGTGGCACTGCGTCGGCTTTGTGATGACTGATAGTGATGAGTGATGAGTGATGACTATTGGTGACATTCTTTGTAATTTAAAATTATTTATTTTAATTATTCAAAAATAGTTTGTTTTGCTTCTCACTTAAATAGAAGCTAATTTAGAATTTTCCACTTTAAATCTGGTAGATTCTTTTTTTATGGTGAATGAGAGTCAATAAGAAATAGACTATCTCGAATTTGTATAATTCATACGATATACACTCATAAATTATTTATTCATGTGATGTTGGCTGTATAGTGTAGAGAGGCTTTAGAATAGGACCACACTGGATGTATTAAAAGGTGACTAAGGGGGGGTAACAAAGCCACTACCACAACCCCCGAGGAACTACACTACCTCTAACATAGTGAACTCACAAACCTACATGGCTATTGTGGCATTTTGAGGCCATACATCCTTCACGTATCTACAAGACAATGTGGGCAAGGAGTGGACGATAAAAAGGGTGGTTAGTTATTGTACCATTTATTATTATTCATCTATCAATATCTACATTTTAAAGTATTTCTGTCTGTCCTATCTGTATTTTTGAATTAACTTTGCTAACAAATGCTAATAAATCAATATCAGTGTTCACTGAAACATTAATTATTCTTAAAAATAATGACTACATATTATTGTCATGTTACTTGTTACCAACAAAGTTTTGTATTATTTATGTGTTCAGTAATGGACCATCATTCTTATAATAATAACCTTAATTTTAACTAACAAAGTGTTGAAGTATTTATGACCAATAACAATCACTCACAACATACAATTGTTTGTACATAAAGTTTTGTGTGACATCTTTCTGGTCATTCCACTTGGTTCAATATGATTGCCCAAATGTCTTGGAATGTCAAACATCATTGTTAGCAACTGTACGTTTTTTTCCTCCTGATCAGATTATTGGGACTAAGTGGAGAATAAACTAGGCATATTGATAATAATTATACTATATTTATTATCAATATTGTCGGTAAGTATATATAGTATATATTGAACATATTGAACATCTGTGGATTTTGGTCCCTATATCCCTTTTATTTTCCTCTATCCTAAGGTTGCCTGGAAGAGATCGCCTTAGTGATAAGATCGCCTATTGTATTCTGTCATTTATTATTTATGCACATGTAATAATTATTTGTATGCAATAAACAGTATTTATTATTATTATAATGGGACATTACTGGCAAAACAAATGATTAGAACGAGTGCAGAATTTAATAGATACAGGAATATTTTTACTGTGACCTTGACAGTCAAGATTCAAGACCACTATGTCTGTTATAGCAATGCCAAGGTCAAAAAGCCAAAACAGCCAACTAGACTTTTATACATTTTAAATAACTTTTAGCAAAGTTCACTACTGTACTATAAAACTTACAACCATGTACAAAAATTAAGGTTTTCATTCATCCTATACCTATATATTATGTACCTACCCATAGGATAATGAATTATGATACGCAGTGTTATGTAATGCAACTTTCAGAATTTGTTTTATATAAATTCCTAATGATTTTAGTACTTTATGGTGTAACTTACAATTGATGGCGGCGGAGAGTTGCTCAGGACCCTTATAACCAGTGACCTTGGCAGGGGTATCCATGTGTGAAAGGTCAACAGCCACTCCAGGGGTGACTGGGGCGATATCATACAGGGCTAGTTGGGTAACTAGAGGATTCTGCTTGAGAAGCAGGGCCAGTGGTTGTCCAATGCCGCCGGAAGCTCCAGCCACCACGACTTTGAAGTTTCTCTGAAATACATTCTTTCTTTACCCACTGGAAGTTTTGGGACTTTTTTGTACTGCCTTGTGGCTGTACGTGTCAATTCATTGCCCAGAAAATTGAATTTGGATGGTGATATTTGTTCCACAGACGTTTTTCATACCTGTGAAGATGTGGAGAAGTTCTTAGCTCCATTTTGTGCGACAACAGCACTAACTGGTTTTAACACACGCGAAAACATTGTGTGGTTACGGTTTTATGGAAATTTCAGAGTTATAATTAATTAATTATAATTTCAGCGAAGTGTTCCAGCTGACCCTGTCGACCTTTCGAAGATAACTAATGATGTAACTGTCACGTCTGCTGACGTCTGTAACGATAAGAATTCTAAAAATAGATGGGAATTGACAGAATAATAATAATAGATACAAATAATGAAAATACTGTATTTATGGAAGAATATTGTTTATTATTATAAATATAATCATAATTTTAAAAAAAATACTCAATAGTTTTAAGAGGTGTAAACTAAACGCAAAAATACTAGTATCAAAACGCAATTATCAATAGACTTGACAGATGTCAAATAGACCCTAATAAAAACATTACGATTTCATCAATTGTCTTGGAAATTCAAGAATTGTTAGGGTTTTTATGCTAAATATTAAAATAATAGAACAAAATGAACGTGATACAAGCAGTTAAAATGTATATTACAAAGATGACAGAAGAAAGTGGGCCAGGGATGAAAGTGATACTCATGGACAAGGAAACTGTAAGTTTTACACTCTCAAGGTACAAATAATTCAACGTAATACAAATACAAGTAATACACATATGTATTAGATTGCTGTGCCCTTACATGAAAAGCAATAAATAAGTGGATACTGTCGACCATGAACATCCACTGCATGACAACATCAGTCAAGAATGATGAAAATTGGCACGTCTACGGATGCACCCACCTTTGGAGACATTGGTAACTGGACATAGACTTTTCCTCACTTCATTATACTCCATTCTTCATCATGGGGGGCTGGGAGCGGGATAAAGGAGTATTAGGCCATTTATTTAATCTGCCATTTTTAAGCTACCTTAATCTGCCCACTGAATTTTTTAACTAATACCTATATAAATGAGTGCTTTTTCGAATTTAAAGAATGTTATAATTGAAATATGCTGCAACATTTTATAATTAAGTACTTCAAATCCAAATTTACCAAATTAAGAATGAATTGAATCCCAACTAATGAAACTATCTTCATTTATTTTGAATCCAAAATTATCATCAGTTCTAAAGTTTGTATCCATAACAAATAAGAAAATCCATGTATAACAAAATTTGTGGACTAACTGAAGGGTGTATTTCTTAACCGATTGGAATTTAATTTGGCATACCAATAGTTTGTCTATATCTCCATATATTTTATATCTTGATTAAGTTATAGACCAAATCAGTGTAGTAGTCAAAATTACAATGACTTAATCTTTTCAAAACTTAAATAGCTTTTCAATAGCTTATAAACAATTACAAAAAATAATTTTGCAACATATATATTAGGTGCTTATCTATGAAATGACCAATTTTTATGAGAAACTGATTTTTTTTTGACATATAGTGACATGACAAACTGATATGACAAATAGAACAGTCAAATAGAGTGAAATTTGTATGGAGATGACACTTTATTGACAGTTCTACATGTCATATCCCTGACTTGAATAAATAATATGACTATAGTTGAAATATTGTCCCATTTATCCACACAGTTTTGCCAACACACGGGCAGTTGCTTGATGCCACTCCTGTGAAAGTTTTGTGGGTGGGTATCAATTAATTCTTAAAAAGCCCTAATCACAGCTACTTCAGAATCCATTTTTTTTCTTTGCAAAAAATTGTCCAAAATCAAAAGAAATGAAAATCTGTCTGGGCAAGATCCGGTGAGTATGGTGGGTGGGGTAGTTTCCAGGTCCAGCTCTTGAAGTTTTTAAACTGTCATATGAGAAGTGTAAGTGTGGGCATTGTCACGAAGAAGAAGTGGAGATGAGCGATTGACAAAACTTGGTTGCACTGTTGCCAGCTTTTCCATCATTGTCTGCAGCTCCTTACCAGTACACATCTCCATCAATTGTTTGACCAGCTCGCAAGGAACTGTAGTGGACAATATCAGCACAGGACTACCAAACTGATACCAGTAGCTTTTTCTTAGTTATCTTTCATTTTGCACATTGTTGAGCTGCAGCTCCTAGATCCAGCTGCTGATACGGATGTTTGCGGTTATTGTACAGGATACATTTCTCATCACAAGTCACAATGCAATTAAAAATTCTGTCATTTTTGTGACAGTTTAATAAGACAGTACACACTTTGATGCGTTGTTGTCGCTGATGTTCATTGAGTACATACCGTAGTCTGTACCCACTTTTCGAGCTTCTTTATTTTGCCAATTTGATGAAGATGAACTAACATTGTTTTATCACAAACATCAAACCCCGTTGCTAACTCAGCTGTACTTTGAGATCAATCTCCTTCCACTATAACCTTTAAATCATCGTTATCTTGGTCATAGGTTGTCGGTGGGGTTCATTCTTAAGATTGAAATTTCCAAAACGGAAATTTTCAAACCATCGACGCACGGTGCGAACGTTTGTGGTGTTTCGCCCATACGCCACGAAACTCATATTAAAAAATAGCACCAATTTTGAATTTGTCCATTTTATTTTCAAGACAATCACATAAACAAAAAAAGAAATGAAATGCTGATTTTGAAATAAGAACATCGTAGCTATTAGATGCATTTTGTTTTATTTTGAAATTCGAATTAGAACAGAAGAGATCAAAACTCTAAAGTGACCAGTAATACAATCGGTCATTTCATTGGTCAAAGCACCTAATACAGTGTGTTACTGAAATAAGGCAAAACCAGAAAACAGGTCAACTAATTTAAAATACATATATGAAACGGTTCTAGTGAAAATAAAATTATTTTGGAGAATAAATCAAAAGTTACAAACTTATAAAAGTTTGTTGTTCTATCTAAAACATTTGGCGCACATTACATTACTTAGAATGGGCGGGCGCGGCGCGGGCGACATGCGTAGAATGTAACTGTGCATATAATAAAAGATATCTAACAATGAACAAATCAAACAAATCAACAAATCAGTTATGACAAAAAGCCTCTTGTAAAAACTGTTAGTATCGATTCTACTCTCAACAATCTATTTTCAATATGTTCAATAGGTTGAAATAGGTTCTCTGTTGAGAACCTATTTCAGCTTTTGCATTATTTCCTATTTTCGGCTTTCGAATTATTTCAGTAACACTTGTATAGAAACAAACTTAGACTCCTAAGTTCTGCAAGTTTCTTAGTTTTTTAAAACTTGCAGAAAATGGCAAAATCATTTTATTTATTGGCACTTGCTATCCGCGTTATTTAATAAATATTGCGTTAGTTTATTAATATTTTTTTTCAGACCAGCATAGTGAGCATGGTATTCAGCCAGTCGGAAATTCTTCAGAAGGAGGTGTACCTGTTTGAAAGAATCGATAATCATGCTAAATGGGACAACTTGAAGCACATGAAATGCATTGTGTTTCTGCGACCCACATCTGAAAACATTGCCTTGCTGTCCCGGGAACTGAGATGCCCAAAATATGGAGTGTATTTTATATGTAAGTGAATTCTGCAGGTTCTGGGATGTAATAAGTAAATATGTAACATACTGATATATCCCGCCACTGTCATCAGCCCTTTTATTATTGTCCACTGCTGAAAATGGGCCTAATGCACATTGTCTGTGCATGAGAGATGTGTAGTCTTAAAAAGACACACTGACCAAGGGAGTCGGAGAGTCGACTCTTTCAATGGTAGTGTAGTTTCTCAGAATTTGTGGTAGCACCTTTGTAGAGAAGCATGTCTGATGATAACGACATGGTGTATAGGAAGGTAGATCAAGTTATTATCTATAGATATGCAAAAGGAATGAAGTTGCAACTTGCAACATACATACAAGTATTATGTTTGGGCTATCATTTAAAGGGCTGGTAATCATATACATATTACAGTTTCGGTCAGTATGAAAAATCAAATTGTGTGAAAAAATATATGGAAACTAGGTGTAACATATCTTGAAATGAGTAGCTCAATAAATCCGATTGGGCAGTAAATTGAATAAATGGACAGTAACATGTCAGCAGTTACAAAATAGAAATCGGTCCACTAGAGCAGTGGTTCTCAAACTTTTTAAATGACGGAACCCTTTTGGGAAGCAAAATACTTGATGGAACCCTACAATAAAACAATTATTTTTATAAGTGTATTCTATATTAATCAGCATAATAAAAGTACAATGTATCAGTTACTAATTATTATTTACTTCACCACTTGGTAAGGACAATAATAGAAAACATTAAAAAAGAAAAAATCTAACTAGTGGGAGGTATGAAACTGTTTTTTATTTTTCATCAATTGCTTGATATCAGGTTTGATGGAAGAAAGTTGGAGTCTCATATCAGCTTCGGCGTCCAGTCTATTGCGATATTTTGTTTTCGTGGCTGCGTAGGTAGAGAATCCTGTTTCGCACAAATATGTAGTTGGGAACGGGAGAAGAATATCCAGAGCCATTTGGCCAAGCATTGCATATTCATCTTGGATTCTGCACCAAAAATCATTAAGAGGCGTCGTTTTGAACAATGACTCCATACTTGTGTCTGATGACATTTCTAAAAGAGATTCATATATCTCATTTGACATGTTTTCAGGCTTTTCCAAGTTGGGTAAAAAAGGATTATGAATCCAGGAGTTCACTTTAATTTTTGTATTGTGTTCTTCGGGAAAATACTTTTCAAAAGATGCGCGCATCGAACTGAGATATTGGACCAATTCTTCAAACACATTATCTTCAAACATTTCTGAGTCGTTTTCGCTAACAAACTCACTGAGTAACGTAAAACTTTCTATTTCTTTCTTACCAATGCAAATGATCCAAAAATCTAATTTTCTTTTAAAAGCAGTTATTTTATTATAGGCCTGAAACACTGTTGTCTGTTTACCTTGCAACGATAAATTTAATTCGTTAAGTTTTTGAAAGATATCCGCCATAAAAGACAATCGGAACAACCAAGTTTTATCATACAAACGGTCCTTCAAATTAAAAGAAGTATCTGCTGAAAGAAACATTTGTAACTCGGCTCTAAGTTCAAATAGCCTTGTTAAAGTTTTTCCCCGAGACAGCCATCGCACTTCTGTATGGAGCAGCAGTGTTTTATGTTTGCTGCCATAATCTTCACACAATAATGAGAACAATCGGGATTGTAGTGGTCGTGATTTGATAAAATTAATTATTTTTACCGCTTCATCCATAACTAATTTTAGATTAGACGGCATTTGCTTCATCGCAAGTGCTTGTCTATGCAGAATACAATGACTGGAACTACAATTAGGCGCTTTATTTTTCATTCGTGACACTGCTCCTGCTGTTTTACCTGTCATCGCCTTGGCCCCATCTGTACAAATGTCAATGCAATTGTTCCAACTGAGATTATGTTCTTCAAAAAATATATTTATTTTATTAAAAATTTCTTCCCCGGTAGTGTTTGTAAGCAGCGATGAACACATAAGCATGTCTTCTTCAAAAGAACTTTTATATGGATATCTCACAATAACCAGCAGGATAGCCAAACCAGCGACATCAGTCGACTCGTCCATTTGCAAAGCGAATCGTGTATTTTGTAGACGTGTAACTAGTTCTTGTTTGACGTAGCTTGCCAGATCATGGATTCGTC
Organism: Sesia apiformis; assembly: GCA_914767545.1. Taxonomy (NCBI): domain Eukaryota; kingdom Metazoa; phylum Arthropoda; class Insecta; order Lepidoptera; family Sesiidae; genus Sesia; species Sesia apiformis. The sequence continues at coordinate 2,075,278 of OU611968.1, forward strand.
GTGAAACAGTATCGTTTGATAGCGGAACAGTAGAAAGATGCTTTGCAGATTTTTCATCAAGCATACATTTTGTTATGTCTAATACACATGGTTTTATTAATTTCTCAGCGATAGTGTGCGCTTCACCTGCTTGTGCAATGCGATAGCTAACTAAGTATGATGCCTCCGTGGCCTTTTCGTTGGTAGTTTGTGTTACATGCATCATATTTTTTTGACTTTCTAATAACTGATCTTTTTTGCGAACAAAAAATTCTTTATTCTTGTCTTTAGTCTCGGGGTGTACGGTTTCTAAATGTCGACGCAATTTGGCAGGTGCCATGGAACTATTAGGAAGCAGTTTACTACAGAGCATGCAGAGAGGTGAGCCGTTGGAATCAACAAATCCGAAACTGATATAAGATTCATCATACTTCCTTTTTTTCGTCTTTGAAACCGTCGAGCTTGACGTCGTGGCACTCGTGGCATCATCTTCTGGATCGGTGATTGCTAAATTCTCCGCGCGCATTGCTTTTGAACATTCAGCGTCATTAGAAGATGTTGTTGGAACACGTTTAACACCTTTAAGCCAACGTTCCATTCTTCTTTATTTATAATGTTACAAGTCAGGATAGTGGGGTTTAAATAATGCACAATCGTTACTGCGTATAAGAGACTAAATTTAGAACCTACAAGGAAGAAATGTATAAAACTGAGACAACAGAATACAGCAGGCAGTAAAACAATGAACACTAGTTTCTCGCTAGCGAGCTTGTAAGTAGGTAGTAACTTATCGCTCCGAACGCTAATCATCAACTGACGACGCCAACGCGCGATCGCCGCTTTTATACTTAGTCCTAGACTCGATCTCAAATATTCTCGAAAATACTCGAGTCGGCACCTTTGATAAACAAAAAGCAAAAATAAAAACAGAAATTTAAAAATAGCGTTGTAAACAATATCGACTTTATCCTTTGAAGTTAGAGACGAAAGTCGCTAGTTGACAACTATAGCGTCTAATTCAGAGGCGGCTTTTATCAAAGAGACTGAGCGCTTACAAGTATACTACCCGCTCGTTTTAAGTTTGCCGCTGGCGATAGGTATGAGTGTATGACGTTCGAAATTTTTTATTTAATTGTAACAATAAAAATTGTGTACGTTAGATATTTGGGTAAAACTATGACACATTATAAGTTTTGTTGTCACGTGGGGGAGGGTACGCGCATTCCACAGACCGGCAAACTTAGAGCGAACGCGTTGTACAAGTATAAAATTGTTGAGACCAAACTTATGAGATATTGTACCAGCTAATGTAACACAAGCTTATACAAATACAAATAAATAAATAAATAACATTCATAGCGTTTTATCTCCGCGCGGCCGCGGAGTCCGCACAGCCGCGGAGCGACCAGAGAGAGGTGTTTTGATTTTTTTATTTCTAAATTCTTGCGGAACCCCGACAGAGGTATCACGGAACCCTAGGGTTCCGCGGAACACACTTAGAGTATAGCTGCACTAGAGATATTGGGATAAGTTGAGATAAATTAATTATCCACGAACTTAACAAAGTATAAATCCCTATTTGTTTTTTGGAAACATTAAGATTTAACTTATTTCCTTCAGATTTCAGTAATGTGATATCAAAGGCCGACATCAAAACTTTAGCGGAGTGTGATGAGCAGGAGGCAGTTCGCGAGGTGCAGGAGGTCTTCGCTGACTACCTCGCTGTGGATAGACATCTATTCTCTTTCAATATCACTGGCTGCTTGCATGGTAAGTTGGGTGGATGATGATATATTTATTTTTAAGACAAAAAATGTCTAGCATGAACATAAGACGAAGCCAACAGATTTCTGATTTTTATTTTTTAAATTTATTTAAACTTTAGTGCATAAAGAAACATTGTACAAAAGGTGGACTTAAACCTAGTGGCATTCTCTGCCAGTCAACCTTTGGTTAAATTATTTGATTTGCAGAATCTAATTAATTATTTCCCCTCCTTAAAAAAAATTGTTTTTGTTAGTTCGTAAAGAAATGATCCCTATATTATTAATTTCCTTTTCAACGTTAACATTGTAGCGTTTTTATCAATTTTTTTTTGTAGATTTCCAACAATACATTCTCCCTTCGTAAATTCTTATATAATTTTTATCACTTTCGTTCCATAAGTAAGAAATTTCTTCAGGAATTCGTTTCCTATTTTGGTGGCATTTCATCAGTTTGTTTACACGTCGAAATATCGATATCGTACGTTCATCCTCGTCACTCACCGCGCTCCGAATGCTATTACACTATCCTTTTCTAATTAGGATCCTAACGAGTTAGGAAGGTCGGGACCGTGGACTGTCTGAATTTGCGTTGTCCAGTACTTTGCCACCTTACAATTACATAATCACGCTGTTCCGGGAATTAACAGCACCTCCAGCACTGTTCATTTATTTATACACTTCATTGTCCAATATCGTACAAAAGGCGAAGGCTAGCTTAATGCCTTAAGGCATTCTCTATCAGCCAACCTTTGAGTTGATCAGCGCTGTTCCCAAGGCCTGTTAGCTTTGCTTTTCTCTCTTAACGTCGCGCAGCGGTTCGATACAAGCCGACACCCGTCTCGCGGAGCGTGTTAGTGACCTGCTGCGGAGGGAACCAGTGCTCATACACAATTGGGTTTTTGAAAAAAAAATTTTTTTATCATTAATGGAAAGATCATATACACATTTTATAACAAAACTATTTTTTTGTTTTTTTTTTCGCTTTAATTAAAAAGTTATATTTAATTACAAATAAATTTTTGAATCCAGTACCGAAAACACGCGGACAGTTCCCGAACAAACCAGAGCGCGTGTGACGTCACAATGTTAATTTCTACTCATTGTAGCACACAGCTGATACAGTATTTTGACTATTAATCGATTAAATCTTGTTATTATCGTCAATATATTAATAAATATATCGAAAATGTCTAACCTTAAAAGTTATCGTGCTTGCTTCGTACCATTATGTACGAATACTACAAAAACAACTCCTGAAAAAATGTTTTTAAATGTTCCACAAAATGTTAAACGTCGAAATAAATGGTTCCAAGCAGTGCGACGACCTAATTCCAAAACAACATCAAATTTGTTTTGTTGTGAAGATCATTTTGATGTAAGTATTTTATAATAATATAGTAATTAAAAAATATTTATGTAAACGTATAAATGAAATAAATAGCATTCGATAAATAAAAATTAATTATATTTAATGACGAATAAATCATTTAATATTTTAATTTACAATATTATTTTTTTATAAACTTACCTTGATGCTTTAGCACCTCGAACTTCAGCTGAATTAAACCGAATATCATTTTTAAGAAAATCTGTTATCATAAATATATCCACATCAGGTATATTATCGGAATTAGCCTTTATAAATCCTTTATCACACATAACTAAATAAAAGTAGTTAATATAAATAATTTTTTAAACTAAATGTCGGATATTTGTCGTCAATTTACATGTAGAAGCCTGTGATACTGTACTATCGAGAAATCCTTTTAATATTATGACGTCACAAACATGGCGACCAATCGTAGCGCGTTTGTAGTCACGTGATTCTTTTTAAAATTTTAAATTGTTTATAATAAATTAAATAAACATTTTTAAGAGTATTTCGCATCGATTATTAATATAATTTATGATAAAGTTTTAAAATACATAAAAAAAAATGATTTTTTTTTTTTTTTCAATAACCCAATTACGCCACCCACGAAATAAAATGAGGTTGGCCTATTTTAAAGCCGGCCAACACCACACGCGCACATGTATATGAACAAATAATTATCTATAACAAATACGTGTCAAATCCCACAGCGCACAATAATTTGTAATCGTACAGGTAGGTACTTTGCACACTCGACCGGCCGCGTTACCCTTCTCTCACAGAAGACTACCGTAATATGTATTGCATTTCCCATTTTTTCTTACTCCGCCAATGTACGTACGTGTTTCCATTGCGTGTGAAATATGCCAGAGTCCATTCCCATCCCATTTTCCGAACCCTTTCTCCAAATCCACCCCTAAATCGCCAAAGGTAAGTAGTGCATCATTTGTCAATCTGGACTGATGTTGGCATGTACGGCGCATGTCGCATTGCGACAGTATCCACTTACCACCTGGTGGACTGTTCACTCGACTGCCACATGGTAACATGAAAAAATGCCATCACCAGGTCGTTCCTGGAACCAACATCATCTCCAACGCTGTTCCCAAGGCCTACTGGCCCTATTACTCTCCCTTAAACGTCGCGCTGCAGTCCGCTACGAGGCGGCATCGGAGCCCTGCGCCCGCCTCGCGGAGCGCGTCAGAGACCTTCTACGGAGAGAAGCGGTGCTCATTGACAATAATATACCGTTTAATGGGGAACTATCCACTCCGCAGCTACTTATTATTGATAGGAGGGATGATCCTGTAACGCCACTGTTGAGTCAGGTACGTATTGTTTATCATGTTGAACTTGAAATTATGTATATCTGTTTTTTCCTGTCTGGCCCACCAAGTCTGTATGCACCGAGGAAATGCAACGAAAATTAGTTCATACCAATCTTGTGTATTTTTTATCATGTTGTTTTGCAATGCAGGGCACTACTTTATTAGGTTTATTACACAATATTATACAACAATTTCAAACAGCTACGATCGATAAAACTCAATTATTTTGTTAATTACAGATTTCCTATTGATTTTTATATTATTATAAAGCTTAGTTGAGTGTTGCAGTGAACTGATACGACAAAATTATCTCGAAGAACTGAGAATAATAAATGAGGGACACTAAAACTAAAAAAAAATACAATGAAATTTACCAAACATTTAAAAAAAAAACCTACTTCAATAAGTGTAGAAACAATAAATAACAATCTTGTAATAAATAACAATAAATAACAGTTTGTCGGCTAACCGACGAGATACAAACATCAGAGAATTCGGAAAAATTCCAGAAAACACGGCCGTTTCAAGTGCTGCGCTCCAAGTTCCTATATGCTTGTTGTTGTATTTGTACCTACTTTTACAATTCCGATTTTGAGTCTTAATACACTATGTGAGCCAGATGCGGATTGGTAAATACATATATAAATACCATATTTTTTAAATTCTCGGTCGTGCAGGTTTCCTCACAATGTTTTATTTACTGTCGAGTGGATGATAATTGAATGGAACGGGAGCCCAGTGGGGTTTGACAGTAGCTTCGGTATCACCCCAGCGCCATCTATCTTTTCCTTCGACACCCTAACGCCATCTCCCACCGATTTCTCCCAAGTTTAGATAATGAAGTATACGTTAACGTGTTCTTTTTTTAAATTACTAAATATTCTCACGCTGCGACATTAAATTATTGTAGTGGACCTACCAAGCCATGGTGCACGAGTTGCTGACGATCAACAACAACCGCGTGAGTCTCGCACATGTACCTGATGTGCCCAAGGACTTCAAGGAGGTCGTACTAGCCTCTGAACAGGACGAGTTCTATGCCAAAGTGAGTTTCACACGTCATATTTAACAAGAGTTATAGGCAGATTTCAAACAAGATATCTCTATGATAGTTTAACATAAAACTGTACCATTTTATTCTCACTAGACACACGGAATGTTGTATATAGACAGATCTTACTGGCTTCAATAGATTTTTTTAAATTTTAACAATAAATAAGAAAAAAGCGATCTATAAAATAAAAACATATTGAAAAATGACACAGCCAAAGAGTTTAGAAGTCAACAGTTAGAAGTCTCAGTAAAGAGCCGCATTACTGAGACGTCACTATTATAGTAGTGCCATCGCGTCCACGTGTGAGTGACGAGAGGAATAACTCTAAATCTCGCATATTTTCAAGCTCATATTTACTTAATTTTATAATTAATTTAAATATTTTTTAAATGTGTTTTAATTTTTCTCTAGTTGTTGAATAAGTCAAAAAACAATCAGATGTTTTTGTAAAGGATCTTTTATACGGAACTATAAAATTGTATCCATTTCAGCGGAAACACTCACGATTTCAGATATAAATAGATATTTTTACAATTGTTGGTGTCCCAACAGTAAGCAATGCAACTTCTTTGAGAAAAAGGTACTGTTGCATACAGCGCCGGCTCTAGGCCATCTAGCGCCCGGGTGCAATCAATACCCTGGCGCCCTCTAGTGGGCGCGCGAACACGGGCGCAGGGTCTTTGAGAGCGCCCCCTAAAACCCTGCGCTCGTGTGCGCCGCACACCCTGCACCATAGGTAAAGCCGGCTCTGGTTGCACACTTCCGGAAATGGATCGATTTTAATTTATTTTTAAATAAATGTTGTTAAATTTGCACACTGTGCTTCTTTTTTGCATTTTTTTATATTCTTAGAGGGTCCTAGGTCCTATGAGAAACAACTAATGAAAAAAAATCAAACAAACAAAATAACTGATATCTGTAACATAATAAAAAAAAAATTTCCTTATTGTCAGAATTCAGGGTGAAAACAGGGGAATACGTTTGTATGGGAAAGACGTCGCTGTCGTCACTCCGCTTCCGTTCGTCCTCATCTCAATGACGATATGAAAGCACTAAATAAATAATTATTTACTGCGATTGTAGCGTTTAAACAAAAATGTGTCTGTCTGTTCGTGTACAGAATCGGTACTCGAACTTCGGCGAGATTGGTCAAACGATGAAGTCGCTGATGGACGAGTTCCAGAAGAAAGCCAAGAGCCACCAGAAGGTGGAGAGCATCGCCGATATGAAGAACTTCGTTGAAACATACCCGCTGTTCAAGGTAACGGAAGTATTCTTATCTACGCTACGGGTGATGTTTCCAACGTATTTTAGTTAATTTTTATTTACTAGTTTTCCTCTGTATTACATAGTATTTTTTAATACTAATCATTGTTTGCAAATAGGTTATGATAGAAATTAAATTATCTATATAAATAAAAATGTAAACGTTCGTTTGTTCAAAATCTTAAATCTCCGAAAGTTCTTCACCGATTGCTTTGAAATTTTGACACAACGTTGCATTCGAATACGCGCATACTATAGTTATCACAGGGTAAAGAACATTCCTTTTTACCCAAAAACAGGGTAAGCGCCATCTGTTGGACAGACACAGCAACTCATGGCCTGGTACAGCTAGTTTTAAATAAATCTGCCCGTGAGCCATCGTAGTACGGGCTCGTTACCATTTTGGATGGCTATGGTTTATGCAGTTTGTGTGTCTGTTGTCGTGAGCTTGCTTTTAAAATTGGGTTGTAAACTAATCCGTAAGTGGTTCTTGAAATATAATTACAAAATTCAATACAACATATATATATATAATTTCTACTTAATTTTATGCATGTTGTTAATTATATGAAACTGGCATTCTTCTATGAAACTTTACGATGCGTTATTATTATCCACCTGTTTTTGATTAAAAGCTTTATAAATTCTCAAAGACACAGTTACACACTGTATAAATGAAAATATAACGTACAACGTTTTAGATTCATTAAAAACACAAGCATATCTTGCATTTCAAATGCTTCTTTGCTACAATTATAATTTATCCAATGCAAGCGGCCCTTTCAGTGTCCACTAGCTGAACGTGGGCCTCCTCAAGCACAAGCACATAGTTTTTTTTTTTTTATAGAGAAGAGGGCGGACGAGCAAGCGGTCTCACGTGATGGTAAGTGTTACCGCCGCCCATGAGCACCTGCAACACCAGGGGGTATGCGGTCGCGCCGCCGACCTTGCAAAATCCTATTCACAGCTCTCTTGAAGATCCCCATGTCGTAGTTTAATGGGAAGACCTCTTGAGGCAGTTCGTTCCACAGCCTACACAGGTTCGCGATATAAAATAATTTTTGGACCGAACAGTACGCGACACCTCCTAATTTTTGGTCCTCGTGCGTGAGGCCTTAAAACGTCACGCGGGTTGGCGAGTCCACTCTTTTAGAGGTGGTGTAGTTCCTCAGCGGTTGTGGTAGCCGCTATGTTATACCGTAGTGCCTTTCACGACACCCGCGGCGAGAGAGGTGGGGGGGGGGGGGGGGGGGGGTGCTAATCTATAGCCGGCCGACAACTACACGGCACAAAGTAAATATTCTTCACAGAGTTTCTTGTGAATGCTGATTTTAAGTTTCTTTTAAATGTATCAAGGGACTTACTTTCTTTGATATCGTTTCTTTTTAGGCCACTTATTATTATAGATGTGATTCTTCTGGGACTACTTTTATTGTTATATTTTGTTTTTCTTTCGAAGGGTTTTTAGTATTTACAGTTCGTTTTATCACATTCAGATCTTTGATCGGACAATGTGGAAGTAATTCTCAAAGCAAATCGCTTAAAATGTTCTCTGTTCGGTGCGCCGTGTGCGGTCGTGAATGTTAAAATTGAAATTATGATGTATTTATCTGAAATAATGAGATTGAATCGAAAAACTTATTTTCCAAATTAAATTGTGTAATCACTGCGAATGTGAGAAGCGCCAACTACACCGTCATTGAAAAGTTTTAGGACCAACTTCAGACTGCTGTCATTTTCAAACCGCTCGTACCACAACTGTCAAATTTAGCCTAATGACACTTCAGTCTATTGTTTACAAGCGTACGAAAGCATTTTGTTCCGCGATTTATAGAAAAAAAGTTTTACATCATGGAAATGAAGCGTAATGCGGTAATTGCTCTTTATTTGGGCAAAAAATCAACAATGCAAATTGTTCGCGACCTAAAACACCTCAAAATCCACAAATCCTTCGTGTGTCGCACCATAAAACGATGGAATGAGACCGGTAGCGTGAACGACAAACCAAGAAGTGGCCGTCCAAAAAGTGCAACAACAAAATCTACGGTCAAGAAAGTGAGAGAACGAATTCGTCGAAATCCGCGCCGAAGTGCAAATGAACTGGCAAAAGAATTGCATGTATCAACCGAATCAATGAACCGTATGCTGAAAAACGACCTTGGACTCAAGCCGTACAAGTGCCAAAAAGTGCATGAACTCACTGCAAAGCAAAAAAAAGTTAGACTGGACCGATCAAAGTTGTTGCTTCGTCGGCACGCAAGTGGTGAAATTCCGAACATTGTGTTCTCCGATGAGAAAAATTTCCCATTGGAACAATATTTGAACAAACAAAATGATCGTGTATGGCTAAAAGAGAGGTCGAGTGAAAATTTGGATCATCGTACGGTCGGCAGAAACCAACATCCACCACAAATTATGGTCTGGGCAGCTGTAACCGAAAATGGGCGCACTCCAATCGTTTTCATCGACCCTGGCGTCAAAGTGAATGCGACATACTATCGGGAAAAAGTCCTGGAAGCTGCTCTGAAGCCGTGGGCACGTAAACAATTCGGTTTGAGACCGTGGACGTTTCAACAAGACTCGGCACCGGCACATAAAGCGCTTGTGAACCAAGAATGGTTAAAAAACAACGTTCCGAACTTCATTTCGCACACTGAATGGCCATCCAAATCTCCCGATGCAAACCCGCTAGATTATTGTCTCTGGTCCATTTTGGAGACCAAGGTCGGCGCAAAAAAATACCATAGTATGGATGCATTCAAGAAAGCCATTGTTCGAGAATGGGCCAAAATACCGGAAGATCACGTTCGTGCCGCATGCAACTCGTTCACAGACCGTTTGAAGGAAATTGTCAAGGCAAAAGGTGGTCATATCGAGCGAAAGTGATTAAAATCGAAAAAATTCATTGTTTTTGAACATTTCTGACTTTGGTTTCAATAAAAATTATTTTTGGGAAAAAAATTATGGTTGTTTTAAGTGGTCCTAAAACTTTTCAATGACGGTGTAGTTCTCGCCTGTGACTGCTCACGCTAATAGTTTTAGCATAGTAGTTAAATGATAAGCTCCGCTTATTCGCTTATATGAGAAGCACGCCCATGCTCTAAACTATTATTTATATATTAGGCTGGAAGCTTTCGCTGATGATGCGCCCATATCTACTTTCTTTCTTTATTTAAAGTTCAAGTTGTAGTTTTTTTTTATAGAAAAAAGGCGGCAGACTGGCATACAGTCCATGGTAAGTGGATACCTTCGCCCTGCGATATCCGCGGTGCATGCCAGCATCAGTCCAGAATGACAAAAATGTTGACACGTCCCCGGATGCGGTGCCTACCTTTGCAGATTAAGGAATGGATTGGGAGAAAGGGTTGGGAAAATAGGGAGGGATAGGATAGAATGGGCTCTGGCACATCTCACTCACTACCGAAACACGTACGTGCAATGGAGAAATACGATTAAGTAGGAAATGCAGTACTCTTCAGGGTAGTTTTCTGTGATACAATGTTATTATTTCATTTAATCTTATTAAATCTAAAAATCGTACAAAATTTATGTTATTATCAATTGCAAAAACGAAGATAGCTACGTTAAACAGATAGTTACAATGATAAATCGGACGCTCGTTTCGTCACAGCGATCCGTCCACAAAAGAATCCCTCATCGAATAGTAGCAGTTTTTAATTATGCTACCTTCTTTCTATCCCCCTTCTGCTATAACCGTCTCGTGTGATAGATTACTCCGTGAGTTGACCACTCTTATTTGATGGGAAGTGCTTGTAGGGATTGAAGGTAGTGATAGTTCACATTACCCTTAAATCATCAGGTCCTCTCAGATACTCGTTTGCTTGAGTATTGTATTGTATTAGTATTGTATTGAGTATAAGTATTGTATTGCTTGAGTTCATGTATGGGATACCATTCTTTTATAATCTACTAGTTAAGCAAAGAATGTGAAGAATTATCAATGTCATTTTACTATAGTTATATCGTAATGTTTACAGAAAATGTCGGGTACAGTAACAAAGCATGTGACGGTAGTTGGCGAATTGTCCGCGTGCGTTAGTCGACACAGGCTTCTGGAAGTGTCTGAGCTTGAACAAGAGATCGCCTGCCAAACTGACCACTCCAAACATCTGCAGGTATATCCCGTTCCAATCGGGGGTGATAATTGTTTACATATCCATAATTTGATTCATCGAAACTGCGAGTTTTCCTTAGATTTAAAGCTAAATTTTGAAATATTTCATTTATCTCTTTTTGTTTTCGGAAAATTAGATTGGAATAAGAAATATCATAACTTTCAATAACTTCTAGTTCGCGATATAGTGTTTTGAAGACCGAATACGCATTGCACTTAGTACGAGAGATGCCATGTACTAAGTGCAGGGGCAATTAGAAGAAATTAAGAAAAATCGCCAATTTAGGGTTTTTATCATCATAAAATCCCTAAATTTGCCATTTTTTCTTTTCATATATGGTAATGGTGCAATTGTCACATTCTGCCAGTGTCAAGTTTTCCTCGTAATAAACAATTTCAAAGTGAAAAACGTATTCTGTCAATAAATGACTTTATTGACAGAATACGTTTTTCACGTATACGTAAAGTGATAGTGGGTTTACTGGGGACAGAAGAGGATTCCTTGGAAGCACACGAAAAACGCAGTCCTATGCTTTTATTTGATTATCACAGACATTATGCACTTAAATAAACTATCACTATTAAAAAGCATCACTTCTCGAATTCCCGTCAAAAAGTCAATTGGCATTATAGATCGGACAGCTCTTATTATTTTTTGTGGATAGAAGGCAGCAGACGACTCCACCTGGTGGTAAGTGAACACCGTCGCCCTGCGATATCGGCGGTACATGCCAACATCAGTTCAAAATAGAGGGATAGATAATAGGATAGAGTGGAATGGCAATGGAAAGGGATAGAGTAGGAAGGGACGGGCTCTGGCATATCCTCACTGACTCACCGAAACACTTGCGTGCATTGGGGAAGTAGGATAAAATGGAAAATGCAATGCATTTCAAAGTAGTCTTCTGTGGATAACGTGGCCAGTCTTATTGTGTATTTTTGTGTTTGTCCTCTGTATTAACTACTTTATAAAAGCTATAATAATGCAAAGGAAACCTGAAACAACAGAGTAATTGTAGATATTTCTTTAACATTATTAGAAGTAACCTATTACATAAAAACGTATTTATGAATAAAAATGCAATTAAAAATTAAAATTGATAATTAAAGGTAATGCCCAATTTGATTATGTATTCATTCAAGTGTCAAAAAGTACAATTATGTTTAGACACCTAAACCTATTGTGGACGTCCGGTTGGCACAGTTGGTAGTGACCCTACCTGATGTGCAAAAGGTCCCGGGTTCGATTGCCCCGGTCGGCCACACATTTATTTTTACCTATTTAAACGGGTCTTAACGCGAACTTGACGAGCTAGTGACCTTGGTTGGTGCAACCCAACCTAAACGTCGAGTGAAATAAATATAAACATACGCGTTGAGACCCGTTTAAATAAATATGCGTGAAAATGTGAAAAACATTTGCTTAAAGACAAATGTTTGTTCGGGTCTGGGTGTCTCTCGACTCACGACACAGGATAGCCTAGTGTTGGCCATTGACTTGTAGCGTTATTTATTTATATGTTTGTCATCGTAACATCGATCATTACAATATATAGATACAATTTATTGTTTTGGTGTACAATAAAAAGTTTCCATCTATAACATAACTCGTACATTCTTAAAATCAAAATTACAATCGGCAGCGTCTCAAAGCCCTCCTCCAAAACGAATCACTCCGCCACCACGACGCGGCGAAACTCGTGTCCCTTTACGCCCTTCGGTACGAGAAACACGCGAGTAACGCCCTTTCGGCTCTCATCGAAGCCCTAAAGGCGAGGGGGGCTCCGGAAGCGGCTCTGAAGGCCCCAGTCCACGTATTGGAATATGGCGGAGCACATGCAAGACAAAGTGACTTGTTTGGGCTTCAGGATGCTGTTAAAATTACCAAGAGGCTGTTTAAGGTGAGTTTTGTGTATTCTTTTGTCGGGTCCAATACACATTGTAAAGTTATTTTATTTTTATAGAAAAAAGGCGGCAGACGAGCACACAGTCCACCCGATGGTAAGTGGATACTGTAGCCCATGGACATCCGCGATACATGCCAACATCAGTCCAGAATTACAAAAGTTGGCACGCTCCTGAATGCGTTGCCTAGCTTTGCAGATTAAGGAATGGGTTGGAAGGAAGGGTTGGGAAAATGGGGAGGGATAGGATAGAATGGGATGTGAATGGGCATATCTCACTCACTACCGAAACACGTACAGTATTACCACAAAATATAAGTCCTCGTTTACGCAGAAAAGTGCAGACCGAATTCTGACAATAGCCGAACGTGTAAGCAATTTACATTGAACTTTATTTGCAAGCGTTAATGGCAGTATATTACTTGCCGTGCATCCCGCTCTATCCCGTTCACACGATTCGTACACTTTCGGACAACTTAATTGGATCTATATTAAATAAAAAAAAATAAGAGATACGGATAAAACTTTTCAAAGTTAAAAAAAAAACATTCGTTACACTAAAAGTATTATTTTTATTACACATGAAAAATTGAATACAATAGCAATAATTTGTGAACAAAATCAATCTCGTGGAAGTTAACCATCTATTTCACTTGTATTGCTGGCATTTAAATTCACTCTCTTTGCCAGATTTTAACCTTCAAACCATTGTTTTTCATTCCCAGGGTCTCAACGGCGTTGAAAACATCTACACCCAACACACACCACTCCTAAAAGACACCCTCGAAGACCTCATCAAGGGGAAACTTCGGGAAAATCTTTACCCCACCCTGGGGGGCGATGACGGGTCATATGGTCGTAGACCACAAGACATCATCGTGTTCATTGTAGGGGGCGCCACGTATGAAGAAGCTTTGTGTGTTCAACAGATAAATCAGGCGTATCCGGGAGTCCGAGTTGTGTTAGGGGGCACTACTGTACATAACTCTACGAGTTTCCTGGAAGAAGTGAAAGCGGCGATGCAAGGGGTTCATAGAACGCATACGAGGCATATAAAGAATGTGTAGTTTGTTAACTTTACTACTGCCGACAAATATCCCATTCCCCCACTCGCCGTACGCATTTTAAAATTAGTCTTTGTGTAAATGTAATATAATCCTAACATACTTTAATACCACATACCACTATCCCATCACATCTCCACTCCTCTCGCCAATTATCAAAGTATTTCTTATGTAAATGTTTTTTTTTATGGACGAAGGTGGCAGACGAGCATACAGTCCACCTGATGGTAAGTGATTACTGTAGGTAGTCCATAGACATCCGTGATACATGCAAACATTAGTCCAAAATGATAAATGTTGGCTCGCCCCCGGATGCGCTGCCTACCTTTGGATATACGAATGGATTTGGAGAAAGGGTTGGGGGAATGGGGAAGGATAGGATGGGAATGGGCTCTGGCACATCTCACTCACTACCGAAACACGTACGTACATTAGGGAAATAAGATAAAGTGGGAAATGCAGTACATTTCTAAGTAGTCTTCTGTGAGAGAGGGGTAACGTGGCCAGTCGAGTGCGCCCAGCGGCTGTTGAATTGCAGCGTGCACTCTATGTAAATATATTGATGTTCTTTATTAGCACAGACAACTCTATCCCATCCGACTTACCTCACACTTCCCAATAATTTCTATTCAAAAGTATATTTTATAGTTAGTTTTAATATATGGTAGTTTTCCAGACTACCATAGAATTTATGCATTAAATACAGGGGTGACCCCTGTATTTAATGCATAAATTCTGTATTTAACCCTTGAGGGGTCTTCGAATTTTTTAGACAGGGGGCCACACTGACTGTTCCACAAAGTCCCAAGGGCCAAAGCCAAACTCTCTCCCCAGAACTTCAAATGGAAATGATTGATTTGCATTGCAGCGCGATATTTTAAAAGAAAACTAACAAAATTCATCAGTGCAGGAATTTTAAAGTTTGATCAGTTGTATAAATTTGCTCGTTGCTTTTCTTCCGTTTTCGAAACCACTTATCTATGTGAAACAAACATTCTCCAAACTGAAATACACAAAAAATTCTAGAGATCCAAGTAAGCTGATGATCATCTTAAGTCGCTTTTGATAATTGGTACTAGTAAACTTGATCCAACATACTGCAAACATTTGTCTGTGAAAAATCACATCTCATTAATTATATATCATTAAAATGTTTAAGGTTACACTTTAAGTAGATCAAGTGAATAAGAACATCTGTGTTTTATTATAAAATAAGCTTGAGTGTGACGGGCCGGGTGCTAGGCATGTCCAGCTCGCTGCCGCGGGCCGGATTGTAGTTGCCCGCGGGCCGGATTGTAGCTGCCCGCGGGCCGGATTGTAGCTGCCCGCGGGCCGGATTGTAGCTGCCCGCGGGCCGGATTGTAGTTGCCCGCGGGCCGGATTGTAGTTGCCCGCGGGCCGGATTGTAGTTGCCCGCGGGCCGGATTGTAGTTGCCCGCGGGCCGGATTGTAAGTGGCCGCGGGTCGTAGTTTGGATACCCCCAGCATTAATATAATACAAACGTCACATTTGTTAAGTTAACATGTACTATCATCACATTTACTTTCTTTACATTCTTAATAAACTTAAGACTGTATAGTGATTTTTATTTCTACGTTCGAGGATGTACAGTATAGGCAGTAAGTAGCTCAATTTTATCTTAGGCGCCAACTACACGAGCGAGTCTCGCGGCGATATTCTCGCCCGTGCCCACTACACGGCGATTATCGCAGTCATATAATACCATATAGTTACTATTGAAAATAGTGGCACGGCCGACAATATCGCCGCGAGATGCTCGTGCAGTTGACGCCAGTCTTCTAATTTTGTATTTTCTGTTTTAGTTAGTATGAAAGCGAGCCATAAATACAAAAAGAAATTCAATTCTATAACATGGTTATTAGCGTGTCTGAAGTAAATTTTAAAGTCTCAAGCATTTCGATTAAACTCTCGTGTCACGTTTCATTTGGCAGAGTTATGTAGGGGTATTAGAAAAAAAAAACACTCGATTGTTGTGTTCAAAACACATTTTTTAAAGTTTTTATTGAAAAATATTGTGTTGGACAAGGATGTTGTATGTCAACGTTACATTTTATAAACAATGCCAGTGTTTGGCACACCTGACAGCGCGGACACAGCTGTGTCCGGCTCGTAGACACAGAACTCGATAAATCAAACTGTCAAGCAGATTACTGCAAGCAAATTAGTGCCTTTTACACGTACACGCTTATCACAATCCCGCGGGAACGCGCGTATATCTACAATACCTCGGGGTAAGACTATACCGTGCGCGCTTAGCATCTGGTAGGTAAGGGCACGCGAAAGCCGGTACGTGTAAAGAGGGCTAATACAATGATCAATTTTTTTTATAAAAAACCAATTTCACAAGCTTCACACAGCTTTATCAACACGTTCAGTCTTTACATAGTTGCGGGCCGCCCAAATAATATCCCCGTTCCACAAATCTGTTAAAGAATAATCTAGAAAAAATCCCCAAATTCACCGAACGTCCATTCCCTAAATGTGATTTTCAATAAGAACATAATTCAATATTATTCAATAAGTACAGATACATTACGAAATTATTGGCCATCGGCTACGGAAACCCCAACACCACGCCTATGGAATAAAGTATGCAATTAGAGGTACGGTAATTCATAGACGCGGATGACGCGTTCGGGTGTTTCCGGATTAGCCGATGGTCAATGTTTTCGTAATGTATCTGTACAAAGGATTTACATACCGTCAAATACAAATTATGCAATCTTGGCACGTCAATATTAGGTTTTCTGTTTGACCCATACGTACATTTGATGTTCATTTGTTAATTGAAATGGACATTCGGGGAATTCGACGTTTGGGAAACTAGACCTCTGGACATTCGGGGAATTGGACCAAGTGTGCTTGAGCCATTTATTTAGAACACAGATGTGTAACGGGGCCTTAGTTTTTTAGAACTTCAGTTTTTACAATTATCGGTGTTGATGATCGGTTTATGACACTCCCGTAGAGGGCGGCGCGCACATTTATAAGGCATTTATGTATTCTATACAATATATATAGTTATATAGACACAATTGTCCCACGCATCATCAATGTTGGATGACGAATATTTACAAATCAATGTGCCTCATGAGGTTAAAAAAAAAAAAAAAACAATAGCTGCAAGTTATTCCTTCACCTATAAGCGCTGCTTGCTTGTATTTGCTCTACACGGTTAGAAATTCTATCTGGGTGGTTGGAATAGACCAGTGATTAGCAAAAGTTTTTAAGTAGCACTTATGGGTAAAGAAGCCTATTTTCGTTTTAAATGCTCTTAAACTGTTTATCTTTCCTTGTATTAAATTCTTGACAATTTTGTTACCTCGTATAAAAATCATGATTAAGAAGTTCTTGCATGTGTGTTAAAATAAATTCATGATTTTCAAGGCACAGGAATTAAAATTGGAATTTTCTTGTCTTTCAAATAAAAAAACTTACATTAGACAATTATTTAATTTCGTTTCCACTGAGCATTATAACGCGAGTACTGAAAGTGGAATTGAAACTAAATAATTGTCTAATACAAGATTGACACTTATGAAACTAAATAATTTTGACAAACATCATTAGAACGGTACATTATTTAAATGCTACTTTCAAAGTGTGCGTAAGCAATAATAGAATACATAGATATAGTTAATTTAAGCCCAAACAGCACTTGGAAAACACAAATATCCCCCGCGTGTCGGGCGTAAATTGGCAACATTGCCAGGCATATGGCAACATTACTGTCGTTGCAATTAGAAAGTACCGTATGACGTTACATTTAGGAATCGTATCAAAAGTTAAATCCACAACCGTAAGCAAACCGGTCTAAGGAACAAGACATTCGCAAAAACTTTGGAAAACAATTGCAGAAAACCACCATTATTCGACTAACTAAAAATAGTCACGGTCAGTGTTGTGACTATAAGAAATAATATCGATATATATTCTATATATCATTCTTTTATAATTATATGGCGTACAACAATCAACACACGCACATAGAATTCTCTCTCGTATCTTACATTCGCAACAATCATAAACGTTGGTCGCAGTCACGCAATAATAAAAATTTAAATTAAAACATAATATAGCTGAAAAAAAATGAAAAAACAATAATAATTACGAGACCAGCACCGTATTCACAGCGGTCCGTCGGGAACGCGATGCGGGTCCAGTAGGCCCTTCCCAAAAACTTTTTTTTTGTAATTTTTTTGAATGTTAATAATTTTCATATCATCGAAAATCTTTATACATCACAAATTGTACACGAATAAGCTATTTTCGTGAAAGGACTGTAGTAATTTCCTCTCTTATTTATTTTCTATATACATATTTACAACCGTCTTAGTTTTATATCCATGGACTTAGTAGACTCATTTTTAGTATTTAAATCGTTTCGGTTTTTAAATCTCTGTAATAAATGTAGTTTTTTAAATATATATATATATAAACTAGCTGCAAAAATAGTTCCTAATGCGTAGTCCTAATGCTACATATTCGTTTAAAGTATTTGGATTGAGAGTATGTTACAAATTTTATATTTTAGAGTGGTCACTTAAATTTAATGCTGTATAAATTTGGCTCAAGACGCCATTTTAGTTAAATATCGGGTTTTGGCGGAGCCTCTTGTCTATGGCAGTGTGTGCTGCCAGTTAGCGCGCGTCATAAATAAAGATGGGTTCGCATTCGAAAAAATACTCACCACTGAGGTAATAAATACTCAATATTTACACTTTAGTAAATAGTTGCACTTTCGAGTGTATATTCAATATTTACACTTTCGAGTGAATACTCAGTATTTACAATTTCGAGTTATAACACTCAGTATTTACACTTTCGAATAAATTATCCGCATCTAACGTTTTCACTGAGTATCTACGAGTACTCTGATTGCGAACGCATCTCTAGTCACAAAAAATTGCAATAAATGTGTCTTCGTCCACATTTGGCGCTACCCAGGGAGCACCGCGCGGAGGTCATGGACTGAGCTCCCCTTCATTCCATTATAGCCGTTTTATTTGATTCCGCGATGAGCTACTGAGAAAACGTTCCAAACTAAGCATGGGATTTTAAAACCAGGTGGTTTCGTTGCAAATAAATAAATCATTTGATTAAATTAATTAATTATATGTTTCTTCTATGAACTGTTAAATGAACATTTAGTGCCGGATCTAGGAGAAGTAGCAAACTTTAAGAATTCTAACACATAATTGTTCAGCCACCTTTGCCTCTCAAAGTCCGCATAAAAATGATCAAATAGTATTATAACATTTAAGTTTGCCAGATCATTGGCGTATGACTTGTCGGGGCAACTACCGCAAGCACTGGGGTCTAAATAACTCCAAAAAAACACTCCCCAATTCGTAATAGCCAGATTCTCTGAGGCCTTTAAATACTCTCGTGGAAGGCGTATAAAACTGTGATGCTGGTAACACTTGTTCTTATAACCTGGTAACACTTTTTGCATGCCGTGTTCTTCTGTAAGGGAGCTGCTATATAATAATATGTTAATGTACAAGCAATTTATATTTATAACGCATATGTATGGTAGCTAGTTGGAGAACCTAATAAAATAAATAAATAATCAAAGGGAGGCTTGTGCCCTGCGGCGGCATTTTATAAGCCCCTAAAGTTAATTTTTGAATACAGTGTAACTTTTAAATATGCGAAAGCATTGAATTGCTTTTTGGGTTTAGATCCGGCACTGCATAATGACGTCAATATTCAGAAGATAAGAAAATACGGTCGGATTCAAATTGAACAGGAGATTGCTCGTTTTACACCCCTAACCTAATTAACATTTTTATTGTCACGACTACTGGCGAGGGACGCCGGTGGACTAGTTGTATTCAAATGGGCTGAACAGCATCGCTAAGAAATTAGAAAAATCCCGACATAGGTATTGTGCATTTATTTGATGCGACAGCAAAGGGGACTCCAAGCACACTTGAGATGTGGTCAACACGCCATTGATATTGCAACACGTCACGTCTATATTTTTTTCTGAAGGGAATAAAAGCAATGACGTATAATCCATTGGATTTTTATATAATTTGGAGATAAATCTTTATCACAACAAATGTTCAACGATTTGCTGACTAGGCGCGCTACAAATGTGAATATGTGTACTACCCAATAATGTACGTTGGAAAATATCAAAATTTTCTTTTAAATTTAAACTTTGTGTGTACATTGTTTCAATAATTGGATCCACTTTCAAATGTAACACTGCAATATCAACGGACCAATTGCCCAAAGATCGAGAGTCTGTGATTCTTTATGGAACCGAAACTACGGAATTTGATTTTGAGTCGTTATTCCAAGTTGATGGCTCTAAATCTTTTCCTTTAGTACTTTTATATGACGTTGAGTTAGTTTGAATAAGATTTAGGAATGACATACAAATTTTCGGTATTTTATTATAAGAAAAACAATACGTAGGCAGAAAATAATGTATTAGAAAATTGAAAATTGTGGCAGTTTTACGCTAAATGACCTATATTTTTTAATCTATCACAGATTGGAATAGACCTGGCGTTAAAGCAAAGCAAATGTTGTTTATTAAATATAAACTGCTACGGCACATGACATTTTATGAGCTTCTCTTATAGAAATATGCATAAATAAGACTGTGGCGTATAGTTACTTCTCAACACCCTATATATTTCCCCAGGGTTGACCTTAATGGGCAAGAACAACGCCGAATATTGCGTATATAAATCAAGCTGGTTACGAGAGCGATAACAATAAGCCGTGGAACTTGAATAACTCTAAAAAGGTGGATTCGCCAATTCGCAATGGATAACACGGTGTTTTAAGGCCTTTGAACGTACTCGTGACTACAATGCGAGGTCTCTGCAATGCAGTGGAACTTTATAGGCTGATAATGATTGCTTGGATATTGTCTCTTTCTAACAACCGGTCTTCACTAACCTGTATTTAAGACTTAGCCGATGAGCTAAGTTCTCTATAGGCCTTCCTCGCGACGCTGTTACGTCCAATATGAAGTACAGCTTCTCATACACATGTATGTGTATGTAAACTGTTTCAGTGCAGTTCACAGATATAGCAGATTCTAATTTTTGGAGGAATCTGATATATGTATTTTGATATATACAATATATTATATTTTTATATTACTATATACATGTAATCCTCAATACTCGTATTATATGGGATTTGGTAGCGCAATTTGCACCTATAAATTACCCTATATTGGGGTGAAAAGAACGCTACATAAAACGCCCTAAGAATAATCAATCGAGGGTAGTTTCGCGAAAATACCATTTTATACATCCCTAAGAGTGTAATTGACGCGTTCTCGCGTATTTCACAGATAAACCTAATAGTTCTAAATGAAAATGTATAACTACAAATCGTCGTGGATACGAGACAATTCGTTTTATAGAAAACAGAACGGCCGACGGAATTTGTAATTTCTGTTTTTATACTGTGAATCGAGTCTAAATGCGCACAATCAAACGCTTTTATTTATCTTACCTATATTCCGACTGGAAGATTCGGTACAGGGGGTCTACTCCAAAAACACGAAAAACGAAGTTTCGTCCAATAATTCAGTAGATTCCTACCACGAAAATATTCACTACGATATATCGGCCCGAACGAACTTAATTTGACATTTGAAACTACTCCCATCGCACGAGACAACAATCGAAATATAGATTTGGCAGGAGATACTTGGAGGTCAAACGGCAAATTTGACGATAACAATATCTCACCTTTTAAATAATTGGTATTACACGATATATAGAGCTACGAACGAAGGAAAGTGAGAGTAGGGTTGTAGCACTTCGTTCGTTGGAACTTCGGTCGGGCCCGAAACATCTGAATCGTAAAATCAGAGTAGACCCCCAGGTTACACCGGTGGCGGTCACGAGTTGACTGAAGAGGCGAGTAATAAAGGTTAGTAGCTGCCAGCAGTTTTAACAACCACCTACATTTTACCTTCATATTCGGAATACGCGTTTAACCCGATTTACAGCATAAAATTGTATATACAAAACATAAAAAGCAAAAAGTTATCTGATCAGTAAAGGTAATAAAACTAACGACCCACCTCGGCCCACGTCGGCCCACGTCGGCCCACGTCGGCCTCGCGCGCACAACGCGGATTTTTTAAAATTTTACGTTACTACCTAACTTTCGTAAGTTCCAGTAAGTTGCGACGGATTTTTAATATCCTTATAAAGATTGTAGCAAAAATTGTAACTAAGATTTTGATTTTTTTTTTTAAATATGGGTTTAGATAAAGTTTTTTTAATGGTTAAATGAAAAAAATGAGATATAAAACCGATCCGAGGTTAAGTATTCAATGAGTATTTATTCAAAATAAATTCAAGACTTGTAATTACCTCATTCTGTGTCTAAATAAAGATATTCCTTCTGGTTTCCCAAAGGAAAACTATTTCATAAAGATATATTAGAAAATTAGGCTCCTGTAGAATAATTGCAAAAAGATCCTAAAAGTTTTGAGCTGTTAAGTTTTGTTCGATCAATTGTGCCACTTTAAATCGGTGTGACACTTTTATAGTTTTTCTGTTAAATACCAACAAGTAAAATGCTTTAGTTATTTCACTAATAATATTAGGCAAAATGTTCGTATTGACGCATCTGGCAATGTTATCCGAGGTTGCGACAAAAATTGTAATTAATCACCGTTTAGAATAGGTCAAATCATTCAAGACATCTTTTGTTTCCGATCGTCTTTGTACCAGCTGACCTACTTTTGGCTGTTACATCCAGTTTCAATACCATGGCCAGGGCGTAAGGGCGTCCTATGTGGTGTTACACGGTAGAAAGGGACCGCGGTATGGAAAAATGACGGTATTGTTCTATATATCCATTACAATTAATTACGCACGAGTGACACAGGTAGCAATAGCTCCCCACCTCACATCTGGGTGATTTTCTAATGAGTTTAGAAAATTATTTTTAATGCGAATTTCCTATCTACAAATAGAGAACAAATATTCTGTAATAAGTATTCGTTTCATTATAATTTTGTCATATAAGTTAATGTAATTATTACGGGATATAAAGAGATTTTAATTGAATGCACAGCGGTTTAGACACGATAAGCTGTTGTAGAAACTCGTTGCATCTCGGTTAATGCACAAATCGATTAATCAAAGTAATCGGATTTCTATCGATTCCAATCTGTTCTGATAACCGTAGTGGCATTAGAAACAGTCACAGATATCATTGCCAGTGATCATTCCGACTAATTATTGGCGATTACGAATAAAATAATAATCGAATTAGTAGACGATAGGTTAATGGTTCATTCGAATGTCGATGAAGCGACAGCGGCATAAAAATAATCGAAGGAATAATCCATGCCTCGATTCATTCATTCGCCTTGTCTAATCGACCCGTATTCATTTATTTGAATAACTTTAATAACCGGATAATTCGATTGGTTTCATTCGCAATCACGTATCGCTGATTCCTATATTTCAAATTGAATTCAGTGATCGACATAGACTTTTACAATTTCCGTCGACCTTGTTACACTAGAGATTATAATAATTTGTTTGTGTTTAGAATTCGCTCATGTCTCAATAAAAAATCAAAAGAATACGGAGATTTCTCTTTTTCGAAATATTCAATCTCTCGAGTTTAAGACGGTAGTTTTGCTATTAGAAGATCGCCCGTTTCTCAACGACTAACGACTAATTTCCACAAGTTGAACTTTGTCGGTGATCGCTATTGTATAATAAATAAGACATTATACGCGAGTATGGTATAATTAAAATTTAGCGTCATTTTTAGTCACTTTCAGCGCTGAAAATCAGCACTGAATGTTTGTCTATATCTATACTAATATATAAAGAGGTAAAATTGTTTATTTGTAGCTACATTATCCGTGTCTAATATAGAATATATTTTATTTTGAAATTTTTAAAAAAAAAAAAAAAAAAAAAAAACTAAACAGAACCGAGGGCGGGCGCTAGTATTAAATATTGGACAGGACACCGCTGGTAATTATTAAAACATGTTTTTCTTTCTGTTTAACGGAATTAATTTGGACCTTATCTTTTTAATGTTTGGGAACCAGTATTTGACTTTTAAATTACCGAATTAAAATCTATTTTCGACGATAACGAAAAAAAAGGCTTTTTTATAAAGACATGAGCATACCCTAAAAGGTTCATACAAATCTAGATATAAGTTTTCCTCTACCTATATTAACATGACCACCTCTCGCTGCCGTCGAAGGTAGTACATACCACATACCATCACGCACACACTCACACTACACTTACAAACAAATAGGTTAAATAATTATATCTTTATTTCTTTGCCCCGCCGTGCTAAGCGAACCGTTTCATCGGTAGTTTTTAATAATTATTTCTGGCAACACTGTAGGCACTAAAACCATTCTGAATCCATGTCATACATGTCATTCAGTTTCACTACAACGGTCAGTGTCATTACTTAAAACCACTAGTGTTGCTAGTATTAAAATATAATGATAGTAATGTGAAAATTATATAGTGTTGCCATATAGCAAAAGGATCGGTGGTTTATGTCACTATTCCCAGCGCACAGAAATATTCAACATAACAACGATAACATAATAATAATAACTATATTTATAATTAAATACGAATCAATTATTATCAAAAACATGTTTCGCTAAAATTCTTTGCTTTTCTAGAATTCCTAGATCAGATATAATATCTAACCACGATTCTTTAAAGTTAGGTAGCAGAAATTTTTAAGCGACGATTTAGTTTTAAGACTGTATTGTTTGTTTTAAAAAACAATTTACAAGTTAAATTGAAGATAGTAGTCAGATTGTCAACTGTAATTATCAAATCAGTTCAAATATTTTGCTTTTGGCGGTTACGAAAGTAAATAAATATGTGACATATCTGAACTTAGGGATTTCATTGTTCTTAGTATTCAGTTTTAATTTCCTACATATTGAGATTTCACGGAAAATATAAAAATTATGCTTCATCTTAAAAATATCTATTTAAACATAATTTTAAAAGGGCGAAATATTTTTTTTCATAAACTTAAAATCAATATGTTCAAATCGACAATAAAATTCCCAATGCTCCGATGACGTCACAAAAACATTGTATTTTTAACCCTATTTTTATAACAGTAGAGTTTAATAATCTGGTTCCTACATAATTCCGTGACAAAAGGGAACCTTCTCAATAGTAATATTAACAAAATCTCTATAGCTTTTAATGTTCATATATTATTTAAATTGAAAAAAAAAAAAAAAAAAAAAATCTTTTTTCAAAGCGCTCCCGAAAAATTACAATTGTTTCAAATATAAAGGTAATCTGACGCATGTAATCTGAATCGTAGATATAGATTTCTAATAAACTGTTTTTTATTTTACTATTTACAAGTACATATAATTGATAATCACAACAATGGCACAAGGATTAGACGATCAATAAATGACAACACCATCAAAGATAATTTTACTGATTGAATCAACAATATTATAGCATTATTAAAAATACAACCTGAACTGTTTAATCGAAAACCTTCATTACTAGAGATCGATCGAATAGAATATTTGTCAGTATCGAATAATTTTAATGTATTGATACAGAGATATTGGTATTGGATCGATCGTAGACGACGAGAGTTAAATTTTAATTTTAATGTATTGATACAGAGATATTGGTATTGGATCGATCGCAGACGATGAGAGTTAAATTTTAATTTTAATGTATTGATACAGAGATATTGGTATTGGATCGATCGTAGACGATGAGAGTTAAATTTTAATTTTAATGTATTGATACAGATATATTGGTATTGGATCGATCGTAGACGATGAGAGTTAAATTTTAATTTTAATGTATTGATACAGAGATATTGGTATTGGATCGATCGTAGACGATGAGAGTTAAATTTTAATTTTAATGTATTGATACAGAGATATTGGTATTGGATCGATCGTAGACGATGAGAGTTAAATTTTAATTTTAATGTATTGATACAGATATATTGGTATTGGATCGATCGTAGACAATGAGAGTTAAATTTTAATTTTAATGTATTGATACAGAGATATTGGTATTGGATCGATCGTAGACGATGAGAGTTAAATTTTAATTTTAATGTATTGATACAGAGATATTGGTATTGGATCGATCGTAGACGATGAGAGTTAAATTTTATTTGATTTATACAATTATAAATCACGATAAAGTTAAACATTACTGTGTGATTTTAATTTGGTACGGCAGCTTTTGTTTTGTTAATATGGCTTAGTACAAAAGAGCTTTGCAAAGCTTTATATTACTCGACTTTTGATATTTTTGAAGTTTCAATACGATATTTACTAGATCACATAGTTACCAGCCGGATCCAAAATATTGATAAGAAAATAAAAAATGGATACAAAAACTAAACCTATATAATTCAATATGCTTTAATCTGTTTTTCAAATCAACACGAATTAATGATCGACGATATTATCAATATTGTTTATATTTATCGATAGTCTAACTCCTGCCTATAGATATCCAACAGAATTCCTGAAATGTCCAATCTCTGGATAAAGAATAAATCTTTGAGTATTGAACATTGAGGATGTTCCTTCTCGTTGCTGCATTTGACATAGTTATATGAAGATATTTCATTGAAAGTTGTCATAGAGAAATGCGGTCATTTCTGAAAACTCAGATACATACATAAAAAAATCCACCTTCCCTTCTCGAGTCCGAGTCAAAAGGGGCCGACATGGAAATGTATGATCTTTTGTTTTTGTAAAAAAAAATCAATTACCATCTCAGTAGCAAAGATCTTGACTAGGATAATTTTAGAACATAACACGCCATGTGGGCTCAATTCGGATTACTTGTTACATGTCTTTTATAGATTTATAAGGGTTTCATCGACGGCCACAGTTGCAAAAATGACGGCATAGAGTAAAAATTAACTTACGTTTCAAAAATGGCCGCAGGTATCAAATCGAAGCATTAAAAAATGAGTACACATTTAAAAAAAAATAGTATTAAAAGATGGCCGCAGTTTAAAAAAAATACGGTCACACGTGACGATAACAAAATCTTCGAACCTTTTACCTTCATTACATTGACTACGTGGTGGGTACTTTATCTGACATTGTCTTTGAACATATGCATATTGCAGCAAAAAGTCCTTATCGACTTTGTAAGTTAGGGTCAATTTAGGTAATTGGCAATAATTGATATTAGATAATACCAATTAAATTTAAAAATTGAAAACATATAATACATTCACAGTCTCTGTATAGAGAAAAAAATTACCTCAAAGTCAGGAATGTAGTTTTTTTATACTTTGTATGGTGAAGAGTAATTTAGAGTAGAGTTATTAGTAATCTTAACCGTCGTATAAAAGGTGCCGATAGTTGGTCAATTTTAAATAATTAAAAAAAAAAGAATGCATGTTCGGGTATTGACTTTGACAGGGAAGTCTAATGTGGGTCGTTGAGACCGGCGACTAATGGGCTTGTAAGGAATCGTAAGACGTCGCTTGAAAGGCTCCATTTGATTGTTGGTCGCCATTTTTAAATGTCTGCCGTGTCGCTGCGACCTTTTCGTGTCTGAATGACCTATTAGCAAAATATCCGCGGTATCCTGCCCTGAAAGCAATACGATCTACGAGCAAAATGTTCCATTACTAAAATTGATCAAATAGCAATTCCGACTAAAAATATTACAAATTTTAACAATAATACAATCTTTATAAAGTTTGAAAATTAATTGATAATAAGTCATACTAATATTTCAGTGTCACTTAACGTTCATTTTGTAAATGGGACGTTGTGCTAATAGAGTTATCTTTAGGTCATTTTGCTAATGGGACCTAGTGCTCGTAGATCGTATTACTTTTAGGGCATTATGATGATACGTACGATATTTTAGGATTGCTTGGGATATATTTCAGGTTCGGATATATCGTATACTCTTTTCGGTTACAGATACGGATATGAAATTATTTCGGTTACGGATATGTTTTAATGCACTTGTATCACTAACTGAGGGCAGAGAAAAATAAAACTCAATAGGGGGAGGGGGGTCAATAATAATTATTTTTAGTTGTTTTTTTGTGAAAGTAAAGTTGTAATTATTACTAAAAAAATATCAAATGAAAGCAGCAAGAACTTGTCAAAATTATTGGCGTTTAAATTGCGGATTCGGCTTCGAATATTTTTTTAATTGGGATATGCGAGTTTCGGTTACGTGGCTCCATAACATCCCTAATTCAGATACGAAAGGGCGGCGACTAACGGGCCCGTATACCCGATGGCAAAGTGTGACGTTATTTATTAATATCAACGGTTGAAACCTAATTTCACTTAAATACCACGTTTTTGCCGATTTTACGCTTTTTATAAATCATTTTATTATTTTCAAAAAAATACTAAAATGATGTTATATATACAAGTTGTGTCCCAACCTTCCCCGAAGTCTGAAGTCATGGATGCTGTTCATAATTCTGAGTGTTAATTGAAATTGAATGTTATGTATTTATTGTAAAATAATATATTTTTTCTGAGCTTTGTATTTAGCAAATTTGTATGAAAATTTGGATAACCTCTTAAAAAAAATCGTTTCTTTTTTGGAAAAAAATTTCGTAAACGGAAATTATATCAGTCTTTGGGAAAATTTCGGGCACAAAATGTATTCGTGACGTAAAAAAACCACAACGTGGCATTTAAATCAAATAAGTCTTGCCAGTCGACATCAACGAAAATATGGAGAATTATATTTGGCGGCTTGGGCGGGTGAATGAAAAACGTACACGACGGAGGGTAGACATAGGTATTTGTCTGTCAATAGCAACACAACACCGTCACTCAGCTACGCAGTGTCGCCGCAACCACGGCTCATCTAACTGGACCGAAGCATCGGCTACACTAAATGAATCGTGACTAACCCGTTTACATAACAATTATCATGTTCAAGTACGATAACAAAAGTTTAAAATTACTTTGTAAAGTCTATGACGTACGTACATTACGTCCCTATCAGTTATGTACCTAATTCCGTGACATACAATGGCAAACACATGTTTTATCGCACTGTGAATGTATTAAACCTTTGTTCCCAAAAACCTTTATCCCCAGTTACCCGTGACCCTATGTGTATATGTATATAAGGTCTTACAAAAATAGTATGAAATATTTTAGTATGTCAATCAGTACACTAAAACTATTATATCCAATTAAAAATTAACATTTTATGTTTTTTTTTAATAGATTAAAAAAATAATTGCTGATTAATTTACTTGTATGTGCATAATACCATCCATACTGGCTCGCTCAGGTCTTTGACCTTTTAACGCGTTCGCTTCTGATAGTAACGCGTAAGTAGGTGTTATGCACATACGAGTAAATTAATCACATTTATTTTTAATATAATAAAATTTCACGAAATACATGTTAATTTTTGGTTGGATATAATGATTTTAGCGTACTGATTGACACATTAAAATATTTCACACTATTTTTGTACGACCTTAAATGTGTGTAATGTGGTGTGCAGTGTGTCGGTGGGTTTGCGCTTAGCACGGCGGGCGCGTGTAGTGTGTGCGGGTGTGTGGGGGGCGGGCGAGGGAGGCGGGAGGAGCGCACGGGGGGAACCGCCCCCGTTACGGGTGGGACGTAGCGCCGCCTTGGTGGTGGGGCGCCATTAGCACCTGCTGGAAATAATGAAACAAATATGTTAATAAAGTTTATTAGATGTATTTAGAAACTAATGTAGGCGTCCAAACAAAAAGGATTCCGATGTCGACCAGCTTGGTAACCGGGGAGTTATGGGCAGATTTGGTAATTAAAATAGATCTCTTACTACATAACGTAAAGATAACACGTTAGATAAGGATTGTTAATAAAAAGAAAATTCAAAATCCAAAGGAAGTGGAATATTACGTCTGATCTAAAAAACAGTTCCCTTTGATAGTTACACAGGGGGTGATTTATCAAGAAAAGATTTATTTCTCATAATTTTATCCATGACTAATTATTCGTAGTAATCAAATACAAAAACTAGAAACACAGGTGAAAACGATCTAAAGTTTATTAAAAAGGGTTCATATAACGGTTTAGTACAATTTTTTTTTATATAGAAAAATGGCAGCAGATTTTATATCTGTATACAGTCCACCCGATGGAACACAAACCACACCTTTCCATTAAACATTTGTATAAATAATGTTAGTTAGTAAAGTAAAAGATGTTTGTGGCCTAATATCGCGTCTTTCTGCGTTTTCTACCGCCAATATAATGAGTAATGTTCTGAAGAGTTTAACGACTTATGTCCAATATGGTAATTGTCCAAAAACTGAATATTGACTTTCAGAAATAAGTTTAATTGAGAAAATATAAAAAAAAAACTTATTTATTTTTATTTAAACGGGAAAAAATGTATTCCTAAGATATAAATCAATATAAATAAGATAAAAAAAAATATATAATATGACCGAATTGAACAAATTTCGTATTGGTCATTTATAATTTTGGACAATTTTCGTATTTGACATATGTATTTCATGTTGGACAAATTTAGTATTGGAAGTATTTTTTTTTTTATAGTTTAGTGGGCGGACGAGCAAGCGGTCCCACGTGATGGTAAGTGTTACCTCCGCCCATGGGCACCTGCAACACCAGGGGGTATGCGGGCGCGCCGCCGACCTTGCAAAATCCTTGCAAGTTTGTCGTTGCTTGGACGAAACTACGTATTGGACAATTATCACATTGGACATAAGTCGTCAAACCCGTTCTGAAGAGCTGTTGTCCAATTTGATGCTATCTTCGGGTTTTTACAATCGCACTACGCGTTATCGTCGTGCGGTTCAGCTGCACTTCCTTGAGATACAGTTGCTGCAGAGCCTGAAAGCTGTGCAATGAACGGCCAGCTGAGGTTTCCCATTACGCTACAACATCGGGCTCTACAAGTGAGCTGTGAACAGGATTGTGGTCGGTCGGTTGCGCATCCCTATGGTACGGCGGGATCATAGGGTCATTTTTTTAGGTAAGCATAGAGAAGTAATTTTTTTAGGTAAGCATAGAGAAGTATCGGAACACAGGAGCTACAGGAGTTTTTTTTGGCACCAATTGGAAGATATGGACCTCGATCAAGTGTGGTTCCAACAGGACGGTGCCACATGTTATACAGCCGGAGAAATAATGACTTTATTTTTTTTCTAAATTAAATCTGGCGCTCAATATGGATGGTATCCTTTATTACTGCCAAGCTAAGTAACTATATTGATAGTACCTCCTTAATAGTAATTAGGCCAGGGCTCTAAAACCATTAAAATGTCAGCCCGTTATACATGTGTAGATATATGTAGGATATATCTGTAGTTTTATGTGTGTGTGTGTGTGTTACCTGAATGGGGTGCGCGTGCGGTTGCGGCGGCGAGGCGGTGGGTGGCGCGTGGTTGAGGTACGCCACCGGGTGGTGGTGGTGATGGTGGTGCGCGCCCGCGCCGCCCGGGCCCATCAGTGGGCAGATCATCTGGAACAGTAACCACTAATTGTCACTACTTGTTACTGACGGAAGGGCCGTGATGTGGGTCGGGAGCATAAACACTAGATCTCAAGGTGACCAAATCATCAAATAGTCTATAGTTGCCACCAGATAGCTTGGCACAAAACGGTATTCACTGTCCTCTGCCACTCTATCAAAAACGCGTCAGTGTCAGATAATAACAACAAAATAGTATGGGAAGTGATACGGTACTTATGTACCACTACCGTTTATAGTACAATGCTGGTATTATGAAACCTCCAGGGACGCGTCGCTACGTTGTCAATATTCCTGGAGCGACAGCGATTATCACCATTTGAGGATTTTGAGGGAATCGGTGTAGGGAGGTGTGAATGCCCATTTGTGCCAAGCTATATGGTGGCAACTATAGCTCACTAAATATCAAGAAGACTAGGTATTAGAATGACTATCTTGCTAGACGACTACATCAAAAGAGACTGGGTCCCAAAATGACCAGATTGTGTATTATCTTTTACAAGCATAATTGATTGATCAGAGTGTCGTATAACCTAGGCATCGACATAAAAAGAAAAGGGAAACAGTGAAATTATTCCAATAGCAAGTATATTAACACAGTGTGACAGGGGGAAGTAGGAGTCACAACTTTTGAAATATAAAAACAATTGGATATGGACACTAGACGATATTTTTTTAACAATAACAGCCTATGAATATTTAAATTTTTTTTGGTTGATAAATAAAAAAAATTGTTAAATGTTTGAAAAGATATCAAAATAAAAAACAATAATTGCAATTTTAATCAAAATTAGCTCATAATTAAAAGTTGCATAAGATATGACGTCACAACATGGGAGGGGGCCACAAAAATATGACATACAGGAGGGGAATCAAAAAACCACGAAATATGCGTGACGTAATTTATGGATGGCTCCTAACACACACTCCTAACTACTCACCGGGAACTGCGGGTTGGCGGCGAAGTGGTGATGCGAGTGGTGGGGGTGGGGCGTGTGCGCGGGGGAGGCGGGCGGGTAGAGGCCGGGCGATGCGGCAGCCGGGGACGGCGCTGGTGGTGGCGCGTACCCCACGCCTACCTCCCCGCCGCCCACACCCACACCGCCAGCGCTGTGGTACATGCGAACCTGGAAAAAACAATGATAATTAATACATTTGAGACTATCGCCTTTTTCAAACGTATTTATCTATTTAAACGGGGTCTCAACGCGTATGTTTACCTTATTTATTTTACTGGACGTTTCGTCTGGGTCGCACCAACCACGGTCACTACCCCGCCACTTCAATCAGCTCGTGGGCATGATTTCAACTTTTCCTCCCTATTTTCCCGTATGATCACTAAATTTATTGTTAAATTGTCACTATATCATTGAGAACTGATTGCATGTTTGTTTATATCATCATTGTTTCTATGTTTACAAATAAATAAGTGGAATCGAAGGTATTTCATTAGTGATACGTTACCATATGTGGGTATTGCAGCGCGTGTTGTGGTGGGGCGGACTGCGGATGGGGGTAGGGGACGAACTGTTGCATGGGGGCCGGAGCCAGCAGGGGCTGTCCCGTTGCTGCCGCTACTTGCACTCCGGAACCCACTCCCACTGGAAAAGAGAATATTAATCAGATAGCTGTGGTACGCCTTTGAAGTGTGCACCTAAATAGTGTCGCAAAAATGAAGCGATGATGAGTAAACTCGTCGAATACACATATTTTTATTCATTCGTTTTATTTCGCTTTGGTCTCTAAATACCACGTGGTGGTAAGTGAACACCGTCACCCTGCGACATCCGGGATACATGCCAAGGTGAATCGAGAGTGACCTTTGGACTGACGTTGATAAGCATCGCGATTATCCATAAGTCACAGTATCCACTTACCACCATGTGGACTATATGCTTGTATGCCAACTTCTTCCTATATAAAAAAAACACGAATTACGGCATTACAGGCTATTTCAGCTTGTCAGTTATTAACATTCCTTTCGGATGTCAGGAGCAATGAGTTTGCATTAGGTTATTAAAAAAAAAATCTCTTTCAACACCCTAGTTTCATTACAACTAAACTAAAATTTTCATTAAAATTCTAGCAAATATCATAGAAACAATACGTACAGCTCTGGTTTAGAATTAGCCGCAAGGGACACTAGAAACGGCGCGGTTGCAGTAGTCCTCAAATTACTGTCATTAGCTTTCATAATTCATATAATTAAAGTTATCAAGACTCAGTGAACCGCTGGATAGAATCTCAAGGTTCTACGCGGCCCTCAAACGCGTGATAAGTAATAATCAAGAGCCGCAAGTATTATTAATTCGTGAAGTATTTATATTATTTTATTGTAATTAGCGAAAAAAGCTTAAGAACTTCGAGAGGCCCATATCTGGCAGTGGAGAGACACAGATGGGGAACGAGTTTAACGCGAAAGGAATGTGTCAACTATAGTCAGGCGAAACGTTGCAAGTATGCAGACATTGATTTTAATTTATAACAATAACTATTATTGGCAGCAAATAAAAACGCAATAAATCAAAATTATTATTTTTATTATATCAATGTATTTGATTCTATTTAGTTATTTGCAATGTGCATTACAATAGATTGCAAATGTATACAGTCAGATTGACACATTAATGGCAGTAATGGCGTGCCAAATTACATAAAGCACAAATATACAGACCATTACAGAAATACGCCTTATGTACACACGTATTTATATTAGAGTAATAGCATCAAAAAGTAGTAGTTAGAACACGTGTTATATCGTTGATGTACAATAAAATAATGCCGCGCAACACTAAAGCGGGAGCCGTCAGTGTTCTCTCGCACTTCGCAACCGGAATTCATTTAACTCGTTCCCCATTTGTAGGATGACAATAAATTATACTTACTTTTTCGGAAATTTCGTTGTTGCTGGCCAGGCATCGGCCCGCTGTGTGGTCCCGCACCGCCGCCCATGCCCGCGCCACCGCCCATGGCTGCACCATACGCCAACTTGGGAACAGATGCTTATATTTACCTACAAGCTCAAGGTCAACTCGTCCGAGAGTATTTTGAATACTGTCTCTGTGGCTCTATCGTATCGTTTAAATTAGTCTGTGTTGGCAACATTAATATAGTTTTATCTTTTTTTGTATTGAAATACTTTTTTTCCCTACACTGTTCAACATTCTTCCTATCATGATGTTCGCTATGTGATCTCAAAGACCGGGTGCACATTAGCAGACCCGACAGCCTTTAGGGCATTATATCGGTCAATTGTCGCGCCCTGTTCTGAGCGCGACTTCATATCACGGTATAATAAGACAAAACTGCCCGCGGCCAATAGGATTCTAATGTGCGTCCGGCCTAAGTCGGATGTTAATACAATGAACTTGGAGATTGATATCATGCGTGCGCTGAAGTAAGATCATACTGCAAACATATTGCTTGGTAGTTGCATGTTGAAGACAGGAATAAAGAATAAGAGTTACGCATTTCTCATAATTCGAAAATCAAACCAGTTTTTTTACAATTTGGTTAATATATTACATATACGATTCCTCGGCTACACTTTTCCAATTGACATTATTTTGTGCAAGTATCACGCTAAGCGCGAAAGTACCTAGCTAAAATCATTCCATTCTGGTCTTTATTACTAACGTATAAAAGTACCTGTTCTTGTTAATTGTACTAATATTCTTAAACTTCTTTATTAGGTTGAATTACTTTAGGTTGAATTTATTTTTTAAATAGAGATATGTATGTATTATACATACACTCCTGGACACCTGAATCGAGCCACCCTGCATTTTGTGTATAAAGGCCTGAAACATAAAAATAATGTTACGTGAAAAAAAAAAGTTTTATGCAGTTTTGAAGCTGACATATTCACTACCATTTTGCTATACTATTATTCTAAATTTAAAATCACGAATTTGAACCACAGAAGAAAAGCAGTCAGTTCGTTGTTTTGAAAAAAAAAATAAGGAAGCAGAAAGTTTGAATTGGAGCAGTTTTTCTGATTTAATTTATGGCGTTGTTTTTTTTCAAAAAAAAATTCGTTAAATTGCTTTTCTTGAGATTTGTACCGATTTTGACCTTAAAATTATGGATACTGCGCCTAAAGTGGCCGTGCAAGCTGTGACACTTTTTCAGTGGGGTTTAGTCAGTGAAATATGAAGGCACAACTTCATTTAAGACATTCTGCTGTTCAAAAAGTGTACCATCGATATCTAGAGAGTGGCGGCTTCGTTCGCCGTCTAGGAAGATCACGATTCCGAGTGACGACGGAAAAACAAGATGGGTTATCTTTACGACAAACTTACGAAATCATTACCTGACCTCAGAGCCAAGAAGTTTCGAGACTTCCATGGAGTGGCTGTTAGCGCTCGGACTGTAAGGATTTATTTTTTTCAAAAATCCAATGGAAATCTTCCCCATGAGAAAGGCGCACACACGACTTGTTACACTTAGACTAAACTTTTCCATACTCTGAATTCAAATTTGGAATAATGGCATAATGAAATGATGGTTAGTATGCCAGATTCAAAACTGCATAAAAACATTTTTTATTGATCAAAAAAATTTTAAGATTCAGGCCATCAAAATTGAAAATGCGGGGGGCTAGATTCAAGGTGTTCGGGATTATATTATTTTTTCCACTACACAGTATAAAAAAGTCATCGAAATGGACAAGTTTATATTATGTGTGCAATAAACTCCGAAACTACTCAACGAAATCCGCATTTCCAATTAAATATCCTTATTTAACCTGGTATGTTTAAATACTGTAATAATGTACGGTATAAAGAATGGACGCATTGGTTTTTATAACTGTACTTCTGTTATGTTTATTTAAATAAATAAACAAATGCATTTTCTATCAAAATCGGTACAATAAATTTGAAAATAAAACAAGGTAACTAAAATTGTTTTCTCAGATAAAATCACGTTCCGAGAAGGCAAATCTGCAGGCGAAAATTAATATTTAAAAATCTGCTATATAACTTTGTATCAGCTAATGGAAATAAACCATCTGACTGGCTCATGTTATCACGCGTATCGCGAATCTGGTCTTCATTGCAAAGGTCGCGGCATGATCGACTGATATATGTTATACTATGACCCGGTAATATCTGCTAACGTAACATATAGATAATTTATGTAAGGTAATTAAAATGGTTGTGTCTTGACGTGTTTTTTGAAGTAAAAATTCGCATATTTAAACCGTAAAAACCATAAACAGCCCTTTTATTGTGCACCGCCGAACACGGTCGGGTCTACCCACACACATTGTTTTTTTTTTTATTATGTTAATGGAGGCAGACGGGCAAGCGGCCCACATGATGGAAAGTGGCTACCGCGGCCCATGTGTACACCCGCAACACCAGGGGGTATGCGGATGCGCTGGCGGCCTTGCAGAATATATTCACAGCTTTCTTGAAGAATCCCATGTCGTAGCATAATGTGACAACCTTCGGGGGCAGTTCTTTTCACAGCCTAATAATTTTATTAATAATTTTCAGAGATCTTATGCTTCGAAAGCGAGGCGCTACGACAAAAGGGTTTTTTAGCGGTGAAGGCGCAGACTTGTGTCTTACTGGGGTTGAAATCAACCAGATTCAGACAACCCCAAATCGAGACTAAGATGATCTAAGTAGTCTTCGATTTAGGACAAGTCTAATGCGACTGTTTCTCACTTCGACTTGGGGTATGTTGGCGCGGCCCCAATCCAGTACTGTCATCTGCATAGCAACGTAAGTTACCAATTTGCAACAGGTCGTTGATATGCAGAAGGAACAGAGTTGGGGGATAGCACGGAGCCTTGCGAAACGTCAGTATGAAGTTGTGCATGGGGGATATATGGCATTAAAACGGTACGGTGGACAAGCGGATTGGTGAGTTCACTCTTTCGGTGGTGGTGTAAAGTTCCTCAGGACTTGTGGTATCGGTTTTTTATCCCTAAATCGCTTTTTATGACACCCACGGGGAGAGCTTCAGTTAGCTCAAATACTTACGGATTAGAGTCCTTTGGAGGAACAATTTAGGAAGAAAGTTTTCGGGATTTGTGTGTTTATTTGGACCAACCAACAATGATGCAATATATTTACATTGACATATAATTATATACCATTTGACATATATAATTATGATATACCTTTCGGTACTGACTATTATATTAATTACTAGCTGTACCCGGCCACGCGTTGCTGTGGCTGCCCAACAGATGGCGCTTACCCTGTTTTTGGGTAAAAGGTATGTTTTTACCCTGTGATAGGTATACAAAAACAAGGGCGTATTCGAATGCAGCGTTGTGTCAAAATTTGAAAGCATTCGGTGAAGAACTTTCGGAGATTTAAGATTTTGAACAAACGAGCGTTTACATATTTATTTATATAGATGTAATTATTTTTATATATAGAGAGATGTAATTACATTATGCAAATTATTTTATTATGTTGAATTCATTTATGCGTTACATTTCAATTTTGCATGTCATTTTTATGACAAACATGTAGACAACCTCTGTTAATTTTTTCATCTATTAATACCATGTTTTAGCAAATAAATTATGAATTATTAAACAATACATTGCTATAGAGGAATTTAAGTCAATTTACCACATATTTAATTGTGGACAGATTACTGATACTGTGTAAGTAAGAAAGGTGGTAAGGTGGTAATGTACGCATTAGGGCCATGTAAGTTGCAACTACTTTTAGTATTCTGATTTATACGTATTTTAACTCGCGAAAATACCAGCGTGGGACTTTAGATATGACAAAATAATGGCGGTATATTGCTTTTAGTTACGTATCTATTAGGCTTATTTCGAATAATGAAAAAACACTATTCGCGAATACCAATAATTTGCTTTGACTTACAAATCGCAAATACGCATTGGAATATAACCTAACCTACTTACTACACAGGCATTTGTAAAATTGGTAAATTATTTTTAGTTCAATTCATAGTATCCAAATATTTTTAGTTCAATTCATAGTACCAAAATATTTTTAGTTCAATTCATAGTACCCAAATATTTTGAGTTCAATTCATAGTACCCAAATATTTTTAGTTCAATTCATAGTACCCAAATATTTTTAGTTCAATTCATAGTACCCTAATATTTTTAGTTCAATTCATAGTACCCAAATATTTTTAGTTCAATTCATAGTACCCAAATATTTTGAGTTCAATTCATAGTACCCAAATATTTTTAGTTCAATTCATAGTACCCAAATATTTTTAGTTCAATTCATAGTACCCAAATATTTTTAGTTCAATTCATAGTACCCAAATATTTTTAGTTCAATTCATAGTACCCAAATATTTTTAGTTCAATTCATAGTACCCAAATATTTTTAGTTCAATTCATAGTACCCAAATATTTTTAGTTCAATTCATAGTACCCAAATATTTTTAGTTCAATTCATAGAACCCAAATATTTTTAGTTCAATTCATAGTACCCAAATATTTTTAGTTCAATTCATAGTACCCAAATATATTTTTAGTTCACTTAGTAAGTACCTAATTGTTAGTTCAATTTTACTATATGATTTTAAATAAACATTGATTTTCAAATGTATTTTTTGTAGACCTATAAATTATTTTCAAATGTTTGTTGTATTAGAAGACCTCTTTTGCCTCACTCATGTTGGATTTTACTATTCGATTAGTATTCGTTTAGAAAATGGTGAATTGAGATAACTGGCGAGTATTTGTCAGAACGAATACGAACATTCGGAACATCCTTACTGTATATATATATATATCAAAACTTTTATCAATAAAAGATAACAGCTAATCAGCTGTTTTAATAGAGGATGTGCACAATCCAAATCTAGCCTATGAATCCCAAGATAACAGTAGTTAATGTTCATATCAATAAAAATAAATAAAATTTAATCATTAATTTAATACCCTTAATCTATTTTTAATGAGTTCATTATGGAAGGCGTTCACTGATATTAATATTAATGACTAAGTTGACGAAGGTTAAGTTTAATATTTATCTTTTGTCGAATGTAAAACATTGTGTGACATTTTATTCTATTTCCGTCTCTAAGTCAATACAATAAGATTCACTAGTATTTTCACTTTTACAAGTACGGAATTCAACAAGTAGTTTCGGATAAATCATAACATGATGGATGGGGTCTTATCATCCTTTAGCGTGTGGGATTGCGTGGCGAAGTGGTAGTTGAGATAAGTATTCATTAACGTCCCGATACTGCGCTATCAGTGACTTTTTAATGCTCCAACTGGCAGGACCGTTTGTGAAATTGTGATATTTATTACATGTTTTAAACATAGAACTGAGACCCATTGGAATAAAGGTTGGGATTTTAAACAATTTAAAACTAAAGTATATTAAATAAAGAACTGAGTGATTTGTGTTAATATAGTAACACTGGAAAAATCTGAAGAACTGGAAACACTGGAATTAGATTATATGAAGTTATGTATACCAAAGAGCAACCGTTATATTGACGGTGAATAAATCAAAAAGTGCTCCAAAAGAAAATTAACCAGTACACCAAAAACAAAATTTAAGTGTTGGAAATGACAATGTGGCTAATATTACTACTTCTGACGTTAGCAATCATCAAAGTGTATAACAAATTATCAGCTGGTAAATGTTATTCAAAAACTATAATGGCCGGCAAAGTGGTTATTGTCACGGGCGCCAACAGCGGGATTGGATACCAAACAGCTAAAGAGTTAGCCAGAAGGGGTGCCAAAGTTATTCTAGCTTGCCGTGACGACGAAAAGGGCGAAAGAGCTGTAAAATCCATAAAAAAATACACGAAAAATTTGACTATTCGATACGAATATCTCGATTTGAGTTCGCTGGCGTCTATTCGGAAATTCGTCGATGATTTCAGGAAGTCCGAAGCGAGATTGGATGTGCTGATCAACAATGCAGGAGCCAGTGGTATGGGCAGGATGAAAACTGCTGACGGGATAGTCCGAGACAT
Organism: Sesia apiformis; assembly: GCA_914767545.1. Classification (NCBI taxonomy): domain Eukaryota; kingdom Metazoa; phylum Arthropoda; class Insecta; order Lepidoptera; family Sesiidae; genus Sesia; species Sesia apiformis. The sequence continues at coordinate 2,115,630 of OU611968.1, forward strand.
GCAGGTCAACCACTTCGGGCCATTCTTATTAACGATTCTTCTAGTCCCATTACTAAAGAAGTCATCTCCAAGTAGAGTGATCAACGTATCATCAGTGCTTCACAAATTTGGCACGATAGAGGACATTAACGAAAGCTGTTACAGTTATTTACAAACTTATTGTAATAGCAAGTTGTGTAACGTGTTATTTAGCAGTGAATTGGCTCGACGTTTAGAAGGAACAGGTGTGGACGTGAACAGCTTACATCCTGGTCAAGTGAATACGTCTTTGTACAAGAACTCGGTATTGGAGAAGTTGAGATGTATGATCTTGTATTCTTTTTTCAAAAGTCCAAAGGACGGGGCGCAAACGTCTATCTATTTGGCAGTTTCAGACGAATGTGAGCAGATATCTGGGAGTTATTTCGTAGATTGTCACGAGGCGATGACATCTGAGAAAGCTGAAGATCCGATTTTAGCGAAGAAGTTGTGGTCCATTTCGGAGGAGTTGGTGATGTTGAAACCGCAGGAAGTAATTTGATGTTACATTTGGTTATTAGAGGTTTGTTCTTGATGACTTTAGGTCTTTAAAGTAAGTTTCATTGTTGTGTGCCATCTGTGTGTAACGGAACGTCTATTAAAAACGGAAACTTTGTTTTTTTAATTTATTAATTCAAATGTAATTTATAGTGTAATAGAATAGTGTAGAAAAAGATAATAAAATAGTTTTATTTAGAAAATATACAATTTGTTACATTTTTGTCAGACTAAATTGTACAATGAGGGGATTATATAAACAAAGTAACATTACGTTGTATATGGGTCTTACAAAACCAATAAAAATCCAAGCTATAGCAGTTAGTTAATGAGCGTATAAAACTAGGCACTCAAAACGACATATATTAGCATCAAAATCACTGCAAATCTCAATCGGTATTAGTGACAAGAAAAGGGTAAAACAATCGACACACATTATTATTTCATATCAGCTATAATATTAATTTAAAACGTATGTCGATGGCTTTGTGGAGAATATCTCGTAATAAATCGGGCACGTGATGTAGGGTAATCAACTTATTTTTTACCCAAGAACTAAATATGAAAATGAATTGTGTTGATACTGATTTTTGTCATTATTATAATTATTTCTAAAGCTTAATTACTTTTTGTCAATGCTACATGGTAGATTTTATGGAAATATTTATTACTAGCAGTTGCCCGCGACTTCGTTCGCGTGGACTTTAGTTTATAATAAATACCGTCTTTATTCGACGTGATTATTTAAATTGATATAACTTCTTTATTTATGAACTGATTGAAATAAAACAAACACTAAATTTTAAGTGAAGCTTACCATAATACATTAGTGAAAACCGCACCCAAATCGGTTAAGCCGTTTCTAAGATTAGCGCGCACAAACGCACAGACAAAAATTCTAACAATCATTGTTTTGGGTTCTATTGCGTTGATAAAGGCCCCCAATAATAGTTTTTCTCATATATCTTCCAGGTACAGACAGCGATCAGTTACATTTTTATTATATGTATAGATTATGGTTTTTTTTCGTTAAATTCCACACGTGATGATGTTTATTTTGTATAAAGGCTCATTATACCTTATATACTTCTTGTTTAAGGCCTCACATTGTCGTCAATGTGACCGATTGTTGGTCCGATTTAAAAAAAAATGCTACTTTAACTAATTACTACTTTGCTAATTTAAACAGGTTTTTGCAATTCGAATTAAAGTTTGTCACCATTTTATTCTGATTAATGGACAAAAATCGGACAATCATTATCGTTGTCTGTGTTAGCTCTAAGCAAATTCTATTTGTATTCCCATGACGACTTATTGATCAAATCTATACGATCTATTTGGCAAGCAGTTATGAAAACAAGCGGTATGTTAAATCATAGACAAATGTCAAACCATTACAGACCTTACGGGGGAGTTGAAATGCGGATAATAATAAAGTTTTAATAAAAAATATAATACTTTGCCTAGTGCCTAGTGAAGGGATGTATTCTAAGTTTTATAATAATTGACAATTATGATGTTTCTAGTCAGTGTTGGCATAATCCGATGAGTTTTAATCGATTGATTAGTCAACTAAAATTTTTTATCGGAAAAATTTTTGAGAGCATGAAATCAGAAATGATCGTAATCACGATCAACTGTATAGATAGATAGTCGTGGGATGAAGAGAAAATTACTGAAAATTTTCGTAAATACTGATTACATTCATATTTTCATAAAATTTACATTACATAAAATGTAATGGTCATTAAAATTATTTCTGATTGATTAAGTCACCTATTCATTTATGTGATTAAAGTTTATAGTTAATTAAAAATTGTAGTGATGAAATATCAACACATGTCGTAAATCATTGCACGATCATTATACCGTTACCTGACCACTTTTCAGCTCAAGATCATAAGGAATAAAAACAAGTGAAATCTATTTAATTTTCTCGGACGTTATTGAATCGACAAAATCATGAATTAAAATATTACACAAAAAAATATTAATTAGCGGGATCATAGATGATTAGTTTGTCCGCATTTCAGCCCTACCGTTTGTCAAAAACCTCACCGCATCGGGGCGATCCCTTTTGTCGGGAACTACCAAAATAGGCGGCGCGTACTGTCGGCATTCGCATGCCAACTCCATCTGCGTTACCGCCAGTGTTTCAACAGTTATTATTTGCCAACGTTATGTTAAAATATTTTAACGCAGTATACAGATATGGGCGCTAATAGCTGCAGATTATTGTCATAAACATCGACAAACATAAATGATTATTTTATCTTCTGACTGACCAAATTGTCCCACTCTCACATTGCCGTGAAACTTACTAACGTGTCAATGAGTGAACGATGATTATCACTTGCTTCCACGTGTGTTATTCTACCAATATCGTCGTTAATATAGTAGCACATTATTATTACTTCAACAAAATATCTTTATTGCACTTAATCGTAGAAAAGGCAAGCTTAATTGCCTGGAGGCATTCTCTACCAGCCAACCTGTGGGTTGAACAGAGGTTGAACCTGGGATTGAATATTTTGTCGAGGAGGATTAAAAACTCTGAATATTTAGTACAATATTTGGGAGAATGTTCATGATTAATTTAAAATAAAAAAAGAGCTGAATTTTAAAATGTTGTAGAACAAAAGGTGTTAGTTTCAATTATAAAAATTCAGTATAGTATAGTAATTATACATACATTATGTTTTGATTTTTGTATGTATATTTGTATTATATGTTTTTGTATTTTTGTACCAGGGTTCACTAATATATTTCAATTGATATTTATATTGATATATATCAATGGATATTTATCGTCAAAATTAGATTTTTGATAGATTCCACGCCTTCAATACTGACATAAATAAAAATATGATCACTGCCACTGCCAATGATCCAACACTAAACATTATAATTTAGTTGAATGCTGATCAAGTAGACTGATTAATTAATATCACACTAATTTTACACTCTAATTTTACTCTTTTTTTTTGTTTTATAATACATAAGTATATTAATCAAACTGAAGGTTTAATTTAACAATTTGGACACATTAACAGCACTTACAGAATGAAATTTGCCTCTTTTTTACATACATCATATATGGGATATTTTGATATTTATTAGTTACTAGTTGAGCCGATAGACGTTGTCCTGTCCAAATAATACAATAATTTCAATAAGTTCATACAAAAATCCCATAGAAAAAAGCACTTTGTTTTTCCCGAATTTTCCGGGCAACTTTCCCAATTTTTCTTTCTCTAAAAACCTCATTCGGACTATTGCAAACATTTCAAAAAAAAAATAACCAAATCGGTTGAGCCGTTCTCAAGTGATGCGCTTACCAACGAACAGCATTTAATTTATAGATATCGGATTTTGAGGAACCCTGATATACAACACATACAATGTATGTAATCCATCACGTGTTCATGTAATCAACCTATTTATTATTTTATCAATATTTTCTTATCACTACTTTTAAGTAGCTTTCTACGCCTTTATTATATTCTCTGTTTTAACCGTGGGTTGGCTGCAAAAGAATGCTATAAAGCATTAGGTATGCCTTTGTACTTTAGTGCAATCAGTTTAAAGAAGTAAAACATTTAGCTACGACATCTTGTACTACCTATTATACACATGTACTATCATCTACAGACTTCTTACCACCGAAGGGTTGCCTGGAAGAAATTGCTTTAGCGATAAGGCCACCGATTGTATTTATAATTGTTCGTACTTTGTATTTCTCTGTACGTTTTTGGTGTAAAATAAAGTGATCTATCTATTGTAATATTAACGACGACATATTTGTATTATTCCATGTATATTGTCAATATATAAAATTGTATTAGCCAAAAACTGTGGAACTCACCGGATGCGGGTGCTGTAAGTAAGCCGGCGGTTGTTGCGCGGCCGCAGCTGAAGCCGCCAACATTGCGTAAGGGACCGCTGTCATCTGAATGAATGAATAATTCAATTTATAAAAAGGCCTTGTATTTAAACGGGCAGCAAATCATGATCAGCAAAACAAACTATTTTTGAACAACTGAAATTAACCATTTCAACACAATGGCGACGGAGTTGTAAGTCTATTGTCACAGGAGAACTTAAACCCAATCCACTTTGAAATTTGCTGCCACTTTCAGTATTTCCGCTACTCATTTAATGATTTCCCTTACAAAAATAACAAACTTATATTCAATTTACACTAGGGATATTTTAGTTTGTATCGATATCTTGGTTAGATTCGGATAGTAATTATGTGATTTTTTTTTACAGAAAAACGGCGGAGGACGAGCATACAGACCACCTGATGGTAAGTGGATACTGTCGTCCATAGACATCCGCGGTACATGCCAACATCAGTTCAGAATGACGGAAACGTTGGCACGGCCCCGGGTGCGTTGCCTACTTTTGCAGATTAAGGTACAAATTGGGAGAAAGGGTTGAGAAAATGAGAAGGGATAGGATGGGACGGGAATGGGCTCTGGCATATCTCACTCACTACCGAAACACGTAGGTACATTGAGGAAATACATGGGGGATCCTCCAAATATTGTATCGAATGACTTCAATTATGTAACAGTTCATTTATTAATATCATTAGTAAAAATACACAAAATGATAGCAAATATAACAAAAATTTGAATTTGTTAGCCTGGCTTTTAGTAGTCAGTCACAGAGTAACTACAAATTTCAATCTTAAAATTTTACGCTCTATATAAATAAGTCTCGACAAACTGTCTGAATCTAATCTATTTCTAGCCTCACATATGTTCTGCCGGAAAAAACTACTTACCTTATAGAAGGTGAATATATAAGTTATTGCAGCACTAATAAAATTAATTAAATAATTCCAGTTACCCCATCTTCGTATTTCGAATACACAGGAGGAAATAATGAGAAAAAAAAAGAAACAAACGTCCAAATACAAGTGCGCTACGTTACGTTGTAACCACTTATGTTATATATTTATATAGTTTTTAAGCGTTTAGTAACAAAAGGGAGGTGGGAAGAAATATCTGGGTTTCGTTTAAGGCATTTCAATTTAAGCATATAAGTTAAAAAAATCTTAATTTAACTATATAACTGTACTCACCATATGCGGCGGCGGCGGATGCGGTGCGGGCACGTAGCTGACGCCTGCTCCCACCACTCCCACTCCGCCGAGTCCCACGCCCACGCCCATTCCCATGCCGCCCACCGGCGTGCCCGGCGTGTGCGGCCTGCCCACAATACACGTTTGAAATTAGGGTTGTTAGGGAGGTCCCTACTGGTAGTGTCTACTGGGGAATTTCTTTCGCCTTCTGCACCACTGACCAGTAGTCTCGTCGATAAATATTTTTTTATACACATTTTTATTTTCCTAAGATTTAAAGGAACGAATGATAATGCTTAAAATAAATAAAATAGACCTCCGCTCACTGCAACTTAAACTTATTTAAAAAAAAAATCGCAAGTGTGACGTGTGAACTTGGCGTTAATATTAATGCCTCATTCTTCCCAACCAACTCAACAACTGCAACTTTACTTTCAAGGAATTATATTAGCAATCACTTTTACTGCTGTGATTAAATCAAACTTTTATTTCGGATTCGGTTTCGGATAATCTTTATTTCGGATATCCGATAGTTTCGGTTACGCTTGCGGATCTCCATAACATATGTAGTTATAATATTGCTCGATTGACCAATATTGATATGTATTTGTTGCAGCGCTGGATGGAGCGCTGCAACAAATACATATCACTTTTTAAACAGAGGTAATTATAAACATGTTTCAAAGTTAATTTACAATTAGTATGCCTATACTAATTGTAAATTAACTTTGAAACATGTTTTAGCGTTGAGTGTTAGCAATTCCCTAGTTTTATTTTACGTCATTTTGCTGGGTCTTTTTGCTCTAGGTATTACGAGACGTTATTTATTTATTACTTATCGGCTCGGGTTGGGTGTGGAGGAGCTTGTTGGTGTGAACGGTTTGACAGCGAGGTTGAACTCTTTCGCGTTGGGGTTGTAACTCAATCAACCAAAATACAGAGATATAGCATTACGCCCCTAAAAAAGTGGCATTTGCAAGGCGGTCAAATTTAACTAAAGTCAATGCAGTCCGTCATTTGGCGTCAAATAGCTACCAAGAACGTATTATTAATAGTTTACCCTTTTTTACAATAACTGCAATATTTATGACGTGACGGTGTTATTGATTTAAAAAAAAAAAAATAGAAATTTAGAAATAATTGAATAACAAAAATTGTTTTCTATATAATTCGAAATTATATTTATGGTGTAATATTTTGCAGTAAATAAGTTTGAGTAATTGATTTTAGGTAATAAAATCCAGCAAAGACCCTTAAAACGTAATTATTATATTACTATGTTTATCGTGACATTAACATTACACAGTTTTGTAAAAAGGAATTATCCATCTATATATTTTAGTTGATCGATGGCTACGATATATAATTTAGTTGATCGATGGTACGATATATAATTATAATAAGTAGGGTTGTTAGGAATATGATATTTCGGAAAAGGATATATGTATTGTATACTCTTCTACCGGTTTCGGTTACAGATACGGATATGGTTTCCATTTCGGATATGTTTTTAATGAAGTTTTTAAGAAATGTATTAATTACTAACTGAAAGCAAAGAAAAACAAAACCAAATAGGGTATAATTGCAACTTTACTGTCATAAAAAATGTAATCTATCAAATCACATGCAAGCAGCAAGAACTTGACAAAACTAGCTTGGTTTAAATTCCGCCCCTAACAGTGAAGACTAAAATTATTTGTAATGATATCCGAATCTTTTATTGAGGATTGGATTTTAAATATTTTTTTTATTCGGATATCCTAGTTTCGGTTCTGATCACGGAGCTCCATAACATCCTTAATAATAATAATGTTCATAGACGTAGCTGGTTGTATTACTTACCGGCTTGGGTTGGGTGTGGAGGGGCTTCTCGGGGTGAACGGTTTGGCGGCGGGGTTGAACTCCTTCGCGTTGGGGTTGAGGGTTGACTTCTTGAGGGTGGCGTTGGCCACTGATACGGGGGACGCTGGGGATGCCGGTGGGGATGATGGAGACCCGCTGCTGCTGGTCTCTTCCGGCTTTGGGGCTGTTGGGGGCTATAAGGAAATAAGTTATTTGTATATGTAAGAAATAAATTGGCTCAGTAAATCAAGTAAATCCACAGGTTGTGTTCGATCATTCTCCAATGTGCCATGATGGATTGTGATTCCGTAATACTCTTAATGATTCCGGTTAACTTCGAGGAGTTATTTATTCCTTTCATTTTTGGATTGCTGAGTTACATGAACGAACATAATGCAAAGCACATGAGTCGCTCTCAGGTCCTTATAAAATATAAGTAGGTGAATCAAATGAGTCAAGGAATCGTTGAGAGGAGTCGGATCCGCGAGCGGAGCCGGATTAAGTGAGTCGAAACACTCCGAGGAATCGTGAATACCCACGACTACTATATAGTCACGTACGGTAACCCTCAAGGTTTATATGTGGGTGGCGAGTCGTTCTTGAATAATAGATTCATAAAGTAAGACTTAAACCTACCTTGATTTTTTTTTATTATTATTTTCGCTGGGGTACAGGTTCTGGACTTTAGTTGGCAGTTCGTTAATTGTTGAAGGTGGGATGCATTTCCATGATCTCCTTCCATGTTATTATACGTTATTGTATTTAGCTTTCTCGAATGTGTGCAGAAATCTCAGATCTCTTAATATTTAATTATACTCAAAACTAAAAATTAACTAACTAAACGTTAAATTGAAAGTACTATTATCACAAGTACCTACATATAATTACATCTATATGAGTTACCCAGAGTGATGAGTTACCTTGTGGTGGGCGGGTGGCGTGTGTTGCTTGGGCGGGCGGGGTTTGGGCGGAGGTTCCGAAGGCGCGCCAGCGTTGGCCGATACTTCCGGAGTGCTTGGGGCGGGCGGCGGTTGCAGCTGGGGAAGGAAAATGAAAAAAAATACACATCATTTACGGTTTATTAGTAAAACGTGCAATTCTTAAAATGGCAAATTCTTGAAATATTTTTACAGGATAGGTTTCGCGATTTCAACATTCGAGGGGAAAATCATTGTGACCAATTTCTGTATTCGCGGATAAGAATTCATCCGCATTATTCGGATCAAAACTATCCTAAATACATTCATTGCTATCGATATAAAGGAATATATTTTATTTTTTTAGGTAAATAAACACCAAGCAGTTTCTTCCGATCTAGTTATTTTGAATCAGCACATAACGTCGCACCACAGGCCACCCCTAGTAAATCACTAGATTCTGTAAGCCAATGCATACGACGACTGATAATGTTAATTTTGTTAAAAAACTCTATAATTAAAAGCATTTATTATTATTATTATTGATTTGTGATCTCATAAATTTGGAACGTATTCACGGTTTCCTTCTTCGCGGCGTATTTACGGAAAGTTGAGAATGTGAATGAGGAGCTTTGGCTGTAATTATATTTAAATGTATTTAAGTCAATAATATTAAGTCAAATAAAGTAATATGTGTATCCAACAATTCGCAAGGGTCCGCGTGGTGGACTATGGCCTGTATCCCCCCCCAGTGATTCACTAGAGGAGGTCTTTGAACTGTAGTGGGATATTATAGATTGGTACAATGTACAGGTAGATTTTGTATCTCGAAAAGTGATTGATGGTTGAATTTTTGTTTGATTAATATAAAAAATGTGTATTAGGGGTTTTATGGTTTAACAGTGATAGTTTATTAAACTTCAAGGTGCCTAGTGTTTGTGATAATCAAATAAAAGCACGAGACTGCATTTGTCGTGTGCTTCCATCTCTGCTCTGTCCGCAGTAAATGCGCTATCACTTTACTCGGCGACTTCAGATTTACTTCGACGTGACTATACATTGACAAGATGTGTTTTAAATTGTTTTGACTTTAATAATTACGGTAAAAACACTCGAGTGGCAGATTGTGTTAATTGCACCAATGCGATATATAAAAAGAAAAGAAAAAGTACAGGGTGCGCGGCCTCTCCGGGTTTGAAGGATGCTTGTCGGGTTAACATCGTGAAAGATACCTACAGGGTATAACTTAATATTAAGAACTTAGTTACTAATAATAAGAAGTTAATATTATCATGTCGAGAACATTAATATTTTATAGATTATATTTATAATTTAAAGTTTAACTTTAAATTAAAAAGTTAGGTATTATTATTTGGGTCTCGTAGCTGGTGCAAAAATAAAATAAATTAATTAAAGGGGGTTCGGACATTTTTGTATGGCGTCTGGCATATCAACTTTCTGGCATTTTGAAAAATTCCCGATTTTCCAGCTGCTAATCAAACCTTAATAAATCGGTAGAATACGTCAAAGCAAACAAAAAATGTTAGGTCTCGATTTGTGTACTTTGACCTTGATCATCTCAGTTCAAAGACGTTTTAGGAGTTTTTACCTACGGACATTATCTGTTTGTTTTGATGTCTCCTATCGATTTATTTAGGTTTGGTTGGCGGCTACAAGATCGAGAATTTTTCAAAATGGCGAAAAGTAGGTACGTCACTTAGGTCACATGCCCTTTCGTGGTTTGTTTTTTTTCCCCATTTTTTCAATCGCCGGGTTTAAATTATTCCGAAGGTACATATCTTAGGTGAATACATACACATGCGTACATTCATGTCGTAGGTACATACCGGTGGCTGTGGATTGGCTGGTGGCTGCGGTTGTGGCTGAGGTGGAAGTGGCGCTGGCGACGACAGCAGTTTGAAGTCCTGGCTGAATTTGCGCAATTCCTGTTGAAGGAATGAGCATAATTTTAACAAACGACGAGGAAAACTTGTACACCTACACCCTACTTCTTTTTCCGAATTCTAAGCATGCTGCCGCATCCGGTAAAACACCATGTATGTATGAGAATGAGATTTATGTGTTTAGGTCCTTTCTCACCACCTTCTAATACTTTATCAGAAAGTCAGTATCAGATAGATTTATACGGCAGATAATTTATCTATCAGATTGTTAAGTTACTTTATGCGGCGGTGACAAAAGCCGTTAGAATTGTAATGCAACTGTAGGGTAGTTGTTCTGGTGCATATAGTGTAATGGTTGCGTGACATTACATTCATGTCGTATGGCCTGCGTTGCCATCGCCACGATCACTGGATACTGATCCAAGATCATTCTGCATAACTGATCTAAGCGACAAAATTGAAATTTTACAGGTAAGAATATTTTGAATTTGTGTTTGTACTAGATTATTTACAAGGCGCTTGGACTATTACTAAAATATTGTGTAAAATAAAAATTCGCAAATATTTTTAAGGCTTGTTTGTAGACTACGCTAAATTGAATGGTATGGCGGAAAAAAAATAAAAACATCAATATTGGCTGCTTGAACTAGTTATGCATAATTGTATCTAATTGTGACATTACCTGGACGTCGTCGGGCCTGCGGTCGGCGGGGGGCGGCGCGTGGTGCCGCGGGGGGCGCGCGTGATCCCCCGCGGGGGTGCCACTGGGGGCCGGAGGGGCCGTTGGCGCCGGGGCCGCTGCTACTGGCACCACCACAGGGGGGTTTTGCTATTGAAGCGGGTATACAATTTGTTATTTAATAACTAAAATCTGAAAATCAAAGTATAATGCTAGGATCCGACCAAGAATGAGAAATGATGAGCGGGTAAGCCAACAAGACACCGCGAAGAAAGATTTGAAAGTAGACATTGTTGGGAATAAGTTTTAATATAAGATTAAAATACATATATACCTAGTCTAGCCATAAATATTGTTATAAAGAAAACATTCCCCTTTTACATCATCATTTTATTAGAAGAATTTGTGTTATTTTAGAAATAAATAGGTCTTTTTTTATGGACGCTGGCGGCAGACGAGCATACAGTCCACCTGATGGTAAGTGGATACTGTCGCCTATAGACATCCGCGATACATGCCAACATTAGTCCAGAATAACAAACGTTGGCACGACCCCGGATGCGCTGCCTACCTTTGGAGATATAGGAATGGATTTAGAAAAAGGATTGGGAAAATAGCAAGGGATAGGATGGGAACGGACTCTGGCACATCTCACTCACTATCGAAACAAGTATGTACATTAGGGAAATATGATAAAGTGGGAAATGCAGTACATTTCAAGGTAGTCTTCTGTGAGAGAGGGGTAACGTGGCCAGTCGAGCACGCCCAGCGGTTGTTGAATTGCAGTGTGCACTCTCCCCCTATAAGGTGTAAGCATTTTAGAAATATAACGGTTATTCGAAATGGTCACCATTTGCTTGCTTTTACACAATCTTTCAAAGGTGGCTAGTATTCGATTGAAACACGAAAATTGACAACTGTCACCCTTATGGAATGTTTTAGGGATTCAATAATTATTATGGCGTTTAGAGCATGCTATGCTCTCTAAAACAGATCATAAATCATAATCGAGCGGATCGACGGTCAGAGTATTCAGCTCTAATGAAGTCGGGAATATTCCTTTCTAGCCACGCCTGTGTTGAGCAAGCCTTATGACGTATGATACCTGGTGGTGATCATTCTTGGTTAGGGAACAGGGTATTGTGAGGCTTTACGACCTTCTAAAGAATCGTATCTTGATAAACTTGAGCCGACGTTTTGATACCCTTTTGAGTACTGTTCGGTTCAAAAATAATTTGATACTGCGAACCCGCAAGCTGTGGAACGAACTGCCTCAACAGGTCTTTCCATTATTGCTTGAGTTTCTCAAGCATCAGTCAAAAGCTAGTATAAACAACTATTATCATCAGATCACTGTTATCCCTATTATCATCGAGTTTTTATCATGTGAACACTTGTAGGCGAGAATTGTATGTAGTTTGGTCGCATATAAGAATCGTATAATACAATATTCTCGCCCGAACCGTTCGAGAAACTCTCCTTGTGTAAACGAGCCTTTACGTTACGATATGGGGTTCTTCAAGAGAGCTGTGAATAGGATTTTGCAAGGTTGGCGGCGCACCCGCATACCTCTTGACTTTGCAGATGGCCACGAGTCCACGGTGACCATCACGTGGACCGGTAGCTAGTCCGTCTACTTCCCCATAAGAAAAGACTTTTTATGGAATGTTAATTTGGTTTTAAACACAAGAGTTTGTAAACTTGCTTTAGTCTTTGTCAATGTAATGTCCTCCTGTATTGATATTGTAATTATTTTGATCTAAATATCGTTCTATATCCAGCAGTTTAAGATGAAATGTGATTTATTTTTAAGATAAAATTATAGACATTAAGAATATTAACAGTATAACGAAATAGAGTAGATATGCTATTTATAAATCTCTACAAATATACAGCTATATACAGGGTGTCCCGAAACTAAACGTCAAGCGGGTACCGGGCGAGAGGCCAGTCTATACCAGTTCTGGCAAAAATAAGAAAAAAAATCCATATCACTTAGTTAAGTGATAATAGTCATATTTTTGAAAATGTCGAAAATCGACACCCTTGCCACGTCTTTGGGTACTATGATCACAAATTTTCCTAATTTGATAGTGATTTTTTTTTTTAATGTAATCCTAAATAACCATGCTATTATGGCAGTCACCAATGAAACAACGAAATGTGTTAGTTTAGTTAAAAAAAAAAAAGATTGATTGAGGTATGGTTTAAAAAAATTAAGTCAACTAACTTTGACACTTCACCTTTAAAAAAAAAAGTACTACACTACCCTAGGCAAGTAATTTCAAAAGATGGCCTATTTAGTCAAGATTTCAAAATGGTACAACACTTGCCACTTTTCTTTTCATAAAAAATATTATTGCTTATTTTTAGCAATAGAACTATGTTTCAAAAAAATTCAACCTAAAGACAAATGTGTGTGAGTGAAATTAATAATGAATCTATTGTTGTATTATGGTAAAATATGATTAAATGAAACGAAAGGAATTATTGTAATAATTTTATTTCATTATTTTATCTTAAAACTAGAGTAAATGCTCAAATTGTTTGCCTTGGGCCCTAATACAGGCTCTGCATCGCCTCAAAAAAGATCTCTTCACTAGTCGTGCAAATCTCCTTGAATTTATTTCTTCTGCTGCTTCAATAATTTTGTGGCGCAGCTCGGCTAGATTTTCTATCGGTTTTGAATACACCTTTTCTTTTATGCAGCCCCAGTAAAAGAAATCAAGAGGGTTTAGGTCCGGAGAGCGAGGAGGCCACGTAATCGTACCAAGTCGCCCAATCCACCTTTGGGGAAACTCAGTGTTTAAGTAGTCACGCACAGGGCGAGCATAGTGCGCTGGGCAGCCATCTTGTTGAAACCACATTTGTCTGTAAGTGTTTAGTGGTACGTCTTCTAACAAATTTCGTAGATCGTTTCGGAGGAAGTCTAAATAGTTGTCGCCATTTAATGTTTCAGGCAACTCAAATGGTCCAATCACTTGTCCGTTCAAAATTCCGGTCCACATGTTGATTTTAAATTGATATTGCGAGCGGTCTTCGCGCATCAAATGTGGGTTTTCTGTGTGCCAGGCGTGTAAATTGTGCAAGTTTAAATATCCGTCTTTTTTGAAAGTGGTTTCATCCGTCCACAAAATTTTATCTAAAAATTGTGGATTTTGACTATTTTTCGCCAACATTGTTCTGCAAAAATTTATTCTGGGAGAGTAATCGCGTGGTAACAAACTTTGTACACGTTGCACGTGGTAGGGGTGATATTCGAATCGCTTTAGAATTCGATGAGTAATACTCTTTGGTACTCCTGTGGATCTTTCAATCGCACGTACTGAAATGCCGGGATCATTCTCGTTTTCATTTAAAACGGCGTCGTCGTCATTTCTCCGAGGTCTTCCACCGGCAGTACAAGCACTGAGCAATAGTCCTTGCGAGTATGTCATGTGAACATTGATGAACACGCGGTGATCTGGGTGACGCGCCGCATTTGGATACCGCTCGCGATACAATCTAGCCGCGGCAGAGGCATTGCAACGGCATTCGCCGTAGATAAGATATTCTTGCGCTGTATACAAATCCGACATGTCGTGTCACGTGTTTGTTTGGCTAAATACCAACACAGTTTGCACAGCACAAATCAAGTCCAGGGAAAAAGCCGAAGTCGTCAGTACAAATGAAATATCAAGTACAGGTTAACACAAGCCAAAATCGTCAGCACAAGTAATATCAAGTCCAGGTAAACACAAGCGAAAGTCGTCAGTCTGAAAGTTACAAGATTACGAGAAGATAGGACGGAACGTAGCGAACTAAATGATATTTATGACGATTTTGGCTTGTGTTTAGCAACAATAAACTTTTTGGCGTCACTATCCATCTCGCTCACTCTAAAAGTTGAATATCAACCTGTCTCACTCTAATTCATGGCGCACAGCATCATTATCTATCTCACTATCACATTAGTCCATCTCGCTCACACTATGATGAAGCCGGAATACGAGTAGTATTTATCTTAGTAGCTTTTAAAATAACGTCCTCTTGCAAAAAATAAGCAATAATATTTTTTATGAAAAGAAAAGTGGCAAGTGTTGTACCATTTTGAAATCTTGACTAAATAGGCCATCTTTTGAAATTACTTGCCTAGGGTAGTGTAGTACTTTTTTTTTTAAAGGTGAAGTGTCAAAGTTAGTTGACTTCATTTTTTTAAACCATACCTCAATCAATCTATTTTTTTTTTAACTAAACTAACACATTTCGTTGTTTGATTGGTGACTGCCATAATAGCATGGTTATTTAGGATTACATTAAAAAAAAAACACTATCAAATTAGGAAAATTTGTGATCATAGTACCCAAAGACGTGGCAAAGGGTGTCGATTTTCGACATTTTCAATAATATGACTATTATCACTTAACTAAGTGATATGGATTTTTTTTCTTATTTTTTCCAGAACTGGTATAGACTGGCCTCTCGCCCGGTACCCGCTTGACGTTTAGTTTCGGGACACCCTGTATATATACAGAGAAAATTATGGATTGGATGTTGTGAAAAAATAATTTGTATGGACTAATTAATAATGGTGTCCCAATGAATTTAAAAAAATCTCACGTGGTGGTGGTGTGGCGGGAACACTTGTCTGGCGTGCGGAGCGCCGCGCGGCTCGCCGTTCAACTTTGCACCGGCAGCTGGTGCCCTGTCAAATAAAGCACAGATGTTAGAAGAAAAGTCAGCAGCGAAGAATACATAGAAATAGAACAGATAGATAGCAATATTAAAACATAGATCAGCGGATTTATCTGTTTAAACGGGTCTTAACGTGTATGTTTACCTTATTTATTTTAGTGCACGTTTCGGCTGCGTTGCATCAACTATAGTCACTACCCCGCCACTTCAGTCAGCTCGTGACCATGGTTGGTGCAACCCAGCCGAAACGTCGAGAAAAATAGAGATAGAGATGAATTGAGATCGATCGAGATAGAGATGGATTTAGGATACAAAGATAGAGATAGAAATGGATTTATATATATATAGATAGAAATAGATTTAAATACATACGAATATTAAAAAACAGAGGTTTCCAAATTTGTGAAATAATTCAAATGGACAGAAATTTTATTTATCCACACAAGGGATTAAACCTGACAAACATTAAGAAAACCCTAAACAAATTAAGAGTATAAATATAAAAAAAAACAATCCAAAAAAATAATCAGGTCCGCTGTCTAAATGCCTAAATGTACTTCATAATAAGGAAGATACATTATCATTTTTTTTTATTGTTCCACTTGCAACTACTATACCAGCACTAAATAATCCCAAAGTTGGCTGAAAGAAAAATAATTAAGTTTAACTTTTGTTAAAACGATAAAGTATAAATAAAACAATAACTCACTGTTGCTGGTGTGTGGAGGGGAAAGGCTGCTGTGGATGATATCCTCCTGCTTGAGCTGCATATGTTTTGGGCCCCGTAGCACTCACGCTAGCCACCACCACCGGCTGAGTACAACAATAATGGACATTTGTAATATAGAGAATGTATCAGGTGGTCTTTGTAGCAAAATGTCCAAATAGCCACAATATCAAACCCGTAAATAGCAACTGTCTAGACACACTATTGCAATAGTTGCTTGCGATAATCTCGTCGTCGTATTGTAGACACATTACACACATGCAATTATGTTCTATTAAAATTTCAACAATATACGAGGGCGGAGTGATAAGTCTGGTAAAAATGAAACAAGGAGTCAGCTTTAAAAATTATGATTTATTTTTCAACGTAGTTTCCTTCTAACTCAATGCACTTCATCCAGCGTTTCTCAAGCTTTTTGATCCCTCCCATAAAATACGACTTAGGCAACCCTTCGAAATAGGCATTGGATTCGTGCATGATCTCCTCGTTGGAGCTAAATCTTTTCCCACCGAGCCATTTTTTTAAATTCGGAAACAGAAAATAGTCGCAAGGGGCTAAATCTGGCGAATATGGTGGGTGAGATAGAAACTCATATCGCAACTCATGGATTTTGGCCATGGCAATCGCGCATGTGTGCACTCGTGCGTTGTCTTGGTGGAGGAGGATTTTCTTCTTAGCCAAATGCGGTTGTTTGTCAGGTAAAATTTTGTTAAATTGGTCCAATTAATTGACATAATATTCACCATTAATCGTTTACCCTTCTCTAGGTAGTCAATATGGATTACCCCACGTGCATCCCAAAATACTGTAGCCATCACTTTATTGGCCGATAAAACTACTTTGGCCTTCTTCGGAGCTGGTTGGCCCGTAGCAATCCACTGTTTCAATTGTTGTTTGGTTTCTGGTGTATGGTGGTGGATCCATGTTTCGTCTACCGTTATAAAACGACGCAAAAATTCAGTTTTATCCCGTTGAAACAACGCCAAACCTGCCTCCGAAGTGGTAACTCGCATGCGTTTTTGATCAACAGTCAGTAAACGCGGCACCCATCGCGCGGAGAGCTTCTTCATATCTAAATGTTGGTGTAAGATATTGCACACACGTTCGTCTGAGATGCCTACTATCTCGACTATCTCGCTCACTTTTACTCTTCGGTCGTTCAACACTATGTCATGGATTTTAGCGATCATCTCTGGAGTAGTGACCTCAACTGGGCGTCCTGGGCGTTCAGCATCACTTGTGCTTGTACGACCACACCGAAAATCCGTAAACCATTTATGAATCATTTTAATCGACGGAGCAGAGTCCCCATAATATTTATCAAGTCTTTGTTTCGTTTCCGTAATAGTTTTTTTGCGCAAAAAATAATGTTTAATCAACACACGAAATTCACTTTTCTCCATATTTGCGAAAATGCGTTTAATTGTTTTTATTTAATAGCTGTCAAAAAAAAACTAACCGGCGGTACTGGCTGAAAATTTTAATTTAGTCCATCAAAAGAGTTGTGAACAAGGGGGTTTCATGCAATTTGCGATAATTTTATTCCAAAATAGATTTTTACCAGACTTATCACTCTGCCCTCGTACTTGATATTTTGTGTCCTTGCGATTACGTAAAAAGATACAAGGAAGTTTAGGCTATTGCGTAATGTGCGCGCGATGCTAGTTCTGCATGGGAAGCGATTCCAGTGCAATTTTAAATCGCACTAAAATTACGTGTGCTTGCAATTTTAAAAAGTCGTCGACAAATCGCATTGCAACTAATTGCAAATGTGTTCACTCCCATTTAACCTCGTGCATTTCTTTCGTTTTATGTAACTAATTGCAGCGATTATTGCAAGTGTGATCTTACTCTTAGTGGCAGAATGTCCAAAATGTAAATCTTAAAAACAGAATGTCAATGTGTTCCGTAGTCAAACATATGTATGTATCACAGACTCTGTCAAAGCCCTAGTTTATAGAGTTTTGTACGTTGTCTGACAATGTTTCGGTTAACCTTCAGTTTGGTAGTAGGATTTAGAAATGAGATGTGATTTAAACAGCCTTTGTTATTAATAGTTATTATAAATAATTTACTTATTTTCATAAGGTAACAACTTACTTCATATTAAATGTAAAAAGGTTTTATTACTGTCATTTTACAATTTGAATATCTGGGCTATTTGGGTATCCTGAGGTTTTGGTCAATTGCGATATGAACTTTTTACGTATTAGTGATATGTATTAATATCCAGGGCAGTAGATGTCAGCCATATATATATATATATATATATATATATATATATATATCTACCCTCAAACGGAGGCGTTGTCGTTCTCCGCGGCCTTCAGTCATATTCCCGTATATATCAGTATAGATACTTTTTTGTTTATTGAACATTTAGAAATATAGACCACCCTCGATACGGAAGTGATAATAACTATTATTATTTTCATATATAGACAATGATGCAATTAGCACATTCTGTCAGTTTTATTTTTATTATTTTGGAGATATAGAAATGGATTTGGAGAAAGGGTTGGGAGGTATCCCAAAGGAAGGGTCCTATACGATGGGATGGAAATGGGCTCTGGCATATCTCACTCACTACCGAAACACGAACATACATTGGAGACACAGGATAAAGTGGGAAATTCTGTACATTTAAATGGGAAACATTTAAAATGTATATTGGGAAATGGTTTAACAAAAATTGTTGGTTTCTTAAATAAAATAAAGATAAATTTGTCGTACCGGATTGTCGTCTCTACGTTCTGGACGCGGCCGGTGCTCCTTGTCCTTGGGCTGTGAGGGGGGCGTCGCGTGGTAGGGCTTCGCTGCCGGCGGGGGCCCAGAGGGGGCGGGTCCCCCGGGGGAGCCGCCATTGTTTGACGTTTTGCTTGTCACTAGCTTGCCAGTCTGGAAACGGAAACATTCGAATAATTATAGACATTGTAAGTTGTTAAGTAATGTGATCAAATTGCTGAGAATAGGGTATTTAAATCTTTAAATAATTATGCAATTTTATAACTAAAGAAGATACTAGAATTCAATATGCGAAAATAAAATCAAAATATTTTGAAAAATTACAGTAGTAGGGCTTAGAAGTCAAAGATAGAAAAGGACGACATCACTGTGTTAAGTAATGTCATTAACATAATAGCACAGTATTTTTTTTTTGAGTATTATAACTAGAGATCGGATATTCGGGTGCATATTACAAGGTATAAAGTATGGAAGCGGCTTCTTAAAATAATTTACTTGAAAACCGAAATCCCGGGATTTCACAACTAATAGGATGCTTATTTATGAAACTCCTCAGCAGTTTTGAAGATCTGATGGTGTCTAGGACAGAGTCAATAGGATCTAAGGCACTATTGAAGATATAAACTTCGGATTTGGACTGGAATTCTTAGTTTTAATGGTAATTTGTAGGAATGCAGTTTTGAGGGCCTTAGGGATTAACTTTACAACTTTAGGTATATGCATCGTATTCTATAGTCGGAACATAAAATTTGTGGATGCCGGGATTGCGGCATTCGCCCGATACAAAAGTGCACTCCATACTTCTCCAACACCTTAACTTTAGGTAAATATGCACTCGAATATACGATCTCTAATTATAACTTATGAGCTATATAATAACTATATAGTGAAAATTAATTTCTCAGATTGAATTCGAAAATTGTGATTTAATTAGGGGCCATTCATAAATTACGTCACACGAATTTCATGATTTTTGGAGTCTGGTGTGACGTCACATATTTTGCAATTTTAAATTTAGAAATTATTAAATTAAAACAACCTTATAATAATATTGATAGTTGGTAACATTTTAAAGTTTTTCGTTGAAGTTTTCGTTTCGTTGAGTTGAAGTTTAGTTTTAATACTTTAGATTTATACATGTGACGTCACGAAGTTCATGATCCCCGTCACACGATATCACACTTTCTTGACCCCCTCCCTCCCCCTTAACATGTGACGTAATTTCGGATGACCCCTTATTTCACTGCTTCGACTTCACGTGAGTAAGGGCTGTCAAAACTACTTGTCGCAATTTTTCGGCCAAAAATCCTAGAATTTCTACAGCAATGGGATCATGACACTATCTACAAGATGGCAACAAGTTATCGATCAAAGTGGCACATATTTATTATAAGTAAATGTAATCAAAGTTTTTTTTGTTTTCAATTTCTATAGGAAAAATAAACTTTCCCCCCGACCTAATACTAGGGGTTAAAGTATGAAATTGCCGATTTGTACTGAAAAATTAAAAATCGTTTTTTTCTAAAATGTAACATATTTATTTAATTAAAATATTTACACTCATTATCTATACATTGTTGCCATCTAATCGGAAGTTCATTTATGCCTTTGGGATAGAACTCTGGGGATGTAGATTCGACAAACTGTGTGAAAGCATTTTGTACTGCCTCTTGGGAAGAAAATTTTTTACCACGTAGACAATTGTCCAAATCCCGAAAAAAATGGTAGTCCGTTGGAGCAAGGTCTGGCGAGTACGGAAGATGACGTATGGTTTCTAACTGCAGCTCCTGTAGAGTTACAACGGTATCTCGTGCAGTGTGAGGTCTTGCGTTATCATGGAGCAATAATGGTGAAGATCGATTCACGAGTCGGGGCTGTTTCACTGCTAGTTTCGCCATCATTGTTCGAAGTTCGGCACAGTAAACATCTGCTGTTATTGCTTAACCAGACCTGAGAAAGCTATAGTGAATAACACCATGAATAGACCACCAAACAGTTACCATTACCTTTTTATTGGTAAGCTTTGCCTTAGGGCACTGTTGCGGCGTTTGACCTGGGTCAGCCATTGCATTTTACGCTTTCGGTTATCGTAAAGAATCCACTTTTCGTCACATGCCAATTCGATCCAATATTCCTTCATTTCTGTACCGATTCAACAAGGCAACGCAAGTTTCAACACGCGTTTCTTTCTGCAGATCAGTCAAATCATGAGGCACCCATTTTTCATATTTTTTTATCTTATTGATTTGATGCAAATGAGTCAATATTGTAGGTAAGGTAACGTTAAACCATGCCGCTAATTCCTGGGTAGTTCCGCGTCGGAACTCGTATTCAAAGATTACTCGGATTTTCGAAGTATTCATCTTTCCCGTCTAAGCTGAATAAAAAAAACAATTGAAAGTCGAAAATCGAATGTTGCACATTTTTTAAAACAAGAACCTCATAGGTGGTATCATGTGAAAAAAGTTTCACTCGAAAATCTCACACCATGAAGGTTTTATGTCAATTCAAAGTATCTATTACTATAAAACGGCAATTTCATACTTTAACCCTTATTATGTTTATCTGTATACAAATTTAAACTTTATATGGATATCAGCCAATATTAATCACTTTTCAGAATTACGCTGTTACAAGATAATTCTTTAGAATGTAAAAAAAAAACGTCCACAAAAAATCTGACGGTGAGCACGGGCTCTTTGTCTATTTGGATAGCTATGGATTATGCAGGCTTTCTGTCATTTGACGTGTGCTTGTCTTTAAAATTGAGGTGTAAATGGTCCGTAAGTTGTGGTTTGAAATAAATAAATGTATGTACAGGATTATACACTTTATTTATTCAGGAACAAACAGGAAGGGGAGGGTGCACGCTGCAGTCCATCAGCCGCTGGGCCATGAAAAAACACGTGTGGAAAAACTATTTTTTACATAATTATTTGTGCCCAAAGGAATATGAAAGTTGAATGTGAGAAGGCACATGGGACTCTATTAAATTGAGTAGCTATTTTTCATTTAACCCTGTATACTGTATTCTTTGATAATACATCAAAAAAGGGTCAAATACCGCCTCACCAGTCTATTTTTCTTCTACCACCTACTCGTACCTGCATATTTTTCCTCTTATTAGGTATAACGTATTTGCCGCTGTTCCCATTCCCGGAGTCGGCGGGCCTCACAACAGCTGCGAATCTCTCTTCTTCGTCTCCATTCTCTAGCTCTATGCGCGCTTTGTACGCGGGAGCGCTCTCTATCTCCGCTGCGATCTCTTCCGCTTTTGCTTCTGCGTCTCTGTAGGGAAGAATACAATATTATTAACTAGCAGTGGTCGCGATTTTATGCCCGTAGACGTTACAGTAAACCGTAACCAGTCCTTTTAGAATACACTGCTGGCTATGGGCATCCTCATGTACATTGGCTTGTACATGAAGGATGTTGGCCTTAAAGCACTACGCTGACCAAGCAGATTGGCAATTTCAGTCTTTTAGAGGTGGTGTAGTTCCAGCTGGACCACCTTTAAGGTACGATTCCGAAGGCGACCGCAGCGTGGCTGTTGCCTGCCACCGCGGCAGACACGCAGCGACAGACCGCAGGCGACAGTACTGGTTTCTATGATTTCATATGAATGCAATACCGAGCGTGGGAACACTGTCGCCTGCGGTCGCGACGCAGTACCGCTCTCCAACCAACTCCAAGTGTCGCCGACCGCTGAGCGACAGCTGTTTTTTGATATTTTAAAATTACTTTCTCGGAAGTACAAGTCCAGTTAATCAAGCTTGTAGCCAAACATCCAGTTCTTTGTGACGCAGGCCACGCTAATTATCGCAATAATCTAGTTAAAGATAACGTTTGGAAAACGATAGGAGAGGAAATATCGATGGTTTGATATAGTCATTAATAAAACTGAGTATAAAATTGAACTGTTTGAAGCTTCTAAATATGTCTCCGTCACACATCAGATGTTTTTTTAATAAGCAATGAATAACTTCCTTCAAATTGTCTGTTTTTATATAAAGGCATCGTTGGTTTTCTTTTCCTTTTACTACTAGTATTTAACAGCAAGAAATTATCGTGGTCTTCTTCTTCCTCCAACAAAAGCCCAAAAAATTAAATTAGAATCGCTAAACATGTCTGAATGCTATCTGTTGCAGTTCTCTGCGGTTGTGTTCGGAATTGCTCGTACCGGCGGCGACGGTAGTGTCGCTGCAGTCTGCGGTCGTGGCCTGCAACTGCAGTCAGTTGCCGCGGTCGTCTTCGGAATCATACCTTTAGAGTTGTGGCGGCGGCTTTGGTACCTCTTAATCGCGACGGGAAGAGATAGGGTGGTGCTATTCCGTTAGAGTGCTAAGCGGCGCAAAAGTGATGCGATAGTTTGAATCGAAAATTGCGCCGCAGCGCAAAACTGCCGCGCGCATCAGTGTGTTTTTGGTGCTTCGTGGTAGTGACGTATTCTAATCTCGCGCATAATTTGTTACGAGAGTGCATATTTATGCATTTAAAAACAACTTTTTACAGTATTTATATATTATTTAGCAAAAATAGCCATGTCACTTGCTATTACTTCGGACGATGATTCGATCTCTAATGATTATACGGACGGTGAAACAACGGATAAAAGCAGTAATAATAGCAGTATTATAATGCATCGAAAAAAAAGATTGAGAATTGAAAGTGAGTCTTCTATTTCATCATCATCTTCAGAAATAGACGAAACACCAACTTTTGCCAATATTCCCCCGACAAAAGTGTTTTCTAAAGCAACAAATAATTTTTTCGAGACTCCTGGACCTAGACGGGCGCCTTCTCCCGATGCCACACCTATAACCTATTTCAATTTATTTTTTACCACATCACTGCTTGAAATCATCGTAAAGGAAACGAATCGATATGCTTCCCAGTTTTTGGCCTCACACGCTATTTCAGATAATTCTCGAGCAAAAAAGTGGACGCCGACTACAGTACACGAAATAAAAGCCTTTATTGCAGTCATTCTCGAAATGGGGATTACGAGAAGGCCAACAATTAATAGTTATTGGATAAACACTTCCCGAGGTATACCATGGTTTAGAAAAATGTTTTCAAGGGATAGGTTTCAATTGATTTTGAAGTTTTTTCACTTAGTTGACAATGGGTCATTATTTGAACCAGGCCATCCAAATTATGACCCATGTGGCAGGTTTGATATTCTTGTCAAACACGCAAACACCGTATTTCAGCGACATTATATACCGAACCAACAGTTATACATCGATGAGTCGTTAGTTGGTACTCACTGCCACTCTGCCATATAAAGCAATACATACCGAACAAAAAACATCATAAATGGGGGATCAAATTTTGGATGCTGTGCGACTCGATTTCTAAATATTGTTTGGGTATTTTCTGCTACAAAGGAGCTAAAAACACAGATGACAGAGATTTAGTAGAAAAATATGGTCTTGGATTTGCAGTAGTGCAAAAATTGCTTTCACTTGGAAATTATCTGAACAAAGGCTATCATTTGTTTACAGACAACTTTTTCACAAGTTTACGCCTAGCCAAAGCCCTTTTGAAACAGAATACATACCTAACTGGAACAATAAGACGCAATCGAAAAGAGATTCCTCCAGAAGCTAAGAAAGCAACCGTAGAAGCCAAATACCTAGCACATGAAGATGTTTTGATGTGTTCTTTCAGAGACAAGAAGTCCAAACCAAATCCTGTCATATTGATTTCAACCAATGCAGATACTAAGAATG
Organism: Sesia apiformis; assembly: GCA_914767545.1. NCBI lineage: Eukaryota > Metazoa > Arthropoda > Insecta > Lepidoptera > Sesiidae > Sesia > Sesia apiformis. Next base: position 2,140,461 of record OU611968.1, read on the forward strand.
TGACAATCAAGAAAAAGAAAGGCAATTTTGAATACGAAAATGTGAAACCAAGTATGATTGATGACTATAATAAATACATGGGAGGTGTGGACGAGTCAGACAAAATGTTATACGTGTATTTGGACGAGCGAAGAACCCTAAAATATTGGAAGAAAGTAGTTTTCAATATATTTGGAAGATTTGTGCTGAACTCTTATATTTTGTATGTCATCAACACTACTGAAAAAAAAATTACCCGGCTCCAATTTACATCGAAAATTATCGATGATATCGAAATGGAGTGGATGAACTATAAAAATGGCGAGTCGACACAACCATCTTCATCAACCAAAAAATTTGCTCTGGAAAAATTACCGGGACGTAGCTTGCGCCAGTGCACAGTATGTAGCAAAAAAGGGAGTGTAAAGCGATCTCGACTTATTTGCGCCCGCTGTAGGAAAGGCCTACATGCTGTTTGTGTGGCAAAGCATTCTTGTTGAGATATATTTTTTTATAATTTTCATTTCAAAAAAGAAAAAAAAGTAAATACTACATGATATTTTATGTTTATTTTTTATATAAGTATCACAAAACATTTGTTCATTATATTAAAAAAAGAATTATAGTAATTGATTGATATTTGTCTGAATTAGAGTGTTTTATTTGACACCATTATTTTTCCTTTAAAATAATCAAAAAATGTATAGCAATTTTCATATATATTCACAAAAATTGCTTAGCACTAAAACGGTTAAAGCCAGCCGACACGAGGGCCATTCATAAATCCAGATTTGTACAAACTTCATTTTAGACTATGTCATCTTACCATTAAATCTTTTCTACAATTAGTCGATCAGTTATCATTTTGTGTGAATACAACCACATCTTGAACTGGAACCACACTTGAAAGGAAAGTAGGGCCTAGAGTTTTAAATATTTGTACAAGTCACCTATATAGTTGCATACAGGACTATTCCTGTGTCCTTCCGCTGACGGGATGTGTGTAACCGGCCAACGAGTGGTCATAGGTACTGTGTACGTCATAAACTAGGGTCACAATGGTTTTAAATAAAGGATTGTACAATTTATCTATAGTCCTGTGCGTCCTTCCGTTGCAACGAAACTGTGTACCCGGCTAGGGAGTGATCATGCGTGCTGTGTACGCCGTAAACTAGGGTCATACGAGTTTTAAAGTTTTGTATAACTGACCTATAGTCCTGTGTATCCTTCTTCTGCAAAGGAAGAGTGTACCCGGCCAGCGAGTGGTCATAAGTACTGTGTACGCCGTAAACCTCCTCGTTCTTGCGGAACATATCGTTCGCGTCCCAGCCGTTGGCTCTGTGGTCCAACTCGAGGTCCTCGAGCCTCGCGTCGCCGTTTAAAGAGGGCGAGTCGATTGGCTCCCCGTCGCACCCATCCCACGGTTCGAGATGACGCTCTTCCGCGTTCCGACCGTTGCCTGCAACAAGAAAATATTAGATTAGTCCCAATAGGACGATTACCATCGTTTGGTATCGTAGATCTCCATGGACGACAGTATCCACTATTTGCTCGTCTGCTTTGCTATTTATGAAACAAAGACAGACATCACCACTGAAGGCAGGAGTGTTCCTAAGTTTCCTAGGGGTGCATTTAGTTGGCTTATAATTCGATACTGAATATGCGTGTTCTATGTAGTGGGCCACGTAATTGATTATGGCCCGAAACTCCGTCACGATTACAAGGAGAAGCCCGTTCTCCTGATTTTGTAAGTTGATATATATATACAGTACTAACCATTAAATTTGCTAGATATAGCGGAGTCGGTCTGGAATACGTCGTGAGTAGCGTACTCGAGGTCTGCGTCCTTGACGCGAATCGAGACGACATCGTGGGGTTTGAAGATCAGTTTCTCGAGCACGGAGTCGACCACCACCACGCCCTCCTGATCCAGCCGGTGGGCCACTTCTAGTACTACCTGAGGGCAAACATGAAATAAACACACTTTAGAATATATTAAATAAAGCTAATTACTTTTTGAAAAATTTAATAATTAAATTCTATGTTGTGGCGGAGGCCAGTCGACGTACTGGGAAACGTACAGTCGGACGACCTTCGGTCAGGTGGACTGACCACTCCAAGAAAGTCGCCGGTAGTGATTGGATGGAAGACCTTAGGTGTGTGGTGATTAAAACAGTAATTTCAGTACACACACACTCAAGTTCATTTTTAAGCACATTAGTAATTTGTGGAACCTACTTAGGAATTTGTGTTTTTTATATTGAAGTTCGCGTATTATCCATTTGTTTCCAAAATAAAATAAAAATAAATCGATGTGTGTAGCAGCACAGTTTTTGTTTCATAAAATGTGTTTTTAATCTATGTTTAAAAATATAAAAAAAGGGAAATCCAATGATGTCACAGTGCATTGGAAACCGCTTGTATTCTGATGTTATAATTATTGTAATCATACTTGTAGTATGTATGACACAAATCTGAAAGGACAAGATATATTAAGGGGGTGTTTTAAGTGTATTTAACAGTTAACTAATACTGGCATCTCTCTCTATATTATAAAAAGCATGAAAAACGTGCACCGCATTGTATTTACCCATTATTTATTTTTAATATTGGTCTGTTTTCTTTGCCCAATAAGCTAAAAAAAAGTTTAGGAATAGGTAACTACCCTATAAAAACGCAACGATTTTTTTTTTTGATTCGGAGTGACAAATATCTTGTGGGCTTAATGGCCTTTCAAGAGTCACCGGACATGTATGGTTTAGGGCGTTGCTTTGGAAGGGTACTAGCGGGATCGCGAGTCGGTGAGAAGTGCCCAGGCATGTGCAGATACCCGGTAAAAATGTTGGCCGAAGGCCGGTGTGTTCACGGTGTAGCGAGGAGGACATCCTCGTCTCCGGCGGTGCGGACGGTGTATAGGTATGTAATATAGGAGCCGCATTGGCAGCATTAATTGTGTCGTCGGGGTCGACTAGGACGTGCCGAGGACGACGACGATAACTGGGAAGGACATTGCTATCGTGGACATAGGTTAGGCTGGCAACTACTAGCGAGTTGGGATGGTGAGGGACTGTTGTAGTAGTGTGAGCGGAGCTTTTCACGTATTTGACGATGGAGGCAAGTTCCAAGTTCTTGTGGAGGTCGACATTGCAAGAGTACCTACCATGGGGCAGCCACGCATGAATCTATTTAAAAACGCAAATGGTAGATCAATTTTAGCAAAAATGCACCAAAACTGGACTGATCGTTCCTGCCGACCGATTCAAAAACACGATAAGATAAGACTGCAAAAGCCAAATTCAAAGTGGTACAAAAAAAATCTTTTCTTGGTACGCTTGGTACGTCATCGATAGAGGTGGGAAGATCTGGAGAGGCCCTATGAAATAAAACGAAATTTTTGTATCAAATAATAAAGCCAAATTTCGTTAGTAAAGTCTTACAGAACTGTCAGAGTAAATAGGTATAAAAATAGCCTACTGCTACAGCAAGTATTCTCAAGTGCTGATACTCTGATGCAGTGTTGAACAAAGAGCAATTGCATTTCCCTGTTATAGTCTGTAGTATGGTGTTGTGTTAAATGCTTTAGCGATTACTTGTATTTTTGTGTTTTGGTATACAATAAAGTATACCAACCTATCTAGTGAAGTAAACATGAGCGTTGAGCGCTCGACACTCAAATGCTAAGTCAGCGCTATTGAACCTTACGGCTAAAGCGTTTAACGTTAGGTTCTGAAAGGTTAAGGCGTTTAATGTCAGCGCGCGAGTGTCGAGCGCGTAGCGCTGTTTTACATACTAATGACAACTATATCTAACATTATGTAACATTATCTATCTACTGTTAGTGAACAAATGCTAATTTTCATGTACATATTTATCAATTTAAACAAAACATTAATAAATTATACAAACTGAATTATCAATGTTAGAGAACTTTTTCTAGGCAAATGAGATTCGTGCACAGTAAATTTTTATCATTCGAAACTAATTATACAAAACAATTATACTATTCTGCCTTATTATCAAGAGTGACTAAATGAATAGTTAAATAAAACAGTAATTGTTTGGTAATGCTAATAACAATATAAGAGCTGGGCGCATTGTTAGCCATTCGTGTTTATAGTGGGACGGATTAACCAAAACAAATGCGTGGAAGTGGTGAGCATTGTTTATAAAGGTACAATCGATATAAAGTCAATAAAAAAATGGTTAAGAGTCAGTCAGCTGAAATTTGCTCTCCCTCCACTAGGGTCCCCTGGGAGATTCACTTGGATTTTCTCGCCACAGAGATCCACCGCACTTCACCAATCCAAGGACGCAGTCACTGGATAATCATGTTTGTTTATTTACTTAAAGATTTCAATGGGAACACTAAGCTTTTTATTCTTTAAAGGGATCGCAAGACTAAATAAACTTGAGAAATCCGATCTAGCTTCTCAATAGGTAACCAAATTTTTAAAATTTATTTGATTAATACCGCAATATTCAGTAGCGTTGCTCGAAATTAGTCCTTCATATGAAACGTATCTTATCTCATTCGTTACCTAAAACATTTTAAACAATTTTGCATATAACCTTAACCTAAAGCATTATGGTTTCGTTTTGCTTGTATTTTAATCATACGCAGTGGGAAGTGATAATGATAGTGATGGACTCGCGGGAAATCTGCGTAGCTATATACTGAGAAAGAGATAAAATAAATTGACAAGCCATTAGCTGTAATTTTAAAGATTTATTTGGGATATAAGTGGAATTTGCTATCGCAGTGGATGGCAAGCTTAAAATTAATAATACTCTAAGCGATCAATCAACGTCCTACTTACTGGCTGAAAATAATTGTAAGTATTTAATTTAATTAATTATATTATTCTCAAAAAATTATCTTCTATCATGCCATTGTACATGTAATGTAACATGTAATTGCGACACGACAAGCCCTTTCAGTATCCACTGGTTGGATGTAACCCCGCATACATGTAATTACCCAATTTCGAAAAAGAATCTTAAAAATATCTTAACTGAATAAAAATTAAACATTGCTGCTCTTAATTTTTCTTTTATCATTATTATATGATATTTAAATTTAAACTTAAAAAATGTATACTTTAGGATTTTTTCAGAAACTAATTATCCAATCAGTACAAATTACAACTTTGACTAGAATGAAAATTTATTTTATTTTGATTTCAATTCTTATTGACAGTGAATTTTTTATTAGTTTATTATTTACTGATCGCCTGTGTACCATATGGCGGTACACATTATGCTGTCATACCGCCGTGGTACGGTTTAATTTTACTTGTTACGCGCCGGCATCACTGACGTAGTGAAACGAACTGTTAAACTAGACTAAAATCAACACAATTCCGTTACCCATAACGATAGCGAATGCGCTTAGACGCCGCCCACACGAGAGAGTCCTTCGAGGTCTACACGGGCGATAATTCCGCCCGTGTAGACGGCTCGCCGATATCTCATATAGTTATTTATACTATTGAATTTAATGGCTCGGGCGAGGGTATCGCCGCGACAGGCGCTCGCTCGTGTAGGCGGCGCCTTACATTTGCGGAGTGTGATAATCGCATACACATTAGGATATCGCCACCCACAGCGGCAACAATTTTCACTTGGCCCTAAAGGGAAACAGAGAATAATTTAAAACAACTCCAATGTCCTACAACTAAACTAACTCTTATAAAAAAACCTTTCCATTCTACCCTCATTCTAAAAACTCCCCATCCTATTCTGTTCCATCTCATTGAAAGGAGAGTGTAGTGGAATGAGAAAAATCCGTCATCCTGTTATACTTCCTACTCCGTAACAGGACCTTTCATCGTCTACTGCTAATCATGGCCCTCCTCAGGTACATCGTTTTGTGCATGAAAGGCGTACGGTCTTAAAACGCCACGTTTTAAGACCTAGCGCATTGGCGAGTCCACTCTTTTAGAGGCGGTTTGGGCTTGTGGGCTTGGCGGTTTTATCTAAGTGGGTGACTTACGGATGAGCAGGATTGGGATAGGGTGATATTATTCTAGAGCCGGCCGACATGTTTAACTCCACCATTCCCATTACTTCCTACTGCATCATTCGCAATCTTCAAAACCTTGACTTCTAAATTTGCAAATAGGAAGCGTATCTGTGGATGTGTAACATTCTGTCATTATTGACATATGTTAGCATATATTGCAGATGTCCATTGGCAACAGTGTTCACTAACCATAAAAGTGGTTTATATGCCAGCATCTGCTCGTCCACCCTTTGTTTTCTATAAAAATATAACCTGCAACGAAAAAGAAGTACAAGAATGCAACGACTTACAGTCTTACTTTCGAGAGTGAATGAGGCCCGTCCATACATTTTACGGGCGCAGTGATTACGTAGTATCGCCGGATAGTGAAAGTCAAACGGTTGAATCATTCGAGCAGGTTGTATCATTAATACATTGTTTAAGAGCCTGCCACATAACTTACATATTTTACGTGTATGTTGCCGTAACACACCCTTTTATAACCCACTACTGCTGGACATAGGATTCCTCACGTACCTTGTTTTGTGCATGAGGGATGTATGGCCTTGAAACGCCACGCTGGACATTCGGGTTGGCGAGCCCACTATTTTAGAGGTGGTGTAGTTTCTCAGCGGTTGTGGTGGCGGATTTATTAATCTTTAGTAGCCTTTTACTACAAACCCACAAAAAGAAAACCTATTCGAAAACCTGCCGACAACACAGCAGTACGTGTATTTACACGTATATTAATCATCAGTAAAGTTCTGAAATAGGTCCTATGTTCTTGATAGTGATGTGAATCTCATACAACCAGAGCTTACCATTTAACTACTGTCATTAAATAATAAACTACGTTGGCGAAACTGCAGGTGATTGATATCTTTTTATGGCAAAGGCACAAATCTGTGCATTATGCCAATATGTCAAGTAAAAGATTGCTATACCCTGTACGATCCTTCGCGGCACACGAGGTCTATAAAACGCGTCAGCCGTGTGAGTCATTAGGGCCGCGCGCGCGCAACCCATGTTATCGATAAATACCATCGATGAAATGGGGTAGTGTGTCCGTCATGCGGAAGCTCTGCAAGACGAAGGTCTAAGGAAGGCGCATTTATTTCATCGCCTCATAATAAATGTGGTTGAGGACAGTGATTCCGATGATGATGGAGAGGATGAGTTGGCCCAAGATTCGTTAGAATATAATAGTTAATTTAGTTTTAGTAATGTTTTATTTGTCTTATATACTAACAAAAAATAACGGTTAGAAATTAATTATGTAGATACCTTTAATTATAAGTAATTATTATTAGGTATAGTTTTTAATGCTCTGTTAATCTAGTATTATAAAAGAGGATGTTTGTATATCTGATGTTAATAGACTTCGAAACCGTTTGACCAATCATCATGAAAGTTGGCACATATATATATTTTTTAATGGAGAAGGTTTTTATGCTATGCACTTTGTTGTAACTCGCCACTAGATGGCGCTGCAGCACATCAACTTCTATACCGTTCAACCAATCGTTATGAAAATTGGTATACATAGGTATTTGAGCACGGAGAATATTTACGAGCTATCGACTTTGTTGCAACTCGCCACTAGATGGCACTGCAGCACATCAACTTCTATACCGTTCAACTGATCGCAAAAATCATTTCGACGGCAAAACAGAATAATTTGTGATTTTATATACAGAGGTAAATAAATATAACGCCTGCCGGGTTTCGCTGGTATAATATACATTATGTTACTAAATAAGTATCTACTTTTCAAACACCCAAGACATCATTTTATTCTTCGCATAATGAGGTAATTAACACTATCGATAAGAACACTGCGACATCACTTCGCTCGTCCATAAGGCCCGTAAGTGTAAGGAAGTACGCGATATGTGCTGCACCGTTCCCACGTTTTAAAGACCTCGTGTGCCGCGAAGAATCGTACAGGGTATAGAGCTCCTGACATTTTCTAGTCAGTTAAAAATAATCTTTAGTTTATGCCAATGTGCGCCACGAATTCGCAAAATAAATTAACAGATTTTGATGCAGTTTGGATTATTTATTTATTAACTCTTTTTTGTTAATTATTACAAAAGGCGGACTTAATGCCTTGCAGCATTATCTCCCAGCCTACCTTTGGGCTGTGCAGGACATGATTATGTATTATCTTCTTTGTTTCCTTTCACTCCTCGTGGAGGTGTCTTAAAAATATTCTTCCAATCTATTGTACGTCTAGGATTTCAATGATTTCCTACTTGTGCCACTGTGCATCGTTCGGATCCAAGATCCGTATTTGTTATCTAAAATGACTGTTGGAAATAGCGGTTTTCATATGAAAATGCCACGTCAACCGGGAAGGGGATGAGGCGGTGTTGGTCTATTTTTTCTATATTTATGTCGAATTTCATTTTAATCGGTTAAAAATATATACACACATATAAAATATAAACTTGGAAATTGTTATTTTGGACACCAATGATCAACCCGAGTCTAGATGTAGTGAAATTTTTCCGATATTCGAATATTGTGATCTTTTGCAATAGATAAGATTCTTCTAAATGTACCTAAAACCGGCGTTAATTAACTGTATATAATTTTGTTTTGAATCATAATTTTGCAGTTCGGGTATTATGGACACTTAAGTGAAACTGCTAGCCAGGCTTTGTTCTTGAAACATGAAAAAGCAATAGAATTTTATAAACGAACATGTAAGGGGGCTCAGAACCTTGGGTTGTTGTACCTTGGGGTTGTTCATATCAATGTTACAAACCATATATGACGATATCTGATCAAAGATGTGTTATAGATATTTGCGCGAGGTGGCCAACTACATGCCTACTATTTGTATAGAAATGCTTTGTGGATGGGTAGTTATAATCTGTATCTTGCTGAGCTTGTAAGTAATCGGTCACATCGACGGAATTGATATTTTTACACGGTTTCATATTTATGCCTAAAATGTATATATTGTACTTGTTGCTATAATTTTAATATTAAAAGCATAGGCATTGAATAATATTATCGCAAGATTATCAGATGAAAATTATCAGTGCCTTGAAAATATTTATTCAAATTTAAACAGATCCTTGGTTTTTGATATAAACTTATTTACTATGGTTAAGATTTTTCAACTTATAACTTTGTTTTGATTTTAATATTTTTTTTTAATTTCACTTAAGGCTCGACGTCTGGGATACTAGAACCGACAATGAAGTCCCTTTCCTAAGACAGTATCATACATTTATTTAGCATAATGTAAGTACCTATTTTCTATCCCATTGGATGTCACATCGAAAGAGGACTAAAATGCAAAGCAAAAAGTCAAGTTTTTCTCACTTCACGTTAAGTATTTTCTATCCCATTGGGTGTCTTATCGAAAAAGGACTAAAATGCAAAGCAAAAAGTCAAGTTTTTCTCACTTCACGTTAAGTATTTTCTATCCCATTGGGTGTCTTATCGAAAAAGGACTAAAATGCAAAGCAAAAAGTCAAGTTTTTCTCACTTCACGTTAAGTATTTTCTATCCCATTGGATGTCACATCGAAAAAGGACTAAAATGCAAAGCAAAAAGTCAAGTTTTTCTCACTTCACGTTAAGTATTTTCTATCCCATTGGGTGTCTTATCGAAAAAGGACTAAAATGCAAAGCAAAAAGTCAAGTTTTTCTCACTTCACGTTAAGTAAACAAATGTGCACCGCATGGTCGCAGGTTCGATGTAAGCTCGCGCGGGGTCACGGCCGTTGCAACGCCCGAATCCCCGGGACAGACTGAGCTATGTGCAAGTGGGGGCGCCACTATCGATCCAGGCTATGCACAGGGTAGTGGGGTAATGTTCGCGTACCTGTCTACGCTTACATGGCTATATCGAAATTATACGCGTTTGTTTGTTTATTGTAATACAATGAGAGCACTATTTGGTGTCGAGGGTCATTCGGCTAACGGAATCAATAGAAAAAAAACAAAATTATCTGACCTTTATTGTCGGTTATATTTGGAGTTTAGCGGAATATTAAAATGAAAGTACCATGTTATTTATATACTTAAATCATATGTTACGGAATGTTGCCGTTTAAGTAGAATTTCCCAATTTTAAGTTAGACATCTTAACCAAAGTCAATAAATAAATACCGAAAATAAGGTCCCCTTGCTTAAGAGGCCGGTCATGAATTTGCGATGTGAATGTTATGTAAATATGTTAGATTTTTGAAACCACTGCGATCCGCTGCCCGTATACTATTTATGACGGAATAAGCAATTTTGATACTTAGTGATAATTAAATTTTGATTATTATTGTATCTCATTAATTGTATGTTATGTATTTTTGTGTTAAATGAAGTTTATTTATTACATTTATAAAAATAAATTTAAATAAAATGACGACTAAAAAAAAAATATTATTTTTTTTATTTAGAAAAGGCGATCTTAATGCACTAATATACTAGTAAGTATACAAATAAAGAAATGTAATAATAATAATAACAAACACAGAATAAATTGTAAGTATTAATACGTTCAATAGAACTTTATATGTTAACAATGAACTCTAAATGAACTCTCATATGGAAAAAATTGCTAAATACGAAAATGGTCATCCGGCATCATTTGTGTAGTAATACTGGACGTTTCACGGCAAAAGTGACGTAATTTAGGCTAAAAGATGCAGCATGCAGATAAAACATTCTTCTTCTTGAGTATACCTCTTTTTAACTATTAACTATAGAGAGACGCATTCGAATGCATACATTTAGGACTTATAATCCCAGTCGGCTGTGGGGCACAGCATCATTCTCTCCTATGTATGAGAATTGTGCATTGAATCAAAAAAATGTGCCCCAACATCATGGCTGTGCCATCATATTTCAAGGAGTTCCTTTACCTATTTTCGGTTTCAGCTTCAGATGCTTACGGCTGTGTAAAATATACACCCCTTTTAACTATACACTTCAGAAAGACTCATCCGAATAAGTAAATTCGTTTAGAAATTATAAAGCATTACAACTATTAATTTTGGTAAGGCAGCACCCCCCTGGTGAATTAGATCCACAACACCCATCAAGAAATACGCTGCAAAGTATCTACAATTAAACGTTCACATAAAACCGCTTCAAAATCGGTCCAGTAGTTTTAGAGAAAAGTTGTTATAAACGGGTACACCAACATATATAGGCACATTTTTTCTTAACCCAAACGCATTAAATAATATACCAAATTCGTTCTGTCGTCGGATAAAATATATTATTCATCACCGTCGTTTAAACTAATAAAAAAAAAATATTTAGACAAAAAATATTACTAGTATGAAGATTATCTGAACGCAACTTAAAAGAATGAGAATAAAATATAAAATAAGACAAAAAAACGGAGCAATATGTATTCTCTCTGTGAATCCCACCAGGCATCTGAGGAGACAACAGTCGTTCACTTGCGTTTATAGGGCATATTGTTTTATTTGTTTTATAAAAATTAAATACAATATTTTGAGTAAAAAATGTGTTACTATGTAGCTAGCGACATGTAGTATAATATGGTAAAATAATTTGTTGCTGTTATTCTTAAAATGATGAGCTAGGAATATAGACCAGAATATAGCGAAGTTTTTGCTAAAATTCCGATTGATTTTCAAAATATTTCCGAATGGAATACAAAATATGTTCAAGCGAATGCGACTTTTTGGCGGGAACTCGAGCATTGAAGTTGAGTTTTGGTATCATTATTATAAAAATTGTGTATTGTGTGCATTTTGTGATTTAATAGTGATAGTTTATTAAACTTTAAAAGTGTATTTTGTGCGTAATGTTTGTAATACTCAAAGAAAAACATAGGACTGCGTTTCTCGTGCGGTTCCAAGGAGTCCTCTTCTGTGCTCGGCAAACCTACTATCACTTAGGGACTCCTGTCTTCGTAATTTCATAAAGATAAGCTTACTAGGCTATTTGTTCTCGCTATGGTTTAAAATAAATGAGAAATAGTCATCCTAAACAATGACAACGCTATTTGTTCTCGCTATGTTTTAAAATAAATGAGAAATAGTCAGCCTAAACAAATGACAAAGCTATTTGTTCTCGCTATGGTTTAAAATAAATGAGAAATAGTCATCCTAAACAATGACAACGCTATTTGTTCTCGCTATGGTTTAAAATAAATGAGAAATAGTCAGCCTAAACAATGACAAAGCTATTTGTTCTCACTATGGTTTAAAATAAATGAGAAATAGTCAGCCTAAACAATGACAAAGCTATTTGTTCTCGCTATGGTTTAAAATAAATGAGAAATAGTCAGCCTAAACAATGACAAAGCTATTTGTTCTCACTATGGTTTAAAATAAATGAGAAATAGCCTAAACAACGACAAAGCTATTTGTTCTCGCTATGGTTTAAAATAAATGAGAAATAGTCAGCCTAAACAATGACAAAGCTATTTGTTCTCACTATGGTTTAAAATAAATGAGAAATAGCCTAAACAACGACAAAGCTATTTGTTCTCGCTATGGTTTAAAATAAATGAGAAATAGTCATCCTAAACAACGACAAATTCTGATTTTTGCGTGAACCACTGGCATTCACGCGTTTTTTAATGCTACTAAATACAAATGAAACTCTTTTCAAGGGAATGTCTAGAGAGGAAGGACAGTTCTTTCTATATCAGCAATAGTTATTGTCACAATTGCAGTGGTTTTGTGTGTGAAAAACACCAAAAACGCGTGAAAACACCAAAAGTTGAGCGCCTCCCTTAATAACGACACACAATTGTTTGTAGTATTGACCAATCGTTCCAGCAGTGCTGGAAAATGAGGGCCGAGTCAGTGCGAACCTTAACCCTTTTAGATTCGAGCTTTTAAGAACATCAAACATTAAAAACTTGGCACTATAACCGCTCACAAGCGTTTTTTTTAACATTTACATCGGTGCCATAAAACTGTTGAGTTTATCACGACACTGGACATTCGTAGATAAAATTAGGTAAAACTGATACACGTTTGACCGGTTTAAATCTACATATTTTAGTTTATATTTTTTAAATTTATTTTTACTATGTATATCTTCTGTTATCTCTAATGAAATTGTATTCATAATAGTCTAAATTGTATATTTAAGTTTTATAATCTAAAAAAAATCTGGTCTGAACGCGTATAATAAAGGTTTACATTTTATTTATTCAGTCGACTCGTGACCACGTCTCGTGTAACGTCGAGTAGGAATAAAAGGTAAACAAATACCTTTATTATACGCGTTCAGACCAGATTTTGAAGATAAAATGTGTACAAAACGCGAAAGTTTAAAAACTTGTATATTAAAGTGTTCTTCCCTAGAAACTATTCGTCATTACAAGCTTTTATTTAACTTCACCTGTTAGTATGTTTGGGACAAATCTTGCAAGCCAAATTTGAACCACTTCCTCTAAACTTACGACTTTGAATGCATGCTTGTTCAGTTCTGATGACAATACACTAAAATGACAGAAATAACCTGATGCTGCAGCCATGTTTCCTCACGAGGGCACTCCTCAACGGTTAGTAGCATGGACACGAAACTTTGCATATACGTTTAATTTTGATAGCTAAACATGATTTACATCATGAACTGATGCTGCAGCCAGGATTGTCTCCTCATGAGGGCACTCCTCAACGATTAGTAGCAGAGATACGTAATTTTGCATGTAGGTTTAATTTTGACAGCTAAACATGATTTACATCATGAACTGATGCTGCAGCCAGGATTGTCTCCTTATGAGGGCACTCCTCAACGGTTAGTAGCATGCACATGTTACTTTGCAAAACAAAACATGACTTTCTACTAGGGATATTCACTAAACATCGATGTATTGAATCCATTCGATGTTTACCGTTCGATACATCGGATTGATACGATGTTTTGACAAATGTTTTTCTATTCGATGTATCGATGGTTTTATTAAAAACATCGAATCAATGGAAAAGCTAACTAACGAATAATATATTTCTAGTTCACATAACTTAGTAGGTATTGATTTAATAATTTCAATTTTTAACAATTGTTACCATGAGAAAAAGTCATCTGATTTTTCTTGCGGTTGGCTGCATTGGTTAAATGAATGGATATTGGATAATTTTGTTTACTCACTCACTCGCTCCTCCCCCGCTCTTGCAGGCTGCAGTTTGCTGGTGTTTGTTGTTTGTGAATCGAAATTTACTCTAACTAATCTAAACAAGTAATTAAGTGATACGTGATAAGTGCATTTTAATATAAACTGGCTTGACGTATCATTTAATTCCATGCTCGTAGTTGAAAAGGTATGTAATAATGTTATTATGCTTAAGAATATATTTAACCTAACCTCAACTTGTGTGTGACAAACAATCTAAGTTTTTTAACATTTTGGCCCAATATTCATACTAATACACGCACTATTGCACGAATAATTCCTCTAATAAGTTATTTTGAACAAATTAAGTCACGTTTATTTTACTTTTTTTTACTTAGAATGTCGTGAATTCCGTCAATAGTGATGTGATTCTACAGAGTGGTAAATTAATCGATAAATATATACCTCCATTACTTTGTTTTCTTTTTTCAGTTGATTAAATGATGGCGCCTCCAAAGAAGAGTAACGTGTGGCAGTTTTTCACTAAAATTGAAGGAAATGGAAACCTTGCAAAATGCAAGCTTTGTCAAAAATCTATTAAATCGAGTGGCAATACGTCAAACTTGATTGGGCACGTAAAACATATCCACAAAGCTGCGTTTTTAGAAGTAAATAAAAAAAACTTGCAAGCGACGAATAATGTAAGTTCATCCGATGTCGACAGCGAAACAATTAAAATAGTCTCCAAACCTGCTGTCTCCAACCCTGAGTTACTGCCATCAACCAGTACAGCTGATACGATAGAATCGAAAAATAAAGCTTCAACATGCTTATCAACAGAAGATATCCATATCAACGATCCTCTCCCTCCATCTTTAAAGCGTCAAAAGTCGATTGTAGAGAGTTTCGAACATATAAATTCATTTTCGGAAAGTGGCGATAAATTTTTGAAAATAAATAATGCTTTGATTTATATGCTTTGTAAGGATAATCAACCATTTATGATTGTTGAAAATGAGGGTTTTCGTAATCTGATGAAAGTGATTGCGCCGCATTACAAGCTTCCCAGTAAAACGACAATAACTCGCTGGGTTGATGATAAATATGATGTATTATCAGCTGTTTTCAAAAATAAAATAAAAAATGTAGAAAACCTCACCCTTACGACAGATATGTGGACAGAAACAATGAGCATGAGAAGTTTTCTTGGGATTACAGCACACTTCGGTATAGGTATTGATTTTTTTTCAATAACTCTTGGAGTATATCAGTCATTTGAGCGTAATACTTCAGAGAACATTGCTGAAATGCTTCTTAATACTTGTGTCGAATGGAATATTAACACCGATAGAGTTTCGGCTGTAGTTACTGACAATGCAGCATCTATGATTAAGGCCGTCGATTTGGCTTTTGGTAAGAAACACATTCCGTGTTTTGCGCACACTTTAAATTTAGTTGTTCAGAACGCTTTACAACAGTGTCCAGAGTTGCGAAGTCTATTAACAAAGGTTAAAGAAATTGTTACATGGTTTAAACAAAGTAACATTGCAAGCAATGACTTAAGAAAAGCCACCGATAAAGAAACAAAATTGATTCAAGAAGTTGCAACAAGGTGGAACAGCACTTATTATATGCTTGAGAGGTTTTTAGAATTACACATTGTCGTAAACGATATAATTATCCGCCATAAAAATGCACCAGCAATGGTCAATGCGTCAGAATTGTCAATTCTCTCTTCAGTATTACAAGTCTTACGACCGCTCGAAGCTGCTACGAGAGAAGTATCCGGCGACATGTACTGCACTAGCAGCAAGGTAATTCCTTTAATCCATTGCTTAGTTTTAAAAATTCAAGCTCTCAGATTGGTAGATTCACTCGCCAATGAGTTGAAATCGATTGTGCTTAAAGAAATAGAAAAAAGAATGGGTGCTATAGAGCGAGTTACTCCACTTGCCATAGCCACTGTACTGGATCCACGGTTCAAAAAAATGCATTTCAGGGACGCACTAGCTTGCTCTACAGCAGTCTCAAAAATCAAGGACTTCATGAAAAATAATACACAAACGTTGGAAATGTCGGAATCTGATTCAGATCAATCGGAAAAATTAGAAGAGAGTTTTTCTTTATGGGAAGACCATCATAAATTAGTAAACAAGAGCTGGAAAGCAACGCAATCTGAAGATGCGATTTCTGATGAGTTATCCATTTATTTGAGAAGTCCTGTAGGACGACTGAATGAAAATCCTTTGGAAATCTGGAACGATCTCAAAATTCAGTTTCCTAAACTATATAAAATTGCTTTCAAATACTTGACTATTGTTGGGACTTCGGTCCCATCCGAACGGTTATTTTCAAAGGCTGGCCAAATAGTAAATCAGCAAAGGAATAGACTGAAGGGTAAACGTTTGAGTAAACTTTTATTTCTACAAAGTTTGCCTAAACAGCATTGGTTTTAAAGCAGATCACAAAAATAAAAGTATTGATTTAGACTTTAGTATTTTTTGTCTCATTTTGTAATATGTGATGTCGCAATAAAATATTTCTAATGTTTTTTGTTTTACTTACAATGTCTCCCTTACAATAACTACTAAACCCGAAAAAAAAACATAAAAGTATTCGATGTTGAAAAAACATCGATGTTTTCAAGCGATGTATCGAAAAACATCGATGCAGGGTTACGATGTTATACATCGATTAAAAACATCGATATATTTTTTAAATGAACACCCCTACTTTCTACCGTAATGATGCGTTACTTGAAATGGATAGATTGGGAAATATTTCTAACTAAAAAGGTGTAAATAAAATAATATAAAAAAAAACGTTTTTTAAAAACAATTCATATAAGTAGGTACCATTTATAATTCGCGCAACAAGCTTGTTGAGAACAAATAATTCAATATAAACCTATTTTATTCGTTTTAGTACATGGCTTGCATAAAAGCTTGTTTTTAAAAAACGTTTTTGTTTTTATTTATTTTTTCTTCTTAATTATCTGTCGTGTGGTGATGCTTTTGTAAAAATCAATATTATTGAATTCTTCTACCAAAAACATGTATTTCACTTTATCGTGAACAGCTGAAATATTGTAATATTAAGGATTACAATATACTTAAGGATCTCCCTACATCATTTGGATAACATTTTACTTGTAATTTTTCAAGGAATATTTTTTAACGGTTGGATCTTAAGCGCGTGCCCTCGTCGTTTAGAGGAATATTTCCAAACAATCTGCTTATTTTAAACTTTTGTTATGGTGGTTGAACATAATAATTGTTATATAAACGGGTTACTCACGATTTATTTATTATAGCCGATACTTCGGTCCAGTTAGATGAGCCGTGGTCGCGGCGACACGGCGGAGCCGGGTGACGGTGTTGTGTTGCTATTGACAGACAAATACCTATGTCTACCCTCCGTCGTGTTCGTTTTTGATTCACCTGCCCACACTGAACTTGTTTTTGTTGATTAAGTTCCTTACACACCATACTAACAATATCAACACACACGCGAGTTGTAAATCACTTTTGGGTTTATGTAATTCAATCCAATGATTGGTTCCTTCCTGCCTCTAATAGGTGCTGCTCTGCTATTGCCGACTTGTGTGGGTAATTTCAACTGAACGCCATTACACACCGCGTTTAGTCCGAGAGGCAATAGAAATACAAAAAATGGCGAAATTTCAATCGCGAGGATGGATGGATTTAAGTTGGCACGTATATGGGGACCCAGTGATTGAACTTTGCAAACCCAGAAAACTAGATGCGTTTTCAAATTTGCGTTTGTGTATTGATATTGTTATAGTGTTCAAGGAACTTAATCAACAGAAACAAGTTCAGTGTGGGTGGGTGAATCAAGAACGAATACGACGGAAGGTAGACAGATTTGTCTGTCAATAGCAACACAATACCTTCACCCGCCACCGCAGTCTCGCCGCGACCCGACCACGGTTCATGTAACTGGACCGACATATCGGCTATAATAAATAAATCGTGAGTAACCCGGTTCACATAACAATTAATCTGCTTATTTTCTTATCACTCTACTACTTCGCAAGTGACTGTCGTAATGTCAGGTGCAGTGTAAAACTTACAGTATGCTTACCGAGGAGCGATTATTGATCTGCCCCAGTTTCGGGTAACAGTCACGTGCACACAGATATGCCGAAAACGCACATGTATGCGTTACGTCACTGTTCTGTAGTTTTGTCACAGCAGAAATCTTTAGTCATAATATTTTGCATCAAGACGATGCAGACGAGCAGATAGTCCATCGGGAGATAAGTGGATACTGTTCTTCATGGACATTTAGCGAAGAATGACAAACGTTGGTGCAACTTCTACCCTTAGAGATTCAGAACTGAAAAAAGGATTGGGAAGGATGGGAAATACAAAGTACATATAGGGGGATGAGTTTTTCTAATGCCATTACACTTCCCATTTCTTCTTCATGTGAAAGTAGTGTTGTACAACCTCAAAAATGTAATGAAATCAAATCGAAAATGTGCAAAAGGATGCATATCTCAATTGGAGCCGGTGTCTCTTTATTGCTGGATTATAGGCTTCTTTTTCAAGACACACCAACAGGATTTTTTTTTCTCTCATCCAGTTCCTACTGGCGATTTTTATCAAGTCACCAGCCCACCTGACCGTAGGACGTCAATAGGGTGTGCAAAAACCAGTCCAAATAAAAAAATCGTTTGTTTTGGTTTTAGCATATAAAACCGGTTGATCGGTTTTGAAACGCTAGTTCAAGTTTCAAGATAATAAAAGGTAAATAGGTTAGGTAGTTACTTAATAATAAAGGCGTTTGCATCCAAACATGTACTGCCTGTCTGGCTAAACCCAACTCCTAACTCTTTTTATAAGTTAAGATGTAAGTCAATTTAAATATGTATAAACATAGTTCCCATAATGACATCTGTTATATTATTTCAAAAGAGTAGCCATTTAGATAATGGCTGGTACTTTTGGTGAAAACCGAAGCTAAAATTAAACGGTTTTCGTTTTTGGCCTTAAACCGATTTTAACAGTTTTTCCGGTTTCGGTTAAAATATGTTTGTATTCCCTAGATATCAAACACCATACATCATATCAAACTCAGAGACAGTTAACTATAGTACTGAAGTGTAACTATAACCGGCTCTTTTAGGATCCACTGTTGGGACATGCACATTATCTTGTGCATGAGAGCTGTATGGGTGGTCAATCGGGTTTTGGCGGGTCCACTCGTTTAGAGACGGTTCCTCAGGTTTGTAGTAGCGTCTTTGACGCCCACGGGAAGAGATGAGGTGGTGGTGTTCTAAAACTGACCGACACCGCACGGCGTGCTGGAGTACTGGCCTGGTTGTATTGGAGTGTACTCACCTCAAACTGCGCGCTGAAAGTCTTGAAGACGCCTTCCCAGAGACTGCCCGACTGCGTGAGGACTTGTACGATGTCACCCACGTGCGAAGTCGCTGCATGCATGAAGTGAGCGTTGCTGTATACACCCTCGGCGACTACGCGTCCCCGTGGTGACCTGTGAATTATTTTCATTTGTAGCAAATGGGTGCATCGTTGACCAAATGAAAAAATCTTAGTGCTAACGGGTCTCTACCGTCAAATATAGTGCATTTTACACTTTATCCTATTCTCCCAATTTACGTAAGTGATTGTGTAGTGAGTGAGCCAGAGCCCATTCCCATCTCTCTTCATTTTCACAACGCTTTCTCCAAATTCATTCCTACATCTCCAAAGGTAGACAATAGACAACACTTTATTAGGACATACAATATAAATATATAAATTACACACAAACAATTTATTCTAAATTTACACACATAGGTACAATATTAATATCACAATAACCAAAAGAAAGAAACAATGTAGGCAATAAGGAAAACAAAAGAAAATAACAAACATTAAAAAAAGTAAAAAATAAATTAAAAAGAAAAAAAATTACACTGCTATTTCATGCATGTGTGTGTTGCGATGCCGGAAATGGTCTCCAACTCAGTATTACTGTGACTGAGTGTCATGTCATGAGTGTGAAGCACGGACAAAAGTATATTATTTAATAAATTAGTAACTAAATAGTCATATATAGCATATTAAATTAAAGATAAATGTATAACGTATAGTCAAATTAAAATAAAACAAATGAAAGAAATACATATACGAGTACATATTAAGGTGTTGACACATACGAAGAGAGAATAAAAGTATACACTGTAGGTAATTATGACTATTTCAGATAAGAAGGTAAAACACGCATTCCAAGTAGTAGTTATTTTTGATAATTTAAAAGATTAAGGAAATGCCTGTTTATAAAATCTATAAAAGGCAACTCAACATGACCTTCACTGTTACACAAACGAGATTTTTAACATTTTTCCACAAAGTTGTGGTATCCCCGAGATTTGAGTTAATATTATGATTGAAGTATGCAGTTTGCTCGGTAACCAAAGCAGTTGAAACGATCTTTTTTAAATGTTTAAAACAAAGGTTATGCGCTTCATTTTTAGGTAGGCAACATATAAGGACGGTATCCACATACTACCAGGTGAACTGTATGTTCGGATAACATTAAACGAGAGAACACAATAAACGACTTTATCGTTAAGGAGATCTCTTCCAGGCTGGAAGAGAGAAAAGAAGTGATGTTGGAAGCCAATTGTAAAGGAGTAAAAAAAAAATTAAATGTGCGGTCAGGAGACACCCCCCCCCCCCGCGCCAGGAACGAAGATGCTCACGCATTTTTTTTTAAACTCCGAATGTAATTCGAAATAAAATCTGTATAGTTCATGTATTTTTTTTTATTCTGCTTGAATCTCGCTCTCGATACTCGCACGCACTCACACACAGAGAGAGAAAGGCGTATGGAGGGAGTAAAAATCTTACGTGACGTTACATTTTCTCTCGAATTACACCTACCGCAAGCCGCGTAAAGGAACTTCGTTCCAAAAATATATTTTTCGACACTACAAGATAAAAAATAATAATAAAATACGGTTTTCATTTTTCTAAAAACTGTCCCATGGTTCCTTGTCGCATATTTTTATCAATGCTGTAGTTTAAGATTTTCCCTACTAAAGCCCTTGAAAAGAGTAACCCTGTGATACCAAGAGTGGTGAATCTCTTCTATTGTTGATTCGCATTCGTGAAGTCGTGAGTACAAATCCCGAACACAACCAGTTTCTTTTTAAATATACATTTTTCATAACAGTAGTGGTAAATTATGAGTGTCAGCGTCCTGCCCAAGGCTTAAAAAGAGTTTAGAAGCAAATCGTGACCCATGAAATTTTTTTTGAAAAATTTTGAAAAAAAAAAAAGTTTTTGCAATTTTTTTGTAAAATCGATTTTTTTCAAAATTTTGATAAGCTAGCCGAAATCGGCCAATAATCCATTTAGAATATGTTATTTTAAGCCGTTTAAAAAAAATTTCACTCAAATCGGTTGGATAGTTTCGGAGATATGCGTAGACAACTGCCGAAGGTCAGTTTTTCGAAAAAAATTTATAACTTCAAAACGGCTGATTTTAAAAAAAAACAATATTCTGATAAATCATATTTTATTGCAACGAATGTTTCCCGAAAGTTTCATACTAGGTCACCAAAAAATTTTCCCTAGCCTGCAGGTCTCTTATATTCCGACAGATTCTTATATTAAATCTATGTCTTAGTTATTAGTATATTAATAAATATATTCTTTAAAAACTCAAGTTGCCATTCACTATGTAACACATGTAATAATAACCTATAGGTAACAATTATAATGTAACCACTACTTTTTAAGTGTATATGTACTTGTTTATTGTTACCTCTGTTGGTTATCCGAATTAAATAAATAAATAAATAACATTTCCGTAACGGTTGTAACAATTTTATAGCCGCTTAAACATATTCAAACAATTTTAAACAACAATGTGTATTTAAACAATTCAAACATTGCAAAAATGGATAATGGACTGAATATTTGTGTTGTGAATATAAGAGTAGCGGTGTTACAGTGGGCTTTGTGCGAGGTCAAATTTATTGTATAACATTTGATTATATTTAATACGTTATGGGTAGTTTATATTTAAATATTTTATCGCTACTCCCAGTGTTTCTCTGTTCAACCCAAAGGTTGGCTAGTAAAGAGTGCCTGTAGACACCAAGCGCGCCTTTTGTACGATTAAGTGCAATAAAGTTTTAAATAAAATAAAAAATAAATTTTACTTGTGACTTCATCTGATTGGAGTCCGATTTGCATTTTTTTACTTTTTTATTTGAAAGAGGAGGAATGAAAAATTTTATAGTCACTCTTATTGTTAAAAAAATACAAAAACCTGAATGTATAAAACAGGGAATAAAACCTATAGGACCATAACGTTGACTTCTTAAAATGTTGAAATATCTCTAATGTCTATTACCAAAACGATGAATTTCCAAAATGTTAAATTTTAATTTCCCAAAATTATCATCCCGCGTAAAACAAAAAATGCATTTAGCTAAATAGGAAACTTGACAAATCAACTGCAATTAATTATTTTTAGGGGGAGAAGTGCACGCTGCAATGCAACAGGCGCTGGGCGCGCTCAACTGGCCACGTTACCCCTCTCTCACAGAAGATCTTATTTCCCTAATGTACGTACGTGTTTCGGTATGTTCGGTAGTGAGATGTTCCAGAGCCCATTCCAATCCTATCCCTCCCCTTTCTTCAAATCCATTCCTATATCTCCAAAGGTAGGCAGCGCATTCGGGGTCGTGCCAACGTTTGTCATTTTGGACTAATGTTGGCATGTATCGCGGATGTCTATGGGCGACAGTATCCACTTACCATCAGGTGGACTGTATGCTCGTCAGCCGTCTTCGTCCATAAAAAAAGAAATTATGAGTAAAAACTCAGTTTTACTTTAATAAAGTTGATTTTTCGAGGAAATGTTGTTAAAGTCATAATGTTCCAAAAGGCATGTATATTCATGTAGCCGCAGTCCGGGAAATCGACATAAATCAACATTTTGGGACTCCAACTAAGTCCAACTAAGACAATAGGCATGACTCCCTTGATGCTAGCCGCAAGTGCTAGGGTTGGTTTACAGCCCTCCCCTATGTATGTGTGTGTGTATGATTGTAGGAAGATGGAAGACGAGCGGATAATGGATACTGTCGCCTATAGACATCCGCGATATATGGGGATAATATTCTGAATTTAGTACACCTTGTTACATAAAACCCACTACTAAATAAAAATTACATACAAAATATTTCGAAATGAATACCCTAAGTCTAAAGGCTTAGTCATAAAATCTTAGTCACTGCGACGATTATCGCACTGCGGTAAAAGTAGAAAGCCGCTCAATTAGCATAATATCGCGTTGCGATAATACCGACCGCCATATCGCGTCTGTTTGGGACAGCCTTTGATTTTAAGACAACCCAGAGTAAATTTCGAGATTAGCGCAAGCAAACAGACATGCTGGCAGACAACAGACGTAGACTTCCTATCAAAAATCTATAAACACTGTTATTGCAATCTCCAGATTTAATTCAATCCATAGGGCATTGAGCTATACAAAAACCATTCAATTCTATTCTCTATTGTTTACTAATCAGAGTACCGCAAACTGACAGGTCTGATAGACATCCGAGAAGACATATAAGGTCGAAAATAGAATTTTGATATATTGCCCACAACATTGATAAGTTTTATTTATTTATTTTGATTTCGGTTTCCTAAATGTTACAATTTAAAATTCGATAGTTCTTTGGTAGGAAAAACAAGTTGGACGATAACAATAATTTGTGTACGGGGAATCGCTCGGCGTCCCACAAAATCTTGATGTATGTGGTGTGTGCGTGTACGCGAGACTGCCTCTCTTTCTCTCTCTGTGGGAGTGTGTATGTATGTATATTGGAGGGTGAGTGAGGGTGTGCACGACGGAGTGTGTAAGGGTGCGTCTGTTGTGTTAGGTGGGTGAATATGTATGCGTATGACGTATTTAGCGTTAGATTACATTTTAACTTATGTGTAATATCAGCTTCTCGCATTCTTCATAATTTACAGTTGTAATTTTATTGTGTGGAATAAGGTCGAAAATAGAACAAAAATTTTTCGCTTGACATTCGGTCGACTGTATTTATACAGGCATACATTTATAAACAGATAATAGGCAGTATAAAAGATCCGTCTCGGATTAGATTTAATTTTGCGAACCCTTCGCCCTATTCAAGTAAACCTGTTGTCAATGCGACAATTAAAACACAATTTACCCTCGCGAGATTTCAACCCAGGACCGTTAGTGTCCTTGGACACATCTTTAAATGTGATGTTATCTAAACAAAGGGACCTCATTGTCGGTATGGACTTATAGTCTTCGGATACGATTTTCTAACTTAAAATTTGTCGTTTCAAGAATCTTTATAAATAGAAACAGGCTCCAACATCTGAGTTTCAAGATAATCCAATGTTTAAACCAGAATCGAACTGAACTAGTTTCGGGAAATTAAGAATGTCAGATCAAATCGGTTATCCAAATAACCTATTTTTTCAAAATAAAGGCGTTAATTCCTGCGATTTTTAAAAAAAAATAATACGTCGTAATTTTGAAACTACTGAAGCGATTTGACCCTACAAACCTCACTTTTTTATTCATATAACTATATATACATTTATTATTATTAATCAGCAGTGTTCGACCGAAACCGAACCTTCGACCGCAATCGCAATTTCCCGCCGAAAACGAAACTATACAACTTTTCAGTTTTGTGTGATTTACATTTTTACTTTTTCCAACCATGCTTCAGTCCATTTTAAGACCTGAGATTGTACTTTAATCGGCCTATAACGTCCCACTGCAGAGCACAGGCCTCCCCTAGTAAGTCTCGGGCCGTAATCCACCACACGGGCCCATTGTGGATTGATGGATCACATACTAGTGTTTTTTTATTTCTGGAGCTCATGATGTTTACCCTCACCGACGAGGTAGTGATTTTTTAAAAAAAATCCGTACTTAAAAACTTACTTGAAAAAAATCTCGGCGATAGATTGAAATAAATTTCTTTGAAATTCTCTAAAAATAAAATGGCCTCGCCTAATTACCTAAAGCAAAATATTTAAGCAAATAAGATGCTCAAAATTCCATATACAATGTTCAGCTGGTCATCTTTGATATTTAAAAAGAAACGTAGTAGTAGTTGTATAAATTATTTTAGACTTATCAAGTTATCATAGTTTCAGGTGGGTAGCAACAGCATTGGCCATTAAACCAATAAAAATCCTTCACGGTTTTAAGTTGTATAAATTTAATGTAGCGTTATTTGATATTTGTAAAAATGCATAAAATTTTGATAAAATTAAATTAAAATCAAGCTACAGACGACATGTGCGTCCCCATCAATCCGCACTGGGTCTGAGTGAAAACGATTAAGGCTCGAAACCTTATAGTGATTTACTAGGGGAGATTCACAACACTTCCCACACAGCCTGCAGTTAGACCCTATATGAGATTCCTTGTGTAAAGGCTCATTTACACAAGGAGAGTTTCTCGAACGGTTCGTGCGAGAAGATTGTATACGACCAAACTTCATCGGCTGCAAGTGTTTACACGACGATAAAACCTCGGTGATACCAGTGATCGCATGAAGATAACAATTGTTTATACTAGCGTTTCACTGATTTTCTCGCCTGCAGGCGCCCGAGAAACTCCTTGTGTAAATGAGCTTTAAATGAAATAAAATTTCAATCGTTTTATATATTTCGATGTAAATAAAAATATTGTTTTATATATTTAAATTTGTTAGCAAACCTTTATACAATATTACGAAAATCCGATTTGAATCGGTTTTAATCGACTCGTTCGCTCTGTAAACAGGCGGCGACGTCTTAAATCGATGCATCGATTCAAACTTTTGAGTGGGAACGTAGCTTGCAGAGACGACACTATTGATTTCTATTAGATAGAATGCGCGTGGTGTCATATTTCTCTCACCAGACTTAAATATTCGCAAATACATAGTATTACATTACATCCTCATGTCGGTAACTAGTTTCTCTGGCGACTTGGCTCCAATAATTCTTCAATTATCCCTAAATAACTAAATTTTGATTAACTCAAACATTCAAAAGCTTAAATCATTTTTAATAAATTATACATTTATGTGTGGCCTTGAAACGTCACGCTGGCCAAGCGGTTTGGCGAGTCCATTATTTTAGAGGTAGTGTACTTCCTCAGGGCTTGTGGGAGCCGCATTGTTATCCCTTAGTCGCCGCGACACGACACCCACGGGTGATATTCTATAGGCGGCCGACACCGCACGGCATTTTTTAAATTAACTTTATCAATCTTTTAAAAAGAGACTCGTTAAAAGAGAGTGAAGGAAAATCACTATCACCAGGGTGAATATTTGCATATTTATGAGATTTTGTATTGGGTCAAGGTTTTTCCAGCGACGACAGTGATGCGCCACTGTCTCTTTTTGATTCTTTATTGCATTCCGGTTGTAACTAATTAATTACATACATAATAACATACGCGGTGTTATCGCTAAAAGCGATCTTCTTCGGGCAATCAACGGGTAGTGAAATAGCTAGTGTAAATCATTAGTAGCCCGAAAGCATGCTATTAATGATCAATTGCTATTTACTGGCATGTCTATAGAAACGACATTGTTAGACGAGAGCATGCTCAAAACAAGCATGCCACTTGTAACAAAGCGTCTACCACAAGACCCGCGGAACTACACCACCTCTAAGAGTGCACTCGCCAACCGGCCTGGCCACCGTGGCGTTTTAAGCTAATCCATCCCTCATGCAGTGCACGAGGAAGCTCATGTCCAGCAATGGATGCTGAAATTTGCATTGAAAATATGATACAAATATAAAAAAAAAATACATGAATTATACAGATTTTATTTCGAATTACATTCGGAGTTTAAAAAAAAAAGGCGTGAGGATCTTGGTTCCTGACGGGGATCCCCTGACCGCTCACGTATTTTTTTTATGTACGAAGTCAGCAGACGAACATACACCACCTGATGGTAAGTGGATGCTGTCGCCCATAGACATCCGCAATACATGCCAACATTAGTCCAAAATGACAAACGTTACACGCCCCTGGATGCGCTGCCTACCTTTAGAGTTATAGGAATGGATTTGGAAAAAGGGTTGGGAAAATGGGGAGGGATAGGATATGGGGACCACCGAAACACGTACGTACATTAGGGAAATAAGATAAAGTGGGAAATGCAGTACATTTCAAGGTAGTCTTCTGTGAGAGAGGGGTAACGTGGCCGGTGGCTGTTGGATTTCAGCGTGCACTCTCCCCCTCAAACTTAACCTATTAAAATGAAAACTTTTTCTTTGAAAACCATAAAATACAGCTACATTATTTTTTTGTTACAATAGTCTTGTGTCCAAAAAAGTGTGAAAGGATCAAACGAAGCACTTAAATTGTATGAACTTTAAAATTATAGGTACTACTACAAAGCAATCTCTAGACACTAGGGCCAAAACAAAACAACTCAAACATAGGGCCCATCTCGAGTTAAGCTCGAAATTTGTTTATTAATAACTCCTGAGGTAATCATTGGTGATTTGAAGCATTAAAATATAAAGTAGACATGTTTATGAGTTCATAACAATGTTTTGAGCGACAACTTTAATGTTATTCTCAAGTGGGTAGACAGAAAAATTGAGGTGCTTGAAATTACCGTATGCACTAATTCTTAATCACTTGTGTTCCCAGTCTCCGTTGTAAACGCTTCTGTTGAAACACATTTTGTATAGCTGTTCTGTTTAGTTTCGGTATTAGTCCTGATTCTGGCCGTCACATGGACATGGAAACAGCGACCAGAGCGGTTGTTTTGCTTCAGGAGAGGGAGAATCTTAGTGTGTCGCGACGAGCTATCCGGAACGCATGGGAACGCTACCAAGAGGCAGGTAGAGCTAGAAGACTAGAATCAGGAAGAGTTCGCGCCACAACCGCCCAGGAAGACCGGTAACATCAGACTAACTGCACGTGGGGATCGTACTGTAACCACCCAGACCTTACAAAACCGACTAGGGCAATTACTGGTTAGTGATCAAACCATTCGAAACCGACTCCACAAGGGCGGACAACATTCTAGAATGGGTGTTGTTCGACTCAAGCTGACAAGTAGTCATCGTTCGCACGTTTCGCACGAACGTTAGCCAGGTACGTGAGCATTTGGACTAGACCATGGTTCAGTGGAGGACCGTACTCTTCACAGACGAGTGTAAGGTCAAGTTTTTTAGTGATGACGGACGAGTACGCGTGTGTAGAAGAGAAGGCGAACGTTTTTCACAACCATGCGTCCACGGAACAGACCGTTTTGGGGGCCCAAGTGTGATGGTATAGGGTGGAATAAGCTTGATAGGCAAAACGGAACTGGTAATTCTGGATGAAGGTACCGTAACCGCTGCCAGTTATGTCAAGCGAGTAATCCGACCTCATGTGATCCCATTTTTACAAAAAGTGGGCAATGATTTTGTTTTTATGCAAGATAATGTTTGAGCGCATACGGCCCGTACCACACAAAGAGCACTCTCTGACGCCAATATTACAGTTTTGCCATGACCAGCGATGAGTTCCGATCTCAATACCATCGAACATTTATGGGATCAATTGAAAAGAAGCCTCAAAGAAAATTACAGCAGCGCCAACAGTCAACGAGAGCTCATAAACGCTCTAAAAGTCTGTTGGGAGCGAATACCTGATGAAAACGTTAGCCATCTGATTGAAAGTGTACCAGACAGGGTCAGAGAATGCATACGGAGCCGAGGGGGGCCTATACGCTATTAAACATGACACCGAGCATATGAAGCATATGAGCACGAGAAGATTCTAGTAGATTCTAGAAATAAAGAGCGTTGTTAAGAATTTTCCCAGTAATTGTTTCTTGAAAGTGTGATTGATGTGCAAAGCACTTCCTGGGAGTAATGAGATAGATAATGAAACTCATGTTTAATGGGTTACTCGGCAACTAGAAAAGAATATAAACCTATATTAAAAATATTCATATATACTGATAAAAATTAGATAATGCGAGCCTGCAAACATCTGTTTCTCATGTGAGCTTGTAATTGTACTACTGTGTTAGTGAGGTCGCCAACACAATAGTGCGGTCTTGGTTTTCTTACTTGTTACTTTCTAAATCCCGTGGGGAGTTTTTCAAGACATTTTGATTTCACAGGTCAATTTCATCCAAGTAATTTATTTATCTTAATTTAATGTAAAGTAAATTAAATTAAATAGGGTGCTTTACCACCCACCCTCTAGGAAAATCTTAAAAATTAGATGTTAGAAGCATGTACTATTTAAACCAAAACTTGAAACAACGAAATACTAAATAACGTCACATATCGATTGATAAGTTGATAACAGACTGGTGGTAAGCTACTCTAATGTTGCTTCTTAAATTAATGTTAAATATACTAAATTACAGTAAAGCATTGGCAAACCTTGCCTTCACACTGTAATTTTAAAATTCATATTAGTTCTAACTGAACCGAATGAACGGGGTTTGTAGTACAACGTTATATTTGCGGTCGGCACCACCTACCTGCTGATTGAATAAATTGGCAACGAGGTTGTAAACGTATTTGTGGGAACACTCTATTGGCAGATATAATGGGATTATTTAGTATGAACAGCATAATTATTAATGCTGACTGAAACGTTCAACTGATAAGGAAGGTTTATAAAAACATTATATTAGAGAATATATTACAGAATATATTATTCTGAGTGAAGAAAAAACACCGTATTCTTTTTGCATCACACACACATTTGATTGTAATAAAAGTTGTTTAATTGAGAAAAAAATATAGCAAAACAGAGATTTCCTGGTGTCAGCCAGCTTAAGAATAGCACTACTCCATCTCTTACCATGGGTGTCGTAAAAGCGACTAAAGGACTACAAGCCACAAGGAACTACACCACCTCTAAAATAACAAACTCCACTTAGATCCACTTTCTAGGATCAGCATGGCCTTTTAAGGCCATATATATATATATATGTTTCATGGAAGACAATGTGCATGAGCAGGTCCAAGGATAATAAAAGGCCTGGTTATAGTAGGTACACTATAGCAGTGAGCTTTAAAATATTACTTTATGTAAGCATCTATACTATAATTATAAGGAGAGACTTGCGGGTTTTAGACAAAAATAAGACAAACAAATGAAAATTAAAAAAATCCGACAGTGCCTAAAGCCATACTCGAATGTCCTCCAAACTAGAACAAATTCTGGAGAACCTTCAGGACTATATTTCTCTTACAATGTGGCATAATATAATTGGGTTACATCAGATAACAAGAGCAATACAATTAGTTATATTTATTAACATTAAGTAAATAACTAACAGCCACAAATGCATCTTAAGAACCTTATTACAAGGGTTAGAATTGTGTAGCCTAATGTGATGTTGGTATATTCAAGTTAGACACGAGTTTAAAGTTGGACACAAATTTATAAACAGAGTTCATTTGATTAATTTGATCCAGTCAATTGAAGGTCTTTCCTTATCATTGTTTGTCTTTGTTTTTAGGGTGTAAAAGTAAATCATACACAAAAGGGGAAGGATTTGTTTCTTTTTAGGGCTTAAGAAAAGAAGGTGGAAGACAAGCACTGTTCATCTGGTGTATGCGAATGTCGCCCATGGACATCCACAATATATGCCAACATCAGACTAGAATGTCAAATGTTGGCATGCCTCTGGGTGTGCTGCCTATCTGTGGAGATTTAGGAATGGAAAAATGAAGAGGGATAGGAATGGGCTCTGGCATGTCTCACTCACTACAGAAACACGTATGTACGTGCATTGGGGAAATAAAATGAGAAAAAGTACATTTCAGTACATGTGATTTAATTGTGAGAAGTTTATAGCTATTTGATGTAGCATAGAATACTATACTACATCAAATAGCTATACTACTAATAGAATAGAAATTCTAGAATATATTCTAATAGAAAGGAAGATCTCGAAGAAATGTATCTATTGCTTTTTCAGCCCTTCAATCGAAATGGAAATCTTCACCAAATCAAATGTAATATAGTTTTTGTTACATTCATGTGCTTGTTTCTAATGTTAAGTGATGTCATATCCTTCCACTAAGGGAGCAAGATGAAAATTAATTTTCAAACTGAATGTTACATATGCTTTTGTTAAAAAGTTACTAATGCCTTATCTTCTTGGGAGGGCAGAATAAACAAAATAACAAAGAGTACAAAAGTAATATTAATGTTAACAATGTAAAGATTAATTGTAATTAATAATTAGTTAATGAAAGATAAGATAAACAATAAATTAAACAAACAATTTGTTAGCACAGCATTAGTGGTAAGTACTAATTATTTGGTGACATGTCACA
Organism: Sesia apiformis; assembly: GCA_914767545.1. Classification (NCBI taxonomy): domain Eukaryota; kingdom Metazoa; phylum Arthropoda; class Insecta; order Lepidoptera; family Sesiidae; genus Sesia; species Sesia apiformis. The sequence goes on from OU611968.1 coordinate 2,171,859, forward strand.
CTGCGCATACAATGCCTGGTATTCACTAGAGATGCATTGCTAGAGGGTCCTAAAACTCCAGAATATTCTGAGTCAACTCCAAAATTGTTCCTCAGCCATTGATATGGGAATAGACTAGATGACTGACACATCATAAAAAGAAACGTGGTTGTCAACTTCTAGAGGGGGTCTTCTAATCAACTTCTACATTTTTCTCTTTAATGAAGTCCTCATCTAATCAGATGAAATAAGTAATAAGAATGTTTTATTTTCAAAACACCAATGAAATAATTCCGAGAGCTACTGAACATAGAACACTATTAGACTCTTATATTAAGCGCTAAGTGCTTGTATCTAGTATGTATATTCTCAAATGGATGTCCTCGCTAGATAGCTAAAAAATAATAGAAGTTCTTAGATTAGCTAAATAATAATTGGTTGGGAGGTCTTGGTCGTGTGGCGCCAGCCAGTTCTACTAGCACCACCGCATTTCTTCTTGTGGGTGTCATAATGATTAAGGAATAACAAAGCTGCTACCACACGCCATGAGGAACTACACCACCTCTAAAGAGTGAAATCACCAACCCGCTTGACCAACATCCGCTTTAAGGTCACACATCCCTCATACACAAAATAATGTGCATGAGGAGGTCAATGTACAGCAGTGAAGGGTAAAATATCTAGTTATGGTTAATTTATTAAATGCTTTATTTTTAAAATCGGATTTGAAAATGTTTCTTAATCACAATCAATAAATGTAAACTGACAAAAAGTTTCCATTTTCTCAAATAATGTTACAACTAAAAACAGTAAATGGTTAAATGTGCTATATTGGTTAATGTGGATGTATGGCTTTAAAAGATTACACTACATAAGAGGATTGGCGAGTCCACTCTTTTAGAGGTGATATAGATCCTAAGGGCTTGTGGTAGCAGATAGTCAAATAGGTAGCATTATACCTTAGTCACTTACAAAACACAATGGGAAGAGATAGGGTGGTGCTATCCAAATTTAACAAGTTACATTATTTTTATTAAGATTTCACTAGTCTCAATACCAGGGAGATTAGAACCAACAATAAGGTGCCATTTCTGACATAATGTAACATTTCATTTCTTATTAGTGAAATGTTAATCAGGTTGAAATGTTTAGTTGGACATTAGTCCCATAACAATAATGAGGATATAGTAAGCGGTCTTATTATTATCATTATATTAAGGGATGGTGTATTCCCTTCCATCACTGGGTGTTGTATAAAGCGACTAAGGGATAACAAAACCACTACACCAAAAGCCCCGAGGAACTACACCACCTCTAAAGGAGTGGAGTTGCCAACCTTCTTGGCCAACGTGCTGTTTGCACAAGACAATGTGCAAAAGATTGTTCAGTAATGTTCAGTAGTGGTTAAAAAGGGGCTGGTTACAGTATATATATATATATATGTATATAAGGAAGGTTGCTTTAGGCCCTAAAGGTTCACAAGTAGCATCACTGTGAGCTATAAGAAATATTTTAGTCCTTTGTCTATTAGCTTTCATCAAAAGCTCGTGTTCTATAAATTTTATGAAGATGTTAAGTGGGAACGCAAGCATTTTCTTGGTTAGGTTTCAGAATTTATTTCAAACAACTTAAATAACAAATTTAATGACAAAATTAAAGTTGAAATATATAGCATTGAATACATAAAAATAAAACAATAAAAAATGTGAGTTATGTATTACCTCATAAGGCTGAATTTACCATTTTCACCTCCATTTAAGCAAAATGCAGGTTAGATTGGATTGCATAAACTTGATAGTTAACTTTACTGCACTACTGACTATAATGATGCAATCATTGCTCCAATGTAATCAAATCATACGCTTGTCAGGAAAAATAATTTACTGTTGGTAAGTTCCCATGCTTAAACTAAAGAAAAGAAAGCATTCTAATTAAGAACTTTGGACTCGTGCCAACCATTATCTTCATGTTCCTAGAATTTCAATAGTGAAAGTGGTTAAGAATTATGTACATACACCTTGCTAAATGCCAAGTGAGTTGAGGTACTGATGACTTCACTGCAATCCACACAACACTACAAAAGCGATTAGGGATTCTACAGGTACAAAGTATTACATGGAACTATGAGTATGAAGCACTCAATAATGTTGAATTTCGAAAAGAATCGCATGTAATTGGTTTTGGAAATTAAAACAGGCACTGGGATCAGCTGATCGTACGCGGCTATATTAATCGTGATGAGTCTTCAGCAAAAGTAGGGCAAATATCTAAACTAGTGCGGTGCGTAGACGTCGGACGCGCCGCGGTCGGTGCGGCGTGTTACCGCCATACAAAACAGAATAAAATCGCACACGTCTTAAACGATTTGTTTACAATGACATCGTGCTCGCCACGCTCACTATGCCCTCAATACTGTCAACGTGACATCACATAAGTGGAAAATTCGCAATGTATCGAACATTGGCCCGAAAACAAAGACATGTCATCCCGAATCTGAAAGTTGGTTGACATAAAACTAGCATTACCTCGGCGGTCCTTGGCGATTTTTGCGTTTATTGTTCATGTCTGGTTCTCCCGACTGCCTCGGCGGGTAGGCACCTTCTCGTCTGCGCGTAGGGACCGGAATTTTGGCTAATTAATATCACTTCTTTTACAACACAGTCCTTTCAACTTTCGCGGATGCACTGAACTGCAGTTGAAATTAAGAGTTAACACTCAAAATGCGACAACAGGGATGCATCGAATTCACTAAAGTTGTTTGACATTTGCTAACAAATATAAATTAAAATATATTTGAGTACAAAATCGCAATTCGATTTATTCTCGGGAACTAATCCCGAAAAATAAACGGGTTGGCAGATTTCTCGTGCCTGCAATCAGCGCAGGAATACAACATGGCGCTGTGACGTATTCATCAAACGAATTGCAAAATTGCACTACTGCACTTTTTTTGTTTGTTTTTCCCTACACAAAAGTCAATAAATAAACGATATTATTTTAAGTCGACTTTAGAAAAAAATATCACGACACAATATGTAGAAAAATGAAATAAGGTCAACGCTTGACCAATTTTCACTTTAGAACTTTCAATATGGCCGAATGAGGTATTTGGCTTCTAACGTTGCCATTTTAAATATTTCAAAAACGATTCTTTTTCTTGTATAATTACTAAAATAAAAATAGGAAAAGCGTAAAAGAAGTGAAAATGAACAAAATCAAATCGAAATTACTTGTTTTTTATAGTTATCTAAGCATTATTATCTAAACTATTGAAAGTTTAGAGTAAGTTTTTTGTCTATGAATCAAATACTTGACATTCTTGCAATGCCATTGCCTTCCGCGGGACATGATTGCAACATAACAAAAACGTTTTGTTCCTTCCTTCGCGCGCGCGCGAAATTCTACCTATCGATATAGCGAGTTTATTTATTGATCGTGCTGTGCAAATTTGTAGGTCACTGTGAAAAGTGTGAAAATGAGTCTCAAAAACGGGGCAAAGATGTCCCAACGCGAAAAATTTGAGTTAATAAACTCTGAAGTACGTTCATTTTATGAGTATTGTAAAGAAGCTGGTATGACCGACGAAGAGATGGATATCATATGTCGCCCTTTGACTAATGCCTTGAGGAAGGCTTCAATAAAGAGATGGACAAGAGCTTTTCTCTTTTTAGTGATGGTTTTAGCTATTGGTTATACAGTAAGCCAGACAGAGACCTTCCAATGGCACGCATCGGCGATGGCAAGGATAATGTTAATAAAATTACTACCGATTTGGGATTGGACTCCACTGTACTATAACAAATGTTTAATAGAAAGATCCCAGCCACAGAATTTGGATAATAATTTCGTGTCTCCTGTGGATTGCATTGCGTGTGAAGCAGTCAGTGAGTAGAAAATTACCAATGACCTACATGTTATTGTTAGTTGTTCTAATTGAGATATATTTAATTAAATCTAACTCGGCTAAAATAAATAACTGTGATTCAGCTTGGAAACTTATTTCCGGAAAGTTTCCTAATTAAAAACTTGGAACTTCATCCAACTGGAAACATTTCGCTTGTTCGTTTTCGATTCCTATGAATATTTGTAAAAAGAACTCTTGTAAATTATTCGCGAATATTTTCATTTAAAGTATTTCAGTTCATTTATATTATGAAACTAATATACTGTTATTATTGTATATATTGGGGATGAAACTCCTACGAAAATATGCAATACCATACCATAGGACTGTTTATTATTATTATCAGTCTGTACGTATTTCTACGCTGCTTGCTGGATATAGGCCTATATAGGGCTCTCTCAAGGCTCACCATCACACACAATCTTTTACTCTTATCATCCGGGCACTAAATACTAAAATTCTTCAAGTGGTTGATTTACTTGGCTGGGAAGCATAAAATCTTCAAAATGAAAATCTGAAAGCAATGCCAATAATTTATTTCCAATGCTTCAAAATTTGTTACTCGTCCACATAGCGGCATGTCTTTTACTAGAACCATTGATCATCCCCAGAAGTAGTCAAATCCAAAAGTGGTCACTGACCCCCACACCGGAATAAAATCGGTACTTAATGCGAGATCAGAAAAATGTTAATTGTTAAAACTTTTAAGCATTTAATGATTATCTTCGATTGCAACAGCAATTCCTATAACAATCATAACACATTTAATTATCAAGAAAATAATTACCTACTCAACTCAATTTAAATCAATTGGTTATAATATACGTCGAACAAACAAATAAACTCATTACAATCTTTCCTCTCTACTACAGTAAATGATCAACATATTTTGCCTTTTAAATTATCGTAGCTTCATTTTAATTACACATATTTTGTTCTGTCTTAAAATCATGATCAACAAAACAAACTATTTTTATTTATTGAAATAAACAATTTTCAATTACTAAGAATGTCAACAGAAAGTCGACCGGCAGGCTACCTATCTTGCAATTTGCAACAGTGGAAATCGCACAATTTTTGCCGTCAGATACGAAAGAATTGCGCGATTTCGCCTCCTATATTTTATCTGCACCAGAAAACCTACACCAAACTCACCTTTTACTTTGCTACCATTGATTTGCTTCCACTCAATATTTCGGCAGCTCATATAATTATATCCCTTTATATTCAGCGTATTTATATAGGTATCCCATACCCATGTGTATTCTATCATGTAATTAAATGTTCTTTTCTTTTTTACAGAAAACGAGGTTCGTGTATCGGACACAAATTACAACGAGGTCTTCAATCACCACCTCCTTCGTGGGGCTCCAGTAATTGTCGTCGACGCTTACGCCGACTGGTCCATGTCCCCTTCAGAACTGAACCTCACTTCTCTCATAAATGAGGACGAGAGACTTCGGAACTCCGTACCCTGTCGCCTCCTAACCAACATGCGTATAGGTCGACAGCCTATGGACTTAGAAGAAATTGTATCCCGAATTACCAATACCGATATACCCAGTTGGTTCGTCCATTTTCAAAACTGCGATTTGAGAGCAGTCAAGTCTTTCAGAATCCTTGCTCCAAGACCTTACTTCTTATCTCCCCATATACCACCTTCGCATTTCAATTGGCTGCTCCTCTCTAGAAACTATGACACCCATAGATATAAGTACTTAGAACTTGATGTGGGACTTATTATAATGTCCCAGTTGAAAGGCAAAACGTTTGTCCAGTTAAAGCCCAAAGCTCCATGCGAAGACGATTGCTACGTCCTAAATTTCGAAATAGGCGAAGGCGAAACACTAGTACTTTCGAATTCGATTTGGGAATTGGAGTACTTGCCCGGTAAAGGCGAGAATGTCGCCATGGTTACGGAGACAGATTGGATTGAATCCTAATGAATATTCGTTGTAAAAATATATGTATTTAAACTTTGTTTATGCTGATCGAGTGTAAAAAATGAAGAGGGCCTTCCCTATACTTATTAGTTTCCTGGCGGTAGTTTAGTTATAATTATAAGTGCTACAGGTGTAGGTACATGGGTGGCAGAAACTACTTTCCATCACGTGGGCCACTTGCTCGTCCACCTACATTCCTATAAAAAAATCCTGTGCATTGGAGAGAAAACATTATAAATTCATAATTATTGTAACTTCACCTGTCACCTGTATACAACGTGTTACTGAGATAGTGCAAAAGCTGAAAATAGATGGTTCAGTATCGAGAGCCTAACTAGAGAGTGTTTTTGAAACTCATTGTTCATTTCTAGTATATCTCTTATTCTACGCGCGTCGAGACCGGTCACTACCCTGGACCCAATGGAATGTCTTAGAACAACTAAATTTTACATGTTTGTAAATTTTGATTTCACTATATTTAAATAATTTTGCTTTTCGCTAGAAAGGATTTTTAAATTTTAAGTTAGTTTACGTGTTTCAAGTTTTTCGATCTTTCAGTGTATTCATTCATTCTGTGATTAAATAATTTGATCGATTGAGTAGTCTAAGTAAAACTGTTTGCGTAGATTAATAGTACATTCTTTAAAATTTCATTAAAACAACATAGCTATCTGTTATTGTGTACTAGTGCTCAGTCAATATTGTTTTATGACATTGGATAATGTTGCCAGATTATTAGTAAAAATTATTAGCCTAATATGAACGTGGCATAAAGAAGGCCTTATTCGAAGCACTCGGTTAGTGTAGTCAGGGAGAGTAGCTAAAATCGATGTAGTCATGTGTTTAGTGGAGTTTGGCCCATATTAACTCATATTAACATTAACATCACGAGTCTCATCTCAATTTTTTAAATATAAAATGTAGTTATGGGCAACTCGAATAGCTTATTTGGCACTTCTATTTTAACGATCATTGCACTATGGACTATGGAGCTCAAGAAACGCTAGTTATAAAAATAATTATTAAGCACGTTCAAGGAAATTAGAAACTTGACTTTTAAAACTTGATAACGATCCGTTTTCGGTGTCAAACTCTCATTGTAGATCTAAGATCTAATTCGTTTAGTATATATTGGACCTTCAAATATCCAGCCATCTGGTATATTGATGTTCGTAAACATATTTATATAAAACTAAAAGCATGATCAAAATATATCGTTGAGAGCCGTATCACAAGTTTTCGAGTCGGTATTCTCCTACGTTGAACAGATCACCGCTATATTGATGATCGCGGCGATGTCGTTCGCTCGTAAATCGCTTGTGGATACAGCTCTTAGAATTACGAGGGCGGGATGATAAGTACCTGGCCTAGGAAAGAAATACTCAGTTTAACGTAACGAAGTGGTTTTTATTTTTCGGCATAGTCTCCTGTAAGCTCTACGCACTTAGTCCATCTTCGCTCCAAAGCAGTTATGCCTTCCATAAAATGCGTTTCTTCAAGGCCGGCAAAATACTCCTCTACAGCAGTTATAACGGCATCATTCGTCTCAAATTTCTGTCCGCCTAAAAAAGTTTTGAGCTTAGGGAACAGGTGGAAGTCCGACGGTGCTAGGTCACGCGAATAAGGTGGATGGGGCAACAATTCGTAGTGTAATTCGTTGATTTTTGCCATTGCCTTAACGTATGTGTGAACCCTTGCGTTGTCTTGGTGAAAGATTATTTTTTTTCGAGTCAAACCTGGTCTTTTTGGCTGAATACATTCCTGTAACTTGTGTAACAGATCAGCGTAGTAGTCGCCTGTAATAGTTTGACCCTTCGCAAGGTAATCTGTCATCAAAATTCCCCTCGCATCCCAAAATACAGATGCCATCACTTTCCCTGCCGATTTCACAGCTTTGGCTTTCTTTGGAGCGGAACACCCAGCTTCTGTCCACTGCTTTGATTGAATTTTGGATTCAGGTGTACAGTGGTGGACCCACGTTTCATCTGTTGTTACAAATCTTCGCAAAAAATCCACTTTATTACTCTTAAAACGATTCAAACAGTGTTGGGAGTCTTGCATACGAATTCGTTTTTGATCGAGATTAAGTAAGCGCGGCACCCAATGGGCGGATAGCTTTTTCATATGCAATTCTTCACTCAGGATGTGATGTACCCGTTCTTTCGAGATGCTTACACTGTCAGCTATTTCGGATAATTTCAATCTTCGATCGTCCAAGACCATCTCATGGACTTTGGAGATCATTTCTGGGGTGGTGACGCTTTTTGGACGTCCGGATCGGGATTCATCTTGGACGCTTGTACGGCCGCGCTTAAATTCGGCAACCCAGTTATTGACTGTGGCATATGAAAGAGCACTTTCACCTAAAACATTATTCAACTCGTCAAAAATTGTTGATCCCTTTAAACCCTTCATATGAAGAAACTTTATCACTGCTCTTTGTTCAATTTTATCCATTTTGTGAAAAATTCAACACAAGATTTTCTAAAATGTCAGATTATTAAAAAGTATTGGAGCCGTCGATTTCAAATTTAGAATATGGATAGCTAGAAATCTCTTTTGTAAAATGAGATATTTTTTTTAAATATATGTTCTTTTTAAATATGTAGTTTAGGCCAGATACTTATCATCCCGCCTACGTAACTCTGTTGTATCATCTCGAAAAAAAAAATCCTTTAATAATTGAAGATGCAATGTTGTCGGGGCACAGGTCGTCAACCTTGTGTGGATACAGCTCTTAGAATTAACTCTGTTGTATCACGTCGAAAAAAAAATCCATTATAAAATCAAGATACAATGTTGTCGGGGCACAGGTCATCAACCCTGTGTGGATACAGCTCTTAGAATTAACTCTGTTGTATCACGTCGAAAAAAAATTCCTATAAAAAATCTAGATTAAATTTAAAAAATGTTTTGGTATTTTGTCGGGCCATAGGACATCAACTATCGTTAGTCTCTGTTATCAAATTCATAAAATACCGAGTTACGTTGTGCTGTGGGGACAGATAATGGGTTGTGTCATGGCGCACCACGAAAATGGTGCGATTTAACGCCTGCCAAATATACAGATATGAATTTGGTATTGATGTTACATTTAAAAAGTGACCATTTTAAGTTCCGGTTTTTATCAGTTTCTCTTAGATTGCGGAATTGACGTGCCAACTAGCAAAATGTGCGATAGTTATCAAAGTAGGTAGGTACCTGTAACTTGTTGTTTCTTTCAAGCACACAGATACAACACAATTATAGCATCAAATTGTCAAGTACGGAGCTACAATAACATTAAACTGTATAACTGCGTCAAATCCTGCCTATATACTCGTGTGTATACTTTCATACGATCAATTTATACTAAGTTTTGTTATTCAGTTGGACTTGAGCGTGTACAGTGATGATTGACGTAAAATTTCATATTCGAATATTTTGACGGTTTCAAATAAAGCTACGAATTGATGTAAGAGTGAACATGTACCTAATAATCGCTAAAAGACACGCTATATTTATACCTGCAAATTGCGCCACGACATACCACGACACACTAATTTTGTTTTGGATATAGTAAGGAATTTCACGAGTAACGCAAATAATGTATTATACAATACTAGCTGTTGCCCACGACTTCGTTCGCGTGGTCTTCAAGTGCTAATTCAGAAACGTTCGCGGGCGTGTGCGCAAAAACTCACCAAAGTTTTATCGCAATCGGATGAATGGTATAGGAACGCATACGGGACAAACAAAGAAACATTCATTTATATATATAGATAGACTGATAATAAAACGTTAGACACATATCAACATCATCTTAAAATATGACTTAAACTACACAAAATGTAATTCTGCACTGTTAGAGGTAAGTTATTTAAGATTTTTGATTGTGACAAGGTACCTCAGTATTATGTACTACTAAATATATGTTAATGTGAAGCAATCTGGTCTTCTCTTTCATCTGATTCCTATCATAGAAAAAGCGTTTAGTAGCGGACGGTCTAATCCGTAAAACGTCCAATTCGCAGTCAAAGATGTGAAAGTCAAATTGACAGATGGTCCAATTTACGCTAAACGTAACGCTTTATTTATAATACACTAGCAAAACCTCGCAAACGTTGTCCTGCCTGTGTATATTTATTTACCTCTGTATATAAAATCACAAATTATTCTGTTTTGCCGTCGATATGACTTTTGCGATCGATTGAACGGTATAGAAGTTGATGTGCTGCAGCGCCATCTAGTGGCGAGTTACAACAAAGTCGATAGCTCGAAAATATTTTTCATAGCGATCGGTTGGACACTATAAAGGTTGATGTGCTGCAGCGCCATCTAGTAGCGAGTTATAACAAAGTGGATAGTATAAAAACCTTCTCCATGAAAAAATACATATATGTGCCAACTTTCACGGTGATCGGTCAAACGGTGTCGAAGTCTATTAATCTCAGATATACCAACATACATTTTATATATAGGATATTAAAGATTTATTTATTTGATTCATTATTTTTCTTTATTATTTTAGATATAATCATAATTTTTATAATAATCATAAATATGGATTACATATTTTCAAGAGTAGGTATCCCTTACTTCCAAAAATAAATAAACCAATCTAAAATAATTCATTATTTATAAAGCGTTACGTTTAACGTAAATTGAACTATCTGCGGATTGGACTAACCGCGACTAAATGAGAAAAAGGAATATGTTTCTATAGAATTGAAAGCGACTATGAAAGGACTAAGTTAGACTGCGAAGGTAAGTTACGACTCGGATAAGGATTTCAAATGCAATAGAACAAAATCTAAAAATTCTAATATTTATTCACAATAAATAAATGCAGTAGACAATTTGTACAAATCAGTCGACTTTCTCTTTGTGGTCGGGCTTGCCGCGGAACCATCGCAGAAGATTTTTCAGTGACAGGATGACGGGGAACATTATCGGCAGGAAAAGGGGAATGTAGATTGCGTACCTGTAAATAAAATTGAATATCTGTAATAAAATGCGTGGGTTCTCGTCGCCTATACCAAAAAATACCGAAATCCTGAAAATAAGTGGTAAATTTGACCGACCTATCCAGTGTTTCTGGATAGGACTGGATAACACTGGATAGGACAGTTGATTTAATTTCATGTGAAATCTTATTTAATATGCATCTAAATAATAAAACTGCTAATTACATTTTACTAAAATACATTTATGTTTTCTGCTAACAATTTCTATGGAATAATTCCATCTGAAATTAATGAATTATTATTATTAGCGTGTCCTGCCAATTATTATTATTAGCATAGGCTGCCAATTATTATTATTAGCGTGTCCCGCCAATTATTATTATTAGCGTGTCCTGCCAATTATTATTATTAGCGTGTCCTGTGAATTATTATTATTAGCGTGTTCTGCCATTATTATGACGTGCCGAAACGTGGCCTCTAATAACGGTGGGTTTGATCCATAAGTTCAAAGTCACTCAGCGAGCTATGGACAGTGCTATGCTCGGAGTTTCTTCGCGCGATAGGATAAGAACTAAAGTCACCGACATAGCTAATAGAATCAGCTATGTCGACATGCTAGTGGCAATGGGCAGATGACATTTGCCTTGGGACCGATAACCGATGTGGTAGACCGAGTCCTCGAATGGAGGCCACGTACCGGGAAGCGAGGTGTGGGACGCGCTACTGGCCAGGTGGAGCGACGACTTGAAGAAATCCGTAATTGGTAGACTTTTATAATCGGCCTCCATGATACAGGCTACACCAAGGGGACCATCGTTAATTCTGTAATTCTCCAAACTTTCTACACTTAGGCATAACATCCGCGTCAGCAGTGCAACATTGCATTTAGAATGAGTAGACTAAGGCCAGTAGTACAAGAGAATGAACATATTTCGATTCAATTAATAAAGAACCGTGGTGCTATAAAGACGTCGTCTTTTTAAAAAGTCCCGCGACCCTGGGACCTGACAATATATTGAGCATGCTGTACAAATTTGGTCCCTGTGGCGAGGTACCTCACCCACCCACCATGCTGGCGGCATTACCTCGCTGGATTGCTAGGCTATTAATTTTTGATGTTATATATTTTTATTTATTAATAACACCAATCCTGAATAACGGGCGGAGCTTTGACGACCGACTAATGGCGGAAATTTCCGGCATGAATAAGAAAAAATTACAATGAATGGAAAAAATCAATTAGTAGTTTCTCATAATATTCTCCGTGAGCGTCAATACACTTTTTCATACGAAAAAACTAATTTCCATAACATTTATTCCATTCCTCCGCGGTGATCTCGAAAACATGTTTTTCATACTCTTGTGGAGATGAAAATCGCTGACTTTGACGTTGATCGTTGGGTTGCCAAGTCGACTGGAGATATATCGAGGTATTGAAATGAAAGCCCCGACAATGGCAGTCAGAATCCAGGACCAGCTGACTAATCTAATCCATTTACGTAGGAGAGTGAGACAGAGGAATGTACTATCCCCGAAACTGTTCACGAAAGCAATGGAGAACGCATTTAAGATGCTGGATTGGAAACAATGCGGAGTCAGTGTCTACGGTGAATACATCTCCCACCGTCGAATCGCGGGCGACATCGTCATCATGGCAGAGTCGTTAGAGGATTTGAGTTGGATGTTAAACGGCCTCAATGCGACCTGGTGGCGTGTTGGTATTGGGATGAATCTGAACAAGACAAAGGTCAATGTTTAACGAACGCATCGTCCCTGGAGGAGTCAGCGTCGGGTAAGTTTCGCTAGAAGCTGTGGACAAATATATCAATCTTGGCCAGTCAATCTAGTTAGATACTCGTAAGTTTAACTTCAGTCGAGAGGTCGACAGCCGCATTTATCACAGTCGCCTATACTACAATGTTTGAAGACCTTCAATAAGTGCGTCCTGCCCGTTATGGTGTATGGTGGCGAAACGTAGTTTCTGACGGCAGGTCTGATTCACAAATTCAAAGTCGCTCAGCGAGAGACGGAGAGAGCTATGCTCGGAGTTACTTTACTGGACAAAATCCGTGATGAGGAGATTCACCGAAAAACTTAGGTTGCCGACATAGTTCAAAGGATCGACAAACTGAAGTGGTAGTGAGCAGGCTATATATGTCGCGGGACCGATAAACTGATCGGAAGGAGACCACGAACCGGGAAATATGCCGGGAAAAGTTGCCGGTGGTGGATGGATGCGAAGACCGTGTGTGGTAACGTTCCTCAGGAGGCCTATATCCAGCAATGGAGAGACAGGTTGATTATTTTTTCTGCGTGGTTTCAGTTTTTCTCTAATAATAATGAGAAAAGGAAAACTTGAGGAAACTAAATGGTCGTAAAAGTAATAATAAATATAATTGGAAATTATAATTAAATAAAAATAAATAAATAAAATACTCACTTCTGGTCATCGGGGAAGTAGAGGAGGGCCAGTAAGCTGGGTTCCATGAAGGCAGTCTCCGCTGCCAGGTACGCCTGCTGCGAGGTGTGGTAGGCGGCCACGAGATCCCCGCGCTGCATCAACTCCGTGGCCTTGTGGATGCCTTCCACTGCCGAGTTGATGGACGCGCCCACTTCGTCGTTGATCACTATGTTGGATATCTCGCCTGGCATTGACACATTTTTAAAATTATTTCAGTTAGGGCGTTTCTCACCATCCAATACTTTAATCAGAAGGTATCAGAAATAACTGGCAGACAATTTATCTATCAGATTGTTAACAGTTACCACGAGATGAATTATGAGGAGTAAAAAAAAATCCTTCGCTTTCTATAATTGGATTGCATTAAGTAGAAAACGGCCAACTAAGATTTTTCTCAATTCAGGGGGATAAGATAACTCAAGTACCTAAATACGTAGATATGGAATGGAAAAGGCAGCCAACATAATTTTGTAAAGTGCGGCCAAGTGTTCGGTACAAAAACGCCAATAACTAAGAAATACAAAAAAAAAATATTTTTTGGAAAAAGCAGTCAATACACACGCGTTTTACTAAATGCTTGGCCAGCAATGGTGTTCACGTTTTAATTACTGCGCTCGTTGTATGTATGTATTTTTTTATATTAAATTTGAAAATCAGACAACATATAATTTTATATTTTACAACATAATATTTAAACTTCAGCTAAAAATTGTTAAAGCAATTGTGTCTCACAGTATCAAACAAAAATATGCTAACGACGAATTAAAGCTACTTAAATATTGCAATACGCTCCCTATCTCCACAAAAAAATTCTTTAACAATAATGTTCAAACTTTACTAGCCCTGTGCATACGCAAAGCATTATAACACAGAAAAAATATTAACTACAGTAGAGTCAATTTAATAGGCCACTGTTGACATTTCCATGACTTCGTGCCGATATAACTTTGCATTGGTCCCATAAATAAATTAAAGTTTATAAATGCATTACTGAACACTAAAAATATGTAGCATATTTAATAAAAAAAATATCAACTTGTCTTTTTATATCAAATTTAATAAGTTCGAAGGTTAATTTGGTTGCTAAACATCATTATCAATTTATATTTCAAGAAATTCGAACCCCACTACAAGGTTACGCCTGTATACATTTTTTCTTTTTTAATAATAGGGATGTGATCTTTATAATCGAAGTAACTTGTAGAGAGAAAGGAATATCGAAGAAAATTACTGTTACGATAAATAAACAAATTAAGAGAACAATAAAATTATTAAATAATTGACATAATTTAAATAAATTCAATTATTGATTAGTAAATACATTAAAAAGATATATGTAATTAAATTAATATATCTATACCTCATATAATATATTAAAACTATATCTGAAATTAAAAAGAAAAAGGAAGAAAGGGAAAAGAATTATGCCAGTTGTCTATGTCGATACTTTTAATGGCGATGCAATTCGCAACCATATTTATGGTTATTTATTATTGTGAAAAGAGCATCCATCTAGAAAAAAAACATTTATGTTCATTAAAAAAAGCAGGCTTATTTTCTGGTGAAATATCATTTTTAATAAAAACTGCGTGTACAAATGTTTCCAAAGATGATTCGAAGAAAGTAGTAGAAAAAACAAAAAAAATATATAATGGCAGATTTTTAATGTGATTTAAGAATAAAATGATAATAATAGCAACGGTAGCAGTTTCAACGAATCTGATAGTTCCAACTAATAAATAATAATTGATTACATATATAAACTGGTTTCACTATATTTCCCATAATTACACTTAACTTTGAGGTCATGTGGAATGTGTAGAAGGTTTCGAATGCTGTGTATACTCTAAAAATATTACTGGAGAATTATTTTTTTATGAACACGAAAATCGATTCACTAATATTACAACATATATCGATTTTTGTCTTTAATCGATAATTTCTGTTAGATTACCTCACTATGACAACCAGTTTGACACTTGTCAAAAGTGGCCTATTAAATTGACTACTTTACTTCAGCAAAATAACGCCCAAGGAAAGCAGACCAGCTCTTATCCTAGTTCCCAGATTTTTAAACGAGTTGGATCCTCAGTTTAAAAACGACCTTAACGAAATTAACTTAAGGAATAAATTGAAACGTCACTTTTTAAGTAAATTATAACTTGTAATATGCCTTTATGCGGCTAGTGAGGGTAGACTGTTCAAGTGCTGCATTAACTTCAATAAAATTGTATATAATTACCTACTTCTTCTTCTTCTTCTTCTCAGCCCTTGGACGTCCACTGCTGGACATAGGCCTCCCCCATTGTCCGCCATTTAGACCTATCGGCAGCGACCTGCATCCAGCGGGTGCCCGCAACCTTTATGAGGTCGTCTGTCCATCTAGCAGATGGACGTCCTCGGCTTCGTCCGCCGGTACGTGGTCTCCATTCGAGAACCCTTCTGCCCCATCGGCCATCGGTTCTTCGAGCTATGTGCCCTGCCCACTGCCACTTCAGCTTGCTAACCCGAGAGGCTATGTCGGTGACTTTAGTTCGTCTACGGATCTCCTCATTCCTGATTCGATCACGTAGGGAAACCCCGAGCATAGCCCTCTCCATAGCTCGCTGTGCGACAGTGAGCTTATTTATGAGGCCCATAGTCAGAGACCACGTCTCGGTGCCGTAGGTCATCACTGGCAACACACACTGGTCGAAGACCTTCGTCTTCAAGCACTGAGGTATTTTGGACGAGAAGACGCTGCGTAGCTTCCCGAACGCTGCCCAGCCGAGTTGGATTCGTCGATTGACCTCTTTCTCGAAGTTGGACCTACCTAGTTGGACCGTTTGGCCTAGGTAGACGTACTCGTCAACAACTTCGAGAATCGAGCTCCCAACTGAAACTGGGGTGGGCACGACATGGACATTCGACATGATTTTCGTCTTGTCCATGTTCATTTTAAGGCCCACCTGTTGGGAAACTCGATTGAGGTCTCCGAGCATTGTGCTAAGATCCTCCAGCGATTCTGCCATGACCACGATATCGTCGGCAAATCGAAGGTGAGTGATGCATTCGCCATCAACGTTGATGCCGAGTCCTTTCCATTCCAGGAGCTTGAAAGCGTCTTCCATCGCATTGGTGAAGAGCTTCGGAGAGATTACATCTCCTTGTCTCACACCCCTCTGCAATGGAATCGGCTCCGTGCTCCCTTCCTGTGGCATGGTGGCGTTGTTATACAAACACTTCAACACTTCGATATACCGATAGTCAATATGGCACCGCTGGAGGGACTGTAGCACTGCCCAAGTCTCGATCGAATCAAAGGCTTTCTCATAGTCCACAAACGCTAAGCATAATGGCAAGTTATACTCCTCGGTCTTCTGTATAACTTGCCGCAGCGTATGGATGTGGTCTATGGTACTATACCCTTTTCGGAAACCGGCTTGTTCGGGAGGCTGGAAGTCATCAAACCTGCGCTCGAGACGATTCGTGATAACCCTCGAAAACAGCTTATAAACATGGCTCAGAAGCGAGATGGGGCTATAGTTCTTCAACAAGGTCTTGTCGCCTTTCTTGAAGAAGAGCACCACCACGCTTCTGTTCCATGCCTCCGGCGTAATACCTTCGAGCAAGACGGAATTAAAGAGCTTCTGAAGGACTTTCAGTACCGGTGTTCCACCCGCTTTCAGAAGCTCTGAAGTGATTCCGTCTTCACCCGGCGCGTTGTTGTTTCTAAGCTGTTTGAGGGCCATCCTAATCTCGTACAGGCTGATGTCCGGGATGTCTTCGGTATAGTGTCGGGTCAACTTGGCTCTTGGGTCTTTGGCCAAGTTGCCAACAGGTTTAGCGACCGAGGTATACAACTGTCCATAGAACCTCTCGATCTCCCTCAGTACCTCTTGTTTGTCGGAAGTGACACTGCCGTCCTCCCTCTTCAGCTTCGTCAACTGGCTCTGCCCAATAGATAAGTCTCTTGCGAACACTTTGGAGCCTTTATTCCGCTCTATCGTCTCCTTAATACGATTAGTATTAAAGAGACGGATGTCGTGTCGCAAGGACTGGTGAATCCGTCTATTGAGCTGCCGATATGCTTCCGCGTCATCAGGAGTCTGCAGTGCCATCGAACGTCGTTCCGCCAAGAGGTCGAGGGTGTGGTCGGTGAGCTTTTGGGGTCCATCTCTTCGACGATGTCTGAAGAATTTAGACCCCACCGTATGGACAGTTTCTACCAACCTGTTGTTGATATCGTCCACTGCAACGCAATCCTCTAGGCAATCGAAGCGATTTGACAATTCAAGCTGAAAGCTTTCGGGGTTTTGTATGTGGGCAGCAGTAGGTCGGAGCGTAGACTTCATCAGGCGGGACCTTTCCAACTTGACGTTTATATTCAATGTGCCTCTAACCATTCGGTGATCACTACCGGTTTTCACCCTGTGGATCACGGAGACATCATTGAATATTTGTCTCTTTGTGGCCATAATGAAGTCTATCTCATTTTTAACGGAACCGTCGGGGCTCATCCAGGTCCACTTCCTATGAGGCGGCTTCTTGAAGAAAGAGTTCATCATAAAGAGTCCCTCTTTCTCAAGAAAGTCGGCCAGCCTCTGGCCCCTCTGATTCCGGTGCCCACATCCAAATTGCCCCACTCTCAACTCATCGTCGCCTCTTTTGCCCAGTTTCGCGTTGAAATCCCCCATAACAATATTGTAGTGTGTTTTCGAAGCATGTATGGCTCTACTAATGTCCTCATACATTGCTTCCACTTCGTTATCCGGGTGTGCCGAGGTCGGTGCGTAGACCTGTATGACCTTCAACGAATATCTCTTGGATATTCTGAGTATAAGGTACGCGACCCTGCTCGACACACTCGTGATGGCTACAACATTATTTACGAGGGACTTGTGGACGATAAACCCGACACCACCTTGGGACTGCTGGTCGCCCTCCCGGTAATAGAACAAGTTGCCGGACTTCAGGGTTATCGTGTCCTCCCCCTCTCTTCGGATTTCTGATAACCCCAATATATCCCAGTGCAACTTGCCTATCTCCTCTTCCAGCTCAGCGATCTTCTCGTCTGTCCTCAAAGTGCGCGTGTTGTAAGTCACCAGTGACAACCTACGTCGGTAATCCGTTTTAAGAGCCCTGGTCGTTCGACGGTGGAATCCCGCCCGGAGATTCTTAGCACCCCTGGCTCCAGCGCTCGACCAGCGCCCGTCGTCCACGCCGGTGTTGCGACTGGAGTCGCCGGGAATTTGGGGCCGTTTTACTTTTGCTGCCATAGGGGGTGGACCGTAACCCGCCGCGCTGGTCCAGTGCGTGGTGGCGGGTCGCCAGAGCCTCGTTCGTTGGTCGGCAGGGTGCACCACGAGCCGGTGAGGTTGGCTTGGGTCCCAGAGATGTAGGTTGGGACCCCTTACACCCCTAATATTACAACTACCTACTAATTACTGTATAATGATTGTATGCAGAATCGGCATTCTAGACAAACTTTCGTAATTTTTAGAATGTTATCTCTCAAGTTTTGTTATTCCAAATGATAAATAAAAAAAAGATAAAAACAATGCCATATTAAGGTTTCCACATGTATACAACTTATAAATATATATATATATACGTTTATTATGTATGTATATTTTCAAATAAGTTTCAAATAATTAATAAGATCACCCCACCCATATATGCATCTCACCGAGTAACTGTGCTAATGACTGAAGGGTCCTTTCAGCTGATGTGATTTGCTCTAATGTCCTGATCCTGAGCAGATTGTCGATCTCCCAGCGACGAGGCACTACTGACCGGAGGGGGTCCATGTGAGCGTCTTGTATGTGTTCCTGTAAAATTTTAATACTACCCCTAGAGATATATAGAAGAAATCCTGCACATACACGCGTAGAAACACGGACCAATTATCCTGTGGACGCCGCATGTTGGACCCTATGGTAATGTGTAACACATGACCAAATAGGTCATACACTCCTTTGCAAAAAAAACGGGCCTACTCAAGAACACCTTTACGACCTTCTCATGAATCGTATCTTGATATACTTGAGCCGACGTTTTAATACCTTTTTCACAAAAATATGGTTTAGTCACTCTTCGATAGCTAACACCCTACCAAACCATCACTGAAGCCGGATAATGGACACGTTGCATCCTATTTACCAATTGAGCAGCTTCTCTAGAGTTATGAGCATAAATTCGATCGTTCCGCTTGTTAAAATATTCCTCAATGATGAAGATTTTCTCGTCCGTAAAAAAGATTTGTCTTTGCGTACCGGCGAAGTTGTTTTGGTTACCGCATTTTTCTTTAAATTATCAGTTAAGAAATGATCAGTGCGTCTTTTGTAAGCAGCACTCCTAAAAATAAAGCTTTTAAACTACGTGACATGGTTGTGGGTGATTCATCTCTATGGATAAAATCTTTTGCTTCCGGACGGGATTTCTTCGGTTTCTCTCCTTCACAGCTTTAATCGTCTGTTTGGTGCGAATAGTTCGAGGACGGCTAGACCTTTTTCTGTAGCAAACAGAGGACGTTTCAATGCAGCCACCAATAGCCCGGTACACAAACATACGGCTAATATCAAGCGGATGGTGAGTTTTAAAAATTGCATTTGGCTCCATGCCTGCCTTGATTAATGCAATTACAGCAATACGGTTTTCGTTATCACGCCACTCCATTTTAATATTAGTCCCATATTTAATAATGATTGCCGCCAAAAGAAGAGAAAACATTTATTTTTCACGCGAGAATGACAGATTCCAAATTCAATTGTAATTTATTTATTTTTCTTCATTTTAACGGTATTTATGGCCAGACCAAGTATATGTAACATGTATCAGCCTTTTAATGTCCCACTGCAGGGCACAGGCCTCCCCTAGTAAATCGCTGGGGGGTTTCGGGCAGAAATCTACCACACGGGCCCAGTGCGGATTGGTACATACACATAATTTAATTTTACGAAATAAACAATTACAATTATTGTAATTTAATACGAAAAATAAATAGACATGTATTTTTTTATTCATAAAAGTTTAATAACGCCTTATACTATTCTTACCGTGTCCACGATTCCAATTAGCTTCCTTAGTTGCGATATAAAGGTGCCCATGAGAAGTCTCACGTGGGGCCGCCAGGTGGGCCGTGGGTCACGACACTCGGCCTCCGTGGGTCCCCCGAGGATCACCCCACCCCATTTGGGGGACATGAACGCTTGCACCGGGGAATTGACCCTTTTATCTGTGTGAGATAAAAAATGTTGTACAATTGTTTGTTATCCTAAATAAAATAAAAATAATACTCATCCACCCAGCATACTATACACATGCCACATAGCTACTCATCCAGTATTCCATTTACTATTTTTATTTGCCGCACCGCGCATTCAACTAGCACTATACTACACACTACTACATTGCACTATCACTATACTACACACTACTGCATTGCACTATCACTATACTACACACTACTGCATTGCACTATCACTATACTACACACTACTGCATTGCACTATCACTATACTACACACTACTACATTGCAACTAGCACACAATATTACATAGTATCATCACTTACCATCGTCATCATATATGACCAGAGGCGACAGACGGCAGGGCGTGACGTACAAAGCCAGGTGTAAAGTGGGCAGTTCAGACACGTGTGTGGCAGCCCTAGTTTCTATCCGCGTGAGGAGCAGCGGAAGGCGATCTTTACGAACGGCAAAATGGCGACCCCAATCACTTGTGTCTTTCACCTTAAATTTATATAAAAACATAATTGAATTATCAAAATTAATGTTAAAAAACAACAAAATGTCAGTTATTACTAGTTTATACTTCATATTCCCCACTCGTCCCAACCCTTTTTCTAAATGCATTCCTAAATCTCCAACGGCAGGTAGCGTATCCGGGCGCGTGCCAACGTTTGTCATTCTGGATTGATGCTGGCATGTATCGCGGGTGTCCACGGGCGACGGTATCCACTTACCACCAGGCGGATCTGTATGCTATTCTGACACTTTGTTTTTGTAAAATAAAAACAATTATTCGATCACTTGGTCTAGTTTACCTGTGTCACTTTGAAATCGAAGTCGAGTAGATACAGCCACTGCGACTTTAGTGTGAAGTTGTGCAACACGCTTAATTCATCTACGAATGTGCCTATGTAATCTGTAAAACAAAGTACAATAATTACACAAATGTATATACAACGTAACGCTGAAATAAGTCAAAAACTGATTAGAACTGAGTGGAATCGATTCTACCAGTTCTAGTTTCAGTTCTACAATTCTAATGTATCTTGTATTCTACGCCCGTCGTCCGAGGGGCGTTGCCGCGCCCGGTCAGAGTGATGAGCGCTACGAATGTTTTAGACACTGCAATCCAACAGCTGCTGGGAGCGTTTGACTGGCCACGTTACTCCTCCCTCACAAAAACCACCTTAAAATGTACTGCATTTCCCACTTCATCTTATTTCCCTAATGTACGTACGTGTTTCGGTAGTGAGTGAGATGTGCCAGAGTCCATTCCCATCCTATCCCTCCCCATTATCCCAACCCTTTTTCCAAATCCGTTCCTATATCTCCAAAGATAGGCAACGCATCCGGGGGTTTGTCAACGTTTGACTAATGTTGGCATGTGTAGCGGATGTCTATGGGCGACAGTATCCACTTACCATCAGGTGGACTGTATGCTCATCTGCCGACTTCGTCCATAAAATAAAAAAAAAACGTTTTTTGTTATCACCTCACTCCGTTTTAATATTATTACAATATTTAAAAATGATTGGCGCCAAAATGAGAAGAAATCATTTATTTTTGACGTGAGAATGACAGATTCCAAATTCAAATGTCATTTATTTATTTTTCTTCATTCTAACGGTATTTATGGCCAGACAGTATACTTTTATTCAAACGGCTCAGTATGGACAAGTCGGATACTATTAGAAATAGAGAAATTTGCTCCAAGGAACCATAGTGTCGATTTTAAATTTATGAAAAATTTCATTCAAAGATTTTCAAAAAAAACTCATACACAATCGGGAATCGAAGTTATTTTATTGCGCTCATTCATAGTGTAGGCTCTAAGGAATAAATCTTGCAAAGGATTGCTAACCTTGTGTCTGGAACAAAAAGAAAAATCTAGATTTTACGTTTTTCTATTCCGGAATAGCAGGACGGGGTCCTATTTTACCTTCAACAGTAGGGTAGTGTCTAGATATAAGTATGTAATAGTGTGGTGTGCACCGAACGTCTTCGTCAGCGACCCTTAAGTGCTCCCTTCACCTTCTGCCTTCTAACACCCGCGTTATTTGCTTGTAACGATTAATACTTAGTTAATGCGAACTGCCTACAAGTCAATCCTATTTGTTTCATCGGCACACACAAAGTACAGACAGAATACTTGGGCATTAAGATCCTTTCCACTATTTAACAGTATCTATATACGACGATAATGTAATTGATTTCTTTTGCAGTAAACCCAAGCATCATACATAAGTTCTTAGTGACGAAATTTATAAATTCGATTTGATTAAACGTTGACTTTGTAAATTTTCTTTCTATACTATTTATCTGGATTGTATCTTAAGTGTTTTTACCATATACTTTTTTTTTGTTTATTATTACCAAATTTACAAAGAATAAGTCTAAAGCTAACATAATTGTATCTAATGAACCATACAGATTTGTCTAAGATAAAAGTACTGCTGTATCGGTAGCCGAGACATTAAAAACCTGCCCGTGAGCTGTGAACAAATAATAATTTGGACAAGAAATATCTTCTTAATTTATATTTTAAATTATTTTCGCTGATATCTGTTTTAAACTTAAGATCTAATTCATTCATTAACCCGGGAACAGAGTGTTTAGTTCAGCTTAATTTAACTTAGCTCCATATATATGGGAACTTACTATTAACAAATTAGCTTTAACAAAATCAATATTTTGTGTACGTTTTGAGCTATAAGTTCTCCTAAAAAATAAATAAAGATATGATTCTTTTTCAATTCCGAACTTTCTTCTCTCTCTCCTTTACTACAGCTATCAAATAGTGAACGATAGTAAAAGTACCAACTTCTTCAGGTCTTAGGTTACCTTCAACAGCTTCTCTAGCGTCGAAGTCTATGTTCAGCTCTTCGGGGCTTGGATGAGCCACGGATAGTACAATATGATGTCCCTTTGCTGGCGGTACGCGGATTCGTCGCGGACCGTCCGCCTGGTCCGAGCGAACACCTTGTAGGACTGAGGTCTGGTAGATCAACTGTTTGAGGACTTCCGCCAGGGTTGGTGAAGCTGGAAGATTTAAAATGAGCAACACAGAAAAATGAACAGACCGTTGGGGAGTTTAGTAGCAAAATGGACAATTGTCAAAATGATAACAAAACAGTTACTTCTCGAAGTGATTTCCGTACAGCAGAATGCGAATTACATCATAGCCATATATTTTAAATAAAACTTGAATTATATATTTTTTTGGTGAATACCTGTAGCATCCCTGAAAAACAGGACCCTTTCTCCAGCTACCCACACCTTCTCGAACAGCGGTTTCCTTTGCACCACATACAGGCTGTTATGCTTCGTCAGGTCGAAACTTTTAGCCACCTCCTCGATGGCTTCAGCCTCGCCGGCCACAGAGTTTAATGTGTGGTGCAGCTTATCAGAGATCACCAGTTTTTTAATTTTGAGCTTTATTATGTCTGAAAAAAAGACGATATTATGAAATTTGCTTGTGCTTCGTTCGCTTGGAACGTAAATTTCAAACTAAGTTTGTCTAAATTTTAGGGTAGAAGAAAGAATCTGTAGGTTGAGTATAATTAATAGGTACTTGAAACCTTATTATTATAGAGTTACGGTCGAAAGTTTAATGTATATGTTTCGAACCCAGGACCTTAAATCAATGGATCCTCAATCTTGGTGTATATTTTATCAACGTCACTGAAACAGTTTTAAAACAAAATACTATGCTTCTGACGTCAGAATTTCAGTGTTACTCTGTATCAGAACATTGTATAAAAATCTTACCAGATTTCTCAAAATCCTTCTCAATAAGATCAGCGATCTCCTCAGCCGTCTGTTCGTCGTTGGCCAGCACTATCAGTTCCGTCGTGATGGTATGTGATAGCTTGTCGAACGAACTGATCTTGTCGTAAGGAAGAGCGACTCTGGAATCATATTTATTTATCTATTTTATGTTCATTTAAAAAATATCTTAAAACTATCATGGGATTAAGGGTCCGGTTTTGCATTTCGATCACATTATGCTACCGCACAACGGTAACCGTCACCAGCATTTTTATCGTCCACCGCTGAACATCGCACATTGTCTCGTGCTCGAAGGATGTACGATCTTAAAACGACACGCTGGCCAGGCGGGTGGTTCAGTCCAATCTTTTAGAGGTGGTGTAGTTCCTGAGCGCATGTGGTAGCCGCTCTGTTATCCCTTAGTCGCCTTCTAGGACAGCCACGGGAAGGGATGGGGTGACGGTATACTACAGCTGGCCGACACCACACGGCACGCATATTTTTAGATATAAATTACGTAAATAAACACCATCTACATTACATGCTATGCGTATAATATTCATTGCATGCGGAAATAACATACACAATAATAATAAAGTGTAAATAATAAATGGAAACAACTTTATTGTCTATTAAATGGATTGTAAATTAATAGGATAAATAATAAAACCACTCGATAGGTACTATATTAACGCTACATATTAGTTCCTAACATACCATACCATCAGCGTGTCACTCCAATGCAAGATATAGCCCTATCGCAAAGTCAGCCATGACACACGATTTTTTCCTCTTCTCATCTAACCACTGCTGGAGACTTTCACCTGGTCAGAGGGTGTCTCACGCTACGTTCCTCGGTGTATGCTCTCCATTCGAGGACTCATTTACCCCATCGGTTATTGGTTCTGTGGCAGATATGGCCTGTCCACGGCCACCTCAAACTTTCCGATTCTTTTGAACGAATTTACACACATTATGAATAAGTCTAACAATACAAATCTTTTCGCTCGCCGAGCGATATGTCCTACCAATCGAATCCATTAGCCTGTCTGCCGCTCCTGAATATACCTCCCCGAATAGGCCTCTCCCGACCATCTTCGGCTCTTATCGTCCAGCCAATTCTCTTTGCTTATTAAGTAACGCATTGCATAATGAGTCAATGGGGTCGTTGATTTTACCACTATGTATACATAATCCAAAAGATTATTATTTCTAGATATTTTGATAATACATATTTCCAATGGGTTCATTAAAAATCGATTCTCGATCATATTACTATCTCTAGCAATTAAACAACTTTGAACGGTTTAAATCGCGTATATTTGACATTATTTATATCCCGACGTTTCGAACACTTTGCAGTGGACGTGGTCATTAAAAAATATGATTAAATTATGATTAAAAAATCCAGACGGTAGTTCAAAAAATTTCAGACGGTAGTCCAAATAATTTCTTAATAACTCAAGTGACAAATAAAATCAATTAGTCACCCCGTGACCACGTCCACTGCAAAGTGTTCGAAACGTCGGGATATAAATAATGTCAAATATACGCGATTTAAACCGTTCAAAGTTGTTTAATTGCTATGTATAGTAATCGCGAAAACCTAAGAAAATATTATATTACTATATCATTAAAGTATCCATGTGGAGTTGTTTAATGTTTATACTTTTCAAAACTTTAAATCAAACTTAACAAAAATAATTTTGTTTATAAAATGATAACAAAAAAAACCATCAACACAATGACAGATGTGTCATCGAAGGATAAAAATGTCATAAGTTTTATACCACCGCATGATTGTGATAACCTATCACCCCCGAATAATTATAACGCTTGTGAAAAGTGTATCTTAATATTATATAAACAGCTGACATACCTAAGCAATTAAAATTGGGCTGATTAATTTTATTGTAAGGGGTTATCATCTATGTGCGATGAATGAAAATAAATTTATAGAATAGGTAGCAGAAAAGCGAGCGACCCTCCAGATGGCAAGTGTTCACCGCTACTGCCTATAGATGCCTGCAACACCAGGGGGGATGCGGGTGCGCTGCAGAGTTTGCAGAATACTATTCACAGCCATATTTAAGAGTTCCATGTCGTAACTAAGTGGAGAAACCTCAATTGGCAATACATTCTAGAACTTTCGGATTCGCAGTGAAAATGGTATATTTAACCACACTACGCCGCAGCTCTCTGTCACACAGAAGTGAGGGTTAACCGCACATCGACGACGAGATGCGCTGATAAAAACTCGCAGTTGGCATCAAACTGAATAGCTCTTCAGAACATTCCCTATTATACAGTCTAGTTGGTGGAAAACGCAGAGAGAAACGGATGTCCGTCATGGGACATGATACATGGGATCCAGTAATAGAACTTTGCAAGCATAGAAAAGTAGATGCGTTTTCAAACTCGCGTGTGTTATTGTTAGTATAGTGTGCAAGGAACTTAATCAACAGAAACAAGTTCAGTGTGGGTAGGTGAATCAAAAACGAACACGACGGAGGGTAGACAGATTTGTCTGTCAATAGCAACAACACCTTCATCCGCCACCGCAGTCTCGCCGCGACCACGGCTCATCTAACTGGACCCAAATATCGGCTATAATAAATGAATCGTGAGTAACCCCCTTTACATAACAATTATTAAGTTGAAGGTTAAGTAAAAATCTTTACCTGTACACTTCTGTGGTCTTCCACCACAGCGGCAGACCTATTATGATGAGGACTCCGACAAACGACGCGCTCGCCCACATACGATTTGACTCTGAAAAGAGAGGGAAATTTATAATTAAACCCTAAATTTTTTCTTTGTTTTTTCTTCTATACAGGGTGTGTCCGGACTATTCCTGAAGCCTGACACCATAAATTTCAGAGGAACGTGTCCGCACAGACCAATACTTCCTCTAAATCCATTCCTTTAAATCTCCAAAAGTCGAGAGGTACGTGCCAACGTATGTGACACGTTACAGCCCGATTATTTATACGAATAGTTATTAAGAAATGTTTGTTGTCTAAAAATATAAGATACTAGCGACCCGCCCTCGCTTCGCTTCGGTTTATAAGTTTTATTTTTTTTTAATTTCAAAATAAAAAGCCTATATTAGACATGGATAATGTAGCTTCATATTTGTGAAACAATTTTTGAAATCAGTTCAGTAGTTCCAGAGATTACCCACCCCCAACATACAAACACACAATTTTACCTCTTTATAAGTGTACTCGTAGATAATATAGATTTGTAAAATAGTTAATATTTTTTAATTTCACTTCTTTTATGCCCAAAATAAGGCTCCCTATTTGATTGTGGGATCTTTAGAACCATCTATATGCTGTACGCTATATCTATACGCAATAATTATTCTAAAATGGTAGATCTAAGATCTTTTTAATACTACAATAATTGATGCGAGATTTTTGTTCAAAAATTATTTTATATTATGACTATGTTTTTGGAGAGTACATTTCAGGTACACTTATTTAACATCGGAAAGAATGGCAACTTAACCGTTAGATCTGTCGTAGTCAGGCTGCAGCGTATGTCGTTTCAGACCGATCAACTTTAATTAAATGCTGCAGTTTTTTTTTTTAATAATATTCTTGGATGTTTTCACAACATTACAATGTACTGTTGGGCTGAAGCGTATACGTTCTGGACTGACTAATTTCTTTATGGCTTCAGGTAGAAACCAAGAGGTATTTTTTTTAAGAATACAGGAACATAAAAGTATGTACACTAAAGGTGGGTACCTTTAGTCTGATGGTCTGAATGTTATCCCAAAAAAAGGAATGGTCGGGCTGTAACGTGTGACACGCCAACGTTTGTTATTCTGGACTTATGTTGGTATGTATCGCGGATGATCAAGAGCGACAGTATCAGCTTACCACCAGGTGGTGGACTGTTTGCTTGTCTGCCCCGCCTTCTTTCACAACACAAACCGGCATCGGCCCGACATTCTAGGCGAGAATAGGGTGTGTTCACTGTACATGTGAAAACTTGCGTGTGTACGGTGTGTCTGTCACGTTAGTTGAACGCGTTACGTGCTGGCAGATGTGAATAAACCTTGACTCGGTCAATCAGGTACGCCCAGCGACTGTTTGATACTTTATATATACCCTTCCCTTCGAATCCCGCAAGAAAGATGGTTTTCTTTGCACCCGAGGTAGGTGTCTAGAAAAGTTTTTAAATAAATAAATAAATTTAAAAAACCAGGGTCCAGAGACACAACAGCCGCTGGGCGCACTCGACTGGCCACGTTACCTCTCTCTTACAGAACACCACCTTGAAATGTATTGAATTTCCTACTTTATAGTAGTTCTACAATGTACTCGTACGTACGTGTTTCGATAATGAGTGAGATATGCTAGAGCCCATTCCCATCCTATCCCTCCCCAATTTCCCAATCCATTCCTTAATCTGCAAAGGTAGGCAGCGCACCAGGGGGCGTGTCAACGTTTGTCATTCTGGACTGATGTTGGCATGTATCGCGGATGTCTATGGACGACAGTATTCACTTACAATCAAGTGGACTGTATGCTCGTATGGCGCCTTTATTCTATAAAAAAAAAAACATACAAAGTCGAACACAATACATATACAACACCCAGACCAGAACCAAACACCTGTGTTTAAACAAATGATTGTCCCGACCGGGAATCGAACACCCGGGACCTGTTGCACGGCAGACAGGGGCACTATAAACTGGGCTAATTGGTCGTCGTTTTCCTTGTACAATATGTTTAAAATATCATTGAATGCTAATTCATTCCTCGTCGTTAGATACATGTCGTCAGTTTGACGCAGAACACGGGTCGATGTTTATTGAACTGAACTTGAACCATATATCATCGATCTATTCCGGTGCAGTCGACAACATCTGAATTAACTCGGAATTCATTCCATTACAAACTTTATGTTAAGGCACACAAGAGCACAGGTCGATCACCGTAAAATGGTGGGCGGGCTTTATTACGATTCAAGTAATTGTTATGGAAGTAATTTCTGAATAATATTGACATAAATTTCGGTCTATTAGCGACAGTATCCGTTTGTTACATCTTCTACATATATACAGTATGTCAAGATCGATTATCGAGATTATAAGGGACTATTTATACACTTATTTTTATCGATAAAAACACCTTCTTACCTAATCCTACCCCAATTCCCTTGAGTGGCAGCCATAGTAATTTTTTATTCGCCCGGCCAATATATGTAGGTGTTAATAAAAATAGGAGTCATAGAAACATGAAAATGGTCTAATTCGAGAGGTACAGGCCATCGATTAATAAAACTATTCCAAAATATTAACATAACAGACTACCAAAATAGCAACATACAGGTATATGAAATGTAATACAAAAATTATGCATATTTATGTTTTTTAAAATTTACTGCAAAATTGAGACCCTTAACTTATATTTTTTTTGTACTAGATGGATAGCTCTCGAGTAAACCTACAAAATGACATAAAAATTTTAAATGTATTTTCTACCTACTCTTTACAAGGAATCTGTAGCTACTTTGTTACTGTGGGCCTTTGTGTTTACGCATAGGTTATGTTCAAAGAAGATTAACACAAGTAATTGGCAAGTTAAAATTTTAGTGTAATTTTGTAGGTTTACTCTAGTTTGTAGCCTGAAATCCCCTAGTGATATTAAAGGAAGGCTTGTATCATATAGTGGGAGGTTATAGGCTGATATTGATTGGGAATTCAAAAGGTTGACCACTCCTGATAAAGGCCACTGTATTTTTGCAGCGGGAGTTTAAGTTGTAATCGAAAATCAATATCGATGTCCGGCTTGGATTAGAGATAAACATTGATAAAAATGTCACTACCTAACCTCAATGTTAATAAATACCCATAAAAGTGTTGCCATTAATGATTTTACATACAGAAGCCATACAGAAGAAATTTACAATAGAAAAAAAAATACGAATAACTAAACCGGTCGGATCGAAAGAAATTGTCGTAATTACGATTAGTTTTGAATAGGTTTAACTATTGATTCTTAATCGACTATCGCAATCGTCAGATTTTTTATTCAGGCCGTTTGAAGTCCCATTGTTAAAGGCCTCCCCTAATAAATCACTAGGGGTTTCGGGCCATAATCTACCACGCGGGCCGAATACAGAATAGTAGATATATCTACATGTTCGCATGTCTCGAATGTTCTAGCATGTTTCCGAACTAAAAAAATACATCAATAGCATTAGAAATTACATAGACGACTAATTTTCGTAGTTAATGGTTTTCAACTTATTATTATTATTTAAATCCGATTGAGATTGAAAAACATTAATTGATTAATGCCAACATTGCTCCTTGGAGTAAGTATCCAATATCAAAAAGCTATTAATTACCGGCCACTTGTGGGTGTGTCATTTCTGATCAGACTTCGAACGGCCACTTTATATTGAGCCTTGTAACTTTTAACTGCAACTCGTGTATACAAAAGAAGGGAGAGGTCTTGTAAGTTGGACGCATCATGTGTGACGTGATGATATGAAGGAATTGCAGGGTCAGGTGTTAAATATGCGAATGAGGGCGAATTGAGAGCAATTACACGTGGTGGATCATTTACTGTACACGAGTACGAGTACTTGTAAATGCCTAAAGGCTCATTTACACAAGGAGAGTTTCTAGAACGCGTACAGGTGAGAAAATATATCACAAGCTAGTATCATCCATGTACTCATTCTTATCATCAATAAAATCGTGTTTTATCATCATCTGAACAATAATGTTAGGTACATGCTAGAATCGTATGCAGTCGGCCATGCAGTCGTTGAGGATCGATGTAATCCTCGTGTAAATCCTCCTTAAGTTAATGAGCCTTAAGGTGAACTCTAGACTTACAATAGAATTGTACAATAACGTCACGCCTTGCACCCAAACGAGTTTCAATACACTCGCTATACGATCAAAAACATTGCCCGTAAGAGGTCAATTATATTGTGCAATTTTACGGGTTCTGCAATGGTTTTGATCATCCAAGGAGTGTCTTGAAACTCGTTTGGGAGTAATATTATTCAGGGTGTTCACAGTTTATAATGAAAAAAATTCACAACATTTCCGTGACCAGATTATGGAATTATTGATAACTTGCTGCGCCCGGCACGCGTTGCATGCCCGTCAATTTTTTTGCATATGATATATAGCTTATGTCCATCTGGAATAATGTACCTTTCAAATGGTGAAAGAATTTTTCAAATAGGTGCGCGGTGCAGTCGTTCCGGAGATTACCCTCCACATACACACAAAATTCGCACTCTCTCTTTATTATATTAGTATAGATTGTAATTCGTCGAGCGGAATATCGTTGACTAGGTATTTTATAATGCATTAAGACTGCTTAAACACACCGTTTACTTTTGGTGCCCCTGTGTAGTAATAAAATAGCAAAGAACGAAACTTTTTTGAAAAATAATAATTAAACTTTAAAACAGGTTCCATTTTCGAGAATCTAAAAATTTTAGTGTCTCGTATGCGGGGACACGAGCAGTGGTGATATGCTCTGAGCGTTTACCATCGGTATTCAATTCAGTTTTCCAGCTTTCCCATCCCATCTTTATCATATTCTCTTCAATGTATGCAAGTGTTTCGGTAAATGTTTGATTTCTAATTATATGAAAATTTTACCAAAGTTTTTTCTCGAATGTCGTCAATTGCAGTACTATGTATATTTATAACACGTTTATTACACATCTTTAGAGTGTCAAATGTTGATACATACCATACAAGCCTTTTGCGAATGCGTAATATGTTGAGAGATGACACGGCGGTATCTTTGTAAGGCGCGGTATCTTGTTAAACAATCCTTGTATGTAATTGTTTGAAGTATGGTGATGATCATGTTTTGTTATATCTGTGTTGTGGGAGTATCATGTTTGACCAGATTCGCTATATTAGTTAAGTCATATTACTGTAACTAGGCAATAGGGTAAGTATCTACTTGACTGTGAAAAACTTGTCTCAAAAGTTGGCAGGGGGAGGGTGCACGTTGCAATCCAACAGCCAATGGATTAAACCTTAATATGAGGGGTCTAGTAAAGTGGTCGCTGAGTGACTATTTTATATAAATCTCTTAACCGTCTGAATGTGAGTTCATAGTCTTCACTTTTAAATAAGTATTATTAACGGGTAATAAATACTTAATTAATTACGTCAAATTACGTTTTAAATGGACCACCCGCTTTGTTTGCACTGAACTCCTTAACCGTTCTGCATTCATATCATAATACAGCATATTAATTGGGACAGAGGTGCATAGTAATAAGATGTCACAGACAAACGAAAAGTATAGAGTGGCCTTACTACTGTGTTATAGTGTGTTTATCGGCCGGCTTTAGTATAGCATCATCTCTTTAGTATAGCGTTGATGTCTAGTGTTAAAATTGTCAAAGTCAAACCTAGTCAAAATTGAGTTACA
This sequence comes from Sesia apiformis, assembly GCA_914767545.1. Taxonomy (NCBI): domain Eukaryota; kingdom Metazoa; phylum Arthropoda; class Insecta; order Lepidoptera; family Sesiidae; genus Sesia; species Sesia apiformis. Next base: position 2,204,530 of record OU611968.1, read on the forward strand.
TATTTATCATCGATCTGTCCAGGTTCTGTGACGAACCCGACTTTTTTGTTGTTTTTATTAGTAACTACATAGTTGCTAAAGCGACCGATTTTTCAACACTTCGAAGTTAACGCCGAGCATAGTCACTCTACCGATGCAATAACATATTTGACACTCTGCACAAAGTGAATTTTGACTAATGCGCCACTTATATCTACCCCACTGAAAATATTTCTATAAAAATGAAATTATGAAACGCTAACTACATACTCTTTAAGGAAAAATCCTTAAAGTCCACGCAATCAGAGACTCTGACATGGCTACTTATTAATTAAGATAAATACCTAATTGGACTAGTCATCGATGAACTAAATGTCAAGAATTTTTTTCTTCATAATGGCAATAGTGCAATTAGCACATTATGCCAGTGTCAAGTTTTCTTCGTAATAAACCACGGGCGTACGGGCGTACGTAACACTCTCACGGGCGGTTTAGAATCCCTCAGCATTCGGAGAGACGTTGCGTCTCTCTGTGTGTTCTACCGCCTGTACAATGGGGAATGCTCTGAAGAATTGTTTAATATAATTCCCACCTCGGGTTTCTACAACCGCACCTCCCGTCACAGAAGTGCGGTCCATCCGCATTTCCTCGATACGGAGGTGTCGCGCACTGTTCGGTCCAAAAACTATTTTATACCGCGAACCCGTAGGCTGTGGAACGAACTGCCTCAAGAGGTCTTTCCACTGAGCTACGATATGGGGTTCTTCAAGAGAGCTGTGAATAGGATTTTGCAAGGTCGGCGGCGCGCCCGCATGCCCCCTGGTGTTGCAGGTGCCCATGGGCGGCGGTAACACTTACCATCACGTGGGACCGCTTGCTCGTCCGCCTTCTAGTCTATTAAAAAAAAAAAAAAAAAAAAACCTAATAACCTAAACGAAGGTAATAAACCTTCGTTCTTCGTAATATCCAGTCCCGTCGAAGTAAGCCAGGAGTCGCTCTGTAAAGCGACACTACATTTACTGAGGACAGAAGAGGACTCCTTGGAAGCACACGAAAAACGCAGTCCCACGCTTTTATTTGATTATCACAAACACCACGCACGAAAAGCACTTGTGAAGTTTAATAAACTATCACTATAAATCCACAGAACCTCACTTCTCCAGTTCGCGCCAAAAAGTCCGCCAAGAAATTTGTTATGAATCTTACCAACTGTGAATCATAATTAAAAATTATGAGACTAAAAAAAATGATATTACAACATTTATGACGTGATAAAAATTAGTCTGCTTCAGGATAGCCGGTTGCCTGGGTAATTTGGAAATTGGAATGAGGCCTAAAATTACCTATTTGCTATCTTCCATCAAATAATTGCTATGCTAATAACCATGCGACATTATACAAATTTTGTTATGTCCTCATTTACTACCCAATTGCTACCTATACTACACGTAGCAGTAAAAGTTATTAAAATTTCAGTATGGACATTGCAGTGTTTAGAATGATGATGAGAAAACATGATTATAGGATATTATAGGATGGGACATTATAATACACTAAATTACAGTGTGTATTACAATTAGTGTGTAAATTACAGTGTGTTATTTGGTGTAGGTATATAATCATGTACCAACACTAAATTCATATAAACAGGCCGATGTGCAACACTTGTTGGTGGAGTGTATCCGGAATCAATAAAAACGACTAGGTTAGTGAGGGCTCTCAATTTGAACAAATAACAAATGACATCTGTAGGTATATCCCATAACTATACATATAATAAAAATGTAACTGATCGCTGTCTGTACATGGAAGATATATGAGAAAAACTATTATTGGGGGCCTTTATCAACACAATAGAACCCAAAACAATGATTGTTAGAATTTTTGTCTGCTTGTCTGTGCGTTTGTGCGCGCTAATCTTAGACACGGCTTAACCAATTTGGATGCGGTTTTCACTAATGTATTGTGGTAAGCTTCACTTAAAATTTAGTGTTTGTTTTATTTCAATCAGTTCATAAATAAAAAAGTTATATCAATTTAAAGACGGTGTTTGTAAACTAAAGTCCACGCGGACGAAGTCGCGGGCAACAGCTAATCCCATAATAAGGTCCTAGCAGAAGAATTCATGAGCGGCACATAGTTTGTATAGATTCGCGAGCCCTCACTAGGGCTATATAAAGTCCTACAAAAATAATGTAAAATATTTTCATATATAAATAAGTACTCTAAAACTATTATATCTAACTAAAATTAACATGTATGTATGTATTTGATAATTTTTTTATTACATTAGAAATAAACAATTTAGGATTAGGATTTTTTTTATGGACGAAGGCGGCAGACGAGCATACAGTCCACCTGATGGTAAGTGGATACTGTCGCCTATAGACATCCGCGATACATGCCAACATTAGTCCAGAATAACAAACGTTGGCACAACCCTAGATGCGCTGCCTACCTTTGGAGATATAGGAATGAATTTGGAGAAAGGGTTGGGGAAATGGGTAGGGATAGGATGGGAATGGGCTCTGGCACATCTCACTCATTACCGAAACACGTACGTACATTAGGGAAATATGGTAAAGTGGGAAATGCAGTACTTTCAAGGTAGTCTTCTGTGAGAGAGGGGTAACGTTAGGGGTGAAATTTACTCGTAAGTGCATAACATTATCAACACTTAAGTCCCTTAGGTATTCCGTGGTTTGTAACAGTTTGTGCCACTGGTAACGTGTTATGCACATAAAAGTAAATTAATTAGCAGTCATTTATTTTTAATGTAATAAAAAATATGAAATATATGTTAATTTGAAATTAGATATAACAGTTTTAGTGTAGTGATCGACATATTAAAATATTGTACACTATTTTTGTAGGACCTTATATACATATATCGGTACTATTGTTGTAGAATGTGAGTTTGGGGTACGGTGGAACTGACATGTGCCATGGAATAAAAATTCCTTGAAGAGAATAAAAAAAATCATTTGGCCGCTCTAAACACACGATCTCTGTGGTATACAAAGTGACACAGTACACCATTATAGTCTAGACCGGTACACGACCTGGATCGTAATACAAGGTGCTCTTTATTTACGATCAACTGCTCAATGTTCACAATTTGAATGAACCTGTTTTTCGTTGCTGACATCATTTACGTTTTCTGTGTTCCGTAATAGGAGGTTTTTCTACTCCAACGAGGTAGAGCATGATTATCATCAATTATTATTTGAAACAGTCGACTGCTATAGGCTAGGGCCTTTCTTGTGCTCTCCATCTCTCTGTTGATTTTTTTACATCCAATTAGTTTTTACTACCTTAATGGAAGAGGCCGATAGCTACGACTAGACTGGGCAGCCTTTGGGAAAATGCGTCGCTTCTTCTCGTCGCCAATGCGTGAAGACGGAGGTCAGTTATAGTTATGAGGTACGGTGCTGAAACGTGGCCTCTGACGGTGGGTCTGGTGTTTAAAGTCAATTAATGAGCTATGTTCAGAGATTTGCGTGATAAGATCTGAAATAAAGAGATTCGGCAGAGAACTAAAGTCAGGTAGTTACATTAGATGTCATATATGCCGATTCATGTGCCGATACAACTTTTTTAAATATTAAAGGTGGCAAACGGGCAGACGACCCACCCGGCGTTAAGTGGTTACTGTCGCCTATGGACGCCTGCAATACCGGCAGGATTACAAACACGCTACGCTGCCTACCCTGCAAATGTCTATTTACAGCTCTCTTAATGAACCCCATATCTTAACGCAGCGGAAAATCCTTAGGAGGTAAGTCGCGATTAATAATCCTCAGGTTCGCGGTATAAAATGTCTAGTCGCTCGAACAGTACGCGACTGCCCCCTATCAAGAAAGTGCGGATGTACCGATGTGGGAGGGGGAGGGTGCACGCTGAATCCCACTGCCGCTGAGCGCACTCGACTGGCTACGTTACTCCTATCTCATAGGAGACTACCGTGAAATGTACTGAATTTCCTGCTTTATCCTATATTCCCTATGTACATACGTGTTTCGGTGGCGAGTGAGACATGCCACAGCCCATTTCCATTTAACCTTATCCTATCCCTCCCCATTTTATCAATCCTTCTTCCAATACTCATTAATTTAAATCTCCAAAGGCAGGCAACGCATTATAGGTCGTGCCAACGTTTGTCGTTCTGGACTGATGGCATGTATCGCGGATGTCATGAACCGTATCCACTTACCACTAGGTGAACTGTTTGCTGCCTTCTTTCAATAAAAAAAAAAAAAAAATTCGGAGAATCACAATTGAAAATCGGTACTATTTGACAATTGCTCTGACTCATTCTTGCTTGCACGCTCTGTTTATCTTTGCCTTAATAAAAATATTAAATCTATAATGATACCTTAAAAAGAACAAGTTCCTTAACGTAGTTTTTAAGTGTGGGTATTCATTGCATTCGTAGTGGGAGTAGCTCATACGTAGGTAGTTGTTATTCTAGCCTACTACGTATTACATGTTAATTCTCAAAGCGGTTTATTCTGGACTTTAGCGGGCGTCATGTGCAAACGAATCCTAAACTGGACAAATATTTCCACATTATAAACCGCGACTGACTGGTCTTATCTCGAGTGATTGCAGATGGATTGGATTAGGGTTCTATATATGAAGGGTTCAAACGAAATAAAATTGCGAGATCGATTCTCCTTTGTTAAATTAATAAACATCCCGGTGTTTGGACTACGTTATTCAGTAGGGGCAATTAATCATAATTTTCTTTATTTCAGACAATGTCCATAGATATTGTTAGTAAGTTACAAGTTAAACTAATGTTAGTACTTAATATTATATAATATCTACCTAAAACCAGCTTTATCCATTGCGTCTGGAAGGAATAGGCTGCCTTTTTTGAAGCCTCAGGATGGCTTGAAAACCATCTGTGCGCGCTTTCGCAAACATTGTTGATGCGCTACAAAAGCGCTGTAGCCGCAGCAACATCCTGAAGGCGTTGTTATATTGAATGCGAAGGGCGCTGTGTAGGACTTGTTGAGTATACCTGACCCGTAGGCTACCATACCATTTATTACCATAGGCCATAAAATGGAGCATGTAGAATACATGGAGCTTGTCATCGGCATAACTAATATTGTTTATACACTTGTTATCAATATATAGCATCCTACATGCGTGCTGCTGAGTTCAATGATCGGTTCATTCGTATACAAATTAAATAAGCTAGGAGACGAGATGTCGCCCCGTCTCACACTACATTTCATCTTATATTCATCAGAATAAACTTCTGTCTACCTGAAAGCGTTTATCTGGTTGCTGTACCGATATTGAAATATATTACATAATTCTATAGGCAAGTTAATATACTAAATCAAATGTTTTTTTCAGATCTAAGAAGCATGCACATATAGGTGTTTTTCTATCAGTATAGAGTACCCGACAGTGTGCTTAAGAGCGCAAAATGACACTTTCAGTGAACACTACTGCCCTGAAGCCAAATTGTGCATTATGTACTCGTAACTTACGGTGATCACCAAGTCTGTCATTAAACCCACTGTCAAACACATTAGCTGCCTCTTTAAAAATGCCAGCGAGTTAGACTTGACGGGAATGTCTCCTGTGTTATTCTTTATAATAGGAACTACAATTGTTTTCATAGTCTGGAGGAAGATAATGAGTGACTCAAACAAAGCCGACAAAGCCCCATAAACATAAGCAAAGCTCCCACCGAAGTTTCTATTGGTTACAAACGAAAATAAAAGTTCTCCCCAGTCATTTACCCGAGAATCAGTTATTTGAAAAAATTTAGTGGTATTTACGACAAAACCTTTTATCAAGACTTTGATAACAAAATTTGATAACTTTTACTGTGTTTATTTAGTCTGGTCACGTTGGCATTTTTATTTCTTGAACAACGTCAACATCCAGAGCTGTTTATCTGGACCTTTGGCTTGACCCATTCTTTACTAAGTATGGTCAAAAAGACACTTTATACAGTGAACTCTATAAGAGTTGTGGAATGAACTGCTATGACATGGGGTTCTTCAAGAGAGCTGTCTCTGGAACTGCATCAGGACTGTGCAAGGTCGGTGGCGCATCCGCATGTCTCCTGGTGTTGCAGGTGTCCATAAGCGAATTATTACGGTGATTTTAAAGTTTTCTAACTGAATGAGTAAGTTGGTTCCACAACGTTATCCCATTAACCCGAACTAAATATGCTGCTGATTCTTTCATCGTCAGATCCCGTGGATCGTATAATAAACGGCTCAGTGAATTAAACTTATTTTATCTGTCTCTTCCTAAATTTAAATCAGTGTCTTAAACTTATATATTATTATTATTTATTACCGTTACCGTATTATTGCTATTATGTTTAGTGGGTGTATGTTTTTCATAAATAAATTCATTTTAGTGGATACTTTGTTGGTGTAATTCAATATATGTTTTATTTCTATAAGTGTTATTGTACTGTATGTTTTCCCAAATAAATAAAAATAAAAACATTGCGGTTGGTGCTACCTAGTTAGGTAGCTATTCAACCTATTCAATAAGCAGTTGCTTATTGAATAGGTTGATATTGAGCTGCAAAGGAATTTGTATTTGTGTGAACACTCGATTGGCAGCGAATACGCCCAGCAGCTGTGGGATTGCAGCATGCGCCCTTCGTCTCGAAGATCGGTTGTTTTTATATTCTAGACTTTATTAAAAATCAATATTTAAGTATTACGTCTAAAAAAAAAGACAATATATTGCGTAGCGTACATTACGAAACGATTATATCATCGCGCCATATTTGTAAACCGAGTGCGTTCAAGGACACTAATAAACCAGATGTAAATAAATACAATATTCAATAACGTTCAGGCTGGCTGCCATCTAAGGACATAATTAAATAATTATGTGTAACTACAATTTCGCGTTATGTACACATTTTATACTGTATCGGGTCTGAACGCGTCAAATTAAAGGGTTTTGTTTACCTTTCATTTCTACTTGACGTTTCGAGTTGACCGATGAGGCGGGTAGTCCAAGATGGGAGCTACGAGCAGTTTTATAAACTACCCACATTTGATAGTCACATTCGGAGACTGCGACACACTATTCTAACTATGTCCGCGAGCGTATTCAACGGTATTATACAGACCCGATTTCAGGGTATAAAATATGATTATGTGGTATGTATGTGGTTTTTTTTCCAAGTTTACATTGTCTTAAAGGAACGATTGAAAGGAACAATACAATTTGCTCATTTTGATTGGCTAACAAACGCGCTATCCGAAATTCAGTCGTGTCTTTGCAATAGATGGTTCTCTTTAAAATACGAATATAACTAAAAGTATAGTTAAAGTTTGAACTCATTCACTATAGGATTAATTTATGTAACCTATGAATATGGCCGCGTGGTGTCAGCGTCAGCCGGCTTTACCACCTCGTCTCTTCCCAAGGGTGTCAGTAGAAGGCGACTAAGGGATAACAAAGTCGCTGCCAAAAGCCCCGAGGACCTACGCCACCTCTAAAAGAATGAACTCGCCCAAATGCTTGGCCAGAGCGTGGCGTTTGAAGGTGACACATCCATCATGCACGAGATAATGTGCATGAGAAGGCCGGTGTCCAGCAGTGGACGATAAAATGGATGGTTACGTCAAAATAATTATTTAAAAGAAAAATTTATTCATTATTTGGATGCCACCACCACGAAGCTCTTCGATAGTTTTTATTCACGTAAAAATCAAAGGATTTCTTTTTTATTTTGGATCTTGTCGAGGTTGCGACCTAATCAAGGCTTACAACACTGTGTTATTGTTAAAATAATGTCTCATCGATAATTTTGTGTACTCGCTACTAGACTGTGTATTGAATGTCTCAAACGCCGTCACGTTATTTATTACTTCCTGAACTTGAATTTGATAGATACGATGTCGTGTCTGAGTTAAAAATGTCAACATTTTATAAGTTGTAGCGAAAACGTTCACTCCTTTTTTGTTAAAGTTCATTGCTTTTCCAGCAGGATCTATTAGAGTCATTTTATAGATGGCAGACGAGCGAGCAGGCCACATGATGGGCAGTGGCAGTGTAGTCCGTAGATATTTGTGACACCACGGGTACGGCCATACAGGTACGCTATCGACTTTGCAGAGCTCTCACAGCTGTCTTGAATTACCCCATGTCGTAGCTTAACAGCAATAGCTTAGCTTAACCTCAGCAATTTATTGTACAACTTTCGAGTTAGCTGTATAGTCTTGTTGATCGCACTATACGCAGCTTCTCCTTGTCAAGAAAGTGCGGATGAATCGCACAAAGATGATGTTTTTATCTGATCATCATTATATACATTTAGATGTCTACTGCAGTGGATCCGAAAGTGTGTGCCCTGGCACCCTGGGAAGCCGCGCCTTCCTCACGGGGGCACTGCGATATATTACACAATTTTCATAATTTTATTTTACTTTTCAACTTAATGTCGAAGGACTTGACATTTAGCGGAGCTGGTTCAAACAACTTACTTAACTATATGTTTTATTTTTTGTTACCTAACCCTTGCCAAAAATTATCTATTGGGTATTTCCCAAAGTGTACTTGTTAGAATTTAGATTTTGGCATGGAAAATGTGGAATTTAGTGAGTATCAAAAAAGTTTGGTAACCACTGGTCTATTCCATATTCTAATGTAACGACACAGTGTTCGACACATGACGACACAGTGTTTTATTTATATTAGTTTTTCAGTATAGTTTTTTGTAAGTCCTGTGTACCTACTGGTGCTTGGCGGTGGTAAATCGTCACACACTAGTTTAGTTTAATGTAAATATGTGTTTAACCAATACAAAGGTAGAGGACATTTTTTAGTTTAATTAATCAACATTCTGATATAATACCAACATAATAATATACAAACATCCCTGACAGTAACAGTACTCGTATGAACATTATCTGTTACTGTCCTCTTTGCTTCTATATTCTTTAAAACCCTTACCGATTTTCCATATGAAATGTTGTCTTATAGAAGTCGCCGATAGAGAGGGGGGGGGGGGGGGGGGGGGGCTTTAGAATACCACCATTCTATATCTTTCCGTGGATATTGTAAAAGACTAAGAAACCACTAAGCTGCTGCCGCAAATCCTGAGGCTATACGCCACCTCTAAAACAGTGGACTTGTCAATCCGCTTAATTACCGGTTAGTTGTAGGATGAGAAGAGCATTGTACTCGTAGAAGAGCATTCATTGTAGGGACCTTGGGAAGGGTATTATCCAGCAATTAAGAAATACAAGTTCCGGTTATCTCTGTAGGATCACAAATGAATGGATGCTGATAAGGCTTAGAATGACAACTAATAAACAGTAACCACAAATATAATCTTCAAGAGTTTTATTTCAAGTTATAACGTCATTTATTTATACCTAAGTATAAAGACAAAGATATGAAGTCGTAGACGAGATTTGGTCTTTATATAGTTCTTGCGTCCCATATATCATGAGAATATGATTTTTAACTTTACATCCATCAGAATAAGGTTTCTAAATCACAGTTGTAAGAGCTTTCAGAATTAATTGTACTAATAATAATATAATCTTAACAGATTTAAGAACTAATAAAGGAGGTGTGTTTTATTTTGTATCCGACTACGTTTTATAAATAGAAGGTAATAAAAAAGAAGCAAACAGTTCTGCTGACGTTTAGCGGTTACTGTAGTCCATGTCCTTGTAGGATTACATGCCGACATCAGTTAAATGCGGTGTATGTTGGCAAGTATAACTTTAGTAGTTTAAAAATTTGGTTCGTTTCTCTGCATTGCGATAAAAGGACGGGATGGTATTAGATTATTTTTTATGGACGAAGGCGGCAGACGAGCATACAGTCCACCTGATGGTAAGTGTATACTGTCGACCATAGACATCCGCGGTACATGCGAACATTAGTCCAAAATGACAAACGTTGACAAGCCCCCGGATGCGCTGCCTACCTGTGGAGATATAGGAATGGATTTGGAGAAAGGGTTGGGAAAATGAGGACGGATAGGATGAGAATGGGCTCTGGCACATCTCACTCACTACCGAAACACGTACGTACATTAGGGGAATAAGATAAAGTGGGAAATGCAGTAGGTACATTTCAAGGTAGTCTTCTGTCAGTGAGGGGTAATGTGGACAGTCGAGCGTGCCCAGCGGCTGTTGGATTCAGCGTGCATTCTTTCCTTCCCACTTGGAGATTGGGTAGGGATATCAGTTTATAAGGTCCCAATGAAGGACATAGGCATCATTCCCTAGTAATGACGGGTGTTTTGGGTCAAAATTCAACATGTGGGCCAAATGCGGCTTGGTAGATAAATATGCTACAGTTTCTTTAATTCACAAGCATACGGGCACTACAGTTCATCGAATTTCAAAGGAGAAATAACTAAATGAGCAGCAGAAAATACAGAATGGGCGGTCGATGGTAACAAATTTAAAGGTAGGTTAAGCTTTCTGCTGACAAGAAATAGGAGGCTTGCCGTCGCCTTGGTAATGACATTCTTAGTAAGTGAAAATTATTTACTAGAGATTCAAAAATATTTTTTCTTGCTCTTTTAAATACACGTGCATTTCCACTACATTGATCGGTTCAATGTTCCGTGAGTTCAATCTTTGAACTAGTGGGAATAACTCTCATTCAAAGCGACTAAATCTCATATAACGGGAAAATGACTATCTCGCATGCACCCTAGCTTTGTAATCAATGTCTGTTTGTTTGATTGTTCAATGTTCATGGTTTAATGGTTTTTATAAAAGCTATAAAAATACCTCGGTAGTAACTGAGCTGATCTGTAGGCGCTGTTTATAATTCACAGTCGAGTAAGCGTGACCTTAAGGAGGTGGCTGTCCGCCGGAGTGGTTATGGTCAAGAGCACGCATGCGCAGTATCTGACATTTAGTAACGTAATGTGTTTAATCTATTCAAACTGTTGCGTGGTGGGCTGATGAGTGATAATGATAACCTAATGATACAATCGTGTTTAGATGAAACAGATAATCCTATTTTGAGTCTGTTTTATGACTAGAATAATTATTAAGAAAACACCTTAGAAACACCAATAATAAATTTTAGGCAATTATTATTATTATTAGCAGTGATAACCTAGGGGTACGTATACTCGACTCACATTCGTGTGATCGCTCACATTCAATTCCTCGGCTCGTACCACTGAATTTCTACATAACGGTACTACTACTAGTACTTAGTACGGATTTTTAAACATTGTCACTAGCTCGGCGGCGATGAGGATACCCGCACGCTCGAGAAATAAACAAAAATGGAGTATGTAAACCATTGTAAACCACCAATTGGTACTGGGCCCTGTGTGGTGGATTACGGCCCGAAATACCCGTGATTTACTAGGGGAGGCATGTGCCCCGCAGTGGGACGTTTATAGGTCCCACACAACTTGTATCAACAAGTACAATTATTATTATTGAAGATTAGGGGCTCTGCGGGTCAATACGATCTATTGTTGATCTATTGAGATCGTCTCTTTTCTTATAGTTCGCTGAGAATGTTTACAGCGTGCAGTCTCTCGCAGGATATTAGAAACCGACAAATTGGATGTTTGTTTACATTTTGGATAAATTGGTTTGGAACGGAATATAGGTTAAAAATGAAACGATTAGGAGTTAGTGGCACAGTGGAATTATTTAATTTTGGTCTAATTATTTTGAAAACGATAACCCGGTGTAGCAACTAGCTGTATAACGCCATCTAGTGAACACTACTCAAAACAAATAAAAAACAATTGAGAAGCGAACTTTGTTGGTTCGGTTACACGGAATGATAAAAGCAAAACAAAATTTATTTTACACAGGCATTACTAGCCAGGCGGAGTTCTGACGAATTCTGAAGCAAGAAGTTCAGTGAAAGATAGTGATCATAAGTGTATTAAGTACAATCCAAAGATTTCAGATAAGCACACAATCTAAACAGATACAGTTTCAAGGACCCATCAAATGAGACGGTTTTAAAATGATGACACGAGCCTACAGGAATGGTTAAACACAAAGGTTGTAGATAAGTCCTATGCGACAACATATGATTATTTAAACATATGTATATTAAACTTTTCTTGGGATTATTTAAAAAAATGTTATCGTTTTAATTTTATAACCAGTGAGCCGACCGACGCGACGCGACGTGCCCATCTACATATTTCATCGAGAAATATGCAAGGCACTAATTTTTGTTCTAAAATTCATTTCAATCTGTGAATTGGGTGCCAACGTTTGTCCACATAACTTTATATCTCAGATATATTAAGATAGTACCGACATTGACGGTAGCTTAGGCTTTTGCTGTCACCCTAGATGGGACGTAATGTTTTCCTAAAATTCAAAAGTCGTGCTAGGCAACTCTTTCGAAATCAAACAATGCCCATAAAACATTCTAAACGCTTGATGTTTATTATCTAAATATTTCAATTAAAATCTTAAACGACACAAAAAGAAACAAGGTCACGTTGTAAATCCCTCCCATGGATCGAAAGAAAACAAAATAATCCCAATGTCACGTCCCTTCTTCCGTATTCTTACATAATCGTCACAACTGGCGTTTAAAATAGCAAAATTAGTCAGTTGTTTGAGACACGGACAGCCAGCGTAGTAGCAACTTGTTTAATTTTGTTTATACTTTAGAATACGGATCGAGTACTACGATTTTAAGAGGCCATCGTAAATTGAAGTGTGAATTAAAAGATGTTTATTCATGGTTAAAAATAGATGCGTTGAATATTCGATATTCGGCATTTTTCATTGTAACTACCAAACTGACGGTTTGTCGGCAGTCCGGTGAGAAGACCCTGTGAGCAATGTACTCGTACATACAGCATAGCTCGTCTATCAAAAATATGTTTTTCAATACATTTTACACAGTATCGAGCAGTGTGGAAATAAAAATTTTTGGCATCTGGTATTTTTATGTTCTTTTTCTGAAGTAATTGTAAGTTTTAAATATTTCTAAAATAATAAATGTACCATTTTTAATTTTCAATGTTTCAGTGTCCCTAGTAATTTAACTATATCACGGAAGATAGTTTAACAGAACTGTTTTCATTCAATTTCCATAGGGCTATACGAACTCGTTGTATATACCGAGATCAGTATAGTCATATAAAAATATATTGTTTTTCTTACTATTTCACTAGATTTGTTCAGTTAATTAAAATTACGATCATTTCCGTGCGATGACGCGCAGTGTGCACATAATTATAATTTCATTTTATGTGAAAACTGAAGTATTGTAATAGTTATTTTAATTAAAGGCTTGTAATAGTTATTTTAATTAAAGGCTTGTAATATTTTTATTTTATCTTATTCGATTCGGTTTTATTGTACTAATTTTATTAAAACCAAAGTTATTTATTGTAAAGCATTTTTTGTTAAATTTCTTAGATACTTAATACAATCAATAATAATTTCAAGTGAAAACTGTAAAAAAAAAATGTAATTTATACAATATAATAAATAATGGAGATTAGTTCTTTAACTAGTTCTATTACTTCATAGTTTTATTGTTTTCCTTCAGAAAATATCAATAAATCGTTAACAAAAGCCTAACTTAATAGTCTGTACTGATACGTTCGAAAATATCGTTAAATCACTGAACACATCTAGTGAAATAATAAAAAAACTTACATATATTTCTATATCATTAAATCGATCCAGGTGTATAGCCTATATCCCTGGAGAAATAGAATAAAAACAGTTCGGTTAATTTATCTTTTTCTTTTTTTTATAGACAAGTGGGCGGACGAGCAAGCGGTCCCACGTGATGGTAAGTGTTACCGCGGCCCATGGACACCTGCAACACCAGGGGCTATGCGGGCGCGCCGCCGACCTTGCAAAATCCTATTCACAGCTTTCTTGAAGAAATCCCATATCGTAGCTTCCGTGATGTAGTTAAATTACTAGGGACATAGCTATATCTCGGCTATTTCTATCTTACTGGCGACATGTACATTGCGTATGTCAGTAGATGTATATATTTTTAGTGACCCCAGAAATGTAGTACAGAAGGACCTTCGGAAAAATAAAGCGAAAATTTGAAGAATGCCAATAGGTACTGGCTAATGAGATGGTGTCGGAGGCCAAGATCCACTCCGGGTCGCTGAGCCAACGGAGCGAAGTAAGTGAGTAATGAGATGTGATGACAAATCTTGAGAAAAGATTACGTCTACTAGTGGGAAGACGAGGAATAATCGTATGGATAATGTAATGATATTCATCAAAACCAACTGGCGGTACATTCAGGATAGACTCGTGGATCGCATTGAGGACGCTGAAGGTGAAGCTACAGTTGTATACCTGTCCGATATAGACCTGTAAACGATATACGAGAATAGATGCCGTTTGCCTGATATTAATAAATAAATATTATAATTAATTAGCAAAACCCCGCAGACGTTGTCCTGCCATAGAAGTTGATGTGCTGCAGTGCCATCTAGTGGCGAGTTATAACAAAGTCGATAGCTCGAAAATATTCTCCATGCTCAAATATGCCATGCTATGTCTACCAATTTTCATGGCGATCGGTTGAACGGTATAAAAGTTGATGTGCTGCAGCGCCATCTAGTGACGAGTTACAACAAAGTCGATAGCATAAAAACCTTCTCCATGAAAAGATACATATATGTGCCAACTTTCATGGTGATCGGTCAACGGTGTCGAAGTCTATTAACATCTGATATACCAACATCCTCTTTTATATAGATAGATTAATAGTTTTATTATTATTTATTTTAACTTCACACACACACAAGTGATCGCGTAACATGATTATTTATTATTCTAAAAAATCATTAAAACATATATAAGCAAACAAAAATTAAAATTTAAAACAAAGCGATAAAACTGCGCGGTCCCATGTGTGTCGAAAGAGCATCCGTCTCAGCACAAGCTGTATACCGTACAAACAGCATACAGCGCTGATTTTCAGACGGAAAGTAAAAAAAGGTTGAATAAAATGTAAAGACATACCTATTTACCTAGAAATTATACGCATTCAGACCCGCTTTAGAATATAAAAATCATCAGCAATATGCCTACATGGTAACAGAAATCCAATGTTATATAACAGTTTTATCGCATTTATGACTTTGTTGTAAACCCAATATCATAAGTTACAATATGCAAAACTAACAATATAAGCAATACAATAAGTATTACATTATTTAATGTTAATTTACAAAATGCTTTGTCCGTCCGTCCGCTCCTTTAATTCAAGTATCGTTGTTTGTTGGACATAACCTTAATGGAACTTCATTAAATTAGTGTTTATTTATGTCATGTATTAACATAAATCTCATACTTTATTATTAGGGTAGTTAGAGCTGAATTTAAAAAAGTGTACGTTTTTGGATCTAATTAGGGTTGTATATTTTTTATTTATTTACTCTTTTTCCGGACTTGGTGTATATTTTTTATCTTCATAATGCAAAAACAGCCCAGTATGAATTGTCAAAGAGCGATTTTGAAAACAGGTTAGAGGACAAAACAGTAGCGTTGTTAAGATATTTTGGATTCGGATGTGGATAACGATATATTTATACTCTTTTACCGGTTTCGGTTACGGATATTCTTTCGGATACGGTTTCAATTACGGATATGTTTTAATGGACTTTTTTAGGAAATGTATCACTAACTGAAAGCAAAGGAAAATAAAATAAAATAATAGGCAGTAATTGCAACTTTACTTTCAAAGGAATTAATTAACAATCACATTTACTGCTCTCAACAAAACAACAGTATTTGTAATAACATCCGAAACTTTTATTTCGGATTCGGTTTCGTTTTTTTTTTTATTTCAAATATCCGACAGATTCGGTTGCGGCTACGGATCTCCATAAAATCTCTACAAAACAGTGATGGTTAGAATTAAAAAAATACAATAAAAAAATTACTTTCTTTAGTTCCACGGATAAAGTTCAGTTGGCAGTTCAATCTGAAATCATCTGGTTAGCGGTATATAGTGTTTTGAAGACCGCACTGAATTCAGCAGCTTCTAGTCAAGGAAGTGCCAATCGCTTTTTGGTGACGAGAGATGCGATGGCAAAAATCCAAAGTTCGCAGGTATTCTCTAACGAAAAATCCTAACCACTGAGCTACAGTGAAATCAACGAGACATGAGCTTTGCGCTTGTGTGAGTGAGTGCACACTGAGTGTGCGAGTACAGGGCGAATCATTTCGACAATCGGATCGGACAATTCGGCATCCACTCACAAATATGCAAAGCTCATGTCTTGTTACCAGGACATTTCGATAATCGGATCACGCACTAACACAGATGCAAAGCTCATGTCTCGTTGACTTCACCGTAACGTCACAATACCAGGTGGTATAAATACTAGGAAGGCATAGGTAGGTAGGAAGTTACTTGGGAGAATATTAGAAGGTGATACCAAAACGGATATCCCGGCGATCCCGGCTGATTTCTAGCAATGAAATGTATCCACAGCAGGTAACACGAGTATTATGTAAACATTGATTGAGTATTATGTAAATATGTATGTTCAGACAATGGAAACATGGCAATGAGCATTTCAGATACTTTATTTATGAAAAAAAAAAATGCAGTCTTTATTTATGAAACAATAGCAAATATCTGCAATGTCGCTACACGAATTATCTTGGAACCCACTTGTATACGATTGCGCGTTAAGACTGCTTTCCATAGAGTATGTTCAGTTGAAGTTAATTACGATTTACGGCTTGAAATAAATAAGTTTTAATTACAATACCCTTGCGGTTAAAAGCGTACTAGTTTGAACTCGTCGACATATATGTCAAGCTTGAACAAGTTTCTTAATACGTCACAGTCGCCTTCCATTATCAGTCGAGGAAGGCAAATCGCTATTGACCTGTATACAAGTTCCGTTCAGTCTAGGTCGTTTCTGATCTAGATAATTAGAGGTCAAGTCCTATAGATATAGGCATCGCTCACGCGTCTAATATCAACTGCCAAAATAATTGAACGTGATATGAAACCTCTGTAGAGTTCGGGGTAAAGTGCCGCGGAAAAACATAACCTATAAACTAGAGACAAGTAAATTAAGTGCAGACTATTCGGCGCTCATAATAACAATGCCGATAACACGTGAATAAAACAAGAGAATCACACACAAACCTGACCGCATCACGTCTTATTATCAAATTATCTAGCCGGTCCACGCAGTGATCAGAAATAAAAAGGCAAAGACAACCCGCGCGCTGTGCCTATACGTGATTACTAGACGAAAGCTGTTGGCCGGTTCGGTTCGTCCAGTCGGCATCGGCGACGCGCGCGAGGCGCACATTTCGTGCGCTTGTCAAATTCCCCCCCACCCTTCAAATTAATTTTGCGAACTGTGGAAAACTGTTTTATTACAAGTGTTGTGTTATTTTAGTCTTGTGCGAGCTGCTTGTTCTGAAGGATTATTGCTCGATTGGTGAGTTTGATTTTTTATTTCATCTTTACTAGTTTTAGGGGGAGAAATCGGCGCAATCTTCAACAAGGTCCTAGAAACATCAATGTAGTTCTACGCCAAAGTACAAATAATTTTTAACAATCAAGTAAACTTAACATATATTCTTCACTTACATTAATAAACACCCGGTCCGTGCTGGCACTTCTGAAACAGTAGGTTTAAGTACGCGAACTAGCGGTACGTTTTGGTGACTTTGCGTACTTCCGGAGCCAGTTATAAGATTTCCATGTCAGAACTCCATAGAGGGTAATTGAATACACAAGATGTTCCTTTTTACCTAGTCTTTTTTTATTAGCAACCATATGCTAAGCATACGTTGATATGTTAAGCAAATCAACGTCTTTCGTTAAATAAATTGTGCATACAAACGTGTAATATTCTGTCTTTGAACGTAAAGAAAATTCGTTTTAAATAAATTAGCACACAATTGACAGCGAAGCTGAAACGATGACTTTTAATTTTTTTACTGAGACAAAGCATTTACGTAATGTTTACATGAACAGGTCAAGATATTCATGTAATCATGTCATTATAAAATGATTGAGTAATTTTTACTAAAAATATTTGTTTGGCATTTCGTTTTAATAATGTCTTTTTAATAAATCATAGGTACCACAAATGCGAAGATCTTAAATGTATAAGATAGTCCGGCTATGATTTACCCAAAAGGTGTACATTAAAATTGTATTAATCAAATAAGATAGTCCGTGATTACAACTTATAATAATTATATATTAATTCCTAGCTTAATGTCATATAATTTTAGTGTCAAATTAGAACAATAATTGTCAAATAATATTCAAACAATGTCAAATTGTCATTAAATGTTTAACGGTCATTTCAAAGAAATATTGGAAATGCAACTTTTTCTACCAAAGTCAAACTTGGTCAAACAAAGAAATGTTTCAGACAAATAAAGATACAAATCCGGAAACCCCAATTTTCTCTCATCTTGTGTACATAATAAAGATGTAAAAGGGGGTGAACGACTTACTTATCTTAGGGGTAAAACGATGAAGTTGTATCACGAAATGTTTTTGCAGTGAATGTTCGCGAATAATAATTTCTTTTACACGTCGATATTTTAAGGCAAATCTGCGTTATCTGAGGCACTGTGTGAACCCCACAAGCTATGAATATAACATAATTCAACTTTAATGAAATCTGTTAAATGTACATATATATTTTTTTTTCATATTGTACGAAGGCGGCAGACGAGCATACAGTCCACCTGATGGTAAGTGGATACTGTCGCCCATAGACAACCGCGATACATACATTACATTAGTCCAAAATAACAAACGTTGGCACGCCATCGGATGCGCTGCCGTTGGAGATATAGGAATGGATTTGGAGAAGGGTTGGGAAAATGGGGAGGGATAGGATAGGAATGGGCTCTGGCACATCTCACTCACTACCGAAACAAGTATGTACATTAGGTTAATGCAGTACATTTCAAGGTAGTCTTCCGTTAGAGAGGGGTAACGTGGCCAGTAGAGAGCGCCCAGCGGCTGTGGGATAAATTTACTCGTAAGTGCATAACACCATCAACACTCGCTCCCTTAAGTCACCCTTTGAACGCGCTAGCGTTTTTTAGTAAGTACCAGCGGCTGTTGGATGACAGTTGTTAGTAAGTACCAGCGGCTGTTGGATTGCAAGCGTGCACTCCCCCCTAAAATGTTAATCTGTTATTTATACCTTCTATTTGGCTGTAATCTGTACATTAATTAATTTACAAGTTCTTGTGATTTATAATGCTTCGCCAATAAATTAGTCTTCATAAACTTTTACCGCAAACATTTCTCGCAAAGTTTCCTTAATCTTCCTTTTTATGATTCACAACCTGCAAGTTGGTCGGTGATATATACGAGATAATAGATCATTAAAATAAAGTAGATCATTAAACCTTCAATAAAAGTCTCGGTCTTATTTCTTGCGCTCCCTACAGCCTGCCCTTGGACACAACTAATCATTATGTGCCCTTTAATGGTTTTTCTTGGCATTGATCATTTTCTTTAATGCTGAACAAAGGACTGTTCTTATATAAATCTTTTATTAATACTTTTAATAACTAATTCTGTTTCGTTTTCTTTTGTCATTTGCTTGAGTGGGTACTTATCTTTTCAAATTTATTTGGATAGCTATTAAAGCATATGATTTTAAACTCAGAAAAACGTCTTTTAATGTAGTTCGATATCAGCATATAATGTCGCACTGCAGGGCACAGGCCTCCCTCAGTAAATTAGCAGGGAGTTTGGGGTCATAATCCATCACGCGAGCCCACTGTGAATTGGTGGATACAAATGCTCCACATTTTTTAAATAGTCGAGCATCCGCGCTTGCGAGAATGCGGGAGCAGAGCTAGTAATATTTTTTAAGTTAATAAAAAATATTTTCATAGAAACACAATGCCCAACAGCCAATATACAATGCCCAAGAGCGGTGATAGCCTAGTAGAGGCATCTGCGAGTATACTCGACTCACATTCGTGTGATTGTCAGTTCAAATCCCGGTCCGTACCACTGAGTTTCTATTTTTTTAAAATGTCACTAGCTCAGCGGTGAAGGAAAACATCGTGAGGAAACCAGCATGCTCTAGAAATAAAAAAAAAACTCTGGAGTACGTGATCGGCACTGGGCCGGCGTGATGGATTAACGTCCAAAACACCCCAATGATTTACTAGAGCAGGCTCATACAACTACGTTATAGGCTCATACAAGATACAATGCACAAAGAATAAAAAAAACCTTACAATATTATTTAATCTATACTATAATTACCATATTCTTAAACAATCAAATCAATTAATGGTTTCCTTAGTGATTACCGTAAATCAATTCTGTTTCCCAGTCTTACTTGTATTTTTCCTTGAGCAAGTAAGTACCTATACAATTTTCCTGTTTCGAAAGTTCTGTAGCTTGACTTTTACATCCATTCACTATTGCGATATCAGAATGTGTTAGTTTATACGACAGAGCTGTAAATTATTAAAATAAAACGCCTGGACAATAAATCAGTTATCTAATTCAGACCTGCCTTAATCCTACCAATGAGTTTTGCCTAATATCTACATAAAGGGATAACAAAGTCGCTACCATAAGCCGTGAGTGATTACACCACTTCTAGAAGAGTGGCCTCGCCAACCCTCATGCATTTGCAAGACAATTTATATGAGCAGGCTTATATCCAGCAGTGGACGATAAAAGGAGGCTGGTTAAGTATATTTAAATGGATGCTTTTCGAATTGAAAGACGTTGCGTGTACAATTAAAAAAAGCGTCCATTTAAAAATATATTAGTCAAGTTATAAAACACAGCGATCGGATTAAGGTAGGAGCTCGACATTAGGTATCTTGGCGTTATTAACTGAATTTAACTAGTGTCGCCCAATCGAGCGTTTGCACAAATACAAACTCCTTTGCAGCTCAATATTAACTCATTCAATAAGCGGTTACGTAGCGCCAACCGCAAATATAACGCTGTAGAACGAACTTATACATTCAGTTAAAAAACTTCTTATACATTCTGTTAAAAAACTTTAAAATTAGCGTAATAACTCTTTTACGAATGCAATATAAGTTTGTAATCGTGCGAACGCTCGGATGGTCACAATGGCTCTACGCGTCCATATTGCAGAATTTAATGTAGTGGACCAAACACGATATATCTTGAACAGTAGTACAAACTTCAGGTAGGTCCCTCAACGCCTTAAACGTCAACGTTGAGACACACTAACTTCTAACTTGGAAGTGGCAACATTTTTATAGGTATCCAAGTAATACTTTATTGTACAGTAAAAATATACAGTAAGTGAGACTGCGACGTTAGCTCAGATAAGGTAGAGGAAATAATAATATCCAATCTTCACTTCAGCAGTTTATTTGTGATATAAAAAACACCTAATAAGGAGTTTGTTTATACATTTAAATTATACAGCAGATTAACTTCAGTGATGCGCGCAAGCAATCGTTTCTTGAGATGTTTCAGATATAAACGACACTGATACAGAAGGTTTCAGTGAAGTGTAATAGGCACGTGTTTACAGAACGAACATTGGACAGCAGAATGAATCAAAAAGCAATCGAATCAAAGAGTTTGGAGCAAGTTTGAATTTAGGTATTCCTTAGCGGCCAGTTGTTATAATTTAGTAGCGAGAAGCTATGAAAGGGATAATTCTAGAAAGAGTATTGTTACAATACAACAGTAACAGAAGTAGGTATACGAAGGATGATATATATATATATGTATATATTTAAAATAGGTAAAGTGAAGAAAAACGGTGAGTATAGAAACACGAGGAGAGTAAACTATCGTAAAGTAATTAACAATAAAAGAAAACTAATTGATTTCCTCTTAGTTTCAAGCGCATACCGATTCCGAGATTTATTAACGCTTGTTATACGAGTATACATGCATATACTAATTTGGATGTTGAAACAAAGACAGGTGATATATACCAGCAGGTGTTTTCGTATATGGCCTTAATATACAAGCAATAACTAAAGATCAATTTGCGTTTATTAACCCTATGGGGGCTAAACAATGGATGTTTTGACTTAAACAAACTGGATAAACAATGACCGTTTAAACAAATTATATTATGAATACCATCTATTGTATTGTAACGTAATGAATTTCTTTCTAAAAGCCAACTTCATTAATACAAATACATAATTATCTCAACTGACGAAAGCGGGTTACGCTTGGTAATGGTTGTGTTTGTGTGTATGTACAATGTTTTAGCGTGCGTATAATTGAAAAAAAACACGCTCAACTGGGTTCTTGACGCCGCGCGCCGCCGCCCGCAGCGCACACTAAAACAATGCACACGTACGAGTACAACCACTGATCTTGCTCCAACTTCAACTAGGGCGCCCTATATAGTTAATTTGGGTGTAAATCAAACAACTATGATTGATTCAATTTGTAATCAAAAGTAAAAATTGCCCAACTTGCTCATACATTCCGACGCTAACCAGCAATAGCATGTTCCCGCAAGGTACAGCGACATCTACCGTGGAATGGTGGTACTAAATTTACTTAAAGCTCCTTGAACAACCACTAATAAGCGTAACCCGCCTTCGTGAGATGAAAGAACTATACCAAAAACTGGTCGTAGTTCGTAATCTCGTATATATATGTGACAAATGACATATATTTACGCCATAATATTTTATGAGGGGCATTTTGCGGATGTAACATTCCATCTAGAATCTAGATAGAATGTTACATCCATTCTAGATCATAGTAAACAATGATTTGATGTTTTTCTTGAACGTAATGGCGACTTTGAAAACTATTCCTTAGCTTTGGATGCCAGAAAACACGAAACTAAAATTTATAAGTATTTGATTTCATAATAAAGTATGGCATATTTATCTTAATTTATAAGTAGGTGTTATGTTAGTGGTTACATAATGCACTATTTATTTAGTTTCAACTTCAAAGTATTTTTAGTTTTGTTTTTTATTGCGAATTCATCCACAATCGTATCATTCTGTATTAAATTTGGTCTTATTTGAGTATAGACTATTGACTTTGGAGAAGACTTCTAACTTCAAATATGGTTGACTCAAGATTCTGTTTTTGTAGTCCACTTTTTATTGCGAAATGTGGATGAATTGTATTATTTTGTATTATAAATTTGATCTGTCTGTGTATGGACTATTACAGACTTATATTGGGTTGTTTCAAGATTATGTTTAAATAGGAACGTGCTGTAACACTTCATTTTTTAAAAGATTTCACTAAAACTAGAACCGATAAAAAGGTCCCTTTTCTAAGATAATATCATAAATAAATCTAAAAGGAAGCCCTTAATGTATTAAGTGCTAAGTTAAATGACATATATTTACTTTACTATATTTACTATTATTTAATGGCCTGTACGTCATTAAATAATATGTTAATGAATTAAACATACAATTTATCCAATAACCAACCGCAAAGTCAAATGCTATTAGCGAAGGATATTTCTGTCAACAATGTGGATTGTGTAATGAGAGGTGTGTCAGTTCAACTAAGGTCAACTGGTATCATTGGTTTCCTTTTGAAGCTTAATAATGCACTTATATGACGTAGCATTGACGAGAGTCAGGTCAGGATCAACGATATTATTGATGACACAGAACGTAATTATTTCACTATCGGATGATGCATAATTATGCATAATGCACACATGCATAATTGTTACAGAAGATAATAAAACAGACTGCCGTAAAATGTAGTGCATTATCCAGTCTTATTCCCCTAGTGTACGCACTTGTTTCGGTAGTGAGTTAGATATGTGATAATCCATTTCCATCCCATTCTATACCGCCTGATTTTCCCAACTCATTCTCCAAATCCATTTCTAAATCTCCAAAAGTTGTGCATCCTGAGGCGTTCCAACGTTTGTCATTCTGGAGCGATGTTGGCATGCAATACGGATGTCTACGGGCGACAGTATCCACTTACCACCAGGTGGACAGTATGCCAGTCTGCCGCCTTTTTCCAATATATGAAAATATAATTAGATATTTTATTTTTATAACGACACGCGACAGAAACGATGATAAATGATTCTACGATGTCATCCATGCATGCAATACAAGAGGAATTATTGGCACACGGTCGACCTAGGAAAATTTTAATGACAGCTTTCTTGAAGAACCTCCTATCTCATCTTTGAGCCATAGTCTCCAAAATACGTAATTGTGAAAAAGTGACTCCTAGTTTTTTGCAGGTGTGCTATGAACGAGAGTTACTAAGGTTTTCTTTGACATGTTCTTCTGTTGTGCGTATTATCCTGTTTTGTATTAGAGGCCCTGTTGAGCCAAATCGCGCTAAATTAAAATCCACACAAAATATAGTTTTAACTTTAACTCCCTCTTTTATGACCTAATTTACGAGCTAACTGACGAACGTAGTTTACCAAATCAACAGGCAATAATCCTAGAAATAATCCTTTGACTTTTCATTTGGGAATTTATGTGCCCCCATTACTGCCAAAAAGTAACAGCCGTGTGAAAATTCTACGAAGGGTTTTCAGATGGTTAGAGCTATATCAACATATAATAATAATATAATAAAATACTGTACACAAAGACAATACAAAGTTTCTTACAATTAGGAAAATAATAAATATCCCGATGGCATCTTAATAGTTAGAATTCAAAAGACTAATTTAACGACGATATTGACGAGATAAAGGTTAATCGAGTCTGATTCCATGGCGATCCTCTATACTACTCTATAGTAATTGATTTAATGCCATTGGTAAACGATTCTAGATAGAAAAGAACAATGAATCTTTATTGGAATTATCGTAATTCGCAAAACAGGCAACGATCTATACACAATGGCAACAAACACTCTTGTAAAAGAAAGTAAAAGTGAGTCGAAAGCCAATGTTACAGACTGCATTAAAAACAGAGGGTTGGCGCCTCATCAAATGGTTCATACATGTTAAATATAAAGTATGAATCACAGGATTCGGGACAGAGATCTGGGTCGAAGCACCTAAAATCTGGACTGGCCAAAGACCTTTCGTTGTATTAATTAAGTAAATCTAGAATCTATTTACCTATTTAAGCTTTTTATACAAAAACAATGATAAGAGACTATGCAAAGTAACAATGTTGGCGTACAGGCGGAATTACACAGAGATGGTATAAATCTCTTCTAGCTGAGAAACGGAGGGAGATACAAAGAAACTAATTGCTTGTAGGACTACATTAGTGTTAAAGTTGAATAAATACATAGCGACTAAAGTTTTATAATAGGTAGCTATGTATGATCAATTGATCACAATGATTACACTTTGCGTTGAATGATATTAATACACACATAAATGTATTGTACTATTATACATACATACAAACCTACATATATACGTAAGAATAAGTACAATAAATGTAAAGTATACATAAATTAATAAATACAATATTTCATTAAATAAAATATCCTCAAAAGCTACAAGAGAAACAGATAACAACAATTAACATGCGGCAACACCAGCCAATCTGCTAACCATTTGCTGAGGGACAAAGTACAGTAATAATCGTATTTGATTCATAAGCTGAAGGGATATAGTACAGTAATAATCGTATTTGATCTAAAAAATAAATATTTCTATTATTATCTGTTGATATTCCGTTTCACGCTTCTCAAACGAATTCCGATTTCTGTATCTAATACTCATATTTGTATTATGTGACAAATGTTTGCATTAAATAACAAATGTTGATGGCTCGTGGCGACTTTGTCATTGTTGATGTTAATTAATACTCTCGAACAAGACATTCGACAATAAGATCGGAGCAACGAATTAATTAGTTTACAAACAAAATCTGCTTCAAAATATAAACTTCTGACCCGAGACATAATTGGATGACGTGAATGGCACTGTATCGTAAGATGAGTTGTTCAGAAGACAAAGGAAATATTATCGTTACAGCCAGTCCGTAAGTCATCGCGGTCATGATAATTTATTGTGCAAAAACACAGGTTACAAAAATGATTTTTCAATACATATACGATGATATTCCGTTATGGTCTGGCTTTAATAGGTGTGCGAAAAATAATTTTACATTTCAAAATAACTGTTAAATCATCATAATTAAAATACACAAAACGCCCGCGGGTGCGCTGCCTAACTTTGGAGATCAAGGAATGGATTGGGAGAAAGGGTTGGCAAAACGGGGAGGGATAGAATGGAATGGGCTCTGGCATATCTCACTCACCACGGAAATACGTACGTACATCGGGGAAATTATTTATTTATTGAAAAACTTTATTGCATTTAATCGTACAAAGTGTCTGGAGGCATCCTCTACCAGCCAACTTCAGGGTTGAACAGAAAGGCACGTTGGGAAGTACGATAGTAAATATTTTACAGAAATACTTACAAGTTAATTCATAAAAACATATATAACTACATAAATGTTATACATATCGTATAATACATATAGAACAACTAATTACAAGAAATATCCAAGGTTGAAAATAATGCTAGCCAAGAGCAAATAGGTAGTAAATAACGGTTAACTGTCATGTAACTTATGAAAAAAAAAATGCTAGGCTCAAATCCAAAACGTGCGAAAATATTTTTAACAATCTAATTACGGTGTATTTTTCAATCTTTATAATACAGAAAAAAGATACAGGAGGTGTGTTAAGTAGAATTCAGTTCTAATAGACACGTTAGTTCAGCACAACAACGCGCAAATATGCAACTTGTGCAATTATTATTATTACTTTGTTCCTTATCACAAATTAATTTGTTCCTTGTGTTATTTATTATAAATATGTATAACATTATCCTATATCAGAGCAATTGTCGACATGAAATTATTGAGTGTGATTAATATTTTCTAACATAAAAATTCGTTATTTTAAGATTATTTTAAGTTCTAACATCTTTGATTTATAAGTAAATACGAATTAATGTTATAAATAATATCTGGTAAATAAAAGCCGACAGTAAGATCCGTTTTCACAGATAATGTCCGAACTTTTCCCGAAACGAAACACTGGATCCCGTTCATGATTGTCAAGTTCATGGACATGGAAATTTTACAAATACTCTTTTTTCTGAGATTTTACTAAATTTTTCATACAAATTTACTACTACACAATTTGTAATCTAACTATCAACCATATTTGTTTGATTGAAACAAAATTTTCCCATTAAATGTACCTGGATATAATTTCGTCTATATTGAATATTCAATCTACTTTTAGATATCTATACTTAATATCTTTTATTTATTCCTCATAACCTTGACTTTTCCGTCGCATGTTGTGTGAATTTAGTGCGTAAAAATATACCGCAAGCGTCAATGCTTCTTATATAAAGTATAATCGTGTATTGTTTCTATTAAAAAATGTTACGTCAGAAAAAAGTAGGTTTTATTGGAGTTTCCGTCATTTGAAAAGATATGCAATGCGAAACCAGCACTTTCAGTATCCACTGCTGCACATTGGCCTCCCCGTGAACGTTGTCTCATAAGGCGTCAAAACACTACGCTAGCCAAGCGGGTTGGCGAGTCCACTCTTTGAGAGGTGGTGTAATTAGTCAGAGCTTGTGGCAGCCACTTTGTTATCCTTTAACGACACCCGCGGGGAGAGATGGGGTGGTGATATTCTATAGCTGGCCGGACACCACACGGGTTTGAAAAAATAATCTCTAGAAATTATATTTTGGAATACAAAGAGAATACGAATGCAGCTGTAACAATACTTCTTATCTCTTAATATCCTATTTGCTTCTCTACTCCTCAGAAACGTACTGGCCATTTAAAACTACTTCATTTAAAAAAAGAAATAAGGTGTGGAGCTGAGGACTTCCTATGTCACTCATGTGGTATTGGTGGTAAGTGACGTTATTAATACAGTATTTATTACATGGGGAGGATGCACGCTGCAATTCAAAAGTAGCTGGGCGCACTCCAGCGGTCACGTTTCCCTCTGTTCCAATTCCCCCAATGGACGTACGTGTTTCAGTAGTTTGTGCGAAATGGTAAAGTTCATTCCCTTCCTTCCATCCCTCCTCATTTTCCTAAACCTTTCTCCAAATCTCCAAAGACAGGCAGTGCATCCGGGAGCGCGCCAACGTTCGTCAATCTGGACTGCTGTTGGCATGTATCACGCATGTCCATGGACGACAGTATCCACTTACCACCAGGGGGACTGTTTGCTGGTCTGCCGCCTCCTTTCTACTAGGCATGCCTTTTAAGTTCTGTCGTTTCCATATTTCCCGGCAATTTTGAATTTGGAACTGTTCTATATTCGAATGTGTTTAAATTTTGAATCTCAAAACAGTTGAAAGTATTAGGATTAATGCTATTGTTTAGTCACAGCGTCGATTGGAATCTGTCAGGTTACGTACGAAAATGAATCTTTCTAAGGAAAATGTTCCTGCAATAATTTTCTACAACTTTAGAAGAGGCCTGACACGGCTTCAGTGTTTTGAAGAGCTAACATCTGTATTCAGTGATGAAGCCCCATGTCTGCGGACTGTCGAACGCTGGTATTTAGAATTCCAGCGTGGACATACTAGTGTTAGTGACAAATCTCGCGAAGGACGCCCAAAATCCGCCTTCACTGAAGATAACATCATTGCTGTGAGACAACTAATTCTCGAAGATCGTCATGTGACGTATCGAGAGATAGAGGCTCTATTAGGCATCTCAGGGACAACCATTCAGAAGATCTTGCATGAAGCGCTTGGTGTGAGAAAGCTAGTTTGCCGTTGGATACCGCATCTGCTTTCCGACGATCACAAGGCGGCCCGCGTCAGATGGTGTAAGAAAACTCTGCAAAGGTTCAACCGAGGAGAGTCAAATCACGTCTACGACATCATCAGTGGTGACGAATCTTGGATCTATGCCTACGATCCTGATTCCAAACAACAATCTACAATCTGGGTCTTTCAAGACGAGCCAAAGCCGACTAAAGTTGTTCGTTCTCGAAGCACTTCAAAGAAGATGGTGGCCACGTTCGTTGGAAAAACCGGCCATGTTGCGACTATTGCACTTGAAGATCGTAGAACAGTTAACGCAGAGTGGTATACCACAGTTTGTTTACCACAAGTCATCGCCGAACTTCGAAAATCTAACTCAAAGCGACGCATCATCCTGCACCACGACAACGCAAGCTCACACAGCGCTCGTCAAACGATTGAGTATTTGAAGCAGGAAAAAGTAGAAATTCTTGACCATCCTCCATACAGTCCTGACCTAAGCCCTAACGATTTCTTTACATTTCCTAAAATTAAGAAAAGTCTTCGTGGTCAAAGGTTCCAGTCCGGTGAAGAAGCAGTCGACGCTTTCAAGTCAGCCATTTTGAACACCCCCACTTTACAGTGGAATAAATGTTATAATAACTGGTTTGAGCGAATGGAAAAGTGTATTAAGCTACGTGGTGAATACTTTGAAAAACAATAAAAAGTACTATAAGGTTCTAGTTGTGTTTTTTTCTTCAAACGACAAAACTTAAAAGGCATGCTTCGTATATTTATAAAAAAATCGATTCAGTAGTTTAAAGTTCAAGAATTCTCTTCAACTCTTCAAAGTTCTCTTCAACGGATCGAAATTCAAGTAAGTATTTAAGCAGCGGTTTTTTTTATGTACGAAGATGGGAGACTAGCATATAATTCACCTGATGGTAAGTGGATACTGTCGCCCATAGACATCCGCGATACATGCCAACATAAGTCCAAAATGACAAACGTTGGCACGCCCCGGATGCGCTGCCTACCTTTGGAGCTATAGGAATAGATTTGGAGAAAGGATTGGGAAAATGGGGAGGGATAAGTTGGGAATGGGCTCTGGCACATCTCACTCACTACCGAACATTAAGTATGTACACGTACGTACATTAAGGAAATAAGATAAAGTGGGAAATGCAGTACATTTCAAGGTAGTCTTCTGTGAGAGAGGGGGTAACGTGGCCAGTCGAGCGCGTCCAGTGGCTGTCGGATTGCAGCGTGCACTCTCCCCCTAAAGTAGTCTCGAAAGACAATCACTTAAAAAAATCTAACTAAAAATAACTAATGTATTTTCAATTATCAGTTACTTAATTTTAATTTTTAGTTAGCGATTTGACCGCACGAGGGTCAAGAGAATCTTTTTTTACTAAGGAACTAGTGACAAAATGTATCGATTATACTGTGTATAGGATTATCTTCTATATAGGATTTTATATTCTGTATGGATATATATATATATATATGGTATATGTGTGTGTGTGTATATATATAAATGGATGTTGGTATATCTGATATTAATAGACTTCGACACCGTTTGACCGATCACCATGACAGTTGGCACATATATGTATTTTTTCACGGAGAAGGTTTTTATGCTATCGACTTTGTTGTAACCCGTCACTAGATGGCGCTGCAGGACATCAACTTCTATACCGTTCAACCGATCGCCATGAAAGTTGGTATACATAGGTATTTGAGCACGGAGAATATTTTCGAGCTATCGACTTTGTTATAACTCGCCACTAGATGGCGCTGCAGCACATCAACTTCTATGGCAGGACAACGTCTGCGAGGTTTTGCTAGTTATATCTAAATTATAGGATTCTGCAAGGTTAGCAGCGCACCCGCAAGCCTTCTGGTATTGCAGGTATCCATGGGCGGCAGTGACCACTTACCTTCACCTATTCTATATAAAACGTCTGCCATCTATTGTATATTAAAAAAATGAGTGCCCACGTCTGTACCAGAGCATCTGAATTTTGCATGACTTTATGATTTCAGCTGAAGATAACATGATAACACCATAGATCATAACATATTTTATGTTCTCGATAAGCAGTCAAAGGTTATGTAAATTCTGTAACTCTATGGTACAAGCAGTTATCAAGATATAACGTCATTGACATTTATTATTTTGATATTTTATTGTAAACTAAACTTTAAAATAGCACTTGCGTCAATAATTGCAGAGAAATTATAATGACAAAGTCAAATTCAGCGTGGCACAGTAGACATCTTAATAGATATATATACCTACATCATCCATCAACCAAAATACAGAGATGGATAGCTCCTTGTGACAAAAGTGATTGACATGAGTGATACAAGTGAAATAATGAATTTTATCCGTGAAATCCATCAATTCGGTGCTTTTACAAGTGTTAAAAATCTTTTACAGTTGCTTAGTCTGCATGAGCGAAGCCGGGTGTAGAAGTTAGTACATAATAGATACTAGAAATGTGTCATTATAGAACAAAAGAAAACCAAATGGCACTGTTTTCGGTAGGTACGTTAAAAAAAGGCCGATAGCAAATTATTTAATGTATATTGTATAACTAGCTGTGCCCGGCCACGCGTTGCTGTGGCTGCCCAACAGATGGCAACATACATATATAAAAAAACACGCGCGTATTCGAATGCAACGTTGTGTCAAAATTTCAAAGCAATCGGTGAAGAACTTTCGGAGATTCAAGATTTTGAACAAACGAACGTTTACATTTTTATTTATACAGCGACACATAAAGTAGGTAGATACTTTAGGAGAAGTAACAATAAAAAAATATTGTTATTTACTAAATGCGCATACCGGTTTAGTAAAGGCATACTTGTAATTGTTTGCAAATCGCAAAGACGTGGTTGCAGATAAGTACCGACCACAATTGCACAACTTACTAGGTGCAATATGACTGTGGTACAAGGGACGAGAGTGAAGCGATGTAAAAATAAAGCTGTAAGCAGTAAATAAAGCAGTTGCGCGGGCTGAAAAACAGTGCGCGTTAGATTCTGTGTAGTGTGTTCAGTGTTTTAGCGCTGACGGTCTCCCCAGAATGTACCGACATTAGTTGTTTCCGTTTGGACATTTACTTTGAATTTGGAAATAAAATAATTTATCAAGAAATGCACAAGAAAATTCGTCCGCATACTTACATGATTCATTCAATGAAAAGACAATAAAAACACAAAAAAAAAAAAAAATCCAATGAGTGTTGCACGCAATTAATGTGTCACAAAATCGGGCTACATACTTCATTGTATAATAATAACTTTCAGATAAATAATTTAATAGGTATTTTATACAAATGACAGCATTCACAGAATCTTTAACTTTTTCACCTACGTTAAAAGTATGTACTTTAACCTGTTTTTCGCCACTTCTTTTGACTTCGATCAAACAAAGTGTTATGCACTTTACAAGTGACGACAATGATGCATGCGAAACCCGCACGGGTCAGGTTCCCAACCATTACCTTAGTTGTACACAGCCATAATGATGGCAGTGAAATAAGATCCTAGATCTAGATTTTGCTAGATCAAGATTGCTTTGCTAGATTTTGAAGGTGCTAAAATTGTACCAATCTAATCTTCGTTCTAAAAGTCAACATTTAAGTAGATATTGCTTCATTTACAAGTACTGCTAAGTTATGAATTATTCATTAATTAGAATTAATTACCCCAAGTATTACGTGGGCCGTCTGTTGTGGGCCGGTTTTAGCATAACACCACCTCATCTTTTCCAGAAGGTGTCGTGAAAGGCGACGGAATATAACACAGAGCCGCTACCACAAGCCCTGAGGCACTCCCAAAAGAGTGGACTCAGCAAATCCTAATTCTTGCTGCTAAATCATAATTCATAACCACTGGCCGCTAATGAAAAACCT
The DNA here is from genome assembly GCA_914767545.1 of Sesia apiformis. NCBI lineage: Eukaryota > Metazoa > Arthropoda > Insecta > Lepidoptera > Sesiidae > Sesia > Sesia apiformis. The sequence goes on from OU611968.1 coordinate 2,237,101, forward strand.
AAATTCAAATTGACTTCAAACTCTTTGACTCGATTGCTTTTTGATTCATTATGCAGTCTAATTTTCGGTCTGAAGAGCCTTTTACATTTCGGTAAAGCCTTGTGTATCCTGGTATGTATGTTTGTAAAAATACACCTTATTAGGGTAAATGTTTTTAATGGTCCGTTTTGACATACACAATTTGTTTTTTTATGTGCCTTTCATTTGTTTCGGTGTTTTTTTTTATTTTTAATAATTTTATAGATAAATAAATTGTAGTGACGACTGAGTGTCATTTATTTTCCATGAACGCCTTTACAGTCTGAGTAAACGTCGCAATATGTAGCCGTGTTTTTTAATGAATTTTGAAATACATATAGAAAAAGGTTTTATTTTCTTTTTTACTTATCAAATAAGTCGTGAAACTGAATTTCAGGAACAGTCAAGTTTTCTATTAAAGCTCAGTGCTCAGTGGTACGACACTGTCTGCATCGCAAATATAATAAAACAATTAAAATCAATCAGGAAAAGAATGGTGTACCGAATCAAGGTCAATTCGCACTAACAGGAACTGTCACCTTATTATACTGTATAATTTTGTTACTGTTATATGGAGAGCAATATGAAATTGTAAGGAAGTTGTAATATTGCATTTCTTATTACGTGACTGATAATGAAATATTGGAGAGGTATATAATAAAATATACTTATATTGGCGACATTTTGTCTTGTTATACTGCGATTATATTGCCAGATCCAAATAAAAATACTTGAGTATAACGCGAATGGCACGCGCCATTTTCTAGATTAGGTTTATTTAGAAAAAAATATCGATGACAGCGCGGGAAGGGTGATTTTCCGTATAAATTTTAAAGTAAATATACAAAAGTTGTAGCGCTTTATGAACCGTATTCAACGACATTAATGTGTATATATAGCAGGGGTTCTTTTTTTATTTTGAAGTTTACTCCGTCGTTATTTTGGAACTACTGAACCGATTTGGGTAATCTTCGAACTTAACCGAGATATATAATGAAACTATTTATCTATAAAATTTCATTTCAATCCGTTAAGAAATGTACCCTACAATCCTACAATATATCGTCATATGCTAATCTATGTAATAACTAAAAATAAATTATGTAATTAATATGTGAAATTATAAGAGGACCTTATTGTCGATACTGATTTTGATTAAGATTTTTTATTTTAAAATTTAGTTGTTTAAATAGAAACATGTAACATTGATCTAATTGGCGGGATGGTGTTGTTCGGCTTTACGAGGAGAAATCAAAAAGTAGTGAGAATGAGATAGAATATAATGACTATTGATAACTTAATAATTTATTTTTCTACATAGTCTCCGAGTCTCTCTACACACCGAGTCCAGCGCTTTTCCAAGGCTTCAATCCCTTTCAAAAAAAAAGTTTTGTCTTGGTCCTGCAAAAAGCTCTCCACGGCATCTATCACCTCGTTATCGTCTTCGTACCTGTTTCCCCTTAAGTATTCTTTCAATTTGGGGAACAGATAAAATCGCTAGGCGCCAGATCTGGTGAATAAGGGGGATGGTCAACCAATTCGAAGCCAGCTTGTTGAATGGCAGCCATCGCAACTGCCGAGCTGTGCGCGGGTGCGTTGTCGTGATGAAACAGCACGCCCCTTCGAAGTTTCCCTCTCCTTTTCTCTTTGATGGTATTCCTCAACTTGGGAATTAATGCTGCATAATATTGGCCTGTAATAGTGGTTCCACGCTCCAGGTAATCAATCAACAATATCCCTTCTGAGTCCCAAAATATTGAGGCCATAATCTTGCCAGCCGATGCCACGGCACGAAACTTCTTCGGGGTCGGTGATGATGGCCGTTTCCATTATGAAGATTGCTGTTTTGTCTCGGGATCAAAATGATGGACCCATGTTTCGTCCATTGTTACGAAACGAGACAAAAAGTTTTCAGAATCTTCTTGAAACTTGTACAACAATGTCTTCGAGATGTCAAGTCGATTTTGTTTCTGACTGTCTGTTAACATTCTCGGCACCCATCTTGCGGAGACTTTTCTCATATTCAAAGATTGTTTCAATATGGATTGAATACTTCCATATGAAATGCCCGTTTCTTGAACTAAGTAACGGATGGTAACTCTTCGATCGCTCAATACAATTTTCTCGACTTTAACAACATTTTCTTGGGTGACTGACGTCGATGGGCGGCCGCAACGATGTTCGTCTTCCGTGCTCGTTCTCCCTACTCGAAATTGAGAAGCCCACCTTGCGACAGTGGAATACGGCGGAGCAGACTCTCCTAATGTTGCCTCCAAATCGCAGTGAATCTCTTGCGTCGTTAACTTTTTTAAACAGAGGTAATTTAATAACGGCTCGCACTTCATTTTTCTCCATTTTCGAGAACACGTTCCGACACGAAGCAAACAAATGACTACATTCAGAAAAAAAACAAAAGAGAATCGAAGACTTTTTCTTTATTAATATTACAAATATCTGAGCTATGCCTGCCAGTATTTATTTTTTTTCTTACCAAGGAGTATATATGTCGTTCTCACTAATTTTTGATCACCCCTCGTAGAGTAGCACCATGTTCCGAGTGTTCCAAAAGGCGACCAAGGGATAACAAAGTCGCTACTACAAGCCCTTAGGAACTACACTAAATCATGTCTAAAAGAGTTTAACTGCCAACCCGCTTAGGGAGCGTGGCATTTTAAGGTCATACATCCACAAGGCGCAAGACAATGTGCATTGGTTGCAGTAACTGCAATGCTTTAAATATTTTTAAATATCAATTGAAATATTTAAAAAAAAACACAATAGTAAACTTTGTTCTACGATTGTTCCGCATTCACTTTGACATTTACGAATCATAAAATCGCTATTACAGTGTACAAAAGAGAATTTGTCTCGAAATTGCTTTTGTAATTACAAAGTTTTATTACTTCTAACTTTATCTACGTTAATTGTAGGATTGTAAATATGACTTTCGGTACAATCAATTAATCTATCGTTTCTAAATATTTACTATAATAATTAATTATTGTGATATAATATGATTAATTTTGACTTGTGCACAAAAACAATACACTACAAGAAAACGATGACTAATGATTATTTTTCTAAAATATAACCCTATGCACCCTTTTCTTCTTGTCCTTTTAATGTATTTTCTTTTTAATCAATAAAATGAGTAAATAGATAAATATCAAAAACCGGTTTTATCGATCGTTTTTTTTTTTAAATTTGCGTAATAGAACCATTTCGTACAGTTGAAAATCGAGTTTACAACATACATACATATTCAGGAAGCTGGCTGGCAACCTTGACACTGCGCAAGACTACGCAAGACGTCGCCCGATATCTACGCAAATAGATTTTTATAAGTTTTTTAAAACATCACCTGATCCGATCACACAAATATTTTTCTATTCGTCCATATCTAGCTCATTTTTAACCACTTTCCAGTTCCTAAACTGTCACTAACAATGATTTCATGACATTTTAGTTACATTTGTCTGAGATAGGGTAGAAGAAATAAAGAAAATAGTAGGCGAAAGGTCAACCAACATCTACGAGTACCTAATAATAAGAATCAGAAGTATATTTTCACAATTAATTATACGAACAAACTAAATAATAAAAAATCGAGTCTTGTTCAATGATTTTCACATTTAATGCAATCAGACAAACAAAATATTCTCAATTACTGGTCTAAGGTTGACTGGAAGAGATTCCCTCTAGGAGTAATTCTGTCTTTGTACTTACGGTAATATTGTAATGTCTTATTGTAACAATTGTTTTTATGTAGATATCTTTATATAAGTAGTACAGACTAAAGAGTATGTAAAATACTTTTTCATAATTTTGGGAATCATTGAAAATAATTACGTGCGATTGAACTTGTACTTTTAGAGGGTTTTTTGAAATGTTAAAAATACGGCATAGTTTAATTGTTTTATTTATTTTTTCTTATTTTTGTAGATTGTCTGTTTTTACTATCAAATACACAACTTGGCAGATATACTGAAATTAAAAACACAAATATTACCCTTCTCTCTACTGCTAGATATAGGGCTCTCCTAGAGTTTTGTTATATGTATTAAATATGGTTACCGTCGCCTATGAACGCCTACACCGCTTGCCACCATATTCACATCATCGTTTACTATTCACATCCAGTCGTTTTAATTCTATGTAAAAAAAGTATCTAAGGTAATAAAAAAATGTCTAGTTCCCCTGTAAATTGTGAAGAATAAAATCGTGATGAAAAATTAATATGTGAAAAACTATTTAATATGTAATACGCGTTTAATACTTGATTCCAACACAAAAATATATTTATATTGTGACGTTTTGTATGGAAAATTCACTGATTTGAATCTATGAGAAAATCAAAAATATTTTTTTTTTAATTCCAAGATTTTTTCAATGAAATATAATTTAATATAAGTAATTTCGTTGCTTTAAATTATATTTTTACATACAAAGTATCAACATTCATTGCAAATATTTTTGATAATAAATTTTATTTATTACATATATTACTTGTAGGGCTGACATTTGTTTAGTCTTACATTTGTCACATTTTTAGTCATACCGATGACTAAAGATATTAAAGTTCTTGATTCGTTAACGGACAAAACTTGTGTCGATTTAGTGCACTCCGGTCCTGTGAACTTGTCCTTTTGTCCACCAACTTGACAGGCCGCCGTCATTTGGCTGACCGAGATACCAATATTTTTCTTGCAAAATCCTAGTGACCTAAATGAAATGACACGAATCTTCACACTCACGAACTAAATAAAAATATCTACCTCAAATATGAGGGGGAACCTTGATTTTGCCGCGTTATTTTCGGCCAGTCGTAAGCAGGGGCGCCAACGTAATAATATCGAAAACCAATAGGTTTTTAGTCATAGCAATTATATTTTTATAAAACACTCGGCATTTATTCAAATAATAGTAGGATGTAACTATACATGTATTGAGTACTTCTAGAATTAGAAAACGCATCTGTAAAATAAGTTAGTAACCTATAATTAGTACTTAGATCGTAACTTACGATGATTTTTAATAACGTAAAGAAAGAGTAGATTTTCATACAAAAGGCTCAATTACAATAAAATTATCGAATAATTCATACTCGGACAATTACTGGAAGTATTCAGTGGTCAAAAATGTGCGAATTTATCACGACAATTTCCTTTCATCTCAGTTTAGCCACGAATATTTTTCTAATTTTTTATTGAAAATTCGCACGCTGTTTCATTACTGCTATTTTTGCTGGGGTCTTTAATCATCCCTTTTCTTACAATTCGCTGTCTAAAACCTGCAGGAATCGCAGAGTAGTTTTAACATCGAATTGCTGGACCTCTTCACGCCTACATACTTAAGCAGGTATATATCTTTTGTGCATTAATTCGCGGGTGAATCGATGTTACATCCTGTTTGTAAGCGAAATCTACAGGATTTTGAAATAATTTAGTCCCAAATTAAACGGGCGTTTATTCAACCGTGTGGCGTCAGCCGGCTTTACAATAGGCCCCACTTAATCTCGTCTCGTGGGCGTTGTAAAAGACGACTGACAAAGCCACTATCACAAGCGCTGGGGAACTACACCACCTCTAAAAGAGTGGACTCGCTAACCCGCTAGGCCATCCCTTATGCACAAAACAATGTGCACGAGGAGGTTCATGTCCAGCAGTGGATACTGAAATGTAGCCCGCAGTGGCCGCGTGGCCTGGTGACAGTACAAATGTAGTTCCTGCTTAGAGCGAATAACTGACAGAACTTATATCCCCGCCTATATTCAGCTTATATTCAGGTTTTAGCGTCCTGGCATGTTCACACAGTAAATTGTAATTTCCGTACTGAATGGAAATACAGTTTTAACTAGCTAGGCAATGTAAAGGTACGTGCTTTCTTCAAAGAGCTGGACAAAGCGTGGGTACCCACATATATTACACACGTGTATATTTACACTAACTTTTATCGGAATTCGTTGGTGTGTTACCGCAATGTTTTCCTGTTTCGATAACTAGTGGACTTATGGTGGTCAGCCACTGTTTTAGTGCTGTTTAGAAATCCTAATATTATACAAAAGTTGATTTGTTTGTTTGCTTGTTACATTCTAATAAACTCATAATGTCTTATACTAATCCTGCAAGAAATCAACTCTGTCTTATTTTATCAACTATAATTGATATTTTTTTATTTTTGATATAATGATTTTTTGAGGGGGAGAGTGCACGCTGCAATCCAACAGCTCCTGGGCGCGCTCGACTGGCCACGTTACCCCCCTCTCACAGAAGACTATCTTGAAATGTACTACATTTCCCACTTTATCTTATTTCCCTGATGTAAGTACGTATTGCGGTGGTGAGTGAGATGTTCCAGAACCCATACCCATTCTATCCCTCCCCATTTTCCTAACCCTTTCTCCAAATCCATTCCTATATCTACAAAGGTAGGCAGCGCATCCGAGGGCGTGCCAACGTTTGTCATTTCGGACTAATGTTAGCATGTATCGCGGATGTCTATGGGCGACAATATCCACTTACCACCAGGTGGACTGTATGTTCGTCTGCCGCCTTCGTCCATAAAAAAAATATAGGTCTGAAAGACGGTAAGGGGTTAGTTTAGAAAAAAATATGCAAAAGTCTTAAAAGTTAACAGTGGTTGTTAAATTGTTGTAATTAATAGACAAACAAAACAGGCATGGCATTATCACGCGCTAATTTATTTTAGCATTGGTTCCACCCGCACACTGAGGCGATTCACGTGAGGCGCAGAAAAAATGATATAAAAATAATTTCAACAACTCCGTTTAGAACGACTAATGACGCCGCGTAAGTCGTAGGTTCTTGCTGTAATTTAGTTCTTCGACAAAAGTTTAGACACATCATGAAGTACAGTCAGATGCGTATTTAGCCTGGTAACACCTCAGCCTACCATTTCTGACGTACAATTATTTAAAATCGACGTACATTAATAAACCAATAATATTAAATAGCCTCCCAGAATATATCTTTTATAAATTTTTAATCATAAATTATAGTCATAAAATCATAACAAACATTTTCAATAATGTATAGTTTTTTCAATTTTGTAAGTCTAAAATCATGAAGTACAACTTACAGTGGGATGTTATATGCTAATATCGCAGTCATTTTCTTTCCACAATGAAGCAAGCCGATATAACGCCTAGATTTACATCTGAATGTATTATCTCTAATGTACTATCACTTGTACGGCACAAGCCCGGCTTCGCGTGCTATAGTGTTAAGTTGAAAACTTTAGTAGTTGATCGTCTGCTTATTTATTATTCAAAATAAAAAATGTATTTATAAATTATTTAAAACGGAAAGGGAAAGAAAGGCAATGATAAATTTTATATAAAGATCAATACAAACAAATCGACGAAAATAAAATTTTAACAACAGTATTATTTTAAAAAAGATGGCACTCGTAGTTGCGTTTGAACAGAGTGAGTCAAACCTATGAAACGCGCAGAAAAAATTAAAATGGTTACAGCTAAAAATATTTTCAAATATAGCGCCATATGACAAAAAAAACAACGAGGACATGTTTTACGTGTCAATCACCAGTACTTTTTCATTTGGCAAAGCTCCGATAGACTTCAGACAAGATAATTTGGGAGAATTCAAAAATAATTATTTTGCAGAACTTCTTGTTTAGTTTAAAGTCGAAATCCGTTTACACCCTGAAACGGACTTCGAACTTTTGGACCTATCTTTCCTAGCCAAGACGAAGTTTTAAACCGGTATCATGCTCACGCGAGTTTATTTCCACACGCCTTTTCCACATAATGTATTTTCTTTTGGAACCAATTGTTGACCGCGACATCGCCGCTTGCATTAAAAATTATCGCATGTGTTAATCCGTCACATGAACTACGCCTATAACAAATTCGTTGGTATGTTGCACGGTTACTAGATAACAAAAAAAAATTAGTTTCGCATTTATAATACTAGAGCTATTGCTCGCTGCTTCGCCCGCGTTGATCCGGATAAAAATTGTTCTGTGCGTAAACAAGAACGTCTCAAAAACTATACCTTTGGTAGCGATTCGTTATTTTAGTTGACTTCTGTATTAATAACATTAGTTACGATTAGTGAGAATTCGAAACTTCGTACTTCTTTTTATACTACCGTCTTCTAATTTATATATTTATCGTAAAAGTTATCTACGGACAATAGCAATAGTAGGATACTATTGCGTAGTTTGCATTCCTATTGAAACCTGTTTAGCTAACATGTGCTGACGCAAATGCCACGCCCCCCTTGTTTTGTATACGATCCCACTGCATTCACGTCACAATTACTACAGTACATAAAAGCAGTAGTTCACCTTCCTAATAGCAAATGCTTGTTAGTTGCCACAGTGGCTTTGACGCCGTGACAATGTTGAATTTGTAAGCGTATGTGTGTGTTTTGGGATTTAATATGAAATGCCATACTGTTACTCGTATTACTGCGTGGTTACGCAACGATCACCTTCGGGTGTTAGCTTTCCTCTTCACCTTGACAGCGTCTTGGACTTTGATATTAGCCAGTGATTGTTTCAGTGATAGAACATTGTAAAGGAATCACTATTACTCTAACGTAATTTATAGCAACTAGTTAGTACTTGAAAGTTCGTTATTCTCTTTTGGCTTCTCGGATTATAAGTTAAATAACATTGTGCCACATTTTAATTAACTTGGTTTGTTCAACTCAGTATGTCTTGGCCATATTTATTTAGATATGGTGCTTTTTATCACAAGTAAAGTCAATTGGCGACATGAATCTCATTTAAGCAGACAATCACAGCAAGTCATTTCGATATCAGCCTATAACGGTCTCACTGTAGGGTACAGACCTTCTCTACTATTTCGTAAAGCTGTAATCAAATTTGTTTTTAAATGCGGATTTCCTCACATGTTTTCCTTCGTCGCCGAGCTCGTGATAATTTAAAAATCCATATGAGAAACTTCATAGTACAAGCCGGAGTATATTGCGAATAGATAATAGATGCAAAGCTGTGATAGCCTAGTAAGACTATCACCGCTTTGCATATAATTTAATTACTTAATTACGCAGAACCTAAAAGCCAACGTGAGAGAATCGAAGGGAATCGCCAGTTGTTAATGTTCCTAACATTTTCCACTCGGTTGAAACATAACTCGGAATAGTAAGGATTCTTTACAAAGTCTCAAAATTCATGCACGCCATTAAGTCCAAGCATTTATGAATTTCAGAAAAGCTCCAACTTGGGATATTTTTAAGAGGAGGTTGAAAGATAAATATCCTCAAAATAGACGTTTAAGTTATTTTATTTGCATAGTGTATCTGTATAGGAATATATATATATATATATATTAAGTATTTATTACAATTATATTTGTATATTTTAATTGTTCCAATGTGTGTTTTCTACTATACCTACTGTTCACTACCATACCTACCATACCATCACTAAATAGCCGATGAGAATATAATAATATCCCAGGTGAGGTAGGAGAAAATGCTTTATAGCATTAAGTCCACTTTTTGTTGAAACAATATAGTGGAAATAAATAAAATAGTGTGGACTGAGAGCATGTTAGTTTTATGATTCTTGTTTTTACACTGTTTATTATTGGCGGTAACGTGTATATAATATATTATTATTATTACATAAAAGAATCAGTAGCACTTTCCTAGTCAAAGAAAAGTAATTGGAGTCAATTTCATCAAAGTGGATTTGTTGTTTCCGTTCCGAGACAATTATATTATGAAAACCTTTTTTTTCAGCTTATTGCGTATTTTCCCGATCTCTTCCCGATAATCCGTGCCTCTGTTTACCTACTTTCTTTGAACTGTTTCATGCGATGTTTTTCTTTGATTTTCGATTTTTAGAAATGTATCTGTGACAAAAAAATTGAGATATTTGCATGTATTCTAGCTTTTAAGAAAATCTTATAAGAAATGAGTTCAAACTATGCTTAGGTATACTTTTTATGGGTAAAAAGACGTGGATAATAGGCATATTATTCACACTTTCACTTTCATTTTACCATGTTTAATTTTATTAAGAATAATAATATTGTTTTTAATTTTCCTGACAAATCTACTTTTACCATACCATCATGACCATAAACTACAAGTAACGACAAACATCGTATTTGTATGTTTATATATTATGAAGTTTGTAAACCTGTAAAAACCGAAAAAGGTTTTACATAAAATTTTAGAATATTTGTCAATCGTGATCATCAATTTCGCACTTCATAGTTTGCTAAGTACGTATTGGCGTTGAAAAATTTTTTAAATCAATATTTAAGTCACGAAATATTTTTATTTATTTTTTCCATAAACCCGACGTGTTTCAGCCACTGTGCGCATAAAGTCAGCCCTCGTGAAAGTCAAATCTCTCTGACCTCAATGACGTCACAAAAGATCGTATAACAAAAAGGGTCAGAAAAGACGAACCAATCAAATAAAGTTCAGTTGACCCCTGTTACCACCCTCATTATGAAAGAAGATGTTATTTTTCGAATATTATTAACAAATTAATTAATATATAACAATAATAAATAATATACAATAATAATAATAATCTTTCTTTTTCTGAGTATCGATTGTAAACGCAGATTTATATTTTAACTTATTATATATATATATATATACTCTTTTGCGTTCGTTAACAAGTTATTACGGTGACTTAAAAGTTCATATTATATTCGTTTATATTCATATTATAGACAAAATCAAAACTGTCCAACGCCAGAAGTATTGGAAATACATCTAAAATCAATGGAACCCTCCATTTCCCCAAGGCAAATATTGTTCATGAAAACACTCAGTAGAAAGGATGACGCAATACCCAGATGATCCCCTTGAGTCGTATTCAATGGAAACTAAACCTAGTGAGCAACGATCGTCAAAAATATCGACAGAGGCGTTGTAGCTGTTTATTCATTTTATGAGACTCATTACGGGAGAATTAGAGCCAAGCAATGTTCTTCGCATGCCCTATTCCAGAAAGTCTTCTGGCATAGGCATAGTCGTCCTCAGAAAAATGGCATAAGTGTATTTGATGACATTCGAGAAAAGAAAAAGAACGAATGAAGAAGAATGAAGAATGAGAAGAAAAAGAGAAAAGAAAAAAAGAAAATGGAATTTTGGATTAAAGATAAAGAATAATCATTGTTTCTTGTCTTGTGTATTTTTATTTTCCGAATATAATATTATTACTTAATATATGTAAGTTTTTTTTTAATTTTTTTTTGCTTTCGTTAAAAAAAATATTAATGAATTTTATTCTCAGGACAGGACAGCTGCTGGATATTCTGAAGTATTTGGATACTTTTAGAAACCAAGTAGAAGATAAGAGTTAGGGAAACATAAAAAATTCATTTGGAAAGGAATTAAGATTACAGGCAGTCCTCGCTTTTACGGCGACGTTCCATAAACGAGCGACGTAAAACGAGACACATTTTTTCATGCTTTTTGTATGTAAAAGCGAGTAGTTAGATTCTCAGATAGGAAAACGTTTTTTTTTGGGGAAATATAGCAGTTTTATTAACGGGACTGGAATAATAAACAAAATAATTACTGTAACATAAATATTAATGGAAATTATGTTTTTTTTTAAAAGTCCTGTATAAACTTTTGTTTTTCTTGTTCTTTTTATTCTCATGAATTATTAACTTCAAAACTCTACACAAAATTGGCATCATTTAATTTAAATATTTGAATTGCAGCGTGGAGGTGGTTAAAAGCTTGCTTAAGTTCTTTAAAGTCCATAATTATATTAACACTTATGATGCTGGAAGAACCCGATGTCTCCTAATTATTCCTTCTGTCTTTGGTCCTCCAACTCAATTAAATCCTCATTAGAAAACTGTGGAGAATGTGAAGCTAATAACGTCATCACTATCAATTTCAATCTCTGGCAAATTGTAATGTTTATAATTACTCGCGTCCCGCAACTTCATTGCTTTCGAATTTTGTGTAAGGCAAACTTGTATGCTCACTTGAAGATTTTTGTACAAGTTGCATCGTATTTATGAAGACTTGAAACGAATCAGGCGATGTTAATACGAGGAATGGTATCAAAATGTTGTCTGACATAAAACGAAACGTCGTAAAACGAGGACTACGTGTATGTGAAAACGAAGCCAGGTGATTATACGAGTATTAGGTCAGCAGTAATTCCCTAAAGAGTGTGTCATCACAATTCACAAATTATCTTGTTCTCTGAGAACAGGATAATTAATCTACCGTATCTGACAAAATATAAATGATAAAGTGGTTTACTTTGTGTGATTAATTTATTTGTAATAAAATAAACATACACTAAAATCTTCCTAATAAAACTATATAAATACTTGAACGTTTTAGCAAGTCAAAGGGGGCGCTGCTATCTGCATAATTAGTTAATTACGCATATCGGTGTATACGTGTTTGCTCTTGAGTTATGTTATCTTTTAATACAAGTATTACAAGAAGTGAGAAGGTATGGTTTTTTTTTTTTTTTATAGACTAGTTGGCGGACGAGCAAGCGGTCCCACGTGATGGTAAGTGTTACCGCCGCCCATGGGCACCTGCAACACCAGGGGGCATGCGGGCGCGCCGCCGACCTTGCAAAATCCTATTCACAGCTCTCTTGAAGAACCCCATATCGTAGTTCAATGGAAAGACCTCTTGAGGCAGTTCGTTCCACAGCCTACGGGTTCGCGGTATAAAATAGTTTTTGGACCGCATAGTGCGCGACACCTCCGTATCGAGGAAATGCGGATGGACCGCACTTCTGTGACGGGAGGTGCGGTTGTAGAAACCCGAGGTGGGAATTATATTAAACAATTCTTCAGAGCATTCCCCATTGTACAGGCGGTAGAACACACAGAGAGACGCAACGTCTCTCCGAACGCTGAGGGATTCTAAACCGCATGGTCACATGAATAGAAGAGCATAACTAAACATTGACAGATAATGGGTCAGTTATAGACTTTAGATGGCGCCAAGCAGAAACTGTTTTTAATATAATGGGTTAATTTTATCTGTAGCTGCATACATGTTACCAAAAAGGGTTGTCTATTTTTACCGTCATTATCGTATAAAATTGTACGTTATTGCCCATTCTATTATTGCTAAGAAGTTGCAGAGAGAGATTTAATATTGAAAATTCAAAAAAAAAAGCGGTCTGTCACGCTAAGAACGGCCTACATCAGGGAAGTTCAAAATTACAATATCGGCGATTTAGTCAAAAAAAAATTGGGTGGTAAGCGAAAGACTAGGTTGGGCAGGATAAAGACAACTTTTATTAATGGGCATTTGTTGCACTTACCGAGTTATACAAATAGTTCCTTGGTACTATGAACTGTTTTACCACACGATAAGGTTCAAAATAGCATGATTGAATTATTTTAAAAAAATGTGGTGGTGTGCAATAATAATGTGAAATAATATTAGGTGGTGTTCACCAGCGCGTCGCGCCGCGGCGGACGGAGATAGAGGAGATAGATAAAAAAATGATTTTTTAGGGAATATCATTACATTGTACATAATGTCGAACAATTTCCCTGATCGACCGTTTGAACACCCCTGGCATAAAGCATTTACCAACCGAGCATTCGCCAGATTGGAAACTTTTTATGTGTTCATAAACGAGTTTTTAAAATGATTTTAATTCGTTTGAATGAACAAGTTTGTTTTACAACGTTGTATTTGCGGTTGGTGCCACTTAGCCGCGTATTGAATAAGTCGATAATGAGCAGCAAGTTTATATTTGTTCAGATGATTGAATGGACATTACTGTTTTACATTCAAAATTAAACCGACGGATACACATCTCCCAGCATTTTTTTAATTCTCGGGCATACGGGTATGATCCTCACGGTGTTTTTCTTCATCTTCGAGTTAGTGATAATTTAAAAATTCGTAAAACTCGAGGCCAAATCGGAGTACGAGCTCACGAATGAGAGCTGAGACTAGATACCCATAGTTTTCTTACGAATGACCCCAGAGTTTTTGCGTTGGGCTGCTTGCGCAATCAATGCTAATGATTGCGTGGATAATAAGCCACGGAACGGGATTAAATCGGGGAATATTTGTATAAGCAATCGGAAGGGGTTATAAGTAGTAAAACGCACGTGTTTTTCACGACGCAATGTCTATTTTTGCGGCGACTACGCAGTCACGCAAATGAGATTAAGGGGAAACTGGGCTTTTATGTAAATAACACTTGTAAACAAAGGGGTTCCCAATTTTACGGGTCACGCAAAACTATAATTAAATTTCATTTGTGAAGTAAATAGTTTCTGACGTCATCTAGGAAGAAGTGGGCTCGTCAGATCGTCGCCATCTTTAATTGATTGTGTGCAGTTGGTTACGCATTTGAATGTACTTGTTTCAAGACATAATTAACGGTTTCTTAATGAATGAAATTTCGTCGTTGACAAAAAACTTAATTGTGTTTAACACAATTAAGTTTTTTTTTATAGAAAATGGCGGTACACGAACATTCCAACAGTCCACCTGATGGTAAGTGGATACTGTCGTCCATAGACATCCGTGATACATGCCAACATCAGTCCAGGATGACAAACGTTGGCACGCCCCCGGATGCACTGCCTACCTTTGGAGATTAAGGAATGGATTGGGAAAATGAGGAGAGATAGGATGGGATAGGAATGGGCTCTGGCATATCTCACTCACTACCCAAACTACTTATATACGGATTTGGATATTACTTATTGGATATTGGAGAAATACGATAAAGTAGGAAATGTAGTAAATTTCAAGGTAAGTCTTCTGTGAGAGAGTGCGCCTAGCGGCTGTGGGAATGCAGAGTGCACTCTCCACCTACATTGACGCAATTACGAAATCATGGGTATGTCGAATACTTCAATTGATTACTCGAGTGTTGGATTATGGCTCGAAAACCCTCTAGGGGAGTCCTGTGCATTGCAAGGCAGCGTGTGTTAAATAAATGTGTTTTGTAAATAATAATGTATGATCCCACGAGGATTTATTGTACTGTCGTCCTAATTCCACCACGACTTACGAAATTCAATTCTTTTTCAATCTTATTTCTATATTTATTTATTAATGGAGATATGACCATACTGTAATGCTTATACATATATGGATTACTAGGATAATTATTATCCCATGACAAAGCACATAATTATGCAGATTTTAATCATTACAAAGAAGTTTCACGTGCAATATGCACTTTGATATTACAACTCAAGGTTATGTAACTAGGGCATGGGGCGTTCTAGTTCTATGCAGTATAATCCATTAATATCAATTACAATATGACACGGTCTCTGCTGTAAGCAGTCCGCGGTCACCGGTGCGGCTCCAACTGAAAATCAGCGTCGCAGTTCACGCCGCGATATATGCTGACATATATATGCTGGTGCCGATTGGCACAACAATCAATACTCTTTTTGTTTTTTTTTTTAATATAATTGTGGCTTCGCCCTTAGGAGATATTTATTACTCAGGTATTGCTAGAAGGATCAAACATACAGGATCTTTTTTTTTATAGGAAGAAGACGGCAGACGTGCATATAGTCCACCTGGTGGTAAGTGGATACTGTCGCCCACGGACATCCATGGTACATGCCAACTTCAGTCCAAATGACAAATGTTGGCATGCCCCCGGATGCGCTGCCAGCCTTTCAAGATGTAGGAATGGATTTAGATGTAGCGGTGAGGAATAAGATAAAGTGGGAAATGAGGTGAATGTTTTGTAGAACTGTGTATGAAATGTCTATAATACTGCAGTTGACTCCATAATTTCATACTGAAATGACTTCAAAAAGTAAAGTTAACTTCAAAATTAACAGTTAAGCAGTTTTAGTGGTTCTTTATTAATATAGCACAATAAAATATTGTAAGAGAGACAATAAATAATAGACAGAACAATAATAGCTGAGAAACTATGTTTTTAGTACTTGCAAGTCTATATTAAAAATGTGATACTGTAGGTACTGTGTTTTTCTAGATATAACTACAATCATTTGCTTGTAATATATGACTACTCCCTTAATGAATTGAAAAAGAAAGTTGTGATATGTTGATTATTTTTGATTACTGTATATAACACTATATAACATATAAGTCAACACTATATAAGAAAAAAAAAATCTGACCCCTTGGATTTATTGTTTTACATTTGATTATTCAACTCTTTTTAGGTTTTTAGTCATAAACAGGCCACAAAGTAAATTAATATATGTAATTTGATTTTCACTAGTAAAACATAGAAGACAGGGAAATAAACACATTATTAAAAAAAAATATTCTCGAGGATCACCTTATGCAATAGATTTAATTAGAAAATAATTTTAATTTCTTTAATTATAAAAATAATTTCATTTTTTTTAGTTATTCTTTTCTAAATAATGGAAAATAGAATAATGCATTAAGTAATTCTATGTGTGATCACTTTGACTTACACAATGTGAATCACAAGTGTAAAAATACAGTTCTGTAAGTCCAAATAGTAATCCAATAGTAATAGTAATTCTGTAGTTTTTACATTTAATGCAAGATATTGATTTAGTACTGAAATCTTTTGCTGTGAATCTGAGAATATTCCTGAGTGAATCTTCCTAATTTAGGAATGCTATTTTTTTCTATAAATTCTATAATGCAATGAGCTAAAACTATTTATTTAAAATTCCGTGTATCATTCTCAACTTGTTCCTGATGTACAGGGATTTATGACAGGAGTCCAATAAGAATACAAAAATTAGGTTATGTTTAAATTTGCTTCTTTGAAAAGATCTAAGTAACATAAATGGCCTCAGTCATGATATAGCAATAATAACGAGAAATAATTATGTTGTAGGTAAGTAAACAGTGTAATAATGCATAATTGCACCTTCTTCCCTTCATACATGTAAACATTGGAAGCAGGATTAAATGTGCATGACTATGAATTAAGAGTTAATAATAACTCTGAAGACTCTAACACAATGTATATTTTTACAAAAATTATAAAGATAATGCAAAAACAAACAAATTTTCGTAAAATACTAGTAGGAACATCGGACTTACCTTCTACCCCAGTAGTTACTTTAGTCATTCTGGAAACTTGACAATCTTACAGTTTTAGAGAAGCTAATATAGTATCTTACACTTTATTGTTTTACTTGTAATATAATAAAAAAAAAACATATCACATTCTTTGAATTTAATTTTACAACTTCAAACTTTCGATCATTCAAATTAAATTGACATTTCGATTTGACGTTTAACTTTTGACATGTGAGAATTTTTTAATGTTGGCTTGCATGCATATTTTATCCTCAGAATAATTTCATTGCAGTACACAGGAACGACCCGTGGCGCCCTCTCAGCCAATCTTAACGTTCGGCCGAATAGTTGTAAAATATTCCCACTGAACGTGATAGCTCGTTTATTTATAATCATCACCCTAGAAACCTTATATTTTAATAAAACTACTTAAGTGCCCTTAGTTAAAGGTTATAAAAATATATTTTGCACGCAGAGTACTGGCGTTTTATACGCACCACAGCTTAGCGACCAATCATTTCTCTATGGCTAATATTGTCAAACGACATTTGATTTGACATTTGATTATTTTGTGACTTATTATTGTCATACAAATTTAGACACGTTTTGTTTGAATTTTAAATGTAAACTTCGCGCAATTTTTATTTTTTTCATAATGTTTACCATGGTTGTATTAACTGTACAATTCTACATTCGTAATTGTATTGAGCTCTGCGTCTGCATTACTAATGCTAAACAATTTTATTTTTCAGATGCAGATGGGAATGTGAAATAATATTCTTCTTGAATATTTCGCGATAAAGATAGAGCTACAGGAGAAATATTCCTAAAATGTCTAACAACGCAGTCGAGAATGGGGTCAACGATGACGCTCGGTAAGCATTTTTTCTTCTGCCTATAAGAAAAGTTATACCCTAACGAAAGGAATTTCAGATAAATAAATCAATTAAATTCCGATTAAAAAAATAGCTATAAATATCGTCGCAACGATCTTTTAAATAGCCTCAATATATTTTCTATAAATTAACTATTCTACACTTTAATTTACATAAAAATATTAAGAATTTTATTTATGTACTTTAATATATATATAAATATCGACTGTAACTTGTTGTGAACATCCAGGGTTCTAATTCTAGATAAATTGGACACCTATTTTCTTCATTCACGTTGCTATTGCACAGGAAAGATAATTTAATATATTTGATGTCATGGTGCATTTCTACAGGAACACGCATAAGTTGTTGGGAACATCAAATGGGTTAAAAAGAATTGTGTGTGCAATAATAAAAAGTTGAACATGTTTGATTTTCTTACAGAGTATTCAATATAAAGAGTAAACACACACATATTTTGAAACACCTGTGTAGCCCGGTACTAACAAACTTTTGTAAGTGGCTGTATTTGGCAGAATGTGTTGATTTTAATCAGTTATGCAAACTGTTTCTTTTTTCTAAATCATAGCATGGCATCATGCATGGATTTTCTCTTTTTTAATTGTTAGTACATAAAAAATAGAATGTTTTTTTTTATAATTAAGCCCTTATTTATTTTCTTTTTGTGTAGATTTACTAGGAATTTTGATTTTTCTTTCTTGACAATTAATATAACTTTTGTGTTATGCACACTATGCACTTATGTCCCATGACATAAGGGGGAAATTATTTTTGTCAAAAGCAGAGATGCATTCCATCTTTTTTTCCATTTGGTCCTAATTACTTGATTATGAATTACTTGATGTCAAACTTTCAACTTGATAATTTGTACTGAGGTACTATGGATTAACTTAAGAATTAATGTTGTTTTGGATCATAAAACACAAATTGGTCCAAATCCTACATTTGTTAAAATTTTACATTAAAAAAATCAATTATAGAGCATATATCCATGGGCGTCCATAGATATTGTCCATGGGCGACAGTATCCACTTACCATCAGGTAGACGGCTCTTCTGTCGCCTTTATTCTATAAAAAAAATAGTTTCAAAGTCAAATTTTTTACAGTCACGATAGATCTTTCTGTGCTCTTGTACATAACATAACAAAAATTGTTTTTGTTCCTCCTCAACCATATTCAAATCATGAAAGTCCTGCATCAACTTTACAGCCCTTTCAACTGTATCATTTACTGCTCTTAAGGGTTGACACAGTAGTTTTGGCTTCTAGAAACGAGGCGTTAGTTTCCCATAAAGAAGGATATTCGTGGAGAAGACTGTCAATTTATTCTGAGATGAGTGAACAAATACATGCTCTTGACTGATATAAAATCATAGATGTTTTAAATATAAATAATTAGTTTTATATATAAATAAAAAAACAATAATTAGCGTGAAATTACATGAGATAGACAGAAAACCAAAGAAACAACTACACTGTTTATCTGTCAAACTAACTGTATGATGAACCACAAAGTTCTTCCTTCAATGGGATGTATTGTTTCCCAGTGGTCGATATATTTTCTTTAGTTAAATTTTCCACCATCTTTACGTCTATGTGTCACCTCATTGTCAAATATTGACCGGATAGCTGCTTCATCAGTTGAATAGCATAAGTGTTAGCTAAACTTTTGTAGAGCTGCTTTCGAGATACTTCTGTCAACATTTACGTAAGCCTTTAATGACTTTAGAAAGCATAATTGTACTGCCGAATTGGATTGAAGCCATGGCTTGTCATAGAATGTAAGCAGACGTCTAGCAGAGCTACCTTCTCCATACGGGTTATTTTATAACTAACGATATTTTCAGGGAATAGATCGCTCTCGCCATCTATCGAGCTTGGTGCATGGCACCTGGTGGCCTAATTTTGAATTTTCGCTCTGTATCTCCATCTAGTTGGGCCCTTTCTTCTTTGTCAGCCAGTTTTTTATCCACTCCAGCCAAGTTAACGCGTCGACCTGGCTCTCTCTGGGGCTGCATTTTATTTGACGCCGCTCGAATTCGTCTTGTTTTCTTTGCATTTTTTGCAAGTCTCGCCAAACTTGCCAAACACAATTCGGTAACTATTTGGTAGGTATTCGTGCCTTTTCCCAACTCACGAATAGCGAGATATGCGCTTTCATTAATAGTTAATTTCACTTCACGGATGTTATAAAACAAAACTGCGAGTACTCGTTCATTGCAGGGAAGTTTTCACCCCTTTTGATGTTTTACGTCACCTACTAAAAATATAGCCTTTTTAGAACTGCGCAATTCCACTGACCTGTTCATTCATTAAAAGCAATAAGTTTAGGTACCTACTGACAATACAACTGGAAAACGCGGCCGCTCGCCTAAGAATGCAAGTACTGATATGTTTCGATGCCATGATTCGGTTTGCCGTATAGTCCAAAGGTCATGAAAGACAAAAAGAAAAGAAGTGGGTATGCGTTAAAAAAAACACTGAATTTTTCAGGACACCCTAATGCACACTGTAACATTCTTCCATGTTTTTACTTTTGTGTATGATAAAAACTAATTTGAATATTTATTTAATTCAAACTTGAAATGCACTCTTTGTGCATGTTGTGATTTTCACTGTAACATTTCATTGTATGCTGCATGCCACTGGCCAATATTCACTATTTTTGAAAAAGATGTTGTAAAAACATCATATTTTACGATGAGTTTGTCATTAAAGCTGTATTTTTTTGATATTACATCCTACTGTCCCCACTAATATTAGAAGAGGTCCCAAGCTTCCTGATGACATACCTACTTATCTATTATTTACTAGTTTCACCCTCGTGCTAATAATCCCACGGGAACCTTAGTTTCGTAGCCTTTTCATAGTTTCCATGAAAGTCTCTTAAAAAATAATCGGGAACGTAATGACTAATTCCACGCCATTTATAAACTCAATGTGAGTCTAAAAATGGCCTTTTCAGACGCCATTTCCAATTTTTATAGCTTCCGATCCGAACCTATAGCTTACTCAAACCACTGTTGATCAAATCTCCTCTCGTATCGATAAATTATTTCAAACAAGTTCTGGCCAGTGTCTTCTTTAATGTATGGCTTTTTTATTTTTTTTTTCAGCTCACTAATGGCAGTCCGGGTGTAAACAGGTCGTTATAATATGTGTGTTTGTTCTCTTTTTCAGCGGAACGACCTATTTTTTTTCCAGAAGTAGGTCCAGCGCATCATTTCTACAGCGGATGGGCCTTTTCCTCTCTATCTATTGGAAGTCTCTGCTGGTGGTGTTTACACCGCTCATTTTGTTGCCTATACCCATTCTGAATCATGGTGTGGTGAGTTTTTTTTTATTTTGTCTTAGATGTATCTCTCTTCTATATGCCCTCTGTATTGTATTGGTTGTATTGACTCTGGGAGTGCCAATGCACCAATGAAAATCTGTAAATAAATCATCGAGAGGAACTAAATACATTATCATGGTCTGGACTCTGGATGTAAGGAGAATGAGGGGCAGATGAAAGAAAAACGGATGCGATGGAAATAGGATAAATAGACTGGCACCTCCTGGAACATATTGGTTACATTCACTGTAGTCTTCGGTGAAAAATAAGTGTTTAATTCCTGTAATAAAGGGAGATTTCGAACCATAATCCACCACATAGATCTATAGATTGGTACCGTGTTTTCGTCACCAGCGGAGGCTAGTGATGAATCGAAAAAAAAGGAACTCAATGGTGTACGAGCCGGGTTTGGCCTCACGATCTTACGAATATGAGGCTATCACCAAACTAATATCAGTTTGTTAATAACATAGTATTAAACAATAATAAGTTATAAAAACAACATTATAAGCTGCTTAATATACAATATTGCATTACTTTTTAATTTTATACCAATCTAACATCTTAGAAATCTGAATATGATTTTAATGATCTTTAAAATCTTTCCAGGCCTTCAGATGTATGTACGTAGTCCTCATTATGGCCACCTACTGGGTGTTAGAGCTTCTACCTTTACCGGTCACATCCATGTTACCAATTGTCTTATTCCCTACCATGGGTATATTGGACTCCGACAAAACCTGTGCAGCATACATGAAGGAGACCAATATGATGTTCATGGGAGGCCTGATGATAGCTGCTGGGGTACAGCATTCGAAGTTACCGAAGAGGGTGGCTTTGTGGACTGTGCAAGTGGTTGGATGTTCGCATAGAAGGTGAGATTTAGTTGAATTTAGTTTTTGGAATATTGCTTTGAACTAGGGTGGGGTTGCCAGATTTTCAGTGTACAAGGGAAAATTGGTCAAAAAATTTAATATTTCAACAGTTTTTTTTCTCATTTAATTTAATTTTTTAAGTCAAATGATTGTCGTTTCTATTTTGACAAATATACCTATTGTAATTTAACAAAGATCTTTACAATAGTTAATCCTCATTATAGTTTGGACAAAATTAATTACACACCTTATGATTTCTAAAGCTTTTAATTACATTAATCTGTTTTAAATATTTTCAGGTTGAACTTTGGGCTGACTTTTGTGACCATGTTTATATCTATGTGGGTGTCAAACGCTGCCGCTACCACCATGATGGTGCCTATTGTGGAAGCCATCTTGGAAGTATTAGAACAGGTACGAATTGTCATCTATTTCTTGGTTTTTTATTAGTAAATAAACATCTAATTATTGTCAGTCACTTTTAATTATTATTATTTTCAATAATTAAAACTTTGCCATTCAGTCAGTTATAATTATTTTTTTAAATAAATAAATAGCACTAGGAATAAACTAATGAGATTTTAATAAAACAAATACTTAATTTTTTTTTTTTTATAATAAACTGCCAGTCAGTGAATTTAAATAATATAATAAGTTACGCAAGTACCTATATATATACAAGTCAGTCACTTTAATTTATGTTTTAATAAATAAACGCCAGACAGGTGCAGTTAGATTTACTTTTTAATAAAAATAGCAGTAATGTATTAAATACATAATTATTATTAATAATTGTAATTTTATTTTGGTATGGAATGAGAACAATTAAAAGCAATCAATAGGGTCGATAATGTGGAGCTTTCTTAACTTAATCGATTGTCGATATCGAACACATACATAAATATATTTTGACGACCGATTAGCCCAGTTGGTAGTATAACCAGCTGGCCAAGTAGGTTCGATTCTATGTTTGTTTAAGGGCAAGCTTTTGTTCGGGTCTGTGTGGTGTGCTCGTCTTTATATGTATAGCCACGACACAGGGAATCCTAGGGCCTACCATTGAGTGTGGCAATATTTATAAAAAAAATAGTATTGAGATGAAAATGAAAAAGTTATTTTTATTTATCTTATATCGACGAAAGAGATAGATATCGACGCTATCAACGAACTTTGTCATTCCAGCAAGGGTTAGGCGATGTTTACGTTAACAGAAAGAAGAATGCATTACCAGAAAATGGTAAAGATGTCAAAGCAATCGCTACCAAAGCTCCGGAGGACGAAGAGTGAGTATAGACAAAAATCTTTTTTTTTATATACAAAAAGGCGTCAGACGAGCATACAGTCCACCTGATGGTAAGTGGATACTGTCGTCGATAGACATCCGCGATACATGCCAACATCAGTCCGGAATGAGAAACGTTGGCACGCCCCCGGATGCGCTGCCTACCTTTGCAGATTAAGGAATGGATTGGGAGAAAGGGTAGGGATAGGATAGGATGGGATGGCAATGGGCTCTGGCATATCTCACTCGCTACCGAAACACGTACGTACATTGGGGAAATACGATAAAGTGGGACATGCAGTCTTCTGTGAGAACATTTAACATTGCATACGTGTATGTATGCATATTTAGGGTGTGTTCAAACATTAACCCACAACCTGAAACCTTAGATAGATTGTGCCCACGAGTTTTGACATAAAATGTTAGAGATACTCTTTGTAAATATACAATTATTTTTGGACTTTGTATTTGGTTTATATGTGAAATCATATTATTTTATTTCAATATAAACAAAGTCACACAGCACTACATACAAATATCGAGATATTAAAAAAGTATCTCCATCCCACTGCCAATAACGAACTTCCTTCTTCGTTACAAGTATAGTATTTCGACTCAAATTCAATGTGGACTTCAGTAATAATTCATTTATCAAGCGTTCATATTTTCATTATAAATGTTATTGTTATTATTTTTCCAGAGCACCAATGCCAAGCGATATCACAATCTGCTACTACCTTAGCATAGCTTACGCGTCATCCCTCGGAGGGTGCGGAACCCTTGTAGGGACTGCCACCAACTCCGCCTTCAAAGGGATATTTGATTCGTAAGTTTAATTATCAGCATCATCACGATGATGATCATCACCACCACCATTTCAAAAGATTAATAATACAGATTTATTTATTCGTTGCCGATACACCCTGCCCTACGAGAATTTTACAAATAAAAACGTGTGCGGTCATGGGAGCCTCGTCAGGAACGAAGATCCTCACGCATTTTTTTAAACTCCGAATGTAATTCGAAATAAAATCAATAAATCAACAAAAAGTTTCATTAAATATATTGCGCACATGCCCAACTGCGGCGGCTATGGCAGCCGCCGTAACTGCTCACAAAAAGAGAGAGAAAGAGAAAGGGGGTAAAAATCTTACGTGACGTTACATTTTCTCTCGAATCACACCTACCGCAAGCCGCGTGAAGGAACTTCATTCCAATAACACAAAGTCAATCTTAAATATAGGTCTTTCACCCCACGAAAGCGGGTTACGCTTAGTAGTGGTTGTTCTCGTACATGTTCATTGCTGTAGTGTGCGTAAACTTGAGAACGCTCCGTTGGGTTACCGACTCGCCGCGGCGTAAACTAAAAGAATATACATGTACGGGTACAATCACTATTAAACTTAACCCGCCTTCGTGAGATGAAAGAACTATACAAATTTGTCATCAATAAAAGGGTCAATACAAAACGTCAATGAAATAAGAGTCGATTCTATCAGTTTTTACAATAGGTTGTCTTTTTCACGATTTATAGTAGTACAATTCTAGTATATCATTAATGGACGAGCGATTGATTGCCGCCGCTTGTCAAGAACTAGCTTCATTGATTTATTAGCAAGTGTCAATGAGGTGTCAAAAATATGGACAGATGTTTGTTGTGCTACAACAAAAACCCCTTTTGTTGTAGCACCTCGCTTTCAGAGCATACCTCTTAAGATCTTGGACAGTATCGGGATCCTTGGTATCGACATCTCCAGCAAAGTCGAATTCAGGGGTCATCTGGAAAATAAGGCCAAAATGGCCTCCAAAAAGCTCGGTGTGCTGAACAGAGCGAAGCGGTACTTCAAACCTGGGCAACTCCTTATGCTTTACAAAGCTCAGGTGAGGCCCCATATGGAGTACTGCTCTCATCTCTGGGCCGGCGCACCGAAATACCAATTGGACCCATTTGACTCCATCCAACGACGTGCTGTTCGTATTGTCGACGATCCCACTCTCACGGGCGGTTTAGAATCCCTCAGCATTCGGAGAGACGTTGCGTCTCTCTGTGTGTTCTACCGCCTGTACAATGGGGAATGCTCTGAAGAATTGTTTAATATAATTCCCACCTCGGGTTTCTACAACCGCACCTCCCGTCACAGAAGTGCGGTCCATCCGCATTTCCTCGATACGGAGGTGTCGCGCACCGTTCGGTCCAAAAATTATTTTATACCGCGAACCCGTAGGTTGTGGAACGAACTGCCTCAAGAGGTCTTTCCATTGAGCTACGATATGGGGTTCTTCAAGAGAGCTGTGAATAGGATTTTGCAAGGTCGGCGGCGCACCCGCATACCCCCTGGTGTTGCAGGTGCCCATGGGCGGCGGTAACACTTATCACCACGTGGCACCGCTTGCTCGTCCGCCCACTAATCAATAAAAAAAAAAAAAAAAACTTTCAATTTTTTTCTTTAAACCAATTTTATTTTCTCGCAGGAACGGTTTCATATATTTTAAATTGGTTGACACGGTTCACGGTTTGCGTTATTTCTGTCACACAATGTGTAAAAAAAAAAAATCGGACAGTCAAACCTTTAAAACTCCTTGGCGATATTATTTTATATTTTCACGACAGATTTTTTTTTAGTGTGGGTATAGTAAGATTTTTCGATCAGTAATTACAAAGTTTCTTTTTGAATAAATTTATACACACACATATTGAATTTGAGAATTTTGTTGAATATTTTCACCGCCATACAAAATATATTTATGTAAAAATTTTAGTATTAACATTTATTTTTTTATTTTTTTCAGCGAGTTCCCAGAACTGTCTAGTTCGGTGAACTTCTTTTGGTTTATGGTGTACAGCACTCCACCAATGATCATCATGCAGTTCCTTGTATGGGTGTCTTTGCAAATCACATTTATGGGAATGTTCAGGTAAGATTGTAACAGATCAATGAATCATTGACTGTTGAACCGTACACTTGTTAACTGTTGAACCTCTGACTATTTATTTATTGAATTATTAATAAAAAAATAACGTTACACAATTTAATTTCTAAGCGCTCGGAAACCATTACCAGTTTATATGAATTGTTACACATTCCTCAGTATATCCTCAGTAACGAAAATCCTTTTTAATTTTCAGGTTATTTATAATAAGTCTTAGAAAATATTAAAGTGCTGTAGATTTATTAAAAATAAATAAATAGAATAAGGATAAATGATTATATTTTATATAAATATAAAAATCTAATAGCAATTGAGTCATTGATTAATTGTACCATTGATTATTGTACTATTAAATATTGAACCACTTACTAGTGAATCGTTGACTAGAGAACCACGGCTCATTGGAGCATTAACCATTGTATCATTGTCTATTGAATTATTGACCACTTTGAACCATTTACTAGGGAATCCCTAACCAGTGAATCACTGCCTAGTGATTCATTAACTAGATTCATTCATTTACGAGTTATGGTTAATTTATGGTTAACTATTGAAACATTGATTATTGAACTATTTACCAATGAACTATTGAACTACTGATTGGTGAATCCGTTGAAACATTGACTATTGAACTATTTACCAGTGAACCATTGAACTTCTGATTGGTGAATCATTATCCATTGAAACATTGACTATTGAACTATTTACCAGTGAACCATTGAACTTCTGATTGGTGAATCATTATCCATTGAAACATTGACTATTGAACTATTTACCAGTGAACCATTGAACTAATGATTAGTGAATCATTAACAATTGAAACATTGACTATTCAATCATTGACTACTGACTAGACCAGTGAACTACAAATATGAACTGTAATAAATGTCGTAAAATCTTGTATGCCAAAAAAAGACTAATTTTTCCGCAAAGCATTCTTAATCTATTATATTTCGATTCCAACTCGGTTTCGCCATGACTTTTTTTTGGCATTTCAGACCGAAAAGCGAAGCGGCACACAAAGTAAACATGGCATCATCGGGATCGCTAACAACGATGAAGATCATCAAAGAACAATATAGGAACCTCGGACCCATCACCTTCCATGAAAAGGTATGTTATCCGCTTTTTGTCAACGAAATTATTTTGTAAGCGAAACCATTCTGTAAATGCAATTATTCACCAAGAATGGTATCGGAAAATGGTGGAAGAACTAAGAATTATAGAAATAAACGGAATCATTGTGTAAATTTAAATGAAATTATTCTGGTAAATTGTACCTTTCTCTAAATGGAGCCCTGTTCTGTAAAATTAACTGGAATTATTCTATAAATGGTGCTATTCTATAAACGGAACCATTCTGTAAAGTCATTTGAACCTTCGCAGCTTTGTGGTATAGTTCCGAGCCTCCATATTTTTTTATGATAACGTTGATAGACGGACATGCAGTCCACGTGATTGTAAGTGGCTACCGCCGCCCATGGTCGCCTGCAATACTAGGGGGTATGCGGATGCGCTGCCGGCCTTGTAAAATCCTATTCTCCTGAATAAATGAATATTAAAATGAATCAATTGATAATAAATAATAAATTAGCAATAAGCAATTAATTAATAATGACAACGAATAATTAATTAATAATACACAATTAATTATAAGTAACAAATAGATAATTAATAATAAATTATAATTATAAGTTATACAGGAGTAACTGTATTTCAATGTAACCTCACTGTATAGAAAGTATATAAAGTGTATCACTGTATATAAAGGCTTTACTTGGTTTATTGCAGGCATCAGGTCTTCTGTTCATCCTGGCCGTGTTCCTGTACATATTCCGTAAGCCCGGATTCATGCCGGGATGGGCCGACGTTCTCACTTCCATGTAAGTTGATGGCCAATGGCCAGTACAACTGGCCCTTTCAGTGTCCAACGCTGGACACGGCACATTATGCACCAATGCCTGTGACAATTACTTGTGCACGAGGGATGTACGGCTTTAAAACGGCACGCCGGCCAAGCGGGGTAGCCACTCCAGGTGTAGGTCCTCGGCGCTCGTGACAGCGGCTTTGTTATCCTTTAGTAGCCTTTTACGACGCCGGCCGACATCACGCGACACGTGCTGATAATAACAGCACTAATTATAAAATAACAGCAATAATTATAAAATAACAGCACTAATTATAAAATAACAGCAGTAATTATAAAATAACAGCACTAATTATAAAATAACAGCACTAATTATAAAATAACAGCACTAATTGTAAAATTACCAAGTGTATTACTTTATATTCCCGCCACAAAAGTCATTGCGTTCATTATTCATTGGGTTACAGGAAAGTGAAAGATGGCGTCACTTCAATGTTCATAGTGGTGTTGATGTTTATTCTGCCAATGTCAGTGGACTTCGTCAAGTTCTTCAGATCATCTTCATCGTGTAAGTGCCAAATGACCCTTTTAATTAGTTTATTTCAGTTTTGAAGGAGGGAAGACATTACGGAAGTACCTTAGCGACAAAAATAAAACCAAATCTTGAAGCGTGTTGTTTAAAATTGATTTTAAAAATAATAAGTTTATATAATTCTTTAAATGTAAATTATTAAATATAAATTTAATAAATGAGGCCGTCAGCGAAAAAGTGGTCTAACCTATTTTATTTTTTGTATTTTCATTTAACGGGGGAGAGTGCACGCTGCAATCCAACAGCCGCTAGGCGCGCTCAAATGGCCACGTTACCCCTCTCTCACAGAAGACTACCTTGAAATGTACTGCATTTCCCACTTAATCTTATTTCCCTAATGTACGTACGTGTTTCGGTAGTGAGTGAGATGTGTCAGAGCCCATTCCCATCCTATCCCTCCCCATTTCCCCAACCCTTTCTCCAAATCCAGTCCCATATCCAAAGGTAGGCAGCACATCCGGGGGCGTGCCAACGTTTGTCATTTTAGACTAATGTTGGCATGTATCACGAATGTCTATGGACTACAGTATCCACTTACCATCAGGTGGACTGTATGCTCGTCTGCCACCTTCGTCCATAAAAAAAAAAAGTGAGTGAGATATGCCAGAGCCCATTCCCATCCCACCCCTCCCCATTTTCCCAATCCTTTTTCCAAATCTGTTCCTATATCTCCAAAGGTAGGCAGCGCATCCGGGGGCGTGCAAACGTTTGTCATTTTGAACTGATGTTGGCATGTGTCGCGGATGTCTATGGACGACAGTGTCCACTTACCATCAGGTGGACTGTATGCTCGTCTGCCACCTTCGTCCATAAAAAAAAAAAGTGAGTGAGATATGCCAGAGCCCATTCCCATCCCACCCCTCCCCATTTTCCCAATCCTTTTTCCAAATCTGTTCCTATATCTCCAAAGGTAGGCAGCGCATCCGGGGGCGTGCAAACGTTTGTCATTTTGAACTGATGTTGGCATGTGTCGCGGATGTCTATGGACGACAGTGTCCACTTACCATCAGGTGGACTGTATGCTCGTCTGCCGCCTCTTTTTCTATAAAAAAAATATCCCACTGAGATTATATGTTACACATTATATGAGAAAAGCAATCTTATTATCCGTTCTAGTTTTAGTGAAATCTTAAAACGAAATACTTATTTTTATTTTCCCTTAATAATTAGATATTACACCACGTTTCTATTTAAATAAAACCATGGAATAGCGATATTTTTAGTTAGAAAATCTTAACCAAAATCATTACGTCCTTACCAACAATAAGGTCCTTTTGTTCAGGTAACCAGGGCCGTCTTAAGTCTATTCTGCGCCGGGGTGCGGGAGTGTATCCTAAGACAGTCAAACATCCTATTGTGTATCCTATGACAGTCAAATATCCTATTGTGTATCCTATGACAGTCAAATATCCTATTGTGTATCCTATGACAGTCAAATATCCTATTGTGTAATTGTTTACTATAGCGTTATATTTTTTCATTACCTTTAAAAGGTGAGCGCCCGGGGTGCACCGCACCCCTTGCACCCCCTGGTAAAGACGGCCCTGCAGGTAACGTCACATATATTTACGACCTAATTATTTCCAGATGAAGAATTAGCAGCATCTAAACCTGCACCCGGTATTGTCACGTGGAACATTCTCAAAGAGAAAATCCCGTGGGGACTTCTCTTCTTATTAGGTTAGTAGTAACATTAACACAGTCACAATGTTTAATTATATTGTTAATCGCTATCCTTTATTGTTATTCGCTATCCTTTATTGTTAATCGCTATCCTTTATTGTTAATCGCTATCCTTTATTGTTAATCGCTATCCTTTATTGTTAATCGCTGTCCTTTATTGTTAATCGCTATCCTCGATTGTTAATCGCTATCCTTTATTGTTAATCTAATTTAATAAATTTAATTTAAAAATAATTTCTTTCTTATAATACATGCGTACAGCGTTTATCATACAATGGGAATCTATACATATGATAAAATAAAATATATAGATTCCTACAGATACAACCATACAGAATCCTAAACAACTATATTTAGAATTTATAACTGCCCGCCTGTCTGTTTGAACGCGCATCACACTATAACGCCACTGGACAGCATTTAATGAAACTTAGCATATACAATGACCTCGTTTAACATTGAAGGTACATTTTAACTCGATTTCTTAATTCCCACGGAAATCACTCTAAAGATCACGCGAAGTCGCCGGCACCGCTAGTTAATAATTAATTAAGAATAAATCACATATAAATTAATATGTCTAGATTGATAATTAACATCGAATAAATTGAGAATAACAGGGGTCAACAATTATATTGTAATTTGTGGTGTGAAGAATGCTTAGTGTATTTCTCGGTGTGGTGTGAATGAATGCTTGGTGTATTTCTCGGTGTGGTGTGAATGAATGCTTGGTGTATTTCTCGGTGTGGTGTGAATGAATGCTTGGTGTATTTCTCGGTGTGGTGTGAATGAATTTGTATTGGAATGTATAAATGTGAAATTAAATAGGACGATATAGGGAGAGAGATATACGGTGAAGGAGTAGAGGGAAGAGTCTAACAGTTCTACTAATAGGTTGTGTGGAAAATAAACTTATTCTGCAATTAAATACTCATTCGTTTTTCTACAAGTTTTCTTATGTGGCAACATTTATTTTACATCATATGCGCGAATTATTGTTTTATTATAATAAATAAATAAGATTTTTGAAAATACTGTCTGACTTACAGTTATTTGTGTGGTTTAATTTCCGGCTCGAAGGACCATATATTTATGGTGTTCATACAATGAAAGACTGCCTTTAACTTATTACATATTCCATTCGATAGGATTGAATGAGATGGGATGTAATATAATTATACTATTTTAACAAATTAATTTAGTTCACCCAATGGGTTGTGGGATTTGACATGGCTTTCGAAAAAACAACCCAACATTTATTGTTAGTTACCAGCGGTGCCAGTGATATCGTTCGCGTGAAAACTATAGAATGACTCCCGCGGGAACTCTGTAATTAATCGGGATAAAGTGTACCCTAAATTTTAACCCGAGTTATTAGCTATAATTATGCCTAGTTTCATTGAAGTCTGTCTAGTGGTATATGCGAGATGCCCGTTCAGACTAAAAAAATGTTGTTCTGAACTCTATGCACATGTATTTTATACTGCAATGACTTTTTTTTAATATATGTCCAGACACGACTCTGTTACGATTATATTATATGTATAGATTAGGATAATAATGAGCTGTTTAATTTCAGGCGGTGGCTTCGCATTAGCAGAAGGCAGCAAAGCCACTGGACTATCTTTCATGATCGGTTCGTCATTGAACGGTCTACATGGACTGCACCCGGCAATTGTACTACTAGTCGTTGTACTGGTCACCCAGTTCATAACGGAGTTCACTTCTAATGTTGCCATTGCTAATTTAATCCTGCCAGTGCTTGCTAATATGGTAAGTGATATCTTTTCATTAATTAATTTGTATATTTTTGCACACTTCATTGCACAATATCGTACAAAATCTTATACTACTGTACAGATATATTGTTTGGAACATAGGAACGTGTTTATCTTTGCCCCAGTGTTTTACCAATATCCCAAAAAATGGCGGACATATAATTTTTTTTGAATAAATTCTAATAAATTCCACCCATTTAACTGTACAGAACCGACATATTATTTTTATAAATTGGTATTCGATTATATCGATTCGGTTCGAAATCGATTTATATCGATTCGGATCGACATATTTTATAGTCGTGTAATTGGTACACGACAAGCCTGGTATTCGATTTTTTGTGTAATCCACACTAAATCCGTAAGTAATGCGTCCCGTACGCAAAACGTCGCGTGTTTCATCAAACACGTCTTTGTGTCGTGTGACTTGTCTGTGTCGATAGCCCTCAATCTATACGGGTCGGTGCTATTCTAAGGACGGCTAAAACTACTGTCATCGGCAAATCATCTTGTTTCAGGCTCGTCACTTGGACATAGACCCTCGTTATTTGATGATTCCAGCCACCCTGGCTTGTTCCATGGCTTTCCACATGCCCGTGGGCACCCCACCCAACGCCATTGTCGCTGGAGTCGCGCATATACCCACTTCGAAGATGGTAAGTTACACATATACATACTTCTGACATAATGTCATTATATCCCACGACATTACGCTGAGTCAAGGTCCCATTTTACTGATTTCACTTTTTATTATTATTTTTGAATGTTGTTTTTTTTTTAATTTCTAATGATTTGCGTTGGAGTGGAAAATTAAAACATAATTCTATATACAATTATCTTTGAGATGGTAAGTTACCATTGTATAATATACACATGGCACATAAAGTTTGTACAGATATGTCTATTTCTGTGATGGTAAGTTACAGATATATCTATTTCTATGATGGTAAGTTACAGATATATCTATTTCTGTGATGGTAAGTTCCAGATATGTCTATTTCTGTGACGGTAAGTTACAGATATATCTATTTATATGATGGTAAGTTACAGATATATCTATTTCTGTGATGGTAAGTTCCAGATATGTCTATTTCTGTGATGGTAAGTTACAGATATATCTATTTCTGTGATGGTAAGTTACAGATATATCTATTTCTATGATGGTAAGTTACAGATATATCTATTTCTGTGATGGTAAGTTCCAGATATGTCTATTTCTGTGATTGTAAGTTCCAGATATATCTATTTCTGTGATGGTAAGTTACAGATATATCTATTTTTGTGATGGTAAGTTACAGATGTACTTGCTTCTAAGTTAGACATACGAGTGTACCTAATTCTAAGTTGGCAAGTTACACATCTAATTTTACGATGGTAAGTTATCGATGTGAATACAAAGATTGTACAAAATGTTTTATTTCTTTAGGCTGTCGGTGGCATCGGCCCGAAGATAATCACGACCCTTCTCGTGTGGGGTTCCTACCCCCTATTTGGGTCCCTAATCTTCAAACCGGAGGATATTTCTAGTTCGGCACCTATCCCCGCTCGTCATACAACCGATTTAACTTCAAACTTAACATTATCTTGTAATACTTCGGCTTTGACTTTAATCCAAGGCGCATCTAGGCGGTTTAACTGCACCTTCCCCAAGAATTTAAATCTCAAAAACGTCACGATACCACTTGAAATAGCCAGTGGCTTGTTTAGCTGTGATTACTTTCCATTCACAAAGAGTTAAAGTTACTAAATAGGTCACAAATACGATTCTTGGTACTTATTTGAAACGTAGGTTTAAGTTTAATAGAACGTTCGTGATGACAAAGTCGGTATAAAGCTGCTCCCAATGTACGAAGGCTTTCACATGTGTATAAAGTGTTACAAAAATAGTGTAAAATATTTTAATATGTCAATCGGTACACTAAAACTATATCTAATTAAAAAGTAAACATTAATTTCGTGAACTTTTTTATTATATTTACTCATTGTGATTAATTTACTCGGTATGTGTGCATGTGCCTTGAGTTGCGTATGTGGGTCACGTGCTAAGGCATGAAAGATACGTACTTTTGCAACTAATTACGATTGCCAAGATTGCCGAAAAGGCGTGTTGGTCGCAGGAGTTGGTCACCTCGCGAGAGACACGGCAAAATATGCTTTTTTTTATAGAAAAAAGGCGGCAGATGAGCATACAGTCCACCTGGTGGTAAGTGGATACTGTCGTCCATTGACATCCGCGATACATGCCAACATCAGTCCAGAATGAGAATCGTTGGCACGCCCCCAGGATGCGCTTCCTACCTTTGCAGATTAAGAAATGGATTGGGAGAAAGGGTTGGGAAAATGGGGAGGGATAGGATGGGAATGGGCTCTGGCATATCTCACTCACTACCGAAACACGTACGTACACTGGGGATATACGATAAAGTAGAAAAGCTAGTACATTTGTAGCTTGTCTTCTGTGAGTGCACCCAGCGGCTGTGGGAATTCAGCGTGCACTATCCCCCTACATTTCGGAGCGTATTGCTAACCTCCACTAGTTGGAGAGGCACCACAATAAGAGGAAGTGCATAACACCATCCACATTCGCTCGCTTAGGTCTTTGACCTTAGACCTCGCGCGCAGCTGTTAGTAACGCGTTAGGTATGAACTATGGAACGTGTTATGCACATACGAGTAAATTAATCACCAATCATTTATTTTTAATGTAATAAAAAAGTCATGAAATACGCGGTAGTTTTTAGTTAGACATGGCAGTTTTAATCTTATTGTCTTATCTTGTTTTATTATGTACAAACTTTTAAACAACAGCTTCCACCAACGAGAGCCGCCCAAATGTTGTTAAAAGTTCCCATAGTCCTCGGCTGTTGTGGACTATGGCTGTGGACAGGCCACATGAGTAATAAATATTTTAAAAAGGTTTTAAAAGATTACAAAGTATTTTTGCGATTCGTAAGTTAGTCAAGGTGTCTGTTTTGCTCAGTTTTATCGATTGTCACGTGCGATCAAACAGTATCAAGTGATTTTTTTTTTTCAATTTTGTTTAGAAATTTTTATGTTAATATCCAAATTCGAGTATTGTGTAGATAATATACACAGAGTGACATAAGAAATGTTTTACCATCAAAACGATAGCTACTCCTACTTTTCTCTTCTATATATATTCAAAGATTTTACATTTTGAGTACTCAATTCGTGAGACTAAAGTCTCATTTACATAAGGAGAGTTTATCGAACGCATGCAATAGAGAAAATCAATCAAGAATATGCTTTACCTAATATAAATAACTTATGAGGTCATATAGTTCTTAACATGTGAACAGTTGCAGGCGAGAATCGTGTGAAATTTGCTCGCATACGAAAATCGTATAGAATATTCTCGCCCGAATAATTCGAGAAACTCACTCTGTGTAAATGAACCTTAACAAGGACTGCAAGATCTTTACTGTATTCTCATTTTGGGTAGCCGTTTATATGTTTTGTCGATCGACAAAATTGAGCAACAAAGATCGACAAATCGGAGCAAATTTCCGAGCCCCTCTATTTAAGGTGACTTTAAAATTGAAAGTTGATTCTCTAAAAACAAGTTTGTTGCACAAACTTATTCATACGGTTAGCGTTACCTACCCTATTGAATAAATTGATAATGGGACGTAAATTGATTTGTAATCGTTTATAACCGTTGGTCATATTAAATTAAATATTTTACGTCTGAAGGTAGATTAAACAATGACTGGTAGATGCGACATTTCTTTACGTGCGCGCTGACTGATGTCGACAATATAAATGCCTACTAATAAAGCGTGGTCCGATTACAGATGTCACTAGTGTGTCAAAACCAAATTAAAATAGAAAAAATATATATAAATATTTAATTATCTATGAATGTGAAAAAATAAAATATAATTGGAAGGGTAGTCTATGGTTACAGATTCAGGAATTAAATACAAAATAGTTAATTTTTAGCGTCTTTCTCTGTGATTGAAATTCCCGCTTAAGCTTAATCCGGTAAACAATTCAAAGATTTTTGTGGAGACAATTTTAAGGGGTCATTTACCTCGTATTGTCCCACTAATAAGACATGTTTTATGTCGAAAATGTAGGCATTTATCATAAAATTAAGCGCGTTAAGTCGGACTTTCGTATCTACATGTTTATAACTATTATTATTAACTTTGATGCTTCTTAGTATCAGGTTTTTATGTAGATATATAGTATAGTGAATATCTATAAAACTTGTATATGTTTTTTTCTCAAATGGAAATTGCTGACAATAAAGTTGTTTCTTGATATAAATCGTGATGATTGTTTCACTTTGTATGTTAAGTTTAATTGTATATAGTCGCATGGAGTATCCAAGACTATAAAAACTTAATTAAATAGTGCAATTTTGTTTGTTCGCAATGTTTTCAAGTGTGAAGTTAGATTTTCTTTTTCCTATTGTATATAATATGTCGCCAACATTGATTTAAAATTTTTTAGATACAATTTTTGGTAAAAAAATATTTAGGAACAATATTACAACGAATTACATGAATGAAGGCATAATTTCAAATTATATATTTATTATTTCGACCGTAATATTACGGCAAAAATGTTCATTTTTAAGTAAAAATGTAATTTAATTTTATGAACGAAAAGAGTGCCAAAGAATGTATTTATTGCTTATATTTTATGTATAATTTTGAACGACGAATTGCATATCTTAAACTTTTTTAAATCAATGGTTGCCAATAAATACTCCAGTGTTGCAGTTAATCAGTGTTGCCAAGTGAAAAACAAGTATTTTTACATAAATAGTATTATTTAAAAATAATAGTATAAAATATTATTATTTTTACATATACTTATTCTATACAGTATA
The DNA here is from genome assembly GCA_914767545.1 of Sesia apiformis. Lineage (NCBI taxonomy): Eukaryota > Metazoa > Arthropoda > Insecta > Lepidoptera > Sesiidae > Sesia > Sesia apiformis. The sequence goes on from OU611968.1 coordinate 2,274,218, forward strand.
AGTATTTGCAGTGTTCAATTTACGCAAAAGCATTTATATATTTTTATATTATAAATTGTATTTGTCGACCCATGGCCAAAATACAGGACGTTGCAAAGGCAAAGTGACGTAAACAACATCAAAATAAAAGAAAAACATGAAATGGACGCGGAATAAAGTATGATCTAGAATACCTACTGATATTTTAGATAGATTGAGGTCCTTCAATTTATAATATTGTTATAAGAAAATTTAGATGTCAATTGAAAAAGTAAAATTTATAATAAATAAAGTCTTATATACCTTGATTTTTTTATGAAACTGCAATAAAAACTCAACTGTAAAAAGTCTTTTAAGCCAGCCTTTTCAACGTCCTATCATGGTTTTATATATCTACCTCTATATATTTTATTATTACTCTTTGTATATGTAATATACGAGACATGGTATGTAATAGCTATTTTGCAATTTCTTTAGTTGTCTGCATTTCTTATATTTTTTATGTAAAAAAATAATGCAAACCGGCCTTTTAGTGTCCACTGTTGGACATGGGCCTCCTCGTGATCATCTTTCACTCTCCACTTCCACTATTTCACCGTTTTGACAAAAATAGTTTAAATAGTCACAGTTTAAATTCGCTAAAGCATGTTGTTGGGAGAATATACCGTTAAATCGGGTGAAACTTCAAGCTTTAAAATATATATTATTATTATTATTTTTATAACAAACAGGAAGGATCTATGACTGTATTTATATAGATCTGAAACTTTTCGATATTTCCTTCCATCTTGTAAAGGTGTGAGAAAATATGTATAATCTTAAGATATTTTATAGGTACGTTTTCATACAGAAACAACTTATTTTTCCTTATTTTATTATTACCCTTTTTTGTTTACAAAAAATATCTCTCATACCATAAGATGTATGAAGCGTCTAACAAAATTTAATAAATTTGTTAATTTATTCACATGAACTGGTTAGAACAACGTTAAACATTTTTCAAAAGGTATTTTTTTCTGGTTAAGGAGTACTTACCTTGTTTAGGTTTCTATGAGAAAAGAGTTTGTGTGTTTAAAAGTCTTTAATTTTAAAATAAAAAGTCTTGAAAATTAAAGTAATCTAGTTTCACAGAAGTTAAGATAAAACATTTGTCATTTTCTTAGAAGAGTCTCAGAATTTTCTCGACTTTATTATTTCAATAAAATATCTATTTTTGAAATTTTTCAATGTGACTTTTTAATATATTTTTAATTTCAAGTAATAATAATTCCTGTATTGGTAAAGTTATTATTGTTAGTAGTGAAGTGTTCAAGTGTTATAAATATTATTTAGCGCATATTGTGATACTAATAAATCGTTATTTAGTTAAATAAAGCAATATTAAAAAAAGCTTAAGTGCCTTAATGTGCATAGAAAGGAATAAATAAAAAATATTCGTTATTAATAATGACAAACCTAATAATATATACTTATATATATATCAAATTCAAAATATAGTTGTCAATATGACTTTAAAGCAATTCATTTGCATATGTCAAGCAGTCTGGCAAATGAACCTGTATTCAAAATTATTTACATGGCAACATTTTTCGAATAAGTTGAATTTATAGTGTACCTACATAAACATCTTAATACTTGTTGTTTGTATCTAATAATAGTATACAATGCACATGTTGAAATTTTTGAAATTAAGGTATAAATTGCGGAATAATTTAACAGGAATTAATTATAAACATTTATTTTTTATTCCTGCCGTGCACGGATATAAAGTATTATGTTCATTTCTTCCGAATATAGTGTTAAAAGCACGTTTTTTTATTTGCCTCTTTTGTGACCGTATTCATTTGCCAGACTATAGAAGTTACGTTTTGGTTTTGGTATCTGATTTATTGTGTATCGCGATTTGTCATTATTAATAAATAATAAGAACACATTGCATTTTGTTTATATAATTTAGATAATGTGAAGTGCAAACTAGTTTAAACATGTGTGTTTAAAATATACTTGCATTTTTATACAAAGAATCATCTTTTATTTTGACTGTAGTCGAGTATTGCAAAGTGCGCGAATTTGCCGCATTTAATGCACGCTGCGTCTTTTTCTATATTATTAAAATGAAAAGAGATGCAATGTAATTGTCAAATACCTATACATTTTCGGGCGTTTTGGAATATAGCATTATTTTTAGTCGTCATACATTCGGTGTTGCCATATTAATTAGTCTTTTAAAATAGGTGACATGGTTGCTTTTTCATTTATTTAATGATATAGAATTGTATAAAAATGTAAGTGCTGCTGTCTCAAATGTAATTACATTCATTATTTATTTGGTATATGCAAGAAGTAATAAATAAAACAAATTTCGTTTACAAAACCAAAGTAACAAATAGACTAGAGCTAGGTTATTATAACTATCTTGGTGTGTCACAAATTGAATGATTATCAATAATTGTGATATATATAAATAGGGCTATATGAGGATTTAACTTAGTCAAAGATAGTCACAATTCCGATCTAGTTACAAAACGACTGTTTTAAAATTCAATAGTCAATTAAACTCCTATATTAGTTCAATGACTAATCAAACTATTTGATAAAACACGTTGTATAAATTATTGATTTGACAAACCTTTTAAATAAATTGCGATAAAATTAATTGAATTTACACCAACATAAACGGTGTTTGATTTAGTTTGATTTTCTCGTAAGTCTTTTAGTAGAACCATAGATGTTCAAAATTGGTTTACTATCTAATTTTATAAACTACTTTTTTCCAGTATTGGTATGTGTTTCGTTTATAACTTCTTGTGTATAATGTTTTGTACATGCTCATTTTGTAAATAGTGGAGCTATGGAACATATTTGTTAGTTGTTTAAAAATAAAAATGTTGAAAATTTGATCGTGATTTTTTTTCATGTTTTCATTCTTGTATCTTTCTCTCACTACCTCTATGTCAAAAGGCAATAGAAAGATCAATGATAAGAAAGTCAAGAAGGGACAATAAAAAACGAAGATCTCATATTTAAAACAGAAACTGAAAATTATTAATTACTAAGACAAAAATCATGGTATGAACTTGCCTAGACACTTGTTGCCTAAAGGATAGGAGAATGTCGCCTAGGTTGGGAGTGGATATCACGAAAAAAAATGTAATTACGTATTATTTTTTCAATTGTTTCAGATTCACATCAATTTTTATTAAGGACTTGACTAAAAACCAATGTAAGATTTCTTAACCTTTGGCGGCTAAACCTTAACCGTTATCTATAGAAAGAAATGACGTCCCCAATGAAAGGATCCGTAATGCAATCCAACCAACCCTTTCAGTATCCACTATTGGACATGGGCCTCTTCATGCACATAATCTTGTGCATGAGGGATGTATGGCCTTAAAATGCCTTAATGAAAGGTTAATTGAGGTCAAATTTTTTGTCCTCAGATATTTAAAGTACTACCCACTGTTTATTTTAGCTGCATAGTGGATATCGACGGAAAAGCTAAGAACGACAGGCAGATTAATAATTACATGGAGACATCCAGTAAAATAAACTATCTCCGTTATAGTGGAGAAATAAAAGTCTGATTAGAAAAGGGTAGAAAAGGAATAAATTGATTAATTCGCTCAGAAAGAATTTTTTTTTAAATTGAAAAAATAACGCCGCACTATAGCCCACACTAAAATTTCCTGTGTCGTAGGTACAGCAGAGACAAACAAAGGCGAAAACAAACCGTCCAGACCCGAACAAATACTTGTCTTAAAAGTCATTCATTGCTCATAACTAAATGAACACGGTTCGTTCTACAATGCTAATTTCGTGATTTGAATCGGTTAACCGTCTATTGAATTAAGACTTAATGAACTGCAATAGACTGTATTTATTCGAACGTTGGATTGCTCAATATTACATGTAATTATCATAAGTTATTGATTTACTTCTCTTGTATTCATTTTTATTTACTAATTTTATTAATTTATTTTTATAATTTTTATATAATCGTTTACAATAAATGTTCCAAATAATTCGAAAATGGTAGCTATTTTTAATACGGTAACACCATCTTTGCTAACAAAGCTGATGATTTCCTTTTCACTTTTTAAATTTAGTTGTCAAAACATTGTGTGATACTTTACATCTGTTATTTTTATTGAATTGGTATATCATATATACGATCGAATATTTAAATAAATTATCAATAAAAACAATGGCGGTTGAAATGGACTTCGATTATGATGCAACGACGGCGGCGATGGACATATTTTCGCAGAGCGATATAAATTCATTGCGGGAATGGACACAAAATTTGGACAAATCGAAATATGTACCCAAAGACTTGTCGGATAAGCAATTTGTTATTTTCTACAACGCCTGTTATGGAGATACGGAAAAGACTAAAATATGTATAGAGAAATATTATGCGTATAGGAAGAATGCCCCTGAGTTTTTCGATAATCGTAACATTACTTCAGACGCGTTGAAACTCTCTACCGAAGCGCTGTAAGTATAGTATATATATTTTTATACATATATTTTCTTGTCATTTTTATTGTTTAAGTGTAAATAACGCACCAGGCCCGCACCCAACACTGGGGGATACAACAGACTAAAGGCTCATGTCCACAAGGAGAGATTCTCGAGTGGTTTGGGTGAGAATATTGTATTTGTTACTTGTATGCGACCAAACTTCATACAATTTTCGCCTACAATTGTTCACACCATGATAAAAACTCGATAACAGGGATAACAGAGATCAGAGGATGATAATAGTTGTTTGTACTAGCTTTTGACCAATGTTTGAGAAACTCTCCTTGTGCAAATGAGCCATAACTCTACAAGGCGGAATGGTCACTGAGGATGTGGCTCATAACTCTCTAGTTAAAGGCCAACATTAGTATCCCTTGTGTTATTAGCCAAAAGAATCAGGAATTTTGTCATTAAAGAGAAATTTATTTGACCGAGAATGGAACCCTAAACCTTTTGCACAGCAGATTCAAGGTATTTACCGACTGGACTAATTGCATTACTCTATGCTCATTAGTCATTACAAAATTAGTCTCAGCAACATTGTTATGTTCAATTGAAGAATCTGTGGGAGAATACTAGTAAATACTTGATAACATAATAGGTACAGTATCTGTTGGTATATGTGGCATATCCTGAATGAAAAACTAATCTCATTTTATCCCACAGAGTAGATGGAGGGACCCATTGGAAAATCGAGGAAAATGAATGATTAGGGTTTAGTGTAAAATTGTAAAAATATTTTAGAATTTGTAGAATTTTTACAAATTCTTTACAATATTCTAGTAAGAGTACTATAAATATCACTTTCTAACATTTATGTTAGACACTTTTATCATGCGTAAGGTTTGAGGGGTCCAGTTAGAGGACAGTAACTCGCATATACCTTGAGTTTACTAATTCTAGAAATTCTTCTATATTTTTTCTCAATTTTTTACTAAATCCTTCTTTTTTCCTCGATCTTCTAGTAGATCCTTCTAGATAAAAAAAGAACATAAAAAGGAAATACTTGTCATGGTCTCAATTACAACACGCTACACATACAATATTGTCTTGTACTGTACCCTATTAACAGGGTGATTGATGGCATGTATTAGCAATGTAATTGCTATTTATTTACATGCTAGACTAGTAATACCGGCTTTTGTATCTTGAATGCATTAATGCACACTGAGAAAGAGTGACGGACTGTGGTTCAAAATCGTCGGGACCTATCACTACCATATTATCACCCTATGTCTCTCCACTGCTGGATATAGGTCTCTCCTGCGACTCGCCGCCTCACACTTTCGCTCTTCTCATCCACCCACCACCAGCAAACTTCTTCAAGTTGTCCGTCCACGTGACCGGAGACCCCACACTGCAGTACGTGACCTACATTCAAGAACTTGTTTATTGGTACAGCGACAAATATGACCGGTCCATCGCCACTTCAGCGTGCTGAGTCTATGAGCTATGTCGATGTTCTTTGGTGAATCTCTTTGTTTCGGATCTTATGCTCCAAAGAAACCCCGAGGTATTTTGACCCAGTTTTCGGTAATACATAAAATAAAATACGATAAATAAATTAAACACTACATAAAATAAAAAAATACGAGTCCCCGATATGCAACTGTCTGTATGTTAGAATATTGACTTTATCTGTGACAAGATATTGACAATCTGAAAGGTTGTCACCAGTTTTCGGTTGAAACACGCACTCTTTCCATGGGAAAATTGGCAACTGCCACCCTTATGGACTGTTTTAGGTGTTCAATATTATCATGGCGTTTAGAGCAAGCCATGCTCTCTAAAACAGACCGTATATCGTAATCGAACGGATTCGAATCGGGACTAGATGACGGCCAGTCTTTAGCACTAATGAAATCGGACGAAAGTCCTTTTTAGCCACGCCTGTGTTGAGCAAGCCTTATGACCTGGTGTTGAGTGAAAGGACCGTTCTTGGTTATGTAACTATGTAATGTAGGTTATGTAAATAACTATGGTTATGTAAGGGTGTTGTTAAGAGGTTTTACTACCTTCTCAAGAATCGTATCTTGATATATTTGAGCGGACGTTTTAATACCTTTTTCACAAAAATATGGTTCAGTCACTGCTTGATAGCTAACACCCCACCAAATCATCTCTGAAGCCGGATAATGGCCACGTTGCACTCTATTGATCAATTGAGCAGCTTCTCTAGAGTTATGAGCATAAACTCCAATCATTCTGCATGTTAAAATGTTCCCGAATGGTGAACATTTTCTGGTCCCTAAATAAGATTTGTCTTTGAGCTCCCTTTCCGCGCCGCCGAAGAAGTAGTTTTGATTTGTCAAGCTTATTTTTCTTTAAATTATCAGTTAAGAACAGTACGTCACTTGTAAGCAGCACTTCTTAATCATCTTTTAAAATACGTGACATGGAGAACTATGTCGTATGGAGACCCGGAAGGGTGCTAATATTTACTTCTGTGGATAAAATCTTTTGTATCTGGATGGGATTTTTCTAATTCTCTCCTTCACAGCTTTAATCGTGTGTTTAATACCAATAGTAAGTGGACGACCAGACCTTCTATTACAAACAGAGGACGTTTCAATGTACCCGCCAATAGCCCGGTACACGAACATTCGGCTAAAACATGGATATCGGCGGATGGAGAATTTAAAAATTGCATTTGGCTCCATGCCTACTTTGTGTAATGGAATTACAGCAATACAGTTTTCGTTATCACCTCACTATTTTAATATTAGTACAATATTTAATAATTATCAGAGCCAAAAACAGAAAAAACATTTATTTTTCAGTTTTTATTTTTCAAATGAAAAAATAATTATTTTCTCTATTGTAACGATATTTATGGCCAGACTAAGTATAGCCTATAACTTCCCATTGTAGGACCATAGGCTTACCCTAGTAAATTCCAAGAGGATGGACCACTTACGAGTACCACCATGTGGCCCGCTTTCTCGCCTGCCATCTCTTCTAAAAAAATGAAGAATAATAGTGGAAACAAAGGAATTATTTTAGACAATGAACTGGAACTGTGTATCTGATGATGTTTTAACAGTTTCTTTTGTAATTTAACGTGTTGCTGATACCTAAAGGTTAAGTAAATATTTAACCACGGTAAACCTGTCCACACACAGTAAACATTTAACAATCCAGTTACAGATACATTGCGAAAACATTGCCCATCGGGTAATCCTTAAACAGCCGTACGCGTCATCCACGTCTATGCAATAAATTAATAAAGTATGCTATTATTCATTTTGGGAGAGGCTGATATCCAACAGTGGAGCGATATACTCGAGGACTGCCAGTGCTTTTTATTTCGGCCAGTGTGTTTTAGACGGCAGGAGAGTAATGCGTTTAGTGGTTAAGACATACTTAGCTAATATAAAAAAAAAAACTAAATTACAGAATACAGAGATATAAAAATACAGGGAGTATGAAGATGAGCTACTGGAACAAATGTTACATTTTTCCCCACGAACATTTAATATTTATTTTATTTATTATTTAAAAACTAAATGTGAAACTTAAATGGAAACTCACACGTTTGCAATGTGACATGGTAAAGAATTTTCAATATATCTTTATACAGTAGAACTCCAATTATCCGAACTCCGACTATCCGAATCGCTGATTATCCGAATCGATTTCAGGAAGAAAAAAAAAACAACGCAAATACATAACACAACGCTAAAATAATAAGTATGTATAACGCAAAATAGTGATTCGGTCTACGTGCGCTATTGTCCTTCCCTCCACGAAGCTAGTGTAGGAGCTGTGCAAACATTAGGTATACATGGGGGATGAGTCACCATTCCATAGTGCAGTTCTATTATTAACTCCACTTTCGTACATAAAACCAAAATAATTCGTACACCAAAAAAATTCGTACACCAAAAATAAGCTCTTTTTCTTTAAAATACATATGTAATATGTACCTTTTTTTCGAAAAAACTCCAATTATCCGAATTTTTGATTATCCGAATGGGGTCGGGTCCCAATTGATTCGGATAATTGGAGTTCTACTGTACCATGTTTCATTGGCCGGATATTTAATAATTTCACATTTAATACTAACTTTTCTACATAAATAGTAGCCTATGTGTTAATCCGGATTACAATCTATCTATTTGCCAAGTTTCAACGAATCGGTTCAGCCGTTTCGACGTGATTGAGTAACAAACGTCTAAACATCCAAATTATAAATCCAATTTATAATATCGATATGTAAAAATTCAAATGGCGTAAGCGACAAATAAAAAAACAAATGTTTAACTCTCATTTTGTTTAGTTTTTTCTCCTCTATCCAACTGTATCTATCAACAAACTAATATCTGTCCAAACATCGATATTATAATAATAATACGATTTTCGTTTTAAAGGATAAATGAGAAAGTGATGAACTATAAATCATATACAGACGTCACCATTAGAAACCTGTTACTTTATACTTAATTAAATTACTTACAGACGTCACTTTTGTCCGTAGACGGCCTACTTTAGAAAAAAAAAACCCACATGTGCATTTTATGACATTCGAGGAAAATGCAAAAAATATTGGTATTTAAAATCAAGTTACAAACTTTGCGTTTTGGATCAAAATAAAGCAACCATTGTTTATTCTGTTTGTTTAATTTCAGAATATAATGTTACGTTAAATCTTTTCGTTAAAAATGTTGGGCGTTCGAGGGCAGTATACTGTATTCATATTTTGTATTGTAAATCGGGTCTGAACGCGTAAAAATTAAAGGTTTTTGTTTACCTTTTATTTATTTAGACCCGATATTAAATGTGTACGAGAAGTTTAAAAAGTATAGTGTGATATGACGGAACTGCGGTCGCTTGCCCTGACCCTAATATCTTTTCACGAGTACCAGCCAAAAAGGCGAAGGTCGAACATTCTATAATAACCACTTAAAACTGTAGGCATAGTAACCGTATAACCATACATCTAAATAAAGATGCGTTAAATCTAAATCTAATCTATGTGTTAAGCGGCCCCTAGACCTACAATAAAATTGTAGAATAATATCTATGGATATACACTCTCTAAATGATCAAAAATATTGCGCAATCTGTAAAATTGAACAACATAATTGATCGTGTACGCGGCATCTTTGTTTACCATTATATATTATTAATATTACAAAAAGGAGTTATTTGTTTTGGAATTTACCAAAGAGGTTTTTTTTTTTGTAAATTTGTTGGCCACGAGAAAGTTTACCTACACTTGTCATGACTGGATTAGTATGATTGTCTTATTCATAATCAGCGCCGAGCACACAATTATTCTAAGTCTATTATTCCAGTCGACCAACCAAATTGTATGGACACATCGACATCGCGGCAATTTGGAAAAAGTAGCTAAAAATATGACAAAGATATCAGATCACTAATTCACTATGCACTTGCGTAGTAAGAGAACATTAGGTATCTACATAATTACTCGTTTCGTGGCCATCCTAGCGGAAAAATTTTATGGGCTTTTTATTTCTCTTCAAATTTTCTACAAAATGACACCTGAGCGTGAATTTAAGAGATATGTAAATAAAATAAAGGTTGGTTTCAGATCTGATTCTTATATTCGTGAATAAACCTTGACCTTTGACCTTCATTGAGGTCAGATGCTGATTATAGTGAAATTTAGTGGTTAAAAAGCTGCTAAAGTAGTATTTAACCCAAAATTAAAAAAACTGGAAAAAAATTTTTTTTTTTTCAAAATTTTGATTTTTTTTGAGTGTAGGAGTGCGAAATTTGCAAATTTTGTAAAAAACCCGCCTAGATAATTTAATTCTATGAATTTTAAAAAAAAATTCATCCAAATCGGTCGAGTAGTTTTTGAGTAATTGGAAAAAAGCTTTTGCCCAGTTTGGAGGGTTGTCCCCATGAAGGGGGGTGGTATTTCAAAAAACTAAGAGAAATTTGTTTTTCTTATTTATTCTTGCCTATTGTTTAACGAATATAAGAATCAGATCTGAACCCAACCTTTATTTTATTTACATATCTCTTAAATTCACGCTCACCTTCATTGTCGCTTTAACGCAAGAAGTGCGGACACAATTAAAAAAAAATTGAATTCTGAAGCGTTTTCGTCACGTCTATCGACTGGACCATATTAGCAACGAGGGCCGAGGCCAACAGACTCATTCAGCTAGGCAGCATTTAGAAAAAAAAGGTGTTATCTATTCATCGCCCGTATATTGCGATACATGGTTTTCAATCAGTGATGAAAACTATGATATTTATATATATTTTAGCGCCTATGATGTTAAAACCTGAAATTTCATTAGGCCGAGTCATAAGTTTACAGCGAATTTTTGAGAGTTTTGTTTGATCCATTTCTTTCATCCATCCACTATTGGTCTGTCTTTCTACAAGGCTCTCCATCACCCACGATTTTCCGCTCTCCTTATCCAGCCTTCACCGGCGAGTTTCTTCAAGTCGTTTGTCCATCTGCTCGGAGGACGTTCATCCCGGTACGAGGTCTCTATTGAAGGACTCCTCCTAATCGAATGTCGACTCTGCGACATTGACGCCACACTCGCAACTTGCTAACTGTATGTATAAGCTATCTCGATTCTTCTCGGGCAACAAAGGGCTAGTAAGCTAATATGGCAATGGGCGGGAGCGATAACCGAATGGGGTGGAATCCTCGAGTGGAGACCGCGAACTTGGAAACATAGCGTGACCGGGTAACGTGAACCCTCCGGCCAAGTGAACCGACGAAAAAAGTTGCCGCATAAAACCAAAAGTTCCTTTGATGCTGTGTGTTTTGGTTTGCATTATTTCTGTGTATCTTCGGAGCTATAAATTAGAAATAGAAAGTACCGCGGTGGGCAAGATTGACCAACGAGTCTGCTTAGTTTTGTCTATCGTTTTATTTTAATTCCCGATGATTCCAGGGAGTTTTCGGTGTTCCCGGAGAAGTCGGTGGAGGGTTACGACATCATCTTCCACCGTCTTCACAATCAGGAGCCATCCAAGTACCAGTTCGAGTCCGGCGTCAAGATGCTCATGATGACTGTTGGTAAATATTTTAGACAATAGAAAACACTTGAAACTCAATAAAAGAGGAGAACAATGCTGCATTACAAACCCCTGGACACGTATGTCTCACTGGCCTAGTTACCACTTTCTCACCGAAGATGAGAAATGAATCAGGTACGTGTTTCGCGAGTGAGATATGCCCGAGTTCATTTACGATCCCATCTCCATCTGCTGCCACATCAAGTGGAGAGTATAAAAGAAACTCCTTATTCCATTATACTCTCCATTATAATCCCCATCCCACCCCATTATCCAAAGGAGAGATGGTATGTGTAGAATGTTTTCAATTATGGTAATAATACCTCAAACGTGAGTCTTTATTAACATAATTTCATTATATTAATGAAGGCCAATTTTATGTTAATATATGTATATAATGTTGTATAGCTGTAAAGACGTTGGCTGTATGGTGTCGACCGGCTTGAGAATAGCACCACTGCGTTTCATCTCGTGGGAGACGCAAAAGGCGACTGAAGGACAACACGGTCGCTATCGCAAGCGTTGAGGAACTACATCACCGCTAATAGAGTGGACCCGTGGAAACCGTTAGTCAGCGAGCTGTTTTGAGGCCATACGTCCCTCATACAAGACAACGTGCTTTTAAAGGCCCATGCCCAGCAGTGGACGAAAAAAAGCTCAGGTTAAGGACAGACATAAGTCTGTTATGATTGTGATTTCTATGAAACACGGTCTTAAGAATCAAGTTAGTGTGGAGTTTCCCTTATATGTTGACAAGATATTATGATTTATGATGCAAGCGAGTATTAACAAAACGCATATTGTTTGATGTATCACCTTATTTGTATTGCAAGTGGCCTGTGTTATGTCGCAAAATAATATGGGCGCGAGGAAAAAGGTTATGAGTTAGATTATTTTGAAAATAAAGGAACAAATGTCTTATATAATTAGTGTCTTTGCTAAATACATCTTGTACTAAGATATTATAAAGACTTGTATAAGACTGGTACTAAGATCGTAAGAAGACGACATACAGAATGATGTCCAACTCTTTTGCCATCTTTATATAAAGAAATATGCAGGGTGTGTCAATAAAAAAATACAGGATAATATTTTCTTAGGTTTTCGCGATTACTATACATAGCAATAGCAATAGCTGACATAGCTGACGTGAAGAACAGACGCTCGACCAAGTCTGCAGTTTGTGAACATGCTCTAGACAAACCCAACCATTACATTCGATTCGATAATCCACAAATCCTCGCTAGAGAGACCCGGTTCATACCAAGAATGTTACGCGAGGCTATTGAAATCAAGAAACACCCAAGGCCAACACAATACTGCAAGACCTCTGGACACCGTGAGCGAATACTGCGTACATAGGGAAAGTTATGATTAAAAAAATTTCAGACGGCAGTTTAAAATAATTTCTTAATAACTCAAGTGACAAATAAAATCAATTAGTCACCCCGTGACCACGTCCACTGCAAAGTGTTCGATACGTCGGGATAAAAATAATGTTAAATATACGCGATTTAAACCGTTTAAAGTTGTTTAATTGCTATAAATACAGAATAAATAAATTTATTGAAACTGTAAATTTTACTTGTGATTCTAAGATAATTGACATGAAATTTGATGTGTTACTTTCATTCATCATGAAAACAATCTTGGTGGAAGGCAATTATTTCATAAAATACATTTAAAACACGTTTTTAATTAAACCCAGACGAGATATTTTAAAAATCCGGTACAGAAAGAAGGCAAAATGTAAAGGTTTTTTGAGTGTTGTCACTGGTCAACCTTGAGGTACATTCGCACTCGTTGGATCAGAAAGAACCGGTAAATGTCACGTGGTAAGGACACGGCCGGTTATTGACCGATTTAACATAGTGAATGGGAATTATTAAAAAATGTAAATGATTTATCTAAATTATGTATCTCTACTATGTATACAGTGTCTGGATACCGACCTCGGAGACTTTAAGGTTAAGGGTTGTACGTTTCATTTTATTCATAAAAAAAACTAGGGGGTGCAATCCCAACCCCCTCCAAATGGCAGCCATTTTAATTTTTTATTCGTCTAAGCGTGAACATTATTTTATTAAAACTCACGTTTTAATGAATTAAATAATATTTTCAGATTTTGGGGGCTGTACAGACAAAAATGAGCCATTTGACACCCAAAGATTTTTTTATTAGATAAACTCATACAAAAATATTAACAGATTTAAAAAAAAATAGTAAATGTGAAATTAATTGTAAAATTATGAGGATTTTTTTTGACTGTTTTTCTACTCTACTGCAAAATCTAACATGTTAACCCACGCACACGCCTAATACGATCTATCATAAAAAAATCACATCAAATTTTTAGTTCCACCTCCGTTACTTTGGGGTTGACATTGTTGTTTGAACATGACCCTAACGCGAGCGCAAAAACCCCAGAGTAAAACTCAAAATACATTTCATGAAAGGAAAACAAAACAGAAAAAAAGGAAATAGGTTGTCCAACGGTCGATCTCCTGCGTTGACCCGGCATTATTAATTTTATGTGATTGCAATATAAAATTGATGATTACCATGATTTTTATCGTAGTAAAAAAAAGATCCAGGTCAAACTACTTAAATTCCTAGACACGGCGATGGCATCAAATTTCGAGGTAGTCCTGGAAACCTAGCGGCCTTACGATGATTGCAAAAATTGTAGAAAAAATAATGAATAGCTATGGACTACGGGACAGAAATTAAACGAGAAAGTGAAAAAAAGTAAAGGGTCTGGGATAGGGATAGGATGGGATGGGAATGGACTCCGGTATATCTCACTCACTACCGAAACACGTACGTACATTGGGAAAATACGATGAAGTAGGAAATTCAGTACACTTCAAGGTAGTAGTCTTCTGTGAGAGAGGGGTAACGTGGCCAGTCGAGTGCGCCCAGCGGCTGTGGAAATTCAGCGTGCATCCACCAAATTCTAGAAATGATAAAATATCAAGATAATTCTGACAGGGGTTTACAGACAAAAATTTTTTTAATTTTCTGCCCTGATGTAATGTTTCGTTGGCCCGACATTTACGAGTAAGTTTCTAGTGTGTAGTCGCTATAGTGTGAAACGGCTATAAGAGTTACAATCAGAGATGTAAAAGATACCTCATAAAAAGTATCTGAATACAAGTTACAAGATACTTTTAAGTAAAGTATTTGAGATATCAGATAGAAGATACTTTTGGAAATGGTATTTGAAATACTATATACAAAATACGTATTTTGCTTAGGTAACTAATAAAAGTATTTTAGCAAACTTAGTATTTACAAAATACTAAGATACCAAAAGAATGTATCTAAATACAAGATACAAAATGAATATTTAAAAAAGTATTTCAGATACAAGATGAAAATACGTATTTTGTATCTTGTAACTGTATTTCAAATACTTGTATCTAAGATAAGTTACATCTCTGGTTACAATGGCTCGTTTTGTAACTAAAATAATCATATTACTTGCCTTAATAAAAAAAAGATAATTAAGACATGTAAAGATTTTCTTTAGGTTTTCAAACTATTGATTTCTATGAATATAAGATGTACTCTATGACGTAAGTAGATACTATAAACGCTCTATGCTCTACCCACACGAAAATAATTATATGATAAATTATTGCCTGAAATAGAAAATAGTCCCCTATTGTTTTATTGGTTCTAAAACATACTGGGTTGTACACTTCACCAAATGAACTATGTATTGAACAGACCAGAACATACTTATGGCTAGGTGAAATGGTAGGGAATGATTTTTTCTAGGATAAGCTCGAACGTAACACGGACGTCTGTTTACTGTATTCGTCGCCGTTCAGTCTCTGTCGAGGGTTCTCTTTCGGTGACAGGCATCTCCTTTTTTTATTTTTCAACGTCTTGTGAATAGTAAAAGTTGTATAAATTGATCAAACAACGCTGATGCAGCAGTAACTTCTACGTCATACATGTTCGGCGACAAAGTACCGCGACTGTGATGTCGCCGAACGCGAACATGTCAACAGGCGCTTGCGTAAGCAAGTTTCACGCCGAACCTTTCGCCGAGACGTTCACCCGAACATGTAAATAAGTAATCACACTTCCGGAGTTCCCGCCAAAAGTCCATGCCCATAGAGGCTGATAGTCTTGGAAATGTTATGCCTCAGTTGGATTATTTACAGATGTTAATATCTTTTCCATAGAGAAAAATGTGTTGTTGATATATATTTTTTTCTTTATTGTTTATTTGTTTTTTTTTTAAAGTAATATGTTGCGGTAATAGTGTGTTTGTTTGCGTTTTCAGATGCATGTTTAAACAAGAGGGGACCACAACCCGGATACATATTTCTCTTCGACATGCGAGGTGTGAAGTTAGGACACATAACGCGTCTTACTTTGTCGTAAGTATCTTTTTAATTACCCATTTGTGTGATATAAGAGCTATATGTTATATAGTAATATGTAATTGTTTTACTAATTAACATAATTATACTATTACGTAAGCACTTCAAGTAGTTAAAAGTGTTTATGTATAAATGTATTTGATTTTAATTTTATATAGCTTGTTATATAAATACAGTGTAAACTCTATATAGCCAAATTGAAGGGACCGGGTATTTTATTACGTTATTATAAAGAGCTTTCGTTAAACGGAGAATAGAAGAAAACAGTATAATTTTATGTACACGATTTTAATTTTGACTAAATTACGTATCTATACGTCAACATTTTTTATACTAAGAATTAATAACGCAAAGACAAGGGATAGCAATCAGACAATAGTAAACACGTTATTACAACAAACAAAAGAACACATTTCTTAGAATTCCATTGCACGTACGAAATATTTACGAGCCTGTGTCCATTACTGTGTTTGAAGTTAAGCGAAGTCGATGTTTATTAGGGTCTAAATAATGACGTATGGTTTCGCTGTTGGGACTGGTTGTTACGCTATATAGAGTGTTTCAATGTATGTCTAACAATGAAACCTTAGTAATTTCTACGTTTTAGGGAGTTTTTTTTGTTAAATAGAAGCTCGCTATATAGAGTTTACACTGTAATTATGTAGATTATAGTAAAGGTAATTATTACACAAAGCATTTTGTGTTTGTATAAATAAATTGAATGTTTTAGCTTTCAAAAGGATAGACAAAGGTAATAAATGCTCAAGAATCATTCCATTAGCTTCCAGTTGTTGTATAATTTAGTTGTTGAAATATTCTGAACGCTTTCCCGCTCGTCTGCGTTACATATAGAGCTACATATAAAAGGTTAATTAATTTGCTGTTCTTGTACAATTTAAGCATTTTTGTGTCGAGTGTTTCTGGTTTCCTAAATGGCCGAGAGAAATAATAGCATGTACTTAATTGTCTAAATTACTTTCCTGCATTCTTAACAAACACTTAGATTAATAGGTAATTAACCTTTGCGCTCTGAATTTTTTTTTACGTATGATTGCCAACATGAACATACATAGGCAGTATCAACAGAGAAATAGTTAATAAGCAGCAGGAAATACTGAATGGGCAGTAAATGGATGGTAGCAAATTTAAAGATAGATATATAAAATTCTCCAAAATTCATGTTTTAGCAGACATTACACATGAAATGCACAAAAGGCCGGTCTCATCACTAATAACGATCTCTGCCAAATAACCTTTGAGTAGAGAGGTAGGTTGATATTTCAATCACAGGTAGATTAATGAGGAAATGGAAGCCCGTCGACTTGGTGATGACATTCTTTGTATAGTCCGTACAGAAATAATCATGCATAAAACTCTTGAAGCATTTTTGAATAGTCCATCTCAGCAGTCATAGACGACCCTTTTGAACAATAGGATGGGGGAGGTTTCACCCGATATCAATTTCCAGGTATATTTCCTTATACCGCAACCGACAAGTTTTGGTCCGTTACCTTTGGTTGCAATTCACCATTCGTAAATACGTACTTGCATTGTCTACACGTCATTTCAATTACTGCGTATTCCATTTCGTTTAAAAATAGCCCTTTTTGACCATAAAAAGTATCAAAACTGTTTTCACAGACTAACTGACTGCACCATAGCTATTTTTTACTCATTTGCGCTTATTGTTTATGTCAAGTAGTACATTGTTATAATCTTCAAGTACGTCTCGAGAGTTTTGTGTATATTTACTTCTGGACGAACTATAATTTAAAATTAGTATTTACTTAATTTATTATTCTGAAAAATAGGTTGAGTTATCATTCGATATTTTCTGTTATTTAATTATTTCTCTAATCTTAATTGTAATGTTTTCGTTTGCAGATCCCTCCGTAAGTTCTTTCAATACGTCCAGGAGGCGATGCCTGTGCGCATGCGCGCTATACACGTCCTAAACAGCGAACCCGTCCTCGACAAGCTTCTGTTACTTATCAGACCGTTTATGGATAAGAAGTTCTTTGATATGGTGAGTTTAATATGACTCCTGTCACTGAAATAGCACAAGCTACTTTTTATCTTTTATCTATCAAAATAATCAGTTATGTAATGTAAAATTACATATGTTATGTAAGATCCGTAGAAGTACAATGCTACAGAGAAATATTAACCTATATATTATATAATTTTAAGGGGGAGGGGAGTGGGTGGCTGACCAGGAGGGGTACATTAAAAAATCAAATTTGAAACTTGACTATAACGGTACTTGTATAACATATCTCTAGTATGTATTCTCAAATCGATGAATGAAATCGAAGTCCCGATTAAAAAGAAAATCATAACGTCCGAGTAAAAATAAATAAATCAAATTCTTTATTGGCTCAATGAAATAAATGTTACACCGGAGCACCGGGGTACAAATGACAATACCCACTGAAACCAGTTTAATTACATAAAAACAACTAGTTTTGGTGAAAACTATCAAGTTCCTAAAAATTTGGAACATAAGTTTTAATAATAGCTAAGAGTAAAGATGGTGCAGACAGAAAAAGCTTCATAAATCATTATCATGTCTCTTGACTACCTCCAAAAGAAGCAGACGAGCAAACAATTCACCCGGTGGTAAGAATCCGCGATACATGACAACATTCGTCAGTAATAATGACAAACGTCGGCACACCATCAGGTAGTACTGGAGTTTCAGGGAAAATTGGGAAGTATTGGGGAACATTGATTGGGGAGAGGGATAAAACTTCCTGTCGTTACAGAGTAACCTGTTGTTTCCTGCAGCTTTTGAATTATCCTCCTAATTAATTCTTTTCAGCTAAAATTTCACAATAAAAACGAAAATCTCGATAAGTTTTACGAGACGATTATTCCTCGGTCGGCTCTCCCTCCTGATTACGGAGGCACTCTACCCGACACTCAAACTCTACACAAAAAGTGCATGCAATTGCTGCAATCGCTTGGACCTTACTTCAAAGCTGAGGAACTACAGAGACTCTCAGCTATATCGAACAAGAAACATGATAAGGACATCGAGAACTCTTTTAAGAAGTTAGATATAGATTAGGTGTTTTTGTTTTTCAGATGTATATGACAAATGGTTTAGGTTTTTTTTGAAAGTCAAAGGTTGTTTTATTTTAGCTGAATATTAATTATTTATGTTTTAACGGAGACTTGTTAAAAGAGCGCTTTCAGACGAACTTCTGCAGACGACTACGTGAACTGCCATGCAGTCGTCTCCAGCATCGGCCACATTCGTCAAACGAAAATAACTCGCATGGTCACGCCGTCAAAAATCTTGAAAAGTGCTGTTACTCCTGTCCGATTCGTCACGCCTACTACCTTCTTATGAACTTTTGACGTCCTGGTATTTTTTGAGGAAATGAGAATATGTAATAGAAACAGAAAATTGTGAATCAAGTTCATTTTCATTATTTATTATTTAACATAAGTAAATACAACCAGACGTGACGAATCCGACAGGACTTCAGCACTTCAAGAATTATGACGGCGTGACCAATGCGACTTATTTTTGGGTGACGAATCTGGCTGAAGTTGAATTTAAGTAGGTACTGCACACACCTAAAAGCGACTGCAGCTGAATGTAGGCGATTTCAGATGACTGCAGCTTCCACTGCGAGTAATCCTACTCTGCTGACTGCATCTTTTAGTTGTGTGCAGTACTTAATTTCGACTGCAGCCGACTGCATTCAGTTCACACTTCACGTAGTCGACGTACACGTCTGAAAGCGCCCTAAGAATATTCATAGAGAGTATTATTAGACAAAAATATTATTATAAGTTATATGAGTGCTAGTGTTTATTGAATATTCCAGAATTTTTTGTAGCTCAATGCTTACATTGACACAAAGTTTGTTTTTATGTTAAAGATATTAATGTGATGTTCTGCTGATAAATCTAGAATTGTATTAGGCTTGTGAAGAAAGAAATATCGCCTATGTTTTTATTTTTATTTCGGCGTTTAGTCTAGAAAGAGTCTAGATTGTCAGTTGCTCAATTCGATTTTGTCATTTCAATTTATTTATTTGCAATGAAAGCGGAAATGGATGGTAAGTATCTACGTACAGTCATATTTGTCACATTTGGCGGACATAACGTGAAAATTGACACGATTTTTTTTTATGGACGAAGGCGGCATCCGTGCATACAGTCCACCTGATGGTAAGTGGATACTGTCGCCCATAGACATCCGCGATACATGCCAACATCAGTCCAGAATGATAAACGTTGGCACGCCCCCAGGATGCGCGTTCTACCTTTGCAGATTAAGGAATCGATTGGGAGAAAGGGTTGGGAAAATGGGGAGAGATAGGAGAGGATGGGATGGGAATGGGCTTTGGCATATCTCACTCGCTACCGAAACACGTACGTACATTGGGGAAATACGATAAAGTGGGAAATGGCCACGTTACCCCTCCTCACAGAAGACTACCTTGAAATGTATTGCATTTCCTGCTTTATCTTGTCTCCCCAGTGTACGTACGTGTTTCGGTAGCGAGTGAGATTTGCCAGAGCCCATTCCCATCCCATCCTATCCTATCCCTTCCCTTTCTCCCAATCCATTCCTTAATCTGCAAAGATATGCAGCGCATTCGGGGGCGTGCCAACGTTTCTCATTCTAGACTGATGTTGGCATATATCGCGGATGTCTATGGACGACAGTTTCCACTTACCATCGGGTGGTGTGCATGGCTCGTCTGCATCCCTATTCCTATAAAAAAAAAGATTTTTTTATTTATTGATATTTGTGTTCGTCCTGATATAGAACTCTTTAATATGTGTTCTTGTGATGTCTTAACTGACTGTGATAATATCAGTTTGGTCTCTCCAAGTACTTAATGTAATGTAATTTTAATTGTTATTATAGTTTAATTTTTATTATTATCTGTAAAGATAATGGTCTCGAATATGTTTTCATGACAAAATTAGTTACTTTACTCTAAATTAGGATATGTTCACGTAATAAAAATATGGATTTTTATAAAATCATAATTTTTGGTTTTAAAAATGTATTTTATTGTACTTATTTTGACATTTATTGTAAGCATAGCAAATTATTCACTCTAACTAGATGATTGGGATTTAATATTATGCCATGATATTATTAGGTTTAAAGATTTGGAGTATAAAACTGTCAATTTTATTTTTGATTGAATATCGTTTGTGAAAATGTAAATACAATTATTAAAATATTATTACAGATATCTATTTTTAGAATTTGTATTTATTAAATTGTAAAATTTCATCAGCGATGCCTGTATTTTTAGCATGCTCTTAGAAATGCAAGTAAATCTTTAAATAGATCGTCGATGGCGACTAAATTGACTATTCTTGGCGACTATCCTTCAATGTTTATTGCTTGTAGGTTTGATCACAATATTTAAATGTTTAGCCACTATCTTTATTCTTAATTTGGCTGTATCACGCACATGGACAAACACGATGACATTATTATAACACGGTAAAATCAATAATAAACAATAGTGGGTCAACAATTATATTTTGCGGCCGTATTAAACAGTCTACCGTATAGATTTAAGTCTACAGTCTTAAATCTATATTGATTAGAATGACAGCTGTTAAAGTGCCCCGAATAGTGCTGTATAAAAATAATAAATCTATAAAAACCTAAAAAGTCTTTGCCGTAGGGTACACGCGCGTATTTTTTAATTTCTAGTACCATAACACTCAGTCGATAAATAAACAGTACCTCGATTTTATCATTATTGTCCCATCACTATTCGAGACACTTTGACAGCTGTCATTCTAATCAAGCTGAATTTAAAAGACTAATTCGTATTCTATATTTACGATATAGAAATGGCTTCTCAATTCCATAAATGTTCCTGACGTTACAAGTAAGCGAAATTACCATATTTATAAATTCTTCGAGTTTTAAGTAAGGTTTGAGCCAGTGTATTTATTATCTACTAAAAAGCTTTTAAATTAAATTTTGACACCGATGTTCTTGTAAGTTTAATGCACACTAAATTATGCATTTTTGCAATGTGCAACACAATAGAATGACCCGTGAAATGGAAATAATTAAATGAGCAGCAAATTTGAAGGTAGGCTTGGTTTAGGTTCTCTGGTGACTTTAAATACTTGCTGATGACATTCTTAGTCATTTAAAATTATGTATTGATTTAAATTATGTTTACCAACTAGAGTATATACGGTAACGTTGTATTACAACATTGTAGTGACATATTTGTACGTAGGTAGCTAAATTATACGTATGCATGTGCTTCACAAAACTTATGCCACATTATTATTATTATACTAGCTGTGCCCGGCCACGCGTTGCTGTGGCTGCCCAACAGATGGCGCTTACCCAGTTTTTACATGTTTTTGGGTAAAAGCATTTTTGTTTAAATTTCGATTTTTTTTCCGTGAATTTTTCAGATATTTTAATAGTTATTCTGCTATTCGTTGCAGAGACAAATCCAACAAATCAGAAATCATTAAAATCGGTCGAGCCGTTCTTGAGTTATAAATGGTGTAACTAACCCGACTTTGTTTTATATATATAGATTTACTTCAGTTATTCTAGTTTAATAACACAAACCGTCATTAAACTAGAAAACATAATCTCGAATACATTATATAACCTTGTTAGGTACACAAAGTACCATTTTTACTATTGTCGATTTTGGATATAAATTCTTGAAATTCATAATTATATGCTTAAATTGGGCAAAAGTTTTCCTTGCTAAAAGAGCTTTAATGATGGCTCAGTAATAATTTTTCACAAAATCTGAGCAAAGGGACCTTATTTTTGAGACATATTATCACAAATTTTATCTGATTTTTATGGTAAAGCAATAAAACAGATGTTATTTTTGTTTTTTAACTTTAAATTTACTTAAGTTTCATTATGTGAGAAATTACAGCCCACAATAAGGTCGTAATTTTTGACGACTTGAAGAAGTTTGTCGGTAGTGGCTGGATGAGAAGTTCCACTTGTGTTCCCGCTGCCTGCAATAAATAATATAACAGTGGCCATCCTTGGCAGAGGTCTGTATCCATCAGTGGAGAGATGTAGACTGAGGTTAACGTATGATATTGAGCGGGACAGTTCATGAGAAAACTTATATTCTTCTATGCATTTGATTATTGCATCAAATGAAGGTCCTTTAGAGAAAAAGATATGTATAAATAACAAATAATACAGTAGTAAATACTTAAATAAACCACATTGATATGTAATTTAATTAAAGACAATTATTTAAATGTGATTGAGGTGTCGTTGCGATGCAAGAATTTCGATTAATGTACTTAATTTATAAATTATAATTTCAGAAGGTGTTGGTATGTTACATGTACTTAAGCTTTCTCATAAATTAGATTTAGGTTAGTATCAGTATTGTTGTTAAATGAATTCCATTTTTTTTAATAAATATAATTTGTAATAGAGTATGATATTTTTTGTTGGTTTTAAAGTATTTAGTGAAGTGTTGAATTGTGATTTTAAAATAGCAATAAAATTTTGTTGGGCTACTGATATGTTTTTTTTGTTTCTCCAGTATTCTCTAAAAAATAATTAATACCTACCTTATAAATATTTATTAATACCTTAAAAATTAATTACCTACCTATGAAATTACTTCAATTGAAATAGAGGAAATTACAGATGGGAATCGGGGAATATTCAATATTTTTATTTTAAAATTGATTTAAATATGAAATTTAATATGTATAATATATTTAACTTTTTTTTTTACTTAGCTACACTAGCATAAAACCGGTAGTTAAAATAACTAAAAAAAGAGTGAAATTTATACGGAGATGACACTTTATTGACAGTTCTACATGTCATTTGTCTGACTCGAATAAAAAGACTATTTTCTATGAATGATAAAAGTTGGAATCTTGAGAAAGTTACTCTTTCACTTATCTAACAAATGGAAACATATGTTTGATTGTTCATATATGGCAATGGTGCAATTAGCACATTCTGCCCGTGTCAAGTTTTCTTCGTAATTAACAATTTCAAAGTCTAAAATTTATCCCGTCATTCCTATCAATGTCTAGTCCTGTCGAAGTATGTCAGAAGTCCCCTGAAAGTAATAGTAGGTTTATTGAGGACGGAAGAGAACTCCATAGAAGCACACGAAAAATGCAATCCCTATGTTTTTATTTAATTATCACACACATTACGTACAAGAAACAACTAAACTACATGAAAAGTAACTAAATTTATAATTAGCGTATTTTTTTTAAGTTTATAATTAAATGGAGGTAGGATAATGCGGAAAGTTTGTTATTTATTCTTCCTTATGTCGGGGTGGGGGGCAACAGTCCCAATCTGCCCCACCGTGGCTACGTCCATGCAGCGCTATCAATAGGTAGGGGAACCCGGGGTGGAACGGGATAGCTAAGCTTTGGTCACAATTTGTGAGAGTTTGAATGAAACAACACCATTATTTGGCAATTTGTAGGTTTATTTACTTCTTTCTCTACAAGGAAATTAAAGCTAAACTTATCTAAATTAATGATCACTTTGAAAAAATATTGTTTGAAAAATAAAGGGAAATTTCCCATTCTGCCCCACCCCCCGGGGTACAATGGGAAATGAACCCGGGGCACGATGGGGTACTAATTATTGGCATAGTTCACAGATGAGAACACTGTCATCGTCGTCACTATTTAGACCAGCACACGCCAAATGTGCCCATTTTTTACAAATGCTATAAGACCACTAGCCTTCATTGGACTTGGAGTATAAATCATGGCAATACAAGCAGATCGCGTCTTCATCTTCCGAGCTTTCTTCAGATTCAGTTCCGATTCTTTTTTGTTTCTTTCTTCTTGTTTCATCTTTGTTTTTGTTTAAAATTTTCTACGTCTTCTGAGTGTTCTTCAGGTGTAGTTCTGATTCTTTTTTGTTTCTTTGGCTTAGCTTTCATTCCTTCAGGTATGTCTTCTTTACCTTTTAACGTCAGTCTTGTTTATTTTTTTCTACTTTCGCTTTATTGATATTTTGTGTCTTTTTAATAGATTCTTCTAATTCAGTCTTGTAAGGTGAAGCGGTCAGGATTGCCGTTTTTCCACCCTTTCTTGTAACTCTTTTCATTCCAGCTTTCACTTTTGGCAACGGGATTAGCAATGTAGACCAGGACAGGACTGTCGGCTAGTTTTTCTTATATATGAACGCACCATCTGCAGATGAAATAAAAATGCGTATTTATATGAGAAGTACAAATATTTAAGGGGCGGAACGGGGTATACCCCATTGTGCCCCACCCATTGTGCCCCGACGCACCGTTCACGTAAACACGAGTGTTATGACCGGTTATATTTATTGGACTTGAGTTATCACTAGACGTTTAGTTAGTCAAAAGTATGTTTAAACAAACATGTAATGTTAATATCCGAACAAAGAATAGTGTATAGTGTAATTACCTTGGTATTGCATAGCAAAATTAAAACTTGCAAGCTTTTTCGTCGACCTTCGATAAAATCCAAACTAAGCGCACTCTCACACTGACAGCGGCCACTCCGTATAGCGCAGCACAGCGGACCGAACGTTGTGCGCGATGGTCACGCATCTCTGTTGCCTGTAGCGAGCACAACGCCTCTTTCCCGTTCCGCCCCGGTACCCCGTTCTACCCCGGGTTCCCCTACTAAATTCATGAGACAATAATTATGGTAGTAATTATATTTCCACTATCTGGCAACTGGATTTAACTGTCAAAAAAAATAACCGTCACCCATCCTCAACACCTGCCTCCGGTTTCTTATTTACTTTTTGATTTATCGAAAATTCATGAATGAAAGTTATTGTTAAAAAAGATGTATTGACTTAAAAAGTAAAGAATATTATGTTGGATATGAATTAAACTGAGTATTTCTATAATTGGTGGTGAAACTGCGAAAAATTTAAGGTAAGACTTACTAATTTTTTAGTGTTGAAGATTTTTCGTAATGAAATTGAATTATTTAACATTTTTTGTAACAAAACTGCATTTTCAATATGTAGTATGTATGGAGAATAATTCGCTTTTTAAATAATAATCAAATAGAAGTTTGTTCAGACACAATGCTAAAGTGCATCAATGCATTGCATTTGACGATGATGTAAGCAACAATAGTTTATATATATAGTATATATTTATAAAACTTATAGAACGATTAAACTTAAAATTCGACAGCTAAATTTATATAATCACTATTAAAATAAATGAAAACTTAAATTTTAATGAAAGTTTTAATATTCAAATCTATAATACCAGAATATAACCCCCATGTGTAAAATATTACATGTTTTATACATTTTCTATTGATTTTGATATTAATGTCTCGAAACTTTGCATAGTTTCGAGGCCTAGATTTGTAGATCATATGTATTTTGTAAATAATATTGTTTTGTAAATTTGTTCCTGGGTTGTGATATGGGGTAGCCATACTGTTCACATAGTGTCAAGGCCAATGCATACCATTACTAGAGTATGTAGTTTGTTTATGTTTTATTTATCTGCTATCACACAGATGATGACAAATCAGGCATAATTGACTTTGGTAGTCTTATAATTCTAAAAGTTATACTGACTAGGTTGTCTTATGACAGCAATTTTTATTAGGGCATTCAGCAACTTAGGTTGTGAAGTATTCTTATTTCTTTTATAACTGTATCCAACCCTTCATTCACCCACTGCTGGATTGGGCCTCCTCATGCAAATTGTCTTGTGCATGGGGGTTGTATGACCTTCAAACAGCAAACCGGCTGACCAAGTAGGTTAGTGAGTCCATTCTACTAAGAGGTGGTGTAGTTTCTCAGGGCTTGTGATCTTGTTATCTTTTAGTTGCCCTTCATGACATTCAGGGTATGAGGTGGTGCTATTCTGAAACCGGCCAATAGTGCATGGCCAATTTATTTTATAACAAATATTAAATAAAGACTTTTAAGCGAAAAACATATGCATATGTGATTGTTAAAATATTTTTTTTTTGTTTTTCAGGTCATCATGGAGCCAGTGGACAACAATCAGTTTGAAGTAATACCAGCAAAAAATAAACGAAAGATCACAATGCCATGTCCCAACGCCTACTTTAATCCAGCGCTGGATCTCCTTGCTAATGACGACCCTATGTGCAACACTGCTATGGAAATAGTGCCAAATAAGAAACGGAAAAGCACTCAGAACTGTGACATTGCTGCTTTTGAAAATTCTGCCTTAGATTTAGGCATTAGTAAGACTGCAATCAATGAGTTCTTAGTACGTGAGCTTGAAAATGTTCGTAAGAATGTTAGAAGTTATGAAAGTCCTGCTAAAAATGTTGGTGTGAATGATTCAGTTCTAACAGTAGATGCTAATGAACCTATTTATGCTAATTTAACTGAGATTAATGGTAATTCAATTACTGAAAATGCTGTAGTAAATTGTGATGTTAGAGCTGTAATTAACGTAGAAAATCACATGGAAATTACTGACCTTCCAGATGATATAGAGTTGGATTCAGGCATATCTGCTTTAAAACAAAAATCTTTAACTTTCCCTAATAATACTGAACTAGACTTGTCGGCTGTAAAGCCAACTACACCGACAAATGTCACAAACAAATTTTTTATAAACAATACAAGTAATTTAAGTTTGAGTTTCATAGATCGTCTCGCTTTAGATTCGCCAAATCTTTCCAATCGATCTCTAATTTTGGATGACGATTTGAACGAAAGTAACATAATGGAAATTAAAACAATCACAATAATCACCAAAAAGAAACGAATCGATAAAAACAAGAACACAAATCCATTTCTTAACGGGAGTCTAAATGAAAATTTAACAGTCAGTAACGAAAATCCTTTCTTAATTATGAATACTGAGTCTGAATACACTGACGAATGTTCAATGCAAACTCAAAATGCTATTCCACAAAACTTAATGCCTCGTAGGCTATTTACAAGTGATATAAATAGTACAATATCCACTGTCAACGAATCTCTTAACGTTGATCAACATGAATACGAAAATATTGATAACTATCAACCAGAGAGTCCTATTTACGAAAACATGGGCGATGAAACTGATACTCACTACAATAAACAAAGCAAAATTTTGGGATACGACGTCTCGCAGTTCAATGCTACTGATATAATGAATTTAAATAAACTAAGCAACCAATCTAACAGCTCAACGGAATCTAACGAAACTAAGAAAGATTTGAAGCATCAGATTTTGAAAGCCAGTAATAAACTGTCAAAAAAAGTGCTGAAAACATTGAAAAAGACTTTCAAATCTGAACACAAACCTGACAGCAATGTTACATTGAATCCTTATGAAGTACCAAGACAAACTTCCAAACAGCAACCGCCCAAAGAATCAGGAATCGAAAACCCCGCGTTAAAGTTAGACAATTCTGATGAAATAGAAATTGAAGAATTAGATGATGAGCATCAATATGAAACGATTAAAACTTTAAGGAATACGAAATTAAATATGAATGTAACGCCTTTAAAGGAAAGAGTCGACGATAACGATTGTTCGCAAAGTAAACCTTATACACCAGGTAAAAAAGTTCGATTTGATTCAACTTTGAATCAGGAGAAAGTTATTACGGGTAACAGTTTTGATTTTAGCATTCAAAGTCCTGGTTTTGATGCCAAGATTGATAAATACCATGACGAATTGGAGAATTGTATAAATGAGAGGAAGTTTTTGCAACAGAATATGTGAAAATAGTTGTAGGTTATGATCATCTTCTTTCTATTATTATAGTTATTTGTTCATATTTTGATTTACCCAAAGCATGAGATCCAAAGTATTGCACTTAATATTTATTTTAGTCAATTGCATAATCTTGCCTGTATTATTATTATAGTTCTTTAATTTGTAACGTTGTCTGAACAAAGGGTTTAATGGTGGAATCAATCACTTGATGGAGCTCCATAGTCCAAAAATCCTCTCCACTGATCTCCTTCTCCTTCTCCAGGATTGTGCGAGAAGCAATTGAAATTAAGAAACATAAAAATTTCAATTGAGAAGTTGAATACAAATTGTCCTCGACATGGAATCCAGTGATTATTCATTTTAATAAAATTAAACCTCGCTATTTTTCGTCTGACGCTGCTTCTGAATTCTGATATTGTGGGTGTTTATTGCCGCAACTTTCCGTACTATGAAGACCAAATGCGGGTAGTTGATGAAACTACTCTCGACGTAAACTACCCGCTTCTTCAGTCAGCTCGTGACCATGGTTGGCACAACCCAACCCAAACGTCGAGTTAAATAAATAAGGTAAACATTCGACTTAAGACTTAACATTCGACTTAAATAGATAATTTTATCTAATTATTAAGACACCACAATAACGAAATCGTTACCATTTTAAGATTTCACTAAAGTGTTAATATCAGAGTAACTAGAACCCCTTTTGTCTGAGGTCCTTTTTGCCCGTAACATTTTATCTTGCCCAAAGCATAATAAGATCCAAAGTTATTTCCTAAAAGATGTGTTTAATATTTTATTTTAGTTATAAATACACTTAAATTTAGTTTAAATTTTATCTGTGTTTTTTAGATTTACATTGTAAGGTAAAATATGGCGTTTTCTTAGGAAAAGAAAGGAACTTATTGTCGGTATGAACCTAACGACTGATTAAGATTTTGTAACTTACGAGTATAATTGCTTTGTATCAAGGAGTTTGTTTAAATTAAAATATGCTCTAACACCGGATTATCTTAGTAAGGCAATAAAAATTTGTTCCTTTTTTAAGAAACTAGAACCCCTTTTGCCTAAGGTCCCATTAACTAATGTTGCCTATTAGGTGCCTGCATCAGGTTGCCTAAGCCCCGTTTCGCCTAAGGTCCCTTTTGCCTGTTACATTTTGTCTTGCCCAAAGCATAGTAAAAATCCAAAGTTATTTCCTAATTGTACTTAATAATTTATTTTAGCCATAAATGTACTTAAATTTAGTGAGTTATATATTTTAGTTTAGTATATTTAGTATATTTAACTTTTTAGTTATATATTTGATTTTATATTGTAAGATAAAACATACTATGTTAAACATAAATGCCTTCTTATTTTACAACTATGTATATAATTTTAATACCAGTTCTTAATTTTATTCTTTTCGTTTTCGAGGCTAAACATATATCTTTAATCTAAGTCAAACTGTTAATTTAAATTATGATAATTTATTGTACTCGTAATTTTTAGACCCTATCCATGATCTGAATTTTGCGTAATAAACGTAATTTTTACATTCCTTTGTTTCCTTTATTTTTCGTATAACGTTGTATCTTTTTTGGTTTGTAATAATTTTAACAGTTCTTACAATAATATTCAATTAATACAGTAATTATATTTTTGATTACTGTTGACCCAATTGACTTTTTATTTGCTAACACTTCAATTCAGTGTAGTCAACATAGGGGTCCCCCTAAATTTAGGGGTAAAGAAATGGCAAAGGGTTTTTTTGGGGGATAAAAATATTTATGAAATTCATTATTTGATTTCGAATCCTTGACTAAACTGTAAGTGTAATAGTGGCTTTATGCTGCTTACAGTGATCATCTAGCAATCTGGTGAATATAGTATTTTTTATTTTTCATTTTCTTATTTGTCCTATAACAGATCGTTAAAAAGATGCCCAAATTACATTATGTCGATTACCGATTCGATTGTCGATTTAATTCTAGTACAATTTCGTATCGATTTACATCGATTACATGATTATCGAATCATTTAATAAATACTTCGTAAAAAAACTTTATAATAATTTATTTATTTAGTTCTTAGATTTACTCTAAATCTATAATTTAACGGAAAAGAAATACCAACATATCCTACTATGCTACAAAATGTCGTAATATTATTAAGTTTAGAGCGTTTTGGTTTGATTTCAGGGGATTATTGAATGATTTCAATCACTCTTAAAATCGACGTAGGCGACACTGCTTCAATTCATCTTGTATGTAGTAGACTATTCACCTACGTGATTTATCATTCGGTGATCGTGGACAATCATGGTACACTGATCAGTGACCTGATTCACCCAGGTGCACAAAGTGGAACAAGCCTGCAACATCGATGGAGATGTGGCTGCGCTGCCAACTTTATTCACAGCTTTTTTGATAAACCCCAAGTGTCGTTACGTAAAACCGTCAGCGGGCAGTTCCACAACATACGGGTTCGTACTGCAAAGGGGCTTGTGGACAGCACATTATGTAATACTCCCATACATTTTTATTTGATTGTCCTCACCCTAAAAACACGCTTATCAATTTCAACAAGCGCCTAATAAAAAAGCAATGGACTCAATAAAAATCATTATCATTTCTCGGAAGAGACAATAAAATCACTTTAGTGATTCTAACATGATCAATTGACTTCGTAGTCTCATGTCTTGTAATTAGGGACATTTCTCACGTAATGTTTTAGTAAAACATTTGTTAATTTAATTTTTAACTATTAGCTAAAGCGGTTTAGCTTTGCTATTTAATTTTTAACTACTAAAGCTGTTTAGCTTTGCGCAGGTCGCATAACTACATATTTCCTGAGAAACCAAAACATAGCTTATATCCATCTGTATTGGGAGCCTATTTAAGTTCTTATTCACAGTCACTTTACGCTATGAACGGATCTGCCTTGCAATTTCGCATTATGAGCGCACTACAAACGGACTACAAACCAGTAAACGGTCATGTGACCCATTGCAATTCACCCGCGCAGCTTCCTAAACCTAAGAATTAAAAAAAATGGTACAGTTGTTTTTGGATGTAGCTCTTACATATAAACAAACAAGGAATTCATGATAGTTCACATTTCGGCAGTCGCTATTTTCTGTAAGTTTTAGAAAAAGTATTTAGCCAGAAGTCGTAGTTTTACAAGCCCTATTCAACGACATATAAGTTTGCATGTATAGACGACAAAACCTTTTTAAGAAATTTTGATACTTATACCGTCATAAACAATCACGTCCTGGTTACGGTCCAAAGAAGTTTACAGTACTAACGTAATTAAAACTATGAGCCCATCAAAACGAGCCTATCGGTCACCGTTAAAGAGTTCCACAGTGTGCTGGCCTGGCTGCAGCATCAGGTCAAGGTCATGACATTAAGGTATCGTCATTAAAACTGCCAAACCAAGACATATTTACCGACCCAAAAGACATATTTACCGTTCGCCGTTAAGGAGTTTCAGTGTGCTGGCTGGCCTCTCTGGTCGCAGAGTCAGGTCATGGTCATCAGATTATTTTATTGTTGTCGGTTTTATATACATGTGTAAAATTTCAAGCCAGTAGTAGTAGGTGGAAGGGGGTTAAAATCGACTTGTAAGAGTCGACCTAAATGAATGACCTAAACATGAAGTACCAATCTTGTTTCTTCTTCTTCTTGTGGTGCCTTTCCAACTAACTCCGAACTGGTTGGTTGGCAATCAACTCCGAATATTTTGCTGTCTCTCGCGAGGTCAAACAGTTCGGCGGCACACGCGAGGCCAGTCCACTCTCGTATATTACCCAGCCACTACTTTTCCTGGGACAAACACGCCCCTTTTCGGCAATCTTGTCCATCATAATTAGTTGCAAAAGTTCGTATCTTTCATGCCTTAGCACGTGACCCACATACGCCACTTTTCTGCACTTGACAGTCTGCAAGAGTTTGCGTTTCCGATCTACTCGTCGCAGGGCTTCCTCATTGGTGATCTTCTGTGTTCAACTAATGGTCAGCATACGTATGTACGCATACATTTCGAACGCTTCTATACGTTTATTGAGCTTCACGTTCATTGTCCAAGACTTGCATCCGTACAGAAGGATGGGCCAGGTATAACACTGAAGGAAACGGGTGCACAAGGAAATCCTGAGATTTCGGTTGCAAAGAACTTTTTTATGTCGTTGAAGGCATTCCTACGTTCGGGCGACCGTTCGTGTTGATGGGGGGAGGAAACGAACGAGGTGGAGATCAGAAGAGGTGTTCGACAGGCTTGCATTCTATCACCTGCACTCTTTAACTTGTAGGTATTCAGAGACCATTACAGCGGAAGCACTGCAAGACCTAGACTGCGGCGTTAAGGTAAATGGGCGTATCATTAACAACCTTAGATATGCCGGCGACACAGTCCTTATAGGGTCTGCAGAGGTGCAACTGTAGAATATAATGGATCGTGTTAACGAGTGTAGCGACAAAGCTGATCTCAGAATGAATGTAACCAAGACAAAATTTATGGTTGTCTCATGAAACGCCGATTTAGATCCCATTATAACGGTAGGTGGCTAAAAACTTGAGAGGTCGCAAATATAAATATTTGGACACCTGGCTGAATGAAGGCTGGGATAGTGTTATGGATATAAAATTCGTCATTGAAATCAATTGTCCAATCAATCAAATGGAAATGGACAACATGGAAACAGGCAACGATTGTTTCGTGTCGCATCTGCGTGATCAATCGGTTAATGGCTGCATTAAATTCTCTCATTTTTTTAGATATTTCTTTAGAACTGCTTGTCTAGTAGAATACATACAAGTCATTGACAATTACAGATTGTCTGTCAGAATATAAAATCACAACTTCTTAGAAACCCCGGACACATTTGGTAAATCCCCCAGACGTCCCCGGACACTTCAAAAGGGGACAGTCTCCGAGTAAAAGGGGACGGGTGGCAAGCCTAGATGGTTCGAATGTGGAAGGAAAGATCTGAAGAACACGGGAGGGTGGATACACTGAAAAAGAGAGGCTTAAGACAGAATAGTGGAGGGAACCAATTCTCACAAAACTGATTGTACCAAAGCGGGCGAATTCACAGCATAAAATAGTTTACACTTACAATTCGTTTGTTTCATTGAAATCCTTATTACACTAACTTAATTAATTAAAACAGCGGAACAAACACAAAACCTGTCCCACTTCAAGTTGCCGCGACAAACACGTCCAATCAACTTGTGCAAACATTTCATTGTTGGAAAGGTTGCTTTACTCAGAACAAACTTTGTACAAGATAAATTTAGTTCGCAGCTAAATAAATTTTCCCTTGTGACGTACGTAAACGTAGGTACAGACGTTACCCGGCGATACATGACATGACACCACAGATAAACACAATACAATATATCAATACAAAAGGCGGTTTTATCACTAAAAGCAACCAGACAATCTTTGGGTAGAGAGAAAATAAATACAGACTCGTATTGTATTTTGATACATAATAATATACCTAATACCTAATATATGGATATTTTATACACATGGTAAACCTCATAATACCCTCTATATGAATTGAAGGACACCCTTCAAATCATTATAATTTATTTAATTACGTTTTACATATTTCAGGATTTACAATTTCCACTAAATCATGATATCTTACGTTTATCGATTTCCGTGTAGAGGGGCCTCAATTGAAACGCACATTAACAAGTATTAATAAGTAAATATAAATAAATTTTATTCAACATACTTTTTTTTTATAGAAAAAAGGCGGCAGACGAGCTTACAGACCACCTGATTGTAAGTTGATACTGTCGCCCATAGACATCCGCGATACATGCCAACATCAGTCCGAAGTGATGTCCGAATCAGTCCGAAACGTTCGCACGGCCCCGGATGCGCTGCAGAATTGCAGATTAAAGAATGGATTGGAGGAAAGGGTTGGGAAAATGGAGAGGGATAGGAGAGGATGGGATGGGAATGGGCTCTGGCATATCTCACTTACTATCGAAACACGTACGTACGTACATTAGGGAGACACGATAAAGTAGGAAATGCAGTACATTTCAAGGTATTCTTTTGTGAGAGAGGGGGGTATCGTGGCCAGTGGAGCGCGGCCCGCGGTTGTGAAAATGCAGCGTGCACTCTACCCCTACAATATAGGTGTTATATAATAAAGAGATTGCAAATTTTTAATTTGATCGTAAAGTAAAGCAAATACATAATTAGGAATATGACGCAATACAAGATAATTTTCTCACAAACTTGTGTGACCTCGACCTCTACACTGGATTGTATTGTACTCGTACATAATATTGTAAACATTTTCCGCTTTATAATTTTAAATGTAATTTTTAAAAGATTCACCCACGACTTCTTGTGTGTAGACGTTCGCGTATGTGTGGCTCTCTTAATTCCCGTGGGAACTTTATAATTGATCTGAGTAAAAAGTACAATGTCAAGGCTTCATTAAAATCCTTAAATGCGTTCTCAAGTTTAAGCACACTTAAACAATGTACATGTACGAGCACAACTCGTATAGTGAAAGAACACTAGGTTACAATTCATTACACGGACGCAATGCAGATTGGAAATTATCAATGCCATTTCCTCAGTTTTATTTATTTTTTAATTTGCGAGGACGCGGATTTTCTAACAATATTTTTCGGAGCTAATAACAATTAATTGTAAAATCAATTCTAAAGCGAGATTTAGTAGAATGAGTCGGCTCTCGAACTTGTGACCTCACTAATCTGTCGTTCTGGACTGACGTTGACATGGACCTGTATGCTTTTTGTTATTCAGAATGGCTAAATTCTAGTGGCTCTAATGGCCTTTCAAGAGTCACTGGACATGTATGATTTAGACCGGTGGAAGGAGCGGACCACGGTTTAGGGCGTTGCTTTGGGAGGGTACCGCGGGATCGCGAGTCGGTAAGTACCTACACTAATCTGAGCTATTTAAATTTCATTATCTTTATATCTGTACAACTGCATTTTTGTGTTATTTATATTGTATCAGTGTGGCAAATAAATTACTTATTTATTTATCCTAAGGAATTTATTAATGTTTAAATATACCTACTCGTGGATCACTGTCAGGTACTAACAAATGTTTGATTTTGTTAAACACTGTTACCAACTTGGTTGTAGTAATTGTGAAAAACAAAGTTTCAATACAGTTGTTACAATCTAACAACGGTAAAATAATGTTTAACTTGTTCAAACTATGTTCACTTCCAGTGGCGCCGACTCCATGGGGCCTGAGGGGGCCCGAGCCCCCTCAAAAAATCGAGTTTTCGGAGTTCTACTCTAAAATACTTAAAAAACCCCGGTATGGGCCCCCCCAATATTTTTTATAAGTCGGCGCCCCTGTTCACTTCCTATGTTACAACTCGACTGTTCTGCATGTTTTCGGGCTCTCGGTCGACACCACACGGATTGTTAATATTTATATATCTAATAAAATCGTAGTAGAGCCGTGTCTGAAATATAAATATTTTGAAAAACATCAGTGTACTTTGGGAACGATATAGAACCCAAAAAAAAAAACATTTTTTAGTTTTTTGAAGGTCTGTGTCTGGAACGTGCATGACGCAAAAACCACAGTACAGAATTTATAGGCTGGCATAGTTCTAGCTCATTTGGCGGGTTAACATTAAGTGTACATTTTATTCCGATTAGGGAATGCAAATCCGGTGTCGTCTGAAAATCCGGATTTTTATGGATCCAGATTATCCGGATTTTAAGGATTATTTCTTTTCTTTTTGTTGAAAAATTATAAAAATCCAATTTAACCAGTTTTCTTATCAACAAGGTTCTCGTTAACAACATTACTTACTTGTACAACTATATTCCATTCCAGTCCAATTTGTCCAAATTTTAAACAAACACGACGACTGACACGTGATAATTGTTTACTTGTTACATAATTTGATTCATCGATAGTGCAAGTTTGCCCTATATTTAAAGCTACATTAGCCCTAGATTTTAAATGTAGATTTTAAATTTTTTAATTTAAATGTTAGATTTAAGATATTTCTTTAATTTAAAGCCATGAAGGTGACCTCGGGCCGCTACATTTGTTTACATTTTGGAGAAATTGGATCGGAACGGAGTATATATATGATGATAACATAAATATAGTTCTGAATCAGACTGTAAAAACGTAATTCAGAGTTGTTATCGGATTCAACGACAAGTGGGAGTATAAGTACAAGGTTTTGGAGACAGGAACCACCGATGGCAAACGTTGGTCAACCCCTATTAAAATAATTTACACAATTTTCGTAGAACCTTGTACGAGTATATAATAATGTAAGTTACTATTCTGTTTTTACTATGCCTCTACTGACCCCGTTCAATAGGGTAGTCACCTCAACAAGCCAGCCAAGTTTTGTGTTCACTCTACTTCCTTCCCGGCCTCGTGTGTTGGCTTGATTATATAATTTGATCGGATTATATACTGACGCCAGACATCCTGACCTATGTCGAGCTTCCGATACTTAGTGCATATTTTACATTGATTTACCTACTAATGGTGGGATTTCAAGATATATGTGACGTTATCTGAGCTTATTGTCGGTATTATGGACTTTGGTTAAGATTTTTCTAACTTGAAATATTTTCTTTTTTTCATGATTTTGTTCAAATAGAAACCAACGTCTTATTTTTAAGATAACCCAATAAAGAATATGTTATTCTTTTAAGATGTCACCAAGGTCAATGTTTGGGGAAATAGAACAGACATTAGAGTGCATTTTGTCAGATAATCTATACATATAATCGGGGTTCGTTAAAATCCGACATTTACAATAAATATCAAAATATCCGATAAAATATAGATCAAAATATAAATATCAATTGATATATCGATTATCTACATCTAATAGGCGAAAATAATTATTAGAAAGATCATTAGAGGGAATTATATATGAGTCAAATTCAATATTATTAAAATCTGAATATTCATATCTTCAATATCATTGGTGTCCGATGCATTTTAATGTAATTAGAGTATTATTTAATTCATCTAATAACTAAAGTAGACGAAGTGATGGTGAAGCAATGAAAGTTAAAGTAATAGCTGCTAAATATCAATTGATATATATATTTTGATCTATATTTTATCGGATATTTTGATATATACTATAAATATCGGATTTTAACGATATTTATTTATTTATATCAATTGATATATATCAATATAAATAACAATTGATATATATCCGCTGATATATATCAAGAGGATTTTCCGTTATGCTACGATATGGGGTTCTTCAAGGGAGCTGTGAATAGGATTTTGCAAGATCGGCGGCGCGCCCGCATACCCTCTGGTGTTGAAGGTGTCCATGGGCGGCGCTAACACTTACCATGACGTGGGACTGCTTGCTCTTCCGCCTACTAGTCTATAAAAAAATATATCAGGCAACCCTGCATATATTAAATATGACTTTAAATATGAATTAAATTTAAATATGAAATATTAAAAAAAAAATTAATTGTAGTTAATTGCAGTGTAAGGTATATGATGCATATGATGCACATCCCAAAATACATTTTTTGAAATTTTTATCTGTCTGTTCGTTTGAATGTGCATCACACAAAAATCGTTGGACGGATTTTAGTGAAACTTGACATATTTATAACTTATTTGCTGGGTTAATTTGATTTAACATTTAGGGTATTTTTTATCCAGATAAATTATGATGTTCCCACGGGAATCACAAGTTCACACGAACGAAGTCGCTGGCACTTCTAGTGCCACCGCTAGTGCCAGGCGCTGCTATAGATATAATAAAATCGTAACAGAGTCGTGTTTGCACATGAAATATTTTTTGAAAAAAAGAAACATTCATTGCTCTTGTAGAGGCATAAGAGAAATCGGAGGGCACAATCAATGACACTTAGTGTTGTATCGCATGATATTATTATTTAGTACAGTGTGCTTTGAACACAATTAAAAACGAGCGGGCAATACAGATTCCTTCTGTTAAAAGTAACATCTTCACCCACCACTCCAATGTCGACATCATCACCACGATTCATTAACAGAAACTAAATAAAATTTTATGTTGCATGACATAGACTGATTTTTTATTCGAGTCAGGGATATGACATTTACAACTGTCAAAGAGAGTGAAATTTGTACGGAGATGACACTTTATTGATAATTCTACATGTCATATCCCTGACTCGAATAAAAAATCCGACTAGTCAATTAGTCTAGTTCAGATATTTTGTTGTAGCATAGTCGTAGCACATCGTAGTCGTAGCATGTGGTCGTAGCTCATGCTTTGTAGCCCGTAGCAGTCATAGTCCGTAGCGGCTCTTGTTACGGCCTCCCCTGCAGGCTTTTTGTGAAGTCAGCATGTTCTCTGACTGAGAATTTATGTAAACTTGACAGTTCGTGTTATTTTATACCATCCTATAATGTAATAATAACTATAAATAATAAATCGAGGTTATCATAATGTTTTGTATAAATAAAACTCCGACCATGACCTGGCCTTGAATAACATTACGCAATTATTATTCCTTATCAAATTATTGTTACGTAAACTTTTATCTTGAAATGCTTTTTGTTAAAAACATCATTATATATATGCCTATCGGTTCCTGGCTGAAAGCGCTCACGATTGTAATACGTAATCTTAAAAAAATAAATGTCATTTTCCCGCTCTTTTACGTCAACGGGCGCGTGTTCCCGAGCACTCCGCTCTACGCATGCCTCCTCCTTTCCCAGTATTGAATGGACACGGATAGAGCACAGAGTTCACAGCGATTTTCTCTCGCTCCATAATGGCGGAGATATTGATTTCCGACGCAACAGTGTGTTAATTTTGTATCGCACGGCAGTCGACTCCGTCAATACGCGTTGTGGCCAGTGATTTTTGCTATTTATTATTTTAAAAAACAGTGCCTTTGCCCAGTGTATTTCTATAAATCTTACGATTCTCGCTACATCGATTGCCGGTAAGTAGGTCAGCGATTTGATTTTCGAATTTCAATAGAAATTGTGTACTATTTGCCGGTAAAATGCGGTTTTTAGCTTTCTTTTTTTAAACATCATTAGGGATTTTTTGGCGGTAAAAAGAACGTGACTATAACAAAGGAGGTTCCATTTGGAGGTTGAACGTTTTATACGTTGTTTTTGTTTACGAAAGCGCCTATTGATTTGCCTAGTTCCGGTAAATGAGTGCCTGGTACGGTGATATACTGCAGGTGTATATTTCGGAAAAAATTATGGGGTCGTGAACTAGCGTTACAAAGTACTTCGTTTATTATCCTAATTGTTCATATTTCACGAGTATTTGCTGAATGATGAAATGATGTGTGTAAAATAGACATTTTACGTAACACATGGTTCTAATTTCTGCTGTTTATTTACGTTTTTACGGTTCTAATAATTTGGTCTAATGTCTTGCAGACTTGTTTGGATTGCTCCGTACATAAAAATATAAAAATAACAACTGAATGACTTGTAAAATTATATATTTTTATGTATCTCCTGAGTAAATACTAAATAATTTTAATAGAATCCTTTAAATATTAGAACACTATTTTAACTTTTATTGGGTCAGCGCCACGGCTATTCCCCTTGTTACATAAAGAGGACTTTTAAAAAAAATGAAAGGACTAGAAATTGTAATCTCTTTTATAACTATGTATTGGTTCACTCTAAGGAAACTTATTTATTAAATATAAAATAAGTATAATGTATAATAAGTATAAAAAAAGGATTTCGGATTTTAGTAATTTTAAACATATTAAATACGTACATTACGTGTAATGTAAGAAAGTCTTGTTTTACGATTTTTTTTTAACTAAATCTATTTCAAAGTGTAAAAAACCGTGTTTAGCAACCTCTACTCAGAGAGAGTCTACATAACTGTAGTAAACATCTACATAGTAAAACAATGTTCACATGTTCACATGGGTGATCATTTCAATTCACATGCGGAAGGTCATGAATTCGAGCACCCGGCTCTTTAAGTACTACTTATATTAACTATGCATTTTTCATTACAGCTTAATTAAAGCGTTAAAGTTAATTAGGAAACCTCAAACACTTAACAAATAAAAAAAAGAGAATTTAAGTTGTGTTCAACAACGCGATTTGGGCCTTAAAGGTAATAGTAATAAAATAACTTAAATCTTCAGTCTCGTTACCATAGTAACTATAGCTTTTATTAAGCATTTAGTAATTGACATATAAATAAACATAACTGACATTTTTACGTCACTAACTCTGTAATAAATCGTATAAGGTAGGTATATAAGCAAACACAGTTTAAAAGTGTTTGTATAAAAACGTTTACATATAAAAGTAAACGTTGTTGTCTTACAAAAACAACACATTTTATGTTTGCTTGCGTCATTGTACTCTCGACTAGAGAAGACGATTATGAATTATGTATTATAGTCTAAGCGGCAACTTGGAGTTATTGTGACATATGACTAGAATTTATTTAACGCCCATTGCGTCGTCGGTCGTGTGGTTTCTGCGTATATCGTGACATTTGTGTCCTGATGGTTGGCAGGCTGGGCAGGCGGGTTAGTGATCGCTGGGCTTTCGCACTGGTAACGCAATTGCCCATCATCGGTCTCCAAGATTTGAAACGTAGGGTCTAGAATAATACGGCCATTACTCGGTTGCCAGATAAGAAGAACGTGTGGTGGCAAAGATATAAAAACCGTTTATTTCCTGTTTACAGAGACAAATCTCAAAAGACAACCAAAAGAAAGCACGCAAAGAGAAAATATACACCCTATATAAATATATAGAAAGTATATACGCTTAATTGCGTCGTACTAAAAAACGTGGAGGGACATAAGGTATAGCATGGTATGGTATGGTGCGATACAAGCTTGTATCTCCTCACTGGCGGGCCCCGGGATAAGCTTATTTATCATAATTCAAGTATTAATTCTAATTATATCTTCAACACCGTCGTTTTTCTTCTGATTATATGATAGCTGGAAATGCGACGGATAAAAATAGATTTTGGCCTACAGGTTATAGAAGTTATTTTCATAAATGTGTGCAGAAAGAAAGAACCGTTTATTTAGAATGACTATAGAAGGAAAACTATAGAATGTGCGTAAATACTGCATATTAATAGGTAGTTGGCTCAGCATAAAGTTGAGAACCATTGAGGTACTTGACGCTGTTTTTTAGTCGACGCTGATATAGGGAAACTTTTCCTACAGACAACAACGTTCTTAATACTTTTAGGGCATTTTGATAGCAGTAAAGTATTGAAGACATTTTGAGAGAAAAAAGTTTTATTAATTGCGGTTTGAGGCCATCCAAAAAAAAAATTCAATTCGAGATTATGTAAGATAGGAAAATAAAACTTTTCAAATACGCTTTGTATTCTATAAGCTTTTTATGTTATTTAAAATGTATTTATAGCTATTTACATGTACGTCGATATGATTTGTACTCTTTACACGCGACTTTCATCGGCCAACGCTCGGACTATCTATGTTTATGAAGTCTGCATGTCTTTTCGCGGTGTTGTTATGGTAATGAGTATTCTAAAATAGAATTACAATCGCTTTTCAATACAATCATCTCATATACGAATACGACCGGTTATTTGAACGTATAAACACGTAATTAAATATTTACATACCTACCTATATCATTTTCTAAAACTTATACGACTATTCTATTTTTAGACACAACAGACAAATAGGAAGACGTGAGCTTCATATTATACATATATGTCGTGACCACATGCTGTAATTTAGCACTTAAAGAAGAATTAACTGAAGAGCAGCCAGATAATGTAATACAACTTTCTTAACCTTTTAGCTGGTGTCTAGCCTCATGCTGTATCATACCATCAGCCTATATCTCTCCACTGTTGGATATAGGCCTCTTCCAACGTGGCCCACACACGACCTTCAGATCTTCTCATGCAACCACCACCGGCGAATTTCTGTCCACTTGGTCGGTGCGCGTCCCACATTGCGCTTCCCGTGCGTGGCCTCCAATCGAGGGCTCGTCTATCCCATCGGTCCTGCGGCAAATACGACCTGCCCTATGACACTTCAGTGGCAGTCCCGAGCATAGCCCTTTCCATAGTTCGCTGCGCGACTTTCAACCTGATCATCGCCAGCCTATCGTCAGAGCCCACGTTTCAGTACCGTATGATATAACACAAACAGATTATATTATCAGCAGGGGTCGGGGTTAGGTAGTGCTATTTTGGTAGTTCTGACGAAATTATATTAATATGGATATACCCCGGGATTCCCGGGAAACTGAATCTGTTTGTTAATGATGTTGTACCTATGTCTAGATTATTGTGTGTGTATTGAATTATTTAAAATAGATACATCTTATATTCCCACTTTATTAAGGCCTATGGTGCGTAGTGAGGATATCAAGAAAACTGAAATAGGTTTAAAAAAAATATTTGCTACAGTAAACTCAGTTACATAGCGAAATAAACGTTGGTACATAGATTGAAATGACAGCCGAGAATATAATGCCCGGAAAAGGGAAGGTCTACATTCAGCTTTCTTACACCGCCAAGTACCAAAATCACACTACTTAACCTCGACCTCTAGTCTATTGTATTCAGAGTTGTACAACAACATGTTCAATGTATACGTTATAAACATATGTACAATACATATGTTTATAACGTTTTGATATATTTTGGTCGTGTTTAGTCATATGCTAAAATTAGGTTTAAGTAACGAGTTAGTAGAACAACATAATACTAGTAATTTACATGAAAACATTTGTATAATTAATATCGTTTGCATTAAATTAATTAAATTATTTAATTACTTCGTAAACAATAGCTAATTAATCACCAGTTACAAAAGTTTGCGAATGTTTACAAAATTGTGTATTTAGAGAACCTGTGAGAATATAAAATGTGATAAATATAAATGTGTGGTAAATAATGGTTATTTACTTACGTATTACCTGAGTAGGCTTTCCAGTGTTGCCCATCAATTCACCTGCTCAGGACCCCTACAATTGAAAACGATAAACAACAAATAATCATTGGATGTAAATCTAATGTAATTTAACAAGTACCTACTGTTGCCCTGGAAATGCTTGCAAGGTGCATTAAAACGACTCCAACTCTGGGTTTTGTAGTATAAAATCGTTACGTAGGCAGCAGCTAGGATTAGGATTATATTTTATCTTCTGCAAGCTAATAGAGAGTGCTGATAACCTACAGGTTATTATATTATGGACTCTCATTCGTGAGGTCGTCTTATAAATTATCCCTAATTCGATGATGAAGGAAAACATCGAGGCGAAACCCACGTGTCTGAGAAAAGGTTTGCACTAATCACATTGTTCACCTATCACATTGTGAATAATGTGGTTTATAATAATAATAAAATCAATGAAG
The DNA here is from genome assembly GCA_914767545.1 of Sesia apiformis. NCBI lineage: Eukaryota > Metazoa > Arthropoda > Insecta > Lepidoptera > Sesiidae > Sesia > Sesia apiformis. Next base: position 2,318,194 of record OU611968.1, read on the forward strand.
TCAGTATTTGGTAAACAAATGTCCTTTTCCACGTTTGTCTTTTTCTTTTTTTTATGTACGCAGGCGGCAGACGAGCATACAGTCCACTTGATGGTAAGTGGATACTGTCGCGCATTGACATCCGCGATACATGCCAACATTGGTCCAAAATGACAAACGTTCGCACGCCCCCGGATGCGCTGCCTATCTTTGAAGATACAGGAATGGATTTGGAAAATGGGGAGAGATAGGATGGGATGGGAATGGGCTCTGGCATATCTCACTCATTACCGAAACACGTACGTACATTGAGGAAATACGATAAAGTGGGAAATGCAGTACATTTCAAGGTAGTCTTGTGTGAGAGAGGGGTAACGTGGCCAGTCGAGTGCGCCCAGCGGCTGTTAGACCCTCTCTCGGCACTCTCCCCCTCAAACTATACATTATCTGATTTTAAATAGGTAAGGTCGTGTTTGTTACTGTGTTTTTCTATATGTTTCAAGCTATGTTTACGTTGTCTTTCATCTACCATCGCGTTTCATATTTATTTTTGCAACAATAACGCAAGAAATACACGCGTATTGTCATACTTAAATAACAATATTTTATTCCCATTTCGATTTCATCATGTTTACTTTTCAAATAATTTCGTAATTGTGGCCAATTTGAATTCGAGTATTACGTTTTTACGCCTCGGGGCAAAAGGGCCTTCTCAGTTGGAAAGAATTCTCATTTTATGCAATAATTTTATCTTGCCCTGCGGCTTAGATCTTTCTTATCAAATTATGAAGATATTTTGCAAAAATAAGATTGTCTTTTTATATATAGCGGAAGACTTTTTATAGAAAGAAAGCGACAGACGAGCACATAGTATGTGAATATTGTCAGACATCTGCGATACATGCCGATATCAGTCCAGAAGCGTTGATACGCCCCCGGATATACCACTTATCTTTGGAGATTTTGGAATGAATTTGGATAGGAGATAGGGTTGAGAAAATGGAGAGGTCCATTTTCTAGCCCATGCTCTGACATAGATCTCACTCACTACCGAAACATATCCCTACGTATATTGGGGGAACAGGATAAATTGGGAAATGTTTTACGTTTTATCGGTAGTCGTCTGTGAGAGAGGGGTTACGTGACCAGTCGAGTGCATCCACCCTCTCCCAATAGACAGTCGGTGATAATGCCAATAATCGTGGACTGTCTGTCGAGGTGCCTACCTACTCAGAGAGACGGTCTGCTAGGGTATCAACCGGAAGAAGATTTCTTAACTATTTCAGTACAAGGTCTTCCCTTCCTATTCATTAAGATTTATTTATACAAATAGATAAACACATCTGTGTTTTATTAATGCAGAAACGGATCTTTTCCAGATGGGTGATTTTCGATTTTTGATAAAATCTTATCCCGAACCGGTTCCTGAATCTTTTATTATAATTTGTTTCGACAATTACAAATATAAGTGTGACATTCTAATGTGGATAGTTATTTTCTTAGGTTCTGTAAGCATTATGTTATTGTAATATAAAAAATAAATATTTATTTTGGAATAATATTTAGAAATATACTTATTTGACTAGAAATTACAACATTTTTATAAGTGTGAGGGAGAGAGCAATCGACAGCCTTCAAACAGTAATAGAGTATGAGCAAGAAAGCAATTGATAGCCTTCAAACAGTAATAGAGTGTGAGCGAGAAAGCAATTGATAACCTTCAAACAGTAATAGAGTGTGAGCGAGAATGCGTGCGAGCGGTTGCCATTCTCTTATAGTTTCTTTAATTCAAAGAATGTGTATCTATCAAGAAAGAAGAAACTATGACCGTAGAGATATTAGATTTGTTTAATTAAGACATTTAACTAATAAATAGCCTTTTAAGCCTTTTTTATTGCGTATTTATTTTTTATTCCTAACCAAAAAAATGGGGATTTGGCAACCCTGACGACAACCCCACCCTAGACTACCAGGGTTCTTAACAGGTGCCGTGGCGCCCATATCACTCCAAAATAGCCGACTCACTGTCTCATGCTACTACATACTTAAAATATATCAAATTTGCCACCTATCGGAATATTTACTCTTTCTGGTAGATGACAGGGTGGCAAAGTTCATGGTGCAAAGTAATTACTCAATGAAATAGAAACTTTTCTTGTTTTATTTTGATATGCGGAAAGAATTATTTTTTCGGTTTTCTTACTGCAGATACATATATTTGCCTGCGGCTCTGTTCGCTTGGAAAATTAGCCCGTTATTTTCAAAACTACTGAACCAATTTTATAAAAAAAAACCCTATAATCTTCCGGAATACATACACGGCTGTGATAATAGCAATAAAATCTGTCCAGTAAATACCGAGATTAACGCGACCAAACAGACAGATAGATATAAAAGAATAAATATGTAACTATGTCAGTGCTAAACATACAGAATGATTATGTTTAGACTAACAACAAAACAGAGAATGAAAACATTATGATACGCTACAGAAATACACTTCAGACAAATATTTGTGTGTTTACATTCGAGTTACTACGCGTTATTTTATTATGACGTTAGCAGAACTTGTTGTAACTTCTCTACCACTTTCGGGTTATAGGTATAGGTTATAGTAGCATAAACTCAGAAAAAGACCGATCGCATAAAAGTTGTAGAGCTTCAGGTGTTCCTATCCAGCGATCCATATGTATACCGTATCATAACCAGCCCTTTCAGTACTCACTGCTGGACATGGGGCCTTTTCCTATGCACACTGTTTTGTGCATGAGAGATGTATTGCGTTAAAACAGCACGCTGGTCAATCGGGTTAATAAGCAGTCCGCTCCTTTAATATAATCAATAATCATTTATTTCGCAAGTACACTAGTAAGAAATAAATGGTAGGTATATCGTCCCACAAGCGTGCAAAAAATGTTACAATTTATATATTAATTATTACGATTAGTCATTACATTATCATAATTATATTAAATTATGATCACTTCATTACAATATCGTCATTGTATCGTGGTCAAAATAATCATTAATTTTGTAAAAGCAGTGACATAGTTCCTCGGGGCTTGCGGTAGCCGGCTTATGACAACTGCGCCCGCGGATACAAATGAGGTCATTCTACCTATACTAAAACCGATCGACGACGCCACACGGTATGTATTGACGTCGAATTAATCTTTGGATTTTTTGAAAAGTTTCATAACTCTAATAAACGTGCATTACTTTAATAATCCTGCCAATCTATATGAAAAAAAATGTAAACGTTCGTTTGTTCAAAATCTTAAATCTCCGAAAGTTCTTCACCTCGAAGTTCTTCTTCGCTTTGAAATTTTGACACAACGTTGCATTCGAATACTCGAATACTCGCGTGTTTTTATATACATATAACAGGGTAAAAACATGTTTTTTACCCAAAAACAAATAAAAACTGGGTAAGCGCCATCTGTTGGGCAGCCACAGCAACTCGAGGCCGGGCACAGCTAGTAAATGAATAATTAGACAATGTATTTACAATGTTTACGTTATTATTTTTCCAACAGTAAAACGTGTAACATCTTGTAACTAATGTTACACAATATTTTGTATTCATACAATCACTACAACTGCAAGGACCGTATATTGAACCGTCTTTAAAAGTGGACTCACCAACCTTCTTGCCTAGCGTGCCATTCCAAGGTCATACATCCTTTATTCACAGGACAATATGCACGAGGAGGCCCGTCTCCAGCAGTGGATACTAAAAGGGCTGATGCGGCAGACGACCGTATATAGTTAACCTTATTTTGCTTTCATTGCGAACAGTAATGATAATCTTGATTTAAAAAAAATGGTTGAGTGTCAATGAAATAATCGCGTATCCGTATTACATATAACGTGTACATGTACATTACATTCACAGCAGTCCCTTAGAATGATACTTAATTTTGTATTACACCCTATATAAGGGTCCTTCAAAAATACCGTGAAATATTTTAATATGTCAATCAGTACACTAAAACTATTATATATAACTAAAAATTAACCAGTATTTTTTATTACATTAAACATAAATAATTGGTGAAAAACTTACTCACATGTGCATAACACTATCCACAGTAACTCGCTCGGTCTTTCACCTTTGAAAGCGCCCGCTTCTGTCAATAAGTACGCGTAAATAGGTATCAACTACGTAATGTGTTATGCACATAACATACCATCAGCCCATGTCTCGCTACTGCTGGATACAGGCCTCTCCCGAGGCACGCCATCACACACGATACTCGGCTCTTCTCATCCAACACTACTGGCGAATTTCTTCAAATCTATGGTTATGCACACACGAGTAAATTAATCATCAATTATTTATTTTGAATGTAATAAAATAGTCGCGAAATACATGTTAATTTTTAGTAAGATATAATAGTTTTAGGGTATTGATTAACATATTAAAATATTTGGCACTATTTTTGTAGGACCTTATATAAATCACGAAACTGATTGGTGTTTTGAATCCAGCTTATACCATATTTGTTAAAGTATGAGGCGAAGGGTGACCAAAAAAGGCAGTAGTTTTTAAACTACTATCTATCTAAGTGATAGGTATTAACCTATCACTAGCATTTTCCTGGGGTTAATCCTGGATGTTAGATAGAACTTCAACAACAACTAAAGCCTCTGGCGTTGATATCAAACACAAAACTGCTGACCAATTTTTTTTTTTAGAAATTAACATGTGTTTAGCTATAGTAAATGGAACGAAGCCATAGCGAGTTCTTACTAAATGGAAAACGACATCTGTCCTACATTTTTTGCGAACAATACTGTTTACATCTTAAACAGCCTCATAGGCTTCAATTTATATAAAACAAACAGACTTCTATTGAACTTTTGTTTACCTTTTATCTCATGCGTTAATCAATAAAGTATAGTCACCCTTAATTGAGTAGCGAAAATTTTTGCCGAAACTCGAAAGTCGAAAGTCAAATTCACTGCTATTCATATATTTTTTTACAGGTCATAATAAATCAAATATTCAATAGTATGTATGTAGGTAAGTATATGTACATATATTTTAGGTATATGTAGTCTTGTGGTTTGTCTGTGATGGGTATCGATTATTTAATTTTAAATAAAATATAAGTTGCGGGACGTACATAGGCGTACATGTGCGTACACGGCAATGTGTGTAATTAATAATCTATACGTTTCTGTATATAATTAATTACGGCTGTCTAGCGTAAAAATATATGAGTAATTAATAAAATACGTACTTTGAGGGGGGGGAGTGCACGCTGCAATCCAACAGCCGCTGGGCGCGCTCGACTGGCCACGTTACCCTTCTCTCACAGAAGACTACCTTGAAATGTACTGCATTTCCCACTTTATGTTATTTCCCTAATATACGTACGTGTTTCGGTAATGAGTGAGATGTGCCAGAGCCCATTCCCATCCTATCCCTCCCCATTTTCCCAACCCTTTCTCCAAATCCATTGCTATAGCTCCAGGTAGCGCATCCGGGGGCGTGCCAGCGCTTGTCATTTTGGACTGATATTGGCGTGTATCGCGGATGTCCATGGGCGACAGTACCGCTTACCATCAGGTGGACAGTATGCTCGTCTGCCGCCTTCGTACGTAAAAAAAAAGATATTTGATAAGAACTTAAAAAAAATATCACTCGTGCCGGCGAATCTGATGGGCTGGTCCCTATTAGTATCCACTGTTGGACTACACAATCGGCCTTTAATACGGCACGCTGGCCAAGCGGGGTTGGCGGCTCTACTCTTTTATGGGTGGTGTAGTTCCTCAGGGCTCATGGTAGCCGCTTTGTTCTCCCCTAGTCTCCCTTCCACGACACCCACATGAAGAGATGGGGTCGTACACTACGACACCACAAAGAATTCCTATCCGTATATCCTTTTCATCAGACGTGGTAGTACGGGGGAAATGGAGAGGCGTAACGACGAATGGGAATAATCTAATTTTGTAAAAGTCGTTGATTATTTATCCCGGAAGGTTTTATATATTTTCACCGTGGTCGAATACTTTTCAAAACATGTCGTGTTTTCCAAGACTAAAACTTTTCTATGGTAAAATTGGTTTCCGAACTGGCAAAGTCGCGGACAAATCCTAGTTAAAATTAAGAGGCATACAGACGGTCCAGGATGTAAATAAATCACACCAGACATAGTATGATTAAATTCCAGGTATAAAATATGTAAAGCGTACCTTGAAATGAACGCGAAAAAGGCCCTTTAATATTTAATATGGATACGAGGCTATATCCCAAAGACTTAATTTTTCGCTCGATTCCTAAATCGTACTCCAAAAATACTTAAAAGTATTGTCATTCTGGATGGATTATGGCATATGTCGCGAATTTCGCAGGGCGACAGTATCCACTTACCGGGTGGACTGTCCGCTCGTGTGACATCTTTGTATAAAAGCAAGTTATCAGAAAATTAGAATTTATTTCAATATCATAAAGAAATATGTGTGTAGGTACCTATTCTTTCAGGTTTATACAATTATTATCAATATATACCTACAATACGAGTACAAAATTATAAAATCAGAATAAATCCGTGTCGGTATATCTAATATTTTTTGAAAAAAGTCATTGCAATGTAAGGTTCGAACGACATAGAGTCCAAAACAACAAACTTTGGAATTTTCGTGTCTGTCCGTACGATCGCATCCTTACGCAAAAACCACGTGATTTTGCTATCGTTATAATTTATTATCCAGACCAAATATCAAGCTAACGACACTTACTGTAACCAAAACGCGCGCGAAGTTATATATAATTTCTAGTTATAAATATATACCTAAACATACAATTATTTATTTATACTTTATTGTGCCAATATAACGTACCTATCTACAAAAGCAGATTTCTCAAGGCATTTTTTGCCAGCCAACCATCGGACGAACGAAAACCATACTTAGTGTTGTAAAATGAGTCTTAAATCAGCGCTAAATGAACCTTAAGAACCTAACCGTAATCCCTAATCTTAACATATCCTCTGTCCATCTGCATCAGTTTATTTAAACTTCTTAAAAGTGGACTAATTTAGAAATCGCTTAGTAGCTTAAGTTAACTCTAAAAGCTTAAGTTCACCTCTAATATACGAGTAAAATAAACAAAAAATATACACACAGTTTATTTTTATAATATTAGTTAAAATATTTAGTAACATGTTATATTAGTTTGTGGCAATTGAATATTTAGAATTGAAATATAATAGATACCTCAGTTCTACTTATGAATGGGAATAGGGAAGAAATACTTAGAAATAGTGTTGTGAAAACGAGCGCTCGACGCTCGAGCGCTAAATGAGCGTTGATGAATCGATGAAGACTCGAGTGTTAAACGCTCGTCAGCGTAACACGTAGCTCAAACGAAGATTTAATGTCATTGGCTTTGTGTATTAATCTGCTTCAATGCAGCTTTTGAAGAACGCTGATCCTTATATCACAGGCCTTACCTAATTTTGGGATCAGCGGCCTTCACCGCTGCATTTGCACTGCTGCAAGCCATGTAATTAAGTTTTCGTAGCATTGTATTTTTACTTTCTTCGTCAATATTACTAAGGCTGTGACAAATAAATTAATTTATTATCATTATAGTCAAATTTTTAACGTTTCTTGAAACCCTTGAGGTTAAATGCTCGAGTCTAAAACGGTTAAACTTAAGGTTCGCTAATACCCATTTATTATATAGTCTGTGACTATAGACACACATAAGGGGTCATCCATAAATTACGTCACACGTTAAGGGGGAGGGAGGGGGTCAACAAAGTGTGACATCGTGTGACAAGGGGGGAGGGGACGAGTCATAAGCTTCGTGACGTCACATGTATAAATCTAAAATATTAAAACTAAACTTCAACTCTAACGAAAAACTTTAAAATATTACTAACTATATCAATATTATTATAAGGTTGTTTTAATTTAATAATTTTTAAATTTAAAATTGCAAAATATGTGACGTCACACCAGGGCAGGGAGGGTCACACAAATGTTACCACCTGTGACAAGGACGGGGGGGGGGGGGACTCAAAAAATCATGAAATTCGTGTGACGTAATTTATGGATGGCCCCTAACCTAATATGACTCTACGTTTGTAAGCAACATTAACAATTATTGTGTCGATACTAATGTATTTGTGTTCTCATAAAGTCTTCCCTAAAACCGCACTAGAATCTTAGTGTCAAATCAAAACAACGCATAAGTCACTAAACTGCGTACGCCCTTGACCTTGAGAATTGGGTCTTTGAAACCACTCAAATTCCCGTGGGAGTACTCATTATGGTTTTACGTGCTTTCCCATTTCACGTTGGCCGGGTGCCAGGCGAATTCAGTGCGCGCTCTACAAAAATATCAATGAACGACGTACAACTAAGGGGATTGGCACACGGTGCCACCGACCGCCGCGGTTGTTGTCATAATGACGTAGAAATTGGGCGTTGACAGATGCTGCCACTAAGCGTCTCGATAGTTGATGGAATGACGTAAAGCTAGGGGCATTCACATTTGTTTTTCATTTTTTCACACAACTATTAAACAGTTCATATCAGTTCAATAGATATATGATGGTCGTACTTTTGGTTTAAATATGCGCGTATCGATGTGCTGACTGACCATAGAACATGTTAACAGATTGTTACATAATAAATGGTACTTATGTACAATGTTCTGCCACATAATGGCATGCAAATATAAAAAAACACTATGGTCACACAAATTACAACCTTAGCGGATGTGATGTCAATGTCATGATAAATACTCAATATCCTGATATCTATTGTATTGATATAATGTGTTGGAGTCTCCTCTCTCGTGCACGTGCATAGCCGCTGGGCACAGGCTTCATGGGTTTCTCACAGAATAATACATGGAAATATACTGCATTTCCTACTTTATCGTATATTCCCAATGTACGCACGTGTTTCGGTAGTGAGTGAGATATTTCAGAGCCCATTCTCATCTCATCCCATCCTGTCCCTCCTCATTTACCAACTCTTTCTTTCTCCCAATTCATTCCTTAATCTGCAAAGGCGGGCAGCGCATCTGGGACCGTGCCAACGTTTGTCATTCTGGACTGATGTTGGCATGTATCGCGGATGTCGATGGGCGACAGTATCCACTTACCATCAGGTGAACTGTATGCTTGTCTGCCGCCTCTTCATTCATTAAACGTCATTCATAATAATAATTCCATATGTGGAATATGCTCAGAACTCTACGAATATGTTTACGCTGATTGACTGAGCGATTAATTCAAATAAGTAAGCGCTCATTAGCTAGATACGAGTATGTAGCGTCTAAGCAAACTGTTTGCACCGTGTATGTGAAATCAATATCTTAATTTTAATTTATGAAAACTATTAGCCTAATATGAACACGACCTTATAACTTTTCGATGCCATTTCCAACCGCGCGGCCGTTAACAGTTCAATGTAGGAAACGCCTAACGCAAGTAAACAAAAAGTTATAAATAAATTTAAAAGCCAATGTCATGCCCGGAGGTGTCTACAAGATTTTTTATTGGTCAAATATGGTTAATTTTTCTATTTAAAATCCAGACGCTAGTAGAAGTTGAATTGCGTCTGATTTTTGTCGTAAACACAGATGAGTAAATCTAGATTTATTTATGTTCGATTCAATCGCATAACTGTTGGACGGATGTGCGGAATACAAGTTTTATTTTTAGATGGTCGGACATCTTTTCATAAAATGGTATTTCTAATGATGCAAGCATAGATTTATTTGTGGATGTAAGTGACCATCGTGGTTACTAGTTTAGTAAAAATATAATTATTTAGCATCGGATGTATGTAAATAAACGGGAATGTGCGGGGACTCGTTAAATTATATACCATTAAGTTATTGGGCTGTAAATGATTATGTTATAGTATTACTTAAGGAATAAATACTTAAATCAGAGGGTCGTCTTGAGAAATTCAGGTATGAGTTGTAAGGAATTGAAAATCGTGGGCTTCTGCCACTACTTCATAGAGAATATTTAGTATCATCATTATAAATGTCTTAAACAATAACGATGTTGATGGAAACTACTTTTAATTTATTGGTATACTGATTCTAAAATTCCAATAATATTCAAAACAATGTAATCCACAATACGTATCATTTTTTTTTATTAATATTCCTCTCAGGCTTTGATAATGTAATAGATAAATTACAAGTTAATTCAAATCGTCTTGTTATTTTTTCATGTTTTCAATATTTTTAAAATAAATTAAGGATAACATGAACTCAGAGAAGAAAAACAATGTTCATCCCAGATTCATGGGGCCTCCTCAATCCCGAGGCTCTGGGCCCATGTCTAAAGATGGCTCTGACATAAATAAATAAAAATATCATACTCTTCAGCTGCTTGTTGTAGATGCTAGTGACCGGTCAAATCAAATCATTTATTTGCTACATGAGTAGTAACACTGGTTATCGATACTACCTAATATCTGCATACGAAGCAGTCCGTTTAATCTCGCAATACAGATGGATAAAAAATCTGGAACATACATGTATTCACAAATCCGCATTGGGCCTGCGTGGTGGATTACGACCCAAAAACCTCCTAGTAACTAATAATGGGAGGTCTGTGCCTTGTTTTCGGCTGTACTTAACTGATATCGATTATAACTTGTATTTCCTCAATAAATGACAGAGGAATCTATATTGAAAAGACTTAAAGCTAAAGAAGATTTACAACAGATTTAAGTCGATATTCATTACAAAAGTTAAATTAAATTTTCCATAGAACGGGATTTGAGCGTCTTCCAAGTTAGAAATTGATGTGCTGCGTATATTGAATTGTGTTATTTGTAAATAACAAATTGTATTTTGTTTCTACTCGATCAGATAAACATAACCAGCCCTTTTGTCGTGTACTACTGGACATGGGCCTGCCCATGCACATTGTCTTGTGTATGAGGGATGTATGTATGCGTGTGTGTATATATGCATGCGTGTGTACTCGTATGTATGTATGTGCGTATGTGTGATGAACCAAGCGAGTTGGCAAGTCCACTCTATTAGAGCTGATGTAGTTTCTCAGGCTTTGTGGTAACGGGTATGGTGTGCCTTGGTCGCCTTTTACTACCCTTCGGAAGGGATGGAGTGGTGCTATTCCAAAACCGGCCGCCACCACGGCCAACTTGATCGAAAAAGCCTATAAATTCACAGCCCTCCCTTTGCAATCATAAGGGGGTTTCGGGCCGTAATCCACCACCCGTGGGCCCAATGCGGATTGGTGGATATTACACATGTCCCAAATTTGCACGAGCAATTTTATTTATTTCTGACGCTTCTTTCACACGAGCCCGTGATAATTAAAAAAAGGAAAATAATGTAAGTACAATTTATTGCACAACAAAAACAATACATTGCGTGAAAGTGATATGAAAGTTTGATAGGTATACAAAAGGTAGGCCTTATTGCTAAATGTTTGTATTTAAGTAAATTAGTGTCCACAATATATATATATATATATATATATATATATATATATATATATATTCTAGTTGTTGTCCGCGGCTTTGCTCGCGTATATTTCATTGCTTTTAATTGTGATTCCATACAAAATTTGACACTTTTTATTTGTAGCCCCCTGACACAATATTGAAAAATTGTAAGTATAACACGTGTTTAATTATTATTTGTATTGTAGAATTTACCTAGCTTCAAGTTAGGACTATCAAATCAAAATTCCATACAAACTTCTAAACTCTGTTTCACCCTTTTAGGGGTTGAATTTCAAAAAGTCGTTTCTTAATTAGTTGTTACGCCATTAAAGGAAGCTACTGTTCAAATTTATTTTTTGTTGTTTCTGCGGTCTCGTCTCGGCGTTGATGAAGCTGTCAGTCAGGTCATTTCTGTTTATACTACAGTCGGATTTTTTATTAGACTCAGGGATACGACTTGTAGAACTGTCAATGAAGTGTCATCTCCGTACAAATTTCACTCTGGCAGTTCTACATGTCATATCCCTGACTCGAATAAAAAATCCGATATTATGTATAGATTTATTTATTACTAGCTTCTACCCGCGGCTTCACTCGCGTGGACTAAGCAGCAGCTGTAAAAGATTTTTAACACCTGTAAATGTGCCTACATAAAATCGACGGATGAAATCCACCCCGTACCTAATTTTCGAGTTATTTTTTTATTTTCCTCTATAACGCTACTTCCTTGTGTCATATGAAGATGACACATATACCAGGTTCTCGGTATTTAGTGAAAACCCGATCAAAATCCATTTAGTAGTTTTTATGTGATGCTCAAACAAACAGAGAAGAATTTTAAAAAACTTTTGGATTCTGTATCTTCTAAAGTCACCACCGATTTTTTTAAAAAAATTAATTCAATTTACAGACTCACCCTCTTTTACTGTTTTATTATATGTATATATTTAGATCTAAACAGTCACTATTTAAGTTACACATATGTACATATAAACCTACTGTTTTACAACGAAACATTGAAATAAAATGTACAAGTATGTTAGTTGACAAACTTTTTTTTTTTGGGAAACTGTTGCCGAAAAGTATTGAAAATAATATTTAATCCTTTCTTAAAGTTAGATGTAACAAACTAAAAGTACACTAGACTTTTGTATAACTAAAATACTGTTTAATTAAACTACAAGTAGTAACAGGAGGAAGAACAAAATCGTAACAAAGCCATGTCTATATTTTATTTTCAAAAAAGTGATTGCAATGTTAAGTACAAATAATATAGAACCCAAAACAACACTTCTATCTGTCTGTCTATCTGAACCAGGGTTCGTAAAAATCCGATATTTAGTATATAATGTACATGTAGGTATATAAAAAAGATGCGAATTTCTTTCTGTAAGTGGTTTTAATGTGTCAAAAATTGTTAAATGAAACCTTGAGTTTGATTAATAGACTTATTTATTATAAAACAAAACCAAAAATAAGAGTAACAAATAAATAGAGTCTTTGAGATTAATAACCAGTCTACTTAATCAACTTTCAACTTTTTTTTAAAATAATATATACTTTATTGTTAACAGATTTTTGTTCACATATATGTGTCAGGAGCTAGTGTCCTCCCCAATAATACGACAATAGTATGCTTATATAATAATTACAACTTATATATTAAAAGTACAAAGAAAACAAGCTTATAAACAAAGATTAAATTATAAATGGAAAAATATATATATATATATAATAATTTGTTGTGCATACATATGTATATAAGAAACTGCATGTATGTATATATGAATGTCTGTTTATGTAAAGTATATATGAATGTATATATGTTTATTTGGTTTTTGTATTTGAATATGTAATTGTTAGTACTTATATGAGTGAATCTATACAGTCTCTAATGAAAATTCCACAATTAAGGTACCTAATTAAGAAGATAAAGATTTTGTGTGTCTATGTGCACCGCAAAAAGAGTCACACGTACGAATGCATAAAATAACACGTAGCAGAAACGTCTCATTAAATTCATTTTTCCAAGCTGATTTATTTGATATTCTTATTTTTATAATTCTGATTAAAAGTTTCGTTTTTGTAATCTTGTTGATTTGTAATTCTGTCTGTATATATTTTATTTACTTCATTTTTATATTGTATAAAGCAGGGGTGGCCAACAAGTCGATCGCGATCGACCGGTCGATCGATAAAGACAGGGCGGTCGATCGCGAAAGTAAATTAAAATTTTTGACCGGTATCAAAATTTTCTTTAAGATTGACAATATTATCGAATTATACTCCTGATTTTGTTAATTTGACAGAAGAAGTGAAAGCACAACACTAACTGCTCATTATTTTTTGTGACCTATTGATATTATTTTTACCTATTAATAAATAATATAAAAAAAACTATGTAATTATTGTTTTAATCATCTCACTAAAGCACAATTAAGTCGATCGCTAGTAGGCAGATTTTTTTAAAGTAGAACACTGTTTTAAACAAGTTGGCCATCTCTGGTATAAAGTGATTCATATTTGGAATTATTTTGAATTGACATTTTTATTTCATAAACCTCAAAAATTAAAAAAAAAAGCAGTCTGCTCTTATTTTATGCTTTAATTTTCGCTAGTGCTAGTTTTGTTAATGTTACATTATCAATTTATCATGTTGCATATGATAATGCCATTTTCCATACACTTTTTTATCTTTTTCAATCACTAATAACAAGTGAATAACACAAAAATAAAACGATATCTAGTGAAATACTTAATAGCGAGTACTGTACAATTTTTTTAGTTTGAGTAAGTAAATTTCTGGGGGTCTGCGAGAGAAAGAAAGTTTCGGAACCCCATTACGTTACGTAAGTTTTCGCGAACGAAGTCGCGGGCATTGCTAGTAATAAATAATTAAACTAAAATTTAAAATTTAAGCAAACGGTTTTGCACCTCTGATTACGGTACCATTAAACGATCGCTTTTAGAATGACACCCCATTAAGTAGTTTGTCAGTTTTGACACTTCTGAAATTAAAATCGACTCAGTTAATTTCCTTTGCACCATAGCACGGTCAGAAAATTCATCGTTTTGTTAAATGCTAGGTTTCTATTATTTTAGGTAGGTAGTCTTGGTTTAAATGATTTCTCACTATTAACCAGATGTCAAATATTACAGGATTATCAAATGTTGCGAAGTTGTCCATTACAATATCGATTTCCATTAACCCATTTAACGTCGCTGTACTCATATGAGTACAGCCAAACTATAGTACATAAATCCAAAGTTCAAATGTTTTATGTTTTCGTTTCGAGTGTTTATGTTACCGTGTAAGATTACTTCTTTGAATAAACATAATACCTTAAACCTTAAGAGGGACTTAAACCTTAAACATTGCGGGTACCTTAAAACAAAAATCATTTAGAGTGTTCTAAAGTGACCGTGCAGACAGCTCCCTTGGGTAAGTTCATTATTTAATTTTTATTTAGTGTATATATATATAGTAAATAATGTTTTCTGTCATAATTCTCACAAAATATAGTGTTATTCAATTTGTGAATAATAATTGAACTACATATTGCATGTGTTTTCCAGTTTATTTTGTAATATACACAAATGTACTCAATTGAGTACGGTGGCTAAATTGGTGTCTAAATAATGAATTTTATTTTTCAGATTATCAAACATGAGTAGAGACTGTTTCCGTGCTGCTAATAATTACAAGGGACTTGAGGAAGCCATTGGATCTATCCCGCAAGACAGTGATGATGATGCCGAGTACGACTTGGCGATCATTCCACCCGATCCCAGTGTTGTGACTGACGAGGAAGATGGTGCTGATGACGACATGGTGACCTCATCTTTGCCACAAGATATACCCGAAAATATTGAGGTATTTTTAAATAATGTGGGGACCATTTCTAGCGACAATGACAGTAGCGATGATGAACTATAAGCTGCAAAGCGAGTTCAGCGCCAGCACCAGCGTCAAACAGCGGTTTGGCGTAAGTGTTCACCAAGTTATACTGCTCTACCTCAAGACACTACAGAGGCGATTGACAAACACGTTACGGTAAAAGAAGTGCTGAAAGATTTCAATCCAGTTCAAATATTTGAAAAAAATATCGACGAAGAGGTAATTGATTTAATCGTTTCTGATAGTATGTTGTATGCTAATCAGAACAACAAACATGCTTTTTCAGTTGATTCATCCGGAATGAAAAAAATCATTGGTATTTTGATACTCTTTGGGTACCACAAACTGCCCCGTGAAGCCATGTATTGGTCTTTAGATAAAGATATTGGAGTTGAGTTAGTGTCAAATGCTATGTCAAGAAACAGATTTCGGGACATCAAACGAAATCTTCATCTAGCGGTTAACAATGAATCAACAAACACCAGAGACAAAATGTTCAAAGTCTGACCTTTAGCCAATATTCTAATGCAAAAATTTATTCAGTGGGGCGTGTTCCATGATAACCTTTCTATCGATGAATCGATGGTCAAATATTATGGACACCATCCTTCGAAACAGTTTATTCGTGGAAAGCCAGTGAGGTTTGGTTACAAAAACTGGGTCGCTGCAAGTTCAATTGGATATTGTTACAGCTGTGATTTTTATTGCGGAAAGTCACCAGATTACAACAGAGCCACTAGGAACCAGGGTTGCGAAAACTTTGCTGGAGAAATTGAGTTTAGTTTTAGTTATTTAGTTAGAAATTTAGAAATTTAGTTGATCTGCGACAGCTTGGATATCGGGCTACTGGAACATTACGGGAGAATCGTACTAAAAATGTCCCTTGACTAGTACTAAGGACATGAAGAAAAAGGATCGTGCCACATACGACTACAGATTTGATAAGAACAATGAGGTGTTGTTGGTCAGATGGAAAGATAACAGTGTCGTTATCATGGCTTCAAATTACGACACCACTGAACCGATGGGAGCTGTGAAGCGATGGTGTGCTATAAGACGAGAAAAAATCGATGCCCCGATACCACAGTTATTCGAAAATTACAATAAAAGTATAGGAGATGTGGACGAGCTTGATCAGTCAGTATCGCTTTATAGGATAGCAATTCACGGAAAGAAGTGGTGGTGGGTGTTATTTACATATATGATTGATATCGCTATTGCAAATGCATGGCGTTTGCATGTTATGAGCAAAGATAATCACATGGATCAACTGCTATTTCGGCGCAGTCTTGCCAGGTATTATCGACGACAAGAAATACAAAATAAAACTCGTCCTTCTTCTTCATCTGTCCAAGGTTTATCTCAAGATAGTGTAGGACATTATCCCGAGAAACTCGACAATCAATTACGATGTGTTATTTGTCATTCGAGAGTACGGTGGTAATGTAAGAAGTGCCGTAAAACGCTCTGAGTTGAAAAGTCGTGCTTTGAAAATTTTCACCTATAAGTGGCCACTGTACTTAAATGAGTACACATTCATAACTTAGTAATAATAATATTATTATCACTTAAATCTTCCGGGCTACTTCTCGAGCGCAACTGAAGCCGAAGAGATAACATCTCTCCGAAAGTAAACGCAGTCGCTACTGAAGATGTCAACCGCAGTTGTTGACGAAACGTTTGGAAGAAAGAGAAGAGATTCCAGAAGACCTCGGCCAAGTAGCCCGGAAGATTCAATTAATATGGACACCGGCCGAGAAAGCCTAGACCGAAAAAAAAAATAATAATATTTTTTTTTTCGTTTTATGTTTTTATGCCGCCTTTGTAATATAGAAATAAAGATTTAGTGACAAGAACGTTTTTGATTTATTTTGTACCCAATCGTTTCTCTATCAATAAATAAATAATCGGTATTTGTACTTGAGTTTGGAATCGAATAAATTATGCTAATCATGTTAATGCTTTCCAGCAAACGAAAAGAAATACACGACAGGCTCATAAAACTGCCGTTGAACATCAACAAGCATATATCAAGGACATTTTACCGAATTTTATGCTCATCTTTATTTAGGCAGTGATTCAGAACAAGCGGATCGATCGACCGCAACACGCCACCGCGATAAATTACTTTTTACGCTCACTCTATTCAGCATTTCGCCCGGTGCAAGACAGTTTCAAATACAAGTAGTCACTCGACCCCGCAGTCGCTAAACGATCGCCGCGCGATGGCAGACACATTTACTTTCAATTACAAAACGTATCATCCTATCAAATCATTCGTTACTTCAAATGAACAGTCAGACGTGCCTCTAAGAGCTAAAAGCGTTTGTTTGACTGAAAGACCCCACTCTAAATACGAACGTTCCGTCCGCAGCGCTGACCCACATAGGCTACGTTTCGCGAACAAACAATTCTATCACCGACCCCCATCAACAGATATCAAACGTCAATATAAGTCAGTTGTCGTGAAACAACAAACTAGGAAAGTCATAGACAAAGTACCGTGCGCGATTGCCGTCCAGACACTCTCTATACCGATGAAGTACGCCGATCCCCCCGAACGTCCAACCTCCAAAAGGTGTCACAAATTATGCAGTAAACGGGTCGTGACTAAGACTTCTAATCCTCTTAAACAGGTAAGCGACAACAAGAGGCTGTGTCACACTACCGGTGGGAAAGAGACAGAGAACAAGTTGCTTTTACAGATCAGCGAAGCCGAGCAAGTGACCGACTTTGAAAGGATTCTTAATTCTAATGCAATATTGTGGGAGAGAACTCACCGGCACGTGTGGGGCGGCAGTGTAGCCACGCACACGCCTTCAGCGTCGCTGCTGCGGCCTCGCTCCGCCTACTCGCTCGGCGCGGTCAGCCAAGCTTACCACTACCTCTTCAAGCAGCACGAGGAATCGCTCCAGCCTCTCATCGAGCAATACCGCCAAGCGTCTGTCGATGAACAGCATCCTTGCCCCCCGGACAGCTTCTTAGCAAACACTTGGTATCAAAATCTGCATGATCTTTCGGAATTCTATGACGACGACCACGATTTAAGACAAGAACTCGAAACATTAACGGACCAGCTAATCGTCGAAGAAGTTAAAGCGTCGGAGGACATTGAAAAATCCGTAGGAGGCAATAAAAATTTTAATGTAAATTTAGCAGGACTGATAGACTTATATGTGAATGGTGAAGGGCTTGCGATTCACGACGAGCTTGAACCCTTATCTGACGTAGAAAAAGTAGATGAGAACGAGACAGACGAGGAGAAGGAATGGCCGATTATGAACGTAAACTCCGATGACCAAGATAATTCCCAGAGCACACGAGATTCCACCGTCGACGGTCTAGCACAAAACTTGAGTTCTGTGACAATCGAGAGTGATGCAAAAGTTCCCACGATAACATTCAGTAACTGTAACGAGGCTTGTAACAGAAACGATTCACCGAACAATACAGACACCGTCATCCACCTGGGTGTGCCCACGATTGACAAAAAAGAATCGCGACCACCTATGATGTGACATTAGTTGTTTGACTGTTGAATCACTTAATACGTATTTGATCGTCGTCCACTATTCGTGTCTGATTGTAATTTTATTTTATGAAAATGTTAGCACTTGAAACAGAACAACAGCCAATGCCCAAAGAGGACAGGGTTCCGAAGTCGGAGCCGACGAGTTCACAGCGAACTCTGACGAGGTCTAGTGCTGTCAGTCAGAAATCCGTCGAAATAATGGTCCACCCTGAAGGTTCGAACAATCCGCTACACAGGTCAAAATTGGCCCCTTCGAGGTCAACATCAGAGACTCAGTCAACTGGTAAAAAGATACTGAATTTGAGAAAAACGAAGAACTCTTCGATAGAATCGACGATGAGCCTGCCCAATCAGAAATCACTGGAGAAAAAGCACGGTGGTCTGAGGCATCAGAAAGCAATTGCAGCGCATTCTGACATAACATTGAGTACGCAGCCTTCAATGAGCGACGATAGAAAGGCGTTGAGGGAAGCATTATATCAGGGTATATTTCACAGACATAGAAGAACGATTTTCGCAGTCGGTTCATTCCTTAGGATGCTCAGAAGCAAAACGTCGAATTACGACTCGATAAGGTCCGATTCTGATGAAATATAGCACCCGTAGAAAGCTTAGTATATTTAATTTTTTTAGAAATATATTTAGTGAAGATATTGGTGCCACAGACTGATCTAGTGATCGTGCTTTTGTATTAATAGGTCTGTTTATACTGGCAACATTTCGCGCGAGTGAATTTTGCATCATTTTAGATTGTAAGGAATGACGCTATAATGAAGTCGTCTATATACGTAATACGTGAAGTATAAACGCTCGTTCGAAGTCGTTGTTCCGTGTAAATGGGCCCAAAGTTATTCGGAGAGAGTTACCTAATAGTAAGCGATGTTATTAGATTGTTTTTAAGATTTTTATTTTGTATTAAAATGTTCCTAAGTAACTAGATTTTACGCTGTTTATTTTGTACAAACCCCGCTTGATGTCACTGAGCGTTGTACATTGTAGTTCAATTAAGGCGAATAGGGGGGTAACATTACTATATTTTATGAAATTTTCTAAATTGAATATAAACTTACTACTAAAAATTTTGCTAATTAACTCATCCGTAGTTTAACGCGAGACCAAAAAGATAGTTTTAATTGGACATAAAATTCGAATTACATTTTCTTTTTGTCCATGCTTTGGGTCTTTTCTATTATCTATGATAAGTTTATCATAAACAAAGACAGGTCCAGATGTCCGGACAACTTTCCGGTATTTTGTTCTCTAGATAAACTGTAAAATGACAAAATAGATGGTAACAAGGTTCTGCTTATTGTTATAATGATACATTTTAAGTGATCACAAAATTAAATAATTAGTACAAGCCATAAAGAAACAGACGTCTATAAATTAGTATTATTTTAGAGGGAATAGATGCTACCAGAAAAAGTCCTCTAAGAAATATAATAAAACTGATGTCGAAAACACGTCACAGACTTAATATATTTGAAGGACTAATAGGACATAGACTAATACGACAAATTACTTTTTGTTAACCTAAGGACAGAGTATTTATTTCTGTCAGTAATAGTATTGGGCTAAATAATTTAGGTTAATCCAATTAATTAATCTAATAAGGCTAATCCAAGGTTAACGTTTAAACTGCTTGAGGTGATACATATTAATTAGTCTAATATTTATAGCAATGACGAAGAAGATGTCGAAGTAACCTATTTATATTAATATGATATCTATATAGTTGAATTTTCTATGTATAAAGGTTAAAAAGTATTAAACAGATTAATGGGCTAGCTGGTAAAAATATATTAAACAAGTAAAATATACCTACATATTAATAAAAGATTTAACAAATGAAATAACAGAAAACAATTTTCTGACCACTATGTAGTTCTTTACTGATTGATCTATTAATGTTTTAAGTCACTTAGATTTAGAACTTATATAAACAATCTTGCAAATTATTGATACAGTAAGCCGTTGATAAATTAATCATGTAACTATTGTACCTACTTAAATATCAATCCCCAAGATAAGTCTAGGACAGTTATCATTATCTGTTCTCGTAGCAGTCTCAATGATAGCTTAGAACCTCTCTGAGCATCTAGATTGCATTGTGTTGTGTCCCTCTGCGTGTTCTACCGTTTGTACAATGGGGATTGTTCTGAAGAACTGTTCGAATTAATCCTAAACTTCGGGTTACCGTATCTCCCGTCACTGAAGTCCTTGCATCTCCTTGTCGAGGACTTCCTCGCAGGCCCTTTCCAAGGCTCGCCACCATACACGAACTTCCGCTCTTCTTATCCAGCCACCATCAGCTAAGTTGTCCAGCTAGTGGACTCATCAGTCCACTTAGCTGGAGGACGACACTGCGCTTCCCATTACGTGGCTTCCATTCGACGACTCGTCCACCTCGACCTGTCCACCTAAAATATAACCTGTTCACTGCCATTTCAGCATACTAATTCGACGAGCTATGTCGGTAATTTTAGTTCTTCGACGAATCTCTTTGTTTTACAAGAAACCTCGAGCATAGCTCTCTCTCTATAGCTCACCGTAGACTACAAGCCGTTATATGCCGCGAATCCACTGCTTGTGGAGCAAACTAGCCAATGTGATCTTTCCATTATACTGTCACACGGTGTTCTTCAAGATAGTTGTGAATAGAACTCTGATAGATCGGTAGCATATCCAAGGGTGTTTGGTGTAATGGGATGAGGAAAACTAGTTCCGTCATACTTCCTGTTTCCCATTTTCCCGACCCTTTCTCCAAATCCATTCCTAAATCTCCAAAGGTAGGCAGAGCATCCTGAAACTTGCCAAAGTTTGTCATTTTGGACGTATCTGGAAAGTCTTACTGTCGGTAGAAAAGGGATTATCGGATAATGTTACATATTATTCCTCAAAATAAATACGAGTAGATAATTCTTTATGTCGTTGTCGCTATAGGTGACTTGTTAACAAACAACTTCTACAGTCTTCTAATAACCGAGCAATAATAACAATAGAAACTAAAGTACCTGTATGTGTTTTCGTCTATGAAATATTAATAAAAGTCCGCTGAATAAGTACCTGTCAATAACTATCCGTGTCCTTGATATGGCGCGTGGATTGGATATAAGCCCTTTTTTCGATTGTTGGTAATAGTTAGGTACCTATACGAGTCAACTTACGTTTACATAAAAGAGATACTTAATTTTATATTCTTTATTGAATAAACGCAGGTACATTTTTTATGGTAATATTAATTAAATATCTGTGAGATGAGTACGAAATTTCAGAATTGTTCAGAATCCAAACTCCGAAAATTGTTGCATATTCGCCACAATGGGAATTCGTAACATATTGTTAATTTTAATACATTACGTGAATATTCGCCACATGTTTCAAATTTATGTGTATATTCGCCACAGATATTGAAAATACTTATAAAACTAGTTCTTTTTGTGCAGTCAACAGCACAAAAGAGAACCCAATTAAGGTCTGCATAGATAAATGTAAAAGATTGGTCTGTCGGGAATGCCTTAAGGCGGCTTAAAGCATTAAGTTCGCCTTTTCTACGATAATGTGCACTGAAGTGTATAAATAAAAAAATAATATATCGATATTTATTTCCTGACAAAATAATTATTTCAGGTATGTAGCTCAATTTGGCAACTTTTAAAACTTAGTGATATAAAAAGAATACAGTACTACCTAGAAACATAAAGACATGCATATAATAGCGTTTATAACGTAACATAATTAATTCTGAAAACGTGTTTGGATGTTTGTGTCTTTTATACTCATCATTGTTTCTATTACCTATTGAATACTGAATTGAATTTAATTCTATTATATACAAAAACTGATCACCTGCATTATTTAATTAGTAGTGGGTACTGTATCTTTGACGAGTTTACACATTAAAAAGAGCCTGTGACAAATATACTTGTGCATATGTTTTATCAGTGGCAAATTTTCACTGTGGCGAGACAACAGCCCGACTCCGATAGACGCATACCGTAATTTATACAAGCTTATGCATGGACATGCTAGTATTATCAGGCGCTAGCCGGTTTGATGGTGCCTAGATATATATTTTAACAAAAGTTTACCGAATCAATGAAAGGATCATCAAATAGCGACCGACGTCAGCAATAGTTTTACTACCACATCGCGTGACGTCGCCTTCAAGGGCATAATTCCTGATGTGATTATTCACCTTGAATTGAAAGAAAAAATCATTAAATGTCATTGGCGTTTGCTATTCAAGCTTGATTTTGTCCCATTAACTGTTTTAGTTGTCAATGTTTATGGGAATTGATTAATTATATGTAACAAGTTTGTTATGTTTGCTGCTATTTATCGCGTTGCTTAATCATACATAACATAATATCAAACCATTGCTTGATCTATATCTAGGCCTATGCCTCTCCTAAGGTTTGCCACTACACTTAGTCTTTCTTATCGTGGCACTTCCCCTAGACTTTCATCGACCCACTTGAACGGAGACACCTTACGGGTTTCCTGGTGCGCCCGGTCTCGTCTCAAAGACTACTATGTCTATATGTATGTATGAATTGATTATAATTATCTACAGCAGCCGTAACCAGCTCTTTCTGTTTCGCCCATTCTTGGACACGGGCCTCTTCATGTACATTGTCTCGTTCATGGGGGTTGTATGGCCTTAAAACGTCACGCTGGTGAAGCGGGTGAGTTCACTGTTTTAGAGATGGTGCAGTTCCTTAAGGCTTGTGGTAGCGGCTGTGTTATCCCTTAGTCCGCTTTCACGACTATGAAGTAATGCTATTTATTCTAAAGCCGGACACTACACGACCAATTAATTATCAACAGTATTTATTACTGAAACATACGAGTATATTTGAAATTGTATAACTACCTGCGGCTAAAATAAATAAGAGTTATATTACGCAGATGGTATTCCAGTGAGTCTTTGATTTATAAAATAAAGGCAATCTTTGTGCATTGTTTCAAGATCTATAGAGGACCACAGATTTTGGATGAAAGCAATGCACATATGGTCTTATAGGTATAAGTCCAATTGTGGACTAATCGGGAAAATGGGAAGGGAAGCGGAAATTTTTGGTCAGACCATGTTTGCCGCAGCATCGCCAACCGTTGAGGTAGATGAATCCTTGAAACCACGTACCGGGAATCGCACGTTGGGACGTGGACAGTCGATAATTTTAAGAAATTTACCGGCGGTGACTGCACGACAAGAGTGAAAGTCCGTGTGTGGTGGCGAGCCTTGGAAGAGGCCTATATCCAACAGTAGAAAGACATAGGCCTATAGTATGTTGTTAGTCTTTTCCTTTATAAGTGCTTCTATCGCGTTTATTTGGAAAAGAGTTTTTTTTTCAGGCAGAGGAAAAGGATTTCTTTTTCAATATATATTAAGGAATTTAAGCTTGTCAAAAAATCACTTGACGCATATGCTAACTTCGAATCCTTCTTCGTCGTCATTTGTGATTCCGACTGGATTAGTCTTACTCAGATCGCAGCATAGCATAATCGTCTTAAGCGGCTGGGAGATTACAGGATCGTAATCTAAAATTCGCTAAAATAATAGCATTTTTTTATTTAACTATATTCCAATAATTTGTTTCTATATGTGCTTAAATTACACATAGGCCAGCGTTCACAAACAAAAATATAGCAATAAAACGGAAAAAAATACAAAAAAAAGACAAATTGCTTACTTTGACAAGAAGAAGAACTTAATAAGGAATGGGGTAAATCATATAACAAACTGCAATTTATTTTTAAAGGAACCTATTTTATGTGAAAACGTATCAATGTCACATTTATGGTCTATGTCATTATATTTATGTTAACGCTAAAGTCCGTGAGTCGTTAATGTTGACATTACCTAGGTATAATGAACAATAGCTAAATCCAATCGTTAAAGTACGAAATTAAATGAGATTCCGTACTTTATCTAGGTAAAGTCAGCACTCACTAGTCCACGTTCGTTAAAGTCCGAATGACTCCGTTTAAATAAACAGCGTAATAATGTTTGTACTATCTCTAACAAAATTATTTGTAGGGATGATTTTCGCGTTGTTTAAAAACATAATCACTAAGTGTGAGGCGATAGCGAAGCGTAGAGGAGCGATCGCCCAAACCCTCTGACCTAAACCAGCCAAATCAATTCTTGATAAATAATCCATATTAACACTTGCTCACGATATTGGCTTTACGCTTCCCGGCCCCTATAGTTGATGTTAGAACCAATAACCTTTCTTTGCTTGGTGATTACGGACTTCAACGAAAGTTAATTAGGTAATGTTGACGATACCTAGGTAATGTTGACATTAGCTAAATAAAGTTCAGAAAACATTAGATAGAGTTGAGAATAACTTTAACTAAAATCGGTAATGTTAACTTTATCTAGGTAATGTTGACATTAACAGAATTTCGGACATTAGCGTTAACATTTACATAAAACAGACGAAATTGGGTAAAAATAAAGTAATGTTACCTCATTAACTTTTAAGATGTAGTTCGTCTGAAAGAAACATTGTAAGATGTACAAGTGACAAAAGAACGTTGTAAGATCATTGTCTTGGCTCGATTTCACCCTGGTTAGCGTAGGAATTTACTCCTTTTTACCTTTAGCGTAGAACTTGGATTCTTTCATAGTGTTTGCATCATAAGAGGAAGGTATTCTCCAAAACATGTTTTTAAGATTACAATTTCTACATGGGCTACTTCATGCACATTTGCTTGTGCATGAGGGAGGTATGGCCTTACATCGCCACGCTGGTCGAGCGGGTTGGCGAGTCCACTCTTAGCTGGTGTAGTTCCTCAGGATTTGCGGTAGCCGCTTTGTTTACGTAGTCTTAAAAAATCTGCAATTGGTATTTGGAGAATTATTAAATAGATTGATATAAAAAAAAATGTTCGTAGTTAATTCTGATGAGTAGTTCTCGCGTTTATTTGGAACATACAGACAGACAGATGCGTTTCGGTGATTTTATTGTGTACTGTGAAATTTATAATATGAAATTACTGCTTTTCTCAATTTCCATAAGAAAAAATTCTAGTTACGGAAACTTCAAAGAAAATAGAAAGCTATAAATGGCATAGCGTTTTTTTATGGAAGAAGGCACCAGACGAGGATTTAGTTCACATGTCCGCCAATTCGGGACCGTTTCACAATTTCCAAAAAGTATAATAACGCAATAAGAAGCACAATGTACGTTGCCCTCGAAATTATGCGACGAAATTATTTAAGTTTTAAAATGGTTCTGAATCGCGCATCTGATGGTAAGTGGATAGTGTAGCCCGTGGACATGCGGGATATATGTCATCGGTCCAAAATGTCAAACGCGGGCACGCTCCCGGATGCGCTGCCCACCTTTGCAGATGTCTTTGGAGCAAGGGTCGGGTAAATGAGGAGAGATAGGATAGGATGGGAATGGACTCTGACATATCTCACTCACTACCGAAACACATACGTACACATTGGGGAAGTAGGATAAAGTGGGAAATTTCAAGGTAGTCTTCTTGGTATTCTCTTGCAAAGTTTCTTTCAGAAAATGCTTGGAAACAAATATAGGAGCTTAGTAGAAAATGTAAATAATATATCGGACTGAAATTTTGTAACCTACATATAAACATGTACATAGAGTATATTAGATATTCAGTTATTAAATTAGAACGTCTAATTATGTTGTCTGTTGCTTATAATTGTTGAATCTCTCAAAGGTCTTACATTACTGACGTTATTTAGCCAAATATCAAATAATTATTTATTAATATCTATAAATTACCACAAATATATATTATTAATATATTTATTTATTATTTATTGTTACTTCTGCACAAAGTGACAAAAGGCGGACACTTAATTTTGCAAATAAATATCGATGTAAAAATATATTGTTGCAAATAAGATATTAATAATATGCAACGTGTCATCGAAATAACCCAAAATTTATATTTCAAGTGATTTCAAATATTCAAAACCGTTGTAGCGAAAAATATTTTTTTGAGATATTAATCATAAATTACAAGCATGTAAGGTTTGTTGTCCTGTCTAAAACGTTCGTAGCGCTCACTACTCTGACCGGACGTCTAGGCGGCACGCGCGACGCGGCTCGGGCGACGGCGGTAGAATAAAAGATATACTATATAGAATTACGTGGGTGACACTGATAGTTTTTAAAATCTCCAAAATGAAATCAGCTGGGGCATTGTCGTGATGGAGGATCATTCTGCTTCGTGCTTCTTTGACTTTTCCAGAACACAAAGCAAGCAGCTGTTCACATGTCAGTCCGCAGTTACTGTTATTTTATTTTCTAAAGTTATAGTAGCAAAGTGGCCCGATCTGCCAAAGAAGGAGACCAATAATCTTCTTTTCAGCACTCTTTTCTTCACTTTCGTCGGCAACTCTTCGAAAGGAAAGACCCACTGCGCAGATTACCTCTTAGTTTCAGGCTCATAGCAGTAGATCCAGCTTTCATCACTCGTTACTATCTCAAAAACAGCATTTGATTGACCATTGTTGAATTTTTCAAGTATTTGGAGACACCATTCCACGCGGCAGTTTTTGAGAAATCCATCTAGCACAAAGCTACCTTACCCGTAGATGGTCGTATAAAATTGTTTGAACTTGACTCACACTAATACCTAATGATGCCCGTACCCGTACCTCAGCCAAACGAACGACGTTTGGCTGCTTCAATCATGAGCCGCACAGTTTTGACGTTTTCATCCCTCACCGACGTCGCAGGATGCCTTTCTCTAATATCATCACCAGGTTTAAATTCACTGAACCAGTTATATACAGTGGCACTGGATGGAGCTTTATCACTAAATTTTTTAAGTGTTTCATAACTTGGTTTTTAGTTTAGACCGCAATGTAAATCATAAAAAATCATTAAACAAAAATGTTCTCTTGTTAAATTCATTTTTCCGCAAACACTTATTTTTCAAATTGCCGCAAGAAATAAAACACAAATGACAGCTTTGAAAATTTAATAGCGCAAACAAAGACAAGCATTATGACAAGCAAAGTATTCCATTTTCAAAATTTGAATTTGTTTTTTTTATCTATCGTATTGAACAGTAGCCAGTTCTAAGAACTTTTAGTTTGACCTATCGAAAATGTATTATAAATCATGAAATATAATAACCTATTGTAAAAACTGGTAGAATCGATTCCACCCTTGATACTGAACGATCTAACTTCAGCTTTTGCTTTATTTCAATAACAAGCTGTATAATTGTACAGTGAAATCAACGAGACGTGTGCTTTACGTTTGTGTGAGTGCACACCAATAGTGTACAGTGCGAACCATTTTGACAATCGGATTGGGCAATACGGCACCCACTTACACGGATGCAAAGCTCATCATGTCTCGCTGTGACAATCGGATTGGACAATTCGGCATTCACTCATGCAGATGCAAAGCTCATGTCTCGTTGATAAATGTGTGGAAAAAACAGGAAACTTTCAAATATTGTAATTACGTAATACTGTATCAATTGCTGAATCACTTCCCGTAATGAGCTTGTTGTCGCCGGAATTCTAACAATAGCGAGGTTTGTTTTGGAGGGTCTTATTACTACACGTGTAGGAATTGCAAATTATTTTTCTATAAAAAAGTATCACTGAAAGTATTTAGAACTGGCTAAAAGAGGCATTTAAAAAAAATAATGTGTTACAAGCGATCGTTGAAGAGATCCCTTAGAGAAGAGTGGGACTTTTTGGCGGGAACTCGAGATGTGAAGTCAAAGTTCTTGTTTGATTATTATAAAAAATGTGTATTGTGGGTTTTATGGTTTAATATTAGTGACAGTTTATTACACTTCTAAGTGTTTTTATGCATTATATTTGTGATAATCAAATAAACGCTTTTTGCGTGTGCTTCCAAGGAGTCCAACTCTGCTGTCCTCAGTAGTAAACTTACGATCAGTTTACTGAGCGACTCCTAACATACTTCAAAGAGTCTGGATATTGACGAGATACATTTTAAATTGTTTTGACTATAAAATTGTCACAGTTTTTCTGTAAAATATATTCTGATTCTGAATCGAGCGGAATTGAATTTCAAAATCGGTTTAACTTAAACAAGCATCACTTAATTTGAAACTGGTTTCAAACCTTGGTTGAAAGCGATTACCGAGTGAATTTATTCATTTGTGTAGTCACTTCATTGCACATTGTGGTACAAAAGGCGAGCTTAATGCCTTATTAAGGCATTCTCTAGCAGTCAACCTTTGGTCAGATTGATCAGAACCGTTGATCAGAGAGTTTCAATTGGGAGGTGCGTAAAAGACTCAAAAGAGTTGTGAGTGCTGGCGAAGGCGCTGTACAAAAATGAAAAATGCTGATTGTCCCTTTCTCATTTACTACGTGCCATATAATATATAGTCAGATACTGTACTTAAGTACACAAGTTGGTTTTAAGCATTTTGGAATTTGAGCCCGTGATATTGTTTACAAGAATTCGTGGCTGTAATCTTATACCTTCGTCGTTAAATTTCCCCCTAATCGGTTATTTAGATACAATCTCCTTGTTTACTCAGTATACAGTACTGAGGAATGTTCAGAATATTTGTATTCGTTTTGGCGAATATTCGCCCAATGTGAAAAGTAGCTGAAAAAGTTTTCCACAAAAAGAATGCTTAAACGTTAATTTGAAAATCAGCTACACTTCTCGGCCGAAAGTAATACACATCGGCCTTTAGAAAGAGACTATCGGCTAGCTTCGGTTTTGTAGAGCGTCGTCTCTGTCGTGTGCCTGTACGACAGAGACGACGCTCTACAAAACAAAGCTAGCCGATCATAGTCGGTGCGTATTCAAACCCCAAAGTACGACAGACTAAATCTTACAGATACATTACGAAAACATTGGCCATCGGCTGATCCGGAAACACCCGAACGCGTCATCCAAGTTACCTCTAATTGTAATATACATATACTTTATTGCATAGACGGTTTTACAGTTTGAATTTCGTAAAATCTATTCTTAGTAAATCTTTACATCTTAGAAGGAAGTTGTTGTCCAAATTTGATGTTTCTTCTGCAGTTTCGACTCGGCGTTGATGAGTCAGTCAGGACATTTCTCTTTATATGTATAGAGAGAATAGATAACAGACAATATAATTAGTGTTTTTATCATTTATCAGTCAGCTAAATGTCGTTGGTAGCAGAAGTTATTTTGCATTTAGCAAAAATAGAAATTTTTAGAGCTGCGGAACAATTGATTGTTAAAACACATTTTTGGAACATTTTATGCACTTTTTTATATATTTGTACATCCGATGTTAATATAATATTTGTGCTGTTGTGAAAAGTAGAATTTTATTAATATAATAATTATTATAAATAAAGACTCCATTACCACAAAAATAGATATTATTTAAAAAAAAAGCTTACGAAAATTTTAATAAGCGTCTAACTAATCTGATTGATCGAGAACTTGTTACACCAGAGTTGAACATAGATTTAATTTTGTGTTTCTTATGGCAAGGGGAGAATACCTCTATAACAAAAATGATTATAATTTCAAAAATGTTTAATATGTCATTAGAGATAATTAAATGAGCAACGGAAAAACTGAATGGGCAGCAATTTAAATAGTTGGTTTTGTTGATCATGCTTTTCTGCTCATTTAGTGTGTTTTGCTGCTCATTTAACTACAACTCCAATAACGTTAACTAAATATCGTACCCGACCAATAAGATCCGTTGACATATTTTTAGGTAACTGTTTTAAAACCATCATTTTGTTTTGCGGGGAGTGAGATTATAATAGTTAGTTAATAAGAGTAGATGCAGTAAACGCATGTGTGCAGCGGATTGCAGTCTGTTAAACCTGTAAAAAAGAGGTGAAGTTTGAACGGAAGTATTACTCGTGGAAATGTCAAATTGGCATAAAAAGACAACCTAATACTATTTTACAAGGACAAGTAAAAACGATTTTTATAAAAAAATCTGTAATTTCATTATTTAACAATAATATTAACAATTCATTATTATTAATTATTGATCATTCAAATTCATTATTAACAATATAGCTGTAACCAGCTATTGTCTTAATTTTGAATTACCCTTGGGTAATCTTACTCCTATTACCAACAAGATGTTTATATAAAAAAAAATTGCGTTGTGATTTGTTTCTTATGCCAATTGAAGTTTCAACGATCGATATGTTGTCATGACGTTTTGATTCCGATGACATCGTCGTACTAAATATATTATTTGCAATGAAAACAACATGACTCGTTTCCGTTCAATCCTCGTCGAACTTAACATAATAATATTTTGTTTTTTTGATCATTCTCCAAAATCATTGCGTTTTTTACGACGCGTAAAAATTGCTCGTCGACTGCGTTTTTTTTTAATCTGCTATACTCTTGTTCCATTCGGATTACGTATCTTTAGTATCTTTACCTAAACGGATCTTAATGGTTGTTATAAAACATCTTTTTAAAACAGTCTTTTTTATTTCACTCGATATTTTTACTCTTTCGTCGAATCGTCGAGTGTAAGGACTAAGGTGAACCTGTGAATGTGAACATGAAGATAGGCACCACACCCGACCAGGTCAAGCCTGTCCCGGTCAATCCGGTACACCAAGCAAGGGGCGCCAATTTTTTATACGATCGACTTGCAATTGGTAGACCACAATCAGCCTGCTATGCAGCCTTGAGCCAATCTAGAAATTTAGGTAAAGACGGGTATAGCGATGTGGAATTGAGCGTTGATGATTGCAATAAGATTTGTCCTCTTTGACTGGGATCTCTGTTCGGACTTCTTCTGGCGAAGCCCTTTTCAAGGCCGCCTCCGCTCTGCCCTTCGTTCTCCCTCCTCTTCTCAAGATTTCCGTGTAGTTAAAACAGTTTTATTATATTTTTTATGTTAGGTTTGATCGTTTTGTGCAACAATGTTGAATTGGACATTCAAAATTGCCTTGAAGGAATTGCCGTATATTGACTTCGTTCCTGATTCCTAGTCTGGTGGCTAACTCGTTATCTGTTTCGCTATCCGTTTCGTTCAATTCGTGAATTTCCACTTGAGGCAAGATCTTTCCATTCTTCTTCAATTCTACCGTGTCTGAGTGAGTTTATCCACGTAAAGATCCACGTACCTAGTTTTCTCTGTGTACTTTTCTCTTGTGTGCTCTGTATCTAAATGCCGTGGTCAGCATATGGGGCGTTTCCCCCCCCTATCCTATAATTGCTAAATAAGAACTATAAAACAAAAAAATATCATGAGAGACAAAATTATCATGTCTACAAGATGGGTTGTTATTGTGTTATGTTTCAAGGACACATCATGAACATAAATAACAAAAGAATATAAACCGACGGCAACAGTTACCGACACTGGGAAAAATTCAATGTAAACGAACAAATAACACTAAAAATAAAACTGCATTTTATAATAACACGTTTCGTACTTTGTCTTTTCAAACAAGCCGTGATGTCGTGTCGTTGACTGTAAACTTACATGTAAATTATTTGTTTATTCTTGAGATTCCATTTATTATTGTGTAGCTTTCTTTATTATTAGGACGTTCACACGATGTTTTTGTTCTAAACATATTTTGATTTACCTGTAGCATTTTCGACTCAACTTCGACGACAACTTCGGGTTTTTACCATCGTATCCCTTCTCATTCTCATCTCTGAACTGCGGTTCGCACTTCTTGGACAAAGGGCTGTTGCGTACAGTGCACACTGTCTTCGGACATCTTTAAGACACTTTCTTCAAACAGTATTTATGGCGCGAACCCGAAAGTTGTGGAATTAATTGCCAACTGAGATTTTTCCATTGAATAGGATTCTGTAAGATCGGTAGTGATCTGGCAACTCTCCGGTGTTGCAGGCGTCTATGTACGACGGTGATCACTTACCATCAGGTGGACTGCCTGCCTGTCATATCTTCTTCTATATAAAATAAAATCTCTTATGCGTATTTTAGTTTTTTATTTGTAACTATCCGTGGTTCCGGCGCGAGATCAACATTTATCTTTAAACTTTTTTAATTTCGAATGGAACAAGAGGTTTTTATAATAATTATTACATTTCGTTTGCATAATGGTATGTTGTGTCACTGAAGTGATGTAAGTACACAAATGTGTTAAGATCATAGCCTTAAATTGAGAAAACATACGGCAAGTATGTCGTGTTATCGCGCTTAGTCGTGTGCTTGAAGATCTAATCGTGCATAATTTGAAATAACCATTATAAATTCTTTTAGAAACGCACAAAAAAAGCTTGTACTCGTGCAACGTTTAGTTGGCCAATGCGAGTACTTACTAAACACGATATTAAAGTTTCACGAATCATTATTGCAAAAAAATCATCTTTTTTGAATTTTTACCACACCCAAAATATTTGGTAATTTTGCAAAAAAAACGTACCTTATACTCGGTATGTTAAATAACACAAAATCATCGGCAGGATCCATGGTTATTTGTCTCGGGAAAGGTTTGGACATATGTATTGTTATTGTGCGTAGCGCTAACAGTGCCGTATATTTTCTCCCTCATTAAAATATATGTATTGTTATTTTACAATTAAGACAAACTGTTTGAGTTAACACGCCTTGTTTAATTTCGTATGTAAATTTTGTTAGTAATTTTGTACTGAGATAAACATTCAATATTACCATTAGGTACCAGTTGAAAATTTAGATGTAGCCTATTAACAACTTTGGGCGCTAAAATTATATATTTACTTATCAAATTAGATGAAGTATAAAGATAGATTAAAAAGTGCTATATATATAGTTAAGAAACGCATGCACTTATCACATGTGTGTACTATTTGTCGAATTTATACATGGAAAACGAGCTTCGTAATTTTAATTAAAATTGTAGCTTTTTAATACTGTAGCGTAGCGATTTTGTTTATTAAATAGCATTATTAAATTGTTAGTTTGGCAAATGAAAATTGGCACAACGGTAACTACACACTTATATTTGGAATTCTTTGCAAGGCAACATTTTTTTTTTAATATGTATTTTTTTGATTTTTTTTCCATAAATGTCTCGATGAGTTTTTAGCTATGAGTTTTTTAGCTTCGATGAGAAGTGAAGGTTTTTGTTTGATTATTATAACGATTGTGTATTGTGTATTTTGTGATTAGCGATAGTTTACTAAACTTCAAAGTGCATAATATTTGTGCTCAATTTGATAATCAAATAAAAGCATGAGTCTAAATTATTCGTGCGATTCCAAGAAGTCCAACTTTCTGCCCTCAGTAAACCTACTATGACTTCCACCGAGCAACTCCTAACTTGCTTCGATGGGATTGAAGAATGACGAGATGGGTTTTGAATATTGATTTTCAAATTGTTAATTATGAAAAAAGCTTGACACTGGCACAATGTGCTAATTGCGCTGTTATCATAATAAAAAATAAAAAAAAATTCAATAATGTCGATTTACTTCTTGCTTTATTGTATCCATTGATTTTTGTGGTTAATATTATGTACGGATCACATATAGGTATGTTGAAGTCGTCGAAAATGTTACATATAATATTGAAATAATTGAAAATATATGTCACCTGAAATAATTTGCCGCTTCTTGTGAAATTTTCATTGGTCAGACTTTAACATGGGTACAATTGCGATGTTTAATTTTCAAATTGATATAAGATATTGATTGATTTGATATTATTTTCTGCAAGCACAACAGATGTGTGCGAAATCGATGCGTCCTACATATAAGGGCCTAAGTTGAAACTCCTGACTTTTAAGCACAGCTAATTAAAGTTGTGAAACGTTATAAAAAGTCAAAACATTATACTTCATTAAAAAATCCTAATATGTATAATATAAAATCTATTAAACATCATTTTCTATAACGCAAAGACCAATATTTAAAAAAAGCAAACCAGATTAACTTGTTTGCCTTTATATGTAGGAACCATCGAAGAACAATGCGATCGCGACATCAATGCAAAATAATTATGGTATATCGAACGACTAGCGTTTTAGCTCGTAACGTAACGTTATTTAAATTTAACGATTGCATAAAATTTCTTGGCCCCTTTCTAACAATTCAAGTTTCAAATAGATCTGAAAGTAACCATGAATTTTTAAGCAATGTTAATTTTAAGCTTATTTTTAAGCAATAAGAGTTGCAAGTTCGTTCGAATGTTTTAATAATTTGCTAAGTTGCCATTGTCTTATTCGTTAATTTTATGCATTGATGATATGTATAAATACCTAACTGTTGAGTGATTGATAGTTTGTAGTCGATAATTAATTTTAGATTTTTGAAATAATTATACATAAATATATCGGTAACATTTATGGTTTTGTATTTCTATATTAAGTTTTTAATTTTTAGACAATAATTGTTTTCAATTCGTTATTATACTACTTAGTGTTAAGGGCACATTCCTTTTGTGTAATTTTTAATTTTCTACGCAGAATGTCCAATCGAATACAGCAAAAAATAAGACTGCATTTAAATTTAAAAAAAAATAAAAAATAGCTGTCAACAAACTGGTTTGTTCTGTAAAAAAATGATTACGTAAATACAGTACTGGCAAATAATTTTGGTTTAATTATTTTTACACGTAGTAGTAGAATGGTAATGCCATAACAACCCTTTTATCGTCCAGTGTTGGCCCTCCACATGCATTGTCTTGTGCACGAGGGATGTTCCTGGCCCAGCGGGTTGGCGAGTCCACTCTTTTCGAGGTGGTGTAGTTCCTCAGCGCCTGTGGTAGTGGCTCTGTTATCCTTAGTCACCTTTTAACACACAACATAGCCACACAACACCACAAGCGAATTTTTATGACTATTGACAGTGGAAACAATATTCTGCTGTAGAACAATTAAAATATTCTGTAGTGGGTGAGTGCACGCTGCATTCCCATAGCCGCTGGGCGCACTCGACTGGCCACGTTACCTCTCTCTCACAGAAGACTACCTTGAAATGTACTGCATTTCCTACTTTATCGTATTTCCCCAATGTACGTACGTGTTTCCGTAGTGAGTGAGATATGCCAGAGCCCATTCCCATGCCATCCTATCCCTCCCCATTTTCCCAATCCATTCCTTAATCTGCAAAGGTAGGTAACGCATCTGGGGGCGTGCCAACGTTTGTCATTCTGGACTGATGTTGGCATGTCTATGGACGACAGTATCCACTTACCATCAGGTGGACTGTACAGCCCAATTTCTATAAAAAATGATTTTATAGAAAG
Organism: Sesia apiformis; assembly: GCA_914767545.1. Classification (NCBI taxonomy): domain Eukaryota; kingdom Metazoa; phylum Arthropoda; class Insecta; order Lepidoptera; family Sesiidae; genus Sesia; species Sesia apiformis. The sequence continues at coordinate 2,354,244 of OU611968.1, forward strand.
AAATCGTCAGACGAGCAGATGACTTATCACCAGATTGACATATTGTGGTAAGTGAGTATTGTGGCACATGCACATCCTCGATACATGTCGACATCAAGGAAGACATACATGGAAGGACTACTGCCTTAAAAGGCTTCGTTCGCATATGGACAGATTCTTAAAAAGACAGATGATTCTCATGTGGACAGAAATATACATTCATGAATATGACTTAATAAATTTAAAAGACTTTGTTCTCATAATATTATATGCCATAATCAAGGGATTATCGTAGCGGGCAGTAGGTACATTGTACATTCACCAACACAAGTTTATTACACATTAGCTGTAGCTTATCTGTCCCGATGCTACCGAAACTCCTTATTTATATTCTCGAATTACCCATAATTAATTTCAATATTCTTTTTATTATTATTTTCCCATTTCCTTCTTATTAATATAAGAGCTAACGTGATTCCATTGAAGTAGGGATATGCATTGATAACCCATAATCCCATCAGTCTTATTACTCACTAGCTGTGCGCGGCATGCGTTGCATGCCCGGCAATTTTTTTGCACATAATATATAACCTATGTCCATCTGGAATAATGTACCTTTCAAATGGTGAAAGAATTTTTCAAATAGGTGTAGTGGTTCCGGAGATTACCCCCCACATACACACAAACTCACAAAATTCGCACTCTCTCTTTATTATATTATTATAGATTTATTACTCGAAAAAAAAGGCGAAAAGCCGATATAAAGATTGATATTCAAATTAGTAAAATCACATCGGATTCTATCAACAATATGATTTCGACGACAGAGTGTTTGGGTCGATAATCTGTCCAAAAGAGAAATAAAAATGCATATGCGGACGAAGCCTTAAAAGCGACGCGCCCGACTTGCTCTACTTAGGACCTTAAATGTTATTGTAGCACTTCGAAAAAGGTCAATTTAAAATATTTCACATCATGATTCATTGACACATCACTTTATAGATAGACGAGTTAATTGACTGAATTTGTAGGACGAATTGATATAAATTGTATCTATAAATACCTACTTATTAAACTTCAATTATTAAGAGCAATATGCGAATCATCGTTACTTGCTACATATTTAGCTACATATACATATACGACTTGCTACATATACGAATACGACCGGTTATTTGAACGTATAAACACGTAATTAAATATTTACATACCTACCTATATCATTTTCTAAAACTTATACGACTATTCTATTTTTAGACACAACAGTCACATAGGAAGACGTGAGCTTTATATTATACATATATGTCGTGACCACATGCTGTAATTTAGCACTTAAAGAAGAATTTACTGAAGAGCAGCTAGATAATGTAATACAACTTTCTTAACCTTTTAGCTGGTGTCTAGCCTCATGCTGTATTATACCATCAGCCTATATCTCTCCACTGTTGGATATAGGCCTCTCCCAACGTGCGCCACCACACACGACCTTCAGATCTTCTCATGCAACCACCACCGGCGAATTTCTGTCCACTTGGTCGGTGCGCGTCCCACATTGCGCTTCCCGTGCGTGGCCTCCAATCGAGGGCTCGTCTATCCCATCGGTCCTGCGGCAAATACGACCTGCCCTATGACACTTCAGTGGCAGTCCCGAGCATAGCCCTTTCCATAGTTCGCTGCGCGACTTTCAACCTGATCATCGCCAGCCTATCGTCAGAGCCCACGTTTCAGTACCGTATGATATAACACAAACAGATTATATTATCAGCAGGGGTCGGGGTTAGGTAGTGCTATTTTGGTAGTTCTGACGAAATTATATTAATATGGATATACCCCGGGATTCCCGGGAAACTGAATCTGTTTGTTAATGATGTTGTACCTATGTCTAGATTATTGTGTGTGTATTGAATTATTTAAAATAGATACATCTTATATTCCCACTTTATTAAGGCCTATGGTGCGTAGTGAGGATATCAAGAAAACTGAAATAGGTTTAAAAAAAATATTTGCTACAGTAAACTCAGTTACATAGCGAAATAAACGTTGGTACATAGATTGAAATGACAGCCGAGAATATAATGCCCGGAAAAGGGAAGGTCTACATTCAGCTTTCTTACACCGCCAAGTACCAAAATCACACTACTTAACCTCGACCTCTAGTCTATTGTATTCAGAGTTGTACAACAACATGTTCAATGTATACGTTATAAACATATGTACAATACATATGTTTATAACGTTTTGATATATTTTGGTCGTGTTTAGTCATATGCTAAAATTAGGTTTAAGTAACGAGTTAGTAGAACAACATAATACTAGTAATTTACATGAAAACATTTGTATAATTAATATCGTTTGCATTAAATTAATTAAATTATTTAATTACTTCGTAAACAATAGCTAATTAATCACCAGTTACAAAAGTTTGCGAATGTTTACAAAATTGTGTATTTAGAGAACCTGTGAGAATATAAAATGTGATAAATATAAATGTGTGGTAAATAATGGTTATTTACTTACGTATTACCTGAGTAGGCTTTCCAGTGTTGCCCATCAATTCACCTGCTCAGGACCCCTACAATTGAAAACGATAAACAACAAATAATCATTGGATGTAAATCTAATGTAATTTAACAAGTACCTACTGTTGCCCTGGAAATGCTTGCAAGGTGCATTAAAACGACTCCAACTCTGGGTTTTGTAGTATAAAATCGTTACGTAGGCAGCAGCTAGGATTAGGATTATATTTTATCTTCTGCAAGCTAATAGAGAGTGCTGATAACCTACAGGTTATTATATTATGGACTCTCATTCGTGAGGTCGTCTTATAAATTATCCCTAATTCGATGATGAAGGAAAACATCGAGGCGAAACCCACGTGTCTGAGAAAAGGTTTGCACTAATCACATTGTTCACCTATCACATTGTGAATAATGTGGTTTATAATAATAATAAAATCAATGAAGTCAGTATTTGGTAAACAAATGTCCTTTTCCACGTTTGTCTTTTTCTTTTTTTTATGTACGCAGGCGGCAGACGAGCATACAGTCCACTTGATGGTAAGTGGATACTGTCGCGCATTGACATCCGCGATACATGCCAACATTGGTCCAAAATGACAAACGTTCGCACGCCCCCGGATGCGCTGCCTATCTTTGAAGATACAGGAATGGATTTGGAAAATGGGGAGAGATAGGATGGGATGGGAATGGGCTCTGGCATATCTCACTCATTACCGAAACACGTACGTACATTGAGGAAATACGATAAAGTGGGAAATGCAGTACATTTCAAGGTAGTCTTGTGTGAGAGAGGGGTAACGTGGCCAGTCGAGTGCGCCCAGCGGCTGTTAGACCCTCTCTCGGCACTCTCCCCCTCAAACTATACATTATCTGATTTTAAATAGGTAAGGTCGTGTTTGTTACTGTGTTTTTCTATATGTTTCAAGCTATGTTTACGTTGTCTTTCATCTACCATCGCGTTTCATATTTATTTTTGCAACAATAACGCAAGAAATACACGCGTATTGTCATACTTAAATAACAATATTTTATTCCCATTTCGATTTCATCATGTTTACTTTTCAAATAATTTCGTAATTGTGGCCAATTTGAATTCGAGTATTACGTTTTTACGCCTCGGGGCAAAAGGGCCTTCTCAGTTGGAAAGAATTCTCATTTTATGCAATAATTTTATCTTGCCCTGCGGCTTAGATCTTTCTTATCAAATTATGAAGATATTTTGCAAAAATAAGATTGTCTTTTTATATATAGCGGAAGACTTTTTATAGAAAGAAAGCGACAGACGAGCACATAGTATGTGAATATTGTCAGACATCTGCGATACATGCCGATATCAGTCCAGAAGCGTTGATACGCCCCCGGATATACCACTTATCTTTGGAGATTTTGGAATGAATTTGGATAGGAGATAGGGTTGAGAAAATGGAGAGGTCCATTTTCTAGCCCATGCTCTGACATAGATCTCACTCACTACCGAAACATATCCCTACGTATATTGGGGGAACAGGATAAATTGGGAAATGTTTTACGTTTTATCGGTAGTCGTCTGTGAGAGAGGGGTTACGTGACCAGTCGAGTGCATCCACCCTCTCCCAATAGACAGTCGGTGATAATGCCAATAATCGTGGACTGTCTGTCGAGGTGCCTACCTACTCAGAGAGACGGTCTGCTAGGGTATCAACCGGAAGAAGATTTCTTAACTATTTCAGTACAAGGTCTTCCCTTCCTATTCATTAAGATTTATTTATACAAATAGATAAACACATCTGTGTTTTATTAATGCAGAAACGGATCTTTTCCAGATGGGTGATTTTCGATTTTTGATAAAATCTTATCCCGAACCGGTTCCTGAATCTTTTATTATAATTTGTTTCGACAATTACAAATATAAGTGTGACATTCTAATGTGGATAGTTATTTTCTTAGGTTCTGTAAGCATTATGTTATTGTAATATAAAAAATAAATATTTATTTTGGAATAATATTTAGAAATATACTTATTTGACTAGAAATTACAACATTTTTATAAGTGTGAGGGAGAGAGCAATCGACAGCCTTCAAACAGTAATAGAGTATGAGCAAGAAAGCAATTGATAGCCTTCAAACAGTAATAGAGTGTGAGCGAGAAAGCAATTGATAACCTTCAAACAGTAATAGAGTGTGAGCGAGAATGCGTGCGAGCGGTTGCCATTCTCTTATAGTTTCTTTAATTCAAAGAATGTGTATCTATCAAGAAAGAAGAAACTATGACCGTAGAGATATTAGATTTGTTTAATTAAGACATTTAACTAATAAATAGCCTTTTAAGCCTTTTTTATTGCGTATTTATTTTTTATTCCTAACCAAAAAAATGGGGATTTGGCAACCCTGACGACAACCCCACCCTAGACTACCAGGGTTCTTAACAGGTGCCGTGGCGCCCATATCACTCCAAAATAGCCGACTCACTGTCTCATGCTACTACATACTTAAAATATATCAAATTTGCCACCTATCGGAATATTTACTCTTTCTGGTAGATGACAGGGTGGCAAAGTTCATGGTGCAAAGTAATTACTCAATGAAATAGAAACTTTTCTTGTTTTATTTTGATATGCGGAAAGAATTATTTTTTCGGTTTTCTTACTGCAGATACATATATTTGCCTGCGGCTCTGTTCGCTTGGAAAATTAGCCCGTTATTTTCAAAACTACTGAACCAATTTTATAAAAAAAAACCCTATAATCTTCCGGAATACATACACGGCTGTGATAATAGCAATAAAATCTGTCCAGTAAATACCGAGATTAACGCGACCAAACAGACAGATAGATATAAAAGAATAAATATGTAACTATGTCAGTGCTAAACATACAGAATGATTATGTTTAGACTAACAACAAAACAGAGAATGAAAACATTATGATACGCTACAGAAATACACTTCAGACAAATATTTGTGTGTTTACATTCGAGTTACTACGCGTTATTTTATTATGACGTTAGCAGAACTTGTTGTAACTTCTCTACCACTTTCGGGTTATAGGTATAGGTTATAGTAGCATAAACTCAGAAAAAGACCGATCGCATAAAAGTTGTAGAGCTTCAGGTGTTCCTATCCAGCGATCCATATGTATACCGTATCATAACCAGCCCTTTCAGTACTCACTGCTGGACATGGGGCCTTTTCCTATGCACACTGTTTTGTGCATGAGAGATGTATTGCGTTAAAACAGCACGCTGGTCAATCGGGTTAATAAGCAGTCCGCTCCTTTAATATAATCAATAATCATTTATTTCGCAAGTACACTAGTAAGAAATAAATGGTAGGTATATCGTCCCACAAGCGTGCAAAAAATGTTACAATTTATATATTAATTATTACGATTAGTCATTACATTATCATAATTATATTAAATTATGATCACTTCATTACAATATCGTCATTGTATCGTGGTCAAAATAATCATTAATTTTGTAAAAGCAGTGACATAGTTCCTCGGGGCTTGCGGTAGCCGGCTTATGACAACTGCGCCCGCGGATACAAATGAGGTCATTCTACCTATACTAAAACCGATCGACGACGCCACACGGTATGTATTGACGTCGAATTAATCTTTGGATTTTTTGAAAAGTTTCATAACTCTAATAAACGTGCATTACTTTAATAATCCTGCCAATCTATATGAAAAAAAATGTAAACGTTCGTTTGTTCAAAATCTTAAATCTCCGAAAGTTCTTCACCTCGAAGTTCTTCTTCGCTTTGAAATTTTGACACAACGTTGCATTCGAATACTCGAATACTCGCGTGTTTTTATATACATATAACAGGGTAAAAACATGTTTTTTACCCAAAAACAAATAAAAACTGGGTAAGCGCCATCTGTTGGGCAGCCACAGCAACTCGAGGCCGGGCACAGCTAGTAAATGAATAATTAGACAATGTATTTACAATGTTTACGTTATTATTTTTCCAACAGTAAAACGTGTAACATCTTGTAACTAATGTTACACAATATTTTGTATTCATACAATCACTACAACTGCAAGGACCGTATATTGAACCGTCTTTAAAAGTGGACTCACCAACCTTCTTGCCTAGCGTGCCATTCCAAGGTCATACATCCTTTATTCACAGGACAATATGCACGAGGAGGCCCGTCTCCAGCAGTGGATACTAAAAGGGCTGATGCGGCAGACGACCGTATATAGTTAACCTTATTTTGCTTTCATTGCGAACAGTAATGATAATCTTGATTTAAAAAAAATGGTTGAGTGTCAATGAAATAATCGCGTATCCGTATTACATATAACGTGTACATGTACATTACATTCACAGCAGTCCCTTAGAATGATACTTAATTTTGTATTACACCCTATATAAGGGTCCTTCAAAAATACCGTGAAATATTTTAATATGTCAATCAGTACACTAAAACTATTATATATAACTAAAAATTAACCAGTATTTTTTATTACATTAAACATAAATAATTGGTGAAAAACTTACTCACATGTGCATAACACTATCCACAGTAACTCGCTCGGTCTTTCACCTTTGAAAGCGCCCGCTTCTGTCAATAAGTACGCGTAAATAGGTATCAACTACGTAATGTGTTATGCACATAACATACCATCAGCCCATGTCTCGCTACTGCTGGATACAGGCCTCTCCCGAGGCACGCCATCACACACGATACTCGGCTCTTCTCATCCAACACTACTGGCGAATTTCTTCAAATCTATGGTTATGCACACACGAGTAAATTAATCATCAATTATTTATTTTGAATGTAATAAAATAGTCGCGAAATACATGTTAATTTTTAGTAAGATATAATAGTTTTAGGGTATTGATTAACATATTAAAATATTTGGCACTATTTTTGTAGGACCTTATATAAATCACGAAACTGATTGGTGTTTTGAATCCAGCTTATACCATATTTGTTAAAGTATGAGGCGAAGGGTGACCAAAAAAGGCAGTAGTTTTTAAACTACTATCTATCTAAGTGATAGGTATTAACCTATCACTAGCATTTTCCTGGGGTTAATCCTGGATGTTAGATAGAACTTCAACAACAACTAAAGCCTCTGGCGTTGATATCAAACACAAAACTGCTGACCAATTTTTTTTTTTAGAAATTAACATGTGTTTAGCTATAGTAAATGGAACGAAGCCATAGCGAGTTCTTACTAAATGGAAAACGACATCTGTCCTACATTTTTTGCGAACAATACTGTTTACATCTTAAACAGCCTCATAGGCTTCAATTTATATAAAACAAACAGACTTCTATTGAACTTTTGTTTACCTTTTATCTCATGCGTTAATCAATAAAGTATAGTCACCCTTAATTGAGTAGCGAAAATTTTTGCCGAAACTCGAAAGTCGAAAGTCAAATTCACTGCTATTCATATATTTTTTTACAGGTCATAATAAATCAAATATTCAATAGTATGTATGTAGGTAAGTATATGTACATATATTTTAGGTATATGTAGTCTTGTGGTTTGTCTGTGATGGGTATCGATTATTTAATTTTAAATAAAATATAAGTTGCGGGACGTACATAGGCGTACATGTGCGTACACGGCAATGTGTGTAATTAATAATCTATACGTTTCTGTATATAATTAATTACGGCTGTCTAGCGTAAAAATATATGAGTAATTAATAAAATACGTACTTTGAGGGGGGGGGAGTGCACGCTGCAATCCAACAGCCGCTGGGCGCGCTCGACTGGCCACGTTACCCTTCTCTCACAGAAGACTACCTTGAAATGTACTGCATTTCCCACTTTATGTTATTTCCCTAATATACGTACGTGTTTCGGTAATGAGTGAGATGTGCCAGAGCCCATTCCCATCCTATCCCTCCCCATTTTCCCAACCCTTTCTCCAAATCCATTGCTATAGCTCCAGGTAGCGCATCCGGGGGCGTGCCAGCGCTTGTCATTTTGGACTGATATTGGCGTGTATCGCGGATGTCCATGGGCGACAGTACCGCTTACCATCAGGTGGACAGTATGCTCGTCTGCCGCCTTCGTACGTAAAAAAAAAGATATTTGATAAGAACTTAAAAAAAATATCACTCGTGCCGGCGAATCTGATGGGCTGGTCCCTATTAGTATCCACTGTTGGACTACACAATCGGCCTTTAATACGGCACGCTGGCCAAGCGGGGTTGGCGGCTCTACTCTTTTATGGGTGGTGTAGTTCCTCAGGGCTCATGGTAGCCGCTTTGTTCTCCCCTAGTCTCCCTTCCACGACACCCACATGAAGAGATGGGGTCGTACACTACGACACCACAAAGAATTCCTATCCGTATATCCTTTTCATCAGACGTGGTAGTACGGGGGAAATGGAGAGGCGTAACGACGAATGGGAATAATCTAATTTTGTAAAAGTCGTTGATTATTTATCCCGGAAGGTTTTATATATTTTCACCGTGGTCGAATACTTTTCAAAACATGTCGTGTTTTCCAAGACTAAAACTTTTCTATGGTAAAATTGGTTTCCGAACTGGCAAAGTCGCGGACAAATCCTAGTTAAAATTAAGAGGCATACAGACGGTCCAGGATGTAAATAAATCACACCAGACATAGTATGATTAAATTCCAGGTATAAAATATGTAAAGCGTACCTTGAAATGAACGCGAAAAAGGCCCTTTAATATTTAATATGGATACGAGGCTATATCCCAAAGACTTAATTTTTCGCTCGATTCCTAAATCGTACTCCAAAAATACTTAAAAGTATTGTCATTCTGGATGGATTATGGCATATGTCGCGAATTTCGCAGGGCGACAGTATCCACTTACCGGGTGGACTGTCCGCTCGTGTGACATCTTTGTATAAAAGCAAGTTATCAGAAAATTAGAATTTATTTCAATATCATAAAGAAATATGTGTGTAGGTACCTATTCTTTCAGGTTTATACAATTATTATCAATATATACCTACAATACGAGTACAAAATTATAAAATCAGAATAAATCCGTGTCGGTATATCTAATATTTTTTGAAAAAAGTCATTGCAATGTAAGGTTCGAACGACATAGAGTCCAAAACAACAAACTTTGGAATTTTCGTGTCTGTCCGTACGATCGCATCCTTACGCAAAAACCACGTGATTTTGCTATCGTTATAATTTATTATCCAGACCAAATATCAAGCTAACGACACTTACTGTAACCAAAACGCGCGCGAAGTTATATATAATTTCTAGTTATAAATATATACCTAAACATACAATTATTTATTTATACTTTATTGTGCCAATATAACGTACCTATCTACAAAAGCAGATTTCTCAAGGCATTTTTTGCCAGCCAACCATCGGACGAACGAAAACCATACTTAGTGTTGTAAAATGAGTCTTAAATCAGCGCTAAATGAACCTTAAGAACCTAACCGTAATCCCTAATCTTAACATATCCTCTGTCCATCTGCATCAGTTTATTTAAACTTCTTAAAAGTGGACTAATTTAGAAATCGCTTAGTAGCTTAAGTTAACTCTAAAAGCTTAAGTTCACCTCTAATATACGAGTAAAATAAACAAAAAATATACACACAGTTTATTTTTATAATATTAGTTAAAATATTTAGTAACATGTTATATTAGTTTGTGGCAATTGAATATTTAGAATTGAAATATAATAGATACCTCAGTTCTACTTATGAATGGGAATAGGGAAGAAATACTTAGAAATAGTGTTGTGAAAACGAGCGCTCGACGCTCGAGCGCTAAATGAGCGTTGATGAATCGATGAAGACTCGAGTGTTAAACGCTCGTCAGCGTAACACGTAGCTCAAACGAAGATTTAATGTCATTGGCTTTGTGTATTAATCTGCTTCAATGCAGCTTTTGAAGAACGCTGATCCTTATATCACAGGCCTTACCTAATTTTGGGATCAGCGGCCTTCACCGCTGCATTTGCACTGCTGCAAGCCATGTAATTAAGTTTTCGTAGCATTGTATTTTTACTTTCTTCGTCAATATTACTAAGGCTGTGACAAATAAATTAATTTATTATCATTATAGTCAAATTTTTAACGTTTCTTGAAACCCTTGAGGTTAAATGCTCGAGTCTAAAACGGTTAAACTTAAGGTTCGCTAATACCCATTTATTATATAGTCTGTGACTATAGACACACATAAGGGGTCATCCATAAATTACGTCACACGTTAAGGGGGAGGGAGGGGGTCAACAAAGTGTGACATCGTGTGACAAGGGGGGAGGGGACGAGTCATAAGCTTCGTGACGTCACATGTATAAATCTAAAATATTAAAACTAAACTTCAACTCTAACGAAAAACTTTAAAATATTACTAACTATATCAATATTATTATAAGGTTGTTTTAATTTAATAATTTTTAAATTTAAAATTGCAAAATATGTGACGTCACACCAGGGCAGGGAGGGTCACACAAATGTTACCACCTGTGACAAGGACGGGGGGGGGGGGGACTCAAAAAATCATGAAATTCGTGTGACGTAATTTATGGATGGCCCCTAACCTAATATGACTCTACGTTTGTAAGCAACATTAACAATTATTGTGTCGATACTAATGTATTTGTGTTCTCATAAAGTCTTCCCTAAAACCGCACTAGAATCTTAGTGTCAAATCAAAACAACGCATAAGTCACTAAACTGCGTACGCCCTTGACCTTGAGAATTGGGTCTTTGAAACCACTCAAATTCCCGTGGGAGTACTCATTATGGTTTTACGTGCTTTCCCATTTCACGTTGGCCGGGTGCCAGGCGAATTCAGTGCGCGCTCTACAAAAATATCAATGAACGACGTACAACTAAGGGGATTGGCACACGGTGCCACCGACCGCCGCGGTTGTTGTCATAATGACGTAGAAATTGGGCGTTGACAGATGCTGCCACTAAGCGTCTCGATAGTTGATGGAATGACGTAAAGCTAGGGGCATTCACATTTGTTTTTCATTTTTTCACACAACTATTAAACAGTTCATATCAGTTCAATAGATATATGATGGTCGTACTTTTGGTTTAAATATGCGCGTATCGATGTGCTGACTGACCATAGAACATGTTAACAGATTGTTACATAATAAATGGTACTTATGTACAATGTTCTGCCACATAATGGCATGCAAATATAAAAAAACACTATGGTCACACAAATTACAACCTTAGCGGATGTGATGTCAATGTCATGATAAATACTCAATATCCTGATATCTATTGTATTGATATAATGTGTTGGAGTCTCCTCTCTCGTGCACGTGCATAGCCGCTGGGCACAGGCTTCATGGGTTTCTCACAGAATAATACATGGAAATATACTGCATTTCCTACTTTATCGTATATTCCCAATGTACGCACGTGTTTCGGTAGTGAGTGAGATATTTCAGAGCCCATTCTCATCTCATCCCATCCTGTCCCTCCTCATTTACCAACTCTTTCTTTCTCCCAATTCATTCCTTAATCTGCAAAGGCGGGCAGCGCATCTGGGACCGTGCCAACGTTTGTCATTCTGGACTGATGTTGGCATGTATCGCGGATGTCGATGGGCGACAGTATCCACTTACCATCAGGTGAACTGTATGCTTGTCTGCCGCCTCTTCATTCATTAAACGTCATTCATAATAATAATTCCATATGTGGAATATGCTCAGAACTCTACGAATATGTTTACGCTGATTGACTGAGCGATTAATTCAAATAAGTAAGCGCTCATTAGCTAGATACGAGTATGTAGCGTCTAAGCAAACTGTTTGCACCGTGTATGTGAAATCAATATCTTAATTTTAATTTATGAAAACTATTAGCCTAATATGAACACGACCTTATAACTTTTCGATGCCATTTCCAACCGCGCGGCCGTTAACAGTTCAATGTAGGAAACGCCTAACGCAAGTAAACAAAAAGTTATAAATAAATTTAAAAGCCAATGTCATGCCCGGAGGTGTCTACAAGATTTTTTATTGGTCAAATATGGTTAATTTTTCTATTTAAAATCCAGACGCTAGTAGAAGTTGAATTGCGTCTGATTTTTGTCGTAAACACAGATGAGTAAATCTAGATTTATTTATGTTCGATTCAATCGCATAACTGTTGGACGGATGTGCGGAATACAAGTTTTATTTTTAGATGGTCGGACATCTTTTCATAAAATGGTATTTCTAATGATGCAAGCATAGATTTATTTGTGGATGTAAGTGACCATCGTGGTTACTAGTTTAGTAAAAATATAATTATTTAGCATCGGATGTATGTAAATAAACGGGAATGTGCGGGGACTCGTTAAATTATATACCATTAAGTTATTGGGCTGTAAATGATTATGTTATAGTATTACTTAAGGAATAAATACTTAAATCAGAGGGTCGTCTTGAGAAATTCAGGTATGAGTTGTAAGGAATTGAAAATCGTGGGCTTCTGCCACTACTTCATAGAGAATATTTAGTATCATCATTATAAATGTCTTAAACAATAACGATGTTGATGGAAACTACTTTTAATTTATTGGTATACTGATTCTAAAATTCCAATAATATTCAAAACAATGTAATCCACAATACGTATCATTTTTTTTTATTAATATTCCTCTCAGGCTTTGATAATGTAATAGATAAATTACAAGTTAATTCAAATCGTCTTGTTATTTTTTCATGTTTTCAATATTTTTAAAATAAATTAAGGATAACATGAACTCAGAGAAGAAAAACAATGTTCATCCCAGATTCATGGGGCCTCCTCAATCCCGAGGCTCTGGGCCCATGTCTAAAGATGGCTCTGACATAAATAAATAAAAATATCATACTCTTCAGCTGCTTGTTGTAGATGCTAGTGACCGGTCAAATCAAATCATTTATTTGCTACATGAGTAGTAACACTGGTTATCGATACTACCTAATATCTGCATACGAAGCAGTCCGTTTAATCTCGCAATACAGATGGATAAAAAATCTGGAACATACATGTATTCACAAATCCGCATTGGGCCTGCGTGGTGGATTACGACCCAAAAACCTCCTAGTAACTAATAATGGGAGGTCTGTGCCTTGTTTTCGGCTGTACTTAACTGATATCGATTATAACTTGTATTTCCTCAATAAATGACAGAGGAATCTATATTGAAAAGACTTAAAGCTAAAGAAGATTTACAACAGATTTAAGTCGATATTCATTACAAAAGTTAAATTAAATTTTCCATAGAACGGGATTTGAGCGTCTTCCAAGTTAGAAATTGATGTGCTGCGTATATTGAATTGTGTTATTTGTAAATAACAAATTGTATTTTGTTTCTACTCGATCAGATAAACATAACCAGCCCTTTTGTCGTGTACTACTGGACATGGGCCTGCCCATGCACATTGTCTTGTGTATGAGGGATGTATGTATGCGTGTGTGTATATATGCATGCGTGTGTACTCGTATGTATGTATGTGCGTATGTGTGATGAACCAAGCGAGTTGGCAAGTCCACTCTATTAGAGCTGATGTAGTTTCTCAGGCTTTGTGGTAACGGGTATGGTGTGCCTTGGTCGCCTTTTACTACCCTTCGGAAGGGATGGAGTGGTGCTATTCCAAAACCGGCCGCCACCACGGCCAACTTGATCGAAAAAGCCTATAAATTCACAGCCCTCCCTTTGCAATCATAAGGGGGTTTCGGGCCGTAATCCACCACCCGTGGGCCCAATGCGGATTGGTGGATATTACACATGTCCCAAATTTGCACGAGCAATTTTATTTATTTCTGACGCTTCTTTCACACGAGCCCGTGATAATTAAAAAAAGGAAAATAATGTAAGTACAATTTATTGCACAACAAAAACAATACATTGCGTGAAAGTGATATGAAAGTTTGATAGGTATACAAAAGGTAGGCCTTATTGCTAAATGTTTGTATTTAAGTAAATTAGTGTCCACAATATATATATATATATATATATATATATATATATATATATATATTCTAGTTGTTGTCCGCGGCTTTGCTCGCGTATATTTCATTGCTTTTAATTGTGATTCCATACAAAATTTGACACTTTTTATTTGTAGCCCCCTGACACAATATTGAAAAATTGTAAGTATAACACGTGTTTAATTATTATTTGTATTGTAGAATTTACCTAGCTTCAAGTTAGGACTATCAAATCAAAATTCCATACAAACTTCTAAACTCTGTTTCACCCTTTTAGGGGTTGAATTTCAAAAAGTCGTTTCTTAATTAGTTGTTACGCCATTAAAGGAAGCTACTGTTCAAATTTATTTTTTGTTGTTTCTGCGGTCTCGTCTCGGCGTTGATGAAGCTGTCAGTCAGGTCATTTCTGTTTATACTACAGTCGGATTTTTTATTAGACTCAGGGATACGACTTGTAGAACTGTCAATGAAGTGTCATCTCCGTACAAATTTCACTCTGGCAGTTCTACATGTCATATCCCTGACTCGAATAAAAAATCCGATATTATGTATAGATTTATTTATTACTAGCTTCTACCCGCGGCTTCACTCGCGTGGACTAAGCAGCAGCTGTAAAAGATTTTTAACACCTGTAAATGTGCCTACATAAAATCGACGGATGAAATCCACCCCGTACCTAATTTTCGAGTTATTTTTTTATTTTCCTCTATAACGCTACTTCCTTGTGTCATATGAAGATGACACATATACCAGGTTCTCGGTATTTAGTGAAAACCCGATCAAAATCCATTTAGTAGTTTTTATGTGATGCTCAAACAAACAGAGAAGAATTTTAAAAAACTTTTGGATTCTGTATCTTCTAAAGTCACCACCGATTTTTTTAAAAAAATTAATTCAATTTACAGACTCACCCTCTTTTACTGTTTTATTATATGTATATATTTAGATCTAAACAGTCACTATTTAAGTTACACATATGTACATATAAACCTACTGTTTTACAACGAAACATTGAAATAAAATGTACAAGTATGTTAGTTGACAAACTTTTTTTTTTTGGGAAACTGTTGCCGAAAAGTATTGAAAATAATATTTAATCCTTTCTTAAAGTTAGATGTAACAAACTAAAAGTACACTAGACTTTTGTATAACTAAAATACTGTTTAATTAAACTACAAGTAGTAACAGGAGGAAGAACAAAATCGTAACAAAGCCATGTCTATATTTTATTTTCAAAAAAGTGATTGCAATGTTAAGTACAAATAATATAGAACCCAAAACAACACTTCTATCTGTCTGTCTATCTGAACCAGGGTTCGTAAAAATCCGATATTTAGTATATAATGTACATGTAGGTATATAAAAAAGATGCGAATTTCTTTCTGTAAGTGGTTTTAATGTGTCAAAAATTGTTAAATGAAACCTTGAGTTTGATTAATAGACTTATTTATTATAAAACAAAACCAAAAATAAGAGTAACAAATAAATAGAGTCTTTGAGATTAATAACCAGTCTACTTAATCAACTTTCAACTTTTTTTTAAAATAATATATACTTTATTGTTAACAGATTTTTGTTCACATATATGTGTCAGGAGCTAGTGTCCTCCCCAATAATACGACAATAGTATGCTTATATAATAATTACAACTTATATATTAAAAGTACAAAGAAAACAAGCTTATAAACAAAGATTAAATTATAAATGGAAAAATATATATATATATATAATAATTTGTTGTGCATACATATGTATATAAGAAACTGCATGTATGTATATATGAATGTCTGTTTATGTAAAGTATATATGAATGTATATATGTTTATTTGGTTTTTGTATTTGAATATGTAATTGTTAGTACTTATATGAGTGAATCTATACAGTCTCTAATGAAAATTCCACAATTAAGGTACCTAATTAAGAAGATAAAGATTTTGTGTGTCTATGTGCACCGCAAAAAGAGTCACACGTACGAATGCATAAAATAACACGTAGCAGAAACGTCTCATTAAATTCATTTTTCCAAGCTGATTTATTTGATATTCTTATTTTTATAATTCTGATTAAAAGTTTCGTTTTTGTAATCTTGTTGATTTGTAATTCTGTCTGTATATATTTTATTTACTTCATTTTTATATTGTATAAAGCAGGGGTGGCCAACAAGTCGATCGCGATCGACCGGTCGATCGATAAAGACAGGGCGGTCGATCGCGAAAGTAAATTAAAATTTTTGACCGGTATCAAAATTTTCTTTAAGATTGACAATATTATCGAATTATACTCCTGATTTTGTTAATTTGACAGAAGAAGTGAAAGCACAACACTAACTGCTCATTATTTTTTGTGACCTATTGATATTATTTTTACCTATTAATAAATAATATAAAAAAAACTATGTAATTATTGTTTTAATCATCTCACTAAAGCACAATTAAGTCGATCGCTAGTAGGCAGATTTTTTTAAAGTAGAACACTGTTTTAAACAAGTTGGCCATCTCTGGTATAAAGTGATTCATATTTGGAATTATTTTGAATTGACATTTTTATTTCATAAACCTCAAAAATTAAAAAAAAAAGCAGTCTGCTCTTATTTTATGCTTTAATTTTCGCTAGTGCTAGTTTTGTTAATGTTACATTATCAATTTATCATGTTGCATATGATAATGCCATTTTCCATACACTTTTTTATCTTTTTCAATCACTAATAACAAGTGAATAACACAAAAATAAAACGATATCTAGTGAAATACTTAATAGCGAGTACTGTACAATTTTTTTAGTTTGAGTAAGTAAATTTCTGGGGGTCTGCGAGAGAAAGAAAGTTTCGGAACCCCATTACGTTACGTAAGTTTTCGCGAACGAAGTCGCGGGCATTGCTAGTAATAAATAATTAAACTAAAATTTAAAATTTAAGCAAACGGTTTTGCACCTCTGATTACGGTACCATTAAACGATCGCTTTTAGAATGACACCCCATTAAGTAGTTTGTCAGTTTTGACACTTCTGAAATTAAAATCGACTCAGTTAATTTCCTTTGCACCATAGCACGGTCAGAAAATTCATCGTTTTGTTAAATGCTAGGTTTCTATTATTTTAGGTAGGTAGTCTTGGTTTAAATGATTTCTCACTATTAACCAGATGTCAAATATTACAGGATTATCAAATGTTGCGAAGTTGTCCATTACAATATCGATTTCCATTAACCCATTTAACGTCGCTGTACTCATATGAGTACAGCCAAACTATAGTACATAAATCCAAAGTTCAAATGTTTTATGTTTTCGTTTCGAGTGTTTATGTTACCGTGTAAGATTACTTCTTTGAATAAACATAATACCTTAAACCTTAAGAGGGACTTAAACCTTAAACATTGCGGGTACCTTAAAACAAAAATCATTTAGAGTGTTCTAAAGTGACCGTGCAGACAGCTCCCTTGGGTAAGTTCATTATTTAATTTTTATTTAGTGTATATATATATAGTAAATAATGTTTTCTGTCATAATTCTCACAAAATATAGTGTTATTCAATTTGTGAATAATAATTGAACTACATATTGCATGTGTTTTCCAGTTTATTTTGTAATATACACAAATGTACTCAATTGAGTACGGTGGCTAAATTGGTGTCTAAATAATGAATTTTATTTTTCAGATTATCAAACATGAGTAGAGACTGTTTCCGTGCTGCTAATAATTACAAGGGACTTGAGGAAGCCATTGGATCTATCCCGCAAGACAGTGATGATGATGCCGAGTACGACTTGGCGATCATTCCACCCGATCCCAGTGTTGTGACTGACGAGGAAGATGGTGCTGATGACGACATGGTGACCTCATCTTTGCCACAAGATATACCCGAAAATATTGAGGTATTTTTAAATAATGTGGGGACCATTTCTAGCGACAATGACAGTAGCGATGATGAACTATAAGCTGCAAAGCGAGTTCAGCGCCAGCACCAGCGTCAAACAGCGGTTTGGCGTAAGTGTTCACCAAGTTATACTGCTCTACCTCAAGACACTACAGAGGCGATTGACAAACACGTTACGGTAAAAGAAGTGCTGAAAGATTTCAATCCAGTTCAAATATTTGAAAAAAATATCGACGAAGAGGTAATTGATTTAATCGTTTCTGATAGTATGTTGTATGCTAATCAGAACAACAAACATGCTTTTTCAGTTGATTCATCCGGAATGAAAAAAATCATTGGTATTTTGATACTCTTTGGGTACCACAAACTGCCCCGTGAAGCCATGTATTGGTCTTTAGATAAAGATATTGGAGTTGAGTTAGTGTCAAATGCTATGTCAAGAAACAGATTTCGGGACATCAAACGAAATCTTCATCTAGCGGTTAACAATGAATCAACAAACACCAGAGACAAAATGTTCAAAGTCTGACCTTTAGCCAATATTCTAATGCAAAAATTTATTCAGTGGGGCGTGTTCCATGATAACCTTTCTATCGATGAATCGATGGTCAAATATTATGGACACCATCCTTCGAAACAGTTTATTCGTGGAAAGCCAGTGAGGTTTGGTTACAAAAACTGGGTCGCTGCAAGTTCAATTGGATATTGTTACAGCTGTGATTTTTATTGCGGAAAGTCACCAGATTACAACAGAGCCACTAGGAACCAGGGTTGCGAAAACTTTGCTGGAGAAATTGAGTTTAGTTTTAGTTATTTAGTTAGAAATTTAGAAATTTAGTTGATCTGCGACAGCTTGGATATCGGGCTACTGGAACATTACGGGAGAATCGTACTAAAAATGTCCCTTGACTAGTACTAAGGACATGAAGAAAAAGGATCGTGCCACATACGACTACAGATTTGATAAGAACAATGAGGTGTTGTTGGTCAGATGGAAAGATAACAGTGTCGTTATCATGGCTTCAAATTACGACACCACTGAACCGATGGGAGCTGTGAAGCGATGGTGTGCTATAAGACGAGAAAAAATCGATGCCCCGATACCACAGTTATTCGAAAATTACAATAAAAGTATAGGAGATGTGGACGAGCTTGATCAGTCAGTATCGCTTTATAGGATAGCAATTCACGGAAAGAAGTGGTGGTGGGTGTTATTTACATATATGATTGATATCGCTATTGCAAATGCATGGCGTTTGCATGTTATGAGCAAAGATAATCACATGGATCAACTGCTATTTCGGCGCAGTCTTGCCAGGTATTATCGACGACAAGAAATACAAAATAAAACTCGTCCTTCTTCTTCATCTGTCCAAGGTTTATCTCAAGATAGTGTAGGACATTATCCCGAGAAACTCGACAATCAATTACGATGTGTTATTTGTCATTCGAGAGTACGGTGGTAATGTAAGAAGTGCCGTAAAACGCTCTGAGTTGAAAAGTCGTGCTTTGAAAATTTTCACCTATAAGTGGCCACTGTACTTAAATGAGTACACATTCATAACTTAGTAATAATAATATTATTATCACTTAAATCTTCCGGGCTACTTCTCGAGCGCAACTGAAGCCGAAGAGATAACATCTCTCCGAAAGTAAACGCAGTCGCTACTGAAGATGTCAACCGCAGTTGTTGACGAAACGTTTGGAAGAAAGAGAAGAGATTCCAGAAGACCTCGGCCAAGTAGCCCGGAAGATTCAATTAATATGGACACCGGCCGAGAAAGCCTAGACCGAAAAAAAAAATAATAATATTTTTTTTTTCGTTTTATGTTTTTATGCCGCCTTTGTAATATAGAAATAAAGATTTAGTGACAAGAACGTTTTTGATTTATTTTGTACCCAATCGTTTCTCTATCAATAAATAAATAATCGGTATTTGTACTTGAGTTTGGAATCGAATAAATTATGCTAATCATGTTAATGCTTTCCAGCAAACGAAAAGAAATACACGACAGGCTCATAAAACTGCCGTTGAACATCAACAAGCATATATCAAGGACATTTTACCGAATTTTATGCTCATCTTTATTTAGGCAGTGATTCAGAACAAGCGGATCGATCGACCGCAACACGCCACCGCGATAAATTACTTTTTACGCTCACTCTATTCAGCATTTCGCCCGGTGCAAGACAGTTTCAAATACAAGTAGTCACTCGACCCCGCAGTCGCTAAACGATCGCCGCGCGATGGCAGACACATTTACTTTCAATTACAAAACGTATCATCCTATCAAATCATTCGTTACTTCAAATGAACAGTCAGACGTGCCTCTAAGAGCTAAAAGCGTTTGTTTGACTGAAAGACCCCACTCTAAATACGAACGTTCCGTCCGCAGCGCTGACCCACATAGGCTACGTTTCGCGAACAAACAATTCTATCACCGACCCCCATCAACAGATATCAAACGTCAATATAAGTCAGTTGTCGTGAAACAACAAACTAGGAAAGTCATAGACAAAGTACCGTGCGCGATTGCCGTCCAGACACTCTCTATACCGATGAAGTACGCCGATCCCCCCGAACGTCCAACCTCCAAAAGGTGTCACAAATTATGCAGTAAACGGGTCGTGACTAAGACTTCTAATCCTCTTAAACAGGTAAGCGACAACAAGAGGCTGTGTCACACTACCGGTGGGAAAGAGACAGAGAACAAGTTGCTTTTACAGATCAGCGAAGCCGAGCAAGTGACCGACTTTGAAAGGATTCTTAATTCTAATGCAATATTGTGGGAGAGAACTCACCGGCACGTGTGGGGCGGCAGTGTAGCCACGCACACGCCTTCAGCGTCGCTGCTGCGGCCTCGCTCCGCCTACTCGCTCGGCGCGGTCAGCCAAGCTTACCACTACCTCTTCAAGCAGCACGAGGAATCGCTCCAGCCTCTCATCGAGCAATACCGCCAAGCGTCTGTCGATGAACAGCATCCTTGCCCCCCGGACAGCTTCTTAGCAAACACTTGGTATCAAAATCTGCATGATCTTTCGGAATTCTATGACGACGACCACGATTTAAGACAAGAACTCGAAACATTAACGGACCAGCTAATCGTCGAAGAAGTTAAAGCGTCGGAGGACATTGAAAAATCCGTAGGAGGCAATAAAAATTTTAATGTAAATTTAGCAGGACTGATAGACTTATATGTGAATGGTGAAGGGCTTGCGATTCACGACGAGCTTGAACCCTTATCTGACGTAGAAAAAGTAGATGAGAACGAGACAGACGAGGAGAAGGAATGGCCGATTATGAACGTAAACTCCGATGACCAAGATAATTCCCAGAGCACACGAGATTCCACCGTCGACGGTCTAGCACAAAACTTGAGTTCTGTGACAATCGAGAGTGATGCAAAAGTTCCCACGATAACATTCAGTAACTGTAACGAGGCTTGTAACAGAAACGATTCACCGAACAATACAGACACCGTCATCCACCTGGGTGTGCCCACGATTGACAAAAAAGAATCGCGACCACCTATGATGTGACATTAGTTGTTTGACTGTTGAATCACTTAATACGTATTTGATCGTCGTCCACTATTCGTGTCTGATTGTAATTTTATTTTATGAAAATGTTAGCACTTGAAACAGAACAACAGCCAATGCCCAAAGAGGACAGGGTTCCGAAGTCGGAGCCGACGAGTTCACAGCGAACTCTGACGAGGTCTAGTGCTGTCAGTCAGAAATCCGTCGAAATAATGGTCCACCCTGAAGGTTCGAACAATCCGCTACACAGGTCAAAATTGGCCCCTTCGAGGTCAACATCAGAGACTCAGTCAACTGGTAAAAAGATACTGAATTTGAGAAAAACGAAGAACTCTTCGATAGAATCGACGATGAGCCTGCCCAATCAGAAATCACTGGAGAAAAAGCACGGTGGTCTGAGGCATCAGAAAGCAATTGCAGCGCATTCTGACATAACATTGAGTACGCAGCCTTCAATGAGCGACGATAGAAAGGCGTTGAGGGAAGCATTATATCAGGGTATATTTCACAGACATAGAAGAACGATTTTCGCAGTCGGTTCATTCCTTAGGATGCTCAGAAGCAAAACGTCGAATTACGACTCGATAAGGTCCGATTCTGATGAAATATAGCACCCGTAGAAAGCTTAGTATATTTAATTTTTTTAGAAATATATTTAGTGAAGATATTGGTGCCACAGACTGATCTAGTGATCGTGCTTTTGTATTAATAGGTCTGTTTATACTGGCAACATTTCGCGCGAGTGAATTTTGCATCATTTTAGATTGTAAGGAATGACGCTATAATGAAGTCGTCTATATACGTAATACGTGAAGTATAAACGCTCGTTCGAAGTCGTTGTTCCGTGTAAATGGGCCCAAAGTTATTCGGAGAGAGTTACCTAATAGTAAGCGATGTTATTAGATTGTTTTTAAGATTTTTATTTTGTATTAAAATGTTCCTAAGTAACTAGATTTTACGCTGTTTATTTTGTACAAACCCCGCTTGATGTCACTGAGCGTTGTACATTGTAGTTCAATTAAGGCGAATAGGGGGGTAACATTACTATATTTTATGAAATTTTCTAAATTGAATATAAACTTACTACTAAAAATTTTGCTAATTAACTCATCCGTAGTTTAACGCGAGACCAAAAAGATAGTTTTAATTGGACATAAAATTCGAATTACATTTTCTTTTTGTCCATGCTTTGGGTCTTTTCTATTATCTATGATAAGTTTATCATAAACAAAGACAGGTCCAGATGTCCGGACAACTTTCCGGTATTTTGTTCTCTAGATAAACTGTAAAATGACAAAATAGATGGTAACAAGGTTCTGCTTATTGTTATAATGATACATTTTAAGTGATCACAAAATTAAATAATTAGTACAAGCCATAAAGAAACAGACGTCTATAAATTAGTATTATTTTAGAGGGAATAGATGCTACCAGAAAAAGTCCTCTAAGAAATATAATAAAACTGATGTCGAAAACACGTCACAGACTTAATATATTTGAAGGACTAATAGGACATAGACTAATACGACAAATTACTTTTTGTTAACCTAAGGACAGAGTATTTATTTCTGTCAGTAATAGTATTGGGCTAAATAATTTAGGTTAATCCAATTAATTAATCTAATAAGGCTAATCCAAGGTTAACGTTTAAACTGCTTGAGGTGATACATATTAATTAGTCTAATATTTATAGCAATGACGAAGAAGATGTCGAAGTAACCTATTTATATTAATATGATATCTATATAGTTGAATTTTCTATGTATAAAGGTTAAAAAGTATTAAACAGATTAATGGGCTAGCTGGTAAAAATATATTAAACAAGTAAAATATACCTACATATTAATAAAAGATTTAACAAATGAAATAACAGAAAACAATTTTCTGACCACTATGTAGTTCTTTACTGATTGATCTATTAATGTTTTAAGTCACTTAGATTTAGAACTTATATAAACAATCTTGCAAATTATTGATACAGTAAGCCGTTGATAAATTAATCATGTAACTATTGTACCTACTTAAATATCAATCCCCAAGATAAGTCTAGGACAGTTATCATTATCTGTTCTCGTAGCAGTCTCAATGATAGCTTAGAACCTCTCTGAGCATCTAGATTGCATTGTGTTGTGTCCCTCTGCGTGTTCTACCGTTTGTACAATGGGGATTGTTCTGAAGAACTGTTCGAATTAATCCTAAACTTCGGGTTACCGTATCTCCCGTCACTGAAGTCCTTGCATCTCCTTGTCGAGGACTTCCTCGCAGGCCCTTTCCAAGGCTCGCCACCATACACGAACTTCCGCTCTTCTTATCCAGCCACCATCAGCTAAGTTGTCCAGCTAGTGGACTCATCAGTCCACTTAGCTGGAGGACGACACTGCGCTTCCCATTACGTGGCTTCCATTCGACGACTCGTCCACCTCGACCTGTCCACCTAAAATATAACCTGTTCACTGCCATTTCAGCATACTAATTCGACGAGCTATGTCGGTAATTTTAGTTCTTCGACGAATCTCTTTGTTTTACAAGAAACCTCGAGCATAGCTCTCTCTCTATAGCTCACCGTAGACTACAAGCCGTTATATGCCGCGAATCCACTGCTTGTGGAGCAAACTAGCCAATGTGATCTTTCCATTATACTGTCACACGGTGTTCTTCAAGATAGTTGTGAATAGAACTCTGATAGATCGGTAGCATATCCAAGGGTGTTTGGTGTAATGGGATGAGGAAAACTAGTTCCGTCATACTTCCTGTTTCCCATTTTCCCGACCCTTTCTCCAAATCCATTCCTAAATCTCCAAAGGTAGGCAGAGCATCCTGAAACTTGCCAAAGTTTGTCATTTTGGACGTATCTGGAAAGTCTTACTGTCGGTAGAAAAGGGATTATCGGATAATGTTACATATTATTCCTCAAAATAAATACGAGTAGATAATTCTTTATGTCGTTGTCGCTATAGGTGACTTGTTAACAAACAACTTCTACAGTCTTCTAATAACCGAGCAATAATAACAATAGAAACTAAAGTACCTGTATGTGTTTTCGTCTATGAAATATTAATAAAAGTCCGCTGAATAAGTACCTGTCAATAACTATCCGTGTCCTTGATATGGCGCGTGGATTGGATATAAGCCCTTTTTTCGATTGTTGGTAATAGTTAGGTACCTATACGAGTCAACTTACGTTTACATAAAAGAGATACTTAATTTTATATTCTTTATTGAATAAACGCAGGTACATTTTTTATGGTAATATTAATTAAATATCTGTGAGATGAGTACGAAATTTCAGAATTGTTCAGAATCCAAACTCCGAAAATTGTTGCATATTCGCCACAATGGGAATTCGTAACATATTGTTAATTTTAATACATTACGTGAATATTCGCCACATGTTTCAAATTTATGTGTATATTCGCCACAGATATTGAAAATACTTATAAAACTAGTTCTTTTTGTGCAGTCAACAGCACAAAAGAGAACCCAATTAAGGTCTGCATAGATAAATGTAAAAGATTGGTCTGTCGGGAATGCCTTAAGGCGGCTTAAAGCATTAAGTTCGCCTTTTCTACGATAATGTGCACTGAAGTGTATAAATAAAAAAATAATATATCGATATTTATTTCCTGACAAAATAATTATTTCAGGTATGTAGCTCAATTTGGCAACTTTTAAAACTTAGTGATATAAAAAGAATACAGTACTACCTAGAAACATAAAGACATGCATATAATAGCGTTTATAACGTAACATAATTAATTCTGAAAACGTGTTTGGATGTTTGTGTCTTTTATACTCATCATTGTTTCTATTACCTATTGAATACTGAATTGAATTTAATTCTATTATATACAAAAACTGATCACCTGCATTATTTAATTAGTAGTGGGTACTGTATCTTTGACGAGTTTACACATTAAAAAGAGCCTGTGACAAATATACTTGTGCATATGTTTTATCAGTGGCAAATTTTCACTGTGGCGAGACAACAGCCCGACTCCGATAGACGCATACCGTAATTTATACAAGCTTATGCATGGACATGCTAGTATTATCAGGCGCTAGCCGGTTTGATGGTGCCTAGATATATATTTTAACAAAAGTTTACCGAATCAATGAAAGGATCATCAAATAGCGACCGACGTCAGCAATAGTTTTACTACCACATCGCGTGACGTCGCCTTCAAGGGCATAATTCCTGATGTGATTATTCACCTTGAATTGAAAGAAAAAATCATTAAATGTCATTGGCGTTTGCTATTCAAGCTTGATTTTGTCCCATTAACTGTTTTAGTTGTCAATGTTTATGGGAATTGATTAATTATATGTAACAAGTTTGTTATGTTTGCTGCTATTTATCGCGTTGCTTAATCATACATAACATAATATCAAACCATTGCTTGATCTATATCTAGGCCTATGCCTCTCCTAAGGTTTGCCACTACACTTAGTCTTTCTTATCGTGGCACTTCCCCTAGACTTTCATCGACCCACTTGAACGGAGACACCTTACGGGTTTCCTGGTGCGCCCGGTCTCGTCTCAAAGACTACTATGTCTATATGTATGTATGAATTGATTATAATTATCTACAGCAGCCGTAACCAGCTCTTTCTGTTTCGCCCATTCTTGGACACGGGCCTCTTCATGTACATTGTCTCGTTCATGGGGGTTGTATGGCCTTAAAACGTCACGCTGGTGAAGCGGGTGAGTTCACTGTTTTAGAGATGGTGCAGTTCCTTAAGGCTTGTGGTAGCGGCTGTGTTATCCCTTAGTCCGCTTTCACGACTATGAAGTAATGCTATTTATTCTAAAGCCGGACACTACACGACCAATTAATTATCAACAGTATTTATTACTGAAACATACGAGTATATTTGAAATTGTATAACTACCTGCGGCTAAAATAAATAAGAGTTATATTACGCAGATGGTATTCCAGTGAGTCTTTGATTTATAAAATAAAGGCAATCTTTGTGCATTGTTTCAAGATCTATAGAGGACCACAGATTTTGGATGAAAGCAATGCACATATGGTCTTATAGGTATAAGTCCAATTGTGGACTAATCGGGAAAATGGGAAGGGAAGCGGAAATTTTTGGTCAGACCATGTTTGCCGCAGCATCGCCAACCGTTGAGGTAGATGAATCCTTGAAACCACGTACCGGGAATCGCACGTTGGGACGTGGACAGTCGATAATTTTAAGAAATTTACCGGCGGTGACTGCACGACAAGAGTGAAAGTCCGTGTGTGGTGGCGAGCCTTGGAAGAGGCCTATATCCAACAGTAGAAAGACATAGGCCTATAGTATGTTGTTAGTCTTTTCCTTTATAAGTGCTTCTATCGCGTTTATTTGGAAAAGAGTTTTTTTTTCAGGCAGAGGAAAAGGATTTCTTTTTCAATATATATTAAGGAATTTAAGCTTGTCAAAAAATCACTTGACGCATATGCTAACTTCGAATCCTTCTTCGTCGTCATTTGTGATTCCGACTGGATTAGTCTTACTCAGATCGCAGCATAGCATAATCGTCTTAAGCGGCTGGGAGATTACAGGATCGTAATCTAAAATTCGCTAAAATAATAGCATTTTTTTATTTAACTATATTCCAATAATTTGTTTCTATATGTGCTTAAATTACACATAGGCCAGCGTTCACAAACAAAAATATAGCAATAAAACGGAAAAAAATACAAAAAAAAGACAAATTGCTTACTTTGACAAGAAGAAGAACTTAATAAGGAATGGGGTAAATCATATAACAAACTGCAATTTATTTTTAAAGGAACCTATTTTATGTGAAAACGTATCAATGTCACATTTATGGTCTATGTCATTATATTTATGTTAACGCTAAAGTCCGTGAGTCGTTAATGTTGACATTACCTAGGTATAATGAACAATAGCTAAATCCAATCGTTAAAGTACGAAATTAAATGAGATTCCGTACTTTATCTAGGTAAAGTCAGCACTCACTAGTCCACGTTCGTTAAAGTCCGAATGACTCCGTTTAAATAAACAGCGTAATAATGTTTGTACTATCTCTAACAAAATTATTTGTAGGGATGATTTTCGCGTTGTTTAAAAACATAATCACTAAGTGTGAGGCGATAGCGAAGCGTAGAGGAGCGATCGCCCAAACCCTCTGACCTAAACCAGCCAAATCAATTCTTGATAAATAATCCATATTAACACTTGCTCACGATATTGGCTTTACGCTTCCCGGCCCCTATAGTTGATGTTAGAACCAATAACCTTTCTTTGCTTGGTGATTACGGACTTCAACGAAAGTTAATTAGGTAATGTTGACGATACCTAGGTAATGTTGACATTAGCTAAATAAAGTTCAGAAAACATTAGATAGAGTTGAGAATAACTTTAACTAAAATCGGTAATGTTAACTTTATCTAGGTAATGTTGACATTAACAGAATTTCGGACATTAGCGTTAACATTTACATAAAACAGACGAAATTGGGTAAAAATAAAGTAATGTTACCTCATTAACTTTTAAGATGTAGTTCGTCTGAAAGAAACATTGTAAGATGTACAAGTGACAAAAGAACGTTGTAAGATCATTGTCTTGGCTCGATTTCACCCTGGTTAGCGTAGGAATTTACTCCTTTTTACCTTTAGCGTAGAACTTGGATTCTTTCATAGTGTTTGCATCATAAGAGGAAGGTATTCTCCAAAACATGTTTTTAAGATTACAATTTCTACATGGGCTACTTCATGCACATTTGCTTGTGCATGAGGGAGGTATGGCCTTACATCGCCACGCTGGTCGAGCGGGTTGGCGAGTCCACTCTTAGCTGGTGTAGTTCCTCAGGATTTGCGGTAGCCGCTTTGTTTACGTAGTCTTAAAAAATCTGCAATTGGTATTTGGAGAATTATTAAATAGATTGATATAAAAAAAAATGTTCGTAGTTAATTCTGATGAGTAGTTCTCGCGTTTATTTGGAACATACAGACAGACAGATGCGTTTCGGTGATTTTATTGTGTACTGTGAAATTTATAATATGAAATTACTGCTTTTCTCAATTTCCATAAGAAAAAATTCTAGTTACGGAAACTTCAAAGAAAATAGAAAGCTATAAATGGCATAGCGTTTTTTTATGGAAGAAGGCACCAGACGAGGATTTAGTTCACATGTCCGCCAATTCGGGACCGTTTCACAATTTCCAAAAAGTATAATAACGCAATAAGAAGCACAATGTACGTTGCCCTCGAAATTATGCGACGAAATTATTTAAGTTTTAAAATGGTTCTGAATCGCGCATCTGATGGTAAGTGGATAGTGTAGCCCGTGGACATGCGGGATATATGTCATCGGTCCAAAATGTCAAACGCGGGCACGCTCCCGGATGCGCTGCCCACCTTTGCAGATGTCTTTGGAGCAAGGGTCGGGTAAATGAGGAGAGATAGGATAGGATGGGAATGGACTCTGACATATCTCACTCACTACCGAAACACATACGTACACATTGGGGAAGTAGGATAAAGTGGGAAATTTCAAGGTAGTCTTCTTGGTATTCTCTTGCAAAGTTTCTTTCAGAAAATGCTTGGAAACAAATATAGGAGCTTAGTAGAAAATGTAAATAATATATCGGACTGAAATTTTGTAACCTACATATAAACATGTACATAGAGTATATTAGATATTCAGTTATTAAATTAGAACGTCTAATTATGTTGTCTGTTGCTTATAATTGTTGAATCTCTCAAAGGTCTTACATTACTGACGTTATTTAGCCAAATATCAAATAATTATTTATTAATATCTATAAATTACCACAAATATATATTATTAATATATTTATTTATTATTTATTGTTACTTCTGCACAAAGTGACAAAAGGCGGACACTTAATTTTGCAAATAAATATCGATGTAAAAATATATTGTTGCAAATAAGATATTAATAATATGCAACGTGTCATCGAAATAACCCAAAATTTATATTTCAAGTGATTTCAAATATTCAAAACCGTTGTAGCGAAAAATATTTTTTTGAGATATTAATCATAAATTACAAGCATGTAAGGTTTGTTGTCCTGTCTAAAACGTTCGTAGCGCTCACTACTCTGACCGGACGTCTAGGCGGCACGCGCGACGCGGCTCGGGCGACGGCGGTAGAATAAAAGATATACTATATAGAATTACGTGGGTGACACTGATAGTTTTTAAAATCTCCAAAATGAAATCAGCTGGGGCATTGTCGTGATGGAGGATCATTCTGCTTCGTGCTTCTTTGACTTTTCCAGAACACAAAGCAAGCAGCTGTTCACATGTCAGTCCGCAGTTACTGTTATTTTATTTTCTAAAGTTATAGTAGCAAAGTGGCCCGATCTGCCAAAGAAGGAGACCAATAATCTTCTTTTCAGCACTCTTTTCTTCACTTTCGTCGGCAACTCTTCGAAAGGAAAGACCCACTGCGCAGATTACCTCTTAGTTTCAGGCTCATAGCAGTAGATCCAGCTTTCATCACTCGTTACTATCTCAAAAACAGCATTTGATTGACCATTGTTGAATTTTTCAAGTATTTGGAGACACCATTCCACGCGGCAGTTTTTGAGAAATCCATCTAGCACAAAGCTACCTTACCCGTAGATGGTCGTATAAAATTGTTTGAACTTGACTCACACTAATACCTAATGATGCCCGTACCCGTACCTCAGCCAAACGAACGACGTTTGGCTGCTTCAATCATGAGCCGCACAGTTTTGACGTTTTCATCCCTCACCGACGTCGCAGGATGCCTTTCTCTAATATCATCACCAGGTTTAAATTCACTGAACCAGTTATATACAGTGGCACTGGATGGAGCTTTATCACTAAATTTTTTAAGTGTTTCATAACTTGGTTTTTAGTTTAGACCGCAATGTAAATCATAAAAAATCATTAAACAAAAATGTTCTCTTGTTAAATTCATTTTTCCGCAAACACTTATTTTTCAAATTGCCGCAAGAAATAAAACACAAATGACAGCTTTGAAAATTTAATAGCGCAAACAAAGACAAGCATTATGACAAGCAAAGTATTCCATTTTCAAAATTTGAATTTGTTTTTTTTATCTATCGTATTGAACAGTAGCCAGTTCTAAGAACTTTTAGTTTGACCTATCGAAAATGTATTATAAATCATGAAATATAATAACCTATTGTAAAAACTGGTAGAATCGATTCCACCCTTGATACTGAACGATCTAACTTCAGCTTTTGCTTTATTTCAATAACAAGCTGTATAATTGTACAGTGAAATCAACGAGACGTGTGCTTTACGTTTGTGTGAGTGCACACCAATAGTGTACAGTGCGAACCATTTTGACAATCGGATTGGGCAATACGGCACCCACTTACACGGATGCAAAGCTCATCATGTCTCGCTGTGACAATCGGATTGGACAATTCGGCATTCACTCATGCAGATGCAAAGCTCATGTCTCGTTGATAAATGTGTGGAAAAAACAGGAAACTTTCAAATATTGTAATTACGTAATACTGTATCAATTGCTGAATCACTTCCCGTAATGAGCTTGTTGTCGCCGGAATTCTAACAATAGCGAGGTTTGTTTTGGAGGGTCTTATTACTACACGTGTAGGAATTGCAAATTATTTTTCTATAAAAAAGTATCACTGAAAGTATTTAGAACTGGCTAAAAGAGGCATTTAAAAAAAATAATGTGTTACAAGCGATCGTTGAAGAGATCCCTTAGAGAAGAGTGGGACTTTTTGGCGGGAACTCGAGATGTGAAGTCAAAGTTCTTGTTTGATTATTATAAAAAATGTGTATTGTGGGTTTTATGGTTTAATATTAGTGACAGTTTATTACACTTCTAAGTGTTTTTATGCATTATATTTGTGATAATCAAATAAACGCTTTTTGCGTGTGCTTCCAAGGAGTCCAACTCTGCTGTCCTCAGTAGTAAACTTACGATCAGTTTACTGAGCGACTCCTAACATACTTCAAAGAGTCTGGATATTGACGAGATACATTTTAAATTGTTTTGACTATAAAATTGTCACAGTTTTTCTGTAAAATATATTCTGATTCTGAATCGAGCGGAATTGAATTTCAAAATCGGTTTAACTTAAACAAGCATCACTTAATTTGAAACTGGTTTCAAACCTTGGTTGAAAGCGATTACCGAGTGAATTTATTCATTTGTGTAGTCACTTCATTGCACATTGTGGTACAAAAGGCGAGCTTAATGCCTTATTAAGGCATTCTCTAGCAGTCAACCTTTGGTCAGATTGATCAGAACCGTTGATCAGAGAGTTTCAATTGGGAGGTGCGTAAAAGACTCAAAAGAGTTGTGAGTGCTGGCGAAGGCGCTGTACAAAAATGAAAAATGCTGATTGTCCCTTTCTCATTTACTACGTGCCATATAATATATAGTCAGATACTGTACTTAAGTACACAAGTTGGTTTTAAGCATTTTGGAATTTGAGCCCGTGATATTGTTTACAAGAATTCGTGGCTGTAATCTTATACCTTCGTCGTTAAATTTCCCCCTAATCGGTTATTTAGATACAATCTCCTTGTTTACTCAGTATACAGTACTGAGGAATGTTCAGAATATTTGTATTCGTTTTGGCGAATATTCGCCCAATGTGAAAAGTAG
Source organism: Sesia apiformis (assembly GCA_914767545.1). NCBI lineage: Eukaryota > Metazoa > Arthropoda > Insecta > Lepidoptera > Sesiidae > Sesia > Sesia apiformis. The sequence continues at coordinate 2,386,660 of OU611968.1, forward strand.
CTGAAAAAGTTTTCCACAAAAAGAATGCTTAAACGTTAATTTGAAAATCAGCTACACTTCTCGGCCGAAAGTAATACACATCGGCCTTTAGAAAGAGACTATCGGCTAGCTTCGGTTTTGTAGAGCGTCGTCTCTGTCGTGTGCCTGTACGACAGAGACGACGCTCTACAAAACAAAGCTAGCCGATCATAGTCGGTGCGTATTCAAACCCCAAAGTACGACAGACTAAATCTTACAGATACATTACGAAAACATTGGCCATCGGCTGATCCGGAAACACCCGAACGCGTCATCCAAGTTACCTCTAATTGTAATATACATATACTTTATTGCATAGACGGTTTTACAGTTTGAATTTCGTAAAATCTATTCTTAGTAAATCTTTACATCTTAGAAGGAAGTTGTTGTCCAAATTTGATGTTTCTTCTGCAGTTTCGACTCGGCGTTGATGAGTCAGTCAGGACATTTCTCTTTATATGTATAGAGAGAATAGATAACAGACAATATAATTAGTGTTTTTATCATTTATCAGTCAGCTAAATGTCGTTGGTAGCAGAAGTTATTTTGCATTTAGCAAAAATAGAAATTTTTAGAGCTGCGGAACAATTGATTGTTAAAACACATTTTTGGAACATTTTATGCACTTTTTTATATATTTGTACATCCGATGTTAATATAATATTTGTGCTGTTGTGAAAAGTAGAATTTTATTAATATAATAATTATTATAAATAAAGACTCCATTACCACAAAAATAGATATTATTTAAAAAAAAAGCTTACGAAAATTTTAATAAGCGTCTAACTAATCTGATTGATCGAGAACTTGTTACACCAGAGTTGAACATAGATTTAATTTTGTGTTTCTTATGGCAAGGGGAGAATACCTCTATAACAAAAATGATTATAATTTCAAAAATGTTTAATATGTCATTAGAGATAATTAAATGAGCAACGGAAAAACTGAATGGGCAGCAATTTAAATAGTTGGTTTTGTTGATCATGCTTTTCTGCTCATTTAGTGTGTTTTGCTGCTCATTTAACTACAACTCCAATAACGTTAACTAAATATCGTACCCGACCAATAAGATCCGTTGACATATTTTTAGGTAACTGTTTTAAAACCATCATTTTGTTTTGCGGGGAGTGAGATTATAATAGTTAGTTAATAAGAGTAGATGCAGTAAACGCATGTGTGCAGCGGATTGCAGTCTGTTAAACCTGTAAAAAAGAGGTGAAGTTTGAACGGAAGTATTACTCGTGGAAATGTCAAATTGGCATAAAAAGACAACCTAATACTATTTTACAAGGACAAGTAAAAACGATTTTTATAAAAAAATCTGTAATTTCATTATTTAACAATAATATTAACAATTCATTATTATTAATTATTGATCATTCAAATTCATTATTAACAATATAGCTGTAACCAGCTATTGTCTTAATTTTGAATTACCCTTGGGTAATCTTACTCCTATTACCAACAAGATGTTTATATAAAAAAAAATTGCGTTGTGATTTGTTTCTTATGCCAATTGAAGTTTCAACGATCGATATGTTGTCATGACGTTTTGATTCCGATGACATCGTCGTACTAAATATATTATTTGCAATGAAAACAACATGACTCGTTTCCGTTCAATCCTCGTCGAACTTAACATAATAATATTTTGTTTTTTTGATCATTCTCCAAAATCATTGCGTTTTTTACGACGCGTAAAAATTGCTCGTCGACTGCGTTTTTTTTTAATCTGCTATACTCTTGTTCCATTCGGATTACGTATCTTTAGTATCTTTACCTAAACGGATCTTAATGGTTGTTATAAAACATCTTTTTAAAACAGTCTTTTTTATTTCACTCGATATTTTTACTCTTTCGTCGAATCGTCGAGTGTAAGGACTAAGGTGAACCTGTGAATGTGAACATGAAGATAGGCACCACACCCGACCAGGTCAAGCCTGTCCCGGTCAATCCGGTACACCAAGCAAGGGGCGCCAATTTTTTATACGATCGACTTGCAATTGGTAGACCACAATCAGCCTGCTATGCAGCCTTGAGCCAATCTAGAAATTTAGGTAAAGACGGGTATAGCGATGTGGAATTGAGCGTTGATGATTGCAATAAGATTTGTCCTCTTTGACTGGGATCTCTGTTCGGACTTCTTCTGGCGAAGCCCTTTTCAAGGCCGCCTCCGCTCTGCCCTTCGTTCTCCCTCCTCTTCTCAAGATTTCCGTGTAGTTAAAACAGTTTTATTATATTTTTTATGTTAGGTTTGATCGTTTTGTGCAACAATGTTGAATTGGACATTCAAAATTGCCTTGAAGGAATTGCCGTATATTGACTTCGTTCCTGATTCCTAGTCTGGTGGCTAACTCGTTATCTGTTTCGCTATCCGTTTCGTTCAATTCGTGAATTTCCACTTGAGGCAAGATCTTTCCATTCTTCTTCAATTCTACCGTGTCTGAGTGAGTTTATCCACGTAAAGATCCACGTACCTAGTTTTCTCTGTGTACTTTTCTCTTGTGTGCTCTGTATCTAAATGCCGTGGTCAGCATATGGGGCGTTTCCCCCCCCCTATCCTATAATTGCTAAATAAGAACTATAAAACACAAAAATATCATGAGAGACAAAATTATCATGTCTACAAGATGGGTTGTTATTGTGTTATGTTTCAAGGACACATCATGAACATAAATAACAAAAGAATATAAACCGACGGCAACAGTTACCGACACTGGGAAAAATTCAATGTAAACGAACAAATAACACTAAAAATAAAACTGCATTTTATAATAACACGTTTCGTACTTTGTCTTTTCAAACAAGCCGTGATGTCGTGTCGTTGACTGTAAACTTACATGTAAATTATTTGTTTATTCTTGAGATTCCATTTATTATTGTGTAGCTTTCTTTATTATTAGGACGTTCACACGATGTTTTTGTTCTAAACATATTTTGATTTACCTGTAGCATTTTCGACTCAACTTCGACGACAACTTCGGGTTTTTACCATCGTATCCCTTCTCATTCTCATCTCTGAACTGCGGTTCGCACTTCTTGGACAAAGGGCTGTTGCGTACAGTGCACACTGTCTTCGGACATCTTTAAGACACTTTCTTCAAACAGTATTTATGGCGCGAACCCGAAAGTTGTGGAATTAATTGCCAACTGAGATTTTTCCATTGAATAGGATTCTGTAAGATCGGTAGTGATCTGGCAACTCTCCGGTGTTGCAGGCGTCTATGTACGACGGTGATCACTTACCATCAGGTGGACTGCCTGCCTGTCATATCTTCTTCTATATAAAATAAAATCTCTTATGCGTATTTTAGTTTTTTATTTGTAACTATCCGTGGTTCCGGCGCGAGATCAACATTTATCTTTAAACTTTTTTAATTTCGAATGGAACAAGAGGTTTTTATAATAATTATTACATTTCGTTTGCATAATGGTATGTTGTGTCACTGAAGTGATGTAAGTACACAAATGTGTTAAGATCATAGCCTTAAATTGAGAAAACATACGGCAAGTATGTCGTGTTATCGCGCTTAGTCGTGTGCTTGAAGATCTAATCGTGCATAATTTGAAATAACCATTATAAATTCTTTTAGAAACGCACAAAAAAAGCTTGTACTCGTGCAACGTTTAGTTGGCCAATGCGAGTACTTACTAAACACGATATTAAAGTTTCACGAATCATTATTGCAAAAAAATCATCTTTTTTGAATTTTTACCACACCCAAAATATTTGGTAATTTTGCAAAAAAAAACGTACCTTATACTCGGTATGTTAAATAACACAAAATCATCGGCAGGATCCATGGTTATTTGTCTCGGGAAAGGTTTGGACATATGTATTGTTATTGTGCGTAGCGCTAACAGTGCCGTATATTTTCTCCCTCATTAAAATATATGTATTGTTATTTTACAATTAAGACAAACTGTTTGAGTTAACACGCCTTGTTTAATTTCGTATGTAAATTTTGTTAGTAATTTTGTACTGAGATAAACATTCAATATTACCATTAGGTACCAGTTGAAAATTTAGATGTAGCCTATTAACAACTTTGGGCGCTAAAATTATATATTTACTTATCAAATTAGATGAAGTATAAAGATAGATTAAAAAGTGCTATATATATAGTTAAGAAACGCATGCACTTATCACATGTGTGTACTATTTGTCGAATTTATACATGGAAAACGAGCTTCGTAATTTTAATTAAAATTGTAGCTTTTTAATACTGTAGCGTAGCGATTTTGTTTATTAAATAGCATTATTAAATTGTTAGTTTGGCAAATGAAAATTGGCACAACGGTAACTACACACTTATATTTGGAATTCTTTGCAAGGCAACATTTTTTTTTTAATATGTATTTTTTTGATTTTTTTCCATAAATGTCTCGATGAGTTTTTAGCTATGAGTTTTTTAGCTTCGATGAGAAGTGAAGGTTTTTGTTTGATTATTATAACGATTGTGTATTGTGTATTTTGTGATTAGCGATAGTTTACTAAACTTCAAAGTGCATAATATTTGTGCTCAATTTGATAATCAAATAAAAGCATGAGTCTAAATTATTCGTGCGATTCCAAGAAGTCCAACTTTCTGCCCTCAGTAAACCTACTATGACTTCCACCGAGCAACTCCTAACTTGCTTCGATGGGATTGAAGAATGACGAGATGGGTTTTGAATATTGATTTTCAAATTGTTAATTATGAAAAAAGCTTGACACTGGCACAATGTGCTAATTGCGCTGTTATCATAATAAAAAATAAAAAAAAATTCAATAATGTCGATTTACTTCTTGCTTTATTGTATCCATTGATTTTTGTGGTTAATATTATGTACGGATCACATATAGGTATGTTGAAGTCGTCGAAAATGTTACATATAATATTGAAATAATTGAAAATATATGTCACCTGAAATAATTTGCCGCTTCTTGTGAAATTTTCATTGGTCAGACTTTAACATGGGTACAATTGCGATGTTTAATTTTCAAATTGATATAAGATATTGATTGATTTGATATTATTTTCTGCAAGCACAACAGATGTGTGCGAAATCGATGCGTCCTACATATAAGGGCCTAAGTTGAAACTCCTGACTTTTAAGCACAGCTAATTAAAGTTGTGAAACGTTATAAAAAGTCAAAACATTATACTTCATTAAAAAATCCTAATATGTATAATATAAAATCTATTAAACATCATTTTCTATAACGCAAAGACCAATATTTAAAAAAAGCAAACCAGATTAACTTGTTTGCCTTTATATGTAGGAACCATCGAAGAACAATGCGATCGCGACATCAATGCAAAATAATTATGGTATATCGAACGACTAGCGTTTTAGCTCGTAACGTAACGTTATTTAAATTTAACGATTGCATAAAATTTCTTGGCCCCTTTCTAACAATTCAAGTTTCAAATAGATCTGAAAGTAACCATGAATTTTTAAGCAATGTTAATTTTAAGCTTATTTTTAAGCAATAAGAGTTGCAAGTTCGTTCGAATGTTTTAATAATTTGCTAAGTTGCCATTGTCTTATTCGTTAATTTTATGCATTGATGATATGTATAAATACCTAACTGTTGAGTGATTGATAGTTTGTAGTCGATAATTAATTTTAGATTTTTGAAATAATTATACATAAATATATCGGTAACATTTATGGTTTTGTATTTCTATATTAAGTTTTTAATTTTTAGACAATAATTGTTTTCAATTCGTTATTATACTACTTAGTGTTAAGGGCACATTCCTTTTGTGTAATTTTTAATTTTCTACGCAGAATGTCCAATCGAATACAGCAAAAAATAAGACTGCATTTAAATTTAAAAAAAAATAAAAAATAGCTGTCAACAAACTGGTTTGTTCTGTAAAAAAATGATTACGTAAATACAGTACTGGCAAATAATTTTGGTTTAATTATTTTTACACGTAGTAGTAGAATGGTAATGCCATAACAACCCTTTTATCGTCCAGTGTTGGCCCTCCACATGCATTGTCTTGTGCACGAGGGATGTTCCTGGCCCAGCGGGTTGGCGAGTCCACTCTTTTCGAGGTGGTGTAGTTCCTCAGCGCCTGTGGTAGTGGCTCTGTTATCCTTAGTCACCTTTTAACACACAACATAGCCACACAACACCACAAGCGAATTTTTATGACTATTGACAGTGGAAACAATATTCTGCTGTAGAACAATTAAAATATTCTGTAGTGGGTGAGTGCACGCTGCATTCCCATAGCCGCTGGGCGCACTCGACTGGCCACGTTACCTCTCTCTCACAGAAGACTACCTTGAAATGTACTGCATTTCCTACTTTATCGTATTTCCCCAATGTACGTACGTGTTTCCGTAGTGAGTGAGATATGCCAGAGCCCATTCCCATGCCATCCTATCCCTCCCCATTTTCCCAATCCATTCCTTAATCTGCAAAGGTAGGTAACGCATCTGGGGGCGTGCCAACGTTTGTCATTCTGGACTGATGTTGGCATGTCTATGGACGACAGTATCCACTTACCATCAGGTGGACTGTACAGCCCAATTTCTATAAAAAATGATTTTATAGAAAGAAATCGTCAGACGAGCAGATGACTTATCACCAGATTGACATATTGTGGTAAGTGAGTATTGTGGCACATGCACATCCTCGATACATGTCGACATCAAGGAAGACATACATGGAAGGACTACTGCCTTAAAAGGCTTCGTTCGCATATGGACAGATTCTTAAAAAGACAGATGATTCTCATGTGGACAGAAATATACATTCATGAATATGACTTAATAAATTTAAAAGACTTTGTTCTCATAATATTATATGCCATAATCAAGGGATTATCGTAGCGGGCAGTAGGTACATTGTACATTCACCAACACAAGTTTATTACACATTAGCTGTAGCTTATCTGTCCCGATGCTACCGAAACTCCTTATTTATATTCTCGAATTACCCATAATTAATTTCAATATTCTTTTTATTATTATTTTCCCATTTCCTTCTTATTAATATAAGAGCTAACGTGATTCCATTGAAGTAGGGATATGCATTGATAACCCATAATCCCATCAGTCTTATTACTCACTAGCTGTGCGCGGCATGCGTTGCATGCCCGGCAATTTTTTTGCACATAATATATAACCTATGTCCATCTGGAATAATGTACCTTTCAAATGGTGAAAGAATTTTTCAAATAGGTGTAGTGGTTCCGGAGATTACCCCCCACATACACACAAACTCACAAAATTCGCACTCTCTCTTTATTATATTATTATAGATTTATTACTCGAAAAAAAAGGCGAAAAGCCGATATAAAGATTGATATTCAAATTAGTAAAATCACATCGGATTCTATCAACAATATGATTTCGACGACAGAGTGTTTGGGTCGATAATCTGTCCAAAAGAGAAATAAAAATGCATATGCGGACGAAGCCTTAAAAGCGACGCGCCCGACTTGCTCTACTTAGGACCTTAAATGTTATTGTAGCACTTCGAAAAAGGTCAATTTAAAATATTTCACATCATGATTCATTGACACATCACTTTATAGATAGACGAGTTAATTGACTGAATTTGTAGGACGAATTGATATAAATTGTATCTATAAATACCTACTTATTAAACTTCAATTATTAAGAGCAATATGCGAATCATCGTTACTTGCTACATATTTAGAGTTATGTAGTCATAAGGATTGTTATTTGCGTCAGTTACTCGTCAGTGACACAGGAGACATTTAAAATATCTATTTCTTAGGGCTGCTCTGGGATCCTTGCAGGGATGCCAAGTCGACCAAATATATAGAGGTATGTAGATTATTGTAGATGTTTATACAAAGCCTTGACAATGACGGTCAGAATGCAGGACCACCAGACTAACCATATCCACAGGGGAGGGGGGGGGGGGGACATAACTGTTCAGAAAAGCAACGGAGGACGCATTTAAGCTTCTGTACTGGGACATCTCTCACCTCCAGTGGTACAGATAGTAAATGTAGATATACAGATAGTGTTTCGAAAACTGAAACCGTGAATTCAGGTAATAATTGTTGTTTGATTGACATTAAACATTTTAAGAGAATCTTTTTTATGCATTTTTGTAAATTTTTCGTACGTATTTACTAAATACAAAACAGAAAAAAAAATGTTTTGGACAATGTTAATTTTCTTTTTAAGAGAGTAAATAAAAATATGTGAATTAACTCAGAATTATAAGCAGAATCCAATGGTTTCAATCTTCGGGAACACCACCAACATAGCTTGTATAAATAAAAGAATAAGGTTCGACATTGTTGTAATGTGATTGTATTTCTTAGCAATAAAGAACTCAATACAGCCGCGGGCTTGTTTGCATTAGCTGATTGGACTAATGATAGTACTGAAAACAATATCGCATGGAATACGGTAATGTATGTGAGACGTGCGTGGACGATGGACAAACAAGTTTTAATACCTAGTCTACGAAGACTAGATATAGATAGGGCTTATTACATTTCACGTTATTCAGGAATCCTAACTCGCTTAAAGATCATTTACACTCATTTCTCGAACGCATACAGGAGAGACAACCAGTCAATAACATGTACCTATAAACAACTGTTATCATCAAGTCGTCAAGATTTCATCATCATGAAACTTGGTAGAAAACGTTCGAGAAACTTTTGTAAACGAGCCTTTAGTGTACGAAAGCTATAGTCGGTCTGTGGAGCGATTCAACAATTTTTTTTTATGTACGAAGGCGGCAGACGAGCATACAGTCCACCTGATGGTAAGTGGATACTGTCGCCCATAGACATCCGCGATACATGTTAACATTAGTCTAAAATGAAAAACGTTGGCACGCCCCCGGATGCGCTGCCTACCTTTGGAGATATAGGAATGGATTTGCAGAAAGGGTTGGGGAAATGGGGAGGGATAGGATGGGAATGGGCTCTGGCACATCTCACTCACTACCGAAACACGTACATACATTAGGAAAATAAGATAAAAGTGGGAAATGCAGTACATTTCAAGGTAGTCTTCTGTGAGAGAGGGGTAACGTGGCCAGTCGAGCGCGCCCAGCGGCTGTTGGATTGCAGCGTGCACTCTGCCCCTCAAAATTTCAGTGTCGTTCACACGATAACCAATTATTTTCTTCTTTTTTGTACATACAAATCACGGTAATTTGAAATCTTGGTGCAGTAACCACAGTTTCAAAAGTCGCCAGTAATGAGTACTTTACTCATTGAATATGTTTTTTAGACTTCTATTTGAAAGAGCAGTAGAAAAATACTAAATAGGCAGCAAACCATGACGATCAAAACGACTTATTTTTAAAAAAATTGAGCAATTAATTTTGAATTACAAAATATGTTATCACTAAGTCTACAGAGTCCGATGAGGGAATCTTATTTCTTTATTGACACCAGAGAACTTTTAAATTTGCTACCATCGATTTATCATTCAGTATTTTTTCAATTTTTTTTATAGCCATGAAAGGAATTAGGCCGGCAAGCGCCCCTTGTGTTGGTAAGTACCCACCGCCCATGGACTTCTGCAACACCAGAGGTTGCGCGCCGATCTGGCAGAATTACTATTCATAGCTTTTCTGAAGTCATAGCATAGCGGCAAAATCTCAGCTGGCAAAAGTGTATGCAGCGACTCTTTGTCAAGGAATTGCTGATTAACTGCACGGCGACTACAGGAGGTGCGATGCTAAAAACCCGAAGTTGGCAACAAATTGAATAATAGCTTCTAAGAGAAGCTTTTTTCGAATACTAAGCGATTTTAAACCGCCTGCGAGAGTGTGATAAAAATAACTTCTGAAAAGTTGTGATTACCTTTCACATCAATTGAAATATCCAGGGACGATATGCACTACTAAATGCCATCAGCCTGTAGGATAGTGGAGCCATAGTGGAAAGCCACTACTGTCTCTTCTTGTCTGACCTCTCCCACGGACCGTCTTCTGTTCTACTCGTCCAGCCACTATGGGCGACTTTCTTCAAGTCGTCAGTCGACCTGACCGGAAGGAATCCCACGCTACGTTTTGCTGATCCTTTGAGCTATGTCGGCAACTTCATTGAAACTTCGTTACGGATTTCGTCCAGCAAAAAGACTCCGAGGTTTTAGCTATTTCCATCGCTCGCTGAAAGACTGCATGCATCCATTAGTAATGTTTTTCAGTATTATCACGGAATATAACAGTATTTGTTAGATGTACATTGGCCGCTCCCAGATCTACTTCCGTCCGTTACAGCCGGACGTTAATGGAATTGTACCTATCGACCTTGGTAACACATCGAATATGGTTGTACATACGAGTACATCGATAAATTGGATTTTAGATGTAGGTTCTGAAACCCACGCATTTCAAAGTCCGATATGTCCTTCAATACAACAGTTTAATTGAATATGCATGTATTATAATTCATAAGCACTAAGTAAATTTAGGACGTTTTTGAGTTTCTCGTCATTGAAAAAGAATCTTTATTACATCCTGACTTAACATAACTACTACTAGGTACAGTAAAGCCTAGCGATATTTACAATCCGACTCACATTCGTGTGATAGTGAGTTTAGTTTAATAGTTAAATTCTCGGCTCGTACCGCGGAGTTGCTACATAAGTGCGAATTTTTAAAAATTGACAAGAACGCGGCGGTGAGAGTCAATGCTGGTTAGTGAGAAATGAGAGTTTCCCTGATCCCTCATTCGTTATTCCCTGATTCCCCGATTCATTTCGCTCCGACCTGTATAGAGGTGTGTGGCGTCGGCCGGCTTTGGAATATAACTACCCCAACTAATTTAAACAAACAAAGCTGTTACCCATCACTGGACATGGACCACATGACCTTAAGACGCCACGCTCGCTGGCCAAGCGGGTTGACAAGTTCATTCTTAAGCAAAAATTTTTTGGTGTTCCCTTAGCAAAAGTAAATTATTAAAATTCATTATTATATAGACCCAACAGACAAAAATAAATTCCTAAATCCTAAATTTAATCAAAGTAACATAACATTTAACATTCAAGCCCTAGAACTATTGATATGAAATTATTCCTTGATCAATACTTTTGGAACATAATTGCGTAATAGGTTTCAATAATAGATAACTTCTATATTAATAATTATATCTTCAATATTTAATAGTAACATGTCAGCCACAGCTGTGTTACTCTATTAAGAATTCCAGACCTATGGTTGATGGTTGTGCTAAGTTACTGATATCGACGTGTCCATTTATAATATAATAATGGAAACCATGATATTATTAGCATCTCTCGTCTTCATTGACACGCGAATTCTGTAAGCACGCTGACAATTCACGTACATTGAAACTGAGTCGTCCTAGTTATAATAGGCTTTGTTTTAATTGTGTAAGCGATGAATGCGATGCGACAGCGTATCTAAATAATAACCCAGTGGTACACCCTTGGATAGCATCCCCCTCGGTACACAGTAAACACACACCGACATTCAGCCAATACTTTTACCAGGCATCGGCACGTGCCTGGGCGCTTCTCATCGACTCGCGATCCCGCGGTACCCTCTTGGCCAGCGTGGCGTTTTAAGGTCATACATCCCTCATGCACAAGACAATGTGCACGAAGAACACCGTGTACAGCAGGGGATGGAAATAAAGGGCTGGTTACGTATACCGTTGAATCCTTGTGGTACAGAAAAAAGTCGATGGTAGTGCGTCAGTCAGAAGGGACTGGACGAGCGATTGATTGCCGCCGCTTGTCAAGAACTAGCTTCATTGATTTATTAGCAAGTGTCAATGAGGTGTCAAAAATATAGAAAGATGTCGTTGAGAACGACGACGGGACAGTTGCATCGCGGAGGTATCGCGGACCAGTTCGGCCTAATACATACGCAAAACTTCCTACCGAGAAGTTAGATAAATTACCGCAAATATAATAAAAATATAATTTCCCGCAACGCTACATTCAATCTTCCGTTTTAATCGCCAAATTCCTTATTGTGCGTGCATAGTGTCATTAAGTGCCAACACAGGAGAACCAAGGGCCGGCGCCGGCAGAAGACTTCGGTGCACCAGACAGCTTTCAGGTCAGTGAAGCTTTATTATTGTACGGCTATGGCAATTAATCGAAAATAATAAATGAAACCCCTAATATACAGTCCACTTAAAAATCTACCCTCCATTTCATGGTCCTTCGAGCCGGATCATTATTATTTAAATGTATTATTTGGTAAATATATACATCCCGCATATATATCCGCAATTCTAAATGTATTACTTATTATAAAATACCGCAGATTCATGGTTCATATTGAGCCGAATATATTGAGGTATCAAGATAAAAGAGCCTTGGGCACTCATTATTTGAATAATATTTTCGAATTAAAGTCCTGTACTCATAATGCAAACAGTCTAAATACATTTATTGAAAAATATTCTTCATCAATAGCCGCATTAAAACAATTAGGTATTAGTGACCTGTCTGACTTTATTTTATTGCATTGTGCTCTTAAAAAGATAGATTCAATAACCGTACAATCTTTCGAATTATCGGTGAGAGATGTAGAAATACCTACTTGTAAAACATTAATTGAATTTGTACAAGATCAAGTTAAAATCTTAGAAAGAACCAATAATAATAATTCAATAAATACCCGCTTAGATATTAATCATAAACCGTCCGCTTCTATACCTAAGTTAGATCGTATTAATACGCGTAGTCAAATCTACAAAACATTTATCTCTAGAAATGATTATTTAACCGCTTCGTGGTGCTGTATAATATGTGGCAGCACGGAACATACGCACATTTATAATTGTACGCAATTTAAAAATAAATATACCCCACGAACGAGATTCGAATTAATTAAAAGAAAGGGGGGTTGTGTTAACTGTCTAAGTTTAACCCATACATTATCCTCTTGTAATTCTCGCCACGTTTGTAATATCTGTCATAAGCGTCATCATACATATTTACATTTTAGAGAGGATAATTTCAAATATAATAATAATAAGCCGCCCGCATTACCTAGACCGCCAGTACAAACATCGCAGCTGCTGACACATAGCGATAACGTCGGCATGTTTCTCGCCGCGCGCACCGTCCCCGAGCTCTCACGCGCCGGCGAGCAAGCGGAGAAGATCGAATCCTTGCGAGTTAGCATCTGTGCCCGCGCAATGCAAGCACTGCGCTTCCAGTGCAGCCGCGTCACAGAGTAGTCGAGAACACAGAGTAGACTCTAATTACTCCACAACAAGATGCTAGTACAACACTTTCGCTTTGTGCGGAAGTTATAATAGACTTTGTTCCATTGTTTTAATAGCTACCGCTCGAGTTTACGCTACGTCAGATAATAATAAAATTAAATTTAATTAGATGTCTTGTTGATAACGGATCGCAAAACAATTTAGTAACAACTGCTATTGTTGATAATAAATGCACCAAACGTAGCATACTCTCATTCATAGCTCGTTTGTTTGATGTTTTACGTTTTATTTCGCCAGTAGTTCTTTAAGCTAAATTACTATTAAAGAGCTGTGGCTTTGTAAAATAGATTGGGACCAAGTTCCTCCTGAACACATTGTAAAGAGTTATTCTTGTTTATTAAAATAATTTCCTCTTTTGAGTTATTTAAAAATACCGCAACATATTGGCGTTTCACAACTAAGTGTAGTCAATATAGTAGCATTTAGTGATGCTAGCTTAAGGGGCTATGGGTCAGTTGTTTATCTACATATTACTGAATCATTGGGGGGTGTCACTGTTAGACTTTTATGTGCACAACTCTAAAGTTTCTCCGGCAAAATGTACAACACTTGCTCGATTGGAGTTGTGTGCAGCTGTTTTGATGTCAAGGCTTGTGAAACCTATTCACGATACTTATTCTAACCGCATTCCTATTACGGGGATTTACACCTTTAGTGACTCCACCATAGTCCTTTCCTGGATAAAATCATCTCCTCATAGATGGAATGTTTTCGTTAGCAATCGCGTCGCACAATGCCAGGAAAATGTATCGCCATAAAACTTTTATCATGTTTCCGGCGTAGACAACCCTAGTGATTGTCTATCGCGCGGCATATTGCCATCCCAATTAATTTCTAATAATCTTTGGTGGAATGGTCCGGCTTGGCTACATAGTTCGCCTTCTGAATGGCCAATTAATTCGTTTACACCACAAGATTATCAAGTCTTACCTGAACTTAAAACTAAAGTTTTAAATAGCGTGACTGTTCAGTGCGAACAGCCTATACTTTACAACTTAGCCAATCGCATATCGGCATGGGATAAGTTACTTCGCATTGTTGCATATGTTTTAAAATATTGTAAGAAAATAATTTCAGTTTCTACTTCTGTCGAAAATTTAATTAAAGCTGAAAACGCCGTTATTCGCGCCGTACAATGGGTTTATTTTTCAAACGATATAACACTTATAAAAAATGATAAATTACCCACGAAGAAACTTAGAAACCTTTCCGTTTTCATAGATAAAGAGGGTGTATTACGTATAGGTGGTCGTCTTTCAAGATCAGATTTACCGTTTGAGGCAAAACACCCCGCACTTCTTCCTAAACATGATCACTATAGATTTCTATCATATAAAAAATTGTCATACAGGTCCAGGTATTTTAATGTCTATTCTGCGACAAAGATACTGGATATTGAATGCGAGAACGAAAATCAGATCTAGAATACGTAAATGCAATACATGTTTCCGCTTAAATCCTACGCATCCCCAGCCAAAAATGGCTGATCTGCCATCATACCGCATCCGTGAAACAAAGGCTTTCGTCCACTGTGGCGTAGATTACGCTGGACCTTTGCGTATCACATTCTCACGACGTCGCGGACAACGGTCCCAAAAGGCATATATTTGTCTATTTGTGTGTCTTGTGACTAAGGCCGTTCATATTGAAATCGCACCCGATTTAACTACCGAGTCTTTCTTAAATGCCTTTAAGCGTTTCATTTCGCGGAGAGGTCCGGTGAGTTGCCTTTATTCCGACAACGGGACAAACTTCGTAGGCGCAAAAGCACAGTTAGATGAATTATATAATTTTCTTTTAACCGCTAATTTTCAATCATCAATGCAACGCGAACTAAATAACCGCCGCATAGAATGGAAAATGATTCCACCCCGCGCGCCCCACTTCGGAGCCATGTGGGAATCCAATATCAAAAGTTTCAAAACTCATTTATATCGTGTAATTGGTACTCAAATACTTACATATGAGGAATTACTTACGGTACTAACCCAAATTGAATGCATATTAAATTCTCGACCGCTTAGCATTCTATCGTCCGATCCACACCCAGAGGTACTTACACCTGCACATTTCCTTATGTCTACGCCATTACAATATTTACCCGCGTCTGATTTGGCAAATGAAAACTTTAATCTCAGAAATCGTAAGAAACTGCTAGATATTTTAGTCCAATCCTATTGGAAGAAATGGCGTATGGAATATTTGCACACCCTGCAAGTCCGTCAAAAATGGTGTAGTTCAGATCAACCTATCGAAGTTGGTAGGGTGGTGCTATTGGGAGGTGAGGACACGCCGCCTTTATCTTGGCCATTGGGCATAATTGCGGAGGTTTATCCAGGTACAGATAACATAGTACGAGTTGCTACTGTTAAAACTGTTAATGGTTTCTACAAACGTCCCGTAATTAAATTATATCCGCTACCAAATCAATAAAATTACTTTCTTAACGATTTATAATTTGAACGCTTGTCTAAAATTAATTTATAATTTTAACATTTCTAATTTCAATTTTATACTTTAGTGCAAATTAGAAAGAATTAAATTGTCATATTATGTGCCGAGGTTTCCATGAGCTTATAGCCATTATAACTATAATTATATATCCGCTATACCTATAATTGATATCCGCTATAATTCTATATCCACTATAATATGTATATATATGTACATCTCATTTCTTGATATAATATCTTTCAATTCCTTTGAAAGCTCTCCCGAACTTTCAAGGCGGGGAGCATGGACGAGCGATTGATTGCCGCCGCTTGTCAAGAACTAGCTTCATTGATTTATTGGCAAGTGTCAATGAGGTGTCAAAAATATGGACAGATGTCGTTGTGAACGACGACGGACAGTTGCATCGCGGAGGCATCGCGGAGACGTTCGGCTAGACAACATACGCAAAACTTCCTACCGAGAAGTTATATAAATTACCGCAAATATAATTAAAATATAATTTCCCGCAACGCTACATTCAATCTTCCGTTTTAATCGCCAAATTCCTTATTGTGCGTGCATAGTGTCATTAAGTGCCAACACAGGAGAACCAAGGGCCGGCGCCGGCAGAAGACTTCGGTGCACCAGACAGCTTTCAGGTCAGTGAAGCTTTATTATTGTACGGCTACGGCAATTAATCGAAAATAATAAATAAAACCCCTAATATACAGTCCACTTAAAAATCTACCCTCCAGGGACTTTTAGAAAAAATGTTGTTGCCCTTTAGGAACCTTATGAAAAGATAATTATAGTTTATCACTCTTAGCTGAGATGTGGTTAAGTTTACAAAATTCGAAAGAGAAAATTATATACATCAAAGAGCGATAAACTATATAAATCATTTTCGAACCGCATTAAAATTGGTTAAATAGTTCTCATGTTACTTTGTTTGATATTTGTACCTACTATTTTGACATTATTATCCATAATAATGTTTTTTTCATGATTATTCTGAAACAAGTAGGAAGATTTTAATGAAAGAAGCTTCTGGAATTACAATGATCGTATTACACAAAGTTCCATAAAAATCAGTTCAGTACTTTTAAGAAAATCGCATATATGTACGCTCGCATCCATGCACATACACACATACGGACACACAAAGATAGAGAGAGAGATAAAGATAAATAGAGAACTTTTAAAATTGTCTTTTTTACAGTCGAGTAATAATAATAAGTAATGTTTCTTAGTTTTCTAGATGGTGGTAACCTGCTCGTCTGACATCTTCTTTTTATTATAAAAAAACATAAAAAATTAAAACAATATGTTCATTGTTGTCGTTCCACCCTCGTTCTATTTTTTGACCTAAGCTAAGCTAAGCTTTTCTAAGCTTTTGACCGGGTATGGCACAAATCGCTGCTTTCCAAGTTACCATCTTTAGGGATACCCGAGGGATTATGCGAATGGGTTGCCAGTTTCCTGACTGGACGGAGCATCAGAGTCGTTATCGATGGTAGCTGCTCCGACACCATGTCTATTAACGCTGGCGTCCCGCAAGGCTCCGTGCTGTCTCCAACTCTGTTCCTTCTGCATATCAACGACCTGTTGCAAATTGGTGACATACGTTGCTATGCAGATGACAGTACTGGAGACGCCTTGTACAAGGGCCGCGCCAACATCCCTCGGGCCGAAGTGGAAGAGAGTCGCGCCAGGCTTGTGTCTGAAATCGAAGACTCTTTAGATCTAGTCTCGATTTGGGGTTCTCTAAACCTAGTGGATTTCAACCCCAGTAAGACGCAAGTCTGTGCATTCACCGCTAAAAAACCCCTTTTGTTGTAGCACCTCGCTTTCAGAGCATACCTCTTAAGATCTTGGAGAGTATCGGGATCCTTGGTATCGACATCTCCAGCAAAGTCGAATTCAGGGGTCATCTGGAAAATAAGGCCAAAATGGCCTCCAAAAAGCTCGCTTCAAACCTGGGCAACTCCTTATGCTTTACAAAGCTCAGGTGAGGCCCCATATGGAGTACTGCTCTCATCTCTGGGCCGGCGCACCGAAATACCAATTGGACCCATTTGACTCCATCCAACGACGTGCTGTTCGTATTGTCGACGATCCCACTCTCACGGGCGGTTTTGAATCCCTCAGCATTCGGAGAGACGTTGCGTCTCTCTGTGTGTTCTACCGCCTGTACAATGGGGAATGCTCTGAAGAATTGTTTAATATAATTCCCACCTCGGGTTTCTACAACCGCACCTCCCGTCACAGAAGTGCGGTCCATCCGCATTTCCTCGATACGGAGGTGTCGCGCACCGTTCGGTCCAAAAATTATTTTATACCGCGAACCCGTAGGTTGTGGTGCCTCAAGAGGTCTTTCCATTGAGCTACGATATGGGGTTCTTCAAGAGAGCTGTGAATAGGATTTTGCAAGGTCGGCGGCGCACCCGCATACCCCCTGGTGTTGCAGGTGCCCATGGGCGGCGGTAACACTTATCACCACGTGGGACCGCTTGCTCGTCCGCCCACTGGTCTATAAAAAAAAAAAAAAATTGGAAAATTTTTACGGGCAAATTGTCACAAATAAAATGGAATGTTAATTAACCCTATTAAGGTAACCATACGTCTCTCAGACGTATAAGTGTATTCAGACTGTCGCCATGTTGAGTGTGGTGGTGGGGGGAGCCCTTCCTCCCAGTTATGCCACAGGCAGCTATCCAGCTTCAAGTCAGTCGCACCACTGCGGTCCTTCAGTGTACATAAGGTGAGTTTTTTTCGTTTTTTACGAGTGTGTTCTTGGTAACAACACGTCTGCCAGACGTGTTGTTACCTTTTGACGTAATTATTTGTACGTCTCCCGGACGTATTGTTGCCAATAAAGGGGCAATTTTTCTACGTCTTCCGGACGTATTGTTGCCAGTAAAGGGGTAATTTTTCGATGTCACCCGGACTATTGATTATGAAATAAACCTCTTATAAAGTATCAAGTTACCAAGCAAAATTTATTTTGTACCTAAATTCATCAATTAATTATTGTTTAATTTTTTTTAGGTATCAAACATGGAACAATTGCGAACAGATGAGGAAATTCAAGCTTTCTTTGACGAAGTGGAGGAAGATGTGGATTTAGAATCGGAATGCAGTGAGGAGGAAGATAATGTAGAAGTCCAAAGTGATTGTGATCTTGATTCCGATGACGATATAGCGGATCCTGATTACATGCCAGAGGAACGTGACGAAGATGAAGTTATAATGGCAGAGGTGGCGGAACAAACTTTTACGCCTACAATTCATTCTGAATCGTCAACTTCTTCAGGATCTGGGCAAGGTAAGAAACGGAAACAACCCAAAAAAAGAAAGTTACAAAACAGAGACTATGAAGAAAACATGGGACCAATTGAAGACCCAAAAATAGTAAAACCAAACTGCGACGTTATGACAGGAAAGAATGGTGATTTTATCTGGAATACTGCTGTAACACCATCATCAGGAAAAACTGCATCAAAAAATATTGTTCATGTGAATCGAAAACTCAAACATGAAGCGCTCCATGCTACAGAACCAGTGGAATGTTTCAATTTATTTGTCATAAGTGAAATAATTGACAAAATGCTTTTGCATACAAACCAACAAATTTCTGTTCAGAGGGAGAAATATAAAAATATAAAAAACTATACATTGAAGGATGTTTCGAGTTTAGAGTTGAGAGCTCTTTTGGGGACAGCGATTTATAACGGAGCAAAACGAGATAACCACTTAAAAATTGAGACACTTCATGAAAATGTGCATTGTGGAGACAGATATCAAGCATCATTTTCTGCAAGAAGACACAAATTTTTGTTGAGTGCACTTCGCTTTGACTCACGTGACACAAGAGAAGAAAGACAGAAACAGGATAAGCTAGCTGCCATTAGGGAAATTTGGGACCTAATGATGGAAAAATGTAAGTCACTTTATGAACCAAGTCCCTACTTGACTATTGATGAGCAGCTTGTTCCCTTCAGAGGGCGAGTTGGGTTCAAGATGTACATTCCAAATAAGCCCGCTAAGTATGGAATGAAGATAGTTATGATTTGTGACGTTGGTACGCACTACATGTACGCCGCCATACCATACCTCGGAAAAGAATCGTCACCAAAAAATATTCCTGCGGCACAATATTACGTCGAAAGCCTAGTCCAGACCCTGAAGAATACTGGTAGGAACATTACAATGGACAATTGGTTCACCAGTATTCCTTTAGCACAAAATTTATTAAAAAAATATAAGCTAACAATGGTGGGAACTATCAAAAAGAACAAGCCTGAGCTCCCACAACAGTTCGTAGATTGTTCTTATCTTTCACGGCCCGTTGGATCGTCACTGTTCCTTTTCCATGATGATTTAGCAGCCGTTTCTTTCATGGCAAAAAAAAATAAGTTGGTTACTCTTATTTCAAGTATGCATAGTGATGATGCAGTAAATGAGGCTAGCTTGAAACCTGAGCTCATTTTGACTTACAATCAGACGAAAGGCGCTGTTGATTCCTTTGACCAATGCGTGGGTCACACCTCTTGTATAAGAAAAACAAGAAGATGGACCATGACCTATTTTTACAATATGTTGAATATTGCTTGCTACAATTCTTATGTAGTTTATCTACTAAATTTTCACAAGAATCAATCGCAAGCCTCAAATAGAGAAAAACCATTGTCAAGATTTCAATTTTTGATGAAGTTAGCTGACCAGTTGTCATTTCCCTGGTTGGAACAAAGACTTCAACAAAATTTGCCTAATTCGCTAAAACAAATCATCCAGAAAGTCCTTGGATTAGAAGTGGATCAAATTCAAATTGTTGAAGAACCAAGAGAACAAAATGTCACTAAAAAGTACTGCTCATATTGTTCATATAAAAGAAAAAGAATGTCCAAAATGATTTGCTATAAATGCAAAAAGTCTGTATGTAGTGAACACAGCAAGATAATATGCTCAAAGTGTCAAAACTGAATTTATACATTTTTTCAAGCTTATCCGAAGAGTTTTTAAATGATTATTTTTTAGTTAATTTTTTTTTACTCAATTTCAATTTTATATTTGACAAGAAAAATATGTTTGAACTTTGAATTTGTTTATTGTATTTTTACTTTTTATACCATACCATATAATATTATAAATACCATATAGGTATTATAGGTCCAAAGGGGAGTTCAAACTCGAACTTCTTAAACTCGTTGCCAGGCTCGCACTACCCGGCTAGCCTATTGTATTACGCGTATTTATTTATGTTTTTGTGCTACACATAGCATAGTGAACTTAATATATATGTATATCATATTATTATCGAAATTTGCCAAAAAATGAATATGTGCGTCTGAAAGACGTGTTGTTACCAATAAGTGGGTAGTGGTCCACGTTACCTTGATAGGGTTAAAAAGGGACTGAATAAAAAACAACATGACTTTCCATTTAGACACAATTAGTTTAATTTCTTCATTAATCAAGCTATGATGACATGAAGACAAGGTCGGTCACCGTCACGAAATGGTACAAAAGTGGACACTGTTTCTTATGCAATAAAAGTAGGCCCTGGTTTAAAAAACATGTAGTTGTAACGTGGAACCGCATTAGCGATATGGCCGCCGATTGGTACTTCTAATTACTTGTATTTATGTGTTATGTTTAGTGTACAATAAATAACAATAAAGTATTATTAATTTTTAACATTTCGAATATTTATTATACGAGTATGATCTGTACACAACATATACTTGTGTATCTGAAACAACAGGTAAATCTAAAGTATCAAAATGTATCGATTATAGATAATAATCGTTATTTTGTTTTAAATAAAGAAACGTAGCCTTGTTTTATTATACGTACTCTCAACGTCCTTTCAATACATTTCTCCCGATAAGAATTGGCAGATGTAATGGGTTGAGGAAAACTCCCCGTCCTGTTATATTTTCTATTCCCCTTTTTCCAAATTCATTTCTAAATCTCCATAGGCAGCGCATCCAGGGACGTGCCAACGTATGTCATTTTGAATTGATGTTGGCATGAATGGCGTATATCGATGGGTGACAGTTCAATATAACAGAGACACTTGGCCGTCTCCTACGATTTCAACAGTTATGTTGTGATTCAAGACGAAATACCAGCAAAATATTGGCATATTTCCTGTATTCTTCACGAAATTCTTCACTTTGAATGGCAAATACCTGAAGTGTATACAATTGAGAGTCCGTCTTTATACGTATTGTTTGTTCTCCATTCAGATCAATTTTGTCATTTCAATAATATTGTAGCGTGGAACATGACTAAAACGATCATTTAGTTTTTTGTAGATATGTTTTGATGTAGTGTCTGTTCGCGTTAAGATTACAGTGACTCATCGCTAAAAGACAATAATAGCTCACCTTTATTGACCTAGTGTTTCACAGAATTCTTAGGGTTTGTTTCACAGGTTAATGCACATCTCGGTTTCACTTGATATTCGTATGGCTCGGACGTATTTATTGTTTCGTAAAGTATCACGTATTTATATAGATTTTAAAATGAATACTTCCACATTGATTATTCTTAAAAACAAAGTTAAATCAAACAAAGGAAAAAAGGAAATCTATTCATTTTAAATAAATACAAATGACAGTTTTCATGGTTTGTCCAAAAAGATGACGCATATGGGTCTTGGGCGATGAGTCATTGAATTCTTAAAGCGAACAGACAGTAGGCTATGTCAGGGTTCCTCAGGGAATCGTAATGTTACCTGAGCGAAGTCAGGCGGGTCACTAATTTAAAATAAAACAGAAAATAAAATAATTGTATTTTTATTTCATGTAACTTCATTTACTATTTTAAACATTATTGGCGTTAAAATAATTACATAATATATTATGTACTACACAACAAGTTATATTAACATATTTAGACATCCATCTATTAGCCGAAATACAAAACTTTGGTTCCTAGCTTAAAAATTTTCATTTACAATTTCATTAAATTTACATTAATCCGAATTGGTGTTCTATTGTTTTAAGCATACTGAGTATTTAATATTTATTTTATTTAATAAAAGAGTAAACAATGCCTTTCAAATAACAATAAAGTTTCGTATTCGTGACATAAGGGCGTATTACAATTCACGTTATTCGGGAATCTTAACACACTTAGTGACTAACTTAAGGATGGTGTAATAGCAGTTTTCACATCAACTTGAATTTAGTCACTAAGTGAGTTAGGATTTCCGAGTAACGTGAAGTGTAATAAGCCCCTTCACTGTGTTTTGCGCGTTTTAATCATGGACTGCGCGTCATATCTGCGAAAGTGGCGCCATATTGAGCGCATAAAATAACGGCTATTAACAATAACGAATGAAATTGGCACATTTAACATATCAAATACACCGATATAATTGATCTATAGATATCAATTATTACAAAATAATAAAAGCGATTATTGTATATAAATAACGGATAGCTAGAGATTGGTCTGATCAAATCTTAGTAATATCCGTTGAATTTTATTATTAATATATACTGTTAATTTTCTCAAATACGTTTTCAATTAGTGTATGGGCAAGGGCTTAAGTAACTGGCCCTTCTATTTAAATCACCCTTGACCAACGATTTCTATGTATTCCACTAGACAATCAATTGTAAAGAAAAACTTCTAAAGAAAGAAAGTTATAATGAGCGTGAGGGGAGAATTTAATGCAGTGATTAACTGAACTCCCATGCAGATGCGACACAAAACAACCTGCCTATTTCCATTTTGCGCATTTGTTGTGAAATGATTGTAAGTATTGCAATCTGAATTTAACCCGTACCTACATAATAATAGAGTGGGTTCGAGTAAAATACTAATGTAATATAATTTCAGCTATTACAATACATATATACGCACGCACATATTTAAATACATATCACTAGTTTTTTTATATTTTATAATATGTTTTTTCTAGCCTAAGAGATGATAGTTACGAGTAAGTAATTTATATATGTACTTATGAAATGCTACGCCCTCGGCTTCTTGTCCTTTAAGAATATTTCTTGCAATATCGAAGTATGCAATTCGGCATTTTCATAAATATACTCATAAATCATAAATAAACAATATCTAAACAAAAAAAAATATAATCTACTATATCTGCAAACATTTATTTTCTACCTACTTCCATTGTTAGGAAATTGTCTCATCTGAATGAGCGTTGCTTAAAATCTATGTCAATGTGATTGATGGTGGTCGCTCTTGCTACTCGCTCTTTGTGATTAATTTACGACAAAATAATTTATTTTAGTTTTGTTACTAAAATAATAATAAAATGTAAATAATAACAACGTTATATCTCCCACATGAAACTAAACATGTGGTATTTTGTCGATTGCAGCGTTCGATGTCAATTTAATGTATTACAAAACAAAGCACTTCTTGTCTCACGCGCGCGCAATCTATAAATGAAGTTGTGGACAATTGACCGTTACGTAATGAGCAATTTTATAGTACCGCACTGCTCGTCTAGTAGAATACATAGAAGTTTGACAGTTATTAATATTGATATTATTGACAGCAGAGCAATTAGTGAATTTAAAATCCTATTGTAATTTGAAAGGCATTGTATTTAATCATTCAATACCAAAGAGAAGAAATGCACATAATATAGGTACATACATATTCGCATTTTTACCTCAAAATAATTGTCACGTAATTTGAGGAAAGAGACCTCAATGTCGGTTCTAGTTTGACAGATTTTGACACATTAGGAAAATCTCAAATATAATAAAAATCGTTTTTATTGCTTTATTTAAAAAAAAAACACATGTTAGAGCATGTTTTTATTTAAACAACATGATGAAATTACGATATTTTAAGTAGGAAAATCTGAATCAAAATCAATAAGCGCACACCGACCGACAGTCCCTTCGCTCAGATATCGTCACATTTGTTATATCAACATTCAAAACGCAAGTTAACCAACAACATAATTCGAAATTATTTAAAATCTGAAACTATTTATCATTGAAACTTCCAAATTTAGTCTAATTGAACACATTAAATAACTGAAATGAATATTTAAATCGACTATAATCGTTATAACGTTATATTTTAACGTGTTATTTTAAGCAGCTATTGCTTTGCATTGTTCTTAACATATAACTTGAGTAGTATCAATAGTCACCTTTAAAGGCGCAATAACAATACCTCTATCTTTTTTTTATTTTCATACATAAAGAAAGAGATAGCTATAATTAAAGTGTCATTAAAAATAACCTTTCTTGCAACTGACAGGAGTCGATTAAAGTCCAGATTATATAAGACTAGACCACCACTTGCAGACAACACCACGAATATCACAAACGAAACATCCTTGATGCGTATTTACAATTAGTGATGTCACGAGTCGAGTTTTTTGATAATCGAGTCGATTTGAGTACCTTTGCAATAGTATCGCGTCTTCGTAAATGAATCGGGTCTTCGTAATGAATAGGGACTACGCAATGAATCGGGTCTTCGTCAAATACCTTTGTAAAAAAAATAAAATCTAGATTCGAGTATTTTTGTAAGCGAATCGAGTCTTGATTAGAGTCGAAATGGCTAAGAAGAAGAAACAAACTTAGAATGATTTCATTAGTAAATAAATGTTTATTTTTATTGTTTAAGTTATATGGAAAACCTAATGAAATATTCAAAACATATTATGTGACAGATAGTGAGGAAGCCCTCATAATCGAGAGTTAAAAAAATAATAATCTGGAACATGTACGTATATCCACTAATACACAATGGGTATTATATCCTGAAACGCCTACGTGATTCACTAGGGGAGGCCTGTGCCCCGCAGTGGGACGTTATAAGTTGATATCGATCAATCAATATAATGTAAGAAATTTATTATATATTTAATCAGATATTAAAAGAAAATGCAGTTTAAATTTTATATTATCAGTAGGTATTTATTAAATATTTTATTTGTCTTCTCATGACTCGATGTCGATATGATGAATGCAATTATTAATCAGATTTCAAGTGTAAATGCATTGCATTGTACTCGTATATTTATATTATTAATATTCATTACATCTCTTATTGGCTTTCTTGTTTTCTTTTATCTTTATCTATCGCAGTGATCGTATTGGATATTCAAGTAGAATCAATACTATTATTAGAAAAATAGAGTATGACATCGACTCTACTCGACTCGTCCCATCACTATTTACAATTCATTCAGCTTAAGGCACACGTTCCAAACCTGGCTTTAAGCCAATCAGGACTCAAATATATACAAGTTTGGCCCCAAAACGCCCCATAGTGCATACATCACACGAATAAACTCTACGTATTACTAAACTCTCCTTTTTATATATTATCTGTTACTATATTTACTTCTAGAGCCTCTTACAGTCTTTCATTAAACAATATTGCTTCACAATCACAACTCTGTAATGGATGTCGAATTTTGGACGCATTATATAAGCCTAATTCAAATTCTGACACTAGTATACTATTCGCATAAAGTATACTACACATAGTAGGTTTTATAGGATTTTGGGATAGAGATCATTCTAATATTTTTTCGAGTAAAGGACATGCGAATATTCTAAAATATTCCTATAATACATTAAAAGTCTTAAATGATTACACTTTTCTAAGACTCGGATCGCAGAAGACTATAAAAGTTGACTTGCGTCAAAGTTATCGAGATGATATCACAATATCGTCAATATACGCTAATGTTAAACATTATATTGAGAATGATTTCTTCGTGCACGACAATTCTCATTCATTTTAAATTCACAATTTAAATTTTGCTGGCTCTTAAATATTAACGGTTATAATCATGTTAAATTATTACATCTTTCACTTTTATACTCAATGGGTACTTGATGGTATCCCTAAGCGAAATCCACTCGAATTTCAAAATATTTACATTCTTCCCAAAAAAGAAGTCCTATAAATTACAAAAGAGTCACAAATAATACAATCACAACGTTAACCAAAAAAAAACCACACCAAATGAACTCATAATCTTACCGGAATCTCCGGTTTTATCAGAGTCACGCTTTCTTCTTTCCCTTGTCTTCGGTAAATATTTCATTGAATTCTGTTAAGAGTACGTCGACGACGTTGTTCTGCTGTATACAGTCTATCGCGATGTTGTGTGCTTGTTCTACGGGCGCCCAAAGAAGTGTGGGGCCGAAGACAATCGCCAAGTTAGCTGTGTGCATTCTATTGCGCTCACTGTATTGTGTTACCCTGAAAATATAAATATCACTACATAGAATAAATTTCTCAGCTATATCTACTTTAATTAATGTATTATTACTATAATATATATAAATAAACAATCAAGATAAGTGAAAACACGCCTGCACGGTTGAGGGCGCGGGGTAACGTTATAGAGAGACGCATACGATATAAAGTGTTAAATGGCTAATCCTAGGACATGTGACGTCAATACGAATAAGAGTTTATAGTATTAGCATAAAGGTTTTTTATTCACCCTTGCAACCGTGCAAGCGAGGGTTCACTTATCTTGTTTGTTTATAGTATGTAATATTTGAAATATATAAACAGTAACAGTTCATGTAGGTAGGCATTATCTCTGCCCATTTCATCACAAGACTATCAACTATCACTCTTCTGGGTTATTGATAGATATCTCCTAAGGAACTAAGCACACCTTGGTCTAGATCTCGTCCTCGTCGCGACGTGGAGTGTATCATCAGGTGGAGTGTCTGTTCGTCTGCCATCGTCATCGTCTTTGTATAAAAATTCGAATCCTTGTGAAAATTTTCGAAAATCAAATCAAAAGATTCTATTGCCGTTTTCACATATATGTTTTTCATTAAAATTGATCGAGTAGCGTTATTTATTTATATGTAATGAGAACTGTGATAGCCTAGGGGTATCTATACTCGACTCACTTTCTATTTTCTAGTTTCTACTTTCTATTAAGTATAAAGATAAAAAAAAGAATATTACGGTTCGCTGACGGTTTTGACCTTAATTACCTGATCATTAAAAGATCTATGATAGAAAAGCTTTAAAATGTGGTATATCTCAAGTGTGTTGGTACACGTTGATTTTTTTTTGGTACACTTTCACCTTTAAACGAAAGTTTAATGTGGTAATCTCTACTTAATCTAAAGAAATACCGTCTAAATACTTGTCTTTGAAACTAAAACAAGTTATCATCAGAAATTAATACTGCATTAGATAAAATAGCGGAAACTCAACACGGAGTTAGCCTTTGGACCTTTCAAGGACATGACTGATTAATCTTTGAACGGGAAGTTCTACGTCACAGACCGCAACTTACGTCAATGAATGTAAAAATGTATTTCTATTCATATGTACCCGTATATTTTACATCCCACTAACATTTTAAATGCGAAAAGCTAGTTTTTAATATTGTACAATTACATCAAAATTGTAATTGTAACCTTACATTGTATATTTATTTAAAAAGGCAGGGAATGCCCTTTTAATGCTCTGTCACCTAAAGGGTCCTCAATTTAGTGTTGGGTAAATATATGTTTAAAGACAAATCTTTATTCGGAATCTACAGTTCGTTCATGTAATTTTTTTGTTTATATCTGACATTATATCTAAGAATTTACATTAATAACATTGAATTAATGAAATAAAATTGTCAGATAAATTAATTCTTTAATTGAAGACATTTTTCATTAAATTTACATTTAATTTATAAATTATTAATATCTAAATTATTAAATTATTAAGGTTGCCTGTAAGAGATTGCCTCGGCGATAAAGGCGCCTATTGTATTCTGTCATTTATTATTTGTGCACATGTAATAACTATTTGTATGCAATAAAGAGTATTTATTATTATTATTGCGTTTTGTTGTACTCTTATTTCTTTAAGCATACTTATTAATGATTATTTAAATATTTATTTCATTTAACAAAACTATATATGTGACTTTATCTTAGAAAAGGCTTTAGAACCCCTTTTATAGCTTTTTTTTATATAAAAAGGCGGCAGACGAGCATACAGTCCACCTGATGGTAAGTGGATACTGTCGTCCATAGACAGCCGCGATACATGCCAACATCAGTCCAGAATGACAAGCGTTAGCACGCCCCCGGATACGCTGCCCACTTTTGCAGATTAAGGAATGGATTGGGAAAATGAGGAGGGAGGGAGGGGATAGGATGGGAATGGGCTCTGGCATATCTCACTCACTACCGAAATACATACGTACACTGGGGAAATACGATAAAGTGGGAAATGCAGTACATTTCAAGGTAGTCTTCTGTGAGAGAGGAGTAACGTGTCCAGTCGAGTGCGCCCAACGACT
This sequence comes from Sesia apiformis, assembly GCA_914767545.1. Taxonomy (NCBI): domain Eukaryota; kingdom Metazoa; phylum Arthropoda; class Insecta; order Lepidoptera; family Sesiidae; genus Sesia; species Sesia apiformis. The sequence goes on from OU611968.1 coordinate 2,415,628, forward strand.
GTGGGAATGCAGCATGCACTCTCCCCGTACCTTTATCATTAGATTAAAATTTAGAGAATTTGGACTATTAAGATTAGCACTTTTTTATTATTTTTATTGGAGAAGAGACAATTATTATTTATCGTTATAATGAATAGATAATAATATAAATAATGATAGATTGAATTTAATAATAGATAATTAATATTATTAACTAACTGTTATTTATCTAGTTCTTAAAGTATAATGTTTACCTGAGCAGGTGTTCCAACAAGAACTTGAGCGTGTCCCTGTTGCACTGCGGCAGCGCTTGGACGATCTCTCGGAACTCTTTTAACTTCGCCTCCCTCGGCTTCTTCGCTGAAATTGCAATTATATGCATATATAACATTTATTTCAGATAAATAAAACCTTTATAATCAGAGTCCATCCCATCCCAAAATACTTCCATAGGATTTCTTCGGCCCAAAAGGCTCATAAGTAGCGCCACTGCGAGATAGATCTATTGCGATCTCTCTGTATTACAGCTCTCCCCTAAGACCCACGTGTTCCGTGACCAGTAACAATGGTCACGGATAAGAGAGTTTAATCAGGACTGGGGTAAAAAATCCCACGTGTACCGGTTTATACGACGGTTCCGGATGGAAGTGCTTTAATCAAATTTTAGGTCAAGAGATAACCACCCAAAAGAAACCTTGTCCCTGTGCCAAAGTTTGACAGACACAGATTGCAGTTTCTGGTTCTCCATAATAGAATCTGCAGACTGGTGTTTCGGTTAGTTCAATTTTTTTTAGGAGGTATCCTCAGTCTGCAATGTCTCGTTAGGAGAATCCGGACCTGGGTTTTTCACCTAGAACCTCTCAGGTAAGTTTTTGAGAAGAACTAAAATTATGTGTTTCCACGTGTATTTACTTGCTTTAATAGCAAGGTTTTAAGCGTGAATTAAACTGTTGCTGTTAGTATCCCATATATAGAGCCTCAGGAGGTTTGTATTGATTGTGCATAGAGCGGTGATAGCTAGGGTATCTATACTCGACTCACATTCAAATCACATTCAAATTGACGAGTTCAAATCCTCGGCCCCTACCACTGAAGGTCGGCGGTGAGGGAAATAAAAAGAAAAATCTGGAGTTTATGTATCCACCAATCCGCACTGGACTCGCGTGGTGGATTATGGCCCGAAACCCTCCCAATGATTTACTAGCGGAGGCCTGTGGCCCTGCAGTGCCACATTTTAAGCCGATACAAGATAATTTAAAACCTGTACATACTATAACTTTATTGTACGGCTGTAGTTTGCCTCCGCACCGTCAAGCATTTTTATAGGGTTATAAAAAAGCAAAAATTTCTTTGTTTAATCGCAAATATTTACAAAGTACAAAAAAAATTAAGTGAAAAGAAGTGAATAGAAAACGATATTGGAGAAATTTTGAGTAGGCATATAAAAAGATGGTAACTCACAGCAAGCGGCGAGCACCCTGTCAAACATATTGCACGGTATGAGCGGCTCCTTCAACTCGCGGAAGAACAGCTTCAGCGAGCCCGTCAGCACGTGGATGTCAGTGTTGTTCTTTATCACCGATAGGTTATTTTGATCGATCTGCAAGTAGAACATTAATTCTTACTTCAGTATTTACATATTACAGATCATCATTACTCTCAGAGATTTAAATAAGTAAGTTAATAGTGATTATTTTTTTATGGAAACAAGGCGGTTGTCGGGGTTACAGTCCACCTGGTGGTAAGTGGATATTGACGCACATGTACAGCCGTGGTACGTGCCAACATTTGGCATTCTGGGCTAATATTGGCACGTACCCGTATACGCTGCCTATCTTTAGACATTTAGGAATATATTTGGAGAAAGGGTTAGGAAAATTGGGACTATTCTGACATATCTCACTCACTACCTAAACACTTACGGGAAATAGAATACAAAATAGGAAATGCAGTACATTTCAAGGTAGTGTTCTGTGAGAGAGAGGTAACGTGGTCAATAGAATGCGCCCAGCGGCTGTGCACGCTGTGATTGCAGCGTGCACACCCCCAATTTATATTATTAATGAACACATATCGACGGTGCAAATCTCAATTGGCGTAAGGGGCATGTTTCGAAAATACGTTTTATATACAGTTATAATTAATATTGTCTTTTAATTTCGATAAAATTTCCATTTAAAAATTTCGATAGATTTTAAAATAAATATACCGAAGAAAACAGCAGTTTATACAAAAAACATAGCTAAGAGATCGTTGTTTTAATATAGCTTAAGAGACCGTTGTTTTAATTGTTTAAGTGTTAAATGCTTTGTCCTTATGCCAATCGAGATATACGCCGTCGATATATTCAAACAAACTAAAATTTGAAAAATACAAGTAAGATTGCATATTTAAACTAACTGGTTTGTATGTTTTCTTTTATGAATTACTCTACTATTTTGACCATTTAGTATCAGATTCAAAGCACTCGGGAACAGATTTATTTATTTTGTAACCCAATTCCGATTGTGTTGAGTCTAATACTAGACGATTATAAGTCTGATACGACTGCTTGATCTTCCTCGGGTAAAAAAGGTAGACAAAGTTCACAGAATTAGTAATTTGAAATGACAATATGCAGGTCATTGCAGGTCATACATATCGCAGGAGTGACAACCGATGAAGTAGACGAGTCCTTGAATAAAGAAATCGCAGTATGGACCGACCTCCGGCGAGATGGACCGACCGATGAAAAAAGGCATCGGGTAGCGGCTGGGTGGGGAAGACGTATCAAACAATGTTAATGCACTTTGGAGAGGCCTATGACCAGCTGTAAAGATGCAAGCTGTAAAGAAAATTCTCACCTCAAGTCGTATCTTCTGCACCTGACTAAGATTCCCGCTAGCCCTGTACAAGCCGTCTGTACACATGTTCTCTTCATTGTCCTCAATTTCCTTGACGCAAGCGACAACGAACCCCGGCACGCGGGGACTGGTCGCGGGACACACCTCCTCTAGGTTGCGTCCGAACACAGGCTCGTCTGGGGAGGATAGTTTTATTTATATAAATAAGCACAATAATTAAGTGCCGGCCCATAGCCAGAAGAAAATATATTGTGTTTCTAAATACTCGAAATTCTGCCAAAATACGATACAATATATTATAAAAATCGGTCAAGTGCATGAATTGATTTTGTGCTTTGATTGAGGTTCCGATGTTTTTGTAAAATCAAAAAAAGGGTGCTGGTACCACAGTTTAGAAACTATCCAGTGCGTATACACTATCAAACAAATAGCCCGATACTGGTTACGGATCTGATCGAGTATGTTAATACGTAACAATATGCAAGAACAGGGAAAATGGAAAGATACACGCTGATGGAATAACAAATAAAATTATGGCCAAAATGTCTACATAATAATTATTATTTAAACGAGAACGAGCATCGTTATAAAATTAATTGGCAAGTAGGAATTTGTGTTCCATATACTGTACAACTCCCGGCCGAAAGTAATACACATCGGCCTTTAGAAAGAGACTATATTTTGAAGAGCGTCGTCCCTGTAGTGTGCCGTTACGTTACGATGGAGATGGACGTTCTACAAAACCGAAGCTAGCCGATCATAGTCGATGTGTATTACTTTCGGCCGGGATGTGAGACTTGTAATTTTGACACATCTTCAGTAGCATTTGTCTGTGCGTCCCGATTATTGTAACCGTAACCATAACCAGCCCTTTTATCATCCACTGTCGGACACGAGTTTCCTCGTGAGCATTGTCACGCTGGCCAAGCGGGGCCGGTAACTCCACTCTTTTAGAGGTGTAGTTCCTCGGGGTTTGTGGTAGCTTTGTGGTATGGTTGTTATCCCTTTCAGTGGCGACACCCTCGGGAACAGATGGTGTGGTACTACTTTAATGGTGGCCGACACCGCACTTTACTACTATATGATTAGTTAATGATTAGTTAATTGGCTTTACTAAACAAATCATTATACTCGTACCTACAGATCGACGGCCCCTACGTGAAACATCGGAAGTGATTTTTGACACGTTTCACCAGAGTGTTTTAAAGTTTGCTTTACTACTACTCAAGAAATGTTTGTTGTTTTCGATGTTTTACGAATTAAATTTCTGCCATAAACGAGGTTTTGACTTTATTTCTTTAGCGGGATGTCAAATATAGATTTATTTAAGCCGATTTAACGATTAAAAAATCGACAATTTTAAGTTTCGATGATTTACGTAGGGACCGTCGAGATATTAATAACATTCATTTAAATGTACACATAGAAAATAACAATTTTTAAAATCCTTAATCATAAATCTAACAGTTTACCCGTGACTATTCAATCAGACGAGTCTAACTAATCATTAACTTGGAATGGACCATTTTTCTCTGTATTTCATTATACACCATCCAGTTTAGAATTTGTATAAAATTATTATAAAAAGTATGTAAATATAAAATTGTAAATTTTAAAAGCCTTTTTTGATCTTTTCGTCTCAGCGTAGAAATAATTTGATTAACGTATGGCCTTAGTCATACCTTTTATCTTAACAGTAGGTACCACTTTTTATCTCGGATCTAAAGATTATTGACGTTAGCAAGCCGTGACTATCATCAACTTTATCTACTGATTTGAATTTAAGTACCTGCGATTTGTATTAAGCTATAAAAATTTAGAGACCACTGATATTTCTAAATATACCGATTTATCAAAAGAAATTATTTGTATATAACGAACACATCATCAAAATAAACTTTATATCTCGTTTTGCGTCAACAATATCCAGTCAATCGAATTGTATAAAAGGATGTATTAATGTATTAATAATATCGTATTAATGTAAGTCTAAATCGTATTAATCGTCTATGCCGATAGGTCTAAATGGCGGACAATGGGGGAGGCCTATGTCCAGCAGTGGACGTCCAAGGGCTGAGAAGAAGAAGAAGAAGAAGAATGTAAGTATTTCTAATTCAAAACACTTTTTAAATTTGTTTAATTCAAGAAATCACAACAAAATCCATAAATAGCCTTATGCTATACAAACCTAAAAACGTGTTTTATTTAAAATATGTTTTTATCCTTGATATCCGAGAGTTTAATTATATTGGAAAAAAAAAAAATTTGATGAAGTAAGTTACGAAACAATCAGCCTTATAATGATATACAATAACTACAAGAACTTACTTACATCCTAAATTTGCAACCATCCACCGTATTAGGAAAGTACTTGGGTGCACTGGAGACCAGGTTTAGATGTCCAAATAAAACACCAATAGTGAAAAATAATACTTTATAATATGAAGTATACAAAATCACACCAATACATTTACACCACTTACCTTATCAACCGGTTAATCGTACCTTCTAGCCTTGTTAGTAAAAATAAGTCTTCACTTCAATCCCAAACAACCTCAAAGTCCGTTGCAATCTGTGCTGTTTTAAATACACCCACTACAAATACTTTATGAAGTTTTGGTGTCATTGCTTCTTCATATTCTAAAAGTGAAACCTTTTCAGCCAAATAAACATTTAGTACTCTGTCACATTTAATAAACATCAAGGGAACAGTACAATTTATTTTCCTAAATTTATTAATCTTTTTATTTGGCTGAAGGGCTAACTCCATAACAAAATTCAAGCATAAATCAATCCAAAAGCAAGGAAATAAAAAATTTGAGCAGCTATCCCAACTACTGAACCATATTTGATATAAATTAAATCTAAGTGCAATTCTACTAAGCGTCACACACCAATTTAAAATAATTCCCAACCTTTATAGATGCCTTTTTCCACTAAAAGTGACATTGCTGGTCGTTTCGCGAAGAATTTTCTTAGTCTACTCCTGACATCGGACTTCTGGATAGAAACTTCCGTTGAATCACTGAGATCTTCATTGCTACTGCCCCCGACTGAAATAGTCAAGAAGAATTAGAGATTGAAGGAATTCATGATGAAGACGGAGAGAGACATGATGAAGAAGACAGAATAAAAGCAGAAGATTAAGGCTAAGAAAAATTCAGCCACAATCTAATAAAACATAATTAGAACCTTAACAAAGTATTTTAATCCGCGCAGTTAATAAATAATTAGAGATTTGTTACACTTAATATACATGGCTGAATATTACGCAAGCCGATAAATAGAGAAACTGTTAAATAATTTGAAGAACGTTAATGAAAAGTAAAGATTAATAAGATATTTTTATTAAAGGAACATTTTTAGCGTAACTACACCTTTTTTTGAGACAACATTTAACAGAATCTCAAGATGTTTTATCATTCGGTAAATTGTATATCGCTTGATAGGAAAATTGATAGTATACGATCTTAATACTCCCAACTTTTATCTTAAAATGCTACGAAACAGGCCATTGTAAATACAATACCAAAGAAATAAATGAAAACATCACATATTCATGATGAACATATGAATATGAACATATTCAGTATCAGTAAGTCAAAATCTTGGATTTTGATTGAGACGATAAAATTAAAAGACTACATTTTTTCACAAGAGTAAAAGGATATCGATACGTACACAAGAAGTCCAAAGTAAATTAATCTTAACATTATTATTTACCTTTGAGTCGTCAAAATTCTCCTAATCGTGCACTTTTTGTAGAGAACAGTCCAACTTCAAAAGAATGACGTATACGTAGGCAAAAATGTGGGCTTAAAAAATATAGGCACCACAAACTACTCGTAGTTAATAAATCAGATATTTTGCACGGATTTGTATCAATTACTACCTAAAAGTATAAAAAAAACTTCGATGACGATTGTGGAAAAACGTGTACACTAGTCACAGTGTCAACAATGAAATTCGTGTGACTGTTGAGAGATATCAGATAACACACATACGTTATCGACAATGAAACAGATAAGCATGGGCGTATCTAGTGCTTGATGCGATCAGATGGCACAAGAGGACTTTGAAGCCGGAAAACGTTTATGGATGGAGGAAGGAAGATGATCCCGAGAAAATAATGAAAATTTAAAACGAACTTTGATATAATCTAAAGAAATGTAATGAAAGCCCCCATTCAAACTATTAACAGTCACTTCAAAACAGAAACTAAACAAATAAACACTAGCTACCAGCAAATAATTCTTACGCAAATAAACACTAGCAGTTATAACTGCTATACTTAGCTAAACTTATGCTAAACAGTTATACTTAGGATTCGCGACGAACACATTTTTAATTATATCAGTGAACTCAGTGTAATCAGTAGTGAACTAGTTCACCTGAAGTTATTACTAAAATTATGAAAGATAATTAAAAAGTTAAGTTAAAAGGGAAACGAAATGGCTGTACCTAGCACTGGTTAAAACTGAGACGCCAATGAAGATGGTGAAAAAAGGCGACATTGTATTAACTTTATATTTCTTATCGATGAAAAATTTAACACAATACAAATAAATTATATCGAATATGCAAAAATAAATGAAATAAATAAAATAAAATAGAAATAAATGTAATGTGGATAAAAATTGTTGTAATGATGCCGTGTTATAAAGAAAAAAAGCGAGGTTTGTTCATATTGGCAATATATGTATTTGTAATAAAAATTGATTAGCAAAGTAAGAAATCGGTGGACGGTTATAAAAATTAGACACCTACCGTCATGAAAATGCCGAAATTAGTTGTGATTATAAACGCATCAAGTACGATAATTGAACACGTAACGATCATTTTAATAAATTCTAGAACGGTATTACATACACTCACATTGACCGGTTAAATAATTCGTCTTTATAAATGTGTTTGCTTTACGACAGCAGAAGAAATACATCAAGAATTAAATAAACATACAAGTATGTAATAATCTTTTCAACTGTTGCGTGCCGAAAAAGTCTTTAAACTTAGAATGCTTCTCCTTTTCTGTTGGACTCTTTTTGTTTGTTTCTTTTTCCATAGCTTCTGAATCGGGAATCCAAGAATGCACTGCGTGTACTATATCCACTTGACACTCCATCTCACTATACAATTCCAAGGCTGATTCGAAAAACTGTTTAGAAAACACACACTATCATTAAATGCAAAAGACGCATTTTTGCAAAAATAAATATCCACACTTTTTCATTAAATGGCACGTGTGTGAGACGGTTAATTGAATACTGAAGCTAGGAAGTTGTTATCTGTTGATGAGAGATTATGTGGATATGATTAGTGATAACTGCCATTTAGATTTGATAAAGCTTGTTTTTAATTTGTGGTAGACGCAATGCGTATGAAATAATTGCGATAGTCTTAGTAAATTTTCAGCTAAGGACTATAATCGGGCTTTTATCAATTTCTTTATCGCCTTTATTAGGTAACGACCAAACACCAGTTGCAAGAGTTGCACCGCCGTCACAAGGACAGGAAAAAACTTTTTCTGACTGTTCGTTTTATTTAGTTTATATTTTATAAAAAGTAATTAAAACGGTAGCACTATCTGCTGATACAGCTGAGTGAATTCTATACAAGACGATATAGATGAAAAAATAAATATTAAATGGCGACTTTATTTATTAAATAGGAAGAAAACAAATATTAAAATACCGATAAAGCATTCTTGAAAAATTTATAAGTTTCCGTCATTGAAAGGGAAACCACAAATCTTTACGAAACTGTTAAACGCCACCTTTTATCACATCGAATATTCTTGCTAAAACGCCATTGAAAGCATCCAAAAATATCTTACATGAACTCAATCGACGGTTACCATCCGATATACAACTACAAATAGCCATTTTTCACTAACTCCAACATAACTGAAGATAACTCAATGAATTACACTATATTATGAAAGAATATTTTGATCATAATCACAAAATTTCATATAAAATAAAACTCGCAAAACTTCAGGAGTTAAAACAATACCAGATACAACAGAGGCACTAAAGTGATTGAGGAAAACGCATAATGATTTATGTTCCCAGTTCATATTTACTTAGAAACAGATTCGTCATCCGATGATGTAGGAAAACTAATGAACACTTATGATACGGATGATGTTTTTGAAAAACAACCAACAGTAGGTAAGTCATTTACTAAAGAGTATTTATTAGTCAGTTTTACTAGTAATAGGGGATTTGTTAATTGAAGTGAGTTTTTGGAAATCATAACAAAACATAGTGTTTCAATGTTTTTCAAAAAAGTCAATAAAACTATAGATGATCCGTATATAGAGCCGTCCACATCGTTTGCTTCCGAGCCCGGGAAATAATTGACTTATGTAATTAATTAGTTAAATTTTTCTTTGTGTCACAGCATATAAATACTTCTTCTTTTAGTTTAGTATTAATTATGTTTTTGTGTGTACATTTGTACTCCAAAATATGGTGTTCGCTACTCTCCGCGGTTTCAGCTATCCGCTGAAGACGGCGGATACCGAGCCCTGCGGATACGGAGGCCCTACTGCATTACATTCAACTTAGATATTCAAAAGTTTAAATTGAATTGTAAAAAATAAAGGTGTTCCTTGCAGAAACACTAAGACTTCAATTAGGTACTTGATTCCTTCAAAATGTCTAACCTACTTCTGTTCCATTATTTTTATAGGTATTTTAAAGGAATTAATCGATTCTACTTATTAATTTGAGATAAGAATTGGATTCACTTTGTGGATTATTTGATATTTTGTTGAGCAATCAATAAACGTATCTTTATTATGATTTACATTCTTTTCGATCTTTTAATTTAGCATCACCTAAATGTATTATTATTTTGAAAGCATCTCAATCTAAATCGAAAATGAAAATCTTTGTACTGTTGATCATTCCCAGTTACAAATATATTATCAATTTATAAATATTTACTTACATCAAATTGTGGAATGTGTCCTCCTCGAGGTTCCAGCCACTTATGGTCATCATTCTTTCTTAGTAACTACAGAATTCGATCAAATTGGGTATTTGGCTCTCTTACCCTATGTCGGAACATAGCAAAGGCCCAGGCTATAATTAAATTAAAGGAACGTCCACAAGCCATCTCGTTTTCATTTTTATTTTCAATATCTTCCAATACTTTAAACTCCATACTGAATTATATTTATTGGTTCTTGAGCTTTTTAAAATAAGCTAACAAAATAAAAAAATATACTCTAGCTTTCATTTCTGAAAGAAACTGTTCTTACCAACTATAAAGTTCTTACCACAGACACAAAAAGTGTCAAGGAAATTTTACTACACTCAATTATTAGATAACTGTTATTTTGTAAACCGGTTTCAAAAAGGTTATGTCTGGAAAGAGACCGACAAACAAACAAACGTTTCGTAAACATTAATTAATTAATTTGGATATGGTGCCTCAAATAAAAGTTGAATTTTAAATAAGTATATGAACATTTAAACACTTTAGAGCGGTTCTTTGACGCAACTGATGAAATAGAAACAAACCCTTCACAATGTATTTCATATGTACCAAGCCGAAAACAATGAAATCGAAAACCGCGTAAATCGATCGCTAATAATTCCCTACCATGAGCCGTTTGACATAAATAATCAGGCGATTAAGGTCTTTAAGCCCTTCGTAATTACAAAGGGAGACTTATGCCGCTTTGCCCTGCAGAAGAACTTTAGAGGTTAATATCGATAAGTTTTCAGGCCTATTAAAGATTGTGGCATGTGAACGTTCCCTAAATCCAGAAAGTAATTATGAACCAACCTTTCTGCTTGCTCCTGTTGCTATGTCTGGAGACGGGCGGTGTTCTGCCGAGGCTCTCCAGGTCTGTGTTGCTGCTTTGCGATTGCGGCGGCTGGTAATCCTCTGTTAGTGTGGGCGGACCCTGGATAGGAAAGAACGATGATGATAAAGGAAATGGCAAGCGATAGTTGGCAATACAACTTTTTAAACTTTCTAGTTTTGTACACATTCCGCGGACATTATGAGTATAGTGTTCTGAATGTTACACTGAATGTTCTGAATGTTCTGAATATCCTTTCTGAATGTAAAGATCAAATGTGGGTACTTCATAAAACCGCTCGCAGATCCGATCCTGTACTACCCGCCTTTTCAGTCGACTCGCGACCGCGGTCGGAGGAACCCGCGCCGAAACTTCGTGTAGAAATAAAAGATAAACAAGAGCCTTTAATTTTAGACATTAAGAGCAGATTTACAATATAAAATATTGACCGTTGACCTTGAAAATCAATTATAAAATCGATGATATCGATAGCGCCGTATGTGGTGGTAATATTAGTGACGAACGGCAATATTATCAATAATAACAATAATATAAGTTCATAATCAATAATATAACAATGTAGTATCGATACAACCTACTCGTATATATAGTGCTGTAGTATCGGTTACGGCAGCTTAGTAAAATATCAATCATTATGAATATCATTGTTTTTTTTTATGGACGAAGGCGGCAGACGAGCATACAGTCAACCTGATGGTAAGTGGATACTGTCGCCCATAGACATCCGTGATACATGCCAACATTAGTACAAAATGACAAACGTTGGCACGCCCCCGGATGCGCTGCCTACCTTTGGAGATGTAGGAAAGGGAAAGGGTTAGGAAAATGGGGAGGGGTAGGATGGGCTCTGGCACATCTCACTCACTACCGAAACTCGTACGTACATTACGGAAATAAGATGAAGTGGGGAATGCAGTACATTTCAAGGTAGTCTTCTGTGAGAGAGGGTAACGTGGCTAGTCGAGCGCGCCCAGCGACTGTTGGATTGCAGCGTGCACTCTCCCCCTGACAATTACTTATCATTTGAATATTTCATATTCCAGCTTATAATAAATTGTGGGTAACGCTAGATGGTTTTACAGTTAGAATAATAATTGAGCTGTGCCTATGTTTATAACGAATTAGTTTTTTTTTTTAATAAACTAAAAATCATTAGCGTCGGTAACATGGCCGCCATTGATATCCGATAACGTAACGTAAGACATATAGAAGCGATGGGTGGCATTTATATACTAAAGAAAAAATAACGATGTATGAAAAAATGTATAATGTGAAAAATGAGTCGAAACTGTAAATAGTACAAAAAATCTTTTTTTCTATATAGAAAAAAGCGGCAGACGAGCATGTATGCTGGAACCTGATGGAAAGTGGATACTGTCGTCCATAGACATCCGCGATACATGCCAACATCAGTCCAGAATGACGAACGTTGGCGCGGCCCCGGATGCGCTGCCTACCTTTGCAGATTAAGGAATAGGAGCGAGAAAGGGTTGGGAAAATGGGGAAGGATAGATTAGGATGGGATGGGAATGGGCTCTGGCATATCTCATTCACTACCGAAACACATAAACATAAACTTGAAATAGACTAAAATATAAGATTAATTTTAAGGATAAGTATATACATATATATATATAATATATATAAAATACATGCATGTACCAGTGGTACATGTACAATTTGGTACATAGTACAATGCAATCCAACAGAGCTAGGCATAGAAAAAAAGTATGTATTATTAAATAAAAATACCATGTATAGCTACACAAAATCTCCGATTAACTGGAAAGACACTAGCAAAACATATACCAAAAAAATAGGTGGACCTTACTGCTGAAAGAGTTTCCTGCCACGTAACCAACGGGAGATGGAATAACTTGTAGGAGGTTGGCTATATGAAGTAAGGCAAAATATACATACATACATAAACACACATGAAGGGAGGAAAATACAAGCAAAGTAAATAGTATAAGTAAAAAATCAAATTAAGAACTATATCAAGGAAGTGGATCCGAGGACTTGTACCCAGTGGTACATTCTATCTTGATAGATGTCACGTATAAGTAGTAAAATGTTTGGTTGCGCGTAGCACTGCTACGCTTAGTGACGTCACTAACGACCGCTACGTGCGCTACGACAGTGCTACGAAAGAACGGAGGGGTCCCGTCGCGCGAGTAATGCGGCCGATGTTGGTTGCCTCTCGTAGGTGTGACACCGTGGCCGGCGGACGTGTCTCTGTTTCTCTTACAAAATAGACTTGTAATTTATACTCATGCATGGTGTTTGATTTCACTCTGATACCCTCTTAACAGTAGATACTCACCAATTTGTATATGATGTTTTGTATGTATGTAAGCCAACGCTTGGCGCCCTCCTCCGTGTCGTCCTGCAGCAAGTACTGGTCGTAGCCCACTGTCAGCACCAACGAACGGGCGTGCCTGAAAATGTCTCCTTTTTTATATAAAGAAGATGACAGACTACCAGACAACGCTAATTCATGAAATTCTATGAAAACCCAGCGTATCGTGTCCCGAGTGAACCGGTGATAAGAAACCCTTGACTCGGTTCAACACTTCTGATGAATTTTTACAGTTGATTATAGCGAAAATGCCTATTTTTGTGTTTTGTAACAACTACTCGCTAACAACACGGGTACGGAGCATTGAATGAGCAGCCAGATGTAGGAGTTAAGCGACAACTTCGGGCACACAGCACCGAACAGCTTGCGCTAACTAAATGTGCGGTATTGGGCATACTGTGCCGCCTGGTCAACCAGTAACACGGCCATTCGCAGGATCGCGATCTACTGAAACCGATCGATAAAATCATAGACTAGTCAATCGTAATGTCATTTAAATAATGGCATCATGTGTGCCACGTGTGTAGGTAATGGTGACAAATAGACCAAAATCTGGTTTCTACACTTTTTTCATTATGGAAAAAAGGTGCCAGACGAGTATACAGTCCACCTGATGGTAAGTGGATACTGTGGTCCATGGACACCCGCAATATATGCCAACGTTTTGTGGTTTTATTGTGATAGTTTATTAAACTTCAAAGTGATTTCCGTGTGCTTCCAAGGAGTCCTAATCTGTCCTCAGTAAACCTACTATCGCTTTAGTGAGCTTTAGTTTCCTGACTTCGACGAGACTGGACATTGACAGGCTACGTTTTAGACTGAAATTGTTTATTACGAAGAAAACTTGACACTGGCAGAATGCCCTAATTGCACCATTGCCATATATGAAGGAAAAAAGAGATATGATCATTTTGAGCTCCCTGGTATTTATGATCTGTGGTGATGTCGAATCATTTTGTCTAGTCAAAGATCTTGACCCAACAGAGGTAGATTAATAAATTAAGATAGTATACTGACCTTCTGGTGTGCATGGGTATGCAGTGGACGAGGTGTGCGTTTCTTAACGGCAGAACGAGTTCAGCTCTCGGCGCGTGGGGGCTGGGCGGAGTGCCGGGAGGCTTTGGCATCTTCTGTAATACACGAAGATTCAATGACTTGAAAGACTAAGGACCTTCTTCACCATCTAGTGATACTTAATCAGAAGTTATCAAGAAGTCGGTTATATTTTATCAGAAAGTCAGCTAGATTTAATTGTCAAGAAAGTCTCTTTGGTTCTACCAAAAAATTAAATTTTGTGTAAAGTTAATAACCCTTATTTAAAAAAAGCAAATTGTATCGACATAGAGAAACCATTCTTTAATGCAAATCAAAAAAAATAAATCGATCCATTCTTGGAGGATGAAACAGGGGATTACGAAACCTCGATTTTCTCAACTCAGCCAACAACGAAGTTTTATCAACTTGAAGTGCAACTGTCTCTTTCTCTCAAGGAAGTTGCATTGCTCGCTGCCGAGACACCAACAAATTGTAAAAATACCTATTTTTAAAATCCGCTTTTTGCTCTTTCTCCTCTCTTAATCTTAAATGTTTTAGACTCGAGCTTTTAGTGAGCTTTTTTGGGTTTAAGACCATCAGACATTAAAAATTTTAACTGTAACGCTTCCTAGCCTTTCAACGCTGGAATCTTAAAAGTTCATAAGTGCTCATTCAGCGCTCAACGCTCGTTTCTACTTACGGTGGCTTGGTAAGTCCTCTGGTCTTTGTAGAAGACGAGCGCAGTGGGCGTGAGGATCATGTAGCACTCCATCCAGTTCTTCTTGCTCTTCTTGCCGCTTTCGGAGAACTTGGTGCGCTTTACTGGCCCTTCAAGGACTATCGTTGCCTGGAATTGTAGGATTTGGTTTTCAAGCAAGTTCAATAATTCAAACATTTTACCACACAAATTAGCTAGAGTTATTTTTTCGTTAGTCTAATTAAGAATTGAACACAGTATTTGAGTTCTTTGACACGGTAAACTACTAGCGACTTAAATAATTGTACTTAGTAATGGCTGGTATTTAACCAAGCAGCAAAAAATACTAACTGGGCAGCAAAATCGTGATCAACAAAAATACTCAGTGGGCAGCAAAATCGTGATCAACAAAAATACTAAGTGGGCAGCAAAATCGTGATCAACAAAAATACTAACTGGGCAGCAAAATCGTGATCAACAAAAATACTAACTGGGCAGCAAAATCGTGATCAACAAAAATACTAACTGGGAAGCAAAATCGTGATCAACAAAAATACTAACTGGGCAGCAAAATCGTGATCAACAAAAATACTAACTGGGCAGCAAAATCGTGATCAACAAAAATACTAACTGGGAAGCAAAATCGTGATCAACAAAAATACTAACTGGGCAGCAAAATCGTGATCAACAAAAATACTAACTGGGCAGCAAAATCGTGATCAACAAAAATACTAACTGGGAAGCAAAATCGTAATCAACAAAAATACTAACTGGGCAGCAAAATCGTGATCAACAAAAATACTAACTGGGAAGCAAAATCGTGATCAACAAAAATACTAACTGGGCAGCAAAATCGTGATCAACAAAAATACTAAGTGGGCAGCAAAATCGTGATCAACAAAAATACTAAGTGGGCAGCAAAATCGTGATCAACAAAAATACTAACTGGGCAGCAAAATCGTGATCAACAAAAATACTAACTGGGAAGCAAAATCGTGATCAACAAAAATACTAACTGGGCAGCAAAATCGTCATCAACAAAAATACTAACTGGGCAGCAAAATCGTGATCAACAAAAATACTAACTGGGAAGCAAAATCGTGATCAACAAAAATACTAACTGGGCAGCAAAATCGTGATCAACAAAAATACTAACTGGGCAGCAAAATCGTCATCAACAAAAATACTAACTGGGCAGCAAAATCGTGATCAACAAAAATACTAACTGGGAAGCAAAATCGTGATCAACAAAAATACTAACTGGGAAGCAAAATCGTGATCAACAAAAATACTAACTGGGCAGCAAAATCGTGATCAACAAAAATACTAACTGGGCAGCAAAATCGTGATCAACAAAAATACTAACTGGGCAGCAAAATCGTCATCAACAAAAATACTAACTGGGCAGCAAAATCGTGATCAACAAAAATACTAACTGGGAAGCAAAATCGTGATCAACAAAAATACTAACTGGGCAGCAAAATCGTGATCAACAAAAATACTAACTGGGAAGCAAAATCGTGATCAACAAAAATACTAACTGGGCAGCAAAATCGTGATCAACAAAAATACTAACTGGGCAGTAAAAGGCGGCCTTATCGCTAAAGCGATTTTCTTTTAGGCAATCTTAGGGTGGTAAGGAGAATGTTTTTATGGCTGTAGACGAGCATACAGTTCACCTGGTGGTAAGTGGATACTGTCGCCCATGGACATCTGCCAACATCAGTCTAGAACGACAAACGCTGGCACGCTCACGGATGTCTTACCTACCTTTGGATATTTAGGAAGGCCTTTGAAAAAAAGGGTTGGGAAAATGTGGAATGGGAGTTTTCCTCATCTCCTTACGCGTCCTATGCCTCCTTGTGGGGGATCGGGTAAGATGGGGAGTCTAAAGTATAATGGAATAAGGAGTTTTATTTATTCGATTATACTCTCTATTCGATGGGATAGTGAGGGATAAAATAGGATGAAATGGAATGGGAAATGAGCACCCACATGTCTCACTCATGTATTGATATATGATATATAATAAGTACGCGACAGCGCGGGAGTGCTGTTTTAAAAAATCTTTTAGGGATTTAAAAACAACTTTAGATTGGTAGATACTTATTGATAATTTTAATTTATATTTATTATTGTAAATTGTATATAAAATAGTTTAACTTAAAAGAATCAAACAATGACATTAAAGCAATTAAACTCATACCTCAACCACACTCCCGCGTTGTCGCGTACCGTACGTACATTGGAAGGAATAACATAGGAATGGGAAATGTATAAGTTCGTTTTTTAATCCCGGAAACTAAATTGACAAGTACTAATTTTCAAATGTTGCTAAATTAATTTGCATAGTGTGGTCCTTATGGTTGCGGTTATGTGAATCGTAAAATTTTAAATGTGTTTTTTTTTTTATATATTGTGTGTATTAATTAATTAATTTGTTACATTTGAAGATAAACTATTACCATTACTTAACATACTCACGATATTTTCACCATATTAATACATATTTCAAATTGACTTTTTTGACAGATGATTATTCTTAATTGTAATGAATTATTCTATCGATTCCCACAAGATCAACCAATTTTTCACACGATTTTGCAGAAAAACCTTTCTTTAAACAATATCGAATGCCTACGGTTTTACGATTCGTTCCGATTGCGCTTGACCTCACTATTTTAAAAATGCACAAAAACTAGCAACACATGAAATGTCTGTCACTTTACGTCTCCGGGATTAAAAAAACGAACTCGTGATCTTGCGCAAGTGTGGTGGTAACTTGGCCAGTTAGATGTGTTCAGCGCCATGCTGCATGCAGGTCCCAAATTGATGACAAGCAATGGTAGATGGTGTGAATTTATAAAGAATTATACTATTTTTATATAACAACAATACATGACAATAATAAATTTTACATTTTCAAATGCAATCAGCCTTTTCAGTATCCATGCTGGACATGGAGTCCACTCTTTTAGAGGAGTTTTAGTTCCTCAGGGATTGTGGTAGCGGCTTTGTTATCTTTTAATCACCTTTTACAACATCCGCGGGAAGAAATAGGGTGGTGCTTTCTATAACCCGCCCACACGGCACTATACATACATATATATTACTTAAAATACATACAACTATTAAAAATTATTAAATACCTCAGTTGGCTGATGCAGCAGCGTCCTTGGAGCTGGTACCGGCGATCTCATCCTGTGTTTCGGCGCAACCAAAGATCGGGACTTCCTGTGCCTCCCGTATCCTGGGTCCCGGTCTCGGACTTCGACATCAAGACTGTCTCCAGATGAGGAAGCTGGGAGCTGAAGATAGTTGGGGCGACCTGATCGGATGTCGAGGAGGTTCTCTGTGGAGCCGCCTGGAAGTAGTAAAGTAGTGTTATTAATACGGGTAGGTAATGGTGATAAATAGACTTGAAACTGGGTTCTACACTTTTTTAATTATGGAAAAAGGTGGCAGACGAGCATACAGTCCACCTGATGGTAAGTGGATACTGTCGTCCGTGGACACCCGCAATATATGCCAACGTCAGTTCAGAATGACAAATGTTGGCATGTCCTCGGATGCGCTACTTTTGGAGATATAGAAATGGATTACATCTGATGCCAAGTATGATAAAATATCAAATAATGCAGCTAATGGTGTGTTGGAGACCATTTCCAGCATCGCAAACTCTCGAATGAGTCTTATTCTTACTTTTTATGTGTTTCTTTTTTTTTATGTTTCAATCTCTTGTGTTTATTCCTATTTTTGTTGTGTATTATGGTGTCGGAATAAAGTAAATGTTTATTTTCAACACACTTTCTCGTAAAGTAGCTCTTATTGCAGCGTTTTTAGGGTCATAATGCAGCATATAAAACACGCGTGCTTTTTACTTTACATTACCGCACTAATCAATGAAATTATTAATAATACCATAACACATACTATGCAAATGCCAACAAAAACTGCTTGAATAATTAAACTTTTTATTAACAAAATAAGACAATGAATTTTTATTTATTTTTCCTTGCAAATATGTTGAAAAACGTCGTATGAAACGCGTGAGCATTGGTCATTACTGTCGGCTCTATTACGCGCTCGCCTTCGCTCGGGCTGCAATCCCGCCTCCACTGTAATAGCCAACTTAGTACACCTGTATCGTAATGTACTATTACATGTCTAACTATGGAGAATTGCTTGACTATAAGTTGGTGGCACTAAACACAATTTTGCCGTAAAGAAACATACGTATTAGTATGTTACGATACGATGTAACAAGGGAAAGGGGTGAAAGAAACATTGTGAGGAAATCCGGCATACTCGTGAAAAAAAATTGGTGAAAGTGCATCTACCTATCCGTAATGGGTCTGCATCGTGAATTGTGACCTGAAACCGTGTCATTATTGCAATGGGACCTGCAGTAGGAAAAATGCCTAAGTAAAGATTCGTATAGCCTAATTTTAATATAGTACTGCCATTTGCATAGCAATTTGCATACATAGCAATTTTGCCATGGTAACAAAAGAAACTTGCTTGATCGGACAACAAATTTTCTGACCTTCGTATTTCTGACGGCAAACTTCTATTTAATTCTGTTTTCTAGAGAGACAAGCAAGTGGTTCTTCTGATGGGTATAGATTATCGTTACGCAAGGACATCCTCAATACCATAAATAATGTGAGTTCGCTGCTAGCCGACGGCAAACCCGCTCGCTGTTCACAATTGTCTTGCATCGTAATCGATGGAAAAACCTTGGACAGTAGTTCATTCCACAATGTTCAGGTTCGCGGTTTGAATTATCATGATTCTGACCGCAAACTGTACGCAACAACTGTTTATCTATAAAGTACGGATGGACCCTATTTCAGTGACAAGAGATGCGATAGTAAAAACCCGAGGGTTTTACCACACAAGTCACCCGACTTGAGTGGTATTTTTATTTGTCTGATTGAGCTGACCAATTTTAGAGGGAGAGAGTATTCCCAAATCTCCGGCGGCAGGCAAAGCATCCGGGGCGAGCCAACGTTTGTCATTCTCGACTGATGTCGTCATATATAAAAAGATAAATATAAAAATTATATATATATATATTTTATATTTTTATATTTATCTATAAAAAATATATAAAAATACGTCATAAATATATAAAAATAATCTATAAAAAATACGTCATATAAAAAAAAAACCCTTTTGTTGTAGCACCTCGCTTTCAGAGCATACCTCTTAAGATCTCGGAGAGTATTGGGATACTTGGTGTCGACATTTCCAGCAAAGTTGAATTTAGGGGTCATCTGGAAAGTAAGGGCAAAATGGCCTCCAAAAAGCTCGGTGTGCTGAACAAAGCGAAGCGGTACTTCACCCCTGGGCAACTCCTAATGCTTTACAAAGCTCAGGTGAGGCCCCATATGGAGTATTGCTCACATCTCTGGGCCTTCGCACCGAAATATCAATTAGACCCATTTGACTCCATCCAACGACGTGCTGTTCGTATTGTCAACGATCCCACTCTCACGGGCAGTTTAGAACCCCTCAGCGTTCGGAGAGACGTTGCATCTCTCTGTGTGTTCTACCGCTTGTACAATGGGGAATGCTCTGAAGAACTGTTCAATATAATTGAATTGTTCAATATAATTCCCACCTCGGGTTTCTACAACCGCACTTCCCGTCACAGAAGTGCGGTCCATCCGCATTTCCTAGATACGGAGGTGTCGCGTATTGTTCGGTCCAAAAATTATTTTATATCGCGAACCCGTAGGCTGTGGAACGAACTGCCTCAAGAGGTCTTCCCATTAAACTACGACGTGGGGTTCTTCAAGAGAGCTGTGAATAGGATTTTGCAAGGTCGGCGGCGCGCCCGCATACCCCTTGTGTTGCAGGTGTCCATGGGCGGCGGTAACACTTACCATCACGTGAGACCGCTTGCTCGTCCGCCCTCTACTCTATAAAAAAAAAAAAATATCGCGGATATCCATGGGCGACTGTATCCACTTACCATGGACTCTGATCGTCTGTAAAAAAACGAGCTATAAAGAAAAGTTGTGATAATTGCTAAAATCATTCACATACCCAGTCTCTTATTGATCCTGCCAAATGGAGGGCTGTCAGAGTTAGCTTTGGAGAAATTCCGCTCCAATTCCGCGCGGCTCCGTTCCGAAGACGGACTCCAGTCCTGCAGACGGTCATACTGACGGACTGACGACTTGACGGGCGCCGGGTCTGGTAGACCGGCATCCTAGAAAAAATTGAAAGAATTTTAGAGGCCTATTTGTAATTTTAACTGAATGAGGTTGGCAGTTGAACGTTTAACAGTCGAACATGCCACAAACATTTAGTGGGGTGACACATAAGATAATGACGGAGAAAAAATCCGAATCTCAATAAGCATCATATCATCAATATCATACCATAAGCGTATGTCTCTCCACAGCCGTTCCGTCTTCCGTTCTTCTCATCCAGCCACTACCAGCAAACTTCTTCAATAATGTACCAAATAAGGTTTGACGCGAGTAGGAGACCAGCATATACAGTAGCGTTTATTCGGAAATAGAATTAAGTTGACACATTCGAAATACACCAATTGGCAACTGATGTAGCGGCCTGTATGGCGGCCATCGATCTGAGAATACATACTAGACAAGCACTCTAGAGCAGGCAAGTTACAGTCTAATAGTGTTCTATGTGCAGTAGCTCTCGATTACGCAGTACTTAAGTTTCAAATTTGATTTTTTAATTAACCCCTCCTCATATGCTTCACCCCCTGGAAGTTGCCAATCAGGTTTCTTCGATAAGAACGTATGGTATGTCATCCAGTCTATTTCCATATCGACGGTGACGGCGAACCTATGGTTTACAACGTTATATTTGCGGTTGACAGTATGCGTTACAAGTACTATTTATTCCAAGGCTAAATGGGCCGCTCGTAAATTTCGTTCATACGATAGTCATGCGATATTTCTTCATAAAATCATTTTTATTTTGTATAGTTATAATACAATACAGAAAACATACAAATGTATTTTAAGTCATTTTCCTCATTTATTTTCCTGTTAATTCAATAGCCCATACGAATATTCATACAAAAAACAAGTACAGCTTGCATTAATTGCCAACACTAAGAATTAATGCAAGGTAATTATTACTATACCAAACCATTTATTAGCATTGTTCACCACTGCTGGATACAGACTTAGTTCCGCTCGCCAAATCTGACCAACGTGGCATTTTAAGGCCTCTAAACTACTTCGTGACCACATACCATCAGCCTATGTCTCTGTACTGCTAGATATAGGACATGACTCCCAAGGACCGTCACCTGACCACACCGTCACCACCTGAGCGATCCAACGCCACTAAAATCCAACTGTAAAAAAATCTTTACCCAAATCGAGCTTCAAACAGACGGGCCTTCGCACGGTGACTCCGGATGTCAGGATAGACATTTTATAAAATTAGTTTAGTTGCTATCCGTCTGTCTGTCCGTGTAAAAATGTGTGTAACGGATATAAAATATATATATTTTATTGTCGGCCGCTGGATATTGGCCTCCTTATAAACATTGTCTTGTATATGAGACATCTATTGGCCTTAAAACGCGACGCTGGCCAAGCGTGTTGGCGAGTCCTCTCTTTCAGAGGTGGTGTAGTCGTCACCGGGGCATGCGGTGGCGGCTTTGTTATCCCAGTCGCCTTTTCCGACACCCACGGCAGCAGACTAGGCGGCCGACACTGCGTGGCAAAATGTATAAATAAAATAAATGTTGTATTCTATAATATAAATTATAATAAGTACCTCTCGGAACCACGTCCGTCCTCTCTTCAGTTTAAACATATACATAACTACACTTGTTCAACACAAAATCCATGTGGTTCACACAAAACACAACGCCTAACCGATTACATATTTAAGCTGAAAATGTTAATTTACACTGTAAGAGGTAAATAACTGTTGAATAATAGGAAAATGTGGTGTTTGTTGAACGCATAGCGGGCGTGACACACTACAGACTGTGGTAGAGTATAATTCAATGTGATATTATAGTAGTGATGGGAAACATTCGATGAATAATGTCGATATATTAATTTGTTTTGTACTAGACTATATAGCGGCTCGCCTACGCTCACGTGGTATGAATGGATTGAACGGCTGGCTGGCTTATTTTTTGGAATAATTAGGATTAATGGATTTACAAATACTGTGACAAAACAAATATAGCCGATGTCTATCTGCTTTCGTTTGGATTCTTATAGATGAATTATGTTCAAATTATTTCCAGTATTTTTTGTATTTTCCTCGTACATAAAAACAAACTCACTTTCACATTTTATAATTTTAGTATAGATTTACGTAGAAGATGATATCCCACTTTACGCTTTTTGTAATGAATGAGCAAATATTTGTCAAAAAGCAAGTAATATGACACAGGTAAGCATAGATACTTATCTCTTCTATTTTACTGTAGACAGTGAAATAGAAGACATAAAAATATGAGACCCCTCATTTTTAAGTAACGTTAAGCCACTTTTCAAGCTTGAATGTCTCTTGAAACACAAAAAAAGTTTGTCAATTTATCACGGATTTCCATAGGCGACAATATCCAGTTACCACCAGGTGGACTGTTTGCTGGTTCCATAAAAAACTTAGTAACTAATTCAACCTTCCATTTTCTACATAATTTTAGTGCTAAGTATCACGTAATTACGTATGGAAGGGTTATGTCCCATCACTATTGTGCTCTTATCAAGTTATCACTCGGTGGGTCGTCGATTCAACGTTAGGAAGTGTTCGCTTTCCTTATCTTACACTTTATTACGCGTTTACTGATTAATAATGTAGAGAAGGGACCTAATTGTGAAAAGGGCTCATTATGGTTCAGAAGGTAAATTGTACTCCATTCGAGGACATTTCACCGCATCAGTTGTCGGTAGGTACAACAGTAGGTCTATCGACTTCAGGATTCGTGTTACCTCAATTGTACATTTTAGAATAGAAATTATCACTGAAAAAAATATTTATAATATATTTTTACATATTATTTATTTCAGACGTACACAGCGTCAATCATATAGCTGATCACATAATTTTTAGGCCTGGATCACTAAGCGAGACTGCGACATGTGATCCTACCTACCAGGAAAGGGTTATCGATATTCTCAGCGGTACTACATACATCAGTGATGCCATTCATTTACGTAAAATATATATGACCTATCTAAATAAAGGGACCTTATTGTCGGTATTGATTGATTTCCTGAATTTGGTTAATATTTTCTAACATAAAATTTCGTTGTTTCAATTCCGTTTACGTACCTCTTCAGCTAGTAATTTTTTGTGCTAATCGAACGGAGATGATTTCATGAGATAATATGGATACAACTATCTATATATATATATATATATATATATATATATATTTATGTGTGTGTAACTCTAAATTGTGTAGGACTTAATGTGAAAAGATGCAATAATATGTTATTTATTAACGACAATTACTCGTTTTGGACAATCTATTGGAAGTTACTCTTGAAACCTGTAGCAGCTATTAACGGTTAATTTGAAACGTTTGTCTAAATCTCCAATACTGGAACTTATGTGCTAGGTAGCATTTTTTAACAGTCAACCTTGGAAAGCATGTGCAGTTGGGTACCTCCTAACTGCCTATGCAGTTTAGTTGATGGTATTGGGGTGTTGCAAGCCGCAATTTTAGGAACGCTACCAAGTTCTCTTACAGAACACTACGCTAAAATGTACTGCATTATCCACTTTATCTTTCTCCCCCAATGAGTACAGTAGTGAGTGGAATATGCCAGACGCCACGCCCATCCCATTCTATCCCTTGCCATTTTCCCAATTGTTTCTTTAAATCCATTCCTAAATCTCCAAAGATTTAGGAGGCCCCAAAGGGGCGTAGCGACGTTTGTCATTATGCACTGACGTTGGCTTGTATCGCGGGTATCCGTGTACTACTACGAGTATGGTCTCTTCCCTGCCAGGTGAATCCCTGACTTAAAGAAAGACACCAGTAGTGGCTGGATGAGAAAGTATACGGACTGTGTGTAATAAGCAGTGGAGAAACACAGGCTGGTTGTATTGAATAGAAGAGATTATGTTGAACCGTTTCCATAATTTTTCTACCGCATATCTAATGCGAAATGTTCTGAAGATCTGTTCAACTTGATGCCAATTTCGGGTGTCATCATTGTGTGGTTAATACGCTGCGTATAGTGCGGTCAAATAGACACTTTATACCGCGAACTCGAAAGTTGTGGATTGAACTCATCAAGAGAGCTGTGGACAGGTATTGCCGGTGTTGGCGGTGACCACTTACCATCACACGGTCCGCCCGCTGATTTTCCATCTATAAAAAAAAATCTTATATCTTTGAATGAAAACATCAATCGATTTCACTACATTCAATTCATTCAATCGATACATTGATCGATGAACGGATGTTCGCTGTTGGCACAAGTTCGCAACCAATTTAGATATAGTGCGCGCAGTTGTGCCTAAATAGTCAGACGAATGTGGTAATGGCAGAATTCGGAACAGATTGTCATTCGTTGTGTGTGTTTATTGATTTACTTTGATATATGTATTTATTTTCTAGTAACCATACCACAGGGGGGGGCAGGGCACATAGCTCGAAGAACCGATGGCCGATGGGGCAGAGGGGTTCTCGAATGGAGATCACGTACCAGCGGACGAAGCCGAGGACGTCCATCTGCTAGATGGACAGACGACCTCATAAAGGTTGCGGGCACCCGCTGGATGCAGGTCGCTGCCGATAGGTCTAAATGGCGGACAATGAGGGAGGCCTATGTCCAGCAGTGGACGTCCAAGGGCTGAGATGATGATGATGATGAACCATACCACACTGGCCGTGGGTGTCTTAACTACCACAAGCTCTGACGAACTACACCACCTCTGAAAGAGTGGACTCGCCAAAAACGTCGTTGGCCGGTTACGTCGATTTCTCTATAGTGCCATTACAACCATACATTAGTGACAGATATAACAATACAACCATACATTAGTGACAGATATAACAATAGCACACCACCACAAATATTCTCAAATTCACATCTAGCTTTGGATGTATTTTGTTTTGTTTTCTTATCTAGTTGTCAAATAAGACATATCAATCATAGCAACTTCTGAAACACACAAGCTATATGAAGAGTATTAACGTTGACTCCAACTCGTACGTATCAGTCAGTTCTAAGTTCAGCAAACTCTGAACAACGACCAACACTATAAAGCAAGAGAAGCAGCAACAATAAACTAATTAGCACCGCTCTATGGTGTGGCCATCCGGAATGCTGACTCACTACGACCTGTATTTTGTACGACTGTTTGCAAATGAGTTTTCTGTCCTTCTCTCATGCTTGTTAAGGAACGTGAAAGGCACGTAAGTTATGCAAGTATTGACCATTCGTCAGTGAAGTTGTAGCCATTATTCACAACAATGATTA
Organism: Sesia apiformis; assembly: GCA_914767545.1. Lineage (NCBI taxonomy): Eukaryota > Metazoa > Arthropoda > Insecta > Lepidoptera > Sesiidae > Sesia > Sesia apiformis. The sequence continues at coordinate 2,441,834 of OU611968.1, forward strand.
CTTTGCTCACGTTTATGAGCTGGAATATCTCAGCAAACATCATAGACCCTACAAGTAAATATGGGAAGCTCATGCCAGTTTTCATATACTTCGAAGGCACTAAAAAGCTCTGCGAATAAAGTCAAAAAAGCTAATGAACTTTAAGAACCTAAACCGTCAGCTTCGGCTTTTAATTGCAACGGTTTAAGAAAGGGATTGAATATTAACACCGGAACAACTAAAAACAAAGTTATCAGGAAGACATAATTATCTTCGTCTAAAATAATTGAACCTTCAGGGAACTCCCGTCGTACTCGTAGGTACAGAAGTTAAAATATTTAGCTCGATATTTCACTTCGGGTTTGGACTATCTGCAAAAAGTTAAATGTAGGATAGGGCATCACACATCCCCCATGTACACAAAGTCCTGAGGCCCAGTGGATACTAAAAGGGCTGGTGCGAACCGAATTACGAATCATTTACAAACTTACCTGATTCAAACTATTTTTGGACCGAATTTTATTTCAGTCGTTTTCATTAAGATTGTCATTACAATACATATTTTTTTCTGAAATTTAAAAGCCCGTGAAAGGTAGGCTTTTCAAAATATCTCTAAATATTTACCTCTGGATATGAATAGTTGGTGTTCTGCGAGCGGGTGTCCCTACGAGGCTGACGGTACTGCGTAATACGGGGTATCACCAACGGAGGGCGCTGCTCACGGCTGTATACGGCGCATTCTTCTGGAGTTATCCACTGTAACAAGAGACATTTCTTTAGGAAGTAAAATCGAAGTACTTAATAATAGGAAAGCACATCAGGTATACTGGCCGTGTGGTGTCAACTGGCTTTAGAATAACACCACACTATCTATCTATCTCTTCCCGTGGTTATCATAAAAGGCGACGAAAGGATAACAAAGCTGATCTGATACCACTAGCCCTGAAGAACTACATCACCTCTGTATGTAAAAGACTGTACTTTGCTTTTGAAGTCTGTGTAAATTGTTGTTTAAAAGTGGCTTTTCTGGCTGACACTGTCGTAGCCACTTTGTAATTTAGCACTAGATAAAGAGTCTAATCAAAGTCTCGGTTAGTGGTTATTTGCACTTCATGAAGAGGCTAACAGTTTTAGACACTTGTTGAAGAAATTAATTCTTTGCAAGCAATTACTTTGACTGCTCTACGCGAAATATCTAGATAGTTGATTCCAAAGTGGTTCCAAAGTTGATTCCTCGGTGCCTTGGAGAGCCGCGACTTCCTCACAGGAGCCTCACGAACTATTAAAAAATTTTCATAATTATATTTTCATCTTCAATTCAGTGTCATAGGACGCGACATCTTTAATTTTTAAATAACCCGTGCATGATGATGATAATGATGTATAATCATTTAAATATGATTTATATTTAAACGGGCAGCAAAAAATAGTAAATAGGCAGCAAATCATGTTCAACAAAACTACTTATTTTGGATAACTGAAATAAATAACTTTATATTCCTCAGAAAGTCATCATCAAGTCGACGGAGTCTCTATATCTTTATTGTCACCAGAGAACCTACACCTAACTCACATTTGAGAAGCGATAAAGTTTGGGAACTTCTGGTCTAGACTCCTCTTGAAATGTAAATATACATGTAAATAACTTTTTAAAATCCAACACTTTTTACAATAAAAATAAGAAATAATTTTTGTTATCTAAAAATCTAGTCTGTGAAGCTATTTCGCTGAAATTGCACTAAACACCCCTTGAATACGGGGGATTACGGGAGATGAAGAGTGTGCAGTTTAATTTTGACACCGGATTAGAGTTCAGCAATCCAAAAAAATCTACTACAACTCATTTTCGAGCAGACTTATCGCGTATAAAAAGTCAATAAAGGCAGGCAGATTTGAGGCGGTAATTTACCCCTCCCCCCACTTAAACAGAAAAAACTCATATCGTTCGTGCAAAAACTATCGTAAAAAAACAAGTAGTCACCTCGCCGTGGTCACCTCGCCGTGGTCACCTCGCCGTGGTCACCTAGTCGTCTTTTGACTGGTTGATTTGCAGTACGCTACAGTAAAAGAACAAGCAGAAGGTAATAAATGTAATCAGCCACGCCTTGCGTCCGGCGCCAGAGTTTAGCACAGGATGCGCAACAAAGAGCACTGTAACGAGTGAAACTCGATCGGCGCGGATGTCGATTTGCATCCACCAATGAATTACATTACAGAATTAACTAGAGACCATTACCCGGTTTTGCATGTGAGTATTCCTATAAAACATCCCAGTATTTTTTTTTGTTTTAGGCTAGTAACTGAAACTATTTAGGCGGAGCAAACTATTGAGAGAGCTGTGAGTTTCTTTGCGTGATGAAATCCAAAACGAAAATCATCGCCATAGCTCACGATTCCTGGAATGGAGGCCATGGGATGCGTATTGCGCACTATGGGACGCCCTCTGGTTAGATCGTTGAAGAAGTTTGCCAGCGGTGGTTGAATGAAAAGGGCGGAAGAATGTGTTTGGTGGCGAGCTGCGGGAGAGACCTAATCAAGCTGTGGAGAGGCTGGTGATATGGTATGATACTGAATGATTGCAATATGCTTAGCGGTAATAGCCTAGGGGTATTCATGAAAATAGATTTGAGTAAAGAGAGTTGGTTTAATCAGTCCTGCAGAGAGAGGTCCGCCGTAATAAGCGGGCTGCGTACAGGGCCTGGGCCAAAGCGCAGGTGTCTGAAGATCCGAATACCACCGACTTGAGGAAGAAATTTAACGCTGCCTCGAGGTGCAATAAGAGGATCACTGTCAGAGCAAGGAATGAGCACATCCGCAGAATTGGCGATCGACTAGCAAGTTATCCTTTTGGAAGTCGGGCTTACTGGTCGCTCGCTAAGGCTGCTGAGGGTGCTGAGAGTAATTTATGTCAGTCGTCACTCCCACCACTGCAGAAACTTGATGGCTCACTGGCCCATGAGGCGAAGGAGAAAGCTGATCTCCTGGGCAGTCTCTTCGCCTCAAACTTTAGGGGTCGAATTTAGTGGTCATCTGGAAAGTAAGGCCAAAATGGCCTCCAAAAAGCTCGGTGTGCTGAACAGAGCGAAGCGGTACTTCACCCTTGGGCAACTCCTAATGCTTTACAAAGCTCAGGTGAGGCCCCATATGAAGTATTGCTCACATCTCTGGGCCGGCGCACCGAAATACCAATTAGACCCATTTGACTCCATCCAACGACGTGCTGTTCGTATTGTCAATGATCCCACTCTCACGGGCAGTTTAGAACCCCTCAGCGTTCGGAGAGACGTTGCATCTCTCTGTGTGTTCTACCGCCTCTACAATGGGGAATGCTCTGAAGAATTGGTCAATATAATTCCCACCTCGGGTTTCTACAACCGCACCTCCCGTCACAGAAGTGCGGTCCATCCGCATTTCCTCGATACGGAGGTGTCGCGCACTGTTCGGTCCAAAAATTATTTTATATCTCGAACCCGTAGGCTGTGGAACGAACTGCCTCAAGAGGTCTTCCCATTAAACTACGACATGGGGTTTTTCAAGAAAGCTGTGAATAGGATTTTACAAGGTCGGCGGCGCGCCCGCATACCCCCTGATGTTGCAGGTGTCCATGGGCGGCGGTAACATTTACCATCACGTGGGACCAAATATAGCACTACAATTTTCAATTTCAACTACACTTCTCGAGTTCCCGTCAAAAAGTCCCAGGCGCCAGTTGGAAAGCATTTGCTATTTTTCGTACGTTTTAACAAAATTTTTAGACAAGAGACTCATCTATCCAACAACAATATATCGTTAGTATATAACAATATAAATTGGCTCTGTTTTCTTTTTTAATTTAAATCTAACGTTATTTTGGAACTACTGAACGGATTGGATACATCTACGATTCTACGAACTTATCGGAGATGTTAAATCAATCTATTTCTGTGACAAATTTCATTGATTTCATTGACAGTAGTTTCAGAGTCAAAATTTGACTCTTAACCGAGATAATAATACATCTATTGCAATATCATAGTGATAATAAAAGGTTGACTGGGAGATAATGCTGTAAGGCATTTTAAGTCCGCCTTTGGTAATAATTTAGAAAAAAGAGTAAATAAATAAATTAATTCATAATATTTTTCCCACATTTAAACTTTTCGAAACCCCCTAAAAATAAATGACTTGTGATTTTCCATAATAATTTTTTATTGGTTTTTTTATTACTTAAATCTGCGTAATCGCTTGTAATTTACTTATGCAGGTAATGATCTGGCATTTCCTGATGTTTTTATAAATGTTCAGTAAAAGTAAATGTCATCGCCTGATGGTAATCTCTTTTTAAATGTTTAGTAAAGGGCGTTTCTTTTTAAAAGTAAAATGAAAGTTACTTTTGCCAATAAACGAACATTTATGTAGCGTAACTGGCGATCTACTTTGGCTTCGCTGAAGTGATAAAACGATCTGCTGGATATGGCGTATTGTCTCGTATATATTTTTTTTTTATGGACGAAGGTGGCAGACGAGCATACAGTCCACCTGATGATAAGTGGATACTGTAACCCATAGACATCCGTGATACATGCCAACATTAGTCCAAAATGACAACGTTGGCACGCCCCCGGATGCGCTGCCTACCTTTGGATATACGAATGGATTTGGGGAAATGGGGAGGGATAGGATGGGAATGGGCTCTGGCACATCTCACTCACTACCGAAACACGTACGTACATTAGGGAAATAAGATAAAGTGGGAAATGCAGTACATTTCAAGGTAGTCTTCTGTGAGACAGGGGTAACGTAGCCAGTCGAGTGCGCCCATCGGCTGTTGGATTGCAGCGTGCACTCTCCCCCTATAATGAGGGCCACTATGAGGGATGTATGGCTTTAAAACGCCACGCTGGCCGCGAGTTCGCGAGTCCCTTCTTTTAGACGTGATGTAATTCCTCAGGGCTTGTAGTAGGGGCTTTTTTATTCCTTAATCGCCTACGACACCCGCATCAAACCTCGCGACATGTATCAAACCTCACGAATCTAATCTTAAATCTTATAATCTTTGGAAGTTGTAAACACCAAAGTCAACCATGTTTTAGTCATAAACACGTTTCCTAGGTCAAGGCTGCGACAACGACCGTAAAGTCAGAAACCTGCTTGAATATAACCTCTCCCATTCATAAACATTATGACGTTTTATGAATCACTCGCAATGATCACCGCCATCTTGGATTTTTGAACAAGTAAAAGTTATTGTGAAATACCTTGAAATAACTATGTTTTGTAAGTACGTAGTATAAGTACTTATTTAGGTATTTGCGTATCATAAACCAACGTAATAACGATTAATTACTTATTTTTAATTATTTACTACTCCTTTAGTTATGTTTTGTCGGTTAAATTTTTGTAACTTAGTTTCGTTGTTTGAATATTCTCTTAAATACTTACTTATAGAAACATACTCAATGCTGTGTAACAGCCTATTTTTAAAATTTTTTGGATACTAAAGTTTCAATATCTTGAGACTTCCATTTTCGCATTAAAAACCCATGAAAATTCCCATAGATAAAATCTTTCGTTTCCAATAATGTCACACACATTTATATTTTCTATCATTGTATATTATTTATCTATTATTGTCCCAAGTAACAAAATACATACTTAAATTTTTAAAAGCATTATCTCCCAGTCAACATTTGGACTATGCAGAGTTGGTGCGGTAATTACAATGACAATTACACAAGACTAGAATGAACGTTGATGCATACGATATGATATAGTAAATAAATATACGTACATTTACAATACACGTTTAAAGGGGAGCTTCCCACAGCCGCTGGACGCGCTCGACTGGCCACGTTTCCCCTCTCTCACAGGAGACTACCTTGAAATGTACTGCATTTCCTACTTTATCATATTTCCCCAATGTACGTACGTGTTTCCGTAATGACAGAGATATGCCAGGGCCTATTCTTATCCCATCCCTCCGCTTTTTCCCAACCCTCTCTCCCAATCCATTGCGTAATCTGCAAAGGTAGGCGCGCGTCTGGGGTGTGCCAACGTTTGTCATTCTGGACTGATGTTGGCATGTATCGCGGATGTCTATGGACGACAGTATCCACTTACCATCAGGTGAACTGTATGTTCGCCTGCGGCCATTTCTCTATAAAAAAAATGTTACCCCTTTTAATTGACTTACGAGTATGTCCGATCAAATATTATATACTTTTAGTAAATATTCAGTTTCTTTTTCTTAAAACTTGCACACGATGCATATTATACAATAAAATAATATCCTAATAAAGATATAAGATAATGATAAAGATAAAATAAATAAACAATACACCCATCGACAAGCAAGTCCAAGTTCTTGCATGTTTTCCAATATCTTTGCAATCATTTCTAATTATAGCAATAAAAAAAACTTATTCTCTTAACAATTGATTTGAACTTAAAATAAAATGTATCTTTTCTAGCGTCTGTGTCTGTATAAGATTCCTTTGAGGTCAATTGTCTTCCAGCAAAGTTAATGATCTCATATTTTATTGACTCACTCGATCTTAATTGACACATCTTCTGTCTCTTTTCACGAGTGAATGTCACCAAAGTGCGACGAGGATGGAGTTTTTGAGCGTTTAATTGATTGTCTAAGATGAAATATGACGTGTACCTACTATAATTGTAGCGGTGAGTTTGAAATAACCAGTTATTGCAACATACAAGTGTGGTGTATCTCATGTTCTTTCATTGTTAATAGCGATCCGCCCTAGCCTCACTCAAGTCATAACGATTCAAGTTAATAGGATACAATATTTTTTCCATATGAATTTTGATAACTTGTTTTACTTCCATAGGGGTGGCAGACGAGCGGAGGGCTGCATAATGCTAAGTGGTTACCGCCACTCAGTGACACATCTGCAACACCAAGCAGAGCCCTGCCGACCTTGCAGAATCACCCGCTCTCTTGAAGAGCCCTATATCGTAGCATAAGAGGAAAACCTCAGCTAGCAGTTCATTCCACAACGTTCGGGTTCGGGGTATAAAATGTCTTGATGACCGCACTGTGCGCAGCGACTCTTTGTTAAGGAAGTGCGGATGGCGGTTCATCAGGACATTCATCAGGTAACAGGACGATGACAAACGGAGCGATGCTAAAAACCCGAAGTTGGCATTCAATTGAACAGCTCTTCAGAACATACCACTTCTTAGTGAGTCTTAACGTTATGAAAGGAAGTTACTGCCCAAATTGCATGTTTCTAGCTTCAGCGGTATTGGCTCAGCGTTGATGAGTCAGCCAGTCAGAGCATTTTTCTTTGTATGTATAAAAGATAGATATATATCCAGGAGTGGACAGATACAGGCTAAAGAAGATAAAAGACATAATCGCGCATTTGAAGTAATAATTATAATCTGTCAACAGTTCCCAGGCACTGTCTTTAATTAACAATCTCAAGTTGAATCACCCAGTTGACCCTGATGTCAGCGTGAATGGACGCGCCATTCATGCTACCCGTCTCTCTCTAAGATGCGGTATATTGCGGTGTGGGAGGGAGATAGAATAGAGCCCCGGAAGTGAAGTCAAGTAAGTGCAATTAGCAATGAGACGAATTCGAATGTGGCGATAATTGGAAAGGATTGGGCAATAAGGTCAGATAGGTCCCGGTGTTGATGGACAGTGTATTAGGAGCAAGTGTTGTGCAGATTACGAAATGAAGCAATTTATGTCTCCGTATCAAGTGTTCTATGTAACTGAATGTCTAATAAATCAAACGTAAAAAGTTCATATCACAATTGACCAAAACTGCAGAATTTTCAAATAGCAAGACGTTAGAAAAGCTAACCATCCAATTAACAAAAAGTTTATTTTGTAAATAACAATAATAAAATCTCCTTGAGATAAAAACCTCTTTGCGATTAAAATTTTCTATCTGACTAACTTGAAACTGAAGTAGGTAATAATTTTGATTAAATTTTAGAGTGGTTTATTGTCATACGTCGATCATTCGTGTGTTTCGACTTGCGGAACACTAAAAATAGACCATTTGCTTTATTGACGCTGTTATTTTAAGACTTTTAGACTTCTTTAATTTTGGACATTCTGCTACTGAGACAATTTGATATTTAGAGGTTATTTGTATATTTTGTCTACTTGTACATTGTGTTACAAATACCACCAGATACGGAAGCATTATTGCCTACATCAAATAAATAGTTATTTTATAATTGCATATAAATTATCTTAACGAATTTTAGGAGAATATGAATGACAGTCGATTAAGTATTTCAGGGAAAATAAATTGTATTCAAACTAGTTTTATTGGAAGTGGGCATATTATTCATAATCATAATTGATTTCTATTCTATTCTAATAGAAATTCTATCCTGTTAAACAACTGATTACGCAGCTTCAGCATTACTTAAGTAACTTTAATTTACGTGTAATTAATCACTTTGTAATTAAAGTTACAAAACATTGATTAAAAAGCATCGCATGCGAAAATGTGTTAAGATGTGACATAATTGAAGGTATGTATATTCTCCTACAATTTGCATGTTTTCTCTAGTCTGGTCGCGGCTCGTTGCATACAAACATCACGCTGGTGTATTACACTTCATTATTTCCAGCAGTGTATTCAAGAATCTCTGTAACAGTTTTGTGTGTCACGCGATGCGAAAAATAATCAAGAAATCTGTTGTGTTTCTGATAGCTGTTCCTTCTTTGACTAGCTACGTTATTAGAATAGTTACTACTTTTGAGGGGGAGATTGTAACCTACAATCCCACAGCCGCTGGGCGCACTCGACTGGTATCCCCGCACTCACAGAACACGGCCGTGAAATGTACTGCATTTCCTATTTAATTCCATTCCCTCGAATATGTATTTTGGTAGTGAGTTAGATATCACTACAGATTCTTACTATAAAAAAGTTACTTTGGAGTTTTTTTATAGAGAGAACGTGACTGACGGGCATACAGTTCGCCTGAAAGTAAGCTGTCGCATATGTATATTATGCGTATATGTATATACTGCGATATATTTGTACGGGTCGAGATTTGAACTCACCTGCTGTCCAATGGGAGTCGAGAACATAATACCCTCAGGCTATCATCTCAGACTCGTATCAGTATAAATAAACGTTCTCCCGCATGACATAACCATAACATTCATTGAAACGGATACGGAAACCATTTGTTTATTAGTTTTTTTCAAAATATACTTAGGGATTACCAAGGACTGAAGTGAACGGTGACTCAAAAAACTGTAACAGAACATATAACCGTGGAGAATGATTAAAGCTAAAATAATAAATCGTACTGACTTTGGCACCACCCAGTCTTTTCGCGTGGGTGTCGTAAAGGGCGACTAGGGGACCTCAAAGCCCGTGGAAGCGGCTTTGTTCCAAGCATCGCCTGCGGAAGCCCAGATGAACTGCACCATCTCCAAAAGAGTGGACTCGGCAACACGCTTGGCCAGAGTGCTGTTCTAAGGGCATACATCCCTCGTGCACTAGACAATATGCATGAAGTGGCCCTTGTTCGGTAGGGGACGACACGAGTAACAGGGGTTGTTACGGTATGTGGTACAGTGGTCCGAGCTTATTCTGCTACCTCAGTGAAGTGAGGGCGGATCGTTAGTAGGTAATAAGGACAATTTTAAATTGAACGAATGTAAATTATTTATTGCATTCCTGTTGTAACTAATAATTCACATTAGACACAATGACATATACGCGGCCTTATCGCTAAAAGCGATCACTTTGTGAAATAACTTGGAGGAAGAGGTAGGCTATGCAATCAAATAATAATAATGACATATAAAATATATATCTATATGACATTCTACTAGTGGGGAAAAGAGGTAAAATTTCCTGTCTTCCCCACCAGTGGGGATGAGTGGAGATATATGTAATAATAGTCAATACAAAATATGATATGTTAGCCCATTGTAAACTTTCGCATTTTGGATGGTTTTAGAATTATCAGTACCTAAATACACAATTTTAGAGATTATATTCAATATTTGTGTGTGTGCTAACACACACACAACACCCATAACAATATTGCTGTTCCAAATTAATACCTTCAGTATCTATTTTTAACCCAGCTTTAATTGAGGCAACATTAAGAACAATTAAGATGGCGCGGACGTATCCGTGCGCAACTTATATAGTCTTTATAAATATTGTTATGGCGTCCACATATCTGTCTTCTACGCCATTGAACCGTCAAAGGGATAGGGATAAAAAGAACTGTTCTTTGCCGGATATCCTCAAATATTAGTGAAATATTATCACCTATTTGATTTATATTGGCGCCTTCAAAGCTATTCTGTGGTAGAAATGGAACAAAAAGTTTATTGTTATCAGAAATTATAGGAAATTACTGGTTCAATTTTCCTATGGTTCTTCCATAACATCCATTCCATAAAATTTCCATACCATCAGCTGATCTTTCCACGTCAAAGACTCCACTTTCCATACTGGATCCCCCATAAATAATAAACTTTTGGCTTTCTATAACTTTTTTGGTTTATATTTTTTATTATTATTTTATTATTATTATTATTATTTCATTTCTATGGAACTCTTTCGCTAACATCACTGTTCATTCCCACACATACAATACTGTTCATGCGCTACGAGCTACGAGACGATAAGTAAGTAGGTTACCTTTTACCTTCATCGCTCATTTACACAAGGAGAGTTTCTCGAACACGAGTTTCTTGGACATGAGTCTGTACTCCGACTTACAATATTCATATCAATAGAATTGAACGCATCCAACGTAATTTCCCTCGTTTCCTGGTATTCAAAAAGCGTCTGAGTCCTTAACGCGCTGTATACCCTGAGAGACTATGTTTTATTTTCATTTGAGTCCTTTAGAAAATAGATGTAAAACCTAAGAATTCTACACGAGTCTATTCAAGGTACTCTTCTATTACCAGATTTATTACAACAATTTACCACGATCCATTCCAAGATCTGCGTCACGCAACATTTTTAATACCTTCTATTCCAGAACCAACCTAGGTAAAAACGCACCTGTCAATAGATTTATGCCATCTTACAAACTTATTATGAATGATAAACATGGCGTCTGCAACTTGGCGCCAAAAGTGACCTAAGTCGAGTGACGTCATTGAGCGATAAACTTAGAAGGGTCCTTACTAATGTAATGATTCACGATTATTAACTGTTGACAAATGACAATCATTGTGTAAATACTTCTTTGAAATAGATCTTTTTACTATAGTGTAATGTAGTTTAAGTATGTAGGTATAGGTAAAAAGCAGTCGTAGTATCGACCAATCGAGCGTTCACAGAAATTCAAACTCCATTACAGTTCATTCTCAAGTTATTCACTAAGCGGTTATGGAACGCTGACCGCAAATAAAACGTTGCAGAACAAACCTGTTATTTCAGTGTTCTTATAGGTACAAAGTTCTTAAATTCTTGTTCTTAATTGAAAATCACCTGCACCGTCTTAACACTGATTTTCAATAATTAAAAACAACTTTTTTGTTCTACGACTTTTTCTGAACTTGATATTATCCCGAAATTTTTTTTCGTTCCTCATCTTTTACATTGTCTTTTTTTATATTTCTTTATATAAATGTGTTTTTTTTTATATATGGCAATGGTGTGATTAGCACATTCTTTCAATGTCAAGTTTTCTTCGTAATTAACAATTTCAAAGTCTAGAATGTATCCTGTCAATGTTCAGTCCCGTAAAAGTAAGTCAGGCACTCCTCAGTAAACTCAGTCACTCAGTAAACTGATAGGAGGTTTATTGAGGACAGAAGAGGGCTCCTTGGAAGCACACAAAAAACGCGGTCCTGTGCTTTTTTTTGATTATCATTATCATAAACGTTACGTATAAAAGAACACTTTGAACTTTAATAAACTATCACTATTAAACCACAAAACGCACAATACACACTTCCGCCAAAATAGCCCTATTCTTTGCCTTTGTCTAATACACCGACCGTTTTAAATTTCTCGTTCTCAACAGTTTGACAACGTTGAGTATTTTTGCGCTTCACAAAGTAGATTGCATTTTTAGGTAACTGATATATAAAAATGATTTTGTTTTTTCGTAAAGGACTGTTGAATTTTAAAATCCTCTCTACCCAAAGGCTGTCTTGCAGATATCGCTATAAGATGACTTTTGTGCATTTCATGTGTTACAATGTCTGTTACAGTCTTGTTTTGTTTTGGTGTGCAATAAAGACTTTTATCTAGCTATCTATAATATATATAACTTATACAGGTTAACATATTCTAGAAAGCAATTGTAACTAACCAACAAATGTATACAAAGGGTTCGTTCCGCGTTAATTTTCGCGTTTAAAAATTAGCACCACGAATAACGTTTCCCTTTGCTACATAACGGTTACTCGTTATAACTAGTTAGCGTAACGTAACGTATGATTCATTGCTACGTTTGTTTACTCTGTGGCCGGGCTCGTGAGATCAATAACCTAAATACGTAAAATTTTACCACTACCATTGATAAAGGCTTGTATTTAAATGAGCAGTAAAAAGTACTATGGTCTTTTTGGCGGGAACTCGAGAAGGGAACTCAACTTGAGTTTTTGTTTGATTAATATAAAAAATGTATATTGTGCGTTTTGTGGTTTAATAGTGATATTTATGACACTTCAAAGTGTTTTTGTGCGTAATGTTTCTGATATCAAATAAAAGCATAGGACTGCGTTTTTCGTGTTCTTCCAAGGAATCCTCTCCTTCGACGGGGCTGTACATTGACAGGATATGTTTTACACTTTGAAATTGTTTATTATGACATTGGCAATGAGCAGCAAATAATGATCAAGAAAACAATATATTTATGAACTGAAGTAAATAATTTTAAAGTACTAAGAATTTAAATGTGAATCTCTTATTCCTTTATTCTCTCTAGAAAACCTAAACTTAAACCACCTTTAAATTTGCTACCATCCCATCCTATCCCTTTCTATTTCCCCAACCCTTAGTCCAAATTAATTTTCGTATTTTAGAAGAAGTTTGCTACATATTGACTAAATTTAACCAGCTGAACCTAAACACCAATCAATTTCGTAGAAGAGTCGAATCGGTTGAATAAATAAGTTTTATACTTTGTGTAATAAAAAACTGTGTATTTTTCTATTATTTGATTGAATTAATAAATGAAAATCAAAAATGTTAATATGTATATATTAACATTAATGTTAATATTAACATACAAATGTTATGTTGTTGGACAAGGCTCATGAAATTCTATAACTTTTGCCTAAAGATTTGTTTTTTCTAAAACGTATGGAAAATAGCTAAATCTCAATGGCACCTGTCATCGGTCAAAGCAATTTGGATAATATTTTTTTTTAGCCTTTATGAAGTAGTTCTTGAGCAGTAATTCTCCTAGTACTTAGTCTCAACTCATATATAACGAATTATTTTCTACAGCACAGAAAAAGTTTCATTAAATGTTTTCTTACTTTCCCTGTTGTGCAATTGTCTTTTTTAATCTGAGTTGTTTAAAATTTAGAGGTAAAAGGCTACTTTAGCTCCACACCTTACATTCCGTTCTTTATACCGTGCAATTCTTAAGTAATTATTTCTTTTTACTTTTTGTTGAGAAGTCTCACAATCTATTTATTAGCTTTGAAGGTCATATATTTTATTTTATTTTTATTTAGAATTTAACTTAGTAAGATTAAATTCTAATCTAAAACTTATCTAGCTTAATAAGCTAGATAAGTTAATTTTAATTCTAAAACATTTAATTTTGTGACAATTATGTCACAAGATAAAATTTTAATATTGATAAAATGCGAGAATTTAAAAAGGATGATATAATTTTCATCAAATTTCATCAATGCGGTGTTAAAACTGCTCCAATTCGAAGAAGAAACTAGCGAGAAGAAACTATTAATTCGGATCTTTTAAAATGAAATTTTGTCTTCAAATCCATTTGGCGCCACCGCTATAAATAAATGCTACATAATCTAGTTAAGCTTATAGCAAGCAGTATGTGTTATTTATAGTCCAAACAGATTAACGGGTAACGTGGGGGAAATTAATTAATCATCGCGGTCTGTTGTCGTCTATATTTGCATGAATTTGATTATGTGATTTTCAATTATGATTCTTTTTTTCTTCCTATTGTTGTTATTGTTCGTATTTTCTCTATAGTGTAATGAGCATGCTGATAATCGATTAATGTTATTCGTAACTAAGTTTATGAAATATGCTATTAAGTAATAATAAAAAATAAAGCGTGTTTAAGAGAGTATCAAATAAACGATTTTTCGCTAGACTCTTTTTGCTATTTTTTGTTAGATTGTTATAAATAATATACGCTACAATTTATAAAAAATAGTATATAAATAATTATAATTAATATATTCATCATGACTATTATATTAATTAAGATATTTTAATCAGTAAAAATACCATTAATTGTTATTTTACTAGAATACTTATTTAATTTATCAAAGTACATATATATGTAATAAATAATTTGAGAAAAAATACTCATTAACTAATGAGAATTATTTTACTTAACTCAATAATTTCTGAGTATATACTCATTAACTAATGAAAATTATTTTACTTAACTCAATAATATCTCAAATTATTTATTTTCTTAAATATTTGAGAAATTAATGAGTTAAATGAGGTAGATCGTCTATCTTTCTTTATTCTTTATGCTTGTTTCTAGCAAAGGTTTATTTATTTTTTCCTTAATAAATACTTTCATTAATGAATGCATTATTACATATATTTACCCCATAAAATATTATTTAGTAATATTCGATACCTTTTAGAAAATAATTTTACTTTTCTAAAAATATACCATACCGTCAGCCTGTCTATCCACTGCTGGATATAAACTTCTCCCAAGGATCACCACCACACACGGTCTTCCGCTCTTCTCATCTAGCCACTAGCGGCGACTTTTCTCAAGCAGCCGCCCGTTCTCCAATTTTATATTGAACAAGAAAATAATATATAAATGCGTTGCTAGCCTACGAAGCATGATTTTTTAATTTATCAATTTTTTTTCAAGGTAACATGAATAAAATTTAGGTACAGAAAAACAAATAAAAATATTAATTTTGAAATAAGAACAGCGTACCTACTATACGCATTTTGTTTTATTTTGAAATTCGAATTAGAACAGAAGACATCGAAACTCAAAGTGGCCAATAATAAAATCGATCATTTCATAGGTAAGCATCTAATATTATGTATTAGGTATAAATCTTCAATATTTGTGTGTATGTAATGTAAATATATGCTCTACTTGTGTATGTGACTGCTTCGTTCATTTGTATAACAGAATAAAATAAAAATAGGTAGAACTTTTAAAAACTAGATGTGAGTTACGTTCGAATTTCGATGGTAGTGGGGTTTTATGGTTTGTTTAGTATAACAATGCAGGAAGTTACCGTGTTCTATCGAGACAAATGTCGCGTTGCACACACACAGATGTGATGTGCATACGTAATTATTATTATAGTAAATATTATTTAATTAGTATTGCACAGTGTGCAAACAACCGGACTTGAAACAATATACTATTATAATCATTATGCATAATTTTGTGGCGCTGTTGAAGGACAACTGGACAGGAATTATTCGTACTGTCGCGTGGTAAAGTTCTTTATTCAAGTCTGAAGTTCCTTATGTAACTTTGATTGAAGACTTACCAGTTATGATGCGTACATTATAACTAGCAGGACACACTGACTAAAGACTTTCGTCTACAAACATTGTGGTATATGCAACGAAAAGGGAAGACGCATTATCCGAAATGCTTATTGATACCGACTGTTAGTATTTACCTATCACGCCTGAATGAGAATACAACGCCGGAAGACGTCAAGCGTGTATCCTGGATACACATCCTGAAAAGACTCCAAAGTTGGACCAGGGACGCGCCGCTGAAGTGAGAACCTAGGGTTTAATTATAGCTCTAGCAACTTTAAGACCTATAATAAGCTCCGGGTTGATCGGAAGGTGTTCGCTATAAGGAAGCGAGACCGACCAAGAATAAAATTCCTAATAGTTGTTAAGTTTATTGCATTATATGTAATCTAGGTTAAGGTATATTTTGTTTAGACCTTAGTTATTGTAGAAATAAATATAAATAAAAAAAAACATTTGTTTTCTTAAAAGTTTACCGATCATCGAAAGTGAGATACGAAATGCAAATAAAATAGAAACCCATTATATCACATAGTATTATTGTACAAGGTTCCCAGGCTATTGTTCTTTTTGTCTGTCTGTCTGTCACACGGCTTGTTTATGATCATTAATATACCATCATTTTTTCTGTCAATCTCTATACGTCCTATTATATAACTAAAGTTGCTCGTAAAGTAAGATTTCCAGATAAACTAATGTTTTCATGACATATTTGAATTTTGAATTTGAATTTGAATATTTTGAATTTTGTATTTTGAAGTTTTCACAGTAATTTTGAAATTAACAAAGTGGCCAACACAAGCCCTGAGGAATTACACCGCCTCTAATCTAAAAGAGTGGTCTCGCAAAACAGCTTGGTCAGTGTGTCGATTTAAGGCCACACTGGTTACGGTTACGTTTGGCTGGTTACGGTAATTTTCAAAAGTGGCCAATTTAGCGCTGAATTTCTTTCCGACTTCACTTATGTTTCACTTTAGATCTAATTGTTTTTACTTAATTATAATAATGTGAAAAGTAACTAATTGCTAAACTAATATATGTTTATATTTTGTATTTGCATGTTGATGTTGCCTATAGGTGAGGTAACACTTAGCTGTAAGAATTGTAGGTATATCCCCCGAAGAATTGTAACTTTTATATCAGTATTTACTTCGTTGGTGACCTATATAAAAAAATAAATATCTTTCATATTACCTACATAGTTTTAACTGGACATATAATAAAATCGTAACCGAGCCGTTCTGTACTTTAGATATTTTTAAAAATGTGATTGCAATATAAAGTACGAAATGATATAGAGCCAATACAATTTTTGAAATTTTTGTCTGTTTTACTGAACGGGAATTAACGCAGTAATCACTGGAGGGATTTTAATGAAACCTGGCATGGTTATAACTTATGTGTAGGGCTAAAATATAGGGTTTTATACAGATACAGATTAAATATACTTTTTGTACAGATCAATTATAAAATTCGCACGCAAATCAAGTTAACCACACTAACAATTACGCGCACGAAGTCGAGGGCAATAAATACACTATACATTACCAACACTACAAAACAGCGCCAATTTACATATAACTACCGCAAACTACCATGTGCTACTTAGTATTCAGTCTTATTCTGAACCTAGGCACGCGTGCGCCCGTGCCTTGCCTTACTTGGACCTAACAGGCACTTTACTGCCTAACCGCTTGCTAGGGCGACTGTCTGTCTGTCTGATTGCCTACGTGACTGCCGTCTCGTATTGTCGTCAATAGTGCAGACATAATGTTTTTTGCAAGTAAGTATTTATAGCGGACGGTGAGGAAGGAAATAGGCACAGCCTGTACTCGGAGATTGTTTTATGGTTTATTCCAGAACTAAAGGTGAAAATAGACTCTTGTAAATTTTTTTTTTTTAAATTCATTTGAGCGTTACCACAAGACTACTCGCAAGCCCTGAGGAACTACACCACCTCTGAAAAAGTGGACTCGCCAATCCGCTTGGGAAGCGTGGCGTTTTAAGGCCACACTTCCTTCACCAACAAGACAGTATGCAGTGCCGAGTCTAGCAATGAATAAGAAAGGGCTTGGTGACACCGTGACAGTGACAATTGTTTATTGTCCCAAATAAAATAGTAACACTACTGTGTTAGTGAGTTCATTATAACGGAGTGACACGTAAAATAATGACACTACTGTGTTAGTGAGTTCATTATAACGCAGTAACACGTAAAATAATGACACTACTGTGTTAGTGAGTTCATTATAACGCAGTAACACGTAAAATAATGACACTACTGTGTTAGTGAATTCATTATAACGCAGTAACACGTAAAATAATGACACTACTGTGTTAGTGAGTTCATTATAACGCAGTAACACGTAAAATAATGACACTACTGTGTTAGTGAATTCATTATAACGCAGTAACACGTAAAATAATGACACTACTGTGTTAGTGAGTTCATTATAACGCAGTAACACATAAAATAATGACACTACTGTGTTAGTGAGTTCATTATAACGCAGTAACACGTAAAATAATGACACTACTGTGTTAGTGAGTTCATTATAACGCAGTAACACGTAAAATAATGACACTACTGTGTTAGTGAATTCATTATAACGCAGTAACACGTAAAATAATGACACTACTGTGTTAGAGAGTTTATTATAACGCAGTAACGCGGTCTTTCTCTAATTCTCTAAGCGCTGTAACTCAGTGTCTTTTCTAGATATTTTGATTTCATGGAATGCTTAGAAGATTCAAGTCAATTTTGATTTTAGAATTGGACAAAATGGAGAATTCGGGGAATTGAAGATATAATCAATTCCTTGAAACAATGTCAAAGTGATTTCCAAATGTCGCTACCGGTAAAGGTCAAAGCTTTTACGTTTCACCATAGACTTTATATTGTCTATGCTGCTGAGATAACATTGTCTACAATATTGCGATAGACATCAAACGTATTAGGCACAATCTGTAGAGAAATTACTTGATTTCGTTAAACTGCACTGCCATGAACCTAGCATGACAATATTTTTCTTATTTCTAGTAGCATGACTCAAAATAACAGAAAGACATGGTAAGAAATATACAAAATGAATTTAAAGAAAAAATGCGACTAAAAATTTAAAAAATTCCCAGTCGAGATATTTGCGAATAAAAATAAAAGAACCAAAAGGAAGTTTTGCAAGGACAAAAAGGCTTAAAGTCTTTCTTGAAATCAGTAATCATTGGAGACGATCTGCGCATGTGTCATGCAAATGTTAATGATCCGGCCTGAGATGATTATTTATTTCTGCTTAATGCACACAGGATACATTTATATGCATCTACTGGATACAAACTAGGCCACTTTGTAATATTAATTAATATTAAAACCTTTTAGACATGTGTGATCAATGATCATTGGTTGACAAGTAGTTACCAACCGTCCTGTAAGAGCCAACACGTTCTGTCTCTAAGGTCCTGGATGATACGTCCTGTATAAGGTGCGTGCGGGACACTAATTGTGTTCTAGGAGGTTTCACACTACTTCAAAAATTAAGTGTGTACGTACTTATGCCGAAAAGAGGAACCAAAGCCAAACTCAACAGAATCACTTTGAGTTCGCCAACTATCCAAATTGTGGAAAAATTTTGGTCGAGATAAGCTATTGCGTTGCCCCAATAATTTTCTATCACTGACCGAAATGAAAAAAATATTGGATTATCACTAGACTTATGGCGGTTTGATATTTATAATCAAATAAAAGCTATCACTATTGCCATTTCTACAAGTTTCATGGACACCTAGTCCCGCTTTTTTCGGCACTATTCCGCATTTTAACTGACGATTTAACTCAATTAAGTGTTTTAAAGTTCGCAACAAACATTAACGCATGCAAGTAAGCATGTCAGGAATCATAGTGACATGAAAGACATGCAAATGCATAAGTTTTGTAATACATCGCTTGAAAAGTCAATATAGAAACGATGCAAAAAGCCAATTGCGAATAAAAAGTTTCTATCAGTTCCATTAAAATACAATAATAACACTAATAACTTCTTCCAGGTTATGGTTAAGTATTTTTAACGAATAATAATAAAGGATACAAATGCAGATTTGGTGCAAAACAACTGTTTGTTAATGGAACAAATATAAAATATTTTGACATTGGCATTATATGAGGCCCTTTCATGTAATGTCCTCTCTTTCTCTCTCTTGATGAGCAAGCAAGCAAGCTGTACCTGTTCTAATTACTGTTCGTATCTTCATTTCCTTTGTCTACAATTATTGGTCTATCTGTCGCACGTCAGTGTGACGCATAATGCTTATTAATTTGTTATTAAACTCATTCATTTGTTTTAATTCAGTCGACATGACTAAGATGACTATAAAATACCTACCTTTTGTGTGTAGAGAATATATGTTGAAACCACGTCAATAAGGTCCGGAACAGTATAATGATTGGAAGGGGATTAGTCATTGAATAATCTGAGAGAGAGCCTCGCGGTGAGTGGAAGGGAACTTTGAGATAAAAATGTTGAAGTGAAGATCTGTCAACCGCGAGAACCGGGACATCCCGTTTCTAGAGCCCTAGATGTGGCGTCCCGTACGAGTATAAGGCGAGTGCGTGACACTAATTGTCCCCGTAGGTACTGGTTTCTACTTACTCCGTAACTATCTGAACCATCTATTGACGCGTGCCTATGTTAATTTTGATTAAAGATTCACGAATGTATATCAGAACAAGTGGATTTTATTCACTACCTAAAATATAAAGCTTCCACTATTGTCGATTTTACAAGTTTTATGCATCTAGGAAAGCAAAATTTCTTTGGGTCCTGTTTTTTTCGTGGATGTTCCATATTTGAATTGTAAATTTCCCGCAAAACAGTGTTTCAAAATTGGCAACCTAGACATACCACAATATTCAATCACATTCAAAATGACATACCACGGCTTCGAAATAAAGTTTCTTACAATAACCCATTTTATGGAATAATATGTCGTTATCATAACGATCTGAATGACGAGTGTTTAACATATTCTATCTAAATAACGCCCGTTTCAAAATTCTGTTGGATAGACATTTTTCTTTTAGATAGATTATATGTAGATTTATTTTACCTATTCTGCATGATTATAGCTAACGTTGTGTATAACTTTAAGTGAATTTACAAACGTATAGATGTTTCTTAAAATGTGTTTCTAACTAGATAAGTTGGTAAATTTGTTGTTGTACCTAATAAATCAAATAAAAATAAACCTTAGTCAAACCCCTATAAAGTATAAAGCCGATGAAACTGTTGTGTTACCGTGAGTGTACGTACTTCTTGGTTATACTTTTATTGCGACATAGATGTTAATATCAATATCCTGAATAGAGCATTTATATGAATAAATATGTTAGAAATCAATCTGTCAAATATAAATCAAAATATCTTGAAAGATTACTGATTTCCAGGGCTGAGAAATCACAAGTTGAATAAGAACTGCATTACAGTGTTAAAATGTAAATATATACTGTGCGTGTACACACATGGATAATAAAGATAGCGACAGTTTAAATATTCCTAAGTTCATATCTACCAAACTTCCTGAGTTTTTTAACTAGACTCAAAATGCGGACGTTTTCAAAACACCCACTGCTGGCCGTTCTCCATAATCTTCTATTCAATGCGTCGTACTTCGACCACTCAGCTAAATAAACATCGAGATCGTTCCGCTGCCTCCAGCATTCTTCCTTCAAATTTCCCCATTAATTTAGTGAATATTTTTCAAAGAAGTTTTGTTTTCTTCTCTAGTTGACAAAACAAGCCAGAAAATATTTATATCAATTTGAGCAAAATTCAACTCTCCTCTATTCCTAAAGCTTCATGCAAATTTTAATCAAACATCAACAGCAAGATCAATAAACATTGATTTAGTGTTTCCACTCTGCTGGTCATACGTGCCACAGGAAATAGAGTCACGACCATCGAATCACAATGGGCACCAATCGATGCAAAAAATATTCATCGATTTCCTTTCGGCAGATCGAGTTGAGGGCCACCGACAATAATGTATGAGTGTTTTAGACTCGATTACTTTGAGTTCTTTAAATGGTACGGGATCAATTTGACTTATGTTTTTTTAGATTATAACGATTTTTATACATTAGATTTGTTATAGGTTTAACCGAAGATGACAGAGGACGTTGGTACGTACAATGCGCCGCCTACCTTAGGAGATTTTTGATTGGATTAAGACAAAGAATTGGGAATTGAGAGTATAATGGGATGAGGATACAAACGTTCAAAGTTGCTCGGCTATGGACAGGCCTACGCTCGGAGACCGGAGTTTCTTTACAGTATAAGGAGTTAGGAACGAAGAGATTCGCTATAGAAGGAGTGTCACCGACGTAGCCCATAGAATAAGCACGCTGAAATGGCAATGGGCAGGTCATAGATATTTGCCTTGGGATCGATAACCGTTGGGGTACACGAGTCTTCGAATGGAGGCCATGTACCGGGAAGATTAGTACGACAGGTGGACGGTCAGAATATTTTCATGGGATACCAGGAGATATTATAAGGAACTGTAAACGAAATTTGTTACATGAGATGGCTGTAGTAAAGGTACGTAGTTCTGTTATTCGTAGTCTGTTGAGAAGAAAAAATAATGACAATCGTGAGAATTCCAGACAATGTTCTGGATTTTGAATGAGTTGCTGGACGGATAACTGTTACTACACAGGACTATGGTGGTAAGTAGTGTTGTTATAACCAGTGCTGGACGCTTAACTGTTTTAGACTGGATCGTTGAACTACAAGGGTTTGGGACCATAAAACATTAAAATTTTGGACTATAACGCTCACTAGCCTTTAAAACTTGAGTTTTAAAGGTTCATTGAACGTCAATCGATCGTTGTAATCGAGCGTCGAGCGCTCAACATTCGTTGCAACACTAATGGTAAAATTATGACAATGATTATGAATTAAGAGTAAGAATTTGTTCCAATACATAGTCATATTTCCCTGAAACGTGATAGTATGTTAGGAGAACACCCGTTATCTGTAAAATAACGCACGTGTCGAGATGTGTTTACATAATGGTTCCTAAAATTATAATGGGATGATGGATGGATAATGGTAAATTATAGGTCGTTGACTTTGTTTAGATGGATTAGCAAACATCTTTAATTCCACTTGTATCAGTGCTTGTTAAACTTTTTAGATGCCTAGAACGAGACAATCAGATATTTGTGATGATAATCTAGCCAGACCGTCGTTTTACAGGGACAATTTGGACATAGCTTGGACATGGCGAAGCCAGAGCGATTTTATCACTGGAAGGAGTGGGTCAGTAAAATGATAGAAGGTTTACAGATTACAGACGACAGAAGAGTTGGGCTCCTTGAAAGCATACAAAAACGCAGTCATATGCCTTTATTTGATTATCAAAAATATTACGCAATTTGAAGTTTATTAAACTATCACTATTAAACTACAAAACCATACACAATACTTTCTTTACTAATAAATTTTCCACTATTACCGATTTTACAAATTATTATCCGGATATTTATCCGTAAAATTGTTCCGTAAAGTTGTTCCGCATGTACTGCATTAGAATTGAATTGCAATTTGTAACCCTAGTAATAATGGCAACCCACTCTTTGAAAAACACTGGCAAAGTTGAAGACATTATAATTGTTCCTATTATAACGAAGTACTAATATTGATGATTGACTGGCTATCACACACATGTATAATATTCACCAACAGAGATTTTACTGAGTCACGAAACAAATTATTAAAACCGGGTACAGAGACGGATTCTCATTTATATACAACTAGCTGTGCCCACGACATCGTACGCGTGGAATTTTAGTTTTAAACTCTAAATTGGGATATCTTTTCTTCCCATCAGTCGATTTCGATAAAACAAAGCCTATTAAAAACGCCAGTCTAAGCTTAATTAATCCGTAGAAAGCCCATGAATGCCCATCCGTTCAATAGTTTTGGAGATTAGCGTGTTCGAACAGATAAACAGACAGACAGACAAAAATTTTCAAAATCGTCTTTTTGTATTCTGATACTCTTCCTTCATCGCCCTCCAATCAGTTTTTGATAAATATATTCAATGTATAGAAACGCTGGTTCTACAGTTATATGTATGTGTTTTGGCCTTTTAAAGCGAGGAGAGGTATCGCACAAATATTATGTCAATATTTATCTTATTTAGTGTTAAAATACATGACATAATTGTCGTGCTTGATATGGTCGAGGGACGGCCAGTTGAATACCTTTCTATCCACCATATTATCAGTGTTGCCAATGTTCTGTATCAAAAGCTCGTTAAGCTGGCCTTAAAAAAGTGCCAGATGGCATGTTTTTCGGAAAAAACGAGCTATATCAAAGAAAACATCAAAAAATGAAAGGAAATTTTCATATTATCAATTTTTAATCAAAAATTATCAGTGCTGATATAAGTATTTGACGGACGTGTCAAAGAGGTACTCGTAAGGTTTTTAGACTGGTTTTACGGTTCTGAGTTGTTACCCGTTAGAGGCTATATGTAATTTAAACAATTACATTTCGTTACACGTAGATATAACTCCCCCATTTCAATTAAGAGGAATATTATTTAAAAAAGCGTTAGAATGGGCGTTAGGCGTCAAGTGAGTTTGTTGGGCGCTAACAGGGCCAAAAAAGCGTCAGATCTAGCACCGAAAGTGCTAAGTTGGCATCACTGCATAATATGTCATTTTGTCTCTCCACTGTTGGATATACGCCTCCCCTAAGGATGGCCATCACATACAGGCTTGCGCTCCTCTCATTCAGCCACTATCGGCTAACTTCAAGTTATCAGTGTAGTGGCCGGAAGTCGCCCCGCGACGCGTCTCCCGCTACGTGGCTTCCATTTAAGGACTCTTCTACCCCACCGGTTGCTGGTTCTGCGACAAATGTGGCCTGTCCATTGCCACTTCAGCTTACTAATTCTGTGAGCCACATCGTGACTTTTATTGTGTGAGGCTTAAATAAAGTTTTTTTAAGTCTTCAAACCGTTTTCTTCAATGGAACAATCAAATTGGTTAACAAAGTTAAATATATTTATTTAGCAACTCAACAATAAACACAGTTATACCTAGGTACTATTAAGTAGTTACAAAAGGTGCCAGTTGGAAAGCCACAGCCACACATAGGGTACCTTATGGTCCTCGTGTCGTATGATTGTGTCACCCAGAACTATGATGCCTTTTGTAGTCATGGGTCACCCACTAAACTCAGTTTGTGAGTGTTGTGTAATATTTTTGTTGTACTCATAGTATATTTTAGTGTATACTAATTTTATCGTATAAAATTTTAGTGTATATAGGTATATTTTTAATGTATAAGAGTGTATCACACCGTCATAGGACATATGAGTAGTAAACCAGATGGCACCAAGTGCGATATAAATGCGATAAGTGCTGTCAATATGGTATAATGTACCACGATATTTATTACGAGAATATTAAATTAAATGCGAGATCCAGTACACTATTATTAGATTATTTAGTTCAATAACAGTAATAGTGAACAGAAGTAAACAGACAACAATTATTTTTTGTTAGAAAGAAATTAGGTGGTAGACGAACAATCCACCTGGTGGTAACTGGATACTGTCGCGCTGACATCGTTTAATGTCGCCGGGACACCCACGATACGTGCCAACATCAGTACAGAATGACAAACGCTGGCATGTACTGGGACGCGCTGCTTTTAGAGATAAAAAAATTAAGAATGAATTTTGAGAAAAGATTGAGAAAATGGCGAGGGATAGGATGTGATAGGAAAGAGTTCTGGCATATCTCACTCACTACCGAAACTTGTACATTGCAAGGAATAGAGTTTTAGCTGCAGCACATGCTGAGCTGTGGGCCGTTAGGCGAGTAGCACACACCTTTGTCATAAGTAAGTTAAGTTTTATTATTAACAGTGTATAGTGTTGCCTGACACTATAATACATTTCTTTCTTTCTAAACGAATCACTTTAGAAAAATTACCAACATCGCCTCTTCTACAATCGCTCAAGGTGACTTTTATTTAATAACTAGCGACCCGCCCTCGATTCGCTTTTTTCTTTTAAAATTTCTTTTTTTCAAAATATCAGAATAAAATATAGCCTATATTAGACACGGATAATGTAGCTTCCTATTTGTGAAAGAATTTTTGACATCGGTTCAGTAGTTCCAGAGATTACCCCCAACATACCTACAAACACACAATTTTACCTCTTTATTATATTAAGTATAGATATAGATAATGTTTCAAACGATTAATACCTTTCATTACAAAATGTAATGTATAATTAAGCCAAAATTACAGTGGCTTGCAACTGCATTATCATAACCGCAGTTGGTCAACTTAATTACACTGGCCAGTAATTTCGTAAGGCCAAATAGTCTAGATTAAGTGGGTAAAGCAGGGTGTTGCAAGCATTGCGTGTACATAGCTTCACGCTATGCAGGGGCGGTATGCGAATTAACTGATTGACAAACTATTTGAAAGATGGAATATCAACTATATTTGAGAAGCGTTAGAACAACGGCCGATTAATACAGTGACATATTTCTGTGATAAATTAATCTGTAATCTTAATAAAAAGTAATCTGTCTGTTTGTCAAACTATATATATTGTAGCGGAGAATCGTGGTATATGACGCCCTCCGGTAAGATGGACTAATGATAGCGCCGGCTCTAGGCCATGTAGCGCCCGGGTGCAATCAATACCCTGGCGCCCTCTAGTAGGCGCGCGAACACGGGCGCAGGGTCTTTGAGAGCGCCCCCTAAAACCCTGCGCCCGTGTGCGCCGCACACCCTGCACCATCTGACTGATGTCTTGAAGAAAGTCGCCGAGTTTCACGCTATGTAGGGGCGGGACGCGAATTAATTGATTGACAAACTATTGCTATTGTAACAATGCATACTATATTTGAGGAGCGTTGGAACAACAGCCGATAAATACAGTGACATATATGAAAAAAGAAAAAAATATCTGTCTGTCTGCTAAACCATATCGATTGTGACTGACGACTTGAAGAGAGTCGCCGGTAGTGGCTAGATGAGAAGAGCTGCAGACCGTCCGCGGGAGAGGTCTATTTCCAGCACTGGAGGAATACAGGCTCTTGGTATTGTATATACCATAACAAAGTTGTGTTTATAGAATAAAATATAGTATTTTTGGAAAAAAATTAAGCGTTCCCTTTGATTAGTGTATAGTTAAGGGTTTTTATAGAAGTTAAGGGTGGCAGACGAGCAGACAGTCCATCTGGTAAGTAGATACTGTCACCCGTGGACACACTCGATACATGCCCACAGCAGTACGATATGGTCCAGCATGACATACGTTGGCACGCCCCTTAATGTTTTGCCTACTCTCGGAGATTTAGAAATGGATTTGGAAATAGGAGTGGGAAAATAAGGAGAGACAGAATAGGACAGGGAATGACCTCTGGCATATCTCACTCACTATCGAAACACGTACGTACATTGGGAGAATAGGATAAAGAGGGAAATGTAGTATATTTAACGGTAGTCTTCTGTAAGAGAGGAGTAACGTGGCCAGTCGAGTGCGACCAGCGGCTCTAAACTATTTTCCAAACGTTGAAAGTTTTAAGAAAAATATTGAGATTTTTTTCCAGAAACATGCAAATTTTTCTTAGTTTTCAAAATTTGAAAAAAAAATCGAAAATCATCCATCAGTACCGTCCCATCGCCGCTTTAGTGTAGCAAATCATCTTGCAATGTCCACGACTTTGGTCTTCTTTCGGATAATAGCATTGAGAATCCTATCTCTTGAGGGAAATTACAGACGACAAATATGTACTTATCTTTTAACCAAAGAAAGAAACGGGAGCGAGGCCAAAAGTTATGTCAACAAGCAATATTTTTAAAAGGCAATGAAAAACACATTATTTATAAAGAACTAAATCATGTTAACGGTCGTGCCTTATCAACGTCATTACAAGTCATCGCGTAGACTCATTATGCGGCCATAGACCATTTGCTTATGGTCATTTGAAATTGTAATTAGTTAGAAAACTGCAGTTAACAGCGGTTGAGTGCACTTGATGTAAGAAATGTTTAAAAAAAAACTCGCGCGAATCAGGGAAATATTGCACGCTATGTGCATCTTACAAAATTGCATTTTGTAGCAGTTCCGCGTGAAGTAAATTACGCGGGTTCGGAGCCTGCGTGAGACAAAGATTTTTTTTATAGAATGGTAATTGCTAAGAAATTTATGCAATAGTACGCCTAGAAGTATCCATTCTATTTTCGGGATAAGGCTGGGCTTATTTACGTCCACCGCTGGACATGGGCTTCCTCGTGCACTTTGTAGGGTGCGTGTGTGAGAGATGTATGGCTTTAAAACGCCATGCCAGTTAAGTGGATTAGCAAGTCCATCCTTTTAGCTCTTCAAGGCTTGTGGGAGCGGCTTTGTTAGACCTTAGTTGCTCTTTACGAACCCACGGGAGGAGATGAGGTAGGCTAAAGTTCTTCGAATTACCTCAAACGAAAATACCTTCACACTTGAATGTGTGTGAGATTCTGATTACTGATAATGTGATAAAGTTCGTGGCAGCGCCTACAAACAACATAAACCTACTCGCTAGGCTCCGAGACTCTTCGATTAGTTAAAAATGTGCGACATTTGAGTCAGAATCAATTGTGGATCTCACTCTTTCTCGCTTATGGTCAACCGTGATATGGTTTCTCACTAGCACGCTGTTATCTTTGTGGTTAGCAAAAAGTTCTATGGGAATACCAAAACAGATAAGATGACTAGGTATCAAGCAAGGATGGAATTACAAAGCACAGTATATTTCATCTGTTTCTTTCTATAAACGAATGGCAAAATTTTATTCCATTATTTAGACGATTTAGTAGTTATTTGATAACTACTAAATCTAACTACTAATTAGAGGCTTTTATTTATGGAGTACAAAGCAAAATTATTTAGTTAAGCATAGAGTTTATGGACAAGATCTGCCGTAAAACTGACAACAGATGAGATAGACAAGTTCTTGAATGGAGTCCACGAACTAGGAAGTACACTGTGAGACGTCTTCCGATCATTTAAACCGACGACGTCAATACGACGTCAGTAGGTTTCTGGTAGTAAAAGGATCAGAAGAGTGTGTGCTGACAAGCATTTTTTTTTTTATAGACTAGTGGGCGGACGAGCATGCGGTCCCACGTAATGGTAAGTGTTACCGCCGCCCATGGACACTTGCAACACCAGGGGGTATGCGGGCGCGCCGCCGACCTTGCAAAATCCTATTCACAGCTCCTATTGGGGAGGATTACATTCAAGAATGGATACTGATGGTATCATACCAGACCATCAAACCTATGTCTCTCACTCACTGTTACACTGCTGGATATAGATCTCTCTTCATCTTCCGCTCCTCCCATTCAGCCAAAATAAATTTATTATAAGGCATGGTATTCACATTTAGACATATTGATTAAGATGTTCCAACTTACAATTATGTCGTTCCAAGATTCTGTTAAACAAAAACGCGCTCCAACATCTGATTATCATAATGCAGCAATAACTGAAATGTACTACATTTCCTACGTTATCCTTTTTCCAAATGCATGTAAGTGTTTCGGTAGTGAGTGAGATATGCAAGAGTCCATTCTCATCCCATCCTATCCTTTCCTATTCCAACCCTTTCTCCTACATCAACAAAGGTAGGCATCGCATCAGGAGGCGTGACAAAGTTTGTCATTCTGTACTAATGTTGGCATGTAACGCGGATGTCCATGGGCGACAGTATCCACTTACCACCAGGTGGACTGTATGCTCGCTTGCCACCTTCTATCTATAAAAAAAAATCAAAAAAGTATTTATTTAAAGATTTCACTGGAACCTCAGTTGTCCAGGAATCTAAACACGATAGTAAGTTCCCCTTTGTCGGATAGCAGGTAATTTTTACTTTGCACTTTCTCGCTAATCGCCTACGGAGAAGTGTTGAAATAAAATGACAAATGACTTATTTTTTTCTCAGAAATTTCTCAGCCACGAATAAACTGCACGTGGTTAAAATTAACAACAGCTTGTACTGGTACTGTATGAATGGTAACTACAGCAATGATTTTTTATTTTTACCGACAAATTAATATTAAAATTATTATTACTTTATTGACATTTATTACTTGATATCAGTACACGGTACAGTTAATACCCGTTTTCAGAAAAAGACGCGTTTTTCTTAATAAAAACTAGTTTTGACTGAACGCATTCGTTACAACTAATTTTTCCTAGTAAAAACACTCAAGGAACAATTCAAGCGCATTGGCGATTTTAATCGATTTTGTCTGTTTCATTCTGTTAGATCTAGTTCTCCCTAGTTTTAACTAACATTCAAAGCTGGGTGGGCTCGCCAACCCGCTTGGCCAGCATGGCGGTTTAGCGTCATACATCCCTCATGCAGAAGAGAATGTGCATGAGGATGCCGGTGGGCCAGCAGAAGATACCGAAAGTGCGAGTTTCATTGCATTGCATCCACATCCTACTTTCTAACATTACACGGAGTATTTTTTTTGTTAAGGGTGGCCTGCTTCTCTGACTGTCCTTGAGCATATAAGCCATCTTTTGAACAAAATCAGCTCATTTTGTACGGTTAGCGGCAAAAAAGAAAACCAGTTACAGAGGAATGCATAGGTAAATCGATATCTGGTTACTGTCAAAAATATAATAATTATTATTTGGGTTATCTATTAGTCCACTTGAAAACTTTTTACTTATATTAAAATATAAGTAATTGTCGCGAATTTACACATCGTGGCTAATTTTAGTTATGGTGGCTTTTTTTTAAATTTATTTTCTACAATGATTTATATGGACATAGATTTAATAAGAAATTACAGTTTTAAAGTTAAACTCTACCCAAGCAGAAAATATACATTGACCATGAGTAATATCTGTTTAACGTTTTATATTCTGTTATTGTTTCCTTGTAAAACATTTATTAAATAATAATATATTTTTACGTAATAATAAAAAAAAATTTATCGAGTTCGAGCAACTTAAACTCTTTAGTATGTATTAAAAACTGTGTGACTATCGTTTCACGGTACCTACATTTCTTCTTTAATTACTAAAGATAGTTAATAAAGATGTAATTCTCTTTTTGGATTTTCGGTATTATAGCAAATTGTATAAAATAAATCAAAATTAGGTAAAATGTAGTCTCGATTTTTCTGTGTGATACGTGTGATAATTATGGAACAATTTCAAATGTAGGGTCTTCAACTTTTTTAGTTTATTCATCAATACAAGTACCTATTTAACATTTTTCGGGTATTACGCCTGCTTAGTTAAGTATTAATATTAATTAACGTCATCTGTCGATGAGTCACAATGTTTGTAGCGTCCATTATTATGTACCTAAGGTACTTCGGTCCAAGGCTTCAAATGGATGTCTTGTGAGAAGAAATACCAGAAACTCAGTATTGTTCAAACATATCGTTTAATAACAATTAAACAATTAGCGTTAGTCAGATACGAGACTTGCATCAACAAATTGCTTTGCAACAACGTATTTAAAGCAATCCTACGCAATACGCTTGACATCATCGCCTGACATGCCTTATACGATCGCATTTATAATCAAATGTGACCATAAAAATTAATCTATGACTATAATCGAAGAAAAATTCATCAGACTCACCTCGTCCTCTTCATCCTCATTATAATACGGATCCAGGAGCAGGTTCTTCCAGTAAATCACGTCGGAGGATATGGCATATGCGTCGTGGTCCCTCAAATTCGCGTACAAAGGACTTTCCCGACCCACACCTTCGGAACTGGCACTTATGGAACAACTTTCGACTTCTACACTGCCGCCGCAAGAGCATCCCTCGTCTGTATAGCTGTAGCCGTACTCAATCTCCTCGTAAATATTTTCGTCGGTGGTGACCGCGTCGCGGACTGGCTCGTAGCCGTCGTCGGTCGGTCGGTCCGGCGTCATGTTAGCGACTGGCGGCTCGCCACACCTGTTAATGTTGTCTCCCACCTCGTGGAGTGCGTACACCGAATATCGGTCCGGGACGAAGTCGCTCGCCGTGTCGAAAGACACTCGAGACACAGTCGCGTGGTGTTGCGATAACACTCGCTTCAATATATCGTCAGAATTATGGAAGCCGGTCGAGTGCGACCAGATAGCCGCGTATTTATTTGCCTCATTCTCCGCATCCGTACTGCATTCCTTGTAGCTCCAGCACGTACTTTCGGAATCGCTGTCAGATTCCAAACGATTGACTGCCTCTCGGATTACACCATTAGTCTTCACATCCATATTGTTGTAGTACGAGGACGTTGACGAAGGCGTCTTCAATCTGCTCCTTCGCGGAGCCACGGGAGTTCCTTTTCCTTTATCAAATATGTTCTCTATATTTTTCACTTTGGTACTATAAACAGCCGGCGTGCTAGTCACGAATGAGACGTCCGATAAACTCGATTCACCGTCACTGCAATCCACTACACCGTTTTCAACTGGAACTTCATCTATCACCTCTTTCTCTTCACTTTTCTCATTGCCGGCACTCATTCCTTCTAAACACTCGTCGAATATGTTCAATATGCTTAAAGACACTTCCTTTTCGACGGGAACGAGTTTGTTTTGATATTCATCGAGCTTGTAGATCTCCTTTCCTAGTTGAGAAAGGATTTCGTCGAACGCGCTGTCTGGGGTCGGCGTGTCAGGTTCTGATTCAGGCGACGGAGGTCTCACAGTGATTAGAGGATCATATTCTTCAGTGGAAGCGCGAATGGTAGTAAGCCACGCGATTATAGGCTCTGCGGTACGATCGGCGAGCAGTGTAGCCGCAACCGCGGCAGGAATCCAACTCGTGACTTCACACGACATGTTCGATGCCGCTCACCGCTCAAACATGATAACCGGTGTGTGAATCACGGCGGAATTCCACGTAAGGACAAGACTCAAAGCCCAAACAAACCGCACTGCATCGTGTTTGAAGTTCATTAGAATGTCGCCAGCTGCCGTCGCTCCGGCGGCCTCATATCGGCGACATTTGCACTCCGCCGCGATTGCTTATCACGACCTTTTCTTCCTAAAATACCTACAAAAACATAGCGCGAAACACCCATTTGACCTTTCACGATAATTAAATCTACCACATAATTTAATTTGGACTAAATTATTTTGGACTAAATTTAAATTTTACATCCATAAAAAGTAAATCACAAGGCAGACGGAATAAATACCCATGTCCGTTACAAAAAAAGTAAACAAAACCGAATTCCCGCCACCGGCGCCCGATTGACGTTTGTTCGCGCGGTTTTTGTTCGATTTTTAAAATCGGACGGAAGCGTCCGCGCGCGCCGCGTCCACTGCGATAGTGATGTACCATGCAGCAATTAATTCGACGCGTTCAGAGTCTGTGTGACCGATATTCCTATGTTATTTCCGTGGCGAGCGCGGGTGCGTGGCGTAACCGCACTAAAAACTAAAAGCAAATGCAATGTGCGTTTGATAAATGAAGCGGATCGACGATCTGCTTCGAGACGCTACACGTAGGTAGCTATCTACATAAACGTGTTCCGAACGCAAGGCCCGCGTAATTAGATCCACAATGATTTCCCGGGACCCAGTTTTAAAATATTTGCTTTCATTATCAAATGTCAACAACAAACACCCACTTGAATTGAACTACGTTATTAAGGAAAATACTGCAGTTGTTTTATAACAATTTTACAATGTTATTCTTTATAATCATTGTGAATTAATAAGTGTTGTTAAAGTGATTTTCCACTTGTACGACCCTTGTGCCAAACTACCTAAATGTACCATGTCTAACTGTGTAGGTAACTAGAGTACCGCTGAGCTGAAAATATTTTATACTGAAATCGTGTATTGTAAAGATTTGTCAAAAAGTGAAACGAAATTCCTATAATAATCAGCTAATAAAACGAGTACTTACAATCAGCTAGGTACCTACTTTAATGAAGAAAACATTTTTTTAACTCTAATATGATTCGTACAAGAAAAGAACAATTCAGCCGGATGAAAACTGTTCGTACCTATATTGTAATTGTATAGCTTTATTTATTAGGTGCCAGTACGTCATCTATACAGCTAATTATGTACCTACTGAAGAAACTAAGAATGTAAATAAGTACATATTACACAGTATAATTACGAGTATCTCCCCGAACACAGGAACAATCATTGTCTCCTTTTATAATTCTTATGTAACTATATTGTATTAGACTTAGAAGTTTAGTACACAACTAATAACCATTCGCTCAATTTGATTATACCTAATTGTTTCATCTAGTCGACCGTAGACATTAGACCGCTAGGCGGTTTAGCATTTTTCAAGGTTTCCAGACTTTGAATATTATTATAAAAATGGTATTGTTTAGTTTGAATTAATGGCAATACAATACATGTCAGAAAAACAATATTTTAGTAAATTTAATAGTTTATAGTTAATAAATAATTCTAGGCTTAAGGACTTTGTATCCAGGTCATAACAAATAAATATATGTACAAAAAAAGAAAAAAGGTTCGACATCTTTCATTTTTTTAAATATAAAATAACAATTAATGATTGTTATATTGAATAGCTGTATTTAGATCTAAATTTAATTTATATATTGCTAGCTTTTTGCCCGTCTATATACCTAATTTCAAGTCCCCAACTGAAATAGTTTTTGAAATACCTATAGATTTTACGACGAAAAGCACCTACCTATACATTTTATGCCCCCCTCTAAATCAAATATCACAAAACGCCGATACACGTGTTTAATCATTTTAAATGAGAAGTCTATAATATTCTAAATTACATGTCTCCAACTTAAATAGATTTCTAATTTCTAAAAAATCTTCCTTAATGGATACGTATGTCATAAAATCTGTCTACTGTGTAATTTCATATTTCTAGCTTCAGCGGTTTCAGCTACGCGACGATGAGTCAGTCAGTCAGTCAGTTAGGACATCTCTTTTTATATGTATAGATAAACGGAATAATGAATCTTTAGCGTCAAGGTTTCCAATTTTGCATTCTTATACCTATCTTGTTAAAATAACAGGCAGGTTTCTCATGATGAATAAATTATGACAAATCAATATACTCACCGGAAACAATCTGAAAAATCAAATAATTACAAAGTCATCTCAAAACAAATCCCGCAGTCACTACATGCATCATTAGTCACGAGAGCGACGAGATCATTTGACATTATCACCCTTCTCTTCACTTTAGTACATAGGGCGGGCCCTAGCTTCGCTCTAGCTTCGTTATGCCAATAACGATTCCTTAGGGAACCCAAACATAGCCCACAAACATAAAAGTAAAGGAATTTTCAAAATATGTCTACCAATTATTGAGTTTTTTTTTATATGGCATTAGCGCAATTAGCACATTGTGCCAGTGTTGAGTTTTCTTCGTAATTAACAATTTTAAAGTCGAATCTCATCAATAACCAGTCTCGTTGAAGGAAGCTAGGAGTCGCTCTGTAAAGTGACTGCAGGTTTACTGAGGGCGTAAGAGTTGAGCTCTTTGAAAGGACACGAAGAAACGCAGTCCCATTCATTTATTGATTTTATTCGATTGCCTCAATATTACGCACAAAAACACTTTGACGTTTAATATACTATAACTATTAAACCACAAAACCCACAAATA
Source organism: Sesia apiformis (assembly GCA_914767545.1). Classification (NCBI taxonomy): domain Eukaryota; kingdom Metazoa; phylum Arthropoda; class Insecta; order Lepidoptera; family Sesiidae; genus Sesia; species Sesia apiformis. Next base: position 2,477,142 of record OU611968.1, read on the forward strand.
CAGAACTCTTATAATAATCAAACAAAAAACACTCGAATTCACTTCTCAGACCCCAAGTGGGTACAATTTTTGAGTTTACCTATTACATAAAAACTATAGATCCATTATATGAGTACCTACAACCAATCAAAAAATTAAACTCAATAGTAACACAGATTGTATCAATCATAATGTACCACTCGCTTTTTTAAAACAAAGAACTATTATAGAAGTACTCTTTGATCTCAAACAACAAACTTAAAACACAACCTAATTCTTTTTATCAACTTTGGGCTTGCGGGCCGCAGTTTCAACACCCATTTCAATGAACAAACCTTCGTACAAAGCGAATTCATTCACAAGGAAGTACTATTTGACGTTTGAACTCAATATTATATCATACCGCACAGTTATTAAAGCTTTATTTCAAATGTAACTCTTAGTGCTGATAGCATTTTTTAATTATGTGGTATGCATCAATGACCACTGTTTTAGCTTAATGCGGTTTTGCACGTGTGAAAATGTTGCTATGAAGTCAGAAATATTTACATAATCGTCCGTCAGCGATTTCGCTTCTAAAATAATTTTGAAAAATATATCTTAATTAATTCATAGGCGACAAACACCTGGGGAGATTCGAGAAATAGGCTAATGGGAAAAAAGTACGCGAAAATAGAAACGGTTATTCTTGAAACACGTAACTGCATCGTGGACAAAATACTTTAAAGATGAATTATAGTCAACATATTTCATTTTCGATTCACATTTATAAAATCTTGAGTTGAGAATTGCGGTCCACGTAATATCTATTTATGTACGGATTTTCGAATCATCACTATTTCGGGGGTGAATAAAAAATGCATGCCCAAAAGAATTGAAAAAAAAATGTGTAAACTAATTCTCATTGCAGTAAGGAGTAACTTCACCAAGGAGGCCAACAGACGCATTCAGCTCGGCAAGGCAGCATTTAGAAATATGCGTTGGCTCTTCTAGTCGCATATACTATTGTCTTCAATCAGTGCGTCGTGACAATTACAAACGTATTGTATCGAAACGTGATCTTTGACGGTAGGATGATCCATAAGTTCAAAGTCGCTCAACGAGCTATGGAGAGAGCTATGCTCGGAGTTCCTATGGGGGATAAGATCCGAAACGGAGAGATTCACCAAAGTACTAAAATCACCAACATAGCTCATAGAATCCGCATGCTGAATTGACAATTGCCTTGACCTTGGTGAGTCTTGATTGTATTGCACTTGGTCCTCGAATGGAGGCTACGTACTGAGAAGCGCAGTGTGGGACGCCCTCCGGCCACATGGACCGACGACTTGGCTGGTGAAGAAGAGGTGAAGATCATTTGTAGTGGCGAGCTGCGGGAGAGGCCTATATCCAGGAGAGACATAGACTGATGGTATAATACCAATCCACATTGATCTCATGTGGTAGATTGTGGCCCGAAACCCGCTCATGATTACTGGGAAGGCCTGAGTGGCTTGTAGTTGTAGGCCGATATCGAATAATTATAATTTATCTGGCAATGACAACAGAAACGTTACTTTGGACTGAAGATTCCGATACGGTAGTAATAGAGTAAATTTGGATATCAAATTATTGGTACTTATAATGTTTTCCAGCCTTATAATAATGTTATGTTATAATAATGTACTTATAATGTTACCGAAGTTTCGGTTTCGGCTTCGGCCAGTTTCGGACAAAAATGCTGATTTCAGCCGCAGTTTCGGTTTCGGCTCGGCTGAAACTAGCGTTCGTGAGCTGTCGGATGAAGTCGGGTCATGTTCGGAACGGGTTCACTCATTCACTCGCCTATACCGCTTAATTGTTAGCTGTGTCTGTTCTCGCGCATAAATAATGATTTACTAATAAATTAAAGTCTTTTATTTAACTTAATTGAAAAATCTGTTAAAAAGCTAGGAAAAACACTAGGTTTCAGGGTATAATGTAAATATAACTAAATTTTAATTTAACGACCGAGAGGAGCCTATTCGGTTGCGGTTTTGGTTTCGGCTGAAAATTGTGTTTCGGTCGGACACTATGTAGGAAGGTACTTAATATAATCATAGAGAAATAGTTAAATGAGCAACAGAAACTACTGGTTGAGAAGCAAATTTAACGGTAGGTTAGGTTTAGGTACTGTGGTGACAATACAAAGATAAAAGTCCCGCGGAGCGGATCTCCATTGCCTTGGCGATGACAAATTTTACTAATTTAAAATTATTCAAAAATAGATTAATTTGTCCACCATGATTTGCTGCTAGTTTAAATACAAGCAGCAATCATGTTCTTTTTTATACAACAGATGGCAGACGAGCGCGCGGATCACAGGGATGGTAAGTGGTCACCGCCGCCCTACACCGCGAGGGGGCTTGCAGGTGAGCTGCCGACCTTGAAGGATCCTGCTCACAGCTCTGTTGAGGAGTCCCATATCACAGCGAAACGGGAATAAATCAGCTGGCAGTTCATTCCATAACCTTCTGGTTAGCGGTATATTGTTTTCATTCATGGTTAGATTTCTACGTTACGAGTCAAGACTTAAAGGTCAAGATGGATGCCAGTTATCTTATTTTCCCCTCTTCTCTTTTTAAATGTCTGTTTATTTGAGACTTTATTTGCATAAAGAAACCGTATTGTCAGTACAAGGCATATTGATTTTGATTAAGATTTTCCAACTTAAAATTTCATTGTTTCAACATCGTGTGGTGACGGCCGACTGTGGAAATAGCACTACCCTATTCTCTTCCCGTGGCTACCGTAAAAGGCGACTAAGGGATAAGAAAGCCGCTACCACAAGCGCTCAGAAAGTACACCAACCCTACCTCTACAGGAGTGGACTCGCCAACCCGCCAGCGTGTTGTTTTAAGGCCATACATCTCTTATGCACAAGACAATGTACATGAGGATGCCCATATCCAGCAGTGGACTACAAAAGAGCGGGTGTCATGCTCTAACATCATATTTTTAAGGATACGGCAACAAAGTTATGATTTGGCCATTTGTTTTCTTTATTTCCTGCGTTATGCGAAATTCACAATGCAAATGTGATTATTATCAACATTCACATTATGTTGAAGAACTTTTCTGGCCGTTTGTGAAGACTGAACTCCAAAAAACAAGCACATTAATTGAGCTATATTGAGCGCAATTAGTAATTATTGCCGGCGCTAAATTGTCTGAATTGGTGTCGTGGGTGACTGTACATCTGCCAGACGAGTGGACAAAAGCATTGTGTGAACTTGGTCTTTTAAACAAATATATAGAAAGAAATATTTTTCTATCTTTAAAGAAATTGTAAGAAAGAAAGATATGTTTAGGTATTCGAGTATCTTATCTAAACAAATAATTATACCTCGTTATTATTATTATACCTCTCCTTTACGACCTCATAAAGGTTGCGGGCACCCGCTGGATGCAGGTCGCTGCCGATAGGTCTAAATGGCGGACAATGGGGGAGGCCTATGTCCAGCAGTGGACGTCCAAGGGCTGAGATGATGATGATGATTATAGATATGTCTTGTGTTTAGTACGTGGCCAGTATGAAACAGATTTTTATTTTGGACTTGACAGATTATTCTTACGCTTGTATGTTCACATTAAATTTATTTTGTATGTAATCCTAACCAGCGCTGTTTGTTTGAAATGTTTTCACGTATCAACAGACGGACGAATCGAGCTGAAATTTTGCATGGACCTTTTTGGCGACTACTAAAAGGACATAGGCTACAAAATTAAGGCCCCCATGGGAAAGTGAGCACGCAGGCAAAGCTGCGGTTAAAAGCTAGTAAACTAATTATCGGTTTCACTTTCACTAACGCCTCCTCAGATTCGATAAATACCTAATATTAAAAAGCCGACGGATGTTTCGAGAAATTCGAGATATTTACTTTACAGGAACAGTCTATAAGTGTTTTTTTTTCTATTTCAAGTTTTTATTTATTTTGAGAAACCAAATGTCAAGTTATATAAAAAAATACCAGTATATAACATACTTATCACAAATCTATACATATAATAAAACTGTAGAACCAGCGTGTCTGTCTGTATATTCAATATATTTACTAAAAACTGATTGGGAGCGATGAAGGAAGAGTATCAGAATACAAAAAGACGATATTGAACATTTTTGTCTGTCAGTCTGTTCGAACACGCTAATCTCCAAAACTACTGAACCGATTTTCATGGGGTTTTCACATGTTAATTAAGCTTAGCTTGGCGCTTCGAATAGACTTTGTTTCATCGAAATTGGCTGACGGGAAGAAAATATATACCAATTTAGCGTTTAAAAACTAAAATTCCACACGTACGAAGTCGCGGGCACAGCTAGTCTATACTAATATATAATATAATAAAGAGGTAAAATTGTGTTTGTTTGTGGGTATGTTGGGGGTAATCTCTGGAACTACTGAACCGATTTCAAAAATTCTTTTACAAATAGGAAGTTACATTTTCCGTGTCTAATATAGGCTATATTTTATTTTGAAATTTTGAAAAAAGAAATCTTATAAACCGAAGTGAAGCGAGGGCGGGTCGTTAGTCTTTAATAAGTTTCTAATTTTTCGACCTATCAACGTTTCAATTGTTACCAAAAGAAATAGAACGTGAAAAAATTAAGACACATCGAAACAAGTGTTAGTTTCTTTATTTAGTTATTGTTCATCCGAAAAAAGCCAAAATGTAATTTTTCTAGATTTTATAGGTACATACTGAATATATTAAGTATAATTATTGTGTCGTATGTAGGAAATCATTTTTATTTATATCATAAAAAGCAGTGATCAAGAGGTCACACAGTCCGTGACCGCGCGCCCGCATATTCAAATCGATCGATTTAGATAATATAATCGAGCAGACAGACAGAATGAACGGTCCTGGATAGAACATTATTTTTGATTTTTGAAAATTTACACTAATACAATGTGTTAATAATTGCACTATTGCCATATTATTATACGACAGGAAAAAATATCTTTAACACAGAAAAAGTATGGGCAATTTATAATCGAAGTTTCAATAAAATCTCTATATTAAATAGATTTAAATTTTCTATAAAATTATTTAATACACAAAGGTAAAATGAATTATACAAAGATAATTTAATATTAATTTTCTCTGTGAAAATATTTTTTCTGACTTTTATTACCTAATCTTACTAAATTCTTAATGAGCAACTTTGTCAAACTTTAATACAGCAACACTAGAGACTATACGCGACTGGAATTGAATATGCAAAACGGTGTAGATACATATAGAGATGTCAAGGTTTGTGAATTCTAGGTGTACAATCATAATTATTTTAACTTGAATGTTGTTGCATTTAAAGCCTGACCAGAAAAATAAAAAACTTGCTATGGGGGCGCCACATTTGCTTTTTTCATAGCTAGTTAGTGTTGTCAGTAGAAGATATCAGTTCTATTAGTTTTACGCATCATGGTGAGGTGTTTTATTTTTTTGGTCAGGCTCTAAATACTTATACCTACAGACGTTGAAAGTATATGTACTTAATTGTAAAAATTGTTAATTCTAAAGAAATGGTAAATTAAAGAAGAAATTACTTAATTTAATAATTATTTATGATTCTCAAATTTATCTTTTTTATATAAATAGAAAAGATGGCAGACGAGCGGGTGGCCCACCATGGATGGTAAGTGGTCACCACCGCCCATGGACACCTGCAAGACCAGGGGGCTTGCAGGCGCGCTGCCGACCTCGCAGAATCCTGCACACAGCTCTCGTAGCCCCATATCGTAGGGTAATGGAAATAACTCAGTTGGCCGTTAATTCCACAACTTTCGGGTTCACGGTACAAAGTGTCTTTCATGTTTAGTATAATTAAATCTAACAAATAAATTAATTTACACGAAATATTCAACTACACACTAGATACGAACTCTAGCTATATGACATTGGTTTTTGTTGTCCTCAAAATGTATGTGTGAGTATGATGTGAGTGAACTGTAAGTATTTACTCGTAGAGTATCCATTTCACGTATCCAATTCAAATGAGTTAGGAATTGTAAATAGTTCTATCTACATACCAGCTCAACCAGTCTAGCAACAAAAAATATAAATCCATTTACGAGTAAATGATCTAAAAAAACTGTATAAACCACAGAAATTAACCGGAATGTATTTAATTAAAATGTATGTCATTCGCGGCTGATGTTGGCATGTATGGCACCAGGTGGACTCTCGTCTACCACCGTTCAATATTTTCAAACGAGCATACAGTTCACCTGGTGGAAGTGGATACTGTTGTCCACGGACATCCGCGGTTCATGCCAACTTTAGAGCAGAATGACAAACGTTGGCACGGACCCAGATGCGCTAGCTACCATTGGAAATATAGGAATGGATTCGGCGAAAAGGGTTGATAAAACAGTAAGGTTACAAGTGAATTACAACAACACTAGATTTGTTTTTACGGAAAATAAAAACCCGCAGCGAAGTTCCTTATTGGCGGAAGTAAAAAACTAGAAAATAAATAAGTTAAAAATAATTCTAAACAGTCGGCATGCTAGTCCAGTAAGGTTTTATTACGAACCCATTAATGTATCAATTCGATACATCGTAAACATTTTATTGACGAGGAGTGTTTTTAAAACCGGCGACTATAAAAATTAAAACTAATGCATTTAGTAATAGGAATGAAAAACAAAGTAGAGTATTATTACATAGTCTGAAGAAAGTTCTTAATCCAAATTCGAACTTTTATACTTATTGTTGCAAACCCCTTGCTTGTCACATGTTTATTTTTTTTTATTTATTTATTTTATTTGGAATATTGTATCTTTTATGCATAGACTTTAAAGTACTTTTCTATAGTCGACGGTTTTAAGAACCATGTTATTAAAATAAGTATCTGAATTATGCTTTCTTGTAAAGTACCCACAAAGTATTGATAGTAATACTTAAAAATATGTTTTAATTAATACTACCAATTTTAAAATATGTATGAAAATAAATATTTGTAACTAATATAAAAATAGAAACTTCAAAAATTTCTACACCCTTTGCGTAAATCATAGATAAACTGATATTAAAACATGCCGACATCTTTTATATTTATACCTATAGGTACCTATATTCATTAACTGATTCATACTTATTAGGTAGGTATATCAATTAAAATGTTGGAATGTGGTTGGGACGTAAGTATATGTAACAATCATTATCATCAACATTTCATAAAGAATGTTAACTACCATAACATACATTTGCTATCCAAGTTAAACGGCACGTGTAAATAAACGAAGCGTGTTACGTAAACGTTTATGCACCGCACGGGAACTGATCCAGTTACCCTGCAAATCCGCTAATGTGTCTTCCTGGTTACAGACAAATAGACTGTTATTTAGTTTAGTAGTGTTGCATTAATATATTTTAATAGGGTTTGTATCAGGGTTGATAAAAATCATGATATTTTTATTTTAATCAAATATATCACGATTTCATGATTCGACATTTCTGCTTTAAAAGGGCTAAATTAAACTGGTCGGCTGGTAACACTGAGTCGTGTCGCGTCAATGTCACTGTCACCGAGTAAAATATGTGTATTTTATTTCCATTTTGCTTCTTTGGTTGTTTATCTACAATACAGTACAAATAAAAACTAGTTTTGGACGTGACGATGTCTGCAGGACGAAAGAAAGACCAGAATTGGATTAGATGTATCTGGATATACATATGTTGATTAACGTAAAATAAAGAATTATTTTATTTTTAATTAATATTTTTTATTGTACTCCGATGAAAATTGCCTCCTCCTTAACTTTGATTTAAATCATTGATAAAAATAAAAAAATAACTTGATTTTTATCATGATTATCATGATCCCTGGTTTATATTTAAACCAGCAGTGTGTAATCATCTACAATAACAATTTGTGAAAATTATTTTTAAATTAATATGAATGTTATCACAAAGTCAAATGGAGTCCTATTTCTTATTTGCCGCCAGAGAACTTATACCTGACACACCTTTAAATTTGCTGCCATCGATTTGCTGCCCATTCAGTGTTTTCTGCTGCTCATTTAATTATATATTTCTCTTTTCAATATCTAATATCTATTAAAATGAGCGCTTTTTCGATTTGTAATGATTACAACATAATAACTCCATTTAATTTTTTTTATTCTTCGTCTTAAGGATTTTTTATGACTTGGCATATGTCAGTTTCATCGTACCCTAAACTTACATTCTACAACATTAATCTAGGTACCAATATAACAGCCCTAGTGAGGGCTCATGAACCTGTACAAACGAAATGCTGCTCGTGAATTAGGTTCTGCTGGTATCTTATGGAACATACAAACATAATTCCTGTTCAGATCGAGAGCCCTCACCAAGGTCTCCCGTTGCTGTTCATTCCGGACACACTCCCCCAACATCTTGGACATGTTGGAACATCTTCAACAATTCCACATACATGGCAATTTGGAGACCTAGTCTTGTTCATGAGGTATCCAAACTTATTGAGTGGCATGTGTGTAAAACGCCGGCTGAATGTGTTGAGTATGAGTATATTTTTATTAAATTATTCTTATAGCAAAATAGAGAAATACAAGGTCAAAAGTCAATTGTTAGAATGAATAGTCTAGTTTTAAATACATTTTTTCAGACAAGGCATGCGTAAAATTTCCCGAACAGTTCGAAGAATTTGTTCAATGAATAATTGTCATGTCTATCTCAGCATCAGAATATCATACGAGTACATATATGTAGTATACACAGAGTACGTAGTGTAAAAGGGGTGCATACCGCCCGTATCGTGTCTAAAATGATACATTACTCTGTTCACAATTAGGTGAAAATTGATAGGGGCTTAAATTGAGACATAATTGCTAATTTTAACAAACATGTTGTCGGACAGCATTGAAACAAAATGCCTTGTTGCACGCCATCAGTGTAGTGATGAAGTCATTTAAAAAGGCTTGTATTAAAAAGGGTTTAAAAGCGAGCAGCAAAAATACACTAAATGGGCAGCAAATAAAAAACTATTTTTCAATTAGGTACTGAAATAAACAATTTTTAATTACTGAGAATGTCAACACGAAGTCAACGGAGTCCAGCTTCTCGGGACTCCTATATCTTTATTGTCACCAGAGAACCTAAAGCACCTTAAAATTGGCTGCCATCAATTTTCTGCCATTTTCAGTATTACTTCTCTTTAAAGAATAATACCCAAAAAAGTTTCGAGAAACGAGATTTAGTTGAGCTTTGGAATGGTAGCAACAAGGCTGGACATTTATTTTATACGCGAGAAGTTCGCGTAAACCATCTTAAACACTCGTGTTCACGGCTGTACTCAGAGCTTCACGGCGTGGGTCTAGAATTGGCTTGATGCACGAAGAGAAGAGGAAGAGTTGTTTTTCAGATCATTTGCGTCGTCGAACCAAATAAACATGTCAGCCATCGCCAAATTTATTAACCCAGTAAATCCAAGAAGAAAAATCCATGCAATGTATTCTCCGTCAATTCGCGTTAAAAGCCGCGTCATGGGTTTACAGCCCGAACCCACTTGTAATTATAAAGGGCATTCTATATCCTGCCGGGGGATGTTATAGGCTGTGAACCATAATAATAATAATCTAACCGCTTGTCATTTCTTACCAAATTTAAAAGTTATCCGGGACATTAACTGCTTTGACTTACCTGTAACAAACAAATAATTAAATTATTAGTTTATTATTGGTTAAATTAAATAATTAGTTATTATTATTAGTTTAATTAAATAATTAGTTATTATTATTGGTTAAATTAATTAATTAGTTATTATTATTGGTTAAATTAAATAATTAGTTATTAGCATTAGTTAAATTAAATTATTATTATGTCTACGTTTAACCCTATCAAGGTAACGTGGACCACTACCCACTTATTGGTAACAACACGTCTTTCAGACGCACATATTCATTTTTTGGCAAATTTCGATAATAATATGATATACATATATATTAAGTTCACTATGCTATGTGTAGCACAAAAACATAAATAAATACGCGTAATACAATAGGCTAGCCGGGTAGTGCGAGCCTGGCAACGAGTTTAAGAAGTTCGAGTTTGAACTCCCCTTTGGACCTATAATACCTATATGGTATTTATAATATGATATGGTATGGTATAAAAAGTAAAAATACAATAAACAAATTCAAAGTTCAAACATATTTTTCTTGTCAAATATAAAATTGAAATTGAGTAAAAAAAAATTAACTAAAAAATAATCATTTAAAAACTCTTCGGATAAGCTTGAAAAAATGTATAAATTCAGTTTTGACACTTTGAGCATATTATCTTGCTGTGTTCACTACATACAGACTTTTTGCATTTATAGCAAATCATTTTGGACATTCTTTTTCTTTTATATGAACAATATGAGCAGTACTTTTTAGTGACATTTTGTTCTCTTGGTTCTTCAACAATTTGAATTTGATCCACTTCTAATCCAAGGACTTTCTGGATGATTTGTTTTAGCGAATTAGGCAAATTTTGTTGAAGTCTTTGTTCCAACCAGGGAAATGACAACTGGTCAGCTAACTTCATCAAAAATTGAAATCTTGACAATGGTTTTTCTCTATTTGAGGCTTGCGATTGATTCTTGTGAAAATTTAGTAGATAAACTACATAAGAATTGTAGCAAGCAATATTCAACATATTGTAAAAATAGGTCATGGTCCATCTTCTTGTTTTTCTTATACAAGAGGTGTGACCCACGCATTGGTCAAAGGAATCAACAGCGCCTTTCGTCTGATTGTAAGTCAAAATGAGCTCAGGTTTCAAGCTAGCCTCATTTACTGCATCATCACTATGCATACTTGAAATAAGAGTAACCAACTTATTTTTTTTTGCCATGAAAGAAACGGCTGCTAAATCATCATGGAAAAGGAACAGTGACGATCCAACGGGCCGTGAAAGATAAGAACAATCTACGAACTGTTGTGGGAGCTCAGGCTTGTTCTTTTTGATAGTTCCCACCATTGTTAGCTTATAATTTTTTAATAAATTTTGTGCTAAAGGAATACTGGTGAACCAATTGTCCATTGTAATGTTCCTACCAGTATTCTTCAGGGTCTGGACTAGGCTTTCGACGTAATATTGTGCCGCAGGAATATTTTTTGGTGACGATTCTTTTCCGAGGTATGGTATGGCGGCGTACATGTAGTGCGTACCAACGTCACAAATCATAACTATCTTCATTCCATACTTAGCGGGCTTATTTGGAATGTACATCTTGAACCCAACTCGCCCTCTGAAGGGAACAAGCTGCTCATCAATAGTCAAGTAGGGACTTGGTTCATAAAGTGACTTACATTTTTCCATCATTAGGTCCCAAATTTCCCTAATGGCAGCTAGCTTATCCTGTTTCTGTCTTTCTTCTCTTGTGTCACGTGAGTCAAAGCGAAGTGCACTCAACAAAAATTTGTGTCTTCTTGCAGAAAATGATGCTTGATATCTGTCTCCACAATGCACATTTTCATGAAGTGTCTCAATTTTTAAGTGGTTATCTCGTTTTGCTCCGTTATAAATCGCTGTCCCCAAAAGAGCTCTCAACTCTAAACTCGAAACATCCTTCAATGTATAGTTTTTTATATTTTTATATTTCTCCCTCTGAACAGAAATTTGTTGGTTTGTATGCAAAAGCATTTTGTCAATTATTTCACTTATGACAAATAAATTGAAACATTCCACTGGTTCTGTAGCATGGAGCGCTTCATGTTTGAGTTTTCGATTCACATGAACAATATTTTTTGATGCAGTTTTTCCTGATGATGGTGTTACAGCAGTATTCCAGATAAAATCACCATTCTTTCCTGTCATAACGTCGCAGTTTGGTTTTACTATTTTTGGGTCTTCAATTGGTCCCATGTTTTCTTCATAGTCTCTGTTTTGTAACTTTCTTTTTTTGGGTTGTTTCCGTTTCTTACCTTGCCCAGATCCTGAAGAAGTTGACGATTCAGAATGAATTGTAGGCGTAAAAGTTTGTTCCGCCACCTCTGCCATTATAACTTCATCTTCGTCACGTTCCTCTGGCATGTAATCAGGATCCGCTATATCGTCATCGGAATCAAGATCACAATCACTTTGGACTTCTACATTATCTTCCTCCTCACTGCATTCCGATTCTAAATCCACATCTTCCTCCACTTCGTCAAAGAAAGCTTGAATTTCCTCATCTGTTCGCAATTGTTCCATGTTTGATACCTAAAAAAAATTAAACAATAATTAATTGATGAATTTAGGTACAAAATAAATTTTGCTTGGTAACTTGATACTTTATAAGAGGTTTATTTCATAATCAATAGTCCGGGTGACATCGAAAAATTACCCCTTTACTGGCAACAATACGTCCGGAAGACGTAGAAAAATTGCCCCTTTATTGGCAACAATACGTCCGGGAGACGTACAAATAATTACGTCAAAAGGTAACAACACGTCTGGCAGACGTGTTGTTACCAAGAACACACTCGTAAAAAACGAAAAAACTCACCTTATGTACACTGAAGGACCGCAGTGGTGCGACTGACTTGAAGCTGGATAGCTGCCTGTGGCATAACTGGGAGGAAGGGCTCCCCCCACCACCACACTCAACATGGCGACAGTCTGAATACACTTATACGTCTGAGAGACGTATGGTTACCTTAATAGGGTTAATGTTAAAAGTCGCTCAGCAATGTAAAGAAACAGTTCTTTCTGCACGGGAGAAAATTAAAAACGAAAAAATAAGACTAAAATAATAAGTTCAATGAATCAATAAGCTAAAGCGACAATGGGCAGGTTATATTTGCCGCAAGACCGACAACCGATGGCATAGATAAGTCCTCGAATGGAGACGTCCTGGGAAGCGCAGTGTGAGACGGCCTCTGTTCAAATGGAGCGACAAATTTAAGAAGTTTCTCGGCACTGGTTGGATGAGAACAGCTGAACACCTTGTATGCTGTGGTTGTGTACTAGGGATGTACCTACCCGTCACTGGATTAAGTTACACAATAAACAATTAATTTGTCGTATTTTGTTAATAAATTAGTAGAAAATAAAAAAGACTAAGCACTAAAAACGACTAAATTGAACTAAGCACCCGAACATAATGCGTTTTTGAACAAATAATTGTCTCACCAGGAATCGAACCTGGGGCTTTTGGCACGGCAAGCAGGGGGGTAACGACTTGATTGATAGATCGTTGAAAAAGTTTCTGTTTAAAACGTTCACAGCAGTTAATAAATCATAGAACAGACCAAAAATAGCTGGCTTCCTTCACCAGTGCGGTTATAGTGGTTTTCTCTGCTGAAACCGATTCGGTTATTATTAAAAGGAAGTGGTGATTAGTACAAAATATTATATATTATTGGGTGGTACAGAGGAGGGGGGTGGAGGGGGGGGGGGGGTCTTATTTGTAAAGTGTGAGATATGCCAACTTGATAGCTCCTTTGTAGCGATCCCGTGTTGAGCACAACACAAATGTTGTGTTGGAAAATAGCAATATAGCTAATAAGGAACGAAAGCTAATAACGAATAAGGAAAATAAAGCTCATTTGGTAGTGCCCTGGCCGCTGTGTAAAATGTCCCGGGTTCGATTCCCGGCCGGACATTGGTTATTCCGAGGCAAATGATTGTTAGTTCGGGTCAGGTGTGTTTGCTTTTATGTCTTTCACCACGAGGGTTTCATTGAAATAATGTTTCGAATACCATCACCCCCTTAAAAGAATAAATAGATCAAGGAAACAAACCTAACATAATATTTTATTATACTATATATAAACATGCGTACTTTAGGTTTTAATGTTTCAAATCACTAATGATTACCTCACGAGTTATTTACAAACTTCGAGCTTAACTCGAGATGGGCCCTATTTTGTTTTGAGTAGTTTCTAAAAGATTTTTCAATAGGGACAAGATATCTTGATAGCTAATGGCCGCCATGTTAGTTTATCTTTTGGCGCGAATTTTTGACAAATGTGTCCATCATTGTTTGGCATTTGTCTAAAGAAGACAATATTTTGTCAGATTGTAAAAAAAATTAAACCACTGACTCATTCACCTGGTACCTGACGTCGAAACGTGCAAAACACCGAGAATATCAAGGCGGTAGCTGAAAGTGTGAGAGAAACCCTGAACTTGTCAATTCACTACGTTCTCAACAAGTCGGCCTTTCTCAGACTTCAACTTGCGAATTATGCAAAAAGACTTGGGTCTACAACCTTATAAATTTCAGCTTACGCAAGAACTAAAGGTATCATTCGCCTTTAGTTCTTACGTGCTTGCGTTTAGTTCTTTAGTAGTGACCATTCCCAGAGCCGATAGTTTGCTGATTGAGCTTTAGAGCAACATCAAGTCGACTCTCGCATTTTTCGATTTTTCGCAGAAAATAATCTTTAGCGACGAAGCACATTTTTGGCTCAACGGCTTTGTGAACAAATAACATTGTAGGATTTGGGCAAATGAAAATCCTCAAGAGATTGTTGAGAGGCCATTGCGTACTGAAAGAGTGACTGTCTGATATACATTTTGGGCTCTAGGCATAAGTGATGCTTATTTCTTTGAGAATGAGGCAGGTGTTGCCGTAACTGTGAATGGCGATCGTTGCAGACCGATGATTCGGAACTTTCTCTGGTCGAAATTGTAAGATATCGATCTGACTGACGCTAGATCATAACATGGATGACACCACATGTCATACCGCTAGAGAAACGATCGATTTATTAAAAGAGAAATTCGACGGGTCCTTGATCTCAAGATTCAGTGCCAAGACATGTCCTCCGAAATCGTGTGATTTAACGCTCCCCGATTATTTTTGTGGGGTTGTGTGAAATCACTGGTGCATGCAAACAAGCCACGAACTGTTGGAGATTTAGAAGAACTAACATAACGTGACCATCCATGACCATCCATCCATTACGTCAGGAAGTGATGGAAAATTGGACCTCCTGTATTCACGCTACCATACGAAGCCGAGGTGGTCATTTGAATGCTGTGATATTTCATACACAATCTCAAACGATTGGCGTCTGAATAAAGTACACTGAATACAGTACCAATGTGATCTTGTAGATCGTCATATTGAAAAAGTCCCTATTGAAAAATCCTGTATATAAATAATAACACTTTTCAAACACTGTTATAACTTTAATTTTTGTCTTACCTAAGAGATAAATAAATTAAAGGTTAAATTAAAAAAAAACATTCAATTTATTTCATGCAGCGAAATAATAACACATCATGACATACATTTATCGCCATCTAGTAACAAATTGTCGAACTACTTGAACATTGAATATGGATATTGCATATGGTAAGGCGCCATCTGTTAGAAAACTGACACCTCTTCACTTCGTTTGTACGTCAATAGATGTCGCTAAGAGTGTAAAAAGCATATTCTTATCATTATTCGTATTCCTGCAATTCAATAATTACATTATAGAAAGTATGTCAAAATACGAATACAATACATTTAATATATTTGTTAGTTGCTCAATAATGACTACTTAGTAAATTACAAAGACTTGCTTACTCAAATGACGACGATTGACGATAATGAAGTTAGAAAACAAGTCATATTTTTCTGAAAATTATTGTGCAAAGAATGTAACTTTAAAATTTCCATAAACTATAGTATAAACTATAAACCTATAGTAGACTTTAGTATATATTGAATATTCCATTATATTTTTAAGGTCACAACTGTAGAGCTGTCTCTGAGCGAAACGGTCCACAACTGAAAATCAACACTTAGAGTCAACTAGCGGCTGAGTTATGAGACGGTTTCATTAGCTTCGTTCGCGGTAAGGATTCAGAACTGATTCGGAACTATACGCATGCGCAGTTCAAATAATGCCGTTCGCGGAACACACAGTTCAGAATTTCTAGTTACAGTTCTGTGTTCGCGGAACCGTCGAACTCGATTCAGGATCGGTTCAGAATTAGTTCTATCAGTTCTATAACTTTGGCAAGAATCGTAGTTCCAGACATGCGCAGTTTTTACCTAACGACATTTGACATACATGCTGCGGCTATATTCAGTTGGTTAGAAACTAATAAACTGGGTAAATAGTTAAATAAAATATAAATTTTATTAATTTATTAAGGGTTAAATAAAATATGGTTAGTTTTGTTTGTTGTTTATATAAATAAGTTTATATAATACTCTAATAAGAGTAATATGTTTTGGTGGGTCCACTTAATAAGTGGGATGGGTTTTTTTAGGGGTTTTATATTTTTAGGGGTATTTTTAGGGATTTTTTGACTCTTCATATATTTTTTTGAATATATATTTTTCATATATTATGTGAAAGTATAGGCCCTGGGACAATCCAAACTATAATAGCTAATCATATTTATTTGTTGACCTAGCGACTTAACGACATCTAGTACAAATATATTACAACTACTCTGTGGTGACTGGTGGTTATTGTGCCTATGCTTACTGGAAATACATATGTACGTTGATTATTGTTTACTTGTTTAATTCGATTTTGTTGTTGTACTGCTGTGCCGACAAGCAATTTGTTAATGATGGGAATTGTAGATTTGGGAAACAGATCCAGATTTAAAAGGTAAAGAAATTTCATTGCATTTTTGTAATTTATATTTTTTCTTTTATTATATATTTTTTTAGGGGGATTTCTAAGTAATTGGGGCGATTTTGGGGGTTTTTGACTTAAGCTTTAGGGATAAATATTTTTGAGAGTTGGTAACACTGCCGATGACAGTAGATCGTACGCAGTTTGGTTCCGAAATCGTTCGCGGAAATAAAAATCACGAATCGGTTTATAACCGCGCATGCGCTCTACTACGATTCCAAATTAGTTCAGTACTAGTTCCGAATTAGTTCTGAATCCTTACCGCGAACAAAGCTATTATTATAGACCTACACACGTAACTTTGCCGGTGGTCAATTTTGGAACTAAATTTCACATTAAAATTCAGGAAATAACTTAATTAAATAATTAAATTTAGGAATCCATAAAGTATTGAACGTAACACGTTGCTTAAAATATCAATGATCTTTACCCATAAATTGAGTAAAATGTTTATAATAGTAATACTGTCGTCGATAGCAACGACATCCTTCATCGGTAAAGTTATGTGTGTAGGTCTGTACAAATAAAATTCAGGTTTGAAAATAAATAAAATTGTCATATTGTTTTTAGTTATTTCTCGTTATTATTTTTTAGTTGGCGAGTGGACTCGCCAACCCGCTTGGCCAGCGTGGCCTTGGCCATACATCTCTCGTGCACAAGAAGCCCCATGTTCGGCAGTGGATGATATAAGGTCCGGTTACGGTTATTATTAAAATATATATTGTTATATTTTAGCTATCTGTTGAAAACACCGTAAATCTTAGTTAAGAATGCACTAAGTGAAATTGCCTCGAATGAATTCCATTCCAATGTGGGCTGAATTGTATCAAATACTCTCCAAAAAGTATATACTTTACCGCCATTAATAAAACTTTCTCCGTTCCGAAAAGGAGACTCATAATAATTCGTTCCAAATACGACCTTGCCGGGGTCAAAGACTGACAATAGACGCGAATTGTATACCACGCATGCGCGCGCAAATATCCCGTCTCCTTCGCACATTGCACCGGAGGCAAGAAGTGAGGGAGACAAAATGTATATTGTCGTTCCGCTAGCTGCGCCTGGGCTTCACCGTGAGGTATGAAATCAGTATTGCGCAAGTTGTTCGTCCTAATAATTACGATGATATTTTCTTACACTTTCTGAACATTGTGTTGAGATTTTAGAGTATAATTGTTAATGTGAATACAGAAAAACTCAGGTAGATACAGTAAATTCCCGAATATGATGAAGTAGCTGAATACCCATAATTTAGCGAAGAAACCTAGCTGAAGAACGGGTTAGTTTTATAAAATGAAGTAAATTCTATAATAAAAAGTAAACGTATATATTTCTATTCTCTACCATTCAATCTTAAGATTTTAGTTATATATTAAGTAAATTAAATTTTTGTAGCTGGTTTTGTATTTTTGTAGATAGAGTATACCATAGAGGTCTACTAATTTAAATGTAACGAATTTTTTAAAACGGGGTAGAAATAGAACTGATTTCTTTAACCCAACCTCGCTGTAATAAAAACAACGACAGAACGACACCAAAATAGCTTTCCAGACTCTAAATCTGGCGCGGAATATTTATTTCCCGCTTCCGTTGCTTTATATTATTTACTAGGTTTTGCCCGCGGCTTCGCCCGCGTGGAATTCGCTTATAGTGATAAATATCCTAAGTCCGTCCCTGGAAAGTACCCTATGTACGTCCTTGGGTTTCGATATATCTCCGTATCAAATTTCATCAAAATCGGTTCAGTGGTTTAGCCGTGAAAAGGTAACAGAAAGAGTCACTTTTTCGCATTTATAATATTAGTATATACTAGTAGACTTGACTAGCCACGCCTTCCGAAATTTATTTATAGTTTAATATGCACGTTGGTCTAAAAGAATTAATGACAGCACGCATTACGGCGGCCGGGCCTAGAATAATCAATAATTTGTTAAATAATTGGTAAAACAGATAATTTGTTAAATAATTGGTAAAACAGAAAACAACACTTTGGTAGTGTTGTTTGGTAGCCGGCCGGCTCTAGATGCTCCACCATTTCCCATGGATGACGTAAAGGGATAACAAAGCCGCTACCACAAGTCCTGAGGAACTATAGCATTCAGCACCTCTTAAAAGAGTGGACTCTCCAATCTGCTTGCCCGGCTTGCCATTCCAACCCCTCATTTACATGCAGCCCACTTCCACGGCAGTGAGCAGTGAAGTGGACAGCGTGTGAATGTAAACATGTCCCTCGCGCTGGCACTGAAGATGCCACTGTTGACATTATATTAGCCGATCTTTGGAAAAAAATTATTTTATGCTTTGAGTTTAGCAAATTGCATGACAAATTTAACAAAAATCAAAAAGTAAATTGCAAAGAAGATGCAAAAAACGGTCACGTCAATTAACTTAAAAACATGAACGGAATTCTTGGTTTCAGACACCGTGTATCACCATCAGCCCATGACTATCAGTCTATCAATTGGATATAAGCCTCTCCCGCAGCTTCGACTCGTCTAATTTGTCTACCGGCAAACTTGTTCGAGTGGTCGGTTCACGTGGCGGGAGCACGCCCAGCGATCCAGCGTTTCCCGGCACGTGTCTTCCAATCGAGGATATCGGTATTATGACAAATGTGACCTACCCATTGCCTCATTACTGAAATGACTGAAATACAAATGTGACTTCAAAATCACAGCCGCGGCGTGGCTCGGTTATAATTATAAAGTCACCCATTTTAGTCCGTATAAACTTTAGATATTTCCGAATATTCAATGTTTTCTAACCTTTTAAACCTCTCTTTTTAAAGTTTAACATTTTGTACACATTTTATATTCTGAACGCGTATAACAAATGTATTTGTTTTACCTTTTATTACTACTCGACGTTTCGGCGCGGGCGCACGGGTTACACCAGCCGTGGTCACTAACAATGAACATTGTAGTGTTTCGCAGCCTTTCCGAATGTGAAGATCAAATGTGGGTAGTTGATAAAACTGCTCGCAGCTCCCGTCCTGGACTACTCGTCTCTTCAGTCAACTCGTGACTACAGCTGATGTAACCCGTGCCGAAACGTCGAGTAGGAATAAAAGCTAAACTCATATCCGTTCGCTGAAAAATTCCACATTGTTTTTGATCAAAATTAAAAAGCAATTAATATTTATGTCGAAAATGATTGATACGTCGATTAGCGGTGAATCACGTTTACATGCACGGTGGCGTCCTCTACGGGAGGGAGGCAAGGTCAAGGTTTCAACTTTCGATAACTGTTACTGTAGCACTACTTTCAACCTACTTGTATTTTTAAGTCGAGTTTTACTGTAGGCGATTATGGGTGGAATAGTGTTGTCTGACTTTCGAGATTTTATTTTTTTATTTATTTGTGTTTTATTAAATTATCGACCAACGTTCCGAACTGATTTTGCTCCGGTGACAAAACGTTTCCCTAAAGAATTCAAACATGACCTAAATCTGCTAGATTCTGCATTTACCTCTTATTTACTGGGAAGGGGGGGAGAAGATTTTTTATATAATGCCTGTATCTATTTTGTTTTTTATCTATAATATGTTGTTTTGAAATTTTGTAAAAAAACTTATAAACCGAAGCGAAGCGAGGGCGGGTCGCTAGTATATTATATAAGCAAACAAAAAATAAAATTTAAAACAAGGCGATAAAACTGCGCGGTCCCATCTGTGCCGAAAGGGTATCCGTCTTAGCAATTAGGCGAACGTAGTCATCCGTGTAGACGAAGATTTGAGGAGCATTTGAGATTTGAGGGTAACATCCTGGAAGAGAGAGGCCGAAGATAGAATCAAAGAAAGAAGAATATTGTGTAGGTGGCCAAGACCCACAACGAATTGTATCGCCGCTAAAAGTAAATGAAAAATAAAGGATTTAATTTATTGATTTATTGTTACGTGGGGCACACTGAAAGTTTTCGTAACTAGAATAAAAAATGGTTTATTGTACAAGTAAGATGTTTATTGTTTCTCGAAGTATTCACCCTTGAGTTTCACACACTTTTTCATACGCTCGAACCACTTCTGGAAGCAGGAGGCCCACTCATCGGAGGGCATGTCAGTTACGTGCTTGTTGAACGCCACCCCCGCCTCGTTTGCGTCCGTAAAATTTAAACCGCACATCAAACCCTTGATTTTCGGGAATATGAAGAAGTCGCACGGTGCCAGGTCTGGACTGTATGGCGGATGAGTCATATGGTAAGCTCGACACTCTTCGTACACAAAAAGGCGTTTGTTTTCTTCGCGGTGTTCGCGGTTTTTCCAGAACATTTGGCAGACAAACGCCGAATTAACAGTATTTTGTTCTTGAAGTGGAACAGTGTCCACGTGACCAGACTTGGAAAAGAAACAGGCGATCATTTGTTTTCCAACACTTTTCGTCTGTCGAGATTTGGTTGGAATGTTCTCTCCTTCGAAGACCCATTCGCAAGATTGTTGCTTTCTTTTTGGCTCATAGCAATAGATCCAAGATTCGTCACCGATCACGATATTAAAGACGGAATTTGAACATCCGTGGTTGAATTTTCGGAGCATATCCTGGCACCAGAACACACGCGCCCGCTTTTACTCTGTAGTGAGTTCACGAGGGATCCATCGACAACAAACCTTCCTGACCCTTAGATGTTCATGCAGGATCTTTTCAATTTGACTCATACCGATCCCCAGTTGACGCCTAATTTCCTCGTAAGTGATACGTCGGTTCTACTCAATCAGATGCTTGATGGTAGCCACGTTCTCTTCGGTGACTGCCGTTGATGGACGGCCTTCCCGAATCTCGTCCCTGAGTGAAACACGCCCAACTTTGAACTCGTTTGAACTCGTCGTACCAACGTCTCACGGTGCTCTCATGTGGTGCTTCAAGACCAAAAGCACTTTGAAGTCGAGAACAACACTTATTCGCATTTAATGAACATTTAAAATCGTAAAAAATCATGGCTCGAAAATCTTTTCGTTCCAATTCCATTTTGAATGAGGCTTCTCAATTTCAAATTGATATTGAAAACAACTGAATAACAATTTCCCACAAATTTAAATTGTGTTCTATTTTTGAAAACCTGTATTTTTTTTCTTTTACCAAATTCCATATTCAGATATTTGTGGTTGGCCAGGTACGCAAAACTTTATTATGTAATTTATTATTTATTATGTAAGTACATAAATCTAATTCTTACATATTTGTTTCTAGTAATTATAATATATGCACAATCTACCTATTCCCGTCCAAAGGTTGCCTGGAAGAGATCCCTTTAGCGATAAAACCTACTTTTAGTATAAATGGTTTAATTTTTTTATGACACTCTGTAATCTCCGGTGTTGCAATACTTAAAGTCCGTCTGGGTCCCAACCAGCCTAAATACGTCCCTGTTAAACGTGTCGAGTCGGTAAAAAGTAACAGAAAACCCCTTTAACACATTTATTTCAATAGTCTACCGTCCAGTTTGAAACATTTGGTCCGGCGCCAAACCGTCTGGCCTATATAAAAGTTATTTGAGAAATCTACACTTAGGTTACTGATCGCGACAGACGAAAACCTACTTTATTCTTTTAACGTACAGTATCAATTGTCATAAGTAACATGTTGGTAAACGGCATGTTAGTAGATTTGACATTTAAAAAAAATAGATTTAACTTTTTGAAATGGGGGCAGAATTTTATGGATTTTCTATTAGTCTGGTGAAAAATTTTGATTTCTATTAAAATGTTGTATTTTTTGTTGCTAAACTGATTTTGTCTCTTAGACTAAAATTGTCTTTATGAATTTTTTTCACAAAGAAATATTATATAAAAGACGCATTTTTAATGTCTAGTGGCATTCCCTGCCAATCAACCTTGTCAACGTGTGTCACAAAATCGACAAACGATGGACCAAGTGGTGAATATGGCCCGAAACCCCCTCGTGATTGCTAGCGGAGGCCCGAGGCAGTAGTAGATACAATAGAACAGACAGAAATTATTAGTAATCCAGCTGCTAGATGTGTTGTTATCCTTACCAAGCTAATTTGTTGTCTAAGGCATGATTGATTTGACTTACCTGAAACAAACAAATAAGTAATAAATATGAGACATTCAATGAAATGTTACCCTTTTAGTATGCGCCACGCGAGTAGAGCCGCGGGCAAAAGAATATAAATATAATTAACTCCATTAATCAAGTTGAACTGCATCGCATTACTTATATGTAAACAATATTATCACGTCCCAGTTCACGTGTCCGTCTGTAATCTCCGCCTGTGGGTGTGCGTAGGCGCAGATAAATCAGCTAATACCGTTTTAAATGTCAAATATGTATTTATTTTATTATGTTGCAGTCAATAAGAAATGAACGAATGTGAAAGTATTTTAATGAGGTGCCTATTTATGCATACATATGTCAGTGTTTCCCAACGTGTATGAAGCGAAACATTTATGTGTTTCTAGAGTTCCTCGGGTGTATCGGCAAAATATAAACAAATATACTAAAAATGAATACCAGCTTACTTAAATTAAACTTCTATTTATGTAGCCGTGTAACCACGTTAAAATAGTCGTGTGGTGTGGGATGGGTTTAGAATAACACCACTATAATAGATAGCTTTTAGATAGCCGGCCCACACCACGCCACATGGCATATAAGTAACATTAGCTTCGTTCGCGGTAAGGATTCAGAACTGATTCGGAACTATACGCATGCGCAGTTCAAATAATGCCGTTCGCGGAACACACAGTTCAGAATTTCTAGTTACAGTTCTGCGTTCGCGGAACCGTCGAACTGGGTTCAGGATCGGTTCAGAATTAGTTCTATCAGTTCTATAACTTTGGCAAGAATCCGTAGTTCCAGACATGCGCAGTTTTTACCTAACGACATTTGACATACATGCTGCGGCTATATTCAGTTGGTTAGAAACTAATAAACTGGTTAAATAGTTAAATAAAATATAAATTGTATTAATTTATTAAGGGTTAAATAAAATATGGTTAGTTTTGTTTGTTTAAATAAGTTTATATAGTACTCTAATAAGAGTAATGTGTTTTGGTGGGTCCACTTAAATACTTGCCAACTTAGGGGTTTTCCCCCCAAATTTAGGGGGTAAATAAGTGGGATGGGTTTTTTTTAGGGGTTTTATATTTTTAGGGATTTTTTGACTCTTCATATATTTTTTTGAATATATATTTTTCATATATTATGTGAAAGTATAGGCCCTGGGACAATCCAAACTATAATAGCTAATCATATTTATTTGTTGACCTAGCGACTTAACGACATCTAGTACAAATATATTACAACTACTCTGTGGTGACTGGTGGATATTGTGCCTATGTATAGGCCTATGTGCCTATACATATGTACGTTGATTATTGTTTACTTGTTTAATTCGATTTTGTTGTTGTACTGCTGTGCCGACAAGCAATTTGTTAATGATGCCTAAAGAAACTAAAAATAAAAAAATGTACAGTCAGAAGTACACGTAGATTTGGGAAACAGATCCAGATTTAAAAGGTAAAGAAATTTCATTGCATTTTTGTAATTTATATTTTTTCTTTTATTATATATTTTTTTAGAGGTATTTCTATGTAATTGGGGCGATTTTGGGGGTTTTTGACTTAAGCTTTAGGGATAAATATTTTTGAGAGTTGGTAACACTGCCGATGACAGTAGATCGTACGCAGTTTGGTTCCGAAATCGTTCGCGGAAATAAAAATCACGAATCAGTCTATAACCGAGCATGCGCTCTACTACGATTCCAAATTAGTTCAGTACTAGTTCCGAATTAGTTCTGAATCCTTACCGCGAACAAAGCTAGTATACACAAAGAGAATAAACAATGGTTATTCCTTTTGTTTTATCAAGCTTTCAAGTTTCTAACTTGATTTTAAATTAATGAAAATTTCATCAAAACTTTTTAAATTTTTTAAGAATGTCATTAAAATGCGTTTGTGCCTTTTTTAGAGGGCAGAAATGTCGTCTCGTGTGTCATCGTGGCTCGTCTACACGCACCATTAGACAAGTCGGGCACTTCCGTCCACTTGAGACTGGTCGGACAGGTATCCCGAGGTGCCGAGGTACCGTTGCCCGAGGTCGGTGGCAAACACGAATAAAAGTTTAATTCGATTATCGGGCTCGTTTGTTATGCTTTTGTGTCTGTGAAATCGAATATAAAACCAATAATAACTTAAAACTCAATATTGGTTAAGTGGGTAAAAATTGGGAGCGTAAGATAAGACTGAAAGAGGTCAAGGTCAAAGGTTAACACTGAAAGTGTGAAATATGAAATTGATACTAGTCGTTCTTAAATCGGATTAAGGTTCTATAGTTTTGCTTAAAAGTGATAAGAAACAAAGAAAAGAACAGTTGTCATTACCAGAAGTACGGCTAAGTGAAATCATCGGATGAACTGAGCCTGCGTGATGATTATGGCCCGAAAATCCTCGTGATCGCACGGGGAGTCAAATCCTACAAAGAATACTATACCATACCATCAGACTATGTCTCTCCCTTGCTGGATATAGACCTCTCCTAAGGCTCACCATTACACCCGGTCTTCCGTTATTTTAATCCAGCCACTAACGGCGACCTTCTCTTCGTCGGTTCACTTGAAAGTGGGGCGTTGCCCACATCGCCGAATCAACATACTGAAGTGGTAATGGACAGATCATATTTGCCGCAGGACCGATAACTGATGGTATAAACGAGTCCTCGAATGCAGCCCTTATACAGGGACGCTGAGAACGGGACGCCCTCTGGACATTGCATAAACGAAGCTTTAAATCTGGTCGTTATACTATGATACAGTATCTCGCAAAGATTTAACATGATTTCAGTATAATAGTGTACCTTTCAGGATCGTATCTTATATCAATCCAAAAGTATCAAAAAATAATATCCCTTATTTCTACACAATTCTGTTAAGCGAATACAAACAATAATAAATTACATTACATGTAACAGGGTCGGACCTGTCCAGTACAGACCGGCCGGCGGCCGTACCGTTACTCTCATTGCTCCAATTAAATACGGACTAAAGGTTATTTACTACTGCTTTCGACGCCATTTTATACAGTCCGATGATTCAAATCTCATTTCCTAGTTTTTAGGCGTCGAATAACATGGTGTAATCTAATGAACTATCTATACATTTCAACTTTGTAAGAATTTTATTGTTTTTTTTTTGTTATTTAACATATTGTAAGAATATAACATAAGAATTTTTGTCATAAAATTTAACGCGATAAAAATTTTCCAGCTGACGCGGATATCTATGGACGACAGTATCTACTTACCATCAGGTGGACTGTATGCCCGTCTGCCGCCTTTTTTTCTATAAAAAAAAAACAATAACAAAACAAACTATTATTGAATAACTAAAGGAAATACCTACCTAACTTTAAATCACTAAAAATGTCACCACCTGGTCGACTTCGCGGGACTCCTGCTTCATTAATGCCACTAGCCCGTTCAGTACTTTCAGCTGCTCATTCAATTATTTCAATTTAAAAACAATGGGTGCTTCTGAGAGTGTGTCCTCTTGTTTATCTTTCTATCCCCATGTCTATTGACTGTGACGTTATATAATTACGAGTATGTTGAGTTATTCTCGCTCAACATTTTCATTAAAATTGTAATTGTGTAAAATCGAACCTGAATTTTGGTCTGTCTCAATAGCCACCTTGACTAATTTAATTTGAAAAGTTGAAATTAAACGAAGGACGTAATAGATTTCGTTTGCCAAAAGCGGAACTAAGTGACTTTATGGTTTACCTTCAAACCAAGTGGTATGGAACGTGAATGGACTGATGTAAAGTAAAACAGTTTTTTAATACAAGAAGTGGATATTTCTTAACTGCAGTATCTACAGTCTTCGTAGATATAACCATGTCTATTCAGACCTTAGTTTAAATGGTTTCCAATATGTCAAAAAACACAGATGACACTCATCAGACGTCGGGGTATTTCTTCTGGGCATAACCTGAGTTGCACGAAAATACCTTGGATTGGCGAGAATTCTAAAACAAAATCTCACGAACTGATTTGTCAGTGTTTTGCATTAGTAATTGTTACCCCTAGAAATATTTTATATTCAGTTTTTTTTTTCATAAATATTTGTAACTGGTAATGACGACCGTTTTATAGTATATCAAAGATTCCATTACCGCAACATTCTCTTGTCAATACATCAAGGTGGCTTCATGTGCCACCTAGTTCAGTTACAAAGGTCACAGGTTCTAATTCATTTTTAACTTTTAAAAATGTAAATACATATGTTCTTTGCTGAGCTTTTTGTGATCAAAAATCAAGGATTTATAAACCACTTTCAAGAATTGCTCGTAGGTAAATTTCGCTATTTTTGGTATGTTCTAAAAAATAGGGTTTAAACAATCTGTAATTTGTTTCTGTAATCTGTAAAAGTCAGTATTTCTCCATCGTCATATAAATAAGCACACGATTTCATTATAAGGTTTCTCGTAATGAGCGCTGACGATGACTTCGCTCGCCTTAGCATTGGCATAAATAAACTATAAATCCACTCCAAATTAATAATATCGATACCGTAGGGTTAGCGGAGACACAAAGATTTTTTAAATATATATCGCAGGTTAAGAATAAAATTGTGTTTTTTTTTTAATTAAAAACCCAGGGATTTATTTAAACGCCGACAAATAATTAAATTGATAAATATTATATTATAATCTTAAGTGATTTCGGAATTTTATTTGTGAAATTGGCTTCATCGGAAATAAAATCAACACGAACACTTTTTCACAAATTAGAAATTTAGATTTTTTTTTAATGTACGAAATGCGACAGACGAGCATACAGTCCATCTGATGGTAAGTGGATACTGTCGCCCATAGGCATCCGTGATACATACCAACATTAGTCCAAAATGACAAACGTTGGCACGCCCCTGGATGCGCTGCCTACCTTTGGAGATATAGAAATGAATTTGAAGAAAAGGTTGGGAAAGTGGGGAGGGATAGGATGAGAATGGGCTCTGGCACATCTCACTCACTACCGAAACACGTACGTACATTAGAGAAACAAGATAAAGTAGGAAATGCAGTACATTTCAAGGTAGTCTTCTGTGAGAGAGGGGTAAGGTGGCCAGTCGAGCGCGCCCAGCGGCTGGCAGCGACTCTCCCTCTCAAAATTAATATTCGACCATACCTCGGGTATTTTATCGTGTAAAAGCAAGTGAACAGATAATTTATTGAATTCCTTTTAGACTAATTCATAGTGTAGTTCTATGATAATTTGGTTTGAAATAAATGTAAGTCATTCATTTAATTTATCAGTTTCATCACTCATTAATATTATGCAGTGATTATGTATATTTTTTATTAAAAGTAGGGTAAGTGGTCCAACAATTAGCCACTCGTATACAGTTATCCGCGCCCATATTTCTCAAATGCGTCGTTGCCGCTCCGTGCATACTAGAAATTTCGATGCCGCAACAGTTACTCTCCCCGCTCCCCAGTTGGCGGCGAGCTCACGCGCTCAACGGTTGTGTTACGAGTAAATTATTGAAAATCAGTGCCAAAATATTAAAAAAAAAGTAAGTATTTTTTCAGTTTCACATCTTTCAGTTTATTATTACAAAAAACCGTATATGTTGACCGTGTAAATATACTTTTCGTGCATCTATTAACATACGCTTGGTTTCAATTGTATGAATAATTTTAAAGTGATAGTGTTCAAACGCTTTACGGGGAGGGGTAGTCTACAATTAACCAAACCCATATGTTCAACAGTTAGCCATGGCTAATTGTGTACCAACTGGTGGTTAAATGTTGCCCTGCTTATTTTAATTACAGATGGGCCGGAATAAAACAACAGTTAGAAAACGAGGAGGACATACTGAAGATGCTATGAGGAAAGCAATGCAGCTGGTGAAATCTGGGATGAGTATAAGAAAAGCAAGCGAGGAATGCCAGCTTAAATATCCGACGGTCAGATTGTATGTGAATAAAATCAAAATAAATCCAGAGGTACGTTTAACACCAAATTATGAAGTTAACAAGATTTTTACAACAGAGCAAGAAAAAGAATTATCAGATTATATTGAATATTGTGCTCAATTATTTTACGGACTAACAACTAAAGATTGCCGACGCGTTGCTTATCAAATGGCGAAAGCCAACAATTTAAAAATACCACAATCATGGATAGATTCAGAAATGGCTGGATTTGAATGGCTGCGTTCCTTCAGGAAAAGACATCCTGAAATTTCACTGAAGAAGCCAGAAGCCTGTAGCTTAGCCCGGGCAACTGCTTTCAACAAGCACAACATTGAGTCATTTTTTAGAAATTTAAAATCAGTTATGGAAAGGCATCCGAGCTTTGCAGATGGTACTAGAGTGTACAATTTGGATGAAACTTCAACGACAACTGTCCAACGACCAGGAAAAATACTAGCACGAAGAGGCACGAATACAGCAAAGGTTACAAGTGGCGAAAGAGGTACCTTAGTCACAACATGTTGCATTGTCAGTGCGACTGGCCAAGCTTTGCCACCGGCTATGGTTTTTCCGAGAAAAAAGTTTCAACCACACATGATACATGGAGCGCCACCGGGCACATTAGGCTTAGCTGCAGCTTCTGGGTGGATGAATGCTGAAATATTCGTGGATGTAATAAAACATTTTATAAAGCATGTTTCAGCCTCAAAAGAAAATCCTGTGCTATTAATAATGGATAACCACGAAAGCCATCTTTCAATTGAAGCGCTAGATCTGGCTAAGTCTTCGGGTGTCACTGTTTTAACTCTCCATCCGCATACTACTGCCAAACTTCAACCACTTGATGTTGGATTAAACGGCCCATTCAAGTCGTATTATAATGCAGCTGTAGATTCATGGCTATTGAGACATCCAGGACAACCTCTAACTATATACAATGTTGCTGAGTGTGTTGGTTCTGCATACATGAAATCTATGACTCCGATAAACATAGTAAATGCGTTCAAGAAAACTGGAATATTCCCATTCGATGACTGCATTTTTACGGAAGTCGATTTCATGCCTAGTACCGTAACAGATAGGCCACAGGTCGTACAAGAAATTGATGATCAACGAGAAAAGTCTTCCACATCTCCTTCTATTCTTGAGAACGTTGGTTCCACAAGTCGAGATAACGATATCACGCCACCAATGATTGAAGTTCCCGATTTTCCAGCTTCATTATTAGTTCATGAAGATGTTGATCTGCAAGTTAACTTGCCAAGAAACCATGATGACGACACCACACTACAAATAATTAAAGCTCCCCATTTTCCAGCTTCATTATTAGTTCATGAAGATGTTGATCTGCAAGTTAACTTGCCAAGAAACCATGATGACGACACCACACTACCAATAATTAAAGCTCCCGAATTACAAGATCCATTACCCGTGCGTGAGAATGTTACTCTGCAACAAAATTTGTCCAGAAACCCTGATAGCGATATCACACCTCCAGTAATAGAAGTTTTCCATTCGCCAGCTCTATCACGAGTGCTTAAAGAAGTTGGCAACCAAGATATCACGCCTCGTATAATAGAAGCTGCCGGTCCGTCAAAGTTTATTTCGCCCAAGGAATTTATGCCACCAATAAAAGCGAAACCACGTGATCCAAAAAAGCGTAGAACTCCTGGGAAAAGCATGATCGCTACGGATACGCCTGAAAAGGATGCTATTGCTGCAAAGAAAATAAAAGTAATCAAAAAACAAATTAAAAAAGCAAAGCAAGACCTGTTCACAGGTGTTAAAACCCAAAATAAGTCAAGTAAAAAGAATAAAAGAGCCATTAAGGAAAGAAAAAAAGATATTATAGAAAGTGATGACAGTTCAGATGAAAATGATTTTGTAGCAAGTGGATCGTCGTCTGGTGGAGAAGAATATATAAGTGAAAATGAACATGAGGATGAGGAAAGTAGAATTATACTGGACGGTAATTTTTTACCTTTACTACGAGATCCAAAAGAGCAAGAATATGTCATCGTATTATTTCCATTTAAGAAAACCTCTGTCTATTACGTTGCGAAAGTTTTAGAAACAATAGATGATGAAGACGATTCTGACTTTTTTGTGAGTTTCTTAAGACTAAAAAGTAGAGCATGTCAAACATTTTGTGAGCCTCTGGAACCTGATACAGCAGGAGTACAGGCAAAAGATATTAAATATATATTACCAAATCCTAAAATTACTGGCAGCAGCCGAAGGCAAGCGTCTTATTTGTTTGACGTATATTTTGATTTGACTCACTTGAACCTGCGTTAAATGTTAAGGTTTTTATTTGTAACAAAGCTTTATATATATATATAGCTCATTACCTACTTACCTACTATAGTTCTCGATTAAATATTGTGAGACCGAGAAAAACTAATGCTGTGACAACGTAGGTTACGTTAAAGGTTCAGATATTTGTTTATTTCTTGTTATTATACTTAAGTTTTTGATAAAAATACGAATAATTTGATAATTATTTTAAGTATTTACCAAAACCTACTAAGACTTTACTAATTTTAGAATAAGTTTGTTGAGACTGAGATCATTTAATATTAAATAACTTGCGAATAACTAATCCTGTGAAACTTGCGTTAAAGGTTTAGACCTTTATTTATTTCTTGTTACTACACTTCTTAAGTTAGTGATTAAAATACGATTGATAATTATTTTAAGAATTTACCTGAAACTAATAAAACTTTGATAGTTTTCGATTGAGAATGCTAGTTAGTATCTTAAGTGCCTACATAATTTAAAAAGATTCACCACTTTAAGATTAACAATGTTGAGACTGAACTGTGCCATTATAAAGTTACCTAATAATTAGTTGTAAGTCAACTGTTAAAAGTACTAAATAATAAAAGACTCATTTTCATACCACTCATATTGTTTTTTATTTAAGAAATTAATAAATCATATATAGCGGTTAAATGTGTACACTTTGGTTAACTGTGGAACACCCTGTGGTTAATAGTGTACTATAGTGTGGACACAGTTAGCCAATCCCCATTTTTTTTAAAAACTCATATCTGCAAAAAATCTGAAGTAAATTCAGCATTTATTAAATGCAAATATGTAGCCAATAAACCACTACTTCGTACCTTGCAGATAATTATATATTTTGAATTACCAATTACGCGCTATGATGATCAGAAAATTAGGTGGTTAACTGTTGGACCACTCACCCTAATAAAAGTGTTAATAGATTTATTTTTATTAATCAAAATGCAAAGGTAATTAAATCGGTCCCTAATATAATTATATCTAGTAATCGGTAATGGTAATGCTCGTCTGCTTTTTCATACTATAAAAATAAAGTGAAAATTACGTCCAGTGTACGGTCCAATAAATTTTAATTGTCAAATTCGTCGGTTCAATGAACCGGAATTTTATCCAAACCTGCTAATAGAGTAGGTGTATCTGAAAGTTGAAGAAAAAAAATCAATAATTAGCTTCCGAAGAGAACTATCCGCAGGATTGGATAAATTAAAGCCTTATTATCTGGGAAAGTAGGGAATCTATAGCAGATCCAAGGGTCGAGGAAATAGGAACAATGAGATTTTTGAAAGGTGTCGAGTGTCACGTATGTGTACGTGTGGGTCTCGCGGCAGGTAGTGCTCGACAGGGGGCCCGGGGCGCGCGGGCGGGAGCCCGGTAACAAGGCACACATCTATACTTGTATATCGTACACGCGTACACACTATAGACACAGCCCAGCGAACAGCTGTCTTTATTGGTATGCCAAAATGTTTCAATAATACATATAATAAAGCTACACGACCGGATGGCGCGCGGCGACGGCGGCGCACAGTGGGACAGAACCGTGCGTACCGTCTCAAAAATAGCTTTTCGTAATGTTCTATATTGAATATTTTGTTAATGCATATGTCTAACTGAATGTTCAATGCATATTATATAGCAGTTGAAATACACTATTTCTCATTTTTTGTATTAGAATAAGGCTTGCAAGTTGACGCTCAAAATTATGTCAATTATGTAGAACACAATTCCACCAGTTTACATGGTCATATTTGCATTACTTTACCAGCAAATTTGTAAGTGTGATATATGGTTAGAATGGTGATGAAGTACTCTATTTAAAAATAATTTAAGTGAACCATTATGTGAAACCTGGGGAGGTAAAGAATTTTTATTTCAGGACCTAATATTCTATCCTTATTAGAAACTTTGCATAGACTTTTGACAGTTAGCGGTGTCTGCCCATGTCGTAATTTTGATAGCATCGTATAGAGCAGCTAATGTTAAAGGTAGGGCAAAAAAAATTGAGTGCCCGAATCTGCCCCCCTTGAAATGAAACTAAAAATGGCTAATGGGGAGAAAATACAAAATATTCCAAAAATTATTTTAGTTCTGATTAATGAGATTTTTGGATATTTAGATCACTTTTGACCTTTTTTTCTTAAACAATATTATCTATTTACTCAATCTTTAGGTAAAGTGGGAGTTTTGGGTAATGTATTAGTATGTACAATAGTATATTTTTTTTATCGTGCGGTCAGATGTGGTTAATGTTTTGTTATCACTGTGTGAATTACATGTTTCTCATATAGTTTATGTATTTCTCTATCGCGGTGAAGGAAAAGGGAGCAAGTGGTATCTAGTTATAGTTGTTAGTGTACATTATCAGTACCTACCTACTACTAACCACCTTCATAGATAGTGGTTAGGAACTTGATAATGACACTAGATAGTAATATTTTTTCACACGAAATTTCAGTATAAAAGTTATTGATTTACGTTGTCATTTACCAGTACTTTAGTGTGCTTTAACATAATATAGTCTTCACCAACCTCGGTAAAAAAAAAGTAGTTAAAAATAAAAACAAAATGAGTGAATTTGTTGTGCCTCGACGAGTATTATGCGAATTTTTTATTGGCCATGGAACAAAATCAGAAGATATTCAAAAATACTTAGAACAACACCACCATTTGTCGTCTGAAAAAAGTGAATTAATTGTGAAACGTATTCAAAAAACGCTTATAACAGCGTTTAACGATCGGTGGACCAAATCTAACCGAACTAAAGAACGTTTCTTTAGTAATAATATATCGTGGTTAGACGGTGAATTTAAGGTACAATTCGAAGAAGCACCGATGGATATTACACCTACAACATCTGAAAAACGTGGACGTCCACCAAAGTCTTATGAAGATCTATCAGAGAAATCGAAAAAAAGAAAGAATATGGAATTGGTACAAGAATATGGACTCGAGTATATACATAATGCATACGTTCAAGGATTGCGGGCTGAAGGAGAAATCGAAGAAGCTACTGTTGTTTCAATGATGCGGAATTGTGAAAGAAATGAAAAAAGGATCATGAAGGAAAAATTATTGCATGAAAGTCGCAATGGAACAGATTTTACGGTGGATGAAGCTTTAAGTATGTTTGCAGATTTAGATCTTTCGAAATCACAATACGGATTTCTTCGAGCAAGTTTGATTAACAAAAACTTCGACATATTGCCATTATATAATATACTGACGAACGCCAAAAAACTGTGTTATCCTCCACTATCCAGCATTCAAATAACCGATATAAGTGCTAAAGTAAATCTACAAGATTTGCTGGATCACACTTGTGCTCGCATCTTAAAGATTGAAAATGTTTACAACCCAAGAAGAAAATCTCTTAAATTGTTTACCAAGTGGGGATGTGATGGTTCATCGGGGCAAAGCGAATATAAACAAGTTTTAACAGATGAGAGTGACTTAGTCTCAGATACAAACTTATTTATAGCGTCTTTGGTACCAATAAAGCTGACTGACACAGAAACACATGAGATAATTTGGCAAAATCCGGCTTGTTCTTCTATTCGTTATTGCCGACCAATCCTGATGGAACTTGCAAAAGAAACGCCCGAGAAAACCCGATCAGTGGTTGGTGATATTCGGGGTCAAATTAATAATTTGCAAACATCAAAGATACACAAGGAGACGCAGGTAATTGAAATAAGTCACGATCTATTTCTAACTATGGTGGATGGAAAAGTTACACAAGTTCTTACTGACACAAGTTCTGGAGCTGTATGTACAGTGTGTGGGGCTAAGCCAAGTGAAATGAATAATTTGGAGAAGATTGCATCAAAGCCAGATAATATAAATGCTTACGAATACGGTTTGTCTACGTTACACGCGTGGATCAGGTGCATGGAGCTAATTTTACATATTTCATATAACCTTTCATTTCAAAAATGGGCTGCGAGAACTTCGGAAGATAAAAAAAGTAAAGAAGACAAGAAAAAGCTTGTACAAAGTTTGTTTCGAAGCCGGATGGGATTGCACGTTGATAAGCCCCGACAAGGAAGTGGAAACAGTAATGACGGCAATACAGCTCGGCGTTTTTTTGAGAACTACTACTGCGCTTCAGAAATTACAGGGATTGACGAGGAACTTATTAAAAGGTTCTATGTTATTCTGCAAACCATGGCATCCGGTATTGCTGTAAATCCAGAAAAATTTGGTGAATATACTCGTGCAACCGCACAACTGTACGTAACAAAATATATGTGGTATAATATGCCTTCTTCAGTACATAAAATCTTAATACATGGGGAAAGTATAATAAGACATTTTGCTGTTCTGCCCATTGGTCATTTATCTGAGGATGCCCAAGAATCGCGTAATAAAGATTACAAAAAATTCAGATTGCATCATGCTAGAAAATGCTCTAGGTCCGCAACAAACGAAGACGTATTTCATAGTCTTCTATTTACGTCAGATCCTTATATATCAAGTATCAGAAAACCATCAGTCACTATATCCAAGAAATTGTTAGAGGAAGCTAAGAACCTCTTAGCTATTTAAATCGAAATAATTTCGTACATTATTTGTAAAACATATTTTTGGAGTGGGTTATTATATATTTGTCATTTATTTAAATGTAAGATTCATATGTAATATAAAATAACATAAAATAGGTTTATTAATATCATAAAACTGTAAAATTATAATTCAATAAGTTAACCAAACCATGGTTTAATATTAAAATAATACATTTTTATTTTGTTTTATTTTATTTTATATTATTTATTAAACATTTGACAATGATACATTCATTATTGGATTGTATGTACTCTGGAGACACTACATACCAAATTTCAGCGATTTACTTCAATCAACAAAAAAGTTACAGATTTTTGAGACGGTACGCACGGTTCTGTCCCACTGTGCGGCGCCGCGGAGCTTACAGTGAGATTTTATTTATTTACTATATGGCACATAATTTTTTCCATTTTGGAGATCGTCGGCCGTCACGAGGCTCATCGCCAACAAGAACTGACAATAAGGTACCTAACATACAGGTAATATACATGACAATATACAGGTTTAAATATAAAATAGCAGTATCATCATAACATTGAATTCTATCATTCAAACTAACCACATTTTTCGGTACTTGATATTTTCTATTTTTTTTTTAAATGCCGCGCACTCTTAGATACCTACATTTGTGTAAATCTGTGCGAGTGTGTATATAGGTATACCTACGCGGTGCCAGTGTCTTAGTGAGTGAGTGGTTTGTGTGAAAAAAAAAAGGATTTCGTGGCATAATGCCACAAAAAATCCACCTAATCTTAACACGCCGTCTTTATCCAACATGGGACTAAATGTATGTAGATTGCTTTGCTTGGGTACGTTTCCTTTCGTACGTATATAGGTACTTAAATTTATTATGTACTCGTAGTTAGGTAAATTTGGACGTTTACTTTTTTGGAATTATTAGATTTAACATTCCTCTGCAACATGCGATCACTCTTAACATCAATGGCAACGAGGATATCTGTGTCCATTTTTTTTCCTTTTTGTTTTGGAGGACAAGTCCTCACTATTGCACTTTCTCGAATTTTCAATGTTTACATACAGCCGGATAGTACAATGACAAAATTTTTAATACTTCATACATGCGATCGCATTATATTTGCACTTCCTTGTTTTTCATTAAATTACTTTGTAATTTGCCATCTTTGAAAAGAACATGGTCCGGTGAATTATTATGCTAAGGTGATTAATAGGTATTATGCTACGAAATCAAAAAGTTGTTAATTTTCACGAAAGAAATTTATTAATAAGTTAAGTAGCTTTTATTCAATCCCCTATAATGTCACATCTTATACAAGGAAAACCTCAAAATCGATAAGCACTTAAATACCCAAACAACATAACCTCGGATTCTGAAAGTACCAAATTAGATGATGCTCATTCACCCGGCGCGGGGTGGCGTGGGAGAAAGTAGGATGAGTGAGGGGGAGTCGGGAGGGTGTGGAGAGGGAAGGGGGAGTGGATGCTGCAGTGCACGCCAAGGTTAGGTAACTAAACCTTGACCTTGCGCCACGTTCGAGCTCGCTCGACCCTACAGAGATAAGTATAGTGCATTTCGAAGCTCTTGGTTTCCTGATGACACTTCTAGGCCCCAGATAGATTCAGATTCCTTCTTTGCCAGAGTACGGGTATATAATTGCAACCAGCTCCTTCAGTATCCTTCAAGATATGGACTTCCTTGTGCTTCTTATCTTGTGCTTGAGCCATACATCCCTATGTATGGCTTTAAAACGCCACGATGGCCATGCAGGTTGGCGAGTCCACTGTTTTATAGGTGGTGTAGTTCCTCAGGACATGTGGTAACCACTTTGTTATCCTTGAGTCGCCTTTTAAAACATCTACGGGAAGAGATAGGATGGTGTTAGGTGTTATTCTATAGCCGGACCACACTACACCAATCCAATTGTATATCCAATAGATAGATCAGCCATTCCCAAAGCGGACGGTATCGACTCCCTGGAGTCGATTTGAACTTTCTAGGGATCGATTATTACAATAAAAAAAATAGGGGTACAGCTACGACAACTAAAAATAGACTGTTTGTTAGTTCAAAGTATCTATGATTCCAATAGGTACCTAATTTAAGGAGATAAAGATTTTTATCTCTATGTACACCGCAAAAAGAGACACGTAAGAATGCACGTAATAACACGTAGCATAAACACCTCATTAAATTCATTTTTCCAAGCTGATTTAGGTATTTGTTATTCTTATTTTATAATTCTGATTAAAAACTTTCTTGTTTTTGTAATCTTGTTGATTTTTAATCCTGTCTGAATATGATTATTTTTTCATTTTATTTTTATGTTTAATAACAAAGTGATTTTAATTTTATTTTGAATTTGCATTTTTATTTCAATAAATGTCTAAAATTTGAAAAAAAAATGTATTTTGTCACTTTAATCTCCGCTAGTGCAATGTTGCACACAGAGAGGATAGTATTTTAGGCATAGTGATTGAAAAAGATAAAAAAAGGGTATGGAAAATGGCATTATCACGAAACTAAAGCGAATAAATACAAGCAGTGTTTACTTTATTTTTGACACTTTTGAAATAAAAATGCCAATTCAAAATAAAATTGAAATCACTTTATTGTTAAATATAAAAATAAAATGAAAAAAGAATCGTCTTCAGACATAATAAAATAATAAAAATAAGACAATAAAAATAATAATAGTACTGTAACTTCTAAGCTATGGTATATATTTGTTAGCTAATGACAACGGACGGTCGGATCAGTCACAAACATCTTAGCGTAATTCTTTCTATTGTTTGTGTGTTGACGACAAGCTACGGCATTGTGTCGATACAATGCCACATGGCCCACAGGGAAGTTTGGCTCATTATTTTAAGTTAATTACGTGATAACAACGCAAGGCTGAGCAGTCAATGTTACACCCGCATCGATGCGCTGCAAGTGTGACGAAAGATGAATAGGAAAAGACAAGTGGAAGTCATCACCTCTAAAGTGAAGAGTTGAGGACCGTAATGAGCCCTTTTATCTGCCCGCTGCCCACTGCTTGATACGGGCCTCCTCAGGCACATTGTCTTGTGCATGTGGAGTGTGTGGCCTTGAAACGTCACGCTGGCTAAGCGGATTGGCGAGTCCACTCTTTTAGAGGTGGTTTGTTATCCTTTAGTCTCATTTTAAGACATCTACGGGAAGAGACACGGGGTGTGCTATTTTTAAGCCGGGCGACACCACGCGACCATGTTGAGGACCACAATATATATTGTATATTCTTATCGATGTATGATGTATCTATATTTGGAAATATAATTAGTTAATACAATTCATAATTAATAATATAAAACAAATTTTAACAAATTTCTTTAGTGCTAATGTGTATTACGATGTTTTAAATGGACTCAAACTCGACACAAGCTTCCCTGAACCGCTGCTGCTATTTTGCACCTGGTATTGTATTTAAGTACCAAGTAGATACTAATCCAGACGTGAATACAACAGAGAAATAACAACAATGTCTTCTGTGTCATAGCGTAAATATAAAAAAACGCCCCTCAACGCCACCGGCTAACCCTCGTTCAGAGAAAGTTCGAAGGTCAACCGGAGCTAGGCTGAATAGCAATGAATTGTATTCTTCTCGGATATCTTCCAAAATAATAATAGATTTCTATTATATTTTATTTTAGTAACACCAACAGTAACTCGAAATAGAATTAACAGTAGATACAGGCATAAAATTATTAATACTTGTGTCGTAAAACTGCTCCATTATTTTTTACTAATATTATTGTAACAAAAGTTCGAGCGTTGTTTTATGGTTGTTTTCTAACAAACTTCTAAATACCTAAAAACGTTTTTTTAAATGTCAGACTTTAATCAGTATGGAACCGACCCAAGAGAAAACTTTTTTCATGATAACGTATTTTGTGACAAAAAATTAAAATATACTTAGTGCATATTTTTTCAATCAAAACGCTTTTAAACCTTTTGAATCATATTTTTTATTTTTATATTTTGCAAAAGGCTCCAGCATCTTAAAACTAGGTACATGAATGTGGGTTGGGTCAAACAAAGACTGATCTGTTCGAGCGATAATTTGCTACCTCGGATCTTCACCCACCGTTTTCTGGTTTTCTCTTTCATTTCTCTTCTTTTTATAGGAAATCGCTTTTACCTGCTACTTAAGTTGAGCTTTTATTATTCGATTAATATTCGTTTAGAAAATGGTGAAAACGAGGAACAAGTACTTAATATGAGCATTCGCCAAAAACAAAACGAATATTAGGAACATACCTAGTTGTTCATCATCTAGTTCTAGATAGATTAGCAGATAGATTATGTTATTAACAAAGTTACTAGACTGATTTTGGTAAAAAGTACCTTCCAGAATAAACTCGTTATATGGTATACTGTATAGCAATAAAATCCGTAACAAAATCGGCCATGTGCATCTCTATATTAAATGTAACAAAAATCTGAAAGATATATTGCATTATAATTGAATTGCGTAATAGAATTCGCTAAAAAAAAACACCTAATGGCATTCTTTAAAAATCTTTTTAATACACTATAAAGGAGACCGCAAACTACATATTAAAGATTCGACATTAGCCGAGCACCAGAAAAGAATCGTTAAATAATGAATACAAAAGTACCCTGTCAAGGTTGAAACTTGAATATAATCAAGAAAATTGTCTTAACGTGTCTATTAAGTGCTATTATCATGATAACGATTTAACTAAGTGCATATAAATTGCATAACGAACTGGTTGTTAGATTAACAGATCAATATTGAGTGAGTATAGACTATATATACAACATGTCACTGAAATAGCGCAAAACCTTGGGTATTTATAAATGAAATCATGGAAGAGCTTATATTCAAAACTTTTTAACAAAAATAAGCACGTACTTAATTATCTACACTGGTCGTTCATTTTCACACACTGACTCAAAATTCCCACACGACTTTGCTGTGTGGACGGCGTTCAACACACATCATAACTAAAGTTTTGATTGTTTAAGATTAATTAGAAACTGTATAGATTCACTCACATACAAATAAACATATATACATACATATATACTTACACACAGACACACATGCAATTTATTATACACAACAAATTATTATATATATATATATATATATATATTTATTTTCTTTTTATAATTTAATAGTGGAGTGTAGGCTTTCTCGGCCGGTGTCCATATTAATTGAATCTTCCGGGCCACTTGGCCGAGGTCTTCTGGAATCTCTTTTCTTTCTTCCAAACATTTCGTCAACAACTGCGGTTGACATCTTCAGTGGCGACTGCGTTCACTTTCGGAGAGATGTTATCTCTTCGGCTTCTCGAGCGCAACTGACTCGACGACTGTGGCGCACCGGTATTTATAGTGGGCGAGGGTAGTTGCGATTGTGTGTGTACCGACGCACCGATATTTGTAGTGGGCGAGGGTAGTTGTGATTGTGTGTGTACCGAGTCTGTTTTTGTCCCCAGTGAGCTTGATGTCTTCGGAGTGCTGGATACCAGATATTACGGAGTCTTAAATTCTCTTCTTTTTTGTTAAAATTGTTGGGATGCTTGTAGATTTCAATTGAGACGGGAATAATAATGATTCCCGGTTGACAAAATCTTTGTGTCCCTGAAGCAGATTTCGTGATCCCCATCCGACAAGGCATGTTTAGCTACGGCCGACTTCTCAGTCTCTCCTCTTCGACAATTGCCTTTATGTTCTTTAATGCGGGTATTGACACTCCGTTTAGTAGTGCCAATATACACTGACCCACAGGAGCATGGTATTTTATATACTCCAGTCGAGGACACCGGATCTCTGGGACCTTTGACTGATCTGATGATATTTCTGAGTTGGCTCGTAGGCTTGAAAATGGTCTTCACATTTTTCTTTTGTAAGATCTTGCTGATGCGATCTGTTACGCCTTTTAAGTAAGGTAAGAACGCCCTGCTTCTCTCTGGGTTGGTGTCGATATTGTCAGCTTTTTTTGGCTACTCTTTTTGGTTTTTGCACCCTCTTGATTTCGGAAACTGTGTATCCGTTGCTTTGAAGGGCTTGGTTTAAATGTATCACTTCCGATTGTAGATGCATCGGTTCGCAGATTCGTTTCGCCCGGTCCATCAGCGTCTTCATCATTGCCCTCTTTTGTTTAGGATGATGATTGGAATCTTTATGTAGATATCTGTCGGTGTGGGTGGGCTTGCGGTAGCCCGGAAGATTCAATTAATTATAATTTAATCTTGTATTATTTGTATTTTTAATAAATAAGTTGTAATTATTGAATAAGCACACTATTGTCATATTATTGGGGAGGACACTAGCTCCTGTGATTCAAGTTTACCTACTTCAGGAGTTGGAGATCCATATCATGATAAGTGTTTCAACAGCATATTCATATTATGTTCCAACAGCCGCTGGGCGCGCTCGACTGGCCACGTTACCCCTCTCTCACTGAAGACTACCTTGAAATGTACTGCATTTCCCACTTTATCTTATTTCTCCAATGTACCATACGTACGTGTTTCGGTAGTGAGTGAGATGTGCTAGAGTCCAGTCCCATCCTATCCCTCTCCATTTTCCCACTCTTTCTCCAACTCCATTCATATATCTCCAAATGTAGGTAACGCATTCGGGGTCGTGCCAATGTTTGTCATTTTGGACTAATGTTGGCATGCATAGCGAATGTCTATGGGCGACAGTATTCACTTACCATCAGGTGGACTGTGTGTTCGTCTATCGCCTTCGTATACATATATAAAAACAAGAAAATTTGGCAACAAATATCTGTTGACAATAAAGATTTTATTTATTTATATAAAACTGTTTTAGCAAAAAATACAATTATTTTAGGGAATAAATCGAAAGCTACAAGACGTAAAGTTTTGTTGTTCTATCTAAAACATTTATAATGCTCATTTCTCAGTCCGGGCGCCTGAGCGGCGCGCGTGACACGACTCTGACGACGGGGTAGAATAAAAGATCGATATTGTACTAAAAACATGAAAAAATAAACATATTGATACAAAACTGGTAGACTCGATTCTACCCTCGATAGTGAACAAACTAAGTATATCCAGTTTTTGCATTTTTCAGTGACACAGACTATAGTAGTGACTTCCAAAGTGTGTGTCATGGGTGCCCTGGGAAATCGCGACTTCCTTACAGGGTCGCTGCGAAAATTTGCACAATTTTTAATAATTTTATTTCCATTTTCAATTCAATGGGCGTGACAAGGAGCGGAGTCGCTGCCCATCCTATGATATTCATTCACATTTATCTAACTCTTGCTCCAAATAAATCTCCAAATGTAGGCAGCGCAGCCAACATGTAATGGCGTGCCAATATTTGTCATTGAGGACTGATGTTGGAATACATCGCGAATGTTGCAGACAGTATGCCCACTTCGCCGGAAGCGGCTTGATATTATAACAATGTTGATATTATAACAAATCACACATATACAGTTAAATACACTTAAAATTTTTTGGTTCCACGGTCTTTGAGATACGACAAATTTTAATACTCCCATTCAGAGAAGAAACAG
Source organism: Sesia apiformis (assembly GCA_914767545.1). Classification (NCBI taxonomy): domain Eukaryota; kingdom Metazoa; phylum Arthropoda; class Insecta; order Lepidoptera; family Sesiidae; genus Sesia; species Sesia apiformis. The sequence goes on from OU611968.1 coordinate 2,520,036, forward strand.
AATGCATGATAGAATGCATTCGAAAATATTCGGGTTTCCGAAGTCATAAAAGTTTGTTGTTTATCTTTACTTGTCTGACTTCACCACCAGGAATCGTATAGTGAACACTTTGTAGATTTAATTATGTTCTGTACATGTAAAGCATAAAGGTAGATTATATTGTGGCGAAACAGTAAGGTACGATCCGACATATAGCGATTTTAAAGTGATAAAGTTATTGATCATTAAATTCGATCGTTATTAGTGATCCATAAGGCATTTGATATCCACTGCATAGCACAAGCTTCCTTTGTAATTACAAGGGGTTTTCGTGCCATAATTCACGAGGCAGACCTACTGCTATTCAATGAACAGCTATGCTGGACAATGAATTCAAGAAACGGCTGAAGTGACTGACTTGCAGAATTAGCAAGCTGATGTGGCAATTAACAGGCCATATTTACCGCAAGACTAATAATTAATGAGGTAGACGTGTCCTTGTATGAAGATCAGGAGTCCGAATTGGTGAGATTCGGAGAAGGCCTATATCGGGCACCGGAGAAAAATACATACATACATAAATAATAAAATTCTTTTAAGTTTAAGCGACCGTGTAGCGATTTTCTAATGGATGTAGGTAGTGCATTTATTTACCATACCATATCATTCACCTGTGTACTTTATTTACCACCGCCTACTTTATTCATGTTAGTTAGTCTTACGTTCTTTCTTTACGTTGGGGATTCAATTCTTGAGAGTGTGACAGCCGTTCAATTCTTGACATCTGGGAGTGATGATGAGTGCTGACCTAACATTTCATAGTCACATTTTGCGAATGTATGCAGCAGCGTATAGGATGTTGGGCTTTGCATTGAGGCAGGCTCAGCATTTAGACAGTATTTCTGCAACTAAAATATTGTACAACTCTTTTGTACGTAGTAAACTAGAAAGTAACGCGATTATCTGGAATCCGCATTAGTCTATTAAATACAAAATATATATATATCACATGGTTGTACCGAAAACAATACAGGTATTCGGTAAGATTTCCTAATATGTATCCAAGTATGTTTTTATTGGGGATGGTTGGTTATAATACTCTTGAACTGCGCCGTAATATTGCAGTAGTGAAGTATTAATTAAACCTGGTTGAGGTTGCAATTTTAATCCCACTTTGTGCTCATTCATGTGCCTGACAACTATTCTCGTGCTCGTCGTCGAGCACTGTTTGATGTGCCTAAATGTAGAACGATGTCGGCGAGACACACCCTTCTCCCGCGAGCCCGGCAACTGTTGAATGATCTTATGCACCAACACCCAGATTTGGACTTGTTTCATTGCACCTTGTAAGCGTTTTGCAGGGCGTCAGTGGTTATTCATTACTGATTTGTTTGCATTGAAGTTGTAGCATAAGTTAAAGTGCCCGTTAAAGCACCTATACTCACTTTGTACGTAGGACCCTGACTACATTGTACCCTGGCTAGGTGCATTGGTGGAAACATTGTAAAGTCTACTCAGGTAAATCAAAAAATAAATCAAGATTTTCGATTTTTTGCAGTGACAATGTTATCTCGCGTAATTTTGCCGCCCATTCTCTACTCACTAGTCGCTAATCGCGCTCGTTACAACCACACCCCTCCTGTGGAGGAATCGGAAAGATCGAGTGAACGGAGCGGCCTCGACTTTTGAGATTGCAACTTACGAGTATACGGATAACACCTCGACTTTATTGGGAATATAGCACTGGTTGATAACATTGTGCACCTGCTGTTGAGACACAAGTAATTGGATAGATTGTTCTTAAAATCTATGTTAATGTTTTGGTGTTTATTTAATTATATTAAGATTAGCCTACTTAACAATTACCAACACTTTTATTTTGACATAGAATCATAAGTTACTGTAATAAAGAGTCAAAATTCAAACAGAACACAAATTAATTTTCGCTTGTGTACCTATCTGAAGGTTGTAGTATAAAGATAACTATACCATACCATCAGCCTATGTTTTTCCACTGGTGGATATAGGCCTCTCTCAAGGCTCACCACCATACACGATATTCGGCTCTTCTCATCCAGGCACTACCGGTGAACTTCTTCAAGTCGTCGGACCACTTGGCCGAAGGACGTTCCACACTGCACTTCTCGGTACGTGACCTCCATTTGAGGACTCGTCTACCCCAACGATTATCGGTCCCAGGGCAAATATGACCCGGTCATTACCACTTCAGTATGCTGATTCTATGGGTACAAAGGTCGAGTCTATTTATTTCCTTATAAGAGCGGTAAATTACTTAGAGCGGTTAATATAATACAAGGTAATTTTTAATTATTTCTTAAGTGAAATCTGACTAAACTGAGCCGCAGACAAAAGGTAATGACTACTTATTGTTTTACCTTATTCAATGAAGACCTAATTTAATTAAAATAACCAAATCAAGTACCTCATTTGAATTGCAAATTCTTAACTCTTGATGAACATACCCCGTCCTGGTCTCATACAGTACGTGTGAAAGGGAAAGGAGAACTCAGCTGAGCAAATAAGCACAGTTTGTGGAAGTAATAAACTCGGGTGAAAGCAAACAAGTCGGTGTTTTGTTATTGTTGGTCTGTTTGTTTAAACGGCACGCTGGCCAAGCGGGCTGGCGAGTCCAATCCTTTAGAGGTGGTGTAGTTCCTCAGGGCTTGTGGTAGCCGCTTCGTTATCCCGTGGTCACCTTTTACGACACCCACGGGAAGAGATTGATTGGTGCTAGTCTAAAGTAGGCCCACACCACACGGCCCACTGACAGATACCAAGTCTAGCCATAAATATTGTTACAAATAAAACATTATTATTTTTAGATTATGATTTTTAGAAGAATTTGCGTTATTTTAAGCCTTTTTGAAAATATAATGTTTATTCGAAATCGACACCATTTGCTTTTATACAATCGTTCAAACGTTGTGGCCAGTTTTCGATTGATACACGCACGTACCTTTTCCATGAGAAAATTGGCAACTGCCAACCCTTATGGAATGTTTTAGAGATTCTCAAACAGACCATAAATCATGATCGAGACAGATTCCAAATTCAAATGTAATTTATTTATTTTTCTTCATTGTAACGGTATTTATGGCCAAACTAAGTAAATATAATCTCTTGCAATTACAACCCACCAAACTCGGAACGTGAACGCTCAGTAAATGCATAGAAGCGTTCGAAATATGGGCGTACAGACGTATGCTGGCCATCAGCCATCAGTTGGATGCAGAAGGTCACCAATGAGGAAGTCCTGCGACGAGTAGATCGGAAACCCCATCTCCTGCAGTCCGTCAAGTGCAGAAAAATTGCGTATCTGGGTCACGTGCTAAGAGGTATGAAAGATACAAACTTTTACAACTAATTATGAAGGGCAAGAAAAAGGTGTGTTGGTCGCAGGAAAAAGTAATGGCTGCGTAACATACAGGAATGGACTGGCATCGCGAGTGCGGCCGAACAGTTTCGCCTCGCGAGAGACACGGCAAAATATTCGGATCTGATTGCCAACCTTCACTAGTTGGAGGCACCACAAGAAGAAGAAGCTCAGAAAATTTGGAGACCAGTAAGAAGTTCTTATGAGCTGCTGGGCACCGGAATGTTATAGTGTAATCTATGCCCTAGAAAGGCTAGAGTGGCTAAGGGTGTTCCTTAGCCACTCTGTGAGTGAGAGAAAAAATTGTAGGGAGGCAGAGTTGATACGCGCTGGAAAGAGCCCATGCAGTAAAGGTTCATTTACACGAGGAGATTTTCTGGAACGGTTCGTGCGAGTATATTTTATACGATTATTGTATGCGATCAAACGACAGTTCCAGATACGGGAATATAAGCAAGCATCTTTAGTAGAATTTTGAAAATCTATTTACAGTTAAGTTCGCGGCGAGTTCGTTGAAAAAACTGATTGAGCGGACGAGTGACAAACGAACAAATGGATTTTCCTCCATCTCTTTTAGTGCCCTTTTTAAGATGACAGGAGAAAAAGTTATAAATGTAATATGATTTTGAAAGTCAGTGCATGTGCGTGTGTGAAAAGATGTAGGTAAGAATGGCGTTAGCACGGTGTATTGCACGAAATCATCTACATGTGCCTTCCGCAAACACTCCAGATGCGTTTCAGAATCGAAAATAGAAAAGGATTTCTAAATATAACTCGTCAGAGATCGGTTTCTTTCATAACTAACTGTAACCGCCGTCACAGTTACGTGGGAACCAAGAACAATGTAACAGAAAGAACCGGCGAGACGTAACGCCGTATTTGTTACTAACGCACATTTTGACAAACCGTTTTTCGTCCTAGTTTTATTGAAACTTTTCATTAAACAATACAGCTTGTTCTTCTGAAGGCCAATTCTATTAACATGTATCGTTTAAGTTTCAGGCGTGTTTCAGTTTCAGTAAACGTTCGACTTTGATTTAAAACCGTATTCTACTATCATTAATATTAATTAAAATGTGAGAAAACGGCTCTTTGACAATTCAAATCAGTCTATACCCCCCACCCCCTTTTGTGTTATAAAAAAAGAAAAGGATTCATCATTTTTTATTTATTTATTCCTTTTATTTATTTAAACTTCATTGCTTAAGTAATTGTACAAATGGCGGACTTAATGCCATATGGTATTTTCTACCAGTTAACCACCAGATCAAACAGAAATAGGAACGCAGTTACAATTTGCATTACGTGTATATATAATACAAATATCTAATAATATACCTACACAAATAACAACATTTTATTATACATGCAGATGTATATATAATATACGCACCTGCAATCTGCATATATAATGTTATAATACATAAATAATACACAAGAGAACAGAAACTTAACAGAGTGGTAAAAAGTAAGGCAAAAAAATATCCCTCATATATTATTTGACCATTAATAACATTTTTAACGAAAACATACTTAAAAGTCGTGGGTATTCACGACTCCTCGGAGTATTTCGACTCACTTAATCAAGCTCCGCTCGCGGATCCGACTCCTCTTAACAATTCCTTGACACCTTTGATTCACCTACAATACTTATATTTTATAAGAGCCTGAGAGCGACTCATTCACTTTGAATCATGTTCTTTCATGTAACTCAGCATTCCAAAAAAAATAACTCCTCGGAGTCGATAATAATAGGGGTTGAAGTATGAAATTGCCGTTTTATAGTAATAGATACTTTGAATTGACATAAAACCTTCATGGTGTGAGATTTTCGAGTGAAACTTTTTTCACATGATACCTATGAGGTTCTTGTTTTAAAAAATGTGCAACATTCGATTTTCGATTTCAATTGTTTTTTTTATTCAGCTTAGACGGGAAAGATGGATACTTCGAAAATCCGAGTAATCTTTGAATACGAGTTCCGGCGCGGAACTAACGCGGCAGAAACGGCTCGCAATATCAATGCTGCGTTTGGAGAGGAGACTGCTAATGAATTAACCGTGCGTTTTTGGTTTAAACGCTTTCGTAATGGAAACTTCGACTTGAAGAACGAACCACGTGGAAGACCGCCCACACAGGTGAATAACGCTGAATTGAAGGAGATGGTGGAAGCCAATCTGAGTCAAACTACCCAGGAATTAGCGGCATGGTTTAACGTTATCTTACCTACAATATTGACTCATTTGCATCAAATCAATAAGATAAAAAAATATGAAAAATGGGTGCCTCATGATTTGACTGATCTGCTGAAAGAAACGCGTGTTGAAACTTGCGTTGCCTTGTTGAATCGGTACAGAAATGAAGGAATATTGGATCGAATTGTGACATGTGACGAAAAGTGGATTCTTTACGATAACCGAAAGCGAAAAATGCAATGGCTGACACCAGGTCAACAATGCAACGCCGCAACAGTGCCCTAAGGCAAAGCTTATCAATAAAAAGGTAATGGTAACTGTTTGGTGGTCTATTCATGGTGTTATTCACTATAGCTTTCTCAGGTCTGGTCAAGCAATAACAGCAGATGTTTACTGTGCCGAACTTCGAACAATGATGGCGAAACTAGCAGTGAAACAGCCCCGACTCGTGAATCGATCTTCACCATTATTGCTCCATGATAATGCAAGACCTCACACTGCACGAGAAACCGTTGTAACTCTACAGGAGCTGCAGTTAGAAACCATACGTCATCCTCCGTACTCGCCAGACCTTGCTCCAACGGACTACCATTTTTTTCGTGATTTGGACAATTTTCTACGTGGTAAAAAATTTTCTTCCCAAGAGCCAGTACAAAATGCTTTCACACAGTTTGTCGAATCTACATCCCCAGAGTTCTATCACAAAGGCATAAATGAACTTCCGATTAGATGGCAACAATGTATAGATAATGAGGGTAAATATTTTGATTAAATAAATATGTTACATTTTAGAAAAAAACGAGTTTTAATTTTTCAGTACAAATCGGCAATTTCATACTTTAACCCCTAATAGTTAGCCGGAATCATTAAGAGTTTCGGCTCCGCTGTTTCGGATCTTTTGATTCATTGAATCCGGAGTTACCCATGGCTACTTGGAAATTAACTAATGATATTATAAACAAAGAGAATAAACAATCATAATTCTTTTAGTTTCATCAAAAACTCCAAACTAAATTAATAGTAAATTTTCCAAAAAAATGTCTTACCAAAATTAATTGCATTAATCTCGCTTATCATCAAAATGCCCTTCTGTCTTTTTTCTAAGGAAGACAGTGTTATCCTTCTCGGAATTAGTAATCATCTGTTAATCAGTGTCTATCATTGTGTCATGTCTAATATCAAAATATCTCCCGATATTAATGTACCGAACGTGAAAGAATGTCACTTTTCACTCGCGAGAACGCACTGTCTCTATTTGGTGCAATTTCCATTTATATTAGTAACTAGCTGTTCACGTGGTCTTCAATTTATCGCGCGTCACCTATTGTAAAATGGTTGTATTAATTCAGAAACCTTCGCGGGCGTGCGTACTTCAACTCACCAAAGTTTCATCGCAATCGGATAAATGGTATAGGAACGCATACGGGACAAACGAAGAAACATTCATTTATATATATATATATATATATATATATATATATATATATATATATATATATATATATCGAGAGAGAGAGAGAGAGAGATAAACATCAGTCCCGTGGAGTACTTTTCTATGAGTAGATGTTGCACATGGTGGCGAGTATACTAGCACTAGTATTGCCAGATCCATTTTTCCAAATATCGTGACTTAATTGGAAAAAAAGCGAGACTGCTTACATACCTTAAATTCAAAATCACAGACTTTAATGAGATCAATCAAACCTTAAGATTTACTTCTATTACTTATTCATATTATTAAGATAAACAATTATTAAATTTATCTTATTAAAATCAGCATAAATATATTAATTATTTGCAAAAGGAAGTTGCAATGTAAGGAATCAACGATATTAAACTAATTATTTAACGTTACATAAATATAAATTATTTTTTATAGAACACACATTTTGAGCTTGATTTTGCCGCTTGTAACTCCCCCGCCTCAACCCCCGCGCGTCGCACAGTCGTCCAATTCACACATCATCCGCCGCCCGCTCGCCTCGTGCGCTTCGTCCTTCGCTGGCCGATTCTTTTATTTTTTTTAAAGTACCCATCGCGCCAAATTGGCTACTTATATGAAAAAGCGGGATTTTGGGCGTCCCGCTCAGGGTGCTGGCGGGACGCGTCCTGAGAAGGCTTAAAAACGGGACGTCCCGCCAAAAGCGGGACACCTGGCAACACTAACTAGCAACCCTTTTCTCTAAGCACTTTTCTTTTCTCGGCTACTTTTAACTCATTCGTATTAAAACAGTCGGCTCATAATGACATTCTTCGTGTATTGCCAATAGTGTTTTTTGACAAAATACTGCATTTGTCAAAGGTGTATTTCATCAAAAGGCTATTCGCCAAGGCTGCGTTTCGTCAAACCGTTTTTAGTCAAAGATGCGGTTGGTCAAAGTTCACTAGAGAAATTAATCTGCTTTCAAAAATGTATTCTAATTTGCAAGATTTATGTAGAAAATATTGCTCCGTGTACGTCAGAGATGAAGTAAGGCTTAGACAGTTTTAAGAAATGTTTAGGAATCAAAATACGTAGTTCTTGGATGGATAAAGAAATTCAATGACCGCCCTTCCTTCTAAAAAATATGCAAAAAAATACTGCACAACGAGGAAACATTTCTCCAGTAAAATCTTTATTTTTACCTTGTATACCTTTCTTGATCATACATATTGATAGTATAAATACTTCCGTAATAGAGTAATTAGGCCACGACTCTAAAACCATTAAAACTCCAGTGTGTATTATCATCAAAATAATGTGAAAGTTTGTATGTTTGTTACTCAATTGGAAAATCGGTAGATTGTAATTCGGATTAACACATAGGTAGAACGCGTGAACAAACTCGCGGGCAAAAGCTATGGAATTGTGCCTATAGAATCTTTTGTCCCATGATGCGTAGTTCACTTTGCGCGTAGAAATTGCCACTTTGTCGTATCTTTGTTCAGAAATTGAGTTAATTTACGGACGACAAAGTAGCCGAGCGACTGCGCGTTATAGAATTGTTCAGAAAGTATTAGCGACTCGACCTGGCTTTGTTCAGGTTTCTACTGAAGGGTTCTCAGGTTTCCTTTCAAACACTAAGAACTCTCGTCCATTTAAATAAAAGAAAGATAAAGAAAGAAATTATTTTATGTTGTATATTTTACAGAAATTATTCAATTTTAGGTGACCTAGGTAAATTTTGAGATACACAAATTTCAGAAAGAGAACTGATTTGAGCTGTACCGGTTTTAAAACATCATTTATTTGAAATTCAAATTTCGAAAGAATTTTAGTCAAAACGTAAAAAAATAAAATGTTTCATTCACTGATTACTCAGTAAATTTTCTAACAAAGAAAAAAAAAGAAAAAATACTTACACCACAAGAAATGTCATGAAAATATCGATGTCAAGTTTGTTTACAAATTTTGTTTAGTTTGTTAACTTTAGTATATCATATATAGAATTTCTATACTTTATATTATCCTCTATACTCGTATGTTATCTAGTTATCTATGTTCACTGCCGACAAACGGTATCTACCTACTTATAGCAGTTTGGCAGTTATAATTTGTAATAATTTGGTCTGTTTTTGGATTTAAAAAAATATTACATTGGGAATGTGCAGTGCCAGGACAAAGCCATGTCTCATGTCACCAAGATACGTATAATAAAAATGTTCTTTTTTAAAGAAAAAAAGTGGCATACGAGCATACAGTCCACCTGATGGTAAGTGGATACTGTCGTCCATAGACATCCGCGGTACACGCCAACATCAGTCCAGAATGACAAACGTTGGCATGCCCCCGGATGCGCTGCCTACCTTTGCAGATTAATTTGCAGATAGATTGGGAAAATGGGGAGGGATAGGATGAGATGGGAATGGGCTCTGGCATATCTCACTCACTACAGAAACACGTACGTACATTGGGGAAATACGATAAAGTAGGAAATGCAGTACAGTTCAAGGTAGTCTCCTGTGAGAGAGGGGTAACGATGGCCAGTCGCCCAGCGGCTGTGGAAATGCAGCATGCACTCTCCCTCTACAAAGTTACACGTTTTCTGTGTAAGCTGTATAAATATAAAATAAAAAAAATAACACGTTTATTATAAATAAGTTATAAACGCACATTAAAAAAAAACTTTATCCTATTGTACAGGATGAACTGCAAGGGCGACCCATTCAGACAATTGTCGTCTTCCTGCCACTCAGTACTCCCCCCTTACTACCTAATACAAACAAACATACATACAAACATCACCTCTTTGCTGATAGAAGTAAGGTTTATATTGCGGTGAAGTCAATGAGATAAATCGGACGTAAATCACTGTAGTGACGCTTAGCGTGGCACATTGGTTTCAGAGATTGATATATTATGTAGGTATATATTTAGACTATCTGCTGGTTCTGAGTGTTTGCGTTTTATCTTTTACATACAGTTCGAGTGAGAGTTCGAGTATCTAAAAAACTAGTTTCTTTTAACTAATTTTAGTTTGAGCGGAAAGTAAAAAAAACAATTAAGTAACATTAATTGTTGTACTAATTGATACCGACTTAGCATAATCATTTTATCGCAGCGTGAGCTGTGGCGCTTATTAGTGATTCTGATTGCGCAATTAAATGACATTTAATGATAGAAATCAAAATTAAGACATTTTAAAATATTACTAAGTTATAGATAGGGCTTAGCATCTTAGGGCATATCACCACCCCCTCTAGTCCCGTGGGTGTCGAAAAGGCGATTAAGGGATAACAAAGAGGCTACCACAAACAATATTTTATAAAAAAAAAAAACAATAGACAACACTTTATTCCGGACAACAAGATGGAAATATATACAGAATAAGTGCCGCAGTATACAGTACATCCCCTTACATACTTTCAGGTCTTACAGGTCTTACCCCCTTACAGGTCTTACATCCCCCATGCACGAGACCAAGAGGTTCAAGTCCAGCAGCACTTAAAGGGCTGATTGCATTGCATATAGGGCTTAGAAGTCACAAGTTAGAAAAGAACCGCACTACTGCCTTAATGACGCCACCAAAAAGAAGTTTTATTACAATCACGCGTGAGTAGGTGTTCAAAACTAACAAAAACTTTAATACAACGAATTGTTTGTGAACTCAACAAATGGATGTAATGTTTTTACAAAAATGAACAGAAAATATATAAAAAATATTCTCTTTATAATTTATATTATAACTTGTTTTTTTTATGGACGAAGGCGGCAGACGAGCATGCAGTCCACCTGATGGTAAGCCACTTATCCACGATACTGTAGCCCCTATGGGCTGATGTTGGGTTGTATTGCGATACATTCGCAATACAACCCAACATCAGTCCAAAATGACAAACGTTGGCCTACCTTTGGAGATATAGAAATGGATTTGGAGCAAGGGTTGGGAAAATTGGCAGAGATAGGATGGGATGTGAATGGGGGGGTCTGGCATATCTCAATCACTACGGAAACACTACCGAAATAGAATGGGAAATGTAGTAATATTCTATGGCTAATATTCGTGTTGTTCTTATCACGCTACGATTAAACGCGAGTGAAACTGCGGCTCCGCGTGGTGCCGGCCGACGGCCACCTTATCTCTTGCCGTGGGTGTCGCAAAAGGCGACTAAAGGATAACAAAGCGACTACCACAAGCGCTGAAGAACTACACCATCTCTAATGGATTCGCCAAACCGCTTGGCCAGCGTGGCGTTTTAAGGCCATACATCCCTCATAAACTGGACAATGTGCACGAGGAGTCGCGTGTCGTGCAGTGGATACTTAAAGGGCTGATTGCGACAGCTAGTGTAAAATAAAAATAAAGGAAAGCGACAAATTAAGTAACTTATTAGCATTTTTTTACAATTTAGAGTAAAAATTATTCGAAGTTTTCAAAGTGAAACTGTATTTCTTACTAGCTTCTGCCCGCGGCTTCGCTCGCGTGGACTAAACAGCTGTAAAATATTTTTAACACCTGTAAAAGCACCGACATGGTGGATTTCACAGATGAAAATTCATCCACTAGTTTGTGAGTGATTCTATTAAAAGTCATTCTTTTATTTTCCTCTATAACTCAAGTTGAGTTATAGAGGAAAAGTCATATGAAGTTGACACATATATCATTCCTTAGCTATACATTAGTGAAAACCCGATCAAAATCCTTTTATTAGTTAGTTTTTACGTGATACTCAAACAAACAAACATACAAACTAAGAGACAAACTTAAAAACTACTGCTTTGGATTATTGCTTTTTAGATACTGTAGCTTCTAATAAGCCCCACCATTTTTTTTAATTAAGTCGATCAAACAACCCTGTTTCTGTTTTATTATATGTAGGTATAGATTATTCCAAAATGTCTTTAAAACTAGAACAGTGTGAAGTTCTTAAAGAAGGCGATTTTACCAAATAACCTTTCACAAAACACCGTTTAGTTAGATGGATCGCGAAAAGAATTTGTATCAATGGCAAACGATGTCAACGAGCAACAGTGATTGACGACCGTGGTCTATTTTTATCAGACAAAAACTCGCTCTAATCCAAATGTGTTTTTTTTGCTAATCACAGAGTTTACAACAAATAAAGTATTTTTATTTCGTTAGGTCTGTCTCTTTGTTCAACTTTAGTAAATTATATTAAATTTAAAAGTAATTGTGCGGTCAGGGGATACCCCCCCCCCCCCCCCCCCCCCCGTCAGGAACGAAGATCCTCACGCAGTTTTTTTAAACTCCAAATGTAATTCGAAATAAAATCTGTATAGTTCCTGTATTTTTTTTTATTTTGTATCATATTTTCAACGCAAATAATTTAAAATAAGGAATCAAATCAAAACTTTAGGTTATACATCCGGCCACGCACTAGTCTACACGTCTGTTATTCTGCTTGAGTCTTGCTCTCGATACACGCACGCAGTCTTTCTCTCTGTGTGTTTATACAGAGAGAAAGAGAAAGGCGTATGGATGGGGTAAAAATCTTACGTGACGTTACATTTTCTCTCGAATCACACCTACCGCAAGCCGCGTAAAGGAACTTCGTTCCAAAAAGAAATATTACTGTCACAATATTACGTTTTATTTATTTTCTTTACGAAAACGCAATGACCGTGAAATATTACATCACTAATATTATTTCGGTTTACCTATATAGAAAAGAAATATTTTTTATATTTTTACCTTTACGTTAAAAATATTGCAGTTATTGTACAAAGGGAAACTATCAATAAGTTCTCGGTAGAACTTTTTGGCGGGAACTCTCGAATTGAAGTTGAGTTTTGTTTGATTTATTATAAAAACTGTGTATTTATGCGTTTTGTGGTTTAATATAGGGATAGCTTATTAAACGTCAAAGTGTTTTTTGTGCGTAATATTTGAAATAATCGAATAAGAGTATAGCTGACTCCGGTTTTTCGTGTGCTTCCAAGGAGTCCTCTTCTGTCCTCAGTAAACCAACTATCACTTTACGGAGCGGCTCCTGACTTACTTCGACGGGACTAGACATTGACAGAATACGTTTTAGACTTTGAAATTGTTAATTACGAAGAAAACTTGACATTGGCAGAATGTGCGTATTGCACCATAGCCATCGATGAAATAAAAGTTGTTGCTAATTTTTTTACCGACAAATGAGAGATTAATTTACAGTTTACTTACTGTAGATAAATTTGACCGCTTTTTGCAAATGCCTCACTTTTAGCGCTTGTTCAGACACGGCGGAATCTGCGCGGATTGAACCGCGTGGAAATTGACTGTTGTTTAGAGATAGGCGGCGACCGTGCCGATGTGCAGGAGGAACGGAGTTTTACCTCAGTATAACGATGGAAGTGGAAGAAACAATATGTTTATTGTTGCCAAAGTATTTTTTCCAATTAATCTTCTTCATCTCCAACTAACTCCTGTCAAACACGGTTCTGTACCCATATCGCTGGCTTTTCTCCAGTTCATCGATAAACAGGTCAGTGTCAAAGCGATCCATGGCGGCAAATGTCTGAAACGCGTAGCAACTGAACGCCCTCGAGGCACGCCATAGTAATAGATCCGCGCGGACGCCGCGCATACTTTCCGGTGGTCGACTTGCGGCAACCGCGCGGTCAAGTGTGAACGATTAGGCGGTAATGTAAATAGGCCTTTTTTATATTAAAAATGGCACATAGACAGACCGTCCAACTAGTGTTAAGTGGTTACCGTCGTCTACGGACGCCTGCAATACCAGGAGGATTACAGACGCGCTGCCTACCCTACAAATGTCTATTTACAGTTCTCTTGAACAACTTCATATTGTAACGCTTACTCAGGAGGTAAGTCATTCCACAATCCTCGGGTTCGCAGTATAAAATGTCTAGTCGCTCGAACAGTACGCGCCTGCCCCTATCAACAGTACGCGACTATCAAGAAAATGCGGATGTACCACGTTTCGACGCCAGGCGGTGCGATAATAAAAACCCGAGGTAGGCATTATATTAAACAGGTCCTGTGACTCTTGAAAAGCCATTAGGGTCACGAGAATTTAGCCATTCCGAAAAAAAAAATTAAACAGTTCGACAGAGTACTCCCCATTGTAAAGCCGATAGAGAGACAGAGACAGACAGAGAGAGACAGACGTCTCTCTGGACGCTAGGGCTCCGCGCGGTTTAATTCCGCCGCGTCTGAACTAGCGCTTAATTAAAGTGGTAATGCTACATTTCTGTATTTTGATTGATTGATGCTACTGTATTGTAATATAAAAATCTTAGATGTCTATTTATATCTTATGTGTTATATTCAGTAAATAAACAATTTGTTTTGATGTGAGTTGTCAAGGAGACGAGCACACTTTAAATAACAGTGAGCATAAAAATCCGCGGGCAAACTGATAATTGTAAAAAACAGCACACCCATCCCAGCGAGACGAATTCCCATGAATGGCATGAGCAATGAACCGACACTTTTCTGGTTTTCCTAACACTAAACAACTTTTATTTAAAGGGACATTTTAAAAACTGTAACAGCACTTCGTAGCTGATTGAAATGGAATTGGGCAAAAAAATACATAGTCTCTGTACATACATGAATGTTATCGGAAATGTATTTATAATTCCAAGTTGATTTAGGAAATTTTTAAAATATTTTATTAAACATATGTTATTTTATTACATACAATTCCTGGGAAATGTATGAAGATTCTAGGAATTTTATAAAATTACTAACTGGTACCTACTAGGAAATGTATGGAAATGTAAGCAATTGTTTCCGGGTAGGAAGGATTTTCGCGTTGTTTAAAAAAACATAACTACGAAGTGTGACCTAAAGCAGTCAGACTTTCAACCAAGACTTTCGCGTAATAGTCACACTAAATAGGACAAAAGAATGAAGATCATGGTAGATCAGAAGTAGGTACTTATATCAGTGTCCAGTTGCTCCTCTCGGTAGCCAGCGTACCTTAGGTACAGTGTATTAATAGGTACCATTAATTAAATAACGCCGATCGGTCATATTCGTATTCTGAAAGAGATCATTAGTCTCTTCAAGCAAATAAAGAAAGAAACAAACGTCTATACACACTGTCAGAATTCATTAAATAACCACTCATGTTATATGCTGTCTCTCGGCGTTCGGTCACGGTCGGATTCACTTAAAAATAGAATGAAATAATCCTGTAAGAACCGAATGGGGTTTTCTTTGTTTGTAAACTTTGACAAAATAAAAAAAAAACTTGACAAAATCAGACTTCCAAGTTAAACGATTTTTTTTAACGTACTTTTTATTGGCTAATAAACATAATTATAATAATAAAACATATATAATTATAAAACATATTATAACACTACCTTGAAATGTAGGCACTGCATTTCCCACTTTATACTATTTCCCCAATGTCTTTCAGTAGTGGTAGTGAGTGAGATATGCCAGAACCCATTCCCGTCCCATCCTATCCTGTCCCTCCCTATTTTGCCAACCCTATCTACAAATCAAATTCCTATATCTCCAAAGGTAGGCAGCGCATACGGGGGCGTGCCAACATTTGTTATTCTGGACTGATATTGGCATGTGTCGCGGATGTCTATGGACAACAGTATCCACTTACCGTCAGGTGGACTGTCGTCTGCCACCTCTTTTCCATTAAATATTTAATAATATTTCAATCAATCAAATGACAATTCCGAACAAACACGCTTCATCCCAAGTTTCCGGGAAAGCCAAGTTTAAGGAGTTCCCGAATTACGTGATCCCACGCCGACATATACAAATTTGTTATTGGTTATTAGAGATAATAAAGTTCCAAATCTTCTGTTTTTTCATACTTCTGTCTTATTGATTTTTTCTCTTATGTTGACAGCAAATGATACAGAGAAAGAAAGACGTGAATACATTATACGCAAAAACAAACCTTGTATACTTATTGGCCGTTGTCAATATCATGAAGTTCAGTACCAGCTTGTTTCAACAGGGCTATGAATAATTATCTAATTGAATTCAATTATTGAATAAACACAGGCAAATGTACATGTATTTACAAGTAGGTACTTGTTGCGGTGAACATGCTATACTTGTCGGAAGATATATTATTAAGGTTATTACAGTGAATGTGTTTTGCATACGTCGCAAATTCCAATCTATTAATTTATTTACTCCGCTGTGTCGTTTTACAATATATTGAAACTGATGAAAAGAAAAATAATAATATCTACATGTGTATACAACGCTAAAAAATACAGGTTTTCGATAAAACTTAACAATTTTTTTTATATTGTAAGAAGTCAGTAGACGAGCATACGGTCCGCCTGATGATAAGTGGATACTGTCACCCAGGTACATGCGCGGTACATGCCAACTTCAGTCCAGGATGACAAATGTTGGCACACCCCCGGATGCGTTGCCGATCCATACGTTTGAAGATGTAGAAATCGAATGGACGCTTGCATATCTCACTCACTACCGAAACACAACCGTATATTGGGGAATAGGATTAAGTGGGTAATGCAATACGTTTCAAGGTAGTATTCTCTAACGGTGCCAGTCGAGTGCGCCCAGCAGCTGTTTTGTGAAGGGGTGGGGGAGTGCACAATGCAAGCACCCTCAACTCACAAAATGTATTTATTTAACAAACTTTATTGCACATTATCGAATAAAGGCGACCTTAATGTCTTAAGGCATTCTGTACCAGCATTTTTATATATAAATATTAGAAGGTGCGATTAAATAAATAAATATATAACTTAATTAAACGACAACAGTAGGGGAACCTGTTGTACCTTGACACCCTTTGTACCTAGAGCCACTTATTTTTTTGAAATGTTCGCGCCTTTTTTCCGTCTCTTTGTCTATGGTATAGTGAACTTTGACAAGACTAATCAACATGAAGTTAGTTGCAGGCGGCCATTGCATCGAGTTTGCATGGGAGATCACTTTAACGTTTTTGCTGCAAAAAAGTAAGATATTCAATATTTTTCATTTCTTTCATTACTTCTGTTATTTACTACATAAATTTTTAAAACCATTTGATTTAAACAAGTACTTTAGCCAAGTTTAGAATGTAGTATGCTTATTTGAGTTAATCATAACCTCCATATTTACATGTGCGAATAAACATAAAAGGGTAGGGGTGTTGTACTTTGACCATAGTAAAACAGTTGTACCTTGGTCATATGGTCAAGGTACCTACATTCAAATGTATTCTTGTTAATTCTGTTTAGGAACGCACATACTTATTATTTTGTTGTCTTTTATACAGGTAAAATGCCTCGTAGCAAAAACAACATCAAACGGACTCCTATTGCTAAAACAGCACTTTCTAGTGCTATTAAACTAGTTAAAGAAAAAAAATTCTCATTAAGAGGGGCTGCCAAACATTTTAACTTGTCAAGATGTACTTTAAAGAGGCACTATGAACACTTCTTGAAGACTGGTAAAGATGCGAGCGACCTTCATGATAATTTAGCCGTGAAAAAAGTTTTTACAGGTGACGAAGAGCTCTTGCTTGTGGATTACATACAAGAAGCAGCAAAGTTACAGTATGGACTCACTTTAAAGGACGTTAAGAGGTTGGCATATGAGTTCGCGACGAAAAACAATAAAAAATATCCAGCTCAATGGGACAAAGACCAAATGGCTGGGGAGTACTGGTTACGTCTTTTCCGTAAACGACATCAAAAGCAATTAGCTTTACGCAAGCCTGAAGCCACTAGCCTTGCCCGTTCTACAGCATTTAATAAACAAAATGTGCAATTGACTTTTGAAAATTACAAAAAAACTTTGTCCAAATGCCCACAATTAAGAGCGATTGATATTTGGAATGTGGATGAAAGTGGCATTTCAACAGTCCATGTTCCACCAAAAATATTAACACCCAAAGGTGTCAAACAAGTTGGTGCAATGACGAGCGGAGAAAAAGGAAATACAGTCACAATGATAGCTGCAATAAATGCAGGAGGTGGATTCATTCCTCCTATGCTCATATTTCCGCGTGTAAATTTCAAGGATTTTATGCTTGTTGGAGCTCCTGATGGAACTATTGGCGGAGCTAATCCTTCTGGATGGTCTAATGAAGCGTTGTTTCTACAATTTTTCAAACACTTTATTCAATATGTAAAACCATCAAAGGATTATCCAACCATTTTACTACTTGACAATCATGAAAGTCACATTCAAATACCAGTTATAGAATTGGCCAGAGAAAATAGCGTCATCCTTGTAACTTTCCATCCACACACGAGTCATAAATTTCAACCTTTGGATAAGACTGTATTCGGTCCTTTTAAGAAATACTATAACACTGCAGCAAATGAATTAATGTTGACACCCGGTCATGTGGGTAAACCACTGACAATTTCTGATATTGCCGGTCTTGTTGGAAAAGCTTTTCCACAATCTTTTACTCCCTCAAATATTATTCAGGGTTTTAAGGAGTACAGGATTACACCCACTAAATAAAGAGAATAGACACGCAAACAATTTTGAAGATGGTGATTACGTTATCTTTATATACGAAGGTGAATACTTTGTTGGCTAAATAGTGTCTGTCAGTGAAGAGGGTGCTCTTATAAAATCCATGAAGAAGTCGCTAAAAAACTGGAAATGGCCAGAAAAAGAAGATCTCAACTTATACCAATGGTTAGATATTAAGGAAAAAATAAAAAGTCCAAAAAAAACTAATTCCAAGAGGGAATATTACTCAGTTCCTGAAATGAATAAATACTCGGAGTTTATTGATTAATTAAGAAACGCTTAGTCCAAATATTAGTCAGTACGAAGTGAATAAAGACTTGTTGCTAATGTGATTAAAATGTTTAAGTTAGGTGTTACGAAAAATACTGATTTTATTCATATAAATTCTGTTAATTGATATGTCATAGATATTAGATAAGCTTATAAAGATATTTATAGACGTGTTGAAGCTGGAAATAATAAAAATATTTGCTATTTGTCGAGAAATATGGATTTTATTTGATGAGTTCTAACTATGACCAAGGTACAACATAGGCGGATCTAGGTACATCACCACTGTTGTACCTTGATCAACATTCCAAACTTTTTTTAGTTTATGTAAAACCTGTAAAAAGGATGATCTATGCTTTTGTATAATTTATATTATGAACCACATTAGTTCGTCTAACAGCTAAAATTTGTTTAATCGCACTAGTTATAACCGCTTTTTTTCAAAAAATCGTTGAATGAAAAAGTGACCAAGGTACAACAGGTTCCCCTACATGTAATATTGATAAAAAGTAGCAATATATGGTCGTACAATGGAAGAAGTTATTCAAACAACATTATACATAATTTCTAGCTTTAGCCAAATGTTGTAATATATATATATATATATATATATATATATATATATATGTATATGTAATATATATATATATATATATATATATATATATATATATATATATATATATATATATATATATATATCTTAATGCCTAAGGTAGATACATGTGACGCCTGATGGTAATTTTTGATAAAAAATAATGAATTGTAATAATATCCGATGTGAACGGTCTTCACAATCTATTTATAATATCAAATGCGAACAAACCAATAATAACTGACATTGACCCATTTACTGTCAAAAATAGTATCGTCGAGGAGTCATCGTGCTATAAAGAAAAAAAATTAAAAATAATCATTTCCACTGCAATAAAAAATGTCAAAGTCATCTTCGCAAACAATCTGTGTATAAAAATAAACGTGGAACAACTGAACCAGTGTCAAACTTTACTTTTTTTCTTTTCTTCATATATGGCAATGGTGCAAATAACACATTCTGCCAGGGTCAAGTTTTCTTCGTAATAAACAATTCAAAGTCTAAAACGCATCCCGTCAATGTCCAGTCCCGTCGAAGTAAGTCAGGAGTCGCTCATTAAAGCGATAGTAGGTTTACTGAGGACAGAAGAGGACTCCTTGGAAGCACACGAAAAACACAGTCCCACGCCTTTATTTGATTACACTGGGTATTACACGTCAGGTAGGCCTATGGCTGTATCTCAAAATGTTGACCTGATAGAGCAAAACCAAGGTGATTTTTGGACTCAGAACACCAAAATTAGTCTAAATATGCTGAGGTTTTGAGTTCAATCCTATATTTCTGGAAGAATATAGCGAATTATTCATATATAAATGGTTGCTTCTGATGTGTTTCTGTTTCAAAATGACTAATTGAAGAAAGAGTGGCCGGCGCGAGAGCAGTTAGTACCTGGGGCCAGCAACATCATAAACGAACCTCTTGTTGACCGGGAAAAGATTTTGTTCCCACCGCTTCACATCAAGCTTGGGTTAATGAAACAGTTCACGCGCGCTCTGGACAAGGATGGGAGGTGCTTCAACTACCTGTGCCGAGCCTTCCCTGGAGTCACCATTGAGAAGCTGAAGGCCGGCATTTTCGATGGCCCACAGATACGGCAGCTCATCAAGGACACAGAGTTCGAAAACTCCATGAACACGCTAGAGTGCGCCGCCTGGAGGTCGTTTGTGTAGGTGGTGAACAACTTCCTGGGGAACAAGAAGGCAGCAAACTACGGCACACTCATCAACAGCCTGATAAAGAACTTCCAAAACCTCGGGTGTTTGATGAGTATAAAGATGCATTTCCTGTTCTCACACATGGAGAGGTTTCCTGAAAACCTTGGTGCGGTCAGCGACGAGCAGGGAGAAAGGTTCCATCAGGACATGCGTCAAATGGAGGAGAGGTACCAGGGGAGGTGGGACGCAGTCATGCTCGCGGAATACTGCTGGTCGCTGAAGAGAGACAACCCAGCAGCTGCTCACACACGGAAATCGAGGAAACGGGGATTTACACCGTGAACTCTGAACTTTTGTGTCACGTAACGCTCATGTACACGTATTAAACTTATCAAATGTAATCGAGTATATAATAAATGAATGAATTTGGATACGTTGACTTTTATTTACCCAGGAAAACGGAAGAACCGAATGTTTATGATCCTAAGGAATTGGGTTTTTGGACGAAAAATAGTATTTTTCTTAAATGTCTGTAGCGAACAAACCAGACCTGATTGAAAAAAACAAAGGGCATTTTCGGACTCAGCGCATCTCAAATAGTCTAATTCCGCTGGAAAACCCTGGACGATTTTCCAAAAAAATTTTTTTGTTACCCAGTGTTATCACAAACATGACGCACAACAAACACTTTAAAGATTAATAAACTATCACTATTAAATCACAAAATAATAGTACCTACCTACCTATACAATTAATCAAAAACAATTAAATAAACTTCACATGTCGAGTTCTCGCCAAAATGTCCTCCAAACTTTACTATAATTGTGTATTATCGAGGCGTCTGGCTGTACAGCTGTAGGCTGTACAACAAAGAAAATAGAGATCAAAAAAAAATTGGGGCCATCCATTGTTGTTTGGGAGCATCTGCACAGTCACAGATCGACCCTAGTGCAGAATACACACCGTCGTACACAATGACAAAATACTGGCCTCCATAGAAAAAAAGAACTCAAGCCACAATGATATTCTAGAAATTTGCAAAAAATTTTGATAAAATGTTCATTATCTTAAAATCAAACTAGGAATTTGGAGTTTTTTTATAGGAAGACGGCGGCAGACCAGCTTACAGTTCACTTGGTGGTAAGTGGATACTGCCACTCATGGACATCCGCAATACATATTACCCGCATTTGGTCTTCATAGTCCAGAAAGTATTGGCCACACGACACTCACAATATCACAAGTAGCGTCAGACGAAATATCGCGAGGTTGAATTTCATTACATTTATTAATCACTGGATTCCATTCCATACAATTTGTATCCATCTTCTCGATTGAAATTTCCGTTTTTTTTTATTTTTTTTTATGATTTTTGGGAATGGGCTCTGACATATCTCATACACTACCGAGACATGTACCTATTGAATAAAACAAAAAGAATAACTAATGTTTATTTGCTTCGTTTACTTTTAAATTTCAAACATAATGTTACTTATTGCTTTCGTTAAAAATGTTAATACCTTTTATTCTTACGAAAGCAAAAGATTGGAAGGTTTATTTGATTACACAAATATTAAACTGCCAGAACTCCTATGACACTTTACACGTTTTTAATTCAGTCAGTGATAGTGGTTACAAAACAAACTTTATTAGGATGGATAGTTACGAAGTGATCAAGACTTGTATCCACATATGTATTTAATTTCTGAAATTCAAAGCGCGACATTTCGTTACGAGGCGGGACAATTAGCGTTCCGCACGCGTCTAATGCGGGACACCTCATCCAGGGCCCTAGAAACGGGATATCAAGGCTCTCGCGGGACGAATTTCAACTACGTTTTCCAGATATAAAATTACTTTTTTCGAGACATTTCCATTGCATGTCCCATTTCGTATTTGCAACGAAAAATAAAACCTCAATGGTTTTTACTTTTTATTCCAAATCAATTACATAGGTACTTACTATAACTACAAGGACCAAAATTTTACGAACATTAAGCATAACTTGTGATTCTCATGCATTTTTGGATTTGAGCCGTCAATATTTTTTTTGAGTGTAATTGGTAAGGTAGGGGTAGGGATAGGGTGAGAGTGCATGCTGAATTCCCACAGCCGCTGGGCGCACTCGACTGCCCACGTTACTCCTCTCTCACAGATCATTTTGACTATGCAGAGATGGTGCGGTAATTACGATGACAATTACACAAGACTGAAATGAACGGTGATGCATACGATATGATATAGTACCTACTATAAATAAACATATATATACATTTACAATACACGTTTAAGGGGGAGCTTCCCCAGCTGCATTCCCACAGCCGCTGGGCGCACTCGACTGGCCACGTTTCCCCTCTCTCACAGAAGACTACCTTGAAATGTATTCCTACTCCTGTATGTATTCCTGCATTTCCTACTTTATCTTATTTTCCCAATGTACGTACGTGTTTCGACAGTGAGTGAGATATGCCAGAGCATATTCCCATCCCACCCTCTCCCTCCCCATTTTCCCAATCCCATTCCTTAATCTGCAAAGGTAGGCAGCGCATCCAGAATAACGTTTGTTATTCTGGACTGATGTTGGCATGTATCGCGGGTGTCCACGGACGACAGTATCCACTTACCATCAGGTGGACTGTATACTCGTCTGCCGCCTTTTTTCTATAAAAAAAATAATAACAATTGAGGATTACAATATCTTTCAGGGTTGTTAGGGATATGATATTTCGGATCCGGATACGGATATATTGTAGACTCTTTACCGCTTTCGGTTACAGATACAGAAATTATTTCGGATACGGTTTCGGTTACATACATGTTTTTAATGAACTTTTTAAGAAATGTATTACTAACTGAAAGCAAAGAAAATTAAACCATATAGATAATAATAATTGCATCCTCACTCTCATAAAGAACGTGAAAAATGTATCAAATCAAATGCAACCACCAGAAGTTGTCAAAACTAGACTCGTTTAAATTCCGCCCCTAACGGCAATGAATAAAATTATCTATATACATATAATAAAAATGTAACTGATCGCTGTCTGTACATGGAAGATATATGAGAAAAACTATTATTGGGGGCCTTTATCAACCCAATATAACTCAAAACAATGATTGTTAGAATTTTTGTCTGTTTGTCTGTGCGTTTGGGCGTGCTAATCTTAAAAACGGCTTAACCGATTTGGGTGCGGTTTTCACTGATGTATTGTGGTAAGCTTCACTTAAAATTTAGTGTTTGTTTTATTTCAATCAGTTCACAAATAAAAAAGTTATACCAATTTAAAGAATCACGTCGAATAAAGACGGTGTTTATAAACTAAAGTCCACGCGGACGAAGTCGTGGGCAACAGCTAGTTTGTAATAAATTAATAATATCCGAATCTTTTATTTCGGTATCGGATTCGAATATTGTTGTAATTCGGATATCCGATAGTTTCGCTTACGTTTACGGAGTTTCAGAACATCCGTAATAATTTGTGGACCTAGGACACAGCGACAAATACCTGGATAATCTAGGAAATCCCGGTGACCTGGCCACACTAGCTTTTTACCACTATTGCTCTAATCGTAGAGTATTAATTGTAGGTATTTGGTTTCATCTTTTCGATTGGTTTTTCCACCTCTTTACAGATTTCATCTATCTAGTCTATTTAGGTACATGTATTTCTTTAGTCTTTGCAAACGTCAAATTTCTCGTCATAAGAAATAAAATAAATTTGCAAGTCATAAATGTACACAAATTTCGCGTGATAATTAACCATTGTGTCACATTGTGTCTGTGAAAAATTATTGTCAGAACTGTTTTGTAACGAGACTCTATTGTTATAGCCTTTCGTTCATTGCAACTGCATTTTGAATTAGGTTTAAACATAACATTTCTGTTGTGTTTTGAGTTTTATAAATTTTCGTTTGCCCAAAAAGTAGTTTAACAATTTTTAGCACAAACCCCTTTCGTTTCGTTTTCCAAACGTTCCATTTTTTGTTTAAAAAAAATCCTGTGATTACCGTAGTTAGCTAACGTAGCTACTACCTTACTTACAAACGGAACGCCAGGATTTCTTTAGGTAAGAGTTTCAATAATTCCCTTTTCAGAAATCACATTTGTTATGTGGCTGCTAGTACTACTATAATAGTAAGTACTATTAATTCTCGTAACCAATGTCTATTCAAAGCTATTACATGAGCTTGTATTAAGGAACATAATCCAGACCGCGTTTATATCATGAGCTGGATTAATAGCTTAACGACGCATATTCCGATTAAGGACACCATTGTGACCTTGTGGAGACTGGTGACTATCATCCTTATTAAATTGGAGAATTTCGTATAGTTATCCGTCCAATTCCTAAGAGTATTTGAAGTTGCTGTCCGAGCAGCATGCGCGGTTGCAGTTTTGTTTAGTTTAAGAAACAACAGTATTTAGTACTGCATTCTCCATATTTTCTCCTCCTACCATAACAAATATAACCTCTGTAACTTGCTATGTTTCAGAAATTCCCTGCGCTGTTAAACAACTACAAAAAGGTGATACAGACCGGTGAAAACCTTTCTTCTTCAGCGTTAAGCAGGTCCCCAACAGAAGATGCTCGCGTCTGATTCGCAAGCAGCTTCCTATTATTCAACACATACGAAAGCTCATCCAGGTACCTTAGCGTTAAATTCGCCATCGCAACACAATCACTTGCACAAACTCAACATTTATTGTAACTGGCATTCACGAGGTGGACAATGAAAAAGGTAATTGTTCACGTAAACGATGCACTGACAGTCGACGAAAACGATGTACGTGCATTCACCGTCATAGCGCGAACGTAACTAAAGCAATTCTACGAAGAACGGCTGCGCGAGGGACATAGAGCAACGAAATTGTAGAAAGTCAACTCGTTTGTCAACAGAAGACACTCGAGAAATGTAGCTAGCTACACGTTATTTTAGAGCCACTAATGACTTTAACCTGGTTTTAGAGAGGAATTAGTTTGAAAATATTTTTAATGATGAAAGACAACTTTGGGTGAAGATTCTGTCTGTAGTTTTCTTCTAAAAACTACTAATTACAAACATGTCTAAACTTTATAATTAATTTCTACTCATCAAACCTTAGAAAGTAATCGATTAAAGAAGCTTCGTAAATCTTCCTAAAATATGCAAATATTTAAAAAAATATACTACTGAGAGTGACAAGAGCAGAGAGAGCACCTGGTGTTAAATGGACATTCGCGATACATGCCAACACCAGTTAAAATGACAAACGTTGACACACCCTCCGATGCGCTGCCTACCTTTGAAGATTTAGGAATAGATTTGGAAAAGTTTTGGACAAATGGGATAGGATCGGATGGGAGTGAGCTCTGGCATATTATCTCACTCACTACCCGAAACACGTGCGTGCATTGGGGGAATAGGATAAATTATGAAATGCAGTAAAGTTAAACAGTCTTCTGTTTTGCATTTGCAAATTTTAATATAGTTTTGCAATAAAGTCTTCTGTGAGAGATGGGTAACTTGGCCAGTCGAGTGCGCTTAGCGACTGTGGGATTACAGCGTGTACTCTCCTCCCGCCAATGCCAATAGAATGAATTCGGTATACAATTAGTGTAACTATTTAAATAATTGTTAATGGGGAAAAGAACTATAACCTAGTTACGATATAAACCAGATAACGTGTCGCTAAAAATTTTGATAGCTCTCAGTCAATGATGTAATAAGAACCACATGAATATAAAGTATATCAATAGACATTTGAAATAATTGAAACAAACGAATAACGCCACACTCATTGGCCCACACTAGGATTCCCTCCCTGTGTCGTGGGTCCAGAGACACATACAAAGACAAACACACCGAACAAAAATTTGTCTTTAAATAAATGAATGTCCAACTGCACCAATCGGTCGCCAAACTGTTTTTGCTTATCAGATCAGTCGCAAGAGCCTGCGCTAGATCAAGATACCTTATGTTTGCAATAAGTAACTCAACATCTAGGTTATACTCCTCTGAATATTTCCTTACATCTTCATTGTCCGCGTTCTAACAACTACTTATTATGAAATATCTAGACTTTGTTCTCATTGCAATAGGAATGTTGCATCTACAAGCTGCATCTTCATAATATAATCTTTGCTGGTTTCATCTCGACTTCTTGCCTCCATTTCATCTGCGACAAACGTAAGACGCGTTGCCGTTTCCGTCTTACGTAAACAATAGAAGTCGTTAGGCTGCAACTCTACACAAGAGCGACACAATCTCAACACTCTCTTGAGACTGTATTACACTCGTGGATTACGGTGTACGCTGATTTTCTCTGATACAAATACAAGTATAATGGCTCATTTATTCTCGAACGTCGGTCAAACATCGCCACTGTTATCCCTGTTATCATAATAGAGTTTTTATCGTCATGTAAACAGTTGTAGGCGAAACTTGTATTTATTAGTTTGATCCATACGAGAATCGTATACAATGTTCTCGCTCGAACAGTTCGAGAAACCCTCTGTGTGTAAATAAATGAGCCTAGAGTAGGTAAGTATAATGTTTGTGGTAGATATGTAGAATTGTAACAATACTCTTTCGAGTATGTATTGTTACTTTTTTCTGTCGTCCGATCTTATTGCTACTAAATCGTAGATGAAAATATCTTAAGCTACCCTAAGAAAATACCAAAATATACATACGTAGATTTGTCTGAAAAATTTCCGTTTTTTTTTTCATTTCATAGCGCATTATGCCAGTGTGTAGTTGTCTCTGTAGTTAACAGTTTTAAAGTCAAAACGCATTTCGTCATTGTCCAGCCAGTCACGTCGCAGTACAAATAAGTTAGGAGGCGCTCAGTAGTCGCTAAGGACAGATGAATTGGACTCCTTGGAATCACACGAAAAGTGCAGTCTTATGCTTTCATTTGTTTAATTATCACAAACATTACGCACGATCGAACACTTGTCTATGATATGCGGTACGATACGACAGATCCGGATTCGTAGACCCGGCCTTGAATAGAGTGAATAACCATTATTTTTTTATCTAGTAGTGTCTGCAACTGTAGGTTATCAATGCACTGACCTTGCTGAGACCCGATTGGCTCTAAATCGATAGACGCCTCTTTACTATGCGTCAGAATAACGTCACTTGTCTATACGCTAATACTCGTTATCTATTCTTGCAATGTAATGTAACCGGCCCTTTCAGCAGCTACTGCTCATTCGGGGTTCCTATTAGGCCTCATCCAGTAGGTGTATCTACACTTATAATAATTATTGTTCGCTTATTGACTGCATTTATTTTAAAACTAATGTATTGTATCCATTTTCACTCGGATTGAATAAAATATATAGTTATATATTTTGATAATATATTTTTTCTATTTAATAACATATATTTTATAATATATTTGATTTTGATAAATATCTCCTTAAGAATTGTCTCCTCCATTGAGAAAACAAGTCCATTTTTAGTAGAGTTGCCTGTTAATGGATTTCGAATAGGGGTATGTCGGATGGGGAATGCTCATCACATTAACCATTCCTACTGGGAGAATGGGGTGGGATAGAGAGGAAAGTGCACAGGATTAATTTCTCCGTATATACATATAATGGGATAGTAAACTACAGATATGGTAACTCTTCCATTATCCCAATGGAGTCTTTATTCAATAGGACAAGAGGGGATGACAATGGATAGGATGTAAAATGGGGTCTAGCATATCTTATTCACTCCCGAAATTTTACTGCAGTCTTCCGTGAGAGATGGTTAACTCAAGCCTCGCCCATCGACTGTATATTCAGTTCCAATTCAATTTGTCCAAAATGTAATCATTTTGGTCTGAATGGTCCAAATGTTATTACCACAGCGGCCCGAGGTAATAACTGACACGGCCTGAAATTAAATAGTGAGGTGATAATTGTTTACATATCTATCCATATTATTGGAGTCACCTATCCATTGGTTTACATTACATACCTATTGGAATCATCGAGACTGCAAAGCCCTAGTTAAAACTAATAAATGTTGAGATAATTCATTGATTAGTTTTGTTAACGGCAATATGAATTGGAATGTATAGAAAATTATATTGTGTAGTTTTAAGTAAGTGCCAAAGTACCAATTAAATTAAATAAAAATATTGTCCCACGAAAACGTTAGTGTCACCGATAGTGCGTTCTTGCATTGTGCTGCACTTGCATTATGAGATTGCAAAACTGTTACTTATTTAGGTGACAACGTAACACTTATGCTTGATAACTGTCCATTTCACAATTTAAACGTGCATTTACTTGTGTATTTTACGATTATTAAAATAATAATGCATTCATTAACCTTGCTCTGTATCTGTGCACCCCGGTTACACAGTGTATTTACTAATTTGTGATTTATATTTTTCGATTAATCATTTACTCGTACATAAAATTGACCCACAGGTATCTGTGGATATCTGTATATAGTATACTACTTAGAAAAGGCACAACTGCATTTTGATGGCATTCGAGAAAAATGCAATATAATTCCGGTGAAAGTTTTATTAATTTAAAATCAAGCTGTAAAACATTCAGTTTTAGATATAACATAAATAGTAATTGCGACTTCGTTCGCGTGAATTTTAGAATGATTCCCGTGGGAATTCTATAATGGATCCGGATAAAAGTACCCTAATTGTTAACCCGCCATTTAAGCTATGCTATAACTAATAGCATAGAATCCGTTCAGTGGGTTTGGCGTGATGAGCGTTCGGACAGACAGACGGACAGAAATTCAAAAAAATATTGTTTTGGACTCTATATCTTAAGTAGCCATAATTACAGTGTATACACACTTTTATTCTCTCTTCGTATTCAACACCTTAATATGTATTCGTATCATTAGTCTCTCCGTGTTGAGCACTTCTTTGTTAGGTATATTTCTGTTTATAGTATAAATCGAAGTAAATTGGTTAGTTTACTTCAGGACCCACACATTTATTCTTTCTCTTATAAGCATGCCTACCTCGTTTTTGAGCATGAAATTTTCCGTTTGTGACGTGACGTCCAGGAATGTTTACCAGACCAGATGTTGTACAAAACTCCCGGAATTTTATTGAGGGTTGCCGGCAAACAAATTCTATTATCTATTGTTTTGTTATTGTGTTCACGGGCATGTGTGCTGGTTTTTGAGGATTACAGTTTTTACGCTTTTGTGCGGTACGAAATGTTAGGATAATAATGACCACTGCTAACTTCCTGGGATTTCTATTTTACCTAATGGTTTATTGCTTTCTTTTAAAACGCTAATTAGTGCAGCTGGAGCAAGCCGATTGTGGCCGCTAAACCATCTTTACAAACACTACTTTCTCTGTTAGGTACCCTCTCTATATAGTATACAACGTCACGATCCCTTGAAATACTATATACAGAGAGAGTATCTACTGATTTCTTTCATTTATTTATTTATTTTAATTTGACTATACATTATACATTTATCTTTAATTTAATATGCTATATATGACTATTTAGTTACTAATTTATTAAATAATATACTTTTGTCCGTGCGTTACCGATGACCCCACTGAAAATCAGCGCGGTGACTGACACTCAGTCTCAGCATATTATTATGCTGAGTTGGAGACCATTTCCGGCATCGCAATACACACATGCATGAAATAGCGAAGTGTCATTTTTTTTCTTTATTTATTTATTTTTGTTATTTCTCTTATTTTTTTTAATCTTTGTGATTTTCTTTTGTTTTCCTTATTGCCTACATTGTTTTTTTCTTTTGGTTTTTGTGATATTTATATTGTATGTGTGTTAGTCTACATATTTAATCTTTGTGATTTTCTTTTGTTTTCCTTATTGCCTACATTGTTTTTTTCTTTTGGTTTTTGTGATATTTATATTGTATGTGTGTTAGTCTACATATTTAATCTTTGTGATTTTCTTTTGTTTTCCTTATTGCCTACATTGTTTTTTTTCTTTTGGTTATTGTGATATTTATATTGTATGTGTGTTAGTCTACATATGTCGGAATAAAGTGTTGTCTATTGTCTATATCATTCGTACTTTATATAGTAATTACTTTTCAAAAAATATTCCATGTACATATTTTGTTAGATATTTATTATATTGTTATGTATAGATTTCCAAATATAATGTTACTTGTGCTTTCATTATGAAGTTATGTTCCTTCTTCCAAGAGCATTATAGATCGGCTACATCGGAAATGAGTTGCCGATGACCTTGCAAACATGGTTGGTTAAAGCAGCAGACTAGAGCAAAGCCTTTCTGCGGGCTTTTCAAACCTTCAAGCCCTTGAGACTGTTACCATGCAATGTGCACACGAATCTAAGATTGGACGTACACCCTATGTGACAAGCTCGCCAAAACCCCGATAAATTGATAAATGCGGAAATTATCCTGTTAGTTACTCGCTCTAAGCAGGAGCCACGTTAGTACTGTCTGTCATTGAGACATTTACGGGACACTGCAGGCTCTAGAAACATTATATATATATATATATATATATATATATATATATATATATATCAAAAAACCACTAGATGCATTTCATCAAAACTTAGCACAGTTCTGTTTTCTGTTTTATCAGGTGGGTTGAATGGTAGAGAGTGATATAAAGCTTTAAGTCCGCCATTCGTGCATTAGTTTTGTGTCAAATACTCGTGCAATGAAGTTTAAATAAACAAATAGTTATAGTGTATATCCTCTATTAACACAGGATCCTTTGTGTCCAGATGCGTTACACAAATTTCCTGTGGGAGTCATTAAAAAGTCATTATTCCGTGTTGAAAAACATCCTAAAATCAAACCTATATCTTGCTAGTTTTTTAACAGAGAGATTTTTCTGTTTAGTACCTTAGTGTCCACTTCGAATCCTCACTGGGGACAATGGGTATTGTAGACAAAATTATCAGGTACCATCGTCCCCGCTGACTGACCATGTGGAGATAACGGTAATCTATACATATAATAAAAATATAACTGATCGCTGTCTGTACATGGAAGATATATGAGAAAAACTATTATTGGGGGGCCTTTATCAACGCAATAGAACCCAAAACAATGATTGTTAGAATTTTTGTCTGTTTGCTTGTGCGTGTGTGCGCGCTAATCTTAGAAACGGCTTAACCGATTTGGGTGCGGTTTTCACTAGTGTATTGTGGTAAGCTTCACTTAAAATTTAATGTTTGTTTTATTTCAATCAGTTCATAAATAAAAAAGTCATATCAATTTAAACTATCACGTCGAATGAAGACGGTGTTTATAAACTAAAGTCCACACGGACGAAGTCGCGGCCAACAGCTAGTAACTAATAAATTTCGTGTTCGAATTTCCGTTGTACCCGCTGTAGTTGTTACGCAATACCCTAAGTAAAACGCCACAATAAATATGAAAAACAATTTGATTTAGGCTAGTTTCAATGTTAGTAAATAAAATTACAACTAGTGCAAATTTTATTGCTCTTTTATTCTGGGCTTACTTTGGGTATTTCGTAACAACTATAGTTGGGACAAGGGTATTAATTTTGTGTACAATTCCCGTTGTCCCCACCAGTAGGGACAAAACGATTTTTCTGTCCAAAATGGTCAGTCTGTCATGTTCTTCCATTTCACAATCCTACCTAATGCAAATCCGTAATAAAATGACGTAGAAATTGATACGCTTTATATTCCGAGTGCGCATGCGTTTCCCGCCACTTTCACTCCGTTAATTAAAAGTGGATACGTTTTATTACTATCGCTCTTACGTCACTGTTGCATAGGATGTCAGCGCGTGTAGGGTTGCCAGCATTGTAACCTGTAGGCAAAAATAAACTAACTTATTGCGCTAAGAAGCTAAGAGCTTTGAGTGACATGACGTTTCGTAGATATATCAAGTGACTACAAAATTAAGCAATGAATTTCATTGTTTTCTATATTGGAATAGAGAAATAATTAATGAAGAGATAGAATGATTTTGTACGCAGAGAATGGGTTTGAAGTAGGAATGTTATAGAGCTTCGTAACCGACACTATCAGATTACCGAATTAAAAAAATATTTGAAACCGAAACCGAAATAAAAAACATCGGATATTAATTATTATAATTAATAATTTTATTTTATTAATAATTTATACGTTGGGGGCGGAATTTAAACGAGGCGAGTTTCGCTGCTTGCATTTCATTTCATAGATTTTTCTTTCGTTCTTTATCAGAGTAAAGATGCAATTGTCCCGTATTTACTTTAATTTTTCTTTGTTTACAGTTACTGAACATTTCTCTAAAAGTTCATTAAAAACATATCCTCATAAAATAACGTAATAAACTCGTAACTGAAACCGTATCCGAAACCATATTCATTATTCTATCTTACATCTTGACATATTTTATTCAACTACTTTCTTAGTAGGATAATTTATTACAATATGCTAGTTTATTAGTCTTCCAATCTTAAATATATTTATTACATATCTACCTATTATTCTTGCGTTAGCATACATCTCCCGCCCAAAGGTTGACTGGAAGAGACAGCCCTTTAGTGATAAGGCCTAGCTATTTTTTTTTGTATCACTCACTGTAATCACTAGCGTGCAATGAAGTGTAGGTACTTACTAAGAAAAAATTTACATTATGAATTTAAAGTCTTTTTGTCAACCCTAAATTTAAAATCGGTTAATAAAAATATTTATAAATTATATAAAAATACTTTGAAAATTATAGTTCTGAAGAAAGTGTCATGATTCTAACTATTACTATCTGCAAGCTCCTGGCATAAGTAATTAGCTGAAGTAATTGACTTTACAGCTTAAAATAATAAAAATAAGAACCATATTTTACCGTTAGAATCATGATGCAATGCAGTGCAATCCGCCCTTTCAGAACCTACTGCAGGAGTGTAGTTCTTCAGTGCTTTTAATAGCAGTTTTGTTATGCTTTAGTCGCCTCTTGTGACACCCGCGGGAAGAGAATCATCATACTTTTAGCTATTAGCTTTAAGCTATTAGTTGGTATCACTCCTTGTTGAATTCTTCTTTAAAGTCTTTATAAATCTTTATCTGTCTGTCTATCTGTTTGTCTGTCTATATTCGCGTCGTTATTACTCGGGTTTTGTCAATTTCCCTGTTAAGTGCAGTATTTGCAGATACATGCAAAAACAGGCTAATTTTTACAATACAGTACATTGGACTACATTTTGCAATTACATCATTGTAGATATTGTTTAGTTCTGAGGTTATTAAATGATCGTTAAGATCGTATAACCATCATCAAATAGCACTTTTGAAGGCCGAAACCGGTATCAGTTCGATGTAACACGATAATGATTAATGGTAATTGCAGTTTGGGTTCTGTAGTTATAATTTATTTTATTTTTTTTATTATTACGCGATATGAATTCTATTATTTATCGAATTTTATTATTTATTACACTACGATGACATCAAGGCGTTCCACATTGTCCCAAATCCGTCTAGTAAGTATAAAATTGACAGTGAGTTAAAAAATCAAAAGTAAAATCCAAGTTATAAGTATATATTATTATATATAATGAATAATAATTAATGAATAATAATGTATAAAAGACTGGAAGCACACCGTCAAGCTTTACAGGTAGAAAGATACCAATATAGGTACGCTTATTTTTTGAATTAATAATAAAATAATTGTTTTTTTTTTATTAAATTTTATCAGACAACATACTCGTACACCGAACCACTACAAATTGTAATTGCCAAACTGCAGTACAGTTTATCGGCAGTAAACATGCCGTCATTACATACTATGTTATAACTATGACTAATATACAATTGTGCATTGATTTCTGGCAGTCTCCTCACCAGTACATCTGGTGAGAACACCCTCAGCAATCTACAGCTTATCTAACCTATTAAAAATATGTTTTTGTAATATACCTTTTATAACTTTGCATAGAGCAGTTGAACAGGACCGTTAAAGCTTTATCTATTCTAAAAAAAAGTACGAAAAATAGTGAAATTGTATGTGTCCATAAGAGGGGAAACATATCGGGCTTTGTGATTTTAAGGCTGACAAAGTATGGCATTTTTTCTCAATATAACGTCTACCTCTATTATAAAGAATCAATACAATAACACTCGAGCCATTCATTCTTTGTCTATAAAAGTAACACGAATCACGTCAGTACCTAAGTATTACGCAAAATATATTTTTGCAATAGAAATAGAGCGTATCAGTGTTGCGACCGCGTGTGCAATACTTCTTAAAATTTAATTGATAAAACTCGGTCAGTTTGTAATTCAATTTGAAACTTTATTGATGGTTCATGATGATATGGGTTTTTGGGTGTTTGGTAATTTATTGTATGCTACGTTATCGAAAAAAAAATACTATGTAGATTCGTTTTCAAATTCGCCATTGTGTGGTACGGTGGAAAACCTCGTGGATCAATTGGCATTGCATTGCAATCATAATCTAGAAATATATTGAAATAAATAGAAAAGACTCGAATCGAAATTTAAACAAAAATGCTTTTTACCCAAAAACAGGTAAAAACTTGGTAAGCGCCATCTGTTGGGCAGCCACAGCGACGCGTGGCCAGCCACAGCTAGTATAAAATAATTAAACACGTCTTGTACCTACTGGCTCCCAAATACAGATTTTTTCTAGTTTGGGAGTCAAGCTCATCATAAATTGTATCAAGTATGTTTAATACAGAATTTGATTTATAATTCACAAGTTCTTGTTATGACAATACGAGTATATTAAGTAATTATTTTTGGTAACCGTAAATTGTTTACGAGTAGGTAAATTTTTGTAGGCGGAGAGTTCACGCTGCATTCCCACCAGCCTCTGGGCGAACTCGACTGGCCTCGTTACTACCTTGAATAACTTGTCGCAAATGTAGTTCATGTGAGTTCTCCAATTAAATCTGTTGTCAACTATGAGACCTGCATATTTGATAGATTCTACCAATTCTAGTGGTTTACACTGGCAACTTAACGTATGTAAATGCAGACATTGATCTTCATGAGCGATGATGATGGGCCTATTGAGTGCCATATTATGTGTGGTATGTGTATACATTAATTTGTTTTATCGGAATTTTATCAGTATTATCATCAGAGAATGATAACTCGCTTTTAAATTTGCTGTCATCGAATTTACTGTTCATTCAGTACTTTTTGTTAGTCATTTAATTAGTATTAACTGAATCTTCCGGGCTACTTGGCCGAGGTCTTCTGAAATCTCTTCTCTTTCTTCCAGAAAGAGAAAGGAAGTTATTTCTCTTTGGAAGAAAGAGAAGAGATTCCAGAAGACCTCGGCCAAGTAGCCCGGAAGATCTAATTAATATGGACACCGGCCGAGAAAGCCTACACTCCACCATTTAATTAGTGTTGAAAAATAGTGTAGAAACTCACTAAGTGTAGCATGAATCAAGGTGTGAACTTACAAATGTTACAAATAGTTGAGAGAGTAAATAATAATTCCTATAAATACAACTCAACATACAATGAACCGCTAAGCCAACAACACGACCATTGTTGCTCAATAACTAGACATTCGAGACATCCGCTCCACCTTCATCATGGTGGTTTGTACACAAACTTACCACCATCCACCTCTGAATAGACATTTTGATCTTTAATTCCACATTAATACGAACGATCTGTGTTTATTTTAGCCGTAGAATAATATTTGTATGCGGGCGGTTCGATGGTTTAAAAAATACAAAGCAACGGATGTATTCACTGAAGCACTTAGATCATATTACCTGGGCCACAGACTGTAATGTACAACTGCAAGGCAATGCTGAACAAACAACCGTTTCTAAATTATTTATACATATAATTTATAGGACGTTACCGTTGCGAAAGTCTATGCCAATACATTGAATGAATGAATGAATAGTTTATATGTTATTATAAAGCAAAACACACAACTTATAAACATTTGGTTTGAAGTAACGCAAATAAAAAACAAGTGACGTGTCACGGACGTAAGTACAGAGAACTGATAAAAAGACAAAACGCGCGTTGTAAGGGTAATGAAGCCATGCGCTACGACCCTATACAACAGCATATAAAAATAAAATGTACAAGGGTCCTTATCATAAATAGCATTTCTTCCTTTCTATCAATATTATTATTCTGATGTGTGTGTGTCATCGCTCTCACTGTCTTGCCAGTCTAGCAAAAATCTTATTAGAGCTGTTAGAGCTATTGGCTATCGGCTAATAGCCGCACCTACTTTAGGTTTTCCTGTGTTTTAGAAAATTGTCACAACATCTGTGGTTGCTCAAGAATTCAAGGAATGTGGACATCCGTCTATCAGATGTGAGTACCGCGTTTCCTACCATCGGCCGATTGTATCTCTCTTTAAGAGTGAGGCAACTCGGCCAGTCAGATGCGACCAGGCTTACACAGGTTTATTCATCTAACTAGTATACTAAATCACACTATAGTCCAAAAGTCAACGAGAATGAAATCGCCAGCACCGTTAGTTAATATGTTAGTTATGTATTTAAAAAAAATATCCTTAACTTAAAAAAAGTTAACCTGTTTGGATGTACCTGCCAACAGGATTTAATGTTAGGATCACACAAAATACAATGTATTCTCTGGCTTTCATGCCAATTTCGGTCAGAAACCAGCAATGATATTATGAAACCAGGCAAAAATTTCCATAGCAATTAAACAACTTTGAACGGTTTAAATCGCGTATATTTGACATTATTTATTTACACCTAACGTCACCCCGTGACCACGTCCACTGCAAAGTGTTCGAAACGTCGGGATATAAATAATGTCAAATATACGCGATTTAAACCGTTCAAAGTTGTTTAATTGCTATGTATAGTAATCGAGAAAACCTAAGAAAAAATTTCTATTCTTCAGTCACAAATAATTTTTATGCACCAACGATGACACCCATTATTCGTCGCCTTCACAACAGAATTATTCAAACACCTAAACGAGGAAACCGGGTCACAAGCTGAGTAACAAATCTCCCCAAGTGGTCTAACCACATTTGGTTTCCAGCATAACGGTAACACATCCGCAGTAAAGTAAAAACTGCATTGACACCCACACCACAATATAAATAAAAAACAGTATGGAATCTTTATAGTTTATTCAAAAGTTTAGTATCACTATAGAATCCTTATTCAAACGATATATGTATATCGCTGTGTGGAGGTGGTTGATTTTCGGTGTTTGATAAGGCTTCAGTAGGTGCGATAAATAACTTTCATTGTGCTCCATACCATTTTATAAAATAATTACAAGAATTAACTAAAAGTACATCTTGTAGGCGTGCGGGAGACGACCGGCGAGTACAGTGTGGAAAGTGACGCTAGACCACAAGATGCAGACAACGTAAAACACCGTACGCGTTCCGCGTGCACTGTGTCGAGACCGTGTCCCTACAGTAGTCCCCCTCCCCATAAATAACACTATGTCCCTACACGATGCTTATGAAACAAAGATATCTCCAAAAATTGTTTACAATATCTATTTTAACGGTACTCAATATACTTCATTTTAGTTTGTATTCAAACGCTTATTTTGTTGATACGTTAGTATTGACATGCATTGTTTTATAATTATGGGTAGATATATAATATATGTGGGACGTAACACTATGAAGAAAAACTCGATTCTCAATCTTTTTTTAATTTTATTTTAATAACAAACCGATACAATGAAAAAAGTAAAAACACCTCTTGTCACCATTCTCTTTCTTTCCGCCTTTTTAGGGTTGCAAGTTAAATAACCACCTATTCCACGTATATGTGTTAAATTTCAATAATTACAAATTAATCGACATATAATGATAATTATGCAATAAATTAATACGAGTATTTTATTAGCAAAACTACTAACCGTACTAATTAATAGGAGTATTTTATTAGCAAAACTACTAATCGTACTAATTAAGTTGATTTCTAATCCAAAACAAAATCCGAAGTTTTGGAAATACATTTCTTTGGTTCTTAGACAGCTATATATTATACTTATATAATGCGCAACGTCTGTCTGACTGTCTGTTTATTATCACTAATCACTGAATCTACTGGGCAGTTGCGATTTTTACTGTTGCGTTTTTACGTGTTTATCCCGAAAACTTGTAGGGTACTTTTTATCAAAATCGACCCAGAATGTTTTAAAATAACATGAAAGGTTTTCGACCTCTGGATGATAGTAGGTATATTATTGTAAGAAAATATAATGTAATCATCAAGATATGCTTTAGAAAACAAGAATGCTTTATAAAACTACGATTTGTACAAATCTTAGTTTTAAACCGAGTTAGCATACTGTTGACTACCTATATTTTGCCCACATAGCAAAAAACAGCGGCGTCTATGGCCAATCGTTCAAAGACCCGTTTAATTTAAATTGGTGGCTCGGGAACTCGGATGACTTTGTTTTTCATACGTTTTTTTGCGTCATAAAAAGCGTTTGCCGGTATAAAAAGAATCGGCTACCAGAACCATAATCTCATTATAAACGTAACGTTATGTTTAGTAAAAATGTACCACAATCATAAAAGATGTCCTGATTTTACTTTACTTACTAATTATCATCGTGGTCAAACGGTGAAATGTATGTAGAAAGCTGAAATTTAAGCGACGCGAGGTCGCATTAGTGACCTTCGCTACTATTCCAACTAAATTGATTACCCTTAAGAAGATTAGTAACAAATGGAAGCCTTTCAAGTTAGATATCCAAAACTAAGGCTATTAAAAATAATTTATTTATTAAAACGATTATAGTAAGTAATTGTTCTGAAACCTTGGCAAAGAGTAGGTACATCGAATGGATAGGAATCTCGTTATCACAATCCCCAAGGAGGAATGGGCTGTGTAGTGGATGAGTCGATGGTGGGAAACTGCTCGTCCCATGATATCTCCTATTCCCCATTAATTCAATCCTTTTTCCAAATCCATTCTTAAATCTCCAAAGGTAGGCAGTACTATACGGGGAAGTGCATACTTTTGACATTTTGGACTGATGTTGATTCGTATCGCGGATGTCCATGGGTGACAGTATCTACTTACCATCAGGTGGTCTGTCTGCCACTTTCTTTCCATAAAAAATACGGAAATGCCTTAAAAAGAGGCGCTCATTACACAGCAATAAGTACACCCAGTTCCAAATTTGTCTGGACTAGAGTTGCCGCATATAAAGTCACTTTTTCTTCTACTACTTCTAAATATTTATACAATACTGCGTGTCCCATTCTGAATTTGTAATGAAAAATAAAAACTCATTAAAGCAACATTTTTATTAAAAATCAACTACTACAAGGTACAAAGTACTCGTAATAACAAAATTGAGTATCACAACGTGTGATTCGCAAGCATTTTTGTGGGTTTGATTACCATAACCTTTATCATAGTGTTTAATTCCGGTATGGTAACAATTCATTTTAAGTACAATAAAAAGCAACGACAACAACATAGAAAACGAAATACAACAAAAAATGCCGGGAGAATCTCGGAAATTAGAAACTTTTAATCATAATCAATAAGTCCAGGTGCAATAAATATTTGCATTTTAACTACATATATTAATTAATATTTTAATATTTACCTACATCACTATAAAAAATCTCTTGGTAAAAAACTAAAGGGCTCTATTAAGTCATCTTCACACCGTAAGTCTTAAAAGTACTACTTTAAACGTGACCATTAATAAAGTAAACTCATAAAATAAAAGACATAATAAATAGCCTGTCTCGTTTGAATGCGTGTCACGCTCGTACAGTAGCGTATGACAAATTGACCCACTGGATAAAGTTGCGGCTACATTAATAATTACCCAGCGGAAGCGGACGCGGACATCTAACATCGACAGTGTTTGTAAGTCAATTCGGTTAGAATCAAAATGACATTTTAATTATGATATGTTTAAGGAAAATAAGATCTGTTCTGGGATAGAAAAAAAATACGTAAATGGTACGACGACCATACTATTTGTATTTCGCATCATATTATTTATTCCGCTATGTGATGATTATTGTTTGTGCAGACTACAGGAAAAAATATCAGGATAACGTTAACTGTAATGTTCTATGTACCATACAACAAATTAGTGCTAATAAGTTACAAAAGCAACTGTTTTTTAAGGCACAGTTTAAATCCAAAGCATACATTGCATACATACACACAAGAATAAGTTAATAAATTTATTCTGGCTGTGCACGGAAATACATTGAGCGCTTATGGCCCGTCACCACTCCGTTTCTCGCTAATCTCTTCACCAAGCACCCAGTACATCCGGAGTGAGGCAGCCGTCAGGTCGCACGTGCATATGTAGTATTCCGAGCACACGTGCCGGTTTCGAGGGCTTGTCGGATCTACGGATCAATGGAGATGCAACGGATGTACCGATCGGATGGTTATGGAAGTTATATGAAGGTTGAATGGGCTAGGAAAATGCTCTCATTACGAGGATCACATAATATAGTAGGGGGAGAGTGCATATTGCATTCTCACAGCCGCTGGGCGCACTCGACCGGCCACGTTACCCCTCTCTCACAGAAGACTATCTTGAAATGTACCTGCATTTCCCACTTTATCGTTTTTCCCCAATGTACGTACGTGTTTCGGTAGTTAGTGAGATATGCCAGTGCTTATTCCCATCCCATCCGATCCCTCCCCATTTTCACAATCCGTTTTTTAATCTGCAAGGGTAGGCAGCGCATCCGGAGCCGTGCCAAGGTTTGTCATTCTGGACTGATGTTGTCAACTATCGCGGATGTTTATGGACGATAGTATCCACTTACCGTCAGGTGGACTGTATGATCGTCAGTTGCCTTTTTTTTATAAAATAAATAAATATAGGTTTTGTAACCAATCCATTTTTAAAGCCTAGAACCATAGATTCGGTTAATGATTCTGAGTTAATTGATACGAAAATTTTACGATTTCTTTGCATAAAATACAGAACTAAAAAATCCCTCTTCTCGTAGAATCCTCACGTCCTCGGATGCACTATATAGTCTTTTAAATCTCGCTCGATTAGAATGACAGCTATCAAAGTGCCTCGAATAGTGCTGGGACAATAATGATCAAATCGAGGTAATGTGTTTATTTATCGACTTATTTCATAGTTACTACAAAGTTTTCATAGTTTCACTACAAATAAGAAAATACGTGGCTGTACCTATGGCAAAAACCTTCTGTGATTTTTAGGTTTTTATAGATTAGATACATTATTTTTATAGAGCAATATTCGAGGCACTTTGATAGCTGTCATTCTAATCAAGCTATATTTAAAAGACCAATTAATTGTCTATGTCACAGATAAGATATTACTTTGGCTCCTAAATTACTCTTACTACTTTTTAAAATAATTCATTTTGCTTATACTTACCACGTTTAGATAATTAAACCCCTTGAATAATAATTACCACATTTAATTGAAATGAAACGAAATCATTTGTTAGCATCATAGAATAGAAAAAATGAAAATGCAAAAACACAACCAGCTAATACAGGTCTCCAGTCATACGAGTACATTTTTATGTAATTTATTAAATACTTTAGAATTATTATTATTTTAACATATGTACCTCTCACGTTCTCTCTCTTGCCGTTACGCGTGTGTGTGTGTCTCTCTCTCTCTATGCTGTGTGTGTATGTGTGTGATAGGGTGTGTTATCAATAAAAAAACAAAAGTTTACTCTTTAATGATAATTTAATGAATTTAATTTAATGAACTGCCTCAAGAGGTCTTTCCATTAAGTTACGACATGGGGTTCTTCAAGAGAGCTGTGAAAAGCATTTTGCAAGGTCGGCGGCGCGCCCGCATACCCCCTGGTGTTGCAGGTGTCCATGGGCGGCGGTAACACTTACCATCACGTGGGACAGCTTGCTCGTCCGCCCACTTTATATATAAAAGAAAATCTAAACGTTTGTAGCCATTATTATCAAATAAAAAAAAGCCAAGTACGTACATATTCAAAAAGTAGTAATTAAAAAATACGGTCGTTATGGGATTAAGTCATTTTAAGAAGTAATCATTAAAATATGTTGGCGTAGTACGAAATTGTCATTTTGACAATTAAATTCTCATTCAATTTGAGAAAAAGATATTTTCACTGAAAAAACTAAAAGTGGTCATTTTGGGAAACTGACAATATATATATATATATATATAACTAAAGGATAGATATTTCTCGTTTACACCAAACAAAAAGTCTCAATGACAGGTCCAATCATTCCTTACAGCACTTACAGTTTTTTCATTCCGTGC
Organism: Sesia apiformis; assembly: GCA_914767545.1. Lineage (NCBI taxonomy): Eukaryota > Metazoa > Arthropoda > Insecta > Lepidoptera > Sesiidae > Sesia > Sesia apiformis. Next base: position 2,562,702 of record OU611968.1, read on the forward strand.
CTGTAGTTAATACGTACTTAAAACCAAAACCGGAAGGGCCGATAATCGTGAGTTGTGATCGTGACACGTCCTCGGCTCGTTCTCACGATTGACCACTTTTACTTTCATTTGTCGTTGTCGCTTACGATCGATCATTACGTGTGCGTTATGCGATCCTTAATGATTGTAACACGACTGGTTTTAACTGGTTACCATTTGTAGGTGTTTAGTAAACATACGGGAACGACTACAGTAGAAAGCTAAGTTATCCTTGAGGATTGTTAAGCAGAGCGAGCATTGGCGAAAAGACTACCACGGTTTGCAGACTACTCGGTAGAAAGTCTCCTCATAATACCAACTTAACAATTAGTAACATCGGTAGTCAATATAACGACTAAAGTGACCGAAATTGGGTGTAGAATTGAATAAGCGAGTTATGTCTTTAAAAATCTGAAAAGGGTTATCTGTGATCGTAAGTCTTTGTCTTCGCACTAGAATCATGCCATGCTATATTTTCTCTGTTCTTCTCTATGGAGTCAAGAAATGGACAGTCACAAAAGTCGTAAGAAATTAGAATTAGAAATTAGAAGAAACAGAGAATTCTCAGTATCTCGTAAACTCACCAAGTCTGTAATACGACAGTGTTGTAAAGAATGTGCGAAGACGTAGAAATCTTGAAGATCATTAAGATTAGTCTTATATGACACAACTCCTCCAACTCGTTATACAAGGCATGAGGAGGTCCAAATAGGGTTACCATTTCAAAAAAGATAAATGCCTGTCTAGGGTGTCCAGAATGGCTGATATTTCAGTAAAATTCCTGTCTACAGTAAAACAAGGTATTTTGAAATTATTTTATTTCAGTGAAAAGCAGGAGTTCACTGCCTCGATTGTTAACCTGTTTCTTTCTTTACTCCACTGGGTGTTCATAAGAGAAAATTTACGTTCAACATTTGCAATGAGTGCCAATATGCAAAATATAAACTGAGAGATTTATAAAAATTTTGGACGTTACCAATTGTACTCCTTTTAGTTGTAAATTGTAGTGTTGAAATGTAGATAAAGCGTGAAAAGCCGTGAGCGTAAGCGTTTCACCGTACACGAAATGTAGGAAACTCATTCGTGAAGAACGGTGGGCCCGCCAATTTTTAAAATACCTGGCTCTGATCATTGCCGGCCGCACGCCTGTCTGAAGCATTAAATGCCTGTCAAATGCGGCAAATGCCTGCCAAATGGTAACCCTAGGCCCGAAAGACCGGGAACATCCTGGTTAAAGAACTTACGTTCATGGTACGACAAGAGCGCTAAGTTTTAAGGAAAACAAACGCTTGCATTTTAGAATTATAGATACAATTGAATGTTTCACTCATATGTGCAACCTTTGTAGCGCATTATTAACTGAGTGGCTAGCTAGGTAGTCCTCGCCACCACTGAAGTCTTGCGACAAAAATTGGAACTAAATTTGACAACTCCGCCATCTTGTGGTTTGTCAGGAGTGTGCGTGGAGAGTATCGTTCGTGGATTTTCTTGAAATTACATTGAAATTAAATTGATCATGTCGCGTAAAGTTGTAAAAAGTGCAGCCCGGGAAATGATCCATAAAGTGAAGGAATTTTGTGAATTGGAGCAGAAGAATAAAGGAGTATTGATCCCGTTAAATAATGTACAAATGCGAGTCACTGCCATGACAGGTAAATTTTAGGGATGCCAGAGTTAAATGTTTGCCTAAAAAATGGGTAAAATATTATTAGTCGGATAAAAACTATTACTCAAAAAAAGGCCTAACTTTGTCTAATGGACGATATAGTTCATTGTATTTTATGCAAAGTTATGATTGAACATAGAAATATCATAATGGATTAATTAACAGAAAATAATATATTTGTTATTTCAGGTGTTTCCGTGAAAACGGTTTCACGAATTACTAAAGAAGGAAAAGTAGCGGCAAGCACGTCAAAGAAAATTGTCACCCCTGGAAAAAGCCGTCCGCAACCAAAAAGGATTGATTTGGATGATTTCGATTTATGTGCTATACGTCAAAAAATCCACTTCTTCTATGCGGTGAAGAAAGAAATACCAACGGTAAACAAACTGCGTTTGGAACTAAAACAAGATATCAATTTTCAAGGCAGTAATACAACGCTACGAAGAATATTAAAAAAGTTAGGTTTCCGATTCAAACGCTGTCAGTCTAAACCTAGTGTCAGTCTTTGTGGCCTAGGTTGGATGGTATGGATCTCACAAACTTGTGGTTCCAACAGGACGGCGCCACTTGCCATACTGCACGGGAAACATTGAATTTATTGGATGAGAAGTTTGAAGGCTTCGTCATCTCGCGTGGTGGCGACATCAACTAGCCACCGAGATCGTGTGACTTAACGCCGCTTGACTATTTTCTGTGGGGCTACGTAAAATCTCTGGTCTATGCAGACAAACCACAGACGATTGCCGTCCTGAAGGCCAACATAACTCGCGTTCTTCATGAAATTGGGACCCATTTATGCGAAGATGTCTTACAAAAGTGGTCCACCAGGATACGCCACCTACAGCGGAGCCGCGGCGGCCATTTGGCCGAAATTATTTTCCACACATAATATTATCGAATGTACTTTAAAACAAAAAAAACAATTGTAGCAATATCACTTAGACAGCTTGTTTTATTTCATTTCAAAGTTCGAGCGCTCTTAATGAAAAACCCTGTATATAATAAAAATTAAATTAGTGCAATATGATAATTACCATTTTATTTTTATGCCTATTAAAAACCCTATTATCTATCTTTGCTTGTTATCCTAAATTAACAATGTGAAACGTGAAACTAGTTTTACAATGTGAATAAATTAGCAATTTATTGATTGCTTTAATTTTATCATATGCATTGATTTATTAATTAATTTATTAGAACAGGTTGCCTTTTAGAAGGGGTAAATTATTGCCCGTCTTGCTGGCAACATTTCATTACGCGATTTAAGCGCCGCGTCTATCGGACTTCTATCGCGTCTATCGCGAGTGGTGGCGACGACTTTAGTACCAACCGCAAATACAACATTGTTGGACAAACCTGTTCATTCAATTAATGTAACGAATATGAACTCTAAGTCACCGTAATAACTCGTTTACAAATGCAAAATTGTTTGTGATCGTGCGTACGCTCGGCTGGCTAATGCTTTAACGTTAGAATCTAACTGTATGGACTGTTCTGTATCAATAAAATCTACTGAAACAGAACTTATTAATGTGAAATATTCTAAATGCATACAATTAACTATTATTACTTAATTTATATTCAATTTACGTATGCATCGGTTTGCGCGGTCATGTATTAGAAATTAAGATTGGAATAATAAGCGCACGCCGCTTGTTATTCCACGTGTATAATGCGTGGGTGGGGCCTGTCAAAGATCTATTGATTTTGATTTGATCTAATTTGATCTACTTACTAAATCACTAAATTTTTTTGCTTTTTTTGTCCAATGTCATCAAAATGCATTTGTGCCTTTTTTCAATTTAATTTTTATGCCTTTAATAAAATAGTTGAAACAAGCTACACGTTTTTATTTAGGTTTCAATGTAGCATATTTCATAGAAATCTTTATTGGCACAATCATACCACAGTCTGTCGTATTGGACTTACTGCGAATATAATATGCTATGTCTGGATGAACTGCGATTCGGATCAGACGATGAACCTCCCGTAAAAAATCTGAAATGCGTCACAATAACACGTCCAACCTGTACTTGGCAACTTCCTTACGTCGTTGACCCGTCTGCTTAATTTGCTTATTTAAATATACATTGACGTCTGTGGAGGTCTTATATAGATTGTTGCTTTCAAACAAATGCAAACAATTCTCTTGGATCATCCGTTGTTATATTGTGAGAAACTTTCACCTTCACACTCAGCGTAGCTCAACAGAGCATAATGGCAATCATAAAATTAATATTTAGTTCTTATATCATAAATTATTTATAACCAAAAGTGATTAAAATCAACTTTGCATAATTTCCGAACGCATATCTAATTGTCAAATCGACGTGCAATTTGTTTTTTAAAAAGCAAAGGCACTCACATAACGCCTCTTCATTGTCCTAAATAATTGGGTATTGTTTGTAATAAAATTCAACCAATCATTAACATTTAAGCTATGGTTGCCATGAATGAGTCATTTGTTAAAGAACATGCTATTGGCTATAATGAAAACGGAGCAAAGGTCGAATTTAAATCTATTTCCAGATCTAACCACACTCAAAGGTCGATCGTATCTTCTGCAGTTGACATGTCATAAACCAATAAAACATGTTTTGCTATTATGGGGATAAGGCAACCAGGCATCCGGTCAGAATTAGTAGTATTTTTTGCAGCGAATACCTACTAGGTATCTAGTAGGATTGCAGACAGCTTCTACACCTAATGCCAACTTCGAGTTTTTGTCATCACACCTCTCATCACCAAGGCGCGGTTCATCCGCACTTTTCTGTCAAAGAACTATGCGTAGGTACAGTAGATGTGAGTACCTCCGCACCCAAGTAATAAAAGTAATAAATATCGCACGCTGAGTCGATACCGAGTGTTGATCGTCAAAATCTTATCGTATCCAAGGAATAATTTATTTCAACCAAATCCAAATAATTACGGGTACAGCGTGATCTACAAGATACTTCGTACCGAGAATCCGAAACTTATGGAATATACTGCCTACTGAAGTTTTTTTCTTTAAAGCTACGACATGTGGTTTAGACCGATTGATTTAAGCAAAAAATAGTGTAATTTGGTCAATATTTATACGTAAAAATAATAAGTAAGTCTATAAAAAAGTATTGAAATACAATATGTCGGCCTCAGCCCGTGCAAGAGCCAGTCGAAAATATAAATCACGCCTATCGTTGGAAAGAGGAGGTTATGGGCCACGCACAGGTACCCCAATGTCCGGCACCGAGTGATCGAGACGGGTTCGGGAGCGTCGCCAAGCTGCCACGGCACACTTAGTGAACGACGCCGACTCCGCGAGCACCACTACCTTTGCTGTACCTGTACCAATGGACATAACGAGTGAAGATACCAGCGAGATAAAAGCGACTTGCCGACGTAGACGTTTCACGTTAAACCAACGGCCGTGTGCCCCGACACAGCCCCACCCGACTTTTTGTTATTATAAATGAATATTATTTCTCTCTTTCTTTCATAAAAAAATAATGTGATGTGACATTTTTATCCTTCAGTTACCTCACATTTAATTAGTGCATTTAGGGTCAAATTCGACCTCCTTAATACATTAACGTGTCTTTAAAACAATGTTCAATGGTTGACCCTTCTACACAAACAATTAAATAGAGTTAGCGGATTAGGTTACGCATAATACATACCGTTAATTAGTAGCAACGGTAAGAAATGGAGTGTAATTACAAAGTGCATAAATGCACTTTCTAGTCTAGATGTGAAATGATAGTGTTAGGTTACTAGCGGTTTCAAATGAGGGTTCAGTTCATCGTGAGTTATTTCGAGGAGGAACGTCTTTTAACAATATTTCTTAATACTTCTCTAGTGTTTTTTTTATCCCGCTTGTTCATATGATTAGGAATTACAATTATAAGACTAAAGTCCAGTATGTATCCCAATTAAAGACGTACACAACATGGATAGAAACTTATATAAGTATTATGACTGTGAATATATTTTAATTATAATAACAATTTGCCAGTTTATGACACAAAATTATAAATAATAAATTTTGCAAGTTAAAAGAAAATTTTAAAAAATAATTTAAGTTTTTCAGTGATAAGCTAAGGAAAAATAATTAAAATAACCTAAAACTAGAATCAGCACAGGTAAGCGGTCACGAAAGCGTGAGAACCAAATTCCCATAGACTGTCATACAACACTCGCTGTCTGTTTCAAGCGTGTCTGTTCGCTGATATCTCGCTGTCTGTTTTCAAAGTTTTCTGCCGCGCCGTGTCATCGCCGTGTCATCAAGCTCCCATAGTGGACCGCATAACATCGATGGCCGTAGGCTTTCATGGCTATAAACCGTAGCTTTTCACGGCGAAAACCGTATCGTTAACAATATTTAGCGGTCTTATGGCTTCGTTTTCTATTCCTTCATGATTCTCTACTCGTGGATTACTAGAATATTCATAATTTCAAATTTTCCTCAAATGTCAATTGATTAATGTTTTTAAATAGTCCAGTCGGCCTACCAAATGGTATGGACAAATCGACATAGAGGCAATTTATTTTACTAAAAATAGTAATTTAAATATGACAATTAAAGATATCACTATGCTTGCTTGCGCACTATTGGAACATCTTTTAACAATTGGACATTGGAAATTGAGTTTTTAACATCTCGTTTCGTGGGCTCCTAATCGAAAAAAATATTATGGGTTGTCTTCAAATTTTCTATACGACACCTCTCTTATCCCTTTAACGCAAGAAATGCGGCCACAATTGTAAATAAACCGTGAAAAATCACTATTTATATAAATACAGTACAAACAGGTATGTACTACGATCTATAACACGATAAAATTATTGAATTGGATAAATGGTTCTGAATTGAACCCCCGATGGCAACAGTTATCTAAAGAATGAATTGAGGTAACTCACGCCGCATTGACAACACTAGTCGATAATTGATTTTATTGTCACCGGTTGCGTCCGCGGTCGACGGCAGCATGATAATTGACACGTTTCTACTAATTACTCCGTATTTATGCTATGTATGTCAGGTTCTGGTACAGTTGTTATTGTATTATCTATTGTTGTTAATCTATGATTACTATTTCTAGGGAGATTACGAAGAAATTTATCTATTGTTTTATAAATTGGATGTGTGGTGTCGGCCGGCTTTAAAATAGCACCCAGCCTAACTCTTCCCGTGGCGCGTGGGTGCCGTGAGGGGCGACTACAACAGACGGCGGCGACTTGTAAGAGATAATACAGCGGCTACCACAAGCCCTGAGGAACTATACCACATTTAAAAGAGTGGACTCGCCAACCCGTTTGGCCAGCACCATGCACAAGACAATCATACCACATGCATAAGCATAACCCTGAATTCAGGTCTAACTTTTAACATAACGGTTATTTAGATTTAAAAAAACAAAATAATTTCTAAAATTTGGTTGGTTTTGGAATAGTTGATAAGTTCCTCGGCCTATCGATTTTTACTAGGTAATTATTTCATAAAAATAGAAAAGTAATAAAAAGTACACGTTAGTTGTCGCCCACTTCATATGGAAGGAATCAATATTTGATGTTTAATCTGAGTGTTATGTTTAATAATATTTTAAGTTTAACAATTCAACCAGAATTAGCCTTATCTCGTGAATTTTGTGTCTAATGGACCCAAAGTTTTAAAATTTGTACCTTAATATACACTACTACGGTTAGTTATATAGTTATACGAGTATGCTACTTTATGTACCTATACATATAATGAAAATGGATTTCAGACACTCGCCTAACAAAATGTATTTTGTAAAATCGATTTTTTTTATTAAGAAGGTGTGATTTATAAACTGTTACCGTAACAAGTCCTTTCAACATCAACTGCTGGACATGGGTCTCTCCATGCAGATTGTCTTGTGCATGAGGGATGAGGGTTGACGAGTCCACTCATTTAGAATCATTGTAGCGGAATAGTGTACGGTGCATTCCCACAGCTGCTGGGTGCACTCGACTGGCCACGTTTCCCCTCTCTCACAGAAGACTACCTTGAAATGTACTGCATTTCCCACTTTTATCTTATTTCCCTTATGTATGTACGTGTTTCGGTAGTGAGTGACATGTGCCAGAGCTCATTCCTATCCTATCCCTCCCCATTTTTCTAATCCTTTGTCCAAATCCATTCCTATATCTCCAAAGGTAGGCAGCTTGAAATGTACTGCATTTCCTACTTTATCGTATTTCCCCAATGTATTTACGTATTTTGGTAGTGATTGAGATATGCCAGAGCCCATTTCCATCTCATACTATACTATCCCTCCCCATTTTCCCAACCATTACTCCCATCAATTCTTTAATCTGGAAAGGTAGACGTTTCTCATTCTGGACTGATGTTGGCATGTACTGCGGATGTCTATGGACGACAGTATTTACTAACCATCAGGTGGACTGTATGCTCGTCTGCCGCCTTTTTTCTATAAAAAAGGTGGTATTGTCCCACGGCGCTTGTGGTAGCGGCTTTGTTATCGGCATTTGACCGACCGATTGGCGCAGTTGGTAGTTGGTGCAAAATTGCTGTGCAAAAGGTCCCGGGTTCATTTCCCGGTCAGACATACATTTGTTTAAAAAAAAGACAAATGTACTCGTATGTTCATGTTCGGGTCTGGGTGTGTTTGTGTTTGTCTTTGTATGTGTCTCCGGACCCACGACATAGGGAATCCTAGCGTGGGCCTTTGAATGTGGCGTTATTTATTTATTTATTTACGACACGCACGGGAAGAGATGGAACTGTGTTAAAGAAGTCCAACACCACACAGGCAATCGTAACGTATCTTCAAAGAGCATAGAACACAGTCATGTAATAATTACATCTGTGTATGATTGGGCTAGTAAGAGCGAAATTGTCCGGCGCGCCATTCAGGGCGGAACGTGGCGACGACGGCTTTCACTGTCCGCTGCGCGCGCATGCGCGCATGGCAGCAGTTACTTTTACAGAAGCATACTGTCTTTGTATACATTTTGAATTTAAACCCTATAAAGTGACGAGTAGCTTTCTGTGCGATACTGTTCAATACTTGTTGCATTGAGACACAACGTGACTGAACGGGTCCTCCATCTCCCCATGGTATAAAAGAGCGCTTACGATTTTATTATATCCCATATACCTATAACTATTTATATATAAAAAAGAAATAATTAAGAATTGGTGTTTTTACGTTGTCAGCAATTTGCGGTATAGCGTCACTGTCCACACTCCACACTGTTCTCGCCAATCGTCTCCTACACGCCAACAAGATTGGTATTTTTGGTTAAATCTTGTGATTATTTAATATAACAGCATGGATGACGAAGTTCATTTACCCAAACTTCAATATACCATAACCTAAAACCAAGAACCTCCACACGAGCAACAGAGAATTATTTGGCAGAAGATTTCTTCGGGTCCCGCTTTTTTCAGCCCTATCAAGCATTTCAATTATCATTTAGCCGCCAATTGATATGATATTTCAAAGTTGGCAAAACTTAACGTATATAGACTATTTTTGTTTTGGTGCATTTTATTACAATCAGTTGAGAAATATCTACACTTTGTAGTTTGTCCACAAATTTCGTTTTATCCATATTTCCTATTAATTTTGAAGAAACCTTCGAAATATATACTCAAATTAGGTAAGTGGTGTGTTTTAGATATGATTGCTTCATAAGTACCGGAGAGGTTCGCTACGAAATGCCAGTAGTTGATCCCGTGACCCGCACGCTTGCGGTTTACGGACATATTCATTGTTTGTGTTACAAATTCAGTTCATTTGTTGCTTGCATTTTGAAATGTTGTTTTAAAGAAAAACTTGCACGTTGGCCATAGAGTCTAAAATGATTGTTTAAATTATAAGTTTTAAAAAAATGCACGTTATTATTGCACCTACCACGTTATTTATGCATAACCCCAATGACTTCTATGTATTCTACATGACCGATGACTTCTGTAGAATACATAGAAGTCATTGTATAAACGTCAATTGTCAAACGTTAATTCCGTCTTTTGTCACTTTGTGCCACAAAGGATAGGTAACTAAGTAAAAAGACCTATTTTCGTGTTGGAACATAAAAAATAACGGAATGAAAGGTGTCACTAGAAAAGAACAACAAATGAAAAAAAAATCTTAGTTCTATCAACCTCATAAAGAATGTTTCTTAATTTGTAACCATATTCTGCTAAAAATATGTTTATTTCATTGAAAATTATTCACTTATTGGAAGGTGGTAGACGAGTTGACAGTTTTATCACAAGTATTAGGGGTTAAAGTATGAAATTGCCGATTTGTACTGAAAAATTAAAACGCGTTTTTTTCTAAAATGTAACATATTTATTTAATCAAAATATTTACCCTCATTATCTATACATTGTTGCCATCTAATTGGAAGTTCATTTATGCCTTTGCGATAGAACTCTGGGGATGTAGATTCGACAAACTGTGTGAAAGCATTTTGTACTGCCTCTTGGGAAGAAAATTTTTTACCACGTAGAAAATTGTCCAAATCACGAAAAAAATGGTAGTCCTTTGGAGCAAGGTCTGGCGAGTACGGAGGATGACGTATGGTTTCTAACTGGAGCTCCTGTAGAGTTACAACGGTTTCTCGTGCAGTGTGAGGTCTCGCGTTATCATGGAGCAATAATGGTGAACAGGGCCGTCTTTACCAGGGGGTGCAAGGGGTGCGGTGCACCCCGGGCGCTCACCTTTTAAAGGTAATGAAAAAATATAACGCTATAGTAAACAATTACACAATAGGATATTTGACTGTCATAGGATACACAATAGGATATTTGACTGTCATAGGATACACAATAGGGTGTTTGACTGTCTTAGGATACACTCCCGCACCCCGGCGCAGAATAGACTTAAGACGGCCCTGATGGTGAAGATCGATTCACGAGTCGGGGCTGTTTCACTGCTAGTTTCGCCATCATTGTTCGAAGTTCGGCACAGTAAACATCTGCTGTTATTGCTTGACCAGACCTGAGAAAGCTATAGTAAATAACACCATGAATAGATCAGTTACCATTACCTTTTTATTGGTAAGCTTTGCCTTCGGACACTGTTGCGGCGTTTGACCTGGGGTCAGCCATTGCATTTTTCGCTTTCGGTTATCGTAAAGAATCCACTTTTCGTCACATGTCACAATTCGATCCAATATTCCTTCATTTCTGTACCGATTCAACAAGGCAACGCAAGTTTCAACACGCGTTTCTTTCTGCAGATCAGTCAAATCATGAGGCACCCATTTTTCATATATTTTTATCTTATTGATTTGATGCAAATGAGTCAATATTGTAGGTAAGGTAACGTTAAACCATGCCGCTAATTCCTGGGTAGTTTGACTCGGATCGGCTTCCACCATTCAGCATTTCTTCAATTCAGCGTTATTCACCTGTGTGGGCGGTCTTCCACGTGGTTCGTTCTTCAAGTCGAAGTTTCCATTACGAAAGCGTTTAAACCAAAAACGCACGGTTCGTTCATTAGCAGTCTCCTCTCCAAACGCAGCATTGATATTGCGAGCCGTTTCTGCCGCGTTAGTTCCGCGTCGGAACTCGTATTCAAAGATTACTCGGATTTTCGAAGTATCTATCTTTCCCGTCTAAGCTGAATAAAAAAAACAATAATTGAAAGTCGAAAATCGAATGTTGCACATTTTTTAAAACAAGAACCTCATAGGTATCATGTGAAAAAAGTTTCACTCGAGAATCTCACACCATGAAGGTTTTATGTCAATTCAAAGTATCTATTACTATAAAACGGCAATTTCATACTTTAACCCCTATTATTAAAAATTAACGAATTAAAAGACTCTTTATTTACATGTATTACCTACCTAATTAATATCTATCTAATTTTACTTTACATTTCGGCCGAGTCGCATAGACCATTGTCACGAGCTTACTGATCTCTATAAAAGAAGATACACTTACTTTACTTTACATAGCTACAGGTATTGTACAATCTACATAATATGTCAGTATCGTGTCAGATAACTGCTGATGGCGCTGATACACAGATAGGAGAGTCGGTATAAGAATCTTGCGGTCATATATACTCGTATTAAAGATCTTATTTCCATAATAAAACGTTGCGCTGGCCATGGCGAGTTGGCGAAACCACTCTTGTTGGGTTACTTAGGACCCACGGCTTATTTACACAGGTGTACCGTGTGGCCAGAGATAAATCCTATGGACGAGGGCAACAGTTGCTCCCTCGACAATTTCTTTAGTACGGGAATTGTTTGAAATTAGTTCAATTTCTCGATTCGTATTGTAAATTTTTCATACAATAGGAAGACAGATGAATAAGCAACCCCATAAGAAGTGATTGCCTTCATAATGGACGCATGCAATGTCGGAGAGGGTACGTATGTCGTGCTGAGATTGTAAAGGCTCTTTATAGAAATAAGCTGGCAGAACAGCAGAGAGTTCACCTCGTGGTAAATGGACATCTGTATTACATGCCTACATCAGAAAAGAAGCTGGTGGAACAGCAGACAGTTCACCTGGTGGTAAATGGACATCTGTATTACATGCTATCAGAAAAGAAGCTGGTGGAACAGCAGACAGTTCACCTGGTGGTAAATGGACATCTGTATTACATGCCTACATCAGTACAGAAGCAGGCGGAACAGCAGACAGTTCACTTGGTGGTAAATAGACATCTGTGTTACATGCCTACATCAGTAAAGACGACTAACACTAACATCTCCGTAGAAGCTCTGCCTAATTTTGAAAATTTAGACGTCAGGCTTGGAAAGTTTAGGAGAGGAAAAATTGGAGTAGGCTGTGAGATGCAATTGATAAGTATAATGATATGAAAAGCTTTCCTTCTCCCATTACGTTCCATACGCGATAGAATGAGAAGGATTTGGGTAGACTGGTGTGGAGAGCGAGCCGTGTGATGTCTTCGGTTTTGGAATGGCAACACCCCATCTCTCCCCGTGGGTGTCGTAAAAGGCGACTAAAGGATAATAAAACCGCTACCACGAGCGCTGAGGAACTATACCACCCGTAAAGAGTGGGTGGACTGGTCAACCCGCTTGGACAGCGTGCCGTTTGAAGGCCATACATCCCTCATGTATACACGACAGTGTGTTGTGAAGAGGAGGGTGTACGCTGCAATCCACCAGTCGCTGGGTGCACTTGACTGGCCTCGGTACCCCCCTCTCACAAAAGACTACCTTGAAATGTACTACATTTCCCATTTCCCAAAATGTAAGTACGTGTTTCGGCAGTGAGTGACATATGCCAGAGCCCATTATCATCCCATCCTATCGTGTTCCGTCCCATTTTCCTAACCATGTCCCCAAATACATTTCCATATCTCCGTCGCTATGCAGCGTATCCGGGGGCGTGCCAACGTTTGTCATTCTGGACTGATGTTGGCATGTATCGCGGATGTCCATGGGCGACAGTATCCACTTACCATCGGGTGGAACATATCCTCGTCTGTCGCCTTTCCATAAAAAATGTACATGAGAAGGTTCCTGAGGAGGCCTGTGTTAAGCAGTGGACTAAAAAATGGCTGGTTACGGTATGAAGAGCAGGAAGTACTTTTTAAAACGATGTTGATTTTATTGTTCTATTTTCATTCAACTTAGTTTTCTTGAATAAATATTTCTTTCTTTCGGTCTACGAGTATTTAATCATAAGAATGATTATTTATTTTTGGTAGATGTATCGCCTAAATGAAAAGTAAATAATAAATAGTGTGACTAAACTTTCATTATCAGTAAAATACCTAAGACGACTACACACACTTGCGACAGAAATATCAACAGATACCTGTTAACGTCAGAAAAGTAATCTCTGAAAACACTTAGCCGATTCGAATAGGTATTTGTAACAAGTATTATGTTCGTAAAAGTCTGTCAATATTTATTTCAACGTAAAAACAGATGAATGACGCTCATATGCAGAAAGCATTATAAATCGTTAGAAATATTTTGGTATACAAGAAAATTAATTATTCCGACGATGCCATAAGAACAAATTAAAATCCTGGTAATGTAAAGGAACCCATGCTTACGTTATCTTTAATTGGAATATCAATTCATGAAACCAATGATGTCGTAAATAAAAATTTATCGCTGGTGTTTCGATAACACTTTCAGCACATTTAACACACAACACCTACTTCAAATTTAAAAGTAAATACAATTCAAAAACTTACGTATTTCGTAGAACTCATCCTCCTAACTCGATTCACCGGCTTCTTCTGCGCTCTTCTGTATTTATTGTTATCTCCCGTAGTCTTATCTTCTAACACAAACCAATCAGTTACAGAACCTCTACGACAAGTCTTCACACCAGTAGAAACACCACTAGCACGTCTAGCACTTATCACTTCCGACAATTCCTTCTTAAAGTCTTCCCTCACTTCACTAAGCCTGTTAACTTGCAATACCTTTGGGGATGGGAGAGTACTGAAAGAGGCATTTCGTCTCGTAACCACAACACTCAACGGTTTGTCGTCAGATTTAGTATACGGTTCAGAATCACTCATGTAGTTCTCACTGAATAGCTCTACGGCTTTATCAAACTCTTCGAGAAGGTCTGTCACTGACTGAGTCTTTAAAATATTGGCGACTATACCACTGGATGCAGATGTTACGGTAGACATGCTGGAATTAGGATTTGGCGATTCCAGATCGTCGTATTCCCTTATACTTTTTAGAAAAATACCTTTGTCATTTTCGTAATAAACGTTGGCTATGCGTTCGAGGCTGTCGTTGGAGCCCCAGATAGGGTCGCTGCTCCCGAAGTTATAAGAATAATTCCTTTTCAACGTATCAGTCTTCAGATGCTGCTGCTCCTCTTCCTTTTCCATTTCTTCTTCTATCGCTTTGGGTAAAAACTCGAAACTCTTACTGCGTTTGTACAAAGGTCGATTCTGTCGTTTCTCAACCATGTCTTTATTCTTGAAGAACCACGACTTTTTAGATTTGTTTTCAGACTCCGTCTTCGGTTTCGTCTCCGGTATCTTTTCTTTTCGTTCCTCTACAATAGCTTTCCATTTCGGTTTATCCTGTTTATCTCTGTCTTTAGCGAACAGACTCAGTCGGGAAAACTTCTCGCGGAAACTGAATGTTTTCTTCAATTGAGGTAAGCTTTCGTCCGACGACGTCAGTTTTTCGGAAATAGGTGAATCGGGGATTATAGGGAGACACGACGAGCGAAACGTTGAAGGTTTCACCAGAGCCAGATTGTTGGGCCTCCCTAGAACAGCTCTCGGTGGCACGGGCTTGAGTTTCTCGGGCAAATCGCCGAGAAGACCACGTTCTATCATCATGATGCTTTCGGCGTTAATTTTCTTCAGCACATCTGGTCTTCTGGTTGGTCTATCCTTATCTTTGTCCATGTCGGCTGTTGTACGCGTCATTACCGACCCGCGGCGTGTATTCGACTGCCACTCAGCTTGTTATCTAATCCGATAAGAACTGATAATGCCCTCTCGTGTATTGTGTGCTAAAGTGTTCGATTGTTGAACGATTCCGTTCTACTTCTGTTTTAATTTTTAAGACTCTTTTCTTGTTACATAACGCAAACACCTGCTTACCTGTCTGCCAAGTGTTGCATAAAAAGCTATAATGCCAGTATATTTAAATTTAATCAGTCAATAAATAAACAATCAGTCCAAATGACTTGCTAATACTTCAATGCAATCAAACACGATTATCCATGAAAACTGTAATCGGTTCCTGATAACACTTCCGTGTTAAAACAGATATTCCATAATCAGTCTAATTTTGAATTACTTCACGTTAACCCAATTTTTGGTTTCATTGTGGAGTTTGTTATGTCTCCATCCAACGACGTGCTGTTCGTATTGTCGACGATCCCACTCTCACGGGCGGTCTGGAACCCCTCAGCGTTCGGAGAGACGTTGCATCTCTCTGTGTGTTCTACCGCCTGTACAATGGGGAATGCTCTGAAGAATTGTTCAACATAATTCCTACCTCGGGTTTCTACAACCGCACCTCCCGTCACAGAAGTGCTGTCCATTCGCATTTCCTAGATACGGGGGTGTCACGCACTGTTCGGTCCAAATAATATTTTATATCGCGAACCCGTAGGCTGTGGAACGAACTGTCCCAAGAGGTCTTTCCATTGTGCTACGATATGGCGTTCTTCAAGAGAGCTGTGAATAGGATGTTGCAAGGTCGGCGGCGCGCCCGTATACCCCCTGGTGTTGCAGGTGTCCATGGGAGGTAGTAACACCTACCATCACGTGGGACGGCTTGCTCGTCCGCTCTCTTCTCAATAAAAAAAAACTTAGTTAATTGCTTAATATATAACAGCGCTAAGAATAAAAGTGTCGTCATGTCATAAATAATAAATAATAAATAAATCATAATAAATAAATCATGTCGTCAGATAGAAATGAATTAGGATATACTGATATATATATATATTGCCTACCTAGAGCCTTGCAAACAAAACGAACACAACGGTAGAATCGAAATTCGTTACATGGCAACATGCCCCCGTTCCAACTCTACTTTCAGCTTAACTTACGCCAATTAATTCTCATAAGAGCAAAAATATGATTTTGTATGCATTCCAGCTTACGGTACCTATACTGCACTCAATAATGTAATTGAGGTAGGTTTAAAAACTTCTATGTAATCTTAGTAAGTCGGAAGGCCGTTGCTCTTTGCTGAATGTTTAAATTTCCCACACAACGATATATACAGACTGTACAATTGGTTATGGTAATCACATACAACATACAATTATAATGACTATATTCATCTTATTACACCCGGAAGAAAGTATTGTGAGCCTTTATTACACCCTTATCACTTTGTTTGTGTTGGCAGATAGATTCTCAAAGATGCGTAATTTTATTTATCGAATTGTTTGAAGTAATTATTTTAAGTTTCCTAAACATCGGCAAGCCACACAACAAGTATAGTCCGCACAAATTATAAATTATAGTTTTTATATACGCTTTTCAAAGTCAAAACCAGCTGTAGAATACAAGATAATTATACTAGAAATAAACAATAAGTTTAAAAAGAAGCTTATTGTAAAAACTGGTAGAATCGATTGACTATCAATATAGAATAGAACAACCTATTTGCAGCTTTTGGGTAATTCCAGTGACATGGTGTATATGTACAATTTGAGGGATCTGAGCTAAATAACAGGTTACCTGAAAATAAATAATTCTCTTTTTAAACTGCGTAGTTTCAAAAAAAATACTACAAGAATATTTACCCATTAAATAATATAACATTGTATTTCAGATAGGCGCAATGCCAAATGTGTTAGTACTCTATTAAAAATTCTCATAGTTTAAGTGAACACAGTAATGATATTTTTGTGACAGTCTATAGACCAATTTATATTCTATAATAAATCGGGTCTGAACGTGTAGGTATAATAATTTTTCATAAAGGTATTTGTTTACCTTGTGTATAATAATAGTACATTACTGTCCAGGCCCGAAATATAGCAATTGACGGCCGAGTAATATTGGAAGGACGAGGCGAAGCCGAGTCTTTACGAAGTGATTTTAAAAGGACGAGGCGAAGCCGAGTACGCGTTGCTGATTATGCGTTCAGACGCGATTTAGAATATAAAATGTGTACAAAACTCGAAAATTTAAGAAGTTATATTCTTTAAACCAAACAAAACATTGTAGCTACTCTATATTGTAGCGGTAGGTAATGTTCATTTGCGTCACAACCTTGAAGAGAAAGTTTAATCAATATCGACCTATCTCTGTACTATTTCGACCAACAAAATATTATTTTCAATGCGTTAGCAACGGCTAATCGCGTCCCAATTTCTATATGAATTATTCTTATGTTGAAATTTCCAATATTATCTGTGATTATTAAGCACAATAAGAAACCTATTTAGATAGGTACTTCAAACTGCGCAAATTCTATTAATATATGATATATGTAAGAACGATATAAAAACATTTTGTGTTCTAAGTGCCACTTATTATATGTCACTCACGTGTGTTGTGATGTAAATGAATAAGTAATATACTGAATTCCCATGACCCTTTCCATTTATTAAAAATAACTAGGTGCTAACAATGGTGTTTTGTTACAAAGTTATAACTGAGACGCCGAGAAGATCTGGGAGCCTGTCGCCAAGGAAAAGATCACCTATTGGAAGAATTTCTGAGAGTAAGTACTTATAGTAGGTACATAAGAAAACATTGTCGTTTCAATTTGGGGCAAATGTAAAAGTAAAAAATGGATGATACTATCAGAAGCTCTTCATAAGAAATGTTGGACACCCTCGTCATGTTGTCAGACCACCTAGGGCATATAACTTTTTATCGCTAATGGATGAAAAGTGTTTTGTCGCCATGGTGATATTCTAAATGCAAACGCCTGAAGTAATAATTGAATAGTATTTTACAAATTGACAGTAATTTGCTCACATATGGTAGCAGGCGATTTGAAATATTTACTTTAAAGATTAATACTTCCATAATTTTTGCACTCGTTACTATAATAATTATAGAATTCATATTTATTTCATTTTTTAACCCCAAAACTGAAATTTGCCGCACTAACAATTTTAAAGCTAGAACTCATCACATGACCGAGTCTGAAAATAAGTCATAGATAGGTAGGTATCTGAATTCTAAT
The DNA here is from genome assembly GCA_914767545.1 of Sesia apiformis. Lineage (NCBI taxonomy): Eukaryota > Metazoa > Arthropoda > Insecta > Lepidoptera > Sesiidae > Sesia > Sesia apiformis. The sequence continues at coordinate 2,581,003 of OU611968.1, forward strand.
TTACTTTTGCATAGCTTTCAGCCAAAATAGTACTAGTACCTATCTTAGGATTTAATGCAACTTACAGGGGTCCGGGCTAGTTTCATATCCTACTTTATATAATTTATGATATCTGAAGTAACTGAAGTTTTGATAGGTAGGTATGTACTTGGCGAAAGTCCAAGAGTAAAATGTGAATAGCCTACGCTTCACTATTCAAACTAAGCTGTTATATGTATTGTTTATAAGTTATTGTTAGCGTCAACATAACCGTAACCAGACCATAACCACATCGTTTTTTGCATGAAGCATGTATGTTCCTAAAACGCCACGCTCGCCAAGCGGATTGGCGAGTTCAGTTTTTTAGAGATGTAATTCCTCAACGCTTTTGGTAGCGGCTTTATTATTACTTGGACGCCTTTTACGCCATCCACGGGATGGGATATTGCTATTATAAAGATGGCCGACACCACACCGGCTACACAATTATTGTTAGGCGTATGTTCGATAAGCTCTTTTGACTTTCCACCGTCGATATGTTTTTTACTTCCAAAACAAGATGTTATGAATTTATTGTTATAGTTGATCACCTGATATAAAGGGTCACAATCATAACACACTAACATTGCTTTATTTACAGTTCCAGCCTCAATATCAGAGCTAATTGGCTCCCTGGACTACGAGGACAATAGTGCATTAGGCACTATACCTGAGCGGGAATGGCGCTTGTTAGCAGTACTGGCACGGAAAAGGGAAGAGGATGATGAAAGGGAGAGGCTTGCTGATGAGTTCCGGAGGATGTGGCAGAAGGAGAAGGAAGAAAGGGAAATGGTATGAACAAGTCGGCTGTGCAAATTAAAAATCTTCATGGACAATCCTTTTCCCGATTTTTACGATATCCGTATCATGGAATAAGAGTGGTTTTAATGAAATACCATTGTCTTGTAGTCATTTGAGATAAATTTAATTAGCTTTAGAAGGACAAACTCAAACGTTTTTCGGTTGTCCTGTATCGGTTTATGTGTACTTACTGTGTTTTTAGTTCAGACGGTAGACTTTTTATAAAATACTCACGTGGTGAAAAGACTTATTGACTTATTTCATGACGTTGGTGGCATCAAGTAGTGTAGCACCCCTTATTTCGCCTCCTACCGCCTCGCGCCCTCAGCGTACCGGCCGCACTCCGCGTCAGTTACTCTATTAAATTACTATACTAATTACTAGCAACTTATTAGTTGAAAACCGCCTACCAACGCGAGACCACAGACGCCGAGCCCGCAGTGTCCTTTGTTTCTGTAAACTCATCTTTATGAGATTAAACGAGTATCTCATGAAACCTGTTGCTTAGTTTCATTTATAGTTGTTGGTTTTAAATACAAAACTGAAAATCTGTATTTCAGACATATCATTCTGTCATTAGAGCATAATATTCGTAATTAGAGACTGTGTTAAAGGGCGACTAAAGAGTTGGTAGTAATCGCCAATCAACCTAAGGGTCATTTATCACCTATGGCGGTAAATTGACCGATTCCAAAACAATTTAAATTGTATTTCATACTCGTCATAAATACAGTTGAAATAAATTACATATATAAAAGGAAGCTGCCATCTCAAGCGTTTTAAAAATGAAACATGAGTATAAATTGATTTTAAATTGGTCATTGACACTGCAGTCATCATGGGCATTGTAGATTTGACCCCTAGTGTCATCAGTTAGTTACCAAAAAGTGTTTTTAATCGTCTTACTCACTCACTTCAAACCTATCAATTAGGTAGAAATAGAAAACTTTCTCCGCGGCATCTCAAACACTATGTATCATTTTAGGTGGAGGCAGAAACCTCAGAACAGTACAAGAAATTCCTGTGCCAGAAGCGCGAGGATGAGCGTTGGTTGATCGAACACAAGAGATTGCAAAGGATCGCCCAGCAGCAGCTGAAGACGGGACAATTGCTAAACTGCATCAGATCAAAGGAGCAACGTGCAGCAAATATGTTAGCTTGGATGGACGATAAGAAGGTATTGGTTTTCTGCAATTCACTCTAATTTATATTTATTTCTCTAATCTCAAATACGGAAGAGTAGCGTGAAATGTAGGTACTGTAATTCTCAGTTTATCCTATTCCCCTAATTTACGCAAGTATTTCGGTAGTGAGTGGGGGCGGCGCACCCGCATGCCCTCTGGTGTTCACTTAACATCACGTGGGACCGCTTACTAGTCCGCCCACTTATGTATATATATATGCCAGAGTCCATTCTGATCTCATTCTATTCCTCTCCATTTCCATAATCATTCGCTAAATCCATTCCTAAATCTTTAAAAGTTAGGCACCGTATTCGGGCACGTGCTAACTTTTGTCATTTTGGACTGATGTTGGTACTTATGTTCGCTGGTGTTGTCCTGCAACAGTAGCGATAAGTACCAACATCAGAATCACGTATCACCGTATTGATACGTATCACCAGGTGAACTGTCTGTTTGTCTACCACATTCTTTCTATAAAAAAATACTTTATTCTCAGGCGACAAATGTCCTAAGTAAAGCTATAGAAGATCAAGCGCGTGCGCAGTTGGCCGCAGATAGACGGTCGCGTCTCGGCGCGGCTAACGAGTGGAGACGACGCGTCGAGTTGGCAGACTTGCAGCGGCGCGCGGAGGCAGCTGGGAGAAGACGTAACGCTATATTGAGGAATGCTTCACAGGTACTTCTGACAGTCCACCACTCATGGCCCTTCAACCCTAACTTGCGTGATCTCTTTCCGGCGCGCACTTTGTCGACTCCCTGAAATTGTCATCTTTCTCCATAGAACACTTCTCCCCTTTCTGGAACGTGTACGTCACAGAACATAGGTTCGTCGCCGGGCGGTCCTAACACAGGTAATGTCGTGCTTCTCTAACAGTCAGGTCCGGACTGGCCATAGAGCAAATCGGGCAAATGCCCGATGGGTCGTTCGCCTGGTGGGCCGGCCGGCGCGCCCCGTTCTGACTCGATAGATCGGAAATCGACTTTTTTACAAATTTTTTTAAATGAAATTTTTTATTTTAGTGAGTCAAGTTGCTTGTGAAAGATCCTTTTCGACCCTAAAAATTATAAAAAATCGCATGAGGAGCACCTTGTGATCCGATAATCTAAATTCTTTCATGATAATGGCGATAGAAAAAGATCTGTTGATTTTAGATTGCGACGAAATTATTGACTAAGTAGCCGAAAGCAGTGAGCTTCTTCGGAAGTCATTGATTAACTAACTTGAATTCTTAAAAATGAAAATAATCATGATTTTTTTTTTCTATTCGTAGTTTTCCTTTCTTATGGAGGCCGGTTGTCTCTAAAATGCCCGGGGCCGCGGTTTTAGGTTCCAGGCCGGGTCTGCTAACAGTATATAAACGTGGTAATATAAGAATAAGTTGTTGAGGACAGATGCTTGCAACTTGAGGCGACTAGCGAATGAAGATGACGCGTTGATGACGCGACTTTGATCTCAAATTATTGTAATCTTTTTTTTTTTATAGATTAGTGGGCGGACGAGCAAGCGGTCCCACGTGATGGTAAGTGTTACCGCCGCTCATGGACACCTGAAACACCAGGGGGTATGCGGGCGCGCCGCCGAACTTGCAAAATCCTATTCACAGCTCTATTGAAGAACCCCGTATCGTAGCATAATGAAACGACCTCTTCAGGCAGTTCGTTCCACAGCCTACGGGTTCGCGGTATAAAATGTTTTTTGGACCGAACAGTGCGCGACACCTCCGTATCGAGGAAATGCGGATGGACCGCACTTCTGTGACGGGAGGTGCGGTTGTAGAAATCCGAGGTGGGAATTATATTAAACAGTTCTTCAGAGCATTCCCCATTGTACAGGCGGTAGAACACACAGAGAGACGCAACGTCTCTTCGAATGCTGAGGGATTCTAAACCGCCCGTGAGAGTGGCATCGTCGACAATACGAACAGCACGTCGTTTGGATGGAGTCAAGTGGGTCCAATTGGTATTTCGGTGCGCCGGCCCAGAGATGAGAGCAATACTCCATATCGGGCCTCACCTGAGCTTTGTAAAGCATTAGGAGTTGCCCAGGGGTGAAGTACCGCTTCGCTCTGTTCAGCACACCGAGCTTTTTGGAGGCCATTTTGGCCTTATTAATCTGGAAGTCCAGACGTAAAAAATAAATCACAAGCGAGTGGTCAACACCAATACAATCTTGGATTGTATTTAAACGAGGAGCAAATACTAAATGAACCGGATCTCATGATCAATAAAACAAATTATTTTTTAATACTAATTGAAATAAATAGTTTTAAATTAGGTAGGTACTAAGAATATCATCACACAGTCGACACGGGCCTCCTATTTCTGTATTGTCATCAGAGAACCTAACCCATCTTTAAATTTGCTGCCATTTGAGTAAAGCTAGTTTAAGAGTACTTAACGAGCGTTCCCCGGTGGTGGTTGGATGACAAGCGTCGAAGATTGTATGATCTTGAGCTCTTCTCAGCCCTCTAACTTTGGAGGTCTTCGGCCCCTGCGACAGGTGCGGGAGAGGGCTGCGGAGATGTACAGGAGTGGATAGACATAGCCCTATGGTATGGTATAACCATCGTTTACTCAGTAACATGTCAGTATCTAGATTGATTGATTCTCTTAATTCTCTGTTTGCCCAAACGCTGACTGGTGTCATAAAATCATTTTATCTGTGCAATAAATTACAAATAAATAAAAATGTGAGACAACATTAAAAAACTGTTCATTTTTAGCGTGCAGCGATATCCAACGCTCTCAACACATGGGAATCTTCCCGCCTCCGTATTGAACTGTCAGCGTTGGACGCGGCAAAGCGCGCGCAACATGCGGCGCGCGCGGCTTTCACTAACGCAAAGAGTACGCGGCTTGCGCGTGCGCGAGAACATCAGATTAGACGCGCGAGAAAAATCGCGACGATTACAGCGCAAATGAGAGAAGCTATTAGAGATAGCAGAAGATAGTGAAGGGGATCGCTTATTTTGTGTACAGTACAATTGTATATAGAAGACAGGACGCATCAACCATTTTTATTTCAACCTTTATGTCGACGCCTGCGCAAGCTTTCGTGCTCGAAGACTGGTAGGTGAATAAGCTCGTCTTTTGTACGATGTTGTGCAATGAATGAAAAAAAATGAATAAAGAATGAAAAAAAAAAATGTGACGCTTGACGTGCTGTCTTCTATACGAGAATTTGTTCGTATCACTCAACAGTTGATCTCAATCCCACTGCTCAAATAAATGTATAAGTGTACTGTATCCACTTTTTTATAATAATCTAAATAAATGACAAATAAGTTTAATATTTATATTTCATTTATTACTTGATTGAACTTGTGCTATGAGAACAAATTTCACAAAAAAAAAACAAATGTAATAATTTCGCTAATATTCAAACAATATTTTATTGTCCAAAATGGTTGGACCTAAGAAGTCTCTGATACCTTAGGTCTAAACTTTTTAAACAATAATTGTTTATATATAATATATCAGCGAAATGATTGCAACCAGCCTTATCCACAGCTGGACATGGGCTTCCTTATACCTTATACGCAAAGGGATGTATGGCCTTAAAACGCTACGCTGACCAAGCGGGTTGGTGAGCACTCATTTAGTCATTGTCGCGGGATAATGTACCTCGTTACCCCTCTCTCAGAAGACTACCTTGAAATGTACTACATTTCCTACTTTATCATATTTCCTCAATGTATTTACGTGTTTTGGTAGTGATTGAGATATGCCAGAGCCCATTTCCATCCCATCCTATACTATCCCTAACCATTTTCCCAACTTTTTCTCCCAATCCATTCCTTAACTGGCCAACCCGCTTGGTCAGCGTGGCGTTTTAAGGCCATACAACGCTCATGCATGTCCAGCAATGGATACTGATAGGGCTGGTTGCATTGCATTGCAATGTCATCACTGATTTCAGTCCGATATCACAATTTATTTCCATCACATTTCACTCATCATCGTCAAACTTATTCAGATCCTTAGTAGCTGCAGCTAATCTGGCTCTGGCCTTCCTGTACTGCCGGAGTACTGCTTCCGCGCCTAAAAGCAGTGCTGATGCTGAACTGGACGAGGGTTGGGGGCGTTTGATGGTAGTCGGGATGGGAGTCTGAGATATGGTATTGTAGATAACGGTTATGGTGCCCGTTGTTACGAATCTGAAGTTTGTGTCCTGCGGAAAGAAGTTTATTAGGTTTACAACTAGCGAATTTTACGTGGTGAAAAAAAAATTGAAATTCGTTGGAAAATAATCGAGATATAAGCTATTCAAAATTTAACTACATTTGTCAGAATATTTTCTTAGGTTTTCGCGATTACCATACATAGCAATTAAACAACTTTGAACGGTTTAAAATCGCGTATATTTAACATTATTTATATCCCGACGTTTTGAACACTTTGCAGTGGACGTGGTCGCAGGGTGACTAATTGATTTTATTTGTCACTTGAGTTATTGATAATAAAATAACTCAAGTGACAAATAAAATCAATTAATCACCCCGTGACCACGTCCACTGCAAAGTGTTCGAAACGTCGGGATATAAATAATGTCAAATATACGCGATTTAAACCGTACAAAGTTGTTTAATTTCACTACATTTGTCAGATTTGTCCACTGACGCGCTACTCCCGATGATGGCGTCATAATATTATTATTATTATTGTGTAGTAGGCGAGCAGCGTCACTGCTGGTATGCCTATAACGTGTTAGTTGGTGTTATATGTTTTGACATATCTATTCTGCTGGAAGCCATTTGTCAAGTCTGTTCTTGAAACTGACTTGATTTCTTGTGGTTGCTTATTCCATCTATGTCCACAACTCTGTTGCTTAGTATATTTTGGCCTGCTTTTGTATTGTTTGTTTGTATTTGTCTTTTGTTTTGTATTGGCCTGTTTGTTTTTTAATTTTTTCCAATATTTTTAATCCTTAAAAGGGCTTTAATTTACAATGTTTAAAAGGAAGATTAGCTATTTTCCGTGTTTTAGAACTTTGTAGAGATTCAGAAACACTATTCAACGAAATATCGTTTGTATGTAAATGTATTGTGACGTCACATACTTGTATGACGTCACAAGTATTGAACACGTCATGTATTGTTCAAAGTTAAATGTTAGTCAACATTTAACTTTGAAAGGCTATAAAAATTCGTTATTTTTAAAGATATCGTAATTAAAATTGACGAGAATATTTGTAATTTATCAAACCTTTTTTAAGTAAGCAATAAACTCTATAGAAAGATAGCATTATTTATTAATACCTACCACAAGATGTGGTTTCGCCAACACTTCCAACTCTTTAATCAAATGGCATCCACCGACGAAGAACCTTCGGCTCTCGGCTTCCACGACATCTAACTCCTCAGGTCTAGAGCAGAACAGCCGCTTCTTGTAACGACCGGGGTGTAAGGAGAGAGCGAGATAGGTATACCCTTCTGTACGATGACGTCCCAACCAGTCCGTTGAGATCGCTTCCAAGAAGATTTGGATGGGAGGTGGATCTGAAATGAACCGTTCAAAAATAAGCCATATATAAGGTGTCACTGAAATAATTAAGGGTAGATTCGATTCTACCCGTTCTTTTCATAATTTTTGTTCATTTCTGAACTGAATTTCTCAAACTGTTGTCTTACAATTTGTACTAGTTTTCAATAAGGAACTCCTTTGTACTGTGAACAGATAGATATCTTTAATATTACCATCAACAATCAAGGTAACCATCTCCTACTTCTAACAAATGTCCCACATACCTGACCCAGCGTCCACTTCCAACTCCAAATCTATGACATGTCCAAAGCACCACTCTTCAACATCACCGCTCCGCAACACTTGACTGATGTGCGTTCGCCCTTTAAGGGAATTGGTGCAGTGTATTTCATCTGGTACCTAGGAGAAAGGGTACCTTGAAATACGTTCGTACAGGAGGATCGCTATCATAACTGTACACCATTGGCCTATCTCCTCTGTATATAGGTTTCTGTATTCCCAAGGCTTGCAACCACTCCTTATACTCTATTCGCATTAAGAAAAAATGTGACGTCATTTGTCCAATGTACCTTACACAGCGTCAATTGGTCATTCGAGGAAAGCCCCCGCTCGTAATTAGTCAGAGGTGAAATCACATGACCTCGGTCACGTGACATCACATTTTTCTTAATTTAAACTAGTCTAGTTGATAAAAAAGACCTTTACCTTCCAAAAGGTTGGGTAGTAGCGATTTTGATACTTATGTTGTTTCGGTCGGATCCCTAATGAAATATCCAAGTTTTCGACCTGGGAGGAGGTGAGAGGCGCGGACTGATCTTGGAGTAAAGACCTAAAAAAATGTTTTTTACGAAATAAGTCGCGGCCCGTTGATCCTACAAACGAAATATCTATATACAAACTTGAAGTATATCTAATTGCGGACAATTTATGCAGTGAATTTATTTGTGAAGATAAACCGCCTTTCGATGACAAGAGGTGCGATGGTAAAAATCCAATGTAGGCATCAGATCTAACAGTTCCCTAGAACATTTCCCATTACACAAGCGGTTAGAAGACGCAGAAGAAACAACATTTCTTCGGAATTATAACGATTGTACACCAGCCGTGGGAGTAGGATCGTCGACAATTCAGACAGCACGCCGTTGGACGAAGTCAATTAATGGGTTCAGTTGGTATTTAAGTGCACCTGCCAAGAGGTGTGAGGGGGCCTAATTTGATATATTTAAAATTACCTGGGAGTGAAGAACTACAATGCTCTATTCAGTAGTTTTTTACACAGAGTTTTTTGCGGCCAATTTGGTCTTGTTCTCCAGATCACTCTGGAATGAACTCATCTGGATCTGCGGAATGGAAGTAGTACTTCAAGTAGGGCAAAACTTACATAACTAACCTTTATATGAAACTCGATGTACAAGTTGTCGGCGTCGAAGTTGGTAGCTGTTAATATTTCCAGTGCTACATTGTACTGCTTCTTGCCTAGAGGAGGCATCGTGAAGTTTACCAGTTGCTTCTGTCGCTTCTCCCATTTTCTGAATAGCTTGTTTAGCTGAAAATGTTAATGCACAATCATGAATGAAAGTAATTATCATTTTTGAAAAACTAGTGGGAATTAATTACTGTATCTATAGCTTATTATGTATATAAATCAGTTCTAAGGGGAAAGTGCACGCTGCAATCCCACAGTCGACTGGGATATAGAAAACTCCACATTCAGTTACATTCCATTATTGTTTCCTATCCTTTTCTAAATCCATTACTAAATCTGCAAAGCTAGGTGGTTTATTCAAGGACGTATCAACGATAATACATATATTTTTTAAATAATGCCACATTAAGACTCCGTATTGTGGGTCCAAACACAGACCTGAACAAACCTGAACACCCAGACCTGAACAAACACCTGTCTTTAAACAATTGACTGACAAACCCGGGGCCTTTTGCACAGCATTCAGTACTACCAACTGGGCTAATCAGTTGTCATTCTGGGCTGATATTGTCGTGTATCGCGAATGTCGCAGGGGACAGTATCCACGTACCACCAGGTGGAAGTCTAGAACTTTCTTGCAATAAAAAATTATTTTTTAAAACCTTTTCTTCACAATGAACCAATTTTTTTATTGTATCATACAGGTAATTATTAATAGTTGTCAATTACTTGGACAGTTACTATTTACCATCTGATGTTAAATTGACACTTTCTTTCCATAGAAAAGCAAAAATATTACCAATACTGCCAACTCATCCCCATCGACACCATCTCCGAAATTAACATCAATGGAATATTGGAAGGCCCACCGCACGCCCGTCGCAGTTTCCACGGTATACGGGTTCAAATCCAAATTGTTTACGTCTGGTGATATGACGAGACAGTTGGATGTTGTATTATGGTACAGTGAGAGGAGGATAGCCTCTTGTTTTAGAAGGAGTTGAGAGTCTCTGAAATTATTGTAGTTTATGATAAGTTGTACCTGCAGTAGGCATATTTCAATTAACAAAAAACACTATTCACAAATGCAAAAGTCTAATAAATAATAATAATAATAAATGCAAAAAAATATTAATAAATAGCAAAAGTCTCAAGTCCAAATTGTAAAACTTGTGGAAAATTGTGGGCGGAACGGAGATGAAAGATCATTTTTTATGCCGAAATTTAAAATTAATATACATATATGCAACATCTTAGCAGCTGGAGCCATTTGCAGATGCGGCTGAGATATCGTGCAACTTAGCCAAATGAACTAATGTAGTCTAAATAGTGTTGTTATCATGGGGCTCACATGTCCGAATGCGGATAAAAGTATCAAAAATATATATATTAATAATTTGCCTCATTATTCGTGAATGTGAATACTCTTTATTGCACAACAACAACAAAATAAAACAATAACAGAAATTCATGAATCGCTAAAAGCGATCCCCGTTCGACAAGCTTTGAGTATTTTAATAGTTATAATTTTAATTTTAAATTAACCATTAAAATATATATATGTATTAATATTTAATAAATAAATATAAATATTTATATTTTAAAAATTAATATTTTAATCAATTTGTGGATGAGATGGGATTTAATGGAATGGCTTCAGAGATAATGGAATTGGAAGGGATTGGGAGAAATGGAATAAAATACTGATAGGCTGGGTGGAACGGGATGTGATACAAATATGTACATCTAACTGTATACTCAAGTGCACACAAACAAAGTTGCAGGAATGGGCGTAGCCAAGGTAGAGTAGGTTGAGGTGCTTGCCCCCCTGGCATAGGGAAGAATAAGTAATAGAGTTTCTGTATTACACAATGTCTATTTAAATTATAATACATATAAGAAATTTGCTGGATAAAATTCTGACTACACTCATGGCCGTGGGCGAAGCTAATGTTACAAAAATACTTGAATAATACTCACTCATTATAATCTGAATTATCAAGCACAATATGCATTGCTATCCATTGCTCCTTTTCTTCAGCAATATTTTCTTCACTCCTCAACAAATACCCCATTGAACTTGTATCCTCTCCAAACCTTCCAGGTTTGTCATTCAAACTCAAGTGTTCCAAACATGAATGCAAATGAGACGTATTTAATTTATTTTTTTTAGAAATTATGGGCACTGGTAAATAATGGTCTTCATGGATATATGTAAATATTTTATGAGGTTCTAATTCTGAGTCCTCTATCATATTGTGATAATTAAGTTCCGTTTCAGAAATACAGTTGTGAATGTCAGTGTAACAATTTAGTTCCCATAAACTGAAGATTTTCTTTTGCCATTTAAATGTGTGTTCCTGTACAGAATTGTTATCAAGATTTTGTAAGTTAACACTATTGGATTCATGTGTATATTCCTCAAATTTTGGCAATGATATTATTCCATCTTGAGGTTTAATTTTAATTCTGAAACACATAATTAAAATAGTTAAATTGATAGTTAAAAATAAAGAATTAATTAATTTGGCTTTTAAATACTAAACTACTATTTAACAAAGGAACGCTTAAAAAAAATAAAAGATTTTTTGTATTCATGATACATCTTAAACAATATATTACTTACTAGCGACTCGCCCTCGCTTCGCTTAGGTTTTTTTTTCAAAAATTTCAACATAAAATATAGCCTATGTCCACCCTGAAGGTCCATTCTAAATATTGGTGAAAGAATTTTTGAAATCGGATTAGTAGTTTCGGAGATTACCTCCTACACCCAAACTTACAAACTTTACCTCTTTTTATTATTAGTGTAGATTCAGGTTTAAATAATATTTCTTCATTAAATTATAAATTAAATGGGAAGGACTGTACAATGTATGGTAAAGCCTAATTATGTGAGCTTTTTTTTTTAGACAGAGGAGTGTATAGACATGGTATTTTTGAAATCGTGAAAGTGCGGAAAAGCACGATTTTTTTTTAATTTTATTTTTTCTAAATTTTGAGGTTATCTGTGTTTTTAGTTACTGGGCAAAGAATATTTTGATGTCATAACGATTGTGGGTGTGATGACGATTTATAAGAACATTCTAGGAGTTATTAATCTAGTACCAAGTTTTGTGTTAGTACCAACTTTGCTTTCATCAGTGATTTTTTGCTAGCTTGGCTTACGCCTTGTGGTCACAAGACAAACCTAACCATCAGAGTCAGAGTGCTCTGAAGATAATAAAAGGCCAGATTCGGATTTGGCGCTTCGCCGGCCGCTGCCGCGGCACGCTCGCTTCGCTCGCTCGGCTCGCGCGTTGTATTCACAAGACAAACGTAACCTAACCCAGCAGTCGGAGTGCCCAGAACATAATAACAGGCGGGATTCGGATTTGGCGCTTCGCCGGCCGCTGCCGCGGCACGCTCGCTTCGCTCGCTCGGCTCGCGCGTTGTATTCACAAGACAAACGTAACCTAACCCAGCAGTCGGAGTGCCCAGAACATAATAACAGGCGGGATTCGGATTTGGCGCTTCGCCGGCCGCTGCCGCGGCACGCTCGCTTGGCTCGCTCGGCTCGCGCGTTGTATTCACAAGACAAACGTAACCTAACCCAGCAGTCGGAGTGCCTAGAACATAATAACAGGCGGAATTCGGATTTGGCGCTTCGCCGGCCGCTTCGCTCGCTCGGCTCGCGCGTTGTTGTTACTCGCGGCTGCGGTATAATATAAAATCCGTAAATATTTGCGAAAATGAATTTAAGGTATTATTTAATTAAAATTAATTAGTTATTATTTAATAAAAGTTAATTAGTTATTATTTAATAAATAATAATCACATGTAAAACATAAAATGATACATTCATTGATGTGTAACGAAACGAGTTGAAGAAACCTGTCAAAATGTCGGACCCACAAGTGTAAAATTTAAAATTTTAATTATTTTTTTTCCGCAAAATTATGTTTTTCCGCATAATAATATATAGCACATCAGGTACCATATTACTTATAGGATCTAAATAAAAAAAATGAGCCAAAAATTCGCTACCATACATTGTACAGTTGAGCCATTAAATGCCTTTGCTTAAATTTTAATAGAACTTACAATATCTAAATGTATGTTCATCTAATTCTATCTCGTAATTGTCAAGAATAGTCAAGACTGAAGAGTTTATATACGTATACATATATTAACGGATCTATAATGATCCGTTAATATATGATACCCAGCTATAATGATACGGATCATTATAACATGTAGGTACAATTGAGAATGTAGAGACTTACTTTATTTTTACATTTTCTATAGGTTTTCTTAGCCAATAAATTCCAGAAACTTTATTACATCTATATAAATCATTCATTTTAATTTCGTTAAAAACTGTTTCACATTCACTGTTTAAATTTAAACTTCAATTCAACTTTCACGTAGATTCTATATGTTCTATTGTAACAGGCACACTGATAATAAATATTTGTTTGTTTTTTGACCCAATTTGACTGATTATCACGATGACAACAAGACTACGTTCAAAATAACATTATTTTTTGAAAACGATGTTATTTACTTTTTAAAAGACATTGACGTTCCAAAGAGTCATTTATTATAAAATTAATCCCCTGTAGATTAAATTGTTATCTGATATACCTATATTTTCTTTAATTACGTTTCTATTTTTTTTTAACTTGCGTGAACGCATCCAATGGATGAGCTTCAAAAGCGCCAAAAAGTGGACTAAAATGACAGCCAGGGCAGAGTTTGCACTGGGTTCCATAAGTTTTCACCTTCAATCAACCAAAATATAAGGAATATAGAATTCGCAAAAGGTAATAAATGTTTCAATTTCTTTGATTCTAACAAATTTGGCTGGAAATATGCCTTTATATAGTTTTAATCGAAATAAACCATAGAGTATAGTAAAACATGTGTCCTTCCTGAGTAGATTACGAATTGCATGTTGAATAGTAGGACATTCAAAGTTCATTTTGTGATAGGTATTCCTCTTATCTGTATTTGATTCTACACCCCCCATATAACAGTTCTTATTATGACAATCTACGTCTGTTTCTGTATTATGAAAATAAAACAAGATACACCGTAATTAAAAGTCCGTGCTTGTAACGAACTATTTCCGCTGCCAAAGATATGTCATTTAACTAGTTGTCATTTGTTGTTGTCATATTTGATGTCAGTTCCTAACGGTATCGCTTTTAGTTTGGTTGTTGACGACGCATAAAAAAATAAAAGTTTTAAAAAATCTTATCAAACAATATAAACGTATCGATGAAAAGGTTTTATCTTATCTTACTTTTGCGAGGCTAAATCGATTGCAAATATCCTTTCTGTGCTTGGCAATTGAAGTGATATAATGTACTACTTTTAGTAAAATAACTTTTGCTTCATATCGTTTGTGAATCACGCGTGATTTTTTAGTGAAAATGTCTTCGGAACAGAGGGAAACCACAGTCTCAATGCCACTCACTCCGCGAACGAGACCTGATTCATATTGGCAAGCGATTTTTAACAAGGTATGCCAGTGTTTCATACTTTGTTATTCGTCTCTACGTGTATCTCAATCTGGTGATAGCGTAGGGGTATCTATTTTCTACTCACATTCGTGTTGAGTTCAAATCCTCGGCCCGTACCACTGAGTTTAAACTTGAGTACGGATTTTTAAAATTATCGCTAGCTTGGCGTTGAAAGAAAAACCGCGAGGAAACTATATGCTCGAAAATTTAAAAAAGTGGAGCATGTGTATCCACTAATCCACTCTAAACCCATATGGTGGATTATGACCTAAAACCTCTAGGGATTTACTAAAGGAAGCCTGTGTGCGTCGTTAAAGGCCCAATCAGTCCCAATTTGAAAACATAGTAGGTATTTTTAATGTTTCATTTTAATCTGGTGTGTAATTTATTTTTTAAACCTTGAATGAATATTATAATTAATGAAAGTTATATATTTATGTTAAAAATGTATAACTTTTCGTAATTTATGATGCTAGGTTTAATATAATAATGTAAATATTTAGATTAAGTACAATTTGTTAATAATTGCATGCTGTTTTATACAGCTGAATCAGGCACACTTTTAGCTTAATATGACAAACTTGTAAATACTCTGTTAAGGCAAATAAAGATATATTTATTTATTTAACATTTTAGTAATTTTTGATCATCAACACCTTATAACTACTTACCTCTTTTTACATGGGTGGATACGTTTTGTGTGTCACTTGGGAAAGTAATGTACATGTAATCATCAAAGATATATACTTAATAGAAATTTTGTCTCCCTGAAGTAAAAGAAAAATTAAGAAATTGTATAGTTTTTTTTTGTGAAAATTCTACTTAATATTTACAGATGTTTACAGAAAGTATTTTAATACAAATTCATTAACTAAAGTCGGAATTTTAATTCGATTCCAGATTTGACAATTTCAGTGTTGCAACGTTATGACAAGTACTAAATAGTAACGTTGCAAAATTATTCGATACGGAAATGGAATATTTCCGGATCGATTCTTCTCGTTTATAATTTTATTCTCGTAAACTAAGTATATCAGGAAATTAAATATTTGTGAAGGGATAATTTAGTTATGACGATTAATTTTATTACGGATCTGAGAGTTTTCTTTAATAATTGTGTGTGAAATAAATAAATAAATGTGATCATGAAGGAACATGAGAAATAAAACAAATAGATGTATTATGGTAATATTTTATTTTATAAATCGTCGCCGTCATCGCTATCGCTATCGCTGTCACTTTCTGTAACATTTATTATAAATGTGTCTGTGATATTGTCAATTAACATATCTAGCCTACTCATTTTTTCCTCTTCTTTGACAACATGGGATACGCATTTAGACCATTCGGTGGCCGTAATTTTTTGAATGCCTTCCTCAAATAAATTTCTCACGTCTGTCAATTTGAAGGTTTTATTATTTTGATCTACATGCCCCTTTACCTGAGCCCATATCAATTCGATAGGGTTCAGCTCGCAATGGTAAGGGGGCAGTCTTAAAACCGTGATCCCATGTTGTGCTGCCATTTCGTCTACAGCGTACTTATTAAACGTACTACTAAGCGTACGTACTATTCGTCGTATTGCGGAGAATGTAAATTCATCAATTTTATCTTTGAAACTTCGCTTTGGTCCAGTTTTTTTAGGGGGAGTTGGCGGCGCACCTTTATTTACTTCCTTCAAAACGTTACAAACAGAGCGTGAGGTTATTCCCAATATGTGAGCAACTTTGTTCGTACATTCATTTTCTTCCACAACTTCAAAGGCCTCCAATTGCGCAGAAGTTTCATTTTTCACGTACTTATATGCGTTGCGGATCATTACTTTTTCAGTAACAGTGAAAGCTTTTCGTGGACGTTTTTTTCTTGGAGACAAGAAAACATCCACGTCTTTTTGTGATGTACTTGGCGGAGGATCCATTTTGATGGAAAACCAAAACAAATAGATTCACTCAAAGTTCACAAAAAACTATAAACGTAACAACAAACACAACGTAACAAAACTTTAACAAAAACCCAACAAAATAACAAAATATCGATTCGCAATGAAACGAGATATTCGTGCAGTCAGACTAGGAGAATGAAGCCGAATGACAAGATAAACAAAATGGCGATAGCTGCACGAGCGCGCACGGGTTGCCAATACAGAAAACTATCTAGGCTCTTTTATTATAAGTTTTGTTTTTAATATAAAAAAAAAACAAAAATATTAACTTTTTATAAAATAAAGCAGCGGTTACTAATTAATAAATAATTGTTATGAATAATTATGTTAATTATGTATTATTATGTAATTATGTATAATTATGTATTATGTTAATAATTATGTTTATATTATTTATTTAAATAAAAATCAATAATTTAGTCTTTAATTGGCACACCAATATTATGATTACATAAACATAAATCGCGATTGTTTATCGATTTTTGTGTTCATCACTACACTATTATATGTGGTATCATTATTTTACAAAATGACAGTAGCTAATGTCAAATGTGGAATCGAATTATAATTCCGACTATAAATCTATAACTAACTTAAATATAAAATATACAGAAAGTAAAAAATCAGAAATTACATTTTACCCCTTTAAATTAACACATGAATGTGAGTCGAGTATATGTAGATATCCTTAGGCTACATCCAAACTATATTTGTGCCAAAATTTATTTCAGTTAAGAAAGAAATGCACCCCGCAGTTGATCCAAAAATTCATATATCTGTAATGAGTACTTACTGCTACCCTGCAAAATAATCAGTTTTAAAGATTATATATCCATTTCAACCAATATGGTGGCGTTAGGATTCCCGCATCCCAGTAAACAATAGACAAACAATAAAAGGTCAAACATCATTGCTTGATTGGTTTAAACTGATTATTTCGCAGGCCGGCAATAGGTACAGGATAGTGATGATTATTTGTTTAATGTGTTACAATTATAAAGGGTTTTAAGTAGACAAATTGGTAGACAACACTGTAAAGCCTACTCAGCTGATATTTAAATAATAATAAAAATAAAAATTAAACTTAACATCTGATACTGCTCACACCTCTAGGCAGGTACACCAAAATATCAGCTGGACCCATTTGAATTTGTCTAACAGTATGCAGTAAAAATTTTCTACAATCCCACTTTCACAGGCAGGACATAATTAATATATAAGTAATCAAGTTTTAGTACCATCATTATAGCATATCTAAAGTACAGATATTGATTCTGATTCATTCAATATCTTTTAAGATATTACATTCTGTTTTTGTTTCCCGTAATACTGGCAATTTTCCAAAAATGCTCTCCATAATTTCGGTGTTTGATTAGTAACAATATGCACATACATGTGCATACAATGTATGCTATTGCATAAGCAAAGATATTCAAAATAACTTCAGGACAAAGACCTGCACTAGAACAGTTATAGCCTAGTGGTTTCTATTTTCGGCTCATAATAATGATGAGGTCATAATGAGGTTGTGAGTTTGAATTCAACCTGTATGATAATTTTTACTTTAGCATGGATTTTTTCTTTGTCACTGGCAAGTTTTAGCAAGTTTCTAATAAGGACCTTATAAGTATAATAACTTATATAATAAGTTTAGGTATTCCATTTATCAGATTCCATTGTATATTTCCAGTATGAGTCACGTAACAAGAAACAATTCTCAATGGGAATTGAACTGCCACTTGTCTCCAACAAACTCATAAGTAACGATCTGTAGTGACTAATGGATTTATCCTATTATAGCCACATTTTTCGCCGTATCTTCCTTGTGATTCATTCACGAATTTGTCAAATTGAATGAGTCACACGTCATTTGGAGTTTCGGGAATAAGAGATAACAAAGACATTACCACATGCCCACTTGCCCAGCTTGGCGTTTTAAGGCCATACATCCCTCATGCACAAGGCAGTGCTTGAGGAGGCTCATGCCCAGCAGCCAGCGGTGGATGTCAAAAGGGCTGGTTACGGTTGCGGTACGGTACCTAACTACTAACTACAAAGTTACTGGAATTTATACATCCCTGTCGTAACAGCCCACTTGAGATCCCTATCTAGCCTTCACACATATATCCATATCCACATACACAACACATGTCCAGCCTTCAGCCAAGACTTACTCCTGGTATTGCGAAGTACCTGAGTACTTCCCAACGACCCGCAATCTCTCGTTGCGCTCTTAGAACAACACTTTAAACTCTGTTACTTCTACCAATTGTGGCGCTTCAACACTTAAGGATGGAGAATGAACGGAAGCGGATTTCAAAAGCGGGTATTTTTGCAATTTGTTGGTGTCTCAGCAGCGAGCGATGCAAGTTCCTTGAGAGAAAGGGATAGTTGCATTGCGAGCTGATAATACCAATAATAATTCGATTTTTTTAAATAAGAGTTGTTTAATTTGCACAAGGGGCTTCTTTTTTTGCAGCGTTTTAACAGGGCATTTTTTTTATTTTTGGAGGGTCCCAACTCCTATAAGAAACAACTAATCATAAAAATAAAACCGTAGGGACATGCTCATGGTAGATATATGTAACATATATTATTAAGAAATAATTGTCCTATTGCCATAATTTAGGGGTATACGTAGGATCGGCCTTAGCGGTTTCGCCGTCCGCCCCTGTGCGAGATATTCGATTTGCGCCCCCTCTCCACTGAGCCCGTTTTTTGTGAGAACGCCCCCCCAATTCTCTACAAGTCAATATCTTACGAGAAAAGGTGTTGATACTCAGTTGATGGCGAAAAAAAAACACGTCGCCCCAAAATATTTTTCGCGCCTGCTTTTGTGTCTGCGCTCGTCTGACTATGTAGAGCGCCTGCAATTCAAGGCACCCCCGCCCCTTCGCGCCCTGTGCGGCTACACGGCTCATACATCCCTAAAGCCGGCACTGGGAATACGTTGTTGTGGACAAGATGCATTCCGCTCCCACTCACCCTTCCCTTAAGCGCTCAAACTAATTTATATGTACATTCTGAGACACCTATGACACAGGCGCGGCCTTCAGCCAACACAGGATTACCATCAAAACTAAGATATTCGCATTTTGCGCACATATTTATCTTTATCAAAATGGGTCATGTTTATCTCGTGTACCTATAACTTTTTATTTTAAGCAGCTTTTCGGCTAATTTACGATATCACGAGCTGACCATGGCCACCAAAACCTTCTCATATTACAAAGAAAGGTTTGTGCTCAGTAGTGAGATACTATCTAGATATACGTGATGCAGTACAACGAGATGCTAGATTAGATGCTACTGCGGGCGAAAGTTTTTTTTATATAAAAAATAATGTTATGTTATTTATGTAAAAACATGACATCTCAATTCAGTCGTTATTGCAAGTTGACGCTTTGCAATCAACAGCCATAATTCACCACACAAGGAGTTAGTGATAAATGAAAATGTAGAAACTCATTAATACCGGCCAGGTATCAAACTCACTGCCTCGCCAATATAGATAAAACCAAGTTATTATTATTTTCAAGTTAGGATTATACATTACTCTTGGAACATTGCAATATGCATAACTATTTTACACTTAGCCCATGTCTTCGTCCGCTTTGTGCCTGATTTCACTCATACCATACCATCAACCTGTCTGTCCACTGCTGGATATAACCCTCTTCACCACCACACCACGCACGATCTTTCGTTCTTCTTATCCACCAATGACTTTCTTCAAGTCAGTCCACCTCGCCAATTTTCCAAATACGCGGTCTTCGTTCCAAAACTTGTCTACCCCGTCCGTTGTCGGTCCTAGGGCACATATCGCCGAGATTTCATTCCTACCTGTCCGGTGACCCTCGAAAGGCTATTAGGGCTACAAGAATTTAGCCATTATGAAAAAAAAAAACATTCATAAATTTGACTTTGTTATACGAAATTTTTGTTATAAATACTATATTACCAAAACTATAAACCAAAATTAGTACAGTGAAAACGATAACCAAATCGGCTTCGTAATTCTTGACCAGACAGATGTTAAGTATTATTAACATTATATGTTAATAATACTTAAGTGTTATATTATATGTTATTATATGTTAAGTATTTTGTTTCGTTTGACGGCACACCACAGCAAGCGATTGTCGCCTTTATGATGGCGATAACGTAATATTTCATGACTCGCTGAACACAATAGTTTCTAATTGGTGAAAAGTTTATGTAGAAAATGACGCCATGTATAAATATAAATCTGATTCATTTACACTTAAATGTAGTGGTTTATGAAAGTGCCAAACTATAGTCGTTACATCCCAGTACATAGGGCAAGATTCGTACTACCCATTCCCCGCTCTTCCTAATGACCTTTCAAAATCCTGACATCTCAACCCAATCTTTATTATTATTTAAGTGTACCTACTGTCCCACCCTCCCCCTATTTTCTTCACTCCCTTCAGTTAAGTGTCCTCGACGGGCATACCCTAAAATATGCGTCAAGTTCGTCCTGCCATCGTTTTTAGGTCTGCCTTTTGTGGGATCCACTGTGGGCTCACCTTTCTTCCTTTCGTCGTTTTTGTCTGACGTTGGCATATGCATTGGCAACAGTAATGGCTTACCTTCCAGCGGACTGGCTACTCATCTGTCATCTTTTTATATAAAAAAAACTTTGTTCCTACTTTGCAAGCTTACATTTTAAACTGACTATTTATACCACACTTTATACCGCGAATCCGAAAGTTATCGAATGAACTGCCAGCTCAGGTTTTCCGTTTGGACTCTTCAAGAGAGCTGTGACCAGGATTCTGCAAGATCGGCAGCGTACCCGCAAGCCCCCTGGTGTTGAAGGTGTCCATGGGCGGCGGTGACCACTTACCATCACATAGCCCGCCCACTCGTTTGCAATCTATTCTATAAAAAAGTACGAGGTCACTTTGGGAAACTATCGTTAGAGTACAAGCCCTATACACTCTACCCTTTACTAATTTTAGGATCTTACTGCCTATTGATATGCATTATGTCACTATTTGAATGTATTTACATTATGCTAGTGCTGGAAGTACTTGGTCCACTGTTCTCCGGTATCACAGAGGCGGCGGAGTCACTTCTATTCCAATTAAAGGCAAGAGCATACAATTTATATATCCTTCACCGCTAGATATAGGCCTCTAACATTCAGCTACTGGTAACCTTCAAGTTGTAATGGGTACAGTAGGTGCTAAACAATGAACAGATACATACGAGCATATATGGCTTTAACCAATATGAGTAGGCCAGCAAATATTTACTATTGTCCGGTAAGTCATGTTTGATTTGCGATAAGACAATGGGCACACGCAATGACACAAACACATATTTTATAGGTGTTCTGATTGGCCGGGGATCTCCTGAAAACGGAAAACGTCTTTGTTTATTTGGAGTCAGTATTTTACACTTTAGGGTAATTGTCGGGGCCAACTGTTGCTCGGGTCCTTAGAATAATAACGCCGTCCTTTTTATGGGAAATTTTATAAGCTATTAAATTTGTTCCGTAACCGGCCCTTTTGTGATGAAAGTGCTGGTTTTCAAGTTTTATCGCTACCACTGGACCATGAGGGAGCCCATGCTTCCTCATGCACATTGTCTTGTGCTTGGGGAATATAGCCTTAAAACACCACGCTCGCGCTGGCCATGCGGGTTGACGCTTCCACTCTTAGAAGTATTGTATTTATTACCTCAGGACTTGTGATAGCGGCTTTATCCATTAGTCGCCATTAAGTTGATTTAATTTGATAAGTATTTTTACCATAAAACTAACTAACCATTTAAGAGGTATATGCAAAACACCGTTTTTTATCTTTAACCACGCGTAAAATTTTAATAGCATACTGATCGATTTGGATTTTGACAATTCATTTAGAACGATAAACGAAACCCTAGTGCTCCTCACAATTTGCTCTTCACGTTTTGCAGTCTATTAAAAACAATATTTATATAGATACCTACATAGTGCCACTACCGTTTGTTAAGTTTCTACCACTGTATGTCTTCATAGGTGTACAAATCACGAAGCACAATGAAACCAAATGATCTAACCATTCGGTTACTTACATTGGCTTTGTATTAAATAGAAGCAAGCTACGCATGACTCGATCGTTTCTATGAAAATAATCTACTTAAACATAAGTACATGTTATTTTAGGTAACTGTAATAACGAATTAGGTAACGGTTGTTTAAATTTTTAACTAAAATTTGGACCAAAAATCCAAACCACCCAAATATTAGATAGAGCTCGTGGAAGTCTACAACTTTTGTAGATATAAACATCTTTTCTGATATTTTTCTGAAGCGTATAAGAAAAATAGCGAAAACGTCTTCGTGTTTCGCGTGTCAGCGGACTTCTGTTAATGGGTGAACATCTTAGGAAGGTATACAAATCTGATTATATCATGATAATAATATCATAACATCATAAATCAGATGATAACATCAGATTTATTATTCTATTATTATCATCAGACTATCAACTACTTGAGTATTAAACTTTACATTTTTTTAAATATTTGTTTTAAGACAATCGCTCTTAATCCTCAACTATCTCGAATATTGGGTTTTGAGCAGTGCCAACTTTTCGTGCACCAGCTTGGCGAAATGGTTTATTTTGAGTAGAACTGACCTCCCCGCCAATATTCTGTTATCAATTTTTCAGGAAATTCATTTCTCTAATTGGATATTTTTTCTTTCAGTGCGACAAAGACAACGATGGCCAGATATCCTACCACGAGCTAAAAGAATTCATTGAATCCAGAGAATATAAACACGATTTACCAGAAAATGTGGTGGAGAAGATCATGGCCCGGGCTGATCGGGACAATTCGGGACATCTGGACTTCAACGAGTTCGTGGAGATGATACATGACCCGGATCTGAAGGCCGTGTTTGGGCATTTTGTCGCCAGATATATTCATTCTATTATACCCCACCGAGGCCCTGTGGATGAGACAGGTATGTTTTCTCAATAATAGGAGTTGTTGCATTTTAACACCATGTAAAATGATATTTTTTTCGAAAATGGGTTCCTACTATGAGTTGATGTGAGGCGAAATATTAAGTCTGTATTCATAAATCTTACTTAAGAAAACCCCATATCCCCACCACTTTACTTCCTACCTTATCCCCCCTCTCTTCGACAAAGAATGGGGAACCAAAATCTTCTCGTCTCGTTATACTCCCTATTCTTCCCAAAATTTTTTCCGAATCCTCATTCCAAAGGTAGGCGCCACAGAACATATTAGTCTTAAATGCTCTGTGGCAGGCGGCGTATCTGGGTACGCGTCAACGTTCGTTACTCTTGACAAATGTTGGCGTGTATCACGAATGTCCATGGGCCAGTGGCGAACTAACCTAAGGTCTAGGGTGGACTACAGCCCCGGGCCCTCTTTTATATTCAAAATTTAATTTTGAACCGTAGTTTTGATCGCTTAAAGGGAACCCTTACGACGTCCCGGGCCACACAAGATCTTAGTCCACCACTGCCGTGAACGACTGTGAATACACCCGGTGGTGGACTGTGATTCCAACTCTCCACTCATTTACATGGTGTTAGAACTATAGTTATTGACCCCAGTAGTTTCTCGGCTACAGATATATCAATGAGTCGTACATACTTCAAATTCCTGACTTCATTACTACACAAAATTATTAGTATAGCTAATTGACGATGTAGAAACGTTATAAAGCATTTATACTTCGTTAAAATATCGTAAAATAGAAAATATTCGTATTTTTTTTAAGTTATGTTGAATATTATTTTACATCGCCCAAAAACCAAAATTTCGAAAAAATAACAGTTGTTTGGCCTTTATACGTAGGACTCCTCGATATTGGCGGTAGTTTTTCCAATGCTTTGTTTACTTATCGGAGTTTTTGCTAATTGTATGTATCAAATTGCTAATAAAAAAATGTCTGATTAGGATGGTGAGGTAATGCTTTGTAATTTTCACACAAACGTGTAAGTGCATGTAAAATTCGTACAATCAACAGCAAAAGTCGATTAACAATAGCGAATTGAGTGAAACCGCCTCCTAGTTCGGCAAATGAAAGTTAAAACTAAAAGGCGCGTCGACTTCAAAAAATAACTATAATTAATCACTAAAAATAATGAAACAAATAGTTTTGATAGTTGAATTAAATGCTAGACTAATTTATTATTGAATTTAAGTATCAAAATTATTTTTCCATCTATTTTAGTGACCCATTTTCAGGTTTTTTAGTCTCATTTCTTTGCCAGACTAACCTTTACAATACAGATTTAAATGCAATTTAATTGGATTAATAATAACAATTAATAATGACAATAATTTAATTATATTACTTTTATTAAGTACTTTTATGCTTAATTATACTAGTGTTAAATTTCTAGTTTCGTAACATACGAGGCCAGAAAGTTGTGTTCTCGATCAAAGTACTTCTATTTGAGTGTACAAGTGTTATCCGAGTTTTGTTGGTGACTGTACGTACTAGTACATGTTGCATTGTACATACCAGTGATATAACAAGATTATTAATGTACTGTGATTTGCATCTCAGCTAAGGATGCGGACTCGCTTAGACCCATTATAATCGCGCTAATACTCATTGTATATCTAAGAGATATAATCTAGATAGTTTCTTTCTAAAGGCTGATGTGCATTACTTTCGGCCGGGAAGTGTACATGTATATTACTGCAATCGCAAAAGACGTTTTGCTAGCTGTTGCAGTATGTATGTAACACTTATTAATTAAAAAAAAAAGTGAAAAATGTTATGTGATTTTGTAACATTTTATATAATTGTATGTTATTTTATATAACATTCATATTATATAATAAAAAAATAGATTAACTAATTCACAAGGTGAGCTCGCTTGTACAAAGAACAATGAGTCATCCAAGGAAGTGGCAACTAAAATAAGCATGTACCTTGTATAATAACATACAACTATAAAGGCTGTAAATGAAGCTTTCCCGAAGGTTCGTTGACGTGAAAATTTTACAAGTCTGTTTTCAGACGTCGTGAATGGTTTGGTTACCGTAATATTTTCCGTAACCAACCCATTTTTATCCCGCCGCTGGACGGCCTCCTCGTACAAATTGTCTTTTGCACAGGGGATGTATGTTCACAAACGGGTTGGCGGATCCACTCTTTTAGTTAACAGTTCCTCAGCGCTTGCAGAGACTTTGTTATCCTCTAGTCAGCTTTTACGTCACCCACAGGAAGAGATTGGGTGCTGGTATTCTAAAGCCGACCGGTACCACACTGTCAATGAAACTACTTTACTACTGCATAATTTGTAGTCATAATTATCAGTCATTTTTCTATGATAATTTTGATTGAAACGTTGTGTATAATTGTCTAAACGAGTCTGCAACCTTAATATACAATTGTATATTTTGTATATATTTTTTTTCTATCGTTACTCTAAACTCCTAAAGATTAGCGTCCTCAAAATGGTCAAATAGCTTGCCTACGACATTTGAAAAGATTCGACTATTAAGATTTGATTTAAAACTCACTTCATTGAAGAAGCCAAAACCAAATTAATTTTATTTGATTGATTAAAGTTCAAAGTTTTTTGACCTTTTCGTTGTAGCTAATAGCAATAGGAATGTTTGTGGATATATTTTATTTATTTTTAACGTGCCTTTAACAAAAAAATAAGTTTTCTTTTATTACTAATTTTGTTTGCTAGGACAGTGGACAGGCTTCCAGCCAGTATCAACTCACGATGGCGGTACATTTACATTTATTTTTTCAAAATTTTATGTTTATTACGTATGGCTTATCTCATTTTGTCATTCGATCGCTTCTAACAAACAGTGAAAGAAATCTGTCCGGCAGTTCATTTGTGATCGTATACTGTATTCGGGTCATAAAAAATAGGTATTAAGTACATGTCAATATGATTATTATTTATATCAGGTGAGTGTGTGTGAGTACGTCATAATACATAATATATATTCGTATATTATTGTAACCGTTCACCAATAGCATCATAATACGGTAAAACTCTCTGCCTTCTGATTTTTGCTACATATATGTGGGGAGTGACGTATGATTTTTGGCTTCTGAAACTAAAGAACACTCATTTAGAATACTTTTCTCAATGTACGGCAAATATACTTTTGAACAGTATTCAAAATTCGTCTTCCCAGTGAAGCAAGCTTATCGTTTCACTACTCCTTCAGTAATCAGTCCTTATATCGTCTACTCCTGGATAGGATTGTCACGCCATGCACATCGTCTCGGGCATGAGGGATATATGGTCTTAAAATGGCACGCTTTGTTATCCCTCAGTTGCCTTTTAGAGGATGCCCATGGCAAAAGATGGCGTGGTACCATTATAAAACCTAGTGACACCACACGCCGTTATACTTATTACTTAACCACTACTTACCTGCTAACTCATTTACGCTAAACTTACACTGACGTGCAATCGTGGGTAACCACTTAGTGTTGTTATTGATCCTGAAAATTTTCAGTCGTTTTAAAACAATATTTACATAGCTGCATACTGTCACAATTCAGTTTCAAAATCAATGCATGTCAACTGTTCTAACAGGTTCATGACCAATCAGATTTGTTAAACTTCGTAAACGCCTTATCATTGAAACATTAAGGCGTCTTAACATTTCTGTTAATGAGGAAAATGTTGATGTTGAAAACATTGAACAACACTGATCTAACCGTACCATCCCATCAACCGTATTACACTGCAGGATATTGGACCAGGCTCGCCATCACACACATTCTTCTGTTTTCATTTGGCACCTATAATCTCTATTGATTCTAAATATGTATCCTAATTTTAAATAACAAAAACTTATAACAGGGCTGTAATGTTATAAATATTGTCTGTTATATTTGTTCAAACGGATATGACCGAAGTGATATGAGTTTAATCTGTTACCGCTTAAATGTTTTGGTCGAAGCTTTCCTGAAAGATAAAACGACCATACAAATTATTTTAACTTATATTTGGATGCCGAAAAGTAAAAAGGGATACATTTTTTTATTTATCTTCATTAATTCGGCTTACTAATGTCGAGAAAGTATCTACCTAATTACCCACATTGTAGGATGATATCGAGATCATATGATTTCTTTTATGTCTCACTATGTCTAATACACAGTGGGTGCTATCCATAGTCCGTATACCATACCTTACCATTAGCCTATGTCTCTCCATCGCGGGATATAGGCCTCTCCCAAAGCTTAATTGATTATAGGCTCTTCTCTTATATAATTATTTTTTCGAAGTGCCGGACAATTGGCCAATCAAATGATTAGTTCAACTCTGTTATCATTTAGTCTAGTTCTGTTTATGTAATATATGCCATATAAAGCTTAGATCATATCTAATAAATTATTACGTATAATATCTATATATCAATCTCAATCGCTTTGTCACACTTTGATAATAATATAAATAAATTTGTTATATCTTTTCTTCGAGCAGTTACAGTATGTGCACCATCTACCTAATATTCTTGTATTCGCATGCATCTCCTCCTACCCTGAGGTTGTCTAGAAGAGATCTCTTTAGAGATAAGGCCACTTTTTGTATATCTATTTATTCAAACAATTAAGTGTACAAGTAAGTACCTGTACACATAATTATGTACAAGTAAATACTTATTTTCACATGTCAAAAAGTAGCTTTTTATGTCACAGACCCCAACATATTAAGAGCAAAGGCCTGGCTTCAAAGCAGGCCTCGGAAGAAGAGTCGTAAGTAAAAGAAAAATTAAAATGTATTTTCTTTCAATACAGATCTCATGACGGTTCCGGCCCGGTATAGACGCCGATATGACGGTTATTCTATTTTTTGATTAATTTTTATTTTTATCCTAAACTAACTCTAATTTTCTTCTGTTTGTTTTATTTGCCACGTTTAAATGCATTAATCTTTTTCAATGCTATTTTTCCACACTATTTCAACTTACAAGTATGTAAATATTTATACATAACAAATTATGTAAATAGGTTTTGAAATATTAGAAAAAAACTATTAACAAACAGTAGTTGTTCCGTTGTATTTGTGATTTGATAAAACTTTCCATACTCATACGAACTGTACTCGTATGACCTTTTTAAACTAAATCATTGTTTTTAAATCTTTTGTCTCTTTCTAACCTGTTTGCAACTCTAATTGTTAGAAATGGACGAGGGATTTTAAGCAACAAGCAACTGTCTTTAAATAGCCGTTATGTGCTAGGCGTTTCATAGGTACTTACAATTCCTTCCTTTCTACACAATATTGTTACTAAAAATAAATTTACCGATATAATGACGCCACGTTACTCGAGCATATCTCCCGCCTGTGTACAGAAAAAAATGCATGTAAATACACAGATTTAGTAAAATACATAGTCTTTGATCACAATCTTTTTTTTGGCTTATTAATATCCGTTTTTTTTTTCAAATTGAATAACTGCTTTGTTTTACAATGTTAATTTTGCGCTTGATATCGCCTAGCCGTCTAACATGAAATAAATAAAAAAGGAACAAAATAAAAGATGAACAAAATGTAAGTTTATCTCCTGCAGAGATTTCTTCCATCAGAGCTGGCAAATCTGGTAGTGCGTACGGAAAATATGTATGTATAATAGTACAATAATAGGTTTGCCCAAGGTAGACATAATGGCCGACAATTTCGAGTGCCATACCTTCGATGTCCTTCTCACCGACTCCGGTTTCTCACTGACTCGCGATCCCGCGGTACCCTCCCAAAGCAACGCCCTAAGCCGAGGTCCATTCCTTCCGCCGGTCTACCAGCGGGGAAGCCCTTAGGCTCGTTGCTGCACAAACTTTTTGCTCCTAGCTGAGCGCCTTTTGCGCTCACCCTAAACCATAGGTACATGTCCGGTGGCTCTTCAAAGGCCATTGGGGCCACAAGATTTTAGTTATTTCGAAAAAACAAACGTTCGTCGTTCACCAGTCCCGGAGGAACATGTTCATTGGATGTTTGTTTTGTCCAAGTTCATTCCGAGACCGACGACTTAAAGAAGTTCGCCGGTGGTGGTTAGAGGAGAGCAGCCGAGGATCGTGTGTGGTGGCGAGCCATGGGAGAGGCCTATATCCAGCAGTGAAGAGATATAGGCTAATGGTACGGTAATAAGTTTAATAATTTGACAAGCAGGTAACAGTAGTCAATACAATAGCTCCAATTATTACTCATTTACGTAAGACACAATCCCCTGCGTCAAACCGACGTGCGTTTGCATTTTTAAACTAAAAACGCATCGTTATCCTCGTAATAAGACGCAGCTTATTATCTCGAGACGTGACTTGGCAACTGTGATGTCATGTGAAATAATTGATTGTTACTGTTTACTCTTTTCCTCTACAACATGATCCCGGTGACCGCGCTGCGTGAGCGTGGGAATTTTTTACAGTATTTTGAGTTTAATCGTAGGACATATTAAGTGACGACGTGAAGAAAGTCGCTGGTAGCAGCTGGATGAGACAAACTGAAGACTGTATGTGGTGGTGAGCCTTGGGATATCCAGCAGTGAGAGATACAGGCTGACAACATTGTATAGTCCTTGTAGTTTTTGTGAGGTTGTAAATAATTAATGTACTTTATATTAAGGCAGTCTGTGGTCCGCAAGATTGCTAAGCTAATAATAAAATAAGGATTTTTTTTCATTAATTAAATTAACTCAAAATCACGGACGTTATTATCGAATAAGGTGTACTGTTTGTTGATTTATTATATATGGGGATGCATAAAAAGTACCGCATTTCCCATCTTTATCATATTTCACAGAGTCCATTCCCATCCCATCCTATCCTTCCCTATTGTTCTCCAAATTCATTCATAATGTTCAAAGGTAGGCAACGTATCTGGGGGCGAGCCGACATTTGTCATTCTTTATTCGATCAGCAGCTTCTTTTCAGAAAAATCCGTTTCTATTCATAGAAAAATTCATAGACGACGGTGGCCACTTACCATCATGTGGCTCGCCCGCCCGCTGCCATCTCTTCTATATAAAAAAAATACGCATACGAAGTCGCGGACAACAACTAATAGCAACAGTGGTCATTGCTTAGCAACTGTCAATACAAACAAACATTTGTTACCGTTAGAGCTTAGCCTCTACTGTTATCGACAGATTCTATGTCCGAGTTTGACACCAGCTAAGTTATTAGTTCAATTATTGTACAAACATTTTGCTTTCGTAAACGAGTTATCATTGATTAGCCCAGTCATTTTAGACGAGAAATCAAAAACGTCAAAAACCGGTTGGTTCTACAAGAAAAAATGTATAGAATCCTTTTTTGTGGAAAATTTTCTGATCTATAATTTTGTAATAAGAAAGCGAGATTTTCTCGATAAACTATATATTTTCATGACCTTAAATATCTCAAAACACAGGCAATATCAATGTCGATTTTTGATATGTTGTTTATTACAATTATTACAAAGGTGTATGCCAAAATTCAGCTAACTGGTTTTTTTTAGAAGCTGAAACATTAAATGACTGGGTTAGATTATAAAGTTCATATTCGTTGCTCTAACTGAATGAATATGTGTATTCTGCGGTTGACAAAGGGGTTTGTATTTGTGCGAACGCTCGATAGGCTGATCTGTAGATTGAGTAAACAAAAAAGCAATTGAGTATCATCCAATATTCTTTTCCATCCCACCTAATTCTTTTTCCAAATCCTGATTCCTTAAATTCCTAAACTAGATGGCGCATTTACATCGCGACGTGCTTTTGTAATTTTTGACTAATATTGGCATGTGTCGCAGATGTCCACGAGCCATAGTTAACTAAGTATACCTTGTGGTATTGATTATGTGACATCGGATTTAGATACCCATTACTCAATGTCATGTTATGTGTAATGTGTTATCAAAGTGCCTAGATAGGGTAGTCTTTCTTTAGGGGCTATATTTAGATAAACAGAAATTCGATGAAAATGTCACGGTTACAAAGCAGCTGGAGATTTTTCGTCACCCACCATACTCGCTGACATTTTCGGATTTTTTTTTATAGAAGAGATAGCAGTCGAGCGGACGGGCCACGTGACGGTAAGTGGTCACCGCCGCCCATAGCGGTGCAACATCACGGTGCATGCGGATGCACTGACCTTACAGAATCTTATTCACAGCTCTCTTGAAGAGCCCCATGTCGTAGCGTAATGGAAAAACCTCGGCTGGCAGTTAATATCACAACTTTCGGGGTCGCGGTATAAAGTGTATTAATGACCGCACTATACGCAACGACTCTTAGTCAAGGAAGTGAGGATGAACCACACTACAATAACGCGCGGTGCGATGGTAAAAATCCGAAATGTGTATCAAATTGAACAGCTGATACGTAGGAAGTGTCAATAGTTTTGCGACAAAGAGTTTTTAACTATGGAACAAACATGTCAGGTTTTTATGTCATTTAAAACTGTGACTATCTATAACATAAAAATAAAATTTTCAAATTTCCCTCCATATTTTTACGAGCTGAATCAAAATATCGTGTCTTATTAAAACATGGATATTCGACGGGAACATTTCCGCGCTATAATTTTTAATGTTCTTTAAAACCTGGAGATTATTTTAATAGAATTCAAAGTGCGTTTGCAGACATGTGCCCTTCTAAGGCAACTGTGTATCGTTGGTACAATGAATTTAAGCGTGCTCGACCAAGTTTGGCTGACGAAGAAAGAAGCGGTCCCCCTTTAACGGTTGTTACGGTAGAAAACGTGGGGGCAGTGAAAAATTTAATAATAACTTTCCGAGTTCCTCATGTACGAGTACGTAGTTGAAAGCCTTCTTTAATGTTTTTGAATATTTATTGTGAGTGCAAAATTAGCGCGTATATCTTCCTTCGACAAACTGCCATACAGTTTGGCGGAAATATAATACATAACCTTAATAAATGTACTCTGTGTAGATAAATAAAATAAATAATAATATTGATTTAACAACAACGAACATTACAGATACGTAATCTATGGATATAATATCAGGGCCAGGTAAAGCCATTTGAAAAGTATGTCATTCTTTATCAAAATTGGGGAGTGCTAATCTTGTATTTTACACGAAATATAGTTTTAGATAAAAGGGCTATAATGTATCATACATCAAACAGAACGAACATGTGTAAGAATTAGGGATCTTATCGCTGTTATTTACGAAGAATAGATTAGTATGTTTAGTAATAGGTAAATAGATATTTGTTTTCCGGAATTTGTTTCCGGTACACTGCCAAGCCCGCGTGAATTTCTAACATTGGCCCTTTTTCTTTTATTGACGATGGCGGCAGACGAGCATATAGTCCACCTGATGGTAAGTGGATACTGTAGTCAATAGACATCCGCGATACATGCCAATATTAGTCCAAAATGAAGGAACATTGGCACTACCCCGGATCCGCTGGCCTACTTTTGGAGATATAGGAATGGATTTGGAGAAAGGGTTGGGAAAATGGGGAGGGATAGGATGGGAATGGGCTCTGGCACATCTCAGTCACTACCGAAACACGTATGTACATTAGGGAAATAAGATAAAGTGGGAAGTGCAGTACATTTCAAGGTAGTGTTCTGTGAGAGAGGAGTAACGTGGCCAGTCGAGCGCGCCCAGTGGCTGTTGTATTGCTGCGTGCACTCTCTCCCTCAAAAATTGTTAATGTCAAAAATTTATGTTCAATTGATTGAAAAAATAATTACAATTATGGCGGACAATGGGGGAGGCCTATGTCCAGCAGTGGACGTCCAAGGGCTGAAATGATGATGATGGAATATATATCGCAGGATGTTTTTAAATTATTATTACCATTCATTCATGTAGTTGTATTAGTTATGATTTTAATCAATTGTAATAATAAATAGTGGGTATTTCTCAAGAACACGAGACCAATGACCAATTACCAATGACGCATTTTGACATGTTGGCATGTATCGCGGATGTCTATGAACGACAAGTATCCACTTACAATCCGGTGGACTGTAAGCTCGTCTGCTGCCGTATTTCTACATATAAAAAAATGCATGTTAACACATTGAACTCGAAGTGATTTTTACTCATGAGTCTATGATACCACATTGGACTTAGTGTACTCTTGAAGTATATGATGCAACATTGAATTAAAAACTTTCTTTTACCATATTTTACATTTTAAAATATGCTCGAGCTATTAAACATATTACAAGTATGTTACACCTGTATCTCGACTTACGACAATCTGCTTTTTTTTTGTATGGAGACTGAACGTGAAAGTTTTCTCATCACAACTCGCATCATTCTGTAAATTTCATTCGTTTTTGATTCAACCATTATTTCTCTAGGAAAAAGAAGACACGTTAGAATCCATATAACAAGAAGGTTCACAATAATGTTCCAACAATCTCGGGTGTCTCCCTTAAACGTGAGGCATAAGGAGGCCTCGACTCAGACGGCGGAAGAGCCACGGAGACGTGGGTATACGGTGTCCTCGTCTCCACGGATGAGTTTCTCACGAGTCGCAACTCTTCGAGTGTCCTGTGGGCCTCGTGAGGCCGACGCTATCTGTTACGCATGAGGTGTGTAATAGGTACAGTTTGATAAGCTTAGGTGTGCGTGTGTAGTATGTATTGTCTATTATAGTCGGGCGTTGAATAAAAAGACTCTTTGCCGCTCACTGTCAAGTTATTCAATGGTCGGCTAGATAGCGCCAACCACAAATACTACGTTGTAGAACAAATCAGTTTTTTTCAGTTTGAGCATCGAATATGAACGAACGTTAGAGTTATATAACTCGTTTTCGCACGCAAAACGGTTTGTAATTGCGCGAGTGTTTGGTTGGTTTGTTTTAATCGATGACGACGGCGTTTTAATTGAAAAGCAACACAGGGGAGGATATAGGTGCACGCTGCAATCCCACAGCCGCTGGGCGCACTCGACTGGCCAAGTAACCCCTTTCTCAGGAGACTACCGTAAAATGTACTGCATTTCCCACCTTATCCTATTCCCCTAATGAACGTACTTGTTTCGATAGTAAGTGAGATATACCAGAGACAATTCCCATTCAATTTTACCCTAACCCTCCTCGTTTTCCCAACCCTTTCTTCAAATTCATTCCTAAATTTACAAAGGTAGGCAGCGCATCCGGAGGAGACCCGCACTAATAATAATTAGTAATTCACTAATGTAAAGTAATTCACTAAACACTAATAATTCATTAATAGCACCTAATTGATCCATAATAATTGTTAGTATCTTTAATTATATGTTTTTTAATGGGGAAGTAAGCGGACGAGCGAGCGGTCCCACGTGATGGTAAGTGTTACCTTCGCCCATGGACACCTGCAACACCAGGAGGTATGCAGGTAGGCCGCCCCAACATTGCAAAATCCATTCACAGCTTTCTTGAAGAATCTCATATCGTAGTGTAATGGAAAGATCTCTCGAGGCAGTTCGTACCACAGCATAAGAGTTCGCGGTATAAAATGATTTTTGGACCGAACAGAATGGGGAGGGATAGGATAGGAATGAGCTCTGGCACATCTCACTCACTACCGAAACACGTACGTACATTAAGGAAATAAGATAAAGTCGGAAATGCAGTACATTTCCAGGTAGTCTTCTGTGAGAGAGGGGTAACGTGGCCAGTCGAGCACGCCCAGCGGCTGTTGGATTGTAGCATGAACTCAGATATAATTGCTGTGTAAAGTTTAATAAATTAGTAAAGTATAATAAAAATGAGTTACAAAGTAATTAATTAATTAAATTATTCAGTCCTATCTAGTGTTTTTGGATAGGACAGTCAAACCACGTTTACCACGTATTGTTCTCAGGATACTGTTGTCACTGTCACGGGCCCTGTTCATTATGGAGGCGGCCTTTTTGCGAATTAAGGCATTGAAGCCGTCCGTGCGCGCCTCCGCGAGCATCGCAGGGGCGCTGCAACACCGTGGCAGTCCCGTCAGCATTCTGAAAACATTATATTGTACACGCAAGACGTTGACGGCCCTAAGCGTATGCCTTCTCTATATCGGCACATTCCTGATTAGCACAAAAAATACAACATTTCCGTAGAGAAGTTCGTTATTCATTTGGGTGTGCATTAAAGTCACCCAGAATATAAACTGCTTCAACTTCATTATCACTTATCGCGGAACCTACAACACACTGAGTGAAAAGTGGGAGATTCTCCAACGAATTTACAGGCATGTAAACAATAAAAACTAATAAAGGCCTGTCACACAGATATTTTAAAAGCTGTTGTTACACGTTTATTTCCACAATCAATTACCGATACTGTCTGGAAGACACTCTTCCTTGTCGGCATGTGGTGCTGACACTACTGTTCTGCCACCCTTTTTCGTAAAAGTATTCAATTCACTAACATGGATTATATTCGATACATCACACGTTAAATAATGACAGATAATAATTCTTCCGCACGCACACATAAGTTTGTTAAATTTTACGTTGACATTCATTTGTAGAAATTAGTAGTCTTTATCTTAAAGACAAGGAAGGAGTACTCGTCCGTGGAGATCCCTACGTGTGATATATTGGTATTGAAGTTGTGTTGCCCAGCTTGGAGCGTAGTCATTGTTTTATGACTTGGCTATACAGAACTGGAGGCGGTTAGAACGCGCGTTAAGTGAAAGCGGCGTTGTAATTTAATATGGAATTATATTTATTTATTTAGTTCAGGCAACAAAGGCTCATAGAATATAAAACAAAAACATTAAACAATTAAATATATGCACTATGCGTTGTGCTGTCTGTTGTCCCTTGGAAGTCGAACCTCAGAATCGCCGGCGAGACCTTCGGTCAGAAGTTCTCCCTGGTGTACGTCTACAGGTCGTGCGCGGGGACTCCCACCACAAATGACTTAAAATTGACGTATATGAAAGACGCCACAGAGAAACGTCCGACCCGCTTTCAATCCCCGCTTAACCCACGACATTACCAAGCATCAGAAGGGTAAATTCCTCACGGCACTAGCGGTAGTGCGGCTGGGTAGTGTCGTGGATCAGGAGGGTTTCAATCCATCGCGAATTTAGCATGTAATTATATAAAAACATAATAAACATATAATTATAAACTTAATGTTATATAACATATAAATTGTGTAACAAATATAACAAGCAGGGCAGCACAACACTCACAGTTTAGCTTGATTTTAAATAAACGCAGACCTCGGATGATAATTTCTCCATCCAGCTTTGTGTGGAAGGCTCAGAATTTAACCAAACGTGAATGTTCGAAGAAATCAGCCTAAAACAGTAACAATATTAAATTTTTTTTCGTTAACATAATATTTTGCCTAATTATTATTAACGTTTATGATTTGTAAATGCCAAAAAAAATCAAATTATGACGTGACCGTGGCTCAGGCCGCTTGTTGACGACACGGTTTTCCGCCGTGAAAACCTACTACGGTCGACAGTGTTGTGTATGGGAGCTTGTTAACATACGGCCACGGTGCTTCGGAAAACCGTGATAACTGACGGCGAGATATCCAGCAGTATTGTGACAGTATTGACAGTCACTGGAAGTTTGTTAGTGACACCGGACGTTCTCACGGTTTCATGATTGCTTACATGTGCTGATTCGAGTTTTGTGTTATTTTAATTATTTTTTCTTAGCTTAGCACTGAAAAATTACACATGAAGTCCTCACCTAAAATATGCTAACCGCGTCGTGAACAAGCATAATAATATAGTTTCTATACGGCGCGGCAAATTCGCCGCGTCGTTCAAAAAAGAAAAAAGCGTAGAAAAAAACGTGTCGTTCAAGAGTTTACGTTAGGATTTTTAAGTTTCAATTTCATTTATAAACATTAGAACTTGATAACGATAATGACCCAGAAATATAACTGCAGTTTTATCGAAAAATTCCCGGAAAAAATGTGGTGTAAAAACATTCTCTGTTTCTTGGCATTTGGAACAGTGCCATCATCGCTGGTCTCCGACGCGATTGATTACCAAAGTAATAGAATAGAAATGTGAAAAATAGCAGAATGAATTTTTTGCTGACATCATCAAGAAATTGTTTTGGTTTTACCAATACATTGACTAAAATTACGTTACGAAAAATCGACTCGTCGATTGCTTAGAGATTTCTAACTTAAAATTTCGTTGTTCAAGATTATGTTTAAATAAGAATATGCTGATTTGATTTTTAATTACAAAGGGGGGGGGGGGGGGGGGCATCAAAGAAGCTTAAGTCACAATTTTTTATTATATCTACTAATGAGTTATCATGACTTATCATATTTCTAGGCCATTAACAAAAACTTGTCAAAAGTATGACAGGAGTGCAGGGAGTGGTAGAAAATGTCTAAATTTTGCGTAATAAATACATATATTTTATAAAAGGCCATTTAGAATAAGGATGCGTTTGTATGCATTGTACATCAAGAAAGCAGTTAATGGCATAATGTCAAAGAGCACAGTGCAATCTGTTAACTCGTTTAACGAGCAAATTGACCGAGGTCGGTGTTAAGCAATACGAAGCCATTTCATTGAAATATAATAGTTTTAAAAGTAATTTTCAGTTTTTTGGATTAAGGTAAACGCTTATAAAGTTGTATAGTTGA
Organism: Sesia apiformis; assembly: GCA_914767545.1. Lineage (NCBI taxonomy): Eukaryota > Metazoa > Arthropoda > Insecta > Lepidoptera > Sesiidae > Sesia > Sesia apiformis. Next base: position 2,618,917 of record OU611968.1, read on the forward strand.
TTGTAGAAAATAATTAGTAAGAAGGGATTACAACTATTACCATATAAATGGTATTAAAATCTCATTATTGCTCAACTAATACAAAATATGTAAGTAATTTGATTAGATAATTCTTTAATTGCGTTGAAGAAGACATAAAGCTGAAAGGGAAACTTTTCAGGGTGGAGGAAGGAAGCAAGAAGCAAAGATACTTGGGAGATAATTGTAGAGGAGGCCAAGGCGGTCAAAAGGTTTTAGCGCCGGTGACTCTTGAAAGGCCACTGGGGCCACAAGAATTTAGCCATCCCGATATTTTATTTTTATTGTCCGATTTAATAAAATATTTTTTTTTTTATTGTATTAAAATATAAATGGTATTATATGTAATATTCATATTAAACTACTGTGAATGCTGTGTTATGGATAATGTATATAAAAAAATCTATAATAACTTCTTATATGCTCGTACAATGCAACATAAAATTGACGGAAGTCTATTTTTTTATAACTAATGACCTTAAATCGAATAAAAAACGCGTGTGGTTCACTCTTGCGTAACGACTTACCCATACCTTAGTAACGATGCCATCAGTTGGTCATTTCATTTACAGAAGTAAACACCTGTTCATTATTCCATTAAATTCCTTGAAATTTTCGAAAAATCTACGAATTAACGTAAAAAACACATCCGCCGTAGTTTTAAAAAATATCTTAGGCTGAGAGAAATTGACTGACCAATTAAATATATCAAGTGCAAATTAAAACTCTTAAGTTAATAGTGATCCCTTGACAAAATTGTAATCACAGTTTTCAAAGGCTTTTACCTCAAACTGTAAGGGATTTGTGACGTCATAAAATATGGATTTTTCTTACCTTGTTAATGTGAATTCAGTGTGGATCATTGACACTAAACGCCGAAAATATACGTGTAATGCAATTAAAATCAATTAATGCAGATTTAATGGCCAAAACTATTAGTCGATGCTTGTTATAAACTATGTCAGTAGGAAAATAATTCGAAGTATATTTTCCAAGTGCAGCGTGAAATGTGGTTGAAGACGTGTGAAGCCGTCGATGACGGTTATGAACGTTTGGACGAGCAGACAGACAGATGTGTGTGTAGTAGATGGACGTGTAATAGTTTGCGGAGTTTAAAACAGATCATCGAGTATTTTGGTAGGTTATAAAAACATACTTCTTGTATATATTTTATATAACTTATCATCGATTATCATAAACATACTCGTAAACAATATAACTACCCCACATTTTTCTAATAGGCTAATATATAACATTATAGTGTCTTTGTTTTGTATACTGGAGTATTATAAACTTAAGTAGTCATAAGTTTTCTTTTTAAGCGAACTATTAAATGTTCTTTGAGAAATAAATTTCTTTAAATCGAAACATTGAAAACACAATGAACACGTGTTGAGTGCGGCCCCGTAAATAAAGACGTAATCAATATTGATGTGAAAGTTATGTTGAATTCCAAAAGGTGTGTGAAAATCGCTCTCCAACAGTCTAAATACATTTTGTTGTGTTTTTGTGTGACGAAAATTCCTAGGCTTCAGCTTGGAAGGCAACTTTAAACTGTTATCGTCTTCCACACGCTCGGAAATATCTTCCCATAACTTTAATTTCTCCAACGATCATGATTCATGGTTAAATCAATATTTTGTTATTTACTGTTCAAATATTTTCGTCTGATTCAATATTCTTTGTAAATCTCGTGTAAACTATTAAAACATACTGAAATTGAAGAATTGTTTTCCCAGTTTTATTAAACTGATGTCTAATTCTGGGTATCCTTGAATTTAATGAACGGATACTGTTTTTTTTTTAATTCAACTTGCTAGGTTTCTCAACATCACCTCGAAAAATGTGCAGTAGGATGTAACTTTATCTCATGTTATTCAGCTGGACTTGACCCATTGCGATCTTTTATAATCCCCTTGCCTTAACATCTACTCCTGGTTTCTACAGATGATATCCATACATTTCAGCTTATCCGCCATTCTTAGAATGCTAGTCGTCCAATGGATATAGGTCTTACTGCATCTTGCCAATCGGTCACAATAGTGCATCATGGCGTCTTCGCCCTCATCATAGACTGCAGGATGCAGCCTAATTTGGATTAGAGTTATTTTAATGATTTTAGTAGAAAACTAAACTTATTAGCGATGCTCACACCGCTCTAAGGCTTGAAAATGAAACATGTTTGCAGCAATTCTGCAAAGAAAGATTGTATAACATAGATCAAAGCAAAATAGGAAGATACGTTACGTTCTTACATTGCGTCAACTATAAAGAGGCTACATGTACACACTCTTACAGCAATAATTGAACTCACGTTGTACGACATCGAAAGACAGAGGCGATGAGTATGGACAGTAGCATTTATTGTTGCTCCTTGAGTGATTTGTGCACTGAGTAAATATACAGGAATGCATTTTTAAATGTATTTTCCACTACAAAACTGCGTTCACCGTGTGAGTATATCACGTAAACAAGTCGCTGTTCTATCGGCGGGTAAACAAAGCAGTCCATTGGAGTCTATTGGACTCGGTTTTGTAGGACCACGCGCGGTAAGTGAGTAACGTCTATTCCTCCTTTTGATTTGATCTAAGATTACATATTTTAATTGTTACATATTTTACATATTTGTACATATTTAACATCAGTTAATCGTACGTACGTACGGATCTAGGTTTTTAATTCGACTTTGGTTCCAAATGGCCTCGTTGCTAATTGGTCGTACACACTGAGATCAAGTTTGGTGATTACAGAATGTACCATCACTGCATGTGCTCGTCAAGGTCAAGGTTGTGGATTTTATATATGTTAGTGCATGTCAATTATCATGAATGTAATTGTATTATGGGTTATATTGTTTCGAGGTTAAATGATACGCCAAGTTAAGGACTTCTGGAAAGCAGTAATTGCTTGTGACTTGATGGACATGTAAGAGTTTCCAGAGACACCTTTTGGAAAATGAGTATACATGTATAAACTATGTATAATTAATAATACAACTCTCTAATATTTAATGTGATGATACAATTTAATGCATTTGAAAATTACTTGCAATAAACCTTCATAAGATATTTGATATCTCTATCTTCTCGGAAGGATAAAAAAAACAGAAAGATAACATGTATTAAGTCTGCATATTACCAAGACATTCGAGTCACTTCCTTGCACTAAGAAAAAGGAATAAATACTCTTTAACAAGAAGATTTTTGGGATCTATAAAAACACTTTTTCCGACTTATAACTGAAAAAGCTAAGGGCATGTCTCTGCTTAACATTTTCTTAACAATTCTAATTTCTACAGGCTCAGCATTACCCGTCGCACTAACTTTTTTGACATTGAGTAATAATTAACGCATGCAGATTACTAACATTATTTTTTCTTTTTTTCTCCATTTCCTATTGTTATTTTGTGTTTTGTCCTTTTGTCCTTTGAATAAAAAATAATTACAATATCGATTGTAAAAATATATAATTCTAATTTCGATACAATTCAAATGAACCTTGTAATTGTATTTTAAATTACGGTTTTTGTTTGTTTTTCAAAATTGCAAATTGATTTTATTTATTTCGTGAACAAAAATGTCACCACCCGCAAATAAACCGGTCTAAAATCCGGTTAAACATAATTTGCGCTTTTCAACTCCACATAGCTTAATTTATTAATACATCCTGTACTTCGTCACGGTATGACGATGACTGTCACTCTGTCGTCGCGTGACCTATTCCTGTCTGTTGTTGGGTCTATTTATATGCCATTGTTGGTAAACAATGGAACCCGCCGAAATTGCTCGTAATTGATGCAATGGACATTTTGATGCGTTCAATTTAAAAACTACACTTTTAATTTTAAAATGATTTGTCTAAATCAAATCGAAATTTCGATTATGAAACTTGCTTTAAATTCAATTCATGTAATAACAATTTGTATAATTCATACACTGGAAGTAACATTAATACAACTACAATATTATTTATTACAAAATAAATGATAAACTATTTTCAATCGAAACAAACTTAACTATTCGTGACTCTGACAACCCCATCCTCTATAACAACCTAAATCCCTCATCCCGCCCTATTGTGTTACGTCAAATTACCCAAACAGCCCAAAGCAAGTCCATCTTCACGTACACAGACGGGACTTACGAGGAGGAGTACAGTTGTTGGCCACCAGCAGTCTGCATGATCCTCATATCGCTAGTAGAAATAGTTCTGTTCTGCTACGACGCGGCCCAAGGAAAGACGGACGCGACTGGTCCCATAGCCCAGGTCTTCATCTACAATCCGCATAAGAGGCAGGAAGCATGGCGGTTCTTCACTTACATGCTGGTTCACGTCGGGTAAGTGCTAAACTTTATTTAATATCATTCTACGTGTATGTCCAGGCTGTTCTTATGTGGTGTTGGTCGACTTTAGAATTAAAAAGGCGATTCCTCATACACAAGACAATCTACATGAGGCCCATGTCCATCAGTGGTACAGTGGAATAAGAGAGCTGGTTACAGTTTACGGTTAATAGAATCGATGGATTATTGATACCAGCTTGAAACTCGAAAACGACTTATTGTAGAATTATTAAAAGAACTTTCTGAAGATGTTTTTCTTATTTACCTTACTATTTTTCTATACACGAACAGACGGACCACACGATAGAAAATAGTCCTAAGTATAATATAAGATTGCTATAATATTTGACAAGCTGTGGCACTGAATGTTTTTCACGTTATGTACAGATGACCAGCTATTTAGGAGTTGAGGTGCTAATAAATCGAAAAGCCAAGGGTTCAATGTTCGAGGCTAGTCCTAAATTTTGGAGGAATTGTTTTTCGAGGTTTATTTTGATGTCCAGTTAGAAATACAAGGAATAGAGACGGGAAAGATAGCAATAAAAGGCATTATTGGAGAGTATGGCCAATAGGCTTGCGGTCAATTTTGTAATATGTAGGTAGTACACTTTTGCAGTAACAGAGGATTCGACACGCGAATGTACTGTTGACGTTACAAATTAAGCTACCGTAAGATTTTTTTTAAATTGTTTTAGTAATTATAGGACATAAGGATTTACAATACAGTAGCACATTCCCATTCCGACAATTCCTAGACTCAAAACACGATTCTACCACACCCTAACTCGAGGAAGAACAAGCTGGAAAGCGCGTTTAAATAGTGTTAACACGTCAACTGGCAGCTAACCATTCATTACATTTATTTTTCAGCGTGGTCCACCTCTTAGTCAATCTCCTAGTTCAACTGTTCCTCGGCGTACCTCTAGAGATGGTGCACCGTTGGTGGCGCGTCACGTTAGTATACGTAGCTGGAGTGATCGCAGGATCCCTCGCCACCAGCCTCTCGGACCCAAAGGTGTACCTTGCCGGAGCTTCAGGAGGCGTCTATGCCTTAATCACCGCGCATATAGCTACTATTATTATGGTCAGTATTCCTTTTAGATCCATTTAGATAGATGATAGACCAACCGAGCATTCTCACTACTTTGTGAGGTACAATGGAGTACAATTATTAACTTATTCTGTTGGCGGTGAGGGGTAGGGTGTAGGGGTAGAATTTAGGAAAATAAAACGCCACTTTGATACATAAGAACCGTAGGGGTGCGGGAGGGGGGAGGGGGGGCAGTCGGCAGCGAGCTTACTTTTACTTTACTTAAACTACATTATATCTGGGCGATGGTACAAGTCAAACTGACGATTATACGAGTTGAACTGGCATAGAGAGGCCAGAGCCTCACTCATTTATAGGAGCTTGCTGCCCTTGCGATCCCCCGTTTCCTTACGAATTTTATTGCTATTCGTTCATCCATATTTTACATAAGTTCCAACTCACAAATTATACATAAATAGGTGAGTTCCCATTTTGCTCGGAGAGTCTTAACTAATAGCCTTCTTAGCTAAATTTAACTTTCGTTTCTCTCCTCCCTTGCTGTGTACCAAGGGGGCGTGTGAGGAGTGCGGGGGAGGGCTTGAACTCAAGCGCCAGGGGCGCCACTACGTGTAATTCTCCATCTAGTCCGCAACTTTATCTTTACATCTCTTATCAAATAAAACACATAGCAGACGTTAGCTTTTATTTCTCTAGACTATCCTTACCAACCCAACTTATAACCCGGACACGCAAACACAAATATAGAGAGCTAAAAAGCAAAACACATTCATTAAACATAATAAAAACATTATATAAACAGAGATAAACAAGCGAAACAATTTACAATAGTTTACAACATAGAACAATACATTATATAAAAAACGTAGCATCTTACAATAGTAAATAGGGTATCGCACAATCTCGGAAGGAAGGAATCCGGACTATCTCATACGCTTCTACTGCGCATGCTCGGAAGTTCGCCGTACGCTCCTTACCCTTTGCGCAACTCCATTAGGACGACTCCTTCCCTTCAGTGATAAGCAATGCCAGTACATATATACTACGCTCGCTGACTCTATTTACACACAATGGGCACTACACTCTCACTTGCTTACACACTCATTGTTCTGTCGTGCACATATTCAATAAGCGGTTAGGTAGCACCAACCGTAAATGTGAGTTGTAGAACAAACCTATTCATTCAGTCAGAGCATCGAATATGAACGCATTTTTTTTGTAAACGTGCTTAATTTTCGTAATTCATTCATACGCCATTTCAGTTTTTTTACATCACACTACGAAATTCCCTGTATGGTGTGAGGCACGCATTTGTCTTAAAATAAATGTCTATCCGATCAGGAATCGAATCCGAGATCTTCTAGGGTGTGTGAAGTAATGTTGATTTTATGGATATGATATATGGCCATGACGTATTGTGACGTAATTCATAAACGTGTATATTGCAACTTGTCAGATATTTGAAGCTCTAACAAACCAATCCTTGTGCTGGATAAGTGCATCTTTTATCGTATTCACGATAACTCCCGTCTCTACATGGCGACCACGCAGAGACGGTTCATGATCGAATTACGGCAGCGGTGTAAACTTTTCAATAAAATTCCAAATAATCACTTCAATGCCAATATATACAAACGATATATTGTTGGATAGAGGGCACACGAAGCTCTAAAACTTTAGTTTATTTTTTAAACCTACGGAAAATAGGCAAAATCTACCATTCCGACTTGCGCATGCCATAGGTATATCATACAACAGGCAAAGGCACTACAAACTGGTTTAGCCAGAAGTCCTCCAGTTAACATTCAACTTCTCCACTACTTTTCAAAGGTCTCAACTTCGACATCCTCAATATTCTCTTACACCACAACTTAAACCTAGTTCACCTATTAAATTCTCTTAATCGATAAACCGATTCTTCTTTCCAGCAATCTTGCTTTTACCCGATTACTCTCATATACTAGCAAACTTCTTTCCAGTAAAAAATGCTTCTGCAATAACACGCCAGCGCCCGTTGCTTCATTCTTGTGTCACTAAGAAGTTCTTACTAAAATCTGTATGGTGAATGTTTCAGAACTGGTCTGAGATGGAGTTCGCGATAATCCAGTTACTGGTCTTCCTTCTCCTTGCAGCGGTGGACGTGGGTACCGCGGTGTATAACCGTTACTGGGGACACATGGCGCAGAATATTGGATATGTTGCGCATTTAGCGGGAGCTGTAGCAGGTTCGTATATGTTTGATTCTTTATAAATCGGAACCGAATACTTTCACTTTTGGACATTTTGGATACATACCAAATTCAGTCGAAAATTACTAAAGATGGCGCGTCAGCAAATGCGCTGCCTACCTAAAAATCAGCATTTGGATAAAGGATTGGGCTCCTGGGAAGAATGGGGTATAAATATTAAAAGGTCATTACTCATTCTATATTGATATTAAGAGTTGCGTCCTTATCGTCCTCAGTTAATAGACGCAGGCTCTTTTGAGAGCCTAATTTTCTGCACACTGCAACATACTTTCAAATAAATACAATTTGTAAAGCTTAAGGGAAAAATCAGTCGGCTAGTGAGTCTAGTGACCACGGTTGGTGTAGCCCGTTTAATAGATAAATAAAGTTAAAAGGAAGAATCAAGACCGCTTCGAATTTTTTTAGTTTACTGGCAGATAGGAATTTATTTTATTTCATAAAGAAACTGCAGATGCGCTATCTGTATCTGCACACACAACTAAATTATAACTAAGTCGTCAACTCTACACGTTTTGGAACTTGGAGTCAAACAACAAATTTTGGTATCATTGTCTGTTTCTTTGTTGGTTTGTCTCTACGTTCATACAAATTCTAATTGACGGATTTTAATAAAACTTCGCATAATTATAGCTTATGTTTTTTATATATAAAAAGAAGGCGACAGGCGATCATCAACCTGGTGGTAAGTGGATACTATCGCCCTGTGAAATCGGCAATACATGCTAACTTCTTTTTTGCGGATTGGCTACATTCTTGTGGTCATTCTAGTGCAGAAGGCGCTCAACCAGAAACACTAAAATGTCTGCAGGAACGAGCTTAAGGGCCCACAGACCGGTAGACCGGCGGAAGGAACGGACCTCGGCTTAGGGTGTTGCTTTGGATACCACGGGATCGCGACTCGGTGAGAAGCGCTCAAGTACGTGTCCGATACCTGGTAAAAGTGTTAGCTGAATACATGCTAACACCAGTTCAGAATGATAAACGTTTTCACGCCTCCAGATGCGCCGCCTACATTTAGAGATTTAGTAACTTATTTGGAGGTAGGGTTAGGAAAATTGGGAGGGATTATGTCGTGTATTATAGTTACCGACATCGTACATTTATAATCCGTAATAATATTTCCGAAGGAATCATGGTAATGCAACGAAATCGCTAGCATTGTTTGTAATAAATATACACAGCTATTAACAGATTTAACATATTTCAACATACCGTTGAATATTATTAGGAGATCGTGTCCTATAGTTATGAATGTGGATCGAAGGTTATTTATTCCGTTCCCAGAACGATAACTCCAAGAACGTCTTCTTTTTTCAGGTCTTCTGGTAGGGATAGGAGTTCTCCGTAACTTAGAGAAGAGAAAGTGGGAGAAGCGATTATGGTGGGCCGCGATAATTCTCTACCTTTCCCTGATGACCGCAGGAGTGCTTGCCAACATCTTTTGGACCAGTCGATTCCAGTAATTAGGGAGTATGGTGTTTCATTGAGAATGATGTAGTGATGTTTATGATGCTGGGGAAAGCGAAAATTGTTGTAGAAATGTAAGGGAATAGTTGGATTGGGAAAGAAAAGAAAGTTTTTCTTTTGTGTGATGAGAAAACTGTAGTTAATGTTCGTCAGAACACTGGGTAAAAATGATTTAACTGTAAGTAAAAGAGGTTTGGGTAAACAAATGAAAAATGATGATTAAGATAAATTAATGATGAAGGGGTTGATTGTTAGTATAAGAAGTTTTCAATTCCAATGTACAATTTCAACATTGAAGTTCCTTCGTGAAAACTAAAAATGTTTGTTCTTCAACTTTCTAAATTCACTTTTTTCACATAAATCACGCCCCGCGCCGCATACATAAACTTCACCGATTTACATATATGTAGGTATCTAATGGTAGTGGTTCGATCAGCAGCTGTTTATGAATGGAGTGCGCGGAGTTTCCGTTTGTGGGGGGCATATAGTGAACAGTACAGAGTAACAAAGTCAGAGATTAAAATATTTCATTCTTTTTGGTGAAAATATCAAATTCAATAAAAAGTTATGGAACAATAAGTTGTTAGTTTCAATGATTGAAGGTCAGTGTTAAGACGATGCAGTTATTTTTATTTAACTCTGTATAATACGAACTTATTTTTGGTAGAAATTGAATGAAAGATGGCGGCAAAAGGCCTATACTGAAATGTATTGAAAAAGAAGTATTGTCTTAAGAGCACAAGGATAAACAATCGAAATCTTTTATAGACTGTTCAATGCTAAGTCAATATATTTTTTTATGTCGGATTTTCCCTAGTATCGCCTTTATAATGAATGTTGACAATCTGCCTTAGTATGTGCCTTTGCGAGTGTCTTGTAGTAATTTATTTATAGTGTATGTTTGTGTAATTATGTACGTAGGTTTATTGTGTTTGTGCTCAAGATTTAAATAAATTATGTGCCTATAACTTTGGCTGACCAAGCGTACGCACAATTACAAACTTATTTTGCATTTGTAAAAGAATTATTACTGTGATTTTAAAGGTCATAGTCGTTTCTATAACTGAGTGGATAGGTTTGTTCTACAGCGTTATATTTGCGGTCGGTGCTACTTAACCGCTTATTGAATAAGTTACTAATGAACCGCAAAGGGGTTTGTATTTGTGTGAACGTTTGATTGACCTATGATTTAGCAACTAGTGCTCTGCACTGGGGCTTTGTAAGTTATTTTTTCCCCAAAGAATGGAATCGCTGAATCATCGATTCAACGATTCCATTCCATTACATATTATTTTATTCCACACCAGCTGAGGTTCAGTCTGGTTTTGCTTTTATGTCCCGTTAAAAACACGCGCGTATTCTCGAAGGCAACGTTGTGTTAAAATTTCAAAGCAATCGGTGAAGAACTTTCGGGAGATTTAAGATTTTGAACAAACGAACATTTAATTTTTATTTATATAGATAATATCGACAACATATCAATTATATCCCCTCCTCAACAGAAATCAGACCGAGTACAAACATTAAATTTACATATAGAGAAATATTCTCGTAAATTAATTGATCCCCTTTAAACTATATTTGAATTATGTAGTTTCAATCAGGGCCGCCTTAAGTCTATTCTGCGCCGGGGTGCGGGAGTGTATCCTAAGACAGTCAAACATCCTATTGTGTATCCTATGACAGTCAAATATCCTATTGTGTAATTACTATAGCGTTATATTTTTTCATTACCTTTAAAAGGTGAGCGCCCGGGGTGCACCGTACCCCTTGCACCCCCTGGTAAAGACGGCCCTGGTTTCAATTATGTATATTCTTCTATTCTCCTGAACTTGATAAAGTCCTTGTATGGCCCACGATAATTCTCTCGCTTTAATCGTAAACAACGCACAAAAACCTATTTGATATTTTCTCCCTCGTGTTTTTTTTTACAACATCCAAAACGGTACTTTTGTATGCGGTATTTAAGTATTTCAATGTGTTATTAAAGTGGAGGTTATTGACGCTAGTGATGGGTGATTTGGAAAGGATTTACATGATTACATGACAACGAAAGGCTTGTTTCGATTATCCTTCCAATATTTCGAATGTAAAATCTACATGCGTTATCGATAATCTCTCTATAAGAACCTATACACAATTGTATATATAAGGGATAGAAATGAAACCAATATGTATGACTAAATACAATCGCCCATCACTAATTGAAACTAGATTTAGTAATAAATGTAATAGATTGCTTTATTTTTGGTATTTTTAAACTATAGGCGTGTAAGCCGTCCTTATAAATTAAGTATATGTTGCCATAATTATATACTTAAATATAAGTATTACTATAATTATATCTAGTGCCTTAGGAGTAACTACAGTGCGAGTAGTATTTTTACTTAGGATGGGATTATGTCCCCTGTTGAAACAAAGTTTAAATATATGTTTATATCTTTCTCTCTTTGTATGTCACCAAGTCCTTCAAAAGCTGTAAATCATTCTTTGGCGCAGACCATGCGCAAGGAGCTTGAAACCAGTAGGTACTTTGCATAAATCCGAACAGTAAAAATACAAACATCTTTAATATCTTTTAATTATCTCTTTGTCAATTTTAGCTGTTGCATAGCATCTTGCTCGGTGCAGTCCAGCAGGTGCTCTAAAGGTTAATATTTAAACAAAATTCAAATAATTGTCTATTTTTCTTTTCAATAATACGAGTTACAGTTTCAAAAAAAGTATGAATGTGAATAAAAAAATGAACTATCAGTGACCATCGACAGTTGATAGTAAACCTGCCTGTATGCAAAAAGTCTCAGGTTAGAATTCCGGTCGGAAGGTAATTTGTTTAAAGACAAATATATGTTCTAGTCTGAGTGTGTATCTTGACGTCCTAGGATTCACGACACAGGGAATCCTAACGTGGGCTATTGATGGCGTTATTTAAAAAAAAAGACAAAATAAACAATGTTATTCTTGACTAATCTTAACTTTACAAATATATACACAGTTCTAAATTTCGTATACATTTATATACATTATTTTATATAATAATAAAATAGTATAAGATAATTACAAACATATGACATCACTTGCAGTCCAAAAACTATTACGTACCTCTATTACGTTTAAGTTAATGTTACTGTGATATGAATAATATACATTTATATCTGTATTATGTAATATGATCTAGATTACCTAGAATATACTATATCTGTTATTTGTTTATATTTTTGAGAACTATAAATTGTTAGAACGGTTATAATGCACAAACAAATAAAGCCTGGTGCTACACGATTATCCTTTATATATTAGCTTTCTATGAAATAGCAGATTTGGCGAACATAAATCGAACTTCATGAAATTTGCATTTTTTGCACTATTTGGTGGGAACTCGAGTAGTGAAATTGAGTTTTTGTTTGATTATTGTAATAAATGTGTATTAGGCGTTTTGTGGTTTAGTAGTGATAGATTAATAAACTCAGTGTTTTTCGTGCGTGGTGTTTGTGATAATCAAATAAATAGAAAAACATTAGGGACTGCGTTTTTCGTGTTTCCAAGGAGTCGCTCTTCTGTCCTCAGTAAACCTTACTGAAAAAACCTTAGTTTTACTGAATGACTCCTGACTTACTTAGACCGGACTAGACATTGATAGAATACGTTTCAGACTTTTAAATTGTTTGTTGCGAAAAAAACTTGACAATGACTGAACGTGCTGATTGCAAAGTATGGCAAATTCCAAAAACAAAAATACATAATTGGAAAAATAATTTTGATACTTGAATGCAATAGTATAATTAGCCAACCATTTGCTAGGTTCATTTTATTAATGAATTCAAGTTAATAAACTTTTTTTTATTTTTTAATTCCTCGCTCTTTTGCCAGCCTACATTGTAATGCTCTGCAGTTACTATTGGTCATAAAAATATCAAACATATCATCATTATTTATACATCAAAGATAAAAATTTGTTGAAATACTTTTCAACAGTTTTTTTAATGTGTTCATAATTTCATATACCTCATTCATACTTCGACTTTTCCAGAAATGATATAAAATATATCTTAAGACTTTTATTCACAGTGAATAAAATTATACTTGTATGAATGAGCTTTTTAGACATTTTACCTATCTAAAAGTCTTGCCTTTTTTCTGTCGTAGCATGAATGGGGTGTATTATTACCTCATAAAGGCTTGTATGTATTGTAAAATGAGTTATGTCGAGTTATGTATTATTTTATAAGTAAGTTTTAAGTTACTAGATTAAGTTCCTGTATTATTATGTCGTAATTACAAGCATAATGTTTTGTTATATTATCACAAGTTGGAGTAAAAGGAAAGTGATTTTTTTATTGTAAATTGTTTTATTTAGGATCCTTTTTACTCATATCATATCCTTTATACTAGCTGTCGCACACGGCTTTGCCTGCATGGGATTAGGATTAAAAACTGTTCTATTCAATCACTCCTCCAAAATATACGCCGAATTAATACACACATACATACATACGATAACATACACACATTTAAAACTTTAAACCTAGTCGAATTGAGTTTTTAAATTAGCTGCGCTTTGTGGTAGGCTTCATTACCAAACTATCGTATTACGCCTATGATCACAATAAGTAAGACTAATCATATTTTATGTCAATACATACAGATAATTATTCTTTGGAATAATATTTTTCGCTATATTGATTTGAGAAATTCCCATAACGATAACTTCAATCGAATACTTTTAATAGTTTCGCGTGATAACGAAACGTTCTTGAGGACTTGGCAGATTGTCCGCTTTTAAGTCCGTAAATATAATTTTGTTGTACCAAACAATACCTTTATTTATTTCTTTTATTAAACGACACACAAACCATAGACTTTACCAACCCTTGGAAAAAAGTTATGACAGCTGCCATAAATAAATATTGTCAATTTTCAGAAGTTATAAACAAAAGAAATATGTGAAAGAATATTTAAATGTCTTCGTTTTACTAGCGGTTATATTAAACTACAACGTAATTATAACAAATTAAATCAAGTATTGAAAATGAAAATTATTTTTAATAAGGTAACATTATCAACCTGTCATGTGTCATGCATCCGTCTGCGTCAGTTCATTGTGAAGTCAATCGAGTTATCGCATTTTTTTATCATTGTTTAATTATTTAGTAAACCATTTAGTTGTACAATGTTTACTGTGATAAGTGCTACGTTTGTTTATATTTTCATTTAAAAAACCTTACATCGGGAAATACCGCCTTGACGTAGAAGAAACCCCGTGATTTAAAAATGTTCCCTTCACATCGTACATATTTACTTTTATTTCTTTCGTTATTAATCTGTGAGGGTAAAACACGGTCTATAGATGAAGAAGACGAACAATTCCTCTTAAAGCCAAAGTATATAAACAACGATGATTTGGAGAAACTGTATATCGAGCTCGAAAAGTCGTATCCGGAACTAGCCAGAGTTTATTCAATAGGGAAGTCTGTCGAAGGTCGTAAGTTACTGGTCTTGCAGATCACTGAAGATGTCCGCAAGGACCACCCTGGACGACCAGCCTTCAAATATGTGGCTAACATGCACGGTGACGAATCTGTTGGCAGACAGCTTGTTATTTACCTTGCCCAATATTTACTGTTGAATTACGCTAAAAATCACAGAGTTAGGAAGTTAGTGAACAGTACTGATATTCATTTGATGGCGTCTATGAACCCTGATGGATTTAATAAGAGTAAGGTTAGTAAAGCTTTGGATATAGATTTAAATTAATTAATTATTTACAACCTATAATCCTATTCAAAATTATATATTTTCACCTTAATTGCAAAATTAATTATGTATCTGACGATATAATGATTTTGAGAAAGCTATTTGCACATTTGGCAACTAGAACAAATATCCTAAACAAGTACTTAATCCCGTTTTTATTATTTATCCCGAAACATGAACAACTAACAATAATTGAGTTATAATGCTTATTAAGTCACAATTTTGAAAAGAACCATACTACTTGTTAATGACACATTATTACAGTTGTACTACTACAATCATATTTGAATGACAGAAATGGATTCCCACCTCAAATGTTTTGTAGCTCATACCTACCTTTTTTTCTAATGAATTTGAAATATTATTTTTAGCCTGGATTTGTTTTATTCTCTATTTGTAAAATCTATGAATAATTTTATAGTCCCTTCTAATCCAATTTGCTGAAAAGAAAACCAAGTCAATGAAATGTCTCAACTTTAAACTTTGAGTCCAGGGAAAATTTACAGTGGCAATGAATCAAGTTATAAATATGTATACAATTATGACCTTACTTTTTAATTTAAAGCCCTGTCATTTATCTCAGAACCACCATGTTTGTTTACATTGTGGACAAATTGGGTAGGAATGGAATATAGAACAATCAAATCATCACCAATCAATCATGACTACCACTATCAATCATCAATACCACTGTCACTACTTTTGCTAGAAGCATAAAATTTGGACAGTAGCTTCCTTTAATGACATAAATTCTAAGAAAGCATTTTTCAAAATTCAACCCTTAAAATGAAATGTGGTGTCAAATTGCGTATAGAATCGGTCAAGTGAATTTATCAGTCAACAAACCAAGTGAATCCCCGCCTGGCATAATACTGTGGGATGTGTCATAAATAATCATAATATGAATATATATTTTTTCCTGTGCCAAATACCACACACCAATTAAATTCACATGAGAGAAAGGGAAAGTAACAAGCCGTAAAATAGCAATCCCAATCTCAAGTACTGTATTGTATGTGTTTAAGGCCAGACAGACATTTGGATTACATAACTATTGCTTTTGCATAGCTGGGCACAAAACATACAACACTTAGAGAATGAAAATAATAACTTTTTCCTTGTATCACTAAGTGTAATCATCCAAGGTTAGTGGGTGAGTGGTCTGTCTCAAACTGGACCATTCACTCTCTTATCAGAATTCCTTATACTGCTTTGTTTATTGACGTTTTTGTTATCAATTATCATACTAGAAACCAAAACTTGTTTGGATGTTGCAGCTAATTTCTGAAACTATTAGCACAAAATACGGGTTATTTGAATTTTGTAAATATTTTTGAAAGCTAATTTATTGAATTTTAATGAACTTGTTTACATTAACTTCACATTCATTTCCTTAACTTTTGGTTCAACATGGGGTTAATAAGGTCAGAAATAACTAAGAAAATGTTTGATAAATCTTTTTAATCATTGAAAAAAAGAACAAGACACCATTAATAAATTTACCATAGAAAGTGCATTATAAAAGGTCAAGTGTCAATGTGACACTCAAGAAAACCTTATTGTTAATGTGTCCAAAATTTAATATATACATATATATATATATATATATATATATGAATGTTGGAAATAAATGAATTATTATTATTATCACATAAAAAAAATGATTCAAGTATTTTCAGAAAATAATGTCCTTTTACAGGCTCCAATTTATTACTGTTAGTTACCTACAGGCTACAGTAGTTACTTGCAAAAAGAGATTCTGTATTATAGGTTGTGAAAAAATAGACTTTCGAATTTATAGACAAATCAGATAAATGAGTCCTCGCCTTTGTAGTACCAAGGGTGCGGGGTGGGGCAACACACGAATTGCGTTGAGAGCGGGCACCAGGTGCACAGGTCAGCACTTCTGCAACCGCTTCCGGTTGGAACTCACTTATCTTGTTTGTTTATAGTAGTAATGTATTTATAATGAAAAAGGGGGTGGTCACCCCATCAACAAACAAGCCATAGATCAAGCAATTGTCACAGTTATACAAGACAATGAGATGGTATTCATTATTGAGGATGTTGTGTTACACACAAACAACTAAAAGAAAACTACTAAGAAGAAAAGAGGTCAGTTATTGTTCCAATAGCTTATCGTAATTCACAAAAAATATTTAAAAAAAATAGCCTAATACATAATGGATAGAAACTATATTAAAGAGTCCGTGATTACATGTAAGGCGGAAAAGTGTCCATAGAACAAGATGCATGGAACTCACAGATGAACGGTAGGAGAGGGAGCGTGGCGCACACCCAGAGCGACGAAGAGCGGTACTACCGCCAGCGGGAAGCAAACAGCGTCCAGGTGGAGGCCAGGCGCAAAAGGTGGCGCGCCGCAGGAACACCAGCGCCCAGAGAGCGCCGAACCATACCTGCGGCGGTCGGCGAGGGCAGCGGCGCCAACAGAACATCGGAGTTTCACTGCTGTGGCTCATTTAGTTTTTACGAACGCTGGAAGCCAGCATGATGTATCCTAGGGCAGCTGAGCCCCAGGATAGGCCTGTGACTTTTCTTTCAACCCTTCTTCACTGATCGCTCGGAAACAACTCATCCGGACGGCACCTTACATTTTTCTTGACATCTTGCCAGAGGGATACAAATCGACCTTTACAAATTTTAGATTTTTAAGACTTAAAGTTGTTTCCAACTACCTTCTATTGTTTTCAGCCAGTGCTATTTATTGATGCCAAGAAGACAAGTAATGCGTTTGAGTAAGAATGTAAGTCTATTGAGAGATCTTGTAAGAAACGCGGGTTAATACATAGAGAATATAAAAATATTAAGAAATAGTGAAATACCAGAGTTAATATAATAAGTGAATTAAAACAGAACAATATACAGAATATAGAGATTATAAAAAATACAGATGTTATAAAGGATTAGCTATTGGAACAAATGTTACAAGGATTTGCAGAGCCTCTTAATCTTCAATAATAATAACGCATTTGAAGAAAATCGACCATTCAAGTTTGCTCTATAATAAAAGATATAATAAAACTCTATAATAATTAACATAGGTATTAATTTATATAGGTATTTCTCACGAAAGCCCGGACTTTTACATTATAAATTCAATCAAATAAAAGATCAGAAATACAATATATAAACGATCTAAATTTGAGGATTTCTAAAAATCCTCAGCGTCATTGCTGCACCAGACTGACCACTGGTACCATTTCACTAAACATTACAGTCTAAAACATATGAGAAACCTTGGAAGTAGCTAGTTGAGTTAGAAGCTATTTGTGGTACGAAATTGTAGAATAATATAAGTACAATACAATCAAATATTTTTTTTAATCACTCAACTTCAGAAAAATGTGAATGGACACTTAAAACAGAGATCTGGACCCTTTTTGCTTGGACGCCACATATTGGCATGCAGTAACACATTTTGCAAAGTTTATCGCTATACGTCAATTAGCTCGCGATAAGATGTCTTTGACCCGGACGAATTCGCATTAATTGCAGTTGCAACTTGCATTCATCATTTCCGCTCTTCATATCCAGCCAGTATCCAGCGACTTTAAGAGGCAACCCTTGTAGAAAGCTATATCTAATAAGGAAGAGACAGATTGACGGTAAGGAATGGTTGCACTTGGGATGGAATAAATATAAGTCCCTTGATAAGCGATAGGGTAGTTGAATTAGCTTTTGCAGTTATTACATGTTTTCATAAATTAATTACGCCCGCTCGGATTCTGAGAATAGGGAAATAATGAAATAGAAGATTTCCTTATCGGAATCATCCTCTCCATTCAATGGGGATTGAATGCGATGGCTGTCTATGCTGTCTTTTTTTTAAATAAAAATCTGAATGCCCCAGTAGAGAAAGTGGATTCTCTGTTTTCAGTACCTTGAAAAAATGTTTAGACATTTATAGAGTTTCATGAGCCCTATCTAAAACATTGTTTGTGTATATGAGTGTAGCATACCTTACCATCATCCTATGTCTCTCTACTGCTAGATATAAGGCCTCCCCCAATGAAGTGAATTGATTTGCGCCATCTTCAAACATATATGTATAGACCGTAACTACTTTTTAGACTAATATAATTTCAATCGGTTCACGCCTTTCAGTTTGTCTACAATTTCCAAATTTTATTTTTGATGTTTTTGTAGATTCAGTCGAAAACCCCTAGCCGAAATGTATTTTATTAAAATTCGAAACTCATAATCTCCCCGTAACATGTTGATTCGAAATCACCCTAAAAAGAATACTTTGATATTTTATTATGTTGACTGTACTCTTTGCAATTACATTGTGCGTTATATAAATCAAGCAATAACCTGATTGGCACGCTGGTTGTCTGATAACTTTTTGTCGAGTTGTAAGAAAGTTAGAGCGTGTCCAACTTGCACCGTTAGTGAACGCCCGTGACCTTTAGAGGCATTCCATCTAGTCTTGCTGTCTGCAGACCTAAAACATTTGTCTGTCGCGATTTGATCGTTTGACCTCGTCTTGTATAGTGGTTACGTCATGGAATTATTATTGATGGATAGTAATTTAATATGTTTAATATGTAAATGTTTATTTTAGTAATTTCTTTTGTGCAATATCCAGAACAATTGATCAAAAATAAAAGAACCGTCAGCCCTTTTCGTCTACTGCTGGACACGGTCTTCCTCATGCATATTGTCTTGTGCATGAGAGATGTATGGCCTTAAAACGTCCACTGGCCAAGCAAGCGGGTTGGCGAGTCCACTCTTTAAATGTAATGTAGTTCCTCGCCGCTTATGGTAGCGGCTTTGTTATCCTTTAGTCGCCTTTTACGACATCCATGGGACACACGAAATATATTAACAAAAACTTACTAGGCCACAGACACGTATTGGGCGGGTCCAGTGTCTTTCTGACCCCCTCCACCCAAATACCGAGTAGTCAAAGTGACCATTTTGTATAAAATCTTTCAAGCTATTTTGTATGAAACCTGTCAGTTTCATTGTATGTATGCGGGTGTGACGCCTCCTTAGTGCAATATCATTATATTATTATGATACTATATAAGTTAGCAGCAATACATAATGACGTCATCATTGTGAAAAGAGCCATACTACACCATCTTATCTCTCAAACTGTATCTGTCAACTGCTTTACATAGCCCTCTTCCGAGGACCCCCACCACACACGTTCTTCTGCTCGTCTCATCCAGTCAAGTGCCGGGAGACGCAGCGTAAGACTCTTTCTGGCTAGATGGATTGACGATTTGGAAAAACTCGCAGGTAGTAGCTGGATGAGAAGAGCATTAAAATGCATCTTGAATATCAGTGACTAATTTCAGATAAGTCCCTTACACCTTAATCCCATAGCATATTCTCATGGGTTAATAGCTGTGGGTGGGACACCCACGAAGCATATACACGATGCTAAGAGAGATGCCAAGGACAAACAAAAGTAGCAAAACATTGTAAGAAAAGGTGCTTCCCAAGGAAGTCAACATCCCTAGTACTGGGGCGAATGACTAAACAGAGAATTGTTAAATATAATAAAATCGTAACAGAGCCGTGTCTGTACATGAAATATGTTTTGAAAAAAAAACATTCCAGTGTACCCTCCGAACGACACAGAGCCCAAACCAACCAATTTTAGAATTTTTGTCTCTGGCTGAACGCAGATCACGCACATACTCGACGGATGAATGACTATAGTGAAACTTGGTGTAGTAATGTAGTTATAACTTTTGTGCCGAAATGACTTTTAGGATAATTTTTATCCCGATCGATTACAGAGTTCCCACGGGAATCACAAGTTCACAATAATTCAAATAAGTCAAAATAATTGTACATACGAGTATATTGAAAGTTTTTGTCCCACCACTTTGAAGCATTGTTATTCATACTTCATTTTGTTGGCTTAAAATCAAAGGACATGTTACTTTGTACATTATTGATTTATTACTTTGTGTTTACAACGTTTTTACTAAGTCTGATACATATTTTTAGAAATTATTTCGACGCCATTTACTTACATGTGAGTAACGTTACGTAACTCATATATGTAAAGGCTTTTCCACATTGGACACCGTTACTCACATGTCCTTAATTCACATTGACTCACTCCGTGATGTCATTGGTGATGGAAGTGGTGTTCGTTTTTGTCCTTGTATTTGTCTCCGGCTAAGAAATTAAACACCGGATGTTTAATACTTTAATTACCTACTTACTGTTCATTTTATTGTGGACATGGCGCAACCGTTAGCGCAGCGCAAGCTTGCTGGGACCATAACCTGAAGGATTATGGGTCTAAATAAAGATGGATTCCAAACAGTAACCCAGTTTATTCTCGAAACTCGTTTTTTTTTTTTATTTATAGAGAAGTGTGCGGACGAGCAAGCGGTCTCACGTGATGGTAAGTGTTACCGCCGCCCATGGACACCTGCAACACCAGGGGGTATGCGGGCGCGCCGCCGACCTTGCAAAATCCTATTCACAGCTTTCTTGAAGAACCCCGACATGGGGTTCTTCAAGAAAGAATAGTTTAATGGGAAGACCTCTTGAGGCAGTTCGTTCCACAGCCTACGGGTTCGCGATATAAAATAATTTTTGGACCGAACAGTACGCGACACCTCCGTATCTAGGAAATGCGGATGGACCGCACTTCTGTGACGGGAGGTGCGGTTGTAGAAACCCGAGGTGGGAATTATATTGAACAATTCTTCAGAGCATTCCCCAGTTCCGAAAGACAGACAGAGAAAGAGAGATGTCGAACTCTAATGGGGGGATTAATGAAAAATCAATTTGATACATATGGGTTTAGTTTACAAAGCTATTTTCTAAGTTTTAAATATTGAGAATTATCATTTATTATTTAAATTATTATTTAAATATTATCACCAAATATAAAGGAAAACTACTTACATACTTTGATTTTTATAAATTTAAATTACATTTAATATTCTTTGATTTATCTACCAAACAGAATATCCATGTGTATGAGTCCTAATTCTTAATGTGAGTAACGTTACATGTATGGGGACACGTGCAATTATTTTAAACCCTACCCATTAAAGCAATTTAAATGAAATAAAAAAATAATAAAATGTTTTAATGAGACCTAAAGGCTCATTAAAACCGGCTAACCGGTTTCTATAATATGAACTAATTACCGATTTATCACATAAAACAAATTCTCGCGGGGTGAAGACAAACCACATTTGTAAACAAATTTTACCTGACATCTTATTGACTCTTATTGATTAATTGCATGTTTTCTTTTCACACTGACCTCTAACTACGAATCATTCAAATATTTATCAATTTGTTCCGGCCGCTTCTTTAACTGCTAACAATCTGATGTTTGTGAGTCAAAGCTCTTGAACTATGTTACACGGATGGCTACCGTGTCCATGAGAATTCGTCACCTTAAATTACGTACAAATTGGTTGACAATAGCTTTAGCGATGTTTAGAAAAAGATATCTGCATAAATAGCATTTCGTATAACCGTGTCATATTAGTCAATAATATCTCTATTAATATTTGTATTATCTCAAGCGCAACTTCCTTCCTCAAGGTTGTCTAGAAAAGAAGCTATAAAGCGATAAGACTAGGTGTATTCTCTTCTATAAACATTTAATTAATAATAATCTATAAATTTCTTCTTAATCTATCTTCTTATGTATCTACCTAGAGATTTGATTTATACCCTTTAAAAGATAGAGATACGATGGCTCTCTCTGGTACTCCAGGTACATATGCTAGGCGCCGAATTCTTTTGCAACAGCTACTTTGACCCTTCCGTTTTTTGATATATACCTATTTGCTGGGTGTTATTACTAGAAACTCAGTGATGATATCAGCCTTAGATAACGTCCCACTGCGGGGCATCGGCCTCCCCTAGTTAAACACGGCGAGTTTCAGACCCCCAGACTGGTGGATACACATACGCCAGATTTCGAGCATTCAGATTTCGAGATTTCCCCACTGCCCGAGAAAGTAATCATTTAAAAAAAAAATATTTTTATTGTTGAATCACAGGAAGGCAACTGCGAATCCCTCAAGAGCTACGTCGGTCGCCACAACGCAAAGGGTGTTGACCTCAACCGCGACTTTCCTGATCAGTTCGACAAACATAAAGCCAATACTGACGAGTACCTTTACGAGGGCCGCCAGCCGGAGACAGCGGCGATAATACGTTGGGTGCTTGGCAAACAGTTTGTGCTGTCTGGCAACCTTCATGGTGGCGCGGTTGTGGCCAGCTACCCTTATGATGACTTAAGGTAAGTCTTCGATAACTCTGAGTAAATATTTGCTATCATCATTCATCATCAACAACTTGTTTCCACCCACTGCTGAGTATAAACCTCCTTGCGTTTGTGTCATCCTTAGTCCTGCGCTGTTCTTAACAATATCCCTCCTGCAACTCTCTTAAGGGGTCACACCACTAGAATTTTGAAAAAATCGATTTTTTTTGGCTTAAACTATAATTTTAGGGTCATAAAAATAATATACAATAGGTCCTATAGTGAAAAAGAATTGCTTTTATACTGCTTTTACCTATCGAAATAATAGCTCTATTACTTATTACAGTTCTTCAGGGTGCGCTAATACGTGTATGTGTGAGTCAGTACAGTTGGAAAGCCACGCCGTGTTGACGCTTTAATGAACAAGAACGATAAACGCATTTCGGAATTATGTAAAATCAGAATTACTGTCATGTTTGGTACCTACAACTTTGATGTAATATCATTGAATTACCTATGTATTAAGTTGTCGATGTTTGTTTATACTGCCAAATTAAGAACACAGGCTTCACAATTAAATATTGTGACTGTATGTGTAGCGGGGCGACTGTATTAACTTACCACCAGGTGGTGTGTCTGCTCGTCTGCCGCCATGTTTGCATGAAAAAATCTTTTTCTTTCAGAAGTGGCCGTGAGTGCTGCGAGGAGAGTCGCGCGCCTGATGACGCGATGTTCAGACACTTAGCCTCTATCTACGCGTTCCGTCACCCGGACATGCGGCGAGGCGACTCATGCCCGCCCGAGAACTTTACTAATGGAGTCACTAATGGTGCCTTTTGGTATTCTGTCACGGGTTAGTATGTGGACTACCATTTAAAACAGGGACGGATCAAGAGTTGTTTTAATGAGGGGTCAATAGAATCGGGGCCCAATCATGTCCACTGTATTTAGTACTACAGTCCCGCAAACACGCTTTCACCGATTGTTGTCACCATGATGTAACGCGAAGTCTGCTTATACAACGTGTTACCGAAAAAACGCGGAACATTAAACTTGTCAACCAATTTAAAATATATAAAACTGTTGTGGCGAAAACGTGATAGAACGCGCATAGAATTAAAGATATACTAGAATTGTGGTAGAATCGATTCTACTCTCGATACTGAACAACCTATTTACAGATTTCGCGTTAATTCAGTTAGGTTTTTGGGGCAATCACCTCAGTTTCAGACCCTAGATGGAAATAAGAATATGTATGGATGGATTTTTGAATATTAACTTAGATAGACATTAACACTTATTTTGTTTTTCTATAGATTCATCTTTTCCATTCCCTTCACAACACCACCAATCAATCACTCTTGCTCATTCACCTATCTTCCAACTATTCCCTGATTCCTGATTCCCTTCCCTGATTTTGATTAAACCTTACAAAATTTTTGTTCTCAGGTGGCATGCAAGATTTCAACTACATTCACACCAACTGCTTCGAGGTTACCTTCGAGTTATCTTGCTGCAAGTACCCGCCTGCTGCTGATTTGCCTAAATTCTGGAAACTAAACAAGGAATCTCTTCTTGCTTTTGCTGAACAATCACATATCGGAGTTAAGGGATTCATTGTAGATGAAAATGGAGAGCCGGTGAAGGTAAGAAAAGTTACATTTTCCAATCATATGTCATTTTGAAAAGCGTTTAGTTTAGTTGGTAATGTTTGTTGGTATGTTGGTATGACCGCTGTATAAAAATCCTAGGTTTGATCCACAGAAACTTTTATTAAAAAACATATTTTTTGAGGCTGACCCATTACGCGGAAACGCCTAGACTTTACCAAATATTCTAACAGCCTATGAATTTGAATTTGGGTAATTTGTAATTTCCTTTTGGGCGATTCGTCTTTGTGTGTGTTTCTGGATCCACGACACAGATCATTGGATCACTGGTGTGGATCATTATCATTACTTGTACAATACTCCAAGATATTTTATTACAAGTATAATGTCGATAATGTTATTGAAAAACGAGTACTAAATATCTGTTTAGTGCTCTTTTTTACTCATAAAATTGTATTGTGTTCCTGCTTTTAGACTAAAGAACGTATGTCACGTAAGCAATTTTACTTAATAATGAACTTTACTGTTGTAGTTTTATGGTCGATGGAAATGTGTGATTAGAATTTACGCCTTTCGCTTTTTTTGAATAGATAAGTTTGTAGGACACTTTTTACTAGAGATACATCGAAAGCGAATTCTAAAACTTATACAACAAAAACTAAGGCGACAAACATATATTTTAAAAACAATAGTTTATCATAAAAACTGTTACTGTTACGTTATTAATAAAATATACATATATATTTGCGTTTTAAGCTATATTTGCTGATTTTATTTATAGGAGTCAATGAACAGGAGGGCGTAGATTTGTAGCGCCATTTTACATGTGCTTTATTCACTAAATATTTCACAATGAAATTAACGAACACGAAACCGAATGTGAAAATTTACATTTTGTGAAACCTTCACATGTTTCGAAACCGAAAGCGAATACTCATTACATTCCCAGTACATTTTTGGGAATTCAATGTTAATACATTTACCTATTTATTGACTTTTTTTTTGTAAATTACTACATAAAGCAGACTTAAGGCCTTAAATTGTCTCCCAGTTAGTTTTTTAACTATGCAGTACATGAAAATACATAAATAAATGTAACAAATATCGAAGATTAGAAAAGGGCTAAATAAATATTAATAACTAAAGATTTGACTATTATAATAGTCATATTTATAGTTATTTTAGTTATATTTTAGGAATAATACGTCCATATACTTATATATGAGGGATGTGTAGCCTGAAAACGCTGGCTAAGGGCTTGTGGTAGCCGCTTTGTTATTTTTAGTCGCCTTCTACCACACCCTCGCGAAGAAATGGGGTGGTACTATTCTAAAGGCTATATGTCCCTTATGCACAAGACAATGTGCACGCGCGGGCCCATATCCAAAAGTGGACAATAAAAGGGCTGGTGATGATACTTATGTATAAAGAAATATACCATACTATTATATACCTTTCAGAATGTCCAAATCAAAGTGGATGGCGTCGAGCACACAGTAAAAACGACAAAGAACGGCGACTTCTGGCGATTACTCCTACCCGGCCCTTACAACATATCTGTCTCGGCCTCCGGGTATTTATTCGGATTTTTCTTTATTTATATTTTGATATTTTTGTTCTCTATCAGCCCACTGCGACCTCAACATTGCAGATTCCAGGTTATTTACTAAAAACATTATTTTATGCAGGGCCGTAACTAGGTCATTTTTGGGGGCCCAAGACCCCCAACCGAAATACCTGATTACGAAACACAATCTATTTGATTATGTTACAGTATAAGTTATTTTTTGACTATTAGAAAGATATACTATATATTAATGTATTTGTGTTGTACAAGTCTACGGAAGAAAATAATTTATTTTGTTATTAAGTACATTGTGATGGTTTAAGAGAATAATGAAAAGATAGACTGATTAATCAGTCTTGGGGGCGTTAAGTCACGTTGACTGAAGACAGGCTTTATTTATTTTATAGTTCATCTATTTTGTATAGTTTATGTATAGTTATTCGTAAGTGGTATAGTTGTTCATAACAACTATGTGAATTATGAATCATAAGTCATATAGTTGTTCATAAGTTAGAAGAAATTATTCTTGTTAGCTAATTTGTGTTAAAGTATTTGTTTTTTAATTGTCAGAAATATGGAATTTTGTTTAATAAACCCACACCCACACAAAATAGACACAAGAAAATGGTGTTTTCGTAGCGGTGGCGGTGACATTGCCTTCTATTTATTTATCTCGTTATACTGCTTCTGCATTTGTCGCAAAATGTCAATCTACAACAGTAATGATAAAATCTTGTTGAAAATGTATAATTTACGAAAATGTATAATGAACCTCATTTACGAAAAATTGTATTAAATTTAAAATAGCCAAATAAACTGTTACTGACCAGGAGTGCAACTAAAAACTTTTTAAAGCTCATAAATTTTCATATGCTTGTAAAATAAATCTACCTTTCTGGCCCTCTTTAAGCTGACTTTTCTATGACATTTGACTTAGGCAATTTTGTTCCCAGCTACCTCCCGCCAGAAACAGTCACCGTCACCGTTCCCGAAAACCAAACCGAAGCCGTGAACCTTAACCTCACCATCCACCGCCAACCCCGCGAAAAGCCTGTCAGCGACGGTAAGTCACCAGTCGGATTGCCTTACCATCATAACACGGGTATGACATTACTAACACACTTCGGGGTACTGGTTATTAACTTATTGGTGATATGGCTTGTAGAAGCGTGATATGCACTTCATAGGGTTTTTGTGACCGCAAGGGATCGTGCAGTGCATGAGCAAAATCTGAGACATGAAATTATAAGGTTTCGGGCTCGGGGTTGTTTGATTTAAAATTGAAGTCTTGTTAAAATATCTGACTATATTTACCCTAACAAGTGACTGAGATGAAAAAATAACATAAGAAACTGGTTTTTATATTGAATGTCAAACGTAAAAGTGTGTCTTTTTTAATTTAATTTGAACCATGGAGGTATCAAATGAACAGGAATTAGTTATTGGCCACAATATAGTCAAAAAAGTATATTTTTTTAATATTTTATATAACTTCAAATCTCATTTACAAAAAATGTTTCAGGGCATAAACTCAAGTGAGGCTTGACCGAAGTATTTGTGTCCCTTTCTAACTTATATACAGTCAGCAACGGGTTAACATATACCCGTCGGTATTTTAATAAACAAATAATAGGGACTTGAATAAAATGGTTTTGAGTAAATTGCGTGTTGATAACTGTATGTGCACGAAAATGGTGAACTCTTATTGAGACACTTTCCCATGTGATATGGCTTATGGAGACCGTTTTTTTTAATAAATCCATTCATGAATTCAAAATTTCAGTAGTTGATGCTTAATAAAATCTGTTTAAGAATAAGATTGCAACTTCATTGGCAGAAATGACTAACCTATACAGGGGGCTATAGGAGAATAAATTTTGCATTACAAAAGAACGCGGTATTTTTCCGCGGAGAATTGAAGCCCCGAAAACGATTTTATTGTAAAGTCCACCTCTGTTCTAGTATACTTTTTTTTAATATGGAATATATTTCATAGCGTTTCTTAAAGAACGATTTTGATTTAATTGTAATAGCAATTTTATCCGATAGTTTGCCACTATAGTTAGACATAGGATTATATGCACTGTCAGAAAAGAAACTTTTTTTTATGAGTTTTAACTTTTTGTGAGATCAATTTTTTATTGTACAAAATGAAAGCTGTAACATAAATTTACACAATCAATTGTAGTTTTTATGACACTCTCTAAATTATCAATTTCAAACTTGTGACGTTTGTCGGTTAGAATTAATTAGTGTCAGTTAGTTAGTGCCTGTACTAACTCCACATTTGTTTCTAAAATTGCGATATAATTATACAGAGGAAGATTTTTGGTTTCCCCCAACGACCCCCTCCCGACATCCAGCGAACATTTCTAGTGTTCTATTTTAAACTGACGCGTTTTTATGTCGAACTATGCACTATAAACGAAAAATCACAGAAATATGCAATACTGTGAAAAACGTGAAATATGCATTTTGCATTATGCAAATGCATATAATCCTATGTCTAGTTATAAATGTATATTGTAGTATAAGACAGGTACTAATTAATGTATGTAATACTTAATACAGCAAAATGTACGAATTGGCACAGGATCAATATAATTGGGAAAAAATTACATGAACCGCAGAAATACTAGAAGTGGCACTAAATCGATGGCAGCAATTTTTTAAGGTGGGTTGGGTTTAGGTTCTCTGGGGAAAATAAAGACTTAGGGAGTCCCGCGAAGTAGGACTCCGTCAACTTTGTTCTTATTAAAAAATAAAAACATTCTCATTAAAAATTTCTTATTTCAGTCATTCAAAAATAGTTTGTTTTGCTGATCATAATTTGCTGGTCATTTTAATACAATCCAAAATATAATTAGTGACAATATCAGGCCTATACGAATAAAACGAACAAAAAAATCTTGCTACTTTGAAACTTATTTCAAAATAATAAAGTTCTAAAGTGGTATTTAAAGGTTGAATGGGTACGTCATATATTTATAATGAACGTTGTCTAAAAAAATAAGTGTTGGGTCCGTGCATGTGTGTGTGTGTGGGTGAGAATGTACACAGTAATAAAATTCCTTTGTGTACCAATTGTGAATTAACGGGCAATTTATTTGTCAAATTGAGTAAATTAATTACGAATTTCTACTATGTATTAAAATTAATAACGCCTAAATATATTGTTAGTCTAATTTGTTTCTAACATAAGTATTTGATGAATATGTATAACATATTTCTTATGTCAAACAGCGGATCTCAAAAAAATATTAGTACCGGACCACAACTTTTAGATGCACGATGTAACTTCATATATGAAGATTTTTAATAATATTAACAATAGCAATGAGTGATAATACTCTCAGGTATTAAAATAAAAATAATAAATCATTCCATTTAGCATTAAAGCTTTGGCCCACGTTTCTGCGATTATAAACTTTTTGCGTTCGTAAACGTGTTATTACATTGATTTTAAAGTTCATTTTCGTTGCTCTAACCGAATGATTATGTTTGTTCTACAACGTTATATTTGCGTGTGGCCCTACATAGCCGCCGCTTATAAGTTGATAATGCCCTGCAAAGTAGTTTGTATTTTTGCGAACGCACGATTGACCGATGAACGTTTTTGCGTTCGTATATGTGATATTATAATAACTTTAAAGTTCATATTCGTTGCTTTAACTGAAAGTATAAGTTTGTTTTGTAACATTGTATTTAAAGTTCACCAACCTAGACTTTAAGTGAGTTTGTAACTGT
Source organism: Sesia apiformis (assembly GCA_914767545.1). NCBI lineage: Eukaryota > Metazoa > Arthropoda > Insecta > Lepidoptera > Sesiidae > Sesia > Sesia apiformis. The sequence continues at coordinate 2,648,947 of OU611968.1, forward strand.
TGGAACGTTCGATTGGCTAATACTATAAACGGTTAGTGGCCACATATGCCGCTTCCTGTTGTTGAACTCTCATGATTCTTAGTACCTTATTAATAAGGACTATCGCGGACAATATCACTGCGCATGGCGTTAAAGAGACAAGCGTCTAAAAGTTTTGGTCGGATAATTTATATTTTAGATTAAAATACTTAATTATGTAATTATTCAAAGGGGTAGCCTGCTAAATCGCCATTGACTTCTACCCACTGGGCCTTCTACCCACTTTTTCGACTCAAAGTACTGTCTCGAATTCCATCTTGAAAGCTTTTTGTCATTTTTGACTGTAATCATATTGCATCATAATATTTTAATTAAATGAATTAAATTTTTAAATTCTAACCCGCATTGTCTATTTGGATTAATTCAATTTGAATTTTATAGTAACGCATACATCATTCAAATGAATTAATTTAACCGCAACACATGTGCTGGGCTGTCACTGACGTACATAATAATAATAATGTTTCCAATGCAATGCAACCAATCCAGTCAGTATCCACTGTTGGACAAGACAATGTGCATGAGGGATGAATGGCCTTAAAACGATACGCTGGCCAAGTGGGTTGGCGAGTTCACTCCTTTAGAGGTGATGAGGTTCCTCAGCTCAGGTGAGGTTGTGATTAGCGGCTTTGTTATCATTTAGTCGCCTATTACGACCACCACGGGAAGAGGTGAGGTGGTTGGCCGACACCTCACGACACTATTGATTCATTAATTATTGTAGCATACAGGTAACGCAATAGGTATACAGCATTAAATTTGCGGCTAAATCTGAATAAGCTATTCTTTTCTTGATTTTTAATTCAAACAAAATACAATTTTATAGTAATGATGACTCTAAAACTGTTATTTTGTTATATATGTAGTTGCTATAGTTACTAAACGTTATGGTAAAGGCTTTGTTATAATGATACTCAAATGAGAAAATTGTAATAATAATTTTGACAAGTGCCGCATCGGGGACGAACAAGTGTCTAGAAGGCCTTTATCGACTTGTGACGAGTAGTCGTATACGTAATCAGTACTACGTTGTATTTGTAAGATAGGTTGTGTAAAAATAAGTTCCAACTGCCATTTTCAATATACAATTAATGTTAGAATTTTCCTAAATTGCTCAAACGATCATGTCTTATCCTATCACTGTGGATAAATATTTATATTTTTAAAATCAATACCTTTCTTTTCATAAATATTTTGATATGGTCAGACAAGATCTATAAACCTTAAGTTTGATTTACAATATTTGACGCTAAGCGCAAATAATGTAGAAAATTTACGAGTAATTTGAGGTATAAAATATAATTATAGTAATTTACAATATTTGACGCTAAGGGCAAATAATGTGGAAAATCTACGAGTAAATTATAGTAATTTGAGGTATAAAGTATAGTAAATTGCAATATTTGACGCTAAGGGCAAATAATGTAGAAAATCTACGAGTAAATTATAGTAATTTGAGGTATAAAGTATAATTATAGTAATTTACAATATTTGACGCTACCGGCAAATAATGTAGAAAATCTACGAGTAAATTATAGTAATTTGAGGTATAAAGTATAATTATAGTAATTTACAATATTTGACGCTACCGGCAAATAATGTAGAAAATCTACGAGTAAATTATAGTAATTTGAGGTATAAAGTATAATTATAGTAATTTACAATATTTGACGCTACCGGCAAATAATGTAGAAAATCTACGAGTAAATTATAGTAATTTGAGGTATAAAGTATAATTATAGTAATTTACAATATTTGACGCTACCGGCAAATAATGTAGAAAATCTACGAGTAAATTATAGTAATTTGAGGTATAAAGTATAATTATAGTAATTTACAATATTTGACGCTAACGGCAAATAATGTAGAAAATCTACGAGTAAATTATAGTAATTTGTCGACAGGCGACAATAGCAAAATGCGCGGCTGGAGTTGAAAATTAAAGAAAATTCATTATTTGTTGTGTTTCTTCCCACATTAGTTTAATTCGCCTTCATGATTAATATAAATATACTGATTAAACATTAACATACTTTCAGTTAATCCTCAACTGTTGGATACCTAGTAGTGTTGTAAGAGACTCGAGTCTTGGAGTCTTAATTTTGAACAATATTTAACTCGTGATTAAGTGAGACTTCGAGCCTGGGTTTTAAGTCATTATGTAAAAATTAAGGCTCAGCACATAAAGCTTAAGTACCAAGCAACGGGCTTTAAAACTGAAGACGCGAATTCAAGGCTTGAAGTCTTTAAAAGTGGTCTAACGTCTTTGAATAATATTTATTTATTATTCATACATTATGTACGCGAAATAAATCAATCGGCGTACTTTAATTACTTTATTTTTATTCACATCTGTAAACCCCAGCAAAGGATAAAGTTTTGATTCCTGTTTGAAATGACTAGTCGGTTTAGAAGTCTAAAAAAATAACGACTTGAGTCCTGTAGTGATAAATAAGACTTGAGTTGTAATAACGGTGGACTTGATGCTCTAGTCTCTCTCTCCTATACTGATTCAATCCGCTATAGCATTGTCTTTTACTGCCTTCGAAATATATGAGAACTGTCCAGAGCTACACATATTTACTCGTAGTGTCTATTGTACTTGCTAAGTGCTTCATGGGTTTTCATATGGTCTTTATATAAATCATTAATATTTTTAGTCACCACAATACAGCGTGTCATTGAAATAACGCAAAAGTTGAAAATAGCTGTGTCGACGGTAGAATCGATTCCACCAGTTTTAAGGGCACACGTAGACAGCGTGTAGACGTCTAGTCTAAATAGTTACACGGCGCGGCGGCGGCGCCGTCTACACGCGCCCTAACACTATGTTTGTTTTTCATAACTTATTGTATATTTCTTTTTCTACGCGCGTCGTCCGCGCCGCGCATGCGCCCGCCCGCTTATTACTCTGTGCTGCGTAATGAGCGCTACGAACGTACTAGATACTTAACACGAATTTAAATTAAATAATTAAAATCTCTAGAACAGTTGTATGTATTTTAAATTAGATGACGTGGCACGGGTTTTGCGTTATTTCAATGACACATTGTATAATAAAGACTTCTATTAACCATGTAATCTGTCATCTTTTTCTAACAAAAATGTACGTAATTCTACCTTCAAAAGCAAATAAAGCAAGTTAATAGTATTTCAAACAAACTGAATTTGTTTTTATTGAGCAAAACTTTTTGTCTACTTTATTGTGTTAAATGCTTTTTCATTTTCAGTTTCTTTTTAGGTAGTGGTGGACCCCGTTTTATTTTTGTTTCGTAAATGTTATTTTCTGGTTTTGGGTTCGTAATTCTTTTTTTATTTTTAATACGGGTCGTAGTTTATGGTATTATTATAATATAACTATAGTTATGTTCTGTTGATTTGCCCGTTATGTTGAGCTTTATTCTTTCTTTTTTCTTTTATACCCTAATTCTTATAGGCCGTAGTATTATTAAACCGCATGACACTTGGATATATGATCCATCATTGATATATGGCAAAATGAAGGTACTAACACGAACACGTAAGTGATAATTATAATTACTCATTTGTACACTAAAGTAATGATTTAACAGCATCCATTAATAAAAAATAAGTGCTCATTTTAAGCAATTAGTAGCAATAAAAACATTATAAGCTAAAATCAATACAACTACAATATGACATACTGTCTCAAAACAGTTTCGGCACGCTATTAGATTTCTAAAAATTCTTCAAATCCAACTGAATCTAGTTCCGCAGATCTTGTATCATATCAATATAAATACTCAGGGGCGGATTGGTAGAGTAAAAAGCTTCGGGGCCTAATAAATAAAATTACAATATATTCCAAACCTAGAAAGTCTTACATATACCATCTGGTACAGCCGAAAACACCTAACACCACAAATATACCCAAAACCTCACAAATATTCCCGAACATACCGTTCTATTGTAACTATAGTAAAGCCAAGGAGCGTAAATAAAAAATGTGAAGAAACATTCAGGAGATAATAACATTTTCAGAAACAAATTATAATTTTTTTATGTAGAATACACGGCGGACGAGCGGGCAGCCCTCATGATGGTAAGTGGTCACCGCCGCCCATGGACACCTGCAACACCAAGAGGCTTGCGGGTGCGCTACCGACCTTGCAGAATCCTGTTCAATGCTCATTATTAATCTTGTAATCTAACATGTACAAAATGAATATATAATTAAAACACCAATATACATATATTTCTCAAATTTATGTAGTATGAACACCTATTAACACTTATCCGCAGGAAAAATACCACGCTTATATAAAGTTATTGTACATTTTATGCCTGTCTTAACTACGACATAGAACGAAATAAATCTATTGTTGGATTATTCTTATTCTAGTCTATCGTATTGTTTATCCATTACTCATATTTTCAATAAAGAAATACAATATCACTAACGTATTATCAAAAAACAAACAAAACTCGTAACCCACAGTGCGTACTATTCGTAACACCCCAGAGTGCATTCCAAATAGGAATAAGCTCTAATTCACAAAATGGGGATCCGAATGTTATCAATAATTCCTGAGCCAAACGGTGTCCTGTAGCATGAATCGACAGCCACTTCTGTCGTTATCGCATGCGAGAGAACAGGTCACAGATACTAATCGCTCACAGTCGCAACAGGATGAAGGTCAGCGTGTTTACATTTTTTATCGCGGCTCGTTGCCTTTATTTTAGGTTATTAGTGTCCATAGGCGTGGATCGATCTATCACCGACCGTACATTATGCTTTGAGGGCTCCATAATTGTCTCCCGAATCCGTCCCTGCCTACCCACAATATGATACAAGATATATAAAAGCGTTACACAGAACTACGGAACAAAAGCCAAATAAAGGGTATTTGGCTCCTAATAACCCCGGGCAAATCTTCAGAGTATGACAGGTCACCACGTCACACCATCGACGGTTTTACAGCGCCCGAATTCATTCACCACAACTACCTCAAAATGGAGAAATTCCTCAAAGATCTGAGTGCTCAATATTCGGATATAACAAGATTGACCAGTATAGGAAAGTCTGTGGAGGGGAGGGAGCTGTATGTTTTGGAGGTGTCGAAGGATCCTGGACGGCATATACCTGGTAAGTTGGATATTTATATTCGCAATTGTATTTGTATTAAGTAATTTAATGCTAGCCTGTAGAATTCAAATATTTGGATTGTTTTAAACAGCTGAAACAGCATTGTTTTAGCGTCCCACAAGATAACGAGTGCAAATGAAAGTTGAGTCTGGAAAAGCGCAGAATAACAAAAGGAAATCTCCTTGGCCTATTATTACACGATATGCCATCCGAATCTCTCCCCTCCTTCAATGCAAAATGGGCACGCGTATGTAATGTGCCCTCATCCCCTATCCATCCCAATTCCTTCCCAAATCTCCAAAGATTGACAGCGCATTTGGCAGCGTAGAGGACTGTCTGCTCATCTGTTACCTTCTATAAAAAAAAGTCTTGATATTTTTTTAACCTTAAACAGGGCTAATGTAGTAAATTATTTTACAGGTAAACCCGAATTTAAATACGTAGCTAATATGCACGGGAACGAAGTTATAGGCCGAGAGTTGCTTCTACTCTTGGCAAAATATCTGTGCCGGCAGTATACTGATGGAGACGAAAGGATACAGACACTGCTCAATACTACAAGGATACACTTGATGCCTAGCATGAACCCTGATGGATATGAACAAAGTGACGTTGGTAAGATACTTTATATTATATTCAGTAGCTCACTACAATCTTTTGCGGCCCGGGACTATCGACTAAAGGAAGCCCTTTTAAGGTATAAAAATATTTGAAAGCTTTTAAAAATTTTTTGTATATGAAAGGTGGGGCCCGGGACTGTAGTCTACCCTAGTCCCTAGATTAGTCCGCCCATGATTATAGTGAAACTAACTCTTTACCTTTGTTTGCATGCGAATCGAGGAAACTCCTTGTCCCATTGCACCCTTAAGCATTGGTCAACCGAGCGGTCGCACGATTACAAACTTTTCTGCGTTCGTAAGCGAATTATTACGGTAATTTTAAAGTTCATATTCGTTGCTCTAACTGAATGAATAAATTTGTACGACAACGTCATATTTGCGGTTAACGCTACATAAATGCTAACTGAATAATTTGATAATAATCTACAAAAGAGTTTGTATTTGTGCGAACGCTTCGTTGGCCGATACTATACTTCCTACACCCATTCCCAAAGAAGAATGAGGAGTGTAACGGGATCAAGAAACTGACCAATCTCTTTGTAATTCATATTCCCCATCCTTTCTATGTAGACAAGACCTAGATCTACAAAGGTTCTTTTTGTAGGTGGTGATACAGACGGTGTTACCATCGTTTATCATTGTTGACTGATATTGGCATGCATCGCGAATATTCACGGGATGTAGTGTAGTTGACGAGTTGCTCGTCATTCACTTTCTTTCTATAAAAAAAAATGTTAATTTGTTTACTTTGACTTCAACTCAACTATATTTTCAAAGTTATTGCATCGATTTCGTTGGATATTACTCTAAAACCGAAATCGGTTTAGATCACTACAGGATGTATTCAGTCTTTGCTTCCCCCTAATTTCACGTATTATCCTTTTTTCAGGTGACTACAGCAGCATAAAGGGCAGGGCAAACGCTCATGATGTGGACCTCAACAGAAACTTCCCTGATCAATACGGTCCTACGAAAGTGAGTAATAATTTTTTTAATGTCTAGTTACGTTAAAACATACGCCCTCATTGAAGTTACCCTTCGCTATTGCGAAAAGTATGATAAAATAAGAAAAAAAAATAAAAATGATGAAACTATTTATGAACAAATTAAAAAATAAGCAGGTTACCGCCGTGAAAACGCAATATTCCAGGCGTTCGTCTACATAAATAGAAATCCATTTGTTATTTTAACAAAAATACATACCTACATAAAATCTGCCGCCCTTAAGTAAAGTGCAGTAACTACCTTAAATTAGTATTTATGAGAATAAGGCGGGTGAAAATGTAAACAAATTTTTGTTTGTATCTCCCGAAGTATAGATGCTAGCATATTATGACTTACATTTCCTGAAAGGGTAGAAATTTGAAGTTTACATTTTTAAATATACACGTATATAATTCGATTTTGACAAAAATACTAATTACTGCACTTTAATTTAGGACGGCGGAAATATCAAAATTGTGCCTGAAGAAAAAACGCACGCGTTTGTCCGCAGTGTGTTCTTAAACGATTCCATTAAACCGTCATTTAAGTTTTCATCGAATTAGTTGTTTTCTCACCACTCTCTAAATATAAGGTCCTACAGAAATTGTGTAAAATATTCTAGTATGCCTTTCAGTAGGTTATTAAGTGACAACATTTATATAAAAGAAAAACTTGTTTTTATTTATTTATTTCTAATGTAATGAAAAAGACATGAAATCATGTTAATTTTTAAGTTAAATATTTTTAGTGTACTAATTGAAATATTTTACACATTTTTTGTAGGATTTTATATAAATTGTCTCTTTATTTTCCAGGACAATCTAACCCCCGAACCAGAAACCCGCGCCGTTATGAACTGGTCGCAATCCATCCCGTTTGTGCTATCTGCGAACTTACACGGAGGCGCCCTAGTGGCCAACTATCCTTATGACGGGAATGCCGACATGTCCACTGGGGAAGAAAATCCTTCCCCCGACCAGGGTGTCTTCCTGCATCTCGCTCATGTTTATTCTAATGTAAGTATCGATTGAGGAAACATTATTTGCACTTATTCAAGGATGGACTTTTTTAAAAGATTCAAAAACAGCAGTAAATAAATACTAACCGGGCAGCAAAGAAATACTAAACGGGCAGCAAATAAATACTAACCGGGCAGCAAATAAATACTAACCAGCAAACAAATACTAAACGGGCAGCAAATAAATACTAACCGGGCAGCAAATAAATATTAACCGGGCAGCAAACAAATACTAAACGGGCAGTAAATAAATATTAGACGGGCAGCGAACAAATATTAAACGTGCAGTAAATAAATACTAAACGGGCAGCAAATAAATACTAACCAGCAAACAAATACTAAACGGGCAGCAAATAAATACTAACCAGCAAACAAATTCTAAACGGGCAGCAAATAAATACTAACCGGGCAGCAAATAAATATTAACCGGGCAGCAAACAAATACTAAACGAGCAGCAAATTAATACTAACCGGGCCATATACAAATACTAAACGAGCAGCAAATAAATACTAATCGGACCGCAAACAAATACTAAACCGGCAGCAAATAAATACTAACCGGGCAGTAAATAAATACTAAACGGGCAGCAAATAAATACTAAACGGGCAGCAAATAAATACTAACCGGCAGCAAATAAATACTAACCGGGCAGCAAACAAATACTAAACCGGCAGCAAATAAATACTAAGCGGGCAGCAAACAAATACTAAACGGGCAGTAAATAAATACTAAACGGGCAGCGAACAAATACTAAACGGGCAGTAAATAAATACTAAACGGGCAGAAATAAATACTAAACGGGCAGCAAACAAATACTAAACGGGCAGTAAATAAATACTAAACGGGCAGCGAACAAATACTAAACGGGCAGTAAATAAATACTAAACGGGCAGCAAATAAATACTAAACGGGCAGCAAATAAATACTAAACGGGCAGCAAATAAATACTAACCGGGCAGCAAACAAATACTAAACGGGCAGTAAATAAATATTAGACGGGCAGCGAACAAATATTAAACGTGCAGTAAATAAATACTAAACGGGCAGCAAATAAATACTAAACGGGCAGCGAACAGATACTAAACGGGCAGTAAATAAATACTAAACGGGCAGCGAACAAATACTAAACGGGCAGTAAATAAATACTAAACGGGCAGCAAATAAATACTAAACGGGCAGCAAATAAATACTAAACGGGCAGCAAATAAATACTAACCGGGCAGCAAACAAATACTAAACGGGCAGTAAATAAATATTAGACGGGCAGCGAACAAATATTAAACGTGCAGTAAATAAATACTAAACGGGCAGCAAATAAATACTAAACGGGCAGCAAATAAATACTAAACGGGCAGCAAATAAATACTAACCGGGCAGCAAACAAATACTAAACGGACAGCAAATACGCGAAATAAAATTCGCCGCGAACAGAGATCGTACCACATGGGGGTAGTTTTTTTTTAAACTGCCGGTCACACTTTTACTGGTGTGGAAACCGACTCATTTAAAGAGCCGACGCCGCAGCGCAGGCTTTGCTTTTTAACCAAGCCCAAAAGCCAACAGTTATTTAAGGTGCATCTGACACCTACAGAAGTAATATACAATGAAATGGGAATAATGAACATAAGACAAACATTTATATAAGTACATATAACACTTGTATTCTACCAAGAAGAAATTTAAACAAAGACAAACTGACCAAGATTTTGCGCTTCAATTTACCGAATTAGAGAGATTATCGCCTTAAAAATGAAGCATTTGCAAGGCGGTCAAATTTACCCATTGTTAATTCAGTCTTATCATTTGTCAGCAAAAAAACTACCATGAACGTAATATTTATAGGTTTCCTTTCTTTACAATAACTGCAATATTTTCTACCATATGTGTTGTCAATGGTAAAAAATATAAGAAATATAGAAATAATTGCAAAACAAAACTTTTTCCATTTAAACCAAAATAATATTAATGATGTAATATTTCGCGGTAAATGTTTTTGCGTAATTGATTTTAAGTAAATGAAACAGACTTCTAAAAAAATTATACCGCTGGCATTACTCATGTACAGTTTTGTCACAAGGAATTATCCATCTATGTATTTTGGTTGATCGATGGTTTTGCGTTATTCCAGTGACACGATGTATGTATGGATGGTTATTTTTTCCTTGGCAGGCTCACCAGAAAATGCACTTAGGCCAACCTTGCAAGAACTTCCCAGGCGAGCGGTTCCCGGAAGGAATAACAAATGGTGCCAAATGGTAAGTAATGTTTCTTCAATTTGTATTAAAATGGGACATTTATTGAGGGGAAGCACTGGCTGCGAATACACTAACTTTGCACTTCGCTGGAATGCGACCCCCCTCTCGCTTCGCCGCTCATCTCTCCTCGCTCGTCATGTCAGTGCCGAAGCATCGCCGTTACGGATATACGTCACTTATTGTGTTTATTTTTGTTTTGCAAAAATAACTGTTTTGCATCTGTTATTGTTACGCGTCTCAACTATTTTTGGTATATTGTGTTGGTATACTACTGACAACATGGGGGAAGACTATACACAGTGAAGGAAGAAATATTATTCTAAAGGTTTTGAAGTTTTTTGACAACGAGAAGGTGAATAAAATGTTTACCATTCCCATCGACCAAGTCATCAAAAGAACTTGTGAAGCAGCTGGAGTATCGTAAAGAGTTAGTACTGCTGACTGAAGCTCCCCAATAAAATTCTCAGCAGCGAGTAAAAAGAGAAAACAGAGCTCTATGAAAACCGTACTGGATGATTTCGACATGTGTGTGATCAAGTTGACAGTGGTTGATGATTTGACGATTTCATACAAATCTCTTTTCCGTCCATTCTTAGTTGATCTCATTTCAATGACCGAAATTCTTGCTGTTGCTTCGCAAGACTCTAGACTTGGCTTGAAATACATACACCGAGAACCCCCAATACCCTATGAGATCTTGAGATACTGAAATTGTGAAGTCTAATGTTTTGAAATAAAAAAAAATCTTTCATCCAGGTACGTTCTAGCTGGTGGCATGCAGGATTGGAACTACCTTCACACAAACGACATGGAGATCACATTGGAGTTGGGTTGCTTTAAGTTTCCACCTGCAAACGATCTTGTGTCATACTGGGAAGATAATAAGGAAGCCTTGTTGCAGTATATTGAACAGGTATGAAAATATAGTTCGTAGCCCAAAGATTAAATCGCATTACTGAAGATGCATTGATTAAGGTATTTGATTGATATCAGCCTATAAAGTCCCACGGCAGAGCACAAGCCTCCCCTAGTAAATCACCGGGGGGTTTCGCGCCATAATCTACCACGCGGGCCCAGTGTGGATTGGTAGTGTGGATACACACGCTTCAGACTTTTTTAAATTATAGAACATTTAAATAAGTACACTTTTTTGCACACCAAAGAATACAGTGAAAGTGAGCAGACAGCCTTTGGGCGAGAGATTTATGCGAACACAAGGTAGATGGTTCACATATTATAATTACTAGAAACAAATATATTGCTGCAGTGAGACGTGAAAAACGCTGAAATGCATCTCTGTAATAGAATCAGAATATTTATTTGCAGGAATACATTTGAGATTTTCGCGTTTTTCACACATATTTATCTATTTAAACGGGTCTTAACGCGAATGTTTACCTTATTTATTTTACTCGACGTTTCGGTTGCGTTGCACCAACCGTGGTTACGAGCTGACTGAAGAGGCGGGTAGTCCACGTCGAGAGTTGCGAGCAATTTCATCGAGTACCAATTTATTGTTATGGAATTTTAAATCAAAATTATTAATCAATTTGTTCTTATTAGATAATAGGTAGATTTTGAGATCTCCTTAAAAGCACCTATTTTAAAAGAAATCCTTTGACCATTTCCAACCCTTTAAGGTTCACCAAAGTGTCCACGGGTTCGTACACAGTCACATCGGCCACGCTCTAGCTAACGCGACTATATCAGTACGCGGCATTCAGCACACTGTTAGGTCCGCGACCGACGGCGACTACTGGCGACTACTCACGCCGGGCGCTTACAATGTCACCGCTAGTAAAGACGGGTAAGTGTACGGAACAAAATTGTTATTTTTTTTTTTTACATTAAAAGCGGTACAAACACGTCCATCAAATGACGAGTAAAAATAAATAATTAAAAAAAAAACATGCTTATATAAAAGCAATAAAAATATTTTTAAATGTATTTAAAATAACAAAATAATACACTATCTATCTACACTACACTATCTATTTTTATTCTAACTAAAAAGAAATAAAAGTATCAAGTATGTACGATTACACTATTTTAATGCTCGTGCCATCTAATGATCTCATTAAGTTGTTGGTTCTAATTAATTAATATAAAAGCGTGGGGCGCTCAATAAATTAGAAAAAGGAGGAAATGTTGATCAACGGACGGCACAGAAGCTGCAACTATACCAAGTTTCTTTAAAATCGTATGTGTGATTCCTACAATATTTTCATGAAACAATTTCCTGAAATACATTTAGACATTTTCGAGGATAAATTATTGTTCCCGAGGTCTAATTCTCGGGTACAGTTCATCAACCAACATCAGTTTAAAAATCTGTGAATCCACTTCACTATTGTATTTTCTTTAAATCTTTTCAATTTATCTAAACGTCTTATGAAATTCTAATTTTAAAGTTCTTACTTTTATTGTATTTTTTCGTTATTTTAAAATTTTAATTATTTTTTTGTGTCACAAGTTTTTATCCATGTTGTACACGTCTGTAATTGGGATACATACCTGATTTCAGTCTTATCTTAATTGTATACCCAAATCATGTTTTGTATGTATAACGTTGCCGTGTCTAAATAAATAAATGAAATCCATTGAGTAGTTTTTGAGGGATGCGCATTTAGATAGATAGACGGACCGACAAAAATTCCAAAAAATGTAATTTTGGGCTCTCGATCGTAGTGTACACTGGAAAATTGACATTTTGAGCTCTGTATCAATCGTACTTTACACTGCAATGACATTTAAAACAAATATTAAATGTAGGTACAGACAGATAGCTTTGTTTCGATTTTATTATATGTAAAGAAGATAAGTATTTAAGAAGAATGTATTTTAATGTATAATCACTTTTAATTTATAATAATTTATTTAATAAATAATGCCACACCTAATGGCCCACGCTAGGATTATCTGTGTCGTGGGTCCGGAGCACATACAAAGACAAACACACCCAGACCCGAACATTTCCGGGATCTTTTGCACACTGCGCCGATAGGTCGGTCAAATCACTCTTACATGTTGAAAGATTCGACCCTTTTATAACTTCTATTTACAGATATGAAGCTATTACAGAAGAAATCGCAGTCCCAGTCAACGGGTCAGTGAGTCTCAACTTCACTCTAATGGCGGACGATCCTCAGCACTGGTCTTCAGCTTACGACTTCCGGTAAGTATACCAGCGACTGGTGTATGACTACGGCTATTGATGATTTGACTACTGTTATTGATATTATTGACAATGACTTTACAAGGTGATGTTATCTAAAAAAAAGGGACCTTATTGACGATTGTAGTTTTCCTGATTTTGCGACTGATTTTGAAACTTTAAGGCAGTCAGATGTTAATAGGGTACGACGACAGTAGCGTCTTGTCCATACAAACGTACTTTCCTGTTTTCTTCCTGAATTTTGGCAATAAGGCAATTATCTTTTTAATATGTTACAGATATCTACTGTCCCATACGTTTTGATTTTTTTGATTAGTTGTTTCTTATAAAACTCTCTAAAAATAAAAAAAATGCTCCGTTAAAACGCTGCAAAAAGAAGCCCATTGTGCAAATGTAACAACTCTTATTTAAAAAAAGCAAATCCTACCTACATAGAGAAACTATTCTTTTATGCAAATCAGAAAAATATTAAAATCGATCAATTTTTGGAGGAGGAAACAGGGGAATACGAAACCTCGATTCTCTCGAATTATTATATGTATTATCATCAGCTCGAAGTGCAACTGTCTCTTTCTCTTCAAGTAGTTACGTCGCTCGCCGCCGAGACAGCAACAAATTGTAATAATACCTATTTTTGAAATCCGTTCAGTCATCCTTTTAAAATCTTCTCTAAAAGCATTTTTTTATTTAAACATAATTTAAAAAGCAACGAAATTTTGGACCGTTCCCAGTAGTCTCACCAGATAGTTCTACTAATAAGACTATTTGGAAAAAATATCCCGATAGTATTACTAGTAAGACGACTGGGAATAAGGAGTTCTCAGTAGTCGTTACTATAATAAAATAGATTTTTTTCTTTTTAGCGTTGATTTGAGAAGTACATATAGGTATGGCATACAAGCACTGATTATGGCATTTGAGTTATGTAGACTTTACCAAAACCAATAAAATAATAACACAGTGTATTTCTGGATATATTTTACCACGCTATCTAATTTGAGTCTTTCACGCACCTCCAAATTGAACCTCTTGATCAACCCAAAAGTTTGGCTGGTAGAATACCTGAAAGCATTAAGCTCGCCTTTTGTACTGTATTGTACCTTTTGTATAAATAAATGAATAAGGTCCCTTTGGTCCACCGTGAAGGTCACTTTTAAGATCGACAGATAACGTCACATATATCTTATCTTTGTACATCTATTGACTATATATGTATTTGTCTAAAGTTGAAATACTTGTACATACAACATATGTACCTTTGACTATGTTACTCTTTTGATTGTATTAAGCTCAATGTAAGACACATTTTGAAATATTGAGGTAAAATACTTGATAATTCCTGTCAATTTATTTTCGACTGTCAAGATTTTTTTTTTTTAAATGTGTCCTGGATTGGCGTTACCGTGGCACTGTGTTTCCTAGCTTTCTTCATACATGTTCACTTACTCTATGTATATGTTCTTTCATAAATATATTTACATGTATCGTATATTCATTTAGATAATGTGTAATAAATGTATTCGCGCGTCTATCACTCGTGTTTTTATTGCATTAACTGTCTGCTTTCACTAACTTTATATTTTGTGTAACTTAAATATTGGCATGAAACTTAAATATTTCCATTTTATCGTTCACCATCGCTACTATATCACAATTTCCTCCTTTACCTTTTGTCTTACTTAAGAATATTGCAGAGTCATAAAAAAAACTGAAACAATTTCTCTTCTCGCACGTAAAATGACAGTTTTAGAATATAATTATTTACATTTTATTGATATTCTTTTATATAGAATTTTTAATATTAAACCGAATAGTTATAGCTCACTCAACGAGACATGAGCGTTCCGTTTGTGTGAGTGCCTCCGCGCGTGCTGATTAGAACCGCTTTGTACAGGATTTCGACAATCGGATTAAAGCGTGGCGCATCCGCGTCCTGCCCCGCACTCGCCGCATTTCACCTTTACTACCGATAGGAATTCGACGTGTATTTTATTAATTTTAATTGTCTTGTATTTTTAATATTTTTATTCGTTTTTTGTAATAAGCATCTAGAATGGCTCCCCCGAATAGAAGAAACCCGTTAAGTTATCAATTAAATTAAATTTTGTATACTGTGTACGAATATTTCAAAGAAGTCACCTATACTGACAAGTCAAGTGTTACTACATCAACCTAGTTAGCGGCGACATCGACTGGAATTATGCTGTCATTGGTAAAAAGAGTTTTATTAGAAGGCAAACGTGCTTCGGATAGTAAAAAAAGAATAAGAATCTCCAAAAAAACTAAATGCAGAAAAAACAAAATTGTTGTTGATGATTTTAATAAGAATGTACAAGTATAATTTAACATCATTTGTACATGTACGAGTATAATTTTTCTACTAGTATTTTTACTTCCGGCACCCACTCACACAGATGCAAAGCTCATGTCTCATTGCAAGGACTATACCAGTTGAAGTGATTAACACTAGAAACAAAACATTGCTTAAATAATAGGGGTTAAAGTATGAAATTGCCGTTTTATAGTAATAGATACTTTGAATTGACATAAAACCTTCATGGTGTGAGATTTTCGAGTGAAACTTTTTTCACATGATACGAGGGCGGAGTGATAAGTCTGGTAAAAATCTATTTTGGAATAAAATTATCGCAAATTGCATGAAACCTTCTTGTTCACAACTCTTTTGAAGGACTAAATTAAAATTTTCAGCCAGTACCGCCGGATAGTTTTTTTTTAACAGCCATTAAATAAAAACAATTAAACGCATTTTCGCAAAGATGGAGAAAAGTGAATTTCGTGTGTTGATTAAACATTATTTTTTGCGCAAAAAAAACTATTACGGAAACGAAACAAAGACTTGATAAATATTATGGGGACTCTGCTCCGTCGATTAAAATGATTCATAAATGGTTTACGGATTTTCGGTGTGGTCGTACAAGCACAATTGATGCTGAACTCCCAGGACGCCCAGTTGAGGTCACTACTCCAGAGATGATCGCTAAAATCCATGACATAGTGTTGAACGACCGAAGAGTAAAAGTGAGCGAGATAGTCGAGATAGTAGGCATCTCAGACGAACGTGTGCGCAATATCTTACACCAACATTTAGATATGAAGAAGCTCTCCGCGCGATGGGTGCCGCGTTTACTGACTGTTGATCAAAAACGCATGCGAGTTACCACTTCGGAGGCAGGTTTGGCGTTGTTTCAACGGGATAAAACTGAATTTTTGCGTCGTTTATAACGGTAGACGAAACATGGATCCACCACCATACATCAGAAACCAAGCAACAATCAAAACAGTGGATTGCTACGGGCGAACCAGCTCTGAAGAAGGCCAAAGCAGTTTTATCGGCCAATAAAGTGATGGCTACAGTATTTTGGGATGCACGTGGGGTAATCGATATTGATTACCCAGAGAAGGGTAAAACGATTAATGGTGAATATTATGCCAATTTATTGGACCAATTTAACAAAATTTTACCTGACAAACGACCGCATTTGGCTAAGAAGAAAATCCTCTTCCACCAAGACAATGCACGAGTGCACACCTGCGCGATTGCCATGGCCAAAATCTATGAGTTGCGATATGAGTTTCTATCTCACCCACCATATTCGCCAGATTTAACCCCTTGCGACTATTTTCTGTTTCCAAATTTAAAAAAATGACTCGGTGGGAAAAGATTTAGCTCCAACGAGGAGACCATGCACGAATCCAATGCCTATTTCGAAGGGTTGCCTAAGTCGTATTTTATGGAAGGGATCAAAAAGCTAGAGAAACGCTGGATGAAGTGCATTGAGTTAGAAGGAAACTATGTTGAAAAATAAATCATACTTTTTAAATAAAGTTGACTCCTTGTTTCATTTTTACCAGACTTATCACTCCGCCCTCGTACCTATGAGGTTCTTGTTTTAAAAAATGTGCAACATTCGATTTTCGACTTTCAATTGTTTTTTTTATTCAGCTTAGACGGGAAAAATGGATACTTCGAAAATCCGAGTAATCTTTGAATACGAGTTCCGACGCGGAACTAACGCGGCAGAAACGGCTCGCAATATCAATGCTGCGTTTGGAGAAGAGACTGCTAATGAACGAACCGTGCGTTTTTGGTTTAAACGCTTTCGTAATGGAAACTTCGACTTGAAGAACGAACCACGTGGAAGACCGCCCACACAGGTGAATAACGCTGAATTGAAGGAGATGGTGGAAGCCGATCCGAGTCAAACTACCCAGGAATTAGCGGCATGGTTTAACGTTACCTTACCTACAATATTGACTCATTTGCATCAAATCAATAAGATAAAAAAATATGGAAAATGGGTGCCTCATGATTTGACTGATCTGCAGAAAGAAACGCGTGTTGAAACTTGCGTTGCCTTGTTGAATCGGTACAGAAATGAAGGAATATTGAATCGAATTGTGACATGTGACGAAAAGTGGATTCTTTACGATAACCGAAAGCGAAAAATGCAATGGCTGACCCCAGATCAAACGCCGCAACAGTGCCCTAAGGCAAAGCTTACCAATGAAAAGGTAATGGTAACTGTTTGGTGGTCTATTCGTGGTGTTATTCACTATAGCTTTCTCAGGTCTGGTCAAGCAATAATAGCAGATGTTTACTGTGCCGAACTTCGAACAATAATGGCGAAACTAGCAGTGAAACAGCCCCGACTCGTGCATCGATCTTCACCATTATGCTTCATGATAACGTAAGACCTCACACTGCACGAGAAACCGTTGTAACTCTACAGGAGCTGCAGTTAGAAACCATACGTCATCCTCCGTACTCGCCAGACCTTGCTCCAACGGACTACCATTTTTTTCGTGATTTGGACAATTTTCTACGTGGTAAAAAATTTTCTTCCCAAGAGGCAGTACAAAATGCTTTCACACAGTTTGTCGAATCTACATCCCCAGAGTTCTATCGTAAAGGCATAAATGAACTTCCGATTAGATGGCAACAATGTATAGAGTTTTAATTTTTCAGTACAAATCGGCAATTTCATACTTTAACCCCTAATATTATACGTTCAACACAAAAAGGTACCATATGATTCTTTCTCATCTCTGAGATATTTGAAGTTTAATGAACATATTAAAAATTAGTTTTTGGTTTATTACAACATTATCATAATATCAAAAAAATAGATTTTATGCAAACGAAAGTTTTGAAAATAATAACGATATTCAATAAATGGTACCTTTTAGCGTTGCGGCTAAGCAATCAAAGTTGACAGGTAAAAGTGAAAATGTCCTAATACTTATGTTGCCCATCCCCATCTAATCCTATCTCCCCAATATTCCACACCCTTTCTCCGAATCAATTCTTATATCCCAAAAGGTCGGCAACGTATCCGTGGGCGTGCCAACGTTTGTCATTCTGGACTGATGTTGGCATTACCACTTACCATCAGATGGACTGTATGCTCGTCTGCCGCCTTCTTACTATGTTCCACCAATTTAATTTAATCTAGATTACAAGTTCCTTAGAAACAAAAGGAATAAATGCATTTTGATAGTATTCAAAATAAATGTAATCCACTGTAATCCACAAAAAAATAATTTGGTGTAATATACGTACGAGGGTAGGTCCAAAAGTTTCCAGCCTGACAAAGAAAAAGGACACAAGTTCATAAAACTATTTTTATTTGTCAATAATATAGTCTCCTTCTATTTGAATACACTTTTTGGATTGTTTAAAAATAGAAGTTTTGTCTTCAAAATTGGCGAAAACCAGAACGGTCACTTTATTATCAATTGAAAATCTTATACCCCTTAAGTTCGACTTGAGTTTTAAGAACGAACAGTAACCAAGTGAGGACTATAGAGTGGGTGGCAAACGTCCTTGAAACCACTTTGAAACCGTAGCTTTCGCAACCGCGGCGGCGTGGACGGTTGTGCATTGTCATGAAGAAGCCGCACACCTTTGCTTAGTTTTTCACAACGTTTCTGCTTGATTGCTTTTCGTAATTACTCTATAAGGTTAGCATAATAGCTTCCAGTCACCATGGTATTGTTTTCTTTTATGTCTATATGAGCAATATTCCTTGACAATCTCAATATCGACGCCATAATCTTTTTGGTGGACTGAGTCACCTGTGCCTTTGTAGGCGTTGCTTCACTAGAACGACGCCACTCCATCGACTCCCTTATGGAAAGGGGATCATAGTAAAGTACCATAGTTTCATCTCCACTAACAATTGATTCCAAAACATCGTTTCTGTTTCTCTGAAAAGCCTCCAAAAGTTCCTTAGAGCACGTTACTCGTTGCCCACTTGAAAGAAGTTTTGGCACCCACCTCGCACTAACTAATTCATGAAGAATCCTAAGGATTAGTTTCTGAAAGTCCTGTCTTTGCTGCTATTTCTTTCATCTTTAGCCGTCGCGGTCGGTCGTTTAGAATTTCTTCTTCCACTAATTTGTTATTGTTTGGAGTGAGTGCCTCAACGGGTCGACCGGTGCGAGGTTCTTCGTCGATTACTCTCGTCTTAAACGAAATTGCTTACACCGTATACACTATCCAACATTTTTTTGATATCGATCGGGCTCACACTTTCCTTTATAAGGATCTGAATCACGGAATGATATTACTGTTTAAACATTTTAAAGTTCTTGCGACTTCCTGTTCTAAGAGTCGAGGAATTAAAACAAACGAGGGGTGAAACCTAAAAATTATACACGAGTTAGCAGGATAAGTGACAATTATAACGACGTATAATTTGTTTTTTAGACATCTAGAAATCTGTCAGCCCAGAAACTTTTGGACCACACTGGTAGTTTATTCTTCACCGCTACTAAAAGACCTCATTTGTATTTTTAAATTAATAATACCATTATTATCAAGGGTACACTAGGATTCCGTGTGTCGTCTCCAGAGATAGACACAAATCCAAATGTTTGTCTATAACATTGTTTATCCGACCGGGAATAATAGAATCTGAGACCATTTACACAGGGGCTCAACCGATCTAACCGATCATCAATCATGATGCCAATTTTTTGGAGGTTGCGCGAAGTACTTTGTAACTCAAACATCGCAAAGATATCTGGGCCGTTTAACTGACTGCCTCTCACTCGGTCGTCTCATACACGCGAATTATGCCTGTATTATCTCACAATATTGGATTCTCACCATACCGCATTGATTATGACCTGAAATCCCTCCGTGATTGATGGGGAGTCCTGTGTCCTGCAAAGGACCTCATAGGATGTACGGGGTGCAACCGTACAAGGTCTTTAATAAGCATTCACTAATACACAGTCCGAGTGCTTCATTAAACGGGGTAAGTATGGTCGGCAGGAGGACGTACATATAGGTTGTCATTGAATCTTATTACGACACAGTCCTCTGCCATACAACGTGGCATAGCAGTGAATAAAAGACAACATATGTATAATGGACACATGAAAAATGGACAACATCTATTCCTTTTTGTCTTTGAAATCCACCGGCCGCATTGTTCTTTTTATCACTTTGTAGACTCGGAAAGATTTCTTTTATCAAAAGCGTTCGGTAGTTTTATGGGTTTTGTAAGACGAAATTTCCTTGCGAAGGTGATATTCCGACTAAAGCTTATACAGGCTTAAGTAAAAAATACCTGCAAAAATGCACGTAAACTTAAGAAAACATAACACTTAAATTTCAATCATTAAGATAACTTTTTTCTAAACTTGATATTTTTTCCAAAATGTAAAGTAACAAAGTCTGATTTTTTTTACTCTTTGCATTATCAAGCTCCTGAATGGCATGAACCTGATTGCATGAACGGAAACTCCACACACTTTATTCATAATCAGCTGGCAATCGAACCACTACTATTAGATACCTAAATCTATGAAATCGTTGCAAGTAAGTGATTGGTTTGTGTGAAACTGTGAAAAGGAAACGTGCTGATTTTTAAAAAGTCGTAGAACAATGCGTGTTATTTGTCACGAGAGAAAAGTTAAGAGTAGAGGTATTTTTATTTCACTCTGTATAAAACGATAACATTTGACCTCAGTACTGCGCCAAATTAATGTGCCGTGTGGAGTAGGCCGGCTATTGAATAGCACCACTTCTTGAAGTCCCGTGTGCATGAGTTGACCCATGTCCAGCAGTGGATACTGCAAGAGCTGCATTACCAAATTTTAAATAAAACTATTGTTTCAACAGCGTAATGGAGAATATACTGAACACTCACTACCACACGCCTCTGGAGATGTACCAAGAGCTATCGGAATTTGAGAACAAGTATCCCAATATTGCTGAATTCAGGGCCGGAGACAGTTTCAAGACAATGATGCTGCATCAGCTTAAGATGACGGAGCAGGTAACAATCATTCTCCCCACTTTACCATGGTTCTAACCATCGCATGGTTATTCGGACTGAATCGCGGGAAGACTGCGCCATACTTGAGCTCTATCTGACGTACTCTTTCTCGATTCCCTACAAATTCTTAGCCCGCTCGTCTGCCATCTATTTTATAAAATAATACTTATTATTTTTTTTTACTAATTTTTTATAAAATATTTAAGGAGAATAGAGCGGAAAGGGAAAAATAACCTGATTTTCTTATTTCACGGGGGATGCAAGACTGTTAGGGGCCATCCATAAATTACGTCACACGACTTTCATGATTTTTGGAGTCGGGGGGGGGGGGGGGGGGGGGGGGGGGGGGTGGGGGGGTCCCTGGTGTGACGTCACATATATTGCAATTTTAAATTTAGAAATTATAAAATTAATAATTTTTAAATTTATAATAATTTATATAATAATATTGATAGAGTTGGTAATATTTTAAAGGTTTTCGTTAGAGTTGAAGTTTAGTTTTAATACTTTAGATTTATACATGTGACGTCACGAAGCTTATGACTCGTCCCCCCACCCCCTTGTCACACGATGTCACACTTTGTTGACCCCCTCCCTCCCTCTTAACGTGTGACGTAATTTATGGATGACCCCTTACGACTATAGACTAACTAATGCAGGGTGAGTTTCTCGAACCGTTCGGACGAGAATATTGTATAATTCTCGTGTGCAACGAAGCCTCATACGATTCTGGGCTTTAAATGTTCACATGGCGATAGAAACTCGATAGATACCAGTGATCACATGATGATAACAACTGTTTGACCGATTTTCTCTCTTGCATGCGTTCGAGGAACTCTTTGTGTGAATGAACCTTATACTTAGAAACTGGAACTCAGAACTAGTATTCCTACCAGACTATGAAAATAAACAAAAATATCCTTAAAATACTTTGTTAGGCCTAAATACACCTACTTTTCTTTTATAGGTCGGTGCACCAGAAGAAACAAAGTTCCACATAGCCATAATCAGTAATCTTTACGCCTCTCAGCCTATTGGCCAGGAAATGCTTTTAAATTTTGCGCGACACATAGCCACGGCTTACTCCATCGGAGAGCCAATTCATCAGAAACTATTGCAACATACGGTCTTACACTTCATACCAAATTTGGACCCACTTTACAATAAAGTTCTGAAGCAATACGATGACACAGAAAAATGCTCTATACAGCTTTTAGAAGAAGAATTCGGAGACAGTTTATACAGCTACATAACAAAGAAAGACTTGAACCCTCTTTCGAATTACACCAGAGAAAAAGCGTTCGTGAACTTAGTGGAGTCGGAAAAGCTCGATTTGATTTTGGAATTAGCATCCGGGACCGAAGATGTAGCTTATCCTGAGCTATCGAAGAATTTGTATGAGAAATTCGCGAGGAAGTACCAAGATAATAGAACACCGAGTGATAAATATGAGTGTGGTATTAAGAATAATGTCGTGCACGGCAATTTGATAGATGTTTTGTGCGAAAGGTTCAATACGCCAGTGATTTCTGTGGGGTTGAGTTGTTGCAAGATGCCAGTGGAAAAGGACATTGGAATGGTGTGGAGGAATAATCTACGAGGAATTATGCAGTTTGCCGAGCTGACTGACACTGGTAACAATTAGATTTTAAATTTTATTTATTCATTTTAAGCAGTACAAAATAAGATCACAACAAAACAATACACAATACGAGTAAATCATTTGACAGAAATGCTAGTTGATCCCCTTTTAAATATGTACTGACATCAAGCCCCAATAACAATTTTACCACTGATAGACTAAAAAGATATAATCTAGGATATTAGAAAACATGCATAATTCTTCTGTAATTATAACGAAGCTTTCGTGTCACTTTTAATTAAAACATTTATTGAAATTGCAAGTTTCTTCGCGCATACATCTGTATATGCCACATTAATGTCGCTTGTTTAAAGATAAAGACATTTTTTTTTTTTCATAAAGACATTCAGGCGCGACCAGGTGGGCGCGGGGCGAGACAGCGGAATCTGCTGCGTATTTTTCAAATGCTGAGGTGTGGTCAAAATGATTACGCGACGCGAATTGGATTCCGTGGCGGCACTTGCGAGTACGAGTAATCTTGTTAAAACAAGCGCTCGTGCGCTATGTTAGCACTTTTGAACCTTAATTTTAACGGTTTTAGACTCGAGCTTTTAAACTGCAGGGGTTTATCTTTTATCGGGGGACCAACAAACATTAAAATTTTGACTATAACGCTTACTAGTCTTTAACGCTAGTCTTAAAAATTCATCAGCGCTCACTCATCGCTCGAGAGACGAGCGCTCGACGCTTGTTTTTATAGCACTACTCGTGAGGGTATTGAGCGGGAGCGACCAGTACAAGTTTACGATTTCCGTTGCGAGTTAGTGCATGTTTTGAGTTTCTCTATAGTTAAATAGAACTTCTAAATTAAATTTTGAGTGAGATCTTGCCTATACAAAACAGAGATTTGCATAGCGAGAATCGCTTTAACTGCGGAAGTTATAAAAACAGCGGAACGCGACGCCTGGCCTCCCGCTTCCGCTTCTCGCCCCGCGCCCACTCAAGACGTGGTCTTAGGAAGTTTTGTCACATGACGTTTTTATTTATATATACATGTTTTCAACTTCTAAAATCAAACCACTGTAATATTGCAACAGGTGTAGTGGGCTACATTAAAAACGAGCAGGGCGCTCCGATGCGCGACGCAATAGTCGCGGTGACGGGAATAGAGCGACAGTACCGCGTGTCGCGCAACATGGCGTTCTACCGCGTGATGCTCCCACCCGGCGAATACCGCGTCATAGTGCGATGCCACAACTACCACGATCAGGTCAGTCAAGAAAACATATATATATACCTAACTATAAATATTATTACGGAGAAAACATTGTTTTTTTTACATTGTCATTTTATTATGCATTATTTTAGAAATAAATAGGTAAGCACTTTACGTTTATTCGAAATGTTCAACACAAAATTATAACAATTGAATTACACCAACAAAGTATCCACTAAAATGAACTTATTTATGAAAAACTTACACCCACTAATCATAATAATAATAATATGGTAACTAAAAATATTAAGACACTGATTTTAATTTAGGACGAGGCAGATAAAATAAATCTAAATCACTGAACTGTTTATTATACGATACAAAGGAAACGATACGTAGCTAACGTCAAATAACGAAATCCACCTCGCAACTGGGGCGCTGTCATTCGTTCTTTTTTCTTTCTTCATATGTGGCAATAGTGCAATTAGCACATTCTGCCAGTATCGACTTTTCTTCGTAAAGTCAAAACAATTTAAAACACATCTTGTCAATGTGCAGTCCCGTCGTAGTAAAGAAAGTCAGGGGACGCTCAGTAAAGTGATAGTAGGTTTACTGGGGACAAAAGACGACTCCTTGTGCTTCCACGCGAAAAACGCAGTCCCATACTTTTATTTGATTATCACAAACATTAAACACAAGAAACACTTTGAAGTTTAATAAACTATCACAATTAAACCACAAAACGTACAGTACACAATTTTTACAGTTAATCAAATAAAACTTGCCTACACCAAGTCAAAGTCAAGTCATTTGGTAGTCAAAGTTGTAGTCAGACAAGACTTTTTGGATTGTCAAGTAAGTCAAGCCAAAAAGTCAAGTCAAATACTTAAAAGTTACTCATTGGACGCCGGAAAAAGTCCTGTCCCCCCCCCCCCCCCCCCCAACAACTAGACACGTACGCATTATGCATGAACTGACTCCGCCCGACGCTACTGTGACATCATCCCAGTCCCTTAGTAGTTGACAGGCTAACCTATGTACCCAATAGGAATGACCCTCCTCATTGCTGTCGTCGCCCTCGGCACTTCTTAGACGACCCCGACGACCCAATTACTGCTGCCAATGAGGTTCTTACACTCACAAGACTTCACATATACATCGTCCCCGCCGGCGGAGACGAGGACGTCAGCCTCGCTACACTGTAAATACACACCGGCCTTCAGCCAACACTTTTACCAGCTATCGGCACGTGCCTGGGCGCTTCTCACCGGCTCGCCATCCCGCGGTATCCCCCCAATGCAACGCCCTAAGCCCAGGTCCGTTCCTTCCGCCGGTTTACCGACGGGGGAGCCCTAGGCTCGTCGCTACGAACACTTTGCTCCTGGCTGAGCGCCTTCTGCTTGTGGCCCTGGCCTTGTGGTTCTGTTTAAATCCATTCGGGCCACAAGAATTTAACTATTCCGAAGAAAAAAACAAAGAACTGTAATTTTTATTTTGTAACATATTTAATAAATTGAGCGCAAGCTTTTATGATGCTTAGGGCCTTTCTCACCACCTCCTGGTACTTTATCAGAAGGTACCAGAAAGTCAGTATCAGCTAGATTTAAATGTCAGATAATAATTGATCTATCAGATTGTTAACAGTTACTTTAACCGGAGCGGAGCTGGTGAGGATGACCCTAAACCTCTGTTTCTTTTATGAAAATCTTAGTGAAATATTTGTATTTTTAAAGTAATATAACCAATGCATAGTAATTAACTGAAATTATTTTTCAGATGCTAACGTGGCGCGTGGTGGACGGCGTATTGAAACAGAAAGATATAGTGTTACGTCGCGTGAACGCTGAACATGTTAGTGGTGGAGAATTTGACGAAATACCCATCGATGTCAACCCTAACTTGGTTTATATTACAGGTTAGTGCCAACATCCGACAATGATCTATATGAATGCGGAGGGACTTAATAGTTTAAGAGTTCTACCCTTTGGTCAGAGGGCAATAACAGTCAGTTAAAAAATACCTGTTACCTGTTAAAAAATAACATTATTTAAACTATAACCAGCCCTTTTATCGTCCTCTGTTGGACTTGGGCCTCCTCAGCACATTGTCTTGTACGTGACGGATATATGGTCTTAAAACGCTATGTCGGACAGGCAGGAAGCAGATTGGCGAGTCCACTTTTGTAGAGGTGGTGTAGTTCCTCAGGGCTTGCGGTAGCGGCTTTGTCATCCCTTATTCGTCACGACGACCCATGGGAAGAGATGGAGTGGTCCTATTCTATAGCTACACGACACCATACGAATGACACCATACCACGTCTGAAATTAGGAAAATATATATTGGGATGACGAAATTTGAATTGAAATGAAGTTTGGCACTAAAATATAGCGGGTTATATCTCCGTTAGGTTCGTAAATGACCTACTAAATTATTCCAATAGTTTCAAAATTGCGATGGTTTAAACTTTTCAAATAAACCTGAGCTAAGAAACTTTATTGTTAGTATTAACTTTTGATTTTGATTAAGATTTTCCAACTGAAAATTATATTATTTCAAGGTTCTGACTAAATAGAACATGGTCTAACGACTGATTTTTAAGATAAAGGATTTATTTTTATTACACTATACTCTCTGTATTTGGAAAACTTCTGTGAGTGACTAACGAGGCCAGTCGAGTACGTCCAGCGACTCACAGAATACTACCTTAAAATGTACTGCATTTCACACTTCATCCTAATGTACGTACATGTTTCGGTAGTGAGTGAAATATGCCAGAGCCCATTCCTATCCTACCCTGTCCCATATTCCTAACCCTTTCTCCAAATCATTATAAAGTCCTAAGTCCCTATCTGCTTGCTCGTCCGCCCACTAGTCTATAAAAAAAATCATTATAAAGGTAGGAAGCGCATCCGGGGGCGTGCCAATGTTTGTCATTCTGGACTGATACTCGTCTGCTGCCATCTATCTATAAAAACAAAATTTGAAAAATAAAATATTCTTCCCAGATAATGTCACATACGAGTATATACGAATACAAGGGATATGTTGTTTTTTTCTGAAGTATACAGAAATTAGCAAACTACCTGTTTGACTCTCTCAAATTCAAATATATTTATTTGCGTAACAAGGTTTACAATATGTTAATATATTCAAAATATGAGCTCATGGTACAGAACCAAGAAATATTGTGCAAATTTTTAATACTACAAGCTAATTATGAAACGTAATTACAGATAATTAAATCAATCAATCAAGAAGTCGATCATTCCAAAATGGCATTCATTCAGTATCAAAAAGAGTCACAATTAACTATAGCCATATCCACCGAGCGCTGTTAGCCGGGAGGTGGGGGGGGGGATGTGTGGTATACGTATACTCGACCCACATTCGTGTGATCGTGAGTTCAAATTCCTCGGCCCTGACCACTGGGTTTCTATTTAAATACGGATTCTTAAAAATTGTCCTCAGCTCGACGGTGAGGAAACCCACATGCTTCAGAAATAAATAAAACAAAATCTCGAGTATGTGATCCAGCAATCCGTACTGGGCTCGCGTAACACCCCAATGATTTACTAGGAGAGGCCTGTGTCCTGCAGTGGGACGTTACAGGCTGATACGAGTTCAAGTATATCTTCGTTATACGTTTTAAATAATAACAAATAAAACACTTATTTTCTTTCCCAGGTCTAGCTCTAGACTACAACAGCGCCCCTCTAATAAACACAAACATCTCAGTGTCCCCCCTGGAACCTACACCCCATCCCGGAGACCTCCGGAGAATAATATCCAGCAATTCAAGCGATGACTCGGGGAGGTTTGTGGTAACACTACCCGTTACCTACATGGGAAGGGAAGTGTTACTAACGGCCTCCACCGATGGTTATATTATTAAGCAGAGACATGTTGTGGTGAGTTTATAATATTTTTTTTAATTATAGTGTTTTTCTCTTCACATACGGTAGTGGTGTAATTAGCACATTCTGCCAGTGTCAAGTTTCCTTCGTAATTAACAATTTCAAAATCTAAAACGTATTCTGTCAATGTCCAGTCCCGTCGGAGTAAGTCAGGAGCCGCTCCGTAAAGTGATAGTTGGTTTACTGAGGACAGAAGAGAACTCCTTGGAAGCACACGAGAAACGCAAACCCATGCTTTTTTTTGATGCAAATTGGGCGCTGTCATCATTCGCTCTTTTTTTACATTTATTTGCAAATGTACATTTATACTATATATATATATATATATATATAAAGGGTTTTATAAAGGATTGTGGAGTGAAACAAACTTATTTGATGTTGCTTTGATATTCAAAGAAACGACATATAATGTTTAATCTTCAATCCTTTTTTAAAATCTATTATCTTATGTCTACCTACAACTTTACAATTTTGTCTACCTACAGAACAATTCTCTTCACCTGACGCCCACACTGTTTTACCGACACCATAATACGAATAGTTTTACCGACAGCGCGGAGCGCCTCAAAACTCAGATGAAAGAAATATATTTTCTTTACATCTCCCCCCCTAGGAAAGAAAACTTTCGCCATATTCACCCATCTTCTTCTGTTTCTTTTGTTTCTCTATCTTCATATAATTTTATAGGGACTGGAATAAGTTTTGTAATATGAAAAAGATTTGATTCCGTTTTTTTGTGTCCAGTATCTATCCTA
This sequence comes from Sesia apiformis, assembly GCA_914767545.1. Taxonomy (NCBI): domain Eukaryota; kingdom Metazoa; phylum Arthropoda; class Insecta; order Lepidoptera; family Sesiidae; genus Sesia; species Sesia apiformis. The sequence goes on from OU611968.1 coordinate 2,677,922, forward strand.
TATATTGTGTTAGATATTTTTTCAATAATCTCATATGGTCCAATTCTCAGTTCATCTAATTTCCTCCTGTTTAACTTGTTTCCATTCAAATTGTTTCCTTCTCCTTTTAGTTTTAATAATTTAGAATTTATCAGAGAAACGTTTGAACCTGAATCATAAATTCCATTTACTTCTACTGTATCATTTAATAGTAGCTTGACATTTATTAATGGTGTCACTATTCGTTTTTTTGATTAGTTTCATTTAACTCAGCTTCTATCACGGTGTTATTTACATGTTTAATGATATTTTTCTTTTCCTTATCATTCTCTCTTGTTCTAAACCAGCATGTAGCTTCCGAGTGATAACGAGTTCCTTTATTTAACTTTTCACATATTTTACATGGGGTTTGTTTTTCATTTTTACTATAATTTTTTGAATTTCCATATATTCTCGTAGGTAAAAAACTTTTTCTATTTACCATGTGTTCATATTTGCTCACCTCATTAAACAAATCCACTGTGTCTGTTAATGCTTCTCTATTAATCTTATTGAGTATGTATTCTGGTAACCCAACTGCAATAAGATCCACCAAAGTACCTGTATCAATCGATTTCCTCATTTCCAGTATAAGTTTTTCTTTCTTTATAGCGTAATTCAACAATGAACCTTCTCCATATTTAAATAATAGAGCATAAGTGACTGGGTTCCATCCCTTGTTTGTAAATGATTCACAGAATTTGGTTTTCCACATTGACCACTCTGAGTTCATTGTCAATTTTATAATCATGGAACTGTACCAATCTGCGCAACTTTTATCCATAAACAATCTGAGTATTTCAATTTTATTTTCATCCTTCGTTACATTAAAGCGTATGCATTCTTTTTCAAAAATATCAATCCACTGGTTTGCATTCGTATTCTTGGTTGTAAATTTCTCAAGCACAAACCTCTCTGCGATGTATTTTAAATTCTGTGGTCTATTTTCCTGTATATTTTCCATGAATTTCTCAAAAAGTTTTCCCAATGTACCTGTTTCTTGTTGTTGTGCTGCAGCAACTTGTTCTGGATTCAATTCTTCTAGAAATTGACCCCCAAACTGTAAATTACCATCCTCATCTATGTAAGTTTTTTTTAGTTCATCTGTTATTGTTATCCATACCTTTCTTTTCTGGTATCTTTTCACTATACTGTTTTTTACTTTGCTGTAAGCATTTGTTTTTATTATTTCTTTATGAAGACTCACTGATTGTAGGGCTTCTGGTATTGCATACACTTTATTATCACTTGTGGTTATTGAGGTTATACTATAAATGTTTGTTTTTGGATCACTTGCAGGCAATAATGCAAATTCGAAACGAAGTTTCTCCATTTTCAATTGACTTTTGTAACCAAATATGTCGTTTTATAAAGGGTTTTATAAAGGATTGTGGAGAGAAACAAACTTATTTGATGTTGCTTTGATATTCAAAGAAACGACATATAATGTTTAATCTTCAATCCTTTTTTAAAATCTATTATCTTATGTCTACCTACAACTTTACAATTTTGTCTACCTACAGAACAATTCTCTTCACCTAACGCCCACACTGTTTTACCGACACCATAATACGAATAGTTTTACCGACAGCGCGGAGCGCCTCAAAACTCAGATGAAAGAAATATATTTTCTTTACATATATATATAAAAACTTCATATATACAATTTCATATAAACTTCATATGGGTTTTCTTCGTCAAATCAAAACAATTTAATCTTGTCAATGGCCAGTCCCGTCGAAGTAGGTAAGTCAGGCGACGCTCGGTAAAGTGATAGTAGGTTTACTGGGGACAAAAGACGACTCCTTGTGCTTCCACACGAAAAACACAGTCCCATGCTTTTATTTGATTATTAAAACCATTAAACACAAAAACACTTTGAACTTTAATAAACTATCACTATTAAATTACAAAACGTACAATGCACAATTTTTACAATTAATGTAACAAAAACTCAACGTCACTCCTGGAGTTCCCGCCAAAAAATCCCCTAATAGTCTTATCATCAGATAAGACTATTGGAGATGGGGTGCCATCTCCAAAATCAACAATAGCGTTAACTGCTAAAATTTTTGTCTGTGAAATAGTTTTATGTTTAATATTTCTTCACTCACTTCAAGAAAAAGAGTGGGGATGTAATGAAAACACGAAGTCGCCGCCACCGCTAGTTATGTAATAATTGTTAACAGGTGAACAGCAAAGACAACTTAACTCCAAACATTTTGATGAAGTTGGAAAAAGATGACAAAGTGCTTGGAATGCCGCGACTTATTTTCGTAATGTTGGCCGGTAAGTCAGTATTCTAATTTGTTGTTTGTGTAAATACAACTGATTATGAATTATTTTATTCACGAAACACACAGTCATTGTAAAATGTTACCAAGTGAATAATAAATACAGTGTAAAATAGACAATTGATGTCGTTTGATTGAAAAAAATACAGAGATACCAACTTAAAAGAAATACAAATTTACCAACAAAAAATGATGCGACATTTTGGCCAATATATCCAATACATACCACATGACTGCCAAATAAAAGCTTTTAACATAAGCTTCAATTTTTATTACGGGACCAAGGCCCTAAAGCACCGGAGACGTGAGGTACCTATCTGTCTTACAAGTACCACGAAAATGTACCCCGCGGTATGTTTCAATTTCGAAGAGAGTTCTTAACCGTTTAGAACTGATTTCGGCTCCATCAGAACGAACGACTTGTCCTCTCTACTCATTGACGACCGCATATTTATCGGCACCCATCTCCATTCGTGGTCTTTAGCAGTTCCTCCAGTTTATAAGAAGTGCGGGCGAACAGCTTGAGATCATACATTTAGAGAAGATGGGTCATCCGCATTCCTCCTCTCCAAAACTGAAACCCGTGGCCGACTCCTTCAAATGTGTATTAAGAGGGTTCAGCGCGAGGCAAAATCAAAACAAGCTTAGACAATCATTCTAGAAAATATTCCTTCTCATCCGCTGAGTGCATGTTACCATAATAAATCTATCTTTTTTACATTAACCTTTTAGTTACCAAACACCATTTTTATAGATACCCAATTAATGTGGGAGATAAAATGTTTCGTTATGGTAACTATGGGTTATAATTAATCATAATCAGTTGTCATACATTGTATTGACGGTCAGACCAGGTTTCGTACAATGGTGCCCATCATTCTTTGCTTTTTAATTGCACAGCTAATATGCTGAGCAATAAAAAGGCAATCAATTAATGAGATTAAGCTAAAAGGATAACACTATAACAAATATGGAGTTGTAAAATTGAACATTGAGCGCTCGACAGCTGAGTGAGCGCTAATGAACTTTTAAAATTCTAGCGTTAAGTGAGTGTTATAATCCATTTTTTTATTATTTGATGGTCTTAAACCGTAATCCTTAATAGCTCGAGTCCAAACCAGTTAAGGTTCAACAGTACTAACATAGCGCGTCAACGCTAGTGCCCTAGCGTTGAGTTCAGCGCTCGTTTAAACGACACTAGTTATAACGGAGAGGTCGTAAACCTTTTCGAGGTGGTATAGTTCCTTTGGGCTTGTGGTAGTAGCTTTGTTGACATTTTTTGTCGGAGGGGTAGAGCAACCGCTGGGCGCACTGAACTGGCTACGTTAAACCCCCCCCCACCTCCCCCCTCTCATAGAGAACTACCTTGAAACTATATGTCCCACTTTATCCTATCCCTCCCCATTTTCCTAACCCATTCACCTAATCCAGCAGCCCATCCGGAGCATGCCAACATTTGTCATTCGGGACTGATGTCGGCATGTATTGCGGATGTTCACGGACGACAGTATCCACTTACCATCGAGTGGTCTGTATGCTCGTCTGCCACTTTCTTTCCATAAAGAAAAGAAGGAGTTCACCTTTACAGTTATCAAAATCTGTTTGCCAGGTGTGGTAGGTGTTGGATTGGTGATGATAGCGGCCTGGTGCTTCAGTTGTCGACAACGCGCCCGCGAAGCTAGGAAAGAATACCTTTTCACACAACTACCCTCCGACGACAAACGGCCACTCTGCGAAGACACTAACTACGGTATGTACCAATGATGCATTCAATAATAATAATCATTACCGTAACCAGCCCCTTCTAGTATCCACTGTTGGACGCGGGCCTCTCCATGCACGAAACAATGTATGACCTTAAAACGTTACTCTGGCCAAGCGGCTGGTGTAGTTCCTCCAGGCTTGTGGTAGTCGCTCTGTTAATCCTTAGTCGCCTCCTACGACACCCACGGGAAGGGATGGGGTGGATCTATTCTAAAGCCACACACACACCACACACATTTTTTTTATAAGAAGAAGGCGGCAGACGAGGTTGCAGTCCATCTGGTGGTAAATGGATACTGTTGCTCGTGGACATCCGCGCTACCTGTCAACATCAGTCCAGCTTGACAAACGTTGGCACGCTCCCGGATGCGCTGGCTTATCTTTGGAGATGTAGGAATGGATTTGAAGAGGGATAAGATAAAATGGAATGAGAATGGGCTCTGGCATGTCTCACTCACTATCAAAACGCGTACGTAGATTGGGGAATAGGATAAAATGGGATATGCAGTACATTTCAAGGTAGACTTCTGTGAGAGCATTATTGATTTAAAAAAACTGATTTTGTATTTCGACTGTCTGATATGTTTACAGTCAGATAAACAGATAATCCATTATGTCATAAGTTATTTACATTTGCCTTTCAGAAATAGTCCGCAAACCTTATTACGACGAAGAAGAACTCCCGCCTTCTGATACTGATTCAGAAGACGAGATAGTGTTATTACGTTCCGATAGGGAGTGGAAGACGAACGACGACTGACAACAACTAAACTGAACATACTTTTGTCAAATATGAACTTTATTTCTTTACGATAAAGTTCAAATGGATACCATTATGCGTAACTGATCCAAGCGACAAAATTGAGTTTAACGGCACAAAAATATCAAATTTGACGCTTGCACTAGATATGCATTGTATCCAAATTAGGTTATAATTAGCGTTAGGTGTTCTTACTTTTTTTGAACATATCTTTGTATGCCCCTTTCTAATAATGCAAATGGATAAGAATAAACGCTAGATGCATAATTCCTTGTGAAAAAATGTCCGACAAATTCACACAATGAAATTGGAGTCAACCATAACATCGCAGCAATAAAGTTTATTTTTAAGTGAAACTGCTAGAATTTTTTAAACAGAAGGAACACTTAACAGAATCTTAGCGGTCAAAACAAAAAATATCAGATATTTTATTTATAATTTATTTATAAAAACAATAATTAATTTATAAATGAAGTATTAAACAACATTTTTAACGATCGTTTTTATGAAAAATAAGTGATAATTTCACTTACAACTGAACGTACAAGGAATTTTATGAACGGAGAGACATTTTTTTGTGCAGGAAGACCTACCTACCGTCCTCTTTCAAAAACTGATTTTTAAATTTCCAAAAATAAGCGACATACCTACGATCGCTCCGGCGCTTTGTCATTTTTGACCGATGTTGATATGTATCAAATATGTATAGGGATGTTATTTAAGTCCCGTTAAATATTGAGTTCTTTTACTTCATGTCGAATACCTTCAATTCTATTGATACCACTTTATAGTATTATAAATGCAAAACTATCTAATTTTTATTTCAATACATATTTATATTATTCTAATGTTGGCAATTGTTAAAAAATATTTAAATATAATTTATAAAAAACGTGTAGTATCTCGATCTCTTCCTTTCAATATCGAAAAATACAGTATTAATTTTTTTATAACATTTTTTCTTAATTGTTACCAATTGACTTTGTAGCTTTTTATTCTTTAATTGTAAATATGTATTTTTAAATATAACAATGCTATGGTGATGATTCTATAACAAAAAAATATTAATATTGTAACGTAGAAGGGGTTCGAACATTTTACTGGAGAGTATGGCCTAGTCCCGAACCGCCATTTTTATTTCAATTTCATGTCACAATTAAATTAGTAGAGGCACGCTATTTGTACGTGTTAATTAATTATATACGGAGGTAAGAATAGCTAAGGTCATACGCTTATATAGCGATCTCGCAGTATCTCAGTAATGTGTCATTTTAGGACATGATATCTCGTAATATCTCGGTAACGTGTCATTTTAGGACATGATATCTCGTAATATCTCGGTAACGTGTCATTTTAGGACATGATATCTCGGTAACGTGTCATTTTAGGACATGATATCTCGTAATATCTCGGTAACGTGTCATTTTAGGACACGATATCTCGTAATATCTCGGTGACGTGTCATTTTAGGACATGATATCTCGTAATATCTCGGTAACGTGAGATTTTAGGACATGATATCTCGTAATATCTCGGTGACGTGTCATTTTAGGACATGATATCTCGTAATATCTCGGTAACGTGACATTTTAGGACATGATATCTCGTAATATCTCGGTGACGTGTCATTTTAGGTCATGATATCTCGTAATATCTCGGTAATGTGAGATTTTAGGACATGATATCTCGTAATATTTCGGTAATGTGAGATTTTAGGACATGATATCTCGTAATATCTCGGTAATGTGACATTTTAGGACATGATATCATATTGTTCATCTATGCATTCCATACTGATATGTGCAGGTTTCATCCTGCGAAGCAGCGAAATGGTGCCTCGAGACTATGCCACAATGTGTCTTTATAAAGGATTTATATAAGCAAAATATATGTGTTTGATCTGCCTATATGCATTTATTACGTTATATAATATATTGGATATATGGTCTCAAGTGAGATAACGATAACTTTCCAATTATTTATTATTATTGCCTCGATTCTTCACATATGCACATATATTCAGTTACAACTGTGAGTGTGACTGTATATATTTAGAAACCTATATTTTATTTCTTTATTTATTTACTTTAAAAAAAATATTGCACTTAATCGTACAAAAGGCGAGCTTAATGCCTGGAGACATTCTCTACGAGCCAACCCGTATGTGAGGGACCAGCATTAATGTATTATCCGCGAAAGGCTTGGATGGCAATTCTCTATAAGGATCGTAAGTGGGGCGTATTATCGTAATCGTAAATCGTAAGTGATTCAAGCGGGGCGATTCTTGAACGTGCTCGCAGCGAGCTCGCCGCGTGTGCGTAACGCGCTCGTTCCCTGCGCGCGGCGTGCGATCGCGTCTTTGGATAATTCGTAACAGAAAGGATTTCGACCAGGAAACACTGTTGTTGGCTTTATTACTTATAAGATGTCTACATAGCAAAAGCGGAAACATTCAGCGGTCCACATCGACGTTGGCGTCGCGGCGAGCTCGCTGGGAGGACGTTCACGAATCGCCTCGCTAGAAACATGCTCCCAAACCGTCAGTGTGATAACTGATAAAGTTCCTAAGGCCATTTTAATTTACATATTTAATAAATTCTAATCCAGAAACAACATTTTGCTTTTAGAGTGTTTTTAGAGAAGTGTTTTAACGTCGGATTGCAAAAACTTGATTTAATTCATTGATGTATGTATACATATAGTTAAAATACAATATAATAACATTCTAATAATAAGAATAATTTGAAAACGTGGATCTTTAGTCCGCAATAAATGAATTATTATTATTATTAATAATAATTAATTAAAATGTAACTATAAACGGCCGACCGTTTTACTGAATTATTGAATGATGCGTTCATCCATGGTATACTATAAAGTAAAACTCCGAATAACGGACATATGATTGAACCTAATCACCTAGTAATAAGAGCTAGATTGCAATAATTTCTCGGGCATCGGTGTAGTGTCAACCACTATTGTTGTTTGAGTCTTCGTCTTCTGTGCATCATATTTATGTATATCTGTATAGAATTTATTTTAATATCTATGACAAAAGTTACAATATTGTATATTTAAAAAAATATGTTTAACACATACAATTGAACGCCACGCCATAACATAGGTGCGCTGAATTTATTTGTTAAAAAATACTATTTGTAAGGATAAATCAATAATATCCTCAATTGAAGTAGTTTTATAATTAATTTTCATATTCGACTAAAGGCAATAAATGTTTTGGACAGTGTTGGACAGTGGGTCGGAAAAACTTCATGCTTACATGAAGTTAATTTTCTCTCCTACGATATATGCACACATACAACACATTTCATACTTGTTTCATACATGCCTGCCTCCCACAGCATTAACATGCGTTTACATTAGATTAAAAAAAATTAGGTTAATTCGTAACTATTAAACACATATTTACTACTTATTTACGACTATAGGATACGGGCCTGTTGTCTATTTTTCCATAGTCAAAATTATTTATTGACTTATTAATCTTACTACATAACAGACTTCATGTAGATATTGTTCATTTTATTATTGTGAGTATAAATAAAATCTAAATTGTTTGAAATTTGCGGTGCAAGTATTAAGCGATATTCTAATAATTGTAGATAATTAAAAATAAGAATATATAAGTGCCTAACGCAATAAAATCATATATTAAAAAACATATTATATTGATATTATGTAGCTTAAAATATCCAGATTATTTGAAGTTTTTAATGTGTGACATATTTCTGTATTGATATTAATTAATAAAAAATATAAATATAAATATAATATATAAATATATATGAATTGGATATTTAAATCAATGAATCTCTAAAATAGCATTATTATTATTATTACCACATTACCCAGAGAACGAATTTATTAAATGTAATATTAAAATGAATTAATAGCAAAATATTACACTATATGCTGTTTTAACTTTTATATTTATTCTTATTTATGCATTGTGATAGATATAGGTGAATTTTATAATAAACTTATGTTTCTCATAAACGTTGACTTTTATTTTATACTAGCAATGCCAGCGACCTCGTTCGCATGTAATTCTGATTCCCGAACTTCATAATTTATCTGTATAAACATATAGGGATGTTATTAATTTTATTATAAGTTAAAATCAGAGCTGGGCACGTTATCGTTAATTAACGACGTTAACAATTTTGCTTAACAATAACGTTAATGTTATGTATAGACTTCTTTGTAAATACCTCGATGCGCGCGTGCTATAATATTGACGCGGCGTCGCGCGCCGTAGTGTGCATGTTTTATTTTGTCCACCCAGTTCGCCATGCGTTCGTCAGTGAGACATATTTATTTCGTTTACTCGAGTCGACTAGACTCGGCAGAATACCATTGGGCATTCCTATGATGCCCATTAACATATTGGGCATCAATGGGCCATCGGGCATTGGAACGTCTTGTTTCCATGGGAAAAGATATTTTACCGGCTAAACGAGTAACCCTCTATGATGAAAATTGTAATATGTTAATAGTGTTCACGACGGGACACGTGCATCATCAGCAAGAATTGCGAGATGAAGATGATCTCGCATGTTCTCTAATTCTCGGTTAAGGATTGTAAAGCTGGCTGTCTCTATACAAACGAGGAACGTTTTCCTACCACTACCACAGAACTTTAAAGTATTAGTGTTTAATGTTTAAATCTAATCGTGTTTCAGAAACACGATTAGAATGATAAGAAAAAATAATCTCGATAGAATTAATATAGTTTCTGAAGTGGTCTCTGAAAATGTCCTTTATTCGTTATAGTACAGCAATGATAGTGAATTTATTAATTATATTTTAAGACAATTTCAACATCTGAAGAATGTAACTTTTTAAACTTTTGCGTTTTGTACATATTTTATATGTGTCCCTCGTTTATTATTCTTAGTTGTTCTAGATAGTTTTACTTTCGTATCAGTTCACTGCATAACTAAGATTTAAAAAAAAAAACAGGAAACCCTTAGTTAACAAAATAATTGAGTTTTAGCGATGGTAGAATTATCTGCGATAAATACAAAATCTTAAATATCTCGGACACTATCAACTTTTGGACAGGATATATATTATATCCAGGATATACCCCCCTGAAAGAAACTTATATTTACCACTAACCCTTATATGTAGGTATATTAAACTCCAAAATTCTCTCCACTGAACGTCACTATTATCCCAGGATTGTACGTGAAGCGATTGAAATTAAGAAATACAAAAATTTCAATCGCAAAGATGGATTCTAAATCGACGACAGTTTAAACTGTCGTCGATTTAGAATCCAGTGATTAACAAATTTAAACCTTACGGTTACCGTCTAATATGTCCGCTTACAATGTAGGGACAGTTGGGGTACAATGGTACAAAAAAGTTATTTTTATTTGTAAAAAAAAGTGTTTATTCTTTTTATAATTTCTGCTTACAAAAATCAACAATATACCTTAACCTAATAATTGCACAGCAAAACAGAGATCAATAAACAAACTTAAACCTATTTGTCTTTGATTTTGTGAACCCCTTCCTTTGTTCCACTGTGCCCCAGGTCTGGGGTACAATGAAACAGGGTATGGGGCACATTGGAACACGACCAGTATTCACACGACAAAATTAACCAATGGTATCAAACCTTTTCAATACCTTGTCAGGAAATGTGTAGATGCTTTTTTGACGTTTAGTTTTTCCAAAAAAGGACGGGTTTGGCAATACTAGTTCAATATCCTCAGCTGAAACCATTGCCATATCCGGTTCTAACGGAAAAAAGAAACTATTGTCAACTTTTGCACTTCGTCGCAAATAACTTATCTCAAATTCGTTGTTCTCATCTATATCAGACAGTATTTGACCAACGAAAAATTTTATTTGCTTCTGGGTAAATTTTACCACGATAAAATCTTTAGGTTTCGGTGATTTACAACTGGACAGTGGAAGATTCATATCGTCATCACTAGACTCGCACGAAGTTATATTATCATCTAAATCAACCCTTTTCTCAGGACTAGAAAATAGTGTCTTTGTTACTTTCTCAGTTTTCAGTCTTTTTACAGTCTTAAGAGTCTTCGTTTTTTTTGTTGTCTTTAATTTTTTTTCTTCTCTTTCACGTGCACGTTCTTCTATTTCATTTTTCACATGAGTGTCAGTTAGTATCAAACTTTTTCCTTTTTATCTCTTATTATTGTTCTTTCTAGGCCCTGCTCTGGGGAAGTCTCTACATTCTAAGGGGCTTTTTAGCTGATTTTCATATTCTTGGATAGCAGCTCTTGAAGTAGAAGGTTGCTGGTCATCGAAAGGTGTAGTATCCCTTGGTTGCTGCAGTTGTTGCTCCTCTTCAGTAAAAAGTCTATTTGTCACTTCGCTTGTAAGAAATTCGTCTTCAGCAAAGACATCTCGGTCAAATGGAAAAATTCCGGTCTTTTTAAATCCAGATTTGATGTTACATGGTGTCATAGACTTCTCAAATGCCTGTCCTACAAGCTCAGCCACATTATAAATAGTCAAAGTCTGCCCTGGGTGCCGAACCATCCATGAATCTGCTGCAGCATTATAATAGTTTTGGAATGGCCCAAATACAGACACGTCGAGTGCTTGAAGTTTATGACTCGTATGTGGAGGTATAGTAAGAAGTATTACTCCATTGTCTTTTGCAATATTCAAAACCACCGGAGATAAATGGCTCTCATGATTGTCCATTATTACAAGAGCTGGATTTTCTTTCGTAGATGAAGTCATTTTCACAAAATGCTTTATAACATCCGCAAACAATTCGCCGGTCATCCATCCAGTGGGTTGAGCAAGACTTAAAGTGCCTGAGGGTGCTCCCGTCAACATGTGAGTTTTAAAATTCTTTCGCGGTAATACCATTGCTGGCCGCAAAGCAGTTCCAGTGGCGGAAACTATGCAACAAGTAGTCACTAATGTTCCTCGCTCTGCACTGGTGACTTTATTTAGCTGTCTAGATGATTTTGAAGCAAAAACTCTTTTTTGTTTCTGAACTGTAGTTGTTCCAGTTTCATCTAAACTGAACACACGGGTACCATCCCCAAAACTTGGATACCTCTGTAAAATAGTAAAGAGATTATCAAAAAATTTTTGCACATTGTGCCTATTAAAGGAAGTAGCCCTGGACAAGCTGCAAGCTTCAGGTTTACGAAGTCTTATTTCGGGGTGGCGTTGTCTAAAGCCGTAAAGCCTGTCAATACCAGCCATTTGCAATACTTTCTAAGCTGGAGGAATTTTAAGATTGTAATGCTTCGCCATTTCATAAGCTAAATGTCTTGTTTCCAAAGTGTCGAGACCGTAGCACATTTTGGAACAAGTCACCAAATATTCTTCCAATGATTTTTCAAGGTCAGTTGAAAATACTTTATTTACTGCATAGTTAGGTGTCATGCGGATTTTCACTTCATCTGCTGCAGCTTTTTTCTTTTGGACATAACGATGCAACGTAGTACATTTGACATTTTTTATTTCAGCAGCAGCACGCAAGCTCATACCGCCTTCTACGAGTTCTACAGCTTCTCGCATATTAGCTTCGCTGTGAAGTCCTCTGTCACTTTTTCTGACGCGGTGTCTCACCATTCTTGACTTCTTTAAAATCTGCCAAAAAAATGAAGTAAAGTTAGTGGGGTTCATTGGAACAGTGTTCCACTGTGCCCCGTTCCATAGTGCCCCATAGGGTGGCCAAATTTTCAAACAAGTTTTAAAAAAAGTTAGGTTATGTTTTGAACTTTATACACAGTTGTCTCAAATAGACAAAATGATTAAGACTTATGAAAAAAAATATCACCTACCTATTGTTTAAACTTTTTTACTAAAAACGAAAGTACTTTGAAGAGAAATGTCAACTTTTGAACATAAAAAACAATATTTTTCTATTCACAGCTCCATCGTTGTCACGCCGCCATATTTCACTACGCCCTCGTATGGCGCAGGACGCGCTGTGATTGGTCGAAGCGGTACCGCGCGAATTAGTTTGAAATTCAAATTTTTATCGACATTGTTCCATAGTGCCCCGTGTTCCACTGTTCCCCAACTGTGCCTACGTTATACATTCTTAGTATAATGTGTCGCAGCCTTTCCGAATATTAAAATACAATGTGGGTAGTTGATAAAACTGCTCGCAGCTCCCATCCCGGACTATCTACCCGCTTCTTCAGTCAAATCGTGACCACGGCTGGTGTAACACGTGCCGCAACTTTCAGTACAAATAAAAGGTTAAATACAAAACCTTTCATTATATGCGTTCAGACCCGATTTACAATATAAAATCTAAAGAAGTGTCGTCTAGTTTTTCAGCTATTTTCTCCATAGGAAGAGCCTTAAATACAGTAAGCAACAAACACATTATTTTATATACATTCCCGACCCAGTCTACCCTACCTATATATACTCTATCTACTCTACTAATAACGAAGTTAAATTTTAATTTAACGGTGCCCATCTTTGGTTATTATAAATATGTCAAGTTTCATTAAAGTCTTTTGCGTGCAGCGTGATGCACGTTCAGACAGACAGCCAAAAATTATAAAATATGTTGTTTTGGGCTCTGTACTTTACACAGCAATGATTTTTTTAAATATTTCATATTCAGACACGGCTCTGTTACGATTTTTTGATATGTATCTATAGATTTTATCCCAAACTATAAAAACAAAAACTACTTTTTATGCCGCTAACCTGAAAGTTATAAGAAGTCAAAGAAGGAAATTAAGAAACATTAACATTATAATTATAATACGTAAAATGGAACACTATTTTGTTTTCTTAAATTATTGCTTTTAAATTTTCTTGTTTGAATTCTAGGTCTTTTCACTAGCAGGTAAATTGATAGATAGTGTAATAATTTGACTGTATGCATTAGATGTTATGATTTATTATATCCTTATTTTAATTGTATTTTGTTTGAGGATAGTAAAATATCGTTACTTATTTCCATATATTTTTTTTATGATAATTTGATCTATGGATTAATAACCAAGGATCCAGAGAAACAATGAAATCAATCAAGTGACTTGTCATGTCAGTCAAATGATTGTCAAGTGAAGTAATATCTCTTGTATGGTGTTTTTCGTGATTCTTAATGAAACAATAATAATTGGGAATACATTCTACTGTGTATTTAAAATGACAAGCTCTTATTTTCCTTGAACTTTAACGATTAAATTGTGTCGTGCTGAACATATAGTGTGATGGAAAGGGTCAGAACCAACGTTACAGACATGAGTAGAAGGGCCGGAGAATTCGCGAGGTGGTTGCACAGGTTTGCCGATGGTCCTATGACAAGAAAGAAGCTTGTAATTCTCTGTCTACTTACTATCTTTCTAATTTTGTACGTTGGACCCACTCTAATGAACTGGTTCAACTCGAAAGGGGTTCTAAGTAGTCATAGGAATGTCTGTCAAAGTAACTTCTTAAGTCCCTTCGGGGACGCTCTCAAAGAGTACGACGTTTATGTGAGACTCGAGAACTCTGCAACATTATCCTCACTCAGTCACAACTATGTGCCTTACGTTGGAAATGGATTATTGGGCATGGTGTTAGAGCATGATTCACATTTAAATATCAAACATAGCAGATCTTTGTCGCTGCCGCTCTATTATCATCCACTATACATTGTAGATGACTATGAATTGAAGGAATTTACAGTTGCCGAGTATAAAAAAGGCATAGTACACAGATTCCAGTGCAGTAATAGTGGCTTACGTGTTTCGTATCAGTATTATGCACATAGGACTATACCATCTGTGTTCGTGCAAGAGATATGGATCAATAATCCAACAAAAACTGCCAAAAATTTACAACTGAGCATACCAAGAGTGTCTGACTGGTCAACAGCAGTCAAACAAACAATAAAATTGCACCAAGGTGTTGATACAAAAGAGTATGAAGTTGTTACAGGCATGGTAGCAATCCCAGACAGCGAGAAAGTGATAGCTGCAGCTGTTGTGTGCAGAAAAATGGGTAATACAATACAGGTTGACCCTAGAGACGGAGTGGACTTGATAGTTCTAACTACAGTACAGTATAGCACACCTATACCAAAATTAGATTATGTAAAACAAAAAGACATTGTTGAGAAGAAAGCTATAGAAGAAATGGAGAAAGTAATTGCTCTAACTGGTGACAGAGTAGCAGTAAGAAAACTAAGGGAAAACCATACACGAGTGTGGCAGCGCCTTTGGGAAACAGGATTTTATATCTCAGATTCAAAAGCTGCGGGTGTCATCAATGGAGACAGAATCAATGCTACAATATATGCCATCCTTTCACAAGTAAGGAGCTATGAACATGAGGTGCATATCAATCCAGCCAGGAAGTCAGACATACTGCGAACATTAACTTACTCCGAGGGCTGTTATGAAGGCCATTCAACACTAGATGCATTCAATTTATGGAAGCCTCTTAATAATTTACAAAATTTGAACAATGTGGCCAGCATTTGGCTGCTTACATTAGAGAAGCAGGGCTGCCACAATTTGCTGAAGGCAGGGGCGAGCGGCGTCAACCAAGCTGTGATACTAAGTTTTGGCAGCTTGCGTTTTAGTAATCAACACTTAGAATATAACATCCACCCATCAAAACTGCACAGGGACTTTCTCTTCCATCGCATAAACTATGGCAACATGACACACGTGAACATCAGTATTATTTTACAAGAAGATAATAAGGCGGCTATATTTGTTGCTCTTGACAGGTCTGATAAGACATATTATGCTTGTGATGGAGGTTGTCTTGACTCTCCTGTACAATTGGGACCATACAGAAAATATTTTCCTGTAAAATTGACAGAACCACTCACTGCCATACTGTATATTACTGCAGACAAACAACATATGGAAGATTTGAGACATGCTATACATGTAAAGGAGGTTGTAGAAGCACCTGCTCACGAACATCATGTAATCGCTTTACACAAACATGGCCATAGTTTAGGAGGCCTAAATCCATTATTCTGGATTTCTATCATAGTATTAATAGTCGTATTCCACTTATTCCTATGCAGAATAATCATGAATGAGTTTTGTGACAGTGGCGTCAGTTATAGAAGGCTTTACAATAAACCATGAAAGAATTCTAGTATCGCTTTGCCTTATGAAAGTGCTACGATGGTATCCCATCTATGTCCAGTGACACTTGACTGATCCAAGTAAACTTTATGTAGTTTTTGTTATCTAGTTGCAGTCAGATTTAGCTGTGCAATATCACCATACATCAATGATTAAAATCTGTATTTCTTTTCACTTATAGAATTTCTGTGGACATTAACTATATTGACTGTTTGCACTAAATATGCACTGGGCAGTGAAATTGTATGGAAGTAAGTTCATTAATACCAATATTTAATATTTATTTTGTTTTATATCACAGAATGTATGCTAAATGTGGAAATAATTGATTATTTTTAATTAATCACCATTAGGCTATGTTCGCATGAGCGGCTTTTATGCTCTTGTCAGACATTATCGGGAAAGTGGATTGATTTTGTTACATATTTTGTTCCTACTTAATAGGCTTGCAAAATTGTTGTAGTAAGAGGTTCAGGAGTCATATTCTGAAGTTGAATTACTGCTCTTTTATTTTGTATTGAAAATAAAATTATCAGAGCAGTATTCATTGTCTTGTATCAGCCTATAACATCCCACTGCAGGGCACAGGCCTCCCCTAGCAAATCACTGGGAATTTCGGGCTGTAATCCACTGCAAGCCCAGTGCGGTTTGGTGGATCACATATTGCAGATTTTTTTTTAATTTCTAGAGCATGTGGGTTTCTTCACGTTTTCCCTGACCACTACATCTCAACCCAGTATTCATTATCATGATTAAATTATTTCTATTTAGTTTGATTGTATATTGTTAATTTTGAAATCCAAAGTATAAGTTACAAAGATAATTTGTAATACACTCATAATATGAAATTGTATTGCAATTCAGTTTAATTTCACAGAGTAAAGTGACTTGCAATAAGACTTCATAATAGGCCCCAATGCAGGATTTAGAGACTTGTGATTTTATGATTTAGCCTGTATATTACTAAAAAAAAATTGTGATCAACACATTCATATACTGTTATAAATTCGGCTTCCAAGGCATGCCAGTCACTGAACTATTAAACAATCCGTTTATAGTTCACACATTTAATAGTTTAGCTGTCACTCAACTATTAACACAACTATTCAACCAGAGCCGAATGGAATTAATGTGAGTATGCTTTATCTTATTGATCTCTAGTTATGGCATCATATTTTTTTTTATGATTTTCAGATAATGCAAGGAAAGGTAACGAGCTCTTAATCCTTATCTATCCACATTTTATAGCTCTCACCTATTGTCTTGACATTTTTATCTATATTTGTTTATTATACGTAGTAAATACTGTATTGTATTATAGTACTTCAAAAATGTTTATATGCAATATTTAGAAAGGCCTTTTTGACGACAATAGGCACAAGAGCCCTTAGGTTGGTAGCAATAGAAGTGAACCTATGTAAGACATTTATGAGCACTAGCAAAAAGAAGTGTTTGTTCTTGCGATTCGCAAAATGATAACTTAAACTTATTCGGGATTTTAAACTAAAAAAAATAAGATAGCCATATTTATCTATTTAAACGGTTCTTAATGGGAACGTGTTGCACGAACCATGGTCAGCTCGTGATCACCGAGGCGTCGACCGACACGTCTAGTAGAATAAATAAGGTAAACATTCACGTTAAGACCCCTTTAAATAGATAAATATGTGTGAAAAACGCGAAAATCTCCTATGTTAAAATGAAAGTCCAGACTGGAAAGCTCGACAAATTAAAACAAAATATATAATAGTTTATCAGTGATAAATTATCATTATCACTTATCTATTATTAAAAATATCATCATTAGTTGGTTATCAGTGTTATCACTATACACTAACCTAAACTTTGCTAGGCTAATATTACTATTATTTATTATCAAATTTATGTATCAAAATTAGTTTTTGAACTATCTTTTGTTTGAATTGTATTTTTAGTTTTTTAATTTGTCACACTTCCGGTCGCAACTTTCACTTGGTAGAATTTACACGCAAATTAACTCCTGACCATAAAAATGTCTTTCAAAAATATAATTTGTCGGTATTTGATTTTGTAGTCTTTCGACGTGTATTATTTTCATGTAGAAGTAGGTAAATGTTAAAGCCGCTATTACATTATCAAGATCTTAAGAAACGTCAATAGCTAGTGTTGTAATGAGCGCTAGAATGACTAGCCAGACTATTAGACTAGGTAGACTGACTGGCGCTAATGAACTTTAATCTTAACCGTTTTATACTAACTTTTAATCTCAAGCGTTTAATACCATTAAACGTTAATGACGCTCACTAGCGTTTAACGCTTAAGTCTTAAAGTTTATTAGCGCTGACTCAGCGTTAATTTTTATAGCACTATTAATAGCCTAAGTTTTTTTTTAAATTTGCCGCCCTCTTGATTTACCTTTCGTTAGACTGTTAGTGTAATAGCGGCCTATGTCGCAGAGAGCAACATGCTAAATGCTAATAAGGCATGCTATACGTTGTAAATTATATAGTGATTATTAAGGGAGATCGTCCTCCGTTAGACTGTAAATACAAACATATTATATAATATAGAGACATAATTGTTATAAGATGGTGTATATTTTTGAAATTAAAATGCCAACGTTTTATGTTGAAATGCGTTTCATTTTATTTAAACTAATTAAAATAATTATTATACTTTTGAACTGTCACACTGTGAAATGCTTCAATCTTTAGAAGACTCCTGGAAACTAACATGTCGAACATATTTTTTTTCATAAAAAATAGTCTGCTAACTAACATCCAATCCACCTGGTGGTAAGTGGCTACTGCCGCCCAATGGACATCCATTATATTAGTATATACGACATACGATACGACACTAGCTAGAATAATAGTATTTAAAAAATTACTCTAATTAGTACTAATTACGGACTGATTGTCCTAAACCTTTTTCGAGTTGATAAATAAACACAAAATAAAAGTCGTAGAATTAGTGTGTTTTGAGAATCAATACCCAGTGAAATTAATATTATGTAATGAAGATAAACTACCTTCGAACAATATCAAAATATTTTTCGTAATTTTTTTTTCATACGGAAATTAAAAAAAAAAACTGGTGTGATAATGATGACCAATAGATTGCTTATAGAAAGGAAATTATAGTTTAAAAGTCACATTGATACTTAAATTTAAAAAACATTGAGCCTCCTCCTACCTTTGCTCAAAACCAAAATATTAATTATTTTAATAAATTAATTTTATTTTTTTCTCAAGTAGGTACCGTCTTATTAGGACAGAATTCTGTTATTAAAAAATAGTGCGTTACTACTATTAAGTACGTATCTTGTGTAACTTAGTCCCTTCCATATACCATGGGATCTAGATACCACAGTAAATTAAAATTTTATCTGGAATTTTCAGTATTAGGGTTGACACTTTTAGGAAAATATAGTGATAACCCGCAAATTCTATTATTTGCCTAAAATTGTGAATTTAGATCGTGTGAAATAAACGTTATCTTTTTCTCGTATTACCTATTGTAACTGTGGAAACAGATTTGTATTTCGATGAATTGTATTGTGACACGGGAAGGCGTCCCGAACCGACCCTGACACAACTTACTTTCGGCCCTATGATAGTATAGGCGGCTATACAATGCTTTCCCAGTGTAGTCATAGCGACATGTTTTTATGGCAAGACGTGATTGATCATTTTGAGTGCGTGAGCTTGCTAAGTGATTCATACGTATTGTGAACTTCCTTCAAATAAGATTTCTGTATGGAATTGTAATTTCAAATAAAATCAAAGGTAAAATTAACTATAAATATATTTACAAAATATGGCTTCTAAATATCTCTTACAAGGCACGTATACATGGGAAACACTAATATAATAACTATTACATCACATTATTATCAGTATAGAGAGTCGGGCACATCTTCGTTTTGAAAACATCACCATTTTTATGTTATTTTTTTATTTAATTGAAAGAAGATGACGAGCATAAAATGCACCTTGTGCTAAGTGAACGTCGCCCTGCGACATCTGCGATATGAGCAAACATCAGTCTAGAATGACAATGGACTTTATCTGTATTAGCGCAGATAACAAGTACCTTGTTCGTTCTTAGCGAGTTCAAAGTATTCGTTTGTAAAAGTCTCATCAAAATAGTTCCCGCTAGGCTACAAACAAATGATTATTTTCTTTTTAAATATTAGTTACGTTTCTAGCAAATGTATATTTACTATAAAAATGGGGATATTCCAATATCAGAAACATACATCAAGGTTCATAATTCATTTAGTCTACATCAAAATATTATTTCTATTTGCTTATACGAATCATAGAAAACTAAATATTCAACTTTGTATAGACATTGCGCTTATACACGAGTGCCTACAGTAGCTCTATACGAAGTTGACACAAGAAGTTTGATCGATGTGGGTACAATTTTTCAGTCTACGAACTACCTCAAATATGTACTTTTGTGAATTTAGATCGTGTGAAATAAACGTTATCTTTTTCTCGTATTACCTATTGTAACTGTGGAAACAGATTTGTATTTCGATGAATTGTATTGTGGCACGGGAAGGCGTCCCGAACCGACCCTGACACAACTTACTTTCGGCCCTATGATAGTATAGGCGGCTATACAATGCTTTCCCAGTGTAGTCATAGCGACATGTTTTTATGGCAAGACGTGATTGATCATTTTGAGTGCGTGAGCTTGCTAAGTGATTCATACGTATTGTGAACTTCCTTCAAATAAGATTTCTGTATGGAATTGTAATTTCAAATAAAACCAAAGGTAAAATTAACTATAAATATATTTACAAAATATGGCTTCTAAATATCTCTTACAAGGCACGTATACATGGGAAACACTAATATAATAACTATTACATCACATTATTATCAGTATAGAGAGTCGGGCACATCTTCGTTTTGAAAACATCACCATTTTTATGTTATTTTTTTATTTAATTGAAAGAAGATGACGAGCATAAAATGCACCTTGTGCTAAGTGAACGTCGCCCTGCGACATCTGCGATATGAGCAAACATCAGTCTAGAATGACAATGGACTTTATCTGTATTAGCGCAGATAACAAGTACCTTGTTCGTTCTTAGCGAGTTCAAAGTATTCGTTTGTAAAAGTCTCATCAAAATAGTTCCCGCTAGGCTACAAACAAATGATTATTTTCTTTTTAAATATTAGTTACGTTTCTAGCAAATGTATATTTACTATAAAAATGGGGATATTCCAATATCAGAAACATACATCAAGGTTCATAATTCATTTAGTCTACTTCAAAATATTATTTCTATTTGCTTATACGAATCATAGAAAACTAAATATTCAACTTTGTATAGACGTTGCGCTTATACACGAGTGCCTACAGTAGCTCTATACGAAGTTGACACAAGAAGTTTGATCGATGTGGGTACAATTTTTCAGTCTACGAACTACCTCAAATATGTACTTTTGTGAATTTAGATCGTGTGAAATAAACGTTATCTTTTTCTCGTATTACCTATTGTAACTGTGGAAACAGATTTGTATTTCGATGAATTGTATTGTGGCACGGGAAGGCGTCCCGAACCGACCCTGACACAACTTACTTTCGGCCCTATGATAGTATAGGCGGCTATACAATGCTTTCCCAGTGTAGTCATAGCGACATGTTTTTATGGCAAGACGTGATTGATCATTTTGAGTGCGTGAGCTTGCTAAGTGATTCATACGTATTGTGAACTTCCTTCAAATAAGATTTCTGTATGGAATTGTAATTTCAAATAAAACCAAAGGTAAAATTAACTATAAATATATTTACAAAATATGGCTTCTAAATATCTCTTACAAGGCACGTATACATGGGAAACACTAATATAATAACTATTACATCACATTATTATCAGTATAGAGAGTCGGGCACATCTTCGTTTTGAAAACATCACCATTTTTATGTTATTTTTTTATTTAATTGAAAGAAGATGACGAGCATAAAATGCACCTTGTGCTAAGTGAACGTCGCCCTGCGACATCTGCGATATGAGCAAACATCAGTCTAGAATGACAATGGACTTTATCTGTATTAGCGCAGATAACAAGTACCTTGTTCGTTCTTAGCGAGTTCAAAGTATTCGTTTGTAAAAGTCTCATCAAAATAGTTCCCGCTAGGCTACAAACAAATGATTATTTTCTTTTTAAATATTAGTTACGTTTCTAGCAAATGTATATTTACTATAAAAATGGGGATATTCCAATATCAGAAACATACATCAAGGTTCATAATTCATTTAGTCTACTTCAAAATATTATTTCTATTTGCTTATACGAATCATAGAAAACTAAATATTCAACTTTGTATAGACGTTGCGCTTATACACGAGTGCCTACAGTAGCTCTATACGAAGTTGACACAAGAAGTTTGATCGATGTGGGTACAATTTTTCAGTCTACGAACTACCTCAAATATGTACTTTTTTTCTATTAAAACCCAAATATTTCATCTAAATTAAACTGAACACAAATTTTAGAAAAACTGTTAATTAATATTGTATTTCTTTTAGGCCCTTTGTTAATTTTACATATTCCGATAGGCCCTTTATAATATACAATTAATATATGTATTACTGTGAATGATTGGCGATTGTTGACGTCCACCGGTAATAACAGTCGAGATATCGCTGTTAAAAGAGCGAAGGATTTCGTTAAAAGTACAATTCGGAGATATATTAACGCAGATTTCGAGAGCCGTAGGTGAATAAATGTTACTCCAAGTTACCATTAAATAACTTTTTTGCGCATACTTTTAACATTGTTTTCTTTCAGTGTTATCATCTCATTTTTGTTATAATTTTCGCCTGTTTTTTTAGTATTTACAATGGCGAGTCTGAATACCAACTAGAGAAGCTTGCCTTCAGGAGACTAGCGATAGTGAAACAGAAGACAACCTTGAAATAAAAGAGCGGGACGATTCAAATGCCAACGATAAATATTTTCGAATATAATGAATTTCGAATGGTATCAATTATACACAAATAGAGGAACAAAGAGAAAAATATAAATGGAAAGACAAAAATATGCGGAACTTTAGACATTTATAGGACCGATAAATATTAACTGCAGTTTTTAAAAATAATCATTTATCAGTTGATGTTATTTATGTTATAATTGGTACAATTTAACCTTAACTACGGTATCATTATTATGTAGACAATGAATACTGTTGTGTGATTTTCAGTCCTTTTATTGATGCCAGTCTGGAATAAAATTTACTCCTGGTTAGTTTTAAAGTAGGTCAAAAAAGGGTTAACGGGGTTATCCTTCTAGAGTTAAAAGGCGATAACGTCGTCATTTTATATAGTCTCTTTTACAATTCTTTCACATATTTCAAATCGTAAAATTTCTTTCCCAAGATTTTTGTAGTCTTTCAAACCTTTTTTAGGTAAGGAATAAACAAAACAGTGAAATTTTTCACTGTAACACTTTGGATGTTAACAGTGACACATGCAGTATGTATAAGGTATGTTTCCCGAGCTCTACATAAAATAGATTTCGCTTATTCAGTATAGATAGTGTTTGGTGAAAGTCTATATTCATCGGCGAATGTCGACAATCGCAAACACTTTAAACATTCACGGTAACAAATTTTTAATAGAATGTGGTTCTTTCGGCTAATAACATTACATAATATAAAAGTATAAAAATTATTATAAGATATACTTAATATAGGCCGTAAAGAATTTTTAGCTAAGGAAAAGGAAAATCAGGTTTTATCATGATTATAAATAAGACATTAAGGTACATAACAGAATGTTAAGTTGTAGTATTTGAACTTATTATCTTGGCACAATATAAATGTTATTTTAGCAAACAACGCATAATTTTTTTATGGAAAGAATGTGGCTCTCGACCAGACAGTCCATCCGGTGGCAAATGGATACTGTCGCCCTGCGATATGCGCAGTCCAGAGTGGCACCTTGGCACGCCTCCGCATGCGCATTTAGCACCTTCTATATATAAAAGGAAAATTTCAAAATTCATAGTAACGGACACGCGTTACTTTAAGCGTTATTTTCTAAAAAAATATTTTTACAACTGTGCCATTTGGTCCATACAAAAATAAAAAATGGTAAAACTTAAGGTTAAAATAATTAAATTAACTATGCAGATCTTATTATTGTGATGTCAAATCTATTGCATCTATCGTCCAATTTAGCGTTCGAAAGAATAAAAATTCTTTTGAATAATCATATTCAATGGGCTGCCATGTAGCGCCATCCGCAATATAAAGATGTAATTTTTTTCTTATATAATTTATTTGGACATAGCACATGTTCACACACATGAAATAATAAAACAGAATTGTTTTTATCACGTGATTATATAGTGCAGTCGAAGTAGGGGTCACTCAGTAAAGTGATAGTAGGATAACGGGGGACAGAGTTGGACTCATTGGAAGAACACGTAAAATGCAGTCTTACGCTGTTCTTTAATTATCACAAACATTATGCACTAACAACTACGCACTTCGAAGTTTAATCCCACAATACACTATTTTGACAATAATCAAACAAAAACTCAACTCTACTTCTCGGGTTCCCGCCAAAAAAAATCTCCGTTGTAAAACAAACCAGAGGGTCTTACTCCGAAAACACGAAAAGATGTTTCGGCCGATATTTCGGTAGATTCCTGCCACGTACACGTTCACTGCGTTATATGGTCCGGAAAGAGATTCATTTGACATTTGAAAATACTCTTAATCGCACGAGACAACGATCGAAATATAGATTTATGACAATAGATACTTGGGGGGGTCAAACGTTAAATTTCACGATAACAATATACACCTTTTAAATAACAGGCGATATCCGATATATAGAGCTCCGAACGAAGGAAGTTAGAATAGGGTTATAGCACTTCGTTCCTTTGAACTTCGGTCAGGCCCGGAACTTCAGAAGCGTGAAATCAGAGCATAATGCCCTGATCTTAATTTAACAAATATTAACGTTTAAGTAACTCTTTTACGAACGGAAAAATAAGTTTGCAATCGATCGAACGCATCGTACAACGTTGCATTGATAGTAAGGAGCAAGCGTGTACACTTCCCGACCGAAAGCAATACACATCGTACACATCGGGCTTCAGAAAGAGACTATCGGCTAGCTTTAGTTTTGTAGAGCGTCGTCTCTGTCGTGTGCCGTTACGACAGAGACGACGCTCTACAAAACAAAGCAGCCGATCATAGTCGATGTGTAATACTTTCGGCCAGGATGTGTACACATTTGTTAAGGGACTACTACAAGTAAAGTTATTTTATTCAGTCTAGCAATTTTGAAACACTTCAACATATTTCTAACACTTCATCTAAAGCCTCGTCGAAGCAAATGACTAATATTATGATAAAACTTCTTAAATGTTAAGATAAAAGACCAGCATCGACTTTTCCAAGTTTATGAATACTTTTTATTATTTTTAAGGATGAGAACACAACATTGTGAACGTTACGCGCAACGGAATACAGTTGACATTACAATATTACAACATCGATCAATCAAAATACAAAATTAAAAATATAAAACTCGAAAATTCAGCCGCTTATTCCTAACAAGCCGTTTTTTTTAAATTCCGACAATTGAATAAGAAAACAACAAATACACTTATACGGCTAAGACTTGGTCACGTGTTCCCCTATGCAATTGCTCAAATTCAACATAAGAAACTCCCCAATATGCGATTGTGGTCGAGTGTGGCGACCATGATCGCATCTTCTTCAATTGCACTCTTAACGACAAATCTCCTCCTTTCTTAATAAGACGCAAAATCCCCCTTTCTGCCAACTTCGAATATCCACTCACTTTCCCCCCATAAATGTGTCGTATCCATATTAGTCTATTATATCCATACAAATAATATGAAACTATAAAATGTGTTTGTTTTTGTGGCTGTCTGTAATATAATATAAAGCCCGACCAGAAAAATAAGAAACTTGCTGTGGGGGCGCCACATTTGCTTTTTTCATAGCTAGTTAGTGTTGTCAGTAGAAAATATTAGTTCTATCAGTTGTACGCATCATGGCGTTTTTTATTTTCTTGGTCAGGCTCTAAATATAATCAAAATAGCATTACGGCCCTAAAAATGACGCATTTGTAAGGCGCTCATATTTACCTATCGTCATTTGGCGGCGGCAAAAAACTACCAGTAAAAATTTGATTTTGAGTAAATAAATAAGGCAGACTTATAAAAATAATTATTATTATACCTTTATCGCGACAGTAGCATTTTATTTATATCACTGGTATCACACATGTACACATTTTGTTACAAGACACAAGGAATGATCCATCTACGTATTTATGATGGTTGATCGATGGGTCAGCCGTATGTCGCTGCTCACATACATATACAATCAGCCTGTCTCTCTCCACTGCTGGATATAGGCCTCTCCCAAGGACCGCCACCACACACGGTCTTCCGCTCTCTTCATCCAGCTAGTACCGGCGACTTTCTTCAAGTCGTCAGTCTATCTGGCCGTCCTACACTAGAAACGCGTCCTACACTATACCAACGAGAGACCAAACCAGAGACCTGTGAAGGGCAGCAGCATCATCGTTGCGGCAGGAGGTCTGTGATCATTAACCCGCCTACCCAGCGCGGTGATTAGGGCATATACCTCGTGATGGTGCTTACACACAATGACTTAATTGGAAATGTCAACTCGGGACGTGGCGCTAACGAGAAATAGATAATTTGTAATAATAATACAAGCATATTAGAGGGATATCTCAAAGTGGACTATTAATTGATAACTTTTGATAACCAGAGTTTCACTAATGTATATATTCAAATGTTTGTATGTTATAAACATCGATCAACCAAAATACATACGGCCTAAATAGCTGGCATTAGCAAGTCGGACAAATTTATAAATAAATAATTTAATGGAAATAACATGGCCGCAAATAAATATACATGCAATAATGACGTTTTCTCTCGTGAAAATACATTAAAATTCATACAAGTTTTTTTTCGTGAATCTTAGTCAAATAATTCCAGAAATTGTTATTTTATTTGGCGTCTATTCATCTCATGATTCCGTTGCCTGGCCAGGAAACGATTAAAAAAAGAATAATATAGTTTTGAAAAATAACTTAGTTGATTAAACAGAAGTCATAATCTAAAGAAAAATATAAAATTTGTCTAAACGCAACGCCAGAATTTGATAACAGATGGCGCTGTCTTGTGTAGGCTAGAAGTCGCTATTATTTCGTTGCCTCGTGGTAGTACGTAGCATAATAATAATCTTCAACATCGATTAAATGATGAAATTTCACTTGAATTTTTGTAAGGGCAACATCCGTCAGATACCTAATTTATAGGAAGATCCGAAGATGTTAGCCTTATAGAATTCATTGCTACGTAATAAAAATTATATATAATTTATAATTAACCATTTGGTTATTAGATAATACACTATAATCTAGTCATACATGACATAATTGACATAATACAATTGATACATACATTTATAATAATTTCTTTTGTTGAATTACGAATGTTATGTTTTCAAAAAATATATAATTTCAATTATAGAATATAATAGTTCTTGGCGGGAAACCGTTTGTCAGTTATTTTTATGACAAATCGAAAGACCTGTCGCATTGAAAACGGAATTAACGGGAAAAGATTTTAGAGCGCTGATCTTTTACGATTTCAACAGTTCATTTTCTCTGCAAGAGTGCAGTTCTCGACTTCTAAATGCTATTCGGCATGAAGCACCACATATGACCACTGTGAATATAATCGTGACAAAAATTAGTGATGTCGTTACAAAAATGCGCAATCAATTAGCTATCATCAATTGTAAAGATTCGTTAAAGGTGGCGAACCGAGTCAAGGGAGATGTGTCGTTTCATTCATGAGTGGTTACGATCACTAGCCACCCTGAATTTTTATGTATAAAGGCCTGAAACAAAATAAATGTCAAATAAAAAGTTTTTATGCAGTTTTGAAGCTGACACATTCATTATCATTTTGGTGTCGTAAACGTTGTTGGAGGCAATACAAGATACTGAATGAACGACTTGTTACACTTGAACTAAATTTTTTCTGTACTCTGCATCCAAATGTGGAACAAAGGCATACTGGCATGATGGTTAGTATGCCAGTTTCAAAACAACATAAAAATTTTTTGATCGATCAAACACTTTTTTAAGCTTCATGGCATCAAAACTATAAATACAGGGTGACTCGATTCGGGTGTATTCATTTCGATCTTGAAGGTAATGGTGCTGCTAAATTCATTTCAATATCAGCATCATTATAATCAATACCACTTTCGTCTGTACTGCCATCAACAAAAATGTTAAATTCCCTATCTATGAATTTGTCAATTTGTAGATATCCTCTTCAATTAATATTTTGTTACTTTTGTATAAACCTGTCAATCCCCACCGGTAACTCTACTGCACGCCTCTTCAATTAGTTTCACACACCACTAATTGTGTCACTAAAGAAACGTCATAGGATTCATAAGATCGCGGCGTGTGTAATGTACTTATTGTCTGTTCGCATTAAGAAAGCAGTGTCTCATCACTATAATTGGCCGTTCTAATAGGTCGGATTTGACATATGACGAACCATATAATCCACCGATGTGAAATATTAATTGTCATAGACGCAACGCTTTCAAGAAAACGACGCTTAAAATTGATCGAGTTATACCACCACACGATACTAATATAACTCAATCAATTTGAAGCGTTGCGTCTATGACAATTAATATTTCACATCGGTGGATTATATGGTTCGTCATATGTCAAATCCGACCTATTAGAACGGCCCAATATATCCAGACAGAAATCAATGTGGATATCAATATATCCACATTGATTTCTGTTTGAAAATAGTAAGATAAAACTAGACAGAAATACCAAAATTGTAATCGCTATTACTATACATGTGTTTAAATACAACACTAGAATGTGTAATTATTGTGTAAAGAAACTATATAGAAATGCAATATAGTGACTGCAATATTTTTTGGAATTTTTGTTTGTCTGTATATTTACACGCGCATTATCCAAAAATACATTGGACAGAATTTAATGAGACGGCATACTTATAGGTTATGAGAGTAGAGATCGGATATTTGGGGCATATTTACCTAAAGTTGAGGTGTTGGATAAGTATGGAGTGTACTTTTGTATCGGACGAATGCAGCAATCGACAAATTTAATGTTCCGACTATAGAATACAATGTATATACCTAAAGTTGAAAAATAAATCTTGTAAATCTATAGTTACGGCTTAGTATTGGGATACATTTTATCCCGATCTGTTATAGAGTTCCCACGAGAATCACTCCGCGTACGAAGTCGCTGGCACCGCTAGTTATAAATTATAATTAATTCTCAATCTGAAAACCATTATTTGTATTTATTCATAGTGAATAGATTTCCTTTCTCCAATGTGTATTATTATTGGTCAACTTTGTTTTTAAGAATAAGCAATGTGGAAGTGTTCATTATAAAATCGATATAAAACATGCGGTACAATTGGGTGACAGTAAACATGTCCGAGCCGCACGAAGTATCGAGTGAGGCTGAGATATGCATGTTACGATAAAACAGACAGACAGGTAAAACGGTGCGGTCCAAGAATTTTAAGAAATACCATTAGTCAAAAAAGTGACGCCCTATTGTCTTGGTCGATGTGTCACTGCATTCTTAACGTGGACACACTATAAATCGGATATTAAACGCGTCCACAACTATGAATTGTGTTACAATTGTGCGTATCCGTTAATTTATTATAATAATAATATGTATAATTAATTATATATAAATATTTTATATAAATATCACTAATTAACGTCATAACGTTGTACAATCGATTATTTGCGATTCAGATATTGTACCTGGAAACACAAAAAATGATATTAATTATTTATTTCGGTAGACCTTAGAATTTCAGAAATATTTCACGATATCTCTACCAAGGTTGAATGAAAAACTCCAGATATAAAAAGAAGATAAGAAGTTTTTAAATGTTCTTAGAAGGAAAACAATCTTAAAGTGCCTAGTAGAAGGCAACTCTGGTCTTAGTGGAACCTTGTTTTAGCCTCTTCAATACTTGTTATCATCAGTCCTGGTGCGGGCCTCGTGTAATGTGACCCATGCTTAGTCGACAGCTATAAAGAAGTTGCTGAAATTTTCTAGAAAACTAACCTTTAAGCTCTACATTGAAAGCAACTCTGGTCTTAGTGGAGCCTTGTTTGAGCCTCTTCAGCGTGGAGTACATGTTGTCCCCAGCTCGGGCCTCGTCCAATGAATCCAACATGGTTGTTGACTGTTCAATACCTATAAAATTCCTAAATTCTTCTGTAAAGGAACTAACCTGAAATTTCTTTGTAGGAGGCGACTCTGGTCTTAGTGTTTGAGCCTTTAAAGTACTTGTTATCACCAGTCCTGGCCTGAGCCTCGTGCAATGTATCCAACATGGTTGCTGAGTGTTGAATACCTATAGCGTTCCTAAATTCATCTGTAAAGAAACTAACTTCAAAGTTCTTCGTAAAAAGCGACTCTGGTCTTAGTGGAGCCTTGTTTGAGCCTCTTCAGCGTGGAGTACTTGTTGTCCCCAGCCCTAGCCTGGGCCTCGTGCAACCTATCCAACGTGGCTGCTGTTTGGTCAACGCGTAGTACTGAGAATTCGCAGCGCAATTCGTCTAACTGTTGCTGTAAGTGCTTCGATTTTGCTAAGTATTCCACTCTGAAATAGAAATGAGAAGTAATTAAATGAGAAGCAAAAAATTTTGATTGAGAATCGATGGTCCTTTAAATTTGCTACCATGGACTCTCATTCAATATTTTTTTATCAGTTTAAGGTTCACTGTTGACAATAAGGAAATAGAAGTCCGTCTACTTGGTGATGATATTCCCAGTAATTTATAATTATTTAGTTGAGTTATTCAAAAATAGGTGGTTATGTTGATAAAAAATATGGCTTTTGTTTCTGCCCGCAACCAGTCATTACCCTGTACTGAATAATGAGCTTTACGAACATTTTAGACAGAACAACAAAACTTTATATGTTTTTCACTTTTTATTTAATCCCTAAAATAATTTTATTTTTCGCTAGAAACGTTTTATATGTTTTGCATTATTTCATGACACGATTTATTATGTTCCCAAAAATAAATAAAATAAACTTACCTTTCTTTCTCAATCTCAAGTGAGAGCCGATGTATATGAGGGTCGGAGTCGTCGGGCACCAACTGGTATGAGTTGAGCTCGGGCTCCACCGGCGACGTGCCGTTCTGTAGGGGCTCGCCCCCGAGCTCCGCCGGTAACGAGCAAGTGGACGGGAATAGACTGGAAGGCACTGTTGATGACTGGGGAATAGAACCTGGAATTATTTTGACTGAAAGATAAATAGTTTTAATATTAAATAAAAAAAAGTATAGGGTTTTTACCAGTGGTAAAAACCCTTGGTAATTGGTCAAGTGGCCATCTCTAAAAGTTTAAGAAAACTTTTAGAGATGGCCACTTAACCAATTACTTTTATCACCATGAATCATTCGTATGGATTGGTGAGAAAAAATAAAATTTACTATCAAGATTTGCTCAGTTATAAAGTGAATTCAGTGTAAAATTAAACAAATACTCAGAATTATTCTTCACAAAAATTACATTAACGCGATATTTGAGCTTGATATATTTATCTTACTTACTAGCTTCTGGATTATTAGTTCATTTTAATACTACATATTAATATTTGAGATTTCCGCGTTTTTCACACATAATAAATAGGTCGGGGAGAAAGTCTTTTCGTATTTTGTAGGTATGAAGTTGTAATCAAATCTCTTTGGTTGTACTATTTGTACCTGGATGTTTGTAATTAATAACATTAAAAGTTGACATTCTACAAAAAACAATAATAAAAAAAAACTATTTTCCGTCATTTTTCCATTGTTTTTTCTGTGAAAATGAGTAAAAGTAACGAAATAATACGCTACATTTTGAAATTTTATTACAAAAAGGGCAAAAATGCGACAAAAGCCGCAAACAAAGTTTGTGCCGTTTATGGATCTAATGCGTTATGGGTAAGGGTAGCACAAAGTTGGTTCAAGCGTTTTCAGTTTGGAAATTTTAACTTCAAATATGCAACTCGCTCTGGTCGCCCAGTTACAGATAAAGTCAATGCCGTCTGTGAAAAAGTGGAGTAAGATCGACACGTCAGTAGTTATGACACTGCTGAGGAACTGGGTATTGATAAGAAAACGGTTTAAAGTCATTTCAAAAAGTCTGGGTTCTAGAAAAAGCTCGAATTTGGATGCCACGCGATATTACGGAAAGAAACTTCATAAATCGTGTTTCCATTTGCGATTCTGTTAAAACGAAACGAAACCGAACCATTTTTGAAACGATTGATCACGGTGACAGAAGTGGATCACTTACGACAAGAACGTGCGAAAAAGATCGTGGTCAAAGCACGGACAGGCTCCACAAACAGTGGCTGAACCTGGCTTAACGCGAATCAAGGTGATGTGTGTGTGTATTGATGTTGGTGGTGGGATTGGAAAGGGATCGTTCATTATGAGCTTTTACCACGGGGGAAACTATTTTTTCAGATGAGATTAAAGCAAGCAATTGAGAAAAAACAGCCTGATCTGATAAACAGAAAGGGTGTGATCTTTCACCATGATAACGCCAGACCACACACATCTATCTTTAGCTACTCAGCAAAAATTGAGAGAGCTGGGCTGAGAAGTGCTGATGCAACCACCGTATAGCCCTCACGTTGACCCCTCAGATTTACACCTGTTTCAATCTCTTCAGAACTCTTTAAGTAGCGTAAGGTTGACATCAAGAGAGAGGACTGTCAAAACTACTTGTCACAGTTTGTTAAAATACCCAGAATTTCTACAGCAATGGGATCATGACACTATCTTTAGTAAATTTTAATATATAACATATTTATTATAAGTAAATGTAATTAAATTTTTTTTTTTTTTTTGTTTTGAATTTCTATAGAAAATATTTAAACGGGTCTTAAGGCGAATGTTTACCTTATTTTTATACCGGAAAATTGATTGATTTTCTAAGCCAATTAATTTTAAAACAAAATCCACGTGGGCAAAGGAGCGAGTAAAAGCTAGTACGGTCGCAAGAAATGATTGTTAAGTCCCTACTATCCTTTATTCTTAATTTTTTCGTGTTATCAATATTGTTCTATTTGATGCGTACGACTGTGTCGGGATATCATTAACACAATGTGTCACCGGAATATCGCAAAACGGCGAAAACGGGTGTAATCGAAAAGTTACGAATATGTACCAAAGATGTTGTTGTCCTGTCTAAACGTTCGTAACGTTCATTATTCAGACCCGACTCCCAGGCGCGTCGGGGGGACGCGTGTAAAATAAACGATATACTAGAATTGTACTATAGATCATGAAAAATAAAATCTATTGTAAAAACTGCTTGCATCAATTCTACTCTCAATACGGAACAACCTATCTTCAGCTTTTGCGTTATACCAATGATACTTGTATGATACTTATGTTGTCGATGTTCGTCTAGTACTGCCGAATAAAGGATAACCGCTCAACTATTAATGCTGTGACCGTACTAACACATGCATTAGAGTTTATTAACCAAAAATATCTCATTAATTAATTCCATCGTGACTGATATTATAGGAAATATCGATATTTCCTTAGTTTTTATAATGTTGCAGTCCTCGCAAAATTTCTTGAGCTTTGACCTTGAATAGGCGTCAACAGTATGCGCATGTCCCTCCCACAATTTCAAACAACACTCAATAAGGCGAGTGTGTGAGTATGAAGTTATTGTTGCGTCTCGCTCGAAATTGCGAACATATTGTATTGTAAATATCCCCTCCGTCGCATTCCAGCCCGCACCACCAAATCGACCTAAAAATAAGCTACTGCGCAGGTTTGTCACGTGATATCGCCAGAGCCCAAGAAGTTTTGCGATACCTATACCACTTACCATCAGGAGAGTTGTCTGCCTGTCCGCCATCTAGAGCGAAAAGAATAATAATTTTAATATCTACTTACATCCGTTTATTTATCTATGTCACATAAGGGACGTAATATATACCTTAGATTTCATTTGTTCTAATGTAATTATTTGTCTCATATATATTGTTGTACCTATTTGAATGTTAATTAAACCAACGTTGGTTTGTGCAATACAATTTCATAATTACTTTTAACACGTCGACCAATCAATTTTAAGAATTTTAAGCGAAGTAAACAATCTCGGAAACATAAATAATTGTCAGCAAAGATAAAAATTAAAAAAAATATATGGTAGCGTTAAATTTGACTTTATGAACCTTGAGGGTTTCCCGTACGTGACTATACTCCGTGCCATTTAACATGGCAATAGCGGTCATTGCCTCGACTTTCACCTCGAACTAATGTATTAGTGTTTACGATAGCCGCTACGTCCGATGTCAACGTGGCTGCTACCACAATACGCTGGGGATAGCTATTTTCGCTCATTACGGGGAACATTGGCAAGTGTAGCTATCTTACACAACTACATTAGTAGGGAGGTGTGAATTCTCGCTATTGTCATGCTAAACGGCACGAACTATTATATATAGTAATATAATAATGGTCATAAAAACATATCCATTATTAATTGTAAGATTCTACAGATGTTTAAAAGCATAATGTTTTGGATTATGGCGGAGTTTTAGATATTAGGATTTTTATCAAAAGACTGATAAAAAAATTAAAAAAATATTCGTAGACTTACTGGTGGTAATGAAGTGGTAGATGTCCTACTAAGGAAATTGAGCAGTTTCTCTTTAGCCTGTTTTTCGGCAAGCCGCGCGGCGAGCAGCTCGCCCTTGAGCCGCTCGGCTTCAGCCGCACGCTTCTCAGACTCTTCTACTAGACGAGCCGTTAGAAATTCCGCTTCACGAGTCTTGCGCTCTAAATTTACCTGAAAAGAGTGATATACATGACATTCTCACTGACATCTTTATCAACTACGTTGGGAAGTTGTGTCGTTACGTTACATTGTTAAACTACCTTCAAAATTCAATGATTATTTCAATACATTTATAACTCAATAGTTATTGTAATACCTACAATCTTCAATGATTATTGTAATACCTACAAAGTTCAATGATTATTGTAATACCTACAAAGTTCAATGATTATTGAAAACATTAAAAATTTAATGATTAATTAAATATCTTCAAAATTCAATAGTTATTTAATGGCTATTCCAACACCTTCAAAATTTACTGGAAAATAGATAAATACTCTTTATTGCACAATTGCACATGTTGCAAAAAGACAATTTAAATAAGTAACACGAAAAGTACAACCAACAGGCGGCCTCATCGTCGGTCTCTTCCAGGCCACCTTCGGGTGTTAGTGAGAAAACAGACAACAATATCAAATAAAGCTATTCAGAATGATTGGTTATTCAATTACCTTTTCCTCCTCAGTCCTAATGGCGGACAGGCGTAGTCTCGCGTTTTCCCGCTCCACGTCCGCCGCCTTCTGCGCCAGTAGAGAGGCTTCCTCCTCCGCTACCCGCCCTTTCTCCGCTAGAAGTTCCGCCGTCTCTTCTGAACGATGCTGTGTAATATAATATGTAAATAAATATAACAAACGGTGAGATAGTTCCATAGGAAAGAGCGGTGATATTCTGGGGAAAGACCTGATATTCTGGAGGAAGAGCTGTAATATTGAGGGAAGAGCGGTTATATTCTGGGGAAAGAACTGGTATTTTGGAGGAAGAGCTGTAATATTCAGGGAAGAGCGGTGATATTCTGGGGAAACAACTGATATTCTGGAGGAAGAGCTGTAATATTGAAGGAAGAGCGGTGATATTCTGGGGAAACAACTGATATTCTGGAGGAAGAGCTGTAATATTGAAGAAAGAGCGGTGATATTCTGAGGAAAACAACTGATATTCTGGAAGAAGAGCTGTAATATTGAAGAAAGAGCGGTGATATTCTGGGGAAATAACTTATATTCTGGAGGAGGAGCTGTAATATTGAAGGAAGAGCGGTGATATTCTGAGGAATACTGATATTCTGGAGGAAGAGCTGTAATATTGAGAGAAGAGCGGTTATATTCTGGGGAAAGAACTGATATTTTGGAGGAAGAGCTGTAATATTGAGGGAAGAGCGGTGATATTCTGGGGAAATAACTTATATTCTGGAGGAGGAGCTGTAATATTGGGGGAAGAGCGGTGATATTCTGAGGTAAGAGCGGTGTTATTTAATATCAAGTTCGTGTAAAATATCGCTAAAACAGATATAATATGATTAAAATAAACGTTTGACGTATATGCTGGTAGCTACTTGCGTAGCCAGCATTATTGACGCTCTAATAAAGAAACTGTGAATACATAATTATGAAAAAAAAAACGTTGTTGTGTGTAGCTATTTGCATAGCCACAACTGATGTCTGGTTACTTGGAAACCAAGATGGATCGCATTCCGTACAAGTACGATCAGCTGATTTACTTCTGGGAGGCGGCAGCAGGCAGGAACAGCAAGCAGTCTTCGTCACGTACACGCGGAACTCACGTAATGTGAAGATGCACTCGGCGTGGCACTGCAGGCCGGGCCAAGCGACCTGTTGTTATATCCACGCCGCGCCTTGCTCCATGGCGCGGCGTCCATCCATGGATACAATCGCGATCGCGTGATTTACCGTTGCAAAATCATGCATCGGTAATGCTCGCTTGCTTGATTAATAATAATATTCTGTATAAATAAAGTTAAGATTTCAAATAAATTATTCAATTCAGTAACAGTTCACCCAAGTCTACAAGTCTACCACTTATCTCCTGCTTACCAAGCACCTCCAAATGTTCAACCACGATACCAAAGTTTAAAATCTTATGTAGATAATAAATACACCTCAATCTCTTAACACGATAGCAATAAGCGCTAGAATAGAAAGGGGTTAATAAAAATAACTTACTAAAGCCTCGTTGGCAAGTCTTATTTCTTCCTGGTACTGGTGTAGCCTTTGTTCCATGGCTGCCCTTTCTCTTTCTGCCGCTTCGCGAAGTTGCTTCTCCCTGGCTAACTTATTTCGTTCTATTTGACGACGCTGAAAACAGCATAAAAATCAAATTTAACATTTTTTGTATTTCTTTCTGACTTGTATTCAGCAAAAAATAAGCATCAAATTATGATCAACAAAACGAACCATTTTTGACTAATTAAAATGAATAATTTTAAATTACTAAGGGCCTTTCTCACCACCACCTGATACTTTATCAGAAGATATCAAAAAGGCAACTGCATTTTATCAGAAAGTCAATATCACCTAAATTTAATTGGTAGACAATTTATCTATCAGATTCACAGTTATCAGTTAACAATATCAGTTAACAGTTACTTCATTGGGTTGACACCCGATTAATGTAATGTTAAAGAATTAATTGGATGTGGTGAGAAAGGCCCTGTGAATGTTACCACAAAGTCGATGGAGTACCACATCCTATTACTAATACATTACTTATTTAGGTTCTTTGATGACAATAAAGAAATAGGTGTTTCAAGTTCTTTTCTCAAAAATTGTCCACCTGCGAGGCCATAACATCTGTGAATTCTATAAAAATAAGTTGCTACAATTTAAGGACAGTGTTATTCAAACCAAATTATGACAACGATATCACTAAAGCAAAACAAAACGAATAAAGAAACATTAACTTGGACATAAAAATATTCTTATAATAAAGGATGTATCAACAAGAACTTGAAATTCGAATCGAGCGCCATTTTCTATTGTCAATTGTTCTGTCAGCCATATTTGGTACATTGATAATTGAAACCGTGAAATGTTTGAAAATGCTGCGTTACAGTTTGAAAGAACGTTTATTAATAGTGAAAACCCATTACGAAAAGAAACAAACAAACGAAAACAATTCGCAAGTTACGTGGTAATTTTGGTGTGCATAATAGAGCGTCGCGGTGCGCTGTTGAAAATTTGAGAAACCTTACCCGTCATCGCCCTAAAAGAACACATGAAAATATCGCGTCTGTGAGTGTCAATGTCGCAGAACAACCAAACACTTCCATCTGGCATCGCTCCCGGGCTTTAGACCTCCATCGCACCGCTGTCCAACGAATTTTAACTAAAGATTTGCAGCTTTGTATTTACAAGATCCAGCTTAAACAAGAACTGAAGCTTACAGACCATAGACAGCGCAGGGACTTCACCAACTGGACCTTAGAACAACTGCAAGTTGACAATGCATTTCAGAACAAAATCATTCATAGCGACGAAGCTCACTTTCACCTCAACGGCTCCGATAGCTGAATTCCCGGATCTGGGGATCAGAAAATCCTCATTTTTTGCATTAGCTTCCGACACATCTCCAAAAAGTGACAGTTTGATGTGCCATGTGGGCAGGAGGGATCATCGGACCATACTTTTTTGAAAATGTGAAAGATGCTTCGGTTTTGGCAAAAATTGGATGAAATGGACATCTGACATGTGGTTTCAGCAGGATGGTACCACTTGTCACTCTGCGCGCGTAACAATGACGTTGTTGCAAACCAAATACCCAGGTCGTGTCATCCCCGTTTTGGAGACCAAAACAATGACCGCCAAGAAGTTATGATTTAACTTGGTTAGATTTCTTTCTGTGGTGAGAAGAAAGAACCACCCTGAGACGATCGAAGAACTCAAAGACGAAATTGAACGCCAAATTAACGAAATCCTGCGGTCCTTACTCGAAAAAGTATTCCGAAACTTCGTCGAAAGAGTCCATGGCTGCCAACGAAGACGCGATGGTCATTTGATCGACATTTTATATCACGTGTAATGTCAATAATTGATCTGTTTTTGTAAATGAAAATTTCTACGAAATTCATTCAAATATGGCGTTCTTCCATTTATTTACAATTAAAGTTCTTGTTAAGAGACCCTTTATAACTGACCTGTTTCTCCTCCTTCGCTTGTGCCTTCATCTGTTGTACTTCCATCGTGTCTGGTTTCCGCCGCCTCATGTACAAGTCGTGATTGCCGATGCACAGGTCTAGTATCTGAAAATAACATATTTTGAAAAAAAAAACTTAAATACCACCTGTAATTGAAATTAGACGAAATGATGTCATTAAAAATACGCCCCGGCGTAATAAGGGATATTAGTTTGATGCGTATTCGCGTATATCTGTCTGTCTGTGGCCTCGTTCTCTTTAACATATACAGATTCTCATGATATTTTTTGATGAAAATATTGAAAAGAGTAACGAATAGTAATGTTTTTGGGCTAAACAGTAAAGATAGTAAGCTAGAGTAAAGAATAAAACGCTGCAAATACGACTTTACGGCGCAGAGTAATAATTGAAAATTCAGTGTGGACTAAGTATTTTTGTGTTTTTTTAATTAATAATATTTTTTGTAATAGTAAATTAAAGAATTTTGAATATATAAAGTTCTACGTAAATCATTGACCAAAGAAAATTAATTGTTTAAAAAAATAATAATAATAAACAATTTCAAAGACGCGCTAAAAATTAACATGCCCTTATAAATTTTTGTGTATCTACATATCATGCATGATCTTTTGAAGACTTACAACTTTTTTTAATGCACCTTCCCATAAACTTCCTGCGTTTGGCAACAATTTTTTTCTTATGTACGAAGGTGGCAGACAAGCACACAGATGGTAAGTGGATACTGTCGCCCATAGACATCCGCGATACGTGCCGACATTAGTCCAAAATGATAAACGTTGGCACAACCCCAGACCCACCTCTGCCTACCTCTGGAAATAAAGGAATGGATTTGGAGAAAGGGTTGGGAAATGGGAAGGGATAGGATGGGAATGGGCTCTGGCACATCTCACTCACTACCGAAACACGTACGTACATTAGGGAAACAGGATAAAGTGAGAAATGCAGTACATTTCAAGGTAGTCTTCTGTGAGAGAGAGGTAACGTGGCCAGTCGAGCGCGCCCAGTGGCTGTTCGATTGCAGCGTGCACTCTCCCCCTCCCAAATGCTGCCTATGTCATTCACGAAGTCTTTGTTTGATGAAATTATTCCTACTTTAGATTCTTGTTTCAAGACTGCGGTAACTCCTACAAAGTTGGTAACATTGTCCAAGTGGACATGGCGGACCTCTTCTCAAACACAATCGTTTAAATGCTGCCAAAAATGATGCTGTAGTGAGATCGGACACCAATTCAAGGTGAATCACTTTTGTACAGATTAAATATAGTGCAACCGCAACAACCAAATATACAGTTGTTACCCATATCAGGTGTACAATATTTACATAGTATTAATGTCATAAGAACAAATTAAATTAACCATAGACTACTTTTTTCGGTGTTTATGTGGACCAAAATTAGATCCCAGTGGATGTGTCCACACCCTAGTTGTGTATTGCATGATTACTCTCCATGCTGATGTCATGAAGCCATTTTAGCTCATATGATGTTTGTTTTTGAATATATTGCTGATGCATAAATATTTGTATTTGTTTCGTAAAGAGTAATTGGATATTATTGTACCCCTGGGTCAGTATTTCTCAGCAGGTAACATAGTTATCTGATGTTATATTTAAACGCTGCACCGGATGCTAAGCTTCATCCATTACTTTTTCTTTGAGATGTTGCATTTTTTGGACTTTAGTTTAGTTGAGTGTTATTACGAATCGCTTGGATGTTAAAAGTCCATGAACCACTAATGTACTGAAGGCAAAGCCACTGAATGTGATACCACTAAATGTTGGCATTTCGATCTCTAGCGTAGTTTGTGATTGATGGACAGTTGAATACAAGTTTCGATTCAGAATTTCCTGCGTGCTTTCGTTAATAAATTATCAATCTGGTATGTAAATCTTCCATTGCCTTCCAACACTGTTGTAATCGCTGAAGCCTGTCTTCTAATTGCCATTTTGCTATCATTTTCATTAAGTCTATGCTTCTGACCACTCGTTCAAGTGCTCTAAAATTCGTTGCTTACTGACTAATCAACTCGTCAATTTTGGATTTTTTCTTCTTCCCTTGTTGTTCCAAGATCACATGTTTGGCGGATTGTAAAGCCATTTCTATATACTGTTGTTTGATTTTGTCATAAACATTGTTTACATGATTAAATGAGAGAAGATATATAAAAGAGCTTATCTCCTGTGGAGATCTCTTCCAGGAGACCCATGAAATAGAGACATTTGTCGGGAGCGATGAGACGTGCGTAGTGCATACTTAAATAAAAATAATAATATCTTAGAGGACAATTAAAAAACTCACCAATTTGTTCATCCCCTTCGGGGAGAAGAATATGAAATTAGTCACTGACTTATCCACGAATTTTATCACAAATTTCTTGTCATCAAAGGATATGTGTTTAATCTCACACCAAGGAAATGTCGTTTTTGGCGTCAACTTGTTATCTTTCTCGTAAATGTTGAGGCCGAGTGCTGTCACGCCTAAGTATAAATCTGTATCTTTTTTATTCTGAAAAATGGAGAATACAAATTGATTTTATAATACCGTAAACGTAACCAGCTCTTTCATCGCCCACTGCTGCTGTCTTGTGTACGAGGGATGTGTGGCGTCAAAACGTGACGTTGCGTGCATGCGGCGTGTTGGTGAGTCCACTCTTGTAGAGGTGGTGTAGTTCCCCAGCGCTAGTGGTAGCGACTTTGTTATCCCATAGTCGCCTTTTCAGACGTCCACAGGAAGAGATGGCGTAGTGCTAAAGCACCACTCAGCCTATTACAATGAAAATTATAGTATACACCCGATTTTCAAAAAATATATAATTTTTAATATAACTTTATACTTTATATATAACTAACTTTATAATATATAATAATATATAACTTTATAATTTTACGAAATTATAAAGAAATGAAGTTTATTTAAAAGATGATTGCGACAAGTCCCGGGTCTGATTCGTTGTCGAACAAACATTTATTTAAAGATATTTAATCGACTCCTAAATCTCCAAAGGTAGGCAGCGCATCTAGGTAGTGGCAATGTTTGTTATTCTAGACTGATATTGGCATCTATCACGGATGACGTAAGGCGACAGTATCCACTTACCACCAAGTGGACTGTATGTTCGTTTAACACCTTCATTTTAAAGGAAAAAATGCTTACGTTAATAGCAAAGTAGTTAACTCCATACATGTCCAGGTCTTGTGCTATCTTCAAGTATTCCATTTCAGCTTCATCTCGAGACATGCCCTTGTGGTCTGCATACCTAAAAATATCATCTATACATTTCCTTTGAGATAATCATTGA
The DNA here is from genome assembly GCA_914767545.1 of Sesia apiformis. NCBI lineage: Eukaryota > Metazoa > Arthropoda > Insecta > Lepidoptera > Sesiidae > Sesia > Sesia apiformis. The sequence continues at coordinate 2,720,082 of OU611968.1, forward strand.
AATAAAAAAGATCATAACATTATCACAACATAAATAAGTTTTATTTTTAAGTGAAAGTGATGAAAATGGTCTCATTCGAGAGATAGAGGTACAGACCATGGATTAATTAAACAATTCCAAAATATTGACATAACAGACAAAAAATAGTCAAAATGAGATTTAATACAAAAATAACACATATTTTTTGTAATTTACTGCAAAATGGAGACTCATGTTTTTTTTTTGTTAAATCAAAAGATTGTGAGTAAATACCAATAACTGATACATTCTACAGTGATGTTGATAGACTCATCATCACTGTAGAATGTATCAGTTACTCAATACTATAAAATGTAGAGTATTGAATGTATGTAAATATAAACATTCAAAGCTGTTATCTCACACAGAGTGAGGGCATATTTCCTATCAGCAGAGTACAATGACTCTCGTCTCCATTACAAGAAGCTATAAATAACTGATAGAATACGATGTAATAAAATTACGTATACAAATTGCAATGCTACGACATTTATTAAAATTAATTGTAGATATTTCATAATATGATTACATGTCTGTATTTATAACTAGCGACCCGCCCTCGTATCGCATCGGCTTAAGATTTTTTTTTCTCAAAATTCTTATTCATAATTTCAAAATAAAATATAACCTATATTAGACACAGATAATGTAGCTTTCTAATTGTGAAAGATTTTTTGAAATCGGTTCAGTAGTTCCAGAGATTACCCCCAACATACAAACACACAATTTTACCTCTTTATTATATTAGTATAGATTGACAGATATCCGCCTCGCCTCGACATCGCTCAGACAGTATTTCCTTTTTCTACGGGAACTAAACATAGACTATGTCTGTCTATTTATTTGCATTAGTTTAGTTTTCTAAAATGGAGTTGATTTTCAAAAACGGTTGAATAACTTTTGAGATCACCTCCTGTTCTTCTCTTTGACACAATACTACAAAATCACCATATTATATTGATGTGGTCCTCCCACATGGCAGAAGTCATCTGGCATTCATCTATAACTGACGGCAATAGATCCCCTCTTGGTAATATACTAAGATATAATTATCTATACTGCACGCTGCAATCCAACAGCCGCTGGGCGCACTCGACTGGCCACGTTACCCCTCTCTCACAGAAGACTACCTTGAAATGTACTGCATTTCCCACTTTATCTTATTTCCCTAATGTACGTACGTGTTTCGGTAGTGAGTGAGATGTGCCAGAGCCCATTCCCATCCTATCCCTCCCCATTTCCCCAACCCTTTCTCCAAATTCATTCCTTATTCTGCAAAGGTAGGGAGCGCATCCGGGGGGGTGCCAACATTTGTCATTTTGGACTAATGTTGGCATGTATCACAGATGTCTATGGGTTACAGTATCCACTTACCATCAGGTGGACTGTATGCTCGTCTGCCACCTTCGTCCATAAAAAAAAAATAATAATAACACAAATCTTTCAATATGTCTTGTACTTAGAACAGTACTACAAACTTACCATATCTTGGTACTGTCTTCCCATATGAACGGCATCAACTGGTACAAGATCTGTATCGTATTGCAGCTGTGTCGTATGATGCTACCTTGTTACTTCATAAACACACAAATCTCTGAAAATGTCTTCCACTTAGCATAGTACTAAGTACACTTACCATATCTTAATGCGATCCTCCCACATTGCCGGAGTCATCTGATACTGGTCTATGACGCGTTGAGGCAATAGATCCTCGCTCGCTAGCATGCCAGGCTTGTAATTGGTTTCGTCATAGTCTCCATACTACGGACATTAAAAAGGATTTTTAGATTTATTAGGATTTATAAAGATCATTTCTGATGCCATAAAACTGTATAAGCTTAAGGCTCTCCCAAACAGACGCGATATACCGGTCGGTATACAAAATATAATAAATATTAGACTAATTATTATCGCATTATCGCGTTGCGATATTACCGCCCTGTATATCGCAGCTGTCTGGGAGAGCCTTTATCACTGAACATTCGCTTGTAGGTAAAATTTATACTTGTTTGGTGGGTTTAAATCTACATACTTTAATTTATCCCCGATAGAAAACTGGTCATGACTGACATCGAAACACCTTCGATTTGGGTAATCTAATATCCTCAATCCTGGCAGGAAGGCATTCTGTCCAGTTCTCGCCCAATCAGAGCTGAAATCCCCCAGGGCTCTGTCCTAGCACCTACACTCTATTCCCTCTACACTAATGACATCCCCCACTCCCCTGGAATAGAGTCTGCCCTCTTTGCGGATGACACCATTCTCTATGCCTCAGATAGGAACCTACGACGTGTTTCTCTACACCTCCAACGCGCAGTCACCGTCCTACGCGAATGGTTTCTGAGGTGGAGAATATAGGTTAACCTGGAGAAAAGTGCAGCCATTGCTTCCCTTTTCCCAGGGGTGGCACTCGTAGCTCTAGGTCCCGTCTCTCCCTTTCGATATACCTTTTCGGTCAAACTATCGCCTGGGTTAGGAAGATCAAATATCTCGGAGTCATACTAGACCATCGACTGACCGTCCGAGAACACATACAAATTTTCCGAAACCGAGCCGCCTTTGTACTCGGCCACCTCAACCCTCCCATAGGTGGAAGAAGTAAATTGTCGCTTAGAAATAAGCTGACATTGTACAAAACCTTCATACGTCCCATAATGAGCTTCACTATTGTTGTCTTTGCACACGCAGCCCCCTCCAACATTAAAATACTTTAAACCCTCCAAAATAGATCCATGCGTAAGGTTGTGGCTGCCCCATGGTATTCTCTCAATGTCGACCTCCAGAAGAACTTGGAACTTCCCTCCATCGTCAAATACGTGAAAGATTCCACCCGATGCTACCATGACGGAGTCCCTCACCATCTCAACCGCTTAGTAGTTGCCAACCTAACCTATGTCCCAGATAGGAGTACCCCGCCCCGTTACCGTGGTCGTCGTCATCGGCACGCCCTAGACTACTAGGGCCACAAGAATTTAGCCATTCCGAAAAAAAAAAACTTTAATGTATACAAAATTTATTTTCTAGGCAGGGTGACCAGTGATCACGCGAACATTAGTAGAACATTTAAGCTTAGAATACATGGCTCACACTTGACCATTATTTTATCCATAAAATTTAAAACATGTTCTAAGCACTATCTGTCAACTGACATTAGTGCCATCACTCATTGTTTTAAATGTAAACTATAAATCTCTATACATTGCGGCTGGCACAATAAAAGCCAGTTACCTGAAAGTTGAAGTTGAATCTGATTATGTTAGTAATGTAATCAAATTTCTCTTTAGTTGAGTTTTTATTATCTTCACTTTCTTGGTGGCCATCATTATTAATAATTGTTTAAGACTGACAAAAGGGATCTGATTTTTGAAAAATAATATATTTTTATTACTTTATCTTAAATATCAGATGTTTAAGTATGTTATTTTATATAAACACGAGTCTTGAAGTGACGAAATGTTAGGCTAGAAAATCTTAACTAAAATCAATAAGTTTACACACTGACAATAAAGTCCATTTACTCAGTTATATCAATCACATTTTATTTTCTATTTAATAGGAAAATGTCAATAAAATAATAAAAAAGCAGGCCATAATATACTCAGCAATAGAGTTGTGGACATAAAATATGGATTAAGTGACAAAAAGAAATCATTGAATCACCAACTACAAACAGTTTCAAAAACAGACTTGACTTCCAGAAGCAAAGACATGACAGAACTAGTAACACCAGCTAACACAGCATATGGGCATACCTAATGTGACCATTTACTTTTCTCCACAAAACGGGACACATACCAATTCTTAGGTTTAATAAAAGTAGGTATATTAAAGACACATTGTTATTGTCACAGTATTTATATTGAAAATATCACGAAATGCCGAGAAATATTAAACAGAAATAAATTGTTCCTAATCATATTTCTTATACATGCCACTATTTGTGGCATGTATCAATATTTGAACAGATATGCTGTGGCCTCAGTCGCCTGCCATTTCGTCGAAAGAAGTTTGTATTTTTCGCCTTTTCCTTAAAGTAATTGCAGTAGGTTGTTTCCTTGTTAAAATGACACATTTTAGCATCCCAAAGCTTAAATGGGGACAACGGGATAGATCACTTGAAACCAGGGCAGTCCTGTTCAAAACTGGATGTATGGTGACATTAGGCATACTAGTAGTAATGCTGCTCGCCTATTACACAATAATAATAATAATAAAAAGCTTGTATACTAACAAAACCCACCTTCGCCTGGACCGCATAGCTAGCTAGCAGCACTGAAGCCTCCGGCGGACAGTAGATGTCCATACTCAGTATTGCTTGCTTCACTTGCAAGAACAGCAAATGCTGGGTGACCTCCTGAATCAACTCCTCAGCAACATCCTCAGGGTATAATTTACAGAGAAGCATAAAAGGTGTGCCTGGCATTTGAGACACACATTGGTCTTGAACTGAAAATGTTTTTTTTTTAATATATATATTTTTAACTTTAATTTTAGTTTAACTTTAATTTAATATATATTTTCGTGACAAACAAGTGGACATTTCTGTGTTCTGCTAACTAAAAGGTGGCTAAGTGACAAAATGCCGATTTTGGATTACACAGTGTAATAAAGCTGAAAATTCTCTATAAGCCTGTTTTCAAATTATGTCTGTACAAAGCTATTATTAATTAAGTAATTATTATAAAGTTATTTAGTTAGCAGATGATGGCAGACTTGTGGTACATGCCAACATCAGACAAAAATGATTTGGGGAATACACAGTCATAAGTTTAGTATTATTACCATTATTTTGGTTGGGATACAGAATCACATGTTATAAAGTATTTTAATACCGAATTACAAGCTTTTGATATTATAATCTGAGCCCATTGGTTTGCTTACATAAAGTTTGTTATAGACTAAATAGAAGTGTTTCTGGAGGTGTTTGTGACTGATGTTGACATGTAGGTAGATTGAAAAATAATACTGATATAATCAAATAGCTTACACAAGCAGCTTAGCCTGCATTGAAATTGTCTCGGCCCTAGAAAAAATATGATTTTTTTAGGATAAAATGTATCCTTCTCTTCTCCAAAAAATGGGCTTCTCCAAATTTCAGGCTAAGTCAAACCAAGGCTAAGTTTCAGGCTAACCAAATTTCATTGAAATCAGTTCAGTAATTAGTTTTGAAGAAGTAACAAACAGACAGATAAATGGTACAGATAGTGTCCCTAGTTTTCACTAGAATTGTAAGAACTCACCTCTTTTATCCAATTTCAGCCAACTTACAAAGTGCTTTGTGTCCTCGAATTGCAACCCAAAAAACCATGTCTCTCTCAGGCCAATCGTTCTGCATACTAGGTCAAATAGATCGCGGCCTGTTGCTCGCCACTGAAAAAAACATCTAATAAATAAAAATTATCTAGCTAGTATAAATCAGACGATAATTATTATTACTCAGATAAATTCTGCTGTCATATATTATGTGTTCTTAATATTTTCTCTCTATTCTCTATGTTCTTAAATTTTTAATAATTCTAATTCGACTCTGACGAAAACGCAAACGACTTATATTAATAGTATATTATTATGTAAATAATAAGTAAATTTGCAGCACAATGGACTCTTATCATCCGAAAGTGCTAATTATAGTAATTATAAGGGTTACAATGTACCAAAAGAGTAAAATAAGTGACTCATTAGTGAGTACTGTGCTATTTGTTTTAACATTTCAAGGGACCTGTAAACAAAACAGTTCCTTATTGTTTCTAGACAGACTTACCTCAAGGTTGAACTCTAGTTCAGCATCTAACATACACACTTTAACAGGGAACGATTTAGACGCCTTTTTCCTCCTAAAAGGCGGCATTATTGGCACATAACTTAGCTACTTCCAAAAACGTAAAACACTAAATAGGTTATGTTGCACTACCATTAATTAGTTTTCGTGCAATGGTTACCGTTTACGTAATGTTCAGTTGGTTGAGCAATGCGTATAATTTCACATTACGTACTATTTCAAGCGTATATTATTTACAAACAAGAAAAACCTCAATGAAACAAGGGTATGTAATGAATGAAAGAAAAATTAATAGTAGAAAAATAACGTTCCGTTGCACACAATATACGCATTAAACTTTGCAACTTAAAACTAAACAATACCATGTATGCGTGAATAGATCTTATTTTAGGCGGTGGTCTAACGTCACGCTTCCGATAAAACAGAACGATAGGGTCTTTCATAATTTTCCAGTGTCTAAAATCGAACTAACCCGTTTTTTAACATTGTCTGTTTTGACAACTTCAGTCGGCAATCACCCATCAAAATCAAATCAATACGAGAAACGTCACTTTACCACGTGCGATATACATTTTAAGAAGAGAATTGTTATGAACTAAGGAATAATGGGCAAATTCAGGTCCAAACTGAAAGGTAAAACTAAGGGAAAAAGATGGCAGAAGGGCCAGTCATCAAATTCAAACCCGAAAACACATAAGTACAGGGACATGGCAAAGGCCCGGTTTTTTCAAGAAAATTTGGGTATGTTCGCTTATTTTTCCTTTAATCTTACTAATTAATTTAGTCATTACTAAATTAATATTTACTAATCTTCAATCCAAGAGCCTATTTAAAAAATATTTTACGTCCCTATCTAACCATAACAAGTAAAACAAATAACCTACTGGCAGTTCCATAGTAATAATTCCTACGTTTGCCCTACCTTTACATATTTAACTTGGAAACAAAAAGATAGGCATTTTGTAAACCGTTGCTGTATGTAGGTACATATAAATATTAACATATGATCTTAAAAATAATATTAACTAACCACATGAATTCTGTTATTGAGTAACAGATTATTATTACAATATACCTATTATTATTGAAACCGGCTATACCGACATCGTTCACAACGACGGATCGGTTATTATGACTAAATGGCAAGGTCCCGGCCGAGTCCCTATACAACAATAAACACAATAATATTTTTTCACAATACACTTTTTTATTTGATTTTGTCATTTTATTTGCAAACCAGTCCATATACAGTAGGTAACACATGTATAAATTAAATGTTCATTAAAATATTAATATGGAATTAAAATATTAATTTAATTTTAATATTGCTTATAACAACTATCGGATATGGTGTCCTTAGTTATGTGGTCCCTTCATGTGGTTTTGACTGTATCATATTTTCTCTCTGAAGAGGTAAAGTCACGGAAGTAATAATGATGTGAAAGTATTTTTGTACTTTTGTATTCAATATGGAATTGATTTTAAGATTATCTTTTTTTTGGTTTTTTAAATCTATAATTTAATCAACTATCATACTTTTTGTGGTTTCAGGAAGCAGCGGGCTAACTGAACAGGCTGTAAATAAACACAATTCAATAATAACATACGGTCACAAGTCACAAAAAACAAACATACAAAAGTCTGAGACTGGAGATACTCTAACTATAGCTAAAGATCTGGAAAACATGTCTGTAAGGTCTGAAGATGAGTGCTCAGAGTCTCAATACAATGGCTCAACAAAATCTAGCACGGCTAAAACTTTTCAGACCTTTGCTACAAATTTTAGCAAATGCTCTAACGTTAGTTTCAGCAAGTAAGTACACTTTATTTATTTATTGTTATTTATAGGAAGAAAGCGGCAGCCGTATATACAGTTCACCCGGTGGTAAATGGTAACCAGATACTATGTACAGTAAATGAGATCAATTGAGATCATTCTTACACCTCCCAGTTGAACCTTTCTGATCAACCCACAGGTTGAATGGTAGAGTGCCTGAAGGTGTTAAGCTCTCCTTTTGGATGATAATATGAAAAAAAGTAAATAATAAATAACTAATACAACTTACCATTTTGTTAAACTGAGTGTGTGGATATCATTTCATATCATATCATTTTCAGATTGTTGAATCGTTTTGACTCTACCAATCCAGTACACAAAGACATGCTGATAGTTTTGGCAGCAGTAGTAGAAGTCATCAAGGAGCAAGGTGGACATGAGACTTCCACAGAGTATTTTGCTGCCTTGGTTAGTTGAGTAATTTGCAATTTCTATGATTTTAAAACTGCATTTTCTTGTTTGAAAGCCTAGAAATCTTTGACAAAGCCCAACCCACCAGCCCTTTTTTCGTCCACTGCTGTACATGGGCCTCCTCATGCACATTGTCTTTTGCATGTAATGGCTTTAAAACCGCACGTTGGCCAACCGGTTTGGCGAGTCCACCCATTTAGAAGTGGTGTAGATCCTCTGGGCTTGTGGTAGCATATTTGTTATTCCTTAGTAGCCTTTTCGACACCCACAGCAACAAGTGGGATGCTGCTATTCTAAAGCCAGCTGACACCAAGCTAATTGAGGAAGGGTAATGGTGTAAATATTTTTCTAGTGTTGTAAAAATGAGCACTGAATTAGCAATATAGTCCAATGTTTTTAACATATTTTGATTGTCTTGAACCTCAAATTAAAAGCATGATTTAGCATTCAAATGCTTGAGCACTTAACAACATATAGATAGAAATTTTATTTCATTCACACAAAGGAACTCATACAAAATGAATTCTAAATCTAACATGTCTTAAATAAACAGTGAAGACAGCAAACAATTAAACAAAGTGATAAAACTGTGCCACCACATGTATGCTGCAAGTACATATACAGTTGTATAAAAAAAGGCACACAGTGCTGATTTTCAAATGGAAGCCAAGACTATATTATCACATATATCGATTGTATTATATTATTGCTTTGTTTAAGGGGCTACCCTATCCCAATGGCCTTGGACATTCCGTCATTCTGACACCCCACCCTACCTTCCTCACCTCTACACTATTACGTAAAATATATGCGCTGCCATCTTTAATGACAATAACGACATCTTACGGATATCCGTCGTACTTCGAGAAAGTAAAATAGTATAAAAATTTTATGGTCCAAGAGCCCACATACTTTATTCTGTGGTCAAAATTTTTTTTTTTTTTTTTTTTTTTTTTTTTTTCTCAGCCCTTGGACGTCCACTGCTGGACATAGGCCTCCCCCATTGTCCGCCATTTAGACCTATCGGCAGCGACCTGCATCCAGCGGGTGCCCGCAACCTTTATGAGGTCGTCTGTCCATCTAGCAGATGGACGTCCTCGGCTTCGTCCGCCGGTACGTGGTCTCCATTCGAGAACCCGTCTGCCCCATCGGCCATCGGTTCTTCGAGCTATGTGCCCTGCCCACTGCCACTTCAGCTTGCTAACCCGAGAGGCTATGTCGGTGACTTTAGTTCGTCTACGGATCTCCTCATTCCTGATTCTATCACGTAGAGAAACCCCGAGCATAGCCCTCTCCATAGCTCGCTGTGCGACAGTGAGCTTATTTATGAGGCCCATAGTCAGAGACCACGTCTCGGTGCCGTAGGTCATCACTGGCAACACACACTGGTCGAAGACCTTCGTCTTCAAGCACTGAGGTATTTTGGACGAGAAGACGCTGCGTAGCTTCCCGAACGCTGCCCAGCCGAGTTGGATTCGTCGATTGACCTCTTTCTCGAAGTTGGACCTACCTAGTTGGACCGTTTGGCCTAGGTAGACGTACTCGTCAACAACTTCGAGAATCGAGCTCCCGACTGAAACTGGGGTGGGCACGACATGGACATTCGACATGATTTTCGTCTTGTCCATGTTCATTTTAAGGCCCACCTGTTGGGAAACTCGATTGAGGTCTCCGAGCATTGTGCTAAGATCCTCCAGCGATTCTGCCATGACCACGATATCGTCGGCAAATCGAAGGTGAGTGATGCATTCGCCATCAACGTTGATGCCGAGTCCTTTCCATTCCAGGAGCTTGAAAGCGTCTTCCATCGCATTGGTGAAGAGCTTCGGAGAGATCACATCTCCTTGTCTCACACCCCTCTGCAATGGAATCGGCTCCGTGCTCCCTTCCTGTACTCGGACTGACATGGTGGCGTTGTTATACAAACACTTCAACACTTCGATATACCGATAGTCAATATGGCACCGCTGGAGGGACTGTAGCACTGCCCAAGTCTCGATCGAATCAAAGGCTTTCTCCATAGTCCACAAACGCTAAGCATAATGGCAAGTTATACTCCACGGTCTTCTGTATAACTTGCCGCAGCGTATGGATGTGGTCTATGGTACTATAGCCTTTTCGGAAACCGGCTTGTTCGGGAGGCTGGAAGTCATCAAACCTGCGCTCGAGACGATTCGTGACAACCCTCGAAAACAGCTTATAAACATGGCTCAGAAGCGAGATGGGCCTATAGTTCTTCAACAAGGTCTTGTCGCCTTTCTTTAAGAAGAGCACCACCACGCTTCTGTTCCATGCCTCCGGCGTAATACCTTCGAGCAAGACGGAATTAAAGAGCTTCTGAAGGACTTTCAGTACCGGTGTTCCACCCGCTTTCAGAAGCTCTGAAGTGATTCCGTCTTCACCCGGCGCCTTGTTGTTTCTAAGCTGTTTGAGGGCCATCCTAATCTCGTACAGGCTGATGTCCGGGATGTCTTCGGTATAGTGTCGGGTCAACTTGGCTCTTGGGTCTTTGGCCAAGTTGCCAACAGGTTTAGCGACCGAGGTATACAACTGTCCATAGAACTTCTCGATCTCCCTCAGTACCTCTTGTTTGTCGGAAGTGACACTGCCGTCCTCCCTCTTCAGCTTCGTCAACTAGCTCTGCCCAATAGATAAGTCTCTTGCGAACACTTTGGAGCCTTTATTCCGCTCTATCGTCTCCTTAATACGATTAGTATTAAACAGACGGATGTCGTGTCGCAAGGACTGGTGGATCCGTCTATTGAGCTGCCGATATGCTTCCGCGTCATCAGGAGTCTGCAGTGTCATCGAACGTCGTTCCGCCAAGAGGTCGAGGGTGTGGTCGGTGAGCTTTTGGGGTCCATCTCTTCGACGATGTCTGAAGAATTTAGACCCCACCGTATGGACAGTTTCTACCAACCTGTTGTTGATATCGTCCACTGCAACGCAATCCTCTAGGCAATCGAAGCGATTTGACAATTTAAGCTGAAAGCTTTCGGGGTTTTGTATGTGGGCAGCAGTAGGTCGGAGCGTAGACTTCATCAGGCGGGACCTTTCCAACTTGACGTTTATATTCAATGTGCCTCTAACCATTCGGTGATCACTACCGGTTTTCACCCTGTGGATCACGGAGACATCATTGAATATTTGTCTCTTTGTGGCCATAATGAAGTCTATCTCATTTTTAACGGAACCGTCGGGGCTCATCCAGGTCCACTTCCTATGAGGCGGCTTCTTGAAGAAAGAGTTCATCATAAAGAGTCCCTCTTTCTCAAGAAAGTCGGCCAGCCTCTGGCCCCTCTGGTTCCGGTGCCCACATCCAAATTGCCCCACTCTCAACTCATCGTCGCCTCTTTTGCCCAGTTTCGCGTTGAAATCCCCCATAACAATATTGTAGTGTGTTTTCGAAGCATGTATGGCTCTACTATTATTAATATTAGAATATATTAGATATATTAGAATTAGAATATTACAAAATATATTAGAATTTTTATTTTTCTATTTTTTCTTATTGATGAACTAATAATCAATTGCAAATAGCAATAAGTAAAAGAGGAATAGGTAGGTAGTAGAGATTATACACCTTGCACTTTTAAAGCGTTTAAAGCGAAAAGTATGGGTATTTAGACCGTGAAACTTAATAACTTTCCCAAGGAATATATATGTATGTATAATAAAAAATTCAGACCCCCCTCATACTCAATTCAAAATAAAAACTTTTCACTTTAATTCAAAAGTCATATCACGGTATATTAGTGTATATAAGGTATATAAGGGTATATAGGTATACGGTATATAAGCAATGGGCAAGGTCAAATTTTTTAGAGATGTGCTTTTTATATTGTATTTTTTACATTTTATTTTATATTGAATAGTTCCCTTATTGTTTGAGTTACACTTACTTTCGATAACAATACAAATAACTTGCAAAAGACAAAAACGGAATCGTACGATTTTAAAACCACAACGCATAATATTTTTTATTAGACAGTGAGTAGAAATAGAGGAATAAGGCTAAGAACAAAAACTTGGCGATAAAAACTTGGCAACAAAATGTGATGTTAGTGTTCTTTTAAAATTACACGATTCAATTCAACAAACTATGTAGTTTGGTCCCAACGAGCGCACAACCGAGCTAATGCATCCAGCTAGTACTTGGCAGAACCATCCCACAAGTGCCATACGTGGGGCACACTATAAGTTTCGCGTAACTTATAAATAAAACAGTTTATGAGTATAGTAACATATTTATTGGTTTTCAAAATATTCTCCGTTGCATTTTAAACACTTTTTATTCGGCCGAACCATTTTTCAAAACATGACGACCACTGACGATACTGACATGACATGACGGCATGTTTTTTACATGTTCATAGCAATTAAACAACTTTGAACGGTTTAAATCGCGTATATTTAACATTATTTATATCCCGACTTTGCAGTGGACGTGGTCACGGGGTGACGAATTGATTTTATTTATCACTTGAGTTATTAAGAAATTATTTGAACTACCGTCTGAAATTTTTTGAACTACCGTCTGAAATTTTTTAATCATAACATTCCCTATGCACGCACGCTTGGGGCGGCTTCTGTGACGCATTGTTTCACATGCAGAAGCTCTTCCTCGAGGTGGTCAGTGTCACAGATGCCGTGTGCTCTCTGTAACAAAGATTTGCCTACGGTAGCCAACTGACATGGATGGTGATGGGAGTTACCATTGAGATATTTATCTGTATGGGTGGGTTTCCTATACACAGTATGACCAAGAGAGTTGTCAGGATTTCTGATGACTAGAATGTCAAGGAAAGCTAAAGATTTATTGACCTCAGACTCCATAGTAAATTGGATTTTATCATGTAAAGAGTTTAAATGATTTAGGAATGCAGAAACATTATTTTTGGGGAGGACGGCAAAAGTATCGTCTACGTACCGTTTGTAGATCTTCGGCATAGCCACAGCTCTGGTGAAAGCCTTCTCCTCGAAGTCTTCCATGAAAATATCGGCGACAACGGGGGAGACAGGAGAGCCCATTGCTACACCATCGATCTGTATGTAGAATTTATTATCCCAGAATAGGTAGCCAGATGTTAGGCAGTGTTCTAGTAGTTCTGCATATTCTATGGGTAGGTCGTGCTCAGTTAGTTTTTTCTTGACAATTTCAATGCAATCATGTACAGGTAAGCATGTAAATAACGATTGTACATCAAAGCTGACCATTATTTCATCATCAGTCAATTGTAGATGTTTGATTTGGCTGACAAATTGGTAAGAATCCTTGACATGCGCACTAGTTTGACCGCGAAGTGGAGACAGTATTTTAGCAAGATGTTGAGCTAGTTTGTATGTCGGCGAGTCAATTTGGCTTACAATTGGCCGCAAAGAGACGTCATTTTTGTGTATTTTCGGTAATCCATACAGTTTTGGTGGTTTCACAAACGAAGGTACCAGTGCCGTGACGTCTAAACCAAGTGTGTCGGAGTGCTTACTAATTATTTCTTTAATTTTAGTTACAATTTTGGCCGTGGGATCGCTTTTTAGTGGTTTGTAGGTGCTTTCGTCCGACAATAGTTCTTGTATTTTTAGGTTATAATCTGACGTATCAATGATCACGATGGAATTACCTTTATCTGCTCGGAGTATGGTTATGTCTGGATTTTTGCGTAGGTTGGTGAGTGCAAGATATTGTTTACGAGGTAGATTCGGTGTGGGCACTTTACTTCGACGCAAGACAGCAGAGATATCTTGGCGTAACGCCTCCAAATCTTCCTTCTTTACATGCTTTTTTGTGAGACAATGTTCCACGGAGCAAATTATCTCTTCAAAAGGCACTGATCTCGGGGAAACCGCGTAGTTTAATCCATTTAATACTGTTTGTTTCGATAAGTTTGTGAAGCTGTGTTTGACGGTCGCGAGGTTACGTTTCGTTCCGAATGTAGCAATTGCTTTGCCGCGAGTTTTTTATATTTTGCTAAATGACGGTTTTTGAATTAATCATTTGCATGCATTTTTGGAAATCCGATGCTGATAGTGCTTTTTGAATCTCGATGGATTGAATCTCAATGATTTGGTTGACTTGCCATGTTGATGACTACTTCATTGGCTTGCCTTTCCATTGCTTTGTGGGTAGCGCTGAAAAAAAGAACAAATTCTTTTGTAGATTACATTAAGGATATTACGGTCCCACATACTTGTTAATACTCTTTATATGAGTGGGCTTTCGGTCTATTTCACTTCTATCTTTCTTTGCTACAAGAAACTTACCAGTAAGTAAGTAGAATTAAAAATTACGTTCCGAAAATATACGTGGGCTCCCGGTCTATTTTACTTACTTCGTGACAGTATCAACTCGAGGCTGAAAAGATTCCGAGTTTTGATCTTGGTTTTCGCAGTTTTCGTCAATTTTATGTAAAACAGACCTTTTCCTTAGTCTTCTGAAAAAAAAAAACAATAAAATAATACCAAAAAAAAAAAGTAAAAAGGCATGATATTTGACAATGGGTATCGACATCAGACTTCTCGTTTGTGATGCACACTATTTAGGTACTTAATAATTAGACACTATTTAGGTACTAAACCACTCGATCGCTATCAGAGTGGGTAGGTACCTAGTCGAAATTGTGAACTATATTTGAGAAATATTTCCAAGTATAGAATAAATGGGAAGAAAACCCCGATCATTTATATCATTTATCAATCTATAGAACCAATAAAAAAGTGAATTATGATTCATTAGAAGTTACTAGCCCACGAGTAAATTACATTATTATAGAGTATGAAAAGGATACTTACAAGACGTCATTCACTTTCTGCATCTTTTGCTGTCTATATCATTTTACTTTTGATATTTTAGGCATTGTTGATTTTTATACTCAAAAACAGAATTTTTAAAATGCTAAATATCAATGAAGTGTCCTGTCACAATTTTATTTCAAGAGAATAAAACCTAACCTAAACAATGTGTCTTTTCGCTAATGTAAAATTAATAATAACTAAAATGTGTCCTGTCACTTATATTGTCCGCACTAGCACTAGGTAATTAATATATACGCTAAATAACAAATAAAAGGCAGGATTTTTGCGCGCGCATAGCGTAAAGCGACACGGGTTCCCCGTCCAAAGGCCACTGGCCGACTGCCGCCCGTCGCCCCCGCAGAGTACCGCAGGCCAGAAACATGCGTAGAAACAAAATAAATTTTGTTTTCAAAAACTACAAATAAATTCAAAAATCCAAACGTCAGGATTATAGTGAAAATAGTTGTCTAATATTGAGTATAAGTTTCATCTGTATAACTTCCATAATGAGGGAGGCTATCGGGATTTAACACGAGAATAGAGGCTCGCAGATGATTTATTTTCTCTTAAATTATAAATATATATTATTTTAATTCCCGACGTCGACAGCGAAGATTAAATACCACACTACATCATATATTTTTTAGAGAATTTTTGTACCATGTTCAAATATACTTTATAGGATTTAAAAAACAGCGAAATTTGTCGGGTAGCCCCTTAATCTTAATTTTTTTTGTTTACTGGCCTCTGTATATTTAAGAAATTATAGAATTAAAATGATTATGTATGGGATTATTTGTGTGTATGAAATAAAATTTATATCTATCTGTCTATTCATTTAATATTTGCAGATGGTAACCCTGAAATCGTCAAAAACACAAGAATCCATTATTGCAACCCTAGCACTACTAGCCATGGGCATCAAAACAGTTTCTATACCAGTACTGAGGCATCAGTTCTCTGATTCAGCTACAATATTCAGCGACATCCTGGAGCAGAATGCTCAGTCAGAGAACAAGTCTG
This sequence comes from Sesia apiformis, assembly GCA_914767545.1. NCBI lineage: Eukaryota > Metazoa > Arthropoda > Insecta > Lepidoptera > Sesiidae > Sesia > Sesia apiformis. The sequence goes on from OU611968.1 coordinate 2,735,942, forward strand.
TATTAAAAAGTACTATAGGTAAGTCCATTTGAAGAATTGAGTATTGTATTGTCCATTCAAACAAATTCAAACTTGTTTACACTTCAGTACATGGTATTATTGACCAGGCACGGCTCGGCCGACGCGAGTAGGATAAAAATATACTAGAAATGAACATGTTGTATATATTAGTTATGAAAAAAAGCCAATTGCAACTGAACAACCTATTTTCAGCTGTTGCACTACTATAGACTACAATTTGTCACTATAGTAGTGCAACTATAGTAACAAGTTGTATATGTCATTTTTAGGTTGTCTATCAGTGCTACTGAGAGCCCAGGCATATTCAGCATGGAGTGAATCGTCTACAATGCGTGTGTTTGACTCCATCTTAGCATACACACTGCATTCTAACTCTAAGGTCAGTAATAAGCTTCTTGTATAATTTATATTTATAATATAAAGCTTTTAGTTATACACTTCATTGCACAATATCGTTCAAAAGGCGAGCTTAATGTCAACCATTGGATTGATCAGAGTTCAATCCAAAGTTCAATTTGGAAGTAAGTGAAAGACTCATATTACATAGATGGTGTGGAAAATAAATAACTATCTCGACGGTGAATAAAAAAGTGGCGAGGAAGTCCACATACTCCAGAATTAAAAAAATGTTCACCATGTGTATCCACCCCACCATACTGTTTCTACTGGACTCGAGTAGTAAGTAGATTATGGCCCAAAACCCTTATGAATACTCTCCCTAGTATGAATACTAAGGAACTGATTTTCAATCTTTTTTTTACTTTGTTGATTAATTAAATTTGTTACTGTCATGTCAAATATTGTACAAGAAAAATATAGTGATAGCACAGATTTTCCTAGTTTTAGATTCGGTTGTGATATACTCATATAAGCTGATCCCTTTGGCTAAATTGAGCGTATTGACATTTCTTTATAACGTGTATTATTATTTATTGTACTTAGGTACGAAAAGGAGCACAATACGCCGTAGTTGCCATTCTGAGAAAGAGCTGTTTTATGCTACCAGAACACTTCAAAGATCAGGTGAGTTTGTCTATAAATTATTATGTCTATGTCTGTCATTTATCTATACATATTATAATTATAAAGAGAAATGTTTTGACTGACTAACGCCGAGCCGAAACCGCTAAAGCCAGAAACATTGTACAGTAGCTTCCTTTTATAACATATTCACTAATAAGGGATTTCTCAATATTCAGGCCCGAAGGGCGAAATGGTGTGTCATAACTTGAATGGAAAAAAATTACGGTCCTTATTAATAACTAAAACTTAGTCTAAATATTCTACAATACAAATAATTAAGTTCATGTTTAACGTTTTTTAAAAATTGTGTTATTGGCTAAAATAGGTACCTACATTGTAAAATTTTGTATGGTATCACAATTCAACGTAATCCATGCGATAGCAGTCGCGGGAAAAAACTAGTTTTCTTAGATGGCAATAGCGCAATTAGCACACTGTGCGAGTGTCGAGTATCTAAACAATTCAAAACACACCATATAATGTCTAGTCCTGTCGAAAAGTTAGGGAGTCGCTCAATAGAACAAAATTTGTCAGTTTTTACGTAAGAAATTCAGTATTAAGAGGGTGCCGGTATTTTTTATTTAACTCTATAGATATAAAAGAGTGATTTTTGTAGATATTAAAGAGTGATTTTTGTATATATAAAAGAGTGATTTTTGTAGATATAAAAGAGTGATTTTTGTAGATATAAAAGAGTGATTTTGTAATCAAAGATAGCTCTTTCTTCCCGGTTATATATTCTGTGTTTCGATACTGTGCAGATTTTCCTGAATTAATCGGTTGCTGTCAACTTTTGGACGAAGTATAAGTTAGGCCCTGCTTTATCAACGATTTCAACCCGATATAAATATGCACATAATGACATAGGCCTGTTGTTAAGAACGTATTGTAATGAGATATACAAGTTGCCACAGGAATAGCGCCAAAACTGAAACATGTCAGCTGATTTAGAATATATATAAAACCTTTCTAGCGAAAAACTAAATTATTTTAAGGAATGAGTCAAAATTACAAATGTATCAATCTAAAATGTTCGTAGTGCTCATTACTCAGCCCGCGTTGCGACGTCACGCGGCCGACTCGCGTAAAAACATAAAAGATAAATCTAGAATTGAACAATAAGTTATGAAAAAAGCCTATTGTAAAAACTGGTAGAATCGTTTCTACTCTCAATGCGGAACAACAACAAGCTTTTGCCTTATTTCAGTGACATCTTGTATTAAATTTCTTGAAGTAAAAGGAATTGATTGTACTCTTTGGTTATATAAACTATTGTTATGAATATTGTGTGAATATATAGGTTCCACCAAAAGTGCATCCAGCGACTCATCGAGTAGCTGAATACTGTTTATCACAAATCAAAGCCGAAGCTCTCCTCTCTGGACATAAAAGCGTTTTACACACACTCAACATGATCAGAGAGGTGTTGCCCGTTTGCAAGAAGGAGGATGTTAAGGTATGAACGTTAATATTCCTTCATATTATTATATACTTTGATAACAGATATAAGATACCACAAAATTCTTTCAGAATATTAATATAGCTTAAAATACTCTTTGAGTACCTATGTATTAAAATGCCTTAATATACTCTCTGAATATTCGATCCATCAAAAAAGCACTCTTACAGTATTAAAATACTTCAACTTACTCTCAGCGTATAAAATACCTTTTTTTGTATATATTGCTGTTAATTTATTAACAGACTCTACTATCAAAGTATATTAGATATTATTTGATATGGTTAATACTTTGAGAGTATTAACCATACCATCAGTCTATGTCTCTCCACTGCTGAATATTCGCCTCTCCCATAGCTGGCTTTATTATTTAACATACATATTACTGTTATTATTGAACAATTTTAATTGAACATTTTATTGAACAAAGTAAAACTTTTTCAGACCATTTCAGATGCCATGCTTTCTCTAATGACTCATGAACACCGTTTGCATGCATTTCACCATCTATTCGCGGCCAAAGAAAAAAAAAAAAAAATGTATATAACGCCACACGCAATGGGCACACAGTAGAATTCCTTATGTCGTCGTAGGTCCAAAGATACAAAGTCAAACAAACGCCGCCAGACCCGAACAACCATTTCTCTTTAAAGCAAGTTGGGTCACTACCAACTGCGCCAATCTGTCGTCCGGATTTATATTACTGAACTATTTATTTCAGGCAATCTCAGAAGCCATGCTTTCTCTAATGACTCATAATAACATATACATAAAGACCAACTGTTTGCACGCATTTCACGATCTATTCGTGGCCAAAGAGAACAATTTGCCGGGCGGCCTCGCCATTCAAATAATCAGAGCTCTGATGGCCGCGCGGCCACCGGCCAACGACCACGGCCAAATATTAGCCTGGGCTGCTGTTGTCGAGAAAGGGTGCTGCTATTTGGCCAAGTAAGTGAAATGTCATTTAAAAGTATATATTTAAAATTTATTGTGACTTAAAACATGTTTCACTATAACTAAATAAGCAAAGTTTAGTTGTGTCCATTCCACTGTTCCATCTTGAATTACTTTTAATTTTCGTGTATTATTTCCAGACAATGCTAGTTGACTACTGATTAGAATAAAATCTTTTTAACTAAGTACATAGCAGACATTCGGTTTTGTTATGTTTTTATCCAAATGTTAAATGGTTCCCAGAATATGGCAGTTGACTGGGCAGTATGAATAGAGTATTCGATGTGTATTATATAAAAAAAAAATACCTAGAACACTAGTTGACTACAATTATTTTTAAAATACGCTACAACTAGCAAGCATTCACTAGTGTTGACACACCACTTGATGTGTATTTGCACGTTGCAATCCAACAGCCGCTGGGCGCACTCGACTGGCCCTCTCACCCCTCTATTACTCCCTCACCCCTCTCTACCGAACCTTTCTCTCTCACCACTCTCTCACGAAGACTACCTTGAAATATACTGCATTTCCAACTTTATCTTATTTCCCCAATGTACGTACGTGTTTCGGTAGTGAGTGTGATATGCCAGAGCCCATTACCATTCTATCCCTCCCCATTTTCCCAACCCTTTCTCCAAATCCATTCCTATATCTCCAAAGGTATCCGGGGGCGTGCTAACATTCGTCATTTTGGACTAATGTTGGCATGTATCACGGATGTCTATGGGCGACAGTATCCACTTACCATCAGGTGAACTGTATTCTCGTCTGCCGCCTACGTCCATGAAAAATAATAATCTAGAATACGCTAGTTACCTATTTGATGTGTATTTTAAAATACGGCGTTACTGTGAGATCGCGGCATTATAACTATTAATTTATAGCAATTTTTATCTTAAAACTGTTATAGTCTATTCTGTCATATTTTGTCTTCCGATTTTTGGGATATAATTTTTGGAACCAAGTTCCTTTACGCGGCTTGCGGTAGGTGTGATTCGAGAGAAAATGTAACGTCACGTAATATTTTTACTCCCTCCATCCGCCTTCTCTCTGTTGTGTGTGCGTGCGAGTATCGAGAGCGAGATTGAAGCAGAATAACAGACGTGCAGACTAGTGCGTGGCCGGTTGTATAACCTAAATTTTTGATTTTTGATTTGATTCCTTATTTGAAATTATTAGCATTGAAAATATGATACAAAATAAAAAAAATATACATGGACTATACAGATTTTATTTTGAATTACATTCGGAGTTTAAAAAAAAATGCGTGAGGATCTTCGTTTCTGACGGGTCCCCTGACCGCACACGTTTTTTTTTTCTCGTAAAATGATCCGTTTGTTTCCCAGATATAATAAAACAAATTTATCCTTCGTGTTGTCACCATTCCTTTAATTTTCCTTTCAAGTGTTGAACTGGATCTCTGCATGTCAAATCTGCCAGCATTTGTCAATATCTGCGTGACGGAACTCTGGTTGTCTGATAATCAGGCGATCAATTCTGCTGCCACTAGCTCTTTGAAGGTAAACTAATAATTTATTCTTTTTAAATATTATGTTCTTTTTTACATATACAACGTGTTACTATTAGGTCCTTACCTATGATATTGCCGTTTCATATGGAATAAATAATTTCCAATTTTCCCAATCCATTCCTTAATCTGCAAAGGTAGGCAGCGCCATCCGGGGGCGTGCCAACTTTTGTCATTCTGGACTTATGTTGGCATGTATCATGGATGTCTATGGACCACATTATCCACTTACCATCAGGTGGACAGTATGCTCGCCTGCCGCCTTTTTCTATAAAGAGGTTGAAAGGTTGTTTTTTTACATCAGTTGACATGTTTCAGCACATCAACCAAACATGTCAACCAATTTAAAATATATACAACCGTTATAGGGGAAAATAAAATTATTTCAAGGAATAAATTAAAAGTTACAAACATGTAAGGTTTTGTTGTCCTGTCTAAAACTTTCGTAGCGTTTGTTACTCGGATCGGGCGACGCGCGTAGAATTCATGATATCCTAGAATTGTATTATAAATCATGAAAAAAAAAACCTATTGCAGAAATAGGTAGAATTAATTCTACCCTCGATATTGAACAAATCTATTTTCAGCTGTTGCAATATTTCAGGGACACGTTGTATGATTACCATATTTATTGAAAAAAATTCCAATTACTGTTATCACTCGTATCTTGTTTACAATCCACAGGCTATTCTTCAAGACTGTGTGAAACCAGCATTAGAGTCGGACAATTTTCCAAAATACAAAAACCAGGTTGATGCAATATTCAAGACTATCGGTACTGGTCTGGACAATCCTTTCAATCAAGCTATCAGACACGTTATACTTGCTATTGCCGACTGCTTTGAGGTATGTATGATATTTTATTTAAAACACGGTGCAAGGTGACTTTGTTCACTTGAACTCGTGATTCCCGTGGGAACTTCATAATTAATCTGGATAAAAAGTACCCTAAATATAAACCCAGCTATAACGTATATACGTTATAATCGTGCCAAGTTTAATTCAAATCCGTCCAGCGGTTTTGAGTGTAATGCGTTCAGACAGATAGATAAAAATTCCATAAAATGTTGTTTTGGGTCACATGTACTTTACATTGCAATGAATTAAAAAAAAAAATGACCAGACAACGCTGTTACAGTAATTTTATCGTAATAGAATACTTTATTGCACTTGGGTCTTTCTCGCCACCTTCTGATAAGGTTGATACGAGGCATCAGAAAGTCAATGTCGGCTAGATTTAATTGGCAGATAAATTATCTGTCAGATTGTTAACAGTTACTTTTCTGGAGGTGGTAAGAAAGACCCCTAGTCGTACGAAAAGCCAGCTTATTAATGTTTGGGCGTATTCCCTACCAGCCAACCTTTGGGTTGAACAGGCAGACACGTGGGGACTTCCTAGGCTATTTTATTTATTGCTAGGCTATCTAGGTTAGCATTTCCTAGGCTATTTTATTACTGAAATCTAATTATTAAATTTTTTAATTTGTTATATTTTTAATTGATAATTTGGTCTCAACTTTCATTTGTCGTACTCCATACGAAGTTTGAAACCTTGACTTTATGCTCATGATTCTGACTTTATTGACATTTTTTTGTCATTATATTTCATATTTTTTTTTATAAAGATATCAATATTTTTGGCTTTGTATTAAATGTTTGGAAAATATCGGTAAAACTCAAAGCAATTGAATTATTTGCAAAAAAGACCTGTAAGGGGACCTTTCTCATCGCCTTCTGATAATTATAAGGTATCAGGAGAGAGTTCCTGATAAAGTAACTGTTAACAATCTGATAGATATTTTATCTGCTAATTATCAGCCACTTAAATCTAGTTCATACTGACTTTCTGATAAAGTATTACTGAATTTCTGATGCTTCCTGATACCTTATCAGAATGCTCTAAAACTTTCATGTTAATGTTAATGTCACTCAATGAGACATGAGCTTTGCTTTTTGTGTGAGTACACATCGATAGTGTACAGTGCGACCGTTTCGACAATTGGATTGGACAATTAGGCACCCACTTACACAGATGCAAAGCTCATGTCTCTTTACGAGGACTATACCCACCTTTAGTGCCTTTTCACACGTCCCGGTTACCGGGTAGCCGGTGCCGGGTACCCGGCGGCGAAGTGTATAGCCATGTTTACCCGGCAAGCGATCGCCGGGTACACGCCGGATCCACCACTGTGCGTCCGGTCGCCGCCTACCGGTTAGCTGGCAGCCGGATGCACGGTGGTGTATGGGAAGACGCACATGCTTTCATACGCACCGGCCGCCAGTCGCTTAGGTGCAACCGCGCAGAGAGGACGCGCACGTCGTTTTGTCTAACACCCTCGTGTCGTAATTAATTTGTTGCAAAATGGAAGTAGATATTGAATTGTTAATAATTTCAGTTGAAGCTAGACCAGTTTTACGGGATAAAACCTCTTCAGAATATAAAGATAAAAATGAAACAAAAAAGGCTTGGAGAGAAGTCTGTGCATTACTAAAGAACGATTTTGATGATTTTGATTTTGAATTGAATTAAAAATGTTGAAAGCATTAGAACAGCAACCAGACCGACATTTATCTTTTTTTAAGGGAATCATTCCAACATTGAACAATTTTAATAACGATGAAGTTGTATAATTTCAGTTAGGAGTTATGGAATTAATAGCAAAAATTAAGGAACAAAAAGGTTCAGTTCATCATCATCAGAGGGTGTACCAGCACCAACCTGTATACCAAACTTTACGTCCCCAATCGCAACCAGTTTACCAAACAATAACTTGTGAAGATAACTCAAATCAGCAGAATTTCCAATTGCCAACAGCGTTCTCAACCACACATCCATCAAAGGCGTCAACTTCTATACAATCACCGCCACCTACAACTGCAGCTTCTGTGCCATCAACACCGTCAACATCTATACAATCACCACCACCTTCAACTGCAACTTCTATGAGCCAGTTTTATCGTATTTACAGTGAAGAGTTGTCGAGTACTTCATCGCCATTGTCTACAATTTCATCTTTGGATGATTCAATTGATTTCGCTGACGAGAATTTCATGTAACTTTAATTTTTTTTCCAATAAATATTACTAATTAAAATGATGTTTACTTACCGAATTGCAATGACTAACATTTCAATAGGCTGAATGCAATTTCTCATCTTTGAATTCTCACGTTGCAAATGGAATTTCAACTGCTATGTAACTGGGCCAGAGAGGATATTGACATTCGAAAGTACGTGAAAAACCTCTTCATCTTTTAGTAGGTCTGGAAATAAGGTATAGAATGCTCCACACAATTCTCTTTTCATGTTAATCGGATGAACCCAATAATTTCTTGACTTCCTTTTCTTGCGGCGATATCTTCGGTACAAAATCAACATTGCAATCAATTGTTCACGTTCCATTTCTAGAGGAGAGAAAATTAAATTATGTATAATATGTAGTCACTACGCAACTGTACTCGCGTTCACGGTCTAGACGCTACTGGATACGAAATCGGGTCGGCTGATAGCTGAATGTGTTACCGGACAGTCGGCACCGGCTACCCGGCAACCGGGACGTGTGAAAAGGCACTTAGTGTAACAATGTATATACAAATGTTTTTTAAACCCATTAATTAAAAAAAAAAACAGAATCATGAGTCCATAGTTTTTGAGGCTTGAGAAAAGATTAACATCCTGTATATTCTTATATTGTAATTTTGTGTATATTCCATTCGCAAATAAAAAAAATAAAATAAAACCAACAGGTGGCCAACGACAAAGTGGCCTATATTCTAGGTCCACTCTTAAAGAAACTAATTGAACGCCGCGAAAGCCATAACTTCCATAACGAGAAAGAGGTCGAATACGCCACGGGAAAGGCCGTTAAAGCCCTTGGACCAGAATTCGTCCTAACCTACATACCTTTAAAAACCACAGACAGCATTAACTTAGACCGAAGCTGGTTACTACCAGTTTTAAAAGAAAAAATGTATAATACCCACATTAAATATTTTGCGACAGAAATTTTGGAGATGGCAACATTCTGCCGTAAAAAGTCAAGAGAATTGGCAGCTTTAAATGATGTACCGGGATCTCATACTTATGAGCTACTTTGTAATCAACTCTGGTCGCTATGGCCAAGTTTTTGCAACCACCCGCAGGATGTAAAGGATAATTTCAAAGCTGTGGCGAGGGTTTTAGGGAATGTTTTGAAGGATAATTCTGAGTTTCGAATGTCGATCATGCAAGGGTTGAGGAAGTTGATAGGAAGTTCAGAAGGGGATGATAGGGCTGAATTGGGGAGGTTCGCGAAGAATTATATACCCATTTTGCTGAATTTATATATGTCACCGGCGAAAGGAAGTGAGGCTGTTGGACAGAGGTTGGCAGCATTGGAGACTATACAGGTATGTTTTTTTAGTTTTGTAATCTGGTTCATGTTTTTTCAGCAGATAACAGTCTGAGAAACGGAACATGTCAAAAAAAGAACACCATATTCAAAAGAATAATCATAGTCACCTTATTTCTACTCATTTTAATCAAACAAAAACCGAACCTGATACTTTTTTCTTGTTTGAAAACTAGTATGAAACATAAATGTTAAAACTAAAAATAACAATTAAAAGGATAATTATGAATTACTTAGATAATTGAGAATTCATTAAGATAAGAAATTATATCTAAATGGATCTATTAACGTGGTTATTTTAAACTTTTTAGCGTGTATTTGAAGTCAGTTTTTTATTTTATAAATCTGTTTATTTTATAAAACCAGTTACTTAACTGTAATTCAGATTCTATTGAATTGTTTCATAATTTCAACAACTACAGAACTTTGAAACATGAAATTCGAACAGTAGCTTACTTTTATGACGTAAACACTTACTAAGAAAGGATTTCTCTAAATTCAACCTCTAAAGGGGTGTGGAACAGGCTGTTAAAGTTTGCATGGAAAAATATTTGATGGCCCTATTAACTTGAAACTTGTTGTAAATATTCTGTAATGCAAAGAATTAAACACGTGTTCATTGTTTTTCAATCAAATGATTGCTATCGAATCCCTTTTAAAATAAATCACATTTATTTTCGCAGATATATCTCACAATAAGTGACCAAACATTACGGGAAGAATTATTCGATAACGCATTGGAACAAATGGAAAAACCAGTCGAAAATCACTTTCAAAGAGAATCGATACTTGACATCATTCGATTACTAATTATATACCAGAAGAGTGATCGAACTACTAATCTATTCAAACTTTGGTGGGAACACCTCGAAAAGCTGTCAGAAGAAATTAAGAACTTTAAAGCTAAAAAGGATAAGAAGAATGAAGAGGAACTAATGGTAGAAGAAACAAACAAAGATCAGAAGAAACAAATGAGGTATTTGTTTTTAGTCTAACAAGTTTTTTTAACATTTTCGCAGTCCATTTTAAAGCTACACAAGTAGTATGATTATATTCTAATTTGGGATTTCTAAGTAGTCTGTCGTTATGAGGGCGTTAGGTGGCAACTGAGCCGCGAGCTTCTCAATATGCTGGGTGTCCGGATGTAATTTAAAAAGTGTACAAGTCTGTACAAGTCCCAACCACTTCTAAAGATTTTATTCTTACACTTGTTACTTTTCAAGACTATATAAGGCAATAAAGTGAGTATTTAGGAATATCTAAAAATGTAATTGTAAGAATAATCATTGAAAAGTATCACCCCTCTTCTTTCAGCCGTAAAGAGAAATCAAGGCTTCTAGAAATGGAACTGAAAAAAGCTTACAGGACTTTAGAAGAGGTATTTGAAAGCAGCAGTGACAATTGTAAGGAATATATAACAAATAATTATAAGGAGATCAAAAAGATGCTCTCTTCGTCAATGGAAAAGGTGTCCGATAGCAGTAAAGCGGCTAGACTAGGGTAACGAACATTTTGAATATTGAAGAGTTTAAACTGACACACACACCCTCTCACATACTCACACGCACACCCTCTCACACACTCACACGCACACCCTCTCGCATACTCACACGCACACCCTCTCACACACTCACACGCACACCCTCTCGCATACTCACACGCACACCCTCTCACATACCCACACGCACAACTAAAAAGGCACCATTATCATTATTACATATTATATAATTACTAATCTATATTCCTAAACTTAAAATCAAATTTTACGGGTAGTTTTATAAAAGATTTTTTTTATGGACGAAGGCGGCAGATGAGCATACAGTCCACCTCATGGTAAGTGGATACTGTAGCCCATAGATATCCGTGATACATGCCATCATTAGTCCAAAATGACAAACGTTGCCATGCTCCAGGATGCTCTCTACCTTTGGAGATTTTTTTTTTTTATACATTAGTGGGCGGACGAGCAAGCGGTCCCACGTGATGGTAAGTGTTACCGCCGCCCATGGACACCTGCAACACCAGGGGGCATGCGGGCGCGCCGCCGACCTTGCAAAATCCTATTCACAGCTCTCTTGAAGAACCCCATATCGTAGCTCAATGGAAAGACCTCTTGAGGCAGTTCGTTCCACGGCCTACGGGTTCGCGGTATAAAATAATTTTTGGACCGAACAGTGCGCGACACCTCCGTATCGAGGAAATGCGGATGGACCGCACTTCTGTGACGGGAGGTGCGATTGTAGAAACCCGAGGTGGGAATTATATTAAACAATTCTTCAGTGGAGATATAGGAATGGATTTGGAGAAAGGGTTGGGAAAATGGAGAGGGATAGGATGGGAATGGGCTCTGGCACATCTCACTCACTACCGTCACACGTACGTACATTGGGGAAATAAGATAAAGTGGGAAATGCAGTACATTTCAAGGTAGTCTTCTATGAGAGAGAGGTAACGTGGCCAGCCGAGTGCGCCCAGCGGCTGTTGGATTTTAGCGTGCACTCTCCCCCTCATCAAAGTAGTATAATATAAGCAATAACTTATTATTTGTTGAAACATTTATAGGCATGTGTTTAGAGATTTTTACAATGTAATTATTATACTATGTTTATGCTGTTATTAACTGTTTAGTCAAAACTGACAGTTTTAAATGATCATTAAACAAAAGTGACTCCTATTTTCAGGTGCTTAGGGCATCTACTTAACCGCAGCCCGTTCGTGAACACCGAGAGTAAGATACTGAAATTAGCAATCGCAGAAGCCGTTATATGCACTAAAGCCATTAATTCTAAGTGCCGCCAGTGTGCGTACGACCTTCTGAACACTGTTGGACATTTATTGAAGAAGCATAACGGAGGTGAGTGTATATTTGTTTCTTCTTCCTATATAGAAGTGACAATGAATAATGGTGAAATGGGTCAATAGCAACAAAAAACAAATGTACAACGTCGCTAAAATAACGCAAATAGGGACTTTTACTTGCGTCAATAGGGAATGCGCTGTTACAGATTTTACCTCATTTAAAAAACGATCGGGTGATGGATACCGTGACGTTTCATAGTCTTTTGAACGGATAGCTGCTGCTTCTTTATCAATTTAGCTGCTGTTGTAGTCGTGTCGCTTCGGACGTGAGCTCGGCCTACGGGTTTGCAAGGGCCCTCTGAAACCAAAATCACCATTTCACCGCTGTAGCTCCTTAAATATTAATTAGTAGCTGAGACACACGTTGTCCTGTCCAAATTTCGATAATACAATAATTTCGATAAGTTCATACAAAAATCCCATAGAAAAAAGCACTTTCAGTTTTCCTGAATTTTCCAATTTTCCGGGCAAGTTTTCCAATTTTTCTTTCCCTAAAAACCTTATTCGGACTATTACGAACATTTTAAAAAATAAAAATAACCAAATCGGTGGAGCCCTTCTCAAGTGATGCGCTTACAAACGAACAGCATTTAATTTTTATTTATATAGACTAGGTTCCGGCGGCGCCCCTCGGGCACCGGCCTCGCCCTGAGATGGGGGACGCTCCGGGCTTCGCCCTGCGCGGAGCTCGGCCTGCGGCCTCGCGACGTGGAGCTCGGTCTTCGGCCTCGCGTAGATTACAAGGGGGAGAGGATGTTGTTGTAGTTTTTGTTGTGCGGGTCCTGCGTGGCGGCCATCTGCAAAAATGGCGGAATCGAAATAAGAATTCCAAATCCCTAATCAGCCTCCCCCGAACCCCCCAGATATCAATTTTTATCCGGATCGGATGAATTCGAAAAATGGCCGCCATCTTGGATTCGCCATCTTAAAAAATTGTTTATCTCAATATAAAGACATCGTCATGATAAACAATATTAGTTTGAGCACCAATCCGATGTGTCTAACCGTTTCCGAGATGTCATCCGAATAATTTTGTGGAGCGGCCATCTTGGAAATAACCACGAATCCTCAATCAGACTCCCTCGAACCCCCCAGATATCAATTTTCATCCGGATTGGATGAATTCAAAAAATGGCCGCTATCTTGGTATTGCCATTTAAAAAAAAAATACCTCAATATAAAGACATCGTCATGATAAATAATATTAGTTTGAACACCAATCCGATATGTCTAACCGTTCCAGAGATGTCATCCGAAGAATTGTGTAAGGCGGCCATCTTGGAAAATTTCGGAACCAACCATAAATCCGTAATCAGGATCCCCTGAACCCCCCAGATATCAATTTTCATCCGGATCGGATGAATTTGAAAAATGGCCGCCATCTTAGATTCGCCATCTGAAATTTTTTTTACCGTAATATAACAAAATCGTCATGATAAACAATATTAACCATAAATCCTTAATCAGGGTCCCCTGAACCCCCCAGATATCATTTTTCATCCGGATCGGCGCCATCTGAATTTTTTTTTACCGTAATATAACAAAATCGTCATGATAAACAATATTAACCATAAATCCTTAATCAGGGTCCCCTGAACCCCCCAGATATCATTTTTCATCCGGATCGGATGAATTCAAAAAACGGCCGCCATCTTGGAATCGCCATCTTAATTTTTTTTTATGTCAATATTAAGACATCGTCATGATAAATAATACTAGTTTGAGTAGTGATCCGATATGTCTAACCGTTTCGGAGATGTCATTAGAAGAATTTTGTGTGGCAGCCATCTTGGAAATAACCATAAATCCTTAATCAGGATCCCCTGAACCCCCCAGATATCAATTTTCATCCCGATCGGACAACTTGAAATTTTGGTAGTCCGGTAGCTCCGGGCTTCGCCCTACGCGGAGCTCGACCTTCGGCCCTCGTTAGACGCAGCTCGGCCTTCGGCCTCGCGTAAGTTACACAGCCTGCGCTGCTGGTGGTGCTGTAGTCCGGTCGCGGCTGGTGGTGCCGTAGTCCGGTTGCGGCTGGTGGTGCCGTAGTCCGGTCGCTCCAGGCTTCGCCCTACGCGGAGCTCGGCCTTCGACCTCGCGTAAGTTACACAGCGTGCGCGGCTGGTGGTGCCGTAGCCCGGTCGCTCCGGGCTTCGCCCTACGCGGAGCTCGGCCTGCGGCCTCGTTAGACGCAGCTCGGCCTTCGGCCTCGCGTAACACAGCATTACACAGCGTGCGCGGCTGATGGTGCCGTAGTCCGGTCGCTCCGGGCTTCGCCCTACGCGGATCTCGGCCTGCGGCCTCGTTAGACGAAATTATAATGAAATTTGTGGACAAACCATAGACCACAATTCTTAACCGATTGAAATAAAATAGTTTACGTTGAGTTATATCTCTGTTAAGTTCACATAAATATACCAAATCGGTTCAGTAGTTTCATAACTTTTACAGTAAAATCAACGAGACATGAGCTTAGCATCTGTGCGAGTGGGTGCCGAATTGTCCAATCAGATTGTCGAAATGGTTCGCACTGTGTCAGTGTGCACTCACACAAACTCAAAGCTCATATCTCGTTGATATACCTATCTAGACATTTTTTTTCGTATGTACAAAAAAACAGCGTAATCTCTTTTCCGACTGGCGTATGTCAACGTATTTTTTTTGGTCAGTAATAAATGTAGTTTCTTATACCTATTTCAAATATATATATATATTTTAACCCACTGAATACTATAGTTCGTACCATTTAGCATGGGAATAGCGAGCATTCACACCTCCCTACTAATGTAGGTACTAGTGTTTATGATAGCTAAACTTTCCAATGTTCCTCGTAATGAGCGAAAATAGCTATACAGCGTATCGGGATAGCAGCCACGTTGACATCGGACACGGCTGCTACTACGAAACGCCTCTATCGCCAGCGTTTCGTAGTTACGCTATTTTCGCTCATTACGCGGAACATTGGCCAGTTTCGCTATCGTAAACCCGAGCGCATTAGTTCGGAATGAAAGTCGAAGCAATGACCGCTATTGCCATACTAATTGACACAGCGTATATTTACACTATGTAACATTTTATATAGGCATATGCACTTTTGTTTGTTTTTTCCCAGGCATCCAATCCTTCCTGTCCTTAATACAAGCTGGTTTACCGTCCGGTGTGCCGCGACTGGTGAACGCGACTCTACGGGCACTCTCCTCAGTGCTATTCAATTTCAGCAACGACTTAGGCCTGGAGACAATACAGGGTCTACTGGAGAAGGTCACTGAACTAATACTGTCAACTAACAGGGAGATAGTCAGCGGAGCATTGAGTTTTGTCAAGGTAAGATTTGTTACATGTGCCTTTTTTAGAGGGTTGTGTTCGAATCAAACTCAGATTGGTGATTTAGTTTTAATTATTAATCAACCAAAGTATTGATATCTATCGTCATTCATTATAGTGACGTCATTAAAAACGAGCCATTAAAGGATACTACGGCGGTCCGCATTGCAGCGCATAACCCTTCAAAAATCCTCCCGATATATATTTTTATACATTTTTTATAAACCATTGCTGATAGTGAGTGAGATGTGCTAGAGTCCATTCCTATCCTATTCCTCCCCATTTTCCCATCCCTTTCTCCAAATCCATTCTATATTCCTATATCTACAAAGGCAGGCAGCACATCCGGGGGTGTGCCAACGTTTGTCATTTTTGACTAATGTTGGCATGTTTCGCGGATGTCTATGGGCTACAGTAGCCACTTACCATCAGGTGGACTGTTTGCTCGTCTGCTGCCATCGTCCATAACCGGGTCCGCTTACCAGCCGTATTTATGCGCTGCGACGCGGCCCGCCTCAACGTACAATAGACAAGTGCAGTTAATAGACGTAATTCAAGAGTTATTCTCTGTGTGATGACGTGAAGAATTGAATATCAACAGCTAACTGATTTAAATGATTGCCTTGAGTTGCCGCCCGCCGCGTCTGTGCGTTGGCGCAGTTTTGCAGTGCGGCGCTACGCGGCTGTAATGTTCGCGAGCCTCCTAACAGTTTATTCTGTCATTTGGTAAAAAATCTACCAAATAACTATTTTGTATGAATTGACATTGACATGAAAAATGGTTGCCCATTTCATTGCTCAACTATCGCCCATTAACTAAATTTGCACGCCTTTTGTACGTAATTATATAAATAAAAAAAAAATACAATTTTGTGCAAGGTGCATGAGGAGGCATAGATCTTATTACCGGCATTTATTGGACATAGGTCCAACGGTAGACTATAAAAGAGTTACGGTCTTTAACGGTTTCTAGTCAAAACTCATTAGAGGTTATTAAAATTACTTTTGTTTAACAATATTTTAATTGCTTTTGCTTCGCAAAACATCAGTTAGTTTTATTAGTAACATTTTGGACATACGTTAAAGAAACGCGTAATATTATGTCAATTAATTCAGAATCCCGAACTTTCATGATTTTAGGCTTTAAGAAAAATTCTGTATAAACCCTGTATTATATCTTTCAACGTGCGGTCCCAGTCGAAAATATGAAGATACCGGACCGCCATTATTTAATTAGTAATACTGTATTAGAATTAACGTCGTGCGGTGTCATGTGGCTTTAGAACATCACCATCCCATCTCTTCGAGTACGTGTCGTAAACGGCGACTAAGGTAGAACAAAGCGGGTACCACAAACCCCGAGGAAAGTACCCCACCTCTAAAAGAGTGGACTTTACCAACCCGCTTGGTCAACATGACTTTTTAGTTATAAGTTACAATTGTCGTTACTCCTCAACCATCTCGAGTATTTTGGGTGCACCATATTGTGGTATCTCATTGTGGTAATAATCTCAAATCATTTTAGCTGACGTTTTTTTAGCAGTTTTAGGGGCAATGAGCGTGAGGAGGCTCGCGTCCGGCAGGGAACGATAAAAGGGCTCGTTACGGTTACCTACTGTATGTGAATGACTATCTACAAAAAGCTTTATAATCATTCCAGGTATACACAAAAGTAGTTCCAACAGAAGTCCTAGCAGGTAGCCTTCCCCTTATCGTCAAGACCATATCATCAATGCAAGAGGACTGCAAAAGGCATTCAAGGGCCGAAATGAAGTACTTCCTTACGAGACTTGCCAGGAAATACGGGGCAGACACTATAGGAGGCCTGATACCTGGTAATGAAGGCATGCTTAAACAGTTGAGGAATATCAGGAAGGGAATTAACAGGAAGAAGAGACTGGATAAGGAGAGGTAATTTCTTGTTTCCTGATTTCTTTTCTTTTCATATAGGTCTGCAATTAGTACATTCTGCTAGTTTCAACTTTTTTTCGTAATTATAATCAATACAATACAATTTAAAACATCTTGTCAATGTCCAGTCACGTCGAAATCATGAGTCGCTCAATAGTAGATTTACTTAGATCAAAGTTGGTCTCATTGGACAGAGATGGAGATAGAAGCACACGAAAAATACGGTCACATGTTTTTATTTGATTATCATAAACACTAGGCACTTCGAAGTTTAATAAATTATCACTATTAAATCACAAAACATTAATCAAATAGAAACTCTTCCATCCCTTCTCGGGTTCCCGCCAAAAGTCCTGTTGTTTTAATACAATCTATAATTAAATTAAACTACAAGCAACAAATGATAACACTCATGACAGTTGACAAGTAGTGCTTGGACAACGTTTCAAATTTTATCGATAAAATAACGGTCAAGTGCGTGTCGTTTACTCTTAATGTTCTTTCTAAAATGTCAATTAGTTTAACTTTTATAGTAGTTAATCAAAGAATTGTATGCATAATTGTACTTATATATGTATAATAATAACATCTCCACTGCACTCAATTGGTCTAGATTCCTCATTCTGTCGGGGGCACAAAGACTAGATCTCAAGGTGATCACGTCAAAGTCTAGGCCACATATTGACTAGGTATCAGAATGACTAAGTGACTAGACAACTAGGTACATCACATAAATATTAACTGAATCTGCCGGGCTATGGACACGAAATAGCCCGGAATATGAAATATGGACACCGGCCGAGAAAGCCTACACTCCACATCATATAAAGACTAGGTCCCAAAATGACTACATTGTGTATTATTTTTTGCAAGTACAGTTGCCTACAGTGTCGTGTAACCTGGCTATTGACACAATAAGAAAAGAGAAAACGGCCAGTTAACACGAAAGGCAAAACAATTTGCAATCTAGTAATTTTGGAACCTAGTCTTTTTATGATATAGTCCTTTGCGACCTATTGTGACGTGTCATTTTGAGATCTAGTCTTTATGCTTTCGACCCTAAAATTATATGATAATAATTTATACATCACATAATATTATATATAACTGTTATAATCTTATTTTTATAACAAAAAAAACGTTAAATCGAAATTAATGTCCATAACAAATTTTTGTTCTAGGGACAACGAACAAAATGATTCCGAAGCGAATTTCATCAAAGGCACATCCAAATCAATTGATGATATACTTCAAGATTCGGACTCTGACATGGATTTCATCGAAGACGAGGACCCGAGGCCCAAGGCCAAGAAGGCCAAAGGCAAAAACCAGGCCTGGATCGAAGAAGATCCTGACAATATTGTAGACTTGGCTGATGTGTCCGCTGCTAGGAAGATTACTGGTAGGAGTTATTTTTAATTTAATCATTTAAATAACTAGCTTAAATGAGTTTAATTATCGTGTAACATTTGATTCTCAAGGAAATCTATTTATTTCTATACCGATGTAGTGATATGAATTTAAAAAAAAATATTTAAGTGTTTCCATACAAATTTAGCATCTGTATTTTTCCAATACCAAATTTAGCGTGTGGTATGGGCCGACTATAGAATACCACCACCCCATCTCTCCGCGTGGGTCTCGTAAAAGGCGACCAGGGGATAACAAAGAGGCTACCACAAGCGGTGAGGAACTACACCACCTAATGACCTGCTTGGGCAGCGTGCCGTTGTAAGGCCATACATCCTTTATGCGCAAGACAATGTGCTTGAGGAGGCCAGTGTCCAGCGGTGGATACTGAAAGGGCTGGTTGCATACCAAGTTTATAAGACCATCAAATAATGTTTTGATGAGGTCTACGGATCGAAATATAGTGGAATGAGTCGGAGCAGGCGTTTGACGTTTGGAGCTAATTTTAATTTAGGTTTTCATTAGCAGTCAGTTTGTAAGGATTTTGTAGCAGAAAGTACGGCGAAGGACTCGGCGAAGAGCATTGTTACAGTGTATTAATTTTTTTCCTAAATCTGAAAGTGCGATCTCTGCAATTGGTAGATTTCTACCAAATCTCACTAAACATATCGAAGTGTCGTGAAATCGCTGGTTCCGTACACAACGTTCTTTGCTGCAATATTTTCATTTCCCTTTTCCAGCAACTGATCCAACACTGAAAAAGAAGACAATTGAAATTAAACAGAAGAAAAATGATGGCGGATTCAAGACGGCAGCCGACGGACGGCTTATCATCACCGATGACACGGATGACAGTGATGATGATGAGACAAAGCCGAGTGGTGATATTGATAGTGACACTGATGACACAGGTTCGTGTTAACCGAGTGTAATTATAGATACATTACGATAACATTGGCCATCGGCTAATCCGGAAACACCCGATCGCGTCATCCACGTCTATGAATAATAGTACTTTATTGCATAGACGTGGATGACGCGGTCGGGTGTTTCCGGTTCCCGTAAAGTACCTTGTTTTTGCTGATTTGTGTTTCTATCTTACTGTTTTTAAATATTATTACAGACGGCGAATCAAACGGAGCGAAATCTTCCAAACCATCAAAACTGATAAAACCTGGCGCTAAGCGTCGTTACGACGATATTCTAAGTATCAAGAGTGGTAAATCTAACAAAAGCCGCGCCTCCACTCTCACTGTTGCAACCAAATATAAGGCTGGAGGAAAAGGGATACATAGGTAAGAATGAAAATCGGTTTGTAACTCACTTTTGCAACATTTAAAGTCTAAATTGAAAGTCAAAGTAAGGCCAAGTTTAAAGTTAGGGCCAAATACATTTATTATAGAACTTATGTATTCACAGACCTCTCGGCTCAGCAGCGTCTGTAGCATCAACATCCGGAGGGGATTACAAAACAAAGAAAGCGAAGGGTGACATCAAGAAAAAGGGCAAACACGACCCCTTCGCTTACCTACCGCTGTCTAGGAAGAATCTTAATAAAAGGTAGGAGTATACTCGAGCCGCAATCTTTTATAAAATCCTGTGACAGTTTATGGTTGTTCAATGGAAATGACTTTGAATCAGCTGACTCAGTTGACTCTGATTAAATGTATTTATTTGAATCAATTGTTCAAGACAGGTATTGCAACGTACAATTTTCTATTTCGTTATCGTGTTAGCAAATTGCAAATAAAATTTATAGAAAACTTACAAATACATTTCAGCACATAATTTGGTCACGTAAAATAAAGCGAATGAATTTCAAACGCAACAAAAAGGTTAATTCACCTCTCACTCAGAGCTAGCGCTGGGACACAACCATGACCACAACAGAATCATAGTGACTGTATCATAATCATAAGCCACTGATACGAGCGTTTGTGGTTATCGTACATGATCCATTTCTCAAAATTCCTTCGTTTTTGTGACCGTTCAATAACACAGTGCACACTTCGATGCGTTGTTGTCGCTGACGTTCGTTCATTTCATACAGTACCCACTTTTCAAGCGTCTTTGTTTGGCCGATTTGACGCAGATGAGCCAACATTGTTTTATCACTAACTTCAAACCCTGCTGCTAACTCAGCTGCACTTCGAGATGGATCTACTTCTACTATAGCCTTTAATTGATCGGTACTAACATTGGTCGTAGGTAGCCCGTGGGCCTCATCTTTGAGATCGAAATTTCCAGAAAGGAAGCGTTCAAACCATCGACGCTCGGTGCGATAGTTTGTGGTGTTGGGCCCATACTGATCTCGTGAGCTGTCTGACTTGCGTTGGTGCCGCGACCAAACTCTTATTCAAAAATAGCACGAATTTTCAATTTATCCATTTTATTTTCTAGACAATCACATGAATAAAATTTAGGTACAGAGAAAAACAAATAAAACACCGATTTTGAAATAAGAACATCGTAGCTATTAGAAACATTTTGTTCTATTTTGAAATTCTAATTAGAACAGAAGATATCGAAACTCAAAGTGGCCAGTAATAAAATCTGTCATTTTATAGGTACGCATCTAATATTAATTAAAGTAGCACTGAGTAATACGCCTTAGAGTTCATATAGTGTGTAACTAATGAAACTGCATATACTGCAGATTATGCAGATCCGAGGGAGACCATTGGTACACCATAATACAGAATTGCTCCTAGTGTGGGTGGACCAGTGGACTTCACTATGTTGCGTTCTGTTAGACGGGGATACTTAGGAGGCTTTTTAAAAAAAAGGTGGTTTTACACACATATAGTTATTTCAATTGAAAATTATTTTAGGATTACAGAATTATTTTAGTAAATGTCTAGACGCGTCGCGAGCTGAGGGAAGACAGACTCTTTGAGTTGAGTGAGAACCCATGGAGCTTATGCTTCCCATGGCGAAATCTAAGAAAGCTATTCAAACGATCAATATAAAATCATGTTGGATTTACACTGATTGTGAGTATGGTTTCGGAGAAACCATTCATAAGGCGGATGCGGCTGTGGGAATATGGTCGTTGAAGACACGGATTTCGAGTATAACAGTTCGTTATAGAATTTGTGTACATGTACTATGTTAAACGCTGTGTGCATGAATTATAAGAAATAAATTATTATTTCTTGTTTCAACACCCCTTTAATAGGAGTATATACGAGGTGTTACTCAAATAACTCAAAAGATGCAAATGGGTTAAACAGTGTCGGGAGTACCTAGAATCGATTCTACCAGTTGTTACAATAGGTTTTTTCATAACTTATTGTTCATTTCTAGCATAGCTTTTATCCTACGCACGGTTACGCAACTAATGCGCCGCGTTGCTGGCGCCCTGCACTGACCAATGACTTAATCAGTATTACGAACGTTTTAGATAGAACAACAAAACTTTACATGTTTATGACATGTGGTTTATTCTCTAAAATTATTTACACCATTTTTGCTGGAAAGCTATAATATAAATATTTGAAATCAGTTTTAAATTTTGCGCTATTTCTGTGACTAATAGATATGTACGAAAAAACGTGAAATGTGCGAAAGTTAATTGTTACTTTTTTACAGAACGAAGGCTACCAACACGAAGCAGTTCAAGGGTATCGTAAAGGCGAAGAATAGAAGTAAAAATAATGGTGCTAGAAACAAGTCTAGAAAATAATTTACAACATTGGCTTATAGAAACAGTCTGTTGTAAAAATTTAGTTAATAAATTCCATGAACGGAAAGATTGATACATGTTATGTTTACTTTTGATGTAAAAGTTGATTTATTATTAAAAATATTCTTTTCAAATAAATGATTTTATTTTATTTGTGCATTATGCGCGACTTTCCTCCGCTCTTATTGTATTTCAATTTGCAAATCAGATAGGCTCAGGCTACACTATTGTCGCGGCTCCACATCGCCGCTTCAACATTCTTTATTATAATATTAAACTACCGCCACAAAATATAGGTAGCCAGCCGTTTTGGCGCTTACCTACATGTTTTTACATACAAAGTGTCGGTCAATCAAAGTCGTGGGCCGAGACGCACTGACATTGCATCTACCAATAAAACCAGTCACAACAAGCAAAAAAAAAAGAAAAAAAAAACTATGTCTACGCTAGGAGACACTGCGAGTTTAATCCTTTGTCGAAATAAAACCCGAAAGGTTTGCTTGACGCTATCATCAATTGAACTGTATGCTCGTCTGCCGCCTTTTTGCTATAAAAAAAAAAAAAATTGCTACCACGTTTGTTATAAATGTGAGAGTAATAAATTGATAGTTCGCTATTCTCATCGCTTCGCAATTCGATGTAGGAGTTGTATCGGGTTGCTTAAAACTACACACGGCATCCGCTATGATGCCGTGTGACTCGACTCGTGTGACACGGTAGCAGCTCGGTTTAACACAACGTCCTCAGTGACGGTGTCCAACGCCATAGATCATGCATGATATTAATAAGATAAAATTGTATATAATATAATAATTATATACCTACACGTAAGATATATTATATCAGGATTCACTGATACACATCATTTATCGTCAACACTAGAATTTTGGCAGATTCCGCGATTTTAAATTGTTATACTGACATAAATAAAAATTATGATCACTGTCAATGATCCAACACTAGATAAAGATTATAATTATAATTTAGTTGAATGCTGATTAAAGTAGACTGATTATTTATTAATCTCACAGACTAATTTTTTGTTACTCTAGTTTTACTCTTATTTTTTGTTTTGTTTTATAATAAATAAGTCTATTAATCAAACTCAGTTTCATTTAACAATTTTGCAAATTAAAGCCACTTACAGAATGAAATTCTCACCTTTTTTATATGAATCATATATATACGAATACTATACGAACCCTGTACTATATACAAATTTATCTGATTATGTGTATCATACATACTCTAAATAAAGCGTTGGACATCGTCATTGGAGAGGGGCCGCTGTCAGGCACGTTGGGATTAATCCCCCGAGCTACCGAGCCTAATCTATATCTGTTCCTAAATATATATTTTTTATGGACGAAGACGGCAGACGAGCATATAGTCCACCTGATGGTAAGTGGATAATGTCGCCCATAGACATTCGCGATACATGCCAACATTAGCCCAAAATGACGCGTTGGCACGACCCCGAATGCGCTGCCTACCTTTGGAGATATAGGAATGGATTTTGAGAAAGGGTTGGGAAAATGGGGAGGGATAGGATGGGAATGGGCTCTGGCACATCTCACTCACTACTGAAACACGTACGTACATTAAGGAAATAAGATAAAGTGGGAAATGTAGTACATTTCAAGGTAGTCTTCTGTGAGAGAGGGGTAACGTGGTCAGTCGAGCGCGCCCAGCGCGGTTGTTGGTTTCCTGCGTGCACTCTTCTCCCAAATATCCAAAGGTAGATTAATAAATAATTGGGGAGAAAAGATATAATATGGAATTAGGAGAATCCTTTACTCATTCTCTCTACTCTTATTGGGATGGGGTAGGGAGTAAATGTGAAAGACCTTATTATCATTATACTCCTCACTATATGGGATGGAATTTCTAATACTTTATTTAATCGTATTATAGTAATTAATATAATTAATTTCCTAAGAAAATACGAATAGGCATCTTATTTCTGATATTTTTTTTGTCCTATAGAAATCACAGAATTTGATAACGCCAACTTCTGTGAATGACAATAAAATGAAGATGGCTACCGAAAGCTTTGTTTGATTTTATAATTATAGTAAAACATTAAACGACAAACAAAATATATTTTTGTTTCTTTTCAGCATGTTTTCGTCCTGCTGAACACATTCCTTGCCATCCGCATTCCCCCCACCTGGAGCGATCTATGGCTTCTCTGGTTCAAAATCTGTGATGTTTTTTAGGTCCCTTGGATCACCAGTCGTCGGCGGTCTGCTCACACTTCTCTTTCCTGTGAAGGATCTTCAGCTTAATACCTTACTCCGTCCATCGTCGCGTTCGGAGACATACGTGCCCCGCTCATTGCCACTTCAGTCGTGCAACCCTGTTGCCTATATCAACCCGGTTGGTTATGCCTATATGCCGGTGTTGCTTCTACTAGCAGATAAAGCAGAGCAAATTATGAGTGCGACGGGCGGGGGATACCTGAAAATCGATGTTTTCTAAAAGATCAGTTATTAAAACTACTGTTACAGCTCTTATATAAATTAGCTGCGTCAAGTAGCAAATTCTTATATTTCTTACTTGGGCAAATCAGAGTTCCAAGCAATTTACAATAGGAAGCATTGCAGCCAGAAAAACGATAGTGAAGAGCACACAAGAACTTTTTCTGCATTGTTCGCACTCTATCTGAGTACACCTCGTAAAAATGGTTGGCATATTCACGAAAGCCACTGAATATTTTTAGATACAGGACTTAGGAGAATAGATAAAATGGGAAGGATGCAGGTTGGAAGAAAGAGTGAAAATAAAGATCTCCAGAATTGGAAAGTATAACACTATTGTGGTATACTCCGAAAAAATTGTAAACTTTCTCAAGCGCGGATAAATAGGCAATACGTTAATTACGTTACCATACCATCAGCCTATCTCTTTACTTCTAGAGATCCCAGTGGACGGAGGGGTAAAATAGGTCTCTCTCAATTTAGCAATGCTTATGTAACGAAAATTGTTAAAAGTATCCCGCGACTCCAGTTGTGTGTGTGAAAATAATCAATTCTTTTTTCTTTGGCTTGTTAGAATCGTTCGCTACTTTTGTTTCTTCTGTCATAGCTTATGCCGGCTGCTGTGTAGAGGAGAAGGTCCAAATATGGGCAGTGGTCCAATTATGGGCTAGTAGGACTTTAAGTTAATATAATAACTGCCATCTAGTAGACAACACTTAAAACTCGTTCTCACGAAGGTAGCTAATAGCCATGAGCGAGACAGACTGCTAAACCGACGTTTGCGTGTTCAGTGTTGAAAAATACTTTGTGTGGTGACAATTGCGCTCTCTAAACTTTTGAAGAGGTATGTAAATTATGTTATTTATTCCAACTTAAAACATGTTAAATCTGGTAACTATCATTACTAAGTAATGAGTGAATGTAAATACAATATCCTTTTGATAGGTATTGAGGTTTATTCTGTTTTGAAATATTATTGTTTATCATTCAAAGTTCTCATGGCGGTTGGTCTAAATATGGGCTACTAAGTGCGGTCTAAATATGAGCTAGCCCATATTTAGACCTACTGTTAATAACATGACATTTGTCTTTACTACATCTCATAGCTTATAGCGTTTTCTTAATTACAGAATGCCTAGAACTACTCCAAAATATATAAAACAAGGTAAAAGGAAGTGCTGGAAGTCTGATGACATGGAGCAAGCAATCACAGCTGTACGAGAAAAGAAAATGGGAACTCTGAAAGCGGCAATGACTTTTAAGGTGCCTCGCAGTACATTGCAACGATTATGCCGAAAAGAAGATGTGTCTCCAACTCAAGCTCTTTGTACCAAACTAGGTAGAAAACCAATTTTAGGGACAAAAATCGAAGAGGATCTGGTTGATTATCTACTGGTAATGGAACAAAATTTTTTTGGTTGTACTATGGGTGACTTGCGAAGAATGGCATTTTTGTTGGCAGAACGTAATGGCATCAAGACTCCTTTTAAATCAAATGAAGCTGGCAGAGCTTGGTGTGATCTTTTTCTGAATCGTCATAAACAGCATTTATCTATCCGAAAACCATGTGGAACTTCATTTGCAAGAGCTCTTGGGTTCAACAAGGAAAATGTTTCAATTTTTTTCAAATTGTTGGAAGAAGCCTATGAGAAACACAAATTCGGCGCTGAACGCATTTACAACGTAGATGAGACAGGACTTTCCATTGTCCAGAGTAAAATCCCACATGTTATAGGACGAAAAGGAAAGCGACAAATAGCAGCGCTAACCTCTGCAGAGCGGGGCTCTACCATCACAATTATTGCGTGCATGAGTGCCTCTGGTCACTATGTCCCTCCGCTCGTCATCTTTCCAAGAACGAATATGACAGAAATTTTGATGAAAGGCAGTCCGCCAGGATGCATTGGACGAGCTCACCCATCTGGTTGGGTTCAGGCCAATCTTTTTAGAGACTGGTTAAGACATTTCATTGAAAAAGTTTTTCCAACAAAGGATTCACCAGTCTTGTTAATATTAGATGGCCATTACAGTCATGTTCGTAATCCTGATGTTATTGACATTGCCAGGGAAAATTACATCACCATTATTTGCCTTCCACCTCACTCAACCCACAAACTGCAGCCTCTCGATAAAACTTTTATGGGCCCTTTAAAAGCAATGTACAGTGAAGAAGTAAGGCAGTGGCTCAGACATTCAGAGCGACCTTTGACACCATACGACATCATGGATTTGTTTGGAAAAGCTTATCTTAAAGTACAAACTGGAGAAATTGCAATAAATGGCTTTAAGTGTACAGGAATATATCCGCTAAATAAGAACATATTTTCAGAAAGTGACTTCATAGCGTCTGAAATAGAGGCGCAAAAGACTTGCAGCATAACTAGACCTGTGACAACCACTTCAATGCTGTCGACTTCAGCGACAACCACCTCGGTGGCATCAACTCCAGCCCCATCTAAGGTAGTCAGTCCATTTGATATTTTACCTTTACCGTCTATTAAAAAAAAATGCAGCAATCGCGGTCGAAAGTCATCAGGAGCCTGTGTGATTACTAGTTCCCCATATAAAAATAAACTAATCCAGTCTTTGGAGAAATCTACAGCTAACAAGGGCAAAATGCCTCTCCTCCAACTCAACGAACCTGAGGAGTCGAGGCCTAAGAGAATAAGCGGTAAGAACAAAAGTAGGGGTATGAGTTCTAGTAAACGGCAGCGGCCACAGCGGACTAAGAGCATAAGCTCAGACTCTGAAAACGAAGTCATTCCCCCACTTCTGGATGACGATGACGACTGTGATTCTGGTTTATCTCACGATAAACAACCAAGTGACAAAGATGCCGTATGTATGTTCTGCCAAGCACTATTTTCACAAGACACCAGAGGGGAACTTTGGGTTCAATGTTTTCAATGTTCGATGTGGGCACACAATGATTGTGCTGGTGTCGAAAAAGACGTGTATATTTGTGACTTTTGTAAATAAATTATTTTCCCTTCTTCTGTGAATTTCAGTAATAAAATTTTTATGAATATGTACTAATATGTAGCGTAATATATGTCATAAAATAAGTAAACTTTTATCAAAAATGTTCTAGCCCATATTTAGACCACAATAAAAAAAAATGGTTTTTAGTAGTGTTGTTATTTTAGTTTGTCTTAAAAAAACCCAAAACCCTACATTCTAATAAAAGTTCAGATATCATTTTCAAAATACTAAATTATCAAATAAGAATCAAATAGTGTTGATTTCTCTATATTTGAAGGAATAAACCCAATATTAAAAGTGGTAGCTCATATTTGGACCTTCTCCTCTACACTCTCGGTGAGATAGCCCGATGCAAGCCGAGGGCGAGAATGTGAATGTGGAAGGCTACACTCGCTCGCCTCGGATGTTTACACCGAACGCAGCCGGCAACAGGTTCTCGGCCAGTGTCAGGCGAGAGCTCTCCGCCAAGAGTGTACAAGAGTGCAGTAATCTGTCCAGCGGTTTTAGAGTTATAAGCGTATAGATTTATGAACACATTTATAAAATGTTATGCTATTTATTGTCATAGGCAAGTTAAACGGATTAGACCTTGTGATTAAGAGGCCTGTGTCGTGTAGTGGTCGAATACAACCTAATTTTTTTATGCAGAAAGGTTTTCATAAAATTAAACAAGTTGTGTCAGTTAATGAGGTATTTGCCTTTATTTTCAAAGGGAGGCGATTTACTATTACGGATAGACTTATTTTAATAGTATTTATATTTTTACATGGAAATTTTCATCACATTAACCATTATTAATCCTAGGCCATTTATCAGTATTAAATTCAGTATCAACAATGAGTAATATGTCATATCGAAAAAATACAACCGTTTTGTATAATCTATTTTAATTCATCATTGACACAAACCGAGTTCGCATCGGCGAGCGCTTTAAAAACATCTTAAAAATAATTATACAAAATAATACAAAAATTAGTTCGCGATCTCGAAACGAAATGAGATTTAACATTATTGTATTGTTATTTTCATGATTATCAACATTCATCGTGCGTCCGATTCGATTCTATACAGCAAAAAAAATAAATATACAATTTACGTGACTACACAACCGGTGATTGCTTATTGAGTGCTCAGCACTTTTCATCTGCTAGCAGAGGGTCTAGGGCGAATCCTAGGTCTAGTACGGCGGGAGGCGGCCGTTTGGTGGGCTTTAGCGTGCCCGACCTTTTCCGTTCGTGGCCCGCGTGAGCCCCGTGGCCTGCGTGTGGCCCGTGCCCCACGTGTCCATTTACCGTATGTCGCACTTCCCCACCAAATAGTTCGTTCAACGTCTGTTGTACCTCCTTGCTCGCACTTCCACTAGTCGCACCACACGTCACTACCAGTTTACGCACTTCCGGCTTGTTCGTTTTACTAGAATTGTTCATGTGCACAGTTTTGGATAACGACACAGTTTGACTGTAGTAGTAATTGTTCGCGGTACCAGTCTTGCACTGTGATCGCGAGAGCGACGATTTTATATTACTCCGGACCGTCGCGAATTTTTTGCCTAACGTAATTGCACCGCCTGCGTGCGACGCGTTGAAGGTACAAAGGGACAAGGGCCGTGGACACGACGAATACCAGCACACGTCGCTTGGCACAAGCGATGGCGGGCCCTCGTCCACTTTCTCTTCTATTCTAACTGGGGGTGGTGCGTCTATAGGGGACGCTATACTCAAAATTGGAACATCTGTCGGAATATCCGCGTCATCTGGCAGTAGAAACTGATCAGCTGATAAAGGCTGACTAAGCAGCGAGGTGATGCTCGAGGTATCTGGTAGCACCGAGTTGGGGTCCTCGACGCTTAGTAGGCTCGCGTAAATGTCGTTGACTTGCTGCTGGGCCGTGAGTCCGTTGAAGGCGCCGAGGTCTATTGATGTATTGACTAGGATTGGTGAGATGTTGAGTGGGACGGTTGGCGCAGGCGGAGGCGCCGGAGCGGGTGCTGGCGTGGCAGCAGCCGCCGCCGCGTTCGCGCTCGCTTCTCTCGACGCACGATGCTCCGCCAAGAGAGTGTCAAAGGGTTTCATCCTCCCCTCGACCATTCTTCTAAGCGATAGCGCGTGCGCCTTGCAAGTCAACGACCTCGTGCACGGCTTCGGGTTGTCCGTCGTCACCACGCCACAATGTTTATTCGGATCGTATTCTCGTAAATTAAATTTCGTTTTACTCGTTTTCGACCTCGACGACGACTTCGTTGAGGGCGTACTCGGCGGCGCCGGCGCTGGTTTTAAAGCTTGAGACTTGAGTACATTACCATCTATCACAGTTGATAGCATAGGAGAGTTGTTAGGTGCAAACTGTATACTAGACAAATCTGTCTCTGTTAATGTGTACGCAGATAGTGGAGTATCCATATACATGTCCTGTGATTGCACTAAATCTGTTGGCTGAGGGAAGTTAATATCCTGCATATTACCTATATCTCTAATTATATTTTTCCAGTCTGTTGTGTTTGTGATGTCGTCTGCACTTTGTATACCTTCAGAGTTCATTATTGCAAAGATATCATCTGTGATGTTTTCACTAAGGGGCAGATCCTCCGTGTCCTGTATGCTCACTACTGGTAACTCCCCGCTGCCCACACATACTTGCACCTCCCCAGTCACAGCTGCTGATGTGCTTGGTTCGTCCAGGTACTGTAATTCAGGTTGAGGTAACACTATCCTTGAGAGTGGCGCTGTTGCTGTGTGAACTGGAGATGTCTCCATTTTAACTGGGAGCAGTTCTACTGGAGGTGGGGTAGGTACTACTTCTTTTTTATGCCGGCTTCGACTATGAGTGGATTTGAGCTTAACGGTGGGCGCGGGGGGTGGCGGCGGGAGTATGGGTTCGGAGCCCGTGTGAGACTCCAATAAATGTCTGTATACTGCACTACACTTCACTATTACACCACACATGTGACACACGGCCGCGTTTAAATTGTCCATTTGCGGGAACAATCCGTGGAGGCTCATGGTGTCGCTTTTGAGTCTGTTGAGACCCGCGCGGCGGTACCGCTGCAGTCGCTCGGGCACCTTGTACGGGTGGCCGTCGTGAACGCGCCGCGACGCGCCGCCTTTCGCGGCCACCTCCGCCGGCGACGCGAACAGTGCCCCGTCATCGTCCGGCCGCGGGGACGAGTGCCCTATTTCACTGACCCATAGATCCCAAGGTTTCTCATTACACTTCACTGGACTCACTATCTTGTCAGTGTACGGGAAATTGCCGGACATATTTCAGTAATCGCTGGAGGCCGATCGAGAAATTTGTGTGCATGTGACCTTACGGGAGTCCACCCCTTGCCATCACAGCCTCCTCTCATAGGTTATTATTCCATATCTACTTAGAGAACGCTAGTCGTCGATCGTGCAGTCAGGCTTACATCGTAGCTTGCTTGTTTACATGATTATTTACACTCGAGAGAATAAAACGTGTTATGATTGTTTTAGTTTTTATATTTACAGGGACAGATGATCTATCTCACTGACAGCTGATTATGCAGATTGTAAGTTTTTCTTGAGCACGGAACACTTCCATCTGTGGACAAACGTTTTTATAGCACTTTTAGGGTTCCGATTGATTGAAACATGTGGCTATTTAACTTTATTTATGTGACATTATACTCGCAATACACAAATAAAATGTCCAAAATTTGTTTGGTTGTAATAATTTACTATAGAAAGCATCAACACTTTTTTGAGAGTATTTGTGAAGGAAGAACGAAAGTCTATGGTACTTCATTCATTCCATTCTTGTAGTGACGTGACAGCGTAGTAAGCTTCTTGTGTAGGGTAAGTTTCAGTGTTTCCATGAATCCATGTTAGAAAGTCTTGATAAATATTTAAAATTCATTATAATAGAGTGCATAAACAAATAATTTAAGAAGTAATTAACAATAAGTTATTTCGAAACAATTATATTTATTTGTATGAAAAAAATTGCGGCCGTAGTTCAATTTGACAGTTTAAACGTCAAGATATATTTCCTTAGTCAGTACTCTGTCAACTGTCACTTTGCAGTCAAATCGTTATGAAATCAAATCGAATGCTACATGTAACAAAATTTCAAACAGTTTCGTCACAAAATATTAGCTAACCTTAGCTAAACAATAAAAATGTGCAAGAAATAAAATTAACACAAAGAGTAACCTGACTATGTCGGGTTTATCTTGTTATAAAAAAAAATCGACGACGCATCTATGTCAGTGAAAAACTTTTTTAAATCCATTCTCTTGGGTCTACCTATTGGCATAACCTTCTTGGATACCGTTGGATACGTAGCAAGAGTTGAAGGTATATCTATGCAGCCAGTCCTAAATCCGGAATCCACGAACACGGACTACGTGTTTTTATCGCGATGGTCAGTCAGGGACTACGATATCCAGCGAGGCGACGTTATTTCTTTGGTCTCACCCAAAGATCCGAACCAGAAGATAATCAAGCGTGTAGTAGCACTGGAGGGTGATATCGTGTGCACCTTAGGGTATAAAAATCGGTATGTAAAGGTTCCAGAAGGGCATTGCTGGGTGGAAGGTGACCATACAGGTCACACTTTAGACAGCAACACCTTTGGTCCTGTTTCTTTAGGTTTAGTTAATGCTAGAGCTCTTTGTATTGTGTGGCCGCCAAATCGTTGGCAGAATCTCGAGTCATCTTTGCCGGAAAGAATAAAACCTGTCTGCAAGTCTATATAGTACAAAACCTTTATCCGTAGAATGTCTTTTAGGGTTGACATAAAACAAATGAGCTCATAATAATAAATTAATGAGTAGATCCAATGTTTATTACATTCAGCAATATTAGGGCTGTGATACACATGTGTGTTACTCACATAAAAGCATACCAGTACCTTGTGAGTGTATGCTACTGGTGTGTGTATTCAGATTTTGCCAGTCAAAAGCATGTGTTGTAATAGCACACCAGTAATTCGAAAGCAATTTTTCGCATGAGTGTTCCCCATGGAGAAGCAGAGAGTATGAGCCTCCTTTTCGTGGTTTTCAACTGGCACTCTCATGAACAACTGTCATGCTTCATGTAATGCTTCACTGGCATGTGTATTGAGTCATCTTGATGTAAGTAGTTAGTATGTCAGGTATTTCCACCTGGCATGCTTTTTACTGACATGTGTATCATGGCCCTTGCTGCCAAGAATGTGTATTGAAGAATACATGAAATTTGCTATTCTGATGTATGCTGTATCACTTTCAGTATTTTAACCTCTCTGTGGCTGAGTGTCGAGCGCTATCAGAAATGGCGTACCCTTTGTATGCCATACGATTTCGCGCATACTCCATGCGCGAGTTGTGCACTTAATAATAATTGTTTATGAAATTGAATTGTATTTATACAAAGATCAAAATAGTAGATGTTACTTTTTTTTAAAAGATAAATGTTATTTTTACGTGGAAAGCAGTGCACTACAATTTTTACGTAACGGCTCAGAAATTGTAAAATAGGTCAATCAAAGTACAATCAAAGTAACCGTGTGCCAGAGCACTATAATAATGCTCCGGCACACAAAGGGGAAGCACCAAATGAATGCACGATAATGTGCTCGCCGTATCTGAGGTCAATGGTGGAATAATTGTACCACAATGATCAAATAGCGAATTTTATACTTTGGAACATATCCTTAGAACTGATGTATTACAAAAATATTGTGTTTTTTAACATATTCAAAGCCTGAATGGCTTTGTAATGTAGTAACAGTTGACTATAGTGCAAAATAACAATTGTGTTAATCTAAACATGTAATCTTTTTAATTTATTCTTTGTAACAAATGTTTCTAGTTTTACGAAGGTATTATATTTCCATAGAGTAAATTCAGTATTTAAAACTTGTTTAAATTATTATTTCATATAAATTATACCACAATGTCACAGGGTATTATTGCCGATAGTACTTGGAACTTTTGCCAAGTAAAAAAAAAATATATATAGTAAATATATATTTACTTTTATTTAAAATGAGGTGGGCATATCAAGTAAAATTCTATATTTTTTAAGCATGAAATGATTGTTCCTGTTATTTAATGAAGAATAAAACTACTCTCATTACAGGTTTTAATTTTTTGTAAATAGTACATTACTGTCCAGGCCCAAAATAAAGCACTCGACGGCCGAGTGATGTTGGAAGGACAAGGCGAAGCAGTCCTTACGAAGTGATTTTAAAAGGATGAGGCGAAGCCGAGTCCTTTTTAAATAAACGAGGCCGTTAATTGTTATTTCGGCCGAGACTTGTATAGTATTTTTCTCTAATTTGCGAGGAAACAACAAACAAATTAATTCAAGATACAGAAGTTTGCCTCTTCAGCTATGTTTGGTGGCGTTAAATCTAATTCACTTTCTAAGGAACTAGTACTCATTGTTTATTAGACAACTTAAAATTGTGATAAACTTATGAGGACATAACATCCACAATACAGAGTAGGTATCTGATTTCCATTCCCGCCAATTACACTGCGTGCGGTCTTGGTTTTTTTTTTAAACTTTTGAAAAGAAATGCACATTCAGCCTTTATAATATTAAATATCGTGTACCTAAAAAACCTAATTTATGTTAGTGTGCACTAAAAATAACTTCTCTACTGTACAGCAATCTCTATTATTGTCGTGTTGGAAATTGCTGGCGGTGCGTACAGAAAAGAGCCGATTGACGTATTCTTTTATTAAAATAATGATGCCATTTCCGAGCAAGTAGGAGAAAAAGAATATATCAATGGATGAAACGCAAAATGGCTTAACCAACATACTTTATTTTCAAAACTAAAGTTTAAACCAATTTTGGCATATTATAGTTGTTCTTTTTTACCTTTTCGATTTGACATTATCTGAGGGACCTTATTATCAATTCTGTAATATTTTCCCAGATTATTAGTTATTTATTATTATTATTTGCTGTAACATATAAATCAGATAAGTCTTGTAACAACACAATTCATGTTAGGAAATCTTAATTTTAGACAAAAGTTGATTAGACCATTTGGACAATTTTGTTAAAGTAATGTCACATATTGAAGGGATTTGAAAAACTGTAAAATTCTACATTAATATAGTACGAGAGTTCATATAAAAAGAACTAAAAATTAATTTATTAACATAACTTATTGTAGAAATAACAAAAATAACTTTAACAAAATTTGTCAATCCCTAACTTTCCAAAAACCTAATAGGATCCCTAAAATTCTGCATTATAATATGAGAGTTCATATTAAAAAGAACTAAAAATTAATTTATTAACATCTATTTATTCATAACTTATTGTAGAAATAACAAAAAAATACTTTATTTAACAATGTTTGTCAATCCATAACTTTCCAAAATTTCTATGATCTTCTCATAGGATATTCCTCTACGTATGATATCGTAAGTACCAACTGCAGACAAGTCTATCACTGTAGATCCAGTCCTGTTCTGATCTAACCCTTGGCTTAGAACTCCTCCATCAAAAACTGCTCCCAAATGACCATACAAATGTTGAAACTCCTTCACACATAATGTTGAGGGCTCGTTGCTAAAATTTGCACTTGTTAATGCTACTGGCATGTTGAAAATTCTAGTAACTTTGTTCATAAAGTTGTGATTTGGTATCCTTATGCCAATTTTTGTAGTTTTAGGGTTAAGATATGGGTTATCTAGATGCTCAGTTTTCTCTAATACTATTGTTACCGGCCCAGGTAGTAGACTATGGAGTAGTTCATCACTCAAATGACTCGTTTCTCCCCATTTGCTCACATCACTTACATAACTTACACAGATTGCTACAGGCTTGGCTGAATCCCTGCCTTTTATTGTGTATAATTTTTTCATTGCATCTGGACAGTTGGCACTACATGCTAAGCCATATATTGTATCAGTTGGTACTGCTATGACTTGTCCAGAAGCTAAATATTCTGCAGCTTTAGCATAAGAAGTTTCTTCTGTAGATGGTATAACAGGAGCTGTTCTGTCTATCATCATCTTTGCTGACACACTTTTCTTTTTAACAAGTAAATGCCTATAGGAACTGAGTCTTTTCAATAAATTCATAGTTACACAACTTTCAAGTCATTAAAAATCGTTTTTTTAACACTTCAAATATTACACAATATGTATTACCATTACTGTAGTGATTTTTAAAAATTAATCACGCCAGTTATGAGCGCATTTGTGGTTGCAACAGCGGTAAAAAGTGGTCATAGGTTCATCAGCTGACCGAGTTTGCAGTTGCATGAAGAAAGCCCTCCCATGAGCACATTTGGGGCATACAGCATCTGTAGAATCCACATTCTCCCATGCAGCAGCACCACCCATAATATAATCAAGTCCCTAAAACAAAAATGATGGCACATTCAAACTTTAGACTTTCTAGTTTTGTACATGTTATTTTTTTATAGAAGGGTTGGCAGACATGTCACATAGTGGTAAGTGGTTACCGCCGCCCATGGACACCTGCAACACCAGGGGGGTTGCGATTGCACTGCTGATGTTGTAGGATCCTATTCACTGCTCTCTTGAAGAACTCCATGTCGTAGCTCAGTGGAAAAACTTCAGTTGGCAGTTCATTCCAGAACTTTCGGGTTCGTGATATAGTGTTTTGGAAATCGCACTGTACGTAACAAATCTTGTCCAGGAAAAACGAGTGCACCGCTTTTTGATAAAGGGATGTGCGATGGTTAAAATCTGAAGCTGACATTACTTTAAACAGCTCAGAACATTCCCCATTATACAAAAGCCTTCAATTTTACGCGTTTAGACCGAATATAAAATGAGGTTAGATTTATTTAATTTTTAAGATGATGCAATATAAATAAAACTTACCTTCAATTTCGGCAATGTGCGCGATGATACCTTCTTTCTAATGTTATAAACGTACGGGCAAGTGTTGCAAGCGTATCTCAATCCACTTTCCGGACGTTCTTCTACCATAAGAATGTTGGAACACGTTGGACAGAATAACATTGTACCTAGTGATGGGTAACTCCGGAGTTAATGAATTAAAAGAGTTGAATCCGCGAGCGGACTAGAAATCTTTAGTTATCCATCGAACTGTTACTAAGTCCGAGGAGTTATTTAACTCCGAGGACTTGCTTATCCTTTTGACGTTTTGTTTTTGGTTGGATTGTGGCGCGACTTTTTTTTTTTTTTTAGGATAAGTGTATCAAGAGTGAAATCCCTTAATTGTTCCATTTACTCCTTACTACTCCGATCGTCGGAGATTACTCCTCGATGGCGCGACCTTTTTTTTTTTAGGATAGATGTATCAAGAGTTAAATTGTTTAATTGTTTCATAGAGCTTCTTTTTTCCTTGTGCTTGATTACCCAGCACTAGCATCGATAGTGATTGATTACGTAAAAGAGTTAAGGAGTTACTAAGAGGAGTTGGATCCGCAGGCGGAGTAGGATTAGGTGAGTTAAACTACTCCGAAAAGTCTTGATTACCCACCACTAATTGTACCTAATAGAAATGTTATAAATCTGACTAAACTTATCCTGAATGTTAAGTAAAGTTTTTTACAGTATTTACTTTTGCATCATAAAATAATGTCAAATAGGTGGAGAAAGACATTATACAGGTACAGGACTAAAGATATATTATAAAAAGTTTATAGTTCGACTTCATCGAGTTGGAGTAAATTTGGACGAGTTCAGTCAAGTTCTAATGACACCTTTTTTAATAATTTATTTGGACACCGGTATAGTTATTGATCCACACAGCAAATAATAAATAAGACCACTTTTTAGCACGTCATCAATGATATTATATAAAAAAGATAATATTGTTTATAATATCATTGCACGTCATTGTCCAATCCCATCGAAATAAACGACTTTTTACCGAGAACTCGAGAAGTAAAGTTGAGTTTTTGTTTGATGTAATATGTGTTTTGTGGTTTAATAGTGATAGTTTAATAAACTTCAAAGTGTTATTCGTGCGTGATGTTTGTGCTATTCAAATAAAAACATAGTACTACGTTTTCGTATGCTTCCAAGGAGTAGGGGAACCCGGGGTAGAACGGGGTACCGGGGCGGAACGGGAAAGAGGCGGGGTGCTCGCTACAGGCGACAGAGACGCGTGACCATCGCGCACAACGTGCGGTCCGCTGTGCTGCGCTATACGGAGTGGCCGCTGTCAGTGTGAGAGTGCGCTTGGTTTGGATTTTATCGAAGGTCGACGAAAAAGCTTGCAAATTTTAATTTTTCTATGCAACACCAAGGTAATTACACTATACACTATTCTTTGTTCGGATATTAAATTTACATGTTTGTTTAAACATACTTTTGACTAACTAAACGTCTAGTGATAACTCAAGTCCAATAAATATAACCGGCCATAACACTCGTGTTTACGTGAACGGTGCGTCGGGGCACAATGGGGTATACCCCGTTCCGCCCCTTAAATATTTGTACTTCTCATATAAATACGCATTTTTATTTCATCTGCAGATGGTGCGTTCATATATAAGAAAAACCAGCCGGCAGTCCTGGTCTACATTGCTAATCCCGTTGCCTAATCCCGTTGCCAAAAGTGAAAGCTGGAATGAAAAGAGTTACAAGAAAGGGTGGAAAAACGGCAATCCTGACCGCTTCACCTTACAAGACTGAATTATAAGAATCTATTAAAAAGACACACAATATCAAAAAAGCGAAAGTAGAAAAAAATAAACAAGACTGACGTTAAAAGGTAAAGAAGACATACCTGAAGGAATGAAAACTAAGCCAAAGAAACAAAAAGGAATCAGAACTAAACCTGAAGAACACTCAGAAGACGTATAAAATTTTAAATAAAAACAAAGAAGAAACAAGAAGAAAGAAACAAAAAAGAATCGGAACTGAATCTGAAGAAAGCTTGGAAGATGAAGACGCGATCTGCTTGTATTGCCATGATTTATACTCCAAGTCCAATGAAGGCTAGTGGTCTTGTAAAAAATAATGCATTTGTAAAAAATGGGCACATTTGGCGTGTGCTGGTCTAGATAGTGACGACGATGACAGTGTTCTCATCTGTGAACTATGCCAATAATTAGTACCCCATCGTGCCCCGGGTTCATTTCCCAGTGTACCCCGGGGGGTGGGGCAGAATGGGAAATTTCCCTTTATTTTTCAAACAATATTTTTTTAAAGTGATTATTAATTTAGATAAGTTTAGCTTTAATTTCCTTGTAGAGAAAGAAGTAAATAAACCTACAAATTGCCAAATAATGGTGTTGTTTCATTCAAACTCTCACAAATTGTAACCAAAGCTTAGCTACCCCGTTCCACCCCGGGTTCCCCTACCCTAGAATGAAATGAAGAAAAAAATCCAGTAAACGTCAGTTTAGATATAGTATTTTATATATTTTTTTATAGAGAGGTGGGCGAAGGAGCAAGCGGTCCCACGTGACGGTAAGTGTTACTGTCGCCCATGGATACCTGCAACACCAGGGGGTACGCTACTATGACAGAGTTCCGCACCATCCCCAATCCCTTAGTAGTTGACAACCTAACCTATGTACCCAATAGGAATCACTCCCCATTGCCGTCGTCGTCCTCGGCACGTCTTAGACGTCCTAATTACTGCTGCCAATGCGGTTCTTACACTACACTCACAGACTTCACATATATACCGTCTCCGCCGGCGGAGACGAGGACATCACCCTCGATACACCGTAAACACATACCGGCCTTCAGCTAACACTTTTACCAGGTATCGGCACGTGAATTGGCGCTTCTCAAGATTCGCGATCCCGCGGTACCCTCCTAAAGCATCGCCCTAAGCAGAGGTCCGTTCCTTCCACCGGTCTACCGGCGAGGGAGCCCTTAGGCTCGTTGCTATACACACTCTTTGCTCCTGGCTGAGCGCCTTCTGCGCTCGCCTTAAACTATACTTGTCCGATGACTCTTGAAAGGCCATTAGGGCTACACGAATTTAGCAATTCCGAAAAAAAAACTGCCCGTGAGAGCGGGATCTTCGACAATACGAATAGCACGTCGTTGGATGGAGTCAAATGTGTCCAATTGATATTTCGGTGCGCCGGCAAAGAGATGTGAGCAGTACTCCATATGGAGCCTAACCTGAGCTTTGTAAAGCATTAGGAGTTGCCTAGGGGTGAAGTCGAGTCTTTTTGAAGGCCATTTTGGATTTATTTTCCAGATGACCCCTAAATTCGATTTTGCTGGAAATGTCGACACCAAGGATCCCGATACTCTCCGAGAATTTCATAAGAAGTATGCTCTGAAAGCGAGGTGCTACGACAAAAGTGTTTCTTTAGCGGTGCATGCACAGACTTGCATCTTACTGTGCGTCTTAGCAGTGATTTGTATCTTACCCGGTACAAAAGCTTTCGCAATGTCTAGGCCCACAGCCAGAGCCTCGCCTCTACTCTCAATGGCGTCAGCTCAATGGTGTTAAATACGCTAAAAGATCACCAGCCAAGCGATTATGGCGAAATCCATATTGATGGTCGCTAATCAGCTGGTGATCCTTCAGGTAGCCAAGGAGCTTTATGTTTATGACACGCTTCATCACCTCAGAGAGGAGAGTGGTGATCGCTATTGGCCTGTAGTTGGCCGGGTCGGTGCGGTCACCCTTTTTAGGGTGAACATGAGTTACCTTTCATGCTGATGGGAAGCTTTTTGTGGAATATGAGGGCCTAAAGAGTCGCGTAAGCATCGTAGATAACTCGGGAGCGCAAAATTTGAGCACCACTGCAGGAATACCATCTGGCCCACTCGACTTTCGGATATCAAGAGATGCTAGACCTCGACGGACTTCACGCTGGGTGAAACAGATCTCCGGCATGGAGCTTGTGCACCACGTGATAGACGGTGGTGAGGTACCTCTATCGTCCAGAGTCGAGTTTGAGGCAAAGAGATAGATAGCCCAGGAGATCGGCTTTCTCTTCCGCCCCATGGGCCATCGGGTTTTCGCAGTGGTGGGAGTGACGGCTGACAGAAGTTACCCTCAGCAGCCTTGGCAAGTGACCAGAAATCTCGGCTTCCAGAAGGATAGCTTGCTCTAGTCTATCGCCAATTTTGTGGATGTGCTCATTCCTTGCTCTGACAGTGATCATCGTACAGCACCTTGAGACAGCGTTAAATTTCTTCCTCAAGTCGATGGTATTCAGATCTTCAGACCCCTGTACTTTGGTGCAGGCCCTGTATGCAGCCCGTTTATTATAGCGGGCCTCTCTGTAGGACTGATTAAACCGAGGTTGGCTCCGTTCGCCTACGGGTATCACAGAGCAAGGAATGTAACATTCCATCCCCTGCAACACTACGTCGGCAACGGAGTCTGCACAGGTATCCGGATCTCCCGACGAGAAACAGAGCTGCTCCCAGGGATAAGAAGCATAAAATTCACGGAACTCATCCCAATCTGCAGACTTGTAGTGCCAGACGTTGCGCGTTCCCTGTGAATGGGTCAGCACTGATTTCTTAGCTGGCACACCAGTTCGAACGATACAATGTTCGGATGATCTCAACGGAGCATCAACATCAACATTGTAGTCATTTGGCCGCGTAATCAGCAGGAAGTCCAGTAAGGAGGGAGTATGGCTCTCGATATCAGGTATCCTTCTGGGTGAAGACACACAACTGCGAGAAATCATAGGCCAGGGCAAAGTTTTAGGCTGATCTCCCCCTGCGCGGTCGGTAGTTTGGGATCCCAACCACTCCTCGTGGTGAGCATTGAAATCACCGAGGACTACCATTTCCGCGCAATGGAACTGCTCGAGCACGCTATCAGTCGTCTCTTATAGACGCTTAATAAAGCGAGTCATCTCCGTATCACCGCTGTAGGACCTGTAAAGGCAAGCGTAAACTCTACTGGAACCTTCTGGAACCTTCGTAGTCAATACGCACCCAGAGAATCGATAGGTCTCCATCTCAAAATGGACCTCCCGATTTCATATGGACCCGAAAATGGACCTCCCGACTTCACATGGACCTAAAAATGGACTTCATATCCTCCTGAACGTATACGGTACATGCATACCCCAGCACGTTGCACAAAACAGTGCTCCAGTTTGTAACCGGGGTAATGAAGATATGATGTATCGGCCGGGCAGAATATTTATGTCTCCGTCAAGAAAAGTAAGGCCGGCTTTGCCGTCTCAAGGTGATAGTGGACGGCTTCGATGTTACTATGTACAGGGTCGGACTGGGCCGGAAGGGCCCGGGTGGCTCCGCCCGGGGCCCGAAACTGGATAATGGCAGATGGGATACTATCGAAAAATATCTATTTCATTTCTCTCTAATTGTATGAACGAACTATGTGATCTAGTTTACATTTAAGTTGCAAGAGCTGGGCCTAGCCTGCGCGGGCCTCCTATCCTACCTACCGCCTGGCTTGCGGCAAGCCCCGCAAGCCAGGCTCGTGGGGGGCCCCGCGCAGGCTGAGGCCCGGCTGGCAAACGCCACCTCGGCTATATGGCCAGTCCGACGCTGACTATGTATCTCTCTGATCTTGGAGAAGTCCACTTGTAGTTTGGAACTTACGGAATGGGCCGCTGAGTGAACATTATACTTTTTCTTGGCCATTCAATAGTGAGTGTCAATAGAGAAAAAAGAAGGGGAGGGGGAGAGATGGTTGCATGTGAATCAAAGAACAAAACACGGAACAGAGAAAAGCCAGGAACTTGCTGGCGCGGGGTACGGAAGAGCCCCCGGTTCCCCCGCGGGGGCAGCAGTCGGGTTCCACTCCGGTCTCCTCCGGCACAACTGCAACCCCAAGGGACTTTTTGCGTGCGGCGCGGCAGGCTCATGGGGTGGAGATTAAAGAGAGATCCCTGGGTTAGGGCTCCAACAACCCATGAGCGCTTAGCGGACAACCGTTCACCGGGTTTCCCTGATCCCCGCACCACTATGTCTATGCGCCTATAATTCCCCGCAACCGCTGGTCCCCCTTTCCACTCGTAAGGTACTTTTCACGTGATTTCCTCCTGTTCTTGCAGGTGTCTATGAACGTCGATGACTATTACCATTATGTAAACCACTTCCTGGTCTTCCACCTCTTTTATAAAAAATATATATAATAGCGTAGATAGGGCTTAGATCAGCGGTACTCAAACCTAGGCCCGCGGGCTATATTTGTGCGGCCCGCGCCACGTATGCGAGTGTGAGTCCTAGTTGGAAAATATAAAAATATATTGGAGGGTAGGTAGGAAAATAAAAAACAAAAAATATTTTAATATTAATTGATGAAAGTAATGAAATTGAGAGATATTCTTAACTATTTTGTTAAAATTGGCTTCTTATTGCATGATACTCTCAAAATATCGTTGAGATGTTCATCAGTCAAGAGACTTCTGTACATATTTTTAATATAAGTATTTCATTTTCGAGTACGAAGCTTCGCAAAGTAA
Source organism: Sesia apiformis (assembly GCA_914767545.1). Lineage (NCBI taxonomy): Eukaryota > Metazoa > Arthropoda > Insecta > Lepidoptera > Sesiidae > Sesia > Sesia apiformis. The sequence goes on from OU611968.1 coordinate 2,779,315, forward strand.
TGTTGAAGGGAAAATATTTAAAATGAATAACACACATTTTCTAATTGTTTTGTACTTGTCAGACAATAATACCCAAAATTCAACATATGCTTTTTCATTAAAAATTACTTGCAAATTGGAATCATTCCTCGGCTCGATAATCTCGTCAAATAAATGAGAACATTCAAATCCCAATTTGGTTTAGCCATGAAAGATACTGTTTCTTAAATGCCACGAGTTTTCGACTAATCTGAATAAATATTCAAGTAATGTTATGTCAGAAAAAATCTGTGCTAAAATTAATTACTGAATTACATGTTTCTGGTATTGAGGAGGCCTGTTTGACTTTTAAGTGTTGGAAAGTTTTTCATGTCATTATTACCAATTTCCTCTGCGTATATTTTGATTTTGTTGTCAAATGCTAATACTTTGTTGGTCATTTGAGTTATGATCTTGTTTTCACCTTGTATTTTTTCATTTGTATAATATTTTTTTATAATGACGCTTCCTCTCCATATCAGGCACAAGGAGTTTGCGTTTTTACCTTGAACAACAAAATATTCGTCTTCCCAATTTTTTCGAAAGACTCGATTTTCATCAGGTAATTTCCTCTTTTGCTTCGATGACACTGCTGCCATGTTTCACACAAAATTTAAGTAAGTACAATATTAACAAACTCGAAGTCACTGAGTAGTGGAGCGTGCGAGCGAGTATTATACACCGAAAGCCTTATCTCCATTCGCAGTAGCATCACCCCCGCACTCCACCTCCGTTGCTGGCAAGGTGCCAAGCGCGCCGCGCCGGTAGGTATACCGCTTGGTTAGGTAGGCAATGAATCTGTAGCCCACTAGACCTTCAGAATTTGCAAATATGGCCCAAGGAAAACAAAGACTGAGTACCGCTGGGTTAGCTAGAAGAATACGTGCACAAGTGAAAATACAATGACTTCTTAATGTCGGCGGATGTCATAGCTCTTCAAGAAACGTGGCTTTTCTCTCATGACATTCCGACTTTGGGCAACCTAAGTAACGACTTCGCTTTTACCGGTAAATCTGCAGTGGACTCGGCGGCGGGCATACTACATGGCAGGCCGCACGGCGGGGTGGCCCTAATGTGGAGAAAAAGTGTATTTCCATGTGTAACTGTAATACAGTGTAATATAATAATAAGTACTAACATAGTCTATAAGTTAAAATTGTTACTAACACTAAAAAATGAAATATGGACTTTGTCTGAAATAAATGAATTATATATATATATATATAAAGGGTTTTATAAAGGATTGTGGAGTGAAACAAACTTATTTGGTGTTGCTTTGATATTCAAAGAAACGACATATAATGTTTAATCTTCAATCCTTTTTTAAAATCTATTATCTTATGTCTACCTACAACTTTACAATTTTGTCTACCTACAGAACAATTCTCTTCACCTGACGCCCACACTGTTTTACCGACACCATAATACGAATAGTTTTACCGACAGCGCGGAGCGCCTCTAAATTCAGATGAAAGAAATATATTTTCTTTACATATATATTAATACTAATGTAAAATATTAAGAAGTCTTTGTGAACATCTTTGATCTGATATCGGACGCAGATGTAGACGCGAATAAAGCGGTATTATATATAGGTATCTATTACATTAATGACTTATTCAATTCTTATACTTCCTTTCTTGAGTGCTATGATTACAATTAACGAACACACGATAATTATTATGATATTATGGAATAGAAACATGGAACATCTCTCATTCGTTCAGTAGGTGAATGTTTTAATTTGTAAGTATTCATTCATTCATTTATTAACACAGTTGCCTTAAGAATATTGTATTCGGGTCAGACTAAAAAAAATACAAACTTGCAATGATAAAAAAAAATGTAGCTGTCAGTGTCTTATATGTCATGTCGGCCGTTATTCTTCGGTTGTCTTTTTCGTTAGATGTGTTTTTATGTTTTTATGACGCGAGTTGATAGATGATTCAAATTAATTGAACGGTTCAATTGGTGAGAAAATACGGCGGAACATTTGTCTACTGATTCAGTGTTAATAATGCTGCAAACGCTGTTAGACAAATTTTGGGACGAGGATGTTTGGTTACCACCAAATACTACTTGGGAGGATCTTACACCAGGGCCTGATAAAGCTGTTACTTATGCCGATCACCGGCACCTTCTGTACCCTATACCCTTGGCTCTGGTGCTTATAGCCATAAGGCAAACTCTAGAAAAGTGAGTAAAATAATTCATATAATTTTTTTTTTATTACATTATTTTTTTGTAAACCATGATTATGCGGTCTTTTCAATTACACGGCTATTCACATGTTGATAACGCAAACGATGTAGTAATATTTTGCATGTACCTGTTAATACTTTTCAGAGGAAAATCAAAATGTATGTATTATCCCTTTCTAACATAATGAATATATTATTATTATAATATTTCATCTGTATCCCACTTGTTAATGTTTATGTAATATGTAAGTTGTGGTAGCTTTCATTGGTATATGAATTAATTATAATTTTTATGTATATATATGGACACATAATATATGTGCCCAAATAAAATAAAAATATATATGTAATTATGGTGATACTACAAGAATTAAAGTTTTCGTCAATATGTTTGTTCCTTATTTTTGCCCTTACTATTTTTATCATAGTTTTTTTAATAATCAATTGTTCTCTGCTTATTAAGAATTATTAGTATAATAAATGTAGCCTTATATACAATTATTGTACTTTATATAATTGTACCTCTGGAATTAACTGCTTACTGAGATTTTTCCACTGCTAAATAAAAATAAATATTCAAATGCTCTAATTGTGTGTTCTATGAGTTGAGTATATAATTTTTATGCTAAATACCATTAATTTACACAAAAATGAACAAATAACCTTTATCTCTGATGTTGTGTTTGTTGTGTTCCTTGTTTTCATTTACTCAGTAGCAATGAACTTTAGCTTTGACAATACTTGTAGAACTTCCTAAGTTATCTCAAGGTCCTGAATATAAAAGTAATAGATGCAAGAATATGTGTGTAAAATACATGTAATGCTTATAAAGCAGAGACATTTATTTCAGATAGCTTTAGAACCAATTGAACTGTGTTTATTGCGGATGTTGTGATAATTTTTAAAATTTATTTTCATTCTTTGTCTTTATCAATACTTTTAGGATAAGTAAAAAACATTTCTTTTTTATAAAAAAGTCTTCTGTAACTTTGTGTTACAGCTATGATTTTGGTTTTACACCTTTAAAGTAAAAACAATAACAGTGACACTGATAATTTTGGGTTCACCAAGAGAGATGAATGTCTAGAGAAAAACTGAAAAAAATAAACATAAAATATTTTTTGTTCCAGGTATTGGTTTGCTCCATTTGGAAAGTCACTAGGTATCAAAAATACAAGATCAAAAAGGGCACCCAATAATCCAAAACTGGAAGTGGCATACCAAACATCATCAAAAATTAAACATAAACAGGTATGTTAATAAATTAGTTTAAACTTGGATCTAGATACATACTGAATTTTCAGCTTTAGAATTAGGCTGAGTCCTGTTTATAGGTACCTTATACATTCTACATAGAAGTTAGTTTCTAAGTCTAGAATGGTCTAAGTAATTTATCTAGTAATTTAAGTAATTCTATTTATCAGGCCCTTGCATACTTTAAACAGGTCAATTTGATTTTTATTGCATCATAGAATAATAGCAGACTATGAATTAGATGTGCGAGCCACACTGCAATACCTTTACAGAAATATGTTTTGTTTTAGCCCATCACAATTTATATGATAATAATTATTAGAAATGGACTAATTAGTGAAGTATCTACCTGTTTTTATTAGAATTATAATATGGAATGAAAGAATCTTACAGAATACACTATACTCTGATCAAGTTAAGAAATAAGTTACTTATCATTCAGTCACTTATAATAAGAAATTGGCCAATGAAGCATTTAAACATTTACAAACTACTTTGCAGCTTATTATGTTAGTAACATATTATTATTCAATAGGTGGGCAGGTGGTCCCAAGTTTAGTTTAATAACACATTCACAATCATAATGCAAATTGAAATTGTGCAAATGCTCCCATGGACCAATTTATTTATACAATTTTACTGGTTGACCAATTACAGAATGGGGTGATTTTTAATAGACCTATCATGTGGGGAGTGGTCCTAGATTGATTACCACTGGACCAATAATGTCACTTTATTCTTAGCTAAAACAGCTTAGAACACGAATTATATATTCATAATCATAATGCAGTTAGAAATGTTTATTATTTTTAAAACAATTCTAGGGGTTTTCTGTTCTTTAATTTTTATGTATGCATGAGTGTTTTTGTGTGCCTTTGAAGCGTTTTGTACAATCATAGACATTTTAATTATCCAAGCTTTTGTTTGAATTCAACTTTAAGGATCAGCACTTTATACACAAAATTAATTGAAAATTTGATAGATTACAGAAAAGCAACTAGTGTTAATTTTTTTTGAACTTGACTAAATTAAACACCACTCATTTCTTTATAAAATTAATTTTGAAAATATTTGCTATGAAAAGGATCTATTTTATTATCTTAATCAATATCCATAAATCTGAATTATTCCGTAAATAGCGATGATTAATTTAATCAACTGCGCTTTAATATTATTCTTATCACTATCAGTATGAAGGAATCATAGATTAAGTAGGACATATTTTAAATACAAAACATGACTATGATTATGTCTGTAGTAAGCCTTATCTCTTATGATACTACATACATAACTTAAATTATAGTAGGATATTGGTATTTATTTATTTTTGCATCACAAAGCAAGATATCAACATATCAAAGCACAATTTAAAATAGTGTATACACTACAATTATCTAAAGGAGTTTCATCCACATATCTCAGTTTTAGTGTACCAAACTCGTTTTTACACATAGAGTTATTAAAACTACTAGATGTAATTTTACATACTGTGTGATCGTAAGTGGTCAAATTCGTGTTGAATGTGGCAGAAAAATAATATTAAATCTCTTTGCATTAAATCAAAGCATGGGCAGTAATAAAAAGAAAATTATATAAAAATAGAACAATGTTCGTTGACATGTCTTGTCTTGTTGACTGTATGTAGTTATCGGTTATCAATTTTGTATTAATAAAATGTATTTAATAATAGATATTTAATAGATTTCCTTAACGACCTCATCCTAGCTACTTCCTATATCAGTGTTGCAGTTTGTGATCTATTTTACTTTGTTTTAATAAAATAATATAGTAATGAAATTAATGAGAACTTTATTTTTCAATAAAGACGAATAATAGGAGATTAATATCCTTCTGTTGTATAATAAATAGAAAGAATAACAATGCCTACATTATCAGGGTTTCAACTAAAATCAATATAAAAAGCGGTAAGCTTGTGAAATTGTAATTAACGTGTATAAAAAAAATACTTTTGTAAAGATGCTGCTTTATTTAAAAAAACTGAAAATAATTATTATCAGAAGGTAACACAAAGAGTTGCTGAAGGAACGGGGGATTTCAAGAAAAAGTGTAATTAGAATTTTAAAAGAAAATGACGAAAAGTGCATTACGAGCCGGTAAGAACAAGAACCCAAGGAACACCAAGCAAGAAATATCGTTTGAAGCTAGATGATTTCGATTACAGTGTGATACCGCAAATGATTTTATGATTTCCATTTGAGATTTAAAGAACTCCCTACTCTTAACTCACTATGAAAAAAGTTAATAGATGACATCAATTTCAAAGGATTGATTTTGCCCCTCGTAATTTCCTAAGTTAGAGTTCCCAAAGCATTAATGTTAGAGCAGATTCCCACTATGACGGACCGACACATTATTGGGGCGATAAAATTGTCTATTTCACCATTTGTATGTATTCATGTGTTCATGTGCAAACATTAATGTGTACCATCTGTATCAAAATCACATTTTGGAATTTACCATTTTTAGAATTTACTATTTTAAGAATTTGCCATTTTGAGAAGACATTTTGCTACTAAACCTGATAAATGATTGTTAGTGTTCGGTCCAACATAGTGGGAACACTTTTCAGTCAAAACAGTACAGGAAAGACCCGGTGGATGCATATTTGGGCCTAAGCAAGCTAACCCAATTGCCTGTTTTTATTTAAATGTGGACCCTCCACAATGAGTATCCCAGAAAACACTATTTTTCACTGTTCGAATTTACATTTGTCTATTAGAAGTTACCATTGCTATTAGAAGTTATTGTCTATTAGAAGTTATTGTATATTAGAAGTTATTGTCTATTTATTACAAGTTGCCATAATAATGACTGCTATTAACCGGCCCACCATTTAGCCATTTATTTAGTTAGCCATTTTTTTATAGAACAAGAGATATACATTTTCTAACTTTGCCTACAAATGTTAATGTTATTCTTTAATATCAATTGGAACGTTTCATTGGCTATTGTTTTACTACGTACAAATATGAAACGCGCGCGACTGCATGCGTTTCGCCCCATCAATAAGCTCTGGCAACCTATTATACTTATTATCGTCACAACTAAAGAAATATCAAGTATTATTTATTTGATAATCCTTAAATGTTTATGCTTGTGATATCTATAACTGTGTGCTTTCTTTTCAGTTCTTTTTGAGCAGGGATGAGGTAAATGTCGCACTGTTTCCAATGCACGTAGATTTTAGATTTGAATGTAGCTGCACTGTGGAATGCGGATGAATCGATTTTGCCCATTTGACGCGTCGCCATCGTTTTCGAGATTTGGTAGCAATGTAAGAAATTCTCGAAATGGAAAATCAGTCCCAAAATGGCTAATTCTCTATATGGCAAACTATCAAAATGGCAACAAAACAGTTATTTTTCCAATTGATTTCAGTACGGATATTTAAAAATCCCACATTATTTTTTGTGTACATATATTTATGTGTATCCCGGCCATTTTGAGAATTTGCCATTTTGAAACTCATTTGCCACTTCGATGATTGCACATTTTGCTAGCAAATCGTTTTCGATAAATTGAAATAAATAATTTGAAAAAAATAATTTGAAAAATAATTTGAAATCTGTCCTGTAATTTGCGCACAACGTAGTCACATCAAGAATGTCGTAAACTATATAACAAGTCTAATAAATACCGGAGGCCATACTCATTAATAGAAATTATTTGAAAAGCAGTTTTCAAAGTGATACGAAACCACACACATAACCTGCTTCTGTGTTTTAGCTGTTTGTACTATGACCCGAAACGCCCTAGTAATTTAGGATGCCTGTGCCCTGCAGTGGCACGTATAAGGTGAATATCTATCGATAGTAATTTAGTAGGTCAGTGCCCAGCAGTGGGAAGTGATAGGCGGATATCAATCGATAGTAACTTAGTAGGACAGGCCTGTACCTTGCAGTGGGACTTAACAGGCGAATATCTATCGATGGTAATATTCACGAACAGTATCTAATAGAGACAAGCATACGCCTGCTATGAGAGCTACGACTGTTAACCTTTATGGTAATGAAATTGGGCTTTGATGCCCTGTGCAAGGCTAATGTAATGATTTAAATGTTCCATTTAAAAAAAAAAACGGTTATTTATCGCGCGTGTAATTAAACGCGCGGCTTAATTGCTTCATCCATATATCTATTTTTATTTTTGTACTTGTAGTATGTTGCATCCTTTATAAATGATATGCACAATACAGTAGTTGATAGAATACAGTTTATTCATAAATGCATGCATAAATATAAGTATTTTAACGCACGAAATTAATATAATTCATAAAAAGTAAAGTAATCAATAAATAATAGTAATCTGTCACATATTTACTCGTACAAGCTTTCTTCTTTTTACAAAATATAATCTATTCACACCATTTTTACCCACGAGACGGAACGGAGATGGTATATGCATTTGGCGTAAGAGAATGTAAGTAAGTTTGTGTACCCACTTGGTTACCCCCTTTTCTCTTGAATGGCTAGATCGATTTTGAAGCTGTTTTTATAATCGTGTAAATGTACCTCGGAGCATATTTGAGTATCTGTGTTGTGGTTCTAAGTCATCAGGGGGCGCTGCTGTTCCAAGTTAAAAGTTGCAACCGTTTATAACAGTTAAACCAATGTACTATTTCGAATGCATTTTTTCGAAGTAAATAGTTAAAGAGGTGTATATTATACACATAACCGTCAGCATCTTATGCTGAACTGCTGAACTGTGATGCTGAAAGTGGATAAGGGAATTCCATGAAATTTTACCGTAGAACTATCGTGTTTGTACAAATTATTTGGCGATGTTTAGTTTGAGGAAAGGTTCTATAATAAAAGGGAGGACGATGCTGTATGTTACAGCAGACTGGGCGTGTCTGACTGGCCGAGTTTTCTCACTCTCACAGAAGGTCCGCTATGTATAAATGTGTTCGAAAGCGAGTGAAAGTTGTCAAAATTCGAGTTCCAATTTAAATTCAAATTAAATAAGAAACAATGATCATTGTTATAATAACTAAGGGATAACAAAGCCGCTACCGCAAGTTCTTATGAATTACACCACCTCTGAAGTGTGGCGTTTTAAGGCTATACATCCCTCATGCAGAAGACAATGTGCACGAGGAGGCTCACGTCCAGCTGTGGACGGAAAAAGGGCTCGTTACGGATATGGGCTTGTTGAGTATAGCTGTCTTAATCATTCTCTATTAGCTAACCTTTTAATGCAGAGACTTACACTGGTGTTAGAGCAGTGATGTGCATCTCTCATTTGGATGTTTGTTACTCGATCACATCAAAACGACTGAACCGATTTCGTTGAAACTTGTCAAATAGGTAGACTGTGATCCGGATTAACTCGTGCTACTATTCATATAAACTATGCCAACGAAGTCGTGGGCAAAAGCTAATATTGAAATAAAATTCGAAAGTAATAAATACTTTACGGAAGTAAATATTTTAACGCCTCATGTAACTTCATTTTTTTAAAAGGGCGTTAGAGACACACCCATATTTCGTCACGCCTAGTCAAATAGGGGCAAGTTTGGGACACGTGGCGACCATTGATGTAAAATAAAAAGACTAGGCGGCCACTAAATAACGGGTTTAACATTACCAATTGACAGTCACCAATGACAATAGTTTGTATGTATAGACGTCGAATTTTTTTCTGGATAATTCGACATAATTCCGGTATTTCCGAAATAATTCGGCTTACCTTCGACTGTCGAAAGTAGGACAACGGCCCATCTATTATTTTTTTATATCGATGTTGGCGCCTTTTGATATACGCCTATCAGCTTAATTGGGTATACGGGTTCGAATTCCAAGGAATTATTTTAATAAGTCCAAGTGAGTACGATGACAAGTGGCAGACAATGGAGACAAAAAATATTCATTGTTTGTTGACAGTGTTACCTACCCATCAGAGATATTGGTTGTTTGCTCTTTTTTAAATTTAAGATCTGCCTGTGACTAGTACCGATGTGTATTGACACATTTTAACTTTAACCCTCAGTAGAGAGTTATTTTCTTTAAAATTCTCTCCTTTAATTTTTACAAATACCCTTCTGGAAGTCTGTTAAATTTAAAGCTCTACTTTTAATAAAAGTTATGATGGACACTGAAGTGAATAGTCTTTTTTTTTTAAAACAAATATACCCAAAAATATTTTTATGAAGTATAACACAGTTAATAGGTAAGGTAATGTTATTGAGTTAAATGCCTGTGTACAAACTCCTTTGTTGTTCATTATCAGCATACTCAGTAGGCACCTAGGTGGCACCAACCTCAAATACAGCATTGTAGAACAAACCTGTTAATTCAATTGGAATATGCGCCAGTATACATATACACCTCAGACTATACATATACACCGTCTCCGCCGGCGGAGACGAGGACGTCACCCTCGCTACACCGTGAAGGCACACCGGCCTTCAGTCAACATTTTTACCAGGTATCGGCCCGCGGTACCCTCCCAAAACAACGCCCTAAGCCAAGGTCCGTTCCCTCCGCCGGTCTACCGGCGGGGGGGGGGGCCCTTTATAGGCTCGTTACTGCACGCACTCTTTGCTCCTGGCTGAGCGTCTTTTGCGCTAGCCCTAAACTATATATGAAATATATAGTGATCTTGATCTTGAATCTCAGTGATCTTGAAAGGCCATTAGGGCCACATACATAGATCGATAGGATCGATCGATCGATATCGATAGGAAAATTCCGAAAAAATGACCTTAATAATTATCATTATAATTCGTTTACGAATGCAAAATAAGTTTGTAATCCTGCGAATGCTCGTTTGATCAATCTGTTACATCTCTTTGTGGGAGGTTTAGTTGACCAATAATATGGGTGTGTTCCATTATTGACCAATGTGACTTACATTGAACGAATATTTTTTTATAGAAAATAGGCGGCAGACGAGCATACAGTCCACCTGGTGGTAAGTGGATACAGTCGCCCTTGGATACCCGCGGTACATGGCAACATCGGTCCAAAATGACAAACGTTGGCACGCCCCCGGATGCGCTGCCCACTTTTACAGATTAAGGAATGGATTGGGAAAATGGGGTGGGACAGGATAGGATGTGATGGGAATCTCCACTGTTTGCTTTTTCGAACGCAAAATAAATTTCTAATCGTGAGAAAGTTCCATTGACCATATTGCTTTATAGTCAAACTCGTTTTGGAAACTTTTTTTCTATTTAGTGTTCGCTGTATTTATAAATGTGTCATACAATGTTTTTCATCTTCGTTTGCAACATTGACTACTTAAAAGATTAACTTGGGATCTAGAAAATTACCCGAAGGTTGTATACTTGTTTAGGAATGGCCTTCATTACAGTCAACAAAAAACTAGTGATAATAGGACGGTGAAAATTCACTCTAAATAATAACTGACACAAGGTCTCGAGTTCTTGTGATTATCTTTATTGCAGTTTGCTATGTAAGGAACACGGCATATTGAGAGTAAATATTTTTGTTTCGCGTCTTAAAAGAGAGACAAAATAAATGAGGTTAAGCGTGAAAGGTAAACTCCCATTCGTACTTCATGATGCCTTGTCTCCGTCGCCTCCAGAGTTTCGTTTGACACTTGCGACTAGTTGCCTCAAGTGTAACAATCAATCCCCATGATGATTTAGGACAAAATATTGACACTGAAGGGTTTAACGCAATGCAGTAGGCACGTCCTCACAGATCAATCGATAGATAACAAATGAGGGAAAGGATAGATAGACATTTGATGTTTGCATCTACTTGTAATTGCAAATTTAGAAGCCTTTACAGACTTGGAAGGAATAAAATCGCAGAATCCTTTTCCAAAAGTTTCCGGCCTGACAAAGGAAAAGTACACTCAAGTTCATGAAACTATTTTTATTTTTCAATATAGTCTCCATGTATTTGAACACACTTTTCGGATCGTTTAATTAGCATTTCTATTCCAGTATAAAAAATAGTCAGCAAGTTTTTCTCTTCAAAATGGGCGAAAACCGCAGTGGACTTCATCACCAGTGGAAAATATTCTACCGCTTAAGTGCGCCTATAGCTTTGAGAACAAATAGTAATCACTGGGAGCCAAGTCAGTACTATAGGGTGGGTGGTGAATTTCCGTAAAGCCACACTCTGAAGCAGCAGCTTTCGCAAGTGCGGCGACGTGGACGAGTGCATTGTCACGGAGAGGTCGCACACCTTTGATTAGTTTTCCACGACTTTTCTGCTTGATTACTTCTCGTAATTACTCTATAAGGTTAGCATAATAGCTTCCAGTCACCGTAGTATTGCGTTCTTTTATGTCTATAAGCAATATTCGACAATCCCAGAATATCGAAGCCATCATCTTTTTGGTGGACTGAGTCACCTTTGCCTTTCTAAGCGGTGCTTCACCAGAACGACGCCACTCCATCGACTCCCTTTTGGAAAGGGGATCATAGTACAGAATCATAATTTCATCCCCAGTAACAATGAACTCCAAAGAATCATTTTCGTTTGTCTGAAAGGTCTCCAAAAGTTCCTTAGAGCACGCTACTTCACTTCGCTGCACACTTGAAAGGAGTTTTGGCACCCACCTTGCACCAACTTTATTCATATGAAGATGTTCAAGAGGAATCCTAAGGACTGTAGTTTTTGAAAGCCCTGTCCTTGCTGCTATTGGTTTCGTCTTTAGCCGTCGATCGCTCAGAACTTCTTCATCCACTAATTTGATATTGTTTGGAGCGAGTGCCTCAACGAGTAGACCGGAGCGAGTTTCGTCGTCGATGTACTCGAGTCCTAAACGAAATAGCTTACATCAATCATTGACGGTGAAAAATGATGGAGAACAATCCCCGTACACATTATCTAATCATTGTTTGATATCAGTCGGACACACCTTCCTTTGTAAGGAACTTAATCACGGAACGATATTCCAGTTTAAACATTTTAAAGGTTTTGAGACTTCCTGTCCTTCTAAGAGTCGAGGAATCAAAATTAACGAGGGTTGAATTCTAAAAATTATACACGAATTGGCAGGATAAATGACAATTACAATGACGTATAATTTGTGTTTTTTTAGGCATCTCGAAATAGAGTCTGTCTAATGAAACGTGTCAATCGGTATTTAAATTTTAGTATGGCAACATTAGAACTGGACTTTTAGCACTTATATCAAAACTTGGATCAAACTTATATCAAGTTTTGATATTAGTGCTATAAGAAATAAAATAAACGAATTTTATATAGTAAAAAACAAGCTCCTAGACTAGGGAGTTCACTTAATGAATTAAAGGAAGCCATTGATTTCACAGGTTGTGTTGAAACCCTAAGACAAATTTTACTCAAAAACGGGTTTTTAATTTAAAAATAATCAAAATGAAAGGTCTATACTTGTAGATAATTATGAGATATCCGCTTGGAGACATAAACACATCTACGAATGATCAATGAAAAACGACAAGAAGGAAAACAAATAATATACCATGATGTGCACCAAAACTACAAGGTGAAAAAATCATGGCAAGGACCATCAACAAGCGGTGGCACAACATAAATATCTACTGGCAATGTAGATATTCGTATGTATGTATATTTCGTATTTCGATAATAAAGGTATGTTTAAAAAATTAAATAATGAAAGTATCGAATTGATATTTCAGAGGATTTTCAGTGTTTACAGTTATAATATTTTTAAATTTGCCGCGGTTTTGAATTGACACGTTTCATTAGCCAGACTCTATGTCGGGCCAGAAATTTTTTGACCTCCCTAGCATCAACTCGGTCCATTTTCATTATATCCCATAGTTCAATATCACTTGATTGCACAAATTATAGGCGCGATTATAGATAAATTATAGAAATTATAGCACAAATTATACTTTCGACTCACATGCTCACTTCTTCGGAGTCCTGCGATTAACACTGGAATAGAGCCCTTATTGCCTAGAAGTTAAGGCTTGGTTGTAAAAATGATCGCTTTCCGATCTATAAGAGAATACTCATAATTTCTCACAACTATACTAACTAATAAAACAAATAGTAAAGAAATTAAACGAATGAATGAACGGCCCGACCTTGGCCAGTTTGAGGAAAAAAACCTTTTTAAAACAAACGGCAGTATAAGCACCGTGTTTTTCTGTGTCTGATTAAAAAAAGCGGTTAAATTGTTCAAATTACGAGTATGTCCCCGTGCATGATAGCTACTTTCGGCTATTTTTGGCATACGCTTCGCCTAGGCTACGATACGATAAACCTACGTTACGGTCTACTCATACTATAACAAAAGATTTCATAGTCTCAGCCCGCTTTCCTTTCCTCATCTTATTATACTTTCTAATGCTACATCTCCCCTAATTCTGTTTTCCAGATACGATTCAAATGCAAATTATTCATTTGTCAGAACACAGGTATAACAGGTCGTATTTCCCCAATGTACCTACGTACATCTTTCGGTAGTGAGTGAGATATGCCAGAGCCCATTCCCATCCCATCCTATCCCTCCCCATTTTCCCAATTCTTTATCCCAATCCATTCTTTAATCTGCAAAGGTGGGCAGCGCATCCGGGGGTGTGCCACCGTTTGTCATTCTGGACTGATGTTGGCATGTATCGCGGATGTCTATGGACGACAGTATTTTCACTTACCATCAGGTGGACTGTATGCACATCTACCGCCTCATTTTCTATAAGAAAAGGTAAAACCACATGTTAAAATTAAATACATTGCCCAACATGCTCTGTCGTAGTAGGCATGAAAAAGTTTTTCATTAAACGAAAGAAACTATTTCGTCAAACTTAGATTATAGGAATATCAGATTTAATTATAATTACTGATTAAAATGTCATGATGATTTCATATTATGATTAAATATATCATCGATTGTATACTTTACTCTTCCCAACCTCCATCCTCCTATCCATTCTCCCAATTCCTGGACAGAAATGATCCCATCCTAAAGTTAATTGCAGCCTTAACTCGCGTTTTGCAGTAAAATAACTTTCAGGTTGGTTTCCTTCTGGACTGATAACTTTATTGGATTATTTGTAAATCCAAACACAACTGTAATTTAAAAGGCCTACCCCATGTATAATGGCGGGTTGGCCTACGCTATGCTCAGGGGTCTACTCTTGATTTTACGCTCCCGAAGTTTCTGACCCGATCGAAGTTCAAACGAACGAAGTGCTATAACCCCACTCTGACTTTCCTTCGATCGATCTACCGAAATATCGGCCGAAACTTCTTTCGTTTTTTCGGTAGATTCCTGCCACGAAAACATTCACTATGATATATCGGCCCGAACGAAGTTTATTTGAGATATGAAACTACTCCGATCGCACGAGACAGCGATCGAAATACAGATTTTGACAAGAGATGGGTACTTGGGGATCAAACGTCAAATTTCACGATAACAATATCTCACCTTTTAAATAGTCGGAGATACCAGATATATAGAGCTCCGCACTTCGTTCTTTTGAACTTCGGTCAGGCTCAAATCTTTAGAAGCGTAAAATCAGAGTAGACCTGAGCGTAGCGTAGGCCAATAAATGTAGCGTAGGCCTTTTAAGTTCCAATTGTGATTGGATATACAAATAATCCAATAAAGTTATCAGGACACTTTGGAAACCAACCTAAAAATTATTTTATTGCAAAACGCGAGTTACGGCTGCAATGAATTGATTAATTAATTACGGGCCGATATATCGTACGTAGTGAACGTTTTCGTGGAAGCTACCAAAATATCTGCCGAAATTTCTTTCGTGTTTTCGGAGTAGGCCCCAGCTCTTCGCGCTCGAGCCTTCGACCGCAAGTCAGCCCTAATGAACCTTAACCTTTTTTAAAACTAGCCGTTTTAGATTCGAGTTTTTAACCTCATTATTGAATGTTAAAAACTTGGACTGTAATTCGACTTTTAAAACTATTATCGCTCACGCATCGAGCGTCTAACGCATTCTAGTTACAAAACTAGTTTTATCACTGTATCCTTTTGATGTACGTACGTAGAGTGTACTTACTTACATTATCACATCCACATATAAATAGAAACGTACAAACATCCATTTGAAGAAAAAACTAACTAATAGTATAATGCTTTACATCTACAACTATATCTTTGTAAGTGGTGTACGTGTTCCGTGAGTTTTGTAAAACTTGTTCATTTAATCAGTGCGAATGTGAGCATAATGATGAACCGTTGAGTAGCCAATTATCGCCCACGGACCACGAAATATATTGAACGGACCTTGGGTTCAGAAACGACCTAGTTTCGCAAACACCTGTGTTTTTGTTACAACTTTAAATGGATTTTTCAATTGATTGTTTGAAGACTAGACTCTAGAATTATTTTATTTTAAAAATCAATTGTTACTATCTTAATCTTAACTAAAATCAAAAGTACATACCGACCCCCAAAGCCCTCTCAACTACACACACCGACAGATCACGCACCGACCGATCAATACCTAAAGCGTTTATCCAACTAAATATTAATGTTAAAATTAGTCCAAATGATACCTTGACCTTGACATTTGGAGGATTATTTCTGTCTGTTAGATACTACCTTTTGTCATTAACAATAGAATTTGTGATAGAAAATTGTAGTACCTAATTAAGGTACTAAGGATATTATTACGTGATAGAAGATTGATTGATTAAACTACAAATGTTATCCAACTTATTAGTAATTTATAAGTAGGTTAAACACGTGAATGCATTAAAACTGAAGTAGGTACTTATTTGGGAGCGCGGAAGACTACCTAGGTACAAAGCGACGCGCAAAAAAGATCCATTAGGAAAAAACTCGTGCAACATAAATTAACATATATTTTTTATTGAAAGTACAAAAAGGGCATATGTTACGTTATTAACGCCATATTTAACAATTTTTGCCTAGATTTTTTAACAAAACAACTATTAAAGAAATATATAGAAATGTAATATGAAAATAATAAGTAGTTTTAATACTTTTATGCCAAATGGCCGTAACTCAGCATATATTGCAACGGGAACCGCAGCGCTTTTTTTTACCTTTTTATTTTTTAATACAACTCGTGTATCGACGCACCTGTTTGTATACAGTTGTTTCATTATCGCACATTCGTCGATAACGAGCGCTATCAGATGTTACAGCACTCGATAACACGTTACTATTTACAAAATTAGTACTATTTACAACACTGTCCGTGTGATTAATATCTTGAGCCGGATTTACATTGTTGTGTCCATAGTTGTGTACACTATGCGCTATAACGGCTAGGACACACAGGTTGATGATTTTCGTCTTGAACCTGGTTTCTATACTTATATTGCGATATCACCCAATAACGTCACACTGCAGGGCACAGACCCCTAGTAATTACGAGGGAGTTTCGGGCCATAATCCACCAATCCGGACAAGTGCAGTTTGGTAGAAACATATGCAATATTTTTACAATACTACACATAAAACCTCAACGGCTGCTCTTAGAAGCATACATTTTGAAAAGCGCATCCATTAAATACTGATTTGTGGAAATTCCATCCCCAATGGAAATATTGGATTGGGATGTTTAAGTTACCAGAATCTGTGAAGGGTTACAAAGAATATTTTTTATAAAAATAAACAAGTTTTTTCAAGCGTTATTTGGATTTTCGATAATGCGACGAATGAACCGCAGTTGAGGTTGCGATGCGGCAGACATTTATTGTCCGCGGGCCGCCAGGCTTGTTATGACGGCCTTATGTTATCTTATCACCGCCTAAACCATTGATTCCCAACCTGACCTACCGCCCCCTTTCACAAAAGAATATACGGAGTGCTCCCCTAGATTGCATTATTTAAATGAATGAAGGAAATGGAGCCGAGAAAAATTTCACTTACATTCAAAATTTTCATCGCCTTGTCGTATTTCAACGCCCAAAGAGTTCTGCCCCCGTTGGCAACCAAGGGCTTAAACTAATCTTAAACCTTTTCAAAACCAGTTTCTAAATCTAGGTTTCTATGTTTTATTAACAAATTTTTCTGCTGGACCGTCGGTCTGTCGACCTTTCCATAAAAAAACAATACAAGTACTTGTCATTATAAATTTGTTTCACGTTTCCACGTTTTCCATTCATTCGGTATCCGAGTCAGTGACCGTACTGAACCGGAAATTCGAAACTTGCACAATGTGTCTGCCAAAATGAATAAAATTACTTATTTTATAGATATAACGTGGCAAATGCACAGAAAATCCACCTAGTGGTAAGTGGATACCGTCATCCATAGACATCCGTAATATAGGAATTGGAAATCATTGAATAGGAATGACTAATGCTGGTGCACCGCCGGTTTTGCGCCATTTGGAAATTTAGAAATGGTTTTGTTGAGAGGAAAAAAAATATTTTGAAAGAAAATTTTTGAGCACCTATAGGAAAAATTTCTCATCCTTTTAATTCCCCGTCTTTCCTAATCTCAAGAGGCGTAAGGAGGAGGGTGAGGGGGGGGGGGGGGCACCGCATTTTATGCCGTGCCTTCACATTTAGGGCTCGTATTTCGGAACTCCAAGAGTGACAGTATCAACTTACCACTTGGTTTGTTTGCTCGTCTGTCATCTTTTATAAAAAAAAGTCAGTGTCAATTCGTAAATATACACATCGGCGAACGATTATTTTTATCCACTTTAAAGTAGAGAACGGTGTCGCACATGACAGATGCCAGTATTTGTAGTATTTCCTCTTGTAGCAACACAACGTTTGACACGAGGTCGCGGGCGACAACCGGGTGAATCTCTACCAAGGAACTATCAAGTTGTAATGAAATACTATACTATACTTACAACAAATGAAATTACTCTGTTTTATCCTATTCTAATCATTTCATTCCATTCTATTTTTTTTCCTGTATAAAATGTCAGCTTCTGTACCAATCAACTCATTTCATCTCCGAGAATGGTCATATCAACCCTGTGTAAATAAATTTCCATCATTTAGGAGTAGTCTAGCCTAACATTCATTTATCTTCCTCAAAATGTAGATAGCTTTCAATAATATCCAAAAGAGAAGCAATCGAAGAAGTCTTATTTGAACTCTTCCAGATATGCGCTCTCGCTAAGCAATTGGACATGACGGAGCGCCAGGTGGAACGGTGGTGGCGACTGCGCCGGAGTCAGGACAAGCCCTCCACCCTGGTGAAGTTCTGTGAGAACATGTGGAGATGCGCCTTCTATCTTTACAACTTCTCTTACGGCTTCTTCATTCTTTGGGACAAAGATTGGCTGTGGGATATTGACCAATGTTATCTCGGTTACCCGCATCAGGTAAGTTTGCTTCACTTCATCACATTTTTAAGTCCATTCACCTCAACGTTGGAAATGTTCATGGCTTGTTACCTATTATTACCTACGAGTATGTTACCTATTCAGAATTAGGGGTTCATTGAGGCAATAGTATCGTGTCACTGCTGATCTAATGCAATTGTCTCTTCCCTTGAGGTCAATTCACAGAAAAACGGAAAAAAGAACTTATTTTTTTATTATTATTTTCCCATTTA
The DNA here is from genome assembly GCA_914767545.1 of Sesia apiformis. Lineage (NCBI taxonomy): Eukaryota > Metazoa > Arthropoda > Insecta > Lepidoptera > Sesiidae > Sesia > Sesia apiformis. The sequence continues at coordinate 2,798,256 of OU611968.1, forward strand.
CTCTTATCTTTATGTACGAGGGCGGAGTGATAAGTCTGGTAAAAATGAAACAAGGAGTCAACTTTATTTAAAAATTATGATTTATTTTTCAACGTAGTTTCCTTCTAACTCAATGCACTTCATCCAGCGTTTCTCTAGCTTTTTGATCCCTTCCATAAAATACGACTTAGGCAACCCTTCGAAATAGGCATTGGATTCGTGCATGATCTCCTCGTTGGAGCTAAATCTTTTCGCACCGAGCCATTTTTTTAAATTCGGAAACAGAAAATAGTCGCAAGGGGCTAAATCTGGCGAATATGGTGGGTGAGATAGCAACTCATATCGCAACTCATGGATTTTGGCCATGGCAATCGCGCAGGTGTGCACTCGTGCGTTGTCTTGGTGGAAGAGGATTTTCTTCTTAGCCAAATGCGGTCGTTTGTCAGGTAAAATTTTGTTAAATTGGTTCAATAAAGTGGCATAATATTCGCCATTAATCGTTTTACCCTTCTCTACGTAGTCAATATGGATTACCCCACGTGCATCCCAAAATACTGCAGCCATCACTTTATTGGCCGTAAAACTGCTTTGGCCTTCTTCGGAGCTGGTTCGCCCGTAGCAATCCACTGTTTTAATTGTTGCTTGGTTTCTGGTGCATGGTGGTGGATCCATGTTTCGTCTACCGTTATAAAACGACGCAAAAATTCAATTTTATCCCGTTGAAACAACGCCAAACCTGCCTCCGAAGTGGTAACTCACATGCGTTTTTGATCAACAGTCAGTAAACGCGGCACCAATCGCGCGGAGAGCTTCTTCATATCTAAATGTTGGTGTAAGATATTGCGCACACGTTCGTCTGAGATGCCTACTATCTCGACTATCTCGCTCACTTTTACTCTTCGGTCGTTCAACACTATGTCATGGATTTTAGCGATCATCTCTGGAGTAGTGACCTCAACTGGGCGTCCTGGGCGTTCAGCATCACTTGTGCTTGTACGACCACACCGAAAATCCGTAAACCATGAATCATTTTAATCGACGGAGCAGAGTCCTCATAATATTTATCAAGTCTTTGTTTCGTTTCCGTAATAGTTTTTTTGCGCAAAAAATAATGTTTAATCCACACACGAAATTCACTTTCCTCCATCTTTGCGAAAATGCGTTTAATTGTTTTTATTTAATGGCTGTCAAAAAAAAACTAACCGGCGGTACTGGCTGAAAATTTTAATTTAGTCCTTCAAAAGAGTTGTGAACAAGGAGGTTTCATGCAATTTGCGATAATTTTATTCCAAAATAGATTTTTACCAGACTTATCACTCCGCCCTCGTATCATCAAGATGTTGTATGATTTTGTTTTCATCTAATTCTTTTTATGGCTGGCCTCTACATCAAAATATATTATTTTTTTAAGAATCGCTTTCACGTTTAGTAAAAAAATGAGTGCCGTTCGGAGGGGATTGGGGTTGCACGCCTTATTTTATATTTTATTGGTAAAATGAAGCATAGAACATACCCTTAAAGTCTCCGAAATCGGAATCCCAGACACAGTGTAAAAAGGCGGGCTTAATTAATGTCTTAATCTCTACTCTCTAGTGCTGTCTAATATATCATTTTCAAGAACCTACTTTATTATTGAAATTGTTATTAATTCTTCAGGGTCTAACAAACGACGTGTGGTGGTACTACATAATATCCTCAGCATTCTACTGGTCGTTGACCATGTCTCAGTTCTGGGATGTTCGCCGCAAGGACTTCTGGCAGATGTTCGTGCACCACATAGCCACCATTGCCTTGCTGTCTTTCAGTTGGGTATGCAATCTACACAGGATCGGGACGCTTGTGTTGTTGCTGCATGATTGTGCTGATATATTTTTGGAGGTAAGTTAACATTATTTTTATAGAGAAATGATGGTCGACGAGCAAACAGTCCCACCTGGTGGTTATCCAGCCTTGCGACATCCGCGATATATGTCAACATAAGCTGAGAATGACAAATGTTGTCATGTCCTCGGATACACGGACAGGAGGGAATAGGGTGGGGTGGGATAGGTAATGGTCTCTGATATTTATCTCACTCACTGCCGAAAGTACGTTGTCCATTTACGGCAACCTTATGTTGATCATTATTCGCATATTTAATTATAATTGGGTTATAATATCTAAACATTAAGGTGAGGTATGTTTATGATTCTAGATATAAAGGTATTGTTACTGTACGATTCAAGACATTAAGGTATTGTTATGGTATGTTTCCAGGCAGCGAAGGCAGCTAAATACGCGAATTATCAACGCCTCTGCGACGTGATATTCGCGGTATTTACTGTACTATGGATTACCACTCGACTGGGCATATACCCCTTCTATATTATTTGGAGGTTAGTATAACTTATTTGAAAGATTAAAAATATTTTTATTGACAACAACCAAATACTGCAAAAAATATGCTTTACGGAATTTTATTACTCAAAGATTTTATTTCAGAGAAATATAAAAAAATTTAATACAATTTCCATGTACAACATTTTTAGATCCATTCGAAACAAGTATTACACCAGATATAAGTAGTTTAACAAAGCAAACATTACAGAAGATTTTGCTCGTTGTAGATTTTAAGTTTTCTTTTGAATGCATCGAGGGAATATAAATAACATATAATGCTGTTAATATATTTTATGAAAGAATAAAATAGAAACGGAAGTATTAGGTCCTTACCTATGAACGGTGCCGTTTTATACGGAATAATTAAATATTTTTTGTACGAAAATTATATAGTTAATTAAGTAATCGAAATAATGCCCCATTATTATCAATGCACTTTTGCCATTTTAATGGAAGTTAATTGATGCCTCTGCTATAGAACTCCCGGGAACGGGAATCGATGAACTCTGAAGGCGTTTTTCATTGCATTATTGGAGTTGATTTTTTTCCCCTATAAAAAGTTATTCCGAAACAAATGGAAATCAACCATTGTGATGAACGTTTACGATTATCATACAGGATCCAATTCTCATCACAAGTGACAAATTCAAAATCTCTTCATTATTGTGCCGGTTCAGCAAAATAAGGCAAGCGTCGACAAGCGTGTTTGCAGCTGACTTTCATTAATCTCATACGGTACCCACCTTCCGAGCTTCTTCACTTTCCCTATTTGACGCAAATGAAACGCCGAAAGCTACTGCTAATTCAGACGTCATTTGAGATCAATCCCCTTCTACTATAGCTTTCAATTTGTCATTATCGACTTTAGTCTCATAACGGATAACGGAAACGATCAAATCAAAAACGCACCGTGCATTCGTTTGCGGCGTTCGATCTGTATGGTACACATCGTTGATATTGCGTGCCGTCTGCAAATTTTTAACTTTCCATGGTCGCAAACACAACGATATCTAAACAGTCATTCGACGGGAAAACGAATGATTTTGGAAAAGAATGTCATAGTTTTGTCATTAATTAATTTAATTAATTAATTAAATTAATCATTAATTAATTTAATTAATTAATTAAATTAATCATTAATTAATTAGTTAATAGTCATTAAAGTGGCCACTATGAACAAACGGCAATTTCATAGGTAAGCCCCTAATATAATATAAGCAACGAAAATATTATCATCTACGTAACTTGTTCAAATGTTGTTTTATTCATCTTAGAACTAAGTTTAGAATAAAAATATACTAGGGTTTTATTTACAATGAACTAAAAAATTATATATAAATGTATCGACATCCTTGGTTGGTAATGAAACTTACATCTTGTCTACACACAGTTTCATTGTTTTTCGAGTGTCGGAGTATTCCCTTGATTTCGTTGATTGTATTTGATTCCAGCACCACAATCCGTGCTCCGATGCTCCTACCAATATTCCCAGCGTACTACATATTCAACTCACTGTTAATTCTACTGCTGGCGTTGCACATGGTGTGGACCTGGCTCATACTGCAGGTTGCATACAAATCTATTAATGCTGGAAAGGTTAGTATTATTACCCACGACAGAACGGAGATGGTATGTACAATACTATACATTTGGGGTAAGAGAATTTATCTTCTTTGTGTATAAAGATGTATAGTGTGTTATAAAGGGGGGTTTATTACCACTTTTCTTTGAAACGGCTTTTCTTTCAAAATCGGGCCGTTCAAGGCCCGATTTTGAAGCGGTTTCTTTGTAAACGTTTAATTGTACCTTGGAGCGTGTTTGAGAATAGATGTTGTAGTTGTAACTCACCAGGGGGCGCTGTTGTACCAATTTATAACATCTAAACGAATGTACTTATTCGAATGTGTCCTTATGTACTGAAGTGAATAGTTAAAGAGGTGTATATTATACACAGAACTGTCAGCGTATGATGCTGAAGCTGCGAGTTGGAGGTTTGGATTATGTTTTTGGAGTTGTTTGGTTCAATGAACAGTTTTAATACGTAGGCGAGAATGACGCATCCGACTGGTCGTGTTATCTCATTCCAGCAGAAGGTTGATGTGTACAAACGTGATTATAATTTCTAAATGAATGCATTTATTCGAATTCGTCTCTCTGTAGTTAATACTTTCCTTATACAGCTGTCAGTGTCTGATACCGAAGGTGGATAAAGGAACTCCTTGAATTTTTACGGTAAAACTATCGTGTTTGGACTATTTTTGTGGCGATTTTTAGTTCGATTAAAACAGTTCTACATAAGGGATTCCTATGCTGTATCCTACAGCTGATTCAGTGTGGTTGACGCGAGATTTCTCACTCTCATAGAAGAAAGTGTTTCGAAACGAGGAAAAGTTGCCAAAACTCGTGTCTTTTTTTTTTTCCCAAAACACTTGACAGTTAAATAACCTGTAGATAATTATATAACTTTAAAGAGGAAATAAATAGGCTAGAAGAAATAAAATAAAAATTTTGAAATACCCATTACGATTAACAACCATTAATTATGCAAACCTTAAAAAGGATAAAAGAAATTCGTAAACCAGTCTTGTACACAATAGTACATAGTCTGCAATAGTCACATAGTCACTATGCAACAGTCAATCTGCAATAGTCACTATGCAACATGCCACGCGTCGTCGTGCGTAGTCAATGTTCGTTCATTTATATTCGATTATTCATTATATTCATTCATTATTTATTTTACACTTATTAACGTTACTTTAAAATAATGGTCTTAACTTTAAAAAAAATTCACCTGTTAAAATATATACAACTTAGCAATTAAACAACTGAACGGTTTAAATCGCGTATATTTAACATTATTTATATCCCGACGTTTCGAACACTTTGCAGTGGACGTGGTCACGTTCAAAGTTGTTTAATTGCTATGTATAGTAATCGCGAAAATCTAAGAAAATATTATATACAACTTGTCACCGAACTAACGCAAAGTATGGAACACATCAAAAGTTCTGTGGTTCTATCTAAAACGTTGGCCGTGAATACAGGATCGACACGCATGGGATAAAAGCAGAGAATACAATCCCGGCCCTTATTTCTAATCCCGGGATATCGGAATTCTTCACAGGCAATCTCGGGATCCCGCGTTTGTACCAGCGCATTCGAGAACGTATTGTGAAAATGCAATGACAATTAAAAGACAGAGGTTTTTAATTGATAGTTCATTTGGTGTTTACGATACGCACACTAGGCGCATCTGCCTCGCGTTCCGCGAAAGCAGCTCGAGGAATATGCACTCGAGCCCAATTAAGCTTAATCAATATATCTCCACCAAAATGGTGGGTAAGCACAATAAAACAATTTAAAGGCCTCACTTACCCCAGGTGGTTTTGCCCACGCACAAATCTGGAAATAGTATCTACGCTAGTCCCTACTAGACGTGACCTATCTTAGTGTGATTGAATAAATACATACATTCCCAATAGATACTTGTGTAGTAATCCAAGTCTCGTCCTGTGGTGAGCCGGTGGCCGCTATAGTTCCGCAACTCACACACAGCAGCAAATCACCTCGAGATATCACTTCAAAGCACAAGCACAATCACAACCAATTCCAACCAAAACACTCGCGTGGCACAAGGATATCCGCGTTCAAATCCAATTAATAGGCGCGATAACAAAATCAACTGTCCGAGGCCGCGATGTGAACTTAACTCTGCTCGCCGCCGAGCGCGCGTGCCATCCTCAAATCTCAAACCGCCTTCAATATTCGCAGACAAAAAATGTTGCCTCGAAATCTTTACTATATGCGGGTATGCTAAGACGTTCGCGCCAATTTCAAACATTTGGTTTTGTTAATTCTTCGAATGACCAATAAAATTACTATTATATTTTGCATTTTTGTTTTGATTACAATATATAATTATTGTTAACCAGCCGTGCCCGGCACGCGTTGCAATGCGTTAGATTTTTTTTTCTCAGAAACCTTCGCACATCAACTCACCAAAGTCTCATCGAAATCGGATGAATGGTGTACAGAACCGCTGTACAGATTTTAATGAAACGTGCCATAGTTACAGCTTATGACCTGGGTTAACATTTAGGGTACTTTTTATCCAGATCTTTTATAAAGTTGTCACGGGAATCACTCTAAAGTTCACGTGGAAGAAGTCGCTGTCACCGCCATTAATAAAATACGAGAATATATGTATTGTATTAATAATGTTTAGTGTTGATAAATTGCAGATGGAAGGCGACATCCGCAGCTCCAGTTCCCAAGTGAGCGACAGTTCACACCATTCTAATCACAGCACGCCTAATCGCCATTATATGCATAAAAAGTAAGTAACAATTCATCCTGAATAATAACAATTGAGAAATTATTAATATAAATGGAATATTATAAATAGACTTGTTTATTCTTATTGTTAATAAAATCAAAAACTTACGTCAGCTACGACATTAGTAATAACTACAAAAAGGCAATAATTGCAGTTGAAATGGTTCAATTTCAACTTTAATTATTGCTTTTGTAGTTTTTTTTCTGTAATGGAGAATTTCACTAGGTTTAGAACTAGCGGATTATTTATATTTAAATAAAAATTTACATTAAAATGGTGTTACGTATGGTGAAACCATTTTTGAAATCCGTTAGAAAGTGATCGAGATATATCGTCACCCTTATGCCAAAACCACGAATGTGCAATTGGATAGTTTCGAGAAAGAACGATTTTAAAGTTTTCATTCGCTGTGAAAAATTGGGATTATGCTTTTTAGCCCGGTGATTTCTCAGAATGTTATGTGCATTATCTAACAATCACCAAGTTTGCACATTCGTGGTTCTGCCATAAGGGTGACGATATTTAAACGCTCCACTCGCGATGATAACGTCGTCGCAATATATATGTTAATGATAAGTCCATAAGCGGTTAATGTTGACATTACCCAGGTGTAGTCAACAATAGCTAAATCCAATCGTTAAAGTACGAAATCACGAGAAGGTAGAAATTATGTAAACAAACCAATATTTACTACGTTACGCAAAGACATAGTAGTAGAATAGTCGGCCAATTAAAACGGACGTAATTCAATAGGCGAGTAATGCAACACTAGCGAGCATTGCAATTTGGCTGAATTATACGTAAAGGATATCAAGCAGTGTCGTATAAACTTCGCGGTATCGGAACGCTCTCGGCGCGTGGGGTGTCAACATTTTGCCCGCCATTTTGTAGTGATGCACTCATTCGTGATTGGAATGCGTTGTTTTTGTTGAATTTTGTAATTATTAGATTAGTAAATTTGTTTGCAAAATAGTAGCTTAATATTATTACGTATAATGGAGCCAATACCAAGTATTTCAAAGGAAATTAAGTCGCCTCAAAAAAACGTCAAACGGTATGTATCTGCCGTTTTAACATATTTTTTCACATACGTAAGACTTTTTTTCTATGTAATTTTTGTATTTTGTATGTAAAATATTTTTTGCTTATTTATACAAAATAATATGAATATCTGGTTGTTTGTTTACATAATTTCTAGCTTCTCGTGGCGGGGACTTTAGGAAGGATTTTCGCGTTTAAAAAAAAAAACAAACCAGCCAAATCGTTTATGGATAAATGATCCATATTAACACTTACACACTTGACTTTATGCGGCCCGGCCTCTGTAGTTGAAGTTAGAACCTATACATTTCTTTGCTTGGCGATTAACTGATTACGGACTTCAACGGCAATTAATTAGGTAATGTTGATATTAGCTAGATAAAGTCGAGATAAGATGCCTAAATTATAACTAAAATCGGACGTTAATGTTGACTTTATGTACCTAACTAAATTATAAGAGTTAATAATTTAAGATGCCTAAATTATTAACTAAAATCGGACGTTAATATTGACTTTATCTAGCTAATGCTGTCATTAACGATGTTTCGGACATTAGCATTAACATATACAATTCTTAAAAGGTCATAGTTTAGAATCTTTAAATGGGAGATTTGGCTATTTTCGTTGTAAAAAAAAATAATTAAACACAAACACTTCAATGATAGTTTTCATGTAATGGATCGTAACGCTGTTCGATCAACATCCAAATTTGGAAGGCTGTAACTTCGTAATTTTTAAAGGTTTTCTCACGAGTTTTTTTGAAATCTTTCGAACCTTATTTTTAGGTCAGAAATAAAAAAAAACTAGTGAACTTTTCCACTTCTTCATCTCACAGCTAAAAAATGTACCAATTTCAGGAACAGTCAACTACAATATTAGTATTAATTATCCTTTGAATTAATACCCACTTACATTCCTAGACCGAATTTAATGAAACATTTCTTATATTTCCAGGGAGATGTAGGGACCGGCCAATCGACGTGTAGTCACGTTAACCCCGATCCGCTTTAAAAATTGTATTGTTATGAGGTTGTAACTAGATTAAATTAGAATTTATTTAATTGTACGGTGAGCAACAGAACGATACATCCATGATCACTTTAATGCACTATTAAAAGCTAGCTAACTTTGGGTAAATTAACGTGTTGCTTACTGTACATTCCGGTTGCCTTAATGATTATATGGACCTTTACAACGTGACACGGATTCCCTTCGCGGACGTCCGCGAATTACAAAATACGTTATATATAATTGGCTTCTAAAAGACACAAGATCATTATATGGGTGATCTTATGACAGAATATTAAAATGTTGAAGGGGTAAAAATATATATGAACGTTTGCTTTATTGCACAAGGAGGGGGGGGGGGGGGGGGGGGGGGGGTTGAAACTACAAAAGTAGACAAATGAATTAATGGATGAGATAAAAGAGGTAAAGAGATAATAAATCAGCTGATTGACTGTACTTCGCGTCTCATTGAAGACAGTTCTGCATCCGATTATCCTGCCTCTGGGACATTCTTGTACTGGCTGTATATAACCTATTTATTAGTGTCCGATTAATGATTCGGTTTCGGCCAAAAACGGCGGAATTTCCGGCCCGACCGAAGCTGTGAAAGTGAGTGTTCTATGTCATCATAACTGTTCTTCTGGGGGCACAGTACAGACATGACAGGAGACCAAGAAAACTGAGTTAGGCCAGAAGCGTTGGCAATCGTGTGTTTTTTTCTCTTAAACGGCCCACGTCTACTGTGAAGAACCCTACAAGAACAAAGAACAGATAATGCTGAGTGGTACACGTCCATTAGTCTGCCCAGTGTCATAAAAAAGTTTGCGAGAATCATTTTCTTGCACCCTGACAATGCGGCTCCATACACCGTAAATGAAAGAAAGACATTTTTGTGTTCTGAAAAGGTAGCTAGAACGCGTGACTCGTCTTGCTCACAGCCCAAACTTTGCAAAAGATCTCAAAATAGCCTACTGTTTATAGTGAGCAAATACAGTTCTTAAGAAAAGTTTCGGTTTCGACCGAAACGGCGATTGTGGCTGAAGGTTGTTTCGGTTTCGGCCCCAAAATCAGTTTCGGTCGGACACTACCTATTATATAACCTTCTCATTCGACGCGGACGTCCGCAATTGAAGACGGAATACATTATGCATCATTATATGCTATAGATATTTGTAGCAATGCTGTTCCGGAGCTATCCCCTGTTCATCTATCGCGGCAAATGACAGCGGACTACATTATACATAATTATATCTAGTCATGCAAATGCGAAGCTATTACCGTCTCTTGCGTTGCGGACGCCCGCAATTGACGATATAGTATATTATGCATAATTATATCTTATAGATATAGCAATGCGGATGCGGAGCTATATTACCTCTTCACTCGTCGCGGCATCCGCTATGAATGACGGAATACATTATGCATAGTTATATATTATACTTACATATTTATAGCAATGCGGACCCAGAGCTATATGCTGCAATATCGGAAGGTCTACATAGCAAAAGAATGAAGTAACAGAACGTCTACATCGTTAACTGTTCCCGTTTGCTAATACATATGGTACTACTAAAAGCAAAAGGTCTACTTCGGTACATGTACGTTGTACAATCATAAATATAAAATATTTTAGCTTTTAATGACATGTGTTTGAACAATACACTTCCGTAACAGAAGTAGCCATTATTTTCTCATATTATACATAGATGGATGAAACTCTTTATTGTACACCAAAAATAAAAACAATAACAGACATTGTAGGCACAAGAATGCACAAAAGGATTATCGCTGAAAGCGTTCTCTGCCAGATAGAGGAAATAAAAAAATATTTACTTAATTATGTGTTATAGGTTTAAAGAGATTTAAACAAAAAGACGGATAAAAAAGAGAACACGCATCCGTTCTCTTTTTATCCGTCTCGGACGTCCTCGTAATCGTAGTTCATCCGCATCGCACTGTAAAGGCCATAAAAAAATAAAAATATAAATTCTAAATATTTGATCATTCTCTATCTCTTTGACTACTCTTACTTTTACTTATATCTAATTATTAGCTCACATTGTCTCACCCCTGTGTAAAGACCCGCCTATAATATTGCGGATAATGATAATAACGCGTGCGTTTTTCTCGTATAGAAATGTAAAAGAAAGACGTACGTGGTTATCCGTAGTGCGTTTTTACCTGTTCTCGTGTTTTAAAACGCATGGAAATTAAACGTATTTTTTCAATATTAGCTGGGGTGTACACTTATAACATATACCGTATATTGGGTCTGTATAAAGTAATGGACGTTTTTTAAAGCAGCGTTTCCCAAAGTAGGCTTTACTGCCCTCTAATGGTAGCTCTGCAGACAATAGGGCAGTAGTAATTTCCGATGTATTTTGAGTAAATTATTAGAGCCAACAAGCGTATCAATTTCTGAGACTCAATTACTCTTTTAATTTGCATAAAAAGATATTGAAGGAAAAAGCGAGAAAAAGGTTTTTTTTTTCATATATGCCATTTTATTTAAGCGCTATAGCCTTCAGACTCATTTTTCAAGCGTTCCTCTGTCTAAGATATATTTGAAAAACTTCAGATTAAACCAAAGATTCACATTACGTTATTAAAGAATGTCCATAATAAGCGAGCTCTAAATACATGCTATAAATAGTGCTTCTATTGCTTCCACAACTTATTTCCTTCCTTCTTTTTCTTAAACCATATTATTAACCTATAATCCTTTCAATTATTAGGAATATTGTGTCTTTAATAAGGCATATGGTAATGTCAGCGTATTCAGCGTTTAACCTATGGTTAAGTACTGCACGCTTGAGCGCTGCCGCGTCATGTTAGTGCTAGTGAACCTTATTAAGCGTTTTAGACTCGAGCTTTTAACTACAAAGGTTTAAGACCATCAAATGTTGAACATGAAACTTTTTGGCGGGAACTCGCTAAGTGCTGTTGAGTTTTTATTTGATTATTGTAAACATTGTGTATTAGGTGTTTTGTTTGTGGTTTAATAGTGATAGTTTAATAAACTTTTAATAATAAAATAAAAGCGTGTGGACTGCGTTTAAGTGTGCTGGAAGCACACGAAAAACACCTTTTACCTACTACCGACTAAGGAGTCCTCTTACTTACTATCGCTTTACTGACCGACTCCTTACATACTTCCACGGGACTAGACATTGACAGGATACGTTTTAGACTTTGAAATTGTTTCTTACGAAAAAATCTTGACACTGACAGAATGTGCTAATTCCACCATTGCCATATATGAAAAAAAAAACATTAAACATCTGAACTATAACGCAAATCTTTAAAGTTCATTAGCGCTCACTCAACGCTCTTTTTTACAACACTACGTATAAGGGGATGAGAAAGTGTGATAGGTGTTTTACACGAGTCATATCATTCGTTAATACGAATTCGCACCTTAACTTATAAGATAGTGGGATTGTTCAATGCGCCCAAAGATTGCTTAAAGAAAGCTTAATACTTAGATTAAGGTTGTATGTGTTATACCTTTAGGTATATTTCTATCGCCTATGTAGTTAAAATTATGTTATTTAATATATTTGTTAGTGTTACCGACCAATTGTAAAATTGGTCGTTTTAAAATATGTATGGGTGCTTAGAGATTAATAAAAAGGCTGGGTATGTTGTAAAACGACTAATTTTACGATCGAACTACGACATAGAACATACACATATCATCTGCGCCTCCTTTGTTTACAGAAAAAATATACAGCTCCGTAAAAATGATTGCATTCTTATGAAATTGATTCTCAAGTGTACACAGGAGGAAGAAAATTGTTTATTAATCCTTTTCATGTTTAAGTCAATTCTTACACGACGCACGCAACGCAACTGTAAGTACTTCGTGGAATAAGCACAAGTTCACTGAACGAAAGTAGGTCTTTCAAAATAAGGTAACCAACTCGATAAAATGGCGGCTATTCGCAATAATAAGTGAAAGTGGCACCTAAGGTTGCTTAGTCTCCAGCATTGCCCTGGAATTTGTTGCTGTGTACGGGACAGTTAAGGAATTTAAGCAGTTTGTCCCGAAAAGTACACTATGATAAAAAAAACAAAATGAACGCAACCGATCGGCCACTGTTTGCCAGCTCGATCGTCTCACTCATCGCATCACACAACGAATTTAGTTCCTCAGCTTTCAAAACAAATGAGTTGAAAGATTCTTATACTTAATTTTCTTATACTTAATTTAAATTACAACAAACTATATAGAGCAATGTAATAACATTGCTATATGTAGTTTGTTGTAGTTTATTTTGAATAAAATGAAAGAAATTCTACATCAATAACATTTGGTCGCAAATTGGAAATGGGGCACGTAGTTCCTGGAATTAGTGATATTTCTATATTTGGTAACCCCAACACCAATCGACATTGATGGACTTTTTGGCGAGAATTCGAGAAGTGAAGTTGAGTTTATGTTTGATTATTAAAAAAAAATGTGTATTGTCAGTTTGATGTATTACAATCTGATTACAATACAAAGCACTCCCTTGTCTCGCTTGCGCGCGATCGGCTAAAGGAGCTGTGGACAATTGACCGTTACATAATGAGCATTTTTTTACTACTGCATTGCTTGCCTAGTAGAATACATAGAAGTCATTGGGCAAAGGCTCTTAAAAACGTTTTTATTACTCGCTTTTTAATATTAATATTTTATTTATGTCACGTTTATCACAAGTGTCACACATTGTTGTCACAAGGATTGCCCGACCGATTGGCGCAGTTGATAGTGACTTGCTGTGCAAAGGTCCCGGTTCGATTCGCGGTCAGACATACATTTGTTTAAAAAAAGACCTGTTTGTTCGGGTCTGGGTGTGTATTTGTGTTTGCCTTTGTATGTGACTCTGAACCGACGACACAGCGTATCCTAGCGTGACGTAATTTAAAAAGAAAACACCCATCTATACATATATTGGTACAACGATGGTAATAAGAAATTTCAAAGTCTAAAACATATGCTATCCATTTCCAGTCCAGTTGAAGTCAGGGGTCGCTCAGTAAAGCGATAGTAGGTTTACGGAGGACAGAAGAGTGTATCACAAACATTACGTACAAAAAACACTTCGAAATTTAATAAACTATCACTATAATTTCACTTCTCGAGTTTCCGCCAAAAAGTCTTACGATCATAAACAAACCTCTAGTGACAGACTGAACCAAAAGGCGGGGTTAATTGACCTCCATGCTTAGGCCACCTTTTAACGGGCACAATGCTACATCTCTGTATTTTGGATGATCGATACTTATTACGAAGAAAACTTGACACTGGCAGAATGTGCTAATTGCACTATTGCCATATGTGAAAAGAAAGAAGATCTACATAGATGGGGCCGACTTCCCGCGGCGGCGTACACTGATAAGATTGACAGTCTCTGTCAATTGACATAAAAGCAATCCCTGTGTATTATTCAAAGTCAAAGATCTCTAGTTTAATTGCGATTGCGTCTTGTGAGAATTGAGATTTTATTATCAAATTACAATTTCATTCATTATTCATTTAAATAGTACTATGAATGTTATCTTTGTCACATGTTTAATTGTTCTGTTGTATTTTGTAAATTTTTATTGTATGTTTGTAATATTGTTTTAAATAGAAATACATACTTATAGTGAATAAACAGTAAACTAAGTGTTCGAACAATTACAACTTTTTGCGTTTCTCATACAACTTATCTTTGTTTACTAAGGGTTATATTCCATTGTCCAAACTAATAAAGTAAGATTGTGTTACAAAGTTATTTTTGCTGTTGCTGTCATGTGGACCTTGTTGAATAAGTTAATAACGAGCTGTAAAAGCATTTGCAATCGTTCGAACGCTTGATTTGCTATTAAATTTATACAATGCAAATTGTTTACCATTAATTAGTAGGTATCCTTTTCAAGGAATAGTTTATTGAAAAGGATTTGTTTTTTAATCTTCATACTGTAATATTTTTTAAACACTGTTTTTTTATATAGAAAGATGGTAGTAGACATACGGTTTATGGCGACAAGTGTATACCTACTGTCCGCCTATAGACATCCGCGATACATGCCAATTTCAGGCAAGAATGACAAACGTCGGATCGGCCTGTTGCGAAAATAACGCTAAAACTACTGAACTGTACGTGATTTTAAGAACACTAAGGCTTAAAATATCGTATTAATTTAAATGAACTTGACTCACGTCCGTGTGTGTTATTTCTATCAGATTAATTAAGTCTACTTTATCCACCCAGATGAATAAAGCAAGGTGAATTAAGTATAAAAATAATAATAATTATGCACTCCTGGGATACGGTCTTTTGCGAGAAATGGTAGTTTTACTTCATATCTTTTATTTAACAAAAATGTTTTCTATTCATTCAAACCAAAGACTTCTTAATACTAGCGTAATAGACAAACATGGGGGGCGAGCGAGATTTCTAATGTTTATGCAATAATAACGAGTGCGATAGAGATGGCGACATGTTAACAGCTAAAACTTGTGTCGAACAACAAGATCCCATAATCTCCCGGTGTGTCATGTGGCCGTTGTGTTTTATTTAAATTTCGGATTTATTTGTAGATACATATTTTCATTTAATTTGCGTATTTATTGACATTGGTATCATGTGCAGTGATTGTAGTGTTACACATCGAAATAATCCCGACGAACACAGCTAAATATGAATTTGGACATCGTGAATTCCCAGTGTTTATTATTGGTAAATAATTGCGTAAATGTGCTTCTTTTGCAATTGATATTGTAAGTAAAACATTCTACTTTGTGTTATTATACTTTTGTGAAGAAATTAGTGTTGAAAATAGATATACTCTATACGAATTTTTTTTTAAGTATTACATACCGATTGACTTCGTTTTATCGATATCGATGGTTAATACATACCTACATATTTTAAATAGTACGTAATGTTGTACATCAGCTGGTTTTATTACGCCACTACGAAAAAGATGCTGACAATAGTAATATTAGTACATATCGACGGTAGAAAAGAAATGGGATAATAGTTAGGTATAGTACAGAACCAAAGATTTTTTAAAATAAGTCTATGTATAGTACTGTGAGCTTTAGGTTGTGATTTTATAACTATCGACCTTACTCGTTATAAGAACGACACCACTATTTTTCACTCGCATGCAGAAACTTACACACACGTTTGCATATCAAGGACAGTCACACGTCAAAACGATCTTTGTTTGTCTATTACGCTGGTATTAAGAAGTCTCTGATTTAAACCACCCCTTAAAAAGATGTCCACCGATTTGTGGGTTCTGCCGGACATAATATAATGAATGTTTATACATACATTACACATACGTGTGAAAGGGGCTTTGTCTTTAACTTTGATCGTGATTTCATTTGACAATTCGTTTCAGTGTTGCCAACAAAGTATACTATTACCTAGAACTCGGATCTATTCAGGTTTACCTGGAGTTTATCTTTACCTTTACCAAATTGGGGCAGTTTGGAGGCCGTTCAGGAAGCGTCAAGGTGGGGTTTTCCTTAGCGACCGGGTTTATGTGTTTTTAAATCGTGAATATTAACATGTTTATTTTTCGAAAAGGTTAGATTGAAATACACTGATTTGTTTATATTTCATTGCTTCGTCCAGTAAATATTTTGTTTGAAATAAGTTTACTGTGCAAGCAATGAAGCCTACATGATGGACATTAATCGATTAGTTTAATCGATAATTAGAAATAGTTTGTATATGCATAATTTGCCTTATCTTCAGTCGGAATGTGTGTATAATTGTTGTGTTGTAATAACATATAAAGAATTGGCTAAACGAGCGTTTACACGACTTCAAGCTGTTTTCCATTCGTAAACGACTTATTACGGTAATTTTAAAGTTTATTTTCGTTGGTCTAACTCTAATAGAATGAATAAGGTTTGTTCTACAACGTTATATTTGTGATCGGCATTATCTAACCGCTTATTGAATAAGTAGATGACGAAAAGCAAACCAGTTTGTATTCGTTCGAACGCTCGATTTGCCAATAATATAGGTATGTATGTGTGTAAAATTCCTGTTGTTTTGTGAGATTATAACACGATATTTAAATGTACAATCGAATAACTTTGTGCCTTCGGATGTTGTATGTTGTCTTATTTCCGTATAATTTTGAACAGCACCATGCATTTAAACGTGCGTTCGTACGTCCAATTTAGATATTCCTGCAAGTTTTTCTAGTTCCTATCGCGTTCGTATAACGCGTATCTTTTTGCATAAAAAAGATAGCACAGATTATAATAGTCTGGCAAATGAAGTTGAATCTGGAAGAGCGCGAGTAATTAACGTTGATAATTTTTAAAATGAATTCAACAAAAATAGCCTAACATTGAATTCAAGTATCAAAATTATATTTTTAGTAGTATATACTATTTTTAGTGATGAGGATGACCTTTTATTTTTAATTTGCCGCGCTTTTTAAGTCTTAACTTTCATTTGCCAGACTATAATCCTAACGACTGTCATTTGTAATCGAAAATTAGAACCACAAGAAGAAATTAGAAAAAAAGAATGAAAATTATAAATCATATTTATAGGTCTTAAAGAAAAAGGTTAGTAATAGCGCAACAATGATAAATTATAATGTTAAATTAAAAAAATAATATTACCTATATAAAATTTGATCTCCACCAAACTTAATTGCATTTGTACCTTTCCAATTAGAAATTCTATATTTTTTAATTGTTTTTTATTGCGCTATACTCTTGTTTTTTTTATTTGCTTTAAATTGTTATTTAATTGTATATAAAATTTAATTAATTAATAAGCACTGTGGCTGAAGTCAAATGTCGCATTTAGTTAATTAAATAGGTACAACCCTAATAAAATAATAAACTTTTCTAAAAGAATTCTATTTGACTTTTTAATTTCTACCTCCTACCTGTTTGAAACATTATCTATTTAAATCCGCCTACTCCAGGAATAAGGAAATGATCCAATATGAACTGAGAGCATGCCCCACTGCTGGAACTAACCATCCATACTCTGAAGTCATGCGAACCAACACTAGTTCAATCAAATACGGCTAGTTAGTTCAAAATGTGATTTTCAGCATTATTAGATCTATTTACTATCATATTCTAAATACGAGCTTGAATGCGTATATAAAGGTGTGGTGTGTCGTATATAAAATACTTACCAAAGTAGAATCGCTCGGCGCTCATGGTTAAACCGCCGCGCGTGCGCCGACCGTCTTGATGCGCTAAAGGTATTTAGCGCACCTTACCCCTTATTACATCTTACCTTATATACCTCACCTTACCCCCATAAAGGTATTTGTTTACCTTTTATTCCTACTCGACGTTTCAGTACGGCTTCCACCAGTCGTGGTCACGAGTTGACCGAAGAGTACACGTGTACAAAAGTTATTGGATATTAATTAAATTATAGGTAATTTGTCGAAAAAAACTTAAAGAATTGCTCAACTAATAATGGAATAAATGTTTAGGTCATCTTTTAGAAGAAATCCTATACGATTATTTTTTGTTACCTACGTGTTGCCAGCCAGTTTATATCTAACTTTATAAGTATTTTCTAGACACAATTATATATCTATTATAAGATTTTTTTAGCATTTAAAATAATTTTCAAATTCATTTTGTTTGGGGGAGTAACGTATTACATGTAACGAAACGTAACTGTCAGTTGTCAATACCGTCCATCCGGCGTCCGTCAAACGGACAAGGTGTGTGAAACGTGAATTGAATGAGTGGGTTTCATTTTTCAAATTGTGATATTCAAATCCAATTTTTTCAGTGCTATTAATATAATACATTGTCGATAATGCTACGGCCGTTGTTAGACAAATTCTGGAATGAGTATGTATGGCTTCCCCCGAATACAACATGGAGTGACCTAGAACCTGGCCTGGATAAAAGTGTGGTGTATACGGATTACAAGCACGTACTGTACCCCATACCGTTAGGAGTGGTTTTTATAGTCCTTCGGTACTTATTAGAGAGGTAAGTAGCCATTCTTATCTCTAGTTTTATGTTTTAAGCGATTATGTTTACTGCGCGAGGTCATCTCATTGCGCGGGTCTCGCGTGATTACATTCCGTAGATTAGAAATTCATTTTTTTCCCCCATTGAAGATGATTCATCCGTCTACGAAATTATGATTTTCACATCACTAAAATCATTATGATGAATAAAAATGAAGAATAAAATGTGACATGTAACATTTAACAGACATAAAAGTATTATAAATACACTAAGCAAAACTTGCATATTCTCTTTATGACAATTGCAGTTTGCCATCATGTTAAAATAACAATGTACAGCTCTTGTGTTATAGTTTACAATCTATAATAACTACTAAAAATAACTACTAAAATAACTGCTATTACTGTTCATAAATAATATATTAGGTTTGTATAATCAGTAACTATTATGACAATTATTTTGAATGTAATGCATGTGGTAATTATACATTCCTTCAATTTGTCTATGTTAATTACACAATTTTGTCCCATGATTATGATACTACAATAGAGCTGCGATAGTCTAAGGGGATCTATTCTAGCTCGCTCGGCATTGAAAAAGACATAGTGAGGAAACCTGTATGCTTCAAAATAATAAAAAAATCTGGAGCATGTGTGTCCATCAATCTTTACTGACCTCACTTGGCAGATTATGACCCAAAATTCTCTAATGATTTACTAATAGAGAGGCCTGTGCACGGCAGTGGGATGTCACAGGTTGATACTGATATGATACCATCAGCCATATTTCAATACTTATTCACTATGGCTTACCACTGGCATATAATCTACTCCTCTCATCCATCTACTGCTGGCAAGTTTTCCCAATTCAATACATCTGGCTGGACGATATTTATCATAATTATTCTATATAGATAATCATTATTAGTTTCCGATGGAAATCAATGATGTGAGAAATACAAGGGCTCTCTGTATTTTTTTGTTTAGTATCATAATAAGCTGATGTGATGATTGATGTATTATTAGAATTGGTGATGTATGTATTAAAATTAGAGAAAAAATTGTACATAATTTCTCTAATTTTCCCAGTCAAAAATAATTATAGTTCTTGTCCAGTCTCCTAAATTAGTCAAATTAGTTCTTCAGTAAAATGATACTAACCAATTATTATACTTAACAAATAAACTATATATTGTAAAAATCAATGTATTATGTTCAGAGATTACATTAACATATTGATAATTAACAACCTTGTGATATTTTTTTCAGATATTGCTATGCTCCATTTGGAAAGTCATTAGGTATTAAATACAATAGACCAAGGAAGGCTCCGAGTAACCCTAAACTTGAAGCTGCATACAAATCTTCACCCCACCGACCCACAGAGGTAATGTATTTTTTAATCTTTTTAAGATATAGCATATTAGTGTTTAGAACTTCTTGAATTCTGAAAGTATGAAAGTATTGCTGGACTGATGGGGCATTAAAATGACATGCAGTCCAAGTAAGGTGGTTGTCGAGTCCACTCTTTTAGAGGTGATGTAGTTCCGTAGGGTATAGCTTCTCAACATTTAAGGGAAAATATATGAGAAAAGTCAGAAAAAACCCAATGACAAAAAAATTCAACTCTTTGGTCATCATCAGAAAGAATATTATTGAGGATTTTCATTTCGATGTTTCTTAGAGATTGATTATCCTGTTAGACAGAACATTTTATTTATGATATAAATGACAGAATCACCTGTATAATTGGGGTTGAATAAAATAAAAAAAATATGATGCTTAATTTTTATGTGGGGCTTTATTTTAATGTTTAAATAAAACCTATAAAAGTCCTAAAGTTACTGCATTAGGAAGAAATTGGTGCAGAGAGGGAGAATCAGTTTATTGCAATTTTTTCCGAGAAATGGTTAAATTGTTAAAATTGTAGGTATCTCTTGAAATTTTACTTTACTAAATAATCTAAAGCGACCTAATACCGACCTCTTCCTTATTCCGACCACTGAGTTTTTATTCATTGCAACAAATTTATAAATAAAAATTTGACACAGTTTGCATCTTGTCTGCATCCTTGATCAGTGCCTAAAATATATCTTGATACCTGTGATATATGTTAGTGACATGCCTAGTGCTGGGAGGATATTGATGTAATTAATTAAAATAGGATAGGATGCAGGTCGCTGCCGACAGGTCTAAATGGCGGACAATGGGGGAGGCCTATGTCCAGCAGTGGACGTCCAAGGGCTGAAAAGAAGAAGAAGAAGAATTAAAATTATCAATTGTTGTTGCTATTATCATTGATATTTGGAAAATCTGTAAGGGAATATATTTTAATGAAATCAAACAAGATGAATAGGTACGTTAAATGTTTTTATTCACTTAAAGGTGCACATCCCAAATCATCGTCAATGTCATAATCAGATTCAGTGTTGCTGGAGCAATCCTGCATAATTAATTCTTGATTACATATGTTGTCAAAGTGAACATCACACTCCCAATCTTCTTGTATAGTTTTTGTAGCCCTGTTGACCACCTTCTTTCATTCAATCTTCTGGCCTAACATCTTCGCGTAGTCTACACAAGTAAGCTATGTGTTAATACAGATTACAATCTACTTATTTCCATGTTTCAACAAAATTGGTTCAGCAGTTTCGACATCATTAAGTAACACAGAGCTGTGAATAGGATTCTGTAAGGTCAGCAGCACACCTGGTGCTGTAGGTGTCTACGGGCGACGGTAACCACTTAACATCATGTGACCCGTCCGCTCGTAAGCCATCTATTCTATAAAAAAAATCAAAATTTCGTGTTTTAATATATTACGGGCTTACTTTTTTATCCAACTTCAAGACCTAATAAGCAAAGTCATAAAAGTATGCTATTGAAATCCAATTTAAAAACCGGTTTTAACAATGTTTGTGTCTTTGTTCTTTCTCACAACTAGGTGTATTTATGAAAACAATATCCATTCTTTTAGTGACATTGTTTTTTATTTAAATTTATTGAAATAAGTGTTTCTGTGTCACATTATGTTCCTACTTACCTACATCCAACACATTGTAGTTGAATGCAAGATATGCATTCAACTATGCAAGAATGAATCTTCATTGTCTTACTTAAGAAAACGAAACAATTGTATTTACCTTCAATTTTGCCCTCCAATTTCAACAGTATTCCATTGTCTAGTCTTTTTATTTTTTATCTGTCTATAGAGACGTTAAAGGTCAAGAGGTTACTAATCCTTTTTTTAACCACTCCTAAGTTGTAGAGATAGATGGCGCATCCGAGGATTTGTCAACCTTTAGGCTCCTCTTACATAATGCTACGTACATTTTGTCGACTCATCGGCGACGAGCGTCTGTGTACGAAGGATCTTATCATTTAATTCTAGACTATCTTTGACATGTATCGTGGACAGCGTCGACCTGTGCCATTCGGGCGCCCCAGGCGAGATTTTCTTCAGCGCCCTTTATTTCATATTATGCTAATAAAATCAGTGTTCTCAGCCAATCAAATAAAAAAAACAGCCAAGTGTGTATCTAGAGTAGTCGAAATTAAAACCTAGACCTCTTTCAGTTGACAGTTGACTAACTTTCAGTTAGTAATTTGAAATTTGGCATGGAGTTTGGTCTTTGGATACTATGTAAAAGATGCAATCAGAAAACAATCAAATGTTCACCTTTGCAAAGCGGTGAAAGAGATGGGTAGTTATTATCAGCTACAGACTTTAGATCGGTGAATTTCCATTTTTTTTAACTTTCTCTTGTTCTGTGGTGGCATCACCCTTTCCTAACCGATTGATTCGCTGGTGCGCGGCGCCCCTCTGGCCCTGACGCCCCGGGCAACTGCCCGGGTTGCCCCCTCCCTAAAACCGGTACTGATCGTGGATAACCATGAGTGCCAATATTCATTTACCACCAAGTAGACTGTCTGTTGCTCTGCAACCTTGTTCTATAAAAAAAGAAAATAAATAGAAAATCTAAAAATGTTAATAAGTTACACTTTCATCAACTATTCATCTATTCATCGCATTTGAATCAATTGTTTTTTTTCTGTAAAGAGCATTGATTCCTAACC
Source organism: Sesia apiformis (assembly GCA_914767545.1). Classification (NCBI taxonomy): domain Eukaryota; kingdom Metazoa; phylum Arthropoda; class Insecta; order Lepidoptera; family Sesiidae; genus Sesia; species Sesia apiformis. The sequence continues at coordinate 2,821,042 of OU611968.1, forward strand.
TTATTTAGCGTACCATCCACTTTAAAATAAAACGAAAACCTAGACTGCATTATTTATGTGAATGACAGAAAAGAAACAGGGAACATTTTTAAACATTTTTAGAATGTGCATTCTAAAAATGTACATCGCCCCCTTGGATCATTACAATACCCACAGGGGGGCGGTACGTATTGTGCGTATTGGTCATTCATTATTCATTTCGCATTGTTACCGTTTCGGGGAATTCCATTCTTGTGTTTCAGGTATGCGCTCTCGCGAAGCAACTGGACGTGACGGAGCGCCAGGTGGAGCGCTGGTGGCGTCTCCGCCGGAGTCAGGACAAGCCCTCCACCCTGGTCAAGTTCTGCGAGAACATGTGGAAGTTCACCTTCTACTTATGCAACTTCTCCTTTGGGCTGTATGTGCTGTGGGATAAGAAGTGGCTGTGGGATATTGACTATTGTTATATTGGCTACCCGCATCAGGTAAGTGTTATTTTTATTTGGAGCGGATCCACACGATTTTAAGCGTAATATTTTCAGAATGGAGTGAATGCTATGAATTACAAAATAAAAAATGTCATGATTGTAGAAACTAGACATACAAAGAAATTCGGCAAATGACAAGGAATAGGAATTCGTACGTACTCACACGATGCTGCAACTTGAATTCTCCAGCCTCCAGACACTAACTTTGCACGTTTATTAATTTTAACTGGGCCACTATATCACAGACACCAATTTTTAATTTCTTATTGACAAATTGCATCAATACGTTGCGACCATGCTTGACCGTTGTTGAGTGTGGCTAGACAAACAAATTCGATGTTGCCAAGTTCGCCCATACGTGGGGGAACTCAGAAAGTTTTGCTAAAAATAAAAGTAAAATGTTCAACAGATTCCATTTTTTTATTACATTTTTCAAAGTACTTTCCACCTATACAAAGTTTCATGCATCCGAACCAATTTTGTAAATATTTTTTAGTATTTTCTTAGGTTTTCGCGATTACTATACATTGCAATTAAACAACTTTTAACGGTTTAAATCGCGTATATTTGACATGATTTATATCCCGACGTTTCGAACACTTTGCAGTGGACGTGGTCACGGGGTGACTAATTGATTTTATTTGTCACTTGAGTTATTAAGAAATTATTACTACCGTCTGAAATTTTTTGAACTACCGTCTGAAATTTTTTAATCATAACATTCCCTATGCACGCAGTATTCGCTCACGGTGTCCAGAGGTCTTGCAGTATGGCGTTGGCCTTGTGATTTAATTAATTTAATGACTGGATCCCAAGCTGGTGGTACTTGCCAACCATCTTCTCTATTGAAATTTGGGTGTTTCTTAATTTCAATAGCCTCGCGTAACATTCTTGGCATGTACCGGGTCTCTCTAGCGAGGATTTGTGGATTATCAAATCGAATGTAATGGTTGGGTTTGTCCAGAGCATGTTCACAAACTGCAGACTTGGTCGAGCGTCTGTTCTTCATGTCAGCTATGTGTTCTTTTATCCGGATACCGATGCTCCTCTTTGTTTGCCCAGTGTATGATAACCCGCATTCACAATCAAGCTTGTAAACACCTGCATCTTGTAGGGGTTACAAGATGCATGTTATGTACCCCCTACAAGATGAATGTTATGAATTGTAACCCCTACAAGATGCAGGTGTTTACAAGCTTGATTGTGAATGCGGGTTATCATACATTGGGCAAACAAAGAGGAGCATCGGTATCCGGATAAAAGAACACATAGCTGACATGAAGAACAGACGCTCGACCAAGTCTGCAGTTTGTGAACATGCTCTGGACAAACCCAACCATTACATTCGATTTGATAATCCACAAATCCTCGCTAGAGAGACCCGGTACATGCCAAGAATGTTACGCGAGGCTATTGAAATTAAGAAACACCCAAATTTCAATAGAGAAGATGGTTGGCAAGTACCACCAGCTTGGGATCCAGTCATTAAATTAATTAAATCACAAGGCCAACGCCATACTGCAAGACCTCTGGACACCGTGAGCGAATACTGCGTGCATAGGGAATGTTATGATTAAAAAATTTCAGACGGTAGTTCAAAAAATTTCAGACGGTAGTAATAATTTCTTAATAACTCAAGTGACAAATAAAATCAATTAGTCACCCCGTGACCACGTCCACTGCAAAGTGTTCGAAACGTCGGGATATAAATCATGTCAAATATACGCGATTTAAACCGTTAAAAGTTGTTTAATTGCAATATTTTTTAGAGTCTTCCTCAGGTACCTCTTTCACAGCCTCTTCGAACGTAGCCAGCGCGTCTTCCAGCGACGAAAACTGCTTCCCTTTTAGTTGGGATTTAGTCTCTTGATAACTTGGCATGTCCTAAAACTTTAACAGACTTATTGTCCAGAAATCCCCTTGCTTTAAGCGCTGAGTGAGCGGCCGCGTTCCGGTGACTCTTGAAAGGCCATTAGGATCACAAGAATTTAGCCATTCTGAAAAAATAAAAAAAACGGCCGCGTTGTCGTGGTGCAGTAGCAGTCCGCGGGGAGACTTGTGTTTGGACAGTTGTTACTCACTGCAGGAAAAACGTTTGGCAAGCACGTGGCTACGTACCATTCTGTTAACACTTCGTAATTCTATTAACGCTGCTTTGGTTTCGTAAAGGTACATATATCAGGTACCCAGTTAAAATGAAAAAACTTTTGATGAATTTTTTTCCAGCGCTTCTTGCTCTTTTCACTGGTAAGCGTTGGCGGCTCAGTTTGAAACAATCAAACAGTAAATTGACGCTTAGTTTCGGTATCCAAGATTCGTCACCTGTGACAATGTCGTAACCGCGCTAAGACGACCATACTTTAAAATTTGTTATCATATCACTGCACCATTCAACACAAACTTGTTTTTGAGTCTCGGTGAGGTTGTGCGGCACTTACGACACTCCTGACTCCTAGATGCCCATATCATATTTCAATCACACTCCCAGATCTAATCTGCAATCTCTCTTGAATTCCCTCGTATATAGTTCGCTTGTATATAATACAAATTTAACTTTTCCCCGCCACCACTTTTTCTACCATAACAGCCGTTAAAGAGCGACGGCTCCTTTCTTCGTCAGCCAAACTTGGTCGAGCACGCTTAAATTCATTGTACCAACGATACACAGTTGCCTTAGAAGGGCATTTGTCTGTAAACGCTATTTGAAGTCCATTAAAAGAATCTTCAGGTTTGAAGAACATTTAAAATCATACAAATATATGGCGCGGAAGTGTTCTCGTTGAATATACATTTTTTTATTGAGACATTTTTAATGAAAAAATGGGGAAATTTGAATTTCAAATGTTTTGTTTTTATGTTATAGATAGTCATAGTTTTAATTGACAGTTCAACCAGCCAGTGTTCCATAGATAAAAAGTATTTGTCTAATGACCAAGACTTTTTATCTATGGAACACTGGCTGGTTCTGGATTGGGATTCTGGATTCTGGTTCTGGGTTCTGGCTGGTGAACATTCTGGATAGCCTGGGGACAGGACAAAGAAATATAGTTTACTACTTGACAATTATTTTTGTAGAATCAAAGTGGCAAGCGAGCAGACATTCCTATTGATGGTAAGTGGGTGCTCCCCCATGAACATGACGAGAACTTATAAGTCCCTAGTTTTTCCAAGGACCGCAATATAGTACTGAAGCCATTCTTCTATAATGCCATTACAGCCACGCACGAGTAACGAGAGATATCAATTGCTTCTCATCACATACCTATTAAATATTTTAGAGCCCTTAACCGCCTAGTGATCTACTAGAGGAGCCCTATGTCCCGCAATGGGATTATGTACGCTGATATGTGTCCAATTCCTTGTAACAACAGATTACCCAACTCGTATAATAATCTATTCTCCAAAGCGGACATATTCTGTTCCACTTAAGTAATATTTAAGTAAAACATATCTAGGATTCTCACGTCCTCTGTACAGGGGACGTGAGTTCTGTGGTGTTTCTCATACTAAATTCATTATCGTAAAATAAATATATTCATATATGAAACACAAGTATAAATAAATATATATGTCAAAATACTTGCCAGTATACTACTTTTTCATTAGTTTTTATTCAGTTTTAGTTTCTTCTTGACTCTTACACACAAATGCACTTACACACACATACACATATAAATACACTTGCCTGAGTCTTATGCGATTGTTCATTGTATTAGTAAGCCCATGGCGTACAATAATTATCCATTTTGCATCATTTACATAGTAAAATCTTTTTTCGGCAAAAGGCTTAGTTTTTACATGTACAATAAATACGCTTTCCTGTTTTGCTGTGATTTAAATAAATATTAATATAAATTTTCTAAAACTATACATTTCGCTCAGGGTCTAACAAACGACATATGGTGGTACTACACAATATCCTCAGCCTTCTACTGGTCATTAACCATAACGCAGTTCTGGGATGTTCGCCGCAAGGACTTCTGGCAGATGTTTGTACACCACATAGCCACCATAGCACTTCTGCAGTTCAGCTGGGTGTGCAATCTGCACAGGATCGGGACATTGGTGCTGCTGTTACATGATTGTGCTGATATCATTTTAGAGGTTTGTACTATTAGCCTGCCGTTTGTCGTGTGGCGTTGGCCGGCTTCATAAATAGGGTTTAGGCGCAGAATGTGCATTTCACAAAATGTCTACTTGATAAAAAAACGTGCACTGCGCATAATGTGCTCCTTTCACAAAGTTCATTGAACAAACAATATAATGTCATTTGAGTAAAAAGTAACAAAATGAAGGAGTCTCTCAAAAATGAAACCCTTAATTTAACTGTATTTATAGTAACTTAAGAGATAGATAATGTACAAAAATAATTTGTAATAATAAAAAACATCACACGCGAAAGAAACGTTTGATTTTAGTTTTTCTAATTATAGTACACTAGCTGTGCCCGCGACTAACACGCACGCGTGGAATTTTAGTTGTTAAACTTCAAATTGGGATATATTTTCTTTCCGTCAGCCAATTTCGATGAAACAAAGCCCATTCGAAACGCCAAGCTAAGCTTAATTAACCTGTGGAAACCTAATGAAAATCCGTTCAGTGGTTTTGGAGATTAGCGTGTTTGAACAGAGTGACAGACAAAAATTTTCAAAATCGTCTTTTTGTATTCTGATACTCTTCCTTGATCGCCCCCAATCAGTTTTTGGTAAATATATTCAATGTACAGACACACTGGTTCTACAGTTTTATTATATGTACAATATACGTACATACGTAATATATACGTACATTAATCATCACCCTCATCTTTTCCCGTGGCTGTTGTGAAAGCGACTAAGGGATAAAGCCCAAGCGCTGAGGAATTACACCATCTGTAAATGAGTGAGTGGCCTCGCCAGGCCGCTTGATCAGCGTGGCGTTTTAAGGCCATACATCCCTCATGCACAGGACGGCGCATCCAGCAGTGGATGTTTTATTTATTTATTTATTGTGGCCTGTATTTATTTATTTCATTAGGTTCTTCAACATGCTACCATACATATGCATTATTAATATATAATATATAATTTATTACATTAACATTTTATTATATAGCAGCTCCCTTATAGAATGCAAAAAGTGTTTTATAAGAACGGGTGGACTGCATCACAGTTGGTTAGAAATAATAATCTAAATAATTGCCAAAAACAACTTGGTGAACAGAACAACTCAAGAGTAGTATCTCGTACACGGGCAACTTGTTTTTGATACTATCTGAGAGATTTTTTGGTACATGGTGTCCATTCAAGATGAGTAAGCGCTCATCGGGAGATCACCGTATCGGAAAACAAAACGTGAGGCTCCCTCTGAAATAAGGTAACAAGGGTTCCAAATCGTGGATGCGAACTCGAGATCACTTACTAAGGGGTTGAATAAAATAAGCTCTTATACGCTTTTGTGAATATTGATTCTTTATTTTTTATGGACAATGGCGGCAGACTAGCATACAGTCAACATGATGGTAAGTGGCTACTGTCGCTAATAGACATCCGCGATACATGCCAACATTAATCCAAACTGGGAAACGTTGGCACGCCCCCGGATGCGCTGTCTACCTTTGGAGATATAGAAATGGATTTTGAGAAAGGGTTGGGAAAGAGGGATGGGATGGGATTAGGCTCTGGCACATCTCACTCACTACCGAAACACGCACGTACATTAGGGAAATAAGATAAAGTGGGAAATACAGTACATTTCAAGGTAGTCTTCTGTGAGAGAGGGGTAACGGGGCCAGTCGAGCGCGCCCAGCGGCTGTTGGATTGCAGCGTGCACTCTCCCCCTGTTATATGGGAGATTCAATAAATAAATATTAAATATTGAAAGATAATAGGATTCCTTTTTCTGAATGTTATTGTAATAATAAAAGTTTGATGTGAATGTTTTCAGGCAGTGAAAGCAGCGAAGTACGCAAAGTATCAACGATTATGCGACACGTTATTCCTCATATTGATCGTGCTGTGGATCGTGACCAGGGTCGGAATATATCCCTTCTACATTATTTGGAGGTGAGATGATGAAATCAAAAACTTAATTGGCCAGTTATTGAAATATCGTAGCTCGATATTTGCAATGAAAAGCAACATAAGAGCTGATATTCGAATTTTAATTTGAAAACAAAAAATTACTAAACAAATACAGTGATTCATCGCTTTAGACGGTAGACGTGTCGTCACCTTTTTTGACCAATGGTGTTCTTTACAATTCTTAGGTCTGTTTCACTATTGGTCAAAAAAGGTGACGACACGTCTACCATCTAAAGCGATGATTCACTGCATTCTTAACGCGAACCAAGTTTAGTGATTGTTTTATTTGTTTTCAAATTAGAATGACCATTCGAATATCAGCTGTTATGTTGCTTTTCATTGTAAATATCGAGTTACGATATTTCAATAACTGGCCAAAATAACGCGAGGGGGCTTTTGTTGATTGACTTCTTAGGTAGAAGCGGCATTCCTTGCTTGACTAATTATCCGAGAGAGCTATTCTCGATTCTCTTGATTAACTAACTATATGAGACGATATTTCTTGCTTGACTAACTATGCAAGCGCGCAGACACTATATCTTTATTGTCACCACAGAGCGTAAACCTAACCTAAACACTTTTAAATCTGCTGCCATCGATTTGCTGCCACTCAATATATTTCTGCTTCTAATTTCATTATTTCCCGTTAAAATTACAATTTGTATTTCTGCCCATGTTTGTCAGTTCCTTACAAGGGCCTCAACTCTACCTGGCCCGGAGCCTCGAAAAATCTTAAAACCGACCCCGGTGTTCATTATAAATTCAATGCAACCAGTCCTTTCAGTATCTACAACTGGACGTGGATCTCCTCAAGCACATTGTCCCGTGTATAAGGGATGTATTGCCTTAAAACGCCACGCGGGCCAAGCGCGTTGGCGAGTCCACTGTTTTAGAGATGGTGTAGTTCCTCGGGGCTCGTGATAGTCGCATAGTTTATCTCTTAGTCTCCTTTTACGTCACCCATGGGAAGAGATGGGATGGTGCTGTTCTATAGCCGGCACGTTCATTATAAATATCAAAATTGTAAATATTATTATAAATACCCCCTTTTCTCCAGCACATCGATACGCGCCCCGATGTTATTGCCGATGTTCCCAGCGTACTACATCTTCAACTCGTTGTTGATTTTACTGCTCCTGCTACACATTGTTTGGACCTGGCTAATATTGCAGGTCGCATACAACACCATTAAGGCTGGACAGGTATGACTACTAGATTTTGTAGACTTTTCTTAACCCGCTTTTTAAAATTTTGTTTTGTTAATCTAGGAGAAAATTTAACTAGTGAGACTTCCGGGCTATTCCCTGTAGTTCAATCGTTAACATAAGACAGTTTCAATTGAACTAAAGGGAAACATAATTTCCATTAGATCAATGATTGAACTGATCGTTGAAGCGGGAATGTAGGTTGATTTTCGGGTCCGTAAGACGCGGGCTACGTTTAAATCTATGGACTTGTATGAGCGACGTCATACAGAAACCGCAAAAGATTGGAAGCGGGTCGGGTGTTTTTGTTTATCGAAGTTATTTGCATTTTTTTATTTTTAAACAGTCTAGCAAATAATTAGTAGATTATTGCAATAATTGTATGTAATATCCTACTTTGTCGTATTTCCCCAATGTACATACGTGTTTCGGTAGTGAGTGAGATATGCTGGAGCCCGTTCCCATCCCTCTCCATTTTCTCAACTCTTTCCCCAATCCATTCCTTAATTTGCAAATGTAAGGAGCGCGACCGCGGGCGTGCCAACGTTTGTCATTCTCGACTTATATTGGTATGTATCACGGATGTCTATGGACGACAGTTCCCTTTACCACCAGGTGGACTGTATACTCGTCCGCCGCCTTTTTTTATATAAAAAAAGTAAGTTTTTAAAAAGTTACAATTTCTAGATGGAGGGCGACATCAGGAGTAGTTCGGAGCTGAGCGACAGTTCGCAGAATTCCACCAATGGGACGCCGCATCGGTTCAATGATAAGAAGTGAGTCAAATGATTTGTTTTAATTCTTATTTTATCTTATAAGTAGTCATCTAATTGGATTTCCAATCAGTTTGACCCAATTTGATCTTTTCTTTACCTCTAACTCTGTCGTCTACTGTTGGTCCGCGAATATAATATCGATACACTAGGACTAATGTTGACTGGGAGAGACTAATCCGACTAATCCGCCTTTTGTCACTTTGTGCATTAAAGAATAAATAAATAAACGGACCAGTTAATTTTATGGACGCCGCATGTTAGACCCAATGAATGTGTATGAAACACATATGACCAAATAGGTCGTATGTGTATGACCACATAGGTCATATGTGTATGACCAAATAGGTCGTATGTGTATGACCAAATAGGTCGTATGTGTACGACCAAATAGGTCATAGAATGGCGAACTCGCCGCAAACTCTTATTTTCGATCATGTAATAGAACTATGGAGGGATTGTTTTTTTGCGTGAGAAAAGCGAAAAACAGTTCATGCAATTACAAAAAAAAACAGCAGTAGTTTTCATTGCTAAGTAAAAATAACCAACCTGATATACGCCCTCGAGTACCCTACATTCGCTGTGTTTTATTCAATCAATTTAATCAATTTATTGCAGATGCGTAAGCCTTTAGAATAACTGAGTTGATTAGAATCATAAATGGTCATCTCCCTTTGACAATATTTGTGTGTATAGCCATTTTTTTATATTTAGCTCCTTGCACATGCAATGGTTACGGTTAGCATTAAAATAACTTCCTGAGTTAGTATTATTCAATTAAAAAAGGAAAAAACTATGACTTCACGGTAATTTAGGGGCCATCCATAAATTTACGGCACACGAATATCATGATTTTTGGAGTTCCGTCCTTGTCACAGGTGGTCACATTTGTGTGACCCCCTCCCGTCCTTGTCACAGGTGATCACATTTGTGTGACCCCCTCCCGTCCTTGTCACAGGTGGTCACATTTGTGTGACCCCCCCCCCCCCGTTGTGACGTCACATATTTTGCAATTTTAAATTTAGAAATTATTAAATTAAAATAACCTTATAATAATATTGATAGAGTTGGTAATATTTTAAAGGTTTTCGTTAGAGTTGAAGTTTAGTTTTAATACTTTAGATTTATACATGTGACGTCACGAAGCTTATGACTCGTCCCCCCACTCCCTTGTCATACGATGTCACACTTTGTTGACTCCGTCCCTCCCCCTTAACGTGTAACGTAATTTATGGATGACCCCTTATTAGAAAACAAATGAGGTTCAAATGGTTATTGGTTAAAGAAATATATTTTTTGGATTTGACCGATTTTGATTCCAAGCGACACGATTGTTCTATATATTCATATATAAGATTCTACAAAAATAGTGTGAAGTATTCTAGTATGTCATTCGGTGGGTTATTTGGAACAAAATATAAGGAGGTACATTAATTTACCAGTCCAAAACTTGTAACAGTTTGTAGAGAAATTAGAATCAAAATCAAACTGATTAAAAGTTCAATTTGCTAAGTATGCGTTACTAAGTAGTTACATAGCGGATATGAAGTAAGTGAACAGGAGCGCGTTCAAAGGTCAAACACCTAAACGAGCGAATGTGGATAGTATTATGCACAAATTATTTATTTTTAAAGTAATAAAAAATTAAATGCATGTTCATTTTAGTTAGATGTGCACTAATTGACATATTAAAATATTTTTCACTATTTTTGTGGGACCTTATATATTTGTAACATCTTTTATAGTTTGCATGCTATGTCCCAATTAGTATACAGTCTGCATACATGTCTTTGAGAAACAATTTCTCAAACCTCAACTTATTATTTTCAGAGATAAATGAAAAAATGGCGCCTCACCAAATTTTTTGTCTCACTCTACGCTCACAAGTACCCACTCGTGCGTTTCACAACACAACAACACATTCACAAAATAAAATACTCTGTTTATTAATAAAACAAATCTGTGGTTAATATTAATAAAACATCGTGTGGGTTTAAATTGAAAAAAAAAAATTAAGTAAAAGTATTTAAGGCCAGTTTTAAAACTGGTTTTAAGTAGATCGAAAAGAAGAAAATATAACAAAAATACTGCCCAGTTTTAGAATTGGACAGAAAAATTTGTATAGAAAATAAATGTGTCCAAAAAAATATGGACAGAAATTTTTGTTGTTTATGAATTTAAAAAAAAATGTGGATACAAGAAATTCAGAATGTTTCCGAATATTATCGCGACTTCTGTATAATGTCACTAGAGTCTGACCAACGAAACAAGAAAATAGCGGCAAATGAAAAAAAAATAATCTAACACTCATTGAAGTCATATCAAAATGAACTTACTAAAAGAATTTTTTTCAAATAATAACAGAAAAATTAAAAAGTTACCGCTCATTAAAATCACAACAAAATTAAGTCTTTTTTTCCTATTTGCAAATCTTGGAGTCATGTTACGTTTGCCACACTCTTAAAACCCAAATAAAACATACATTTGAAAAATATAAACTAGTATTCAGACGTATAGGAAGTAAAGAAAGTGTTTTTTCCTTACTGATCAATGATTTTGAGATCTTCAGATTGAAATAAAAGAGGCTACATAATACTTTATGAATTTATTTTTTATGAATAAAACTGTTTTTAAGAGATTCCATAGTCGAATACCGAAGAAATCGGACAAACTACCTCTTGCTATAAACGAGGCGGAATGTGACTGTAGTTAAAACTAAAATGGATTCTTGTTTTATAACGCCTTTTATATTGGGAAAATTACAGACATTTTTTACATATAGTTTGGCAAAGACGAGTATTCAGAAATTATTTTTTTAAAGTAGCTTCAATATGTCTCCCACTTGTGGGCAAAGGTAATAAATAATATTTTCAAAAATATTATTTATTACCAAAATTATTTTTTTTAATTTATAATATAGAAACTAAAAAGGTTTTTAGGTTAAAAAAAAAACAAATGTTTTTTTAACTTTGCAGTCTTCTCTGTGGTAATCAATTACTTTGATATTTTCGTGTTTATTACACATAATATTTATTTATCTATTATACAGAGGCACGCGTTATTTTTACCGAGTGTAAATGGTTTGCCATTTCATTCCGATGCAAATTTACCTTTGCCTAACTAGTGGCCACCATTCATTCACGACAGATTGACCTGTTTCGGGGCGCTCGTTGACCGACTGAATGGTTTTAAGACTGGTGTTATACGGTCTATAGTTTTAACTACACAAACATTTGCCTTGACTTTTATTAAATAATATACAGCGTGATGTATTCCCGAAAATTTAAACCACGGATTTATTACATCGACTGCGTTAATTGATATATAAATGTTGCTCATTTTTTTCTCTAAAATTCTTCTTTTTTTAAATTTTTCATTCATATTTGCTAATTACAAAATATGAAATATTGGTTTTTACCAAAATAAAAGAAAAGAATCCGTCACATTTCACGTCAAATAAGTCGGAATCAGGAGCAAAATTCATATGATTTTTAGTTTCTGGGATTATTGACACACCTTGTACGTTTGGAAATATATCTACGTTTTAATACCTACTATGCTACATAATACCTATTATTCTATACTATATACTGGGACCACGTAGTTGGTTAGATAAGTTATACTAGCGATAACGAAAAAGGTTCGATTTGACGTTTTAAGCTGTCTAAAAACATACTGCGATAAATGACTTTATATTTGCATAATTTTCTAATTATGTACATATTTTCAAAACAATTTTTGTAATTCATTTTTTTACATTTTCACATTACATTTTAATTCAGTTTTCATTTTTTAAGTTAGGAAAGGTCGGTATAAAATGAATGACCTTTGCACGAATATTCTTTACCGCGTAAAAAACTGCAGAAACACTTGTGGATATTTTTTCTTAAATATTCAAAACACTTTAAATTAACATTTAATTTTATAAAAAATAATACTTACTAAAGATCTAGAAACACGCTTTAAGTTCTTATTTTTAAGATGGTACAATTAAAAGATATTTTTTTAAAGATGCCACTAAAGTTTTAATATCTGTGTGACTAAAAACGATAACAAGGTTCCTTTATGTCACAAATGTATTCGTATATTTGTTAAATATAGGAATTTGACAATCACCCCGTTTGATCTAGATCTAGACAAACAGATGAACCTAAAATCTAGATTGCGTATGAATTAAATAATCCCTGCGTAGAACATTCATCGTAAATATTTATATTGTACCATCATAACCTCTAAAAGCGTGTACCCTACACATAAAGAAGCCAGTTAAATTTCGAACACTATATGTCGTTAGAGTTTATATTGCAATGTCAACTTGAAATGGCACTTTTTGGCGGGAACTCGAGAATTAAAAGTTAAGTTTACTTTTATTTATTATCATATGAAATGAAAAGTGTATGAAAGATCATATCCCGTCATTTAAATCTATGTTTATTATTATAAAATTGTGTATTTTGGCTTTTATTCAAAGTGCCGTAATGTTTGTGATAATTAAATAAAAACATAAGACTGCGGTTGTCGCCCGTTGCCCAGGGAGTCCCAACTTTTCTGTCCTCAGTAAACGTAGTATCACTTTACTCCTGGACATTGACGAGATCTGTTTTGAATTATGAAATTGTTGACTACGAAGAAGAATCGACACTCGCACAACGTGTTTATAGCGCATTTACCATATAAGAAAAGAAAAACTTGAAATGTCAAATCCGACCTTTCGCGTTACAACTAGCTCAATGTTGCTTGAGTAGTCTTAGTGTAAAAAAGTGGCGTTCTTAGCGTTGCCAGAACAAAAAAAATGTTAAAGTTTCAATGGAAGCGTTTATAAATAATGTTTGTATCATTTATTTATTTATTGTGTTTTTAATTAACATGTGAGTGTGAATGATGCTTTTTGTATTATACAAATGTACAGAAATCCAATAGCATGTTCTTTAATAGACAATAATATACCTAATATTGTACTAATAAAGAGTTATAATTTGATAAAAGTAAATTTATGTGTTGAATGGTGTAGTATAGTTTGTATTGGTCGATCGAGCGTTCCAACGAATACAAACTCCTTTGCAGTTCACCATCAACTTATTCAACAAGCGATTATGTTTCGCCAACCGCAAATATAACGTTTTAGTTCGTAAAGACCTATTCATTCAATTAGAACAACGACAATGAAAGTTAATCAACGTCGTTAAAGTCATTTACGAACGCAAAAACAGTTTGTATTCGTGCGGACGCTCGTTTGATTAAAGGCAGCATTCTGATTGAAAAATTCCAATTTTGTCTACCAATTTTACAAATAAAATACTTAAAAGTAATCTTACAAATAAGAACAAATAAAAAGTAAAGACTTCTTTCACTCGAATTCTAAGCATTCGCGTTAAAAATGTTAAGCACCATCGCCGTATATAATGTATCTCTTCGTTAAACATTAGAATCCGTTAAAGGTCTCATAAACTATAAGTCTATTTCATCGGGTCTCAATGAGGATTTTATTTCCTGAATTGTTGCTGGGAAGGCCCTAAACACATCGAGCGGGCGAGTATGCGCATCTTAGCGGCTATCATGCAACTAATCAGAAATCTCTCTGTTATTTGAACTTCATAATACGAAATAAAATAACAGTTTAAACCTGTAAATCGACTGGCTTGAAACACTTAAGTGGTATTTTAAAAGTTTATTGTATGCTTCCAAGTATGACATAGTAAAGGCGCACACAAGACGCTACTACGGCCCACAACGCACTTTAAAACGTTTAGCGCACGTTTAAATGCGTATCGCACTTCAAAAAGTTTAAAGTGAGTTTATGCGTCATAGTAGCGTTTCTTGTGTGCCTGTACTGTGTACTTGTGGGCGTATTATAATAATAATAATAATAAAAACATCTAAGTACTTGTTATTATGAAGTTCAAATAACAACGAGTTTTGCTTGATTCCAATATTTCCAATGTACAGCGTAGTATAGCGTTTGTAATGCATTCATAATACAAAATTGATAAATATTTCACAGCGTAAAGTGACAGATAGGGCTCGTAAAAACGTGAGTTCAAAATCCCACTGAACCGCGGATTTTTAAATAATCACTAGGTGCCGATGAAGGAAAAAATGAGGTAATACGCATGCTCGAGAATAAAAAAAATCTAAGGCATGTAATCCGTTAATTCCCACTGGGCCCGCGTGATGGATCGTGGTCCGAAACTATGTAATTTACCAAAGGTAGTTTATATCCTGTAGTGGAATGTTATAAGGCCGATATTGAGTAGGCTATCAGGACCGCGCTGTGTGTACGAGAACTACGTTTCAGTACATTCAGAAAAAAATACCTTGTGTATTTAGTACTTTAGGCACTTTTTATATTGTATTATAAAAAAATATCTATTTTCTCAATAAATAAACTGCATACCATTTTATCGAAAAATTTACGTCCAAAGATTGCTTTCTGAATAGAAATTTTGTAGATTTATATTGTTTTAGATTTCACGTTGTCATTAAATATGTTTTTCAATTATTTTGTTGTACATTTTTTTTATTTGCGTATATTTTAGAGCTTGAAACCGGTACCAACAGTAACAGCCTTAAACCCTTCATATGAATCCAACGTCACAACCAGAACTATGTTCTGTTTCTTTCTCTCGTATCTTATCAGGCGCGGATTTAGAGGGGAGGCAAGGGGTGCAATTGACGAGTCGAGCATTATCATAAATTTAAAAAACAAGATTAAAAACTAATAAGTACGGGTAAACATAATTAATTTTAATAGTTAAAAATAAACAAAAATCAATTATTATTTTTTTATTCATATCTTTTTTACAAGATAGATAAATAATTAAATAATCCAATGTAAGAATTATGTAGATTGAGAAGTAAAATTTTATATATTTTTTTCCTTTAGAACAAATTTTCTAAGAGATAGGTAAGATTACAAAGAAATTGACCCTCGCCCCGGGTGGAGCCCTGTATCCGCGCCTGTATCTTATATTAATTTTCACTCTTGTTTTCTAACCGTCCTCGTAGGTAAAAAATAAAGGAAATATAAAGCGTAACCAGGGCCGGCCTTAGCGGTTTAGTCGCCCTGTGCAAGATATTCGATTGCGCCCGTTTTCCGTGTAGAGCGCCCCTCAAATTCTAGACACCTCCTCTGCCCCGGCACCCCGTGCCGTAACGTAATCGATACTTCCGTATCTTTTTCTTTCCTAAAAAATCTTGATAGCGAAAAAAAACGTCCACAAGTCCAATATCTTACTATCTTACGTGAAAAGGTATCTCCTGATACTCATATGATGGCGAAAAAGTCACCTCAAAATATTTTTGTGCTCCCTCTTTCTATCCGAGCCCGTCTGAGTGCGTAAAGTGCCTTCCGAGGCTCCGCGCCCAGTGCGGCCCTACCCTTAAAGCCGGTCCTGAGCATAACATTAGTAAATCTCGTTGAACTTACTTAGAGGCGAAAATCTAAAAAAATGTTATGCTTAATATACCATTTAGTGTGCATAGTATAGTATATATCCATATTAGGATAGTTTTTATTGTATTGTATAGAGTCCTATTTAAACGAACAAGACGCCTAAATAAATGTCGCATTTCTTAAACTTTCCACTAATATATTTTTTTGATATATTTTTTTAATTTTACAGAATGCATTTGTTTTTAAAATCAAACTTTTACAATATTTTTTTATTCAATAATTACTAGCCATTTTGATGTTGAATGTTACCTACCTAAATAGAATTTTAATAATATACAATTTATAATAAAAATATGTTTATCTGGTGAACTTATTGCTACAAGTGCTTTCAATGTAAATTCTCTGACTTATCGAATATACTATTATATTACAATTATATACGATTTGTATCTTATAGGATTGACTGATCGAACGTTTGAAGGAATGCAAACTTTTTTGCAGTTCATTATCTACTTAATCAACAGGCGGTTAGGTGGCGCCAACAGCAAATATAACGTTGTAGAATAAACTCGTTCATTCAGAGTTCCAGCAACGAATGTGAACTTTATCGTCATCACAATAACTCGGTTACGAATGCAAAAGAGTTTGTAGTCGTGTGTTTGCTCGTATCATTCAAAAACAATTTAACCAGTGTGTGTTGTAATGTTATTGTCAAAGATGTTGTGTACATTTGATGTACTGTGAATTTGTATGTGTATGTATCAGATCAATTTGTATAGTTCTTTCATCTTACGAAGGCGCGTTACGCTTAGTAATGCTCGTACATTGTTTTAGTGTGAGTGTAAACTTGAGAACGCCGTTGGTCCCGACGCCGCGGCGCACACTAAAACAATGTACATGTACGAGCACGACCACTACTGAGCGTAACCCGCCCTTTTGAGATTAAAGAACTATATCTTATTTTAATTTATCGGATATTATTGGGCAATACATTAATTCTAGCACTGAAATGTATGTTTATGTAATCTAAATTTGTAAGTGGAGAAAATAAATATTGTAAAAAATATTATATAATGTTTTGCCGAATAAAACTCAAATTAATTTGTAATTATTACAAAGAATTGTGAATATACGCGTTAATAATGTTGTGTTCCCAAATAAAACTACAGTTTGAGTAAGAAATGTTTTTTATTAAAGTACCCTATTTAATTTTTTACAGTACAAATTACCTACAGTATATTTCAATTTTACAAATGACTTTTACAATAATATAAATAGAAAATTGGTTATATTTTCTCTGAAAATATTAATCCAATATAAATGTCTTAGAGTCTGACCAATGAAAGAGGCGGCACAACGGAGGCAAATTTAAAAAATTCTTGCGTTGACATTAATCACAGTCCGGTACTTAAAATATGGCATTGGTATTTTATAATTTCTAAAATTATATATTTAAACTAGATTTTATTTTCTGTTTTTATTGTGATATGAAAGTTCTTAAAATGATTAATTATATTTGATAAATGATGTGTTCAAACCAATAGAAAAGAAAAACCCGTGCACTACAAACTCAACTTAGTCTTTAAAAATGCTATATATACGTCTGTAGCCTGTTTCATTGGTGAGACTATATATCCTTACACATTGTCACTTCAATTCTTAAACATAAATAATAATGATATATAATTGAGCACAATTGATTTTAGTCCTTTATCGTGAAAGTCATTTGTCAAACTATTAGTATGTCGACTTCAACCAGTCGCACCAAGTAACATTGTGATCATTATGCAATCGTTATTGCAAATTTAATATCAATACACTCGCTATTAGTAACATTAATTTTCTTCACGGCAACGGTGTTCCGTCTCTCACATAGTCCAATGTCTATATTATTCACGCACGAGTCCCGCACAAACGTCAATAATATTTCGACACTAAAAGGAGTTTTAGTAAAGTTCACTGTCATCAGAAACACTATCATATTCGTCTCTGTAAGTGTTCTTATGCTATATTATAGAGAGGCTGATTCGCCTGTCGAAGATCATGTCCATGTTACGTATTTTGGCGGCGCGTTGCGCGTCGAAGGGAGTGCGGAAGGCGACCCGCGCGTCGCCCGTCGGCTGCCCTCTCTCATTATACCGCCTTATTATATCGTCCTGAGTCAAGTCAAAATCGGAGAAGAAGCTCATTATATCATCCACCGTGGCGCGGAATGGAACATTCTCCATAGAAACGACGCAACCTGGTGCGCCAAAATCCTCTAATGCCGGGTCGTCCTCTTCGTTCCTATCGCGGCCGTTGTCAAACCCGCCCCGACCTCGACCGAATCCACGGCCCCTGCCTCGGTCGTATCCACGATCAAAACTGCCTCGACCTCTAGAACCGCGGTCACCGCGCCCCCTGAAGTTTCCTCTCGACTGGTCAAATCCCCCTCGACTATTAAAACCGCCGCCGCGATCGAACCCGCCTCGACCTCTGAACGACGCGCGAGGGTTTCCAAATCCTCCTCTCTGTGCTTCGTAAAAGACCGGTTGTTGCGGAGGACCATTGCCAAGTAACGGTTCGCGAGGATCAATTTGTTTTGGTCCTTCGAGCGCGTCCTCTACTACACTCCTCGCGACGAGGTCCACGGTCACTCGGTATCCCTCCAAATTGTGTCCATGCTTTGTCGCGGCTTGCCTCGCTTCCTGTGTAGATCTAAACTCGCAGAAACAGTCTCCGGACGGCATGCCGTTCGTATCTAGCATCAGGTGTATTCTAGCCGGCACCGCTCCTGTGTCCGACAAAAAGTTGACTATGGTTCTGTCAGTCGCCTCACTAGGTAGTCCCTTCATGAGCACACAGTCGAGCGGTTCGTCTTCCATTTGGTTGGATGTCGGGTTATTAAGTGGTGGTCCTTGTATTTGGTTTATGGGGTTGGGGAAGCCGGGTCTTGCGGCCCAGTTCGCAGCGGCAGTGCGAGGATCTACGGCCCCGGGGCCTGGGAAACCAGCTGGAAATTGCGGCGGAAACTGATTTTGAACCGGGAAATTGGGTTGCTGCAAGAATGGCGTTGGGAAGTAGGCACCGGCGCCGGGAACTGGTTGAGGTTGCTGTGTGGGTAGGACGACATTCGGCGCCTGTGGCGGCCCGTTATCAAACTGCTGTCGGCGTTGCCGCGGATCTCTTGGCTTCACGGGTTCCGGCTCGGGTTGCGGCTCGTTATCCGCATTACGTTCGTTACGGCCTAACTCCTGCGACTTTTCGATCTTTAACTTTTCCTGTTCGTACTCTTGATCGCTCACTATCGTGATAGTAGGATTTCGTCTATTTATAATTAACTGTTCTTTTCTGTTAAAAGCCAACTTTGCGTCTTCCGATTTCACGAACTGCACGAACGCGGTTTTAGTGCGTGTCATCCGACAGTTCGTCAATATTATGGAGAGCAAGGAGAAATCACTGAACATTTTGATGATGTCGTGTTCCTTTACGAAGTTTGGTAAGTCGGCCAGTTTGAGAACGCTGAACGGAGGGTGTAAAACCTCGGCATCGGCGATTATGAGACCGGGATCTTCTTCGTCATTGTCTTCGCGATACGGGAGGAACGAGTCGACCGCTTGCATGTAAGCTTCGTCGTCAAGATGTTCGACTATAACTTGAGCTCCTTTCAGTTCGTTGACCTTGCTTTGCAGCGCGAGATGCTTTGAGCGCGAGTCGCAAAAACGAACGAAAATGTTCCCCGTACGACGTCCCATGTTGTCATTGATCATCTTGATGCCGTGTTTGTCTATCAGGAAAGGGAAGAAGCGGCGTACGTCACCGTAGCTGGTGTGGTTAGGAGCGTTCCTAATAGCAACAGAGCAGTCGCGCTGTTCGTTTTCGAAGCGCGAGGGGCGTCCCTCTCGGCGGAAGTGTCCGCCCCGTGCCATACCGCCCCGTCCTCCCTGGAATTTTCCCCCATTCTGATCCATTTGGAACGCGTTTGGATTACGCTTCTTGCCCAATTCTTCGAGCTTGTTAAATGTATCATTCATGCCAGAATCGAAGCGGTTGCTGACTATATCAGTTTGCATTTGCATCGGGCCGTTCGGCATTTGCGGATAGTTTATCGTCTGTGGCATCTGTTTTTGCATGACAGGATTCTTGCCGAACGCCACGGGAGGTGGTGCTGCGGGATTCACGTCCAGTTGTTTGTCGTTGGTCTGATTCTGTGGCGATTTGCGATCTCTTGTTGCGCTGGTTTCGCTGCGACGTATGCGCCGTGGCGAGCGGTCGCGGGACCGGCTGCGTTCTTTCCTGTCTCTTTTACGATCCCGCCTTTCCCTGCTGCGGCTGCGATCGCGACGGCGTCTTTCTCTAGAACGAGACCTGTCCCTGCGGTCTCGTTTGCTTTTCCTATTTCGGTCACGTGACCGTGACCTTGATTTAGATCTTGACCGGGATTGAGATCGACGTCTATCTCGACTGTCGCGGCTTCTTTTAGTGTCGGATTTCTCATCTTCTTTTTCTGTATCGACCGAGTTTGCCGTAGGGCTTTCCATTGGAGCAGGGGGTTCTATAACGGCAGGTTGGGGGATTTCTTGAGGGTTGCCTATGCCGGGTATACCTCCGAAGAGAGAAGTGG
This sequence comes from Sesia apiformis, assembly GCA_914767545.1. Lineage (NCBI taxonomy): Eukaryota > Metazoa > Arthropoda > Insecta > Lepidoptera > Sesiidae > Sesia > Sesia apiformis. The sequence continues at coordinate 2,841,545 of OU611968.1, forward strand.
TGTTGTTGAGAGCTGCTGAGAAGGGAGTTACAGTCGCAACGGTAGTTACTGGTGGTTGAATAGGGGCAGGCGCGGGCGCCGGGGCGGGAGTTACCACGGGTGCCGGCGCCGTGAGGGTTAGAATGGGGACGCTCTGTCGTGCCGCTTCGATCACTTTGTGCATTTCGGACCGTGAGCTGAGCAGCAACTTCACCTGTATCTCTTTGATCTTGCCGCCGTCCAGCATCATCGCTTGGCGCGCATCTTCGTCCGTACTGTAACAATGGAGAAGCCTTTTATATTTTTATACTATTCCTCTGTAACAAATACACATCTAATTAAAGATTGGATTTTAATAGGATATACTCGTATGTATAATAATAATAATGAAGGAAGGTATTAATAATGAAGGAAACTAAAGTGCTCAACCAGTTGAGCATTGGGACTTCAATTTGATTCCCCACTGCTCAACTATTTAAAATTGAGCACTTCAGTTGAACAGTTGAGTGGGGAATAAGCGGTATTTTCTGTTATTTACGTCTTTGTGACGCCAGAGTTTAAAATAAATAAGGGCTGATTTTTATACACACAAAAGAATGGAGATGGTACCTATATGCATTTGGGGTAAGAAACTATGTACCTATGTATGCTTATGTACCCTTTGTTACCACTTTTCTCTGAAATGGCTGGACGGATTATGAAGTAGTTTCTTTGTAAACGTTTAATCGTACCCTGGAGTATGTTTGAGGATGAATAGGAGGATGATGGGTGTTGTGGTTGTAACTCACCAGGAGGCGCTGCTGTACCGAGTTAAAAGTTGTAATGCTTTATAATAACGAAACGTATGCACTTGTTCGAATGCGGCTTTCTGAAGTGAATAGTTATAGAAACGTAAATTATACACATAACCATAATCATCTGATGCCGAAGGTGGGTGAGGGAAGGTGGTTCAATGAACAGTACTAATACATTGAGGGGAGTGATGCTGTATGCCACGGCCGACTGGTGGTGTTATCTCATGCCAACAGAAGATTGATATGTACAAACGTGATTATAATTTCTGAATGAATTCATTATCTATATCACATATTCTTAATTTAGGTACTCTTACTCACTCACGTGGGTATTTGTACATTTTTCGCGGTTAAAATTCAAATTTTGAATTTGAATTAACTTTATATTGGTAGTGGAATTTGGATTGTTATGACTAATTAATTAGTGACTTAACTTATATTTCAAAAGAGGAATAATTACCAGCAACGGAAAACATTGAATAGGCAGCTTTAAAGATGGGTTAAGAGGTTAAGACTTAAAGAATAGGAATACAAAGAAATAGAAGAGACTTGGTGATGACATTCTTAGTAATTTATTTATCCTTAATAATGCTTAGTCAATTATTTACTTCTGTTATTCAAAATAACTTACTTTGTCGATCATAATTTGCTGCTTATTTAGTATTTTTTGCTGGTCGTTTAAATACAAGCCTTTCCAACGTATAATACGTGATCTTCTTGATATCTGATATTGTAGAATTACCTACTCCTTACTTATCGGCTAACTAATAACTTTTTTTAAAGTTTAAATTCTATTTATTTTCGGCCGCAGTTGGCAGTCTGGTTAATCGCGAATCCGTATAACCGAGGTCCGGATAATCGGACCAAATGCTAAATGGATCTACAGCTAATATATCGATTTTTCGTTACGCACGATGACGGTGATCTGGGTTGTATTAGAACTATTGTATTAGATTGTCGACAACACTGCCGACTGGTTTATGTTTTTATTTTAACCTTTTCAAACGTAACTAATTAAGAGTATTTTATCATGTTTTCAATTTTGTTAAGACAAAAATCTTTCTCAGCCAAAAGATAAGGTTTTCTTGGTGTGTAGATATCTACGGTGTCACGTTGCGTTGATATCAACGATATATTCGTTGCTCGAACTGCATGAATACGTGTGTTCTACGTATATTTATATGCGGCTGGCGCTATTTAATCGCACATTGAATAAGGTGCTAATTAGCTGGAAACGAGTTATTTGTACGAACGCTTTGCCCGATACTATGTCAGGAAGTTTAATCGTGGACTCATTTCAATTCATGCCATAGCCGGGGGTCACCACCTATGTCATTAAAAATGTACCTTTCTCCTCTACCGGGAGGGATGAGCCGTTATGGATAGATGGAAATAATCGTTATACTTCCCTACTCCCTCGATTAGAGAGTAGATATAACTAGATGAAGAAAACTTTACAACCCCTCTGCCTATTTATTCTCCACCCTTTCACTATACTTTTTTCTCGAATACATTCCCGAGATCCATTCCAGTTTCACTATTTCACCATTTTTCGTACGTTTTAGAAGAAAAGTGTTTTTACAAAAGTTGCAGTTTGATGAGCCCCATCCAACGACATACTTTGTACTAGTACGTGTCTATACACATGTACGAGCTACGTCCTTGGATAGTTGGATACTATAAAGTTCTTTTTTTTCATTAGTTTATACCGTCATAATTTTGGAACTACTTAACAGATTTGTGTCCGTCTGGCTCGAGGAGTCATTTCTGTAATTAGAAAAAGGGCTTTACGCTTATTTAGTAGTAAAATAGTCTATTTTGTAGGTTCTTCAAAATCTACTAATTTACTAATAATAATCGCACATAAACGATTTTGGCTTATCTTCGAATTTAACCGAAATATACATACAAACAATTTTTTCTGCCAAAGATTTCAATCGGTTAAGTTCTGTAGTAACGTTGGTAATTTTTGATTGATTTCGGTATGTAGGTATCACGGATGTCCGTGTGCAAGTGTCCACTCGGTACCATAAGTGCGTGCCATCTACGTTCTGTAGAAAACGTCACGGACATTATGATAAATCCCATAAACCTCCTAGAGAGTATTTTTTGTGTCGATTTTAATAGTTTCAATCATTCATCACAGTCACTGATTATATTTCTGGACTAGATATAATGTTTCTCACCTACAGAACACAGATCTCTCCTGGGGGTCATTATCCTCGTGCGGATTGATACCTTTCTACTAGTACATATTATTATGTTTGTTTATGCGTAATTGGCCTAAGATTGTTCAATTCAGTGGTCGTCAAACTTTTTTGATCAAGGGCCAATTAAGACAATGGATCTATTTGTTTAAATATCCTTCACGCATCAATGGGTCGACGAATCATGCTGTAATTTTGCACCGACCTTTCTGGGGGCCATGAAAAGTACATAGGTTATATTTTTACCGGAAAAATAAACGGGTCCTGCCGCTGTAAATGAAAATCCGCGACGTATCACTGCGAGGCGTAGGCTACTCCAATAAATATATTAATTTTGTTCCCTATAACTAAACCGTACTCTAAATCAGTTTCTGTAATTAGGTAGCAGCCGAGGGTCGCACGTATCATTGATTCGGGCTGCAATTAGCTCCTACGGAGTTGTCCGCTTTGTAACTCGCTCCTCCCGATCTCGACGAGTGGAAATTCGATATTTTTTTTCATGGAAAAAGGCGGCAGACGAGCATACCGCCCTCTTGATGGTAAGTGAATACTGTCGGCCACATCCCAGATACATGCCAACATCAGTCCAGAATGACAAATGAATGAATTGGAGATATAGGAATGGATTTGGAGAAATAGTTGGGAAAACGGAAAGAGGAGGGTGGGAATGAACTCTGGCATACCTATCTCACTCACTATTGAAACACGGACGTCGGTACATTGGTAATAAGATAAAATGGGAAATGCAGCACATTTCAAGGTAATCTTCTGTGAAACTTAGTAGTGGATGTACGAGTACAATTCAAAATTCATGTTTCTAAGAGTAATGGTGGTGTGATATACGGATTTAAATAAAAAAAGAAAGAAACATTTATTGGAAAAGCACACAAAGGAGGAGAAAAAGATAACAGACAGAAAGAATGACAGAAAATATATGATCACAAAGACAACTTAACAGAATATAATAACTGTCATTCCGTGCACTACAGTGTCTCTTCGAAAGGGTCTCCAGCTCAGCACAACACTCAGCGCTGATGTTCAGCTGGAGCCCCGGTGACGCAGGAAGGTAAGTGGGTTTTACGAGTATATGTCAAATATAATAAGAATATAAAATTAAAAAAATAATAATGTTAAAATAAATAATGTACTAGATTTAATATATATTAGTACTAATAATATTTATTGTATTGTAATATAATAGGGGTTAAAGTACGAAATTGCCGTTTTATAGTAATAGATAGGTACTTTGAATTGACATAAAACCTTCATGGTGTGAGATTTTCGAGTGAAACTTTTTTCACATGATACCTATGAGGTTCTTGTTTTAAAAAATGTGCAACATTCGATTTTCGACTTTCAATTGTTTTTTTTATTCAGCTTAGACGGGAAAGATATGGATACTTCGAAAATCCGAGTAATCTTTGAATACGAGTTCCGACTCGGAACTAACGCGGCAGAAACGGCTCGCAATATCAATGCTGCGTTTGGAGAGGAGACTGCTAATGAACGAACCGTGCGTTTTTGGTTTAAACGCTTTCGTAATGGAAACTTCGACTTGAAGAACGAACCACGTGGAAGACCGCCCACACAGGTGAATAACGCTGAATTGAAGATGGTGGAAGCCGATCCGAGTCAAACTACCCAGGAATTAGCGGCATGGTTTAACGTTACCTTACCTACAATATTGACTCATTTGCATCAAATCAATAAGATAAAAAAATATGAAAAATGGGTGCCTCATGATTTGACTGATCTGCAGAAAGAAACGCGTGTTGAAACTTGCGTTGCCTTGTTGAATCGGTACATAAATGAAGGAATATTGGATCGAATTGTGACATGTGACGAAAAGTGGATTCTTTACGATAACCGAAAGCGAAAAATGCAATGGCTGACCCCAGGTCAACAATGCAACGCCGCAACAGTGCCCTAAGGCAAAGCTTACCAATAAAAAGGTAATGGTAACTGTTTGGTGGTCTATTCATGGTGTTATTTACTATAGCTTTCTCAGGTCTGGTCAAGCAATAACAGCAGATGTTTACTGTGCTGAACTTCGAACAATGATGGCGAAACTAGCAGTGAAACAGCCCCGACTCGTGAATCGATCTTCACCATTATTGCTCCATGATAACGCAAGACCTCACACTGCACGAGAAACCGTTGTAACTCTACAGGAGCTGCAGTTAGAAACCGTACGTCATCCTCCGTACTCGCCAGACCTTGCTCCAACGGACTACCATTTTTTTACTGATTTGGACAATTTTCTACGTGGTAAAACAAGAACCTCATAGGTATCATGTGAAAAAAGTTTCACTCGAAAATCTCACACCATGAAGGTTTTATGTCAATTCAAAGTATCTACCATATTACTATAAAACGGCAATTTCATACTTTAACCCCTATTATATTGACTTAGATTTAAGGATTTAAATATGATGTACCAAAGTCGATTAAAATTGGGATTATCTAACTTGTATAAAGAAGACAAAATTAGATATTTTGTAAACCCCCGACGCGACGGTTCATTTCGTAATTAGGTAGATCGTTTTTAACCATTGGAGTTTTCCCTCAGCGACCTTCGGCTCCAGCATCAGACGCTGAGTTATATGTAAAATATATACCTCTTTAAAATTATCTACAGAGACGCATTCGAATGATAGACTAAGTCTTCTGTGAGAGTGGTATGAGCCCAGTTGACTGTGGGATACACTATCGTCTTTTCTATGTAGGTACCTGAAGGAACTGTTCATCAAACTAAAGAATAGCAAAAAGAATTCTAACATGATAGTTGTCAACTTTCAAGCAGTTCCTTCATCTACCTTCGGCTCCAGCATCACTCTGATGGGTATATCTCTTTAACTATTAACTAAATAGAGACATTCCAATAAGTGTAATCATTTGAAATTATGGAATACAAAAAAATAGGTATAGCAGCGCCCCCTAATGAGTTAGAATCACAACACTCACTCAGAAACAGCACAAATTAGGATTAAACTTTTGCATAAAACCACATGAAAATCCAAGCGTTTCAGAGAAAAATGGTTACAAAAGAGTTCACAAACAAACATACATTCTCTTACTCCAAATGCATACTTATACCATATCCGTTTAGTCGTGGGTAAAAAGGAAGATATACGTCTGTACCAAGATGTAATCTTTAGTTCTATGGCCTTTTCCTCTACATACCATCTATACGAAAGCTTCAGTGACACCATCTGCACATTAGGACTACTCTCAAACATATACTTACCTGCAGCTTATTTCAGTTGAAACTGTGTGTAAATCACACAGTTGTGTTGTGTGTGCAAATCAGCCACATAACAGATTTGTAGACGCTACTGGATGATAATATTCATGGTAGAATTTTATTGATCGATTCATCGATCAATGTATTTCAGTTAATCGATGGATTGGCCATACAATCTGATGCCGATTGCTTTTTTACGTACCTAGTCAGTATGGAACGCAATTTACCTTAATTGCTACTTTGTTTTTATAGTACGAAGGCGGCAGACGAGCATACAGTCCACGTGGTGGTAAGTGGATACTGTCACCCATAGACATCCGCGATAAATGCCAACAGCAGTCCAGAATGACCAACGTTGGCACGCCCCCGGATGCGCTGCCTTTTGAGACGTAGGAATAGATTTGGAGACAGGGTGGGGAAAATAATGAGGGATAGGATGGAATGGGCTCTGATATATCTGACTCACTACCGAAGCATGTACGTACATTAGGGATTAGAAAGTGCAGTACATTTCAAGGTAGTCTTCTGTAAGAAAGAGGTAACTTGACCAGTCGAGTGCCCCAGTGCTGTGGGGATTGCACGTAGGTACTCTCCCCTCCTTTCCCAAATTGAAAAGATTTATGTGATTTATAGTTTTGCAAATGATTAAATTTTCATAATAAATGTGGGGTAACTTGGGTTTTTAGGTCAAAATTTTTTGATACATAGTCTAGTACGTTTTTCTATTTTTTTGTAAAGCTATGTATTTCTGTTTTTTTTAGTTTTGAATCTCATTTCTCTGAATGATCTTAGAACCTGTCCATGTGGTCAGTATTCTACGTATTCTAGTATTCAAAATTAGTCATAACTAAAATATCATCTGTCTGGACCTATTTTGCTTGTACGTTCACAAAATAACTAAAAAGAGTGATCGAGCGCCAGTATCAGAAGAGGAGAGATTGCGCAAATTTCCGTATGCTTTTGGAAGAAAATGTTTAAATGTTTTCAGTGAACTCGTAACCACGGCTGGTGTAACCCGCGGCGAAACGTCCAGTAGAAATAAAAGGTAGGTAAACCAAAACCTTTAATTGTACACGTTTAAACCCGATTTTAAAAAGGAAAAAGTTGATTTAATGCGATTATTCCTTGACATAATGTTTGTATATTATAAACGTTGATTTTTTCCCTTCGGATTCGTCTCTCCCTTGGTTTTCTTCCCTCGGGGAGACTTGAGAATTTTTTTGTATTTGTGTCTCCACCGAGTAAAGGTTGGAGGACACAAGTAGATACAAGAAAAGTAAACAAGCACCAGTTTTATGTTTTTTCTTTCGGATTCGTGGCTCCCCTTTTTAATTATTCGCGGAACTCCGACAGTGAATATGACATTAATTAAAACGTAATGTAATATTTTAAGTATCTAGGTTAACGTTTTAACTAAGAATTAACATTAATTCATACATATGTGACATGTCATTTTGTTAGGTAAAAACGGGTATTATGTATTTCTGGGTAAAAACGCCCGCAAGAATCTATCTTTATAAACATTTATTATGAATACGTGTCTACCAATTTCTATCTACTCCTTGCAAGGTTGATATGACGTATCAAATGTAAGAAATAGGCACGTCATCTTGATTAAAACTTTTTTTACGGAAAGAAGGTAGGCGTCCATCTTGAAGTAATAACTGGATAATAACGCTCATGGACATCCATGTACATGCTATCAGTCCAGAACGACATGCATAGGTATCTCCCCCGATGTGCAGGCGTAGGCGGGTACACGGTGTTGCTGGCAGCGGCGACCAGCTAAGCGACTGGTCGTGTGGTCGCACTGCTAATCACTAAGACGCGACAACACCACCAAATGTAATTGATCTTTAAATCCGTATAACAATCAATGCCGGATGTATTGAGGCAAGATTACCTACCGCCATGGAGGGCTGTCCGGTTGGTCGCGCGACGCCGTGTAAATGCTTTTAAGGGACTCCGTACAATTGCTTTAGAGCTACTGGTCGCGGCGTTCAGGTGACAGCGTTTGTTCGCCTTAGAATAGGTTTAAAAAGGATTGGGAAGGATGGGGGGTGTACAGGAAGTATTAACGGGACGAGGAGGTTTTCCGTATCCTATTATGCCTACTTTCCATTTTTCCTACCCTCGCTAAACTCACAGGAACTCTATGCAAGAAATTGACAATCTTCTTGCAGTCGTCTGTAATACTGCTCCTTATTACATTATCGTACGTCCCTATATGGCCTTCAATATGCAATTCATTTTAATCCCATTAAAAGTGTATCAATAACAGAAAGATTTTAATAGCTCTGTGTTAGGGTACCGTCTATTTATTTTATTACGAAATGTGACAGATAGTAACAAAGGCCAAGGCCAATTGTCGGCGGTGGAGAGAAGACCAAGGTTGTACAGTAGCTGGTAATAATATTGTAGATCCAGATGGTCTGTAAAAGGATCCTAAAGGAAAGTTAGAAATAAGAAAAGGATGTAAAAGGAAGGAGGAGGATATAATTGCTATATCGTGTTTGAAGTACCCCATACGTTTTTAAAAAAATATATGGATTTGTGAAGATGTTCCTCAGGGCTAATATGGCTCAGTACTATATGCTACCCACTCTGAGCAAAGCGAGAGCCTACTCTGGGTAGTATAGTGGACTTTTAAGTTAAGATTTCGTGTGTTACTTACAAATTGTCTCACTTATAATTAAGAAAATTATATAAATCCACTCTTCAAAATCAATGCTATTTTTGTTCTATGTTTTCACGTAATATTATTTCAACACACTGGTTGTAAATGTTTTCACGTTGAATTTCTATAAAATATTTTATACTTTTCTTTCCTAGACATATGACAATGACACTACCCACAAAAGACATAGCGTTTGGTCTCAACAGAACTTGAAAGCAACAATGACTGCAGTTCCAAGAGGGCAGCTGGTAGAACACTCTGGAGCTGAACCTAGTTTTGTTGAAATCAATAGGTAGGTACTTTTTTTAATGTCAATTTAAATGTTTTTGTTTCTTTATTAATTTTTGCCTCTTTATGACATTAAATCGTTGGGCCATATTTGACACAGGTACATGTTTAATTTATAAAACATGTACCTGTCTTATTTATAAAAATAAAGCGTTCATTGATATTTTAACTATAAAAGGTTTATAATGACTATTAATAACTTTATCGGAATGATAAATTTATAAGAATTTACCTTTTTTTGTGACCAAATTATACCAAAACGGTTTAAAATGGGGCGTATGAAGATTTTTAAAAACTATTTCTTGTTTTCAAAAATCATCGCATATTTGTAATAATTCTTACATTTTTTAAAATTAATTAAATAAGTTGCACATCATAAAGCTTTTTGTTTTAATTATTACATGTTTTTTATTTTATGACTTTGAAATTACGTGAACCATATTTGGCAGAGGTACTTTACTGGTATTTAGAAAATTATACAATTACATAATTTAAGAAACTAGAAAATAACAACCTCCAAAATCAGAATAGACTGAAAAAGATTTAGATAAAAGGTTAGAAGACACGAGTAGATATTCGTGCAGAGCAATAGCTCTTTTGAGGCGGCGATTATTTATACCTACTTTGGTAGGGCTTACACGCAAAGATAAAAATAAATTCTATCCAATTACATATTACAATGGCTTTTACAAATAAATTAAAAATTATATAAAATATTATTTCTTAAAATGTTTCTCTAATGTTTATTATTATTTTTAATGGTGTGATTAAGTCTAATATACCACAGCTTCTTTAAATATTTTATCGGGAAACAGTCGCATGGCATCTTAAAAGTATAAATCTTGTATTTCTTTTCAAAAATCATCATTACCAATATCAACAATTTGCGTATTAATATGAAAATATTAATGAACTTTTGCTAGAAAAAAGGTACATAATTTTCCGGAGGAATTATAAAGATATCTCTCCAAACCGTACATTGCCTTCGTTATAATAATTAAAATTATAATAATTAAATGATGTCCTGGCACCCATACTAGGACAACCTGTATCGTGGGCGCCAGTAAATAAAGAACTTTATTGCTTGTTCAGATCTTTTCAAGTATAACTAACTCAGTTTCGCTTCGGAGTATGAAGTTTAGTTCCCAGAATAACCACTTCCCAAAATGACTACTTTTTCAAAGTGACCACTTGTTCAAAGTGACCACTTCTTTACTATGTACCGCAAGGAATTACATGTAGGAAGCCAAATCGTATTTCTTTCGTAAATGACGAATTGATGATAGATCATTCATCGAAGCGATCTAATAAATTAGTCAAGGGATTCGACTAAAGAGATCCTTCTTGTATGTTTGATGTAAAATAGTGGTCCTGGCGGATCTTGAAGAGAATAGGCTGACGAGCTTGGTTTTTTTAAAATAAAATTGTTCTATGGAAGCGTATTTCAGGAATGTTTCCTATTAACCAAATCATACCTGCAACACCAGGGGGCTTGCGGGTACGCTGGCGACCTTGCAGAATCCTGTTCACAGCTCTCTTGAATAGCCCCATGTCGTAGTATAACGGAAATACCTTAGATGGCAGTCGGTTCATTCCACAATCTTGGGGTTCGCGGTATAGTCTTTTTGACCACACTGTACGCAGCGATTCTATGTCGAGGAAGTGCGGATGAACCACACGACGATGAGCGGTGTGATGGTAAAAAGTTGAACTTGATCAAATTGAACAGCTCCTCATTATAAAGGCGGTTGAAAATGCAGAGACGCAACACCTAACGGATGGTGAGCGATTCTACACCTCCTGTGAGAGTGGGATCGTCGATAATTCGGATAGCGCGGCGTTGGATGGAGTCAAGAGGGTTCAGCCGGTAATTCGGTGCAGCGGCCCAGAGGTGTGAACAGTACTCCATGTGTGGTCTAACTTGAGATTTATAAAGTGACAAGCGTTGGCCCGGAGAGAAGTACTGTTTTGCTCTACTCTGGAACTCTACTTTGCTCGAAAGTAGAGTGCTACTACTTTGCTTAGCGGTGAATGCACAGATTTGTCTTGCTGGGTTTAAATTGGACCAAATTAATCCGCCCCGAGGGATATTCGCGTACAGTACAGTACTAATCAGGGCCGTCTTTACCACGGGGTGCAAGGGGTGCGGTGCACCCCGGGCGCTCACCTTTTAAAGGTAATGAAAAAATATAACGCTATAGTAAACAATTACACAATAGGATATTTGACTGTCATAGGATACATAATAGGATATTTGACTGTCATAGGATACACAATAGGATATTTGACTGTCATAGGATACACAATAGGATGTTTGACTGTCTTAGGATACACTCCCGCACCCCGGCGCAGAATAGACTTAAGACGGCCCTGGTACTAATATACAGTACCTCAGTACTGTTGTTAGCATAACAACGCTTGTTACAGACATGTAACAGAAAGCTCAACGTTAAGAAAATCGAAGTGAATGTCCGATTGTTTTATTTATTTAGAATTAACGTTTTAAAGAAATTCAATCTTTAAAAATAGGTAGGCATATCTCAATTTGTTTATTATCAAGTCAGTAGTTACTGCCTAGAAACGGAACAACTATTTTTTCGTTCATGCAAATTTATCATCATAGGCATTTTGAAAGTGTACCTTCTGGGAAATTCTTATTTTTGGGAAGTGGTTATTCCAGGAACAAGACATCATGCTCCGAAGGGTTCAGTTTTCGAAATTTGTGTTCGATATTTTTTTTTTAATAATAATGAAATAATTCAACATAAACTACGATAATAAAAGAACACAGGGCTCGATGTTTGTGAACCGGTGTCCCCCCCCTCACCGTGCGTACGTGAATCGGTGAGCGGTCGCGTACACAGCTGCGCTATGTAGTAGTGTATCTATCACGCCGGGTTTGTATGAAGCTTGCGCTCTGTACACATATTTACTCATGTGGTTTAGAAGATACCTACGTTAGACCACGTTAAATCGCATAGCCTAATTCATTATCTTTTATCGCAGAGTTTATTGAGATAATAGTCAGGTAATTCGTTCAAGATTAATTTCTTAAGAAATTGTGTCGACTTCACACATAGTCTTGTCATGTTAAGGCACAAAACAAAATACGGAAGGTGTCCAACAAAAAGGGTTTAGATGGCAATTGAGCCGCTCAAAGTGACACACGTGTGAGTTTATCACTTTTTGACAATGCTGCTGGTCAACTGGCCCAGAGGCAATTCCAGCAGTTACTATATAAAAATAGATAGGGAGAAATTAATCCCCTTTAAAAAAATATTCTTAGATTTGTTCCTTTTCAAGAATACACAGTGTAAAAAATAGTCATAGATCAAAAATTGCTCATTTTATACCTTTGTATCAATTTTATCCCAATTTGTCTTGTAAGTAGTAAACTGACCCACTGTTTGAATTACTTCTGCGCCAAGTCGCTCACGGAGCAGTTTTTGAGGGGGCCCATTGCCACCTAACCCCACAAAAGACGGTTTTGTCCCGTTATAAAAATAGTTTCTTCTAGTAACGACGTAGACACTAGTATACAATACTTATATGAGGTATCGACTTAAAGTATCGAAGTCAATAAAACTTCACATTGATAGGAAGCCTTCCTTCTGATCGAGTATTCTGTGGTCAAGGTACGTATGTAAACCCGTCAATCATCGATTCTTGAGGACCTCCAGTTACAAGACTAGAAGATTCTATAAATTATAAACATGGTAAAAAAGGACTATTTCCGAAGCCTGAAGGAGGAGGCTTGGTATGTACCAATCTGTAAGTCGATTTGGTAATAAAACACTCCTGATTTGTAAAGAAATTGTTGCACTTGCACAGGCGATATGAAGTTGATAGCCGATAAAAAATCAGATTCCTTTTAATTGAGTGAAAACCGGATCACCCCAGGAAGGGTGAAGTCACTCAAGCAAATCCATCTTTGAAAGTGCTATATCTAGAAAAGATATCAGCCTATAACGTTCCACTACTGGCTACAGTTAACTCTTGTAATTACGAGAAGAATTCAGATAATAATCCAGTGATTGGTGGATATTACACATGCTTCAGATTTTTTTTCTCGGACACGCTTATTTCCTGTAACGGCGAGCCGATAATTGAAAAATCTGTGAAAGTCAGAAATGTGAATAGCGAATAAATCTATACTAATATAATAGAGTGCGAATTTCGTGAGTTGTGTGTATGTGGAGGGTAATCTCCGGAACCACTGCACCTATTTGAAAAATTCTTTCACCATTTGAAAGGTACATTATTCCAGATGGACATAGGCTATATATTATGTGCAAAAAAATTGCCGGGCATGCAACGCATGCCGCGCACAGCTAGTAGTACTATATATCTACTAGGTCAGTAACTTTATAGTCACAAACGAGTCCTCGCCTGCGCGGTTGCAGGGGTGCGGCAACATGGGGATTGCGCGGAGGGGCGACAGGTGCGTGTGCGTCGCTCCGCAACGTCACCCCGCCCCCGGCCAGGTGAGGACTCATTTATCTATCTATAGTTTATGAGCACTAATAAAGTACTAAATTTAAGTTATTTGTGATGCGACGTAGTTTAGGAGGCACCCCTTTCAGGCTTTCGGGACATTTTTTCTTTTCACCATGTTCAACCTATGTATATCGTTAGTGCTCTCGGACCAACCTCCTCCCTAGGCATTCCCGCTCATGGGAATGTTAATCCCGATTTGGTGTAATCCTGGTTAGAATACCTACCTAGTTGCAGATCATCAAGGCAAAAAAATTAAGACAGCGAAAATAGGCAACCACGTATGTAAGAATTTTTGTTAGAACAAATAGACTGGACTTTGTAGTAATAAGTATTACAAATATGTGACCTATCCACTTTCCGCCATTACCATAGGTATGACAGGGCAGTCGAGTTGCTGGAACTTGTCAGGTTAACTATTGTTTATCACTTTAAAAGAGAGTCACTTTTAAATTCTTTCTGTATGTAGATAGTCTTTAGAACAACAATGTCTTTACTCTTCCTACTGGTCTAGTTAAAGTAAACTCTTTCATGAAAAGTCTCGAGTGGTTCCCCACACTTATAAAGTGGTTCGGAGTATGACGTCTAGTTCCTAGAATAACCACTTCCCAAAATGACTAAAACAAAGTTTTCAAAGTGACCACCTTCATGACTGTTCCGCGAGGAATTACATGTAAGAAGCGAAGTCGTCGGTAAGTCGTGTAATTTTTTTTGTAGATGATGAATTGATGATCAATCATCCATCGAAGCGAACTTCGAGGGATTCCACTAGAGAGATCCTACTTGTATATATTGTCTGATACAAAATATGGGGTGCGGAACTTGAAGGGTATAAGCTGGTGAGTCCAGGTTCTTTGAACAAAATTGTTTAGTTGAAGCATAGTTCAGGAATAAGTTTCCCTATCAAAATCATATCGCTGACGTTAAAAAGTCGTCGGTATGATTTGTATCATAGCAAAAATAAGGCAATAGCCCTTTTTAAGAAGTCAGAACCAATTAGTTTTACAATTGGGTTCTTATTAGCTTTATAAGAGTAGGTAAGAAAATCGATGTGAATGTCTGATTGTTTTATTATTTAGGTAAACTAACGTTTTAAATTTTAAAATATATCTTAATTTGTTTATTACTGAGTCAGTTATCACTACCTAGAAACGCAACAACTCTTTATTTATTTTTAATCATATAAATCTACATATTTCGTTTATGCAAATTCATCATCTCAGGCATTTTGGAAGTTTACATTCTGGGAAATGGACATATTTGGAAGTGTACATTCTGGGAAATGGGCATATTTGGAAGTGTACATTCTGGGAAATTGTTATATTGGGAACAGGACGTCATTGCTACGAAGCGTTATAAACGACACTGGCATTTCCCTATACACTCGTAGAAAAGGTGGCAAACAAGCAGACAGTTCACCTGGTTGGCGAGTCTACGATACATGCCAACATCAGTCAAGAATAACGTCGGCACGTCTACCTCATTCCTTTACATCTCATCATTCTCATTCAAGGGGAGTGCAGTGTGAAGGGATTACGTTAGGTATATAGCTGTAACTGATACTCGCAGTGCAGTGTGAGAAGTCTTTCGGCCAGGTGCACTGACGACAAGAAGAAAGTTATAGAAATCTTGTAGAGGCTGTGAGATGTGTGGTGGCTATGGATATATAGGTATAACTATAGAAGGCCTATAAGCAGTAGTAGAAGAATGTTGGTATTAATACTTTTGTATTTCACGTAATTTTTCCCTATTTCAGCTTGCTTCGTATCTTGTTTATAGGTTGGAGGAACGTTTTCTTTTTGAATCGAGGGACACTGGGACATGATCTTTCGTTTTCCATAATGCCAGTGCAATTGACCATCTCCAATTCACTATGTGCACTCGTAGTCTTTGAATATCTTATAATAAATCTTCATGGGTGGTTTCATTCGGTTTGTGTTTCAAAATGGCTGGACTCGTGCCGAACGTGGCGTGTTCGTTTGAGTATGCTCGGTGGAGGCAATAGCTATCCTGTGGCAATCTCTAATTGTTTCAAGATGGCTGCTTGGATGGTCATATCATACAGCTATAAATAATGGCATAAAAGCAGCAGAGTCCAAATACATATACTATACTGCAAGTACTTACAAAATAGTTCTTTCATGTTTAAACGTTTCACGCTGAGATAACCGGCCAGCCAGACACAAATTGTATCGCGGTTGGACTGCTAAGAACTTCGCTGAAGCAGATTCTAATAACGGTTGATATCATCGATATGTTGATACATAGTTTATATGCGGTTACGTACTGAGGCTGGCCTACTTACGTAGCATACAGTTAGCTCATACCTACTCTGAAGAAAAAATCATCATCGACACGCCTGAAGACTGAATAAATTTGGATTTCTTATCATATCTTATCATCATGTCGTTAAAACGAATTTGTTAATGTCTAATTGACAATTTATCGTTCAATTGATAGGCAAGATAATTTTTTTTTGCCTACCAATTGAACTACCTATAGTTATAGAAAGAAAAGACGAACAAACAGATGCAATATCGAAATGCAGTTTGTATCTTACTGTGGATCACAGGATTGACAACTCATGTAGAAACAACCTTGTAGAACACTTTCTTAAACCAATATGCATATATTTTGTTAAAGTACTTTTTCATTCACGGAATGTGGCGATGAAAGAAGTTTTCACGGACACCATCGAGATGATTGTAGTTATAGATTGTTTAATGTAAAAATACTTTTAAACGGGTCATTTCGTGGTGTAATAAAGTAGGTACCTACTGTAAGCCTTCAAAGCATTTTAAATTCAATTAAATTAAATTCCCCAATTTAAAATCTATTTTTTTTAAAACAGCTTTTAAAGATTTGGAAAAATACTAGAAAGTAGTATTAGAAAGAACATTTAATGAAAATTATAGCGAGTATATAATAATATATATAGTGTGTAATATTTTAATACTGAGTAGACCAATTAAGTGGATAGTTTCTAAATTATTTCAAAATTGAAAAGATTAAGATCTTTAGAATTCTAATTTAATGAGCATTGGACCCGTAACTACTTGGCGGATTTTAATTTATTAATTAAAAACGGGCAATTATGAGATGAAGAATTAGACGATAGTGAAAAAATAATAATATAGGTACCTACAGACAGGGCCGTCTTTACCAGGGGGTGCAAGGGGTGCGGTGCACCCCGGGCGCTCACCTTTTAAAGGTAATGAAAAAATATAACGCTATAGTAAACAATTACACAATAGGATATTTGACTGTCATAGGATACACAATAGGATATTTGACTGTCATAGGATACACAATAGGATATTTGACTGTCATAGGATACACAATAGGATGTTTGACTGTCTTAGGATACACTCCCGCACCCCGGCGCAGAATAGACTTAAGACGGCCCTGCCTACAGATGTAGCAGTTAACACAAGGTAACTAGTAATATTTAGTTATTTACATAAGAAACCCTTTCTTATGTACATATTTTAGATACTCAACGCTCAAATGACGTCCTACTGGAGCAGTTCCTAGAAATGGTAAATATTTGTTTACAAACAGTCATGTCTTGTTGTGTATGAAGAGTCTGACAACTAAACACCACCGGAGCTACGCGAATAAACTAAATTCCACCTCACCAGTTTCCTAAGGCAACACGGAATTCTAAAATAGCCTATGAAGGAGACGCTGCGAAGGCTGTCAGGAATGCAGGCTGAGTAATGGTCTTAGCCTCTATTTTGGCCTATTAGTCAGTTTTCCTTCGTTCGTGAACCCATCGTTTGTATGTTTTCAATAAAACGCTTAATGGATGACAAATTCCTGACTTTTACTGGTAAGAATATAAGCAGGGCCTTTGAATGTATCCTATCTATAAAATAATTCAAAATAAAATGACACTGGTGCAGAATCCGGAGAAAAATCGGATGTATGTGGCTCGCTGTAGTCGATATATGTAATATCTTCAGGAATCCTAATTGGACGTAATTCGTAATTACGATTCGAAACGTGCAAAAATAGCTCTTTCATATGCTGTCCTTTTTGTACCATGGAGATACAGCTGTTTTCGCGCGAGATGGAATTAGCCTTATATAATACAAATTAAATCGTATTCAATAGAGGAAAAACGTTGCACAACATTGATGCTACGAGAGTTATCTGTGGTGTCCAATTAGTCGCTGTATTCTTTGTATATTATTGTCTACGATTTAAGTTTCTCAAGAGTATCATTTCCGTATTTTGAGAACTTTTTTCTTGTTTTCCTGTTATGGAAGATTGATCATAAAGAATATAACTCAATATTCGAGATAATCAGGAACAGTATACCATACAGATATAACGAAAAAAATATATATTGACTTCTCTGAAATTAATTTGAAAAGCGATGTGATGCAAGTAGTGTGCAAGACAAAAGTCGCGGATGGAGGGGTCCGTTTAACAGGTAAATTCAGAGAAGCCAACACAAGAAAGATGAGCTGTACAATGTGTATTTGCACCGAACGTAGACGTTGAATGTTGATGATTTTTTTCAGTACTAAAGCTGAATCATGTTATGAATAGAAGCAGCTTATAACACTACTAGGGAGTCCATCATCAGAGAAATTGTGCCAACTAATTGTGCATCATTAGGTTTATAGGTAGCTGCAATCTCTGCGACTGGCCTTTCGTGAGGTAGTTAGTTTACATCCCTTCCACCATGTAACGCTGTCTCTGCGATGCGATGGACGAGAACTGCTTGTGCATTTGGAGAATTTTTACGAATACAACTAAAGAATTTAGTTAGAATTGCCAACTTCGTAGAACCTCGTTACCTTGACTATAAATAAGTAACGATGTATTTTGTCGTAGTCATGCGAAATCTGCTATTTCGTAGCATGACTGAAAAGTTCTTCTTTTGTCTTTTGCGTGTATTTTGATTGTTAATAAGGTTGAGTTCGTGAAGACTTAAATAAGAATATTGTTAGTTATAATCAGACGGTAACAAATCAAACGAGCATAGTCATTTTAATAAATTCTTAGGATATATTCTAATCTACACAGTATATAGTGGTCCGATAAAAGTAGCAGTTTCTACTCGTGATTGAGCAGGCACAAATCGTAGTAAGAATCTTATGTCTAACAGTAATTATAACAGCATTATCATTGTCAGTGTATGCTGAATGACTAAGGGCCAATATTGCGAGTAATAAAATTGACCGTTGCATCACTTCCAGTAAGTTAATGTCATGCGAGTGTCCGGTGGCTATTCAAATGTTGCATTCAATAAAGGTTGTAACATCGAAACACTAATTTCGTGCTAGGCGTTTTCCCAAGTTGTATACATTACGTTAACAGTTGAGCAAAATTTTGTCCTCTACAGAAAACTATAATTAAATCTTGTACTCACTTAAGATTATAATAATATAATTATTATAAAATTGAGCTCATCGCGTGCTTATTTGTACGCGATGAGATGATGATAATTATTCCTAAACTGCTAAGTTATGATAGGAATTAATTAGAATTTTTATAGTTCTGAGCGATTTGACGCAACATGAGCACTTCTCAAAATGCCCAGTTCTCAGAATGACCATATCTCAAAAAGTCCACTGGTTGTACCGTTAGCACAAATTCATTACTCTTGGATTGCATTAATAAAAAAAGCCGGTGTTGTTAAAAATCAGCTAAAACCTTTATGATTATGTTTACAACGCAACATTTAAAAAAACATCCTTTTAATAAATAAGTCTTATTCTTAAATATTTTTTCTCACTTTTTCTTTAAAACCGAATATTAATATAAATTACTTTTCAATAAAATTGTAACTTATAATAGTTTCCGAGTAAGCAAAACTTTTCCTCTAATTATTCCCTATTGAAATCTTTTTGGCCCCTTTGAAGTGCTGGACACTTAAAAGAATTCAAAATTATCTATCGGTGCTTAAATTTGACATCGGTTATGATCGACTGTCATTTGTCTTTGATCAAATTGATTTGTAATTGCGAAAGTAACAATGGCTGAAATATCCCATGCAAATATGATTTCCAATCAAAAAGGAAAAACTTCGCTAGTTTTCGACGGTTATAGATATAATTTTAGTGTATCAAATAAGAATGGAACTTTGGAGGTGTCCAACGTGATAACAAATTTTGAAGATTAATTTCAAATGGGATTATGAGATCGCTATCACAAACGCCTTAAGAATCATCTCCCCAAACTGTAAGATTAGTGGATGTTTTTACCATTATAATAAAGTGGTGTGGAAAAAGGCAAAGAGCCGAATCTGACTGATTTCAGAGAAGGAAGAAATATTGTAAGGATCGCTGCATGTAACAACACTTTATTACTGTCTAATTTGATCCCAGAAGGTTGGTTTTCAATTTTGAACGTAGCTCCAAAAACAGAGATTGGAAAGATTCAAAAAATATTTTGCAGTTTTCCAAACTCGACTCGGAAATCTCGTCTTGTCTTGTCTCGAAGGTTGGCGGCATCGTTGTTTGAATGCAAGAATTCTTAAAAAGTGCAGTTTCTTCTCATTTATTCATAAGCTTCGGAAGGAATCACATTTTGACCATACGATCCAGAGACATGTTCTTTCTCTTGAAAAAGAATAGACGAAATTCTGATGTACATTTTGATCGGGAACTAAATAAAATAACGTTGAAAGTAGATAATAGGGAGATGTCAGCGTTACAATTTTAAAGAAAAGTAATTTATATTAAGCTTCGATTTTAAACAAAAAGCGAGAAAAAATATTTAAGAATAAGACTTATTTACTACGAGGATTTTTTTTAAATGTTGCGTTGTAAACATAATAATAAAGATTTTAGCTGATTTTTAACAACACCAGCTTTTTATTAATACAATCCAAGAGTAATGAACTTGTGCTAACGGTACAACCAGTGGTATTTTTGAAAAATGGTCATTCTGAGAACGGACATTATGCCAAGTGATCTTTTTGCGAACTGGACATTTTGCTAAGTGGTCATGATGCTTCAAATCGGTCCCGAGAGTAGGTATAATTTGTTTTAAGTTTAAAGAGGACACAGAGAAGACCCTGTAGTCATATTTAGTGTACTTAAGTCCGGTTTTGGAATCTCCATTCTCGCATCATGAGTGCTATGAAGTGCACAAGCTGCTCGCGTTCATAGCTGAGAACTGGTTAAATGCCATGGTATCAAACAAACTGACTGACAATACGATAACAGTTTGAGGGTAGACCGAAGACTCGTCATCATACTTTTCTCGTCTGCATAGGTACCTGCAATAATTTACTAAACAAATTGACTGACAATACGATAACAGTTTGAGGGTAGACCGAAGACACTAGTCATCATACTGCTCACGTCTGCACAGGTACCTACCTACCTGCAATAATTTTCATGCCTACAAATTGTGTACCAAGAACCCAACAGTCGATGTAGTTCTATTTTTCTTTAGATACTAAGTTAGTTTTTAGGGAATATTTTTCAGGAAGTCAGTTTTCTATCATATGTTATCCTATCATTATTGAGTAGTTGGTTGTTCTTAAAAAAAAAATAGTTCTTACTATGAAGAAATAAATTGGGGAATAAAGTTTTTGAATACATTGCTTTTGAAGGAACATACCTAAAAGCAATTTCCATTGTGTAAGAGTCGACTATATAGGGGTTAAAATTGTGTAAGCTACCGACTCGATAGAGTCCCTAGCAATTTCCTTTTGCCATCACATCTAGTTAGGCTTTATTCCCATATAGTAGGGATCTTATATCTAAAAATATCTTAGTAAAAATTAACTGTTATCGTTTTCCAATGCGGATGTCCATTCTGAAGAAACAATCGACAATAGTAAGCTCCCTTAGTTTTACGTTTGAAAATGAATGTATTATATAAATTTTCAATATAGGGCTTGATGAAAAAGTCGTACAAATTATCGTTAAGAAGAAAATGATATCTAGATACAGACTTAGTGATGAGTGTCAATAAAAACTGAATGAACTGAATATAATGAATGATAAACATTCGTTACAATCGTTTTTGTAATATTTGTTAAATTTATAGTGTTAAACAATTAATTGTTTAATAAATAAAGACCAACCTAAATCACTACCTAAAAAGGTCGTTTACGATCCTAAGTTATAGGTTAATTTTTTTGACATTATATTGGTCAAGTGGCAGATATACAAGCGCTCTTAGAAGCTCACTTTTACCTGTCTTCCTTGCAGTTTCATACACAGATAACGGCGAAATTGCTAATGTGCTAACGCAATAAGAGTTGATAAAAAAAACTCAAGACAAACCAGAAATCCCTTCACCTTAAAGCACAAAAAGTTTGGTGGTTAAAGTAGAAAAGAAATTGGTTCTATCCAATCTGGTCGGGCGTTGCTTCTAGCAGAGTAGAGCTGAATTTCAAAACGAACCTATTTGTAACATGTTCTCAAAGCGTTTTAGTAAGTTTCTCTGCATATTTCAACAATATTTCAGTGTTAAATTTGTTTATATCTAGTGAATTTCATTTCAGGTTAAATCAGGTCAGTAGAAGTCAGAAAAAATTACCTAAAAAAATACTTATAGGTATACTTTGAATACCTATAAGGTACAACAATAATTTAATTGAGTAATACCATAATTGTCAAATACTTTCTTTAACATTTTTTGGTCCTTCGGACGACTCAGTCAGGTTACGTGATCTATTCATGAGTCCAGAAGTGTCTGGACTAACTCCACCATTTTTTTATAATTGCGATGGATTTATACAGAGGAATATTTTTGGATTTGAGTTTTTCAATGATGTCGGGAATATCATTGAAGTGCGTCTTAATGAGTGCTATATTCTTCTTTAATTGAAATCTTCAAATGCCAGATGGCATGATGCAATCGCCAGTGTACCGGAACTATCAAATTGACACCCCTTTTATGGGCTCAAAATGCTTGGCATAGATTAGAACTGCTTTCAAACAGGTACCCACCCTTTCATCGGATTATTATTGGTTCCGGGGGTTATGTTATGATGACACATCTGAAAGTTGTTCTTTGTAGGTCTGTATACGTAACATTTCTAGCGTTCTATTTTAAATAGAAGCGTTTTTATGCCGAATTATGCACTATAAACGAAAAATCAAAGAAATATGCAATACTGTGAAAACGAAGAAATATGCATTTTGCATAAGCAAATATGCACATGCATATAATCCTATGTCTATTCATCAGTTTCTAAATTTCGTAGAACAATTGAAATGGTGACTTTCACATAATAATCACGATTTTACACAATCTCGACGAGCTGCTAAAATGTGGAGTTGATTGAGAGGTCAAAATCGTGTGCATCTGGATTGAGCGACCCCAGAGTTCTGTAGATACTAGGTAAAATAGTGGATAACGAAAATTTTTGAACATCAAAAAAATATCTATGAAAATGAGTGGTCTCTCGCGAGTTATTTTTGAATATTAAAGTTAGCGGAAAACAATCGACACGTGTGTCCATTTCGAGCGCACGACACCGTCCGATTTCAGTAAAGAAGTTCCAGCCGGCGAGGTTGATTTTTGTAAGCAACTTTCGTAGATAGATAGGTACCTAAAGGCGGCGTAAACCATTTGCTGATAGAATCAGAACAGCTATCTGATTACCACAATCGTTAAAGGTACACTGTTTATCATAGTATACCTATCATTCTCCTAAGTTTTTGTACGTATTTTCTTTTATAATAATTTTATTTGTGTACAATAAAATATTTAAATACATAAATAAATACATCATTCATCAATACTTGTGGAAAGAGTTTTCAATGTCGTTATAATAAGTATATGTAGTTTAGCGATACATGTTATCTAGAAGCGAAGTTTAAGGTAGTTGAAACAGTTACTTATGCTAACACTTACCATCTTTTTTGTCATGCTGATGCGAATGGTCATCCATAGTCTAGATATCGAAAGATAGTAGACCGAAAACAGATAAATTTTCGGTAGCTATTTACCTACAATATTTTTAGTCGAACAGTTCATTCCAAAATCAATGACATTTCCTGTATATTGCGAGCAACCTGATCAAACTAATGATTTGCTTTCATATTATACTTACATGTTTTTACCGAATATTACATGAGAAAAATTTTTTTGGCCTAAGAATTATAATGGGTCCTCAGTTCATATAATCAAATAGGTTCTGTATAAGTCGAAAAAAAACGACAAATTCTATGTGCATACTTCAATATTTCTATAGATTTCATACATTTTATCCTGAAGTTATATAACGATTTCCTAGAGCATACCTTCGCATATATAATAGCATACATAAATTGACAATATATGATTCACAGAAAATATGGAACTAGGTAATTCAGTAGATTAATATATGACCGTGATGGAGTGAATAAATATTTCTGTATATGCCTGTTTATATGTATTTAGATAAAACTAATTATAACAGTCTATTTATTTTACCCAGTTGTGCATTTTTTTTTGTTAAATGCATTAGTAAGCAATTGATATAATTAAATTATTTTTATTAATTATTTAAATTATTCTAAAAATCATAAGAAATAAGAGGGATAAAACACCGAAATTAACGTGTTTCGTTTATTAGAATATAAATATCTTAGAATATATCTTACAACTATAGCTTATATAACTGTGAGATTAAACTCAACACTACAATTTCTCTCATGAAATGTGTCCAAGGAAAATATTGCAGAATAGAGGTAAATTACAGTGAAGCAACTCCATACAAACACTCCAAATAAACTTACATATACACACAAACAGAAATATAGTTTCATACTTTCGTGCAATTAATTGTAAACCTAAAAAGTTGTCTTTATGCCATCCTATAGTATCCGTTTCTAAAAATCCCATATTTTAATCATTCTGTATGAATGCCCTGTATGGACTCATATGGAGTTCACCTGTCAGTATATTGTACCATTTCTTTGGAAACTATTTTCTATGTAAAAAAAAATGAAAACAAAATTGAATAATTATTTAAAATATTATATGCATAGTCCTTCCATAGTCAACCACAGCTTCCTGCAACACCATGAACGTATACAAAGCCTGTTATCTCATATGAAAGCTCAATAAAATCAAAGGGACGTCTTACAAATCTTGTTATATTGTGTATATGTGCGTAGCGGAGCATACTGCGAGCATTTCATGGAAGAGCTCCACTGCTCGTTACCTTTACTGTTTTGTTTGTGGAAGATTGACGTGATATCTACCTGAACGCAATGAACGCATCGCCGAGTTCTCCTCCCACGATGTGCACGCCACCCTCGGGAATGGACAGGCCCCGAAAGAAATTCCTAATGTCGAGGGCGTTAGCCGACCACGGCAGGTTCTGCAGCCTAATGATGACACTCATCGTGGATTAGAAGAGTACCTATAAAAAAAAAGTGAAGGAACCTTCCATTTCGTTGTTTTAGAATCTATGTTCCGTTCTATTCAGAATGGAAAAAAATGTTTGTTTTCAATTGCAGTGAATGTTTTTAAGTGTCATCCAGCAGTCGTAGGAACACCATTAAATATTGCACTACAAAAAGAATCTTTCCTTGTAGCTGGCCGGTAGGAGTAGTAAGATAATAGAAAAAAAATCCAAACCAACCAGAATTCAATCCCAGATCCCTTAATACAACTAACGCCTTTTGCTCACAAATAAGCTGTGTCAATTTCGGTTGTACACAATTCTAATGTCCGAAAGAACTGAATTTCCTAATTTCTTGACTGCTCACTTAGTTAAACGAAAATTAGGGTTTTTTTTTATATTAGATTACTGTCTAGTTGTTCTTAGCATTATTATTATTATGTAAAAATGTGAGAGTCGTTTGTGTACGCTGAGGTATAACAAAGTCAAATTATGTAAAAATGTGAGAGTCGTTTGTGTACGCTGAGGTATAACAAAGTCAACTAACGGGAGTGAGGTGGCGTACTGTGACACAGCAGTGGATTCCCTGTAAGCTGTGTATATGAATACAACAAGGTTATGCGTAAATCGTGACTCGGTACCTATAAAGATAACCTTTTTATTGTTTAACAAAGGTACTGAGGTCAGAGATTTGTTTGTGTAAAGACAAAATATTTGTTCTGGTCTGGGTGGTGTGTTCGTCTTTGACTCTGGACATTTTTTTTTTTCGGAATGACTAAATTCTTGTGGCCCTAATGGCCTTTCAAGAGTCACCGGACATGTATAGTTTAGGGCGAGCGTAGAAGGCGTTCAGCCAGGAGCAAAGAGTGTGTGCAGCAACGAGCCTAAGAGCTCCCCCGCCGGTAATGACCTCGGCTTAGGGCGTTGCTTTGGGAGGGTACCGCGGCATAGCGAGTCGGTGAGAAGCGCCCAGGCACGTGCCGAATACCTGGGAAAAGTGTTGGCCGAAAGCCGGTGTGTTCGCGGTGTAGTTTCTGTGAGTGTAGTGTAAAAACCGCATTGGCAGCAATAATTGGGTCGTCTAAGACGTTCCGAGGACGACGACGACGGCAGCGGGGAGGGTTATTCCTATCGGGGACATAGGTTAGGCTGTCAACTACTAGGGGGTTGAGATGGTGAGGGACTGTCGTAGTAGCGTCAAGCGGAGTCTTTCACGTATTTGACGATGGAGGGAAGTTCCAAGTCCGTGTGGAGGCAAGATTGGCAAGTGTTGTAACATAAACACCGAATACATTAGGGGGGGGGGGGGGGGGGGGGCGAAAGTCAAGGCAATGACTGCTATTGCCCTGCTAAATGGGACAGAGTATAATCCTTATTTACTTGTGCATACAAATAAGGTATGAATTGCAATATAATTTTGTATTTGGACTTTTTGGCAGGAAGGAGTTCAAGAAGCAAAGTTGAGTTTTTGTTTGATTAATGTAAAAATTATGTATTGGACGTTTTGTGGTTTAATGGTGATAGTTTATTAAACTTCAAAATGTTTTTGGTGTGTGGTGTTTATGATCATCAAATAAAAGCATAGGACTGGGTTTTTCGTGTGGTTCCAAGGAGTCCTCTTCTGTGCTCAGTAAACCTACTATCACTTTACTGAGCGACTCCCGAGTTACTTCAATGGGGCTGGACATTGACAGGATACGTTTTAGACTTTGAAATTGTTTATTAGGAAGAAAACTTGACACTGGCAGAATGTGCTAATTGCAACAATGTTATAAATGAAGAAAAACATGTGCATATTGCTGGTTTTGAAATATGATGCATTCTTTTTTATTAGGGGCATGATATACATGCATGTTACTCGCACAAAAGCATACCAGTACCTTGCAAGTGCATGCTACTGGTATGTTAATTAATATTTTCCCAGGTCAGAAGAATGTGTACTAATAGTACTCCAGTAGATCGAAAGCTGTATATCTGTATGATTTTCTGCCTGCATGTCCCTGCGGGGACATCCCTCCGAGCCTCCTTTAAGGTTTTCAACTGGCACTAGGGTTGCCACCCATCTCTCTCTCTCTCCAGTCGTTCCTTCATTGCTGAAGATCGTGGTCCTGGTGATTTTGCAACCTTGTGCGGGTTAAATTCTTCCATTGGGTTCTATCGGAGGCCAGTCTTGCAATGGTGTGAAATTTGAACTTGGAGTCCCTCAGCTGGTCTGACCATCTGGTTGGTGAGCGGCCTCTCGATCTTTTGCCCTCAGTGTTGCCCGTCACTATAAGCTTTTCTAAGCTGTCATTCCCCCGTCGTATTATGTGACCGAAGTAAGAGAGCAGGCGTTGGTAACATATGGAGGATAGTCGCGTTTTTACCCCTAGCTGTGACAGGATAGACGCGTTTGTGCGCTTGGCTGTCCAAGGAATCCTTAACATGCGCCACATCTCGAACGCGTCTATCCTTTGCCTTTCTCTCGCCTTTATGGTCCATGTCTCCACTCCGTACATGAATATTGGAAAAATTAAAGCACGGACCAAACGACTCTTGGTGGTGTTGCTTATACCCCGATTCCTCCATATTCCATTTAGACGTGCCATGGCGACTATAGTACACCACCATGCCACCCATACTATATCATATAGTATCATAGTACATTTTAGTCAATTGTACTAATATACTGTTGAGAAAAAATATAGTACGAAAAATAATATATTTTCATCGCTAATTAAAGTATAATGTAAATTAAAGTAACAAAAAGTGCATTTTTTTTGTCAAACCAAAACTGCTAGCCGTCAATAAACAAAATGGTAACAATAGAGACCAATTTGAAAAATTAAAAGATTAATAAAAAACTTAGTAATATTGTTTCATTTATTTACTTTGGCCTACAATAAATTTTCATTTTTCAATTCAGCCCGCCAATGAAAAAGTTTGCCCATCCTTGGTCTAGAGGAAGGTTCCCCAACAATATTGCAAAATATTCTTTTGTTAAATGAATCAGAAGATCAACTAAATATAATTGATCTAGCTTTTGGCTGCAGCTCCGTTTGTGAGGAATTTTGGTATTTCAAGGAAATCGAAATTAGTTTTTATTTTTTTTTATACCTACCTCTTACTCCTCACCTCACCTGAGAGTTACACCTCTCTCACAGAAGACTACCTTGAAATGTACTGCATTTCACACTTTATCGTATTTCCCCAATGTACATACGTGTTTCGGTAGTGAGTGAGATATGCCAGAGCCCATTCCCATCCCATCTTATTCCCATTTACTGCAAATATACAATATGCTGCATTTACTGAAATGCATTTCCTACTTTATCATATTTCCCCAATGTACATACGTGTCTCGGTAGTGAGTGAGATATGCCAGAGTCCATTGCCATACCATCCTATTTGCATTTTCCCAATCCATTCTTTAATCTGCAAAGGTAGGCAGTGCATCCGGGAGAGTGCCAACGTTTGTCATTCTGGACTGATGATGGCATGCATGTATCACAGATGTCTATAGACGACAGTATCCACTTACCATCTGGTGGACTGTATGCTGGTCAGCCGGCTATATCAATAAAAAAAAATTAGGTGAATAGAGATGAAGTAATCATGTCTCAATGGCTAACTGTGTCTAATGGAATGACACCTTCCATAACTCATGGGGATGGATTTGCATATACTTATAAAAATTATAAATGAATTTCCTCGCTTGCCTTTGTAAGGTCACATTTTGTCACGCTTATTGATTTCAATTAAAAACAATTCTAATATTACTAAAAATATAAATAATACATTTGCACTTGATTGTACTGAAGGGGGTGTGACTAGGACTGATAAGCTAATCATCAGTGTGCCTCACCCGTCCCAGCTTACTGCATACTGCCAAACAGTCCTAAAAATTTACTACTGCGCAGGTTACCTCGAGACCCCAAGATCCGTGTCTAGTATTATAATAAGATCACTATTTTAGATGGATATTAAAAAATTTAAAAAACGAATTATGAGCAGCAAAGACAATTTCTTTAGATATTGATATGACACAAACAGAAAAATTAAAAATAAAACTATACTTTTTATTTCCTGAAAGTAATATTTTTAGAAATTTATCAAAAAGTCCTATATTTCCTACAAAAATGTGGCAACCCTAACAGGCACTCAGAATAACTGACAGGCTTCTTACTGGCAGGCATGTCTATTAGAGGTGGATAATCAACATTTCTCAGTTTTAACTCACTTAATTCTGCTCCACTTGCAGATCCAATTCCTCTTAGTTACTCCTTAACTCTTTTGATTCACCTACTTAATCACCTTCCGAGAGTGTTTCATTACCTTTCCATAACTGTTGTTGTATAAGCAAAAAAAAAAGGTCATGCCATCATTGCATCTCAATTTTGAGCCCCCGACAAGTGCCGATGCGCGATTACACTCACAATCATGATTGGCGCCGGAATCGGATTGAATAACAATTCGATGGAACAATTAATGGATTCTGCTCCAATCGCGGATTCAACTCTTTTGATTCATTAACTCCAGAGGTTTCCATCACTAATGTCTATTACTATTGAGTCGTTATCACTTGCTAGCCAGATACTTCCGCCTGGCATGGTTATTTACTTGCATGTTTATCACGCCCCTAACACAAGAAACGTGCATGACTATCAATGAGCGATAATCGTACATTTTTGAACACAGGCCTGAATATTAAGGAATATAGGTCATTTAATTCGATATTCGTACACATTTTAAAGTAGTTACATATTGTGTGTCTGATATACTAAACATAAGGAATCTATAGTAAATATATTGATGAATTCGAAAAATAGGCCTTTTATTGAAAGGAAATAATATCGTGCTTAAGGTACTTTGTTATAACCATAAATATTACAACACTAAAAATTTCATTTTAAAGCTATTTTTTTAACTATCTACGTTAAACTTTACAATAATTATAATAGTTTCACTAAACGTAGGATATGGTTACCAGATAAAATATAATAATCAAGTGACGCCATTATTTTACATCATTACACTCACCTATAAAAACACTAAAAACGTCGTTCAGACGCGTGTTTAGAGAATAAAAGACATTTTAGACACAAAATAGCTCACTATAGAACAAGAATATCGCATAAGCAGATAGTTTTATGCATTCATAAAATATTTTTCACGAGTTTGGATAAATACAAAACACGAGCCTTACTATGCATGCTATGTGAGAATTATAAAATGGCTACCGGCAGGAAGTGACAACTCGGCCAACCTTCCCTTTACGCTTCGTTATGCTTTGTGAAAAAAAATTACTTTCTTAAGTAAAAAATGTATGTGATCGATTAATAACATTTCGATAAAACTATTATTTACTATTTCCATATAGTAACTATGGATATACATATTTTAATTAAATTTATGTCATTCATCTTATAATTAATAACTTACAGTTGGTGACCCTGATGATAACATTTGTGTTTATGTTGCCATATTACTAAATATCCAATAATCGAAGTAAACTATCTATTTTTATGTATCTAGAGGAATAAATTGTGTAAAAATTCTCGCGGTGTCACTGTTGAGTGAAACATTTTCTTGACATCGAATTAGGTCTTTTCAGACTATTTTTTGGTTGAGAAGCTAATTTTTTGTGGTGGTGGTGTTTGGTGGTGATTCATTTGTGTTTGTTATCTGGTAAGATGTGAAATAAAAATCGATAAGAGCGCAAATTAACTGAAAGGGACCCTGAAGTTGACCCTCTCCTCGGGGAGGGTCAGTCTCAAGTAGACGTAGTCATGTCTGATGAAGTTTTTCCCGAAGTTCACAATCAAATCGGCTTATTACCTCTAGGTCTGCTGCAAAGCGCCCGGCAAAGCACAAGTTATTTGAAGACAGTGCCAAAAAGAATATATATTCTGATTCAGCCCAAAAAATGTAAAACGTGCCAGAGTTCCAATCTTTGAAAAACCTAAAATATACAGAATCAGATAAAGGAGTATTCATTGTGCCCGTTACCAGTTAGATCCTGAGTTAGCCAACACAGCGCTATAAAGTGAAGAGTTCCCAAAAATGACTATGACGCATTTGTTCCCGCATTCCACGTAATCTACCACGCGGATCTAGTGCAAAGAGCACTATCTTAATTGTTGCATAAATTATAGTCTGTGCTCTAGAATTGTCTAGGATTGTCTATGGTTGTGATTATTAGTCTATGGGTTCTCCGAATAAATGTCTCACGTGCAATGTAACACCGAGTTTTTATTTAAACAATTAACCCAGCAGCCCTGCACATATCTAGCAAATATGTGACAGTGGCGACGAGGATAAAAAGAAATCAGTGAAAGTTTTACGTGTTACGTCCGTAAACTACAAGAAAGATAGTAGAATAATTTCGTCTTGTTACGTCGGACGAAATTTCACAAAATGGCGGCTGCTGGGCTCTCACTGCCTGAGTTTTCAGCTGCAAAATGCACATTTAAGGTGTACAAACAGGTGTTTGAAAACAAAATGAAGATCCACGAGGTGGATGAAACGAAGTGGTCACAATATTTAATCTCGTTTATAGGTTTTGACATGGTCACGTTGCTATCAGAACTCTGTTTCCCGGAAACACCACAGGATAAAACGTATACTGAATTAGTGGAACTTGTTGAAAAACACTTGGAGCCACAGCAATCAGAAATCGCGGAAACATATAAGTTTATGAAACGTGAACAGTTGGCAAACGAGTCAATCTCTGAGTTTGTGGCGGCATTAAAGAAAATGGCACAGACGTGCAACTTTACCACACATTTAGAAAGATGTCTAAGAGATAAATTCGTTCATGGATTAAAGAGTGAAAGCATAGTTAAAAGATTATTTGGTGAAGAAAATTTAACGTTTGCAAAAGCCGTGAAGATAGCAATGAGCATGGAGCTGGCGGAGAAGGGAGCAAAATTAATAACTGCTGGCAGTTCTGGGCAAGAAAGCTCAGACATACACAAAATAAGTAAAAAACAGGTGAACATTAAATGTCATTGCTGCGGGAAGATGGGGCATGTAAAACCCCAATGCAAATTTAAAGAGGAAGAATGTTTTAAATGCCACAAGAAGGGGCATATGGCAAGTGTTTGCAAAGCAAACAGTAACAAAACTTTCAAACCCAAGAGGGTCCATGAAATTACAAATGATGAAGAATTTTCTGTTATGCAAGTTAGTGAAGTACAATTGAATAGTGAATTTGTGGGTGATAGTTATGATTTGTCTAGTTTATTTCAGAAAACAGAGAGTCAATTAAATATTAACAAAGTGGTATCAATAGATGAGAAGCGTCCAAGTCCTTGGTATATAACTTTAAAAATTAATAATGTAAATATATCATTTGAAATTGATTGTGGATCAGATGTCACGTTAATGCCTGAATCTATGTTCATAGCATCCTTTCCTAATTTAAAATTATTTCCATGTAACCTAAAGCTATCAGGATATGGTGGTAACGATATCACTGTATTGGGTAAGACAAATGTAAATATTAAAATTATAAATGAAAAATACTTAGCAACATTGATTATTGTCAAAGAAGGTAAAAAGCCATTGTTAGGTAGGGATTGGCTGAGTGCTATGAAAATTGATTGGCAAACTTGTATGAAACGGTGCAATTTAATTATTCACCAAGATTCACAAATTAAACTTAACAATTTAGTAGAAAAATATAGGGATATATTTTCAGGGGTTCCAGGCGAAATTCAAGGTACTGTAGGCACTTTAAAATTAAAAGAAGCTAATATTAAACCCATTGCATTTAAACCAAGAAGAATAGCTTATGCTGTAGAAAATTTAGTTAAAAAGGAGCTTGACAAGTTATGTACCGAAGGTAAAATGTATAGAGTGACAAATAAAAAAACAGGCACATGGGCTACACCCATAGTGACCATCATTAAAGGACCTCATAATATAAGAATTTGTGGGGATTACAAGGTAACAATAAATCCATTTTTGGAGGTGCCAAATCATCCAATCCCTGTCATTGAAGACATTTTTGCAAAATTAAATAAAGATGATCAAAATGTTAAAACAGTATTTAGTAAAATTGACTTAAGAAAGGCATATATGAACAGGCGAATGGATGAGGAGGCACAAAAGCTTATGACAATTACCACACCATGGGGGTTGTATAGACCAACGTTCATGATGTTCGGTATGTCACCTGCTCCACAGGAATGGCAAGATTTTATGGATGAACACTTTAATATGCCAAATGTATATTGTTTCATTGACGATATTTTGGTTGCAAGTAGTGATGTGGATTGCCATTTAAAAACTTTAGAGTGTATATTTCAAAAACTTAAAAATTTAAATATTAAAGTAAATAAAGAGAAAACTGTGTTGATGTCCCCACAATTAGAGTATTGCGGGCATGTGATTGATAAGGAAGGCATTCACAAGACACCAGGGCACATCAAGGCCATATTGGAAGCACCACAACCTGAAAATATTAAAGAATTACGTAGTTTCCTTGGCACTATTAATTTTTATCATAAATTTCTAAAGAATGCTGCTGAAAATTTAAAACCTTTATATACATTACTAAAGAATTCAGAAAAATGGGTATGGTCTAAGCAACAAGAACTAGCATATGAATGGGCCAAGAAAGCTATTGTATCAGAGCAAGTATTAATACATTATAATCCAAAGCTACCAGTGGTATTGAGCTGTGACGCTTCCAAGTATGGGTTAGGAGCTTGTTTAGCTCATGAAATTAGGTTAGGTAATAATATTGTTGAACGCCCTATTGCTTTTGCAAGCAGAACACTCAATGAAGCAGAAGTAAAATATTCACAAATAGATAAAGAAGCCTTAGCCATTATATGGGCAGTTAAGAAATTTGATTTGTATTTAAAAGGTAGAACATTTACATTAGTTACTGACCATAAACCACTGATATCTATATTTAATCCAAATAAAACAGCTGGTAGTATATATGCAGATAGAATGACTAGGTGGGCATTAATTTTATGTAATTATAATTATGATATAAAGTACAGGACTTCACAACATAATGCTGCAGCAGATTTTCCATCTAGGTTACCAATTAAAAATAGTAATGAGGAGGATAAAATTAATCTGGAAGGCAACATTAACAGCATTGTGTTGGATAATCCACCTGTAACTTTATCTGAAATTGCCAAACATACTCAGAAAGACCCTAATTTAAGCAAGGTTTGTACTTACCTAAGAGAGGGCTGGCCAAAGTTGATTAATAGAGAGTTATGTAAATTTAAAGGCAAAGAAACTGAGTTATATATAATTAAAGATTGCATATTATGGAGGGATAGAGTAGTTATACCTGACAGTTTAAAGGATAAAGTTTTAACTGAACTGCATTCTGGTCATTTGGGTATTAATAAAATGTTATCTTTAGCTAATAGTTGTTTTTGGTGGCCAAACATCACAAATGATATAAAAACATTAACTAATAATTGTGCAGGTTGTATCCAAAATAGGAACTTACCACCTATCAAACCTATACATAGATGGGAGTGGCCAGAGGAGCCATGGAAACGTATTCATGCTGATTTTGCTGGTCCATTTTTAGGGCATATGTGGTTAATCATTGTAGATGCACACTCAAAATGGCCAGAAGTAGTTAAAATGAACAATATTACCTCCAGCAGTACAATTAAATGTCTACGTAGTATTTTTGCTAGATTTGGTCTACCGGAACAAATGGTGACTGATAATGGTCCACAATGGACATCTGAAGAGTTTAATACTTTTTGTAAGAATAATAATATTAGACACATATGTACTGCACCTTATCACCCAGCCAGCAATGGCTTAGCAGAAAGGGGGGTTCAAACCTTCAAAAGGGCCATGTTAGCATATAAGTTTGATAAAAATTGTTTAGATCATAGTATACAGCATTGGCTATTAGCTTATCGTACAGCACCACATGCCACAACAGGCAAGGCACCATGTGAGTTAATGTTAGGTAGAAAACTCCGTACACGTTTATCTTTAATAAAAAAAGATGTAATTATTCCTCGGCAGTTGATTTGTAAGAAACCTGTAAAGCAATATTTGCCAGGTGATAAAGTACTGATCGCATCATATGATAACTCTCAAAAATGGTTAGATGGTGTTATTGAAAAACCAGTAGGAAATGTTATGTATGATGTGCACACTGACAAAGGCATACTCACCAGGAATGTTGCTCAGTGTTTGCCTAACTATAGTGTACCTAATGAAAGTGTATTGGAGCAAGAAAAAGAATCGGAGAAATTAGAAGTAAATAAGCCGTTAATTAACAAAGAAATACCAAGTAACATTGCTAATTCTCCTATTCTAGTGCAGCCAGAAGTGCGTAGAAGTGCACGTACTCATAAGCCTGTTCAGAGACTTGATTTGTAGTAATTTAAAAATTTAATAAAAATTAGAAGAGAGGAGTGTTGCATAAATTATAGTCTGTGCTCTAGAATTGTCTAGGATTGTCTATGGTTGTGATTATTAGTCTATGGGTTCTCCGAATAAATGTCTCACGTGCAATGTAACACCGAGTTTTTATTTAAACAATTAACCCAGCAGCCCTGCACATATCTAGCAAATATGTGACATTAATAATAAACAGGCGAAGGAAATTGACGACCTCATTGCCTGTAATGAGACAGCTGTGTGACATAGCATCCCCATTAGACAATTAATCCCCCCTCTCTCCATTGGGGTCAGGCAGTATTCATCGTGCAGGTGTGGGGTTTGCCATGCTTGCAGGTGACCATCAGGCAGGGAATCAAAGCACTCGGATCTCAGGTCAATCAAGTTGAGATTGAGCTGGGACTGCGGGTGGTGGATATGGAGCGTTCTTGTTTTCGTTTCTGTAGATATGTTCTGCGTGGATTCCCAGAGCAACTGTCCCCTCGAGGAAGTGGGTGTCCCCTATTGTATATAGCTTAAACACTGGAGCCTAAATGCGGACACGGATCCGCAAGGACCCCAACTGAAAATGTCCCGGACCGGACGGACTGCAGCATTACCGACTTAAGAGGTTCTGACTATGCTATACTACCCCGCATGACAGTTTCAGTGGGCCTCTGAGTACGAGACCCTCACGGACTTTTTAACCACAGAGTTAAACAGTTACTCATGTAGCTCACGCATGCAGTGTGAACCTATCACGGATCGAACAAAATACCGCCCCATTACATGTCTTTGTACAATATATAAGACACTCCAGATAACCCAGAACGGATGTTCTGTGCACCAAGATCTCTCGACATATAGTGGAAAATCGAATTATCTCTGAGACGGATGTAGAAGAGATAGCCGCGGTAGCAAGGAGCTGCTCCTCATTAACGCAGTCGCCGGCAAATGAAACTGGCAATAATTGGTTAACCTACCCTCAATAATTGGTTAATCTAACTTCAATAATTGGTTAACCTAACCGTGAGGCGGTTGTGATTCCGTGGTGGCTGGCTCTCAGAAAAGACGCAGAAAGCGGTGCTGCCCGCGACGGTTGTTTCTCTCCCTGAGATCCTAAACCGCGGCCGACTGGCCAACTCAATATATATATTATAGGGAAAGTTAATATCAATGGTGGAATAATGAAAGAAACACTTCGAATGACACCGATATTTCCCTTTATTGACGCTCCATCGAACACCAGACGAACACCGAATTATTTTGAGCTCAATGTAATGACGCGCGCGTCCGTTTCGCACCGAGACCCTAAGGCGTAGTGGACGCAAGCGCAATTCCCCTCCCGCAGATCAGCCCCAAGCAGGCAGGAACAACGGCTCTCTCAGCTATCTTCTTACACGGCCTCTCCTGACGAGAGAACGTTCTCGTTCTCCTGTGGTGCGTTGACGGTCTGCAACTTTTCGTCCGATCCGTCCCTAAATATGCCAGGTTTCGGGTCATCAGGGACCTGATCTTCTCGGTTCAGCAACTCAGCATTTTCTTGGTCTGCGTTTACACCGAACAAACCTTATATAGTTACAACATCAGGTTTGTACAGAATTACGAGGTCTGCTTACATGAACAAGGTCTGCTTGTAAGAATAGACCACAAGGTCTGCTCAGATAGACGAGGTCCGCTCGTGAATATAGGATCATGAGATCTGCTCACATATACGAGGTCTGCTCGTGAAAATAGATCACGAGGTCTGCTCACATATACGAGGTCTGCTCGTGGAAATAGATCATGAGGTCTGCTCACATATACGAGGTCTGCTCGTGGAAATAGATCATGTGGTTTGCTCACATATACGAGGTCTGCTCGTGAAAATAGATCATGAGGTCTGCTCACATATACGAGGTCTGCTCGTGGAAATAGATCATGAGGTTTGCTCACATATACGAGGTCTGCTCGTGGAAATAGATCATGGGATCTGCTCTCATATACGAGGTCTGCTCGCGCATAGTGACCTGTGAGGTCTGCCCACAAAAATGCGTAAAAGTATTCAACAATAATAAAACACAAAAAAAACAAACAAATGCTATAGAGCTCACTTTCAAAGAAAGCAGCACACGCATCCGGAGTCCACTCTCCCCTCCACAACACCATAAACTCAGCCGCAGCCTGAGTTGTCTTCCCATAGGAACCCGCAACCAGGCGCAGCTCGTACCTTCCCTGAGGCATAACCTTTATCACGCGGTAGGGTCCGTGCATGCCAGGGTCAAGCTTCCCTGTGGTTTGTGCCTTTTTTATTACAAAAACCAGTGAGTTCAATTCGAAAGTACGAGGTGATCGCCTGTTCTGATTAACTATAGCGTCTTGTCGTTTTTGGTTCTGCTTTAACCGCTCCGAAGCTCTTTGTTTCGTCATTTCGCGCAATGCTTCTCGATTAGGGTTTGAACCGTCTATCGCTACGTCACGGACAAGATTGCGAATCAATGGTGTTGTGGTATTCGTCCCGATGAGGAGGCTAAGAGGCGAATGCCGAGTAGTCTTGTGTTTGGTCATGTTTAGCACAAGCTGTAACCTCCACATTACACTGGACCATTCTTCTTGTCGGTAATTGGAATGGATGCGGATCATGTTCAACAAGGTGCGACAATAGCGTTCAACTTGTCCGTTGGACTGGTGCATCCCAGGTGTGATTAAATGGACGTCACTGCCAATCTCGTTCGTCCAGGTCAAGAATTCGGTGCTTTGGAACATTCGACCTTGATCGGCCACGATTAACTTGGGCGAACCAAATAGTGAAATGGCGTTTAAGAAATGACGCTTCAATTCGCTCGTATCCTGCCTTATCATAGGATACAAGAGACAGAACTTTGAGAAGGCATCCACGATGATAAGGACATACCGATGTCCATTAGATTCTGGAAGAGGACCTAAAGAGTCCGCATGGATGGTTTCAAAAGGGCAATCTGGTTTCTGCCAGGAATGAATTGGCTGGAGCGGTGCACGAGGCAACTTCTTTTGGGACATGCATACAATGCAGTGAGCAATATACTTTTGAACGAACGGTCTTAAGCCGGGGAACCAAAAGTGCCTCAATATGAGATCAAGGGTTTTGTCGGCGCCGTGGTGATCATGTTCGTCGTGAAACACACGAAGTAAACTAAGCCGATGACCTTTAGGGATGAAGCATAAAAGACGGGGTTGTTCGCCAACTGGCGTGTATTTGTAATAGAGAAGGTCATTCTTCCTAATATAATGCTTGGGATCTAGCTTGCCATCATTTAACTGCTCGATAAGAGTTTGCGTTTCCTCGTCTGCGGCTTGTGCTATTTGTGCCCAGCTCCGGGGCTTCTGAATTTGAACTACGTTTACTGGATTTCGACTCAAATAATCGGCATGAGACATGGAAGTACCTTTACGGTATTCAAGAGAAAAGTTAAAATCCTGCAAGTACATCCACCATCTAGCTACCCTCGGCATCAAATCTCTCTTTTTCTGTGTTAGCTTAAGGGCGTTGCAGTCAGTGACGACAATGAAAGGCACACCGACCAGGTAGTGTCTAAAATTCTGCAGGGCCTTGACCACCGCCAAGGTCTCCAATTCGTATGAGTGGTAGTTTGGCTCAGCACCCTGAGTCAACCTACTAAAATAAGCTACTACGCGCTTATGACCTGATTCGTGTATTTGAAGTAAAACGGCCCCGTAACCGATCGCACTAGCATCCGTATGAACTTCAATGGGCAGAGTTGGGTCATAAATTGCAAGAATCGGTTCACTAGTCAAGTGCTCGATTATATCCCTCCTAGCAGCTTCTTGTTCTGTACCCCAATTAAACGGAACGCCCTTTTTCGTAAGATGCGCTATGCACGCTATCTTAGATGCAAAACCGGCGATGTATTTGCGGAAATACCCAGCTAAACCCAGAAATTGACGTATCTGTTTCACATTTTTTGGTACAGGGGCTTCAACGAGAGCTTTTACTTTAAATGGGCTCGGCTGTACCTGACCCTGACTGATTGAACGACCCAAATATTCAATTTTAGTGGATAGAAACGAACATTTGTTTAGATTTATAGAAAAACCAGCTTCAGTCAAAGTTTTAAGTACTCCACGCAAAATTTCAAAGCCCTCATTAACCGAATTACTTAAAATGAGTACATCATCAATATAAACAAGAACTTTACCAGACTCGATGAGATCTTGAAGAGTATTTGAGATTATACGTTGATACACTACAGGGGCGTTAGCCAAACCATATGGCATTTTTAAATACTCATAATGGCCTTCCGGTGTAACGAAAGCCGTCCGCGGAATTGAATCTTTCTCCATTGGGATCTGATGAAATCCCGTCGCCATGTCGAGGCTCGTAAAGAATTTATGACGTCCTAGGCGATCTATATGATCATCTATTAATGGCAAAGGGAAACGATCTTTGATTGTGATTTCATTAAGCTTCCGAAAATCTACGCACATACGGTCCTTGCCGTCCTTTTTCTTAACAAGAAGAATAGGACTGGAATACTCAGACTCAGACTCTTGTACCACACCTTTATTTAATAAATCTTTAACGATCTCACGAACGCGTAATGTTTCCGTTCGCGAAAGTCGGTAGGGTCTGTAATTAACAGGTATGTCGCTGTTGAGTTTGATGGACATACATCCGGTTTTAACGGTTGAACTAGCTGTTCCCGTAATGAAATGGTCAGAGAATCCATCAATAATAGCCAGCAATTTATCCAAATCATCTCCAACAAGACTTGTATTTATCGAAGTCCGTCTATCAAACTCAATCGTTAAAACCCTAGCAGGTCTCTCACCATTACGAGTGATGCGCTGTCGCTCTCTAGTGCGAACGTATGTGATACCCTCTCGGTTCAGCACGTCTGTCCCTACGATAACTGGGGTGTTCATATATTCCGCTGCTATTACAAACAAATCGACTTCTAATGTGACATCGTCAAATTCGATTGGCAAGGTCACACAACAAGTCGATTCTACCTCCTGGCCTCCAATACCCTTCAAGATACGAAATGCTGGTTTACGAGGACTATCAAAATGCTTCATCAATGCAGACGAGATAAGAGAAACAGTTGACCCACTATCAATTAAAACGTCTACCGGTACGCCCTGTATAACTGCAACTACAATGTCACTTTTACGAGCATCCTTCATTTCATGGCAAAAATTAACGTTATTTGTGTTTCGAGATTCGGACCTTATTTTAGCAAAACAAGTTTCCACCTTATGGCCAGGCTTTTTACAAAAGGAACACGATTCTGCACGAGGCATACCTTGGGCGTTAGGTATCTGTGTAGGAGTGGAAGAACTATTGACGTTAGAGCTAACTCTAAGTCTCTTATGACAATTAGCGAGTACATGACCCGGTTGTCCACAAGAAAAACATTTATTTCCCTCAAATCGCCGCTTTCTGATAATATCAGCACGCTTAACTTTAAAGGTATCACGTCGGTTATGAAACGCGAGCTGGCTTGAATCGCCCTTAGAAGTGTTCGGACCAAGCTTAACGTAAATTGAAAAGAATTTAACTAAATTGCTTGGCATCAAGTTTGCATTAGTTGCAGCCGCTTGAATTTGTGGGTCGGTAATACCACGAATAACTATTGCAGATATCAATTCGTCACTTAAACCTGCTACAATACGTAAACGAAGTAACGATCGACGCGCATAATCAGCGTACGTTGGATAGTGATCAGAGTTTGTTTTCATCACGTCAAACAATATATTAGCTACATCAACCTTATTCGGACAAAGCGGTTTAAACTCCTTTTTAAAGTTACTCCAACTACGATCATTTGTGACCCACTCGTTGAGCCACGTTCGAGCATCGCCCTTTAAACAGTTACCGATCCGAGAAAGACATTCATTGTCGCTCCAATTGTTAGTCGCTTTAGCACGGTCTATCTCTTGACACCAAACTTCAATGTCATGCAAACTTGGGTCAAAGTTTGATATATAATACGGTTGATTAGATCGTACGGCAGTATTGAACGAGCGTAACGCATTACCAAAAGCATCTGTCAATATTTGTTCAGACGACGTACTACTTACGGGTTGCACTTGTGATAGCCCGTCTGCAGTGGACGCGACTACATTATCACGACCGATTGTCTGGCTATTTTGATGCTGACGTACCAAACCAGGGGGCGGCGTACCCGGAGGTGTCTCGCCTTCATTTCTTATACGAATATCGGTGTCACCTGTACCCGGAATGTTAGGAGGCGGCGTAGTCGATAAGTGACCCTGATTGTCACCTTCGAACGCGTTTAATCGTGTTAGAATAGCGCCTAACATCTCATGCACGGACTCCGTACTACGGGGTCTACGAACGCTACGAGGCGTAGACGGTGAGCGTAGCCTATGACGTATACATTCCTCATCTCGACTATCGAAGGGTCGAGGTCGAGATGTACCTCGGATTCTTTCTCGCGACCGCCGTCGATGTAAGCTCGGATTACCCGGCATGACGTTATCGCGTCGCGCTCGCGGTAAGTAAACAAAATGTCCACGTACTTATTTAAAACAAAGAACAAAGGATTGCGCAATATTTCAACTATATTTGGAATATTTTCTGACTACATTAAAACATTAGAAGCACATCACTTAAGAAATCACTGTGATCGAACAAAATCATCGCACTATAGACACTTAACTTATTTATGCACACCGGCCTACGCAGCGGTGCAAAAATGTCCAAGAAAAACTACACGGATAGCTCAAAGCGTATTAAGGCCGTGAGTTTCCTTCTTTATCCCACTTCTGATATAGGGAA
Organism: Sesia apiformis; assembly: GCA_914767545.1. Classification (NCBI taxonomy): domain Eukaryota; kingdom Metazoa; phylum Arthropoda; class Insecta; order Lepidoptera; family Sesiidae; genus Sesia; species Sesia apiformis. The sequence continues at coordinate 2,883,682 of OU611968.1, forward strand.
AGTTAATATCAATGGTGGAATAATGAAAGAAACACTTCGAATGACACCGATATTTCCCTTTATTGACGCTCCATCGAACACCAGACGAACACCGAATTATTTTGAGCTCAATGTAATGACGCGCGCGTCCGTTTCGCACCGAGACCCTAAGGCGTAGTGGACGCAAGCGCAATTCCCCTCCCGCAGATCAGCCCCAAGCAGGCAGGAACAACGGCCCTCTCAGCTATCTTCTTACAATATACTATATGGTGAATATTCTGTATCTTGGTTGATTAATGGGCGGATATTACACATGTCACAGTTTTATATCATTTCATTTTCTTAGTTTTAATATTCTTTATTAAATACAATATATGAAACAATTTGTGACCTTCAACCTTCAACTACACTAACTATCATTGCTCGACAACTATATCTTTAACCATATGGTAGCGTTAAGATTTCTGAACTTCTGCAAACAATAGACAAATAATAATAGGTAGTACGTTATGGCTTGATTGGTTAATAATATGTTGCTTCTTTTTTAGATTTATTTGGATACTGTCGCCCATCTACATTCGAGATATATGCCAACATTAGGCCAAAATGACAAATGTTGGCACAACCCCGGATGCGTAGCCTACCATTGGAGATATAGGAATGGATTGGGAGAAAGAGTTGGGAAAAGGGGAGGGATGGGATAGAAATCGGCTCTGGCACATCTCACTCACTACCGAAACACGTATACGTACATTAGGGAAATGAGATAAAATGGGAAATGCAGTACATTTCAAATGTGAGAGAGGGATAACATGGCCAGTCGAGGCTGTTAGATTGATCGTGCACTCTCCCCCTCAATAAATTCCGAAAAAGTTACATTTTAGTTAGTATTAATTTGCTTCAATGCTAATTGTGTTATTAATTGAATCTTCCGGGCTACTTGGCTGAGGTCTTCTGGAATCTCTTCTCTTTCTTCCAAACGTTTCGTCAACAACTGATATCTTCAGTGGCGACTGCGTTCACTTTCGGAGAGATGTTATCTCTTCGGCTTCTCGAGCGCAACTGACGAATTGACGCAGCTGAAATTGTTTACGAAACGTTTGGAAGAAAGAGAAGAGATTCCAGAAGACCTCGGCCAAGTAGCCCGGAAGATTCAATTAATATGGACACTTGCCGAGAAAGCCCACACTCCTCTAATTGTGATTTTATATATTTATTAATATTCCTATTTATTTATCAGTCAACCCAAGCCCATCCCATACGTTAGCATACAAATATATGCTAATGTATGCAAATATATGTAGTAAATAGTGAATATGCAGTTATTTCTTTGTTGTTTACATAAGTCACTATCGTAGAGTCAATTAAATAAGTCACTTTTGACATTTCATTGACTTTGTGACGATATAACTTTGCGTCGATCCCATAAATCAATTTAAGTTTACTGAATTACTGAACACTAAAACAATGTAACATTTTTAATAAAAAAATATAAACTTGTCTTTTTATATCAAATTTAATAAGTTCGAAGATTAATTTGGTTGCTAAACATCATTATCAATTTATATTTCAAAAATTCGAACCCCACTACAAGGTTACGCCTGTATACATTTTTTTCTTTTTTAATAATAGGGATGCGATCTTTATAATCGAAGTAACTTGTAGAGAGAAAGGAATATCGAAGAAAATTATCGTTACGATAAATAAACAAATTAAGAGAACAATAAAATTATTAAATAATTGACATATTTTAAATAAATATAATTATTAATTAGTAAATACATTAAAAAGATTAAATTAATATATGTAATTAAATTAATATATCTATACCTCATTTAATATATTAAAACTATATCTGAAATTAAAAAGAAAAAGGAAGAAAGGAAAAGAATTATGCCAGGTGTCTATGTCGATAGTTTTAATGCCGATGCAATTCGCAACCACATTTATGGTTATTTATTATTGTGAAAAGAGTATCCATCTAGAAAAAAACATTTATGTTCATTAAAAAAAGCAGGCTTATTTTCTGGTGGAATATCATTTTTAATAAAAACTGCATGTACAAATATTTCCAAAGATGATTGGAAGAAAGTAGTAGAAAAAACAATAAAAATATAATGGAAGATTTTTAATGTGATTTAAGAATTGATAATAATAGCAACGATAGCAGTTTCAACGAATCTGATAGTTCCAATTAATAAATAATAATTGATTATATATATAAACTGGTTTCATTATATTTCCCATAATTATACTTAACTTTGAGGTCATGTGGAATGTGCAGAAGGTTTGTAATGCTGTGTATACTCTAAAAATATTACTGGAGAATTATTTTTTTATGAACACTAAAATCGATTCACTAATATTACGACTTATATATCGATTTTTGTCTTTAATCGATAATTTCTGATAGATGACCTCACTATGACAACCAGTTTGACATTTGTCAAAACTGGCCTATTAAATTGACTCTACTATAATGGTTGGTAGTAAAAACCATTGATTTTAAAAAACGATTATATAGAAGAGGTAAAGGTTTCATCAAAATCTTTTGTGTTCGCATATTTTGCATTTTGCAGAGATTAGTTGCTTAAAGATAAAAAATACGAAAATTACAATTACAATAGGGAAATTTTAATACGTTAACAGTCGCCAACGAACGAACGCTTCTCAAGACGTTTTATGCTGTCAAATTCTGTCTCTATCGTCTTAAGAAAGCTTTCGAATTTTTTAGTAGAATACTGTATAAATCTCATTATTTCATAGGAAAAGGATAAGGTGTTTATTAATTGGATTACATTAAATAGCGTGAGTATATTTTTACATCAAAACATTTGTAGTAATTCCGTCTACAATCTAAAATGCCTTTAAAAGCATGCAACGAAATTTGCGTATATTTTTCATCATTGTATCATAATTCCATTGCATTTTGTTACTAATAGGCGGAAAAAATACTTGGCTATAATAAATAACTCCAATGACATGGTTATATTAGAAATTTTATTTGATTTTCACTGTTTCTGTCATACTTGATTTCTTGTATGGATTCTTAATTGGACGAATCAATATGAATTTTGCATTTTATTGTATTGTTAACTTCATTTAATCTTCCGTTTTATTAAAAATGTTAATTATTTTGTGATTTTATATCAATCAATGTATAATTATGATATATATACTTCAAATGATACAAAAGTTTTTTGGTAGGTACTTAATATTTTTTTTCATTTACCCAAAAATGGTCACACTGATTTAAATTAATTAGATAATACAAGTAAAAACATTAAAATGCCAATTTATTGAAAAGTGTATAAAAATGTTGTAACATTGGTATGCCCCGGATAGCTAGCTGCCTACCATTGAAGATATAGGAGTTGATTTGGGGAAAGGGTTAGGGAAAAGGGGAGGGATAGGATGGGATGGGAATGGGCTCTGGCATATCTCACTACTGAAATGTATGTACATTGGGAAATAGGATAAAGTGGGAAATGTAGTCAGTACATTTCAAGGTAGTCTTCTGTGAGAGAAGGGTAACATTGCCAGTCGAGTGCCCCCAGCGGCTGTGGGACTACAGCGTGCACCGTCCCCCTCATTCAAAAAAATATTAAAGTTTTAAAAAATGCAGTGTCATCGACCTTAAGGTCATTTAACTTTTTGATGTCAATGTCCATTGTCATGGCTTCTCTAAAATCAATTTCTAATAAATCTTTCTCATTTTTTAAATATTATAACATAGTTTTAGGTATTTGGGTCTCAATGCCTTTACCTTATGTGCCAACTGTGCTCACATATGCCTCGAGACTCATTTAAATAGATAAATATGAGTGGAATACAATAAAATCCCAAATGTTATTTAGTTTTTAAGTGTTTTTAGTGTAGTTTTCTTTTATTTCAGATATAGTGGCTGAAGTTCTAAATTAGACTAAAATAATGGAAATGTTATAAGCCTATGATTGCTCAATATTAAGTAGAGGCTAGATATAGTTGAGACAAGCAAACTCAATAAGAAGTGTGATGACTGAGCGGTATCCAGGCTACCTGTTCGGAGGAACTCCTGTCAGTAGTTGGGACAGGGGCTTTAATCCTTTGGAGAATGTGAGTACATTTATCTATACATATAATAATATCATAACAGAGGCGTGTCTTTACTAGAAGTATTTTTAAAATAATCATTGCTGTGGAAAGTGCAGAGCCCAAAACAACTAATATTTTTAGAATGGCATTGTTATAGCTCATGTGCTGAGTTAACATTTAGGGTACCTTTTATCCACCCCAATTTGGCAATTGTATGATTGTGGGTTCTTTCATCATACTTCCCACAATCATACTTTTTTCATAATAAAAAATTTTGTAACAGAAAACTAAAATATAGTGCTTATTTTTTTAATCAAAACACTTAAAACTTAAATGAAGGCCTTGAAAATCATACACATATTGTACTATTTATAACAATTTTTTGTTTGTATTTGTTTTTTATATTTTGCAAAATACTCCAGCATTTTAAAACTACATATGGGTTGGACCCATTCTGATTAAAGCGTGTCAATTGTAGGAGTTCCCAAGGGAATCATAATCAGCATGTACAATATCAGAGCTCATATAATACAACTTCACAAATTTTGATGAAAATTTTACATTCTAAAGTCTGAAATGTATAATAAAGGTATTTGTTTAACTTTTATCCCTATTCGACATTTTGGCACGGGTTACACCAGCCAGTTGACTGAAGAGATACCCACCTCTTGTAGAGGTGAAGAGGTGGGTAGTCCAGGATGGGAGCTGCGAACAGTTTTATCAACTACCCACATTTGATCTGCACACTCAGAAAGGCTGCTACACACTACACTAACAATGTCCACGGACACGGACATATTTGACATGGAATCCAGTGATTAACCAATTTAAACCTTGCAATTTACTGTCAAATATTCCCATAGTGACTGTTAGTGTAGTGTATCGTAGCCTTTCTGAATGTGAACATCGAGCTGCTCGCAGTTCCCATCCTGGATTACCCACCCCTTCAGTCAACTCGTGAACAGGACTGGTGTAACCTGTGACGAAGCGTCCAGTAGGAATAAAAACAAATACATTTATTATACCTATTTTATACGCTTTTTATATTATTCATTTTAAATTATATTTTTTTCTATTATATAGATTATATATTATATTATATAGATTACGCGAAATTTTGTATTTTGATAATTTATGTCCTGGGTCAATATGCCTCATACTTTTTATCCCAAACTGTATAAGTTCCTATAGGAAGAGGAATTGTAAATGTACCATAGTTTTTATTGCTTTACATATTTTGTTGTTAGAGATGTTAGAGCTTTTCTCTATATTTTAAACAGAACCTTGAAACAATAAATCTGTTAAGTTAGAAAATCTTAACCAAAGTCAATAAATTCATACAGAGAAAAAGGTCCCTTTATTGAGATTATTATTAAGAATTTAAGAATGAACAATTCATTAAGAACATCACATTTATCCACAAACAATATGTATCAGTCAAATTTTGGAAAGTTATTGACCTTATAGATTTTTTGCTAAATCTAGTTGGCTGTAAACAGAAGAGAAAGTTTTTGTTATTTGTTTCTATGTGAGGACAAAATTTTTTTTCAATATTCTCTTTATTCTGTGTAGTTTTGTTAACAAAACATTTTTTAAATTAAATACTAACAGAGTTGACAGAGTTTAACAGATTGTGAATTACTTTGCAATAGCAAAGTTTCGACAAGTAAGTCCAATCGTCCTTATTAGTTTTTAGTTTATTGGTGTAGTGAAGTAATTATTGTATTGTATTCTATTATTTGTATAGAATACTTTATTCTATTTAATTGTACAAAAGGTGAGCTTAATACCTGGCAGCATTATCTACCAGACAACCTTTGGCTTGAACGGAGAAGCACGAAGAAGCACCACATTGAGAGGTGCAAGGAAATACATAAATATTACTTATTTGTAATATAACATATTATAATGTATAATGTAACAAATGTAATATGTAATCCAACATGTTATGAATGACTCCTTAAGTAATTCTGGAAGCAGAGCTTTCTGGTCACTGACCGAGGCTCTTAAGATCTCAGAGAGTATCGGGATCCTTGGTGTTGACATTTCCAGCAAAGTCGAATTTAGGGGTCATCTGGAAAATAAAATGGCCTCGAAAAATTGGCTTTACTGAACAGAGTGAAGCAGTACGTCACGTCTGGGCAACTTCTGACGTTCTCAAAGTTCAGGTTAGGCCCCATATTGAACACTGCACAGATCTCTGAGCCGGCAAACCAAAAATCAATTGGACCCATTTGACCCCATCCAACGACGTGCTGTTCGAATCGTTGACGATCCCACTCATACCGGAGGTCTAGAACCCCTCAACATTCAGAGAGACGTTGGGTCTCCCTGCATGTTCTACCGCCTGTAGAATGGGGAATGCTCTGACGAATTGTTTAACATAATTCCAACCTTGTGTTTCTACACTGCACCTTCAGTCATAGAAGTGCCTTGCATCTGCATTTCCTCGACACGAAGGTGTCGCACAGCTTGCTATTGCAAAGTGAGTTTCGGGTCATAATAGATTACGCAAGCCCTTGAGCCGTTTCTTAAATATGTTAACTGACTATATATTCTTAATATTTCCTAATATGTTAAGTAATCTTATGTATGTTAATATATTAAGTGATATCATTGAATCATTGGGTATAATATTGGCAAGCGGACTAGCCAGTTCACTCTTTTAGAGGTGGTGTAGTCCATCACAGCTTGTTGTAGCAGGTATGTCGGTGTGGTGTCGACTGCCTTTAGAATAGCACCATCTCATCGTTTCTCGTGAGTGTCGTAAAAGGCGACTAAGGGATAAGAAGCCGCAAATTCTCTTTAAAATATCTCGTTGCTCTATAATTGTGATAGCAAAACAGGTCAAGTCTCTGACGACAGAAAACCCTTTACTAATGACCCTTTCATAATCCATTATTAATGAACTCTGGAACTAACGGCAAAGAGTTTTAGTTCAATTTACATTGGAACCCTGCCAGAACGTCTTGTCGGCTTTTGGTATATAATAGTTGGGACGCCGTTGCGTATGGTCAGAAAAAATTATAGACTATAAATAACATAGTTAATAATGTTTTGACAACGTTACTACTGTGACCCACTACTGAGGTTACCCATATGAATCACAGTAAATGAGCAGCAGAGAATACTGAATGGATAGCAAGTCGACGGCCATAAGGTTCTCTGGCGACTACAAAGAACTAGGAGTCCCAATAGGCGGGATTTCGTTGATTTTGTGATGGATGATATTATTAGTTATTTACTTAGATGAAAGCAAAAGGGGAAGATACGTTATGTTCTTACATTGCGTCAACTGGAAATAGGCTCGAATGCACAACTACATGCACACAAACTCGTACAGCTATAATTGAAGTCACGTTGTACAACATCGAAAGACAGAGATAGAGCGATGAGCTTGGACAGTAGCAAGAGTGAGATAAGCTAAACGTGTCGCTCGCACAACTAGGTGGGGAGTTTGGTAGGCGGAGAGTGCATGTTGCATTCCCACAGCTGCTGGGCGCACTCGACTGGCCACGTTACCCCTCTCTCACAGAAGACTACCTTGAAATGTACTGCATTTCCTACTTTATCATATTTCCTCAACGTACGTACGTGTTTCGGTAGTGAGTGAGATAAGCCAGAGCCCCTTCATGGGAAATTCATGGGAAGCCAGAGCCCCTTCCCATCCTCTCCTCTCCCTCCCCATTTTCCCAATCCATTCCTTAATCTGCAAAGGTAGGCAGCGCATCCGGGGGCGTGCTAGTTTGTCATTCTGGACTAATGTTGGCATGTATCGCGGATGTCTATGGACGACAGTATCCACTTACCATCGGGTGGACTGTATGCTCGTCTGCTGCCGTCGCGTGGCGTTTCAAGGCGATACATCTCTCATGCACACAACAATGTGTATGAGAAGGCCCAAGTCCAGCAGTGGACGATAAAAGCCCTGGTTACGGTTCACGGTTATCATATTACCGAGATATTTGGAGTTTAAGACCGCTAAATAATAAAGAGCACATCTTTATCTTGATAACGTGATTCTTTTCGGCTCATATATGCATTTCATCAGTGGTCGCAACCTTTTAAAATGGAGACACGTGACTATGCCAAAATCTTTGAACACTATTGCCAAACAATTAATTTGAAGAAGTCTTTACGGCTGTCTGGTTCATGGTTTTGGCTATTCATTACTTACTGAAGGGGAAATACGCGGATGAGTCACCAAATGAGTCAAGTCCTGAAATATTCGGTAAAAAGGTTTAACTATACTATTTTTTCCTTTTACCAAACAAGAACGCAGCGGAAGAAATATTATGAGTCCTGTCACTGTCAGTTTTGAAGGCACGTGAAAGCTTAATTATTTACTCAATTTACTTTATTAAAATTTATAAGTACTTGCTAGAATGTCTGCCAATTTTTATTGTCCTGTTCGGAAAAAATGCGACTTTGCTTCGGTAAGATATATCTTAGATGGTGTGGTATACCACATCATACCTGTATCATTCCTGTATCATTCATACTCTGTTTATAATCTATTATACTACCTACATACAAATATTATGTTCTACATTGGTTGTGTGGTATCGACCGGCTTTAGAACAGCACCACGCCATCTTTTTCCGTGAGTTAAAAGGAGGCTAAGGGATAACAAAACCCCTACCACAAGCCCTACGGAACTATAGCCCACCTTTAAAAGATCGAACTTGCTAACCCGCTTGAACAGCGTGGCGTTTTAAGGCCATCATAGATCCGCCATGTACAAGACAATGCGCTTGAGGACACCCATGGGTCATGGCCAACAGTGGACGATAAAAGTGCGCCTTTTGTTGCTTTGTGCAATAAAGAATAAATACACAAATACTAAGGAATATTATGTACACGAAGTATACAATAAGGAAGTATACGAAGATTCTCTTTCGTGAAGAACGTGACGACCGCGAGTTGTGATCATTCATCAGCCGTTTTGCTACTACTAACTTTGCACGTGCTGTTGTTTCGAAAGCAAACCCTTTCCCCACGCTCTGAACTCGCTTCAGAGTGCGACACTCGATAATCCGAGCGGTCATGTCATCGGACCAAACAATGTGGGTACATCGATCGCTCACTGAGCTTTCCAAAGCGAAAATCTTCGTCCCAAAGGTGGCGTGAAGATATCCGAGGTGGAAAGGTCTTTCGAGGCTAGTCCATCGCTCTGTTCGTATTGGCGGCCAGAGGTGATCCCGTTGCAGGTGGACGTACTCTTGTAGCTACACAAACTGCTGTTTCCGAAACTGGTTACTACCTTAGTACATTATGAACGTTTCAAATACAAGGCCTTAACTTCAAAACCTAATGTCGATGTCCGCTTGTTTATCCTAGATATACTCCCCGTAATTTAACTTATCGCCGTAACTTATCTGGGATTGATGAGTTCGCAAATCAGTTTCTTTTCGATCATAACCTTTATTATAAATCGGTACAGTGATTTCCTTGTGCACTGTAGTTAAAAAGGCTGACATCGTCACATTAACTTTGGCCGTGTGGTGAGGGCCAGTATTAGGATAACATCACCCCATGTCTTCTCGTGGGTGTCGTAAAGGATGACTAAGTAATGGATACATCTAAAGTAATGGATTCGCCAACCAGAGCCCATGTGTATGAGTATTCAACATATTCAACAGTGGACGAAAAAAAGGACTGTTACCGTAATCGATTTTTTTTAAACGTATTGATCTCAGTCCTGTTTTAAAGTTCAGTTACTCAGACAAAAGGCCTTGTTAAACTCCCCAAAACTACGATATATCTATCAGTGCTCTAATTAGGTCAGTCTGAGTACTCCATTTTATAGATAGGTTAGGTACTAGTTAGGTTTGAGATGTAGAAGAGATTAGAGATATATCACGTGAGTTTGACCCACTTTGAGGAAATTGTGAACCGGAAAAATATAATACTACGTTTTGGATGCGGCTTCCGCTGTTTAGATTCCAATTTGGCACAACGAATCTTCTCAAAGATAACCTTATCTCGATAGTGTTTGGCAAATGAAAGTTGAGACCGAAAAAGCGCAGCAAATTAAGAAAAATATTCTTGATACTTGAATTCAATGCTACGCTTATATTATTATTGAATTTCAGTATCAAAATTATTTTGGAATTATTATTTTTCCAGTTCCAACTTTCATTTGTCAGACTTTAAAACGCTTCACATTTTCAAAACTATTGGATTTTGATATAAAAAAATGTAAAATAAAATATTTATATTTGATTTAACAAATTTATTTATATTAAGAGGTAATTTTATGTATTTGTGTATGTAATATGTATGTTCATGTGAATGAAGTTATAATATCGTATTATTTATAAGTAGATATATTTTTGTGTATAATATTTACTAATTATCGTATGATACGCCCAGACTTTGAGCCTCCAACTTAAATGCATCCATTGCAGTAACTGTGTCACTGACTGCGGATTCTCTTTTCATATTTTTAAGGTGATACCACGGATACTCGAATCATTGTCACCTCCTAGTCCTTTCTTTACTGAATTGTTACTCGTTTTATTTTGGCGCTTTTAATTCGGTAGGCTAGTAGGTTTTACATTGCTGGTATTTGGGCGTTGAGTATTGACTCAACGCACTTGAACAGGAGTTAATTTTGGCGCCAAACCAAATTATGTCGGTATCCTTGGCATAGTGACACAGACACTGCAGATAATAAATCACTTATTTCTACTTAACAGCGCCAGAGATATTGGTACTTGTATGTAACTGCAGGATTGTATATTCGGCCGTTCTTATAAATGGACTGCTCGAGTTATATTGTCACAAACTATACGGATATATTTTAGTGTTGGCATAACAATTCTTTGACGTTTATTTTACATTATTTGACCAATAACTCATGTGCTGAATTTTTGTATGATTTAATTTTTCGTTTAAATTTGTAGCTGAATTGTTCATGTGTAATTGTAAGTTAAGTTGCGGACAGGAAAATAGAATATTTAAATCATTTATTTCGTATTTTAAACGCACTGTTAACAAGTCAAAATTTCGATTAACGAAATTCATAAGACACATACGCCATTAAATACTTCTAAGATTTCAGTATTACAAATCGCATGAATAATCTCAAATACAAACATAGAATACTCTAAGACTATTTGGAACTCATAACAAACAACCACAACAACAAACAATGTATTCGTATCATGGCTGACAAGACTCCCGTCCGAACAATCACGCCGAAGTGTGGAGAGATATGTTCTGAACAATGACTGTTTTACTTTTATGAATTCATTTTAAATACATAATGACATTTTTTCTTAGTAATAAAATTAGTATATTTTTTTAAAGTAAGGTGACTTTAACATAATTCTAGTTATATTTTATTTTTAGAATATTATTAGTTAGTCATTACATAATTAAAATTGTTAAGTAATAAACCGGAATTGACCGATAAACGCTTATGTGGTTTTCGAACATGTTACTAACGTGGGAGCAGGATCGCTTTATGTGACTTTATGAGATGTTTATAGAGCGTTATCCTACCAACACATTAATTTTCTCACCCTTCTTACAAATAACCATAGACAATCAAATCGGGTAGAAACAACTCAATTATTTAGACCTCATAATACAATATATAGCAAGGATGTTTATAAGCTGTAAATTGACTTGCTTGGAATCTTTGATGGTTTTTTAAAACATCATAATAGGCTCCCTGATCGGTGACAACGAGCGAGTTAAACTCGTCACGGCACATTTACATTTGACTTCCATATTTACCGTGCCCCTATAGTAAGTTTTCTTGTTAATTGATAAACTATTGCATTTCCTGTAAGTGTTTTTTTTTGTATAGAGAAACAAGCACTCTCCAGCTGACGTATTGAGAAATGTAGTCTTCAAACAAAAAACTTTAGGTGAACGTTATGATAGCGTTTTAAAACGAGAAAGTTTATACGTCTCTAACGGAGGTGTTGAGAAACTTCAAATCGAATAAATGGTGTTTGCAAACGAGACGAACTTATGTGTGAGAAATACGATTGAAAATATTATGAGGAACACTCTGAATAAAGTCAGTTAGCAACTGAGCGTCTGAAGCTATAGTTTCATTGACTTTGCAATAGTTTCGGAGCATAAATCTATAAAAAGGGGGGATACTATTACACAATTTTCCCTTTTACACAACATAAATCGCTTTTGTAAGACACTCACAGAATGTTGGAGAAAAATGAACGCCAATTTATTTAGTAACGTGGTTATTGTATTGTTATTTATTATTATAATGATTTAGTAACTTAGCAATATAAAAAATATCGATATAAATAAGAACAAATTATAAGACGATATTAGAGTTTACATTCCCTAACAATTATTTCAGAGTGAAATTAATGTGAGTTTACAACATGATAACCATAGTACCGCCACGTACCGCACCGTATAATAGGTCAAGGTCTCCTGTTTCGCTCTACTTTTCGACTGATTGTAAAGTTTATGGGTTCATGTTTGTTTGTTTCAAATTGCCGTTTTCATTGCGGTTACGGTGTTCGTGGCTTGCAACTTTGTAATCGTTTGCCTTTTGTTTTAACTTCCACGCTAAGGAGATATTGAAGGAATCTCCCCATTGCAGAGATTATTAGGGTAACCAGTTGAATTTCTTCTTTGTTTTATTTTACATGAAACATAAACTCAGTATAAAATGACATAGGAAAAAATTCTAATCACGTGCCTATTAATGTTCCAACAAATGATAAGTAATTGATTATATTATACTACAACTTTATAAAACTACCTGTAAAATGTTATAAAGACACATTATTTGTTTATTTATGTAATCTACAGCCTTTTATGTAACTTATTTAACTAATATATTGCTAATGGCCAAATACAGATTACACTGACATTGTATAAGTCTTTAATAGACTGTCCGCAAGTAATAGGTTATTTTTTTTTTTATAATAATACATACATGTTGATTTGTGTTTGCATTGGTGTGTCCGTTTGTGTGTGCCGTGCGTGTGTGTACACCCCAGTGTAAGGGTGTGTATGTTTGAGTATGTATGTGTATGTGTGTCACATTGCTAATTATGATATGTAAAAATAATAATGCCCTTTAAAATGTGCGTGTTTGTTCAAATTAAGAGTCAGTTTTAAAGTTTGTAATAATCTATACTATACTAATATAATAAAGAGGTACAATTGTGTGTTTGTATGTTGGGGGTAATCTCTGGAACTACTGAGCCGATTTCAAAAAATCTTTAACAAATATATTAGGTAGCTACATTATCCACGTCTAATATAGGCTATATTTTATTTTGAAATTTTGAAAAATAACACCGAAGCGAAGCGAGTGCGGTCGCTAGTAAGCTATAATTAAAGTGCGCGCCACGGAGCAGGAAGTATTTCGCCTGACCTCATGCCAATGACCGAAATTCTTCCTGCTCGTGGCACGCGCTTTAGTTTATAATTAATTAAAAAACATAATTAGCCCTTTTATTAGAACTGAAGGAGTGGATTCGCCAATCCGGCCAGCGCGCAGCGTGGCGTTTTAAGACAAAACATTCCTCAAATGAGAGTGTGCGTGGGGTGCCCAGCAGTGGTTGATAAAAGCTCTGATTGGAATGCCTCTGCTAGCTGTGGAAAACAGCAAGCAGTGCTATTGACGGCTGGACTAATCGGTCGTCCTATATAAGATTTGTATACGTCCAGTTTTGTCACATAGAAAAGATATTGTATGTTTTTATAGGCTTCATCCTATTAGGTAAATCTAAATTATAAGGTGTGAAATAATATCTAGGTTTTGTCAGCTATGTCAATGTCATTCGTTTTAGTCAGCTCCGTCAAAATATATTATATTGATTCATCAAGCAATTAGACTCTTTTATGTTTGGTTTTCCTTACTTCCGTATCTAGTCTAATACATAAGTCCGACAATACAGCGACTAAGTTTGGGAAGGATTTTTACTAGGAATGAATAGGTATTATGTCAGGTTTGACATTGCTTCGAATGGAGGCTACGTACCGGGAAGTGCAGTGTGGGTCGCTTTCTGAAAGAAGCTCACCGATGGTGGTTGGGTGAGGTAAACTATCTCACTACTGAAATCAGAACTCTATTCCCTTCCAGGTTTTTCTGTATGTGACTTTGAAATGTTTCATGTTCTTCTTTCAGCAAATCCAGCAACAATACAGAGGTCGGTTTCATCCAGGCGCACGGTGCTGGGGCAGTATGTCGGAAGGTGGCGGTATATCGGCAGCTGGGGGAGACACATGCAAAACGAACCTCATCGTCAACTACCTCCCGCAGACAATGACGGAGAAAGACCTGTACGCTATGTTTATGACGATAGGTCCCATTGAAAGCTGTCGCGTCATGAAAGATTTTAAGGTAACCATTTAAAGTTACGCAGTGTAAGTTAGTAGGAAGTGTGATTGTATTTGTGTGTACTGAAGGTTACAGATTGTGTAATAATGTTACGTAATGAACAACAACGTAATGATCCACAGGTAATTTCAAATATATGTAGTTCGATACTGTGTAGTTTTTTAGTGTACTTATGTTAGTGGCGTGGAGAGACAAAAAAACGAAGTTCATCGTCAGCTAATAGTTTTTTTTTATATTATAAATCTCGTTTAGGTGGCGTCCTTTATATTTATTTCAGAAATTACTCCAAATAAATAATGATTATTGAGTATTTGTAAATGTTTTGTTTCCAGACTGGATACAGCTACGGGTTCGGGTTCGTCAACTTCATACGCGAGGAGGATGCCACGCGCGCCATTGATACATTCAACGGATACCAGCTCAGAAACAAACGGTTAAAGGTAAGCAGATACTGAGGCACGGTTCCAAATTGGCTGCAGGTACATGTTCGCACTCTACTGGCCACGTTACTTCTTTCTCACAGAAGACTACCTTGAAATGTACTGCATTTGATACTTTATCATACTTCCACAATGTACGTACGTGTTTCGGTAGTGAGTGAGATATGCCAATCCATTCCTTAATCTGCAAAGGTAGGCGGCATCGCATCCGGGGCATGTCAAAGTTTATCAAAGTTTGCTGTTGGCATGAATTGCGGATTTCTATGGGCGATGCCTTCTTCTATATGTAAAAATAGTTTTTATTGATTTAGTAAATACTATGAATTTTTTTTAGGTTTCCTACGCTCGCCCGTCCGGCGAAGAAATAAAAGATACGAATCTCTACGTCACAAACTTGCCCCGGGCTATAACGGAAGAACAGTTGGAGACCATATTTGGGAAATATGGACGAATAGTCCAGAAGCATATACTTCGGGATAAGAGCAATGGGACACCGCGCGGAGTTGCTTTTGTCAGGTATTTGAATTATCAATCCTACACTTTAAGAGATATGATTACTCGAGCGTAGATTGGCACAATAAGGCTAGTAATACGTAATACAAGAGGCAAATAACAATAAAAGGTCAAATCATTAATAGTTTGATTGAGAATATTATAATATATATTTATTAATCAAGTTCTATAATCTATCCTATATCATAAATTTACAACGGAGAAATCATGAAATATCATAACAGGTAAGCACTTTAAATATCATTTTGTTTTTTAAAACATCAAGTTTTGTTTTTGCTGGCCTTTTCACTATCATTTTAAAACTACAAGGTACTTATCTAACTAAATATAAAAAAATAATCAGCTTATGATGACAACTTTTTTTTTTCATGTAATAAAATCATTTATAATCTGTGACTAAACTCGTGATCTTTTTTAAGTGATTATTTGTCAAAACTGCGTTAATGTAATGTCATTACCGAGAGCAAATAATTATAAGCGTGTCAAATACACGAGTGGTTGGTATAAATGCCGTTTTCGAAGTTCAAACTTCGGTATATGATTTCAAATTAATAAAATCCCCGTTAAAACATCCGAAATCTTATTTTTTTGCAACTATTGATGACCAATGGGACGGACTCCATACACACTTTAAATTTCATATAATTCAACACCGGGATGTTTGGAATTATTTACTGGGCAGTAGGTTTATATATTTTTACACATAGTTATTTAAGTTATTGTTTGTTTTAACAGATTCGACAAACGCGAAGAGGCCCAAGAGGCGATAGCTGCGTTAAACAACGTCATACCAGAGGGCGGCACTGAAGCATTAAGCGTTAAGGTAGGTGGCGCCACCTGCAATATAAAACTTAGCGATTAACGTATATCATTGCTACTGCTTTCTATATGTATATTATGAGATGAAAGATTTCTTTAACATGATATGGGTAATATTATTCTTGTACTTATATAACTTATATTTCAAATTTATAATAAAGTAATACATGATTGGGATTTTTCCACAATAAATTACAATACATAATTCTAAACAAAAATGTATGTAAAGTCTCTTCTAATTGCAAGTATTTCTATCTATGCCATGATACTATATTTATTAATACATTCCTTTCTTATCTTATTTTGTAGCCATTGTTGTTCAGATGCAATCTATGCAACATAAATCGCATTGTTTCCATCCAATATAACAGCTCGTCTTCCGCAACTTATATTATAAACTGCGCGATTCTCAGGCGCGGATACATTGATGATACATAGGATAGAACACGTTGATTGATGTTAAAACTATAAACACGACTAGACCTAGTTCTAGTCGTGTTTATAGGCACATTGTACGGTACGCTGAGAAGTTGTCGAACCACTTCAAATCTAAGCCAAGTTACACTAGAGCCAACCGGTGACACCGCTGGGACAGCTACCGATATTGATGTTAAATATCTTGTGTCTCGCGCAGTTTTTAACTCGAACTTGTCCATACATGTCAATAAACAATGCCCATCCCGAGTAAGTCGCTCCCAATAAAGACTAAGTGTTAATGCACTAAGAAAAATAGTGACAGTAATTACGAAACTTCATGAGCATTAGCGGTCACTGGTTGGCCTTAGTTTAGAAATGTCCATTTATCTGGCCCTTACACACGCCTTGCGATTAAGTTTTCTATAGATGGCTTCTGTACTGCAATGGCTGCTTCCACTGCCATTCTTACTAACCACCTAATTAATGCATGTTAAGCTTAAACTGGGCACCGCTTTGCGCGAATCTGATTGGCGGGGGAGGGTCTAAATTGCGTTATATCTTCTACAGCCCATTTGCGCGGTGGCCGCCTTCAAACGCGGCTCGTTGCCCGCCTGCGGGCTCGCCGGCAGCCGGCTGCGGCTACACAGTTATCACTGTGACGAGGACATGGTGCGAGATAGATATAGGAATATCGCGGATTAGATATAGGGATAGACAGATATGTAGACAGAAAATTTATTTCGTACACACAAATGATCGCATACATAATAATTTCTTTAATATTTATATAAACAGAGACGACAGCAAATAAAAAATAAAAATTAAACAAGGCAATAAAACTGAGCAGTCCCATGTGTGTCGAAAGGGCATCCGTCTCAGCATAAGCTTGTATACCGTAAAAACGACACATAGTGCTGATTTTCAGACAGAACCAAGGGACCAGAACCAAACGATATCGGCCTTTGCACTGAAATGAATGAATAAAATCAGTAAAGAAGTGAAAACTAAAGTAAAAAGAATGTAAAGAAACTTCATTAGTAGCTCAAAGATCATTTCAAATTGTTTAGATGCTTTTTGGACTATTTAGATGGGGAGGGTCTAAATTATACTCTGTTTTAACAGCACACTGGTATGGATGCAGCGTACAAACGTGATGTACTGAATGCTTGCGGCCTCGCCGGCAGTCGGCTGAGACTACACAGTGACAGCTATCACTGTGACGCGGAAACGGTGCGAGATAGGCTTAGATACATTTGTAGGAGGTGATAGGGACACAGTGTTGCACTGTGTCACACGGCATTGCGAAGAAACAACAATGCTTTTAATGAACGCAGGATACAATGCAGGTGGGCGTGACAATCGACTGTGGGTTGCCGGGTTAAATACATTGGTATACTTTAGGGTAAACATAGAAGACGATGTCATGTTATACATTGATTATTTTAACCAAACATATGCATATTATGAAATTTACTTCATATGTGTATTTTGAATGAATAAGGTATTTAAGTGATGTTTCTATTTACAAGAAATTTAATTAAAAAGGTTCGAATAGTAAAAAATATGTGCATAGTTGTGTTCTCTCCTGACAACATCCACTAACAGGGGATTTTTTGGCGGGAACTCGAGAAATGAAGTTGAGTTATTGTTTGATCGTTGTAAAAATTGTATATTAGGCGTTTTGTGGTTTAATAGTGATGTTTATTTAACTTCAAAGTTTTATTGGTGCGTGGTGTTTGTGATAATCAAATAAAAGCGTGGGCCTGCATTTTTCGTATGCTTCCAAAGAGTCCTCTTCTGTCTTCAATAAACTTACTGTCGCTTTACTGAGCGACTCCTGACTTACGTAGACAGGACTTAACATTGACAGGATACGTTTTACACTGAAATTGTTTAATAAAATTATTACAAAGAGAACTTCACACTGGCAGAATGTGCTAATTGGACCATTGCCATATATGAAGAAAAAAAATCCACTCTGACAATAGACTGACATTTCAAGATGGCGGCAATTAGTTCCCTTTTTGGCCACGTTCATTAAAATCCGGTCGCACTATACACCGCGTAACATTATATTGTAATCTCACATAGTTTGTAACATATTTATAACCCGTAATATCCGTGTTACACTGTGCTACATTGTGTCTATTAATTTATATTTTTCTTGATAATGGCTTTAGATTTATAAAAAAGGTTGCTAATAAATAATAAAAGAATAAATAGCACTGTTACTTATAAAGATAAAAGAAGCACAGTAAAAATGCAACACTTTTAAAATCGGCAATTGTTATCTTTAAACGATTCTTATGCAAAAATTAAAAATATTTTTAATCAAGCTTTAATTGTCTCTGTTGGGTTTTTTATTGGCTGGGGTGGGTCTAAATTGCTCTCTGTCTTCGACAGCCCACTGCAAGGGACGCGGTCTTCAAACGCGGGTCGTTGCCCACGTGTGGGCTCGCCGGCAGCCGGCTCCGGCTCAGCAGTGACGGATATCACTGTGACGCCGACACGGTGCGAATAGGCTAGACATACATGGTAGACATAAAGATAAAATACTAGGTTGCGTTGTATCACAGTGCCGTACTGCGTTGTGTTCTAATAATATTGCGTATTATCAATATCATATTGTTGTCTGTATAGAGATGCAGCGGATACCTGTGACTGAGGAAGGAGACTAAAAATTATTTGTGAATTATCATAAAATTTCAACTGTCCACGCTGTCCCACGCAGCACGATGAAATCTTGATAAAAAATATTGCGCAATTTATACTAGCTAAACTTTTGTCCAATCATTGCGCGAGTTTAAACTCATTAAACGATTAAAAACATTGCGTAATCCGTAAAATTGCACCATATAACTGATCGTTTTGTGGAGGGGAAAATTATTAAACGTCAAGTGAATTGAACTACAAGAGGGTGGGTATATAAAAAAATTTATCGAAGGTGGTCGTTTCAAGGAATTGTAGCTCAAGTTGTTGATTGTTGTTGCGCGTTCCGAATATCCCATCCGGCTATCCGGCCAATGCATACACCAGGTACTCAGCATGTTCACTATCCATTGCATCTCTAATCTGTATCACAGATACAGTGTTGCACTGTGTTACAGTGTGCTACACTTCATTATATCAAAATAACACTGTGTACACTCTTTGTTACACTGTGTTTCATTTTCACACATTTTGTAACAGTACACAGTTGCTTAATAAAATTATTTTGATTTCTTTTTTTGACAAATATGGTATTATGATTTATGATATCCTGTGATGATCGTGGTCACATAATTAAAGATAGCAAGGGAAATTATGCTGTTTATGATTTTGAGACGATGTATTTTTTTTGCAACAGTACATAGGAGATTGCAATGTGTTTTAATTCCATTATATGGTATGATCTTTGATTTTTTTTTAGATTTACAGATTTTTTTTTTTAGATTTAGATTTTATATTTTTAGGTTTCATAGATTTTTCACCACTTAAAGCTGGTCAACCAATTAAAGACACGTGAATTCAAATTATAGAACTAATTAAAAACTCAAAAGTTTTATATTTCATTTAGTAAAATGAAATCTTAGATGTAAAACTTAATTTTAAAAAGTAGATCAAAATATTTTGTCGTATGTCCTTTATTAGCAATCGCCTTGTATCGCCTTTGCACTGACGCCGTCAGCTTGTCGCAAGTTTCTATTGGAATTTGCTTCTATACCTCCTTATATGTTTCTTATAGTTGGTGAATATTGGTTGAACGCTCCTTTGCTACGGTTTTCTTCACAGAACACTAAAAATGTTCAATACAATTAATTTCAGGACAATAAAGTAGCCAGTTTAAGACTTGTATTAACTGATTGTTGAGATATTCCTGTACTACGGCATGTTTAGGTATATAATATGTTATGTTTAGAGAGTCGAAATCTGCGGTAATTTTTCCTCGGCATAGGGTAACATTGCTTCTTCTAGAATATAGTTGTATTGAAATCTATCCGTGTCACTATCTATCCTCCTGATCGGTCCAACTGCATGTCTAGAAAAACAGCCCCACACTGTTATATTTCCATCTCCACGTTTCACTGTCTTTTTGGTGAATTTTGGGTCTATTTTAGTTTTATGTGGACGGCGTCTCACATACTGTTTTCCATCAGAATTGATCATTATCTATTTTCGTTTCATCAGAAAAAACACCTTTTTTCATTGTTCATGTTTTCTGGTAACCTCTAAACTTAACAATTACGGATTTTTTTTCAAAAGTGGCACCTTGCGTGGTCTTCCAAACAAGTTCGTCGTGCAAAAAATCCTTCTTCTATTGTTCTTGCATACACTCCTTTAGAGTTCCTTGAACTAAATACTTATTTTCTAATTAGTTTCGACCCGTTGAACGCTTACTTTTTTGCCAACGAAACTATTATTAAGTCTTTCGTGAGTTGTTTTCCTGGGCCTGGATTACCGAGGCACATTTTCAGTTGTGTTAAACTTTAGTGCTTAACGGCATTCATAACCATCTCCTTAGTACATTGTAAATGACCTACAATCTTTCTAAACGAACAATCTTTGTTGTAAAAATTAAGAATAATTTCTCTTGCACTGTCCGCGCGCGAGCTCCGAGGCCTTTTGAGGAATGTTCATGCATTAGCCTAGTGTTGCGTTAGGTTATTCGATAAACTTATCGGTAACCGAGTTTTAATTAAACTATTATCGATAGTGAACAATAAATATTATTTTTCTATTTAGGTCTCTGCCTATATGTATTGTGGTACTAATGAATAAAAATTATTATAGAATGAATTGTAAATTGCGTGAAAGTTTTAATAGAAATAAGATACTTAAAATTAGTTATATACCAATACTTATAGTAGTCACTATCTGAAGTATAGCTAATAATTGACACGAATGAATCCGACATGTCGTCTTCACTGTTGTCATCTTTAACGTGAACTATAAATGCATCGATTGCGCGGAGCGTAACACTATGACTAAAGAGCTCGAAGGGGTCACGCGGCGGTTACAAGTGAGGCGGGGCGGTCCCCTCTCCTCACGCGCCGGGAGCTTGCGCGCCGAGTATAGATGTATCACAACTTTTATTTTTGCCCATATTAATATTTATTAGAGTAATAAATTTCACAAATATAAACGGTTTTTGTTTCTTTCAATTTGATTGTTTCTTGAAAAATAGAGATGAAATAATTAATAAAAATAAAGTATAAAAATAAAATTATCATGAAACTTTAATTAGTTAACCAGCAGCCAGTACATTCGATAAATTTATTAAAATTTTGAAAAAATATACATTCTCAATCATCATTTTGATACACATAAATCTAACGTAGAAAGAATGCTTAACAATATTAAATAACAAAAAAATCGAATTAATATCGATATTCATAAGTTTTGTAAACAATATGAACATTCAACTTCATATATGGTGTCTTTAATTAGTGCGGCACCGCTCTATGTGTATGTATTATACATGTTTGTGTGGTATTATAGACAGTTGTTTTGGACATATTATGCTATATTGCACTATTTCTTCATATTTATATAAAACGTATTACATTTCAAAGTTTTTATTTTTATTATAATTTTTTAGCTTTTATTTGAAAGAACAAATATTTGAAATTACATTAACAACCATTTTGTTTCTACATTTCAAGACATCACTCTAGGATATAATAAGGGTTAGATTGTAATTCCATTTTTATATCCTAGATATACGACTCGATTTTATTCAATAATAGTCTATTAGATGGGATACAGCAGATCAGTTGACACCCGAGACCCAGAATACTTTTTTATTTCTCGATCATGTGTCGGAGAAATGTTTTCTTCTCTGTCGATATCATTATATTTAAAAAAATCCGCGCATAAGTATACGCTTAGTGCTGTCTTTACCGGCTTGAAATCATGAACTGAACGAGAATTGAGATTTGATTTGCCCAAATAATAAATTAACAAAATAAACTAAACCTTTCGAATTTTCCAGGTGGCTGAGGAGCATGGTAAGCAAAAAGCGGCTTACTACGCGGGCTGGGCGGCTGGATTCCATCACAATCGAGGTAAATTCATTTTATTTTTAGCAACAAGCTTAACTTTCCAACAAGCTTAAGACCCTATCTATCTATTCATGGATTTATAATTATTGATTTCCGATGAAATTGTCTTGTGATGATAGCTAGAAAGAAATAAAAACTTTTTATTTCGTACTGATTTTTTCAAAATAAAAAAAATACCACGCCTCCGAAATGCATTTGATATGTTTTTCATCAGTATACGTAGGTTTGGGGTAAATTTTGAGGGATATAAACCCCTAATCCCCGCTACTCCTAATCCTTTCCCCGCTACGGGTATGTGTAATTAAATAATAATAATAATAAGTTATAAATAATTATAAATTTAATAATAATAAGTTAATACGAAATGCCAATTATACGCATCAGTCGGGAACAGGATATATGTATAAGATTTGTAGTTTCGTCTAACATAAAAATTTTCGCTAAACTATAACGAAAACAAAAAGAATACTAAGTTGTATATATTACGAATGTTGCGAAAACGAATATTCTGTCAACATTTGTAAGTTTTGCCAAATTTGCGCACGCTGCCTATCGGATAGCTCCAGCACTTCCCCAACGTCATCACAGCCTCGACCAATTGGACATGCTTCAAACCCGGCAAGATTACGCGACCAATTACGGAATGTACGGCGGCACATCGAACCGTTTCCTCCGACGTGACTTCTACAACCAGCCGTCTTATATGGGTCACCATCGCCCGTTTTGAAAAGGGGTGTATTGTAAGAAATTCCGCTTGTCCGATACGAGGATATGAGCGGCGATGAACGTTTAATTTCGGTAGTTGTATCGTGTAGTGTTATATTTTGGTGTTGCGGGTGACGGTTGCATCATAAATGTGTACAAAAATTACAGAAATATGTACTGTGTTGTATTTTGTTCCTGTATTGTGTAGTATTTTGTTTATTTTGTCATTATGGCGTCATAATAAAACTACAAGTCCGTTAGTTGATATAGAACCACAGTTTTGGTTGAACTAAAATTTTCGTATTCAAATTATAAACACTGCTAGTGTTCGTAATTTAATTATATTACAAAGTAATAAACGAATATAAAATGTCTGTTTCATATAAATATGTATTATTTAGTTTGATAATCATAATTATTCAGTAACCCACCCAGATAGCAAAACTCTATTTTGACACCGATATTCATAGACAATATTTACACTGCGTTCAATTAGCAAACTGTCACACTGATGTGTAAGCATAGATTTGTTTATGGATATAAGCTTAAACATATTTAGATTTTTTTTACTCAATTTTGCAATACGAAAAATAGAACAGTGCCAGAGAAATACAAGCATTATAAAATATAACGTACGTAATAAATGTCAATTTTATCTGTAAGATATACTTTAGTGTTTAGTTGAGGCCTTTTCTGTTTATTCAATAAAGATATCATGAGTATGGAATTGATAGGTATCACTTGTATTAAACGATTTTTTATATTCGGATTTCTTAGGGTTACGGTACCGCTATTTAGTAATATTACACTACACAGTATTTCCGGACATGTAATCGGCCATTTTATAGTCTACTGCTAGACATAAGCACCTTGTTTTGTGCTCGAGAGGTGTTTTTAACAGGTATCGGCACGTGCCTGGGCGCTTCTCACCGACTCCCGATCCCGTGGTATCCCCCCATTGCAACGCCCTGAGCCGAGGTCCGCTCCTTCCGCCGGTTTAGGGAGCCCTTAGGCTCGTTGCAACACACATTTTGTTCCTGGCTGAGCGCATTCTGGGCTCGCGCTAAATTAAACACGACCGGTGACTCTTGAAAGGCCACTAGGGCCACAAGAATTTAGCCATTCCGAAAAAAAAAATTGTGAGATGTATTGTCTTGAAACGTCGCGCTGGCTAAGTGGGTGGGCGAGTCCACTCCTTTAGAGGTGGTGTAGTTCCTCAGCTCTTGTGGTAGCGGGATTTATTATCCTTTAATCGCCTTCTGCGACACGCCACCGGAAGAGATGGTTTGTTATTATTTCAAAACCGGCCGACACAACGGCTCATCATGGCTTATCCATAGTTCAGTATGATTTAATACACTTAATTTTAGCAACGAAACCCTCAACAGTGACAACCTCCACCTCTCCAAATAACAATTTGACTTTTCTGTTTGCCATATATGATTTATGAAAATAGGATTATTCAACGCGCAACGTTATTATCTACTGACTAATGTTAAGTTTACATGAGCTTAGTGCTTGTCATTAGTACTAATCGCTTTGTACGAACATGCTTAGTGACAAGTGAGAAGTAACCGTTTACACGTTGGTATTAGCAGAAAGGTATTAGTGACCCGACATCCGTTCGAAATGGAACAGTTTCGGGAGCCCCGAAACCTGTAATATGCATCTCTTCAACGAGTTTCTGGAATGCAGTCTCTCTCGCGGGTTTATTTTTATATATAGACGATTTTTGGTTCCATAAACATTCATAGGATTTAAATTCTTGGATTAATTTTATAGTTGTTTCGGAATTCCACATTTCCGCCGCCATAACCACAAAATAAACTTAGAAAATATCACGTAATTAAACTTAAACAAAGATACACGTGTATTCACTTTCCGTTTCAATTTGTCACTAAACACTTGCCGTAGCTGTTCACACGGTCAGCAAGCGACAAGTGTTTAGTAAATTGTGGTGGGGGTAGTCGGCTTGTCGCTAAGTAAATAGGATCGACTTCTATTCACTTGCACTGGCACTTTTACTAATACTAAGCACTAATTCAGCATGTTTACACGCAAGGTATAAGTGTAAGTGACATGTACTAAGCATTAGTAACTAAGCTCATGTAAACTAGGTCTAATAAACACCATCAATGTAAAATGTTAACACAACTAATTCGAAAAGAAAATACTAAACATGATATTTGTTTCAAAAAGTGTCATGACCTTGTATATAAAATTATTTTATATCGCGAACCCGTACGCTGTGGAACGAACTGCCTCAAGAGGTCTTCCCATTAAACTACGACATGGGGTTCTTCAAGAAAGCTGTGAATAGGATTTTGCAAGGTCGGCGGCGCGCCCGCATGCCCCCTGGTGTTGCAGGTGTCCATGGGAGGCGGTAACACTTACCATCACGTGAGACCGCTTGCTCGTCCGCCCTCTTCTCTATAAAAAAAAAAAATTGTTTCATAAAGTGTCATGACCTTGTGAAAACAAGGTCATTAAGGTACCTACCCCCTTGAATTAAATCGATAGATTTTGAGACAATCTACAAAATAACTGATCCATTGCTTCAAGTACCTTACCATACTCATGACACAAAAAGTAATAATACATGTATGTATAAAAATTATTATTGTAACGATGTTCCGCAACACCAAAAGAGAGTTGATCATTACTTTGCATAGTTCCCCTGTCCACTGTTATTCTCCTTAATGCTTCTTCTGTATGTTAAGAATGTTATAGAAAAGACTCTGAAAGTACGTTTGAAGCTACGAATGAAGTTGCCAGTTTTGTGGACATTGTTTGTTGCCAGTATAAACATCGGAATGTCGTTATTTGCTTAAGTTAAAAAAGAAAAAAGAAATTAAAGGTTCTGTGATGGATATAAAAATACATTATTTATTATTATTATTACTTATTTACGTTATGAATAAAAATGTTCACAGAATTGTTATAAGAATGCTTTGACTGAGATTTATTGAAATGTTAGAGGTTAAAATTAAATCAGAATGTTGAATTTTTCTCTATAAAAGTTGATTATCGTAAAATTTTCGTGCTGGGCTTCAAGCACTTTTGATGTTTTATCGGAAATACATTAATATCTTGAATAATATTGTTTGAATATCTTATTGTTACTTGTCGTATACAACGTATGCGATGTCGCATACGACATGTACGTACATATGGCTTTATACGACGTCATACGAAACGTATGTTATTATCATGTAAGTAAATTTCTCTACGTTCTTATTCTTTCTTTTGATAACACAATAGAAACGTTGATTGGTTGAAATAATATTATTTTGTATTAGTTTGGTTTTTTAAAACAAAAAAAAAAATACAATGTCAGCGGAAATTGTATAGACTATACAACTATTTAGATTATTAATATGAAACAAACCTCGACACACCACGCTACAATAATATGAGTATTGTTCCAAGAAGTTTGACCTACCACCTTAGTTTATTTTTTACATACCCTCCTTTTAAATGACTTACCGACCGACCTACCGTCAATATTTTTTTCAATTCCAATAATTTAAGGTGATAATTCCAATAATTTAAGGTGATAATTATCCCCTTAAACAAATATGTATAGTTTTGTTTGTAAGCATTTGCCAGTTAATTTCACGTCAATACCTTTGATGCATTAATTATAGCCGTCTCTTTTCTTCTGTATGAAAACTAAAGTGACAAAAGGGTTAAGGTAATGTTCTTGCAACTCTGATTTTATTTTTAACCAAAACAAGGTCGCTTTTAGCTCAGCATGAATTCAAAATATCTTAATAATTTAAAACTAAGGGACCCTGTCTCAGCACAAAATCCACTGTTATCGAATACTAGAACAATCTAGCTTTAATCTAGTCCTCTTGTAGTTATTGTTGCACTTAACGAAGCTAAATAGATTAAATTCACATATTGGTTCGACATTTGTATTGTGTAAAGGATTTTGGATATAGTTGCGTTGTTTTTTAACTAATAGAAGTAATAAATCTGAGATTTTGGATACCGTTTTTGTTTGAAGCTACTTTTTAGATCACAAAATGACTATTGCTCGTGTTATTTTTTTTACGTTATATTTTTCTTATTATTTATTTTCATGTAAATTATGTTATAATACTCGTACACTATTTTATTTAATATGTGTGTTACTTTTTGCGTAACTAAAGGTTATCAAAATAACATCATGCCCTCGTTTTGTTTTATTTGTATATGTCGTAGCCACTTGCTATAGCAAGGTAGCATTTCAAATTATTGAGGGGGAGAGTGAGAGTGCACACTGCAATCCAACAGTCGCTGGGCGCGCTCGACTGACCACGATACCCCTCTCTCACAGAAGGCTACCTTGAAATGTACTGCATTTCCCATTTTATCTTATTTCCTCAATGTACGTACGTGTTTCGGTAGAAGTGAGATGTGCCAGAGCTCATCCCCATCCTATCCCTCCCCGTTTTCCCAACCCTTTCTCCAAATCCATTCCTATATCTCCAAAGGTAGGCAGCGCATCCGGGGGCGTGCCAACGTTTGTAATTTTGGACTAATGTTGGCATGTATCACGGATGTCTATGGGCGACAGTATCCACTTACCATCAGGTGGACTGTATGCTCGTCTGCCGCCTTCGTCCATAAAAAAAATCTTTCCAACGGCGTATTTCTCTATCTCGACTTTTTAGTATTTTTGGGTACTATTTTATTATATTTTATTCATCCGGTGTCCAAGACCTTCAGCAAAGCGAAATTATTTAATAACATAAGTTGTGCAGAGGTCAATTTGTTAATTTTTATCGCTGTACAGTTAGCCGCATAATTATCGCCTCATCAATTAAAAAATGATACTATGTCGCTGACTGTGCGGATACTTATGGCTTATGAAACACTTGATATGCTCAATAGAATAATGAAGATTGCCTGTTAAACAGTTATTTATAGTCGTATGTAATGTATCGCTTAGTCGCTTGTTAATGTATGGAGTATTTTAAGAAATTCAACCATTCGTCAGTATTAAAAGTAAAGTTGACTCCGGCGAGGGCCCGATTCCAAATAGAAAAATATGCTATATTTGTATAATATCATTATAAGAAGTACTTTTTGACATAAATCCCAACTCAAATCCCTTGCGAACTATAGTGAAAAAAATAATTCAATGACCCTCTTAATCGTGTGACATTTTTAAAGCTTTTTAATTGATTACGTATGTCCATGTAAAATTTTATTTTTGACAATCAAGTTGTACATTTACTAAGATTTATTGGTTCCGGCAGAGTCAATAGGAGTCAGTTTAGAGTTCAACTAACTATATTTAGCTAGAAACGATGAATTTGCATGTTACAGTAATTATTTATATACGTAAATAGTACTTCAGAGTATCGATGTTAGTTTTATATTCGCGTGAAAGGCTCGAGTCGCAATTTTGCTAATTTTCCCGTCAGATTAAACTTTTTAAATACTCCCAGTCGCCATTTTGTGTAATGTCGCCATCGATCGAAACGAAATGGAGTCCCTATGAAATATTTATTTAAAATGTTCTCTACTTTTACATTTAGTCCATGAATATAGTCAACTTTAGTGTTTTTCAATGAATTGTATGAGCGACTTTATATTATTTTTTTTTTGTTGAAATACGTTTCGAGCAATTACATTGACAATATACAGAGGTGATTTGAATGTTTTGTAGTTATTTCGGAGTCTACGAGTGTTGTTCTTTCCGTAACTGTCAGATTGTAAGCATAATTCTTTAGCTGTGATGGGTGACGGGGCATAATAATGAGACATAAGACTATGAAGCTATTTTTTTCAACTTGTTATATCTATTACATTGATTTAATTATGTCATGTCTCGTGCAGAATTACTTGTTTGATTTTTCGTAGTTTTTATTTAAATAATCAAGTGGTAAATTATTTGTTGAAAAAGGTTTATTTCTAATAAAATGATATCAAACTGGTAGAACGAAGGATATTTGGATATTCCAATTAATTTTTTTGAGAACGTTTGAACTTTGTCACGCATCACAGAGTTTCTCGTCCCCTTTTTTAGGTTAGAATTTAAACTATAAACTGTATTATAAATTGTAAATGGAATTATGAAATGTAGCCGTTTATAAAGTAAAAATAAATTGAAATACCTAGAAGTTCAGTGGAGAGTTTCATAAATGATTTGTCAAAATTTTAATATAAGAAATAGTGACGTTAGAGAAGTGCTGTTTTGTCAATGTAATATATTTTTTATAGTTTAAAGATAAAATTCGAATTTCTCCACTGAATATAGACTAGTAAGTCTAGTGTGCTAGAACTAGTACCCAAATGTGAATTGTGCCTAAACAAAAGTGTAATTTCTAACTAATATACTATCGAAGTTCATTATGATGTTTCATAGTTTTAAAACTTGTTAAACGCTATATATATATTGATATATAAAATATGTTTAGAATTACAGCATTATAGATTTTTCTTTTTTTATTAAATGTGCTGCGAAAAGTAGCATAAAATTATGTAAAAAAAGTACGAGTACAGTTAAGATTTCACTTTGTGCTTAGAAAAGAGACATTTATTGTATATACTGCGTTCTTAATCCAGATCCACATTTTTTTTATAGAAAGTAGTCTGCAGACGAGCTGTATGGTCCACCTGGTGGTAAGTGGATATGGTCGCCCGTAGAGTGCAAGCATTGTCACGCCGTCGGATGTTCCGTCTTACCTTTGGGGGGAATGGATTCAGAGAAAAAGGATTGTGAAGTATTGAAATAGGAAGTATAGCGGTACAAGGAGGTAGGGTTTTGGTAGGGGGAGAGTGCATTCTGAATTCCCACATCCGCTGGGCGCACTCGACTGGCTACGTTACCCCTCTCTCACAGAAGACTACCTTGAAATGTATTGCATTTCCTACTTTATCGTATTTGTCCAATTTACGTACGTGTCTCGGTAATGAGTGAGATATGCCAGAGCCCTTTCCCATCCCATCTTATCCTGCCCTCCCCATTATCCCAACCCTTTCTCCCAATCCATTCCTTAATCCGCGAAAGTAGGCACAGCACATCCGGGGGCTTGTCAACGTTGACATTCTGGACTAATGTTGGCATGTATCGCGGATGTCTATGGACGACAGTATCCACTTACCATCAGGTGGACTGTATGCTTCGTCTGCCGCCATTTTCTATTAAAAGGAGTTTTCCTCATCTCATTGCACCTCCCATTGCTCGTAATATAATTTTAAGAGAAACCCTTTTGTACCATTATATTGCTCACTCGATGAGAGGGAAAATGGTACTCTGGTATATCTCCCTCACTCTCGACGCAAAAAATACATTTTATGACAGTCTTATGTGAGAGATGGGCAACTCGGCCAGTTGAGCTTACATTTTAAGTGGAACACGTGTTTACCCGTGGCGTGATACTCAGATCTTTGCTTATGTTATCTCTATTTCCTGTGCAAGGTCTTGCATACAGTCAGCAACAGGTCAATGTATTCCCATCGGTACTTTAATAGACAAATAATAAGGACTAGAATTGTATGGTTTTGGGTACATTAACGTGTTCCTGACTGCATATTAATACAGATTGGTCGCTGTCCTTTTTTCCGTAGTGCCTGGATTAGGAAGCAGTTATAAACTTATTTGAGGAATTATTTATTATTTAAGAAATATTGCGTATACTTTGTTAATTGTATTACGTTTTAAAATATAATTTAGTTCCAGATATGTAATAAAATTTTTATGACAACAATAATACAACTAGTCTTTGGAAGTTCATTCGGATGACGTACTGGTCGACAATATAGGAGTTGTCCAAATTATGCGAAATCAACAACCGAGCTCGTTTAGCGTAAATAATCAGCGCCATCTGTTGGTACTTAGTTTAGTTACTTATCGATTTTACTTAATTGTTTACATTATAATTGGCCTTATACATAGGTACTAAATTTGAAAAGTAAGGACTTAATCCAGAGTAACTGAATTAATTTTAGATTTTTGTAATTTGTGCGGTACACTTATTATTATTTTAGGGGAATTTAGCTTTAGGCGTATTAAACGTTGTAATAATTTTGATCAAAAAATTACGAGTATATCGTATTTTAGATTTGTCAAAAATTAATTTATCATAATATAACAAAATTTGTAGTAAGTTTGCTTAAGAAAAAATTAAATGTATCGTTAAAATCATTCCTACAGTATTACTATTAATAACATATGTATATTTATTTATAATTTTTCTATAAAATATCGTAGCAATTTTTGCATTTTAGCAAACACTACAGACAATCTACAAGTAAATTTGTGCAGATCTTGAAATTTCTCATACATTACGAAGGCAGCGAACAAAAACAATGCCACCACTAACTTGAATCGCTATCAAGCGGTTGAGGGTTAGTTGGGAGTTTTTGAATAAGTTTATTTGCTGGGTTTAAACTGTAACCAGCCCACTATTGAATACGCGACTTCTCACCACGAGGGATATTTGTCTTTAAATCGGCGCCCTGGCCAAGCGAGTTGGCGAATCAACTGTTTTGGAGGTGGTGTAGTTCCACGGGGCTTGTGGTAGCCACTCTGTTATCTCTTAGTCACCCTTTATGACACTCACGGAAAGAGATGGGGTGGTGAACAACACCACACGATCATTTAATACTAATCACGAAACTGATTTAAGAAGAAGCAAAGACAATTAATTATTATTTTTGATTTAATTTACAACTCGTTTACACTATCAATTTTTAAACCGACGTTTCACGTATTTACTCGTAAAATGTCTATGGTATGTTAATAAGTCAACAGAATGTTTTAGATGCACGGTTTTATTGCGTACTTTTCGTGTGCATTAAAATATGACTGACGGTACCGTTTTAATAGTAGCGAAATCACGTACATTATACATATTTTCTAGTTCTATCGTTTTTGAGTCCTGATCCATGACAACGGGTAATTATTGATCCATGACCCAATAAAGAAACAGCAATCGGTGTAAACTCAGCGGTGGATGGAAGCGAGCTGCAGGTGATGATGATGATGAATCGGTGCATTGATTGACATTACTCTGCAACTTGTACATTTTTTATTTTAATCGCATTTAAAAATTTGAATTTTCTGGTGTTCCCATCAAGGAAACAAAAACAAATAAATCGCATTACCAATTATATTACGATAGGTTATTGTATTATAGGTTATTATAGGTTATTTACTACGATTTGAAATTTGCAACAGAAAAAAAAAACATATGTAGATTACCACAGCGAGGATTTTATTGTGTTATTCGCTACGGGGTTTTTCATGTCACTAACCTTGGGAAGTATTGTCTGAAAGAAAAATAGAATGCTGCTTTAACGTTCTGTACAAGGCAGATTTGTGGGTAATTAACCTGTGGTGAATTTACACAAAAAATATAATAATTACTTGTGGCGAATATTACAATCAATCTGGACTTTTAAAAACGTGGCAATTTTACAATATGGTAAAAATACAATAACCAAAATAAATAAATACAATAAGTAAAATAAGGTAAACATACGCATTGAGACCCGTTATAATACAATAACCCCCTACGATTAGCGCCCCTCAATATCCAATCAGCGGTGTTTGATCATTTCTTTAGCGTTGTGTGTGATGAAGTGATTTTGTGATTGATTTTCTATTGCGAATCCCGGGAAATTTAAATCGCACACGTTTATTACGTTTAATTAAAATAATTATTGTGGAACCAACTGGCAGCTGATGTTTTTTCCACTTTGTTTCGACTTAGTCTTGAAAAGGGCTGTGAATACGGTTCTGCAAGGTCGACATGCCCCCGGTGTTACAGGTGTCCATGGGCGGCGGTGACCACTTATCATATTGTGTGTTGCTCTACCGTCTGCCATCTCTTCTATAAATAATGTACATGTTACAACTTCAAGGCTCACAGACATATTTTTGCACCGCAGTATATCAACTACATCAGATTTCATTTGGTGTACTTTATGTGTATTTGCGAATTTTATGCGCTTGTATTGGCTTCTTATTTTCATTGATATGGCGTGTCTCTATAGTCTATGGGTCAATGATTATTGATTACTTTATTAGTATTATGTCTCGTTTGTAATAATGCGATAAATGATTTAAATCACGGATGTGCTATGTTAATAAATTACAATAACTTGATAATAATATTACATATTTCATCTAAAAAAAAAGGATGGAAAGTTTGATCAAGTCTTTGTGGTTTCCGAGATATTATATTATAATAAGAAGTTGAATAAAGGGTTCTATCACGTTATATCACTTTGGATTTACAATAAAAAAAAAAATTAAATCTTCCAATACTCGATCGATACCTTCAGAGAAATTGATTTCAACATTAAGGTGATATCTCGTTATTGAAAGCGAAAACAAACATTAAACTTTTAAAACTGTCTCCTTGAAAAACAATTGATTTTGTCTTATTCCCATTATGCAAAGAATTATGCATGATGTATTAACATATTCCGTGATACAAATCATTTCTATTTATCATTCATTCGATAATTAACATCTATTTTTATTAATATATAGAGAAAATACACATTTATTAATCATGTATTACAATATATTTTGTGATCATATTGAATATAATTATCACGATAGGAAACGAATGAAGTAAATGTATTCTTCCATTTTCAGGCCAAAATAGTCATTTTTTAAATAAATATTATTCACGATATATTGTATTTTATTTTGAGAAGTAATTAAATTTGCAGCAAATCGAAGCAAACTTAGGTTCTCTCTGATGACCATAAAGTAATAACAGTTTCTGTCAACTTGGTGATTACATCTATTATTATAAATAAATAAAAATTAAATGCTGTTCGTTGGTAAGCGCATCACTTGAGAACGGCTCCATCGATTTGGCTATTTTTTTTAAATGTTCGTAATAGTCCGAATAAGGTTTTTAGGGAAAGAAAAATTGGAAAAGTTGCCCGGAAAATTGGAATATTCGGGAAAAACTGAAAGTGCTTTTTTCTATGGGATTTTTGTATGAACTCAAGACTATAATAACTCACGATTCGAACGACGATTTATTTAAAGTTTTTTGTTTTTTTATTTTTTGTTCAAGGTCCTCCAAGCAACCGAAATAATGTTAAAAGTGTTAATGAGGCAAACTTCTTAAAAGCGAAAGGTAATATTATCTTCTAAATAGATTTTTTTAATATAAGTATTCGAAATAGCCTTATTTCGACTCTACTCGTGACGTCTTGTTTCACCGCCGAGTTAGTAAGAAATTAAAAAAATGGTACCTAAGTAGAACTCCGTGGGACGAGTTGAGGATTTGAAAAACCCTGCCAAAACTTTTAGTGATTTGCTAGGGTAGGCCCGTGCTCTGCAGTGGGCCTGTGCCGTTAGAAGCTGATACGTCCGAATAGAACTTGGATCTTAAAGACATTTGCTGAACTCGCCTTTTCAAAGCTGAATTTGGACTCAATGAACTGAATTTGGCTGAAAATGGAACACATGTGTGGAATCGGTTTTTAAAAAGCTATTATTTTGAAAACTGATCAATTTGAAACCGTAACTCAAGAACTCGTACACATTTTTTAACAAACGAAGTAAACTAAATTTGTTATACATATACATAATTATTTGTTATACCCAGTTTTAATTTTTTTGTTTTTATAACTACCAGGTGATTACGCATGGGGCTGCGGTAACTGCGCGGTACCAGATTGGGAGAAATTCCCCACACAACCCTTAGGGGGTAGTCACCCAAACACACCTCGGAACGGTTGCCGGCCCGGTACATGTCCTCCTAACCTCCGAGGGGGCTATTCGAACTATGTAGCCAAAGGTACCCCTCGGCCGAATCGTGGGAGGAACTTACCTTGGGCCCCAGGGTTCGGAGGTGATGATAGATACAAAGGGCAGAGGTGCAGAAACGGCCCATCGCCATATTGGTGAAAGTTTAATTTAAAATCCTCTAACATCCGAATGGAATTGGGATTTTGAAAGATATTAGCGACACGCTTTTTTAGAGCTAGATTTGGACTTTGAAAACTGAACACATGAGTGGAAACGATTTTTAAAAAACTATTATTTTGAAATCGGAACGGTTTAAAACCGAAACTCAAGAACTCATACGCAATGTGTAATTAAAAATTCTTTTAAAATTCAGTGAATGAAATTGTGCATATATGTGCAGTTATGTAGGTAGTTACAAAATGTGTATTTATGCGCGAATTTGATCTTAGCGTTGTCTGTAAATACCTATTTAGACTATGGATATTGTGTTTCGATATGGATATGAATAATCGGGTCATATCTCGTTTTATTCGGGAAGATATAGAGATGTCTTTCTTGCGATAGAATTGTCGTGAGATATTTTTTTGTGTGGATGTGTGTGTTGATCCACACACTGGATGTGTTGGAGTTGAGGACTAAACACATTTATAAATACATATTTTCCGCTGGAACAATGGTCACTTTATTAGGTCTAATCAGGTTAAAAGTAATTAATCGCTTATTCATGTTATTTTTCTAAATGGCCAATAACGCGAGGGAGTGTCCCCTAATTGACCGATTATATGAGGTAGCGTCTCCTAATTGATTACACTTTATTCTTAACGTGAATTCCGTTTATGGAATAAGCGGCAGACTCTATCATAACTCTTCTAATGCTACACTTCTGATGTGGCATAGCCCTAGAAGAAGGCCGTGTTTCAGACATTAATACAATCAAAACTACAGCAAATTAGGCTCATTTATAGCCTAATTTGCGGTTCTGATCGGTTAGAAAAATGAGTAAAATACATATTTCACAAAGCGTTCAAAAGACATGAAAATTATTGACAATTAAACTTGATCCATTTTTTTAAATTGCTTAGGATGAATGTACCCTTTACAATGTTTTTTTCTTAACAGAAGAAATATGAATTATTACATGTATTTATTAATAAATGTGTTTAGTCCATTGTAAAACAAAATATTATAACCGACAAAAGTACAATTTTACACACTTGAACCTCTTAATTGTAGTTTTTCAGATATCAGATCAGATGATGATCAGAATGATCAGATCATTCTGTTAGTTACTTTGGTTTATGCCATCTAGTCATCTGGGTTTAGGTCTTCCCCTGGCTCTCCCCTCCCCGCCTGCCCCTCAAATATAATAAAAAGTAATATTGCACTCTAATGAAATTTATATCGAGGAGACCAATACAGGTTTAACGTCATTTATTCACATGTTATTAAAATTGTAAATACATTTTTTTCGTTTATGATATTTTGTGTAATGGCTCGAAAAGAGTTGTATGGAGTCGCATGAAAGTATTTACACCGCGTCAATGGATTCCTTTTTAGTCATAAAGTCCAATGTATCGGAAAGACTGGAGTATGCAAATGTCCATAAATTCGAATTAAGTTTTCGTTTTCAGCTTTTTGGCAAGACGTCCACTGCCGAAAAGCCGTGGGGGGGTGACAGTAAGCCCACCGCTGGTCCAGTACGGATTGGCGGGTCCACTCTTTTTAGAGTTTGAACCTTATGGCTTGTGGTAGGTAGCCTTTGCGGGATTTCGCCCAAAGTCTTCAAACCTTTAATACTTTTATGGTATACTCTGATCATTTTGATAATTTGGTAATTTTATATAATTGGACTTTTTGATACTCTGGTGTCTTTGTATAATGTTGATACTCCGTTCATTGCGATACATTGTACCTTACAGGCCTAAAAGCAGTGCCGGCTTTACCTCTGGTGCAGGATGTGCGGCGCACACGGGCGTAGGGTCTTAGGGGGCGCCGAGCGCCGCTCGCGACGCCTCCAAAGAGCCTGCGTCGTTCGCGGCGCTCTCAAAGACCCTGCGCCCGTGTTCGCGCGCATACTAGAGGGCGCCAGGGTATTAATTGCACCCGGGCGCTACATCGGCTAGAACCGGCGCTGTCTAAAAGAGTGACATCAGGTGGCATCGTGTGCCCGATGCCTTATAATGTTTGTTCTTGCAACTCACGAGCGCGTGTCTGTCTTGCTTGTATTGGTGAATGTTCGTATGCGTAAAAAGAAACTCAAAAGGAATATATACTTTGCGTCAATGTATTTAGTTACGAAAACAAATTTCGCGCTAATATATTTAGCCGTGGGTACGACACTTTAGTTAACTACAGTTAATTATTAATTAGTTAATTTTAGTTAATTATAGTTATTTTCCCTCTAATGCGAATATATTTAATTAATTTTAGTTACGACAGTAATATTCGCGCCAATGTGTTTAGTTTACTTTAGTTACGAAAGTTATTTTAGTTGCTTTTAGTTAGTTATCTTCAGTTATTTTTATTACAAAAGTAACTTTCGCGTCAATGTATTTAGATAACTTTAGTTACGACAGTAATCAGCTACATAATTATGAATCTAACTTTCTCGTCAGTGTATTTAGCTACAACACTAACTTTCGCGTCAGCGTATTTAGCTACAACAGTAACTTTCTCGTCAGTGTATTTAGCTACAACAGTAACTTTCTCGTCAGTGTATTTAGCTACAACAATAACTTTCACGTCAGTGTATTTAGCTACAACAGTACCTTTCTCGTCAGTGTATTTAGAGCTACAAGAGTAACTTTCGCGTCAGTGTATTTAGCTACAAGAGTAACTTTCGCGTCAGTGTATTTAGCTACAACAGTACCTTTCTCGTCAGTGTATTTAGCTACAAGAGTAACTTTCGCGTCAGTGTATTTAGCTACAACAGTACCTTTCTCGTCAGTGTATTTAGAACTACAACAGTAACTTTCGCGTCAGTGTTTTTAGCTACAACAGTAACTTTCGCGTCAGTGTATTTAGTTAAGTAAAGTATCAACTTAATTTCGCCATGATAGTAAAATACTTCAGTTACGAAAGTAACTCACGTCAATGTTTTCGGTTAACTGTAGTGACTTTAGTTGCGAATGTAATTTCTGTGTCAATGTATTTAAAAGTATATTGTTAAGGATATAAGGTATCTTCTTAGCGTACGGACACTCGCTAACACAAGCAAGGTAGATGCGCACTAGTGAATTGCAAGAACTATTCGTACATACTTATTATGCAACTTTATGTTCTTATTTAAAGTTTCTTATCTTTAATTTCATCCACTTTTGTTTTGTATATTAAATATAGGTACTACTTAAGATATTTTTTTCTGATGTATTGGATTGATTTCAGTTTTGTCATAAATTTAATTTGTCTCTGGTTTTTAACCTACTTTGAGTGTAGTTTAGTTTCTTTAATTAATTTTTTTAACTGTTCTTATTATGTATATCGGTTAAGTACCCATGGAAACTGGTTCCTGGTGTTGAAAACATGGTGTAACAAAAAAGAATTGTGTTTTTAAACATTGTCAAATGAAATTATTTCATTTATATTATTTTTTTATTAAGTAGATTTGGAACCAGTCATGTATTTTTTTTACCAGTAACAGGTAACATTATTTTTTTTTATTTCTTTTATTGTTACCTAATTTTCTTTGTATTGTATTAAATGTTTGAAGTCTTTTTAGTTGTTTTCTTGTTTGAGTTCCTCGTTTTAATGTCATTTCATTTTAATGTCATTATTTATGACATTATCTAAGACTTTATTTTCACTTGTAATTTCATAGATTTTTTTTTATAGAAAAGGTGGCAGACGAGCATACAGTCCGCCTGATGGTAAGTGGATACTGTTGTCCATAGACATCCGCGATACATGCCAACATCAATCCAGAATGACAAACGTTGACGCGCCCCCGGATGCGTTGCCTATCTTTGCAGATTAAGGCATGGATTGGGAAAATGGGAAACCAAAACACATACGCACATTGGGGAAATACATACGATAAAGTAGGAAATGCAGTACATTTCAAGGTAGTCTTCTGTGAGAGAGGGGTAACGTGGCCAGTCCAGTGCGCGCAGCAGCTGTTGGAATGCAGCGTGCACTCTCCCCCTATAAAAATATGACACTAACATCTATGAAACTAGAACTGACATCTATGAAACTAGATTTCCTATGACATCTTCTGGTCCAAGCTCCAGGAGACAGGTTACTCGCTTACCTTATTGGAATAGTTAAATGTTGGTATGAGTATGACAGCCAGATGAATCACGTGAAGTGAGCAGGTGGGCTGTCAGAGCCGTGCGGATTTCGGAGTCAGAGCGGGAGGATTAACACCGCCAAGGCTCTTCAGCTTGTACGTAGAAGCCCTGATCGTTAAGCTCAGCAGTATGCACACTGATTGTTGTGTCGATAGTGTGTGCATTAATAACATTAGCTTCGGATAATATGGTACTGTTGACCCCAACGATCGGAACGCTCATACAACTTCTAGCCTCATATGAAACCTAAGCTGAATTGCATGGCTTACTATATAATACATACAAAAAAAGACGAGTTTATTGTCTTTAGGGCCGGTAACTAGTGTCCGTTCGTACCCAAGTGACACTGAAGGGCTAAATACTTCACTAACAGAAGTGCCTACAGCAGTGGACGATACAATGACTGGTTATGGGTATAAAGATGTGAACAAAGTCACGCTCAAAACAGAAATAAAGAAAACAACTTGAACTTCACCACCTCTGAAAGAGTGGGCTCTTTCACTCGCCAAATGGATACTGAAAGAGCTGATTGCATTGCTTACTTTAATTATATGTCGGTTTGTTATAAAGAGAGGAGAAAGAAAAAGCGGTAAGTAATTTTTAAGCTTTTATTTGTGCGTATAAAAGTATACTTCAACAATCGAAATATGTCACAATGGAATATTCGGAATTCATTATTTGTTGAATTTTTATGTGTATCGTAAATATCTAGAGCTGTGATAACCTATAGATATCTACTCTCTATTCTCATTCGTAAAGTCGCGAGTCCTCCCTCAGTCTGTACCTACGAGTTTCTACGTACGGACTTTTAACATTATCACTAGCCCGATCGCGAGGAAACACATTGTGAGTGAACGCGCATGCATGAGATAAAGAAATTGGACTATTACAGGTGGATTATGGCCCGAAACCCCCGAAAGACCGAAACCTGATTAGCCAGAGGAGGCCTGTGCCCTGTGACATATTTTGATGGCCAAAGTATCAATTACCTATATCTAATCTGTCTATGATATAAAATGATTTGCATGTTTCTTTCAGAAAGCCTAAACATATTTAAAATTAGCTTGCAAAGTTTAATTTCTATTTACCTACTTAATTTTTACATAGAGCATTCATTCCCAAGTTAATTCACAGTATGACGTCGAAAAGTAAATTATTTAATTATATCGTTAAATTAGTTATTATTATTTGTAAATTATGAAATAATACAATATGAAACGACTGGTTGCTGACGGTTGGACGTTAAGAACATACCTACCTACCTATAAATGATTATATCGAAGTTGATAAATTTCAGCATTGCCCAAACGAGCTTCGCACAATGACGAAATTTTTTTGCGTTCTTAAACGATTTATTACGGTAATTTTAAAGTTCATTTTCGTTGCTCTAACGGAAGGTATAGGTTTATTTTGCAACGTTATATTTGTAATTGGCGGTAACTGACCGCTTATCAAATAAGCTGATAATGAACTGTAAAGGAGTTTGTATTTGAGCGAACGTTCGATTAGCCGATTGACTTCACGTAGTTGGGGGGTAAGGGGACGTGTGTTGTAAAATATTTCTTTTGTACGTGAATGAAGCTAGATTATTTCTTTACGCCGATTTATTTGGATCTTTTAACAGATGTAAAAAATATAGTGAAGCTGTCAACGTCAAACCGAAGCAATCCAAAATGGCTGCCAGACAATTGGCGCAAAATGGCTGCCTAATCGCTAATGTTTCTTTTAATCCACGGCAGGAACCTTGCCAGATCTGTAAATACGACGTAGTGAGTGGGGTCGCAGCGGTATTCGTTTGTCCTTGCTACGGATAGGGATACGAGACCGCGGAGGTACCAGGTGCCTCCTATGCTAAAAACCATACCACCACCGCTGTCGCCGTTGCAGACTGATGTACCTACAGAAGAAAAAACAATATTATTAAGTGCCTATTTTTCAAGGAGGCTCATGACGCGCCTGACGCGGCAAGACTGTTGTGTGAAATACAATCACTACCAGCCCATTATTATGTTTAATAAAATATATCATAACGTTGATGGACATTTCAATTAAACTACTTTTCATGATAAGCAAAAAGTGATTTCTTATAGGCAATTCTTTATAACTTCTTCAATATATTTTTTTATACCTAATTAAACTCTTTTTATTCGTTTTGAAAAGTATCTGTTTGTTCCTTGTGTTAATTGAGATTTCTGCCATCGATTGATATACAGTCCTTAACAACGAATATTTCAATAATGCGCTCGGTTTCCGTATAACAATTTCAACTAAAAATATGACTGATAAAGGCTATGACTGATTTTTGAAAAACCACATTCATTCACGTCGGCGACGCATCATCATCGCCTCATCAGTGCGG
Organism: Sesia apiformis; assembly: GCA_914767545.1. Taxonomy (NCBI): domain Eukaryota; kingdom Metazoa; phylum Arthropoda; class Insecta; order Lepidoptera; family Sesiidae; genus Sesia; species Sesia apiformis. The sequence continues at coordinate 2,925,379 of OU611968.1, forward strand.
CTTCGGTCTTATAGGGGCACGAGGTATGGCGATCGATTAGAGAACCAAATTTGCATGGTCACTGAATTTTCCGTTCACCATCTGGCGTCTATCCACTGCTGGATGGATAATAGGCCTCTCGCAAGGCTCGCTCAACTAAGTGCTCGCTTACATGAAATTTACACGAGAGTCTAATAAATAGTTAATAAAATAAATACATAAATTGGTTAGTAACCTACAACCTTAAGCTATTGGCACAGCTTTGCTGTGCTGTCTTAAAAGACATCGCTATCAGACGTGCGATTTGGTGTCAAGGTCCGGCTGTCGGAGTACCTATTCATAATTTTTTTGAAAAATACTTCTAACATTATCATGATCTAACATATTTTTTTATCATGACAAATGACGCAGAAAATATTTTAATTAAATATCTAAATGTTCATAATGTTTTCACAGTATTGACAGGGCAAACGCATACAGATAAATACGGGCATTAATAGAGATTTTTTTTATGGACGAAGGCGGCAGACGAGCATACAGCCTACCTGATGGTTAGCGGATACTCTCCGCGATACATGCTAACATTAATCCAGAATGACAAATGTTGACACGCCCCCGGATGCGCTGCCTACCTTTGGAGATATAGGAATATTTATTTAATCAGGTTCTGTGTTGTAATTGTGGTCTTGGTTGGTTTTAGAATAGCACCATCCCATCTCTTCCCGCGGGTGTCGTAAAAGGCGACTGAGGGGTAACGGCTACCACAAGCGTTGAGGAACTACACCACCTCTGAAAGAGTAGACTCGCCAACTCGCTAGGCCGGCGGAGTGGCGTTTTAAAGCCATACATCCCTTGTTCACGAGAAAATATGCATGAGGTGGCCCGTGGACGAAAAAAGGGTTAGTTACGGTAGGTTCTGTGTCAACCTGTCACCAAATCGTACGTCTGATAAGTAAATGTAAGTGTAGGTATGTAAAAGTTAAAATATCGTGCATTAACTCAATCAAGTATTAATTGCTGGTTCAAGTATTAATTGCTGGTTCAAGTATTAATTGCTGGTTCAAGTATTAATTGCTGGTTCAAGTATTAATTGCTGGTTCAAGTATTAATTGCTGGTTCAAGTATTAATTGCTGGTTCAAGTATTAATTGCTGGTTCAAGTATTAATTGCTGGTTCAAGTATTAATTGCTGGTTCAAGTATTAATTGCTGGTTCAAGTATTAATTCTTCTAGTGCAATAGGTACGTTTGCACGTTGCACACGTTAAACTGCGTTAGAGAAATCTAAAAAAATACTTTTGCGGATCGTAGTAAATTCGTCGATGATTCCTGGAATCAGAACAGCTCAGCTGTTTGAGGATATTAAGAATATGTTGACTTTTTAATGAATCCCTCCTCATCTGCTCCCCCCACCCCTAGATGTTGCCAATCAAATTTCTTTGATTCTATCTACATATTTCCATATGGGATGGCCAAAATCCACCCAATATCCTCTCTTTCACTCTTTCTTTTGGTTGTATTAGGCCCGAGTGGGTAGTTGGCCGGGACCCCTCCCTCAAGTCCCTCAAGAAATTGTATATAGAGTAATGACTCATAAACAAGAGAATTTTATGGGAATAACATTAATGGAAATAATTTAATGACTTTATATAACAATGAGGCCGGGATATAATTTTAAGTAAAATAAGATACAAAGAAAGAAAATGCGTTTAGACATGGGTTTTTCGAGCGACGAGGAAATCCCCATGTCTAGTGACGTCAGTAACTTTTCGTCAAAATCCGGGTGGGTGGGTACTTTACCCATTTGAAAAATTCCGAGTGGGTAGAGCTACCCACTATACCCACATTATCCGCCGGCCCTGCACACTGATATACACGTACATAGTATACATAATAGGCACGTACATAATCACATCGTGTAACATAACTAAGGAAAACGCTTGGCCCTAAAGATACAGTTTGAGAGCCAGAGGTCCAATAAATTAATTCATTGAAGCTGATAAAATTGTAATTTGTATTACCTACTGTCTTAAGTCTTAAGTTGTCTTAAGTATCTAGTCAGTACAGTTATACAACCGTACTAACTAGAAGAATACTTTGATGCGTATAACAAATAAAGGTTTAATTTTTTATACTGTGTTCGTATGTAGTTAAAAACGTCAAAGTTAAAAACGACCGTAGGTCTTCGTATGTGGTTTCCACACGAAAACCTCTCGTCATTAAATAATACTTGCTAGGATAGGATTCACGTCACTATGACCCGCCCTAGGATTTACACAAAGACAAAAACACTCGCGAACAATTGTCTTTAAACAAATGAATGTTCGACCGGGAATCGAACCCGGACCTTCTGTTCAACAGATTACCAAATACGCCAAATAAAACAATCTGTTTTTTACCGTTCCTATATCCAGCGCAGAAAGTGTATTCCGAGGTGAATCTCGCGAAGAATTCGCTGTAGGACCTGATGCAGGTTTCCTGGTCTACAACTGGCATCTCCACAAGGCTCAGCTCCTCTGTCGCCACGCCTTTATCGTCGAAGCCCCAGCCTACCACCTAGAAAGTTACAAATATTATTTTTATAATTTACTGCACCTACATGGGACCTACTATACCTACATATTATGAAAATGAGGGTAACTTAACGTTTTAAATTTTCGCGTGGATACACATTTTATATTGTAAATCGGGTCTGAAAGCGTAAAATTAAAGGCTTTTGTTTACCTTTTATTTCTACTCGACGTTTATTTCTACTTTCAACTGGTGACCACGGCTGGTGTAACCCGCGCCGAAACGTCTAGTATAAATAAAAGGTAAACAAAAGCCTTTAATTTTATGCTTTCAGACCCGATTTACGATATAAAATGAGGGGTACCTAATCTTAAGGCTCTTTCTGTTAATCAACCACCAAATTATACAGAAAAAGATGCACTTCACACTTTGGTACCGTTATACCCACTGACAATCCCTACTGCGGAAATTGTAGACAACATTATTTCAGGGCGGGCATCGAAAATTAGTTTAAATTTCTCTTATTATTTAAATTTCTATGTAAACGTGTTTAAAAAAATGTTTGATAGTCCTATTAACTTGAAACTTGGTTTAAATATTCTAAAAAATAAATAACTAAACGCTTTAATGTATTAAAAAAATGTGTCAGGGGGTTAAAATACAGGGTATCAATTTTTGAATGGAATCATAATTATTTGAATTGACGCGCGACGCTAGATGTATTAGTCTAGATATACTGGCAAACTGACTTAGAAATCGAATCCCGAACTGGTGAACCCGCTTGAAAATACTAGTTGGTTAATTCATTAATTCACAACCACAACCAGCCCTTTTTTATTCACTGCTAGACAGGGAACCCTCATGCACATTGCCTTGTCCATGAGGGTTGTATGGCCTTAAAACACCACGCTGGCCAAGCGGGTTGGCGAGTCCCCTCTTTGAGAGGTGTTGTAATTCCTCAGCAAATAACTTATAAGATCATTAAGCTATATATACACACATGCACACAAACTCTCATACACATACTCTTTGTACCTACAGTGGATGGATGTTGATGGCATCCATCCAATGCCAAGTGCCTAAAAAAGGTTCGTGGGATTTACAGAGAAACATTTATTCGTCGTCTTATCTCTCTAACCTTATTTGCAGCCGCAGTTTGAAAATAGAAAATATCTTTCAGAAATGGTGTAATTTCTCAAGGCTTGTTTATGGTAGCCGTTTCGTTTTAGTCGCCTTTTACGATACCCACAGGAAGTGGTGCCATTGTAAAGTCGGCTGACGTCACATGGCACTATATATTTCAAGCTAACTGTATTTTCTCAAAAAAACCAATCCGTGTTTATCCAATCAATGCTCCCAATTAACGAACATCAATTCACGCCGATCGAGCGTTCTTCCACCACCGTTCATTTCGCTATTAATTACCTACGCTAATTGATTGGTAATTTGTTTTTACCCTTTGAAGTTACTTTTATTTGTTGTGGGTTTCGTCCCGAAACGCAGTTCTGTTTAACCGCATTTTGAAGGTTTCTTGGAACACTTATTTGTTATGAATTTAATTGGTTTATTAAGTTTTTTCAGATTAATTCTTATTAATGTTCAAAAGGTAGCAGACGTGCAGACAGTCCGCCTGGTGGTAAGTGGCCTACAGACATGCGCGATATATGACAACATCAGTCCAAAATGACAAACGTTGCCACGCTCTCGGATTTGCCTTTGGAGATTTAGTAACGGATTTGAAGAAAGGATTGGGAAAAAGGGAGGGATAAAATGGGATGAGATGGGAATGTTCCATATGGAAACGTATATGTTTCACGATACATTCCCATCCCAGAGTTATTGGGCGAATAGGAATTGCAGCATTTCCTGCTCGTGTCAACCTCCCAAAATGGATATGTGTTTGCTTGTTAAAAACTTGCTTGCTTGTTATGTATTTTAACCTGATGTCTGTATTTATATATTAAAATTATATATTTCAAGCAGGATGAACACATTTAGTGTAATTCCACTAATTTTAAGATATCAAGGTCTTCTGTTAATAAAAAAGTAATGTAAATGATAGAAAAACAAAGCTTTTACCTTAGATCAAATCAAAAGGTTTTGCTTTAATCTAAAGCTTTTATCTTGTTTCTTTACCAATTATTTATATATGCAAATTGATATAGTCAGCAGTCCACCGGAAAGTAAAGCAAAATTCCTCTGTGTAATCTAACGTGGGTTCACTAATTTCAAGCCGTCAATGCAGGGTCGGATAAAGGGCCGGACAAGCTGGACGATCGGCCAGGGCGTCAGGCAACCGAAGGGCGTCGCGTTGTACTCGTATAAGAAAAAATCTGATTTTTCATCTAATTGTATATGATTCATCCGTTTACATTATCTACTAAATAACCTGAGTAGGTGCATTCCAAAATACGAGTATACATTAAAATGATAATCTACTACTTTATAAACGCGCGAAAAATTGGCGCTACAGATTTTTCGCCCAGAACACTAGACACGCTTGAACCAGCCCCATGTCAAAATCTTTGTTGTAATAGAAATACAAAATTCGTAAAAAGTAATTTGAATAATAGACATACTGAGCCTCTCTTTCCAATGATTTCTTGCAACGTGGTCTGGTCATCAGGCCATAAGCAGGCTGGACGAACCCAGTCGGTGTACTCAACTGGTCCACGCAGCTTCAGGATGCCAACGTCTCGAGTGTAGGAAGTTGCGTTGTATTGTGGATGGACTATGAGATTTTCCACCTGTTATAGGACAAAACTTGTTTCTGGCATGACAATAAATTTCGTGTGATTGCGTGTTGGTACTTTCATATTAGTAGGCTGTATCGTAACATTGCTGCCCTCGGGACCTTCCCGGAATATAAGACCCTTTTATACTCTATGCGATTACGCATAGAGTATAAAAAAATCCAATGAACCAGCATTAACTTTTGTTTTACTTTCATGTATTCTTTGATGTGCAATAAAGTGTACTTACTTACCTAGCTGCGATGGCCAGCGGCCAAAAAAGAAAGGTTCAGGGTCTCTCTAAGATAATTACCATCACTCAAGTAAGAGATTCATTGTTTGAATTTAACTATAGCAATCTTATTAACGTTCACACTAATATCATTTAAATTGTTTAAATCCGAAAGGCTTTACTATAAAACCGATTGCAATGAAATGCAGAGAGGTAGGAAAATAACGTAGGTAGGAAAGCTAATTACTTTTGAATTAAAATCTACTCTGGTATAAGTTAGAGCACAGACCAAGTGCAGCGCAGAGCATGCTCCCACAGGCTCTTATTCGCCGCGCACTTTTTACGCGAGAATGCGCGAGCGCGACTATGGGCTTCTTCTTGTCTTCTTGCGCGTATTACATAATGCCCCCGCCGTGCATGATGTGACTGAAAGCGGCGCGGCGGGTCGCGAAGTAGCACGCACGCACGCGCAGTCGTGCTCCTGCGCGCCACCTCACATTAGCGCTGCCTCTATGTCCGCTTTAACGTGCTCGAAGACTAGTAGTGCTTTGGTGAATTTGTCTGATCTTATTCCAATGTCGACAAAGTTGATTGTTGTTTGTTAAAGAAAACCGTGCTGCGCTTCGCCTGGTCTGCGCAGGCACTAACAGTATTAATTGTATTTAAACGATTTTTTGAAATTTTCTTACATGACTATGTTACTTAATTAATAAATGTTGTGTAATTATAAATTAATACACTATTTAGTAGGTACTAGATAGGAATTCATATAATAAGCTCTAATAAGAATAGTTTTATATGACAACGTTTCCATTGGTATACTGTTGGTGCACCGTATATAATTAAATGTACATATTTTAATAACAATTCATTAAATATATAATACAAAAACCTACAGAGTGTATCCGTAACTCATATAAAACAAAAAATCAACATACCAGTTTAATCTGCACGCCTTCAATTGAAGTCCTCAAGTTGTGTTTGCCCAGGTAGACCGTGAGCGTTGCTGTGTTGACCAGTCTAGCTGAACTCTTAAGGGTGACGCAGTGGGCTGCCGTGATCACGTGGCTGTGGGAGACCAGAGTACCGCCGCAGATGTACTTGTTGTCTACCGTCTGCGGAATAAATATTTTTACGCTAAAGGATAATAGCTCTAATTACTTATTGAATAATTACAGATATACCACACATATGCACTTACACACATGCACACAAACTCTCATACACATATTCTTTGTACAGTGGATGGATGTTGATGGCATCCATCCAATGCCAAGTGCTTAAAAAAGGTTCGTGGGATTTACCTAGAAACATTTATTCATCGTCTTATTTCTCTAATCTTATTTGCCGCCGCAGTTCGAAAATGTTATAGCATCAAAATAATCTATATCTAGCTATTAAAGTGTTAAGTGTTCTTTCCTCTTCTTGCCGCTTTGAAGTCAGACAAGGCTATACCTATAGGTACCTTTTAATTACAATTTATTTGCGAGTATTTTTGTAATAATTGTAAAGCTTTGAGAATAATGAGTGTATGTAGTTGTTCTATTGTTCACATGTCTGAGAGGTTTTCCTTGAATCTGGTCGTGTTCATAAACATCGATTTGAGAATACATACTAGATATGTCATACAAGCACTCTAGGGCAGGCACGTTAGAGTCAAATAGTGTTCTATGTTCGGTAACTCTCGAATCATTCATCTGTTTTGAAAATGGAACACTCAGTTGACTTTTGAATGATCCTCTTCTCATATGCATCTCCCCCCTCGAAGTTGCCAATCAGGTTTCTTTGATAAGAACGTTTGATGTGTCATCTAGTCTGTTCCTATATGGATGATTCATACAGTTGTGTAATCTAGAATTTAAGTAGGCATCTTAATTTTTGTCTGTATTTTATTCACTCTCCACAATGTAAAAATAAATAAGAAACGTAAATTATTTGAGAAAAGGGGCCTTATATATTCTGTTAGTGGTGTCAAAGTGAGCGCTGAGCGCTCGATGTTCGAGCGTCGAGTAAGGAGGGGAGAGTGAGGGTGCAGGGAGGGAGAGGGTTTGAGGGGGAGAGTGCACGCTGCAATTCAACAGCCGCTGGGCGCGCTCGACTGGCCACGTTACCCCTCTCTCACAGAAGCCTACCTTGAAATGTACTGCATTTTCCACTTTATCTTATTTCCCTAATGAACGTACGTGTTTCGGTAGTGAGTGAGATGTGCCAGAGCCCATTCCCATCATATCCCTTCTCATTTTCCCAACCCTTTCTCCAAATCCATTCCTATATCTCCAAAGGTAGGCAGCGCATCCGGGGGCGTGCCAACGTTTGTCATTTTGGACTAATGTTGGCATTAATGATGTCTATGGGCGACAGTATCCGCTTACCATCAGGTGGACTGTATGCTCGTCTGCTGCCTTCGTCCATATAAAAAAAGCGCTTTAGCTATATAGTGGGTTATAAGTGGGTTATAACACATTTTTTTTATTTCTGTTGATCCTTGAGGTTAATAGTTCGAGCCTAAAACGGTTATGGTTTAGGTTCCTTTCATTAGCGTTGACTTAAATTAAGTTAGTTAATTCAGTTTTAAGTTAGAAAATCCTAACTAAAATCAATAAATACGTAACAACAAGGCCCCTTTTATCGGTTTATAAATAATGTACTACAAAACCTTTATAACCTCACGTACAAATGAGTAGGTAGGTAACTTACTCTTACCTGGGTCTGGTATAGGGCGATCTGCCAGGGCCACTGTCCTTCTTGAGTGGGCTTTCCATTCACCACTAGAGGGTTGGGATTCACGCGGCGTGTTACCTTGCCGCATTGGTTCTGAAAAAAAATAATTGTATACTTTATTATAAACACAAATGATAAAGAAAAAACATATAAAAGGCGTAGTAGCCCTAAGGAGATTTCTACCAGAAAAACTGGGAGAGCAATAGGTGAGCAATGAAATATAATACAGAATAATAATTGAAAACAGTGGTACTGTTCTCAACTCTCATTCTCGGTGACTAATTTTGTAAAGCTGTGAGTTGAAACCGATCGATCGATGAACGATCCAACCCACTGAGTTTCTACTTAACGAAAGATTTTTAAATTATTACTATTTCAACGGTAAAGGCCGTGTGATTTTATATACTAAATCGGGTCTGAACGCGTATAACAATTCAACTCGTGACCACGGCTGGTGTAACCCGTGCCGAAACGTCGAGCAGGAATGAAAGGTAAACCAATATATTTACTATACGCGTTCAAACCCGATTTAGAATACGCAAAAATTGTTGAAAACGCGAAAGTTTAAAATTTATAAAGCCGTGTCGTGTGATGTCGTATTGGCTTTAGCACCTCCCCATCTCTTAATGTGGGTGTCGTGAAAGGCAACTAAGTATGGGTAAGAAAATTGTTTGCTTTGGCCCACCCTGGATAAAATCCTGATTACGCCCTTGCAACTTAGGGATAACGAAGTCGCTATCACAAGCCCAGAGGTACTACACAACCTCTAAAAGAGTGGACCCGCCATTATGCTTGAACAGTATGGCGTTTAAAGGACATTCATCCATCATGTACAAGACAATGTCCGTGACGAGCCCTATTTCCAGCAGTGGACGGTAAAAGGGATGGTCAAGGTTACGGATACGAAGGTAAAGGAAAATATCACGAAGAAACTCGGGTGCACAAGAATTAAAAACAAAGCAAATTCTGGGACATATGTAATGTTCAATAATCCGCACTTGGTCCAGACATAAACTAATCCGCCCTGGGTCCCGACCGAGTGGATGGTGGATTGTTTTGGCTCGTAGATATATTTGCAAAATATATACATATCAGGTTTCAAGTCCAAAGGCTCCAATTAGCTTTTTGTGTGAGTTTGATGATTTTGCTAATACATTGGTGATGCATGGTTAAAAAAACCGGTTTATAATCGAAGGATTATAAAGATATCGTTAGATATCATCCAACGCGGGAGTTCCACAGAAATTCATTAATATTAAATACTTTTTTATAAAAACAACTTGTCTAATGTCGTCTCATGTCATCTAGTACACATTTAATACGACACTGACCTTGACTTTTTGCCGTAAAAATAATTTTAGCTAATCGTAAATGGTTTTACTTGTGTATAAAATTAGGATCGCTGCACATTGATAAATTATTTGTGCGCTAAATTGTTTATGATTATACTAACTGTTGCCCGCGGTTTCACTCGCAGGGATTTCATTGCGTTTAATCGTGAGTTCGTGCAATATTTAACAACCTGTATTTTAGTCCTCTCACATATTGTTTGGAAAACATTTAAACACGTGTAATTATTTGTATTATAGAATATGTACTTATTTATAGCAAATTTTAAGTTATTATGATCATAATTTTTTTTTTCATACAAACTTTGACACCCCGTTTCGCTCCTTTAGGGTCTGAATTTTGGAAAATAACCTTCATAGTGAGTCTTTACGTTCAATTTCGACTTCAACGGTTGAGGCACAGCGTTTATGCGCCAGTCAGGCCATGACTTTGAACTTACATTTCTACCACGGCTAGGGACGACGACAGTCAGCTGTCCACCGGGCCAATAGTCTACTGAAGGGTCAGGATTACTGTAAATAATAATCATTATTAATATATTATTTTATTAGAAATTTGTTTTTTTAAAAGAGATAGTAGATCGAAAATCCTGTCAATTAATACATGTAAGTATTCTTATAGCTAAAAGTTTTTTTTAAGAAGAGGTGGCGGACTGGCGGGACTCGGGACTCGGGAGGCTTACGAGATGGTAAGTGGTCACCGCCGCCCATGGACACCTGGAACACTAGGGGGGATGTGGGTGCGTTGCCGACTTTCGGAAGTTGCAATATCTTTTGTTTTTTATAAAAGAGATGGCAGACGGTCTGTGCTTCCTGGTAAGTGGTCACCGCCACGTCTCTATGGTTACCAGATATACCTATAATTTTCCAGGATATTTTTACTGCATGTCCCATTTCAAATTAGCAATGGAAAATAAAACCTCATCGAAGTTACATTGTTAAAATGTTAACATCGAAGTAAAAAGATGTCTTTTATTAATTATATTTAATTTATTTATTCTTAGCAAGTTATTACGCTGTCTGGTTGATTTTTATGAAATGTCTACTTTTTATGAAGTGCTAAATTACGGAATGTGGCTAGTCATAACTACATTCCATAATTTACCTATGTATAGGCATATGTTTTTATTTACACAGGTAAATAAAAAATAACTGCACAATAACAATAAATTAACAATACATTTCTTTCGTGAAAACTAACGACTTTTAATTCTACGATTTTTAATATAAAACACTTTTTTCATAGAAATATGAAACATTTTTATGTTACCTAAAAACGTAATCTACTCTGTGAACCGAAAAAATACGCAACGTTGTTAAACCGCTTTTTTATATATGGCAATGGTTCAATGTAGGTACATTCCGCCCGTGTCAAGTTTTCTTGGCAATAAACAATTTTAAAGTCTACAACGTATTCTGTCAATGTCCAACCCCGTCGATTATGTTAGGAGTTGTTCAGTAAAATGATTGTAGGTTTACTGAGGACTAGTGAGGACAGAACAGGACTCCTTAGAATCACACGAAAAACGCAATCCTATGCTTTTATTTGATTATCACAAACATTATCCACAAAAACACCTTGAAGTTTAATAAACTATCACTATTAAGACACAAAATGCACAAAACTCATTTTTTTTTATTATAAAACAAAAACTCCAATTAACTATTCGAGTTCTCGCGTAAAAAAAATGCAAGCGGGCGGTGTATTAGACAAAGACAGAACACAAAAGGGTACATAACAGTCAGATGCCATATTTAAAAAAAAAACTTTTTTTTTACGCAAAAATAAAAGTTTAGAATAAAGTTATAGTACAAGAACAATTAGTTTTGATGATTGAAATTCAGTTTTAAGACGGTGCTGGTTTTTTTATTTCATTCTGTTTAAGTGATGTGATGAGATTTTGCCTCTGTACACACTGTGCTTTACAAACGTCTCCAGGGGACTGTTTGGTGGGACCTCGAGAAGTGAAATTAAGTTATGTTTGATTTATTATAAAAATTGTGTATTTGTGCGTTTTGTGATTTAGTTTATTAAACTTCAGTGTTTTTGCGTTACATTTGCGTGCCTCAGTAAACCTACTATCATTTTACTGAGTGACTCCTGACTTACTTCGACGGGACTGGACATTAACAGGATACGTTTTAGACTTTGAAATTTTTAATTATCAAGAAAACTTAAAACAATTGCACCATTGCCATATATGAAAAAAACAAACAAATGTTTTACGTCGCCTTATTTTGTCTTTAGCGTGGGCACTAACTTCGTATTTACTTCGTTCTGAACTGAATCATAATGCCAAAATGACAAAATCCCTCCTATTCAAATTGTTCCTATTCAAATGAGGCTCTCCATCAAGATTAAATAAAAATATTTCATTTAGTTTATTTTATTAATTACAATAATATATTTTACTTATCCCAAAATTAAAATTCATTTCCTTACCACAAGTAAAACTTAAATTCACATTAAGGTAAGTTACTAATAGGGACTCAGCCGTTACGATTCAAAAATAACTTTATTTTGAAGACTATGAGCTCAAATGTTTAGGAGCCCTTTCGACATTTTGGGATCATGGTATATCGGAATTTGACATGGTGGAATTTTGAGGTTATTCAATATATTTTTGGCATTATGGAATGCGTTCATACCATATATGTCATCACTTAGCTCACAACTTACCTTTCATAATCGTTATCATCTCTCCTTGTGTTCGGTGTTCTGTTAGGCGGGGCAGTAGTCAGCTGGTACCCGTACCCAGGTCTTCCCCGGCTAATGTCCTGTGATGGGACATTACCATCACCGCTGTTAACAAGCATGGACATGCAGACGTGTTACGAGGACTACGAGAGTTGGTAGGCAGTTAGGCAATGAGCTAAAGTGACCGTTGAATAAAAGTCATTGGTGGGGCCTATATGATCTACCGTGAAAAATAAAGTCTGATATGTTTGTATAAATTTTGTACATCTGCAAATATATTTACTCGTATTAACTACATAATATGTTTGTCGATATTGATATAATGTAATTTGAGTACTAAAACGTGGATTTCAGAGCTTCCCGGACGCTCTCCAAACAAGGGCAAATCTGGCGAAACCAGAATGAATAACAGTTAATGTTGTAAAAACACCTTTGACTTTGTTGAGCGCTTGAGCGCTTTTAAGAATCTAGCGTTAACAGCTTGTGAGCGTTATGGTCCACATTTTAATGTCTTAAATTCTTGTAATTTAAAGCTAGAGCCTAAAACGGTTAAGATTAAGGTTCAATTGCACTAACAGGGAGCCAGTCGAGCGCTAAAGCGATCATCGCTCGTTCTAACAACGCTAATGTTAGTCTCAGGGCAGACTAATTATTATGAATAATATATATTTTTCTTAAGACTGTAGGTATAAATTTAATAAAGTAGGATTGTGTCCTACGTGACCAAAAAAAAATTCAAACTTCTTATACGTGTCTGTCACGTAAATTTTCGGACTTTAGAAGCTCAACCTAAAAGGATTTTAGGGAAAATTACTTAGGTCTATCACTATTAATAGATCGTTTAGGTCGTGGTGACGTTTTTGCGAGCTAACAGGGGTCCGATCAACCCTTTCCTAACATAATAGATTTGAGACAGAATTGGCATTGCTTAGTGAAGGCGACCTTCTATTTAAAAGGAATCGAGGATAGGTACTTGAAATTTTGATAAAAAAAAACAAGGCGTGTGGTATTTGGCGGCTTTAGAATAACACCATCCCATCCGTACCCGGGGAGGGATGTCGTAAAAGATGACTAAGTGATACACTTAAATAGTGGACTCGTCAACCCTGATAGCCAGGCGTACGGTTTTAAAACGATACGTCCTTGATGCACAAGATAAAATTTGCATGAGCAGTGGACGATAAAAAGGATGGTAACGGTTATATCAAGATCTCAATATTATTGTTTTTATTTTTTAGAAGATATAAAAGAAACTTTTTTCTTCTTTCTTAATCTGTTCTATTTTTAATTTATTAACAAAAATAACTGTATAGTCATATAGTCACACGCTCCAGTTTTTTTTTTTAAATCTAGAACATCCGCGATTCCTCACGATATTTCCCGCACCGCTGAGCTATCGATAATTTTTAAAAAGCGTACTTAGCTTTTTAAACTGTGTATATTTGTAACTAGTTTTATATCTTTTTTTCCTAGATGAATATGGTATATGTGTAGTATAATGTGTTTTTGGATAATAATAATAAGGTATAAACTATACTTGCATGTACAATATAAAATACCTTAATCTTCGTCACTTTAACTCATCGTCTCACTCGTCACAAGGGAAAATTATTTGCTGTGCAATATTTAAAGGAAAATAATGGGTGTAATTATGAAACAGGTAAAAGGGGGACTTTACACGAAAAGATATTTTGGATTTTTCAATCAAGAATGTGCCGCGACAGAAAAATCAAAGTGTTTTAGGTAAGCCTTTTTAAGTATTAACTACTCGTATGTCTATTTAAAATCTATCCTTTAATAGCATAGATAGAATATTCTTTATTGTGCAAAATTTTTTTATGATGAAGGTGGCAGACGGACATGCCGTCCACGTAAGTGGCTACCGTTACCCATGGACCAGGGGGTATGTGGGTGCGCTGCCGGCCTTGTAAAATCCTGCTTATAGCTTTCTTGAAGAGCTCTATTCCACAAATTTCGGGTTCACGGTATACTTTACGTTAAAGCAAAAATTTAAAACTAAATTTTCAGAAGAATATGCAACCAAGCAGTTTTATCGCTGTATAGCAATCTCTTACAGACAACTTTGATTAGTACATCTTATTAATTCTACCTAATAAGATATTAATAGATACTAAACTTGTTTGAAATTATGAATGTAAAGAACTGTAGGTTAGTATCAAACTTTGCTGATAGATGGCGCTGTTACGAACGCTCAATCGATTCGTTCATGTATAATGTTTAGGTTCTCTTGATAGAGCATTCATTATGCCCACTAGTAAGTTTTGCTTCCAAGCCATGAGGAGAGTTTTCGGTTAAGTACATAAGACCCAACGGCGAGTACTGGATAGACGCTTCCATATGCGACGTATCGTCGCTTAAGTTCTAACACAACGTAAGTCAAAATTAGCAATTTTACAGGAGAGCGAAAAAACTGTATAATTTTACATAGATACCATTATAATATTAATACCATTATATTATAAACATACATACCATAATAAATTAACTGACTTACGTGCTGTTTCCAGAGGTTAGGATTGTTTTATGGATACCGTGCTCTTACTTTATTCCATTTTTATGAGTTGCTATTGGACGTTTCTTGTTTCTGATTGGCCGAAACGACGCGTCGTTCGATTCTCTAGCGAATGGCATCAAAATCTCAAAACTGCCAAAAATGACTTACGTGGTGTTAGAACTTAAGCGACGATATATTGTGTCCGCATTTTAGTTACAGTATAAATTATTATCGTGAAAAATAAATCCAATCTTGATTAATTAACCCGACCCCTGACCATATAATTCTTATTGTTCATTTTTAGATGCATTTTTCTGTTCTTCCTAAAACCCGGCGGTTTTAGGATTAGGATTAACTTTGGCTGGGCTTTACTCGGAACACTAAAAAAACAAACTTCTCGGAAAACAATATCGACACACAGGACTTTTACTTCGGTATTTGAAAAAGCATTAATGAAAAAGCGCTGCCCATTAATGGATTAAAAATGGCTTGTATTTATTAAACATGACAGCAAATCATGATAAAAAAGAAACTATTTTTGAATAGTTAACTAAAGTAAATAATTTTAAATTACTAAGAACGTCATCACCAAGTTGAACGAGTTCCGATTCGCGTGATTTCTGCCTTTATTGCCACCAGAATGTTAACCTAACCCTCCTTTGCCATTTTTCTATATAAAACAAAACTTCTCTTCATAAATAAATATTCGTTTTGAGGTTTTTTCGGATCTTCGTAAAATATAATGTACATTTAACTGTATTTAACGTTACTCATCTATTATAATTTGAAATTTCCTAATATATCCACATATATTTTGAGGAAAAAATAGCCTCTTGTAAAATGTGGTATCAAAACATCGTTATGTAGATTAGTGTCGGTCGGTATCTCGACACTCGGTGCACACATTAAAAATATACTTGTTTTATAACTTTTTGTTGATGTTTACGATACTTTGTACAGTGTAATAACAATATTAAATACCTACATCAAAGGTTGTGACGTACCTATTATTAGTTGAAAAACCATTGAAACTGTCCCCCATTTATGGGGTTAAATAAAAAATACATGCACACTTTTAACACTTGTACTTTGCTGTCGTGAAAACTAACAAAGTTTGTTCTACGAGTTTAAAATATCACCACTTTTTTTTATATAAAATTAAAAACATTTTTGTTACCTAATAATAACGTAATCTAAAGAAAGAAAGATTTTAGTACCAGATAACACTACACACTATTAATATAAACTATATAAGTCTACTTAACCCAAAGGGATTATATAACCTGTGCCAAAGGTGTGTAATTGCCATTGTGCTAACGCGTTCATCAGCCCAGAATGAAAAACGTTGGCACGCCCCCGGTTGCGCTGCCCACCTTCACAGATTAAGGAATGGATTGGGAGAAAGGGTTGGGAAAATGGGGAGGGATAGGATGGGATGGGAATGGACTCGGGCACATCTCACCCCACTCACTACCGAAACACGTACGTACATTGGGGAAATACGATAAAGTGGGAAATGCAGTACATTTCAAGGTAGAGTCTTCTGTGAGAGAGGGGTAACGTGGACTAGTCGAGCGCGACCAGCGGCTGTTGGATTGCGCCGTGCACTCTCCCCCTCAAAATTATATATTAAAATTATATCATTGTTTTCTTCGTTGGCGAACTAGTTAAATAAATAGATAAAAAAAGAAATAAATAAAATACCTTATATTTTAAACGTTTCGTTTTCCTAGATAAAATAAACAGTAAAAAAAATCTACTTGTGGATAACTTTTAATTTTAAACAACGACAAATTAGCCACGACAACCACGTGACGGACGGACAATCATTCGTTTAACCAGGTGATTGTTTGGGTCGGGGCGTTGCACGTGTTGTGTTCGTCTTTGCATGTGTCTCTGAACGCACGACACAGGGCATTCTAATTTGGGTCATTGAGTGTGTTGTTATTTAAAACAAGGCACGAAAGAAATATGTCACTATAGTCTACTGAAATAATTTCTTCTTCTTGATGCCAATTTATGTCAGTAGACTAAATACTGAAAGTAGCTATGCCAGCCTATTTGACCACTTGGGGGATAAATGTGCAACGATCAAGAAACGATTCTACTACAATATATTTATAAAAAATAAATAATTGTGATTTATTATCTTCTGTCGTGGCAAATACTTTTATAAAACGATATGTACATATCTACATTTAAAGTTGGATACAAAGAAGTAATAATGTAGCAGGTTTAGGGTTTGGATATTACACAGAGACAGGATAGACAAAGTTCGCGATAGACAGGTATAAGCCTTGCGGAGGATCCTAAATAAATATGTCAAACATACGTATATTATTATAATAATAGATAGTATAGAAACAGTAAGGTCAGTAAGAGACATCGTCGACTTAATAGTAACTAAAGACAAGTAAGTTATCTTCATAGAAACGCATAATCCATTATTTGTTTGTGTGTGTAAAAAGGATCGACGAATCGCAGCGATCCGGTGTAAATGTGAAACGTGGTGAAACTCACTAGATTCTGTAAAGTTTTGCAGATGAATACGCCGGGATACGAATACGTTACTGCGAGAATATCTCTACTAAAGTCGGCTCATTCAGTCAGACCTGAATCCTGCATTGAGTTCGTGCAACAGAATTTACGTCCGTTGCACGAACTCAATGCTGACCGCGTTTGTTCGACTTGCCTTTTTTTATCAACCCTAGCCTAGTATCACGTAGCAAAAGCGACATTCAAAAAAATATGAACTCTATCTACATGTTTTTAAAGATATTTGCAGTTACTGTGGGATGAACCTTCTGTACGCTAGTGTTGTTATGTATGTATTCTGTTCTTATCATTCGTATTCTTATGAAGATAGCCTACTTACCGATTTATCTTTTCTATGTCTACAAATGGGTGAGGTATTTTTTGAAGCGACAGACCCGCGACAGTTAATCAAGTCTTTATCAAAAGTTAAAAGAGATTGTATCTATGTTATACGTCTGGATCATGGATTAAATGGTTTTAAAGCATAAAAATAGTTGAAAGAATTACAAAAAATAAAATCGAAAACGAAGGAAGTAAGAGGAAAAGAGCTAGTGAGTTTAAGAAGCGTTCGCTTCTCTTCCATTTGATATAGGTACTTTCGTACCTTTTTGGCTATTCTGTCTCTATAGGTAAAATGGTACTGTGCAGGTTACTCACATGCTATAGGGCTTTACATCGGTCTGGTCAATAGGGGGGTTAGGGTGATGGACATACACTGGTCCTCCTTCATCCGGAGGCCTGCTTTCTGGCCTGATGGGCCTAGTCTCTGGCCTGTCTTCAGGCCTGATGACAGGTTGAGTCTCCACTGGTCTACTTTCCACAGGCCTTTCCGGACGAGGTCTGACTTCTGGTCGAGGTCTAGGTCGGGGTCGTGGAGTCTGGTCTTCAGGTAAGTCGAGGGCTGGCAGAGGATCGTTGGCATTGCAAATCTCTCTGCCATTCAGTCTTATTGCTTGGAGACGCGGTGGTTTGCTGAGGAGGTTGTGTTGGACGAAGAAGCGAACTGTTGTAGCTGGTCCGGCGTTAATCTTCAACGTAGTGTTCTCTATTTTGAAGTCGATGTTGTCAGATGTTGTCACGTCGCCGATCCAGTTCTGGGAAAATGTTAAAATGTCACTTTGTTCTGAGAAATTGGTTTCAAGTGGATAAAAAGACAAAAGACTGCGATTTTGTGATTCACTACTTGGATAACTGGAAAATTACTACAACAACACTATTCGTTGTGGTGCGCTTGTGGTCTGAAAACGTCAATTCATTGTTGCTCAGGTCGCAGTTGCAAGTAATGATGAGAAGCATAATTTTTTACAACGTAGCACGTTCGTCAAGAAAAAAGTCAGGTGGTCCTTTGAATAAGAGGCCTGATAGATATCAGACAACCAACCAGGGCAGATTACAAGATAGTAATCAGTCAGATAGCGCTCTCTAATTTGCTTAACGGTTCTATCAAGCTAGTTGCTACGTTCTGACTATCTCTCCTCATTTTACCAACCCTGTATTTATTTATTTCTGAACATGAATCGTACGGGTAGAGTTCATGGTGAATTTCCACAGCCGCTGAGCGCACTCGACTGACTACGTTACCCCTCTTTCACAGAAGACTACCTCGAAATGTACTGCATTTCCCACTTTATCTTATTTCCCCAATGTACGTACGTGTTTCGGCAGTGAGTGAGATATACCAGAGCCCATTACCATCCCATACTATGCCTCCCCATTTTCAGAACCTTTCGCTTAATCCATTATTTAATCTGCAAAGGTAGGCAGCGCATCCGAGGACGTGCCAACATTTGTCATTCTGGACTGATATTGGTTTGTATTGCGAATGTCTATGGATGACAGTATCCACTTATCATCAGATGGATTGTATGCTTGTCTGCCGTCTTATTCTATATAAAAAAAATTAATTACAGCAAAACAGAGAAATAGTAATACCAAATTTATTGCCAAATATACGAGTATATAGGTATATCACTTTTTTCAAATACATTTCCAAATCTAAAAGGGAGGCAACGCATCCGGGTCGTGCCAACTTTTGTCATCTGGACTGATGTTGGCATCTATCGCAGATGTCGCAGGGCGACAGTATCCATTTCCCACCAGGTGGACTGCATACTGTCTGCCGTCTTCTTTCCATAATAAAATCTGCGTGAAATGTTATAACCATTTGTTATCTTACCCCAAGAATATCAGCCTTGCTATCCAGCACGATATTTAGCCATAGCGCATGGAGAGTGCTGTCTGTAGACAGGTGTACTACTCCATACCATCTTCCCTGTTCCGACCCTGGAGGCTCGTAGGAGAAGACGTTGGGGCATGGGGACATGGGCGTGCTTTGGCCATGTGAGTAGGAAGCTAGGGTGATGACTAGAAGAGCTGTTAGCGTTCTTATCTGAAAGAGAATGGTGTCATTGTTAAACATTGGACATATGGTGTCGCGTTCGCTTCCTGATAAGTTGTCTCCATTCAAGAACTCATATACTCTATCGGTTGTTGGTTCTGCAATGGATGTGGCCAGCCCACTGCCACTCGTGCATGTTTATTTTATGAGCTATTCGCATCGTATAGATACGGGATGGCCCTGGGCTTTGGCTTAATAACTAGACCACTTTCCTATCCCATCCTCTCCTATACCTGGCCATTTTACCAATTCTTTCTTCAAATCCATTCCTAAATCTCCAAAAGTAGGTAGGTAGCGCATCCGAGGGCGTGACAACGTTTATCATTCTAAACTGATGTTGATATGCATCACTGATGTCCATAGGTGATAGTATCTATTTACTACCGATGAATTTTATGCTTGTCTGTTATCTTCTTTCTATAGAAGAATATGTTGTATCCATTCAGGAACCTATTTATCTCATTGGTTGTCGATTCTGCGATAGATGTGGCCAATCCATTGCCATTTGAGCATGTTAATTTTATGAACTATATGTAACAGAATTACGAACACAACGATCTTCTTAGAGCATTATAATAGCTAGTCGGAAAAGTTCGCGGCCTTTTTGAATGTATGACTTTAGCGTGCTATATTTCTGGCAACACTGATCACTGGCGGGAAAGTGATATACCGTTTGACAGCTGACATTTTTGTAATGATTTGAGCGAATTGAAATTACAAGTTAAAAGTTTTATGTTTTCATATTGTTTTAACAATTTTAAAACGTAAGTTAATAAGGTGAAAATTAGGTGATTTTAATGTTTTACAATTTTGTTTCGACAAGGGTATGACGTACCAGGAAACGTAGCTTGGGACACCCTCCGTCCAGGTAGACTGACCATTTCAAAAAAGTCTCTGGTTAGTGACTGGATAATAAGAGTGGATGTGCTGTGTGCGGTGGATGAAAAACTGAAAACTGTGTGCGGTGGATGTCCTTGGGAGAGGCCTATATTCAGCAGTGGGGAGAGACAGGCTGAGGTTTGGTACTTAGTTAATAGATTATTTGACTCTGTTATTTGAGTATTTGAATATAATTAATAGCCATTTTTGTTATAGTCTTGTTTTGTTATTGTTATAGAGTTACGCAAAAAAATTTAGCGCGCCCGACATCACTTGACACTACAGGCCTTCCTTAATGGGGGTTTCGACTCATAATCTACCACTCAGGCTCAATGCAGAACATGCGGGTTTCCTCACAATGTTTCCGTTTACCGCTGAGCAAGTGATAGTTAAAAAAAATGTACCTAATTAAATGGAAACTCAGTGGCATGAGCCGAGAATTTGAACTCGCCACCTCACGAATAAGACTCGAAAATAGATATCGCTATATAAGCTATCATCGCTGTTAATTCCATACAAACGTAGGCTGGCAATTTCATGTACTTTTTGACTCCTTCTTCGCTTCGTTGTAGTCAGGCGAAATTAAATGAAGCTCGGTATTTAAAAGATTGTTTAAAATATATTTACTTAGAATCAGATGGACGGTTTTCCTGTATAACGGATTTTGCGGTTTCTCGCGGCAATTTCCGTGTATTATATTAAGTTTGATAGTAGGTACCACGGTAATAATAACTATGAATTATGATTATGAATAAATCGTGTTAATAAAATTAAGAACTTAAAGGTCCTATTTTATTCATTGTATTTTTTATTGAAAGAAGGTACCAGACAGGTAGAGGGAGGGTGCACGCTGCAACGAACAGCTGCTGGTCTCGTTTCACCGAAGACTGATTTGAAATGTTCTGCATTTGACCTAATGTACGTACGTGTTTCGGTAGTGAGAAAGATATGCCAGAGCCATGGGATGGAAATGTCCATCCCATCCTACCCCTCCCAATTTTCCCAATCCTTTTTCCAATCCATTCCTACATCGCCAAAGGTAAGTAGCGCATCCGGGGCTAGGCCAACGTTTGTCATTTTGGACTGAAGTTGGCTTCTACTGCGAATGTCCATGAGCGACAGTATTCACTTACAGTACACGTGGACTGTATGCTCCTCTACCATCTTATTTCTATAAAAAACGACGGTTTACCTGATGCTAAGCCGTTATCCATACCATCGGCCTATGTCTCTCTACTGCTGAATATAGGGCTCTCCCAAGACTCGTCACCACACACGATCTTCGCCTATTCTCATCGAGCCAGCATTGGCAAACTTGTTCACGTTGTTCGCTCCATTTAGCCGGTGGGCGTCTCGCACTGCTCTTCATTCGTGGCTTTCACTCGAGAACTCCCCTATCATTTGTCGAATCTGCGGCGAATGATAAGGAATAACCTAGCAATTTCTTATGAACGCATTACAAACGATCTTTGTAGAGCGTCTTTCTACTTATACATTGAATTTAAACTTTTGACTATTAAGCATAAGTCTCAGATGGTATGTCGCTTATCGGATCGGTATATCAACGAGGTTCCATCTCGTACTAAGCACCAACATAATGCACCAGTGTCACGTGCTATACTTTATATTAACGTTAGTGAGGCGTAGTGACATAAATGTTTTCTTATCAAATTGGCGGGTTCTGAGCAGGTAGGTATGCTGTGGAATTCGCAGAAAAATCGTTATAAAGAATGTACGCATTGGTTTTTATAAACTGTAAGGTATCTCCTGTTATTTTTAAATAAATAAATATGTCACTATACGTACGTATTCTGTAATGTTGTCGTTACATTGCGAACTTCTTAAGGGTTGCCTTGATGGATGTATCCAAACATGTTTTTCAATCGTATAATATTTCTTAGCAAGTCGACCTGATCAGAGTTTAATGTCCTTTACAAAGTATGTGATTATGCTATACCGGGCTGCATTTATGAGGTTTCTTCGCATTACGACTTAGCCGATTGATATTATACGTAATGATACCCTGCGTCTGATACTTAAATATACAGTCTACAGTAATTTAATGTTTAGTTCAAAGCAATTATTAAAAACTTATACCAGATCCGTTAAAACTTCTTTAACCTGTTTTGTCTCCAATCCGGTATTGAACTATTTCTAGATTATACAATTAAAAATAACTAAGATACATCTACTGTAGATTTTAGTTTTTACCACTTTTTTTTTTAATTTTCTTGATTGTCATTAAAAATATGCACTTGTGTTTTTTTCTAATTCCGTACTAAAATAACGCGTCGATTACTTCACCTAAATGTCATTGGATAAATGATAAACATATTTCACGTCATTGGGATTTATTCCAATGTGTAATATGTACCCCAAGAACCGTAGAAGTTGTTGGGGATATGATATTTCGGATCCGGATACGGTTATATTGTATACTCTTTTATCGGTTTCGGTTATAGATACGGATATGAAATTATTTTCGATACGATTTCGATTATTGATATGTTTTTAATTAACTTTTAAGAAATGTTGCAACTTTACTCTCAAAACGAACTAACGAAAAATTTATCAAACCAAACGCAAGCAACAAGAACTTGTTAAAACTAGCCTTTTTTAAACTCCGCCCCTAACAGCAATGAATAACATTATTTGTATTTGAATAACAATCGAATATTTTATTTCGTATTCGCTTTAGAATATTTTTTAATAGGTTACGGAGTTCCATAGCATCCCTACTATTTTCTATATGTTTGATAGTTTGTTTCCTATTAGGAATTAACTATGGATTAACAACAACGTTTATCAGGCTGTTTACGTCAGTAACATTAACCTATTTATCAGTTTCTTAAAATTCCGTGTTTACTAATACACTAATAAGTAATAAGTGACTAATAATGCGTCACTTCATTTACTTTTTTTAACAAACTTTTCTTTTTCTAAAATTGAATTAGAATTAAATTCATTTTTGCTATAGAGAAAAAGCGCGGCAGATGAGCATACAGTCCACGTAATGGTAAGTGAATACTGTCGTCAATAGAAATCCGCGATTCCTACCAACATCAGACTAGAATGACAAAACATTGGCACGCCCCCGGATGCGCTGTCCACCTTTGCAGATTAAGAAATGGATTGGGAGATAGGGCTGGGAAAATGGGGAGGGATTGGATGGGATGGGAATGGGCTCTGGCATATTGCACTCACCACAGAAATACGTACGTACATTGGGGAACTACGATAAAGTAGGAAATGCGGTGCGTTTCAAGCTAGCCAAAATGTGGTAAAATATAAAGTGACCCACACATTTTGTCTTTACCGGCGTGCAAATATATTTAAATTGACATGCAGTCAGTTAACACGCTGCATTCCCACAGTCGCTGTATTACTAAACAAAAATTGTAGGACCTTTTATCATTTATTTCGCCCTTTACTAAATTCTCTAAATGGAGTAAAATTACATTCAAAAGAAGCCTGTATTTCCATCAGTAAACAGTTAAATTTAAATCAGTAAACCATTTAAATCAGTTTTTCGCTCAGAAACCGCAAAAAATTTATAGCTATGGGATATAGTGGCTCCGTCAGAAAAATGGCGAAAGATAGTCGGATTAAATGGACAATATTTAGTTCAATAAATATTTATGTAATACAAAAAAAATGTCTTTATTATTTTCACTATAAAAAGGCCGCTAACTTATCCGTCTACCCAATAGTTTTGTGTAGCTTGACGTATTATCGCCTTGCAAGAAGTAGAAGGTCTTCTGAGAATGTAAATTTATTAACCACGATTATTATAATATCAAGGAATCGATTATGTTGCAAGACGAATAAGGAAATATCACTTGGTAGATTTGGTTACAGACTAATTTGACCACGACAGAAATAACCAAACCGTTGTCTCAGGGCCGTCTTAAGTCTATTCTGCGCCGGGGTGCGGGAGTGTATCCTAAGACAGTCAAACATCCTATTGTGTATCCTATGACAGTCAAATATCCTATTGTGTATCCTATGACAGTCAAATATCCTATTGTGTATCCTATGACAGTCAAATATCCTATTGTGTAATTGTTTACTATAGCGTTATATTTTTTCATTACCTTTAAAAGGTGAGCGCCCGGGGTGCACCGCACCCCTTGCACCCCCTGGTAAAGACGGCCCTGCGTTGTCTAATAAAATATGACAGTAAGTATAGTTGCAATGAGTATAGTTGTAGAGTTAGTATGAGTATATACTGCCCGTAAAATAAAAGACATACTAGAAATGAACAATAAGTTATGAAAAAATCTATTGTAAAGAGTGGTAGAATCGGTTGTACTCTTGATATTGAACAATCCATTTCAGTGACACGTTGTCTAGTGAACAATTGTGCACCAGCGAGTGTTTGTCAGACCGGAATCGAACCTAGAATCTTTTGCATAGCAGGCAGAGTCAATACCGAACTGCGTACTAAACGGATACTTATTTAAAGCTATGTAAGGATTTATTATATGGATTTCCAGCAATTTTTTGAACCACTTAAGGACCAATTTTGCGTTTCCAACTCTGTCACATTCGTCCCTGTCGAACTCACATTCCACAAAGATGTGCGTTGCAAATTACAAGGAAATTAAAAATAAATGTCACCTCCGTCGGTTCAAACAGGTTGTGCAACATCATAGAACTTTAATTGCACCAAATACCACAAATTAACACACAATTGCACTTTAAATATACTTAAATTTTAACACAATATCTAAGCACACACACTATGAACACAGATTTTTTGCTTACCATTTTAATAATAAAAAAAAAGTCTATTTAAATTTATTAAATCGCAACGCGCGCGCATCCGCGCATGTATCTTTTGAAATAACAACGTATAGGATATTGAAAACTTAAGGTCAAGTTTACAAGATAGCCTCTGGAACGAGACAACTGTATGTGGCTTAAAAGAGATAACTATAGGTTTTACAGTTCAATTTTGTTTGCGGTTTAGCGCCAAGAAACAGGTTCGCAATGATCCAAACAATAAACTAAATACTCGTAGTTTCATCAAGCACTAGGTAATAAATTATTTTGCTTGTGATATTTCTAAGTCACTCTAGAGTTGAGTCAGTAGGTTTTACTGCTACGAATTCATTTTATATTAGCGATACCAGCGACATCGTTGGCGTGAACTTGTGATTTCCGTGGGAATTTCATAATTAACACACAATATATAAATATGTATATACATATATGCACATATATGTGTGTAGGTTTCTTTGCTGGACAAAATCCGCAACGAAGAATTTCGACGAAGAACTAAATTTGCGACATAGCTCAAAGAATCAGCAAGCAGAAGAGGCAGTGGGCAGGCCATTATATGCCGCAGAATTGATAACTATAGATCGGATATTCGGGTGCATATTTACCTAAAGTTGAGGTGTTGGATAAGTATGGAGTGCGCTTTTTTATCGGGGGAATGTCGCAATCCCGGAATCGACAAATTTTATTATGTTCCGACTATAGAATACGATACATATACCTAAAGTTATAAAGTTAATCCCCAAGACCCTCACTACTGCATTCGTAGGATTGCCATTAGAACTAAGAATTTGAGTCTAAATCCGAAGTTTATATCTTCAATAGTGCCTTAGATCGTATCGACTCTGTCCTGGTCACCATCAGACCTTCAAAACTGCTGAGGAGTTTCATAAATAAGCATCCTGTTAGTTGTTAAATCCCGGAATTAAGAAGCCACTTCCATACTTTATAACTTGTAGGTAAATATGCACCCGAATATCCGATCTCTATTGATAACCGATGGAGGAGGCGAGTCCTCGAATGGAGACCGCGTGCCGGGAAACATAGCGTGGGACGCTACGTTTGTAATATACAAAGATCGTTTGTAATGCGTTCATAAGAAATTGCTAGGTTATTCCCTATCATTTGCCGCAGATCCGATATAGATGATAGGGGAGGTCTCGAGTGGAAGCCACGAATGAAGCGCAGTGCGGGACGCCCATCGGCCAGGTGGGCTGACGACTCGAAGAAAGTCGCCGGTAGTGGCTGGATGAGAAGAGCGGAATGTGTGGTGGCGATCCTTCGGTTCGGAGAGGCCTATATCCAGCAGCGGAGAGACACAGGCTGATGGTGTGGTATGGTATATGGTAGGTATGGTATGGTGGTATATATGTATTTATTTATAAAATACTACAGTATATTTATGTATTTTATGTACAATGTGTGATTGAAATAACGCAAAAGAAAAAAATAGCTGGTTCAATATAAATAATAGAATCTATTCTACCAGCCTTTACAATAGGCTTTTTTTTGATGATTTATAATACAATTCTTAGAGTAATTATTACAGTTACCGTCCGAGCCGCATCACGCGCGCCCTCTGACCGCCCGGTCTAAATAATGAGGGCTACGAACGTTTTAGACACGACAACAAAACCTTACATGCTCGTAACTTTTCATTTTTCCTTAAAATTTAAGGAATAAACCATTAAAAAAGGAATAAGTATATAGAAAATAATTGTTAACATATAGATGATCATATTTTTTTTTGTTTAGATATTGGTTAATGGAAACAGTGTATTTATGAAAATGCCGAATTGTATACTTCGATATTGCAAAAAATATTTTCAAAGGACAAAGAAGTCTTCCGAGGGCATAGCATTTCTTAAGTACGTATATAATTTCCTTACTCTTAACTATCATCTCTTAGGCATGTATGTAAAGAAAAATCTATTTCTTTAATTTGAGTTTGCCGCGCATTCCGGGCGCGGTCGATATACAAGGTTATCGATCTTGTATATCGATGTTATATATAATCTATGGTATATCACCGTATGTAGTCTATGGTGACTTGAGGATGGCGTGATTGAATATAGAACTCGAGTGCCAATACAGTTTTTAGTTTTTATTATTGTGAATTTGTATGGTTTGTGATAGGGACTGACATTGAAGAATAGACTTTAATGTCGTTTCTATTGTTACAGAAACTCAATATTGTTTATTTGATCGGGTCAATTCCCTAAAACACTATTATATGTATATAATGTAAAAGCAATAGTGATATGTATTTAAGTATGTACCTACGTACGTATATATGTATTGTAATAACTGAAGTTATATCACATTAGTATTTTACTTGAACCCACTCTATTATTATGTAGGTATAGGTTAAATTCGTATTGCAATACTTATCTACATATATCATTTCACTAGAAATGCGCAAACTTCCGAGATAAAAAAAAATAGTTTATTACTCCTAGAGACAAATTGGAATTGGCAACGATTGTTTCGTGTCGCCTCTGCGTGAGCGTTCGGTTAATCACTGCATTAAAATATCCCCCCTCCCGCTCCCCGCACCTCAGTCGTTACAACCCTCACTGTGACAAAGTTTGTCTTTACAATTGCTTGTCTAGTAGTATGGGTACTTAGAAACCATTACGTATAATTTAAATTACTACATGATATCTACTTTGCACTCTCCTTATTTCTGTTTGATCTGGTGGTTAAGTGGTAGAAAATGCCTATGGCATTAAGTTCGCCATTTGTACAAATTACAAGTGTTATACAAATTACTAGAACGGTTTTATATACATATTTTAAATTGGTTGACATGTTAGGTACAGGTTTTGTGTGTCGGTGATACATTGTAAATCATAAAATTATAACCATAGACCACTTACTCGCAGAAATATTAGATCTGTGATCATAACTGTATGGATGATGGAGACAATAAAAATGAAGCTTGGTATGAGTAATTCGCATGCTTAGGTAATTAAAACAAGCCCAATTATAAAAAAGTCTTATTAAAATTACAATAAAAGTGATAATTCTTTGTAGCAAGAACATATTTACGAGTTCGATACAGTAACTTGTATGTAATTTATGTTTTGACGTCATATCGATACGATCGAGGTGGTCGAAATGAGGAATTCCCCGTTCGGATTTCCTTGTTCACCCGCGTATCACATTTAAATAACACGCAGATCTGATCGCCGTTTGAGTCTGAAGATAAAATTAATATTTTTATAATGAGGGATTATTTTAGAATTAATAAATAATGTAATATTCAATAGCTGTGTGGTGTCGGCCGACTTGAAAATAGTACCACTTCATTTACTCCCGCGGGTTTCGTGAAAAATGAATAAGGGATTAGGTACAAAGCCGTTACCGAGCCCCGAGGAATTACACAACCTCTAAAAGAGTGGAATCAATACCCCGCTTGGGCAGCGTGACCATTGAAGGCCGTTCATTCCTCATGCACAAGATAATGCAGTGGATGAAATTAAAAAAACAGGACTGTTTTCGGTTAACTAAAAGTACTGACGTTTCTGTAAAGAAAACAAGTTTAGTTCATCGAAAACACTTTCAGTTTTTGTAATAAAAAGTCACTGTATTTATATAGCTGAGCATAGATAATTTTCACAAAGAAATACTATAGATACCAACTAACAAAAATATTTCTTCCACAAATATTTATTCAAGAACAGGTAAAAGGATATAGAGAGGTGAACAGACGCGCCCGTAACAGAAAAACAAAATAATGTACCTACCTAATCTAAAACATTATTTTCTTTTTTGTATTTATTTAACACGTATAGTCCGTTGGAATCCAAAATGCTGAAAACAAAACAAAATCAATGAAATATTTAGCTTTTAATCTATGTAGTAAGGTGCATTGGGGCAAGATCGGAAATGGGGAAAGACCGTAAAACTTTCATAACTCTAAAACCGTTAGAACAATTCTAAGCATGGCAACATTGTCGGTATGACAAAGTCGTAACGCTCCCCACCTCAGTGGGCTGCAGACGCTGTTGGCGAGAGGTCTTATGTTATGAGAGTGTTTTTAGGAGTGTGCACTTTTTCGCGAATATTCGAGAAATCCGATCTAACCCCGTGGTCTATAACTTCTTATCCAGGTAAGTTTCTATAGCTTTTTTAAATTCCTGAAATAAGATATCTTATTTGTAAAGGTGTTATTGTATTGGAAAAGACGTATCTGTCACCGTTTACAATTTAAAAAATATTCCGATCTTTTCCCAAGGGTTAAGATCGGAATATGATTTATCCGATTTTGCCCCATTTAGATTTTTCATATAAAATGCCACAGCTTCTCAAAGTTTTGATTTTTTTATAGAAACCACTTTTGATGATAAATGTTAATATTTATGGTCCATTTATTTACGTTTCAATATTTCTTTACTCATAAACGTTTTTGAGGCCTGGCAATGCTCTTCTTTCTGCCAAACCACAACATGGTACTTCAAAAGATAAAGTGAATAATAAACAGTGTAGTGAGCATAAATTGCCTACACATATGATAAAATAGGATCTATAGAGCAATATTATTTCACATGATAAGCTAGTTGGAAGTGACACTGGCTTTTATTTAAAAGGTCGTGGGTTCAATAAAAATATAATAGTGTTTTTTAATCCTACTCATAAATTGCACAGGCCTGAGAAAACATGCGAGGGTTATCTAGAGTTTGCTAACCCACACTGGGTTTGTATAGATTTTTGGCATATACGCCCTCAGTTTGACGATAGTCTTATGCTTTACTAGTAACGCTGGTGATAACGTAGCTATTTAATGATATTGAAAATAAGGTTTGTTATAGGTTCACCATGCCACGAAATTATTATAGAAAAACGCTTCGCGCTACTTGTTGTACTCCAGAAGATTTAAGCTCTGCTCTTAAAGATGTGCAGAGTGGTAAGATGACTTTATGTGCAGCGGGGAAAAAATATAATATACCTACTTCTACTTTGCATGACCGCTTGAAAGAGAAAACCGGTAATTTAAGCCAAACACTAGGCAGACCAACTGCTATTCCTTACGAAGTCGAAGAAAGGTTAGCAAATGCCCTAATTACTTTAGAAAAGTGGGGATTTGGACTATCACGGCATGAAGTAATGCATATTGTCGCAGAATTTATTCGACTTAATAACATTAAAACCCCGTTTAAAAATGACACCCCAGGGCCAGATTGGTTTATCGGTTTTCGGAAACGTCATGGACTTTCTATAAAAAAAGCCCAATGTTTAGAATATGTGAGAAGGCAAATGACAGATCCATTTGTAATTGACGAATATTTCAAGTTATTGAAAGCAACTTTAGAAAGCCTGAATTTAATGAACAGCCCCCTTCAAATCTGGAATTTAGATGAAACTTCCGTGTGCTTGGATCCATCAAAGACTAAGGTAGTGGGTAAAAAAGGAGCGCCCTGTTCTCGTACTACACACGGAACCGGGAAAGAAAACATATCTGTTTTAACGGCTGGAAACTCTAATGGTGTAAAGCTTACACCCCTGATCGTGTTCAAGGGCAAGTATATTTGGGATCAATGGATGGCTGAACGCAACGAGGAATATGAGTTTGAATTATCTTACGCTGCTAGTAAGAAAGGATGGATGGAGACGGACATATTCCATAATTATATGGAAAAACTGTTAATTCCAGGACTTGGAAATGCTAGACCTCAGCTTGTTATTTATGATGGTCATGGCACGCATGTCGATGTCAAGGTGATTGAACTAGCAAAGCGTCATGACATCACCATATTGAAACTACCACCTCACACATCTCATTTGCTCCAACCTCTGGACGTAGCTGTGTTCAAATCTTTCAAAACGTCTTGGGATGCGAAATTGGTGACATGGCAACGAAAAAATATTGGGATTAAACTGCCAAAGAAAGAGTTTGCAGAAATTTTTAGCGAAATTTGGCACAACACAAAACCGGAAATAATATCTAACGGTTTTAAAAAAGCGGGGATATTTCCTTTCAATTCCAATGTGATTCCCAGAAATAAATTTGATCCAAATGCTTATCAAAGATGGCAGAAAAGTAAAGAGCAAAAGGAAAGCATGACTATTTCTATCCAAGATTCTTCTCAAGAAAATGCTGCCTCAGATCTGCAGTCATCACTAATGCCCAAGACTCCAGACAGTCTAAAAACGCTTTGTATCGATATTATTAATTACTTGAATCTATCAATTGTGAATGCATCATCCTTCCAAACGCCGGATGTTCATTATCTGGGTAATGCGAAGAGCAATAACGCTAATTTGCCATTCATTGCTCTTAAAACTAGCGATATACCGGAATGCATACAACAAGATGAACACATTGATCTTTTAATTTCTGGTAACCTTCTAAAAGTTACAGAGACGACATCCCCTAAAGTAGTAATATGTTCTGACATACTTATCGAGCCTGGATCTTCAAATCAGAATTACAACTATACTTTCGAAGAAATACTTCTCCAAAGAGTGCAGCAGACCAAAAGGGAAAATACTACGAAAAAAAAGAAGCGAGTGGCCCATGGAGCTGAAGTCATAACACAAACAGCCTTACAGATGACAA
The DNA here is from genome assembly GCA_914767545.1 of Sesia apiformis. NCBI lineage: Eukaryota > Metazoa > Arthropoda > Insecta > Lepidoptera > Sesiidae > Sesia > Sesia apiformis. The sequence continues at coordinate 2,957,270 of OU611968.1, forward strand.
TTGTTCCCAACAAAAAAGGAATGGAAGCGAAACCAAAGAAAGTTTTCGGAGAAATTAATATAAATAAAATTAAAATGAACAAGGACAAGGATATAACTAAAAAAAGAAAAATGAAAAGCAAAATAGAAACCAAGAAAAGAAAAAGAACTCAAAAGCCCACTTCGGTGAAATGTCGAAAAATTGGTCTTCAATCTGACTCAACATCTGAGGACTCTGATATTGAAATGAGTATAGCTGACACTGACCATTCAGATTATGAAACTATGGAAGACTACATAGAAGCATGCTTAAAAGAGCAAGAGGAAGAAAAAGAAAATATAGAACAATTAGGAATCAGTGAAATAGAATATTTAACCGAAAAAGAGAATCCATTAAAAGAAGATGACTGGATAGTAGCAAAATTTTCTTCAAAAAAAAGTGTGAAGTATTTTGTGGGGAATGTGTTGTCACTTAAAGAGAGAATTCCAACAGTTAAATTTTTAAGAAAAGTTAAAGATTTGACATCTAAAAATGGAACAATGTTCACTTACCCGACAGTAGATGACATTTTTACTATGACACATTTAGATGACATTATTTCAGTATTGCCCAAACCAAAGATTTCTCGACGGGGCCAAATATTATTTAATGTGGATTTTAATAGATATAACATACAATAAGAGTAGCTGACATTTTAAAAAGTTTAATTTTATTAAAATTTTACCTAATTTGGAGGTATTTATTTTTTTATTTCATTGATACCAAAGTTTTCATTGTTTCTTACTTTCAATTATGTTTTTATTTTGTGTTAGGAATCACAACGTTATCTGTAGGTACAGTGTAAAAAATAAATAAATTTGTTACATGCTTTCAGTATTATTTTAATTTTGTGCGTAGTTAATATTTCTATATTTGCTGTTTAGCGATTTTAAAACTTTGAGAATGTCAAGTACTCGATTGACTGAAACGGGGTAAGATCGAATTACAAAAATTAAATATAGTCTTCCTCGCTTACCAGTCCACTTTACTTTATCACATTAAAGCTCATATTTAAACAAATATACCGTCAATTGTGTTGTCAAGTGACAAATAGCTCTAATGTTAATATTTAAAGAAATGGCATAAATGCCGGTCTTACCCCACTACTTTGCGGTGTTACCCCAAGGTTTTTTTTTCTATTAACTTGTTTTGTTTTAAATATAATCGTAAAATGGTACATCGAACCGCAATGAGCACTATATTTTCTGAAAATTTGTTTAATTTACTTAGGGGTAGTAATTATACATTCACGCTGAATGACAGTGACACTCAATGATAACGGCATGAAATAAACCTTCGTTATCTCGTCAAAAACCCGTCCGCTCTTACCCCAATGCACCTTACCTATAAATTGTTTACATATTTGATATATAAACAATTATCACCTCACGATTTAATTGATGACCGTGTTAGAACTGGCAAGGTACCCGGGTACTTTTACCGTTCGTAAATAAATTAGTTTAACTACGAAAATAGGGAAGGCTTTACTAACAGGCTTTATCAAGCTTTAAACTCAGGTTTACAATCGCCGTTATGTCAATCGAGAAGTGTTCATATAATATAATAGTATTTATTTATTCACTTACCTTATGATGGTTTATTTCTTTTGCTACTACTCCATGAAAATAGAACTAATGTTATAAATTCAGTTAAAAATAAAGCCCCTACCCCGTTAAATTGTGTTGCATGCGGTCGGGTGATTGCTAATCGACGTGATCAGGCGCTTTCATCCGTCTCGCAGCTTCGACAGGAGATTAACTACAATCACTAGTGATGGGAGGCAATTTATCGATTTCGATACTTTCTAGTAGAATTTATTGGTATTAATGACTTATTTAGTAAATTGCCTATTCCTATCTATCCAATCCAATGTGTAACATCAGAGGGCTGGGAGTTTGAAAATAATAATAATATGTAGCATTTTTTTATTCGCCTGTAATCAGTTGTTGTGTGACGTTCAGTAGACTATTATGAGAAAAAAAGGCGTAACACGGGACGGGACGTATTCAATGTCACACCCATATTATATTTATAAATATTCAGTTTTTATTGTATTTTAGAGAATGTTCCAACGTTTAGTGATAAGGTCTGACTGAATAACCAATTCTATTTTTTACCTCCAAATAAAACGAAGCTTTTGACATTTCATACAAATCTCTTTATCGTCCAGTCTTGGCTGACCTCATGTCAAGGATCGAAATTCTTCTTCCTCGTGGGGCTCGCTTTAGATAGATTTATAAAAAAAAATCTATTATTCATTCATTTTTATTTAACCCAACACTCAGGAGTTCAATTCCAGAACCGTTTTAGTATCTCACCCGTGTGGTGTGGGGTCAGCTTTAAAATAGTACCACCCCATCTCTTCTCGTGGGTGTTGTAAAAGGCGACTAAGGGATAACAAAGCCACTACCACGAGCCTCGAGAAACTATACCATCTCAAAAGATTGTACTCGCCATTTTGGTTACAGTTACAATTTAGTATTTCAATAATTTTGATTCCACGAAAAGTTGTCCTTATTAGAATTTACAGTAGAATTTACAGTACTTATTGCTCTTTATATTATACTACTGTTTACGTCATTGCGTGCTCTCTAAAGATTCAATGTATACTTTAGTTGTATATCGCAAAAAAAACTATGGTAATAAAATGTTTCTAATATTATGTGGCTAGATTGTCTTCTTAAAAGAAAAATTTAGAAATCGTAGTTAGGAAGAGATACACAGAATTACAATAATTATTTACATATAAAATAAATCGAGCAAGCCTTACTAATTTGTTTTTACTAATTTTTTTTATCGATAAACTTGGTAGCCCATTACTATTATTCCTAGATAACAGTTGCAAGCCTAGCTGCTTCTCGGCTGTTCATCGGGCCAACTTTATTCTAGTACAGGCACCGACACAAGAGTTATTTATTTTATTTTATTATTTATAAAGCACAAATAGCAGTGAGGCAATACATGTGAGAAAAGTAATCAAACACAAAACAAATAAGAACTAGCCAAAATTCCTAATAATGTGTTAGAACAGATTAGAATAATTATCTCAAAATACAGAATTTTAGTAGGTTGCATCTGAATACACCCAATGACGAATTAAAGATATGAGGCATGTTGTCTTTTCCTGATAGTTCATTCTAATAACAACATTATTACGAGCAACATTGCTGTTACATATAGGAACCAAGAATGGCTGATAGTGCCAAACTGATCTTGTAGGGGAGTTATGGACCCGACGGTGGCCAAAATAGCTTAACAAGAACTCTCAAAATTTTTCTCTGTACAGACTCAACTTTGTCACTGTGAACTTTGTACTGTGTCGACCATTTAACAGACTCATATTCATGACAGTTAAGAACAAACGATTGAAAAGGGACGAGCAAGCTTTTAAAGTTTGTTATGCGACATTGAACCCTAGAATATTCACTGTGGACACAATATTTTGTTTAAAAGCAAATCTTGAGTTAAAGATTACGCAGATATCACGAACTACCGACTGCCGCCGAAACGTAGATTCACGTATCATAGTTATTTGTTTATTATCTTTATTAAAATTTTAATGTTTAAGAGAAACGGAATAAGGATGTTTTGGGAGAGGCATTATCTTGCTAATTTCAATTTCATTATTTAAAATAATAGTAATGAAATTATGCAATAAATGAATATGAGTAGTCGGCGTACTAACGTTTAATTTAATACTAATTTGAAATTAAAATCGGTTTTGGTTTTGGACATACAATTTGTATTTTTTTTTTATAGTGAAGCCAGAGGACAAGCAAGCGGTCCCACGTGATGGTCAGTGACGATGTACATCTGAATTTGCGATGTACATCTAAAGTGTAGATATTGTTCACACTTATCCTGCGACTGTACCTAGTGTTAATCTCGACGTAACACGAATTGATCGGTTTTGCGCAGTCTATCGCTTATCAATTGGACCTACTTTAACTCGTGGCTAACCTACATCTGTTCAATCGAAATCTAGCCAGCAATGTCTCCAAACTGTTGGGTATAGTTCTCTCCCCAACACCTGACATCGTACACTAACTACAGTAGAAACCTGTCAGCCTTCGGTCACGGTCGGAAATGCGAAGCGATAATTTAGTAGTGCGTCCGACAACAACCCCGTCCCAAGCAATGGGACGAACCATAGATTTTTTTAAAATGAAGTATTTTCTTTCATTATTCAAATTTAAATTATTTTCTGCTGAAAAATAAGCAGTAAGATGTTGTATATACGTTATAAATTGGTCCCCTATAACTTGCGATACAATATTTAAATGGTCTTATATCTAATTACAATTTTATCTTTTTTTTTATAGAAAAACGCGGCGGGCAAGCCCACAGTCCACCTGATGGTAAGTGGATACTGTCGTCCATAGACATTCGCGATACATGCCAACATCAGTCCAGAATGACAAATGTTGCCACGCCCCTGGATGCGCTGTTTTCCTTTGCGGATTAAGAAACGAACTGGGTGGAAGGTTTGGGAAAATGGGTAGGGATAGAATGAGATGGGAATGGGCTCTGGCATATCTTACTCACTACCGAAACACGTACGTACCTACACTGAGGAAATACGATAAAGTGAGAAATGTATTGTAGTACATTTCAAGGTAGTCTAATAATCACAAGGTATTAACATATCTATTTTTTTAATTTAATTAACATTTTAACTCTGATTTATCATTTATGTCTAAAAAATCATTAACTTATATAAGCTTTATTGGTAAATTTATCTAATGATAAGCATGTTAAATATTTTTTTCTTAAACGATGTCAATTCCATTTGCTTTAGTGTCGTCAGGTAGATTATTAAATAACTGTGCCCGGCCACGCGTTGCTGTGGCTGCCCAACAGATGGCGCTTACCCAGTTTTTACTTTTTTCTGTTAAATTGTCAGATATATTAATAGTTATTCTGCTATTGGGGGCGTAGACGAATCCAACAAATCAGAGATCATTAAAATCGGTCCAGCCGTTCTTGAGTTATAAATGGTGTAACTAACCCGACTTTGTTTTATATATATATGTAAGATATCCTAGCGTTAACATATATTTTTATTATAATGCTCAGTTTTAGAAATGCAAATTGGTTGTACGTTATATGTCGTTTTTTCGTGGGTACCTTTTTTTCCTTAATTTTAATTATTATGTTGTCCCAATGATATTCATGTCCTAATGATGTTCATCATTCATGTCCCAATGATGTTCACATCCCAATGTTCGTTCACTGTGTTCCAAAAATTAGTATTTCTAGTGACGTTTCGCAAACCTACTACCAATTTCGCACAAACATGAAAAATCGTATAGATGTCTTCGTAAACGGATGTTGATGACCTCACCCCTATGATATGCCCTAATATTCCGCGGAAACCAAACATGCATATCAGAATAAAGTTTCAGTCGCATCGTCGCGAGGGAGCGATTTATCACTCACTCAACTTGCAAGTTTAGGTCGTAGTGATATCCCAGCCAATTTGCGTTTTGACAGCACACGGGTATTATCTAATCGTTCAAAATGGGACACAAGAGAGCGATAGAAATGTGTCATGAAATATATCTTTTCTTCTCTATCATTATCTAGCTTTGAAACCGTAATTTTTAAAAGGGTTTCGACCTAGCTGTAAAGACCTTAAAGACGGGATTCAAATCTAACTTCTTTCTTGCAAAACATTTGCATCCTCCTTTTTGTAAAAAAAAAAAGTAAGAAATTATACATTTAATTCTGACAATAACACTATTATTAATAATAACAATTATTTCACTTAAATCGAACGTAACACAATCAATAATTCATACTAATTTTAAAATTTTCATATTGACGTAGGTATGTCATGAGATTCATCTATCATTGTTCTTATTATCTTATAATGATATTTTGAAATTACTTTCTATATTTTAAACAATATTTGCCAAAATTTATCATTTGTATTAATGTGCACGATTCACGTAGCTCTCTGTGTATATTAATATTATCTACACATTATAATAAAATCGCAATAAAGCCGTGTCTGTAAATTTAATATTTTAAAAGAAAGTATACCTACATCCCGGCCGAAATACACATCGGCTATGATCGACTAGCTTCGGTTTTGTAGAGCGACGTGTCTGTCGTGTGCCGATACGTCGCTGACTTTTCAGTCGTCGGACAGAGACGACGCTCTACAAAACCGGATCTAGCCGATAGTCTCTTTCTAAAGGCCGATGTGTATTACTTTAGGCCGGGAAGTGTACTGCATTGTAAAGTACCTACGAGTGATACAGAGCCCATAAGATAATTTTTTGGAATTTTTGTCTGTATGTACGTCTGTCCGTCTGTACGCGCATCACGCAAAAACTACTGAACGGAATTTAATGAAACTAGGCAGTGTGTGCTAGGTTAAGAGTTAGGATACCAGATCCATTATTTTATCCATTTTATTTTATTTTTATCCAGATCCATTATAGAAATGCCACGGGAATCACAAGTTCATGAACGATGTCGTTGACACCGCTAGTTTAATATTACTATTATTAGACACGAAAAAAAACTTACTCGTCTAAATGTTACCACTATCCATTTACGAAGCTGTAACATTATCTGTGTTCATTGTTTTGATTATTTGATTCTGTTTTTCAACATGCTCTGCGTAAAGTTGATAACAGAGCGGAATTCCACAAAACTATATCAAAAAGCACAATATGTTACGACATATTTTCACGTGTAAAACAATATTCATTTTATTTTCTACATATGAATGTTTTGAAAATATAGGTGATCCCTTTGTTAGTCGTTAGTCTTCGCTGTCTGTGAGTCGTTGGTCTGTGACAATCAATTTAATTATCAATAACGCCGGAATATTCCAAATGCATCATAACATGGAAATAGCGTTGCAATTAAGATCACAACAGTAAGTTAATACTGTGGTCGAGAGCGTCCTTTAATTAAGTTGAATTAATGAGTTAATTAACCGGATACACTGCCCGGGTATATTAATTAATGTAAATAATTGAGTGGCAAATGCCTTTGCGGGGGATAATGTCGCCTATAGATTAAAAACGTTACGTTATTACATTTGCGGTGAATACAAGTGGAGTGAATACAAGTGAATACGAGAGATATTATTAATTATTTTTCATTAAATGTGTCTATACTTATAAAACGAAGAAAACTCTCTCCATACTTACGTATCCAAATGACGTGAATGTTTTTGGATTTTTTGACATTTAGTTCTAAGATTATTCTCTTTGAAAGTCGCTCTTAAAGTGTCTCCTCTGCTCTCTTTTACTATTATACGATAATTGTCTTCATCAGGTACAGTCGTCGCACGCTTGAGGGGGAGAGTGCATTCTGCAATCCAACAGCCGCTGGGCGCGCTCTACTGGCCATGTTACCCGTCTCTTACAGAAGCCTACCTTGAAATGTACTGCATTTCCCACTTTATCTTATTTCCCTAATGAACGTACGTGTTTCGGTAGTGAGTGAGATGTGCCAGAACCCATTCCCATCCTATCGCTCCTCATTTTCCCAACCATTTCTCCAAATCCATTCCTATATCTCCAAAGGTAGGCAGCGCATCCGGGGGCGAGCCAACATTTGGCATTCTGGACTAATGTTGGCGTGTATCGCGGATGTCTATGGGCGACAGTATCCACTTACCATCAGGTGGACTGTATGCTCGTCTGCCGCCTACGTCTATAAAAAAAAATCATTACATAGGGCCATTTCTTTAAGCGAGGATGCTAGGTGGTTAAATATGATGATCATCATACGATTATAATTAGCTTGTTTTAAAAGGTCAAAAGGTTCCATTTTTTTTACAAAGCGCGAAACCTCATAAAGGCACCTCAAGGGAAGTATTTTTTATTTTTAAAGAGTGGTTTGCTCGATTGCATTGGACTGCAATTAATAATTTTTTTCTGCAATAATATTATTTTTATTTTGGTATTTTTTTCAAATAGGTGTACGTATATGTATTTGCTTCACAAAGCACACAAAATATATTTTTTTAATAGACAAGATCCATCATTTAACATTTCAGTCTTCGAGAATACAATAAACTCACCTGTATAATATATTTTGTTTACAGTTAAATATAATAGTTAGTCAATATTGTTTACGAAAACTATTTTTCGTTATACACATTTTCATTTTCTAGTTGAATGGCGTAGGTAATGTGTTTCATGTTTATGACGTCATAAAACCGTAAGAAACATTGTCGACGGTCGTACGATTTATAGCCGTGTTGCTACAAAATAATTACTTTATCTATCTATTAAAAATGGATGTCGATATATTTGAGATGAATAGACTTCGATACCGTTTGACCAAGCACCATGAAAGTTGGCACATATATGTATTTTTCCATGCAGAAGGTTTATATGTTATCCACTTTGTTGTAACTTGTCACTAGATGGCGCTGCAGTACATTAACTTCTATACCGTTCAACCCATCGCCATGAAAATTATATCGACGTCAAAACAGAATAATTTGTGACTTTATATACAGAGGTAGAAAAATATACATAGGCACGACAACGTCTGCCGGGTTTTATATATAAAATAAATATATAATATTTTAATTATAATTTTATATAGGTATAATATATAAATTGCTAGTTTTATGTATAAAATAAATTATATAAAATCATATAAAACGTCGACGGCACGCATAAGTTGGAAAGGTACAAATGTCCAAAAGAGAATGTCGCCATATCCCGTAGGTATTTTAGAAAAAAATATTTAACAAAAGCTGTAGAGCTTTGTGCTTGATTCTTGCTTTATTTCATAACATTTACGGGAGGGTGCACGCTGCAATCCAACAGTTGCTGAGCGCACTCGACTGGCCACGCTACCCCTCTCTCACAGAAGACTACCTTGAATTGTACCTACTGCGTTTCCCACTACATCCTATTCCCCAATGTACTTATATGTTTCGGTAGTGAGTGAGATATGCCATAACCCAATCCCATCTCATCCTATCCTTCTCCATTTTCCCAACGCTTTCTCCAAATCAATTCCTACATCTCAGAAGGAAGCCAGCGCATCGCATCTGGGGGTTCCCAGAGTTTGTCATTCCGGAATGATATTGACATGTACCACGTGTGTCCACGGGCTGTCGCCTGTCGTCTGTCGTATACGGACGTCACGGATACTGTCGTATCCACTGACCACCACGTGGACTGTATGCTCGTCTGCCGCCTTTTTAAAATATTATTATTACTATTTGATATTATGTAAAATTGCACCATCTACCTATTTTTGATATTATTATCTGTATTCTCCTTACCACCCAAGAAGACATAAGATTGCCTGGAAGGGATCGCTTTGACGATAAGGCCGCCTGTTGTAGGTACGTTTCATGTTACTTAAATTGTCTTTTTGCAACATGTATTGACGTACAATAAAGAGTTCATCTATCTATCTATCTTACTATATAAAACAATTCTTACATACTTGTTTACATATTGCTTAGTCGTATAGTTTTAAAATATCACCATCGCATCACTTTCCGAGGGTGTTGTAAAAGGGATAAGGGTTTGTTACGGTTGCAGTTACATACTGGTGGCGTTATAAAAAAACCAAAAGAACTGGGATTCGAACCTACGACCGACAAGCGGAATACAGAGCAATCCTGAGCCCGTAAGTCGCTAAGTGAATAATTAATTGAGGTATTAGCGAAAATAATTGCAATAAAAGTGAAAGTGAATAATGATTACGGTCGAACAGGAAAAGGTATAAAAGATATTTTCTCGAGGGCACTTTGTCAGGATTAATTCGCGAAAATGCTGCTTTGATTTATAAACGCTGTACAATATTAATATAAATTCTATTAATCCGTAGTTTTTCATGGTTGCGTGGTACAAAGTATGAGGATACATTTAATTTTGATATGTCTCCTTATTCTAATTGGAGCCGTTACTCCAACTCATTTTTTCCCGACGATGTTGCAAAAGCCGATTAAGGGATAACAAAACTGTTATCACAAGCGCTGAGGATTTTCTACACCAGTATACTACAAGGGTGGATTCACCAACCTCGACGAAAAGCGCATTCCCTCGCTCCACGCAGCACTGCTGCCCGGTCTGGCACTGTTAGGTTACCGACGCAACGCTAATCCCGCGACGTCATTTGACACGTTCACAGATATTTCCGACGGGTTTGTCTGTCGGGACTCCGGGTCTCTCCGGCTAGTTGAAAACCTGTACCATTTGATAGTTAGTCATCCCTTTTCGTCTTATGATGACCGTGTTACCGTCACAGTTCCCACTCGCACGCTGTGTTGACTTTTACGGTTAGCAAAAAAATAGGTACTAAATTTACATCCTTCATAAACTTTCATAGAACACTTTTAATTTAGACTTCATAGAATATTAACGACGTAATGTGTTCTTTCGATGAAGTGACGCACTGAAACTATGCCGATTGACTGTCAGTACAAGGGAGACACACGTGTATGTATGTAGTCATACTGTGCCGATTGCTCCCATTACGATCAATAACAAAGTTTTTAAACACCCATACATTTTTGCGCAGTCTGCTTCAGTTTGTTGTTCATTAACACATCGTCTATTTTGTCTTTATCTCATTTAACCATCGATCGATTGGTAAAATGTCTTAAGTCTTGAGACATTAAGTCCGCCTCTATACATTGTAATGCAACATAAATAAATAAGTCACCCCTGACGATGAAGCTCAAACGGTCGATCGTTGAAATAGTTCTTTAAACAATACACGTAAAACTAAATTGGTACTAATTATTTTCTAATTATTATTATATATGATTAATAATTATAATTTATTTACTAAATTACTAAATATAAACATTATTTATTGCTGTAGATCGCCGATAGTGTAAGTTTGAGCATTCCTGGTCTATATGGTCTATGCATCACTGAGAAGCAGAAACAAACAACAAATATCAAGTTCTCCAAATCCTGTACCGCGGATACATTCCACCAAACAATAGCACCCATAAATCACTTGGGGTCCGATAAAGATTTGTGACTTCACCGCGGAACACTCCTCCCATAATCCCCATTTTCTCCTATTTTTGTTAAAGTAGCCACATTACATTTTTTTCGGAAAAGGGAATTTTCATAAATTATTACTGGGTTGCCTTTGCTTGTATGTATATGAAAGAGTGTATGATTTATTGAAATGTGTATGAGAACTTTGTTATATCGCATTACGACATTTTTTGTAAAGGCTATTTTATTTTTATGTTATTATGTAATACGAGTACGTACAAGGAGTAGAGTATTTAATATTGGATAACGGATTGTAACTCTGAAGTGGAGAGAGACCGAACACAATAAGTTAGGGGGAGAGTGTATGCTGTATTCCCACAGCCGCTGGGCGCACTCGACTGGCCACATTATCACAGAAGATTTCCTTGAAATGTACTGTGTTTTCTACCTTATCCCTATTTTCCCAATGTACGTATGTGTTTCGGTAGTGAGTGAGATATGCCAGAGCCCATTCCTATCCCATCCCATCCCTCCCCATTTTCTTAATCCATTCCTTAATCTGCAAAGGTAGGCAGAGCATCCGGGGGAGTGCCAACGTTTGTCATTCTGGACTAATGTTGTCATGTATCGCGGATGTCTATGGACGACAGTATCCACTTATCATGGGGTGGACTGTATGCTCGTCTGGCGCCTTTTTCTTCTATAAAAAGAAACATTACCTCAACAATACAATCTTTGTACCCGGTTTATGTGATCGGCCCGAGTAGGCTCGGCCTCCAGCAAGTTTACAAGTATTATTTCAAGTTTACTTATTACAACTTATTACGACTTCTTAGGAAATGTGTTTAACAAATGTTTTAGCAATATACTCGTACTGTAATGTACGAGTACACGAGCCGGTTACCAAACGAAAGATGAGTGGCGACAGTGACCAAGTGGAGGTCTATAGTAGAACAGGACATGTTGGCATCAGTTGGACGGATGACATCATTCGTCCAACGACACAGCGATGTATGAGATGTAACCTATATGAAATTGAATCACGTAAGCTAGAGTGAGCTTACTCATACACAAGAAGTATGAGTATACTTCTTGTGTTTTCGGCTTTATCTTGTTTATTGTAACACTATATTTTGGAGTACCTACCTATCTATTGTCAAAATAAATTATTTCGTTTGATTTGAAAGAAATTAAAGAAAGCGATACGATTTCTTTTTCTCTGAGCTTGGTGTAGAATATCATAGGTGAATATACTGCTTGAACTGTTTTTACAAAAGAATAGCGATATAACTCAATAAATAAAATGTTTACGATGCGCACACTAGGCGCGCACCTGCCTCGCGTTACGCGAAAGCAGCCCGAGGAATGTGCACTCGGGCCCAAATGTAGTAAACTTACTCAATATATCCACCGCGATGGTGGGTAAGCACAATATTCAACAATTTACACAATTTAAAGGTCTCACTTACCCCAGGTGGTTTTGCCCACGCACAAATCTGGAAAGTGTACCTACGCTAGTCCCTACTAGACGTGACCTATCTTAGTGTGATTGAATAAATACATACATTCACAATAGATACTTGTGTAGTAATCCAAGTCTCGTTCCGTGGTGAGCCGGTGGCCGCTACAGTTCGGCAACTCACACACGGCAGCAAAATCACCTCGAGATATCACTTCCAATACAAGCACAATCACAGCAAATCCAACCAAAACACTCGCGTGGCACAGGATATCAGCGAACAAGACCTATTACTAGGCGCGAATAACAAAAATCAACTGTCCGAGGCCCCGGTGTGAATTTATCTCAATTTAACTCTGCTCGCCGCCGAGCGCGTGTTACTACTCAAAAATATCAAACCGCCTTCAATATGGCGGTGACAAAAAAATGTTGCTTCGAAATAATCAATGTATGCGGGTATGCAAAGACGCTCGCGCCAATTTCAAACAATCCCTCGTCCCGAGCCGAAGTATTCGGGTCACTAATCAATGGGTAAGCGGGATAATGTCGCGACGGCCCGCTTCAAAATAGAATCGCCCACCAAGACCTCGGCTAACCTGGGAACACCATCAGAGCCCGGAAAAAGGTTAACAATGCGCCCCCGGCGCCAACACAAGGGCGGTAGGTTAGCATCTTTAACCAACACGAGGTCCCCAACCTTCGGCGGATTCGTTTTGTCCGTCCACTTGACGCGCTGCTGCAGAGTGTGCAAATATTCAAGGTGCCAGCGTTTCCAGAAACTCTGAGTGAGTTGCTGGAGCAATTGAAAACGCGACAAACGAGAACTGGGCACATCAGTCCAAGGGTACTCTGGCAGAGCGACGAGTGGCTGACCAATCAAAAAATGGCCCGGCGTTAAGGCTTCCAAATCATTCGGATCCGACGAAAGTGGGCATAGCGGTCGAGAGTTGAGGACGGCCTCAACTTTCGCAAACACGGTCGCGAGTTCCTCCAATGTGAGAATCGTCTCACCAATAACGCGCCTCAAATGGGTCTTTGCCGATTTAACTACGGCCTCAAAAATTCCACCCCAGTGCGGACAAACTGGCGGATCGAAGCGCCAGGTTATCCCACGGAGGGCCATCTCACGACCCAAATTCATTTTCTGCTCTTCAAGAAACTCATACACATCCCTTAAGTAGTTATTAGCCCCATGAAAATTAGTTCCGTTGTCGGACCTAATCAAAGTAGGAAGTCCCCTACGGGATACAAATCGGCTGAGGGCCGCTACGAAGGCTTCTGTGGAGAGAGCAGACACAACTTCCAAGTGTGTGGCCTTAGTAGACAGGCACACAAAAACACACAAATATGTCTTTATGGATTTGGCATTACGAAGCTGAGATGATTTCACCAAAAAAGGGCCAGCAAAATCCGTACCAACTGTGGCAAAGGGTCTAGACTCAAAGACTCGGTCCGCGGGCAAATCGCCCATTTGGGGTTGCATGGTAGAAGCTTTAGTTCTGTAACAAGACATGCAACGAAAAATGACTCCCCGGACGAGTCGTCTAGCTGACAAAATCCAAAATTCGCGTTGCAAAATCGCCAACAGTGCGTTACAGCCTGCATGGGAGTTCTTGAGGTGTCGATCCATCGCCAGCAACCGCACCAAATGTCCATCTTTCGGCAAGAGAAGAGGATGGCGAACACCATGAGGCAAATTGGCATGTCTAAGCCGACCTCCCACGCGCAGTAGACCCGAAGGATCCACAAAAGGATTCAATCGCACAATAGCGCCTTTCAATTTAGCGGGACCTTCCTTCATAGATTTTAACTCTGAAGCGAAGCTAACAGACTGTACTACGCGAATCCAACCCAATAGCGCTTCATGTCGTTCCTCCGACGAGATGAAGGCTGACAACAATTTATTCTGTGGGTTTTTAACATTGTGACGCCAACGTCTAACCCAAGATGTCACATTCAAAAGTTTATCCAGTGAGCTGTACCTGGCCAGCAAAACATCGGGATCACATGATGATTCCGCTGCTTGGCCGCTCCCGGCACCATCGGCCACTGGTAAACTTACAAAGCCTATCGCAGGCTGAACTAGAGTGATCCGTGAGGCCGGCCAAATTGACACCGGTCCCTTCAGCCAGTCCGGACCCCACCACAACGGATGTCCAATAATCTCTAGGGCTGAGCATCCACGTGATGCACAATCAGCTGGGTTTATATCGCCAGGGACATGTCGCCAAATCAATCGAGCTTGCGACGCCTGGATCTGGGAAACACGGTTCGCCACAAACACCTCCAAGGTGTGAACAGAAGCTCGCAACCAACAAAGCACAATTTGACTGTCTGTCCATGCAAAGACGTCTACTAACTCTACGGAACGCCCTAGAGTAGCGACGACATGATTCAAGAGACGAGTCAAGAGAGTGGCGCCTGACAATTCTAGCTTCGGTATTGTCATACGCGAGCGAATAGGCTTGCGCCTATTCGCTCTATTGCTCTTTGCTAGAACCGGCGAGACCAAAACATGTCCAGCAGCATCCACTGTGCGTAGATAAACAACCGCTGCATACCCTCGCTCGGAAGCATCACAAAAGCCATGAAGGCTAGCTCAATATTTTCCAGACGGAAGGAAACGTCTGGGCAAGGAAACCCGATTAAGAGCTGGGAGGGATGACACAAACTCAAGCCATTCCAACAATAACTCTCCATGAAGAGGCTCATCCCACGACAATTCAGCAGCCCATAATTTATGCAAAAAACATTTCGCCCAAAAAAAATAACGGGACTGATCCAATTGACTCACCAACCGAGCTGAGACTATACAACCCTGGGCACCCGAGTCCAAAAGGGCACGAACAACAATCGAGTTGCCCTTCGGGTCCCATACCCGCACAGAGACCGTAGGCAAAAGGATGGTCTCTGGGTTCTCAGCGTGGTGAGCTGCAAGTCCCTAACGGGAGAAGTTACGGAGTGAGGGCTCCCTCCACGAGTGCGGCAGGGGACGATAACTGTCTACCCTGCCCTCACCGCGACGACCCTGCACAACATGTGCGGATGAGAGGGGGGGCTGCAGCCTGCCCTCCTAGGCGGGGTGGACGCCGTTCCAACCTCGGTCGCTCCAACAGCGGGGGGGGAGAATCTCCGGTTGCGGTAGACTGGTGAGTACTCCGCAAACCCAACAGCGCCTCTAGGGGGTGGCGAACGCCTACCCCCGCCCGTAAGGGCTCGATCCTGGGCGCTGGACCTGGCAGGACTGTCACCACCAGCGCGAGCAGCCAAATGTCGCTCAGCATCGCGAACACTAGCACCCTCCTGGTTGCGGTTCGCACACAAAAGAACGTGGTGAGCACCACCACATTGTCCACATGGACGAGGCTGAGGACACTCTTGCTGGAAGTGACCCTCCAGGCAATGGTAACACAATCGCCTCTCCTTGGCGATGTATCGACGCGCTGCTACGCGCAAGGCCACAAATTTGTGGCAAGCAGTCATCCGGTGGCCGGAGCGCTTGCAGTATCTGCAAGCCACGGACTCCTCTTGGGAGACCCCATATCTCGGCCTTGACTGCTTAGTCACTGGCGGACCCTGCGGTCGGGCCAGTGGTCGCTCTCGGCGAACGCTAGGCTGCGGCATCAAGGGAGTGGAACCCTCCACGGTATCCACCCTGCGACACTCGTCTTCCAGGAACCTTTCGAGATCCTCATAGGAAGGCAGGTGAGTGGAGCTGTCCCCACCATACTGTCGCTCAAAGCGCAGCCGCATCTCCAAAGACAGTTTCGCCAACACAATATGGAGCAGCAAAAAGGACCACTGGTCCACAGGTAAGTCCAATCGCCTTAAGGCGTTAACCGCCACCAAAACAGGGTTTACAATGTCTGTCCGTAAGGCAGACGCACAAGCAACCTTAGGCAGATTCAAAATTTGCCCCACATGGGTGTCAGCCAAAAGGCGCACGTTGTGGTAACGGCGCTTTAACAAGTCCATGGCTGTCGAGTAGGTGCCGTCATCGACCTTCAGGTGCTGTACCAGGCCTAGAGCCTCTCCCTGTGAGGAGGCCAACAGGTACGCCATTTTTTGAGCAGCTGACAGGTCGGAATGGGAGTCCACCAAACTGTTGAACATCCCATAGTAGCTCAACCACTGGTCCAAATCACCGTCAAAGGTGGGAAGGTTGAGCGTGGGGAGACGACCCAACAAGGCGTGGGGTGCAACAAGTGAATCCCCACCAGAGGGAGCTGAGATGTGGGAGACCGCCTCGTTAATGGTGTCCACAAACTCGTATATTTGGCCAAAGTCCGCTTCATATCGCTGCTTCTGCTCGTCCGGTACAGGCGTTTCCAAATTCGCCATAAACGTCAAGCCCTCAGCAAAATTCTTATCTAACGCCACCAAACGGGCCGGCATTTCACTCGCCCGGGCGAGTAAGGATTGCTTCCGGTCCGGGCGGTTGACCATTGCAACCGCAGAAGAAAACCATCTCAACTGAGCAGTCATTGCGGACTGATGTGTGGAAAAGGTCACCTTGACAGACATGTCTACACCTCAGGACGCACGCAATACAAAACAAAAACCAAAAATAAAAAACAAAATTAATAGCAAAAAAACAACAATAACAAAAAAAATAAAATAAAAAAATGCAGTGGAGGCACAATAAAAAACAAAAGGGGTGCGTATGTGTCTTCAAGTAACAATTAACCGTAACCAACTTAAGTAACCGTCCAAAAAAAATTAATTAAGACTACCTGACAAAACAACAACAAAAAAAAAACAAATTAAATTATCAAATTAAAATAAACGCAACCAAAAATGCACACGAGCGTGGACTCAATAAAACCACAATGTCCAGCTATCAAAAAAAAACGTGAAGCGTTATATCCAAAAAATTATTAACGCGTGTGGGTAACTAGCCAGCTACTAAACGTCCCACGCGTGGATTCAAAATATACTCAGAATACAAAATATACGTAGGGCCTAGCCTTCAAACCGTGAACGTAAAATAAAAATCAAAAACCAAATATTTAAACCAAATTACCGATATACAAACAAGACTAAAAAGGTCATCAATATTAACTACCTACCTAATGGTATCATCAATATCATCAATATCAAGTAACGGTATCAAACCACGCTCTGCTACCAGATGTTTACGATGTAGCAGGAGCGTGGACCCAATATACGCAAGGCCCTTAACACGGTAAGTTACAATTATCAAGTTGATGAATAATGACAAAACAAAAAAAAACAAAAAAAAAGAATGGTTGATAACGGTATCAACCACGCTCTGCTACCTGATGTTTACGATGTAGCAGGAGCGTGGACCCAATATATTCAAGGCCCTCAAGGATAACTTTATCAATTATCAATTCATTCACTTTATCAATTCATCAACCACGCTCTGCTACCAGATGTTTACGATGTAGCAGGAGCGTGGACCCAATATACGCAAGGCCCTCAACACTTAAAGTTACAAAAAAAAAAAAAATTGAATAATGACAAAAGAATGGTTGATAGCGGTATCAACCACGCTCTGCTATCAGATGGTTGATAAAGGTATCAACCAAACCACGCTCTGCTACCAGATGTTTACGATGCGCACACTAGGCGCGCACCTGCCTCGCGTTACGCGAAAGCAGCCCGAGGAATGTGCACTCGGGCCCAAATGTAGTAAACTTACTCAATATATCCACCAAAATGGTGGGTAAGCACAATATTCAACAATTTACACAATTTAAAGGTCTCACTTACCCCAGGTGGTTTTGCCCACGTACAAATCTGGAAAGTGTACCTACGCTAGTCCCTACTAGACGTGACCTATCTTAGTGTGATTGAATAAATACATACATTCACAATAGATACTTGTGTAGTAATCCAAGTCTCGTTCCGTGGTGAGCCGGTGGCCGCTACAGTTCGGCAACTCACACACGGCAGCAAAATCACCTCGAGATATCACTTCCAATACAAGCACAATCACAGCAAATCCAACCAAAACACTCGCGTGGCACAGGATATCAGCGAACAAGACCTATTACTAGGCGCGAATAACAAAAATCAACTGTCCGAGGCCCCGGTGTGAATTTATCTCAATTTAACTCTGCTCGCCGCCGAGCGCGTGTTACTACTCAAAAATATCAAACCGCCTTCAATATGGCGGTGACAAAAAAATGTTGCTTCGAAATAATCAATGTATGCGGGTATGCAAAGACGCTCGCGCCAATTTCAAACATAAAATATAAATCAAATTACTTAAATATTAACGTCATTTTTATTCTTTCCACACAAATAAATTAAATATTCAAAAGTATGAAGTGGTTTATCAAACATAATTTTACATATTAGTAGAGTACAACTAGGTATACTGAATAACCCAGTATTCAGTATAACTGGGATCCAGTATAATTGGATCCCAGTTATACTGAATAGATTTGTATTTTTTTTTCAACAACTAAAAGTTCTAAGGTATTTGATAGGAGCGCTTGAGGAAGAACTCGATTTAATTCCCAATGAAAAATGGGAAGGTTGGATTAATGAGTGATCTGAGCTTATCCAATCAAATCCATTCACTATAACTGGGTTCCGAAGTATGCCTAATTGCACTCGACTATAGCAGATAAGTGTCAGTAATAAAGGAATAAGGTTTCATTCACACGAGTGCAAAAACAGAGAGCATTGTTTAGAAAGTAAAATTTCGCGATTGTTTTGCTACCGCGGGAGGACGACGGGCTTTGAGACGATAAACACTAATGTGGCAATCAACTGACGAAATTCACTATATCGATAGCGGTTTTTCAACGTGTACAACGTCACATGGACATGTGGTGGTTTACACACGAGGTTCTAGGCCACAGTTCTACGCAGCGTATCATCCATTACATCCTCTACGACGTGAAAATGGATGAATTCAACATTTTTGTCCATTTTCCTTAACATTTAGTTGTATATTGCTATACAAGAACGCGTCTTTTATGTGCAAGGCTACAGCGCGCAGATGACAGTGTATCCGCTAGTTCGCGCGGCGTGAGAGGGATGATGCGAATTTTGTATCAAATTTGCATCATCCCCTCCGTGCATCGCGGCGGCAAGCGGTATCGCATGAAATCCGCTTCAAAAATTGTGTCTCAAGATGTGAATCTGCATTTTTCCATATTTAAAGTGCGTTCGTGAATGTCTGATTGAAAATGGAATGGTACTTACTTATTACTCAAAAGTAGAATTAGATAACTATTAAAGTACATGCAGTAATAAGCTTAATACAATTAGTCCTTCATTATCATTCATAAAAAAATATCGAAAAAATGAATATAAAAAAATTGTAGATGCCATCTCGATTTATCGCATTGTTTGCAACGAATATTCATGTTTAGAGCGAGATAATTCTAGGCCACTACCATTAATCGCGAAATATTAGCGCGGTAACATTAGTTCGACAAATGAACCATCGGTACGCGGATCCTGCCCCAGCATTAAGCGGTGTGCGATAAAAGATTTTATGATCTCTCCCCATATAAACAAACAAACGTGAGTTTTCTTTCAGCTCTTGTGAACGAAGTCTTGTCGTTGAATTCACTCGCCACATTCGGCCTCATGCAGCAAGATTGCTCGTCGGACGTAACGGAAATGGTAGAAACTGAATACTATCAACAACGAGAAGAAGTAGAAAACTGAAAAAAAGAAAGTTACTTTAGTTCTTTCAATAGAATGTAAGAAGTGCGTGTGGAGGGGAGACATTGAAAAATAAAACGTTGCTAAATGTCTAGGTACAGTGTGCCGAAAGTGTTTAAAATCAGACAATTTTATTACATCAATCGATGGTGTTTTCTATTTCAAATACAGGAGTAAAATTTCCCTGTGCCAATTCCGTGTAGTTTAGGAATAAAACTACTTCAAACTTTTTTTAATACACTTAGAATAACATACCTTGGTACTGTGAAAAAAATGGCTGTTAAATATAGACATACTGCTAAAGGAATTGTTAAAAATTTGGAAATCTGGAAAACGCAATGTAGCAAAATTTTATTAGCAATACTATGAAAGAAAATTATTATTTTCCTTTCAGTTCCGGATTTTAGGGTTAAGTTTTATGGGGGCTCTATTTAAAAATTAGACAAAATTAGCACAAGGCTACAAACTCCACTCTGACAAACTCAACACACTACTAGCCCTCAAATACTAGCCACAGTTGTGTATAGGGCAGTTTTGGCGCGAAATACCATCAAATGGCGACCAGCAATTAGTTTAAATGTATCCCAAATTATTATCGGTTAGGTATCAATTAGCTGAATTGCTGCATTTGCTGTATCATTGGGCTATAGGGTATCTGATGATTTTCCTATCTCTGTGATATCTTGGCATTAAGGTGCATCCACAAAGTTCGGATGTGTTTGTGAAGTATATCTAATTAAAATACTTATCCCATTAATATTAATTATGAAAGTTTGAATGTTTGTTACTCAATAAACCCAAACGGCTGAAACGATTTCATTGAAATTATTATCTCACTAATAATTAATTGAATTCTTACAAATTGTCCACTAATTGAAATTATTTGAGATGCGACAGTTTGGATATTTCGGTGGTTTGTTTGCATAAGGACAGATTCTCAAAAGCATGGAGTACAGTAGCCAACATACTTGCGGATCAGCTTTAAATTACGTTATTTTCAATTCACAAATCATTACAAACTAACAATGTGCCTAATTCTAGGGGCATCAATGACGACACTAAAACAATAAAAACACCAAAAAATGTCCCAATAGACGGGAAAGTGACAAAATAATTTGAGTTAATTTCAAGTTAAAATGTGAATTATTAATAAATATTTGTTCATCATAAAATCATTCTAAGACCAGTCCAGTAATTTTAGGTTTCATCTTCCCACAAAATCTCAGTCAGTGAATTTTGGCAAACACCTTTGTAAATAGTATTCTAAATATATCAAAAAATTTACATTGTATCCCGTGTGCGTAACAAAATACGGTATTTTGGATAAATCTCGCTTTGTATGACTCGGACGTCAATAGAGGTTATTATAAAAAATATAGATGAGAAAATTGTCCACATTAAAGGCACTAAATATTTTTTTGTAGAACTAACAGTTTTGTCGTATAGCGCAGAGAAAGAGCGCTCAATGACTATGCAATCATTCATTTAATGCAAGGGGCTTTTATTTCATATGGCTTCCCCAGTAGGTCTAATCTATGGTGTTCGATAAAGATTTTTTTTTATGGACGAAGGCAGCAGACGAGCATACAAGTCCATCTAGTGGTAAGTAGATACTGTCGCCCATAGACATCCGCGATATATGCCAACATTAGTCCAAAATGACAAACGTTGGCACGACTCCAGATGCGCTGCCTACCTTAGGAGATATAGGATTTGATTTGAAGAAAGGGTTGGGAAAAAGGGGAGGGATAGAATGGGTATGGGCTCTGGCAAATCTCACTCACTACCGAAATACGTACGTACATTAGGAAAATTAGATAAAGTGGGAAATGTAGTATATTTCAGACAGTCTTCTGTGAGAGGGGGGTAACGTGGCCAGTCGAGAGCGCCCAGTGGCTGTTGGATTGTAGCGTGCACGCTCCCCCTCGAAAATTTAAATATGTTTTGTTATTAATCATTTGTGGGGGAATTGGTGAATATCTTCGTCATTATCAACATTTTCTGTCTCTAATACATTTATCTAATACAGAGAACATATCGAATGGACTTATATCGATATCTATGTCAAAGCCAGCGTGACTGACCATGGCAATATCCACAAGCTGCAGAGCATTTTAAACCGATTTTTACCGCATCCACAGTTACCACCACAACCTTTTGCGTATTAACAAAATATTGTGTTTAATAAACTGTCGGTATTGTGTTTAATAAACTGTCGGTATTGTGTTTAATAAACTGGCGGTATTGTGTTTAATAAAGTGTCGGTATTGTGTTTAATAAACTGTCGGTATTGTGTTTAATAAACTGTCGGTATTTTGTTTAATAAACTGGTTCAAGGTACATACTCATACCTTGTGTATGTTGTATGTATGGTGGAGGTGAACTCTTTTCCGAGATTTTTAACCATACTCGGGTTAACCAATTTTTAATCATATTAACCATATTTTAACTCTATTTGGGGAATATAGATACGAATCGGCTGAACCGTTTACGTTGTAACTTGTCAAATAGGTAGATTGTAATACGGATTAAAACATACACTACGTTTATTACGTAGATCACGTGAATGAAATCGCGGGCAAAAGCTGCATGATGCATGAAAACAAACGGCCAATGTTCAAATGCATTAATTTCGTTTTCTGAAAGTGAAAGAATTTTTAAAACCCGTGCGTTCAATACTTTTTTTTTTTTTTATAGAGAAGAGGGCGGGCGGACGAGCAAGCGGTCTCACGTGATGGTAAGTGTTACCGCCGCCCATGGACACCTGCAACACCAGGGGGTATGCGGGCGCGCCGCCGACCTTGCAAAATCCTATTCACAGCTTTCTTGAAGAACCCCATATCGTAGCTTAATGGGAAGACCTCCTGAGGCAGTTCGTTCCACAGCCTACGGGTTCGCGATATAAAATAATTTTTGGACCGAACAGTACGCGACACCTCCGTATCTAGGAAATGCGGATGGACCGCACTTCTGTGACGGGAGGTGCGGTTGTAGAAACCCGAGGTGGGAATTATATTAAACAATTCTTCAGAGCATTCCCCATTGTACAGGCGGTAGAACACACAGAGAGATGCAACGTCTCTCCGAACGCTGAGGGGTTCTAAACTGCCCGTGAGAGTGGGATCGTTGACAATACGAACAGCTGTCATTGGATGGAGTCAAATGGGTCCAATTTGTATTTCGGTGCGCCGGCCCAGAGATGTGAGCAATACTCCATATGGGGCCTCACCTGAGCTTTGTAAAGCATTAGGAGTTGCCCAGGGGTGAAGTACCGCTCCCCGCTGTTCAGCACACCGAGCTTTTTGGAGGCCATTTTGGCCTTACTTTCCAGATGACCCCTAAATTCGACTTTGCTGGAAATGTCGACACCAAGGATCCCAATACTCTCCGAGATCTTAAGAGGTATGCTCTGAAAGCGAAAACTGAATTTCAACTGCGTTTCAAAGCCGATTTTGATATCTATATTGTCTTGTGCATCAAGGATGCCGTTGTGTTGTTTGATGTGGGCCGCCTACAGAATAGCACCACCACATATCTGCCCGTGAGTGTCGTAAAAGGCGACTAAGGGATAAAAACGCCGCTACCACAATCGTTGAGGAACTACACCATCTCTAAAAGAGTGGACGCGCTAACGTGGCGTTTTAAGGCCATACATAGCTCATGCACTAGACAATATGCCAGAGGAGTTCCATGTCTAGCGATGGAGACTGAAAGGGCTGGTCACATTGCATTGCATTGTATGAGGGATGTATGACATTAAAACGGCATGCTAGCCATGCGAGTTGACGGGTTGAGTTTCTCAGGTCTTGTGGCCACGGCTTTGTTGTTTGGTGTTTGGTATAAATTAATTGCATATTAGTCTCACTTACTTGCTCCAAGAAAAGTTAATAGTCCACTGACGCAAGCCAGGTTTGCCAGTCTGTGTTGTTCGTCTTTTATTTTGGGAGCTAAAAAAGCAAGAACACGTATGTATATATGATAGATATATAGATATATAAACTTTTTATTGTACACCAATATATGTTGCAATACGACAATTTAAATAAGTCACGGGCGGTCTTATCGTCAAAGCGATCTCTTCCAGGCAACTTTTGGGTGGTAAGGAGAAAACACATAACCATATCAATTAATAAAGGTAGATGGTGCAATTTTACTTGACATACATACACACATATGTATATAATATGGGTATTTTCATGTGTCTCTTTTATTAGATCTTAAATCAAGGCTATGTAAGAAAAGTGCTTCCGAAGTGGGAATTTAAATATTTATAGATTTTTTTCATACAATGAAGGTGGCAGACGAGCAGACAGTTCACCTGGTGGTAAGTGGCCATAGGTTTATCCGCGATACATCAGTCCGACGACATCAGTCCAGCGGCTTTACTAGGGGAGGGCCGCGTCTTGCAATGTGATGTTATAGGCAGATATCTATCTTCTCTATTGATTTTGATTAATTTTTAATGTTCAGGTATTTCTTCAAATTTAATAGCCATTCCGATTATTTGCCTTAAGATTATTGTGACACTGTATTAGTGAGTTGGCTGTGTGATGTCGGCCGGCTATAGAATAACACCACACCATAAGGCGACTAAGAGATAACAAAGCCGCTAGCACAAGCTTTTAGGATCCACACCACCTTTAAATAGTGGACTCGCCAACCCACCGATCGTGGGCCAAGTGACGATACCCATGTCCAACAGTGGACGTCAAAAGCACTTGTTATGGTTACGGTAGTGGGTGTATGGTTCTCTAATTCAAAGATTTACACATGTTACTAAAAGCGTATTCACAAAAAGGTCAGATCTCTTAGCTGTAGACTGATTGTGAACACGCCTCAATGTTTGAAACCGTAGTCAACGAATGTATCGCCTATTCAGAAAATGTATTCCGCATTAACGGGACGTAATACATTTGCTGATTGGAAGCGAAGTAAGAATAATCTGGTGATTAATTCCCTCCGATTTATTAATATTATTGATTTTGATGTTTGTGCTGAAACCGAATAAATAAACAATTGAAGTTTTGAACTTAATCAAGTACTTAGTTCAGCGTTTATTTTTTTTTATTTATAAATATTGCATAACACAGATCCACAGCAAGTGTTAGTATAATGAAAAAAAAAAGAAAAAGACAAAATTATGTTAGTGCCGCAAACTAAAAAATGTTATACTAAAAGTGTCACAATCACTTCAGTTCGAATGTTAATCAAATACTTATTTTATTCCATCAACAGTTATTTTTATTAAGTAAAAGAAAACTAAAAACGGAAATCATAAAGAAGCATCAAAATCATTATAATATCAACTAAAACCCATTTCCCTACAAAATAATAAAACTCATCTTAAATATATACACACACGTATGTGTATCCTCACACTCGGGCACACTCACACACACTAGTATATACAACCAGACACCAATGCAAACACAAATCAACATATTGTATTATTAATAAGAAAGTCACCCATTACTTGCGACAATCTATTAAATACTGTATTTAAATGTCAGTGTAATCTGTATTTGGCCATTGACACTAGCAATATATTTGGCTATTGACACTAGCAATATATTTGGCCATTGACACTAGCAATATATTTGGCCATTGACACTAGCAATATGTTTGTTAAATAAGTTACATAAAAGGCTGCAGATTACATAATTAAATAAAGAAACATTTGAACGAAATGCCTAATAATAGGGGTCATATTTAACCGCTATCATTTTCAAGATACCGTTGGAGCTGACCCGCGCTCTAAATAAAATGGACGCGATTTTTCTGCGCACGATAGCTTGACAACCATCTGTGTGCTCCTGCGCGAAATTGCCGAGGCGCTACAGAAACGAGGCAATCCCATCAACATTCTGAACCTGTTGTTGTATTGGACACGCAGGGCGTCGAATGCGCATATAGCTGGTCCACAAGCCGCCCGTATAGTCTGGCAGTAGTCCTTAAACAGTGTTAACTTGACTTCTTTGCTGCAATGGGCAAACCTACGAGTCACCACGTTACACTTCACCCTGCGATCGCTCTCGTTTAGGTCGTCGGTAACGTAGTGCTCCAGGTATTTAAATCGATGTACTCTCTTTAATTGGGTGCTGTTTAATGCCTTTGATAGATAACCTGATAAATAATGATTAAAGAGAGTTTCGAATTTTGTGTCACTACATTTTGATTAAGGGTGACCAGCGAAGCCTAAAATTCCCCTCAGCCAAATGTGTCATTTGATAAACGCAACTTTTAGTGGACGAGCTCCGATTTATGAATTAATATCATTATCAAGTTCGTGAGTTCATACAATATTAATGTAAAATTCTTACCATCTTTAAATCGCACGCAGGCTCTTGATATTTTGGTGATGGCAAGTGACATAATGCTCAGCCAGACCACTGCAGCTACTAGCAAATAAATCTGGAAGTAGGTCAAATTGAAGGTTTATAATCTTGTCTTTAATGGTAATAAGGTGGATAGGCAAAATTAGCCAACTAATTGATCTGTAATGTTCTAAAGACTACTTGCAGTTTGGAAACTGCAGTGCGGAATAATGAGCGAATGCTCTTACTTTAGCCACTTTAGCCTTTAGCCACGAGAACTTTCGCCTTCTGGACGCTCTCCTGCCTTTGATTTTGACTGCATTTTGGCATAATGAATTGGAGAGTATATATTCGTTTTATATAGAGAATCGAATCTTACGAGCTTTCTTTTGGTTGATCACGTTACTCGTAACCACTCTTGTGCCGAAACGTTGAAAAGAAATAACTTTAGAGTAGAAATAAAAAGCTTATGTGGAAAGAAATAAAATAAAAAGTAGAAATTAAAAGCATGTGTTTAAGACCCCATTCAGAATGTAAAATCTGTAGATACAAAATGCTAAAGTTTAGTTTAAAACTTTAGCTCTTTAGTTTAACTTAACTCTTAAGTTTAGCTCTCTAGTTAAATTCTTTCTCTATGACCGCATTAATGTCTTTAAAACGCCTTTGTCCATTCTCTACAACTATCGTAGGTAATAAGAGCTCATTGAGTTCAATCCTATGCATTTTCCAGTTTATCCACATTTCGAAAGCTTCTAGTAGCTTCAGTGAGAGTCCAGGCCTTTACTTCTTAAAAAATAATGGAGATTATTATATCATCCCATAATCCCATAATTCCCATGAATTATGGGAATGAATTCCCATAATTCATTCCCATAATTGCGCAGGACGAAGTCTTAGCCTGCGATTGCAGGCCTTTTAAGCTGCCTGCCAGTTTGCTAGTTTGTTCATAATACTGTATATAGATTACGAGCGGCAAATCCTGGAACTTAGCCGCGCGCGGCAGCCACACAATCTCGAGGTCGGATTTTAGCCACGCGGCAAAGGCGGGTCTATACTTTCTTCGTGCGCCGTTGGGTGGGATGTGTCGTTGTTTGGATTCGGTCGCCAATTGGCGGAAATCGGCAACACAATAACTCGCAACCACTGATCGTTGGATAGATTGTTTGCCGCGCGGCAGCCGTACTTTGTCAAAAGTGGTGACAAAAATGGCTCGCGAGGCAAATAATCAGGTTTGCTTCTCTCGAACATGGCTCGCGCGGCTGCCGCGTATAATCGATACACAGATTAATAATCCAAAAATTTTAGGCCAAAAGCGAAAAAAATATGCTATTAGGATAGATAAAAAGCAAGATTTTAAAGTAAAACTTTTAAAGTAAAAAGTGGAGAAGAGACAGGAACTTTTTTTTGTTCTTTTTCAGCACATTTTCTACAAAAGGAACAGAAAGTAGGTATACCAGCATAGCCCGGCAATTCTCCGTAAGTGCTACGATGATCAGCAGTAATCCAGCGCCAGTGATCCCGCTGAGTACTGTGCCGGTAGCTATGCTGATGACTGGAAAAGAGAAAAGGGTCAGTTAGTTGGTATCTAATCAGTTTCAGGACAATTAATAAAATTTGATGTACCGAAACATGGACTTGAAACATGGTCTGATACATAAATTCAAAGAAGCTCAGTGATCTATTCTGGAAGTTTCTTTGCGGTATAAAGAAATTCGCTAAGGAACGAAACTCATATAGTTCATAGAATCAACATATTGAAGTGGCAATGGATAGATTATATCTTTTTTTATGGTGAAGGTAGCAGACGGACATGCGGTCCACGTGATGGTAAGTGGCTACCGCCGTCCATGGCCACCTGCAACACCCTGGTGTTGTACCCCCTGGGGTATGCAGGTGCGCGCCGGCCTTGTAAAATCCTGTTTACAGCGTTCTTGAAGAGCCCCATGTAGCGTAGCGGGAAAACCACAGGAAACAGTTCATTCCACAACTTTCAGAATGTAACATAATCGCGAAACTTTCGCGGTATAAAGTGTCGCGACGACGGCACTCTGCGCAGCGACTCTTGCGACTCTAAGCAGCGCGCAGTGAAGAAGTGTGGATTAACCATACGACGATGACGGGAGATACGATGGTAAAAAAACGAAGTTGGCATCAAATTGAACATTAGAACACGCAGAGGAATGCAACGTCTCTCCGAACGCTGAGGGGTTCTACACCGCCTGTGAGAGTAGGGTCGTTGAAACTTTGAACACCTCGCAGTTGGATGAAGTCAAATGGGTCCAATTGATATTTCAGTACACTGGCCCAGAGATATGAGCAATACTCCCCATGGGGGTTAACCTGTGCTTTGTAAAGCATTAGACACGTTGCCTCGGGGTGAAGTACCGCTTTGTACTGTTCGGCACACCGAGATTTTTGGTTCTTTTCCAAATGACTCCCATATTCTACTTTGATAGAAATGTTGGAGTTGAATTCAGAGTTAAGAGTTCTAAGTTCAGAGATCTCCAAATCGAGACTTGGTCTAAGGTGTCTTCGGTTTCAGACACAAGTCTGACGCGACTCTCTACCACTTGGATCCGAAGGATGTTTGGAACACGGAACTTTGGAACGGAAGCAGTTACCATCATAGACGATTCTGATGCTCCGCCCATACAGGAAGCTGGCGACCTATTCGCACAACCCTTTGGGCAACTCGAAAGATGGAAAGTGGTTTGGAAAATAGCGCTTTGTGTTATACCCTGTGAAACGCTTAGCAAGAATCTAGCAATATCTAGGCCAACAGCTAAAGCCTCAACGGCGTCAAACTAATGGTGTGTGAAGTATGCTAAAATATCACCAGCCGAACTATTATGACGGAATCGGTATTGGCAGCCACTAATCAGCTGGTGATTCTCTAGGTACCCAAGGAACTGTGTGTTTATAACACGCTCCATTACCTTAGACAGGAGGGAGATGATCGCTACCGGCCCGTAGTTGGCCAGGTCGGTGTGGTTTCCTTTTTGGGCAGAGGGTGAACATGAGCTACCTTCCAAACTGACGGGAAGAGTTTCGTGGAGTATGATAGCCTAAGAAGTAAGCGCCGGAGACAATTCAGAACCGCATAATTTTAGCACCACTGCAGGAATACGACCCGGCCCACTCAATTTTCGGACATCGAGAGATGCAAAAGCTTGCAGGACATCACGTTGGGTGAAGCAAATTTCCGTCATGGAGCTCTTATACCGCACGATTGATGGCGATGTGGCACGGCCAACGTCCAGAGTCGAGTTTGAGGCAAAGAAACCTAGTCGGGTAAGAGGTCGACCTTCTCCTTCGTTTCATGGCCCAGCGAGCCATCGGGCTTTCGCAGCGATGGAAGAGGCGACCGACAGAAATTACCTTCAGCAGCCTTAGCGAGCGACTAGAAAGCTCGACTTCTAGAAGAATAACTTGCTAGTCGATCGCCAACTCTGCTGATGTGTTCATTCCTTGTCTTGGTAGTGACCTTCTTGCTGTACCGTGATTAAAACCAAGTATCACAGAGTGTCACTGAATTTTGAATGTGTAAACATTGTATATGATTGATGATAATAATAAGAATTCTTACACTGTGACGCAGGCGTTTGGTGCATTTCGTCGTACTGCGTGCCATGGGTCAATATTAGCGTTAAGAAGATGGCTCCAACCAAGACCTGGCAAAAGGCGATCAGGAGAACTCCAGGGAAGAGGTTGCAAATACCACAACAGCTTTCGAAGTGGCAGCCAGGTTTGTGGACAGCGAAGTGAGGGGGTTCGGGAGTAGTGCAACGACTACTCGCTGCCCGTTTTTCGTTGGTGTAGTCTTCTGTTGTGCTTTTCGCCATCGCTATATTGCTTCTGTTGTTGCCGTGTGAGATAACGTTTTATTTTTGTGACAGGTGACGTTTTGGAATGAAGTTTGAATGTAGAAAGAAATGAGTTTCTTAAAAAGAGTTTATTTTGATAAATTCTAGTATTGATGCATATGCAGATAGTTTGTATACGGTACGATAGTTGTAATAGGGGTTAAAGTATGAAATTGTCGTTTTATAGTAATAGATACTTTGAATTTACATAAAACCTTCATGGTGTGAGATTTTCGAGTGAAACTTTTTCACATGATACCTATGAGGTTCTTGTTTTAAAAAATGTGCAACATTCGATTTTCGACTTTCAATTGTTTTTTTTATTCAGCTTAGACGGGAAAGATGGATACTTCGAAAATCCGAGTAATCTTTGAATACGAGTTCCGACGCGGAACTAACGCGGCAGAAACGGCTCACAATATCAATGCTGCGTTTGGAGAGGAGACTGCTAATGAACGAACCCTGCGTTTTTGGTTTAAACGCTTTCGTAATGGAAACTTCGACTTGAAGAACGAACCACGTGGAAGACCGCCCACACAGGTGAATAACGCTGAATTGAAGGAGATGGTGGAAGCCGATCCGAGTCAAACTACCCAAGAATTAGCGGCATGGTTTAACGTTACCTTACCTACAATATTGACTCATTTGCATCAAATCAATAAGATATAAAAATATGAAAAATGGGTGCCTCATGATTTGACTGATCTGCAGAAAGAAACGCGTGTTGGAACTTGCGTTGCCTTGTTGAATCGGTACAGAAATGAAGAAATATTGGATCGAATTGTGACATGTGACGAAAAGTGGATTCTTTACGATAACCGAAAGCGAAAAATACAATGGCTGACCCCAGGTCAACAATGCAACGCCGCAACAGTGCCCTAAGGCAAAGCTTACCAATAAAAAGGTAATGGTATATTAACTGTTTGGTGGTCTATTCATGGTGTTATTCACTATAACTTTCTCAGGCCTGGTCAAGAAATAACAGCAGATGTTTACTGTGCTGAACTTCGAACAATGATGGCGAAACTAGCAGTGAAACAGCCCCGACTCGTGAATCGATCTTCACCATTATTGCTCCATGATAACGTAAGACCTCACACTGCACGAGAAACCGTTGTAACTCTACAGGAGCTGCAGTTAGAAACCATACGTCATCCTCCGTACTCGCCAGACCTTGCTCCAACGGACTACCATTTTTTTCGTGATTTGGACAATTTTCTACGTGGTAAACAATTTTCTTCCCAAGAGGCAGTACAAAATGCTTTCACACAGTTTGTCGAATCTACATCCCCAGAGTTCTATCGCAAAGGCATAAATGAACTTCCGATTAGATGGCAACAATGTATAGATAATGAGGGTAAATATTTTGATTAAATAAATATGTTACATTTTAGAAAAAAACTAGTTTTAATTTTTCAGTACAAATCGGCAATTTCATACTTTAACCCCTAATATATTCTGATGACCATAAGACAACGCGGGCGGAGCAACGGGAAACAGTCTACGCGGGAGACTCGCAGAATGATAGTCATAGGCAAAAGCAAAAAGGACTAGGAGATAATGTACTCATCGCTCTCAGCCAGCTCCGTTTGCTTTATCTTATCTTTCATTTTTATTTTACTTTTATCAGCAACATGTTTTGTTTGTTTCTCTTAATATAACTTATGCACCTATATATTTAATTATATAATATACTCATTGATTATACCTTGTATGTATTATATTTATTCTTATGTATTATATGTGAAAGTTTGTATGCATGTTTATGTATCTAATAATGGATTATATTTATTTTACCACACCATCTAAATTGTGTCTTTCATGAATCTCCTAATTGAACTTCTCTGATCAAAGAAAGATAGAAAATGCCTTAAGCTCGCCTATTGTATGATATTGTGCAATGTTAAATTCGCCTTTGAAAATAATAGCCAAAAAATTGAGTAAATAAACAAATAAAAGCCAATCTTCTGATTATAATAACTAACATATTAACTGCGCAATATTTGGTATTTTGAGAAACTACATTTACATCAAGTTTCGAACACATTCTGTATATAATTAAAGAACAGAAGTGAAAAAGTAGTTTGTGTGACCCAACAAGAACTAAGCAAAAGTTTAAGTAGGTATTTAATACTGAACAAGGACACAATTTCGCAATGAAATTCCAATTCTCACGTAACCGACATAATATGGTTAATACTTGCAAAATCCCTTCAGTATTCGCTGTCACGGAATTTGGAAACTCCACCGGCCAGTTTGTCTCAGATTACATCGCAAAATTGAAGCTTATTCTACATATAACACTGCATTAAAATATCTATTGGAACTTCAAATTGGTATTTGTGGTTAGTTTGGAAACTATAAAATATATGTAGATGTCGAAATAAATGTGTCGAATTTGTTTTGACTAGTGAATCGAGTATTGTCTCAACAGGGCCTCGATTGAAAAAGAGAAGAATTGGAGGTCTAAGGGCTTAATGGGTTAATTGAAAAAAGCTGAAGAACGAACGCAGAATCCATCTGATTTTAGTAAGCGGCTACTGTCGCCCATGGAAATTGACTATGGGCATGTTGTCGGTCACATTATGTCGTGTTCATAAGAGGCAGCAGTTATGGCCTTCTGTTAGAAGACATTCTAGCAGACAATCCAGTGTCGGATTCCGTGGATGAAATTAGTTATCAAAATTTTGAGATAATTATTAATATAATAAAGTAATGTAAAGTATAATTGAATAAAAGAAACTCCTTATTCCATTATTGGGCTGGGATTGGGAGAGGATTCATAGGGTGGGAGGTATGAGGATGAGGAACTTCTCGTTCCGTTATTATCCTATTCTCCATTTTAAGACTAAGGAATGGTATGGGAGAAAGGGTTGAGAAAATAGGGAGGGATGGGATGGGAATGTGCTCCGGCATATCTCACTCACTACCGAAACACGTACCTACGTACATTGGGGAAATACGATAAAGCAGGAAATGCAGATTTAAATTAAACGAGAAACATTTCAAGGTAGTCTTATGTGAGAGAGGGGTAAAGTGGCCAGTCGAGTACGCCCAGCGGCTGTTGGAATGCAGCGTGCACTCCTCCCCTTAAATACCATTAATTGACACTTATAAAAATAGATCATCTGTTATTTATTACGTACGTTTACAAAAAGCATGTTGCGGTTCCCTTATATAGATTTATTTAAGGTTATTTTTTTTCATTGTTTTATACCATGAAAGCACTACAGTCAATTCGCGTTTAAAAAATAGTGAGTCATCTATGCACTTGCAAGGTAAGGGTGTAGTCACAGTCGAGCTAAATTATCAAATGAAACTTATGTAGTGTGGTATATCCGAACGATGGAATATCTTCATCAGGATAACAAAGTGACAAAATTTTATTTAGTTAGCCCTTTAGTTAGATATTTAGTTTATTTAGCTGTTGCCCGCGACTTTGTTCGCGACGTGGTCTTCAATTTAATGCAATAATATAGAAACATTAGCGGGCGTGCGCACAAGAACTCACCAAAGTTTCATCGCAATCGGATGAATGGTATAGGAACGCATACGGGACAAACAAAGAAACATTCATTTATATATATAGATATATATTAGATAGGATAGTCGTCATTTAAATATATTGAATGTTATTTTCGTTTTATTGCGATTTATCTAATTCGTTTAATTTAACAATCATTGGTAACCCTTATTTTCAAAGGTGATTTTAATGTGTTAGTTTGCTTCTGTTCTCTAATTATTATTTTATAAACTGTATCTTCGGACACACCACAAGAAACTTGTTGTTTCAAACACTATAATTTGCATATTCATATTATTGTCATCACTTTAAACAAATAACTTAAAACATTGTAAATTACTCGTCTCTTTCTCCACTATGAATTATTTATCGATCCACTTTTGTTTTTGTGAACAGGCGAAATAGCGGTTAGCGAAGTTGTTACACGAAAAATTACGAACGGCATGTGATTGTCACATACGTGTACCCGTATACGGAACCCTCATAAGAAGCAAGTCAAATCGTCCGTACAGGGAAACCGCCAATAACGTAATTAGGCGTGCACACATAAAAACAATAATAATTTGGAGGGAAAATGGCGCGTATTTTCAATATACGCTAGATTTCATTAAATTAGGTTTATTTACCAAGGTAACTTTTGAATCGTCGCATAAAACAGCGGGAACATTTTAACAATAGTCCTTAGTTTGGCGAATCGTACTACACACATACACCGCTAAATACATTCACACGCACACACGTTTATACTCAACCGCATTACACGAAAAATCCTCCCTAACCGATGGAGTAACTGTCGTCACGCGTCCGTGCCACACCGCGGGAAAAATTTGTAAAAAAAACTAGAATTTCAGCAAAATTTCCCACGTGGGCGTTCCCTTCAAGCACCAAGAACGTACAATAGTGCAGTGAAAGTGCTCGGCAAATAAGGATAAGTAGGTTTGATTGATCCAGTGCCGCCATGTTTCTAATAAGATCAGTGTTCCTACCTTAATTAACACATTTTACACACCTTTTACAAAATGATTCCCCATTTTATAATAAGGGTATAATAACGGGACGAGAAGCTTGCTGATCCCATTACACCTCCCTTACTATGAATCCCCTCCCAATCACAGCCCAATAATGAAGCACTTATTTATATTGGGGGAACTAGGATAATGTGAGAAATGTGTTTTACAGTAGTCTTCTGTTACGGTAGGTAGGTATGATAGGTATCTGGGGAGTGCCAACGTGTGCGATTTTGAACTGATGTTGGCATGTATCGCAGATGTCTGTGGGCGACAGTATCCACTTACCACCAAGTGGAGTGTATGCTTGTCTGTCGATTTATTTATTTTAAAAAATCATAATGTCACTGGTTCGCTAGCAATAGTAACTTTAAGTGTATTTTGTAAATACGCTTCCGGCCCGGTAATTACTCAGAGAAACCCGACTGATGTAATTAGCGGTTGCCATCTGACGATTCCGGGTTATATTAATTGTTTCGATTATTATATTATTATTATTATTGTATTCGTAATACTTTGTTATGGCGATCATTAGGATATTAGAACGTGGCAAAATATCAAAAATGAAAAGAAAAAACAGTGTAAAAGGAAAATGAACCTAAATAATGTAGACTATAGATTAATGCGAGGAAGCACAAGTTTTTAGTTAAAATGACTCCTGAGCAAAAAGAGAAGAAAAGAGCGAAGGATAGAGAATATGCACTACCAGGGGCGCCGGCTTTTAGGAAACCCGGGTGCTCATGCTCATTTGGTGACTCCTTTAACCCCTGAAATGTCCAGCGCACACACGTTACTTTTGAGGTCGCCTAACATTAGCTAGCGTTGCCAGATGGAAAAAAAATATTTACCAAGGGATTGTGTTATTTCTTGCAACATTAGAATTTTTTTCTATAATTTTATCCTGAACGAAGGAGAAAAAAAATGTTTTGTGATTGACGCGTCCAAACAATTTCATTAACAATAAATTGGACGTATTTGCCGCGCGGCGGCTAGTGTAATAGTGGTATCGCGTAAAGCTGATTCCTGATTAGTTTTGATGTTTATGGTCATGGGTGCTCTGTACCCATTATTTACTTCTCGTGAGTGCTGGAGACCCCGAGTACCCACGGAGTCGGCGCCCCTGTGCACCACCAAACAAAGAAAGCTGAAAAGAAAATAATAAGTGATATGTATGAAAGAGAGAAGAGACAGCAGAGAAAGTTTTGAAGGAAAACAATCACAAAAATATAAGGGAAAAGAAAAGGATGCTGGTAAACATAATGACCGACAGTCCTCCAGATTCTGAAAACGAAAGCGAAAATAATCTTTCCTGTGCATTGCGGAGAAAAATAGGGAGAAAAGCTGCAAAATAAGATAGATCTAAGGATTCAACAGTTTTATTTCAAGAAATTACCGACGATGAACTCTTGGCTATGAAGAGACTAGTCCCCGAAAACCTAGTTACCATACTCATTATCATAAATGTACCTATAATTTTGTGGCAGAAAACATCTGATGAACCGATATTATTACATCGACATGCTTAATTGCTGTAACAAATAAAACTGGAGGTATTGATTGTAATCGAAGAGTGGCAGAGAGGCTGAAGCTCATACGCCTGAGTTAATGGATCTAGACACAGAAATACCTAAGGAACTGCTAAATTCTCTGACTTTCAATAGGCAAACCATTTATGATGTGGTGTGTGGTTCAAGTAGTTCAGATGATAAGATATTAATTACAGACAGTTTCGGATCGGATTCATGGACATGAGAACGACAATGTTGTCGGTACATCCAATGGCCAGAATGAGGAAAGTAATATGTATCCAAATTTCATTTGCTCAAAGACGTTTTAGCTTATAAATCTACAGACTAAAAATCAAAACCTGTATAGATAGATACCATGCCGATGTAGACATCACAGTTGATAAAGGTGGTGAGATAAAAGTGATATTTTTACGTTGTCAGCGTAACTCTTCAAAAATATTCAAGATAGTAAAAATTCTACCTACACCTCAATTGCAGAAAAAGGCAGCCGTGAGTACTACTGTTTTGATGAAAATATTGATATATTTGAGAAGTAAAGAAGAGCTGCGATCCTTTAATTTTGATTTGATGATACTTAAATTATTTTAAATTGTAAGCTTGAAAGTTTGATGATACTCAAATTATTTTAGATTGTAAGCTTGAAAGTTTGATGATACTTAAATTATTTTAGATTGTAAGCTTGAAAGTTTGATGATACTTAAATTATTTTAGATTGTAAGCTTGAAAGTTTGATGATACTCAAATTATTTTAGATTCTAAGCTTGAAAATTTGATAATACTCAAATTATTTTAGATTGTAAGCTTGAAAGTTTGATGATACTCAAATTATTTTTTTGTGAGACAGAATGTCAGCAATTGGTAAGTGTTACCGCCGCCCATGGACACCTGCAACACCAGGGGGTATGCGGGCGCGCCGCCGACCTTGCGAAATCCTATTCACAGCTTTCTTGAAGAACCCCATGTTGTAGCTTAATGGAAAGACCTCTTGAGGCAGTTCGTTCCACAGCGTACGGGTTCGCGGTATAAAATAATCATAGGACCGAACAGTGCGCGACACTTCCGTATGCGGATTCTTAAAACTTAATGAATATATTATTATAATATATTAGTATCTCACTAGTAATTTGTTGTAGCTCAATTGGTATATGAATTAGTTATAATTTTGAATTAGTTACAATAAAACAATGGTCTTCCATGCAAAACAAATGCAAGTTTTTTATAAGCCTCATAATGCATCTTATCTTCTGATCTTCTGCATGAGCGATACGTTACGTCACGTTACCTCTTTTAGAGGAGATGTAGGGGGGGGGGGGGGGGGGGGGGGTTGGTGTAATTCTGAAGCCGTTCGACGACACCACACTAAACGCAATTTGTACTACATTAATATTAAATATAGACATACGGCACCGAGCAGATGATATTCGTATCAAACGTGCAATATATGAGATCGGTAAATTAGAATATATGAGATCAGTAGGTATATTATGTGTGGTTAGTTAGATACGTTGATTTTTGTTTCTATATAAATAATTTCCAATCCAATTTCGGGGCTTTATTTTGTTTAGCAGTAATCATTAATACATGGGTTAATCTATATTTAATGGGTGTATAATATCTCAAACTGTAGCGAGTCACACCGTTAATCATGTAACTTGTAACCGGCTGTGTTCAGTGTATGACAGCGCTGGAATGAAAATGGCGTATTTCAGTATCTGTTGTGTGCTTCTGCTTCCTTGTTTGGTCGCTGGGAAGTCTAAAGCAGTCTCAGTAAGTATACATGTTTATTTAATCATTATTGCATAGTGATAAAGTGCGCACTTAATGCTTCGAAGCTTATTTCCCAGTCCACCAATGTGCTATGCAGATATGTTGCGGTAAGTGCAATCACAGCTAAATGACGAGAACATATCTATAACGCGATGACGAGTTTCCTTCCGATTCACATACATAATACGATCATTTCACTCCATGGAAGGTAACTTCTCGAGATGGAATGGGGTGTAAGGAGTATAATAAGATGAGAAGTCTCTCATCTTATTATACTCCTTATTATCTTATTATTAAGGTAGTCACCTTTGTCCCATCGTACTACCTATTTGTTAGGATAGCATGGAATGTACAATGGTCTTGATTACTCCCGAAACACGATTCTATATTTCACGACAGTTTTCTGTAAAGTAATTCCAGCAGTTCGACACACAGTCAGCTGTGGAATACAGCATCGCCCTCTCCAAATAATTGTCTTTTTGTAACAATCCGAACTGTGTTCTTCTATTGTACTCAGTAATTATTTTCTGCATTTTTCTCTATATTTATATCATTTGTATGTATGTATTATAAGTATTAGGTATATTCATATTATCTTATTCATATGTATGGTCTATATATTTAATATCTATTTTTTTAGTGCGTATATTTATTTATTTAGTCGTATAAGTATATTATCAATGTATTATTGTTATTTATAAAGATGGATTAAGCTTTACTATTTGAGTTCTTCTGCATCCGCTTAAATTTTTTACATTTAACCAACGTTGGACTGGTGGAGAATGCCTTAAGGCATTAAGTCCGCCTCTGTACAATATAGTGCATAAAGAGCAAATAAATAAATAAATAAAACGATTGCTTCTGTTATTAGGGACCATACATAATAACATTAGCGGAAGCAGGACCATGCAAAGAGTTCAAACCTCATCGACCATTTGAGAAGGTGCCGTCGTTGAAGTTCTATTGTCAGTTGTACAACACGACCGAAAAGATCAATTTGCTGCGCGGCTACTTACACGTGATAAAAGACAAAGTAATATTTAAGGTATAATAAATTTTATAGAAACAAGTTAGAAATTATCATAGCCTTTTTTACAGAAAAAAGGCAGCAGACAAGCATATAGTCCACCTGATGGTGAGTGGATACTGTCGTCCATAGACATCCGCGATACATGTCAACATTAGTCCAGAATGACAAACGTTGGCACGCCCCCAGATGCCTACCTTTGCAGATTAAGGAACGGATTGGGAAAATGGGGAGGGATAGGATGGGATGCGAATGGGCTCTAGTCTATCATTTATTGCTTCATGTGGTCTTATGCTATAATTTGTCCGCAAACATGAGCCCCCGTAAGGACACCGTAATATTAAAAAAATATCACATAAATATATAAATTAGCATGTAAATACAGAATTAACAATACAATATATTATTATTAATAATAATAATTGTTAATTTTATATTACGTACTTTACTAAGTATAACTATTATCATCCTTTGTATAGGAAAATCTCTTGCATATTCTATAAACAATTGACGTCTTTATTGCATGACAAAATAAATGACAGAAAAGACATTTGTTGACAAAGTCTTGTACGGTATTTTAGAAACTGTCTGCCTGTATGTTGTCGACCGACTTTAGGATATCATCACCCCATGTTTTCGCGTTGGTATCGTATAAGGTGGCTAAGGGATAACGAAACCGCTACCACAAGCCTTGAGGAACTACACTACCTCTTAACGAGTGGACTCGCCGA
This sequence comes from Sesia apiformis, assembly GCA_914767545.1. Lineage (NCBI taxonomy): Eukaryota > Metazoa > Arthropoda > Insecta > Lepidoptera > Sesiidae > Sesia > Sesia apiformis. The sequence goes on from OU611968.1 coordinate 2,997,110, forward strand.
GCTACTTGATCAGCTGACTTTTTAAATACATACATTCCTCATGCACAAGATAATGTGCATGAGAGCGCTCATCATGTCCGGCAGTGCACGAAACTGCGCTGCTTAAGGATTTAAAAAAGTATACTACAAGTATTTAAATTGATTTATGAAAAGAGTTTTATGAGAATATGTCGGAAAGCTTAGTTTGTTTTTATGTCAGAAGGAAACTCTTAGTTATGTGAACGCCACATGTCGTTTTTCTTGATTTTAGTTATATTTCGTATTTTTGTTCTCAAAAACTGTGATAGTTGTGTTGAATCCGGAACATGCACGATGTAGTTCAACGTTTTAACTAGTCAAAAGATTTTTATTTCTTCAAAATATTAAGATTTAATATGTTTAATTGTAGGAACGCGAGAACATGTTTCGCGTAAGAAAATACCCCATCTCGCCGCACAGTGGAAAAGTTCGCTTAACGGTTCATATGAGTCGATTACCTATATTTCAAACTGTCTATTCCAGGTAAACCTGAATAGTTACTACATTGAGAATGGTAAGCGACAACTTGGATTCCAACTCTCGAATGTGGACTGCAGAACTCTCATAGTTGCGACCCTATCAACAATGTTCGGTATTGGTTTCGACAAGAAAACTTGTTCGATAGCTAAGGTAATACTTGTGTAGCGACTCATCGTTTGATACGCGACGACACGCTGTTTAATGTTTTTTTTTTAGTAAACTGTTTTTCTTTAGTGGAGTTCCTAATTACAATTTTAAAGGATGTTCTGTAGAGTTCGTTAGATGTATATTGTGTTGGCTGTTATACATGGTATTTAGCTCTTTTCATTCAGTCACTATCGTCAAACTTCTCTAACTCGTCGATCTATCTGTACTCTTATATCGATGATCTGGCCGGAAAGGGTCCCCCCACACTACGCTTCCCGGTACGTGGTCACGCCTTCCTGATTTACAAATCATCCTAAAATATTAAATATGGAATGTATCCACAATCATTATTGGTGTGGGACATTTGAATGTAGGTGTTGCATGAATTTATTGTTTAAATGATTTCAGGGAAACTACACGTTTGAAAATATAGACTACAACACAATCGACCACCTGTGGATGACCACAAGAGAGTATGGGGAGATGGTATACAGAGTGGAGGGGTTCTTTGGAAGCTTGACCTACTTCTGCTGGGAATCAAAAACCGTTGTAAAGCCTTTAAAATAATAATTAACTCATTGATATTTAAGAAACAAATATATCTCGTAGTCCAGGATTACTGCAACAATGCAAGTGCCTTAACAATGAAATGCAAGGGGTACGCTTGGGGCGTTCAACTAGCCAAATTATTCCGACCTCACAGATTTTTCCCCCCATAGAAACTTTGACATCCCGCTTCACTTCTTTAGGGGATAAATTTCGAGAAATTTCTTCTTAGTGATTCTTTAAGCGATAAAAAGAAGCCACTGTTCAAATTTCATGTTTGTAGCTTCAGCGGTTTTGGTTTGGCGTTGATCAATCAGTCAGTCAGAACATTTCTTTTTATATTATGAATAAATAATGAGCTGGAAGTCGGGCCGTTCCAAATGATTTATTTCTGTGGATATGTATGTATTTCATTTCTGTGCACGAAAATGGAACCATGTTGGGAAATCTTATTGGGATGTTATGTTTGGGAAACTTGTAAAACCTTCGGGAATATATCTAGTGTAATATATATAGTGAAGAAAATTAATTCCACATTGGTAAATAAGGCGCCTTCTCACTTGGATTTGTATTGGATTAATCCGTTTATATAATCGGAATGGGACCTTTTTAGAATCTACATGTACGGTTTTGTTGTCCTGTCTATAACGTTCGTACCGCTCGTTACTCAAACCGGACGCCTAGGCGATGCACGCCTAACCTAGGTGAGGCTCGGGCGACGCGTGTAGAATAACATATATACTAGAATTGTAATGTAAGTCATGAAAATAAAAATCTGAAAATCTAGATATATATAATATAAAATAATAAACCTGAGAGATTGAAAGGTCACCTCCAAATAGACACTGCTTATCTATGTATTAATTATTTATTTGAATATATATAATATTTAATTTTATTTGATATGTTAAGTTACATCTTAATGTTACATCTTAAGTGTTTATAATTATTTCTTACGTTTGTATATTTTAGTTATTCCAAATTTTTTTTTTTTTTTAAATTGTTGTTCACTTACACCTACCCTACCATCACAATATAGCCCCGAGGTTGCTATATATCATTAAGTTCGCCTTTTGTTAAAACAATAAAGTGTATTTTTTTATAGAAAAATGGCGGCAGACGAGCATACAGTCCTTATGGTAAGTGGGTACTGTCGTCCATAGACATCCGCGATACATGCCAACATCAGTCCAAAATGACAAACATTGGCACGCTTCCGGATGTGCTGCCTACATTTGCAGATTCATCAATGGATTAGGAAAATGCGGAGGGATAGGATGGGATGGGAATGGGCTCTGGCATATCTCACTCACTACTGAAACACGTACGTACATTGGGGAAATACAATAAAGTAGGAAATGCAGTACATTTCAAGTGTAGTCTTCTGTGAGAGGGGATAATGCGCCTAGCAGCTGTGGGAATGCAGCATACACTCTCGCCTACAACAAATAATAAACAATAAAATCTACAGTAAAAACTGGTAGAATCTATTCTACCGTCGATACTGAACCCATTTTCATGCGTTACTTCAGTGATAGGCTGTATATATATAGCTATAGGACCACGAGAAAACAGCCATATTTTTTTAAATAAATTAAAACAATAAATTAAAAGGCATCAATAATATGATCTATGTAAGGTTTTTATTGTGTTCAGAATGAACACAGTATCTACGAGTATGTTATTCATTTTGCTTATAAGTTGAGTAAACTTTAGCATTGATATGTAAACTCTCCTGCTAACATTTATAACTGTGTGAGAAGCGGCCGCACCTGTCCACCTGTCAGACAGGTAAACAGATAGGTGGCTCCAACTTCCATTTACTGCGGAACTCTAAAACGGAAAATGCCATTGCAATTTGTGGGCTGTACTTTACCTAATTGCTGGAAGATTTTAAATCCATTATCATGCACTTCGAAACATTTTGGGGATATTGTTCCTTTTATCTTGAGTGCTCAATCAAAATAATGATGTCATTTTAGGGGCTGGATATTTTTTTGGAGATATACTTAAAAATCGATTTGTTTAAACATAAAACAACATAAAGGATTATCGATTTCATAATTATCTATTGTTATGTTTGTTATATTAAAGTCAATTATTACTATTATTATTATTTTATAGAGTAGTGAACGGACGAGCAAAAGGTCCCACGTGTTGGTAAGTGTTACCGTCACCCATGAACACCTGCAACACCAGGGGGCATGCGGGCGCACCCGCATGCCCCCTGACGACCTTGCAAAATCCTATTCACAGGTAAGAAATGAAATGAAAATTCAAATTGAAGAGGTTTGCCCATAGTGATTGGATGAGGTGTAAGGAAAACCGTATGTGGTGGCGTGCTCCGGGAGAGGCCTATATTCAGCAGTGGACATAGCAACACATAGGCTGATGGTATGGTATTGCACTCCCCTTCCCTGCACCTTCCTATGGTCTTATCAACCTTGTGGTTATTTCGATTGAATCATGGGAAGAGAAGGTACACCGTACTTGCGTAGACTCTTTTCAACCTTTGACGGTGATTTGGTATTGGTTTTTGGTATTTTTGGGGGTTTGACGTCACAATAACTCTCAGTCCGATGCCGAACAGCTCGTAATTCTACCTGCTTTTCGGTTAACGTCATCGGTGTGCGAACTATCGCAGTCGTCCATTAGCCCATAAGCCTATACAATCCTATTGCTGGATGCAGGCTTCCTATTGTGAGTACGAGGGGCTCAAGTGCCTTAAAAGACCACAGCGGCCATTACGAATTTGTGAGGGATTTAGAGTTAAAAATAAACAAATACAAGATATACAACATTACTGTGGTAGTCAAATAACAATAAGTGGATTTCTCTATAATCTTTATTGTAGTAACGTAAAAAAAGGTTAGAAATAAAATATCTTATGAAGAAGACACGGTAGAAGTGAACGGTAGATGCAATTCATTTGATAAATCTCGTAGGTACGTGTACCAACTTAAACTTTAGACTTTTCACATAAAATTAGAACGTGATATGAAACCGCGAGCACCGACAATTTTCGACGCGAACGGGGAGTGCCGCGAAAAGTTAAATTGTATTGTAACTTGCCACTTACAATCTTATATTGTTATAAACACAAGTTGAATACAAATAAGCGACATGAGAAACTTGTGAGATTTATAGGTAGCAGAAACTATGGAGCGGGGGACACACTGGCGTGCGGACAGACCGTGGAAATTTCAAATGACGTAAGGGGAAAAGCGACATAATTCAAAGAATCCGTAAGTATCCCAAACGCACTAGGCAATCTGGCTGCGGCAGCCAATTCGACGTACGAGTGCTCATTGGAGAGCGCATACTAGGCAGCTAAGAATCTCTGGCTGTGGCACCACGTGGACGATCGCACAGGTAGCCGTTGACTGCACGCAGCGAGAGCGAGACAAAACAATACGATAAACATGTATAATGCTGCCCGCGCACTTCTCAACGCACCCAGAGGTGTTAAGTTTTTTTGTTGTTCTATCTAAAACGATCGTAGCTCTCATTACTTAGTACAGGGTAAGTTGTCTTGGCGACGCAGCGCGGGCGGCAGCATCACACCGCCGAATTGATTTAAACTGTGCGCAGAGTAAATTATAATAAAAAGAATCTACATTAAAAACTGTAACAATGGATTATACTCTCGATATTGAAGCACCTATTTCCAGCTTTTGCATTATTTCAGTGGCATGTTGTTATCCTACATTTTGCTGAAGACCGTGTCCGTATGTCGCGTACGAAAGCCAGCCAGTTTCCAATACAGGCAAGTTCCCCGCAAACCGCTGTACTCAGATTAATAAATGGCCCACATCAGTTCGCTGCCAGTTCTTTTATGGTATTACACTGCAAGTAGATTAAAACTTATTTCGTTATCGCCAACCTTACTAAAGCTTAAAATAATTGTTCGAGTGACACGTGTAAAATTAGTTTCTAAGTATATTTCTTGGGACGTAGGATTCATCGATATAAACGACAGGGCCACATGAAGTTTAACAACTTTTGACTAATTTAAAAAAATGTATGGAAAATAATGAAATCTCCCTTTGTATGTTACGTTACTGATGGTATGTTTGTATTGATGCATCTATGTATGTATTTATGTATTGCATTCATCTCAAGTAAGTGCATGTATATATAAAATATATTTTTCTAAGTTATATTGTCTTGATATTACCATATGTAAAATTGCACCATCTACATAATTTGTTATTGTTATCTGTGTTCTCCTCACCACCCAAAGGTTGGCTGGAAGAGATCGCTTCGGCGATAAGGCCGCCGGTTGTATTTTTCATGTTACTTATTTGTATTGTCTTTTTGCAACATCTGTTGGTGTACAGTAAAGAGTGTAGGGACACAGAGTTGACTACAGAACATTTTGTAGGGGGAGAGTGCACGCTGCATTCCCACAGCCGCTGGGCGCACTCGACTGGCCACGTTACCCTTCTATTACAGAAGACTACTCGTACCTTGAAATGTACTGCATTTCCTACTTCATCGTATTTTCTAAATGTCTTGTTTCGGTAGTGAATGAGATATGCCAGAGCCCATTCCCCCCAATCCGTTCCTTAATCTGCAAAGGTAGGCAGCGCATCCGGGGGCGTGCCAACGTTTGTCATTCTTGACTGGTGTTGGCATTTATCGCGGATGTCTATGAATGACGGTATCCACTTTACCATCAGGTGGACTGTATGCTCGTCTGCCGCCTTTTTTCTATTAAAAAATATATGTCTTATTATGCTCTGTGGTGTTGACAGTGACGCTATACGGCAAATTGCTGACAACGTAAAAACACCGTGCGCTTTTTGCGTGCACTCTGTCAACAGTTAGTCTATTCTTCCCCTTAAACAAAACATGCAATTCGCGGTGTAGCGTCACTGTCGACACTGTGTCCCTACACTCTTTATTGTACACCAATATATGTGTCCCTACAAGAGTTTATCTATCTCCACTTACCATTACCATTTTCCACTTACCATCAGGTGTTCACGGAAGCAAGTATAACATCTAAAAATATATAAATAACAGGAAAATAAGGACATGTATTTAAACGAACAGCGAAGGGCATGTGATCTAAGTGGCATACGTACTTTGCGCCATTTTGAAAGATTCTCGACTTTGCAGCCGCCAACTAAACCCGAATAACTCGATAGAAGATATCAAAACAAAAACAAAAATGTCCTTAGGTAAAATCTCCTAATACGTATCGAAATTGAGATAATCAAAGTCAAACTTGTAACTATCAATATTAAGTTTCTAGACGTTTTAGAAGTTTTTCCTGACAACATTTTCTGTATATTTTCACGATTCACGTGTCTTGGTTCCGTCTGAAAATCAGCGCTGTATGCTGTTTGTATGGTATGCGCTGAGACGGATACCCTTTCGACATACATGGGACCGCGCAGTTTTATCGCCTTGTTTTAATTTCATTTTTTTTATTTGCATAAGTATGTTTAATTAATTTTTAGAATAAAACATTGTCACACTATTGCGATCACTTGTGTGTATGAAATAACAATTTCTATCTATCTATTTTGATATCTTCTATGGATGTTTTACAGCTAATTTAGACGTTAAAACATATATTTCGTCCCTAGCATATACAGAGTCGTTATGTCGCCTTTGATCTACTCGGTTTAACGAAGTCTCTTATTTTTGGAAACATCTCGTTCCAAAATATTTTATATGGTCCAAATAAGATGTGATAGATCGACAGAAGTCCTCAAAATAAACGAAAAATGTACTAAAGTATTTTTGTTAATGCGTCTAGAGACCAAGCAGGGTCCGGGCCAGCGCCAACGGTATCCTGGAAATGTTTTCGAACAAGTTCGACTGTCAGTACATGAAGCGTTGTTGTATGCTACATGTGCTGACAAATAAATTAGCATCAAAAAAAAAATGCTATGATCCTGAGTTGGTCGAAATAAAGAATTTATTATTATTATTGTTAATATTGAAAGTTATAATTTTGATCTTGTTTATCTCAGTTTCGAGACGTTTTAGGAAATTTTACCTTTTTACATTTTTAGTTTGTTTTGACGTTTTAAATCGATTTATTAAAGATTTGTTGGCAACCGCAAAATCGAGAATTTTTGAAAAGGGCAGAAAGTCGGTATGCCTGGCTCCATACAAAACGGTCCCAACCCCATTTATAGCTATAAATATACCTTTGGTATATTTATAGGTTGGCTATCTATAGGTAAATTAATAATAGGTTAATAATAATATGTATAATAGGTTGGCAACAAATCGTTATCAGCTTACAATGTTCTTAATGTCAACGGAATTTTACTATTCTAGGCAGCCAATAATTACGGATGTCCGTTAAAAAGTAAAATCGCGTTAGAATATAATACATATTAATTGGAATATACTTACTCCACTCCACCCCACTCTACTCTACTCCACTGTGCTCTACTTTACCTTACCCTACCCCACTCTATACTATATTGTAACATACTTATATCATTAGCCTATGTCTCTCTACTACAGTTGGATATACGAGTAGGTCTCTCCAAAAGTCCGCCTCCACACAATATTTTTACCAACCACCACAGGTGTGTTGATGAAGGAAATCAATTATATGTTGTAGAGAAAAGAAATGATTTATTACAAAAACTATCCTAAATAATATGAAAATTTAGGTTTACAATTAGCGGGTAGCTAACGAGCGAATTCCATAATTAACAAGGTCAGTGTAAACAAATGTAGGGTGTGTGAGTGAGACGACAATATCTTCTTCAAGTCGTTGTGTTATACTTATATGCGTTATATGGAATGAGGAGTAAAGAATATAGTAAAGATATAGAGCTTACTCCATTATACTATGATACTTTCTATTTGATAGGATAGGATGGGGAGTAGGAAATATAATGAAATGACTCTTCTCTTATCCCAATATACTCTCCACTTGATAGGAAGGGAAATGGACTGTAACCATTACACCCTAAACATGTATTTGACACAGTGCTCTGTGAGAGGTACAGTAGCTGTAGCATTGTAGCATGCGCCCTCTAGATTCAAAACCATAGAAAATAGTTTTATTACCCAGTACCAACAGCTGCAACAGAAGGATTCTTTAGGTCTCCACTCATGTTGATTCCTGCCAGTATTCCCGTGATGGTCGGGAAGAATACTCCGAAGCATTTGAACCACGTGTAACCATCCTGGTAGTCAGACCAAGTATTGTTAGCCATGGTACCATCCAGCCAACCTGGGAACTCAGTGCCTAAAATGAGATGTAGAATATACATTAATATTTATTTATTATACACTTTATTGTAGATTGTCCTACAAAACGCAAGCTTAATGCCTTAAGGCATTCTCTACCAGTTAGTCTTTGGATTCTTCAAGTCAAATAATCTCCGAATCATAGGACTTACATTAAATTCTTAGTTTTTAGAGTAACGTAGAATAAATTCTTGAGAGACTAATCGAGAATTATATAATGTCACTTACATATGATATTAAGTGGAATCCAGTGATATATTACCACGGTATGCCACTTAATTTTACTAATGATTTAATGGAGGGAACATTAATGGTTTAGGATATTTTAATTGTTTCTAATAGAAATTATGTTGAAAATGCTGTCTGTTTCCCAAATAAAATTAAATGAAAAATAAAGTTCTCGATCCACCCGGCCGCGGGGCGTCTCCCGCGCTGCGTTTGCCGGTTCCTGACTTCCATTCCGGGACTTGTCTACCCCAACGGTTATTGGTCCTGCGGTAAATACGACCTGCTCATTGATATTTCAGCGTCCTGATGCTATGAGCTATATATCGGTGACTTTAGTTCTTTGGTGAACGAAGACGTTTCGGATCTTATCCAGCAAAGAAACGCCGAGCATATATCTCTCGAATTTGTGAATGAGGCCCACCTCAGACATACCTTTACTAAATATAAATCAATGCTACCTACCTAAAGCATTAACCAGACGAAGTTATTGGATTTATTATAAATCGTAATCAGTAATTTTATTCACATCTAATTAATAAAGACGAAAATCCATTTTCGCATTGATTAATAGCAATAGCAGGGTACTTCTCAGAATAAATAAGGAGAAATGATTAATATTGCTTTGAAGCGCATTATTAATGTTTTTATGGAAGTTGTCAAAATTACCGTTTCTGTGGAAAGAATGTTGATAAAACTTTATTTAAAAAAAAAAAGCTTTGTAGCTCTCTATCAGAGTGTAAAGTCGTGGTTTAGTATCGAAGAGTCGTTGACAAAACTTGACAAAATACAGTGCAAACGTTTGATATTTTTAAGCTTGTTTTACATTTGTCCAGCCGTTATTCGCCAATGTTTATACTTTTAAGAAAGCTTACCTCTTTATTGAAATTTAGACCAAAGGGAAAGGGTCCTTAAATATCAACATGTACCAATACATACATTTAAAATATACCTGAAATGAAAGCTTTTATTTCATTGGTCTTTTAATGTTAACGCAGTCAATGTCAAAACTGTTGGCACTATTGTGCCACCTGATTTATTTCTATCTGAAATATTTATGTGTTTTCAGAGATTGTATGCTACTTCCCAGATAGATATACATTATATATTTGGCTTAAGGACTGTCTATCTGAAATAACTAGGTACATTAAAATTTCCGACATGCGAACGGAGACAGACAGAGAGACAGAGAGAGACAGACAGACTGAAAATGGATATCAACTCAGTTCCTAACAAGTCTGTTACCTTTAATTGGTTGAATTCTCCCGAGTTTTTCCCGTCGCTAATTTTAAAGTAGGTACTAATCCAACATCGCTTTTACTTCAACGCCGATCAGCCAATAGTGGAATTGAATTAGCGCGAAAAGCGAAGCGAAGTGGGAAAAATCGAACAGGAAACTAGTACTTTGAAGCGACTAATGAATTTGAACTTAAATATCGGAAAGTGAGAAATAAGGAAAAATGTGTTTAACAAAATAAACGAAAAGGGTAAAATTTGTTGAACGAACAAAGTTTAAAAGATTTAAGTATTAATTTAAGTAAGTATTAAGTTTATCTATATTTTGATTTTAATTCGCGATATTTCATTTCGCATTGCTAAAAAATATTTCTTTATAAGCCTTGTTAACTTGTTTAAGAAGGCAGAGAAAGAAAGTTTGGTTCGTCAATGACATTTATGACACCTTTTAAAAGTTAAGTAGGTATTAAACATTAAGTCGTGTTGATATTTTTTTTTTTCCTTTTTAACGTCCCACTGTAACATCCCACTAGGTAATCACTAAGGGGTTTCAGGCCATACTCACGCGGGCCCAATGCGGACTACAGATTTTGTGTTGAATATATAAATAAAGATGAATGAATGTATTGAGTACATTATAAATTGTGGTCGTACGGTTATGAAATGCATTGTCCGTTTTGTTCACAAATCCAGACATCAAGAAATATTTAAAAAAACTAGCAGTGCTTGACTTCGTTCGTGGGACCTTTAGACTTTAGAGGAACTCCATAACGGATCGGGATACAATGTTACTAAACGTTCATCCAAGTCATAAAAACTATGTCATAAAAATCCGTCCCATGGTTTTTGCACGATGCGTGTTCAAACGGACGGACAGACAGACAAAAATTCCAAAAAATGTTTCTTTCTGGGCTTATATATCATTCCTTGTTCACACTGCAATGATTTTTTAAAAACAAAATGTGCAGACACGGCTTTATTGCGATTAAATCATATGTTAGACATTTCCCTTTTTATACCTCTGTGATCTTTTAACCATTGATTTTTTACAAAATAAACTTCGTCTGTTCATTTTAAACTTTAAATTCACCACGTCAGTTCACGACTGACGAGGTTAGACGCTTGAAAATTGAGTCGGTGTAGAAAGATAGAAATTATTTTCGTGACGTAACGTAGAGTAGCGACGTAACAGAGACGACATGCAGTAGGTAAAGTGAAGAAACTTTTGAAATACGAGTACGTTTCACAACTTATAATCCTACTATCGTACTGCAAATACCACTTTATTCTATTCTCCCAATGTACGTACGAGTGAGTGAGATATGCCCGAGCCCATTCCCTCCCCATTTTCCCAATTTTTTTCTCCAAATCAATTCTGAAACCTCCAAAAGTAAGCAGCGCATCCGGGGGGGTATGCCAACGTTTGTCATTCTAAACGGTGTCGTCTAGAGTACGTGTAGAAAAGTACACTGTTACAGTTAAAACCCGTTTTCAGTAAAAACTCGGTTTTCTTAGTTAAAACTGGAATTTACTGACAAACATATTTGAATGTTAGTTACGACTAGTTTTAACTGGGGAAAACTAGTTTTAACGGAATGAATCATTTAAAACTATTAACGTCAATGTCACGGGCTAAAGCCCAATTAACAGCATACAGCACCTCCCGTCACAGAAGTGCGGTCCATCCGCATTTCCTCGATACGGAGGTGTCGCGCACTGTTCGGTCCAAAAATTATTTTATACCGCGAACCCGTAGGCTGTGGAACGAATTGCCTCAAGAGGTCTTTCCATTAAGCTACGATATGGGATTCTTCAAGAGAGCTGTGAATAGGATTTTGCAAGGTCGGCGGCCCACCCGCATACCCCCTGGTGTTGCAGGTGCCCATGGGCGGCGGTAACACTTACCACCACGTGGGACCGCTTGCTCGTCCGCCCACTAATCTATAAAAAAAAAAAAAAAAATATCGAGATGTGTCCGGGCAAACCGCGAACACAGAAACATTTAGGCTTGATTAAGGTTAGAATTGAGCCGATCACTCCGCTACGCTTCGCGATCGCCTCAGACTTTGTGGTTATATTTTTTTAAACACCGCGTAAATCGTTTTTACCCAGAAACAACTCAAGCGCATTCGCGGCTTGCCCGGGCACATCTTGATGTGCACATCATCACTGATTTCAATTGATTTTGTCTGGTTTTAACTAACACTCATATATAGTATGTATGTCAGTAAATTCTAGTTTTTACTGGGCAAAACTAGTTTTAACGAGAAAAAGCGTGTTTTTACAGAAAACCGGTTTTAACTGTACAATATAATTAATGTCTATCGTATATACGCTATAGCTTATCTGTGCTCATATTGTTTCCATTGTTTGTTATTTTTATTACAGTGTTAATGTCTACTGTTTATTCTGTATGAAGGTTTTAAGTTTCCTAACCGCTTGGGCCGCCGTTTGACTGTTTAGTGAAAAAGCACTTGGACGCAATTGGACTTCGCATCGGTTCTGGATCTTATCCAAAATCTATTAAAATATGGACCAGTGTTATAATAAAATGAAAAGTTTTCTTAAATGAGAAAGCCTATAATATATTCCGTGGCAGCTGCCAGTTTAATACGTCGCGTGGTCGATATTTACAACCTTTATTTTGTCACCGCTTTACCATTAAGGATGAAGCCATTAGTTTTTGCAATAAAATACCAATTATATACCTAAACCAGCCCTTTTTGTATCCATTGTTGGAGACGGACCTTCCCATGCACATTGTCTTGAGCATGAGGAAGCGTAAATACGCCACGTCGGCCAAGCGGGCTGGTAAGTCCACTCTTTTACAGGTGGTATAGTTCCTCATATATATATATAAATTTCTAGCAATTCACCGCTGATAGCGAGCTTCGGTGAAAAAAAAAACCTGTTTTCAAAATTCGTATACTACTTTTTATCGATACTGTGATATTGAGCTTGTCGTGCAGCGGGTAGCAGCGTTTAACGAATGACACGCTGTCGTTTAGAAGTAATGGCTTTTATCGGCCGCTGCTCGGATGCCGGGTAAATCCTTGTGAGGCTGCGATATGATGGCAAGTGAAGCGGAACAAAATATGTATTGATAGGTGTGTCATACTTTCACTGCACTTTGGAACATATGTGGTTTAACTGTACCTGCAGTTCACTCCATTAAAAAAGGAGAATTCCATCCTCTGTTTTTTAATAAATACATGTACCCATTTCACCCAACTATCTAATAAATAATTAGAACAAAATGATTGATTATCATTTATCATTAAATATAAATTAAATGAAAATGATTAAATAATACATATAAATTGATTACATAAAATCGGTGTGCGAATTTTGTTACATTATCATGACATCATACAAGTCATCATGACACGACGCCCTTATTATGTGAATCTATAATTTCCCTTATAATAATAATAAGACGATAAAGCATTTTTGTGTTTTTCTTCTGTGTGTTTTGGTGTACAATAAAATATCCAGTTATCTATCTATGTCACGCGACCGTTCGTGTCATTGGTCGCTGCGATCAGTTTGGTTGTCGATCATTTGATTAGGCGATAGACTAATAACCACGTTCGCTTATCACTCAGCTCAAAGCTGAAGCGGTAGCTCGCTGCAGACCTCTCTCTCTACTATAGACCATTCGGTGTAATTCCACGAAGAATTCTCTCGGCTTCGCTACTTTTGTATTAGCGAGGCCGGGCCATAGCCGGGCCCATAGGACCCCGGACCTTTGTTATGTTTACAAATCCCTTTTGCAGCTCATATTAATACATTCAGTAGATAGCTACGTAATGCTGACCGCAAACACAACGTTGTAATACCTACTATTAACTCTGACGACTGATGCGGTGCCAAAGCGCAACGGGTTCGATAGACTGTCGGACACTCACTCATCTGTTTGTTTGGTTTGGGCGTTTGGGGTTTGGGCGGTGTGTTCTTATTTGTATGTGTCTCTAAACCCACTACACAGGGAATCCTAGTGTGGGCCATTGAGTGTGGTGGAAGAAAATAATATATATTAGGTAGGTAATCGAATCTTATTTTTAGAATATTGTATTTTTTATTTCGATTAAACCATTTTTTAACGGTAAAAATGTTTCTATATCTCGATTAAATTTCCAATATGAGCCAAATAGGATTAGTAATTCCAAAATTATGACGGTGAAAACATCTCGAAAAATTGTAACAAAAAGAAAATCTAATTGTATACATTCAAACTGGTATGCCGTTGGATTGGGCTGGTAAACCTCTACAACGTTTGTATAACTTATTTGTTTCTAAAACCTTCAGAATTCCCGGTATACAGAAAATTGAGAAATTCCAACTGATTCTCATCACACTGACTGACGCTGCGCAGACCACGAATAAAGAGTGATACTAGACTACAGTAAGGTCGATAATATGCTAATGTATACAAAACCCTCTAGCCCTTATTTGTTCTTTATTGCACAAAGTGACAAAAGGCGGACTCAAGCATTATAGGTAAAATTAAGTAAAACAATATTTAATAGTGACACAGGAGATGGCGGGACGACTTAGGCGCATACCACAGGACTTGGCATTAAGCAGAGTGGTTTGGCATAAAAAAGGGGAGGCCTTTGTTCAACAGTGGGACACAAATATAGGCCAATAAAACATGAAAATAAAATGATGACGCATTTTAATTCAAGAATTATAAGATTTATAATTACAAGAATACAAGAATTATAATTTAATTCATAATTGAAATATTATAAGATAAATAAACATATACATGCATTCAAGATTAACTATTCAGGATTTCGTTTTTGTTGCCGACCGAACCGCTTCTATGAAAAAATAATAATAATGAAATGTTTGCAAGAAATAGTGGTTCTCCTAAATTAATTGTTGCATAACATAAATATTGATGAATTACCCGCTTAAAACAACAACAAAAATAAAGTAAATCCAATAAAAAGTTTAAGGCTCACAGCTTATCAAAGCAAATACAAGTTAATAAAAGTTTATTAAAGCCAAGGATTAATTAAATGTTGACAGAGTGCGGTTTCAAAAACTCGTGACAAGAATAAAGGGCGGGAAAATTTGGGTAACCATAGATATAGAAAAATATAGATGGAATCTGAATTTGGTAAACACAATATTACACTTTTTTTATAGGATAGTAGGCGGATGAGCAAGCGACCCACATGATGGTATGTGATTACCGCCGCCTACACCAGCTATACCAGAAGGTATGCGGGCATGTCACCGCCCTGTTGGTTTTTTTTTCTCTTTTTTTTCTTTGGAATGGCTAAATTCTTGTGGCCCTAATGACCTTTCAAGAGTCACCGGACATGTATAGTTGAGGGCGAGCGCAAAAGGCGCTCAGCCAGAAGCAAAGAGTGTCTGCAGCAACGAGCCTAAGGGTTCCCCTGCCGGTAGACCGGCTGGTAAGGAACGGATCTCGGCTTAGGGCGTTGCTTTGGGATCGCGAGTCGATGAGAAGCGCCCAGGCACGTGCCGATACCTGGTAAAAGTGTTGGCTGAAGGCCGATGTGTGTTCACGGTGTAGCTAGGGTGACGTTCTCGTCTCCGCCGGCTCCGGACGGTGTATATGTGTAGTCTATGAGTGTAGTGTAAGAACCGCATTGGCAGCAGTAATTGGGTCGTCGGGGTCGTTTAAGACGTGCCAAGGAGGATGACGGCAACGGGGAGGGTCATTTCTATCGGGGACAGGTTAAGCTGTCAACTACTAGGGGGTTGCGATGGTAAAGGGAGTCTGTCGTGGTAGCGTCGGGCGGAGATATCTGTTTGTTTATTCAGAACACGACTATAAAATAAGACTGTATTAGGACTAAGACTATATTCTGTTGTCTATTGAAATTAATACGACTTATTATGACTCATTCGAATAAAAAGAAAGTCGCATTAGAAAGAATTTTCGAAATTCATTAGAATATTATCTAGATATGAGTAGTGGGGTGATATTGCTGGTCGATCTCTCTCTCTCTCTCTCGCTCTTACGTGGTATAAAATACACGTCACTGGGAGGGGAAGGGTGCACGCTGCAATCCTACAGTTGCTGGGTGCATTAAATTGGCCACGTTCCCCACTCTTATAGGAATGCTACCGTAAAATGCATTTCCCATTTCATATGCCAGAGCACATTGCCAATCCATCCTATCCTATCCCTCCGCTTTTTCCCAACCTCCAAATCTTTTTCTAATTCTGCAAAGGTATGCAGCGCATACGGGGGCGTGCCAACGTCTTTCATTCTGGACTGATGTTGGCATGTGCTGCGGATATCCACGTGCGACAGTATCCACTAAGCACCAGGTGGACTAGCTGCTTGCTTGCTGCCGTCTTTCTATAAAAAAGAGTCTATATAAATAGTATAATATTTATTATAGTTTCATCTGTCTTTAAAAAATATTTATTTATTTTTATGTATGTAATGTATTTGCTTTTATTCAAGTCATTGAGCGAATGCCCCGGTCTATAGAGTTGTAAGTCTATGTCAGAAACCACAAACGGTTTCTACCAATTCTACTGAGAGAGGAAAAGTCATTTGGAATTTTAATTGGTTTCATTATGAAAAATGTTCTATTTAGAATGATTGATAGAAAATGATTAGCATTCCGACAGTGTGTGTCTCCCATGGATATTGCTGGGTAACAAGCCTCTCCTCTCCTCACACCACACACGGTCTTCCTAGTCACGCCTAGGAAATTGACACTAATTTTGAAGAATTAAGGTAGCTTTGGTCACGCGCGTATTAATTATCTTAAGTATAAGGAAGAGGTTTCATGTAAGCAAAGAGTTTATTATATCTAATTACGATTGGCTGGGAGAAAATGCTTTATACAAAACAACAACACTTTATTTCAAACTACACAATATTTCTACATATTTGTAAATGTAAATGAATTTATCAAAAATGAAGATAGAAAACAACAGCTCAGTATAAACCGCAGTGCATTAGATCCGCCTTTTGTTAGAACAATGAATGCAAATAGACAAAATAAATAAATTCATAGTTCAATAATTCGTTTCAGTCATAGAGATTGACACAACCCGAGCTCCGTGGGCACAACTACACTATTCATACCGTGTCTAAATAAACAACTCACGTGAATTCAATAAACACGCTTACTTAGCAAATATTGCTTTGAGCTTGTCACCTTAGGCACAGTATACGTTAACAACAGTACGATGAGTTATTTAGTTAGAACTATAAATAGCGCGTTTTTATATAGAAAAAAGGCGCCGGAGGAAACATACAGGTCCACTTGATGGTAAGTGGACACTGTCGTCCATAGACATCCGCGATACATGCCAACATCAGTCCAGAATGACTTACGTTGGCACGCCCCCGGATGTGCTGCCTACATTTGCAGATTAAGGAACGGATTGGGAGAAAGGATTTTAATGGGATCTGGCATATCTCACTCACTACCTACACTCACTACACTTAAATACGAGTACCTAATTTGGAGAAATACGATAAAGTAGGAAATGCAGGAAATGTAGGAAATGCTCTCTGAGAGAGGGGTAATGTGGCCAATCGAGCACGCCCAGCGGCTGTAGAAATGCAGCGTGCACTCTTCCCCTACTGTTACGTAGGGGGACGTGTGAAACACACACATGACACTTGAAAGTGCCACACGACAGAGGATTATGCAAGAAAAGGCAATTCGAGAAAATTATTATTATAAATTTTATTTTAAAAAAGGTCACAGTTAAATAACGTAATTGGATTTAAACATACTTAAGCTATTTAAGATCTACCATTTTATAAACCAATCTTATGAATGTGTGTGGGAGGTATATTAAATGTCCAAAAGGTCCATGCATCAGACAAAATCCTTCTGGGAGCAAATTACTTACAGTTTAAAATGTCCTTATAATAAGTCCGCCACAATGAAAAACCCCATAGAAGCAAATCGTCCATAAATCATTATATCTTGACCACCGACACCATATTAAATGCCGGGTTTCAATACATCAGGATAGGAACAAGAAGGATATCATTTTATTTTTTTGTTCCTCTTATAATGGCAATGGTGCAAATAGCATATTCTGCCAGTGTCGAGTTTTCTTCGTAATAAACAATTTCAATGTCTAAAACGAATCCTGTGAATGTTCAGTCCCGTCGAAGTAAGTTAGGAGTCGCTCAGTAAAGTGATAGTAGGTTTACTGAGGACAAAAGAGGAGCACACAAATAACACACTCCTATGCTTTTATTTGATTATCACAAACATTACGCAACAAAAACAATTTGAAGTTTAATAAACTATTGAACCACAAAACGCACAATATACATTTTTTTATAATAATCAACAAATAACCCAACATCACTTCTAACTTCCCGCCAAAACGTCCCTCATTTTAAGGTAGATAATTTAAGTTGCAGTGTTAACTCGATATTCTCTACTGCATGAATATCTATACTGTACCTTAAGTACACTACACACTCTGTCGATACCTGTACAGTAATGACGTGGGACGTGTGCGTAGCGCTTTTCAGAGGACCATTCATGGGGCCACCTTTCAGCAATACAGGTAAATCGGTTACTATTTGTTTGCGAATAGAATTCGTGATTTTATAGCGGCAATTTTTATTCGAGTGATTTGAAGAACACTTGTGCTCGCCGAAAGTAAACTGTAGCATTCTAGTTTCAACCCTTTTAATAAATAAATAAGGCGGAAAACTAGTATACAAGTAGGTGAGTAAGATGAGATGTGTGAATACTCATTTACACAAGGAGAGTTTTTTCGGACGCGTGCAGACGAGAAAATCTGTCAAAAGACAGTATAAACAATTGTTATTATCATGTAATCACTGTTATCACTACTAAAGTCGTGTTTTTATCATCATGTGAACGGTTGCTGGCGAGGATTGTACGAAGTGTGATCGCATTTGAGAATCGTATAAAATATTCTCTCCCGATCCGTTCGAGAAACTCTCCTTGTGTAAATGAGTCAAAATATAAAATTTGTTAACATTCGATGCCATTTGTATTTATAATTTGAATATTGTAATTAATAATTGCCCATGGTAGGGCCAGTGTTCATATTTTATAACTGTAAATATACGAGCGGGTAAATTACTCCAATCTATTCGTGGGAGGCGGCGAGACGTGGTGTACTTAACAAACACGGTTTAACCAGAGGTTTCATGAAGGGTTAGGGGTAAAGGGAAAATTGAATTAGTCGACTGACAGATTGCAAACAAACAATGAATCTATGAGGCATATAATGACTGAATGACAAGAGAAGAAGATCGTGGCGAGCCTACCTTAAGCATATAATGCGAGATTAATGAGTAGAGTTGGAAAATAGTTTGGAAAGCATGTGGAATGGCAAGTATAACAAAACAAGGAGTTTTTTCAAGTCATTACATTTCCCATTTCTTCTTGGTGGAATAGGGAGTAGAGTGTAGAAGATTTAGGACTTTAATTACTACATATAACTCATTAATTTGTGTTAACTATAATGCATATTGTAGGGGGAGAGTGCATGCTGCATTCCCACAGCCGCTGTGCGCACTCGCTAGCCACGTTACCCCTCTCTCACAGAATACTACATTGAAATGTACTGCATTTCCTGTCTTATCCTATTTCCCCAATGAGCATACGTGTTTCGGTAGTGAGAGATATGCGGGCGCTGGCTGGCTCCCCATTTTCCTAATCCATTCCTTAATCTGTAAACGTAGCCAGCGCATACGGAGGCGTGCTAACGTTTCTCATTCTTGTTTGATGTTGGCATGTATCGGATGCGGATGTCCATGGACGACAGTATCCACTTACCATCAGGTGGACTGTATGCGCGTCTGCCGCCTTTTTTCTATAAAAAAAAACCCTCCACTCAAAAATTTATTACTATACTTTATTTGTACACACAAATGATAAAAATAGTTACAAAATATAATACATATTTACATAAGGCGTGCTTGTAGGAGCCCCTCAGGATCTCCATATTCCCTTAGGAGATTTCTACCAGCAAACCTGGGAGAGCGATGAGATAAAGTAATGTCTTAAACAGGGGTGATATAATGAGATGAGAGTGCTTTCTTACACCATTACACTTTATGGGATTGTGACGGGATATGGGTTCTAACTACTCTAGTACATCTCAATATAAGTTACATGAACAACAACATGGGTTATGGGCGACACCAAACTCGTTGTAGGTAAAAACTAGCAGACATAGTAAATATTTTGTACGCCAGAAATGGTAGATCAGAGAGATTGTTTTTTTTTTCAAAGATATTTAATTATGTACCTACGATTAACAAATAAATTTCATTAATTTTCAGAAATAAAACGAATCCACTAGTTTCGAAGGACCGCATGTTTCTCTTCTAGGGCTACTCGTACATATACATATCAGTTACTCTCGAAACAAGTAATGTCCCAGATTTTCCACTGGATAATTAAATTTAAATTCAATTTGCGTAAGTGGTCAAATACAATTTTCGTAAGTGGTTACTATAAATACAATTTGCGTAAGTGGTTAAATACAATTTGCGTAAGTGGTTAAATACAATTTGCGTAAGTAGTTAAATACAATTTTTTTTATTCAATTTAAGAATACTTCAATACTTCAATATTAAGCATGTATAGTTAGTGTATATTGTGACCATAAATATCTTATGTTAAAATCTGAACCTTTTCACTTAACCTAAATGACGTTCTATATTAATTGTTAATTTGTCATTCTAATTATATATGACATTATTTTAATTTTCTAATTATTGTTGCTGCTTTTTTGTTCTCTTATAATTACTGTTTTTTGTTTCCAATTATTTTGCACGCCAGAAATGGCATTTGATACAAACCACATAAATTTGTAAAATCTTCTCACCCACATTTATTCAAATAAATTGATTTGAAGGGAAATTATTGCCACTGATACTTTAACAGTTAACTCATCGTTTTTTGTGTTCGTCCGATTGTGAAGAGGTGTTCATGTCACCCGGAATTAATTATTTTGTAAGCGGCTTTCACGTTTTGAGTCACCAAGTTTTGTTTGATATTATTATTAAAGGTGTATGAAAAGTTGGAAAAAAACCTATATCCAGCGGTAGAAAGATATAAACTGATGGTATGTAGGATATAAATTACAAAATAATATAGTTCTTTCTGTGAGACGAGGACTGTTATCGTCAGCAATGATGTCAGAAATGGAATGTCAGAAGCGCGATGGCGAGCCCGGGTCTTCATCGGTCCTATCGCGTATAAAGTACATACAGTAACTAAGTACGTAGAACAAACAGTGACGCTACTAGACGATAGTCTCTGAATAACACCTCATTTATGGAACCAAGTTCCTTTACGCGGCTTGCGGTAGGTGTGATTCGAGAGAAAATGTAACGTCACGTAAGATTTTTACCCCCTCCATATGCCAATCACTTTCTCTATGTGTGTGTGAGTGTGAGTATCGAGAGCGAGACTCAAGCAGAATAACAGACGTGCAGACTAGTGCGTGGCCGGTTGTATAACCTAAATTTTTGATTTGATTCCTTATTTCAAATTATTTGCATTGAAAAAACATGATACAAAATAAAAAAAAAACATGAACTACACAGATTTTATTTGTAATTACATACATGGTTTAAAAAAAAATGCGTGAGGATCTTCGTTCCTGACAGGGGTCTCCTGACCGCACATTTATTTTTTTTAAATATATCTTATTTGTATTTTATTAGATTTGGTAATAAAGGTAATTTTATAAGCTACAATTGTGATTACTTAAAATATTCAATTGAATATCTGACCTTCAAACTAGATGAAAAACCTGTATCTTTTGCCCTACCTAGTGTTCTTCCTAGTTACGTTATACAGTTTGTGTTACACAAGCTGTTTCAGACAAATTGTGTATTTGCATGTGTTGTGT
Source organism: Sesia apiformis (assembly GCA_914767545.1). Taxonomy (NCBI): domain Eukaryota; kingdom Metazoa; phylum Arthropoda; class Insecta; order Lepidoptera; family Sesiidae; genus Sesia; species Sesia apiformis. The sequence goes on from OU611968.1 coordinate 3,018,869, forward strand.
GTAGTAGTAAGTGTGTGTGTATGAGGGTAAGTATGTGTGTATGAGGGTGAGTATACATACAATAGCGGCCAATCGAGCGTTCGCACAAGTACAAACTTATTTGGAGCTCATTAACAACTTATTCGTGCAGTTCGAGCAACGAATATGAACATTAAAATCACCATTATAACTCATTTACGAACGCAAAAATAAGTTTGTAATCGTGCGAACGCTCGGTTTGATATATTTGTGTGATGGTGAGTGTATGTGTGTGCGTATGTTTGTATAATAGATTTGAACGTTTTCATAAAGATACACGACTTTCTGTACTATGTATTGTTACGGTCGCTTGAAATCTCAAATTGCGAGCATTGTTACTCGTTTCAGGAATTCTATGAGTGCTGCAAACGAATGTGCTTTATATGCTTCTGAAGTGCTGTTTCCTTTGTGAGCTCTTTATTTACCTTTGTAATAAAAGAGGTCTATTTAAAAAGGATTTTTACGGTTCTTTTAAATGAAAACAATAAAGCTAAACCCTTTAAAGTAAAACAATAGCACAAAGGTCAATAGTTTGAATGGTTAATACGAATATAAACTTGGTTTGCGTAAAGGATGCAATGTGTCATCGCCCAAGTAGGCGACACCTTTTTGAGCAATAGTGAAAAGAATTATAAAGAACACTATTTATTGGTCAAAAAAGGTGACATCTACTGTCCTGAGCGATGTCTTATTATTACTGTTTACGGAAACCAATAGTAGTACCTTAAGTATACCTTAAGTACCAATATTTACCTTAAGAAAGCTGGAATATGACTACTTTAGTGTCCATTTTGGTGCTTAGTTTCGGTTAGGTCGTAATAAGAGTTGGAAAAATTGGCAATGAAAAGCGTAAATAGAAAAGAAATCAATAATTTATTATGCAATCCCATCACTTTAAATAACAAATAAATTAATTTACTAAACAACATAACTTAATTCTAATTTCAATTATCAAAATAAATGACAGAAAATTAACGATATTTTTGGAGCCCCTGTAACCGTCACGCTATAAAATGCCTAGTTTTGTTTACTCTAATATCTAATGAATATTTTATTTGGTACCGGCGTCTTTTAGACGAAAGAAAAACAAATAACATTAATAAGTAATATTAACAAGAAGTAACTTACAAAAACATTGCTTATTTCTAATCACTAAGTTATTTTAATAAATAAATACGGCCACTTATTCAATATTTTACTAAAATACGAAAAACATTATCTAAGTCTACGAATAATTACTATCCCTCACAAATAACATAATTAATTTATAAAATCATTCGCATAAAAGGAATCACACAAAAAAGACAATTCCAAATTCAAATTTAAATCTAGAATCAAGACAAAAGCAACTAGGATCACGACATGTAACAAAATATCATTAAGTATAAATTACCAATACCTACGTCCCCGTAAACACAAATAACGAAATCGCTTTTTAAAATCGTTCGCAAAAAACAATTTCCGAGAGAAAACAAATCTAATCAAAAAGAAAACACGTCAATGAAACAATTAAGTCTACACGTCAACAATGACATGTAGGAATAAAACAACTAGGAACACGACATTTTAAACTTTAACAGCGCGTGTGTTTTCTACAATAGTAGTGACGACGTTTCGAGTAGTTTTTCCTTCTTGAGCATTATTTTCAGCTAGGACTCTATTTATAATGTTAGCACAATCTTTATTTTCGATGATGCTCACATGGTTACCTTCCAAATAATGGACGGTGACTTCGTTGTCAGTAAATTTATCCAAACCATAGTTTTCTTCGATTACCAAATGAGGCGGGTTTTCTTTGGGACGTAAAAGGATAATTGGGGATTTGATCTTTTTGATGTTTTTGGTGTTGAAATTGAGAACGACTTTGATGCGATCGAAAGATACAGCGGAGGCACGACCGATGAAATGAGGAGTGTATCTCGATTGAATCGGAACCATTTTAATTGCAGCTTCGATTCTGTCTTCGAATGTATCGATTGTATTGAGTTTTTCCATGAGATCTTTGCCGATGTCGTTATTCGGAATGATGGTGTCGATGGTTTGTACGATAAGTCCATTCTGCAGCTGTGTGTCGTTTCTGAATGGAACGTTCACAGTGACAATCGCGTTGAGGAATTCTGGTGCACCGTCCACGCAGAACACCACGCCTCTATAACCTGGTGTGGAAGAATTATTTTGTGAAATACTAGCCAATGATACATATTTGTGCCCTCGTTAGAACAAAAGGCAAAGTGCATTTGATGACATAAACATGTAAAGGTAGCAACATTTTCATTAATTTAAAATCAAACTAGAAATTTTGAGTCTTGGATAAAGAAAAAGCATTGTTTATTCTCTCTTTGTTTATTTTTAATTTCCGAATATAATGTTATTGTTTTCGTTAAAAATGTTATGCAACCAGACCTTTGAGTATCTACTACTGGACGGGATGCAAGGCCTTAAAACGCCACGCTAACCAAGCGGGTGGGTGAGTCCACTCTTGTAGAGGTGGTGTAGTGTAGTTCCACTACACCACACTTTGTTTGTGGTAGCCACTTGTGGTACAACATATTGCGTACTACAATACTTGTGGTAGCCGCTTTGTTAACCCTCCTTGTTGCGTTTTACGACACCCGCGAGAAGAGGTGGGGTGGGGGGTGATGCTATTCTATAGTCGACCGACACTACGCAGCACAAATGTTACCGATGCCTTTTCTTCTAAGGAGGGCAAATTTGACCAAATACATAGAGTTGCCTATACAGAATGTATGGGCAATTTAATTAAATTGAGTAAAACTGTTGATTACGCTCACGATTGTGATTGATAACAGAATTATTCGAATTTTTTATGCAAAGATTTTTATTTAGTTGAGTTTGGGCCACGTTTCTCATAAACGTAAATACAAAGGCGAAAAAATTAATATTTTCCCAAAAAAAATACGTAATTATTTAAGAATCATGAGTAAAACCGATGATTTCATTCGGGTGCTAATTGGTTACATTCTTTATATTAAAAGAGAGTCCAAGAAAAGCTTCGATGAAGATTTTATTATAAATAATCGGGTTGTAACGCTTGAGATTAAACAAACTCTTTTCTTTATAAATTGCACTAGTTCTAGAAAAAAAGCAGTCCCCTCATATTTTATAGAAAATTGTAAATATGTATTAATATTATGTATTATTATAAAATATAACAGTTAATGACAAGGAAATTTCTGTAAAATTGACTTCTCTGTAAATGTGATTTCCGGTTTGTCCGTGACTCGTATTCGAGATTCATATTTGGTGGAAATTAAAACGAGATAATGAGGGAGACCTTTACGCACCGAGTGTCAACTCTATTTATGTGATGATTCTATTAATTTTTGGAATCCGATTTTCGAATCAAAAGTGATTAAGTCTATCAAAATGTCAATGTGTATCTATACACAGTACTCCTAATTCAATAACGCTGGTAGGTCATTTTTGTATTTCCGAACGTGACCGAACTCGAGAAATAGTATATCACATACAGAGTGGTTACAACGTAATGTAATCAGCTCTGAAACTTTATTGAATGTTTATTGCTCGTTATACTCAATTTTGTTGAAATGATAATGAAATACTACGATAGCCGACTAGTCAGTAGGTGTACCTACTAAGCAGTAAGTTTTATTTAAGTTTTTTTAAACGTCACAAACATAAACAGACAGCCAGACTCAAATGTACGAGTAAATAGGACCGGGAAAGCCGAGACCTTTTGCACAGCCCGCAGGGTCACACTACCAACTGCGCCAATCGGCCAAGTTAAAAGTACAGATGATCAGTTAATGTAAGAGCGGTGATAGCCAGGGTTATCTAGCTCGACTCACATTCTTGCGATCGTGACTTCAAATTCTGGGCCCGTACCACTGAGTTTCTACTTATGTACGGATTACAGCTCAAACTCCAAGTGATGTACCTACTAGGATACAAATACAAGTAAAGATGAAATGATGATGATGAAAGGAGCCTATGGGTTTACTATTTAGAGTAAGTATTACCGTCAGCCTCAAGTTTGGCGGCGAGCTCGAGGATGAGCTGGCAGCCGAAACTGTATCCGAGCAGCATGTACGAGGCGCCCGGCGATAGCCGCGGCTGTACCGTCTGCGAACAACATACAGCTATTAGAGACGTGCTAGAGAGAGAGAGAGAGACAGAGACAGTTCATTAGAAAATTATCTTAACTTTTGTTTTTCTTTTTAAATATGGCAATGGTGCAATTAGCACATTCTGCCAGTGTCTAGTTTTCTTCGTAAACGTATCCTTGTCAATGTCCATTCTCGTCGAAGTAAGTCAAGAGGGTATAAGTAAAGCGATAGTAGAATTACTGAGGATACAAGATGACTCCTTGGAAGTACATAAATAACGCAGTCCTATGCTTTTATTTGATTATCACCAACGTAAAGCACTTTGAAGTTTAATAAACTATCACTATTAAATCACAAAACGTACAATTTTTCCAATTAATCAAACAAAAACTCAATTTCACCTCTCGAGTTCCCGCCAAAAAGTCAGAATCTTAACTTCTACATGTTCTCAGGCTACAACGTGAGGGATGTGTGGCTACAACGGCTTTGTTATTAGTAGTAATTGTTTAATTAGTAGTACTTATTGTAACAACGTGTTTCTTGTTAAGTGGAAGTGACTAGAGCTCATTTTGCCTCCTATTCCATTATTCACTATCTATATTAAAAATTCTTCAATCCTAGTTGCGTGTATATTAGTTATCTGGTGCAATCTGGTGACCATGGCCTCCAAGTCCTTCTTATAGTATTCAACACTGAGCTGCAGCACTGCACGCCATGGCCTGGTGCACGCATGCGGCAAAGCGGCTTGAGGCCTATCATTAAATCCTATTTGTGTCTAGATTTGTTACCTGCTCCAACCGGGACTTCTAAGAGTTCTTTGTGGTGTTCGACGCTAAGATGCAGCTAGTAAATCCTGGTCAACCTGCGGTAAAGTGGCTCGTGCTCTATTAAATATGCAATTTGTAAATTCGCTTCTGAGATTTCTTTGTATTGTTCAACGCCGAGCTGCAGACAGTAAACTCCGACCGTCAACCTGCGGTGACTATGATCTCTAAATCTTCTTTGTAGTGTTTGAGGCAGGGCAACAGCATACTAATCTTGTTACAATACTAAACCTACGGTAGAGTGGTTCGAGTTTAATTACATGTATATTTATTACCTGGTGCAACCTGGTCACCATGGCCTCCGAGTCTTCTTTGTGGTGTTCGACGCCGAGCTGCAGCACGCACGCCCCGACCTTGAGCCGGCGGCAGAGCGGTTCGAGCACGGCCGCGCACCCCTCCAGTCCCGGCAGCATGAACATTATCTTGTCCGTGTCCAGGAACGCTTCTTCACCCTGCATACATTTATTATATGGATATAAAATAAGCGGGGGGAGGAGGGACCGGCATACTACTGCGACCTCGTCTCCTCCGAAGCGAACTTCCGCGGGCTCAGAGAGTTTGCACACCGATGGCACAGGAAAAGAAGCCCGAAAGAGCTGTCCGGCACTGAAGTACATCGTCTTGTGGAGTAAAACAGCCCCAGAAAGGGGAGAGTGCTTATGGGACACAGGCAAAAGAGAATACTTGTAGGGAGGCAGAGCAGATACGCGCCGCAACATAGCCCTAGCAGGCGAACGGCGCGTACCTCCCGACGATTTGGTCCGTATAACCAAAAGGTTGGTAGGACCATGGGTGGAGGTGGGTAGGATATAAAATAAGGTCCAGCCCATTTTCTATAGATATGACTCCACATGGTCTCCACATTGTAAATGTGAAGTCCATGCCCTAGAAAGGGAGAATAAATATAAGACACGAGCGTAGAAGAAAATTTGTAGGGCGGCAGAGTAGATACGCGTCGGAAAGAGCTTGTGTAAGATCGGCGCGTACCTCCTGCGATTCGGTCCATATAACCGGAATATTGATAGGAGCATGGGAGGTTGACAGTAATGGATAGAAAGTGGCAGATGAATAGACATTCCACATGGTGGTAAGTGGATACTGTCGTATATACACATCCGCGATACACACTTACGATACGCGATATGAAATCATACATAGAAGAAAAAGATTCATTACTTTAGTCGACTAAGGGATAATAAAGCCGCTTTCACAAGACCTCATGAAATACACCACTTTTAAAAGAGTGGACTCGCCAACCCCAAAGCCGGCAGCGTGATGTTGAGGCCATACATTCCTCGTGCACAAGACAATCTGAATAAGGAAGCCTGTGTCCAGCACTGGACGATAAAGAGGACTTGTTACGGTTACAGTTAAAGTAGTTATCACGTTTAATAACCTCAGTTTCATCAGAGACTATGGTGGGCATGTACATAAAGGGTTCAGAAGCCAGTTTCTCCTCCCTGAAGTTTCTCAACAACACCTTTTGAATGCCAACATTTTGTTTTCTATTTTGTAATTATACCACACCATACGATCAGCTTATGTCTCTCCACTGCTCGATATGGACGTCGCTTACAACTCATCACCATACATCATACCATCTTCGGCTCTTCTCATCCAAGCACCACCTGCGAACTTCTTCAAGTGGTCGGTCCACGTGTCCATATTGCAGCCCGCACTGCGCCTCTCGATACGTGACCTCCATTCGAGGACTCGCCTAATTACGTCTAGGACTTTTTAATTACGTAGCTTAATATAAATAGTGATTCGTGTGTATTTACCTCAGTTGCATCAGTGACCATGGTAGGCATGTATATGAAGGGTTCAGAAGCCAGCTTCTCTTCTCCGAAGTTCCTCATCAGTACCTTCAGACCGGCCGCGTTCTCACCGCTGGCCGCGCGCGTCGCCGCTGAAGAGTTCTGCGCCTCGCGTTGCGCTGTTAGTTCCACCAGTCTGATGAAGATGAGGATACGACATGAATTAAACAAATTATGGTTGATGGTATCAATTGAGGAGCAAAAGTTTGTTCCTCCGTTGATACTATAACGACAGAAGAAACAGAAGGAAGTAAGTACACTTTATTACACACCAAACAATACAGTGAAAGTGGTACAAAGTTTAAATAAATAGGTACATAAAAGCGAAGTCTTTCAAGGCAATCTTTGGATGGGAGATATATGCTAACAGAAGTGGCTAAACAAAAGGTCGTAATTATGGGTACATTATTTTATATGAAGTTTTATATTTAATGTTGCCAGGTGTGTAATATTCCAACTGCTATATATCCGTGACAATAAGAAAACTATTAACACTATCTGATTACTTCTAGCTGGTGCTTCTACTTCTAAGCTGTTGATGTTGCAATCAACACAGCATTTCTAGTTAATTTCCAGATATGACTAAGTATTTTATTATTAAATTTTTTAAAACTATGAAAGGACAACATTGTTTTTCTAATGAACGACATATATTTTGTAAAGAGGTACATATTGACATACTATCTGCATTTTAAAGTAAGTCGTGGCTTTAAAGCCCTAATGCTTTTTCAACAATGATTCCAACAGTATCACTTACCTAGCGAAAGTCAGAGTTCTAATGTCTTGTGCTGTAAGGAAGATCTCGAACTCTCTCTCGAGGGTCTGCTTGATCTCCACCGCCATCATACTGTCCATACCTAACTCGGCGAGAGATACTTGTTGCGACACCGTCTTCAAGTCTTTGATACCTGATGGAAGGGAGACAAGAAATGTTAAGATTAATTTAAATGGAGAAGTGATAAATGATATAATATAAATGAAAGAAAGTAAAAAAAGTATAAAGGTATTTGATATACAGCCAGAAGTATACAGCCAGAAGCATACAGCCAGAAATCATAACAGTTATAACATTTGAAATGTATTTGTGTTGTTTTTGAACAATAGAATCTTCGTTTGTATAATTAGATGCACATTTCTTTAGATTACACCCTTTTATACTATCACTTGTAAAATTGTAATTTGGGCTTGATGTCCATACATATTTAAAGAAGAGTCAACAAGGACTTTTGTTACGTTTCATTGTCCTTTTGTTTGGATGAACATTTCTAGTTATAAAATCTCAACCAAAGTTAATAATTTCCAGACGGAAAAAATATGGTTCGTTTGCACCGACAACGTGACATATTATTCCCATTAAATAATAATAGAAGTGAGGTTAGTACATCATAGTTCCCCAATTAACTAGTAGGTACTAACGGCTAAAATGATCGTGCACAAATTAGTAAGTAACCGACCAATTAGCCCTTTGTTCCAAGTATTTCATCCGTGTACTTCAATTGACGAAATAGTTGGACTGTTTTCTTACTAATTATACTTGATTTTGTGGTAAATAGTTGAATTGATGGTAAATATTCAAGCCTAGCATACTTTCAGAGGTATAACCGGGGCCACTAAGTTATCCTGAATTGATATATACGAGTAATTCAAATGGAAAGGATAAATCGACTAGAGATAAAATTAAATTTAAAATGTCTAAAGCACTACCATATTTTATACAGGAAGGAAAGACTGTTGATACGGTTACTGTCATTAATAGAAATCCGCTTCATATACCAATTCCCATCAATAATGACTAACATTGATATTATTAACTAATGATTAATGAACTAATCGATTAATCAATAATTGATGATATTATTAACGATCTCTAACTCTGGATGCAGTATTGGTCTTCTGAGATCGTCAGCATATATTAACAGTTTGATAGAATAATTTATTTACTTAGCTTTACGCTTATTATATAAGGTCCATTAAGAAATATTAAGAATAATATTATTAAATGAAAAATGCACGCATCTAGCTTAAAATGTACCTACCTAAAATATTACTCGGGTCTTTTAATATCGTCGCCATATAAATATAAGTTAACAATTTGGTATAGAAATTAATTAATTTAGGTTTAAACTTACAGTACAGTACAAAAAGAAACATTATGAACAATATATTCTATGACACATTTGCAAATATGCATTTAGCTTAAAAATGTACCTAAAATAGTATCAGAAATTACTGCTTACCCATAATTTGAGCAACAGCATCGACAATGTTCCCGCATCCAGTTCCTCCCGCCTTCTTCTCAGCCACCACTATAGAGGAGACAACGGGCGCGTCCTGTTTCAGGAATTTGTCCAAAGCCAGGAGACATGACGAGATTCTTTGCTGGAGAGTGCCTCCGATCTCTAATTGAACATCGTCATCTTGCATGTCTGCTACTAGACCCACCTGATGTGGAAAATTTGGGTATGTATCAATAATTAATAGTTTTTGCACGCAATTTCGTTCGCATGGTCTACAGTCTACTATATTATGTTAATCCAGATTACAGTCTACCTATTTTCAACGAAATCGGTTTAGCGGATTCAACTTAAGTAACAAAAAACATCTAAACAACTAAGTATCTAATTTTTCACATTTATAACTTTATTTTATAGGGCAGTAGGCGGACGAGTAAGCGGTCCCACGTGATGGTAGTGTTACCACGTGCCCATGGACACCTGCAATACCAGGAGGTATGCGGGTACGCCGCCGACCTTGCAAAATTCTATTCACAGGGTTTCTTGAAGAACCCCATTATCGTAGCCTTATCGGATTATCGGAAAGACCTCTTGAGGCAGTTCGTTCCACAGCCTACGGGTTCGCGGTATAAAATGTTTGTTGGACAGAACAAAACACGACACCTCTGTATTGAGGAAATGAGGATGCATCGCACTTCTGTGACGGTAGGTGCGATTGTAGAAACCCGAGGTAGGAATTATGTTGAACAATTCTTCAGAGCATTCCACATTGTATAGGCAGTAGAACGCGCAGAGAGACAACTTCTCTCCGAACGCTGACGAGTTCTAGACTGCGTTTGAAAGTGGCATCGTCGATTATTATTAGTGAGATTTATTTATTTTAACTATCATGGGAATAGAGACATATCATCTGTATTGAAACAGATGAGTCAATTAAAAAGTCAAATTTGAAACTTACGTACTACGTAATAAGAATGTTCCATTTTGAAAATGCATATGAATTAAATGATTCAAGAGTTACGGAACATACGAGTGGAACACTATTACACTGTGACGTGTCGGCCCTAGAGTGCTTCTATAACATATCTAGTCTGTATTTCCAAATCGATGATTTTAACAGATCACTGACTGATTAATGATAATTTAGCAAAATTAAGTGTAAGTAGTTACAATGGGGAGTGATTTTTGAACTGAAATAAAACAGACTGTTGCAGCCATGCATACGAGAGTACATATCTTTTGGCTATATGTATAACTTAATTTAATTAAATTAAACGCGTAGATCAGATACCACTAAATTTGGCAAAATATTCGTTGTTCACACTTACACATTCTAACATTCAGAGGATCGAGTAAAAAATGATCGAGTAGGTACGGGCTCAATTTTTTTCGATATTTGATACGATATTTTAAATATTCTTTTGGTCTACCGAAAAATAAAACTTGTCCCCGTCTCGCCGTTCGCGTAAATAGTAAGTGTGCGTCGTCAGTCCGAGGAGCCATTTCGTAGGTTATAATTTTTGTCATCCCGAAGTATGCACCAAAAAGGTATTGCAACGAGTCTGATTTCTGGTATTTATAGGTCAATAATCATAAACTGAATTCCTTAATTGAAATCGATAATCTGTATAAAATCAATAATTGTTGATTGTAATGTTTTGCTAGGCCAATGTTGAAAAAAAGTTTCCATTCAAATATATCTCTAGGTAGTTGTGACTACTCAACGGTAGTTCTGAGTTTATGTAAACGTGAACACAAGGACAGCAAACTGGGAACTGGTACGACATCAACATGGCAGCCGTTAAACTAGTTGTCTTCCAAGTTTGGCTTTGTGGCTAATTCGAGATACGGCCGGCGTTCCTCTACACATGGGAATTTGAATGCTAATTCATCTCGCACTGTTGTTTGTAATTCGAGCCTTATTAGCAATTTCGGGTTTAGTTTCTACTTTGAAGTCTTTGAATTTCCGTAGATCATTAAAAACTTATACTTATTAAAGTACCAGATTAAATAGTAAAGGTTTTGTTCATGATTTTAATTATTTAGAACCAGTCTGACCGAACCATTCTACAGGGCCGTTCGGGTATATTACTAATTCCGTTACTAAGGCCCTATATTACTAATGATTTTACTAGAGATCTGTGCTTCACTTAAAACGTCTGTTGCTTGCAACAGGCGTTTAACTCATAACGTTTTTTTTACCTCTATCTCGGCTCACCGGTGTCCCCAGCGACCTGAACGAAACAACTACCTACAGTTTTTTCTTCGGGTTCAACGTATTAGTACAATTTGTACGAAATATACTCCCATGGAGAAAGTTTGCTATATTAATTTAAGTGCCTTTAAAACACTATTAGAACAATTCGCTATAAAATTATACATTTTGATCAAAATACCTTTTTAAAATGCATTTTGTATGTTATTGTTAACTTCCAGGTGGAGCCTATTAGAGTAGCTCTCCATTAAAATGCACTTAAGTGTCGAACTTTCCAACCGTAATCTCTAGATATTCTACTTTACTACCCTGTAAGTCAATGGTCTTACAAGTTGTTTTGCATACTAACATTTTGGAAAATAGAAATTCTGAGTGGCTTAAATGATGTGCTTTTATTGGCAAATTCACTCTCATTTCGGAATTTCTGTTTATCGTTATTTCTTTCATTTCTTTTCAATTCTTCGTTTTCGATTTTAAAGGTTTTATAAAGATAAATACAGACTGACTGCTTATCTATCCTGTTTTAGACAAAAACTACTAACTTCACTTTCTCTTTGTTGGGGGGTACTAGACCAGTGCAGTTTTTATTCTCACAGATAGGTACTAATTACCAAAATTGTGATCGAGAGTCTAAAAGCACTGCATTTATCTTTAAAGACTCTTAAATAAAATAGAAGTTATGGAAATTGCCAATTCTCTTATGAGAAGTGTTTTAGGACCTGAATTATTATAATAAAAATATAATTATAATTTTTATACTCATATTTTTGAATGAACCAACGGACATTATTTTGTTACGGGCCTGTAATCGCACCACGTTGTCACACCCGTGTGACTACTCTACCACTCTGTACGCTACTCAGTATTTTTTTTTTTTTATTTATAGACTAGTGGGCGGACGAGCAAGCGGTCCCACGTGAAGGTAAGTGTTACCGCCGCCCATGGGCACCTGCAACACCAGGGGGCATGCGGGCGCGCCGCCGACCTTGCAAAATCCTATTCACAGCTCTCTTGAAGTATGACAAACAATAATGTTTTTTTGTGAAGGGTCCGTTGTCACCGATTGAATCAAGAAATTGAGAACAGTGTGACTATTAAGAAGGAAATTTTTATGAATAAATAATTTATGGAAATATTATGTAAAATTTGTGTTAACGATGACGCCTCGAGTTAGTAACGTAAGATGTATTTGTATATTTGCATTTGTATTTTGTGATATTTGATTGTACATTTACAGAGTGTTTTAATGCCCTATTGTTATTAAGAATTTATGTATAGGTATTTGTGTAGTATGTGTTTTATGAATAAAGACAACAACGGAAATTAAAAGTAGGTAACTCCAAAGAAAGACGCGAGTTGTAGAACTCAAACTGTAAGCATCAATATTATTATTGTTTTTTTTTATTAGTGGGCGGACGAGCAAGCGGTCCCACGTGGTGGTAAGTGTTACCGCCGCCCATGGGCACCTGCAACACCAGGGGGTATGCGGGTGCGCCGCCGACCTTGCAAAATCCTATTCACAGCTCTCTTGAAGAACCCCATATCGTAGCTCAATGGAAAGACCTCTTGAGGCAGTTCGTTCCACAACTTACGGGTTCGCGGTATAAAATAATTTTTGGACCGAACAGTGCGCGACACCTCCGTATCGAGGAAATGCGGATGGACCGCACTTCTGTGACGGGAGGTGCGGTTGTAGAAACCCGAGGTGGGAATTATATTAAACAATTCTTCAGAGCATTCCCCAGACGCAACGTCTCTCCGAATGCTGAGGGATTCTAAACCGCCCGTGAGAGTGGGATCGTCGACAATACGAACAGCACGTCGTTGGATGGAGTCAAATGGGTCCAATTGGTATTTCGGTGCGCCGGCCCAGAGATGAGAGCAGTACTCCATGTGGGGCCTCACCTGAGCTTTGTAAAGCATAAGGAGTTGCCCAGGTTTGAAGTACCGCTTCGTTCTGTTCAGCACACCGAGCTTTTTGGAGGCCATTTTGGCCTTATGCCAATTGTCTGTCCTTATCATGTACTATCTCGCTCCCACGTATGTATTGAATAAAGATAGCCTGAGGCGCCCCCAGTCGGACGATACACGAATCCTCTTGCTACCGTAGAAGCTAGTTGAGGCACTTAGATCCGAAATATAAGTAGGCCCGGTTTGAGCGCAATCACTGGCAACAGTAAATCACTGCAGCTCTCACTAGTAACACCGCGCTCTCAAGAATAGGGTCTCAACGCCTGCTTCTACACATCTTGATCGGCACCTCAGAGACATCCGACTGTATGTTCGTGTACCGTCAGTACGGGCAAGCTCCTCGGGAGTAGTTTTAACCGCGACCCGACTCGAGTTTCATTTCACTACCCGTCGCCGGTACACTCACCGTCCTCGGTATACGCAACAATTTGAATACTCACATCACCAACAGCGCCCCACTGTATAGCCAACGCCGGTAAACCAAGTTTCTTCCTCCATTCACAGATCCTCTCCATCACGGAGTTGGAGAGCCCGTAGTTGGTCTGCCCCGCGTTCCCGCGTCCGCACGACACCGACGAGAATATCACGAAGTTCCTGTTACACGGATACTGGTTTTTAACTCGAGAACAATTAAATATGCTTTATCAAAATAACGCAAAACCTTCAACTCAATTCAACTAATTTAAAACGTATAAAGTCGTTCCAGCGAAATTATTCTCTCCATCAGAGAGTTGGAGAGCCCACAGTTAGTCTAATCCGCGTTGCCGCCCTGCATGACACCGACGAGAATACCACGAAGTCCCCGTGAGACGAGGGACGGTTTTTAAGAAGCTATTGTTAGTTCAGGTCTCTGTGGTCCTATGCAATGAAATATGTGGTTTGTGTTTTATGTATGTTATGAATGTTACCAGCCGTGGACACGGGTCAACTCATGACCACGGCTGGTTTAACCTATGCCGAAACATCGAATGGGAATTAAAGGTAATCAAATACCTTTATTATACGCGTTCAAACCCGATTTAGAATATACTCGTAAAATGTGTAGAAAACGGGAATGTTTTAAAAGTTATGTATGTTATGTTGTTTGTAATTTCAATACAATTGCCGTTGTATCCTGTATCCTGATTGTGGTTTAAGAATTTATTTCTCGCAGGAATTGAAATTTCATTTACACGAGAAAAATGACATCGGTATAAATATGTTTTTAAATATTTTATTGTAGATGGTGGTATGTGTGGTAAAATAAGCGACAATGTAATAAATAATCGCGTCGCCACATTACAAAGAATAATCGTTACTAGAAGAGACACATTGAGATGATCACTTATTATTGTAATGCAGTGAAATCCTTCAGTATGTGGTTTTCAATGCTCAAATGCATTGTCAAAGCATACAACGTGAAGGAAGTCATTAAGGTTTCTCGTGTCTGGTGCTAGAAAGTGGTGTGATTGAGCACAACGGAGCTGGAATCGGTGGCTGTCACGATACATAGAATAAATAATTCCCATTAAAAAGGGGAATCTCCTTTGTGCGTGTCCCAAAAGCCGCGAAATAAACACCTACTTCCCCCCTCACCCCGTAAACTCCCTCTCTCGCCCACGGATGCCGTGAGTCACATATTTAATAATTTATTATATCCATGCAATTATTAGGTTAGTTAGGTAAATTGTATAGCTATTAAAACGTTTAATTAATTATAGAATACCTATATGAAATTGTTTTTTGTCAATAGTTTTATAAAAAAGCAAGGTGGCATTCAAAGGTGGCATCAAATCGAGCGCGTGGTGTCAGGCGGCGCGGCGGCGCGGCCCTGAGTGATGGCTTGTATGATACGATGCGAAACTGTAGGCTATTATTGCGACCTTGAACGCGGTCGGCGCTCGAACTACATTTCTATATGGTATTATTTATTGTTATGGCCGAGGGCAGAAATTCATATTGACGGTTGAAAGGCAAAATGGCTGAACAGACAGACGTTTTATTTTAAAAAATATACCGTAATGCGTTAAAATCAAAGTTTAATTTGATCGTAAAATGTATGTCGGTTAAGCCATTTTGCATTTCAACCGTCGTTATAGCACCTATAGACTTATGAGCTACAATATCTCTACTATACTTGTACTTACTTCAATCCTGGACACATTTGCTTCGAAAATTTATCCAGTTGCATGGTCGCCAGAGCTTTCGGTGCAAAGGAAGTCTTGAAGGTTTCTGGTGTCTGATTTTGGAAGATGGAATCTTTAAGCACGACAGCGAGGTTGAAGATTGCGTCTACATGACCTAGATGTCTAGCTGCTATTATCATTTCTCTACAGCCTGTAGGCGTTGTTACATCGTGGGTAGAGATATGCACACTAGCTCCGTAAGAAGCCCATGCCCTGGTAAAAGAAACTTGAATTAATGTTGTAGGTCTTCTAGTCAGGTACTGCAGGGCACAATGGCTAATATGGGATGGGACATATAGAAAAAAATCAAAAGAGGCCCCCCACAGTAAAGAAGACTAAGGGGCAGACCAAATAAAAGATCGTTGCACCAAATGGTTACACCAACCATGGTCGTGGTCTCGTGACCCTGGATGGTCCAACGCAATTTAAACGCCGAGTAAAATAAATAAGGTAAACATACGCGTTGAGGCGCGTTTAAATAGATAAATAAGGATAGACAGTGTTATAGAAGACCTTGCCCAGCTAGGTAAGAAAACCACCGGGAAGAAAAAGACAAAGGACCGTATGAAATGGAGGAGGCCAAGACCCATATAGGGTTGTAGCGCCGAAGGAAGTAAGCAAGTTGCAGATCTCCATATCTTCCAGCGGGTGTCGTAAAAAACCGACTGAGAGATAGCGAAGCTACCACAAGCTCTCAGAAGCAACACCTCCGCCTTCGAGGTGTGTATGTCCAATGTGGTACGGTACATGTTAGTCTTCTATGTTTGCTCGTCAACCACATCCTTTCTATAAAATATAAGGTGTTCGAGGTCCAGAAAAAAACAACAACTGTATTTTGACATACTGAGTGTAAACCGAAATGACGATACACAGCCAAGAATCCTACACACCTCAGATTCAGTATTCACTGCTGGATATTGGCTTCCTCAAACACACTGTCTTGTGCATGAGGGATGTATGATTGCCTGAAAACGCCACGCTGGCCAAGCGGCTTGGCAAGTCTACTCTTTAGAGGTAGTGTAGTACCTCAGCGCTTGGGGTAGTGGTGTACAAGGATACATTTTAGAATAGCGTCATCCCATCTCTTCTCATGGGTGTCGTAAAAGGTGGACTAATGGATAATAAATCAGCCACCACGAGCGCTGAGGACTAATTATGTATTTTGCACGAGCGCTGCGGTGCCAGCGACTTCGTTTGCGTGAACTTTAGAACGACTCCCGTGGGAACTCTGTAATGGATCTGGATCGAAGACACCCTAAACATCAAGCCGGCACATAAGTTTCATTAAAATCCGTCCAGCAGCTATTGCGTGATCCGCCTTCAGACACACAAAAATTCCAAACATTATTGTTTTGGGCTTTGTATCACTCGTACTTTATACACTGCACTGATTTTTCTCCAGAAGTAAGTATAGATGTGTTTAAAAAACTACAATATTTCACATATCCACATTGCATACCTCAGCCTGGACGACTGGTATCCATTAGTGATTCCCCTGCGCGAATTGAGCATTAGCTTCCGGGCGCCCCTCATGATCAGCCAATCAGCGAGCTCCAATCCGAATCCACCGAGACCACCCACTACCAAGTACACATAGTCTTCGTGACACACGTATCTGAGGAATAAGTTATCGGATAAATGTGGGTTTGAAAGTGAATTTATTACATTATCTGTGAAAAGGGATGTGACTGTCGGTTCACATTTTCCAGATATCGAGACTTGTATCAGCCTATAACGTTCCACTGAGGGTTGCAGATGTTGGCAGACACACAGACAGTCCAGAATATTACAAGAGATCACCGACATTCTGGAATAATGATCAAAATTACTTTAATAATTGGCAATGGTCATTTTAATTTTTATATTATAAAAAGAAAATCTTACCGAGGTACGGCGTCTACCGATATGCAAGATGGCTTCACTGGACGCTCACTGCGTTCCTCATCACGTATTTTGACGATTACCTAATAAAAGTAATCTTTTAGAAATATGGGAGCGTTTTCGAAAAGTTAGAAGTCTCACAGAATCTTAATACATGTTAATAATATGAAGAAAGAGAAAATACATCTAAGATACATACTCGTATGTAATAAAAAGATACATCTTCAGTTTGTTAAAAGTTCTTTCCCAAACAGTGAAATGGCCCAACAGAGGGTATTTGACTCCTTTTTAATAGCCGTGTAATTAAGTAACTAGAGATATTAGAAATCGGACCATGAAATCAGAATAAAAGTATTTAGAAAAATGAGTTATACGACTTAAAAGTTTTACTTAGAAAAGGATTGTGTTGATGACATCACTAACATAGTAGTGTTATTACATCCACGCGCGAGAAGCGGATACTATATAAGGGGAATAAGGCGTAGAATTTAATACTATTTTAAATTAAATATTATGAGAAGTGAAACGAAAAAATCGGCGCCAAAATCAAAATGTTGATTTAATTGGAAGGAATTTGTGATTTTGGTCAATTTAGAAACTAACCTTGCCAATATGTTTCCCGGCCGCCATGTATCGGAAGGCAGTCTCCACTTCCTGTTTCTCGAAGACACAGTAGGTGAGAGGACGCACCGCTCCACTCTCAATGCCGGTGAGAAGGAGATCTTGTAGCCTCTGTCGTACATTATTAATCAATAAGTAATATAAAAATATTTTATTTAACTTGGACTTACAAGGTAACAATGAGCACAGCGTTTACACATTCACATTTTATTATATAATAGACTAGCAGCCAGCATCTAATTTGCAAATATATCTTGCGCTGGCGTCCGCATAGATCTTGCCCCGGCAACTACTTATCCGGTCTCAATTTGAAAATTCCCAGGTGTTGCAGAATCCACCACTTCCCTTCTTGCGGCAATCTATTCCATATTGGGAACAAGCGTAGTTTTATTTGCTATTATTATAATACCTAATAAATTTGAGTTAATTTCAAACCAGTAATAATTAGTTATTGCAATATTTCAGCATACTTGTAATTGCCATTTATTTTTTCTTAGTGTGAGAAGTCAGCAGAAGAGTAGACGAATTGACTGATGGTAAAAGTTCATAGATATCTGTGAAACTGCCAACATAAGTCCAAATAGAAGAAACGTTGGCACGCCCGTAGACAATAGAATTAATATGCCCGGAGAGTTCACAAATGAGAAAATGGACAGGGAATGAAATGAGATTTATTTATTTGTAAACATACTTAAGTACAATGATGTTCTAAACAATTTTGGTATTGGTAGCGGCATATTTTACCAATAAATTGTAATGATATACATGACATAACAACATTTTATTTAATATTCTAAATCGGCTCCGAACAAAACGTGTATAAAATGTGTACAAAACGGGAAAGTTTAAATAGTTAAATTTTATTTAAAGTACAAAATAAGAGTGTTGAAAGGAAAACGTATGGATGAGACAAGGAATGAAGGACGGGTTTTGGCAATTTATCAGTCTCCGATGAAACACGTCGCAGTCAGTGCCGTTCGGGGTAGTCTACAATTACTTGTACAATATATATCTTGGTTAGCTAGATGCACCCAGTACATTATTCGTAATGTAGTTTCGTACATTATTGAAATGTTAGTACTGACCTTCCTAAAGTCGTAGCTCTGGTCGAAGATGTAGTCCAACATGATGCCGTGGAAGGATGTCTCCTGGAGGAAGAAGTGCATCCCGATTTGAGTGTTATTGGAGATGTCGAACTTGCCGATCTCGAGGAAGCGGCCGCGGTAGCCGAGGCAGCGGACGGACGCCTGCAATATGGCACTCATTAAAGGCTTGTACTTAAACGAGCAGCAAAAATACTAAATGCGAACCAAATAATGATTAATAAAACAAATCTATTTTTGAATAACTGAAATAAAAATAACTGAAATAAATAACTAAGAATACTAAGAACCAACATGAAGTCTACGGAGTCCCGCGGGACTCCTATATCTTTATAGTCATAAGAGAACTTAAACTAAATCTACCATTAAATTTGCTGCCATCGATGCTCATATTTCCCCTTACTAAACAAGTTCTTATGATCTACATTATATATATATATATATATATATATATATATATATATATATATATA
The DNA here is from genome assembly GCA_914767545.1 of Sesia apiformis. Lineage (NCBI taxonomy): Eukaryota > Metazoa > Arthropoda > Insecta > Lepidoptera > Sesiidae > Sesia > Sesia apiformis. The sequence goes on from OU611968.1 coordinate 3,038,279, forward strand.
CTGGTCTCTGTCTTAGGTTGAGTCATGTTTTAGGAAATTTATGTTTTAGAATACGCAGAAACAGTACTAATTAATCTCTGCAAAGTTAATTTTGTCTAACTATTAACCAACTACTATTATATTTTACACGTCTACAGAAACTTGTCTTACTATTTGTTTCTACGTATCAGAATCTACTATGTATCTGAGTCCCCCGAGGTTTGGGTTATGGTTGGTGACACTTGAAGTCAAGATTGGCAGTGTAGTAACTATCAATCGTAACTTTAATATTGATTAATTGATCCACGGTATTATTTAACAATTATCGCAGATACTTTATAAAAGTAAGAAATTACACCGAAACGACCTATCAGCTGTCAATTTATTTCCGTTAAAATTTTCAAGGAAATATTTTGACCTAAACTTTTCCATTGAAAATAGATTTACAATTAGAGTGTTTAAGTGATGAAAAAACGTGTAATTTGTTGAATAAGATTACATTTTGGGTTAAGTAATAACACATTTTTACTGCCAGACGCTAAACATGAAGATTTAGTTCATAAATTCTAGTGAATGCAGCATCTCACCTGTAGCTTCTCATCGGAGAGTGAGTTCAAGACGAGGTCGACGCCCTTGCCCCTCGTCTCCCTGCGGATCATGTCCTCGAACGATGTGTCGCGAGAGTTACCGATGTTACTATCTGTTGTAACAAATATATAATTTGTTGAAGGTACATTAAAACCCACGGATGGCTGACGGATGGAAACGATCAATAAAATTATTTCAAGAATTGAGACAATATAAAATAAACTGTGAACAGTTTCAGCTGAACTATTAAAAGAAGAAGTTGGTTTGGTTTATCCTTTTCAAATACTTAGTTTGTTAACTGCGTGAATGGATTTGAAATTTAATCGTATAATTACATATATGCTATAAATACATGACTGAAATTTATTCCAATACGTTTAGTAAATCTTTTCACCACCGATTGACAAATTATCAATTTTGACCCCTCTTAACGCCTGAGCTGTTAAATTCACAGAATTCAAAAACTTACCCTTGAGCTGAGGGAAGAGTTTTTTGATGAAGGCTCTCTTTTCAGCCGTACCAACAGTGGTGAACACTTCGCAGCCATAGTGCAGTGCCACATTGATGGCGGCTTGTCCCACGCCGCCGGAGCCCGCGTGGATCAGAATGGAATGGCCGCGTTGTATTTGTCCCACCATCACCTACAGAATATTCTCATGAAAACCTGCCTTTCGATTTATCTTATTTTACTCAACAGCAAGGCTCGATTTGCTTGTAAGTCAATGACAATATTTTGATAAATATGCTACTTTATAAATCATGAGTAAACAGAAAAATTAAAAAGTTCTGTGACTACAATGACACGAGAATGAAGAATTAATAGAAGAATTGTTTACCATTGTCAAAGATTTACTAACTTACTAGGTATATCGTTTTTTGAAACTGCGTAGTATACAAGCAAGATAGTATCTAGTTTTCGGGAATGCCCTTCATAAGACGTATAAGACTTCATTGACGACGCGACGTCACTATTGATCAGTGATTTAATCTGCCAATAATCAACTAGAGGAGTATGTTTGTTTTCATTGCTCAACTCGTCAGCGATGTTCTACATGAGACCCTTGAATAAAGGCTTCCTAAACCAATATTAAGGATAAGAGCGGTGATAGCCTAGGCAGCTTAGGCCTAGATATACTTGACTCACAATCACATGATTGTGACGATCACGTCAATAGTGACCGATCACATGATCGTGAGGTCAAATCCTCGGCCCGTGCCACAGGGTTTCTACTTATGTACGGATTTTTAAAAATTATCACGATTTCGTCAGTGAGGGAAAGCATCGTAAATAAACCCGCATGCTCTAGAAATAAACAAAACTGGAGTATATGATCCACCAATCCGCACTGGGCCCGCATAGTGGCTTGCGGCCCGAAACGTGATTATTACGGGGGGTTGCGCTCAGTTGCGCTCGAGAAGCCGTAGAGGTAACATCTCTTCGAAAGTGAACGCAGCCGCCACTGAAGATGTCAACCGCAGTTTTTGATGAAACGTTTGGAAGAAAGAGAAGGGATTCCAGAAGACCTCGGCCAAGTAGCCCGGAAGATTCAATTAATATTATGAGGGGCTTGTGCCCTGCTGTGGGACGTTAGAGGCTGATACAAACAAAAACAATATTTAGCCTAAATGAACAGTCTTGTAAGGAAGGGGTGTAAAGTGGAGACAACTTCTAAGTTCCATGTGTCGGAGACGCCCCATATGAGAACTTGTCTTCTTGCTTGATCCATATCATACCATTGATCATACCTCTATAAAACAATGATTGCATCTGTTCAATATATGTTTACCATGGCGTTATAGACAATGCAGTAAGCAAAATGTACAATGACTGCATATTTAAATGTTTATAGTTATCAGGGAAATTCCATATGAGAGCTTGTCTTCTCACTAGGTCTTGCTGAAAATTGAGCAACATAGTGTAAAATCGGGGAAGTTCTACTTCTTCGTTGTCTTCCGTTAGTAGATGATGCTGCTATTCAGTCTACTAAACTTCTATTCACTATTCACTTACCATAGCATAGTAGACAGTACCATAAGCAACGGGTACAGTGGCTGCCTCTTCGAAGCTCCACTCGTGGGGGATGCTCCACATGAGGGCCTTGTCCCCTTCAACCATGTTCGCCATACCGCCGTTGCGGACCATCGCCATGACGCGGGAACCACTGAAATAGATTGTTCTTATAAGCATTCAGAGTAAAAAGTAAAGTTGAAATTTACCATTCAATAGGCGATGATTCTCGAAGCAATGTTTCATCGTTATTGATATCGGCGAGCTCACAGATGTAACATTCACGAGATCGTCGTTGCGCGCAACCTTGTTTCGCAGATGTCAGAGTTTAGAGAGTAACAATTTCATACAAAAAATGTCCGTCCTCAGCCAACGTCCTTGAGTCTCTAGTGTCGACAATGAACCTTAGTGAGAAAGAATGGCTAAATTCTTGTGGTCCTAGTGGCCTTTCAAGAGTCACCGGTCGTGTTTAATCAAGGGCGAACGCAGAAGGCGCTCAGCCAGGAACAAAATGTGTTTTGCAACGAGCGTAAGGGCTCCCCCGCCGGTAAACCGGCGGAAGGAACGGGCCTCGGCTTAGGGCGTAATGAACCTTAGTGAATGAATACCAAACGACCGTCTCGCCGATGTTTCAACGTTGAACTCAATGTTTGGATGTGTGCGCTTAGAGAATCGGACTCCTGCATTTTGTCTTAAAATCATTTATCTAAAATCACCGCGTCACCAGGCTTTTAATAAACGCTGAGGAGGGCATGACAATCGACTATGGGGTTGCCAGGTGAAATACATCTGCTATTTTTAGGTAACCGTGTTATACCTACGAGTAAATTAATCACGAATTATTTATTTTTGATGTAATGAAAAATCATGAATTACTTACCTACATGTTAATTTTTAGTTAGATATAACAGTTAAAAAAACACAATTTTTGTAGGAGCTTATACAACTTGTAATTGAAATAACGCAACAGTTGAAAATAGGTTGTTCAATATCGGGAATAGAATCGATTCTACCAGGTTTTACTGAGTTTTCTTCATAACTTATTATTATCCTACGTTTCTGGTATTTTTAATCCACGCAATAATATGCGCCGCGCCTGGTCACTGCCCTGTACAGTGCGACACAACTTAGAGGTTTGAACGATGTACCCATTCACTCGACCAATGGAAATTGATTTATTTCCCGCCTCAAAGTCTTATTCGTTGTCGCCTCGGGCGCGGCGGACGGTCGCACGTGCGTCATACGTTGCTTATACATTCGGTAAAGCTCGGTTTAACGAGGTTGATGGCACCTCTGAGTTTTGTCGTACTGTACTTGAGTAATGAGCGCTACGGATGTTTTAGATAGAACAACAAAACTTTAAATATTTGTAATTTTTAATTTACTCTCTAAAATAATTTCATTTTTCGATTGAATGGTTTTATATATTTTAATAATGTAGTCGACATGTTTTCACACTTTGGAATGATTACAGTGACATTTCTGACGATGTTTTTATCTATATTTATTAAACTGTTATATTTACTTGGGTGTCCTGCCAACGATCTCAAAGCCCTGTACACACTCCTGCGCAAGGCGACCGCGAGCGACCGCGTCCACGGTCACGCGACCCGTCGCTGTCATTACGTCGCGGAAGTTCAAAGCTGCGCAGTACACCTGTAGGAGACAAGCATTAGACAGGAGCCAGAATATCTGGAGTCGGTTATCAGAAGCTAGGTTATTAGGAGCCAGGTTAATATGAACCTGGCTTGTAAAAGGGAGAGCGATGCTACATTACAACTTTCTTTTATAGTAAGAAGGCAGACGAGTCAACAGTCTCGTACAGCCTTCTTTCTATAAAAAAAATATATAATGGACTTTCTCAAAGTATAAGGTTCAAATTCCATAACTTAAGTTTGATTTGAGTATATAACGGCAGCATAAAAAGTAAAAGTAGGAAAGCTGCTAAAGTAGATATTGTCACTGCAAAGTAAGATCCACAAAAAGAATACTTTATTCTTACTTTGTAAAAGTATTTTTTTTTGGAAACACTTATAAATTGTAACCCTTATTAATTAATGTAGCGTATTAATGTTTCTTTAAAATTTTATTTACCTCAAAACCAAATGTTCAATAATTTAATTATGTGTGACGTTTTATAGCAAATACATTCCTTATTATTTCATAACAAATAAAGACAAAGACTTACATGTATGAGCATCTTTTCGGGGCTCTTAAAGACTTGGTTCTCCCTGAGCGGACCCTCGATCCACCTCAAAGAGGAGAGGTCTCCGATAGTGATCGTGTTTACATAAGCGTGCGTCGCGCGAACTGTGTCCAAGTCCCCTAACAGAAGGTGGCGGTAGGTTCCCCACTGACCCTGAGCAATGTGACAACAACTTGAATATTCTCTTTCAATTTCGTTAAATGAATTTTGAACATTTTTTCGTTTAGAAGACGACATTTAGAAGTTTATCTTTTTGAATAGACCTTCGATCCATTTCGTGGAGGACAAGTCTCCGATGGTAAGGACCTTTCTCACCACCTCCCGATACTTTATCAGAAGGTATCAGAGAGTCAATTATACTTTATCAAAAAGTCAGCATCAGCTAGATTTAATTGACACATAATTTATGTATTAGATTGTTAACAGTTACTTTATTTGAAGGTGGTGAGAAAGGCCCTTAGTGTATTGGCATACGTGTACGTAGCGCCCACTGTGTCCAAGTCTCCCAACAGGGAGTGGCGGTAGGTTACCCATTGACCCTGAGTTGTATGACAGAAAATAATTCCTTTTTTTTAAATTTATTTCTTTATTACTATAATACAACAACATCAACAACCAGCCGTTTTAGTATCAACTTCTGAACACGGGCCTCCTCATACACTTTGTCTCGTGTATGAGGGATGTATGGCTCTAGAACGCCACGCTGGCCATGCCGGTTGGCGAATTCACTGATTGGGAGGTGGTGTAGTTGTAGGGCTTGTGGTAGTGACTTTGTTATCCCTTACTCGCCTTTTACCACACCACAGTTAAAGCGTGTTCTCAATTATCCTTATTTCCAAGTACCCTGAAATTGTACTGATAACTGTACTAATGAAACCAAAACAATAACACGATCATTAATGTGTCACCATCATCATTTTCCGCTTAAACGTAAATACATCAATGTGTACTTAGGCCTAAATAAACTTAGAACTATTATTTACACATGTTATAAATACTTACATCTTGCAGAACATTCATAGCCAAATCCTTATCCAATTGCTCTTCATATAACTCCAAGTCAGGGTTGAAGGGTGGAGCTGAAGGATCAGAAATTAATAGACCATAAACAATCTCCCCACCGGGTTCCCTTCTCAAACAATTGACAAACCCCAGCAATCCATTAATAGCTTCATCTTGCGCGTAAAGAACTAATTTTTGACCTTCCTTCAATTCTTCTTTTACTTTGTCAATCCAGGAGAATGTTTTATCAGCTGTCACAATTTTCACAAATTTGGCAGGTTTGGCCCCAATTCGCTTTCTGAAGAGGACTATATATTCAATGCCTGTGTCTTGGATTGTGATAATGTCGAGTTTATCGGAGAAGTCTTTGGGATTGGGGCGTTCTTTTTCCCGACTCATTATAAAGCATTTATCGCGTAGTGTTCCTAAGGCTTGCTGGAGAACCTATAGAAAAATATTATTTGATGAGTTTGGTGGAAATCGTGAGGCTCATAATTTTCATTTAGAGCAGTTTATAATGACGGTTAGCAATAAATTCTCGAGCTATGAAGTGGATGTCTATAACAGTGAAGAGACATAGGCTGGTGGTATGCTAATAATAAGACATTAGATAGATGATGTACTGGGTCGATATAATTTATATTAAAGTATTGTCGGATTGATTACTTATTTCACGTAAGAATTCAATAAAGTAGCGTCATGCTGATTACAGATTTTAACCTTTAGTTAAACTTTAAAGTTTGTTGAATATCTAAGTAAATTGTTCTTCGTCTTTGCATGTAGTACATTCTCAGTATCAGAGTTGTGGAAATATGAAATAAGTTACCACAAGAGATCACTGAATCGCCAATATTAACAGTTTTAAAAACAGATTTGACAAATGACCTCCAGGAGCAGAGATATGGCGAAATCTGTAACACACTCCTTAATAACTTAATAAGAACACTCCACTGAAAACTGCAGAATATTTCAACTTACATCAGGCCTCTGTAGAAGATTAGCACCAACAAAAACTACAGTGTTGGTTTCTCCAGATATCTTCTTATTTTCCACCGTTATATTCGAAGGCATCTCTATAGTGTCCTCTGAAATCACTAGTAGTTCCGCCTGCATAAGCGGCATGTCTCCTAACACTTCTGCTACTTGTTCTATGAGAGGCTCCAATTCATTATTTTTGTATTCTTCATCAACCAGTTCAATGTTCTTCACTTTGAAAGTTTGTATGTTCTCGAGGATGATTTGAAGGTTGGCGCGGATGACGTCTTCTACCTAAGAATACATTTTTATTTTTTTTACATTATAGAGACTACGGGTAATTTTGACGCTTAAACGTTAAGGGATACAGATATTTGTATATTTGGAGTTTGACCTGATTCAGAAGGCTTTTCAATTCGATATTTATAAAGATATTCCTTACATATGGTTTCTTTTAATCACTTTAGATAGCTCAATGGTATTAGAAGAAAGGTAGAGGAAAGTAGAATAGAAAATTTGCAACATGCGAAATGTAACATATGAAATGCACAAAAGGCAGTCTTATCGTCATTGGCGATCTATGCCAGACAATCTTTGGTTAGAGAGGAAATAAAAATATTAATCACATTGTTTGTTATGTTCCCTGACCATTAATGTTAACGTAATTTCTTAACGTGAGGTTATAAAGAAATAATCTTCACCTTCATCTTGTTCTTTCCAAAGTTGGGGACAAACTCGTTCTTTTCAAGAACTGGTACGCCAAGTGGAACTCTTTTCGATATGGGGGTAGCGTGAAGACCACGAATTTCGACACCACCCGCCCTGTAAATAATTTATTACATTTATGTAATTAGAGATGTTTATCATGTTCATACTAATAATATCAAGTCCATTACCGTTTCTAAGAATAACAAATCCATTACCGTCTGGAATAATATAAAGTCTACTACACTAGACAAAGTGAAGTTTCTATTTAAACTATGAATTTTTAGGTAAAAGCTTGGCCTGTATTAGTTTTGAGGCAGACGAGCATACAGCCCAACTAGGTGGTATGTGGAGGAGGTAAGGTGGTTGTAGGGGACAGTGCACGCTGCATTCTCACAGCCTCTGGGCGCACTCGACTGACCACGTTATCCATCTCTCACAGAAGACTACCTTGAAATGTACTGCATTTCCTACTTTATCGTATTTCTGATAAATACGGGAACACAATTGAAAAACGTAACTTGGTTGAAAAACGTCTTTTATTCGCTACTGAAAGGCCCGGAGAACAACACGCGTCGTTTGAGGGTAGATGTATACATATGATTTACATCTACCGCCCTTGTTATTACATATACATATCATACATATCAATTTCCCAATGTATCTACGTGTTTCGGAAGTGACTGAGGTATGCCAGAGCCCATTCCCATCCTATTCTATCTTATCCCTCTCCATTTTCCCGGCCCCGTTTCCCAATCCATTCCTTAATCTGCAAAAGTAGGCATCAGGATGCATTACAATATTTAAGTCTTTAATTTCAAATTCACAGCCTGTATTTGAGCCCCCAGCGTAATTTTTCAAAAAAATGGTAAAATATTTATATATTTATACCAAGTTAAAAATACCATCAAATTTTTTTTCCATACAAACTTCAACACCCCATTTCATCCATTTTGGGGTAGAACTTCGAGAAATCCCTTCTTAGTAAGTCTTTATATCATACAAGGAAGCTATTTTTCAAATTTCATATTTGTAGCTTCACGAGTTTATGAGTCAGTCAGTCAGGCATTTCTCTTTATATGTATATGGATATGTATATTTCTCTATTATATGGATAGATTGAAAAATAGCGTTGTATTTGAAACAGAATTAGAGATCGTTAACGGTGGTAAATCATAATTAGGTGAATCTATCTATTTTTAGCTACTCCATCAGTCCAGAATGACAAACGCTAGCCCGCCCGCGGATGCGCTGCCTGCCTTTATTTTATATTTAGAAATTAATTTCGAGAAATTATCTAAGGGTTGGGAAAATTATCCAATTATTAAGAGTGAGAAACTTATTTGAACTCTGATCAAATGATGAGTGGCTGATAATCTTAATATTATGAAGAATGCGGTCTATGAGTCTATACCAGTGTGACCTAAGTCAGGACTTTTTTACAGCTTTTGCTTACAACTTACCTGATGACACCAACATCAGAATATACGCGAACTTCAAATGATTGCTTCGTGGACTCAGTGTTCATTTTAGAGATGGCATTATAATGCATGTTGGCATCAATGCAAAGTTTCTCGATCCTTGTAGGGACGAATAGTCCTCGGGTGTCATGGCCGATGATTTTCATTTGAAGCATGCAGTCCATGAATGTGACCCAGTTGTTGACCCAAGAGAGGCGTCCGCGAGTGCCTTCGATGTTACAGCCGAGTACGCCGCGGAAGAAACCGCTGTGAAAGGAATAATTGTCTTAGGAATATTGACACACACACATACACACACAGACAGAGTGAGAGAGAGAGAGGGAGAGGGAGAGAGAGATATTTAATTAATTTTGATTGATTTAACTCGCCTTGGAATTAACATACAAGTAAGTAATGAAACTACATATCCTGCGGATTATACGGATCCGAGGGAGACCATTGGTACACCCTACTGCAGGAATGTTCCTAATGCGGTGCCAATGGCTTTCAATAGGTCGCCTTAGTTATAGAGTCGTGTACATGTACTATAATAACTATAGTATTATAATAAACTATAGTAATATAATAAACTACATAATAAATTATAGTATTATAATAAACTATAGTAAAATAATAAATTATAGTACTATAATAAACTATAGTACTATAATAAACTATAGTACTATAATAAACTATAGTACTATAATAAACTATAGTTTTATAATAAACTATAGTACAATAATAAACTACAGTACTATAATAAACTACAGTTCTAAAATAAACTATAGTATTATAATAAACTATAGTATTATAATAAACTATTGTAATATAATAAATTATAGTACTATAATAAACTACAGTACTATTATAAACTACAGTACTATAATAAACTACAGTACTATAATAAACTACAGTACTATAATAAACTATAGTACTATAATAAACGACAGTACTATAATAAACTATAGTATTATAATAAACTATAGTACAATAATAAACTATAGTAATATAATAAACTATAGTAATATAATAAACTACAGTACTATAATAAACTATAGTATTATAATAAACTATAGTAAAATAATAAATTATAGTACTATAATAAACTACAGTACTATAATAAACAATAGCACTATAATAAACTATAGTACTATAATAAACTATAGTACTATAATGAATTATAGTACTATAATAAACTATAGTACTATAATAAACTATAGTTTTATAATAAACTATAGTACAATAATAAACTACAGTACTATAATAAACTACAGTATTATAATAAACTATAGTACAATAATAAACTATAATAATATAATAAACTATAGTACAATAATAAACTATAGTAATATAATAAACTATAGTAATATAATAAACTATAGTACTATAATAAACTACAGTACTATAATAAACTATAGTCATATAATAAACTACAGTACTATAATAAATTATAGTATTATAATAAACTGTAGTACTATAATAAACTACAGTACTATAATAAACAATAGCACTATAATAAACTATAGTACTATAATAAACTATAGTACTATAATGAATTATAGTACTATAATAAACTATAGTACTATAATAAACTATAGTACTATAATAAACTATAGTAATATAATAAACTATAGTACTATAATAAACTACAATACTATAATAAACTATAGTCATATAATAAACTACAGTACTATAATAAACTATAGTATTATAATAAACTGTAGTACTATAATAAACTACAGTACTATAATAAACAATAGCACTATAATAAACTATAGTACTATAATAAACTATAGTACTATAATAAACTATAGTACTATAATAAACTATAGTACTATAATAAACTATAGTACTATAATAAACTATAGTTTTATAATAAACTATAGTACAATAATAAACTACAGTACTATAATAAACTATAGTACTATAATAAACTACAGTACTATAATAAACTATAGTCATATAATAAACTACAGTACTATAATAAACTATAGTATTATAATAAACTGTAGTACTATAATAAACTACAGTACTATAATAAACAATAGCACTATAATAAACTATAGTATTATAATAAACTATAGTACTATAATAAACTATCGTAATATAAGAAACTATAGTACTATAATAAACTATGGTACTATAATAAACTATCGTACTCATGTAATGAATAAACGCTGTAATCATGATCTGCAAGAAAATAAATTATTATTATAAATGAACTTTCCGGATTATAAGATTTCTTTGGCTGCGCTCGCGCCCGCGGTCGCTGTCCACTGTCCGGTGTCCGGTGTCACGCAGACGAAACGTTGACCATAATAAATTAATATAGTGGGCTTATGTAAAATTCAATCATGAAGGTGAATCAATTTTTGGATTAATCATGGTTAAACATGTATTTAAGAATAAATACGCTTTAATTAAACGATATTCATTTTTACCATGAATAAAGGAATGTTCAAATTACTACTGCTTCAAATTAGGTTACTATTTAAAGGAAGAATTTACGAAGTAATAATATAAAAATATGAGACTAGCTGTGAATACGATTAAGCTAATGGGATGCTAATTATGTAACACTAGAATTAATTTGCTAATTTGTAAATGCGATTATTTTTTTTTGGAAAATAGATTTATTTATGTTCATACTCAAAGTAACATAGTATACGAAACTTTCCTCATACGAAAGATAACAATGAAATGACAAAATTACGTTTGATTTGATATACATTATTAAATCAAGCAAAAGAACGAACTAACTTTCATTCTTTATTAAAGAAGTTAGATATTCTTGGGGAGTGTTTCTGTGTATTTTAAACAATTGATAAAATGTTATCCTTGTTGTGACCAAAAGGTCACGGAAATTATATCTCGAGTTTGTGTCTAGTTCAAAGGGAAAACTGATTGTTGGTACAATTTCACGCAAACGGCTCTTTCCGATTGTTCGAGAAGATTTGTTGTTCTTTTATTTAGTTTTGATTTACTTCCAATCCCGTTTCAATTTACATACATATATCCATTTCGCTTGCTTATTTGATATTTCTTGGGATTCAAAGGGAAATATCGTTTTTTTTTTTTCTAATTTCGTTGTTGAATGTGCCGTGTGGTGTCAAGTCGGCTATATGGTGGCTATGTCACTACCTCATCTCTTCCGGCGGGTGTCATAAAGAGTGAGTAAGATATAACAATATCGTTACTACACCACCACCACTAAAAGAGTAGACTCGCCAACCCTTGGCCGGCGTGGCGTTTTAAGGGCATATATCCCTCGTGCATAAAACAGCATGCAGCAGTGGATACTAAAAGAGCCGGTGCTGGTGAAGATTTGTTATTGATTACTTTATGAGTAGTTTCGAGAAATTAAGATATTCAATTTTCCTTACCTGTACTGGTATCCCCTCAACCGCAGCTCCTTGTAGAAGTCCTTTGTAAGCAAATGCTTGATATTGGGACCGCTGACTTCGGGCAGATTCGGGAGCACGCGGTAGTCTTGCCCCACATTCTTCTTCGCGTAGATTGTGCCCGTCACTATGGACGTTCCGCTTTCCACGATCTAAGGAACAGTTGCAGTGAATTTTATTTATTGGAAGCGGTAATGGTGGTGATGTAAGAGATCAAAGGAAGACACAAAAACAAAAGCAACGATGCGTACAAAAAACAATGTGCGAGAATGAGGGCGGAAAAATCGTGCGAAATCATTATTGGACAGGTATATTATTGGACGCAGTCCAAAAGTTTCTTGAGATGAAAGAAAGAAAGAATATTATTATATTGACAACAAAATAGCAGAATTAACATAAGACTTGATGAATTTGATTAATATGTATATGTAAGTGATAAAAACTGATAATAAAATAGGAACATAAGTTGGTACTATCAGTTTTGTACATTGTGCAAAGACAAGGAAATGAGAAAGAACATCAATTGTTGTTTCAATCGGCCGCAACCCAGCATAATCGTATGTCGCAGCCTGAATTACGACACAGATGTTTAGTTGGAACGAACTACCCACAATAGACTTTCGGATGAATTACGAAAAAATTTAGCACGAAACACCCTTCCCTCCTACATTACCGACTAGAAGAATCATTTTGACCTATTTGATTATTACAAAGTTTAATTCAGTAGCGCGTATACTCGTGTTAAAAGAGATACAGTTCAAACTCTGTAAGGAATCCTAAATGGAGTTATGAGTCATTAAAGTTTCCACAGCAATAAATTGGAGAGTGCAGTTTGCGAGTTACAAGACCTCAGATTCAAAGACGAGCGGTTAATTGTATTAAAACCAGCTTCTGATGGAAATAAATTCCTTTGCTTCAGCTACATTGTGGCATTTAACATAATTACGTGAAAGAGTAGTGAAAGGAAATTGTTTTGTTTTGTCATTGTAAATTAGGTTATTTTGTTGAGTCGAATTTAAGTTTTTAAAATGATTTTAACTTTTCTACAAATGGTTTTGTCCTAATAATTACCGCTGTCCTATTGAATCTCAGACTTGATGAATATTAATTGCATATCTCCTTCAAAGTGAATAATTTCATAGATTGCAGATGTACTTTAGAGAATATCTTATTTTAAATTATTGTCAAGTATTAACGGGAATACAAAACCTACTTAATATCATAATCATATAGATTATCAAACTAGAATCAGTAATCAATAAGATGGACCATCTATCTCCGTATACCTTGGCAAAAGAAGACTGCTAATGAAAGATCGTTTATAGTGATGGGCCTCAGAGATACAACCAACGTATAAGCCTTAACCAATGTATATTCAACACTGAAGAGACAAACGCTGATGTTACGATATGGTGCTTAATACCTAATAATATATTAAGTGGTTCTCTTTTCTTCTATTATACTCATATCTTTTAACTTCCCTCCCGTCTTCGTCCTTCTTTGAAGAGCGTGGTTTCTCACGTGAGTCTAACTGATTTGATTTTCTCTGACAACATAGGTTCAACGTAGGGCTAACCACTCTCCGTGGTAAAAACTCACTGGTACTGAAGTCGTGCGAGAAATAAAGCAACGGTTTGCCTGAACAACAACGAACTCGGCTAAGGAGACAAGGAATAGAGGCAGTTGGAAAAGAATACTGGCTGAGGCCAAGATTCACAAACGGTTGCAACGCCAAAGGAAGAAGAATGTATTATGTAAAAGCACGCTAGCAAAAATTTTAAAATAATTAGCTTAGTTCTCACCTCAAAGTTGCCACTACCCTTCTGTACCATGATGACAAACTCAATGTTTCCGTCCTTGGGAATGTTAGTGGCTCGTTGGAAGCGAACATTCTCGAAAACCACAGACACTTCGGTGAACAGTTCTCCCATCATCATGCCTAGGGTCTCCCATACAAGGACTAAGTAGCCAGTCGCAGGGTACAGGTTACGACCTGATGGGAACATGAATTATATTTTGGATGTGTCTTTGTCAGTTTTAATTGATGTTGATATATTATAGCAGATGACAATGAGTTACCATCAATTACCATGCATACGTTTACCATCAGATGCAGGATCTGCGAATTTTCCACATTCTATTTTCGCAAAGGGCCTATTCTGAGCACTTTTTAGAAGTCACTTAAATGTCAATTTGCTTAAATGTTAATAGTTGTATAAAGTTCATAATAGTCCCAACGAAGTCTTTGAAGCAACTTTAAGATAATTTATATTTGTTTGTAGTTCGGAGTCTCTATTCGACTTTGTGTGTGCCTTTGAACCCACAACACAAGCAACGTTAGTGTAGGTCACTGAATATGGTGTTATGTAAATAATGGTGGTGCTTTACCATCGACCACGTGTCCTGCCATAAACTCGCTGTCCTCATCCGTGATGGCCATCCGCACGGTTCTTTCGCCCGATTTCATCTTCTCTTGCGCCTTGTATGATGTCACATACCTGTGGACATTTACAATTTTACTCTGTCACTGTTTCTCTGTAACAAAAATTTTACGGGGTTTCTCTATATTAAAGGATTAAGAGGTTCCTCCGTAATAAAAAAAATACGGATTTGGTCTTCTGGACTTCTGGTCTTTCTGTACAAAAATTTTACGGAATATCTCTACAAAAACTTTACGTGGTTTATCTGAAAAAATAAATGGGGTTTGTCTACATAAACTTTAAGGAGTCTCTTTACAAAATCTCGTAAGGTTTCTCTATAAAAAAATACGGAATTCCTGTGTAAAAATTACGGATTCGGTCTACAAAACTTTATAGGATACACCTGCAAAAAATAATCGGTTATTTTTACAAAACAATTTACCGGTTGTTCTGGTTTTCTGTACAAAAACTTTTCAAGGTTTCTCTATAATAAATATGGGGTTCCCGATTAGAAAAAACTCTATAAGGGTTTCTCTACAAAAACTATTGGAGATTTCTCTATAAAAGTTTTATGGCAAGTTCTTCTACAATTTTTTACGGGTCTTCAGGATTTTTGACGAAATAGCTGCTATCTCTCGTTACTGGGTTCATTATAGCTTTCCTGACGTGAAAACCACCAATAAGTGTTTTATGAAAGTTATTCGTGGGATAGTGTTATATGACTTATACAGAATAGAAAACAAAAAAGACACGTTCTGATAAAAACCCACAACAATATAACCCACACAAGAACATGTGTACGCCGCAAAAGGTCGCAGCAATT
The DNA here is from genome assembly GCA_914767545.1 of Sesia apiformis. Taxonomy (NCBI): domain Eukaryota; kingdom Metazoa; phylum Arthropoda; class Insecta; order Lepidoptera; family Sesiidae; genus Sesia; species Sesia apiformis. The sequence continues at coordinate 3,053,846 of OU611968.1, forward strand.
TCAATTACGAGACGTCTCCAACTTTCCGGCCGCAAAACGCAATAAAGACGGCTGCGTTTATTAATCGCCGGCGATCCGTCAGCGAACCGCAAACAAATCGCACCCGACTGATCTATGGAGGCCACTTTGTTCATTGACTCCAATATAGTGGGCCGTTAGTGGGGCATTTTTCATGAGTGTGTGTGGAAGCTGGCAGGTTCGACTGTTGGATAACTGGAGTTACGGGTATTTATTTGAGTAAAAGTGAGTTATAACTTTTTGGTTATGGTCAGGAGCCCAAGGTCCTATATCTATGTATTTTCAGTATTTGATAGATAGATGGATATCTATAGATAGATAGATCGTTTGTGGGACATTTTTCATGGACGTTGACAGGTTCGACTGTTTGTCAATTGGAGTTACGTGTTTGGGTAAAAACGAGTTATAACTTGCGTATGGCTAGAGACCAAGTTCTGTTTCTGGTATTTATACATCTAGTAAGATGGAAGCCCCTATTTCCACGAAAAGACATCAAAAATTAGACAATCAAGGCATCATTGTGAAAATTTAGATAATACTTATTTATATTAAAACGTTTCGATCTACTACATCTGTCTAGTCTAGATTTATACCGAGTCATTTAATGGAAATTTGGTAAAGTAGGGATGTTACGTAGATTTTAAAGAAGAACTACTTACCTATTGAAAGGATTACGATTACATAAGATATTTATATAATAGGATACATTATTAGGTGTAATGTTTATAGATAATCTGGAGGGCATTTTCATTTGACTTGGTTAAGGAATGAGATTTGCGCCGGTTTAAAGTTTTGAAATACACCTATATGTGAATATAAATAAGTGATTGATCGCAAAAGATTTTAAAATTGTCTTTTCTCCTACTTGCTCGGAAATGGCGTCATTATTTAAAAAAAGGAATACGTCAATCGGCTCTTTTCTGTACGCACGCCAGCAATTTCCAACACGACAATAATAGAGCTTGCTGGACAGTAGCGAGGTTATTTTTAGTGCACACTAACATAAATTAGGTTTTTTTAGGTACACGATATTTATTATTATAAAGGCTGTATGTGCATTTCTTTTCAAAAGTTTAAAAAAAGAACAAAGACCGCGCGCAGTCGAATTGACGGGAATGAAAATCAGATACCTACTCTGTATTGTGGATGTTATGTTCTCATAAGTTTATCACAATTTTAAGTTGTCTAATAAACAATGAGTACTAGTTCGTTGGAAGGTGAATTAGATTTAACGCCACCAGACATAGCTGAAGAAGCAAACTTCTGTTTCTTGAATTAATTTGTTTATTGTTTCCTCGCAAATTAGAGAAAAATACTATACAAGTCTCGGCCGAAATAGCAATTAACGGCCTCGTTTATTCAAAACGGACTCGGCTTCGCCTCGTCCTTCCAATATTACTCGGCCGTCAATTGCTTTATTTCGGACCTGGACAGTAATGTATTATTTCTCTTTACAGAAATCGTATAGTTGAAACAGCATCAAGTGATCAGCTTCTACAATATTAATACAATGTAATCGAAAACCTTTCGATTCTAGCTTCTATTACTACTATAAAGCTGACATCTGTGTCACTTATCTCTAATGTCAAAATCGTGTCTCTATTTGCCTATCTGTCGCTCCTAAAAACATAATCGATTTCCTTTGAAAGTAATACAATGTATGTTACCAGTCCTCGCTGTGCTCCCACTCGACTAGATGCGACGTCATGGGTGTTCCTTGCGACACGGGGAACGGCACGTGCGGGTACAAGTTCGCCAAATGCGGGTTCAGGCCTGCGTCGTAAAGCCTAAAGACAATCGGATTTGGTTCATTACAAAAAATTAGCTGCTCGAGTTGGTGGTCAACGGAAATATCGTTAAACCAAAATACAGAGATGGAGCGTTACGACCCCAAAAGCGGGGGATGTGCAAGGCGGTCAAAACATGATGAGCACTTTTGTATGAAACCTGGCCTGACCACCGATACGATTGTAATGTATGTCGTCAACTTATTGACTACCTACAGTTACCATAAATCAATATATTTTGTTTCCCAGATTAATGGGGACCTAATAAGATTCGAGCCTATAACGGCTGGCTCATGCCCGCTTTCACATTTAGTATGCTCAGATGGCCGCAAACCAAATAAAACACACTGGATAGAAAAGTGCGCTCAACCATGTTTCTCCACAGAGACACCACAGGGACCACCGGGCGCTGTATCTCGGCCGACTGCGCGCGCGCAGATGGTTATATCGTTGATCCTTTATACATTTTTGAGATACTCGTGAGGCAAATTTCTCATTTCCCCGGTATTTTGGGGCCTTGATGCTATAATAAAAAATGAAGCTGATATTAAAAGCGTTCACTTGGTATTCATGTGGTTTTTATTGGATATAGCGGCCAAAATGACGCATCACTCTTTAGCGACCTGTCATCAGTCGTCATTTGGTGCTACCACGAACGTATTATTATATTCGGGGAGCAAGAGTGGAAAATAAGGCTATCCCTTAAGGGCACACTAAGGATCCCATTGATAAAAGGTCAAAGTGATTGGGAATCCAAGTAGATGATCACCCCTGATAAGATAAAATAATTATTATGAACTTTTTTCTTCATATAATATGGCAATGGTGCAATTTCGCACATTCTGCCAGTGTCGAGTTTTTCTTCGTTATAAACAATGTCAAAATCTAAAACAGGACTTTTTAGCGGAAACTGGAGAAGTGAAGTTGAGTTTTTGTTTGATTATTGTGAAAATTGTGTATTATTGCGCTTTGTGGTGGTGTGTGGTGTTTGTGATAATCAAATAAAATCAAGGACTGCGTTCGTCGTGTGCTCTCAAGAAGTCCTTTTTTGTCCTCAGTAAACCTACTGTCGCTTTATTGAGCGACTTACGCCGACGGGACTGGACATTGATAGGATACGTTTTAGACTTTGAAATTGTTTTTTACGAACAAAACTTGGCATTGGCAGAATGTGCGAATTGCACTATTTCAATATATGAAAAAAATATTCTAACACGTATCCTGTCATGTCGAAGTAAGTCAGAAGTCGCTTAGTAGTTCTGTGATGAGGCACAAAAAAAACACTGAAATTTATTAAACCACAAAACGCATAGTACATAATTTTTCCAATTAATAACATCAATAAAATCAAACAAATACTCAACTGCACTTCCCGAGTTCTCAAAAAGTCGATTATTAGTCGAGTGCCATTAGGTTTTTACCTGATACCTCGGAACCCAGTTACACCGAATGGATTTTTATAATTTTTTTTCTTGAATTTCTAAGGTCACTTATTAAAAAGTTTACCCTTTGAAAATTACCGCTAATTTTTCTTTTACTCAGGTTGTTCAAAAAGTTTTGTCGTGTGTTCATATACTACTTCATTTTCCACAGTACCGCTCTCGTCTAATATCCCCATAAGCTCATATCACTTATTAATCCAACTTTCCCATTTTTCATTGGGAATTAAATTGAGTTCTTCCTTAAGAGCTGCTATCAAATGCTCCTCTGCAGAGGAATTTGCGGCCTTTATGCACATTTTCACATCCGAGGTTTATCATTTTTTATGTCTAATTGCACTCGACTATATGAACTTCTGAACAGGTCTATTTCTAGAAACATAAGGCGATGAAGAAAGTCTACTTACTTGCCCAAAGCAGTAAAGAGAACTAGCACGTTGTCTTCATGATTCCTCTTGGTGAGAGGAATGTTGATGACATCCTTCTTCATTGAGCGACGGAGGATCGCTTGTAGAAGACCGTGAGGAGCTATTTCAACGATGATGGCGTTTGAGGGAATTAAGCGAGAGGTTTCTTCGAAAAGGACTGGGCTCTGCGGAAGTTTTAAGACAATTATTAATCATAAAAGTATTATCAATAGTTATTCTCTAGCAATCTAGGAAAAGTTAGACTATTCAAAAACTAGCATATGGAGACCGTTAGTTTTGAAGGACTAGGAAACACATGTTAGTTTTGAAAATGTACTTCAACCACAAAACATGTTAGTGTTTACTATTAGAGTTCCATATTAGGTTGCAATTTACAGGTTACCATAAGTTCCGACTTATGGTAACCTGTAATGTTTTCGTATGGGGACTGTAAACGTATTAATTCCCATCCCATTCCCCGACTAAGAAAAAATGAAGGTGCAATTGGATGAGCGAAACTCCTTATTTCATTAAGCTCCCTATTCCTCTTTTTCTTTCTTAATTCTTTCTCAATACTCTTCCGAATCTCTAAAAGCACGATATGGATAGCATGGAGGCATGTCAACGTTTGTTATTTCTGACTGATCTTGGCATGCACCGCGATTGGGCACGGAGAACAGAATCCACTTAGTGGATAATGAGTGGTGATGGACTCACCACTCATCTGCTACTTTCTTTTTTATAAATTTAACCAGCTCTATTTTTACATTTATCTTTGAAGCAGAGTGTGAGTGATACATTTACCACAAAGTAGACTTTTTTATACAAAAATGTTAGTTTCCATCTAAATACAATACTGAAACAGTTTGTAAAGGACTTTCCAATGGCGGTTTTGTTAACAGTCATATTTTTGACCTTTTGAGTTCGATCAAAATTATTTTTGGCTCTTTACACAACATCAGTTGGACTCTTCAACAAAACAAATTTATTCCCTATGCTAAAAGCTGTAATTAGAAAGGTTAAATTTATTACCAATGCTATTAAAATTCATTTATTTTTTCCATATCAACCATGTCTAAGACCTCTTAATTAAAAGCAAGTGTAGACTTACCAGAAGATTGTTGGTGTGATATTCAGCAGAAGACAGTTTTGCCTTCGGTTCATTCCAGTGACCTTGCGGTATTGAAGTGGACACCCAGCGTTCAGAACGAGGTTTGGGATTTGGTATCACTTGCTTCAAGTATTTCAGAAGTCTTGGACCTGATAAAGAAATTTCTTGTAAGATTTATGGATCTGAAGCTGAAACTGCATCTTTTATATAGGTGGCGTAATAATAGGGGTTAAAGTATGAAATTGCCGTTTTATAGTAATAGATACTTTGAATTGACATAAAAACCTTCATGGTGTGAGATTTTCGAGTGAAACTTTTTTCACATGAAACCTATGAGGTTCTTCTTTTAAAAAATGTGCAACATTCGATTTTCGACATTCAATTGTTTTTTTTATTCAGAATAGACGGGAAAGATGGATACTTCGAAAATCCGACTAATCTTTGAATACGAGTTCCGACGCGGAACTAACGCGGCAGAAACGGCTCGCAATATCAATGCTGCGTTTGGAGAGGAGACTGCTAATGAACGAACCGTGCGTTTTTGGTTTAAACGCTTTCGTAATGGAAACTTCGACTTGAAGAACGAACCACGTGGAAGACCGCCCACACAGGTGAATAACGCTGAATTGAAGGAGATGGTGGAAGCCGATCCGAGTCAAACTACCCAGGAATTAGCGGCATGGTTTAACGTTACCTTACCTACAATATTGACTCATTTGCATCAAATCAATAAGATAAAAAATTATGAAAAATGGGTGCCTCGTGATTTGACTGATCTGCAGAAAGAAACGCGTGTTGAAACTTGCGTTGCCTTGTTGAATCGGTACAGAAATGAAGGAATATTGGATCGAATTGTGACATGTGACGAAAAGTGGATTCTTTACGATAAACGAAAGCGAAAAATGCAATGGCTGACCCCAGGTCAAACGCCGCAACAGTGCCCTAAGGCCCTAAGTGCCGAATTTCGAACAATGATGGTGAAACTAGCAGTGAAACAGCCCCGACTCGTGAATCGATCTTCACCATTATTGCTCCATGATAACGCAAGACCTCACACTGCACGAGAAACCGTTGTAACTCTACAGGAGCTGCAGTTAGAAACCATACGTCATCCTCCGTACTCGCCAGACCTTGCTCCAATGGACTACCATTTTTTTCGTGATTTGGACAATTTTCTATGTGGTAAAAAATTTTCTTCCCAAGAGGCAGTACAAAATGCTTTCACACAGTTTGTCGAATCTACATCCCCAGAGTTCTATCGCAAAGGCATAAATGAACTTCCGATTAGATGGCAACAATGTATAGATAATGAGGATAAATATTTTGATTAAATAAATATGTTACATTTTAGAAAAAAACGAATTTTAATTTTTCAGTACAAATCGGCAATTTCCTACTTTAACCCCGCATACTTGCATATAAGTACTTGCAGTACAGATTTAAGTGAAGAAAAATCATGATACATTATTGAAATATCTGTAAAACCTTTAGTGTGTCAGTATGTAACAGTGTTGTTCCGAATGTTGTCTCTTACTGTTTCTCTTGCTTCTATATTCCTTGAAACTCCTACTGACCATTTATGCAACCCTCGAAAAACGATTCTGCCATGCAATTCTTTCATTCCCTTTCATTTTATTTTTTATATTTAAATCCCGAGATTTTTCGGATTTCTAGTTTCAATTTTCTTCAAAGTTTCTATGGGGGATCAGATTCAAAATGAAGAGATTCGGTAAAGAAGTCATAAATTCAGTATGCCGAAGCCGACAACCGATTCAAATATTCGTTTCAAATATCTAACAGCACTTCAATCCCCGAGCTACCATTGCCAATGCAAGGCTGACAATGCCATTAAAAAGGTTATAACGGTAATATGAAGACGTGATAATATTTGTAATGGCTGGAACAGACCGCAATGTGCCATAAAATGTACGAGCAGTTTCAGGTATTAGATGAAATTTCGTCAGCCTTCGCGAGAATTATTCTCTCAGACCTATCCGCTGAATAAATGGAGACTGTTAAATGCCATTTGTCAAAAAATGTGCGTAACAAGGGTTTTCAGTTAATATTCAGTTTCGAGTTTCCTAAACTCGTCTTCTCTACATAAAATAGAGAAGTTGTAATTTTTGGCGGGAACCCGAGAAGTTTGATTATTGCAAAAATTGTGTATTGTGTGATTTGTACTTTAATATTGTTGTGGTTTAGTTTATCAAACTTCAAAGTGCCTAGTGTTAGATCATAATGTTTGTGATAATTAAATAAAGTGAGACTGCATTTTTCGTGTTTTTCCAAGGATTTCAACTCTGTCCACATCACTATTATCACTTTACTTAGTGACTTCTAATTCGATGGGACTCGATGGGACGATGATGTGATAAAAACAATGGCTAAGCCAGTGTCCAAATAAATGATATATATATGTGTGTGTATATAATTGTTGTGTATAAACATACAGAGAGAAATTCAGGATTATTTTATTCGATGGCCACGTTTAAGACTTCGTGTAGGGCGTAGGGCCCGAATAGATTTGTGTTCATTCGGTGTTAAAAGTGTTCATACGGTGGAGTTGTCTCGTCGCATGACCACTTCGCAATTTGACATGATCATGTGCCCATAGGCAAATTAATTGATGTGTGTGCCCGATACCTTTTTTTTTCTCTTCATATATGGCACAATGGTGCGATTAGCACATTCTGTCAATATCAAATTTTTCTTCGTAAACAATTTCAAAGTCTAAAACGTATCCTGTCAATGTCCACTGTCCAGTCCCGTTCAAGTAAGTCGGAAGTCGATCAGTAAAATGATAGTTGGTTTACTGAGGACAGAAGAGGACTCCTTGGAAGCGCACAAAGAACGCAGTCTCGCAAACATTACGCATAAATAAAAAACATTTTGAAGTTTAATAAACTATCACTATTAAAACGCATTATATTCACTATATAGAATATATTTACTATATAGAATATATTTACTATATAGAATATATTTACTATATAGAATATATTCACTATACACATTATAATAAATCTAACAATAACTCAACTTCACTTACCGAGTTCCCGCCAAAATGACCGCCCGATATCTAATGGTTATCTAAAAATATTGAGGTACACATACATACAAATTTTTATTTACATATGCTTTTTATTTAGCAAATGTGTAGGAAGAAAATAGTAAAAGAATGAATTAAAAAAAATCCCATGACAACACGAAAAATTTCCATGATAATTAACGGAATCCATGTGTTGAGGGTGGAAGCTGGGGGCATATGGGATTTTGAGGAAAATAATGTATTGCGCTATCAAATAACTGCGTGAAAATGTCTAATTTTGGATGGATCATGGTTTCCAACTGCTTGTGGAACTAAAGGACGATAGACCTACTAAATCATAAACGGTTGCTCACCAACATCCGCGATTTACCACGAGCGATACGCGTTGTTAGAACAGTTGATCTACTCAGCGAAGAGCGAGCGAAGCTCCACCTTTGAACGGACCATTGTTTTCATCCAATATTGTAACGAGATGACAAGAATAGGCCTGCTAAATTATAAATATAAATTATAAATGCCATAAAGCCCTTCATGAGGTCCACTGGCCCCGAGATACTGCACGAGTCGGAAGCGTTGTGGTACGCCACTATTTGCAAGGAAACTTCTTTCCTTCTATCTCTTTTCTTGTTCTATATATGTATATTCTATGAACGGATCATCGCTTTCATCTGATTATGGAACTAGAAGAGGATAGGTCTATTAAATCATAAGAGGTTACTTACCAGCCTCCGCGATGTATGCGAATGGTACGCGATTATGAAACAGTTAATCTTCTGCGTGAAAATATCTTCTTACCTTTGGATGGATCACTGTTTTTCATCTGATCATGGAAATAGATAGCGACTAGATATATAGCTGATGATGGAACTGGATGGAGGTATGCCTACTAAATAAAGGATTGCTTACCAGCATCCGCGATGTACTTCGAGTGGTATGCGATGTTAGAACAGTTGACTTCCTGCGCGAAGATGTCCTGCGAAGTGAGCTGAGCTACAAAGCTCTTCATCAGGTCCGCTGGTCCTGAGATAGTGCATGAGTCGGAAGCGTTGTGGCACGCCACTTCAATCTCCGGAGGGATCATTGTTTTCATCTGATGTAAGAAATCTAATATTGTCATTTATTTTATTACACTTTTTTATAAATTATTACAAATGGCGGATTTAATGCCTTGCAGCATTATCTTCCAGTCGACCTTGGGGCTATGCAGGACAGGAAGTGGTAGGGGAGTAAATAAATGTACCAAATATAGAAGACATAAAAAGAACTAGTTAATTAAGTATATATTAAATTAACATCGTCATCGGAGTTTGCTGTAAGTGTTCGCGTTTGCCAACTACTTGTTTATATGTACGTTCTTTAACACAATGGAGAAGTTCACCGTTTTTTAATTTCTAACCTAAAAGAAGGTTACTAATGCCTTTCAAATTGGACCGAGCAGCGTGTGACATCATGCTTTACACACAAACAAACATACAATTATTTATTTATATATAATTATTATATAATTATTACTTTACATACAATTTATTTATTTATATACTTTATTGTACACACAAATGATAAAAATAATTACAAAAAAGTACATATAAAAGGCGTGTTTATAGGAGCCGCTTATAAAACTAGAACTAGAAACGCTTATAGCACGTGTTATAGAAATTTAGAAACCCCCTATCCCCTTTTCTAGATTTCTACCAGCAAACCTGGGAGAGCGATAGGTGAGCAATGAAATGGGCAGACATAGTGAATACCTAAAATACGCTATTATACGGATTGCGGATTCCGAAACAGATTTCCGATTTTTTTTCATCAATATTTTAACGTATTTATTTAAATACGAAAAATCTGCTAATTCCAAATCTAGTAAACTTCTCGTTCGAATCTCTATTTTAGTAGCTGTACAAGTTTGATCACATATTCACTGTTATTGGACACAAGTCGTCATGACAAATTAATTTTCTGTTGGTGTTCAAATGGTACGTTACCTTCTTGTAACCAAGTCCAACAGCAGCCATAGAGCCCTTGATGAGCTTGGACTCAATGGAGGCCATTCCTCTGCTGTAAGCTGCGAGAATCATCTGTTCCGCTGTGAAGCAACCGTCGGCGTACGCGCAGCCTAATTCACCTACACTGTGTCCTACAGTCAGGAGAATAGTAGATAAAATTATTGGCTGAACTGATCTATTAAATTATGTAAAATAACATATTTTTGCCGTGACACACAGTCATAGTACTAATTCTTTTGTTTGTTGTTAGCTTCGTGTGTGTGTTTGTGCGTCAAATGAAACATTTTTTTTTGTTTTTGTTGAATATTTATTTACCTGTTAACCAGATCCTAAATGCGTATTTTCAATTTACTTCATGTTTCGTCTGGGTTACACCAACCGTGGTCACTTGATGGTTGACTAATATTTTATTATTATATTTAGACTAATGTTTTCTTAGACTAGTTATGTTTATGATGATTATTATGATCATGAGTTTAATGTATAGTTAAGTTCATTTCACTTACCAATAATAAAATCAGGTTCGATGCCAACTGTCTTCAGTACATCGGTGAGAGCGATCTGTACGGCGGCGATGCCCACGAACGAGTTGAGGATGTGCTCGAACAGAGACGGGTCCGGCTCCGTGATGATCTTGGTAAGGTTCAGCCCCTTGGGTTCTAAGGCTTTGTGGCATCTGAAGGGAGTAATAAATGTACCATACATGAGGTATCAACCTGTCTCTCCACTACTGGATAAAGACTTGTATATAGTCGTTAGAAGAATATTCTTACGGCTTAAAAGATGGATTGCCTTCTGCGACATTTTTTTAAAATATCTGTTTCAAAAATTATTATTAGCAACTTGACGGTAAAGGACAACATAGTGAAAAAACACAGCATTATTAAAGAGAACAGGAGATATTTGTAACATTGATCAATCCACACTAGGCCTGCATGATGAATTATGCTCTGAAAGCTCTCGTGTCTACGAGGGAATTCCTGTATCCTTCAGTGTGTTAATATAGGCTGGTATCAAGTAGAAAAGATGGCAGAGAATTATATATAATACTTTATCCATAATACCATACCCATTAGCTAAGTATGGGTATTTTTAAAGCTCTTCACCGCACATGACCCTCCATTTTTCCCATCAAACCAAGTGGATTTGAACGACTTGAAGAGAGTCAGAAGATGAATAACAATAGAGGAAGATTGTTATAGTTAAAATACCTTTCCGGCGTCATATTATGTATATCCCGTTGAGCTATAAAGTAAATTCTAGAAAGTATGTCAAGAAGGACTTACTTGGCAATAGCAGCGGCGAATACCGGTATCCTCATCAACTGGGTACCCATACCAGCCCATTGGGAGCCCATGCCGGAGTACACGAACCAGACTGGGCGACGGATGCCGGAGAAGTATTGAACGTCACGAGCGATCGACACGCACTTTGTAGGAGTCGATTCTGTTTAGGAGGAAATAGTTTTAAAGAACCGTTAATTGAATTTTCAATGCAACCAACCCTTTCAGTATCCATTGCTGGACTTGCGCCTCCTCATGCACATTGGCTTGCGAGATCTATCTTTTTTTTATAGAAAAAAGGCGGCAGACGAGCATAATAACCTTCATGCCACCACCACCTTCCTTCCGCGATTCATGCCAACATCAGTCTAGATTGACAAACGTTGGCACCTACCTTTGTAGATTAAGGAATGGATTGGGAAAATGGATTGGATTGGGTATGGCCTTAAACGCTATACGGGCCAAACGGGTTGGCGAGTCCACTCTTCAGAGGTGGTGTAGTTCCTCAGGGCTTGTGGTAGCCGCTTTGTTATCCCTTAGTCATCTTTTAGGACACCCACGGGAAGGGATGGGGTGGTGCTATTCTACAGCAGGCCGATACCACACGGAACAATTGAATTGGTTTTATTTCATTACTAGCAGAGGCTGCTACTTCGTTCGCATGGACTGTGGTTCCCATGGCAACTCTATATTCGATCTGGATAAAAAGTACCCTAAATGTTAATTCGGTATATAAGTTATAACTATACCAAGTTTCATTAAAGTCTGTCCAGTAGTTGCGTGAAGCGCGTTTAGATAGGCGTGACAGACAGTTAGATAGGCAGCAGGACATGCAAACAGACAAAATATCGAAAAATGGTTGTTTTTGGCTGTGTACGATTTAATTATATTATTATTTATTTTATTTTATTCACACATTGGAAAACCAGACAGCATATACCTAATTTTAGATTTTTTATACTATATACTTAGTAAAATAACAATGCTACATAGTCAATATATGTATAAATAACTGATATAATAAAACACTCCTGTATGAAAGTCAATAAGAAACGTTCCATTTATGTTAATTAACTTTTAATAAAGTTTTTAAAATTGGAAAATATGAACAATTTTATTTCAAACTGTTCAACTAGTCTCAAACAATTGAAAAGTTAAAATATTTGGAAAAATACATCCATAATTTTCAACTGATTTAACTAAAATTTGAATATACTCGTATTGGAATCTATAAACGCTATTTTTTTTTTTAAATTTATTTTAGACTTGTGTCAGCCAAGCAAATAGAAAATCTAAAATAGATAAAATATTTTAAGTAGATAAACTATTTAAATATTTTAATTGTTCCCTAAACATTACCATTGGATATGAATTACTCATTACTAACCCAAAAGCGTATAACCCCTCACAACATGTCCAGCGATATCCTCATCATGGACGGCGTGCCACAGACGTATTAATTCCACGTCCATAGTCCTGGATTCCAGGTCATCAAAGATCTTGGCAATTGCTGAGTCTGTGCGTCCTGATGCACACACCAAACGAGGAAGGTCGTCGAAAGGCATACCGTTGTTGACCTAAAGAAACAATGGTACAGTGAAATCAACGAGACATGAGCTTTGCATTCGTGTGAGTGTACTGTATAGTGCGATCCATTTCGACAATTGAGTACGATTCATTTCGACAATGGAGTGAGTGCGATCCATTTCGACAATGGGATTCGGCACCCACTCACACCGATGCAAAGCTCATGTCTTGTTGCGACAATTGGATCGGACAATTCCGCATCCATTCACACAGATTCAAAGCTCATGTCTTGTAGATTACACTGTACAGGTTAACAAGAAGTATTTTCAACAAATCTTTATCATTTTGCTATTATGTATAGTAAAACCTATGATCAATAAAGGCAACAGTATAATAAAGGACTCAAATAGTTTGATTTTCAGAATAATGAAATGACTCTGTTATTGAGTATCAAATGGGAGCCGTATTTTCACGATAGAGAAATTTTGTGAAAAGAAATGGAAAAGACATTTTAGTGGTTTACCATCATTGGCTTTATCTGAATAATTTGTGACAACAGAGGACTGTCAATGTTTCGACATTGCTGACGCTGCAATCCAACAGCCGCTGGGCGCGCTCGACTGGCCACGTTACCCCTCTCTCACAGATAACTACCTTGAAATGTACTGCATTTCCTCCCACTTTATCTTATTTACCAAATGTAGGTACGTTCGTGTTTCGGTAGTGACTGAGATGTGCCAGAGCCCATTCCCATTCTATCCCTTCCCATTTTCCCAACCCTTTCTCCAAATCCATTCCTATATCTCCAAAGGTAGGCAGCGTATCCGGGGGCGTGCCAACGTTTGTCACTTTGGACTAATGTTGGCATGTATCGCGGATGTCTATGGGCGACAATATCTACTTACCATCAGGTGGACTGTATGCTCGTCTGCCGCCTTCGTCCATAAAAAAAATTAAATGTTTCTTTCAAAATGTCACTAATAATTGTTAAATGCATTCCTGTAAGTGAAGTGGCACGCTATCACGTAAATAACTTTTCCAAATAATGCATTGTGCGCTCATTGTAGGTGCCTGTTAATAAAATAAAAAATAACAATAAAACTGACTTGTTCAGACTCTACTCACCTTATCCCTAGCCACGTTCTTCAACAGCACATGAGCATTAGCACCACCGAATCCGAAGCTGTTGACTCCAGACATGCCCCTGTTCCAGGGTTGTTTGTCTGTCACCACTTGAAGGCGGTTCTCTGCGAGCGCGGCGACACCCTCGCGAGCTTTGTTGAAGTTCAAGTTGGGAGGTATGTAGCCGGTGCCGTAAGCGATGCACAACTGATGGAGGAATACTTTTTAATTCCTGATTTTGGGAAGCTTGAGTTCTACAATTGGATTATGATCGAACTATCATTTTTAAGTTCATTAGATTGTATTCTCCAAATAGTCTTCATTAATTTTCTCTACTTTTTTTTATTGAAGGAAATTTATTTTTATTGAATATGTTTGTTTTATTCATTTAACAAACTTTATTGCACATTATCATGACTTAACACATTGACAAATGACAACAGTATACATAATTTATGTATGTTTGTTCGTGACCACTTGTCAGCGTAACCAGATTTTAATACATTTCTACTTTTATTAGACTGTTTGTAACAATGAAACAAAGATTTGTTTCGTACTACATATTTGGTAGATTTTAAAATTGCGCATCAAATGGAATCGGATCCGACAAAAATGCTAATGTCAGAATCCAAAAGAATAAACTTTAAAATCTTCCTCCAACTAAATCTGATCGCATTCCACTTGCAGGCGCTTTTGGGCGAGTACGGCGACACGTGGCGGACTTTGACACTGTCAATACTTTTTTTTTTTGAGAATAATTTGGATAAATACCTTAGCTATCGAACAAAGACCAGAAGCAGGCTCGCTGTGACCCAAGTTGGATTTGATGGAGCCGATGAGTAACGGTTCGGAACGGCCCGTGCAGAAAATTTCGTCGATCGCCAATAATTCTTCAGGGTCTCCGACACGAGTACCTAATAACAACATGTAAGTAGATGTTCTCATCGAATTGTTCCAAATTCATAATGGTTAATTCAATTCAGTAAATTAAACTGTAGAAAATTCAATTCAGTTTAAATGCAACGAGTAAACGAGTAAAGTCCGTTAAGCACAAATGCACGTATTTACTATGAACTTATTGCAAATTGTAAAGCCCCTGAGAGGCCTGCAGTGAAAACGTAAATTCCAGGGCTCTCCAAATATTATTGTTGTGTTCATTTAATTTTAGCGCGAAATAAAGTTTAAGCGTGCATTGCAGCTGAAAGGGGCGGCTAAACGTAAACTAATTGTCGTGCAGCGGGCGGAACAGTCCGCTGCAGCGCTGTTTTTCCTTACAAACAGCTGATTAACTTCTGTGCCTACATAAGGATCTTTTTCTTCTGCTTAGGCTGGTCTCAACTAGAAAATTTCCTGTTCACCAACTATTTATTTCACTTGGTTTTGGTATATTTGCTGTCAATATTGATTTCGAAGGTTTAACAGGTTCTGTCGGAGGTGTTTAAACAGTTCTTATGGAAGAAACAAGATAGATAATACAATTAATCGATAACGCAAAATGCATAACCCGCCCTTATAATCACGAGAGGGCTTTAGATTATAATCCACCATGCAGACCTTATTCTGATTCTTAAATGTTTTATGTGCTGCAGATTTTTTAAAATTCTCAAGTGATAATTGAAAAATCCATACTTGAGAAGAATCTAAATGGCACAAACCGAAGTCCACATTCACCAACTAGTTCAGGAATGTAAGAGGAAATTAGGTACCACTGAAAGATTACCTCTCACATACAAGGATCTACAAATAATACGATATTTATCACCTGCACAAATAAATGACCGATTCTGATGAAAAATGTGGTGTTGGCTCGGAATTTTTTTTTGCTTCAACCCTATGAACTTGCTTACAGCGTCTAATGAGTGTCAGCTGTTGAAAGTTGCTGCAGCGCTGCTTTAGACCAGAACTGAAGGTTTATCACATTCTCTGTCGCGAACAATAACGCTAACCCGACGGAAACTCAGCGATCCACATTGCACTTTTTAATTTTATGTCGGAGTGCTCTTTAGGCAAAGTCAATGGTGTATTTTGTTTTTATATTTTTTTCACTTGCTTTTACGTTATCCTTGCTTACAATGTAGATGTATTTTTTTCTAAGGCAAAGTAAATTTATTTTTATGTACGAATTAAGTAAACATTGATCTGTATTCAAAAACTCGCATAACTGGTGTGGACGCCAAAACTACAAAATAAGAATAGATCTATCTGCGTTAGACTTATCTGTCCAATGCATCCAGAAAGATAGATAAAAGAATTACTACCGATTGGTGCCACACAATAGGTGTCGGCGAAGAGGCAGATCCCATAGAAGATGTAGGGACAACCCAAACACATCTTATGGGAAATCAAAAGATTGCACCGGAGGAAAAATCATGGAGAACGGCAGTATAGACCTTCGCTCAGTAGCGAGACGAAACCCTAATAAATACTAAAAAAACAAGTGTTTCGTAAAATCTGGTGAAAAATGGATGGTAAAGGAACAGTGTATAATATGGAAACCAGATAAACCAGAAACTAGACGGAAGAGCTTTCGCAGAATTTGTTTAACAGACGCCTCTGAATGTGATCCGCCGCAACTACACGGTATCTTGCTCACTGTAACCTTCTTATACCATTCTTTACCAGACGGTAACAATTCAGTAGTGGAAAGATAATCTGGTTGCATGATATCACGTGGAAATTATACAAAAATCAATTAAAAAATTAACATACCTGTGCCATGAGCCTCGACAAACTCCAGCGTGGAGGGTGGTATGGAACATTCCTCGTAGAACTCGCTCAGTAGAAGCTTCTGAATGTGACCCGCTGGATATGTGATTCCTTGTTCTTTGTACCCATCGCAGTTGGTCTTAGCGTGGAGAATTTGTGCGTAGACCCTGGTAAAGAAAATATTTATTTTATTTATTCTTTATCACACAAAATGACTGAAGGCTGTCTTATACTTAGAAACATTATCTTCCAGTCTTCCAGTATTAGGGAAACAAAGGAGACTCCTTGTCTCATTATACTCACCATCTCTTTACTGGGGGAAGACCTCCAGGAAGTAAAAGTAAAAATTTATTAAAAAAAATATACAACTTAAACATACTCACAAAAAAAATTAGTTTAGGGCCTAATTAGTCTAATAATTTACATTAAGGGGATGTAGCTAAACAAATAATTATATGACTATTTTCCAATATACATTATTTGGCATTACCTACGTATATTCAAATAATAATGTTAGGGGTCCTCACACTAGGCAAAGCTTATGTCGTGAGGACCATATCGTGAGATGATTGCCTTTAGCATAAGTAAAGTCATTAATGAGCAGAAGAGGAGGAAGAATGGGAGGTATCTCAGGTGCCAAACTAGCAAAACCATGGGTTTATAATGTATAAAAGGGTCATTACCTTCTGGAGTCCTTGGCTTTCTGTAGGAAGCAGACCACGATAGCTTCAGAACGAGCGTAACCGTTGGCGTCGTTGTCAAAACTTTTGCAGCTACCGTCGGGTGACAACACTCCTAATCTGGAGTCGATAAATTTTAATTGATTTTCTTCACAAATGCTATGCAACATAATATTGTCTTATGTCAAGGAAGAGCTTATATCAGGAATTATGAGTTCAGTTATATATGAATATTTATTTTGTTGTCAATGTCCTCAAGTATTCATGAATTCTTCCTAAATCAGTGAGTATTTTCCAATATTTCGAGGAATAAACTATTAAATGTTTTATTAGATGCTTAAAGAGTTAAAGGTCTATATCCAGCAGTGGAGTGACGGGCTGATCGTATGATTATTTATTATTTCTACTCACCTAGAGAACTGCAGCGACACATAAGGATGCAGGCACAGGTTGGAGCCTCCAACTATGGCCGCGTCGCAGTGACCGTCTCTGATAGCCCGGAAGGCATGTTCTAAGGCGTAAAGAGAACTGGAACAGGCCGAGTCGACGGTGTACGAGGGACCGGTGATGCCCAGCCAGTATGAGATGCGGTTGGCCAACATGGCACGGGAGCAGCTGGAATTATAAGTGTGTTAAGATATTTTAAGATTTGTATAGCCTATTGCCAGTGTGCACATCGACCAGTGTGTGTTGCCAGTGATGACCTACGGCACCGAGATGTGGTCTCTGACTATGGGCCTCATAAATAAGCTCACTGTCGCACAGCGAGCTATGGAGAGGGCTTCCCTACGTGATCGAATCAAGAATGAGGAGATCCGTAGACGAACTAAAGTCACCGACATAGCCTCTCGGGTTAGCAAGCTGAAGTGGCAGTGGGCAGGGCACATAGCTCGAAGAACCGATGGCTGATGGGGCAGAGGGGTTCTCGAATGGAGACCACGTACCGGCGGACGAAGCCGAGGACGTCCATCTGCTAGATGGACAGACGACCTCATAAAGGTTGCGGGCACCCGCTGGATGCAGGTCGCTGCCGATAGGTCTAAATGGCGGACAATGGGGGAGGCCTATGTCCAGCAGTGGACGTCCAAGGGCTGAGATGATGATAGCCGATTAACTTAGTTCGTTAATCGCCTCAAGAGTCTACTACGTAGGAGGATTCAGGTTCATTTTCCTGTAAGACAAATGATTGTTTGAGTCTAGATGGCTTATGTTCGTCTTTGTATGTCTCTGAGTCGCATTAATGGATCTGGACTACATTTCCAATGTTTAGAATTTGGGTCCACTCTGAAATTTTGTTAAAATATTTTGTAAAAAAAATTCCTACCAACAAAACATTCACTCCTATATATCGACCCGAACGAAGTTAATTTGTGTCGAAACTATTCCAATAGCACGAGACAACGATCGAATTATAGATTTTGATGAGAGATACTCCAAAATCAAATGTCAAATTTCAAGATAATAAGAGAGACACCTTTTAGATACTTGGAGATAGCCAAGGCTATGTATAGAGCTCGCAGTGCATTTTATAAACAGAGCGTTTTTTAATATAACTTTCTTTTATGGGAGAAAATATAAAATTTAGAACACAATTTTAAAATGCCTAACATATTCGAGTATCGTGTATGAACACAGACATACACAATTTATTTTTCCTATTTACTGTTTATTAATTAACACAAGTTATATTGATGGAGGGTATAGTGGATTAAATGTATTTTAAAGTTTCTTAACTCTGATACCAAACGAGCATACAATTCACTTGGTGGCAAATGGATACTGTCGCTCATGGACATCCGCGATGCATGAAAACATCAGTCCAGACTGACGAACTTTAGCACGCCCCCGGATGCGCTGACTACCTTTGTTCACGTAAGAATGGATTTAGAGAAAGGATTGGGTAAATGGGAAGGGATAGAATAGGATGAGATGGAAATGGGCTCTGGTATATCCCACTCACTACTGAAACACGTACGTAAATTAGGGAATTCATCCTAATCTTTAGGACTTTAAACCTTTAGTGGGCGTTTTGGACCGTAATCCACCAGGAACACCCATTGCGGATCGATGAATACAAATACGGCAGATTTTTTTTATTTTATCGAGAGTGCAAGCAAAAACCTGTCGTGCAAAAGCGGTGATAGCCTAGGAGTA
Organism: Sesia apiformis; assembly: GCA_914767545.1. Lineage (NCBI taxonomy): Eukaryota > Metazoa > Arthropoda > Insecta > Lepidoptera > Sesiidae > Sesia > Sesia apiformis. The sequence goes on from OU611968.1 coordinate 3,073,132, forward strand.
ACTTTTCTCGACTCTTATTCATGAGATTGTGAGTTCAAAACTTGTACCACTGAATTCATACTTAAATACGGATTTCTTAATTATTACTACTCGTAGCTCGGCAATGAAGGAAAGCATCTTGAGGATACCCTCACAGTAGTTTCAATGTTGTTAAGCCATTTGACATTGATTACGTTTGACCACCCTACTTCAGAATTGACTCTTATATTAATAATGCAATTTCCCTTTTTTTGTCTAATTTTCACACACGTAAAGAAAATGAACTGAAATACTTATGTCAATACTCTTATGCACGTTACGTGTTCAAGATTTCGTATGTCAACTTTATGACAAACATGGAGAAATATATTCAAATTTCCATCTTATTATTACTATGTTTTAGCAAATAAATAAAGAATAATTATGAAAAAAAAAAATTAATATAGCTTAATACTTTTGAAAGAGTTTCCACAATAGAAATGTATCTAACAATTCTGAATAAGGTCCCTGATTGTACGATTGTTAAACTCTAGTGCTAATAAACGCCAAAGGAAGTTGTGCAATAGAAACTTCAACAAGCGTTCATGTTATAAAATGCATTTCAGGAAAGTACTTGCAGCACAAAAAGCAGAGCTTTCAATATTTTACTTTGTAATTCAATATTTGTAATTTTATTAATTGTTTGTGTTAGCAAGGGTTGTAATTTCTAGTTGTTTCCGACTTCGTTCACATAAATTTTAGAATATCTGTCGTCAATTACCTTACTACATTACATCGTACGCCTCATTAATATCCCATCCCATTTAATGTAATCCAATAAATAAATAACTCAACATTCAACGGTCCACACTAGGATTCCCTGTGACAAACACAAACAGACACCCAGACCCGAAAATACATTAACCTTTTTTTTAAAACAAAATGTATGTCCGACCGGGAATCGTGCACAGCAAGCAGGGTCGCCACCAACTGCGCCAATCAGTCAGTCTATCCCATCGCATTCAATCATTTACCATCTAATTATATTTAGCAACTCACCCAAGTATTTACCATTGCCAATTACCACTTCGCTGTCACATCTATACAAAATTACAAGAATTAAAGAACTACGGGACTGATATTGAAAAATCTTTCATTTTTTTGATGTTAAACTAATAAAATCGCAATGCCACCCAACGAAGTGCCAACACATACAATATCCCAACATCATACATAACATTCACCAGACACCTTAAGTCTTGCGTTAGATAGTCTTGAACTTATCTATATAATATATATACATATACATAGCAAAATCCACAATATAGGTATACATAGCAAAATCCTTTGTGGCGATAAGAATAGTTTATATTGATGTAAGTTCTGTTTTAATTGTTTTCGCTGTGGATTTGTGTTCATAAATAATCTATATAATTTTGAAAATTATTTCACCTTTAGTCATGTAATTAAGTCATGAAATATATCTTTTTGACTGCAGCCTGCGTTCTAGAGAGTTGCGTTACAGAATAGTTTCTATAAAACATATCCCTCCTCGCGTACCGCAGTCGAGTAATAAAAAGGTTATCCAAGCAATGCGAGGACAGATCGCTAGTAAAGCATAAATCAAAGGATGACGTCGCATTCCCTCAACTTAGACTGCATTTTAAATTGAATAAAACGGAGCAACAGGGCGAAAAATGAATGCACAGTTGCACAATTGAATCGAACTTTGTTTCAATTTGCAATACCGTTAAATGCACAATCGCACAAAACTTTTGTTTCTATCTTTTACCGAAACTGAAATTGTAAACTGTGTCAGTATTCAATTTAATTCGCATTTTAAATTTGTATACAATCCGTGTGGATCCATTTTCGACATATTGGGAAAACTACGGAATTGGATAATATAAATTGACGTAAGTATTCATGAATGCATACTTTATTTACTTGAATACTGTGCACTGTTGGTAATGCTTCTGCTATGCAAAAGGTCCCCAGTTTGATTTCCCGTCTGACAAACATTTGTTTAAAAGACAAATGAACGTTCGGGATTTGCCTAGTTTGTGTTCCTAGTGTGTGTATCTGGACTTACAATACAGACAATTCTTATAGTACTTACTGATTAATCGAATGTTGAAACAAATACAAACTCCTTTGCAGCTCACTAGGTAGCGGCAACCGCAAATATAACTTTTTAGAACAAACCTATTCCTTCAGATAGAGCAGCGAATATGTACTTTAACCCACCATTTTAACGTTTACGAACGCAAAAGAAGTTTAAAGGGGTTGGTACATTTTGTAAATGTACCAATTGGTAAATGGAGACCGGCATAAGTACCTACGTTCCGCCATTTTGAAAAATTCTCGATTTTGCGACCGCCAACCAAACGTGAATAAATCTATAGAAGACGTCAAAACAAACAAAAAATATCCTTAGGTAAAATCTCCTAATAACTTTGATTATCTCAGTTCAGAGACGTTGAACTAGTTTCAACAACTTAGATCACATGCCCTCTATAGAACACTTGGTCGAAGCCGCGTTTGACTGATCAATAAAGTTTATAGGGTTAAAGGGTTACGGCTAACACCAAATCTAATAACTTTTGTAAAACCCACTTTTCTGTAACAAGCGATATATTAAAATTCACTGTTTTAAGATGGTGGCGATATTTTTTATTCTTGTATAGTATCATTATAAAGACAGATTGTTTGTTTTTATATAAAAAATGAACTCTAAAACTACTGGACCGATTATGATGTAATTTAATCTAAACTAAAGTAAATGGACATAGGCGTGGTTCAATAGGAAATTATTTTTTACAAATAAAGCAGGAAGAGTCGCTAGTAAAAATAAAAATGACCATTCAACATAAATTTAACCGTAGCTGAACAAAAATAAAGTTAAGTCCAAAATTCAGATTCCTCCTGTTTCACTAATATACAAAGTATTTTCAGATGGCTCTCGTATGCACGCAACCAGTGCATTTCCACATGAGTGGCTATGCACTATCCGACATATTTAGCGGACCGACATATTTATAGATATCTTTTAATAAATAAAGTGAAAAAGTAATAAAGTTTAACACGGAATAAATATTAAACTAGAAATTTAATAAACCTGGAACACAGTTTAACATATTCTCTGACTGCGAACATTATCGATAATTACTCAGCATCTTCCGTCGTTTTTGTATACTGAACTGTTTAAAAACACAAAAGACAGTGTACTAATAAACAGAGATAAAATAATACAAAATACAAAAGATTTATTATTAAAAGTATTATTAAATTCGAGGTATATTATAATTAAGTATATTTGTAAGTAAGTAAGTACCTATATTGTATGTATATATATGTATGCATGTATGTATATGTTTATTTATATTATGTTATTTAATTAATATGCGTTACTATTAACTATAGTCACTATTAACTTAATCTTATGAGTACCTAGCATTGCACCTACCGTACCATCTTTGCATTGCCCAATGATTGACTCGGAGTCAATCATTGGGCAATCATTAATGCTTCTAAGCATTAAGTCCGACTATTGTCACTTTGCGCAATAAAGAATAAATAAATAAAATAAAAGAAGTTTGATATAAATTAAATGTGACGAAACAGATATTTTTTTTATAAACACATTCCAAGTAACCCTTGCTCTTTCCAAGTACTATTTCCAATTGTTTTACTTTTACTTACTCTTTCCAAATACTCTTTCCAATAAAAAATATACATGTAAATCAAAAATTGGTTAAATAAACACCAAGCTCTCTAGCAAGCGTCAAACTTATAGCGTCCCTCCATTTGTGTAGGAGGTTAATTATCTGAACTAGATTCGCCTACACAAGTCTACTTAATCCAAAAGTTATTATAATGTATAATTATAACCAATTTTAGTAATTATAAATTATTATAATGTTTACATTTAATTTAGGAAGACAGAATGTGGAACATGATATTACGCCGTGGAATCAAGAACCTTTCTATGTATAGAGTTATTTGAATGAATAAATAGTAATTTTATAATCACATTTATTGTACTTTAAAACGGCGAAGTCTAAATGCGTGTTTACTTTAGGATTGCTTAATAACGCTTTAGCCCTTGATCGGTCGGTGTATGATCTAAAATATTTTAATGTAGATACTCATAATAAGCTATCCAGGGAGGAATTATAGCCGACCTTTTTTACAGAAAAAAATTGATAGACGAGCAGATAATCCAGCCGGTGGTGAATACTGTTGCAATGGAATGACCCCGATACATGTCGACATAAGAAAAATGACAAACGTTGACATTTCTGCTGATGTTCTACAGAGATTTAAGACAGAATTTGGAGAAGGGATTGGAACAGGAATATAACGGGATCAAAACTTTTTTTTTCATCCCGATACATTGTCAATTTGATGGGTGGGGTGAAATGTACAAAATAATAACTAGGTAAGTAAAATAATAAGTCAAAATAATCATTCTTCTAATGCATGTTTTGAGTCTCTGGAATAGTCAGAAATAACTTAGCAGTTAAAATTAGATTAACATACCCAGTGATGCCAAAGCCGTTGACCTGCATCTTTTCGTAGAACCAAGTTTTCTCAGACTCGGAGAAGCAAGCGCCAATGAACACGCCAGTCTTGGTATTGCGGAGTTCCTTTGGGTTCACACCTGATGGAAAATTATCGTGATATAATTTTCTATTTATATTTTGTTCTAATTAAGATAAAAATAATCAGTCGCGTGATTTCACCTATTGACCAATTCTTAACAGGATACTCGATTGACCAATTAACGCGGTGTTATGCTATATTGAACGAATGACGTCACTTATTCTTAACGCGAATAGAGTATAGAATTTATGCCATACCATAACCATCAACTTATGTTTCTTCACTGCTGGATTCTTCACTTCATCTCGCACACATGATCATATAGCAAATGTGTTATGTTTTGTTTATGCGCACTGCAAATTCACTTTAATCTGTAACTCTACAATGTTTATGATAGTAAATTATCTATTGAGAATGCATTGTGAATGAATCACAGAAGACTACCTTGAAATGTACTGCAGTTCCCACTTTGTCATATTCTCCAATGTACGTACGTGTTTCGGTAGTGAGTGAGATATGCCAGAGCCCATTCCCATCTCATCCTCTCCCTCCCCATTTTCCCAATCTATTCCTTAATCTGCAAAAGTAGGCAGCGCATCCGGGAGCGTGCCAAAGTTTGTCATTTTGGACTAATGTTGGCATGTATCGCGGATGTCTATGGGCGACAGTATCCACTTACCATCAGGTGGACTGTATGCTCGTTTGTCACCTTCTTTCTATAAAAAAAAAATCACATCTAATTAATAATAAGTAATAAGAAGTCTACAACTTTGTTAAAAATATTTTATGAACTGGTAACAATACAGCAGATAAATTACGTGAAATTTTATTTGTCAAAAGTGTCGATAACCACACTTACATTTACATATACTTTGTCGTTTTATCTGCTTTACTTTTATGTAAAGTACCTAACTTTTTAGATATTTTTAACTTCCTTTCCATTAAATCTACAACATATTACATACAAAAACATATACGACACCGCACGGAATAGACATATGCGGAAATGTTTGGTAACTTCTCCGAGATAGATTTCCGTATTACATACCGGTAGGTACAATCAATTGAAATCCAAAGTTTACGTCCCGATTCGCCCCTAATATTGTTTCAATATTCCATTACGGGACATATTACGACATTTGCGCGATGAATTATTCAACAAATCCGGGATAATAATCTATTAACGGTTCGACTGTTCGCGCGATATCTTCGAGATGTATTGCGCGGACGTATTCTGGGCGCTTGATATGAATACGAAGGAACAAGAACCTATGAGTTGCGAAGGACTTATGAAACCAATGATGACTAAATGGACGATAATCGTGACTAAATTATTATTTTTTTTTTTTTTTTTTATTTACGGTTCACAAACTGGACGTAGCAGCATAAAACATAACAGCAACAAAACATAATATCATGATAGGCTGAACGGCCTTCTAAATGCGAACACAACTTGCATAAAAATAGTTTACACTTAATAACAGTAGAAATAAAATTTTAACAAATAATAATAAGGAAAAAAAAAGGAAGCAGGAAAGATAAAATATGATTACAATTTAGAATATAAAAATCGTTTGAAACTGTTAACCGATGCATTGAAAATATCGATCTCAAGACAGATGTCGTTATAAAAGGAACACATTCGGTTCAACGGTGAGTGTTGACCGTAGTTAGTTCGGCAAAAAGGCACAACTAGCGTTTTGCGATTAATTAAACGGCTACTGATTCGTGGGACGGAAAACTTTAGGTTTTCAAGTAGGTCAGGGCCATCCACTATACCATTAATAATTTTATGGAGGAAAACAAGATCAGCAATCTTACGTCTGCGGTCAAGGGGGATCATCCCATAGTGCTTGAGTCTAGATTCATATGATTTGAGACTGCAGCAGCGATTGTTGGAGTAAGTGAGGTGATGTAAAAAGAGTTTTTGGAGCCTCTCAATTCTAGTGACGTGAACCGCATGAGACGGGCTCCAAACCTGGCTGCAATATTCCAACAGTGTTCGGACATAACAATTAAAGAGTATAATTGGTATTTCAGGATCTTTAAAAGTTTTAGTTTGTCTAATTACAAAGCCAGCCAATCTAGCTCCTTTATTTGACATATGGTTTATATGTTCTCTAAAGTCTAACCTCCGATCTAAAACAACCCCCAAGTCACGAATGCTTGAGACTTCTTTAACCGCACTATTATCTATGGAATATGTTGCATTATGTTGCGTGAATAATTTTCGGGTAAATTTAATATGGTAACATTTGGTCTCATTAAGAATCATTTTGTTTTGAATGCACCATATGTTGACAGCACTGAGATCTTTTTGTAAATTTTTAACATCCTCGTTAGACTGAATAACTCTATAGATCTTTAAATCGTCGGCAAACATTTTGAACCTGGATGCTAATGCAGAGCAGAGGTCATTTATGAATAACAGAAAAAATAAGGGTCCAAGATGGGAACCTTGAGGTACTCCTGAAGGAACCATCCTGGCCGGGGATTTGAAACCACGCACAATAACTAGCTGGGAACGATTAAGAAGATAAGACTCACACCATCTTAAGAGAGATCCGCATATACCAGCGTGTCCCAGCTTGCGAATGAGTATAGCATGGTCTACCACGTCAAAAGCCTTAGAAAAGTCTGTATATATTGCATGAACTTCATTGTTGTCTTCGAATGCCTCAATTATCTCGTTAACGTAACCAACGAGATTTGACGCCGTAGATCTACCCGCCAGGAATCCATGTTGATGCCTGCTAAGTGTGGGCTTCAGGCGGAAGTATAATATTTTTTTAACCATGCCTTCAAAAAGCTTACCAATGGAAGATAAGATTGAGATCGGTCGGTAGTTAGCTATATCGGCATGATCACCCTTCTTATGTATAGGAATAATATGCGCAGTTTTCCATTTGGTAGGAAAGATGCCACATGTTAATGATTTATTAAATATAATGTGCAAGGGTTCGACCAACTGAGAGGCACAGTGCTTGAGGAAAATAGGTGATATTGCATCTGGCCCAGGCCCTTTGTTAGTGTTGATGAACTGTAGGGCTTTCAAAATATCGGATCTTGTTAAAGCGAATGAGCTGGAAGTGTGACAGGTCCTTGAATTATCCGTCAGCAGAACTGATGGCGTAGAACTGTTGTAGATGGAGTCAAAATACTCGGAGAAAATATTGCTGATCTGCTGTCCACCCTCAACATTTCGACTACCAAGGTACATTTCATCAGGTATTTCATTCCTGTTAGATCTGAACGATTTAATAAATGTCCAGAAGTACTTTGGGTTCTTTTTGATTTGGGTTTTAGCGTCGGATTTATATCTAGACGAACATTCCTTGATCATGGTGTCACAGCGACTTCGCAACATTCTGAAAGTTAAATGATCTCGGGGATTACCATATAGTTTGAATCTTCTGTGGAATTTGGCTTTCTCTCTAAGTGTTCGCACCAAAGAACGGCTAAACCAGCAGGGATACCTATTGTCAATCTTTATGGTAGATGGAGTGTGACTGTGGATTATGGGAACAATGAGTTGATAAAAAATGTCAACAGATTCGTCCACTGTGCAGGCAGGCCCTAAGTGATCACTCCAGTTAATTTTGTCCAAATCGTCATTAATCCCAATATAATCAGCCCTAGAGTAATTTAAAATGGGAGATCTCAGATATTTAATTCTCCTGAGCGGATCAATCTTTATTTTGATCACAAGTGCAGGGTGGTGAGTATCTTGCTTCACAAACGGCGGAGCAAATAAATCCACAGAGAAGAAGTTCGTATCGTTAGTTACTATTAAGTCTAGCATACGTCCATTTATATTAAAAACCGAGTTGATTTGATGAAGGTTGTTGAAAGAGAGCATATCGACGAAAACGTTTTCTACTTCGGCATTCGCAGAAAGCGGGAGAAACGAATTAGTATAAATATTATTCTGCCATTGAAGGTGAGGCAGATTAAAATCCCCGGCCAGCAGTAATAATGAGTTTTGAGGCAGTTTATGCTGGACAACCAGAGCAACACTAGACGTGATGCGGTCAAGGCGATCGAAGGTAGTGGGTGGTGGATTATAAAGTGTACAAATGCATAGATGTTTTGAAATATTACCCTGTCTAATTTTGACGACGACCCAAAGATCTTCATCCACTGATTCCCATTTAAGCTTGCGAATTGGTTCATGTTTTTTCAAGACAGCAATCAGAACTCCCCCACCGTCTTGTTTAACACTAACAGCAGAAGCGCGGTCACGCCTAAATACTGCGTATCTACTGTCAAGAATTTCGTGGTCATACACGGAGTCATTAAGCCAAGTCTCCGTAAGTAAAATGACGTCAACCTGAAGTTTCAATGCATTGGTCAACAACTCGTCGGTTTTTGTTCTAAGGCCTCTAACATTTTGATACACTATTTTGAAGTTGGAAGTAGAACGAATATTCATAAGGAGAACCGTAGCTCAAAGAGAACTTAGAAACTCCAAGTCTTTAATAAAGAAGCTCTTCGAGCTAACGTCTTTGCGCATAAATATTCTGCCGTTGCGCACCCACACAAAATCGAACTTCTTATCCCTGGCCACTTTTCTGGCGGCAGCGTGCAATTTTTTGTTAGCTGGAGTAAGGTGTTCACAAACGTAAATTGGTTTCCTGTCCCTGTCTGCAATGCCCAGGTGAGAAGAGTTCAATTTGTCGCTCGGGTGAATCCGGTTATGAATTTTTACTGCTGCAATCAAGGAGTCTCTCACGAATGGGCTCGAGAGTTTAACCACTATTGACCGTGGCCTATTGGACTCTTTGTTTAATTTTGCCACGCGGTGGTAATTTAGCAGTTCGTGCTCTTTGAGGTCGCAGCCGACAGTAGTGGCAAGTTGTTTAACGACTGTCTTGATATTTTCTGACGTGTGTTCCGGCACGCACTGTATCTCCAAGTTACAGTCGCGCGATTGTTGCTCGAACTGGTTTACCCTAGAGCTAAGTTCAACCACTTGAGAGCGCAAGTCACCCACCTGACCGCGCAACGCGCTGTTGTCCTCTTGCAGTTCACTTATGGCCTTGTTTTTAATTTCAAGTGCTTCCTTCAGTTGATCGCACCTTGCCGAAATATAGTTAATGCTTTCAGTGAGCTCATGTATCTTGGTGCGAGTATCAGAGCTGTCCAGTGTGAAGTCTCTCATAATATCCCTGTGAAGCTGAGTGAGAGATTCTTGAAGTTTATGGTCTAAATACTGCTTAAAATCTTCAGTGTTGTTTACAGGTGACGAGTCAGAACTATGCAGGGGCGACTTGAGAGATTGGGACGGAGTGTCGACACGTTTGTCTCCTGACTTGCACTCAATACACTTCCATGTAGCTTTATACGACTTAGATTCTTTGGTGAAGTTGTCAGCCAATACTCCCAAACACTGGTAGTGGAAAGCAGCGTTACATTTAGAACAAGCTTTAATATCGCTGGCCTTTATTTGCTTGCTACATTTTCTACAAACGCTCATCTTGATTAAGTCCCGGAAACGGGGGAGATCGTTTAATGGTGGCAACTCTATAAGTGACAAGTTGTTAAAACTGATGCTGTCAGTTGAATTTGACAGTAAGATAATCACCAAAGTTAGGGTACTTCTGAGAGATTTTCAATCTAGCAAAAAGTGGGTATAAAAATACGACTTAACTTAATAGATTTTCCAAGTAAATTTTCGGTTATTGTCCAGGATAACAGCACTGCTCTTGTTTTATTAGTGTAACTTCACTTTGAACGCAAATTTACTGTATTTTAAAACGGATTTACTTCATTTTACTAAAATAGATTTAACAAGCCACAAGTGTAAACAATGCCAATGTTGCCTTATATATATGGTCAAGTCTTAAGTAGTCCTAAGCGGTATCTAAACATAAAAATGAAATCGTAACAAAGCCGTGTCTGTGTACATGAAATATTTTTTGGCAAAAGGCACGGCTGTGTCAAGCACATGTGATACAGAGCCCGAAACAACCATTTTTCAACTTTCTGTCCATCTGTCTGTGTGTCCGTTTGTCTGTCTGTCTGAACGCGCATCACTCAAAAGCCGCTGGACGGATTTTAGATGAAACTTGGCTTAATTATTATAACTTATAAACATTAAGTATTAACATTATAAAGTTCCCACGGGAATAGTAAGTTCACGCGAACAAAGTCGCCGGCACCGCTAGTTTACAATAAAACAAGTCTTAAGGAAATTTGGTATAGACATAGTGGGAAACACTATGTCAATACCAAAATTGGAATACGAAAATAATAGAATAATAGAGATGATGATAATACAAAAAAGCGGGTTCCTAATGAAAACGTAGACTAAATTGAAAATTAATTAACCTATTAATCGAAAGAAAATCTCCATTTTTAACCCATCGAATTAAAAAATCTACAATCGAAGGGAATGAAACAAGACTTTTTTATTTACTAATCAAAAATGGTTAATATAGTACTGTATTTTTATTTCCTATGAGACATAATAAAGCTGGAATCAATGATTTTTATATAATCGAATAGTCAAAAATTATATGGTCATCCTTAAGACCATATATTTTTGTCAAGAAAGTTTCTAAACATTTTTGGGAAAGTTGTAAACCTGTTTTAGGAATATACAATTTATCAGAATATGCCCGCGGAGTTCCACCACATCCGCGCCACCAATAAACTTGGAATATTAAATGAACAAATTTAAATTTTAGAGGCCCCCAGAAATGGTAGCTGGGACAATATTGAGTTATAATTGCTCCAAAAGTAAAAGTTTTAATGGATTCCCAGATAAGAGAGCGATTCTTGGCACACGATCTATAGGATTGTAAGGGCTTGTTCAACGTAAGCGGACAAGGGTATTGGAATTATTGTTTTTATTTCATTAGAGCTAGAACTCATGGACATCAATAGATAGTTAAGTTTTAAGAAATAGAATAAATAATAATAAAAAACTTTTTTGGTAACAGATTTTTGTTCACATACATGATATGAAACCCCAACTCCTGAAGTAGGTAAACCTGTATGACAGTACATGTACAAGTACATGTACAATTCTCAAATAAGCTGACTTCATAGATACATGGGCTTATTAAATAAAGATTGTATATCGAATAACCACTATTAGTTGCTTTCCCATTTTATACGTCACTAGCTGTGCCCAGCAATATTTTTGCACATAATATATAGCCTATGTCCATCTGGAATAGTGCACCTTTCAAATAGTGTAAGCATTTTTCAAATAGGTGCAGGGGTTCCGGAGATTACCCTCCACATATACACAAACTCACAAAATTCGCAAGCTTTCTTTATTATATTAGTATAGAAGTATAAATTATTATTATTATTAGTATAGATGAATATGTCGATGTTGCTTACATTCTGCTTTTCCTCTGATCAGAGCTACAGTAATTGGTTCATTGACAAATCGATTAAGATTTAATTCTTGAACTCGAGTTGCTCAATTACAGAAATTAATCATTGAATACTTGATGAAGGGTCAGAATTCCACCCTGTAATATTATTTTAGGATAAATAAAAGCTAACAATTTAAAAGTGGAAATGGCGCGAATTATTTTTAAATTCAAACCCGTTTCTTAGTAAAATTTGTCTTAAAGTTTCAACACAACCTCTGAAATCAATGGCTTCCTTTAATTCATTATGTAAACTCCGTAGTGTAGGAGCTTGTTTTTTTACTATATAAAATTCGTTTATTTTATTTCTTACTAGCTGTTCCCGGCCACGCGTTGCTGTGGCTGTCCAACAGATGGCGCTTATCCAGTTTTTACTTTTTTTTCCGTATATTTTTCAGATATTTTTATAAAATATAAAAAAATAGAATAACTATTTTTATAAAATAGTTATTCTGCTATTCGGGGCGGAGACGAATCCAACAAATCAGAGATCATTGAAATCGGTCCAGCCGTTCTTGAGTTATAAATGGTGTAACTAACCCGACTTTGTTTTATATATATAGATAGCACTAATATCAAAACTGTCCAAGTTTGACACACTCAATGGCTGTGGTCGTTCTAATCTTGCCATACTAAAATTTTTAACAATACCGATTGACGTTTCATTAGACAGACTATCGCTTTACTGCGCGATTCTTGACTTACTTCGATTTCACTGAACATTTACAGTATACGTTTTAGATTTTTAAATTGTTTATTACGAAGAAAAATTGACACTGGCAGAATGCGCTAATTGCACCATTGCCATATATGAAGAAAAAAAAGTAGAAATGTCATAAAACTGTTCTTTTAAATTTAAAGAAAAATTCGTGATCTTATATATGAAAGCAGCTTTAAATTAGACCCAACTTAAAATATCCCTTCTTAGAAAATTGGCATTGCTCAATGACCGAGTCGAATTAGATCGGAATGAAACTGAGATCCCCCGATTTCGTCTCATTATTGAACAGAGTAATGTCATTGGGGAATATTTCAATAGAGTCCAACACACCAATGTGTAATTGAGAATAAAATGAACCACAAATTACAAATTTATCTTTGTGTGTTTCTGTTATCTTTGTTTATGTTATTTATCTTTGTGTGTGTTTTATGTTATATTACAAATTAATATGATTAGTTATATTATAATTTATAAGTCAATTCGTTTATTAATTACCATTATAAGCTTTATTTGTACAAAATACTCAACGTATCGGACTTCACTTGATATATTGAACATTTTGTATAAATTTGATCTTTGCGGCAACATAACCACTATGCTAGCGGCATTACTTCACTGGATAGCAAAGCTGATGTGTTATGATAATGGCGTGCATAGACGTCACAAACTATTATCTTCGAAATGTGTTTCGAACTAATTTACCAAATCATTAGGACGTCTGTTGCTCGGAATGACTGAAGCTGTGTTACCGACCTTTTTTGAAACGCAATCGTGCCATTTCTAAAGTATTCTGTAACTTACTTTTATTATTGTACGATCAAAAACGATATTATAATTCTAACGTAAAATCATTATAATCGTTGACAATACGTGACGGTGTAATAGGCAGATTTTAGATTAAAGCAATATCGATGATTCTTATTTCATGTGGTAGGTAAAGCCCATTTTGCGGTTCAATTGTTCCACTTTAGGTGCCACTTACACGTTGAATGGTGGGATTTTATACATTTTATGGGAAGGATCTTTGATGTTACTCCTAATTATGGTAAAAGGTTCGACTTTCACCATAATTAGGGAATGGATTGCCACAATTTACGATAATACTGTTTCATCCCTTGTGCTGTATACGCTACTACTTAGATTAATTATTGTAATTTCTATCTGTTTAAACAATTATTTTGAAGAAATACTGATATATTCATTAATCAAACCACAAATAACTCACTCATTTTACTGTCATTTCGTTAAATTTGAAGGGAAAATGTATTTTCGTTCGATATTTTGCTAGGAACCAACCAATTCAAGAGCATTTACGGTTATGACTGGAAATTGGAAGTACTTTGTCAAATTCTTAGGCCCGAATAGATAGATAGGTTCTCAATCTTGGAATTAATCCGAGTTTTGTTTAGAGATACTTTATGTAGTCTGCTTAGAGGTTAGATTCCAACCATTCGGTCTAAACCTAAGTAGAGACCGTCTTAAGAAATAAGAAATTATCTATTTATCCGGTCAAAGGACAAATTAAGTAAAATGCACATCCTTTCTGACTTCGGAAAACTAAAGAGGAACTCTAATTTGTTTGTGAAACTTACACTTCCAATTTTTGTAGGTAACATATGGAAAATATTGGAAAGATTTTTGAAAATTGGTATACTATCTTCTATTTTTATAAGTTTTTGATGACACGGGATACCAAGTAGCAAATCTATGTTTATCCAATGACACCTACTCTTATTGCAATAGCCTATAGAAAATCTCTTCTTTTGTATGTATTTATTTATTGTACACGTGCTTATTTATTGTACACGTGCTTATTTATTGTACACGTGCTTATTTATTGTACACGTGCTTATTTATTGTACACGTGCTTATTTATTGTACACGTGCTTATTTATTGTACACGTGCTTATTTATTGTACACGTGCTTATTTATTGTACACGTGCTTATTTATTGTACACGTGCTTATTTATTGTACACGTGCTTATTTATTATACACAAAGCTTATGGCACTATATTGGAGTTCATTGTATTAACCAAAATTTGTAAAATTAATAAATGTTTTAAAGTCACTTAATATTTATAAAATTAACATATAACATTTATTTTTATAGGTAATTCAAAAAGTATATCTAATACTTATTTATTAATATATAAATAGAATTGAAAATCATCTAAACTATCATCTAGAGAGCTCAAAATTGAAGATATTTGGGCATGTACGTATGGGCAGTGATAAAACTTAGATTTTTAAATCAGACGCATCCGTTTTTATGAAGATATCACTTACCAGCATCAACTATAGCCTCATATGCTTTCTCCAGCAAGGTCCTGCACATGGGGTCCATGGTGTGGGCCTGCTTATAATGGACGCCGAAGAAAGAGGCATCGAACTTGTTCACGTGGTTGATTTTTCCGGTACGCTGCGGAATTTCAGGGTGGGCGAGGTTCCAGCGGCGGTCATCTTCGGAGATTAGGTCCACCTGATTGAAATGAGAGAGATTTATTTATTTGTTCTTTATTGTACGAAGCGACAAATGGCGGACTTAATGCTTAGAAGGATTATTGCTTAGAAGAGATATGTTTGCACGACATTAAAATGTAAATAAGTCATTATGACTATTTTTATTTGAATAAAAATAGGTTGTGTCGTGGCTTTAGTATAACACCATCTCATCTCTTCCTGTGGGTCTCGTAAAATGAGACTAAAGGATAACAAAGTGGCTACTACAAGCGTGGAAGAACTACACCATCTCTAATAGAGTGGATTCACCAATCTGCTCGGCCAGCGTGGCGCTTTAAAGCGATACATGTACGTATGTCTTGTGCACGAGGGTTGTGTGGCCTTAAAATGAGACACTGTCCAAGCGAGTTGGCAAATTCACTCTTTTATAGATGGTTAGCTCCTTAGGGCTTGTGGTTAGTGGTTTTATTATCCCTTAATCGCCTTTTGCGAGTCCCACTGGAAGAGATGGTTAAATAACCAGTCATAATTACCTTATTAAATAAGTTCTCCTGAAGGTGGATCACGGAGTCCGAGTCCGGGAAGTAGCCGGAGACGCCGGTGATGAGGATCTCGTCCCCGGGTGGCGGGTGCGAGAGCCGGTGCCCTGACGTCAACCTGTCCTCGGCTCTGACGTCTGTTGTCGCCGCCATCTTGGAAAAGTAAGTTATCATTTAGATTTTTTTTATAGGAAGAAAATGGCAGACTCTCAGGATACTGTCTCTCAGCGATATTCGCGTTAGTACTCCCTCGGATGCGCAGGAATGGCTTTGGAGAAAAGGTAGGGGAGAAAAATGAAGAGAGAGAGATAGGAGAGATAGATACTAGGATAGGGTGAGAATGGGCTCTGGTGTATCTCACTCACTATTGAAAACACGTACGTACATTAAGGGAATAGGATTAAGTGGAAAATGCATTTTACGGTAGTCACGTGGTCAGTCGAGTGCACCCAGCGATTGTGAGAATTCTATTCCAGAATTGTAAATTTTTTTTTGTTTTTGTATAAATAAATCACAAACAAGTTATTTTCTTAGGTTTTCGCGATTACTATACATAGCAATTAAACAACTTTGAACGGTTTAAATCGCGTATATTTAACATTATTCATATCCCGACGTTTCGAACACTTTGCAGTGGACGTGGTCACGCGGTGACTAATTGATTTTATTTGTCACTTGAGTTATTAAGAAATTATTTGAACTACCGTCTGAAATTTTTTAATCATAACATTCCCTATGCACGCAGTATTCGCTCACGGTGTCCAGAGGTCTTGCAGTATTGCGTTGGCCTTGGGATTTAATTAATTTAATGACTGGATCCCAAGCCGGTGGTATTTGCCAACCATCTTCTCTATTGAAATTTGGGTGTTTCTTGATTTCAATAGCCTCGCGTAACATTCTTGGCATGAATCGGGTCTCTCTAGCGAGGATTTGTGGATTATCAAATCGAATGTAATGGTTGGGTTTGTCCAGAACATGTTCACAAACTGCAGACTTGGTCGAGCGTCTGTTCTTCATGTCAGCTATGTGTTCTTTTATCCGGATACCGATGCTCCTCTTTGTTTGCCCAATGTATGATAACAATGTATGATAACTTGATTGTGAATACAATCAAGCTTGTAAACACCTGCATCTTGTAGGGGGATATTGCTCTTGACAGGTCTTAAAAATTAGACTTAAAAAAGTCTTAAAAAAGTCCACTGCAAAGTGTTCGAAACGTCGGAATATAAATAATGTTAAATATACGCCATTTAAACCGTTCAAAGTTGTTTAATTGCTATCACAGACAAGTTTTTAAATTTCGGTATTATTTTATGGCTACCTAAAGAAAGTCAAAAAATCTGGAGTATCTTGTATCCATCATTGCACACAGGGCTTGCGTAGGGGAGGCTTGTGCCTCACAGTGGAACATTAAAAGCTGATACAAGGAGAGTCATAAATATCGCTTGCTTTAAAATGCAAATTCCACCGTTATATATGCGTAACCCGCATTCTTGACCTATTGGTTCTATGTGTACCTAAAGTATTCAACAATGCCTTTAATTATAAATATTCCTTTATAATCTGCATACATTAATCTGTTTAACATTTTAATACGTAACAATCGCTGAAGGAAGAAAATATTTTGTTGTTAACATGTACAGTACACGGTGTCCCCGGCTATATTTGTTTTTTTTTTTATGTTTGTACTTCAAGCTGTAGACTGTACTTGAAGCTTGAAGCAGCTCTCTTATATGGCACACCATAAATAGTAAATCAGCCATTTCTTTCTCATCATGCATTTCGGTACATAAATGCACTTTTCAGGTTAAGAAAGCAATGTAATTCTAGAGGCCATCTTTAGTGTACTGTACCTACTTAGTACAAATAAAAGGAAATTGAATTCAAGATATACCGTATATTTTATATAGTCAGGTACTGTATATTAATCACTACTGTAAATTCAAAATTCAAAAGTACTATATTAACATAACACAGGGTATATATAATACAATGGTGCACTGACTTCCCTAGTATTAAATTAATATGAGACTTCACTGAAAATGTTTGCTACAGCATAAATGCTTAGTGGAGTTCCCCTTTCATATCACTTGCAGCGCTAATACTTTTATTTTGTTGCAAAAACAAACTAAGGGCCTGTCTCACCACCTTCTGATAAGATATCGGAAGGTTTTGAGAAAGGCCCTTCGGGCCTCTAATAAAGTGGCTGTTAACAATGTGATAGATAAGAAATCTGCCACTAATCTGCCCATTAAATCTATCTTACACTGATTATGTTGATAATATTTTTTTTTCTCTTGGCATTGGTGCAATTAGCGCATTCTGCCAGTGTCAAGTTTTCTTCGTGACTCAACGATTTAAAACATCTCGTCAATGTCCAGTCACGTCGATAGGAAGTCAAGAGTAGCTCAGTAAAGTGATAGTAGGTTTACTAGGGACAGATTTGGCAGCACACGAAAAATGCGGTATCCTGTTTTTATGCGTTTCGTTTGAGTATCACCAACATTATGCATAAAACCCACTCTCTTATATGTAATTTTTAGATTAATCAAACAAAAACTCAATCTTCACTTATCGAGTTCCCGCCAAAAAGTCTCCTGATAATACTTTATAGTTATACTTAACTGACTTTCTGATACCATCTGGCAAAATATCAGGAGATGGTGAGAAAGGCCCTAAATATTGTATGCTGTACTTATGTAAGTCAAATAAAGTTTTCATTTATTTATTATCTAATGATATAAGGAAAGATATCTACCTAACTTTTAAAAAAAGGTCTTATAGTATTGTCCAATAGTGCGTTCGAACAAATACAAAAAGACGTTTGCAGCTCATTAGTAATATATTTAATACACCGATAGATGGCCCCAGCCGCAAATACAACGTTGTAGAACAAACCTGGATCTGTCAGTCAAGAACAAGGAATATGAATCTTAGGCAATAATAATAACTCATTCTCACTCGACCATCAATTTGCAAATAATTGTGACGCATATTGCAAATAATAAATAAATTGAAATTGAAAAAATACAACGTTGATACTCGTACCCGCCCGCCTATGGAATAAGTCGTCAATGTAATAATGACTTTGTATTTTTTTAAAATTTTGAATGGCCACTGCTGCTAAACGTTACAATGGGAAAACAAATAACTGAATAAAGATTAAATTTGGTCAAAAAGGAATAAATAATTAATTAAAAATCGTTTGACCTAACGTATTTTTTTTTTCATTAAGCTAAATCGTGTTATTTATTATTTATTTACATTAAATTAAAAATACGGATAGTAAAAGTAGGCACTATAAACTATCACTATCACTATAAACTAGCTTTAATCACTAACTTAACTTATTTAACTATAGCTTTTAATCACTCTAAACGCTAAAAATGAAATAGATAAATACTTACTGAGTTAAAGACATTTACCGGATATTGTAATGGTTTGTAATTGTCACAAAAAAAGCTTAATTAAATTCTGAATTTCATTCTAATACAGCCTGTAATCGTATATGATGTAATGAAAAATAGTTTTGATTACAAGAAATGATTTTGTTTTTTTTGTTGTTTAATATTTTTATTTCGTTTCATATTCAAATTGTTCAATTGTTTAAAGACTTTTTATTGTGATTATAATAATAACATATAATAAAATCGTAGGACAAAAATTGGACAACGACATTTTTGAAATAAAATTATGTACCTACTTGTAATTATAAATTAAATGTTTTCCCGCCAATACACAGAAAAAGACAAAAGAAACATTTATGGTGATTCAGCCAGCAAACTGCCAGTTTTAAAAATACATGATAGCTAATAATATATTTGTGTAAGATTTTTATGAACGAAATTAAATAAAAATATATTCGAAAAATAAACTTGAGCAGAGGAAACGGGAAGCCTGAGAAAAATATATATTTTAAGAAATTCGAACAATGATTGATGTGATAGGTCCCCATTGATAAAATAAATACCATGCTGAGGTCGTTAATTTGACGGAAATTGTTAAATTATTGAGAAATAAAGGATCCTTAATTAGCAATTTTATATTAAGCCATGTACAATTTACTATTGTCTAGAAAATTGTTATAAAAACTACGTTATATCAATGTATGAAAAGGAACCACGAAATATTGAATTCATACAGCCATTTAAATTACTAGCTTTATAAATTAGGTCGGAATGAAGGACAATATTCTCAACCAACGATGATTGTTTTAATTTCCATCTGATTGTCGGTAGATGAGGTGATTTAGCTCCCAGTGGCCTAAAATATAATCTTCCTAGCAGCGTAGCTAAGTACTCAAGAATTTATTATAGAGATCGTGAGTTGATCCTCAGCCCGTGCCCGAGACGCGCATGAATATATTTTGTAATTTAAATCTATGTTCGTACCACTAAGAAGGGATTTTTAATATTACCACTAAATCGACGATAAAGGAAAACTTGAGAATTAAAACAAATCTCAAGCATGTGTATTCACTAATCCGCACTATATGTGGTGAATTATAACCTGAAACTCCTCAGTGATTTACTAGGGAAAGCCTGTGACGGGTAGGGGAACATTATAGGCTGATATCATTTTATTAATTACTTACTAGGCTCTTTAAGCAATTGGTTAAGGGGCCTAGTTTACTTGCACTGTTACTACTGGCCATATCACTGAACATTGCTTCACTAGAGTTATATAAATACGTGACCATAAAATATAAGTATATTCCTACCTTTACTGTCCTGTTGTAAAAAGAAACTCCACAAAAACTAAAACACGGTAGATGACTGAACCGGGTTGGAATTTAGTTGGGACTATGGACACCGACGGGCACCCACTACGCGTCTGACCGTTGATGCTCCGGGAACGTGTTTATAAAACGCTTAATTTAAAAATATTTACATACATGATGTTCACGTATCGAAACTTATATTATTATACACTACAAAATTATTCAGGGCTGCATAGTAAAATGGTAACGTTGTGACCACTTTTTTAAACGGTCGATGGCACTCGTCTGTCGTGAAGATAGACTTTGATATATTCCCTACATTTGTGAAAAAAAAAGTTTAGATTTTTTTATAGAAGAGGTAAAGACGATCATGGTAAATGGTCACCGTCCCCATGGACAAATGTAACACCAGGAGGAGTGCTGATGCGCTGCCAAGATTTATACAGCTTTATGAGCCCCATCCAACAACGCATATATAGCACACAAAGAAAAAGAAAGCATTAATAGAATGACGGAAAATAACTACATGATAGAAATAATGATATAAGTATATAATGCCTATATAAGTAGGTATACAGACTTGAAAAATCCCAAGAGTAGCAAGAACAAACAGATACACACAGACCGCGGCTGGTGTAACCTGTGTCGAAACGTCGAGTAGAAATAAAAGGTTAACAAATTCCTATGTTATACGCGTTGAGACTCTATTTACAATATAAAACAGATACACAGACACACAGACACTGCCCCTCAATAAGAGTAAATCCACTAGAAGTATAACATACCATACCATCAGCGACCGGTACCGATACCGTCGGCTTTCTTCTAGTTGTCTCATGCTACATTTCCCGGTGCGTGATTTCCACACAAGGACTCTTCCATATCGATTTATCGGTCCTGTGGCGTATATGCCACATCACACAGTTTATACATATTCTTATTCTCTCTTCGTATTTGTCAACACCTTAATACATATATACTCGTATTTATATTTATTTTATTTGTTTTCTTATTTTATTACTTTTAATTTGACATATACATTACATATATTTGTTAGGGGGAGAGCGTATGCTGCACTCCCACAGCCGCTGGGCGCACTCGACTGGTCACGTTACTCCTCTCTTACAGAAGACTACCTTGAAATGTATTGCATTTCCTACCTTATCTTATTTCCCCAATGTACGTACTTGTTTCGGTAGTGAGTGAAATATGCCAGAGCCCATTCCTATCCCTCCTCATTTTCCCAATCCATTCCTTAATCTGCAAAGGTAGGCAGCGCATCCCGGGGCGTGCCAACGTTTGTCATTCTGGACTGATGTTGGCATGTATCGCAGATGTCTATGGACGACAGTATCCACTTACCATCAGGTGGACTGCCGCCTTTTTTCTGTAAAAAATAATAATTTATCCTTAATTTAATATGCTATGTATATCTATTTAGTTACTAATTTATAAATAAGATATGTAATATACTTTTGTCCTTGCGTCACCGATGGCTCCACTGAAAATCAGCGTGGCGATTGACACTCAGCCACAACATATGCTGAATTGGAGACCATTTCCGGCATCGCAACACACACATGCATGAAATAGCAAAGTGCCACTTTTCTTTTTTTTTTTATTAATTTGTTTTTGTCATTTCTTGTATTTTTTTGTTTGTGATTTTATTTTGTTTTCCTTATTGCCTACATTGTTTTTTCTGTTGGTTATTGTGATATTTATATTATATGTGTCTTAGTGTATATCGGAATAAAGTACTGTCTATTGTCCATTAGATGTATTTATATGAACTTATAAACTCAGAAATATCTATTTATAAAAGCTACAATTTAGTCGCTTAGCTGATGCGACTGAATCGCGCTGCGAAATCACACAGAAATCGTCCGTCTAAATAGCCAATGGGTACTTTACTACATCAAATATGTCTACCATAGTTAGCTTCAAATAACGAAGTTTGTTTATTGAAAGTTTCAAAATCCACGCCACGAGCTCACAGTCACGTATTATCGCCTCCAAGCTATTACAAACAGATTAACGAAAAATATCAATATTAACATAATCTCGGAATTAATTTTGGAATTTTGTAGACGAACAAAATCAAAAGTAAACAGCCAAGGCTATTCACGAAATTTGAACGTATTTATTGAATACTGTTTCAATTTAATTAACCTACATTATGTTTTGTTAATTTTTCTCAAACTGTATTATCAAATTGTTAACTGCTGGACATGGGCCTTTTGGCGAGTTCATTATTTTAGAGATGGTGACCACACCATTAGCTAACATTAACATTAGTTGCAAGACAGACAATCGATGAAGTGGATGATTCCTTGAATGGAGGCCACGGACTGGCCGTGTACTGGCACGTACTGAGGAATTATCCTCAGGGCTTGCGGTAGTGGCTTTGTTATCTCTTTTACCCACGGAAACAGATGGGATGGTGTTATAAAGCCGGCGGACATCACACGGCCAGTACGTGGTCTCCATACAAGGCATCATCCACTTCATCGATTGTCTGTCCTGCAGCTAACGTTACCATTAAACAGGTTGTTACTTTTATAAAATCAGCCTGTACATCAATGACGTCAAGTTTAGTGTAACAACCATGAGGTTTTTGTATGTTGCTATCAATTATGAAATCGGTCAATTTTTTATTTGACTCTTTCTAAGACAATCAGGTTAAAGTTGAAAGTCGCAGCGAGCTACAGAGGGAGCTATGCTGGTAGTTTCATATAATAATCAAATTTATATAATATTCAAATGATGTTTTGCATTCAACTGATCAAGATGCGTTCAATATAAATTGATTTTTTTCCAAAATTCAAAAGTCATATCCGCAATAGGCAGAATAATATTTTTTCAAAATCTAATTTAAACTCAAAGATGTAAATATCTATAAAACATATACGGTTAATAAAATCTTTTTGACTACGAGTATATATATCTGTCAGTTGCACTGGGAGACGCTATTGCTGCCATTCGCTATTCTCGTAATAATCTGTCAACTTTCGTGCTGGGCAGATGGCATGTCAGAATGAAAACATCGAACAATATTCGACGCGAGGATAAGTACTAGTAAGATTTGAGTAAACAACAGAAGGGTGTATATCGTACTACAATACTATACATAAATTATTACATATAGTATATATAAGTTATTTAACCTTCCTTCAGCGCCCTACGAGTTCAGTATAACAATGCATTCAGGGTACTGTTGGTAGCTGCCATGATTCTGCAGCGCGTCTACGCGTCTGCGAAGGCATATGTCGATGGTTTTCACGCAATACTCCGTAAACGAGTTGCTTCCATGATGGGTCGGTTCCGCGGCGGTATCAACAGCATACTAAATACGCTTTCAGAAAAGATGGTCAACGGTCAATGGTCCTATGCTCAAACATCAGGTGGCTGTCTATCTATACAATTAATAATAATTAATACTTACGAGTATAATTATTTTTTATTACTAAGATAGATTTACGTAACCTTTTCACCTGTATTACCATTTTACCTGTAGATATTGCTCTAGAGAGCAACATCTACAATGTAATTTGAAATGTTAACTTTTATATACGTGCTATTTATTGCTTCTGTTTATTGACCTAAATAAATAAATACCATCAGCCTCTCCCTCTTCATTGCTGGATACAGATCTCTCCCAAGGCTCAATCTACAAACCAACAAAGCTAGTCATTCTAAAGTCCGCCAAATTTCTTTGTTTATCCGTGACAAACGCAGCACATGCTTGTCTTTGTTTGTAAATGAGTTGTTTTCAATGGTTCGCGCTGATGGAGACCTGTGACCCGTTACCACTTGGTTATATTAACGTATCGACTCAATTGAACGGTTTATAGCAAAGCAGATAAAGATATTATAATGAAGTAAAGAAGGAAACATTTACGCAAAACGAACATTATCGATCCGACAGATCGCGAGGAAACCTGCATGCTCGAGAATTAAAAATACTCGTAGATCTGATACATGTGAATCTACCAATCAACAGTGGAATCGCGTCGTGGATTATGGCTCGAAAACTATCTAGTGATTTACTAGGGTAGGCCCATGCCCTCCAGTTATAAGGTTATAGGTTTTTTCACGATTTCCTCACCATATTTTCCATTACCACCGAGCTTGTGATAACTTTAAAAAATATCAGCTGAATATTGTAAAAAGGAGCGAGGATTTGAACTTATTGAACTTATGAAATTTGAACACAACCTCTTTAATGAGAATCGAATATAGATAGGCTATCACCGCTCTTACCATATAACATCAACAATATAATTTTAGTACCTATTGTGTTGCATAAAAGACCTCGAAAATTCACCTTTTCGTGTTCTATCTACCTGGGGCCAAAGCCTGCCACGTCTGCAGATCGTAGACGATGATACGTCACAGCTTCCTTAGAGATAAGTCTAACGGTGTCACTTTATGTAAGGAAATATTTTTGACAAAAATATCTTTCATTTACAACGGTACACAATGTTGCGGCATTATAGGTAGGATTAATAAACTATGCCATAGTGAACTATTTGAACACATGAACAGAGTATTTGATGTAAAAATCTGTAATACCTAGAAACGATGCAGAAATACCCCCTGTTTCGTTACTGATCGCCCGATTAACACTCGTCAGGGAAGTTTTTATAAAAAGTACTTACTTAGGTACCGAAAAACATTTTTTTTTTGGTCATCGGAAAATTATATGGCATTGAACTCACGGTGTCGCTGGACGGGCCGGCAACGTGGTCGTACGGCAGGCCACGTGGCTGCCCTGCTGCTCGTTTCTTTTTTTATGGGCAAATTCGGCATACCAGCATAAAGTCCACCTGATGGTAAGTGGACATCTGCTTACCATGTAGCCCGTGGACATCTGCAATACATGCCGACTTCAGTCCATAATGCCAAACGTTGGCACGCCGCCGCATCGCTGCCTACCTTTGCGGTTTAAGAAATGAATTGGGAGAAAGAGTTGGGCAAAATGCAGAGGGATAGGTAGGATAGGTAGGAATGGGCTCTGGCATATCTCACTCACTACCGGAAACACGCACGTGCATTGGAGAAATATGACAAAGTAGGAAATGCAGCACATTTCAAGGTAGTTTTCTGTGAGAGAGGGGTAACGTGGCCAATCGAGCGCGCCCAGCGGTTATGGGAACTCTCCCCCTACAAATATACTCTCTCGCAGAAGACTACTGTAAAATGTACTACATTTCCCGCTTTATCCTGTTTTCCCGTATGTACCGTACGTGTTTCGGTAGTGAGTGAGATATGCCAGAGCCCATTTCCTTCCCGTCCTATCCTATCTTCCCCCCTATTTTTCCAACACTTTCTCCAATCACATTCCTAAATCTCCAAACATAGGCTGAATTTGAAATACCCAATACACAGGGCCCGCATAGCGAATTAGGGCCTGAATCCCTTTCATTATTGCAAAGGCTGTGTCCTTCAGTCGGAACCTTATATCGAATATCAAACAGCCCTAGGCTATAACAAAGATTCATGAAAAATGTAATTTCGTTTCGATAATAAAATGAAGAACTTTATACATGTTTAATAATTAATATTCTTATTAATATGAAAATGTCGCATTTATGAAGCCTCATAAATTTCTTCAATTCGTGCCGCGACTCGGGTGAAAACATCATTTTCCTGAATACGCACTTATTCAGGATATGAGCACAGGGAAATGATAAATTATTATATTAACCTGTAGGGATCTGACGTCATAATAACAGAGCGCATGTGTACATTCGCCAATGGCTTCTGTGGTAATGATGGTCACATTACCTTACACTTAGTGTATAATGTACTCGTAAAAGACCGGGTCTGGCATCGAAAAAATAGTCAAAAAAGAGAACCTAAAAAATGTATTCATAAATCCCACACTTTTATTAAATCCAACCTTAAAATATAGGTCACCGTTATTCTGGGACGTGCCAATCTTTGACATTCTTAACGAATCGCAGTGTACTACGTATTGGCAACAGTATTAATAAGGAGTCATAGAGAGTCGAATACACGGTGTCACGATCATTGAGGCGGCCAGTCGTTGAGCGGTAAAACTATAGAATCAGTCGTAGTGTCAGACGTCCGTCGTCGTTCATGTTTAAAGTGAACATATAGAGGCAAGATTATCTGTGCGACCGACTCACCGCTTGGTCGCACGGCTGGCCGTTCTGTCATGTGAGAATGAGGGACAGTCCCTCCATCACAGATATTTATGCTTTCCACTTTCCCATGACCCCATCAACCTTGCAATCAATCCAACAGCCTCTGATCGCACGCGACTGGCCTCGTCACCCCTCTCTCACAGAAGGTTACCTTGAAATGTACTTGAAATTAAAGTGGGTATTCCCACTTTATCATATTTCCCAGTATAGGCACGTGTTTCGGTAGTGAGTGAGACATGCCAGAGCCCATTTCCGTACCTCCAAAGACCAAATCCAAAGGTAGTCAGCGCATTCGGGGCATGCCATGGGATTTGTCAGTCTGGACTGATGTTGGCATGTACCGCAAATGTCAAGGGGCGACAGTATCCACTTACCACCAGGTGGACTATATGCTTGTCGGCCGCCTTCTTTCTATAAAAGAGACCTCTTTTAAGAGACCCCATAGAAGTCCTTTCGAACTACTAGTCGCTTGGTCACGTGTCGTTACGAATAACGACACCGTGTGAACGACACCTGAGAATTCTCATTCACTGCGTCGAGATGAAAATCGTGGACATGCCTAAGCAAAATGAATACATAACAAGTTGAATTAATTCTGTTTATCGCTGCAGCGCGATGTAGCGGGAGCCCTTTTTAATTGAAGGTAGGTATGGAGTACAAATTAAAAATACTCTCCGTAAGGGCTTCACCACACTAATTCGTCAATGACATTAATCAGTTGAATAATAGACAAAAATGTTAAGTGATCAATGACAAACAAAAAGCACTCGTTGATAGATGGAAATCCCCTTTCCTGAGGCACCGGCTTAACCTGCATATGGTTAGATAGATGCCTTAGGTTTTTTCCGGGTAGTCATTATTTTTATACTTTTTTTGTTTTAATTAATTGGTGTTTCTTTATATTTAATATGTACTAACAACAGATGTAGGTGTTGCAAGGTCTATAAGGTCTATTTGAAAGGAGACAAGGCCACGGTGGGGACGAATCCTCCGAATGGATGCCACGTACCGGGAAGCGCAGTGTGGGACGCCCCCCTGGGCCACGTGGACCGATGACTCGATAACTTAAAGAAATTCGCCAGTGGTGGTTCAATGAGAAGAGCCGAGGATGGTGTGTGGAGACCAGCTGCGGCAGAGGACTTTGTCCAGCAGTGGAAAGACATAGACTGATGGTATATGTACAATATACCTATATTAGTTTTTCTACTTACTAACCTCTGTGTGAACAATAGTCTGACATAAATAATATTATTTATTAAAAAGATGTGTTTTTGTTGTACCTGTGAAATTATGTCCCAATTTCGACAAAACAAAGTTATTATGTGCCTATAGGTAAACTAAAACAGATAAAACTTTTGTTATCGTGGTTGAACATAATAATTGTTATGTAAATGGGTTACTCACGAATTATTATTTATTTATTATGGCCGATATTTCGGTCCAGTTACATGAACCGTGGTCACGGCGAGACTGCGGAGGTGGATGAATTTCTTGTCGCTATTGACAGACAAATCTGTCTACCTTCCGTCGTGTTCGTTCTTAATTCACCTGCCCACACTGAACATATTTTTTGTTGATTAAGTTCCTTTTTTTTTATAGAGACGAGGGCGGACGAGCAAGCGGTCTCACGTGATGGTAAGTGTTACCGCCGCCCATGGACACCTGCAACACCAGGGGGTATGCGGGCGCGCCGCCGACCTTGCAAAATCCTATTCACAGCTTTCTTGAAGAACCCCATGTCGTAGTTTAATGGGAAGACCTCTTGAGGCAGTTCGTTCCACAGCCTACAATATCACCACACACACGCGAGTTTGAAAACGCACCTACTTTTTTGGGTTTATTATAAGACAAACCTGATGGTAAGTGGATATTGTCGCCCGTGGACATCAGCGGTATAATGGCAACTCCTCTCTACTGAACAATCGATACTAAAATCGGTGTTCACTCGATGTTGGTGAGGTCACACCTTAACAGGATTAGTTTACTTTGAAATTAACACAGGGCAAAGGGTTCAAGCAATTGTTTAGTGGAACCCCCGTAATTCAAGCGTATTTACTGCTAATAGGTGTTATCTAAGTATTGCGAGGGACGCTTGTATACTATTATACAATTAATTAAATTTATAAATTAATCTCAGAGGCAGAACTCGAGTACTTAATATATAAACTGATATTTAAAGTATTTCTTCGTGAGCTTAATTACATTTTTGAATTGACTGATTAACAGTTTACCCCAGAGCTCATTCCCATTCCATCATATTCCTCTCATTTTCGCAACCCTTTCTCCACATCCATCCCTACAGTCAGGCAGAGCAGATCCGGGAGAGTACCAACGTTTGTCATTCTGGACTCATGTTGGCACGTACCGCTAAAATTCACGAGTCTTTCTAAAAAGAAACTTTTTCTGAATGTGAACTAACTATTTTATAGTTGAACACAGTCTCGAAAATGGTAAACAGATACTGTTTAAGCCAGTACGTTTTTACACCATTCATTTATTTAAATTTAACAGAAGGTACATTACAGTTTATACATTACCAATGCGTACATTATTTATAATGGTTTCTCTGAGAATTGCACAGCATACCTGCTCAGAACCCCTGATTTGAGAAGAAAACATCTATGTCGCGTACCACTTGCTAACATTTTATTAATACAACGTAGAACATCTGACACTGGTGCTTTTTACTTTAATAAAATAAAATAAATAACGTCTCACAGGGAATGTTCCGCCACCCGGGACGTGTAACGACCCAACTATCACACCAGACAATATAATAATACGGACACCGTTTAGCTTTTTCAGCAATAAATCAAAATAGAGGCGTGACAGATACGAGAGACAAAGGTTCGTGCGAATTCCACGTTCTGATTGTGAACATACAACAATAAAATAACTTATTGTGCTAATATGGATAGGCCAGACATCATTTACATTTGATAGGGGGAGAGTGCATGCTGCATTCCCACAGCCGTTGGGCGCACTAGACTGGTCATGTTACCCCTCTCTCACAGAAGACTACCTTGAAATGTACTGCATTTCCTACTTTATCGTATTTTCCCAATTTAGATACATGTTTCGGTATTGAGTGAGATATGCCAGAGCCCATTCCCATCCCATCGTCTCAAGGAATGGATTGAGAAAATGTAAAGGTAGGCAGCGCATCCGAGGACGTACCAACGTTTGTCATTCTGGACTAATGTTGGCGTGTATCGCTATTGTCTATCGACGACAGTATTCACTTACCACCAGGTGGACTGTATGCTCGTCTGCCGCCTTTTTTCTAAAAAAAAATATGTCAACATTAGTTCAGAATAACAAACGTTAGCACGCCCCCAGATGCGCCGCATACCTTTAGGAGATTTAGGAATGGATGAATATCTCGCTCACTACCAAAACACATACCTACCTACATTGGGAGAACAGAATGAAGTGAAAACGCTACGTTTCACGGTAGTCTTCTGGAAGATAGGGGTAACTTGGCCAGTCGAATGCGCCCAGTGACTGTGAGATTGCAGAGTAAATATTAACGTGTCGTGACAACTGGTAACTTTGTGTAACCGGTTATTCTGCACTGTGCAATTTATTTCAATCTAATTGCAAGTGCTTTCTCGTCACAAAAGTATATTTGTGTATATTTGTATATATATACACACACCCATTACTCGACCTTTCGGCTGTGTTACACCAACCTTAGTCACACGAGCTGACTGTGTAATCTGTTATTTTCAGTTTTTTCTTGATCTTTCTCGTCACGAAGGCATTCGTGATGCGATAGGACAGAAAACAAAATTTCTCTAGAAAATTGTACCTGAACACACTATAGACCAAGGCGGGACCCACTTAAAGAACTAGACTTCTCGTGAAAAGCGTGATATCTTCTGTTACTATACACTGAAGTTAAGGTCAACTTGAGAAGCCATGTCCAAGTGTATCAGTTCGTATCTTCACGAGCGGCCCACAAGAGGTCGTAAATAATAATAACAGTGACATTGGCGAGGATCCGAAGGGCTTACCGCTCCCGGGCACGTTTTAGTGAAGATCGTACAATCGTCAACACATACGATTCACTATATAATTTATGTCCTACGTCATTGTTTATAAGTACTAATAAATTATTAAGTTTATAGAGATTATTAAGCTGATGAAATAGTACCGTATAAGCGTAACCGGTCCTTTTATCTTCTACTGCTGAACATGGGCCCCATCACCGATTTAATTTTGTGCATGAGGGATGTTAGACGTATGGCCTTAAAACGCCACTCTGTCCAAGCGGATCGGCGACTCCACTGTTTTAGACGTTGTGTAATTCTTCAGGGCTTGTGGTAGTGGCCTTGTTATGCTATAGTCGCCTTTTACGAAACCCAGATTTTTTTTAAAACTGCTCGCTCGTGTCCACGGCTGATTTAACGCGTGCCGAAACGTCGAGTAGAAATAAAAGTTAAAGAAATAACTTTAATGCGCTCAGACCTGATTTACAATATAAAATTAATCGAGAATTAATATAGAATGACGTCTTGAGGCACTTGAGGCTCTGGTATAAGGCACTTGAGGCTCTGGTATGAAGTACTTGAGGCTCTGGTATGAGGCACTGAATATTTGTATTCCTTTTTGAATTGAATAGTATTGAATAACTGTTCGTATTTGTACTCGTATTCGCCATTTTCTAAACGAATACTCGAATAGTAAAGGCCCACCGTGAATAGTAAACTAAAAAAATAATTGATAAGTAAACTAAAAACTAAAAAGGTACTAGTTGATTAAAGTAAAGAATTACTTATAGCGCAAACATTAAATTGGACTAGAAATATTATTTACTTACTAATTTTATAAGTGCTTGCGTAGTACATTAGGTGCTATTCGTAATTATATTTGTATTCGCGAATAGTGCTTTTATCCAATTCGAATTGTTAGTAGGTATAATTACTATAAATTATAATGTTCATGTTATTCTGGATTGATATTGACTCGAATGATTTATTGTGAATGGCGCGAGATGTCAGTATCCTGGTAGACTGACACACGTCTGTCACTTTCTTACTATATAAAAAAAACTTATTCACAATATTTTTTACGGAAGATTCGCACAGAAAAGTGCCTTGAAATTTAAAAAAAAAAATACATAATAAAGCTTTGGAGATGTAAAAATGGATTTAGTAAAAAGTAAAAATATCCGAGTATAACCGAATGAGGAGATTTCCTCTTCACTAAAGTCCCAATATTTGTGTATAAAATCTTGAACCGCCAATAAGGTCCTTACACTCAGATAATGACTATCTGTACGGTACGGTCCAAAAACCGTTTTATACCTCAAAATGCCTCGAGACGTCTTTCCATTGCGCTAAGATTCCGGGTTCTTCAAGGAAGCTGTTAATAGGATTTTGGGAGGTCGGCGTCCGTAGGCACAGATGTCCATGGGCGGCGGTAGAAATTTATCATCACGTGATCCGCTTGGCCGTCGCCCCCTTTCATATAAAAAAAAGATTACATTTTTAAACAATGCGCTCGACTGTACCGTTTTGTATTCTTATTATATTCATAAAAGTAAACGAGGTTTGTGATGACTGCGCTGTTTACACACCCCTTCCAATCCCAACGAATATTGAATATCTATTAACATTGTTTTTGGTTTTACCTGCGATGGAATGGAGCGAGTATTCGTGGAATTTTATTTAGCTAAACATTTTATCCAACGTCTTACTGTAATAACGCAAACGCTGATAATTGATAAATAAATAGATAGATAAAGCTGTATATAGGGAGAGTGCACGCTGCAATCCAGCAACCGTTGGGCGCCCTCGACTGGCCACGTTACCCCTCTCTGACAGAAGACTACCTTGAAATGTACTGCATTTCCTACTTTATCCTATTTCCCCAATGTACGTACGTATCTCGGTAGTGAGTGTGATATGCCAGAGAACATTCCCATCAAATCCCTTTATCCCTCCCCATTTTCCCAACCCTTTCTCCCAATCCATTCGTATATATCCAAAGGAAGGCAGAGAGTCTGGGGCCGTGCCAACGTCTGTCATTCTGGAGTGATGTTGGCATGTATTGCGAATATCTATGGACGACAGTATCCACTTACCATCAGGTGGACTGTATGCTCGTCTGCCGGCATTTTATAAAAAAAAATAGACCCCCGCGCCACCCTGGGCGCCCGATCTGAGTAATGAGCACTACGAACGTTTTAGACAGGACAACAAAACTTTACATGTTTGTAACTTTTAATTTATTCCTTAAAATAAATTAATTTTTCGTTAAAACAGTTTTTTATATATTTCAAATTAGGTTGAAATTTGTTCTTATTGGAAAGTTTAAATGCATTATATTTATTTTAGCACACCATCTAAATTGTGTCTTTCACACACCTAATTGAACTTTTTTGATCAACCCAAAGGTTGGCTGCTAGAAAATGCCTTAAGGCATTAAGTTCGCCTTTTGTACGATAATGTATTATTTTGGTGACGTGCTCTATAGAAAGTAGACGGCAGACGAGTAGACAGTCTTCCTTTTGGATACTGTCGCCTTGCGACATCTGCGACAAATGTCAACATGTGCTGCCTACCTTTGGAGATTAAGGTATAGATTAGGAGAGAGGCATGGAAAAATGGGAAATAGGAAGTATAACGTGACGAGGAATTTTCCTCATCCATTTACATCTCCCAATCCTCCTTGAGGGATAGAGCAGGATGGGAAGTCAAGTCGAGCGGTGACTCTTGAAAGGCCACTAGGGCCACAAAAATTTAGACATTCCGAAAAAAAAAGGAATTCAAGACTATAATGACGTAAGAAGTTGCTTTTATTCCAAATACTTTCCATTCGAAGGGATGGGCGGTAAGACGATAATTTAGGATGGTAATGGGCATTGGTATATATCCCTCACTACCACCTACCATATCTATCTGTGATTACAATTTTATTTCCTCTCTATCCAAAGATTGTCTGGCAGAGATCATCAATAGCGATAAGACAGCCTTTTGTGCATTTCATATGTTATAATGTCTGTTACTGTCGTGTTTTGTTTTGTTTTGATTTGATTTGCAATAAATAGTTTTTTTTTTTTTTTTATAGAGAAGAGGGCGGATGAGCAAGCGGTCCCGCGTGATGGTAAGTGTTACCGCCGCCCATGCACACCTGCAACACCAGGGGGTATGCGGGCGCGCCGCCGACCTTGCAAAATCCTATTCACAGCTTTCTTGAAGAACCCCATGTCGTTGTATCTATTTATCCACCAAAACACTTACGTGCATTGGGGGAGAAGGATAGGGAGGGAAATGCGGTCCATTCTCCGATAGTTTTCTACAAGACGCGGCGGTATGTGACCAGTCGAGTCCGCTTCGAAATCTCTTTATAAAAAGAATCTAATACTTTTTTGCTGGAGAGATAGTCTAGGGATATCTATAATCGACTCACATTCGTATGAACTTAAGTTCGAGTGTCTACTTAAGTATGGATTTTTAAAAATTGTCACTAGCATGGCGGTGGGAGGAACCATCGCGAGGAAGTCCATATGCTCGAGAAAGGAAAATCTGAAGTATTCCGCAAGGAGCCCGCGTAGATTACAATGGTAAACTTCCAGTGATTTTACTATAGGGGATAAAGGCTGATACAAGTACTGTATTACACAAAGAGTTTATTATACGGTCACAGCTCAGTTAGCTGATGTTCAATCAAAAATTTCCTTTATTCTCCGGATTTCCTTACCCACTTAACTTTCATCTGATCGGCCGTTACTTACCATATATGATCATGATAATATCGTATTCGAGAACATTCCCTTTTATATCCTAGAGTAAACTATCGTAATAAAAAGATACGAGAGACGGTACAAAGTTAACGAGCTCGTGACTGCGTGCAATGAAATAGGGCTTTAATCTTGTAATGTTGTAAATTGAATGGTATTTTTTTCTGTGACTATCTTTTTATAGAAAAATGGCGGCATTCGAGCATACAGTCCACTTGATGATAAATGGTATACCGACGGTTTAACGAAATCACTAACGATTTCACTAAATTCTTTGTTTTATCTGTTTATGATCTACTTTTACTGCTGGTCGAAGTCTGTCTATGTCGAAGCGACATGATGGCTCCACTGAAAATCAACACTGTAGTTCACTGCAACTTATCTGAAATGGAGTTCATTTTCGACATCACATCGGCACGCTTATACTTCCTATTGTATGTACTGTGGCCACTTATTTTGTGTATATTCCCATCTTGTTTTCTCTTTATTTTTATGTTACAAATTATTGTGTGTTGTTTGGAATAAAGTGTAATCTATTGTCTATTGAAATCACGAATGGCTTGTATTTAATCATGATCAGTAAAACAAACTAATTTTGAATAACTGAAATAAGCAATTTTTAATACGAATACAATACGAATGCGAATGTCATTACGAAGTCACTAGTTATCTACTATTCTTTTACCATTTTTTTTAATTCTTTTTTTTTTATTTTCATATATGGCGATGGTGCAATTACCACACTCGGCCAGTGTCAAGTTTTCTTCGTAATACACAATCTTAAAGTTTAAAACGTATACTGTCAATGACAAGTCTCATAGAATAAGTCAGGAGTAGCTCAGTAAATTGATGGTAGGTTTCCTGAGGACAGATGTGAGCGGGCTTTCTTGGAAGCACACGGAAAACGCAATCCTATGCTTTTATTTTGATTATCACAAACATTACGCACAAAAAACCTTTGAAGTTTAATAAACTATCACTATTATACCACAAAATCTAATTTTTACTTCACTTCTCGAGTCAATCCAGTCCAATAAGTCCAGTACCTACTATTCTTCAGTCAAAGTCATAGTGACTTGCCACCAGACTTAATTGTCACCGGAGAACCTAAACTTAACCCAGTTTTAAATTTGCTGCCACTTTCAGTATTTCTGCGATTCATTTCAATATTTCCCATCACAAATTGCGTGATCCTACGCCGACATACACATACACATACTCGTATCTTACAATAACCAAAAGGTGTGTTACCCCATATACCCGTGAGTGTCCTTGGTGTAAGTGCGGCCAAAACTAACAATTCGATCGATAGAAAATCATTGATTTTGCGTTGGTGGTATTTTATCTTTTGATTGATATATTTAGTAATATCCAGTTTCATACCAGGAATACAATCGGCTTCTCTTCGGTAAAGGATTCCAAAGATACCCGCCAATGTCAAGAAACGAGCAGCTAGCTCATTAGCAATGATTACAAAAACGGGATTCTCTTTGATCGATCTACAAGCCTCTAATTAGCCCTCATTTAGCTACTACTGTCATCTTCAAAGGGCAAAGGCCAAATTCATACAGAGACAAGCTCAGTAACTAGACGTTATTGCTGCTATTAAAATATTGTAAAACGCCTTTGAATGCAAATATCTGGAGTCCACATGAGTCTAATTTTATGCTCATGGTAGAACAAATTCAAAAGAAATTTGTCAGATGGTTGTACCGAAAACAGTACAACTAATCGGTAATTTACCTTAATAAAAAAAAATCCATGGCTACTGATTATTTTGCTAAATTATGACGTATTATAACACCTATTATATATGCTAAATTATAACACTCTCTTCTTCTCTTCTATTTCTTCAGTTGTAGGTATTTTTCTTTAACATCCTTTACAAGTTGTTGTTTTTTTAATATTATAATAACATTTAGGCCTTTTATATATACCTAAATGTATATTTGTGGTGATTTAAAATGGCATGTCTACGAATTTCTTTTTCTCGTTATATTGTTATGTTTATATTTCTCGTCATATTTTTAGCGTCTGTAACTCTTATTCACACACACACACACACCCATACATATATCAACTCACACTCAATTACTTACATTATTGACTCGATGCCATTTTTTTCTAAAATCTAAAACCATACTAACACACATTCATATACACACATACTTACATAAAACACACACAACGTTCATATTATACACAATAATTACCACCTCAATAAATGGTTTTCTTAAATAATTGTAATTTAGTACTAAGAATAGATCTAAGGGAAGGCGCTGACAGCTGTCAAACAGATTATTCTAGTACAGATGGTAGCACTGGCAGCACATATTGTCCTTATGAATACCTACTTGTAAATTTGATGTTTTTGTAAACTGTTTACATTATAAGTGACAATTACCATATGGAAAATATGTAAATGTCTTAAATAAATTATTTTAAACAATATTTTAAACATGTCTGTAATCTTCCTTAAAAATAAACACTTAGGTAAATAAATATACATAGTGGTAGTGAAATAAAGTAAAACCTAAATAAAACATGTTATCTAATTTAAAATAGATATGACATTGTTCTAGCGAAAAATAAAATTCTTTTAGGGAATAAACCAAACGTTCGAAACACGTAAAGTTCTATCTAAAACCTTCGAAGCTCTTATTACTCAGTACAGTAATAACCGGGCTTCTAGGTGCGCCAGTGCAGCGAGCCGCGTTCGTCGTTGCATTGAGTATATTTGTTTTGCATAACTGCGTGTAGTATAGTAGAGCGTAGTATATAGAAGATATAGTAGAAATGTACAATAAATTATGGAAAAAAGGTCCACCTGGTGGTAAGTAGATACTGTCGCCCACGGAAATCCGCTATACATGAGTCCAGAATGAGAAACTTTAACGCTCCTCCAGTCGCGCTACCTACGAGTATATTTGTCGATTTATGAATTGATTTGGAGAAAGGGTTGGGAAATTTGAGACGCATAGGATGGCATGAGAATCGACTCTGGCATATCTCACTCGTTACTGAAAGACGTATGGAAATGGGATAAAATAGGGAATAAAGAAATAAAATGTAGGTAATAGAGAAATGCAGTAGGTGAAATGAAATTTCAAGAGAATAATCTTTTTTTTTTATAGACTAGTGGGCGGACGAGCAAGCGGTCCCACGTGATGGTAAGTTTCTACTTATGTTGACATTTTTTTTTTTTATGGACGAAGTTGGCAGACGAGCATACAGTCCACCTGATGGTAAGTGGATACTGTAGCCCATAGACATCCGTGATACATGCCAACATTAATCCCCGACAGAGAACTGCTCAGGACTGATCTCGAGTCGCTTCTCGATTTAGGTAACTCAGTCATCCTGGCAGGAGATCTCAATTGTAAGCACCCCAGCTTCAATAGTCATACCTCCACCCCTAACGGTAATCGCCTTAACAGACTCATTGACCTACTCGACTTTGACGTGATAGCTCCAATGACGCCAACTCATTACCCTGGTAATGTTACCCACAGACCCGACGTCCTTGACATTGCCCTATTTAAAAACGTTACCCTACGTCTAAACTCGCTAGAACCCCTCTCCGAGTTAGACTCCGACCATCGCCCCGTAGTCATGAAACTAGGACGACAGACCGATCCACCTCTCCAAGACAAGACGATTATTGACTGGACCAAGCTGAAAGAAGCCCTTAAGGCTTCCAGCTCTCCCCACCTCGACTCTATCCCCGACTACCTGACCAGTGCGGATGACACAAACACGGCGGTCTCTGACCTCGGCAGCCACCTTAAGGATTTAATCCAAAGCTCCTCCAGGCGAGTCCCAGCGGCGAACGATCGCCGCTGGGAGTTGCCTGGGGACATAAGGGAGCTGATAAAAGACAAGAACGCAGCCATCCGTGCTTATGACTCTTTCCCCTGTGACGAGAATAGGCGTAGAATGCGAGCCTTACAAAGGGAAGTAAAGCATCGCATCGCTGAATTCAAAAATCACAGTTGGGAATCCCTGTTGTCAGAGATTTCGCCATCACACACTGCCTACTGGCGGATGGCGAAGTCTATGAAAACAGACAATACAGCCTCGTTTCCCCCACTGACAAGACCAAACGGACCTCCCGCATTTGACGATGCAGAGAAGGCCGAATGCCTAGCCGACAGTTTGGAGGCCCAGTGCTCCCTTAGCCGTCAGCCGGTGGACGAATCCCACGTCGACACGGTTGACGGAGAGGTGGGGCGTCAAGCCTCCATTCCCCCCTCTGACTCCCTTGTACCGGTTACGGTAACAGAAATCCAGGAGATTATCCAAAATCTCAAAATCAAAAAATCTCCTGGAATCGACGGAATACCCAACAAGGTGTTCAAAAGCCTCCCGATCCATCTGATCGCTTTCCTCGTGGCCATCCTCAATGCTGCCATGAGAAATCATCTCTTTCCAGTCGCCTGGAAAGAAGCCGTCGTCATCGGCATCCCTAAACCGCGCAAACATCGCTCGGATCCCTCCAGTTACAGACCCATTAGCCTATTGAATACAATGGCTAAAATCTACAAAAAAGTCCTCCATTCTCACCTGCTGAGTTACATTAACTCAAAAAGGCTTCTCATTGACGAGCAGTTCGGCTTTAGAGCCAAGCACTCGTGTGTCCAACAGGTGCACTGAATAACGGAGCACATACTCCCGCGTCTCAATCAAAAGAGGCCCTTCCGAACCCTAGCTGTCTTCTTCGACGTAGCGAAGGCCTTCGACAAGGTCTGGCACAACGGTTTAATCTATAAACTGTACCAACTGGAGGTGCCAGAAAGTCTCATTCTCATCATCAGAGACTTCCTTACCGATCGCACTTTTCGCTACAGAGTCGAAGGCACTCTGTCTAGCCCCCGCCCAATCAGAGCTGGAGTCCCACAAGGCTCCGTTCTAGCACCCACGCTCTATTCCCTCTACACTAACGACATCCCCCACACCCCAGGAATAGAGCTCGCCCTTTTCGCGGACACCGCCCTCTACGCCTCAGATAGGAACCTACGTATGGTATCTCTACGCCTCCAGCGCGCAGTCACCGCCCTAGGTGAGTGGTTTGCGAGGTGGAGGATAGAGATAAACCCGACGAAAAGTGCAGCCATGTGCTTCCCTTTTCCCAGGGCTAACGCTCGTAGGCCTAAGCTGTCCCCTCTCCCGATAACCCTTTTCGGTCAAACAATTCCTCTCGTCAGGAAGACCAAGTATCTTGGAGTCACTCTAGACCATAGAATGACCTTCCGAGAACACATCAAAACCGTCCGCAACCGAGCCGCCTTTGTGCTCGGTCGCCTCAACCCCCTCGTAGGCGGGAGAAGTAAAATGTCGCTTAGAAATAAGTTGACATTATACAAAACTCTCGTCCGTCCCATTATGACATATGCTAGCGTTGTGTTCGCACACGCAGCTCCCTCCATCATTGCAATCCTCCAAAAATTGCAAAATAGATTCATGCGCAAGGCCGTGGCCGCACCATGGTACTTGCGCAACGTTGACCTCCACAAGGACTTGGAGCTTCCCTCCATCGTCAAATACATAACAGACACTGCCCGACGCTACTATGACAATATCCCAAACCATCCCAACCCCCTGATTGTCTCTTCTCTCACCTACATACCGGACAGGAGTGCCCCTCCGCGCTATCGTCGCCCGCGGCACATCCTGGACGATCCCGACGACCCGATCACCGCTGCCAATGCGGTTCTCACTCTGCACCCAAACACAGCACACAGACACCGTCCCCGCCGGCCGAGACGTGGACGTCCCCCTCGATACACCGTTAACACACACCGGCCTTCAGCCAACACTTTCACTAGGCATCGACACGTGCCTGGGCGCTTCTCGCCGACACGCGATCCCGCGGTATCCCCCCAATGCAACGCCCTAAGCCGAGGTCCGTTCCTTCCGCCGGTTTACCGGCGGGGGAGCCCTTAGGCTGTTGCAACACACACTTTTCTCCTGGCTGAGCGCCTTCTGCGCTCGCCCTACATCAACGCGACCGGTGACTCTTGAAAGGCCACTAGGGCCACAAGAACGATGTTGAGGCAATCAGGTTTTTAGTCGGTAGGAGTCCGACACTACCTGGCACCACCTAGGCTGGCCTTCAGCTAGACTAGATGGTGCCAGGTGTCCAATGCAGGATTTTCCTGATTGTCCCTCCTAACAAAAAAAAAAAAGCCAACATTAATCCAAAATGACAACGTTGGCACGCCCCGGATGCGCTGCCTACCTTTGGATATAGGAATGGATTTGGAGAAAGGGTTGGGGAAATGGGGAGGGATAGGATGGAAATGGGCTCTGGCAAATCTCATTCACTACCGAAACACGTACGTACATTAGGGAAATAAGATAAAGTGGGAAATGCAGTACATTTCAAGGTAGTCTTCTGTGAGAGAGGGGTAACGTGGCCAGTCGAGTGCGCCCAGCGGCTGTTGGATTGCAGCGTGCACTCTCCCCCTCATTTGTTGTTGATGGTCATTCCACATGAAGGTAATCATAGTGGATGAGCAAATATATTTTGCTCTTCTCTCTGTCACCATCGTTATATAAAAAACGCCTTCGTCAGCAAACGTTAGCGAACATTACGCCAATTTGAAAATTGGACACGTCAACTATTGGTGCCTTTTCTAAACCAGTGGTGAAGATTCTTTGACCCTTACCCTTTCTATTCTCTCGTATCTTCCCTTAGTACTGTCACAACGTATGACCTAATTTTGACTTCAAAGAATATCGAACGTTTATGAAATTGTTTCATGGAAATTGAACGTTGTATTATTATGCCTACTCGTATTATACACGTAATAGGATTATAACATTTCGCTCGTTAAAACGTAAGAGCATTAAAGGTGCTGTCATTTTCACGAAGTTTGTCAGTAAGCCACTTAAAGCGTTCAAGGTCTTTGCTGTAGAACAGTATTTCACAACCGGTGTGCCGCAGCACACATGTGTGCCGCGAGACTAGACGAGCAGGGAAGTATAAATAAGGGCACAAACGTCAGACACTTTTTCACTTATTCAGTGGTCTTTCACCTTTTATCAGTAAATTAGTATAATGCACGTATTTTTATGTTATTTTTTTAATCTCTTTTAATTTTATTTTGGAAAAGAATGTAAGTGTGACTGACGCAAATGAACAATGGTTGTGGAGCACTGCCGTAGAACAGACCACTGCCACTTTGGCGTGCTGATTCTGTGAGATTTTGTACATAATAAAATATGAATAGCACAACAACCTAGTATAATATTTTCCTTATAAGTCCAACAAGGAAGACGTAACACGAGATTGTCACATGGCGTCCACGTGATCCTACCCTCCGATTAGTTACAAACGATTGATATTTGCTTAAAGAAAGGGCAACAAAGTTTTGGGCTATTTTCAGATTATTTGTGAATACTCGTAAATTGGTATTTGGATAACCAATTTCGTGTCGACAATAACTTCTTTTTTATGGAAAAAAGGCGGCAGACAAATTCAGTCCGCCTGATGGTAAGTGGATACTGTCGTCCATAGACATCCGCGATACATGCCGACGTCAGTTGAGAATAACAAACGTTAGCACGGATGCGCTGCCTACCTTTCGAGATATAGGAATTGTTTGAAATTGGCGCGAGCGTCTTTACATACCCGCATACATTGATTATTTCGAAGCAACATTTTTTTGTGCCCGCCAT
This sequence comes from Sesia apiformis, assembly GCA_914767545.1. NCBI lineage: Eukaryota > Metazoa > Arthropoda > Insecta > Lepidoptera > Sesiidae > Sesia > Sesia apiformis. The sequence goes on from OU611968.1 coordinate 3,115,122, forward strand.
ATTGAAGGCGGTTTGATATTTTAGTAGTAACACGCGCTCGGCGGCGAGCAGAGTTAAATTGAGATAAATTCACACCGCGGCCTCGGACAGTTGTTATTTGTTATTCGCGCCTAGTAATAGGTCTTGTTCGCTGATATCCTGTGCCACGCGAGTGTTTTGGGAGTTAAGTTCACATCGCGGCCTCGGGCAGTTGATTTTGGGATTCGCGCCTATTAACTGGACTTGCACGCGGATCTCCTGGAGCCACGCGAGTGTTGGTTGGACTTGGTGATTGTGATTGTGCTTGTGGTATTTGGAGTGATATCTCGAGGTGATTTTGCTGCCGTGTGTGAGTTGCGGAGCTATAGCGGCCACCGGCTCACCACGGAACGAGACTTGGATTACTACACAAGTATCTATTGTGAATGTATGTATTTATTCAATCACACTAAGATAGGTCACGTCTAGTAGGGACTAGCGTAGGTACACTTTCCAGATTTGTGCGTGGGCAAAACCACCTGGGGTAAGTGAGACCTTTAAATTGTGTAAATTGTTGATTATTTGCTTACCCACCATTTTGGTGGATATATTGAGTAAGTTTACTACATTTGGGCCCGAGTGCACATTCCTCGGGCTGCTTTCGCGTAACGCGAGGCAGGTGCGCGCCTAGTGTGCGCATCGTAAATTTAGAGAAAGAGAATTAGAGAAAGGATTGGGAAAATGGGAAGGGATAGGATGGAATGGAAATGGGCTCTGATATATCTCACACTGCCGAAACACGTACGTACATTTGGGAATAGGATAAAGTGGAAAGTGCAGGAATTGGATTTTGCAATTTGGATTTGGAATAGGGGTATGCGGTACACCCGTATACCCCCTAGTGTTGCAGGTTGTCCATGGGCGGCGGTAACACTTACCATCGCGTGGGACCGCTTGCTCGTCTGCCCAACTCTTTATAAAAAAAAAATCACCGTAGTTTGTGAGAGAGGGGTAAAAGAACCTTTAAAGGTTCTGTATGTCTAAAAATGAACACGCCACGCCTCTCAGGAGCTTCAATAACCCGAGTAATCGTTTCCGATGTGTACACCTCGACATCATTGGTCCACTTCCGGTTAGCTACTGCCAGACTGCTCTCGACAGGTTCACGCGATGGCCTGAGGTGTGGTCCATGATTGGTAGAGGTAGCCAAAACCTTCGTCAACTGGTGGCGTCAACGTCAATCTCGATTTGGCGTGCCGAGCTTTATAACAACTAACCAGGGTCATCAGATTGAGTATTTTAAAGCCTTCTGAAAGACTGTTCAGCCAAGCGCATTCGCACAACAAGCTGCCATCCGTGCACCAGTTCCACTTCATCGACAGTTAAAGGCCGCTTTGAAATTGCTTGAATGCTTTGAAAGATTGCTTTGAAATTTTAACACAACGTTGCATTCGAATACGCGCATGTTTTTATATACCTATCACAGGGTAAAAACATGCTTTTTACCCAAAAGAGTAAAAACAGTATAAGCGCCATCTGTTGGGCAGCCACAGCAACGCGTGGCCTGGCACAGTTAGTTATAAATAGATAGTTTTTTGCCTTGAGATATCGGCCGCTTATAGAATAGCAAAATCCATTTCTTCCCTTGGGTATCGTAAAAAGCGATTAACGAAGAATAGATAACGGCTGCTTATTTTACTTGTTAATTGATTTCAATTGTGTTATAAATAGTGGATCTATTTTTATCGACTATAGAAGAATAATTAAGTAGTCGGGCGTCAAATTAGTCAAATTCAAACTCAAACAATTTATTTGCAGAGTATGGTTAAAACAAGTTATAAAATAATATGACTGTTACAGCCTGTACAATAATATATAGCCAGTTGGGGAATGCAAAAAATTAATTAGTCATAGATTTTAATAATATTCCTAAATTAATAATTCTTTTTCATATATTAATAACAGATTACTTATCATTTATATATTATTAACAATAGCCCTAAATTATATATTAATAAAATCGTCAAAATTTAAAAATCATAACATGTACCTGTCCATAAGAAATTCGTTAATTGTGTAATAATGCTTTATTCACCAAAACGAGCTTCGAGGTTGGCCAAAAGCCCCCTGAACTTTAGGTGCCCCGGAGCACATATATAAAGGAAAACCACCCAGACTAAAATACGTTTGTCTTAAACAAAATCTTGTCTGAATGGGAGTGGCATTTAGGGACTTTTGTACCAAACATGGGCTAATCGACAGTGCTGATCGGTCAAATTTACTTCGGATAGTTAAACATTTTTATTGTTTCAAACTATTTGTAGCTCGCCAGTGAACATTCATGGGTAAATTGAAACATTAAATTCCCTTGTATCCGAGAATTCCAGGCCGTTCCGGGTCGCAACTATTAAAATTACACGGCCTAGAAAGCTTCTACATAAATAATTACAGTTTACCCACATTTGGTAGTGCACAAAGGCACACGAGTGCCCACGAGAAACTACTAATGGGTTTATGTTTTACATTGTAGTATTTGCGATGTTTAATGATCATTATAAAGAGAGACTGTTGCTTTCTTTTTATCTTATACATATGTAAAAGATAAAATCAAAAACTAGGTGGATTTTGAAAATTCTTTCTCTCTTAGGACATTACTGCACCTGCTCGATCTACATCGCTCATCAGCGATCGTTTGGTGTGGAAGTTCTAGCTGATCGATAGACGGATAGAAGACAGACAGACAAAAATAAAAATAAATTAAAATGGGCTCTGTACTTAAGCTGCTATGATTTCAAAAAATATTATATTTAATGTAGAGACACGACTTTGTTACGATTTTATCACTTATATGTATAGACTTATACACTGCAGAATTTTTGCAGTTTTTTTATTTTAATATTTTCTTAGGTTTTCGCGATTACTATACATAGCAATTAAACAACACATTGCAGTGGAAGTGGTCACGGGGTGACAGTCACCCCGTGATCACGTCCACTGCAAAGTGTTCGAAACGTCGGAATATAAATAATGTTAAATATACGCGATTTAAACCGTTCAAAGTTGTTTAGTTTTTTTATTTACCGGGTTTTTCTAATCCATTTCTAATCTCATAATACACCGCTACCCCGGGGTCAGGTGAGTTATTAGGCTCTGCATTTTTAATTAGCTTGCCTAACCGGCAGCAGTAAAGTTGAACTAATTACCAATTAGCAATTCCTCCGGGAAGTTCCCAGTTTATAATTGTTGTCCATGCAAGCGGCTACATCAAAGCCCCTAGCTCAGCACCCACACAAAAAACACTGTCAACGGAAACTAGGCCCTCATAAAAATAATGTATTCGTATTAGTTTTGTTTCTATGTGTATATATGAGTACAGTGTTAATTTATTATGAATAAAGGAGATTGTAACCGTTGGTGTTGCTTCTCATCACTCTGCCCAAATTTACCCAGATCCTATACTTTCCATACCATACCTCCCTGAGACTGGGCGTCGCGGTCGACATACCTAACATTTCCTATACGTATCCCTCACTGCTGTAATGGCGTAGGTAAACGTTAGGACAGAAGCATAGAGATCCTGTGCATAAGAGTGAACACTGTAGCTCAGCTATAAGGCGTGAAACCAACATACAACAGGGTAGGAGGACCAGGACAGGCCACTCTGAATTAACAAACTTCCTACTTAATCTACACCACGCCGCCTTCCTGGCCTGGACAATGATTATTTTTTGTATTGTTTTTAAATGACAAACCACGAACAAACCCTGTGAAGTTTTTTTCAATCAAATATTTATGATGACACCTTATGATCTACCTCATATTTATGATCTATCTTGATATATGGGACATAACTTGTTGGACAACTGACAACTGGACAACTGACAAACTGGAGTTTAACGGATTTAAATTAAATTTGTTACAAAAAACTATTTACGGACTCACTGGTGATCCCTCTAGTCGAAATGTAGTGAAATTTTCCGTAATTCGAAACTATTGATCTCTGCAATAGTTTTTTTTTTTTTTGAAATTCAATATTCAATCAAAATTGTTTTTTTTTGTCAAAAAAAACAATTATTTATTGGGTCCTTTATTCCTTCGCACTTTCCTCCTGTTCCCTACACTTTTCCCTTATATATCCTATTACCCTCGCTAACACAAAATAGTGAGAGTAAAATTTGGAAGAAGCAGTTGTCAACCTTTACCCTGGCAGTTTGATAAAGGTTAGGAAGGATCCGTTCTAATCCTTTTTCAAATAGCTGTTTTCTGATTCTACTAATTACAAAAATCTAAAGACGATTTTTTTTTTCAAAAAATCTTAAAAATAATGTAAGGCTATACAGATAGAACTTAGAACTTACAAAGTTACAACTCAAAAAAAGTCGTTGGATAGAACTTACAAAGCTCTATAGCTGGAAGATTCTGGGAGAGGGTGCAAGCTGAATCCCACAGCCGCTGGATGCATTCGACTGGCCTCATTACTACTCTCTCACAGAAGACTACCTTGAATTTGTACTGCATTTCACTCTTTAACTAATTTCCCCAATGTATGTACAATACGTGATTCGGTAGTGAGTGAGACATGCCAGAGCCCATTCCCATCCTATCCTGTCCTAGTTCATATCATTGGGAAATTGTTCCCAGCCCTTCCTCCAAATCCAGTCCTTTCAATATCCAAAGGTATCTAATCGACGCATCCGGGGGCGTGCCAACGTTTGTCATTATGGACTGATGTCGGCATGTACTGCGGGCGTCCACGGGCAACAATATCCACTCACCATCAGGTGGACTGTCAGCTCGGCTGCCGCTTTCTTTCCATAAATAAAAAAAACTTTTATCAAAATCTTTTTTCCTTCTGGAATGTACGGAAAATATCGAAATGTCCCTTCCGACTGCCATTGTCATCGATCTTTCTTTATTCAAAGACACCACCAACTGTAGCTGAGTACAACTGAGTACGAGTACCAACGAACTGCCTATTAGTCTCCAATTCCTTTTCAACCACAACTATTTTTGTTAAAGCAATCTCTCTTGCTTTAACCGTTCTTTACTACGCTACGCCGCGTTATGTTACTTCCGTTACACGTTACATGGGGCTCTTCAAGAGAGCTGTGAACAGGATTCTGCAAGGCAGGCAGACACCTGGTGCTGCAGGTGTCCATGGGCGGCGGTGACCACTTACCATCATGTGGCCCACTCGCTCAGCTGCCATCTATTATATAAAATTTAAAACTACCCTTTTACTTTTGGCGTGGTATCTTTCATTTTAAACCTTTTAATTTTTTCTGTTAATTAGTTATTGTATATGTATTATAGTGTATATTCATGTATTTATATAGGTATTTATGTTTATATGAATGAAGTTGTAATATCGTGTAAACTACATTAAAAGTGACAATTACTGTATAGAAAATATGTAAATGTCTTAAATAAATATACTTTAATTTATTATTATAAAAAATAAAATAAAAATTTAACTTGCATTAAAATAGGACATTTATTTTGGAAGGGAAGGTACTGGCTCCCTTGAATTGAATTTGAATCGTATTATTTTTAAATAGATATATTATTGTAAAATATTTACTAATCAAGAGTTTGAATCGCACTTCCCAACACGGCTCTCTGTTCAACCCAAAGGATGGCCGATTGCCCAGAGAATGCTTCCGGGCATTGAGCTCGCCATTTGTACGAATAAGTGCAGTCAATTTAAGAAAAAATCATTAAACTCATGCGATGTGTTCACGACAAAGCTCTTTAAGTGATTAAAATTCTGAAAACCTTTATAGGTATGCCAGATGTTGTACGGACTAATTGTTGAATTTGTTCGGGAAGTTTAAAAGAATACCTTCACAGCTGTTGTGTATAAATTTTCCTATTTTATGCACGTACCTGCTGTTTTAATTAAAGTTTGATTTTAGACCTTTGTGTTTAAAAAATTAAAATGAAAAATAATGACGCTCTTAATTGCCAATAATGATTTAATAAACATCTATATCTAAATACTTATATAGTCTACTGGCATTGTGCGGTCAGCGTACGCTGACCGCACAATGAACTAGAGCTGGTTTTCAGCACAGTCAGCCCCTTAATCTAAGTGGGCTATATTTACATATTTGTACGCAACACTTTCACACATTAGTACATACACTTTCATTAGACCTTACAACACTAATAATTGAGCATATAAATATACAAATGGATTAAAAAAATAAAAAATAAAAAAGAAAGTGCGGTCAAGGGAACGAAGATCCTCACGCATTTTTTTTTAAACTCCGAATGTAATTCGAAATAAAATCTGTATAGTTCATGTATCTTTTTTTTATTTTGTATCATATTTTCAATGCAAATAATTTTAAATAAGGAATCAAATCAAATATCAAAAATTTAGGTTATACAACCGGCCACGCACTAGTCTGCACGTCTGTTATTCTGCTTGAGTCTCGCTCTCGATACTCGCACGCACACACACACACAGAGAAAGAGGAAGGCGTATGGAGGGGGTAAAAATCTTACGTGACGTTACATTTTCTCTCGAATCACACCTACCGCAAGCCGCGTAAAGGAACTTCATTCTAAAAATATAAATAGAATCAGCAAAAAATATAGCGGCGTCATACAAAGTTTGACCTAATACGACAATTAAATTTATCGAGTGGAAGTTTCGTACATTCTTTAATTTGGCTTTGCACGAATAGATGGCGGTATGTCATTCCTTATTTATGCCACCGCGTACTTAAAGCTAAGTCTAGACCCAACTAAGTCCTAATTAAAACTAAGTCCAGCGCTTCTGTGCTCCGTACCAATAATTTCCTCTTTTCCTTAGGGCGGGAGTTTAATGTGTTATCATTTTTACACCATTTAAACTTTTTATTCAGATAACTTGGCTTTTGGTTACAAATTATTCTATGTTAGACGTGCTATGTGAAGTTCTCTACGTAAAGTCATATTATGTATATATTTTTTCATTAATAATTCACGATAAATTATCAATAATTTTATTTTTAGACATAAAATATACATACATACAAACACACTTACATAAATGTTGAATCGCATCGCATCTCTTCGAATTCAAAACAAATTTAATTTTTAACGATTTTATCTTAATGTACAATACATAAACTTGACTTCAGCTTTAAATAAGTTTTCACGCGAGCTCAAAATTATATGTTTATTTATTATGTAGATACTTACATAAGGAGGTACAGATAAATTACGAAAACATTGGTCATCGGCTAATCCGGGAACACACGAACGTGTCATCCATGTCTCTAAATTACCGTACCTCTAATTGCATACTTTATTACGAGATACTTTATTATTTTATTGCATGCAATTAAAGACAATGCGTCTATGCCGCGTTCCAGTGTTTCCAGATTAGTCGATGGCCAATGTTTTCGTAATGCATCTGTACACTTTTTAATAACCGTTTATAGCATTGGTTATAAAATATAACTACAAAGACATGGGATATTTTTTCAAAAGTTATGCAACTTTTGACTGTTTATGCAAGCGAAGCCTGAAGCATAAAACTGGAACTAGACATATAACGTATGTACACTGCGGGACATGGCCATCGCTGGTGAAACAGGTTGGAGGTGGTGTAGTTCCATGGAGCTTATTGTAATGACTTTGTTATCCCTTGTAGTCGCATTTTAAGACATCCACGGGGAGACATGGTTGATGCTATTCTAAACCCGGCCGACAGACATCACACAGCTTAAAGCATTATTTGTGAAAAACAGTTACAAGGACACAGAGTATTTTTGTTTCAAAATAGAAGACCAGCTACGCAATCGTAGTCACTTACAGATATTTATACTGCTACAATTTATAACCTTACCGAAAATTTATCGAGGATTACTGTCAGCAACGACTTTATCAGGCAGTCGTAAATAAGCATTTAGCTCCAATCGCAGCCAGGTTTCGGGGCGAATAATCGATTTATTATCGTCAATATAATCGAATAAAACACATGGCTTATGTCCTGACCGCACTAACTCTACTAGAAAATCCAAACGTATTCAGTATTGAGGAGGTATTACCATAGCATACCATACCATCAGCTTATCTCTCTCCACTTCTGGATAGACCTTTCGCAAGGCTCGCCACCACACACATCCAACCACAATCGGTGAACTTCTGCAAATCGTGCCACTTATCGTATTTCCACCCTGCGCTTTCAGGTACGTATTACATGAGGATGTATTCATTTAAATGATTCATATATAACGGTATCGGCAGACTGGACAGTTCAGTCCACGTCCAGGATCAGTCAAAGATGCGGCCACGTCATCGCAAAGTGACTGAATCATCACTCTAATGTCCAAATCCAACTGTAAGTTTACAATTAGATGAAGACTCACAAACCAGCAGATAGATCAAAACTCACACCAGCTCATCGAAGAACACGCCTACAGTTTGCACGCTAGCATTTAAATTGACCCATCATTGGAGGTCACGATCATCGCGATCATTGAAACCTTCTCTTTTCCGACGAGTGTAATTTTTTTGTTATAGAATGGATGGGAGACGAGCGGTCGGGCCGTATGACGGTATGTGAACACCGCCCCCTGTTGACACCTGCGACACTAGGGGGCTTGCGGATGCGTCCCGACCTTGCAGAAACCTGTTTACAGCCCTTTTGAAGAGCCCCATATCGTTATTGAGCCCCATGAGCCATCACAGATTATGCTGTGTAGCCAGTAACGGGTCCTACTTTTAATACTACTTACTGGGTGTTTGGGCCTTGTGGTGGGGTATCTGCAGTCGTACCAATATTCGTCAGTTTTTACTAAATCCGGACTCTTTCTTTAGAGTTAGGCAGGGCCCTTGCCTACCTTTGAATATTTATCTTTACAAACCAGGATTTGGAAAAAAGAATTGGAGAACGGGAATAGTAGGAGGTGGATCTTAAAAATAAACCACATGTATGTTAATGTTTAATTTGGCTCTTAGGCTAGCAAAAAAATTAAAAGTTGATCGACTAAATTTTGTAGCTGATCGACTGACGAGGTTTAGGTACTGTAGAAGAATGCGATTTTACTCATCAAGAAATCATTTATTTAGATTAATCTCATTACATTTTATAAAAACTGACTCTAAAACCAAGAAACAACCTCAAATTCCCCAGAGTTTTCTCGAGAGGCGATAAAGTCATGTGCCGCGAACATTAACCGCGGGCTCGCGGGCCAAATGGCCGTAACTAATTGTGGTACTGCTCCCAGCGGAAGATTGGAGCCATCTGCACTCTTAATTAACACTGCTGGTTATTCCGAATATAAGGAAAAGGAAAGAATTAAAAATAAGATTTGTGTTAAGTAAATAAATGAAGGACCGTTTATAATAGCAAACAAAATACTAGAATATTCAAAATATTAACAAAAGCATGAAATTATTTAAAGTTATAAAATCGTAAAAAGTAACTAAGTATAATTTGTTTTAAACCAAAAAAACAAGGTAAAGCAAGGTTCAATTCATTCAATAATTATTTTGTATCTATATTAAGTAGGTACTAGTTTTTTTTATTGCAAATAGACTGTGGAACAAAACTACTCAAGAGGTCTTTCCATTACTCTACGTCATGGAGATCTTCATGGAAGCTGTGAATGGGATTCGCAGTCTCCCTGGTGATATTGGTTTCCATGGGCAGCGGTAGCCACTTATCATCGTGATAAGATAGATAGATAAAATTAATAAAACAGTCGCAAGACACTACAGTTACATAAGAAAATAAAAACTCACATATTTAAGCACATAACAACAGAGAAGTTTTCGGAAATGAAAAGAAATAGTGTAGTTTGTTGTCTGTGTGTCCCGTGACTGCCATGAATGGACGTCCAGCTCAGCTTTAGATGTGTGTTTCTGATGACACACAGCGCTGATTTTCAGCTGGAATCCGTGGTGAATTCGGGACGTGAGGGACCAATTTTTAATTATATACCTATATAGCATATTCATATTACACATATATAGATATCTACAAGATTACGCATACTAAAATTTATGTACTTGATATATAATATACATGACACATATACATATATATATATATATATATATATATATATAATAGATAAATACGATAATATTCATAATTATAATGCATTGTTAATTTTATAAGTTACCGCACGTGAAATTTCAAGAGGTTACAGCCTCATGTATAGAATCTATCTGCACATACTTGCTACATATCCATCACGGGGTCCGCTTTCCCGGTTGCCTTTTTTATAAAAATAAAAAAATATATATTTCATACGACTTTTGCCAAACTTTGTGATTTTCACAAAGCTGCAGTCTCAATGCCTGCAGCCTACCCCTACAGTAAATCCCTAAGTGGGTAACTCAAACCACGGAACAAAATACAATAAGCAAGTTGGCAAACGACGAACAGAGCGCCCTGAAAGTTGTAAATGAATATGTTACAGGCAAAGTGTGAAGAAGTTACAAAGTCCATATTGTCCGGGTGATGCCTCACACGTTGCTGGTCGATACGTTCGAAGAAATAATTAGATAATTATGTAGAAGTTTACAGCAAAGCCTAATCGAGGTGAATTGATTTACAAACTTCTTCCAGTTATAAATAGGCCAATTACTAATGTCCAAAGGACCTGGGCATGGCCATTGGTTCAAATATTGGGAAATAGCCATAAAGAGTTTATCTTGTCAATTTGTTTATCTGCGATACATGTCAAAATAAATCAAGAAAGACGAATGTCAGCATTGTGTCTGGGCCGTGTGGTGGGGTATCTGCAGTCGTACCAATATTCGTCATTTTTTACTAAATCCGGACTCTTTCTTTAGAGTTAGGCAGGGCCCTTGCCTACCTTTGAATATTTATCTTTAAAAACCAGGATTTGGAAAAAAGAATTGAAAGAATTGGAGAACGGAAATAGTAGGAGGTGGATTTTAAAAATAAACCACATATCACTCTATTGAACATTCGCTGCTTCAATGCATTTAATTATATCAATTACCCGGGCAATGCCGATTCTGTCAAATTTTCGATTTTATCTGTAACTCGCCTGTATTACGTACCTACGGGTGAATTAGCACCAATTCGCCAAACCTGAATTTAGTTTAACAACGAAAACTCCTTACTTTTGTTTTAGAGTTATGCTCAACTTTCCTCAACTTTGCTCAACTTTCCACTACTCAGGTGGAGGAGAAATTTAGTTGTTTTGGTTTTGGTTTGGTACAGACTTGTTACTTAAGTTCTGTTTGCAAAGTTGTTTTGTGAACGTTTCGACTAATAAAACTGGCAGCAGGAAGCTAAAGAATTGGATGGATAGCTACTTATACCGTCCCACTTCAGAACACAGATTTTCTCTTGGCATGACGAGAAGGTTTCCGATCATGCCGCCGTCATTGTGTCTTTTTATTCTAATAGTTAGACAAACGGGCCCGATAAACCGCTTGGTATTATCGATCATCGATATTATCGCTTGGTATTATATTATCGATAAAGGCTATATATACGAGTACATCTCTAAGGCTGCCACCACTCCTGGAGTGGTAAAACTCCGGGTGACGCGACGCGACTGTGATTTCGATCATTCTCAGAAATTTAAATGAATTTAAAAATCAAACTAGCTCTAGTAAACGATTAATAATTGTTAATAATAATAGACTTGTTTAATTAAGATGCGGATTAATAATTGTTTTTATTTTCTAAACTAAAATTCATTAACAATGTTCAACACAGGAAAACTCATGTAGAAGTTTTAACAAAATCCTATTCAAATATCAAATGTTAAACCTTCATGCGAACTGGGACTATTGTATTCATACAATAGCGACATTTTGTAAGTGACATGTGTTTGAAAAGACTTTTGTAACAATAATATGAACAAGGAAACATGTGAAAATATTAAATTTCTATTCATATTAAATGTTATTAAGTATGCGTTTTTGTTTTGGTATAACTACCAAGGCTTATAATACGTATATACAAGTGAGGTCTTCTTATTAAATAAAATCTAACTGTGGATAGTGTTGCAAAAACGAGCATTGAGCGCTCGGCGCTAATGAACTTTTACGAGTCTAGCGTTAAATGCTAGTAACCGTTATAGTCTAAATATTTGTTTGACGATCTTAAAACTCTTGTAGTTAAATGCTCGAGTCTAAAACGATTAAGGTTCGGGTTCAATAGCACTTTACTCCGTCCACTATATTATTTTCTATTTGACCTATCAGGTTCCGTATTTCTTAACAGTCAAGTGTACTCGAAACAATGTCAAACTTTATTGTTGAGGGCTAAGAAATAGTGACGTTCTCTGAGTTATACTGAAACAATGTCAAACTTTATTGTTGAGGGCTAAGAAATAGTGACGTTCTCTGAGTTATACTGAAACAATGTCAAACTTTATTGTTGAGGGCTAAGAAATAGTGACTTTTCTGAATTTCCGATCTAAAATAATAGTTTTCAAATAAAATAATGGTATTTAGAACAAAAAACATTAGGTATGTACTTATTTGCAAATAAAACAACTAAAGTAATGTGTTGTAATTATTTATTATTCACCATAGCCAGTGTTGCTAGAATAAAAAAGAACTTTATATACATACATAGATACATATACATATGAGTTACAATGAATATCTCGGTTCTTTGTCTTGCCTGTTTTTCTCTAGATTTTTCCGATCCTACAAATTAAGGTCGCCGAGCCATTTAGGTGGAGTGCCTAATCCCACGATTGTAGAACAGGTCATCGAACTCTTTAAGGATTAGGAAATTAGTCTGCAAAGGTAGGTGCAAATCCGGGGGCGTGCCAACGTTTGTTACGCTGGACTGCAATTGGCATGTATAGCGGATGTCTATGAGCGACAATATCTACTACCCACTGCGTGGACTGTACACTCGTTCTGCCACATTTTTCCTGTAAAAGAACTCGCACCGATTTATATAAATATCAGTGTTATGATTTTATAAATGGCAGCCCCACTTATTCAGACCATCGGTTGTAGTACTCGTGTGAATGATTCGATGTTTAATCAAATCTTGTATCTTTGAAGATTACAGAGCCAGAATTGGAATGAAAACCATACCGAGTTACGGAAAATACCTGAAGATGGTAAATGATTTCATACATTTCAGAGAGGGTGCAGCTACTGTTACGTCCATTTCGAACAAGTGCGTGAATACCACTGTGAACAATTGTGATGTAGAGAGGTGTTCTCGGGGCACGCAGGTGCACGGCGTGATTTCTCGCGGCGACATCAGAGCGTAAGTCTTGAGCCAGCACTGACACGTTTCTGATGTTTTATTCCACCAACTGAAGTCCTCTAAAACAAACATATCGTCGGTAATGAAGTAAATTACTTATACCCAAGTTTCGCCTAGATTTTTCTTCACAACTTTTAGTAAATTTCCCAAAAGACTCTATAGTTGATTGTAAGTATATTTTTTATATAAACATTACACAAATCACATATGTAATGGAAAGTCGGGAGATTACACTTTGTTGCAGAACTTTATTTTATTACAGACTAAGCTCTGTCTGTGCCTTCGTTCGTTTACATTCAATATTTTTACACCTCTAAAAGAGTGGCCTTGCCAAACCCTCGACCAGCAGCGTGGCGTTTTAAGGTTATACATTCCTCATGCAAAAAACAATGGTGAAGCTCCTGTACAGCAATGGACGATAAAAAGGCTGGTTACGGTTTAGAGGTTATCAATTTGTTCCTGTACAGAATTAAATGAAAATAATTTATAAAATGCAATTATTGATAAATTGTAATTTTCGCTAATTTAGATGTAATTGCATACCGTAGAATGTCACCAGTCCATCTCTTCCCGTTGGTGTCATAAAAGGAAGTCAACTATGGGATTATTAAAGGCTACCATGAGTTGTGAGGGACTACACCACCTCTCAAAGTGTGGACTTGCCAACCCCCCTGGCCTGCGTGGCGTTTTCAGGCCATATATCCGTTATGCATAAGACAATGTACATTGGGGAGGCACATGTCCTGCGGTGGATACTGTGAGGGCTTATTGCATACCACAATGTCAGCTGAATGCTGTTAATTGAAACCTTATTTAAAAAAATCTTCTGTATAAAGTCTTCTGGCATATAAATCATTCTATTCTAGCTTATTCTAATACAATACAATCCATCAGCTCATGTGTCTCCAGTGCTCAAAATATAGACCAGATATATTAAGATAATAAAGAAAATTAAAAAAAAAAACAAGCAAGCGTGTGTAATATAAACCAACCCGAAGAGACATGATGGATTATAGTCTGAACTCCCCACTGAATTATAATACAAAAGAATTTGATCTGGTAGGCCATAGGTGTATGTATGTACGTACACCTCTATCACAGTATATAAGGTCCTACAGAAATACAATAATATAAAATAAAAAAATGTATCTAACTAAACATTAACATAGATTTCATTTTATTTCAAAAATATTAAAAATAAATAATTGGCTACCCTCGCTCCACTCGATCTTAGTGCTACCATTAAGATCATCGCCGTTTTGGTGGCAAATAAAAAAAAAATAAAAAACGTGAAAGCCCGTTTTACCCGTTTTACCGAGATATAATATTAACTCTCGAGAATTAATAATCATTTTTATGTCAACTTTATAATATAATTGTATACATAAATATATACATACACATAATATAGGTATACTTACTTACATAAATATTTATATTTTTTATAATGTTTTTATTAACTTGACATTCCTCATTAAGATATTTAAAACATTAATTGTACTATATATTTACAGCTATATGTTTACAAATAAAATATGGATATATGAAATATATTACATACTTACACTATAATATAACTATCAAATTATACAAAACTTTTGACCTCAGTTTTTCTATCAATAGGAATTTCGATCTGAGTATTTATTTCAAGCAATCATATAATTAATTATTATATTTATTATCTTGATGGAAATCTTTCAACGTTTCCAAATATTTATTCTCACATCTTAATTTCTAACCTACAAATATAGCAACAAGGGGTTGAATCTCTACAATGATATAATAATGCAATTTGTCAGGCCACACCGTTTCCGGTGTAACTGATGACCTCATCATGGCGACAACAATGTGATTTTGTTGAAAAAAATCACCTCTGAGAGGCATTACCGCGATGTAAGAATTCCTGAGGTGAGAATGGATATGATAGATAACACTAAAGATCAGTATGTTTTCTCGAATGGATTTTACTATTGAACACGAGAGGAACGTTTGCTTGCGATGCGATGGTAACCATCAGAAACGGTTATTGCTGACACGTTCGGTCTCACAGATACTAAAATGTACGATGGTACATGTTTCAGGAGTGATTGAGGTAACTACAACACTACGCCTACCCAAGTATCCATTATATTTGATGAGACTATGCACTTTTTGATGGGATTCAATATTAATTCAAAATGATGCCAAAATGATTATTTTGTAGTAGCCAACATCAGTCAAAAATAAGTAACATAGAGACGTTCCAGGCTACGCCCCATATCTTTGAAGATTTAGGGCCACCATGACATACCATCAGCCCGTCTCTCCACTGCTGTGTATGAGTATCTCCAGCAGCTGACCACCACACACGACATTCGGCTCTTCTCATCCAACCACCACGCGCGATATTTTTAAAGTGGTCGGTCCACCTTGCCGGAACCGAGCGTGTTGCCCTTCCCGGTACGTGACCACGGGATTGGGAGTGGTTTTTAAAAACAGATGTGGAAATAATGGAGATTGACAATAAATGTAATTTATTTAGTTAACATGCCACATCACCCATATAGCATTTAGTACCTCCCAGCGATAAATTATAACTCATTTGGCAGATATCATTTGTCAGCCGCCCCCTTTGCAGCTGGCGCCAGATTAATATCGCATCACCCTGTATTGTATATTTGTTTTAAATATTGCTTGCCTCGTGGAAAAGCGTTGCGAGACGCTGAAATTTCTTGTATATGTAACGAGTATAGTACCAGCCGGCTTATACAGCTTGACACGAATATAATGAGATACCATTATAATATTAGTCTTTTAAAAATCGACACTGCGTCACTCTAGCGCTAAATCAGTGCTAATAAATGTTAAGATAAGAACCTAAACTAAACCATTTTAGATTCGAGCTTGAGTTAAGACCATCAATAGTTAAAAACTTGAACTATAAGGTCGAGTCCGTGCTGATCAGTACGGATGATAATGGGATCACGACGCGTCAGCGAAATAGTAATAGTCAGTTTGAATATACGAGCGACACAAATGAAAAAATTTCGCCGCTTAAACGACGCGGCCACCACTATATTGTGTTAAAATAATTATGATTCAGTAAATTCGCAGTCGCGTCGTCAACCCCGTATCAGTGTGGCCACGGTCTAGCATTCACGGGTGTTTAACGCTCAAGTAAAGTTCATTTAACACTCACGCAGCGCTTGAACGTCGAGTGCTCAGCGCTTATTTTCTGCAACATGCAGCATGCAAATATTTCACGCTTACGCAGTTTGTCTGCGGTGAGCTAGCTGCACTACACTTGGGTATATTGGGTGGTAAATCGAATTCATGATTTTTTTGTGTAATTTCACAGCACAATAAATTTCATTTTATAAATACAATACAAGTCTCTTTACGAATACGAAAAATAATATTCCAGAAATTTAATTTTTGTGACGATTAATTTTGATGAGGATGGTACACGCTGCAATCGCACAGCCTCATCTGGCCACATTACTACAGAGGACACAGTCCTCTCTCAAAGAGGACTAGCGTAAAATATACTGTATTTCCCACTTTATTCTAGTTCCGTAATGAACGTACGTGTTTCACTAGTAGGTGAAATATGCCAGAGCCTATTCCCATCATATCCTAACCCTTCCCATTTTATCAAGCTTTTCACCAAATTCGTACCTAAATCCTCAAAGGTAGGCAGCTCATCCGGTGGCATGCCAACGGTTGTCATTCTGGATTGATGTTAGCGGATCTTCATGGACGATAACATCCACTTACCACCAGGAAGACTATACGCTCGTCTGCAGTCTTTTTCTATAAAAAAATATTTTTTTCATACGTATGGTTGAATTTTCAACAATCGTCTTAAATTTGGTTCCAGTTGAAACCTGCTTTCATCCATTACATAGAACAGGATCGAACAGAAGTTTGTACCTTCCGTAATACAAATTAGAAACAGCTACCTTTGCCCACAACTTTACATAGGCACAACAAAGTTTATTTATTTGCATAAATTTAAAATTTCGGCTATGCAGCGTCCCGCAGCGCCTTTATGAAATCGTGGAGATGTAAACGCGAGACTTCGCAATTTTAATATTAAACACTCTAGCATTTTATGAAGTTGTTAATTTTTTCTCTCGATAATAATGTCAAAACAAATAAACTTTATGATGGTAATGAAAGTTTGAATCGGACTACAAACTTTATCTTTATTATATTTCAATTATTATTCGTATGTGAAGTTACCTAAGGAAAGGGAATTTACTGTCTCTATTAACCTGATAATTTTGACTTTGGTTAAGATTTGCTAATACAAAATTTAATTTTAATATACTAGAACTAGTTAATAAATTAATTAATAAATTAGTTAATAAAGACTGTCCCTGGTTGAGCGCCGGATTTAATTTAGAAAAAAAATAAAGTCATTGTTTCTCCGGCTGTGTAACATGTGGCACCGTCCTGTTGGAACCACAGTTGATCGAGGTCCATATCTTCTAATTGATGACAAAGAAACTCCTGTAGCATGTTCCGATACCTCTTTATGCCTACCAAAAAAAATAGCCCTATGATCCCGCCGAACCAAAAGCCGCACCAAACTGTAACTCTTTGAGGATGCACCAGTTTTTCATGAATCTCATGAGGATTCTCCAAGCCCCAGATGGACAATTTTGCTTATTGACGTATCCGTCAAGGTTGAAATGGGCCTCGTCACTAAAGAACGTCACGCCAAAATGATGGGCCGCTTCATAGTGCTCTAAAATTTGTACCGCGTTGCTCTTTCGTGTAGCGTTCCATGTTGTCTAATTGCAACTGTCATATGTGACCTCTATAAACAAACCAGAGTTGCCGACCGTCAAACAAAAACCCTATATATTAGGACTAATAGTAGAGAACTTATTAGAAGTTCTTATTTTATATATTTTATTGTCACTGGAACAGACGCACAACCTAATATTTAATATGTATAAATTAATTAAATCAGATGTTAGAGCACACACATCTTGAAACGACGAAAAATTAATTATTATTAAAAAGGATCTTGATACAATGAAATCTTATCTTAAGCTGCCTACAGATTTGCACGATTTTATCGATCCTTATTGTCGCCTGTTAACGACCGATTATCAAGGTTAAAATCGAGCAAATTTGGTAGGCATCACTTCTTGATTCATCGATCGACAAAAACGATCCACAGTGGCGATCGACAAAAACAATACGATATCAATACAAAACAATACAAAAATATGATGTCAATCGTCTGTTGCTTACACATTTACTCGATTTTGTTTGATCACACGTGTCGATCGTCGAAAATCGAGCAAATCTGTAGGCGCCTTTAGAAAGATTTTACCCAAATCAATAGAGTCTGAGAAATGAACGTCGAGACTGGAAAAGAAAATTCAACAAAAAAAAGTGAGTAATAAAAATAGTTGGAATTATAATTTTGATACTTGAATTCAATTATAAAAATATTTATTTATTTATTTGCATACATATACTTAGTTTGAATTACATACTTATAAATAGTAATTATCCGGGTTCATGTGCCCTGTCAGGGCGAAGCAATTGTTAGAATATTATTATTATTTTGGAGAGGGAGGACCCACGCTGAATCCCACAGCTGCTGGGACTTCCTACTTTTTCAACATTACAATTTCAACCAATTCAACAATACAATCAGTTTCACCCAAAATACTCGAGATGTTTAAGGAGTCGCTTCTCACCGACTCGCGATCCCGCGGTATCCCCCCAATCCAATGTCCTAAGCCGAAGCCCGTTCCTTCCGCCGGTTTACCGGCGGGAGAGCCCTTAGGTTCGTTGCAACACACATTTTGTTCCTGGCTGAGCGCCTTCTGCGCTTGCCCTAAATTAAACACGATCGGTAACTCTTGAAAGGCCACTAGGGCCACAAGAATTTAAACATTCCGAAAAAAAAATGTTTAAGGAGTAACGACAATTGTCTCTACTCAAAACTAATTCCCAAAGAGAACTGAACATTAAGTGATAAATAGTTCCGTCCAAAACCATTCATTTGGTTGAAGTATACCTAGTGTATATAATTTCCTATAAGTCAATTAGATTAAAACTAACTACAAGATAGGTGTGCGTAAAAAAATTAAACAAACACAAAAAAAATAACTTCAACATGAAACAATTTTTCGTTATTGACTCGGTTTTATATCCCATCTAATTAAATATTTTCCTCTTCACCAAAACAAGTCATTTTACATAATATTCGAGAAGAATGTCGAGAGCCAATTCCCGCGTACCTATTCTCAACTCACGATTCTTATCACTGTCACATAGGTGAAGGTGATCCAATATACATGCAAATTTGAAAGAGACACCAACAAATTGTGTTTGCACATTCGACGTCTCTATCGGTGGTGAGGCGATGTATCGACGCCCAGAATAAGGCCGCCGAGCATCGTGATTGGTGGAGATTCTATTTGCGTTGTAAACAATTTTAGCTGTGAAATTCGGGGATAATTTCTGAATTCGGAGAATTGTATAATTCTTTTGATAATTATTGTTACCTATTCATTAATAAAAGAACACTAAATACTAGATTGTACTAAAAAGTGTTAATTATTTGTATTGTAACACTTTTATTAAACCACAGTAATTGCTTAGCCCGGTGACTTCTATCTATTCTCCTAGAAGTCATCGGTTGAGTCATTTATAATACTGCCATATATAATGTTTGAGACGTACGACGTGATATTCTAAATGTTACCTAACTACCAAATTAGAAATAAAGGATAATGGCTGGACATTTAAATATTGTAACTGTACGTTAAACTCTCGACCATAAATAACATTGCAGCAATAAAGTTTGTTATCAAATGTCTGTCTGAATGATAAAAGCAGCAAACAAGATCTACTTTCTACATCAATAATTTTGAACAGCGCACAATTATGAATGATGTTTTCTTTTTATCAGTCTTTCTTCTTCTTCTTTTTCAGCCCTTGGACGTCCACTGCTGGACATAGGCCTCCCCCATTGTCCGCCATTTAGACCTATCGGCAGCGACCTGCATCCAGCGGGTGCCCGCAACCTTTATGAGGTCGTCTGTCCATCTAGCAGATGGACGTCCTCGGCTTCGTCCGCCGGTACGTGGTCTCCATTCGAGAACCCTTTTGCCCCATCGGCCATCGGTTCTTCGAGCTATGTGCCCTGCCCACTGCCACTTCAGCTTGCTAACCCGAGAGGCTATGTCGGTGACTTTAGTTCGTCTACGGATCTCCTCATTCCTGATTCGATCACGTAGGGAAACCCCGAGCATAGCCCTCTCCATAGCTCGCTGTGCGACAGTGAGCTTATTTATGAGGCCCATAGTCAGAGACCACGTCTCGGTGCCGTAGGTCATCACTGGCAACACACACTGGTCGAAGACCTTCGTCTTCAAGCACTGAGGTATTTTGGACGAGAAGACGCTGCGTAGCTTCCCGAACGCTGCCCAGCCGAGTTGGATTCGTCGATTGACCTCTTTCTCGAAGTTGGACCTACCTAGTTGGACCGTTTGGCCTAGGTAGACGTACTCGTCAACAACTTCGAGAATCGAGCTCCCAACTGAAACTGGGGTGGGCACGACATGGACATTCGACATGATTTTCGTCTTGTCCATGTTCATTTTAAGGCCCACCTGTTGGTAAACTCGATTGAGGTCTCCGAGCATTGTGCTAAGATCCTCCAGCGATTCTGCCATGACCACGATATCGTCGGCAAATCGAAGGTGAGTGATGCATTCGCCATCAACGTTGATGCCGAGTCCTTTCCATTCCAGGAGCTTGAAAACGTCTTCCATCGCATTGGTGAAGAGCTTCGGAGAGATGACATCTCCTTGTCTCACACCCCTCTGCAATGGAATCGGCTCCGTGCTCCCTTCCTGTACTCGGACTGACATGGTGGCGTTGTTATACAAACACTTCAACACTTCGATATACCGATAGTCAATATGGCACCGCTGGAGGGACTGTAGCACTGCCCAAGTCTCGATCGAATCAAAGGCTTTCTCATAGTCCACAAACGCTAAGCATAATGGCAAGTTATACTCCTCGGTCTTCTGTATAACTTGCCGCAGCGTATGGATGTGGTCTATGGTACTATAGCCTTTTCGGAAACCGGCTTGTTCGGGAGGCTGGAAGTCATCAAACCTGCGCTCGAGACGATTCGTGATAACCCTCGAAAACAGCTTATAAACATGGCTCAGAAGCGAGATGGGCCTATAGTTCTTTAACAAGGTCTTGTCGCCTTTCTTGAAGAAGAGCACCACCATGCTTCTGTTCCATGCCTCCGGCGTGATACCTTCGAGCAAGACGGAATTAAAGAGCTTCTGAAGGACTTTCAGTACCGGTGTTCCACCCGCATTCAGAAGCTCTGAAGTGATTCCGTCCTCACCCGGCGCCTTGTTGTTTCTAAAGCTGTTTGAGGGCTATCCTAATCTCGTACAGGCTGATGTCCGGGATGTCTTCGGTATAGTGTCGGGTCAACTTGGCTCTTGGGTCTTTGGCCAAGTTGCCAACAGGTTTAGCGACCGAGGTATACAACTGTCCATAGAACTTCTCGATCTCCCTCAGTACCTCTTGTTTGTCGGAAGTGACACTGCCGTCCTCCCTCTTCAGCTTCGTCAACTGGCTCTGCCCAATAGATAAGTCTCTTGCAAACACTTTGGAGCCTTTATTCCGCTCTATCGTCTCCTTAATACGATTAGTATTAAAGAGACGGATGTCGTGTCGCAAGGACTGGTGAATCCGTCTATTGAGCTGCCGATATGCTTCCGCGTCATCAGGAGTCTGCAGTGTCATCGAACGTCGTTCCGCCAAGAGGTCGAGGGTGTGGTCGGTGAGCTTTTGGGGTCCATCTCTTCGACGATGTCTGAAGAATTTAGACCCCACCGTATGGACAGTTTCTACCAACCTGTTGTTGATATCGTCCACTGCAACGCAATCCTCTAGGCAATCGAAGCGATTTGACAGTTCAAGCTGAAAGCTTTCGGGATTCTGTATGTGGGCAGCAGTAGGTCGGAGCGTAGACTTCATCAGGCGGGACCTTTCCAACTTGACGTTTATATTCAATGTGCCTCTAACCATTCGGTGATCACTACCGGTTTTCACCCTGTGGATCACGGAGACATCATTGAATATTTGTCTCTTTGTGGCCATAATGAAGTCTATCTCATTTTTAACGGAACCGTCGGGGCTCATCCAGGTCCACTTCCTATGAGGCGGCTTCTTGAAGAAAGAGTTCATCATAAAGAGTCCCTCTTTCTCAAGAAAGTCGGTCAGCCTCTGGCCCCTCTGGTTCCGGTGCCCACATCCAAATTGCCCCACTCTCAACTCATCGTCGCCTCTTTTGCCCAATTTCGCGTTGAAATCCCCCATAACAATATTGTAGTGTGTTTTCGAAGCATGTATGGCTCTACTAATGTCCTCATACATTGCTTCCACTTCGCTATCCGGGTGTGCCGAGGTCGGTGCGTAGACCTGTATAACCTTAAATGAATATCTCTTGGATATTCTGAGTATAAGGTACGCGACCCTGCTCGACACACTCGTGATGGCTACAACATTATTTACGAGGGACTTGTGGACGATAAACCCGACACCACCTTGGAACTGCTTTTTATCAGTGTTACTATAAAATCTAGAATAGTATAGTAGACAAATTAAGTGGTACCTTTATGTCAGACAGATGATGTTGAATTATATAAATGGTGCTCGTTTGAGTGACATAGATACACCATTTTCAAGGAAAATTATCGTGAAACTTGCCATCGTCTTTTGACAACTATTGGTAGTTCTTTCCAATCTTTTTTTCTAAATTCTCGTTTCCCCAATTATTTAGATTTTATGGTTATAACGATAGACGAAGCCAACCTCGGGGCTGTTTAGCAACCTTGGGGTGGCTGGACGTGTGATGTCGGCCAGATTTAGAATTGCACAATCCCATCTCCCCTGGGTGTCGTAAAAGGCGACTAAGAGACAATAAAGCGACTACCACAAGGTATGAGAAGCAACACCATCTCTAAAAGAGTGAAATTGCCAATCTGCTTATCAAGACAATGGCCCGTGTCCGGCAATGCACGATAGCAAGAGCTGGTCGCGGTTACGGCATGTTATTTTTGATTGATGTTAACATGTAGATGTCTCCAGGGAGGACATGACGTCCATTTTTCTCCACCATAACATTTTTTAAAAGTACTTTATATAGAGATAGTAAGTAAGTGGTAAGTAAAAGTAAATGAAGTACAACCATTTTATTTTCATGCATTTATTATAATTTTCATTAGTATTTACATAAGTTGTTTAACTGGATATGTATTCACATGTTATTGTTGTTACTTATTATTTATATCAATTAATTATACATTTCACAATGAAAAAGGTAATTAATATAGCAATTAAACAACTTTGAACGGTTTAAATCGCGTATATTTGACATTATTTATATCCCGACGTTTCGAACACTTTGCAGTGGACATAGTCACCCCGTGACCACGTCCACTGCAAAGTGTTCGAAACGTCGGGATATAAATAATAGCTTCGTTCGCGGTAAGGATTCAGAACTGATTCGGAACTATACGCATGCGCAGTTCAAATAATGCCGTTCGCGGAACACACAGTTCAGAATTTCTAGTTACAGTTCTGTGTTCGCGGAACCGTCGAACTCGATTCAGGATCGGTTCAGAATTAGTTCTATCAGTTCTATAACTTTGGCAAGAATCGTAGTTCCAGACATGCGCAGTTTTTACCTAACGACATTTGACATACATGCTGCGGCTATATTCAGTTGGTTAGAAACTAATAAACTGGTTAAATAGTTAAATAAAATATAAATTTTATTAATTTATTAAGGGTTAAATAAAATATGGTTGGTTTTGTTTGTTGTTTATATAAATAAGTTTATATAATACTCTAATAAGAGTAATGTGTTTTGGTGGGTCCACTTAATAAGTGGGATGGGTTTTTTTTAGGGGTTTTATATTTTTAGGGGTATTTTTAGGGATTTTTTGACTCTTCATATATTTTTTTGAATATATATTTTTCATATATTATGTGAAAGTATAGGCCCTGGGACAATCCAAACTATAATAGCTAATCATATTTATTTGTTGACCTAGCGACTTAACGACATCTAGTACAAATATATTACAACTACTCTGTGGTGACTGGTGGTTATTGTGCCTATGCTTACTGGAAATACATATGTACGTTGATTATTGTTTACTTGTTTAATTCGATTTTGTTGTTGTACTGCCGTGCCGACAAGCAATTTGTTAATGATGCCTAAAGAAACTAAAAATAAAAAAATCTACAGTCAGAAGTACACGTAGATTTGGGAAACAGATCCAGATTTAAAAGGTAAAGAAATTTCATTGCATTTTTGTAATTTATATTGTTTCTTTTATTATATATTTTTTTAGGGGGATTTCTAAGTAATTGGGGCGATTTTGGGGGGTTTTGACTTAAGCTTTAGGGATAAATATTTTTGAGAATTGGTAACACTGCCGATGACAGTAGATCGTACGCAGTTTGGTTCCGAAATCGTTCGCGGAAATAAAAATTACGAATTGGTTTATAACCGAGCATGCGCTCTACTACGATTCCAAATTAGTTCAGTACTAGTTCCGAATTAGTTCTGAATCCTTACCGCGAACAAAGCTAATGTCAAATATACGCGATTTAAACCGTTCAAAGTTGTTTAATTGCTATGTATAGTAATCGCGAAAACCTAAGAAAATATTAAGGTAATTAATATGTCTCTATGTTTAGTATTTAAGTCCCTAAAATAGTAAAATTCTGAAAAATAAATACATTTTTATCTTAATTATATAGGATTAAATTAAAAAAAAACTGCATCCTATAAACGCTAAATTTCTTTCGAGATACTGATAAATAAGAAATTCTGTTCTACGATTTTTTATAATTTAAAAATTTTATTCAGGCATACCACTCACTCGCACCGCATAGATACACTAGCACCAATTTACATAGATATAGATATGTACATATCTAATAGTACCAGTTCGATTAGCGGCTGTTAATGGAGTGTGCGGCGTTACTGTTCATAGAGCGTAAAGTGAGTAGCACAGAATAACAAAGTCAGAGCGTAAAATGAGTAGCACAGAGTAACAAAGTCAGGGAGTTCATTGAAAATGTTTTTTTTTGTGAATAAAGAAAAAAGTTGTAGAAGAAATGTAGTTAGTTTTAATGATAAACATTCAGTGTTAAAAGGATGCAACTATTTTTTTATTTAATCCTGTATATCAAAATACCACTGATATTCAACGCATAAATAAGTGACGGTACTCATACCTTTTGAAGGCAGTAAATGAAATAATTAAAAAGCAAGGATCTGTCAACGATATAAGTGGTACTGTTAACACAAGGCCTAGGCCGCTATACGCGACTACTCGAAACAGTTAGCGAATATCGCCCATGTTTTTTTTCGGAATGGCTAAATTCTTGTAGCTTTAATGGCCTTTCAAGAGTCACCGGACATGTATAGTTTAGTGCGAGAGCCGAAGGCGCTCAGCCAGCAACAAAGAGTATGTGCAGCAACGAGCCTAAGGGCTCCCCGCCGGTAGTCCGGCGGAAGGAACGGATCTCGGTTTAGGGCGTTGCTTTGGGAGGATACCGCGGGATCGCGAGTCGGTGAGAAGATCGCCCATGTCTGAACGAAGGGATTGTCGCGTACCCACGCAAATATCGTTACCTTGGGCGGTAGCGAATTTCGTTTATATTTGAATAGGCCTTAAAATAACTAAGTCAGCTAATAAGTAGATTGACGTACAGCAAAAGGGGCAAAGTGGGGGGGGGGGGGGGGGGGGGGGGTCAGTGGGCAAAGTAACATTCTTTAAGAAGAAGAAATAAAATAATGACAGTTCTCCGGAGTGAGGCGGTATCTAAAGGCGGAGGAATCTGAGAGACAGACATGATTAAATTTACTAAGATTACATGGCGAAAGTAAAACAGTCAAAATCAACTGCTTTTCAAGGACACAGTTTAATTTTTTTTTATGTACGAAGGTGGTAGACAAGCATACAGTACCTACACCTGATGGTAAGTGGATACTGTCGCCCATATACATCCGCGGTACATGCCAGCATTAGTCCAAAATGACAAACGTGTTGGCACGCCCCCGGATGCGCTGCCTACCTTTGGAGATATAGGAATGAATTTGGAGAAGGGATTTGGAAAATGGGGAGGGATAGAATAGGAATGGGCTCTGGCACATCTCACTCACTACCGAAACACGTACGTACATTAGGGAAATAAGATAAAGTCGGAAATGTTTCAAGATAGTCTTCTGTGAAAGAGGGGTAACGTGGCCAGTTAAGCGCGCCTAGCGGCCGTTGGATTGCAGCATGTACTCTCCCCCTGACCCTGACAATAGTTTAATATTTGAGTTTTCGTTTTGCATTTCATAATTATGTGCAATTTTCTTTAATTTAAGTTTTCACTTAAGTCACTTGCTACCAATTTTAACCCATAGCGCTGCACTCTAAGAGTATCAGTGATATTTAGTTGCATGCATAGATTCACAGATGTTAAATAATAGATCTGTAGAGACATATATTATAGCAAAATTCAATATAAAAAAGTGATTTAGAAACGTTGCAGATTCTACGCAAAAACAGAACCGAAACGAATTCATTCTGTCACTTACGACTTTACATCACATCAGTCTAAATTCCAATTTTTTCGATGTAAACAATTTTGATTACACAAAATTATGTTTTACACACCGTATTTTCGTATTATCTATTTAAAAAAAATACAATAGTACAATAGAAAGTAATCAAAGATTAAGTGTTTTATTTACAAAGTTTAAAGTTATAATGTTAATTTCTATTTACTGTATATAGTAAGTGAAAATGGAAAATGTAATTAAGTAAAGTAAATGCAAGTCATCGGACTATTCATGTTGTTCTTTCGCCGCCAAATACTTTCTTCTACAAAAAAAATATTTCTATAATACATATTTCTATTTCTATTTTTGTTGATGTATCCTGTATCTTGATTTTGCCGCGTGCGTTTTATGACTGATGAATATTTTTTGAACGATTTATTGCTGTCAAATTTCACGTCAAACACAAGAAAAGACTTTCTCAAATTCATGACCACTCGATGACAAAAAATATATAGGTTACCTAATTTTATTGACGTTAACAAAAACAATATTTAAAAATACCAGAATAAAATTGGCAGGGTTAATTCAAATTCTAATCATTGTCATTTATAGAATTATGCAGATAAATATAGGAGTTTCTATTTATATAGTTTTCATTTTATTCAAAGCTTTAAATAATTATTACAAAACTGAAGTCAATCACGTTTTAATTAAAAGCTGTTGTTTAAGATTATTAGTACGATGTAACATAAGATAGGGCAAATAATTTGAATGCGCAAGATCATTAGACAACAATTGAAACTGTCAAAGTCAAATTATGTGTAACGGAATATATAGCCTAAACCTTAAAATAATGTACAGTCCTCACAACAAGACTTGAGCTTCACATCTGTGTGAGTGGGTGCCGAAAGTAGAGACAGTCAAAAAATATTAGTAGTAAAATTATTTGAATAATATTATACTTGTACAATATTAAAGTATTTCTTTATAAAAGTATTTCTGAATACTGAATATTGAAGTCACTCTCATCTGAAGTATCACCTACGTTAGTAAGGAATCGCTCTGTTATGATTAGGACACCAATAGCGGCGCGGCATCTTGACTATCGCGCTTTTTCCTCTTCCTTTACTACCATACATGCTCACACATACATTTTTGCAGTCGTCTACAGTGATCGCATAATTTTTTTCTTTCATATAACAAAACAAGACATTTCAAGTTAAGAAAATATACTGACTGCAATCGGTACCAAAGGTGAAATGCGGTGAGTTAGGGGCGCGGGACGGGGATGCGCCGCGCTTCAATCCGATTGTCGAAATCCTGCATAAACCAGATTAAACAGAACCCGCCGCGCCATACGTCGGTTTGCATTGTACACTATCGGTGGACACTCACACAAACGCAAAGCACGAGCCTCATTGATTGAGCTGTAGCAGTTTTTATTTATAAAGAATACAATTATAATTCAAAGCTATAAACAAACATAATGTCAGGGTTCATACAGCACTCGCTCTTCTTGTCGGGGTTGTGTCGTGTGCACACATTTACCGACGCAAGAAGTGTCACTCAACATTACTGGGCATTTTAATGATTAAAATCATTGCACGTTTAAAGAAATATCGAAATATAGACCTTAAAATAAAGTAGTTTTTATTTATAAAGAATATAATTATAATTCAAAGCTTTACACAAATATAAAGTTTGGGTTTGTATAGCACTCGCTCTTCTTGTCGTGATTGTGTATCGCGTGCACCCATTTTAAGGTGTAACAAGTGCGTATAATTGTACTCATATCATTAGAGGATAATTTAAACTGTCAAAGTCATTATATTCGTAAAGGGATATAGAACTGAGACCTTAAAATAAAGTTTTTATGTATAAAGAATAATTCAAAGTTAATAATTTATAATTCAAAGCTTTATACAAATATAAAGTCGGGGTTCGTACAGCACTCGCTCTTCTTGTCGGGGTTGTGTGTCGCTCGCACCCATTTTCCGTGACAGTGTGGCGCGACGAGCGCGTAGAACCGCGTCGTGTGTCCAGAAACCCCGTGACCTCCACACCGCCATTTTAAGTCGCGTCGAAGGGCCGCGGTCTCACAAAGGACGCAAACTGCATTACCTGATAATGAGGAAACAGTTACTTTAGTACATACATGGTAATAAAATAAACTGTAACCAGATCATTTTTTCATCCACTGTTGGACATGTGTGTGTTATCTTGTGCATGAGAGATGTATGCCCTTAAAACGCCACGCTTGGCGAAGTGGATTGTCGAGTCCACTCCTTTAGATGTGGTGTAGTTCCTCAGTACACCATTTTCAAACCGGCTGACATTACACGGCCTTATATAGCAGTGGTGTACATTAATATTGAAACTGGATACACTGTAGTGGAAGCTTGCATACACAGTAAATTGGACTTTTTAGCTGGAACTCGAGCAGTGAAGTTGAGTTTTTGTTAGATTATTGTAAAAATTGTATGTTAGACGTTTTGTTGTTTAATAGTGATAGTTTAATTTAACTTCAAAGTGTTTTTCGTCCGTGGTGTTTGTGATTATCAAATAAAAGCGTGGGACTGCGATTTTCGTGTGCTCCCAAGGAGTCCTCTTCTATCCTCAGTAAACCTATAATCGCTTTACTGAGCGACTCCCGACTTACTTCGACGGGACTTGACATTGACAAGATACGTTTTAGACTTTGAAATTGTTTATTATGAAGAAAACTCGACACTGGCAGAATGTGCTAATTGCACCATTGCCATATATGAAGGGAAAAAACGTAAATTTCTTGTTCCTCAGGGAAAGTGCACGCAGCAATCCTACAGTCGCTGGCCGACTCGACTGGCTCGACTGGGATAAATGTGCCGTATTTCAGCTGTACATTACGGAGATGTAGCATCTTTTTATTTTGGTTAATCGATGGTTTCGATGCAAATGTCATTTTATTCGATGCATCTTATTTTATTTTACATGAAACAACAGCATAGAAATCTCTAAACACGTGCCTATTAATGTTTCAACAAATTATAAGTAATTGCTTATATTATACTACACTTTTAATAAACTACCTGTAAAAAAATGGTTCTAAGCTTATGAGAACAGGATACTATTTTTTTTTTCTTATAGACGAAGGCGGCAGACGAGCATACAGTCCACTTGATGGTAAGTGGATACTGTCGCCCATAGACATAACAAACGTTGGCACGCCCCGGATGCGCTGTCAACCTTTGGAGATATAAGAAGGGTTGGCAAAATGGTGGAGATGTAGGATGGGAATGGGCTCTGATACATCTCACTCACTACCGAAACACGAGTACGTACATTAAGGAAATGAGATAAAGTGGGAAATTTCAAGGTAGTCTTCTGTGAGGGAGGGGCAACGTGGCCAGTCGAGCACGCCCAGCGGTTGTTTAATTGCAACATGCACTCTCCCCCTGCAAGTAGGAAGTGTAGGAAATGAAAACTCACTGGCTTACGTACAACATAAGTTATAATTATAATATGTAAAGATAATAGTGTCTTTAAATGCGCGTGTTTGTGTGTGTGTGTGTAAACATCGTTTTTATCTGAACATTCGGAAATGTAATTGAAATTATTCTCTAATTTACATAAAGCTGCACCTACGATCCTATTTCTGTACAATCTGGTGGTTGACTGGTAGAGAATTCCTTATGGCATCAAGTCCGCCTAAGTTAAGTGTACTTAACATTGTGCAATGAAGTTTAAATAAATAAATAAATAGGAAGATCTTCTTTCATAAAACCCATCCAAGAGTTTACCTTGAGCTTAGACATTATTGTATCGCGACCGTTTTCAACCCAGCTCTCATTTCCTCATGAATAATAAAATTCCTGATTTATTCGCTGAAAATACCATATACATTTTATCTATTGGTTTCCGATATCGACCGCTGAGACTAAAAATATTTTCTATTCGCAAAAAAATGTTTATCAATACGCACCTTCCCTTAGGGCTTTGTAGTCTGAGTCAGCGTGACAAGCCTTCGACACCTTCGTAACCTCGAACTGGACGCAGTACCTGGAACCGTGTCCGGTTGGTCAATAGAGCGGAAATAGCGCGGGAAACGATTTATTGGTGGAACATTTAGGGTGGAGGTTAAATGAAATACGTTAGCAGTTGTAAAAACGCCCGCTCAGGGAGAAAATTGTTGAGGTATTATTGGGTTGGTTTGGTTTTTTTTTTCAAAATAGTGTACCGACACTAATTTCCACAAATATTGAAAATATATTCAAATAAAATATATTTCAGAGAGTGGAAGAATGGTTGTCTACATGATAATCCATCCAAAACCATCAATTGTTCCACTTTACATACATACATAGTTTACAGATCAACAAATTAAATATAGATTAATATGTATCTGGCCGTACTTATGACAGTAATAACCTAATTTTTTTCCATCTATTTTAGCAAATTATGAAATAAATTACATTCTGAAAATAAAGAAATAAAATTCTTGTAAAGGTTATTTGTTCATATTATATTCATGATTCGACGCCAGGCGCCTACTCGTATATCAGTGCGCCTGTGCAATTTCTCGCGAACAAAACGGTCGGAACTCTCGTCTAAGAGTCTCGAACGAGAGCGTATGGTACTTCCGACTGTACATTACAATCTGTACATTACACCCCTACACACTCGCCCTCCGCTTGTGTCTGGCCAAAAATCTACAGCTGGCATTAAAAAAACACACTAAAATAAAACTAAAATCACTGTTAGCAAACAAATAAAACATAAATTGAATAGTCTGTATAGGTATCCAATTGTTTATAAAATACTCACTCTCTATGTAAGTTGGACTCGGGGTCGTCAGGGTTGCGTAGCCTCAAGTTCTTGCGGATGTCTACTGTCTCGTTGGAGTGGCGGCTCACCGATAGACCACCGGGTAGAAGCATCGCTGTCTCTTCTGTTGACAGCAATTTTTAGATCTCTTTTAAGCGGGACCATGCGAGCAATCTAGATATAAGATAATTTTCCTGAAGAAGATAATTTAGTGGAATTTACGGATTCATTTTAAAACAACAAGCTATACAACAACAATGTAACAACAATACAGCAGGCAAAAGAAAATGGACTCGGTCGAAGGTTGAGACCGACGACTGAATAAAAATCAGCGTTGAGCGTTGAGCATTAAAAAGACTCGAGCGTTAAATGGTCAAAGGTTTAAATTAAAACTCCAAAGCGGTAAAAACATGAACTATTAACGCTCGTGATTTTTATTTTTTATAACAGTATAGACGAGGCCTGGAATAATACCATAACCAGCCCTTAACCATAATAACCATATGCTTACCATAACCCGATCAGTGTTGAACATAGTTACATTCCTCAAGCACATTTTCTTGTGCACGAGAGATGTATCTATTGGCTTAAAACGTCTCGCTGACCAAGCGGGTTGTTGAGTTCACTTTTTTAGAGGTGGTGTACTTCATCAGGGGTTGTGGTAGTGGCTTTGTTACTTATACCTCGTTATCCCTTAAATAATGACCACTTCTTTATTCAAATGAAATAAATAAATCATCACAGTACCTCGTAACGGTACGTCGCTGTCAGGCCCACAGCCTCGATGCTCCTGGCATGCCCGACGCTGTACCAGCGAGGGGCAATGCTTCCCACCACGTGCAGGTGCTTGAACGATCCTTCGACTGCGGGCCATACTGCCTGAACCGCACGTCGTGTCACATTCTGACCAGGTACCCCAGCCGGAGACCACGCAGTCTACCACTGGGGAAGAAAGTGAAATTGGTAATTTACTAAGGTCTCGCTGCGGATAAACAAGAGAGTTTAACACGTGACCGCGGAACCGAGTGAACAAGACTCATTGCAAGATGTCTGCAATGTCCACACGTCTATGTCAATAACATCTTTTGTATCTACTTCATTTCATTTATGCACAGGCCAAATGTCAGCCCCATCGCAATATAAACTTAACACTAAAAGAAATCAACTTAAATAAACATCAGCTACTCGTGAAGACTCACAAACCTGTACAGTAAATTTACAGCTTGTGAATTCAATTCTGCTAAAATTGTGTTAAATTCACCTATATCCCTTCTGTTTAGTTTGAAAATCCTCATTGGCATCTCTCTTTCCTGTTGGTTCCACCAACAAGTGTTGGATATCTTGTAAATAACAATTGCATAAGTGTTGGGAACGAGTAATGAGATATGGATATTTTACACCATCGACTAGTTCCGGAGATAATTTACGAGGAAATACGTGTGGATCTCCTACTTTTTGTAAGCGGTAGGAAAATTGTGTCATCTAAAGGTTGAGGATTAATTGAAAGTATATTAAATAAATATCAATCAATTTGCTAGATTTAATCATGCAGGTAAGTAAACGAAACTAATTTGGAAGAAAAATAACTATTTTATTATGTGAAGTTTCTTTAATTTATGTCAAACGAGCACGTCGCTAATATCACTTGTTGCCAATTTTAAGTCAAAGCTGGCCCCTATTTACTGGTAGAGTACTGCAACTGCAACCAGCCGTTTCAGTATCAACTGCTGAAGGGCCTCCTCCTGCACATTGTCTTATGCATGGGGGATGTGTGGCTTTAAAATGCGACGCTTGCCAAGCGGATTGGCGAGTCCACTCTTGTAGAGGTGCTCAAGTTCCTCAGGGCTTTGTCGTAGCCGCAGTACTTAGTCGCCTTTTACGACATCCACGGGAAGAAATGGGATGGTCTTATTCTATAGCCGGCCGACACCACACGCGGGACACTGGTAGAGTATTTATGGTAAACTACAGAAAAAGATTTGGGAAATCATTAGAATTCTCTCAAAATACTATTTACTAAAAGGATATGCAACTAAAACAAAGACATGAATCGTAATTACAATACAATTAATTAAAACGTAAGCAATTACGAATTGAAGCCTACAAAGATGGACCACCAAAACCAGTACCAAGGATTTCCAATTATGACCACGGTTTCTCTTTAATGATTCTCTTTAACCTCAAGCAATAACGTACAATAGAACAATAGAACGTATCACAGACAAATTGTTTTGGCCACAGACGCTTTGAGGCCTTCACTGACTTAATTGAATTTCGAGATGGCTGCGTATCTGACTTTGACCACCTTATCTGTATCGCAAAATTGAGTTCGACTGCACTTTTAAGCTCGTTGGAGAGCTGTACTAGATCTAAATACGTGTGTTTTAAACGTAAATTATTCAACTAGACAAAGTTAACGGAAGTATTTCCTGTAAATAGCTCCGTATATATATAAATAGCTCCCTATATAACCGACATATAAATCCAAACTATTTTTTGCCGAATTCCCTTTAAAATGGAGCATTTATATGTTGGTTAAGTTCGTAGATGGATCAATGGATAGATGGGTGGGTTGAGGAATTTCAAAATTACGACGGTGTAAATTTTACAATGCTCAAAAGAATAAAAATCACCTCAATATATAAACCTCATATGTTGTTTGTTGGATAGATCTCATCAAGCTTTTTTACTTTTTTTTCCAGGCGTTTATTTTTTTAAAACATACGGATAATATAAATTGCCCCGTTTTAATTCCGCCCCTAACAGCAATGAATAAAATCATTTGTAATAACATCCGAATACTTTATTTCGGATTCGGTAACTAATATTTTTTTAATTCGAGTGCTCGTTAGTTTCAGTTACCGTTCCGGAGCTTCATAACATCCCTAGTTCTGACGAAAGATTGTAAAAGATCCACACGTTCTTCTATTCTTCATAAACACTTCTTAGTCCAAAAAAATAGACGAGCAAAAATTCGTTAACGGAGTTTCCATTCTGGACCATTAAAAACCTCGCATAAAATAATGCATTCAAAACTCAGCACAGCCTTCTCGAATATCAATACTAAATGTACAGAATGGTCCATAAAAGGTTCCCAGCGCAATTTGTCAGCTGCTCAGTACTGTAATGTCGCAGCGTTATGGCAGATTATTGTTGGAGCGTGTTCGCAAGAACATTTGGGAGATGGTAAAAATATGTCATTATTTCATGCTTCTGCGTTTCTCCATGGAAACGTTATGACTAAGGTTTATGTCCCGAGCGGTGGTAGCGTTTCACGTTATTATTTCGAGGTGTGCCGTTTAGTAAGATTAGTATGAAGACTCACAGAAGACCACACGTGTGTAGTGGAGATTTTTAGCATACTATAAATACAATGTATGATGTAGGGTATGACGATTGTGCTCTGCCGAGTAAAGTGTCGGTGGAGCCCACGTGCAAAGTGCACGTGCCCACGTTTTTCTTCTTTATTGTTATTTTTTATTCATTTAAACATAACAGAAGATACTTTATGGGGACTTTTGGCGGGAACTCGAGTAGTGAAGTAAAGTTTTTGTTTGATTATTGTAAAAAATGTGTATTAGGCGTTTTGTGGTTTAATAGTGATGGTTTGTTAAACATTAAAGTGTTTTTCGTGCGTGGTTGTGATAATAAAATAAAAGCTTGGGACTGCATTTTTAGTGTGCTTCCATGGAGCCCTCTTATCCCCAGTAAACCTACTTAACTATCGCTTTACTGAGCGACTCCTAAATTACTTCGGCGGGGCTAGATATGTTTTAGATTGAGATTGTTTATTAAGAAGAAAAACTTGACACGGGCAGAATGTGCTAATTACACCATTGCCACATATGAAAAGAAAAAAGGATACATTACAATTATAAAAACCAATGCGTACATTCTTTATACGAATACTATACATTCTTTATAACGATTTCTCTAAAAATCCCCAGCGTACCTGCTCAAAATCCACTAATTTGAGAAGAAAACGTCTATGTCAATATGCGTCGCTAACATTTTATTAATATAACGTATAACACGTGACACTGGTGTATTACGTTAGAGGTTAGAGACAGAACATCCTCCGGTGACTGATGAGTGCGCGCGCGGATCAGTATCAGCGTACCCCGTACCCCGACCAGTGGCACGGGTCGAACTACCATATGGGCTTAAGCTTAGGCGAACTTAAGCTACGATATGGGGTTCTTCAAGAGAGCTGTGAATAGGACTGCAAGGTCGGCGGCGCGCCCGCATACCCCTGATGTTGCAGGTGTCCATGGGCGGCGGTAACACTTACCATCACGTGGGACCGCTTGCTCGTCCGCCCACTAGTCTATAAAAAAAAAAACTGGTTGCATGACTAATTCCTTCGTCGCTCAGGCAACAAGACTCTGGAACTCGCTCCTCACTGACATAAGGAAGGTTCCTAATAAAAACAGCGTCGAGAGGAAGCTTTGCGATCACTACCACCGAAATTCACAGAGCTAACAGTATGTTTCTCCTTTTTTCTCTATACTTATATTGTATACTTATATGTGTGTATTATATTATTATTTTATTCATGTGTATGGTTTATATTTTTATTTTATATATTTTATGATATAGTAAATTATCAATGTATTTATTATACAGATGATTAAAGCTTTTCCGATTAAATACTGCTGCATCCGCTTAAATTTTTCACATTTAACCAACGGTGGACTGGTAGAGAATGCCTTAAGGCATGAAGTCCGCCTCTGTACAATATAGTGCATCAATTTAAATATATATACACAGGTGTACAAGTATGAAATGCGGATTTTTTTTCCAAATTCTAGGTGAAAATTCGGAAGAATGATAAACAGTGGTTTATTCAAAGTATGTTCCATTGCTAGTTACACATTTTTCCCATCTTTCGGGTAATTTGTGGATACCACGCCAGTAAAAATCTTCCCCTTTTGCCGCGAACCATTCATCGAGCCATTTTTTCACATTTTCGTACGAACCAAAGCGCTGCTCAGCAAGTGCGTGACCCATCGATGCAAACAAGTGGTAGTCGGAAGGAGCCAAGTCTGGTGAGTAAGCCGCATGGGATAGCACTTCCCAGCTGAGTGTTTCCAACGTGCCGCGAACGAGTTTTGCCGTATGTGATGGAGCATTGTCATGGAGAAAATGACCTTGTGTTGCCTTTTTCGATATTCTGGTCGTTTTTCGAGTAGCGAAGGGTTCAAATCAATCAATTGTTGTTGGTAGCGTTTGGTATTAACCGTTTCACCAGGCTTTAATAACTCATAATAAATCACACCCTTCTGGTCCCACCAAACACAGAGCATCGTCTTCCTGCCAAAGCGATTCGGTGTTGCGGTCGATGTGGATGGTGCGCCTCGGTCTACCCATGATTTTTTGCGCTTGGGATTCTCAAAATATATCCACTTTTCATCCCCAGTAACGATACGATGCAAGAACGACTTTCTTTTGTATCGTTCGAGCAAAATTTCTCATGTGTTTTTGCGCCTCTCCATTTGCCTCTCGTTCAACTCATGTGGTACCCATCTGCCGACCTTCTGAATCTTTCCCATCTCTCGTAGGCGATTGGAAACAGCTTGTTGACTAACGTTCAATTGCTCTGCGAGTTGTTTTTGTGTTTGTGAATCGTCTTCGTCCAATAACGCTTGCAATTCTACATCTTCCGCAATATAATTCAAATCCGCATTTCATACTTGTACACCTGTAACTAACTTGTATTAGTACAAACTAGGATTATAGTGAAAAAGAAACTGTTCATTATTTCGTATTGGTTCATAATATTCCGAGGTCTTACAGTTACCATGACCAGCCCTTTTAGTACCCCCTGCTGGACATGCACATTCATGCACATTGTCTTAAGTATGAGGAATGTATGGCCTTAAAACGGCACACTGGCCAAACGGATTGGCGAGTCCACTCTTTTAGAGGTAGTGTAATTCCTCTGGGCATGTGGCATGTGGCACCCGCTTTGTTATCCTATAGTCGTCTTTTACGACACCCACGGGAGGAGATGGGGTGGGGGGGAGTGGTGGCTGGTGGAATTCTAAAGTAGGCCAATGCTATAGTTGCTACTTGGTAAAACTTTGGTTTCACTGGAAAATATTACAATTCAGTTTCTCACAGTAACATACATATAGTTTTTTTTTTTTTAATTTAATCAGAGTACCACCAAAATCCGCACCGAAGAGCTAAAGTTGTCGATATAGCCCAAAGGATCAGCAAGTTGAAGTGTCAGTGGGCGGGCCATAATATATGCCGCAGGACCGATAACCGATAGCGGAGGCGAGTCCTCGAATGGAGAGCACGTACCGGGAAACGTAGCGTGAGACTGACGACGGTAGTGGCTGGATGTGAAGAACTAAATACCGTGTGTGGTGGCGGTCCTTCGCAGAGGCCTATATCCAGCAGTGTAGAGACACAGGCTGGTGGTATGCTTATATTTTAATTTCATGATTTATTTTCTAACAAAAAAATGCATTACAGTAACGTTGGCACTGCTCATCGGTAGATAAAAAGTCTGAAATGTACGTCTCTCGTACGGACAATATGAAAATGACAATATTTTTCGAAGTGTGAAATTAAAATAATATCCTGTAATGTCATTATACAGGATATTTTCCATTTTACATTTTCCATCAAGCTCGTTAACATAGGGCTAAAACTTTTCGGTTCAGTGGGTTTTCAATATAAAATGCTCAGTCACGGACAGTGGAAAAAAGTTGGTAGATGTTTTTTTTTTTTACTTTATTTTTAATTGTGTACAGAGGCGGAATCTCATTTATAACACTCTGAATTTTGACCTTTTAAAACGAAAAGTCGCACCCGCACAATTATATCAACACGATACCAGTCGATTTTGGTGGTATGTTGTTGGTATGTTTGGTGAGGGTCGTCGTAAAAGGCAACTAACGGACAACAAAGCCTCTGCCACGAGACCTGAGGAGCTGCACAGCCTCTAAAAGAGTGGACTTGCCAACCTCCTTGGAGAGCGTGGCGTTTTGAGGCCATATATTCCTCATGCACAAGGCAATGTGCATAAACCGCCTACGATCACAGTTATATCTGAGCGTATTATTCCGATTTCATTAACATAAAACCGATATTTAACCAGTTTCGTCAAAAAACAATTCTCAAATCAGGCGCGGATACAGGATTCTGCTAAGCGGGGTGGGGGGAGGGGGCAGTTTCTTTGTAATTTAACCTATGTCTTGAAAAATTTATTCTAAAGGAAAAAAAATGATAAAATTTTAATTCTCTATCCATATAATTCTTACATTGGATCACTCGGCTATTTATCTATCTTGTAAAAAAATATGAAATAAAAACACATAAGTACCTATAGGCAATAAATAAAAAATAATTCAAGCAAAATAATTTTTAACTATTAAAATTAATTATTTTTAGCCGTACTTATTTTTTGTTAAAATTTATGATAATGATTGACTCGGGGTGGGGGGGCTTTGCACCCATTGCCCCCGAAATCCGCGCCTGTCTCAAACACACCGGTTTGGAATTCAATTTCTCTCAGATGTCTTGCGGGATCTTTAATTAAGATTAATTAACTAAAGGTGAATAAAAACCGAATATTTATTAAACTCTTAAACGGTGTTACTAATATCAACATTACATAATGTTATTTATACACATTTTCAACACAGCCATTCCCAGAAGCACCCATTCCTCACCATATTATCGGAGAAGAACCGCATTTTATTCGTTATTTATACACCACGGAGGCTTATCCGGGATTTGGAGGTTCTCAAGATCTATTCTAAGTGCTAAAATATGTTTTCCACTCCCGGATTATAACGCGTTGGAGTTGTCGAGAAAAGGATTTATTTTGTCGGATTTAGAAACTGTAGAAAATAAAACATATTAGACACTAATATAAAATGTATTCTGATAGTTGCTGTTCGATAATAAACAGCGTTAATGAACGAATGGCGGCGCACAATGGATCGAAACGCCTGAAAAGGGGACTTGGATTTTTTTGGCGTCAAAAGAAGTTTTGAGTATTTATTTCATATGATAGATTTCAGTCCTCTTAACAATAGTTGCCTTTACCATTTTTTCTCTAAATCCACTAATTCAATAGGATAATCAATGTTTTCAAAAAAACTTATATAGAAGAAATTATAACAAATAGGTAATATTCCTAACAGGTCTAGGAGCGATCTCGTGATATCGTTTAATTTTATTTGTTTATTTTTAAGGAAAATTACAGACATGTTAAAGATATTGTTGAAACAATATAACTAGAAAAAGAAATTAATGGACATGCCATTTAAAATCTCCACAAATGTGCATTTAAGTATATGTTAAAAGGCCTAAACGTAGATATTATAATAAGATCTATCTTGAAATGTACTGCATTTCGCATTTTATTCCATTTCCCAATGTACGTACTTGTTTCGGTACTGAGTGAGATATGCCAGAGTCCAGTCCCATCCCATCCATCCCTCCCCATTTTCCAAACCCTTTCTTCATAATCATTCCTACATCGCCGGCGGTAGGCACCGCAACCGGGGGCGTGGCAAGGTTTCTCCTTCTGGACTGATGTTGGTATGTTTCGCGAATATCTATGAACGACAGTATCCACCAGGCCGACTGTAAGCTCGTCTGCTGCCTTCTTAATTACACTTACAGTTACAGTTAAGTAACCTAGTAATAAGTAACAAAAGGAGCAACAGATTTTTGTCCTTCGTTAAAATGTAAAATTTTATTCACACTGAAGCTCGTAACTGATGTACAGAGCGTAATTAAAGCGACAACGTCACTGAAACAAACAATCACTAAGGATCCAAAAGTCACTTTGCTATCACCCATAGAACAGCAACCGGAATGTGGCAAAGGTTTATTTGCTACATCGCGCATAATCAACGCATTTTTAGCAACGTGTGCAAAACATGGATTCTAGTTCATTCGGTTAGTCACATCATAAATATGACTAAATATCACATAAATGTGATTAAATCTATATACGAGTATATAAAAGAGGATGTTGGTGTATCTGTTGTTAATAGACTTCGACACAGTTTGACCGATCACCATGAAAGTTGGCACATACACTTTTCATGGAGAAGGTTTTTATGCTATCGACTTTGTTGTAACTCGCCACCAGATGGCGTTGCAGTACATTAACTTTTATGGCAGGACAACGTCTGTCGGGTTTTGATAGTATCATATACATGTGACTAAATCTGAGCAACAGTACGTTATTGGAGGTGTGGACTTATTTGACATTGGTTAAAATTATTCAACTTCGTTGTTTCAAGATTATGTTTAAATGGAATCATGTTGTAACATTCGGTTATTAAGATAAAGCGATAAAGTTATTGATATGTTTTTTTTTTAAGATTTAACTAAAATTCCAATATCTCGGATACTATATTGCCGGTTACAAATAACGTCCTGAAGCGTGGGTAGCATAAAGAAAAATATAAATCACACACAAAACCGCAAAAGATTTATATGATTTAATATTGAGAAATTTATTATTATTTTGTTGAATAAATACATTTTATTCACATAGATATTTTTAGAGGTATATTTCACATAGGTATTTTTTGTTGTATGATTTTACACACACCCACGTAAGACAACAGTAAACATGTATACATTTATATTGTATCTTCAAGTACCTGACAACTGCATGGTGTTAAAAACTTGTTTCATTTGTTTGTTGTTGTTTTGTGACTGTTTAGCGTCCGTGGAAGTCTCCTGTCAGCACCCTATGTGTTTCCCGGCAATGCTAATCGGGTATAACATCGAAAATCGGATGAGGGCAACCCAATCTCCTGGTTTACCAGGGCTGCTATCACAGTCCTAATACTTGTACTTGCATCAGCCTTTAATGTCCCACTGCAAGTAAATCACTAGGTAGTTTCGGGTATTAATCCACTACGTGGGCCCAGTATCGATTGGTGGATACACATAATATTTCTGGAGCATGCACCAGCATTCCTTAGGAACTTATTCCATACCCATGCATAGAAAACCATTCCTCACAATGTTTTCATCTCACCGCTGAGCTGTTGAAAGTTTTTAAAAAATCCGAACTTAAGTAGAAACTCAGTGGTACGGGCCGAGGTTTGAACTCACAATCACACAAATGTGAGTCGAGTATAGATACCCCTTGCCGCTCTCCAATCCTAATAATAACCTAATAATCTTTTTGGATCTAAATAGCTTCAATTAGGGTGACTCATCAACTCCCAGTTTAAAAAATGGTTAGCGCAACTTTGTGAGACTTTATAAACCGCAATGTTGAAAAAAATCAAACAAACAAAATAAAAATTGCATCATCAATTATATCAATGTAAAAAAAATACATATTTGTCTTTGTCTAACGAATCTAAAACCTAAACGAACCATTCTTCAAATAATTTACGATTATTCAGATTTCACCTGAGCAATAGTTACGTTCTCCTCCTATACAGAAAGAAGGTAGCAAACGAGCTGACAGTCTACCTGATGTCAATTGTGTACTGTCGCTCGTGGATATCCGCGATATTGCCAACATCAGTCAAGGATGACAATGTAGAATGTTAAATTATAATCCTTATCCTGCATTTTTATTAATTTCCATATTCTATGGGCTTTTGTTGCCGGAAGTAAATAAACAAAATAAACTTCAAAAAGACAATTTTAATAATTATTTTGCTGCCAACTCGAAATGAGAGTAAAAAGTGAGAACCAACGGTACTCCCCGCTTAATTATGTGGTAGGATGACCTCGCGAGCTGCTTCACAAACAATTTTGATGATACATTACCGTAATTTAACGAAAGCAGGTAAATGTTACTACACACAAAATATCCTCGGTTCACTGTCGCGCGCGGTACCATAACAATACAACAGACGTAATGCTAAATGTTCCGACTTCGTTTGGATTTGTTTCGTCCGTATTTATTATTTACTGGCGACCCGCTCTTGCTTCGCTTCCGTTTATAAGTTTTCTTTTTTTCAAAATTTCAAAATAAAACATAGCCTTTATTAGACACGGATAATGTAGCTTCCTATTTGTGAAAGAATTTTTGAAATCGGTTCAGTAGTTCCAGAGATTACCCCGCAACATACCCACAAACACACAATTTCACCTCTTTATCATACCTATTAGTATAGATATAGACATATTAATCTTATTCAAAGTCGCTCACCGAGCTATGAAAAAAGTTATGCTCCGAGTATGTTTGCGAGATAAGATCCGAAACAAAGAAATTGGCCAAAGAACAAAAGTCACTGACATGGCTCGTAGAATCGGCATGTTGAAGTGGCAGTGGGTTGGTCAGTCTTGCCGCAGGATCGACAATCTATGATGTAGATGAGTCCTCGAATGGAAGCGACGCACCAGGAACCACAGTATGGAACAAGCTCCGGCCACGTGTACTAAATGATTTGAAAAAGTTCACCGGTGGTGGATAGGTAAGAAGAGTCCAAGACTGTGTGTGAATCCAGCAACGAAACAAGTCTGATAAATTGGTATAGTATTAGATTTACATACATACATTTTGAGGGGAATAGTGAACGCTGCAATCCAACAGCCGCTAAGACTACCTTGAAATGTACTGCATTTTCCACTTTATTTCCCTAATGTACGTACGTGTTTCGGTAGTGAGTGAGATGTGCTAGAGCCCATTCCCATCCTATCCCTCCCCATTTTCCCAACCCTTTCTCCAAATCCATTCCTATATCTCCAAAGGTAGGCAGCGTAGGTAAGGTAGGCTAATGTTGGCATGTATCGCGGATGTCTATGGGCGACAGTATCCACTTACCATCAGGTGGACTGTATGCTTGTCTGTCGCCTTCGTACATAAAAACAAATACACATTTCTCCAATTATACTTTAAGTAACATCTTGTACCTACATACTGAAACCATTACATTTGATGTTTACTGCGACGATAGTTCAGTAAATAAGTTTTCAAAGAATGATTGAATGGCTTTGAATGATTTCACTATCAAATTAATTACTACGCTATTAAAAACAGATATTGTTCTTAGCTTTCTGTCGTCCCAC
The DNA here is from genome assembly GCA_914767545.1 of Sesia apiformis. NCBI lineage: Eukaryota > Metazoa > Arthropoda > Insecta > Lepidoptera > Sesiidae > Sesia > Sesia apiformis. The sequence goes on from OU611968.1 coordinate 3,158,738, forward strand.
TGCCAGGGCACCGGACTCCCCTAGCAAATCACTAGGGGTTTCGGGCCACAATTCACCACGTGGAAACGCACGCTCCAGATTTTTTGGATTCTGGAACACGCGAGCCTAGTGATAATTTAAAAAATACTAAATAAAATACAAATTCAATGAAGTCTTGAGAGACTTCATTGAATTTCATCAAGTTTCCTTGATACCGAAAATGTATCACAAAGATTATTTGAATCTTCACCGCAGAAATGATGTAGCAGATATTTTTAATGAAACCGACTATGAAGATATTGATTTACACAAAGATCAAGAAAACGAAGGAAAAATCATAACATCCATCCTAAGTTCTGACCCAAATACTTTTTAATTAGGCATACTTAAACCATGTAGGTTAGAACATAAACTCTAAAACATTAGTGATTAGGTACAGTATTAAATCTCGTATTTTTTGTATATCTACCTTAAATAAACAAAATATAATAAAGTCTTACGTCAAAATTAACAGTCAGATTTTTCACCGACGTGATGATAGGTTACATCACTTTTATTCATCTTTGACTGAGATTTGGTTACAGTAAGGGACACGCCTTACTTTTTTCTTAAGGTAAGGGCCATGCTATCTCCGAAACTAGGGGGTCAAACAAATATTTAAAGAAAGATCAATCACAAAAGTCTAAGAAACTTTGTTATAGAGGTCATTTTAATAGCTTAAGAAACAAAAGGGTTATACAACTTTTTCGAAAATAAAACTGTCTTTTGGCTCTCCTGAAAGGTTGCAATTAGTCCCTTGTATATATTTTTTCTTATTTCCGGTATCGATATATATGCATTATGTATTATGTATCTTGATTAAATAATAAGTACATGCAAATTTTATTATGCAGTATTATAAAACTTCATGTACTGCATTTCCCACTTTATCATATTCCCCAATATATGTACGTGTTTCGGTAGCGAGTGAGATATGCTAGAGCCTATTCCCATCCTATCCATTTTCACGTCCCCAACCCTTTCTTCAAATCGATTCTTTCATCAACAAAGGTAGGCAGCGCATCCGGGGGCGTGCCAAAGTTTGTCATTTTGGACGAATGTTGGCATGTATCGCGGATGTCTATGGGCGACAGTATCCACTTATGTAACAGTATGTAACAACAGTAGCGATGGGTAACTCCGGATTCAATGAATTCAACAGGATTCAACTGTTAGCCACTCCGAGGAGTTATTTATTACTTTCATTTTTGTATTGCTGAGTTACTTGAACGAGAATGATGCAAAGCGAATGACTCGCTCTCAAGCTCATATAAAATATAAGTATGAAGTGAGCCGAAACACTCCCGAGTAGACGTGAATACCCACGAATATTAGGGTGCCGCACGGTAACTGACAGCGCTGTTCACGTGCCTCTAGCCGTGTACATCTCACGTGTAGGTAGCCTCTAGGATACTACAAAATTCATAATAATTATTGCATCTTTATATGCTATTATTAAAAATCAATAATTACTTTTATTTATACTTTTATATTCATAGATATTAATGTTGGTTATTAAATTCAGTTGACTTATAAAAGTAAGAAATCATTATTAGTCTTACAGTTGACTTTATTAACCCAATGGGTTAAGTTAGCAATGGATTAGTTAAGTTATTCTAATATTTGGATCATAATTATATATATATAAGCCATAATTAATAGCCATAATTATATATATATATATATATATATATATATATATATATATATACTCGAATATGTTTTTATAATTCTTTTAATATTTTTTCGTTAATGAAGTCTGGAATTAAATATACGGTAACTCTTTTTGCATATAAGTTGTTATGTTTTAATTAGTTTATTTTTTCTTGAATTAGTATGAATTATGTTGATTATGTTGAATTATTCTTGAATTATGTTAATTTATATATTTTTGACGATCGATTAGCCCATTGATAACGCTGCCTGCTATGTAAAAGGTCTCTGATTCGATTCCTGGTTGGACATTCATTTGTTTAAAAACTAACTGTCTAAATTGAGAATGGCCAAGTTCGTTCAGGTCTGCGTGTTATGTTCGTCTTTGTACGTGACTCGGAACCCACGACACAGGGAATTCCAGTGTGGAACTTTGAGTGCGGTGTCATTTAGTTATTATAATAATAATATGAACACATATCTCACATTTTAATTCTTAATAACGTTGATAATAATCATGTAATCAATGGTAAATAAAAAAATGCAGCATGCGACGTGTCGGCCACGTGGCATATCACCACCAACTCACTGGTCGCCACAACTAGTCCCCGTCCATCCATTCTTGTCGCTTTCACCAACAATAAAATTGTGTTTCTTTTGTGTTGCACACACGATATTGCCACCAATTTTCCTGTCCGAGAGGCTTAGTAAATCATTTGGAATGGCTTTGTTAACCTGCATTGTTTGATTACACATACCTACATTATATACAGAAGATACAACCGTTTTATCTGACTGTATCACTCGATTATGCTACGAGTATATCATCTTGATCGGAGTGTGTTTGATAGGTTGTAATTGCTGTACATTGTAACGTACAGCTATACGTTGCTATACGGATGGTTCAAAATATGTGACGTTATCAGAGCAAAGGGACCTTATTGTCGGTATAGACTTATTGAATTTGGTTAGGATTTTCTAACCAAAAATTTCGTTGTTTCAAGATTCCGTTTAAATTGAAAAATGTCATAATATATGATTTTATAAAAAAAATGTTATTTTTAAAAGATTTCTCTAGTCAGACACTAAAACTGAAAATAAGGTCCCTTTTCTAAGGTAATGTCGCATAAATCAGAACCTTTTGTAAGGGGAAAGTGCACGCAGCATTCCCATAGCCAATATGCCATATTGAGATATGCCAGAGCCCATCCTATTCTATCCCTCCCCATTTTCCCAATCCATTCTCTCAATCCATTCCTTAATCTGCAAAAGTAGGTAGCGCATCCGGGCGTGTGCCAACGTTTGTCATTCTGAACTGACGTTGGCATGTATCCGGATGTTTGTGGATGACAGTACCATCCTCCTCTTGCAGAGTGTCTTGTGCATCAGGGATATATGACCTTAAAACGCCACGCTGGCCAAACCGATTGGCGAGTTCATTCTATGAAAGGTGGTGTAGTTCCTCAGGGCTCGTGGTAGCCTCTTTGTTATCCCTTAGTCACCCCTTTTACAACACCCCTGGGAAGAGACGGGGGGGGGGGGGGTAAATGCTATTCTAAAACCGACCAAATAGATTCTTGGAAAAAATCGAAAGAAATCTATCTTTAAAAAAAAAACAGATTTCTTCTATCCCTAAAACAGATAACCTGTAATCCAATTTGATCAATGATTGTTCAACGACACAAACGAAATGCTACGAATAAAAATCACCAAAACCCAATTGTCTATAGCGCGTGTAGACTACAAAAAAAAGCTTCTAGAGATTCCCAACGAATACCCTAATATACGCAACAGAACGTGCCAAGCTTAACATTCATTTTATTCAGAAACAAATTGCCTCGGGCGCTTGATAGATACCTCGCTTTACCTTTTATTTAAGAAACAAATAAGGGGGCAGGAAGCGGAACGAGACTTGGCGGCGGACCAGCCAACAGTATACGAGCTATTCGGTACCATATCTGAGAAGCAAGTAGACATACTCGTAGAAAACAAGCGAGCTGTAAAGAGAAGCAAGTACGCTGTTCGGCACCGGACTGACATTAATTGTGAAATTAAGCTCTTGAAAGGAGAAGTCAAAAAAGAGGATATTGGGCCAGACAAGAATTTGCAGGGCGTCAAAACAGAGCACACTCAAGTATTCGGTCCGATTAACCGCGAGGCTGATAAAACCATGGAAATGGGGAGGGAGGTGTATCTAAGGCTATTTGCCACGTTATTTGAGCAAATGGACCTTACTGTCAGCATAGACTTCTGACTATTGTTAACATTTTCGTTGTTTCATTACAAAGAGGGAGAGAACCAATTTCTGAGAAGTTCAACTACGTATTAGTTTATTTGAAAAAGGGAAACGAATTTCATACAAATTATCGCTTTAGAAATCATTTAAAGACTAATTTAAAATAAATAGTAATATAATACATGTATAATTAATTATAATAAACATTTCTTGTGCAAAATATTCAAATTACCGAATTATATAAGTATATTTTACAAATTTGGTCTCTGTAATAAGGGTACACAAAGTGCTGGCGCAATTTCCTGGATGCAAGCGAGGCTAATGTATTAAGCGAGATAATGGTCGCCAGTACTGTCAACTGGGCGCTTTGATAGCTATTTAAAAAAATAGATTTACGAGTAACCGGGGCTCCAAGACGGACCACGACACGGAATACAATAAAAAAAATATTCCCATTTATTAAATACTTATATAAAAAGATTTAACTGAACTGTATACTTACACAATGCATATGTGAGTGTGCGTGATACGTATCAAGCGCAATTAATAAGTTGTTTCACCGTCTCCTAATGTTCATTATGACAAGAGTCAGGGGCAGTCCGAAACCGGGCAAAACTTCAATTAACTCGAATAATTAGAACGCGGCCAGAACAGGACCCGACCACAATGATTAAAACACAATTACATTCCGGTCTTCAACTGAACTTCGAATTTTATTTGTAAACAGACACTTTACAAAATAATAAGACTTGTGGCTATTTCGGGAATTGGTATTATTTTTCATCTTTTCTTTGATTGTTCCTAAAGTGGGTATATTTATGGCTGTTTTTTATTATATAAACGTGGTGGCAGACGAACAGCCAGATCTCCTGGCGGTAACTAAGTTCTGTCGTCTATAGACATTCGCAATACATGCCAATATCAATCAAGTATGACGAATGTTGTCAGGTACATATTAAATGAGTCATACTGAATAGAAAATTAAGCAAAGAATATTTGATGTGATTCATACATAGACCATATCATACCACCAGCCAGTCTGCTGGATATGTATTGTGGAACACAAACATAATGTTCGCGTTATTGTAATTGGAGTAGTTTCTTTATTGTTTACTGTTATTCCACCTATCGGACCATCTCTGCAGGGTCCAAACATTGACTAGGAGATAATGCTTCAAAGCATCAAATCCGCCTTTAGTCACTCTGTGCAATAATGAATAATAATAATAAAAGCTTGTTTTTAAAAAACGTTTCTTTTTATATTATTTTATTTACATCTTTTTAGTTAGAAATATTTCTCAATCTATCCACTTCAAGTAACGCATCATTACGGTAGAAAGTCATGTTTTGTTTTGCAAAGTTTCATGTGCATGCTACTAACCGTTGAGGAGTGCCCTCGTGAAGACACAATCCTGGCTGCAGCATCAGTTCATGGTGTAAATCATGTTTAGCTATCAAAATTAAACCTACATGCAAAGTTACGTATCTCTGCTACTAATCGTTGAGGAGTGCCCTCATGAGGAGACAATCCTGGCTGCAGCATCAAGTTATTTCTATCATGTTAGTGTATTGTCATCAGAACTGAACAAGCATGCAAAATTTCAAAGTTGTAATTTTAGAGGAAGTTGTTAAAATTTGGCTTGCAAGATTTGTCCCCAACATACTAACTAACAGGTAAAATAAAAGCTTGTAAAATAAACCTCTCCTAAGAACCGTCACCTAACAATTAATAAGGAAACGTAGCCTGGGACGCCCTCCTGCTAAATGAACGGACGACTTGAAGAAATACGCGTTGCAGTGGCTGGGTGAGAAGAACATAAAGAAGAATATGTCTGGGGGCTGGTTTTTGTAGAGATATATTAAGCAGCGGAGAATCACGGGCTAAGATACCATGTCACAACTTCATAAATTTAAGTCAAGAATAGTTAGCCTAGACTCCAACGACCTTTTACACTACCACATTAAATAAGGAACTAAGTCAAGTCATTCCAAGCTTAATTATTTGCTTTAAATTAATACACGACATTGTCAATATTACATCAAAGGAAAGTAATTATTCCGTGTCTGTCGCATTCTCAAGCCATTATAGGCCATATGTTCTTTTAATTATACGGGAAATGAGGAACATGTTCCGATATGAGTGGGAAGTAAAATAAATACGTATTCTGGTTGACAGGCCTTTGATCTTGTTTATTCATGTTTGTGAAATTTTCTTATATTATATAGTAATGGCGTAAATTCTAAGATTAAAGTTATCGCTATAATCTTTTTAAGGTGAAGTTAGGCTACTTAAAGATATTTTCATTATTTGAAACGAAACTTATTTGAAACTTTTGCGTAATCGGATTTGAAGTCTGAACTCAGTTTTTATATAAACAAAAAAAATATATAATGAACTGTAGAAAGAGTTTGTACCTATTTGTTAGAACGCTGAATGAATGAAATTCTTTATTGCATTCCTGTTTCAACTTGGCCTACTCATTACTTTAACCTGAGATATACAGAAGCATTAGTCGGCCTTATCGCTAAAAGCGATTTCTTTTAGCCAATACAACGGGCAGTGAAATGACTTAGAGGAAGATGTAGGTTATGCAATAAAGTAATACAAAATAATTCTAATAATAATGTAATATAAAATAGTAAATACATACATATGTATACATAAAGTGAAGACAGTAGAAGAAAGAAAAACTGATGTAAAAAATAATTACAATAAGGAAAGGAAATGTGCTTTGACGAGTTTTTTAAAAGTAGCAAGTCTAATGTTTAATATAATATGTACCTGATTGGACAATACAATACCTTCTGTGTGCATGTAGTTAGTAGGTATTTGTTCTATTTTAAATATCCTACGTTACTAAAATTGACTTCACAAAAATATTTGAAGAAAGCAAAACAAAAATAGATTTGAGGTAGATTGTCCCCAAGTTGAATATCGGATTGGTTACACGAAGGTCCGTTGGGATCGAAAGATATTGGTTTTGCTCAAAACAAAACCGTCGGCAGCATTTCTTCTACGTGTTATATTATATTCTTCTTATATAATATTTCTGTATAACAAGACCTCCAAGAAAATAGCTTTTCTCCTGAGTCTATGTGAAATTGATTTTGTTTAACAAAATATCTAAAATACTGTTCACTTAGACGATATTATCTAGAAATTATGTTTGTAACATGAGCAATTAAGTCTACATAGGAGTATTTTAGGTATTTCCGCTCTTGAAAGAAGTTATGTAGCACTACATAACTTCTTTCAAAAGATTCCACTGCGATAACACTTTGTGTGACGTGACATTGTCACGGAATTGGGTTTAATGAAAACTAGTTTTTAGCCCCAGCTAGAACTAGATTTTAACGACACGGTTTACCTGCGGTTAGGCGAATTAGCCGCGCCGAAAATAAACCGTATATTATGCTTGTTACCCCCACGGTTTTCCGCCGGGTGGAGGCACGGCTAGTGTATTTTAGATGCAAACTTCATGTGTCATTTATGAGTGCCGTGCAACCGTCCGGTGTCGTTAACAAACTTTCATAGACCTCCATACAACACTGCTCGATATCTTCACGGTGCATAAGGAGTACGTGCCGCGCCGTATGTTTTAAGAAGCTCCCATAGTGGCCCATACAACACTAACGGGTGTAGAAGCCGTGGTCACACCAGGTTGAACACCAGTGTGACCAGTGTCACACGGGATATAACTGTGAGGAGATCTTACTCTAAAAATTGATCTCTTATCGTCTTTTGATAATTTCTGAAATTTCTCCACTAAATTTCTACAGTAAGTACCTCAATTGATTCCGGTAAATAATAGGAAAACATAAATCATCAAAAGCTCCACCCTTATTTTTTTTACAGACCTAAACTGTATTTGAAGAACGATCAATAAATCTCCTACTGATTTATATACGCCTGGTGCCTCTTTACCGGAACATCTTCAACTTATGTGTGAGGCACGCGAGTAGGGTGGCAGCGCAACATTACTCGCGTCACTTACTCAGCGACCTACGAGGATGCGACCAATATTTGGGAACATATGGTGAATGGAATTAGAATTGCTAAAGAACGTATGGGAAGAATGAGGACCGGAGAAAGGAAAAAGCGATGGAAGACGTACTCCCATCTGCATCCGTTCCATCTTCAACGAAAAATTAACAATAAAAGCATAAAACTTCTACTGATTTATGTTCGCCTAGTATCTATACATGTGCAATAAACGAAAAATAATAATTCTCTATTAATCGGAATTTATGCTGAGGAAAAGGCCGTTAAATCGATGGGATATATTCCAGCACTAGCTAGGGTGACCACGGGCTCTTCACAAAAAAAATATTATTCTTTGTCACACAACGTGATGTGACCACAGGTCCGTCGCCCCTGACGAGCATAGGTTTCCACGGGTTTTTTTCGTGTGCTTTCAAGAAGTTCAATTCTTTTGTCCTCACTAAACCTACTATCACTTTTTTAAACGACAGACGAGCATACAGTCCACCTATTGGTAAGTGGATACTGTTGTCCATAAACATCCGCGATACATGCCAACATCAATCCAGAATGAGAAACGTTGGCACGCCCTCAGATGCGCTGCTTACCTTCGCAGATTAAGGAATAGATTGGGAGAAAGGGTTGGGAAATTGGGGATGTATAGGATGGGATGGGAATGGGCTCTGGCATATCTCACTCACTACCGAAACGCGTAAGAAAATTGAGGAAATACAATAAATTAGTAAATGCAGTAAATACATTTCAAGGTAATGTTTAGGTTGTAAGTTAAGAGTTTTGATTTTAAATATGTTAATTACGAAGAAAATTTTACACTAGCACAATGTGCTAATTGCGCTATTGCTATATAAAAAAACAGCTTTTAATTATTTTCTTTCACTAATGAGACTCCGTACCAAAAAATAACATAACCCATGTTACATCTTAACATTCCAAATGCCTTCATATTCCGCGAGCATTTTCCATTGTTTGTCTTCGCCATTCACCGGCAGGAGTAATACCCGTTATAACCGGATACATCCGGTTATGACTCGTTATTACTGGTATAAGCGGCATCTAGAGTAAATGACGGCTATTATTAAAAATGAGCTGAGGTATATTATAGTCTTTTAAAGAGTAACAAAATTGAAATACGGTCACAGTGGAGTCCTTGGTCGTATTCTGTAATACAATGAAATCTTTTACAGATTTCTCGTTAATATTTTGTTTTTAATATTGCATTAAAAATTACATCTTAAAATGTGAAATGCCTTTTTTGTCGGCTAAAATGTGAATGGCTAAATTCTCGTGGCCATAATGGCCTTTCAAGAGTCACCGGACATGAGTGTGAAATGCAATTTTGGTTACATCATATCACTAGAAACGGATATTTAGCGGAACGCCTAGTTAATTCAAGGATGAAGTCAGCGATTAGTCAAGTGTTCTCGAATTCACAGTCATTAAATCGCTTGAATCTAATGATCTGTGGATACCAGACCATATATATATAGGATGTCTTGAAAATCGAAGGTGTCTTGCGCATGAGGGATTTATTTGTATAGCCTTAAAGCACCACGGTGGCGAGACCACTCTTATAGGTGGTGAAGTTCGTTAGTTTGTGGTAGCGGCTTCACTATCCCTTAGTCGCATTTTCTGACAAAAGATGGGATGATGGGATATTCTAAAGCCGGCCACACGCCCTATTAAATTGAAGGGTATTAATGGTCCCAATCAGCAACCCGCGCCGTCTAGGCGCTGTGCTGATTTTACTAGTATTGTGAACGGCTCTGTACATTTTAATGAGGTTTTAATTAAGAAAATAATCGACAATAACTACTTAAAAACAGAACTGCCCTCTATAAGTTTCGCCGTTAAAATCTACACCGTTCAAACGAGCCTTTATATCTGGAAACCACAGATGGTCACTACGCTGACATAAATTGATTTAAATGTAAAAGGACTTTTCAAACTAAAATTCAGTTAGCACAACCGCTAAAAGTTTTAAATATGCTGGAAATTTTCACGAACTTCACACTGTCGATATCCGTCCAGCCTACATGGTGTATGGAGGACCACGGAAATGCGTTCGTACAAATTTAACGTACAGTCAACCCTAGGGTAATGTATACCCATCGGTATCATACAGTGCTTGTAATAAGGACTAGAAGCGGATGGTTTTGGGTACATTAGTGTTGCTGAATGTACATGTGGGCGTTCAAGCATAAAGGGTCCAGATCTCGACTTCCAGTTTCCGAGAGATTCATATTTTATTTTTCACTGAAATGTGGACCTTTTTTCTATGCTTAGACTGTTTGTACTGACCTCCTTAGAAAAACAGGCACAAGTACATTTTGACGACAGTCGAGAAAAGAAGAAGAATTTAAAATAAAGCTAGAAGAAACTTGGGAGTTTTGGATAAAATAAAAAGAATAATCATTGTTTATTCCTTTTGTTTATTTTCAATTTCCGAACATAATGTTAGATACTTATGCTTTCGTTAAAAATGTCAATAATGTTTCTTCTGAGGAGGGCAGAATACTTGTGTCTGGTTTTTTATTTCATTGTAAAATTAATATATATAAATCATGGGCAAATTTGTGAAAAAGATACGGTAAATTTTCTTGTTAAAATCTCACCCACTATGAAGCTACCAAGCGGAACTATATTTTTTCAGATCAAACTTTAATTTCTATTTTCTCGAAATATACTTGAATATACTTTTAGACTTTGAACTTTGGATTCTTTTCCTGTTCTTGATGTTTTTATTATGTGGTCACACATAAATTCTAGATTCCAAACCTGCACATCACACCATCAACCGTGCCGCTCTGTTCAACCCAAAGGTTGGTTGATAGAGAATGCCTCCAGGCATTAAGCTCGACGATTAAATGTCGCGCACTGTTCGATCCAAAAATTATTTTATATCGCGAAGCCATACGCTGTGGAACGAACTGCCCAGGTGTCCATGGGCGGCGGTAACACTTACCATCACGTGGGACCGCTTGCTCGTCCGCCCACTAGTCTATAAAAAAAAAGTGAATTTTTTTTTTTTTCAATATATAAGTATTCAAATACTCGTAATTCCAATACCACCTATATGGAATTCAGGACCCTTTTGCTTGGACACCCACGTGGTATACGAGTATACCATATGGTATACTCGTAAATCTAGGGTTTTAGGCTAAGGGAAGGCTCGGATACACCTTATATTGGTGGGGTGAGATTGAAACGATCTACGGTGCATATCACTATCCTTACTGCACACTTTTCATTATCGTCGAATTCATGGGTCCAATAACCACAAAGTTCCAAAGTGGTCCGTCTGAGTTACGCCAAAAGCCACAGAGTGGGTAGAACAATAGACCGGGATCTTTTGTGAAGTAATTGTAGCCGCATTTAAATTCTTTAGTAGTCTTTTGTTTTGTTCTTTCATTGCTAGCTACACAAATGTTTTTTATCCGCTCTTGTAAAATGCCCCGCGGTCTCTTTGTTTCATATTTTGGGAGTCCATTAAGAAAATAGGTCATCGTTATAATAATATATAAAATATTTGTATGGACATTAGCCATACAAATGTTGTTACGCCCTGGAATGCACCGTCTACCTTTGTATATTTAGCGAGTGTGTTACGAAGTAGATTTGGAAAAAGTGAGGTAAAGATTCATTTTCTTCATATACTTTTTATTGTACACACAAATGATAAAAAATAGTTACAAAAGAAAATGCATATAAGAGGCGCGCTTATCATTAGGATATTTCTACCAGTAAACCTGGGAAAGCAATAGGTTAGCAGTTAAACTTACACCAATAAATCATTAGACAACGTAAAAACAATCTTGTAATAATGCGAACACTCGGTTGATTAATACATTAGCACAATAAAGGCCTTTTGCATTTAGGTATATAATTGATCGTGTGGCGTGGGCCGGCTTTAGAACGTTGCGAGCCCATCTCTTCCCTTGGGTGTCGTAAAGGCGACTAAGTGATAACATAGAGGCTGCCACAAGCCCAGAGGAACTACACCACCTATAAATGGTGGACTCGCCAACCCGACTGGCCTGTCGTTTGAAATTCATACATCCCTCATGTGCATGTGGAGTCTCCCTACGTCCACCCGTGGACGAAACTAGGTTAAAATTATGGTTAGTAGTTTTACAACAGAAAGTATAAAGTTAGTTTTTTCTGATTAAAATGAGATTTATCACTTACTAGCTGTTCCCGGCCACGCGTTGCTGTAGCTGCCCAACAGATGGCGCTTGTCATGTTTTTACCTATTTTACCTGGTATATAAAAACACGCGTATTCGAATGCAACGTTGTGTCAAACTTTCGGAGATTTAAGATTTTGAACAAACGAACGTTTACATTTTTATATATATATCATAGATATATTTTTTGTTCTCTGGTATCAGATTTCGTTTGCTTTAATATTAAATTATAAGTTAACATACTCATACAAATATTATTATGATTTATTCACGATATTCCATTTTCAAATATCGAATTCATTTTACGAATGAAAAGTTTATTATTACTCGTTGGCAGTTCGGTGGAGAGATTTTCTGTCTGGAACGTACAAATACCTGGATTCCGTTTCAAGGATTTTTGTATTTCGAATAAAACTTTCCAGCCAGGGAGGAGCGCTCCAAAACTAGTGTTGGATTTCAATCGAGTTAAGAAAGTATTCACATGACGTACCAGAGATAAAGTAACAGATTTTTTTTAGCAGTATCTACAACATATTAACATAATATATACAATATATTACAAAGTCAAAATAATTTATCAACAGAAAACAAAATATTTCATTTTACATTAAAATCTAGAATTTAGTGAGAACATAATTAGTGAGACTTAATGTATCGTAGATACCTACGAATATATATCTTACAATTTCTACGCCTTATATCATTCTAATTGGTATCTGATACAAATCGTATTTTACTTAATTAAAAAATTAATTATTTCCATCGCTTGCTACTAACAAACTGTTACATTGGGAATACAAGTCAATACACTGTTACAAGTCGCATTGGGGGAAGTGCGAAAGGTTTTCCGATGAGATGACAGGAGGTTTATATTTTATTATGTTATATTTATAAGTTTATATTAATTATTCTGAGGTCGTGCTTTTATACTACCAACCTATGTTACTTCTGGTTATTCAACTAAACAATCATGTGTTTTGTATAAACATATTCCTAAAATATGGTTGGGTTCCATAAAAATAAGTATTTCAAAATATGTGAATTATTTATTTATATATATATATATATATATATATATATATATATATATATATATATATATATATATATATATGTTAATACATTATTCCGGATTATCATAAATTATTGAGTAATTATTAATTTATTACAAATAAAATATTAAATTATCAGTCTTCATAAGTAATAAGGTAATAACTGTCTTTATAAACACACAAACTAAAAATCCTCAAAACTGTTTATAATTCTTGGATTGTGTGAATCACGTCTTTTGGCGTGTATACTTAATTTTTATTTTAATGTCCGTAGTCATCATTATCCTAAAACAAAAATTTCTTGTTCAATATAGAAAAGTGAGTAGGTACTTATGTAGCTTTTACTTAAACAGCGTAACAAAGAGATAAGCGTCCTTTTCAATTTTCTTAAAAAAATATTTTATTAAGTAAGATATGCGAGAAATAGGTAAATAAATTTATTATTATTATTATTAAGATAGCCCGGTAGCAGCTTAGCAGCATGCAGCAGCTAAGTCAGGGTAAAGAAAAAAATATAAATTACACTTTTGAAATCGGTTAAGTAGTTTTCGAAATTTCTTTGAACAAACAAACAATTTCTAATTTCTTGATTATTATGTAGGTATTAGTATAGATATAGCAAAATGTTTAATCGAACATTAAATCTTAAAGTCCTTACAGATTGAGAACCGCTGACAACTGCTAAGGAAATTATTCCGGATCTACTCATAACTAATTGAATATTGCAATATCTAATTGAATAACTATTCACTATAAACGACAATCTATCGTAAAAACAATTATTTAATCAAATAACGTATCAGGTTTCCAAGTCGGGACACAACACATGTCGGGATAATACCGAATTTCTAAAAATGGCGCGAAAATGCATTTGTCTCAGAAAATGTGACACAGCATTTATGTGTTGCGACCTGCGTCGACTGAAGTGGAGGAATGGAATAAGATGGCGTCTGCTATGTAGATAACGGTCGCCACGCCAGTGTAAAAATCTTGCTGCGTTTAGTAGAAATTTCAAATGTATGGAATTTACCCAAATTCGAAACTACCCCCAAAGCACCTTACTTTACTTGAATAAATAAAAAAAAATCGTAACCGGCCCTTTTGCCGTCCACTGTTGGACATGGACCTTCACATATACGTTGTCTAGTGCGCGAGGGGTGTACGGTCGTGGCACGCTGGTCAAACTGGTTGAAGAGTCCACTCTTTTAGAAGTGGTGTAGTTCCTCAGGTCTTGTGGTAGCGACTTTATTATCCCTTAGCGCCTTTTACAACACACACGGGAAAGGATGGAGTAGTACCTACTAAAGCCGGCCGACAAACGAATTCCTGAACAATTGTTTTTTCAGTGTGACATGTGTTTGTAGATGTATAAGATTGTTGTTCACTTGTGTAATTCTAATTATTGTATGCGCTTAAGGTGGGACATAGCTGTGCTATATAAATTTTAAACATGATAACTTTATAACCTATGGTCCATAATAAAATGATTTGATTTGACAATGTAATTGCTAATCGCAAAATTCAAAATAAAAAAAAACATAACACTGATTACAAACTATAAAGGGTTACTTAGCAGCAATTATCAAATGGCACACGATTTTAATTCGTCGAAGCCTGGAGTCCAAATTAACATGCGTGGTATGATTTAGTTACCAAGTGTTGTTTTACGCACACTAAGACAAAATTCAATCACGTACATTCAAGTACATAATTTTTACGTAGCGCTAAATTTGACATTTTGCGTCATTTTATGGGCAATATTAGATTTTTCCCAGTTCATTGTCAATGTTCAGATACTAACAGTTTATTCCATTTATTTATTATTTTATTTTATTTTTTTTATTTTAATTAAGCTTTGTGATGAAATTATAATATTTTCATCCCATAAAAAATAAAAAAACAAATTTCATAATAACAAAAAAAATAAAAAAGCACAGGGAATGTTGAAGAATATCGATACTAAAAATGAATGAATCGGCACAACACTACGGCGATTCTTTTTTCAAATTTCAACTGAAGTTTCTTACCGGTCAGCAACCAAACCTATTGTATAGGAACTTGCTTTTGTCAATACGATACTTCGGATCCTTAGTCAGTGAAGTGTGAGTTGTATACACTATGTCGGTTCCTCTGATATGGATGAAAACCTTTCAGAGAATAATGGACGAACCTTTAGCGACCTTTCGGAATTACATACCAACAAACACATTGGTAAATATATTCATTGAAATGAAAAGGGAACTTTTAAGTCAGTTATTGTGTTTCATGTAGAATTTCTATTTTGTACTCATTTATAAAAGCTAACGTTTCCTGTTCTCTTTTATAGATACATACAGTATTAATATTTAAAGGGCACTTTATTATGGTAAACAAAACAGGTAAATAGAACAGCTCCTTTCAGAGGGTGAATGTGTGGAGTGTAACTATTTTTCACTATTATATACCCTGGCCAAAAGTTGTTGGTTTCCGAGATAATTAAAATTATGTATTTTTCTCAAATACTTCTACCTACCATCAATAAAACTCAATTATTTTGTTAGTTCCCATCCCATTGTGTCCATTATTCCATTTGCTGACCTTTTGTCCAACCCTTTCTCCAAATCAATACCTACATCTCCAAAGATGGACAGCGCGCATCCGGGAGCGTGCCAACATTTGTCATTCTGGACTGATGTTGGTATTTACCGCGGATGGCCGTGGGCGATGGTTCCACTTACCACCACCGGATGGGACTATAAGAGCTCGTCTGCCGCCTTCATCCTACAAAAGAAATTGAGAAAATTCAGAAAATTTGCCACATTTTTCATCAATTTAAATTCAACTTAATGCCTTTTCATCTTGGAAGAGCAGAGATAATAATGTCATATAAAGTTGCGAAACATACTTATTATCTTCGTACCAAAATAAGTTCCTAGAACTTCCTTTGACTGGCTTTATAAGATGCGTCAACCCCACTTCTTTATGACTGGAACATCAAAGTGAGAGGAGTATTCAATAAAAGAGCGACGGCTTGAATTTTACTGCGACAAAATTCTATGCGACCTTTTATACAACACGATACGACATCGATCCGATACATACATACGTTGCTTTGGTATCGTGTGACGTTTCTCATTGGTTAACGTTAGTTGCGTAGTGCAGTGTATTTGAGTTGATATGTAAAGAAAATCTTCTGTTGAATGTTTAAGTACACTTTTAATTACTTGAAACGTCCTAATAACTGCTTTTTCATTGAATCGAATTTAAATTGATAACAGCCATTGACTTATCAACTCTAATGCACCCAAAATTGATAGTTCCTCTGTATCAAAACTTGCATTAAATGATGGCGTATGTATCGATATCGGAGCGATGTTGTGTTTATGTTTACAGTTGTATTTACTCTGATACTTATGTGACTAGTTTATTTGTAACAGATTTGGAATCTAATAGCGACTCTGTATCGCTATCGAACTGATGTCGTAACGGTCAATCTAAAGGCCTCTTTTTATTGCAGGGGAAACTCAACTCAATACGAAGCAAATCGACTGAAGTTTCCTTCGATTGCAGCGAAAGAAATGATGCAAATATTAAGACGTTGCAATTATTGAAATATTGAATCTAGCGAATAAAAGGGAATTAAAGTTGAAAATCACTTTGAATTCGAAGGAAGAATTTTATACTTCTTATTTTATTTTATGATGTATTGCACAGTTGACTCATTGAAGCTTTAACTAAAGTTTGAAATCGATTATAAGTTTAATTTCTATACAAGTATCGGTACGTTCATAGTTTCCTGGTAAACAATTACAACCAATAAATTACTTTATCGCAGTGAACTTTACGAACATGCCAACATTTGCTTTTTTGACTGATGTCGGCGTATGTCGCAGATGTCCACGGCCTACAGTATCCGCTTACCATCAAATAAACTGCTAAGCAAACCTCTTTTGCTAAGGTATTGTTAAAGACATTGTACAAAATACAAACATTTGTTTACAGACAAATGTTTGTTAGCTAATAACATTCATTTATATTTGTTTAGGCCCAGTCTGGGTTCACACATTGAATATAATTGGCGTTAACGTCCACAAGAGAGCCAACGGTAGCGGCTGGATATGAAGAACTAAATATCGAGTGTGATGGCGAGGAAGAGACGTGGGAGAGGTCTCTCAAGGCACGCCATCACTATTTAGCTCTCCGCTATACCGTAACACGTACTGCATTCCCCTCTTTATCCTATTCCCCCAATATACGTACGTGCTGCGGTAGTGAGTGAGATATCCCAAAGTACTTTCCCATTTTCCCAACCCTTTGTCCAAATCTATTCCTAAATATCCAAAGGTAAGCAGCAGCGCATCAGGGACCGTGCTAACGTTTGTTATTCTGAACTTATATTGGCATGTATTGCTATGATCTATGGTCGACAGTATCCACTTACCAACAAGTGGACTATCGCTCGTCTGCTGGCTTCTTTCTATAAAAAAATGGTAATTATAACTTTTAGATTTGATTCTTTTATATATATATATATATTTGTATTTACCCAGGTACATGTACCCTGTCAGTACCTGGCAGTGTACCGATTATAGAATAGTATTGGAATACATGTCAACAAAATATAAATTATGATAAAAAAATACACTTACTAATTTATACATTATACAAAACTATATAATTTAGTCGACAACAAAATTAAATTACTGTTATATTAATAAAGATTATTACGTATATTGTTCTTAGTAATTATACATTTAATTTATTTTATGCAATTTTTGTATAGAGGAAGGTGCCTGCCTATATTTCGGATACCATTTTGTTTTGAAAGTGTAGAATTAAAAATATTGAACCTTTGGTTAAGGATGTGACATTATTTCTTACTATAAATAGTGTACTTTAGGATCCTGACGTTAAATATCCTGACGTAAAGAAAAAGAAAATATTTTTTTTTTTTTGCAAAACCCTTTGTTGTAATTTCGGATACATAACAATTTTAGGATAATAATGTTAAAAATATAATAAAACTATGCAATATGAAAAATGTTTAAACATTGCTAATTTGGGAGTTGGAAGTTGCAGCTTATTTTTCCTATGTTCACATTTAAAACGATCATATAGTGTCATGTGTTTTCTGACGAAGATGCTATTTCGAAAAGATATATGCCTGTAAATGTATGTACTTTTTCCTTAATAAAATATGTCCCGCAGCTTTCTCTTTGACGTATGTTTACAATTATGCGTAGCCTTTTTTTGGGAATGACTAAATTCTTGTAGCCATAATGGCCTTTCAAGAGTCACCGGACATGTATGGTCTAGGGCGGGCGCAGAAGGCGCTCAGCCAGGTGCAAAGAGTGTGTGCAGCAACGAGCCTAAGGGCTCCCCCGCCGGTCTACCGGCGGAAGGAACGGACCTCGGTTTAGGGCGTTGCTTTGGGAGGGTACCGCGGGATCGTGAGTTGGTAAGAAGCGTTTTGCGTAGGCATTTCTTTTGTAGTATGAATATATCCCGTGAGGACTGTGGCCCCACAGGACTACTGAATACCGTTACCAAGCATGCGCATAGGCGTAGTATACAGACAGTGTATATTTAAAATTTGTGTATGATTTCAATATTTAAATATGACGCGGACGGAATTGCGGGCAACCGCTAGTGCGAATATAAACATACTCTTAGGACATACGAGTACTCCATATTAATAATGTTAAGCAATTTTATTTGGTGTTCTATTAAAGCTCACGTTGAACACGCTTGGAGCTGCGGAATAAAGAGCGGCCATTTTTCTAGACAAATTGAAATGGGGTGGAGGGTAAAAGAAATTGTTTCGTGCATTCACCCCGCGTAAACTCCAGGTTAACTGGGTGTTGGCAACGTTAACTACTGTAACAGAGAAGTTTACTGCAGTTGCATTTTTAATAGGGTTTCGGACCATAATACAATCCTACGCGGATGGGTTGGGGACAGCGATTCGCGATTGCGAATGAAAATAATCAAATTATTCGATTATTAAAGTAATTCTCTAAATCTTTAAAGATAAGCAGCACATCAGAGGGCGTGTCAACTGGACTGACGTTGTCACGTACCACAGATGTCGCAAGGCGACTGTGTCCACTTACCCCCATGCAGGGCCGTCTTTACCAGGGGGTGCAAGGGGTGCGGTGCACCCCGGGCGCTCACCTTTTAAAGGTAATGAAAAAATATAACGCTATAGTAAACAATTACACAATAGGATATTTGACTGTCATAGGATACACAATAGGATATTTGACTGTCATAGGATACACTCCCGCACCCCGGCGCAGAATAGACTTAAGACGGCCCTGCCCCCATGTGGACTGTATGATCATCTGTAGTCTTCTTTCTATAAAAACAAACGGAACAGAAAAGAAGTGGGACGGACAAAAAAGCATATAAATATGACGAGCGTGATTACCATCTGTTACTAATCACATGTCAAATAAATTATCTTAATTTAACTTTTTTTGGGGGAAATGTCCAATTCATAAAAAATCGCACAACAAAAGTTGGTTTTAGTGATAAACATTTACTGTTAGGAGGGTACAAAAATTTCTTATTTAACTCTGTACACTAATTTACTCGCGTGTCCCTTAGAATTTCCTTTGAAGGGTAGATTGCATATTTGTTTTCAATCGAATTTTCAAGGCGCGGGAAGCGAGTAACAAAATAAACACGAGTTTGATGTGTTGGCGTCGTATACAATGGGGTTGGGATTCGAATTTCGATTCCAGGTAAAGACAAATAGATTTATTTTTTTATGTCTCGTCCACACCGGGGCACACTTATGATGGCACATTGTGCCGACGCATTTCGGCTGATGTCTCCGTGTAAACCACAGGTATAAAGGTATAGATAACACAAGTCTATCAGTGACTCTTGAAAGGCCATTAGGTCTATATTGTAAAATTGTTAGATTGTCATGAATTAAATATAAAATCTGTGATAAAAGACCGCAATCGAATTATGATTATAACTTTTTAATTAGAAATACGTTTATGTAAAATCTGATTTATTTATGGAAATGCAGCAGACAGCATAGTCCATCTGATGGTAATGGATTGGGAGAAACGATTGAGAAAATGGGGAGGGATAGGACAGGATGGGAATGGGCTCTGGTATATCTCACTCACTACCGAAACACGTACGTACATTGGGGAAATATGATAAAGTAGGAAAATGCAGTACATTTCAAGGTAGTCTTCTGTGAGAGAGGAGTAACGTGGCCAGTCGAGTGTGCTCAGCGAGTGTGGGAATGCAGTGTGCACTCTCCACCTACAGTTGTGTGATTTTATTTTAAAAATTTCCACTCGACTCTTAGTGGGACCAAGAGTAACGTTTTATTTTCGCATTCATAATGGATAATAAGAACAATTGATTTTAAGTCTGTTACAAAACGCTTTAGGTTTATTTTTACTTGGCACTTAGCAGTAAGCACCACCTGGACCAAACAAGCATTCGAAGGATTACAACGCATTTTTGCGATTAGCAAACAACTTACCTAGAGTGACTAAGGTTTTGTATTCAACCTTTATATTCGATGCTCGAAAACCGAAAACATAAGATGTTTGCAACGTTGTTTTTACCGTACCATACCATTAGCCTATCTCCACCGCTGGATATAAGTTTCTCTGAAGGCTAGCCACCACACACGATAATAAAGCCATATGTACCCTTCCTAACCCTTCCTAAATATACAACGTGTCACTAAAATAACGCGAAAGCTGACAATAAGTGGTTTCAACATCGAGAGTAGAATCGATTCTACCAGCTTTTACAATAAGTTATTTTTCATAACTTATTGTTCGCCCCGCCTAGGCGTCCAGCCATTACCCGATACTGAGTAATGAGAGTTACGAACGTTTTAGATACAACAATTAAATGTTACATGTTTGAAACTCCTAATATGTACCCTGAAATAAATTTATTTTTTACTAGAACAGTTTTATATACGCGCGTGGATGCGTTATGTTATAATGTAGGTATGTTTTGAACTAAAATTTATTTATTTACTTATAGCCATTTATGTAACATATTTAACAAATATATTGCTAGTGTTAATGGCCAAACACTGACATTTAAATACATATAATAAGATAGTATTATCCACCATTTCAGTTTTAGGCTATTTTTTCTTAAATATTATCACTATATCCCACTATATATGACGGACTAGAATATTTTATACATTATATACATATACACCTTATATACTAAGTACACACAAAACTAAACGCAAATAAATAATAATACTTATTTGTAATGATATTAACACTGATTCTTCACCTCAAGGACGAAAATCGTCCTGAATGAACTAAAGCGAAAATTTCCCTTGTCCAACACAGCCTTGAATCAGATTGTTGATTTAGGTAGTTTGATCATCCGCCCGGGGCAACAGAGCTCTAGCAGAAATGGCAACGATCCACAGATTTATTTATGTCAGTTGTCAATGCTTTGATGCTTTATCTTCGTGTTTAATGCTGACCCTACAGTCATCTGCGAAGATTTATTGCTGTCCCTACCACGGCTTTCAAACCGGTTAAATTTTCTAAGCGGTTACTGTCTAAGCAGATAGGAAAGTTTAGTTTCGGTTTAAATTGTATGTTTGATATTAATCGGTTTTTTAAACAAACAGGTGTAAGATTTTCGTTTGCAATAGTGAGTGTCTTTTTTATACATATTTACATAATTGCTGTCCTATTGGGAAATAAAAAAAATTAAAATAACGTAAGATTATATATTAATTATTAATTAAGCACACCTTAATTAGCTTGTGGCCAAGTTGCACTCGGCTCACTTTACTTGCACCCTAGACTCCAATAGCCTTTGGGCGACTAGCCACGTTACGCCTCTCTCAGAGAAGACTACCTTGAATTGTACTGCATTTCCCACTTTATCCTATTTCCGCAATCTACGTACGGGTTTCGGTAGTGAGTGAGATATGCCAGAGCTCATTCTCATCTCATTCTAGCCCTCCCCATTTTCCCAACTCTTTCTCCAAATCCAATATCTCCTGTATCTGGGCGTATATATCTAGGTAGGCGTACCGACCTTTGTCATTTTGGACTAATGTTGTTGTTGTATGTTGTTTTGTATCGCGGATGTTCATGGACTAGTGTCCATTCGTCTTCGTCTGCCGCCTTCGTCCATAAAAGAAAACCTAGATTAGATTAACTATAAATCAAAGTTTATCATTTTCTTTTAACAACATTCAATATCCCGGGTTTCAAGTTTAACTTTATTTTTCAAGAAATTCACATGCATGAGAAAATTATCGTAAAGTATTGAAGAACGTTTTTGGGCGTGTCGTGGATATTTTAATAGAGTATACTGCGAGTAGAGCGGGTAATCGTGGATATCTGAATAACTGTTAATGAACGAAATTACAAAGTACAAGTTAGGCGTATTACATTAATTCCTCGGCTGAAACCTAAGGAAACATTCTAAATACGACCCTAAAATACAAAAAAAAGAGAATAACCTCCAACGAACGTAATACCACTTTTCCTACAATAAAAATACAAGTAAGTATTACGTTTTAACATTCCACGTGGAATACGAAAATGATATGTACGTCGTCTGAGAACAGAATTAAATTAGGTACATTAAGTCGGGCTTAATACGAGCCATACACAATAATTTTGTTGTGTCATTATTTGTCACAAATGTTCGTATATTCGATTATTTACTCGGTATTTAGTCTCCACTCTCATTCGTAAGGTCACCAGTGTAAGTTTAAGTCTCATAACACTGAGTTTCTAGAAGCCTAGCACCCGCTAGAAGCAAGAACAACGAAGCGAATTTTCGCAGGTGTACGAGCGCCGTGTGGTGTGAAACCGGCTATAGAATAGCACCACTTCATCTCTTCACGTAAAAGACAACTAAAATAACAAAGCCACTACCACAAGTCCAGAGGAACTTCACCACCTCTAAAAGAGTGGACTTGCCAAGCCTCATACACGAGACAATGTGCACGAGGAGTCCCATGTTCCAGTAGAAGTCGATCGAAGGGCAGGTTACGATTTACCGTAGTCTTCTGTAAGTATGAACTAAGGTAAAAAACATAGCTGCCCATATACACGCATATAATACAAGAACGCGTGGATATGCAAATGAAATGAGGCTGTTTGAAGGCTTCAGGAGTGGGATTAACCAGTATCAGGGAGGATTAGTTGTTTTTATTACACGCGTAAAATGTACGCATATTTTTTACGTATCATTCCCAACCATTTGTACAGTCTATGTTGTAATTATAAGAATTTACGTTGCTGCCTTTGTATAAGAGATGATACACACTATTGCAATAGTTACTGTGCAATAATCTCGTCAACGTACAGCTATTGCAGACACATTACACACTTGCAATTAATTGTGTTGCGAATTACGATTGTTGCGCTACGTTTCACGTACGGATTTCGCTGTGATAGTAAGAAAAAATGGCGAAAAAGAATATATTGGGTTCATCTACTACTTGTCGAAGATTAAAAAAAGGAAATATTCCTACATTTCACTCCGATTTAAGAAGTTAACCCGTATGCGTCTTTAAAATTTCAACGATATACTTGATAATATAACAAAGTGTACACTGTCGCGTAATAGGCATGATGACAGTATCAAAGAATTAAAGAATAAATGATTTTAGAGAAAAAAATATGTTGAAAGAATTGTAATAAATTAACCAGTTTTAATGTAAACATTGAGATTAATAATATTTTCAATAAAATAAAAGTATAAAATACTGCATTCGGCCATGTTAACTAAAACGCCAATCAGAGCGAATGACGTCACGCCTCAGTGAACATCACCGTGTCGCTTGAACTTCGATTGATTTACCTACCTACGTTTACCTAGGTGTAACGTCACAAGCGACGCCATGACACCTGCGAGTGTTTTCGCGCATAATTCAAAGTAGATAGAAAAAAAATGCATAATTTGCGTTAAAACTTATTTTATTGCTGAAATAATGTTATTTTCGGAAACAGTAGACGTGAATCTACATTATAGAAGCGGATTTCAAAATCCGTCATCATGCCTATTGTGTCGCACTAAAATTGCATGCGCTTGCAAAAGTTGCAAATAGCATCGCAACTAATTTTGACAATGTGTTCTCTCCTCATAAATTTCTTTCGATGGACGCTTGCACGGCGATTATTACAAGTGTGATCTTACTTTGCTATTCAGGAATCGGTGTAACGAGACGTTACAGACCTACACACGCAACTTTGACGGCCATCGACAACGATGTTATCATTATAAACATTTTTACGTAAGTTACAGGTAAAATTTCCTATTTTCATAGTGTAAAACTCCATATGTTTTCTGCTCTGCCAATCAAGCAAAGAAGAAAATCATCCACAGCAACATTTTCTTTGCGGTTCCTCTTTTTCCAGGAGTTGAAATTTTCGTGGATATACTTGCAACTACTTCCGCTGCATGAGTTACGGAGGAAAATAATAAAGTAAAATAAATAAATAACGTCACATGCATAATAAATAACATATTTAACAAATTTATATCCATAACATATAGCCCAGTCAGGAAAAGGGCGACTACGTGCAAAAGGTCGGGTAATTTCGATTTTTTTGGGTATGTTATTCGTGCGGGGACCCTATTCAAAACTCCAAGTTTTCGACCTCGACAGTCTACCGAATTAATTGAACGACAGAATTTGTGGCAAATTTACTGTAATTTAATTTATGCAAGTGTAACTTTTTCGACCAAACGCACAGTGCGTTTGGTCGAAAAAGTTACACTTGTACACGTTACACGGTAAGAGATATGTAGCAAAAACTGAAACATCATCCAACAATTTCGCAGCTTTTCGAGGCGACAGTGCCGGCGGTTGCCTGCCGAGATCGAAAACTTGAATTTTTAAATAAAGCCTCGGTAGGTACATAAAACATACCAAAAAATCGAAATTACCCGACCATTTGCAAGATACGATTTGACTAATGTATAATTTGACTGGACTATCAGTAACACTTATTGGAATAAATATAACATACTCGTAACAGTTGTCACATTTGTTCTTAAATTGACCGTTAGCAAAGATAGGAGTACTAAACTTTAAAGTTACTGTATTTTAAGACCTGACAACGCTTGTCTTACCGCTGTTCAGTCATACTATTCCTCGCAGAAAATAGGATAAAAAATACCATACCACCAACCTATATGTTTTCACTATTGGATATAGGTTTTTAGATGTGTTCCACTATTGGATATATATTTGGTTAATAATTTAGAGTACACTTATAATTCTGGGAGGCGTCGAGAGATTTCACTGCCATTGATATATAGTAGGTATATGGTTTCCAGATTTCCCGTTAAAGAATGTAGTCATGTAAAGTATCTCCCATATAATGTAGTGCCACGTTGTTAGATTGCCAGTATCTAAGCAAAGAATTCATACCTCATTATTCCCTTTTATTTGACACCACTGGCATTCACATTTAACGAATTACTTAACTACCGTGAAAAGCATTTCGCTGGCTCAGAGAATTGTAGTACCTTTGCTCATTAAAAAACCTCAAAGGAATGTTTACTTCCACGGTTAAGTCTTGATAGCAAAGATAAAACGGAACAGTCTCGTAGAAAGTGTTTTTGTTTACAAAGACACTTTTATAACAATAGTCAGCTGTACTAAGTGCTATTTGTGGTTATATATCTAAGAGGTCATATTGTCGAGTACAGAATTGTTAATTTTGGATTTTTTCTTAAAAATTCTTTATTGTTTAAATTCTTAAGTATTAGGTAAGGCAAAAAATGTTATTTTCAAGATTCTAAGTTAAAAAAGGAAATTTAATGTTATCATAAATTTAAAAAAATGTTTAGACAAGAATTAGACTAAAATTTTAAAATTTGAATTACCCTATCTAACAACATACGCATATTTGTACAGGGGTTGAGTATTTTGATTTTTAAAATATTTTTTTTAATTGAATATATTTTCTCCGAAATTAGAAAGTCGTGATATCCGTAAATTCTTCACAATTTTCCTAAAAAAAAAATATAAGTCGGCACTCACCTCCACAGGTCTCTCGAAAATCCGGACAACAGTCTCCTAATTTCAAGCAGGCATGGTCACAGTAGCACGGTTTATCCGTCAAGTCCTCTATAATGGCGTTCTGATGAGCCTTCTGAACAACACACGAACTGTCCCTCCCCGGACAGCAAAGATTTGCATCCCTGCAGTAATTCGCGCCACAGTTTCCCGCCAAATACACGGCACTCGCAAAACACAACCAATAGCGAAGCATTTTCAACTTGTACTATGAAATTAACGGTCCTTTTTCAAATTATTCAAATTAATTACCACTCTTTTATTTTTTAAATTATCAAGAACTGGCACTGTGAATTCCTTTTTTAAATGCGAGTGACACTTGATTTTAGTACTGTCAATAACTTTTTAATTTTTTAATTCAAGGTTGGTTGTGTGTCATTTCAATTCGGTTTTCCGGCACCCGTCTGAAACAAAGAGAAAGTTTGTTATTGGTGTATCAAAACTTTGCTTGGGTCTCAAACTGGTCTGAACATTGTTTCAAATTGAAACGTAATCGACAAAGGGAATCAAAATTATAGAATATATAATTTAATTATATATAATTGATATACAAAATGATGTACAAAAGGCGAGCTTATCTCTTTAAAAAATTTCTTTGAGCAAACCCGGCGACAGTGGTTGGGTGTTCGGAGTAAGAGTTCGAATAAATGTTTGATCAATCTCTATCTCTCTCAATATATTACCAATGGTCTGTAACGAAACAAATAGTCATAGCCAAAACCATATTATAAGGGTACAGCGTTTTTCGATGATCACACCAGATACCTTTTTTTTTCTTCATATACCTATAGCAATGATGCAATTAGCACATTCTGCCGGTGTCTAGTTTTTTTCTTAATAAAGAATTTCAAAGTCTAAAACGTATCCTGTGAATGTCCAGTCCCGTCGAAATAAGTCTGAGGACAGAAGAAGACTCCTTGGAAGCACACGAAATCCCACGCTTTTATTTGATTATCACAAACACCACGCACGCATAACACTTTGAAGTTTAATAGACTATCATTATTAAATCACAAAACCCACAGCTCGTCGACCAAGTTTCGTTATATTCGTTGAGTGAAATTTTCACTTCGTCTTCGACGAACCACTGAATGGGTCCCCGAAAACAAACATGTCTCGGATCGTTGGGAAACCCTGTGATTTATTTTTTTATTTCCTGCGGGACCCACCATTTCCTGTACTTATCTCGTACTCGTATAAGTACTCGCTTCAGGGTTAAAAAAATGCTTCAAATATTAAAACGAAACCTAACATTACACCGACATGCAAAAATATCCCATCGATAAGTGGTGAGGCTTTGGGGCCTTTGGGGCCGAACCACCGTCTTCGGAGGCCCACCGTCCCGGTGGGAAGCGGAATTTTTTACGAAATGTGAAAATATTCTTTTTCTTGGAAACCTACCTAATATTTTTTTCCAAATCTACCCAATATATCATGTTCTATAAAATCTAACCAAATAAATTTCTATTTTTCTACTTCGATCATAGGTCAGCAACTAAAAGTAGGGTCCTTAACCGTTATCTAGGCGGGCAATACGTTATTCCTGACATTTACCGCGATAAGAAAGTGTCACACTACCGATTTTAATAGCTTTTATTTTTACTTTACTAATGAAGTGATTTATTAAAGTTTATTGAAGAGCTCTTATTATTTCTAACTCGCATATTTATTTAAAAGACACTTTATTAAAAGTATATACGAAAATAACATAGGTATAAATGACACTATTATTTTAAAGGAATTCTTATTAATACACCGTTATTACAGATATATGACATTAATTATCATATAAATAATTACACTAAACTTTAAATCGTTCTAAACATAACATAAAGCCACTAACTATTTTTTCACAAAAACGTTTGAGCAATTGCAATTCTGTTTAAATATAATCGACTTTAATCAGAAAGGCACCAAACCACAATCATACTTTTTTCATAATAAAGAATTTCGTGACAATAAACTAAAAAATAGTGCATATATTATGTAGTCGGAAAAGTTCGCGGCCTTTTTGAATGTATGACTTTAGCGTGCTATATTTCTGGCAACACTGATCACTGATCAACACCGTTTGACAGCTGACTTTTTTGTAATGGCGGCAAATTGAAATTACAAGTTTTATAAATTTTTAAATGTAAGTTAATTAGGAGAAAATTAGATATGTTTCACAAATTTTTATTCGACAAGGGTATGAATGCTTCTAATGCTCGTAAAGAGACTTGTGGTGTTTACGGAGAAAATGCTTTATCTAAAACGACTGCAAGAAAATGGTTAACCACCGACAAGTCGGACTAGCGGTCATAGTGTATTGGGCGTTTTGTGGTTTAATAATGATAGTTTATTAAACTTCAAGGTGTTTATCGTGCGTGGTGTTGGTGATAATCAAATAAAAGCGTGGGACTGCGTTTTTCGTGAGCTTCCAAGGAGCCCCCTTCTATCCTCAGTATACCCACTATCGCTTTAGTGAGCGACTCCTGACTTACGTCAACGGGAGTGGACATTGACAGGATATGTTTTAGACTTAGAAATTGTTTGTTGCGAAGAAAACTTGACACTGGCAGAATGTGCTAATTGCACCATTGCCAAATATGAAGAATAAAAACTAGAAGCGAAAATGTGGTGACAATATGTGACGTTTTGTGAGAAAAGGGGTTCTCATTTCTCACAAAAGTATGTACTTTTGTGATGATCCTCATCACCATAAAACTATCGCCAGATGTAAAGTCTATAGGATGCAGATAGGTACATTTATCCTCACGTATTTGTCTAATAGCCCCGAGATTCATATTAAATCAATGCATAGCTGAAATTTCAACTAAAACATCGAGTTACAGAGCTATGCCCTCGACAGAGCTCCCGAATTATTAATCAAAGCATTACGAAGTTTCTACACTTCCGATAAAATGTGGTTCAATATGTAAAATCAGCATCAAGCCGTAGCGGGAAAATATGTAGCGAAAATTTTGGTTTCATGTCTAAAGTCGGATTATTTGTTCGAATCAGGTCAGAGATATGACTTATAGAACTGTCAAACAGAGTGAAATTTGTACGGAGATGACAATTCTACATGTCATATCCCTGACTCAAATAAAAAATCCGACTTTATACAAAGTTAACATCAACGATATACCTAGGTACTTAGTTTTTGTTTCAACATAATCGATTAGCGCCTGAAAAATTATAATAGCAACAATTTGTATCTTATAATCAATCTTGCTATTTTAGATGGACAGGAATATTTTGTACTTTTTGTTATCCTTTTACCTGTTGTACTTATAATCTGAACGATCATCCTATCTGGAACGTCCCTAAATTTAAAATTATTTATTATGTTGGAATAAAGCATGCACATATGGATTTCGAATTTTATTTTGAAACTCCAAAATATATAGACAGATTTATCTGTCAATACCATAATATTAGTTTACGTCATCATCATCATCATCATCATCTCAGCCCTTGGACGTCCACTGCTGGACATAGGCCTCCCCCATTGTCCGCCATTTAGACCTATCGGCAGCGACCTGCATCCAGCGGGTGCCCGCAACCTTTATGAGGTCGTCTGTCCATCTAGCAGATGGACGTCCTCGGCTTCGTCCGCCGATACGTGGTCTCCATTCGAGAACCCTTCTGCTCCATCGGCCATCGGTTCTTCGAGCTATGTGCCCTGCCCACTGCCACTTCAGCTTGCTAACCCGAGAGGCTATGTCGGTGACTTTAGTTCGTCTACGGATCTCCTCATTCCTGATTAGTTTACGTATAAATAAATATTTAAATTGAGTTTGAATTGTAGGAAATCTTATTTATCCATTTTGAATTGACAATTATTACATGATATAATGCAATAATTGTCAATTCAAAGGTGATGAGAAATAAGGCCCTATGGCAAAGATTTTATAATCGGCGTATATGGCCCGTAATTTGACTAGTGATTTTGCTAAGTAAAACGTAGGTATTCCCTGTAGGCTGACATCGAAATATTGTTTAGCCTTAGTTTATCACTTAGACCACCCACAAGGCAGAGCGATGGAGCGTAACTAAACCGTAACTTTAACTTGGAACTCTGTAATCGAAGACGAGCCTATTACACGTCATTACACAATAACAAACTGAAGTTCATTTGTACATAGTTAACGATGTCTCAAAGGGTTTCATTTAGAAATAAATTTAATAATTGTCATTCCGTGCGCGACAGTGCCTCGTGGAAAGGGTCTCCAGCTCAGCATAATGCTGTGTGGCCGAGATAAGCATTCAGCGCTGATTTTCAGTTGAAGCCTCGTAAACGCTAGCCTGGATCACGGCCTCAATAAGATAGCGAGCACAGACTATGTCGTGCTAATTATTTTATATCGCGAACCCGTAGGCTGTGGAACGAACTGCCTCAAGAGGTCTTTCCATTAAGCTACGACATGGGGTTCTTCAAGAAAGCTGTGAATAGGATTTTGCAAGGTCGGCGGCGCGCCCGCATACCCCCTGGTGTTGCAGGTGTCCATGGGCGGCGATACTAAACTAAACTATTTTACACTAAACTAGAAGGAACTGATCACATAAATTTTATTCTGGCATTTGAAATTACCGTGAGGTGTCGGTCGGTTTTAGGATAGCACCACTCCATCTGTTCTCGTGGGTATCGTAAAAGACGACTAAGGGATAACAAAACCGCTACCAGAAGCCCTGAGGAACTACACCAGCTCTAAAGAAGAGGACTCGCCAATCCTCTTGGCTAGCGTGGCCCTTTAAAGCGGAACGTTCCTCATACATAATACGATAGGTCAAATTAAAAGTTCGTAGAACTGGCTAATGTACAATACGATAGAAAAAAAAACACATTTTGTTTTTTAATTGGAACTCTTTTTGTCATTGTCATTGTCATTGTTTTCTACAGTCATTTGTTTTCTATTTCTGAATTTCTGAATTTTCGGAAATTTGAAATTTAAGTATTTGCGGAAAAAAAATTTAACAGGAGAACATTTTCGTTCAAAGATTTTTTATGACATCCGTTGCAGTTTAAATCAGATATAAAAAGTTATGAAAGACTTTTGTTAACATTTAGTGATGAAGCTGGATCCAGTGCCACTGTTTATAACTGGTTCAGTGAATTTAAATGTGGTCCTACGCACCTCAGAGACGATGTTAGAGACGTCAGCGTCTTGCGACGGCGGTGACGGATGAAAACATTAAAACTGTGCGGCTCATAATTCAAGCAGACAAACGTACGACACATCAGCAGATACGGGCATCATTAAGTATTGGTATGAGTCAAGTTCAAACTATTTTACACGATCATCTACGGGTACGGAAGCTTTGTGCTAAGCTCAAACACACTGCTGTGTGGAATGGTGTCTCCAAATGCTTGAAAAATTCGACAATGATCAATCAAGTACTGTTGTTGATATAGTAACAAGTGATGAAAGCTGGATCTACTGCTATGAGCCTGAAACTAACAGGCAATCTGCGCAGTGGGTCTTTCCTTTCGAAGAATTACCGACGAAACTGAAGAAAGGATGGTGTGCTGAAACGAAGATCATTGCCTCCTTCTTCTTTGAAAGATCGGGCCACTTTGCTAATGTAACTTTAGAAAATAAAATAACAGTAACTGCGGACTGGTGAACAGATGCTTGCCTTCTGTTTTGGAAAAAGTCAAAGAACGACGCCCACGAAGCAGAATGATCCTCAATCCCAACAATGCCCCAGCTCACTCCGCCAGACAAACGAAGCAATTTTTTAGTACCTACTGTAAATGTTTGAATTCAAAGCAATTTTGGAACCGACCATGCGCCCTGTAATTTTTATTTATTCTCTAAAATTAAGGGTAAACTGTGAGGTGTATTAAGGTGTACAATGTGCATGAGCAAGCATCCAGCAGTGGATGATAAAATGGCCAGTTAAGGATTATACAATTTATTAGATAAATATTCTTCAACAAATAGTCAAGTAACCTTTTACTGTACCTAACTATTAACCGTAATTACCAAATAGCAGAGAATAGTTAAAATCATGTAGGTAGCGATTAATGCGTATTCCCACTTTAAGCAATTGACACTCGGATAGACGACTAACTCGAATTAATTGACTATGCTAACTAGACGATTATACGGCGTCGGAAGATGCTAGCTAAGCCCTGTACAAACTGTCGTGACGGGCGGTTCGTTATGCTGAATTACTTAGGAACACAGCTTTTATGAAAAATCATGCGAATAACAATGCAAGCTATTTGTGTGTATTCAATATGTATTTTCTAATAAACAATATAACTGCATTGCAATTAGAAATGATGACGTCATCTTAGACAGGTGTCGGCCATGTTAAAAGTCAGCTATAAGAAATGAACCTCAATTTTAACATACGAGTATATCCTGCTTAAAAAACACGCTATAAGTTTAGAATATTTATATTGAAACGAGCAGGAAAAAAACATTCGCAAAAAAAATTACGTTTTCCTCTCATTTATGTACCTACATATTATACACATAAACTGTTTTAAATCTGAAAGTAAGTACATCTAAAACACTCACAAACTCGACGACTTGTTATTGTAATACATAGCGCACGCTAGAAAGTATGCTTGCTGGCGGTGACATTTCGAACATTGATTTTTAGTATTCCTTTTATAGTACATTTATTTTGGTTAGTAGTACATTTTTTTCAGAGATCGTACCCTGCCATGACACCGGTAGAACATAATTATTTCTCATTTTATTAAAAATGTATTCTTTTTCATGTTTGGTCTCTAAAGTACCTAACCAAATATTACATACAATAACATACAACAAGTATAACGAATTAATATTTATCTTTAAATTGGACATGTGAATTATATTAGAACAAATACAAGAAACTCATTTATATCATAGTTAATCAGACATAACTGAACAATAACAGACTAAACTGAGTAATTGGTTTGTCTAATTAAACTGCATTCCGATTAATCGATACCCAATGGTTAGTGTTAATCGAATTGACGATCGTTAGCACATAATTATTGTAATGTACCTAGTACATTACTCAACAAAGTAACATTCCTAAAGGTATTATTAATTGACATTTATTACATATTTGAAGTGAAACCACTAAGTATGTTGTTAATTGTATCTAAATTGAAAGTTTTATTATAATAAGGCAAATTGCATTTTTCTAATGATATTTCGTATATAAGGACACGGAAATCCAATATTCGTCACTCAATATTTCACATTCAACATTTAACGTTCGTAAGATACATTATTATAAATAAACTGTGTAAAGTAACTTGCGATTTTACCTCTACTGGTGGAGGCACATCACATTTCTGGCGCAGTCGGTAGGATTCGTATCTACGACCAACTACACGGTCAACGAGTCCAGAACCTACAATTCAAACTTCTTCGGGTCGTCACCAGCTACTAGCGGGCTATTTTGGAAACGTCTTGGGAAGAAGAAGTGTCAGCAGAGTCACCACAGGAGGAACAAGTAAGCTCTATACAATTTATATAGGAATCTATCCCGACATAAAATACTTAAAATAACACTCGAAATAGCAGAAATAATGTTTCATAGCCTTGTCGCTGTTATCAATAAATTCGAAAAGCTTACTTTTTTGTCCATCGAATTTATTTCGTCAAGAAGTCCATTTTCTGCTATTTCGAGAGAGACTGACATTTTTGTTGAGTCAGATTTTGCCTCTAATTTGGAGTTTTCTTTTAAGTATTTTATGTCGGGATACATACCTATATAAATTGTATAGAGCTTACTTGTCCCCCTTGTGGTAACGCTGACACTTTTTCTTCACAAGACGTCTCCAAAATAGCCCGCTAGTAGCTGGTGACGACCCGAAGAACTATGAATTGTAGGTTCTGGACTCGTTGACCGGTAGTTGGTCGTAGATACGAATCCCACCGACTGCGCCAGAAATGTGATGTGCCTCCACCAGTAGAGGTAAAATCACAAGTTACTTTACACAGTTTATTTATAATAATGTATCTTACGAACGTTAAATGTTGAATGTGAAATATTGAGTGACGAATATTGGATTTCCGTGTCCTTATATACGAAATATCATTAGAAAAATGCAATTTGCCTTATTATAATAAAACTTTCAATTTAGATACAATTAACAACATACTTAGCGGTTTCACTTCTACTGGTGGAGGCACATCACATTAGGCTAGTTAGTGCTAACGATCTGCTCGGGAATTCTGGGAACTTTCCCAGGTTTCTTTTTATAGAAAAAAGGCGGCATACGAGCATACAATCCATCTGATGGTACACTTACCGGCCGATAGTAATACACATCGACTATGATCGGCTAGCTTCGGTTTTGTAAAGCGTTAGTAAGTCAGTTAGTCAGCGACGTATCGGCACACGACAGAGACAACGCTCTACAAAATCGAAGCTAGCCGATCACGATGTGTAAGTATTACTTCCAGGTCGGGATGTGTAAGTGTCTATAGTACTGTCGTCACGTACGTCGTACGTGAAAAACAACACAACTCCGAATATCTGGTGTTGCAAGAGCCCTTGTTGGCGGTAGACACTTACCATCACATGAGCCGGATGCCCGTTTGCTTCCTCCATCATTAAAAAAATTTGACGGTTACAACCCGACCCCCTTATTTACAAGGGCAGCTATCACAAGCCGTGAGCCTTAAATAACCCCAAAAACAGTCTCAATTCCCAGCGCGACGTTTTGACACCTTTCCCCTTCGTGTTTACAACGGGGTGAGGGGTGAGATTTTTCATGACTTGTCGGTAACTTTATTAACAAGCCTGTAGAGTTCCTTTCGCATAATTTACTTGTGAACCTTCTTAAAGATTCCCTTTAACATTAATTAATAACGACGTGTGAATCAGTTTTGGGGTAAAACTTGAGTTTTGTGAAAGTTTAGTTTCCCCGAGGCAGCATCATTAAGGAAATTAACCAAACACAATCAAAGTTTAACGATGATAGCCTAGAGCAGTGCTCCACATCCGGAGTGGCGGATGCTGAGTGTGTTGCGGCAGTGTAGCCAGAATCACTCAGCAGGGTGGTGTAACTAAGGGAACTTTACACGAGCCTTACAAATTTCCAGCTGTTTTACACTTTCACTTATTCAGTGATTTTTTTTACTTTCTAATTAATAAATTTTTAGAATTCTGATTTTTATTATTTTTTAATACCAATACTTTCAGTTATATATTCAGTTATTATAGAGCACGGAATATACTCGTATGAAGGAAATTCCATTTTTATAGCCTAGAGGTACCATTTGTAAATTCAAACCCTAGCCAGCTTGCACGTAAATGCCCTGATTGTTGAGCTCAGCAGCGTGCACGTTGTTTGTTATGTCGATAGTGTGTGTGTTAATAATATTAGCTATGCAGGTGACATGGTGCGGCTGGCCCCAAAACGATCGGGGCGCTCAGACAGCTTCTTGCCGTATGCGAAACCTACGCTTAATCGCATGGCTTGCTATATAATACAAAAAAGACAGAGTTTATGGCCGGTAACGAGTGTCCATCCGAAGTGCCTACTATCTTTATAGTTTCATAGGAGTTTCCTGTTTAGAACAACTCCACTTTTTAAGTGGAGTTGTTCTAAACAGAGTGAGCAAATTTAAATATCTAGGATATGTTGCTAGAGAAGACTTTGAAGGCGACTCTGATCTGATCTGGAACGCAAAGCATCGTCTGTGAGAGCGAATATGTTGACCCGTAGGTTTACCTGGTGTTCTAGACCAGTAAAACTAACGCTTTTCAAAGATTACTACACTTCAATTTATTTGGGAAGCCTATGGATTAGCTATACTCATAAGTCGTACAATGCTATGCGAATCCAGTATAATAACGCCTTCAGAGGGCATTCGGGGTTGCCTCGGTTTTGCAGCTTCGATGTTCGCTGAAAACATAAGGATAGCTTTGAGGCCCCCGTGTGGAAGAAGACCGCCTCACTATTAAACAGAACGAGAGGCAGCTCCAATAGCATCCTGAAGATGTTTCCAGAGAAATTTAACGGTCCTGTTGTGGAACAGTTAATAAAAATTACTAAATCAACCCTAGTCATAAAGTATTAGTTTTTAAGTTACTCACTAACAGTTGTATGGATCCATGTTGTCTGAATGAACAAATAAAATAATATCATTGATTTTTCCTAATCAAGGATAGATTTTTAAATAATCAGCCGTGAACATGAAGGAACATATTTTTGTTAAACAATAATATTTTTGTTAAAAAAGGATACCTTACTGGGCCAGCGTGGTGAATTATGGTCGGAAACCGCCTAGTGATTATGATTATTAAGAGTAACATGTGCCCTGTAGTGGACCGTTAAAGGCTGATATGAAATTGAAGCACACAGACGTGTTTGATGACACGGAGGCGAATTACGAACTTTTAAAAAAAACATCCAAGTACAAAGTACACATCCCGGCCGAAAGTAATACACATCGACTATGATCGGCTAGCTCGGTTTTGTAGAGCGTCGTCTCTATCGTAACGGCACACGACAGAGACGACGCTCTACAAAACCAAAGCTAGCCGATAGTCTCTTTCTAAAGACCCATGTGTATTACTTTCGGCCGGACAGCTGAGTTTTTAGATTCTCAGATTTCTATGAGAATTATGAAATTCAAATAACTCAACGACTTCTGCTAGGTTTCATTATCTTTTTAATAATTAAAAGTTTTAAAATTCAATGTATAAAGAAGACGGCGGTCTGCAAAGATTGTCTGTTGTCTATTTTGTCTGCAAAGGTGGTCCCTGTAATTTTTTTAAATAGTTTGACAAATTTTACCTCCTTGCAAACAATTTGATATTGTGAGACTTTGTTTAACGTATTTGTCAAACAAACTACGTGTTTGAAGATGTTTGAGTATGTATAAAATGTTATTAAAACATGAGAAAACATGTGTTTAAAAGTTAAAGATTTCTTCTTTTAGTTAATTAACGCCCGATTGGCGCAGTTGATAGTGACCCTGCCAGCCGCAAAAGGTCCCGGGTTCGATTCCCGGTCTAAATTTGTTGTTTATTGACAAATGTTTGTTCTGTTCTGGGTGTGTGTTTGTGTTTGCTTTTGTGTGTTTCTCTGGACCCATGACCCTATTTTAAAAAAGTCGTATATGTATGTCTGTGTGGTCTTTGAACATTACTCTGGATTCGGTAGTGAGTGAGATATGCCAGAGCCTATTTCCATCGTATCCTATCCTATCCCACCCATTTTCCCCACCCTTTCTCCAAATCCATCCCATGTAGATTACTGCAAAGTTAGGAAGCACATCCGAGGACGCGCCAACTTTAGTCATTCTGGACTGATGTTTGGCATGTATCGCAGATGTCTATGGACGAAAGTATCCATTTACCATCAGGTGGATTTTATGCTCGCCTGCCGCCTTTATCTATAAAATAAAAAAAAACTAGTGAAAACCGTAGTACTTTTGAAATATTGAATGTGATCGTTTAACAATATACGGTAGTATACGACAGACAACAGGCTAGATCAGCTATACTCTAAGTGTGTTCCGCGGAACCCTAGGGTTCCGTGATACCTCTGTCGGGGTTCCGCAAGAATTTAGAAATAAAAAAATCAAAACACCTCTCTCTGGTCGCTCCGCGGCTGTGCGGACTCCGCGGCCGCGCGGAGACAAAACGCTATGAATGTTATTTATTTATTTATTTGTATTTGTATAAGCTTGTGTTACATTAGCTGGTACAATATCTCATAAGTTTGGTCTCAACAATTTTATACTTGTACAACGCGTTCGCTCTAAGTTTGCCGGTCTGTGGAATGCGCGTACCCTCCCCCACGTGACAACAAAACTTATAATGTGTCATAGTTTTACCCAAATATCTAACGTACACAATTTTTATTGTTACAATTAAATAAAAAATTTCGAACGTCATACACTCATACCTATCGCCAGCGGCAAACTTAAAACGAGCGGGTAGTATACTTGTAAGCGCTCAGTCTCTTTGATAAAAGCCGCCTCTGAATTAGACGCTATAGTTGTCAACTAGCGACTTTCGTCTCTAACTTCAAAGGATAAAGTCGATATTGTTTACAACGCTATTTTTAAATTTCTGTTTTTATTTTTGCTTTTTGTTTATCAAAGGTGCCGACTCGAGTATTTTCGAGAATATTTGAGATCGAGTCTAGGACTAAGTATAAAAGCGGCGATCGCGCGTTGGCGTCGTCAGTTGATGATTAGCGTTCGGAGCGATAAGTTACTACCTACTTACAAGCTCGCTAGCGAGAAACTAGTGTTCATTGTTTTACTGCCTGCTGTATTCTGTTGTCTCAGTTTTATACATTTCTTCCCTGTAGGTTCTAAATTTAGTCTCTTATACGCAGTAACGATTGTGCATTATTTAAACCCCACTATCCTGACTTGTAACATTATAAATAAAGAAGAATGGAACGTTGGCTTAAAGGTGTTAAACGTGTTCCAACAACATCTTCTAATGACGCTGAATGTTCAAAAGCAATGCGCGCGGAGAATTTAGCAATCACCGATCCAGAAGATGATGCCACGAGTGCCACGACGTCAAGCTCGACGGTTTCAAAGACGAAAAAAAGGAAGTATGATGAATCTTATATCAGTTTCGGATTTGTTGATTCCAACGGCTCACCTCTCTGCATGCTCTGTAGTAAACTGCTTCCTAATAGTTCCATGGCACCTGCCAAATTGCGTCGACATTTAGAAACCGTACACCCCGAGACTAAAGACAAGAATAAAGAATTTTTTGTTCGCAAAAAAGATCAGTTATTAGAAAGTCAAAAAAATATGATGCATGTAACACAAACTACCAACGAAAAGGCCACGGAGGCATCATACTTAGTTAGCTATCGCATTGCACAAGCAGGTGAAGCGCACACTATCGCTGAGAAATTAATAAAACCATGTGTATTAGACATAACAAAATGTATGCTTGATGAAAAATCTGCAAAGCATCTTTCTACTGTTCCGCTATCAAACGATACTGTTTCACGACGAATCCATGATCTGGCAAGCTACGTCAAACAAGAACTAGTTACACGTCTACAAAATACACGATTCGCTTTGCAAATGGACGAGTCGACTGATGTCGCTGGTTTGGCTATCCTGCTGGTTATTGTGAGATATCCATATAAAAGTTCTTTTGAAGAAGACATGCTTATGTGTTCATCGCTGCTTACAAACACTACCGGGGAAGAAATTTTTAATAAAATAAATATATTTTTTGAAGAACATAATCTCAGTTGGAACAATTGCATTGACATTTGTACAGATGGGGCCAAGGCGATGACAGGTAAAACAGCAGGAGCAGTGTCACGAATGAAAAATAAAGCGCCTAATTGTAGTTCCAGTCATTGTATTCTGCATAGACAAGCACTTGCGATGAAGCAAATGCCGTCTAATCTAAAATTAGTTATGGATGAAGCGGTAAAAATAATTAATTTTATCAAATCACGACCACTACAATCCCGATTGTTCTCATTATTGTGTGAAGATTATGGCAGCAAACATAAAACACTGCTGCTCCATACAGAAGTGCGATGGCTGTCTCGGGGAAAAACTTTAACAAGGCTATTTGAACTTAGAGCCGAGTTACAAATGTTTCTTTCAGCAGATACTTCTTTTAATTTGAAGGACCGTTTGTATGATAAAACTTGGTTGTTCCGATTGTCTTTTATGGCGGATATCTTTCAAAAACTTAACGAATTAAATTTATCGTTGCAAGGTAAACAGACAACAGTGTTTCAGGCCTATAATAAAATAACTGCTTTTAAAAGAAAATTAGATTTTTGGATCATTTGCATTGGTAAG
Organism: Sesia apiformis; assembly: GCA_914767545.1. Classification (NCBI taxonomy): domain Eukaryota; kingdom Metazoa; phylum Arthropoda; class Insecta; order Lepidoptera; family Sesiidae; genus Sesia; species Sesia apiformis. Next base: position 3,198,691 of record OU611968.1, read on the forward strand.
AAAGAAATAGAAAGTTTTACGTTACTCAGTGAGTTTGTTAGCGAAAACGACTCAGAAATGTTTGAAGATAATGTGTTTGAAGAATTGGTCCAATATCTCAGTTCGATGCGCGCATCTTTTGAAAAGTATTTTCCCGAAGAACACAATACAAAAATTAAAGTGAACTCCTGGATTCATAATCCTTTTTTACCCAACTTGGAAAAGCCTGAAAACATGTCAAATGAGATATATGAATCTCTTTTAGAAATGTCATCAGACACAAGTATGGAGTCATTGTTCAAAACGACGCCTCTTAATGATTTTTGGTGCAGAATCCAAGATGAATATGCAATGCTTGGCCAAATGGCTCTGGATATTCTTCTCCCGTTCCCAACTACATATTTGTGCGAAACAGGATTCTCTACCTACGCAGCCACGAAAACAAAATATCGCAATAGACTGGACGCCGAAGCTGATATGAGACTCCAACTTTCTTCCATCAAACCTGATATCAAGCAATTGATGAAAAATAAAAAACAGTTTCATACCTCCCACTAGTTAGATTTTTTCTTTTTTAATGTTTTCTATTATTGTCCTTACCAAGTGGTGAAGTAAATAATAATTAGTAACTGATACATTGTACTTTTATTATGCTGATTAATATAGAATACACTTATAAAAATAATTGTTTTATTGTAGGGTTCCATCAAGTATTTTGCTTCCCAAAAGGGTTCCGTCATTTAAAAAGTTTGAGAACCACTGGGCTAGATAACCAAATAGATAACAGAAATATTTTAATAAATACCTGTTCCAAATATAAGGAACTGCTCCTTCCCCATTATCGTAAGCCCATAAAGCAATATCCTCTGGGGAGGTCTACGAAACCGTGACGTCATTAAATCACCAGCAACAGGCGCGTAATGGATGTAGACCGCAATAAACCCTGGTCATAACTCCTGAACAATAAACGGGTAATACCCGTACGACTAGAAATGGTGAGCCGTTTCAGAAAAAAAAACACTCAAGACGTTTCATCCCGCGAACTTGATAGGGCTCTTTAAGAAAACTGCGAATAGGATTAATTAATGGACTGTTTTAAAAACCATATACGCAAAATAACATAATAACTAAACTTACTAGACTTCAAACTAAATATCTTGAAAAATGACTCAGATAAAGAGTTTTGAAGTTCAAGTTAAGAAAAGGATATTGACGTCATTGTCATGTATTTGAAATAATTGTGGTCAATCGGGATAATTGTAAACAGTAGTTGTAAACACGGTTTAAATTATATATATATGAGTCAGACGCTATTTTAAAAAAAAGTCGTATATACATGTGTGTGTGGTCTCTGGACATTACTCTGGATTCGGTAGTGAGTAAGATATGTAAGTCCTATCCTATCGTACCCGACCCATTTTCCCCACCCTTTCTCCGAATCCATTCCATGCAGATTACTGCAAAGTTAGAAAGCACATTCGAGGGCGTGCCATTTTGTCATTCTGAACTGATGTTACATATATGCAATTAAATGTTTCCCATACATATACATATATATAAATGCAGCAATTAAACCTCATTAATTTCACGAATATTCATGAAACAGGAATACATTAAATACGATTTGCTATTATGACTATTTAATCAAATGTATGTAATAATGTTGATATTTACAAAACACTTACATTTTTATAGTCTAGTATAAGTGATTGTATTTCATTTTATAGTACTTCGACGATTTCTCTTCTTAATATTATTACTATACTATACTGTACAGTATACAGTGTAGTATTATACTGGTATCTGGTTACAAGAAAAATAATATTTTACTAAGTTTAAGAAGGAAAATGTCGAAAATAAAGAGTGTGAGTTGTGGAAAAGTGTGAAAAAGTTAAAGTAAGTAATCATTTTCTGAATCAAACTGCGATCTCCTACCCGTACAAAATGACCCTAAAAGTGTTACAAGAAATTGGGAAGAATTTACAGTAAATAGTGCAGTAACAGAAGTTACAGTATACAGTACAGGTACAATCATAGTAACTTTCTTTACGTGACTTGAATGCAGTTCGTGAAACTGCAACGTCCACAATCATTACTTCGAAGTTTTATAGATTGAGTGCAGCTCTTGAAGCTATAACACCCACAATTGATCCATGTATGTATTTAGAGTACCTACATTTTAGAAGAACCTAACCTCGTATTTTAGAATATAATATTCTTCTTCTTGCCTATATGATTACAACTGTCGGTAGGTAAATGTATAAATATAACCTTGCGTAATCAGAGCTATTAATGCCAAGCGAGCATTCTACCACTGACAAAAGTCCGGTGACTCGCTATCATGCGGTACCCTCCCAAAGTAACGTCCTAAGCCAAGGTCCGTTCCTTAGGTGGTCGTTGCTGCACACACTCTTTGCTCCTGGCTGAGCGCCTTTTGCGCTCGCCCTAAACTATACATCTCCGGTGACTCTTGAAAGGCTATTAGGGCCACAAGAATATAGCCATTCCAAAAAAAAGTCAACACCTATATTTCACATTTATCGCTATAATTTCCTAATCCTTTTTACATAAGAACAAAAGTAGCACGAGATGGTGTACATGTCTAATTCTTTCGAAAAACTAATAAATAATAAAATAAATGAATCATTAAAAAATTTACCCCATATTCATTTGTAAAATTGTCTCTTTTTAAAACAATAAGCGACATCATACAAGGAAACATGGCAACATGACATGACGAAATACAACTGTCGTGATTGACAGTTGGTGGAGGGCCCCCGAGACCTCACGAAATCGTTCTTTCCAAACTCGTAAAACGCGCACGTACATTACGCGAGCGCACTGTACTTTATCAGCAGCATACATTTTAACACCACTTTATCAGTGATGTGAAAGGTTGAACGATGACACTAAAGCACTTCATATTGCTTTTATAAAGTTGATTTACGAGCATTTTTAAGCAACACATTTCTATCTCAGTTTTACAGGAGCGGTACTTAACATACCAGTTCGCCACCCAGGAAAAGAAACCACAGTACCAAGCCATTTTTTAATCCGCCCTTTGCGAGATAACATCCGGAGCAGAGATTTGTTAAATAATGACATAGGCTCATATAATTAGCATGCTGGAGTGGCAATGGGCAGGTCATATTTGCCGCAAATCCACAACTGATAGGATAGAAGAGTTCTTGAATCAAGTACCGGGGGGCACGACGTCTCCGAACTGTGTTCCAAGCCTTAGGAGAGGCCTATATCCTGTGGTAGAGATTCATAGACTGTACTTACCTTTTCGTACTTGTAGCGTTCAAACATCTTTTGTGACCTTCCAACCAAAATAACAACATTTATACAGATTGTGCTTATCATCAAAATACTTATTTTTTGGAAGTTTCATCATGTGGTATAAGCCTGGCTTTAGGATAGCACCTGGATGTCTTTTAGCACCTAAAAGGCGATTAAGGGATAAGGAAACCGCTGCCGCAAGCCGCGAGTAACATACATTACCTCTAAAAAAATTAACTCGCCAACTTGGCCAGCGTGGCGTTTTAACGTAATACATCCCCCACGGCAATGTGCCGGAGGAGCTTCATGTCCAGCAATGGATGATACAAGGGCTGGTTATAGTACTTATTTTTTATATGAACCTCAAATCCTTTCTTTACGCGATAAAAAGAGTTAATAACCTTAGTAGGTAAACACAATAATTTAAGTAGGTGTTATTTGTTTACAGCTATGTGCCAGTTAATTATTGTAAACGACAAAAGATAACCACTAGATAGATGGTTCATTCAACTTTTTACGAAATGCTGTGTTATCTGGAAGGAAATGGATACCTATTTATGGATAGCTATCCGACTGTAGCGAGACCAAAAACGGAATATAATAATTATGAATAAGCAATGTCAGCCGAGTGGGGTCGGCCGGCTATAGAATAGCACCCGTGGATGTTGTAAAAGGTGACTAAGAAATAAGAAAACGGCTACCACAAACCCTGAGGAATTTCTCCAGCTTTAAAGAGTGGACTCGTCAACCCGCTTGGCCCAGCATGGCGTCTTATGGCCTTACATTGCTCGTGCACAAGACTATGTGGAATCAAAGAGCTTGTTACATTGCATTGCAAGCAATATTAACGATTAAAAGTTCGTTTATATCTACAGACATTGAACGTGCCAGACACGTGCCATCAAAGACAACGACAAACGCCGTTTTTAGGCGTCTGGCACGGGTGTCGGCCAGTCAGTGCAACCCGCGAGCAGGGGCGACCAACAGCTCAAAAGGTGTTGTTTATTTATTTATTTAAACTTTATTGCACAATGATAGATACAAAAGGCGAACTTTATGCCATAAGGCATTGTCTACCAGTCGACCACCAGATTGTACAGAAAAATGTTCGCATGCGCAGTTTCAAATTCAAATTGTAACGTTATTGTTACGTGTAGATTAACGCCCCCGGATGCGCTGCCTACTTTTGGAGATACAGGAATGGATTTGGAGAAATAATTGGGAAAATGGGGAGGGGTAGGATAGGAATGGGCTCTGGCACATCTCACTCACTATCGAAACACGTACTTACATTTGGGAAATAAGATAAAGTGGGAAATGCAGTACATTTCAAGGTAGTCTTCTGTGAGAGAGGGATAACGTGGCCAGTTGAGCGAATTCTTATTCGTTATTTATCAATCATTGAAGTGTTCTTATTCGTACTTCTATTTTCATCCAGCCTTCTTTCTTTCCCGATACGTGGTCTCCAATTGCGATATCTATAATACGTTTACAGACATCTGTGACCTTAGTTCAGCGTCGGATTTCCACACTTCGAATAACGGCCCTTTCCTTTATAAATCAATCCTGTCACGAGATGAGACGAATATACGCCTATACGATTTTACCTATATAAAAATACTAGTAACACGCCCTAGCTTCGCTCATGTGACATAATGAATCCCTAGCGAACCCAAACATGGCCTGTGCCTATCCGCATTGGTACTACACTAAAAATGAAACAATTTTCAAAATTGGGACCAATAGTTTTTGACTTACCTCTTCCCATACCATTCCATCGGGCTATGTTTCTTCACTGCTGGATATATGACTCTCTCAAAGCCCGTCACCACACGACCTTCGGCACTTCTCACCTAACCATCACCGGCGGACTTTTACAAGTCGTCAGTCCACGTAGCCGAAGCACGTCCCAAACTGCGCTTCCCGGCAATTCCATTCGAACACTCTCCTACCCCCATGGGTTAGCCTTCAGACCTCTCACATTATACCACTATTTACGTCTTTCATATTAATAAAGAAATGAAAAAAAACGTGTGCGGTCAGGGGACCCCCGTCAGGAACGAAGATCCTCACGCATTTTTTTTAAACTTCGAATGTAATTCTAAATAAAATCTGTATAGTTCATGTATTTTTTTTTTATTTTGTATCATATTTTCAATGTAAATAATTTAAAATAAGGAATCAAATCAAAAATCAAAAATTTAGGTTATACAACCGGCCACGCACTAGTCTGCACGTCTGTTATTCTGCTTGAGTCTCGCTCTCGATACTCGCACGCACACACATAGAGAGAAAGAGAAAGGCGTATGGAGGAGGTAAAAATCTTACGTGACGTTACATTTTCTCTCGAATCACACCTACCGCAAGACGCGAGGAACTTCATTCCAATAAATAATCTCTTTATAATATTAATTTGGATCATTATTACTTGCCCACTTGGTAAAAATACCTCTTTTTATTACAATCAATCCATTATTCCATTATAATAAGATGTTATAGCTCAGGCTCTACCCTATTGTTATAGCTTAGCTTAGGCTTATTATAAGCATAAGCTGAAACATCAGTTTTCACGGTTTTAAATTACAATATTGTAGGGGGGAGTGCACGCTGCATTCCCACAGCCACTGGGCGCACTCGACTGGCTACGTTATTCCTCTCTCATAGAAGACAACCTTGGAATGTACTGCATTTCCTACTTTATCGTATTTCCCCAATATAGGTACGTACGTATTTCGGTAGTGAGTGAGATATGCCAGAACCCATTCCCATCCCATCCTGCCCTATCACTCGCTACTTTCCCAACCCTTTCTCCCAATCAATTCCTTAATCTGCAAAGGTAGACAGCGCATCCGGGGGCTTGTCAATTTGCATGTATAGCGGATGTCTATGAACGGCAGTATCAACTTACCATCGAGTGGACTCTATGCTCGTCTGCCGCCTTTTTGCTATAAAAAATAAAAAAAATAACAATAACATAGAGAATTCTGTGTTTTTAGACTGGTGATAGTTTTACGTATTTATTGCCTTGTGCGTATTTTTCTCAAATAATGTCATGTACTATATATAAAATATTATTATCATATCGTAAATTACGTAACTGTTCTTTATTACCTGAATAATGGATTATTCATGTCAGTTTAACTTGTACAGGCATCATTCTGTAGTGGCATGGGAAGGAGTCATGAAAATTAATTAAAAGAGTTATTTTTAACCACAATAAATTAAAGACATTTATTTTATTTATATAATCTGTGTTATAGCACAATAAAACATCAATGATTGAACCGGGATTTGCACCCGAAGGCTATCATTGTATTCTTTGAATAGAAAACGCATTACGCACTAAGGCAACGGACCGTTATTATCATATATATATATATATGTATATATATATATTCCACGGCAAGAAAAGAGATATTCTAAAGTCGGCCGACACGACACAGCCAAGACAACTAGTTTTTTTTTTCCGAATGGCTAAATTCTTGTGGCCCTAATGGCTTTTCAAGAGTCACCGGACATGTATGGTTTAGGGCGAGCCTTGAAGGCGCTCAGCCATAGACCAGCGGAAGGAACGGACCTCGGCTTAGGGCGTTGGTTTGGGAGGGTACCGCGGCATCACAGGTCGGTGAGAAGCGCCCAGGCACGTGCCGATACCCGGTTAAAGTGTTAGCTGAAGGCCGGTGCGTGTTCACGGTGTAGCGAGGGTGACATCCTCGTCTCCGCCGGTGGGGATGGTGTGTATGTGAAGTCCGTGAGTGTCGTGTAAGAACCGCATTGGCAGCAGTAACTGGATCGTCGGGGTCGTCTAGGACGTGCCGAGGACAACGACGATGACGGTAACGGGGAAGGTCACCACAACTAAGGGATAAAAAACTGGCTACCACAAACCCCGAGAAACTACACCACATTTAAAACAGTGGATTCGCTTACTCGCCTGGTCAGCGCGCGACATAGCTCAAATAATCAGTAAGCTGAAGTGGCAGTAGGCAGGCCATATACGCCGCAGGACCGATAACCGATTGGAGAGACGAATCCTCGAATGGAGACAACGTGCCGGGAAATGTAGCTTGGGACTTAGTTATGTTAGTTATAAAAAAAAAGCAATTAAAACTGGTACAATCGATTCTATTCCCGCTCTCAATTCTGAATGACCTATTTGCAGCTTTTGCGTTAATGACACGTTGTATAAATCAAATAATGGTGATGTCGATGATTAAGCAAAACCTCAACAATACTTAGTAATAAGCCTGACAAATGCTTCTCAGTATGGACACTAATGATAAGCTCGCATTTGTATCGCTGAGCATTATAAGGAAACATTACCATCACCGTCTGAAGTCCGGACAATGATAACCGTATTAATTAATCAACTATCTAAATATGTCAATACCATATCGCACATTTGTTATCAGTTTATATCGTCCCGATTTATAAACACATATTTATAACAAAAAATATGTCCTCTGTTTCCCTCTTACAATAAGTTCTTACAGTAAAGGAGCGTGAGAACACGTGATGCAATCCCACAGCCGCTGGGCGAAGTAGGACGTCTGCGTTTCGCACTTAATCCTATTCCCCAATATACGATAAGCAACACTCTAATGGACCAAAAACCATTCGTTTCTGCCTCTTATTAACGACGCATTAAGGTGCCCATAGGTAGATATATGTTGATCTTTTGCTGACTGTACGGAAGTATTTCGATAGTGATCGAGATATGCCAGAGCTCATTCCCATCCCATCCTATTCCTCCCTATTTTTCCCAAGCCTTTCTTCAAATCCATTCTAGACGTGTACCGACAATAAGGTCCCACAAATATATTAATTTGTGTATCAGCTAGTGACCCAACCTGGCTTCGCTCCAGTGATATGTAACGTTTTTTGGCCAAAATAATATACAATATTAATTGATTGCTTCATTTCGACCAAGCACTCGATATAATTGAGTTATACACGATGCGCGCTCCATTCAAAATGAACGCCTGCGTTGGGCGTATGTCAAATTACGAACGCTTCACACTATGACTGAATATTGCTTTGTTTCGATGTGAAAATTGGGACACAAGTACGGTAGGCCTATGAAAATTTTGATCAATTTCGAAATTTGATTCGTTTGAAAGGGTAGACAGTGATAAACTTCCAAATATAAATTGATAAGTTAGATTTGCAAGTGAAAATCGACGTCATATTTTCGATATGTCAAATTGAAACTCAACTTTGAAGTGCCCTACATTGTCATTGGCCGACTATACCTATATCATACATAGAAATAAGTGTTATAAAAATCAGCGCTGAACGCTTGAGCTCTAACATGGCGGCACTAAGATAAAAATCCTTTAATCGTTTTAAACTGAACCTTTAAACGTCAAGCGTTTAAGAGCGTCAAATGTTTAAGATCGTCAACTTGGACATAATATCAGCGAGCGTTTAATATTGGCAGAATTTCATTATAATGAGAAAATTGCATTAATGACGTCACATTTAGACTCTTTGATAATTTTGTGACCGTTATCGGCTGGCATTAGAATAGCTGCACCCTATCATTTGCGTACATGGGTGTCGCACACCACCTCTAAAAGAATAGACTCGCCAACTCACTTGGGCAACGTGCCGTTTCAAGGCCATACATCCCCCATACACAAGACAATGTGCATGACGATGGATATGGATATCCATGACTCAACTATAAAAGGGCTGATTACGATCATTCGTATAAATAAAGGATGTCAAACATGGCGGAGTTCAAAGCAAATGTTCTAAAACAAAACAATTAGGTAATTATTTACTTCAAGCACCCATATTCCTCGGGTCTCGGTTTAAGCTCCATTGTGTGATACCGTCTTTATAAGAAAGACGTACATACTTCACATTTTTCATTTACGGTCTCATATTAAAAAGGCATATCAAAGGATCGTGCTCCTTGAGACATGTCCGTTTATAAACTATTTATTGAAAGATAATTATGACATAATTGTGTCGATGGAATGTATTTGTTCGGAATCTAGAAGTAAGTATAAATGTACGCCTGTCTGTATTTGTAAGTATTTTGTATTATCATATAATATATTGCTGATATATATTTCACACATCATTATCTATTTATTTCTTTTTACATTTAATTTTCACAATATCGTACAAAAAGCGAGCATAATAAATAATACGAAATGTACAATAGGCGGCCTTATCGCCAAAGCGAACTCTTCCAGACGACCTTTGGATGGTAAAGAGAAAACAATTTCAAATGTTACACTTACTTGAGATGAATACATTACAATAAATACATAGATGCATACATACAACCATAACATAGAAGTTTCATTTAAAAAACGAACGAAATTGAAAAATTAATTCCTTGTGTTAAGACGCAAGCGAACACTCAACTTCATTCCAACATACACAAACATACGGGGACCTTATTCGAAGGGCTTACATAAAAAATCCTTTCATAATCCGTCCCCACTTTACCCTCCCGTTGGGAAAATTGCGGGATATGAAACGGGACCCGGCAAAAGTTATGCGTTTCGCGTGGTTTGTTTGTATAAATAAAGTTATATTTAACATATTTAGGACAGTGTAATGAGACCCTCTCCACCAATCCACATTGGGTCCACGTGGTGGATTACGAGTGGGAATCCCTTCGGGATTGCTTGGGGAACCTTGTACAATATTGTACTTGCACATATAGATTAAAACTAATTGTCTATGTCTCAATTTGATTTCGGGCTGGCCAACACTTCAATATTTTTCCCTTGTCAGTATAAAGCATCGGTGTGTGTATAATCGTATTGTATTAAAATGAAAATACAGTCCATTAAGAAACTAAGCAGCAGTTTAATTTGATAGAAAAAACACCAGCGCAGTTTCCTGCTTCAACCTTGTACCTTGATATTAAAGACTGATGTCAATATCTATACATTTACATTTACAGATACTACACGGAGATAAATAATAATTGACTAAATTACAATATTTCAAATACCGCGAAACGAAAATACTAACTGGAACCAGCCGTTTTTTCCGCCACTGCTACCGTTCTCATGCACGAGGTGTGTAGGGTTAACGAGTCCACTCTTTTACAGGTGGTGTAATTCCTCGGGGCTTGTCGCAGCGGCTTTACCTATCCCTTTGTCGACTATTACAAACCCCATAGGAATATATGGCGTGGTGCTATTCCAAATCGGCAGACATCACACGGCTAGAACTAAAATATAATTTACAGTATCAGAATAATACTGTGCTTATTATTATAAATGATGTTTCTTAGTATTTTTTACATTATTCAAGAAAAGGGATCTTATTGCCCCTTGTAGTTTTTAAGATATCAGTGAATCAAATATAGTCTGAGGACTTTAGTGAAATAAGTTAAAAAACATGACATCTAATTTAAAAAAAAACACATTTGGTTGTTGTAATGTCTAAAAAATCAGACGTTCCTATTAAGTATGTATCTATTTAAAAATAAAAATAATGGAATTTTAAAATAGGAAATCCTAACCATAGTCAATTAGTCCATTTCTCAAAGTCGCGTTGTCTTTTGAAACGACCACATTCATTCGAAGGTTCATATTGTCAAGAGGGCTTTCACTCAGATATTTTTGAACACTTCTTTACTGTACGAAATTAGGGGGAAAATAATATCCGCTTCCACACAAAATATAGCAGAAATTCAAGCTCACGCAATGAGTCCTAGCGAATTTCATAAAAATTATAATCCTGCACGTTCCGACCGCCCCATTAATTTTTCGCTGTCTCCGGATGAAAATCTATTTCACTGCTCCGTATTCTTTTAATTAACTACCGCCTTTGCTAACAAGATTTCCATATTTTATTAAATACTAGTGACCCGCCCTCGCTTTGTACGGGTAGAAGGGTAAGTGAAGAGTCAATAAAGAGGTCAGCAAAGAATTAGGAAATATGGCTTCACAACGAATCCTATACGTGTCCACAACTTATCTGAAGAAATAAAATTATTGTCGGGGAAAAAAAATAAGTAAAATGGCTTAAAGACAGCGTACATTTTATAATTTAAAAGATTTTTATTCAAAAATGAATTTTTAAAATAAAAAGTAATAACAATAAATTAGGTATAATGACATTAAATATATTAAAAATTATTGTAAAATTTAATTTGAATAGGTACTATGTAAATATTGTACGTCTCATATGGATAATAACTGTATATTTATTGTTGCAGTTTGAATTAAATATATTCTGATTCCTAGTGCACGGGGGGGGGGGGGGTTCACCGCGCCCCGCGCAAAGTCGCGCTAAATGAATTTTATTTAATAAATCGTCGATCAGTTCATATCTGATCCTTTGAACTATGCCGGCAACCTTAGTTCTTCGGCGAATCTCCTCGTTACGGATTTTGTCCAGCAAAGAAATTCCGAGCATAACTCTCTCCATCGCTAACTGAGGAATTTGTGAAGTGTCAATGGGCGGGCCATATATGCCACAAGACCGATAGCCGATAGGGGAGGCGAGTCCTCGAATGGAGAGCACGTACCGGGAAACGTAGCGTGGGACACCCTCGGGCCAGGTGGACTGACGACTTGAAGAAAGTCGCCGATAGTGGTTGGATGTGAAGAGCGGAAGACCGTATGTGGTGGAGAAATCTATGAGGAAAAAATCCGAAAGTTTGAGTGTTCATTACTCAAAAACGGTGACTTTGTTTATGAGTAAATTCTGAACATACATTCTTTGGTCTATTAAAATTATAACTGATTAATCGTTTTTTCATTAAAATATATATGAGCAGAATAGAATTGAGCAAGCCCTTTTTGCGCGCAAAGGGGTACTTCGTCATTAAATTACCAACAAACCATTACATATACAGCAGTGAAATTTTCTACAGGTGTAGATAAACTACATAACTAGAAATTATATTTTTTATTTTATGAAATAACTTGATTTACTACATAAAAAAGTGACAACATTAGACGCTGTTTTTACCAATTCTGCGAAGAATTCTGCTTAAGAGAGGCCTATATCCGGCAGTGGAGAGACACAGGCTGATGGTATAACCCTATCTAGCCCTTTTTTGAGTCCACATGGGCCTTTTGCACTAGTCTTGTGCACGAGGGATGTATGGATTAAAAACGCTATGCGAGCCACGAGGGTTGGCGAGTCCACCCTTTTAGAGGTGATGTGAACTACATCACCTCAGGACTGCCACAAAAAAATTGCTATCCTGTTTCTAGTCTAGTTTCAAATAGATCTTTACTGCCAAAAATATCAGTCTTGTGTAAAATTTAGAAAAACATTAAATTTATTTAGTTTTTATTAATTTTTATTTTAGTTATCCTGTTGCACTAAGTCATAAATCTAGTTTCAAATAAATATTTTCTAACAAAATAAACAACAGAAACTATGTAAAAAGAAAATTGGGGTATTACGGCTTGTGGGCGAAAGAAAAGCCAAACATGCGACTTGATATAATAATTTATTATAGTGGGACGCAAGGCTGTCCCTTTGTTGGATCCGAAGCACGGCTAAAGAACCAAGCGTTGTCATCGACAAACCTATAGAGCAGGCTTTCTTAACCTTTTTGTAGTCACGGACCAATTTAAAAAATCTGACATACCCCTTCCAAACTTAATTGTAGGGAAAGAAAACAAGGCATTTTGAAAAAAAACTTGACTTAAGCGTGACCGTTGTTAGTGCGACGTAGCTCCTCCACTGCGTAGCGGTGACAAGCGAGCGCTCGAGCGACCGAGTGATAGGTACATACCTACCTACATTTTTAGATGGATCACGAGCAGTATATTATATTGTCTTAATAACTGACATGAACACTGGTGTTCACACTCATGCCACGGACCCCAGGTTAAGAAACCCTGCTATAGAGTGTTGTCCATAGATAATGGATCATATATCATAGATCGATTATCTATGAACAGCACATCTTTACATTTTAGATTTAATTTATTATATTTTATATAAATTTGTTTATTTTTATTTCATGTAATATTAATCTTTTTATTAATTTTTTTTCTATAGATATTTCGATGACAAAAGCTGTCACAGAGTCTAAAGTTTTATGTTCTTGTTTTGAACACGGCCCCACAAGAAGATGACTTTTGAGAATTACTGACCGTAACCTTTTCATAAAAGTGTTGTTATTTATTTTTTATCTTTATTTCAGAAAAATAATGAGAGAAGTCGTCGCTTATTGTGGATTATGTAAACTGAAGTGATGTTTCAGGAATTACACCTATTTTTCTCTCATTAAAACATTTTCATTTTATTTGCCATTTATTCAGTCCATAAATTAGATTCCTCAAATATTATGGGCTAGATATAAGACCTTTGTAAGACCTACGTATAATGTTCTCATTACTTTGAAGTAATGTTTTCAGTCAGCGTTACAGTGGTGTACCTGCCTGTAGTGTAAAAACAGTAGTGTACCTGCCTGCTGTGTAAAAACAGTAGTGTACCTGCCTGCTGTGTAAAAACAGTAGTGTACCTGCCTGCTGTGTAAAAACAGTAGTGTACCTGCCTGCTGTGTAAAAACAGTAGTGTACCTGCCTGCTGTGTAAAAACAGTAGTGTACCTGCCTGCTGTGTATAAACAGTAGTGTACCTGCCTGCTGTGTAACAATTTTGGTGTTCAACTAAGACGAATACTTGTTTAAAGACGTTGAATTTGATTCGTTTTTGTTCAACTCTGTGTAAGTTACGCATTGACCAAGCTAGCGTTCGCACGACTACAAAGTATCTTTGCGTTCGTAAACGAATTATTACTGTGATTTTAAAGTTCATATTCTATGCTCTAACTGAATGAATAAGTTAGTTCTACAACTTTATATTTGCGGTTAGCGCCACCTAACGGCTTATTTCCATAAGGCGATAATGAGCTGGAAAGGGGTGTGCATTTGTGCGAATACTCGATTGGCCGACACTGTATAATATGGCGACATCGAAAATTTTCTAATTTTTTTATAGAAAAAAGGTGACAGATGAAAGTAAGACGAAGGTGGAGAAAGAAGGTAAAAAAAGAAAGTCCACCCGGTGATAGCTTGATAAATGAACAGTGGATACCTATTGCCCACGGATATCAGCGGTTCACGCTAACATAACTGAATAATGACACATTTTAACGCACCCCGCATGCGCCCCCTAACCTTTGGAATTATCGGAATGGATTTGAAAATATCAAGAATAGAAAGTATGAAGTATTGTTTATATGTTATCGATAATTTATTATTTATATATACTTTTTGTGGCGTGCGATATGCGCCGGCACTACCCAATCTATTCCCAGTGGTTGTCATAAAAGGCGACTAAGGGATACCACAAGCCCTTAGGAACTACACCACCTCTAAAATAGTGGACTCGCCAACCCGCTTGGTCTGTGTGGCGTTTTAAGGCCACATATCCCTCATGCACAAGACAATATGTCCAGCAGTGGATAGTGAATGGGCTGATTACAATATACTTTCTTATGAGTAGGTATATGGTATTATTTATTTCGACAACTATCTTCGAAAACAAATTACAAATCACAGATAAAAGCACAAACAAAAATTGCGACCTTTTAAAAAACAGTAAACCGCTGTTTCGTATATTTTTACAGCTCTCTTCTTTGGAAACCGTAATATCCGTTCCACTTGGGCTTAGCCGAGAGATACTTTCATTTCGACGAAATGTTTAGCCCTCACGGTTCTTGTAGCAAAATAAAAACACATATAAATATAAGTATCACTAAAACATAACCAATAATTTGTCTAATCAGCCTCCTTATACGTGATTAAATAAAAAAAATATACACCGAATGTCTTTCGTGAAAATTATCAATTTTCCTTTAACGACTTTTTTCATTTTGAGACAAAGACATTTCAAGATTTAGTCGATTTGGGCCTGGTCATTTCTATTTCAGTCATTTTAGCACAAAGACGTTTTGAGATTTAGTCGTATTCGCTAATCAGGCATTTTGGGATTTGGTTTTAATGAACTGGACGCATATTTTCCCCCAAAAGTTTTATTTTTAAATGAAGCCTCTGATTTTGCTACATACTATAATAGGTGTTAGTTTCAATTATAGAAATTCAGTGTCAAGATGGTGGAGGTATTTTTTTAATAAACCCTGTATAGTCGAGAACAAGAGTGCATGCTGCGATCCCACAGCCAACTGAGCGAGCTTCACTACCGCGAGCTTTAACGCTCGAGCCTTAAAGGTTCATTACCGCTCCCTCAGCGCTCATTTCTACATCGCTACTTTATACTTTCGAAACTCCAATATAAGTAGACGCCAATCTCCGAAACCACTGAACCAATTATACTGAAACTGTAATATGTGTTTGTACAGGACCAAGACCTTTGAAACTTCAATAGAGTCCCCGTCCAATAATGGACAAAATAAAGATCAACACCTTTATCTTTAATGTATAAACCGAATGTCGGTGAAAAAAAGAAAATTATTTGATTGCCAACAACATTTGAATTATTTTTTTTAATAGTAAAAAGGCGGCAGACGAGCATACAGTCCACCTGGTGGTAAGCGGATACTGTCGTCCATAGACATCCGCGATACATGCCAACATCAGTCCAGAATGACAAACGCTGGCACGCCCTGGGGTGCGCTGCCTACCGCTTTTGTCGCTTTTGAGATGCAGGAATTGATTAGGAGAAAAGGTTAGGAAAATGGGGAGGGTTAGGATGGGTTGGAATCTGGCATACCTCACTCACCACCGAAGCATGTACGTACGTAAAAAAACAAAACAGAAAGGATTTTAATTGTTGTACCAAACGGCACCAACTCGGCATACATCGCGCGTGTGAACTACGCACACGCATCCTGGTGCGAACTAATCCCAGGATTTATTCTGGTTTTTACGGTTTTCATCATACTATACCGTACCATCAGCCTCAGTCTCTCCACTGCTGAAGATAGACCCCTCCCAAGGCTCGCCACCACACACAATCTTCGTCTTTTATCATCCAACCGTCACCGATGAACTTCTTTATATCGTGGGTCCACCTGGCCGTCCCATATTGCACTTCATTATAGCAGAGAGTATTGTATAAGGTCATTATAGCAGAGAGTATTGTATAAAGTCATTATAGCAGAGAGTATTGTATAGTCATTATCAGGGCCGTCTTAAGTCTATTCTGCGCCGGGGTGCGGGAGTGTATCCTAAGACAGTCAAACATCCTATTGTGTATCCTATGACAGTCAAATATCCTATTGTGTATCCTATGACAGTCAAATATCCTATTGTGTATCCTATGACAGTCAAATATCCTATTGTGTAATTGTTTACTATAGCGTTATATTTTTTCATTACCTTTAAAAGGTGAGCGCCCGGGGTGCACCGCACCCCTTGCACCCCCTGGTAAAGACGGCCCTGGTCATTATAGCAGAGAGTATTGTATAAGGTCATTATAGCAGAGAGTATTGTATAAGGTCATTATAGCAGAGAGTATTGTATAAGGTCATTATAGCAGAGAGTATTGTATAAAGTCATTATAGCAGAGAGTATTGTATAAGGTCATTATAGCAGAGAGTATTGTATAAGGTCATTATAGCAGAGAGTATTGTATAAGGTCATTATAGCAGAGAGTATTGTATAAGGTCATTATAGCAGAGAGTATTGTATAAGGTCATTATAGCAGAGAGTATTGTATAAGGTCATTATAGAGAGAGTATTCATTATCGTAAGAGCGAAAATAGCCTGTATCTATCCATCCGCATTTCCTAGATACGGAGGTGTCGCATACTGTTCGGTCCAAAAATTATTTTATATCGCGAACCCGTAGGCTGTAGAACGAACTGCCTCGAGAGGTCTTCCCATTAAGCTACGACATGGGGTTCTTCAAGAAAGCTGTGAATAGGATTATGCAAGGTCGGCGGCGCGCCCCTATACCCCCTGGTGTTGCAGGTGTCCATGGGCGGCGGTAACGTGGGACCGCTTGCTCGTCCGCCGTCTTCTCTGTAAAAAAAAAAAAACATTCGTGTGATCATGAGTTCAAATCCTCGGCCCGTACCACTGAATTTCCTACATAAGTACAGATTTAAAAAAAATGTTATTAGGGGAAAACATCGTGAGGAAACCCGCATGTTCCAGAAATAAAAAATCTGGAGTATCCATCAATCCGCAAGGGGCCCACCTGGTGGATTACAGCCAGAAATCTCCCGGTGATTTATTAGGATAGGCCTGTGCCCTGCAGTGGAGCATGTTACATAGCAAAGAGTATTTACTCCGAAAGGTTTTAATCGCATTTTCTATCAAAATCGCTTCAATCTTTATTTGACTTTATGAACAATCAGAATAGAAGAGGTTTTCTTGATAAAAAGTAAGTCGCAGCTGCCCAGACAGTGTACCTCGTGGTAAGTGAATACTGTCGTATTAGTCCAGTCCAGAATGACAGATGTTGGTACGTGTCCGGATGCACTGCTTACCTTTTTGAGATTCGGGGATGGATTAGGAGAGAGTGTTGAAAAAATGCAGAAGAAGAATAGGATGAGATGGAAATGGGCTCTGGCAAATATCACTTACTATAGAAACACGGTACCTACATACATTACGGGAATAGGATATAGTGGTACATTTGTAGGGTAATCTCCTTGTGAATGCACAGGCATGCACCCTACAATTTGTCACTTTAATATATTGTGAGAAAACATATACTAAATTGTCAGTTATTGTGAGAGAATGGGAAGATTTAGTATAGTATATTACAAGAGAACTTGTACTAAATGAAGATTTTCCTAGGCGAACCGGTTACAAAACGAACAAATCTGCGGTAAATACCAGTTAGGTACATTATAATCCCTAAATATTCTTACATGAATTCTACACTGGATAATTTTCTTTTTCTCCCCAATGAACCTGATATTCCAAGTTCTTCTACTAACAACATCAAAGGTGGGACTCGGGTAAACCAATACTTTTGATCTTGCCGTTAAAAATGTTCAAGTAATTTTCCTGAGCAAATATTCGCCTAAATCCCTTCACATATATATCTTGTGAATTTTGAGGTGAATTTACATTTTTGTAACCATAATCAGACTGGAACGAATATGGGTATCTGTAACTAACTGCAACCCATGGCTTCGCTCGCATTAACCAGGATAACTTATTTATTACTTGGTATAATGTACCATCATACTAATGGTACATCATGCTTGATCATGCTTGATGTACCATTAGTCATTACAGATATATTATGATCGCCATCTTATAGTTTGCTGTAAACTGAAATCTGTTTTCTCGCAGCCATTCCCTTCGAATACAGCGAAGTTTACATTGCGACATAAAATACCTAACTGTTCGCCAACTAAACCACACTGTTATACGATAGCTTTCAACACAATACTAATAAAGTATAATGTAATCCTCAATAATAAAAAATCCCCCCTCGGATAGTACTTATGAGTCTGCCAATTTTGGTAACTATTCGTTCTTTTATTTATTAGATAACAAGAGACAATTAACAAAATAAGGAATAACAATGGCGCTATCACAAGTCCTGATCAACTACACCACTTCTAAAAGAGTGGATTAAACTAACTTTCGTAATTAAGTACATTTGATTTACGTATATATTTTTTTCTGTTAGAGTGCGCGCCATCAAAGAAGTACCGCGGAATTTAAGGGAACTAAATATGACAAGTCGGCCATTCTGCAAAACAAAACATTTACAATGTCCATTTATAATTTACTTCCTAATTTTAACACATCGTTATTGGTAGGTATTAGGTCTATACATAATTTGATAAAGTAAATTGAAACCAATAACCTGACAAGATTATGTCGGCCGATCACAGCGCCGCGCCTACGCCATTTTTGTAGCGCCTAATCTACAACACTTTCTTCCACATATTATGTGCGATGACCGTACTTTCATCCGTTGCTCGTCAAAATGTGATAAAAGGCTAGCAACAATGGAGACACAGCTCTACTCGTAATACAAGTGGGTACCAATAAATATTTATTGCGGGTCAAGAAAACTATGACTGTAATAATAAACGATGTATGTACATGCTACAATCTATGAAGTCCCTTAACCTCTGCCCTGAGATACAAGAGTTCTACGACCCCGAGTCTTTCACAAATGATCGGCACTTATCAAAGTAAATGATATAAATGAATTGAAATTTATTCTTTAAGTTTTTTACATTTAACATAACACATACGAAAGCAATTGACGGACTTACGGCTAAAGGTGACCGTCTATTGGCGACTAGTCGCTGATAGATGGACACCATTAAAGGCTCATTTTGAGTCATCCATAAATTACGTTACACGTTAAGGGGGAGGGAGAAGGTCAACAAAATGTGACATCGTGTGACAAGGAGGGGGGACGAGTCATAAGTTTCGTGAGGTCACATGTATAAATTTAAAGTATTAAAACTAAACATCAACTCTAACGAAAAACTTTAAAATATCACCAACTCTATCATTATTATTATTATTCCGTATATATATAAAGCTGGATTACCACTCACTCACTCACTGACTGACATAATTGATCTCCCGGTTACCACTATCACAGTGAGAAACTTTGAATGAGAAAGTAAACCCTCGGGGTCGGTGAGCACCAGAAAAATCCGACTTCTTCGAGTTGACCATACCTGATGAAAAATTCCAACGGCCAGACCCAACGGTAACAGCTACGCGGGGGGTGCTCGACCAAATGTCATAGAGAACTGCAGGCAGATGCCAGCGGGCGTCGCGAAAATTTGAATTTCGAACGTCCAGCGTCGCCTCCATACAAAATGTTTTAGTTCGTAGCTCGGAAACGGTAAGAGGTAAGTCGGGGGTGCTCGACCAAATGTCATTCGGGCCGGGGTGAGCCTTCTCGTGGACAAAAAATTTTTTCAAAATGGCCGATTCAAGATGGCGGCCGATTTTCAAGTTTGTCCGAGGGGGGTGGAAATCGGCATCCGGGGGGTAGTGGGGGCCCCGATTGAGAATTTCAGGTCGGTTTTTCGATTCCGCCGTTTCCAAGATGGCGGCCGTCAATTGAAATTTCAAATTTCGATCGGCCGTAACTCCCGCGAGACCGGAGGCCGAGTGGCGCGGGCGAGGCCGCAGGCCGAGCTCGCCCGGGAGTTGCACCCGGAGCGGGCCCGTCCTCGTCCGGTGGACCTTCAGCTCGACGGTCGACGGCCTGCCTCAACGGTAACAGCTAACCCTATGGTGCTCGACCGAATGTCATAGAGAACCGCCGGCACTTTGGCGAGAGCGCGATGAAAATTCAAAATGGCGGATTCAAGATGGCCGCCATACAAATTTATTTCGACCGTCGCTCCCGAACGGTCGGAGATATCGGATCGGGGCTCGAACTAATGTGGTGGGGCAAGTCGATGTCCTTCCACTGGATAATTTTTTTTTTCCAAAATGGCGAATCCAAGATGGCGGCCATTTTTAAAATTCCTCCGATCGGGATGAAATTTAATACCTGGGGAGTTCAGGGGACCCTGATTCGGGATTTTGAAACTTTTTTTTTCTTCCGCCATTTTTCAAGATGTCTGCCATACAAAGTGGAAATTTCGATTTTGGGGTCCGAGGGCATTTCCGAGGCGGTAGCTCGGATTGGGCAAGGGACGCGGGGTGGAATTCTCCCTCGTTAGAAACTCTGGTCTATGGGGAAATTAGGCGGAAAAAAAAATCCAAGATGGCGGACACAAAATGGCGGAAATTTAAAAAAAACTTTGGGAAATTTAAAAATTTCTGAGCGAATGTGTTTCGAGGTGGAAAATCGAGGAGGAAATTTGAGGATTTAGGGTAGGTGCCAAAATTTTCCAAGATGGACGCCATACGAAACTCTTTGGGCGACAGCTCCGAAACGGTTTGAGATATCGGATTGGTGCTCAAACTAATATCATTTATCATGACGATTTCTTTCTACTGAGGGGAAAACTTTTTTCAAGATGGCGAATCCAAGATGGCGGCATTTTTCCAAATTCATCAGATTCGGATAAAAATTGATATCTGGGGGGTTTAGGGGATCCTGATTAAGGATTTGGAATTATTATTTATATTCAACCCTTTTTGAAGATGGCGGCTATACAGCGAGGCCGCAGGCCGAGCTCCGCGTAGGGCGAAGCCCGGAGCGTCCGAATTCGATCGCTGTGTAACTTACGCGAGACCGAAGGCCGAGCTGCGTCTAACGAGGCCGCAGGCCGAGATCCGCGTAGGGCGAAGCCCGGAGCGACCGGACTACGGCACCACCAGCCGCCGCGCACGATGTGTAACTTACGCGAGGCCGTAGGCCGAGCTGCGTCTAACGAGGCCGCAGGCCGAGATCCGCGTAGGGCGAAGCCCGGAGCGACCGGACTACGGCATCACCAGCCGCCGCGCACGATGTGTAACTTACGCGAGGCCGTAGGCCGAGCTGCGTCTAACGAGGCCGCAGGCCGAGATCCGCGTAGGGCGAAGCCCGGAGCGACCGGACTACTGAACCACCAATGTTTCAAGTCGTCCGATCTGGATCTCTCTCAGTGTGTAATTTAAGCGAGGCCGCAGGCCGAGCTCCGCGCAGGGCGAAGCCCGGAGCGTCCCCCCCCATTAGGGAGAGGCCGGCGCCCGGGGGGCGCCGCCGAAACCTAGTTATACTATATAAAGCTGGATTACCACTCACTCACTCACTGACATCTCGTTCTCCCGGTTCCCACCACCCAGGTGAGAAACTTTGAATGAGAAAGTACGCCGATGGGTCCAGTGACCTCGAGAAAAATCCGACTTCTTCGAGTTGACCATACCTGATGAAAAATTAGAACGGCCAGACCCAACGGTAACAGCTACGCGGGGGGTGCTCGACCAAATGTCATAGAGAACTGCAGGCAAATGCCAGCGGGCGTCGCGAAAATTTGAATTTCGAACGTCGAGCGTCGCCTCCATACAAAATGAAATCGCTCGTATTTTTGAAACGGTAAGAGGTAAGTGGGAGGTGCTCGACCAAATGTCATTGAGGAAGGTGTAAGCTTTTTCGTGGTTGCAAAATTTTTTCAAAATGGCCGATTCAAGATGGCGGCCGATTTTGAAGTTTGTCCGAGGGGGGTGGAAATCGGCACCCGGGGGGTCGCGGGGGCCCCGATTGAGAATTTCGGGTCGGTTTTTCGATTCCGCCGTTTCCAAGATGGCGGCCGTCAATTGAAATTTCAAATTTCGATCGGCCGTAACTCCCGCGAGGCCGGAGGCCGAGCGGCGCGGGCGAGGCCGCAGGCCGAGCTCGCCCGGCACTTGCACCGGGAGCGGGCCCGTCCGCATCCGGTGGACCTTCAGCTCGACGGTCGACGGCCCGCCTGAACGGTGAGAGACAGTCACGTGGTGCTCGACCGAATGTCATAGAGAACCGCCGGCACTTTGACGAGAGCGCGATGAAAATTCAAAATGGCCGATTCAAGATGGCCGCCATACAAATTTATTTCGACCGTCGCTCCCGAACGGTCGGAGATATCGGATCGGGGCTCGAACTAATGTGGTGGGGCGAGTCGATGTCCTTCCACTGGACCAATTTTTTTTTCCAAGATGGCGAATCCAAGATGGCGGCCATTTTTAAAATTCCTCCGATCGGGATGAAATTTCATACCCGGGGAGTTCAGGGGACCCCGATTCGGGATTTTGGAACATTTTTTTAATTCCGCCATTTTTCAAGATGGCTGCCATACAAAGTGGAAATTTCGATTTTGGGGTCCGAGGGCATTTCCGAGGCGGTAGCTCGAATCGGGCGAGGGACGCGAGGTGGAATTTCCCCTCGTTGGAAACTCTGGTCTATGGGGAAATTAGGCGGAAAAAAAAATCCAAGATGGCGGACACAAAATGGCGGAAATTTAAAAAAAACTGGGAAATTTAGAAATTTCTGAGCGAATGTGTTTCGAGGTGGAAAATCGAGGAGGAAATTTGAGGATTTAGGGTAGGTGCCGAAATTTTCCAAGATGGCCGCCATACGAAATTCTCTCAGCGACGGCTCCGAAACGGTTAGAGATATCGGATTGGTGCTCAAACTAATATCGTTTATCATGACGATTTCTTTCTACTGAGGGGAAAATTTTTTTCAAGATGGCGAATCCAAGATGGCGGCCTTTTTCCAAATTCATCCGATTCGGATAAAAATCGATATCTGGGGGGTTCAGGGGATCCTGACTAAGGATTTGGAATTATTATTTATATTCAACCCTTTTTGAAGATGGCGGCTATACAGCGAGGCCGCAGGCCGAGCTCCGCGTAGGGCGAAGCCCGGAGCGTCTGAATTCGATCACTGTGTAACTTACGCGAGGCCGAAGGCCGAGCTGCGTCTGACGAGGCCGCAGGCCGAGATCCGCGTAGAGCGAAGCTCGGAGCGACCGGACTACCGCACCACCAGCCGCGTACTCTGTGTAACTTACGCGAGGCCGTAGGCCGAGCTGCGTCTGACGAGGCCGCAGGCCGAGATCCGCGTAGAGCGAAGCTCGGAGCGACCGGACTACCGCACCACCAGCCGCGTACTCTGTGTAACTTACGCGAGGCCGAAGGCCGAGCTGCGTCTAACGAGGCCGCAGGCCGAGATCCGCGTAGGGCGAAGCCCGGAGCGACCGGACTACCGCACCACCAAAATTTCAAGTTGTCCGATCTGGATGAAAATTGATATCTGGGGGGTTCAGGGGAGCCTGATTAAGGATTTATGGTTATTTCCAAGATGGCCGCCACACAAAATTCTTCGGAAGACATCTCCGAAACGGGTAGACATATCGGATCGGTGCTCAAACTAATATTGTTTATCATGACGATTTCATTCTACTGAGGGGAAAATTTTATTCAAGATGGCGAATCCAAGATGGCGGCCATTTTTCCAACTTCATCCGATTCGGATAAAAATTGATATCTGGGGGGCTTAGGGGATCCTGACTAAGGATTTGGAATTATTATTTATATTCAACACTTTTTGAAGATGGCTATACAGCGAGGCCGCAGGCCGAGCTCCGCGTAGGGCGAAGCCCGGAGCGTCCGAATTCGATCACTGTGTAACTTACGCGAGGCCGAAGGCCGAGCTGCGTCTGACGAGGCCGCAGGCCGAGATCCGCGTAGGGCGAAGCCCGGAGCGACCGGACTACGGCACCACCAGCCGCCGCGCACGATGTGTAACTTACGCGAGGCCGTAGGCCGAGCTGCGTCTAACGAGGCCGCAGGCCGAGATCCGCGTAGAGCGAAGCTCGGAGCGACCGGACTACCGCACCACCAGCCGCGTACTCTGTGTAACTTACGCGAGGCCGTAGGCCGAGCTGCGTCTAACGAGGCCGCAGGCCGAGATCCGCGTAGAGCGAAGCTCGGAGCGACCGGACTACCGCACCACCAGCCGCGTACTCTGTGTAACTTACGCGAGGCCGAAGGCCGAGCTGCGTCTAACGAGGCCGCAGGCCGAGATCCGCGTAGGGCGAAGCCCGGAGCGACCGGACAACCAAAATTTCAAGTTGTCCGATCTGGATGAAAATTGATATCTGGGGGGTTCAGGGGACCCTGATTAAGGATTTATGGTTATTTCCAAGATGGCCGCCACACAAAATTCTTCGGAAGACATCTCCGAAACGGGTAGACATATCGGATCGGTGCTCAAACTAATATTGTTTATCATGACGATCTTTTTCTATTGAGGTAAAAATTTTTTTAAGATCGCGAATCCAAGATGGCGGCCATTTTTCGAATTCGTCTGATCCGGATGAAAATTGATATCCGGGGGGTTCGGGGGAGGCTGGTTAGGGATTTGGAATTCTTATGCAGATCCCGCACAACATCAACTACAGCGATCTCTCTCAGTGTGTAATTTACGCGAGGCCGGAGGCCGAGCTCCGCGCAGGGCGAAGCCCGGAGCGTCCCCCCCCATTAGGGGGAGGCCGGCGCCCGGGGGGCGCCGCCGAAACCTAGTTTATACTATATAAAGCTGGATTACCACTCACTCACTCACTGACATCTCGTTCTCCCGGTTCCCACCACCGGGGTGAGAAACTTTGAATGGGAAAGTACGCCGATGGGTCCTGTGACCTCGAGAAAAATCCGACTTCTTCGAGTTGACCATACCTGATGAAAAATTAGAACGGCCAGACCCAACGGTAACAGCTACGCGGGGGGTGCTCGACCGAATGTCATAGGGAACCGCCGGCAGACGCCAGCGGGCGTCGCGAAAATTTGAATTTCGAACGTCCAGCGTCGCCTCCATACAAAATGTTCTAGCTCGTAGCTCGGAAACGGTAAGAGGTAAGTCGGGGGTGCTCGACCAAATGTCATTCGGGCCGGGGTGAGCCTTCTCGTGGACAAAAAATTTTTTCAAAATGGCCGATTCAAGATGGCGGCCGATTTTCAAGTTGGTCCGAGGGAGGTGGAAATCGGCACCCGGGGGGTCGCGGGGGCCCCGATTGAGAATTTCGGGTCGGTTTTTCGATCCCGCCCTTTCCAAGATGGCGGCCGTCAATTGAAATTTCAAATTTCGATCGCCCGTAACTCCCGCGAGGCCGGAGGCCGAGCGGCGCGGGCGAGGCCGCAGGCCGAGCTCGCCCGGGACTTGCACCGGGAGCGGGCCCGTCCTCATCCGGTGGACCTTCAGCTCGACGGTCGACGGCCCGCCTGAACGGTGAGAGGTAGTCACGTGGTGCTCGACCGAATGTCATAGAGAACTGCCGGCACTTTGACGAGAGCACGATGAAAATTCAAAATGGCGGATTCAAGATGGCCGCCATACAAATTTATTTCGACCGTCGCTCCCGAACGGTCGGAGATATCGGATCGGGGCTCGAACTAATGTGGTGGGGCGAGTCGATGTCCTTCCACTGGACCAATTTTTTTTTCCAAGATGGCGAATCCAAGATGGCGGCCATTTTTAAAATTCCTCCGATCGGGATGAAATTTAATACCTGGGGAGTTCGGGGGACCCTGATTCGGGATTTTGGAACATTTTTTTAATTCCGCCATTTTTCAAGATGGCTGCCATACAAAGTGGAAATTTCGATTTTGGGGTCCGAGGGCATTTCCGAGGCGGTAGCTCGAATCGGGCGAGGGACGCGGGGTGGAATTTCCCCTCGTTGGAAACTCTGGTCTATGGGGAAATTAGGCGGAAAAAAAAATCCAAGATGGCGGACACAAAATGGCGGAAATTTAAAAAAAACTTTGGGAAATTTAGAAATTTCTGAGCGAATGTGTTTCGAGGTGGAAAATCGAGGAGGAAATTTGAGGATTTAGGGTAGGTGCCGAAATTTTCCAAGATGGCCGCCATACGAAATTCTCTCAGCGACAGCTCCGAAACGGTTAGAGATATCGGATTGGTGCTCAAACTAATATCGTTTATCATGACGATTTCTTTCTACTGAGGGGAAAATTTTTTTCAAGATGGCGAATCCAAGATGGCGGCCTTTTTCCAACTTCATCCGATTCGGATAAAAATTGATATCTGGGGGGTTTAGGGGATCCCGATTAAGGATTTGGAATTATTATTTATATTCAACCCTTTTTGAAGATGGCGGCTATACAGCGAGGCCGCAGGCCGAGCTCCGCGTAGGGCGAAGCCCGGAGCGTCCGAATTCGATCACTGTGTAACTTACGCGAGGCCGAAGGCCGAGCTGCGTCTGACGAGGCCGCAGGCCGAGATCCGCGTAGGGCGAAGCCCGGAGCGACCGGACTACCGCACCACCAGCCGCGTACTCTGTGTAACTTACGCGAGGCCGTAGGCCGAGCTGCGTCTAACGAGGCCGCAGGCCGAGATCCGCGTAGAGCGAAGCTCGGAGCGACCGGACTACCGCACCACCAGCCGCGTACTCTGTGTAACTTACGCGAGGCCGAAGGCCGAGCTGCGTCTAACGAGGCCGCAGGCCGAGATCCGCGTAGGGCGAAGCCCGGAGCGACCGGACTACCGCACCACCAAAATTTCAAGTTGTCCGATCTGGATGAAATTATTATTATTATTATTATTATTATTATTATTATTATTATTATACTATATAAAGCTGAATTACCACTCACTCACTGACTGACTCACTGACATAATTGTTCTCCCAGTTCCCCCCCGGTGGGTGAGAAACTTTGAATGAGAAAGTGAACCCTCGGGGTCGGTGAGCACCAGAAAAATCCGACTTCTTCGAGTTGACCATACCTGATGAAAAATTTGAACGGCCAGCACAAACGGTAACAGCTGCGCGGGGGGGTGCTCGACCAAATGTCATAGAGAACTGCAGGCAGATGCCAGCGGGCGTCGCGAAAATTTGAATTTCGAACGTCCAGCGTCGCCTCCATACAAAATGTTTTAGTTCGTAGCTCGGAAACGGTAAGAGGTAAGTGGGATGTGCTCGACCAAATGTCATTCGGGCCGGGGTGAGCCTTCTCGTGGTCAAAAAAGTTTTTCAAAATGGCCGATTCAAGATGGCGGCCGATTTTCAAGTTGGTCCGAGGGGGGTGGAAATCGGCACCCGGGGGGTCGCGAGGGCCCTGATTGAGAATTTCGGGTCGGTTTTTCGATCCCGCCCATTCCAAGATGGCGGCCGTCAATTAAAATTTCAAATTTCGATCGGCCGTAACTCCCGCGAGGCCGGAGGCCGAGCGGCGCGGGCGAGGCCGCAGGCCGAGCTCGCCCGGGACTTGCACCGGGAGCGGGCCCGTCCTCGTCCGGTGGACCTTCAGCTCGACGGTCGACGGCCTGCCTGAACGGTGAGAGATAGTCACGTGGTGCTCGACCGAATGTCATAGAGAACCGCCGGCACTTTGGCGAGAGCGCGATGAAAATTCAAAATGGCCGATTCAAGATGGCCGCCATACAAATTTATTTCGACCGTCGCTCCCGAACGGTCGGAGATATCGGATCGGGGCTCGAACTAATGTGGTGGGGCGAGTCGATGTCCTTCCACTGGACCAATTTTTTTTTCCAAGATGGCGAATCCAAGATGGCGGCCATTTTTAAAATTCCTCCGATCGGGATGAAATTTAATACCCGGGGAGTTCAGGGGACCCCGATTCGGGATTTTGGAACATTTTTTTAATTCCGCCATTTTTCAAGATGGCTGCCATACAAAGTGGAAATTTCGATTTTGGGGTCCGAGGGCATTTCCGAGGCGGTAGCTCGAATCGGGCGAGGGACGCGAGGTGGAATTTCCCCTCGTTGGAAACTCTGGTCTATGGGGAAATTAGGCGGAAAAAAAAATCCAAGATGGCGGACACAAAATGGCGGAAATTTAAAAAAAACTTTGGGAAATTTAGAAATTTCTGAGCGAATGTGTTTCGAGGTGGAAAATCGAGGAGGAAATTTGAGGATTTAGGGTAGGTGCCGAAATTTTCCAAGATGGCCGCCATACGAAATTCTCTCAGCGACAGCTCCGAAACGGTTAGAGATATCGGATTGGTGCTCAAACTAATATCGTTTATCATGACGATTTCTTTCTACTGAGGGGAAAATTTTATTCGAGATGGCGAATCCAAGATGGCGGCCATTTTCCAAATTCATCCGATTCGGATAAAAATCGATATCTGGGGGGTTTAGGGGATCCTGACTAAGAATTTGGAATTATTATTTATTTTCCAGCCTTTTTGAAGATGGCGGGTATACAGCGAGGCCGCAGGCCGAGCTCCGTGTAGGGCGAAGCCCGGAGCGTCCGAATTCGATCACTGTGTAACTTACGCGAGGCCGAAGGCCGAGCTGCGTCTGACGAGGCCGCAGGCCGAGATCCGCGTAGGGCGAAGCCCGGAGCGACCGGACTACGGCACCACCAGCCGCCGCGCACGATGTGTAACTTACGCGAGGCCGTAGGCCGAGCTGCGTCTAACGAGGCCGCAGGCCGAGATCCGCGTAGAGCGAAGCTCGGAGCGACCGGACTACCGCACCACCAGCCGCGTACTCTGTGTAACTTACGCGAGGCCGAAGGCCGAGCTGCGTCTAACGAGGCCGCAGGCCGAGATCCGCGTAGGGCGAAGCCCGGAGCGACCGGACCACCGCACCACCAAAATTTCAAGTTGTCCGATCTGGATGAAAATTGATATCTGGGGGGTTCAGGGGAGCCTGATTAAGGATTTATGGTTATTTCCAAGATGGCCGCCACACAAAATTCTTCGGAAGACATCTCCGAAACGGGTAGACATATCGGATCGGTGCTCAAACTAATATTGTTTATCATGACGATCTTTTTCTATTGAGGTAAAAATTTTTTTAAGATCGCGAATCCAAGATGGCGGCCATTTTTCGAATTCATCCGATCCGGATGAAAATTCATATCCGGGGGGTTCGGGGGAGGCTGGTTAGGGATTTGGAATTCTTATGCAGATCCCGCACAACATCAACTACAGCGATCTCTCTCAGCGTGTAATTTACGCGAGGCCGAAGGCCGAGCTCCGCGCAGGGCGAAGCCCGGAGCGTCCCCCCCCATTAGGGGGAGGCCGGCGCCCGGGGGGCGCCGCCGAAACCTAGTTATTATTATAAGGTTGTTTTAATTTCTAAATTTAAAATTGCAAAATATGTGACGTCACACCAGGGGTGGGGGAGTCACACAAATGTGACCACCTGTGAAAGGACGGGAGGGGGGGACTCCAAAAATCATGAAATTCGTGTGACGTAATTAACGGATGGCCCCTTTACACGAATAGATTTTCTCGAACTGTTGGGAGAACAGCACCAGGGAGTATACAGGGGCGCTGCCAGCCTTGCAAAATCCTATTCACAGCTTTCTTGAACAACCCCGTATCGTAGCATAACGGGAACACCTCAGCTGTCAGTTGTTTCCACAACTTTCGGGTTCACGGTGTAAAGAGTATTTATAACCGAAGACTGGAATTATGCGTTATACGGGATTTTGCTTTTTGAATTTCAAAGATTAAATAAGTACATATGGTAGATACGTTTCCTCATGTCTCCGTAGCTATTCCAAGGCATCCATATAGTGTTGGATGTGGGTTTCACTGAGCATCACTGGATGTTGAGTATCACTGGACTTTAAATGTATCTACTCAAACTATGTAGATTCTATAGTGGAGTGTAGGCTTTCTCGGCCGGTGTCCATATTAATTGAATCTTCCGAGCTACTTGGCCGAGGTCTTCTGGAATCTCTTCTCTTTCTTCCAAACGTTCCGTCAACAACTGCGGTTGACATCTTCAGTGGCGACTGCATTCACTTTCGGAGAGATGTTGTCTCTTCGGCTTCTCGAGCGCAACTGACTTGACGATTGTGGCGCACCGGTATTTATAGTGGACGAGTATTTATATATTTATATATTATGTTATGGAGAGATAACATCTCTCCGAAAGTGAACGCAGTCGCCACTGAAGATGTCAACTGCAGTTGTTGACGAAACGTTTGGAAGAAAGAGAAGAGATTCCAGAAGACCTCGGCCAAGTAGCCTGGAAGATTCAATTAATATGTAGATTCTATAATTTTGATGGATTTCTATCTATCCCGTTTTTTCAATTCTGTCCCGTCGATTCCCCCACAAAGCAGTGATTCAAAGTTGACAATCATTTACAAGTTAGTTAAACATTACTTAATTTCTCATTTTCTTCATTATTTTTGTACAATGTACGTATGTATGTACTTTATGTATTTTTATGTTTTGTTATATATATGTGTTTTATATATGTATATATCCATGGACCTGTATTTTACATAGATGTATTATTTTGTATTCAGTCCTATTATTCACTTTACATAGACTTTGCTTGGCATCACCACCCTATTGCATCAAGGTTGACTGGCAGAGCATACGGTCCTCGTCCTGTAGAAATTTAGTGCAGTTAAGCTTAAACAAATACAAAAGAAACAAATTCTACCAAACCAAGGACGTAATATGAAATAAAAAGTTGCATGTTGGAAGGTTTATAAAACACAAGCCATAAATTACATAAGGCTCGAGAATTCAAGACATACAACGGAAAGAATGCCGATTGTACGCGACGTAAGTACGTTTCGTTTCGTTTATACTTTTTTTTTCACATATATCAATGGTACAATTAGCACATTCTGTCAGTGTCAAGTTTTTTTCGTAATTGAAGTTAAAAGAATTTAAAACACATCCTGTCAAGTCAAGAGTCACTCAATAAAGTGACAGTAGGTTTACTGACAGAGTTGAAATCCTTGTAAGCACACGAAAAATGCAGTCTTGTGTTTATGTGATTATTACAAACATTATGCACAAACACTAGGCACTTTGAAGTTTAATAAACTTATCAACATTAAGGCTCGCGCATATTATGGCGGCCGCACCGCAGCGGTTCAATTGTTGCGTTGAGCTGCGGCTCGCCGCGTTTGTAACGTGCGCGAGCCTTTAAAGCACAAATCCCACAATACACATATTTTGCAATAATTAACAGAAATTCGAACTCTAATTGCTCGGGTTCCCGCCAAAAAGTCTCTTGTTCATACTTCATATAAAATATATAATAAAATTATACAAAAATTGTAAAGCTTCATGAAATCGTGAGCCATATCGTTGTCAATGGATTGTTTTAATCAGGATTTTTTTGAATGTTTATAACTAAATATTTTTAGAACTACTAATCTAATTTGGAACGTGATAAGAATCCATAAATATTGGTGTCATATAGTTCATCTTGATTATTAGGGTCAATTGATAGCCATTTTTAGAAATAACTATAGTAAAATTTATCTGAAATTCAAAACTCAAATAGGTATCTTTTTAAAATGTATGCAAATCATCACATTTTTACGAAAAGAAAGAAGTACGACATTCCGACCTCTACTTCCCCACAGAAGTGTACACAATACAGACAAAGGCCTTGTCATCGAAGAAAGGTCCAAAAAAGCTACACACAACACCTCGGTATTGTCTGTTTGTTTGTTTTCACCTTCATTGTTTGAGCGCCTTTTGCCTTTCATTGTATATCGGCTCGGGAGACTTTTAGGATTCCGCAACAACATAAACCGTTGTTATTTCATCCGGTTCTTTCGGATGAAATATCAACGTTCTAGACGGCTGTTGCATCTACATTCTACGATATCCGATCTATGTATATATTTAAATGTTACAAAAAAAAACAAATTAAATAAGAACAATATAGTATTAATGTATAATACGTCCACTGGGAATTGACATTCCAGGTCTGAGAAAAAGGTCTGGGACTATCGTTTGTTAGCAAAATTTAAAAGATAAGAAATAATTATTGATAATAAACAGTAATAAAACTTACGTAGATGGACCTAGCAGTCTTGATGCTTCTGAAAAAACGTAAAGCTTCAAAATTGTTTTTAGGGATTTTTTTATTATTTAAACTACACGAGTTAAATAATAGGGATTTAGGGATTTAACTACACGTTCACCATTTACACTAAATATCATTCCGAGTCTGATGAGCTGGGATCATTAAATTTAACATTTATGATGACAAATCTATATGTATCCACTTGCAATAAAAGTAAATTTTCAATGTCACCAGTGTGTCTAAAACAATTACGGAATAGTTGGTTTTTCGTTTTTAATACTTCTCGTTTTTAATAATAATTAATCAGTTCAATTACACTTGAACCTTGTAGCTCTACACCGACTCAATTAGGTTAAGTATACAATAGTACGGGGGATAAACAGGGTGATGTCGCAATCTTCAGCCATTTTCTGGAAAACGAAAGGGTTTTCTGGAACAAAGGTTTGGAAAAATAACACAACTCACGCCAAAATTGAAGTCCAAAAAAACTAATTGCGAATAAAAATCCAACTTGCTCGTATGGTATAACAAATACGTATTACTGACATATAAGTGCAGACAGGTAAAAAGGGACAAGGTTGATTGTTCCGCCAATTTCAGACGCAGCTGGTAGGCCGTAAAGTGATTTTATTAGCAATCCAACAAACAATAGCCAAGTTACTGATCTATCTCGAGGAATGTTTCCAATTCCTAGTGGACATACTATAGACGTCAGCAACGGGTCAATCTATCTATACCCGTAGGTACAGTAAAGCGCGACTAATAAGGCCATTTTTTAATGCTTTTGGGTATATCAGCATGTTGCTGACCGTACATACAGTCTAAAATTATTATAGTGTCTTGTTAACTTATAAACTTTCTACTTTACGTACTGTTTATTCGCTTTTCACATTATTTTTACAAGTAAGTATTAGAGACCTTTCGACTTTCATTACTTTCTCACATTCTATTTGCGCTTTTTCATCATTTTGTTTTAATCGTGGCATTATTAATACAATTTTAATTTTCTGTGTAGGATATTTAAATTACGGAATCTCATTTTAATGCGTAACAAGCGCACTTGACAAGTTTTTAAGAGGCTCCTCGAGGACGCCTCAATACAAAAGGCTCTCTATTTCAACAGTCATCCAACTAAGAATAGGACGAACCACAAATTAACCGACTGAGTGGGTCCAAAAATATGATCGGGTGAAAAATTTCATACATACAAATTAGTTTTTTATGAGTAGTCTACTTATAAAAACTAATTTGTTTTAAATTATCACAATTACAATAAAAGATAAACAAGAGCGTTTAACTATACGCGTTTAGACCCGATTTACAATATACGTTTTTGACGTTTTTGATTAGTTAGAGGAGCTAGAACCCTCGAAAAGCAAAAGAATGCCCCGTTTAACGCTGCTTAAAAGAAGAACAGTGTGCAAATTTAACAACTCTTTTTTAAAAAGCAAAACGCACCGACACAGAAACTTTTCTTTAATGCAAATCAGAAAAAATCAGAATAATCGAACAATTTTTCGAGGAGGAAACGTAGGAATAATAAATCTCGATTTTATCGAATTTTTATAGATATTATCAGCTCGAAGTGTAACTGTCCCTTTCTCACAAAGAAGTTGCATCGCTCGCTGCTGAGACAGCAACAAATTTTGAAAATACCTATTTTGTAATCTGCTTCCACTCATCCCCCCCACTTGTGACTCGAGCGTTAAACGCTCTTGAGCGTTATAGCCCAAGTTTAACCATTGAGGTTAAAATCGACTAAATGAAAGCGGTTAAAATTAAGATTCAAAAAACTTCATTGGCACTGACTTACCGCCCGTTCACTCAGCGTTCGTTTATAGAAATCTAAAAGAATACCTAAAATTTTGTTAATTTAAAATTTTTGACAATTTTAATTAAAGTTATTTTATATGAGGATTATATTATATGAGCATTGCATTCAATCAAAGCACCGGTCATTTATTATCAAATAAAACCCCGCACGATCAGTTAGGACATATTTCAGTTAGGTTGTTAATATGAAAAATATTAGGGGTTAAAGTATGAAATTGCCGTTTTATAGTAATAGATACTTTGAATTGACATAAAACCTTCATGGTGTGAGATTTTCGAGTGAAACTTTTTTCACATGATACCTATGAGGTTCTTGTTTTAAAAAATGTGCAACATTCGATTTTCGACTTTCAATTGTTTTTTTTATTCAGC
Source organism: Sesia apiformis (assembly GCA_914767545.1). NCBI lineage: Eukaryota > Metazoa > Arthropoda > Insecta > Lepidoptera > Sesiidae > Sesia > Sesia apiformis. Next base: position 3,233,259 of record OU611968.1, read on the forward strand.
TTAGACGGGAAAGATGGATACTTCGAAAATCCGAGTAATCTTTGAATACGAGTTCCGACGCGGAACTAACGCGGCAGAAACGGCTCGCAATATCAATGCTGCGTTTGGAGAGGAGACTGCTAATGAACGAACCGTGCGTTTTTGGTTTGAACGCTTTCGTAATGGAAACTTCGACTTGAAGAACGAACCACGTGGAAGACCGCCCACACAGGTGAATAACGCTGAATTGAAGGAGATGGTGGAAGCCGATCCGAGTCAAACTACCCAGGAATTAGCGGCATGGTTTAACGTTACCTTACCTACAATATTGACTCATTTGCATCAAATCAATAAGATAAAAAAATATGAAAAATGGGTGCCTCATGATTTGACTGATCTGCAGAAAGAAACGCGTGTTGAAACTTGCGTTGCCTTGTTGAATCGGTACAGAAATGAAGGAATATTGGATCGAATTGTGACATGTAACGAAAAGTGGATTCTTTGGCGAACAATGATGGCGAAACTAGCAGTGAAACAGCCCCGACTCGTGAATCGATCTTCACCATTATTGCTCCATGATAATAACGCAAGACCTCACACTGCACGAGAAACCGTTGTAACTCTACAGGAGCTGCAGTTAGAAACCATACGTCATCCTCCGTACTCGCCAGACCTTGCTCCAACGGACTACCATTTTTTTCGTGATTTTGACAATTTTCTACGTGGTAAAAAAATTTCTTCCCAAGAGGCAGTACAAAATGCTTTCACACAGTTTGTCGAATCTACATCCCCAGAGTTCTATCGCAAAGGCATAAATGAACTTCCGATTAGATGGCAACAATGTATAGATAATGAGGATAAATATTTTGATTAAATAAATATGTTACATTTTAGAAAAAAACTAGTCTTAAGTTTTCAGTACAAATCGGCAATTTCATACTTTAACCCCTAATATGTGTCATAAAATTTTATTACATGCCTATATTATTATTAATTAATGACTTTTTATAACCTGTAGATAGCATATGTAAATAATATGTAAGTGTATGTAAATACCGTTCATGCTTTTTGAATTGATTGCTTTCAGGAAATTTCAGTGGTTTTTGCGACCGGAAACGAGATCTAACCACAACAGTATTATATATTTATTGGTTGAGTTTATTCCTAAATTGGATTGGATTTGAGAATCATTTAACCTTTTACTTTTTCATTATTAGTTAATAATACTTTTATTCAATTAAAAGTTTTTTTTTTAATATATTTAGTGGTATGAAAAGCATAGCATACATGAATAAAAATAAGATTAAATAAACTATTAAAATAATTATTATATTAGTAATTATGATTGTAATTAATAAAAACCAACATAAATAACTAATTTCCTGTAATATTTGACTTACAACACAAAATGCGAGAACGTACTGAAATCTTAAAATTAAGTATAAAAAAGCACCATATTATTTTAAAAAAACTTACATGTAAACACGTCCAGCCAATATCACAAATCACAGTCACTTTAAAAAAATTAACTGTCAAAATTGCCGCTTTAAATTTCGAATCCGGCGAAACGCGCGCGGCCGTCGACGCGGTGGAAACAAAATGGCGAAGTCGACCGACCACCACCGTGTACGGGGGAGGTATGGCCTGTAAGGTGTAGAACAGCAAGAACCCGAATTTCCGCTCGTATCTCGGATGTTTGAAGACTAGATGTGCCTTGAGTCTATTATTTTTTTAGTTGATAAGAGGTCATTGAATAAATAGAGATAATATGTTTAAGATTAAGAAAATATGTCAATGGCCGCTAAAATCTATAATTGGAAAGGGTTACGAATTAAGAAAATATCTAACTTTATTTTGTTAGTTCGTAACCCTAATAAAACGAGATAACTTAAGTCACTCATTGCATTTAATAAGCTGGTGGGGGTTTCGGTAGCTTAGGTTCGGAATTAGTCCCTCTATAAAATCTTAAAAAACGACTACTTATAGCTTTAATGGGGTAGTCTTATTTCGGACGAAAATCTGGTAAGAACAACTAGGAAAGCTGTTACACTCCACATGGGGATATTCTCCCTCATTCTATTTTCACGGAAAGGGCATGGGGCTCCGGCGACTCTCGCTCACTCCAGCAAAACGTATAGTGAATCCATGAAAATGTCGAGCAGTTTCGCGTTCGATTCGTTTTAAAGAACACTGATAAGTTCAATTTTTAATTTGACAAGTTAAATTTGTTTTGACAAGTTATGTTTTAGAAATGTTAAATTGAAATTCAACTTTGAAGTGTTCTACGAGTATTACTCGCATCATTGGCCGACTATAAGTGATATATTTCGCAGCAATCTTCTATGAGTGTGGGACAAGTCGGCCAGTTGGATGCTCCCAGCGGAATATAGCATACGCTGAATCCCACAGCAGCCTGAAGTTAAGAAGGATCGCATCATTCTTCATCCTAAGACTGAATTACAAAACGTAAAGACGTGGCTCGTTGACAATCTAAATATAGTGCAACTTTTTCAACTTCATAATACGGAAAAGGACGCAGCATGAATTAAATTGTATTTCCTACCTTTTGAGTCGATTCAGACAATTGACCTTTGACTTGTCATTTGTTTCTTTTGTTTAAAGTTTCATCAGTGGCTAATAAACGAAGAACAGATTAAACTCGCATAATAAATGCATAGTTACTTGAACGGTTCGGGTGACAATATTTTATTCCATTCTCGTATGCGACCTAACTGCATACAATTCTCGCTTACAACTGTTCAGATGATGATAAAACTCGATGATAACAGGTATAACAGTGATCAGATGATGATAACAGTTGTTTATACTAACTTTTGACCGATGTTCGAGAAACACTCCTTGTCATCAACTCCTTGGCCAAGTCAATGGAAACAATGTAAGGTTTTGAAATAAATTAAAATAACGTCGGAGTCCTAACTTAGACCACAAGTAAGAACATGTAATACATTCTGCTTGCTAAGTTGTGACTAATAGGTTCCAATAAATCTAAGGGACAGTGAAATATATCGGAACTAGTAGGGGGAATTAGTACCGCTGTGTTGTGCTGTGGGTTTGACGAATGAGGTGAGCTGTGCTCACCTGGTTATGATTTGAAAATATTATGTAACAGATTTATAATTAAAAAATACGGTTATGAGGTTGGCAACACTGGCGACCGAATGATTTAAAAATATTATGTAACAGATTTATAATTAAAAAATACGGTTATGAGGTTGGCAACACTGGCAACAATGGGTTGAGCGATGTGCAAAAAAAGAGCGGGAAGGGGGCTGTCATATTCATATGTGTGGGTGGCGAAAATAAAGTTATTAAATAATCTTCGTCTTGTGATTTATTATTCTCTTCTGGTTTATATAACATTAAGATCGGAAGATATAGGGATAACATCCTTAAAGGGTTATGTAAACAAGGAAACTTTGTAGGGGCTTTTCAGAAAAGCTTCGTTCTACAACAGCCTATTAATATTACTATAATATAGAATATTGTTATAATACACATTAGTTCCTATGTACGGGAAGTAACTTACAGGAAGTACAGAAAGGAAGGAAGCCTAGTGTATAGGGTTTTTACCTTCGACGCACTGTATGTATAGTGTGCAAAAGAAGTTTGAATTATAGATTGCGCGTGAAACTCTGTGTGCGTTTATGTGTGTACATACACATTTTTTGACTTTAATTTGTCTATGCGTGTCTCGGTGTTTTTCATCTGGTAATCTTGAAGAAATCATGCCCCGCTTCGTAGATGAGTCGTTGGCTTGGCGTAATTGTCACATATGAGTGTACACTACACTATGCATCTACCTTAGATGTCTACCTTAGATGCATAAGACGAAAGAAAAATAAATTAAAAACACTTATTCTATGGGACCGCCGAAATATACGGTGACAGTAAATACTGACCTCATTTTTCTTGTCTACTAACTAATTTGTCGCCGTCGTAGCGTTAAAATTATCACGCAATATATTGTTTAGCGCAAGTTATAGGGGTTAAACTTAATAAACAAGCAGTAACTTACCGGAGCTGTGCTTGAAGCTATAAGCTCAACAAGTGAACGCGATAAAACTTACCGAAGCTACCATAAACAAACAATATATGTCGTTTAAGTTCTTTAAGGCAAATACCAAGGCAGAAGTTGTGCATTATTCCAATTTCGAGTAAAAACGAGGTAATTAGGGGATTTCGAAAAGTGAGTTGAGGTTTTGCTTGATTATTATAAAATTATGTATTGTATTTTTTGTGGTTTAATAGCGATAGTTTATTAAACTTCAAAGTGTTTTTGTGCTCTAAGTGTAAGTACGCATTCTCCGATAAAATAATAGCTACAATCAAATACACCGTGAGTCGCTTACCTTACGAAGACACGACGCAGTTCCACCTCAGGAAGTGAGCTCGGACTAAACTAGCGACAGAGACTGGCCTAAAGTTGTTTTCAGCTCAAATTTTACTTTACAGCTTTTCATATTGTAACTGACAGGACGAAATTTTATATGTTATTTAGGTTACTATACAATGAAAATTTTGTGTTGCTAACTTATTGATATACGTACTTATGTATAGGTTTTGAGACGAACAAAAATTGAGCTATAGAATTTTATTATTCGTATTACATTTTTTCAAAATACAGGATCGTGCTCTATACACATTTACATTCGCTTAAACCAAACGTAGCAGTCTTCCTCCGACAGGTCAAAACTCGCTGCTTCTAGGCTGCTACCGCTTCTTCGGAGCTGAAAAAAAATTCCTTCTATTTTTTCCTTGACTACAGGGAACAAAAATAAATCACAGGGAGCTAAGTCAACACTGTGAGTGAGGTGGATAAGCCAGAGTTCGACACCAGATTCTTGAATAAACGTCCTTGTTCTTAGGAAAGTGTGCGAAGACGCGTTATCGTAGTTCAGCAAGATCCCTCATAGCCTTGTCTTTGGTGTCCTCTGCTGAACAGCTCGAAAAACTTTTTCCAATGCAACCGTTGTATACCATTCTGAATTGAATTGATCTACAATTTTCCAGCATAGGTGTTGCGAAATATCCGCCCCGAGAAAAAAACCAGCCACCATTCTCTTGGCAACATTATGAGGTCTTTGCGTGATGTTGTCGGTAAATTACCTTCTCCAAAAACCCACCCCGACGAACGCTTCTTACTTTCTGGATCATATTGATAGATCCGTGTTTCGTCGTCAGTTTATCATTTGAATATTATCAAAATTATTCTTCCAATTATTTTTAGTTCCTATTGTTTTTTCATTTGTCGCGCTTATCCAGTCTCCAATTTCATGGATAAATAGACGATTCTCGGTCTTAGATTAGTCACAGTCATGTTTATAACACCTTATGTAGTCTGCATAGAGGATAGTTTCCAACGACACGGTCTAAATCTAAGCATAGCACGGTCTTAGAATCGTCTATAGAATAGGTCCTCATAGGACCTAAGAGGCGACTAGACGATCGATTATATTGTGCAATTTTGCAGATGGAACGTTTTGATCGTTTAGTGAGGGCATTGAAACTTGTTTTGATACATGATGAGATTCAATAATATTGAACAATGACATTACTGGTAATTTTATTGTAGGTCTAGGTAGGAGCTGGCCGCCAATGCGAGGGGGGAAAATAAGGAATGTGGAAAAAGTTAAGCTTCTCTGTGGTAATTTTTTTTAATTACGTAAATTTTAATTTTAGCACCACCGCTTAGGCAAAGATGTAGATTTTTTCTCGTGTGGACACTGGCATAGCCATTGGTTTACACATTTAAATCGTTATACCAATAATAAAACTGATAACGCAAAAAGAACTATAAAAATACTATAAATTAAAAAAAATAATTTACGATCCCAAGAACGCTTCAAATTTTCAATCTTCAACGCTTCAAATTTTCATTTCATTCAGAACCTAAAATCCTAACTAATATACAAAAACTAAACAATGTTTGTATGTTTGTTTGAAACAACCAACGGATCGACAAATCAAGCTGAAATTTCGCATGGAATTTCGGGACCACGAAAGAGACTTAGGCTATAAAAAGTTCCCGTGGGATAGTAAGCAAGCGGGCGAAGCCGCGGCCAAAACTTGCTATTCCATATTCTTTCAGACCTTTTTATTTTCATTTTCCTTTTGCTCTCCTCCCTCCTTGATTGCACCGCCCGTCATTATATCTTTCCTCTCCTAAAGGTTGGCTGGAAGACAATGCCACGTAGTATTAAGCTCGCCCATTGTACTTTGTGAAATAAAATGTTAAATAAATAAATGGTAGGTATGTAAGACATATTTACTGACAGAACGCCAACATGAAGCATACATAAAAAGCTACCAGACATTAAAATGTATTTCTGACTTACAAAATAGACTAACAATGTATCTGTAAGTCAAAACAGCGGTCGAGGTGCTTACTGTTTATAAATAAAATATGGGAACAAGGGAGTGTCATCTCCACCTTTTTAGTGACAACAAAGAACCTTTTAACATGTTTACTTGTTCACCTGTTTCACAACGAAGGTAGCTTCGAATATTTAAGAACAATACGTAGGTTTTCGGAACTGTAGGTACATTATTTTAATTAATTTTAAAGTGGATTTCACACTGAACAGAAGATTGTTCTAAGGACAATGTTTTGTTCTTAGAATGTATCCGAGAATAGAACAATATGGTCCCGAGTAAGCGAACGTTTATTTTTTACTTTATCTAACTGAAAGTACAAAAGAACAAAAGTATAACAAGAGTATAACAAAAATAGACAGAGTTCTACGAAATCTTTCAAAAATTAAATATTTCATTAATTACGATATTGACAATAACTGAAATCAACTAAAAATCAGCGCTGCAGATTTAGCTGCAGCACATGCTGAATTGGAGCGTTTTGGATCGGTGGCAATGCACATCATTGGATTAAATAAGCTTATATAGTTTATGCTCTATGTTAACAGTATGTAGTGTTACCTAGTATCAATAAATTTCTTTCTTTCTATATTCTATCCCATCCACTCCTGTTCCATTAAGTAGAGATTATAATGGGATAAAGAAAGTCAAATTACACTCTTTATTACTCATCCCATCTTATCATTCCCAGGTATGAATCGGAGACGAGATGGGAAGGAAACCTCCTCATCTTTTTATAGCGTAATGAACGACTTCATGAAAGTTAAGAACGGATACCCCTAGGCTTGGTCGTGTGATGTCGGTCGTCTTCAGAATGACACCACCCCATTTCTACCCGTGGTTGTCGTAAGGAATAAAAAAGCCGCTACCACAAGACTTGAAGAACTACACTACATCTAAAATAGTGGACTTGACGACTAGCTTGGCCAGCTTGACGTTTTAAGGCCATACATCCCTCGTGGACAAGACAATGTGAATGAGGAAGCCCTTGTCCAGCAGTGGACTATAGGTGACCTAGGGCTACCCACCCCTCTAGCCAAGTCGTAAAACATATTTATTTCAAGCACAGCCACCTATCCAATATATAAAAACATTACGTCTTGCCTATATTTATTTCCATTAACATGTTAATAATCTCAATATTTACTCCGTTGAAATAACTTTTCCACGCTTATATTTTCCGTAAAATAAAAAGTAAAAACTCGCTAAAGATGATATCCATCATCACAGGATGCTGATGCACTTACATTTATTTTTATCCTCATAATTTACATGTTCGGAGTGAGCCATGTGGCGTGTGATGTCTCCTACAGAGCTTCCAATAATAATCGAGCCGCATTTACACCGTTGTGTAATTTTAACAATATGTAATGTGTAATTTGTGTAATTATTTATTTATTCATTGTGATAACTACAAGTGAGGCAATATTACAAATACAATAGTATGTTCCTCTGTAATATACCTCATGGGTGTACAATGACTTGTCATTAAAAATAACTAATTGCGATAGGCTTAGGATAATAACTCTAATTAGCTGACGGCCACGACTTCGTACTCGGAGATTTTAGAGCAGGTACAGTTATTTCATTGTACTCCTAAGCTACCATACATTCCCGTGGAAACAATGTAATGGATATGGTAACTATGGCAAGTTTCATTAAATTCGTGCAGTGATGTTTGCGTGATACGCATTCAGAGAGACAGACGGACAAGAATTCTATAAATTGTCATTTTGGACCTTTTCAAAAATTATTTCATGTACAGACAGGGCCATGTTACTTTCTTTATATTTTTTTTTTTTTTTATGGACGAAGGTGGTAGACGAGCATACAGTCCACCTGATGGTAAGTGGATACTGTAGCCCATAGACATCCGTGATACATGCCAACACTAGTCCAAAATGACAAACGTTGGCACGCCCCCGGATGCGCTGCCTACCTTTGGACATAGAAATGCATTTGGAGAAAGGGTTGGGGAAATGGGGAGGGATAGGATGGGAATGGACTCTGGCACATCTCACTCACTACCGAAACACGTACGTACATTAGGGAAATAAGATAAAGTGGGAAATGCAGTACATTTCAAAGGTAGTCTTCTGTGAGAGAGGGGTAACGTGGCCAGTCGAGTGCGTCCAGCGGCTGTTGGATTGCAGCGTGCACTCTCCCCCTCATTTAATATAGGTAAAGCGCGGCAAATTAAAAAATAATAGAATATTTAATAATACCTGAATTCAATAATGAAATTAACCTAGCATTTGCTAAGCTAATTTTGTTATTGAATTCAGGTATGAAAAATATTTTTCCAACTATTATTAGTGATAGATAAACTATTACTAAATTTAATTTGGCGCACTTTTCTTATATTTATTTTATTATATGGCAATAACACAATTAGTGCATTACGCCAGTGTCAAGTTTTCTTCGTAATTAACAATAAGCGCTTTTTCAGTCTCAACTTTTTTCGCCAAACCTAGCAAGATAGAGGGGCGACATGCGCCAAACTTTCAAATTTTGGACAGGCACCTATGGATAGACATCTATACCAGTATCCAGGTCATGCTTCAAGGGTTCATAGGATCTACGTTTTCTAGTTTACATTGATAAAGGTCTTATTATTATTTATGGAATAAAATTATACTTTTCAAATTCGTAACATAGATTTACACTACAGTGTGATAATCGTCCCTGTCTTCCTTTTATAAGCACAATGTAATTAATGTGACGTTACTGCAGGGCTATTCTGAATATGATATCCATTTTTCTTAGCCTACATATAAAATGAATTACAAGTAGACAGAATGATGAAAATATTTTATAAAACATAGTAATTAGCAGAATGTCGACCTGGTGGTCACTAGTATTAATCACTGTTTATACTATTCAATTAAAACACTTATTAGTAAATGTATTTTTTTCTTATATGGCAATACGACCTATTAGCCGATGGCCGATGCACCGTTTTGACGACCAATTAGCCAGCCTGGTTGGTAATGACCCTACTTGCTGTGTTTTTGCACAGTAAAAGCATGATACCGTGTACGATTCCTGTTCGAGTCCATTTAAAGACAAACGTTTGTTAGGGTATTTATTTTTAAAAACGCGCAATTATCACATTGAGCCAGTGTCGAGATTTCTTAGTAGAATTTAAAATCGACACCAATTTTAAAATCAAAACATTTTTCTCTTCGAGTCAGGGATATGACATGTAGAACTGTCAATAAAGTGTCATCTCCGTACAAATTTCACTCTGTTTGACAGTTCTACATATCCCCGACTCGAATAAAAATCCGACTTTAAAACGTATCCTGTCAATGTCCAGTCCCGTCAAAGCAAGTCAGGAGTCGCTCAATAAATTGATAGTAGGTTTACTGAGGACAGAAGAGTTGGACTCCTTGGAAGCCCACGAGAAATACAATCTTATGTTTTTTTTCATTATCACAAACATCACACACTAACACTACCGCAAGTTATTTTAATAAACTATCACTATTAAACCACAAAACCCACAATACACATTTTTATACTCAACTCACATTTGTCGAGTTTATTAACGTATATAGAATTGCATCATCTAGAAATTAAAAGTTATTTTTTCATTAAAAATATATTAGTTTCCACAAAATACGTCAGGTACTCGCACTTTTTCTGAAAAATCTTTCTAGAAACCCTCATATGTACTAACCATCGACCAATCAAAACTAAAAGTAAAGCATTTGCAAAGTGGTCAAATTGACCTGACAATTCAGTCTGTCATTTGGTGGTAACAAACTACCAACGAAGTATTATTGATGGTTTTACGATAACAGGAATGTTTTTGATGTAGCGGTATTTTCAATGTAAAAATATATAAGAAATACAGAAGTCATTGAAAAACAAAACTATAAAAACCGAAATAAAATTAATGATTATTTTTAGAGTAACTATTAATTAATTTTAAGTAAATAAATAATGGAAACTTAATTATTACACTTATAGTGACAGTAACATTTTATTGAAACCACTGTCAATACACAAAATATATGGGCGGATATATTCCTTGTGTACACAAGAAATATATCCGACCATATATTTTATTTGATTGATGGTACCAGGGCCGTCTTAAGTCTATTCTGCGCCGGGGTGCGGGAGTGTATCCTAAGACAGTCAAACATCCTATTGTGTATCCTATGACAGTCAAATATCCTATTGTGTATCCTATGACAGTCAAATATCCTATTGTGTATCCTATGACAGTCAAATATCCTATTGTGTAATTGTTTACTATAGCGTTATATTTTTTCATTACCTTTAAAAGGTGAGCGCTCGGGGTGCACCGCACCCCTTGCACCCCCTGGTAAAGACGGCCCTGGATGGTACTATAATTACCTTCACTTGAATCGAGACTCGAGATCTTGATCTTTATCGAGACAGGATGTGTTACAGAATAACTCAACAGCTACAAGCAGCCGCTGGAGATGTTGAGCAAATAACATTAAGTAAGCGTTATTGTTTTATCGGATAACGCGAGTTACTAAAAGCGTTTACGTATTTCTTAATTATTCAATTGAGAACTTTATAGAGGTTCTCAATTGAATTTAAAGTTTTATCATTTTTTTAATTTGATATTTATTAAAAAACAACTACGATATTATTAAATTCGATTTACAATGTCTTTTATTAAGAATCAGATTGTCTTTTCACACGAGTATATGGCAATGGTGAAATTATCACATTCTGCCAGGGTCAAGTGCTCTTCGTAATTAAAGTCAAAATGATTTGAAACACATTTTAACAATGTCCAGTTACGCAAGTCTTCGTAAGTCAGGAGTCGCTCAATAAAGTGATAGTTAGTACAATTACTGACGACAGAGATGGACTCCTTAGAAGCACACGATAAATGCAGTATCATGCTTTTATATTATTATTACAAACATTATTACAACATGCATAAACACAAGGCACTTTGAAGTTTAATAAACTATCACTTTTTATAGAAAAATGCGGCAGACGAGCGTACAGTCCACCTGATGCTAAGTGGATACTGTAGTCCATAGAAAGCCCATGTCATGCAGTCCAGAATGACATTCGTTGGCACGCCTCCGGATGCGATGCCTACCTTTGTAGATTAAAGAATGGATATAGCGAAAGGGTTAAGAAAATGGGAGGTATGAATGGGATGGGAATAGGCTCAGGCATATTTCACTCACTATCGAAATATACGTGTATTGGGGAAATACGATCAAGTAGCAAATGCAGTACATTTCAAGGTAGTCTTCGGTGAGAGAGGGGTAACGTGGCCAGTCCAGTGCGCTCAGCGGCTGTTAACACTACGAAATACACTGTTAATACACTGTTACGAAATACACTACTGTTAACACTACTGTTAAGCCCTACGATCACTATTAAACCACAAAACCCATAATAAATATTTTTTACATTAATCAAACAAAACCTCAACCATCACTTCTCGAGTTCGCGCCAAAAAACCAACCAGATCATAGATCATAATAAATATTTATGATTGTTTTATAGACATAGACAACGCAACTCAAATTTTAAGGAAACCACGCCTGTCGCTTAATTTATACCTACGACTAAGTCGCGAATAATTTTTTGTAATGTGAGATATTTTGTCCATGAATCGAAACATTTCCCTTGATTAGAGCGACGCGACGGACAGCTTGCGTTATCTATCTCTCTGTATCTGTAGTAGGTTACACTTTATACTGAGGGTACAAAATTTAGTCAAATTACATTACATCTTATGTAAATTTGTACTTACCCTGTCGGAAATTTATTATTCAACAAGCTGCAGCACATTATTATCAACTAAATTATGACATCAAATCATTTGAAGGTAGATCTCTGTGTTTGAAGGTATTAAAATACTTCATAGGTTCTAGCACAGACTTCAAAATACTGATTAATATCAAGTAGGTATAACATGGAAACCAAAACACATATTTTAGTTCACATTAACTTAAACCTGTAATATATTTTAAAACAAACAACATAAATAATAATTGAAATCGAACAGCATATCAAAATAAATAGTAAGTACGTATGTAGATACTGACATTAATTATTTATTTAAATAAAATCCAGGTACCAACTCATATTTCATGTTGAAATAAGCTTTTATACAAATTCGCCCGGCGTGGCTGTATGGATTAACAAAACCTTTCGCATAAAACATAATGGGAGAAAAAGGATTTTGTGAGTTCTATTTCTAATTTTACCGCTTATTAAAGCGGTAAAATGATGATTACATCACATTGACTTTCTGGTGGGAACTCAAGAAGTTAATTCAGTTTTTGTTTGATTATTGTAAAAATTGTATATCCTGCGTTTTTTAGTTTAATAGTAATAGTTTATTAAACTTCAAAGTGATTCTCGTGCGTGGTGTTTGTGATAATCAAATAAAATCATTGGACTGCGTTGTTTGTGTGCTTCCAAGTAGTCCTCTTCTGTCCTCAGTAAACCTACTATCACTTTATTGAGCGACTCCGAACTTACTCCCGACGGGACTGGACATTGGTTTTAGAATTTGAAATTGTTTATAAGAAAACTTGACACTGGCAGAATATACTAATTGCACCATTGCCATTGCACCGCCATGAATGGGAAAAAAATATAGCATTTTTTATTTCATTGATTCATATTCATTAGTTTTAAAGTAGCAGCAAAGTGAAAAATATAGTGAAAATAACTCTTAAAAATGTTTTACAACAATAAATTATTAAAAAGAAACCTCGGCAAGCTTTGGAGAGCTGGGCACAATCAAAATGTTCTTGTAGATAAAAATGAAATTTTTCCTGAATTCTGGTGAGTGAAATATGCTTTTATTTTCTCCATTTTGTTACCATTCTTATTACAGCAAGCTGTACAATTTTTAGATACTAATAATTCCATATGTGTAACGATTCATATCGTTAACTACTTGTTTTTTGTTTTGGTGGGTACATATAAAATATTTACCCGGCAAATGAGAACTTTAATTTCGGGAGAAAACTTTATTTTTTTTAATGCGGATTATTATGTTTGATTTATCCAAACCAAATGGGTTAGATATCGACTTCTAATTTCTGAGATATTCATATTTTCCGGAGGTTATGTGAAAACATTACCTACATTTTTCGATTTAAATCTACGGTCACGTCCTACACCTACAATTTCATGCCACAAACATCCTTATTTATATGACATTACTAATTCACATATTTTTAAAAGAAATATTTAGTGACAAGGTACTAGGACTTTTTGGCGAAAATTCGGGAAGTGAAGTTAAGTTTTTGTTTCATTATTGTAAAAATTGTGTATTGTGGGTCTTGTGATGTATTTAGTGATAGTTTATTAGCATTCAAAGAGCTGTTCTTGCGTGGTGATGTGATAATCAAATAAAAGCGTGGGACTGCGTTTTATCGCGTGCTTCCAAGGAGTCCCTCTTCTACCCTCAGAAAACTTACTGTCAGTTTACTGAGCAACTCCTGACTTACTTCAACGGTGCTGGATTTTTTTATATATAATTTATTTGGACACTGGCATAACCATTGGTATACATACACCAAATAATACAATAGAATTGTTTTTATCACGTCATTGTCCAGTCCCGTCGGTAGGAGTCGCTCAGTAAAGTGATAGTAGGTTTACTGAGGACAGAGTTGGACTCCTTGGAAGAACACAAAAAATGCAGTCTTATTCTTTTATTTCATTCTCACAAACATTATATACTAACACTAAGCACTTTGAAGTTTAATAAACCATCACCATTAAACCACAAATCCCACAATACACATTTTTACCAATAATCAAACAAACTTCTCGGGCTTCCGCCAAAAAACTATCGACTGGACATTGACAGGTTACGTTTTTTTTTCTTTTCATATATGGCAATGATGCAATTAGCAGATTCTGCCACTGTCAAGTTTTCTTCATAGTAAACAATTTCAAAGTCTAAAACGTAATATGTCAATGTCCAGTCTCGTCAAAATAAATTAGAAGTCGTTCAGAAAAGTGATAGTAGGTTTTGCTGAGGACAGAAGACCTCCTTGGAAGCACATAAAAAACGCAGTCCTATGCTTTTATTAGAGTATCACAAACATCATGCACAAAAAACACTTTGTAGTTTAATAAACATCACTATTAAATCACAAAATGCACAATACACATTTTTTATAGTAATCAAACAAAGACTCAACTTCACTTTTCGAGTTGCCGCCAAAAAGTCCAATTTGAAACTTAAGTACTAAAGTAGAGTCAATTTAATAGGCCACTTTTGACAAGTGTCAAACTGGTTGTCATAGTGAGGTCAGAAATTATCGATTAAAGATAAAAATCGATATATAAGTCGTAATATTAGTGAATCGATTTTAGTGTTCATAAAAAAATAATTCTCCAGTAATATTTTTAGAGTATACACAGCATTACAAACCTTCTGCACATTCCACATGACCTCAAAGTTAAGTGTAATTATGGGAAATATAATGAAACCAGTTTATATATGTAATCAATTATTATTTATTAGTTGGAACTATCATATTCGTTGAAACTGCTATCGTTGCTATTATTATCAATTCTTAAATCACATTAAAAATCCTCCATTATATTTTTTTTTGTTTTTTCTACTACTTTCTTCCAATCATCTTTGGAAACATTTGTACACGCAGTTTTTATTAAAAATGATATTCCACCAGAAAATAAGCCTGCTTTTTTTAATGAACAAAAATGTTTTTTTCTAGATGGATACTCTTTTCACAGTAATAAATAACCATAAATGTGGTTGCGAATTGCATCGGCATTAAAACTATCGACATAGACAACTGGCATAATTCTTTTCCTTTTCTTCCTTTTTCTTTTTAATTTCAGATATAGTTTTAATATATTAAATGAGGTATAGATATATTAATTTAATCTTTTTAATGTATTTACTAATTAATAATTGTATTTATTTAAATTATGTCAATTATTTAATAATTTTATTGTTCTCTTAATTTGTTTATTTATCGTAACGGTAATTTTCTTCGATATTCCTTTCTCTCTACAAGTTACTTCGATTATAAAGATCACATCCCTATTATTAAAAAAGAAAAAATGTATACAGGCGTAACCTTGTAGTGGGGTTCGAATTTCTTGAAATATAAATTGGTAATGATGTTTAGCAACCAAATTAACCTTCGAACGTATTCAATTTGATATAAAAAGACAAGTTTATATTTTTTTATTAAAAATGTTACATATTTTTAGTGTTCAGTAATGAATTTATAAACTTAAATTGATTTATGGGACTGATGCAAAGTTATATCGTCACAAAGTCAATGAAATGTCAAAAGTGGCCTATTAAATTGACTCTACTATACGTATTATAAATGTTCCATTTTCAAAACACATATGAATTAAATAATTCGAGAGCTACTGAACATATAACACTATTAGACTGTAACGTGCCTGCCCTACAGTGATTGTATAACATATCTAGTATATACGAGTATGTACGTATTCTCAAATCGATGGAGGTCAATTGTCCGTAGGTTCTTATATATACTTTGATAAAATGAATTTGACAATGAAGTAGATGATAAAATGAATCATACTTCTTTAGTGTAATGTATACAATTTCACGTATATTATATTAATTATATCGTTGTTTTTTGCAAATAAATACTTTTTGGAGGGCGAGGTCGGATATTCCTTCGTTGTGAATTGTTCGATTGTGAATAGTTTGCGATCATCAATGTCTCTTTCTGTAAAACGAAGATGGCAGACTAGCTGGCAGCCCTTCTGTCGGTATGTGAATAATGTCGCACGTGGACATTAGGAGTGGATCTGGAGAACGGGTTGTGAAAATGAAGAAGGATAGGATAGGAATGGACTCTGGCATATCCCACTCACTACCGTAACACGTACGTACATTTGAGGGAATAGGATAAAGTGGAAAATGACTGTTAGTCGTGTGCGCCAGCGGCTGTGGCTTTGTAGCGTACTCCAACACCCTACCAACTTAATATTTATAATTTATCCCCCATATTTAATAATTGATAATAATAATGTATGCAATAAATTATTTTCTTTTAGCAACGACCTAAACAGCTTGATAGGTAGCAAACACCACTCTGTGAACCGCCGTTTGTCGTTAAGAACATCATCGATTATGGTAGCTGGGCTTGCGAGAATCTACAAACATCAGATGCAACAGTTGCTTGAAGGTGCGCGGCATTATTAATTTTATTTATTTATTTTAAAAAAACTTCATTGCACATTATGGGTACAGAATGTGAACTCAATGTCTTAAGACATTCTCTGCCAGTTAACGTTTCGGTTAAACAGACAGACACATTGGGGGGTGCGATGAGATGTAACTTAAACAACGATACGACTTAAACGTCAAACAGAATAATTTACCAACAAATAAACCTAATGAATACAAATTAATAAACCTGATGAATACAAATTAATATACCCGATGAATACAAATTAATAAATCTGATGAATAAAAATTAATATACCCGATGAATACAAATTAATATACCTGATGAATACAAATTAATATACCTGATGAATATAAATTAATATACCTGATGAATACAAATTAATATACCTGATGAATATAAATTAATATACCTGATGAATACAAATTATTCTCCTTGTTACTTACTAATCGTAACATTTTATATTATTTTTCACATTCATACGTGATCATCTGGTGTTGGCCGGCTTTAGAATATCACCTGCCCATCTCTTCCCGCGGGGTCCCGTGTCGTAAAAGGGAACTAAAGCCCCGAGGAACTACACCACCTCTAAAAAAGTGGACTTGCCAACTCGCTTGGCTAGCGTGCCATTTTTCAAAAATTGTGGTATACTGTCGCTTCCCTCACGAAATATTTTCGAGGTTGCCATGTTTATAAATCGTAATCCACAGCTTGAATCTTTTAAGTTTGAAACGCGTTATCCTCAAAGTCATACTTCCCAGTTATAAAAAAGCTCACACTAACAAAAAATCGGCTAACTAACAATTATAGGGCAATAGTTTTTTTTTAATAATATCCAATTAAAAAAAACTTAATTTCATATTATTTAACAAACGATTGCTGACATGTTTTTACAAGATTAATGAATTTATTAATGGGAATTATAGTCGATGCATAATTTGAATAATGGTTGTTTAAGTCTAATTATAGTTTAAGTTTAAAATTATAGTCGATGCAACATTTGAATAATTATTGTTTAAGTCTAATTATAGTTTAAGTTTAATTATAGTCGATGCAACATTTGAATAATGGTTGTTTAAGTCTTAGTTTGTTTAAAATTATAGTCGATGCAACATTTGAATAATGGTTTGAATAATGGTTCTTTAAGTCTAATTATAGTTTAAGTTTAAAATTATAGTCGATGCAACATTTGAATAATGGTTCTTTAAGTCTAATTATAGTTTAAGTTTAAAATTATAGTCGATGCAACATTTGAATAATGGTTCTTTAAGTCTAATTATAGTTTAAGTTTAAAATTATAGTCGATGCAACATTTGAATAATGATTGTTTAAGACTAATTATAGTTTAAGTTTAATTATAGTCGATGCAACATTTGAATAATGATTGTTTAAGACTAATTATAGTTTAAGTTTAATTATAGTCGATGCAACATTTGAATAATTATTGTTTAAGTCTAATTATAGTTTAAATTTAATTATAGTCGATGCAACATTTGAATAATGGTTGTTTAAGATAAAAATGGCTTACCATCGAATTATTTTGTACATTCAGTGAATTTTTGGGGCATAAGTAACGGAGAAAAAATAGGGCTAATTTGATGTTTTGTATTAAGTATGGTGTTGTGTTTCTTTGTGTTTTTTGTAAGCTTTTATGTGTTTATTATGTTAGATACATTCAGTTCAATTCAATTTGTTTATTTGCAATGTGCGTTACAAAAGGTGGTAATTTTTTTTTTCTTTTTATATATTATATATTATCAAATTATAGTTTAAGTTTAATTATAGTCGATGCAACATTTGAATAATTATTGTTTAAGTCTAATTATAGTTTAAATTTAATTATAGTCGATGCAACATTTGAATAATGGTTGTTTAAGATAAAAATGGCTTACCATCGAATTATTTTGTACATTCAGTGAATTTTTGGGGCATAAGTAACGGAGAAAAAATAGGGCTAATTTGATGTTTTGTATTAAGTATGGTGTTGTGTTTCTTTGTGTTTTTTGTAAGCTTTTATGTGTTTATTATGTTAGATACATTCAGTTCAATTCAATTTGTTTATTTGCAATGTGCGTTACAAAAGGTGGTAATTTTTTTTTTCTTTTTATATAATAAAGTGGGCGTACGAGCAAGCGGTCCCACGTGATGGTAAGTGTTACCGCCGCCCATGGACACCTGCAACAGCAGGGGGCATGTACCATAAATAGTGTGTAATGTAAATAATCAGTGGTAATAATATTTAGTGTATTCACTCATATTTAAAATTGAAACATAAAAATATGTCATTTTTGCAGATACTAATGAGATGGATAACGAACTGATGTTCCGTAAAAAAAGACTTCGTTCAAATGACGACACATTTCAAGGTAATAGAATTTCGCCCTAAGCGAGGGCGATGCGCGGAAGCGGGATGCGTCTTATTCCCCTAATTTCTCCCTGTATTATAGTGCTGATTTTTTTTAAAATATGTCACAGATATCTACCATGAGTATATCCCTACGTTTTGACTTTTTTGACCCTATACGAACTAGAACGCTCCAGGAATAAAAAAAATTACCCCGTTAAAACGCTGCAAAAAGAAGCCCATTTAAATTAAATTTAACAACTCTTATTTAAATAAGCAAAACGTACCGACATACATAAAGAAACAATTTTTTAATGCAAATAAGAAAAAAAAATTGATCAATTTTTGGAGGAGGAAACAGGGGAATACGAAACCTCGATTTTTTCGAAGTATTAAAGGTTATTAATAACTCGAAGTGCAACTATCCCTGTCTCTCAAAGAAGTTGCATCGCTCGCTGCTGAGACAGCAACAAATTGTAGTAATACCTATCCTTGAAATCCGTTTGCACACATCCTACTCTCCTATCTTGAATACTCATTCAAGTATTGCATGTTGTAGGAAATTAAAAACGATAAACAAGAATTACTTCTTAATTTTTATACATTTTATGTTCTTATGAAGTTATATTCTTACGTTCGTTTGAATATGTTTTTATAATAAAGAAAATGGCGATGAGCATCCGCGATACATCTTTTAGCAGTGCCATCTTCTAATGAGGTTAGCAATCATCACGGCTATTTGTACTTGTACTACAGCACAGAATAGTGACCAAGCTCTCTTGCCGAGCCGGGAGAGGCTTATATCCAGCACTCGAGATACACAGGCTGATAATATTTTGTGGCTCTTGCCGTACCCACCGCTGGCATAAGTTCTTTAGCGAGGATATTCTTCGCCTTCCGAACCACCTCCTGCCCAAGATCTTGCCTTGAATAATGAGTTGGAGGAGTTCATATTTGTTGTTTCTCATTATATGACATATGCCAATGTCATTCAAGAATGATAAACAGGCACGCTTCCAGGTGCACCACCTACCTTTATAGACTTAGAATGCATTTGTAAAAAAGAATGATAAGGGACATAATGGGTGTGTAGAATGGGATTTACTTCATCCCGTCACACGCCGTATTCTTCTGGTTATAGGCCACACTAAAGACTCGTCACCGCACACAATATTCGGCTCTTCTCATTCAGCCACCACCGACGACCTTCTTCAAGTGGTTGGTCTACTTGGCAGAAGGGCGTCCCACACTGCGCCTGCCAGTACCTGGCAGGCGCCCAACAGATTCCTCAATGCACTCAATGTATACGGTTTTCGATAGTACAAGTATTATACGTTGTACGTAATTTTCAATGCTTAATTTTCAGATGAAGAATCCTCATCGTATCATGGTAAGTTTCCGTGTGCGCGGGAAATAAGTTGATAAGTCGACACACAGGTACGCAATTTTAAATAAGTAGTTTTAGCAATATACAGAGTATATATATATACAGAGTCATATAATACAGAGTCAAGTCAAATAATAATATACAAAATACGAGTCAAATAATACAGATAATACCATATACAGAGTCAAATAAAAAATACAATTTCTGTGAGTGTTACCGTTACCTTGTACTACACTTAAATATATTCGTTGAATTTATAATGGTTTTAGAGTCGCGATCCCTTTACCAGTCTACTCGGAATGTTTTGCGACAAAGAGTTTTTATCTATAGAGCACTGGCTTGTTTTGATGTCAATTTAAAGTATGACTATATCTATACAAACATTTCAAGTTCAAATTTCCCTCCATTTTTTACGAACAGAATTTTAATGTGTCTCATTAAAAATGAATATTCGACGGGAATATTTCCTCGCAATGATTTTGTATGATTTTAAATGTTCTTTCAAACCTGAAGATTCTTTTAATAGACTTCAAGTGGCGTTTGCAGACAAGTGTCCTTCTAAGGTAACTGTGTATTGTTTAGGACAATGAATTTAAGCGTGATCGATTAAGTTTGACAGACGAAGTAAGAAGCGGTCGCCATTTAACGGATTTTACGGTGGAAAATTTGGTAGCAGTGAAAAATATTAATTTATAAAAACAGGCGAAAATGCAAGTAGATTTAAGAGCGATTGCAAATTGGATCGGGGAGTGTGAATGAAATATTACAGGGGCATCTAGGAGTCAGGAGTGGCATAAGTGCCGCACAACCACACCGAGGTTTCGTAGTTCAAAAACAAGTTCGTGTCGAACGATGCCGTGATTATGATAAACGAAATTTGAAGCAGGGTCGTCACGCCGCATTTACGACATTATCACATTGGACAAATCTTGAATCTACCAGCATGATCCAGAAACTAAATGTAAATCTACTGTTTGTCTGTTTCAAAGTGAGCCCACCGCCTACAGAAGTGAAAAGAGCAAGAAGCGCTAGAAAATTTTTAACTGCAATTTTTTCAGGTTAATTGGTTACCTGATATTCGTACCCATCTTTACGAAATAGAAACAACATTAACGTAGAATGGCTGCGTTAATGTTTGGCAGTACATAGCCACGTGCTTGCCAAACGTTTTTACTGCAGTGAGTAACAACCGTCCAAACAGAGGTCTTCGCGGACTGCTGTTGCACCACGACAACGCGCTCGCTCACTCAGCGCTTAAAACAGGGCACTTTATAAACAGTACACGTAACGTCGCCGCGTCTCCCGATGCGAGTGTTCTTATCCCACTTGCGCTACTTCGCGTTCTAGTAGTTACACTAAAAATATTATTATTATTTTACCCACCTTTATTCTTACTCTGTATATCTTTCGTATTGATAGTACTTTCATGCTTACATAGTTAGTTACACTTACTTAGTAGTTACACTGCTTTCATTGACAGCAAAAGTAAAACGGTGACTCCAAAAGAGACCCTAATATTTTATATTGTAAATCGGGTCTGTTCGCGTGAATTTTTTTGTTTATGTTTTATTTGTACTCGACGCTTCGGCGTTACACCAACCGTGGTAGTTGATAAAACTGCTGGTAGCTCCCATCCTGGACCACCCGCCTCTTCAGTCACCTCCATAGAGTATTTTTTTCAGAAAGGAACCGCGATCAACTCGTAAGCACGACTTGTATAACCCGTGCTGAAACGTCGAGTAGAAAAACAAGATGAACAAAAACCTTCAAACAGTCAATAAACATTATTATCTGGGCGTCGTGAGGCGATTACAAGAGAATATTCATCGGAAAAGACCAGATTTGTGGAACAAATAAAACAAAATTCGTTAAAAGAGCTAAAGGCCATGCCGGAAAGTGCCTATAAGAAGTGTTTCGACGAATGGATTATTCGCTGGAGAAAGTGTATTGCTTCAAATAGAGCCGGTATATAAATATTCGAGGGCGACAAAATAAATTTAGACGACTGAAGCAATTATTTTTTTAAAAATTCCAAAACTTATTTGGCAGAGTAGTATACTAGCTTTTTAATGTCTCCTGTTAGACGATGACTAGACGATGACTAATAGACGATATGGGTAAAAATATCAAAAAAATCAACACGTTGGTACATTTGGGATATACCTCAAATGAAAGCTTTTTATTTCATAGATCTTTTAACGTTAAGGCAGTTAATGTCAAATCCGCAGGTGAACCATCATATAAACCGGTTTTCTATTCTTACTTTTATTGGTCAAAATCTTTTACATATAATTTTATTTACAAAACACTTCTTTAGCAGTTACAATTGCTTATAACGATTATGTTAGATGACATCCATACATTTTTTCCCATCGTCTTTTGTCTTCATAGAGTTAGATGGATTGCGAATAATATGTCGGTAATTTCCTTATTCCTTAATTCCATATTCCAAGATCAAAAACGTAAGCTAATTATTACTTAACTTACTTAAGGTAGCTAAACTTAAACCGATCTTTTCAGTTTTTAATTTACTTTTTCACTTTAAGTTTAAATGCAACTGAATCGCTTTTAAAAATAGTTCGAGGTTTGAATTTTAATGGGTAGCGACGAACAATAGTTACTACACCACCTCTTAAAGGTATTCACAAAAATAAATATGTTCATTCATAAAATGTAATTTACTAGCTGTCGCCCGCTGCTTTGTTTTGAAATGAAGATTAAAAACTGTTATTTATGTTAAAATTAATGAATCACACTTAGAACAAACAAACATTTTCCATTCAACTCTATTGTATTCTACCCTATCCCACACTATCCAACGCTATCCTTTTTTTCTTGGGAATTTCATGGTCCATTAGGAGGGGGATATTGGTATGAGGTGAGGACATTATTGCTTCATTGCACCACCACCCATCGTCTACAGACTTCTCCTTACCACCCAAAGATTACCTGGTAGAAATCGCATCAACGATAGGGCCGCTGGTTGTACTTCTAATTATTTGTATTCCTGTGTTTTTCCCATCCTATCCCATCCTATCCTATCCTATCCTATCTCTCCCCATTTGCCCGAACCTTTCTCCAAATCGATTCCAATATCTCCAAAGGTAGGCAGCGCATCCGTGGGCATGCCAACGTTTGTCATTCTGGACTGATGTTGGCATTACCACTTACCATCAGATGGACTGTATGCTCGTCTGCCGCCTTATATCCATAAAAAAATACATATCTATAAATTCTTAAAATATATACTATTTCAGATGGATCATACGTCACATTAAAAAAACGACCTCGCACTGATTCGCTTTCACTAATTGACACATTTTGTGAAAACATCAGCTCTGAAAATAATGTAGAATCTTCAAGACACATCTCTAGCCGTGAAAGTAATGGTTTGATCGGCGAAGGTTTGGATGCAAGTAATGAACAGGTAAGACTAGATGTAAGTAAGTTAAAAAATAATTATAAATATCTATTATTAAATATTTAGCATTATTAATATTACTTTTGCGTAAATTTTAAAAAATAGTGGTTGAAACATTATTTTGTTAGGTTTTTATTGTGTTTTTATTCATCGCTTTGTTTTGTAGATACGAAACAGTAAGTAGATCTGGGTGTAAATCTATTGAATTTATGTTCAAATTTCTATATGACTGTTTGTTCCTGAACAAATGAATAAATTGTTATTAATTTTATTTCATAATTATAAATTATTATTTATTTTATTTCATGATTATAAATCTGATCGACTAGCCATGTTACCTCCCTCTCTCACAGACGAAATTTATCGTGAATTTTTCTGCACTTCCAACTTTATGGTATTCTCCCAATGTAAAGCCGTTGCAATGATATAGAGTTCACATCAATAAATTTTGGAATTTTTATCTGTCTGATGATATATTATAAATCCTATTGGACAAAATGGGATTATGGGGTAGGATGAAATGGTAAGGGATAGAATTGGATATTGTAGAATAGGATGGGTTAAGAATACAATGTAATAACTACATATACGTACTCTAAACTAGACTCTAGGTAGATTTCTTCGAAAAACTACATAAAAGGTCACAATAATTCTTGTTACAGTGTTTTGAAGACTGCACCGTACGTACACAGCAACTCTTTATCAAGAAAGTGCGAATTACCACCTGTACATGACGAGAAATGCGATCTTTTTTAACAAGTACGTTCATTGGGGAAATAGAATAAAGTGGGAAATGCAATACATTTCAAGGTAGTCTTCTGTGAGAGGGGTAACGTGGCCAGTCGAGAGCGCCCAGCGGCTGTGCGATTGCATCGTGCACCCGGCAGAGAGGTGGGGCACCTCATAAATGCAAATGCCATTCTACATTAAAACTTTCATTACAGGTATCCGACAACAGTACCACCGACACGACACCAAACAACTCTGAAAGAGATCACACAAACAACAAACAAGATCAAGGAGTACAAACGCCACCACACATTCCACCTCACGGAGTGATTCTGGCACATAATGATAAAGGTGGGTCCTAAGTTCCTCATAAAATTATAACTATTAGGTGTTTACCTATGAAATGACCGATTTTATTATTGGCCATTTTGAGCTTTGATATCTTCTGTTCTAATTCGAATTTCAAAATAAAATAAAATGCATCTAATAGCTAAGTATTTTAAATCAAATTCTTATTCAAAATCAGTATTTCATTTGTTTTTCTGTACATAAATTCTGTTCATGTCATTGTCTTGAAAATAAAATGAATAAATTAAAAATTCGTGCTATTTTTGAATATGAGTTTCGTCGCGGCACCAACGCAAGTCCGACAGCTCACAATATCAATAGTGTGTATGGACCGATCACCACAAACGATCGCACCGTGAGTCGATGGTTTGAACGCTTCCGTTCTGGAAATTTCGATCTTAAGGAAGAGCCCCATGGACGACCAAGGTTAATAACGATGAATTAAAGGCTATAGTGGAAGCAGATCCACCTCAAAGTACAGCTGAGTTAGCAGCAGGGTTTGATGTTAGTGATAAAACAACGTTGGTTCAACTGCGTCAAATCGGCAAAATAAAAAAAGCTCAAAAAGTTGGTACCGTATAAACTGAACGAACATCAGCGACAACGCGTCGAAGTGCGCACTATGTTATTGAACCGTCACAAAAACGAAGGAATTTTTAATCGCATCGTGACTTGTGATGGGAAATGGATCCTGTACGATAATCGCAAACGTTCGTATCAGTGGTTTGATCCAGGAGTTGCAGCCCAACAATGTCCAATACGCAAGATAACTAAGAAAAGGCTACCGATATCAGTTTGATGGTCCTATGAACTCCGGTGCCGATATTGTCCACTAGTTTCTTGCGAGCCGATCAAACGATTGATGCACATGTGTATTGTAAGTAGCTGCAGACGATGACGGACAAGCTGGCAACAAAGCAACCACGTTTGGTTAATCGCTCATCTCCACTTCTTCATGACAATGCCCTCCCTCACACTTCTCAAACAGTTTTAAAACTTCAAGAGTTGGACCTGGGGACTCTCCCTTATCCACCATACTCATCGGACCTTGCCCCTACAGACTTCCATTTTTTTAGAAATTTGGACAACTTTTTGCAAGGAAAAAAAATTGATTCTGAAGTAGCTGTGATTAGGGCTTTTGAAGAATTAATTGATACCGGTCCACGAACAGTTACAGTAGCATCAATCAACTGCCCGTGAGGTGGTGGAAGTGTGTAGATAATATGTGTCAATATTTCGACTTAACATAATAAATATTTTAATAACAAAAAAAAATCAGTTTCTCATACAAATCGGTCATTTCATAGGTAAGCACCTAATATATGTTTTATATATATATATATATATATAATATGTACATGGTGATTAAGTGATTACAGAATTATTTACTTTTATAATGTTTTTTCTTACTTGTACACTCATATTATTGACATAATATGAGGACTTATCGTCGCAATTTATTTACATACATATTGTATTATATTGCTGTATATGTATACCCTTTTTACATGTGCATTTGCTTTTTGTGTGTCAATTCTGTCCTTACGTCCGTGTCAGGTCACCGGTGGCCCTAGTAGTACATCAGCGTTGCGGTCTGCTTCACAGATCGTAACAATATGCTGATCTACGTGCCCTTTTTGTTATTGCGACAAACATAAATTCATACCGATGTTTATTGTTTCATTGTATTATTACTTTTTATAACTTAAGTAGTTTTTTCTGTAAATAATCAGAAATTGCAATTTGTTAGAATTTTCTTTAGTACAAACCAAGTGTTTAATTATTTTGTTTGTCGTCTTATAACAAATGAACTTTATATTCATTCATTCATGGCCACAAGTTGTCCATGATCTAATTTGTGGCCTAGTGTGTACCTACTAGTGGCCTATTTTGGAAACTTTCACCAATGCATAATACTTAGTAAAAGTCCAGTTTAAAACGCTAATAGGTAGAGTTTGGCATAAAATAATTTCACTTGATTAGTTCGGAAATTGAAATATAGCGTATACAAAACTATTGAAAACATTGTCTATCAAATGGCCCAGTTATCCTATTTCCCCAATGTACGTACGTGTTTTCGTAGTGAGTAAGATATGTCAGAGCCCATTCCCATCTCCTATCCCTTGATTGTCATTCTGAACTGATGTTGGCATGCATCGCCGATGTCCATATATTCATGTAAAAAGTGCGCTAACGGTCAACCTGCGCAGTGACCGATGTATCGATCTATTTTGTGGTACGAGGTGAGGCGCGACGGGGGGATTACGCATCACATGTCAGTGCTGTCGCGCTATTGGTTCGTCTGTCGTCAGTCGACCTTCGCTTCCCGCGTTCTCCCGACGTTTCGTTCTCTCCCAACGTACAGTCGCGCATAAAAGTTTTTTTTAATTATGAATAAGATGGTTTTGCATAGAAAAGAAAGATAAATGGTTTACAACGTGTATTGTTTTATGAAAAGAGAGGCTGATAATGGCGAGGTAATTAATTTAAAACAATTTAAGAAACGGAGAGTAGAGGCAACGCATACTTCTGAAGAGGCCACTGTGAGACGAATTGTAAAAGATGTGAGAGATTCCAAATTTCTCACAGTTTTTCCAACTCCTGGTAAAAGTCATAAATCATATTAAAAATTATATTAATAAATTTATTTTTTAGTTTCAAACAGACCTTTACTCTAAAGTATTGAAAAACAATAATATAAAATCATAAGTAATTTTGTGGGCAACTGTACCGATGCGCGGACTCATCCCTTCGACAGACGTCCAGGGCTCTTTTTACGTGACGATACCTATATACGAGTAATAGTATCCTTAAAGAAAAATACCTACCGTTCTCTCTATAAAAAAATATCGTTTAATATTTCCAATATAGTTTATCTAAATGTTCACAAGCTTATGATTTACCAAATTTCTATCGATTTTCTATTCTATTGAATTTTTAACATAAGTTTTTGCCCATATTTTGGCCATTTGTAGCTCAACGGAACGCGCACTTATGCACCGATAGTCAAGATCCGCTCAAGAAGTTTAAGCTTCCATTACAGGTATCCAAAATCGTCAAGACACTTAGTATTAACACGGGAAAACACAAAAGTAACACTAGAAGAGAACAAGGAGCTCAAACTGAACCCGATCAATTCCCTTACGGAATGTTCATGTCATATAAAAGTGTCGGGGGGTCTATTGTTCCTAATATAATTGTAACTAGTTTTATAAATCCAGACATTGGAAAACTACCTGTAGGTTCACATTGGAAAATGACATAGTTATCTAGAGTACCTATGGTCTAATGTTATAACTAAGGCCTAACTTACTAGTTACTAGATAATGATTGTAGAGAGCTAGTGTCAAGAAATTACTGATTTGTCATAAAAGTCAATACTTAGGTAGTTAATAAAGAAATTGAAATGTAGCAACTTTAAAAAATACTCCATAAATGTGGGTAATTCTTGGCCCTATTCCGTTTACTAACGCTGCATTGTATTGTTAATTTTATTATTTATTAACATTAGATGAACCAAACTTTTGTTGACATTGACATTCTCTGTAAAATTTAAAGTTTCTCAAAAGCTTCGCTTGGGATTTAAGAGACCCTGCCTGCTTGATCATCGATAAAAATAATAAAATTTCAATAATCCATTACCCATGTATACAACCGCTATGTCCAACTAGATACAGTATGGGGATTTTTTTCTCGACACCAATGCTATCGGGAAGTGCCATTAGTACAGCTATCTGCATAATAGATAAGGATTTTGAGGAAAGAAACATGTGTGCGTTAACAATATAACAATCACATGTGTCGTCATTGAATACTTTTTAAATTTTTAGGTTATCCATAATTTCACCTTACTTTGTGTACATTCACTCAGTTGTATCATGGGGAACACGTTAAAATAATCTCTGGTTGTTCTCGCCATCGCCATGGTACAACTAGTTGTACATAGATAGCGGTTGTACCACGGATAACGGAACATTTTAATGCCAATTTACAATTACAATTTAGTAACGAAAATAATTATTAAAGTGATTTGTATTATTCACAAATTCAATAGATTTAATTAATAGTAGCAAATATTGTATATCAAGTACTTATAACTTATACGTGAAAATCATTCCCTTTAAATAAATTACTTTTAGAAACATCACGAAAACATTGGACACCGGCTAATCCGGAAACACCCGAACGCGTCATACACGTCTATGAATTGCCGCACCTAGAGGTTGCATACTTTATTACTAGACACTTTATTGCATAGACGTGGATGACGCGTTCGAGTGTTTCCGGATTAGCCGATGGCTAATGTTTTTGTAATATATCTGTTCATAACGTAATAAATAAACCGAGATTGAATTGTATTGAATTGTAATACAAAGTTATTTAAATTATCAATGTACGTCTTAAATGAAAGGAGATAAATTGTGATTTTTATTTTGTTTCAATCCCCCTAACGTTCATTCTTTTAATTATACATATTTTGTTATTAATGATAGCGTGTACTTGTTGCAATACTTGTACCCCTAAAAACTAACAGCATTACGCTTCAATTATGTTTTTCAAGTCGCCGTACGCATGTTTGTAATTAAAATTAAGTAATACTGTATTTTCTGCCTGATTGATTATATTTCTGGCGCTTCAAGAGATTGGTATTTTGCGAACAAAGGAAACCAGAATGCTTACCAGAAAATGAAAAAAATGCCTCGATCAGTTAAATATGTCACTGGGAAGCCATGGGGCTATGCGTGTCGCTAGTTACCTAGATAAAAGATATGGCTTATAACGAAGGATTGGAGTACGAACGCAGGAAAAAATCCCATGAATCCAAAATTGCAGACGTCACATTTCGAACCCAACCTCTACAATACATTATTAATTATCATAGCAGAATTGAAAAGATAAATCAATAGAGAAGGCATTCCGTAGGTAGCTAGAACATTCGCTTTAGGGTTCCTGACCTCTGAGAACTGCAAATGACATGATAAGTGGTAAGTCAGTTACCGTCCACGACTATCAAGTGAGTCGTCCGCTGCACTACCATCTCATCTACATTGAGGAATTACGCTACCTCTAAAATAGTACCGGGTAGGTAGGTAGGTGGCCAGCGTGGCGTTTCAAAGCCATACATCTCTCATGCACAAGACAATGTACATGATAAGGCCTTTGTCCAGCTGTAGACTATAAAAGGGCTGGTTACGATGTATACAACCGCTTTTTTATATACTATTTTTACTTAAATGTAAATATAGTATTACACCAATGCTCGATAAACTGCAATTTACTCGTATTTAATGTTTTCGCTACAATGAAATGTTAGCACACGTTATAATTATCCTATCCTATTAATTTAATAACATTGCTATACCAGATGGAGTTAACAAACCAATAAATAGTAGTAGGGGGAGAGTGTATGCTGCATTCCCACAGCCGCTGGGCGCACTCGACTGGCCATGTTACCCCTCTCTCACAGAAGACTACTACCTTGAAATGTACTGCATTTCCTACTTTATCGGATTTCCCCAATGTATTTACGTGTTTTGGTAGTGAGGAAGATATGCCAGAGCCCATTCCCATCCCATCCTATCCCTCGATAATTTATTTAATCTTAAGGCATACAGTGCATCCGGGGGCGTGCCAACGTTTGTCATTCTGGACTGATGTTCTATTTAAAATAAATGAAAATATTCCCTTAATATCTAACAAAAGAAGGTAAGTGAATAGGTTATAACATCGTCACAACGATAACGCACCGTATTTTATTAAACTTGAAGACTGAATACCAGTTTTGAGCAAAGCAATTTATAATTATACTCTAAACTATCTCGTGTGCATGTTGTTGGTTATATTGAAGGAAGAGAGATAATTTTATTACCTGTTCAATCTCATTGTGGTATCCCAAGACCCACCTTTGGCGGATTCTGAGTTGTGCCAACCTTTAGTGCAGCAGGTTGGCGAAACCGATTTATTTTATATATTCATGTATTTATGTGAATAACAACAGTAGCTTAACAAAATATCATCAAGGTAATCGGAAAAGCCGTAAAGACGAAAAGGTCAAGAAAAACATGTTTTAATGATTTTTCTGAATTTTATAGTAGACATTTTATGGGAATAAATGTAAAACGCCTTCCACACAATACGTAACTCGCAAATTGACAGTTGCCTATAAATTTCTCTTACACAATGCATCGTAACCATTGTCACATTTTTATAAATGATACACCATCAGTAAGGCTGTCAGTTATGGCGCCCTGGTCACAGATTGCATAATACCCCGGTTATGTCGAAAATTGAATTATGGTGAAGCCACGATCATGGCATTATAACATAAAATAGTGGACGCAAACTGAAGGTAAGATAAAAAGCAATGTTGATATTGATATAGTATAAAGATGTTCCGAATATCCGTATTTGTTTTAGCGAATACTCGCCACATTTCTCTAAACGAATACTCTAACAGTAAACGTCCAACGTATGTAGGTATGTAAAAAAGGTTTTGAATAAAAATTAAAATAAAAGTACTTTACGTAGTCTAACATTTTTTATATAGAATGAAGGCGGCAGACGTGAATACAGTCCACCTGGTGGTAAGTGGATACTGTCGTCCATAGACATCCGCGATACATGCCAACATTAGTCCAGAATGATATACGTTGGCACGCCCCAGGATGCGCCGCCTACCTTTGCAGATTTAGGAATGGATTGAATTTTGAGAAAGGGTTAGGCATGCGCTCTGGCATATCTCACTACCGAAACACGTATGTACATTGGGGGAATAGGATATAGTAGGAAATGTAGTACATGTTGGTCTTATATGTTTGATAGTCAACCACATCCTTTTTATAAAATATAAGGTTTTCGAGGTCCAGACAAAAATCCAACTGTATTTTGACATATGTAAGTAACTATTGAGTGCAAATCGAAATAAGGACACACAGCCAAGAATTCTTCAAATCCTGTCCTACACCTCAGATTCCGCATCCAATGCTGGATATGGGCTTCCTCAAACACACTGTCTTGTGCATGAGGGTTGTATGATGGCCTTAAAAAACCTCACGCTGGCCAAGCGGGTTGGCAAGTCCACTCGTTAAGAGGTGGTGTAGTTCCTTAGGGCTTATTATCCCTTAGTCGCCTTTTACAACACCCCAGATGAAGTGGTGCTATTTTATCGCCGGCCCCACACCACGGCATTAGAATAGTACACCTGCGAAAATTTGCTTCGTTTTTCCGGCTTCTAGCGGTGTCAAACAAATTCCCATTGTACGTTTTCCAATTCCATATGGTGTAACAGCTGGATGCTGGAGGAGCTTTTAACTGGCCCGGGGGTAATGGAGTTCAATGATAAAATAAAAGGAATGAAACTGGTCAGACGACGATACAAATATGAGGGAGGAAAGATTTGCTGGATGTGCCTTAAGATTATTATTTATCACATTGATGTTATTTACCACATTTGAGGGGGAGAGTGCACGCTGCAATCCAACAGCCGCTGGACGCGTTCGACTGGCAACATTACTCCTCTCAAAGAAGACTACCTTGAAATGTACTGCATTACCCACTTTATCTTATTTCCCTAATGTACATACGTGTTTCGGTAGTGAGTGAGATGTGCCAGAGCCCATTCCCATCCTATCCCTCCCCATGTTCCGAACCCTTTCTTCAAATCCAATCCTATATCTCCAAAGGTAAGCAGCGTATCCGGAGGCGTGCCAACGTCTGTCATTTTAGACTAATGTTAGCATATATCGTGGATGTCCATGAGCGATAGTATCCACTTACCATCAGGTGGACTGTATGCTCGTCTGCCGCATTCGTCCATAAAAAAAACAACGTGTCACTGACTAACGCAAACCTTGAAACATGTCAACTAATTTAAAATATATAAAACCGTCCTAAAAAGAAATGAAATAATTTTAGGGAACAAATCAATAGTTACAAACTTGTCAAGTTTTGTTCTACCTAAGTAAAGGCGGTGAATAGAATACATATAGACTAGATGTGAACAATAAGTTATGAAAGAAAAAATCAGTTACAAAAACGGGTAGTAGAATCAATTCTACTCTCGATATTGTCGACTATCCCACTCTCACAGGTGGTTTAGAATCGCTCAGCATCCGTAGAGATGTTACATCGCTGCGTTTTCCACCGCCTTTATAATGGGGAATGTTCTGAAAAGCATTCAATTCGATGCCAACTTCGGGTTTTTACCATCGCACCGCTCATCATCGTCGTGCGGTTCATCCGCACTTCCTTGACATTGAGTCGCTGCGTACTGTGCGGTCGAAAAGACACTTTATACCGCGAACCGGAAAGTTATGGAATGAACTGGCAGCTGAGGTATTTCTGTTGCGCTACGATATGGGGCTCTTCAAACGAGCTGTGAACATGTTTCTGCAAGGTCGGCAAGCCCCTGATGTTGCAGGTGTCCATGGACGGCGATGACCACTTACCATCATGTGGTCCGACCGCCATCCATTCTATAAAAAAATAATTAATTATCAACTTTTGAGTTATTTCAGTGACACGTTGTATACAAAATTGATGATGAACTGTCTAGTGTTCTAAACAACATATCAAAAATCGACATTGATATCGCGTGTGCAGTGTGAGATATTCAAGGTCAAATGTCACAAAATACGATTTATCACGTAAATCTCGCTTTCTGTGGCTTTGAAGTCAACGGAAGTTATTATAAAAATTATAGATGCTACGATATGGGGTTCTTCAAGAGAGCTGTGAATAGGATTTTGCAAGGTCGGCGGCGCGCCCGCATACCCTCTGGTGTTGCAGGTGTCCATGGGCGGCGGTAACAATTACCATCACGTGGGACCGCTTGCTCGTCCGCCCACTAGTCTATAAAAAAAAAATCGGAAAATTTTCTACATAAAAGATTCTATATAAATTTCTAGAACCAACCGTCGTCATCGCAAGCGCAAAGAATATACAGCTATTTATTTGCATAGGTACTCTATAATTTCCACAATACACTCTATTGCAAGGTGTATACTCTAATAACTCTATGTAATAAATTTAAATATACAAATTTAACACTATTACCTATTAAGGTGTATGCCAAAATTCAGTGAACTGGGATTTTTTGGGAAGCTGAAACCCACATGAAATCTACAATAAATTGGCTATATGAATTGTCGGATTAAGGTTATTGGGAGCCCGAGGCTATTTGAGAGCGGAGGCCTTCTTAAGACATAAGACTTGATAAATTTCAGATATAAAAGTTTTTAAATAGTCGAGTTTAGGGACCCCGGAAAGAGTGGCCTGGGGCTCTAGTACTAGCCCTTAATCCGGCACTTGCTATATGTTATTGTTTTTCTCGATTTACACTAAAACTACGCGCGCCCAGAGCAGATCACTTTATTATATTATATTAACCCCTCATATTAGGGTTCAATAATCTAGTCACTTGACCACTTGGTCAGTGATCGGTGATCGATGATTTCATACTAATCTCTTTACCGTCCAATCTTGGCTGATCTCATGTCAATGACCGAAATTCTTCCAGCTCGTGGCCCGCGCTTTCCAACTATACATTGTCATACTATACTTGTATATGTATAGTCATAATTTGTTTTCAATATTTTTTTCCTCGTCCAGTAGAAATTTCTACATCTACTACTTCATTTTTCTGTCCATGAACCTTATTTCTAGTCAGTTTAAGTTTTTATTTACTTGGCACTAAAGACCTTTGATACAGCAAAATGTAGATATTTGTAGTTTTTCGTACACTATTCATATGGTTTCAGAGCTATGGTTCTGTAACAGTTCAATAGGACGCTTATTTATGTATCTTTTATAGCTTTTTCATTTTTAATCGATCTCAAGAATAAGGATACTTATTCAGATATGTAGGACTATTCCCATCCTGTCCCTCGAAACTAGCCCATTTTTAATATTTATTTAAAATAGTGCCAACGTGTCCCGACTGTAAAAATTAGTTGCAACCATTATTTACTTTATAGTATACTTTACTGTACAAGTACAGTCAACAAAAATAAATAATAACATTGGCCTTTATTGAATTTTCAATTGGTAACAATGAATTTAATAAATAATCACTATTTGAATATTTAAAATCAACTAAGTAGTTACTTTAAAATAATAAAAATTGAGGTACCTATGTTGTTTTTTTAAATCGACTCATTTAAAATAAGAAGTGGATAGATAATACCTACCTAAAATATAAAAATAATCAGTGTTTTCTTTTTGTTGTCACATTTGTATTAACAGTAGTACTATCTAGTACTGTTAATACCATCTAGTATTGTTAATACAAATGTTGCCAAAAAACCATTTAATTATGTACTAATAATTACAGATCTTACAATAATCGAGTTTTAAGTGTTCATAAAGATTTTTTCTAATTTACTATTTCAACATCTGTAAGTTTTTGTACAATATAAGAACTATTTTGTAATTAAAATTATTGAACAAAACTCACAGATGTTTTACATTTAACAATTTTCCAGTCACCTCAAAGTAAAGGTGTTGGAATCCGAGTGTTTAAAAAAATATTTTTTGAAATGAATTTCTAAGATTCTAGGATTTATGCTGACCATCTATGATTTTTAATAAAATGTACATATCGTAATTTTTTTTTCTTTATATCATTGTACTTAGTTAAGTAAGTACACTTATTTTCCTTGTTACTACTCAGACTACTCACACACGAGTGTAATTTAAATTACCCTAATAAATATGATTATAAAAAATATTAATATATCGATACACTTTAGAATCTTATTTTATATATTTTTTATATTTATTTACTAATGTATTATTACGTAATAGGTATTTATCACCACCGCTGTGACGAGGCAATGTGAACGTTACACAACTGACAACTGACAACTGACAACTGACAACTGACAACTGACAACTGAACTAGTTTTATAATTGTTCTACTTACATTGTTATATGTACGTATGTATATGAATACATTTTAAAATAGACAAGTATAGATGAAATATAAGAGCGACGGTAAGGGAGAATGGCGGTAAAGACTAATAAATAATTCATAGGGTAAAAATCACAAACGTGTTTGTTTGTCGACTGTACAAATTTAAAGGAAAAAATAACTAGGTCCACGAATTTTTTGTATTTTTTGAACAATAAACCTTTCCCGACAATTTGGGATACGTTGAAACTAAAAATAAAAAATATCGGGCCACGTTGCTACAGGGACACAAAATCGGGCCAGGATGGGAATACACCGATATGTGTTTTCATTCTTATCATGCTGCTATAGTATCGCTTCAGCTTTGTATAGCGGTGTGTAGTCAATACTCACCTCTCAAGTCAATACTCACCTCTCAGGTCAATACTCACCTCTCAAGTCAATACTCACCTCTCAGGTCAATACTCACCTCTCGGTTCAATACTCACCTCTCAAGTCAATACTCACCTCTCAGGTCAATACTCACCTCTCAGGTTAATACTCACCTCTTGGTTCAATACTCACCTCTCGATTCAATACTCACCTCTCAAGTCAATACTCACCTCTCAAGAAAACTTAAGAAAAAAAGAAAAGTGTTGCTATTTTGCTTAGCCTACCTGTCTTCAGGTAGTGTATAGGTAAAAGGTTTTATACATCAGGCCTTTACCTCACACGTAACTCGTTCACATCATAATCGTACTCACGTCCTTTGTTTCACTCCAGTTAACGTCTCTAGTTTATTTCTTTCAGTACATTACAGCATTTTCATGAGTACTTTCAGAGAAACCTCCAAGTTAAGGACTCCATACAACGACTTTTCAGATGTAGGCCAGAACGTAACGGACATACAGGTAATGCGAAGTGAAAGTAAAGCTCCACGCATACGGGACATTTAATCAAAGTAAGCGATTGAATACGTATTCTCCAACTCATCTATAGGTACTCATCTTGTCCAAATGAAAAAGTAAATCTCCAAAAGTAGACAGCATTTTCAGGGATGTGCCAACGTTTTTATTATTGACTGAATGACGTTGGCATGGGAAGTAGAGGGTGTACGCTGCAATCCCACAGCTGCTAGACGCACCAGACTGGCCAAGTTACCCCATACTCACAGAACACTATCGCAAAATATACGTATTTTGGGTTCTGCCCATTTGCCCAAAATTTCTCTAAATCCTTTTCTAAATCTCCAAAAGTAGACAAGACAATGTTTCCGAGGACGTGCCAACATTTGTCATTTTTTACTGATGTTGGCATGTATCACGGATGTCGCAGGTGACAGTTTCCACTT
Source organism: Sesia apiformis (assembly GCA_914767545.1). Classification (NCBI taxonomy): domain Eukaryota; kingdom Metazoa; phylum Arthropoda; class Insecta; order Lepidoptera; family Sesiidae; genus Sesia; species Sesia apiformis. The sequence goes on from OU611968.1 coordinate 3,270,283, forward strand.
ACCACCAGGCGGAGATCTGCTTATCAGCCACAATATTTCTTTTAAAAAAAACGCAGAACTCGAGCATTTAGCGCTCGTTATTACAACACTGCTACAGACTCTTTTTTAACTGTTTTTAAATGCGTATATTTATCTATGTCATTTCGGCTGGCTTGCAAGAAAAGTTCCAATTTATACAGTCTGTAACCAAGTATGTATTGTTTTAGTGTGGAAAGTGCTTAAACACATAAATCAACGGGTACATTCACGATTTACTCCGTCTAGCTCCTCTAACAAGTAACTCCGTACTAAAATACTTCAAGTACTTCGAGTCTAGATACTAAAGTGGACGTTGCTCTTAATTTTGAGTGTATTTCTGCTTTATTTATTTACAAGTCGCACAAAGAGAATGTTACATTTTATAACACTTTCTTAATATTTGAACTGAAACATGGTTTGAGTAACATACCAAAACCGGCAACATGTAAGTACTAACACTGAGTTTTACCATAAACAAAGATACGTATATATATATATATATTTTTATAGACTAGTGGGCGGACGAGCGAGCGGTCCCACGTGATGGTAAGTGTTACCGCCGCCCATGGACACCTGCAACACCAGGGGGTATGCGGGCGCGCCGCCGACCTTGCAAAATCCTATTCACAGCTCTCTTGAAGAACCCCATATCGTAGCTTAATGGAAAGACCTCTTGAGGCAGTTCGTTCCACAGCCTGCGGGTTGGCGGTATAAAATGGGTATGAACTACGAGTATGAATAGGGGCTTATGAAGTCTCCTTTAAAAATTTTATATGCTTGATTACGGAATCGGGATATTAATCTATAGAATATAAATCTAGATTTTTATTGGTTGCCGCTAGATCATTATACTCTCTATACATACGGCGAAAAGGCGAATTAAATACAATGTTTATACGAGCATGTGGAGTAGAGAAGGTTCTAGCAGATCTACCTCCACGTTTCCTGCATATAAAGTTATTTGCTAATAGTGTATCAGAGTCAACTACACCATGAACTATTTTAAATAATACCAAGAGATCACTTATTCTACTCTTTGAAATGACAATTTTGTAATGATTAAGTCTGACACGATAATTATGCATCCATTCCCAGAGGTCCGGTTCACAGCCCCGTTGACCGAACTAGTGACACTTTTTGTTCTCAGAAGTCCGGTCGTAGTATTCAACCGGACTACTGAGAAATAAATCAACCGGACTACTAGAACGAATAAACATAAATCACTTATATTTAAACATTTTATCTCATACAGTATACTTGCAACAACTTATTTAAGATGCAATTATACAAAGCAACTTTTAGAAAAGTTTGTAAACAGTTACCTATACCAGAAATCATTTGCATTTCACAAATTAGCTCTAGTTACAATGTTATCAATATGATCTCTAAACGACATTGCACAATCAAAAATTACTTCCAGATCTTTAGCGATATTCTTTCACATCAATATATTGTTGTTGATTGTAATAAGTAAGTAAGTCACATTCGTGTGATCGTGAGTTGAAATCTTCGGCCTGTACCACTGAGTTGCCACTCGGCGGTGAGGGAAAACATCGTGAGAAAACTCGCATGCTACAAAAATAAGAAAAAAATCTGGAGTATGTGATCCACCAAATCCACCAACTGAGCCCGCGTGGTGGATTGCGGCCCGGAACCCTCCAGTGATTTTGTTGGAATATAATCACTGGCTGCATATACTCGTATTTGTAGCATTGGGTACTAATCATAGTTTTGTTTTGAATTTTAAATAACAATAATAATAACAATAAAATCGTGAAGCACTGAAATTTTAATATATTTTAATTATAAAATAGATTTAATTTACTAAGGGGAGGCCTTGCAGTGGAACGTTATAAGCTGATACAAGTACAAATACGTAAGTAATTTCGGGTGAAATATATGATGCTAACAAGTACAATACCAGGCGATATACCAACACAACAATCCGAAGCCTGAAATTATGGATTCCGCTCATGATTCTGAGTTAATTAACGTGAAAATTTGCTTTGATAGCATAAGAATAGATTTCAAAAAGACAGATTCTCAAAAGGACTGAGTACAAATTCATTAACAAAATAATGACAGGTTGGGTTTATGTTACGTTACATAAAAAAAATCACCAATGTTTCACAAAAAATACTTAAAATTTTATAATCCATCCATTTTAATACATGATTTCAGGGTCCTGGAATTGATCAGTTGCACTCTGATTATAAATAATAATATAAATAATGGAGTTATTATTTATTGATAATTTATTGATTGATATTAGTGATAATAAAATTGTGTATTGTGCATTTTGTGATAGTTTATTAAACTTCAAAGTGTTTTCTGTGCATAATATTTGTGATACTCTAATAACAGCATAGGACTGCGTTTTTTGTGTGCTTCCAAGGAATCCTCTTCTGTCCTCAGCAAAACCTACAATCAATTTACTGAGCGACTCCTAACTTACTTCGACTGGTCTGGACATTGACAGGATACGTTTTAAAGTCGGATTTTTTATTCGAGTCGGGGATATGTAGAACTGTCAAACAGAGTGAAATTTGTACGGAGATGACACTTTATTGACAGTTCTACTGGTTCTACATATCATATCCCTGACTCGGATAAAAAAAATCCGACCTTAGACTTTGAAATTGTTAATTACGACAAAAACATAGCACTGGCAGATTGTGCTCGTTACACCATTGTAATATATAAAAAGAAAAAAAATCTGTCATCTCTTTCATATATGAATGCAAACATGTCATAAATGATCTTGTAAACGGCATTAGCGCCATTCTATATCAATATATAAAAACTATTTGACATGCATTGTAAGTCCCTATCACGGTTCAATACGCCTCAGTGAGGTTTCACCCGGCTAACAAAGAAAAATGTTCGCCCCATTATAAAAATGCATGCTATTTTCCCCTGACCCGAACGGGATGTCTACTACACCGAATGATTATGTATATATTTATTCTCAAAAGCTACCAAAACTATTTATATATTTTGTAAAGTAGATATTGTTGATATAAAAAAAGAAATATTGTACAGAGTAATAAAAGGCGGACGTAATGCTTGGAAACATTATCTCCCAGTCAACTTTTGAGCTATGTATACCAATTTTAATGGTGATCGGTTGAACGGTATAGAAGTTGATGTGCTGCAGCGCCATCTAGTGGCGAGTTACAACAAAGGCGATAGCATAAAAACCTTCTCCATGAAAAAATACATACATGTGTCAACTTTCATGGTGATCGGTCAAACGGTTTCGAAGTCTATTACCATCAGATATACCAACATCCATATTTATATATATAGATAGATAGATTAGTATAGATTTTACTTTAAGGTTAAGCTATCAGTAATTTATCATATATATTACCATATATTATCATTTATCACGTAACAGAACAAAATAAGCCTATTCATTGTTATTCAATTTCTAAATAACAAACAAGGCTGGAACAAAATGTACGGTCAACAAAACAGAGACGGATGGAATCAATCACAGGTATGATCAGCAAAACCGTCACGTAGCGAGAACCCCTAAAAACTGAGCTTTGTGTATTCACGTTTTTAACGTGCCTTTTTCTTTAGCTTTACATGTAGGTATATTTTTATTTTTTTAACTTATTCATACTTTACTGCACAGAAATGTTAACAAAGACTGATTTAATATTTTATGGCAAGGGTACCGAGAATCGAAAAAATTTGGAAATCCAGATTCATTCCAAGGCGCCTTAAGTCAAATTAAGTCATTCCTTAAGTCAATTCGGCCTTAAGGCCGATCACACTGGTCAAATCACGGTCAATGGTCAAGTCAAATCACGGGGGGGTGTGACTGGTAGAGATGCACGAATGGAAACGACCATTCGTGCATCTCTACCATTGATAACCTAACGGCTCCCCCTTGTGTAAAATAACCAAGCCACAAGAAGTGAAATTCGATTAAACAAGTCTTGGCGACTTTTAGATCTCACCACTTATATCGGCCGAACAGTCTCGAGGATTGGCATCATCCTTACAGAAATGTTTTTGTTGGGATTTCACATCTTTTTGTAGATGAAATTTTCAATTACCGCGACTAGTAACTCAGCGGCGAAGAAAAACATCTGAAGTGGATTTTCAGTGCATACGTGTGGAAATTTAGCGTTACAATAGTGACATACTGAATGTCGTAACATATTATTTATTTGACTTATTACTAGTTGGTACGGAGGCAAGAGAAATGTTTTTGTCAGTATTATCGAATTGCTGGTTGATTCAAATGTATTCAATATGGACTCGCAAGTAGGTGACCCGCCTTCGAATCTCTCCTCAGTCACATTTTCTTTTTTTTGCTTTTGGCGGGAACTCGGGAAGTGAAATTGAGTTTTTGTGTGATTATTGTAAAAAATGTGTATTATGCGTTTAATATGTTTAATATTCATTATTATGTTATTATGTATTTAATATTCATAGATTATTAAACTTCAAGGTGGTTTTCGTGCGTTGTGTTTGTGATAATTAAATAAGAGCTTAGGACTGTGTTTTTCTTGTGTTTATGACTTCTGACTTGCGTCGACGGGACTGAACATTGACAAGATACGTTTTAGACTTTGAAATTGTTTCTTACGAAGAAAAATTCACACTTGCAGAATGTGCTAATTGCACCATTGCCATAGGTACACGTAGAAGAAGAAAAAAAGATGATTTTTTTACTTTTCTGTTTTTTCTTTATTTTTCCATCTCTTTTTCTAATGTTTACTTAGCCGTTTGAATGACAATACATACACGATTTAATATATTCCGAAATTGCCATAGTTAACTACCATATTAACTTCTCCTTCTCACTTTGGGGATGACCAGAGGGGAAAATTTACATTTTCAGATTTTCCCTTTAGGTTTTACTCCACCTCCATCATGCCAAATTTCAGGTTTCTACAGTTTTTTCAATCTAACTTGATTGGAATGACAGATGTCAAGTGCCTCGAGTAGTGCTGGGGAAATAATGATCAAATCGAGATTAATGTGTACAAGAACATTAAAATAATTATTTTACATACAAGAAAACCAATGATTTTTCATGTTGCAAAATAAATAATTTGCCAGACGCTAGTACAAACAGCTAGTGTGCTGACAGCTGTCATTCTAATCCAGCTAGATTTAAAATACTATAGCGTATCTCTGCCAGTACTTCAGATTTTTGATGATCAGTGAGTGAGTGAGTGACTTCTTTGTGTTCAAATATCATAAAAATTGTAAGTCGTAGAATCTTGAAATTTGGCAGTCTCCTATATTTTTTTTCTAGCAAGAAGGCGGCAGACGAGCTGGACGATAGATATAGCAGACGATAGATTGAAGCAATACATGTTGCAAAAATGCAATTTAAGTAAGTAACTCGAAAAGTACAATAGGCGGCCTTATCGCCGAAACGTCGCAAAGCCAAAGTAGGTATAGTATTGAGCCGTCTGCGTTTCTCCATTGTAAAATTACGAAGGGGTGAAAAGAACGCTGAGATGCTTTGAGAAAAGGCTGTGTATTTTTCAAATTTAATATCAGCCAGGTTATTTCCCTTTTTTTAATTCCCACATTCAAAATCTTAGTACTACAGTCCATTGATTTGTTAAGATAACAAATAAGTAACAAACAAACAAAAAGACGTTTAGATTAATATTTTAGTTTTATGATAGCTTTGGCCGTGATTACAAACGAATCCGCCACAAAATCCCTTTTGCATTAACCCACAATATCGTACGTGATTGAATTAGATTTAACTGGACGTAATCCTTTCATTAAAACCGGGATTACATACAAGTATACTTATATTTCATTTTTCACGGCTGCTGTTAAAATGGGCACGCGCGCTCGAACGCTAAGTTAGCGTCACAGATATGTAGGACTAGATAACGCAAGCTGTACGTCCCCGCGTGTCAGAATTTGGCGTTAAGCTCCTACTTCTTGCGCTGCTCGTTCAGTCTGTTCCTATCGGTGTCGCTAACAAGTCCTTACAAAACACAAAAATGCCTATTGCGCCATAATCAATTGTAAATATTAGTCAAAATTGGTGAACCGAATAAAGGGGGATTTCGTTTCATCGGTATTTTCCCATAAAATTTACTCGGGACGCTTGGTTTTCGTACATTTTCACGAACTTGCGTTATCTGCGTCTATGGTCACCGCTAATAAATTTTAAAATTTTAAATTTTATAAATTTTAAGACCCTTAAAACCAATAAGATCATAACTTTGACTATAACGTTCGTTTAACGCTTGAGTCTTTTAAAGGTTCATTAGCGATCATTATCACAACACTACATGTAAACAATATTTATAAAAAGCTTTATTACCTACCTACAAATATGAACTTTAATAATCAGACGAAATGCCAATTCCAGGTCCTACCACAATATTCATTTAAAATGTGAGGGCCTATTTTAGAAATTGAATATACAATATATATGTATATATATATGTATATTAACCGAAAACACACTCTATATAAAAAAGAGGATGTTGGTATATCTGATGTTAATAGACTTCGACACCGTTTGACCGATCACCATGAAAGTTGGCACATACATATATGTATTTTTTCATGGAGAAGGTTTTTATGCTATCGACTTTGTTGTAACTCGCCACTAGATGGCGCTGCAGCACATCAATATCTATACCGTTCAACCGATCGCAAAAATCATATACACAGGCAGGACACTATAGAAACTATAGAAACTTTCACATAGCCGTTTTATTAAAATGATTTTCCGTGTGGCTGTAACTTTTATTGAGGAATTGTGAATTGGAATAAAAACCGTGTTATACGTACTATTTGTTTATTATTACACACTTTATTGTAAGATATGGTACAAAAGGCGAGCTTTATACCTTAAGGCGGGGTTTCTCAAAGTACATTCTGGTGGTATAACATCAGGTGGGCGTAAGATTTACGTAATGACGGTTAATTGGTTAATATTTTTTTAATTAAAATTCAGTTGTTTCAAGATTATGTTTAAACAGAAACTTGCTTTAACATCTAATTTTTAAGATAAGCCGACTGAACACTACATTGTCTCTAAAATAGAATATGTCACGATATTTGGTGTGAACACCGCCGTCTAAAAAAATAATTCAACGCGGAACTTGGAACTGACAGTGGCGTTGAAATGAGCGGGGAAAGGTCCAAACTTTTATTTTCAGTTGCAAAAAGTCCCGAAACTCCATCTTAGCGTCATTTTATTTTTAGTTCGCTACCTGAAGTTCTATTTCACTGACCATTACTTGCACGTGTTGGCTAACATATGGAGGTAATTTAGTATTTTATAGACGAATTTACATGGCATTTGGCATAATTTTAATTAATAAAGGTTGAGTTATTTATTTGTTGCACAAAGTACAATGGGCGGGGCTTAATGCTACATGGTATTGTCTTTGAGCCAACATTCAGGAGAGGAAAGGTAATTAATAATAACAAAATAATGACAATTATTTCAAGAAAACTATGCCAAAATTATTTCAAGAAAACTATGCCAAAAGAATAATGGATAATGGCCCTTGAATGTGGCCCTGTTGAATAATGGAGGTGATTTAGTATTACGCAACGGAACGCAACTGGAAGGAGAAGGCGATCAACTGGTGCGAATGGAAGATGATACGCGACCACGCTAAGAGCCGTAGATAGATAGGTACAACAAAACCATAGAGATATCTTACCACCAGCCAATGAGTCTCCAGTACTGGATATAGATAGGATATAGGTATAGATAGGCCTTTCGCAAGGCTCGCCTCCACACACGATTTTCGGTTTTTCTCACTCAGCCACCACCCACGATCAAATCGTCGGTCCACCTAGCCGGGGGTCGTCCCACTCTGCGCTTCCCGATTCGTGGCCTCCATTAGGACTCCTCTACCCCATCAGTTATCGATCCTGCTGTATGACCTGCCCTTTGCCACTTCAGCTTGCTCTTTATATGGACTATGTCAGTAACATGCATATTAATGACAAAATACAAGTTTTCTGTTCAACGAAACTGTTCAACACAGTGCAATGAACATTTGTCAAACTTCCCACTCTACGGATCACGGGTAGAGTTTGGATGGGCAAATTAAATTGAAATGCAAATACGAGTACACTGCTCGAAATAGGCAGAGAAAATTGAAGTCTTCGGCACTCAATTGCGAAATCATTTCAGCTCGGAATTTGTTCTACAGACTGGAAAGTTATAGCGAAGTAAAATTTTATCACACATCAGTTAATCCTCAATGAGTATAAAATGAGGGGCCTTGGATAATTTTGCCTCGAAACGCAGTATTTACAGATATTTATTTAAACACTGTTAATCAACTAATTTAATAATTTAACCCACAGCCGCTGGGCGCACTCGATTGACCACGTCCTCCTGACCCTCTCTCACAGAAGACTACCTTGAAATGTACTGCAGTTCCTACTTTATCGTATTTCCCCAATGCACGAACGTGTTTCGGTAGTGAGTGAGATATGTTAGAGCCCATTCCCATCCCATCTTATCCCTCTCCCCATATTCCCAATCCATTCCTTAATTTGCAAAGGTACGCATCCGGGGGCGTGCCAACGTTTGTCATTCTGGACTGATGTTGGCATGTATCGCGGATATCTATGGACGACAGTATCCACTTACCATCAGGTGGACTGCATACTCGTCTGTCGCCTTTTTCTATAAAAAAAGAAAGAAGAAAACATGCTTAAATAAAGAAAATGCATTCCCGTCGTCATTACTGTCATCACGACATGACTAAAGATCATATTTATCCACTTAACATTTTAACCGCGATGTTTTCATGCATCTCGCTTCTTATGAGGTGTGAGTTTAGAATGTGAAATGACTCCCTCACTCAACTGCACTGACTTTAAAAATACGCCTCACGATTATAAACTATACATGTAGGTATGTCGGCTGGTAAGCTGTCACTCACCACCAATACAAAATGGCGAATGACGCGTTGTGGTCCAATGGTTTTCATGACGAATGAATACGTCCAGATACGTCTCGACATTGCGGGAGAGATAAAATCGCTAAATTGAATATTCGTGTCACATTCGCTTTTCGAGGTTTTTAAGAGTTTTAAATCAATTTTGGTTTTAAAATATCTACCATTGATTAATACTGCGGAGTTTTATTGTTCCGTTTCAACGGTAGGTACGGTCAGTAGGACTCAACAATGTTAGCTACACTAGACATTTATCATACTAAAGTTCTAGCCAAACTATTATCTTTAGACCTATTAGTTTAGTAACTAATATCAACTTTTATATTTTTGTGTTTTGTATTGTCATTGTATTATGTAAGTAGCCTTTAAGTGAGGTGACACTTAGATGTGTTTTATCAATTGTAACTATTACATTATTTTACCGGTTTTTACTTCGTTGGCGACCTATTTAAATAAATAGATAATTCTTTATCCTCAGAGTTTTCTTTTCTAAACGAGAAATTTATCAAATTAAGACGATTTTAAGTACTAATTATTTGAAGAATTCTATTCCTTTTTCGGAACTAAAGTTAATGACGAGATTAGATACTCGTACTTAGTGTTGCTTGCTTTGAAGGAATTTTTAATTAATTTGTTTCTAATTTCAAACTACTGGAGCAATATTAACGAAATCTTTACTTTTTTTTATGTACGAAGGTGTCAGACGAGCATACGTCAGACGTCAGTCCACCTGATGGTAAGTGGATACTGTCGCCCATAGACATCCGCGATACATGCCAGCATTAGTCCAAAATGACAAACGTTGGCATGCCCCCGGATGCGCTGCCTACCTTTGAAAATATAGGAATGGATATGGAGAAAGGGTTCGAAAAATGGGGAAGGATAGGATGGGAATGGGGCTCTGGCACATCTCCCTCACTACCGAAACACGTACGTACATTAAGAAAATAAGATAAAGTGGGAAATGCATTTCAAGGTAGTCTTCTGTGAAAGAGAGGTGGCCAGTAGAGAGCACCCAGCGGCTGTTGGATTTCAGCGTGCACTCTCCCCCTGACAATGTACTCCTTACTAATGTATTCCTTAGAACTTACCCTAATCTTATATCCACGCTAAACCTACGCTAAAGTGTCGAAGCTACAGAAGGTGATTGGTCGATATTTAAGTAAGTAATTACGAAAGTTGTAGCTAAGTACATTATTTGTATTACTTAGGTATGCTTATATAACTATTTAAGTATGCTAAGTGGAATTTGCCCTATCGAAGTTGTCAAGATAGATAAAACTCTTTATTCCCCACCAAAATAAAATACTAACAGACATTGTTAACACATGAAATGCACAAATGGCGGTCTGATGCTAATAGCGATCTCTGCCAGGCAACCTTTGGGTAGAGAGGAAATAAACATTTTAATCACAGCTACAATTACATATCTGTATACATACAATATATATAAAACAGTAAAATTAAGTATGTATAAGCAATATCATAATTAGAATAAGAGGAAATGTAGTAATACAAGCGATGAAAAGTTTTAAGAAAGATATAAATAAATTTATAAAAAGGAGACATTAAAGGAGATATGGTAAACTGAAATTAAATAATAAAAGAGAAAACAAGTTAATTCAATTAATCCATCTCTCGGATCTCACTGCAGGGTATAGACCTCTAGTTATGATCACAAGGAAGTTGCAGGCCATAATACACCACTCGTACCCGATGAATGAATGAATATTATTTTTTTTATAGGAAAAGTGGCAGAGATTTTTTATGAATTCTCAGACACGCAAGTTGTATGAATATCGTGGTATCATGGACACGATAGCATAGTTGATTCACCGTGCATACGAAATATCGATTGATAAATTAAATTATTTTTAAATTCTGAATCACGTGGATTTTCCCATTATCGATAGTGTGATCGATCGCCGTAGCTGTGGTCGTTAAACAATCTGTACTTAAGAGGAAAACTCGCTCACGAATGTGAATCTAAATCATCGTTCACATCTAATCACAAGTTTTTTGCATCTATTGATTTGTTCTGCACTAATAAAGTCGTAGTCAAAAAACAACTCTTGAGGCCCTAGTGATTAGATCTCATCGTGATAGATAATGATAGTTCTTTGTTCGTTGTTCTTACGATTACATCCTATCCTAGGATACACCTCCTATCCTAACTGACATACACACAAAACACTCACAAACCTTACTCCTTCACCTTCCCCCAAAGGCAATTATGATGTAATTATGTAATAGTATGTAAATTTATGTACATAATAATTTTTAATACAATCTATCTTGCCTGGTTACTCAAAAATCCATACTATGCTGTAAGTTTTAAGTTGTATATAGTAAATGTTACAAGTGTACACGCGTTCTGCTTCTTCAAACACTTCCCGTTCTTCCCCACTGCTCTTCAAGTTTATTTCAAATAAGTGAAAATAACCGACCAGGTCCAACATAACGTTCCAAATTTCTGCAAAGGGCCACAACCTTAAAATGTCCATCAATCTTACTTTTCCAAGTTTTGCCACATCAAACGCATAATATTTCATGGGAAATGTTTCCTCATTTCCTTTGGTGTCGCCAAACTCTTAAAGGTTGAGTGGCAAGAAATTGGTCACATTTTTTCATATCAACCAAAGCAAGCGTATGATTGTGCTCAACAAATCTAGTTAAACTCGTGTATGAGCATTTTTTACTTATTAAATTACCTACATATGTATTTGTATATGTAGGTATATACGTTGGTATCTTTATTGTATATATTACTTATACATACACACTACTATATATATATATATATATATATATATATATATATGTATGTGCGTGTGTGTGTGTGTGTACTTATATTTCAGTAACGAATATACATTATATCGTAAGTTTTACAAATATATAAATATGTATATATATTACATATATATAGATCGACTGGTAAAAAATGCCTTAAGGCATTAAGTCCGACTCTGTACAATATAGAGCAAAAAGAGTAAACGAATAAATAGATTTGTTTTAGCCATCGACTGGCCCCATTTTAAAGTTATAGCGAAGTTTATCACACATCAGTTAATCCTCAATGAGTTTAAAATAAGGGGCCCTGGATAATTTTGCCTCGAAACGCAGTATTTACAGATATTTATTTAAACACTATTAATCAACTAATTTAAAACATTTATTTATTTTTTTACAATAACTTAAAATAAGTGCGTGCTGCACTCCCACAGCCGCTGGCCGCACTAGACTGGCCACGTTACGCCTCTCTCACAGAAGACTACCTTGAAATGTACAGCATTTCCTACTTTACCCTATTTCCCCAATTTACGTACCTATTTCGGTACTGACTCAGATATGCCAGATCCCATTCCCACCCCATCCTATTCGTCCCCGTTTTTCCCAACCCTTTCTCCAAATACACTCCTATATCTCTCAAGGTAGGCAGCGCATCCGGAGGTGTGCCAACGTTTGTCATTTTGGACTAATGATGGCATGTATCGCGGACTGTATGCTCGTCTGCTGCCTTCTTCCATAAAAAGCATGAAAAGACCCGCGTCCAACAGGAGACGATAAAAAGGTATCGGTATAAAAAGTTAAGTAAAAATCCAAAACAGAACTATTTTTTTGGAATAAAGGTTCTTAAAATCTATATGCCAATGAATTCAGACATCAACAGAGATTCAGTCACACCCTGTATTGTGGTACTGGTACGTATATTTATGGCAACCCTTTCCAATATTGTTTGAAGGAATCAATAAATGTGATAATGATTGATCACCGCTCGGAAGCCGGGACGTTTTGACACATGACCAGTGGGGGGTTAAACGAGTACATATATCAAACCCTTTTAACACTATATCGACAGCTAATGTATATCCATCTCTATTTTTCTCTTTAATAACTCAATATCTATCTATATGCTTGGGTAACCTAGAAGTTTTTTCATGCAATAATTATATATTTTATTTTTATTCATATACTTACTCTGCTTTTTACATAATATTTTATATATTATTTTTATAGAAAAGTATTCTTTTAGTTGTAGTTTTATGTTCTTTGGATTTTTATGCAGAGATCCATCTTAAAGCCATCCCTCCCGGCTTTAATGTAACGATGTTGATATCGATGTTGTCCTCAAATATTTTTCGCCGCTTTTTTATATTCTATTCAATTATTTTTCAATATCATCTCATAAATCTCTTAATCCGTTCAGTTAATCCGAGAAACAATGATCGGGTAATCCAACTAAAAATCAGTGGCCTAAATCAGTGGCCAACTAAAAAGAACGAGGAACGAATATACTGTTCGACCAGTAAAGCTAACTGCGCGACGTGTTTTTATGTCGCTGAGCGGGGAACAAGTGGAGCGAGCGATAGCGACAAGTCAGAAGCAACTCAGTTCGACCCCTCGAATGTTTTGTACATTCTAACCAACATTTTGCGTGATAGGTAGTGTGGGCTTCAGAAAGGAATACTCATCGGCATTAAAAACACCAGTGTTTTCTGGAATCTTTTATTACAAATTAGCTGTGCCCGGCCACGCGTTGCTGTGGCTGCCCAACAGATGGCGCTTACCCAGTTTTTACCCGTATTTGGGTAAAAAGCATTTTTGTTTAAATTTCGATTAGAGTATTTTCTAATTATTTCAATATATTTCTAGATTAATTTTCTTTTTTTTACGGGAATTTTTCAGATATTTTAATAGTTATTCTGCTATTCGGGACGTAGACGAATCCAACAAATCAGAGATCATTAAAATTGGTCCAGCCGTTCTTGAGTTATAAATGGTGTAATTAACCCGACTTTGTTTTATACATATATATAGATTTTTCACGTTCCCCACAATACCACGGTAACAATTCAAATCCTCTATATGTCAAATGACTTTGACACATCGACTCGTTACGTTCCAAAACGCCATTCGTTTGTTAACTTCACATTTTAAATTTATAAAATTATCCACCGGATAGTAGAATTGTTTACAATAGTTACCTACATCTTTCGTAAAAAAAAATATTTTTATTTTTTCTATCGCCATTGGTTGCTGGATGAGAGGAACCGAAGATCGTGTGTGGTAGCTAGTCTTGGAAGAAGCTATATCCCAGCAGTGAAGAGACCTATGCTAATCGTATGATGTTAGCTAAATATACCTACATGGTTATTCCATATAAAATTAAACACCCTATTTTTTTTTTCTTCATATATACAATTAGCACAATATTCTGCCAGTGTGAAGTTTTTTCGTAATAAACAATGTCAAAGTCTTAATTAAACGTATCCTGACAATGTCCAGTCCCATCGAAGCAAGTCAGGAGTCGCTCAATAAAGTGATAGTAGGTTTACTGAGGACAGAACTCCTTGGAAGCACTCGAAAAACGCAGCCCCACGCTTTTATTTATTATCACATACACCACGCACGAAATACAACTCGTAATAAACAAGTTTAATAAACTATCACTATTAAACCACAAAATACCTACATTTTTTTTACAATAATCCAACAAAATCAACTTCACTTCTCGCGTTCCCGCCAAAAAGTTCATCCTGTATTGTAACCCTAACTTTGAAAACGGAAAAACAAATACAATATTTACACCATATTTCATGTTAATAGGACCATCAAATCTCAAGAATTCCTTTCTTAGTAACTCAGTAAGCTTTTACGTCGTAAGAGGAAGCTACTGTCCAAATCTCATGTTTCTAGCTTCAGAAATTTCAGCTCGGCGTTGATGAGTAGTCGACCAGAACATTTCGCCGTATATGCATTGATAAAGATTTATATCTTTTGAAATATATAAATTCAAAAAATATACCTTTTTGTCGTTTTCAATGACGATTAAAAATCAAACCTACTGCATTTAATTACAAAGAGATAAAAAATTATCGCCTTATCAGCAAACAGCTAAATATGAGCAACACACGAGTTAAATCCACGTCTCATACTAACACCTGCTTGATAACAATCTGTTTATCAATAACTAGCATTAAGGCGTATGACACACCAAACTGCCAACCGCCGCTGTTGGACGGGCGGTTGATAAGTTTGCTTTATTGCATATATATTTAATGTATTTAAATTACATCTATTGCTAAAATGTCATTCACGCTGTCGTCACATCATTGAGATGTCAATTAGATTTACCACTTCTGTGCACACTATATTAAATTGTGATTTGATGTGTTGATATTTTGCTTTGTGATGCAAATATAAATAAATCAATAGAAGTTGTGAATAACTTGTGAAACGATACTCATATTTATTTTATTTATTAATAATTACTCACGTCTCCTATAAAGAAACCAGTTCGCCAAGCCGATGCACGAAAAGTTAGCTCTGCTCATCGACACCAAAGTTGGTTTGAGATTATTACCACAATGAGATTAATACAATAAGTGTCACAGAAAATACTCGACGCGGTTGAGGACTAACGACAATTGTCTCCGCTCAAAACTAGCAGGAGAGAACTGAAGACTAACATTGACAAATAAGTAGTTCCGTACCTAACCAATACTCAAGTGGTTAAACAGTGGATAACAGTGTGATAGCGTGGCACATCACTTACGCCTGCACCGCATTTTCACATTGTTACTGACATTTTATAATATATATATCTATATTATATCTAAAAAGTTATACATATAAATTTAGAATTTAGTTTTCAAAATTTAATGTGTATTCAGCAGTAAAAGTATGTTTGACCTTGTCTTAGCTTCATATTTAGAGTAGTTGTCGTCAAAAATATCCAGATCACTCCCGAGAATCTTCCCAGGAAACTGTTTAACACAGCTATTATAAGAGGAGCACATACGAGATAGCGGAGCGTTGCAACCGACATTCGTTCTTTTTGTAGGAACATGAAATATGTCTGTAGGTACAAGTTTCTAACCCATTATAAGTATAGGTATAAGTATAAGTCAAGTGCATTCCGATATTGCATTCATTTCGGCGATGGCGAAAAATCTGTCTATCCTCATAACTATCGTGTGCACTTACACTATGTGTGTGAAAAGCGAGGTATTGCGTAAGCGATCTCAATAAACATTCTATGCGATTACTGTGAACGGAATAGTATGGGTTCCTAACCATATCCGACTACTACAAAATGCTTCGAACCGATGCGTTGAACAATACTTATGATTAGTGTGTAGGATCGCTTGAATTCTTTAGTTGTTCCAAACAAGCATGAAACCATGAAACCATACATATTATCATAATCCATACTAATATTATAAATTTAGAATTTGTTTGTTTTATACCAAACAAGTCTACAACAAATAAAGAAATCGCTACCAAATTCCAAATACATGTAGATCATAGGGCGATTTTTTTCATTTAATAGAAGAGGCGACAGAACTGACTATTAGACTTTAAAAGCTCGCGCACATTACGACAACTTATCGCACATTTCGAGAAGTTGTCGGCCCGCCGCGTCTGTAATGTGCGTTGTCGCAGTTTTGCAGTGCGACGCGGCTGTAATGTGCGTTGTCGCAGTTTTGCAGTGCGACGCGGCTGTAATGTGCGCGAGCCTTAAATATCCTATATTAATTGTAAAATAATTTGGTAAATGTTAGTCACCGTTCATAAATTAATCGGCATCAACATGTTACGATTGATAGTGCTCTTCGCGACACTTCTGCTTGTCGTTCGTGGTCAAAGTACCAGTGTCAATCAATGTAAGTAATAAAATGAAATCAGCGTTTCATGTGTGATTCACATTAGGCTCACCTAATCGACATGTGTCCCGTCACTGCAAGGCATCGTGGCGTGTAGCTGGTTTTAGAATATCACCATCCCATCTCACAAAAGATAAATTAAGCCATCCCACAAGCCCTGAAGAACTACACCACCTCTAAAAGAGTAGACTGGCCAACCCGCTTGGCCAGCGTGACGTTGTAAGGCAATACATCTCTCGTGCACGAGATTAACGACCATTAAATGTAAGTAGGTATTTCGATAGTGAGTGAGATATGCCGCAGCCCATTCCCATCCCATACTATCCTTTTCCTCCCCATTTTCCCAACCATTCATTAATCTGCAAAGCTAGCCAGCGCATCCGGGTGCGTGCCAACGTTTGTCATTCTGGACTAATTTTGGTATGAATCGCGGGTGTCCATGGGCGACAGTATCTACTTACCATCAGGTGGACCATATGCTCGTCTGCCGCTTCTTTTCTATATAAAGCAAAATGTAAATAACATTGTCGTGTTTAATTTTATACATTGTCGTTCATGTCGCACTCGTCGATTTGAGTGCCGATTAATAAAGTAATTAAAACTCAACACAAATATATTGTTTATTTTCAGGTATCCATCATGAAGGTGAGCTACCCATACACACTTACGTGGAAGACTGCCAGACGCCTCCTTGCGTCTTGCCACAACTATCTGATGTCGTCGTACATCTCGTATTCAGAGCCCGTGAGTATACCATACCATACCATCAGCCTACGTCTTTCCACTGCTAGAAATTGGCTTCATCTAAACATGGCCACCGCACACGGTAGTCCATGCTTCTATCCAGCTACTACGGGTGAAATTCTTCAAGTCTTCGCTCCAACTGGCCGGAGGGCAATCCCTTTATGCCCGTGAATTCTGACTTATTAAAAAGAACTGGAAATAAATTAGATTTCCAAACCGGTTTCGGTCTAAGTACAGAGACGGACTTTCATTTGTATATGCTTTACATTTAGGCCCTCTTTAGGCGGTGTCACACAGGAATAATGTAGTATTTTGCCCCGAAACAAGACATGACACTACTGTTGTCTTACATGGCGAGATATATCGTAGTACATAGACAAAATATTCCCAGTGTACTGTGTACACACAGGCGTTTATAAAACGCCGATGTCAGCGCCAGTCCGAAGGGAGATTTCGTCTTAATGTGTTTATACAGAACATGTAGCTTTACCAGTCCTATCTAACGACATATAGTTTGTATGTACCTACTTATATCAGCCATTAATGTCCCACTGCAGGGCCTCTGCCCCTCTACTAAATCACTGGGAGATTTCGGGCCGTAATCCACCACGCGGGCCCAGTGTGGATTGGTGCTCACACATACTGCACATTTTTTTTTATTTCTCGAGTATGCGGGTTTCCTCACGATGTCCTCTCACCACCCAGCTAGTGACAATTTTAAAAATCCGTACTTAAATAGAAACCTAGTGGTACGGACCGAGGATGAATACCGCAAGATACCGGTCTCAGCAAGATCATAATTTTTGGAACTACTGAACCTATTTGGTTTATCTTCGAACTTAACCGAGATATAGACCAAAACTATCTTTCTGCCGAATCTCATTTAAATCAAGAAATGTATCACGCAGTCAAAACTGACTGCTATTTTGTGATTCGGCTGCTGACCCTTAGTCGATATGTAGTGATTTTTTTCCAAAATTCTACTCGACGTTTCGGCATAGTCAACTCGTGACCACGGCTGGTGTACCAGCCGTGGTCACGAGTTGACAGAAGAAGCGAGTATACTACTGTTCAGTCACAAAGTCGCGCCCCTCCTTTGTTTTAATATGTAGTTGTGAACATATCTGTATAACGTCTCGTAACAAGAACGTGTCTTCAGAGCGCGTGTTTACACACCGCATGCATACACTTGCTGCGTGTATGCACGAGAGTTACGCAAACAAATGCAGATCATTAGTTTGCAAGGGTGGGGCGCGACTTGGTGACTGAAAAATACTATAGACCAGGATGGGAGCTGCGAGCAGATTTATCAACTACCCACATTTGATCTTCACATTCGGAAAGCCTGCTAAATGTCCTATACTAACAATGTCCGTGGACGTATTCGACGGTAAATCGCAAGGTTTCAATTTGTTAATCACTGCATTACCCACCTTCGTGAGATGAAAGAACTATACAATTACAACTCTACAGGGTACAATTAGTTCTTGTACTCGTAGGTGTGCGTTGTTCAAGCTAATTTCTGCCATCTGAAAACCCAAAATTTCATATTCTATTCCTATTACAGCCCGTACAATGCGCTCAATGAGGACCCTCGCAACAGCCTACCTTACCATCTTCGGTATCACCACCAGTATCGGCATCAACTACGACCTGGAAGAGAACTCCGTCACCTGTAACTTCTTGCAGAACACCTACTGCCCCCTCTTAGCGCAAGAGGTCGCTACGTACACCCTGAGGATGTACGTCGAAAGAACTTTTCCTGTAGTAAGTACTAAAATAAAATTATTTTAAGGAATTTATCAAACGTTACAAACACGTAAAATTTTGTTGTTCTATCTAATACGTTCTTAGTGCTCATTTCTCACTACTGTGACCGGTCTGTAACTTACACGGTGCAGCCCGGCCACAAAGAAAATCTTTTAACTCACGATCAATTGAAGTACAATTAATTTTATTGTAGTTACTAAGAGTATATTTAAACTTCATTATTTTCATAACACTTTCGATCTTAACGTAGACTGTGGCCGGGCCAGGACGGAACAAGAGTTTTAAAGCCATAACAATCTCATGTACGACCCAATGTGCCTGACCAGCAGTGGACTATAAAAGGGCTGTTTACAGTAATACATTTTATTTTTATTTTCAGGGCACAAACGCCTTCCTAGAGTTCCGCATAGTGGACGAAAACACGCAACCTGTGACGTGTATTCGAGTATCTATTAGAGTTGTTAGCGCAGAGCAAAATAAATAAATCATTTTTAATTATGATTATTATTTAGTTTTATTCATTTAGTTTTGTTTGCTAGATGGACAGACGACCTCATAAAGGTTGCGGGCACCCGCTGGATGCAGGTCGCTGCCGATAGGTCTAAATGGCGGACAATGGGGGAGGCCTATGTCCAGCAGTGGACGTCCAAGGGCTGAGAAGAAGAAGAAGAAGAAGATACCAACAACTATCTGGGACAGCAATAACGGTCAGGAAATTTTCGAAGAAATGTATTTATTGCGGACATTACTAATTACGGAAAAACTTCACAACGAGTACATCTAGACTTCACTAGGGGTCTCTTAGCTGAATAGAAATCACAAATCTGTTTCGAGGACTATACAGCGTGTCACTGAATTAACGCAAAAGCCGAAAATCAGTCGTTCAGTGTCGAGAATGGAATCGATTCTAACAGTTTTTAAAATAGGTTTTTGTTTCATAATTTGTAAGTACAATTCTAGTACCTATATCTGCTACCCGCGTCGCTCGAGCCGCGTCGTGCCCGTTCTAAGTAATGAGCGTTACGAACGCTTTAGACAGGACAACTAACCTTACATGTTCGTAACTTTTGATTTATTACTAAAATAAGCTTATTTTTCGTTAGAACGTTTCCATATATTTTAAATTGGTCGACATGTTTCAGGATTTGCGTTATTTCAGTAACATATTCTATCTTTCTTTCTTCTATAACATATTAACATAATATCTTTCATTCTTTACATAAGATATATAAACATTCACTATTATTCGCACGTTTAAAAAAATAAAAAAATGTTCAAAAAATCTATAAGAAGTCTTAAAAAAGTTTAAATATAGTGTTTATAGAAAATTTATAGAGAAAAAAGTTATCCAAGGGTACGTCGAAATGTTTTTGAGAATTGTTTGATCGCGTGTACCGCCCTTTATCATTCATAGGCAGAGGTAACAAGGAACGCGTGCAATAACTGATGGACTGACTGCTCGCCTGTCATTTTTTCATATATACAAATAATTCAAGATGTCGTTTGTACCTAGTTAGTGCTAAAAGGTCGGAACATAATTAAATTTGGCCACCTCTCTAGCAGCAAAGTGACTTTTTGTTAGACCGTCGTCGTCGCTCAGACAGCAAAAACGGTCACATAAGTTACAAAAAAGTAACGTAGACATTGTGCGCTTGAAACAGAGATACTGTCTGCTTTTTTCTTGAAAATATAGCGAATATTAACCTTCTTTTTACACAGAAATAAAGTAGCAGACAGTTCACTTTGCGATATGCCAATACTGTCACCCATAATGATGGACTATGGAGATCCGCGATAAACGCCAAAATCAGTAGAAAATGACTCAGATGCACTTCCTTTCAAAATTTAAAAGTAATTCTCACTCGAAATAAGTCAAAGAATCAATACAAAGAAAAACCAAGGATCGAGATTATGATTTTCAGAAACTATATTTTATTTTATTTTTTTCAATTCTTTATGATTCTTTATAATTTTAAAATATTATTTTTTAAAATATGTAACTTAATAAGTTTTATGCATTAGCACTAGGGATAACAAGTGTAAAATTTATGATTTAAATACAATAGAATCCAGTTTTAATATCAAATGATGTATTCCGACATATCAATAAAATATCAATATATGTATATTCTGCTTATGATTTTCTCGATTTTTAAACTCAATTTGCAACTTTCGATATATCTATCGATTTATCGACCTCAAAGAACAAATCCTTCAATTCAAATTGTTCCCTGGATAAGGCAAAATGCGGGAGAGACGGTATAACTAGAGCGCGAGGAAGCATAGTCGGCCAGGGTTCTGGACCCCAGGGAGAGAAACCAGCGGACGATACGCGCGGTATCGAGCAACACCGCCTTCTGCATCTGCGCTGAAAGCCAGCTACCACGGAAGCTTAACCGCCTCAGATTGGTCTCGATCAGCTGGTGGGGATTAATTCGTTTACGGAAATGACGACTGGAATGGTTTCATTCGACGTCAGGCCCCACGTGTCTGATTATTATTATTATGGTTTATGTAATGTTTGTGATAATCGAATAAAAGCATAAGACTGAGTTTTCGTGTGCTTCCAAGGAGGCCCCAACTCATCAGTCCTCAGAAACTCACTTTACTAAGCGGCTCCAAACCTACTTCGACGGAACTGGGTATTAACGTGATGTGTTTTGATTTGTCTTCACATTAGAATAATAATAGGATTTTGTAAGGTCGACGGCGCGCCCCCATACCCCCTGGTGTTGCAGGTGTCCATGGGCGGCGGTAACACTTACCATCACGTGGGACCGCTTGCTCGTCCGCCCTCTTCTCTATAAAAAAAAATTGTTACTTACGAAGAAAACTCGGCACTAGTACAATGTGCTAATTACGCTACTATCACTTCACTAAGCTACTCCTAACTTACTTCGACGAAACTGGACATTGAGAGTTGTTAATTAAGAAGAAAACTTGACACTGCCACAATGCACTAATTGCGCCTTTGCCACATTAGGAAAAGAAAATTCTGAAAGGAATATCGGTCATAAAATTACCTACTAAGAAAACTAAGGCACTTTTATTTTACCAAATAACTCACACTTTAATTTGGGCATACGTTATAGCAACAAAGTTATCCGGTCCTCTCAGCAGACGCTTATGCAATAAAAACATTTGGTAGAACTCCATTCGAATCACGTGCTGGTAAAATGGCGGCCATTTTGTCCTAACTGAGAATTCGCTTCAAAAGCGCTATCTATATACTTTGAAATATGTCTCATTAATATTTGTGGTAAGCTTCTGAGAAAAGTTCTTGAGATAACGGATAATAATTGAGGATTTGAATATAACTGTTATATTTTATGAGGAGGTGGTAGAATACTTATAATGTTTTTACATCATTATTTACTTTGATGTTGAGACTGCTCCACATCCAAACAGAGTAAGAAAAAAATTTAGAAAAAATGTCTTTTAACAAAATTTGAGTTACAAAGCTAGCGTCCACCCACACTATGCAGAGATATTTATATCTTTCTCATTTAGGTACCTATGAAGATAATACCTCCAAACTTAATAAGTTCACTTTGTGATGCTCATAAATTATTCTAATATTTTAAGCATGATATATCTAATATTTCGTATAAACCCTTAATACTCGTGTACGGTGTAATAACGTTTTATGTTAACTTCTTATGTTTTAAGGTTGTTTAAATATTAATTAAATACTCAAACTCTGTTTCTTCTGCATATCAACGAGCTGTTACAAGTCGGTAACATGCGTTGCTATGCAGACAGTACTGGGGAAGCTTTGTACAAAGGCCGTGCAAATATCCCTCGGGTCGAGGTAGAAGAGAGTCGCATAAGACTTGTGTCCGCCATCGAGAACTCCTTAGACCGAGTTTCGACTTGGGATAATCTTAATTTGGTTCAATTTAACCCCAGTAAGACACAAGTCTTACCGCTTCACGGTCTTCAATTTGTCATGGCACCTCGATTTCAGGACACGCCTCTCAACATCTCCGAGAGTTGTACAATCCTTGGCGTCGATATTTCGAGCAAATTTGACTTTCGGAGTCATCTGGAGAGCAAGATAAAACTTGCCAGTAAAAAGCTCGGTGTACTGAACGGGACGAAGCGGTACTTCACTCTGGGGCAACGCTTCTCGCTTTATAAGGCTCAAGTTAGATCCCACATAGAGTACTGCTCAGACCTCTGGGCCGGTGCACCTAAATATCAGCTGGACCCTTTTGACTCCGTCCAACGACGTGCTGTCTGAATTGTCGACGATACCACTCTCACAGGTGGCTTAGAAGCACTCAGCATCCGAAGAGATGTAGCGTCTCTCTGCATTTTTTACCGGCTATATAATAGGGAATGTTCTGAAGAACTGTTCAATTTGATGCCAACTTCTGGTTTTTACCATCGCACTGCTCGCCATCGTCGTGCGGTTCATCCGTACTTCCTTCATATAGAGTCGCTGCGGTCAGGGCCGTCTTAAGTCTATTCTGCGCCGGGGTGCGGGACTCAGCCTGCGCCCTCGTTTTTTTTTACACTGCAGCGTGGCACGCGACCGACGACACACTACAGTATGAAAGGGGTCCTAGTCAACCAAGAAAACACAATACACGTAATTTTGATAATTTATTTATTTATTACTCTAAAAAACAAAATTAAACTTAAAACTTCGATTACTAAATATCTATTTATTACATGTACATACACATACATCAAACAAACTCAATTTTTCTTGCTTTTGAGTTGGCAAAGATTTTAATTAAATCATTTATTTTTATATCAATTTTGGATTCTATACTTATAATGGCTAAGCCGCGCTGTAAATTCAAATGAACTTACACCTAATTTTAGTGATTTAGAGATCATTTCTCTTTAAGTGCGAGCGCCCGGACGGCTATGTCAAAGGACGCAACAGACGTACAGGTGCCGCGCCACGCGCCCATTTCAAATGAATGAACTTACACTTTATTGACTTAGACTTAGAGATCATTTTGCTTCAAGTGCGGGCGACCGGGCGGCAATGTCAAAGGGCGCAATTACTCGCCTATGACAGACGCACAGGTGCCGCGCCGCGCGCCCATTTCAAATGAACTTACACTCTATTGACTTAGAGATCATTTTGCTACCGGGCGGCAACGTGTCAAACGTACATACATACACTGTCTTTGGATTAGAGATTTTGCCGCGCGCGTGTTGTATTAAATAAAATTGTTATTTGTGTAGTGTAGTAATGCGGTATGACAAGCGCCGAAAGCGTAATAAAAGTAAAAAAAATATTATTGTTAATGACTATTTTTTTTTTGCTTGCGCATACATATTTGTCGTAAGTAACAAGTATATAAAACTGTGCAATGGCGTTAATTCAATGAAATATCCAAAAATTCAGCGCTCGACAGGCGCCCCGGGCGCTCCGCGCCCGGGTGCACCGCACCCTTTGCACCCCCTGGTAAAGACGGCCCTGGCTGCGGTCATAAACATACTGTATACCAAGAACCCGAAAGTTGTGGAAAGAACTGACAGCAGAGGTTTTTCCATTATGGGAGATTTGGATAATTGCGCGCGGTTGATAATAACGTGCCCACTCATATCCAAAAAAACCAATAGCGTTATAGGACATCTGAGTGTGTCATATCGTAATCGAATAGGCAATAGTCTGCCTGCACCGGCGATGCGTGCGTTGCGAACAACCATGTGAGGTGTAAGTCAAAAGGTTTCACACGCTTTCGTTCTATTTTTTTTTATGTATTTCCATTACGCTTATTCCCCACTGCTCAACTGAAGTGCTCAATTTTAAATAGTTGAGCAGTGGGGAATCACATTGAAGTCCTAATGCTCAACTGGTTGAGCACTTCAGTTGAGGAGTGGGGAATAAGCGTTCCATTACAAGGTAACTTATATAGTTTATGAATTTCCTCAAATCTTCATGAAATAACTTACGCCATCTATGAAAACTTATGAAACTGCCTTCTATATTGGAACCTCGATGATTCACGTAGTGATGGGAAGATGTGACTAACTACAGCCCGTGTTTACGGTACATGACAACAGATGGCACCACTATAATTTACGGTAATTTTAGAAGATATAAATTAAATAGAATACTATAGGTTTTACATTTACTGTGACAACTAATAAAATAAGAGTAAAAATATATTTTATACAATTTTGTCACAGCCAATCTTTGATTAGTCAGACCACACAGGTAAGCCTACTCAAAGATTAGCAGTTTGTGATTCTCCGATTACCCAAAGGTCGACTGGTAGCGAATGCCATAAGGCATATTAAGTACACCTTTTGTACTGTTTGTGTGCAATAAAAGTATATTTATTTATAAGGTTAGACTTTTTATTTTTAAACGATTCCTTAGATCTTGAGACATTGCTTGACGCCAGATGTTCTAGGTCAGCTATACTCTAAGTGTGTTCCGCGGAACCCTAGGGTTCCGTGATACCTCTGTCGGGGTTCCGCAAGAATTTAGAAATAAAAAAATCAAAACACCTCTCTCTGGTCGCTCCGCGGCTGTGCGGACTTCGCGGCCGCGCGGAGACAAAACGCTATGAATGTTATTTATTTATTTATTTGTATTTGTATAAGCTTGTGTTACATTAGCTGGTACAATATCTCATAAGTTTGGTCTCAACAATTTTATACTTGTACAACGCGTTCGCTCTAAGTTTGCCGGTCTGTGGAATGCGCGTACCCTCCCCCACGTGACAACAAAACTTATAATGTGTCATAGTTTTACCCAAATATCTAACGTACACAATTTTTATTGTTACAATTAAATAAAAAATTTCGAACGTCATACACTCATACCTATCGCCAGCGGCAAACTTAAAACGAGCGGGTAGTATACTTGTAAGCGCTCAGTCTCTTTGATAAAAGCCGCCTCTGAATTAGACGCTATAGTTGTCAACTAGCGACTTTCGTCTCTAACTTCAAAGGATAAAGTCGATATTGTTTACAACGCTATTTTTAAATTTCTGTTTTTATTTTTGCTTTTTGTTTATCAAAGGTGCCGACTCGAGTATTTTCGAGAATATTTGAGATCGAGTCTAGGACTAAGTATAAAAGCGGCGATCGCGCGTTGGCGTCGTCAGTTGATGATTAGCGTTCGGAGCGATAAGTTACTACCTACTTACAAGCTCGCTAGCGAGAAACTAGTGTTCATTGTTTTACTGCCTGCTGTATTCTGTTGTCTCAGTTTTATACATTTCTTCCCTGTAGGTTCTAAATTTAGTCTCTTATACGCAGTAACGATTGTGCATTATTTAAACCCCACTATCCTGACTTGTAACATTATAAATAAAGAAGAATGGAACGTTGGCTTAAAGGTGTTAAACGTGTTCCAACAACATCTTCTAATGACGCTGAATGTTCAAAAGCAATGCGCGCGGAGAATTTAGCAATCACCGATCCAGAAGATGATGCCACGAGTGCCACGACGTCAAGCTCGACGGTTTCAAAGACGAAAAAAAGGAAGTATGATGAATCTTATATCAGTTTCGGATTTGTTGATTCCAACGGCTCACCTCTCTGCATGCTCTGTAGTAAACTGCTTCCTAATAGTTCCATGGCACCTGCCAAATTGCGTCGACATTTAGAAACCGTACACCCCGAGACTAAAGACAAGAATAAAGAATTTTTTGTTCGCAAAAAAGATCAGTTATTAGAAAGTCAAAAAAATATGATGCATGTAACACAAACTACCAACGAAAAGGCCACGGAGGCATCATACTTAGTTAGCTATCGCATTGCACAAGCAGGTGAAGCGCACACTATCGCTGAGAAATTAATAAAACCATGTGTATTAGACATAACAAAATGTATGCTTGATGAAAAATCTGCAAAGCATCTTTCTACTGTTCCGCTATCAAACGATACTGTTTCACGACGAATCCATGATCTGGCAAGCTACGTCAAACAAGAACTAGTTACACGTCTACAAAATACACGATTCGCTTTGCAAATGGACGAGTCGACTGATGTCGCTGGTTTGGCTATCCTGCTGGTTATTGTGAGATATCCATATAAAAGTTCTTTTGAAGAAGACATGCTTATGTGTTCATCGCTGCTTACAAACACTACCGGGGAAGAAATTTTTAATAAAATAAATATATTTTTTGAAGAACATAATCTCAGTTGGAACAATTGCATTGACATTTGTACAGATGGGGCCAAGGCGATGACAGGTAAAACAGCAGGAGCAGTGTCACGAATGAAAAATAAAGCGCCTAATTGTAGTTCCAGTCATTGTATTCTGCATAGACAAGCACTTGCGATGAAGCAAATGCCGTCTAATCTAAAATTAGTTATGGATGAAGCGGTAAAAATAATTAATTTTATCAAATCACGACCACTACAATCCCGATTGTTCTCATTATTGTGTGAAGATTATGGCAGCAAACATAAAACACTGCTGCTCCATACAGAAGTGCGATGGCTCTCTCGGGGAAAAACTTTAACAAGGCTATTTGAACTTAGAGCCGAGTTACAAATGTTTCTTTCAGCAGATACTTCTTTTAATTTGAAGGACCGTTTGTATGATAAAACTTGGTTGTTCCGATTGTCTTTTATGGCGGATATCTTTCAAAAACTTAACGAATTAAATTTATCGTTGCAAGGTAAACAGACAACAGTGTTTCAGGCCTATAATAAAATAACTGCTTTTAAAAGAAAATTAGATTTTTGGATCATTTGCATTGGTAAGAAAGAAATAGAAAGTTTTACGTTACTCAGTGAGTTTGTTAGCGAAAACGACTCAGAAATGTTTGAAGATAATGTGTTTGAAGAATTGGTCCAATATCTCAGTTCGATGCGCGCATCTTTTGAAAAGTATTTTCCCGAAGAACACAATACAAAAATTAAAGTGAACTCCTGGATTCATAATCCTTTTTTACCCAACTTGGAAAAGCCTGAAAACATGTCAAATGAGATATATGAATCTCTTTTAGAAATGTCATCAGACACAAGTATGGAGTCATTGTTCAAAACGACGCCTCTTAATGATTTTTGGTGCAGAATCCAAGATGAATATGCAATGCTTGGCCAAATGGCTCTGGATATTCTTCTCCCGTTCCCAACTACATATTTGTGCGAAACAGGATTCTCTACCTACGCAGCCACGAAAACAAAATATCGCAATAGACTGGACGCCGAAGCTGATATGAGACTCCAACTTTCTTCCATCAAACCTGATATCAAGCAATTGATGAAAAATAAAAAACAGTTTCATACCTCCCACTAGTTAGATTTTTTCTTTTTTAATGTTTTCTATTATTGTCCTTACCAAGTGGTGAAGTAAATAATAATTAGTAACTGATACATTGTACTTTTATTATGCTGATTAATATAGAATACACTTATAAAAATAATTGTTTTATTGTAGGGTTCCATCAAGTATTTTGCTTCCCAAAAGGGTTCCGTCATTTAAAAAGTTTGAGAACCACTGTTCTAGGTAATCTTGGCGCTAGCGCTAGAGATAGGTACATCTTCATCCAATGAATATCGCCGAGAAATTGACGATACCCTTTATGGATATTCTTGTTTTCTGATGATATTGATAAGAAATGTGCAAAATCTTCAATAATCATTTTTTTATATATTAAAAACTCTTTCCCTTCATTTGTAGATCATTTCTCCTCATTAGAGCAAGAAAATAGAAAGATATGTCCAAGAACCAGGAATATGGATTTAGCTATTTCCCATATGGTCGAACCTCGACTACTGAATTTTGGATAGGTAGAAAGGTAGAACTTATATTTACGACAATTGTGAAAGTAACATTAATAATTTGGCAAAAACCAGTAAGTGTGGGGATTTAAAATAATATCTTTATATAAAAATGAATGTTTCTTTGTTTGTCCCGTATGCGTTCCTATACCATTTATCCGCTTGCGATAAAACGTTGTTAAGTTGTGCGCACGCCCGCGAAGGTTTCTGAATTAGTACGTGTTGACCACGCGAACGAAGTCGCGGGCAACAGCAGCTAGTTGAATAAAAAAAGGTCTCCACTTTTGGTACACATTTTTTAAAACAATATTCAAACCACCAAAATGTCACCAAATTTTGTAAATTGCAGATGTTAGAAAAAAAAGACCCTTCGATTTTTCGTTTTCTTTAGAAATAATAACAAATCGTTAAAATAATAAAAACACATTAGTTTTTTTAACGTATATATAATATGTAACGTAAGAACAGTGAATAGAATCAATGTCTATTGATTTTGACTTGTGACGGAAGTAGATAATGAGCTCTAAAATAGTTCACATTCAAGTAACTGTAGATTAATATTTAAAAGTTTTATTGATTGGGTCATAGATTTGTAGAATCTGGCAAATGAAAGGTGATAGAAGGAAAATTAAAAAAAAAACATTCGCTCTCATCCTACTAACTTCAAACGTCAATGTCTCCTATACACCTTTTGTAAATATTTTAGATGAATTTATATACATATTTCAAATTATATTACAATATGTATATATAATATTAATTTACATATAATATTAATAATTATAGGTCTATTAAAATATGTTTATATACATATACGTATTCACATTACTATATAGTTCTACTAACAATATTAACCGTTAATGTTGTCATGCCTTAGGTCATACATGTAAATCTGCTCCAGAATAATATTGAGATTCCCGATCGCGTCGTCCGCAGCGCCACCATCATCGATGGCGATCAGATTGACGTTATGTATGTTATGTTTAATGTACATGAAACGCACATAATGTACATTAGAGAAAAATAACTGTACGTACAACAGTTAAAGGAGAAAATAAACATTGTGAATAAAACATCACTGTAAATAATGCTACTATTTGCTTACCTATGTAAATATTAAAAAAACATTGAGAACTTCAGTTAATAAACTTTACGTTGGAAACGCCCGAATTTATATTCAAAGGCAAAATCAAAACGTTCTGTACATAAGCAAACAAAGTGGTGAACTCGTGAAATAATGTACCACATGAGACAAAGCGAGAGTGAATAAATTCAAAAACTTTAGAAAGGCAGCATAAGTGTATTGATATGGGTGCATCAGCGAAAGCTGCTAGACTAATACATAAATTATTATTATTATTATGTACATTATGTCTAATGTAAATTATATACATTTAATGTACATTACAATCAGTCATGTCAAATAGCGATGGATGATGGTGGCGCTGCGCGTGAGAGCACAGCACTGTTCTGTAATTATGTGTTCGTGGCGCTCTTATATTGACTGAAATAAAGTTGAAGTTGAAAAATATTAAGCTATTAACATGCATTATAATCAGTAAAAACAAACGTTGTACTTCAAATTTATATTTTCTGTTCTAAAACTAAATAATATGAAACAAATGAATGAAGGAAGAAATTATATGATTATTGATCATATATCTAGACAATTACAGTGCGATTTGTTAAACTTTTCAGCTGGTATCAGAAATCAGTCTTTATTTTTTCTGTTTTTATAACAGTTATTTTTTTCAAAACTAATAACTTCTATAATTCAGTTTCTGTTAAATTATTTGTTTATACTTATTCGACATTTACTATGCAATTTATGCAATTGCAAACCTTATAGCCATTCATTACACACAAAAAAAAGCAACAAGTATCTAGATATTTATAGTACACTATAAATTTTAAAAAATCGTCATATTAATAGTTTCGAACTGAAATGTCGATGTAGTTTGTCAGAAATTCAATTTAGAGTTATTTATATGAGTAGTTATTTATTATAGAGTACAGTAGTCTTTGTCCCTAGAAAACTAAACATATTTACATTTTATTTACACAGCTGGGCTACATAAAACGAACGAAAAAGCTTTTATGGTTGATAGTAATTGCTAGTACCGTAGATAAGAGTAAATACTTATAAATTTGGCAACGAGCTGCAGTAGCCCTACGTTCTCATTAATTCAATTGATCAGTTCAATCACTTAACTAGCGATAGCGAGACTTTTTCGCAGTAATTCAATTGAAGTGGTTCTGTTTTAACGGTTGAACTACTGAGAGAAAATATCTTATTAGTTCAATTTTCCCCTAGATTACATGAATAAAATTTAGAACTTTACTAGTTGCATTATTGAAATGATTAACTGAACTAGTGGGAACGCGCGCGGATAGAGTTGTAAATTGGAGAAAATTCACAATTATGTCTTAATCAACTATTCTATAATTATATTTATGCCAAATATATATTTATAAATTCATATTAATATTTAAAAAATGCTGCCATGTAAAGAATTTCCAATAGTTGTGCCACGATGCTTGCCAGACTCTAACCCTAAAGAATTAAAAGTATCGACTAGTCGAATGTTCGTACAAATGCGAACTCTTTGCAGCTCATATAACGGTGTACAACAAACCTTTTAATTCAATAATTAGAACAACGATTACGAACTTCAATATTACTGCAATAAATAACTGGTTTATGAATGCAAAAGAAGTTTAATTATCGTGCGAACGCTCAGTTGGCTTATGTTTTATATAAACTGTGACCACGAGAGGCCTAAAAACGATACATTAAACAATGAACATGTGATATTGAATTGTTGCATCTCTTCAGATTCTGGTATCTTCGGATTCTTCACCACATTAGTACACTTTCGTCTAATAAACTCACCAATAAATTTATCTAAACTATCTCGTAAGTAATTAATCTTTTTGAACTACAAGTATGTTGTATGCACTATAGCTGACTGGATAGTCTAATATTATATACTATGTAATGTTTTTATTTTCTATCAATATTTTAATAAATTAAAATTATTACAATAACAATCCAAGTTACAGTGGATTTAGACAACGAAGAGATTGAGTTCAACAAAAGTTGTCGTAATGAGGATGTATTTCTGAAATCTGGATTCAAATACTAGTTTAGTGTCAAGAACAAAAATGGATCTACTAATTGGAGGTGTGTGAACCAGTCGAATTGTAGTGCTTCAATCACTAGCTACCGACAGAATAAATATACTAAGAGAATCTCAGCATATTTGTAAACCTAATACTATTAAAAAGAAAGTCGATATCTGTCTTCAGAAATGTAAAGAAAATGTTGCAAAATGCATGCGACCAGTTCAAACTTTATTTGAAGACCTAAAAGAAACGGCGTCTACTGGCACATTCCGAGAAATACCTTCTTTTAAGTCCGTAAAAGACACTTTATACAGAAATGGCAACAGAACTTTAAATGTCAAAAAATACTACTAATGTACAAATAATTTAGTAATGTTCAAGAAGTCGTTCTACCTAAAATTTTAAGCGATAATTTCTTGGTAAGTGACCAAAATAATATATTAATTTTTGCTACTCCTCTAGCTGAGACTGTCAAAGTCGTGAAGTATTATTTGGGTGATGGAACCTGTAAGGTAGCTCCTAAGCCGTATTATCAATTGTACACATTACACGCAGATATAAGGAAAACAGAAAATACCATAATTGTCCGTTTGATTTACGCTCTTTTACCTCACAAAATCGAAAATTCTGTTGTTTTTAATTATGAAAGAAAAACTGAAAATAAATATTTATCAATACATGGGCCATTTCAAAATAGCAGTTATAAAATAATTTCGGTGATGTACAAATTAAGGGTTGCTATTTCCACTACCATGTCTATATGGGAGAAGTCAAAAAGGATTGGTATAAGCTCCAGTGATGAAGGACGTAATTTACTAAGAAGGTATGAGAATTCGTATGAGTATGAGAATCTAAAGAGATGCTAACAATTCGTTATATTGTTGAAAGATTTATGCCATAAATACTGCCAATAAATAATGTCAAAATCTTTATAACCATTTCTCATTATTTATCGATATAAAACGCTGCCAATAAAAAGGTTGCACAATTTTTCAGAAACATTTTTCAACATAACGCTCTATGTAAATAATAGGTATAACACTAAAATCAACACATTTAAAAAAGTAAAAATGCTTGTTTGCTAATCAATACTGAAGCGGCGAGATTATAAATATACGCGCCAAGTTACGTGTGCAGGGGCATTCATTATAGTGTACGTATTTTTAAAGGGCCATCGTAAATATTCGTACAAATCTTTGGAAGTATAACTCACTCAGTCAGACGTATCAGACCTTTCTTTGCTACGTATATATCAACGCAGTCAATACGTAAACAGGAATTGTGGTATATCATCTAGTAGTGATGCCGGGACACACAAAAGCATCTATGTAAATCAATGCATTCAAGATACTATTCTCTTATCATCCTTATACAAATTTCTCCTTAGACTGCACCAGGACATACCTCTACACAATTATGTAATTTTTACTTTTAAACATAATTACGCTTACACGCATGTCCCTTTCTACAAAAAAAATAAACAAATTAAACGATCATGGATTAAAGGAACACTATCTTTTCTAATATCTACCAAGATACATACATACATATTAGGCATTGGACGTTTATGGGTAACATTACAATAATAACAACATTATTGTTATGTTACGACAATAATTCACCAGCCTCCCCTAGATTGAAATGCCTGCCACGTGCCCTGGAAGTGGCACGTTATACGCTGATATCAATAAATAAGTGCGGAAGAAAACCTTCTATGGCGCACTTTCTGTATCAACACTTCTGTACAACATATGTTAATGTCTTTAATTTTTTTTATCATACTCTTAAATTATTTTTTAAACTTTGATTATCTGTGGTAAGGGAATTCGCTTCAAAACTGTCTTTTTTCCTGCATTGAATACATAGAACTATGCAAATGACAAATCCGTCCTAAATTCACGTTAAGTCTTGTTTCAACCGTCTCATATTATCAAACAATCACTTCTTAAAATTATATTTACCACTAATAAGAAAGTCGAAAAAATCACAGATTTTCCACTATTACTAATAATTTAAATATGTCTAACACTAATCACTGGGACCCGGTACCCCTTTACAATGTTTCAAATCTTTTAAAATCACTCTAGGACTCGAGTCCAGTATTTTACTCACTTTGGGCATGGTCATTGTCACCATTTTGTTCAGTACTGGCAACGCCATGGTGACGTTCGTGTATTCGTCTAAAGATATAGCTTTTGTTCCGTAATATGTGTATTCATCATCACTCTCCGATTCGATGTATAAAAATGGCAGTTTCGTCGTAGATTTTCTAGCCACAGACTTTTCCTTCGGTAATTTAGAAGTTGATTTCCTAGCTACTCTCTTAGAGGGAGGTAGATCTCCTTTAGCCTTTCGCTTGGCTGTGATATCTTCATCTAAATCTATAACTTCACTTGTACATGGGGTAGCAGACAAGTGTCTGATGTCATATCTCAGATGCTGATTTTTGTGAAACGCCTCGTGATGTGACCTCAAATCTCTAATGTAAGAGAAACACTTATTACAATGCTTGCACAGGTAATTATCTCTTTTCCCGACGTGCATTTTATAGTAAGAGTAATTTGGTGGAACGTTCGGATGGTGATTATTGTGTTCTTGCAATGCAGTCATGTCTTTGACGAGGGTAAAACAAATGCAGCATTTTATGACAATTTCACCTATTTTCGCGAAAGCAGGAGCGGTATTATCGTGCGAATGGGTATCTCTCTCAACTTCGGAAATTCTCTTCTCACATACTAAGCAAATGTAATTTAATTCTTCCTCCAATTTGTCCTGAGATTTTTTTGGTTGCGTCAAAAGTAAATTAGTCGGCGGTCCAGTCGGCATAGGCGTCCTGTTGAAATCCTTCAGTTTCTGTCCGTGTTTGTTTGCTAAATGTACCACCATGTTGTTTCTATAGGCTAGGAAGTTGCAAATATGACACGTAAAAGGTTTGAGATTGTAGTGCCTGTAAATATGTTCGTTAATGGCTTTAGAATACTTTGTTGAGAAATCGCAGTGTGGACAGTGATGCATCGGAGGGTTTTTTTTTGTTTGTGGCTTGGGACTGTCGACATCTTCGTCGATTGTAAGGAAGTCTTCATCACTGTCCGGAGCCGGTCTTTTGCGATCACTTTGAGTTTGACGTTTGGCTTCAGTGTGGGCTTGTACCTCGAGCACTGGTACTGGTTCCTCATACCTAACTACAAGTAAGGAGTCCTCATTAGAGTCTCCAACTTGTACCAACTCTGTTTCGGTTGCTGCTCGCTCTTGGATTTGCTTTTGTGACTCAGTCTCTTGTGTGGTGGTTAATATTTGTTTCTGGAAAGTTGTGCAGGTGACAATCCAGGCCGTTCTCAAGGCCGGATCCCTTATTGCCTCGACGGGCCTTGATGGACCCGCTGTGTGAACGCTTTTGCAGTGAAACTGCGCTTCGTGATACGTTTGAAAGTGATCCGAGCAGGTATTGCAGCACCATCTGCAATTGTTATTATAGATGTTAAAGTAGTGTACGTTAAATTAAAATTATTTATCAATTTAGAGTGATATTAATAAACGGGAAATAATTAAATGGACATCAGAAATCCTGCAAGTGACAGCAACTTTAAGTCGGTTATGTTCTCTGGTAACAATTAAGGAATAAACGTCTCCATTGACTTTGTGTTGACATCTTTAGTCAATTTAAAATTATTTATCTCAGCTGTTCGAAATTAATTTGTTTTGTGGATCATGTTTTGCTGCCCATTTAGTATTTTCTTATTGCTTTATTACAAGCCTTAATAAACACAATGTAGAATTAAAGTTTCTGGGTAAAAATAGCAACAATTATAAAAGCAAGACTTTATTAAATAGAGCAAATAAGTACAAAACAAAAGCGAATAGCAATTTGAAAGCAAAGGTATCTTTAATTTCTTTTACAGAAAAGATGGCATTTTTAAATAGTCTCATAAGCAATATCACTTAAGCATTGACCAAAAGAGCGTTCGCACGATTACGAACTTATCTTGCGTCCGTAAACGAGTTATTATGATGACAAACTAGAAAACAGGTTTGTTCTACAAAGTTGTATTTGTGATTGGAGTCTCCTAACCGCTTATATCTTATACATGTTGATAATGAGCTGCAGAGGAGTTTGTATTTGTTGGGCCGCTCAATTTACCAATACATAATATTTTAAATCTATATAACAATAAAAAATTGGATGTAATACGTACAATGCATGCATACAGGGTTTAAGAGAACCCTTCCCAAAGCCTAAGTCTTTCTGCTCATCACTCCAAGTTAATTGATACAAGATACAAGATATTTTTATATCTTGATACTTAATTAAGTTTATAGTACCTACTTATTTAAGTGTAATTACTTAAGTTAATTTTATGGTCTTTGAATTTAGCAAAATGCTGGAAAAATTTGGTAAAAACTCAATAAAGTTATATCATCGAGCTTCGGATGATGAAAGGTATCAATGGCTTTGGGACTATTTCGGACATAACCTAATCTCGCCCTTATTCTTACCTGATTCTAGACAGCTCGATTTCCAGATGGTTCTGCATATCACTTTCATTCACATACAAAAATTCGCATTTTGGACAACGAAATCGGTTCTTAGTGGGAGTTCCAAATTGCCCAAAAGCCTTTATCAGTTCATTCTCATTGAAAGTTCTAGCATCGATGGTGTTAGATTTGTTTAGGTCTTGGCTTGTAGATGGAACAGATCTTTCAGCCTGGACTTTTTGCAGGACTAACTTTTCTTTATTTTCCTGTATAATTTTCGCTTGGTGGTCTAGAAGGTTTTGCACCCATTTTTCTATGTTGACATCGGTTGGCTGTTCGATAGGGCTTACTCGCTGTCTAGAATGTTCCATGTTCATGTGGTCGTTTAAACCTTTCTTGTGGAAGGCTTTATAGAAGCAAAGGTTGCAACCCCATCTGGAAGAGCAGGTCAATTTATTAATAATTTTAATGTATACTTTATACTATAAAGAGAGATTGACTTTTTGTTTATTTTTATATGAGTTATAAAGACTGTATTAGGTTAATAAAGACTTATCAAGTCCGCCCCTTAAGCGCAAAACACATAGAAATGGCGTCTGGCGCAGGCGTGGCTCGGGCGTGGTGCAGACCTGGCATGGATGTCATGTAGCCGGCCGCGCCACGCCATTTCAGTATGTTTTAAATCGCGTCGCTTCCATATATTTTGTATGAAATGAGAATGAATGGCAAGACGCCCGAGCCTCGCCAGCGCTAGACGCCATTTCTGTGTGTTTTGCGCTTTAGGGTAAACAGGAATAAACAGGTAATCAAGGTAAACAGGTAACCAGCCTAAAAGATTGCGGGGTGACTAATGGGAATTATAAATAAATATTATTTGTGCTGTCCACCTCCATTTCCCCCCCCCCCCCCCCCCCCTCTTAGGTAAATAACAGAAATGCAAAAATAAAACATTCCCCTTGGCCCCATCAAGAATTGAATTGATATATTTGGAATGAAAACAAACAAACTTCAAAATAAACATAGTTCCAACTACTCAGTAGTAATCAGAATCACAGATAACTTGGGGTGAACCACAGGAATATTATTTATTTATTTATAACTCCTGTTAGCCATTCCACGAACTAGGATTGCCGAGAGGAACATTTTATTTCACAATATTTCACGTGAAATAACAATATATTTTTATTTCACCTGGGGTCAAATTTAGGATGGACAATAGAAATAATCCATACTCTTTCCGATAACAATATTTACTATTATTACTATGCGGTAACACAATTTTACACAATCCACGATTTCAGTGTTTTGATTACAATATTTTACTATTATTATTAATTTATTTAGTTTTGCGTCAGGTACGAGACCCATAATAATATAATATATAATTAATATAATATAAAATTACAAAATCCAATACATATGCAAAATACTAAGTAAATATTAATAAAAAATAAAGGTAAACAATATTTTTTATATGTGAATATTTGTAGAAACATCACTTATCATTATCAATTAAAAATAAACATTAGGTAGTCGAATAAGTTCCTGGCCTTTTTATACTGAATATAATGGATTATATTGTATTTTTTGTATTACGTAAATATTTATTGAACGGAATATTGTCCATTTAATTCGACTATCTTTCGCCATTTTTCTGACAGAGCTGTTATTCATTAAGCCATTATCGCTATATTTTTTTTAGGGTTTCTGAGCAAAAATCTAATTTAAATGGTTTATACGGGCTTCTCTTGAATGTAATTTTACTCCGTTTAGAGAATTATGTAAAGAGCGGAATAAATGATAATCCGAAAGTCCACCAATTTTTGTTTAGTCATCAAACATGTATGCATGCAGTCGAGCATTGTCGTGATGGAAAACTACACCTTTTCTATTCATTAATTCTGGGCTTTCTTCTTCCAGTGCTTGTTTCAATTTTACTAATTGCTGACAGTAGACGTGAGAATTAATTGTTTAGCCATGTGGCAGTTGTTTTTTGATCGAGGTGCCTAAAATACAGGTGACTATTACTATGACTAAGCCGCATGCCTAAAAGGCAAGATGACTATGAAGCAGTATGCCTAAAAATAGCACAATGGCTAAGATTTTTATAGTTTTTTTTTAAATATCTTGAGAATTTTGGGGAACATTGGCGGCAACTTGGATATTTCCCGGTAATATTTCCACTCGAAATATTACCATTTTTCAATGATAACATCAACATTTACCTTAATAGGACGACTACAGCGAGGAACATCATTCAGATCAAAATTACCGGACTTGAATAGACTGAACCAATTTTTTCTCCATAAACACCACAATTTAATCTTCTTTCGAGCACTAGAAGCATTCATACCCTTGTCGAAAAAAAATTTAAAACTTCTTTTTTATATAAATTCTAATTTTCTCCGTGTTAACATTCATTTTAAAATTGTTAAAAAATAGGACAAGATAAATCTTTTAACTTGTAATTTTAATTTGCCGCCATTACAAAAAAGTCAGATGTCAAACGGTATATCACTTTCCCGCCAGTGATCAGTGTTGGCAGTAATATAGCACGCTAAAGTCATACGTTCAAAAGGCCACGAACTTTTCAGACTGCCTATTATAACATCCCTTGTATATAGTATCTATGACTTTATTCTGAGATGCACTGCTCTCCGCTCGGAGGCACTCAGCCTCTTTAGGACATCGGACTTTGTGATCGGCAAACATATCGGACACTCCACACGTGTTTGGTGTAGAACGCCCTGCAATACACTTTGAACAAGGTAACCTTAGCGCCCCTCAAGCAATGAGCGAAACGCCTAGCCAGCATATTGGTCCGTGCAGCGAGTCCCTATCTCTGCCTATCGAGATCTTTTAATGAGTCCATGACAACAAGCCCTAAGTATTTAAATTTTGACACTATTTGGAGTTCGGAACCATTATTCGGATATACCGGTAATATATTTAAGGGGCCCTTTTTGCTTTTAATAATCATTACTTCAGACTTCTTAAACATTATATTTTAGGTCATGTGCCTCAGCATATCTTTCACAAATCGCGATTAATTTACGTGGCTCTCTGACCCGTATATTAATCTATGTATTAATTTACTATTACTATGTAGGTCTCTATTAATAAGTATTAACATATTTTTACAATCTGTTGACATGAATCGTTAGATGATTAGTGAGTTAGCGTTATACTTACTTTCTATACTGCAATTCTTCAAACAAATGTGACTGCATAGTTTCGCTACTATCCTCTGAGACGACACTGCACAACGGGCATTTGTATTTAATGCCATTCGGCTCACAAAACCGGCCATATCTTTCACACAGTTCATCTACAGACAATTCCAATTCACCAGTTTTATCGATGACTTCTAGCTTCACCAAATTTAGGTCCACAGCCGGTGTAGCGACAGGAGTAATGTTTGGCAACGTCGGAGTGTCCACAGCTTCTGTCTCTGTCTTAACTGAAGGTTCAGGGTTCTTCTGTCTTTGTTTGATCCACCTAGGAGTCCCATCCGGCTCATTCGGTACAGAACCTTCTTTGTAATAGAAGTAGAATATTTCTGGGGCTTTATCTGAATGAGACAAGGCCTGATGCTTAGTAATATTCTCTGGAGTTGAGGTACGATATGGACAATACATGCATTTGTACTGCATTTTTGACTGGTGAATCTTCGCGCAGTGGTCTACGACGTTCTGTCGAAGCATGTTGTTGAACTGGCACATCCCACATTGCCAAGGCTTCAAATCCATGGTAGGAGCCCCTGAGGCTTGATTTGAAGCTGAAGATGTAACCGTGCCCTCTTCTCTAACAATCAGAATCCGGCAAGCCGTATGGTTTTCTGCCACGTGCTTTTCAACAACGCTAAGCTTGTAGTGGTAGTAGAACGTACAACAAGAACACGCATAAAGTGACACATCGTGCATTTTCAAGTGTGTAATGATTCTTGCCGCTGTTAAAGGCCTCGAGGTATCCAAATGCTGGTTAGGAGGACAATGGACGCAAAGAAAATGAGATACACTAGAGTGCAGCGTGTCCCAATGGTGGCGAAGAGTGTCTTCATCAACAGTTATGTATGTGCAACCTTTAGCTCCGCATGCAAATCGGAGTCTATCTTCAACGTACTTCGGGAAACTTGACGCCGCTTCGGGCTGAATGTGCATGATGGTGCTATCTTTCAGTTTTTCAGCCGACTTGGACACCAAAGAGCTAGATGCAAGATTGACCATCTTGTCGAAGTGTTTTTCTTTCGTCTGTAAGTGTGGGACGGGATTTATAGGCGCTGTTTGTGGCACCGGTTGTTGTTCGGCGTGTAACTGTAAATGTCTGACCATGTTGTGTCTAACTTTGGTGTGAAATTCACAGAGAGTGCAGAAAACTTCTTCGTCCAGTATTGGCTTCGTGGGCAAACTGTCGACATCCTGCGGGCTATAGCGTTTTTTCTCTGGCGTGACTGCTGGAGTCCCCGACAACTTCCTCTTAGGCCTCGAATGAGGTTCAGGTATCACTGGTCGCAACGTGTATTCCGCCCGATCATCAATCATCGTTAGACAAACTTGAGTGCTGATTATGGAGTGTATATTTTTCATATGTTTCTTCACGCTGGGGAGAGTCACAATTTTACCGGCCGCGGGATAAGAACACACGCCGCAAACGTAACGATCGCTAGCGGTATGTTCCAGATAATGTTTGCAGATATCGTCTTTGTCCAGCGTCACATAGTTGCAGTGACAGCAACGTATCATTCCGCCGGGGAAACAGTAACTCAAGTGTGAGTTAAATGTATTCACTACTCGGAATGTCACCATGCAACGTGAGCATTTAAAAAGATATCTGATTGGTACTTTTTTTAGGGTTTTAGTACCAGTGGAAGTATCCATGATCGGAGATTCGCTAACCGCGGGATTCGGTTTTTCAATGATGGGAGATGGTTCGACAGCGACGGAAGGCGGTTCGACCAGGGTGGTAGGCGGTTGGACAACGCTAGGAATTGGTTCGGTGGGTGGTGGCTTTACGGGGAGTATACCTTCTTTAGAGTCCTCCTCGTCACTATCTAAACAAATTACTTGGGAGGAAGATATAGTATTTGGAGAAGCTTGTTCGGACGTTACAGTCTGATCCAATTTTTGTGACAAAGAAACTGCTTTCTGTGGAAGAGACAATAGAGTAGTCAGAACGGGAGATGGGTCCACATCTGTAATTGGCTGCATATCTTGAATTTCTGGGACATCTATGTCCAATTCCTTTGTCGTTTCTTGTGCAACGTCTGAGACCATAGACTCTATCATAAGGTTGGTATGGCCAATGAGTTTTTCCAACTCTATGGATCTCTCCGCTTCCCTTGTAGGATTCTCGTTAGTGGTGCATGGTGCAACGGTCTGAACGTGAATA
Organism: Sesia apiformis; assembly: GCA_914767545.1. NCBI lineage: Eukaryota > Metazoa > Arthropoda > Insecta > Lepidoptera > Sesiidae > Sesia > Sesia apiformis. The sequence goes on from OU611968.1 coordinate 3,312,116, forward strand.
TCTACTTTGTTCAATCTAGCCAGCGGCAGAACTTTGTATTCTGTGGAACCATCCTGGAAACAATAACCAAACTTTTTTTAGTTTGTAGATTCATGAGGGTTATAAGAAGCAGAATTAAGTATACAATATAGTTTAAACTAGTTAAGAATTTTATGTAAATTGATTTTTAATTATATTTATCGTTTTCGTTAGATAGTAGATTTTCGTTAAATTATCAAATTAAACTTGTGGGGGGTTGGCGAGTCCATTGGTTTACAGGTGGTGTAGTTCCTCAGAGCTCGTGGTGGCGGCTTTGTAACCCCCTAGTCGCCTTTTACTACACCTACGGATGGAGTGGAAGAGATCGAATGGTGCTATTCGGAAGACAATCGACACCACACGGACAACTAGTTTCTAGTAGTTACGTTAAGGTAGTTTTTTTTTAAATTTTAGTTGACATACCTTAGCGGTGACGATTCTGACATACGCCTGAGGAAGTTTCGCTGGATGCTTGGCGGAGGCATGAGAGAGCATCGTCGCCTCGTTGTACGCGCCGTGAACGCAATAAGTGCATTGGTACAACTTGATGTCGTGCGAATTCATGTGCTTCAGCAAGTCCACCGGGCTGGGCGTGCTAGCTGAACAGATCTGCAGAGTTAGAACAAAATGTTTGAAGGGAATATTCTCATAAGCAGTATTAGATAGATAGATATTTATCTTTTTTATAGAAGAGATGGCAAACGAGCGGGCGGCCCATATGACTTATCATCATATGGGCCGTCACCGTCGCCCATGGACACCTGCAGCACCAGGGGTATGCTGGTGCATTGCCCACCGCGCAGAATGCTGGAGTGCGATTCTCCAAAGGCACACATCCTTACAATCTTGAGTTCAACGATGAAGATTCATTGTCGACACTGGGGACTCGAGGATGTGGACAGCGCGAGACAGAACTAATACTTGACTTTTTTTGTATGAAATTGGTATTCTCTAAGCTCTAACATCCGCGAAACAACGTTGCGCGCAACGACGATCTCATGGATGTTAGTTACATTCGTGAGCGTGCCGATCTCAATAACCATGAAACGTTGCTTTGAGAATCGACCCTTTCGACAGCCCTTTTGAAGAGCCCCATGTCTTTTTTTTTTTTTTATAGAGAAGAGGGCGGTCGAGCAAGCAGTCTCACGTGATGGTAAGCGTTAGCGCCACCCATGGACACCTGCAACACCAAGGGATATGCGGGCGCGCCGCCGACCTTGCAAAATCCTATTCACAGCTTTCTTGAAGAACCCCATGTCGTAGTTTAATGGGAAGACCTCTTGAGGCAGTTCGTTCCACAGCCTACGGGTTCGGGATATAAAATAATTTTTGGACCGAACAGTAGGCGTACTGGCGTAAGGCGTACTGACACCTCCGTATCGAGGAAATGCGGATGGACCGCACTTCTGTGACGGGAGGTGCGGTTGTAGAAACCCGAAGTGGGAATTATATTGAACAATTCTTCAGAGTATTCCCCATTGTACAGGCGGTAGAACACACAGAGAGATGCAACGTCTCTCCGAACGCTGAGGGTTCTAAACTGCCCGTGAGAGTGGGATCGTTGACAATACGAACAACACGTCGTTGGATGGAGTCACATGGGTCTAATTGGTATTTCGGTGCGCCGGCCCAGAGATGTGAGCAATACTCCATATGGGGCCTCACCTGAGCTTTGTAAAGCATTAGCAGTTGCCCAGGGGTGAAGTACCGCTTCGCTCTGTTCAGCACATCGAGCTTTTTGAAAGCCATTTTGGCCTTACTTTCCAGATGACTCCTAAATTCGACTTTGCTGGAAATGTCGACAACAAGGATCCCAATACTCTCCGAGATCTTAAGAGGTATGGTCTGAAAGCGAGGTGTTACGACAAAAGGGTTTTTTTTAGCGGTGAATGCACAGACTTGCGTCTTACTGGGGTTGAAATCCACTAGATTCAGGGAACCCCAAATCGAGACTAGATTTAGAGAGTCTTCGATTTCAGACACAAGCCTGGCGCGACTCTCTTCCACTCCGACTCGAGGGATGTTGGCGCGGTCCCTGTACAAGGCGTCCCCAGTGCTGTCACCCGGATAGCAACGTATGTCATCAATTTGCAACAGGTCGTTGATATGCAGAAGGAACAGGGTTGGAGACAGCACGGAGTCTTGCGAGACGCCAGCGTTAATAGACATGGTGTCGGAGCAGCTACCATCGATAACGACTCTGATGCTCCGTCCAGTTAGGAAACTGGCAACCCATTCGCATTCGGCGCATTCGGATAGCTTGCTAGTCGATCGCCAATTCTGCGGATGTGCTCATTCCTTGCTCTGACAATGATCCTCTTACTGCACCTCGAAGCAGCGTTAAATTTCTTCCTCAAGTCGGTGGTATTCGGATCTTCAGACACCTGCGCTTTGGCCCAGGCCCTGTATGCAGCCCGCTTATTACGGCGGGCCTCTCTGCAGGACTGATTAAACCAAGGTTGGCTCCGTCCGCCTACCGGTATCACGGAACAAGGAATATAACATTCCATGCCCTGCAACACCACGTCGGCAACGGATTCTGCACAGGTATCCGGATCTCCCGACGAGAAACAGTGCTGCCCCCAGGGATAAGAAGCGTAAAATTCGCGCAACCCATCCCAATCTGCAGAATTGTAGTGCTAGACGTTGCGCGTTCCCTGAGAATAGGTCGGCGCGGATTGTTTAGCTGGCACAGCAGTTCGAACGATACAATGGTCTGATGATCCTAACGGAGCATCAACAACAACATTGTAGTCATTCGGCCGCGTAGTCAGCAGGAGGTCCAGTAAGGAGGGAGTATGGCTCTCGATATCAGGTATCCTCGTGGGTAAGGACACCAACTGCGAGAAATCATAGGCCAGGGCAAAGTTGTAGTCTGCTCTTCCTGCGCGGTCGGTAGTTCGGGATCCCAACCACTCTTCGTGGTGAGCGTTGAAATCACCAAGGACCACCACTTCCGCGCAAAGGAACTGCTCGAGCACGCTGTCAGTCGTCTCTTGTAAACGCTCAAAAAACCGAGTCGTCTCCGTATCACCGCTGTGGGACCTGTAAAGGCAAGCGTAGACTTTAGTGGAACATCCGTAGTCAATACGCGCCCAGAGAATCGAGAGGTCCCCGTCTTCAAAATGGCTGAGGCGGCGGCAACAACCATCCTCCCGGACGTACATGCATACCCCAGCACGTCGCACAAAACAGTGCCCCAGTTTGTAACCGGGGTAATGAAGATATGATGTATCGGCCGGGCAGGATATCTGTGTCTCCGTCAAGAAAAGCAAGGCCGGCTTTGCCGTCTCAAGGTGGTAGTGGACTGCGTCGATGTTACTATGTATCCCTCTGATGTTCCAAAAGTCCACTTGTAGTGTGGAACTTACGGGATGGGCCGCTGAGTGAACCTTGTACATTTTCTTTTTCTTAGCCATCGAATGTAAGTGTGAATAGGGCGGAAATGAGAGAGGGGACGGAGAGAGAGATGGTTGCATGTGGATCAAAGGACAAAGCACGGAGCAGAGAAAAAACCAGGTCACAAAGGTTGTGTGACTTGCTGGCACGGGGTACGGAAGGGCCCCCGGTCCCCCCCCCCGGGGGGGGGGGGGGGGGGCAGCAGTCGGGTTCCACTCCGGTCTCCCCCGGTACAACTGCTACCCCAAGGGATTTTTCGCGTGCGGCGGAGTAGCCTCCTGGGGTGGAGATTAAAGTAAGGTCTCCCTGATCTCCGCACCACCATGTCACGCCCATGCGCGTCTATAATTCCCCGCAACCGCTGGTCCTCCTTTCCACACGCAACAATCTCTCTCTCGGGACGGTTCTTCCGCTCACCGCCGGAACACGATGCGGGCCTCGCGGCTAATAGGGCACCATTATGGCGGCGGACTCCGACGGAAGGGAGGTAGCTCCGTCGTACCATAATATATCTCGTAGCATCCATAATATATATACCGTTAATATATACCGTTATATGTCGTAGCATAACGGAAAAGCTCAACTGGCAATTTTTTCCACAACTTTCGAGTTCGCGGTATAGTGTCTTCACGACCCCACTATATGCAGCGACTCTATCAAAGAAGACTCCTTACCATGGCTATGCTGATGACCCCTCTTCAGAACATTCCCCATTATGTAGGTGGTAGAATATGGGTAAAAGCCACGGGGTAAGGGTGTGGGTGCACGCAAACCCACAGGCGCTGGGCGCACTCGATTGCCCAAGTTGCACCGGACTCACTAGCGTCAAATGACAAAATGCGCATTTCCCACTTCATTATATTCCTGCGATGTACGTAAGATGTTCCGGTAGTAAATGAGATATGCCAGAGCCTACCATTCCGTCCTGTCCTATCCCTCTTCATTTTCCCAACCCTTTCTCCAAATCCATTCCTGAATCTCCAAAGGTAGATTAGATTACCCATTTCCGCAATAATTTCTACCATTCCATTCCTAAATCTCCTGGCGTACGAAAAATTTAGCGAAAATTCAATCATTTTACAAAACGCGCATGGTTACTACAGACTGAACTAATAAATCGCTTTAATGTTTTATGGCAATGAGATACGTACATAGCAGAAGAACGCATTTGCCGTGAGATGTTTCTGCACCAAGTGCTCTATGAACTTCCCTGGTATGTAGGTTCGGAACTTGCAGCTTTCGTCCTGTTCTTTTCCTATAAATAAAGAAAATTCCTCCATGTAGCTGCTGTTTTGAGACAAAGATTTAAAAGCCATACCTGATTAAAGACCTAATGTACCGGAGAAATTCAGTCTGAAAGTCTTGCCTATCTATCGGGGCCCTTTCTATCTCAAACAGATACAAGTATAAATACTGTACCAAATTAAGATTTTCAATGGCATATATTTAACTATTTAAACGGATCTTAACGCGAATGTGCACCTCATTTACCCGCCTTTTTAGTGAGCTCGTGACCATGGTTGGTACAACCCAACCGAAACGTCCAGTAAAATAAATAACGAAGGAGCCAGGCTCTAGTATACTTTAACAAGCCTTGTTTTTACTATACAAATAAAAACAACAAACGAGTAGACAGTTATAATGAAAGTATATTGGATTTCATCGTTGAATTTAATCATATAATATTGAATATAATCATTATTACAATATGCAATTAAATAATAATGACTAGGTATAGTCATTTTACTAACATAGATTTATGTCTTCTACTAACAATTATACGGATTATGTTTCCGAAATAAATGAATTATTTTACGTTGGAGGTTAGTACGCCATGGAATATCCTGCAGCAGGCGATGAGTGTGCGCGCTGATATATCGATTCGGAAAAAATAGGAAGACGGCGGCAGACGAGCTTACAGTCCACCTCGTGTTAAGTGGATACTGTCGCTCATATACATTCGCGACACATGCCAACTTCAGTCCAGAATGACAAATGCGAATATAGACCTACTGCGTCTGGACGAACTGCGATTTGGAGTAAACGCTAAATGGACCTACCGCTAATAATTTAAGGGACTAAACGTTCCCACCAGTTTCATCATTCTGGTTCTAGGGGCCCCCCGCTAGGTAATAAGTACATAATAGTTACTATCGCCAATGAATATCCGCGATACATATGGCAACATCAATCAAGAAATATGAACAATGGAACGTCCCAGGGATTTTCAATAACAATGTTTCAGTCACACGCTTTATTAACGAGACTGTACACATTTGTCATTCCTTCGTACCCTAAATTTTGAGAAATGATTAGGAAAGTGGTCATTATATGTATGTACCTAAACGATTTCAAATAGATCGAAGTTTCATGAATACATGGCGAGAGACGACACCACTTACAAGTTCAAACGCGAGTCCGTGATGTCATTTAATCCGATATAAAGCATTTTTTACATGGCATGTTACATGCTTGTTGTGATTGTATAAGTGTAAATATTTGGAAATACATATATTGGAATAACATTTCTTCTGAGCTTTTATACTTTGATGTTTCATAGGTCTTTCTTGGCTTAAATTTAGACTGAGTGATTAGAAACTAGTCTCTATGCAGACTGCATAAGATGCTATGAGTATGAGACACGACTCGGAACTAATTCTAAGACCGAGGATAGTCTATTTATACAGTTCTAAGCTGAGTTAGTTAAAATAATGATTTATATCACGTTCACCAGTTGTTAATTTTCTTCGCCGAAAACTAGACATGTTTTACCAGAAAACAGTTGATGGAATGGAATTAAGGGTCAGTTGCAGAAAAGATTTAAGATTTGTTAGTCAACTGATAAGTAACAAAACTGATAATAATAATTGTAACGAAACTGGTATTCTAAAGCTTTCTACAACATGCAATAAATATATGTATATCCTACAGACCGATCACCTGGCTTTCTTACGCAAAAATGCGAAATTAAACGATATTTACAAAGTTACACGTTTATTATTGTCAAATTTGACACTTGTAAACAAATCCAGACATGCCTTTTCTATAGGGAAGTAGGCGGACGAGCAATCGGTCCCACGTGATGGTAAGTGTTACCGCCGCCCAGTAGGTATACGGGTACGCCGCCGACCTTGCAACATCCTATTATTTATTAATACGCCATCAAATTACGGGACATATAAAATATTAAAAGGTACATATTTTCTGCAAGGTTAATTGTAAAATGTGCAATTATTGCAATTGCAAGGTTAAAAAGGTTAATTGTAATAATTAGTTAGACATACTACAACTATAATCCACAATACTAACTTAATATTTTAGTTTATATTTTAATTTTGCAATATATTATTTAATATTATATTTTAGTGGCCAGTGAATCAAGGAAGTGCGCATTTCTATGATACTCATGGGTGGGCCATCTATCGGTTGGAATTTGAACTACCGTTTATTTTGAGTTTGAAAGGTATGATGACATTTATGAGGTGACACAAAATTAGTTTTATGTTTGACATTTACGAAATGGGTCGCTTTACGCTTGAAGAAAATTGGGAAATATTAAAAACTTACTTTCAAAGTGGTGAGTCTTCTACCCAAACTGTAAGAAATTTACGTTATAAATTTGGCAGAAATCGAGTGCCTTCAACGCAGTTCGTGGATCAATTTGTGAAGCGAGTTCGTGAACATGGATCGTTATTGCACAAAACAACTCGTTTACGTTCTCGTCCAGTGCGCTCAGCCGAAAACATTGCTGCTGTTGCTCAGAGTGTGCTTGAACAGCCACCAACATCAACTCGTCATCGTTCTCAGGAATTAAACATTTCTCGCACTTCACTGAGGAGAATTTTGCATAAAGATCTTGGCATGAAGGCCTACAAAGTTCAATTAGTCCAGGAACTTAAGCCTCATGATCATCCGACGCGTTATCGGTTCGCTCAATGGGCTGAAGATCGCTTGGTTGAAGATGAGCATTTTTACCGGAAAATAATCTTGTCCGATGAAGCTCATTTTCACCTCGGAGGCTATGTCAATAAGCAAAATTGTCGAATTTGGGGCTCAGAAAACCCACGCGTCATCACGGAGAAGCCGATGCATCCACAACGAGTGACTGTTTGGTGCGACTTTTGGTACGGCGGCATCATTGGGCCATTTTTCTTCGAAAACGAGCAAGGAAACGCCGTAACGGTCAATGGCGAGCGTTACCGTGCCATGCTCAACGAATTTTTGTTTCTAAAAATTGAAGAGGATGACATGGGCCACATTTGGTTTCAACAGGACGGCGCTACTTGCCACACAGCCAATGCAACAATCGATCTTTTGCGCACTGTTTTCGAAAATCGCATATTCAGCCGAAATTCTGATGTCAATTGGCCTCCTCGCAGCTGTGATTTGACTCCGTTGGACTATTTTCTGTGGGGAGCCGTTAAGGATAAGTATTATGCTAACCATCCAGAGACTATTGAAGCCTTGAAACATGAAATCGAAGCTGCCATTCATGAGATAGAAGCCCAAACAATCGAAAATGTGCTGAAAAATTGGGTTGATAGAATGGGGTACTGTAAAGCCAGCCGTAGAAGTCATTTGAATGATGTTGTGTTCCATGCTTAATGGCAATGTTTACTATTTCTAAAAAAGCCATACTTTTGAAAAAAATGTCCATGAGTTTTTTTTTTCAGCCAAATTAAATTCCAAATTTTAAATGGCCCATCCTATATATGCATGTAATGATATTTTCTAATTACTTGGATCGACACTGCTAATCAAAACACAATTGAGTTTCTCTGTGAATAAAAGAAACGACATTTAATGTTATTAATCGCAATGTCGATTCTTATTTCTAATATTACAATATTACTATTAGTTTTAATAATTTGTTCACGTTAAACGTCAAAGTATAAACGTCAATCATAGTTTTCAAAAATATAAATCTATGTTCGCGGTCACCACGAAGGCGCTTTGTAGCGCGGCAAATTAAAAATAAAGAAAATTATATTTTTCTTTACATGCATACAAATGCTGAGTAGGTACTTCAGGTAAAAAAATATGGAAAAGTTGAATTCCGTTTCTGTTACATCTGGTGAATGTGAAATTCTAGCAAAAGTGGAATCGAACGTAGAATAAATCAAAATTAGATATATTACGGGTATTGATCGTGTTTCCGAATATTTATACTAGCATTTACAATCATGTTTTCCGTCTACATCAAATCTTTAAAATCAATCATCCGCTTTATCAAGACAATCATATCATCCGTATGACATATAAATTAAAAATTCACAAGACTAAGAAATATTCACCATAATATTATATTCATACGTACCATGACAACATACGTAGAAGGGGACTGCAGCATCTCGAGTCAACATGCCCGATGTATCAGATACATCTGCAGACATAGCTGCCGACGCCGACCGAAGGATAGATGATGTCTCCCCTAAATGTTTTCTCGAAAAATGTGCGTCGACTAGTTGACTCGATGCGGCGCGGTAGAAACACTTTCCACACACGTAATGCCACATGCCGTGCTCTTTAAATACGTGTGACACTAAATCTATCGCATTCCCTGACGAATCAAATTCGCAATAAGCACAGTTTAAACAGTCCATTCCACCAATAATCTGATGCCTCGAGGCATGAAGCAAAGCTTTCTCGACCGAGTCTGACGTAAATGAACAGTACCGTCCAGCACATTTGAAAATATGCACCAATTTATCACGTGCCATCATAGTCTGTAAAACAACAGAGTGTTTATTGGTCATGACTGTTGCTTGCGCTTCTTCATATTTCTGTTCTGTTTTGACTTCAGGAGTGGTAGAAACATGATCGTAGGCTTGGTCTTCGTCTGGAATACCAAGGCTGACAACGCTCTCAATTATCGGAAGGTTCACGGAAGAGATTTGTTTATCCTCTATCGGCTTCGACATGAGCTCCGAAAATGGGCGCACATTGATAAATCCGGTAGGAGGTGGAGGTCTAGGCGCTATCTCCTTTTGTACCACCTCAGGTATTTGTTTATCGCCAGGTTCTACATCTTTGACTTCGGGGAAGTTATCCATGTGTTTGTCAAGATAATGCTGAAAACACTCTCGGAAATTGTGCGTACCCTGCGTTGTTACAATAACTTTGCAAATGTAACAGTATCCATCCCATTTTTCCGAATGTTTTGTTTGTATATGCTTCTTCATTGATATTAAAAGGCTCGTCTTATAATGATTGTCTTCTCCGTTTATACAACAAACATATTCTTTAATACCGCTTTTTGCATAACTTATTTTGAAATGAACACAATCATTAATGTCGTTAGAAATAGGATTAGGCTCTTCCATTGACCTTACGTCACCTGCTCGAGATTCATTATCGATTTGTGAATTTTCAATATTTTCTAATTTTACTTCAATTCGCACATTATTTTCGGGATGTATTACGCTCGAAATTTCACTAGCGCTGTCATCTGTTTCAAATCTTAATTTAGACTTAACTGGCTTGGTTAAACTTTCTGTAGAAGATATTCTCCTCGACTTATCTGGCTTATTCCGAGCTGATCCCGTTTCAGTAGTGTAGTCGCTACTCTCAGTGATATCACTTCGGGAGTCACATGGTTCAGTTAGACTCTGATTTGAGCGGGAACTCCTCAATACTCTTGGGGTCTTTTCTGCACGCAATGCAAGTTCAATCATCTTCTTTTTAGACATAATGGATAAGTTAATCTTGAAAACCTCTGTTTGTTCATGGTTATGGCGAACTATCACATGAGTCTTAATGTTTTCTAGAGATAGTTGAGTAAAATAACATTTTCCACAAATGAAACCTATCAATTGACCTTTAACATTAGCTTTAGGTGGTGGTGGTATGTCTAAATTAAATGGACAACGACTTACATTTACGCACTCGGAACATAATTGTTTATATTCACCCGTATGCTTGCTGACGATGTGCCAGAAGAATTGTTCTAAAGTATCTTTCCTTCTCGAAAACTCTGCAAAACAAAATCTGCATACGTATTTTTCTGTTGCCATTTTTCTTATTATATGGAAATTTGGATCTTCGCATTGCTCAATAGCCTCTTTAGCCATTTCTGACTCCATTCGAGACAGGGGTATTTCGCAGTGGGGGTGATCCTTTTTATAATGACTTACTATATTATTGTCCTTATATTTACAAAGTCGACAAGCGTACGAAGTAACATTTTTAAGAAAACAATAAGTTTTATCTGTGAAACAATTAGGATCGGGTATTTGAATTTTGGATACAGGAATATTGTCTGGCAGCAAAGTACTTTTTTCTTCAGATTCCTTCACTTCCACCTTTTTCTTTCTATTTCTTGCTTTAATGACACCTGCTTGCCACCCACGCCGTTTGCGTTTTGGTTTCGCTTTCGCTTCAACTGCAGCCTCAGAAGGTCCATCACTCAGAGAAGACGCTGTAGAATCGTTTTCTGAATCAGAACTAACATTACTGCTCACTTTAGTTTGGACAGTTTCACTGCCAGAGTCACAATCAAAAGCATAAGGATCTGACTTTCTTGTTTTTGACTTTGGACCGGGTTTGTACTTAGGGAGCATTTTCGGTGTTTTACTTACATCTTCGCTGAGGTCATTCAAGGAAATTTTAATTTTTGGTTTTGGACCTGGTTTTTTCTTAAGGGGCTTATTTGTAACTGGTGGTTCGTCAGATAATATTTTTATGTCTTGCGTATTTGCAGTTTCGTCATCACTGATGTAACTATCATCTTTATTATAATCTAACTTTGCTAGTCGACACATTCTTATACCGGTAGCATTCAGAACTTCGTCTCTTATAAACATTTCCTTGATGTCCTGTTGCAACTTCATTAACTCTGTAGTCTTCTTTTTCTTTGTTCGTGCAGATGCAGCTTCGGATCTCGTCACGCATTTTTTATCCCCTTTAACTTGTTTTTTTATTGTCTTACCTTTGATCTTTTTTCCTTTTTTCGTAGGCATTTTCCTGGCAGGTTTATTTGTCTCGGGTATCACATTCTCTATTACATCTTTTTTCTCGTTGCTATCTTTTAACATGTTGGTGTCTTCTATTTCGTCATTCTCTTTAGCCTCATGTGGTTCTTCGTCCATTTCTCGAACAACCTTACCACATTCTGTCTTGTCGTTCTCTTTCGATTCATCGAATACTTCATTTTTTTCTTGGACACAATTTTCGATAACATGTGCTATATTGTCGTTCTCTTTCGATTCATCGATATCTTCATTCTTTTCTTGGACACAATTTTCGATAACATGTGCTAACTTATCGTTCTCTTTCGATTCATCGAATTCTGTATCCTTTTCTTGGCCACAGATTTCATTCTCTACCACGTCGTTCGTAGACGTCACATTCTCGGCTACATCGCCTTCATTGCCTTTCGTCGTTGATTCTACTTGAACTATATCTTCGTCTTTTGTATCTTCGTCGTCGGATACAATCTCACTAAGTTTTTCAAGCTTTTTCTTTATCTTATCATTAGTTTGGTCTCCAAGTGCAATAAGCAATTCTTTGATTCTAGTTTTGTTTTGTAAAATTGACAAAAAACTTTCCATGTCCACCTGGGGCGCAGGATCCTTAAGCGGCGAACTTGGATCTGTATTCTCTCCATTCGCTATATCGCCAAACAATGTATCATGTGTTGAGCTGACATCATCAATCATTTCACTTTGATCCTCATGAGTATTATCCAGTAACTTTTCTTCTATTACAGATTTGTCAGGTAAAGTCTCTTCAATCTTATTTATCGTGCTGTCAGGAATAGAGCCAGAATCGGTATCCTTTTCAATATTTCTGTTTTGGGAATAATTTTTAACTTTGTATGTCTTTGATGGTTCCATTTCTAGTTCTCTTCTTAAACCCATATTACACACATCGCTCGCACCTCCGGCTGGTTTCATTGATTGAGATATTTGTCTAAATGAGTTTTTATTGTGAAATTCTTGTAATTGAACAGGATGGTTTGTACATGCTGCGGTATCAGTTTCTTTGCTTTCGATCGATGGCGATACCTCTACTTCATTACTTAACACAGACTCATCACACCTTACATTAATATTTTGCTTGGATGAAACGGAATTATCAGCCCTAGACTTAACTTCAACGGGGTAATTTTCTGGACTAGAAATATTTTCCAACATTTTTTCGAGATTGAGCTCTTGAGTAAAATTACTAGATTTATTTAGTTTAGAAATATCAACTTTAGGGGTATCTAAGTCGTTTTCTAAATGTTCTATCAAAGTATTAATATTATTCACAACGGGGTCCATTGTAATGCTATCAGAAAATACATCCAAGTCGTAACTGGAACTTAAAGATTCCACTTGCTTTTCATTATTTCCTAAATTACGCGATTCATTTACGTCAGAACTTGATTTATCTAACAGTAAAGGGTCAGTCACAACTTTTTTATTATCATCTGAATCTGAATCACGGACGATGGCTTTACGATTTTTCTTAGCTTTAACACTAGTATCACTGGTTGAATTTTCTAATTCAAGAGTAGAGCTTTTTTTACTAGATCTTGTTACAATTTTTTCCATTCTATCACTGTCTGTATCTAAATCCTTCGATTTTTTTGTGTCTTTTTTAGAAGAGTTTGAGTTTATACTGCTATCAGAATCAACAGTATCACTCTTAAGTAAATTACTCGAACTATCTTTAATTGGCTTCGATTTTCTGCTTTGCTTATTAACGTCAGTTCCTCGATCCTTACCTTTTTCTGTGGCTTTAATACTTTCCGTATTCTTGTAATTTTCGATGTCAGACTTTCGCTGTGTTTCTTTTAGCGTATTACCCTTAACATTTGCTGTATTCTTATCATCTATTTTCTCAAGTGTTTCATCACTAGCTCGTTTTATTTTCGGAATCTTGTAATTTTTAACACCAAAACCTGCACCTAAAATCGCTCCTTTAGCAATATTATCACTGGAATAGACCATGCCATACTTTTTCTTTTCATGAAAATCATAGCGATATTTATTATATTTGTTGTATTTGCTATATCCTTGCTCGCGGCGCATTCTCGGATCTCTGTAATTTTTTCGAGGCGAATATTTAAAACTGTTCTTTTCTGAACTAGTGTGTACGTCATACATATCTTTCAGACTACTTTTACCTATAGTTTTATCAAAGCGAAATTCTCTTTTTTCTTCCTTTTTATTAAATTTAGATCTAAATGCTTCGAAATCTGCCTTTATATCTTTAAAACTTTTCTCGGGTTTATTACTATCAACTATTTCCCTTCCCAGGCTACGTGATCGTCGGAAGATATTCACTCTATTACTGTTTTTTAAACTACCTTTTTCTGGTGTACGTTCTACGCTAGATTCGCGCAATAAACAGCGTCCAACACTTGCGGCTCGTTGCCTTCGAACATCACGTCTGTTTATATCAATATCTCGTTGAAATGTTGTATTTACGCTAGTATCAATGGTAAATGAGCGACCAAAGTGTTGTTTAACAGACAATGTATAATCATTTATTACATTGTCTTTTGAAGTTCTGCCAACGCTAGCAGCTCTGTAACGATAACGGTTGTTTTCCGAGTGGGTTGTTCGAACCAAACCAGTAGGTTTTTCATGTTGATAACCTCGTCTTGAACAGACTTCTTTAACACTTCTTTCATTTTCGTAACAATTTTCACGTCGAGGGTCTCTCGTGTAGAGATAGTCATCATCATATTCTTTTGACATCCCACGGCCAACACTAGATTCACGCCACCTGTAGTCTTTCCCTCTGTCGTCTCTTCCAATGCTTTCTCTTTTGTAATTTCGATACGAGTCTGAATTATTGTATAACCTGTTGTTATGATCTTTATAAAAACATTCTCTGTCGTCATCTTCCAAGTTTCTATGCAGTCTTGGATCTTGTGGACGTCCTCCAGACTTGCCAAACTTTTGACTAGAATAAGACTGGCTCTGAGTATAATCGGATCTTCCTAAAGGATGATTTGGTGTCCTTGGTGCTTCGTGTCTTCCAAACGGATGACTAGGAGTAGAAGGACAATCAGACATTCCGAAAGAATGGTTAGGCGTAGAGGGACAATCTGACCAGCCAAATGCATGACTAGGAATAGGTGGGCATTCAGAAATACCAAATGAACTAACAACAGTCGGACCTTCCGCCATACCAAAAGGATGGCTAGGAGTAAGTGGACACTCAGGTCTCATGAAAACATTCATCAACGAAGGTGGAGGCTCAAGTCTTCCGAAAGATGGCGTTGGTGTAGGCGGGCAGTCTGATCTCCCAAAGTAGTGACTAGGAGTTGGAGGGCACTCTGGTGTTACATCTTGTATATCCATTCTACTTCTTATCTGATTTACGTCTGAATAACCGGAGATCTGAGTAGTCCGCGGATCACGGCTTTCCCATTTTCGAGAATCATTTTGGTCCTGGTCATCTGAATTCCATCTAGATTTTCGTCTTTCACTTGTTACAGAACTTCCTCTACTATCGTGGTTTTGAAAAATTGGAGCACTACTCGAATGCTCATCAGTTTCAATTGATATATGAGGATTTACTTCATACGATCTTACATAAGGTGTAGCGTTTAGCGCAGACATCGTGACCACTGGTGATCGGTCTGCTGTTGTTCCATAGATTTTAGAACTTTCAATATTGCTTGGTTTCTTTAAATCTCTTCGTACTCGAGGATCCTTTAATCTGACCGTATCTTTAGTGCTATTACTTGATATCGCCTTAATTTCCATGTTTGTTACATCTCCTATCGTGTCTTTATTTATAGATGAAGTGCTAGTATTATCTATCAAATTCGGAAGTTGATTTATATTGTTTGGAGATAATATTGGAAGTTTTCTCATGTCGACATCGGTACATGCATTTTTAGAAACAGTTTTGACAGGATCTGTCGGTATAATGACAGGAGATGTTGTTCCATCCACAGGTATATTTACGTCCGGCGATTTAGGTGCCAAGTCACCATACATTTCGTCAATGTCAACATTATTCAATTTCATTTCATCATTATCATCTTCGTCGGAGATGTCATCTAAGGCTAATTTATTAATAAAACTAAACCTAACACATTCTTTTGCCGTAAGTTTAAGACTTTGTTTTTTAGAAAAATCATCTTTTTGAAAGACATCTTCTTTTTGATAGATGTCATCTTTTATAAACAATGAAGGTGTATGTCTTGGCGAAGAAATAACTTTCTCTTTATACTTTTCAATTGAGATTCTTTTCTTAGGCAATATCTCTTCAGCGCTTGCGACTTTTGTTATTTTAGGCACATGTAACGGTGGCGTAATAACTTCTGTACCAGGAATGGCAATAGTATCGCTTAATATTTCATTTTTCAGAGCCTGAAGAATATCGATTTCAGATAATATATCGTTTTTCTTTGGTGACACAGGAACGTCAGACTCCAAATTTAGAAAAGGTATATCTGTGGATTCTTGTTTCTTATTTGTACGATCGTAGTTATCTTTCGAGGTTATATTTGTGACTTCTTGGACATTTGGTTTCAAAGTGTTATCGTCGCTTTCGTTTTTTACTTCAGTTTTATTTTTATCCTCACTACTGGCGTTTATTGATAGATCTAAATTACTTTGTTCCGATAATGGTTTGTAAAAGTACGGTAAAAATGGTTGTGCTGTTATATTATTTCTATGTTGTTCAGATGAAGTTTCTTTAGTAATATTTTGTCCGTCCTCTTTTATTTCTTTATTTACCTCTACTGTTTTATCAAACTCCGGCCCCTTTCCTACACTATCACTAACAATTTCATTAAAGTTATTTACGCCCGAATGTTCTGTACATGTAACATTTTTAGAGCTGTTATCTTTTTCCTCTTCATCTTCCAAATCTTCGATAACTATTACATCTTTATTTGGCGTTGTATCAAATTGATTCTGTTTTTTAGTGATATGTTGAACGGGCTGGTTCGATTCCTTACCGGATTGATTCCCTTCTAGAACTTTCTTTATTGTTTCTGTAACTGAAGCCTTACCTGTCAATATTTCCGTAGCGTCGTTATCGTCGGGTTTGTTTTTATACATTTCAAAATCAGAAGTATCTGCAATGTTTTCAATTACCTGTTTTGAATTTTCAATTTTATCTGCGTTAATATTTTTATCTTTATCAGAATTAATAACAAGGCATATTTGTATTTTTCTGGGTTCGTTATCTTTCTCAACTGATATGCTGCCTGAATTATGTGTGCATTCTTGTTTCTTATCTTTTTCCATAATAACTACACTACCATAAATATTTTCAATGGCTTCACTCTCACTGTCAGAGAGTTCACCCTCTTCCACTTCCTCTCTACTTTTCCTAACTTTCTTTTTATGTTTATAAGATTTAAGTATCAAATCAGAAATATCATCCTTTACTCCAGTCTGTTTCAGTTCACCAAGAATTTGATTTCTCAGCTCCCTTAAAGTATCAATATTGACGTCATTGCTGCTACAATTAATAATCCTAGACAATATGTCCTCCGTATTAAGCGAATTCAAGCTTTCTTCGGGAACTTTTAATGTAATATTTAAGTCTTGACGATGACGTGATTTAGACTCTTTTGTGTATTTCTTCCTTTCTCTCTTATGATAAGAAGGTGAGTATCGCCGTGGTGACCGCCGAGGGGACCGACGAGAAAAAAGAGTATTTTCTGTCTCGTCTTCCGTCGTTGTCCATCGTCTTTCACGCGAATCGGGTGACACTAAAACTCTAGTATAACTCCGCTTTGCGCTCGATGATCGTGGCGATTTAACTGGCGAAGGTTTCGGTGATTTTGAATTTATATGTGGTCTTCTCTGAAACAAGGCCGGTTCTTTACCCCCCGCTGTAGAATCCATCTGGGTTTCATTTGCTCTCGTAATTTCCGGTAATGTTTCAGGCTGTGCTTCCTGCACTTTCAATAATTTGTTACGAGCTACCTGGAGATCTAATTTTTCTCGTGACGTTGTCTTTTCTGGCATTTGCAAAGGTGTTATAATTTCAGATGCTTTTTGAATTCCAGGTAATGTGTCCTTCTAAAACAAAAAAGTGGAGCATTAAACAATTTTTCCATTGTTTATAAAATTCATATTAAAAAAATACCAGGGCAAACATACCTGTTCAACTTTATAGTACAAATTAAGCAGGACTTGTTCGCATTTCAGAAGATTTTCCATTTTCATCCTGAAAAATATTCAATTTATTAACTAATTTATTAGTTTAAGATATGCATGATACGTGAGAGTACAGAAGTGACCAATATAATAGAAAGTAAAACGTATAATAGTGAATCACTAAACCTTTTCTTCTTGTCTAGTAGGAGATCCCTCAGCGATCTGATCTTGTCGAGCTGCGCCTGACGAGGGTTCCCTGATGTTGTACTAGTATTCTCCAGCCTCTTGATCATCCTTTCCAGAAAAGGAATGTAGCTCTTCATCTCGGCGAACTTTCGATCGTAATCGGAATCCATTTTACAGACTGCGGGTAAAAAATATTTTTTTTATTATTGTAACAAAACTACTAAATTAATTTTGTTTCTTATAATACACTCCTGGAGACCTGAATCGAGCCATCCTGCATTTTTATGTATAAAGGCCTGTAACAAAAATAATGTTAGGTCAAAGAAAGAGTGTTTATGCAGTTTTGAGGCTCGCATATTCACTATCATTTTGGTGTGCTATTGTCCTAATTAGAATTCACGAATTTGAACCACAAAAAAAAACAGTTTATTCATAATTTTGAAAAATATAAGGAAACAGAAAGTTTGAATTGGAGCAGTTTTTTTTATTTAATGGTGTTGCTTTTCAATAAAAGTTTCGTTATTTTTCCCTGTGATTTGATTTCGCCGTCCAGGACCACGTCCAGATTCCGAGTGACAACGGAAAGACAAGATCGATCAGTTTATCTTCTAGACCAGCTAATGAAATCGTCACCTGAGCTCAATACAGATCCAAGAACAGCTTCGAGATTTTCATAGAGTGGCTATTAGTGCTCGGATTGTTGGAAGGAGCCTCGAAGAACGTGATATAAAACTACGTAAGCCAGCCAATGGGTCCAAAGGCAATGGAGCCATGTACTCTTCACTGATGAATCCAAAATTATACTGTATGGTAATGATGGAAGGAGGAAAGTGTACCAAAGACAGAGAGAGCGTTTTGTACAGTGCTGTATTGAAGAGAAAGTGAGTTATGGCATGGATAGTCTGGGGAGCAATTTCCGCAGAAGGCAAAACTAGACTTCAGATTATGATAGGACCACGGCTGCCATCACTAAATGCGACTGTTACATTCGTCAATGCCTAAAGACTCATATGATGCCATATTCTCAGTTTGTTGGCCAAGATTTCATATTTCATTATCATAATAATGCAAGAGCGCACACTATGTCACAGTCATGGAATGGAAAGCAAGGAGCCGAGATATGAATGTCATAGATCATTTATGGAATAAGCTAAAGAGGAGTATTCGAGCTCACCACTGAGCTCCGCAAGGTTGCAGGAGCTGAAAACTGCCATAGAGGGAGAATGGGAGAACATTCCAAAACACGTCATAGTGACGTTGATGAATTCCACGCCAAACCGCATAACAAGATACTGAATAAACAATTTTTTAGGTAAACCATTGTTTTCTTCAAAAATACAATACAAGTCTTCCCCATGAGAAAGGGAGGCACACGATTTGTTACACTTAAACAAATATTTTTTAGTACTCTGAATTCAAATTTGGAACAATGGCATACTGAAATAATGGTTAGTATGCCAACTTCAAAACTGCATATTAACTTTTGGTCGATCAAACATTTTTTTAAGCTTCAGGTCATCAAAACTCAAAATGCATGGTGGCTCGATTCAGGTGTCCGAGAATGTATAAATATTCAATTCAATATAATGGGCCGTGTGGTGTGGGCTGGACTGTGTGGTGTCGGCTGGCTATAGAATATCACCATCCTATCTCTTTCCGTGGGTGTCGTAAGAGGCGTAAGGGATAACAAAGCGACTACCACAAGTCCTGAGGAACTAACTACACCAGCTCTAAGAGTTTAAGAGTGGACCCGCCAATCCGATGGGCCAACGTGGCGTTTTAAGGCCTTACATCTCTCATGCACGACAATGTGTATGACGAGGCTCATGACCAACAGTGAATACTGAAAGGGCTGGTTGCATTGCATTGCAATATAAATATGTAGCAAATAAAAAGGTGTCGCAACGCGTATCCCAAAGACCCGAAATCGAGACATTCCGTAATATATATATATATATATTGACGAGTATGTATGTCCGGGAGGATGTTCGTTGTCATCGTCTCAACCAATTTGAAGACAGGGGCTTGTCGATTATCTGGTCACGTATTAATAACCACAGAGCTTCTACCCGACTCTACGCATGGCTTTACAGGTCCCATAGCAAGGAAACGGAGACGACTCGTCTCTTTGAGCGCATACGGAAGACGATTGACATAATGCTTGAGCGGCTCCCCTTCTCGGATGTGGTAGTCCTCGATGACTTCAACGCTCATCACCGAGTAGTTGGAGTCCCGTACTACCAAGCACGCGGGGAGAGCTGCCTATAACATTGCCACGGCCTATGGTCTCTCTCAGATAGTGTCCTCGCCTATAAGGATGCCTGACATTGAGAGCCACCCTTGAGAGCTTGTTTGACCTCCTGCTGACTACGCATCCGGACGAGTAGTGCCATTGTCGATGCACCAGTTGGTTCATCTGATCACTGCCTCGTTCGAACAGTGCTGCCACCTTCGAAACCAACTGGCATCCGTCCCCAGAAAAACCGCCAAGTCTGGCATTATAAGTCAGCTGACTGGGATGGCCGTAAGAAGATGTAAGAAGCGGGCCGCATACAGGGCCTGGGCCGAAGGGCGGGCATCTGGAGCGATGCGAATGTCTCCCATTTGAGGAAAGAGTTGAATGCTGCCTCGAGGTCCAACAAGAGGACGACTACCAAGGCTAAGTTCCAGCATACCAACAGAATTGGTGATCGCTTAGCAAGCTACCCTTCCGAGAGCAGCGCTTTCTGATCGCTTGCCAAAGCTGCTGAGAATAACTTCTGTCGATCGTCATTGCCACCGCGGCGGAAATCCGATGATACACTGGCCCACTGTGCAAAGGACAGGGCTGATCTACTGGGCCGTCTCTTCGCCACTAACTCAACTCTGGACGATGGGGGTGCCACACCGCCCACGATCTCGCAGTGTAAGCTCCATGCCGGACATCTACTTCACGCAACGTGAAGTCCGGCGAGCTCTTGCATCTCTTGATGTCCGGAAATCGAGTGGGCCAGATGGTATTCCAGCGGTGGTATTCAAACTTTGCACTCCTGAGTTGTCTCCAGTGCTTATGGACTCTAAGCTTTCTTACTCCACAAGGCGCTTCCCGAAAGCTTGGCAAGTAGCTCACGGCCACCCGTTGCCTAAAAAAGGCGATCGTACGGATCCGGGTAATTACAGGCCAATAGCGATAAGAATCCTTTCCCAAAGTGATGGAAAGTGTCATTAACGCATAACTACTTGGGTATTTAGAGGATCGCCAGCTGATAAGCAATCGCCAGTGCGGATTCCGTCATAATCACTCAGCTGACGATTTTTTAGTGTACTTTACACATCGACGAGATTACACCATGAGTAGAGGTGTAGAGGTGAGACTATAGTCGTTAGCTTAGATATCGCAAAGGCTTTTGACCGGGTTCGGCACAAAACACTGCTTTCCAAGTTACCATCATTCGGGTTACCAGAGGGATTATGCAAATGTGTTTCCAATTTTTGGCTGAACGGAGCATCAAAGTCGTTGCTGACGGTAGCTGTTCCGACACCATGTTCATTAACGCTGGTGCCCTGTAAGGCTCTGTGCTTTCTCCCAGTTTCTTCTGCATATGAACGAGCTGTTACAAGTCGGTAACATGCGTTGTTATGCTGTCGACAGTACTAGGGAAGCTTTGTATAAGGGGCGTACGAATATCCTTGTGTGCGGCTTGTGTCCGAAATTGAGAACTCCTTAGACAGAGTTTCGACTTGGGGTAAACTTAATTTGGTCCAATTTAAGCCCAGCAAGACAAGTCTGTGCATTCGCCGCTAAGACAGCTCCATTTGTCGTGGCACCTCGATTTCAGAACATTCCTCTCAAGATCTGAGCTTTGGGATCCTTGGTGTCGATATTTCGAGCAAAGTCGAGTTTCGGAGTCATCTGGCGAGCAAGACAAAACTAGCTAGTATAAATCTCGGTTTACTGAATAGAACAAAGGAGTAAGTCTCTCCGGGGCAACGCTTGCCGCTTTATAAAGCTCAAGTTAAACCCCATATGGAGTACTGCTCACACCTCTGATCCGGTGCATCGAAGAACCAGCTGGACCCTTTTGACTCCCTCCAACGACATGTTATCCAAATTGTCGAAGATTGTAAAATTACATTTTTTTACAATTTTACAAACTCTCACAAATGGTTTAAAATCGCTCAGCATCCGTAGAGATGTCGTTGCATCTCTCTGCGTTTTCCACCGCCTTTATAATGGGAAAAAATGTTCTAAAGAGCTGTTCGATTTGATGCCAACTTCGGGTTTTTACCATCGCACTGCTCGTCATCGTGGTGCAGTTCATCCGCACTTCCTTGACAAAGTCACTGCGTACAGTGCGAACGAAAATATACTTTATATTGCGAATCCGAAAGTTGTGGAATGAACTGCCAGCTGAGATATTTCCGTTACGCTACGATATGGGGACTCTTCAAAAGAGCTGTAAACAGGATTCTACATGGTCGGCAGCGCACCCGCAAGCCCCCTGGTGTTGCAGGTGTCCATGGGCGGCGGTCACCACTTACTATGATGTGGCCCGCCAGCTCGTCTGCCATAGTCTATAAAAAAAAACATAATTATTAACCATGTTTTGTAGAATATTTATACCAAGTTTTAAGATAATAAGATAATAAATAATGTTTTGTTTCATTTTTTCCATTGACAATACGTTTTTCTTTCCCTTAGATGTTGAATTTCGATAATTCTTTCTTAGTAAGTCTTTTAGTCATAAAACGAAGCCATTGTCCAAATTTCATGTTTCTAGCTTCAGCGGTTTCGGCTCGGCGATGATAAGTCAGTTAGTCAGGACTAGGGTATGTTTCCGGTAATTCCCGGTTCCAAAAATACCGGGAATTCCCGGTACTGCGAGGTGCGGCCAGTCTCGACACAGACTATAAGTCTGACTGACTGACTACTGCCGGTACTAACAACCGGTTCGTAAATAGGTATTCTCTATTGCAATTTTGCCACATTCGCAGTTCGCACATCCAAGCGTGCTTGTTGTGTATTTTTATGAAGACGAAATACCCTTATTTGGCCCTGCTTAATCTTAGAGAGGAAAGTCCTGAAGAAGACGATGATGACAGTTTTAGAAGAGACGAGAAATTTCGGTTGTCATAAAGACATTCGGTTCAAATAGAAAAAAATATAGTAAGAAGACAGCAGACGAGCATTCCACCTGGTCATAAGTGGATACCGCCTAGCTCTAGCCTATAGACATCCATGATACATGCCAACGTCAGCCCAGAATGACAAACACTGGCTCGCCCCCGGATGCGCTGCCTACCTTTAGACACGTAGGAATTGATTTGGACAAAGTCTTGGGAAAATTGGGAGGGACAAGATGGGATGGGAATGGGCTCTGGCATATGTCACTCACTACCGAAACAAGTACGTACATTGAGGATTAGGATATAAGTAGGTAATGCATCACATTCAAGGTAGTCTTCTGTGAGTTCAGTGCGCCCAGCGGCTGTTGAATTGCAACGTGTACCCTTCTAAAATTTTCTGTCAAAACTCGCTCACCAAAAATAATGATATTATGCAAAAATATGTGCAAGCTAAAAACGGAAAAGAATATCTTTATTATTGGATTGTAAAAAGAGATGTACGATTTGAGTCAATTTTTGTATCACCAAGGCACTTGGATCTGAAATCTAATAATAAGCGTGGGACAATTTGGAAGAACTCCATGAGATTATAGATATTATAAAAACCAGCTTTGACAACTTGTGTCGTCGAGATGCAACACTGGTCATAGCAAATGTTTATCTGTTTAAACGGGTCTCAACGCATATGTTAATCTTATTTAATTTACTCAATCAGCTCGTGACCATGGTTGGTGCAATCCAAACGAAACATGGAATAAAATAAATAAAGTAAACATACGCGTTGAGAACCGTTTAAATATAATAGATAAATATGTGTGAAAAACGCGCTAAAATGTTATACGACGGATGTTGTAGTGAAATATGCGCTGAGAAAATTGATTAACATGAATTGTGATATGAGCCAAGAAATGGTGACGCGTCTTAAGGAACGATATTCAGAACGACGACTCATAGAAACAGCAACTCTTCGAATTTTTAGACAAATCCAAACAAGTACTTTGTTGACATGGAAAAAGTAACTACTTTACAAAATAGAACTCGGAAGTTTTGAAAATGATCATGACATTATGATTACTACCGTTAAACTTGAAATGGTTATTTGAGAATGGTTGTGATCGCGGGCATTATTTATCATTGCCATACAAATATCTCAGTGCTATACCTCCGACGAGCGTTGAACCGCAAAAAAATTTCTCTTCGGCAGGCTATATTTGTAATCGTTTGCGTCCCCTCATGAAGTGACCAAAGCTTAGACGTCATTAGTTTTTTACGTTCATAATACCTCGTTAAAAAAACAAATAAGACTGATTTAAAATAATAAAAGATTAACTTACCTTTACTATTAGATTCTAGAAAATAGTTTCCTTTAGTTCCTTATAAATGTTTTGTTTTCGTTTTGAAGACTGATAAACTATCATACATATGTTATGTTATTACATGTTTCTAAAACAAATTTTATTAAGTTAACTTTCATCTCTAAGCTTAAATTTTATTTAACTTTCTTTAGTTTAAGACAAATTAATATTAGGGGTTAAAGTATGAAATTGCCGATTTGTACTGAAAAATTAACTCTTTTTTTCTAAAATGTAACATATTTATTTAATCAAAATATTTACCCTCATTATCTATACATTGTTGCCATCTAATCGGAAGTTCATTTATGCCTTTGCGATAGAACTCTGGGGATGTAGATTCGACAAACTGTGTGAAAGCATTTTGTACTGCCTCTTGGGAAGAAAATTTTTTACCACGTAGAAAATTGTCCAAATCACGAAAAAAATGGTAGTCCGTTGGAGCAAGGTCTGGCGAGTACGGAGGATGACGTATGGTTTCTAACTGCAGCTCCTGTAGAGTTGCAACGGTTTCTCGTGCAGTGTGAGGTCTTGCGTTATCATGGAGCAATAATGGTGAAGATCGATTCACGAGTCGGGGCTGTTTCACTGCTAGTTTCGCCATCATTGTTCGAACGCAAGGCAACGCAAGTTTCAACACGCATTTCTTTCTGCAGATCAGTCAAATCATGAGGCACCCATTTTTCATATTTTTTTATCTTATTGATTTGATGCAAATGAGTCAATATTGTAGGTAAGGTGCTTAAATTAAACCATGCCATGCCGCTAATTCCTGGGTAGTTTGACTCGGATCGGCTTCCACCATCTCCTTCAATTCAGCGTTATTCACCTGTGTGGGCGGTCTTCCACGTGGTTCGTTCTTCAAGTCGAAGTTTCCATTACGAAAGCATTTAAACCAAAAACGCACGGTTCGTTCATTAGCAGTCTCCTCTCTAAACGCAGCATTGATATTGCGAGCCGTTTCTGCCGCGTAAGTTCCGCGTCGGAACTCGTATTCAAAGATTACTCGGATTTTCGAAGTATCCATCTTTCCCGTCTAAGCTGAATAAAAAAAACAATTGAAAGTCGAAAATCGAATGTTGCACATTTTTTAAAACAAGAACCTCATAGGTATCCTGTGAAAAAAGTTTCACTCGAAAATCTCACACCATGAAGGTTTTATGTCAATTCAAAGTATCTATTACTATAAAACGGCAATTCCATATTTTAACCCCTATTACTATACACTAATTTTGCGAAATCTTATTATTATATTATGTTGTTGTTATATTGCTATAAAAATAGTAATTATTTGTCCAAAGAATGTTGATAGTATATCTAAGTGAAGAAAAATTGATTAGTAGATTAAATTATTTGTCCAAAGAATGTTGATTGTATGTCTAAGTGAAGAAAAGATGATTAATAGATTTAATTATTTGTCCAAAGAATGTTGATTGTATGTCTAAGTGAAGAAAAGATGATTAATACATTTAATAGTTATGTCTACATATCTCAAATGGATAATATTTTGAATAATAAACCTTTACTCTGAACAGTAACTGAAGTCCCTTTATTATGCGGTGTTATTGTTCCGTAAATACATGCTGTCCCAAAAGTAAACGTCGTCTCTTGGAGGGTTGATAGACCAGTGACTTAAATAACAGAATGTGACCTAGTAAAAAAATCATTAGTTTTCGACATAGGTAATGAAAGTTTGAGTAAATCGACAGCTTACATTAGTTTATCCAGATTAATTTGAATGTTTATGGGCTAGTCTTATCCCGAAATCTCTTTCTTCCCGTGAGTGTCGTAAAAGACGCCTAAGGGATAACAAGGCAGCTACCACAAGCCCTCAACAACTAACTACAGCACTTCTAAAAACGTGCACTTGCCAACGCCAAGGCCATACATCCCTCATGCACATGACAATGTACATCATGAGGCCATAACAAAAATATCATAAATAATTAGGTATGAAAACATTTCAACAGCGATTGATTGGCAAAATTTGATTATTCTGCAGACCTCATTAAACATTTTAAAATTTTCTGATAAATTTGCATTTTACATTGAATTTACATTATTTTATAAATATTGGTGTTGTGTTATTCGTGAATGTTATCATTCTACAAAAACTAGAGTAGCCTCACTGTTCTATAACGAATTTTGTACGTGACGTTGCAATTCTAATCCATATTGTTAATACTACCTGAGTGTACTATCTATAATACCTATGCCTCGCATATAATATGTCCAAAAATCAACGAAGACCTTGAAAAAGGAACTTCATATGCATGCTAATCCAACTGATATACCGGGTATCCTATTTGCTAGGGAATGGATATTAGCAAATCATCATTTTTAAGAATCTATTTCCAGTTTAAATAAACACCTAAATAGTACCACATTCCACTGAGTATGTTAGGCCACTGTCTATAATAGAATACACTGTCGTTGGTCTAAAATCGTACAAAAGCGGACACGGGTAGTTGTGTAGAAGCCTAACAAACACATAGTCTATTAAATAAAGGTTCGGCCCAACGAGAGAACGAATCTGGAACAACAGGACTAATCGGGCATCAATGGGTACCGTTAATGTTGCGACCTCAGTGCTAATCTTTTGTACACCAGTTCCATCCAGATTGTGTACTGACTGGTACGTCAGGAAATCTAGAAAAAGTATTTTATAACTGCTTCCTCTAGCAGTAGGAAACGACGCTCGAGAGACTGTATATGAAGTGACTAACGAGGATAATCACGGGAGGGAGCTATATGTAACACAAAGAATGACGGCGCAACCAAATAGTTGGTTCAAACTTAGCAGCAAGCGATGAATTAATGATCAGCAATGTTCTTGTCCATCCCCAGCAAAATTATCCGAAAAAGATATCCTCTTTTATGGGCAGAGATTGCTTGGGTATTATTATCGGGCTCGAATACATGTTTTACTGAGCACAGCTCCATCCGGAAGATTCCGATTATTAGTAAAGCGTATCGCGTATTCCCGACATGCTGCGGCGGCATCACCATCGGCAAACCCATAAATGAAGAGAATGAATAAATGTCTGCGTACTCTTCATTACTAAACAAAACCATGGTTAGGAAAACCGTGTTTTCGATAATAAGAGATCGTCAAAACTTAACACTGAGAAACTAAGGACAGCTACGACTCCGCGTATAAGGGATGAGATTTTACGGTAGTCAGTGACAGACCAACGGGTGCAGGAGCAATTAATGGTCGAAACAGACTGGCCTATGAGTAAAAATAAAATTTTCACCCATTAAAAATGAGTACTGGTAAGGTGTTGGTCTTAAAACTTGAAAGGGCTGTTTCCCGGAATTATCAGAAATTCTTTGATGATGGTGTCTCGTCGGTTAGCCGACAAACTGAGCTTGTTATTTATTGTTTTTACATTTACCGTAATAGATTTTTTTTTAAATAAACTTACCTGTTTTCACATGTTTGGTAATTTTCATTGTATTTTTTTTAGTTTTAGTGTCCATCGTTTATTATTCTTAGTTCTTATAGATAGCTTTACTTTCTTACTAGTTTACTACAATACATACTCACCTAAGCTTTAAAACGAAAAAAGTCAATAGGAAATCTTTAATTAACAAAATAATTGAGTTTTAACGATGGTAGGTAGAATTATTTGAGAAAAATACAAAATCTTAAATATTTCGCAACCTATCAACTTTTGGCCAGGGTGAAAAATAATCGTTACACTCCTTGCTACCACCCTATGAAAGGAACTGTTCTATTAACAATGACCCTGTATTGCAAGAATACATTGGTATACACACACAATAAAGTAAACACAATAACCCTTATACAATAAAGTAACAATGATACAATAAAGAGTTTTATCTCTCTTTTTTGCTGTATTGCATTCGGTTCCATACTAGTTAATGTCACACATTGAGGACCTATATTTTTTTTATTTTAGGTAAGGATGGCCTACTTCTCCGAGTATCCGTGAACATATAAATATAGCAAAATATCGGTGCTGTGGATTATCTGCAGCGTTTGCTAGCCAATTCCATTTCATCGTCGCAGCACACAATATACTTAGATATATTTTGATTTGATGTATGTATGTAATTGTGGTGTTGTGTGTGTACGTAATTTTCTTTTTTTTACCACATGACACACCAATATGCATTATCTTGGAGGCAACAGTACAATTAAGACAAAATATTTCTATTTTTCTGTTTCTGTACTTATTCAATTCTTAATAAAGTGGGCACCTGTACATACAGATGAATCCAAGCATTCTATCCAGCAAGACCGCATCAAATGTGATCTTGCTATCATAGCTGCTTGATATAAAAGCAAAAGGCTAAAGAGTGCACTTAGTAAAAAATCGTACTCTTATGAACAAGCCTCACCAATGTGCCAATTTCTAATTAATATCGACGATGAATTACGAATAGCATTTCGTTTACAGAACAGCCAATTCTACTTCTTGGGTCGCATTGTTGGGAAGTATCGAAAATGTTGGAAAATTCAGTCAATGGATTCGAACTGACCGACTCGCATTGAACATAGACCGACCGATCAATCGACAATGCATTTTCAGTCAAATGAAAATTTCAAATAACAAATGAGAAAAATGTATAAAATTTATTACTGACAAATGAATCTTTGAAATGGATGCTTGCGAAAAATCCTCAGTATAGTCTTAAGACAATATTTAATCATTATAAGTCGCGACCGATAAATAATACATGCGCCCACCTCAGCGTTGAGTTTTCTTAAAGAGAAATGCTGATAGAACGAGATATTATTGATTTATTATATTATTACTATTTATAAAGGCATAAATCGTCAACGATCGATATCACGAAGTATCTAAAAGATCAATACTGTTTCGTCCGATACATTCGAACTTAGGTAGAGTGCTAATCACAACATAGACTAGCGAATTCACAAAGCTTAACTTTTTATGGATTACCTAGTAAATCAAATTTGAAACTCCATAAATATTGAAATAATGAAGTATAAAAAATCTGTATCAATCCACTAACACTCGAACTAAATCAGAAAAACGAAACTAACTGGAATATAAATACAGATGTATTTTAATATTAAACAAAAGTTACTCAATACGATTTGTTGTACCCAGAAGAAGTGGGTAAATCGTATATTCATCGTATCAGAAAAGTGTGGGTAGAATGAATGCTGTAGAAAATTTATCGCAATAGCTGAAGTCTCTCTCCAAGTTGTAGATGGAAACTGATAGGGAACATTAACGGGTTTAATTGAAAAGATCGAGCCATGGTATAATTATTGTATTTGAAACATATTTCAAATTATAATATCAAAGATCTGCCCCAAAATACAGAATACAACTACATTCGTAATTATTTAGTTAGTACGTAATATTGCAGCGCCATCTACAGTAAAGGTTTGCACACCCTGTGAATGTATAGGGTACCAACGTTTGTTAAGTAGGTAATCCCTGGAGGAATAGCAAAAAACAAAACAACCATAAGGATGTGGGCGCGTTCCGATTCGAAAAACGAATGTTCCAGAATAATAAACAAATCTATTTTAAGAATAAAGGGCAATAGTTAATACGTTGCTGGTGAAATTACCCGTAAATTTGGAGACTAGATAAATGTCGCCAAGTCTCCAGTCTGGCACAATTGGCTCACAATTGGCAACCGTATGAATGAAGTATCGGCTAAAGGACCCAACATCCAGGACAAAACTTTTACAAAAGTGCTACAATTGATAAAAATCGCACGCTATAATAACGCTGGTGGCGTTCCTCGTAACCGAAAAAATGTAAGTAGGTATTATCTTTCAGATATCTACTTCTGGTATTTCAAAATATCAGATGGTATTTCTGGTATGGTATTTCAGATGGATAGATATATAAAATTACGAATCAAAACCATGATCTACCTACCTTTCAATTACAAATGCCTAATAGTATTTCAATAATATGTACTTACATTGTGTGGAACAACTAGATACCTACCTAATGAATGTGAACTACAGATAATCAGTTTTTAAAACTAAAAGATTATTAAGTATTGATTTAACAAAATTTACGAGAAAATAACACTTGCACGCGGTTCAAGACCGACTACAAAGCACAGCTGCCACATAAGGTGCCCGTCGCGTCTACCACTCGCTCACACAAGAAAACTGCTTCCTCGTTTCGTGTTAACTGCGCACGACAAAATGGCGACGCTTGCGCGCGCCTTCGTCCAGCAAATAGGTAGGTACAATGACTTTTTTAACAAATACATATTAGTAAAATATTGACTATATCAAAGTTAGAGAAAAAGGTATGTATAATTTTTAATTTACTTTATAAATTTGTATTTGATTTTTATCGATTAAAATGAAAATTAAATTGCGTAGGTATATCGGACGGAAATTCATAGCCGCATTCTTGTTACGAAAATGTTACATTATTATATAGACAAAACAGAATGACGAATTTAACACGACCGTAGGTACAACTTAAAATGTCTTTTAAAATTTATATTGTTTTATAATCTCCTTATCATAATTAATTAATTATGCACTAATTATCTTCCTGAATCCAATAATACAAAGGTACTACCTAATTAAATTAACCTAACCAAATCATTTTTGAGTAATATTTACAGCTATGTATCGATGATTCGCATTGATTAAATTAAAAATTAAAATATTACCCACATATTGGTATAATGTACTTACGTTTTTATTAAATATAATGATCAACAAAACTAATTTGCGGATATCATTCATTACATTACCTACTTAACTAATTACAATATTAAAACGTAGGTAATAATAATAATATCACTCGTAATATTACATCAGATGACATACACATTCATTCTATACGTTTCGGTAGATCCTCGTTTCCGTTTGAAGAGAGCGTGAAAAAGCAAACGACACTGAACTATATAAATTATCGCTTTGTCCAACGAGTAACGACGCCATCATGCAACCTACGCTGAACGGCAATTATTTTAGATTCCTACAGCGTGTTTAGACGTGTAAACGTATTTGTAAAGGTACTAACCTGTATAATATCGATAATTCAAAAAAAATGTCTTTATTCGATGATCATAATCACTTATAACGATCACGCCTTGAGCACATATTGATTTGTGCTATGCAGTCTCAGCTATAATCCTGTGGCTTTACCGTTTCTTTGTTCGTCTCTCTCGGGCGAAATGTAGACTGGGTGTTCGAGCAAAAATGCAGCGGGACGGGGATCCACGCCCCACCGCTACACGGGCTCGGTACACGAGCGCCACCTCACAAAGAAAATCATTCGACGGACGGCCGATCCCAGGCGAGCACGTCGTTAGTTAATATTCAGTGTTCCGCTATCACTCGTCTGCCCGTGCTTATTTCATTCGCGGTCTTTATTATATTCACTCGTCTCCAACAGTCATGGACAACGCCGTCAACTGAATAATGTTCTCGAAGTTTAAAAATAATACTAATCTTTTATGACGTCTTTTGTTTAGTGTTCTACCAGCCAGTTAGAAGTTAAATCCTACCTATGTTTGTTGATGGGCAAAGTGACAAGTGATTCGATCTTTATCTGTCATATAGTGTCTGTGTCAGGATTCCAGTATTATTAATCGTTTTAAAATTATGTTTGTGCCTTTTCAATTTACATAAATCACCATTGTTGTACTATTATCGTACCTATAGCTTCCATGATCGTACTCGTAATAGCTTATAATCGTAAGGTCAGACTTACAGTTTTTTTATTATCGTATGTAGTAAACAAGTTCAAAAATGGACCGGGTCTACACCGTCGAGAGTTGATAAAATTAAACCTTATCTATAATTCTGTTTATCTGGAAAGTTTTATAATTATAATGTGATTATATATATGCAGATTATATTTGTGATATTTTGCGAGAAAGTAGGTACAATTACAATTGTAAACCCGAACTACAAGCAGGTAAAACTTTCTATATAAAAAAGAAAACTCAAAAGGATGCTGTTTTTATTACAAAAAGAGTACCCTACACCGTATGACAATATGTGATTCTGATTAATTAACAAATTATTAAAAAACAATTAACCATTTTTTTGATAATCTAATTTGTGAATTTAACAACAATGTAAATGTTTAAGAAAATTATTTTACAATCATTACTAAAACTCAATAGATCCTCCTAATTAAGTTCTTTTTATGTTTTTATAAAACATAATTAGTATAATTAATTAATTACGCTACACTGCTACTAAATTACAATTCTATCAGTTTTTATGTACCTAACTATGTAGGTATAAGTAGTAGGACTAACTGGAAACAAACTGCGCATTTATTACCTACATTTTATTTATGTCTAAATTCGTAAAACAATTACCAGTATGACTTAGTAAAAGCCAATGTACTTATTCAATTAATCATATTTTCTTTTAAAACGAATAGCTGTTCATTAAAAGGACATTTAAAACACCCGTATTTTTTTTGTCAGGACAATAGAATTGTCAGATATAATACTCAGTTTTGTTCCATACAATGCAATATTTAGAGGAAGCTGAGTCATGTTAAAGGAAAATTACAAGCCAAATAGTACGTATTTATATGTACCTAACCTTATCTTATCACCTCGCTAGTTCTCTTCAAATGTACGATCTAACAACAGCCTTAAAAACAAAAGATATTTTTTTGATTAAATTCTATATATTTCGGTAAGTCTAATTTCTTGTTAGATGAATATTTCATTTCCACTTGAAAAGACTATAATAATTATGCAAAAGCAAAAACAATAAGAGACTTAGGTAATAAAATTTTGTAAGTTGTAGGTAAATCATCCAAGTTATAAAACAGTTAATCGTGCTACATTCAGACCAAGCCCAAGTAGATAGATATGTAGATTCGGACTTTTTTGTTCTCATTGCGCATGCTCAATGCCGTAGCGTACACGTTCGATAATATTAGAACTGCCCACTCCACCTCCCTCCTCAGACTTCAGACGGCTCGTCACATTTGCGACCGTTGGTTGTGTGCTTAGTACGCGTAAACTTTGAATTTTCAACATGTTTATTACTAATATTCTTCATAAACCTTTGTTGCA
The DNA here is from genome assembly GCA_914767545.1 of Sesia apiformis. Lineage (NCBI taxonomy): Eukaryota > Metazoa > Arthropoda > Insecta > Lepidoptera > Sesiidae > Sesia > Sesia apiformis. The sequence goes on from OU611968.1 coordinate 3,345,276, forward strand.
GCGATAATAATGTTATTACCGCGCCTCTTCAACAGAAATTCTTACAATTTTTGCAGCTCGGTTACCCCGTTGGATGCTAATTGGAAAGTTTGTGAAACGTCTCGCGATTTGACTCATTTGACCTTTCCTGATGATAATCATTTCGATACGTCGAGCCGTGTGAACGTGGTCACATGCACGATATAGAATGGTGATAATTATTCTAACGAAATGTAAAGTAACGAAGCTCTATTTATAGATGATGACGAGTACTTTATTTGTATGTACGGTTGTTTTGGTGTTCTTGAAGTATATGACTTATAATGTTCAAAGGAATTCGGTCAAATGTGACATTATCTGAGAAAAGAGGTCCACTACGTGAGGTTCGATTCTTTTTAGATACACTGACAATATTTCGTGTACATATTCATACTGCGAAGCCTTGTTTTAACGACAGCTTAATTGTGCGATGTAACGTTAGTTCGAAAAACTTTATTTCAAGGGCTTCTTACATTGAAGTAATATAAGATCGAAAATATGTAGTTTAAAGTAACAGGCAATTATGATTGAAAATTGTAAAAAGATACAATTGTCACAATTATAAATTAATTACCTATAACTTATAATAATAATAGAATATATTTTTCTATTTAAAGCAGATTTGAAATAACAAAATTTGAAGTTAGACAATCTATGTATATCGACAATAAATTTCCTTTCCTTATTATAACACCACAAATATTTTTGCTTTGGTATACTTAATTAATGCACCCAGGGTAAATCACCTGGGTGCATTGGCACTTACGTCGGGTGCATCCATAGACTTAGCTACTACACGTACTATGTCGCTACTCGCTGTGACAGTTGACATTGTACGTCTAGTAATTAGGGCGTGTGAGATATTCGTTTAGGGATGGGGACTGGGGTATGTAAATGAAATATCTATATGTTCACTCCGGCCATAAAATGTGATGACGTGTTCAAAAATGTTTCATTCGTATATACTTAGTCTGAGATAAAATTAATATGTATATTTTTATAACAATAAATTTCAAAATCTTAAATGAATGAAATACATAAAAATCATTCAAATAGTTTTCATTATAATTTGTTTAATAAAATAAGCATAGATATTTATTAAACTATAATTAAATTTAGTCACAAGTATTGAGACTTGTACCTAAAACTTAGTCTGTCACAAAACAATTTGTTGCTTTTTGGAAACAATTGTATTAGACAGTATAATTTAATTACACTACAAGAAATCATATATGCGTATATTTTTAATTACACTACAAGAAATCATATATGCGTATATTTTTTCACTTTTCAATAAAATTAATACTTAAAATGATTTAACATTAGAACTCAATGTACTTACTATAAAGAATTACGTGATCAGAGATTATTTGTAGTTTTTTTTATTATAAACCTACTTAAAATTTAATCAATCGCAGATTAATATGCGGTGGTCGTAACATTCATCCATTCGATTTTCAACACAACATTGTATACCCGGTTTCACCTCGTTAGAGGTTGAACTTCGAGAAATTCCTTCTGAAGTGTCTTCTTATAAAGTCTACGCCCAACAGAGATTTTTTGGGGTCCATTTTGGACTTTTTACAGCAGGCTGCTATTTCACGCGCAGTAGGTAGTTGGTTAGGTTCTAAGTATCTAAAATAAATAATAACAATTCTTATTAACGGTAAACATGTAAGATATGAATGATTCTTGATAATTCTAATGTGTAAGTTTCCAGACCAAGTCAATTACTCGCGTATGCACATTGCGCACTTTAGTCTGTTTATTATTATCAATATGTAAAATTTAAGAAATTGTTTTCGTGTTTATTACTAATAAAAGAGAACGCTTCCACAAAATGTACAAACGAAAAACGAGCGGTAAGCCGTCTCAATAGTCAATAATAAGCCGTAGTCAATAATCTCCTAATGTATGAAAGGTTCAAGACTAATAGTAATAATAGAAATGTAACTGGATTAAATATTCAAAACAAATTTGGTATGCTCGAGCACATTCAGACGGTATTTATATAGATAAATTTTATCGATAAAAAATTCTAGCGGGTTAAGCACGTGTTTACCTACGTATACAGAGCATAATTTGCACCTATTTATAAATCTTTCAAAATGTTATAAAAATAGAAAGAACTATAGATGTTTAATAGCAATTGCTTTGATTAGCAAAATGTAACTAAATTAACGAAATATATAAATGACTAATTTTAGTTTCCTATTTTATATTTACCTGTGAAAACTGTGCGTATTTATTTGTATTGTTACATCCTGTAACTTTACAATTATATACAGTACACGATACTATTATAGTTCACTATGTTATTTTCCTTTTCGACTAATTTATGAGCACAAAATATTCTAAATAACAGGACCACTCCGTTTGATAGGTTGATAAGGTTCTAAAAATCACTGAAATCGTGTGTCATTTGACAATTCCTGCTGACTCTTTCTCGCTTATGGCGAACGTGCTTTGGTTTTATATTCTCTCTCGCATGCTCTGTATATCTGTATACAGCTCTGTATGCTCTGTAACAGAAATATATGTGAGTGCATCGAGTCTACTGTATTCTATGATAGACTTATTCACCTGTACTAAAATTACTAGATCATTTATTATTGAAGTAATACTATCAAAGATAAAATAAAGGGTTCTACAAAGCTATCATTGTCAATGTCATATCATCATATAATTATAAATGTCAATCATTGGAACTTTAAAATACTAATTAAGATTGTGATTCGTATACATACGAGTAGTGTCAGTTCCTATAGTTTCGCGAACTTCTTCAGAGTACAAGTGTTTACGCCTGAAACAAAATGAGATATTGATATGAATAAAGAGCTTTAGGATGAGCCTACAGTGATGGACTGATACCGCTGATAAGGAAGTACTTTAGAAAGGGGAAATTGACCAATTTTTGTGATTCAACTGAAAGTGATAAAAGGACAGATTGGGATCTGGCGCGCGCACGTTATACGTGTATACGTTGTCGGAAATACATTGTTTTGAAATACAATAAGGTCCAAATTCGCGTGTCACTTAAGAAATATTATTGAATATGTAGATTTCATCGGGTACACGATAAAATGTTTTATGGGGATAATGGGATGCACCGAGTGTCATTACTTCTTAAGCACCACTTCAATTATATTATTTGTTTCAGAATGACCGCATTGTAAAAAGGTATCTCATCATGAGAAGTGTAAACCAGACACAGCAAAGAATGTATGGGCTGAAAAATTAGAAATATATAAAACAAATATTATCGAGAACGATCAGTCAATAAGCGAATTGTATAATAATGCCCTCGTCTCCTATACGAGTAAATATAGTGGCTTCGAAATATTGCACAACATTCCATCGTACAGCAGCGATAAAGCAGGCCTACACGGAATAAGAAATAAAAGTTTAGGGAGTTTCTAAAATCATTCACGACAAAGCAACTGATAACGAAATTAAATTAATATTTAAAAAAAATAATTTTTACAGATTACTACTGTAATGACATTAGAATTATAATGTTCTGCTCCGGAAAACCTAAAGAAAAGATCCTTGAAAGTAAACATTTTCGGTGACGGCACTCAAGTTTGCTCTTCACCTTTTACAAATTTAATTTACACACTACACGGTGATGCCGGGAGCGACTCAAACAATATAAATACATATATGTCCTTTGATATATGTGTTGATGTCACATAAAACATGAGGCGTACTGTATTTTATTTGAGTTGATAAAATCTCAGCTGCCTGCCTGGAAGCCTGAAAAGTGGACTTGTGACTTTGAGGAAGCCACAATAAAGGCAATGAAAACTGTTTTCCCTGACGTCAGTATCTATCACTTTTGTCAATCTTTGGCGGAAACTCATTGGGGTTAAGTAAATACAACGAAGCTCGCCAATGTGTACCTATTCTTTTATTGTATGTTGCCATTATTGCCGAATTCATACATTTTACAGGGTTAGGAGTAAAAGAAGAATGTTGGGAATATGAAACATATATAAGTAGGTACACAACAGTTTTAAAAGTATTTTGCTAAATTTTAGATGTGACCGCATTTTATTCATATGTGGTCAATATTTGAAGAATAATTTTATCGAAGGGTGGTGGTGGCACTAGTGGCATCGTTATTAACCCCACATCTAGTGGAACCTGCACGTTTCATTATATAACTTAGAAAGTACATTGCATGAAAAGTACATTGTGCAAAAAAAATTAAATGTGCGGTCAGGGGACCCCCGTCAGGAACGAAGATCCTCACGCATTTTTTTTTAAACTCGGCATGTAATACGAAATAAAATCTGTATAGTTCTTGTATTTTATTTTGTATCATATTTTCAATCCAAATAATTTAAAATAAGGAATCAAATCAAAAATTTAGGTTATACAACCGGCTACGCACTAGTACGCACGTCTGTTATTCTGCTTGAGTCTCGCTCTTGATACTCGCACGCACACAAACACAGAGAAAGAGCAAAGGCGTGTGCAGGGGGTAAAAATCTTACGTGACGTTACATTTTCTCTCGAATCACACCTACCGCAAGGCCGCGTAAAGGAACTTCATTCCAAAAATTGCCAGGCATGCAATGTTTTATAAAAGATGCAGAAGTCTGTAAAGTAGGTACTTTGCAGAACTTTACAGGAAGAGCTAAAGAATCGCTCGAAGTAATATTGAATAAGGAGAGCACAACTAGACCTATCACATGGTCACATGACGGTCCCACTGTTCTGAGAGATATTGCGACGAGTTGTTGATAATGTTACAGTTTTGTGGTCGCTTTTTACTAGTGGTCAAGTACCAGTGTGTTTTTAAGATATCTGCAAATATTTAAGTATTTGTTTTTGTTAATAAATTAGTATACTTACATATTACCATCGTAGTAATATTACTATTACATATTAGTCTATTTACTTATCTTTTTTTTTTACCTGCACATCGTAGTGGCGGAATCCAACAAAAGGCACTATCTTTGGTAGTATTACTTGAATAATAAGTGACTATTAATTTTATTACAGGTGAATAAAATTTAGTAAAATTTAGACTTGATGCACTTGCATCAAGGTGATTTACCGTAGGTGCATTAAGTCTACTGAAGCATATTTTTATGCTATCAGTTGGCAAGCAGGTAGGGTTATTGTATATTCACCACAAGTTTATTACGCATATTATCCCCACAGGAAATTACAAAACCAGTTCTTTTTGTACAGTTGGCAGCTGAAACGAAAACCAAAACCCGCACCTGCACAGATAAATGAACATTTAAGTCAAAAGTATAATAAATATTTAAGGTATTCTACTTCCCAACAGTACTTTTTGAGCTCAACAAGGGCGTAGTCAGGATTTATACAGGTTGGGCCAAAGCAAACAATTTTCTTATAATCTAAATAGAGATAATGTAATGCAAAAAATCTGTTACTTATTTTCTCTGTGCCAGGGTGGCCCTACTTGCCCCACCGTGACTACGCCCATGGAGCTTAACGATATAGAAAATACCTGTGGCGAGTTAAAACATTAAAAATAAGTCGTGGCGAATATGTAATTACCCGAGTTGAGATCTAATGTAAATTTCCGAATTTCCGATGCAATGTAACAAAATATAGGAATGAAAGCGGATTTTAGCAAATTATTCGACGTACGAAGAATAAATCTGCCATTGAGCGAGTATTTGCACAGAACGCGAATACATTTGTAAGTACATATTTGGTAACTTCGATAATTCGTTCGTGATGAGGTCGTCAGCTAAAGAGAAGCTAATTTGCTTCATTATAAGTAAGCGACGTAGTTACCCAGTTAGTCGGCCGTCCTCTGAACACTTTCTACTGTTTTTTTTTTACTTTCATGTTTACTTCAGCGTGCTCGACGAGAAATCGCTACGAGTCGTAAAAGAAATCGCATGCGCCAGACGTAGTTTCTGTACGTTTAAGAAAACACGTTTAAACAAAAGCTCAACGCAGAGCTTGATGAAAATTAAAAGCTTGTGTAGGTGTTTGAAGAACACCCCTTTTGTGTACCTACTCCATATAGAAGTTATCTTTTTTTTTGAGAATTTTTGAATAGATACATTGTTGTAACATTATCCCAATCAAAGTACTAGAGATTGGTAGACCTGTTAGTTGGCGCATAATTCAATGTTTTAGTATGGTGACATTGAAGTATGACTAATGTTTGTGGAATTCGTAGCAGACAAGCTGATTGAATACATACATTAATAATGAAATTAACTTTTAACACGTTTTACTTTTAACAATTTAGAACGATGAAGATAAACTTACAAAACTTTTGAGGACAGGTGAGATACTTAAAGGTTCCATTGATATTAAATCGTATGTTTATACGTATTTTTTAATTCAATATTTAGCGACTCCCTGTTACTCATACATCCTTCCTAATTCACTTATAAATCACCGAAGACAGGATATACCACTCTTGAAATGATATTGGCAATGTCAGTCATCCTTGCAATCCTCATAATGTTTTCCTTACCGCGGAGCTAGTTGTTATCAAATGAAATCATTAATTTGCAGGAATATGGGTATTTTACATAAAGATGATTATTGGAAAAAAATCAGTACATTCCATATTCTACCATGCATGCATGCATGCAATAAATTTATCAGGCGTGCAAATGATTAAGTAACAAATTAAGTAATCTTTTAACTAAATAGTATCAGTTATCATTTATCAGTATCACGGCGGAGTTTCTACTTAGGTAGTATAATCGGAGACGCGAATGTTGGAGGGACTCGGCGACAGTGGTGGAATAAGGACGCGCATGTACACTTGCGAACAATTTTGTTTTTAATTAAAAATAATAATCAATATTTATTATTTCAATTATTCATATTATTTGCAATATTCATTTTTTATATTACTAGCTTTTAACTGGTGCTATTTGGGGGAATATTTCAAAGAAATTGAATTCGGTTTTTTTTTATTATATGTATTAGTTTAATAATTTTAAAATTAAATAGAATACAGGTTAAGTATATGATAAAATGGATAAAGAATATTAATTACTGACTTTAATTTAATAGCGATGAAACGATGCACAAAATGAACAATCGGATAATGAAGTACACAGAATAATAATAATATATAAGTCTAGTAAAGCCTGACCAGAAAAATAAAAAACTTGCTCTGGCTTGATGTGGCGCCACATTTGCTTTTTTCATAGCTAGTTAGTGTTGTCAGTAGAAGATATTAGTTCTATTAGTTGTACGCATCATGGCGAGGTTTTTTATTTTCTTGGTCAGAGTGTATCTACGATAAAGATGGAGATGAGTTAATCATGTGTCAATCGCTATCTGTGTCTAATGGAATGACACCTTCCATTATGTCCTCTGGCTGGATTTGACGACCTACCTCCGGAGTTTTTATTTAGGCGACGAAAATAATGATTAGAGTTAAATACAACAGCTACACAATTTATTTAAAACAACTAAAATGTAACTCATTACTAACAAGACAACTTCGATCCACCTGTGGATTGAAGAGGAAAAAAGAATTATCCTTGAATCCACCTGTGGATTGAAGAGGAAAAAAGAATTATCCTTGAATCCACCTGTGGATTGAAGAGGAAAAAGAATTACCCATGAATCCACCTGTGGATTGAAGAGGAGGAAAAATTATCCATGGATCCACCAGTGGAGCCTGATTGCGAATCCATGTGGACGGAGGCATTTTATAAATGTAAATGGGGAATACCCATTACATTATCATCACTTCTATACCTACCTATCTAAAAGAGACTAATATTATAAAGAGATTCTAAATGTATAAAACTGAAATACTGAATCGATTTGCCAACGGCCTTCTAACCCCGCTAATAATTCCTTTTTAAAATTCTTTCGTTCCAAAGGGTGACCACATGATTCCGAGAAAGGGCCGATGGCATGCGCCAGTCGGGACGATGGCATGCGCCAGTCGGGACGATTTCGCTGTTTTCCGTACGTCTTGGCAAAAAAAGGTTCTGGAGGCCTTTCTTGCAAAATGTTGCTTGTCAAGTGCGTGTATACATTAAGAAATAATCAAAAATACTGATGTGCAGCAAATCGATTGTAGCAAAATTAAAAGGTGGGTTAGAATTAGGATTGTGACAATAAAGACATTATCTGGCTTCGCGGGACTCCGTCAACTTTGTCTGCGTTCTGATTTAAAATAATTTATTTTAGTTATTCAACTACACACTATGGGTCAACTATACACAGAAGGCTATCAGTGCTCTGCGTGTCCAATACAATAATGCGCTATGGGTGTTGTTGGGGCTGCTGCGCAACGCATCCCAGATGTTTGCCGAGGCACACGTAGATGGATTCCAGTCCACCCTACGTAGCAGAATAGTCTCGATGATGCGTATATGCGCCACAGGGTTATTTTTTGTATATGGGCATATGACTGAAATAAATTATTTATTGTTATTATTATTACGGTATATTATTCAAAAATGTCTTTGTTGGTCGATTTACTTTTTTTGGGTTATGGGTTTTTGGGTCGGCCCATTTAGTATTTTTTTCTGCTAGTTTAAATACAAGCCATAAAGAAATAGCAAGTCCCACGTCGACTTAGTGATTATATGCTAAGTATTCTTAGCATTTAAACTTGTAAGCTGAATAAATTTTGACCACCTACGAGCTCACTTTGACTCATTTTGATTGGTTAAAAAAATGTAGTTTTGACGGCTGCTGGTTACCACCAGTCGAAATGTAGTGAAATTCCTAAATTCGAAAGTATCGTCTACCTCTAAGTATCATGTTCTGAGCACTGTAATTTTTTAATAAATGCATGAACAGTTTGCTGGTTGACATGTGGCTTATGTGATCTCAGTCTCTTTTTTCCACAGGAAATTCTCCTGTTTTAAATGATTTTGCAGTTAATGCCAGTATTTGCACCTTTTTAATACGAAGCGCTCCTAAAAAAGTATTCTGGCAGACAGGCACTCCTTTTTCATCAGCTACAATGTGAAAAATCGTCGTAAATTCTTTACCAGCTTCAAAGCCAGAACGAACCCTTCTCCTTTTAACGGTTACAGCTGTGCAGCATTTCAATAAAAGTGCATCTTGATAAGCTTTGTTATTATGTTTGTAGAAAATGTTATCAAATAGATGCAACGATCTTTCACAAGATCGCATTTAAATCGCTTGTTATCATGATTACAAGTTGGTGCAATCGGCAAAAATTTTGCTGAAAAAAAGAAAAGACCTAAAATGAAAAGACAACATTAAGAAATAATTCAAAATTAAAATTTTACTGTAACCCAAGTAAGTAGGTATTGTACATGTTGGTCGTTTTTAATTTAGTGTTACTACCAGGCAATTTTGTTATCTTCGACAGAAAAAACAAATTATTTCAAAACGCCTAAGTATGACAAAGGTTCCAACGACACCTCACACAAGCAAATCCTTCAAATCACACAAGCAAATGGGTTGTAGGAGGGAACAAAGAATCACACATAGCATACATATAATATATACACACTCATTTACCTTCCTTCGCTTGTGAAGTCTAGTAAAAATGAATATTAAAATTTAGTATTATTATTATTTTTTATTACTAAGAGCTTACAATTTAAAATATTACAAACTAAAATATTAATCCAAAAAATACGTGTCTTGAACTCTTGACCGATGCCATTTAGGTTTAAAACAGTGTCGAAATCCGACGCGTCAGCGGGAACAACGTCATCGCAAGGCATTGCGCGGTTTCAGTGCAGCGCCTCGTGCACGTGCCGTTGCGACTATCGAGGGATTCAAGGCAATGCCTATCTTAGGCATGCGTAAATGTTACAGAAATACATATTTTTGTTTCATAAACAAGCGATTACTAAATAACATACCATAAACATTTACTTGTTTCGGAATGTTTCTAAACATGTTTCACTGCTCTAGCCCCGCGAGCGAAAACATTAGTAGAGTATCAAGTGTTTACTGGTGTGTTCATGCTGTGTATGGAATTAGTGTGGGACACTAATAAAGTAGGTATTAAAATTAATTAAATGCTACCAGTGTAAAAAATTGTCATGGGACGCATCTAATAAAGACTACAAATATAAAGTGAAAAAAAATGACGACGGGAAATGGCGCAATTTCAGTAAAAAGTAAACCACCAACACCACAACCTTCTCAATGAGCAGCGCGCAGCGTCATCGCCACCGCACACAATGACGGAGGTGCCAACAGCAAAGACGGCAACGAAAAGAAAAAGCAGCGATGAATTATATGAAATATTTCTAATAATAAAAAGTGCTAACAATAAACTGGATGAACAAACAAAAAAAGATTATCAACAACAACATAATTATATGGAGAGTATCTAGCTTCTGAAATGAGACGCATAAAAAACGATCTAACCGTAACACAGGCCAAATATTACATTAATAACTTCTTATTCGATACTAGCTGTTGCCCGCGACTTCGTCCGCGAGGACTTTAGTTTATAAACACCGTCTTTATTCGACGTGATTCTTTAAATTGATATAACTTTTAAAAACAAATACTAAATTTTAAGTGAAGCTTACCACAATACATTAGTGAAAACCGCACCCAAATCGGTTAAGCTGTTTCTAAAATTAGCGCTTACAAACGCACAGACAAACAGACAAAAATTCTAACAATCATTGTTTTGGGTTCTATTGCGTTGATAAAGACCCCCAGTAATACTTTTTCTCATATATCTTCCATGTACAGACAGCGATCAGTTACCTACATTTTTATTATTATATGTATATTGTATATAGATGAGAATGGGGAAATATAACTACAGTTATGGATATGAGACCGCCCATAGCTCTAGACCTGAAACGGCGTCTACTAATTCAGAACAGATTTCTTTTTTTTATAGAGAAGAGGTTGGACGAGCAAGCGATCTCACGTGATGGTAAGTGTTACCGCCGCCCATGGACACCTGCAACACCAGGGGGTATGCGGGCGCGCCGCTGACCTTGCAAAATCCTATTCACAGCTTTCTTGAAGAACCCCATGTCGTAGCTTAATGAGAAGACCTCCTGAGGCAGTTCGTTCCACAGCCTACGGGTTCGCGATATAAAATAATTTTTGGACCGAACAGTACGCGACACCTCCGTATCTAGGAAATGCGGATGGACCGCACTTCTTTCACTAAATTAGACCTATGCAACCCATGTCAGGATTTAAAGTACTTATAGATGACATTGTCGCTCAAATGAGTGATCCCAACAGTTAGTTAAAGATAATTATATAATTAATAATAATAAAATATATTTGGATTAACAGTTTGTTTCTCTTACCTTGACGTAGCCTCGCAACGCATGTATTAATTTTTGGCAAACTTCTGATATAGTTCGACTGATTAACTATTTTGATACTTTGTAAGTGGGTATATAAAAGTGAATTATACGAATCTCGACTTGGGGGCTATCCATAAATTACGTCACACGAATTTCATGATTTTTGGAGTCCCCCCCTCCCCGTCCTTGTCACAGGTGGTCACATAAAATATGTGACTTCACATATTTTGCAATTTTAATTTTAGAAATTATTAAATTAAAACAACCTTATAATAATATTGATAGAGTTGGTAATATTTTAAAGTTTTTCGATAGAGTTGAAGTTTAGTTTTAGTACTTTAGATTTATACGTTATTTATACATGACTCGTCCCCCCTCCCCTTGTCACACTATGTCACACTTTGTTGACCCCCTCCCATCCCTTAACGTGTGACGTGTGAATTTATGGATGACCCCTAGCTGAATCTTAAAAAGTGATGGCTAGTCTACATACATAGCGGAGTGACGGGACTACGAAAATTTGTTTTTTGTGTCGTTATTGATGAACCAATCATTTCTAAAAGTAGTTCAAAATGAGACTGACATTGGCATAAAGTCCATCTGACATCCTGAAATCATTTAATAAATTTCTCTTTGTAAAAGACAATTGCGTACCCGACATCTTTTCTTTTTCTAACGATTGATTAGCTCGTGTATAGAAACGTACCTACACGGCACCTAACAACACTAGTGGCCAGTGTTTGGTGGAGCGTGTTTGTAGACGTGTATTTTATTGTGATAAAATATCTCTATCAAAGTTGTCCAGAAAATTGCTTCTTACAGAAATCACCATACTCAATTTCTTTCAAACCGAAATCATCGAACATCTTGGGTACATGATATTAATACGTTAAGGTCTACTGAAGGAGAATTTGAAATTTTATACAAAAAAATGCGGAACTACGACGATCCATTCAAGGAATCCAAGAAAAAAAAACCAACACGTTCGTTCGTGTAGCTAACCGCTAGGCTACTATCGAGGCGCTAAGCGTTCCACCAAGCGAGCGGTGTGGCCGCGTCCATAACATGCAATGTGTTGGTCACTAGGATGAGTCATCTAAGCGATCAACTACACCTCTTGCCACTAAGCGTGCTACCTGCGGTGTGGCCTTGGCCTAACATCCTCGGGCTGTGGACGTACACATCGGATTGATGTGGACAGCAAAACCCTCCGAAACATAGTTTTCAAAAACATCTACATAATGTTTCTGAAGCGAATACTCTGAATACGTGGCTTTAATCGTTTGGAGTGATTTCATCACGCACTTCGGCTTGTCGGGTTATATTTTGATCACTGAACATGTTACAATATGAATGCTGTGCTACATACATACCTACCACACATGTGTGTATTATAATAATGTTTATCATGTTTTTATAGAATGAAAATGTATGGTGTCGTTGGCGAACCTAATAAAATACCTCTTAACACCTCTTAACAGCTTTGAGAAATAAGAAAAATATATTTTTCTCCATACATTTTTTAAGCATTTTTTTCGTTAAGGACTCGTTTTATGGAAAATCGAACATAACAAATATTGTTCTATTTAATGCGATCCACCTAATGCATTTTTATATCAAAATAATGAATTTTTTTCATAAGTCTCGCATTTCTCGCAGTCTCGAAATCTGGACCAGCGTGCGCAGGCGCCGGCGCGGCGTAACTGTTTGACGGCGGCTCTAACGAACTTGATAAATAAACAATTTGCTAAAACCAGTCGCAAGGTATATATTGAGATGCCATGCAGCGCAGCTTGACTATTATTTATTCGTTAGGCCTGACCGAATCTCGTACTTGCCCGGTACAAAACAATATGAAATAAAATTGCACCGTGATGCACGAAGCACAGCTCAGATCTGTATCTATTCCAGTTTTTTCTGTATTCTAAGTTCATATCATACAAAACAGAGAAAACCGTGATTTACTAGCGCCGCACAGCACAGTTTCATAGCATCACCCTTCATTTCCTGCTATTCCATCTATCGCTACCGGCTTATCTCCCCTTTCCAATTATTCCACTTTATTCGGCCAGGTTTATTCTAAAAGAAATCATTTTATTTTTCAATGCTTGAATAAAGAGATTTAGTGAAGTTCTTTCGCGAAACCATTAAAGGAATTTTAGCTGTGAGATCAAATTAAAGGGAGGAAGATACGTTATTCACTTACCGCGCGTGGTCCTACAAAACCGAGTCCAATGGACCTGCTTCGTTTAGTCACCGGTAAAACAGTGACTTGCTTGCACGCAGTAATGGAAAAAAAAATCATTTTTTTATTTCGAACAAAACAAAATTAGGTCTGTCAGCGGAAGTTGCCTGGAAATAAGAGCTTATAATACGAGGGCAGATAGATCAGGTACCCTATTATTTATAATACCTACCCTATACTACATAATAAAGCTACAGATCACTTGCTTCCACATTATATACATATTAGGTACATATTATATGAGAACTGCAAAGCAAAGTTAGTGTCATTAGACAAAACTCAGTTGTTTGAAATGTTTTTTTTTCATGTTTTGATTTGTTAGAATTTTTTAACAGTGTTTAACAGTGAATGTTTTTAACAGTGTTTCTGACACTCCATTTTAAACTTGTTTTAATACATTCTAAACACTGTTAAAAACAGGTGTTTTAAAACACTTTGATAGAATTATGCCATCCCTGCTTGCACCTGATACGCTCACAAAGTGAACAAAACATTAAACAACATAAAATTGTGCCTTTAAACATTTAAAAATGCCTTTCTGTGCATTTATTCAGTGCACAAATCACTCATGGAGCAATTTATTAATTAAGACATACTATTCAAATATGTAAATAGTTAATAATACATCTACCATCTGTAGTTACCTATTGTAAACAAATAAATTTAACTCAGGAAAAATGAATCCTAATTTGTATGCTGACGCTACATGGTTATCAAAGGCTCGATGACGTGCCTGCCGCTGCACTGCCATGCGGCGCGCGACCTCGAAATAGTGTTTGTCTCGCTCGTGCTACTGTCCAAGCTCATCGCTCTATCTCTGTCGTTTAGTGTCGTACAACATGACTTCAATTTGTGAGTTTGTATGCATGTAGTTGTGAATCCGAGCCTATTTTCAGTTCACGCAATGTAAGAACGTACCCTTCCCCTTTTCCTTTGATCTAAGGCTGTGTGTGTAAAAGTTTTGCTCACAGATTATTATACTTCGCTCTGCTCAGGTAGCCCTGGCCGCAACGGATATTATTTCAAAAAGTGGTGGGTATACGCGTATATTTTTTCTGCTGTGTACGCCCTTTGTTAGATTCTGGAAGAAGCGGTCCCTATACCATCGGTACACATTTAAACAGTAAGGTACCGCCATCTAGTAACAAAGTTATAAAATAATGTAAAAAGTTATTCTTTTGAAGAAGTAAAGAAGAGCATGGAAGTGTGCTCTTTTGGGCCGGATTCCAAAACATGCGTTTATCGCCTATTTTCACTCGATGTTATTTCCTGTTTCATAAATTTCATACTAATTAACATAACTCAGAAAAATTACGTTTAAATTGCGTTATTTAAAAATAGCATTTTGTCATCTCCCGTCATCTTTGTTTATTTTTTATTCTGATTGACATTAAAATTTTACAATAAGTGACCTGTGACTGTGACTCCATTAATACCGAAACATTCTAGAGACCGCTTTCCAAAACAGTGACATACAAATTCTGCAATGACAAGTGTGAAAAAAGTTGGACTCGTGCTAACAAAGGGCGTGGATAGAGGTGAATTTCACCGGACATTCATGACAGTTCGTTCCAGCGTTCTCTACGTGTTAATTATATATTAATTACGCGTTCGTAGTTAAAGAAACGTTGACATCCTTGAGAACAGAATGAAGTTCATGATATTTGTTACTCTTAGCCGCTTCAAAAATTAGTCTATTCTTTTCACGAATAAAAAAATCACGTTTTCGAACACAATAGATAGATTGAGTCGCTCTGAATGTAATGTGCCATATATGTTAAGAGCGGCAAATTAAAAAAGAAATGGGCTAAATTTCGTTCTGAACGTCTTTCTAAATTCATTGAATTTTGAGTTTTTTAATAAAAAAAATATAATGTATCAAATTAGTTTCTTTTATTTATTTCTCCATTTCAATTCAAGCGTGGACAGAATTTAAAAATTTGCCACTTTCTTTATGCCACGTTCACTACAGATTAGTATGTGAAGCATAGACTTAACAGCAAAAATCATGAAGTCCTATGGAAGTCGCTTTATTATTACACATAGATAAGAATGTTCCAAATCGTAATGCTAGCCGATTGCAGGGGGGATAAGCCCGAGACCCTCCGAGGTGAGAGCTTCCCAGTGGAGCTTTCTACTCTCGTTTCGTTCAGGCGTTCGTTGTTTAGGATTCAATCTAGCCAGACGGAGATGATCGAAATCGCTGCTGTAATTTCTCTCAGTATGACCATCAGCGATCATATAATAAATTTTGTACACATGCCAACAATTATTATGATTATTTATTTATGATATAGCTCCCATATCACTGGTCCTCCATGTGCAGATCGAAATAGATCATCCCACTAAATAAAAATCCTTTCGTTGCTCCAATTTGTTGTCAAAACAGACTGAATATTAGATTGTACAGTTATCGCTCTCGCCGCAAAAGATGGTAATAAGCGCTCTTCGACAGCAGCAGCGATGCGCAATGGCGAATGAAATTAATCGAATTATTCGTTATAAGAATAACTGAAACGGGTTAATTAATCGAGGCTGTTGGATTAACGTCAATTAATTGTTATCGAGCAATAGTCTCGCAATAATAATTATATAAATATTAAACTAGCAAAATCAAAACTTTGTGCTAACCTAAAATATTCAGGCGTTTCCAAGTTATGGTGGATCGCATTATATCATAAACACTAATTTAGAACAGTGCTTCCCAACCTTTTTTCGTTCCCGTACCCTTAATAAGACTTTTCATTTATGAGTACCCCTCTCCTGATAACTCCACACCTACTCCTAAAAATGTCAAAGAATTACAAAGAATCCTTTGCGTACAGTAGCCGCTTAGACAGGCGGTATACAAACGAATGTACTGTATTTTACCAACCCAACGCTCATAGTCTAGCACCTTAGTAAGTTATAAGGTTCATTTTAAACTACATATTGTAGACATAATACATTATAATAATGTTTATATACACATAAGTTAACCGTTTTAACTTCTCAGTATTTCCGCCATTACCAATATAATTTTCACGTACCCCCAGGGGTACCAACGCGTATCACAGGTTGGGAATCGCCGATTTAGAGTAATGTATCCGCGGTTCGTAAAAGCGTGAGGAAATTATTTAAATAGTATTAAGCATGTGTGCATTAAACTATTTTCTCAGTGACCCTTCTAAAAATTAAAAACCCACTAAAAACCACACTTAACAAATGGGAAAATACCATGTCTAGTTAGGAAAGACAGTGGAAGCCAAAACCATGGATTTACCCACGAATGTTAGATCTGTGCCTAAAACCGTAGGTGATTATATCCTCAGTGGTGTAAGGAATATGCATAATAATAATATAATGGAAAATAGTCAAAAAAGGTGTGAGGAGTTAGATGTTATTTGGATACAATAAAACAAGGTGTAACTTTAAAATTTCTTTTAATCAATAATTTAAAGCTTACAGGAGACATTATCATCGGCGCGCCGTACTGTGCGCCGTTTTAGACCCCCCAAAACTTAAATTTCACTCTACTTGAGAACCAAAATCTCTAATGCGTCTAAGTCCGACCACATGTATACCACCAGCAAGAACGTGGCTTATATAGCCACTTACTTACATATAAACCATTTAAATTAAAGATTGATTAAAAATAATTGCACTTCCAAATAAAATAGAACTTTGAACCGGTTAGAAATTTACAAGGAATTTACAAGGCATAACAATTATTTTTAAACAATCCTTAAAGGAAAAGGAAGGAAGCAAATATTCTCCGCGTTTAGAAATCTATAATAGATATCGCGGTAAATGGATGGTTTGGTTTTAAAATGGCTTATAAACAGTTTCAACCGAACCTTTGATTTTTTGAGCGTGGGAAGCTGTGATCAGACTAGAACCGCGGACAAACTTGTCTTCTTAAGCCAATGCTCAACAAAAAGACTAATATCTCGTCCATTCAAGCTCACCGGGTGTAAAAGATACTGTCATCGCAAAAAACATTCGAAACATCATCGTCATGATTGCATATATCATCTAAAATCGTTTAAAATGCGCTGTTTTTTTAAGGTTGAACAAAGGCATAGACGCGGGAATTAGTATACACTTATTGCTTGGTTTATTTTGAGCGGGGTAATAGAATTTGGACGGTAACAACCCTAAACGCTATTGTCCGATGTGTTCCAAATGATAATTGACACAATTGCAGATAATGTTCCCTCCCGTCCGAAGATACGAGACAATTACAAAACGGATTGTTGCATAGCCGCCACACTGAGAATTCGCCACATTAAAATTCATACATTACGTGAATATTCGCCACAGGCAAATAAATATTTACCAAAACCAGCGCCTTTTGTTAGTTAGCATCAAAAAACCCTGCACAAATAAACCGACGTTCATTTATCGTCGTCGATAAATATATGTTTGAGAAATCGATTTGCTTTGCCAGGGATTTAAAAACATCTGTGGTGAGTTTACACACTTATAAAAAAAAGTGCGGTGAATTTTCATCGTGGCGAATTATGCAATAACACTAAGACACCAAAAGTTTTATATCGGGGCGTATCGTAAAATCCTTTAAAAATATAACAGGATAAACAATGCAAATTTCTCGGACATTAAAACTACGAATTTTATAATAAACTCAATAGGTCGCTAAACTGTCTATCTATACCAATTGTCGTAACAATAAGTGTATAGATGTGAAAAATGACTCTTTATAATATAATAATGTAAACCAAAATCTTTCTCCTCAAGAAAATGATGTACAAGAAAAAATGCTCACAAACACAACCGTAGACGTACATTTCATTCGCACACGTAAACATTTATACACATCTTTCGGTCATTCACAATCACTCAGTCAATCATTCGCCGCTCGCAATGTCAACCCACCAATGTCGCAAGATTAGAACGCAAGAAACTACTTTCTGAGATACGTCAATTATTGGAGAATTTTCAAATTTTCATTATTTCAAGCTGTGGCTAAAGAAACCGACACTAGTTATATGAGAGAGTGAGACAGCGAGAGATTTTTTTATTTCTTTATTTTGCATATCGCTTTGTGTTTGTAGGCTAAATTTCGGTGGCAAATAATATAAACGTTATTTGCCGCTACGCTGTTAGCCGTTTGTTTATCATTGTTTTTATGCAAAAATAAATGCATTTGTTTCTTTTTGTATGTTGTTACTTACTAAATTGTGTTATGTGTAATAAGGAATATAATACAAATGGAGATGTAGCACAAATGGAGATTATTACTTTTTTATAGAAAGAAGATGGCGGACGAGCCGACAGTCCACGTGGTAAGCGGACACTGCCGCCCTGCGATATGCGCGATACATGCCAACAACAGTATGGAATAACAAACGTCCCAGGAGACTGAGATGGGTAAATTACAAGTTATCACCGTGTCAGGAGGATGTGATGGATAAAATATTGGTTATTGCTATGTAATACAGTATACGCCATGGTTCAGTCTAGTGTCATATTTCATCTACTTTTTATGTTTCTTGCGTCCAACACTTCAATGTCACAACGATAAAGAATGATATCGAAATACCGATATATCGAATCACAAAGTATCAAGGAGTCGAGGGAGCTGACGGAGGGTAGACAAATAATAATAAAACTTCTAAAACAGTTTTTTACGACACGTGGGGAAGAATCTATGCCTACAAAGTAATACATCAAAAATATCGCCCTCGTCAGCTTCAACCTTTATTTTTGGGAGTGTATGGGCCAAGTTCTTTACACTACCCGCGCACAAAGTACTAAATCGAAAATGCTTTTTTTGGCTAGTTACATGCAACACAAAAAAAACTGATGTTCTCTGTAAAGGAACCATTTGAATCATAAAGAACTAGGGTGCATTTTGCAAGCAGTTCTGACATTTCCCAAATTTTATGAAACATGATTTAATTTATAAGTCTAGTCGGGGCAAGTTGATTAATAACAGGCAGTCGGAAAAATTCGCGGCCTTTTAGAACGTATGACTTCAGCGTGCTATATTTCAGGCAACACTGATAACTGGCGGGAAAATGATCAGGCAACCGTTTATGAGCCGACTTTTTTTGTAGTGGCGGCAAATTGAAATTACAAATTAACAATTTCATTTTTTCATATTTATTAACAATTTTAAAATGGAAGTTAGTAAGGAGAAAATTGGCATTTACAATTCAGAAGCTTTACAATTTTTTTCGACAAGGGTATGAAAGCTTGTAGTGCTCGAAAAGAGATTTGTGGTGTTTACGGAGAAGATGCTTTATCTAAAATTACAAAAAAAAAATGGTTCAGTCGATTCAGGTCTGGTAATTTTAATATGAACGATGTTCCTCGCTTTGGTTGTCCTACTTAGGCACATAAGCCAGGGCTCACTATGAACAAAGTCATGTTATGTGTATGGTGGGACTGGAAAGGCATTGTGTATTACGAGCTTACGCATACATCTTTGATGACTAAACAAAACTTGATGCACCTTAGCTGGGAAGTTTTTATACATCCTCCATGTAGTCCAGGTATAGCACCTTCGGATTATCATTTATTCCGCGGTTTTCAAAATTCTCTAAATGGAGTAAAATTACATACAAGGGAATCCTGTATAAAGCATTTAAATCAGTTTTTAGCTTAGAAACCCCCAAAATTTTTATAGCGATGGGATAATGACTCCACCAGAAAAGTGGCGAAAGATAGTCGAATTGAATGGACAATATTCCGTTCTTTTCACTATAAAAAGGCCGCGAACTTATCCGACTACCTATATAATTTCCTGTTAAAGAAATATATAGAGAAAAATTACTGCTTACAAAATTTACTATAAAAAATATTTCAACGCAAAATAAATATTTAAAATATATTTTTTTTACTTCATTTCATTTTAAAAGAGGATTTTATTCGGTAAAATATTTGATTATATGATTGGGAATTTTAATTATTTACAATTTGGTTACATCCCAATTTAGTTTAAATAAATATTTTTTTGTAGTCTAAAAAGCCATAAGTTAGCCACAGATTTAGTCAGAATAATAATAACTCAACTTAGTCATGCACAATCCAGTATACGCTTTCTCAAAGCCATAACTCTCCTTACAATGTTTTTACTCTAATATTCCTGTCTAAATTTACGTAAATTCCTGGCATTTTTTGATAATTTTTTTATAAGATTTTTACGTTATTAAATTTTACCTCAAAATTTTCGCCCACCAATTTTTGTGGATTAATTAATATCTTTTTACGCATAAATATCAATACAAATTTTCAATATAAACCAACCATGACTTTTAGAGTCCGATAACTAGACAGAAAACCAAGTCAAGAACGAACTTGCCTTAGTTTTAGATAGTGTTTGAAAACGTAGCCTCATTACAGACTGCTTTTATGGTCTTTGTAATCATGATCAATCTGAGACAGAATTTTGATTTATCCGGTTATTTTATAACGCACATAAATATTCGAATGCAGATTTTCAATATAAACCAACTACAACTTTTAGAGATTATTAGGCATTTCTTAAATGGAACTTGGCTTAGTTGTGATTGGAAACTAGCCTTTATATTATTTACTATTTATGATCAGTTCTAAGACCGAAAATCATCTGTTTATTCTGTAAATATATTTTACAACCAAGATAAATATTTAATGCAGATTTTCAATATAAATCATTAACTTTTAGGGAACATTAAATATTTCTTAGAGGGCTCTATTTTATGTGCAACTTTAGGATTGCTTAATATTTTTGATCGTTTAGAGAGTGTATTGAGTATTGAGTGTTGCAATTTTAAAGTAGGTCTAGAGAGACCATCTTAGTTTTCGTTTTGATTGGAAACTAGTCTGTATAAGGTCTCTATCTCTATAATCATGACTATTTCTTTTTCTAGGGACCAGAATGGTTTATTTATTCAAGTGTTACATTTGGATATAAACTGAATTTATCATTTGCCAGCAAATGTCAAGGCAAAGAGGAAATTTAATAACGCAATTTTTTCCTAAAGTTGACTCGTTTTATCAAGTCCTTGCGTCAATACTCGACATCTTGATGTAATAAGCGGTATACTACAAAAATCTGTCAAAAATGACACTATGCCAAATTCAAATTTCCGAATGTTAGGTATAGCCCGATATATTTTGATGTCTATCAACTTATGTCAAATTAAAACTATAAAGTCAATATTTATCAAATTGCTTGGAGATTGATAGAGCTATTTAAAGGCCGTTTAAACGTTGAAATAATTTGAAAAACTAAGTGTTTGATAGTGATGTGTTTGGCAAACAAAAACTTTACGTGCTTAATGAACTACGTGTTTGGCAAACAAAAACTTTACGTGCTTAATGAACTACGTGTTTGGCAAACAAAAGCTTTACCTGTTTATTGAACTACGTGTTTGATAGTGACGTGTTTGGCAAACAAAAACTTTACGTGTTTAATGAACTACGTGTTTGATAGTGGTGTGTTTGGCACACAAAAACTTTACGTGTTTAATGAACTACGTGTTTGATAGTGGTGTGTTTGGCAAACAAAAACTTTACGTGTTTAATGAACTACGTGTTTGATAGTGGTGTGTTTGGCAAACAAAAACTTTACGTGTTTAATGAACTACGTGTGTGATAGTGACGTGTTTGGCAAACAAAAACTTTACCTGTTTAATGAACTAGGTATTTGACAAACAAAAACTTTACGTGTTTAATGAACTACGTGTTTGGCAAACAAAAACTTTACGTGTTTAATAAACTACGTGTGTGATAGTAACGTGTTTGGCAAACAAAAACTTTACGTGTTTAATGAACTACGTGTTCGATAGTGACATGTTTGGCATATTAAAATTTTACGTGTTTAATGAACTACGTGTTTGGCAAACAAAAACTTTACGTGTTTAATGAACTACGTGTTTGTTAGTGACGTGTTTGCAGATATTTGAAAGAAATTTTGATTGACTGCATGTTGGAAAATATGTTTGAAAGATTAAGAGTGTTTTTAAAATAACACGCGCGAATATATGTATTTGACAATGTAATTTTTCGAGTTTTATTATCTTATATGACAATAGAGCAATTAGCACATTGTGACAAGTACAAATTTTCTTCGTAATTAACAATTTTAAAGACAAAACAATACAAAACTGGTTTCGTCAATGTCCAGTCATATCATTTTCATAATACAGAAAAAGACCGAATATGAATTAAAATTATCAAGTGTATATGGCATGTTTTAAAAAAACATGATGAAAATTATTTTAAAAATAAGGCCATGGTTGACAAATTTGACTGTGCGATGGCGTTCTTGTTTGTCAAATAAGTAGATTGAACTAAAATTTGTCAAATTATTTAAAAGTTTAAAGGGCGCTTTAGCATAGAAAAGTTAGTATAAGTGGTTGGGGGGGGTAATGGGGGGTATATAAATATAAGCGCGTGGTAGTGTTGCCGAAATATCCATAGATCCGTTATCAATAGTCGACTTTGAAAATCATTATGATACCGATAGTACCAATGCTATGGGGAGTTTTGGACTATCAATAGCAGCGCATATTTTAATATTATCGATTCGGTTTGTAGGTAATTTAGAATATCACTATGAAAAAAATCTTATCGATAGTCCAAAATTATCGACATTTAGAAATATCGATATTATGGATGGTCCAAAACTATTGATATTGTCGATAGTTTTAAATTATCGATACTATCGATATTATTAATAGCTGAAAATTATCAATAGTCCAAAACTATCCAACACTATCGACATAACTATCGATACAGTTTCCACCGCGCGACTATCGACAGAGTACACGACCAACAGTTCAGTTGCGCACGGGCGGCGCCGGCGAGTGGTGGTGCCGCTCGAGATCCTCTAGTGAGAGCGCGTTGGGCACGTGCACGGAGGGCAGTTTGCCGGCGGAAGCACGAGCTAACAATTCCGGGGAGAACCACCTGGCTAACTGGTTGTCGCCACCGCCGCCGGCTGATACCACGCCGGCGTTCATCTCTGCAAACACAATGCCACCGGTCAGGGTCGATTCACATCTGCAGACACCGTACGTGGCAGACACGTATGTAACAGCAAAGACACCAAAATAGAAAAATTGCATGCAGATTTTATTCACAAACTAGATGCTTAACCAACTGAGCTATAGAAGCTATAGCTATAAGAGCCGTCAGTAAATTTTTTTATACATTCAGTGAATCAGTTAATGTATGCATGTGTTGTTGTACGTAGTAAGCAAGGCCAGTTGTCTGCAAACTTATATATTTTACCATGTGTACAAGCACAGACACCAATAAATATTAAGTGCCAATTTTTAATTCGCAAGTATTTATTGTAAATAAAGAAACGTTGTTAAATTGTCATTTCGGATATAATGAACATTTTTCAGACGCTCAAAAAACTGTTAATGCCCAATGGTACATTGAAGTGTTTACCAATTGTATTCGATGTGTTAAATCAAAAAAGTCTTAAAACAGGTTTGAGAGGGCTTTTCTTCCATCATGACAATGCATCAGCTCACAAAGCAAACTTCGCCAAGAGTTTTTGAAGACCACAGGAATCCAACAATTGAGCCACCCTTCTTATAGCCCTGATTTAGCTCCATGCGACTTCTTTCTCTTTCCAAAAGCGAAGCTTGGACTACGTGGCATTCTTTTCGACAGCCCTGAACACGATCGGAATGCGTTTATGACAGTTGTTGAGGACCTCGCTAAAGAATAGTATCGCCAGGCTTTAAATCTTAGTTCAGACGAATGAATGGCTACATGGAGACTAATGGAGAGTATTTTGACAAGTTGAAATGAAAAATTGTGTTGTAACGCAAATATGTTTTTTTCTCAAAATTTACCCAGTCACCCACTTGATGGAAAAATTAATAAATCTAGGGTTTCGTACGAAAACTTGTTGTCTGTGTTATTTTAAAGAAAAAATATAATTGATTAGGTTGGTTTAATTATTTAATGTCATTTTCTATACTCGATAATGAATATTACCCGGAAAATTCAAAATGTAACTAACTTTTTTGTTCTAATTAACAATGCAAAGGTTTAACATTTGGAGTTAAATAAATAAGAAAATTCTATAGTTAGATAGCTGTTGGCCTATTTACTCTCCTTTGGTATAGATTGGTACAGATTAACAAGGGACTTGGATTAATAGGAGTCACTTATCAGTTGTCAATCTCAAATTTTGTCCTGATGAACAGGGCGTCGTAGTTACTTCGGAGATCATCAGACTCCAAAGAATGGGACACATCAACAGCACCGTCAATGTCCGAAAAATCGAAATCAATTATCATAATTTTTTATATGTTCTCTAAACTTAATCGATTTTTTTATATGTAAATGTGTATTGAAATGATCATCAATATTTCATGTATTCAACAAATAACAAATTTATTAAACGATAGTTCATTTATTAAACAAGGATCTGACATGGCCGCCTTAACATTTCTAATTGATATCGTTTCATTTGAATCAAACGATTATAAAATATCAGGTGTATCATCAACATCATAGTTTCTCGCATAATAAAACGATACTTCGAGCCAAGTACGCCATCTTGTAATGACAGGCTGTGGAGGCAGTGGCAAACTCGGTAAAGAAAAGTAAACTCATTTAAGCCTTTAAGCCTTTAAGCCATTGACTCTGTTCGGATAACATACTGGAATATTTTTACACTATTTCGTAGGACCTTATAAGTTAAAATAATTGAATGTCACATACCATTGAGGCTCCTCTGATGGGACTGTACAATCAGCTGGTGCAGAGTGGTACCGGCGGCCACGCCGCGAGTTATGTTATTCATGTTGTTCATGTTATTCAGATTGGCCAGCTGGAATACAACCAAATACAGAGTTCAATATTTTTATAAAATTACATAGGTTGCGTCAATAGGGTAATATTTTGTAAATAATTATAAAGATAGAATCGTTTATTTGCGAGAATGTGAGTACAATATAAGTCACATTATTGATAAGCATTGAAGTGTGGCATTACAAGAAAGAAAAAAAACAGGATGCAAATATTTAATTTTGTTTCATTCCCAATAAACAAATACTTTTACTCGACTTTAGACTATATTTAAATAACACGCAATATGAAATAATTAGTAGGAAATAGGCGTTTGACGAGTCCACAGCTTTTTAAGGACTTGACCAAAAACTAAAACGAAACTAAAAAACTATATTGACGAGTCACGACCACGATAACACTTGACTATTAATACTACTTGAGTCCCTGGCAAGATGCAATCATAATATGACGTATTCAGACAATTGACAAATTAGAAATTTTAACTTGGCCAGTTGAATACTCCGTCAAAACTTACTGAATTTTAGTCCTAGAATAAAATTCAATATTTCTTAATTGAATTTTATTCTAGCAGTAGGTATTTTTTATTTAACCCTATGTAACTCATAGCCGTTATGTTTTCAGTATTTAACGCTATGTAACTTACAGCCGTTATGTTTTCAGTATTTAACCCTATGTAACTTACAGCCGTTATGTTTTCAGTATTTAACGCTATGTAACTTACAGCCGTTATGTTTTCAGTATTTAACGCTATGTAACTTACAGCCGTTATGTTTTCAGTATTTAACGCTATGTAACTTACAGCCGTTATGTTTTCAGTATTTAACGCTATGTAACTTACAGCCGTTATGTTTTCAGTATTTAACGCTATGTAACTTACAGCCGTTATGTTTTCAGTATTTAACGCTATGTAACTTACAGCCGTTATGTTTTCAGTATTTAACGCTATGTAACTTACAGCCGTTATGTTTTCAGTATTTAACGCTATGTAACTTACAGCCGTTATGTTTTCAGTATTTAACGCTATGTAACTTACAGCCGTTATGTTTTCAGTATTTAACGCTATGTAACTTAAAGCCGTTATGTTTTCAGTATTTAACGCTATGTAACTTACAGCCGTTATGTTTTCAGTATTTAACGCTATGTAACTTACAGCCGTTATGTTTTCAGTATTTAACGCTATGTAACTTACAGCCGTTATGTTTTCAGTATTTAACGCTATGTAACTTACAGCCGTTATGTTTTCAGTATTTAACGCTATGTAACTTACAGCCGTTGTTTTCAGTATTTAACGCTATGTAACTTATAGCCGTTATGTTTTCAGTATTTAACGCTATGTAACTTACAGCCGTTATGTTTTCAGTATTTAACGCTATGTAACTTACAGCCGTTATGTTTTCAGTATTTAACGCTATGTAACTTACAGCCGTTATGTTTTCAGTATTTAACGCTATGTAACTTACAGCCGTTATGTTTTCAGTATTTAACGCTATGTAACTTACAGCCGTTATGTTTTCAGTATTTAACGCTATGTAACTTACAGCCGTTATGTTTTCAGTATTTAACGCTATGTAACTTACAGCCGTTATGTTTTCAGTATTTAACGCTATGTAACTTATAGCCGTTATGTTTTCAGTATTTAACGCTATGTAACTTATAGCCGTTATGTTTTCAGTATTTAACCCTATGTAACTTACAGCCGTTGTTTTCAATATTGAACCCTATGTAACTTATAGCCGTTATGTTTTCAGTATTTAACCCTATGTAACTTACAGCCGTTGTTTTCAATATTGAACCCTATGTAACTTATAGCCGTTATGTTTTCAGTATTTAACCCTATGTAACTTAACAGCCGTTGTTTTCAGTATTTAACCCTATGTACCTTATAGCCGCTATGTTTTCAGTATTTAACCCTATGTAACTTACAGCCGTTGTTTTCAATATTGAACCCTATGTAACTTATAGCCGTTATGTTTTCAGTATTTAACCCTATGTAACTTACAGCCGTTGTTTTCAGTATTTAACCCTATGTAACTTATAGCCGCTATGTTTTCAGTATTTAACCCTATGTAACTTACAGCCGTTGTTTTTAATATTGAACCCTATGTAACTTATAGCCGTTATGTTTTCAGTATTTAACCCTATGTAACTTACAGCCGTTGTTTTCAGTATTTAACCCTATGTAACTTACAGCCGTTGTTTTCAATATTTAACCCTATGTAACTTACAGCCGTTGTTTTCAGTATTTAACCCTATGTAACTTACAGCCGTTGTTTTCAATATTGAACCCTATGTAACTTATAGCCGTTATGTTTTCAGTATTTAACCCTATGTAACTTACAGCCGTTGTTTTCAGTATTTAACCCTATGTAACTTATAGCCGCTATGTTTTCAGTATTTAACCCTATGTAACTTACAGCCGTTGTTTTCAATATTGAACCCTATGTAACTTATAGCCGTTATGTTTTCAGTATTTAACCCTATGTAACTTACAGCCGTTGTTTTCAGTATTTAACCCTATGTAACTTACAGCCGTTGTTTTCAATATTGAACCCTATGTAACTTATAGCCGTTATGTTTTCAGTATTTAACCCTATGTAACTTACAGCCGTTGTTTTCAGTATTTAACCCTATGTAACTTACAGCCGTTGTTTTCAATATTGAACCCTATGTAACTTATAGCCGTTATGTTTTCAGTATTTAACCCTATGTAACTTACAGCCGTTGTTTTCAGTATTTAACCCTATGTAACTTACAGCCGTTGTTTTCAATATTGAACCCTATGTAATTTATAGCCGCTATGTTTTCAGTATTTAACCCTATGTACCTTATAGCCGTTATATTTTCAATATTTGGACCCACTATAATTTAATCAATCGACTCACCGACGTTGGTACTTGCTGTCTCTGTTGTGGGATTGGATACGAACGCATGCCGCCCCCCATTTGCTGAAAGGAAACATAGTTTTTTATAAATGTTCCTATACATATCCGAAGTTGGTGGCTTGACTGTCAACATTCACTGGCAAAAGTTATGAATATCGCGGACGGCCCATTTCATTAACACTATCTTCAAAAAATGAATGACGTAATTATTATTATTTATTTTTATCAAACGCAATAATCATAGGTAGGGTTACTTTCAAGACTCATAAAACTATGTTAGTTATATATGTGGAATCGTAGTGGCATGCTTTTTAACTGATAAACGTTACCAAGATTAATAAGGGTCATTTACACGAGTAGTTTCTCGAATGGTTTGGGCGAGAATATTATATACCTAAATAAGACTCCCGTATGCGACCAAACTTAATATGACGCTCTACACACAAATATTAATTGCCAACGAGGCGATAAGCCAAGATGACCGTCTACACATGTTTGACACTTAATTTTGACATGTCGTTACATATTTTTTGCTAAATTCTAATCGTATTTGAAAATCACAATCACTACACTAGATGGTACGATAATAGAATGATGATATTAGAACTTTCATCACGGTATAAAAATCTACCATATATACATGTGTTCGTTTCAGATCCTATCGCGCAAACTAACTCCGAGCATAGCTCTCCCCATAGCTCACTGAGTGATTTTGAACTTATGAATCGGACGTAGTGTGGGACGCCCTTCGAGCGGATGACTTAACGATTTAAAGAAATTCCCCGATGGTGGTTGTATGAGAAGAGTCGAGGATCGTGTGTGGTGGCGCGGGAAAGGCCTGGATCCAGCAGTGAAGACACATAGGCTGATGGTATGTTATATATACATACCTGTTGGTGGTTGAGGTAGTGCTGCTGATAGTCTGCTGGGGAAGGCGTGTAACCCATCTGAGGAGCCACGCCGCTCTGATTACCCTATAAAATACAACCTTGGTTCTTTTCTTGGCTGAACTGAGCATCGAAGTCGTTGCAGACGGTAGCTGCTCCGACACCATGCCAATTAATGTTAGTGTCCCCACATGGCTCTGTGATTTCTCCTACACTGTTTCTTCTGCATATCAACGACCGTCGGTAACGTGCGTTATTGTGCAGACGACAGTACTGGGGAGGCTTTATATAAGGGCCGTGCGAATATCTTTGTGTGCGGATTGTATCCGAAATCAAGAACTCCTTAGACCGAGTTTCGACTTGAGATAAGTGTTTGTATTCACCGCTAAGAAAGTTCCCTTTGTCGTGCCACCTCGATTTCAGAACATTCGTCTCAAGATCTTTGAGTTTTGGAATCCTTGGCGTCGCTAGTTCGAGCAAAGTCTAGTTTCGGAGTCATCTGGAGAGCTAGACAAAAACTGCTAGTAAAACACTCGGTTTAAAAGGCTCTTCAATTTGATGTCAACTTCGGATTTTTACCATCGCACCGCTCGTCATCGCTGTGCGGTTCACCTGCAGTTCCTTCACAGAGTCGCTGCGTAAAGTGCGGTCAAAAATACACTTTATACCGCGAACCCGAAAGTACCTGACGTTCTTCCGTTACGCTACGACATTGGGCTCTTCAAAAGAACCGTTTTAGTTTTTACCAAATTTTTCACACACGTTTACTAAATAAACAAATACCCCAAAAAAAAAAAACGTAAAATCATACGTCTATTAACGCATAATCCAGACTTCAGGAAAGATTCGATTATACCTTATATAGTACGATTACATACACCTATACTAATATAATGACTCCGAAAATGTATATCTATCTATCGCCTTGTTTGTTACGTCTTCACGGTGAAACCACTGAACCAATTTTAATAAAATTTGGAATAAAATCCATGCAGATGGAGCCGCGGGCAAAAGCTACTAGTACTTTATAAATATATTCATTATATTCCCTATATCGTGGAATTCATTTTTGAGTCGGCTGAAATAAATCTTCAACACACATTATTTTTGCAAAAAAAATCAGTTTTGTTTTAATAGTGCACAATTCTTTTTTTAAAATGTAAGTTTATCTTACCTTGACAATGGGTCTTCCTTGTGGCATTTTGAGGGGTTGAGTCCACTGTTGCTGCTTCGGGCTGAGTACATCTGCTTCCTTCTCTGCGGTCATTTTGCGTAACACCTGAACGACAGTTACAATTATGAAAAAGATTGTAATAGTTTTTAATTTTTGAATTTGGAATTTCAATCCAAACGCAAGATAACCAAGTTCAAATGAACAAACGGCAATTTCATAGGTAAGGCCCTAATAATAAGTATATAAGGTTAAATTCGATTCAAAATTAATGCTGTATTTTGCCCTGACTTAAGAAAAGTGGACTTTAATAGAAATATTTTAATAGAAACTTAATTAGTCTGTTTGTAAATTACTTTTTCATTGTATTTTAACTTTGTAAGACTGATTTTAATTTAATATAAGAAACAGTTTCTTAAATTAAAAAGAGATAATAACAACACACCGAGGTGGGTGTAAAAGAGATCGGTGTAGGCTGTTTCGCCTGCTGCATTTCGTGTCTCCGACGGTAGTTCTCCTTCTGTTCCTCCAACTTCTTCTTGATGAGTGCACCTTGCATTATGGACTGCGTGTGCGCAGCTAACTCGCGGGGAGACGGGATGCGGGTTGATACACCTGTAGACATACCAGACATTCATAGACACAACATAACACTGCCAAAGTTCAAGTGTTGTCCTTATCGGAACTGGTTTAGGCGGATAATGTGCAATTCGCGAAATATGGAATTAATTAGAATACAATTCGAATCTTAATCATAATTTTGGTCGCACAAAAATATTAAACCGAGCTACAAATGTGAAGCAGATCAATATACAAACGTATAGTATTATATGTATAAACAGTATGTAAGCGTTGTATTCACGAAGACAGAAACTATGAATTGCGTTTATGAGTGAACATGAAAATATTATGCAACAATTCTTTACTTTTGTAAAAAAATCTTTTATTATTATTTTTCTTGAATGTATTTGCTAAATACAGAAAACTAAGTATTTTTATATTTAAAAAGAAAAATATATATGTAACATTTCACGTCAATTAATTGCAAAATCCATGGTTTCAGTTTTCGAAAATATTCTAATGCACCTGGTTGTCCAGTAAATAGTGGCTAATCTTGGTTAGTTAAAAGTCGCACGGTTATCTAGATATCGGCCCGTTTTTGATTTGTTGAAAAATTGGCATCCATGGTCAATAATTTTTGTGCTGCAGTTACAAATGAAGGAAAATTCACATTCTGTTTCGTGTTTATTATTCTCTGTTAAATGTAAATCAGTATTTTGCATTTACTGTTATGGTATCTTCAAAAATTGACCCTCAGTTACGAAAAAACCGTGCTCCAGCTGATTTCCAGTTTCTTCGGAATTTGGGTGACTTTTTACAGGGGAAAAATTCAACTCCATTGTGACAGGCAGTGAAAAACACCTTCATCGATACATCTACAACCAATCAGATGTACTTAGGAAATGACTCATCGACAAACCGACAGTCATCTACCTGCGCGTGCGCTTATCGACAAACAAAACATTTTTTGCGCATCATTATTGACAATGATTTATGACCCAAACCTTGCGTTAGTAACGGCGCTACTATAGTTAAAAGACACTAATTATTTCATTACTCATGTAAGGTTGTTAAAGAGATAGTTGGCAAAAACTAAACTGTATTTACTTCAATGCAATTCAATTCAGTAGAAATGTTTATTGTATTGGTATCTAAATCCTTTAACAAGCTGCCAAAAGTATTTATAAATATATAACCTATCCAAAATTTAAAAATAAGATAAGTCAATG
This sequence comes from Sesia apiformis, assembly GCA_914767545.1. NCBI lineage: Eukaryota > Metazoa > Arthropoda > Insecta > Lepidoptera > Sesiidae > Sesia > Sesia apiformis. The sequence continues at coordinate 3,377,293 of OU611968.1, forward strand.
GCTCATGAGCGATCAGTTTTCATAGATTCATTCGTAGAATGACTTTTTAATTTATGAGTAATGGAAACATTTCTCGATGTTATAGATTGATGTGTAGTGTTCTGTATTTTTGTGTAATGTTAGTATTGATGTATTTAATTGTTTACGCGTGGTAACCGGTAGCTGTATGTAATTCATTATTGTTTGACCTGATATGTATTAGCTGGCATACATGAACTGTAAATTGAATAGTACCTTTGTATATGATATGGATGAATTAATCTGAAACTTTATAATTTTGCACACCGGTACAACAAATTGGAGGCCAAGACCGCATTACCATCTAGATAAAACCATTGGTTTAGCAAATAAATAATGTAAATTCATCCGATAGGTCATGAGCTGGGCTATCGACAGTCTCAAACTTGGCCACTATTTAATGAGCACCTGTACAAAGCGTAAGCTTTAATACCGTCACACAATTTCCATCTTTTAACAATCATGCAAGTAAATACTACAATTACACGCACGACACCAACTTTGTTTTTTTTTACCTGGATGGGGTACAGTCATATTGGGACTAGTCGGCATTATGGGCGACACACAGTACGCTGCGTCCAATGTGCAAATGTTAAGCTTAATATATTTTAACATTTTTTAAATTATTTTGCTACTATTTACAGTACAATTACATACTGACCGACTGACTGACAAATATTATGCACTAATGTTATAAAACCCTGACTCCTGAACTAGGGTAGACCTGTATCTCAGGGGCCAGGCTAAAACCTAAAAAAATATTTTTTAGTTTATTTATTTTATAGTTTAAAAACTAAAATTATATTTTTGTTTAGTTTTTAAACTAATTAACTATACGCTAAAAATCAAATTTTTAATTTACATTTTTTATTTTATTGTCTTGAATATGTTTCAAGCTAAATATGGTAATGAAGCTCTATTTTCGATAAATTTGTAATCAATTGTACTTAGAAAACGTTTATAGTATTGTTATTATTATTATGGACCTAAATAAAATTAATAAAGTCCCAAAATGTGTCAAAAAGCATTTCAGCTGTCCATTGCAAGTGTCCATTTGCAGCCTCTTTTTCATTTTAGAGATAAATAGATTTTCTAAATAATTCTGAGTTATAAATTGATCATTGATAAAATTAAACTCTTACCTGGATGTGGCAGTGGTGAAAGTGGTAATGGCTGATGATGTGACGGAACCACCAAGTGGGGAGGAGCGGCTGTGCTGCCAGGGAGGGGGGAGCCGCCCATCTGAACACATAGTATATATTTTGTTTTATTTATAAACACACAGTTACTGAAATGTATTACAGTACAGATTTTATAAAAAAAACATTGTAAAACTGAATATACTTACTAATTGATTTCAGTAAAATTAATTTTGATAAATTTAAAGGACGAAAGTCAAGTAGTAAACGTGTGTAATTGATGAAGAATGAAGCCATGAATTCAGTTTATTATTCTGACTTCACTGACATGAGATTGACATATTTTAGTTTATCTATTTAAACGGGTTAAGACCCGTTTGCCTACGAATGTTTACCTTATTTATTTTACTCGACGTTTCGATTGGATTGCACCAACCGTGGTCACGAGCTGACTGAAGAGGCGGATAGTTCACGTCGAGAATTGCGAGAATTTTCATCAACTACCCGCATTTGTTCTTCATATTTCGGAAAGTTGCGGCACAGAACACTCAAAATATCAGAAGTAGCGTCAGACGAAAAAACCCGAGGTTTAATTTTATTCAATTTATTAATTACTGGATTCCATATGGAAGACAATTTGTATCGAACTTCTCAATTGAAATTTCTGTTTTTTTATTTCAATTGCGTCAATCACAATCCTGAGGAAATAGTGGCGATCAGTGGAGGATTTTTGGACCATGGAGTTCTAGTTCTATCCAGTGATCGAACCCGGCGTTGAGTGCATGGTCCGCTATCGCCGATTTATTCGTCTGGCAGTTCTTCACAGCTGCGATATATTTTGACCCTTTCTGCTACAGTGCGCTTTGTTTTGCCTTGTAGGAACTACCACAGCTACAGTTATAGACACCTCGCATTTGATAGGGTATTACATCTTTTGGTGTGTGTAGGTTTTCCGCTACTTTGGGGGACCCGTTTAAATAGATAAATATGTGTGAAAAACGCGAAAATCTCAAATGTTATATATATATATATATATATTGGTTTGCAATAAAATCAAATATTTTTTTATATATATATTTTTTGTAATTTTTAGACATTTAAGTACACAAATCCCAAATTGATTAGAAGAACTGATTAAAATTGATTTAGAAGAATATGTAATATTTCACATCTATTAATTGAAAATCATAGACTCATTTCAGTCTTCGGGAACACATCTACCACAATCTGTATACACTATGTATATGTATATACGGATGGAACAAATAAATACGCTGTGGAGGGAAAGTAGATACTTTATATATTGAAGATACTAAATGTTATTCAACAGAAAATGTATTTTATTTTTAAAAAATCAAGAAAACTGCATTCGTAGAATAGATAAATATACAGAAAATAATTATATTCGCAAATTAGTTTACTGAAGCTGTAGGTAGCTCCAGTAAACTAATTTACTATAATGAGATGTTCTAAATGAGATGTATTTCTCTCGAATGCAAAGTCCTATTCTTTTAACAAATTCACTCCGTGTCGCCTTTCGTATAGTGTTATGATGAATATTCATAATAACATTTTGAATTTAGTTTTAACTATAATAGTCCAAAGGATTGTGACTCTTAAAGTTGGTGGATTGTGGTGCTCTGCAGCGGGACGTTAAAAAGCTGAGAAAAAATAACTAAAGCGAATAACCAAGTAGTACCTGTCTCTGCTGCTGCAGCCGCAGTATGGTGTGCAGCACCTCCCTGTGGCGGCTCTGCAGTCCAGGGTTATTCAGCTGCTGGATCAGGTGCTGTGCTGTGATTTCGCCAGCTTTCAAGCCTGACACGACAATGAATTTGATATTATAAACCGACCCGTTACGCGTGGTACATCCGCTATGACCAAACAGTTGTACCATGGGGATCTATTTTTTCCCAGTGGAACTATTGGTCCAAAGAACAACCAACCAATATTTAAATTCGTTTCCCCATGATACAACTTAATGAATTTATGCAAGGTTAGTACTAATATGGATAAACTAAAAATGTATGTATTTATTGTATACATATGTATATATTGTATACTTAATACAAACATATTATCCTTAAAATAAAACTTAAACGCAAAATAAGCTCAATTTTGAAAGCTGATGTCTTTTTTGACGAGATCAACCATTTTGGTTGAGAGCAACCAAGATATTATTATGCAAATAGTTGTACTAATGGGCATAGATATGCACTTTCCAATGGTATACAACTGGACACTTGTTAGTGGCTGTACCACGGGTAGAGATACATTACGATAACATTGGCCAACGGCTAATCCGGAAACGCACGAACGCGTCATCCACGTCTATGAATTACCGTATCTCTAATTACATACTGTATTTAGGAGACAAATACAAAACTGTATGAATATGTCACGAGTCAGTGCAGAGAAATATATGGAGCTGTTATTTTCCGTTGAAAAACTAATGACATTGTATCTTTACTAAACACTATATTGCTAGATAATTGTATTACATTTTTTCTACTTAGGTCTTATTTATTTATGAATATTTGCATACTAGATAATTAATTACAATAAGTATCTACAGTGTAATGTATGTAGATATAACTTTATATTGCTTTTAAATCATTAGCCTTATTCACATTATATCTTAAAAAATCAACACCTATATTACAGCATCTACATAAGTTAAACTACAAATTTCCGGAACTGGCCACTTACATAAACAATATATAAAAAGTAATAATATTTATATAATAATACAATATATAAGTAATAATACAATATATAATATTTGAAAATGGAACTCTTTGGCTGTAGAATAAAGTTTGTTTCATCTAGCTTTTTGTTTTTAAATTGTGGCGTCATTTTAAAAATGGCGTGTCTACATTACGATGGATTGAACTCGTGGAAATTTTCGCTGTATGATTTTCTACAATTTTAAGTGTAATTTGACAGGTCAGCAGAGCCTCTTGACTTTTGCAGAGCTTTTGACGATGAAGCACCAAGCAAGACGACAATTTATAGCTGGTTTGCAGAATTCAAGCACGGTAGTGTCAATCTCACTGATGAATTTCATGAGGGTCGCCCGTCCACCGCTGTCAACAATAAAAACATCGATGCTGTGCGTCATATGATCGAAACAGACAGGCATGTGACCTACCTTGAGATTCGGGCATCCTTAGGCATAGGCATGAGTCAGATACGATCAATCTTACACAAACATTTGGCTGTGCAAAAGCTGTACTCGCGATGGATCCCACACAATTTGATTGAGGCTCTAAAACGAAACGCATCACACCAAGTGATGCCACGCATTCAAGGAAGGGACGTCAAATTTGATTTGAAACATAGTAACATAGTAGTTAAAAATGTTCCTATATTCCGATCATTGGTTCGACTTTCACCCCGTACTAATGTACTTGCTATTGCCATTCTTAATGGCACGAATTATAATGTGATTTCTTCTTAGGAGCGCAGAATGGTCACCTAGTTAATTTTCTATTTCCTTTTTTTGATTGTTCCCTTCGCGTTCAATTTAGTGTACGTGTGTAGTACTCACCGTGTAGTATGGCCTGTGCTTCAGGTCGTTGCAGCAAATCCCTGTCGACAGGCGAGAGCCCCGCCATATCGCCCTGTTGCTGCTGCTGTCGCTGCAATGACATACATACACTTACATACTGCACTCAACATATCACTGAAATTAGGTTTTTTTCATGATTTATACATAGTACAATTCTAGTATATCTTTTATTCTACGCATGTCGTCCGAGCCGCGAGCTCGCGCCGCCGGCGCCCGTCATGAGTAATGGACGCTACGACAGGCGCTACGTTTTAGACAGGGCAACAAAACCTTACGTTTGTAACTTTAGATTCATTGCTTAAAATTATTTTATTTCTCGTTAGAACGTTTTTATTTTAAATTGGTTGTATATTTAGTACACGTTGTATATTTATTTACATAGAAATCTGCAGCTTCATCTAAAGCATCGTTTCTCAAGCTGGGGTTCGCCATCATATATTTATTTATATATAGAGGGGGTCGCAATTGGTCAGGAAAAAATAAGCATTTATGTTTGACTAGCGGTGCCAGCCAGCTACTTCGTTCGCGGGAACTTGTGATTCTCGCGGGAACTTCATAATTAATCTGGATAAAAAGTAACCTGAATGTTGACCGAGCATATAAGTTATATAACTGTACAAAGTTTCATTAAAATCCGTCCCAGTGGTTTTTGCGTGATGCGCATTCAGACAGACAGAGAAAAATTACAAAAAATGTTGTTTTGGTCTCTTTTCTCTTTTTTTTGGTGTTTGTACACTACAATGACTTTTTTTAAATATTGTTTGTTCAGATACGGTTCTGTTGCGATTGCATTATATGTATAAAAAATGTCTTACATTATTGATTATTCATGATTTATAATCATATGTTAAACGGTAGAAAACATAATTAGGATCTAATTATTAATAAGGGGATCGTGAGGGTGGGTATTCCGTGACGTGAGCGGTGATAGCCTAGTGGTATATTTCCATAGTCGATTCACATTCGTATGATCGTGAGTTAAAATCCTCGGCCCATATTATTGACTTTCTACTTAAATATGGATTTTTAAAGATTGTCACTAGCTCGGCGGTGAGGGAAAACCATCTGAAGAAAGCCGCGTAATCGTGAAATTATAAAAAACCTCGAGTATGTGTGTCCACCAATCCGCATTGGACCGGTGTGGTGAATTATGCTCCGAAACACTCTATTATAGTTTTATTTGTTCATGACTTGCCGCCCATTTAGTATTTTTTTGGTGTTCATTTAAATTCAAGCCACTTAATAATAACAGTGGTAAAACCAATTATAGATTTCACATAGTAATATGTATAATAAGTACAAAATATTTAACTACAAGACAGTGTAAAGAATATAGGAACACAAAAACAAGAAGTACACATCCCGGCCGAAAGTAATAAACATCGACTATGATCGGTTAGCTTCGTTTTTGTAGAGCGTCGTCGCTGTCGTAACGGCACACTACAGAGACGACGTTCTACAAAACCGAAGCTAGTCGATAGTCTCTTTCTAAAGCCGGATGTGTATTACTTTAGGCCGGGAATTGTACATATGATTGCGCTACAGAATATCAAATTTTATATTTATAAGGTTACAATAACATTTTCGCTTTAAATTACAGGCAGGCTGCCATTGAACAAAAACAATAATAGATAACACTAATAATACTATTTTTTAAGGTCCACTTGATGGTAAGTGGATACTGTCGCGATACATGCCAACATCAGTTCAGAATGACAAACGTTGGCACGCCTCCGAATGCGCTGTCTACCTTTGGATATATAGGAATGTATTTGGAGGAAGGGTTGGGAAAATGGGGAGGGATAGTATGGGATGGGAATGGGCTCTAGCATTTCCCACTCAATGCCGAAACATATTTGGGAAAATAGGATGAAGTAGGAAATGCAGTACATTTCGAGGTAGTCTTCTGTGAACTATGTTTACCTGCACCTGTAGGAGCTTGTATAGGAGATCCTGCGGGATGTGCGGCTGCTGAGGCTGAGGCGGAGGCTGCGGTTGCACCTTCTGTTGCGCCTCCATGCTTTTGTTCAACATCTGCGTATATGCAAATGGTGACGGATGTTACTTTTAAATAAAAATACACTGCTATCAGTAGAATTTATTTAATTATTTTATAAAGTTATCCAACAAGATACTATACATTTACATTAAAATTACTCATACATTAACATATATAGTATAAATATAGTAGCTCCCTTACACAGAGGATGAAAAAGAAATGTCTTATAGGAATAGGTGGACTGCATGACAGTTTAAGGTTGAGAAAAATAAAATTTAAATAACAGTCAAAAACAACTGACAATACGCAATATAACATTTGAGATTAATAATGAGAAATATAACGTTTTTCACACATATTTCTCTATTTAAACACAATAACTCAAGAATAGTGTCGATAACGAGAGTAACTTGTTTTTCCAGACATTATTTAATAACTTTTTGGCACTGTATTGTACAAAGGCGATCTGAATGCCTTAAGGCGACCAGTCAGTCGACAGTTGGTTAAATAAGTTGGACCGACCGATTGGCACAGTTGGTAGTGACCCTTGCTATGCAAAAAGTCCCGGGTTCGATTCCCGGTACGACATAATTTGTTTAAAAAAAAAGAAATGTATGTTCAAGTGTGGGTGTGTGTTTGTCTTTGTATATGTCTTTGGCCCCACGACACAGGGAATCCTAGTGTGGGCCATTGAGTGTGGCGTTATAAAAAAAATGTGATAAATTATATTATATATCCGTATATCGTCCACTGCTGGAGAGGAACCTCCTCGTGTACATTGTCTTATGCACGAGGGATGTATGATTATAAAACGTCACGCTGGCTAAGTGGATTTGCGAGTTCATTCTTTTAAAGGTGCTTCTATAGAGTTCTAGAGTGCTTTTATAAGTTTTTAGGTACTTCCTGGGCTAGGATAATAGAGCAGTGATAGCCCAGGGGTATCTATACTCGACTCACATTCGTTCAAATCCTCCGCCCGAACCACTGAGTTTCTACTTAAAATGGATTTAAAAAAATATATTACAAGCTCGGCGGTGAGGGAAAACATCGTGAAACCAGCATACTCCAGAATAAAAAAAATCTAGAGTATGTAATCCACCAATGTGCCACTGAGCCCGCGTGGTGGATTACGACCCGAAACCCCCCAGTGATTTAATACGGGAGACCTGTGCCCTGCAGTGGGATATTAAAAAAGGCTAATATATAAAAGTACTTCCTCAGGGCTTGTGGTAGCACAAACATCAATGTCATTATAATAAAGTGTCGTATTACCTGGAAGAGCGTCATGGGCTGGTGTGGTTGGGGCTGCGGTTGTGGCTGCGGTGGTGGCTGCGGTTGTGGTTGATGTGGCCTCTGTACTTCGGCAGCGGCCGGAACCACGTGGCCGCCTGACACTTGCGCCAGCTGTTAATAAAACTGGCTGTGTAGTAGCTACATAATATGGTTTAAAAAACTTAGGTTCTAGAAAACATACACAGAGATGTAACATTAAGAAGAAATAAGGAACTAGTGAAGAGAATGAGAAAAACGCCGATGACATTTTACTTTTACTTTTGTAAAAAGTAATTATACAAAAGTTGTAGCTTTACAAGCACTATTCGATGACATACAGTTTATCTATATATAAACGTCAAAGAATAATGGGCACGTTTGTATGAAAGCCGACCTGACCACTAATACAATTTTAATGTAAGTCAGCTTATTGGGTATAACCTAGTTATCATAAATAGATATTTTGTTTCCCAGATTAATGGGGTATCTATAAAAATGGTGCGTGGTAAATAAAAAACTTAATAGTAAAAATCAGACGCTAAAAACATCTGATCCTACAACGCCTATGTCGTGCTCGCTCTCATGTACACCTTTGGTGTGCTCAGATGGTCGCAGGCCGAATAAGACACACTGGATAGAAAAATCCGCTTAACCATGTCTCCCCACAGGATGCACCACCTAGGGCCCTGTACCGCGGCCGACTGTGTTACCGCCGGTGGTTGTGTCACTGTTTGGCGTGGATTTTGGTTTGGAGGCATCATCGGCCTTTACTTCTTCCAAAATGAGCAAGGAGCTGCACTCACTGTCAACGGCGACAGGTGACCTTTGTGGTCGATAGGTGATGATAACCGATTATTTGTGGTCCCGGTTAGATGATATGGACATTAGTCATATGTGGCTTCAACAAGACGGCGCCACGTACCACACAGCGCATGTAACTATGGACATTGTACGGGACATCGTGGAAGTTCGCAGGCTCCTTTACCTCGCGAGGCGGCGACATCAACTGACCACAGAAATCGTGTGATCTAGCGCCCTTAAACTTGTGGGGTTACGTTAAATCCCAGGTGTATGCAAATTAATCGCAAATTTTATGAGGGGGAGAGTGTACGCTGCAATCCAACAGCCGCTGGGCGCACTCGACTGGCCACGTTACCCCTCTCTCACAGAAGACTACCTTGAAATGTACTGCATTTCCCACATAACCTTATTTCCCTAATGTACGTACGTGTTTCGGTAGTGAGTGAGATGTGTCAGAGCCCATTACCATCCTATCCCTCCCCATTTCCCCAATCCTTTCTCCAAATCCAATCCTATATCTAAAGGTAGGCAGCGCATCCGGGGGCGTGCCAACGTTTGTCATTTTGGACTAATGTTGGCATGTATCACAATGTCTATGGGTTACAGTATCCACTTACCATCAGGTGGACTGTATGCTCGTCTGCCACCTTCGTCCATACAAAAAAAAAAAAATTTGATGCTTTAATGGCCAACATCAACCGCGTTATTTATGCGAGCCCGATTTATGCGATGGTCATCGAAAATTGGACCTCCAGAATGCGTGTCACTCAACGTAGCTGCGGCGACTATTTGACCGATATCACATTTAATCATCATATTGACCTTTCATATAAAAAATAATAATGCTGTATCGATTATACAACTTGTGTTATTTATATTTAAAACTAGAGCGCACTTATTGAAAGACCCTGTAGTATAAAACAAAAATATTATTAGCATATTAACATTAATATAGCCATCCAAAAATCTTTCTACCAATAGTTCATAGGTCCATTCTCTTTATCTACCAATGGCCTTTACTAATTACATTAATAAGTATCTGGATTATATGCTTCCTATATCCAGGCTCTGACAACGCAAATATGTCGATATCCTGGAAAAGGGTATTTATAAATGTCAGTAATTGGACGCAGTGGTGCGTATTCACCAGCGTGAGTCTTGGACAATTTCGTTGCAAATGATGTTCGCACGCGCACCGCTCGTATTTACAAACAACATAACTTTGGATTATAGTTTAGATTTTAATTTTTTTAGTTACAAATTCTACAATTTAACAATTGCCCAAAGTAATTATGGCAGGACGCATATTCAAACAATAGTGTCAGAGGTTCTCACACTAGGCGGAGCCTGTATGTGAGGGCCATTTCGTTAGGCGATTACCTTTGGGACCAGCACACGCAGTAGTAAGCAGCAAGCTTACAAACACAGGTAGGTACGTTTAAATTCAAACAGGTGAAAACTTATAGCATGTAAGGTAAAGAACAAAAAATATATATTTGGAAGGAGTTGGGAGTATTAGAAATGTGTGTGTAAAAGGTATACAATCAAATTTATATAAAAAAAAAGCTTACCAAACGTTTGAAAGCGGACAGATCATGGTCCGGATGAGGCGGCGGTGCCGAGTGTCTTAATCGAGCCTCCAACTCTTCCAAGCTATGCATCTTACCGCCAACTAAGTTCATTTCTGAAAAGTAGGTTTTGTTATAGAAAGAGCAGCAGACGAGCAGACAGTCCACCTGGTGGCGAGAACACTTAAAAAATTGTATAGAGATCACTATTTAGAACAGTGATGGGCAAACTACGGCGCGGGCCAGATACGGGACGCGGGCTTTTTTATCCGGCCCGCCATTAAACAAAAAGATAACAATAACAATTGACTCGGGGCACGGTACAATCCGCTATTATACCCAAGTCCGGCATTCTACTGCTTCTAATGAGCAAAGTCCATCTCTGTCTTTGGATAGGACCTAGCTAGGTAAACAAACACACAAGCAACGATGGATGACACGTCGTAGAAACGGTTCGGTGTCCTCTTTTCCTACGCACACGCTGGCATAAAACACGGCCTCACGGCCGAGAATTCTCTGGAAGCGAGACCGCTCTATCTGTCCTCCTCTCACAATGTGTGGGTGTTCGCCGTTGGTAGATGTTTCTCGAGCACTTCGATGGTGGATATAAATAAGCGCGCGACGTCGAACACGAGCAATTGTTGGTTTGGAAACGATCGAGGCGATACTTGTTGCATCAAGATCATAGTTATCTAGTGTTTTGTAAAGCGGTTGTGTTTGTTTTGTAGTGAGAAAGTGCGCGCAAATTAGATATTACTATCTTCTGGCAGAGATGATGGCAAGTACATAAGTGGTGGTAAAAAACGAAAAGTGGATTCTGAGTGTCGTATATTTAAAGAAAGGTGGACAAGGAAATATTTTTTTAACACAAGGCGGTGTATTTAATAAACAGTGAAACCGTGACCGTCTTTAAAGATGCACGAAAAATTTAGTGAACCTTGGCACGACATTTTACAACTAAACATAAGAAGTCAAAGTACTTTGCTATGAATGATGAAGAAAGAAAATCGTCTGCCATATCTCGCATCTTCGTTTCGCTGATGACATAGTCATTATGGCATAATCGCTAGAAGATTTAAGTTGGATGCTAAAAGACCTAACGCAACATCACAACGCGTCGGTCTCGGAATGAACTTCGACACAACAAAAACAATGTTCAATGAACATGTTCTTTCGGGACTATGGACGTCGAAGGCGTGACACTCGAAGTTGTTGACCATTATGTCTACCTAGGGCAAACAATCCAGCTAGGCAAGTCTAACTATAGCAAGGAGGTCGATAGACGCATTCAACTTGGCTGGGGCAGCATTTGGGAAAATGCGTCGGCTCTTCTCGTCGTCTATACCACAATGCTTGAACACGAAAGTCTTCAATCAGTGCGTCATGCCGGTTATGACGTATGGTGTCGAAACGTGGCCTCTAACGGTAGGCCTGATCCATAAGTTCAAGGTCGTTCAACGAGCTATGGAGAGGGTTACGCTCGGAGTTTTGTTGCAGGATAAAATCCGAAACGAAGACATTCGTCAAAGAACCGAAGTCATCGACATAGCTCGTAGAATCGGCATGTTGAAGTGGCAATGGGCAGGTCATATTGCCTGATGCATGATGCAGGTTTGCCGCAGGACCGATAACCGCCGCTGGGGTAGACGAGTCCTCGAATGAAGACCACGTACCGGGAAGCGCACTGTGAGACGCTCTCCGGCCAGGTGGAGCGACGACTTAAAGAAATTCGCTGGTGCTAGTTGGATGAGAAGACCCAAGGATCGTGTGTGGAGGCGAGCCTTGGGAGAGGCCTATATTCAGCAGTGGAGAGACAGACTAATGGTATGGTACATAATTATGTATAATTAAAAAATAATTCAGTTATGCATTATATATAATAATAATAGTATGTACACTAGCGATGGGTAACTCCGGAGTTAATGAATTAAAAGAGTTGAAACCTCAAGCACAGCTAGAACTCTTTACAAACTAGCTATGCTAAGATCATCCTAAGTTGATTGTTTACCTAACCAGGGCGGCATAATCGCATGTGCGACAAAGCCCTTTACAATGTATAAAAAAAAAGAGTTGAAACCGCGAGCGGAGTAGAAACCCTTAGTTACTCCACCGAACTGTTACTAACTCCGAGGAGTTATCTAACTCCGAGTACTTACTTATTCTTTTGACGTTTAGTTTTTGGTTGGACTGCCATTCGCTCGCCGTGTGACCACGTATCGACTAGTGCTGGGTAACTCCGGAATTAAGGAATGAAAAGATGGCATGACCCTTTTATTAGGATAGGTGTATTAAAAGAGTTAAATCCCTTAATTGTTCCATTTACTCCGATCGTCCGAGATTACTCCTCGATGGCGCGACGTTTTTTTAGGATAGGTGTATCAAGAGTTAAATTTTTTAATTGTTCCATAGACCTTTTTTTCCTTGTGCTTGTTTACCCAGCACTAGCATCGATAGTGATTACATAGAAGAGTTAAGGAGTTACTAAGAGGAGTTGGATCCGCAGGCGGAGTAGGTTTAGGTGAATTAAACTACTCCGAAAAGTTTTGATTACCCACCACTAATGTACACATCCCGGTCGAAAGTAATACACATCGGCTATGATCGGCTAGCTTCGGTTTTGTAGAGCGACGTCTCTGTTGCGTGCCGATACGTCGCTGACTTGTCAGTCGTCGTACAGGCACACGGTAGCCAATAGTCTCTTTCTATAGGCCGATGTGTATGTATGTTTGTATTTACGATATTATTTATGTATTTATATTTGTATGTATACACAAATGTATTACCATGGCTATTTAAACTAAAATTGCACTGCACTTAAAAATAATGATGTAAGTGGAAGGTGCGGTGAGTAAATCCAAGAAAAGCAAGGTGTGATCGATAATAAATTCAAAAAATACAAGTTATGATGAGTCTGATGAGTAAAAAATTCAAAAAATGCAAGGTATGGTGACTAAAAATTCAAGAAAAGCATGGTGATGAGTAAAAATATTCAAGAAATGCAAGGTAGGGTGAGTAAAGAATTCAAGATATACAAGGTATGGCGAGTAAAAAATCCATAAAACGCAAGTACAGTGAGTAAAAAATTCAAGAAACGCAAGTTTGGCGAGCATAAAATTCAAGAAATACAAGGTATCGTGAGCATAAAATTCAAGAAATGTAAGGTATAGTGAGTAAAAATTTCAATAAAAGCAAGATGCCTACGGTGAGTAAAAAATTCAAGAAATGTAAGGTGAGTAAAAAATTCAAAAATGTAAATTCAAAAATCAGTTACGGTGAGAAAAAGATTGAGGAATACAAATTCAAGAATACCTGGTCTATGGTCTGGCCGCGCGTTGGCTCTTCGCAGCAAGTCTAGTAAGGAAATAGGCGGACGTGCGGCGGGTGAGATCGGAGCAAATAAGCCTGGCTCCGTTTCTGGCACCGATGCCATCGGTGGCTGTGGCGGATCCACGCGGGTTGTGCTGTCCATATCTAAACAACACATCACTATTTGTATAATCGGCCAATGATAATATAGGGACGCAGTATTGACACAATGCACGGAGGACGTGCACGGTGTTTTATAAATGTCAGCAATTTGCAGTATAGCGTCACTGTCCACATTGTTCTCACCAGTCGTCTCCCGCACGCCAACATGGTGTGTACTTTTAGTTTAATCTTGTGATTATTTAATATAGCAGACAGTAAGGAGGATAATTACAGTTTATTTAGTCAACCTTTTTATACATCATACACCATCCACCAAAATATGAACCTCCAAAATAATGTTCAACACTTCAGTTAAGTTTCAATTTGACATTTCTAAAATATAACGGCAATTTTCGCTTGCAAATCTGGCTTAGGTGGCAAAAGGCTCGCTTAAAAACTGGGCCGCGGGTGAGTTTACCACTTTTTGAAATTACTGGTGGTCATTTTTTACTACTTACAAAACAGACAGAACTAGTCCCAACCATTCTTAACGATTTATTCTTACACGTGACTGGGTATTTAGGAATATTTCAAAATGTAAATGTAAGAATGATCATTGGAAAATATCATTTTGTTTTTATGTACATGTGTAATAGGAAAATGATTTTATGTACATGTGTAATAGGAATAAAATCTTTTTCGTTTTCCGCAATTTTCTCGATAACTATTTGTGTTCGGGCAAAATTATTATTATCAAAATTGGAGTCTGCTATAAAAAGGTCCCCTTGGACTCTAGGAATTTTGCACAAAAGAAGAGGACTAAGGTGAGATTTTTATACAATAAACCGTTAGCGCGATGTATAAGTTATTTTTAAAATAAACCTAAATATATGTCAATGAACTCAGCATCGTGGGCACAATCTATTGCTTCGGGCTACGGGAAGATTCAGAAACGGCCAATCAGCTCAGTTTGTAGTATCCCTGCCTGTCGTGCTGAAGGGGCTCGATTCCCGGTTGTAAATTAATTTATTTAAAGACTAATGTTTGTTTGGGTCTGGATATATTCGTCTTTGTATGTATCTTTGAACCAGCTACACAAGGAATGCTAGTGTGGGCCATTTAGTGTGATTATTATTAATACACATTAATATCTCCATTCATACATTACACTACTCACCATCAAGCAAGTTATTGAACAATCTCTCATAGTGTTTCTCGTTGGAAGGGCTCTCGCGTTGGAACCAGCGACTGAACCGGCTACCTGCCGATTCGCTGCCGCCGTTCTGCAATATAAAGTCACTTAAGACTAGATCTCGAATACAAGCAAAATTACGAAGAAATCTCCTCAATCTTCTTAATAATAGATAAATAAAAATGCTCTCTATTTTGTACTTTTCAATATTTCTTTTAACGTTTCCCTACTAATATTAATATGGAAATTATATACTAATATATAATAGCTTAGTAATTAAATCTACGTCTCTTTGAAAAGTATATATTATTTGTATGGTTCGTGTTTAAATAACAATAAATAAAAAGTATATATTATTTGTATGGCTCGTGTTTAAATAACAATAAATAAAAAGTATATTTTATTTGTATGGCTCGTGTTTAAATAACATATGCAGCTATTTTTATTTAACCCTGTGTTAGATACTGGGTTTTTAAATAATAAATACGTTGCGCTTAAAACACTATATTAACTTTTAAACAATTTAAATTGCATTAACGTATATGTAACGATCGTTGGAGCAGATTCTAAGTAAGAAAAGAGGCCTTTTTAGGCAATGACAGTTCTTTCACGTAAACCGCTGATTGGTCGAATCCTTAACGACTCTCAGTGTTGCCAATTCTGGACATGCCCCCGGCCTTGGAAGCACTGGCATCCAACATCCCCTCTTCTGAGTCTTCATAGAACAGAGGACATATTCGAGGAAATGCGCGTCTGATTATTCCTGCACAGGTTTGGATATCTGCGACTCTGGATATTCCATCCTTTCCTGGTTTGGTAGATATGATTCGTCCTAAGCTCCATTTCAATGGATGAGTATTATCGTCTTTGATGACGACCATAGTGTTAGGTTGAAGATCAGGCTTATGATGCTTCCATTTGGTCCTAGTTTGCAATTCGGAGATATATTCTTTGCTCCATCGGTTCCAGAAGTGTTGCCTGATTTGCTCCAGGTGCTGATAGCGTGTCAGCCGGTGGACCGGAATTTCAGCCAGTGGTTCTGCTGCAGGTGCTGTCAAGGCACGTCCAACCAGGAAATAAGCAGGAGTTAGTGGAAGAAAGTCAGTGGGATTAGTAGATAAAGGACTAATAGGTCGGGAATTAAGTATAGCTTCAACCTGTGAAAGTACCGTAGTATACTCTTCAAAAGTTAGGCGTGCGTTCCCAACCACTCTCAACAAATGATGCTTACAAGATTTTACGCCACTTTCCCACAATCCACCAAAATGAGCCGCATAAGCTGGGATAAAAGAGAATTTAATATTTTGACTAGTTGCGTATTCAATTATATCATTTGAAATATTTTTTAAAACGTTTTTGAACTCATTAGCAGCTCCGACAAAGTTTCGACCATTATCGGATAGTATCTGATAAGGTTTACCTCGCCTAGCTATAAAACGCTTCAAAGCAAGCAAATAAGATTCCGAAGACAGGTCACTGACTAGTTCTAAATGCACCGCACGAGTTACGAAACAAACGAATAAACAAACGTAACTCTTTGTTATCTTAGAGCCCCTACCCTTACGGTTCAATATGAGCATTGGTCCAGCGTAGTCAACACCACACTGATGAAACGGAAAGGTGGGTGTAATTCGTTCAGGTGGTAAATTGCCCATAATAGGGGATAACGATTTACCTGACAGTCTGGTACAGATGACGCAGTCGTGGACCGTGCGCCTTGCAAGATTCCTACCTCCAATAGGCCAATAAGATTCGCGTATATTGTATAATAGGGCTTGTGGTCCGGTGTGATGTAGATTTTTATGCTCGTAACGAAATAACAACACTGTAAACCAATGCTTAGAAGATATTAACATCGGATGTTTTTTGTCAAAGTTAAATAATAAAGATTGTTTAATTCTCCCCCCTACTCGTAATACTTTATCATCTCCCATAAATATATTTAAATTGTTAAACTTGTGTTTAAATTTTAGTTTTTTAGTACAAGAAAGTAATCTATATTCATCTGCAAATGTTTCTAATTGTGACAGTTTTACCAAAGTCTCACTGGCATTTTGTAACTCATCAACAGTAAGAGAGCCCTGACGAATATTATTTTTATAGCGTGTATTGTGTATAAAACGCAATACGTATGCACAAGTCCGCTTCATACGATTAAATTGCGAAAATCTTTTAAATGGGAATAATGAAATTTCTGACGAGCTGACTAATGAATTAATAGGTTTAGATTTGATTTCAGGTAAACAAGAAATATCTACTTGTTCGTCATATGACTGATTGCAATCAAATGCTGGGTCATGAAGAAACGTTGGCCCCTCCCACCACATAACACAATTTTTGAGGTCTTCCAGTCCGACACCGCGGGATACTAAATCTGCTGGATTTTCCTTGCCGCTAACATGACGCCACCTCAACGTATCAGTGAGCTCGAGAATCTCAGATACTCGGTTTTGAACAAAGGTTTTTAATAGATTAGGAGACATGCGCAGCCATCCTAATACTATGGTGGAGTCACTCCAGAAAGTAACGTTATCGAACTGACAGTTTATTGATTCGCGGATTTTATTATAAAGCCTAGCACCCAGTAAAGCGCCACAAAGTTCTAATCTCGGGATGCTAACCGGTTTTAGAGGCGCAACCTTTCCTTTAGAACAATACAATCGTACGATTACCGATGAGTCACGATTTATGGTGCGCACAAATACACAAGCCCCGTACGCGACAGACGAAGCGTCACAGAATATGTGCAGTTGGATGCGCGCGGGGTTGGTAGCTACAACGTGACGCGGCACGCGAATATATTTAAGCATAAGCAGAGAAGTCGCGAAACGGTTCCAAATTTGTGAGACGTCAGCGGGAACCTCATCATCAAAATCTATTTTCAATAGCCATAATTTTTGTAATAAAATTTTAATTATAATCACCGTACAACTTAACAATCCTAAAGGGTCATAAATCTGACTAATCTTTGATAAAATGTATCGTTTTGTAATAATTTTATTGTCAATCTCATAATTTGTGTTAAAATGAAATTCGTCACTAATGTGAAACCAACCTAATCCTAATGTTTTAGCGTGGACATTATTACCTAATGACAATTCCTTAGATAATTCGGATACTCCGTTTTCGACTTCATCTAAATTAAAATTAAACATCCACTTGCGTAGAGGAAAACCACCTGATAGTAAGTGACTAGATACATTTTGACAAATCTTTAATAATTGATTTTTGTTATCATGCGTCGTTAATAAGTCGTCGACGTAAAAGTCGTTGCTGATAATTCTAGTGACATCAGGATCAGTACTCTCAGCTGCCAATTGCTTGAGACATCGACAACTCAAAAACGGAGCGGACGCGGTTCCGTACGTAACAGTACAAAGTTTATAAACGCGAATAGGTTCCGACGGGTCGTCCCGCCACAAGATCAATTGAAGATCACGTTGATCCTCATGAATTAAGCACTGGCGAAACATTTTCTCAACATCAGCACAAGCCGTATACTTGTGCTGCCTAAATCGTAACAATATAGCAATGAGATCACCCTGTATCGGTGGACCGACCATTTGGAGGTCATTCAATGAAATATCTGTGCTGGACTTTGCACTGCCGTCGAACACCACTCGCTTTGTAGTCGTGCTATGCTCGCGGAGTACACCGTGATGCGGCATTATATAATGAGGCTTTCCATAGTTATCAGCTAGTTTCATATGACCCAAGCGTATGTACTCGTGAATAAAATCGCAGTAAAGTTTTTTATACTCCGGATTACGTACTAAGCGTTTTTCGAGAGCTAAGAACCTTCTTTCCGCTTGCGAATACGTCTCGCCTAATTTATCGGGTGATATTTTGAAAGGAATACGTACAACGAACCTTCCGTCAATCGTGCGCGTAGTATTGTTAACGAAATGTTGTTCGCAAGCACGTTCATCCTCACTGTGCGTATCCCGAGGCGCAAACGTTTCTTCGAGTTCCCAGAACTGTCGTAGCTGGGTATCAATCGCATCTGAAAAATTACATTGAATTCCGTACCCTTTATCGCATGAAATAGTAGGAATAGGCCCAGAAATAATCCAACCTAGTTCTGTGTCTAATAAGAAAGGCCCATTCGGTAATTTAATTTTATCTGTTTTTATTAAATCCCAAAACTTATCAGCACCTATTAAAATATCAATATTACTTGTTTCATAAAATTGCGGATCCGCTAATTGAATGTAATCGGGTATATTAAATTGCGCGTATTGTAATGGCATCGCAGGTATGGCCGAAGTAATGTTAGGCAAAACAAAACATTGTAAATGTGTTTTATAAGTGTTGGACGTCGATACAATTTCAATGTCACATATTTGCGTTGATTTTGTGACAGAGTTACCAACACCTCGTATTTCGAACGTGGACTGTATAACATTTATGTGTAATAAATCGCATAATGATTTTGTGATAAAACATCTTTCTGATCCATTGTCCAAAAGGGCGCGAACTACATGTAACTTATTTAAGTTGTCCGTTATTTGTATTAGAGCGGTTGACAATAATACCGGTTTTAAATTGGCAGAATGAATACAGTTAGTATCGAGGTGTGCATTATTTGCATTAATATAAGATGCGTGTGTTGACAAGGAAGGTGTGAGCGGGGAGGCGGCCGAGGGCGCGGGTGCGGTCGCTCTGACTATCGCGGGCGCAGGAGGCGTCACTGACAGTACGCGACCATCACTCACCTCAGTGGCGTTACCCGCATGACTTGTGAATGTCGTATTAATATTGTAATATTTATTATCGGGATGTACTAACGAATTGTGTTTCTGATTACATCTCCGACACGGTCCAAACTGACAATCGCTTACTGTGTGACCCAAACGTAAACAATTTATGCATAGCCTTTTCTCATTAATGAATTTAAGTTTTGTTTCTAAGTTATAATCGAGAAACGTTTGACAAGCGTATAGTGGATGACTTGCATTACACAACAAACAGCGCCTTTTAGTGTTATTGTATAATTGACGTTCCTTCGGCTTATTTGTGGAAACATTGCAGTGAACTTTAATTGAATTTTGAGTATTGAGTTTTTTAAAATCATGATTTTGTTTGCTGTGTGATAATTGCAATGTTTCCAACATATCAGCTCGGTCAGTAAGGAACTTCATTAAGCTATCAAGTTTTAAAGATGTTGAGTTATCATTTTTTGAGCATAGCGTACCTTTATGTTGCTCCCATTGACGTTCTGTGGTGGGATCCAATTTAGAAACAATTAAATATATGAGTAAGGTATCCCAATATTCTACGGGTTCATGAAGGTTTGATAAAGCGCGTATATTCTTTAAAACTGTGTCTATTAAATTGCGTATTTGAATATATGACTCCTTGTTAACACTGTTCATAGTAAATAACGCTTTTACATGACTTTGAACAAGTAATCTTTGGTTGTTGAAACGATTTTGAAGCAATTCCCAAGCGATTAGGTAATTACTTGCCGAAAATTCC
Organism: Sesia apiformis; assembly: GCA_914767545.1. Lineage (NCBI taxonomy): Eukaryota > Metazoa > Arthropoda > Insecta > Lepidoptera > Sesiidae > Sesia > Sesia apiformis. The sequence goes on from OU611968.1 coordinate 3,397,739, forward strand.
ACTGAGTTTATAACTAATTCTGCACTACCCTTTAGTGATGATTTTAAGTAATGGAATTTTTCAATATCGCTTATTTCACTGGAGTTATGTACAAGACTTATGAAACCGTCTCTAAACTGTAACCAATTCCCAATTGAACCATCAAATATAGGCAAGGATATGACAGGTAATTTAATAGTTGGCCTTTGTGCGGATGGATTTAAAGTGTCAGTGACCTTACATAAACTTAACAAATATTCAGCTTCAGAGATTGCATCGTAATAGCTGCTCTCAAACAGCTCTCGCTGTGTTAATTGATCATCAATATCAGATACAGATTCTTCTAGCTTGGTTTGTATATTACTAAATTCGCTGAACATAGTAGAAGCTCCCTGAATACGCAACTTTAAATCTATTTGTTTTTTACTACAGATCGTTTCGTTTTTTAAAGTACACACATAATTTGCAAATCTAGTTAACCTGCCTTTGAGTATACCGCGTTTTTTAACTAGCTCTTTTACTAGACTGGCATTACTATGTTTATACGGAGAATTATCGCGAGATTTAGGTGGTAAAGTATCATGACTTGGCTCAATCATTTTAGTGGAAAGTGACAAAAGAGGGTACTCACAGTTTTGACGTTTTCAAATGAGATGCGAAGTACTTGGACACGCACGGCCGGTATTATTTGACTAGTAATTACTGAAACTTAGAGAATTAAATAGCATTAAACAGTTGAAGTGGAAGTGGGGCGGGAATAGATGGGATGGCTGGCCGTACCTATTTGCGCGTTTTCAGATACCAAACCAGCTTCCTCCAGGATGGTTATTCCAACGACTACCCCTTGGCTTCTCCTCTTACTGCATAAGCTGCTATGGACTTGGACGCCTGCTCCCAGACTGCGTGTTTCTCCGATCGCTGCCGCTGGTTTATTCGTTTTCGAATTGATTTGGCTCCGAATGACCAGTTATGTTAGATACTGGGTTTTTAAATAATAAATACGTTGCGCTTAAAACACTATATTAACTTTTAAACAATTTAAATTGCATTAACGTATATGTAACGATCGTTGGAGCAGATTCTAAGTAAGAAAAGAGGCCTTTTTAGGCAATGACAGTTCTTTCACGTAAACCGCTGATTGGTCGAATCCTTAACGACTCTCAGTGTTGCCAATTCTGGACACCCTGTATGATTTTTATTTTAACGCTGTATGATTTTTATTTAACCCTGTATGATTTTTTATTTAACCCTGTATGATTTTTTATTTAACCCTGTATGATTTTTATTGTATCTTACCGTAAGCACTTCCGGTATGTTGTCAAATTTAAGGAACTCGTCGAGGTTGAATTCGGGGTGATCGTTGTTCTGTGAGTCCTCGGGTTTGGTCTCGGGAACGGGTGCGGGCGCGGGCTCTTTCTCCTGATGACAAATACTGTTTATTAATATGAGGTATGTTTCAGCCTATAACGTCTCTAGTAAATCACTGGTGGGTTTCAGACCGTGAGGCCACCACGCGGGCATCATAGTGCGGATTGGTGGATCACATACTCCAGTTTTATATATACATATATATGGAGCATGGGGATTTCCTCACGATGTATTTCCTCACCGGCGAATAATAAACATTTTTTTAAAAAATCGTTCGAGGGTCGATCAAAAAGCTTCCAGAATCGGATATTTCTAATTATGATACAATATATGAATAGTTTTATTATTATTTTAACGTCAAACATCGGTATGTATGGACGTGAGCATTGTACCTTTTATGCACACATTGTAATATTTTTTACAAGTTTATGTGTCGATACGTTGAAATAAAAATGGATAAAACTGAAGTTGGCGCCGTAATTAAACAATTCACTGTGAAAAAAATATCTACTAAAAAATGTTTCAAGAGCTACTGGCCACTTTAAGCGTTGAATTTTGGTGTTCGGAATGTAAGCGTCGAAGAATCACCTGCAAAGATGAAGACCGCTCCATGTGTCCCTCCTCGTCTACCACTGATGAAAATGTTAAAAAAGTTACAAGAAATTGTAGTTAATGTTAGACGCGTGACCATTCATTTTATAGCTGAGAGTTTAAAGATTTCGTTTGGTAGTGTTTAATTAATTTTATCGGACAAATTACATTTCAAAAAGATTTCCACACGTTGGCTCCTTAGAATGTTAACGGAAAGTGAAACAAATGCGCGTCAAAATTTCAATGAACAATCTGACCTTATTGCAAACTCATACGAATTTATTTTTATGACGATTTGTAACTATGGGTGTAACGTGGGTGCATCACGTTGTCCCAGATAGAAAAAAAACAATACATGACATAGAAAAGGCCATGTTTTTTTTTATTTATTAGTGAATTAGGCGGACGAGCAAGCGGGCCCAAATGATGGTAAGTGTTACCGCCGCCCATGGACAACTGCAACACCAGGGGCTATAGTTAATGACGCCTTCACCTTCACTTCACCTTCATCTTCACCTTCACTGATAAGAAAACCATATTTCTGTGTAGATTGGCAAAGTTATGGCCTCTGTCTTCTGAAACGCTGATGGAATCATGTTCATTGATTATTTAAATAAAGTACAGACGAAAGGAAAAATAAAGAAATAATAAAGAATAAAGAAATTAAATTTAAACAAAGAAATTAAAATAAAACGACGGGGAAAATAGAGTGCGCGTGACCACACGGAACCATACAATCAGCTTATCTCCCCACTGAGATATAGGCTTCTCTCGCGGCTCGCCACCGCACACGGTCTTCCACTCTTATCACACAACCACCACCGGCGAAATTCTTCGGTTCACGTAGCCGTAGGGCCTTAGGCAATTAGGGAGTACACAATTAACTAATTGTAAGAAGTAAGTTCAAGTGGATAAACGCTACAATCGTATGTAGTGTTGTTAAAGCAAGCGTTCAACACTTCAGACTCGAGCGATAGCGTGTTAATGCTAACAAACCTTAACCTTAACTGTTTTAGACTCGAGCGTTTAACTACAAAACGATCAAACATTAAAAATTTGGGTTATAACGCTCACTAACTTTAACGTCTTTAACGCTAGTTTTAAAACTTCATTGGCGCTCCCTCAGCGCTCGAGCGTCCGAGCGCTCAACGCTCGTTTTTACAAAATTAATAATATGGTATACGAGTGAGTGTATTACATTACGTACGTTGTGTGGTGTCGCGGGTGCATCGGTCGCGGGCGCAGGCGGCTGCTTCGCCGCAGTGCAACACCCCGTGGACCGCCGCCGAACATTGATATTGCACTTTTGATAGAGTGTGGTGTATGAGTGACGTGTTACATTACGTACGTTGTGTGGCGTACGCGCGGGCGCGTCGGTCGCGGGCGCAGGCGGTGTGGTGGCCGCTTCGCTGCGCCAGCGCTCCGAGGACCGCCCCCGACCGTTGTTGTTCCACTTCTGACAACATAAACACGCTTTTATATAGAAAAATAAATGCGCTCGGCAATAGGCATGATGACGGATTTTGAAATCCGCTTCTATAATGTAGATTCACGTCTACTGTTTCCGAAAATAACATTATTTCAGCAATAAAATAAGTTTTAACGCAAATTATGCATTTTTTTTCTATCTACTTTGATATATGCGCGAAAACACTCGCAGGTGTCATGGCGTCGCTTGTGACGTTACACCTAGGTAAACGTAGGTAGGTAAATCAATCGAAGTTCAAGCGACACGGTGATGTTCACTGAGGCGTGACGTCATTCGCTCTGATTGGGGTTTTAGTTAACATGGCCGAATGCAGTATTTTATACTTTTATTTTATTGAAAATATTATTAATCTCAATGTTTACATTAAAACTGGTTAATTTATTAGAATTCTTTCAACATATTTTTTTCTCTAAAATTCTTTACTCTTTAATTCTTTGATACTGTCATCATGCCTATTGGAACGGTAATTTCAAAGTTTAGTATCGTTGACAATCACCACCGGTGGGAACAATGGGAATCGCAAACAAAATTATTATCGTTATCCCCAATCAAGTCAACGGACTAATAACACTCACTAGCCTTTGCCTTTAACTAGTCTTAAAAGACATTAGCGCGCACTCAGCGCTCGAGCGTTCGTTTTTTACAACACAAGAACATACATAATATCCAGCAGTTCAGTCCAGAAGAGATAGATCTATATCTAGCAGTGGAGAGACATGGATATACGGTACAGTATATTTTTATAAAAAAAATGACGTTTTATAAAATGAAATATTTTTTTTATATAAAAAATTATAAAATTATATTCGAATAGCTGTAATAAATTATGACAGATATTCGAATACAATTTTATAATTGTTACAATAAATATAATTAATATTGCGACATCAAATGACACGTACCTCAGCCTCCTTGTTGTTGGTGGTCCCATTCTTTTTGACCGGTTCATCGAAGCCTCTCAGTTCAATGGTCTCCAGCTGAGATGTCGGCCCCCCACTAAACCTGTACAACGACACACGAAAGTTATAGAAGAAATTATTTATTTATTGCCTAAAGTATATAAAATAAAATATATAAGATACTTATATTAAAATCTTTAACATCAGACAGACTGTTCGTCTGTCATCTTTTGTCAAAAAGTCTGGGAAAATACATATAGGTACACAAACTGTTTTGATGTCTTACCCCAATATTACTAAAATATTCTTAAGAAAATAAAATATTTCGTTTATTTAGACACCCAATAACTAGGTTAGTTTTAGATGAGCGATTAAAATCATTGTGATTAAATCATGATAATAAACAAAGTGACTTTTTTATTTTAATCGATGATTTAAATCAAAGTCAAGGAGAATATCACCGGATTACAATAGAAAATGATACAAATATGAATTGAATATAAAATAATTCTTGATTTTACCTTAATTAAAATATGTATAATCCAAAACTAATTTTAAAACTAGTTGTCACATCCAAAACTAGCTTTTATTTGTATTTGTAAACAACGAAAAAACAAAATACACAGGTTTTTACTCGGTGTCAGAGATAATTCCCCCCTTTAAAGAAGAAATGTTGCCTATGTAAAAAAGTCATGATTTTTTTTATTAAATAAATAAATTAAAATAAAAACAATCGTGATGTTTATCAACACTGTTTTTTACACAAATGACATTATATGCTTTATAGAACGAACTTTGTTAAAAGTGCACAATCTACTAACACCTTGTCCAGTTTAACGCACGATTCAAGTAGCGCGTTTCGAATGCATTCTTTTTATTGCGTCCAGATGAGGCGATTTACGCGCATGTTTAAAGAAAAGCATTCAGTCAGAATACAAAATGGAGTTGGACGAAGCGGTTGTGCTGTGGCTTGCGTACGCACGATGGCAAAGACGCACAAAAAGAGAAAATAGACGATATTATGGTGCATCCAACTTGAAATAATAAAATAACTTTGTAACTCTATATCCGAATGTCGAATTTTATAAAAAACTTGTAAAGACTGAATTTCCCGAATCCAAAAAAACAACATGTGAGTTACGTACAACACCTTTACCTCGCGTCATTGTAGGCGATAAGGCCTTCGGTCTAATGGAAATTATCATGAGACCGTATTGTGGTAAAAACTAACATACAAAAAGAGAATGTTTAACTATTGTTTATGCAGGACAAGACGTTATATTGAGTGTTGTTTTGGAATTATGATGAATAAATGGCGAATATTTCATAGACCGCTCAATGTAAACATGGATTTTGCAGAGACTGTAATTAAAACTTGCTGCGTCCTTCACAATTACGTAAAAGTAAGAGATGGTTATAGATACAATCATACTATGTATAAAACATCGCTAAGTAGTTTCAATAACGCTACAGAAAGGCCCAGCACATGATCCCGAAACTCAAACTCGAGAGACTTCCTTGGCAAAACAAAATAATTTAATAATGTACCTACTACCCTTAATTGTAATAATTAATTATATTCACTTACCTAAGCTTTTTTCTTTTCGTCTGAATCTCCTGGATTACAAAATATCTACATAAGTTCTTCCCAAGGTCTCCGTTTCAAATTTCTATTTGAATAGTCTGTCGATTCCATGTTCCACATTGATATCCTCTTTTCCACCTCATCAATAAATAAATCGATATTAAAATTATCGTGATCCATTTTTTGCGAAAAAACCAAATACGTCCTCTCGCTGAAACTATCGCGCGACTACTAGACGCAACAATGGCGTCCCTACTAGTATTGACTCGCGCGTAGATCGCGCGTGAAACTCGCGAGTCGAGGTTCCGGCGTATTAAACGCGATTTACGCGCGAGTACATGTGGGCGGAATGTATGGACTTCTATGTAGTACCTCACTATCGCGCGATTCGGAACGCGCTACTTGAAACACGGGTAAAACGGTTCATCTGGACAAGGTGTATAACCCATTAGTCATTTCGGAGAGAACATCAGCGTTAAATATTAAGAATTTACAAATTATTTTTACAAAAATTCTTTAATTGATCACGATTTATGTATTCTTTTGTGTTGCAAGTTTAAATAAAAGCCATTAATAAGTACTTTAGATTTTAACGGGAGAGGATGATGGGTTGAGCAAAAGAGAAACACACATGATGTAGTGGATGGGATATAGAAGTATATAAATATATGCGCCGGGTTAATATTTAGGGTAGCAATTTTATTCCCACGGGAAGCTAACCATACATATTTTAAGATCTACTCGTAGGCTCGCGACGTCGCGGGGATTATGCTAGTTGCTAGTATAAAATAAAACTCATTAAAACACTACGTGATTTTTTACCATTTCGTAATTTGTAAAGGTTACGAATTACGAGAGCTATGAATTAGATGTGATTTTTAATTAAAAGAATTAATTAATTTGTATACTCACCATTCGGGTTCATCTTCTTTCTCAAAGCGGCGTTGAGAGAAGCGACCACCAGATCTACGGTTCTCCTCTCTGAAACAACACATTGAAAATGCTAACAAACTTATTTTTACAGTAGTCTAAATAAACAATATTATATAATTTAAGATAATAAAATCGTAACATACATCAAATGTTCGAAAAATATATTGCAGTGTACAATACATACACAACGAATGACAGAGAGCCCATAAATTACATTACATTACATTTTTCGAATTTTCGTCTGTTTGAACGCGCATCACGTGAAAACCACTGGACGGATCTTAATGAAACTTGACATGATTAAAAGTTTAGAACATTTGAGATTTTCGCGTTTTTCACATATATTTATCTTCATTTAAACGGGCCTCGACGCAAGTGTACGTTTATTTTGTAACCTTGTTTATTTTACTCGAGTGATTCCCGCGGGAATTTCATAATGGATCTGGATAAAAAATATCCCTAAATGTCCTAATGTTGTTGTTCCTATATAAGCTATAACTATCTATATGTATCTATTTAAACGGTTCTCAACGCGTATGTTTATTTAGTCGGTCGGCTGGTGACTATGGTTGGCGCAACCCAATTGAAACGTCGAGTAAAATATTGTTTAATAGAAAGATAGTGGTAGACGAACAGACCACCTGACGGTGAGTGGATATTGCCGACCATGGCCATCCGCGATAAATGATGACATCGGTCCAGAATGAAAAACTATGGCACGCTCCCAGATGCGATGCCTACTTTTGGAAATTCAGAAATTAATTGAGTGGAGTTGGGAAAATAAGGTTGGAATATGATAGAATGGGATCCTACTGCAGTTAAAGGACCCCTTCACGGGTATAGGGCCTCCTCCAAAGAATACTGCAGACGCGGGCGGTTCGGTTAGGGTACGCAGTCTCCAATAAAACAATCACTACAACCAAATACACCGTGACTCACTTACCTTATGGAAGACACGATGCAGGTCCACCTCAGGAAGCGAACTCGGACGCTAAGCTAGAGACTGGCCTGAATATAATTTTAGCATGCTCTCTCACGGGTCGGTATGGTTTCGGCGCGGTACGTATTTAGCAAATGTCGCACCGATTATTTACTGGTCAGCCTCGCACACGGCATATGCATGCTGACGGCATTTTTTTGTCACGTCACCGTAGTAAAAAGAGTAAAATCACAGAGGAAACATGTCTAGTGTGACTTAGTGATGAAGATGTTATTGTAATTTACAATTATTTGAAATGAAAAAAAAGAGAGATTTTGGGTGCATCCATTTATTTAACGCAACTTTGGTAGGTAGCACATGATGCGAAGGTCAAGTGGATGAATAGTATGTCAAAAAATACTTTTATGGAACTAACTAGGCTTGGCTTGTTAGGACATTGATAACCAGACGAATAGGCAAAGTTATAAAATTACTTCCTACAAATGTCGCGAGCCGGATGAGCGTTGATGTTGCGTGCCTGCATGCCGAGTGCAAGCTGTGCCGCGCCGCTGTCGTACCGACCCGTGTGCGAGCGTCATAGAAAATAGAGGATGTCTCAGAAATATTTTCAACCCATTGTCATGCCATGAAATTTTAGCTCCAGATTAAATGAGTGTGTAGAAGTAAACGGTGCTCATATAAACGCGATTGTTTTTCATAAAGGAAAATTTAATTATCGCCCTTTAAAATTATAATAAATATGTATTAATTATGCAAACATTTAGTTTTAATTTTTACAGTTCAAAAACGAAAATATTTCTGAGACATGCCTTATATAGAGCACCAAATCAATCGGCATTTTTGCCCGAAGCTTATCGAGCCGTGGAGAAAAAGCGCTTAGCTTAAATTTTGTAGCTTTGTTATTACTATGACTGACTGGATGAAATTTTATGTTATAACCTTTTATTATGATAATGTAATTTTGTGTCGCTAGCTTATTGATATATAAGACAGTGTTGCCTAATAACGTGAGCGCATTCTCCATGCAGGAAACGCTGTATCACGCCTCAATAAGAAAGTGAGCACAGAGGATGCGGTTTGCAGCGTATATTATTATTTTATAAGACAACGTACGCGTGACCCATAATGATGAGAGATGGTAAGTGGTAAATAATGAATAAATGTGATAATTCATTGCATGAAAATCAAATCCAACTGTTAAAGCAATAAATTATGCAGGCTTAAAAAAGAAAAAAAAAATATGGGAAAAAACACAGATACATTACGAAAATATTGACCATCGGCTAATTCGGAAACACCCGAACGAGTCATCCAGGTGTATGCAATATCGTAGTATGAAGTTAGAGGTATGGTAATTCATAGACTTGGATGACGCGTTCGGTTGTTTCCGGATTAGCCGATGGCTAATGTTTTCGTAATGCATCTGTATATAGATAGCATACAGTGGGAAATGCAATACATTTGACGGTAGTATTCTGTGAGTCACGTGGCTAGTGGAGTGTAGTCCAGCGGCTGTGGGATTGCAGCGTGTACCCACTCCCCGAACCTAATAAAAATAAAATATATGTGTGTATGTAATACCTGTCGCGAGTCTTCTCGTTGTTGAACCGGTCATCCCGCTCCCTCTTGATGTCAGAGGTGTAGGAGTCTCGGCCGAACGAGCGCCGGTCGAATCTGAAAACCATTCGCTTGCAGTCATTTTGAAAGGGTATGTGACCTAAGTGGCATACCTATCGGCCATTTTGAAAAATTCTCGATTTTGCGGCCGCCAACCAAATCTTATTTAAATTATCTCAGTTTCTAGACGTTTTAGAAATTTTTACCTTAAACATTTTTTTGTTTATTTTTATGTTTTCTATAGATTTATTACATCTAATTTAAACATGGGGAACCGGCACATAGACAGTCGTTATATCACCTGTGATTTACTCGGTTTAAATAAGTTTCGTATTTTTTGAAACATCTCGTTCCAAAATATTTTATAAGATTCAAATGTGATAGATCGACAAAGACCACAAAATAAACAAAAAAATAAATAAAGTAAAAATTTCTAAAACGTCTAGAAACCGAGATAATATTGAAATTTATATATTTCACCTTAATTATCTCAATTCCGAGACGTTTTAGGAGATTTTACCTAAGAACTAAGATTTGTTTGATTTGATTTCTCCTATCGATTTATTAAGGTTTGGTTGGTGGTCGCAAAACAGAAAACTTTTCAAAATGGCGGAACGTAGGTATACTGGTCCATACAGAAATGTCCTAACCCGTGTCCTGTACTGAATAATGAGCACTACGAACGTTTTAGATAGAATAACAAATATACATTTTTGTAATTTTCGATTATTAAAGATTTATATTTTTTGCTAGAACGATTTTATATATATACATATATGTATATATACATATATATATTAAATTAATTGACATGTTTTAGGTTTTGCGTTTGCGTAGGTTTTGCGTTAGTGACACGTTGTATTATATAGATTATTTTTAATGAACTGGAAAATGTAACAACACTAGCAATAGCCAGATAGCGATAAGAACCACTATTAGGCTGCCGTTCGACCAAGAACGAGAAACGATGAGCGATGAACTATTTTCTCGCCTAAAACACGTACAAATTCCACAGGACAACGATTGAAAGACAAAGATTGAAATAATAGTTCAATAGTATCATTGCAAGGGAGGATCCTCGCTCTAGTTTTATCGCCCGGTGATATGAGAGCCATAAGAGCTCGCTCAGTAACACTCGCCTGCAATGTGACCAACTATACCTGTTTCCAACCGAATTTGACCAAAATGCAAACAAACATGGTGGCCTAAGGTAATTGACACGGCCGTAAATTAAATAGTGAGGTGATAATTGTTTATATATGCCTAATTTGCTTCCTCGAGAGTGTAAATTTACACTGGTTTAAAGCTAAACGTTGAAATATTTCTTTAATTAAAGGGCGTAACAGTTACCTCAAGCCGCTATGTTTGTTTACATTTTGGTCAAATTGGGCTGGAACGGAACATACTTCATTTAGTGTGCGGAGACGGAGGGGTCGAACTAAGTGAGTTCTCGCTCTCGCCGCTGTCGGCCGCTTCACTCATTCCTCGCACAGCGACATAAAAATACGTAGCTTTACTGGTGGAACTGTGTACTCGCTCCTCGTTACTCGTTTATACACTCACGGACACCTGAATCGAGCCACCCTGCATTTTCAGTTTTGATGGCCTGAAGCTTAAAAAAATGTTTGATCAATCAAAAAGTTTTTATGCAGTTTTAAAGCTAACCATTGAACCCGTATTGAAGGCATACTGACCATCATTTCAGTATGCCATTGTTCCAAATTTGAATTCAGAGTACTGAAAATCGAGTTTACCAAGTGTAACAAGTTGTGTTCTCATGGGGAAGACTTGTATTGGATTGATGAAGAAAACAATAGTTTACCTAAAAAATCGTTTAATCAGTAGCTTGTATTGCCTCCAAGATCGTTTAAGACGGCCGTCATGCGGTTTGGCATGGAATCGATCAACGTCACTATAACGTGTTGTGGAATGTTCTCCCATTGTTCCTCGATGGCAGTTTTTAGCTCCTGCAAGGTAGGTCTGTGGAGCTGGGTGGTGAACTCGAACACGTCTCTATAGCTCATCCCATAAACGGACTATGGGATTCATATCTGGGCTTCTTGTTGCCCATTCCATGACTGTGATGCCAACCTTATGAAGGTTCGTGAAGATTCCTGCAGTGTGCGCTCTTGTATTATCAAATTATCATGCATAAAAATGAAATCTTGGCCAACAAACCCAACCAGCATATGGCATCACGTAAGTCTCTAGGCATTGACGAATGTAATGGGTGCCAAATGGCAATGGCCAAATGGCAACCATTACATGGTCATTACATAGTGGTGGCAGCCGTGGTCCTGTCACAACATGAAGTTCAGTTTTGCCTTCCGCGAAAATTCTTCCCCAGACTGTCCATGGCCCCCGCCATAGGTTACTTTCTCTTCAATACAGCATTGCACAAAACGCTCTCTCTGTCTTCGGTACACCTTCCTCCTTCCATCATTACCATACAGCATAATCTTGGATTCATCAGTGAAGAGTACCTGGCTCCATTGAAGTTGAGTCCAATGCAAATGTTCGCGCGCAAACACTAAAGGCGCGCCATGCAGTGAGCTCGTGTCTGTTTGGGCCCATTGGCTGGTTTATGTGGTTTTATATCACGTTCATCAAGTCTCCTTCTAACAGTCGGAGCGCTAACTGCCACTATATGAAAGTCTCAAAGCTGTTTTTGGATCTGTACTGAGGTCAGGTGACGATTTCGTAAGCTGGTCGTGAAGATAAATCGATCCTGTCTTTCCGTTATCGCAAGGAATCGTGGTCCTCCTAAACGGCGAACAAAGCCGCCAGTCTCTAGGTATCGATGGTAAACTCTTTGAACAACACAGAACGGATTAAATAAAGTTGTGCACTCACATTTCGCTGACTAAGCCTAGACTGAAGAAGTGCCATAGCTTGCGCGGCAGTATCCATAATTTTAAGGTTATCCATTAAGGTTAATTTTAATTATCCATCTCACGAAAAACAATTTAACGAAACTGTTATTGAAAAACTACACCATAAAATGCAAAAACTGCTCCAATTCAAGCTTTCTGCTTCCTTATTTTTTCAAAATAATGTACTACTGACTCAGTTTTTCTTCTTAGTTCTCTCAGTAGTTCAAATTCGTGAATTCAAATTTGGAACAATAGCACACCAAAACGATGGTGAATATGCCAGCTTCAAAACTGCATTAAAACTTTTTCTTTGACCTAACATTATTTTTATGTTTCAGGTCTTTATACATAAAAATGCAGGGTGGCTCGATTCACGTGTCCGGGAGTGTAGTTGGATTATCCGCTCAACGTTTCTCGTTCTTGGTCGGTCTGTAGCCTTAAAAAGAATATTATTAACGAAGGGTGCAACACTTACCTATCGTTATTTCGATCGCGTTCGCGCGCGATCGGTGGACGGTAGGGCTCCGAGCGGTACTCGGGCTCCTCCCATCCACTGCGGTTCTCATCGCGCACAATTATACGCCCCGAGCCGATGCGACGCCCTAACAACAAACATATTTATACATGTAATAAAATCGTAATAATAAAAAACAAAGCCGTGTCTACATTTAATATTTTTGGCAAAAAAAATCGTTGCAATATAAAGTACGAAAATATGGAGTCCAAAAGAACAATTTCCCAATTTTTTGTCTAGACCGACAATTTTTGTCAATCCTTGTCTGAACGCGCTTCACAGAAAGACCACTGAACAGATTTTAATGAAACTTGACGTTGTTACCAGCTCATCTTCCGGAATATTATATATTATAATAATGGCAACATTAAGAATTGATCGTAAACTGCCAAGGAAAGAAGACGTATGATTAGTTGTTAAACTGTAGTTTCTGCAACATGCGACAAACGTTATCCTGGAAGGTGGAACCCTGATTTCACTACGAATCCTGATTACAAATAACAAAGATAACAAATGAGACTACAAAAAAGGAACAGTGAAGAAAAACAAACAGACTTTGTCGGCAGAACTATACAATGTCACGTTAATTCTCAAAACGTGCATTACCTGTGTCTGCCAAATATTTTATTGTAGGCCTTTAAGTTATTTATGAAACAACGAAAATGCGAAATAAACATTGTGTGATTACAAAAAGGCCATGAACAGCGTGTTTATGTTTAAGTCTATCGACAGCACACCCGCATGCCCCCGGTGTTGCAGGTGTCCATGGGCGGCGGTGACCACTTACCATCATGTGGCCCGCCCGCTCGTCTGCCCTATAATCTATTCTATAATAACAAAAATGTGTCAATGTCAGTAGAAGTGAGTGTATTTTCCTTCAAGTTGAATGAGAAACATATACCTGAGAGTTTAGTTTACGATTTGGTACTGTATTAGAATAATTACATACATTCAGAATTAGCAAATAACCACAGGTCGGAATTAGATAGTGATTTATGTACTTGCAACGAAATGTTGATATTAACATGGACATTTCTGGGATTTTCTTATGGTACCGTGATGGTTTTTAGGGTTGTATCGGTATCTCAGAGATAAGATAAATAAAACAAAATTATTCAATAGTACTTAATATATTAATGATTTACACAAGTTAACATTCAGTTTCAGTTTTTATATTTGCAAACATTAACCTACAGTTCTATCTAATCTAAATATAGGTAGCATGAAACGCTTTAAACCGAAATCCCGGGATTTGAGGAATATCCATAACATTCTTTTGCTCTATGATATCATTGCAAGTACATAAATCACACTACCTAATTCTGCAAATGACAAATGACGCTCTGCAAATGACGCACAATGATTAATAAAAGAGCTTAGAAAAGTAGGTGGGAAGATTACACAGTTTCGGTTGGTGCGAAAGATTTCTACAGGTAGGTATAAATCCTCCGCACCTATAGCTTAGCTAAAATATAGGAAATCGCAATTAAATACAGAATAATTATCTTTATCGTATTTCCCCGTATTATCGTATCGTGAGTGAGTTATGCCAGAGCCCATTCCCATCCTATCCTATTTCTCCCCATTTTCCTAACCCTTTCCATAATCTGCAAAGGTAGGCAACATATGCGGCGGCGTGCCAAACGTTTGTCATCCTAGACTGATGTTGGCATGTATCGCGGATGTCTATGGACGGCAGTATCCACTTACCATCAGGTGGACTGTAGGCACGTCTGCCGACTTTTTCAATCATCATCATCATCATTTCAGCCCTTGGACGTCCACTGCTGGACATAGGCCTCCCCCATTGTCCGCCATTTAGACCTATCGGCAGCGACCTGCATCCAGCGGGTGCCCGCAACCTTTATGAGGTCGTCTGTCCATCTAGCAGATGGACGTCCTCGGCTTCGTCCGCCGGTACGTGGTCTCCATTCGAGAACCCTTCTGCCCCATCGGCCATCGGTTCTTCGAGCTATGTGCCCTGCCCACTGCCACTTCAGCTTGCTAACCCGAGAGGCTATGTCGGTGACTTTAGTTCGTCTACGGATCTCCTCATTCCTGATTCGATCACGTAGGGAAACCCCGAGCATAGCCCTCTCCATAGCTCGCTGTGCGACAGTGAGCTTATTTATGAGGCCCATAGTCAGAGACCACGTCTCGGTGCCGTAGGTCATCACTGGCAACACACACTGGTCGAAGACCTTCGTCTTCAAGCACTGAGGTATTTTGGACGAGAAGACGCTGCGTAGCTTCCCGAACGCTGCCCAGCCGAGTTGGATTCGTCGATTGACCTCTTTCTCGAAGTTGGACCTACCTAGTTGGACCGTTTGGCCTAGGTAGACGTACTCGTCAACAACTTCGAGAATCGAGCTCCCGACTGAAACTGGGGTGGGCACGACATGGACATTCGACATGATTTTCGTCTTGTCCATGTTCATTTTAAGGCCCACCTGTTGGGAAACTCGATTGAGGTCTCCGAGCATTGTACTAAGATCCTCCAGCGATTCTGCCATGACCACGATATCGTCGGCAAATCGAAGGTGAGTGATGCATTCGCCATCAACGTTGATGCCGAGTCCTTTCCATTCCAGGAGCTTGAAAGCGTCTTCCATCGCATTGGTGAAGAGCTTCGGAGAGATCACATCTCCTTGTCTCACACCCCTCTGCAATGGAATCGGCTCCGTGCTCCCTTCCTGTACTCGGACTGACATGGTGGCGTTGTTATACAAACACTTCAACACTTCGATATACCGATAGTCAATATGGCACCGCTGGAGGGACTGTAGCACTGCCCAAGTCTCGATCGAATCAAAGGCTTTCTCATAGTCCACAAACGCTAAGCATAATGGCAAGTTATACTCCTCGGTCTTCTGTATAACTTGCCGCAGCGTATGGATGTGGTCTATGGTACTATAGCCTTTTCGGAAACCGGCTTGTTCGGGAGGCTGGAAGTCATCAAACCTGCGCTCGAGACGATTCGTGATAACCCTCGAAAACAGCTTATAAACATGGCTCAGAAGCGAGATGGGCCTATAATTTTCAATAAAAACAATAAATAAATATTGAATCACCGTAAAATAATTTGAATAATTATCAAAACTACCGACTTTTGGGAAAATTGTTTGTAAATACTTTTTTTTTATAGACTAGTGGGCGGACGAGCAAGCGGTCCCACTTGATGGTAAGTGTTACCGCCGCCCATGGACACCTGCAACACCAGGGGACTTGATGACGAACTAAATATATCAGAGACATGTTACCCATTCATGGCAGTTACTTACACTAGTAAATACTAGTAAGTTTTTGGTAAATTCAGTACTTAATTTAATACTTAGTGAGTACTACAGATATAGAGGGATAGAAAACGCAAGCTGGCGGTCGGTGTGTGCCCCAAATTGGCGTGTCGCTAGCAAATCATTATTATAAAACACAAAAATGCCTTACTGCGGTATTATCAAAAGGAAAACATCGTCAAATATGATATTGGGTTGTAGGGAAAGTTCTGCATGTTTTTATCGATAAAATGAAACACAAAATTTCAATACAAGGAAGTTTATTTAATCAATTATATATTGGCCGTTTTGATCGACGATCTTTTGCCATCTTTTGGGCAACTTCATAATCCCGCTGGTGTAGAAGCCCTGGGACTTGCTGGCGAAAAACTCATCCCATGCATTTTTAACAGCCTCTGTTGAGTTGAATTTTTGGCTATCAAGATGGTTCTGCAGAGACCGGAATAAGTGGTAGTCTGAAGGAGCAATGTCTGGCGAATACGGTGGGTGCTGCATAATATCCCAGCCAAAACCACTGAGCCGAGTACGGGTCGCCAAAGATGTGTGAGGCCTTGCGTTGTCGTGATGGAAGACAACGCCTTTTCTATTGGCTAGTTCCGGGCGTTTTTGAGCGATTGCACGCTTCAATTTGCTCAGTTGGGACACGTACACATTCGAAGTAATCGTCTCGCCCTGCGGGAGCAGCTCATAGTAGAGCACACCTTTCCAATCCCACCAGATACACAGCAACAGCTTTTTTGGGTGCAAACCAGCTTTGGCGACCGGTTGCGATGACTCGCCGACCTTGCACCACGACATTTTGCGCTTTACGTTGTCGTACACTATCCATTTCTCATCACCAGTCACCAATCGTTTCAAAAAACCGTCCATCTTGTACCAGCGGAGAAGATTTTGGCAGGCCTCAACTCGGTCCATCAAATTTTTTTCACTCGGTTGATGCGGCAGCCAAACATCGCACTTTTTCGTCAGTCCAAGTGCTTTTATGCGGTCAGCAACGGTTGTAAAGTGGATGCCCATTCTCTCTCCGATCTCCCGCGTCGTTAGATGCCGATCTTTCTGGATCCACTCCATGATTTCGTCATCGTTTGACTCGGATGGCCTTCCGGAGCGTGGTACGTCGGCCAGGTCCAAATTTCCAGAGCGGAAGCGGGCGAACCATCGTGTGCATGTGGATTCGTTTACGGCATCCTCCCCATACACAACGCATATCTCACGTTTGGCATCCGCCGCCTTCAACCCTTTTTTGAAGAAAAATAACAAAAGGTGCCGAAAATGAACTTTTTTGCCCTCCTTTTCAAAACAACGTGCGCGTCGAACAACAAATGCGAATTTAATGTGTGTCTGTCAAAATGACAAGCATAATACCACCTGTCAATAACCGTAATGAAGTTGGCTGTAACTGGAGCCAAACCTCTTTTATGCCGACTGGCGCTATCTCTTGGTCAAAACATGCAAAACTTTCCCTACAACCCAATACTTATACATATATCACACGTATCAAATATGAAACATATGATATTTTACAGCAGGTATCGTATCGAAATTAATAAATAATCGGTACTTTTAATATTAATCATGAGAACTGTTAACGACGGAATGAATAAAAATATAAAAAGCTAGGGTACTTGTATATGTGTATAGATATTAATTTCGATTGTATAGTTGTTTCTCTTTAGTGTCTTATAAATGTATGAATATATCTTAATATCGTTAGGTTTACACTATCTGTTTAATGTCCGTTTATGAGTATGTATTGTGTAACTGATATTAAAATGATCCCTAGTGTGTCTTTTATTACCCTATTAGGATAATTATTGGTGAATAGGGTAAGTAGGGCATGCTAGGGATAAGTTGTGGGCGCTATGGCGTTCGGGAAACAACTGAGCGCTCCGCCACCTGGCGGACGAATATAATATTTATAGTCCTGAAGCGGGGGACGGGGTTACGTAAATATGTCGCGCAAACCGCGCACCCCGTCCACTCGAAACCAAACGTTATAGCGTCATGATCTTATTAGATCCCTCTTAGGCTAGTTTACATCTAAGTTTTATCTAATAAGAATCTTGTAAATGTATAAAAATGTATAACAATGTCTTGTATGAATAAATGATCCCCCGCGGGGTAGCGGGAGGGGTACACATGTAGAAAAGTAGAAGGGGAAGCCAAAATGGAATAAAAGACGAACCATTTTGGGCTTCCGGCATTCCGATCAGCGGCACCACTCCGAACACTACAAACGGTCAACCAAGTGACTAGGACAAGTAGTAGAACAACAAGTACCTCTGCCCCCTGCCCCCGGCTCTGCTGATATTATCGAAGAAAAGGAAATAAGGCGTTATTATTGTACAACATCCCTATATATACAGTCCACATCCCCCGGCGACCTATAAGGTTGTAGGACAATACTGTCCTCGATCTGTTGAAGAGATCGCAGTAGACAAAAGTGTCCTCAACATCGATGGTCCTTCGAGCCGGATAAGAAGAATCAGCGTCCACGGTTCATCAAGTCGCCAAGTCAAGAATTGCACGGCGTTGTTTAAGGAAGAAACAGCGGGAAGAGACGACGCGTCGTACTCGTCCGTGCATACAAGTCTTGATTTACGTCTTGATTTCCACGTCCTGATTTCCACGTCATAAACATCTCAATTTCCACGTCATAAACGTCTCAATTTCCACGTCATAAACGTCTCAATTTCCACGTCATAAACGTCTCAATTTCCACGTCAAAAACTACAAACCGTTGTTTTCACAATGCCGTCAACAACGAGATCACAGAGCCGGACGGAATCGCAGAGCGGAGCACAAACCACTACGGAATCAACATCTGCCACCACGGAGTCCACAGCCACGACTTCCGCTACCACGGGCACAGGCACCACAGCGACAGGGACGACGACCACCAGCGGCGGTACTACTAGCACCGAGGCCACTATGAAGACGACTTCGGCGGCAGCGGACGTCACGATCGTTCCACGAGCCGCAAGCGTCACGGCGAGGTCACACCGCTCTACCGCATCCGCCAAGAAGAAGGAACGTCTGGAGGTCGAACGTACCTTACTACAGCTGCGCCTGCAAGCCAAGGAGCAGGAACTCAGGCTAGCGGAATTAGAATCGGGCTCCGAGGCAGATGATGAAGAAAAGGAAGACAAAGACCAATCGTTCCGGTTAGAAAAATGGTTGAACCGGAACGACGCACCCCCCCCTGTACCCCCGCAGGAGGCGGAGCCTAAGTCTCGCAAGATCTCGCCGATAAAGTATGAAGGAGGACGAGGACGGGGAGCTTACACCGCCAATGATGAAGATGACGGAAATAAGCACCGAGAGCATAGTACGTCTCGGCCCGCACGCCCTACCGCAGACATCGTGGAGCAAATGGCCTCTGCGATCTCCAAGGCGGTGAAGATATCGGCGAGGGAGACACCAAGGTATATAACCGAGCTGCCTACGTTCGACGGACATGGCAGCGCATGGTTGGGGTTCAAGGGCGCGTATGAGGATTCAAGGCGCGCCTTCATGAAGAGCGACAACCTGGCACGGCTAAGAAAGAGCCTAAAGGGTACCGCTATGGAGGCGGTAGCAAGCCTGTTCACCGCCCACCGAGAGCCGGACGAAATTATGGAGGCTCTCGGAAGAAGATTCGGGAGGCCGGATGCACTCGTCGCGTATGAGGCAGAAAACTTGCGATATTTGCGCAAGCTGACCGACGAGCCCCGCGACCTCTGCGTATTCGCCAGTAAGGTGGCCAACGCCGTGGCCACCATACAGGAAATGAAAAGGGAGAACTACCTCTATAGCCCCGAGTTAGTCCGGGCTATAATGGACAAATTCACCCCAATACTGAAGAACAAATGGTACGACTTTGCGAGCGCATGGGAACACGAGGTGCCTACACTAAACCTACTATCGACGTTCCTGAACATAGAAGCCGATAAGTGCAGTGCCTACGCACCACCCGAAATCATTAATCCCATCGCCGTACCTGCAAGAGAAAGGTCCGTACCTGCGAATATAAAAGAAAAAGCAATAAGAAGGAAAACCGAACGTACATACAGCGCCACTACCGACGGAAAGGGGAAGCCCGAATACAGCGCCTCTGCCAACGGAAAGGGGAAACATGATTACAGCGCCACAACCGACGGAAAAATGAAGCTTTGCCCACTATGCAAGGAAGATCACAGCTTGCCTTCGTGCAAACAATTTGCAGACAGCGATATCGACACCCGCTGGGAAATAGCAAAAAGAAATAACATCTGCTTCCGTTGCCTGTCTAGCAACCATCGCCGGGGCAACTGCCGAGTTAAGCCATGTGGGCACAGCGGTTGTGGGATGGCACATCATCGGCTGTTACATCATACGCGTCGGACTCCATCGCCAATAGTGAAGTCAGAAGAGCCCAAAGAAGAAATAATTACGTCTACAACGGAAGTTATCAACAAGGCCACTGCCGCGAATTCAATACCGCATCGACGCCGAGCGTATCTAAAGATAGCACCCGTAGTGCTTGCCGGACCACACGCGAAGGTACATACATACGCGTTGTTCGACGAAGGCAGCACCGTCACCATCATTGAGGATGCTATAGTAGACTCCCTTGGCATCAACGGGCCAGTTGACACGATGTCCATACAGGGCATCAACGGCGGAGAAACAAAACACGAGAAAAGCCGCACTATCGACGTAAAAATACAAGGGCTGCATTCGGACAGCGTGCACACATTGAAAGGCGCACGTACCATCAAACGTCTAAACTTCACATCGCAGACTGTCGGAGAAACGGACCTAGAAGACTGCACACACTTAGATGACGTCAAGGACGAGCTCATCTATAAAAATGCATGCCCTAAGATTCTCATCGGACAGGACAACTGGGAGTTGATCGTCTCCCGTCAGATCCGAGCGGGAAAAAGGAACAAACCAGTAGCATCGCTAACGCTACTGGGATGGGTACTGCATGGATGCCGCACTTCAGTATGTGAACCCGTCACCTTCTGCGGCCACATCAGCGAGAAGCGCGACGAAATGGAGGAGTTAATGAAGAACTTCTTCAAATTGGAGTCACTGGGCATCGAGCCGAGGCAAACAAAGGATGACCCGGAGCAGCGAGCTATCGACATTTTGAGTAAGCAAAGTCGACGGTTACCTGACGGGCGGTTCGAAACCGGACTCCTATGGAAAGAGGATAATGTAAAGATCCCTAACAATTATGGGGATGCTCTCAAACGGCTGCACAACCTAGAAAGAAAACTCGACCGCGACCCGGAGCTTAGGGAGAAATACAAGGAACGTATGACGAACCTGTTAGTATCCGGATACGCCGAGCCTGCGACTACAGCGCCACCTGCAGACAAGACGTGGTACTTGCCACATTTCGCCGTCATCAACCCGGCAAAGGAGAAGATCCGAGTCGTCCACGATGCCGCTGCGAGATCCTTCGGCCGCAGCCTGAATGATATGCTGCTGTCAGGGCCTGATCTACTTCAATCACTGCCCGGAGTCATCATGAGATTCCGTCAACATCCCATTGCAGTGTCAGCGGACATCAAGGAGATGTTTATGCAAGTCAAGATACGACCGGAAGAGCAAGACGCACTACGCTTCCTATGGAGGGGAGACGAAAGAGGCAACACACCACCACGTGAGTACAAGATGACGTCAGTCATATTTGGGGCAACGTCATCACCATGCACAGCGCTGTACATCAAGAATCGCAACGCCACCGAGTTCGCACATGTAAACGAACGCGCCGCCAGAGAAATCCAAACAAACCACTACATGGACGACTTCATAACCAGCTTCCCAGACAAGGAGGAGGCTGCGAGAGTCGTAAAATCGGTCGACGAGATACACCGTCGAGCCGGCTTCCAGTTACGGGGATGGGTGTCCAACAAGAAGTCCGTCGTCAAACAATTTTCGTCGGATCCCGGAACCACGACAGTCACCATAGGCGGGAGCGAGATAGAGAAGACACTCGGCCTCCTTTGGCAGGTAAATGAAGACTGCATCGGCTTCCACATAAATGCTATGAAGACACCACCCGACGTAATAGAAGGTAGACGTCCACCCACCAAGAGGGAAGCACTCAGCGTGATAATGTCGCTGTTCGACCCGCTCGGACTCGTATCGCCGATAACTACTCCGGCGAAACGACTTATGCAAGATACATGGAGTCATGGAACGAGCTGGGACGAACCGCTTCCCGAAGAGCTGCAACCAAGATGGAGCGCGTGGCTTTATACACTACGCGCTCTAGAAGAACTTCGCATTCCCCGCTGCTATGATGTAGAACCGGCCGTAAGAAGAGAACTGCACACTTTCGTAGACGCAAGTGAAGAAGCCTACGCAGCCGCCGTGTACTGGAGATTACAACGAGCCGACGGCACCGTAAGAATATCACTAGCCGCTGCAAAGAGCCGCGTCGCACCGCTCAAGCCCGTCTCTATACCACGACTTGAGCTACAGGCGGCGGTACTCGGAGCACGACTAGCGAAAAACGTCGCGAAAGAGCACGACTTCATGGCCGCAAAACAGGTGTATTGGAGTGATTCACGCACCGCTCTCGCGTGGATCCGAGCCGAACCACGGACGTTCAAAACGTTCGTCGCACATCGCGTCGCCGAGATTGAAGATACTACAAAGAAAAAGGACTGGAGATGGCTGCCGTCACAACTCAACGTAGCCGACGACGCGACACGAGCGACACCCGCGGATTTCAACGAGAATCACCGATGGTTCACCGGCCCGACTTTTCTACTATCACCTGAAGAACAATGGCCGGTCGAGACAAGCACGACAAAGGAACGCACCGGGGAAGAAAGGGAGAGATGCTGCGCAACAACGAACGACATAAAGGGGCACGCACACTTGCCCGATATCACGCGCTTTTCAAAATGGCAACGCCTGATCCGGGCCACCGCACGCGTACTACAATTCATCGACTTATGTCGGAAAAGGAGACACACCGTGGCAGCAGCGCGTCGCAAAAGGACCATCGCCAACCCGACATCGGACCCGGCATGGTCAAGGACAAAAAGGAGCGACGCAAAGGCGGCAACGGCAAGAGAATCCGCATGCGACCAGCGCAAGTTCGTGCCATTAGAGGCGCATCATCTCATCCAAGCCGAACATCTCTGGACGAAGGCAGCGCAAGAAGACAGCTACGCATGCGAACGCAAACGCATCGAGCGTAGCACCACACCGGCGGGAGACGACAAACTCGCCGGTCTAAGTATTATCATGGGAACGGACGGACTACTAAGACTAAAAGGAAGAATCGCTGCCACAGAAGGGATTAGCGAGGAAACGGCAAATCCAGCTATACTAGACGGCGCACATGACTACACAAAGATGTACATAGATCATGTACATAGGAAGATGCATCATGGGGGCGTCGAGCTAGTGGTGAATGAAATACGACAGCGATTCTGCGTTATGAAAATTCGCCCTACAGTACGGGGCGTTTTAAAGGTATGTATAACATGCAAATTGAAGAAGGCGAAACCAACGAGTCCAGCCACCGGGGATCTGCCGCACGCGCGTGTAGCACATCACGCGCGCCCGTTCACCTTCACCGGGCTCGACTACTTCGGTCCACTCGAAGTAACCGTGGGCCGACACCGAGAAAAAAGGTATGTCGCCCTATTCACCTGCATGACGACAAGGGCCGTCCACTTGGAAGTAGCGGCATCACTCAGCGCAGACTCTGCTATATCTGCGCTGCGAAGATTCATGGGGCGACGCGGCTGCCCAAAGGAGTTGTGGTGCGACAACGCCACCAACTTCAAAGCCGCGGAAAGACAACTCAACGAGGCCGCACTCACTGCGGTCCGAGAAGAGACAACAACGAAGCACATCGCGTGGCGTCACGTTCCCCCCCTCCGCCCCCTTCATGGCCGGGGCATGGGAACGCATGGTCCGCACGGTAAAAGAAGGCCTGCGAGCAACGCTACACGAAAAGTACCCGAGCGACGAGACACTCCACACACTGCTCGTCGAAGTAGAAAACACGGTCAACTCCCGTCCACTCACACACGTGGCAGTAACACCAGGGGAACCGGAGGCGCTCACACCCAATCACCTGCTGCTGGGACCCAATTCCCATGTCCCAGCACCGGGCGCCTTCACCGAAGAAGACATAGATGCACGCGCGCATTGGCGGCGCGCCCAGCGGCTAGCCGACACCTTCTGGAGCCGCTGGGTACGAGAGTATCTCCCCCTGCTTCAATACCGGCGGGAGCCCCGCACGATCGGCGAGGCACCACGCGTCGGAGATTTAATCATCGTGTGCGACGCAAATCTACCGAGGAACACATGGCCGCGAGGAAGAGTCATCGCTACGTACCCCGGGCAAGACGGCGAAGTGCGCGTCGTCGACCTACAAACGAGCAACGGACACGTTCTGCGGCGACCCACAAAGAAGATCGTCGTTCTACCGGTTAGGTCGCGAGACGGCGACGGCGGGAGTATGTTAACGACGGAATGAATAAAAATATAAAAAGCTAGGGTACTTGTATATGTGTATAGATATTAATTTCGATTGTATAGTTGTTTCTCTTTAGTGTCTTATAAATGTATGAATATATCTTAATATCGTTAGGTTTACACTATCTGTTTAATGTCCGTTTATGAGTATGTATTGTGTAACTGATATTAAAATGATCCCTAGTGTGTCTTTTATTACCCTATTAGGATAATTATTGGTGAATAGGGTAAGTAGGGCATGCTAGGGATAAGTTGTGGGCGCTATGGCGTTCGGGAAACAACTGAGCGCTCCGCCACCTGGCGGACGAATATAATATTTATAGTCCTGAAGCGGGGGACGGGGTTACGTAAATATGTCGCGCAAACCGCGCACCCCGTCCACTCGAAACCAAACGTTATAGCGTCATGATCTTATTAGATCCCTCTTAGGCTAGTTTACATCTAAGTTTTATCTAATAAGAATCTTGTAAATGTATAAAAATGTATAACAATGTCTTGTATGAATAAATGATCCCCCGCGGGGTAGCGGGAGGGGTACACATGTAGAAAAGTAGAAGGGGAAGCCAAAATGGAATAAAAGACGAACCATTTTGGGCTTCCGGCATTCCGATCAGCGGCACCACTCCGAACACTACAAACGGTCAACCAAGTGACTAGGACAAGTAGTAGAACAACAAGTACCTCTGCCCCCTGCCCCCGGCTCTGCTGATATTATCGAAGAAAAGGAAATAAGGCGTTATTATTGTACAACATCCCTATATATACAGTCCACATCCCCCGGCGACCTATAAGGTTGTAGGACAATACTGTCCTCGATCTGTTGAAGAGATCGCAGTAGACAAAAGTGTCCTCAACAAGAACAGTATCCATACTTATAACTGAAAATTTTGTCGAGAACTGTTGGAGAGTATCAATATTTTGGCCTCTCGAGGTTTTTTTCGCTATCAAATGTGTATCATTGGGAAAGGTACCTTCGACACTTTTATGCTTTTGATGTGATGTTACTCATGAGTGAAATATTGATACTTTTCATTCGATACCGTGTCCTTAGTTGCGAGGGTCCGCCAACCGTCGCTCACGCCCTTACACGGCCTGATCATTATGTCGTGGCTCTAGTATAGTATACACTAACAGAACTGTGTAATGTATACACATTACTTTGCTTCTGCTTGGCGGGCTGCTGCTGCGATAGCGGCGACTCGACTCGCACGCGCTGACTTTGCGCGCATGCGCTCGCGCGGGTCTCCGACCGTTGCTCCCGACTAAACACATCCTGAACATTGTTTCCTAGCTCTAGCATTGTTCCAAACATTGTTAGTGTAAACATTGTGTACCTTGGTCCTGCTTAGCGGGCTGCTGCTGTGATAGTGGCGACTCGGGCCGTGTTCGCGCGACGTGTGGCGGCGGAGGCGCGGCCGCGGGGGCGCCGCACCCCGACGTGAACGAGCGCCGCTGCGGGGACAGCACGATCCCACCCCCGGTCGACTCGCACGCGCTCTCCTTGCGCACGCGCTCGCGAGGATCCGCTGATCGTCGTTCGCGACCAAACACACTCTGGGGGCAATTTATTTTTTTACAAAAAGATGGCGACAGACGAGCTTACAGTCCACCTGATGGTTAAGTGGATTAGATTTATTTATTTGTAAACATAGGTACAACAACCATTACGAGCTCCATGAAGTTACTTACCGACAACTAGCGGTCACACACTTTTAATTTAGGAGGGCAGGATTCAGAAAAAATGATGCACATAGTGTACAATTTACCTTATGATTTTCGTTCGGAGCATCCCCCCTTGCTCCTCGGTCTTCCTCATTCGGTGAATCGGATCGTTTCTTCAAAACACTGAAACAAAATTATAATGGATGTCAATTATACAATTCCAACAATGGATATGAATAACTTGTCTTTAAATCCCTTTATAATCTTTTTAGTATTACCAAAGATGAAAATTTGCAGTCAGTCTACCTGAATAACTCCTACAACTATTCCAACTATTCTGCTAGTATCTAATTTAATCAATGAGTAAGATTTATCTTCGCCTGTGACATTTTTATTTAAGTTCTTTTACTAGTATTCTACATAGAGTACCGTGTAATATATCCGAACGACATAATTATTGCTGCCTTATTCTAATACAAACTCTCTTTCAAGTGGGGTGACAATGTCTCTTTCAAAGCGTTAATAAATAGGTTTAAAAAATTAAAATTAATAAATTAGGAATTTCTTTCAGCCATAATATTCCATGCCCAGTGTTTCGACTGCACAGCAGCTTCACGGGTCCCTGAGAACCCACTGTGCAGCACCGATGCAATTGGCCAGAGTGCTTTAGAACTGCATCACAACTACTTGTGCAGCTAGCATGCAGCCAGTGTACAGTCGGCAGTTCTGATGTTGAGTTGTGCAGACGGCTAGCAGCAGCTAGCTGGCAGTCCACATACAATCCGTTTGTATACAAACGTAACTACAATAACAATACACAATACTCACAGTGCCAAAGCCTCGCAACCCGCGAACGCGTTCTCGAGGCCTCGCCTCACGAGGGGCGAGTTCTTCAGCCGTAGCAGCTCCTCGCGGGTGTAGGTGAACGGGCGTCGTATAGGTCCCACGGCCAACACCGCCGGGTCCCACGTCCCGCCCACACCTGACTCGTTATGACCTGCAGAACAACATTTCACATGTTCACAGGTATTTTTTTGTATAATAATGTGTAACTGAAAGCAACAGCTATAGGTTGTTCAGTATCGACAGTAGAATGGATTGTACCCGTTTTTTAAAATTGGTTCTTTTTTATAGTTTACAGTACATTTCTATTCTCCATCTACTATGTTATTTTCTCGATGACAGATCGGTTTCATGATGTCTGAATTGCTTCATAACGTTTACCGATTCGATTATCGGTGCAATTCTATAGTCGAATTTTTTATTCGAGTCGGGGATATGACATGTAAAACTGTCAATAAAGTGTCATCTCCGTACAATTTCTACTCTGTTTGACAGTTCTAGATGTCCATATCTCTGACTGGAATAAAAAATCCGTAACTATAGTACAATTTGCATTCGTTTTTACAGATTCGACTAATTAGAAATATTTGCCTCAAATAATTGATTTACTAATTGCAAAAATGTATTTAATATGTAAATCGATTGTATTATATGTAAACAATCAAATCAACAACAACATTGTAAAAAAACACTTTTTTTAAATTCTAGTAACACTGGCTGTTCAGCGATATCGAGTGTTTGCCTAGGATTGCCAAACAGACGGTGCTGGGCACGTTCTTTTCTGTGTGCGGCTATTATGGCGAATAATAAATAACTATAACACATTACTTTAGTTGTTTTATTTGCAAATAAGTACCTACCTAATATTTTTTCTTCTAAATATACATTTATTTTAAAACTATTTTCGATTTATTTTACGTGTGATAGCTTATAGTCTGTGGTATGACTCAGAGAACGTCTCTATTTCTTCGCCTTCAACAATAAAGTATGACATTGCTTCGAGCAAACGTCAAATATTGTTATCGTCACATAGTGGTCGGAATATTGTTTGAGCAAACGTCAAATAGAAAAACAGTGGTCGGAGTATAACGACTCTTTTATTTCGGAATAGCTAAATTCTTGTGGCCCTAATGGTCTGTCAAGAGTCACCGGACATGTATGGTTTAGGGCGAGCGCAGAAGGCGCTTAGCCAGGAGCAGTGTGTGCAGCAATGAGCCCAATGGCTCCACCGCCGGTAGAGCGGCGGAAGGAACGGACCTCGGCTTAGAGGGTTGCTTTGGAAGGGTACCGCGGGACCGCGAGTCAGTGACAAGCGCTCGCGTCCTACTCGGTGCACTACATTTGCTTATGAGGCGACTCGAGTAACCTACGAGTTTGATTATGTTGAGTGAGACAGCCAACCTCCGACCTCTCACTCACTCATGTATTTAACAAATTTTCTCCGATTGGCTGATATGTCTATTTTCCTAGCTGTAGACGAAACTACATAGTTCGTAGACCAAGAAAATTTATATTAATTTACAGTAAAATCTCATATCCGTTCTTCAGTGTTTGAGAGTTTTATTTAAGAAACATTCCACACAGTTCTATAATTCTACATTTTCAATTAATTGAAGTGTTTCAGATTTTGCGTTAGATTTCAGTTACATGTTATATAATAAAGGAGGCAAGCGGCCCACGTGATAACTATAACGTGATGGTAAGTGGCCGCTGCGGCCCATGGACACCTGCAACACCAGGAGTATGAGGGTGTGCTGCCGACCTTGCAGAATCTTATTCTCAGGTTTCTTGAAGAACCCCATGTATAAGAGCAATGGTTTCCTAATCGTGCAGCTTATATGATGAGTTAAGAATCTCATTAGTATTCAAATACACCCCTGGAAATTTCAATTAGCGTAAGAAAAAATATTAAATTTTCAGGATAGCAGAAAAGACTTTATGAGATTTGCAGCTATTGTTTTGACCTTAAGAGCTTTAAGATTAAAACAATAACATCGTTTTTTCCTGTATAGGTCAAAAAGGGTTTTTTTATATAAGAAATCGTTTTTTTTACCGGTTTAAGGTACGCTATTTGTCTTTTCCTTGATAGGTAAGGAGACTGTAAACATGCCTAATGAATAATAATAATAAATAAGTTAATACAGCAGTTAGTGCCTACGACAAGATAATTTTGGAATCAAAATACGATACAAGACGTTTTTGAATTTTTGGAAACGTTTTGAATCAGTTTCAAAGAATGCAATTGGCGATTTTAAAATGAAACAAATTTGTTGCACAATGTCTCCACCAAAAATTCAAAAACGTACAAAATTGAACTATACGAAGTAATCTGAATATAAGAAAGTATTACCTCAAAGGAGCACAAATATGTGGTAAATGTTTAAATTTGGCTTCTATTTAAACGAGCAGCAAAAAATACTACAATACCAAAAGGGCAGCAAATAGTGATCCCACAAAATAACCTATTTTTGAATAACTGAAGTAAACAATTCTAAATTACTAAGTCTAAATTACTAGTCCCGCTTCAATTTCTCTATTGTCGCCGGAGAACCTAAACCTAACACAACCCAATCGATTAGCTGCCCATTCAGTATTTTTTTTGGTGCTCATTTAATTATTTTAAATATTCGTGTAGTGTTTTTTATTCTAATGTACATTTGACTAGCAATGTCTCATTGGTAATGAATTATAAATTATAATATTTATAAGGCACCACCTATGTAGGCCGCCAAAGAGCAATGACCTCAGCAATCAGCTGATATCGAGTGCTAGGCGCGGTTTCTCAAACGATAATTTTACGTTTCGCAAAAATGGTAAAACGGATCCACTTATGCAAGAATCACTGACAATGTACGCTGTTATGATGAGGATTTTAAAACAAGTAATCTCTTTGATTTAAAATTATTATAACTTTTGGGAAATATTATCAAATACAAATCTTTTCTTCTAATGATTTCTAAAATGTTTAATTTTCTAACTTTAAATCTATGTAAGGAGAGGCGCCAGCCTTCAAGATACAGATGTTTAATTTAATTAAATTATGACAGCGGCCGTTTCAGGTATAGCAAACCTTTTCTGTGCAGTCTCAATTTATAACAATAATAACATGTTGTTAAGTCAGTATTAAAATATTCAAATCATGCAATGTGAGAATCATGTAATAGTTAAATTAACAATGTTTTAAATATATACTTATTATTTACTTTATTATTAACCTCTATAGAGTAAGCTTCCCCTAAATATTAAATATTTAAAAAAATGTACCAGTTACTTTAAGTAACAGTCAAATCAAGTTTTCTTAAAATCATGATGTTGTCGAGTAATCGGTTTTACTAAGGGGACAACACACACAACAACCAAGTATTCAAAAGGTACCAAAATAAAACGATACTTTTGCAGCATGGTGTGAAGTCATACCAATATAATTCGGTATAAAATCATTACAATAAATGAGATTAGCAATGTCATCAATATTTTTTTTTATAAAAAAAAAAAAAACAAAAGGTTTCAAATCTATGCAGAGGTTCAGTGATACCAGTATTTTTTTATCTCTCAAAGCAATCCGATATGTCTACAATATAAGGACTATAAATTATAATATTTTTATATTAATTTAGACTATTTTATATTTTCATTTTACATACTCTAAAGTAAATATTATCTCGTGTAGATTTTTAAAACATAAGTTTTATGTTGCTATCTTTAAGGGAAATTAAAATTGCCTGAAAACACCACCAAATGTCAGAATTCTCTCGAATTAAAAATTGAGAGAAATAAAGATTTTTTTTTATAGATGGACAGACGACCTCATAAAGGTTGCGGGCACCCGCTGGATGCAGGTCGCTGCCGATAGGTCTAAATGGCGGACAATGGGGGAGGCCTATGTCCAGCAGTGGACGTCCAAGGGCTGAAATGATGATAATGATGAGAATGGATGGCAGACGAGCGGTCGGGCCACAAAAAACTTTAATTTTCTATGCGTTAAATTATTGCCACATTTTTTGCTGTGATTCAAAATCGAAATATGCAAATCATTTTCTTCTCAAAAATTTTCGAAGTAAAATTAAATGTAACCGTTTCTTTGTCCGAAACAGTCCGAAGCTCTCTTTCCCTCTCGAAACTTTTCCCTAAAAGGCCTCTGAAAAAAGTCAACTGGAAAAAATAATTCACAGTTTGTTATCTATGGTTATACTGACCCTGCCTTTGTGGTAAAATGCTAGTATAAACCACAAGCGTTTATTTCGCTCTAAAACTTCCGTTTGTTAAACACAAGAGGTCTACTAATAAAGTGGTACATTGTTTTGTACGTTGAATGCAGGCAAAATTGATTTGATTCGGGAGAAATATTTTTGTTTTGGTAACATAAGTTTTTGGAAAATTTCGAAAAATCATGACTAGCCATTCAGGCGTTTTCAGTACATCCATGGAATATAATAATATAAATAAAAAAATAAAAAAGGCCAATTGCTCGAGCGTCTAGTTTTTTTTTTTTACAGAAGGAAAGTGGCAGACGAACAGACTGTCCATCTGGAGGTAAGTTTATACTGTCGCCCATGGACACACCCGCGGTACATGCCAACATCAGTCCAGAATGACAAACGTTGGCACGTCTCCTGGTCCTGATGCCCTGCCACCTTTGAATATTTAGGAAAGGAATCGGAGAAAGAGTTGGGAAAATGGTGACTTTTTTTTATGGACGAAGGTGGCAGACGAGCATACAGTCCACCTGATGGTAAGTGGATACTGTAGCCCATAGACATCCGTGATACATGCCAACATTATTCCAAAATGACAAACGTTGGCACGCCCCCGGATGCGCTGCCTACCTTTGCAGAATAAGGAATGGATATGGAGAAAGGGTTGGGGAAATGGAGAGGGATAGGATGGGAATGGGCTCTGGCACATCTCACTCACTACCGAAACAAGTACGTACATTAGGGAAATAAGATAAAGTGAATCAACATCAACATTATCAGAGGTTATCAGCATTTTTTTTCAGATTTCAACTTTTAATCTATACATATAATAAAACAGTAAAAGGGTGAGTCTGTACGTTATTTAGTTTAAAAAAAAAATGTGGGGGCTACTTAGAAGCTACTTAGTTTTTAAAATTGTTGTCTGTATAACTGTTTGTTTGAGTATCGCGTAAAAATTACTAAACGTATCAGGTTTTCACTAATGTAAAGCTAAATATCCAGAAGGAAAACTAGTATATGTGCGACATTTTCATATGACAGAAGGAAGTCGAATTATAGAGGGAATTAAAAAAAATACTTAAAAACTACTGGATGGATTTTCATCCGTGAAATCCGTCCTGGCGGTGCTTTTACAGCTTAGTCCACGTGAGCGAAGCCGCGGGTAGAAGTTATAATACTATAAAGAGAGACGTAGTTTGTTTTTCGTTTGAATCGTTATGGCACCGAAGACAGAAGTCAGGACGGTAATCAAATTTATTTTTAAAAAATACAATTGGTTATGTGGGTAAAAAACAGTTGTCTTGGTAACCCACATTCCGGGGTCGACATAAATTAGTAATGTAATTGGACATTAGTTTTACAAATCTAAATAAACTTGGGGAAGTATAAAATAAACATTATGCAATTTGCATACTAGCATTTTAAATAACTAATCATAAGTATTTATTGGGATGAATTGGAAAGCTCCTTGTTATATATTTGCTGTTCTCTATTTTCTCAACTCTTTTTACAAATCGAGTCTTAACTCCCCATCTGGGGGCAACGTTTGTCATGACATGACTGATGTTGGCACGTACCAGAGATGTCGCAGTGCGACAATGTCCACGTATCATCAGGTGGACGGTTTGCTCGTCTGCCGCTTATTTTTTTCAATAAAAAAGAAACTAGAGGCTCGAGCATTTTTTTATACTACGAAAACCGACAGACGAGCACAGTCCATGTGGTGGTAAGTCGATACTGTCGCCCTGGTAAGTCGACATACGCGGTACATGCCAACATCAGTTCAGAATGACAAATGTTGGCACGCTCCCGGATGCGCTGCCTACCTTTGGAGATGTAGGAATTGATTTGGAGAAAAGGTTGGGAAAATGTGAAGGGATACGAAAGGGGATGAAAGGGCGAAACACGTACGTATATTGGAGAATGGGATATAGTGGGAAATGCAGTTCATAGTAGTCTTCTGTGAGAGAGAGAGAGGTAACGAGGTCAGTCGAGTGCGCCAAGCGGCTGTTGGATTTCAGCGTGCACTCTCCTCCTCATAAATTTATCTTTTTCGTTTTCTTTTTATATTGCATCGGTGTACTGAGGACGCCCGAACGGTGTACAGAATGAATCAAGTGGACCGTCTGTGCGTCTGCAACATTCGTTCTATAAAAAAAAACAAATCGGTGGCTTTTCGTGGTCACAATGAATATTGTTTATTTTTAATGTTAAATACCTATTGTGTTACCACTACCAACCAGTTCTTTGAAATAGTAAATACAGAAAATATTTAAATTGTTGAGTCTTTAACAAAAAAAAGGCATTGTTACAGAAACAAGGGCTAAGGCACCAGTCTTCAGTGATCGATTTTATTACCAGTTTAAAAACAAGAATTGTTATTATAGAAATAATAGTTAAGTGTCCGCTGTTATTAGGAAGATATTAGCGTATTCACTACATTAGACACCAGCGACTCGCCTGGTCTTCACTTCGATTCTTTCTTCCTTTTGTTTCTTTGGGAATGCAAACATAGCCTATGTGCAAATGTATCTCTCTAAAAGATGGATCTTTTATGCAGATTTGTTTAATTATATAGTTATCTTTAGTTAATTAATTTCGCAGTATTATCAGATTGACATCGGCTATGTCTGAGTTTCCCGAGGAATTGAAATGCTACTTGAGCGGAGTCAGGGTGGGTTGTTAGTAGGGAATGCAATACCAGGATACCGGGATCCCGAAATGCCGGGATCACGCATGCAATATGCAGGACTAATCTCGCTCGTAAATTGAGCGGGATCCGACGGGATTTGCGAGATTGAGGAGAAACGAAGTTCATACGTGTTACTCTGCTCGCGGGCACGCGCGACATGATGAAGCAGCATCAGCAGCACCAATGTAACTTCAAGACGAACTCGAACTGACCTTGACCAGTTTAAAAACTTCTGGAACATCCCAACCTAGCAATGTAATAGCATCTGGCAATAGCAATCTTGAGGTTTTGATAAGAAAGGAAATTAATTATTTTGATTCGGGTGGATTAAAAGGCACATACCACCAATTTGCCTTTAACTCATTAATGGCGGTTGTTCCTACTAGCGTAGAAGCAGAACGAGCCTTTTCTACTGGTGGCTACCTAGTCTGCAAGGTCAGGAGCCGTTTAGCCGATGAAACAATTAACACTTTAACTTTTTGCGCAGTTATTTTCAAAATAATATTTAATTCTCTTGTAATGTTTAATTTCTTATAATAATAATGTTTAATTCCCTTTGAAAAATATTAATAAAGAATTTGTTACTTAAAATTTGTTTAATTTCAGTTGAAACCCCTCAAATATGGTACTAGTTTATGATTTATTTCCGAAGTCTTACAGCCACCTGCGGGATCCCGCAAATACCTAGATGCGCGGGATTGAGAATGTTCAGTCCCACAAATACCGGGATTGAAATTATCTCACGGGATTGCATTCCCTAGTTGTTAGTATCATATCTACACAGTATTATAAGAATGCAATTAGTAATTTCAGAGTGCACAGCTAACGACGAAAATAAAATCACATTCTGTGACCATTTCAAGGTCGAAGCGAGTTGTAGACACGAATCGTCTACAAGATACCGTTACCGACTTCGCTTGACTGAGAATACAAGTCTTTACATTGATTTTATAACAGAACTAGATACCGCCCGAGGCTTCGCTCGCGTTAATTTAATTGCATTTAATTGTCCCCTAATATTTGGCACAAGAAAAGACTATTTGTATTATATCACACTTGGCTGATGAACTGATAAATACACCGAGATATTGACGATTTAAGTGATCCATACAAAATTTTAGACCCGTATATTTTAGCGCTCTAACACAATTTCGAAAAACGGTAAAACACGTGTTTAATCATTTTAATTCTAGATCAATACCAAGTTTCAAGCTAATAAGACAATTTAAAAAAATCGATACAGTTTGACATCCCATTTCACCCCTTTAGGGGTTGAATTTCAATAAATCCTTTCTTAGTACCTACCATCTTTACATCATAAAAGAAAACTACTCTCCAAATTTCATGTTTCTAGATTCGGCGGTTTCGGCACAGCGTTGACGAGTCACTCAGTTGGGACATTTATTTTTATAATATGCATAGATAGATAAATCACGCCGTACACAGTAGGTGTGTGTAAATATTCGAAGATTCTAATAAAAAAGTAAAAAGTAAAATCGAAGATTTTAGTAATTTTGATTTAATTAATACCACGACATCGGCCCTATTGTTGATTGTTTTTTGATGCTTACAAAGTACTGGGCTAATATTGTCGTACCTATGTTGACCTACATCAAGATTTTTTTGAAATCATCGTAAAATATAAAACGACTTTATTACAGCTAACAAAGATTCATTTGAAATTGTTAAGCAAAAAAATAAATAACCTTCATATATAGCAGATTAAGCATATTACACTAATACCTTTCCTACAATTAAATACAGAAATAAAGAAATAACTTACCAAAACATATCGACAGGAAATTAAAAAGACACATTGGACACTTACGCCATCAAGAGACACATTGGACACTTACGCCATGAAACGCGCTTGACCCTCTTCGAAGGCGGGCCAGCGTGCACCCTCGGCGGCAGATCCCTCGGGACATTCCTCACAACGTTCCGGTACTGCAGTACGAACAGGTGCACAGCACATTTGTACGGAGACACTACTTTGTCAGCAGCAATGGTAGCGGACACAACCTTCCGAGCCCCCTTCTTCGCAGCCCTTCTACCAACCCTACGTCTTCTCTTCTTATCTTTCTTCAACACTTCGACTGAAAAGGTCTCCTTGCTCATCTTGCTAAAATTGGCCAGGAAACCGGTGATGTGTAACGATAAAATGGCGGCAAGTCACGAAAAAACTTTCTAAAAACCTAACCTAACTTACTACACTATTTAACACTTAAAGTAACACTTAACTTAACTTAAATAGAATAGATTAAAACAACAAAATTCTAAAACTATAATATCCGAGAGATAGTTTTCGATACGCGTATTCACGTTTTTAAAACATTCACAGCATTAGGATTATTTACGTATGGAGTATAAATCGCGATAAAAATGATGGTAAAAATGCAGAAGAGAGTTAAGAAAACTGAGTTTCCCAAAAACTATCGCAGAACTCTTAATGCGCACGAAACCGTCTCAAGACTGAAGAATATATTTTAATCGATGGCGAGATAGAATTTCATTACTACCTTCACAAAATGATAATTCGTTTTTGTTAATTTGTCGTGACCACTAATAGTATTTTCATTTCTACCTTCACAAATAATAAATCGTTTTTGTTAACTTGTCATGACGAAAATGTACGTAAATCGGTCTAGCTGCTTATTATTTTTGAATATATTTTGTAACATTGTATTGCAATATAGCGAAATATTGAATACGAAATACGAATTTAAATGCATGTATCACAGTATTGTAGTTCGATCTCAGCATTAAGACCTATTTCAAATGTATCTAATACAATAAATTATTCTGAATGTTTATCTTTGCAAACAAACATTTATCAAATAAAGATGTTGTATTTGAAGAACAAAAAATATTTTTGGTAAATAATGGTAACTGTAGTTTTCCATTTTATTATTTGCTCGATTACAGACTCGATTATCGATTTAATTCTAGTACAATCTTGTATCGAGTTTTCATGATTCGATTCATTTAATATTTATTACTATTATTTAATACGAAAACAACTATTTTAACCGGTTACATCCGAGGACATACAAATACAGAATATTTTTATATTATTTTGATTATTTTATTTGTGAAACAATTACAGAAAATAAGTACCACCATAGTTACATTTGTATGTAATTAGATTTATATAACTAAATTATACAGTATGGTAATTCATATCGGTTCATTAAAATTACATTGGGACCGATCGATTCGTAGTGCCGTCCCTTTGTTCGTATCAACAATGTAACTGTAATTTTAAAAAAAGTACGCCTTTTCTAGCAAATATTATAAAATTGTTTGTGAATTATATTTCACAAGTGGTAACTGAGTAAAATTATATATTTTATAAAATTTCTTATCTAACAGTTTGGATATTTATTTCGACAAAATTCGCAAAAAATGACAGCCTTAAGTACCGCAAAACTTCTTGGGCTCTGGCGATATCGTGTGACAAACCTGCACAGTAGCTTATTTTTAGGTCAGATTGGTGATGCGGGCTGGAATGCGACGGAGGGGGTATTTACAATACAACAAGTTCACCAGTTAGAGCGAGACGCAACAATGACTTCCTACTGCACACTTGCCTTATTGAGTGTTGTTTGAAATTGTGGGGAGAACATGCGGAGACTATTGACGCCCATTCAAGGTCAAAACTCAAGAAGTTTTGCGAGGCCTATACGTTATATAGCAAATTGTCACCGGGCAAATACAAAAATGGAAAGACTATAAAGGAGTCGTTTCGAACCACGCGATTTATAGGCGATCAGAAATAGACTTTCAAAATTAGCATTTTCGCAACACTCCAGTTTCGAGTTTCGTTTCGTTAACTTTTATCGTCTACTGTTGGACATGGGCCTATTCATGTCGAGTGGTTTGGCGAGCCCGGCGAGTTTTAGAGCACCTCAATCTTAAACTTAAGCTTAGAGATCTTAATTACCCCCTAAAACCATATTTACTTGCCACAGACACGGTATTTTTTTTAAAATAAAATTTTAGTTTATACAAAATTTTCATTTTTATCACTTGAAATGTAACGCAATGCTACACTGTTGTTTTTAAATTAATGCGAAACGAATGAATACCCATGACATGAAACGAAACGCAACTGCCATTTTGTTATTGAATGAAAAAAGAGATGTTATGTCAACTCATTCTGTAAGTTTCTCTTGTTCGGTTAATGTCGTTGTTTCGTGTTTGATTTTATATATTTTTCTCGAGTATTTCCCTATCTACCCTAATCTAACATCAGATAATGTTTCAAACGTTTGTCATTTTGGACTAATATTGGCATGTATCGCGAATGTCTATGGGCGACAGTATCCGCTTACCATCAGGTGGACTGTATGCTCGTCTGCCACCTTCGTCCATAAAAATAAATGTTCAAGTTGGAAACTGATAATCTGGATAACATTTAGGTCAGATAAAATTAAAACCAGATAAATACCCAGAACCGAATCGGAGTACCAGAAGCTACCGAAGGAGGTCCTAAAGAGGTCCTTCGTTATACGAAAGTCAGCGGCTCGCTTCGCTCGTCACCTCCCCCCTTTGCTCCACTTGGCCTCGTAGGTTCGCTTCTTTTAGGGCCGACTAAGCGAGTCTTCTGGCGGAGCACACCTGTTACCCTCCCTTTGGCGGAAAGGAGCCTACATAACATTTTATTTTAACTGAAGCCCCGCAATGGGGGAGGGGTCCCCTTCCCCCCCACCCTTTAAATTGTACATATTGTACAATCCTTCTTTCGCTTTCGCAATCTGATGTCGTTTTCTTTCGCTTTGGTATAAATAGTTTTGTTGCACTTACATCCCTAGTAGGTCGCGTACTTAAGGTAGCGTTACACCCATCCTTACATATTATTGCTGCCGAGCTTAATCTATCAAGCGTTGTTTGTCCTAACAGGGTCACAGGACTAATATTAGGGAAGAAAACAATGAAAGAACGAAGGTGAAATACAATACTTTGATAGATTCTAAGCTTTATTTCTATATCATTTACAAGTTTGCAGTTGCCATAGAGGAAACCCAGAGTTACGAGACTGTTACTATTAAAATTTATTAATTTACTTCAATCGCGTGCACAAAAACGCTACCTTAAGTTCTATAATATCGCAACTTGGATATTGGAAGGTAAATCATATCGCGGTAGTGTCATTCAATTTGCATTCACTTATCTGCGCGGCCTTGAAATTATGATAAAAAAATATAAAAACAATGTATGCATACAGGTATCCCGCGAAAGCAACATTTTGTTCGATAGTTTAGTTCATTATTAAATAGCGGGTAGATGCGTATTTCCGATATTAAACATCTATAACAATGGTGCTAAAATTACAATTGGACGATTACAATTTTTGTTTGTATTCGTGAATGAGATATTTTTATATTTACATTCAAATTCATTGCTCTAACAGAGTAAGTACCAACTGAATGAGTGGGTTTGTTCTACAACGTAATATTTGCGGTGGGCACCTCTTAGCCGCCTATTGTATAGAACGCCGGAATCAGTGATAGAAAAGTCCTCTTTTAAATTTGTATAATGTAGCTTCGAATACAAATTACAAAATGGTCTGGCAGTATCCCATACAATTTCTTATTTTCTTAATAATCTTATTTTACAAATTACAAAATGGTCTGGCAGTATCCCATACAATTTCTTATTTTCTTAATAATCTTATTTTTTTATCTGTCCACAATGACATTTCATTTCATTCATTTCAATCGACAATGCTCACATTCATTGTCGATTGGACGCTCGGTCGCGCGATGGACAGACTTTAAACACCCATCGACTACATACACTTTGGTTGTATTGGGGGAGGGGTTTCTCGCCCGATCGCAGGTAGTCGCGTGACGCTTAGTAACTTTTCTGTATTCCAACATTTCTATCATACTCTCTACTCGTCGGAGACTTCTCTTCAATCGTGCTTGAAGAGAAGTCTCACTCAATCAAACTACACAGACTCCTGATCCACAAAATTAATCAGCGCATATCATATTCATCAACATGACGGTGATTTGTCCAGTTTATGACTAACATGACATCAATTTCACAAATTGCCGCGAAATGTATCCCCCCCCCCCCCCTCCACCCTCCTCCTGACCGACGACAGTACCAAGACGCACTACCAGGAAATTATACCCTGGATAATGTCAGGAGAAATGAAGGATCACACCAATTATCAAATTTACCCACGAGCCCACTGATCAGAAGCACAGAAGGGAAAAAAATATCCACGACACTACCATAGGTAGTGTGGCTTGATAGTGCAGTGGGTTAGGATTTTTCGCGGCAGCATTTCTCTACAAGATTTTTTTTATTAGACATCCGCGATACATGCCAACATGAGTCCAGAATGACAAACGTTGGTACACCTCCAGATGTGCTGCCTACCTTTTGAGATGTAGGAATTGATTTGGAGTCATAAACTGGACAAACCACCGTCATGTTGACGGAATATGATACGTGTAGATTAATTCACCCTTTCAGAGTTAAGATGATTGAGTATTGTGTAGCATCCCTTCTAAAAAAGGTCTTTTAATGTGTACACTAGATACGAGTATTTATAAAAAGTTGTATAACCTGTAACAACAATTCATCTATTCACATGGGTAGATGTATCTTTTCAAAAGTACATAATGGTCTATACTTTTATTTGGAAATATATTCTTATTAATCTTGGATAACACAGATGTATGATATTATATACTTACTAATTGTTATAAATTGTGAGTAATACTCCGCCATTCAACACTAATAAAATGTTGAACCTGCTAAAAGAAGCTTCTGAGAAGGTCACAAAAGACGACGGGGCTAAAGTAGTTGAAAAAACAAGAAACATAATTTTGGATGACTATGACCACGATATTTGGATTGATTCCATAATTGACAATGAAATAATTATTCAAGTAACTGATAGCGACGACGATAGCAGAAGGTCACGTGATTCTGATTCAGAATAGTACAAAATACTCAATAAAACATATTTTAACACAATGGCATATTTTATTGCCCAATTCCCTATTCTACGACATCAATGAAAGTGTTATCATCATCTGTTAATAAAAGTATTTAATGCTACTGTTACCATTGTATATAGTCACATCACTGGTTTACATATGTCAAATTGGTAATCTGTCGACGACGTAACTATAGTTCAGGTCTGGGTTGGTGTGTTCGGGTTTATGTGTCTCTGGACCCTACTGTGTACCCGAGAGTGGGTTATTGAGTGTGACGTTAGTTATTTATTTATCCCAGTTATCATTTTATGAAAAGAACACATAATTAAATTAAATATTTCCATAAAGAAATTGGATTTAAAGTGGATGAAGTCGCATGCAAAAGGTAGTAATAAATAATTTCAACAAACATAAACTAACTAAACGAACTTAGCAGTTAATTCATCCATTGTGCATTCCTATATTCATATTAACATATTTAGGGGTACCAACACCCTTGACCTTCATACCACCCCACGGTACTGCACCCCAACGCGAATCAGGAAGGGTTGCAGAAATGTATAGCTGTATATAATTGCACAAGTAAACTGACCTACACCTAGATCGGAAATAATATTTTTTGAACCGTTAGTAACTGTATTCTAATTAAATTGCCCTATTTGAACTTAAAATTATCTGATCTGAACTTAAAAATCTTGTAATGAACTTAAAAAATAGTCTTTTATTTGAACTTCTATGCACAATATATACAAAAAGCGGTCTTAATGTCATATAAGGCATTCTCTACCCGTCCACCACCTGATTATAAAAAAAGAATCATAGGTGCAGTTTTGAATTATCAAATAGAAAGTGCAAAAATAATAATAACTTTATTGCAACAAATATATTGCAGTTTTTTTGTGCTCCAAGATATCTATCAGTAGTTTGTTTTTGAATTGATTTAAATTTTCAGCTAATATGAGTTCTTGTAAATCTTTTATTGATCCACAACTCTATTTAAGAGTAAGTGGTAGTTAAGGCTTTGATGATGTACATTTTTTGTAGCATTAGCTACAAATAAACTACAAAACTAAGGTTAGCAAGCCCACTGGTGGTGCAGGCGTACATGGGCGGCAGCGACCACTTACCATTATGTTGGCCGACCGACTCGTCTGCCATCTAACTAACTAACGTTAAAACTATTTTAACGAAAAAAATAAAAAGGAAATTGTATGTATACATAATATAAAATTATATATAATACAAAAATTATACATAATATAAAACATATTATTCATAATTAGTAAAATATAAACGCAATTATTAATTTTAAGGGGTTGGGGAGGGGTAGGCATTTTCTCACCAATAAAGTTGTCGCAGTCTGCTTATGTCTGTAGGTTGCATTTCTACTGAAAAACAGCAATTGCAAAACTGCTGAGTATTTCTGCCTCGTATATTAGCATTGTACTGTATTCTCACATAAGGAATATAAACTAAAATACATTCTGCGACGAGAAGTGCTATAATAAGTCTTAAAAATATAAAGGTATATTTTTTGTTAACCTGAAGGGATCTAAAAATATAAATAAATAGATATCAACCTATAACATCCCACTGCAGGGCACAGACCACCCCTAGTAATCATAAAGATGTTCCACCCTAATGTACTATAGTAGATATCTAGATAGGTCCAGTGTGGACTGGTGGATATTAGGGATGTCCTGAATATTCATAATTGTGTTGGTGAATACTCATCAATTTTCTAGTATTCATATTGGTATTCTACATTTTCTAAAGGAATAAATGCTAATTGAATAGTAAGAATTGAATGTGAATAGTAAGTTGAATAATGAATAGTAAATAGTAGATAAAATAGGTTTTCTACAAAAATAAATACTTTTAGAAGTAAACATTCATTTGAATTTAGGTAGGAATCTGATATTTATTTTAATTAGTAAGTGATGTATAGTTTAATATTGCGAAAGTTTGATGTTTGTTACTCAATCACATTAAAACAGCTGAACCAATTTCGTGGAAACTTGGCAAATAAGTAGATTGTAATCTGGATTAACACATAGACTACTATTTCACACAAATGAAGTCACAGGTATAAACTAGTCAAAAGTTATAATTTAGAATCTATAACTTTTTATACTTTCGCATTTTGTACACATTATATTTATTTATGTATTTATGTAATTTATTTAAGTATTTATTTATGTACAGCCTTTTATACAACATAAATAACAGATATACTGCTAGTGTTAATGGGCAAATACAGATTACAATGACATATACAGTATTTAATAGATTCGGGTGTGTCCACACAAAGGTACACCCTTGTGTGTGTGTGTCCAGTGTGAGGATGTATTATAATGTTATAATGAATTATAATGATGTTATAATAATTTTGATATTTCCCGTTTTTAATTTTATCTTATTTAATAAAAATATATTGAGGTTTGCATAGTATTTATTGTAATTTTGCAGAATGCGAGAAAGGACTGATTTTGGGCACACCTTGTTTTGACCAGAGGAACATCAAACAACTCAGTATGCCTAGTTGCCTAGGCTAGTTGGTGCCCATAAAGATACTTCGGTCAGTAGTCAAGGACAGTCGATTTCGCCTGCCCATTAAGCGCACAAAAGTAAAATTCCATGTTGATTATGCCTAAGCTCCAGTGGGTCAATATGAGTTTCCAGTTAGATAACAATCAGCTGATTTAGTATCCTTAAAGTATAAGAATTTTATAAATTTTATTTGGACATGTTCTACTATGTCTATATAGACTACATATTGAGGTGACCAAATGCTACAAACATACTCAAGTATAGTGCACACATAAGTGAAATAAAGTACCTTGATGCATTCAACATTCTTAAAGGGCTTACAGACACGTTTAACAAAGCCTAGCTGCTTGTATGCTGTATTACTAATTAAGTTAATATACTCTGCGAATTTCATCTTGGAATCCAAACGAACACGAGATCCCTAATAGATTTAACCAATTCAATGACTGGGTTGTTTATTTTATATTGATAAGAAATAGATTTAGTTTTCCCTGTAAAACTTACTTAGACACACTTCTTAACATTCATAGTTATTCTATTTCTGTCATAGTACTTTGATAGGTTATCTAGATAATTTTGTATTAATATGCAGCCATTGATAGTTTTGATATTTAAATAAATCTTTTTATTGTTGGCGAACATCAGAAACTTCATAATATTGTGAATCGGGTCTAAACGTGTAAAATTAAAGACTTTTGTTTACCTTTTATTCCTACTCAACATTTCAGCATGGGTTACACTAGATATGGTCACAAGTTTCACATGTTTAGACTTGGTTTACAATATAAAAT
Organism: Sesia apiformis; assembly: GCA_914767545.1. Classification (NCBI taxonomy): domain Eukaryota; kingdom Metazoa; phylum Arthropoda; class Insecta; order Lepidoptera; family Sesiidae; genus Sesia; species Sesia apiformis. The sequence continues at coordinate 3,441,991 of OU611968.1, forward strand.
AACTGTTTAGAACCAGCATAGATGCAGTTAAAAGTTAAATTCTCCATTTCCCAAGTCTGTATAAAAGAGTTGGCTATATAGTGATATCAACACCTTATTGTAGTCTTTTAAAAATATTGTTTTAAATTGTTGTCACAAAATTTATACATTAAAGGATATTCTTCCGTTTTATCGTAACTTTTAAATATGCTGAAATAATGTTTTAAAAATACCTTTCTTAATTCTTAATGTGGCTAAAAACCAGTATTAATTTTAATAAATTATGTAAACAGTTAATAAACATCAACTCTTCACATTTCGAGGGCCTTTTGTGAACTTACTAAAATTGTAAAGATATGTTTTTGACAACACAATAACATTTTTAAGTTCATGACCTACTTGCCAGTTACTTGTTATGTACCATTCTATGTTGAAGACAAAAAATCAAATGCAATTAAGACTCCAGTTGAAAGGTTTAAATACCAGTATCAAATATTAAACTGAATTATAATTATGGAATACAATTTGAAAGTATGTTATTGTGAGTAGACAACGAAAAACGTAACAGACACTGCAATGTCGTGTATGGCAATGTATGTAAATAGAAAGTTGATAAGTTGCTAAATTATTGATAGGGTACTGACCTTCTTGTTTACAGCCATCCTTTAGGCTTTCGTCCGTTGGTTTCTCTTTCAAAGTAGACAATAAGTCTGACATAGCTCACAGGTCTCACACTCGATATTCAGTCTTCTCTCAATATATATGTACTAATAAATCTAAAATAACTTTACAATATTTACAAAACTGTTCATGAAATTATTCTATCGCCATAAAAATTTAATGTTTATATCACAGACTTTTCGTTTTTCACTAAACAATACATACGGATCAACACGTCCACGCAATAAAATATTATCAATATTTACAAGAATCAGGTATAATAGACTTATTTACACATTAAAAACTAACATTTATCAGCTAAATTTAACAAATACGCTCTAGCGGTCACAAGATACTCATAACTAAAAGAATTTATCAGTTTTCCATGCAAAAATATATAAAACGTCCGCCATATGCCTTTTGAGACCTATATTAAACAACAAAGTGGAATATGCGCCTAAAAGATAGTTCATTTAGGGGTTTCGCTCTGAGGTTTTGTCACATTCTAAATTTATATGGATTATATCCGGTTGCCATTGTATATTTTTTATTTGTTAACGGCGTCAGTGCATATTTGTCTATCAGAAAAGAGATTTAAACTGATTAAAAAGGTTTTAAAAAAAATGTATATTTAGGTAAATTAGTTAAATATTTAGCCTCGGAACTTGTTTGTTTTGTTTGAAAAATAAAATATTTATCTATTATATGATATGGCAATGTTATTGCCTGTGTTTCAAACAACACTTTTTTTTCATGTATGGCAATGATGCAATTGGCACAGTCTGCCAGTGTCAAAGATTTCTTCGTAATACACAAATTTAAATGAAATTGCTGATGCTTTTGCTAAATCTGCAGTTGTGTCTGGCTCCATTGAATATTACCAAATATTCCATCATGATCTTGTTCCCCAATGCGAAAACACGCCTAATAGAGTCCTGGAATAGTGAGTAATTGAGATCTAGTAGTGTTAATTAGAGGTCGTCGTTATTACACTATTCAACCTTCTCTATTCCTATTAGTTATTTCGTTGTCGTAGCGCCGACAAGCGGGCAATATCCGTGCTGTGCAGACTTAGATAGGTCATGCCTGTACTTCGGTCCATTTAAAGTAAACAGAATTCGAGTCCGAGACAACCCAACTTGTGACTTTAAAAAATCGGATATCTTATAGTACCCTAATGGAAAACCACGACTAATAGTTCATTCCACAACTTTCGGGTTCGCGGTATATTGTGAAGTGTATTTTTGACCGCACTGTACCTACGCAGCGCAGAGACACAATGTCAAGGAAGTGCGGATGAATCGCAAGACGATGACGAGCAGTGCGATGATAAAAGCCCGAAGTTGGCATCAATTTGAACAGTTCTTCAGATCATTCCCCATTATATAGGCGGTAGAAAACGCAGAGAGACGTAATATCTCTTCAGATGTGAGCAATTCTAAACCACTTGTGAGAATGGGATTGTCGACAACTCGGACAGCACGTCGTTGGGCGGGGTCAAAAGAGTCTAGTTTGTACTTTAGTGCATCGGCCCAGAGGTGTGAGCTTTATAAAGCCACAAGCGTTGTCCCGGAGTGAAGTATTGAATCGCTCTGTTCAGTACACCGATCTTTTTCCTGGTGATAGCTCCAATCTTATCAAAATTACAAAAGTTGCAATAGCATTAGCCATATCAAGCTCGATTGATAATACAATCAAAAGGAGATGCTGCAACATGAAAACATGAGCTGCAGAAATATACAGATAAAGAAGGAAATTTACACCTTTGAGTATGATGAGTATGAGGTTTAGAACTCTACGCATTTTCGAAAGTATTTAAGAATGAACCATAAATGTTTTACAAAATTATTGAGTAAAATGGGTTTATTTATTGAAAAGCAAGATTGTACTGTAATACTCGAGAAATAATACAGAGTACTTGCGGTCTGTCGTTAAATCACTTTCTTCGTATGACATTTTGATGAATCGCACGAAAATAGAACACCTTTGAACCTGACACATAAGAGACATAAGGGACATGACGTTCTCCGACCGTTATAAAAAGCATCCGATTTATAATGTAGGACGGTCGGATGCTTACGATCATTCGATTTTTCAATAATAGTGACGGTTTCTTTATTATACATTATACAAATTATCCGATAATTGGAATAGGATCGGAAGGTATGTTATAATGATCTAAGACATTTTGTGAAAATTGTAAATTTCATATTTGAAACAAGTTTAAATCATTTCAATTTAATTATAGATGGATGAAAGCACTGAACTTTTTGGCGGGAACCCGAGTAGTAAAGTTGAGTTTTTGTTTGATTATTGTAAAAAATAAGTATTGTGGGATTTTTGGTTTAATAGTGATACTTTATTAAATTTCAAAGTGCCTAGTGTTAATGCATAATGTTTGTGATAATGAATTATGTGTGAGACTGCATTTTTAATCTTCTTCCAAGAGTCCTCAGTAAATCTATTAGAAATTATTTATTACTTACAGAGCGGCTCCTCGGACTTCGACGGGACGAAATTGACGTGATAAAAAAAACCTGTTTTGGTATTTTTGCTGTGTGTGGACCAATAACTATACCAGTGTCCACATTAATTATAAAAAAAATGAAAATGTTAAAAAATACTTTTCCATAAATTACACATTAAAGACAACAATATCCAATAAATAATTCCACAACTCTAAATTACAATGTATATAAAACTATATAAATGTATATAACTATATAAACAACACATAATATTAAAAATTATAATAAACCACACCACATAAATTAAAATACTTATTCAATTGAATATTGTCTAACGTTACTTAAATTCTTCTTAAAATGACGTGACATTAATACTGTTTCAGAACGTTGTGGCCAGTCGGTGAAATGTGAATTCGATAATGCGTATTTTTTTTTATTAGAAGTCTCGTGGTATATTGCAAAATCTTTATCATTATAGATAAATTTCTTTTAAAATGTCTGTAAAATGGACTGGAAGTCAAAGTGAGTCTGGTATATTGCGTAAGAGTGAGTTTAAAGAGAAGAAAGAAGAACTATTCGTGTTCGGCTACTCGTGCAAACTGTTTAGGGACGATGATAAAGCCCTGCTCATTGATCAAGGAAAACAGCTCATTCCGTGGATGGGGGATGAGACATTGAAAATCGACAGGTTCGATCTGTTTTTTACTATAAGACTGCTAACTATGGCTCCAAAAAGTTAAAATGATTGCCAATTGTCAGAAAATACTAAATTTTTGGAAGGTGTTAAGATTTTCGCAGAGGATTGTCGCGTGAAGTTTTTGCTGCACGAAGATCACCCCACGAGACGTGCTACTGTCTGCAGCATAATGTTATGGTGATTGACCTCGGTGGTATGTATAAATTGCAACGGTTTTGAGTATGTATAAACAAAAAACAAGTACACTTACATTTCTTAATGTTTTTGCTCACACTTTACACATAGGGTATGATTTTAAGTTAGTGTTAGGACATTTAGAGATTTCTGCAAAATTTTACAGATTAGGTAGCCATATTTTTCTGTTAGAGAAGGTGTCAAGAAGGTATAATCGTATCGTTAAGACTCTGCATTGATGTATGCGTGTTATCTGCACAGGTATGATGCAAGAGGCGCCCTGCACGACCTATCGTCGCTGGAGGCCCCACCGGGAGGTTACGACTGGCGCGTTGAGCTGACAAAGACAGAACAAGATGTGGAACTGTTGTGTGATGAAGAGAGGTACCGTGCACTTCACACTGATGAAGATGAGGAGGAAATGTATAAAGGTCAGTTTGTACCCCTAACAGAATAAATTAATAACATCCCACATACTAGAATTCCCTATGTTACAGCTCCAAAGACACTAAGAGGACCATTCACTAGTCAGGTCCTAATATGTATTTGTTTTTGAACAAATGTTCAATTGACTGGGAATCATATTTGCTACCTTGCACTGTATGCGGAGGCATCAACAACTGCATTAGTCTATCATCATTTTTTTTTATAACAAGGAGGCAGTTGGGCATATACAGTCCAGCTGGTAGTAAATATACCATTGTTTTTGGATATTCAAATTACATACCAACTTCAGTCCAGTATGACAAACCTTGACACAGACCCTTGGATGCTGTATTGATGCACCCTGGATTTGGTTCTAATCAGGGTTCATAAATTCTGATATTTATAATATATATCAAAATATCTGATATTTGATATACATATATCCAATATATATCTGATATGTATCATGAATATAAAAAAGTTTTATTGTGTCAAAATTGTTAAATGAAACTTTCAGTTTGATTAATAGACTTATTTATTAAAAAACAAAAAAACAAACAATTGACAGTGGCAGTGATCATAATTTTTATTTATGTCAGTATAATCAATTTAAAACCTCAGAGTCAGATCTCAGACTAAGGTCTGTAAGAGGGACACCATCTTCTGGCTCCCAATCCAGTTGACTTTTGGACTCTACCTCAACCTCATCTATTTCTTCTATATCCACATTGGAATTGGTATCCCAAACTCATTCCACATTGTATATTGGAGTACCATGAATTCTTTTATGGGACTGGTTCAAACTCTTGAAGATATGGACCTACTCATGGGCTTTCTTGTTTCGTAATCAATTCCATATCTTTAATTGCACTAGGCCAACAGTAAAAAAATCTTTTGAGACCTGCTGTTGATGCTACTGCTGACTAGTTTTGATGATAAATATCAATTGATATATATCAATATAATTGTCCACTGATATATATCATCGAACCCTGCTTATAATACAATTTGGTTTGTCTATATAATATTTATTTATTTTATTTGATAATTTATAACATAAAATAAATAAAAAGGAAGAAAAAGAAAAGATGTACAAAAGCTAGCTTATCTGACATTTCTTCCAGCAGACTTAGTAAAGTGAAATATAGGTCTAGACAGAAAGGCAGGCTAATGTATACAGAACATTTATATTTATAATAAAATAGTACAATAATACTAACATAATACATATCTATATATATATATACATCTGAAATATTAGGGGTTAAAGTATGAAATTGCCGATTTGTATTGAAAAATTAACTCATTTTTTTCTAAAATGTAACATTGCCTCTTGGGAAGAAAATTTTTTACCACGTAGAAAATTGTCCAAATCACGAAAAAAATGGTAGTCCATTGGAGCAAGGTCTGGCGAGTACGGAGGATGACGTATGGTTTCTAACTGCAGCTCCTGTAGAATTACAACGGTTTCTCGTGCAGTGTGAGGTCTTGCGTTATCATGGAGCAATAATGGTGAAGATCGATTCACGAGTCGGGGCTGTTTCACTGCTAGTTTAGCCATCATTGTTCGAAGTTCGGCACAGAAAACATCTGCTGTTATTGCTTGACCAGACCTGAGAAAGCTATAGTGAATAACACCATGAATAGACCACCAAACAGTTACCATTACCATTTTATTGGTAAGCTTTGCCTCAGGGCACTGTTGCGGCGTTTGACCTGGGGTCAACCATTGCATTTTTCGCTTTCGGTTATCGTAAAGAATCCACTTTTCGTCACATGTCACAATTCGATCCAATATTCCTTCATTTCTGTACCGATTCAACAAGGCAACGCAAGTTTCAACACGTGTTTCTTTCTGCAGATCAGTCAAATCATGAGGCACCCATTTATCATATTTTTTTATCTTATTGATTTGATGCAAATGAGTCAATATTGTAGGTAAGGTAAGGTAACGTAACGTTAAACCATGCCGCTAATTCCTGGGTAGTTTGAGACTCAGATCGGCTTCCACCATCTCCTTCAATTCAGCGTTATTCACCTGTGTGGGCGGTCTTCCACGTGGTTCGTTCTTCAAGTCGAAGTTTCCATTACGAAAGCGTTTAAACCAAAAACGCAGGGTTCGTTCATTAGCAGTCTCCTCTCCAAACGCAGCATTGATATTGCGAGCCGTTTCTGCCGCGTTAGTTCCGCGTCGGAACTCGTATTCAAAGATTACTCGGATTTTCGAAGTATCCATCTTTCCCGTCTAAGCTGAATAAAAAAAAACAATTGAAAGTCGAAAATCGAATGTTGCACACTTTTTAAAACAAGAACCTCATAGGTATCATGTGAAAAAAATTTCACTCGAAAATCTCACACCATGAAGGTTTTATGTCAATTCAAAGTATCTATTACTATAAAACGGCAATTTCATACTTTAACCCCTATTATATACATTTTTAATATATATTATGTATTTAAGAAATTGACAAATAGTGCTAATCAAATTGTTTTTCAAAACTAGTGAGAGAAGGAGTACCTCATATGTTGTAAGGGAAAGCATACCCATAAACTTGAACTAAAAATGAATTCCCACAGCTACAAGAATTATGGCTTCTAAGGAGTCTAAATCTTGGAAACTTATAAGAGAAACGGTCATGCAAGTATGTAGGAGAAGACGCATTTCAGTCTTTAATCTTAATTATTTTAGTCTTTTTAATCTTATTTATAACCAATATCATGTCTTTTTGATGCAGAAAAGGAATAACTAAAGAATTGTATATAAAGCCTGTGTTTTGGAGTGTTACTGGGTCTGGCAACAATAATCACTGTTTTAAGACATGGCGCGACATGTACAGTGGAGGGAAATATAGACCTACCATGCAATATTTTACTCCATAAGTAATACAAAATTCAACAATGCAGATTTAACTATAAAATTATAGAAGGAGTCAATTGTTTAATCAGTTGTAGACCTTACCATGTCTTGATGGATATCCAGACTGTCTGTTGGATATCTTTCTCTTGGTTGGTAACTATTATATAGTGTTTTTTTAATTTCTAACTATAATATAAAAAAAGGAGAAAGGTGAAGATTCTAACAACACATTTTGACTTCATATTTAACATCACAAAAATATGGGTTATGCTTAAGTGAAAATTTCTGTACATATGCTCTTTGATCTGGAAGCATCAAAAGCAGTAATATTTTATGAAGGAAAATGGATAAATATACTACAGTTAAATGTCCATGATTGTCAGATTGATATAAAAAAGAGAAAAAAAGGATTCTTTAGTAAATATTTTGAACTGCACATCCTGTATCTTTTTGACTTTTTACATCTGTGGCTAGTTTGTTAAAATTAATATTTTATTTTAATGCTTTACAGAAGAGGAGCTGAAGCGTCTCCACGCAGCAGGCTATGGTCAAGTGGGGTTCAACTATGATGCTCCTTCAGAACCAGCGCCTATTACTCAACCTGTTGAAGTAGATGAACCTTTTGTACCGACGCCGGCCTTTAGGACATTGCTACCTGCAGATATTTTGCTGGTATGTCGATTTGATTAACATTTTGTAAAGCCTGACCAGAAAAATAAAAAACTTGCTCTGTGGGCGCCACATTTGCTTTTTTCATAGCTAGTTAGTGTTGTCAGTAGAAGATATTAGTTCTAGTAGTTTTATGCATCATGGCAAGGTTTTTTTATTTGCTTGGTCAGGCTATAACTGTACCGTGCTATAACCATAACCACACCTTTTGGTATCCACTGCTATGGACATGGGCCTCCTTATGTACATTGTGCTAGACTTTCTAAAATCATACATCCTGTATGATCTTAGAAAGTCACTCTCACCAAGCGGGTTGGAGACTCCACTTGCCACTTTTAGAGTGGCTTTTTAGTGAGATATTTTAGTTTTAGTTAAGGGCTTGTGAAAGCAGCTTTGTTATCCTTTAGTTACCCATGGGATGTGATCGCGCTATTCTAATGTCGGCTGACACCACATCTTTGTATACAATGAGTTCTCACTTTTGTGATATCATAAAAATAATATTCTTTATTTTTTTCATCAGCCTGAGAGCCAAAAGCAAAATGCTATAATAGAAAAGACAGCCACCTTCATAGCAACCCAAGGGGCACAGATGGAGATTCTCATCAAAGCGAAGCAACGAGACAACCCGCAGTTCAAGTTCCTGAACAGGGAATCCGAGCTGCATGCTTACTACATGGCTCTGATAGGACTTGTCAAGGCTGGCAAGTGGCCAGAGAAGAAGGTGGAAGTCCTCGAAGTTGAAGGTTAGTCAAAGATTTATACCAAAAATTGTATATTATCTATATTTTTTTCCAAATTGGTTCTTAACCATCTCTCTCTTGATGAGCCAATTTATTATAATTATTGTATAATAGGCGAATAGCATTACTGCTGGTATACCAATATCTTGTGTACCACAATAACGTGTAGCTAAGCTGGTGTTACAAGTTTTGCTATATCTCTTATCCTGGAAGTCATTTGTCAAGTCTGTAATTAAATTACATTCATAATGAACATGTAAATTGTCCATGTAATGAACTCAGTCCCATTTTCGGGACCGCCGCAGAATTAATAATGTGCTACTTGTCTTCTTTTATGCAATAGTCGAAACAAGAATTAGCAACAATAAAAATTGTAAGTGAATATATTACGATTAAAATTCAAAATGTCCAATTTAAAAATTAATATTTTTTTTTCAGAACCACATCCTGAAAATGAATATTTGCATCCTAGTTTGGCATCTGCTGTTATTGAATCGGTAAGTATTTTTCAACATTAATATATTCAACAACAGATATTTCATCTTCATACTGATAAAATCTGTTCATAATATCTTTATATAATCTTATAAGTATCTTGCTTTACTAGCTTTGAATGAATTACTAGTGTTTCAGTAGTGAGTGAAATATTTGTCGCAAGGCGACAGTATCCACTTATCATCAGGCCAGACTGACCAGACCTACGCTTTATATCATCCACCGACTCAGACATAGTAGAAACACAGATCAAAATAATTAAAGCATGGAACTCACACAATAACAACAACGGTAAAGTTTCATAATAATTTGGAATGCGATACTAATAGATACACTGTTAATCGTAATTACGAATTTATTAATATAGGCATCCGTCGGAGGTTAGCAAATCTAGGTCACCAATGTCAAGACTAAAAATCCAGCAATTCTCTCAATAAGAACTGTCACACTCCGACGTTTCGTTAGCTCGCGTTAGCACTAAATGACGAGTGTCAAGTGCGGCTTTGTCTTAAAATTAATTCGGCACCGCCGTCATATATTTCTTCTAAATCTACCTAAAAAAATTATAACAAATATGTTTTTCTTTCCACAGGCTCCATCAATCCCCAGCATCCACTACAAGCCTTCAGCGGATTGTGACTACACGCTGTTGATCTACAAGATGAGGGGTGAAGCCACCCTGGATGAAGCCTACGTCCCCGAGTTAGCTCCGGGAGAGGTGGCACCCCCGGGGACCGAGCCCCTGCCCCCGCGGGGGCACGCCGAGATATCTCGGGCTCCGGTCATGTACCATAGAGGTGAGTGATGCAATAACTATAGAAATCTACAAAGTTAAGGGTAGTTTTTCTAAAGAGTTTAAATATTGGTTCTTTTTTTAGAGATAATGATATGTATATGATTTTTTGGAATTTATTTTTCTTATATTTTATTTTTCAATTCGTTCCATTCGTTATGGCCATATATCATATCATAATCAACACTACATCACAATAAATACGAATACAAATAGAGCCTTTAATGTTAATGGAAGACATCGTTTTGGCGATAAGATCTGTTGTACTTAAATTGTCTTTTCGCAACATATATTGGTGTACAATAAAAAGTTTATCAATCTATCTAACTGTAATTATAATTTTTACAGCAATATCAACAGATCAAAACACACCACCTGCATCCCTTGCCGCTCAGTACCAACAGTATGCAGCATACTATCAGCAGTACGGCAATGTTGGCAGGACACAACCTACAGTACAGCCTACTGTGACCACTCAGCCAGTAGCACCCAGTACAGCGGTCACACCTTCCAAGTCTACGGGGCTGAGTCTCATGAAGAACTATAATACTGACACTGATAGTGACTCGGGTGCGTTTGATAAACATGCAAAATTATATACATATAAATAATCATTTGTGATAACATCGCATATAATATGGAATCACTAGTCTGACAAAACACCAGGACCATTGACATTATACTAAATTTTGTTGTCATACTTTTGTAGATAGCCCTAGCACATGACATAGGCCCTATGGCATAAAATTACGATTTTACTTCTCGGTTTGTCACTCATCTTCAATTGTGCATGTTATTTTGTTAGATTTGAATTAAAAATCAGAAAATATCTTTGTTTTGTCGCCATGTTACAGTTACTTTTTGTAACATAAGTGACCAATTTTGCTTTTTGAGCGACTGATAAACAAATTGCGTCTATTAGTGGCAAAGAGATGGCCAAATGAAATTATTCTTTGACCTTTTTTTTAGCACTAACTAGGTATAAATGACGTTTTGAATTATTTTCTACGTAGAAAGGTGACAGACGAGAAGACAGTCCACCTGGTAAAGTATCCATTAGGTGGGCTGTCTGCTCATAATAAAAATATCTTGCGTAAAATTGATTGTCAACTACCAACTATCCACTCGCGATGATAAGGAGTGATTATATGCATTGCAGTTGGACGTTATAGATATCGTATTTATTTTCAGACACAGACAACACATCCTCATCAGAGGGTAAAGACAAACCTGTCATCCCCACCCCTCCACCCGAAGTACAGACCGTCATCGATAAAATGGCGGCGTACGTGGCGCGAAATGGCGACGAGTTCGCTGAAATTGTTCGCGCCAAAAACGATCCGAGATTCACGTTCTTGGAGCCCAGTAACGAATATTACGCGTATTATAGGAGGCTGATGCAGAAAAAACGAGGAATTGATGTTAATGGAAAAGACGAGGTCAAGACTAATAAGAGTAAGTTTTAAACTATATGAAGTTAATTATTATTAGAATCTGAGCATTGCTATGTAACACAGTACAAGAGCGGAAAATTCAAGTCTTAATAAATGAATCATTTAATATATTTAATTTTTTAAATCATGTACCGTTAACTCATTATTGTCCGGACAAAATGAACTTGATATTTGTCACATTATCTGGAAAATAAACGTACTAACAAAAAATTTTGCAGCTTTAATGGAATCTTTAAAAAACAGTATTTTATTGCTTTATTATAAAAAGTACATATGTGCTAAAGCTTGTTCCTCTATATAAACAGAATCTTGAAACAACAAAATTCGGGCTATAATTTACTTGGGGTTTCGGGCCATTCGTTAGTGAGTTCAAATCCTCGACCCACACCCTGAGTAGGTACGCATTTTTATAAAAACAATCCCTAGCTAGGCTCTGATCGGAAACGTCGTGGGGATACCTACATACTCAAAAAATCTACAGCATATATATTATATATATCCACCAATCCACACTGAGCCCGCATGGTGAATTGTGACCCGAAATCCCCTGGTTACAAGATATATTTTTTCAAATTTATTTATTTAAATACACTAATCATTTCTATATTAAATAAATAGAAATAGTAATAAAAAAGATAAATTCCAGTAACGATGACGTTCTTCGCCAAGAAAGGCGATAATAATAAAATCTGAACATTTTATATTTTCATTTTTAAAGATTTCTTATGGTTTTAATAAAATATATTACAGCTCCTGTATCATTTTCAATAAAGAAGCTCAAAGAACCAGAACCAATATTACCCAAACCGGCTTTACCATACGAATCGAGCTCCGATGATGAATCTGAGAAAACAGACAAACAAACAGACCAGCAAACAGAAAATCAAGAACTCAATGAACCAAAAACTAACATACCGCAGATTGTTGCTATGAATAATATACCACAAGTCGTATACAAGATGGAGATGTCAGGGTCAATTAATGATCTCCCTACAGTCAAAACTATTGAAACTGTCCCGAAAATAATAGGAATTGTACCCAAAGTTGTTTTAAAACGGGAACTAACAGAACCGGTTGTAAAAGAAAAAACACCGCCAACACAAGAAGTAAAACCGAAACCGGAAGTCGAAGTGATAAAAGAGAAGTCCCCCACGCCAGACGAGAAGAGAACAACAGAGAAAAGTAGAGATAGATACAAAGATAGTTCCGAAAGAATAGAGGTAGATAAGAGGAAACACCGCGAGGAAAAACATCACAAAAAGGAATACAAGTCTAAGTCTGAAAATAAGGAGATGAGAAGAGTCGAAAGGAGTTCAGAGGGAGATAAAAAGATAGATAAAGAAAGGGAGAGGAAGAAGAAATACAAGGATGAGTTGGAGAATGAAGTTATTTCGCTGGTAGATAATCCTGATGATCTGATTGATTTGACTGGCGACCAGTCCGACTGTAAGGGTGAGTTTCTTGTCTTTTATTTGATTGCCAGTCTTTTACTTACTAGTTAAGTTACATGCTGTCTCTGGTTATTTAAGCCGAAAGTTATTTAAGTGTCTCAAACAAAAAAAAATTTTACACCAATTTGGTCCTTGAAATATATTAAAATCAACGTACTTTGCATTTTTTTTAATAAAGATGTAGGAAACGTTGCTATTATTTATTTATGTTTTGAGATTATATCTTCGTACATAGTCAAGTTTTATATATATATTATTTACTCCGCCCGACGCTACTACGACAGAGTCCCTCACCATTCCAAACCCCTAATAGTTGACAGCCTAACCTATGTCGCCAATAGGAATGACCCTCCTCGTTGCCGTCGTCCTCGGCACGTCTTAGACGACTCCGACGACCCAATTACTGCTGCCAATGCTGTTCTTACACTACTCTCATAGACTACACATATACACCGTCCTGCCGACTGAGACGTGGATGTCACCCTCGCTACACCGTGAACACTCACCGGTATTCAGCCAACACTTTTACCAGGTAACGGCACGTGCCTGGGCGCTTCTCACCGGCTCGCCATCCCACGGTATCCCCCCAAAGCAACTGCCTAAGCCGAGGTTAGTTCCCTCCGCCGGTCTACCGGCGGGAGAGCCTTTAGGCTCGTTGCTGCACACACGTTTTGCTCCTGGTTGAGCGCTTTCTGCGCTCGCTCCAAACTATACATGTCCGGTGACTCTTGAAAGGCCATTAGAGCCACAAGAATTTGGGCATCCCAAAAGAAAATATTATATAGTCTATATACCATATAATTTATATAGTCAATCTTTTATATTTATTTTATCACATTTTAACATTTCTATTTAGTCATACTATCATAATTAATATGAAACACATCAATTAACGCCATCAAAATCTTACAATGCAATGCAAGCACGATATGTAGCTGTGCGCCACAGAGTAATAAATAATAACGTTATTTCATTGTAGAGGGCACTTGAATCGATTGTGATATGCATTGACAAGTGTCACGAATTGAAACCGTCAATGAATGAAAGAATTGATTAAATAAAATATTAATAAAACACCAAAAAATATTCTCATCTTTATTTTTCGTCATAAATTGCAGAATGTTCTTGAGAATAAAATGCTTTTTTGTTTATGCAAAAAATGTTTTGGTTCATGTTATTTCATAACAGGTCAAAAGTGGGCATTCCCAAAGGGTAGATATAAACGAGTCTTAAAGAAGACTCGTTTATATCTACAGACATTGAACGCGCCAGACACGTACCGTCACAGACAATGACAGACGCCGGTCGTACCAGACGCGTGTTTAGCCACAGCGTCTATTGCGCGCAAAAACAAAAGAAATGTCTGTACGGTTCCGATGCTACCTTACACACTGGCCGACATCGACAAATGTCAGACAGCTACAGACATGCACCGCACAGACAAAATATTCTTTCCGTGAATGGCGGCCGCGCACGACACTGTCGGCGTCTGCGCGGCTGCGTTACGATAGATATGAATACGTTAATAGCCAATGTCTTAACGAATATTATTTTGTCTGGCACGTTCAATGTCTGTAAATATAAACGAACCTTTAAAGTCAGAGCGCGGTGCGTTCGTGCCATTGTTTGTCATTCTGGACTGGTGTCGCCATGTATCGCGGATGTCGCAGGACGACAGTGTCCACTTATCACCGGGTGGATTGTCTGCTCATCTGCTAACCTGTACCTGTAATTAGTGATGCCCGCGACTTCACACGCGTGAACCTGTGATTCCCGTAGGAATTTCATAATTTATCTAGATAAAAAGTATTCTTAATATTAACCCAGCATAAATATGTTATACATAACTGTACCGAGTTTCATTAAAATCCATACAACGGTTTTTTTACGTGAAGCACGTTATGATGGACAAAAATTTAAAAATTCTCAATTTGGGTTCTGTATCAAATGTACTTTACTTTACACTGTAATGACTTCAAAAAATATTTCATGTACAGACGGCTCTGTTACGATTTTATTATATGTACGAGTGATTTCCGTGCACGGCGGGAATAACTTGATAACTCGAGATACATAAAATTTTAAACATGAAGTTCTATTGCATTTTATTACTGGATTTACAATAAAAAAAAAATATATTCCAATACTCTATATCTATAGCAGAAAAAATATTAGCATTAAATTGACATCTCGATATTCCAAGCGAAAACGCTGACATTAAACCTTTAAACTGAGCTCTACAAAAAAGTTTATTGTGACTTATCAACTAATTGCCACCATGCGCGGATTTGTTACTCATAACAGCAGAAGTGGAATCGGAAGCGGAGCGAGCGAAGCAAGCGGAACGAAGGCGACGCGCGGCGGAGTTCCTGCGGAAAGTTGGCGTAGACCCCGGAGCAACACCTTTGCCCACTTCTTCATTGGCTTGTGCTATGGTATGTAATTGCTAGTTTGTAGCTTGTTTGTAATTTGGTAGTTATTTTACAGCAAAGCGAGTGAAGTTACAAGGGAGGGTGATGCTGTATACCCAGCTGAATGAAGGTTTCCACAACCTCCAGATTTTGCTCCGAGCAAGATGAAACACCATTGCATCTGCTTTGCGAATGTGGTTCTTTCATGTATATAACATACACGTATATGGGCGCTCATCTGCTGAAGCCGGAAGAGGTCCAACAACTAGAGTGCACACTAATCCAACAGCTCACTACTACCTTGAAATGTACTGCATTTCCCACTTTATCCTATTCCTCGAATGTATGTATCTCAGTAGTGAGTGAGATATGCTCGAGCCCATTCCCATCCCAATCCCTTCTGCTTTCCCAACTCTCCAAATCCATTCCTATGTCTCTAAAGGTAGGCAGCGCATCCGGGGGCGTGCTAACTTTTGTCATTCTGAACTGACATTGGTATGTACCGCTGATGTCGCAGGGCGACAGTATCCATTTACCACCAGGTTGACTGTATGCTCGTGTGCCGTTTTCTTTCTATAAAAAAAACTCACAGAAGGCAGAACGCAGACTTGAGGAATTTTGAAGGTATGGAATGTTAAGCCACTAACCAGCAATCCTTCAGCAGTGGTCTTTAGGGCGCTCGTGAATTGCAAGACCTATACGTTCTGTATTTATTTACACTTATTTTTTAAATTTAAAAATTAATCTTAAAAAAATTTTAGTAAGTCATTTAGGTCTCTCTACCCACTGAAACGGTAAATAGTATGTATCGTTAGATTTCTATAAAAAAAATTGCTATTCGTGTTTTTTGGGAGCACGGGCCTAAACTTATTTTAGCGCAAACAACTAACAATCCGGTTTGATATCTAGGTGGAGACATTAGAGACACTGCAAAAGAAGAAAGTGGAAGAAGAGGAGAATCGACGCAAGCGCGACAAGCGGCGACACCGCGACAGGCGAGGTTCGTTTATTGTCTGATATTATTAACAATGGGGATGGTGTAATTTTTCTAACACCCTGATTTTTTTTTTTTTATATAGAACAGACCAATATAAATTGAACCACAAAGTGGCAGTGTTAAAAAGATGATAATCACAGTGTTATAACATTTTAAATACTTCATTTATTAAAAACACAGTAACGTGACGTTACATTACGTGACGTTACACAGTAACGGCTACATGGATAGATTGTCACTGGTCTTCATATACTCTACAATCATACATGTATCAATTTTAAGAAAATCCATGCAATTTGCGCGCGAATATTAGTCGCAGTGTATGAGTTTAATCGCTTTAGTTTTGTAGGATTTTTTCAAATTATATTATTTTATATCAATTTACAATAATAAACGTAAAATCATCAATAAGTACCAATCAAGCTATATCTATCGGTCATAGCCTACACGTATCTATATTCAACTCACATTTGTATGATAGTGAGTTCAAATCCTCGGCCCATATCGCTGAGTTTCTATTTAAATACAGACTTTTAAAATTGTTATTACTAGTTCTGCGGTGAGGAAACCATGCTGGTTTACTCGAGAAATTTAAGAAAAAAATCTGGCATATATGTTCCACCAATTCGCATTGGGCCCGCGTGCTAGATTACGGCCCGAAAAATATAATTTACTAGAGGGAGGCCAGTGTTCTGCAGTGGGACGTTATAGCCTGATACAAGTACCAATCGAGCTAATGTATTTTTCACATCCCTATAAAATTCCTTGAAACCACATTCCCGGGCTGTGACTTATTGTGTAGCTGATGTAGCACACATTGACACGAAAATTAACACACTAATGTGTGCTAATACTGTTACATTAAATGTTAACTAACAATAAATACCGTTACAGGTTGTGAGGACGAATCCGAAAGATCACATCAAAAAAGCAAACGCAGGAAGAACAGGACTTCAGACGACAACGAGGAATCGGACCGTGAGAGGTAATTAACATGTGTAATTTCAATAGAGAAGATGGTTGGCAAGTACCACCGGCTTGGGATCCAGTCATTAAATTAATTAAATCCCAAGGCCAACGCAATACTGCAAGACTCAGGACACCGTGAGTGAATACTGCGTGCATAGGGAATGTTATGATTAAAAAATCCAGACGGTAGTTCAAAAAAAAAAATTCAGACGGTGGTCCAAATAATTTCTTAATAACTCAAGTGACAAATAAAATCAATTAGTCACCCCGTGACCACGTGACCACGTCCACTGCAAAGTGTTCGAAACGTCGGGATATAAATAATGTCAAATATACGCGATTTAAACCGTTCAAAGTTGTTTAATTGCTATGTATAGTAATCGCGAAAACCTAAGAAAATATTATGTGTAATTTATTAAATATATTAATAATAATATTAATATCTAACACTACTGTAACAATGCAATTCCTAGCATTGTCTCTTACTCAACTTCTTACTGCTAAAGAATGACGGGCACGTTTGAAAGAACTTGAACCTGACCTGACCACCGCTACAATTGCAATGTATAAGCAATGTATAAAAGAGAGGGGCGGTTTTCCACACAAAATCGATATCTCAAGAACTATTTGAGTTAGAGACATGAAATTTAGCATACCAGTATATATTTCTCATTTAAATATTGTTCATATTCAATTGGTCTGACTAATTTTGACTTTAAGTAACTTAATCGTTAATGTGCATCCATTGAATGCAATGTTATTTTATTTAAACATAATTTCCTTTCAGTTCAAAAAAGAAAAAGCGCAAGAAAGACAAAAAGCACAGCTCAAAAGGCAAGAAGAAGAGAAAACGAGAGACAGAGGTAGAGGAAGATCCACTCCCTCTCAACATCGACTTGACTAACACTTTAAAAGAGTTGCGGACTTCTTCTCCTACCAAAGAATTAGGCTTGCAAGATGTGGAGGAAACTCAACACAGCCAAAAGCAGAGTTCGGAGGAGTCGGGAGAAGTTAGAAGTAAAAAGAGGAAAAAAGAAGACAGAGAGTACAGTGAGGGCGAGTGGTCTAGTGATAGTGAGGAAGATTCAATGTCTTCTGATAGTAGAGAAGACTAGACATTTTAATATAAACTCTTTCTTATATTGGATTATTCTAAACAAACCGGTAGGTAATCTTTTGATATTGTAAAGGGTATTTGACCGTTAAAATATAATTAAATAAACTAATTGTCCGTGACTTCGTTCGTGTTCACTTTAGAGCATGTGTGTCGGTTCATTATACTTCTACGCCATTCCATCCCAAACCTTCCTATCGTATTCCATCTCCATCCTATCCCAACCCTAGCGACGACTGCCATGAGCCAGAAAAAAATAAATTTGTGATTCTAGAGACATCCGTGAATTAAAATTTCTTAAAAAAATAGTCTGAATTAAAATGACAAAATGTGAAACAGAATATTGAGAAATTGCAACTTAGTAAAGAAACCCCCTATACAACGTGTTACTGAAAGAATGTGAACTATGAAACACCAAATAATTTAAAGCATATAAAACCGTTCCAGCCAAAAACAAAACTGTTATAGGGTTACGAATCTAAAATATTCATATCACTTAGTACAGGGTAGTGACTAGACGAGGCGCGGCGCACGCGCATACAATGCAATTACGTTATGAAAAAGTAACCTATTGTAAAAATTGGTAGAATCGATTTTACTCTAAATGCTGAACAATCTATTTTAAACTTTTGCGTTATTTCCAGGACGCGTCTATTACCTTGTTGTTCATTAACAAGAAAGCCATACGTCTGTAATATCATTACAATTGCGCACCACTTACATGGACTGAACGTTTTCCTTGTCTAAACTTACTCTACACATCGAGTGTTTTTTTTTAAATTGAGCAAAATTATGAATAGCAAACATGTAAGTTCTATAAAAATCCCTCTGTAATGTTTAGAGAACATTTGCCCGAGAATCTACCTTTATAGGGACGAAAATAAAATGTTTTGTGACACATTGCAGTGATGGTTTCACTTATCTGTACAAAATATGCAATTTTATGAAAATTTTTGCATTTCAATTTTACTGTGTATTTTAACGCAATGCCACATTGAGTTGTACCTAATAAAATTGAGTAAAAAGGTGGGAAGCCATTGCAATTATTATAATGTACACATAAGGTTAATAATATAACGATTATATAATATAAATATTTCTTCGAAAGCCTTATGTAAGTTTCTATGGTAAATAAATATAATTTTCTAAGACATTGCTGTATTTTTTTCTATTGAACCGTACGAGACTCTAAGGGCACGTTCACGTTGTTTATATATTAGTTTATAGTAGTATGTAGGTACTGTACTATTTCCATCTCTTCCCTTGACTCTCGTGAAAGGCGGCTAAGGTATAGCAAAGCGACTACAGTTCGACACAACTCAAAAGTTCCAACGATGTACCTATTCACTCGACCAATGGAAATCGAAATACATTTACGCCTCCAGTGCGTCAGACGATCGCACGTGTGTCATGCATTGATTACACACGAGGTACATTGGGTAAAGTTCGGTTTGACGGGGTTAGCCGATGGCACCTCTGCTGAGTTGTGTCGCACTGTATCACAAGTCTTGAGAAGCTATACCTCTAAAAAAGTGTACTCTGCGACCCGCCGACAGCGTTGCCGCCGCCTATTGCATATGTTAATAATAAGCTGCAAAGGAGTTTGTATTTATTCAGACACTCAATTGGTCAACTCTGTAGTACTGTACACTGTGCAAACATTCTTCCCCTCGAAGGAAGAATAAGGAAGTGTAATGGGATGATGAAAACTCATCTCTGTATTTACATTTATTTCAAATCCCTACACAGTAGTAAAAACCGCAGCAAAATGGAACCCGTAATCCCAAAGATTAACCGCCAGCCCTTTTTATCGCCCAATGTTGGAAATAGGCCTCTTCATAGAACAATATCTTGTGCATGAAGGATGTTGGGGCTCAAAACGCCACGCTGACGACGCGGGTTGACGAGTCCAATCTTTTAGAGGTGGTGTAGTTCCTCAGGGCTTGTGGTAGCCGTTTTGTTATCTCTTATTCGCTTTTTATTACGACACCCACTTGAAGAGAAAGGGTGGTGATAAAACCGACGCTACACGGCCGAAGCTCACACACCACATCCCCAAGATTACTTCAAAGAAAACAGATTTAGAAATTTATTGAAATAAAGTTGTTTACGCTTAAATTTCCTTCATGCGTTTGAAAAATATGAACATTAAACAATTTTGTTATCATAAATAAATAACAGGGAAACTAATTAATTGGTTACTTATAATGAAATGAACATTTCAAAGGTTTCCAACCATGAAGGCCAGCTACGTGTTCTCATTATAATAAACAATCTCTTTCTTTTGGCTCTACAGCATGGAGTCCCTTGGCTTGATCCATCTGTAATTCTAAACGCTCTAAAATCTCTGTCGACTCCATACAGCCATCTCAATCGCGGCCTGCCACGGTTTCGACGTCCCTCTCGTTAGGACTATTTTTGGCGGTCTTTCCTCATTCATGCACTTTTTTATAAAGAAACAAGGAAAATAAAACTGAAAAAAAAATGTTGACCTATGGATTGTCTCTAGTAGCTGAAGATAGTTGACCGGGAATGATAGTAACATTTTTCAGTTTTGTGTTTTGTGATATCTTTGGTTTGTTTATAAATACAAAAGCTAGTGTTATTTCTTAATATAAACATAACTTTCCTCTTCTTTTGGACGTAGGTATATATAATGCTGAAAAATATAGTTTTTAAAATAAATAAATAAATGTGAAAGACTGGTTTTGTTACAATCATCCCGACCTCCAGGGGTGATTGCAATTAGGCATGGGGATTGTTGTAACGTAGTAAATAAGAAAACATTGGTAATACGAGTAGAGGAAAGTAACTAAATATGGGTTAGTGCTTTAATATGGGCTAGTAACATTTCTCGAAAACAAACAATTGAAAGACGCTACAAACGACTATCTTCTATCGCATTCATTCATACTAACCTCACATTCACGCTATTTCGTCAATCCGGCGCGTGCTGTGGTCAAGATAGGACGGTGTTCTTTCGCCGCAGTTAAAAATTTTTGTAAGGTACGTAAAAGTATGTTATTTTATTGATGAAAATTAGGGTTAAATACTGTAACAATATGTTTAATTTGTAGAATATATGTTTAATCTTATGTTTTTTAGTCGATTAATTGCTTGGGATGTATGATTTGTGAAATACAAAGTCAAGTTTATTTCGGTCAAGAATTTTGAATATGGGCTATGACTATGTACTAGTACTTAGGTGGTCGGACATTTGTTTCTAAAGCGTACTTACATTTTTTTTCAGAATGCCGCCGACACGATCAAAAGTACCAAGGAAAACTTGGGATGAAGAACAAATGGTTAAAACATAAAAGTGGTTCGCGAGAAGAAAATGGGTACCCTAAAAGCAGCAAAAAATTTCAACGTACCAAGAACGACTTTGCAACGTTTAAGCCTGAAAACTGAACTTACTCCTGAAGAAGCGGCTGCTACGACATTAGGTAGAAAAACAGTGTTGGGTGCACAGTTGGAAAACGTTTTAGTAGGATATATTTTAACAATGGAAAGCAAATTTCATGGATTGACAAGAACAGATCTTCGCAGAATGGCGTATATGTTGGCAGTACGTAACAACTTGCAAAATCCATTCTGTGAATCTGGCATAGCAGGAAAAACATGGTTAAGGCTATTTCTGAAACGTCACAAAGAAAAACTGTCAGTTAGAAGGCCTACAGGAACGTCATTTGCAAGAGCGTTTGGCTTTAACAAAGATAACGTCGAGAATTTTTTTCGACTTCTGGAAGAGATGTATGAGAAAAATAACTATCCACCAAATCGTATCTATAACGTAGATGAAACGGGCCTGACAGTTGTCCAAAGTAAAATTCCACAAGTAATTGGACACCGAGGAAAGAGGCAAATAGCCTCACTAACATCGGCTGAAAGGGGTTCCCTGGTTACAATTGTAGTGAGCATGAACGCCACTGGCCACTTTGTTCCTCCGTTCATAATTTTCCCAAGAAAAAATATGAGCTCCCAACTGATGAGAGGTTGTCCTCCTGGAGCTGAAGGAGTTGCACATCCATCTGGCTGGATTCAAATGAATATATTTACAGATTGGTTCAAACATTTTATAAAACATACAAACCCAACACCAGAATCAAGAGTTCTACTGATATTAGATGGACACTTCAGTCACACCAGGAATATTGATGTAATAGACCTGGCTAGAGAGAATAATGTTGATATTGTATCTATACCACCTCACACAACCCACAAGCTGCAGCCACTAGACAAAACTTTTATTGGGCCATTGAAAGTTTACTATAGCGAAGAAATAAGAACCTGGATCAGAAACAACAACAGAGCACTGAGCCCTTTTGACATTGTAGAGCTATTTGGAAGAGCTTACATGAAAGTTCAAACAGGTGAAATTGCAGCTAATGGGTTTCGTGTACAGGACTCTGGCCATTAAATAGAACCCTATTTAGCGATGTAGATTTTATTGCAGCCGAACAAAATGCTGTCAAAGATGGATGCACAGATATTACTCCAACAAAATCATCATCCCATAATGAAATTCCATCTGATAACAATCCCAGATCTCCACTTTTATCTAGATCTTTGACTAGTATTCTTAATGATGACAATTTGATTTCTAGCAAAGCTTCAGTCTCAAGATCTAGATGTGAAACAGAAAATTCGCTTCCACTTGGACCTTCAACCTCTGCGTCTGGATATGATACTCAACCAGAAGCATCTACCTCTGGAACTAGATATAAACATGGTGGCGAACCTTCTTCTTCCAGAATTGATCGCAGCAACCTAGGTTTAGGATCTCCTTATGACATAAGTCCTGTACCAAAAAAAATCAGAAAGACATCTAACAGGGGTAGAAAAGCTGCTGTGGCCTCTGTTATAACGTCATCACCCTATAAAAATGACCTTATTGAAATAAATAAGAAGAAAATTGAAAAAGAAAATAAAACTAAAGATAAAAAACCCAAAGAAAAGAAAGGAAACCAAAGAAAAAAGAAACTAAAGTCTAGTGACAATGAATTAATTGACAGTGAAGGTGAAGAGGAAATCCACTTTGATTCAGACAGTGAACCAGATGCCATAATAGGGAGAGAAGCTCCTGATTCTGCAGATGCAGAGTGTATGTTTTGTCAGCAACTTTTTTCCGAAGACACACGAGGAGAACTGTGGATCAAATGTTTGATGTGTGGGCTCTGGGCACATAATGACTGTGCTGGGCCAGATTTTGACGTTTGGATATGTGATTTTTGCAAGTGATTTAAGTAATTTCTCACACTCACCAAAGTGATTTGATCTCTTATAATATAAACATTTATTATTGTTATTTTCTTGAAAAATAATTTAGTTCATATCTTTAGATGGGCTATAGCCCATATTTGAGTACCTGTTCCATATTTAGCACCCATTTTGCAATTTTGTTTAGTGCTCAATTTTGATAATGTAGTTTGTTATTAAAAATATAAGACTGTTACCTTGCTGTCTAGTAATATATGTATAATTAATATTACATTAAAAAAATAAATATTTCTAAATAGTTTTTTATTTTTCACCCAAAAACAAAATGGTAGCCCATATTTAGTTACTCTCCTCTATTAATTTAATAGCCTCTTTTTCAGTCTTGAATTAACATCTTAATTATTTAACGATACAAAGTAGTAAAATTAGATAAAGTTATAAAAGAAATAACATTACTTTTTTAACATAATATCTCTC
The DNA here is from genome assembly GCA_914767545.1 of Sesia apiformis. Taxonomy (NCBI): domain Eukaryota; kingdom Metazoa; phylum Arthropoda; class Insecta; order Lepidoptera; family Sesiidae; genus Sesia; species Sesia apiformis. The sequence continues at coordinate 3,466,045 of OU611968.1, forward strand.
ATTCAGATAAATAGTTATGAGAAACATAAATTATTTCGTTATTAATGCAGGCTACGTGAGACCACAAGTGGTACTCGAGGAATTGTACCTACTTTTCATTTGCCCTACTGTTTGATAATGGCTCATCACAAATCAAACAATAATATCCCCGCTCCAGTTTCACTTTCATCTTCATTTCTATTTGTTGTAAGGACTTCTTTCTTTGGATGAATCTTCTTTGGTTTAGTATTCGACCTAACCCTTCGACCGGCTATGGTACAAAGCGCTACTTTCCAAGCTACCGTCTTTCGGGTTACCTGAAAGGTTATGCGAATGAGTTGTCAGCTTCCTGACTGGGCAGAGCACCAAATTCGTTATCGACGGTAGCTGCTCCGACACCATGTCTATTAATGGTGGCGTTCTGCAAGGCTCCGTGCTATCCCAAACTCTGTTCCTTCTGCATATCAACGATCTGTTGTAACAGTACTGAGGATGCCATGTACCTCTAACATCCCTCAGGTCGAAGTGGAAAAGAGTCGCATTAGACTTGTGTCCGAAATCGAAAACACCTTAGATCAAGTATCGATTTGAGGTTCTCTGAATCTGGTTGATTTCAACCTCAGTAAGACAAGTCTACGCTTTCACCTCTAAAAAAGCCCCTTTTTTCGTAGCGCCTCGCTTTCGGAGCATGCCCCTTAAGATCTCGGAGAGTATCGGGATTCTTGTTGTCGACATTTCCAACAGAGGCGAATTTAGGAGCCATCTGGAAAACAGGGCCAAAATAGTCTCCAGAAAGCTCAGTGTGCTGAACAGAGCAAAGCGGTACTTCACCTCGGGGCAATGTCTGCCGCTGTACAAAGCTCAGATCCAACCCCATATGGAGTAAGTACTACTCACCACATCTCTGGGCCGGTACACCATAGTATCAGTTGGATCCACTTGACTCCATTCAACGACGCGCTGTTCGAATTGTCGACGACCCCACTCTCACAGGCGGTTTACAACCACTCAGCGTTCGCAGAGACGTTGCGCCCATCTGCGTGTTCTACCGCGCGCCTGTATAACGGGTAATGCTCCGAAGAACTGTTCAATAGGACTCCCACCTCGGGTTTCTACAACCGCAGCCCGTCACAGAAGTGTGGTGCATCCGCATTTCCTTGATACGGAGGTGTCGCGCACTGTACAGACTAAAAATATTTGTTTACCGAGAACCCGTAGGCTGTGAAATGAACTGCCTCTTGAGGTGTTCCCCTTATGCTACGACATGGAGTTCTTCAATAAAGCTGTGAATAGGATCCTGCAAGGCCGGCAGCGTACCCACATACCCCCTGATGTTGCAGGTGTCCATGGCCGGCGGTAGCTACGTACCATCATGAGGGCCGCTTGCCGTCTGCCTCCCTTAATATAAAAAAAGTATTCTCTGTATCTTGCAATGCAGGTCTTTTGACTGTTTGGGCCTTTCGTTTTCTTTTTTCTTCTTGAATTTCCAATTTGTTTATGGTATCTGTCATTATCGCTGATTTCCTAACTTTCCTTCACATTCAATTTCACATTCCAATATTCTTTCTAGGTTGTGATTTTGGTATGAGTTGAACGCCGGACAAAATGGTTGTTTACTTTCTTTAATTAGTACGCTTCGTATATTTTTTTCGTTGACGTTGACTGACTAACCAGACTAGCTGATGAATCAGGTGGAAAAGACCAGGTGGCCAGGTCCCTATTTCTTTTTCTTTTATTCTTCTTTCTTCTTCTTTTTTTCTTTGCCAGGTCTTTCTGTTAGGCATTCTGAAACAAATATGGAAAAGGTTTTGCATAAAATAATAGAGAAAACTCACTGAAAACTAATATGAAGAATCACTGTTGTAATCGGGATGAAAGTAACAAGCTGTTACTTTTATCCCTCATTCACGATTTCCGAAATTCAGAGAAACATGTGTTCCTTATAAGAGAAATTATTTAGAATCATAGTTTTGATAATGTAAATACCTACTATAAAAGGATAAACATACTAGAGTACTGATAAGAAAGATTGAATTTAACTTCTATAAGGAAAGAAATACCAAGCATAGAAAACAATACCAAAAACTTATTGTAATTTCGTCGTACTTTTGTATTTACAACGCATGTATACTCTGCATAAACAAGGGTACAACCCAAAGCCGTGGGCGCTACTGAGGTTAAAAGGGAGTAAAAATGACGCAGCACAATGACTCCAAGCAACATAGTTCGTTCGAAAACTAATTAGTTACTTTCATCCCATGGACCCTGGTCTTGGATCCCATGGAAACTTTTATCCCTGGTCTCCCTATATCAGGGTGCCTTATTACTGTGAGCTCCGCGAGTTCCAAATCCAAAAATTAAGTTGTTAGCTATTTCCCATATCGTACTAATTGTTTTGTGAATGTTGAGAAAGAAATAATTAGGTAATAACAATATAATGTAATAACACACGATAACCTATAATTTTACGATCACTGACAACGCTATCTTTTGTTATTACACTTATTACAGCTAAAACAATTTAAAGATAAGTTATTTATGTATGTGCAGATTGTTATTATTATACGTAGGTGACTATATAAGTTTTGATATATCTACTCGAAATTTAAAAATGGAACACATTTGCATTATACCTACTTTCATAGAAAACAGAATATAAAAGATTACAAAAGATAAACATGTTTTTTCAGCATTTTCGACAGCAGTTCCCGCGTTTTTCTTTACAACTATAAAGTTAAAATGTGAAAATTTTTATGATTTTAAATTTGGTTTAACTGAAGAGTATCTTTGAGTTTAGTCGCTTTATAACAAATTTTTAATAGTTTTTTTTCCAACAATGGAGAAACCTAGGCTGATGATATACTAAGGTAGTGTATTTTTAATTGCAATAGATATACTGAGATGATTGTTATTGAACTGTTGTAAATACAAACCAGTGAGAACTATATTAATATAAAAATAAAACACTTCAGAACAATGTTAAAGATAAAAACATCACTCTAGGTGGAAAGAATCCTGCAAATCCCACAAAATGGAGTCACGGAATATTTTTTACAAATTTATACTTCAGCTACGCTAGTTTAAACTTTATTTCTTCACTATTGGAACGATATTTGTTAAACTGTCTAAAGGGTCAAAGTGACGCTATGATCAATGATATCGGCAACTCTTTGTCAATCATGTAGGTAATCCTTAAATTCGCTTGCCAACTTTAATAAGTTTATCGTTCTTATCTACTCTTCAAATGTAAACATTTCGTCAATATTTACTTGTATGGGTCTTTATGGCAGTCTACTTTGTTAAAAAAAACCGTTGCACGTTGCACAAAAAATGTTTGAAAAGTGACGTGTTATCCCCATTGCAGCTATTGCGTCACTGTGGGTTCGCTAGTTATTTCTTCTCGTCTAGTATATCGTTTTTTTTTTTCAGAATGGCTAAATTCTTGTGGCCCTAGTGGCCTTTCAAAAGTCGTCGGTCGTGTTTAATTTAGGGCGAGCGCAGAAGGCGCTCAGCCAGGAACAAAATGTGTGTTGTAACGAGCCTAAGGGCTCCCTCACCGGTAAACCGGCAGAAGGAACGAGCCTCGGCTTAGAGCGTTGCATTGGGGGGATACCGTGGGATCGCAAGTAAAAGTAATACACATCGGCTTGTAGAAAGAGACTATATTTTGTAGTGCGTCGTCTTTGTCTTGTGCCATTACGACAGAGACGACGCTCTACAAAACCGAAGAAGCTAGTCGATCATAGTCGATGTATATTAATTACTTTGGCCGGGATGTGTATTCAGTTGTACGGCATTAATCGATCAGTTATTTGCACAGTTGCACACAAGACCCGCTGTGTATATACACGGCCATATTGTTACACCCACAATAGTTCATATTGTATATACAATGATGTTGGTTTTTAGTTTTCCGGTACTAAAAAAAATGCAAGATATTTTTCTTCAACCCATCCCCAATCTAATTCCTTATTTACCAATCTTCTTTGGAAACCTCTTATCGTATAAAAGGCGTATTTGGATGTGCCAATGTTTATTTCTACCAATGTAGTATGATTATATCGAAGAACCACGTAACCACTTATCATCAAGCGAACCGCCTATTCGAGTGCAACTTCTTTCTATAAATAAATAACGCCACACTCTATGGCCTACACTAGGATTTCTTGTGTCGTGGGTCCAGAGACTGAGATACATACAGAGATAAACACAAACCCACACCCAGACCCGAACATACGTTTTGTTTAAACAAATGTATGTCCGACCGGGGATCGAACCCGGAACCTTTTGCACAGCAAGCGGGGTGCAAGCAAGCACTACCAACTGCGCCAATCGGTCGGTCAATAACAATACTTGCCAAAAAAGTGGATTTATTTGTGGTAGAGTTATTTGGAGAACATTTAAAATCACGCCCACCTATAAAGATGACACCAATCCTGTTCGAAATATCGGCTACTGTAGTTTCTAGATCCCAAAAAAATGTGACCAGAGATCGAACTATTAAATACAGATATTAGATAAAAACAAAGTAACACCGCGAGGCGACTTACTAGCCTAGAATTATCGTTTATCTAGCTAAACTAAAGCCGATGTAATAATTCCTACTTGAGATCCGTCAGTTGCACTGGTATATAATGGTCGAGATCTCCAGCGAGGTCTTGTTGATTGAACAAGTCTTAGTGAAGTGGTCAGTGCAGGAGAACCGGAGAATATGACTGAAGTAAGGACTTACCTAATTTTACTCGTAGCATCTTAAAATTACCTAGTTTAAAACTAATTTCAGTCCAACAGAATTATACATACCTAGGTACAGAAGAAGCAAATGAAGCAAATAAATCCATATTTAGTAATTATTGTTGCATCTATATAAAAACTGAATTGAAACAAAAATGTTATGCTTAGGGTGACGACTGTCTTTTGTATGTTCATCCATCCAATATCGAGTAATTGTTAGAACCATCGTCATTCGAGTGTGATTTATCACGGACTTCGAAGCGTAACGAGTTATAACAATACAATTGTAATTCGAAAAAATAAATAAAAAAGCGCCAAAAACTGACTAATCTGTAATAAATAAAATAGCCAAACACAATTGCAAAATGGAAGACCGCGGCCTGTAGGCGCAGTCGGTACACAAGCATACAATAATTTCTATATAATAATATACATACAAGCCGACAGCACACGGCATGTGCGTAGCCGCGGTGGGGTAGGTTGGGGCGCAACAGACAAGTAGCAGACTTTCTGCATTACACTATCACTATTATCTTTCAAATTGTTTGCTTTGCCCCACCCTGGATATAATCCTGATTACGCCCTTGCCACACGGTACGACTGAGCTAACAACTCTCACACCGTAAACTTTTATGATCTACGCCATGGACAAGGGATTATTCGTGGAAGGTACTGGAATTAGATTAAAAGAACTAGCGAACTGTAGCTGGTTATAACTTTTAAACATTCGCATTTTGTACAATTTTATATTCTAAATCGGGTTCAAACGCGAATAATCTTTTTACCTTTGTATTGTAAGTACCTTTGTTGTATTTGTTTACCTTTTATTTGTACTCGATGTGACCGTGACTCACGACAACTCGTGATGGCTGGTGTAAGTGTAACCCGTGTCGGTGTCGCAACGTCAAGTAGGAATAAAAGGTAAACAAATACCCAGGGCCGTCTTTACCAGGGGGTGCAAGGGGTGCGGTGCACCCCGGGCGCTCACCTTTTAAAGGTAATGAAAAAATATAACGCTATAGTAAACAATTACACAATAGGATATTTGACTGTCATAGGATACACAATAGGATATTTGACTGTCATAGGATACACAATAGGATATTTGACTGTCATAGGATACACAATAGGATGTTTGACTGTCTTAGGATACACTCCCGCACCCCGGCGCAGAATAGACTTAAGACGGCCCTGCAAATACCTTTATTATATGCGTTCAGACCCGATTTAGAATATAAAATGTAACCGGGTATTTTAATGAACATAAAAGAATAATGAATGAACACAAAATCAGATTAGCACAGCAATATATGGACAGTCTAAAGACCTCACGTTGACTTTGAGAATTAAATCGATTGTATAGCGTCCATGTCGAATTATTATCTATAGTGGATAAATAAGTGTTACGTACAGAATTAGTAAAAACATAAGAGTAGGCTTAACTCTGTCCCGTTTCATCGCGTGTTGCGCGTCGGGAGTAATAATTAATCAGTGAAATTCTGTATACCGTGACTCGTATGTTTGTACGTAGATAGCCTACGATTTTATTTTTACCTTGATTATACCTACTCATATTATTTCTGTAGAAAGGGCCAATATCGATCATCGATCCATCGCAACTCCTGCGGCCGGAGCCGACGTTTAACGACAAGCCGATTGAGGCGTTCCGCGACTACTCCGTCGACGACTCAGATCCGATCAAGGAGCGCGTGCGCAGGACTTACTACCTGATGCACACCAATGTCACGGTGGACCTTGTTAAACGTAAGATTATTATAATAAATCATTGTAATTATTGTTATAAATACATATATCGCGTTCGTTACAAACATAGGTATTTATATGTTTATTAATCTGTCTATATTTCGAAGAAATAATTTAACCATTCATTTCATTATCAGATAAATATAGTCAGCTTTTATTTAGCTAATTATTACATTTTCAGTATAATAATATGTTCGTTAAAAAAATATCAAGCCATGTTCGCTAAATTAACTGTACCTACCTAACTGTTAAAACTGTTAACAGCTAACACCTAATTTTTAACACGTTAGCCGTGAGAGGCAATTAACTCCTATATGGATTACCCTAGCTAGTGTAAGGGACAGGGCTTCATGTTAAAGTATATTTTTATGTCCCTTTATAGCTTTTAGCAAATATATTATTTGAAGCAGGACACAATTAGTGCTAGATTGCTGTCATAGAACAACGTCAAAAGCTCCAACGAGATCTCTAGTTGTCGATAAAATTACTTCTAAGGCGTCTTCTCTATGATAATCTATGACATAAGACTATGCCATACGAGTAGATAATAGGATACTGCGCACTCTGAAAATATGACCACGTTAACTTGTTACATGGTCATTGTCTATATAACCACACGAGTAAGTAAACAATTCTTAATTTTTACTCATGTCCTATGACGGTTGAATTAAATAGTTGGTTGTCAAATCGGCGACAGGCCTATCGTCACCTTTACAGAAAAAAAATACTAAGCCTCTCTCAGGTAACTATGTGATTTAATAGGACAATGCAGTGATTTTATACTCATTTAAGCTAACTTTTAGTTGTAAAATAATTAATTTCGTTATGTTATTCATTCAAAATAATTATGTTCATCATTATTAGACCTCTAACTTGTATTTCATGTGTTTTTATGGAAAATATACTTAGTTGTTCATACAACTATATATCCAAAGGACGTACAATTAGTTTTTCAAAATTCTCTTGTCTTATACATATTCTTAGTCAGTTATCGACCGTTTCCTAATAAAAGATAATTGCTTTAGGTGTACTTTTTACGTTGCTTCAATATATATAGGAATGCTATCATCTTATTCTATCCTCCTATCCAGCGCCTGGGGGGTTGGGCGGGGGGCAGGGGGGGATATCTTTGGGTTGTCCACTTTGGGAAACATTGTTCTAAATAATGAAATTACGGTTGGTAAGCATCATCCTAGAATAATTTCCCCGACTGTGTATAATTTTCTGAAGATTACAAAATACAATGAATTTTACCTATACCACAGAAAACATAACATACGTATCCATCCATCGCTTTGATTAGCTGATCATCTGATCCGCTTTTGTTAGGTAACACCTTTTACCTATCTATCCTATCTTTTACCGCCAAACTTGGCAACACCGAAATTAGTCTTACATAGGGGGTGGTTTTTACCCCTTTAAAGCCTTGAGCACACCTCGGCAACATATAGTTTTTGAAGAGGAGGGTAAAATAAGCTTGCTTGTAAATTTTCAGCCAAATCGGTTCAGTCCGAAAGAATTTTCAGGTATTACAGTATTTTCATCTTCAATGACTGGACTATAACGCTTACTCAAATTTGTTATTCGAGTGTAGCAATTTATTATTTATATTTAGTAGTATATTTATTTACTTAGTGATGGGTAACCTGCCCCTTTGACAATCCGTGAGCGTATCAGAATATCAGTGCTGTGTCATGTGTTACTTAAACATTTTAAAAAATATCAACACTGTGCCGCTCCATTAATTTTTTTCTTTAATTAACAATAATTATTTCTCTCCACAGAAAAACGTGAAAAGTGGCTAAAGTTCAACCACCTCAAATCGACCGTCAAAGACGCCCTGATCAAGTTGAACGAGCTGGTGGACGAGTCAGACCCGGACACCGACCTGCCGAACATCGTGCACGCCTTCCAGACCGCCGAGAGGATCCGACAGGACCACCCGAACGACGACTGGTTCCACCTCACCGGGCTTATACATGATTTGGGAAAGGTATAGTCTTAAAACGCCAAGTGGATTAGTCCACTTTTTTAGAGGTGGTGCAACTGCACTAAAGACTTGCGGTAGCGAAAAGTGATGGGGTGGTGCTACTGTAAAGTCGGCCGACATCAAACGGTTAATCAACATATTAATTACTTATTTAATTAAAGTAAGTATACTTAATTACATAACACCATACTCAATGGTCATCACTGGGTTTCCAGTGATGACCATAAAGTATAAGGCACACACAAAAACAAATAAATACTATCCTTAAGTTGTGGCCATAAGGAGCCTCTGGTAGCAGCGACCAGTGACGCGACTGATCGTGCAGTTGCACTGCTGATCGCTAAGACATACAACTAGATAAAACATACAACTTCTTACGAGCTATTGGTCAAACCACAAACCGGGTGTCATGAAAGCATTATCTGGACGTTGCGTCGGTTAAACGAATCACAAATGTAAATAGAATGACGACAATATCGGCGACAATATTTGTCGGCTAATGTCGGCCGGCTTTAGGATAGCAATCTTCTTGTGAGGTTGTAGTCTATATAAAGGTTAACAAAGCCGTTAGCACAAGCCTTGCGGAATAATACCACCTCTAGGAAAGTAGACCCACCAACCCGCTTGGCCAGCGTGGTGTTTTGAGACCATACAATCCTCATACACGAGACAATGTGCATGAGAAAGCCCATATTCAACAGTGGACGATAATAATAAAAGGGCTGGTTAAAGAAAGTAGAGATCCACGGAATTACTCATATATCTAGAGTATTTGTCACGTGAACATTATTCACACAGGGTGACCATTTGATAACCTTCAAACACCCCTGCGACCTTAAACTCAGATTATAATAATTGTTACAAAAGACATAAAAATTAACACTAGATAACTTTTACGATGTTTTGCCATCAAATTTTCCATGGTGTTTATCAGGAATTTAATTGACAAGTAGAATATTTATATAGCAAAGAAATGGAGATAATTAATTAATTGTTTAGGTACAATAAAATGGTTACAACTTGCAATTTTACAACATAACTCAGTGTTTTAATCCTTCGAATTACGCATGTTTTTCTTAACGCAAACTTTATATTATAGGAAGGTAATCAAAATTATAATTTTCTGAATCAATTATACTTAACCTTTTTCAATTGAAATCTTCAAGAGAATAAATATAATGGCAACGAATGTATTAGGGTAGATTGCATACTGCAGATGGAATCGTGAATAGTATCTATCAACAGAATTGGTCTCCTTGACACGTGCGATGGAGCTATAAATATATAAACGTTCTAAAGATATCCCAGTTCTTCCTGTGTCTAGATTCATAGGACATCCCGTCATGACTTCATGCCTTCCTACCATACACCTATTATCATTTATCATCCAGATAATTTGCAAGTTAGTACCAGATTTATATCTACGTACGTAGTTGTTGCAAAATCATATTTTTTCTAATAGAAAAAAGGTTACAGGCGAATAAATCGCCTTCTGGTAATGCTAATAGTTACTCGTATTATTATGGTTGTAGCATCATCCCCTCGGGGGATCCTTTTTATGTAAAGCATAGAACCTCATTTTTATCCGAACAGTAATTAATAATAATAAAGAGTCATTATTATGCGGAAATTTAGATGTTTGGATATTGGGATGTTTTTTACTTAGTCACATCGAAACGGCTGAATCGATATCGTTGAAACTTGGCAAATAAGTAGATTGTAATCCAGATTAACACAGGTTTTTATATGCAAACGAAGTCGCGGGTAAACGGTATGTACTCAATGTCACTCAATGTACGTACTCAAAAAATTTAATCAGCAACCGAGCCGCGCGCGTCGTCTATTCGAATTAATCAAAGTAGTTATTTACTACATATTTTATTTCGATTATTTCAAAATATAATATATTATTTAATTTAAAAATATAAATACCCATAACAACTTAACAATAAATATATATATCGGGTCCGCCCGACGCTACTAAGACAGAGTCCTTCACCATCCCAAGCCCCTAGTAGTCGTCAGCCTAACTTATGTGCTCGACATGTCCTAGACGACCCCGACGACTCAATTACCGCTGCCAATGTGATTCTTGTACTACACATTTACACCGCCCGCGCCGGCCGAGACTAGGACATCCCCTTCGCTACACCGCCTACACTTTTACTAGGTAATGGCACGTGCCTAGGCGCTATTTACCGACCCGCCTTCCCGCGGTCTCTCCCAAAGCAACGCCATAAGCCGAGGATAACGCGTTCCTTCCGCGGATTTACCGGCGAGGAAGCCCTTAGACTCGTTGCTGCACACACTTTTGCTTCTGATTGAGCGCCTTCCGCGCCCGCCCTAACTATACATGTCCGGTGATTGGCCACTAGGGTCTAGGGCCACAAGAATTTAGCCATTCCAAAATTAGGTGTTAATAAATAATTGATAAGTTGGTATCAAAAGAAATTTGTGAATATAAACAAAATTAATCCACAATTTGTTTTTTTCTATGAATTCTATGATCCATATTTACCCTTCGACATCGAGTAGCTAGTCCACATAATCTAGGTTTTGTCTAACTACTTAATGTTGCCTGCTTTGTAGAGTCTACTGTTATCAAGGGTGGTAATTCCGTAGGTGATGGCGTTCTATGACGAGCCACAGTGGTGCGTGGTGGGAGACACCTACCCAGTCGGATGCCAGTGGGCGAACTCCATCGTGTATGGACCTGAGAGCTTCAAGAACAATTCGGACACCAAGAACCCTAAGTACAAGTAGGTCTTATTCTGATTCTCATATACTAATTCTTATGATAATCGGTTTTATTTCTCTAAAACAATACTCTTCTTATCTGTGAATAATCATGGGCCAGGTTCTCTTCTGTAATCTGTACTAAAGTCAACAACATACCTACTAATTTAGGTACTTAAAACCGAGTCAATCTAACCTTTATTACTAACTATTTAAGAGGCATATGGGTGTAGGGATCTGTAGTCGACAGTAGGTGCAAAGTAATCTGGTGGTACCTAAACTATCAAATTTGCAGAAGGAATTTGCGAGAATTCTCGGAATGGAGCTAAACACAAAACAATTTGAAATGTGAATTGTCCACAAGAGATGTGTGGCCTTAAAACGCCACGCTAGCCAAGTGGATTAACGAGTACACTCTTTATTTTATTTTATAGGTGGTGAGGTTCCTCAAGGCTTGTGGTAACGACTTTGTTATCCTCTACTCGCCTTTTGCGATAGCCACGGTGTTTGAAATTGGCGCGAGCGTCTTTGCATACCCGCATACATTGAATATTTTGAAGCAACATTTTTTTGTCCCCGCCATATTGAAGGCGGTTTGATATTTTTGAGTAGTAACACGCGCTCGGCGGCGAGCAGAGTTAAATTGAGATAAGTTCACATCGCGGCCTCGGGCAGTTGATTTTGGGATTCGCGCCTATTAACTGGACTTGCACGCGGATCTCCTGGAGCCACGCGAGAGTGTTGGTTGGACTTGGTGATTGTGATTGTGCTTGTGGTATTTGGAGTGATATCTCGAGGTGATTTTGCTGCCGTGTGTGAGTTGCGGAGCTATAGCGGCCACCGGCTCACCACGGAACGAGACTTGGATTACTACACAAGTATCTATTGTGAATGTATGTATTTATTCAATCACACTAAGATAGGTCACGTCTAGTAGGGACTAGCGTAGGTACACTTTCCAGATTTGTGCGTGGGCAAAACCACCTGGGGTAAGTGAGACCTTTAAATTGTGTAAATTGTTGATTATTTGCTTACCCACCATTTTGGTGGATATATTGAGTAAGTTTACATTTGGGCCCGAGTGCACATTCCTCGGGCTGCTTTCGCGTAACGCGAGGCAGGTGCGCGCCTAGTGTGCCCACCGTAAACACACGGGAAGAGAGATTATAACATCGTTGTTCTTAATATTAAATCAATCGTAATCTACAATATATAAATAAAAATGTAAAATCTTAATTCTCCGAAAGTTCTTAGCCGATTGCTTTGAAATTTTGACACAACGTTGCATTCGAATACGCGCGTGTTTTTATATACCTATCACGGGGTAAAAACATGCTTTCTACCCAAAAACAAGTAAAAACAGGGCAAGCGTTGGGCAGCCACAGCAACGCGTGGCCGGCCACAGCTAGTTATTAAATCAAATTATTCTTAACCGTTGTATTTTCTCTGCAGCACAAAGTACGGCATGTACGAGCCACGCTGCGGGCTGGACAAGCTGCTGATGTCGTGGAGCCATGACGAGTATCTTTACCAGTTCCTGTTGCACAACAAGGCCAAGCTGCCGGAGAAGGCGCTTTTTATGATCAGGTAAGGCGCTGTTCCAATTTCCTTGTTAATCATTGATTAGTGGATTGCACAGTTGGGGTGGAAATATACTCTTCCGTTTCCTTAAATTAAATTCAGTCAAGTAGCTTTCTCATAGATATTTGTCTAAGATATACAGGTGTGATCAAATTTTTCCCGAAGCCTGTAATTCTATTCATGAGTTTGAGTTCGGTAAGATTTTACAATTTTTTTGTTAATAATTACTGTTTTTTTTTTATTTTTGAATGGTGTCAACTTTAACAAAAATTATTTACTTTTATTACATTTTATACGCTATATTTTTTTTTTTAAATCTGCTACAATTTTTTTGTACTTAGCTGTTGACGCACCTGCCAAATATACGCTAAATATATATAAAGCCCAAAAATTTAAATTTTCACAATTTTTTACAATTTATATTTTTTAGGTTTTTAAACATTACCTATAATATCAATTAACTTAGAATCATGAACAGAATTTACTGTTTCAGATTTCGAGAAGGTTCGGTCAGTGTCGTACAAATGTGTAATGATGTCATCTAGATTTATTTAAAGATTCTTTTTTGTTTTTTCGTCGTGTTTAATTGCTTTTCTTAACTGCTTAGTTTTCTACTTACCTACTTACCTCGTATGTGTGTCCATGTCTCCTCAGATACCACTCATTCTACCCGTGGCACGCGGGCGGCGACTATCGCCACCTCACCGACGAGAAAGATGAACAGATACTCAAATGGGTACTCGAATTCAAGTGAGTGTTACATTTAGTATAAAAACATAGTATTGTAATTTAAATTATTACGGTGAAGGAATAAAATCGATTTTTTAAGAGAACTTAGAAAAATCTGCTGCATAATTAAATTATGTATTCACCAATTTGTACTGAGCTCACGTCACGGGGAGGCCCACGGCCAGGGGAGGCCTTTGCTCTGGAGTAATATTGAAATAACTATAAACTAAATGTAAGGTTTTCGCCTGCATAAGGGGGTAAGTACCTACATGTCTTTATCAGCAAACTGCTGGATGGAAATGTATTTAGGGGTGTTATATTATGGATTTATATTAAGTACACGTATTATTATAAATTCTTATTAAGATGAATGAAAAATAAGAAAAAGTAAAATTCAATTCCTTTCAAAGTAAGAATTCTCCAAAGACTCAAAAAACATAGTCAAAGATATAAATAGACTGTAGACTGTAGCACAAATTCAAATATTATTTACTTTGTTTTTACAGCAAATACGACCTGTACACGAAGAGCGAGAACGTTCCGGACATCGAAGCTTTGTGGCCATATTATGAGAAACTTATTGAGAAGTACATCCCCGGCGTTTGCGAGTGGTGATTGATGCCGGCAAAAATACTAATCTATAATCTCTGCAATCTATATAGCACTAGCGACCCGCCCTCGCTTCGCTTCCGTTTATAAGTTTCTTTTTTTAAATTTCAAAATAAAATATAGCCTATGTGTTATTCTGATGTATGAGCTATATTATTGTAAAGTTTCATTAAAATCCATTGAGTAGTTTTTGCGTGAAAGAGTAACAAACATCCATACATCCATCCTCACAAACTTTCGCGTTCATAATATTAATAGGATATGTAATATATAATACATCTATACATATCAAAAGAAAGTATAAAGTTAATTGAATCACTAATTGAAAGAAGGAAATAAACGCCACTTTTGGAAAAAAAAATGGTTTTCGTCATTATTACTACCATCTTAGGAAAGAAGATTTTAATTATTTATATTTAACAATTAACATTTAATGTATCTACCGCAAATTCTATGTATGATTAATTTAATCGACAGATTAATTTATCACTTTTTATGTGTATCTGTAACCGAATAAATTATAAAAAATAAGCAATATGTTTGTTATTATTTTCAGCTGCCTCTGACGTTTTGTTATAATTACGACATACTTATGTTTATATTACGCTTCTACAAAAAATATAGAACAGAAACAATACACATTCATAATACACATTCGTGTATTATGCTTTGGGCTCAATCGACCTAGGATAACAATCACCTTGAGCGCATTGAGCGGTGAACGCTCGACGCTCGATCGCCGACTGAGCGCTTATGAAGCTTTAAACGCTCGTGAGCATTATAGTCCAAGAGAAGGAAGTATTTAACGTTTGATAATCTTAAATAAAGGTTAAATGTTAAGGTTAAACTTAACGGTTAACCTTAGACTCATTATTGAACTTCAGTAGGTACATAAAATACATACACACGTATATTTTTTGGATGTATTATTATTTTATATTCAATTTTACTATGCATTTTACAAGGACTTTACTGTGCACCACCTATTGAAGGCTGACCGGCAGAAAATGCCACTAGGCATGTCCGCCTCCCGCACAACGTTAGTGCAGTAGATTTTAAGCTAAAATAAATTAAACATAATATGCATATTTTCATTTTTATCTATACATAGATATCATTAGTAAAACAACCAGTTAAAATATATTTAAACTAATTGATAGTTACCATTACAATACGGTCATGTTATCGTTAATGTTTGTGGGTAGTTAATGACCTTTTTAATGAATTACTGTAGGGATTGTGTCATAATTTTCGCTATCACTATCGTGTATTACGTTGATTCGATAACACTTGCCCTGGTTGGCGCAGTTGACCCTCTGATACTATTATCACAAGCATTTAAGATCACGAGCCAAACTAGAAACTAACAGTTAATGTGTTCTCGCCAGGAAGATAGACACACAATCGGACGAAAATGAAAACAAAACCGGTAAGTAATTTTTTAACATTTTTTTTTAAACGTCAATTACGGGGATCTTGGCGACTTAAATTTTAGGTAATATGATTTATTTTTACTTACCTAATTACAAAATGAAAATTAGGCTGAATTTTCATGAAATCACTGAAATTAATTGGAATTTATTTAAAGCGCAGCGCTTCTGTTAAAATACCTATTATTAATAATTTTAGTAAATTTAATGTTAATAAAACAAATGACGTATTTATGTTTGAAGAGCCCCATGTCGTAATTAAGTGGGAAAACCTCCGTAAGCAGTTCTTTCCACAGGTTCCAAGTTCAGTGCATAAAGATGAAAAAAGGGAAAAACGTAGCGACATGTTAGCATGTGTCTTCGGATATTATTTAATAAGTATTAGGTAACGGGACGAAATGATTCACCACGTGCATTTATGTTTATACAAGGATTCGCCCGTGGGTATGATCGACCCTTCTCTGCTACTGCGACCCGAAGCAGTATACGATGGCAAGCCAGTGGATGCCTTCCGTGACTACGGCGTCGATGACAATGACCCCATCAGAGCTCGTGTACGCAAGACCTACTATGATATGCATTCAAATATGACCGTCGATTTCGTGAAAGGTGAATAAGCTTAAGTCCATCGTGAGCTACCCAGTTATTTTGTTTCGTGTAAAGATGACAAATTCTATTGGTAGGTGGCCATAGGATACCATAGCATAAGATGTTATTATCATCA
This sequence comes from Sesia apiformis, assembly GCA_914767545.1. Lineage (NCBI taxonomy): Eukaryota > Metazoa > Arthropoda > Insecta > Lepidoptera > Sesiidae > Sesia > Sesia apiformis. The sequence goes on from OU611968.1 coordinate 3,482,321, forward strand.
GGCCGTGTCTCTCCACCGCTGGATACAGGCCTCTCCCAAGGACAGCCACCACACATGGCCTTCTGCTCTTCTCATCTAGCCACTACCGACGGCTTTCTTCAAGTCGTTAGTCCACCTGACCACGTGGTCAATTACTACACCGGCCAAGTGGCAGGAGGAGTACGCGGCACTTTAATATTTGTAAGACTTACTGCCTATTAAAGGTTTTCATTACACGGGCCAAACAGTGTATTAAACTTTAACATTGAGAGCAAGGGAATTTATGTTGAATTATATACATAAATATACATATACATACATAAATACACATATACATACATAAATATACATATTATCCTTATTTAATTAGAAACCATAAGGACGGTTCCCTGAGCTATCATCACTTCAGAATACGTAAAGCTCGGTCCAAAAATTAAGGCAATTTTAAATTAGACCCCCCATTGTTGTGACCCCACTGAAATTGCATAACTCCCTCAGGTAAAATGGATAAATGGTTAAAGTTCAACCACTTTAAGGCGACAATAAAGGATGCGCTGATCAAGCTGAATGATCTGGTGGACGAGTCAGACCCCGATAGCGATCTACCCAATATCGTGCACGCGTTCCAGACTGCCGAGAGAATACGCGAGGAGCACCCTGATCAGGACTGGTACCAACTTATTGGACTCATTCATGACTTGGGCAAGGTGAGTTTTCGTATTCTCTTCCTTGGATATCGTAGTTTATACGAGCTATTTTGAACTTCATTGCTAAACTCGCAGTGCCCAGGACTTCGTAAGTGTAGACACATAGCTTGATTCCAGTGGGAACTCTACAACGGATCTGAATAAAAAGTACCCTAAATGTCAACCCGGAGCTTGAGCTATAACTATGCCAAGTTTCATTAAAATCCGTCCAGAGGTTTTTACGTGATGCGAGTTCAGACAGACAAAAATTTCAAAAAATATTATTTTGGGCACTGTATCATTCACACTGCAACGTATGTACACTGAATTATTATTTTCAAAAAATATTTAATGACAGACACGACTTTGTTACGATTTTATTATAATATACATACTCATATATCTATAGTCGAGTGTAATTAGGTTTTTACCTCAGAACCCAGTTACACTGAATGGATTTGTATATATATTTTTCTGCTGTATTTCTTAGGTCAATTACTAAAAAGGTTACTATTTAAAAATTACTGTTACGGTAAGTTTTATAATGTGTTCATATATTACTTTTTATTTTTCAAAGTACCTACCGTCCTTGTCAAATAATACATTTCCCCATAAGCTCAAATCACTCATTAATGATTATTATGTTTAATATTCATTTGGTGTAATTTTGAATTAAAAAAAAAAACAAACTACACACTTTTCATTGGGAATTAAATCGAGCTCTTCCTACGCTCCTCTCTTAAGAATTTTCGGTCCTTTATGCCCATTTTCACATAAGGAAACAACCTAAAGTTAAAGGGCGCGAATTCAGGAGTGTAGAGAGGATGTTTTAGAACTTTGATTCCGGTGGCCATCAAATAGTTCGTTGTAGCGGCAACTCTTTGAGCGTGAAATCGAGTCTCGAGTTCGGCCGTCGCTCTGAGGCAGTTATTTTCCAGTACACCATGAACTTGTGACTGTATTCTAACCAAAACGCATAATAAGTCAGCCCCTACCTAGACCTTGTTTATTAAAGAAATACCTACAATCATCATTCATCATCATCATCTTATACCCATATAAAATATATCATACCTTATATCAAATGAGAAATCCGATGAATTCACATAATGAAAAAATCAGACTTTCCGATTGCGACGCGGTGTTTCTCGATTACCTACCTGGCGCCCTAGCCGCGCCCAATCCTTTATCCGGCCCTAATTACTCAGGATGTAACCTGAAGCGTAACCAGGCCTTTTGCCGTCCTATGCTGGACATGGGGCCTCGTCATGCACATTGTCTTGTGTATGAGGAATGTATGGCTTTAAAACAGCACGCTAATTAAGCGGGTTGATGAGAGTTCACCTTGAGGTGGTCAGTTCTTCAGAGCTTGTGGGAGCGCCTTTGTTATCCCTATAAATTCAATAAAAGGAGGCACTCTTCCGAGAGATAATAAATTTAGATATCAAAACCCCTCGATTTAATTTTCTTATTATGCTCGTTCAACACAGATTTTCAAGGGCTTTATGAATCCAGATCCAGATGAACAGGATACTGCGTTTCCTTTATATATTAAACAATTTAGAAAATAAACATAGGTTTTTAAATCAAAACACCATATCTTTGTAGGTGATGGCTTTCTACAATGAACCTCAGTGGTGCGTGGTGGGAGATACCTTCCCCGTGGGCTGCAAGTGGGGCCCCAACATTGTTTACGGAGATGACAGCTTCAAAACCAACCCTGATACTGAGGACCCCAGATATAAGTGAGTTTCATCTTGATGTTAATTATAATTACATACCAAGCACTTTCCTAGGCGTTATAAGATCACGTACCTAATTCGTAATTTCATTAAATCTTTAAGGATTTCGCGAAAACTCAGGATAAGACATAGAAGCAGCCTATTTACACGATTTTTTGGAACGAATCTAGTGATTTCGGGAAAACATATACTGAGTGTCGTATCTTCGTGTTATCAATAGACTAGTTCAGTGGAATGACTTGTATGTTGACTAAGTACTGTTTACTGGTGTAGTATTTGTTATCTATCGCATTTATATTTGTCCATTATCCGTAAATTCAATAAACTAGTTAACAGTTTCAATTACAAAAGGTACCCACTAAAAGTCATTTAATAAGTACCTACCATAATTAGGAAGACATCAAATATTTATATACGAATTAATTAGATAGTCTTAAATTGTGGTCGCCCTTACACAATCTGGAATCTATTATAGTGAAATTTTTCATTGTTTGTTAATAAAGTACGGAAATCGTGTAATTATTTATTTATTTAAGGAAAAAATGAATTATTAGAATACTTAGGTATTGATAAAGAAATATCTTTAGTAAAATTCAAATTTCAGCACACCTAACGGCATTTACAAGAAGAACTGTGGCTTGGAGAACCTGACGATGTCGTGGGGCCATGACGAGTACCTCTATAGGGTACTGCTACATAACAAAGCTAAATTCCCCAAGGAGGGACTCTGGATGATCAGGTGCGTTTTGGATTGTGTGTGAGAAAGTTTTATCTACGATATAATGCTAAATTTCTTTAAACATATGCGTTAAAACGTAGTGCTTTTTGCGTTTTGTACAGTACAGCAAGTATGCCTGTAGGATTGAATTCTATATTGTAGTTACGTAAATGTATGCAAATCGAAGTTATTACGTATTATCGCTCTTACTTTTCTATGAAGTTTATACTTCATGTAAGAAAGCGTAATACGGTTTTAAAATTGAATACCTGCCATCAATATTAGTTACAATTGTAATAATTAATATTGAGTATTAATTAATGATTAGAGATTTTCTTGGTTGCCATACGATTTTATTTATAGATACCATTCGTTCTACCCGTGGCACGCGGGCGGCGACTACAAGCACCTGCTCAAAGAGGGCGACGAGGGAATCCTGAAGACTGTCCTAGACTTCAAGTGAGTATAGTTTTTAAACTAGTTATTTGAATATTACCCAGATGCTCAGGGTTTCTACAACCACCTCCCGCTACAGAAGTGCGGTCCATCCGCATTTCCTCGATACGGAAGTGTCGCGTACTGCTCGGTCAAAAAATCATTTTATACCGCGAACCCGTAGGCTGTGGAACCAACTGCCTCAAGGGGTCTTTCCATTAAGCAACGATATGGGTTTCTTCAAGAAAGTTGTGAATAGGATTTTCCAAGGTCGGTGGCGCACCCGTATACCCCCTGGTGTTGCAGGTGTCCATGGGCAGCGGTAACAGTTACCATCACGTGGGGATAGTTTGTTTAAATTTTGGACAAATTGGATTAGAATAGTTTTTAGAATGATTGCGCTAACTTACAAAACGCGAAACAAGACCTGTAAGACTGTAAGACTTGTAAGATTATGATACAATCTTCACTGTTACTGGTCTAATAGAGACCAGCCCATTATGTTGGTCTCTCAGGGAAGGTTGTCTTCTTATTAGTACTATGTTATAACAAAAAGTCAATTGTTATTAACAGTCATTTATAAAGAAACTATTCTTAACCGTTCTAATTTTTTCCTGTTATGACACTGAGAATAGTGAAATTGAGTAAAAAAACAGTAATAGTTATAAATACATTACATTATAAGTAGAATGGAAGGCTGAGATCACATAGTGATGATTATAAAGGCTATGTCCCATTGCGATGCGTTACTGAGCGGGGCGTCGCGTCGTGGACACGTTGTGCGACGTGGGAGTTGTGGACACGATTGTCGTCAGAATTTTAATATGAATTTAATACGATTCGAATTTTAATATGATAATACATAAAATTTGTCGCCTATTACTTAGTGAAAACATTTACTTAAAGTATTTATATGTATTTAGAAAGGCAAGGAGCAAAATAAGTTGCAAATGGACGCGCGTCACGCGCCGCAACGCTGCACGCGCTGGACGAATCGCTCACGCAGGACACACGCGTGCGCAGCGAATGTTTGATATTTTCGCGATTAGGTACATAAAATTAGGTAGGTACATCTGCTGGATAGCCGAGTGATGCTATGAGAAAAGTAAACAACTTGCTTAATTGTAAGTTACTAATGACGTCCTACTGTACTACAGAGGACTCCCCTAGTAATCATTAGGTATAGGAGGGCACAATTCACCACGCGGGCGGGTCCAATACGGATTGGTGGATGCAAATGTTGCAATTTTTTTCATCCTGGTATATGCAAGCTAATGAGAATTATAAAATAACTTGCCAGGGTATTATACGCAATTTCACTTGTCTAATTATATTTTTTTCATGTTATTTTCAGCCAATACGACTTATACACGAAGAGTGCTGCCATACCCGATGTAGAGAAGTTATGGCCGTACTACGAGAATCTGATTGACAAATACATTCCCGGTAAAATAGAGTTCTAAATTACTGTTAGTACAATAAGCTCTTTGTTGATATATATGTACTTTTAGGTATAAGTTCTTGTATGTATTGTAAAATATTATATGTATAGACTGTATTAGAGGGAATAAGATATATAAAAAGTTTCGTAGGTTAAGAGGAATTGTAAATATTTTTAATTAAAAAAAATGTAAATAAAAAATTGTAAGAGTAGTTTAATGGCGTATATCTTTATTACATATATACTAGCTGTGCCCGGCCACGCGTTGTTGTGGCTGCCCAACAGATGGCGCTTACCCAGTTTCTGAGTAAAAAGCATGTTTTTACTCTGTGATAAGGTGTGATGAAGCAATCTGTGAAGAGCTTTCGGAGATTTAAGATTTTGAACAAACGAACGTTTACATTTTTATTTATATAGATTTATGTCTTACCGAAAGGTGGCGAGCCTTGTGAGAGGCCGACATCCAGCAGTGGAGGAGCACGGGCTGATGGTGACGAAACGTGAATGAAATGAAAACACACATGGTATAAATAAATCAGGAACTTTATTTACTCTATATTTACAAAATACATATGAAAATAGACATTAACTCTACACAGCTTTAACAACCAAAGTAACCAACCATAGCAACGCCTCTACAATATCTTATATAAATCATACACACATATGAAATTATACGTGCACACATACATGTTTTTATTAATAATATATAGTAATATCAATCAAATTAGGTTTGATTATAACCTTTTAACTGGATACATTCGAATATAATATACAGGATGTAACCGAATCTTTTCCAAAATCTGAAATCATGGATTTCGAGGTGAAATAAAAAAAAACTTTTTAACATAACTTTTTTTTAATTATTACCAAATTTTTCGTGAAAATTTTGCTAAATAAAAAACCCAAAAAAAAACTGCGTTAATATTATGTAAAATTAACATAGAATCATGAGCAGAATTTCATGCTTTCAGACTGTGGGAAAAGTTTGGCCACAGCCTGTTCCCAAATACAACAACAAAAGTATACAAAAGTTTTTACAACAAAAGTGCTGTAAAAACAGCACGCGCTGTTACACATAAAACACAAGCCTCCCTGAAAGCGCGTATTTATTTACACAATCCTTCGTTAATACTCGTACAGTACATATCGAACAATCGAGAATTCTCACAAATACAAACTCCTTTGCGGCTCAATATCAACTTATTCAAAGCGCCGACCGCAAATGTAACGTTGTAGAACAAACCTATTCATTCAATTGGGGCAATTAATATGAACATTAAAATAATCGCAATAACAGCTTTACGAACGCAAATTAAGTTTGTACTCGTGCGAACGCGTTCGGTTGACAGACACGGGCTCAACACAAAAAAAGAACCTTTAGTCGACTTCCCAAAATGACTATTATCAAAAGTACACATTCGAAAATAATGTTGTACTCGTACTTTGAACTATAAAATACTATTTGGGTTTCCTAAAAAATCGATCGAAGTCGGAACAAATCTTTTTTGGAGGAGGGGCTGCACGCTGCAATTCAACAGCCTCTGGGCGCAATCGACTGGCCTCATTACCCTTCTCTCACAGAAGACTACCTTGAAATGTACTGCATTTCCTACTTTATCGTATTTCCCCAATGTACGTACGTGTTTCGGTAGCGAGTGAGATATGCCAGAGCCCATTCCCATCCTGTCCTATACCTTCGCCAACCCTTTTCCCAAATCTATGTTTACATAAAAAAAGGTAGGCAGCGCATCCGGGGCGTGCCAAAGTTTGTAATTCTGGACTAATGTTGGCATGTAACGCGGGTATCCACGGACGACGGTATCCACATACCACCAGGTGGACTGTATGCTCGTTTGCCACCTTATTTCTATAAAAAAAATCTTTAGGAATAAATAGAGCGGCCGGGAGTGATGGAACGCTTCTAAGGCACACAAACAGCTTCGTGCCTTGTGTTCTTTAATATATGTAAATTTCGTGTTAAATTTCAAGCAAAGCAAAAGATATTCAAGAAGTGGTCATGCGGATATTCGCGGATATAGAAACTTAGTCATTCCGAGATATTCGCGTAGTAAGAAATTGTCATTTTTAAAGTGGTCATTATGGGAAAAGGACCATCACTGCAAAAGTTAAAAAGTGGTCATTCTGGGAAGTGGACAATGAACCTAAAGGAAAAAACAAACACTTTCTGTGTTCACTATTTTAACAGTGTGCTAGTTTTACTCTCGACCAATCAGATTCGTTGGACAATACTGAAAGCGTGTCTATCGTTTACAATAAGGAGGACAATGTCTTCTGATGTAATCCAGTACGAGCTTTACTATATTCGAGTAATACGCGTAAACAGGCCCGGCGGTAAGGGGGACACAGTTGTACCGGGCCCTGGACTTAGGGGGTCCGCCTAATACATATACAAATCCGGACAGTTCGTGTAATCGCATTTGTTATAAGACTATGTACCTACCTAATTACTAATAAGTCTTAATAACGCAGAGCGCCCTCTGTCGCCTGCGCCTGAATTGTTGATGATGTAATATCAATTTATGTAAAGAAGACTATTAATTTTATCCATTAACTTGGATAAAAATTATGTAAAACAATATTATGGAAAATACGATCATACAAGTTGTAGATAGTAAAGATATTCCATTCTGTAAAGGATATCCATTCATTCGTTACACAGATCATTCTTTACTCCCATTCATTCACCATTGAATGAATGTACCTAGTATCTCTTATATGTTATGTCTATGTACGTACATTGTATTCATTTTTATTCAGTAGATATTTATTATATGATATCTAACAATAAGAATTGCATTAACTGTGGTATAAGTTTTATAATAATATATATTCTAGAGGAGTAAATGTGATAAATACATATATTTTTAAATGGACATCGTGACGGTACATTCGTTTTGCCTTTCGTAAAGACCATTCAGAACGACGCATTTTTTTTAAAGACTATGATGCTGGGTTGTTTTTGTTTTTTTCTAAGTATATTCGACTAAAACCGAACGATTTTACCAAATTCCCAAACCGAACGAGTTTATTATACAAGCTATGCGCAGTGCGCACTCCATAAATATTGGACAATGACAATCATTATAAGTATAGTAGGTATTACATTTCATAGTTTTAAGTTTAAAGGTCTAAATATTCCAATTCCTAATCACTAATCACATAAAAAACACACTTATTTTAGTCTCACAGGCAAAATCACACCTTTACACTATTATAAAGAGAATAATATTATAGTATTATGCACATATAAAGGCTTTTTTCACTCTAAGGCATCTTTCTTTTTCTTAATATTTCGTCTTTAATGGATAATGTTGTCCCTCAAAATAAGGTCCTCTACACACTATCTAACTCGGCTTGTCAAATTTGACATTTTTTCCACGGGGAAAGCTGGCATTTTTTCCTATTTATAGGCCATACACGGCTTTTTCCTTTCTTATACGATTTCTAGCGTCAATAGCATAAACAAACGAGAAAAACACTAACTTAATTGAGCCCTGTATTCAATTATATGGAAAGTAACTTTTTTTTACATGACATGTTCTTCTTAGACCCATGATCGTCAAATTGCGGCCTGAATCAATGGTACAAGTGGCGCTCGGCCGTCGATCGTATTTTATTAATATAGATCTACCTAGCCAGTTTATCAACAGAAACTAATTTTGAGGAAAATTTTGTTATAGCGAATAAATAAATAAATTTATACTTATTAAACTAGCCCGCCCCCGCCCCCGCGCCCGCGCCCCGCACTCATATACGGGTATTTTCGTTTATCCCACAAGAACCAGTTCATTTTCCCGGGAGTAAATGTTAGTTCGTTCTTATGTTCGTTTCGTGTTCCCAGGAAGGCGATGCAACATTTCAGCATGATTTAACTTTTAACGCGTGGAAACGTTTCAAACACACAGACATCGTTTCATTTTTATATATCAGTAAGGATAAGGATGTATGCGGCCCGAGATGCCATCCCCGTTGTTTTTATTGGCTCATTACCAAAAAATTTTCACGACCACTGGCCTAGACCAAAAAATATAACACATTCTTTTTAGATCCTAACATAATCTCTATCGAAATACACCGGAATGTTATATGGCTTACACTTTATTAACCAACACAATTAGAGCCATAAAAAATAATCACAATAATTTTGGAGACTTATTTTTAGACCTACGGTACACAACCTCCGTCAGCAAAGGTACACAGATTTGAGACAAAATATCTCACAAAGATGTTTACCAACTACCGCTAAAATATATCAGTCTTCTAATATGGAAAGACGGATTTGGGTACACACGCATTTTAGATACGTTTGTTTACGTAATTATCATTGTGAATGTAAAATTACGAAATAACTTCAGTTGTAAATATATATGTATCGTACGGCAGACATCATGTTGTTCTAAGTACAACTTTACAGGGCACATTATTGCTCACTATAAAGTCAAATAACGATATATAATGTCAAAAAATCAGCGTAGGGATATTCTTAATGTGAACATAATTTTTAATCACACTGTCCTGTAAATCAAAATGTAACGTACTTAGAGATATCGATATATAGAATAATATTATATAGAATAATCTTCAAAGATTCCATATTGGAGTTTTTAGATTCTAGAGCATCATCGGCGCGGTCCCGTTCTGCGAGAATAAATACTTAATACTTTCAAGAAATAACCAAATCTGCGAATAAATTAGTTCGTCGTGCAACATTGTTGTATATTTTGTGTATGAAAGATTTGTAAAAAGTTATTTACTACATACCTCAAAATTTCCACTTTCCCTTTCACATACGGAAAATTGGTCCTTCCTCGTCAACACGCATCTAAACTGCGGATGTCTATCGGCAACTACCTACCTATTCCACCAATTCCATACACCAAATGCGTATGAGGCCAAATTACAAAGGCAAACATTTTTAAGATGGCGGTTAACTTTTATATATCACACTCGCATAAAAACTAGCAATTTATAGGAAAGTCCTTACAACTTTAATTGAAAAAACTTGAATATTTCCGAAGGTAAAAGATACAACCATCCGTCCAAATTCGTATAGACCTTGTTGTAATAGTAATAAGAATTATAATTGTACAGATGCGCTGTATATGTACAAACGGCAAAATAGATAAGTTTGCATGCAATAGACTTTGTTCACAGACTAGAGGTTCAACCAACGGAAGCTATGAGAGCCTTCAATAAAATTTTGTTACACATTCAATAAATCAGTTAATATCGTAACTATCTATTTTCTGCGTGTGTTGTTGTACGTAGTGAATAAGGCTACTTGCCTGCAAGCTTATCAATTTTGTCGCGTGTACATTTTCTTTTAATGCCAGTTAATTTAAGACGCATAGGCGAGTATCTAAATAAATTCACATGTTTTACTAGTTCTAGGGATGGAAAAAACGATATAATTAGTGTAAAAAAATCATTGTGAAACTGGCAACTCTCGACAACGTTTATTTATTAATAAAGGGTATTACCATAAAGGTATTCCTATTATCGTACCATAAAAGGTAAAAATTTGCCGCTCATTCAGTATTTTCTTCAATCGAACAGCTTAAATATGACTCTTTTCTCATTCTAAGCAGTTATGTATTAGAGAAACACAATAATGTTAGTCATTTTTCTTGTCTTTGCAAATCTCTTATGATCTTGTTACACTATAGTAAACGGCTTATTGTTTAATTTCATAACACAGTGAGTGTTATCTATTGCTATTACACCGTGATCGCATTTAATTTTCAACATTAGATTTTCAAGTACGATTTATGTCATGCAGGTGTATACAGGATATAATCGATATGTTCTCGAAGACGAAGTCAAGAATTTCGGTCCTGACTGAGTTAATTGACATGAAAATTTTACAGACCTTTTTTTATAATAAATGCATTTTTTTTTGTATTTGTTTTTTTCTTAAATATTTGCTGATCTCAATTTATTTAAAAAATACGTAAGAACGCATGTCAATTAATTCGGAATCATGAAGACACAATCCATAGTTTCAGTATTCGGGAATATAGAATTCATTACTGCCTATATAATAATAATATGATTAAAACTGTCAGCGAATTTCTGTGAAAAAATCTTATTGTTACGATTGACATGTTCATCAAAATGACAATAACTTCTAACGCCATCTACCCAAGTTGACAATTCTAATAAATTCCGTAACGAAGGATAGTATGTTGTATTCATTTTAAGAATAAATTGATGACATGCATTCAATGTAGCATAAATAATACAGCGTTGATTTGTCAATCTAAAAACGTTTCAATTGGTCAATAGGTGAAATCACGTGACTGATAGTGATGACATAATTTTTTTCTTAACTTGAGCAGAGTATAGTATCAAGTTTTTCAATTGGCATAAGTTCTTGCCATTAAAAGTTATTCTGTGAGCATGTCAGTCATTACTCATTAGTGTCAAATATAATGACGAAAATTGACAGGCAATTCTTCACCAAATATATATAGACCAAATATATATACACCAAATATATATATAGACTCATCCTTGCAAATAGTAAAGTGAAGCAGCTTTCATGATGTAGGGGGAGTCAAGGGTAATTATAAATTTAATAATTTACAGGGATAATTGAAGAATGATGAGTTAAGATTGGACAAGTAAGTAAAAATAAGTATAAAAACGAAATTGCATTAAATCAATCAGGTAATGTCAAATATTTAAGTTACTTTTTGATCTGCATTCGCTTAAACATAATTTATTTTTCACAAAATGACACTGAAATATCCGAAGGAGTCTTGCCCTATTGCTATCGTATTAAATTTTTGAAAATACAAAAACAACACTCTGTTGAAGTTAAGAAAAATGGTAACGTTTACGTTCCAATGTACTTATAAGGGGGCATTAATTGGTCAGTTAAAGAACTTTCCCATTGTTCAAGCAGATTAGCTTTTGATCTTTTTGTATTCTCACTTCATTCTTTATTGCACTCATATTTATATGTTGACATAGAGAACTTACAAAACATATTCGTATTCGACTGTGTTCAGGTGTATATGGAGTCAAATTCGCTTAATGAGTTAATTTTAACAGAACAATATTACCTGAGTGAATGAGTTGTTTTGTTCTAGTTGTAGTCGTAGTATAGTAGTGGATTTCGTCTACGTTTCGAAGTGCTTGTAAATGCTGGTGACGTAGGCCATCACTTGCTGCCAGTCGGGACGCTCCTGTTGGATCATGTCTTGGATATTCTGTCAACAAGAAATTTTACTTAATATACAGCTGTATAACTCTAGTATTAAGAATAATTAGGCCTAATTTGGTTGATGACAACCTTTTAGGCTTTTTTCAGTTTTGTTGAATATTTTTATGGGTCGGGAGCATAAACACAAGATCGTCATGTCATAAAAATTCTAAATCGCACGATGACTAAGTATTAAAGACTAGGTATCAGGAGGACTGGGTTGCTACACGACTAAATCATAAAGACGAGGTACCGAAATGGCTAGATTATATGTATTATTTTTTGATAGTACATTTGCCTACAGAGTCGTGTGGTTACACGACTCTGTAGGCAAATGCTTGATACTAAAAGAAATGATAAAACAGACAAATTGTTGCAATTAGCACGAATACACGAAAGGTAAAACAATTTTGCAATCTAGTCATTTCGGGATCTAGTCGTTTTATAATTTAGTCGTCTAGCGATGTAGTCATTCTGATACGTAGTCTTCTGGATATCTAGACGATATGTGACATAGATTTTTTGATGACGTGGTCATCTTGATATTTGGTCTTTATGCTCGCGACCCAATTTATAACATCAATTTCTTTTTATTTATAGTAGGCTGCAGACGAGCACACAGTCCACCCGATGGTAAGTGAATACTCTCATCCAGCGACATCCGCGGTACATGAAGATATCAGAACATCGGTACAGAATGACAAACATTAGCGGGCGCCCGGATACGGTTCCTACCTTTTAGAGATTTAGATATAGAGTTGGGAAAATGGGGGGTAAGACAGGATAGGATGGAAATGAGCTCTGAGATGTCACTCATTATTAAAACACGTATGTACTTTGGAGGAATAGGATCAATTGGAGAATGCTTTACGCCTAATATTGTCAATATGACAATGCTTGAGCCGTTGTTGGGCTTTGTTGAATACTGATAACATATTATTTATAATAGGGCTGGTTACGGTTATACTGACCAAGGTCGTAGGAATGCCGACAGCCTCCGCAGCTTTGAATGCGACAGAGAAGTTTGTCCTTTTGTCGTGAGGGGCGAGTGTCGCGTATGGTACGCGCGACTCGCCGAGGTATGAATGTAGAAGGGCGCATAGTGCCATGCCGTCGTTCCACGACGAACTGAAAGGAAACAACACTTAATGTCGGACTTACTGACATTACTCCTATTTTAGACTAATGTAAGTGTACCATTTGTAAAATTATTATTTGTAAATTATCATTATTTGTAATTATCATTGTAAGCGGCATCCTGAAGATGATAGCGGCGCCCGGTTTGACTGCCCCATCCTGTAACACTGAGCGTGGATAGTCACCGGCAATATTAACTAAAAAAATCTCCTTTATTTATTTTGTTTTTGTACCTGCCTAGAGGATACATCCCGTAGGCAAGTAAAATAAATAGATTTGATTTTAAGTTTTATTTTATTAACATAGTTTTTATTCTACTAACAATTTTATGGATGCAGTATTCTAAAATAAACGATTATTATGGATCTTGAATACTCGTGGGCGACAAAACCGGACATTTTTTCAAATATATCCGATACAAATTTTCAAGTTGTCAGGTAAAAAACCTAGTTACCTCGACAAATATTGCGCTTAATAAAATAGCTAGTTTCAATAAAATAGGTACGTAGTAAATAATTATATATATTAGTCCTTATTTATTAAATACTTTAATAGATTATAACACAATCATATTATAATTATTGATGATTAACATAATTGATTGTAGTAAATTAGGTAAAAGAATTAATGAGATTAAAGAAAACTTAAGGAGAGTGTTACGTTCACAAATGCAGCTATATTTTAAATTGACTGAGATGGGATATCTTAGGTTTAGAGAATCAAACCTTACCTAAAGTTAGTGATGTCAATGTTGTTGTAGCCCAATGTCTTCTGCTGGCACCACTTGAGCAGTGCGTTTCGTTTCGAGCCACCGTTCTTCACTTGCAACGCGTTCAGGGGATCCTTTCTTTCACCTGTTTGCATTGAACTGTGTGCTTAACATTTTACACAACCAATTTAATTGAAGTTGCTTGAAATCTTATTATTTATTATACTATAATTTGTTTTTTTTTTCGGAATAGCTAATTTCTTGTGGCCCTAATGGCCTTTCAAGAGTCATCGGACATATATAATTTAGGGCGAGTGCAGAAGGCGCTCAGCCAGGAGCAAAACGTATGTGCAGCAACGAGCCTAAGGGCTACCCGCCGGTAAACCGGTGGAAGGACCGGAGGTCGGCTTGGGACGTTGCTTCGGGAGGGCACCGCGGGACAGCGAGTCGGTCAGAAGTGACTATAACTTGTCCGCGACTTTGTCCGCTTAGAATCTGTGGAGATTGATTTTTATTACCGTGTTATAAACGCGTCATATTTTAATAACTATTAAACACCTTTCCATAAAAATACCATATTATCTTCTGGGATAAATCCCATATATAAAAGTGGATTAGGAATAAACAGAAAGGCAGACTTTGTTTATTATACTTAAGTTACTTTACCAAGTTATTATATGGGTATCTTCGTATTTTTGATTTAATACAAACAATGTGAATAACGAATGTAATTTGTATACACGAGAAAAAATCTAAAATCCTTCTAAAAATTTGATGAGTTTTATTAAATATTAATTATTTAAGCATTTCCTACGCAGGCGGTAGTTATTAAATGAAAATGAACAGTGTTATACAATTTCACTAATACATTTCAAGCACACACAAAAGCTTAGCATATTAATTTCTTCAATGTAGGTTGTTGATTGTACGTACTTTTATAACTAAAAATATTATTTTCATCATATGTTCCAAAAAACTCAAGAAAAATACAAATTTATACTAAATTTAAGTAGAGGGAAGTGTGTAATAGAGGGAGGGAATCGAGTTATCACATCACTGTCGGATACGTCATGTCATTGATTGGTTGAAATGATGAGAGGGGGCGTTACTTGATTGATAAATTCCACGTAGGGGATCACCCCTACAATCAATCAAGGAATACTTCCTTCCTTGATTGATCAATTAACACTACAACATTGAGCTGATGACATTAATTCTTAACGTAGATATTGTAGGTAATGCTTGAAACTTCGAACATAAATCGGGGTTATTTAAAATACAGTCAACCAACAACATAGATTAGAACTCTACTTACATATATCCCCGTAGCTGTTCCTCCTGACAAACGACTCGATGGCCTTCTGCTGCAGTGAGGCGAGCGCGCGCTCCTCGTCCGGGATGTTGCCGGCGCCCTCTGCCCGCCCCGAGCACGGAAGCAGTCGTGATAGTTAGGAGGAGGCTCGGATTCACCACACACTTGTTATGTGTGTTGCGAACAACACAGATTTGAGGCAAATAATTTGAAACTATAGATTGTTTAGGGAGTTTGCACGACGTCAACTGTTAAGGTAAGAAAGTGGTAGAGGAGCAAATACTGTTGTGTATGGAGGTCAGCGGTAGATGTAAACTCAATTAGGAATAATAAATGTTAATGCGTATTCGAATGCGGTGCCTACCCTTGGAAAAAAAATAGGGGTCATTTCTGGCCAATTGTCATGTACCTTAATAAATTATATACCAGATTATGGAAAAAGAATCAAAGATTTTCAATCAGTGAATTATATTTTTTTTTTCACGCCGTCACTAATAGGATATTTGTTGTTATTCATTATGCTAGTATGTAATATGTAGGTACATTCTAATGAAGGATATCATATAAATTTTCCGTTTTACGCAAGATACTAGTGTTTTTCAGCAGTTCCCATTTAATTAAATTTTCTGTCTTCTACGAGTATATTACCTTAATTTGTTGAAAATAAAATAATTTTCGCAGTTAAATATTCGCAAATATCAATATAATTCTTGTAATCCATGTAACTTGCGAGTGTAATGGAACGTAGAATGAACTGATTGACAAATAACATATTGACATATCAAAACTAACAAAGTGACAGCTTGCGTTTGGTTACGCATACGATAAAAATTATCACATGTAAATAACAGAAAAATATTTAAATAACTATATGTCCATGCAATAATTCAAATGGATGAGATACATCCGTGCAATCCGTGAATAAATCGATAATTAAAAACAACTGTTTTACAAAAACACAGTTTAAAAGTTTTATTATTTGTGTCTTCACTTTGAATATCGAGATATCACTTTAATAGTGAAGTCAATTTTTCTGAAGCTATCGAGAACTGAAAGATTTTTTTTTTTATTGTAAATCCAAAGTGATACGATGTGGTAGAACTTCTTACTTAAAATTGTATATACTATCTCCGCTTCAAACTAATGTTTCTTGCCACATGGAATAAAGTGGAGTCGAATGCCAAAAATACACATTTCACGAGTTCCACGTTTTCGTGAAATGTGTATTCGTGAATATTTTCTAAAAAGTAACACGCTTTTCCATACGATTCCAGAACACTTTGAACGTACATTTGGACATTATGAATGGGACTGGCTTTTGAACAATAATATGTCAATATTCTTCATGGTATCCTTATTTCTCTAACTTTGATTCTCATCCTCTAACATTGTAATTTGTTTGTTTGAAAAACTAAAGCATTATAGCAGTAATGGTCATAGTTCAATGTCATGGTCATGGTCATGGTTCAATCTACTGTCACGGTTCAAATCATATCTGTCTGTTTGCGCGCAAAAAGTGGCAGTACATGGATATAATTCACAAATCTTTTACGCGTATAATTGATGTAATAATGATATTACAGACATATCAAATACAGTAAATGCTCCATTTACGCTGACGACCTGAAGGTTTATAGGCAAATAGATAATTTTGATGACGTGCGTCTTCTGCAATATGATATTGACGCTATTCATGAGTAGTGCATTGACAACAAAATGTTCTTAAACGCCACTAAATGCGATTTTATGCGTTTCATTAGGAAATTAAAACATTGTAATTTGTTTGATTGAACATTGTACGAAACGTCAATGTATTAGATATACCAAATAATTACCCACTGACGTAATAAGCATCTATTCAATCTTAGCTTCAATTTACTTGAAAAAAGTAAAGCATATGAAAAACCAGATTTTTAATTATTTATCGGTGAAAAGGAGCCTCTATATTTATAGATACACAAAACCATAGACAATATGGCAAATATTTTCATGATACATAATGAGAATATTTTACACACAAAATGGGTGACATCCAAATACAAATGGAGTTTTTAGACCAGTACCATTGGAAAGCAGAAGGTAAAAGATGATTGGATTCTGTTTTTAAGGTTTAGTAACACACCTTTAGCTTAGTAGGTTTTTTTTAGAGTCATTTTACATTAAGCAGTAAACACAATTTAATTACTACACTGTTAAATACAAAATAGCCCATAGTTATTAATAAAATTAATGATATTTTTCTAATTTTTGGTTGTAGGATTTTTAGCAATATGAAAGAAAGAAAACAAAAATATTCATCATGCATACATGTAATAGAATAAATAAAACGCGCAAACACATAGGTTAGAAAAGTTAAAAGCTTAGGGGTCAGGCTCTCTCATGCGGCCATGCTGGAAAATAAAGCAATCGGGCTGTTCAACATATTTATATTTTACTATACTTCTTTTTATTTCATTACCAGATGAGATAAAGATATATGTATATTTTTTGAAAATTAGTAAGTTAATACTGAGAAACTTTATAATCTTTACAGGTACCGATACCAATATTAAGAAATAGAAAAATAAAATATTTGATACTTTATTGTATAAAGTGTCCACTGGTGATTTTGGCACCAGTACATTATAAATACAAAAATTAAAAAGGACATGTATTAATGCGAAACAAAGTCCATTAAAGAGAACAGTTCCTATAAATATTTAAATAAACCTATTAATAATTTACACAAATTTATGGGTCAATCCAGCGTTCGCACAAATTCTAATACAAACGCTTTTGCAGCTCATTACCAACTTATTCAATGAGCTGTTAGGTAGCACTAACCGCAAATACAACGTTGTAGAACAAACTTATTCATATAGTTAGAGCAATGGACTTTAATATCATTGTAATAATTCATTCACGAACACAAAAAGTTTGCTCTAATAATGGGCTGCAAAGGAGTTTGTATTTGTGCGAACGCTCGATTGGCTGATACTTTAATACAATTCATACAACTCACCGTTGGGTATAGGCGAGGGGCGCGTGGCGCGGGGAGCGGGCGGTTTGGCCGCGAAGTTGTTGGCGGCCAGGCCGTTCGTGGCCGCCGTCTGCTCCGAGAGGCCGTTCTTTATCGACGGATTCGTAGGTGGCATGCCCGTTGTTTGCTGTATATAATGTGCTAAATTGGATACTATATACTTTATTTATAATTCTTGCCGTTGAAGAGCGGCTAATGATATTAAGTTGAATATTAATTTAAAGCAACATCAATATCCCAATTTTATTATAAAACATACAGACGTATAAAATACGTATAAAATTTTATTATAAACATACAGACGTATAAAATAAATAATTAAAGGAACCATATATAATTCAATAGTTTATTTGCAAATATGTACATACTAACTTTGTATATATATATGTATTATAGCTGTAAGCTGTAGCTATAGGTCACAATAATTGTCTCACCACCTTTCTGAACACCTGTTTGTCACTTTTTGTCGGACAGTAATATCCATGGTTATTTGTTCAGAGTAATATTCAAAACTATAAAAGAGTATATTATTAGAAATTTAACCCCCGTTGCACCAGAGCACGTTATCGTTATTTCGATTTTTGTATAAATACAATTCAATTTCATAAACAATTGTTAAGTGCATAACTCGTGCGAAGAGTACGCGTGAAATCGTCTGGCATACAAAGGGCACGCCATTTCTGATAGCGCTCGACCATAGAGTATTATACCCAATAGAGCGGTAATACTGGCCATCCAATTCCGAAACTGATCAGTGATTTGCCTATAATAAATATCAACTCTCACGTGCACCAAAATAGTACAGCACCAGAAAGTGACCTGTGTGTACGTCTCCGTATAATTATAAAACACGAGATTTGCTGTTAAAATGTCTTCCTGTTCGATTCGTTGGTGTGGTAAAAATAGTAAAACATCGAACTCTAAAACAGACGGCATCACATTTCATCGGTAAGTAACAATAAATATAGAATTTTTCAATTCACATCCATTTTATCACGGCTCAAGCTAAACTGGTCACGTCAAAATGAAACAATTGAAAAGTATCTATGCGTCTTGTTTTTACCTAGTTACAACCTCGTTGCATCATCTCTTTCTATTTCTACGAACTTGTTACTAGTGTTGGACTAAGAAAATGAAATTATGTTTCGATATTTACGAGTAAAGTAGGTATATTTATTACATTTTATCTAAAAAAATAACTTTGCACTTATTTTTAATGTCCATTGTCGATCTAACGTCGTAGTGCTGGACATATTATGTTTATCGATTTTTTTAAGTATATCAGATCTTGATCGAAAAATACGGTCTATTAGGCAGTAGTATAGATATGATTTTAGAAATAAGTAGGTGACGTTATTTGACAATATCGACACCTGAACGTTTGAGGTCATCGTTTACTTTCTAGAATAAAAAAGTAATAGGAAAACCAAAACGATCTTAATATTTTGATGGAAACTGTCGAGCTTTCGCAGTTTTCAGAAAATGTAATAGAATACATAGCAGGATATGTGTCTAGCGAACTAGTTAAACGCATTAAATGTGGCACTTGTATAGAAGCGTTGGTATGTTTGTCAGAAAACAAGAGAAGTCTAATTTATTACAGAGATAAGGGTGGCTTAATATATCCTTCGGTTAGTGTGCAAAAAATCTGCCGTCGTTCTGAGCAATTTATAAAAAATTTTTTCATTAATAGCGTGGACAAAAGAAAATATACAAGCGACTTCTTAGTCCACAAGACTGTCAGTAGCTTTGTAGGAGAATTATTTTTTCCCGAATATCAGTACCACCAATACTACGCAGAAGAGACAGACCATTTAATTGATTTGGCTAAAAGCGTAATGAAAAAATATATAGATACAAGGCTAGCATTCCTTAGCAAAAGGAGGCAATATAATGAGAAAGAAGCTGTAAGAAGAATTTACACGAAATTAATTCATGTTAAAAACCAGTAACGCAATGTATAATAATTACCATTATACCGATTTAAATTGTTTTATTAAATGATAAGTACCTATAAAAATGTTGTTTTATCTTCACAACGTTATTTAATTAAATACAACTATTTAGGAAGTTTTCCTATCATCTAAATTTTCCATGTGCTCTGTATTCCGTAAACTATCAATTTTGTTCACTCTTGTTGGGTAGTATTTAATAGTTGGAATAATGCTATTTTAATTATTTTATTCATTTAATTTTAAATATTTACGTATACATTGTATCTCTATAAAAAAACAAGAGAGTGTTATTTACCATGCCGTCCCACTAAACAATTTCTTTCGATATCGATATTTGCGTGCCCAACACTAGAGTTTATGTTTGACCTTGGGTCGACCAATCAGAGCGCAGTTTTCACCGCGGTGATTTGACGGAAATATTTTCAAACAAAATGAGTAGCATTTCGTCTCTATTGGGTATGTACTCCATGCGCTCGACACTCGGCCAGTCAGAGGTAACCAGTATTTTTTGTAACAAAAAGTACTTTACTTTATTTTTAAAAGATGTGATTACCTGTGGCCATTCACCCACCGTAGTGGTGGCCGGGGATTGCTGCTTGGCTGCTTTGGCCGCGTTCTCTATACTCTCTATGAGGGACTTCACCGATAGCCGGGAGTCTTGGCGGCTCACACCTGCAACCAGGTTCAATAACTTTACCATTATTATCCAAAACATTCTATTGTTATTCGACTACTCAAAAAGTCGATTGATACTGTATGTTGGTTCGATATCAATATCAGCATATACAAGATATAGCCGAACCTTTCCCAAAGCCTGATACTTTTTTGGAAGAAGAAATATTTTTTCGAGTTTATGCCAAATGTTTCATCGGGATAATGGTGTTTAAGGAGTATAATGTGTAATTCGTGCCGAATCATCTACTTCAGGGTTCAGAAATATCTCCTTTATTAACAAACATTGCGACAGAAAACATCTGACAGTTTGCCATGTCAAGCACACTGTTACAAGATGGCTTTTAACACTTCGACTATAAAATTACAGAATTTATACTCAATAATACAGCGGTAACGTGCCAAATTCATATTTCATGAAATACATAATTTGTTCACATGAATAAGATAAGGATGTAACAACCAACTAACGATCAATATTTGTGATTGTTTGTATAAGAGGTCTTTCCATTACGCTACGATATGGGGTTCGTCTAGAAAGCTGTGAATAGGATTTTGCAAGGTCGGTGGTACATCCGACTGATGTTGCAGGTGTCCATGGGCGGCGGTAACATTTATCATCACGTGGGACCGCTTACTCGTCTGCCTACTTCCCTATAAAAAAAAGTAATTCGCAACCTGGGCGCTCCCCATACAGGTTATCCTAGTGAGGGGCCCAATAACAATAACCTGTAATGTGTATGTAAGAATTTTGGTACAAATTATTTGTATTTGTATCTTCTTCATTACAATATCATACCATCATACAAGTGTCTCTAATGATCCAGAATCTCTTCAAGGCTCGCCGCCGCGCGCGCGCACACGACCCCCCCCCCCCCCCCCACTCCCGCATTTTGATCTTCCTCGTTTATCGCACGATAGGTTTTTGTTTAAAACAAAATATTAAATAATTCAGCTGATTATGTTCTTGTTCGCAATATTTCAAAAGAGCAAGTATTTTGACTCTTTTTTTCGACTCTAGGATAGTTTAGGATGTTGACTTCTTAAAATGTTCAATTTTTTAAAATCTTGTCATTTAACCGTATTGCGCATCGACTTCTTAAAATTTTGAATTTCCAAAATGCTGACAGTTTATAATTGTCACTTATAACTGTTTATAATATATACAGTCAGTCAGTTTATAATTTCTTTAATATACATCAATATTAGCCTTTTGGAACATTACAACTTTGACAAATAGGAGATATCACTACCTATAAATTTCCTCAAACTTAATTAAATTAAAGGTAGGTTTTTAGTAGGTAATTAATTTTAGTTCTTTTCTTTCCAGTTTAGCTAATGCGATTTTTGTTTTAGGCAGCAGGATAATTTTGGGAGAATTCAACATTTAGGGAAATTTAACATTCTTTAATTCAATATTTTGAAAATTTTACATTTTAAGGAGTCAACGTTATGCTCCTAAAGGCTTTTTTGAGTCGGCCATCTTGATTCTTAACGTGTTTATTAATTCATTCAAGCTTCCAATGGAGGCGCGAGCGCGGATGCTCTAGCATTGCCTCTTACTATAATAGAGTATGTTGCTATAAGGGAAGTATGTTTTGTGGAGAAATATAAGCTGTGCCTGGTCTGCTGGAGTTTGATTTTAATATGCATATGATATTATCATTATTTACCTACATTCTTATCTGTACCATACAGTACCTTTTGTCCGTCTATGTGAGGCGGCAGTGGCCATGATGTCTTGCAGAGAGGCGCTGGTTAGCAGCGGGGGCGGTGGCGGAGTTTCCTCTGATCGCGGGGGCATTGCTGCTAAAAACATGTGTATTTTATAATGATCCATAAAAATAAATTTAATAAGTATTTTTTGATTATATAAAATCAGTCGAAAATATACAGACTTCGACAGAACTAAAGAAATTAATTCAATCAGTTTTTTTGTAATTTATACAACGATGAAACGCGATTTAAATGCGATGCGCAGTTATAAAATTTTATATTTTTGACATTACCAAATTGTACACTTTTTCTAATAAAATTGTTTATAAATACTCTAGTAGAGATTATCATTGCTGATAATTAACACAAAATTTATTAAATTTATTTTAATTGTGCCATTGACATTTTTGAAAAGGTTCTCCGCCACCAAAAAGCAAACAGTTTTCGAAAATGGAATCTGCGAATGCGGTGCGTATGCATGCATGAAAAGCTTAAAGCGAAACAGTTATTTGTATATAACGCATTATGAAAACTTGGGATAGCTAATGTATATTGTGAATCAATATTATCACGTTAACCATATTCGTAATTTTAAAATATTCCCGCAACCTTTAAACGGTCGCAAGAAAGTCGCAAATGATTATGTACTCGAATTTGACAAATCGAATGAGGTAAAACAAACTATAAGTAGATACCTAATTTCAACCAAGAACAATTTTGAATTGAATTATGCAACAGCGACATTTGGCCATGTTCAAATTCAGATAAAATCATCTGGATCTATCATCTGGGTCCCCGGTACACTTAATTTGGTATCTATACGAATCTTAATGAAGCGAAAGTTTCAAGGGTCGATTTTACCCAGTGACTAGTCTGGCAAATGAAAGTTGTAAATAAAAAGCGCGGCACATCAAAAAAAAAGTTATCGTCACTGAGCTAAAAATAGTTGGAGACATAATTTTGATACTTGAATTTAAGTATCAAAATTATGTAGTATTATTTAACTATCAAATTACGAGAGGGAGAGTGCACGCTGTATTCCCGCAGTCGCGCAGACTAGTCACGGTACCCCTCTCTCACAGAAGACTACCTAGAATTGTACTCCATTTTCCTACTTTATCCAATGTACCGTACGTGTTTTGATAGTGAGTGATAATTGCCAGAGCCTATTCCCATCCCATCCTAACTTATCCTTCCCCATTTTTCCAACCCTTTCTCCACATCCATTCCTATATTTCCCGGGAGTGCCAACGATTGTCATTCTGGACTGATGTTGGCATGTATCGCGGATGTCTATGGACGACAGTATCCACTTACCATCGGGTGGACTGTATGCTCGTCTGCCGCCTTTTTGTATAAAAATGAAATAATGATTTAGGTAAAATAAGTTTGATACTTGAATTCAATGCTAATTTACGCAAGTATTTTTTTTAGTTACCGCTAGTCTGAACTTGCATTTGCCACTCTTTAGAGCAGGGGTGCTCAAACTTGAACTGCTGGCGATCTGCTTCAATATTGTTAGACTACGATCGATCGACTCTGAGAGGCTGCAAGTATGTGTGATGCAGGATTGTCGTCTAGGTAGGGTGTATCGTGGCATAGATATTAGTTTTCCGCACAATATGCATTTTTTTAGTCAAAGTAAGTCGGTCGATCGCGATCGACCGTTTGAGCACCCCTGCTTTAGAGTAATGTCCCATTCCGAACTTCTTACTGAATTATAACAATTGGCCCCCAATGAAAAACCTAAATTCAAATTTGCTCCAAACTTTTTAATTCGATTGCTTTTTGATTCAGTCTAATTTTCGATCCATAAATGTGCATATTATTACATTTCGGAAAATTCTTCAGTGCAGTCCCGCTTATATTAATGAATATCTCATGAAACGCTTGATTCTTTTTGTTCTGCTGTATACTTAATGATTAAAGTAGTCTTTAATAGTACGTTTTTACATATACAGTTTATTTTATTTTCAATTAGTTTCAATAAGTGCTATTCATTTGTTACAGTTTTTTTTATTCATACCACAATTATTCAAAAATAAATTGCTAAAGCGAGGACTGGTTGTATTCATTCCTTGGAACCCCATACCAAATGAGCTAATGTCGCATACTATGCAATACGTTAAAAATCGAACGTGTAAATAATAAATCGATCTCCTCGCTATCCTCGCTAGGTGTCCAATCCAAGCGTTCGAAAAAATACTCTTTTACAGCTCATTATCACCTTTTTTAATAAGCGGCTAAGTGGTGCCAACTGCAAGTACAACATTGTAGAACAAACTTGTTAGAGCAAAGAATATAAACGACAAAGTATCGATGACAATCACTAACCGCAAAGTCATCGATAAGATAATGATATGTAATAAGTAACCACCAGATGTAGATCCAGTTGATCAATTAGATTTAAACTCAGCTGGAAATAGTGTACTAAACAGCCTCATACAAATCACCACCAAACCTCCACCAAATGATAGCACAACACACACGAAAACAAAACAACTTGTTACACGTATACACAGACACGTAATCACACTGCGCTATTTCATAAACCTAACTTACGTAGAGGTCTTGCAGGCGGGGGGTCGTTTAAAGACCTTATTGGATGAGACAATCTTTTATGCTCCAAAGTCTTCCAGTGATATTGCTTAGGTTCACGAGGTAAGGACCCCGTATTCGGCTCCGATTTGGCCACTATCTGCTGTTGTAAAGAGAACTTTCGATTCCGCACTTCAGAGTTCTTTAGTTCAGGATGCGGAGGCTTTTTTTCTAGAGACTGCACTATGTTCCCCACGCTACTACTGGCCTTCTTTATCTCGTCTTTAGCGCTGGGTGAGCGTGATAATGATATGACCGATTTGGTTAAATGTGCCATCTCTTTCACAACACTCGCTCCAATATTTTCGTCGCAACTCTTGTATTTCAACATCTGCTTTGGTCTCTTTGGTCTTCGCGGAACTTTGAGTAGCTCTTCCCTGGTTACTGAAGCGAAATCGTCGAATTTATGGTTTTTGTTGGATAACTTTTCGTCGTCAGCTATGTTCTTATTGATTATTGGCATTGGTTGAATTTCTTCGTAATAATTTTCCTGTTCTTGCTCTTTCAGAGGTAGAAACGGATTCGTGTTTATCACATTACTCTTCTCGTCCATTTGGTTTGGTTTTGAAGGCGACTGCGTAGTATTTATGACAAATGAAACGTTTTCTATAGGCTGGTAATATTGATTGTCAATCAGCCAATTAGGAATTTTAGAAATTTTAACAACATTGGTCTTTTGCGGTGGTTTAACTGGAGCTGGAG
The DNA here is from genome assembly GCA_914767545.1 of Sesia apiformis. Taxonomy (NCBI): domain Eukaryota; kingdom Metazoa; phylum Arthropoda; class Insecta; order Lepidoptera; family Sesiidae; genus Sesia; species Sesia apiformis. Next base: position 3,508,373 of record OU611968.1, read on the forward strand.
ATGCCTTGGATTCCAAGTTTTCCGTAGATCCCAAATTTTTCCGTGTTAAAAATGGCAATTGTTTCGGTTTTATGTTCTTTTCATACACAACCTTCAGACTATCATCTTTGTTCGCTTCAATTTTATTTGCACGTTTATCGGTAGCGAGAACTTGGTCTGTATCATCATAGTAAACGGTACCCCTTTTACTATCTTGTTTAGATTCAATGGACTTCTTTAGGTTCAATCTTTCTTCTCTCGCTTGTGCTTGGTCTAAAGCAGGCTTAAAAAATATCGGTTGTATTAACACTGGACTCAGTATGACAGGAGACGGCGTTCTGTCAATGCTTATGTTACCATCAATAATTTTAATTGGTGTTAGAAATGTCTTTAATTTGTTTCCAATTCTATTGTTATTAGCTTGAGTGGCAACAATTGTTGGTATACCGTAAGAAGAAGGATCAGCAGTAGTGCTTATTTTCAGATGGTAACTGACATTGTCATCAACGGGGAAGTCTGGTGTAGTCTTCAATACAGGATTTGTATTTTCTTTCATATCATCTACAAAGAGATTTTTACTGTCATTATTATTTTTTGTTCTCACAGGAACTGAAGGTATCGAATCTTTTATTTCGTTAGCTACTCTAATGCCAACATTTTCTACAACATTTTTAGTTTTATGTATAGCTTCTGTTTGGTTATTTTCAATTTTAAGTTTAGGCGCGTGTAGTGTAGGAACTAGTTTTGAATCACCATTGCCAATTGCGTCTGTAGATTTATTAATCTTTTTCACCGCTTTCACTACGGTTGCAGGTTTATTTGAAACAATCTCTTTAACTGGTTTCTTTGGCGGCGAAGGGGACCTCTTTGCTATATTGTTCCCAATAATCCTTTCTATGGCTGCTTTGAAAGTTAATTTAATTTCTTCATTAACTTTTTTAAATTCTTTTTCAACTTTATCAGTAGAATTACTTTTAGGTTTTTCATCTTGTAATGACTGAATAAAAGGATCGGCTTCAGGAAAGTGTCTAATGTCATCTGGGTATGGATAAGGAAGAATAGACTCTGCTTTAACTACGGGTATATTCGTATCTACCAGCTTATTATTATTATTAGAATAAACTACGGATTTGGTCTCTTTGGTGGCTGGAGCTGCTAGGTTATTTGTTGTAAAACTTTTTATATTATTATTGTTTATTTCAATAGGCGAATGAAACACACTATCAGAACCTTCGGAGAACAACGATGCATTGCTATAATTATCTACACCTAAAAACTCTATATTAGTAGTCTCTTTTAGAATATCTTTAAATTTTCCATGTGTATGTAGGTCATCCATACTGTAAGCCTTTGGTTTACCGTTAAATGTGCCAGAATAACCTCTACTAAAAATAGTTTTCTCTCTAGCATTCTTCACGTCATAAGGTTCTGATATAGTAGATAACTTGGCACTAGTTTCTGTAGTGTCTTCCGATGATTCGGAATATGATTCAGATTTATTAACCGCATCCTGTCTTATTAACTTTTCTTCATAAAAGTCAACAGCGTCTTGTCTCTTCAGCTCTTTGGTGTCAAAGGGTGAGAGGTAAGCTTCAGCTAATATTCTACCTTCATTATCGTCCATTTCATCATCAGAATAATCCTTATGAGTATGATCATCGTTTGTCTCGCCTGTAGTTACGTTCTCTATTTCGAACATGACATTTGGTACAACATTGCGATTACTTTTCTTTTCAATGCTGTTTTGTCTAAAGAACGCCTGGTCTATTATGCTCGTGTCTTTCGATGTCGCGTCGCTCACACTATGTACTTTAGACAAGTAACGAGTCCGAATGTTTTTGAATACATCTTTTGAAGAATCGTTTGGGAAATCCATATAATCTGAATCTTTGGAAAGTCTCTTTTCGTCATCTGAATAATTAAGCACTGTGTCCGCGGATTGGGAACTGTTTACACCTGTTTCAGTACATTAAACTGTGATTAGAAATTTGATCAATATGTGTGAATAGATGTTAAACAATTACTTTAATGTTAGTTCGATATGGCTACATTATCGCAAGCTATTACACAGAATTAGTGCATGATAATGCATGTTAATTCTGCTGCTAAATTATACGGAAATAATTTGTACATGTATATTTAATATTTACATACTGTTTAAATAGTTCATGCAGAATGGTGGACTACTAATTTACAAGAAAGACCGCTTTGAATTTCGCACAGTTGACAGGACAGGACAAAAAGATCTACAGAATTCTAGACTTTTACAATATTTTCTAGACACTACTTTAAAATATTGACTGATAGCAATAACTAAATACTTTCACTTTTGGTTTAATGACCTGACGATTATAAAGCTGTGTGAAATGCAAATGTATCTTAAAATACACTTAATTTTACCAACTACTTTCAAAATCACTGCAATATACGAGTAATATACACATGCAGACATTTCCCTCTACTCACAGCTAAAAATCATCAAAATGTGCTTATAGAATGAACTACTTTGTGGTCAATTGAAAAAAAATAATCGTCAAATAACAATAATTAAAGCACAGTTTTTACAGAATCTTTACTTTTTGAGGTTGAATTAATAATTTCAAAATGGTGAAATTGATAAACCATATGTTTTCGATTCCTATTTTGTTTTCTGCTAAGAAAACTTTTTTTCAATTTCAAACAGACATAGAAAAAAGTTATGATTGGAGGTAATACGGCTACGAATCTTTGTCAGAGGCTTGACTAGACCACAAAATAGCTCTAATTACAGTCTAAACCTTACAGTCAATAGGTAATTTCCATAACTTACCTTTAAGTGAATGCATCTGGTCTTCTAGCAATCTAATTCGGTCCCTGGCGATTTTATTCTCAGAAACTAGTCGTTCCAGCTCCCGTTGCGCTTCGGTCTTGAAGTCATTGGCGACACGGACTGTCATTAATAAGTCACTTTCGAATTGTTTCCATTCTGTTTCCTGAAAAATTAGAAATGCCATTTTAATAAGTGACTTTATATATGAAAATTTTACAATTGGTAAGTTGACTTTGATAGTTCTACCAATACCACAGAATAATAACCACATATATTAATTATATCTGTAATAACCTGGCCTGAGCGAAAAACATCACGTGAATCACTACAGCAGGCCCACAAGTTACAGAGCAAAATTAAAATGGTGTATCATTGAAAGTTAGTACATCGTAAGCTTCGTAGTTTTGTTCGACATTGGGTGACGTCACCCCAGCAGGCCCATCTTTTAAGACCATCATCGAAAGTAACAAGTCTATCACCACTTTAACTTTGGATCCTTTGAAGTGGTATATCTCAAAAACTACTAGAAAGAAAGAAAGAAATTTATTGGTACCAGCTAACACTTCACACTATTAATATAAAGCATAAACTGTATAACCCAATGGTGTGCATTGCCACCGATAGTGGTGGTTACTGTCGCCCTGTAAATTCCACGATACATGTCAACTTTGGTTTAGCTAGAACTACAAAACAAACGTTGACACTTTTGCGAATACGTTGCCTAATTTTGGAGATTTAGGAGTGGATTTGGCAAAAGGGTTGGGAGGTATGGATGGAAAATATAACACAACAACAATTTTTCTCATTCCATTACACTTCTCATCCTTCCCTGGGAGGATGAGGTGCTATAGAGTCGAGGGAAAAAAGTAAAAAGTGGTATAAAGCCGCGCCTGATCAGTCGCCTTGTAATAGCGTTTGCAAAGACACGGTCAAATTGTAATTTAATATTATTTGTCTCTGTTAAGTTTTTCTGTGTTTTGATGTTTTATTGCTGTTTTAAATATTGTTTTTATTTCGTTTAATAAATCATTACACAGTAAAATTAGCGGTGGAAAACCACTTACTAGTCAAACAAAGGAGGCGTTGTGGAATGTTCATAATTATTTTGAAAACGAAATTAGTAAAAATAAGACATCAAGAAATACTGCAGCTGAATTAGTTTCCTTGTCCGGTGGAATATCGATCCGATCTATATGGCTCATTTAAATAAATTAAATTTAAATCGCCTAAAATGTGAGTCATGTGATGCCTAATTTCATGTTCCTACTTTAAAGAGTTAAACTTTGAAAAAATACACGAAAAACTGAAAGAGGATATCAATTATTCAGGTGGAATCACAACATTACGCAAGCATGTTTCTTTATTAGGTTTTAAATGGGAAAAAATGGAAAATAATAGGAAAAATCTTATGGAACGATACAACATTCGTTATTAACTACGTATTAAAAATATCTGATTAATGAGCACAGAATCGTCCCTTTGTTCATATGGACAAAACTTAAATACATACTTCACATACGTCATCAAAATCTTGGTCGGATGGAAGTACTGCTGGTATGAAACAACCAGTTTTAAAGGTAAATCGATTAATTATAGTCCGGGGCCGAAGGTGTTGATGGTTTTATTCCAAACACATTATTGATGTTTAAGGCGAATCAGAAATCAAAAGATCATCATGACCAGATGATTTTTTCCAACTACGAAAAATGGTTGAACAACCATTTAATACTTAATTTGAAACTCAATTCTGTCATCGTATTAGATAATATCATAATAAAATTTAAAATCTTGCACCTACATCAAACTCGTTAAAGCAAGTAATGATAGATTAGCTCATTCAACATGATATTCCACATTTACCTACAATGCTAACTACAACCTCAATTATATGAACTAATAATTAATAATACTAGTTAATAAAACGAAGTTTACGGCATATTGAATTGATAATGGTCTAAGAGAACATGGACATACCGTTCTCAGGTTGAATCCCGAATTCAACCCCATTGAAAATATATGCCCTATAATTAAAGGACACGTGGCCAAAAAAAAGTTTCATTAAATATGGACAGCATAATGAATTTGGGTAAAGAAGAAGGAAATTACAGTAGAAGAATGGAAAAATGTTAGCAATCATGCAGTAAAACCAGATGAAAAATTTAAATATCAAGAAAATAATGATGATGATGATGAAAAGTTTATAATAAATATGTCAGATTCAACTGATGAAAATCAAATAGAGGAAAATGAGTCTCTTTCTGGCATAGAAGAAATAAATGGACCGTGAATGAAATGAAGCTCCCGCCGCCGTATACCTTCTTTACATCATCAAATAATAAAACTAGTGTATATTATAAAATATATGTCATGCATTATATAAAAAATATTGCTAAAACGTTTTTTTACCTATTTTTTTTTGGATTGCTGTCGGTACACCACTGCACACAACCGGTGCCGCCTTAGAGCGATAGTACTGTAGTGTGTATGTAGGCAAGTTTTTTTTTTTTTTTTTTTTTATGGACGAAGGTGGCAGACGAGCATACAGTCCACCTGATGGTAAGTGGATACTGTAGCCCATAGACATCCGTGATACATGCCAACGTTAGTCCAAAATGACAACGTTGGCACGCCTCCGGATGCGCTGCCTACCTTTGGATATAGGGATGGGTTTGGAGAAAGGGTTGGGGAAATGGGGAGGGATAGGATAGGAATGGGCTCTGGCACATCTCACTCACTACCGAAACACGTACGTACATTAGGGAAATAAGATAAAGTGGGAAATGTAGTACATTTCAAGGTAGTCTTCTGTGAGAGAGGGGTAACGTGGCCAGTTCAGTGCGCCCAGCGGCTGTTGGATTGCAGCGTGCACTCTCCCCCTCATAACATTGTTACTTGCAGTTTATGTGCGTTGTGTGACAAAGACCTAATTTCGACAGGCGACTTGTACCCCTCCCTCTTCTCCCCGTGTTATACTCACATCTCGCTCCCTGTCGCGCTGCAGCTGCGTAATCCTGCTGCGAGCATCTTGTAGCTGCCGCTCAGCGTCGGCGGCGCGAGCCAGCGCCTCGCCCGCGCGACTCATCAGCGCGAGTTTCTCGTCTGTCGCCACCTGCACCTGGAGTGTTTAGCCATTACTATATCAACTATAACCGTAACCGTGTAACAATACTCTTTCAAATATTATCCTTTACCAAACTTCTCACTACCAAACCCCTGAGAACTCTCACTGGGCGCTAATCGAAATCTAAATTCAAATCCACTCCAAACGTCAAATGAGTGTGCTCTAACTTTGTCATTTTTTTTGTTTTTACTAAATATTGTTATTTTGCTTCCTACACAGTCGGCCACTCTTCAATATTTAAACAGTAATTTATACTTTCTGGATGATAATTAAGATACAAAGCGTCGTTTAAAAATTAGATCCTCATTGAGAGTCTTTCAAAGTTTATATTCTTTTTGATCAAGATAATGAACCTTATGTTTAAAAAATAAACATAGAATAGAATAAACCAAACTCTGCTTTAATAGTGCATTCCCAGTAGTTCAATTGATCAGTTCAATCATTGAACTAGTGGGAATATTTTATCCCAGTTGAATTGAATTTCAATTGAAGCCGTTTTATGTTAACGATTGAACTACCGGGAATAGCTAGGATAGGTTCAATTAAACAATGTATTCCAATATTTAAAAAAATAACAATATATGCTAATATTAATTTCATTATCTAGGTAAGTATAAGATAAAGTAGTTTTACTTCCACTCGCTACTTTAAATTTTGTTTAATTGAATAAGTGAAACTACCTATTCTGGCTATTCCCAGTAGTGCAATTGTTAACATAAAACAGCATCAATTGAACTAGTGGAGGGCTTTAATTGCTCAATCTCTGCTGTAACCCAAATAGTTTGTCTTGCTAAATATCAGTGGGATGTACAAAAAAAAAAAAACTGAAAACTTACTTGTATCTGCAATTCGCCGACGTTTTCCTGTAGCGTCTTCATATCGCCCTGTAGAGCTGATTTCTCTTGCTTCAATTGTTCTAGCTGGAACTCTAGTTCTGATATTGTAGATTTAGCGTTGTTGCGGGAGACCTGTAATAAACACAATAGTGATACCTTTCAGGCATTTTAGCTCATTCCTTGCATCAGAATGCACGTGTATAAAGTGTAGTGTGGTGTGGTAAAGCATACTGTGGTGAAGTGTGGTTTAGTGAGGTGCGGTGAAGTACACTTCACTATAGTGTAGTGTAGCGAATTTAAAGTGTGCCATAGTTTATAGTTTCGTAAGATACAAGTATGTCATCATGTAGCTTATTCCTTGTATCCGAATGCGCCGCGTGTATAGTGTAGTGTGTGTAGAGGGTAGTGAAGTGTAATGAAGTTTAGTGTAATGAACTGTAATATAGTATAACATAGCGGTGCGTTATTTATTTACGCGTTATACGTACGCACGTACGTTATACGTTACATGTACGCGTTTATATGTGCGGTATAATGTGGTGAAGTGTAGAGTGTAAAGTGTGGTGTAGTTTAATGTAACATATGAGTGTGGCATCACATCACTCATCGTGTAACTTATTTGTTGCATCTGTGCAGTGCAGTGTGAAGTATAATGTGGTGTAGTGTAGTATAGTGTAGTGGAGTATGATGAAGTTTAGTGTAGTTATATTACATACCAGTGCGTCATCATGTAGCTTCCTCGCATCGGAATGCGCGCGATCGAGCTGTCTCTGCGCGTGCGCGAGTCTTTCCGCCAAAGTGTGCGCGCGCGCCGCCGCCGTTTCCGCTTCTCTCCGTGCTACCGCGGCCGCCGCTTCCGCTTCCGCAGCTCCCTCCGCTACGCCCGCGCGTTCTTCTAACTGTATAGTAGATTATGTACAATACTGTAGTTGGGAGAATTTATTAATAGAATACGATTTCGATTCACACCAATTTACGTACAATTCATATTTACTTTCAGGTCTATAAGAGTTAAACTTAACTACTGGGCCGATTTTGAATGTTTTTCTCTTTGAGGAAACTAAGTTAATGGAGATGGACATAGGCCATGTTTAGTTTGATGATTATATTAAAATCGGTTAAATACGTCTAAAGTATTTTTTTCTGTCCAAAACCTCCCTCGAAAATCTCTAGCACGAGTGCAATCCATGAGTACCTACTCTATTATTGTACCTTTATTTTAAATTTCATCACTTTATACGTTCGCTGCTTGAACAAGAAACTTTACATCAGACGACATGTGACAACACTTCGAAGTGCATTGTTTGTTACTCCTTCCCATTTTGATTTCCTTATGTTAATCGTACGAACTCTTACTGACTATTAAACTTTCGAAATAATATTTTGCATTTCCTAACATATTCCCTGCGACTTTCTCGATGTTCTAAATATCAAATTCACGTTTATTATAATCGTTCATAGACCATAGACAATACGCAGTATTATCAATATATGCGAATAAAAATCGCTTCAATATATGTTACTTGCGTAGATAAAAACTGTTAACGCACCCTATGGGGTGTTTTCATAATTTTAATAAAACTGTCCGTGAAGCTAAGCTAGTATTCTTTATTGAGATTCCGACTTACTGAGAAACTCTATTTAGAAATTTCTACACACTGAGCAAACATCCAAAATCCAAACACAAGAAGTTTCTCTCACCTTAGCCTTGGCAGCGTCAAGTAAGTCCGTGAGGGTGGTGATCTGGTGTTGTCTGGCGGCGGCCACTTCCCTCGCGGAGTCGGTCTCGTGCTCCCACTGCAGGCGATCTGCTTCCGTGCGCTCAAGGTTACCCTCTAGACCTCTACAAGAGAATAATTCAAATCATATTTTATATATGTATTTATTTACTACTAGCTGTGGCCGGCCACACGTTGCTGTGGCTGCCCAACAGATGGCGCTTACCCTGTTTTTGGGTAAAAAGCATGTTTTTACCCCGTGATAGGCGCGTTTTTACACTTTTCGTTTCGATTTTTACACGCGCGTATTTGAATTTCAAAATTTAGTCGTGTCAAAATTTCAAAGTAATCGGTGAAGAATTTTCGGAGATTTAAGATTTTGAACAAACGAATGTTTACATTTTTATTTATATAGATTTACATTTCTAATACAGAAGTAGATTGTGAAAATTTAAAAACCATAGGCCGGCTTGTACAGGCAGTGTAAATTTATGATAAATTTACACTGCCTGGTACACACATCTATGTATTTAATGGGTATATCTTTATATAATTCATATCTATTTATATTGATACCAATTGTTATAGGAAGGTGGCAATATGTATGACAGTATATGCGGGGTATATTGTATCAGTCTGTAACGTCCCCGTGCATGGCACAGGTCTCCTCTAGTAAATCACTGGGGGGTTTCGGGCCGTAATTCGCAACGCGGGCCCAGTGCCAGCACTGGATCAAATACAAAATGGGTGGATCAAATACTCTAGATTTTTTTTATTTATGGAGCAAGCGGGTTTCTATATATTAACTATTCGGCTCGAAGGACCAGGTGACTTGCCTGAGTCTTTCAGCAAGCAGTTCGTTTTCTTTGGTCTTCTCGTCTAGCGCTGTTTTCGATTGAGCAATGTCGGTCTCCAGCTGCTCCTGCTTGGTTATTAAATGTCGACGCTCTTCTTGGGACATCTATAAAAATAATGTTTTGTTATGAATTAATCCAGTCGCCACTAACATGTCCCTACCGCTGGTGGGGACTATCGGATATTTTTTTTCACTTATGGTTAAGTTTTAACACCTAAGTAGCGACTTTTATTCACAACGGAACAGAGATGGTATTGCTTGGAGCAAGAATTATGTGTTTGTGAACTCCTTTGTAACCATTTTTCTCTGGAACAGGTTGATTGATTTTAATGCGATTTTTATTCAAATGGAGTATTGATTAAACTAGATATTATAGTAATTTGATGAAACAACATAAAAATATCTGATATATAATATTGAATAATTCATATTTAATGACTAATATATATCACACATGCATTTTTACAAAAATATCATCATACTAGTTGTTATGATGAGTTGGTATTAAAAACACATTATTTTTGTAAAGGTGCTAGAAAGAATATTTTACACAATGGAGATATTAAACAATAATCTAGCTGCAAGGATCTTGAGTCTCATCTGCTGTTTCGTATTCTTATCGCCAAAGGTTAACAAAACGAACATCCTCCGATGGACCGATTTAAAAAATATCTTTACGAAATAAAGATTTCTTTAGTTCTCTTTTCTTCTTCGTTTATTGTTCACGTCTATTAAAATGTATTTTTATTGCTTGATTTTTACCTACCTTAAGTACAGCGAAGAGCTGTTGGTCAGTGTCGCCAGATACGATCGTTTCTGGCTCCACACCTTCACGGAGCAGTAACTCTTGGAGGGTGTCCACCTGGAACAATGTGGTAATTTATTGAAAGTGTAATGATAGGGTTTATCATGATTACCCTTTACTTTGCTTCACCGGCAAATGGTGTTGCCAAATGTAATGCGTCCCAGTGGTGTAAGGGCAACTAACACATCTCTGATCCATATGGAGTACATTTGTTGAGTCTATAATTACCATCCTGCTTTTAAACTTTGTGTACAGTTCTCTATGTTCTCTCTTTCCCTCTTATAGTAAGTTTAGTGAATTATTACATATTCCTGGGAAAAGAGAGAAAGAAATATTGATAGAATTATTATTGAATTATTGAGAGCACGAAAGAGCATATTTTTAGTACAACGTAAACAAAGTTAAAAATCAAAATCGATAAGCTCGTATAACAAGTGGAATCTATAGTATCGATATGCGAATTCGTCCAAAGATAATACATCAAATGCTCCGCATTAATTAAATATACATACATTAACACATATACAATTAAATATACATACATTAACACATATACAATTAAATATACATACATTAACACATATACAATTAAATATACATACATTAACACATATACAATTAAATATACATGCATTAACACATATACAATTAAATATACATACATTAACACATATACAATTAAATATCATATACATTAAATCGTTCAGCACATATTATCATCCCGGATAAAGCACTCCGTCATTCAAAATCTGAGTACAACAGTGGCTCTCCTCTCACAAACGCTCGGCAGTTTCCTGTTATACCCGCAAATGTCAATATTATCAATCAGCTGTTCATATTAACATTAAATGTTAATATCAAGTTAATATCATTATATTAAATTAAATTAACATTAAACTTCATATTAACATATAAATGGTGAGCACAACACTCACGGCCATCTAGAGTTGCGTTCTTTAAAGAACGTCAGTTGTATGGACAACGGTAAGCCACTGGTTAATATCAGGTCTACTGCATGCAAAAAAATTCGATGGCAAGCGCCGGTCGAAAGAGAAGACTTTGCTGCTTTACAATTAAAAAATGCCTAAAGCGAGTTAAAGAGTTTTATTCACCAACAGCCTTATTTAAATAAATTAGACTGAATTTGTGAATTTTCATAAATTTGGATGTCGCAATTTTGGAACCCCTGAACGGATGTGGCCAAGCTACGAACATTATAGAGATATAGTGGTCGAAGCTAGGCCAGTTTATTTATTTAAACTTCATTACACAAGTAATAATCTGTATAAAGGCGGACTTAATGGAAATAAGAACGCGGGTGCAATGTTTACCCGCATTATCACTTCAAGAAAATAGAAATCTACCCATAACATTAGCTATTTCCTATAAAAGTATTTCTTAGAAATCTAAGTATGTATAACAATAAATACGTGTCAAACATATTAATTAATCGTAATATTTGGTACATAAATGAAAATGAAAGTAGCAAATAACCAAACGTTGGCGACCGAATGAATTGAAGCATAAGTTACGAAGTAAATGACACTACTCGCAATTTAAATAAAGGCCTAAAAATTCAATGTTTTAACCGGCAGGAACTCTGAGAAAAAAAATCTATTTTGAAGCTGGATATCAAAACTTGCTAGCTAAAATTGTACAGCTACTGATTTCTCTAAAGAAGATTGGCGTTGTTTATATTTGAATTGCTATTTACCTGTACGGCTGTAACGTCTTCTAGAATCTTCTTCGGCAAACGGAAACGTACATTCACTAGACCCTAAACATAATGACTCTATTCTAAGACGAGTCTAAATTTTATTGTAGGTACCTTAGTGCGACTATCCTCCAGCTTTTCAGTCTGCCGACAGAGCGACTCCAACAGCACCTGCTTCTCGTCGGCCAGGCGTTCGTTGTCGGCGTGAGCATCGGCCAGTTGCGTCTGCAGGTCTGTTAACTCTGCTAGCGTTGCTTGAAGCTCTTCGTTTGTACTGAAATATAGACAAAATAACATTTAGTTTGAAAAGCAGATCCAGATTTCAAAATGAGCCTCTTGTACGAACATAAACCTTGAACCACAATTTAATAAAAACACAGACACAAGAAGACAGTATCCTATGAGACGGCATACATTGAATTTCATGAGCTCCAAGACCCAAGGCCCTGTCCAAGGATATGTAGTTAGTTCTCCATAAGTCACTTTCCTGACTAAACGATCTATTTAAGAATAAACACTTTCCTATTGCGACGTCTAAGAACCAAATGAATGTGTCTTTAAAAATTCGAAATACGTTTTGTTCTACAAATTAACTCGATCAGCGACGTCAACAAGATTTCATACGACAAAATGTATGTGTTTGTTTAATAGTTTTATTAATACAGAACTAACACAACAACAAAAAAAAAATCATTTTAACGAGCTTAAATACCGTCAAAGTAGATATAGTATTTTTGTAGACACGTTCATTTGGTTCGTAGACCACATCCATGATCATTTCCAGTGGTTAAGATCCAATCTATAAATACAATTAAATGAAACAATTCATAAAGGCTCTTGAACAATATGAAAGCTTTCATATCTTCTTTCATCTCTCGAAGACGGGCTACGCTCAGTAGTGGTTGTGCTCGCCGCGGGTGTCGGGAACACAACTGAGCGTTCTCAAGTTTACGCACACTGAAACAATGTACATGTACGACCACAACCACTACTGAGCGTAATCCGCCTTCGTGAGATAAAATAACCAACTATACTTGTTCCATTGTAATATTTTCGCCTGTAATAAAGAAGCAAGGCTACAATTTTTACAGCCACGTTTACCTGTAGTGGTGCTCCTCCATCTGCAGGATGCGGTCCTGCAGACACGCGACTGACACTTCGCTGAGCGATGACGACGAGTGCTTATCCCATTCTGGAGTACTTGTTTCGCCGCTGTCACCCTCGCCCTGAAACACGGCAAACGCAAAATAGTGAGGGTAATTATAAACCTTGTGACCACTCTTCAAATTGCATAGTAACAACATTAAACAAATGAAATTAACCGGGAATTTGAAATTTCTGACTACGTTGAAAATTATGACATGGACGTAATAACATCGTGTTGGCCTTTGTAGCGATTTAATACTATTACATCAAAGTATGAATAACTTTAGGGTTAACTATCCTTCACAATGTGCTACGGTATGTCACGACATAATGAAACATATGGGGATGAAATCGATCGTATGAAAGTTTCAAAATCTTCAGCTATGAAGTGTAACATTTGTCACTAAGTAGAAACTTACTATGTTTATTATAATACCTAACAATTACATAAAATCCTAATGTACACCAAGAATGCGTGAAGTATCTGTGGTTAGACATACATCACGATGCATGTTGGGCTACTCGTTTTGTGTTATATTGAATCGTTACGTAACTGTGTTTATGTTAGGCTAGGTAAGGGTTTATTACACAAAATAAACAAGACGAACCAGGCATAGTTTTTTTTAAGAAGAAACGCGAAATTTAGTGCAATTTTAATGTAAAAACACCGGATTCGTCCTTGGATCAACATAATAGACTCATTGAAGTTTGTTTTCATCAATGGATAGGCCTGATTGCTATAGATAAGATGAAGTTGAAATTAGATTAATACAGGCTTAGGTTATTTCAAGGGTTAGTTTAGGATTATTTTTTTATAGAAAAAAGGCGGCAGACGAGCATACAGTCCACCTGATGGTAAGTGGATACTGTCGTCCATAGACATCCGCGATACATGCCAACATCAGTCGAGAATGACAAACGTTGGCACGCCCCCGGATGCGCAGCTTATCTTTACAGATTAAGAAATGGATTGGGAAAATGGGGAGGGAGAGGATGTGATGGGAATGGGCTCTGGAATATCTCACTCACTACCGAAACACGTACGTACATTGGAGAAATACGATAAAGTGGGAAATGCAGTACTTTTCAAGGTAGCCTTCTGTGAGAGAGAGGTAATGTGGCCAGTCCAATGCGCACAGCGGCTGTGGGAATGCAGTATGCACTTTCCCCCTACCATTATGCCAATGTCCTTATTACTATTATGTTGTTAGCTGGAGACCTATGGAGGCCGGTGCGGAACTGTGCACCAGATGCGTATCCTTCGCGGTAGGGTACACCAGCTTAGATCAGGATAGACACTTAGATGAAAGGAATCTACTAGACACAACCCAAATATTGACCTCGCAGTATGAAAACTGTAACTCATAAAGTGATTAAAAAATAGAGCGAGTCGGTAAATTGTACTTAGGTCAAGAAATAAGAATGGGGAAGGAAAACCAGTCATGAGATCAACAGATGAATTGGATTAGGTTTGCATTTGCCAGGTTTGGTTTCATCTTACTATAACACATAACAATTACATATTTGACAGCATTTTGTCTTCAAAATGAACTTGAAGAATCACGAAAAATTAGCAACCGGAGCTTAACCACCCAAAATAGGAAAGTGGGGAAAGTTCAAGAGGGCCTAAACCCGGCAACTGGTCGAAGAAGACTAAAGAAGCCAGTAAGAATAGGTTAGATTGGGATAGGGTAAAGCAGTAAACCGCACGCAGCTCCGATGTACGGCGCCCAGTGATGGATTTAGATAAGACGCTTTAGATGGAGTTTAGTTAGTTTATACTAACTAAATACTTATGTAGTATAAGTTTAGTAATACTGTATAAGGTCAGTTTATTTAAGTTGTTATATTGCATTACATTGTGAGCGAGCGCTATGGACGCCGGTGCCGAGCTGTGCATGCGGCGCGGCGCGGGCGCGAGCAGCAGCTGCCGCTTCTCGCTGTCGGAGAGCGGCGAGTGCGCGACGCCGCGCAACCGAGCGCGCAACGCCCCGTTCTCGTCAGCCAAGCGCTCCAGTGCCGCGCAACGCTCCGCCTCTTGATTCTGTCACAATACATGAATGTATAATGTAGCAACCGTCATCAAGTCAATTCTGGGTACGAGGGTGTCGCGTACTGTGGCCTTCTTAGAAAAAGGCACAAATGCATTTTAATGAAATTCGAGAAAAATATTTTTTTTTGTAAAATTTTCATTAAAGTTCGAGCTAGAAACTTAAGAGTTTTGGAGAAAATAAAAACAATAACCATTGTTTATTTTTTAATGTTACTACTGCTCTTTTCTTGTGAGGGCAGTATTGTAAGGTCTATAAACAGATATACCGCCAACGTGTGGAACGAACTGCCTCAAAAGGTCTTTCCATTACGCTACGATATGGAGTTTTTCAAGAAGGCCGTGAATAGGATATTGCAAGGTCGGCGACGTACCCGCATAGGTTCCTTCTGGTGTTGCAGGCGACCACGGACGGCGGTTGTCACTTAGATACGAGTATAAAAAAAAGTTCATTAAGCTGAGACGCCTGTTTTGTGTGTGGTTCTTTTGCGTTCGTAAACGAATTATTATGGTGATTAATGTTCATATTCATTGCTCTAACTCATAGATTCCCCACCTTATTTGATCTAACGGAAATAAATATATTTCTGGAAGATAAAATCTATTTGACTGACTTCCACTCCGTTTATCTCAACTATTTCCCATTCCTCGCCCATTTCCCGCTCGTGGAAGGCTGGCTTGATAATGAGATACAAAGATATTTGTTCGAACACTTGATTGACCCAAACTATAATAGACAAATGGAATAATCCGGCGGGTCGTGAGATCATATGAGATTCTGTGTAGTTTGTGCGTAGAAATACCACACGCACACAAGCATGCCGCGATTCAAGCATTTTTATGAAAATAATATGTAGTTTTTAATATAATATAGGGAATCTTCAAGGAAAGATATATATTACATTTTCTTAGGTTTTCGCGATAACTATGACTGTCACCCCGTGACCACGTCCACTGCAAAGTGTTCGAAACGTCGGGATATAAATAATGTTAAATATACGCGATTTAAACCGTTCAAAGTTGTTTAATTGCAAAGATATATATTATCTATACATATAATAAAATCGCAATAAAGCTCTCTGCACCACAAAACATTTAATAGTTATTGAAAAAATAAAGTCTCAGTGTAAAGTATGAATGGATACAGAGCTCAAAACAACATTTTTTTGGAATTTTTATCCGTCTGGCTGAACGAGCATCTCGCAAAAATCACTAGACGAATATTAATGATACTTGACATAGTTATAGCTTGTGTGCCGGCTTAAAATTTGGGGTACTTTTTATCCAGATCCATTATAAAGTTCCCACGGGAATCAAACTAATGATACACACTAACGACTAGGCGCATGGAGTCATACCGAAGGTCGTAAAATTATGTGTAGTCATTTTCTCTTAACTTATAACAATAACGAGTATGTAGTAATGATCTCATCTCCCTCTTCGCAAGGATAAGTTACGAAAACGTACAATTAAACATACGAGTACATTGTTTACTCATACCTTCAACCGATCAAGTTCCGCGCGCAGTCTATCCGCTTCGCCGACTCGCTCAAGTAACTCGTCTACCCGCGCTTGAAGTTGGACTCGCTCCATCGTGCTAGATTCCAGTTCTCTCCGCAGGGTTTCCAGTTCACGCGCGCCAGATATTAGGGATGCCTGTAAATTTTACAACCTTTCCTTAATTTACTCCGCTAACGTTTATTGTTAGCTTTCTTCTTATTGTCAATTCAATACCATCTCACTCAAGGAGATACTTAAAGAAGTATCACTCTATTTAAAGAAGTAGAGAGTATAATAATTCGATAAAAAAGCCTTTATCACATTATACTCTCTATTCGCGATTCGATATACCTTCCCACTTTCAAGAAGAATTGGAGGCGTAATTGTATAAAGAAAACTCCTCGGCTCGATTTTTCCTTTATTTCTCATCCTTTCCCATCCTTTTTCAAATCCACTCCTAAATCTTCAAATGTATGTGACACATTCAGGGACGTATCAATGTTCGTCATTCTTGACTGATGTTGACATGTGACGAGCGGACAGGCGACAGTATTCATTTACTACCAGGTCTGCTCGTCTGCCACCTTCTAAGAAAATAAAAATGAAATATCATCAGGACAATTTAAAAAACGCTTTAAGAGTTTTCCAATGAAACTGTTCAGTTCAATTGTTCAATTTATATCAGTGGGTATAATTATTCATCATAAGCGTTTCAAACTTTGCTATGTGACAGGGAATTGCTATTTATAGCAAATTGGACAAATCATCAAAACAATTTGAAAGAACGCGACGTATGGAATAAAAAAAATTCAATAGTAAATTATACTGACCTCAGATGGGACTCTAGGCCTGAGCTCCACCTCCTGGAAGCCCGGCATGTGGTCAGCGTTCAACGTCACCGGGAGGCTGATACACTCCTGGGACCCTCGCTCATCTACGGAGCCCCCCAGCTCCTCGGCGCTGCCATACTCATGCGCTCTGACTTGCCCCTCATCGTACTCCACCAGCCCTTCTCTCAGCTCTGGGTCTTCTAACACAGCATTGTTATTCCCAAGATCTTTCTTCTTATGCGCCTTATGGAGCTTCTCTTTCGACCCAAATATCTTCAAGGTCTTGTCTCTGGCTGGAGCGACTTTGTGGTGCTTCGAGTCGAGGCTCGAGACCGAAGGAGCGCCCTTCAGAGTCGACTCCTTGGTCTGACTCGGTCCTCTACGGAACAACGACTTGAACTTCATCATTTTGTTGGATTATTTCATCGTTTCACTGTTCGAATAGGTTCTTTTACATGTCGTTGATTACTTGCACACGTTTTAACTGACACTATGAACTCTGCGTGATCGGAAATAGTTACGGGTATGAATTAACTAGTCAAGTAAATGGTTATTTAAAGCCGCAGGTGAGAAATAAATTTGCCGTTATCCGTCATGGCATGTTAACTACATTTCACTTAGCCTTTTACATGGGTTGGATTGATCAGTCGTGTCGTGAGTGTAGAATTAAATACAATTTTTTAAACCTATTTAATAGACTGTTATTCCGTTACTGAGTACATTTTAAACAAATGGCTCTCCATTAAAAAGGGATAAATAGAAAACAAACAAAATAAACGACTCTCACATGACTACCGAGAAGTGTATTGCATTTCCTGCTTTATCCTATTCTCTCAATGTACGTGTTTCGATAGTGAGTGAGATAAGCCAGAGCACATTCCCATCCCATCCTATCCCGTCCATTTTTACCAAACCACTCTTACGAGTATATTTCCAAAAGGCAGCGCATCCAGGGGCGTGCCAATGTTTGTTATTCTGGACTGATATTGGCATGTATCGCGGATGTCCATGGGGGACGGCATCCACCTACCACTAGATGAACTGTATATAAGAATTTTTAAATATGTGTATTTTTACCTACAAACATTAATTTAATAGTTCACAGAACGCATATTTTACTAATAGGTACAAGGCAAAAAATTATTTGTTCAACACGCTGAATCAATAAAATTATAATAATTACGCAGATGTTTTTAAATTATGACGTAAAATGGGGCTGCAATGAATTATAATACAAATTGAAATAAAATTTCGTTGGGATTATACAAACAGTTGTCAACATGCGACCATAATGCCCGCAACAGAAATATCTAGACGCGTTGCTTGTTAAGTTACTAAACAACAAGTTGCTAATACAACTTCAAACAACGTAATAATTGTGACCAGCTCTTTTGTCGTCACTGCTGGACATGGGCCTCCTCATGCACATTGTCTTGCATGAGGGATGTATGACCTTAAAAGGCACGGTACTGGTCAAGCGAGTTGAAGGAACTACACCGCCTGTAAACGAGTGGACTCGCCAACTCGCTTGGTCAGCTGGCAGCGTGACATTTTAAGGCCATACATCCCGCAATATCTTAACCATGCATGCATTACCTTTAACTATAAAGCACACTCAATCTCTGGCTAGTTTTAAGACTCGCAGATTAAGAATTCTTTTACGCCCAAATTAGTTACCTTTATTTTTTCTTTATCTTTTTTAGTTCCCGAGATTTTTATATATGTATATATGCCTATAGGTATATGTATATTTCTGTATGTATGTATGAATGTATATACAGACATTTCTTTATTGCGCTATTTCGTCTACTGACTTCTCTTTATCATCCAAAGGTTGCCTGGAAGAAGTCGCTTTAGCGATAAGGGCGCCGGTGGTACTTCTAATTGCTTTGTAGTTCTCTGTATGGTTTTGGTGTACAATAAAGTGTATCTATCTATCTCTCATGCAGAAGACAGTGTGCTTAAAGAGGTCCCATGTCCAGCAGTTGACCACAAAAGGGCTGGTGTCGGTACTAGTGAACGTCTTATAATAAGAAATTTGTAACAAATATAATAAAAGGTCGTTTGTAACAAGTTCCTTTGTTCTGTACTTTCTGATCGATACCTATGACTCACAACAGTAATACACAGTTTTAACTAATTCAAAAACAATTACCATTAACAAGGTTCGCCACTACCCGCAAATCCGCCCTTCCCAGATACAAGCACGCTCCACGTTAGGGTTGCCAATTTTTCGCAATAAGAGTGCCCGGTAGATTGACTGACCTATTGTGCTATTAGATTATGTAGAGGTCATCGGTGATGCCAAATTTGCAGTGGCGCTTTTTTTTCCGATGACCGGAAATTTAAATTTAAAAATGAGGAGCTACATAAACTTTCTACGTCCACGTCGTTAGCTCTAGGTAATGCTTAAGAAAATGTCAAAAAGGTTTCTAGAAAAACTACTCGATTTTAAGTTATAATTTTTTTTCTAGAATTTCATGCCCTCAAAGTGAGGGGCCACGACAATCTTGCCCGGGGCGCCATTAACCCTAACACCGGCCACTGGAGGCCATTATCAACAAAATTTCAATAAACATAAAATTCAAAAAATAAGATCCACCAATGACTTAACCGACTTTTTTTATTGCGAAAAATAAAGCATTAACTTTATTTTAACATCCAAGAATGTCATAAAGATGTAAAATTCTAATTGTGAACAAAAAACATCATACTTATACAGTTCATTATGAACTACCTACCTAAGGTATACTATCAAAATATATGAGTACGTATATTATTGCTGTCAACGTTTTCAACCCTACCCCCACGTCCCCCTTACATTATCGTATGTAAATAGATAGAGGGTGACCACACCTTGGTGAGGGACTGTTATTGTCTAGCTCGAGTTCGGCTTTATTCAATTTATTGCCTTTCATTACGGAAGATCCTATCTGGATAATAAGATGCGAGTTTGAGGTCACTGAACTGGTTTTCGAGAAAAATTGCTAAAATTTCGATAACAGATATAGAATTTCTTGCAGACATCAAACCAAACCATAACACATTTATCATAAGTGAGACAGAGTCCCAACTGTTTTCAACTAGACGGAAGCCCGGAGTCCAGTGAAAAGATGTGCTTAAAAGTGACATAAGATTTAGTAGACGTTTTCATGCAGACTATGAGACATCACGCATAAGAGATTTTTGTAGCCACGTCAAATTTTACACGACGCATGCTGATGGAATTCTAATTAAAATGTTATTTTCATTTCTTCATAATATACAATGGAGCTAACGATTTCTGGTTGTCTGGTTCTGGTGGTAACTATTTCCATGTAACTAAGCTTATATAAAAAATGTAAACAAAATATAATATACAGCCTTGATTATCATAAGTACAGTAAAGGTTGTTACAATGATGAAGTCCAATCACCTATCCCACGGTAACTTTAAACCAGTGTACAATGTACTCGTACATCAAATAACACAAACGAAATAAAATCTACCAACGCTGACGCTTGCCCGTATTTCTACTCAATTAGGTATGGTATGTTGCTTATTGAATTTAAACACGTACGAGTCCTGCACTGTCTGCATTATCTATGTAGACACATACGTGTTATAAATACGGCTCTGTAATTAACGTAATAATAAAATAAATGCATTGCTTTGCTATGAAAGATTTAAGAAGCCCTCGCGTCAGGTGATCCGACAACTTGAAGAAGTTTGCCAGTATCGGTTGGATGAAAAAAATCGTGCGTGGTTTCAAAATGCTGGAGGCTTATATCCAATAGTGGCAAACCCATACGCTGATGGTGACGACGAAAAAGAAATAACAAATATTGCCTATCGCCTACCAGACGTTAGAAAAGATGTAGTTCAACTGATTTTGTCGTACCAGAGGAAGACAAACGGAAGTCGACCCTTGAACACAAGTAATCGGTTCCAAATAACGGTCAAGAATAAGAAAAGATAATGATAATAGGTATAAAAGCGAAAAAGAAATAAAGTGAAAATGCAAGAAATAGACAGTCCGTTGCAAAGAGAGGAGAAACAAAAATCCTGAGCTTTGAATGCGAACGAAATGAACTTATTATTATATCTAAAACTTATAAAATTTCTGTAAGTTTCTGTCCATATTCTGTTAATTGTTACCAAGATAAACTTGACATAATACTTAATACAACAGGTAGAATCGCTGACAGAACACTAGCTCTTCTAATAGACATACCATCACACAATACACATAATAAATACATTGAGTATCGTATTGTACATGTAAATCGTATTAATTTGTATGTGACACAGCAATGCAGCGGCGGACATCGCCTATTTAGTAGCATTACCGTTTTCTAAAAGAGGGATAGATAACGTAAACTGTCCCTCGCTGCGTGCCCGAGGTTGGCGTTAAGCTCATACTTCTCGCGCTACTCGCTCAGTCTGTTTGTTCTGTTCCGATCCCAGTCGTTAGCAAGTTGTTGTAATAAAACACAAATCAAGTTGCTGTATAATCATAATCAATTGTAAAAATTCGTTAAAAGCAGTGAACCGAATCAAGGGGAAATGTTTCATTTCATCGGTGAGTCCTATCACTAAAATTTACTAGTAACGTGACACGTTTGGTTTCCATATGAATTTACTGGTGACGTGATACGTTAGGGGCCCATACAATATTACGAATTTGCGTTGTCTTTGTCTATGGTTTTATATTTAGGTTTTAGGTTTACATAAATGGATTTTGTTTCGACTGACTCAACCAATATTTAATATAGTTGTAGAATTAATATAATTCCATCCGGATTATGAATACATACATATATATTGGACCGAGCGGACTAGCTACTACTATTGGACTAGCTAATTAAGATGGTATATCCAAAGTGCATACTATGTTTAATTGCTCACTATAAATCGTTATTATAACAGTTGAAATAAAGCAAAAACGAGTACATGCATTGTTTTTGGAACAATCACAGATAACAGTTTCTCCAAAATCAAATATGCACGACAAGTCCATAAATTTTACCATAATAAGTATCTTATCCTGAAATAATATATTGATAAGTGATAGCACAGATTATCTGTGTTGTGTAAACTTGCAAAGTAAACGCACGGCGACCGAAGGTCGTTTAATCGTTCCAGGTTTACTAGATCATACAATATTAATTAAAATAAAAAATAGATACGAGTATAATACGTAACAACTACCAAATTAGCTATTAATCCTCCATTGTACATATTAATTCCCTTTTAAATATGTAAAGTAAAGTCCTTTACAGATATGTAAAGTCTATTAATGACTCAACTTAAAGATTCATGTACAATGTTTTATGGTCATTAACCGCTGCCTGCGTCGGATCCTCAAAATCTTCTGATCGGACACCATTGCCAACGTGGTCTTGTGGAGACTGTGCCACAAAGATCCCATTAATGGGGCATACTTTGCGTAGAGACCAGAACAACAGTTCCAGACGAACTCTGATTAGAAATCTTAGACTCAACCTGGAATTTGGTAAAGTGTGCAGCTGATAGAACAAGATGCAGAGCACTCTCTCCGAGGGGAGACGCAGGGGGCGTCGAAAGTGTGGCACTCGAAGTTGTTGACTATTATGTCTATCTTGGGCAGACCATTCAATTAGGTAAGTTCAACTTCAGAAAGGAGTCCTATTCAACTCGACTGGGCAGCATTTGGGAAAATGCATCGGCTCTTTTTGTCGCCTATACCATTGCTATACCTATTGCCTTTACCTATGCTTGAAGATGAACGTTTTTACTTAGTACGTCCTGTCAGTTATGGCGTACGGTGCCCTATAACGGAGGGCTTGATCCAGAAGTTCAACGTCGCTCAATAAGCTATGGAGACAGCTTTGATCGGAGTTTCTTTATGGGATAAGATCGGAAACGAGATAACCGCCAAAGAACTAATCACAGAATCAGCATGCTGAAGTGACAATGGACAACAGGTTATATTTGCCGCAGGACCAATAATCATTCTGGTAGATGAGACACCACGATTGAAGGCCACGTGTCGGGAAGCGCAGTGTGGGTGCTCTGCGGCTAGGTGGTCTGACGACTTGAAGAAATTCGCCAGTGGTGATTGGATGAGAAGAGCCGAGGATCGTGTGTGGTGGCGAGCCTTGGGAGAGGCCTATATCCAGCAGTGGAGAGACATAGGCTGATGGTATGGTAATGGATTTTTATTCTGAATATTAAGTACTCTTACTTATAAATAGCTAATTACTAATCTTGATCTCATTGGTGATTGCCAAAATGTTTTATATTTAGTTTCATTGAATTTGATCAATTGACTGCCAATTGACGGATTTCTTTTGAATAAAAAGTGCCTTTTCTTCATAAACAAATTTTTTACAATAAAACCGTTCGGATCGATTTCCAGAATACGGTATAGGATCTCAATATCGAAACACAGTTGCGGAATTGAAAATCTTCCGATATTGCACGCCCTCTCAACAATCAAAATGATTTTCACCTTTCTGATATTAGACACGAAGTCAAATAAATGCAATTAGATAATACCTAATAACTTATTTTATTAGCCATTATTTTTATACACAGAATTTTTTTCTGTCGCTATAATTCTTACAGTTGAAATCTCTCTCATCAATATAAAAAATACACGTATCTTTATAACATAAGAAACTACCAGCGCAAATTAGACGAGTGCCATTTAGAAAGAAACTCTAAGGACGAAGAGATATGAGTAAAAATACCTACTTAAAATCTCCCATTTTAATTGAAAAAGAACTCCATCGCATGGTCGTTAATCTTCAGATCACGTTAACAACCACCAGAGACTTAAATAGTCATTTCCAATTATAGAAGTCTCAAGGTTAAGTAAATTTAGACCAGTTTACGTTCAAAATGAATGAAAGTGAGAATACACGGGAGAAAGTTAGGTTAGTCGAGAGAAGACAGATGTTGAAGTAGTTCCAGTCCCCGCTACCCCGCGAGAAACGCCCATACGAAAAATCAAACGGTTTGCGATCTACTGGCGTGCTATTAAAACGCATCCTTTGACCGGTAAAATCTGAATACATACATGGGTATGACTGTTGCACGCATATACAAGGTACTGAGAGTAACATGCATGTGTATCACGGCCCTTATTTAGTTCAATAAAAGCAGGCAACTATGTCGCAAGTGAAATTATTTGACACAGTCATTCATAACATAAGTTCTGTGCAAAATCACAACCAAATAGTGACCCCACAGAGTTATGGTCCTACGAGCCGGATATGAACCAGCAACCTATATACAGCCGTGGGGATCTAGGCACTATAGGGTTTCGGGTCACAAACCAACAGACAGCCCAAGTGCGGATTGATGGATACACCTACTCCGGATTTTTTTTTTTTATTATCGTTTAGACAAGTTTCCTTACGATGTTTACCTTCACTGAAAGCTAATGATAATTTTAACTTATTCTATGTTTAAAATCACACATATATATTTTAAGATAGACAGTATTAGAACAACCACTAAAGTTATTTGTAATAATTAATTTACGGGTAATACCGATGACATAGTAGCACCCAATGATGATAAAAAATTGATTTCGAAATACGCTGACCTTGGAACGCTGTTCCAAGAAAAACAATGGCTATTATGTCGAAACCTATTGCAAAATCTCGAGCTGATGAGGAAAAACTTAAAAGTTATAAATCTTTTTATTTTATTCAGCTTTCGATTGAATAGCATTCTTCGCTAGGATGCGCGGGTGAATGACCAACAGTGGCCTAGGGAGGTAGGTTACTCAGACCAATATGGTAACAAGTATTTCTATTTATGTTCATTTGTTTTTCATTCTGAATCTATTGAGTGGGTTATTAAGCTATTATTGATATAATACTTGTTTATATTTGTTTACTATGTTAAGTTGTGTAGTAAGCACACGACGTACGCGGAACTGTTGTCACAAAATCATTCGTTGCTTTACTATTCGTAACTTATGTAACACTGCACATGTTATCATTTTTTATCTTTGTTCATTTTAGTATGTATTCTTATAATTGCCTACGACGGAATGGAAATAGTATATGGGGATGTTTGTCTGTATGTTTGTTTATCCTTCGTTACCACTTTTCTGTAGACGACGACGATAACAAGTTGTATTAAACTATTGCAGATCGCCAACAAGACTGGTTTATGGTTTTATTTTCATCCTTTCAAAGAAAATGAGACTTTTTTAAACGTATCTAAGGGGGTGTTGTGAAAAATTTTAAATTTTGTCTTTTTATTCTCTAGATATTTTCGCAGAACAAGAATTTCAACGGAACTTCAATTTAGACCATAAAAATAATAATGACTTATCTGCGAAAGGGGGTCTATCTTATTAAGGTTCTCGTTTCATATAGAGATGTTAATAATATATATATATATATATATATATATATATATATATGACTGTACATATATATATATATTGTTATCATGTGTTATCTTAAAAATCAAATGTTCGAGCAAGTTTTTTATTCTTCAAAAGTCACAAAGTCACAGGACTCATATGATTATCCATTTTATTCGGTTCTCGTCACAAGCTCTTTTATCGTCCACTGCTGAACACCGGCCTCCTTAAGCACATTGTCATGTGCATGAACGATATATGGCTTTAAAACACCACGCCATTTTTTTCGGTACTCCCACAAAACTAGCAATATTTACTTGCCTGAAACGTTAGTTTTAGACGTTCATTAGTAAGTAAATTTTACTCTTTGGTTACATACTTCGACTTCCAAGAACGTGCGAGGTAGTCAGCACAAAAAAAACAGTAAGTAGAGGCAAACGACCGATTCTAGCTGCGACCTACAAAGGTTATTTAATTTTGCAATGACAGACACGGAACCGACGCCATTGAATCCATATAGTGTTTGTTTGTGGAAATAAAACTGCTAAGGAATTTTACTTCCACAGAATGTTCTGTAATTAATACTTTGTCATAAAATTGTCATTACCTTTTGCATGCAGCGACAATCTATGACTAGAGAAACAATTACCGTTGTAACTCAAACTGTTAATTTCCTATAGCTATAGCCTGTGTCGTTGCTTCTATTGATTGTTTTAAATAGAGCCCGTATTCAATTTTGCTAAAGTCAAATTAATCATTAACATCAATTTCTCGGAAG
Organism: Sesia apiformis; assembly: GCA_914767545.1. Lineage (NCBI taxonomy): Eukaryota > Metazoa > Arthropoda > Insecta > Lepidoptera > Sesiidae > Sesia > Sesia apiformis. Next base: position 3,534,862 of record OU611968.1, read on the forward strand.
GGATTAAACTTTACAATCTTATTTTAAATACAATGAGAAGCAGTACAATCCTAACAGCATGAAAGTAACAACATACAAGAGAGCTTCTATTATGATATTTTTAATAGAGGCGAAATACCGAAGCTTTTGCCATTGCAAGGTTGTGAATACTTTCTCTCCATGGCTTTGGGAACCAGTTTGCAAGTAAGTTAATAGGAACATTCTACCATCGAGTAAGATTATCATTTTGACCATTCCATTGGTAGTATTGATGCAAAACGAAGCTCAATTTTCGTGAAGTATGAATTTAATTTAACTACGAATATTATTATTATTTATTATTATGCAGTTTATTATTAGAAGGTAATACAGTAACAAATAATTTCAGCAGAAAACCCATAATCTATTGTACAAAAACCTACTTCGTGCATTTTCATAACCATAATATCACTAATAGCTAGGCAATGTGGCCGAAGTAAATAATTTTAAAATACTAAGAATGTTATCACCGAGTCGACGGCTATTGCTAATTTAATAATTAATAATTTCTCTTTAGAAAATAGGTAATTAGGTAATCTAAATTTTTATAACGTATAAATAACGTATTTTTTAATCTAAGTAGGTACCTAGATTATTTAGTTTATCGGAAGCGGATTTAAGGACGAAATACACAAAGTATTCCGATTGTATTCCATTCGAAGTATATCATGAATCCATACTTGTAACCACAATCTCAGAATCTGATGACAACCTGCGAATAATAATAACCGTAATCTCAGTACCCGCGTGACACTTTAAATACTTGCACTTACATATCACGGAATCCATTAAAGACTTAAATATCAACAACTGCATAATAGTTCCTTTAACCATTCATGAAGTAAATTATGATTTAATAAAGCAATTCCGTATGAACGCTGATTAAAATGTAAGAATGCACAAAATGCAGGGCCTCCTGTCCGCCATGATGGCGACGCGTCGCCTCCGGCATCAAGGCGCCGACACAATCATTACTTGGTGGATTCACACACAATACAATAAGTGGAGGTATAAATAAACAGTGCGATGGTATCTGGTATTGAAACATCAACGTTTCATTAAGTTTGAATCCTTTTCTATAAACAATTAGCACTCAAAATCGTACAGCGTCTTTTCTTATCAAGAAACCTCAGTACCAAAAGGGCTGTCTTTTGTAAGAATAGAAGATAATCGGACGATGTATTCATCGCTATCGGACACAAACTTCTTCCCATGTTCACGAAACATAGCAAAGAACTATTCACTGGACCTTTTGCTGAAGGCTTTAAATAAGCGTATGTATTAGCTTATAGCTAGGGAGTGGCAAGGTTTTAGTCTGCATATAAATACAAATAAACTTATTGTTAGATAAAAAGGTTTAAAATTATTTAAAGTCAATTACTAGGAATTGATATTCAAAAGGATGTTTACTAATTGAACGTGTAAGACGATCTTTGCGTGTAAAGTAGGTATTGATGAACCATTCCGTATGAAAAGGTGTAAAACTTATTGCAGTGGACATTGAGAAGGACCTAGATATTCGAAACCCTTAAGACATTATAAAAGTTTTAGAGACAATATCCGAATTGTCAAATTGGAAATAGTTACTCTCATAGAAGACTACCTTGAAATGTACTGCATTTCCCACTTTTATCTTATTTCCCTATTATACGTACGTGTTTCGGTAGTGAGTGTGATGTGCCAGTGCCCATTCCCATCCTATTCTTCTCTATTTTCCGAACCCTCTCTCCAAATCCATATATCTCCAAAGGTAGGCAGCACATCCGGGGGCGTGCCAACGTTTGTTATTTTGGACTAATGTTGGCATGTATCGCAGATGTCTATGGGCGACAGTATCCACTTACCATCAGGTGGACTGTATGCTCATCTGCCGCCTTCGTCCATAAAAAAAAGTAGATATAAATTTTCGGCTTCCAAAAGTCGGTTATTGAAAAAGAAATGTGTATTAGAAGTAATTTTTATGTGAATATTAGAATAGGATCAAAAGTGAATGTTACTTTACGGTTAACATTAAGATACAAAAAACCGATCGAAGACTTTAAAAATAACCATGAACAAAACATATGTTTGCCATCTGCAAGCGTGAGTAAATGAAGCATGATGTCGAATACGATGTCTTCAATGCTTATGAATCGTATTGGCAAGAAATACATTTCTACAAATGGTCGGATTATGTTATTGTTATGGAGCAAATGTAATCCTTGGGCTGACACTTGGCCAAACAATGGTTATCGAAATCAGCTCATTGGTCGAAATCGAGAAGGTTCGTCACAACAACTTACGAAACGATCACCCATTGTTATTGTAATAATTGTCCTTGGAAATTAAAGGAATATGTCAAGAGTGGCTTGAACAGCAAGAAGATATTAATGAAATGTAAAAAGATTTCACAATGGAAGAAAAAGAATGGGTTGTTTTCGCCTCGTTTTCACTACTTTGTAATGCTTTGTCTTGTACTATGTTACATTTGTCTTTTGTGTCATTTTTATTTAAATATGAATGCTTCCCTCGCTGCAAACTTGGTAAACAGTGAGCTACACTGTTTGTAAGTTAACGAGTAAACATCGTTATCCCAGACTAGTTGTATCTCTGCAATGCACATTTGCGTTGCACAAATTCAGATACGACATTTGTTTAATGTTCTGAACAGCTAAAGTACAGTTCTGGATTGGTTCTGAGGGCGTATTAAAACTTTTTAAAAAAACAAGCCAATTAATTTACAGCTATAAACTGTCTTGCTTTATTTCGTATTATAAGATTAAAATTACTAAGGGATTTCATTTTTAATGGTCTATGGTTAATGAGTTTTGAAATTCAACGCTTTTGTAGTGTGACGCTGTACAAAAACGGAATATTGCCAAATTACAAGATGATTTATTTCATAACATAAGGTCTGTCACTATGGGCTCATAATAGGCTCCTTGAAAGATCTGATGGACTTTATGGCGGGAACTCAAGAAATGAAGTCGAGTTTTTGTATGATTACTATAAAAATTGTGTAGTGTGCATGTTGTGATTTAATAGTGATAGTTTATTAAACTTCAAAGTGTTTTTGTGCATAATGTTTGTGATACTCAAATAAAAGCATAGGACTGCGTTTTTCGTGTGCTTCCAACGAGTCCTCTTGTCCTCATTAAACCGACAAAAATAATAATCAGATCTGTTAAGTATCTGTTTACTAAGCGACGCCTGACTTAGCCCGGTGCGACTGACTGGACATTGACGGAATACGTTTTAGACTTTAAAAAAAGTATAGTTCTAATGTGACAATGCCGTCGTTCTTTTATAATGGTATAAAAACGGTCACAAAACAAACTGTTGAAATTGTTTTTTTCAAACAATTAATCAGAAACGATTTTAATGTATATAATATAATTACGAAGAAATATCCCGATAAAGGTTAAGAATTGAACACATACTTGAAAAGTTTAATGAATGAACATAAGTAGATATGACACTGGTAGATAAATAAATCGAGTTTGTTTATCAGTGTTATCTCTAGTAATGTGATGCACGCGTTACACGATTTGTTTAAGCAATGATACAATATAATAATACATATAATCATTAATGAAATTGAATTAATTTATAAATAATTTATAATTTTCTTTCTATGTTAGACATATGAATCGCCTGTATACAAATCGAGATAAGATGATTTAAATAGATTGATAAATTAGATTGATCTCGAAAGCAGTTTCATCGAATTTTCGATATAACTACTGGTATCGATAATAGACATACAATCTGTAAATATAAACCTTTTACAAAGCAACAATCGCAATAAAAGTTAAGACTAGGAGTGTTTATAAAAGCAATAATCGGAGTGGCGAAATTCTTGTGGCCCTAATGGCCTTTCAATAGTCACCGGACATGTAAAATACCAAAAGTTGAGATATCATAGGAGTGGCTAACGCAAATTCAGACATTGATGAAGAAAGTTTTTAAAGCAAAAAGGGTTCTTCACAATGTTGTAAAGGAAAAGCCGTTAAATATTCCCATATTAACGGCGTTAAATATTTATAAACGTTATAAACGTTAAATATTCCGGAACAGAAATAGATTTAATCTTTCTAGAAAGAAATTTTTATGTATCTTGAAGCTATAATATTGTACATAAGCCTCAATGTAAGTACCTATATAACATTTGGAATGTAGCTATAAATATCGATACTCAAGCCAATTTTTTATCCTGTTCTTAATGCGATTATGTCAGCCAGTGATCGATCAATATCTTGCTAATATCTTGACTTGACTATAGCTAATATCTTGTATATAGATTCGTGATGAATTCAACTTGGTTTTATACAATACTGTTTCGAATTGCTTCCCATTGTGAAATTTAAATTGTGGAAATTGTATGTCAGGGGAAGAGTGTACGCTGCAATCCAACAGTCGCTGGGCGCGCTCGACTGGCCACGTTAACCCTCTCTCACAGAAGATTACCTTGAAATGTACGGCATTTTTCACATTATCTTATTTCCCTAATGCACGTACGGGTTTCGGTAGTGAGTGAGATGTGCCAGAGCCCATTCCCATTCTATCCCTCTCCATTTTCCCAACCCTTTCTCCGAATCCATTCCTATATCTCCAAAGGTAGGCAGCGCATCCGGAGGCGTGCCAACGTTTGTCATTTTGGACTAATGTTGGCATGTATCACGGATGTCTATGGGCGACAGTATCCACTTACCATCAGGTGGATTGTATACTCGTCTGCCGCCTTCGTCCATAAAAAAAAACTACAAAAATTCTTTTCATAAGAGTACGATGTCTTCCGTATAAAACGAAATTTTGCAATACTTCGTTGTCCTCTATAGCAACTAAAATTGTTATGAAACGACTTGATAATGACTTATATTGTTGCAAACACGCATGCGCCCACGTCGCATTCACTCATTACCGTTTTTAAATACCAGTGACATATGGTCTAGTTGGCCGTATGATGTGGGTCGACTTTGAAATAGTACCACCACATCTCTTGCCGTGGGTGTAGTAAAAGGCGACTGAGGATTATCCCTTAGTTGATACCACAACCCTGAGGAATTATATACCTCTAAAAGAGTGGGCTCACAAACGCGCTTGGCCAGCATGGCATTTTAAGGCCACAAAACCATGTGCGTGAGGAGGTCCATGTCCAGAAGTTGACGCAAAAAAAGTCTGGTTACGGTTATGATCTAATAATCAAAGTTAATTAATTTGATTAAGCCAAATTACACGATTTTTTCACACACCTCGGAATAGTTGAACTATAATAGTTAACTATAACTATAATAGTTAATAGTTGGATTTCAATAAGTCATCCATTACAGAAGGCGCGAACAATTTGACATAAGTAGAGTAGTTTGAATTAACAATTTGAGAGTAAGTTTTTCCTCGTTTGTTTTCAACCACATTCGAATCATGTATCCAAAGTACATATGAGTCAACGGTCTAGTGAACTTAACATTTTAGAAGCCGAAGTACTCTAAATTGTTTGAAGATGTCGCAGAAAATAAAAACTACTGACATTGCAAAAAGGATTAATGGAACGTCACTAACCCAATCATTTCCGAATAGGAGTGGTGTGGAGATCATCTTTATATGGACAACAATATTCCTGCATGGCTTATATAAAACGCCGTCTCCCTATCGTCAATTAAAATCTCGACACTGCTTCAATCTTGAAGGGGTTGTTTTCTTTTTCTAGCTTTGTTATCGTCATGTTTTCTCCCATTTTGTGTCTCATTTGTCTACATACGTTTGTGAATCAATTACGTTTATTGGCAACTTCATTGCTTTGTTGTATGTTTTTTGTCAGAAACTAGATATTTTGAGGATGCATTTAAACTAATGATGGAGTCTATAATTGTCCAGCTGCACTTTTGCAGGTGATTATTGTGATTGTGAGTGCGTAATTGTAAGTAACATCACACATCTCTTTTAGGACAGTTATGAATATTGGCGTGCAATTACATAACTCGTTAATCTTACGAGTGCAACTATTTATTGACTAAAAAATTCTTATTATTTTGATAGGACTTTAGTCCCATTTCCCACTCACTCAATCCAAGAAATGAATAAAGGTAAAAATAATTAGCGATCTAAGCCGTCTGTCACAGCTACGACAAAAACAAGTTAATCTATTTGATGAAGGATGTCATTACTGCATGCTATTTTGTAACTCAATACTTTAGCATCTCTCTGGCTCTCTTTCATTCATTTGTAGCGTGACGGAGAAGGAATCAAGGTTTGAATAGAATGCATTGTCCGTATTGGACTTGATTAGCATAGTATTTGAAAAGGCGACGCTAACAACATGGCATTTTGTAAATAGGAGAGGAACGACGTATGATATCTCGGTGTAGATGCCACGATCATAGTCGCAGGTTGGTACGTGATTTTTCAAGATCAGGTAGAGATATTCTGGTCATTATATTGGTCACGATTACAAATTAGTTCCTCTAATGAAGGGCTTGCGCGGGTTTTAAGAAACGGGTTGATTCGAGACCGCGTAGAACAGAGCAGTGGCATTTTTACTTGCGGAAATAAGACTTTAAAGATCGGTGAATAGGCTTATACATCACGTCATATGGCGTGATGATCAGTTCTTATATTAGGTATACCTATTCCTATGCGACACATGGGACGCCATTAACCAACGCGTGAACTTTAAAACAAAATTCGTAATTTTAAACTACAATTTCTATTTCATGTTGAGTCTATACACTATTCCATATATCTATCTTCGTCTAATTTCTTTTGTTTTAGAACTAATGATGTTACAGCAAAACGAGTTAAAACAAATAAGGGTTAATAATAAGCATTACTAAACATTATTCTTGTGAAACCAACAATAGACGGGGTAGAATGGTATGTGGTCTCCTAGAATGGGGACCACACACCGAGAAGGGTAGTGTGGGACGCCCTACAGACAGGTGGACCAACAACTTGAATAAGTTTGCCAGTAGGTAGTAGGTAGGTGAAGAGTGCAGAAGATCGTGTTTGGCAGCATGGCTTGGAAGAGGTCTAGTCTATGTCTAGCAGTGATGACATAAGTTGATGGTATGGTGTGCTATTCCTGTGACACATTTCTTAACCCTTGTTCGTATAACTTAGGCGTTCGTAATGGACGAAGTGTAAGTAAGTAGTTATTAGGTACCTCTTGTCTCACAGCCTCACTTCACAAAGCGATAGTTTCGCCTATGTCTCACAGCTTCACTCTCCTAGCATTCATTGAATATCGGTGTTTGGTGTAATCATTGGATAAGTTCAATAAGTTGAGGATATGATTGTAGGCAGAATTTATGGCTATTGACCTTCATGAGAAAACGTATGTTTCCGACTCTTGCGCAACTTAAAAAAACGTCAAATCTTACCGAATGCATCATGCAAATGGACCTGGGATTTTCTTTTAATATTACAAGTACCTACCGTGATTGCCATTTTATGCGAGAACCACAATGTTTGCGGTAAAATTTTACGGCATATATTGCAATACTATGATTGCCGTGTTAGATACAACAACTGCACCAATTAATGTAAATTACCTCGAATTATCGAGTAATTTGTCAGACATTTCCAAATTTGGCAAAATTTGCTTTAGATAGGTAGATTTTTATGTTATTTCAAAATCAATTTAAAAGGGACTTTTTTTGCTGTAACATTGATATAACCAAAAATAGAAATTATAGAAAAATAGTTTTTTATACAATAAACATGTTAATGTTAACCACATGTTAACCACAATGTTATTCATCAAATTTCAACAACAACATTCAACGAAACTTCAACAACAAAATTCAACAAAACAACAAAAAAAAACTTAAATTGAGATTCTTTGATTGGGGTTCATGATATAAGATGGCGTAAAAGGCATATGGTACATCAAATTAAATTATTTTTTAAAAATATAAATAATATGTTCCTAATGCGCAAATTTCCTTCCCTAAATATTAAAAATAAGGCGAACCAACAAATAATCTGGGACAATGCAGATTTAAAAATTTTGTGTGATCAAATCACAGATGTCACACTTCAGATTAATTAGAGATTAACTACAACTATTGTCTTTTAACTAAATGGTGATGTACTCTAACTCGAAAGCATCAAATTGAAAGCGGTTTGAAATTGATAGGTACGTAGTCAAATTACAGAGTATTAAATCTCTTGTAGTTAAGATTGTCGGTTTGACAACAAAGATGCTCGATGATCGTGATCCAATTAGACATGTATTTGTTATAAATGCAACCCAATGCAATGCAATAGTAATAATTAGATATAAAGTATCTACTTAATAAATAACAACATCGCTTATGATTCTAACGGTATTTCACTTTAATCTAACAGAATTTACATGGACTTTCACATCCACGCCACACTTGTCATAACAGACAGAAAGACAATCCTCACGCGTCTTCCGGTGACCGGTCACTCTCAACGACGTAAAATGTTAAGGGAGTCGGTAATAGGACACGAAATAAGTTCAATTTTTATTATGTACTCTTTAAGCACTGGTTACATAGTTATAGTTGAATGCGAGTAGACGCTTAGTAAAAACACCTCGTGTAACTAATTCCAACCACAGAACATGCACGTCACAAGAATGCACTAATTATCAACACACCATCGTTATTTAAAACTTTTAAATTGTTCGTTTCGTTTTAAGTTCGAAAAAGCACCGCGGACCCAACCACAGGGGACGAGATTCGTGGCCCAACGAAACATGCCGTTCTCAATAAAATTCAAACAAACAGCTGAAAAGCCATATCTTCCATTCCTTTCTATCATACCACCGATTTTAAAACATCCGATACTCAAACTTTCTCGTACTTCATTGCTTCCTTTCAACCTTGGTCGAGCAATACATCAAGGAAAACATTCCATGTGTGTGAAGAGAATCGCAATAGCAACCTAGGCATGTATAAGAACGAGACGGATAGAGGCAAAAATACTTCGTCATCAGCATCACGTGCGAGAATCAAGTTCGACAGATTCATCCATCTTATGACAAATTCAATCTTTTGGCTATCGATTTAGAGTTGATTTTTATGTCAGTTAATTAATGTTGATTTATTTATATACAATGCATTGCCGCGCAAATTCAAAACTGTGAACTTATTCGAACAGTGATACATTAATTTTTTTTTTCTATTTTAATTAATAACTAATATTAAAGTTACCTTATTGGTACCGGTGGAACTTTTTTCCCGGGGTTTATAGTTTCATTTGCATTAGTCCAAACGTCATTGTTGTTGATAATAATTTTCTTCGACTTAGTTCTTTCGACGATTTTGGGTTTCAAAGATGACGGTAAAATACTACTGGCACTTGATAGTGGTCTTGAGGGAGCGTGAGTCTTTTTCACTATTTGCAAGACAACGTTAGGACTTTTCAAGTCATGGTTTTTAGTTTTTGTTTTAGGACCTCCAGGCTCGGAATTAAATTCTCCTATTCTTGGATTTTCTGGATCGATCAGAGAGTCTGGTCTCTTTGACACTGGCTTAGAACGTTCGATCCCCCTTTTGGCCTTTTCTTTTGATGGTCCAATTGAAGGTGCTAAAAAATATATTTTTACATAAAAATATAGGTACCTATAGTCCCGGAACGAGGTAAATGCGCGCGTGGTGTGAGGTGTGGGGACACGAGCACATCCCCCCTCCCAGGCCCCTCGCCGCACTTGTGCCGGCTAGTTAAGTGATGCGCTTGCTCGCTTTCTATTGTTTCTATTGCGTCATCGATATAACACGTGTTGGGTAGATTTTAACTATACTTGCTTGTTAAAATGAGTGACCAAGCTTATTTAAAAAAACGATCGGTTATTCGAAGTCAAAGTCGAAATATGGTGCGAAATGTTATTAAGTTGTGTGAAGTAGAAAAGCTATCAAATTTTGTGGCAATACCATTGTGTAATGAATTGTGTATTGAAAGAGCAGCACACTACACTGGCTTAAATAAACGAACTATAGACAATATTAAAAGAGAATCACAATTAGCTGGCACTTCGAAATTAAATCACCATCAAAGAAAGGTAAAAAAATAAATTTTAAACGAAACATGAATGTTGATGATGGGAAGAGAAGTTTACGAAAACTATTGAAAAGTATAGGGTACAAATGGCTGTTATATGGTTTGTTCTTATAATATTGTTCTTTTTTTATATTTCTCACATTTAGTAATTTTTTCTTTGTTTTTTTTTTAGTTTTTTAGTAACACTATTTCTCAAAACTAAACATTAAATATCAGTTTAAAACTAAAAATTATGTATATCTACTTACTATATTATCTAATGTGTGATAAATAATAAATTAATAAATAATGAAAGTAAATAAAAATAAGTCGTTTTTTATAATTATTTGTGTGTTTTACTTTTGACCGTGACATTAAATTAAAAATATCAACTGAAACCGATATCGATTGTAGTACAACACTAAAAACAAGTGACATAAAACGGTCACATTCTTTCCGCGCGTATTCAACACGTTCCGGGACAGTAGGTAAGTACAATAGATTATCAATTACAATAACCACCATCAGAATCATGTTTCTATTATTATTACATGACAATGCAAATTTTCTTAAAGTTAAAAATAGGTAGGTATGTAGTTTTTTACCTGTCCTAGGTCTATTCCGAGTTACAGGTTTTGTCTCTGCGCTGCCTATTTTGGAGGTTTCTTCAACAAAACAAGAACTGGCGGCGGACACCGCCTTGCTACGCGAGCTAAAGGTAGCTTTAAAAAAGTTAGCCTTATTTACTGATAAGCTTGAGCTGTGTTGAGTGTGAGGTTTCCTAAAAATGATAGAAAAAGAATAAAAATGGAATAATAGTAAGGGGACACCCGGGTTTGAACCGGGGACCTCTCGATCTGCAGTCGAATGCTCTACCACTGAGCTATATCCCCATATAAATTTGTGTTCAAATTAGCCAACATTTGTTACTACATGTAAGCGCCCTCTAGAATAGTACATTATGATGATGAAATAGTACATCATATTTACAATAGATGGCGCCAGCAATATCAAACAAAATAACATTATCACTATGATTTTTGAGTGTATTAGCAAAACCAGAAAAGTGTTTTCTTTACTTACTGGATTTTTATGTTGCTAGGCACCCCTGGCGCCTTTTGCTGCATAACCTCCTCGATCTGCAACAAAACCAAAATATCTAACATTATTTACTCATGAATGTAAGAAAAAAATAGATTTTAAAATACTAAATGGCATACCATCAGGTTACGTAATCACAAAACAATGTCTTATCGAAATTGTTATATGCACCTAATATGCAATATACCGACGTGGAAACAGGGCCGTATTTAACCTATTGGAGGCCCTGGGCATTTTAGGATAATGAGGCCCCTATGACTATGACAAAGGACTATTTTATTAAAACAGGCACAAGGAGTAGATAAACGGATAAGCGAAATTCTAGATTTATTCAACTGTTATTTTTATTTCTTTACAATCACATTAAATTAATGGGTATCTAATTATAATATATTCCGGAAAAGTAACTCTTTTAGCATTTATTATACGCAGGTTAGTGCTTAAAAATCGTCAATCACTTCTTCAAAGTGGTCAATCTTTCTTGAAGCATTATACCTACTACTTAATTCATTTTTTATCCTTTTCAATTTGGAGAAGGAGCGCCCCCCAATGCAGTTAGTTACCATCATGCTTAAAAAGATTCTCAATGCAATTTCTACATTTGGAAATGTGTCTTCAATTTTGTTTCCTTTCAAAAGAGGATATATTCCTGAGATAGTTTCTTTATTTCCAATAGACTGGACAATTTTCAAGTATTCTGTTAAATGCAGACATTCCATTTGCAACTCTTGTTCACTAAAATATCAAAACAGTTAACAAGTAAGTAGGTGTTATAGTCAATAATTATCTGTTATAAATCGTTTGATTTTCGCAAAATAAATATATTTATCGGTAATATCGGTTATCGGTTGGTGATCTGGCAGGAACTAGGGGGCCCCATCGATCGCGGGGCCGTGGGCACTTGCCCAGAGTGGCCAATAGAAAAGAGGGGCCTGCGTGGAAATACCTATCTCGGTGTATTTTGTACAGCATGAATGAAACTAAATCTTTTTTAATTTAATTTTGAAATACCTCCTAATTATCAAGAAAGTCGCCGATAGTGATAGAAGGGTAGAAGACAGTGTTAATTAGTGAGCCTCAGGAGAAACCTATATCCAGCAACAAAGACAGGTTGACGGTACTTTTATCTATAAAAAAAATAATTAAATGCTAATATTTTCTTAGGTATTCGCGATTTCGCAATTAATGAAATGCTGTTCGTTGGTAAGCGCATCACTTGAGAACGGCTGGACTGATTTGGCTATTTTTTTTTTAAAATGTTCGCAATAGTCCGAAGAAGGTTTTTAGGGAAAGAAAAATTGGAAAATATGAGAAAAACTGCAAGTGCTTTTTTCTATGGAATTTTGTATGAACTTATTGAAATTATTATATTATTGAAATTTATACAGGACAACGTCTGTCGGCTCAGCTAGTCAATAATATAATGGAACAACTTGTTATGTACTTGTTATTGTTAGCAACTTGTTGATCTACTGGTTATGTGGTTCTTGGTAATAAGAATTAAGTTATTTTTTCAAACTTGTAAAATAATTATTATTTTTATACTAAGAGCAGGGTCAACTGAATCTTTCATCGCCAAATAGTGACTATTTCTCACAGACAGACTCACCAGACGCGCAATATCAAAGACATGGGCACAAGAAATGTCTTGTGTGCGTGATTTGTCATAATGGATAGCGGGTACTGAAACAGCATAAGATAGGTGCTTTGTAATATATAGACATGTTTATCAAGAATCTGGGCCTCTGAGAGTCGTTGAAAACGTGTGCCATTTGACAGTTGTTTATGATTCTTTTTCGCTTATGTTACGGTTTGAATTCTCGCGCGTAAGTCATATGTCGTAGTCGTCGTCCTACCTATTCGATATTATTTATTATCCAACTAGCAAAATGACATTTATGAAATGCACTATATATATTAGCTACCAAAAATGTGATAAAGATGTGATTTACATAGCCTATGCGTTAATCCAGATTACAATCTACCTTCCTATTTGTCAAGTTTTGCTTCGATGCAATTGATTTTTTCATAGAGAAATGACTAAAGATTGAATGAGGGGGAGAGTGCACGCTACAATCCAACAGATGCTGGGCGCGCTCGACAGGCTTTTTCCATCTCAACCCCTCTCTCACAGAAGACTACCTTGAAATGTACTTACTACATTTCTCACTTTATCGTATTTCCCCAATTTACGTAGGTACGTGTTTCGGTAGTAAGTGAGATATGCTAGAGCCTATTCCCATCCCATCCTATCCCTCCCCATTTTCCCAATCCATTCATTAATCTGCAAAGATAGGCAACGCGTCCGGAGGAGTGCCAACTTTTGTAATTCTGGACTGATGTTGCCATGTAACGAGGGTATCCACGGACGACAGTATCCACTTACCATCGGGTGGACTGTATGCTCGTCTGCCGCGTTTTTCTATAAAAAAAATAAAATACCATGTCTACTAGTACTAACTTGTAATATACTCGTAACCTGCGCCCAAATCGCCTAATACTTACTATCTGCGTAAATGTATACAATACTTACAATATATGCCTTTTATAGAACTAACTTTTGCTAGTTGGGTAATAGTTAAATATGGATTAGGCAGTGGTTCTTCACGTGAGAATAGGTTGGTTTCGTCGACACGTCTAATTTATTGAAAAACTATGTTTTGTCACGCCCGCCTTGTGTTTGTGACATAGGGCTGCCTATATATAGTTTTTGAGCTCCTGGTACGTTCACAGTTTAACAAAAATGTTGATTATATTATTATGCAATATATAAGTGGAACCGTAACCAGCCCTTAGTAGGTATCGTCATCTGCACACTGGACAGGCGGGTTAGCGAGTCCACTATCTTAGAGGTGATGTAGTTCCTCGGGGCCAATGGTCGCCTTTTACGACATCCACGGGAAGAAATGGAGTGGTGTTATTAGAAGGCCACACGGTCAAAGTTGTAAATATATACCATCATAAATCTATACTCCCTCGTCTTACGAATACCAGTCCACATGTTTGATAACAAGAAAATTCATAAAAGCTTATAAAATGTTGTCGCGATAAGTTTCCCGTGTCGTGACATTGACACACAATTTTTATGTCAACGTCAAAATAATCCTAAATCTATGATAGTTTTTAATTTTATCATAAGAATAAATAAATATTAGCTTTGTTCGCGGTAAGGATTCAGAACTAATTCGGAACTAGTACTGAACTAATTTGGAATCGTAGTAGAGCGCATGCTCGGTTATAAACGGATTCGTGATTTTTATTTCCGCGAACGATTTCGGAACCAAACTGCGTACGATCTACTGTCATCGGCAGTGTTACCAACACTCAAAAATATTTATCCCTAAAGCTTAAGTCAAAAACCCCCAAAATCGCCCCAATTACTTAGAAATCCCCCTAAAAAAATATATAATAAAAGAAAAAATATAAATTACAAAAATGCAATGAAATTTCTTTACCTTTTAAATCTGGATCTGTTTCCCAAATCTACGTGTACTTCTGACTGTACATTTTTTTATTTTTAGTTTCTTTAGGCATCATTAACAAATTGCTTGTCGGCACAGCAGTACAACAACAAAATCGAATTAAACAAGTAAACAATAATCAACGTACATATGTATTTCCAGTAAGCATAGGCACAATAACCACCAGTCACCACAGAGTAGTTGTAATATATGTATTTGTACTAGATGTCGTTAAGTCGCTAGGTCAACAAATAAATATGATTAGCTATTATAGTTTGGATTGTCCCAGGGCCTATACTTTCACATAATATATGAAAAATATATAGATATTCAAAAAAATATATGAAGAGTCAAAAAATCCCTAAAAATATAAAACCCCTAAAAAAAAACCCATCCCACTTATTTACCCCCTAAATTTGGGGGGAAAACCCCTAAGTTGGCAAGTATTTAAGTGGACCCACTTAAATACTTAATTAATAGTGGATTTAAGTTTATATAATACTCTTATTAGAGTATTATATAAACTTATTTAGGTATATAAACAACAAACAAAACTAACCATATTTTATTTAACCCTTCATAAATTAATAAAATTTATATTTTATTTGACTATATAACCAGTTTATTAGTTTCTAACCAACTGAATATAGCCGCAGCATGTATGTCAAATGTCGTTAGGTAAAAACGACAGTTTTACCAGCGCAGTTATAGTTGTAATACAAATATATTACAACTACTCTGTGGTGACTGGTAGTTATTGTGCCTATGCTTACTGGAAATACATATGTACGTTGATTATTGTTTACTTGTTTAATTCGATTTTGTTGTTGTACTGCTGTGCCGACAAGCAATTTGTTAATGATGCCTAAAGAAACTTAAAATAAAAAAATGTACAGTCAGAAATACACGTAGATTTGGGAAACAGATCCAGATTTAAAGGGTAAAGAAATTTCATTGCATTTTTGTAATTTATATTTTTTCTTTTATTATATATTTTTTAGGGGGATTTCTAAGTAATTGGGGCGATTTTGGGGGTTTTTGACTTAAGCTGTAGGGATAAATATTTTTGAGAGTTGGTAACACTGCCGATGACAGTAGATCGTACGCAGTTTGGTTCCGAAATCGTTCGCGGAAATAAAAATCACGAATCCGTTTATAACCGAGCATGCGCTCTACTACGATTCCAAATTATGTAGTTCAGTACTAGTCCAGAATCAGTTCCGAATCCTTACCGCGAACAAAGCTATTATATAGCACGTTTCTCTTTGATTTTTCATGTTTTTGTTTTGCTTCACTTTTCACGCGTGAGTCCACCAAAAAGTAATAATTTGCAGAAGTTTTTTAAAATTATTAGTTTACATTCGGCCAATAATGAGTGAGCGAGATAAAACTACACGAAACATATGCGAGCGACACGTTTAGCCTGTCTCGCTCTTGCTACTGTCCAAGCTCATCGCTCCATCTCTGTCTTTCGGTGTCGTAGGTATTTAATTTTACCATCGATCTATGTATTTTGGTTGATCGATGAATTTTACATGACAACATGACATGGTCAAGACGACAAATGATTTTGGGCATAGTAGAATTAGGGGCCTTCTGTGCGGCACAGAAGAAGAAAAGAGAATTAGTTGTAAGAATTAATTTTCAACTTTATAAAGAAAGTTCTCAACAAAGAATATCTTACACCTACAGGAATTAACACAGCGTGTATATGATAGTGTCAGGCGGATAATTAATGACTTCCGGCATAGATGAGAACCATAGACAAGGATACCATCAAATTTAATTGAGTTTAAAAAGAAGTGGGTATAAAATTAACATATTCCCTCGCAAACAACTTTTAGATTATTATTTGCATTTTACTGCAATACCATTAGGTACACTAAAGTGCAACAAATGTAACTGACCTTGTTTAATATTATGACACCCATTTTCACAATGCGAAGTATTCGGCACACTGCTCACCGCTGCCTGCGTGCTAACACCTACTCCGAATTGTAATGACACCGCGATTTAAGGTGTGTTAAAATATACAATATTTGGTGTGGTTCAAGTGAAACCAATGAGCGGATATAAAATGGTATAGATAGGAAAATGGTCAGTGATTCAAAACGACGTGGTATTAAACTTCAACTGAGATGTTAAAGTTACGTAAGATTTATTTTTGAAAATGGCTCCAGCTTGGCGGTAGAGGAGAAGGAAAGCTGAGGAAATTGACAAAAATTAGGCAACTTTTGACAATTCTGAAACCTACCAAATATAAAAAACCACTGAGAATGGCATAAAAGTGCATAAGCGAAACATGATTGAAAAATAGCATCTAAATCTGCATAAAGATGGTATTTCAACCAGCAGTACCTACAACTGTACTTTCCTACTGTACTGTATATTTTGTTTTGATGACTATATCAAGTCATCAAAACAAAATAAAAGTGAACTAAAGAAATAAACAGGCGTATATTTTTTATCTAATCAAAACCAGAACACAGAGAAAAAGAAATGATAAGATAACTCATTTCTTAAATATTGATGACATTTTACGATAAGAAAGTCTGAACAAAATGTTTTACAAAATCATTTATTTGTAAATACTAATTTGTTTTGTATGTTTAGAAGATGTACCTATTCGTAAAAGACGGCGTTGTGAAACTGCTCTTAACTTTTTACCTGGACATTTATACATACAGCTGAAGGCGAGCTTGGAGCCTGAATTGGAATGAGCCGACATTAATTGACAGACGCAGAACAATGGGCGTAGATCAGAAAAGAAATAAAAAGACTAGTGGTATTTGCTTAGGGTATTAAATAGGGCTAAATATTAACGTGGATCCTAAATATTCTCCTTTAATGATTTTTTATTCATTATTAAATTGGTTAACAAATAGGTAGATACTTGAACACAAACATGGATACTTTAAAAACCACGGAGGTAGACTCTGGAGCAACGTTTCTCAACCTTTTTAGTATTGCGACCCCCTGAAAAGGCCCAAAATAATCCTATACACATATAATAAAATCGTAACAAAGCTGTGTCTGTACATGAAATATTTAAAAAAGTGATGGCAGTAGTGAGTACATAGAATTTTCTGTCTGAACGCTCATCACTCAAAAACTATACGACAAAATTTGATGACACTTGGCTTAGGCTTATGACTAAGGTTAACATTTAGGGTACATTTTATCCCAATCCGTTGTAGAGTTCCCACGGGAATCACTCTAAAGTTCACGTGAACGAAGTCGCAAATACTATAATAATTAATTATAAATCGATATAATAATTAATTTATACTTATAAATTACGAAATTTAATCTGAAATCAATTAAATCTAGTGTATGTTTATTTATTTATTTTTATGAGGCTTACGAGTATGTACTTAACACATACAAAACATTTACTAACTAAATTACAAAACAAAATCCTTTTATAAATGTTCATAAACAATAGTGTACTTAATAAGAGCGAACACAAACAACAGGAACAAAATTTGCCTAATTATACAACACGAAGGAATAAACGAACTTAAATGCAGTACCTAAATTTACTCCGCTAATCGGCCATAACTCAGACCGAGGGGTCCTTTTCGCCCACGCTCCTCCTCCCTTTGAATCAAGTAGAAACAACAACAAATCGATTCAGTCGTTGAACCTTTTCGCAATGATATCATTTTCCGTCAAGTGTTTCCAAATGCATTTATTATAGTTACTTATTAACCCGTTTTTTTTATAATTTATTTATTTAAGCACGCCTTAATTAAAGGTGTTTATACACTGCACAAGTAAAAATATATTGCAATCTAGATATTATTGCTTGAATGCTACTGGAGTCACCTGAGGTTCACAAAAAAGTTCATTCGAGAGAAGATGGCCGGACCGAATAAAAAGAAAGGCTTGGAAGACAATAAGGGAGGCCTTTCCCCTGCAATAACACGGAATAAGCTACGAGAAAAGGTCAATTTGTCCATGACATTGTTTGAGCATTGAGACATACTGTACTAACTATATGTATGTCATCTGACTGTAAGTGCCTATTATTAAGTGGACTTAACGACTTGTGGATTATTAAGTGGACTTGGACGTTTTAATTTCATCTTTTATTTCTTTCATTTCTTCACGTATTCAATTAAAATTTTCCTTTTGAGAATTAGCTACGTCTCGAAGGATGTTTTTTTTATTGAGTTTTGTTATATATATTGATATTTATTATTATTTTGTGTTCAGATTTACTATGCACTAAAGTGCATAGTCTTTGTAAACAAAGACTTTACCATGCTATTGCATTTCTATTTAACCAAATATTGATTGGCAGAGAATGCCACTAGGCATTTAGTTCGCCGTCTGTATCACTTAAGTGCAGTAAAGCTTAGATAAATGAGAAAAGAAAAAACACCTATTGGACATTAGTTTGAAGATTAAATTCAGCAAAGAATGTTTACGGTTAATCTAACCTTGTTTCTATAGTGGTATCTTATCTCGGTGATAACAATTTTATTTGCATCAGCAAGGAAAAAATACATTCAAAGGGCCTTTTTAAATGTTTTATTTAACTTTGAATAGATCTTAGTAGTGATTTGAAGAAACTTTAATCACCATTCTTCTTTCTGTCTTTCTTAAGATGAGTCTTGGGAGAGGCTTATATCCAGCAGTGGGGAGACATACGCTACTGGTATGATTTCCTTACTATGGTCTTCTTCTCCAGGCACTACCGGCAAACTTCTTAAATTTGTCGGTCCACCTGGTCGGAGGACGTCTCACATTGTGCTTCCCATTCAAGGCTTCGTCCACCCCATGGGTTTAGTTCTTTGTCGAATTTCTTCGTGCCACATTTTATCCTGTCAAGAAACTCCGAGCATAGCTCGCTACACAGATCGCTGAATTATTAACGTAGATTCAGTAAAAACTGTAAATACCTACTAAAGTACCTATTTTATCTTTCGTACCTAATGGTGCGGAACATAGGTTAATCGACACCAGATAATCAAAGCAGAATTTCTTCTTTAAGTTTCCACTTATATAATCCCAACGTAAATACGCCGACAATTGTCGGCGGAGTTTTTAGACGCTGGCCAGGATTTTATTAGGTATAAAGGCCAGTATTTTTACAAAACATATTGGTGCAGGCAAACGCCAACTACATGAAGAAAGTTAATCTTCGCTATGTAGGTGCCAGGTGAACAAGGGCGTAGTCAGAATGTCATCCAGGGTGGGGTCATAATTTTCTTATACTCGCAATTTAAATAGGCATCGTGTAATGGAGAAAGTCCCCGGTTACTTATTATGATAATGGTGTTACTTATTATTCCCTATGTCCTAGGGGAGCAAGCGCCCACCCTGCCCCACCTTGGCTAAGCCCATGCGAGCGAACCAGGCTTGACACAATACAACGCAGCATTTTAATAGCTGTTGCAGTACACCGGTGTGACATCCGGTGTGATCGATATCTTGCGAAGCGCCTACGCAATGTGCTACTTGCATCCTGCGCGAAGTGTTACGTCAATTAACTGCAGCAACATAAATTGGCTATATTGTGGTATAGCTATTGGAAATATATGTCAGTGTAGTCTCTTATTCAACGACGTCACTGATAAGTGATAAGGCGAATTGGAAATGAATCATTTTTAAGTTATGTAGAAATAATCAAAATAAAAATTTAGTTTCGAAATTAAAATGCTAAAACCCGTTACTTAGACGTACTCTCACGCGTCTGCAAGATGAGACAGGATTTATAATTGACATGGAGTGTAGGCTTTCTCGGCCGGTGTCCATATTAATTGAATCTTCCGGGCTACTTGGCCGAGGTCTTCTGGAATCTCTTCTCTTTCTTCCAAACGTTTCGTCAACAACTGTGGTTGACATCTTCAGTGGCGACTGCGTTCACTTTCGGAGAGATGTTATCTCTTCGGCTTCTCAAGCGCAACTGCTTCGCAAAGAAGCCGAAGAGATAACATCTCTCCGAAAGTGAACGCAGTGAAAAAAATGCTAGTAAAAAAATAGAATATGGAAATAGTTGCAGAGAGTAGTGGAGAGATGTGAAATAGAAAATACAGAAGAATATAACAATGCGTATTATTTTTACAGCTCTGCAATTTACCACTTTTCATAGTAAATTCTAGTTTTTGTACATTGTCTTAATATTTCGTTTCGTCTTGGAATATTATTTATAAGAGTGTTTGTAAATTGTATTTTTGTAAATTTTCAAACGATTTTGCAATTGTAATTGTCAAAGGATTTTGTTGCCGTACAAATAAACTATTGTTTATTATTATTCTGTAAGTCAAGCAAGACGATAAACGACTTTTCAGCTCGAATCGCGTTCATAGACGGATGCGCTCCGCGATGGGCGAGTAAAACCTAGTTAGATTGAAAAATAGTTACGTAAAATTATAAACATGGATGTACGAGTAAGTAATTGATTTATCCGCCTACCATAATAAGCGAGTTGTAGCCAATTAATAATGTTCTCACCCGAGGCTGAGAAATGGCGTTAAAATTCTCTATTGACACGATAATTACATTAATTCTGTATGAGCAATAATTAATCTGTAAATTGTTTACGTCAGGTGTTGTTTATGGTAGGTTGTAATTTAAAATAATCAAGATATTTTATGGAAAATATTCTTTATCTGTCCGTCCAGACCTCGATACAATCAATTTCCGAAACACGGGGAGAATATTGTAGGGGGAGAGTGCATTCTGCATTCCCACAGCCGCTGGGCGCACTCGACTGATCACGTTACCCCTCTCTCACAGAAGACTACCTTGAAATGTACTGCATTTCCCACTTTATCGTATTTCCCCAATGTACAAGTATTTCCCAAGAGGCAGTACAAAATGCTTTCACACAGTTTGTCGAATCTATATCCCCAGAGTTCTATCGCAAAGGCATAAATGAACTTCCGATTAGATGGCAACAATGTATAGATAATGAGGGTAAATATTTTGATTAAATAAATATGTTACATTTTAGAAAAAAACGAGTTTTAATTTTTCAGTACAAATCGGCAATTTCATACTTTAACCCCTAATATTACCATGGAATACGTGGGTTCACAAGTTCAATGTCGCTCAGCAAGCGGAGCCTCGGAATATCTTTGCTGGACAAAATCCGAAGCGACGAAATTCGACGAAGAATTAAAGAAATCAGCGTAGACGAGTCCTCGAATCCCCGGATGGAAACCATGTACCGAATAACATACGGGTAAGTATTTAACGTGGGGTGCGCTCCGGCCAGGTGGACTTGCGATTTGAAGGAAGTCGCCGGTAGTGGCTGAACAGGATGACAAGACCGGAAGACCGTGTGTGATGGCGAGTTTTAGCATAGAATTGTAGTGTTCATCTTGCATAATAATATTCGCTATAACATTAAATTGACGGAAACGAAACTGAATGCGAAATTCTACATTTTGCGAATCTTCCGCATGTTGCGAAAGCAAATAATAATCATTACATCCCTATTTACATAGAGAGCGAAGATAGCCAGGGGTATCGATACTCGAGTCACATTCGTATGATCTTGAGTTCAAATGCTCGGCCCGTACCACATTTTCTACATAAGTACGGATTTTTAAAAATTGTCACTAGCTCAGCCGTGAGAGGAAAACATCGTGAGGAAACCGCAGAGGAGAGGAGACCTTTACGAGAGCCTTCCATTAACAACTTCGTATTGAACACATGTTTAATTGTTTATCCATCCAAGCGTGAACTGTACAAATGAGATTAACTATGAGTGGAACGGACTCTATTATCTGTTTCTATGTTTAGTATTTGCTTTGTTAAAGAATATATAGACAGGCAGACAATATGCCTCATGGAGTCTTTTGTGATCCGCTAGGGCCAAGGTCGTTTACATGCACAAGCACCGAGATTATTAAGTAGCGACCTCTCATATTAACTAAAATTACTGGTTTGACGACAGATATAGAGTGACAATCTATATATACCTAATTAGAGGAACAACCACAGTGAAATTTAAACCGTTCACTTTTGTATAGCGTTATGTGTTGTTGCTTCTGTTGATTGTTCTAAGTAAATAAAATGTTAATTACAAAAAAAACTTAGGCTTCCCCTTTCGCTGTATTTGTAGGTATTTGTGGATCCACAAATACCTAGTGGGTATTTGTGGATGTCTCATATGTTCTGGATTTTCACTATTCACGCCCGAGCACGTGGGTTTCCTTCACAATGTTTTCTTTAGTGAAAGTGGCTTTAGCAGTGGCTGAGCGAGTGGTAATTGGAAATAAATTATTTCTTTTTTTTTTATACAATATTAAAGGTGGCACAGACGGTATAAAGTGTCTGGTAGTCGGAACAGTACGCCACTGCCTTCTATCGAGAAAGTGCGAATGTACAGGGTTTCGATGACGGGAGAAGCGATGATAAAAATCCGATTATCACCGCTCCCGATTTTTTTAATTATTTATGGGGTAAAATCTGGGTAAAATCTGAAAAAATAACATATTTCTTTATTGTTTTATCTTTAAAATCGCATGGTGGACCATGTTTTTATTTAAACAGAATCTTGAAACAATGAAATTTTAAATTAGAAAACCTTAACCAAAAGTCAATAAGTGGGTGACACTGAAAGTTTTTAGAATTTCAAAAATTAAATCAGTTATAAATAGGGAAGTTGTTTCATTGCTTTTCGAAGTATTCTTCACGACAATCGATACACTTTTTCATGCGATGAAACTATTGTGTGAAGCATTCAGCCCACGCTTCTTTAAGCACCTCTTCAGCAGCCGTTTGGGGGGCCGTTACTGCCCCTTCTGCATTCATAAAACGTATTACTCTGAGTTTATCCTTAATTTTAGGGAATAAATAAAAATCACAGGGCGCGAGGTCGGGACTGTGTGGCGGATGACCCATTAACTATACATTTACAGTACCTACTCAAAGTTGTTTCGTTTGTCTGGCGGAGTGAACTGGGGCATTGTCGTGATGGAGGATCATTCTGCTTCGTGGGCGTCCTTCTTTTACTTTTTTCCAAAACCGAAGGCAAGCAGCTGTTCACATACCAGTCCGCAGTTACTGATCTTTTATTTTCTAAAGTTATAGTAGAAAAAGTGGCCCGATCTGCCAAAGAAGGAAGCAATCATCTTCTTTTCAGCACTCCGTCCTTTCATCACTCTTCGAAAGGAAAGACTCCCTGCTCAGATTGCCTCTTAGTTTCAGGCTCATACCAGTAGATACAACTTTCATCACCTGTTAGTATATAGAAAACAGAATTTGATTTACCTATCATTGTCGAATTTTTTAAGCATTTGGAAAACCATTCCACGTGGCAGTGTTTTTGAGCTTCGCTCAAATTGTGAGGAATCCATCTGGCACAAAGCTTCTTTACCCGTAGGTGATCGTTTAAAATAGTTTGAAGTTGACTCGTACCATTACCTAATGACGCCCGTAACTGCTGATATGTCGTTCATTTGTCTCCTTCAATCACGAGCCGCACAGTTTTGATGTTTTCTTCCGTCACCGCCGTCGCAGGACGCCCTTCTCAAACATCGTCACTGAGGTGGGTACGACCACTTTTAAATTCACTAAATTAGTTATAAACAGTGGCACTGGGCGGGGCGGCTTCATCACTAAATGCTAACGTAAGTCTTTCATAACATTGTTTCTCGTTTAGACAGCAATAAAAGTCATAAAAAAAAACATTCACCAAAAATGTTCTCTTGTTAAATTCATATTTAGGCATACACCTAATTTTCAAATTGCCGCCAGAAATAAAAAAACAAATGACAGCTTTGATAATTTTATGGCATTTGACAAGCAAAGAGTTCCATTTTCAATATTCGAATTCGTTTTTTTTCTTTGATTATGCGTTATTTGGCACTATATTTTGCTAGGTGGGTACGAGCTCACATTCATGACTATAGAATAAACACTGAATGATTTGCTTTAGATTCTATTAATTGGTAGTCACTAAGAATATATGTATGTAGGTACATAAGCCAATCCAATATTTTCTAGATAAAGAAATATCCGATCACTTTTCACAGCTCTCTGTAGGTATATCAGAATTATAGGTAGAATGCCATTAAAATCGTGGTAGGTACATTGCAAGCAGCGAAGTGGAGACGGTGTAGAAGTGATATCATTTGGGTAGGTACTACATAGAAAAGTTATTAAGTATACCTACTTATCGTCATGTCCGGTGACTCTTGAAAGGCCATTAGGGCCACAAGAATTTAGCCAACCCGAAAAATAAACGTACTTATCGTTTGTTTAGGACATAAGAATACCTTGCATTTCCGAAACAGTAGTATGTGTGAACTGTAGAGTATTTATTTTAGCACTTATTTATAGTAGGTAATTTGGCTCTTAAATGTGTATGGTGTCTGAGCAAAAGATATTAGAATAGATATAAAACCATAGAACATATTAAAATAATTTTCAACCCATATATAAACAAACAGAATAGCAAGTAGTAAAACCGCAGTTATCGTGTCATCTACAGAAATAGGTACTCATGGTTTTACGACATTGTGTCTATACAAAAATCCCACTAACCTGTTTGTGCCACTATGGCCAAATAACAGTTAATAATCCGACATGGAACAACACTTGCACTTTTTAAGATTAAAAAAAAGGACGACGAATTTTAACGTCGAATATTACTAGCTATTAACTTTTTAAATAGGTAACGCACGCGTTAAAACCGTTAGCGTTTAAAACAAAACGACTGCCCGTTATCACAGTTACTCATGCACTGGATTTGCTTTGATAACGTGTTATCGCATTACAAATCTTTGTGTTAACTTGTAAACTATTTTTTACTTCGGTCATGTGTTTCGTTTGTTTGACTGAGTTTGGCGCGCACAACGTAACGTTGAGTTTATACTGACAGAGTGTGCTATAGTGCGCGGGATTCGGTACATTGCGTCAACTCAGCCCCGGTGGGTGTGATGTGATAAGCTGTTTCGTGAATATTTTTAATGTGCATGGACATGGTGAAAGTATTAAAAATCTAATGCGGTACCAAAATTGTTATTTTTTAGTGCTATTGCGTGAAAATTGACTAATCCATAGTTATAAATAATGTTATAAATGTCTAGAAACATTTAAACCTTTATAGTGTCGTGACACTATGAAAGAGTAAAAAAATAATGTAAATATTATCAGGACCCCCTTCGTAATAATTAGGTCCCCTTTAGCATTATTAATTTATTAAAAAAGTTAATTACTTGGTTTTACTTACTGTGACCCACGCTATACGTGATGGCGACCCCCAGGTTGAGAAACGATGGACTAATCTATCAAGTGGTGTTTCAAATAAGTTCGATATTAGTTTATAACTCTTATTGTGGGACAAAGGCGTTTTCAATTACAAAAGGATTTCGGGCCATAATCCATAATTACATGGGCCCAAGCAGATTGGAGAATATGTAACAGATTTTTTTTTATTCTTGGTTACAAGAGTTTCCTCACGATTCCTTCACTGTCGAGCTTCTAATAAAATCCAATCACAATCAGTATATGCAATGTAACCAAACCTTTCCCCTTAGACTACCTGAAACTTGGAGAAAGGGTGCACGGTGTAATCCCACAGCTACAGGGTGCAATCCCACAGCTGCAGGGTGCAATCCCACAGCTGCAGGGTGCAATCCCACAGCTACAGAGTGCAATCCCACAGCTACAGGGTGCAATCCCACAGCTGCAGGGTGCACTCGACTGGCCAAATTACCCCGCACTCGTTTAATACTACCGTAAAATTTGCTGCATTTCTCACTTTATGCTACTCCTATAATGTACGCACGTATACGTACATATATATTTCGGTATTCCCATTCTATCCTATCTCTTCCCATTTCCCCAACCCTTGCTCCTAATCCACATCAACAGGTAGGCGGCGCATCCGGGGGCGTTCCAAGTTTGTCGTTCTGCACT
Source organism: Sesia apiformis (assembly GCA_914767545.1). Lineage (NCBI taxonomy): Eukaryota > Metazoa > Arthropoda > Insecta > Lepidoptera > Sesiidae > Sesia > Sesia apiformis. Next base: position 3,561,309 of record OU611968.1, read on the forward strand.
AACGTTGGCATGTAGGTACGCATGGGCGACAGTATTGACTAACCACCATGTGGATTGTATGCTCGTTTGCCTTCGTTCTATAAAAAAAACCATGGATTAGATTCATAGCCTGACTTCACTTAAATGAAAATTTTTACGAATCAAACAAATTTAAAAAAAAAACATTTTTGAGCTTATGCTTAATGTTTCATACAAATTTGCTAAATAGAAAGCTGATGTTGATTTTAACAAAAAATACTTAAGTATATGTCAATATTTCGTTATACGAAACATACGTGCCTACTGACGCTGCTGTTTAGGTACTTAGTTTCGAAACTATCCAACATTGATGCCCAGTAATGGAGAGTCGGACTGACATAATAAAACTAGAAATAAATGTCTACCTAGATTACCAAATAGATACACAGAAAGTAGGTAAAAGGTGCTAAGCTACAAGTCCTCTACCCACGTGTTCATCAATGCACATTCGCAAACCTTATGTATTTTGCGCAATCCATCGAAACTGGCAGGATACAAAACGAATGTTGTAACGCGACCGCCTACAGTTGCATAAATGACTCCTGTGTCAGGTTTTCCAGCGAAGACTGTGAGAACTCTGAAGTATTATATTGTAATTTGATTAGGGACAAGTTCAGCGTTTCTCAATGCTAATGTGACATCATTGTCCGGTTAGCAAATCACGAAATATAAATAGCACAATCAAAGAATGTAGTGCTAATTAATAGGAAGAAATAATTTATAAAAATGTGTCAAGTTTTGATTTTGTTTCCAATTTTTTGCAGTACCTCATTTAAAACACTGTTTGAATCGTTTCGAATTGAAAAACAAAATGTATGAAAGAATCATCGAAATATTTTGACAATAATTAAAACAAATATTGCGTCACTACGCTGCCCGTTGAACTCGAAAAAAAGTTAAAAGTAACGTCTTTTAGACTGGTCAGGTTATTATAGGTATCACTACGTATAAGTATATAAATATTTAAGGGATCGAAAAATATTATTAATCGAAGGGAATCGTGAAGAATGAATTTTGAATAATCAAATATTGAACAAAAAAAAAAAACTAAGACAAAGCGAATTCTAACAAAACCTTTAAGAACTACAAAAAGACAATCCAATTACAACCCTACTAATGAATAAATACACACAAATATTAAACGTGTTCTAAACGCGTATGTCTACCTATTTCATGGTTGGTGCAACCCAGAAGAATAAAGATAAAATAAATATCTGAGCAAAACGCGAAAAATCTTGAAAATTATAAATGCAAACATAAGTTACGGCGAAACACTTCTTTCTACCTTTGGAAACTTCAAAAAGGAAACCCTCTTGTCGGTTATAAATGAACTGCATACATAGACAATTTAATAGAGAGTGAGTAATTTTCAAGTAGAAACTTTGCAAATACTAAAAAATAACGAAACGAAATGTATGTCTAGTACTAAATAATTGTGTCATTGTCACCACGTCTTTCGCGCGATCAATCGACCAAAACAAACGTTTTGTTTAATATTAATTTCGACTTACAACTTTGAGTACTACAATTTAAGACACAATCTTGTGTAAAATCTCAGAGTGGATTAAAAAAAATATATTAATCAGATCAATACCTGAAGTAATAGAGTTGTAGCATAATATTATAGCACGTGGGACGCGACTTTTGTTGACAATGATGAATAATCAATAAACAAGTTCAAGGGTGACCACAAAGAACGCTGCAATGTAGACAAATGAAAGGAAGGTAGTGCATTTATTTAATTTATCACTAATATTAATTCTAGAACAAAGCGAACCAAGTAACAGATCCGTACCATAAATATGATGTGCCTCTTCGATGATATTTAATTACAAGAAAGGATATATAAAGAAAGTGTGACAGGAAAATAAATAAGTAATAATAATTGTAGGAGGAGAGTGCATGCTGCATTCCCTCAGGCGCTGGGCGCACTCGACTGACCACGTTACCCCTCTCTCACAGAAGACTACCTTGAAATGTACTACATTCCACTTTATCGTATTTCCCCAATGTGTATATGTGTTTCGGTATTGAGTGAGATATGCCAGAGCCCATTCTTCCCATTTTCCCAACACTTTCCCCACTTCCATTCCTTAATCTGCAAATATAGGCAGCGCATCTGAAGGCGTGTCAACGTTTCTCATTCTGAAGCGATCTTGGCATGTATCGCGGATGTCTACGGACGACAGTATCGACTTACCATCAGGTGGACTACAGGACGTCTGCCGCCATTTTTCTATTAAAAAAAAAGAGAACCAAGTAATAGATCCGTAAATATGATGTGCCTCTTTGATGACACAAGAAAGAATATATAAATAAAGTGTGACATGAAAATAAATATTAAATAAGTAACTAGGTGTGTATGTAGGTATTTATAATCGACAATTAATTGAGGTGTTATTGAATTAAAATGCAGGCATTTGTTATTCGTTAAAAAATGAAGGAATAATTTTTCAAAGTTTATTTATATTGATAGTCAGATAGAGTTCTGAAGAATAGAGAAAGAAAGAAGATGATAATGTTGTACCCGAAAAGAAGGTGGTAATGTGGTGGTACTCGGGTAATGTTGCATGCAAGAAATCTCCTCTGGAGATGAATACGTAAAATGCACAGAACGTAAAGTAACAGAACCTTTCCTCAAGCCTGAAATCGATAATTTATGTTTATCTATGAATTGTGTCATTTTGTTATAAAAAACATCCAGATATAAAAAAAATATATATAAAAACGCAGCAGACGGGACTCCAATGGATTAGAACTACCTAAAGTACCCAAAACTAAATTTTACTTGAAAGGTTGTTATGCTATGTGTGTAAAAATATTCAACAATGATATAAAAGAGTCTCCATTAAGATAATTTAAAACAAAATTATATAAATGTCTGCTTGACCATTGCTTGACTCCACTAATGAATTCATGTTGCACAAATAAGTTTATGTAGATAAAATATATATAATATTATAATAATTATAAATAATCTGACATTTATAATAATATGCTTGTACTGTTTGTATTAAAATATGATAATGTGTTAATTCAGATAATGTTTGTAATTTTAAACTTTTTAATTTTGTAACCTGTAAATAATAATGATTGATAATTTTAATTAATTTTGTAACCTGTAAATAATAATAATGATTGATAATTTTAATTAATTTTGTAATCTGTAAATAATAATAATGATTGATAATTTTAATTAATGTTGTAACCTGTAAATAATAATAATGATTGATAATTTTAATTAATTTTGTAATCTGTAAATAATAATAATGATTGATAATTATAATTAATTTTGTAATCTGTAAATAATAATAATGATTGATAATTTTAATTAATTTTGTAATCTGTAAATAATAATAATGATTGATAATTTTAATTAATTTTATAATCTGTAGATAATAATAATGTTTGATAATTTTAATAAATTTTGTAATATGTAAATAATAATAATGATTGATAATTTTAATAAATTTCGTAATTGATAAATAATAGTAGTAATTAGTTGATAAATTGTAAATTTATATAGCGGAGGCGGTTAAATACGTGGACGATGCGTGTTTATACTGACTTACTAACTGATGTAGTGCTTAGAACAAATAACATATTGTTCTAAGTTGATTGACATGTCAATTTTACGAATCCTGTTATGCAATCTTATCTTTTTTGTATCAATTTTGTTTGAGTTTTTACTACTTTTTATATGACATTTAGATGAGATTTCAGTATTTCAAACTATGTATTTTAGATAACACTATTTATGTTTGTATAGATATGACTCGTGCTAAACCGATCATAATATCCACACCATACTATTTGATAGATGTAACTGCCCACGGACTCGCGCGACATCCATCATTGTGCCTATCTCTCGAGACGCACGTGGGTGAAAAGAAAAACAACAATAAGCCCATTTGCATAAACACGTCCAATTTACATTTACAATTAATAAAATTCAAAATAACCCTTATTGAAGAAGCTAAAGAAACTATTTAGAAAGATATATAAGTTTTATAAGCGAGAGTGTTAGATTGTCGACAATAGCAAAAATCAACGAACTAACCTAATTCGAGTTGCGACGATTTGTGACAAATTGAAACATATTGATGATTCTGGTTACAATTTACTAGTTGTTTTCGATGTTTAAACAGCAATGAATGTATCCAATGGAGTTATTAACGATATATATGATTTATTTATTTGTGATGATACACAATTATTAGAAGCAAGTGATGATTTTCACCAAGGAATGTAATGAATGACATCACGCATGAAAAACAATGAATGACAGTTCATATGTTGTGTTGGGGGCGACATTAGAGGTGATGATGATGATCGTTTTATAATAATATGTCATTTATGTCATCGATTTTGAAGCAACAACGTTTAAAAATTATTTACTAACATTTGAATTTAAGAATAACATTTTGTATTCAAGTATGGAATATTTGCATATTTTATGTTTGCGCTTTAATAAACAGCTTAGATATCAATCTACTACAGTGGCCCACTGTAGGGTACTTGGATCCGATTATGAGCTCTTATCGCAAGTCAATTTACGCCGTGAAGTGAATTGATTCGCATTTTTGTATTATGAATTTATTACAGAGGATCTTTGTAAAGCGCCACCCTACTGGATTTCTAGACACTTGACTATTAAGCGGTGCGGTGGTGTGTATCAACCGGCTTTCGAATAACACCACTTCAATTTTCCCCGCGGGTGTCCTAAAAGGCGACTACGGACTAAGGATAACAAAGCCGCCATCACAAGCCCTGAGAACCTTACCTCTAAATTAATTATTAATTCTTTAGATCACGTCTATAAGAGTGGACTCGCCAACTCGCTTGACCAGCGTTGTTTTATGATCATACATTCCTCATGCAGAAGACAATGTACATAAGGAATCTCCAGTAGTGAATGTTTATTGTTTATTTGTCAGTTTATTTAGCAGGGAAACGATCCTGTGATCAGTATCGAACCCATAGCATTGCTCTAAATATGTAATTGAATTAGAAAAAACATCGAATACGTACGATTTCAATATATTTTTCTCGAGAATTACGATTTAACCTTTATTCACCAAGTACCTTTGTAGTTAAAGATAAATCAAACACCACCCGACCATTCAGAAGTGCAACAATACTGAATTGTCTGAAACCACTGTGTTGGTTTGATTTCCTAACAATAATCCTAAACAATCAACAATGACTTTTACAAATTGAAAATGTATGCTGTATTAAAGCAAACCTGGATATCTGTGTCATACTCGGAATACAATTGCAAAATCCGGCTCGCAGGACCAAATACAATTTGTTTTATATCTTATTTATCACTAGCGTTGCCAGTGACTTCGTTTGGGTGAACTTGTGATTCCCGTGGGAACTTCATAATTATACTGAATAAAAAGTATCTATCCAAAATTTTAACCAAGCATATAAATTATAATTTAATTATCATATGTCCCAAATTTGATTAAAATATGTTCTGCACGATTAAAAGGGTTTTTTGCGCGCGTTCAGACAGACGTGCAGAAAACAAAAATTCCAAAAATGTTTTGTGCTCTGTATCAAATGTACTTTACACTGCAATGACGTTTTATTTTTATTATTATGGCCTTACCTATGAAATTGCCGTTTGTTCATAGTGGCCACTTTGTACTTAGTTATCTTGCGTTTGGCTTGAAATTCCAAATTTTAATTAATTTCTAATTAAAGCTATGACATTATTTTTCAAAATCATTTTTATTAATTGAATCTTCCGGGCTATTTGGCCGAGGTCTTCTGGAATCTCTTCTCTTTTATCCAAACGTTTCGTCAACAACTGCGGTTGACATCTTCAGTGGCGACTGCGTTCACTTTCGGAGAGATGTTATCTCTTCGGCTTCTTTGCGAAGCAGTTGCGCTCGATATATATATATATATACGAGTATATATATATCGTATATATGTGTATATATATATATATATATGTATATACATATATATATATATATATGTGTATAAATAAATGCGGAAATTCTGAAAAAGATATTACCATTACCATATTTTTTTTAACAATTATCTGAAATGAAAGATCCGCCTCGGAGGACCAATAGTTTCTCATGAGGACGTACTGCAAATAAACTTGTTGAACCACCAAGGTATTATATCAATGACAGTAACAATCCACAAGTGTTGGAAAGGTGCGTCGGCGGTGCATTTGGGTCATACCGGTACGTGGGACGTGCTAGTGTTGTTTACGATGGAGCTGCGTCATTTATCATTTAATAGGTTATTCGTTGCGCTAATGGGGAATGCAAATTGGTGAGGTTAGGTTACATCTGACAATTATCAAGTATTGAAAGGCAGATGACACTGTCATACTGTATCAAGGAACTTTTTGTGGAATGAAGCTGGCAAACGAGCAGACAGTCCACCTAGTGATAAGTGTATACGCATGGACATTCGAGATATATAGCAATATCCGGACATTCCGTTTACCTCTGGAGATTTAGGAGTCATGTACACTGAAAGGGCTGATGCATAATAAAAAATATTTTATAATAAAACTTACCCATGATTTCGATCAGTAGATTTCCGCTCTATGACCAAAACACTTCTATACAACATCAAGGTACAAACTACATTTATCAATTATTATCACTTTATTATCACAGTAAATCTTTGGGATACACTTTCACAATCACTTTAGTTCTACAATTCTGAAAACACAAATTAATTTAGCGGTAGAAAGAAGTGCGTTAAACAGTGGTTAGGAAACTTATATTATAACAGTTCCAAAATGAGTAAACAGATAACTAATTACTAAACCAGTAGTCAAAGTATTTATAATTAATCATAATTTAATTATGATTATGTTTTCAAATAATCATAATTAATATTATGAGTGTTGTTTGTTTTACATCAGCTGTTGTTTCCGAATGTAACGATCCGTAGTACTAACTACAGAGTTTGAACTGCAATGATTTCTATTTGTAGGGTGACAATGACGGAGCCACAAATATTAGGTTTTTAAAAAGACGTTATTTAACGTATTTTTAAAAAGAATTATAAAAAGTCTTTAACCGAGTTTATCAAAAAATTCCTTGTGGTTTCATTATATACAAACATTAAATAGTTTTGTAGACTCTTTTTCATCTCAAAATATGGGGATCCGTTAGCTGAACTTATTCTTCTTTTAAGTTGATTTTGGTTTGTCCGCTTTCATTAGTCACTTATTAGAAAGTTATAGCAAATTTAGTGTAGTGCGGGCGCGGCCACGCGCTCTACGACCACTGTAACTGCTGTAAGTACTTGACGCGGAAACGTATTTTCGTGCGTTTAACAAAAAAATATGCTGTCTACAGTATTATTAACACTTTTATTATCATTTTTTATGTAAAATTTTCCGTATTTTTGATTGGCATCATTAGTTTTTGTCAAAAACATAATTTGAAGTTACTTGCCAAATACTGGTATTTCAACTTTTTTAAAAAAGGAATAAAATAAATACTTTTTTTTCTTATGTTAGGAAAGACAATCAAGGAAAACCCTGCATGGTCACATAATGTCACAAAATAAATACAAGGCAGCGTATATTCTATGGCGGTAAACTTTTTATGGTATATTTAAAACATGCTCACGAATGTCGGGAATAAATTACTTACGGGTGATTTTTTGCTAATTGAATTTTCAATTAGCTAATTTTTAATGTTTGCTAAGTTTATCTAGAACTAGAAATTCGCTTTGTACGACTAACTTTTATAGGCGTGATTTCCTTTCTTTCATTTTATAGAAATTTTAAATGGTCATATATTTCTTTCCTATACAAATTTTAATGTCCCCCTTTCATCTCTTTTGGAAGTAGAATTTCTAGTAATCCTAGTCCAATTTACGTTATAGGAGAAAGCTACTGTTCAAATTTCGTGTATCTAGTTTCAGCAGTATCGCCTCGGCGTTGATACGCCAGTCAGGACATTTCTTTTTATATGTATGGATAGATTTGTTACAACATTTTTAGATATACATCTATATATGGTGGAAGTAAGTTCATAACTCAAAATTGTTTTCAGGTCTGCAGTTTAAAAATTCAAAGTTTACATTGAATGCAGATATTTATTTAATACCGAAACCATTTTCTGTGAAGCTATTGAATATTATGAAATGTTCTTTTTTTTCTATAAATCCAGACATTTAATAGGCTAAAAGTATGTATTTAAAATTCCGTATATTATGTAGTTACCAATTTTTTTCTGCCACGGATATAACGCCAAAATTTATATGGTCACCCTACGCCGTAATGAGCGTTAACAAAAGAAACCGCGCAACTGAGGTTATGTCGGACAAAAAGCAAGGCGATTGCGTGGCGATATAAAACTTTCGCGAGATTTCCGTCGAGACGTGACGAGTATACTACTTTTACATCTAGCCATCTGTCACGGTTACATCTAATCATTCATGTTTTGAGTGTGCTTTGCCCACTCAGCTTTGCGCAATGTGTAAAAACGCGGTAGCAGAAACATTAGATCTGTGGTAAAAACTATTCCTCCAGCGTCACTAGCCCTTTTATCGTCTTGTGCATGAGGGGTGTATGGGCACAAAACGCCACGCTGGCCAAGGGGGTTGGCGAGTCCATTCTTTTAGAGGTGTAGTTGCTTAGGGCTTGTGGTAGCGGCTGTAGTCGTCTTTTACCACACACACGAGAAGAGATGGAGCGACGCTATTGTAAAGCCAGCCGACACCACACGCCCGAAAAATATTCCAGCATGCAGTGGGGTGAATCCAGAAGAATATGTTAGAAAACATAAGTTAGTTGTTTGGACAACTGCAAAAATAAAAAGATTAGGGCTAAATTAATTGTTTTATCGGATATTTTATCGAGCCGTTCAGAAATCAGAATCAGATACTGTTTTATTCTCGAAGACTAAGATGACTGAAGAAGAAGTACTGGGTAATGGCATCCTCTTTCTTATGCCAGAGCCTGGCATAAGAAAGCGTCGTAGCTAGGGCGCTGGCGGTAGGGGCGACTGCCAGGGTAACAAATGTTGACCATTTTCCCTAAAATTACAAGGGATTATGTGTCTATAATTTCCGAACTTTAAGGAAATTTTTAGTGCGCAAAATACTGACTAATCTTGGCATGAGCACTCGTGGCCGGGCCCAGACGTACCTTTAATTTATATGTTATTATTATTACCGAAGTTTTTTTTTCGAAGAATTCTGAAGTTAGAGAATTGGGCAAGAATTAGTTAGTGGCAGAACACCAAAGAAAGATTACAGATTTTATAATTAAATTTGGTACTGTACTTATAAGATACTAGCGCCCCGCCCTCGCTTCGCTTTGGTTTATGTTTCTGCTCTTTTTTTCAAAATTTCAAAATAAAATATAGCCTATATTAGACACAGATAATGTAGCTTCCTATTTGCGAAAGAATTTTTGAAATCGGCTCAGTAGTTCCAGAGATTACCCCCAACATACAAACACACAATTTTACCTCTTTATATATTAGTATAGATGTATTGGAGATGTTGCTTTCACCTCTAAAATAATAATGTTGTTACGCTTTCTTACGCAGTTTTTTAAGGACCCATAAAATATGGTAAAGATGTTAAACTTTGACTTCTGTAGCAAATGTGGTAAGGAAATGTGTTAATATTTCTATGAATACTACAATGTGCTACCTAGTCTGTGATCTTTATGTATGAACCATACATAACTTTATATGAACTGTCATGAATATGTCATATTTACATGAACTTTATATTATCTTTATATTTTATACTACTTTATATTTATATGTTTATATTACTGTCAAAATCATCTGTTTTTGAAGGGCACTCTTTTGTTTCTAAAAAAGAAATTAAAGTAGGTATATGTTTGTGTTCTTTGAATATCGAACGAGATATGATTTTAATGCTGAAATCAATTAATCTGCAGCTATCGAGTATTGAAACGACTTACAACGTCTTAAAACTTCTTATTTCGTATTTTGGAGGGGGAGAGTGCACGCTACAATCCAACAGCCGCTGAGCGCACTCGACTGGCCTCGTTACCCCTCTCTCACAGAATACTACCTTAAAATGTACTGCATTTCCCACTTTATCATATTCCCCAATGTATGTACGTGTTTCGATAGTGAATGAGATATGCCAGAGCCCATTCCCATCACATCCTCTCCCTCACCACCAGGTGGACTGTATGCTCGTTTGCCACCTTCTTTCTATAAAATATGTATATATTTTATGGGCTGGACAGCGCATGGATAAGGAAAGACCGCCAAATAGTCTTACTGAGCAAACGGAAAGGGAATTGGAAACCGTGGATATCATTCTGCATAACTGACCTTAGAAGTGACAAAAATGAAATTTTACAGGAAAGCCGATTTTGTATTTATGTTTGTGCTTATTATATTATTTTACAAGGCGCTTGGACTACTACTAAAATATCGTGTGAATTAGTGCAAATAAGTAAAAAGATTTTTAAGGGTTGTAGATTACGGTAAATGGAGTCGAATGGCGTAGAAAAAAAAAACAAATTTGGCGCTTGGACTATTAATGCATATCTAATTGTATCCAATTGAAATGCCTGGCTGTAGTAGAGTAATTTGAGAGCGGTTAACGTTATAGATTACAGGGCGAAAACCAAGGACCTTGTTGGACCATACCCACTCCGGTTTGTAGAGCCGATGATGATGATGACTTTTACATGATAGTGTAATCCGATACATAGTTGTGTGAAGGCTGTTTGATCGACATATCGTAAGACCGACACGACGATTATTTGAAATCACGTTGAACCGAAGAATGTTAGATCGACAAAACGTTTGACCGATAAGATAGTATAGAGCGACATAACATTGATGCGAACAATGATTGTCCGACTGAACGTTTGACCGATATAACGATGAACCGAAGAATGAGTGTTCGACTGTACGTTATACAACAACTTTCATACAAAATCAAACAACACCATACAAATCTTTTACAAAGGATCAATCACTATTGACTACGGATATTGTATCAATGAAATAACTAAATATAGTATTTATAAAAAAAAAAATATTGAAACCGAGAAATGTAATCATGGGCCTAATGTGACCATATAATCGGTCATTGGACGCCAACGTTTGTATGGTTTAGAATCCTATTAGGCTATTAGCATGATACATGATGTACCTATCATGTATGTATAAAAGTATATGTTCGTATTGTAATCTTTTGTGTATAATTATCAGCCCGTGTAGGGTTTCCTTTACGTCATGCGGAATATCTGGACCGTGAACATTGGGACGTTCTGCTACCAGTTACGGACATAAACTGGGCAGTAAAGTTAGAATCAATCTAAATTATAGTAATTATGTTGATTATTGAGCAGATTCAGGAAATAGCGAAATTAATTAGAAGTAGAAGAAAAACTTTACTTAGCTTTTTGTAAAAATTGTCTGAACATGACAATAAACAGGATGGTTTGGCCTTAGAAGGCTTAGAAGATTCTCAGTTTGATTCCCATTCATACATTCATTTGTGCATAGACATATCTTTTCGGATTTGGTTGGTATGTCTTTGTATGTGTCTCTGGACCCACGACGCGAAATCCTAGAGTGGGCTTCTTCTTTGGGTTTAGAAATATAGGAACGATAAATTCTAGCTAAGATGCCGTCTGACATGACAGGGGTTGTTTCAAACGCTGCCCACTCTGAATATTCAAATTTAATTATGTAAATTTTTCTAGTTCGTAAAATGCAGGTACATTTGTCTTCTCTGATGCAAATGAACCGATAAAATAATCATAACAAGTTTAAAACTATTTTGGGCGACAAAAAATTATACAATAATGATCGCAAACAGTGAGCAACAAATTATATAGGATATTTAAACATAACATCAACAAAAAACTGGTAGAGCTAGTCGGCTCACATAAAGAATGCGAGTTCGTAGTCCTTTTAGCTATGAAATAACAAATTAGTTAAATAAAAACAATTTGTCGCCATAAAATACCTATTTCTAATGATTAGTATTGATTCAATTGATTTCTGTCTCTATTGTTTAAGGTCATAGTCCTTCGCTAGACAAATCAGTCTATTAATAAATCAACACAGATAGACATTATCTGCGAACATAGAAAGTCTGCCGACGATGTAAACAACGGCCTAATGCATTATCTTCCTAGTGCGCGAATGCAATGCAGTGGCACAACCCGATCGATAAATTAAACGCACACTAACATCGGTTCCCGCGGTTTTTTCTGTCAACGACGCCCTTTTACGCACTTCCTTCTACGTCAAGGTTACAAATTACCACTTACAAATTACTTTTTGATGTTTTAAATGGTTCGCAATCACTATTTTTGATAGAAATGTCGTGTCAAAGTCACATAGTACTAAACAAACACCAGATGTGGCACTTACTACGTTCGTGGCGTAACTGACAACGACCGGCGACTCAGCAGGACGCTAGAGCGCGCGCCCAAACTATAACCTAGCCGAGTTGAAATAACGGGGTGAACGGGAATAGTCGGTAAGGGTGGGGTGTGAATAACAGCCGGGCGGGTTGCTCGCCATTCATGCTAGGGGACGATGCATCGCGTCCAATCCGATAGCTTCCGCATTCATTGGTCGGTGCAGAAAAACTGGTGCTGGCGTGAATAACTGTTATCTGTTTTTATCCCCGATTTCTATTATTATTTTATAATATACGGAGTGTACTCGGTCAATTACTGAAGCCTGAACGATGTTTATGAATCTCAGTTAATTGACACGAAAATTGTACGAATGTAGGTATTTTTTGTAAAAAAGGTTTTGATAATCTTTTGATACATATTTACTTAATGCTCAAAAAAATATATACAAAGAAATAACGTATTTTATGTTAAATAACTTGGAATTAGGAGCAGCCACGTGGATTCTGCTCCTAATACCACGTGGTGGGAGGCTTAGAGGATTTATCGCTATCGGTTACACCCTGTGTCCAAATTAGCAAACATCCCACTGCTGTGGCGTAGTTTGGAATCGATAAGTCAGTTTACATTATCGCTGTTTCTGTTGACTTATATTTAAACCAGCAGCAAAAAAATACTAATTGAGCAGGAAATAATGATAATGATCAACTATTTTTGAATAACTCAAATAAATATAATTTTAAATTACTAAGAATGTCAACACAAAATCGACGAAAGTTGGCGAGTCTCTTTATTTGTGACAATTCACCAGAGAACCTAAAGCACCTTTAAATTTGCTGCCAATTTATTTCCCGGTTCCATTATGGCACCTTGTCGCACGGCTAGTTGTCAAGTCGACTGATCGCTGGTAATGCTACTGCGCGAGGCGCCCGTGTGAACATTTTCAAGCGACCTCATACAACTCTGCGAGTTACTGGTTGCCCGATGATACAGAGTTGTAACTGACGCTTGAGGCTTAGGCAACACCATACAACGAATTGCGAAGAGTAATTAAAATTTATAAGATCAAACCAATATCATTTTAAGTTTTATCAAACCAAACGCAGAGTAGATGGCTAGATTATCACGGACGTATACGAAAAGAATTCACAATATTCATTCTAATAGCGGTTTTTAAAAACAAGTAATACAGAGACGTTTCTATGAGCGTGGCCACACTGCAAGCACATAGTTCACGTCACTACACGTTTGAGAAAATATAACTTCTTTCCCCCTACTTTTTCGCTCCATAATGGCTACAAAATATTAAATTGAGTTCACACTTTTCATCACTTCACAGTTTGTATTTAGTGTAGTGGATGAAATTACAAAAAACAAAATTTCGGTCGATTCCTACCACAAAAGCGTTCACTGCGATATATCGGCCCGAAGTTCATTTGACATTTGAAACTATCCGATCGCACAAGACAACGATTGCAATATTTTATAGATTTTTCACAAGAAACACGATCAAACGTAAATTTCACGATAACGATATCTCGCATTTAAAAAAAACCGGAGATACTCGATACACCTAGTCTAGCCATAAATATTGTTACAAAGAAAACATTGATTATTTTAAATTTTATTAAAATTTATTTTGGAAATAAATAGGTAAGCATTTTATAAATAAAACGAGAAAAACGAGATAAAATGAGAAAAAGCATTTTCTTTTTCACGTGAGAATGACAGATTCCAAATTCAAATGTATTTTTATTTCTTTATTGTAACAGTATTTATGTCTCGACTAGGTATAGAGCTCCGCCTACAGGATAATCATGTAAGGTTTAGCACTTCGTTCGACGAACTTCGGTCGGACTTGGGTCCGAAACTTTGGAGGTGTAAAATCAGAGTCCGCCAGTTTTCGAGCACTTATAATTGTGCCCAATTATTGTTTAAAATAGAAAATTCAATAGTCTATTTCATACAAACTTTATTCAAATCAAAAAATAAATTCTACAATAATCTTTTTACTTTTTAGTATAGTAATAAATCTGTTTTCAATCTTTTCAGTTTGCGTTTGTTTTTCAGCAAATTTTTAAAGGCGATGTAGCATTTATGCTGGATTCAGCCATTACAAAATCGAACGCATACTTCCGTAAACTTAACATCTCATCACTTACATAAAATTAAAGAACTTAAATTAAAAAATACTTTAACAAATTAATGACAATGTCACTCTACTGCAAGTGACAGACTTTACTAAATCCTTTATACAATAAGCTTAACAAATTATATTAAATCCTCTTTTCTACCTAAGTTACAATGCATAGAATTTCTTATCATAAAAATACATATATAATTTATCAAAGAACACTTCATCTATGCATTTGTATGATGTTTGTATTAATCGGTAACAAATGAGGCACGTTATTATTAATTTGGACTGATAAATTATTTATTAAACGTATTAAATAGTTTCATGTTTTCAGTCCATTACTTCATTCAAATTGTTTAAGATCGCAGTTCCGCTGTTTCATATTTATTTTTATATAACAAATGTATATTTTTAACATCAATAAAAATGCAGTTATATAAAACCGTATTTGGTTTTTACAATCAATGGTGTCATCATCACATAAATTCTGGTACCTAAACATAATAAA
Source organism: Sesia apiformis (assembly GCA_914767545.1). Lineage (NCBI taxonomy): Eukaryota > Metazoa > Arthropoda > Insecta > Lepidoptera > Sesiidae > Sesia > Sesia apiformis. The sequence goes on from OU611968.1 coordinate 3,576,345, forward strand.
AAGTAAAGAAAAATGTAGATTAGACATTAGTATAAACTTGAAACAACAGAGGTTCAAGTAATAAAATTTAGGTAAATCTTAAAAAGGTGACAAGGATATAAGTAATAGAATTTCTTGCATTTATAATTTAAAGTCTATATAAAACTTAATTTCACTGACTTCACTTAACATTTGAGTAAGAATTTAAAATAATCTTTAGTTAGTGAGTACATAAAACAATTCTTTTCCGAAAAGAATAACCTCATTTTTATTACATTTAACATCGCATTTGCACAGAAATAAAGTTTTCAACACATTTTAAACAAAATTTTGATGAGAACTGTACAAATATTGTGTAGAAAATGATTATTATTATTTATTACTAAATACATAGACATTTAGCACTCTCGGTTGATTTTATATTTTGAGAAAGCACTCTCGGCGATAGTAACCACAATTTATTACAAGTGTTAACAAGATCTGATTAAATCTTTAAGTAAATACAGTAAATTTACAAAGCAATGAAAAAATAATTACAATAGAATTTTAGATATAATCATTACACGAACAAAATTTATAATCTGTTAAAGTGTAGCCTCTCACTTTCTCTCTTTAATGAAAATTGAATTTTCATACTCGCTTAAATGTAAATGCAATATATGATAGTAGCTATAAATATACATAAAATAAATATCTATTTGGGCTAATTCAATCCGCCTGGTCCACATGTTAAACTTACACAGTAAATATACAATATTAAACTCTTTTGTACTATTTATTTATCGTCAACTGTGACCTTAGAATGCATTTAATATAGAGTCGACAATAAATTTGATACACAGAATACGGAAACGGGACATAGTCAAGAGTGGAGTCACTCGGATATGGAAAACTTATTTAACATGGAAAGTTTCGAGACGGAAGCGTCGAAACGCTCTATACTAGTCCGTATTTAGACTAAACATAAAAAATAATAACAGAAATTAAACCGTTAACTGCACGGTCATCTTTGGATCCTCGTATAACTCGGGACCGGGTAGGCTGATCGCCTCCGGTCTTATAAAATATGAAACGTCAAAGAGTACTTTGGCAGTACTAGAAGGCACCGTTATCCCCGCACACTCACAGGTAACCATAATGATATTCAGGGTTCGAAATGATACAAATAATTAGTTTTGTACATAATTATCATGATAATTATCCGATAACTAGGTACCAATCGATCTTTACTCGGGTGAGCATTTCTATCAACTTAACGCTAGTGTAGACAAATGCTAGTATCTACTAATATTATAAAGACGAAACGTTGTTTTTTTTTTGTTGATGTGTAGGAAGTAATTTCAGAAACTATCCAACCGATTTTATAAAATATTTCATTGTTGGATAGCTACGATCTTACTAACATAAGCTATATTATAATGTCCCGAGAAAGTTAACAGTTTCTACCATGGCCCTGTGCGAGCCGTGCGGCCGCACAGGGCGCGGAAACCTTGAATTGTAAGCGCTCTACACAGTCAGACGTACGCAGACACAAAGAGGGCGTGCAAAATATTTTAGTGACGCTCGCTATTAAATGAGTATCAGAAGATAGGTAGGGAAACCTATTGAACCTTGTTGTACCTCGGTCAATCGTATTTTTTTAAATGTTCCCATCCGTTTTTCATACGTTTCTCTATGGTTTTTAAAACGTCATTTCTGCAAGACTGGTGTGAAGTTAGATACAAGTCATCGCAAAGTATTAAGGAGAGAGAGAATTCGAAAGGTTTTCCCGGGAAAAAGTAACATTTTTCAATTGTTTTTGCTGGTTTCATGCTTATTATTAACTTTAAGTATTAATCAACTACTGGATGCAAACAAAATCTTATTGTACTAATTTTATGGGGATAAAAATATTTTGTATAACCTTAATGATTCTATTTGTATAACCTTAAAGTTTGTAAAACTGCTATAAATTTATATTCGGAGGTGTTGTACGTCTGTCATATCCACTTAGATGTACCTTGGTCAGTGACCTAGGTACATTACAGTCGTACCTGGGACGAGAGTACGTAAATAACATTGCTTATAATAAAATTGCTTTTTTTTTTCAAGTAAATATAAGATAGTTTTAGAAAAAAAGGCCTCGAAGTAAAAGAAACATAAAAAGGGCTCCCATCGATACTGATAAATTAACTAATGCTATCAAACTCATTGAAGAGATTTTTTTTATTCATGGTACCGCAAAACATTTTGGGATACCGAGAACGTAAGCGATCTGTCCGATAATCTAGCAGTTAAAAGAGTATTCTCCAAAGACGAAGAACTTTTACTTTTTCAGTATATCAACGAAGCAGCAAGTATCTAGTTTGGCTTGACATTAATTCAAGTCAAAAAGTTGGCGTATAAATTTGCAAAAGCAAATATAATTTTTGCTTATGGAGCAGAATATTTCGTGGGAAAGATTAAGTGGGTCAATGTAGAAGCGGCGTTAATAAAGTCCATACAAAAGTCATTGAAAAACAAGAAGTGGCCTAAAGAAAAAGATTTGAACTTATGTCCTTTATCAGATTTTAGAGAAAAAATAAAAATTCCAAAGAGAGTTTGGGGTACAAAGAGGGAATTTTATTATGTTCGAGAGACGACTTTTATTGAAGGAATCGTCACTTTCAATATTTAAACTTTACGAACAAATAAGAAAGGTTTGTGTGTTTGTTCTTTTTTTCTTTATTTGAAGAAAGCATTGGGGAATGCTTAGTAGTCACCTCTAAATTTTACAGATTTAAATACCAAAGAAGTGAGATTTTATGTTCGTTGAAACGTAATATTTATTTAACAGAAGTTGACTGCTTAAGTTACTTTAAAGTTTTTGCTGTAATGTATAATTGATTGGGTATTACTAATAATTATATTACATTAGTGAACATGGACTTCCATATCACTACATGTTTATGTATATGTTATATTATGCATCCACTATATGTTATCCATATCACTGTATCTAAACATGTCCACCAAAGGTATTGGAGTCATGTTTTTAGTTATAAGCATTGCTGTCTGAATGATCTCAAACAAAGACAAGGAAATTGTTTTGTTTATAAACACTACAAGTTATTTTTTTTTTTACTAAACTTGTTATTAAACTTAGTAATAATGTATCTAAGTATTTTTTCATTTATATAAACTGGGCCGAGGTACAACAGGATGCTGGCCGAGGTACATCGAGGTACACCTTGATCACTATTTCCTTTTTTTTCTCAAACGATCCAATCTTACATTAAAGTTTATAATTCATATATTTGTAGTTTTTTTAGGAAGAGTCCCAACAACCTACCTAACCGATACAATTAATCTGGTACGCATAAGTTCATCACTATTTTTATAAAAATCATTAAATAAACAATTGAGCTAGATACAACAGGTTCCTCTACCTTATTTTCAGTGGGCGCAATCGAATATTTCGCACAGGGCGGCGAAACTGCTAAGGCCGGCCCTGGTTTCCACAAGAATATTGGGGTCAGCGCCGCGGGAGTCCAGCTAGTTTTATTAATAAAACATACACTTTCAATGATTCGCATTCCGATATATGCATTCCTTTTAATGCGTCGAATGTGAATGAGAGGTTGACGACTGCTGAATGAAATATTATCGTCTTAAATTATCAAGATAATTATCATTGATAATGGACAAGTTTACCAGTTTTCAGAAAGTTTGAAAAATTACAAAAATCTTATGATTTTTTTAAGACATATATAAAAATAACGAAATTATAGCCTTTCAAAGTAGACCGAGCAGTGTGACGTCACGATATATTTACATACAAACTTATATACAAAAGATATATCAATATATCGTGTTTATGAAACTGTACAATATTTGTCAAAATATTAATTTTCTAAAACAGAATATAGGCGATACTCCCTTTTAAAAATAAGGTCTTTTAAAATTAAGAGTTGTACATATTGTGACGTCATCGTCCCGAGTAGCGCGTTTAAAACATTGAATAGCTATATATCGTCATTTCCTAACGGATTTCATACATTTTTCACCATATGTAATATTTCAACGTATATTTTTATTTAAATACGAAAAATTCGTTAGTTCTAAACCTAGTGAACTTTTCCATTATTCTTTCGAACCCTGATGATATTATACTACTTAACTTACGGGCTACTTGGCGAGGCGCTTGCGCAGGCGGTTGCGGAGCGCTAGTGCCGGCGCCCAAGGGCCCGAAGCGCGCTTGCCGAGCGCTCGAGCCGCGCGCTCAGCTGGTAGCTTAGGCGCTTTACTTACCTCGCAGCGAGCGCGCTTGGCGTTCTCTCGCGCTGGCGACTCCGCGTCATTCCGCGAGCGAAGCGCTCGAGCCGCGAGACACTGCTCACTTGTCGTGGAATGCACTTCATCATGTACACTATCCACAAGTCGTGTTCGCGTTCGCGGGTGCGCTGCGACGGGCGCGACGCGAGCCCGAACGCGTCGTCTCGCGCCGCCTCGGTTCTCCTTCGAGTCCGCGAGCCCCGGCGCCTCCGGGGCTCGGCGCGAAGGCCCCGGGGCGCGGTGACAGTTTCCCGCGCCACGCAATTCCCGCGCCACGTTACTAATACCACGCGTTATCTTTTGAGCTAATGGCGTTTGTTGCGAACGCGTCGCACGACGACTCTCATCCACGTCACTTAGCGTCGGTTCTAACGCTACAGGTTTGCGTTCAACACGCACCGGGGGCGGTCGTCGTGTTAATATAACTACACGATCGAGCGGTGCCGCTGGAACACGACCGCGAGTCGCAGTCTGCCGTGTTTGCGGACGCTGCGGAATATCCGCATCGTGCGAACGAAGTACCCTATCATTCGGCACTACACTATCCCGCTTTATTTCCGTACGAGGACGCCGACCACGCGGTCGCGGCGGCCCCTCTATCGGCGAACTCGACGACACTTCGTTGATCTGGATCGTAACATCCTCTGACGAATCTGGGGAGCTATCTGATGCGCTAATAGGTGTCTCAACTGGTTCTTCAGTTTGCGACGTGTCGGCGTCACCTTCACCTACATTTTCCGGTACAGCAGTAGCTAATGGTGGTGAAAGCTCACGAGTTTCTGTATTGGCGCGGGAATTTCTCTCATTCACGATCTCCTCATAAACTTCCGATAGTGTATTCACAACGCGGCTACGATGTAACAAACGCGCCATAAAATAAGACTCCGCTGGATCGCCGTAATTTGTTATAGCGTTATTATCATCCACGTCATCATTATCCCTTGAGGAATCATCTCTTGAAACCGTGCGACTGTTGTCCAAAGACGCACACGGCGGTAACGGGATTCTTTGCGATGAATCGGACGATGGCGTCGGCTTATCCACATCTGAATATCGCGTCATAATTGTAAGGCCATTCTGTGGTACTTGACGACTTTCAGCTTCTGGTGGGCTTTCAGTTTTATTGTCTTCAACTTTTGTTGTGGGTGGGGCAGCAGGTGGTACAATGGATTGTGGTTGCTGGGATCTTGAACGCAGAACGGTAGCCCGAGGGGGACCGGGGGGGTCTAGCATTAGAGTGACTACTGATGTATTGTCGGCGCGCATGCGAGTGTTGGACCACCTGTTGGCGAACAAGGTTTAATCAGGAATCTATACATTTCATTAATCGTTCATGCAAACTGACCTATGACCTTTTTTGTATTCTGTTGTATTGTATTTCAGGTCCATATGGAGTTAAATCATCTAAGTCGATTGCTAAGTTGAATTTTACAACAGCAGTTTAAGGCTTTTAACATTCTATGACAGTGACATTAAAATACTCGAGTTGGACACTTCCTGCTTGATTCAATGTGTTTGGTGCTAATTGGACAAGTGAATATTGTAAAATTAAATAAAAAGGCATTACAAGAATGACAATGCATGGCATTTGTTTTTAGTTTATCAATACCACCAGCTTTTTTAGCAGCGACTACTTTAGCACTTACGAGTAAAAAGTTTAAATGATTTCTGCCGATCGATCGACTTGTATTATAGAAAGTGTTTTGGAATAAACACAATACACGATAATGAAATCTTCATTAAAATCCGTGAGTAGTTTTCGAGTATCGGAAACTTACAAACAGACGTGTTCATAAAAACCTAGTAAGGATGACCTAGTATACTACTCGTAGTAAACTAGAATTAATAATAATAATAGTAATATTAATTTATTATTAATAATTAATTAATTAATGTAATACCTAGCATGTAGTAATTATGTAACATGTAATATTGTTCGCGTAGTCTTATTGACTTTGGTTAAGATTTTCTAATTTAAAACTTCGTCATATCAAGTTCTAAAATCACATTTTTAAGTTAAAGTATTATAAAATTATATTATTCTTTTTTAGATTTCACAAGTCTCAATATCTAGGATAATAGAGAACCAACAATTAGGTGTATTTTTTCTCAGAAAATGTCTCATACATCAGCTTACTAATATATTACCTTCCTATTTAATAAGTTAGTATTTACTAACCATAATATTTACTAACTTTGTATCAGCCTATGACATCTCACTGCAGGCCACAGGTCTCCCCTAGTAAATTACTAGGTTATGGGCCATAATCCACCACACTGGCTCAGTGCGTATCGGTGGACACACATACTTGATTTTATTTAATTCTCGAGCATGCGCTGAGTTTTCCGTCACTAAGATAGTGCCATTTTTTTTTTTCAAAATCCGTATTTATGTAAAAAGCCAGAGGTACGTGCCAAGGATTGGAAGTCGCGACAGGCCTGGTTCACTTCTCAGTTTAGGTACAAAAATATACCTACGGCGGCGCCGTAGGTATATTAGGTAGCCGTAGGTGGGTACCTACGGTGGCATTTGAATCTGTTGATTGTCACGCGCTCGCATATTACTGTTATGGCTCCTCCAGACTCTCGCGAAGTAGCACGAGGTTGTCCGAGGCACGAGAGTGTGGAGGCGTTGCTCGACCCGCCTCGTGCTTCCTCGGTTCGCCTCGGCTAATTTCGCATCGGAGGCGGTCTTTGGTACCCGAGTCAAAGGAACACGAGGCACGAGTACGAGGGAAGGGAGGTGGACCTCCACACTCTCTGCTTCCTCGCTTGCCGTTCAGTGTGTTTATTCCGCCTGTGTGTGTTCTTGCCGTTCCTCGTGCAAGGCCGTGCATTAGAGATAATTGCTCCGCGAGAGTCTGGAGGGGCCTTTAGCTCGACTACAAATATTCTTACGTAACTGGATAGATTACTTATGGATAAGAAATGGAAGTACGATCAGCGATATTGTATCGCATTCGGTTATTTAAACTCGAATAAATTACTCTTTTCACTTCCTAAGGATATTGAAAGGTAAAGAACAGATCGCGGCCACTCGGCTGGGCCCCTCTCGAACGCCCAAGGGCACGGCCACGCGTTGCGGGGGCACGTGGCGTTGTCGCCGGGCAAACTTATTAATTTATTAACAAACGTGGTATACCAAGGTTTTAAGTTTATATATTGTCACACATTATAGCATTGCAGTTGTGGAAATATTAAAGCAATATTTAAATAAACAGATAATTAAAAATGACAATTAATAATAATAAAATGTTAATAACCACTAAAAGAATATGATTAAGATTATTTATCAATAAGATGTCAATTATTATTATACATTAGGCCTAAGTTATTTATATAAATAAAAATTAAATGCTGTTCGTTAGCGCTTCACTTGAGAACGGCTGGACCGATTTGGCTATTTTTTTTAAATGGTCATATTAGTCCGAATAAGGTTTTTAGGGAAAGTAAATTGGAAAAGTTGCCCGGAAAATTGGAATGGTTGCTCGGAAAATTCGGGAAAAACTACAAGTGCTTTTTTCTATGGGATTTTTGTATGAACTTATTGAAATTATTGTATTGAAATTTGTATAGGACAACGTCTGTCGGGTCAGCTAGTAAATAATAATTACACTTTTGTGGAATAAAAACGTTTATAAAATAACCAACAAAATATTCCATATTTAAATTTGTTAATACTTTTATCGCCATACAATACACATTATTGCTGTACATCCACGGTACCCACCCTTGTCGTGGAGTTATATCCCCACAGTTATTTTTTTGGAACTTCATTGTGTGAAGAAAAGAAATTAGTATGTTTCTTCACAAGTACGAAGACCAAAATATATTGACAAGATGAAGAATTTTTAATTCCTTGAAAATGGGTTTGCAATGCTCTAAATATTGTGCTCCAAATAAAACCCTAACACATTTTTTTTGACGTTTGTAGGTTTGTTCATGTTGTACGGGCAAGTCGAAACGTGTCAACGCTAGCAATACCAACGCGCGGCCTAGTGACGTCATAAAGTTGAACGATTCAGTGTAATAATATCGTTCTCCGATGCGCGTGGGTTACAAATTGGCTTGCGCTGAATGGAAACTTTACACTTATATGTAAGTTTCTGTAGGTATTTTCGCGTGTTCTTAGGCAGCGATTCTTCTGTACGTAGTGCTATTATTTATTCTGTGCTCACGATCAAAGGAATGTGAGCCGTATATAAATGCCGTAGTCTAGCAATGTTTACTAACTTAATGATTACTAATATTTTCCAATGTCACCTTACTAATATCTTACCTTTCTAAAGCGTGGTCCACTAAGCTCTTGGAAGGGTTGAGCCAGTCACGCGGCTGATTTGTGCCGCCCCCTACCAATGCTGCTTCATTGTGTCTCTCCGTGGCCTGAACTAGGCTGACGGCACCTTCTGGTGATATCATATTCCATAGACCGTCTGTGCCAAATATTAGACATCTGTAACAATTAATACTATGAGTTATTTTAAATATCTATATATATCTTTGAAGAGGGAGAGTGCACGCTGCAGTTCGACAGCCTCTGGGCGCACTCGACTGGCCTCGTTACCCCTCTCTCAGCCTATTCCCATCCTATCCCTTCCCATGTCCCCAACCCTTTCTCCAAATTCATTCTTACATCAACAAAGATAGCAAAGGTAGGCAGCACATCCAGGGGTGTGCCAAAGTTTGTCATTTTGGACTAATGTTGGCATGTATCGCGGATGTCTATGGGCGACAGTATCCACTTACCACCAGGTGGACTGTATGCTCGTTTGCCGCCTTCTTTCTATAAAAATATATATACATATTAGGGATTGCAATCCGGAAAACCGGATTCGGTAATCCGGCGGATCGGATCCGGCATGAGTTTACCGGATCCGTTAAATTAAAAAAAATACATACACACCGATTTCACACAGCGAGCCGCGTTAAATGCCAAAAAGAGAAAGATTTTGAGAGAATATTGAAAAAGGAAATGATTGCATATGAAAGTGAAGGAGATCGACGAAAATACTTGTTTTTATTTATGAGTATTTGTTGACAATAAAACCGACAAGTGTTATGAAGTTGAAATGGCCTTCTCGGCAGCCAGCTATATTTGTAGCTCTCTAAGAAGTCGATTAGCAGATGACACAATTAACACAATTTATTTCCTACGATCCTTTTTTATAATTGTAATTTTTTTATAATAATTTTACTAAAGTAATAATTTAAAATAAGTATATTAAAAATAAGAACAAGTTTTAAACTCCGTATTGTGATTATAGTGCCATTGATTAAACTGATTTATAATTATTGTATTAATTTCAAGAAGAGTGCTGGTGTGCCTAAATTACCTAATTATTGTGATCTCATTTAATTAAGATTGATTTAGTTAGATTTAATATAAGTCATTAACATTACAAGATATTAATGACATTTGCTCTGAAATCTAGTAAGACCGAATTTAACCGCCTTGTTAATTTAACGAAATTAATTTTTATTGTTAATTCGTGATTGTTTGTTGATTATTACAATTTAAATAAAGTTGATTTAATAAGAAATAAAAGTTTTTTTATAAACTGTAATATACACTCAATTGAATATCTTTTATATAGCTGTTCAGAATGAAAAGGCAAAATATTTGTGACGTAACTAATCCGGACGGATCCGGTCGGACCGACAGAAATCCGGCCGCAACCGACCGGATTGAAATTGGTGCCGGATTGCAATCCCTAATACATATATATATAAAAGATTTGTATTTAAATAAGCAATGCAATCAGCCCTTTTAGTATCCACTACTGGACATGGGCCTCCTCATGTAAATTGTCGCGTGCATGAGGAATGGCCTTAAAGGAGTGGCCAAACTGAAGCGAATATCGCGTGGGACGTGAAGTCAAGCGATTCGCTCGCTCGCTTAGCCTCTCAAACTGACGCGATTTACCGCGCTTCATTATGGTTGATTACCTGGTAGGAAAACATGTATTTCGATCTCGAAGAAGAAGTTTTGACGTTACAGAAGAGTGTCTGAAGATTCGGAGTAAGTACAAAAGAAAATTAAGTAATAATTTGCCGTTTTGTTAAGGTGACAAAATGTTTTTTTATGGCCGTTACCAAATACACAAACGCCAATTATTTTTAACTCATGTCAAATGAGTTCCAATTTTAAATTTTCATACTAAAAATCCCATTGGGAACGACATTTCACAATTAACACCGAAATGACAGTGTGCCGCGCAAATCTCGCTGCAAATACACGCGACTATTTGCGTCGGCATGACTATACATGTCGGCTTGCACGATCGATTCGAGTGAATCGCGTCCTGGTACCTGCGTGGGATTCGCTTCAGTTATTGAATAGTGATCAAAACGCCATGCTGACCAAGCGGGTTGACGAATTCACTTTTTAGAGATGGTGTTGTTCCTCAGCGTCTGTGATAGCAGCTTTGTTATGCCTTAGTGTGCTTTTACGACACCTACAGGAACATATAGGGTGGTGATATTCTATTGGCGTTCTATTGGCGGACGAAGCCGAGGACGTCCATCTGCTAGATGGACAGACGACCTCATAAAGGTTGCGGGCACCCGCTGGATGCAGGTCGCTGCCGATAGGTCTAAATGGCGGACAATGGGGGAGGCCTATGTCCAGCAGTGGACGTCCAAGGGCTGAGAGGAAGGTATCAGTCGTCGTACAGGCACATGACAGAGACGGCGCTCTACAAAACTGAAGCCAGCCGATAGTCTCTTTCTAAAGGCTAATTAATGTGTATTACTTTCGGCCAGAAAGTTAAATAACTTTTAAATTAATAAGAATATAATCACCAAGTCGAGCGAGTTCTATTTCTTTATTGTCACCAAGGAACCTAAAGCTACATACGCACTTGCGGCTAACTGCCCCTGGGGCCAATCACAAAAGCGAGCAAAATGTGGTCGGCGGCATGTAGAGCGCTAAGTGGTATCATAAGAAATGTGTGCATATGCCCTTATAGCCGCGCGGCAAGCTGCAGGGGTGGTTAGCCACAAACCTAAACCTAACTCACCTTTAAATTTGCTGTCTATTCAGTATTTTTTGCTGCTACTTTAATTATTTTTCCATAAAAAATATCTGCAGGTTAAGATTCTTGTAGCTGTTAATGCTGCTCCATGCACAATGATTATTACTGTCTTTGCAGCAATCAACAAATTGTGATATAATGCATTCCCTAAATGTCATTGGTAGCACTAGCAAGCCACCAAATGCTTCTACAGCACACAAACCACTATGGCCCTTTTTGTATCTGGTAGTAAGACCATGACTTTAGAAAAATAAAACCTTGTACTTTAATAGTAAATTCACCTTAAAATCCTTTTAACAAGGAAAATTCACAGAAATACTGTTTGTATGTTTAAATATTTATAATTTCCTGTAAACTCAGTCTAAACCACAGACCTAATATTTTTGCTATTGCTAGGCATACAGTGTGCGAACGAGAATATAAACCAAAGTATGTTCACCATAAGTGAGTAGGAGTAGGAAGGAATTGCCACATGAAACATGATTTCAGGGACACTAAGGGGAGCCATGGTTTGTTTATGTCTTTAATGGCTCTAAATGTTTTGAATATTTTGTGCTCATTTCTTAGTGTACAGGGGAAATAACAGTTTACAATTTAGAATTAAATTAGAATTTAGAATATTAAATCATGGTATTAATTCAGTATTGGAGTAAATGCACTCTGAATGTGTTCGAGCATAATAATTAATAACCTGTGTGCAAGCCGTACTAGGGAACCTATGAAGATAACCTACTTGTTTCTTTTTACTATGGGATTAATGTGTAGCATTTACCTGAACTTAGAAGGGTCAATAGTCAATACACCAACATCAGGGTCAGGACTGACAATAAATTCATCATTTTGAGCATTATAACTCCATAGATCTCCGAGTGACCTTGCTACAGCCAAGAAAGGGATCTCATCCATTGGTGTATTCTTTTTTATTGGCCCTTTGTGACCTGGTCGGGGTCTATTCCACACAACACGAGGAACTCCGGCTTTTGAGACAACTTTGCCACCACATCTCTGAATGCGTTCCATTTCAGTAGTTGATTCAGGTTTGTGGTCAGATGTTAGTGGTTTTGCAGCCCATTCCTCACAACCTGGGAAAAAATATATATTTAATTTAACTTGGCTTTTATAATATTTAAACAAAAAAATAAGCAGCAAATCATGATCAACAAAATAAACTGTTTTTGAATAACTAAAATAAATAATTTGAAATGACTAAGAATGTCATTATTTATTGTCAAACCTAGTCCACCTTTAAATTTGCTTTAAATTGACCATCGATTTGATGTTGATTCACTATTTGTTCCCTGCTCATTAAATAATTTCTCATTTAATTTTGGTTTCTTGTAGATTTTAGACTAGTCTGTTCAAATTGTTAAGTAACATGACATTTTTAAATTTTGATAAATATGGGGAATCAATGTTGTTTTGAGGATATTTGTGTAGTTAGCTAAGCAAAGGTAGCTGCTTATTTTCGGTATGGAGTTATTTAACTTTCAGTAAGATTTTTCTAACTTGAAATTTTATTTAAGATGAAACAATGAAAATTCTGAAGAGAGCTGCCATCGATCTTCAGGCTCAAAACATAATATAAAAACAGACACTGCAATAACACACTACTCGAAAAGTCTCAGACCTTATCAAATGTCATACCAAAAATACCAGGATTGTTAATGGGTAATTAAAAGTCCTAGGATGTCCTGGTTTACAACAGGATTTGCTATCCACTTATATTATACAAACTATCTGATATGTATAATAATAAAAATATACATATTATATTTATATTCATTTAGAAAGTAACATATTTAGTAAAGTTTATATTCCCGAATCCCAAAAGCCCAAATAACATATACATTTAATAATTGTTTTGACAATGGGTTACTCACGATTTATTATTTATTTAAGCCGATATTTGGGTACAGTTAATGACGATATTTGGGTCCCGTTAATGACGTTCATGACTACAGTAGCAGTACCCTTGTCAGCTTTCAAAACAAGGATAGAAGGGTTATATTGCAGTTCCTTTATCCTGATAATTCTGTAGCCGTCAAGCTAGGTTTTGGAAGTTTCGATCGTCCGAGTAACAAATGCTGTCTCAATGCTTCTGCGTCATTGACAGGAAGTTTGTTTCGACTTATTATCTCCTCTATACTTCTTATAACTTTTTCCTAGGGGTATATGTGTCGGTAACGGTCTCACAAAGGTGTTTAAAATACCATGGCGAAAATCTAAGCAAGGGAAATGAACTGATACAGTTGATAGACTGTTGGCATATCTTTCTTATATAGAAGGAGTAACCGATAAGATTGGCAAGCTTTCGAGGAGTAAATAAGATATAATAACACAAGTCGGCAATAGCAGAGCACCTATTAGAGGCAGGAACCAATCATTGGATTGGATTACACCAACCAAAAGTAATTTCAACTACACACCATTACATATGGTTTTGGTCCGCTTCGGTCCGAGGCCATAGAAATTAAAAATGCCCAAATTTCAATTGAGAGGATGGATTTGTTGGCATGTACATGGGACCCCAGTGATTGAACTTTGCAAACCTAGAAAAGTAGACGAGTTTTCAAATTCACAATGCAAGGAACTTAATCAACAAAAACAAGTTCAATGTAGGCAGGTGGATTAAAAACCAACATGGAGGGTAGATAGATTTGTCTGTCAATAGCAACATCTCCACCCGCTTCTGCATTCTCACTGGGACTAAGGTTCATGTAACTGGACCAAAATATCCACTATAATAAATAAATAATATATTGTAAGTACCCCATTTACATAACAATTATTATGTTCAATCAAGATATCAAAAAATTTAAAATCTTATATACATTTAAGTTTGTTCATTTGAAATAGCACTACTTATTTCTTTGTTTTATTCAATTACAAGAAAAAATTAAAATTTTTAAATTACTAGTCACCTACGGAAACCCTCAAGCTTTATATGTATTCAATTCAATATAATACACATAAACCTCAAGCAGCTCAGTTTTTTTTATGCAATCACTATCCTAATAATAGGTAGTCAGAAAAGTTTGTGGCCTTTTTGACTGTTATATTTCTGGCTACACTGATCACTGGCGGGAAAGTGATATGCCGTTTGACAGCTGACTTTTTGTAATGGGGCAAATTGAAATTACAAGTTAAAAATTTTACCTTGTCATAAATTTTAACAATTTTAAAATGGAAGTTAATAAGGAGAAAATTAGTTTTAGAATTTCTTTTCGACAAGGATATGAATGCTTCTAGTACTCGAAAAGAGATTTGTGGTGGTTACTGAGAAGATGCTTTATCTAAAACTACTGCAAAAAATGGTTCAGTCCATTCAGGTTTGGTAATATTGATGTGAATGATGTTCCTTGCTGTGGTTGTCCTATTAAGGTAAATGTTGATTTTATCATATTGAAAAAATTGAAGTAGATCAACACATATCACATAAGCAGTCATCAAATTGCAGAAGAGCTTAGCATTCACCACTCAAGTTTTGGATCACTTGCATAAACTGAATTCTTTTAAAAAAAAAGCTAGATGTTTGGTTGCTGAGCCATTTCACGTCAGATCACTCAAAAATAAATAAAATAAAATTTCATGTCTTTCGATTTTTATGAAATTTGGCATGCTCGTTCGGGTACCCAAGAGAGTTCCAAATTCCAAATTTGAGGTCAGTCGGTCAATGAGTCATGAAGTTACGGGTCACTGAAAACGGGTCAATTTTCGGGTCACGGCCGGACATGTATTAGATTATCGCTTATAACTCCCTCATTTATTGAGCTAGAGGGTCATGTAATATATCATTGAAAAGGTATTTGAAAGCTGAATCAAATGGTGATAATATCTCAGAAATAGCATCATAAATAAAAAAATTACGTTTCCCAAAACTTCATGGACCTTGTCCTTGACCTAAAAAAAAAACTATACCAACAGATTTTTTAAATATTTGTGGAATCTGATTCAGCATCAAATGTACATGAATACTGCAAATAATCAGGGTGGGTAACTCATGGGCTCATGAGATATTGGTGTTTTTGTGACACTGCTGCGTCGTGATTTTGTGACATTTCGGAGTTTAGCCAGTAACTTGTCATTACCTAATAGTTATTAATATATTAGTCATAGATGACATTAAAGCTCATGACTAATGCTCATCAAACAAGTTTACAAAGAAGTACAAGAAAACCGCCATCTTTGTCTTAACAAATATATTTAATTTAAAAAAACAAAAATTTCTTTTCTTCTAAACTTGTCAAACTTTCATTATCATAGTCATGATTGTTGATAGAAAATGCATCTAGGCCTACTAGACTTCTGTGTGACAGATTATATCATTAACTATAATTGATAACTTGGGTCAATGGACAATTTAATGCATTGTAACAAATCAAATCACATCAGTTGAATTTCGTTTTGTCGAGACATCGGAGATTGAATCTGAAGTGTCGCTTCTTCATGAGAGACTAGAGGCAGCAGAGACTGTCTCTGGAACACACAAGTTTCATGCGTATTTGCCACTGGCGACGACCAGAAATCATTTAACTGTTAAGCGGTATTCTAATGCTGTGTCTTCTACCACCGTAAGACTGGCAAATCTCCGCGAACTGATACCAAGGAACGAAATTAGTGGATATATCATCTGTGAGTATGACCAACAGTGGTGGCTTGCGTTTGTGTTGGAACGTATTGATGAGAGACATGAAGTGAAAGTTCGATTTCTGCATCCCGCCGGTCCATCGCCTTCATTCACTTTTCCAAAGATAAATGATGATCTGGTCATTGCTCATGGACATGTAATAATGGCTGTGAATCCAACAACTCCGACAGGAATGACGTATCAGTTAAGCGCTGCAGTAGCAGCAGAGGCTACAGCTAAGTTGAATATGAAGAGTACATAGCAACAACACGTTTATGTACACTGAAATCTTATCAAGAACTCTTACGTTTACGGCCAAACGTTGGAACTAATAACATATATATTTCCATTTGATAGCAATATGTTGTCTCACTTATATTATCTAACTCACTACTCTTTAACTGACTTTCATCACTTGCTATGTAATAACTTACCAGTTTTGATTTGCTGAATACATCAAATTGCGAAATGTCACAAAATCGCGACGCAGCAGTGTCACAAAAACACCAATATCTCATGAGCCCATGAGTTACCCACCCAGATTATTTGCAGTATTCATGTACATTTGATGCTGAATCAGATTCCACAAAGATTTAAAAAATCTGTTGGTATACTTTTTTTTTAGGTCAAGGACAAGGTCCATGAAGTTTTGGGAAATGTAATTTTTTTATTTATGATGTTATTTCTGAGATATTGGCACCATTTGATTCAGCTTTCAAATACCTTTTCAATGATATATTACATGACCCTCTAGCTCAATAAATGAGGGAGTTATAAGCGATAATCTAATACATGTCCGGCCGTGACCCGAAAATTGACCCGTTTTCAGTGACCCGTAACTTCATGACTCATTGACCGACTGACCTCAAATTTGGAATTTGGAACCCTCTTGGGTACCCGAACGAGCATACCAAATTTCATAAAAATCGAAAGACATGAAAAATATTGACCGAGTGATCTGACGTGAAATGGCCCTGCTGCATGATTTAAATGACAGAAACTATAAAATTTCCATATGGGAAATGTTACCAAAATGAAATGAAATTGATCCATTTCTGAAGAGATTGGTAACAGGCTTGGTCACAAAGCCTTCACAAATATTCCCAAAGATAGGCCTCACTCTGAACAAAGTCAGTCACGTTATGTGTATGGTGGGACTGGAAAGGCATTGTGTATTACGAGCTTTTGCCACATGGCCAAACGATTAATTCTGATGTCTACTGTGAGCAATTAGTAAAATTGAAACAAGCACTTCTCTCAAAATTAATAAATAGAAAAGATTTAGTTTTCTATTACGAAAATGCTCACCTGCTTAAATCTTTGATGGATGACTACACAAAAATTGATGGACCTTAGTTGGTCCAATCAATGCATCCTTCATAGAGTCCAGACATAGCACCTTTGGATTATCATTTATTCCGCTCTTTACAAACCATTATAAACCATTTAAATCAGTTTTTCACTCAGAAACCTCAAAGATTTTATAGCAGTGGGATAATGGCTCTGCCAGAAAAATGGCAAAAGATAGTCTAATTGAATAGACAATATTCAGTTCAATAAATATTTATGTAATACAAAAAAGTTTTTATTATTTTCACTATTTTTAAAAGACTGAGAACTTATCTGACTACCTAATATAACAACCTCTTTGAATATAAACTTACCATTTTTCTGGTAACCAAGAACAATAGCAGAGTCCCCAACATGTCCTATGTATATTTTGCCTCTGCGTATAAAAGCCACACTTGCTGTAGTGCCAGCAGTGCTCGGCAGACCTGTCACTGTTTTGGGCCATTTTTCTGGAAAAATATTTTATGAATACCTTTTATTTTCAATCATGCTTGTCCCTTTTTGAAGGAAATCTTTTTGTTCCATTATGTTTCCTATTCCCCATCTTTTTGACCATTTTTCCTAATTCAGTCCTAAATCTCCAAAGCTTTATCCAGCTGTGTTTGTCATTTTGAGTCAATATGGACATATATTGCAGATGTTAATAGGTGACAGTATTTTATTATTTAAACCCATATACATGATGTATATCAGATCCACATACCACCAGGTCTCTGAAGTTCATAAAAAAATAAGCACTGTAAATGAGTGTGTTCTTAAGTCTTCGCATAACATTGTAAAAGGGAACATGAATCAATACAAAACTGAAACTCGTAATACTGCTTTCACTTTGCCAAGTGGATTTCCCAAAAATTGTGCAAAGATAAATTGTGTGTTGCTGTATTATCTAACCTACGCACACAAACAAAACAGCGTAACGACCATCTGAATAGCTTTTGTATATTCCTCAATGTCAAACTACTCAAGACAAAAAATGAACAGTAAAAACAAGGTCAAGTTAAACATTTCGTACAATCACTCGAGATTCTCCTTGGAGACTTTAAAGGTGCCCTCACTAAAGCAAACAATACAACAGAAATAGTTGTTTATAACCTAGTAATTTGACATTTACCTAATTCCTTCCACATGTTCAAGTGGGTCAACATATAACCATTTCTAATGGCTTTGAGAACGTCCTCGTCATTGTCGGACCAAAATTGCCGCTGTTTCACAATGGAGTCCATCAGGTGCTCCTTAGCGAACGCTGCAGCCTCGCTCCCGCCGTGACCATCGTATATCCCAAAGAAAGCGTACTCTAAATCTCTCTCGTCTTCCGTTTGTTGATACGCAACAGAAAACAAATCTTCCATGTACTTTCTCCCGCCCTGACTACAATGCCCAGTCACCCGCAAATTAACACCAATAGATGCTGGCATTTTCAAATCATAACACTACAACTTAACAACAAAATATTATGATTTCACTATAACACAAGCGTTTTCTCAGACATTTTGCATTTGCAATAAGCGACTCGCGAGTAGGGACTGACTACAGGTCACGTGGACATATTGATCACTACGCGTGCCCAGTTGGATATACCGTTTATCGTAAGTTAGAGAGAGATAACTATAATAAGTCCGCTTCTGTTAATAAAAAACTAGACGCCATGATTGTTTCCGCCATTTTCCTCAAATCTCAATAGTGGATTTAAAAATATTACTATAGGTTTTATTTCTAAGCAACTAGGCTTTTCATCTTGGGTAATAATCGTAACAAAAAAAAATCCAGTATTTAAGTTTTAAAAGGAATAGCTATTAAAACTTAGCTTTGGTTTATATTTAAAGAGTATAAAAATATTTAGGATGTTGCGTTTTGTTTAATGTATTTATAAATTAGGCTGCGTTCCAATAGATGCGACAATCATCCTAGGGCATTCAAATCGTTCTGCGTCTCTTTTTGGATTATGAAGATAGAAAAGAATGCACAATATTTAGATTGGCAAAAGCAATACCGCAGTTGTTAGGACTAGACTGCGCGCACGATAAGTCTGCACGTAGCGGAAATCGGTACTATTTTTGACAAACGGCCATATTATAATAAAGCGAAAAGTGAAAGTTTATTGTTTTTGTTTTTTAATTAACACGTTAACCGCCATGGCGAACACACCATGAGTGACAGACTATCATCCCCCAAGGCCTCGCGAAAAGTGGAAAAATAGTCAATTTACGCCATCGTGTTTTTCACGTTAAAATGAATAAATATAAGTAAATAAATAGTCAAATATAAATATGCTATAGTCTGTATCTTTAAATTTGAGTTCGCCGGCCCGCTACAAACATTTGAATGTGGGTTGCTCGCGCGGTTACCGGTGTCCGACACGGCCTGAATGGAACAATGGGGTGTCGCTCACATGGTGTTCGTCACGGCTCGAATGGAAAAGTAGTGATTTTTCTTTGGCAGTTAACGTGTTAAGAGGCGTATTACTAAATAGAGTTCTGAAAGATTAGGCATATTCAAACCCGGCTACACTTCGCTCAAGGTCACCCGTTCAACTCGCCGTGCTATAGTTAAAATAAACAATGTTGATACTTTTTCCTATTATTGAATTATTTTTTACAAAGATAGACCTACAAGTAAGTTTAGTATATACATATTAAAAAATCAATGAATTGCATTGTTTTTTTATTATTTGTTACTATCTGTTGCCCGTGGCTTCGCTCCTGTTACCGTGATTGTAAGGAAAACAAAATAACAAACAGTAAAGTACAAATAGTAGAACTAAATTTAATATTTAATATATTACTTTATAAATTTGCATGCCAAGCTGCGGCAAAACATATTGAACTTAATTCTAAATAACACCTATACTGACCATGTTTTATGCATATTAATAATCCTTTCTTTATTAATTTACGATCTTTTTCTTTTTAGTTTGTAAGCTTTTTTTCAGGTTTATACACAATAAATAAATATTACATTACTTTAATTCAATATATTACAACTATTATAAAACTGTAGGTAGTTAGTTAGAGAGGTAGATAGAGTAGGTAGGTTACTTAGTGTAGGTAGGTGGGGCCAGGTTCTTATGTTAAACGTAGTTAGAAAAGTATTTCTCTTAGTGGTATCAATCTGGCTTTTCGAGAATCAATTATTTCTGGGAGGATACAGTCATGATAAAAACGTGACAACTTTGGTAACATTTGGTTTTCCCAAAAATCATCGTCTTTGTGAACTCTCACTACTTTGATTGCGTAATTAGGACCAGTCCATACTGCAAATAAGCATATTTGCTTATTTGCAATATGAAGCTGGCCCTGGACTTGGTAAAACCAGTCGTGTTTTATATTCATGGTAAGTTCGCCGGAATTGTTCAGTTTGAAGCATTTAATTTTTTTGCTTGCAATCGCTTCTTCTGGATCGATACCGAATGCGGAAGAAGGACATTTAATTTCTATTAGTCCTTCTTCGCAGATGCCATTAGGAGAAGCCCTCAGAAAGCAGTACTGTTCATCGATAAACAACCCACATTGTTCAATTTGAATGTTTTCTTGTACACCCAATTGTTTTAAAGCCTTGGCTTCATTTTATTTTCCATGTCTAATGGAAGGTACATGGCCTAAATCAGTGGTTCTCAAACTTTTTAAATGACGGAACCCTTTTGGGAAGCAAAATACTTGATGGAACCCTACAATAAAACAATTATTTTTATAAGTGTATTCTATATTAATCAGCATAATAAAAGTACAATGTATCAGTTACTAATTATTATTTACTTCACCACTTGGTAAGGACAATAATAGAAAACATTAAAAAAGAAAAAATCTAACTAGTGGGAGGTATGAAACTGTTTTTTATTTTTCATCAATTGCTTGATATCAGGTTTGATGGAAGAAAGTTGGAGTCTCATATCAGCTTCGGCGTCCAGTCTATTGCGATATTTTGTTTTCGTGGCTGCGTAGGTAGAGAATCCTGTTTCGCACAAATATGTAGTTGGGAACGGGAGAAGAATATCCAGAGCCATTTGGCCAAGCATTGCATATTCATCTTGGATTCTGCACCAAAAATCATTAAGAGGCGTCGTTTTGAACAATGACTCCATACTTGTGTCTGATGACATTTCTAAAAGAGATTCATATATCTCATTTGACATGTTTTCAGGCTTTTCCAAGTTGGGTAAAAAAGGATTATGAATCCAGGAGTTCACTTTAATTTTTGTATTGTGTTCTTCGGGAAAATACTTTTCAAAAGTTGCGCGCATCGAACTGAGATATTGGACCAATTCTTCAAACACATTATCTTCAAACATTTCTGAGTCGTTTTCGCTAACAAACTCACTGAGTAACGTAAAACTTTCTATTTCTTTCTTACCAATGCAAATGATCCAAAAATCTAATTTTCTTTTAAAAGCAGTTATTTTATTATAGGCCTGAAACACTGTTGTCTGTTTACCTTGCAACGATAAATTTAATTCGTTAAGTTTTTGAAAGATATCCGCCATAAAAGACAATCGGAACAACCAAGTTTTATCATACAAACGGTCCTTCAAATTAAAAGAAGTATCTGCTGAAAGAAACATTTGTAACTCGGCTCTAAGTTCAAATAGCCTTGTTAAAGTTTTTCCCCGAGACAGCCATCGCACTTCTGTATGGAGCAGCAGTGTTTTATGTTTGCTGCCATAATCTTCACACAATAATGAGAACAATCGGGATTGTAGTGGTCGTGATTTGATAAAATTAATTATTTTTACCGCTTCATCCATAACTAATTTTAGATTAGACGGCATTTGCTTCATCGCAAGTGCTTGTCTATGCAGAATACAATGACTGGAACTACAATTAGGCGCTTTATTTTTAATTCGTGACACTGCTCCTGCTGTTTTACCTGTCATCGCCTTGGCCCCATCTGTACAAATGTCAATGCAATTGTTCCAACTGAGATTATGTTCTTCAAAAAATATATTTATTTTATTAAAAATTTCTTCCCCGGTAGTGTTTGTAAGCAGCGATGAACACATAAGCATGTCTTCTTCAAAAGAACTTTTATATGGATATCTCACAATAACCAGCAGGATAGCCAAACCAGCGACATCAGTCGACTCGTCCATTTGCAAAGCGAATCGTGTATTTTGTAGACGTGTAACTAGTTCTTGTTTGACGTAGCTTGCCAGATCATGGATTCGTCGTGAAACAGTATCGTTTGATAGCGGAACAGTAGAAAGATGCTTTGCAGATTTTTCATCAAGCATACATTTTGTTATGTCTAATACACATGGTTTTATTAATTTCTCAGCGATAGTGTGCGCTTCACCTGCTTGTGCAATGCGATAGCTAACTAAGTATGATGCCTCCGTGGCCTTTTCGTTGGTAGTTTGTGTTACATGCATCATATTTTTTTGACTTTCTAATAACTGATCTTTTTTGCGAACAAAAAATTCTTTATTCTTGTCTTTAGTCTCGGGGTGTACGGTTTCTAAATGTCGACGCAATTTGGCAGGTGCCATGGAACTATTAGGAAGCAGTTTACTACAGAGCATGCAGAGAGGTGAGCCGTTGGAATCAACAAATCCGAAACTGATATAAGATTCATCATACTTCCTTTTTTTCGTCTTTGAAACCGTCGAGCTTGACGTCGTGGCACTCGTGGCATCATCTTCTGGATCGGTGATTGCTAAATTCTCCGCGCGCATTGCTTTTGAACATTCAGCGTCATTAGAAGATGTTGTTGGAACACGTTTAACACCTTTAAGCCAACGTTCCATTCTTCTTTATTTATAATGTTACAAGTCAGGATAGTGGGGTTTAAATAATGCACAATCGTTACTGCGTATAAGAGACTAAATTTAGAACCTACAGGGAAGAAATGTATAAAACTGAGACAACAGAATACAGCAGGCAGTAAAACAATGAACACTAGTTTCTCGCTAGCGAGCTTGTAAGTAGGTAGTAACTTATCGCTCCGAACGCTAATCATCAACTGACGACGCCAACGCGCGATCGCCGCTTTTATACTTAGTCCTAGACTCGATCTCAAATATTCTCGAAAATACTCGAGTCGGCACCTTTGATAAACAAAAAGCAAAAATAAAAACAGAAATTTAAAAATAGCGTTGTAAACAATATCGACTTTATCCTTTGAAGTTAGAGACGAAAGTCGCTAGTTGACAACTATAGCGTCTAATTCAGAGGCGGCTTTTATCAAAGAGACTGAGCGCTTACAAGTATACTACCCGCTCGTTTTAAGTTTGCCGCTGGCGATAGGTATGAGTGTATGACGTTCGAAATTTTTTATTTAATTGTAACAATAAAAATTGTGTACGTTAGATATTTGGGTAAAACTATGACACATTATAAGTTTTGTTGTCACGTGGGGGAGGGTACGCGCATTCCACAGACCGGCAAACTTAGAGCGAACGCGTTGTACAAGTATAAAATTGTTGAGACCAAACTTATGAGATATTGTACCAGCTAATGTAACACAAGCTTATACAAATACAAATAAATAAATAAATAACATTCATAGCGTTTTGTCTCCGCGCGGCCGCGGAGTCCGCACAGCCGCGGAGCGACCAGAGAGAGGTGTTTTGATTTTTTTATTTCTAAATTCTTGCGGAACCCCGACAGAGGTATCACGGAACCCTAGGGTTCCGCGGAACACACTTAGAGTATAGCTGGCCTAAATCATACCTATATAAAATATTCTTCACCAATGGTGCCGAATTCTGATTTGGACGCCTCTTGCAGATTTTGCAAAACTTTGATGCCGTCAAAATGTTTCGACGAAGTTCGAGCCATAATGCGCTTTCTGCTTGTAATATGGTGCTGCGCTCTATCTTAAAACGTTTCAGCGCCTGTTGTTTAAGGTTATATAAAAACAATTCCTTCGCATTTTCAAAATCATTTTGCCCCATATCTGGGCGTTGACATTCATTACCATAGTGCCCGTCAGTTTTACTAAAATTCAATTTGGTTCTGCTGCGCTTTATTGTATTTCTATTTTTGGCATGCCGCTTTTGCTCTAGTTTTTTTATAGTCTTTCCTGGGCTCTTGCCCCACAGTGTTTTGTATAATGTGTATTGCGGTTTACCACTATTGAACGTCACTACTGCTGCGTAACAGCGTGCTTTATAAGAGTCTTTAAAAGAATAATTGACTCTTTTGCCACCCATTACTTTGGCTACTACACTATTAAATTGTTCGGCGCGATTGTTTGTGAAATTTTGCAGAAGGCTCCTGGAATTAAATGCCAGTTGAGATGCGTTCTTTCGCAATTTGAGCATTAAAGTTGGTACCATCGGAACTACATTTTGTTCTGCTTTCCTTTCTGGTGTGCAGTAATAATCTTCACAATCAGTGTGGTCACCAAAAATATGGCATGTACTATTTAATATGTCTTTCTGCAAATTAAGTATTTTTGTCTCGGTTGAGTAATTTTGTTCATTTCTAAACTTACTTGCAGTACGGTTAGCAGTATGTAGCCTAGTAAGCCGATCTCCGGTCAAAATTTTACGTTCATTAAGAGGTATAGCAGTATCATTTTGCAATTGCATGTTTCTTCCGTTGTAGTTGCGCAACAAATGGTTAGTACACTCTATTTTTTGTACAAGCACATCAGGATAAGGTCTACTTTCGAGAATGCTTTTGTAAGTACTCGAGTCACCGTCAGCTATTAATATATTATATATAAGATTTCTTTCCTTTATCGAGCAATTAAAACCTTCAACCAGAATTGCTTGTTCCATACTGGTAGATGAACCAGAGTTGATTTTTTGTGCAATTATGCTCTCTTGCAGACACGCCTTTTTTAAAAGCGCGAGCGCAGATAACGCAATATTTGTTACGAACTCCAACATGCAGGACTTTTCCAGTATGTTCCCCAATTATTGCTGCACAACCAGATAAAGCGGAATAATTTGTTTTATAAGATCGTTTGCTCCAACATGCATCAGCTTCTACTGGCACCATTGCTATTCCTGCATCATTGACGTCACCACGTAATATTGCAGCTTCTTGTTCTTGTTTGGCAGCTTGTTTCATTGACTCTTCAGCCGTTATACGCCATATTTCAGCAATATCATCATGTGTAGAGCTAAATAATCGGAATGGCATAGATGGTAAATCCATCGAAGCATTGAGTTCGTTGAGATTCGATAAGCCTATTCCTATTAGAATGGCTCCTGATACCGCTCCAGCATTTGCATCAAATTTAAGACAATTATCGTCGCATGTTTTCAATTCAAAAGTAGAACCGCACATACGACATTCAAAAGAAAATTTTGAGATGAGTCCTTTTTGTTTCTCTTGCACTAATTTCAAATTATTCAGTCTGCAACCGAATTTTTCACCATGTTTCTCAATTTCAAATAATTGACTCATAAAGTATTGGAAATCAATTATTCTCCGTCCCTCAACAACATGATCTGCTACCTGAAATAATTATGCATTATTTATTAGGTAGTAGTATAGATTGCATAATAGAAGAGAAGAAGAAACACGGCAATTAAACATTAGCTTTTTAGCTTTATAATATAAACTAGGTTTCGGCGGCGCCCGCCGGGCGCCGGCCTCCCCCTAATGGGGGGGGGGGGGACGCTCCGGGCTTCGCCCTGCGCGGAGCTCGGCCTGCGGCCTCGCTTAAGTTACACGCTGAGAGAGATCGCTGTAGTTGATGTTGTGCGGGATCTGCATAAGAATTCCAAATCCCTAACCAGCCTCCCCCGAACCCCCCGGATATCAATTTTCATCCGGATCGGATGAATTCGAAAAATGGCCGCCATCTTGGATTCGCGATCTTAAAAAAATTTTTACCTCAATAGAAAAAGATCGTCATGATAAACAATATTAGTTTGAGCACCGATCCGATATGTCTACCCGTTTCGGAGATGTCTTCCGAAGAATTTTGTGTGGCGGCCATCTTGGAAATAACCATAAATCCTTAATCAGGCTCCCCTGAACCCCCCAGATATCAATTTTCATCCAGATCGGACAACTTGAAATTTTGGTGGTGCGGTAGTCCGGTCGCTCCGGGCTTCGCCCTACGCGGATCTCGGCCTGCGGCCTCGTTAGACGCAGCTCGGCCTTCGGCCTCGCGTAAGTTACACAGAGTACGCGGCTGGTGGTGCGGTAGTCCGGTCGCTCCGAGCTTCGCTCTACGCGGATCTCGGCCTGCGGCCTCGTCAGACGCAGCTCGGCCTACGGCCTCGCGTAAGTTACACAGCATGCGCGGCTGGTGGTGCCGTAGTCCGGACGCTCCGGGCTTCGCCCTACGCGGATCTCGGCCTGCGGCCTCGTTAGACGCAGCTCGGCCTACGGCCTCGCGTAAGTTACACAGTAATCGAATTTGAACGCTCCGGGCTTCGCCCTACGCGGAGCTCGGCCTGCGGCCTCGCTGTATAGCCGCCATCTTCAAAAAGGGTTGAATATAAATAATAATTCCAAATCCTTAGTCAGGATCCCCTAAACCCCCCAGATATCGATTTTTATCCGAATCGGATGAATTTGGAAAAATAGCCGCCATCTTGAAAAAAAATTTTCCCCTCAGTGGAATGAAATCGTCATGATAAACAATATTAGTTTGAGCACCAACCCGATATCTCTAACCGTTTCGGAGCCGTCGCTGAGAGAATTTCGTATGGCGGCCATCTTGGAAAATTTCGGCACCTACCCTAAATCTTCAAATTTCCTCCTCGATTTTCCACCTCGAAACACATTCGCTCAGAAATTTCTAAATTTCCCAAAGTTTTTTTTAAATTTCCGCCATTTTGTGTCCGCCATCTTGGATTTTTTTTTCCGCCTAATTTCCCCATAGACCAGAGTTTCCAACGAGGGGAAATTCCACCTCGCGTCCCTCGCCCGATTCGAGCTACCGCCTCGGAAATGCCCTCGGACCCCAAAATCGAAATTTCCACTTTGTATGGCAGCCATCTTGAAAAATGGCGGAATTAAAAAAATGTTCCAAAATCCCGAATCGGGGTCCCCTGAACTCCCCGGGTATTAAATTTCATCCCGATCGGAGGAATTTTAAAAATGGCCGCCATCTTGGATTCGCCATCTTGGAAAAAAAAATTGGTCCAGCCCGCTCCCGGTGCAAGTCCCGGGCGAGCTCGGCCTGCGGCCTCGCCCGCGCCGCTCGGCCTCCGGCCTCGCGGGAGTTATGGGCGATCGAAATTTGAAATTTCAATTGACGGCCGCCATCTTGGAAACGGCGGGATCGAAAAACCGACCCGAAATTCTCAATCGGGGCCCTCACTACCCCCCGGATGCCGATTTCCACCCCCCTCGGACAAACTTGAAAATCGGCCGCCATCTTGAATCGGCCATTTTGAAAAAATTTTTTGTCCACGAGAAGGCTCACCTCGGCCCGAATGACATTTGGTCGAGCACCCCCGACTTACCTCTTACCGTTTCCGAGCTACGAACTAAAACATTTTGTATGGAGGCGACGCTGGACGTTCGAAATTCAAATTTTCGCGACGCCCGCTGGCGTCTGCCGGCGGTTCCCTATGACATTCGGTCGAGCACCCCCCGCGTAGCTGTTACCGTTGGGTCTGGCCGTTCAAATTTTTCATCAGGTATGGTCAACTCGAAGAAGTCGGATTTTTCTCGAGGTCACTGGACCCATCGGCGTACTTTCTCATTCAAAGTTCCTCACCCACCAGGCGGGAACCGGGAGATCGAGATGTCAGTCAGTCAGTCAGTGGTAATCCAGCTTTATATAGTATAACTAGGTTTCGGCGGCGCCCCCCGGGCGCCGGCCTCCCCCTAATGGGGGGGGACGCTCCGGGCTTCGCCCTGCGCGGAGCTCGGCCTGCGGCCTCGCTTAAGTTACACACTGAGAGAGATCGCTGTAGTTGATGTTGTGCGGGATCTGCATAAGAATTCCAAATCCCTAACCAGCCTCCCCCGAACCCCCCGGATATCAATTTTCATCCGGATCGGACGAATTCGAAAAATGGCCGCCATCTTGGATTCGCCATCTTAAAAAAATTTTTACCTCAATAGAAAAAGATCGTCATGATAAACAATATTAGTTTGAGCACCGATCCGATATGTCTACCCGTTTCGGAGATGTCTTCCGAAGAATTTTTTGTGGCGGCCATCTTGGAAATAACCACAAATCCTTAATCAGTGTCCCCTGAACCCACCAGATATCAATTTTCATCCGGATCGGACAACTTGAAATTTTGGTGGTGCCGTAGTCCGGACGCTCCGGGCTTCGCCCTACGCGGATCTCGGCCTGCGGCCTCGTTACACGCAGCTCGGCCTTCGGCCTCGCGTAAGTTACACAATGATCAAATTCGGACGCTCCGGGCTTCGCCCTACGCGGATCTCGGCCTGCGGCCTCGTTAGACGCAGCTCGGCCTGCGGCCTCGCGTAAGTTACACAGAGTACGCGGCTGGTGGTGCGGTAGTCCGGTCGCTCCGAGCTTCGCTCTACGCGGATCTCGGCCTGCGGCCTCGTTAGACGCAGCTCGGCCTACGGCCTCGCGTAAGTTACACATGGTGCGCGGCGGCTGGTGGTGCCGTAGTCCGGACGCTCCGGGCTTCGCCCTACGCGGATCTCGGCCTGCGGCCTCGTCAGACGCAGCTCGGCCTTCGGCCTCGCGTAAGTTACACAGTGATCGAATTCGGACGCTCCGGGCTTCGCCCTACGCGGAGCTCGGCCTGCGGCCTCGCTGTATAACCGCCATCTTCAAAAAGGGTGGAAAATAAATAATAATCCCAAATCCTTAGTCAGGATCCCCTGAACCCCCCAGATATCGATTTTTATCCGAATCGGATGAATTTGGAAAAAGGCCACCATCTTGGATTCGCCATCTTGAAAAAAAATTTTCCCCTCAGTGGAATGAAATCGTCATGATAAACAATATTAGTTTGAGCACCAACCCGATATCTCTAACCGTTTCGGAGCCGTCGCTGAGAGAATTTCGTATGGCGGCCATCTTGGAAAATTTCGGCACCTACCCTAAATCCTCAAATTTCCTCCTCGATTTTCCACCTCGAAACACATTCGCTCAGAAATTTCTAAATATCCCAAAGTTTTTTTTTAAATTTCCGCCATTTTGTGTCCGCCATCTTGGATTTTTTTTTCCGCCTAATTTCCCCATAGACCAGAGTTTCCAACGAGGGGAAATTCCACCCCGCGTCCCTCGCCCGATTCGAGCTACCGCCTCGGAAATGCCCTCGGACCCCAAAATCGAAATTTCCACTTTGTATGGCAGCCATCTTGAAAAATGGCGGAATTAAAAAAATGTTCCAAAATCCCGAATCAGGGTCCCCTGAACTCCCCGGGTTTTAAATTTCATCCCGATCGGAGGAATTTTAAAAATGGCCGGCATCTTGGATTCGCCATCTTGGAAAAAAAAATTGGTCCAGTGGAAGGACATCGACTCGCCCCACCACATTAGTTCGAGCCCCGATCCGATATCTCCGACCGTTCGGGAGCGACGGTCGAAATAAATTTGTATGGCGGCCATCTTGAATCCGCCATTTTGAATTTTCATCGCGCTCTCGTCAAAGTGCCGGCGGTTCTCTATGACATTCGGTCGAGCACCACGTGACTATCTCTCACCGTTCAGGCGGGCCGTCGACCGTCGAGCTGAAGGTCCACCGGACGAGGACGGGCCCGCTCCCGGTGCAAGTGCCGGGCGAGCTCGGCCTGCGGCCTCGCCCGCGCCGCTCGGCCTCCGGCCTCGCGGGAGTTACGGCCGATCGAAATTTGAAATTTCAATTGACGGCCGCCATCTTGGAAACGGCGGGATCGAAAAACCGACCCGAAATTCTCAATCGGGGCCCCCACTACCCCCCGGATGCCGATTTCCACCCCCCTCGGACCAACTTGAAAATCGGCCGCCATCTTGAATTCGCCATTTTGAAAAAATTTTTTGCCCACGAGAAGGCTAACCCCGGCCCGAATGACATTTGGTCGAGCACCCCCGACTTACCTCTTACCGTTTCCGAGCTACGAGCTAGAACATTTTGTATGGAGGCGACGCTGGACGTTCGAAATTCAAATTTTCGCGACGCGCTCTGGCATCTGCCGGCAGTTCCCTATGACATTTGGTCGAGCACCCCCCGCGTAGCTGTTACTGATTGGCTTGGCCGTTGGAATTTTTCATCAGGTATGGTCAACTCGAAGAAGTCGGATTTTTCTCGAGGTCACAGGACCCATCGGCGTACTTCCTCATTCAAAGTTTCTCACCTGGGTGGTGGGAACCGGGAGATCGAGATGTCAGTGAGTGAGTGAGTGGTAATCCAGCTTTATATAGTATAATAATAATAATAATAATAATAATAATAATAATAATAACTAGGTTTCGGCGGCGCCCCCCGGGCGCCGGCCTCCCCCTAATGGGGGGGACGCTCCGGGCTTCGCCCTGCGCGGAGCTCGGCCTTCGGCCTCGCTTAAGTTACACACTGAGAGAGATCGCTGTAGTTGATGTTGTGAGGGACCTGCATAAGAATACCAAATCCCTAACCAGCCTCCCCCGAACCCCCCAGATATCAATTTTCATCCGGATCGGACGAATTCGAAAAAAGGCCGCCATCTTGGATTCGCCATCTTAAAAAAATTTTTACCTCAATAGAAAAAGATCGTCATGATAAACAATATTAGTTTGAGCACCGATCCGATATGTCTACCCGTTTCGGAGATGTCTTCCGAAGAATTTTTTGTGGCGGCCATCTTGGAAATAACCACAAATCCTTAATCAGTGTCCCCCGAACCCACCAGATATCAATTTTCATCCGGATCGGACAACTTGAAATTTTGGTGGTGCCGTAGTCCGGACGCTCCGGGCTTCGCCCTACGCGGATCTCGGCCTGCGGCCTCGTTAGACGCAGCTCGGCCTTCGGCCTCGCGTAAGTTACACAACATGCGTGGCTGATGGTGCCGTAGTCCGGACGCTCCGGGCTTCGCCCTACGCGGATCTCGGCCTGCGGCCTCGTTAGACGCAGCTCGGCCTTCGGCCTCGCATAAGTTACACAGACTACGCGGCTGGTGGTGCGGTAGTCCGGTAGTCCGGTCGCTCCGAGCTTCGCTCTACGCGGATCTCGGCCTGCGGCCTCGTTAGACGCAGCTCGGCCTACGGCCTCGCGTAAGTTACACAGAGTACGCGGCTGGTGGTGTGGTAGTCCGGTCGCTCCGAGCTTCGCTCTACGCGGATCTCGGCCTGCGGTCTCGTTAGACGCAGCTCGGCCTACGGCCTCGCGTAAGTTACACATCGTGCGCGGCGGCTGGTGGTGCCGTAGTCCGGTCGCTCCGGGCTTCGCCCTACGCGGATCTCGGCCTGCGGCCTCGTCAGACGCAGCTCGGCCTTTGGCCTCGCGTAAGTTACACAGTGATCGAATTCGGACGCTCCGGGCTTCGCCCTACGCGGAGCTCGGCCTGCGGCCTCGCTGTATAGCCGCCGTCTTCAAAAAGGGTGGAAAATAAATAATAATTCCAAATCCTTAGTCAGGATCCCCCGAACCCCCCAGATATCAATTTTCATCCGGATCGGACGAATTCGAAAAAAGGCCGCCATCTTGGATTCGCAATCTTAAAAAAAATTTTACCTCAATAGAAAAAGATCGTCATGATAAACAATATTAGTTTGAGCACCGATCCGATATGTCTACCCGTTTCGGAGATGTCTTCCGAAGAATTTTGTGTGGCGGCCATCTTGGAAATAACCATAAATCCTTAATCAGGGTCCCCTGAACCCCCCAGATATCAATTTTCATCCAGATCGGACAACTTGAAATTTTGGTGGTGCGGTAGTCCGGTCGCTCCGGGCTTCGCCCTACGCGGATCTCGGCCTGCGGCCTCGTTAGACGCAGCTCGGCCTTCGGCCTCGCGTAAGTTACACAGAGTACGCGGCTGGTGGTGCGGTAGTCCGGTCGCTCCGAGCTTCGCTCTACGCGGATCTCGGCCTGCGGCCTCGTCAGACGCAGCTCGGCCTACGGCCTCGCGTAAGTTACACAGAGTACGCGGCTGGTGGTGCGGTAGTCCGGTCGCTCCGAGCTTCGCTCTACGCGGATCTCGGCCTGCGGCCTCGTTAGACGCAGCTCGGCCTACGGCCTCGCGTAAGTTACACATGGTGCGCGGCGGCTGGTGGTGCCGTAGTCCGGTCGCTCCGGGCTTCGCCCTACGCGGATCTCGGCCTGCGGCCTCGTCAGACGCAGCTCGGCCTTCGGCCTCGCGTAAGTTACACAGTGATCGAATTCGGACGCTCCGGGCTTCGCCCTACGCGGAGCTCGGCCTGCGGCCTCGCTGTATAGCCGCCATCTTCAAAAAGGGTTGAATATAAATAATAATTCCAAATCCTTAGTCAGGATCCCCTAAACCCCCCCAGATATCGATTTTTATCCGAATCCGATGAAGTTGGAAAAAGGCCGCCATCTTGGATTCGCCATCTTGAAAAAAAACTCTCCCCTCAGTAAAATGAAATCGTCATGATAAACAATATTAGTTTGAGCACCAACCCGATATCTCTAACCGTTTCGGAGCCGTCGCTGAGAGAATTTCGTATGGCGGCCATCTTGGAAAATTTCGGCACCTACCCTAAATCCTCAAATTTCCTCCTCGATTTTCCACCTCGAAACACATTCGCTCAGAAATTTCTAAATTTCCCAAGGTTTTTTTTAAATTTCCGCCATTTTGTGTCCGCCATCTTGGATTTTTTTTTTCCGCCTAATTTCCCCATAGACCAGAGTTTCCAACGAGGGGAAATTCCACCTCGCGTCCCTCGCCCGATTCGAGCTACCGCCTCGGAAATGCCCTCGGACCCCAAAATCGAAATTTCCACTTTGTATGGCAGCCATCTTGAAAAATGGCGGAATTAAAAAAATGTTCCAAAATCCCGAATCGGGGTCCCCTGAACTCCCCGGGTATGAAATTTCATCCCGATCGGAGGAATTTTAAAAATGGCCGCCATCTTGGATTCGCCATCTTGGAAAAAAAAAATTCGTCCAGTGGAAGGACATCGACTCGCCCCACCACATTAGTTCGAGCCCCGATCCGATATCTCCGACCGTTCGGGAGCGACGGTCGAAATAAATTTGTATGGCAGCCATCTTGAATCCGCCATTTTGAATTTTCATCGCGCTCTCGCCAAAGTGCCGGCGGTTCTCTATGACATTCGGTCGAGCACCACGTGACTATCTCTCACCGTTCGGGCGGGCCGTCGACCGTCGAGCTGAAGGTCCACCGGATGCGGACGGGCCCGCTCCGGGTGCAAGTCCCGGGCGAGCTCGGCCTGCGGCCTCGCCCGCGCCGCTCGGCCTCCGGCCTCGCGGGAGTTATGGGCGATCGAAATTTGAAATTTCAATTGACGGCCGCCATCTTGGAAAGGGCGGGATCGAAAAACCGACCCGAAATTCTCAATCGGGGCCCCCGCGACCCCCCGGGTGCCGATTTCCACCCCCCTCGGACCAACTTGAAAATCGGCCGCCATCTTGAATCGGCCATTTTGAAAAAATTTTTCATCCACGATAAAGCTTACCCCTTCCCGAATGACATTTGGTCGAGCACCCCTTACTT
This sequence comes from Sesia apiformis, assembly GCA_914767545.1. Classification (NCBI taxonomy): domain Eukaryota; kingdom Metazoa; phylum Arthropoda; class Insecta; order Lepidoptera; family Sesiidae; genus Sesia; species Sesia apiformis. The sequence continues at coordinate 3,610,124 of OU611968.1, forward strand.
ACCTCTTACCGTTTCCGAACTACGAGCGATTTCATTTTGTATGGAGACGACGCTGGACGTTCGAAATTCAAATTTTCGCGACGCCCGCTGGCATCTGCCGGCAGTTCCCTATGACATTCGGTCGAGCACCCCCCGCGCAGGTGTTACCGTTCGTGCTGGCCGTTCAAATTTTTCATCAGGTATGGTCAACTCGAAGAAGTCGGATTTTTCTGGTGCTCACCGACCCCGAGATTTTACTTTCTCATTCAAAGTTTCTCACCCACCGGGGGGGAACCGGGAGAACAATTATGTCAGTCAGTCAGTCAGTGAGTCAGTGGTAATTCAGCTTTATATAGTATAATAATAATAATAATAATAATAATAATAATAATAATAATAATAATAATAACTAGGTTTCGGCGGCGCCCCCCGGGCGCCGGCCTCCCCCTAATGGGGGGGACGCTCCGGGCTTCGCCCTGCGCGGAGCTCGGCCTGCGGCCTCGCTTAAGTTACACACTGAGAGAGATCGCTGTAGTTGATGTTGTGAGGGACCTGCATAAGAATACCAAATCCCTAACCAGCCTCCCCCGAACCCCCCAGATATCAATTTTCATCCGGATCGGACGAATTCGAAAAAAGGCCGCCATCTTGGATTCGCCATCTTAAAAAAATTTTTACCTCAATAGAAAAAGATCGTCATGATAAACAATATTAGTTTGAGCACCGATCCGATATGTCTACCCGTTTCGGAGATGTCTTCCGAAGAATTTTGTGTGGCGGCCATCTTGGAAATAACCATAAATCCTTAATCAGGCTCCCCTGAACCCCCCAGATATCAATTTTCATCCAGATCGGACAACTTGAAATTTTGGTGGTGCGGTAGTCCGGTCGCTCCGGGCTTCGCCCTACGCGGATCTCGGCCTGCGGCCTCGTTAGACGCAGCTCGGCCTTCGGCCTCGCATAAGTTACACAGAGCACGCGGCTGGTGGTGCGGTAGTCCGGTCGCTCCGAGCTTCGCTCTACGCGGATCTCGGCCTGCGGCCTCGTTAGACGCAGCTCGGTCTACGGCCTCGCGTAAGTTACACAGAGTACGCGGCTGGTGGTGCGGTAGTCCGGTCGCTCCGAGCTTCGCTCTACGCGGATCTCGGCCTGCGGCCTCGTTAGACGCAGCTCGGCCTACGGCCTCGCGTAAGTTACACATGGTGCGCGGCGGCTGGTGGTGCCGTAGTCCGGTCGCTCCGGGCTTCGCCCTACGCGGATCTCGGCCTGCGGCCTCGTCAGACGCAGCTCGGCCTTCGGCCTCGCGTAAGTTACACAGTGATCGAATTCGGACGCTCCGGGCTTCGCCCTACGCGGAGCTCGGCCTGCGGCCTCGCTGTATAGCCGCCATCTTCAAAAAGGGTTGAATATAAATAATAATTCCAAATCCTTAGTCAGGATCCCCTAAACCCCCCAGATATCGATTTTTATCCGAATCGGATGAATTTGGAAAAATAGCCGCCATCTTGGATTCGCCATCTTGAAAAAAAATTTTCCCCTCAGTGGAATGAAATCGTCATGATAAACAATATTAGTTTGAGCACCAACCCGATATCTCTAACCGTTTCGGAGCCGTCGCTGAGAGAATTTCGTATGGCGGCCATCTTGGAAAATTTCGGCACCTACCCTAAATCCTCAAATTTCCTCCTCGATTTTCCACCTCGAAACACATTCGCTCAGAAATTTCTAAATTTCCCAAAGTTTTTTTTAAATTTCCGCCATTTTGTGTCCGCCATCTTGGATTTTTTTTTTCCGCCTAATTTCCCCATAGACCAGAGTTTTCAACGAGGGGAAATTCCACCTCGCGTCCCTTGCCCGATTCGAGCTACCGCCTCGGAAATGCCCTCGGACCCCAAAATCGAAATTTCCACTTTATATGGCAGCCATCTTGAAAAATGGCGGAATTAAAAAAATGTTCCAAAATCCCGAATCAGGGTCCCCTGAACTCCCCGGGTATGAAATTTCATCCCGATCGGAGGAATTTTAAAAATGGCCGCCATCTTGGATTCGCCATCTTGGAAAAAAAAATTGGTCCAGTGGAAGGACATCGACTCGCCCCACCACATTAGTTCGAGCCCCGATCCGATATCTCCGACCGTTCGGGAGCGACGGTCGAAATAAATTTGTATGGCGGCCATCTTGAATCCGCCATTTTGAATTTTCATCGCGCTCTCGTCAAAGTGCCGGCGGTTCTCTATGACATTCGGTCGAGCACCATAGGGTTAGCTGTTACCGTTGAGGCAGGCCGTCGACCGTCGAGCTGAAGGTCCACCGGACGAGGACGGGCCCGCTCCCGGTGCAAGTCCCGGGCGAGCTCGGCCTGCGGCCTCGCCCGCGCCGCTCGGCCTCCGGCCTCGCGGGAGTTACAGCCGATCGAAATTTAAAATTTCAATTGACGGCCGCCATCTTGGAAAGGGCGGGATCGAAAAACCGACCCGAAATTCTCAATCGGGGCCCCCGCGACCCCCCGGGTGCCGATTTCCACCCCCCTCGGACAAACTTGAAAATCGGCCGCCATCTTGAATCGGCCATTTTGAAAAAATTTTTTGACCACGAGAAAGCTTACACCTTCCCGAATGACATTTGGTCGAGCACATCCCACTTACCTCTTACCGTTTCCGAGCTACCAGCGTTTTAATTTTGTATGGAGGCGACGCTGGACGTTCGAAATTCAAATTTTCGCGACGCCCGCTGGCATTTGCCTGCAGTTCTCTATGACATTTGGTCGAGCACCCCCCGCGTAGCTGTTACCGTTGGGTCTGGCCGTTCAAATTTTTCATCAGGTATGGTCAACTCGAAGAAGTCGGATTTTTCTGGTGCTCACCGACCCCGAAAGTTTACTTTCTCATTCAAAGTTTCTCACCCACCGGGGGGGAACCGGGAGAACAATTATGTCAGTGAGTCAGTCAGTCAGTGAGTGGTAATCGAGCTTTATATATATACGGAATAATAATAATAATAATAATAATAATAATAATAATAATAATAATAATAATAATAATAATAATAATAATAATAACTAGGTTTCGGCGGCGCCCCCCGGGCGCCGGCCTCCCCCTAATGGGGGGGACGCTCCGGGCTTCGCCCTGCGCGGAGCTCGGCCTTCGGCCTCGCGTAAATTACACGCTGAGAGAGATCGCTGTAGTTGATGTTGTGCGGGATCTGCATAAGAATTCCAAATCCCTAACCAGCCTCCCCCGAACCCCCCGGATATCAATTTTCATCCGGATCGGACGAATTCGAAAAAAGGCCGCCATCTTGGATTCGCCATCTTAAAAAAATTTTTACCTCAATAGAAAAAGATCGTCATGATAAACAATATTAGTTTGAGCACCGATCCGATATGTCTACCCGTTTCGGAGATGTCTTCCGAAGAATTTTGTGTGGCGGCCATCTTGGAAATAACCATAAATCCGTAATCAGGCTCCCCTGAACCCCCCAGATATCAATTTTCATCCAGATCGGACAACTTGAAATTTTGGTGGTGCGGTAGTCCGGTCGCTCCGGGCTTCGCCCTACTCGGATCTCGGCCTGCGGCCTCGTTAGACGCAGCTCGGCCTTCGGCCTCGCGTAAGTTACACAGAGTACGCGGCTGGTGGTGCCGTAGTCCGGTCGCTCCGAGCTTCGCTCTACGCGGATCTCGGCCTGCGGCCTCGTCAGACGCAGCTCGGCCTACGGCCTCGCGTAAGTTACACAGAGTACGCGGCTGGTAGTGCGGTAGTCCGGTCGCTCCGAGCTTCGCTCTACGCGGATCTCGGCCTGCGGCCTCGTTAGACGCAGCTCGGCCTACGGCCTCGCGTAAGTTACACATCGTGCGCGGCGGCTGGTGGTGCCGTAGTCCCGTCGCTCCGGGCTTCGCCCTACGCGGATCTCGGCCTGCGGCCTCGTCAGACGCAGCTCGGCCTTCGGCCTCGCGTAAGTTACACAGTGATCGAATTCGAACGCTCCGGGCTTCGCCCTACGCGGAGCTCGGCCTGCGGCCTCGCTGTATAGCCGCCATCTTCAAAAATGATGGAAAATAAATAATAATTCCAAATTCTTAGTCAGGATCCCCTAAGCCCCCCAGATATCAATTTTTATCCAGATCGGATGAATTTGGAAAAAGGCCGCCATCTTGGATTCGCCATCTTAAAAAAAAAATTTCCCCTCAGTAGAATGAAATCGTCATGATAAATGATATTAGTTTGAGCACCAACCCGATATCTCTAACCGTTTCGGAGCTGTCGCTGAGAGAATTTCGTATGGCGGCCATCTTGGAAAATTTCGTCACCTACCCTAAATCTTCAAATTTCCTTCTCGATTTTCCACCTCGAAACACATTCGCTCAGAAATTTTTAAATTTCACAAAGTTTTTTTTAAATTTCCGCCATTTTGTGTCCGCCATCTTTGATTTTTTTTCCCGTCTAATTTCCCCATAGACCAGAGTTTCTAACGAGGGGGAATTCCACCCCGCGTCCCTTGCCCAATTCGAGCTACCGCCTCGGAAATGTCCTCGGACCCCAAAATCGAAATTTCCACTTTGTATGACAGCCATCTTGAAAAATGGCGGAATTAAAAAAATGTTTCAAAATCCTGAATCGGGGTCCCCTGAACTCCCCAGGTATTAAATTTCATCCCGATCGGAGGAATTTTAAAAACGGCCGCCATCTTGGATTCGCCATCTTGGAAAAAAAAATTCGTCCAGTGGAAGGACATCGACTTGCCCCACCACATTAGTTTGAGCCCCGATCCGATATCTCCGACCGTTCGGGAGAGACGGTCAAAATAAATTTGTATGGCGGCCATCTTGAATCCGCCATTTTGAATTTTTATCGCGCTCTCGTCAGACTGCCTGCGGTTCTCTATGACATTCGGTCGAGCACCATAGGGTTAGCTGTTACCGTTTAGGCAGGCCGTCGACCGTCGAGCTGAAGGTCCACCGGACGAGGACGGGCCCGCTCCCGGTGCAAGTCCCGGGCGAGCTCGGCCTGCGGCCTCGCCCGCGCCGCTCGGCCTCCGGCCTCGCGGGAGTTACGGCCGATCGAAATTTGAAATTTCAATTGACGGCCGCCATCTTGGAAACGGCGGGATCGAAAAACCGACCAGAAATTCTCAATCGGGGCCCCCGCGACCCCCCGGATACCGATTTCCACCCCCCTCGGACCAACTTGAAAATCGGCCGCCATCTTGAATCGGCCATTTTGAAAAAATTTTTTGACCAGGAGAAAGCTTACACCTTCCCGAATGACATTTGGTCGAGCACATCCCACTTACCTCTTACCGTTTCAAAAATACGAGCGATTTCATTTTGTATGGAGGCGACGCTGGACGTTCGAAATTCAAATTTTCGCGACGCCCGCTGGCATTTGCCTGCAGTTCTCTATGACATTTGGTCGAGCACCCCTCGCGTAGCTGTTACCGTTGGGTCTGGCCGTTCTAATTTTTCATCAGGTATGGTCAACTCGAAGAAGTCGGATTTTTCTGGTGCTCACCGACCCTGAGGGTTTACTTTCTCATTCAAAGTTTCTCACTGTGATAGTGGCAACTGGGAGAACAATTATGTCAGTGAGTCAGTCAGTGAGTGAGTGGTAATCGAGCTTTATATATATACGGAATAATACGGAATAATAATACGGAATAATAATAATACGGAATAATAATACGGAATAATACGGAATAATAATAATAATAATTATTATTATTATTATTATTATTATTATTATTATTATTATTATTATTATTATTATTATTATTATTATTATTATTATTATTATTATTATTATTCCGTATTATTCCGTATTATTCCGTATTATTCCGTATTATTCCGTATTATTCCGTATTATTCCGTATATATATAAAGCTCGATTACCACTCACTGACTGACTGACTCACTGACATAATTGTTCTCCCAGTTCCCCCCCGGTGGGTGAGAAACTTTGAATGAGAAAGTAAACTTTCGGGGTCGGTGAGCACCAGAAAAATCCGACTTCTTCGAGTTGACCACACCTGATGAAAAATTGGAACGGCCAGCACGAACGGTAACACCTGCGCGGGGGGGTGCTCGACCAAATGTCATAGAGAACTGCAGGCAAATGCCAGCGGGCGTCGCGAAAATTTGAATTTCGAACGTCCAGCGTCGTCTCCATACAAAATGAAATCGCTCGTAGCTCGGAAACGGTAAGAGGTAAGTCGGGGGTGCTCGACCAAATGTCATTCGGGAAGGTGTAAGCTTTTTCGTGGTTGCAAAATTTTTTCAAAATGGCCGATTCAAGATGGCGGCCGATTTTCAAGTTTGTCCGAGGGGGGTGGAAATCGGCACCCGGGGGGTCGCGGGGGCCCTGATTGCGAATTTCGGGTCGGTTTTTCGATTCCGCCGTTTCCAAGATGGCGGCCGTCAATTGAAATTTCAAATTTCGATCGCCCGTAACTCCCGCGAGGCCGGAGGCCGAGCGGCGCGGGCGAGGCCGCAGGCCGAGCTCGCCCGGGACTTGCACCGGGAGCGGGCCCGTCCTCATCCGGTGGACCTTCAGCTCGACGGTCGACGGCCTGCCTGAACGGTGAGAGATAGTCACGTGGTGCTCGACCGAATGTCATAGAGAACCGCCGGCACTTTGGCGAGAGCGCGATGAAAATTCAAAATGGCCGATTCAAGATGGCCGCCATACAAATTTATTTCGACCGTCGCTCCCGAACGGTCGGAGATATCGGATCGGGGCTCGAACTAATGTGGTGGGGCAAGTCGATGTCCTTCCACTGGATGATTTTTTTTTTCCAAGATGGCGAATCCAAGATGGCGGCCATTTTTAAAATTCCTCCGATCGGGATGAAATTTAATACCCGGGGAGTTCAGGGGACCCTGATTCGGGATTTTGGAACATTTTTTTAATTCCGCCATTTTTCAAGATGGCTGCCATACAAAGTGGAAATTTCGATTTTGGGGTCCGAGGGCATTTCTGAGGCGGTAGCTCGAATTGGGCAAGGGGCGCGGGGTGGAATTCCCCCTCGTTAGAAACTCTGGTCTATGGGGAAATTAGGCGGAAAAAAAAATCCAAGATGGCGGACACGAAATGGCGGAAATTAAAAAAAAACTTTGGGAAATTTAAAAATTTCTGAGCGAATGTGTTTCAAGGTGGAAAATCGAGAAGGAAATTTGAGGATTTAGGGTAGGTGCCGAAATTTTCCAAGATGGCCGACATACGAAATTCTTTGGGCGACAGCTCCGAAACGGTTAGAGATATCGGATTGGTGCTCAAACTAATATCGTTTATCATGACGATTTCTTTCTACTGAGGCAAAAATTTTTTTCAAGATGGCGAATCCAAGATGGCGGCCATTTTTCAAATTCATCCGATTCGGATAAAAATCGATATCTGGGGGGTTTAGGAGATCCTGACTAAGGGTTTGGGATTATTATTTACATTCCACCCTTTTTGAAGATGGCGGCTATACAGCGAGGCCGCAGGCCGAGCTCCGCGTAGGGCGAAGCCCGGAGCGTCCGAATTCGATCACTGTGTAACTTACGCGAGGCCGAAGGCCGAGCTGCGTCTAACGAGGCCGCAGGCCGAGATCCGCGTAGGGCGAAGCCCGGAGCCACCGAATTCGATCATTGTGTAACTTACGCGAGGCCGAAGGCCGAGCTGCGTCTAACGAGGCCGCAGGCCGAGATCCGCGTAGGGCGAAGCCCGGAGCCACCGAATTCGATCATTGTGTAACTTACGCGAGGCCGTAGGCCGAGCTGCGTCTAACGAGGCCGCAGGCCGAGATCCGCGTAGGGCGAAGCCCGGAGCGACCGGACTACGGCACCACCAGCCGCCGCGCATGATGTGTAACTTACGCGAGGCCGTAGGCCGAGCTGCGTCTAACGAGGCCGCAGGCCGAGATCCGCGTAGGGCGAAGCCCGGAGCGACCGGACTACGGCACCACCAAAGTTTCAAGTTGTCCGATCTGGATGAAAATTGTTATCTGGGGGGTTCAGGGGAGCCTGATTAAGGATTTATAGTTATTTCCAAGATGGCCGCCCCACAAAATTCTTTGGATGACATCTCCGAAACGGTTAGACATATCGGATTGGTGCTCAAACTAAGATTGTTTATCATGACGATGTTTTTCTATTGAAGTAAAATTTTTTTTAAGATTGCGAATCCAAGATGGCGGTCATTTTTCGAATTCATCCGATCCGGATGAAAATTGATATCTGGGGGGTTCAGGGGACCCTGATTAAGGATTTATGGTTATTTCCAAGATGGCCGCCACATAAAATTCTTCGGAAGACATCTCTGAAACGGGTAGACATATCGGATCGGTGCTCAAACTAATATTGTTTATCATGACGATGTCTTTATATTGAGGTAAAATTTTTTTTCAAGATGGCGATTCCAAGATGGCGGCCATTTTTCGAATTCATCCGATCCGGATAAAAATTGATATCTGGGGGGTTCGGGGGAGGCTGATTAGGGATTTGGAATTCTTATGCAGGTCCCGCACAACATCGACTACAGCGATCTCTCTCAGTGTGTAATTTACGCGAGGCCGAAGGCCGAGCTCCGCGCAGGGCGAAGCCCGGAGCGTCCCCCCCCATTAGGCCATTAAAGCTCCCATTAAAGCTCGATTACCACTCACTGACTCACTGAATGACTGACTGACATAATTGTTCTCCCGGTTCCCCCCCGGTGGGTGAGAAACTTTGAATGAGAAAGTAAAATCTCGGGGTCGGTGAGCACCAGAAAAATCCGACTTCTTCGAGTTGACCATACCTGATGAAAAATTTGAACGGCCAGCACGAACGGTAACACCTGCGCGGGGGGTGCTCGACCGAATGTCATAGGGAACCGCCGGCAGACGCCAGCGGGCGTCGCGAAAATTTGAATTTCGAACGTCCAGCGTCGCCTCCATACAAAATGAAATCGCTCGTATTTTTGAAACGGTAAGAGGTAAGTGGGATGTGCTCGACCAAATGTCATTCAGGAAAGTGTAAGCTTTCTCGTGGTCAAAAAATTTATTCAAAATGGCCGATTCAAGATGGCGGCCGATTTTCAAGTTGGTCCGAGGGGGGTGGAAATCGGCACCCGGGGGGTCGCGGGGGCCCCGATTGAGAATTTCGGGTCGGTTTTTCGATCCCGCCCTTTCCAAGATGGCGGCCGTCAATTGAAATTTCAAATTTCGATCGGCCGTAACTCCCGCGAGGCCGGAGGCCGAGCGGCGCGGGCGAGGCCGCAGGCCGAGATCGCCCGGGACTTGCACCCGGAGCGGGCCCGTCCTCGTCCGGTGGACCTTCAGCTCGACGGTCGACGGCCTGCCTAAACGGTAACAGCTAACCCTATGGTGCTCGACCGAATGTCATAGAGAACCGCCGGCACTTTGACGAGAGCGCGATGAAAATTCAAAATGGCGGATTCAAGATGGCCGCCATACAAATTTATTTCGACCGTCGCTCCCGAACGGTCGGAGATATCGGATCGGGGCTCGAACTAATGTGGTGGGGCGAGTCGATGTCCTTCCACTGGACCAATTTTTTTTTCCAAGATGGCGAATCCAAGATGGCGGCCGTTTTTAAAATTCCTCCGATCGGGATGAAATTTCATACCCGGGGAGTTCAGGGGACCCCGATTCGGGATTTTGGAACATTTTTTTAATTCCGCCATTTTTCAAGATGGCTGCCATACAAAGTGGAAATTTCGATTTTGGGGTCCGAGGGCATTTCCGAGGCGGTAGCTCGAATCGGGCGAGGGACGCGAGGTGGAATTTCCCCTCGTTAGAAACTCTGGTCTATGGGGAAATTAGGCGGAAAAAAAAATCCAAGATGGCGGACACAAAATGGCGGAAATTTAAAAAAAACTTTGGGAAATTTAGAAATTTCTGAGCGAATGTGTTTCGAGGTGGAAAATCGAGGAGGAAATTTGAGGATTTAGGGTAGGTGCCGAAATTTTCCAAGATGGCCGTCATACGAAATTCTCTCAGCGACGGCTCCGAAACGGTTAGAGATATCGGGTTGGTGCTCAAACTAATATTGTTTATCATGACGATTTCATTCCACTGAGGGGAAAATTTTTTTTCAAGATGGCGAATCCAAGATGGCGGCTATTTTTCCAAATTCATCCGATTCGGATAAAAATCGATATCTGGGGGGTTTAGGGGATCCTGACTAAGGATTTGGAATTATTATTTATATTCAACCCTTTTTGAAGATGGCGGCTATACAGCGAGGCCGCAGGCCGAGCTCCGCGTAGGGCGAAGCCCGCAGCGTCCGAATTCGATCACTGTGTAACTTACGCGAGGCCGTAGGCCGAGCTGCGTCTGACGAGGCCGCAGGCCGAGATCCGCGTAGAGCGAAGCTCGGAGCGACCGGACTACCGCACCACCAGCCGCGTACTCTGTGTAACTTACGCGAGGCCGAAGGCCGCAGGCCGAGATCCGCGTAGGGCGAAGCCCGGAGCGACCGGACTACCGCACCACCAAAATTTCAAGTTGTCCGATCTGGATGAAAATTGATATCTGGGGGGTTCAGGGGAGCCTGATTAAGGATTTATGGTTATTTCCAAGATGGCCGCCACACAAAATTCTTCGGAAGACATCTCCGAAACGGGTAGACATATCGGATCGGTGCTCAAACTAATATTGTTTATCATCACGATCTTTTTCTATTGAGGTAAAAAATTTTTTAAGATCGCGAATCCAAGATGGCGGCCATTTTTCGAATTCGTCCGATCCGGATGAAAATTGATATCTGGGGGGTTCGGGGGAGGCTGATTAGGGATTTGGAATTCTTATGCAGGTCCCTCGCAACATCAACTACAGCGATCTCTCTCAGTGTGTAACTTAAGCGAGGCCGCAGGCCGAGCTCCGCGCAGGGCGAAGCCCGGAGCGTCCCCCCCATTAGGGGGAGGCCGGCGCCCGGGGGGCGCCGCCGAAACCTAGTTATTATTATTATTATTATTATTATTATTATTATTATTATTATTATTATATTATTATTATTATTATTTTATTATTTTATTATTATATTATTATTATTATTATTATACTATATAAAGCTGAATTACCACTGACTCACTGACTGACTGACTGACATAATTGTTCTCCCGGTTCCCCCCCGGTGGGTGAGAAACTTTGAATCAGAAAGTGAACCCTCGGGGTCGGTGAGCACCAGAAAAATCCGACTTCTTCGAGTTGACCACACCTGATGAAAAATTAGAACGGCCAGACCCAACGGTAACAGCTACGCGGGGGGTGCTCGACCGAATGTCATAGAGAACTGCAGGCAGATGCCAGAGCGCGTCGCGAAAATTTGAATTTCGAACGTCCAGCGTCGCCTCCATACAAAATTAAAACGCTGGTAGCTCGGAAACGGTGAGAGGTAAGTGGGATGTGCTCGACCAAATGTCATTCGGGAAGGTGTAACCTTTCTCCTGGTCAAAAAATTTTTTCAAAATGGCCGATTCAAGATGGCGGCCGATTTTCAAGTTGGTCCGAGGGGGGTGGAAATCGGCACCCGGGGGGTCGCGGGGGCCCTGATTGAGAATTTCGGGTCGGTTTTTCGATCCCGCCCTTTCCAAGATGGCGGCCGTCAATTGAAATTTCAAATTTCGATCGCCCGTAACTCCCGCGAGGCCGGAGGCCGAGCGGCGCGGGCGAGGCCGCAGGCCGAGCTCGCCCTGGAGCTGCACCCGGGGCGGGCCCGTCCGCATCCGGTGGACCTTCAGCTCGACGGTCGACGGCCCGCCTGAACGGTGAGAGATAGTCACGTGGTGCTCGACCGAATGTCATAGAGAACCGCCGGCACTTTGACGAGAGCGCGATGAAAATTCAAAATGGCGAATTCAAGATGGCCGCCATACAAATTTATTTCGACCGTCGCTCCCGAACGGTCGGAGATATCGGATCGGGGCTCGAACTAATGTGGTGGGGCGAGTCGATGTCCTTCCACTGGACCAATTTTTTTTTCCAAGATGGCGAATCCAAGATGGCGGCCATTTTTAAAATTCCTCCGATCGGGATGAAATTTCATACCCGGGGAGTTCAGGGGACCCCGATTCGGGATTTTGGAACATTTTTTTAATTCCGCCATTTTTCAAGATGGCTGCCATACTAAGTGGAAATTTCGATTTTGGGGTCCGAGGGCATTTCCGAGGCGGTAGCTCGAATCGGGCGAGGGACGCGAGGTGGAATTTCCCCTCGTTGGAAACTCTGGTCTATGGGGAAATTAGGCGGAAAAAAAAATCCAAGATGGCGGACACCAAATGGCGGATATTTAAAAAAAACCTTGGGAAATTTAGAAATTTCTGAGCGAATGTGTTTCGAGGTGGAAAATCGAGGAGGAAATTTGAGGATTTAGGGTAGGTGCCGAAATTTTCCAAGATGGCCGCCATACGAAATTCTCTCAGCGACGGCTCCGAAACGGTTAGAGATATCGGGTTGGTGCTCAAACTAATATTGTTTATCATGACGATTTCATTCCACTGAGGGGAAAATTTTTTTTCAAGATGGCGAATCCAAGATGGCGGCTATTTTTCCAAATTCATCCGATTCGGATAAAAATCGATATCTGGGGGGTTTAGGGGATCCTGACTAAGGATTTGGAATTATTATTTATATTCAACCCTTTTTGAAGATGGCGGCTATACAGCGAGGCCGCAGGCCGAGCTCCGCGTAGGGCGAAGCCCGGAGCGTCCGAATTCGATCACTGTGTAACTTACGCGAGGCCGAAGGCCGAGCTGCGTCTGACGAGGCCGCAGGCCGAGATCCGCGTAGGGCGAAGCCCGGAGCGATCGGACTACGGCACCACCAGCCGCCGCGCACGATGTGTAACTTACGCGAGGCCGTAGGCCGAGCTGCGTCTGACGAGGCCGCAGGCCGAGATCCGCGTAGAGCGAAGCTCGGAGCGACCGGACTACCGCACCACCAGCCGCGTACTCTGTGTAACTTACGCGAGGCCGTAGGCCGAGCTGCGTCTAACGAGGCCGCAGGCCGAGATCCGCGTAGAGCGAAGCTCGGAGCGACCGGACTACCGCACCACCAGCCGCGTACTCTGTGTAACTTACGCGAGGCCGAAGGCCGAGCTGCGTCTAACGAGGCCGCTGGCCGAGATCCGCGTAGGGCGAAGCCCGGAGCGACCGGACTACCGCACCACCAAAATTTCAAGTTGTCCGATCTGGATGAAAATTGATATCTGGGGGGTTCAGGGGAGCCTGATTAAGGATTTATGGTTATTTCCAAGATGGCCGCCACACAAAATTCTTGGGAAGACATCTCCGAAACGGGTAGACATATCGGATCGGTGCTCAAACTAATATTGTTTATCATGACGATCTTTTTCTATTGAGGTAAAAATTTTTTTAAGATGGCGAATCCAAGATGGCGGCCTTTTTTCGAATTCGTCCGATCCGGATGAAAATTGATATCTGGGGGGTTCGGGGGAGGCTGATTAGGGATTTGGAATTCTTATGCAGGTCCCGCACAACATCAACTACAGCGATCTCTCTCAGTGTGTAACTTACGCGAGGCCGAAGGCCGAGCTCCGCGCAGGGCGAAGCCCGGAGCGTCCCCCCCATTAGGGGGAGGCCGGCGCCCGGGGGGCGCCGCCGAAACCTAGTTATTATTATACTATATAAAGCTGGATTATTCCGTATATATATAAAGCTCGATTACCACTCACTCACTGACTGACTCACTGACATAATTGTTCTCCCAGTTCCCACTACCCAGGTGAGAAACTTTGAATCAGAAAGTGAACCCTCGGGGTCGGTGAGCACCAGAAAAATCCGACTTCTTCGAGTTGACCATACCTGATGAAAAATTCCAACGGCCAAGCCAATCAGTAACAGCTACGCGGGGGGTGCTCGACCAAATGTCATAGGGAACTGCCGGCAGATGCCAGACCGCGTCGCGAAAATTTGAATTTCGAACGTCCAGCGTCGCCTCCATACAAAATTAAATCGCTCGTAGCTCGGAAACGGTAAGAGGTAAGTGAGGGGTGCTCGACCAAATGTCATTCATGCCGGGGTGGGTCTTCTCTTGGTCAAAAAATTTTTTCAAAATGGCCGATTCAAGATGGCGGCCGATTTTCAAGTCGGTCCGAGGGGGGTGGAAATCGGCACCCGGGGGGTCGTGGGGGCCCTGATTGAGAATTTCGGGTCGATTTTCCGATACCGCCGTTTCCAAGATGGCGGCCGTCAATTGAAATTTCAAATTTCGATTGGCCGTAACTCCCGCGAGGCCGGAGGCCGAGCGGCGCGGGCGAGGCCGCAGGCCGAGCTCGCCCGGGAGCTGCACCCGGGGCGGGCCCGTCCGCATCCGGTGGACCTTCAGCTCGACGGTCGACGGCCTGCCTGAACGGTGAGAAGTAGTCACGTGGTGCTCGACCGAATGTCATAGAGAACCGCCGGCACTTTGACGAGAGCGCGATGAAAATTCAAAATGGCCGATTCAAGATGGCCGCCATACAAATTTATTTCGACCGTCGCTCCCGAACGGTTGGAGATATCGGATCTAGGCTCAAACTAATGTGGTGGGGCAAGTCGATGTCCTTCCACTGGACCAATTTTTTTTTCCAAGATGGCGAATCCAAGATGGCGGCCATTTTTAAAATTCCTCCGATCGGGATGAAATTTAATACCTGGGGAGTTCAGGGGACTCTGATTTAGGATTTTGAAACTGTTTTTTTATTCCGCCATTTTTCAAGATGGCTGCCATACAAAGTGGAAATTTCGATTTTGGGGTCCGAGGGCATTTCCGAGGCGGTAGCTCGAATCGGGCGAGGGACGCGGGGTGAAATTTCCCCTCGTTGGAAACTCTGGTATATGGGGAAATTAGGCGGAGAAAAAAATCCAAGATGGCGGACACAAAATGGCGGAAATTTAAAAAAAACTTTGGGAAATTTAGAAATTTCTGAGCGAATGTTTCGAGGTGGAAAATCGAGGAGGAAATTTGAGGATTTAGGGTAGGTGCCGAAATTTTCCAAGATGGCCGCCATACGAAATTCTCTCAGCGACGGCTCCGAAACGGTTAGAGATATCGGGTTGGTGCTCAAACTAATATCGTTTATCATGACGATTTCTTTCTACTGAGGGGAATTTTTTTTTCAAGATGGCGAATCCAAGATGGCGGCCTTTTTCCAAATTCATCCGATCTGGATAAAAATTGATATCTGGGGGGCTTAGGGGATCCTGACTAAGAATTTGGAATTATTATTTATTTTCCATCATTTTTGAAGATGGCGGCTATACAGCGAGGCCGCAGGCCGAGCTCCGCGTAGGGCGAAGCCCGGAGCGTCCGAATTCGATCACTGTGTAACTTACGCGAGGCCGAAGGCCGAGCTGCGTCTGACGAGGCCGCAGGCCGAGATCCGCGTAGGGCGAAGCCCGGAGCGACCGGACTACGGCACCACCAGCCGCCGCGCACGATGTGTAACTTACGCGAGGCCGTAGGCCGAGCTGCGTCTAACGAGGCCGCAGGCCGAGATCCGCGTAGAGCGAAGCTCGGAGCGACCGGACTACCGCACCACCAGCCGCGTACTCTGTGTAACTTACGCGAGGCCGTAGGCCGAGCTGCGTCTGACGAGGCCGCAGGCCGAGATCCGCGTAGAGCGAAGCTCGGAGCGACCGGACTACCGCACCACCAGCCGCGTACTCTGTGTAACTTACGCGAGGCCGAAGGCCGAGCTGCGTCTAACGAGGCCGCAGGCCGAGATCCGCGTAGGGCGAAGCCCGGAGCGTCCGGACTACGGCACCACCAAAATTTCAAGTTGTCCGATCCGGATGAAAATTGATATCTGGGGGGTTCAGGGGACACTGATTAAGGATTTGTGGTTATTTCCAAGATGGCCGCCACAAAATTTTTCGGAAGACATCTCCGAAACGGGTAGACATATCGGATCGGTGCTCAAACTAATATTGTTTATCATGACGATCTTTTTCTATTGAGGTAAAAAATTTTTTAAGAATGCGAATCCAAGATGGCGGCCATTTTTCGAATTCGTCCGATCCGGATGAAAATTGATATCCGGGGGGTTCGGGGGAGGCTGGTTAGGGATTTGGAATTCTTATGCAGATCCCGCACAACATCGACTACAGCGATCTCTCTCAGTGTGTAATTTAAGCGAGGCCGTAGGCCGAGCTCCGCGCAGGGCGAAGCCCGGAGCGTCCCCCCCATTAGGGGGAGGCCGGCGCCCGGGGGGCGCCGCCGAAACCTAGTTATTATTATACTATATAAAGCTGGATTATTATTATACTATATAAAGCTGAATTATTATTATTATACTATATAAAGCTGGATTACCACTGACTCACTGACTGACTCACTGACATAATTGTTCTCCCAGTTCCCACTACCCAGGTGAGAAACTTTGAATGAGAAAGTAAAATCTCGGGGTCGGTGAGCACCAGAAAAATCCGACTTCTTCGAGTTGACCATACCTGATGAAAAATTTGAACGGCCAGACCCAACGGTAACAGCTACGCGGGGGGTGCTCGACCGAATGTCATAGAGAACTGCAGGCAGATGCCAGCGGGCGTCGCGAAAATTTGAATTTCGAACGTCCAGCGTCGCCTCCATACAAAATGTTTTAGTTCGTAGCTCGGAAACGGTAAGAGGTAAGTCGGGGGTGCTCGACCAAATGTCATTCGGGCCGGGGTGAGCCTTCTCGTGGACAAAAAATTTTTTCAAAATGGCCGATTCAAGATGGCGGCCGATTTTCAAGTTTGTCCGAGGGGGGTGGAAATCGGCACCCGGGGGGTCGCGGGGGCCCCGATTGAGAATTTCGGGTCGGTTTTTCGATCCCGCCGTTTCCAAGATGGCGGCCGTCAATTGAAATTTCAAATTTCGATCGGCCGTAACTCCCGCGAGGCCGGAGGCCGAGCGGCGCGGGCGAGGCCGCAGGCCGAGCTCGCCCGGGACTTGCACCGGGAGCGGGCCCGTCCTCGTCCGGTGGACCTTCAGCTCGACGGTCGACGGCCTGCCTGAACGGTGAGAGATAGTCACGTGGTGCTCGACCGAATGTCATAGAGAACCGCCGGCACTTTGGCGAGAGCGCGATGAAAATTCAAAATGGCGGATTCAAGATGGCCGCCATACAAATTTATTTCGACAGTCGCTCCCGAACGGTCGGAGATATCGGATCGGGGCTCGAACTAATGTGGTGGGGCGAGTCGATGTCCTTCCACTGGACGAATTTTTTTTTCCAAGATGGCGAATCCAAGATGGCGGCCATTTTTAAAATTCCTCCGATCGGGATGAAATTTAATACCCGAGGAGTTCAGGGGACCCTGATTCGGGATTTTGGAACATTTTTTTAATTCCGCCATTTTTAAAGATGGCTGCCATACAAAGTGGAAATTTCGATTTTGGGGTCCGAGGGCATTTCCGAGGTGGTAGCTCGATAACGGCGAGGGACGCGGGGTGGAATTCCCCCTCGTTGGAAACTCTGGTCTATGAGGAAATTAGGCGGAAAAAAAAATCCAAGATGGCGGACACAAAATGGCGGAAATTTAAAAAAATCTTTGGGAAATTTAAAAATTTCTGAGCGAATGTGTTTCAAGGTGGAAAATCGAGAAGGAAATTTGAGGATTTAGGGTAGGTGCCTAAATTTTCCAAGATGGCCGCCATACGAAATTCTCTCAGCGACAGCTCCGAAACGGTTAGAGATATCGGATTGGTGCTCAAACTAATATCGTTTATCATGACGATTTCTTTCTACTGAGGGGAAAATTTTATTCAAGATGGCGAATCCAAGATGGCGGCCATTTTCCAAATTCATCCGATTCGGATAAAAATCGATATCTGGGGGGTTTAGGGGATCCTGACTAAGGATTTGGAATTATTATTTATATTCAACACTTTTTGAAGATGGCGGCTATACAGCGAGGCCGCAGGCCGAGCTCCGCGTAGGGCGAAGCCCGGAGCGTCCGAATTTGATCACCGTGTAACTTACGCGAGGCCGAAGGCCGAGCTGCGTCTAACGAGGCCGCAGGCCGAGATCCGCGTAGAGCGAAGCTCGGAGCGACCGGACTACCGCACCACCAGCCGCGTACTCTGTGTAACTTACGCGAGGCCGTAGGCCGAGCTGCGTCTAACGAGGCCGCAGGCCGAGATCCGCGTAGAGCGAAGCTCGGAGCGACCGGACTACCGCACCACCAGCCGCGTACTCTGTGTAACTTACGCGAGGCCGTAGGCCGAGCTGCGACTGACGAGGCCGCAGGCCGAGATCCGCGTAGAGCGAAGCTCGGAGCGACCGGACTACTGCACCACTAGCCGCGTACTCTGTGTAACTTACGCGAGGCCGTAGGCCGAGCTGCGTCTAACGAGGCCGCAGGCCGAGATCCGCGTAGGGCGAAGCCCGGAGCGACCGGACTACCACACTGTCCGATCTGGATGAAAATCTATATCTGGGGGGTTCAGGGGACCCTGATTAAGGATTTATGGTTATTTCCAAGATGGCCGCCACACAAAATTCTTCGGAAGACATCTCCGAAACGGGTAGACATATCGGATCGGTGCTCAAACTAATATTGTTTATCATGACGATCTTTTTCTATTGAGGTAAAAATTTTTTTAAGATGGCGAATCCAAGATGGCGGCCTTTTTTCGAATTCGTCCGATCCGGATGAAAATTGATATCTGGGGGGTTCGGGGGAGGCTGGTTAGGGATTTGGTATTCTTATGCAGGTCCCTCACAACATCAACTACAGCGATCTCTCTCAGTGTGTAACTTAAGCGAGGCCGCAGGCCGAGCTCCGCGCAGGGCGAAGCCCGGAGCGTCCCCCCCATCAGGGGGAGGCCGGCGCCCGGGGGGCGCCGCCGAAACCTAGTTATTATTATTATTATTATTATTATTATTATTATTATTATTATTATACTATATAAAGCTGGATTACCACTCACTCACTGACTGACTCACTGACATAATTGATCTCCCGGTTCCCACCACCGGGGTGAGAAACTTTGAATGAGAAAGTAAAATCTCGGGGTCGGTGAGCACCAGAAAAATCCGACTTCTTCGAGTTGACCATACCTGATGAAAAATTTGAACGGCCAGACCCAACGGTAACAGCTACGCGGGGGGTGCTCGACCAAATGTCATAGAGAACTGCAGGCAAATGCCAGCGGGCGTCGCGAAAATTTGAATTTCGAACGTCCAGCGTCGCCTCCATACAAAATGTTTTAGTTCGTAGCTCGGAAACGGTAAGAGGTAAGTCGGGGGTGCTCGACCAAATGTCATTCGGGCCGGGGTGAGCCTTCTCGTGGACAAAAATTTTTTTCAAAATGGCCGATTCAAGATGGCGGCCGATTTTCAAGTTGGTCCGAGGGGGGTGGAAATCGGCACCCGGGGGGTCGCGGGGGCCCCGATTGAGAATTTCGGGTCGGTTTTTCGATCCCGCCCATTCCAAGATGGCGGCCGTCAATTGAAATTACAAATTTCGATCGGCCGTAACTCTCGCGAGGCCGGAGGCCGAGCGGCGCGGGCGAGGCCGCAGGCCGAGCTCGCCCGGCACTTGCACCGGGAGCGGGCCCGTCCTCATCCGGTGGACCTTCAGCTCGACGGTCGACGGCCTGCCTGAACGGTGAGAGATAGTCACGTGGTGCTCGACCGAATGTCATAGAGAACCGCCGGCACTTTGACGAGAGCGCGATGAAAATTCAAAATGGCCGTTTCAAGATGGCCGCCATACAAATTTATTTCGACCGTCGCTCCCGAACGGTCGGAGATATCGGATCGGGGCTCGAACTAATGTGGTGGGGCGAGTCGATGTCCTTCCACTGGACCAATTTTTTTTTCCAAGATGGCGAATCCAAGATGGCGGCCATTTTTAAAATTCCTCCGATCGGGATGAAATTTCATACCCGGGGAGTTCAGGGGACCCCGATTCGGGATTTTGGAACATTTTTTTTAATTCCGCCATTTTTCAAGATGGCTGCCATACAAAGTGGAAATTTCGATTTTGGGGTCCGAGGGCATTTCCGAGGCGGTAGCTCGAATCGGGCGAGGGACGCGAGGTGGAATTTCCCCTCGTTAGAAACTCTGGTCTATGGGGAAATTAGGCGGAAAAAAAAATCCAAGATGGCGGACACAAAATGGCGGAAATTTAAAAAAAACTTTGGGAAATTTAGAAATTTCTGAGCGAATGTGTTTCGAGGTGGAAAATCGAGGAGGAAATTTGAGGATTTAGGGTAGGTGCCGAAATTTTCCAAGATGGCCGCCATACGAAATTCTCTCAGCGACGGCTCCGAAACGGTTAGAGATATCGGGTTGGTGCTCAAACTAATATCGTTTATCATGACGATTTCATTCCACTAAGGGGAAAATTTTTTTTCAAGATGGCGAATCCAAGATGGCGGCTATTTTTCCAAATTCATCCGATTCGGATAAAAATCGATATCTGGGGGGTTTAGGAGATCCTGACTAAGGATTTGGAATTATTATTTATATTCAACCCTTTTTGAAGATGGCGGCTATACAGCGAGGCCGCAGGCCGAGCTCCGCGTAGGGCGAAGCCCGGAGCGTCCGAATTCGATCACTGTGTAACTTACGCGAGGCCGAAGGCCGAGCTGCGTCTGACGAGGCCGCAGGCCGAGATCCGCGTAGGGCGAAGCCCGGAGCGACCGGACTACGGCACCACCAGCCGCCGCGCACGATGTGTAACTTACGCGAGGCCGTAGGCCGAGCTGCGTCTGACGAGGCCGCAGGCCGAGATCCGCGTAGGGCGAAGCTCGGAGCGACCGGACTACCGCACCACCAGCCGCGTACTCTGTGTAACTTACGCGAGGCCGTAGGCCGAGCTGCGTCTGACGAGGCCGCAGGCCGAGATCCGCGTAGAGCGAAGCTCGGAGCGACCGGACTACCGCACCACCAGCCGCGTACTCTGTGTAACTTACGCGAGGCCGAAGGCCGAGCTGCGTCTAACGAGGCCGCAGGCCGAGATCCGCGTAGGGCGAAGCCCGGAGCGACCGGACTACCGCACCACCAAAATTTCAAGTTGTCCGATCTGGATGAAAATTGATATCTGGGGGGTTCAGGGGAGCCTGATTAAGGATTTATGGTTATTTCCAAGATGGCCGCCACACAAAATTCTTCGGAAGACATCTCCGAAACGGGTAGACATATCGGATCGGTGCTCAAACTAATATTGTTTATCATGACGATCTTTTTCTATTGAGGTAAAAATTTTTTTAAGATGGCGAATCCAAGATGGCGGCCTTTTTTCGAATTCGTCCGATCCGGATGAAAATTGATATCTGGGGGGTTCGGGGGAGGCTGGTTAGGGATTTGGTATTCTTATGCAGGTCCCTCACAACATCAACTACAGCGATCTCTCTCAGTGTGTAATTTACGCGAGGCCGAAGGCCGAGCTCCGCGCAGGGCGAAGCCCGGAGCGTCCCCCCCATTAGGGGGAGGCCGGCGCCCGGGGGGCGCCGCCGAAACCTAGTTATTATTATTATTATACTATATAAAGCTGGATTACCACTCACTCACTCACTGACATCTCGATCTCCCGGTTCCCACCACCCAGGTGAGAAACTTTGAATGAGGAAGTACGCCGATGGGTCCTGTGACCTCGAGAAAAATCCGACTTCTTCGAGTTGACCATACCTGATGAAAAATTCCAACGGCCAAGCCAATCAGTAACAGCTACGCGGGGGGTGCTCGACCAAATGTCATAGGGAACTGCCGGCAGATGCCAGAGCGCGTCGCGAAAATTTGAATTTCGAACGTCCAGCGTCGCCTCCATACAAAATGTTCTAGCTCGTAGCTCGGAAACGGTAAGAGGTAAGTCGGGGGTGCTCGACCAAATGTCATTCGGGCCGGGGTTAGCCTTCTCGTGGGCAAAAAATTTTTTCAAAATGGCGAATTCAAGATGGCGGCCGATTTTCAAGTTGGTCCGAGGGGGGTGGAAATCGGCATCCGGGGGGTAGTGGGGGCCCCGATTGAGAATTTCGGGTCGGTTTTTCGATCCCGCCGTTTCCAAGATGGCGGCCGTCAATTGAAATTTCAAATTTCGATCGGCCGTAACTCCCGCGAGGCCGGAGGCCGAGCGGCGCGGGCGAGGCCGCAGGCCGAGCTCGCCCGGCACTTGCACCGGGAGCGGGCCCGTCCTCGTCCGGTGGACCTTCAGCTCGACGGTCGACGGCCCGCCTGAACGGTGAGAGATAGTCACGTGGTGCTCGACCGAATGTCATAGAGAACCGCCGGCACTTTGACGAGAGCGCGATGAAAATTCAAAATGGCGGATTCAAGATGGCCGCCATACAAATTTATTTCGACCGTCGCTCCCGAACGGTCGGAGATATCGGATCGGGGCTCGAACTAATGTGGTGGGGCGAGTCGATGTCCTTCCACTGGACCAATTTTTTTTTCCAAGATGGCGAATCCAAGATGGCGGCCATTTTTAAAATTCCTCCGATCGGGATGAAATTTAAAACCCGGGGAGTTCAGGGGACCCTGATTCGGGATTTTGGAACATTTTTTTAATTCCGCCATTTTTCAAGATGGCTGCCATACAAAGTGGAAATTTCGATTTTGGGGTCCGAGGGCATTTCCGAGGCGGTAGCTCGAATCGGGCGAGGGACGCGGGGTGGAATTTCCCCTCGTTGGAAACTCTGGTCTATGGGGAAATTAGGCGGAAAAAAAAATCCAAGATGGCGGACACAAAATGGCGGAAATTTAAAAAAAAACTTTGGGATATTTAGAAATTTCTGAGCGAATGTGTTTCGAGGTGGAAAATCGAGGAGGAAATTTGAGGATTTAGGGTAGGTGCCGAAATTTTCCAAGATGGCCGCCATACGAAATTCTCTCAGCGACGGCTCCGAAACGGTTAGAGATATCGGGTTGGTGCTCAAACTAATATTGTTTATCATGACGATTTCATTCCACTGAGGGGAAAATTTTTTTTCAAGATGGCGAATCCAAGATGGTGGCCTTTTTCCAAATTCATCCGATTCGGATAAAAATCGATATCTGGGGGGTTCAGGGGATCCTGACTAAGGATTTGGGATTATTATTTATTTTCCACCCTTTTTGAAGATGGCGGTTATACAGCGAGGCCGCAGGCCGAGCTCCGCGTAGGGCGAAGCCCGGAGCGTCCGAATTCGATCACTGTGTAACTTACGCGAGGCCGAAGGCCGAGCTGCGTCTGACGAGGCCGCAGGCCGAGATCCGCGTAGGGCGAAGCCCGGAGCGTCCGGACTACGGCACCACCAGCCGCCGCGCACCATGTGTAACTTACGCGAGGCCGTAGGCCGAGCTGCGTCTAACGAGGCCGCAGGCCGAGATCCGCGTAGAGCGAAGCTCGGAGCGACCGGACTACCGCACCACCAGCCGCGTACTCTGTGTAACTTACGCGAGGCCGCAGGCCGAGCTGCGTCTAACGAGGCCGCAGGCCGAGATCCGCGTAGGGCGAAGCCCGGAGCGTCCGAATTTGATCATTGTGTAACTTACGCGAGGCCGAAGGCCGAGCTGCGTGTAACGAGGCCGCAGGCCGAGATCCGCGTAGGGCGAAGCCCGGAGCGTCCGGACTACGGCACCACCAAAATTTCAAGTTGTCCGATCCGGATGAAAATTGATATCTGGTGGGTTCAGGGGACACTGATTAAGGATTTGTGGTTATTTCCAAGATGGCCGCCACAAAAAATTCTTCGGAAGACATCTCCGAAACGGGTAGACATATCGGATCGGTGCTCAAACTAATATTGTTTATCATGACGATCTTTTTCTATTGAGGTAAAAATTTTTTTAAGATGGCGAATCCAAGATGGCGGCCATTTTTCGAATTCGTCCGATCCGGATGAAAATTGATATCCGGGGGGTTCGGGGGAGGCTGGTTAGGGATTTGGAATTCTTATGCAGATCCCGCACAACATCAACTACAGCGATCTCTCTCAGTGTGTAACTTAAGCGAGGCCGCAGGCCGAGCTCCGCGCAGGGCGAAGCCCGGAGCGTCCCCCCCCATTAGGGGGAGGCCGGCGCCCGGGGGGCGCCGCCGAAACCTAGTTATTATTATTATTATTATTATTATTATTATACTATATAAAGCTGGATTACCACTCACTGACTCACTGACATAATTGTTCTCCCAGTTGCCACTATCACAGTGAGAAACTTTGAATGAGAAAGTGAACCCTCGGGGTCGGTGAGCACCAGAAAAATCCGACTTCTTCGAGTTGACCATACCTGATGAAAAATTTAAACGGCCAGACCCAACGGTAACAGCTACGCGGGGGGTGCTCGACCGAATGTCATAGAGAACTGCCGGCAGACGCCAGCGAGCGTCGCGAAAATTTGAATTTCGAACGTCCAGCGTCGCCTCCATACAAAATGAAATCGCTCGTATCTTTTAAACGGTAAGAGGTAAGTCGGGGGTGCTCGACCAAATGTCATTCGGGAAGGTGTAAGCTTTCTCGTGGTCAAAAAATTTTTTCAAAATGGCCGATTCAAGATGGCGGCCGATTTTCAAGTTGGTCCGAGGGAGGTGGAAATCGGCACCCGGGGGGTCGCGGGGGCCCCGATTGAGAATTTCGGGTCGGTTTTTCGATTCCGCCCTTTCCAAGATGGCGGCCGTCAATTGAAATTTCAAATTTCGATCGGCCGTAACTCCCGCGAGGCCGGAGGCCGAGCGGCGCGGGCGAGGCCGCAGGCCGAGCTCGCCCGGCACTTGCACCGGGAGCGGGCCCATCCGCATCCGGTGGACCTTCAGCTCGACGGTCGACGGCCTGCCTGAACGGTGAGAGGTAGTCACGTGATGCTCGACCGAATGTCATAGAGAACCGCCGGCACTTTGGCGAGAGCGCGATGAAAATTCAAAATGGCGGATTCAAGATGGCCGCCATACAAATTTATTTCGACCGTCGCTCCCGAACGGTCGGAGATATCGGATCGGGGCTCGAACTAATGTGGTGGGGCGAGTCGATGTCCTTCCACTGGACCAATTTTTTTTTCCAAGATGGCGAATCCAAGATGGCGGCCATTTTTAAAATTCCTCCGATCGGGATGAAATTTAATACCCGGGGAGTTCAGGGGACCCCGATTCGGGATTTTGGAACATTTTTTTAATTCCGCCATTTTTCAAGATGGCTGCCATACAAAGTGGAAATTTCGATTTTGGGGTCCGAGGGCATTTCCGAGGCGGTAGCTCGAATCGGGCGAGGGACGCGAGGTGGAATTTCCCCTCGTTGGAAACTCTGGTCTATGGGGAAATTAGGCGGAAAAAAAAATCCAAGATGGCGGACACAAAATGGCGGAAATTTAAAAAAAACTTTGGGAAATTTAGAAATTTCTGAGCGAATGTGTTTCGAGGTGGAAAATCGAGGAGGAAATTTGAGGATTTAGGGTAGGTGCCGAAATTTTCCAAGATGGCCGCCATACGAAATTCTCTCAGCGACAGCTCCGAAACGGTTAGAGATATCGGATTGGTGCTCAAACTAATATCGTTTATCATGACGATTTCTTTCTACTGAGGGGAAAATTTTTTTCAAGATGGCGAATCCAAGATGGCGGCCTTTTTCCAAATTCATCCGATCTGGATAAAAATTGATATCTGGGGGGCTTAGGGGATCCTGACTAAGAATTTGGAATTATTATTTATTTTCCATCATTTTTGAAGATGGCGGCTATACAGCGAGGCCGTAGGCCGAGCTCCGCGTAGGGCGAAGCCCGGAGCGTCCGAATTCGATCACTGTGTAACTTACGCGAGGCCGAAGGCCGAGCTGCGTCTGACGAGGCCGCAGGCCGAGATCCGCGTAGGGCGAAGCCCGGAGCGACCGGACTACGGCACCACCAGCCGCCGCGCACCATGTGTAACTTACGCGAGGCCGTAGGCCGAGCTGCGTCTAACGAGGCCGCAGGCCGAGATCCGCGTAGAGCGAAGCTCGGAGCGACCGGACTACCGCACCACCAGCCGCGTACTCTGTGTAACTTACGCGAGGCCGAAGGCCGAGCTGCGTCTAACGAGGCCGCAGGCCGAGATCCGCGTAGGGCGAAGCCCGGAGCGACCGGACTACCGCACCACCAAAATTTCAAGTTGTCCGATCTGGATGAAAATTGATATCGGGGGGGTTCAGGGGAGCCTGATTAAGGATTTATGGTTATTTCCAAGATGGCCGCCACACAAAATTCTTCGGAAGACATCTCCGAAACGGCTAGACATATCGGATTGGTGCTCAAACTAATATTGTTTATCATGACGATGTCTTTATATTGAGGTAAAATTTTTTTTCAAGATGGCGATTCCAAGATGGCGGCCATTTTTCGAATTCATCCGATCCGGATGAAAATTGATATCTGGGGGGTTCGGGGGAGGCTGATTAGGGATTTGGAATTCTTATGCAGGTCCCTCACAACATCAACTACAGCGATCTCTCTCAGTGTGTAACTTAAGCGAGGCCGCAGGCCGAGCTCCGCGCAGGGCGAAGCCCGGAGCGTCCTCCCCATTAGGGGGAGGCCGGCGCCCGGGGGGCGCCGCCGAAACCTAGTAATAATAATAAAATCAAAATCAATAATCAACTAGCGAATGCCCCGCGATTTCAACCGCGTATATTTCTTTTCCCGAGAGAAATTCGGGATTCACGTTCGAGAATAAATATAGCCTATAGCACTGAGGGACAATATAGCTTTCTATTAGTGAAAGAATTTTTATAATCGGATTAGTAGTTCCGGAGATTACCTGCTACATCCAAATTCACTCCCAAACAAACTTTACCTCTATAATATTAGTGTACTTACGGTACTGTTCTCTAATTCGCTTTCTATTGTCATCATCACATCCGTCTCATCAAGTGTTGGGGGTGGCAGTTTGTCAGGTGTTAAATTTATATTCTTCATAGAAGACGAAGGCATTTCGCAGTTGGGTATGTTAAAGAGAAATAAAACCTGTTACGATATAATATAATGTGATGATAATCTTTTAATAACAAGAGTTGATCCCGTCATCACAACGTTTTTAAAAGAGGTTTCTTGCGTTATTCACCTGAGACGAGAATGGAACTTGGTTCATGTCAATGTATTCCGTATCCCATAATTGTGATAAGAAGGAATCTTTGTTCATGGCATTTTCATATTTCTTTTTCTTTCTGAAACAGTTGCATTCAAAGTTACTATAAATTTCCGAAGTATATAAAAGCAATACTAAATTGTTATTTTGCGAAAGATATTACCTTGCTTGGTTTGCATTTTTTAATTCATTTGCATATTTTCTCTTTGTAACACATCTGTACACAATGCCTTTTCGACCCATACTAGAAATAAACAAAAATCTTGATTAAAGTAATTCATATTAAACTAATATAAAGAAATAAAGCAAACCCTATATCACTCCCACAATTAAAACGAATCAAA
Source organism: Sesia apiformis (assembly GCA_914767545.1). Taxonomy (NCBI): domain Eukaryota; kingdom Metazoa; phylum Arthropoda; class Insecta; order Lepidoptera; family Sesiidae; genus Sesia; species Sesia apiformis. The sequence goes on from OU611968.1 coordinate 3,637,437, forward strand.
CGACACCTCATTCATCTAAATCCATCTAGCCATTCAGGCTACAGCGAGCGCCCTAGAAACCGGACATATATATACATATACATATATAGATATATACCAAAAACATTACCTTCCTTTTTGCGCAGTCGGGTAAAACAAACCAAAATGAGCTTTTGCTAATAAAATTATAGTTTTATCAAATTATTATTACTTACGTGGTCAAAACGGGTTGGTCGCACTATACAGCTACGATAGATCGCGTGGCACGAAATTCTGGAAAACGACTTTCGAGGGAAATCCTACCTCGACAAGCGCTCGCGCGGCACTGAGGCCGCTCCTCGAGCGCAAGCAAATATATACAACTTTTATTTGTTTAATTTTATTGTTTATTGCATTATTTTTTTTATTATCAAATGACATGTCGTATGCCAAAAGTGTGAACTTTATAGTGTAAGTAAATATAAGAATTTAAGTACAAGTCTAAAATTATGAGAAAATTGGACTATTTTGGGAAGGATTTTTTAAATTTTATGTAGTGAAAAGTAATGTTATAACTTGGATATTTGGTCAAATATCGAAAAACTAAAGCCGTAGTGTACATTAAGAATACATAACAAACATAAACTAGTTTTTGAATACGGTGTTTGTTTCAGTGTAATTACGTATTAAGAGATCAAAATTGGCTCTCTGAGCGTTTTACGAAAAACTACTTTCGAAAATCGGCTAAAATAAGTAATTTATATTCGTTACATCTAAAATTTAAGGCCGCTATGTACAATATCAAGGAACGGTCTAGGAAATTCAGAAGTTCAAGTTTATAGAAACCTTTCTATTTCTCTGAATTAGAACATCAAAAATTCATTTTTATTGCCTCTCTGGAGCAAATTTTGTGAACGTCCTCTTAAATTACGGACGACATATAATGCCAAAAGTGGTAAGAAGTGCTGCTAGAGATATGGTGTTAAAGGTCAAGCGTGCCTGTAAAGAAGAAAGGGATAATTCGGGCGCTGTTGTACCATTTAATTGTGTTCGTGCTCATGTAGCTCTTTTAACAGGTTAATTTTGTGTTGCCATCTACAAATTAATCACGACATATTCAAGTTCATCAGTTTACAATATATTAGGGGTTAAAGTATGATATTGCCCATTTGTACTGAAAAATTAAAACTCGTTTTTTTCTAAAATGTTAATATTTATTTAATCAAAATATTTACCCTCATTATCTATACATTGTTGCCATCTAATCGGAAGTTCATTTATGCCTTTGCGATAGAACTCTGTCGATGTAGATTCGACAAACTGTGTGAAAGCATTTTGTGCTGTCTCTTGGGAAAAAAATTTTTTACCACGTAGAAAATTGTCCATATCACGAAAAAAATGGTAGTCCGTTGGAGCAAGGTCTGGCGAGTACGGAGTATTTCGTATGGTTTCTAACTGCAGCTCCTGTAGAGTTACAACGGTTTCTCTTGCCGTGTGAGGTCTTGCGTTACATGGAGCAATAATGGTGAAGATCGATTCACGATTCACTACTAGTTTCGCCATCATTGTTCGAAGTTCGGCACAGTAAACATCTGCTGTTATTGCTTGACCAGACCTGAGAAAGCTATAGTGAATAACACCATGAATAGACCACCAAACAGTTACCATTACCTTTTTATTGGTAAGCTTTGCCTTAGGGCACTGTTGCGGCGTTGCATTGTTGACCTGGGGTCAGCCATTGCATTTTTCGCTTTCGGTCATCGTAAAGAATCCACTTTTCATCACATGTCACAATTCGATCCAATATTCCTTCATTTCTGTACCGATTCAACAAGGCAACGCAAGTTTCAACACGCGTTTCTTTCTGCAGATCAGTCAAATCATGAGGCACCCATTTTTCATATTTTTTTATCTTATTGATTTGATGCAAATGAGTCAATATTGTAGGTAAGGTAACGTGAAACCATGCCGCTAACTCCTGGGTAGTTTGACATGGATTTGCCTCCACCATCTCCTTCAATTCAGCGTTATTCACCTGTGGAAGACCGCCCGGTCTTCCACGTGGTTCGTTCTTCAAGTCGAAGTTTCCATTACGAAAGTGTTTAAACCAAAAACGCACGGTTCGTTCATTAGCAGTCTCCTCTCCAAACGCAGCATTGATATTGCTAGCCGTTTATGGCGCATTAGTTCCTCGTCGGAATTCGTATTCAAAGATTACTCGGATTTTCGAAGTATCCATCTGTCCCGTCTAAGCTGAATAAAAAAAACAATTGAACGTCGAAAATCGAATGTTGCACATTTTTTAAAACAAGAACCTCATAGGTATCATGTGAAAAAAGTTTCACTCGAAAATCTCGCACCATGAAGGTTTTATGTCAATTCAAAGTATCTATTACTATAAAACGGCAATTTTATACTTTAACCCCTATTATTTTATCAAATATTTATATATTACGCTCCTGATCAAAAAAAAAAATTGTGACCAATTAAATTTTATAACTGAAGGAATTGTGTTTATTTCAGGCATTTCTGAGCGGACCGTTAGTAAAATTACTGTTAAAGGTGTACGCCGATTTGGCGATCGGGTGTTGGCTCAGCAATCTGGCTCTGAGAACCAGACGTTAGAGTTACACGTCGATCGCGGTCGAAGGCCAATGTTGCAGGCCACACGCCTTAGCTTTAACGGGGGGGTGTAGGGATTCAGGCTTGCCGGTCTTGATGTTACAGGGATCTCGGCAGATCAGGTGTTGGGGTGAATACGGAAATAAAACGCCGCTTTGGTTTACATAAACACAGGGGTGCGGAGGGAGCGGCGACGGGCAGCAAGCTCACTTTTCTTCTATATGTTAATTACTACTCAAGTGCTGAGGACGAACTGGCTTGCTGGCTGTTAGGCCTTTGTCTTTTTATAGGGGTTTGCTGCCCTAGCGATCCCCCCGTTCCCTGAGGAAATTTTAATGCTATTAGCTCTCCACTTTTGTATATAATATCTAGGTTACAAGTCTTATTTATCTGGGCTGGTCCTCTTATTGCACAGAGGATAAAGACTATTTTCGGTGGCGAAGTTTAGGTATTTTCCTTTTAATTTCCCTTTTTCCTTATTGTCCCTCCCCCCTCTGTGAGTAGCAAGAGGTGTGGGAGGACCGGGGGTGCACGGCTTTTCAGTGGCGCCGATACCGGAACTACGCCACCTAGCCCGCAACTTTTTGTTCTAGAACTTATCCTAAATGAAACACACTGCGGGCGGTAGTCTTTATTTTAAACCTTATTCTAGCATCCTGACTTATAACCTAGGTATCCTAGCACATTGGAGAGCGAGAATAAGACATATAAACACAAGCAAATCGTACATAAAATATTATAAAATGTAAAGGTAAAGGAACAATAATATAACACATATTTAACCTTAACTAAACATTTTACATCTTACATATCAATGTTATTTATTTTATACATAGTATCGACATCTTATGATAACGTGTTATGTATGTGTTAACATTTTATTATTCCGGAGGAAGGGCACGTGAATTTCATTCTTGACCAAAATCGTGCCGCTTAAATTTTACTACTTGCGGAACTCTGTTTAGACGGCCCTCTTTTCCTCCGAAATGTGTGATGTTAGCACATGCATATTTCGCGCACTGATTCTATATTGTACACATAGGTATATAGGCACCGCACTTTCACTATTTACTTATTCTGTCGTGCACATTCTCCCGCCGTCGCAACGCTGCGAACCGACTGGTAGCACGACGACCTTCTTCGTAGGCCTGCGTAGCACGGTGCCGTTGCCCATGGTGATGTCGATGACTCGAACCTCGTTGTCCTTGCCCGGGTAGACACTGGTGACCCGGCCTCGTGGCCAAGTGTTGCGGGGCAAGTTTGGGTCGCACACGATGACTAGGTCGTTGACCTTTGGTTGTTCGCCGGTGCTGCGGGGCTCCCGCCGGTACTGGAGTAAGGGCATGTACTCCCGTACCCAGCGGTGCCAGAAGATGTCTGCGAGCCTCTGAGCGCGCCTCCAGTGATGGCGCGCGCTCAGGTCGTCCTCCGTGAATTCTCCGGGAACCGGCATGTGACAGTTTGGGCCGAGTAATATAAGATTCGGCGTGAGTGCTGTGGGTTCATCGGGGGTCACTGCCACGTGAGTGAGTGGGCGGGAGTTTATTGTCATCTCCGCCTCAGCTAGTAGTGTGCTGAGTGTTTCGTCACTTGGATGTTGTTCGTGTAGGGTGACTCGCAGGGCTTCTTTGACGGAGCGCACCATGCGCTCCCATGCACCGCCCATAAACGGTGCTGCCGGTGGGATGAACCGCCATCTAATCATGCGGTTCGTGGCCTCGTGCTGAGTAGCTTCAGCGATGGATTGGGCGAGCTCTTTGTCAGCCGCCTTGAAGCAAGTTGCGTTGTCACTCCACAGCTCTGTTGGGCATCCTCTTCTGGCTATGAATCTCCTTAGTGCTGATATAGCGGAGTCAGCGCTTAGGGAGGTCACGACCTCTAGGTGTATGGCCCGTGACGTCATACACGTAAATAGCGCCACGTATCTTTTCTCGCGGTGGCGCGCGACGGTGACTTCTATTGGACCGAAATAGTCCAACCCGGTGAATGTGAAGGGGCGTGCGTGATGGGCCAGGCGAGCTGGAGGTAAGTCTCCTGTGGCCGGACTCGTCGGCTTTGTCCTTCTTATTCTGCACGCCATGCAGCTCTTGATTACATTTCTCACGGCCGGTCGGATTTTCATCACCCATAGTCGTTGGCGTAATTCATTTACGACCATTTCTATGCCTCCGTGATGAAGTTTCTCGTGGACGCGTTGAATATATAATTTCGTATAAGGGTGTTTTCCATTTAATACGGCTGGACTCGCAGATTCTGTGTGGACCCCTTCGGCCGCGTTTATACGACCCTTTATTCGTATTATGTCGTCACTATCAATGATAAGGCTAAGTGACGACAATAAATCGCCGACAGGTGGCGCTTGGTTCGCTTGTATGCGTAGCTTTTCTCTATAATAGCTATCTTGCTGCGCCGCTCGAATCCATAACTTTTCGGCCTTTACAATATGACGCGTTTGTAGGTCAATGTAGCGGCGGGTCGATGAACTCGTGGGAACTAGGTCGGTCGATGTAGGTCGAGTTTGTTTATTTTTCTTCCAGTCGGGGTCACATAATTTGTTTTCACGCGTTCGTTTATGACGTGTAGCGGTGATTAGGAATTTGTTTTCCCGACTTATCTCGACGAATTGCAGCACTCTGGCTGTCGTTCTTATTAGTTTGATCCACTTGGAGAATCGCTGGACATCTGGTAGGTGCTCGTGGGTCGGCTTATTATTTATTACAAAACACTTTTCTCTCTCTTCCCCAGAGCTATTTATTTTGATTTCGACTTCTGTAGGCCATTCCTCTCTAGGTAGTTGTAAGTAGGATGGGCCACTGAACCATCGATGTTTTACATTGAAGTCGCGAGGTGTTGCTCTCGTCGCGTCGTCCGCTACGTTATCCGTTGTAGGCACCCATCGCCACTCACCCTTTTTGGTGAGTGTCTCTAATTCTGCGAGTCTGTGTGCTACGAAGGTTTTGTAGGTGCGTGGTTCGGACCTTATCCACGCTAGGGCCGTACGCGAGTCGCTCCAATATACCTTTTGTGCTACTTCAAAGTCATGTTCTCTCAGTACTGTGTCGGCTAGGCGAGCTCCTAATAAGGCGGCCTGTAGCTCTAATCTGGGGATGGAGACAGGCTTTAGTGGCGTCACGCGACTCTTTGCCGCCGCTAGTGTGACGTGTACGCTTCCGTCGCTACGTACGATTCGCCAGTAGATAGCTGTAGCGTAGGCCTCTTCGCTGGCGTCGACAAACGTGTGTAGTTCGTAGGTGTTTGCCGATTCGTAGTTGTAACATCGGGGAATGCGTAGACTTTCTATGTCTCTTAGTAATGATAGCCATGCGTCCCATCTTTGCCTTAATTGCTCTGGGATGGGCTCGTCCCATTTGGTACCATAGCTCCATGTGTCCTGCATAATTCTTTTAGCGGGCGTTGTCATAGGTGACAGTAGGCCTAGTGGATCGAACAGGGACATGATGATACTTAAAGCTTCCCTTTTAGTCGGTGGACGGGCGTTTTCAAGTACTTCAGGCGGTATTTTTATCTTGTTTAGGCGGAAACTTATACAATCATCTTTAGTGCTCCATAGGAGACCGAGCGTTTTTTCTGTCTCGCTCGCACCTATGGGTTTTGGGTTCGTTTCCGGGCCCGTACTGAAATCTTTTATGACATATGTGTCGTTGGATGTCCACGCTGTCAACTCGAAGCCGGCTTGTTTGTGTATAAAGTCGACTTCCTTTATTATTTTAATTGCCTTTTTAGGTGTAGGGAAACTTTGTAAGTAATCGTCCATGTAGTGGTTTCTTTCTATTGCGCACGCCGCCTCTGGGTAGATGTCGACGAACTCTTTTGCGTTTTTGTTTTTTATGTGTATGGCGGTGCATGGTGATGAGCATGCGCCGAATATCACAGAGGTCATTTTATATTCTTCCGGCGGACCCTCCCGCCGGTGATCTCTCCATAAAAAACGCAGGGCATCTCTATCCTCTTCTCGGATGCTTATTTGCATAAACATTTCTTTTATATCGGCGGATACGGCATACGGATGTTGTCGGAATCGCATAATGACGCCTGGGAGGGACTGTAGTAAGTCGGGCCCCGCTAACAACATGTCGTTAAGACACAGTCCGTGTGCTTGAGCCGCCGCGTCGTGTACCATCCTGATCTTTGGTTTTGCTGGATTGATAACAGCAAAGTGCGGGAGGTACCATGTTCTATCGCCGGTCGGCGGGGCGGGGGCTCTCTCAGCGTATCCGCTTTTGAAGAGGTTGTTGACCCGTTCTTGATATTGTGTTTTTAATTGTTCGTCGCGATCTAGTTTCTTTTCTAAACTGTAGAGGCGCTTCAGTGCGTTTTGATAGTTATTGGGTATCTTTAGTTCCTTTTTTCGCCACAGTAACCCAGTTTCGAATCTGCCATCGGGGAGTCGGCGAGTCGTATTCTCTAGGATTTCTAGTGCTCGCTGCTCGGGATCGTTTTTAGGTTTTCTAGGTTCGATCCCTAATGACTCCAGTTCGAAATACTTTTTCATTATATCTTCCATTGCGTCACCCCGTGTAGTGGAGAGGTGACCGCAAAAGGTTACGGGCTTACTTTTTGATGTGTGGCATCCGTGGAGTACCCATCCCAGTTTAGTGAGGGATGCCACTGGTTGGTCGCGCCGACCTTCACGGAGGTCACGTGACACTATTAGGTCCCAGTTATCTTGGCCGATAAGTATTTTCGGGGACGCGTAGTCGTACGTGAGTTCTTTCATTATCTTTTGTAGATGAGTGCAGCCTTTTACATTTTCTCTTTTTACTGATTGCGACGTAAAGTTCAGCCTTTCTACTGTTCTGGCATTTTGGATTCGGAATTCCTTGCCGCTGAACTCTCCTTGGATGCCCAAGTTGACACTTCGACTTTCTTCATGTCTTATCTCTGTCCCACTCACCCCTTGTACCCACATTGGTTGTTTGGGCCCGTCTATTCCCAATATATCGGCCAAAGATGCGTCGATAATGGTCACTGTACTTCCCTCGTCCAACAACGCGTACGTCTTTACCTTATTCTGAGGGCCCGATAGCGTGACAGGTGCTATTTTCAGGTAGGCCCGACGTTGCGTATCTAGGTTGGTAGCTACTGTTGAAGTCAGTACCTCTTCTTTTTTCTCTGGGATGTTTGACGGTTTATCCACCTTTTGGTGGTGGAGTAGGACGTGGTGTCTCATGGTACATCCGTCGCGGCCGCATGGTTTGGCGCGACACATGCTTCGTTGGTGCGTGTCTTTTAAACACCGGAAGCAGGTATGGCTCTTCTTTGCCATTTCCCAACGCTCGTGAATGTTAGCGTTGAGAAACTGTGGGCAGTGCAACAATTGATGAGGTTGCTTGCATTGCCAACACTTTTCTTGCCGCTTTTCTTGCGGCTTGCGCTTTTCTTTCATCGTGTAAGCGCGTTCGACCTTTTTTCGTATAGGTCGCTCTCTCCCCGTTGACTCGTCGGCGATGTATTCTGGAAGGGCGTATGCGCCAAACTTATCCGCTTCTTCATTTAAGTATGTAGACATTTTCTTAAATTCGGATTCTTCAGAAAGCTCTCTCGCCGCGTAGTCTACCCATTTGCTTTTTAGGGTGGGAGTGAGCTTTTCCATCACGTTGTATAACATTTCGGGATGATGGAGGTAATGTGGTTTCTTTAATGCTTCTATTGCAGCCACAATATTCGCTAACTTACTTGCGAATATACAAAGGTCACGTGGGTTTTCACTGACCTTAGGTAAACGCTTCACTCTTTCTAATTCTAGCCGAATGAGTGCCTCGGGCCGCCCGAATCTTCTCTCCAGTGTTTGTAGTATCACTGACGGGTTAGGCTCGCTTATTAATAGGCAACTCACGGCTTCCAAGGCGGGCCCTTTTAAACATCTTCGTAGTCGGGCCACATTCTCGGTTTTAGTGAAGCGTTCTTCTGTTTCCCTATACGCTGCTCGAAAGGCGAGCCAGCCGTGGGCGTGTCCACTGTACACGGGTAACTCCTGTACATACCGAGGTGAGTCCCTGTTCTGGCGCATAGCCTGTGAGAAGGCCGTGGCTAGTGTAGTCACGTCGATCGCCGGTGAAGATTGGTGTGAAGACGGGACCTTATTCTCATACCCGTGATTATTCAAACGGGTTCCCGCCTCACCCGGGTCTTTTGCGTACCCGGCCGATCTCTTTATACTGCCCTCTCTGTGTTCGGCTGCCTCCATGGTTTTGGGACTCTTTTCCCCCTCGGTATTTGTGATGGCTAATATCTGTTTTTGATTATGTAGCCATTGCTGGACACGCTGTGGATCTGAACCCGGTTCGTCCTCTTCACTAGACGATGATGATGGTGAATCTAGCTTTAGTCGTTCTAATTTGGCCTTTTCAAGCGCGGCTGCGGCTTGAATTTCTTTAGTTTTTAACTCGGCCTCTCTTAAGTACAACTCGGCGAGTCGCTCTTTCGCCTCTAACTCCGCGAGGAGTCTCTTGCGAGAGGGTTCGGAGCGGCGCGACCGAGTGTGGCTCGAGTGTGGGCGTATCGTGTGTCCGGAGCACTCTGGCACAGGTGATGGTTCCCTGGACCGTACGGCGAGGGCGACGCCGTCCTCGACTGGTTTGTTATCACTGGAGGACTTACTTGTGATTGTAGTTTCCGTAGGCGTCGTCCGGGTCGTTGTGGTGCGTGACTCCGTGTTTGATGTTGCGCCCGTGGTGGCCGTAGTTTCTGTTCGTGAGCTTGACGAAGCCTCTGCTCCCTCCTTGTCACTTTTGCTTCTTGTGGTCGGCATCTTCTTGATTTTCCGTATTCTAGGAGATCTTTTTGGTGATGATGACGGCTTGGAGATCGTAGTTTGAAGACTGGACGATGGTTGCGCTTATCCCGACTCGAAGGACCAATTGTTAAAGGGTCCTGACGTCGGTAGCGAAATCCGGCTCGAAGGACCAATTGTTAAAGGTGTACGCCGATTTGGCGATCGGGTGTTGGCTCAGCAATCTGGCTCTGAGAACCAGACGTTAGAGTTACACGTCGATCGCGGTCGAAGGCCAATGTTGCAGGCCACACGCCTTAGCTTTAACGGGGGGGTGTAGGGATTCAGGCTTGCCGGTCTTGATGTTACAGGGATCTCGGCAGATCAGGTGTTGGGGTGAATACGGAAATAAAACGCCGCTTTGGTTTACATAAACACAGGGGTGCGGAGGGAGCGGCGACGGGCAGCAAGCTCACTTTTCTTCTATATGTTAATTACTACTCAAGTGCTGAGGACGAACTGGCTTGCTGGCTGTTAGGCCTTTGTCTTTTTATAGGGGTTTGCTGCCCTAGCGATCCCCCCGTTCCCTGAGGAAATTTTAATGCTATTAGCTCTCCACTTTTGTATATAATATCTAGGTTACAAGTCTTATTTATCTGGGCTGGTCCTCTTATTGCACAGAGGATAAAGACTATTTTCGGTGGCGAAGTTTAGGTATTTTCCTTTTAATTTCCCTTTTTCCTTATTGTCCCTCCCCCCTCTGTGAGTAGCAAGAGGTGTGGGAGGACCGGGGGTGCACGGCTTTTCAGTGGCGCCGATACCGGAACTACGCCACCTAGCCCGCAACTTTTTGTTCTAGAACTTATCCTAAATGAAACACACTGCGGGCGGTAGTCTTTATTTTAAACCTTATTCTAGCATCCTGACTTATAACCTAGGTATCCTAGCACATTGGAGAGCGAGAATAAGACATATAAACACAAGCAAATCGTACATAAAATATTATAAAATGTAAAGGTAAAGGAACAATAATATAACACATATTTAACCTTAACTAAACATTTTACATCTTACATATCAATGTTATTTATTTTATACATAGTATCGACATCTTATGATAACGTGTTATGTATGTGTTAACATTTTATTATTCCGGAGGAAGGGCACGTGAATTTCATTCTTGACCAAAATCGTGCCGCTTAAATTTTACTACTTGCGGAACTCTGTTTAGACGGCCCTCTTTTCCTCCGAAATGTGTGATGTTAGCACATGCATATTTCGCGCACTGATTCTATATTGTACACATAGGTATATAGGCACCGCACTTTCACTATTTACTTATTCTGTCGTGCACAATTACTAGCGAAGGCAAAGAAGCAACTTCTGACTCTAAAATTACTACTCCGGGAAAAAGGAGACACAGAAAAAAAGAAATTGAATTAGACGATTTTGATTATCGTGCCTTATGACAAGTTATGACACAAAATACACGAGTTCTATGTCGTGAGAAAAGAAATTCCTACAATAAATAAACTATGGCTGTTGCTCAAAAGACACAAGGATTTTAAGTTCGGGAGAACTTCTTTACGAAAGATATTAAAATTATTATTGGGATATAAATATGCGAAATGCCAGTCAAAGCGAAAAGTTCTGATGGAACAGACATTGCTGCCTGGAGAGCGAAGTATATACTTCGATTACGAGAAAACAGGCTTGAAGATAAACGTCCAGTCGTTTACTTCGACGAGATGTATATTCACGCTTCATACCGTCTTCCAAAGTGTTGGCAAGGGGACGATGAAGCCGGCGTCCTTGCATCTGATAGTGTCGGAGCAATATGGATAATCGCTCACGCTGGAGGCAAAAAGGGTTTTTTAAAGATGGTTTACTTATATTTTAGTCCAAAACGAAATCGTCAGACTATCGTGATGACATGAATGCATAAAATTTTATACACTGGATGGAGGAAATGACTATTCCTAATTTAGAACCAAATTTAATCGTTGTAATGGACAATGCATCATATCATTGTACCCAAATAGATAAGGCTCCCTCAATGGCCACAATAAAATCAGAGATGCAAAGTTGGCTGAGGCAAAAGGGGATATATTTCGAAGACAACTGAACAAACCCACTGTTGTTTGAATTAATAAAAAAAACAAAGGAGAGCCAGTATACCATTTTGACCACCTTTTAAATGAGAAAGGCCATGAAGTCGTACGTTTGCCACCTTATCACTGCGACCTCAACCCTATCGAAAAAATGTGGGCTATTATGAAGTGCATGTGGCTGAGAAAAATGTAAGCCAAACTGCAAATGATATTGCTAGATTGACAGAAAATGCTTTCTCTTCAATCTCTGAAGCAGAATGGTTTAATGTGTGCAAGCATGTTGAGCAAGTTGAAGATAAATATTTTCTCTCGGATCGGTTGATGGATATTGAAATGGATAAATTTGTGATTTCGGTGTTTAGTGATAGTGATACTGAATCTGAATGAAAAGCTGATAACGAATTATCGGGCATAGAAATATTAAACGTGCATTTAAGAGATCACAATTAATCAAAATTTTTGTAGGTAATAATAATAATATTAATTAAGTTATTTACAACCCACACGATAATGTTATTTATTATACTATTATTAAATTACATAATAATTTCTAATCAAACAACTTATCTGTCGCTCAAATATTTTTTATTTTCTATTTATTTTATGTTGCAGTTGGCAACATTTTTCGCAGCGATGACAGCGCTGCATCCAAGTACAGACTTATCGTACGCGCACTTTATCCTCCTGAATACCGTAACCGTATTGGTTGCACTTCACGCTCGGCGAGTGAAGGCGAGTGCTGGCGAGCGCGAGTGTTAAGAGGATCCACTCGGATAGACTCGTGTGCAATCGCCTCGCCTCGTCTGCGCTCGCTTTCGTGTCGGTATTTTGTGCAAAGGTCAATGCGGCGAGTGGCGAGCGCGAGCGCGCCCTCTACACGCTCGCGTACTTTAGTGTTCAGAGTGAGATTACAGTATGAAATCTGAATAATCCGATGCGAGTAAAATTTTAAAATTCTTTTGATGGTTTGCAAAGTGCTCATAAAATACTTCACATACGAATGTCCTGTAATATAATAAATCAAAATTAAAATAACCACCTTAGGTACCTACTTCATTTTAATATTTAATAAAAATCTATAAGTACTTGATTTCTTTACGTTCCCAACGTTAACCAATGTACTTTACGTTCTATTTCCCAACCCTTTCTCCAAATCCATACCTATACCTCCAAAGGTACCTAGTCAGTGCATCCGGGAGCGTGCCAACGTTTGTCATTTTGGACTAATGTTGGCATGTATCGCGGATGTCTATGGGCGACAGTATCCACCTTACCATCAGGTGAACTGTATGCTCGTCTGCCGTCTTCGTACATAAACAAAATCTCCTTTTCTTCCAAGGTTTACGGATATTTTTTGTACAATAAGTACGTACATAATTATAATGAGCGACCACACACAAAGCTATTGCAGCAGCGATTTCTTGCAAATCAACCTCCATCTACAAAGTTTCGGCAGCAACTGAGCTAGCCGAGCGTGTGGGTAGAGTAGCGATGGGTAACTCCGGAGTTAATGAATTAAAAGAGTTGAAACCGCGAGCGGAGTAGAACCCCTTAGTTACTCCACTGAACTGTTACTAACTCCGAGGACTTACTTATTCTTTTGACGTTTCGTTTTTGGTTGGACTGTCGTTTACTCGCCATGTGACCGCGTATCGACTAGTGGTGGGTAACTCCGGAATTAATGAATGAAAAGATGGCATGCCATGAATGAAAAGATGGAAAAAAAGTCAAATCCCTTAATTGTTCCATTTACTCCGATCGTCCGAGATTACTCCTCGATGGCGCGACGTTTTTTTTAGGATAGGTGTATCAAGAGTTAAATCCCTTAATTGTTCCCCACTTACTCCGATCGTCCGACGAGATTATTCTTCGATGGCGCGACGTTTTTTTTAGGATAGGTGTATCAAGATTTAAATCCCTTAATTGTTCCTTTTTCTCCGATCGTCCGAGATTACTCCACCTCCGATCGTCCGAGATTAGCGTGACCTTTTTTTTAGGATAGGTGTATCAAGATTCAAATTTTTTAATTGTTCCATAGACCTTCTTTATTTCTTTGTGCCACTAGCATCGATAGTGATTACATAAAAGGGTTAAGGAGTTACTAAGAGGAGTTGGATCCGCAGGCGGAGTAGGATTAGGTGAGTTAAACTACTCCGAAAAGTCTTGATTACCCACCACTAGTGAGGAGGGGTCCCGCTCGCCTCGGCATCACTCGCCGAGCGCCTCGTACGAGCGTGAAGTGTTACCATAACGTTTCGTTAGCTTCTACATGCAGACACATAAATCATACATACCTACATGCTTAAATGTCTCTTTAGGTCGTTTCAAAACGATGCGCAGTGGCTTGCGCAAGTACTAAGAACCTAAACATGAAAAACAAGTCGTCGATTTTTTTAGGCCTTATGCGCCAATCATTTTTGATTGAGCGAGGAGTCAATTTAGCACTCAATTGAAATCTCGTTTGCCTTTTGAAAACCAAATTTTCCGAGAATTGTAGTTTCTTTATCCACACACTGCCGTGCATAAAGAATTTCGTAGCCTATGAAATGTAATAGAAACTTTCCCATACAATTTGCATTCTGCAGCCAAAACAAACCCAGGCAATTGACAAACAGTATAGAACCCTGAAACTTGATCGAGAAGTAAGTAATTTGTTACAATCATCAAGTTCTGGCTCACCTCCTACTTGTAAGCAATTTTGGGCGAGTTGGGAAATTTTCTAATAATGATGGTTTAAAATATAAAAATATTGCAAGTTTTTGTAAGTCATTGTTATGTATACCTAACGTGACCATTCGTCCCGTTTTGAACGGGACTGTCCCGTTTTACGGTACTCCGTCCCGGTGTCCCCGAGGAAGGCTTCGGGACGCAGAATTGTCCCGTTTTCAGTTAATAGGCTGGTTGACATCTTTAAAAACGTGTTTAATCATGATTCTGCGAATTAAAATATGAACGAGGGCTCATTCGATTCGCGATGTTAGGTACAATTGCAAAAGTTAGAAACAAAGATTTAAAAAAGGGGGGGTCTAGTTTTTTTTGCAAATAACTCAAAAACTATAAGCGTTAGAGTGATTTTGAAAAAGATTATGAAAGGGGAAGAAATTTCCAATAAAAAAAGTCATCTCCCGGAACTCTATTATAATTATTAATAATAATGAAAATAGCACTCCGCGCGGTGACGCAGCGGTTGTTTTTAATTTTACTTAATAGTAATTTAAAAAATTTGAAGAAATTATCTATTAATGTATTTATCTAGATACTTCGACAAAAAAAAATTTGAAAAAATGTTTTTTTCATTTATTTTATAATATACTCTAACGCTTATAGTTTTTGAGTTATTTGCAAAAAACTAGACCCCTCGTTTAAATCTTTATTTGCTTATAAGTTTTGCAATTGTTTCTGTGCATGTTGAATTTTCTTCTATTTTCTAGAGGCCATTCCGAATCGAATGAGCCCTCGCACATATTTTAATTTTCAAAATCACGATTAAACACAATTTGGAAGATGTCAACCAGCCTATTAACGGATAACGAATGATAACTGATAGCCTATTGATAACTATGGTGAATATTAAAAAAACCTGCCATGAATTTTATTCTTATTTAAAATCACCACCAGCTATATTAAACAGACAAATATAAAAATAATCAGCTTTTCCTACTTTTTGATGCATTACCTAGGTATCATTTGATTGTAATTATTGTTTTCTTCAATAAATGTTCTCAACATATAAAATTAGTTTTTTTTTTTTATTGTGACACTATCACTGTCGCGGTAATTTTGACAATGTCCCGTTTTGAGTAAAAATAGAAATGGTCGCGTTATGTATACCTGTGTCAAATGCTGTATACATATTCTTACAGATAAATTTAATTAAAACTAACCAAAGAAATAGATTTATCAACAAAAATGTCTCGGCAGCTTTAAAAACAAAGCAAGGTATTAAATATGAAGGAGGCTGTGTCTTCGATTCATTGTGAAGACGATGATTGATATGAATAAATCATGTTTTTAAAATGGTATTTTTCTTGGTATATCTTCCTGTCCAAGTTGGTATTCTTTAGTATTTTTCCGAGGTGACTGGTATTTTCGTAAAATTCAATCTGCCGCGACTGCCCCATGGTACTCTCGGAATGTCGACCTCCATAAGTACTTTGAACTTCTTTCCATAGTCAAATATGTGCGACTCCGTCCGACCCCACTACGACTAGAGTCCCCACCATCCTTACCCCCTAGTAGTAGCCAGCCTACCCTATGCCCGATAGAAATGCCCCTCCCTATTATGGTCATCAGCATGTCTTAGGTCTTAGACAATCCAATTACTGCTGCCAATACTACGGTTCTTACACTACACTCACAGGCAACATATATACACTGTGGAGACAAGGACATCCTCCTCGCTACACTGTGAACAAATACTGGCCTTCAACCAATACTTTTACCAGGTATCGGCACGTGTCTGGCCACTTCTCATCGACTTGCAATTCCGCAGTACCCTCCCAAAGCAACACCTGTAGCAACTGTAGCCGAGGTCTGATCCTTCCGCCAATCTACCCCTTAGGTTTGTTGCTGAACATACTTTGCTCCTGGCCGAGTGCCTTCTGCGGTTGCCCTAAGCCATACAATATATATATCCGGTTACTCTTGAAAGGACATTAGGGTCACAAGAATTTAGCCACTCTGAAGAAAGAGCTGAAATGAAGATCTGTGATTCATAGTAATAATTTAATATTATTGCAAAAATATAGTTCTTCATCTAGGGCTACCAGTGTCATTGGTTACAGGACAAAAAAATTCCTCACTAATTTCAATAATTTATTCTAAAACATAAATAAATTTACACTAAAAATTACATCACTCTTCAGTCACTTCCCATGGTTTTTCTGGTCTATTCATATCCCACGGATTAGGTTTTTTATACACCTCTGGTTCCTCCAGCTTTACACCACCATTTACAACTTCCTTCAGGAATTTCTCCACTTTTCCACCTTCAGCAGGTTTAATGTCACAATACATATCAGAGATGCCTGATTCCAGGCATCTTTGGGCAAAAACCTTTCCTAAATTTATGAAAGCAGATGTATCCTTTACACTGTATAATTGCTTACGGAGGGCCCATTCTGTGGTCTTAGCTTCTATGACTGGCCCATTCAGAAAGTGAACTACTTGGGCTGTGACAGTGCGGCAACTTATGGTAAGAACTAATCTGGAAAATAGAAAAAATAATTTATACTATGTTGCAATACTCTTTGTATGTGTCTGGGACTCACAACACAGGGACTCCTAATGTGGACCATTGAGTGTGACATTATTTATTATTATTATTTAAAAAAAGGTACTGCATTTTCTTAATTTAAATAATATGTGTTTATTCGTCAAAAAGATGAAAAAAAAACCTCATATATGTATAAATAAAACAAAATTAAGTTTCTATAATTATTTACAATAAGTTACCAAGCTACCAAGATTGTGAATAAATACTTCTGTTTTAAACCGAGAGATTGAACCGTGGATCTTTTGAATAGCCAATACAGGCACTACCAACAGGTCTCATCTGTATTTAAAAAAAATTTAATGAAATTATAATAAACTATAGTTCATTTGGCTAAACTGTACAACATCTTACTCATCTGGCCAAAAATAATATATATTGCCAATGATTGTCTCTCTTATGTGCATGTAAAAAAGAGACGACACTACAAAACCGAAGCTGGCCGATGTGTATTGCTGTCAGCCGGGAAGTATATCCCCATCTGAAGAAAGACCTACCATAATTTTAAATTTAGACATAAAAACTAATCTTTTATCACTGTTCTGTTGACATTCTATCAGCCAATGATAAATGTCATCTAATTTTCTACAAGTTTCACAATTTGGACTTGAGTTTTTGCCATTAAAAAAGCAAATTTATTGGATGGAATGTGACCAGATGGCAAACCTATGAGCAGTTATGATATCAGCTCTGCACTTTTAGCAGCTACAAACCAAGGAATATCAGGAGGCTCACTTTGTATCATTGTGTACCAGATTTCTATGGTTTCAGACCTTTCATCAAAGTGAGTGTTCCACTTGGTATAATGCATAACTTATATTTAGAAAAAATTAATATAATTGAAAAATCGATACCGTTTTGTACAGCTGATCTGGCTAAATGGTCAGCCTCCTCATTACCTTGCAAACTGAGATGTGATGGTACCCATTGTAAACTCAGTAACCTACTAATTACATTTAGAGATATCATAAATTTGTTTAAGTATAGTATAAGGTACTGATACATCTCTGAAGCCAGAGGTGCATTAAGCTGCAGAGGACTTTTACTATCTGTATATACTACCATTTTTGTACACCCAATGTTCATTGCATAAGATAATGCTTTTGAAATTACTATCAACTCTGCTGTCATAATAGAATTTTTGGGCGTAATTTTCAAATATTCACTGACTACACTGTGGATCATAATATGCTGCCCCAATGCCACTAGAACATTTGGATGCGTCAGTACAATGGGTACCATTCATAATAATTGTTATACAATTCTTTTAATACATTCAAAATATGGAAACCAATGTGGTTTCCATATTTTGAATGTGGTTTAAATAGTGAATTGTACACACTTGTGCCAGAATTTTCTCCCTGGCTTTTCTAAATGGTAGCCATCAGGTTTGCGAGCAATGCGCATTCTTTCCAAGTTCCTTGGATTTCTGTTCACAAATGTGGCAGGTGCAGTAGAACTAAATCTAATAAATTGTGGAAGCCTCCACATTTCCTTTAACGAATTCATCGTAATTAAAGAATGAACGTAGGGTTTCGTTTATTAAAACAAGAGTAACCTAAAATCGCAATCAATTTCATCTGTCAAGCGTAAAATGCGTCAATGTGTGATGTCAATTGTCAATGTCATCCCAAGAGGATCCTACCAATACTTTAAATACAAAAGTTATACAAGATATTTTTGGATTTATTATCTTATTAATTTATCTTAGAAACAAAAGCTTCTTATGTTGTAGAAGTGTCAACATTAAATCCAACTCGACAAAACGAAAACAAAAATAAAGACTCCCCTATATCCTTTTCAGTCAGAATGTTTTTCGATTTTTAACGAGCATATTAACAAACGACAAATAGTATTATATTTATATAAAGACATTTGGTTGTAATAAAAAACGATGTAAAGTCCATTGACCATTGACAGCCAATCTGTCTGAGTATAAAGTTAAATAAAAAAATTTTTGAAGAAAAAAATATTAATTATTAGAAACTAATCAAACGCAATAAACACAACGTAACCTAAATCACAAGTCGTTGATTGAATAGATCGTTGTATGAATAAGCCGTTTTTAGCGCTTTTATATTCTTTTCCTTATTCAATTCATTATATATCATGCGCATTGCACATCACTAAACGGAATGACGTATGTTGTCTTTGATTGCCCACCCACACTTTGTTGAGCTTTGATAAGAGAAATATTAGTTTGTATTCAGTCCAACACTTCTTTTGGCCACATATTGTTCTATTACATATGTGGCAAATGTTTATCCCGGTATGTGTTTAAATAACTTTTCCGCGTGGTGTTTTGGTGATGTGTTATTGAACACTTGGGACCGATAGTGTTCGGGTGGGATCGTAGAACACTTATTCATGTTTTGTAATTAATTTCGTACGCCCACTTGTTTTGTGATGTTAACTCGGCGCTAGGTAGTTGATAAGGAAGTTTGGACTGGCCACGATGTCACTCCAGAAAAGTGTTAAAAGTGCTGGAGGTGACAGAAGCGACCAGGCGGACACTACGTCAATATGCTCGTCTGTGACCACTCAGCCAGACAGGCATGGCTTCTTAGGAGGAGCTCAGTACAGTCCAGAACCGTAAGTTATTTTATTGTTATTACTTTTGAATTCATTCCCTAATAAACAAGCTGTCTTAAAAGACATGGATCATCTTACCACATACGTAATTAGTGGTTAACAAAATATGTAATTACCGAAACCGAACGGCCAAACTTCTCTTGATTATTAATAAAGTAAACTTATTTACTACCAAAATGTATCCTAGAAATTGTATTGTCATAAATACAATTATGACAAACTAAAGTCACATTTTTTATTCGAGTCAGGGATATGACATGTAGAACTGTCAATAAACCATATTTTATTAAATTTATGTGTGTTCTCAAGAGCTCCTTATTTTCCGTTGGATGCTCCTTTTGGATGGGGAGAATGTACTCTGAAATTCCCACAACCACTAGGCGTGCTTGACTAACTGTTTTACCCCTCTCTCACAGAAGACTACCTTGAAATGTACTGCATATCACACTTTATCTTATTTCCCCATCATATTTATGTGTGTTCTCAAGAGCTCCTTATTTCTCGTTGGATGCTCCTTTTGGATGGGGAGAGTGCACTCTGAAATTCCCACAGCCACAGGGTGTGCTTGACTAACTGTTTTACCTCTCTCTCACAGAAGACTACCTTGAAATGTACATACATGCACTTGAAATGCATTTCACACTTTATCTTATTTCCCCAATGTACATATGTGTATTCTATCCCTCCCCATTTGCTCAACACTCTATCCAAAGTCATTCCTATATCTCCAAAGTTAGGCAGCACATTCAGGAATTGCCAACATTTATCATTCTGGACTAATGTTGGCATGTGCTGCAGATGTCTATGGATAACAGTATCCACCTACCATCAGGTGGACTGTATGCTTGTCTGCTGCCTTTTTTCCATAAAAGAAAATAACTTCTTAAGCAAGTTATTTTTCACAATTAGTAGATTGAAGCAAACATTTTGTGTGGGAATTTGTGTGGTTAAATCTACTTGATCCTTCTAGAATTTGAGTATTTTTCCAGACTTGTTGCATGCTTCCTATTATGTCCTTAAATTTCCAAGGACCCTTACTCATTGGGATGCCACACCACATCCATGCACAGTACATGGCATGGCATTTCCTCAGTTTATATGCATCCTCTGCATAGTGAGCTGTCTGTGACACCTAGAGTAAAAACACCTAGTGTAAAACAATTGCTTTATTAATTTCATAGAGTATATTTGATTTCCTGTTACTGTAAATGCCTCCACTACAGGCTTTAAGAAAAAAATATCTTTCTAAGGTTAATAGAGATAGGCCATGGAGCAAGAGACTATCTTTTGATTTGAAATTAGAAGATATAGAAAGGATAATTTGATATAAAAATTATGGATATCCTATCAACTAACAAATTTAAAATTAGTGGCAATGTATTTGTTATAATAATGTATAATCCTTATAAGTGATAAAGTGTTAGGGTTCCTTTTCTAAAAAGTATGAAAAGATATTTAGCAAATAAAAGATAAGAATAGTAAAGCAGTTTATATAAGGTTCATCTACAGTTTGCACATTAACTGTCTTAACATTATAAGATCTATGAAAATAAAAACTTCCATGTGAGGTATATCTCAAGTCTGTTGGTATATGTTTATTTTTTATTGGGACACTTGCCTATCATCCTTTACTTAATTTTCTTAGATATGTCTAAAAGCTGTAAAACTAATTAGAGGTCTACCCTAGCTTTATTTTGGTGATATTACGACACAGAGAATCCTAATATTTTCTTAAGTTTTCGCGATTACTATACATAGCAATTAAACAACTTTGAACAGTTTAAATCGCGTATATTTAACATTATTTATATCCCGACGTTTCGAACACTTTGCAGTGGACGTGGTCACGGGGTGTCACCCCCGGTTTAATTACAGAGAATCCTATTGTGAAGGCTAGGGTTTACTTTGTTTTTTGTATAATTGTGACTTTGTAATGTTTAAATAACTTATATTTTATTCTATATAACAACTCCCTAGGGTACTCAACCATAGCCTACCCTCATGTACATATTGGTGTTTCTTCCTAAAAGTGAAAGAATTTTCAGAATCGATCCAGTAGTTTTTGAATTTACCTCTTTCATTTGAACATATATATATATATAAAACTCACAGTCTCTCTATATACACAACATTACAGAAGAACATAACTTATTAGCAGTGATCAGGGGGGGGGGGGGGGGGGGGTGGACCAGGTGGACTGTATGCTGTTCTCACCTTTCACCTATAAAAATAAATATCACTAAAACGTAACTATCATTGAATCTGAAAATGTCTTAACAATTAAAGAAATGACTGGCTGTTTTTTCCTCATAAACCTAGATTTGTTTTTTATGGACTTACTGTGCACCTTTTATGCATGCTCACGGCATTTGAAATGTGAAAGTGTAGCAAATTTGTTAACAGAGGTGTAAAAGTAACTTCATTTGTTATGTTTAGTTGAATGTTGTGATTTAAAGGTTTTCATAGTAGTAGGGTGGGTAGGTAAATTTTGAAATACTCAAATTTCAGAAAGAAAACTAATTTGAGCTGAACCTTTTTAAAACAACATTTATTTGAAATTCGAATTCCGAAAGCCATTTAGTCAAACGAAAAAAAAATATTTACTTTTTATTGCATTTTGCACGCTTTTCTTTGCAACAATGAAATTTGAAAGAGAACATTTTCGTGCATTGATGTTATACGATTTTAAAGTTGGTTTAAATGAAAGTAAGTGTAAAGATGAACTAGTATCAGCTTTTGTAACCCAAATATTTTTTTAGTATCTCCAAATTTACCTAGTCACCCAGTTAGCATTTAATGACATAATTGTCTTTGGTACTGTATTCTTTAAATTTTTAATCTGTATTTTCTGAGTTCTTTATTTGGATTATTTTTTTCTGATGTTTTATGAATTGAATAAGTTAATACTCTAGTAATAATGCTTTTTTTTAGTAATTATATTATCTGTTAAAATGGATATTAAATCAAATAATTTATTTTGCAAGAACATAGGTAAGAAATGTGGTGTTTTACAAATATCTTCCATCATGTTCTGCCTTAGTTAAAATTCAATAATAATGTTAACAATGTCACTAAAAATCGAAATGATAATGTTAACAATGTCACTATTCAATGAAATAATAATAGGGGTTAAAGTATGAAATTGCCGTTTCATAGTAATAGATACTTTGAATTGACATAAAACCTTCATGGTGTGAGATTTTCGAGTGAAACTTTTTTCACATGATACCTATGAGGTTCTTGTTTTAAAAAATGTGCAACATTAGATTGTCGACTTTCAATTGTTTTTTTTATTCAGCTTAGACGGGAAAGATGGATACTTCGAAAATCCGAGTAATCTTTGAATAAGAGTTCCGACGCGGAACTAACGCGGCAGAAACGGCTCGCAATATCAATGCTGCGTTTGGAGAGGAGACTGCTAATGAACAAACCGTGCGTTTTTGGTTTAAACGCTTTCGTAATGGAAACTTCGACTTGAAGAACGAACCACGTGGAAGACTGTGAAGTGACACAGGTGAACACAGGTGAATAACGCTGAATTGATAAGCCGATCCGAGTCAAACTACCCAGGAATTAGCGGCATGGTTTAACGTACAATGGTTTACCTACAATATTGACTCATTTGCATCAAATCAATAAGATAAAAAAAATATGAAAAATGGGTGCCTCATGATTTGACTGATCTGCAGAAAGAAACGCGTGTTGAAACTTGCGTTGCCTTGTTGAATCGGTACAGAAATGAAGGAATATTGGATCGAATTGTGACATGTGATGAAAAGTGGATTCTTTACGATAACCGAAAGCGAAAAATGCAATGGCTGACCCCAGGTCAAACGCCGCAACAGTGCCCTAAGGCAAAGCTTACCAATAAAAAGGTAATGGGGTGATTCCATGTCAAATCAACACGTTTTGAATTAAGATCTGACATGACCATCACCGATTTGAATGATTTTTGGTGAGTTTGTTGGAAACCATGAAAAAAAAAAATTCCCCAAATATTAGATTTTTTGGTCGACCGGGGTCCGAAATATGGGTCGTTGAACTTTGACCGAAACGCTTCGACCCAAACGGGTAAATCGGTCATATCTCAGCTCCTATGGGACCTAGAGAGATGATATATATACCAAATTAAAGGTATTTGAAAGGGCTTTCTGGGCAAACAAACGAGAAAGCTGTAAAACAATAAACAAGGATTCAAAAATAACATTTACACCTTTCAACCTTGACCATTCAAAAAATGAATTTTTAATTTTTTTAATTTTTTAACCATATACTAAGCTTATCATAAGCTATCATTTCTGTAAAAATCAGAGTGGGCACTCTTATAGTTCTCCCGCAATGATTTTTTGAATATTTACGAAAATCAACAAAATGTTTCAGATAGCATAAAATTACTTGTTTTGGAACTAATCAATACACACTACAGTGAAAAGACAACTCGAACTAATTGCAGGACCATTGTCTGACGAGGATGATGTGATGCAGCGTGAAGAAGAATTAAAGTAGGTGAATATATGTGATGTATGGAGCTGATAAATCATATATTGAACTGTATGTTGAGTGTAGAGAATAGCATTTATTCTGAGAGTTTGGTCAAGTTTCAAAACAAGTAATTTTATGCTATCTGAAACATTTTGTTGATTTTCGTAAATATTCAAAAAATCATTGCGGGAGAACTATAAGAGTGCCCACTCTGATTTTTACAGAAATGATAGCTTGTGATAAGCTTAGTATATGGTTAAAAAATTAAAAAAAATAAAAATTCATTTTTTGAATGGTCAAGGTTGAAAGGTGTAAATGTTATTTTTGAATCCTTGTTTATTGTTTTACAGCTTTCTCGTTTGTTTGCCCAGAAAGCCCTTTCAAATACCTTTAATTTGGTATAGGTATATATCATCTCTCTAGGTCCCATAGGAGCTGAGATATGACCGATTTACCCGTTTGGGTCGAAGCGTTTCGGTCAAAGTTCAACGACCCATATTTCGGACCCCGGTCGACCAAAAGATCTAATATTTGGGGATTTTTTTTTTTTCATTCTTTCCAACAAACTCACCAAAAATCATTCAAATCGGTGATGGTCATGTCAGGTGACCATGTTGATTTGACATGGAATCACCCAATGGTAACTGTTTGGTGGTCTATTCATGGTGTTATTCACTATAGCTTTCTCAGGTCTGGTCAAGCAATAACAGCAGATGTTTACTGTGCCGAACTTCGAACAATGATGGCGAAACTAGCAGTGAAACAGCCCCGACTCGTGAATCGATCTTCACCATTATTGCTCCATGATAACGCAAGACCTCACACTGCACTAGAAACCGTTGTAACTCTACAGGAGCTGCAGTTAGAAACCATACGAAATACTCCGTACTCGCCAGACCTTGCTCCAACGGACTACCATTTTTTTCGTGATATGGACAATTTTCTACGTGGTAAAAAATTTTCTTCCCAAGAGACAGCACAAAATGCTTTCACACAGTTTGTCGAATCTACATCGACAGAGTTCTATCGCAAAGGCATAAATGAACTTCCGATTAGATGGCAACAATGTATAGATAATGAGGGTAAATATATTGATTAAATAAATGTTACATTTTAGAAAAAAACGAGTTTTAATTTTTCAGTACAAATCGGCAATTTCATACTTTAACCCCTAATACTATAAAATGTACTGCATTTTCTAATTTATCATATTCCCCCAATGTACATACCTATACGATTCTGATAGTGAGTGGGATATGCCAGAGCCAATTCCCACGTCATCCTATCCCTTCCTATTTTCTCAACCCTGTCTCCAAATCCATTCTTAAATCTCTAACGGTAGGTAGTGCATCCGAGGGCTTGCCAACATTTGTCATTCTGGACTAATTTTGGCATGTATCACAATTTTTCATAGGCAATAAAGACCAGGTGGACTGCATGCTCATCTGCCACCTTCTTAAGAAAAAGGTAGCTTTGCGTTATGTGTACATTTTATGGGAGAATGTCATAACACTGAAACTGCTGACTTTCAAATGTGTGGAATGAAGTTTGTGTACAACACAAATGACGAGATTGATGACTTATGCCCATTGTATAGGTATCATGTTTTGCGTTATCATATTCAGCATGAATCCAAGTTAAGATAATACACAAACAATCATATGTATACAGAAACATTAATTCAATTATGTTTTATTGATAAACCTAGAATTGTGTTATAATAAGCGTTTGTGCAATACTCGTTATTCAGCAGTTTTGTAATTGAAATGACGGTTTTTGCGCTGATTTTAATAAAATACCTTGACAATATACAGTTTATAAGCAGTCACAACTCCTAGTTCCTTATTATCAATATTAGCTTTGTTCGTGGTAAGGATTCAGAACTAATTCGGAACTAGTACTGAACTAATTTGAAATCGTAGTAGAGCGCATGCTCGGTTATAGACCGATTCCTGATTTTTATATCCGCGAACGATTTCGGAACCAAACTGCGTACGATCTATTGTCATCGGCAGTGTTACCAACTCTCAAAAATATTTATCCCTAAAGCTTAAGTCAAAAACCCCCAAAATCGCCCCAATTACTTAGAAATCCCTCTAAAAAAATATATAATAAAAGAAAAAATATAAATTACAAAAATGCAATGAAATTTCTTTACCTTTTAAATCTGGATCTGTTTCCCAAATCTACGTGTACTTCTGACTGTACATTTTTTTATTTTTAGTTTCTTTAGGCATCATTAACAAATTGCTTGTCGGCACAGCAGTACAACAACAAAATCGAATTAAACAAGTAAACAATAATCAACGTACATATGTATTTCCAGTAAGCATAGGCACAATAACCACCAGTCACCACAGAGTAGTTGTAATATATTTGTACTAGATGTCGTTAAGTCGCTAGGTCAACAAATAAATATGATTAGCTATTATAGTTTGGATTGTCCCAGGGCCTATACTTTCACATAATATATGAAAAATATATATTCAAAAAAATATATGAAGAGTCAAAAAATCCCTAAAAATATAAAACCCCTAAAAAAAACCCATCCCACTTATTTACCCCCTAAATTTGGAGGGAGAACCCCTAAGTTGGCAAGTATTTAAGTGGACCCACCAAAACAGATTACTCTTATTAGAGTATTATATAAACTTATTTATATAAACAACAAACAAAACTAACCATATTTTATTTAACCCTTAATAAATTAATAAAATTTATATTTTATTTAACTATTTAACCAGTTTATTAGTTTCTAACCAACTGAATATAGCCGCAGCATGTATGTCAAATGTCGTTAGGTAAAAACTGCGCATGTCTGGAACTACGGATTCTTGCCAAAGTTATAGAACTGATAGAACTGATTCTGAACCGATCCTGAATCGAGATCGACGGTTCCGCGAACACAGAACTGTAACTAGAAATTCTGAACTGTGTGTTCCGCGAACGGCATTATTTGAACTGCGCATGCGTATAGTTCCGAATCAGTTCTGAATCCTTACCGCGAACGAAGCTATTATTACGAACTCTTTCTTAAACAAGTTATTATGGTAACTTTGATGTTTATTTTCCTTGCTCTAACTGAAATCTGAATAAATAGATTTGTTCTACTACATTTGTATACAACATTGTTCAATTGTCTAATATTATATCTACATTTCCTTTTACATCTCTAATGGTTCATTGTTCTAAATTAGGCAACTGAATATTATTCAGCGTGATTAAAAATAAGTACCTTCTATTTGTTTTTAAATAATCTGGGTTAGGTACCTAGCTTTGTTGATTTTTGTAGATGTGTCAGGTTAGTGATAACATAGCATAATTAACTGTAATTATCTGACAGTATGTAATGTAATAAAGAAATGTAATAAATAATAAAAGTCACGGACATCTCTCCTCAGTTTATTTGTTTGTGGTAATCTGGGGATGTACCCGGGGCCAGCGTGTTGTAATTTATCAGAGTTCACTTCATTTCGCATTTGATAATATTAAACAAGCCAATTTCGACTTTATTATGTTGGTATTGGTCATAAAACTTCGCCGAGATTTCACCTCACTGATGCCAGTTCAATATTAAATTACGCTTGCAGATTTTCATAACGTTTTCATTTAGTCTCAGAGTCCCGGAGACCTAACTCCTGACATACATATGTATTACGAAGTGGCAGTGGGACCTAGAAACCTCGAAAAAATAGTGAAGTAGCTAAATCTCAATGGCTGAACGACCTCATGAATTTCAGGAGACACCTGTGCCCTGCCCTGAGACTTATATTTATTGATTGATTGATATGGTATTTTGGTGAGCAAGAGGTTTTTTTTGGTGAAGAGATATTTTTCCGAAATTAGAAAGCCAATATATATTGTGATCTTTGCAATAAGTACATTTCTT
Organism: Sesia apiformis; assembly: GCA_914767545.1. Taxonomy (NCBI): domain Eukaryota; kingdom Metazoa; phylum Arthropoda; class Insecta; order Lepidoptera; family Sesiidae; genus Sesia; species Sesia apiformis. The sequence goes on from OU611968.1 coordinate 3,665,096, forward strand.
AGAACTTAATTTATTTATTTATAAAGCACACATTGAAAAATTTAGGCAATACATGTAAGAAAAGTAATGAAACACAAATCAAGTAATGACTTGCCAAAATTCCTAATATTGGGATTAATAAATTCTAATTAAAAAAAAATCTTAAAAAATATAATGTAAAGTAAAATTTAAAAAATTTAAAGTGACAGCATACAATAATTATTGAAACCGCGTTAAACAAATCAGAACAATTATCAAGACTATAGAATTTTCACGAGATTGCATCTAACAAAATGACAATGACAAATGACAAATCTAACACCCAATGACAAATGAAAGATATCAGGCATGATGCCTTTTCTTGAAAGTTCATTGCAAGTGTGACACATTCTAATAACGTGATTATTACGAGCGACATTGCTATTACATAGGTACAGGAACAAAGAATGGCTGAAAATGTCGAACGGATCTTGTAGGACATAAAAGATAGTTTTTTCGACGTATTTCGTTGAGGTAACTATTTTATATAACCAACTCTACCTAATCTCCCTAAAACGAAATAAAACTGCATTAACTGCATACACACGTTTTAATAAATCAAAGTTTAAGTCACTGTATAAAGCATGAAACATTCCTAACAAATAATGTAAAGAATAAATATTATGATTGCTCTGTAGCCTTGGTTTGTGTGAATTAGAGTTTAAGTTGTATGATGTACAATCACTCACACAAGTGTAATGTAGTTAAAATGATTCGCGCGAAATACGTTGCTGTCGGCAATAGAAGAATTTACTTACAATCGTAGGGCGTATCTAAAGCCTGGTTCATAATGGGGCACCGGGGTCCAGGGCCAAATAAGGCTGTATTCTAAAACATGGAATTCAACTATTTGACTGACACAATTCGGCTGCTCCATTTCAAAACCCAGTAAAGAACAAATTTGAAAAAGAATGTTTTTTGACAGACGAGAAAGTTAGGCTGGAAACTATGCAAAGACATACGGAGGGTGTGTTTTAAGTTCGCGGAATGGCGGATTACATAAGAGCCGTATCTGATCTAATGTTTATTTCTTTTTAAGTCAAGATATGTTTTATTCATAAGATATCCTTTATTTGTATGTACGTCTGTGTGAGAATGTTGGCATATCTGTAATTTAAATGCATATAAAAAGTAATACTTTGAATGTACTAACAATGTCCTGTGTGTATTTAGTAGATAAGCCTTAAATAAATAAATACCATATTACGACCAAGACATTTTTCTACCATTTGATCAGTTTCTAAACAACTTTCTTGCACAGTAGTACAAACACTTCAAGCATATATGTAATACACTCGTAATAACGTGAGCGTTGGAAAAAAAAGGAAGTGTATAGTTTCCCAACTTCCCAGACAGTGTTTATCGGTGTGTATGCGTGTTTCACAATCAGTGCGATTGTTATCAACGGTTCTAATTATTTTAACATAAGTCAGAATTTAAATCTGACATTGAAAACGGCTATAACCCACTTTGATTGTCAATTTCGACTCAACGGGCCAAGGAGGGGAGTTTCAAGCCATAATGTAGATAAAATTATTGAGCAGATCTACCCTAGTTCAGGAGTCAGGGCTTCTTAACATAAGTGTGTGTAGTACGTTATATTGTAACTTAGATATAGGCAACGCAAGTTCGTGAATTTGTATGGTAACCAAGCATATCACTTTAGTGAGAAAATTGTATGGAAACCAAGCGAGTCACTTTAGTGAGTAAATTGTATAGAAACCAAGCGTGTCACTTTAGTGAGTAAATTGTATAGAAACCAAGTGTGCCACTTTTAGTGAGTGAATTGTATAGAAACCAAGCGTGTCACTTTTAGTGAATAAATTGTGTGGAAACCAAGCGAGTTACTTTAGTGAGTAAATTGTATAGAAACCAAGCGTGTCACTTTAGTGAGTAAATTGTATAGAAACCAAGCGTGTCACTTTTAGTGAATAAATTGTGTGGAAACCAAGCGAGTTACTTTAGTGAGTAAATTGTATAGAAACCAAGCGTATCACTTTAGTGAGTAAATTGTATAGAAACCAAACGTGTCACTTTTAGTGAGTAAATTGTATGGAAACCAAGCGAGTCACTTTAGTGAGTAAATTGTATGGAAACCAAGCGAGTCACTTTAGTGAGTAAATTGTATAGAAACCAAGCGTGTCACTTTTAGTGAGTAAATTGTGTGGAAACCAAGCGAGTCACTTTAGTGAGTAAATTGTATGGAAACCAAGCGAGTCACTTTAGTGAGTGAATTGTATAGAAACCAAGCGTGTCACTTTAGTGAGTAAATTGTATAGAAACCAAGCGTGTCACTTTTAGTGAGTGAATTGTATAGAAACCAAGCGTGTCACTTTAGTGAGTAAATTGTATAGAAACCAAGCGTGTCACTTTTAGTGAGTAAATTGTGTGGAACCAAGCGAGTCACTTTAGTGAGTAAATTGTATAGAAACCAAGCGTGTCACTTTAGTGAGTAAATTGTATAGAAACCAAGCGTGTCACTTTAGTGAGTAAATTGTATGGAAACCAAACGTGTTACTTTAGTGAGTAAATTGTATGGAAACCAAGCGTGTCACTTTAGTGAGTAAATTGTATGGATACCAAATGTGTCACTTTAGTGAGTACCTTTAGTTTTAGTGATGGGAAACTCATGGCCATGAACTCACCTATGAAATGAAACATCTCTCTTGACTCGGCTCACCACTTTTGATGAATATTTTCAATTGTTTATAGCGCAATTAGGCTTTTTGTGTATTTTAACATCGACTTAGCGAGTCTAGCGACACGGGTCGATACAGATCCAATTCGGGCAGCGACCGATAGCTTTTGTTATCTATCCTTCTATATCTGTGATCGTAATAAATAAATAAAATAAAAAAATCCATTTCTCCTACCCAGAAGGGATTGGTTGATACAGATGTTCTAGATTTTTTTTAACTCTTGAGGATTAGGGTATCCTCACTGTTTCATTCACCGTCGAGCTTTTAAATTAATGATAATTAAAAAAAAAAAACGTTTTTAGAAACTCAGTGGTACGAGCCGAGGGTTTGAACTCACGACTTGACGATGAGAATCGAGAATAGATATCCCTAGGCTATCACCCCCTCTAAGCACAGTAATATTTGTCAGTAATATGGTACGATATCATCCTAGGTATTATTCTGAAGTAATCAAGACATATTTACACTTATTTGAAAATCGGATCCCAAGCGGGCAAAACCGTAGGCAATTCAGGCTCGGCGATAAGGGGATACTACTGTACTACGGGTACAGCTGTACCGGGCCCCGGACTTTAGGGGGCTCCATGTAATATGATGCATATACTTCTATAATCAGTACGTAAAAATGCATTTGTTATAACACTACGTACCTAATTACTAATGGATTTTATTACGAAATGTCTTCAAATTTTTATCGGGCCTGCCACTACGAGCTGTAGGATTAGAGGTCAGGAGGCCAGGACATAGGAATCAGAGTAACGGGCGTCGTCAATTTTGCCAGACCTGAGGCATGTTATTTATAATGCGATACTGATAGTGAAAAAATCCGTTGAGCCGTCGATAAATCACTTTAAAATAAAAAAAAAAGTTGTAACGATCTTCCGCGTTACGTCGGAATTTCTATTCTTTAGTGCAAGTCACGAAACAAATTTGATTTTAATGCAGCTCGCTATTGTGCTATGGAATGCCAATGTTTTGTGATGAATTAACGTCTCATACCATTAGCCAGTGCTGTCATGCTGTCAGATTACGCATAACGATTGATACAAATATGAGAATTTGCAAGTTGGAGCATTTCTGGCAATAATTCAATCCTCACTAGGATGGACCAGAGTTTAGACAAATGGTCAAAAATACATAAAAAAATAAATTTATATTATTATATGAGATTTTTTTATTTCGTAATTTTATATAAGATAGTAAGAGAAATTATATTATGTTATTTGTTTGACGTTACATTTAGTTTCATACTTACAATTAGAGTTATAATTAAAAGTGATTAATAAGTATACCATGCTATACCATCAGCCTATGTCTCTCCACTGCTGGATCTCTCCACAGCCTCTCCCGAGGCTCACCACCACACGATCTTCGGCTCTTCACATCTAACTACTAACAACAAACGATGGGTTAGAGACGAGTCCTCTAATGGAGACCACGTACCAGGAAGCGCAATGTGGGACGCTCTCCGTCCACGTGTAATTACAATTAAATAATTATTAGATTATTTCGATGAAATAACAATGTTATTTTGATTAAAATAATCAATAATGCCAATACGAATAGCTCCCTCTCCCTATTTTAAATATAAAGAGTTATCTGAAATTTTGTTCCGTTTTTCTTACAATGTTGTAACTCACGCATGCAATTTTTGTTCAATGGAAGCAAAAAAACAGACGGACAAAAACAAATTTCCGTTATGCTGGAAATTCATTTTACATTAGTCAGTTGATGTCCTCTAGACTCTTAGAGGTGTTTATTCAGGTGTTATTGTTTTATACACTTACAGTATGTGCAATAATGTAGTTGTTACAAGCTTGTGATCGTAACTTGTACTTGGCCTTATTGTTTTTCCCATCTTCCCATCTCCCAGTCCTATCAACTTTATTAGAGTTTCTCTCACTTCTACCAATACTGATGAAAATAGGTACGGTTGCAAGAAGTAATTGTTGAGCCAGTCCTTTACTTTTTAATTTTGCCGTGTTATACTGTCATGTTTGATACGTACGCCTGTGAGTGACGTGATATCATCGAACATTACAGAACATGAAAAGCCATCGTACATCAACGTCTACTTTCGTTTCTCAGTCCCTTTATCGCAATTACACGAATCGTAATTAGTTTCCTTTGAGACATTAGACGAGTAGGTCGCGTTCAATTACGAATATTTATATAGAGCAGTATAACGTAAATTACAAAATAATTATGGCGCCATCTGATTTTAAAAGAAGAAAAATTATTCAATCACAAGCTCGACAAGTTATTTAATTGCAAAAAACTTTACTTCAAATTGAAAAAATATATCATCTTTAATAGTCATTTTTCAAAAAGGTTATTGTGAACCCCGATGTCATTACGTAATATATACCAAATTCGTCTAGATATAACCCTCACGAACACAAAGAATGGAGATTCATGCTAAAAATATTTACTATTAAGTACTCTTATAAGATTTCATTGTCCACTTAATTGATTAAAATGACAATTTTAATTGCTCTTTATAAATCAACGCAAATTCATGTTTAGTTTTAACTTAGAATATCGATTCAAATAATGTTCTGTGAACTTTTAAAAACTACTTATTACAATCAATGATAACAAGTGACACATGTGACATAACAGTTCTGAACTTTATTGCCGTTATTATAAAGTATTTATTGTATAATTTAAATGAGGTTTTTAATTTTTTTATTCATTTTCATTTTTATACGTTCATGAATAAACGGAGAGACCATGTCTCGTCTCATTACTCGATGACTTTTTCATATTCTCTAGTACTAATTATGTTGTCGATGTACGAGTATGTTTAATACTGTCAAATTAAGAATAAAGGAGAGTGGCTTAACAATTAAATATTGTGACTGTAATGCCTTCGTTTTTGTACAACTAACATTTATTTATCTTGTCTATCTACAGGGCCGTCTTAAGTCTATTCTGCGCCGGGGTGCGGGAGTGTATCCTAAGACAGTCAAACATCCTATTGTGTATCCCAGCTATACTCTAAGTGTGTTCCGCGGAACCCTAGGGTTCCGTGATACCTCTGTCGGGGTTCCGCAAGAATTTAGAAATAAAAAAATCAAAACACCTCTCTCTGGTCGCTCCGCGGCTGTGCGGACTCCGCGGCCGCGCGGAGACAAAACGCTATGAATGTTATTTATTTATTTATTTGTATTTGTATAAGCTTGTGTTACATTAGCTGGTACAATATCTCATAAGTTTGGTCTCAACAATTTTATACTTGTACAACGCGTTCGCTCTAAGTTTGCCGGTCTGTGGAATGCGCGTACCCTCCCCCACGTGACAACAAAACTTATAATGTGTCATAGTTTTACCCAAATATCTAACGTACACAATTTTTATTGTTACAATTAAATAAAAAATTTCGAACGTCATACACTCATACCTATCGCCAGCGGCAAACTTAAAACGAGCGGGTAGTATACTTGTAAGCGCTCAGTCTCTTTGATAAAAGCCGCCTCTGAATTAGACGCTATAGTTGTCAACTAGCGACTTTCGTCTCTAACTTCAAAGGATAAAGTCGATATTGTTTACAACGCTATTTTTAAATTTCTGTTTTTATTTTTGCTTTTTGTTTATCAAAGGTGCCGACTCGAGTATTTTCTAGAATATTTGAGATCGAGTCTAGGACTAAGTATAAAAGCGGCGATCGCGCGTTGGCGTCGTCAGTTGATGATTAGCGTTCGGAGCGATAAGTTACTACCTACTTACAAGCTCGCTAGCGAGAAACTAGTGTTCATTGTTTTACTGCCTGCTGTATTCTGTTGTCTCAGTTTTATACATTTCTTCCCTGTAGGTTCTAAATTTAGTCTCTTATACGCAGTAACGATTGTGCATTATTTAAACCCCACTATCCTGACTTGTAACATTATAAATAAAGAAGAATGGAACGTTGGCTTAAAGGTGTTAAACGTGTTCCAACAACATCTTCTAATGACGCTGAATGTTCAAAAGCAATGCGCGCGGAGAATTTAGCAATCACCGATCCAGAAGATGATGCCACGAGTGCCACGACGTCAAGCTCGACGGTTTCAAAGACGAAAAAAAGGAAGTATGATGAATCTTATATCAGTTTCGGATTTGTTGATTCCAACGGCTCACCTCTCTGCATGCTCTGTAGTAAACTGCTTCCTAATAGTTCCATGGCACCTGCCAAATTGCGTCGACATTTAGAAACCGTACACCCCGAGACTAAAGACAAGAATAAAGAATTTTTTGTTCGCAAAAAAGATCAGTTATTAGAAAGTCAAAAAAATATGATGCATGTAACACAAACTACCAACGAAAAGGCCACGGAGGCATCATACTTAGTTAGCTATCGCATTGCACAAGCAGGTGAAGCGCACACTATCGCTGAGAAATTAATAAAACCATGTGTATTAGACATAACAAAATGTATGCTTGATGAAAAATCTGCAAAGCATCTTTCTACTGTTCCGCTATCAAACGATACTGTTTCACGACGAATCCATGATCTGGCAAGCTACGTCAAACAAGAACTAGTTACACGTCTACAAAATACACGATTCGCTTTGCAAATGGACGAGTCGACTGATGTCGCTGGTTTGGCTATCCTGCTGGTTATTGTGAGATATCCATATAAAAGTTCTTTTGAAGAAGACATGCTTATGTGTTCATCGCTGCTTACAAACACTACCGGGGAAGAAATTTTTAATAAAATAAATATATTTTTTGAAGAACATAATCTCAGTTGGAACAATTGCATTGACATTTGTACAGATGGGGCCAAGGCGATGACAGGTAAAACAGCAGGAGCAGTGTCACGAATTAAAAATAAAGCGCCTAATTGTAGTTCCAGTCATTGTATTCTGCATAGACAAGCACTTGCGATGAAGCAAATGCCGTCTAATCTAAAATTAGTTATGGATGAAGCGGTAAAAATAATTAATTTTATCAAATCACGACCACTACAATCCCGATTGTTCTCATTATTGTGTGAAGATTATGGCAGCAAACATAAAACACTGCTGCTCCATACAGAAGTGCGATGGCTGTCTCGGGGAAAAACTTTAACAAGGCTATTTGAACTTAGAGCCGAGTTACAAATGTTTCTTTCAGCAGATACTTCTTTTAATTTGAAGGACCGTTTGTATGATAAAACTTGGTTGTTCCGATTGTCTTTTATGGCGGATATCTTTCAAAAACTTAACGAATTAAATTTATCGTTGCAAGGTAAACAGACAACAGTGTTTCAGGCCTATAATAAAATAACTGCTTTTAAAAGAAAATTAGATTTTTGGATCATTTGCATTGGTAAGAAAGAAATAGAAAGTTTTACGTTACTCAGTGAGTTTGTTAGCGAAAACGACTCAGAAATGTTTGAAGATAATGTGTTTGAAGAATTGGTCCAATATCTCAGTTCGATGCGCGCATCTTTTGAAAAGTATTTTCCCGAAGAACACAATACAAAAATTAAAGTGAACTCCTGGATTCATAATCCTTTTTTACCCAACTTGGAAAAGCCTGAAAACATGTCAAATGAGATATATGAATCTCTTTTAGAAATGTCATCAGACACAAGTATGGAGTCATTGTTCAAAACGACGCCTCTTAATGATTTTTGGTGCAGAATCCAAGATGAATATGCAATGCTTGGCCAAATGGCTCTGGATATTCTTCTCCCGTTCCCAACTACATATTTGTGCGAAACAGGATTCTCTACCTACGCAGCCACGAAAACAAAATATCGCAATAGACTGGACGCCGAAGCTGATATGAGACTCCAACTTTCTTCCATCAAACCTGATATCAAGCAATTGATGAAAAATAAAAAACAGTTTCATACCTCCCACTAGTTAGATTTTTTCTTTTTTAATGTTTTCTATTATTGTCCTTACCAAGTGGTGAAGTAAATAATAATTAGTAACTGATACATTGTACTTTTATTATGCTGATTAATATAGAATACACTTATAAAAATAATTGTTTTATTGTAGGGTTCCATCAAGTATTTTGCTTCCCAAAAGGGTTCCGTCATTTAAAAAGTTTGAGAACCACTGGTGTATCCTATGACAGTCAAATATCCTATTGTGTATCCTATGACAGTCAAATATCCTATTGTGTAATTGTTTACTATAGCGTTATATTTTTTCATTACCTTTAAAAGGTGAGCGCCCGGGGTGCACCGCACCCCTTGCACCCCCTGGTAAAGACGGCCCTGTCTATCTATATGGTTGTAAATATGGATGAGAGACAAAAGAAACTGTATTCCTAAACAAAAAAACATGGCGCTGTAAACAACATTAGGACAATAAATAACACAAACCAGTCTATTTGCAAGTAATTTCACTCCACTTGTTTAATTAACTAATTATTGGGAAAGTTCTTTTGCGTTACGCAACGAAACGGCGCATGCTAATGTAACGTTGAAACTACCACGTTATTGTTAACTAACGACTTTTTTTTTTCAATTTTTTTATTCGAAATTTCATAATCAATTAGACACGGATAATGTAGCTTCCTATTTGTGAAAGAATTTTTGAAATCGGTTCTATAGTTCCAGAGATTACCCCCCAACATACCTACATAAATACAATTTTACCTCTTTATTATAGTAGTATAAATGAATACAATATACTGATTGCTATTTGTTAGGGCCTTTTTGTACTCGTGTAATCTTGTGAATGTTTTTTCCATACTTCTCGTATTTATATAATTTAGTAATTTAATTATTCATTGTGATTATAGCCTATAATTTATAGGCGTAGAGATGTAAAGTACAATTGTATAGTAAACTCACCAAGACATGACCTTTGCATCTGTGTGATTGGGTGCCGAATTGTACAATCCGATTGTCGAATTGGTTCGCACTGTACACCGTGCACTCACACAAACGCAAAGCTCATGTCTTGTTGAGTTTACTGTATTCTCCACTGTAATATACCCCATAGGCGTACAATGATTTGTCATTACATTAATAATGTAACTTATAATAAAAATACAACTTATAATAACAAAATATTAAATTTAATTATTATTATAAAATTACAATTTTATGTGGCAGATTATTTTGGACATTATTTAGGATTATCCCATTATTTGGAAAAGAGAAGGAATTGTCAGGTCCAATTTTCGAAATATTGAGACTATAGACCAAAAAAATTAGCAAGTCCTCGTCTACGTGTTGCAGGGGTGCGGGGCGGGGCAACACGGGAATCGGAGAGTGGGCGGTAGGAGGACTCACTTGTTTGTCTATGTATAGTAAAATGTTTAAAATAATAGCATATTATTGATTTATCTCTCAAACAGACTCATTTTTTAAAGGCTTTTTGTTCTATGCTTTATGTGGCTTTATCGTATGTTCCGTCATTGATAATAATCAATGTCGCGGTTAATTTTTGTAACAGTTGGCAACACAGCGGCAGCGAGAAGATACAATAGTTTCGACACCGCCATTACGCGTATCGCGCAAATATTCATTCATAATGCATTGTGTGGGTGGACAGGCACCGCATGATGCGAGGGGGGTTACGGCAGAGTAAAAATATGACAGTACTTTTTCTTACAAACACACGAGTCACGGTTTATTCGTGAGCGCGCCCCCGCGTGTCTGTACGCGTGTCCCTCGCTGAACATCCGTATGCGCGCCAATAGCGGAAGTGTTGGTATCAATGCTTCCGCGTATTGCCTCGACATCACACCTGTAAGGATAAAATATAAGGATTTTTGTACGCATTTAGATACTCATCGCCACGAACAAGTCAGACGCGACGCGCTCATCAGTTGCAAGAACTACTCGTACAGTCGACGTCGCTCGTACCGCATGACTTCATTACGAATCGACAATAGGTTATTAAATTTCAAACGAACGGGGCCCTAGTTAGACTACTTTTATATTTTTATTAGGCTCATGGTAAACGGGATAGTTTGAATTAATTTAAATCGTCCCAGGCGTGGCTACACCTACGCATTAACGGCAATTTGCGGTAAACAAAACACAGTTTTTTCTAAAACTATTTGCCTTTCATCGAACTAAGATGGTTTTTCTAAGCGATTATCGCTAAGAATCTTTATTTAGCCTCCAATTCCGAACTTTGACCCAAACATCTCTTCACTTGCGAATTTTTCAACTCTTTCCACCAAACCTCGTATAGAAACGGAACAGGACAAGAGATAAGAAGATGATCGGAACATCAACGATATTATGTCGCGGCTTCAACGAGTTTCAACAACAGCTGCTACTACTAAACAGCTTTACGTCCACTCATGACAGACTTCGAGCATCTATACACCAGCATTCTCAGTGATCATTACTTCACTGAGAAAGGAACTCCCCCGGAAAATTAAATCGTATTGCTTGTATATTATGAAGCTCTTGTCCCCTCGTCCGACTCTCCTCAGGTTTAGTGGATCCTAAAGACTTTATCACAAAGAACGCGGTTGTGTGTCAAGTGTAGGGCGATTGAAAATACATGCTCCTATAAGAAAAATGTCACAATTTAAACGCAGGCGGTATGAGAGGTCGCCGGGTGCAGTGGAATGTATATTGACCCACGTTGTTCCCGACTCGTAACAGCCGGTGTTCTGTCGTACGCCTAACTGTCGAAGACCTTTGAATGCTACGAGTAGGTGTGGCTTTTTTCTATACTTGGAATTTTACTAGCGTATGTTGATCGGTTGCCTTTAGTCAAATATGTAGACTATTCAAACCGGGGAGTCTGATTTTACACCTCTGAAGTTTCGGGCCCGACCGAAGCTCAAACGTACGAAGTGCTGTAATTCCTACTGTGACTTTCCTTCTGTCAGAGCACTATATATCGCTATTATTAAAAGGTGAGGATATTGTTATTGTTACGTTTGATCCCGATACATATGTGGTCAAAATCTACATTTCGATCGTTGTCTCGTGCGATCGCAGTAGTTTCAAATATCAAATGAACTTCGTTCCGGTAGATATATATGGGAGTGTTCGTTTTTTGTTGTAAGAAACGCACGAAATATCAAATCAATCCCGTTTATTTGTGAATGTATTAGTTCTGCCGTAAGGCGTACAAATATATCACAAATGTTACAATGTTTGAGTATAATCATTAAAATACAACTTCATAATTTTATCTTAATTTAATTAAATTAATATTATAATCAATTTAATAATTTATCCATCAAATTAATAAATTGTGAAGTCAAATATACACTCACATAAATTAATACATTACTAAAGGATGTATCAGTCGAAACTTTGTGTTTTGTGATTTCGGAGTAGACCCCTAACTTCGATCGAAGGTCCACCGTTTTCACCTAATCCGTAGGTAATTGTACAAATCAAAAGACAAAACAATTCAGGAACAGACGTTTTCAGATAACCATTTAAATAAAAGACAGATGTCTTTCACCTCAGCTCCGAGACTAATTGCGTTAAATAGTGACTAACACAGCCTCAAGGTCGCGCGAATTAGATTCAGCATGCCTAGGTGTTAAAACGCTACTCACTAGTCAGTTTAGTATTTAGTTTTTGCGAGCGCCATAGCAACTATGTTCACCTGCTATTGATATCGACTTAAATACCTATTCGATAAACATGTGGGAATAAGTATTGAAATCAAGCAAAACTTGAGCTTTTATACCGCTTCCATCGATCAACATTTATTTTGCTTGATATCGACATAGACATAACTTTATTTCCACTCGCATCTTCACAACAAAAGGTAAGAAAGAATAAGATAAGAAACAAACAAATCACACATAACAAGAAATAAAAAAACACAAATATAAAGACTTATTCTATAAGATTAAGATGTGCACAAGACGTCGGAAACGGTCTCCAACTCAGCATACGTCGCGGAGGAACCACAGCGCTGGTTTTCATTGCAGCCGTTGAAGATGCACGGACAATGATAAAATTGAGTACGATAAGATAAAACTAATAACATAAATAAATTATACTAAATATAAAAAAAATCAAAGATAAATACTGTTATAATGTACAATATTATATAAAATTAGATAAGTTGAATGTTAGTTACTGTCACCCTTTTTAACTGCATACATATACTTATTAGACACATACGAGTATATGCATGTTTGTCATCTGAGAATTTATTTCCTCACAGCGCGATATAAACTCACAAATTCGTCCAGCTGGCAACTTGCACATGTAACCTTTAGGGAAAAACAAATTGGAATTATTTACCTAAATAAACTACACATGTAAAAATAGAAAGCTAATTATATAACCTCAGAATGGAAAAAAGCACTTACAATGGGTGACATATCAGATGTGAAGGAATCGGTTTATATAGAATGAAATAAGAGTGAAAGTATACAGAAAAGAGAGATTAAGGATTATTCAGTTTATGTAGGGGGGTAAAATAGGAATCGCAATCGGTAATTGTTTTTTGATAGCGGAGTAAATGCTATATTTTAATTTAAAACTGTTAATCCCGTTATGAGCTCGTGTCATATCCCGAACCCGTAGATGGTGTAACAAATAAATTACTTCCTGAAGTCTCTCTGCTACGCATTAGGCTTGGGCTGTAGCCCAAGCCCATTGCCAATCGTTAGTGTACCTACATGATCGACAGCGCACCCGCAATCTTGCAGGGGGAACCACGCATGCAGTCCATGAACGACGAGACTATTTTTCGGTATGTGTACTGCATTTCCATCTGCCCGTCTTTCCTATAAAAAGGAAAAAGAATGAGGTCAAAACTTCTTGTACAAAAACAAAAACTAGCCTGTTACAGTATTTTCTTTTGTCCGCAGACGAAGAACGGTATCGCCGAGCACCATCTTGAAGCGCGAACAAAAATGGCTACGCATGCTCAACAACTGGGAGGCGTTTATGAGCAAAAACTATAAGAAAGTGCGCGAGAGGTGCCGGAAAGGTAAACAATTGTTACTATATCACGTACAATATTATACTTTACGGCTAAAGGCTCCCGCAATTTCTCTTTCAGTCTCAATCTTGCAATCCTCTATTGGACTGTTTTTTTATCACTCACAACGTGCTGCCAGGAAGTTTTGTTTTATATTGAGGCTCAGGATAAGAGCCAGTTATTGAATGAGCCGTGACTCGGTATAGTAATGCAACTACGGACGGTGTGGTGTAGCCATTCATTTTCAGAAATTGCCACCTGTGTACCTTTATTAAGTGGAAGCAGACAACTCACGTTACTGATTCAGCATTTGTATCAAGTTATCAAGGCGTTTTGACGTGATGCGATAGCAGTTATAAATAGTGTCGCTAGGTGTCCCCTTTTCGCGATAATGATCACGATAAATAATGACCTAAATATAGCCCATGTCGATCGATATAGAGTTCTACTGCAGTGCACAGGCTTGTCCTGGTAATAACAAAATGGTTTCGGACCGTAACCCACTAATAATTTCTTTTATATTCTATACCATCAGTCTGTGTTTCTCCCTTGCTGAATATAAGCATCTCCCAAGGACTGTATAGAAATAGCTAAAGTAGCTCCGAAAATGAGGCATAATTGCAAATTGGACATGTCTGCAAAGATGCAATGATACATTGGTTGATAATACAATGATACGATATTATGTTCAGCTTGTCTCTTCAATACTAGATAATGGGTTCGTCTACGAATTGCCACCAGAGACGGCCTTCCAATCTTCTCAACCAGCAGCGACTAGAATATCGGTACACATGGCAAAATAGATAAGTTAACATGTAGTAGGCTTTGTTCACAGTCTAGACTCTTAATCAACTAAGCTACGGAAGATCTGAGAGCCGTCAGTAAAATTTTGTTACACATTCAGTGAGTCAGTTAACGTCTTATCCATCTGTGTGTGCAGTGAGCATGACTAGTTGCCTAGAAACGATTTTGCTTAGTGTAAAATACGAGTCTAATAATAATTATGTTATTATTTCCAGGTATACCAGCTTCAGTCCGCCCCAAAGCCTGGCTATACCTTTGCGGCGGGCAGCTCCTTATGAACAAACATCCGAACGAGTACGAAGACCTGTTACAGGCGCCTGGAGACCCTAAGTGTATGGACGACATCAGAAAGGACCTGCACAGGCAGTTCCCACATCATGAAATGTTTATTAGAGAGGAGGGACCTGGGTTAGATGATTGTATTTTTATGACACTTTGATAGCAGCAAAATAAAAATGGGGGATATATTCAAAAAATATTTTTTACAGGATAGCAATTTGAGCTAAAACGTTTGGTATTTTTTGTTATTTACCACTGAATCAGGCTAGAATTAACTTAGAGATCATCTTGGAATCATCAGAGCATCTGAATGTTATGATTTCTGTACTCTTATAACTAAGATAAATGACGTATTTCTCTTCGCGGTTTTTCCTATTTTTACCTAAAAGTAGTAATTTGTTACACCGTACAGTGTTGACACGTCTCTTGCCACGCCTCTTGCCACGCTAAACAATTATTTTATTTGTCACAAACTGGGTGACATTGGCATGTTTCACGGAAATCACAGGACGACAGTATCTACACCTCCAGGTGAACTGTCCGCTCGTCTACCGTCTTTCTTCTTTAAAAAAAAT
This sequence comes from Sesia apiformis, assembly GCA_914767545.1. Classification (NCBI taxonomy): domain Eukaryota; kingdom Metazoa; phylum Arthropoda; class Insecta; order Lepidoptera; family Sesiidae; genus Sesia; species Sesia apiformis. The sequence goes on from OU611968.1 coordinate 3,680,324, forward strand.
ATAGGAGTTTACTTAATACATAAACACAGTTATTAGGGCATTTCAGTTTTCAGAGAAGCCACTTGTATTTTGCATCTGTCTGTTCCCATTGTATTATACTGTGATTGATATTAATGATCATACCAGGATTGATTGTGTCGAAGTCCAGAGACAAAGAGGAGCACAAATTATTTTTATAGTACAAATCGCAGACACAGCATTTATCATCAGGCTACTCTGCAGAAAACGGCTCTGCCAATGGTTACTGTTGCTCCTTGTATAAAATCATCGTGGCTCTCTAAAAATCATGATCACTTCATTTTACGATGATTCGCACTTCCTTGTACCGTCATAATATACTTTAATTGCGTATGACGCATTTTTCGCCCCCTATCATTTTATATCGGTCAATAAGCACGGAACTGTTATCGACTAACAGCTAGACTGCCTTAGAATAAAGAAATATTGCAATCAGTGTAATGACGTCATGTCACTTCTGACAGAGTCTGTCATACGGTGGGCTCATGCTGCAGGAAGTCGACTACATCAGATGTCAATCGGTGTATTTCGATTGTGGCAATTTATTTATTTTTGCAGTCGATTTGTATTCTCCCCAATGTACGTACGTGTTTCGGTAGTGAGTGAGATATGCCAAAGCCCATTCCATCCCTCCCCATTTTCACAATCTATTCCTTAATCTGCAAAGGTGGGCAACGCAAACGAGGGCGTGCAAATGTTTGTCATTCGGACTGATGTTGGCATCTTGGATGTCTATGGACGACAGTATCCACTTACCAAGTGGATACTGTCGTCCATGTGGATTGTATGCTCGAATGTCGCCTTTTTTCTATTAAAAAAAAACTCGCATTCTACTCGGTGACACCCCATTTTCATGTCGCTATAGTCTAAGTAAGACTATTAAAATTTATGATGTGTAAGAAAGCCGTTATGATGTTGAAATAAATTCTATTTAACCGTTACCTTTAAAATATATCAGAGAAATCGTATGTTTCACTACATCCACTGAGCTAAGCGCCATAATTCACCATCAGCTCCATGGATCTCCACTTCTGGATATACGCCTCTATCAGAGCTCGACATTACACACGTTCTTCTCAACCAGCCACTTCAGGTCTGCCCACTTGCTGATTCTTTGAGCTCTTCGTAATATTTCTTTGTTTTGGAGTCCGTTTATAGAGGAGACTCCGAGCAATAATTCTTTTCATCGCTTTTGAGGGACTTTGAATTTGACCATTCACCATGTGAGCACAGTGCTGTTTAGTGGTAAAATTAAATATGTTTATCCCCAAGCTAAACCACACCACCTAAATAATAATAATAAATATATTATTTGTTAATTAAAGTCCCTAATTTGAGTCATTCCTGTAAGATAAAAGGTTAAAGGTATTTATCTCAGACACAACGTAGAACTGACCTAACTAAAAAGGTGACGATATTTTGTTTCTGGCTTTTATGATGTAGACCTTACATATAGCAATTATTCGGGTATATATACCGGTGATTTTTAGTTCATAAGGATTCACGAGAATAGATTTGTGAATCATCAAAGCTTTAGTAGTACTATAAAGCGACTTTTATAAAGAAAACACAAATAATATTTTTTACTCATGTAAGAATCAGGTGTCCGTAAAAAGGCAATTAAGGGAATAACGAAGCGGCTACCACAAGCGTTGAGGAGCCATGGTACACCACCACTAATAGAGTGGACTCGCCAACCCGCTTTGCCAGTGTGACGTTTTAAGGCCGAACGGTTACGGTACTAATAACTCCCACTTGTAGTACTTGTACCAAAATAATTATTGCAGTTATATTAACAAAAATTATATTATTTATGCCAGTAATTATTTTTTCAAGCTGGGTAATAATATATGACGAGGAATTTCATTGAATGATTGTAGACGTATTTGAACAATTTTTATAAATAATTAATTACTCGCTTTGGTCGCATGATAGGATATGACTGCGTTGTAATTGGCGATTTTTAAATATATTGCGATTTAATAGAGATCCCAAACCACCTCTAGTCCGTCTATGTCCATCTGCATTAACTTTCTAAATTGAAAGAATCCTCAGAATCGGTCCAGTAGTTTTTGACTTTCTCTCTTACATAAAAACAAAAAAAAAGAACTTAGTCTACTTTATTTTTAATATTAGTATACATAAGAAAAAAGTGACTGTTTACGATGCGCACACTAGGCGCGCACCTGCCTCGCGTTACGCGAAAGCAGCCCGAGGAATGTGCACTCGGGCCCAAATGTAGTAAACTTACTCAATATATCCACCAGAGGTGGGTAAGCACAATAAAGATATACAGGCCTCACTTACCCCAGGTGGTTTTGCCCACGCACAAATCTGGAGAGTGTACCTACGCTAGTCCCTACTAGACGTGACCTATCTTAGTGTGATTGAATAAATACATACATTCCCAATAGATACTTGTGTAGTAATCCAAGTCTCATTCCGTGGTGAGCCGGTGGCCGCTACAGTTCGGCAACTCACACACGGCAGCAAAATCACCTCGAGATATCACTTCCAAAACAAGCACAATCACAGCAAATCCAACCAAAACACTCGCGTGGCACAAGGATATCGCGAACAAGACCTATTAATAGGCGCGAATAGCAATAATCAACTGTCCGAGACCGCGGTGTGAATTTATCTCAATTTAACTCTGCTCGCCGCCGAGCGCGTGTTACTACTCAAAAATATCAAATTCTCAAACCGCCTTCAATATGGCGGGGACAAAAAAATGTTGCTTCAAATAATCAATGTATGCGGGTATGCAAAGATGCTCGCGCCAATTCCAAACAATCCCCCGTCCCGAGCCGAAGTATTCGGGTCGCTAATCAATGGGTAAGCGGGATAATGTCGCGACGGCCCGCTTCAAAATAGAATCGCCCACCAAGACCTCGGCTAACCTGGGAACACCATCAGAGCCCGGAAAAAGGTTAACAATGCGCCCCCGGCGCCAACACAAGGGCGGTAGGTTAGCATCTTTAACCAACACGAGGTCCCCAACCTTCGGCGGATTCGTTTTGTCCGTCCACTTGACGCGCTGCTGCAGAGTGTGCAAATATTCAAGGTGCCAGCGTTTCCAGAAACTCTGAGTGAGTTGCTGGAGCAATTGAAAACGCGACAAACGAGAACTGGGCACATCAGTCCAAGGGTACTCTGGCAGAGCGACGAGTGGCTGACCAATCAAAAAATGGCTCGGCGTTAGGGCTTCCAAATCATTCGGATCCGACGAAAGTGGGCATAGCGGTCGAGAATTGAGGACGGCCTCAACTTTCGCAAACACGGTCGCGAGTTCCTCAAATGTGAGAATCGTCTCACCAATAACGCGCCTCAAATGGGTCTTTGCCGATTTAACTACGGCCTCAAAAATTCCACCCCAGTGCGGACAAACTGGCGGATCGAAGCGCCAGGTTATCCCACGGAGGGCCATCTCACGACCCAAATTCATTTTCTGCTCTTCAAGAAACTCATACACATCCCTTAAGTAGTTATTGGCCCCGTGAAAATTAGTTCTGTTGTCGGACCTAATCAAGGTAGGAAGTCCCCTACGAGATACAAATCGGCTGAGGGCCGCTACGAAGGCTTCTGTGGAGAGAGCAGACACAACTTCCAAGTGTGTGGCCTTAGTAGACAGGCACACAAAAACACACAAATATGCCTTTACGGATTTGGCATTACGAAGCTGAGATGACTTCACCAAAAAAGGACCAGCAAAATCCGTACCAACTGTGGCAAAGGGTCTAGACTCAGAGACTCGGTCCGCGGGGAAATCGCCCATCTGGGGTTGCATGGTAGAAGCTTTAGTTCGGTAACAAGACATGCAACGAAAAATGACTCCCCGGACGAGTCGTCTAGCCGACAAAATCCAAAATTCGCGTTGCAAAATCGCCAACAGTGCATTACAGCCTGCATGGGAGTTCTTGTGGTGTCGATCCATCGCCAGCAACCGCACCAAATGTCCATCTTTCGGCAAGAGAAGAGGATGGCGGACACCATGAGGCAAATTGGCATGTCTAAGCCGACCTCCCACGCGCAGTAGACCCGAAGGATCCACAAAGGGATTCAATCGCACAATAGCGCCTTTCAATTTAGCGGGACCTTCCTTCATAGATTTTAACTCTGAAGCGAAGCTAACAGACTACTACGCGAATCCAACTCAATAGCGCTTCATGTCGTTCCTCAGACGAGATGAAGGCTGACAACAATTTATTCTGTGGGTTTTTAACATTGTGACGCCAACGTCTAACCCAAGATGTCACATTCAAAAGTTTATCCAGTGAGCTGTACCTGGCCAGCAAAACATCGGGATCACATGATGATTCCGCTGCTTGGCCGCTCCCGGCACCATCGGCCACTGGTAAACTTACAAAGCCTATCGCAGGCTGAACTAGAGTGATCCGTGAGGCCGGCCAAATTGACACTGGTCCCTTCAGCCAGTCCGGACCCCACCACAACGGATGTCCAATAATCTCTAGCGCTGAGCATCCACGTGATGCACAATCAGCTGGGTTTATATCGCCAGGGACATGTCGCCAAATCAATCTAGCTTGCGACGCCTGGATCTGGGAAACACGGTTCGCCACAAACACCTCCAAGGTGTGAACAGAAGCTCGCAACCAACAAAGCACAATTTGACTGTCTGTCCATGCAAATACGTCTGCTAACTCTACGGAACGCCCTAGAGTAGCGACGACATGATTCAAGAGACGAGTCAAGAGAGTGGCGCCTGACAATTCTAGCTTCGGTATTGTCATACGCGAGCGAATAGGCGCAACCTTGCTCTTTGCTAGAACCGGCGAGACCAAAACATGTCCAGCAGCATCCACTGTGCGTAGATAAACAACCGCTGCATACCCTCGCTCGGAAGCATCACAAAAGCCATGAAGGCTAGCTCTATATTTTCCAGACGGAAGGAAACGTCTGGGCAAGGAAACCCGATTAAGAGCTGGGAGGGATGACACAAACTCAAGCCATTCCAACAATAACTCTCCATGAAGAGGCTCATCCCACGACAATTCAGCGACAATTCATAATTTCTGCAAAAAACATTTCGCCCAAAAAATGACTGGACAGATCCAATCGACTCACCAACCAAGCTGAGACTATACAACCCTGGGCACCCGAGTCCAAAAGGGCACGAACAACAATCGAGTTGCCCTTCGGGTCCCATACTCGCACAGAGACTGTAAGCAAGAGGATGGTCTCTGGGTTCTCAGCGTGGTGAGCTGCAAGTCCCTAACGGGAGAAGTTACGGAGTGAGGGCTCCCTCCACGAGTGCGGCAGGGGACGATAACTGTCTACCCTGCCCTCACCGCGACGACCCTGCACAACATGTGCGGATGAGAGGGAGGCTGCAGCCTGCCCTCCCAGGCGGGGCGGACGCCGCTCCAACCTCGCAAACCCAACAGCGCCTCTAGGGGTTGGCGAACGCCTACCCCCGCCCGTAAGGGCTCGATCCTGGGCGCTGGACCTGGCAGGACTGTCACCACCAGCGCGAGCAGCCAAATGTCGCTCAGCATCGCGAACACCAGCACCCTCCCGGTTGCGGTTCGCACACAAAATGACGTGGTGAGCACCACCACATTGTCCACATGGACGAGGCTGAGGACACTCTCGCTGGAAGTGACCCTCCAGGCAGTGGTAACACAATCGCCTCTCCTTGGCGATGTGTCGACGCGCTGCTACGCGCAAGGCCACAAATTTGTGGCAAGCAGTCATCCGGTGGCCGGAGCGCTTGCAGTATCTGCAAGCCACGGTCTCCTCTTGGGAGACCCCATATCTTGGCCGTGACTGCTTAGACACCGGCGGACCCTGCGGTCGGGCCAGTGGTCGCTCTCGGCGAACGCTAGGCTGCGGCATCAAGGGAGTGGAACCCTCCACGGTATCCACCCTGCGACACTCGTCTTCGAGGAACCTTTCGAGGTCCTCATAGGAAGGCAGGTGAGTGGAGCTGTCCCCACCATACTGTCGCTCAAAACGCAGCCGCATCTCCAAAGGCAGTTTCGCCAACACAATATGGAGCAACAAAAAGGACCACTGATCCACAGGTAAATCCAATCGCCTTAAGGCGTTAACAGCCACCAAAACCGGGTTTACAATGTCTGTCCGTAAGGCTGACGCACAGGCAACCTTAGGCAGATTCAATATTTGCCCCACATGGGTGTCAGCCAAAAGGCGCACGTTGTGGTAACGGCGCTTTAACAAGTAACAACTGTCGAGTAGGTGCTGTCATCGACCTTCAGGTGCTGTACCAGGCCTAGAGCCTCTCCCTGTAAGGAGGCCAACAGGTACGCCATTTTTTGAGCAGCTGACAGGTCGGTATGGGAGTCCACCAAACTGTTGAACATCCCATAGTAGCTCAACCACTGGTCCAAATCACCGTCAAAGGTGGGAAGGTTGAGCGTGGGGAGACGACCCAACAAGGCGTGGGGTGCAACAAGTGAATCCCCACCAGAGGGAGCTGAGATGTGGGAGACCGCCTCATTAATTGCGTCCACAAAATCGTAAATCTGGCCAAAGTCCGCTTCATAACGCTGCTTCTGCTCGTCCGGTACAGGCGTTTCCAAATTCGCCATAAATGTCAAGCCCTCAGCATAACTCCTATCTAACGCCACCAAACGGGCTGGCATTTCACTCGCCCGGGCGAGTAAGGCTTGCTTCCGGTCCGGGCGGTTGACCATTGCAACCGCAGAAGAAAACCATCTCAGCTGCGCAGTCATTGCGGACTGATGTGTGGAAAAGGTCACCTTGACAGACATGTCTACACCTTAGGACGCACGCAATACAAAACAAAAACCAAAAATAAAAAACAAAAATAAAAGCAAAAAAAAAAAAAACAATAACAAAAAAAATAACAAAATAAAAAAAACAAAAAATGCAGTGGAGGCACAATAAAAAACAAAAGGGGTGCGTATGTGTCTTCAAGAAGGTATAACCGTCCAAAAAATTAATTAAAACTACCTGACAAAATAACAACAAAAAAAAAAAAAATATCAAATTAAATAAACGCACCCAAAAATGTATACGAGCGTGGACTCAATAAAACCACAATGTCCAGCTATCAAAACAAACGTGAAGCGTTATATCCAAAATAAATTATTAACGCGTGTGGGTAACTAGCCAGCTACTAAACGTCGCACGCGTGGATTCAAAATATCTTCAGAATACAAAATATACGTAGGGCCTAGCCTTCAAACCGTGAACGTAAAATAAAAATCAAAAAACCAAGTATTTAAGCCAAATTACCGATATACAAACAAGACAAAAGGTCATCAATATTAACTACCTAACGGTATTATCAATGTCATCAATATCACGTAACGGTATCAAACCACGCTCTGCTACCAGATGTTATCGATGTAGCAGGAGCGTGGACCCAATATACGCAAGGCCCTCAACACGTGAATTTACAATTATCAAGAAAATGAATAATGACAAAAAACAAGAATGGGTGATAACGGTATCAACCACGCTCTGCTACCAGTTGTTTACGATGCGCACACTAGGCGCGCACCTGCCTCGCGTTACGCGAAAGCAGCCCGAGGAATGTGCACTCGGGCCCAAATGTAGTAAACTTACTCAATATATCCACCAGAGGTGGGTAAGCACAATAAAGATATACAGGCCTCACTTACCCCAGGTGGTTTTGCCCACGCACAAATCTGGAGAGTGTACCTACGCTAGTCCCTACTAGACGTGACCTATCTTAGTGTGATTGAATAAATACATACATTCCCAATAGATACTTGTGTAGTAATCCAAGTCTCGTTCCGTGGTGAGCCGGTGGCCGCTACAGTTCGGCAACTCACACACGGCAGCAAAATCACCTCGAGATATCACTTCCAAAACAAGCACAATCACAGCAAATCCAACCAAAACACTCGCGTGGCACAAGGATATCGCGAACAAGACCTATTAATAGGCGCGAATAGCAATAATCAACTGTCCGAGACCGCGGTGTGAATTTATCTCAATTTAACTCTGCTCGCCGCCGAGCGCGTGTTACTACTCAAAAATATCAAATTCTCAAACCGCCTTCAATATGGCGGGGACAAAAAAATGTTGCTTCAAATAATCAATGTATGCGGGTATGCAAAGATGCTCGCGCCAATTCCAAACAGTGACTTTAAAATTCCAGCCAACAAGAGCTCTTCTCGGTGCTGAAAGCGTACTCCGTGTTAAACCCCAAAGTGGGCTATTTCCAAGCGCAAGCGCCCGTTGCCGCCTTCCTCCTGATGCACATGCCGGCCGTCCAGGCGTTCTGGTGCCTCGTCAGCATCAGCGACAAGTACCTGAGTGGCTATTACAACCCGGGCTTGGAGGTGAGTTCCATTTTTAAGGTTTTACTCAACCCTTTTTACATTTTCATAAACTTTATACGTTTCAGTAGATGGCTACATACTTTTTTGTTACTATATTTTGTGAGGGCAGACAAATAGAGAGAGAGAGAGAGAGATATGTCTATATACTATGTAACCTGATTCCTCTGTCTGACACAGATACTATATGTAGTGTAAGGGTCAGTTTACGTAAGAGTCGTCGTGCGTAAGGGTCATATTGCCTAAGGGTTTTTGTGCCAAAATTTTGAAATAGGATCACTTTACTGGGATGTTCAACACAGAGATCGTTGTGCGTCGAAAGGAATTTTATTAAAGCCCTACGCAAACGACGGAGAGTCCGCGCCGTACCTTTTTGTCCGTAAAGACAACATGGACATTTACATGTTCATGACATGCCATGGCATGATACACAATGTGCCGCGTACAATAAACGAATTTCAGAAATAATTAAATGAAGTTCAGCGATCAAAAGACCAATAATAATCGATAAATAGAAATCGATCAATGTATCGAAAAATGTTACATTGAGTACCGTTTAATGTACCATCCGCTTGTGTCTCTTGACTGGTCACTCTTTAATGTTGTTGGATGGTGACCGCTTCCAAGACCTGCCATCACACAAAAATCTTCCATCTTCGATCTGTCAATTGCACAATATGGACACATTACAATTAAAAACATATTATATGCCAGGTATTACAACGCGACGGCGACATTCTCCACGCGTTGCTGCGCCGCACAGCGCCGGCCGTTCACCGGCACCTCGTCAAACACAAGGTGGAACCGGTACTGTATGCCACCGAGTGGTTCCTGTGCGCTCTCACTCGCACACTGCCTTGGGACAGTCTGTTGAGAGTCTGGGACTGTTTTCTGTGTGAAGGAGTGAAGGTAAGAAAGCATTCCTATTTTCTATAAAGAAATTGACAGAAGAAAATGATTTATTTATATAATCTCGACGAATAAATCGAAGTTAAGTTTATATTTTACGCCACAAAGTGGTTCTTACGCGCTATCACTCGCCACTGGCCTTAGGACCAGCCTGTTGAGAGTGACGGACTGTGAAGAAGTAAAGGTAAGACAAAATTTCTATGTTCTATATAGAAATTAACAGGTGAAAATGGTTTATCTATTTAATTTGGTCTAATAAATTAAAATTGAGTTTATATTATACGCCACAAAGTGGTTCTTGCGCGCCCTCACTCGCACACTGCCTTGGGATAGCCTGTTGAGAGTCTGCAACTGTTTTTTGCGTGAAGGAGCGAAGGCATTCCTATTTTCTATTAAGAAATTAACAGGTGAAAATGGTTTATCTATTTAATTTGGTCTAATAAATTATAATTGAGTTTATATTATACGCCACAAAGTGGTTCTTGCGCGCCCTCACTCGCACACTGCCTTGGGATAGCCTGTTGAGAGTCTGCAACTGTTTTTTGCGTGAAGGAGCGAAGGCATTCCTATTTTCTATTAAGAAATTAACAGGTGAAAATGGTTTATCTATTTAATTTGGTGTAATAAATTAAAATTGAGTTTATATCATACGCCACAAAGTGGTTCTTGCGCGCCCTCACTCGCACACTGCCTTGGAATAGCCTGTTGAGAGTCTGCAACTGTTTTTTGCGTGAAGGAGCGAAGGCATTCCTATTTTCTATTAAGAAATTAACAGGTGAAAATGGTTTATCTATTTAATTTGGTCTAATAAATTAAAATTGAGTTTATATTATACGCCACAAAGTGGTTCTTGCGCGCTCTCGCTCTCACTCTGCCTTGAGACAGCCTGTTGAATTTGCGACTGTTTTATGTGTAAAGGAGTGCACGTAAAGCTACATTTCTATGTTCTACAAATAAAATACCTATAAGAAATTCTTCGACCAGTGAGGTCAAAAAGTTTGGAAGCACTGTGTTAGATTGTTATTAAAGTGTTATTAACCCCAAATTCCGATGACGTCAAACCTCTCCTATCTTCCTATGGGATTAGTTACGCTACGTTAGTGGCGTTAGTGGGAACATTTGAACAGCTCGAAACTGGGTGTTTCTCTATACTCCATTCGCATTAAGAAAAAAGTTACATCATCCGTCCAAAGTAGAATAACAACGTTAATTGGTCAATCGAGGAACGCTGCCTCTTGTAATTTATTCTTACTAGCTTATTAACAATTATTTTCTTTTTGCTAAAAAGTCTATTATGCTGTCGTCACATTATTGAGATGTCAATTATAGATAAAACACTTACTAGGTATATTAAATTGTGCTTTGATATGTTGATATCTTGCTTTGTGATGCAAAATAAAATAAAAAATTGTCAATAGGCAGTCACGGGACTGATAGTGGTGAATCACGTGACTGGGTATAATGAAATGTCACAATACACAATTTTCCCCATTTTCCAGGTACTATTCAAAGCAGCGCTAGTAATCCTCGCCGGAGCCCTAGGGCCGGCAAAAGTGCGCAAAAGAGCCGCTGGACTTTGCGAAACCCTTGAGGTGTTACGTCATCCCCCCGAGGGGGTACTCGCCGAGGAGTACCTCATGTATCACATGCAGCGACTCAATCTCACTGAGGAGGATTTTGAGTTTGAGCATCAGAGGCAAACAGCGAGACGGCGCGCCATGTCTAATAGAAGGTAATTGAAAATTTTTTAAAATTATTCCAGCTCGATTTTTGATTTGTTCCTTTTTTTATAAATTCAACTTGCAAATACCTCTTTTTTTATTTTGCTTTTTTTTACCAGATCAAGCTTACACAGTAATTTCAATCATTGATAAAAATAAACTAGAAATATTTTTATTTATTTCCTGAACTTGTAACCATATTTTCCTTCCATGATATTTTCTTTTTTACTTTACCAACCTTATCATCACTACTTGTCCATTTTCACTGTAAATAGAGTGAGAAAGCTTTGGCTTACAATTTGACAAAGGGCACGATTCACCATTTGAGTTGCATACTTACTTTCCGCCACTTTGGTGTAATAGATTGACAGAAGACATGAAAATAAACAAAAAAAAATAATAATCTTAGGTAAAAACTTCTAAAACTAGAAATTGAGATATTGAAAGTTAAAACTTTGACATTGATTATCTCAGTTCCGAGGCATTTTAGGATATTTTACTTAAGGACATTTTTTGGTTGTTTTGATGTATTCTATCGATTTATTAAGGTTTGGTTGCTGGCCGCAAGATCGAGAGTTTTTCAAAATGACGGAAAGTAGGTATGCCAGGCTCCATATAAACATGTCCCAATCCCCTTCGTACTTTTTTCTTGCTAAACGGTTTTCATGAACAAAAATCCTTTCACCGTGTTCCAGTGGCAGCTGATTCAGCGACTACTCCCACAAACGCTATTCAAAGAATAACGCACGGGACATATTCAACACTCTATGAATGCTGACATTACTGCCAAATAGTTAAATGAATATAAAAATATGAATAGTGCTGTGTGCCGGTCGAGTGACGTCATATCGATCATCGACTCTGAAATGGGACGAAAGTGTTTTTACGATTGTGTTAAGTGCCAATAATACGGCCAATGGTAAATAAGTAAATTTACCAGAAAGTGTGGTAATTTTAGAAAGTGTGGTGTTTGCCTTTATTTTGGTGATATTGTTTTTGTCGTAGATTCTTAAAATCTAGAGACCTTATGCTCATTATCATAAGGTTTATGAATCGTTTATTTAGTTCCAAAGGTCTGTGAGATACCAACCGATTCTAAACTGTAGTAAGTCATGGTAATTTTTCCACTATTTAGACAACACATGTTGTCAAAATGTGTAGTAATTTTATCATTAAAATTTAATAGCGTGACTGATAAAGGTAAAATTATTATCGATTTAACCATTCTTTACCATTCTTTTAATTGTATTGAGCGATTGTTTGAGTTTGTGACAATTTTACCGAATGTGGTAATTTTACCAATTCTCGTGGTAATTTAACTGATAAACATTTGACGGACCAATAAGGAACAATTTGATGTTCGTAAAAATAAATAAATACATAAATAGCACCAGACTCAATGGACCACGCCAGGATTTCCGGTGTGGTGGCTCCAGAGACAAACACGAAGACGAACACAACACGTGCAATACCCAGACCCGAACAAACACCTGTCCAGGGCCGTCTTAAGTCTATTCTGCGCCGGGGTGCGGGAGTGTATCCTAAGACAGTCAAACATCCTATTGTGTATCCTATGACAGTCAAATATCCTATTGTGTATCCTATGACAGTCAAATATCCTATTGTGTATGCTATGACAGTCAAATATCCTATTGTGTATCCTATGACAGTCAAATATCCTATTGTGTAATTGTTTACTATAGCGTTATATTTTTTCATTACCTTTAAAAGGTGAGCGCCCGGGGTGCACCGCACCCCTTGCACCCCCTGGTAAAGACGGCCCTGCACCTGTCTTAAATATATTGTCTGGAAATCGAACCTGGGACCTATTGCACAGCAGGCAGGGGCACTACCAACTGGGCTAATTGGTCGTCAAAGATTAGATAAGTAATGTAAATATAAGGAAAGACAAATTAAGATTTTTTCTGTATCTTTAAAGTTCGTTACACAAGGATTAAACGTAGTAAAGTCTATACATTTAATTTTAACATTCCTTTAAGGTGTTGTGTTAGAACCGATGATTGGATATATCCATTACGAAAAAATGCTTTAGGATAGTTCTTCATACATCTTAATTATTATTATGTATGTATGTAACCGATTACCAAAGCCAAAAATCATTCATAATTCTGAGCCACGAAAATTTTACTAATTTTACTCAGAATCAAGAGTAGAACCCGTGATTTCGGGATTCGAAAGTCGGTCGGTTATCTCTTGTTTAATATAATACAGAAAAATACAAATTGAAAATTAAGTTAAAAAAGCTATACATTTTTTTTTATAAAAACACTTAATTTTACAGAAATATTCACATTTGTTTAGGATATTTGTAGTTATCGATTTAAGATCATCCTTAAAGAAAATAATATATCCCGTATAGTCTAAAAATAGCATTTGGCAGCTTTGACTAGTATTTTTTTTGTATTATTTGGCACTATCTGTGAAACTGTTTTTTTGCATTTGGTGTCGGTTTTATACCATAAGTTGAGCTGCCTTCTTTGTCATACATAAATAAACTAAGTTTTTTAAAGTAAGTATTAAGTGAATGTTTATTTTTTTTTCCGAATGGCTAAATTCTTGTGGCCCTAGTGGCCTTTCAAGAGTCACCGGTTGTGTTTATGAGAGTATGTCTCCATATCACTATCTATAATTACTGCAAAAAGTTTCTATATATTTTTTTTCTTTTGTTGTTTCTGACTAGTGTTGCCAGGTGGCGAAAAACGGGACAAACCTAAAAAATCAGTACACTGTCAGAAAAATGGCCCTCTAAAGACAATCTAAATGTACAAAAGTCAAACTTAGTTGGTTATTCAATACTTAGGTATTGAATAACGTTGGAGTCATTGATAAGTTCTGAACGAGAGTTATGTAGCAATTGACCGATTGAATGAACGAGGAATGAGCAAAGGAACGGCTGTATTTCATTCATTTACTAAGTTCTTCCTTCGCTCAAAAGTATATACTGCGAGCGCATTTTAAAATTAGTCCTGAAAAATGACGTCCCGCCCAGGCATCGCTTCCGATAAACTATTAGATCCCTGAAAATCGACACATCCCGACAAAAGCGGGACATCTTGCAGCACTATTTCTGACACTATTTCTATGTTGGAAATGTAACAAATTAAAAAAGATGTCTCTACATAATATTGATTAAAATATTCTCTTAAAATGTCTTCATTAACATATAATTATTTCCTGTTTATTTTTTGTGTTTAATTAAAAATAATATTAGGGAGAACGACATAATAATATTAACAAAAATGTGCAAAAATCAATGTTTAATGTGATAAGGGCAGCGTAATTACATATCTCAATTATTATGTAAATAAATGATAAATTAATAGTGGAGGGTAAATGTGGGAAGTACAAGAGAGCACGTGACGGTTTATCATTTTGAAATATCTAGATATTAAATGTTGCAAATCAAAAATATCGTCGGAATCATTGATAAAAGAACACAAGATATACAGTGCGCTGTGCAAAATGTTCTTTTTTTCCTCTTTTCTTGTAATGCAATAGTGCAATTAACAACTCGGGCCAGGTCGAGTTTTCTTCGTAATTGACAATTTCAAAGTCAAAATATTACAAAACGCATCCCGTCAATGTCCAATCCCGTCGAAGTAAGTGGCGAGCCGCTTAGTAGAGTTTACCGAGGAGAGGAGAGGCGCCTCCCTTGAAAGCGCACGAGACACGCACTGCTATACTTTTATTTGATTATTACAAACATTACGCACAAAAAACACATCGATGATTAATAAACTATCACTATTAAATCACAGCACAATACACATTTTTGTTAATAACCAGACGAAAATTGAACTTCACTTCTGGAGTTCTCGTCAAAAAGACCTACAAAAATGTTCACATAGAAAAATCCTAGAAGCTATAATAATGTAATAATGTTCTTTTATCAATGGAAGCAACACAATTATTTTGTTTTATGTATGGTGGGTGGATAATTTCCTTTTCATACCCCAACCTTCATTGAAAATAGCAATGAGGCGGTATTGCACATGCGCCTTAGGGCCCAATCCAGTTTTATCTGGATTATTCCAGAAATCCCATTTGCGATTCCTTCCCCAGGGGAGAAAACTGGGTGAACAGCTTTGGATTCCTTAAATCCCCCCAATAATATTATAACAAACAAACGAATAGGAAACATTACCTTTGATTAAATCTAAAATTAACTTTGACCAAGTTGCATTTTAAACTTATTTATTAAACACAACTTGATCGAAATTAATCTTAAATTTACGTAGGAATGATCTCATGCTAATGTTATCTATTTTCTCTGTAGTTCTGTTTGTTATTGGGGGGCAAAAATCTAAAGCCGTTTTTGTCCAGTTTTCTCCCCTGCATAGGGTCAGGAGGGATTTTAGGACAAAATTACTTTCAACTCCAGTTTTCCCTTAAGGAGGATTCTCTAGGAGGGGGTTTGTGGAATAAACCGTTTATCTCGATCATTTTTTCAAAATATATTGATTGATTTTGATCTTTCATTATATAATTTTTCAAGTATCATATTTGCCATTGCGTATTATTTTCGGATTTGATCTCGAGCAGTGAAAGCATGTACATATGTATAAAAAGTGCTCTGAAAACTAAGTGATTTTTTAAGTGACTATGAGTTTGCTTCATGTGAAAATGAATGCTTCATTTCAGCTTCAGTTCTAGCTACTTTTCTAACATTAAATTTTTAAAAGACTGTAATAAAAACTGAAAATTGACATTTATTTATCATGTTATAATAATTAAAAGTAGATTTTTTCTCGTGAAACCAATAAATAAATAAACATTGATAAAAAAAAAAACTTATGCGCCAAATAAGTTTGTCTGATTGTCATTAAGAACTGTGAAAGAAAGAAGATGAAAGAACAGTGACGGTATAATTAAAAAATATGTCTCGTTTGTTTGTACAAATGATTGGTATAAGATATGAATGTGAGAATGTGTTGTGCATTGATTCGATCACAGGGCACAACAAAATATATTCTCGAAGAAAATCGATAGATTCTGTTCACGATATTGATTTGTTATGGAAATTTACAGATTTATTTCATTCAATACGGCAGTTGTCTGCTTGAAATCAATGTTTCTTGACTTATTCCACAACTAACGTAAATTAAAAAAAAAAACATATTAAAAAATGTATTGTTTCAAATACATTAAAAAATTAGGTTGACGTGAGCTTGTGGTATTTGAGATGGAGAGCTATCGCTGTCTCTGTCTCTATATCTGTCACTCGCGCGTGGGCCGAGTGGCGTTTTTGTCAGTGACGACACTAACAAAGTAGTGTGGTCTTTATCTCATTTTTCAAGATATTTAGATTTTTAGTATGAAGGATCGATTTTTAATATTTTCACATATTTAATTACATCATTATTTTTAAAAGGTCAGAACCCTATTGTTGTACGTCGTGTTCAGTAAATAATATTTGATTTATAAAGTACAAAACAAAAGAACTTGAAATCTTAAACAGATTCTGTGGTTTTAGTCTTTGGGAATATATTATTTGTTACGTCCTGTATATTTCCCTATCTCAAACGTCATTAGACCAAAATCAGTATTGTAAGACATTCCCATTTAACTATATATAGTGTTCCCTGATCACCCCATCACCCCGTATGTACAAGATTGAAGAACACGAGAGGATCTGGTATTTAAAAAAATACTTTTTCAATGAAATTTATGTATTTTGAGTCGGATTCACAATTTCCAAAAAAAGACAAAAAGTTACGGAACTGTGAGGTGATTCCGACTTGGTCTAGAATTATTTTTCTGAAAATTACCATTCATCATCATCATTTCAGCCCTTGGACGTCCACTGCTGGACATGGGCCTCCCCCATTGTCTGCCATTTAGACCTATCGGCAGCGACCTGCATCCAGCGGGAGCCCGCAACCTTTATGAGGTCGTCTGTCCATCTAGCAGATGGACGTCCTCGGCTTCGTCTGCCGATACCATTATAAAAGGAAAATATATAATAGTATAATTGAAAATACAATTATATTTCCTCTGGGTACACATTATTTTTGGAGTCCGTTTATAAAAGACTCATTTTTTTCGTTTTAAGTGTTTGTAGTTTTTCAATATAGGCTATGATTTTTTTAAGTTAACGCAATGTGTTTGTATTGGTGCATAATGATTTATTTACTAATTCTGATATATTTAAAGTTTAATCTTATTTCGTAATTATAATGAATAAACTCGAAACTTTAAATTTCCTTCCTTTTTGAATATAAAATGCGTTTGCGTTTTTAACATAATCTTCAAGTGAGCGTTCTCACAACTACAAGCTTTTTTTGCGTTCGTGAACGACTTATGGCGATGACTAACGTTTGCAAATTTGTTTGCTCTAATAGAATGAACAAGTTTTTTCTATACTCGCGTTCCAATACAATTTGTCCAAAATGTAAACAAACATGGAGGCCCGAAGTAACTAATACGGCCTTAAATTAAAGAAATATTTCGACATTTAGCTTTAAATTTAGGGCAAATTAGTAGTCGATGAATCAAATTATAGATATGTAAACAATTAGCAGCTCACTATTTAATTTAAGGCCGTTTTAGTTAACTTAGGCCCGCCGTGTTTTTGTTTACATTTTGTACAAATTCGATCCGATCGGAATATACAACGTTGTCACCTAGCCGCCTATTGAATATATTGTTGATAATTATCTGCAAAGGAGTTTTGTATTTTCTCGAATGTTCAAATAAAATGACCACTTTTTAAACATGAATGGTAAAAATTAATGATACTTTTTCGTGTCACCATGATTTTTCCATTAAAGTTTCGAGTTCTACATAGTTTTTGAGTGTTGGTGTGATTTATATTTTGTTTCATTTGAATGAAGATTTTTAATAGAACGTTATATGTTTTGTTGTTACTTACCGCTAAATTTTGAACGATGCATTTTTATCATAAGCGTCAGTATCTCGGCATAATTTCAGCCGTTTATATTTTACAACCGTTAACAGATTTCTAACAATGTATTTCAAGTAATAATTGTTAATAATAAAAAAACAGTCCACAATGTTTGATACAGTGAGAAATCTTGCTAGGGTTCAGACTGTGACGTCACGATAAGATCGCATATGTTGCTACAATTAATGATACATGAGGTTCAAATGACCTTAAGCGTTCGTCAATGTATGGAAAGTTGTTTAATTCAATGATGGACGTCAAATTAAACGTATACTGGGCATCGTAAGTATTCTGTGCGATTGTATTATTTGACCGCAACGATCGACAAATCGTGCATATTGTAAAAGTACTTTTAGACTGTGACATTTTAAAATATTGGCCAGGCGCTCGAAATGATTACAAATCGTTATGCAGCCCGTTATCAACTATTCCATAGGCAGCTATGTGACTACCAGCGACATATACAAATGGGCGTGCCCTAGTAGTTGGTATATCGTTGTAGTAAGTTTTGGCTTGACGAGAGTGAAGACAGCGTATGGTTTTGGCTATGACCATCTATTTGGTACTATACTACGATTGGTACTATATTGAGAGAGAGAGAGATTGACCAAACAGTCACTGTATCTCTTTCGGAGCGACTGTTTCCTCCGCTAGGGCACGTTCATTTTGTATCAATCTCGGCAAAAATGTTACTGCAGTTCTCATGACTGTAATATATTTGAATATTTTACTGTTTTGCAATCTGTGTATTGGTATTTACGTGTACTAAAGTAAATAAATTAATCAAGCTAAATCTATACATATAATAAAAAAGTAAAAGGGTTGTCTGTACATTGATTTAATTTAAAAAAAATGGATCGTCTTTTTAGAAGCTACAGAATCCAAAACAGTAGTTTTCAAATTTTTCTCTATGTCTGAGCATAACACAAAAACTACTCAACGGATTTTTTCACTAATGTATAGCTATGTATTCAAAAAGAATGGTATATGTCATCTTCATACGACACAAGGAAGATAAAATATAAAACAATGACAATAGAATTACTCCAAAACTACTAGATGGGTTTTCATCCGTGTAATTCATCATGTCGGTGCTTTTACAGGTGTTAAAAATCCTCTACAGCAGCTTAGTCCACGCAAGCAAAGCCGCGGGTAGAAGCTAGTTATGATTAAAATAAGAGTTACTGTATTCTTATTTATGTTGTTTGGAAACTGCAAAAAAGTTGTAATTATTGGAGCGATTATTTAACTATTGTATATGTTGAATGGTTTCTATTATAATAAGCGGAGTGAAACGGTTGTTTAATATAAGAGGCTCTCTGAAATCATTATTCCACCACATTCCACTTCAGACTGTATAAATGTTTAGTAATATCGGGACTTGTGTGTGTTTACCTCAATAACTATGATCGAATATTTTTATATTTGCTAAATTTCGTTGTACTGCAATATTCGTGTTGTAAATAAAGATTAATATCAAGTTAAGACTGTATTTTATTTATTTAGAACTATCCCTAAGTTCTCAGTGTTTTCTTGTAACGGTGGGAAAGTCTCACTAGTTCAATTTTCTTCTAGATTGGTTAAAGAAAATTAGAAATAGGAAATAAAAATTAATATACTTATCATACAAACTTCATAATAGTTCATAATTTCATAACTATGTTTGACCCGACCTGGCTTTGGTCTGTTGGATTACAACCGTAAAAGATTATTAGTGGCCTATCACGAGTGATCAAGCAGGCCATAAATCATTTTTTATCAGTCTGTTTCGCTCGCACTTATTGATCTTATGGAGCGCCATTGTGGTGTGCAAATGTATGGTATATCGATGAAATGTAATGTAATGTGATTTTTAATTATTTTCTATATCTGATACAGATGAAAAGGAAGGTAGAAGAGTTCTGCCTATCTATACCTACAGAAAGTCATAGACAAGAGCTCGGCTAATCTAATAAATGGCATCAATATATTTAATTTAAGCTTGATATAGATAAAATAAAACAAATGAATCCTATGGCCATCACTATTTAATTTCTTGAAATCCACATTAGAGAACAAATTTTCCATTGTGCACAAATATAAGCGAGACGAAAGAATGTACAAGAAAGTCATAACACAAAGTGTGTAGCCCAGACTGCGCAATTGTAAGGACTAATGAGTGATCAGCGTGCTAATGAGGGTTACTATGACTCATAAACCAGCTAGCAAACTGTCGATAATTCGCAAGGCGTTGCACATTCCTATTGTTACCGACGTTTATGGCCGGACGAGTCAGATGATAACGGCTGTACTATATAGTGGCAATGAATCTGTTAAGTAGGCCGTCTGTCACACTTATACCTGTTTTACAAGCAGTCACTGCCGCTCGTGCGCTGCTCTATTTACGTCCCAAAACATTCTGCGGTAGTGTCGCAGCGAGTGATTTTCTTTAATGTTCAATCCCCGCCAATGGAGGATGTAGAAATTGCTGCAGCGTCAGCGCAAAAAGATATAAATAAAATTCCAAAAAGATGTTAGCGCAAGAGGCGATGGTGGATGATAGTAATTCATTCCAAAAGAACCTTGTAAGTACTTATAAATTTACGGACCGCAAGTGAACGAGAGAACAGTATGTCGCTCGCGCTGCCCTCCCCTTGAAGTACGCGGAAACCGTCAACGGCGCAAGCGCAGGGCAGCGGCGCGTAAATTCAGAACCCCGATACTTCTGAGATGCGGGAGGCTTTCGGGTGTTGTTCCGAAAAATAATTCTCTTAAATCCAGAAGTAGCGGGGGTCTGAATACTGGAAGCATATAAACGGCAGCCGCATGATCAGTGTTCGAGGGAGTTGTTTGCATACTCCCGCTGCCCACTTCCCCGCTCGGGGAAGTGGGCAGCATGTAAATTTATTTAATGAATGATGAGTAAGCGCCCCAAAAGAATTAAACATGTCCAAACACTTGAAATATTCCTCAAATGAAACCTTTATTTCACATATGTTAAGGCAATTTATGTCAAACCGTGGGCGAACCATCATATGAACCGCTTTTCTGTTCGTATCTTGTATTAGTTAAATTTTTTTTAGTTTAAAACCTCATTGCTTTAGCAGTTACATTTGCTTATAACGATTATGGTACATCATAACAACCACGTTGCCCTTAATTTTGTTTGTTGGTGGGTTGGGACGACATCCATAACATTATTTCTTTTCATCATCTCTGCAGTAGTGTCATTTGCAATCATTAATGATGCTGGTTGATGGTGCAGATGACACCACCTCGGGCCTTTTTATAGTCAACACTGAAACTACAGAAATAAAATTTATATTAGCTAATTGTAATTTAATTTTGTAGGGTAGAAATAAAACTGCACACTCTTTGTGTATAAATTATTATTAAATACAAAAATGTATTAAAAACAACACGAACGCGTAAGCTGGTAAACATAAAAATATCATAATATGCTTAGTTCAAACTGGGCAAAATTTAGAAAAATACAAAAGTGGAAAGACAAAAGAGTTACAACTTACTTTAGACCATAATACGTCGACATACATTTTGGTTTAGTAACTAGTGTTGTGTCGGTTATGCCCTTTTGCCTTTCCACCGTCCATATTACCTACAACACAAGATCACAAATATTTAGGGCCTTACCTATGAAATTGTTGTTTGTTCATAGTGGCCACGTTGAACTTAGTTATCTTGCGTTTGGCTTGCAATTCCAAATTAAAATTAATTTCAATTTAAAGCTATTAAGTTATTTTTCAAAATCAGTTTTCTTTTTCTGTCAAACGACTTTTTGCATAGATATCGTTGTGTTTGCGACAATAGAAAAGTTAAAAATTAGCATTATTATCGAATATGAGTTTCGTGATGGCAACAACGCAGCACAGACGGCACGTGATATGAACGATGTGTACGGACCGAACGCCGCAAACGAACGCACTGTGCGTTATTTTGATCGTTTTCATTCTGGAAATTTCAATCTCAGGAACAAGCTCCGTGAACGACCGGAGATTAAAGGCGATAATGACGAATTGAAGGCAATAGTGAAGGCGGATTCATCTCAAACCACGTCTGAGTTAGCAGCAGCCTTCGGTGTAAGTGAGAAAACGATATTGATTCATTTGTGTCATATCGAGAAAGTGAAGAAGCTTGGAAAGCGTGATCCATGCCAACATCAATCCAAAACGACAAACGTTGGCAGAAGCGCTGACTATGGAGATTTAGGAATACATTTGGAAAAGTGATTCGAAAGTATGGGAAGTAAGAATTATGTATAACTGGACGAGCAGTTTTGCTCATCCCATTCAACATCAATCCAAAACGACAAACGTTGGCAGAAGCGCTGACTATGGAGATTTAGGAATACATTTGGAAAAGTGATTCGAAAGTATGGGAAGTAAGAATTATGTATAACTGGGCGAGCAGTTTTGCTCATCCCATTACACCTCCCAGTCCTGGGGGGGGGGGGGGGGGGGGTAGAATGGAATAAGGAGATTCCTTTATCTGATACCCTGTACTTAACGTATGGGATGGTATAGGAAGCGGGCTTTGGCATCTCATTCAATCTTGAAACACTTATTTAGTTGTATTTTACGGCAGGTGGGAGAGGAAATTTTGGAAAAAATACTAATATTGAAATAACTATGTCAGAGTTAAAGAATCACAACAAAATACTTGTAGAGTGTACACTTTACTAAGTACTTACTATAATAATAAGTACTCAATAATTAATACTTAATAGTAAGTACTTACTATTTCACTTTTAATTGCAAAAGATATAAGGATATGAACAATATAATATACATTACGATTCAAATCCTCCAAGCATAGTCTTAATTCACGACCCTCGTTATAAAAGACAGCGATATATGTCCAACAACCAAAACTTTCATCTTTTAAAAGTTTGCGCGTCTCTTCGCGTAGTTTGAAGAGAAAAACGTCAGACGATTTTAATTTTTCGCAAAATGTCAGATTCGCAGAATTCCATATATATTCATAATGACAGATGTGAGAACGTCAGAAACGCAAAATGTCTGGTCGTTGGGAATCTTAGCAAAATGCAAAATTTTCTTATAGAAAATAACAGTCTACCCATTGTTTAAACTAGGTAGGGTTGAAGCAAGCACTGTTGCCCATAAACATCTGACAAATGTACCAGCAACCTGACATTTTGTGTTTCTGACGTTCTCTGATCTGTCACCACGAGAATGTATCCTGCGAATATGACATTTTGCGAAAAATCACCGTCGTTTGACATTTTGCTCTTCTGAAGTTTTGTTTTCCTGACATTCTGCGTGAAAACTCTTTCAAATAATCAGATTTATTAGATGATTATACATCCATATTTTGAAATATCAAGGCAAGGGCCCCCAATTACAGCAAAACGTTTCACTGCACAGAGCGCGGGGCGGTTACAGAATCGACGTGTGGTCGGGGTGGCGCGCTGCCGTGTCAAATTGCATTAAGTTTGACGCGCCTGCGTCATGACATGACAACTCATACCGGATGTAGTATGAGTTGTCATGTTGTAGAATTATTTTTATATAAATATAATCCGGCTCCAAGGATCAATTTACCTACAGAATATAACAAGAAGCATTTAATAAACTCGATAATGAATTATGAATAAAACTATTATATTAGTACGAGGAATAAAAAATATATTTTAGTTAATTAAAAATAAATTTCTTAACACAAAATTCATATCATTTTTGTATGACTATCTGTCATGACTAGAGATCGGATATTCGGGTGCATTTACCTAAAGTTGAGGTGTTGGATAAGTATGGAGTGTACTTTTGTATCGGGCGAATGCCGCAATCCCGGGATCGACAAATTGTATGTTCCGACTATGGAACACAATGCATATACCTAAAGTACAAGACCCTCAGAACTGCATACCTACAAACTGCCGTTAGAACTAAGAATTTGAGTCTAAATCCGAAGTTTATATCTTCAATAGTGCTTTAGATCCTATCGACTCTGTCCTGGTCACCATCAGACCTTCAAAACTGCTGAGGAGTTTCATATATAAGCATCCTATTAGTTGGTTTTCAAATAAATTATTTTAAGAAGCCGCTTCCATACCTTGTATACCTTTTAAACCTTGTAAGTAAATATGCACCCGAATATCCGATCTTTAGTCATGACACTGCATGAGTGCTGTCTATTTTTAAATTGTAATTTTGTTATATTCCCTTTGTAACACTATTGAAAAAAAATAATAAAGAAATCATGACGTTACGGAAAAGAAATAAAAAATCAATCAAAATCATTGTTTGAAAATGTTTTTTCAGATATAAGACCATGTAAATTTATTCGCGTCTAAACCGTTTCCGCCGCGCGTTCCGTATGTCGACGCACTTAAGCCCCATCCACTATGTTATTTTCTAGATGACAGATCGGTTTAGTGATGTCCGAATTGCTTCATACCGATTACCGATTCAATTGTAGTACAATATGCATTCGCTTTTATAGATTCTATTTATTAAAAATATTTGCCTTAAATAATTGATTTATTAATCGCAAAAATGTATTTAATACGAAATCAATATAATAAATCTATTGTAATTATATGTAAACAAGAAAATAATAAGTAATAAAACGCAGAATTCTATATTCCAGCAACACTGGCTACGGCAAAGCGACGTCGCCGCCATGTTAGTTTTCTTTGTATGTCACTCGCAACATTTTTGTCACTTTCTGTGTTTGCATTTCTACGTGTATATATGAGTATATGAGTGTAACATATGAGTGTTTTTTTCACATTTCTTATATCTGTGTTGCTGTATTTGTGCTTCTAAATTAGAGTTGAATACGTGTCGTCCTTAAAAGTACATTTACAAAATACCGAAGGCAAAGGTGCTGAAAGGGCCGACAAGGGAATTCGCGGCACGACTTTGTGAATACTTTGAAAGAGAAAATAAAATCGGCGGTCCCCTTATACCAATGTCGTTGTTAGTCTACCAGATGATATAGTTTTATATAGTCTGTGGTGTGACTTAGAGAACGTCACCCTCAAGCAATGTCAAGAAATACGGAACTTGATAAGCGTGCAAAAGTCAAATAGACAAATAACATAGTGGGCGGAGTATAATTGCAAGACAGGCACTCCATTGGTTTTAAACAAAAATATTTTTAAACAAATTCGCTTCGAAATCAAAACCTTATACGCGTTCACTTTTATACACTAAAATACATAGGTATATAGATATGTGTAAATATATAACATTTATTTAAATATATCTCATCTTTTTTTTAAAAGATAAAATATATTTGCGCATTTCGTTGCTTGTAATAAATGCATAACAATAATTCTACTTTGACTATTTTTTGCGACTAAAATAATTATTATCGTTTTAAGCTGGGCACATAGTTTCAAATATAATCGACACAATGTACAAAAGCACTTATTTTTTTATGTACAAGTCCTATAACTAAAATATTTATTGTCATTTTCATATTCGCCTCGTGTGAAAAGGACAAAATATCTTAGTTACAAATTCAACTAAAAGTGCTAGTTTCTTATAAGTAAATGTCAGTTTCAATCTATGGAGGTTGGCAAAGAACAAAACCTAGATAATTCGATGATAATTTCAACTCAATTTTAACTTTTAAATAATATGGTTGAAAATGGCCAATCTGCGTCGAGCGCACGTCGCTCATAATCGCTCCGTGTACCTAATTATATTTGTTATGCCATTTTCAACTGTATATTAAAGAAATTAAAGTTTAAATTATCAATGAATTGGCCACTTGGCCTTAACTCTATGTACGATTGATCATTAGACATTGATACAAAAATCCAAGATACGCAATATGTATATACGTAATTTTATTGTTCGTAAAATTTTATTATTTGTGCTTTAAGAATAAAATATTTCGACATTAGTCCTACGAAACACAAAAAAAGTTCATTTTTTAATAAAATATGCATATAGGTAGTCGGTTTTTTTTATATAGAGAAGTGGGCGTACTAACAAGCGGTCCCACGTGAGACCGCTTGTTGCTAAGCGCTTGTTAGGGACCGTGGGACTCCCACGTGATGGTAAGTGTTACCGCCGCGAAAACACTTACTTACACCTACAACACTAGAGGGCATGCGGGTGCGCCGCCGACCTTGCATAATCCTATTCACAACTTTCTTAAGGACTCAATATCGTCGCTTAATGGAAAGACCTCTTGAGGCCGTTCGTTCCACAGCCTACAGGTTCGCGGTATACAGTATGACTTTAGCGTGCTATATTTTTGCCAACACTGATCACTGGCGAGAAAGTGATGTACCGTTTGACAGTCGACTTTTTTTGTAATGACGGCAAATTTAAATTACAAGTTAAAAGTTTTATAGTTTCATATTTTTAAAATTGAAGTTAATAAGGAGAAAATTAGACACGTCTTACAATTTTTTTCGGCAAGGGTATGAATGCTTCTAGTGCTCGACTGCAAAAAATATTTCCGTCGATTCAGTTCCATGATGTTCCTCGCTGTGGTCGCCCTATTAAGTTAAATGTTGATGTTATAATTGAAAAAGATGAAGCAAATCGACGGATAAGCGGTCATCATGCTGCATGATATAAATTACAGAAACTTGGTGAATAGAATTACCACATGAGGGATGTTGCTAAAACGAAATGAAATCGATCCATTTCTGAAGAGATCGGTAACAGGCGATGAGAAACGGATCACCTACGATAACAATGTTCGAAAACGATCTTGGTCTAAACAAGGTGAGCCATCACAATTAGTCCCAAAGGCAGGCCTCACTCTGAACAAAGTCATGTTATGTTTATAGTGTGACTGGCAAGGCGTTGTGTATTGGCAATTAGTAAAATTGAAACAACCACTTGAAGAAAAACGTCCAGAATTGATGAATAGAAAAGGTGTAGTATTGTGTCACGACAATACTCGACCGCATACACCTTTGATGACTAAACAAAAATTGATGGACCTTGGCTGGGAAGTTTTAATGCATCTTCCATACTCCGCTTTTTACAAAATTCTCTAAACGGAGTAAAATTACATTCAAGAGAAGCCCGTATAAACCACTTAAATCAGATTTTCGGTCAGAAACTCCAAAAAAACTACAGCGAGGGGATAATGGCTCTGCCCGAAAAAAAAAAGGCGAAAACACTTACGTAATACAAAAATAGTCTTTATTATTTTCACTATAAAGAGGCCATGAATTTATCCGACTGGCTAATATTAGAAATTAACAAAACGAGTAGCATTTTCGTGCGAATTAACTTGAATTCAAAAATCAATAGACAGCGGCCAGTGCGTGCATCTTTCGGATACGAAATTCCTTTGAAAATAAAATTGAAAATTCGAAAAATATTCTTTTGAAAACAAAATTAAAATGTTTGAAAATTTATATCATATTTGCGCGACTAACATGATAACACTCTGTCGATATTCAAAGAGATAGAAGTGAAACAAATTTGTAGGGAAACTAGAAAATGCGCGCCTTAAAGGTAACACGTTAGTACGGCGAGTAGCTTCCACGATTACGTCCTTATAACCGATGGCAATGTGATGCCGGCCCGGCTTTAGGTCTCTTCCCGTGGCGACTAGGGGTTAACAAAGTCGCTACCACAAGCCCCGGGGAACTACACCACCTTTAAAAGAGTGGACTCGCCAACCCGCTTGCCCATAGTGACGTTTTAAGGTCACAGATCCCTCATGCACATTGTTTTGTGCACGAGGGACCCGAGGCTCATGTTCTGCAGTGGACGATAAAAGGGATGATTTCGGCTTACGGTAACTATATGAATAAAACTTGATAGGAATTGCGTATCTCAGGATTTTTTATATCAATTGAACAGTTAGTGACTAAAGAGGTTTTTTTCAGTCAATATTCCCCTGAAATACTTATGTAATTTTATAATAGTTTCATTAAGAGGTAAATTGAAAGGACGCTAGAGTCAACGACTGTCTATGGTACAGTTAATTTCCTGAAATTAATATTATTATCAGAAAGGACTTAGATGTATATTCTTGTTTCTATTATAATCTAATATTAAGATCCTCTGTAAGGGGTAGTTTTTTGGAAAGTGAGAATAGAATTAATTGGAAAGTGTGAATTGTAAAATTTGAGAATCATACGGTGTTATCATATATAGTAATTATTTCATAGTTTATAAAACATTCGGCTTACATGAAGTTAAAAGCACCTACATTGAATTACACTAGAATATTACATTCATATGCACCCACCTTAAAACAGAAGGCCACTTCACTGTATCAGAGTCTTCAAATACTTCATTTTTTTACTAAGTATATTCTTCAAATCTGTCTTATTTTGTCCATCCTTTAATTTGTCTATGACCTGACTTCTATATTTGTCTATGTTTAATTTTGAAAATTCCTCCTCTATGGTTGAGTTTGAATCATAATACTGTGGCCAGTTATCAAAAATATCTTCGAGGGATGCGATTGAGTTTTGGACTGTTTCGTTGAGTTTGTTCAGTGATTCCGTGGTTTTGGTCTCGTCCGGTGATTGGTTAGTTTTCTTTTTGGGTTTTTTCGCGTTCGCCGGGGCTATTAGCTCATTGCATACACCTAATAGGTACGTGATGATGCCTATGCACTGAAATAAAATAAAATACGTTTTGATTTTAGGGATGCATGATCCGATAAGATACTTTCAGTATCGACACTACATCATACGATGTTGCGATACAAACAAATACGATACAAGACTTAGATCGATACAAACGTACTGGTATCGAATTGATCCATTAATAAAATCACATGATCAGTCAAGCAAGCTCAGTTCTATTAGAACGTCTACTTAGTCTGACCATAAATACCGTTACAAAAAAGAAATAATACATTTGAAATTGGAATCTGTCATTCTCACGTGAAAAATAAAAGTATTTTTCTCATTTCGGCGCCAATTATTAATGAATATTTGTTGAGGACACTTTTGTCAACTACAATCTCTTAATAGATAGAGGACAGTATTGTCCTACAACCTTATAGGTCGCCGGGGGATGTGGACTGTATATATAGGATGTTTTTCTACGGTTCAGTAGAAACAATAATAACGCCTTATTTCTTGATAATCAGCAGAGCCGGGGCAGGGGGCAGAGGTACTTGTTGTTCTACTTGTCCTGGTCACTTGCTTGACCGTTTGTAGTGTTCGGAGTGGTGCCGCTGATCGGAATGCCGGGAACCCCAAAATGGTCCGTCTTTTATTCTATTTTGGCTTCCCCTACTACTTTTCTACATGTGTACCCCTCCCGCTACCCGCGGGGGATCATTTATTCATACAATACACAGTTTATACATTTTACATATTCTTATTGGATTCTTATAAGATACTTATTAGATGTAAACTAGCCTAAGAGGGATCTAATAAGATCATGACGCTATAACGTTCGGTTTCGAGTGGACGGGGTGCGCGGTTTGCGCGACATATTTACGTAACCCCGTCCCCCGCTTCAGGACTATAAATATTATATTCGTCCGCCAGGTGGCGGAGCGCTCAGTTGTTCCCCGAACGTCATAGCGCCCACAACTTATCCCTAGCATGCCCTACTTACCCTATTCACCAACAATTATCCTAATAGGGTAATAAAAGACACACTAGGGATAATTTTAATATCAATTACACAACAAATAATCACAAAATGGACATATAGGTCATTAAACAGACATGGTGTAAACATAACGATATTAAGAGATATTCATACATTCACAAGACACTAAAGAGAAAACAACTATATAAGCGAAACTATTATCTATACATATACGAGCACCCTAGCCTTTTACATTGACATTTATTTCGTCGTTAACATACTCTAGCTTTTTACATCGTTTATTCATTCCGTCGTTAACAATATTGTACAATACTAAATTAAAACTGAATATTAAAATTGAGTAGGGTGATAAAGAAAACCGTATTGTTGTAATTGCATTATACTAAGTAGGCATACATATAGACAAATGCAAATATTAAAACTCTCCATTCGCTTCGAGAGGTATGGACGGAATATTTGTGTACCGGGCTATTGGTAGGTATAATGAAACGTCCACTGTTTGTGACAGAAAAATGTCTGGCCGTTCACGCACTATTCGTAATAAAAAGACGATTAAAGCTCTGAAAGAGAGAATCCGAAGAAATCCCGCCCGGAAGCAAAATATTTTATGTAGAGAGATATTTTACCCAAAACCATGCCACGTATTTTAAAAGATCATTTAGGAGTGCTGCCTACAAAAGAGGTACTGGTTATTTCTTTACTGATAATTTAAAGACAAAAATCAGCGGAATTACAGTCGTGAACAGGGCCCACGACCACGCGGTTTCCTCGTGAACCAGTGGCGACGAGGGCGGGTCACAGACTTGAATATGCAGAATTATAGTCGTGGAAATATGCGGACCACGCGGTTTCCCTGGGGAACCGCAACAGAACCTGCGAGATGTCGAGTCATAGGCTAGCGGTCATACACACATTTAAGTTGGGAGTAAGAAAAGATAATGTGCGTAATGAGCGGGAGAAATTAAATTAAATAACAAGACGCGACTTGGCGCGAACATTATTATTCGGTTTTAGGTACACAAATCGATTTGAAAGATCGATGTCAACGATCGACGTTGATCCACCGCAATCTAAGTGTTTTTTTGGAAAGAAATTCGAATATTGCCTATTATCGTGGACGGTCGCTATCTGTAGTCGCAGTGCCATGCAAATTTAAAACATGTTTGCTGAAAACAAAGTTCACTATTAAAAATATTGTTTCTACTCACCTCTAAATAATTCGCTAATCCTTCCATCCTTTCCCTGGCAGTCCACAGTGGGTCCCCCTCCGCCCTGGACCCCCTCACCGCGCCCCCCGCGGCTCTTAGCGCAAGGGCTGCGCGCGCGCATAAACCCGCACAACCTACGTGGTTACCTATTGACAGTTCCGCTACCATATTTAATGTGATACTGTACAGCTCTCTGTATGGAACTGGCGAATTGACAAATGCTGGAAGTAGAAATAATGGTTTTGATGGTACTGTTGAACAAAGGGAGTAAAAGCACTGTGTCCTGTAGGGGGTATTTATTGCTAATAAACTTCCGTGCAAGAGACGTGACCTCTGCGATTTTAATCCCAAAAAATTCTAATAGCTGTAATTTTGTAAAATTTCAGTTGTGTTAAACCTTTTTGTCTGGTTGTTTTTTAATTTTGTTTTTATCATTCTGTTTAAAAATTCTCTTATCAAGCCAGGAAGCAAAATAAAAAAAAAAAAATACATTTTTGCAATGCTTTAAATCTATAAATTGAATTATTAATTTTTGTAGGAAAGGATAATTAAGGGAAAAATAATAATAATAAATACTAAATATTTTCTGATTTTAATATGATGAACATCTACTAAAATCATCATCATCGATATTTATTATAAAAATGTCGCAGACACTTAAATGGTCATTAAATGCATAGCTTATCCTTTTCTTTTATAACATGTACTCAGTCTTGATACTACATAATATATTTTGATACTACATAATATACAGTAATTTTGTTGACAACCTTCAACAAATAACTCTTTTACTTCAGTTATAATAATATATTATACAACAAACCTTTTACGTCTATAAACAACTAGTTTATTTGGCTATTCGACTAATGTAACCATTGATTTGCGATTCAACCATTGATTACCATTGAATAAAATAAAAAAGGTTTGTTATACATGCCAGGAGTTGGGAAAGATACCTGTTGCAATTTATTTCTGCTTCTGTTTCGACATTGATACTTATTAAAGCATTTAACTTAAAATTGAAACAATTTTATATTAATTGTTATTTAATTACAAAATTATGATTTTATTTTATATTTATATATTATATTTTATATATTATGTTTTATTCCGCAACCCGTTTTATTATTTTATTGGTACTTTGTACTTTGCTTGTGTGAGCATATTTACAAGAAGAAATATTTCAAAATTCCACGGAATTAAAAATCGAGTATAATAAAATTTACTTACCAATAATCCTAGAAGGGAACGGCGCCGATATACTAATCTTTTCTTTCACATTATATTTCTCCTTGCACCTCTCAATCGCTTCACTGAAAGCCTCTATACAAGCCTTCAGTTCGCCATATTGCTGTTTTTTCTCGTCAACCGGTCGACTGTCCGCTAGTTCAATACAAAGGGCTATGCAGGAAACGAGACCGTCCTTGAGCCGGAGGTATGAGATCTCCTGCTCTAAAGTGCGGGATTTTAAGTCCGGATCATGAAATTGAGACGGTTCGAAACTGATTATGACGTTTAGGTCGCGGTTGTCACTGAAAAAAAGTTAAAAAAAATAGATTGTTGACGAGCAGAAGAAAATATGAAATGAGCGACAAATCGTGACCAACATAACAACCGATTTTTTAATAACGCAAGTCAATAATATAGAAATATTAAGGATTTTGATTATTAACAAGTCACCGGAGAAATAGAAGTTCCGCTTCACGGGACTCATAAACCTATTTATTACTTTAATCACCAGTGAACCTAAACCTAACCTAAAATATTTACTGCAACGAATTTTCTGCTCTTTCAGTACTTTCCGTTGATTTCCATTAAAAATCAATACCACAGGACATGGTTGATGAAAGACTATCTTCAATTAAATTCCCTACAGGACAATTACAGACCTAGACACATGTATAACCGCGATTACTTCCTTCAATTTCTACCGCTTTGAATCATACTGATTGGAATTCACTATTAAAAAAAACTACTCCCGAAAACGCAGTAACGGCGTTCTATTCTTCTTCTTCTTTTCTTCTTTTTCAGCACTTGGACGTCCACTGCTGGACATAGGCCTCCCCCATTGTCCGCCATTTAGACCTATCGGCAGCGACCTGCATCCAGCGGGTCCCCGCAACCTTTATGAGGTCGTCTGTCCATCTAGCAGATGGACGTCCTCGGCTTCGTCCGCCGGTACGTGGTCTCCACTCGAGAACCCTTCTGCCCCATCGGCCATCGGTTCTTCGAGCTATGTGCCCTGCCCACTGCCACTTCAGCTTGCTAACCCGAGAGGCTATGTCGGTGACTTTACTTCGTCTACGGATCTCCTCATTCCTGATTCGATCACGTAGGGAAACCCCGAGCATAGCCCTCTCCATAGCTCGCTGTGCGACAGTGAGCTTATTTATAAGGCCCATAGTCAGAGACCACGTCTCGGTGCCGTAGGTCATCACTGGCAACACACACTGGTCGAAGACCTTCGTCTTCAAGCACTGAGGTATTTTGGACGAGAAGACGTTGCGTAGCTTCCCGAACGCTGCCCAGCCGAGTTGGATTCGTCGATTGACCTCTTTCTCGAAGTTGGACCTACCTAGTTGGACCGTTTGGCCTAGGTAGACGTACTCGTCAACAACTTCGAGAATCGAGCTCCCAACTGAAACTGGGGTGGGCACGACATGGACATTCGACATGATTTTCGTCTTGTCCATGTTCATTTTAAGGCCCACCTGTTGGGAAACTCGATTGAGGTCTCCGAGCATTGTGCTAAGATCCTCCAGCGATTCTGCCATGACCACGATATCGTCGGCAAATCGAAGGTGAGTGGTGCATTCGCCATCAACGTTGATGCCGAGTCCTTTCCATTCCAGGAGCTTGAAAGCGTCTTCCATCGCATTGGTGAAGAGCTTCGGAGAGATGACATCTCCTTGTCTCACACCCCTCTGCAATGGAATCGGCTCCGTGCTCCCTTCCTGTACTCGGACTGACATGGTGGCGTTGTTATACAAACACTTCAACACTTCGATATACCGATAGTCAATATGGCACCGCTGGAGGGACTGTAGCACTGCCCAAGTCTCGATCGAATCAAAGGCTTTCTCATAGTCCACAAACGCTAAGCATAATGGCAAGTTATACTCCTCGGTCTTCTGTATAACTTGCCGCAGCGTATGGATGTGGTCTATGGTACTATAGCCTTTTCGGAAACCGGCTTGTTCGGGAGGCTGGAAGTCATCAAACCTGCGCTCGAGACGATTCGTGATAACCCTCGAAAACAGCTTATAAACATGGCTCAGAAGCGAGATGGGCCTGTTCTATTCTACGTACCAATAATCCTAGAAGTGTTCAGCGGCAGTAACAACTGGGTGCACTCGACTGGCCGCGTTACACCTCTCTCACATAAGACTACCTTGAGCTGTACTGCATTTCCTACTTTATCGTATTTCCCTAATGTACGTACGTGTTTCGGTAGTGAGTGAGATATGCCAGAGCCCATTCCCATTCCTTCCCATTTTCCCAACCCTTTCACCCAATCCATTCCTCAATCTGCAAAGCTGGGCAGCGCATCCGGGGGCGTGCCAACGTTTTGTCATTCTGGACTGATTTTGGCATGTCTATGGACGACAATATCCACTTTTTTTTTTTGGACGAAGGTGGCAGACGAGTATACAGTCCACCTGATGGTAAGTGGATACTGTAGCCCATAGACATCCGTGATACATGCCAACATTAGTCCAAAATGACAAACGTTGGCACGCCCCCGGATGCGCTGCCTACCTTTGGATATAGGAATGGATTTGGAGAAAGGGTTGGAGAAATGAGGAGGGATAGGATGGTAATGGGCTCTGGCACATCTCACTCACTACCGAAACACGTACGTACATTAGGGAAATGAGATAAAGTGGGAAGTGCAGTACGTTTCAAGGTAGTCTTCTGTGAGAGAGGGGTAATGTGGCCAGTCGAGTGCGCCCAGCGGCTGTTGGATTGTGACGTGCACTCTCCCCCTCAGAAAATGGACTTACCATCAGATGAACTGTATGCTCGTCTGCCGTCGTTTTTTCTATATAAAAAAAAAACACTAAACTTTACAAATGTCGTGATGATTTTATCTCCACTGAAAACATAAAACAATTCGTTTGCACCGTGGTGTACTTCACTTTTGAAAATATTAAAAGAAAAGTCAAAATCCTTTACTATGAATCTTTTACCTTATCATTAAATCGTGCCAAATGAATAGGGGAGGATTGTTTTAATCGATATATAGCAAAAGATGAATCATCGTTAATTGAAAATCCAAAATCATTTTGGCCCTATGTTAAAAGTAAAAATAAGTCAGGTCATAGTTCTGCTGATACAGATGAAGGAATTTGTAACCTATTTGTAACTTACTTTCATTCCACCTTCCTAAACCCTGACCTGACTAATCGTTCTAATTATACTAATATTTCGTCAAATACTTCCTGCAACATAGGTTCTACTATATAAGTTTTCCGAGACGATGTGGTAAAAGTGATTTAATCTTTGGACCTTTCTAAAGCTGGTGGGTCTAATCATATACCACCAATACTTATAGTTAAATGCGCAAAAATCTTGCTACACCTCTCCGTATACTATTTCAACGGTCGCTTTCTGAAGGAAAGTAATATGGAAATGTAATAATAATATATAAATAAATAATAAATGCCAAAATAATTTTGAAAATGTGTTTAGCCCCTATAAAATACTAAGCCGTGTGATATCGGCCGGCTTTGGAATAAATCGCACCACCCCATTTCTTCCATCCAATAGCAGTCGCGAATTTGTGGATAAAAGGTAGTTCGTTGTAAGGACAATAACGGTTTGTCTCTTATAAAAGTACCAGGCAAACATAAGTTAACAGTAGACTCACTAACGTGGGATTGCCTAATAGAGCCAACAACACCCTCTCTGTAGCCGCGAGCGCACATCACGTACATACAGGCTTCTTTCTAACTGAGCATTCGAAGGACGGGTGGGCCAGCTAACAAATGCAATATAACCCGTACAAAAGTACCAGGCGGGCATAAGTTAACAGTAAATTAATTCAAGTGGGATTGTCCGACAGCCGCGAAGGCGCTGTGGCAGCGCAGGTGGGCCAGCTAATACAGATAACAACGCTCGTACAAGTACCAGGCAAGTACATATAATTTAACAATAGATTCACTTACGTAGGATTGTTCGTAGTCTAGGTGCGTGTAGGGGGGTGCAGGTGGACCGGCTGACAGAGACATAACTTGTACAAAAGTACTAGGCGAGTATAAGATAACAAAAGTTTCACTCACGTAGGATTGTCCGGTAGTCTAGAAGGCGCGTGTAGCGGCGCAGGTGGACCGGCTAATAGAGACAACAACGCTCTCTCCCTGGCCGCGAGCGCGCACCACGCACACGCTTCTAACCGAGCGTTCCATGCGTACAGTTCTACTAGCTTCTCGAAAGTGCCGTACTTGTAGGCGTAGGTAAGGTGTTCTACGCTCTGCGAACAAATTGAATAAGATTCTATTTGCCGAGTTTAATACGTCCTGTGACGTCACGATATTTGCTACGTATGTTACGCAGCAGTTTAGTGCTTTAAGGCCTACATTATAGCAATCGTGGCACAATGTCGCATGATATCATTCTGCAATCATCACGTGTCAACTGTTATGTGCTACGATGCATTGTAACGTTAACGCGCCAATCGTTACACATGCTACGCATTGTGACGTTTAACTTCGACCGCTAAGAGTGCTACGCTTCTGGACATATGTATATGTAATAAATTACGACGTTATGAAAGGAGACACCCACATTCATTATTTTTCCAAAACTGGATTACAATAGAATACATGCCACTCATGTAACTCTAATATTTGGAACCTAATCTAAAATGTTTAATTCGTGAGTATTTATGTAAACAAAGAAACGTCGTTGTCAAATTGACATTTCAAATATAATGACCATTTTTCTTACGGGAACATTTTTTAAATGTTACTCATTTTTATTTTCAATTACTTGATAATTCTAATCCTAATGAATCTGTCTTATATGATTCCACAATATCGAATTATGTATGTATAAATTATTATTTTTTCTAGCACATCAAACTATTACTATTGTACTTTTAATGTAATACAGTAATGTCTACATTCAATACAAGATGCATGCAAGGTATTAAACCGTTCTGTATATGACTTTCACATCTATATAAACTAAACAAAAACTCAATAAACAAACGTAAACTCAACAATAATACAACGCAAACATAGCCAGGAACGCATTCGAGTACTCAGGACTGATGACACAAGCCGAATGAAAAAAAGGCGGCTGGCACCGTAGCGCTCAGTCGAGCGCAGCGAGCGAGCGACCTGACTGACATGACCTTGAATTGTTTCAATATTTTTATCGGTCTGTATTCAAATAAATTATATTATTTAAATTAAAAAAAAAAAAGGTTACCAATAAACCTACCTATCCGACAGCGGCGAGATGTAAGCATGCTCTGCACTCTCTTCTCAATCCTATACGATCCAAGTTGCCTAGAGTGTTTGAAATGTAAATTTCAGTTTCTGGGTGACATCCATGATCATGATCTTCGTTCCACTGTCAACTCCTTACTCCAAGTCTTTACTTGCCGTACTGGCTGGGTAAAATCTTTCACTGCACAGGCAGCTAAACTCTGGGGATGGTCCCCACTGATATCCAGAAAGCACCTAACAAAATCACTTTTAAAAAGATGCTTCGGGAACATTATCTCTCCATTGCTCATCGTTAGTGGCTCAGTCAGCTCCTTTTGCTTTATCTTTTCTTTCATTTTTATTTTAATTTTGTCAGCAACATGGTTTCTTTTTTGTTTCTCTTAATATAACTTAAGTAGTTATTTATGTATATAATTTATTCATTGATTATGTATACCTTCTATGTATTATATTTATCCTTATGTATGTGTGTAAGTTTGTATGTATGTACGTATATGTAATAATGTATTAATTTTATTTTACCACACCATCTAAATTGTCTTTCATGCACCTCCTAATTGAACTTCTCTGATCAACCCAAAGGTTAGCTGGTACAGAATGCCTTAAGGCATTCATTACGCTCGCCTTTTGTAGGATATTGTGCAATGAAGTGTAAATAAATGTTATACACGTCTGCAGAGTTGCCGGTGTCGTGAAAAACCAAGTTACCACAAAACCGTTTGGTAGTAATAATTCTAGTTATGACAGTTATTAACGTTAACGATTAACGATTAACCAAGTTAACGATTTAAAGTGTTTATTTAATTCGGATGTATCGATAGAAGGGCCGATAAAATTATAACTTTGTTTTTTGTCACAAATTGGTAGGTTACTATTTGATATATATATTTTTGTAATGGTTTGTTTACATAAATATCACGAATATTTTTTTTTATATTAAGCATATATGCTGCACTGTTGTGTTCCAACGATTTATTTTCACTAACTCTATATAATTTCATTTTTCGCACTTGATATTGGTTATTTGCTCTAGACTTTATAAAATGAGTTCCATTGGTTCACTTGGAACCGATGACTGTCCAGATAGTTTGAAACTCCAGTCCGTAATATTCTATCTCCTCCTTTGATATTTTGTGGCTATGGTGAGGACATTAGCTGATAGAATTTCCCTTACGTACTTGGCGTGGTGTTTGTTGAAGCCTCGCGCATCGAGACGGCGAAGTGGAGGCACGAAAGCCACTACAGACGGCTATATAGCATACAACCATCCCAGTGACATCACTTGCACTTGCTTCACTAAGGACACAGGTTGGTATGACATGATAATCACGGCCTTAGCGTGGTGTTCATGAAAGCCTCGCGTGTTTGCGTTAACGGTCTCTCTATATATGTGGGAAGAACACAAGTCGGTATGACAGGATACTCACGTCTTTAGCGTGGTGTTCGTGAAAGCCTCGTGTATCGGCCAGACGGCGAAGTGCGGGCGCGGGAGCTATTGCGGGTAGTCGCGCCGCATGCACCCATCCCAATGATACCAGCTGTACGTGCTTCACTTCCAACTTGTTGAAGACAACGTCCGCTGACATCGCGTCACCTACACGAATTCAAGCAGGGAGGGATTTGATTAATCTGTGATTGATTAATCGAATAATCGTGGGTTCGTGACCGCATCAGCTATGTTATTATTTCGGCTTTCAATAAAAAATCAACCTAGAGAATTTATTTTCAACGTAGAGAGACTGAAAATACTTAATCGAGTCGAAAAATAAAAGAAACATATTAATAGGATTTCATCATTTCATTAGTAATTCGGTATACAGAACACATTGTTTTAAATTTTAAAATGAATCCATTCTGTAAACAAATTATTTGATTTGACCTTAGATTGAAATCACTTTGGCCTTAGACAAATTTGCTATCCCTATCAGAAATACGTTTAGAAATTCTATTGTTATTACATTTTTTTAAATTTAAATTTTCATTAAAATTAAAGGATCCAAAAACATTGTAAAAACAAAATCGATATTTCGATATTAATTACATCCGTTAAATGGTACTAGATCCTCAACCTTGTTAAATAAATGCACTTCCCGGCCGAAAGATACATCGGCCTCTAGAGACTATCCGCTAGCTTTGGTTTTGTAGAGCGTCGTCTGTGTAGTTTGCCGTTACGACAGAGACGACGCTCTACAAAACCTAGCTAGCCGATCATAGTCGATGTGTATTACTTTCGGCCGAGATGTGTATGTGTGAATGTTACAGGAGTAAACTTACCAAGAACATGATACAGTTTGATGAGCAACAACTTGACGTGGAAGTTTGCGGGTGAATTGTCCAGCACTTGATCCAGTAACGCGAGAGCTTCCACCACCGGCGCTGAGCTTTGTTGCTGTAAAGCTGTAAATGTCAAAATGTTAAATTGCACGTATAGCTTTGAGCAATTATCACATTGAAATAGAAGAGAGCTCAATCTATTTTTACACATGACAGAATGGGGGATGGTATATGCATTTGAGATTGTATGAATGTACCCGTTTGTTACCACCACTTTTCCCTGCAATGGTTGGATTGTTTTTGAAACTTTTTTTTGTAAATGTTTAAATGTACTTTGGAGCGTATTCATGAATGTTTGCTGTGGTTCTAACTCACCAGAGAGCGCTGCTGTACTAAGTTAAAAGTTATAATACTTTATAGTTACTAAATACATGTACTTATTCAAATGCGCTTTCCTGAATTGATTAGTTAAAGAGGTATATTTTTTACACATAATGACCAGCATCTGACGCTGAAGCTGGGTAAGGGAACTCCTTGTAATTTTACGGTATAACCATGGCGTTTGGACTCATTTTTTGGAGTTGTTTAGTTCAATAAATGATGATGCTGTATACCACAGCCGATTGGATGCGTTCGACTGGTCGTGTTATCGGTATGCCCTGGAATCCTCAGTCCAGATGTTAATTTAGTGATTTGTTTCTATATATCGTAATACCTCACGTAAATCACATTAATCTTATAAATATTTAGATTGTTCGCTGAAGGTGTCCGGGCTAAAAATCAGCGGTGTTGTCTG
The DNA here is from genome assembly GCA_914767545.1 of Sesia apiformis. NCBI lineage: Eukaryota > Metazoa > Arthropoda > Insecta > Lepidoptera > Sesiidae > Sesia > Sesia apiformis. The sequence goes on from OU611968.1 coordinate 3,720,467, forward strand.
CTGTAGGCGGCTACAATTGCACTTTATTTGGTTGTAGATTATGTTAATAATTATAAACTATGTATTGTGCTATATATTGTGTTTTGGAAACGAAATAAATTATATTCTATTTTTATCTCACTCTCACAGAAGATTGACGTGTACTAACGCGATTATAATTATATTGAGTCGTAGCGATTTTGTGTCTAACCTGTTCTATTTCGTTCCTTGGAGACTACCTTTCCCTCTTTATTTTTATAAACTTGTCAACTTTGATATTTGTTTGCGAATTAATATTGGGTGCAGTGCAGATGTAGATATGTATGTATTTATATATTATTCAGTTATTTATTATTATAAGTATTTATTATATTCTATTTATTATCGATAGGTATAGTTGGTAGGTATATATTGAACATGATTCATTTTGTGGATTTCGGTCATTTGGCACTACCTCTATCCCAAGGTTACCTGGAAGAGATCGCCTTAGCGATAAGGTCGCCTTATTTATTGTATTCTGTCATTTATTATTTGTGTACAAGTAATAAAATTTGTATGCAATAAAGAGTATTTATTATTATAATTTCTAAATGAATGTATTTATTTGAATGCATATTTCTGTAGTTAATTGTTAAAAAGCATATAACATATAACCGTCAGCGTCTGATGTTCGAGAACACTGTCTAAGCTATCCACAATATGGAGCTTTATAAGGGAAGCAGTGACAAGTTGTAAACTATATGTATTGGGTACTTTTTCATTTTGATTTGTTTATTTACCTGTTGTGTGTTGTAGGACGTATTTATTGTATCAATAAAAAGGCGCTGATTACTGTAATATGGTTATGCGCCGCCGTCCATTCCGTAAACGAGTGGTCGGCCGCCGACCGCGCCCGATGTATCCCGAAGGCAGCCGAGCTCAGCGGATGGTGTCCGAGGATGGCGTAACAATACCAGAGAAACAATATATGGCATTTTATGCACTTTTGTGCCCTTAAATTTAGGTTTGTGGTGACACTTTACATTCGTATTAAACTAATTAAAAATAATAACGTGGTTAGCGTGAATGTTTACCACTTACCAGCAAAAAAATAATGGTGTGCAGCTAAAATTCCATAACTATCCGCACTACAGAATTCCGTAATGGTCGCAGTGGCTAGCCCCCGTTGTAAACTACGTAAGTAATGTCGACGCAATGTAGCGGCGTGTGTGAGGCATTCTGTAGCCGGCAGAGGGGCCGCTGTGAGGCGCCACGCGGATAGGCAGGATACGTGGCGTTGGATGTCGTCTGTCTGTTGACCATTAAACATTAGTAGATATGGGTACCTACAACGTGTGACTGAAATAATGCAAAAGCTGAAAATAGACTGTTCAGTGTTGAGAGTAGAATTGATTCTACCAGTTTTTACATTAGGATTTTTTTACGATTTATAGTACAATTCTAGTACCTTTTATTCTATGCGCGTCGCTAGATCTGTGTCGCGCGCGCCGCCTAGGGTCCCAGTTAGTAATGATCGCTATAAATGTTTTAGACAGGACAACAAAACCTTACATGTTTGTACCTTTTAATTTATTCTTTGAACATAATTTCATTTTTCTCTATAACGGTTTTATATCTATCTATCTATATATATATATATATATATATACATATACACACACACACACACACACACATATATATATTTACATATATATATAAAAGAATTTGTTGTAACTCGCCACTAGATGGCGCTGCAGCACGTCAACTTCTATACCGTTCAACCGATTGCAAAAATCATATCGACGGCAAAACAGAATAATTTGTGATTTTATATACAGAGGTAAATAAATATAGACAGGCAGGAAAACGTGTGGCAGGTGCAGCTAGTACTTTATATTGGTTGACATGTGTCAGGTTTTGTGGTATTTTGGTGACAAGTTGTAGAAATTGTCTCGTGAATTCAGATGAATGTAGAGGTTGCTTAAGAACGTTTTCTCCTTTCATTTACCTAGAATGTATTTGTAAAGGCAAAAATTATCTAATCTATTATAAATATTTTTTTTAGAAGCTAGCCAATATTAATATACAAAAAGTATCCGTAAAAATGACTTTACATGGTAAGAATTTTATAGGTCTTATGTGAAGATGCCTTAAAATAAAATAAGAAATGAATGTGAAAAGAAAAATGTAACACTACACGTGTTGCGTGACAACGTCTACAGCGATGTCAATAAGTTATCAAAGAGCAACTTGAGAACTATGTATTTAAACTATTTTAGTGTGGTTTTTAAATGATTGTAAGTAAAATGAATAAGCACAATAAATAAGAAATAAACGAAAATGAACTAAACCAAAATGGTATTGCAAGGCTTGATAACAAGAAATAATGATATGGTTGAAGTCTAATCCTACTTCAATAACGCCTTAGAAATATAAAAGTGGTTTATTTTGGCAAATGGCCACTTTTCGTGAAAATTATTTAAGATATAATATGCAGTGGACATTTTTTTTTTTCAAATAAATAATATCAGACATACATACATTACCATAAATGTATCTATAATGTAATGAAAAAAATATATACATTAACAGATTTAACCTATTTTTGTCAAACTAATATTTCAAAGGATATTAAAAGCCACTCACTGTATCTGGCTCACTGTTCTCATCAAAGCCCAAACACGTCAGAAAATCTCTACAATGCTCCTCTCTTTCCTTCTGTGGGAGCATCGCCAAATACTGTCTCAAATCCGGCACAGTACACGGCTTATGCGCAAACACTCGTAAATACTGCACACATAACGCCACCCCACTACCTAGTAAGGCTGTTGGATCCCCTTCTACATTCAAACGTCTCCATAATTCCAGCCTGGCTAAATAAGGGCCACGTAGAGTCTTCCCTGAAGCCATGCTCTCGACTAATTGGCAAATAAACTCATGTGCTTTCTCCGCTGTGTCATCTGCCATACCCTCCCCATCTGATTCTGTATTTTTCATTAACTGGAAGACAGAATCGAAATAAGGCAGGTAGTAATCCCATCGATCTTGGTTGTCCCATAAAAGTTCCTTGCAGACTAAATTGAGTTTTTTCCATTGGCCGAGTCTCTTTAAGTATGGGATGCAAGCCTGTGGAGTCGCTCCTGGCACCAATTTGCTGTATAAAGGACCTTCAAGAAACTTTAATATGTCTTCCCATTTTTCCTGGAGTTCTAGGATCATAATATACAATCGTGCTTCCTGTTCAGCCTCCATTTTGTTTTCCGCTATGAAGTTGTCAATCATTCTCTGTGCTAGTGTCAGTAGTATTCCTCTTTTAGTGTTGTCATTTGTTGATTTGGCCTGTTGAAATTTGAAATCTAAGTTGGATCTTTGAATTTAAATCTAAGATTTGTAATAAGAATTTTCTTAGTTTGGCAAATGAAATATGTATAGCACAATAAAAGAATGGAAGTTTTTAAAATCCACTGACACTAATTTTAATCGGAATAACAAACTACAAATATTAGGTGATATAAGTTATTTAAAACTACATATATACATTCTGGGTTATAAATCTATTCCTGCTGTGCAGGGAAATAATGTTTTTATATGGGTAGAATTAAAGATGAACACAGCATTTAGGACCTTTCTCACCACCTCCTTTTTTTTTTGGAAGATTTTTTTTTACTCCTGATCTCCTGAACAGCTTTAATTTAACAGCTTTAACAGCTTTTCCCGATAAAGCTGCTGTTAACAATCTGATAGATAAATTATCTGCTAATTAAATCCAGCTGATACTGACTTTCTGATACCTTCTTGTAAAGTATCGGGAGGTGGTGAGAGAAGCCCTTACTAAAGTTAAATACTAGCAAAGATGAGGGATACAAATAAAATACACTTTAAAGATTGACAATTGATTAAGAGCTTATTACTATTGTTGTCAGCACATACCTGCAAAACAATGCTCATCACCGCCCAGAAGTAATATGGATTTTTCGGTGCAAATTTGTACAATGCCATGGCTGCCCGCTGCTGTGACAAATAATCCCCCACTCGTACATAGGACATGAACAGGTGAGAGTGGAGCTCCTCACTTGTCGGCTCTGCTTTCACAGCTGCTTCATATATTGAGCATACTTTGTGCACTGAAAGAAAACTAATTTAAAAACAAATGCATGCAAAATCACAAATGTCTATATAACATAATATGTATTTCTCTTGATTTCTTAAAGATTGAATCTTGATTGATCTTGTTTCTTGATTTGAAATTTCTTTTGATAATATGAAGAAATAATTTTAAGTAATCAATAATAAATAGAGATTGGCAGCTAAAACAATCGAGTTAAAAACAGAATAAGATGCATTTTATTAACAACAATTAATACTGTAATAACAATCAATAACATATTGTTTTTGTGAATTAACAATAACAATCAAACCCTTCATATTTCATATAACATAGTAGAATCTGTTATTGGCAATAAGTTTAATGTATATATTTCATGTCATGTTTCATGTTTGATGTCTGTTTTGCTGTAGACTCATATTCACAAGTAAATAAATAAATGTCTTTTTTTTTATTCATCTTTTTGACGAGGCTTTGAACACCCTGGGTGATCATGCCAGCCTCATGGGTACTTTCTCTTTTCCCTTATTGAAGGGAACGATCAATAAACTGGTATAAACTTAAAGCTTTACTGGAAAGAGGCTCTGCTAGCCAGCAATTGATCTCTCCATTGGGCAAAGAACCCGAGCTCCCAAGAATTCTTCTTCTCATATCTGAATTCCGCACACATTCCAACACTAAATGGAAAAGGTCATCGGTCTTTTGAGAGTCATTGCACAGTTGTGATGGTTTAATACCCATCATGTGGTAGAACTTATTTGTTGGGATGTGTCCGGAACGCAGTCTGAAAGCTGAGACCAACATTTTTCTTGTGAGACTGGCAGAATCAAACCAAGGTGTCCACAAGGGATTTGACTGGATAGTTCTGTACCAGATTCCAACCTCCTTAGATATAGACTGTTCACCGAAGTGATACTCCCATTTTTGTAGACTTCTTCTTTTAATTCTAGGACACTAGAATTTAATTTAATTTAATTCACTAGCAAAGGGTTTGGAATCAAAAACTGTACCATCCATTACAGCAGCCGTTGCAAGGTGATCTACCATCTCATTTCCAAGTAGCCCTACATGAGAGGGTATCCATTGAATCTTTATACACCTATTTTTATGAGTTATTTCATGAATTAAATGGAGAGCTTCAAAGGCAATGGGCATTCCTCGCTGAATAGAGACACAATGAGTAAGATGTGGGAGGGCACTCTTCGAGTCCGACAAAATAACGACTGGAGGGCTGTTAGGTAGACTGTTTGCATAGTCTAAAGTCTAAAGACTCTTTTATAGCTACCAGTTCTGCTCTCATCACGCACGTCTCACTGTGCAACTTCCACTTGTGTGAAATATTACACTGAGGATCAAAGAGAGCCGCTCCAACTCCTTGTACAGACTTTGATCCGTCAGTATAAATTTTATAAAACTGAGAATAACTGTCATACAACATTTTCAGAGTAGAATTCCTCAATTCCCGATCTATTAAATGTCGTTTAGGTGCATTTATGTCATTAACTTTGTCAACAATACATGACTTAACATCAATAGATGACACCCAAGTATTTAGAGAATATAATTCTAATTTCGAACTTTTATACACATTCAAGTCTCTCCATTCATCATAGATTTTTGCTAGCACGGGAAAATTCTTATCACTAAAGTAACTACGTTTTAGTACAAGGTTTTGTAACATATTGACCATATGATTATTTGACTTTGAGCTTATTCTTAACAAAAATTTACAACCCACCCAATAGCGACGAACACTCAAAGGAGGAGTGGACAGTTCACTCTCCATAGCAATAACAGGAGTGCTGCGTATAAAACCCCCACACACTCGTAAAGCTCTATTTTGTAAAATATCTAGCTTCTTTAAATGGGATGAAGCACAGCTTCCATAGATGAAGCTACCATATTCCAAACGACTTCTCAAGAGGGAGATATAAAGGCGGCGTAGGTGTTTAGGGTGAACTCCCCATGATTTTCCTGCCAGAACTTTCAAAATATTTATGTATTTATAAGTTTTTCCACAGGTCTCATGTACATTAAGCCCCCATCTCAAAGATGAATCGAGCCACAATCCTAATTAATCCTTTATTAACTACCCTGAGTGGCGTGCCGTTAATTTCAATATTTACATTAATAATTTTTCTTGATCTCTTAAAAATACACAAATTCGATTTGGACTCAGATAAAAACAGACCGACTTTCTCTAAGAACTTAACCATGGACTCAATAGCAGATTGAAGAAGGTTAACGGTGTCTAAAATACATCCTTTTTCTACTGTCTTATACAATACGAAGTCATCAGCATACTGAGAAATACAAATATTATTAATACTATTACCTATTTCCATAGTGGCAATATTAAATAAAAGAGGAGATATGGGATCTCCTTGAGCTAATCCTCGATATGTATGTCTGATTAAAGGCTCCCCTCCGCAGCATAACAAAATTTCTACAATGCCTCTCCGAGAGAAAATTCCATAAATATTTACAAATTGTATTACCTACACCGATTTTCTGCAAAATATTAATCAATGAACTAATATTAACATTATTATATGCCTTATCAACATCAATAAAACAGGCAATAGTCGGTTTCTGTCTAGAAAATCCTAACTGTATATCAGATGTAAGTATGGCTAGATTGTCTAAACAAGTCTGAGAATGTCTAAAGCCCGTAGATAAGTCAGGAAGCAGACACCGACTCTCCACAAACCACTCTATCCTTTTCATAAGAATGAGATGTAAAATCTTACATGGACAAGACATAAGGGAAATCGGATGTAGTGAAGATGGCAAGTTGGGGTCTCTTCCCGGCTTAAGCATGGGAAGAATTTGTATATCTCTCCATATCAGGGACATTACCAGTATGTATTATCATGTTAAATATTTTTAAAAGCATTAATTTTGGGTTGGTTGAAAGATTATAAATCATTAGAATAAGAATACGAAATGTTATCAATTAGACTCCCAAATCTAAGCTAGACTCTATTGTTATGGCAATACAAATATACCGCGTGCGTTCTTGGGGTTACAGTGTTAATATATAGGGACACATGACATCACGTATCTCTAAAACTTGAACTAATATTAAAAAGATAAGTTTATTTTCGGTTTTAGCACACCAAAAATAGTAAGATTTAGTCGATTTTATTTTAGATACATTTTGGCTGTTGTCCAGTGTAATGCACATTAAGTCTGCCTTTTGTACAATGTTTGTTTGTGCATTAAAGTTAAGACAATGTAGTTTTGGTTATTAGATAAGTCTTCTTAGATAACAAGTTTGTTAAGTCTTCTTATTCTAAATTAATTTTATTCAGATTGAAAAAGAATAAAAACATCCTGCAATTAATATTTGTAACAAGAAAGGTATCTTAATTGATCACAAGAATTAGTTTTCAAGATCCTTCACAGTTAATACAAGCAAAATAAGGACTTTCATTTTATGATACATTACAAAAATAAATTAATAAAAGACAATAACAGGGTTAGTGCACTGTTTGTATTTCAAGCAAGTAAATTATAAGTTTACAGTAAATTTTTAACTTCTCAAGCAATAAAGCAGAATATCTTTATGCTGTAGAAAAAAGATTAAATTGTACAATAGATGATCACCTTAGATTCTTTTGATCTATTCATAGCATAGGGCACGGGGTATTTCATGGTAATTTGATTTTTTTTTTTGTGTACTTACACTGCTGAGATTCTCGGTAGGATATTGTCATGGCCTGCAACGTTGTTTCGTCGCTCGGTTTCTCCTCTGCGAGACCGTCAAGTAAAGTTTGAGCCTCCGTAGTCCTTCCTAACCTAAAAAGTGCTAACGCCTTCAAAGCTCGGGCTGATTGAAGTCGACTACTCTTTTTAAGCACTTTCTCAGCCTCTTGCAACGCTTTCTTATTATTGCCATTGTCTAGCCAGTCTGAAAATTACGTTAATCGGCATATTTTTAACATAAACAGCTAGTCTTTGAAGGGGGCTGTATGAAAGATATGTGAATAGTTTACCGTATATTGGGCGCAGTCTGCGTTCCACAATACTCCCGTCGTGCATATGCTGTGGTCGCACTGCCATTTTTCATTTATAAAGCCTTTTTAATTGTAAAAAGAAGTGCTTTCGAGTTGAAAAGCTTTTATTTAGCACGTTTGTTTTGCCGTCGCTAAGTGGTTAGGTCAATTGACATTGAAGTTTGATGAAGTGTTGCCAATAATGAGGTCGCATTCCAAAACATGCAATAGGGATTAAGCACATAATTTAAAAAATCCGATATTTTTTGGATTATTTAAGTATAATGAAACTTAAAGGCTATTATTTTTCCATTTAATTTGGTTTTTGCTATAAAATAACAAGATATTTTAATTCAAAATTCCAATTACTGAACGAAACCGGCAAAACGAAACTGACATGATTTAATTTGTCAAGACTATGTTGTAATGTAATAAGACACGACAGAAAATGTGACATAATTTTCTTATTGTATTGTAATTTGTTATTTTTAATACGAGTTTCCTCATTTCCTTTTCAAGATTTCCTTAAATCGAAAATAATATTTATATAAAAATACTATAATCACCTTTAAGAATGATCGAGACAGGGTTTGTCCAAAGAGAATCGGATAATCTACCGAAAATGGACGCATTTATGATAACTAATTATTTCATAAAAAAATATGATAACTAACTTTACATGGTTCAAAATCTATTTAGTTTTGTTTTATGTATTTGATGTATTTGTTATATTCCGTTTACGAAGCCTAAAGGTGGTATTCCGAACACAGCGACAGCGACTATACCGGTTTATATTATTTTGTATGTGAGCTCATACCGCACACATATAAGTGTCGCGCTGCAAATCATGTCTATACCTGTCGTGTACGTGACAGGCGAGATTGCCGCTTTCAAACCAGTAGTGCAACGTAAACATGGATTTTAATATCGAAGAAGACGAAAAATTGATAAATTTCGTCTAAAATTTTCTTCATCATTTCATAAATATTTTTCTAACATGTATAACCTGACCAAGAAAATAAAAAACCTCGCCATGATGCGTAAAACTAATAGAACTAATATCTTCTATTGACAACACTATACTATTTCCATTTCTTTATTTTCTCCATGACAGCTCACACACAGTGGTCGGTATAACTTTGTTCTAGCGTCAACGCCTAAAACTCCGAACAAAAATTAGGCACCAAGACGTCATATTTCATTAACAAGGTCACGTCAGCCAGAAAGCAATTTTAGGGATGTAGTTAGTCGATCGACTGTGTTTTTATTATAATAACTTGGAAATGTTACAATCAAAATCGACTACTAGAACATACGATTTTTTTTAATCATTACATTACTGGCAGTTTTTATTACTATTAAATTAGTTTTCATTTATTGTAATGAAAATACAGTCATCTTGTTTCATAATTCCACATAAAATCATGATATATATATGATATATATATATATATATATATATATATATATATATATATATATATCATGACCTATCGATAAACGTAACACGATAACAGATCCGATGTTTTTTTACAAAATGTAAGAAACTAAACTACTGCCGGATACTTTTGTACAAATTTATTAACTAATATATATTATATTTCATTACAAGATGTTACACGTGTTAATTCTTGATTGATAATGCCAACTTCTTTAAAATTTTCGGAGCTGTTGTAAAATAAGTAGGTATAGGTAGGTACTCGACAATGAAACGAAATAATTATAATATAATGACAGGTAATCTTTATTTATTTATTTTAATCAAAATCTGATGAATCGTCACTGTCACTCGATGAGCTCTCCCCAACATTTATTATAAGTTCCTGTACTTCTATATTATGGAATGCCACATGAATTTCCCAATCCGACGCTATAACGTTTTGGGTTCTTCTCACAATTTTTTCCCAGTTTTCGGCAGTTACTTCCGCACATGCATTTTTTAATAAATCTAACATCTTGTTTGCCGTAAAAGGGGGATGGGTATTGTTTCGAGCGGCGTGTCCTTTGATTTGTGCCCATATTAGTTCTATAGCATTGTACTGGCAATGATACGGCGGAAGTCGAAGAACCCAATGACCACATTCGGCAGCTATTTCGTCGATAACATATCTTTTAGGGAGGCTTTTTTTCGATTTTAAAATATTCACTAATTGTACTTTTAATAAAGTATTATCAACATTTTCGCCATAACGTTGGAGCCAGTCAATTATCTCTTGTTTTTTATTGGCCTGCGTCGGCATTTTATCAATTTGTCTGGAGTGATATGTAGCGTTGTCCATAATAATTATCGACGGTTCTTCCAGAGATTGCACCATTTCTTTAAACCATCCTTCGTAAATCTCCGCGTTCATTTCTTCGTGGTAGTCCACTGTTTTCTTGGATTTAAAGGCCAGTAAAGCATCTGACATGAATCCTTTCGTAGACCCTGCATGGCATATGATGAGGCGTTCACCTTTTCCCATTGGCACTGAACTAGTGGAAGCGACGGTGTCGTCAGTCCAGTTCTTAGATACTGTGTGGTTTGCATTTAACCAAGTCTCGTCAGTGAAAATAACATTTGACCAATCTGATATCTTTCTGGCTTCGCTCAAAAATTCGCAGCGAGCCATAGCAACGTCGTGACGCTCCATCAATATTTTACGTTTGTCCGATTTTTTATAACAAAATCCAATTTCTTTCAAAACCAAGCTTAATGACGATTTTTGGCAATGGAACAAACCACATTCACATAAAGAAACAACAAGTTTTTTAAGTGTTGGAATTTCTTTGCGCAAGTAATAGTCATATATATGACGGCGAATAGCGTCAGCGTCGAAGTTGTCAACCGATATCACACGACGTGGTTGGCGTTTTTTCTTCGGCGTACGAAGCTTATTTTCCTGCATGCCGCTTGTACCGTAAGCTTCGGTAGTAATTTTTGAAACAGTAGGTCCACTAATTCCTAATGCGGCCGCAACACGCTCTCGCACTTGCGACAGTGGTAATAGCGGGCCACCATTTTGATACTCTGCTTCAAAGTAATTACGAACCTTGATCACCAGTTCTCTCGCCTGCCTTTTCAGAACAGATCCTTTCGGCATTTTGATATTTGACAGCTGGGCAGCAATCAACACGGAGGAACACAAAATACACAACGTAACGTATGGATAATGTGAAAAAACTCAGCGAACAGAAATGTAGTGATTAGCACGACCGTCTTGTTGCGAGTGACAGATTAAAACAAACACAAAATGGCTGTGGGCCATTGAGTGTTCCCACCTTGAAAAAATATATTTGAATGTTTTTGTTGTATTTGTCTTTGTTCAAAATATAATAAATATATGCGATCGATATCATTACTTATTTGGTCACAACACTACATCAAATTAGAACTGTCATCGAGAAAATAAAGAAATGGAAATAGTATAATAGCTATGAAAAAAGCAAATGTGGCGCCCCCACAGCAAGCCTTTTATTTTTCTATTCAGGCTTTATAAACCTTCCTTGCATCGTTCCTTGAACATCGATTTAACTGAATTTCTCTTCTATAAATATTGGTACTAAAACACCATTCTCTTCTTCCAGTAAACGCAGAATGTTGGTATTGGACATTTTTTCACAGACCACCGTCTTCCGCGAATTCCAACGACACACTCCAAAATAGAACGTCGCTGGTTATGGCAATAACGTGTCGCTGTCGCGGGCGACATGTGTCTCCATCGCCTGTCTCTGTCGGCTGTCGCTGTGTTCCGAATGCCACCTTATAGAGCATCGATATGGGGATAGATTCTCAAATCGATGCTAAAAAGAGATGTTTTGTTTTGAGACTAATTATTTCAATAATCCATATATAAGTATTTTTTATTTAAAGAAAGATTTTTTCGTTTAAGTTCAAGGGAAATGTCTCGTTTGATATTCTTTTAGAGAATTTCTCTAGTAGGTAAAAATAGCTACTTTTGACTGCTGGTCTTACCTCATCTGCTTGCTTTTTAGAGTGTACACCTTTTTTATAATCAGAGAGTGTAGGTATTAGGAAAAAGATTTTGGTGAAATTTTTATCTATAAAGGTTTTCTTTTCCTTTTTCGGAATCGCTAAATTCTTGTACCTTTCAAGTAATGGAATGGCCTTTTGTAATGGCCTTTCAAGAGTCACCGGAACTGTATGGTTTAAGGCGAGCGCAGCGGGCGCTCAGCCAGGAGCAAAGAGTGTGTACAGCAACGAGCCTAAGGGCTCCCCCGCCTAGACCGGCGGAAGTAACGGACCTCAGCTTAGGGCGTTGCTATAAAGGTTTTGATAACTATTTGTTTTTAATGCCTATAATCAAATTCCACTTAACTCCTCTGTACGAATTTTTAGTTAGATAGGTATAGGTAATAATTTTATTAAAACGAAAATGATCTTAAATTTTAACAATTTATTTTATAACATAAATAATATAATTTACAAATTGAACTAATCTAACAGCATCTAGTGTAACTCTAACTACGAGTACATAATCAGATCTTGTAATCGATCCACATCACTGGTTTCACTTTCACTAATCGTACTTTGTCTCATTCACACATAAAAATATCACTAAGGCAGTGGTAGTTGTTTGTTAACAAATTCATCTTATTTAGACCTAAGATCGACTGTTTCAAAGCCGGAGTCTGGAATTATAGTAGCTATTTTTGTCGGTGAAAGTTCTGGGGGCAGTTCTCTCGAGAGCGATGCTCTTTTATGCCTCGGTGGAGGAACGGGCGCCGACGGCGGTGCTTTCGCCTTCAGTAGACTCTTAATCCTCATGCCTCCTCTGTAGTAGTACAGATATATTGCCGAGAGTGCCCCAACAGCAATGAGCAACGCGACGATTGCAATTACGAAGCCGTACCATGTACTTGAAGTGGACTCTTCTGGTGTTGGAACAGTTGGCCTTCTGTTCGGCGGCACGTAAGTCGGTCTCGGACGTCTAGTAGTAGTGGTGAAGCGTTCGCCAATGGCTATATCGGCACACGCTCTAAATTCCTCCTGACGCCCGCAACCAACCGCTTCAGTCCCATTCTCGCAGGTGCCCCAATTGTTTCCGGCTATGTACCTCCACTGTAAGACGCAATGGGAACATTCAAGACCTTCAGGCAGCCTGTACTTCATCTCGTATATTTTGTTTCCATCTTGCGGGTAGAATTTTGTACCATCTCTACCGTCAACTTTCAAAACGTTGTGGTCCAAGCACTCTTGAGTGGTGGCTTTAGGCTCATCACAAACTCGGAATTCGAAAAAGCCGTTGTGATTGGCCGTCAATTCCACTTTGATTGTGATTGGATCGTTAGGAGCGTATTTGCGAACTATGATGCCTTTGCCAAATCGGCCCCCGAGCTCGTGAGGTCTTGGAACAGGCGAGTCCCACGCGTCGCCACAGACCCCACATTTTCCGTCATTTCTTTTCCATTGTCTAGAGAAACCACCGCAATATAGTTCATGGTCGTTATAGTTGTGTGGTGTGTCGAAGCCGTATCGCCAAGCGGAAGCTCGAGAAGGTGGCTCCATGAGACGTCCATGCCCGTTTGCATTTTGCCATGAAACTGCTAGTATTGCCAGCCAGCACCATAGTATCTGTAAAGAAGAAACAAACATTTATAAGTACTTACATAATATACGTACTTACACATTAATTTACCTATTTTATTATAAAAGTTTATAATAATTTTCTTTTTTAAATTATCCGTAAATGCAATCAACCTAAATTTAGACGTTATTCCGACAGCTTTTTAAAATTAATTATTAATCTTAATTAATTGTAGAATAATTAGTGCAATCTTTTGGTGTGCCTGTTCGTATAACGCCTTATTTTCACGAACTTATTGCGCAGTCTTACATAAAATTACGTCAATTTTAAAATTCAAGTAATTACTTTCGAGTTAGGCAATAATTTAGACGCGATTTTTCAAGCTTATCAGTCGTTAAATCGACTCAATTGATCCATGCAATCGATAGGTACGGCATCTTTCTACAATACCTATATAGATAAATGATTCACAGTAAAATCACGTAAAGTGTATTGAGATGAAAGTAATATTCCTTTTACCCCGTATCCTGCTACCCAACCACAATCACAATGCGATACTCACCAAATTTGTGCTTATTTGGATGCACAATTAAAACCAAAGGCTATCTAGAAGGCTATCTGCATTGTGTGAAAATCACCATAACTAAATAGGCATTTGTGCATAAAAAACGCCATAGCGAATTTAGACAATACAATACAAATTATCGGCGATATCTCAAAGATGTAGGTACGTACGTGTTTCGGAAGGGAGTGATATATGCCGGAGCCTATTCCCATTCCATCCTATCCCTCCCCATTTTCCGAATCCATTCCATCTGCAAAGGTAGGTTCCGGGAACGTGCTAACGTTTGTCATTCTTGACTGATGTTGGCATGTATCATAGATGTCTATGGACGACAGTATCTACTTACCATCAGGTGGACTGTATTCCGTCCGCCGCCTTTTTTATATAAAAAAAAGAAAATAACACAAGAACTGCGTGTGTTGCAAAATGAGATGAATGTATTTTCGTGAAATCTATTGTTACCTAAATAGGCAATGTGTAAAGGCAGTATAGGTACAACACAGGACGATGCAATGTTTAAGCTCTTTCACGTGATCATCCCTTTTATCATCTTCTGCCGAATATAGACCTATTCACGCACATTGTCCTGTGCATGAGGGATGAATGGCCTTACAACGCAATGCTGACCAAGTGTGTTGGCGAGTCCACTCTTTAAGAGGTGGTGTAGTTCCTCAGAGCTGTACCACCTCGAGAAGAGATGGGGGGTGGTGCTATTCTAAACCCAGCCGATACCACGCGACTAAAGCTCTTTCATAGTAGAACTTTATTATGCTCCTGTGCTTGGTAGTTGTTTGTAGCGCTTTAAGATAGGTAGTAGTAGACCTGGAGCGTTCAAGAAACTATCCTTCAGCGGTTGTATGCGAGGCGGGTTCATTGCCGTGAAGGCGGAGAAATTTTAAGTTCCCTGTTGGAACAATTACGTAGATAGTGACGGTGACGCTTTTGGGGAATATGAGGCGTTCATGTTTTCACGCCAGTGGACGTGTTCTGCATATATTTCCAGACCTTTTTTACTTCCTTCCTTTCGTTCTTAATCAGATATTTATCTTAATCTAAGTTTCGTAATGAAAAGGTTATTGACATCAATGATGTAATTGCTCAAAAAAAATACAAAAATGCACCGTCATTTCCATATCTCCGCTATTAACGCGATCTACACACGATAATGACGAGATCTTGACAATGACTTTCAACATGATCTACACACAATTCGTGGTCGAATATTAAGTAGACATTGCAAATTTTGCGACTCGTGACTTGTAAACATTGTCAGCTTTTGAATTGACACAAAATAATCTACCTGCTTACGACGTTTAGAGCCTTTTATCCTAGGTGATGTCTAGCGATATCGGCGATATTACGTCGCAGCTATAATGGTGCTACTCATATGTCTCCTAGGTCCAGGGCCCGATCTATTGGGGCAAGCCGGGCAAATGCCCAGAGCGGCTAAAAAAATATTGGGGCCGGTCGTGAACTGTACCGCAGCGTGCAGGTAAAGCCGAGAATATGTCAATCTGCAGTTTATACGTAGGTATTAAATTTTACAAGTGTCATCTTTAATTATTGCTTCAGTACTAATACAAAATTTCTACTTCTATTGTAAAGGGCGGCAAATATTTTTTTTGTCCGGAGCGGTTAAATTGCTAGATCGGGCCCTGCCTAGATCTTGTTGTTGCGACAATATCGCGGCGTTGTCGTTCGCTCATCGCCTACGCTCGACAATCTTTCGTGTGATACGATTATTAAAAGGAGTATTAAAAATGCTCATTGAATAAACTCTACTCTCTTTAAAAGATGACTGACTGTTTAGAAGATTATCATAGGGACTTTATCCAAAAAGGGTCGAAATAAGCTATATTGGAGTTATGTTTGTTGGAGTAACAGCAGATTTGGAATCTATAACTGATTAAAGAAAACCATAGGTAGTTTAGGAAAATAGACCCAAAGTTAAAAAAAAACGGTTCAAAAATGTTTAATCTAGAAACGACAGTACCATTTGGCTGTTACATAGGGGATGATTTATTAGAAAAAGTTAGCACAACTATACAGGACCTTGAAGGCGATACCAAAAGTTGTATGGATACAACCATGACCCAAAATACGTTTTATAACAATTGTATTGTATTCTCACAGGATAAGTACCTAGTGTTTATATGTGATGCAATATGGCTCCCATCAGTCCGGTGTGAAAGTAAACTGCAAGGCTTAAAAAATATTTGTGGGCATGTTGGAAGTTTCAGAAAGAAGCGGATACCTAAATCTAATGTAATACGAAAAAGAACAAATCGAAATCTTTAATTTATTACGGCATTTGAAAGCGAATTCTATAAAATAAAAATTACAGTTTATACCTACCCGTGAAAAATATTATTAATATAATACACTGTCACTATGAGTAGATTAAGATTAAGGCATGTGTTAAAATGACAAGAGTTAAAAAAGAACCAACGGAAAATAATAGCGTTTAGCGCCAATAGCCAATAGCGTCAATAGCCAATAGCGCCAATAGCCAATAGCGCGATGCGTTAGTTTGAAAGATTTTCTGTAGGTGTTGAAAAGAATGTTGTGGAGATTTACAACCACTGTCCGACAATATATTGACGTTGCATTTGCTTTTTCTAGGACTTTTGAAAAATTTTCACGGTCGTAATTTTGAATTTCGAAAGCGAGATTTGGTTCATGTAAGAATTTAAACGTGAATTGATCCCAAACAGTTTTTGTACTGGACTCGAATTTTATTTATCCGTTACGAAATATGGCCTGTAGTTTGAGCACAAACTTCGTTATATGGTATGATATAAAAACTTTTTCCCATGTTTTTTATTCTTAGAAACTTTCTTAATTAATCGAAATCCCTCTAAAAGAGTTGCTTGAATGAATCAAGTACCTCACGTTGAAGTATCTCGGTCAGTGTGGGGGTCAAATGGCTAGATACAGTGTAGATACAGTAATCTAGATACAGATAGCTACTGTGTCAGATACAGTCAAATGGCATGGACGACGCTAATCGTCTAAGCATAGGGTAGTTCGCTTGCCCAAAAAGGAAAGGGCTTACGTCTTAGAGTATACATATAGCTTGCTTATGTATACTCTAAGGCTTACGTATATTGGTATTTATATTTCTCGCTTATCGCCAGATTCTTGCATCAGACGCCATGCAAACAGTCTTCGTGAGAACCGATGTCGAGAGCGGTATTGTACTCTCATTTGATACATTTTTTCGTCGTAACATTTTCTAATGGCACGATTTAGTATTTTTCTGTGTTGTAAGCTAATCTTTAGGATATTTGAATCAGAGTTATTATACCATTAATTTAAGTTATATCGATGCTGAAGCGGCTGTCACATTGTGAAGGAGCAATCTATTAATCTATCTATACCTATATATCAAAATATATTTATAGCATTGATAGCATACCCGGTTAAAAAGTCAAAATACTTAAATGTCAAAATTTTGTAGAGTTCACAAACGATGCCTTTTATAATAATCTTTATTATATTTTTATTTATATTTTTTTATTATATATCTTTATAATAGAGATTAATTTAATAGACCCTTAAAAATATTTTATTTTTGAAGCCGCAATATTTAAATTTGGGATAACTTGACAATACGGCATATAACGTGTATCTTTTTAGAAAAAACCGGGTGTAAGTAGTGTCATAGCTACTATAAAAACCGGGTGTAAGTATTGTCATAGCTACTATAAAAACCGGGTGTAAGTATTGTCATAGCTACTATAAAAACCGGGTGTAAGTATTGTCATAGCTACTATAAAAACCGGGTGTAAGTAGTGTCATAGCTGCTATAAATTCTTTTGTAATACAAACTTTGCATAGAATTGTATCGTAGACAGACTATACGACAAAATTACATATTAGTCACGCGAAAGTGACCTTGGGTAAAATAATTAAAATTCACATTAATAAAACGTATCGACGCGACGTCGACCACAACAATGGCACAAAATGGTGTAACACAAACCTAATAAACGATTCTGAACATGTTCCTGAATTTTAATATGAGTAACCAGCCCTTTGTTTTCGTCCACTGTTGGATGTGGGGTTCCTCATGGACATTGTCTCGTGCACGAAGGATGGGCCTTTACACGTTGGCCAGGAGGATTGGCGTGTCCACTCTTTCGGAGATGGTGTAGTTCCTCTGAGCTTGTGTTAGCGCCTTTGTTATCCTATGCTCGCCTTTTACGACACCCAACATCAAGAGATGGAATGCTGAGAACACACCACTATTTTCAGATTTATGAGTGTCGGTCGCCTTTAGAATAGGACCACGCCATCTCTTTTGTTGGTTGTTGTCAAAGGCGACTACAGGATTACAAAGTCGCTACTATAAGCCTTGACGAACTACGCCACATCTAAAAGAGTTGACTCGGCAACTCTTTTGTCCAGCTTAGTGGCGTTTTAAGGCCATTCATTCCTTATGCACAAGACAATGTGCATTGGGACGCCCATGTCCAGCAGAAGACGATAAAAAGGCTAGTTACAGTTCCAAATTATGATTTAATCCTTAGGGTTGAGTTTCTATCAATAAGTAAGTAATGATCTGATCTGAGCTCAGCTTTTGTAATATCCCACTGCAGGGTACAGGTCTCCTTTTGTAAATCACTAGGGGGTTTTCAGGCCATAATGCACCTCGCGGGCCCAATGCAGATTGGTGGATGATCCAGATTTTTTTTTAATTCTCTAAATGGGAGATAGTGATTTGGGATAAAATTCGTATTTATATAAAAACTCGGTGATACGAGCCGAGGATTTGAATTCACGACTTCGCGAATGCGAGTCTCTTTAGATTTTTTTTCATATTTTAAACTTTAAATTCTCCTTGTATGTGCTTAGCGACTTTTCGTGAAGTAAAGTCGGCCATTTTTTTCACATGCACGTGCAAGTCGTGTTGCCACATGCAAATAATTGGTTTGTTTGGCAACGCGGGTCAGTACGTGAGAGGCATACAGTCTAACATCGATTGTAATGTTTCATCGACTCGAATTAGGCTATTAAAATAAATTATTTGCATTTAACTTAGGCAAGTAGGTAACGATTGTGTATGGATACAGGCCGAGTACAAAGAGTATTAACTATTGAGTAAGGTTTAGTTATGTAAAAATGCACATGCATTGTGCTTTGAATTTAATTAAAAGGTAGTACAAGTAGTGAATATTGGAGTCTAATGAATATTATGGAAATATTTAACGTTTATCAGTCTGTCTCTTCACTCTCTCTGTATGTTCTTTGTATCTCTGAATTCTCTTAGCCTCTGGATTATAATAATGTCTTTCCTCTGCCGTACACGCAATCACACAGGATCTTCCACTCCATCGCGTACCGGAAGACGTAAGCGTGAAACACTCTTAGGTCAGGTGTATGGACGACTTAAAAAAATCGCCGGAAGTGACTGGAAATACCTAAGTACGTCTTACGAAAAGGTTTTTTTTTCATAAATTAAAACCTTTAAACGTCACAATCTCATATTAGTATCTAAATATTACCTATATTGTTATCTATCTACAAATAAATAGGTATAAATAAAAGTCTAATATTCTGTTAACTTCAAAAACATTACTATATAAGTAATTAATTAAGATATTCAAGGGGCATAAAATGTATACCTAAATCGAAAGTCAAAGTTATTGTAATAATTGCGTTATAGTGGGATAATTATGTTGTGATTATTTGTTACAATCATCCTTATCTATGTACTTATCCGTACTTATCTATGTATCTCCCTGTTTAACCTAAACGTTAGCTGATAGTGAATAACTTAAGGCATTAAGCTCGTCTTTTGGTAAAGCTTTGTATCATAAAGTGTAATAAAGCTTTTTTTAAATAAAAAGGTAATAAATGATTGTCTTCTTCCTCTTGCACTGCCGTCTTCTAATGAAGGTTGGCAATCATCATGGCTATTTGTACTTTTGAAGCTGCAGCACGGAATAGTGAACGAGTGCTCTTGCCGTACCACTGGCGTACGGTCTTTGTCTTCCAGGTCTCCTCCTGTAAAATTATTGTCAATAAAGTAATTATTGTCAGTAAACAGCTGCTGCGCTGGCGCGGAGTGATTAGCATGCGTGTCACATTGTAGCTTTCGTGTCAAGAATCGGAATGAAAGTGAAACCGGTGTTTATGCCGCAGATGCTAACGGCACTTTCGGACATGTGGGCTATTAGCGGAATATTACCATTTGTTTGAATTCGAGACATACATTATCATTAAAGTACCTAAGATGCGAATTAAGTTTCAGTCAATTAACTTCTCAAAATCAATCACGGGATCGAATTAGCCATTCAATAATTTGAAAAGTGTTTTTATAATGATAATAAATTATTAAGAATGTTATTAATAAAAAAAATCTGGGGAAGGAAGGTGGCAGACGAACAGACTGTCAGTCCACCTGGTGGTAAGTGCCCATATGTCTATCCGCCATATATATATGCCAACAACAGTCCACAATGACAAACATCGGTACGTTCCAGATGTAAAAATCTATTAGGTAAGTACATAATGACGAAAATCAAACCTCTAATCTATCCATATGAGATCATAAAAGACTTTTACACTCGGGCAAATGAGTCCATTTCTCATACAACAATGTGCTCTCGCTCACTTATGCATGATTTGGTTTTGCAACATTTGGTTTTGTCAACATTTGCTTTGTTGTTAACGGACAGAGCTTGTAGACAATCTCTTCAAGTGTTAACAAATAACGTTCGTTATTTGTTTTCACCGCACTATTGGCTTAGTTCGTCGTGTACATTTACATTCGATATGAGTATATATCTGTAGTTTTTAGATGCAAGTAAAATGTATTTTCATGGTATCGATTTATCCCCACTGGAGTTTGCGTGCTGTGATGTACCTACGAGTACCTACGAGTACCTACGTGTACCTACGTTCTTCTGTTGCGTACGGTCTTTGTGAATTAGGCTCAATTCTAAGACAGAAATTTGTTAGAGTCTTGCCTACACTATAGGAGAGACGCAATCGTGGAAACCTCATTGAGACCTTCAAAATATTAACCGATATTTGAATTTATTTAAAGTACTTGCAGGATCCTCATGGGGAATTCACCCTAAATACCTACGAACCCTGTATATTTCACTGGTGAGAAGTAGGTTAGACTATGGCTGTTTCCTGTATGATAGCAGCGCTAAAGTACATTTGTATAAGCTGGATAAAATACAGAATCGGGCACTGAGAATAATAGGCGGCTTCATCAGAAGTACTCCCATTCATGTAATGGAGAGTGAATTATGCTTAGCGCCCCTACATAATAGACGGTTGTATCTTTCTTATAAATTTTGTCTTAAAAGTCTTGCCTTCACGAATAACCAAACTATTCAACTTGTAACTGAATTACAGGAACGGGTAAACTTATCATATTGGCGAACTAAAAAAAAGCCTTTGATAGTCTCGGCACTTAATGATTGCAAAGATCTTGATGTCCATTCGTCTGATCCTCTTGAAATGTTTTCCTTGCCTATGTGGGTAACTTACGTAAAACTCAATGGAATAATAGAATGCAATTTAGAATGTGTTACTGGATCTAAAAGAACTTGTGAGACCTCATCTTTAAAATTCGATATTATTAAAGAATTAAATGTTAAATATTTGGGCTATGCTAAATATTTCACGGATGGGTCAAAGAACGCAAATGGCTGTGGAGCCGCATACTGTAACCTTAAAGATGACAGTTCAGAAATGTATAGCACTAAGTCAGATGTATCTATCATGACGATGGAACTCATTGCAATTACAAAAGCTCTCGACTGCATTGCTAGCTCGAGCCACCGGTATGTCGTAATTCTGACAGACAGTAAAAGCGCTCTGCAACATTTGTCTCGATGCTCTTTTGGTGTCATAGGTGTCTCCGTAGCCTACGGTATCCTTAACAAGATTAAGAACCTTGTTGAGAAGGAAATAGGGTTGAAATTGCAATGGATTCCATCACACATAGGTATTAGAGGTAATGAGGAGGCTGACAGATTAGCCAAATTAGCAGTGACTGAAGGGATGGAAATTTCTATAAAACCAAATTATACCGAAGTACTATATAAATTAAGAAAAAAGTGCTCGTCTAAATATAAAGAATATTTTGACGAGAAAAGTAAGGAAAAGGGCATTTGGTACAAAATAATCCAGTGTCAGCCTCCTCCAATACCATGGTTCGGTATGTCCAAGATGGGAAGACGAATGGTTGTCCTAGCGCATAGGTTAAGATCTGGGCACTTTCCATCAAAAAGTTTTAGCTTCCGAATGAAAATAGATGAATCACCAGATTGTGAAATTAGTGGAGCCGTAGAAGATACGTACCTACTTGTTGATGGAATGTGCCCGAAACCAAAGGCAAAGGGCCTCATTGATGCAGCGCTGGAATTTGAACCCCTATGATATGGGTGTGTTCACTCATATCCTAGCGGTTCCTGCATCTGAGGCTGCTATTCAGGTGTATGAGATGTTTGGATTTGGATCAGCTCCATCTTAGGTCTATCCTGGAGTGGGGCTGTCTTGAATTTGAGTCGTAAACCGGCCGCACGGCGGAGCCGCTTTTGGGCGGTGGCACTGGCGGATATGTCCAAGCCGTCGTTGTGTTTTTTGAGTGTTTAGTTTAGTAAGTGAAATTTTGTTTAGGTTACGATGGGACTGACATGCCAGTGTTGGCCAAAGTCCCAAATTAAGTATATAGAATTAAAAAAAAAAATATTAACCGAATATTAGAATTTATCACAATTAGGCTCACTCTATTTACTAAATGACAATCATACAGTACGCGGGCAAGAAAAGCTATAGTAAAGCTTCGTTACAAATAGAGTGATCAATCAATGGAATGAAGTCATATCATCTGAGAACATTAATCAATGCAAAAATATGGCGATGAGTCACTGGCCTATGGGGCGAAGGAGAAAGCCGATCTCTTGGGCTATCTCTTTGCCTCAAACTCGACACTGGACGATGGAGGTGCCTCACCACAGTCTATCTCAAGGTGCACAAGCTCCATGCCGGAAATCTGTTTCACACAGCGTGAAGTCCGGCGAGCTCTAGCATCTCTTGATGTCCGAAAATCGAGTGGGCCAGATGGTATTCCTGCAGTGGTGCTTAAATTTTGCGCTCCCGAGTTGTCCCCGGTGCTTACGCAACTCTTTAGGCTCTCATACTCTACAAAAAGCTTCCCGTCAACATGGAAGGTAGCTCATGTTCACCCTTTGCCTAAAAAGGGTGACCGCACAGACCCGGCCAACTACAGGCCAATAGCGATCACCTCCCTCCTCTCCAAGGTGATGGAGCGTGTCATAAACACACAGCTCCTTGGGTATCTAGAGGATCACCAGCTGATTAGCGACCGTCAATATGGATTTCGCCATAATCGCTCGGCTGGTGATCTTTTAGCGTATTTAACACACCGCTGGGCTGACGCCATTGAGAGTAGAGGCGAGGCTCTGGCTGTAGGCCTAGACATTGCGAAAGCTTTTGACCGGGTATGGCATAAATCGCTGCTTTCCAAGTTACCATCTTTCGGGATACCCGAGGGATTATGCGAATGGGTTGCCAGTTTCCTGACTGGACGGAGCATCAGAGTCGTTATCGATGGCAGCTGCTCCGACACCATGTCTATTAACGCTGGCATCCCGCAAGGCTCCGTGCTGTCTCCAACTCTGTTCCTTCTGCATATCAACGACCTGTTGCAAATTGGTGACATACGTTGCTATGCAGATGACAGTACTGGAGACGCCTTGTACAGTGGCCGCGCCAACATCCCTCGGGTCGAAGTGGAAGAGAGTCGCGCCAGGCTTGTGTCTGAAATCGAAGACTCTTTAGATCTAGTCTCGATTTGTGGTTCTCTGAACTTAGTGGATTTCAACCCCAGTAAGACGCAAGTCTGTGCATTCACCGCTAAAAAAACCCCTTTTGTTGTAGCACCTCGCTTTCAGAGCATACCTCTTAAGATCTTGGAGAGTATCGGGATCCTTGGTATCGACATCTCCAGCAAAGTCGAATTTAGGGGTCATCTGGAAAATAAGGCCAAAATGGCCTATAAAAAGCTCGGTGTGCTGAACAGAGCGAAGCAGTACTTCAAACCTGGGCAACTCCTTATGCTTTACAAAGCTCAAGTGAGGCCCCATATGGAGTACTGCTCTCATCTCTGGGCCGGCGCACCGAAATACCAATTGGACCCATTTGACTCCATCCAACGACGTGCTGTTCGTATTGTCGACGATCCCACTCTCACGGGCGGTTTAGAATCCCTCAGCATTCGGAGAGACGTTGCGTCTCTCTGTGTGTTCTACCGCCTGTACAATGGGGAATGCTCTGAAGAATTGTTTAATATAATTCCCACCTCGGGTTTCTACAACCGCACCTCCCGTCACAGAAGTGCGGTTCATCCGCATTTCCTCGATACGGAGGTGTCGCGCAATGTTCTGTTCAAAAATTATTTTATACCGCGAACCCGTAGGCTGTGGAACGAACTGCCTCAAGAGGTCTTTCCATTAAGCTACGATGTGGGATTCTTCAAGAGAGCTGTGAATAGGATTTTCCAATATTGGCGGCGCGCCCGCATACCCCCTGGTGTTGCAGGTGCCCATGGGCGGCAGTAACTTACCATCACGTGGGACCGCTTGCTCGTTCGCCCACTAGTCTATAAAAAAAAAATCTAATAATTTCATTGCTTTAATGTAATGTAATGTAATAAAAGTACAATAAGAGATTTAGTCCGAAATAAAAATCGTATAAAATGATATAATACGTACTATGGAATAAAACTCACATTAAACCCGTAATAACTAGAAATTAGTCTAAACTTATGCAATTCGTGAGCGAGCAGTTTTTCAAATTACATTCAAAATGCTGTAATTTAACCAATGTAGTGAAAACAACACTCACTGATTACTTTTACTTCGTTCTGTGTTCGTAATAATAATAAAATCTTACATATTTAAAATAAGATTTAATACAATGTCTGTCCATTAGTGTTTCTTGAAAAATGTCTCGGTGTAATTTACGAATGACACAGAGCTCGAAACATTATTTTTTTGGAATTTTTGTCTGTCTGTCCGGCCGTTAGTATGAATGCGCATCACGCAAAAAATACTGGACCAATTTTATTGAAACTTAGCATAGTTACAACTTATGTTCTGAGTTAATATTTAAGGTAGGTACCTACTTTTTATTCAGATCTATTATAAAATTCCCACGGGAACCAAGCTAACTGTAACGTCTAGACGCATGAAGTCACGGGAACTGCTAGTTTAAAGAAAGATGAAAGATATGGGTTAGTGAAAGTGGAGCCTTGAGGGACTCCGTTACAAAACTGGTATGGCCACTTGTTAAATGCTTGTGAAAGGTCACGATTTGTTATAAAGCGAAAGTCTTGTTGATAAACAACATCGTCTATACCTACAACTATCACATAACTGTAGGTACTATAATGTAATAACTGAATTGTTTTTTTTTCTTTTTAAATATGGCAATAGTGCAATTAGCATTCTCTGCCAGTGGAAAGTTTTTTCATAATTAACAATTTCAAAGTCTAAAAATTATCCTGTCAATGTTTAGTCCCGTCGAAGTGAGTCGGGAGTTGCTCAGTAAATTGATAGTAGGTTTACAGAGGCTGTCCTCAGACGACTCCTTGGAAGCACACGAAAAACGCAGTCCTAGGTTTTTTTTGTGTTCACAAACATTACGCACAAAAACCACTTTGTAGTTTAATAAACTATCACTATTAAACTAAAAAACATATAGTACACAATTTTTACAATTAATCAAACAAAAACTAAAGTTCACTTCTAGAGTTCCCGCCAAAAAGTCCGATTGAATTGTTACTAGAATATTGTATGAATAAAAAAAAAGACACGCGTTTTATTATTATTACGCACGATACGAATTGCAATCTTTGATTTAGCGCGGATGGTGGGTTATTTTATTAATTACGTGCTCAGGTGTTAAGTAATTATCAATTGTAATCAACGTACTTCATTTAATTTTATAGCGTTGGCCGGATGTATGCCAAACACCTAATAAGATATTTGTTTGATTTATTACGAAAATAACCGAAGTGCGACTTTCCTTCACTTAATTTTACTTATTCATAATTTAGCATAAACTTCTTATATTTATCATGCAATCAGTATCCGCTGCACATTGTCTTGTGCATGAGGCATATATTTATCTACGGCCTTAAAACGCCACGCTGACCAAACGGGTTGGCGAGTCCTCGGCCGACGCCACACGCCACTATCTATGTATATATATAAAACAAAGTCGGGTTAGTTACACCATTTAGAATAACTCAAGAACGGTTGGACCGATTTTAATGATCTCTGATTTGTTATTAATATTATATTATAACTTATTAAAATATCTGAAAAATTTACTGAAAAAAAAAAATCTAGAAATATATTGAAATATAAATAGAAAAAAACTGGGTAAGCGCCATTTGTTGGGCAACCACAGCAACACGTCATAAAAGTCATTATTTTATCATTAAATTTAAAACCATTTTATATTACCTAAAAATGTAATCAAAAAACACGCAACGTTGTCAAACTGTTGAGAAAATAAATTGCAACATAAGAAGCGGAACGAAAAAGAAACATTTATATATTATTTTGTGTTTTTTTATCAAGTTAAAAAGTCATGGAATGAAAGGTATTAATGAATTGGTATAAAGGTATAAAGGTTTCAATGATATAAATTCAATGTGAAGAGTGTGCAGATATTTTTTTATTTATCTCTGTCTAAGTGCTCGATCTTGTTTATTTGGTTTCGCATTTTTTTTTCATAGAAAATGGTAGCAAACGAACATACAATTCACCTAGTGGTAAGTGGATACTGTCGCTCATGGACACCCGCGGTACATGCCAACATTAGTCCAGAACGTGACAAGGGTACTGTGATATTGTGATAAAAGTCTACGATGAATTTCAGTCCCTTTCACACCTTCCGACCAGAGAAATGAAATGGATAAGCCTGAAACTAAGAGGCAATCTGCACAGTGGGTCTTCGAAGAGTTGCCGACGAAAATGAAGAAAGGACGGAGTGCTGAAAAAAAAAAGATTGCCTCCCACTTTGGCAGATCGGGCCACTTTGCTATACTATAACTTTAGAAAATAAAAGAACAGTAACTGCGGACTGGTATGTGAACAGCTACTTGCCTTCTGTTTTGGAAAAAGTCAAAGAACGACGCCCACGAATGATCCTCCATCACGACAATGCCCCAGCTCACTCGGTCAGACAAACGAAGTAATTTTTGTGTACCTACTGTTAATGTAGAGTTAATGGGTCATCCGCCATACAGTCCCGACCTTGCGCCCTGTGATTTGTATTTATTTCCTAAAATCAAGGATAAACTCAGAGGATTACGTTTTAGGAATATAGAAAAGGCAGTAGCGGGCTTCCAAACGGCTGCTAAAAAGGTGCCTAAAGAAGGGTAATGCTTCACAGACTGGTTTAATCGCATGACAAAGTGTATCGATTGTCGTGGCGAATGCTTCGAAAAGTAATAGAAGAACTTCCATCTTTATATCTAATTTCATTTTAAAGATTCTAAAAACTTTCAGTGTCATCCACGTAGACGCGTTTCAAGATAGCGGCAATTACGAGTAGTTCCCTTTTACAGCACATTAATTAAAAGCTCGGTAGGTCTGTCTTTATATCCGTAGGTGAAGTATGTACATATATTTTAGTCTGAAATACTTAAACTGGTTTTGTCCTTGCTACATTTTAGCACTTCCGAAGTGAATGCTATTCTAGCTTGCAACGAACTAACAATTCCATATATGTAAACTTGGAAGTGTTACAACTTGTTGTTAAATACAAGTGCTAAGATTGTGTTTATTACAATCTTGTTATAAACAAGTTCTAACCTACGCTTTATTTTCTCTAAAAAATACCTTTAAATACTAATTTGGCCGGTTGTCTTGTCATATTTAAGTACAAATTCAGACTTTAGGTAGTCTTAAGGTAAACTGTTTGTTATTAACCACGGATTAAGATATAACTAGTATCTACCTAATAAATTTATCTATCATACATGTGAATTGGATTACAATCGTCTTTATAAATTGGTCTTGTAATAATGCCGCCGGTAGTACTTCTAATTACTTGTGCTTTGTATTTTTCTCTCACCATAATACAATAAAGTGACAATAATAGAATAAGTCAACAATAAAGTGTATTTATCTATTTTGTCTTTTCTATCTGAAGAACATACAGACGAATAATATTAAAGAACAAATAGAAAGATTGCAGCTGTTGTACACTGTGACAATTTTGGAGTTATTGTTGCGGTAACATAGTTTCGGACAACGAACTTGATATTGGCGCGAAAGAAAGAGAATGGTGCTAAAGTGTTCGAGAGGCGCGCGTTTTTGAAAATCGAAGCCGACGACTTTTTTAAACAACGTAAAATTTGAAAGTTAGAAACTTTTTAAAATTTTATTTGAGACTTAATGTAATAAACGATTAACGACTTATTATTACTTTGTACGTAATTTGTACAATACTCTTAAAGTTAAACAACTCTTAAACTTTGTTGTTTTGCAGAAAACAACAAAGTTATTTGAACACGTATCTAATATAGGAGAAAATGTATAAAATACTTATAAAAATTATGACTGTTTTAGCAATGACCTTAGCACGAAAGTGTGATAAAAATCATACAAATACAAAAATATTCAAACGATTCAAATATGCAAATTATATGTGCATTTAACAAACCGACGACATCTTATCGATTTCTAATAATGATCTACTAGAAAACCAATGTTTTGGATTTCTCTACGCCGACAACAGGAGAAAGATAGCACTTAGGTTGGAACGATGATTTGTGGTCTTAAGAGTAAACGTGGATAAACGGTTCTGCTTACACTTTAATAGCTACAGTTTGTTTAAAAGCTCTATTGAAACAGCGAGTGGATGTTTGCCAGTTTTCTTTATCCTTAATTGATGTATTTCAGGTAATGGAGATATAGATTGTATCTCCAAGCAGTTTCTAAGTCTGAAACTGTGAATCCTATTCATGATACTGAGTTCCTTGACATGAAAAAATACAATCCTTGACTTGAAATTACATTTTTATTTTCAATGTTTTTCATACCGTCATTCGTCGCTTTTTATCGTCCATTGCTGGACCATTAGGCCCATGGACCTCCTCAAGCAAATTTTCTCGTGATTGAGGGATGTATTGCCATATTTTTTCTAATTGCTTTTTCTTAATTTAAAAAAAAAGTGGTCTTTTTAAACATCACACAAGTTTTTCAAATAAAAATCTGAAATCACGAATATATAATAGAATATTTGTCAATTTCATTATCTGTCGGCGTCAATCTCTAGGTTTTTAATTAAAACGGATTTTATTATTACCCTGCGGCCATAGACATATAATATATTAATTACCTCGCGACACTTAGTAGGTTTTACGAAAGTCAAGCCATTATCTTTTTCTTTTTAACCATTTTATAAATCAAAAAAAAAAATACAAGAAAAGTGAACTCATTACTTGTATGTTGTGTTTAACGTAAGATTTGTTACCTTTAATTTGAATCGCTAAAGAGACGCTATCAACGCCTTTTTTAGAAATGGAAGTGGCCACCATTGTTTTTCACATCCGTCTTGTAATGAAACTGTCGCACATTGTAGAGAAAGTAAATGGGATTATTTAATTGCTGCCCGGAAACAGTTATAATTTTAACCATGGGAAGGTATAACGTAATTTTTATTCTTTTCTTCACTTCCTGAACATTTAAAGTGTAATGATCTAATGACATGTAAATCGTCAGCGACATATTATTCGAAGGTTATTTGTAGTACACAAATGTAACGCGCTGGTACCTACTCATAATTTTAATACAGTTACTTGGAATACTTCCTGAAAATGTAGTTACAACCTTCGCATGCAAGCATCATATATATATATATATATATATATATATATATATATATATATATATATATATATATATAGATAAGTACCTACTTTATTATACACATACAAAAGGGAAACAGAAAAATACAAGTAATAGAAGTACAATCGGCGGCCTTATCGTTAAAATTATCGTTCTTCCAGGCAACCATTCATTGGGTGGTAAGGAGAAGTCAGTCGATGAATACGGGTAGATGGTGCAATAGATACAGGTAGATCAAACTGATTGTAAGGCATATGATATCAGATTTGATGGAAACAGCTTATCATGGACTTTTTGGTATTGGTATTTTTTTGGTATTTTTGGTATTTGGTGGAGAAAAATTGTGTATTTTGTGGGTTAATAGCGATAGTTTATTAAAATTCAAAGTGCCTTATGTTTATGATAATGAAATAAAAGCATAAGATTGCGCTTTTCATAGTGCTTTTCTGTCTTCAGGAAATCTACTATCACTTTACTGAACGACTACTGACTTACTTAGACGGAACTGGACATTGACGAGTTGTTAATTACCAAGAAAACTTGACAATGGCACAATGCGCTAATTGCGCTATTGCTATAGAAGAAAAGAAGATGACAGTTTGTCATTGCTCATGCTCTATAATACTTATAATAATGGTGTAATTGCTTTCCAAAATTAACCATTTTAGGAAAAAAAGCAATAGAAATTAGATTAGTAATGGAAAAAATTGAAAAATAATTATAATGAAGATAGAGATATTTGAATGTCTCAATCATTCGAACATCTTTTACAAAAAACCATGGTCCGTTTCATCTATTTGATGCGTGATTCTAGAAATTGTACGAAAAATAACTATAGGTAAAAAAAAATAATACGGACGAATAAACCTTTGAAACCTTCAATTTTTAACACGCTCTGAGTAACACAACGTAAAATTACTTAGAACGAAGCAAATAACATAAAACATAGTTTGATAGCTAGAAAACAGTCTACAGTAATGACAACAATACGCGCCACTCCGTTTATTGACCGCTTGCAGTTGTTTAAAGATTAAGTAACCGCAGACTCGACGAGAGGTAAATGACTCACGATGATTACTTCATTCATAAATGTTTCTATAGTACCGCCTCTGAGAGGTAAACTGATTATAGGTTTGTTTATTTTATTATGCTTGTTACAACTTCATCTTTGTTTTTATTATTGTCAATATGAATAAACATTAGCTCTATTTATAGTTGTAGTGAAGAATGAAGCTAAAATATGTCTGATGAGTAAATAAATGCTTACCTTTTTGGGAATAAATGGCAGACAGTTTGGCGCCTTACAATTTGTTGTCACGTACCTATCTCACAGTGGATAACACATTCGTTGCCTACAAAATAAATAAAAAATAATAGCTGGGAGCCAAAACTTTTTAAGGCGAATTTTGATTAAGTACATATGAATGTTTGAAAATATGGATAAATGTATATTGTTATTATTATTATTTCAATAAAAAAACACATTTTTCGGATCCGAGTGTTCGGCACACAGCGCGCTGGTTGCCGAACACTCGGATCCGAGCGCTAGGGATGGCAATGGTTTAGTTCACTAATATTATAGATATTTGTTCCACGATTGCATTTTTGCGTACTAATATGTCACAAGATTTTGACAAACCCGTGTTTTTTGATTAAATTCCATAATCTTAATCAAAATCATCAAAGAAACTAATCAAAACCAGTTTTTACCTTATTTTACTTCGGTTCTTGAGCAAAATCTTGTAACATATGACCGACACACACACACACACACACATAGGACACACACACAGGGCATACACACATATACATACATACATAACATACAGTTCAGACGTACCATCATCATGTAACGTGTCTCGTTATCTTTAAAAAAATAGTAAATAAAATATATGCATTTGGAGAATTATTTATTTAGGAAGACATTAACAAATCTGAGCAAAGTAGCGATACAATCAAAAGTATCAAAAATCAAATCAAAGCAATACAGTCAAAAGTATCAAAAAACATAATTATAAGTTTAATTAAAAATTTTGTTACTCTGAATGACAGTGAGATACTCAAAGAAAAGTACAAAGAACTGAAACAAAATCCGAATCTAAAAAAAATTGTCACTAGCAAAAATGAGTGATCTCTTGACATCAAAAAAATAAAATATAAAAAATGCAATTTCAAAAAACTTAAGAATGTGCTAGGCAGAAACATTTTGTGCAGAAACCCGGAGAACCTTCACATTGCTTACATTCGTATATTGTTTGCACCCTCTTTTTCTGTGCTTTGCAGCCTTTGCATTCTTTTCGGGCCACTTCGGTGGTTTCTTTCAGGATACTTCCTACTTTCTTTATTCTCGCTCGGGTCTTTTCTATTTTAGTGAGTTCGTGCTTCACTTTCAAAACATTGCGTCGATTGACTTCATTAGGATCAGGTAGAAGCGTTTCCAGTATCTTCAAACGGAAATCATATAGATTTGTTTTATCATTCGCCGAAAATTTGTTGTACAAGTAAAATGCATTACTGAGGCTCATTTGCAGCATATGCACAAACAGCTTCTTGTACCAGCGCAGCGTCTTTCTTTGGACTGGATAATAAGCCAGCATTTGATCTTGAAGATCTACGCCCGACATAAAATTATTATAATGGACGATTGCCATTGGTTTCAGTGCTACAGATCCCCTTTTGGAAGTAGTTTCCATCATCTCGTCATCATGTTCTGTGGAAATATACAGTACGTAACGTTTATCCCTCCATTTTCCGATATGAACACCATTCAAGAATAAGGATTTGTTTTCTCCTTTTTTCAATGAGATAGTCCCAATATCAACAGGATTATCTTTGCGGTTTTTTCTCAACGTTCCTGTGCAGTACGTCTGTCGATCTAGCAATTTCACAGCCAAACCATATGAGTTATAGTAATTATCCATATAAACATGGTGGCCAGAATCTAATCTCTCTTCTAGGAGTTTGAAGACGATCTTACTAGTATGTCCTTGACCTGATGTCTCATCGTTTACACCTGCGTAAACTTGGTATTTTAAAACGGTACCATCTGGCTCAGCTAGGACATAAAGCTTAATACCATATTTATGCCTTTTGTTCTTAATGTACTGTCTGAACAGCAATCGACCACGCCACAATACCATGGACTCATCCAACGACAACTGTTTACCCGGACAATAGATAGTGTTCATTTTATTGTTAAAATGATCCATAAATGGACGAATTTTTTTTAGACGGTCTTCCTCACTTGTTTCAGACGTAAAATGCAGGCATCGTAATATCAGTAAAAAACGGTTTCGAGACATGAATTGTCCGAAGCATGGAATATTAAATAAATAGTGTCGTTTCCAATAATCGCTTATACGGTTTAGTCGAATTGTTCCAGTGTGAAGAAGGAGCCCTAGAAATGTCAGCAGTTCTTCCCTAGTTAAATCTTTCCAATTTTTTATTCTTGATTTTTGCTTCACATTCTCTGCAGTACCCACTCTTAATGCGTATGCATTCGTCTCTCGAACAATAAGATCCAATAAATCGTCGTCAATTAATAAACGGAATGCTTCGTAAGGATCTGTTGGAGGTGGCACTAAAAGTTCCTGTTTCTTAGTAAAATCAATAATTTTCATTGAAATTGGATTACTGCTCCAGGTGCTAGTGGCTCCTTGACGAGAAGGTGAGTTATTGTGTGAATGGTCAGGTAATGGGACATCATCGTTATCACTTGGTAAGTTTGTAGAACTACATTCAGACCTCGGATCCGGCAAAGCAGAAGGAGAGGCATCATTACGCTCTGGCGACAAGTTTGGAGTGATCGCATCAGATCTCAGAAGAGATACGGTAGGCGTAGAACGGTTATCCGTGAATAGACTCTCTGGTATATCAGGAAGAAGATCTGCATAGTCTTGTACGATAGATGGCGATGTTGCACGACAGTCAATTTCGTAATTGAACTCAAAACTACCATTTCCGTCTAATTCTAGTTGGCGAGGCGCTGGCTTTGATGCTGAGGAACCAATATCTGAATCTGGTAACTTTGAAGATTGAGCAGATGTATCACGTGTACCTGGTGTATTCACTCTCGTGGGCCCATGTCTAAACATAGGTTTCAATCGCTTACATTGAATAATAGGGCTACCGTTTGACTCACTTAAACCTCGCTTTGATGCTGATGATCTTGAAGGTTGAGCTGGTGTATCATCAGCACGTGGTCTACGGCTGGTCGTCTTCGTTTTCAATCTTGAATCAAAAATACTTAAATCACTGTCGCTACCAGATCCTTCTGAACTTGAAGAAAACTCCTCTTCATGAACTCCTTGCGAATACACTTCTTCATCACTATATTCTCCAGAACCTTCCGAGTCATAATCATCACTTTGTCGACGCTTTTTTTGACCACGAGATGTTAAAATAATCGGTTTAATTTTACTTTTGGACGACCCAGCCTTACTGTCCATTTTGGCGCGAAAATACCTTCCGTACGATCGTGTGTACAAATCACTACCACACTGTAAGAATGAAACCAATACTCGTTTTCATAAGTTGACTATATTGCCAGAGTGGCCGCGCAAAGCAACGTTGACTCGCCTCAAACGTCTGCGGTTTGCTGACTACTACAAAATGAACGGGACGCTCGCTCGGATCCGAGTGGGAGGCGCCGCTACTATAGCCCCGCCCCACTCGGATCCGAGTGGTGAGCACGAAATGTGATAAGTAATTTAATTATTAGCGATAACAGTCAAGAACGTCCCACAGCAGGGCAAAGGCCTCTCCTAGTAAATCATTGGGGGCCTTCGGACGATAATCCACCATGTGGGCCCAGTGCGAATTGGTGGATTGAATTTAAATACATTTTTTTACTAGTCAATTAAGCGATTCTGAAGCAAGCACACAAAGTAATCTTGTATTAGTACAGTTCATGTACGAGTAAGTATACTGTCCGAACTATGCTATAGATTGCCACAGTTACCAGTACCTATTCTGAGAACATTGGAAGAAAATGAATCAGCATATTGCCAAAACACAATGACACAAAGTCACTCACCGTTTATTTCGGGTTTGTATATTAACAAATAAATATTAATTTACGGAATTTTTATTATTTTTAATTTAATATTTATTCTAAGTGGGTGAGATCGCAAGTAAAAGCTGGTTAAGTATTAAATGATCTAATTATACGGTAACAATTCAAAGTAGGTCAAAGGAAACATCGATTTTATATATTGTTCTTACTAGCGTCATTATAGTACTGTAGTACCCATCAAGTAATCAATTTCTTTTGTTAGCACGCTGATCACACGATGGTAAGTGGCTTATGGTAAGTTATGGCTGATGTTATTTAAATTGCCTATATCAATGGCTGTTTTCTAAATTTTTATATTTCTTTTCTATAGGAGAAGAAGCAGATTGACAGACGGTTCATATGGTGGTGAGTGGCTACCACCGCCCGGGGACACCTGCAACACCTGGTGCGCTGCCGTTTTCTTTTTCTCACAGTTTTCTTTTCACAGTTTTCTTTCAGAAAGACATGTCGTCACAAACAGCTACCTAATCTAGACATAAATATTGTTACAAACAAAACATTAATATTTTTATTTGCCGTATCATTTTATTATAAGAATTTGTATTATTTTAGAAGTAAATAGGTAAGCATTTTAAAAACAGAACGTTTATTTGAAATGGTCAGCATTTGCTTTTATACAATCTTTCAAACATTGTGGCCAGTTTTCGATTGAAACGCGCACCCTTCCCATGGGAAAATTGGCAACTGACACCCTTATGGAATGTTTTAGGAATTCAATATTATCATGGCGTTTAGAGCATGCTATGCTTTTAGCAGACCGTAAATCATAATCGAGCGGATTAAGACCGGGACTAGATGACGACCAGTCTTCAATTCTAACGTAGTCGGGAATATTTTCTTTTCCAGCCACGCTTGTGTTGAGCGAACCTTAAGACCCGGTGCTGAGTCTCGCTGAAAGAACCATTCTTGATGAGGGAACAGGGTGTTGTTAAGAGGCTTTACGATCTTCTCAAGAATCGTACCTTGATAGACTTGAGCTGACGTTTTAATACCTTTTTCACAAAAATATGGTTCAGTCACTTCTTGATAGCTAACACCCCGCCAAACCATCACTGAAGCCGGCTAGGAAGACCAAATATCTCGGAGTTACTCTCTAGACCATCGACTGACCTTCCGCGAACACATAAAATCTGTCCGAAACCGAGCTGCCTTTGTCCTCGGTCGCCTCAATCCTCTCATAGGCGGGAGAAGTAAAATGTCGCTTAGAAATAAGCTGACATATTTCAAAAAGTGCGTACGTCTCATAATGATTTTCGCTAGCATTGTCTTTGCACACGCAGCTCCTTTCAACAATAAAATACTTCAAACCTCCCAAAATAGATTCGTGCGTAAGGCCGTGGCTGCCCCATGATGGTACTCTCGCAATGTCGACTTCTGCAAGGACTTGGAACTTCTCCCCATTGTGAAATACGTGAAAAACTCCGCCGTACGCTACTACGACAGAGTCCCTCACCATTCCAACCCCCTACTAGTTGCCAACCTAACCTATGTCCCCGATAGGAATGACGCTCCCCGTTACCGTCGTCCTCGTTATCCTCGGCACGTCTTAGATGACCCCGACGACTCAATTACTGCTGCCAATGCTGTTCTTACCCTACACTCACAGGCTACACATATACACCGTCCCCGCCTGCGGAGACGAGAACATCCCCCTCGCTACACCGTGAACAGTTTTACCAGGTATCGGCACGTGCCTGGGCGCTCCATACCGACTCGCGATTCCGTGGTACCCTCCCAAAGCAACGCCTTAAGCCTAGATCCGTTCCTTCCGCCAGTCTACCGACAAGCCCTTAGGATCGTTGCTGCACACACATTTTGGTCCTGGCTGAACGCCTTCTGCGCTCACCCTAAACCTTGAAAGGCCATTAGGGCCACAAGAATTTAGCCATTCTCAAAAAACAGAAGTCGGTCGGTCTATATATCGCATATCTAAAACAATAAAGACCGTAATTTGAAAAGACCAACTTCACAGGAGAGCGATAGAACTGTTTATTTCTGTTATTATATAAGTGTGTTTGAACTATCTATATGTGTCTTAGAACTATCTAGGTATATGTATGTGTCTTACATCAAAAGTAGTTCTCGTGTAAAGTTGGTGTTTTCAAGTTACGCCTTTGTTGTTTTAGGTATGCGACATAACACAATGAAGAGAGGGAAAACAAAGCTAACAGATCAATTCAATAGAATGAAAACAAACAGAGAAATGCTAAACATGCTCGAGTCCAACCTGCAAACACTGCTTGCAACGTATATGCGACTCTATGCACTCCACAATTACAGTGTCGTCGATTGCACAATAGTCTGCCAATCAGTCACGCTAGTGTTGCACCGTGATATTGTTATGCAGTGTTTTACTATTTCCTAGCGCATCGAAACTCTCTCTAGCCAGTATCACGGACTACGTAAATTTGTAGGAAGTCGTAATTAATTATTAAAGAAGTGATTATTCATTAATCCTTCAGCTATACTTAGGTACAAGGACTTATACAATGTCAAACAGATACCGATTATCTTTTTAATTATTTTTAGGAATAATATTTTTTCTACAATAACTTGTGTTGTTGTAACATTTTTTTTGTTTTAAGTTAAATGTGAAATTTAATAATTTTAGAAACTATCTATAACACAAACTGTACCGTGTTATTGTTACTAGAGAACGCAATGTTATTTATTTTATTATGTATTTTAGACAAATCTGGTTATAATAAAGGATAATAAGATCATAATACTGGCTTGAAATAATTTCATAATATCATCGTGTGAAATTATGTTTTGGCAATAAAAAAAGTATAACGTTAGCGTTTGGAAAGTAGGGAAATCCGCATAGGGCCAAATCATGTTAAAACTTCTCGTAACTGCAAGGGCACACCGGAGCCTGTCAGTTCGTTCGCGCAATAAATCGTAATTATAAAAATATTGCCGGTTTTGTAACAGAATGTAAACAAGCAATTTATTTATCACTCTGTGTTACAAGCGGGCAATAGAAAGTGCAATATTACAGAGGCGTTCGGTAGAGGTGGGATGGAGATGGACCGGACTTACATACCTAGATTTTTTTTGGTTCAATAGTTAGTGGCCAGTCAGGTCTAACTTGATAGGTAAATCTTACAGAAGTTGCAACTCGTCAAATTTAGAATGGTGAACACCAAAAGCAGGCTTAGAAACTCGTTTGAATTGTCCAAACATTACTGTACTGAAAAAAGGAATCCAGTTAAAAATTGATTGAAGCAATTTACTAGCATGTTACGATGTTACGTCCAAGTATATGTGATTGTGAAAGCAAGTGAAATGTGCGACGATGCCAGCATATGGAATTTGTTGAACTCTGCCGTGTATGGTTACTGGAGGTTACTTGTATTTGCAATGTTGAACAACTATGACAACATTATCTTTTACAGTGTGAGCTACTATCCAGCTGACCTGTTACATAATGATATTTTGTGCATCACATTCTCATCTATACCATACCATTAGCCTTAGTCTCTACATTGTTGGACATAGAGCTCTCCCAAAACTCGCAACAACTGACGATCTTTTACTCTTCTTTTCTAGCCACTACCGGTGTCTTTCTTGAAGTCATCGCTCCCTCGCGTCGTCGGAGGGCTCCCCACAATGTACTTTCGGTATGTGGTCTTCAGTCGAGAACTCGTCTACTCTATAGGTTATCGATCCTGCGACAGATATAACCTATTGACTGCCACTTCTATAAGTTAAATGTCAGTTATTTTAGTTCTCAGTCAACTCTTTTTTCGTTTATGATTTTGTTCAACAAAAAGACTCCGAGCATAAATAGCCCTTGTTGGGTGGGTGTAATAATGTTGGGTGGGTGTAATAATGTTGGGTGGGTGTAATAATGTTGGGTGGATGTAATAATGTTGGGTGTCTTTAAAATTTGTGAATCAGATCGTCCGAATTATTTGTATCACTACTGCATTCTTATGTTTTGCAAGATTGCTGTCCATCAATATCATTCAATTTTATTTCTGCTATTGTATGAATCAATTCCATCAATACAAATGAGTATACCCTACCGAACCTACTTCTCTTAATGTCTTTGATTAAAAGCTAAAAATCGTCATAATTAATTCAACAGTTCGCATTGACCAATGGTCAATTTGACAATAGCTAGGAAGTACGTAGACCTACACAAACAATGGCTACTGTTATAGGATGCAGCGCACGAAGACGTTCGGAAGTAGCCGGCGACCTTATAGATTGTCCGGTTGTTTGTCACGTCTGCTCATGATTTAATTTATAGTTGCAATTAACATCATCATCATCATCATCATTTCAGCCCTTGGACGTCCACTGCTGGACATAGGCCTCCCCCATTGTCCGCCATTTAGACCTATCGGCAGCGACCTGCATCCAGCGGGTGCCCGCAACCTTTATGAGGTCGTCTGTCCATCTGGGGTGTAAGGGGTCCCAACCTACATCTCTGGGACCCAAGCCAACCTCACCGGCTCGTGGTGCACCCTGCCGACCAACGAACGAGGCTCTGGCGACCCGCCACCACGCACTGGACCAGCGCGTCGGGTTACGGTCCCCCCCCCCCCTATGGCAGAAAAAAAGCAATTAACAGATTAACATTAATTGAGCTATAATCCACAACGTGGCCTCGGAACGGATTACACTATCTTTTTTTTCTTTATACCATATTCCTTCTTCGGTGGGATGGTATTGGTAACGAGCTTTAGTAACTCACTCTCGAAACTTGTTAGTAGATTGACGGCGGTCTTCTGTGAGAATGGGGTAATTCGGTCAGTCGAGCGCGTTCTGTGGCTGTGGGATTGCAACGTACAGCCTTCCCATTATTCCGTAAGCCTTATAAACGGCGGCTATATGGATAACTCCAAGCTAATCCCTTCTCCTACTTATGAATATTCCAGTTTTTGTTCAGTGACTTTATTCGTGGGAACAGCCATTTGTGAATGTGTTACTATAGATAATAATCTTTCTGGTCTAAAAAGTGTCGCGAAATTTTAATTCAGAATATTGCATAACCATATTAACAGTCATTGTTGTTGCATACAATAAAAACCTATACCATAGGTAGGTACTTATTCTATTTTTAAATTAAAACTATTATATGTAGTACAAAAGTGTCAAACTCAGGTTATACTTAGGTAAATATGTATGAATTCGGTGAAAAGGAATGTTTAAAATATCGTTCACATAATTATGCATGTTACCTACTTTTAAAAAGAAACTTGTACGTATGGTTAGGTCGTCGAAATGTATTTAGTTTTAAAGATTTCAGTCACGATTTCGACGCGGCCTTCACAGGCGCTAAAGTGTTTCAAACAGTGCTAAAATGGCAAAGACGTTCGCGTCACTGTTTTTAGTAACAGTCAGGAAAAAACGTTAAACGTGACAATCTGATTTGTCATTTTCTTTATAAACTAAATGTACAAGTATAGGTGCGTTTGTGTACCTATGCGTTTTGTAATTCTATTAGTTAATCCATTCCGAGGCTGATAAAGACATTGAAATTGATTTGTAATAGATATTTGATAAACTGTCAATTTTCATTTTGTTTTTATTGGTAATTAAATTAATTAATGTAATTATGTAGATTAAAGTATTAATTATAGTTATTGAAATGAACAAATGTTTCTAGACGATAAAGCAAGGAGTAGCAAGGAGTAAGTAGGTATCAAGGTACAAAAATAAACAGAATATGAGTGTTAGTATTCCATAGTAACCAACTTACTAATATTTTAATGATGGTTACATATACGAAGACTTAAAGTGGGATGTTCCAAGTGGATTGATGACTTAAATGTTATCGGTAGTGGCTGGATGAGAAGATCGGAACATCCCGGTAGTGAAGGTGTGGTACGATATGAGTCGTTTGGTAGGAAGGTCGATTGACGATATTCAAAGTACTACTGAAGTTGCAACTTTTACAAGAGATATTATGTAGGTATTATATTATGTATATGTATTAGATATTATATTATGTATAAACACAAGAAACAAAAGGAAGCAGTTGGTGGAAATTGACAGCGTTGACGATAACGAACAAAGTATTTAACAAGTTTCAGCAGAAATCAATAATTCAGCAGAAATCAATAATTCAGCAGAAATCAATAAACACTATTTGAAAGCAAAAACGAACATGATTTGAAATATTGAAAACGACTTATAATGCGTTTTCCGTACAAGGTTTGGCTCCTTTCACCATTATAAAAGGAATGTTGTTAGAACGCAGCTCCTCTGAAGCCATTTTATTTTTCTTCCTAAGAATATATTTTATTTTTTACACCCTAGCTACCACTGTCTTGTTTAAAGTAGCAGTGTGAGATGCTACATTCCCCATATCTATGGAATATAGCGATAGCATCCTTTTTTCCAAAATTAGCCAACTACATTTGATTTAAATTTTACTATATTTGTGTCGAAATTAATATTATTTTCTTTATATAAACTTAAATTAACACCTATCAATAAATAAAGTCTGATGAAACGGGTAATCTGTAATCGGGTAGTGTGTAAACATTCATCGCTTATAATAATTATAATCTAGCTTTCACCTACATACTCGTACATGACGTATTGTCGAAAACATATCATCGGTGGACAGCGAATGAGTAAAAATACGGATTTTTATTCATGTGGTAAAAGTGGAAATGTTATAGGTATCTACATATATATTAGGACCTTACCTATGAAATTTCTGTTTGTTCATAGTTAGTACTGTGGTCCATAAACATCAGCGATACATGGCAACAAAGTTGGCATCCCCCGGATGCGCTGTCTTATAGATTAAGATTAAGGTATTAAGGATTATTTTTATAGATTAAGGAATGGATTGGGAGAAAGGGTGGGGAAAATGGGGAGGGATAGAATAGGATGGTGTGGGAATGGACTCTGGTATATCTCACTCACTACCGAAACAAGTACGTACATTGGGGAAATACTATAAAGTAGGAAATG
This sequence comes from Sesia apiformis, assembly GCA_914767545.1. NCBI lineage: Eukaryota > Metazoa > Arthropoda > Insecta > Lepidoptera > Sesiidae > Sesia > Sesia apiformis. The sequence goes on from OU611968.1 coordinate 3,762,548, forward strand.
CAGTACATTTCAAGCGTCTGTGGGAATGCAGCGTGCACTCTCCCCCTACAATTTGGCAACTGCGTTTGGCTTGGAATTCCAAATTCAAATTAATTTCAATTTAAAGCTTATGATATTCTTTTTCAAAATCAGTTATTCATTTGTTTTTCCCGTCAAATAACTTTTGCTTAGATATTGTTGTGTTTGCGACCTGGAAAAGTTAAATTAGCGTTATTTTCGAATATGAATTCCGTCGTGGCAGCGACGCAGCACAGACTGCACGTAATACCAACGATGTCTACGATTAAACACCGCAAACGAACGCACGCTGCGTTTTTGGATTGATCATTTTCGTTCTGGAATTTTCGACCTCAAGAACAAGCTCTGTGGACGACCAGAGACTAAAGTCAATAATGACGAATTGAAAGCAATAGTGGAAGCGGATTGATCTCAAACCACGTTTGATTTAGCAGCAGCCTTCGGCTTAAGTGACAAAACGATATTGATTCATTGCGTCAAATCAGGAAAGTGAAGAAGCTTGGAAAGTGCCTTATGAGCTTAATGAAAGTTAGCTGCAAATACGCGTCGAAGCTTGCCTTACTTTGCTGAACTGGAACAAAAATTAAGGGATTTTGAATCACATTGTCACTAGTGATGAGAAGTGGAACCTGTATGATAAATAATCGTAAAGGTTCGTCACAATGGTTGAACCCAGGAGACACAGCCAAACAATGTCCCAAACGTAAACTGAGTCAAAAGAAGCTCATGGCGACTGTATGGTGGTCTTGTGCCCGTATTATCACTACAGCTTCTTGAGATACTGCACAACAATTAATGCAGATGTGTAGGTACTGTAAAGAACTGCAAACGATGGTGGACAAGCTCGCTATCAAACAACTGAGTCTGGTCAATCGCTCTAGTTCACTGCTTCTCCATGATAACGCTCGCCTATACACTGCCATACTTAAGTCCATCCATACTAAAAAATGTCATACTTAGTACGGATTTAACAATATTCATCACGTATTTTTTCCTAATTTTCTGCATTGTTTCTTACGATTGGAGTTTGTTATAGAAGACGTGGCATTTTGGCATTTCAAATGCAACAAACATGATTCAATGGTTCAATCAAACTCTGATTCATCCTTGTAAAATCAAATGTACCTATAATACAGTAAGTGTTCGGTATAACCGGAAATATTTGTTTCACGTTAGTGTTGGCCGGTTTTATTTATCGCTGGTTGATTGTGTTCTCTCGGCTCTTTTTTTTTAATTCGCACAAAATTATAAATAGCATATTTAGTTTTTTTTCAATGAAAATAAGGTGGCAGTCTAGCAGACAGTCCTCCTGGTGGTAAATGAGATCTATTGCCCATGTACATTCGGGATAATTGCCAAAATTAACACAGAATAATAAACGTTGGCAAGTCTTCGGATGGATGCCTACAAACAATAATGATTTTCTTTTGATATAGTGTAACATAATGCCCGTAACATATTATCCTAAAACTCTACGTTATTACATCACCCCCCCCCCCCCCCCCGCCACCGTATCATTCAGTATAAACCGTTAATATTATATTTTTAATATGTACTAGTATATCATCATAGGTATCAATTTACGATAAGGTATCTAATCTAATTTATAACTCTTAATCATGTTGATTTCCTTAAATATAATTGATTTCTGACGTTAATAATAAAGTCATTTAGTTTAATAATATAATCTACATACGATTCAAAAATAAATCAAAAATTCAAAAAGTCTGTTGAGAAGATAAGTCACAAAATAATGTTAGGTACTATACAAGATCGGTAGATCTCGTATATCTCCTTATATCACTATTCACATGAGAATCTCATACTTGATAGAACTTTTAAGGACCACTAAGTTATAAAACAATTAAAATATCCAAAACGGAGACACGAATTCAGGACTTTTCGTTTCGCAAGCAACACTTTCAGCACAGAGCCAAATGGCTCGCTTACCTGTGAAGTCACCCTTGAGCTAAAAGTAAAAAAATAGCCCTGCACTTACGTTCATATTGTGCCGCCTTTATAACGCCAGGATTCCAAATGGCCAGTTCCCTAACCACAGTTCACTCTGTATTTGGAATTCTGTCACTGGATAATTAAAATATTTTGGTGGAACTGTCTCAGTTCCTGTTATTTTCACTGTTCCGAAAACGACACGCGTGGCTCCTCAACCGGAGTCGGTTGTAGACTGTAGTTAAGCGGTTAAAAAACTAAACTTTCTCGTACGGCCGCAATTCATACCGCTTTGTTGGTCGATGGCTCGTTAAATGCCACTTGTACATACGTTGTTAGGAGTGGTAAGGAACTGGAAGTACTAAGTAGCTAAATTTCTTTTTTTTGATGCTTCATTCAGATAGGTACCCTGTTTTCCTCCTCGAACTAACTGCACTACAGGCAGATGTTGATTCAAATCTAGTAATGACTGGCGAACATTTTTATAGAGAACTAGCGACCTGCCCTCGTTTCACCATTTTTTTTTTGGAATGGCTAAATCCTTGTGTCTCTAATGGCCTTTCAAGAGTCACCGGACTCAGATCTCGTAACGATTCCCCAGGGAACTTAGACATAGCCTACGTCCAAAAAGTGAAAGAATTTTCAAAATCCGTCCAATTATTAACTCGTAGGTAATTCGTAACATTGCAATATTTTTTTTATGGAAAGACGGCAAACGTGCAGAGAGTCCACCTGATGGTAAGTGGATACTGTCGCCCATGGACATCCGCGATACATGCCAACATTAGTCCGGAATAACAAACGTTGGCATGCCCCCAGATGCGCTGCCTACATTTGGACATTTATACAAATGGAATTGGAAGAAGAGTTGGGTAAATGGGGAGGGATACGATACGATGGGATGGGAGTGGGCTCTGGGCTTGGGGAAACAGGATAAAGTGAGAAATGCATTTCACGGTATTCTTCTGTGAGAGAGGGGTAACGAATCAGCGTGCACTTACACCCTACCAGTAATCTCGTATATTCCCGTATGTATTCAGTTTATATTCTAAATACTCATTGGCCTTAAATGCATTTGAATCTTCAATTTTAGTCACCAATAGTTAAACCCTTGCACAGATCGCGGTCTATCACAAAACACTGATATTAGTCTATTGACATGTGCTCTGCTTTAACTTTTTGGTGTTTAAATAAGAGATAACTGTGTTTTAAAAGAAATAAACAAAAATAAATAAATTTGGAACATCTTCCAACGACTGGGCGTAGTATGGTATCAATGCGACAGTGACAAGATTCTTCACAACTTACTTTTTTAAAGAAATGTGAAAACAAATGCATTACCTATGTGTATTATCAAGTAATTCATTTATTATCGTGTGCAAGTGATTTTCATTCGGAATTACATAGAGTTACGGAGCCTACATCTATAAATGGAATTCTTCGAATTGATTGTAAATAGGTTTCTGAAAGACCTTTCACTCGGTACGGCAATTCAGCTGATATTGCAGATGTCCATGAATGATGGTAAGCATTTATCATCATGTAGGAAGCGTGTGTGTGGTGTCGGCCGATTATACCACCCCAACTATTCTCGTGGGTGTCCTAAAAGGCAACTGAGGTTTAACAGGGATAACACAAGCGGTGACTAACTACATCACTCGCCACTCGCGGACTCGCCAACCCGCTTGGTGCCCGTGGCGTTTTAAAGCCATACATCTCTCACGCACAAGACAATCTGCATGGGCCTCCCCACGTCCAGCAGTGTATCTACCAATTTTACCATTAAAAAAACAGCGATTAAAGTCACTCCAAGAAATTTCAAACGTCAAGCAAACAATGAGACTTTGTACCCAGAGGTAGAAGCAAAAGTACACAATCGATCCGTGCATTGTTCTCTTGTTTCGTTGTGGAACATCAACAGACAGACTAATTATTTCATTGAACGTCGTCTGGTACATCGAGTAAGTCAAAACATGGCTGCCCTTTTGCCGATATGGTATTACTTATATTACTTTTTGTTTTCTTTTGGGGGGCAATTGCTGTCTACCATACGTAGGAATTAGTACCTCACAGCGCCCTTCACGTGTCCCCTGCGTTGGCTAAATGGGCTAAAGGGCAAATGAGCAACAATAACATAACGACGAGTAAAGCCGTAACCAGCCCCTTTTCGTCTATTGCTGGACACGGGTGGGCCTCCTCATGCAAATTGTCTTGTTCATGACTCACGAGGGATATACGGCTTTGAAACGAACGCCACGCTGTCAAGCGCCAAGCGGCTTAGTGAGTTCACTCTTTTAGAGGTGGTGTAGTTCTTCGGTGCTTGTGGTGGTGACTTTGTTACGCTTTAAACGCCTTTTACGACACCCACGGAAAGAGATAGGGTGATGTTCTTCTAAAGTTGGCCAACATCACATGGCCTTAGTACATCAGACTACTTTAACGAATTCTAAACAAGAATAAAGAAAGGCGTGTATGGAATAAATCAACCCCGGCAAATTGGCCGCCAACTTTTGCCCTAGTGTAAACGTGACCTTTCTTTGCACCGTGCACAATTCCACAGACAATGTTTAATCGAATAGGTAGATTGATAAATGAAATTTAAAAATACAGTAGGAGAAAAATTGTCCAAAAAACTAGGGCACACTCTTTGCGCTGAAATTTAAACTTAAATAAGTAGCGTTTTTTGATTTGTTGATACAGCATTTTATTGTATCGTTTATATCAATTAAAAAAACAAAAACAATTGTTGTTATCTATCAAGTGTTAATAATATTGATCATTTGATAGATTTAGTAGATAAATTAGACCATTTTTAAGTATTTAATAAATCTTAATCGCAATTTTGATAACATATTGCTTTAAAATCTCATTATGTGAAGTTGTAGTGGACAGTGTTACGAGTACTTGGAACTCTTGAAAGTGTTATTATAAAATCAAATAGGTAAAAAATAAGGAAATAAGACATAATCTTATAGTAAAAATATCTTAAGAAAATAGTGTTTTTAATCAATGTTTCCTCGGGATTTAAATTTTTAATCAATGGATGAGAAGAGCCGAGGACCATGTGTGGTGGCAAGCCTTGGGAGAGGCCAATATCCGTCAGTGGACAGACATAGGCTGATGGTATGGTGCATAGAATGGATAGTGCATAGTGCATATGGTGCAAAATGGATATTGACATAGAAGCACAAAGTGAAGGAGATGGTGGGACGATAGTGATGAACAATTAGCAGTGGCCAAAGTTCGTATTGAATAGAGTTGTAGAGCACTGAAAGGGAGGCCTTTGCCCAGCAGTGGGACATATTTAAAAACTATAAGTACTCGTAGAAATGATGTTAAGTAAACGAGTTCCCGTATGATATTTCTTCTAAATATGGTGCAAAATGGATATTGACATAGAAGCACAAAGTGAAGGAGATGGTGGGACGATAGTGATGAACAATTAGCAGTGGCCAAAGTTCGTATTGAATAGAGTTGTAGAGCACTGAAAGGGAGGCCTTTGCCCAGCAGTGGGACATATTTAAAAACTATAAGTACTCGTAGAAATGATGTTAAGTAAACGAGTTCCCGTATGATATTTCTTCTAAACAGTAGAAGTGCATTTGCAAATTTTAACAAATGCAACAGTCCCACTGAAGCTATCTCTAGTTGAAAATAATATTACGCAAAGTATGTCGTGAAACCTTTATGTGATTCCGATTACTCGAAAGTAGTCAAAGTCGGAAACGAACTACGCACCGTTAGACTACGCACACTGGAAGCTAGTCGATAGTGCAGCATCCATAAAATAATCCAAGATACACATAGCGCCGTTCAAAAATATTGACACAGAAAGTGGGCCCTATAAGAAAGGGGTACCTTAGCAAGTATAGTTATCCCCCTAGCACTAGCAGCAGTTACCCCAGATGAGGATGGACACGCTTTCCTGCCTCCTATGTTATAATATATGGGATAATAGAGTCATAGAAAGTGCAATAAAAGTATCACCAGTAATGAGTCGGAATATTCAAAAAATCTTTCGAATATTATTATTTGATTTGTATGAGTAAAATTTTTAAATTAGAATTAAAATAGAGTAGAATTAAAATAGAGAGAAATAGAGTAAAATTAGAACTATAGGCCCATCTCGCTTCTGAGGCATGTTTATAAGCTGTTTTCGAGGGTTATCACGAATCGTCTCGAGCGCAGGTTTGATGATTTCCAGCCTCCCGAACAAGCCGGTTTCCGAAAAGGCTATAGTACCATAGACCACATCCATACGCTGCGGCAAGTTATACAGAAGACCGAGGAGTATAACTTGCCATTATGCTTAGCGTTTGTGGACTATGAGAAAGCCTTTGCTTCGATCGAGACTTGGGCAGTGCTACAGTCCCTCCAGCGGTGCCATATTGACTATCGGTATATCGAAGTGTTGAAGTGTTTGTATAACAACGCCACCATGTCAGTCCGAGTACAGGAAGGGAGCACGGAGCCGATTCCATTGCAGAGGGGTGTGATACAAGGAGATGTCATCTCTCCGAAGCTCTTCACCAATGCGATGGAAGACGCTTTCAAGCTCCTGGAATGGAAAGGACTCGGCATCAACGTTGATGGCGAATGCATCACTCACCTTCGATTTGCCGACGATATCGTGGTCATGGCAGAATCGCTGGAGGATCTTAGCACAATGCTCGGAGACCTCAATCGAGTTTCCCAACAGGTGGGCCTTAAAATGAACATGGACAAGACGAAAATCATGTCGAATGTCCATGTCGTGCCCACCCCAGTTTCAGTCGGGAGCTCGATTCTCGAAGTTGTTGACGAGTACGTCTACCTAGGCCAAACGGTCCAACTAGGTAGGTCCAACTTCGAGAAAGAGGTCAATCGACGAATCCAACTCGGCTGGGCAGCGTTCGGGAAGCTACGCAGCGTCTTCTCGTCCAAAATACCTCAGTGCTTGAAGACGAAGGTCTTCGACCAGTGTGTGTTGCCAGTGATGACCTACGGCACCGAGACGTGGTCTCTGACTATGGGCCTCATAAATAAGCTCACTGTCGCACAGCGAGCTATGGAGAGGGCTATGCTCGGGGTTTCCCTACGTGATCGAATCAGGAATGAGGAGATCCGTAGACGAACTAAAGTCACCGACATAGCCTCTCGGGTTAGCAAGCTGAAGTGGCAGTGGGCAGGGCACATAGCTCGAAGAACCGATGGCCGATGGGGCAGAAGGGTTCTCGAATGGAGACCACGTACCGGCGGACGAAGCCGAGGACGTCCATCTGCTAGATGGACAGACGACCTCATAAAGGTTGCGGGCACCCGCTGGATGCAGGTCGCTGCCGATAGGTCTAAATGGCGGACAATGGGGGAGGCCTATGTCCAGCAGTGGACGTCCAAGGGCTGAGAAGAAGAAGAAGAAGAAGAGTAAAATTTTTAAAAAGTAATTTTTTTTTTGTTTTTAAACCAGTGAATCCTATAAAGTAATTCTAATTTTAGTATTTCTCTCTAATTTATCAAAAATACTAGACCTGTGATTTCTCTATTTCAGTATAATTCTTCTTTTTGTTACGAATTTATGCATGTTGTGATTTATGATGTAAGACTATCTCATAGACATTGTGGTTGGCAAAGTCGAAAGAAGGTAGCAAAAATCCTATGTCACAAGATCTGTGAATTTATATATTTACTGTCACCCTTTGGATCAAAATGAGTTCTACGCAATTGCAGTTTATTTATTCAAAGATTGCAGATCAGTAAACACAATGAAAGTTTCAAGCCCCAAGGATCGCAACCCAATCGTGTTCTTCCAGGATGTCGTCAAAGAGATCGTGCAGGAGGACCCAAATCACAAATTTCATATCGGAAAAATTCTCCTCAACAGCATGAGGAAGAATCCTTCAGACGCAGTTATACAAGTGAGTATACAATACGAATAACTTGTAGAGAAGCTCGATATCAGGCGATAAAATCCCACTTCTATGTACAGACCCTTTTGCATGTCGAAAACAAGAGGAGAGGGTTTCGAATCTCCACGAATTAGTCACGGCGGGTTGTAGGTTTTGTATTCAAACAGATACTTCATTTCATACTATTTTATTAAACATTAAAAAACTCAACAATGCCAGGCTTACTTGCTCATCATATTTTTTTTGTAAATCAATATTAATCGATCGACGGTCACTCGGTCACTCGGCGCGCAAGAATTTAGTCATTACCATTTTAAATTAAAAAGTAACTTTATTTCTACATGACATGACATGTACAATACTGCCAGCTTTCGCGTTCGCGGCCCTTTTAAGATCACCAGGCCCGTACTTGATATTTGCAAGTACTGGTATGCATTCTCAGGCTTCTTCTCACCAATGAAGCAGTCTTGAGTTGACTGATTGTATGAGCATAGGAGTCTGCTTTATACATACATATATTGGAATTTTAAATTATCTGAACTTACAATATATCTATTCATTGTACCCATATTATTTATACCCATATATACCCCCATACCCATATATACCCCCCCTATCTACGGATTTTCGATAATTCTTACGATAATTAATCTTTGTTTTATAGAAAAATAATATAAACTCGATGTCGATAACGACCATTGCAAAATAAATACATAATGTGTTATCACTATCACCTATGTCAGTAATCAATGAAAAAGATATCACGTCACCATACGTCGTTAGAGGAGTGTTTTTTTAAAAACGTATAGGTACAAATACATTACGAAAACATTGGCCCTCAGCTGATCCGGAAACACCCGAACGCGTCATCCATGTCTATGAATTACCGTACCTCTAATTGCATACTTTATTACGAGATACTTTATTACTTTGTTGCATAGACGTGGATGACGCGATCGGGTGTTTCCGGATTAGCCGATGGTCAATGTTTTCGTAATGTATCTGTACTTATCTGTCCTACAATTGAGGATATCAATCACAAAATAAGAGATGAAACTTAAGAACTTTTGATGAATAGGCATGTGTACTGGACAAATACGTGGTAGACGTTTACCACGAAGTGCATTTACCATGAACCAGTGACCACGAAATCGTGAGTAGGGTTATGTGAGTAGGGTAGAGTATGGGTTTGTTATCATGTATTTTAACATTGTAATTTAATTAATGTTAACAGGTATCGCGAATGTCAATGGACGTATGTTTCCAATTACCAAACATCAGGTGGACGTGTGCCACCTTCTTTCTTTTTTTTCGTGGTAACTTGTGGTAAGTGACTTCGTGGTAAACGTACTACGTGGCAAATGTTTCGTGGTAACTACTTTGTGGTAAAGTATCCCAATCCGGTCGTCTGTTATTCGTAAAAGATCCTTTCAAGCCAACATTTCCAGGTGGACGCAGCAAAAGGAACCATAGACACATCAGGGGAGCTACTGGCGCGGTCCGTCGCCCTGGCTCAGGTGTTCCGTAATATCGGGCTGCAAGTTGGAGACGTTGTGACGGTGATGGGTCGAAACCACATCGATATCGTAGTACCTATGTTCGCAGCCCTGTTCAATGGACTAGCTTTTAATGGAGTGGACGGAGATCTTAAGAAAAGTAAGTAAGAAATGCGTCTGAACAGTAGCCCGATAGCTTTTACAACTCCTGCTGAGACGGATAAGATTACAAATTATTGCTATTTTTAGTTAATAGTCTTAATTAGTTTAGTTATAGTACATATATAAATCTATATTTATTGTCATAAGCGGCGGAGGTAAGCCTCCATTAAGTAGGCATTCTCTGTAAGCATTCCATTGAGTAGGCAATGCATTTATTACCCGGCAAACGTTTGTTATTTTTCACCACTGTCGGCATACTGTCGCAGATGTCCGCGACAGTAACCGTAACCAGACACAATTGCATCGTACTGTCCACATCGTCCACTGCTAGACTATTCTAAAGCCAACCAACAGTACACGGCCACACAGTCACCACTTACAAATCGGCCGCTCTTCAGCGATGCTAACAGAATGCAACTTTCTTTTCAACTTTTATTTTTTCCAGATGAAATGGAGAATCTCCTCAGATTGGCTCGACCAAAGATCGTCTTCTGCGAGAGCTCAAACATTCCTACGTTGAGTGAGATTAACGAGGAGTTGCACTTTAGAATTGTGTCGTTCACCGAGAGCCAGGACCACCGGTACCCGACCCTCAAACGGTTCATTGAACAGCACCGGGGCGATGAGAACTGTGATGATTTCAAGTGAGTTATCACGTACACTTAAATAGTGATGACAGGACTTTTAAAGCTAAATTAAGCGTGGCTTAAAAATTATCTTATTTGTGTGCCTGCGTGAGCGTAACATTTTATGTGGCTTCTACATGCTGCACTTCCATAGCTGCTGAAGGCGCCCTATTGTCCCCGATATCGCGACCTCGTGGCATCGTGTTTGGGGAGTAAGTGAGAGTTGCCCGGGTACATTTTTTATCCTATTTCTATTCGTCTTCCATAATTCGTAACTTGTTAAAAATACCTACATAATTTTCCCTAGAGCAGCAAACGTGGACCCCAACACGACGACGGCGTTCATCTTTTGCACTAGCGGTACCACCGGCTTGCCGAAGCTTGCTGACGTCACACACGCCAACTACGCCCCGGGACTTGGCGTCATATGGTAACACTAACCAACATTACGAATCCATTTGTAACCAAATATTAGGAGTTGCCTTACATAATAGTGCAGATTTTTTCTGATTATTCATATTAAAAGAATAGCGTATTCATATTAAAATGATACCCGGCGACATTGGGGTTGGATCATAATGACCCGGGACATATTGAATTTTGAATATTTATTCGATTACTCGTGCGACGCAGTCAAACCTTTTTGTTATTGAGCCATTATTGAACCTTAATATGAGGGGTCTAGTAAATTGGTCGATGTGCGACGATTTCATACAAATCTCTTTTCGTCCACTTTTGGAGCTATAATATAAATGTGCATTTGTGAAAATTATGGGTAATTATGACCCAACCTCATTCACTGTTTTATTCATATTAATGTTTTATTGTATATTATATTGCAAAACAAAAAGAATCAAGAAGAACGAATACTATCCATTATTGAAGCATCTGACTCAGAATATAGTGTAGATTTATCATAAAATGAGTTAGTGTACGTAATCATTTAATCAATAGCGATACTGAGCAAGAGCATTATTTTTAGAGGAAAACCGACACCGGCAAAAATATCCAATGTTCTAAAAAAATGTCAAGTGTGCGCTGCTAGAAGGATCGCAATACTTCCCATAAGTGTCAGGCCTGTTCGAAACATATTATTTGTTCCGAATACTTTATGAATAAAATAATTTACGCGACGATTGCAACGAAATACATAACTAGTGTGATTCGGTATAGGGTTGGCACTTTTCAAAAATATACTTGACATGTCTTGTCATACATGAGTAGAAAGAAATATTTTTATCAACAACAGTAGTCCTTAGACAGAGATTGTCAATCGTATTCGTATCTTTTTTATTTAGAAGTTACCTTTATTAAAAGTATATAAAGGTTTTTTCTTACTTTTAGTTTTATTGCACATTACAATTTAAATCCATTAGCCCCAAATATGTAAATAGTTCCTTAAAAAGTCTTGAAATTATTCTAATAGGTATTCCTACTAAGGTAATATTGACGCAGTCCAATTTCGGTGTAACAACTTTCCACTACAATTCCGCCGGGTAAAATTTTAGCCTATCATATCACACTATCGGCTACTGTGTCTCCGCTGGTGGATACGTGTCTCTCCTTAGGTTCGCCATCACACACGGTCTTTCGCTTTTATCCAGCCACTATCGGTAAAGTTCTTCAAGTGGTCGGTTTATCTGGTCGGAAGCCGTCCTATCTTCTCGTCCCTACCTTCTCATCTTCTACCTAGTACCGTTTCGGTACGTGACCTCCATTTAAGGACTGGTCTGCCCCATCAGCTGTCGGTCCTGCACCAGATATGGCCTGCCCACTTCAGCTTACTAATTCTGTGTACTATATCGGTGGGCTTTCGTTGATCAAACTTTAATAAGAATTACCAATCAGTCAGAAGAATCATCCGTAGTTAATGTTGCTTTCATGAGACTCCTCGTATAGGTATTAAGAACTAAGTCTCCAGTTTTTAAATATACTCGTAAGTAGAATCCTTTAAGACGGACTTTTTTTAACAAGACTTTTTTGGGGTCGTATTGTAAAAAACAAATTGGTATTGGAAAAAATTGAATATTCGAAATTTAGTCGCGGGTTTTAAACCCGTACAATACAACGGGACATTCCAGGACGTCCTCAGGGCCGGCGACGGGCACGGTGGGGCCCGGGGTGTGCGTTGGGCCGGTGTACTGGCTGACGTGCGTGCACTTCCACTTACAGACCGCCATCTACGCTGTCACCAAGATACAAACCTCTACGCAGCTGTCTTCGAGCCACATCGCTGATATTGTCAACAAGTATCGGGTGGGTGGCATTTATATTCTTTGACGTGGAAACAGGCCCGGCAACGGAAATCTTGGGATCCGTTACTCTCTGTTAGTTAGAAAGAATGAAAGAAATTTATTAGTACCAGGTAACACTACACACTTATGGCCTACGAATAAAAAAACCACAAAAAACAAAAACGAACTATATGGCCTACTTAACACAAAGTTGTGTATTGGTACTCATCTAACGGGCAACAACTCAGCATGTGCTGCAGCAAAAACTGCAGCGCTGATTTTCAGTTGCAGCCGCTTGCAGTGTCTCGCGGACTGCCCACACTATAATAAATTCATAGCGCATACTCATTACTAATTTTCATTTGACTTTCTCGACTGGTCGAAAAAATTTTATACTTTGGAACTGATGGTAATTTTGGGGTATGGATAAATAAATACTAATGAATTCTGAGATCTGACATAACTTTGTTTTATATTCTAAATTGGGTCTGAACGCGTATAATAAATGTATTTGTTTACTTTTTATTCCTGCGCGACGTTTCGGCGCGGGTTACACCTGCCGTGGTCACGAGTTGACTGAAGAGGAGGGTAGTGCAGGATGGGTGCTGCGAACAATTTTATCAAATACCCACATTTAATCTTTACATTCGGAAAGTCTGTGACACACTACACTAACAATGCCCGCCGTAACTTTGTGTAACGGAAATACTTACACATTGTTTGTGTAATTGTGATTTCTACAAACAGCACATTTTTTTAAATCTCTAAAAAGAAGGATATTGTTCCAGCCGTCACTAATCGCCATGACTCCGGGGCTAGCGTCACAGCTGCTGAAGCGCGCCGACGCGATGGACTGGACGTGCTTCGACACGTTCATCATTGCGGGCAGCGTCGCCAATAAGGAGCTTATCGACGCCCTCAACGTAAATACTTTAACAGTTTAGGTAACTTACGAGTCTCCGCAGTGCCGGATTACGGAGGCAGGGTGCTAGGGATATAGCTCCGGGCCCCATTTCCCGGAGCCCCAAGCCCGACCATTTAAAAATTATTATATGCAAAATTTATAAAATTGCTCGACTTAAGAGAGTCTCTGCTCTCAAATAGGCCCGGGCTCTCAATAACCTTCATCCGACACTAAGTCTCCGTGAGTACGCGAGATACTAAGTATTTGAAAAAAAAGTTGTAAAGTTTTGTCTGATGAGTGAGAGAAGAGAATAGGCATTGTGTTTTAAGCATGTATACCTACGTCACGACGCGAGGAAGAAGGTACTGCAGGGAAACGCATACTGACAAGAAAGAGGAAGTATAGTTTACCCGATAACTCGGAGGCGAACTTCAAGATGATGCGAGACCTCACGTACAATAACACCATTGTAATTAGGATTATTTCTGAGGGGGAGGATTCACGCTGTAATCCCAACGGTTATGGGATTGCAACGTCGACTGGTCAAGTTACCCCAACATCACAGAAGACTACTATAAAATGTACCTACTATATATATTATCCTATTCCACCTTATTCGTATTTCAGTAGTGAGTGAGATATGCCAGGGCCCATTAACATCGCATCCTATACCTCATTATTATCCCAACCTTTTCTTCAGATCCATTCGTAAATCTCCAAAGTTAGCATGTTGGCATGTGTATCCACTCACCACCAGGTGGACTGTCTGGTAGTCGCCACCTTATTTCTAAAAAAAAAGAAATTAAACAGACTGGTAAACCCTGTTTGGTGGAGGACCGAGGTAGAAGCTTGTATCCAGTGGAGAGACTGGCTGATGGTAGTATATTGTTATAGCATCATGTCGGCAGGGCGGCGACACTGAACGTGTACGGTCTGACGGAGTGCTGCTGCCGCGTGTTCTGGATGTCGGATAATACTGTTGGAACCCTCGGCGTGCCTGTCCCGGGGCTCCAATGTAAGGTATTACATTAGTGTTTGTTTTATTCATTTACTTTTTATGCACTATATTGTAGAGAGGCGGACTTAATGCCTTAAGGCATTCTCCACCAGTCGACCGTTGGTTAAATGTGAAAAATTTAAGCGGATGAAGAAGAACTCAAATGGTAAACCTAATATCTCTATAAATAACAACAATAAGATAACAAAATACATTGATAATATACTTATACGACAAAATATATACAAAATGTACGTATTAAAAAAAAGATTATACATGTGAATAAGATAATATAAATATAATATTTATTATATAACACATATATATATAAATAATATAAATATAGAGAAAATAAGGGGAAAAGTACAATTAGCTCTGTGAATTACGGAGGTAGTGTTCCCAAAGCTTCCTATTGAGGCGTTTTTATTAGTAGCTTTTCTTATGTCGGTGGGGGTTTTAATGTATTTTGTTTGTCAGGGAGAGGATTGCACGCTGCAATACCGTAGCCGCTGGACTTATTCGACTGACCAAGTTACCTCGCACTCACAGAATACTACCGCCAAATATACTGTATTTGTCACTTTATCCTATTCCCCTAATGTATATTTATTTGTTTCGGAGATATGCTGGAGCACATTCCGTCCCATCCTATACTATCCCTCCCCATTTTTTCAATCCTTTCTGGGCGCATCTGGATGCGTGTCAACGTTTATCATTATGGATTGATGTCGGCATGTACCTACCGCAGATATTGCAGGGCAATGTCCACTCACCACCAGGGCCGCAGGGGGGGGGGGGGACTGTCTGCTCGTCTGATACCGTCTTTCTACGAAAAAAAAATGTAAGGAATAAATTTAAAAACTAAACTACCGGACCGATTTTGAAATATCCTTCATTCTTAGAAGCTGGCTTTTGCAAATGGACATAGACTACGTTTGGGTTCACTAGGAAATTGTTATGCCACCAGAGCAAAGGCAGGGCAGGGTGCTAGTTTATTATAAATTAGCTTTAGTTTATTCATTATTTTATTAATAATTTGTTATTTTTTTAGATAGTAGATACGAAGACCGGCAATGAACTGGGCGATAACGAGCCAGGTGAACTGCACATCAAGGGACCTAATGTTTTCAGGGTAAGCTTCGAAGTTAATTTGTTCAGTAAATAATGACAATACCTATTGACAGAATTACCAATAGTAAACTCGAATAATAGAATACAAAAAGTTGACTGTGAGTCACGTCGTGATCACGGGTGGTGTAACCCGTGCTGAAACGTCCAGTTGGAATAAAAGGTAAACAAATACCTTACTTATACGCGTTAAGATCCTATTTAGAATATAAAATGTGTACAAAACGGGAAAGTTTTTTAAAAAAAATACCTTTTTATGAAAAGAGGGTATTGGGTGTTGTGTGAAAAAATAAAGGTTCTTTATAAGGTGTTTTATAAAGGTTCTAAGGTCTCTTGACGCATACACTCTCTACAAGTGAGATAGACGCACGCTCGCAAGTTCCAATAACTATAACAGAACAGCTAAGTAATGCATCACATTCTCAAAATGCAAACCGAAGATAAAATTAAATGAAGGACTAAGTATAACTCCATTTTTTTATGCTTTACAAATAACAAACAAAAATTCTTTTTAGGGCTACTACAACGATGCGTTGAGCACGAAGGAAGCGTTTACAGTCGACAACTGGTTTAAAACTGGCGACCTGATGTACAGGAACACCAACCAGCACTACTGTTTCGTGGACAGACTCAAGATCATGCTCGATGTCCATTTGGATGGCGTACACTACCATGTAAGCATTTCTGTACAATATGTGTACTTATCTCATAAATGTGATTATTGTCGTCGGGTTGGCTGGAAGAAATGTCCTAAGGGGATAAACTCGTTTTGTTGTTCAGCATTATGTCAACCATCTATTATATTGTATATCTACATATCACTGCGCAGGCAGCTATACTCTGGAACACCATCACCACAGACATCCGGAAAGCTCTTAACAAAATCTCTTTTAAAAAGATGCTCGGTAACATTTCCTCGCCATTTCTCATCGCAAGTGGTTCAGTCTACTACTTTGTCTTTCATTTTTACTTTACTTTTGCAACATGTCAGCATATTTTAGTCAGCAACATGTTTTTTTTTAATTGTTTCTTATTAATATAACTTATGTACCTATTTATTTATTTATACAATCTATTAATTGATTATGTATATCTTGTATGTATTATATTTATTCTTATGTATATATGTATATGTAATAATGTATTATATTTATTTTAGCACACCATCTAATTTGTGTCTTTCATGTACTCGTACCTCCTAATTGAACTTCTCTGATCAACCCAAAGGTTGGCTGCTAGATAATGCCTTAAGGCATCAAGCTCGTCTTTTGTACGATATTGTGCAATGAAGTGTGAAAATAAATAAATAAACATATCTGTGTACAGTAAAGTATAAAGGTTACACACCTACTCTAGTTCCTCATGAACGCCTGCCACTATTTTAGCTGAAACTTTTGTAGCGATGTCCTGATTTTCAGAGGTCCAAAGCCAAATCTCCTGATATTCTGGACTAACTAACACTTTGTAGTACCTACTGTGGATTCATAATAAAACATTAAATCTTTCAATGCTCAATAGTTTCACAGAAATTGATGTCAGCATTAAAGTTGCGATATCTCTATATTCAAAACGAATACACATTAAACATTTGTGTTTTGCAGAATGAAGAGTGAAATTAGTCGACCAAGTTTCAAAGGTACGTGCCAACGTTCACTTTTCTGAAGTGATGTCGTTTTTTTTCGGAATGGGTAAATTTTCGTGTCCCTAATAGACATGGTTAGTTTAGGATGGCCGCAGAAGGCGCTCAGCCAGGAGCAAAGAGTGTGTGTAGCAACGAGCCTAGGGGCTCTCCCGCCGGTAGATCGGCGGAAGGAACGGACCTCGGCTTAGAGCGTTGCTTTGGGAGGGAGCCGCGGGATTGCGAGTCGATGGGTGATGTTGTCATACATCACGCATGTCGCAGGGCGACAGTATCCTGGTGGTAACCAGGTATACTGTCTGCCACATACTTTCTATAAAAAATATTGAACATCTTTCAGATATCTCCAGCAGAAATAGAGAGAGAAATAATGAAGCTCGCGGACGTTTCTGAAGTGGCAGTGGCTGGGGTCATGAGAGGTGATGCGGCGTTGCCCTTGGCGCTGGTCGTCAGGAATGCGCACTCAGTTACCGCTGATGACATCATTGAGCATGTTAAAAGTAAGTGGAAAATCAAACTGACCTTTTGCATTAGGTACAACTTGATGATCGATTGGCGCAGTGCAAAAGGTCCCGGGTTCGATCCCCAGTAGGACATTCATTTGTTTAAAGACAAATGTTTGTTCGGGTCTGGTAGTTGTACGTGTTGTGTTCGTCGTTGTATGTATCTCTGGAAATACTACACAGGGAATCCTAGTGTGGCGTTATAAATAAACTTTAGGGTTCCGAGTAGAAGTGAACTATTGGTGTTAACAGTTCAGATTTTAGTCTTGGGTGATTCTTCTAATTTAATCAACTATCTCTGCTGCTCGAAACAAGGCCTTGTCATCCACAGGATTCTGCTATTTTCATCCATTTCATATAACTTAAATTACGATAAGTAACTCACCGTCACATGAATCAATTGCAGTCTTCTCGACCACGGAAAATATTTTTCCGAGCTTGATATATTCAATTATGACTGCAGATATAACGAGTATTGAACGACCTTCCTCAAATATGGGGTGGTTTTAAAACCTACACCGAAACACCTCGCAAGTTGTGATGTGGTAAATTGCAGGAGTTACCTTGTGATTAACATTTTTATTTAATTAACAGATAATCTATCACCGCCTAAACACCTAACTGGAGGAGTGATGTTTGTTGGCGCGATACCTCTCAAGTCGATAGGCAAATTCGATCGGATGAAAATCAAGGAGATCGCTAACGTATATTATAATAATAACGCGACTCATTCATTAGTTTTGTGAATTCTTAGTTTAGTTGTATGTTTAGTGATAATGTGAAACAAGTTTAAAGTAAACAGTGCCGGCACCAGGCGTGTGGTCTGAACAATTTCAACAAACAGATCGGACAATTCGGCACCCACTTATACAAATGCAAAGCTCGTTGATATCGAAGTTCACTTGACATTTGTTGCATTGGAACTTTACTTCGATTGCACGAGACTACGGTCGAAATACAGACTTCGGGATGAAACTTCAAATTTTACGATTCCAAAGAACATACTTTTTAGATACTCGAAGATACCCGATGTATAGAGCTGCGATCAAAGGAAAGTCACGGGTCCCAGTACATAGCAGTCCCTATGGCAAAACATAAAACAGATGTCTCATTGTTAAAATGTATTGTACTGTGTATTTTAACGTTCACACTTTGTACATTTTAACAAACATTTGTTTCGACTTGAGGGCCCCTATGTACTGGAAAGGTCACAGGGTTTCAGTATATAGCAGTCCATATGTCAAAACAGATAGGGTTAAATAGCATATCGTTCGTTTCAACTTCGGCCGCGCCCGAAACCCCGGGGGATGTAAAATCAGGGCTATTTAAAATCTCCGAATAAAACGAAATGTTGTAAAATAAGGGGTATGTTATGAATCATAATATGACTTGTATTTCCTGCACAAATATACCGCTTATATGCTATGTATAAAACGTTATATACCGTCAAATGTTATTTCGAGTGGAAAATAATAGATTTTAAAGTTGGCACCAGCGTGAAGTCAATACTTGTACCCAGGTGGTAGCTGTCCCCTGCTCGACATGATGCAATCAGGATTCAGAGTTAATTGTAAGTTGTATATCATACGTAAATATGTAGATATAATAAGTCTTCCTTAGTAATAGTTTTATAAGTGTGAAAATGTAAATAAATATTATATTAGCCGGAGTGTTACGTATATTACGGCTAATATAATATTTATTTACATTGAGGCTGAAAATTGTAAATAAATGGAACACATATTATAGTTTCATTTTGTTTTTTTTATTTTATGTTTTTTATGGAGAAAGGTACATTTAAAATAAAACATCAATACATAGCTGAAATTGTTTATTTTTTTATGGTATATAAGTAGATAAATCTAAATACATTTGTTTCAATAAACATCCAGTTAACAAATATTTAGGTATTGTGTATATTCAGGCATAATTGAGCTAAACCATTTCTATAAGGCATTTACTTTTGACAGTTTTTTCCACTTTTAAATATGTAACAGAGCTTATTATGCATTTTAAAAGACATCCGCTCTAAGGCAGTCAGTATATAGGTTAAAACAACCTTGTTTTGTGTCGTTTATTTGTCGTTTTTACAAGTGAACATTCGCTGTGTTTAATAGTTAATAGCTTTGAAATATATTGTTTATATAAACAGAATGAAGTTCTACAAGGATCGTCTGTCATGTGCTCATAATACAAAATACCTGACGCAAACTGACTGGCGGCAATAAGCGTTTACGCACTTGCAACTATGTTGAAACGAGAAGTTATCTTGCGTCATTTTGCTTTGAACTATTTCTTAAATAAAACACAGGCATAATATTTAAACAAGGTAGTTGTTTGTATTTATCAATGTCAACTTAATTTTTAATAAATGTTTATAATAACGAGACGGTATCGGGACACAATTTACCATGCTGACTCTCTGCAGATTGGTGGGAGATACATTTTTTTCAGATTTTTTTTATTCCGGCAAATATTTTCATCGCTAAGATAGTAATTAAAAATTCCACACATAATTATGAAGAAAAGATACAGGCCAAAGTTGGATCTCATAGTCTCATGCAAGTGAAATCAGAAAATAAATCCTTAGGTTATTCGGTTATTAGGTTTGTCTTTTACACTATTTTACAAAGTTGCAAGCGCGCACGAAATAACGAATATTTGTTAAAGTTAAAATCTATTGTTAGTAAATATTTCAGAATAGAATGAAACCTGCATTCTATACAAGGTTGAATGTGCTTTTGCCAATATGGCACCTATTACTTTAGAATTACAGACTATCAATAGCGTTAAAATACCATGTTGAGAGCGGCAAAACAGTTGTGTGCATGGATTCAGAAAACAGGATAGTGGTCTTGAGGCAAAAAAATGATCACGGGAAAATGAAACGAGCATTTTGTCTTTTTTACACATTAGTAAGTGTCCAACTATGTTGCTTTCATACACATTAGTTCAATTTATGCAATGAGACATCTCATTGCATAAATTGAACGCAATGAGAACGGCCCCTCGCGTTATTGGTTACTCGAGAAATGCCTCCTCGGATAAATGGCCAATTAAGGAATACTCCTTCGCGTAAATAGTTCAGAGATGTCACCACCTCGCTTAAATAATCGACTAAGGAATGCCACGTGTAAATCATCAACCAAGGAATGTTCCTTACGTAAGGGAACATTCCTTGGCAACTAAGGAATGCCCCCCCCTCACGTCAATAGCCAACCACGAAAAGCCCTTCGCGTTAATAACTAATCAAGGAATTCCTCTAGGTATTTGTCAATCAGGGAAACAACGAGATGAACGACTGTACACGTAGACCACAAGTACTCTCTAAGCAAGCCTAATCTCTCCCTTGGGCCGTTTTCTTTAGAATGTTGTCAATCAAATGAACATGTCACTCAGCTCGTGACCACGGTTGGTGCAACTCAACCGAGACGCCGAGTAAAACAAATAAGGTAAACTTTCGCGTAAAACCCGTTTAAATAAATATGTGTGAAAAACGCGAAAATCTCAAATGTTATATTTTGTCAATGACATTTTGAACTTTATTTTAATCATAAAGTTTCCTTTTCAAAGACGTTTTTGACCACACCGCGGTTAAGAATTAACTGGTGCATAATATGAGTATGTGTATTTTGATTAATTTATCCTATAAATCCCTAATAATTAAATCCATTGGTCGGAGGTTGGGGATAACTGGACACTGATTTATCGCTCGTAATTAAGCTATTGATAATAAGTAACTGTGTGTACATTTATATACATATATTTCAATGCTATTTCTATTTGTCTATTGCGTATTAAAGTAAAAGCCGACACCGAGTAGCGTGTCATTTGGCGCTTGGTACAGATGCGCAAAAATAAAAGATACGTAATAATCTTTTTATTATTTGATACCAATCAAAATGGATTTGTTGAGATATTTGGGCAAAGAATACAGTGTGATAGAACACAAGATTATGTCTATATATTTATGGGGGGTAGAAAATATACAATATATTTTTAAGTTCGTTATTTATCGATACACAATAGATGTATTTATCAATAAATATGGATGGATGCCTTTTTGACGGCCAATGTAATCATTGGCCGGTCGTTGTAAAGCCGGTATGTAATCATTTTTGACGTCTATGGTAGTTAAGAGTCCTCTGAAGTATACAATCTTAAAGGGCTGCAAGTGCACTGATTATGTTTGACATTAGTCTAGTTAATTAGTTTAATGGGATTATCTGCAGTTGTGAAATCACATTAGATATATGCATAAAAATATGCATCAGATATACCTCTATCTTAGATATAGATATATTCAAGAAACAAGATACTAACCAAAGACGATTTTTAATTGCACCCCAACTATCTCAACATGTTACAAATAAAAGGCCATTAAATGTATACACTTATAAATTAAACTGATTATAATAAACAAAATCCGTATATAGTCTGTTCAAGTTAAGAAAACACGTCATCCGTTCAATATAGCGTAAACCAAATGGTAAATGGTTAATCAAGAACGCCCTCTCGTGTAATAACTCAATGAAGCAACGCTTTCGCGTAATTGATCAATCAGTGAACGGCCTCATGGCGTATTTAATCAATCAAGGAATCACTTGGGTATTAGTCAATCAAGGAACGGCCCCTTTGACAGTGACGAGTTTTTCTTAACTTGAACACAGTATAATGATCTAACATCAATAGCGACCGTGACTGATTCGTTGATTCATATAATTGTGCGAGCTCGGTTAACTTTAGTCAAAGCATTACTGCTTTAATACCTTGAACATTAGTAGACGAAGCAACGAAATGTGAACAAATGACAAATGAAATTCATCAAAATCACCATTATTGCTAGACAATTAAGGGTTCCGGTTCAGTACGAAACGTGATAACGGCACAGAGTGATGGCAAAAAATAAGTATTGATAATGAAAATCAGACTTTGCAATAATGGTTTGAGTGGGTGACATTACTGAACCTGTAATAATGCTGGATGATCTGTTGGTGGGTGGTTTAACGCCTTGTAACGGATTGCCATTCGCCGTCGGAGTCTCGAGCTGAAAATACATTCAGATTATTGTATTTCTTACTTACTTTATATTGTGCAATTTTACCGATTGTGGAATGGTTTTGGTCGTTAAGCGAGTGGGTTAGGGGTTACAGTGTAAACTCTATATAGCCAACTCCTATTTAACGAAAAAGGTTTGTTTGGTTTCATTGTTAGCCATACATATATAGCGTATATAGTACTCTATATAGCGTAACAACCAGTCTCAATAGCGAAACAGTAAGTCATTATAGACCCCAATAAACATCGATTTCGCTTAACTTCAAACACAGTAATGGACGCCGACTTTCGTACGTACAATGGAATTTTAATAAATGTTCTTTTGTTTGTTGTAATTGCCTAGCACGTGTTTACTTACTGTACTTACCTACTATCGTCTGATTGCTATGCGTTGTCGTTACGTTATTAATTCTTAGTTACTTTTAAACTGATTGATGATTTGTAGATGCGTAATTTAGTCAAAATTAAAATAGTGTACATAAAATTATACCGTTTTCTTCTACTCTCCGTTTAACAAATCTCTTTATAACGTAATAAAATACCGGGCCCCTTCAATTTCACTATATAGAGGTTACACTGTAGTTTGGGTGCACGGCGCGATTCAACAATATTGTGCAATGGCATTATTGTAGGTCTACGGGCCCCGCCTTAGGACAGGGTGGTACTTTGAGGAATTTGTACTGTTTTCATGGTAATACTTTTTAAATAATAAATTGATATTGTAGTTTAGCAAACATCTTTCTCTTTACTTCTCGTTTCTTTTATATCTATTGTGTGTGTTTGTAAATGTACAGATCGTATAATAAATATTGAAAATTATTGTGTATGTTGAATAATATAATAGAAAAAACATAATTAGTTTTGGAAATAATAAAATATCCAAATCGTCTTGGCCTGACTATAGTAATAATAATGTAATAATTAGGCCACACTAATGTAGTACACGAGAAATATCTAAATATAGTTATTCAAATCTTGTGCTGGTATTATTTAACACAGTTCAAACACGTCAAGCAAGCTTTACCCCCGAGGCCTCTCATACAGTAATTGACAAATGAGATTTATTTCGGAGAAACTATGTACTAACGTTTTGGAGCTTATCTGAATGGCAGAGCTTATTCTCAAAAATGTACGTATCCAAAACTGTTTAGTTTTTATTACTAGTCGATTAAGATTCCCATTAGTATAAGATTACCTGTTGTTGATCATATGATTCATAGGTAACGAGCATATTTTAAAAAAAATGGTACATTGTTATGACACGGATAACAATAAACTGAAATTTCCTCAAACATACGTACACGCACTCGGAAACACACACACATGCCTTTACATATTCAAACACACACCTACATCACAAACACCACACATCCTATGTCTTGCGTTAGTCTTGAACTAATAATATGTATACATAGTAAAATCACTTGAGAGGATAAGAATAGTTTATATTGTTGATGTATGTTCTGTTTTAATTGGTTTCGCTGTGGTTTTATGTTAATAAATAAATAAACATGTTGCACACACACGTACATCCGGTAGATGTCGGGCACCAATTCAGTATATTATGTTGCAGCGTGAACTGTGACGCTGATTTTCAGTTGGACTGCCCACAGCAGAGACCGCGCAAGAGATAAATGTCAAAGAAAGAAATTTTCGTGTTTTCAGTCGCAATTACGACACAATACAATTTAAATTTTACTTTTGTATAATATAGATATTTTTATTGCTGCCGATGTGTCGTCATTGCGCCGAATCGACACGTTTATAATCGCGTCGCGTCGCGGTGGCGATGGCGATCGTTGCGCCGGGGAAGAGATCGTTACGCTTGTCGCGATCGTCCTGGTCGTTCCGATGCTAACCGTACCACCGCACCGCTCACGGTGGTCGTAACTACAACCTCCACACCGCGTATTCGACTCCTAACTGTATATCAACTTACGTTTATCGTCGCGTCTCGCCGGCGGGCGGCGTTCGCGGTCCTCCCGACGCGGTCCGTCCCGATCGTCTCGACGTGGCCCGTCCCGCTCGCGGTCCTCGCGACGTGGACCGTCGCTGTAATAATGAATACGTACAATTTAGGAATACCATGAATATAATGTAGTCTGTCAAAAAGGACATCGTTTAATTTTCATACATTATATTGAATCAAGAAACGAAAGTGACGGCCAAACAAAGGTAATGTTATTTTTTGTTAAAACTTATTAGTCAGCAATTATTACTATAAGACTGAAACTGTAGGGCAGTCTTGTTATTTGAGTTGCAAAAATCTGCATTTTCATACATTTTCAGTGAAAATAAAAGTGGAGTTCAGTTTAGTTCAAATTAGAACTTCAGTGTCTTATCAAAGGATGTTCAAAGTGGTGTATGTGCTGGCATTTGTTTTTGTTAGTTCACACTTTAATTTTCATTTGAAAATGTATGTTCTGTTGAACTAAATCAACAACACAGAGAATTAATCTCTTAACTTTGGTGTCATAATAAATGATTACGAGTACACTAATAAGCTCTAACGGATTACAAGAGCCACACTGAAAGTTTTCGGAATGAATAAGAAAAAATTACAAAGAATGGCCAAAAATCAATTTATTGTTTCTCAAAATATTCTCCGTGAGCGTCAATACACTTTTTCATACGAATAAACCAATTTGCATAACATTTATTCCTCTCCTCTGTGGTGACCTCGGAAACATGTTTTTCATACTATTCGACAGCCCCTTCTGGCGATAAAAATCTTGGACCGCGTAATTATTTTTTAATTTTTGAAAACAAGAAGAAGTCACAAGGTGCCAAGTCGGACTGCATGGAAGATGGCTCGTGAGTTCTACGTTTTTCGCCTTTAAAAAGTCGTTTGTCTGTTTGGCCGTGTGAGAGCTGGCATTGTCATGGTGCAAGATTGTGCGACGTTTACGGTTGTTTTTACGGAGTTCGTCAATAACTTCCGGCAAGTAAATGGTCGTGTACCGATCAGCATTCACGTACCAATCAGGTACGACGATTCTCCAAAGCAACAGTAGTCGCGTGTCAAGTTTGTCTAAAAAAAGAGGGATCATCTGCTTTGCGATACTTTGAACACGCGCCACTTTGGTGGGGTTCGGCTCATCTTGAAAGATCCAAATGGTCGATTGTTGCTTTGTTTCGATTGTAAATCCATGTTTCGTCACCTGTTACTATGTTCCACACCAAATTTGACGTTCCTTCGTTGAATCTGGTAAGCATGGCATTGCACCAAATGACGCGTTCCGTTGTTAAGCCTTAGACAAATTGTATGAGATCCACCGCGAGCACAGTTTTCGCACAGCCAAATGTTTCTGTAAGATTAATCGTATCTGACTCATGCCTATGCCTAAGGATGCCCGAATCTCATGGTAAGTCACATGCCTGTCTGTTGCGATCGTATGGCGCACAGCATTGATGTTTTTGTTGTTGACAGCGGTGGACAGGCGACCTTCACGAAATTCGTTACTGAGATTGACACGACCGCGCTTGAATTCTGCAAACCAGCTATAAATTGTCGTCTTATTTGATGCTTCATCGCCAAAAGCAATTTGAAGACGAGTGAGGCTCTGCTGAGCTGCGAAATGACACTTAAAATCTAGAAAATCATACAGCGATGATTTTCGCGAGATGAATCTATCGTACTGCAGGCAGGCAATTTTGAAAATTATGCCGCAATGAAAAAGCAAAAGACTGTTAGATGAAACAAACTTTATTCTACAGCCAAATTTTCAAATATTGTAATTACTTTCTAAATATTGTTTATCTAAGTGGCCAGTTCCGGAAATTTTCAGTGTGACCTATGTATAACATTATTTTTGTTTGACCGCCACTTTCAGTTTTTGGTCCAAATTAAATGATATTCTTCAGTACTTCAATTTAAAACTGTATTTGGTCATTAGTACCAGATAAATTTTTGTTAATACATACATAAATAAAAAAAAATAAGTTTGATAAAAAAACTCTTGTACTGATTACATATTAGTACTCACCGATCATCTCTCCTCGGCGGATCTCTATCGTCCCTCCTCGGGGGATAGCGGTCGCGGTAACCGTCGCGGTCGCGTGGACCGTCCCGGTCGCGTGGGCCGTCGCGGTCGCGTGGACCGTCCCGGTCGCGTGGGCCGTCGCGGTCGCGTGGGCCGTCGCGGTCGCGTGGACCGTCGCGGTAGCGGTCTTCACGCGGTGGTTCTTTAGATCGCCATGCGCCGCCGCGGTCCTGATAAAAATATGACTTATATTTAAACGGTCAGTCCAAAATATTAAATGATAAGCAAAACATGATTAAAAAAGCAAACTATTTTTGAATAACTCTAAAGTAAATAATTTTAAATTACTAAGGCTGTCACTACTAGTTGACGGACTCTATTCTTTACACAACACAGGACTACTATTTTTCACACAAAGACAAATACTAACTATTCAGATTCTTAGACCGATGAATAACAGTCTTTTATCTTTAAATAAATGTTTATCCTTTGTTTGTCTTTACACAACTATTTGGATGACCAGGAATCGATGTAACAGTATTAGCAGTAACACAGCAGTAGGCAAAGGTACTATTGTCAAGTACTACACTACATACTACACTACATTGTATAAATACTACACCGCATCTGACCCTATATCCTCCAAGGATGATTGGGAAGTGTAAATTAGATGAGGAAAACTCCTCGTCCTGTTATACTTCTTATTCCGCATTTTCTCCACTTTTAATCCAAATCTATTTCAGAGTCTACATCTGGGGGTATGGCAACGTTTGTAATTCGGGACTGATGTTGGCATGTATCAGTTATGCACTTACCAGGTGAATTGTATGGTCGTCTGTCGACTTTTTTTTTTTATACATAAGTATTAAAAAAATAGCAATTTCAGTGTCTCGAGTTCAGAGACACACAAAGACGAATACTAAATATTCAGATCCCTGGAACAACTAGGGCCTTTCTCACCACCTTCTGATAAGGTATCAGGAGTATAACTGTTTAAACTTTCGCGTTTTGTACAAACAACTCACTCTACTCGTGACCACGGCTGGTGTTGTAACCGAACCATCGAGTAGAAATAAAAGGAAAATAAAACCTTTAATTTTACGCGTTCAGACCCGATTTACAATATAAAAGGTGTCAGGAGGTATCAGAAAGTCAGTATCGGCTAGATTTATTTTATATTATAAATCGGGTCTAAACACAGGTATTTGTTTACCTTTTATTCCTACTCGACGTTCGACGCGGATTACACCAGCCGTGATCACGAATTGACTGAAGAGACGGGTAGTCCAGGATGGGAGCTGCGAGCAGTTTTATCAATTACCCACGTTTGATCTTCACATTCGGAAAGGCTGACACACTACACTACCAATGTCCGCAGACGTATTCGACGGTAAATCGCAAGGTTTAAATTTGTTAATCACTGGATTCCACGTTAACGACAGTTTATATCCATCTTCTCACATGAAATTTTTATATTTCTTTATTTCAATCGCTTCACGTACAATCCTGGAATAATAGTGACGTTCAGTGGATAGCATTTTTGGAGTGCAGAGTTCTATCCAGTGACTAATTCCAGCGTTGACAATGTGTTCGGCTATTGCTAATTTACTCGTTTGGCGGATTCTTACAATTGCGATGTGTTCCCTTGACCATTAGCTTCCTTGGGTGTGCATAGATTTTCCGCTAGTTTGGAGGATGAAGTGCATACAGTCTTAATGGAGTATTTTCTCAATACTGTTCCAACTTTTTCGGTCACTCCTTTCATGTATGGCATAAATGCTGGTTGTCTGTTAACATCAGGATGTTTCTTCCTCCGATTGCGCCTTGGTTGCCTTCCACTCACTTTGTACCCATTCCGTTTGAGTACCTCCTGAACATTGGTCTTTTATATGTTCAGGTTATGCTTATTTATTTCTTTATAGGTTTATAATTTTACTTTTCGCTAGAACGGTTTTATATATTTTAAATTGGTTGCCATGTTTCAGGGTTTGCGTTATTCCAGTGAGACGTTGTATATAATAATACTTACAGAGGGTGCTGCTGCAGGGGTGTCGGCCGCTCCGCGCCTCCAACTGCCACCGTCCGCGCCGCCGCTAGAGCGTCCTGTGTAACGCGGCCTGTAAATAAAATGCCATTCCATTTATTTATTTAACAAATTTTTTGTACATTATCGTACAAAAGGCGAGCTCAGTGCCTTAATTAAGGCATTCTCTACCTTTGGGTTCATCAGATTACTTTTTAAAAATTGTTTATATAAAGATATAAATTATTTATCTATTATACTGTCTAAATATGAGCACGATATTTAAATATTATGACAACGAAATTTATTTTTTATTTCAATTTTCTGTTTGATCTGGTGGTTGACTGTTAATGCCCTAGGGCATTAAGTCCGCCATTTGTACACGTCTGATCTTGAGCAATGAAGTTTTAAATAACTAATTAAATTCGGTAATTGTGACAGACTTGAGCACTTGAGATTATAGCTACCATTTTTGATATTGTATTTCACTTGCTTTTTTGTAGGAAAAAGGTGGCATACGATTATTGATCTGCTTTTATTTCAGCTGACGGTCACGTGGACCAGATATACCGAAAAATGCGTTACGTCACTGTTCATAGTCGTTATGACACTCTTTCGTCATGAGCGCCTCGTCATTTTAAGTTTATGGATCTTCCAGAGTACTTTCAAAAGAATGGCTTTTCTGTACTTCATCTATATTATTTATGTATAGAAACAATGAAATACCGTATAGCTTGAATAACTCACCTGTCTCTATCCCTGTCCGCATCCCTGTTTCCAGAACGCCACCCGCCTTCATCCCTCGGCCTCTCTTCTCGCGGCCTGTCATCGCGAGATCTATCATCTCTCTGCCGATCATCGCGCGGCCTCTCTTCGCGGGATTTATCATCGCGCGGTCGTTCTTCGCGCGTGTCACGTGTACGTTCGTCGCGTGAATCGCGTGGACGATCTTCGCGTCTGAAACAGACATTTGGATACAGGTCATGTCGAGATAAAAAATGCTAAAGATCATATAAATGTTAGTTTATTTTCAGAGATGAAAAATTGTTACGTTGGAACTTTTCTTCGTTAACAAAAAGGTGAAAGTAATACTTGGAGTACTTAAAAAATAAAACATTATTTATTCATTCAATATTAAATATTTATTTTGTGGTAAAAGTGTCAGTTTTGTGTGGCCTGGTAATAACGGTCGTGCGTATGTGATAATCCTTCATTGCCATCACTGGATGACTGTGGCGGTCAATAGCTAAAGATTAGACACGTGTATATTAGTATAAATGACCATTTAGAGAAAGTAGCTTTATATTTTATATTTGATTTCCTTTAATTTAAAACTAATTGATCGGTAAAATGTTGGTACAAGTAATTATCCATATAATTATATCACATACATATGGTAGACAACGAAATGTAAAAGAATACTACTGTAACTAAAATTGATAAAACTAAAACAACGTTATTTGTCGCTGCTTCCCTAGCCCTCAATCTGCTACATTTTCTTTGAATATGTAGCCTCAAAATGTGTCCCACTGCTGGGTAAAGAAAGGCCTTTCCTCTTGTCTTCCCACGGTCCAATGTGACGTTTTATTCAGATTTTCAGATTGCACCACTATCTCGTCATGGTCTGTCTTTATCTTGCGGCATCTGTTCGATGACAATTTTTGCCTACTTTTTCGAGTATACTAACTGTTGAAGGATTGTAACAAAACGCATATGATTGGTCACTGCTGGCGCCATCTATAATATAAGGAGACCTCTGTATGTCAGTGTCTGTGTAATAAAAAGTTTTTAGTTTGCTACCGTGCTTCCATTGTTTCATTACAGGTTATGGACCCAGATTTTATTAAATTAGTGAATTGTGCATTTTGTGAAAGTTAAGACTATAAAAATGGCTACAAGTATAATTTCGACTATACCGAAGCTAAAGGGGCGAGAAAATTATGAAGATTGGGCGTTCGCGGTGGAAAATTTTCTCATCTTGGAAGGAATGGATGAATGCATTTCACAACCAGGGAATGCTAACGACGCAAAAGCAAAAGCGAAGATTATTTTGACCATTGATCCTAGTTTATATGTACATATTAAGACTGAAACGAGTGCAAGTGCATTGTGGTTGAAGTTGAAGAGATTATTTGACGATACAGGGTTTACAAGACGTATTGGATTATTACGTAACCTCATTTCGATTCGTCGTGAAAACTGCGATTCTATGTCTCAGTATGTAACCATGATGGTAGAAACCAGTCAGAGATTGAATAATACAGGTTTTAAAATTAACGACGAGTGGGTCGGCTCATTATTATTGGCAGGATTGCCTGAAAAGTTTGCTCCGATGATCATGGCGATCGAGCATTCTGGCATAGAAATTACTGCAGACGCCATTGAGACCAAATTAATAGACATGGAGGACGGAAGTGAAGTCACAGATTCACAGCGTGCATTTGTGTCAAAAGGTTGGCAGCACAGAAAACACAAAGCCACCAACCTGCAAACGTCAAACAGAATGTCAACGTCAAATACTTCAAAAGACAAATCGCACCTAAAATGTTATAAATGTCAGCAATATGGACACTTTATGAATCAATGTGAAAAGATAAATAAAAACAAATCTTCAAAATCAACAACTGCTTTCAGCGCAGTATTTCTCAGTGGACACTTTAGCCGTTCTGATTGGTATATAGACTCGGGGGCTAGCATGCATATGTCGGCAAATGAAGACTGGTTAAAAAATCTCTCGAATGTAGACGAAATTAAGGAAATTACAATTGCTGATAAGTCAAACATAAATGTTAAAGGCAGAGGCGACGTGCAATTAACAACAATCGTTCTCAATAAAGAACACGACATTAATGTTAGCGGAGTTTTGCTAGTGCCAAGTCTTGCCACGAATTTATTGTCAGTCAGTCAATTAATAAAAAAAGGAAACAAGGTAACTTTTTTAAATAATGTATGCCATATTCATAATCAGGAAGCAGAATTGGTAGCAACAGCTGATCTTACAGAAGGCGTATACAAGTTGAATGTCAAAAATGTTCATTGTATGTTAACGTCAGTTACTGAGACTGTGTGGCATAGACGCCTAGGACATTTGAACAGCAGTGACCTACAAAAAATGAAAAATGGAGTTGTTCAAGGAATGTCATACACAGATAAGTCCCAGATAAGTAAGTCAAATTGCAAAGTATGCTGTGAAGGGAAGCAGTCACGGTTACCATTCCCAAGTGATGGTAACAGACGTGCAGAATTGCTAGGTCTCGTGCATGCTGATGTTTGTGGGCCAATGGAGACAAAGACCATAGGTGGCTCAAGATATTTTGTCCTCTTCGTAGACGACTACAGTAGAATGGCTTATGTTTACTTCATAAAATCAAAAGCAGAAGTATTTGAAAAGTTTAAAACATATAAGTCATTAGTAGAGAACCAAACTAACAAGAGGATAAAAGTATTAAGAACTGACAATGGGTTGGAATTTTGCAGTAATGAGTATGAAAAATTCTTACAGAATGCAGGTATAATTCATCAAAAAACAAATCCATATACGCCAGAACAAAATGGCTTATGCGAAAGGCTTAACAGAACAGTAATAGAGAAAGCTAAGTGCATGTTATATGATGCAAATCTACCCAAGAAGTTTTGGGCAGAGGCTGTCAACACAGCAGTATATCTGAGGAACATATCAGTTGCATCAGGGCTTAATGACAAGACACCATTAGAAGTGTGGACTGGAAGTCAGCCAGATATTAGCCATTTGCGCATTTTCGGCAGTAAAGTAATGGTACACATACCGAAGGAAAAAAGATTAAAATTTGATAAAAAATCAATAGAATGTATTCTCCTCGGCTATCCAGACAATGTGAAAGGTTACAGGATTTACAATCCAGTGAATAACCAGATATTTACTAGTAGGGATATTGTGGTAATTGAAGAAGGGATTAAGAATGAATCCATTAATATAGAAATAAATGAAAATTCAGCAGATTCCATAAAAAAGAAAGAAATCAAAGATGAAGTAAACACAGAAAAAGTGGGAGACACAGATCATCATGTGGAACAGAAAAATGTTATGCCTGAAACAGAAATTAATAAGGAAGAACAACAACAACAGCCATATAGTAATCCCGATGGAGATGATTATATAGATGCAGAAGAGAAGGCACAAGTGAATACTACTATGTCAAAGACGAAGAGAATTCGCAAGCAACCTAACTGGTATGGAATCAGTGGTATATGTGTCAACAGCATCAAAGATAGCGATGTTGATCTAACTGTGGAACAAGTGTTAAGTGGACCTGAGAGTTTGCAGTGGAAGCGAGCTATGGCAGAGGAGCTTAAATCCTTTGAAGACAATGATGCCTGGGAGTTAGTACATCTTCCAGATGAAGGTACTGTCGTTCCATGTAAATGGGTGTTTAAAAAGAAGTTAAATCCAGACAATAGTGTGCGTTACAGGGCCAGGTTGGTCGCTAAGGGCTTCACCCAGAGGCCAGACTTTGAGGAAGTGTTTTCCCCAGTGTTACGACATTCAACATTAAGGTTAATGTTCGCATTAGCAGTTAAGTTAAACTTAGACATTTGTCACTTAGATGTTAACACAGCTTTTCTGAACGGTTTTCTGTCTGAAACCATTTATATGCAAAAACCTGCTGGTTTTAATTGCAATGATGACAACAAAATTCTTAAATTAAGAAAAGCAATCTATGGTTTGAAACAATCATCTAGAGCCTGGTATCAAAAGGTTAATGACCTACTTAATATACTTGGTTATAAGAAATCTCAGTTAGAACCCTGTTTGTTTACAAAAATGAGTGGTAACTATAAAACTATAATCCTATTATATGTTGATGATTTCTTTATCTTCTCTAATTGTGTAAACGAAACTAGAAAATTGAAGCAAGAACTGTCATCAAAATTCAAAATAAAAGATTTAGGGTGTATTAAACGATGTTTAGGCATGAATGTTAACTTTGATAGAAAGAAAGGTGTAATTGCTATTGATCAAAAAGATTATATCGATGAGTTAATTCAGAAGTTCAATATAATTGATAGTAAAACAGCTAGGACACCTATTGAGACAAAATTAAACATAAGTAAGGCCGATGTATGTGATAATAAGCTGCCTTATCAGCAATTGATAGGTAGTATGATGTATTTAGCTGTACTTACAAGACCAGATATAGTTTTTTCTGTTAATTACCTGAGTCAATTCAATAATTGTTATACTCAGGAATAACTAATGGGCTTATGCATTGAGGGTTCTTAAGTATTTGAAGAAGACTAAATCTTTCTGTTTAAAATATTTTAAAGATGGTAATGATGCAATTCAAGCCTATGTAGATGCTGACTGGGCTAGCAATCCCATTGATAGGAAGTCATATACAGGCTATTTCTTCCAGTTATCAGGCTGTGCTATTTCATGGGAGACCAGAAAGCAAAGCACTGTTGCACTGTCAAGTACAGAAGCGGAGTACATGGGTTTGTCAGACTGCTGTAAGGAGGCCATTTATCTTAAAAATTTGCAGTATGAAATAACAGGTGATTCATACACTATTGTTATATTTAATGACAATCAGTCTGCCCAGAAGTTGTCAGCTAACCCCATGTACCATAAGAGATCGAAACACATAGATGTTAGATACCATTTTTGCCGAGAAAATATTGCTGATAATATTGTAAAAGTGCAATATTTGTCGTCTGCTGAAATGCCTGCAGATTTACTCACGAAAGGTTTATCGGCAGACAAACATTATAAGTTTTCAAAGATGTTGGGTCTCACATAGATATAATTTCACTATTTTTTTTTGTTAAGTGGGAGTGTTGAAGGATTGTAACAAAACGCATATGATTGGTCACTGCTGGCGCCATCTATAATATAAGGAGACCTCTGTATGTCAGTGTCTGTGTAATAAAAAGTTTTTAGTTTGCTACCGTGCTTCCATTGTTTCATTACACTAACACGCAATGGATCAACGTAGATTTAAGGTCTATAAACCCCTTTTCACACTGCTATAATCCAGAATCACATTGATTTATACTAATAAATGTAAAAGGATGAACTCGCCAATTAGCCATCGTGTGCAATTTTAAGGCTATACATCCCACATACACAAGACAATATGTAACGGGAGGTAGAGGGTGCACGCAGTGATCCAACGGCTACTGGGCGCACTTGAGTGGGCTCATTACCCCTTTCTCACAGAAGATTGCCTTGAAATGTACTGCATTCCCCACTTTATCCTACTCCCAAATGTACGTGTTTCAGAAGTAATTGAGATACGCCAGAGCCCATTTTCCAACCTTTTCTTTAAATCCATTCCTACGTCTCTAAAGTTAGGCAGTGCGTCCGGGAACGTGTCAACATTTGTCATTCGGGACTGAAGTTGTCATGTAACACGGATATCTATGGACGGCGGCATCTACTTATCACCAGATGAACTGTAAGCTCGCCACTTTCTTCCTTGTATTATAACGTCCCACTGTATGGCTCAGGCCTCCCCCGCAGGCCCAGTGTGGATTGGTAGCTTCGTTTTATACAAAAAAAAAATAGGCATGAGTAGGTAGGTCCATGTCGAGCAGTAGACGACTAAAAGGTTGGTTGGGGTAAGTAAATAAATGTAGGTGGGTAGTTTACTTGTCGTCTCTGGCAGGTGGTCGATCGTCGCGTGTGGGTGGCGCGCGGCGCTCGGGAGAGCGAATGCGCTCGTCGCGCGGCGGCTCGCGAGGGCGACCTACGGATTCAACAATTATATTGTTAGTTTTTTTTTTCAAATTATGAATATGACTGGTGACGATGTATAATACCTGAAGGCCTATTCAGATATAAGCGGTATTCGCAGCCGCCTGTGATAACGTTTAGCCAACATCTCGCCGGGTACTTTGTACGAGTAGCGCAAGTGACGAGAGTTCGCGGGGGGCGAATACTGCCTAGGCGCGCGTATTACCGCTTGTTTATGCGATACTGTTAACACGGGGCCTAGGCCGCTATACGCGGTATATCGCTACCCGAAACGGCTAGCGAATATAGTTTATATCTGAACAAGCATTAAAACTTTTATCGTGATTTTTTTATTATTATCGCGGTCTATAAGGGGTGCTATCACAAAACACTGATGTTAATCTATTGGCGTGTGTTCTGTTTTATGTTTTAGGTGTTTAAATAACAGTTAACTGTATTTATATCTTCTATCGATGTTTGTCTATATAAACAATGATTGTATTTCTATATAAATATTGATGTTTGTTTTTTCGTCTTCTATGCGCTCCTAAACCGTTCGTTAGATTTTGATGAAACTTTGGTGAGTTGTAGTGCGCGCGCCCGTGAAGGTTTCTGACAAAAAAATCTAACACATTGCAACGCATGCCGGGCACAGCTAGTATCAAATAAAAATAAATGAATATGGCTCATTTGTTGCCGTGTTTCATTGGTCAGATTAATGCAGTATGTCTAATTTAGTTATTGAAATTTTGTACTGGTATTAATTAACACAGACATCCATGTAAGTCAATATCTGTCGCGTCACACCAGATTTCCTTTACCTCCGAGGCCTACCATACAGTAATTATTGACAATTACAGATGGGATTTATTTCGGAGGAACAGTTTGAATAACAGGGCCCAATGAAAGTCCAATAAGC
Source organism: Sesia apiformis (assembly GCA_914767545.1). Taxonomy (NCBI): domain Eukaryota; kingdom Metazoa; phylum Arthropoda; class Insecta; order Lepidoptera; family Sesiidae; genus Sesia; species Sesia apiformis. The sequence continues at coordinate 3,798,785 of OU611968.1, forward strand.
CCAAGAGATTTTTTAAATTTCGTGCTCTTTTCTTGTGTTAACGTTTTCTTGAGCTACATACAAATTGCGATTGTGTACTTTGTTTTCCTATCCAGCGTTTTACTTATACGGAGTTACCATATAGTAAACCAGCTCACAATAACAAAATAGCCGTTACAACAGTAATTATAAATTATGTCTGAATAACTTAAATAATAACCATAACCAACAATAACGCTAGAACGCCGGAAGAGTATCATCATAGCAGTACATGGAGCGTGTTGTGCTCCCTCGCAGCGCCGGTCACGATCAGATATGACGAATTGCAATGTACATTACATGGAAAAAACTATACATACACCAGTTAAGGAGAAAATCAACGTCAAGAAAATCATACTCCTCGCAGGGCTACTCTGAACTTATATTTACCAATGACATTTGTTACTATTTTCAAATGTAAATCAATGTATGAACGCTGTTTATTATTCATTTGGGTACGGCAAAGTTATACAATTAAAAAATGATTTGAGTATATAATTAAGATAAAATTGAAGTCTAGCATGTATTCCAATTATAGACTAGCAACATCATGGATTAAAACTTACTTAAGACTAGATTATGATACAAAAAAGAATATAAATTGAAAGAAAAAAAAAAAAGATTTTGGTTTTATTTTTTAATAGTAGGTATTGAAAAACACAGATAATCGAAAATAAATTAGTTTATTTCAGTTAATTAACTGTATGTTGGATACGCATGAATATGCTAGAGTAGCACAAGATTTGGATTTTGCGAAAAAAATGTGCGTGTGATACGTACCGGCTCGCCAGGGCTCTGTCTTCTTCTCGGCGCGCTCGGGCTCTTTGCCACGCCAGGGCTCCGCCGCGGGCTCGCCGCGCCGCCAGCTGCTCATCACGTTTGCCTTCTGCTCCTCGATCTTGCGTTGTGCTTCCGCTTCTTTAGCGCGTATCTTGGCTTCCGTGCGCGCGAGCATTTCTTGGTGTTCCCTGTAACAGTAAACATTAAATGGAATACGTTTATAAAATAATGTACATGATAGAAATTAATAAATAAATAATCAACTAGGATATGAGGTCCCTTAATGCATCGGTTGTTCTTAACTATGTATGTATATATCTACGTATTTATAAAAACACATTGTTTCTTTATTGCACCATTGGAGTACCTCTGTTCATCTACAGAGTTCTCATTACCACCCAAAGGTTGTGTGGACGAAATCGTTTTAGCGATAAGACCGCGCCGATTGTACTTCTAGTCACTTGTATTGTTGTGTTTTTCTTCTGTATGTTTTGATGTACAATAAAGTATATCCATCCATCTATCTATGTAGGAATATGAGTAACATTTTAACCTTATGTCATCAGCCTATGTCTCTCCACTGCTGGATGGATACAGGCCTCTCCCAAGGACCGCCACCGCACATGGTCTTCAGCTCTTTTCATCCACCCACTACCGATAGTTATAACATTTTAAAGTCTTCATTTATTAAAAGTCACGTGACGTCACAGTAACGGCTACATTGATAGACTTGTCACTGGTCTTCATATACTCTACAATCATACATGTATAAATTTTAGGCAAATTAGTGGAATTTGCCCGTATAAATGGAGCAGCAACATTCATTGTGCAGTTTCGAATGCAATATTGTCGTAAATAACCAGAAATTCAAGCTCAGAAAGAAAGAAAACAAACTGCAGTCAGTTCACATAATTGATAAAATAGACCATCATCATATATGGAACGGCAAGTGTGGATGTCTGGGAGCCCTTAGAACAACCGCTTACGGTGGTAGAACAAATCAGGTATTTGGTTGCACGTATCGCTGAGCGTCTATATTGTAAATTATTTTTACTTGTTTTTAATGTTTTAAGACTGTTTTTTCTATTAAAATAACGTTGGCTGTATGTGTATCCTACTAGTATATGTGATTCCTACATTAGTTTTATGAAACATTTTCCTGAAATTCATTTGGACATTTTTAGCGATAGATTACCAAAATTCAAATTTAAATTATTATCACGGGGGTCTAATCCCTCGAGTAACATTAATCAACCAACATCAGTTTAAAAATCTGTAAAGCTACCCACTTTTGACCTTTTCAATTTATCTAAAAGACTGTTTTTTTATTTCCATTTGCATTTAGATTTATTTTTGTGTCACAGTCTAGCCTAAATAAGTTTTTATTCATGTTGTGCACGTCTATAATTGAGATACATATAATTGGACTTGTCTTATTTTATTCGAATACTCAAATTATGTTTTGTATGTATAACGTTGCCGTGCCTAAATAATAAATAAATAACTAATTCAAGCGTGTGATTTAGTATGTGCGTCCCCACCTGTCCTCCTTCTCCTTGCGGTCGCGCAGCGCGGCGAGCTCCTCCTGGTGCTTGCGCTCGCGCTCCTCTCGCTCGCGCACCTCCGCCTCTTCATGCGCGCGCCGCGCTTCCTCCGCCGCCAACTCCTCCGCGCGGAGCTTCTCGTTCAACCACTGTGTACACACAATGTTCAACCAACTGTTCAAACTAGGGATGGCGAAATAAGATCGATTAATAAGAAAATAGATTTTGGCTAAAAAAATTTAAGATCGATCTCACGTAGTGAATCGATCCTAGGAACCGCAAAAATCTAATAGATTTTTGTTTTAATGACAAATCGTAGGATACTGGCGTTGACACACTTGTTTTAAGTATTTTTTTCAGATAAATTGAAAATTGTAACTATTTTACGGTAATTCCACGTAAAGGGAGGATATTTCTTTCTTTGATACAATAAAAATAAAAATAAACGCTCTAAAACATTAAAACTTTAATGAACAGTGTTTTTATTAATGCTATATTACTAATGCACAAACAATTTTTGAAAAATACACTTTCATTTAAATGATACGATTCTGCCAGTTTACTTTAAATTACTAGAGGTGACTTTTACATAGTAAGATTTTGTTGTTTCTCGTCGATATTGCGGTATAATTACATATTTACTAAAACCTAGTATTGTCTAACGTGAAGACATATTAATTTTGTGATGAATTTCAGACATTGCATACTATGTCACATCATTGAATTTCACGCTACGCTACGCTAAATACCACCGTTACGCTAAATATAGCTATAAGTTGTTATAAGACAGCCGGTGCCAATGTTTAATGTTATATTTTAACCAGGCGACGTAAATACAATGTTTTATGATTTTAATAATATCACAGAAATTTACGGTTTCAGATGTGTCACACACCTGTCACGCAACAGGTATGACTTTTATGAAAATATGATGGGAAATGTCTGTTGTCTTCCATTTAACTTTTTAAACTTTCGCGCTTTGTACACATTTTAGGTCGTAAATCTTGTAATATTTCCTTAGGTTTTCGCGATTACTATACATAGCAGAACGGTTTAAATCGCGTATATTTAACATTATTTTTATCCCGACGTTTCGAACACTTTGCAGTGGACGTGGTCACGTGGTCACAGTCACCCCGTGACCACGTCCACTGCTGTACAGTGTCGACTGTACATGTTTTAGCTTACGTTGCGATCTACTTGAGACCGCGTAATTTATAATAAAAACCAACATCATTCCGATCAGTGCATAACTAACACGCGGACGATAAACGTCAACGAAGGAACGGCCAATTATTTTACCTACATAATAATGTATCTTTAATTATAATAAATCAGTTCAACTTTAACGTAACTTCAATGTTCCTTCAACGCACTCCAACACTACAAGCAAGTGTAAGGGCTAACTGGCTCCTACAACTGCAGTGTTCGAAACGTCGAGATAAAAATAATGTTAAATATACGCGATTTAAACCGTTCAAAGTTGTTTAATTGCTACGTAAATCTTGTATTTATATTGTATTTTTTCTATTTAAGCTTAAAACATGTCAATTTCACTGTGCATTGACTATTTTCCCCTAATAACTAAAAAAATGAAAGAATAGAAGATAAAAGTTAAAAAAATAAAAGTACCCGTAAATAACAGTTAATAGGTATATATTTATAAATAAGAGTATGTATTTACATTTTTAGATATTATTTTGTTAAGTAAAATATGTTTAATTCTGAGTGATAAAGATTATAGGTACGTATATGCGGCAAAGTATAGTGTTTGCGTATAATTCCTACAGACAAGAGGGACGTGCAATGGCGTGTGCCTTGTGCGGTATATAGGTATCAACTGTGACACTTGGTAGCCGATATTTAAGCCTACAACAGTAAAAAGGAATATCAAATGTGTCCATACCTCCTCCCTTCGTTTCTCGACGCGTTGCTTGCGTCGCTCGGCTAGCCGCTTCTGTCGCTCCGCGTCTAGTCGGTCCTGGAAGGCCTGTAGTCGCTGCAAGTGCGCGGTGCCGCGTTCAGTGCGTAATCGCGCTATGAACTCGTCGCGGTGGGTATGCATTCGCGATAGTCGCGCGGCAGTCGCCACGTCGCGGTTGCGCGACTCTGATAAAATATACAATATCATTTGTAAATCGTGTTTTTTAAGATTTTTTGACTTTCACACATATGGTAGAAAATGCCTCTAGGCATTTAGCTCGCCTTTTGTATCATTAAGTGCAATAAATATTTATCTACGAGCAGTGCACCACGACACTTCATAATGTAAATTCATTCACAAGGACATCCATTATCTCATCGCGTTCTACCGCGCCCAATCCAATAAATTAAATCTAATTCCAGTCCATAATCCAATTTCATCTACCCCGTCAAGTACTTATATTTCATTTGTGATAAAAGTTTCTTTATACACTGATCTAAACAGATACTGTTACGTTATGATTTTATTGTATGTATATAGAAAATAAGTGTGAAGTTTCTCAGTGTCATTTTTTGGGCTCATGACAGCTCGAGACTATCGAGAAATAATTATAGAATTAACATACCGTGTTTAAAATTGTATGTGTCTTTAATGAAAGATAATGTCTGGACAACAGCTTACCAATAAGATGTTGAATGCGCTCCTTCTCTTGTTGTTCCCAGAAGGCTTTGTCTTGGACTTGCTTCTCTTCCAGACTCTTCTGGAGAAGTGGAATCTCTTCTATACGCTTGGCACGCTCGAAATAGTCCACCTGATAATTATAAGAATTATACAAGATGCTATTTTAAAGGGAAAGATAATAATTGGTTGTGAACAAAAAGCTAAACTTTGACCTAATGATGAATGGTTAATTAGCTAATATAGTGACATATATTTACAAAGACTAAAACTATACATTTCAAATACGACTCTAAGTTGACATGATAATTATTTTAAGTATGTTAATATACTTTTTTTTAATTTTTTGCCTAGTTTTATATATGTATGTATACAATTTCTAAATTGGTGTATATGCGCGCGCAGCGTCTGATTTATTCGGTATTAAACCAATTTCATTTACTACTTACATAATATGACGAAGTTAGAATAAAAGAGAAGGAAGATACAACCTTTCTTAAAGCCAAGACGCAGAAATCAATATATTGGTATTTTACAAAAAAGTACAAAAGATGTCATGTGATAATATTTACCTTTTTGTCCTGTGACTTGAGTCTCGCTTGCAATTCGCGACGCTCCTTCATTAGTTCTTCAGCCTCGCGCTGAGCAATCATCTCGGCGTCTAATTTCCTCAAGTCCTGAAAAGTGAATTAAGAAGTTTTCTAAAAAAATATGAAAAATTGGGGACCAGCAGACTGACCATAACAAAACCAAGAAATAATTTAGAAAAAAAAAATCCATATTGAAAGCTTTCGTATTCATGGATATGAATTCCTTGAAACTTAATTATGTGACGCTCATAAATCACAAAATCATGATATTATTTATATCTATTTGTTTATTTTAAGTTTCAATTAAGTTAACCGTTTGAATGTTTTTGGGCTCTCGTGCAAGTTTGTTAAAAAATATTTCTTTGGAGAATCCCTATCATCTGAGGTGAAAATGAACTTTGAAAAATGAACACTTAAGTGTTACGACTGACTTGTTCTTTAAGCTTCTCGAGCATCTTCTTGCCGGCGACGGTCTGTGAGATGTGCTCCATCCTCTCCTTGAGCAGTCGCTCCTTCATGATGGCTATTTCGGAGGCGTGGCGTCTCTTCTCGCGCTCTTCTCTCTCTTGTTCCAAACGTCTTGCTTCGGCTGCAGCCGCAGCTCGGAGTTGCTCTTCTTGACGCCTGTGGAAAAAGAGTATTAAGTATCATACAAAATACAGTGAACATTTAATCAAATACATGTCAAAAGATGTCAAAACACATTCCATACACGTTAACTAAAAACAATACGAACTTCCGATGTAGCAAGAGAAAAGTAGTATAAATAATACAATGATATCAAGTTATAAAATTATAGTAAATAAGCTTAAGGTGTAACTAACTATGCATGGATTGAGCATTAACATTTCTTATATGTGAATAACCTAAGCTGTGTTTAAATTATAACTATTATAAGTATTTATTCTTTTAATATAAAATGAAAAGTTTACACAGTCATAATTTTGAACATCTTTGATTTGATTCATCTTTAAACTTAATCGAGATATACGACCCAAATAATTTTCAAATTCATTAAGAAATGTGTCCTACATTTTGTCTACAAATGTTAACAAACCTCGAAACTGATTGTTATTATGGATTCAGCTGGTTACTTAGTGCAAAACTGGAAAGTCGTGGTCTGTCTGTCCCCATGCACTAGGCAATGTGTACGAGCGGATAGTGTACAAGCGGAAGCGGTTCCTGAGTTGACTTCCTCATCACACCTTATAGTCAACAATCCCCATTTCTACTTGAATTAAGAACTAAACTATTGATATGAATTTCACTAGTAACTGCATTAGCCATTAAGGGGTCAATAAATCTCCACATTATGGCTTGAGGAGTATAGCTTGGAAAAAAATATCTGAGGATAATAATAATGAACACCCATGATAAAAGATAATGGTTATGGTTTACAGTTACGAATCTGTACGTTATGTGCGACTCACCTGAGCTCCTCCTCCTCGCGTACAGTATTGAGCCGCTCGATGTACTCCTTGCGCTCCTCGATGATCTTGTGCCGCTGCAGCACTCTGTGGTGTTCCGCGTGCTTGTTCTCATGGTAGTGCTGTACCATGAGCGCGCGTGCTCGCTCGCGCTCCGCTCGGCGCCGTTGAGGAAATAGGGTTGCCACGGTGCGAGAGAGTACTTCTGCGGCACGTACTAGCTGCTCGCGCACCTGCACACGAGTACAAACATTTTATTTGTTTATTAAAGCCTACTATTGTTTTAAAAACCTAAAAATGTTACATAATTTTTTTTTACAGAAAAATGGGCAGCAGATGAGCGAGCATACAGTCCACCTGATGGTAAGTGGATACTGTCGTCCATAGACATCTGCGATACATGCGAACATTGGTCTAGAATGACAAACGTTGGTACGCCCCCGGATGTGCTGCCTACCTTTGGAGATTAAGAAATGGATTGGGAAAATGGGGAGGGACGGTAATGGACTCTGGAATATCTTCCTCACTTCCGAAATACGTAAGTACATTGGGGAAATACGATAAAGTAGGAAATGCAGTACATTTCAAGTCAGTCTTTTGTGAGAAAGGGGAAACGTGGAGTGCACCCAGCGGCCGTGGGAATGCAGCGTGCACTCTCCCCCCATAAATACCAATTATGTAACAAGTTTTTATATTAAGCTTTTTATAGACAATCTAACGATCTACTTATAAATAGATAAACAATTAATAAATCACAATTTTGTAGATAAACTCAAGCTACACATCATTCGATATCTTAAAATAAATAAATAAATTTACAACGAAAATTAAAACCAAAAACAACAAAAAAAAGGATAATCGAAAAACATCGAAATGAATATTTTTATTGTCTCTGCAAAACCGGCCAGAACTTTAAGGCGCCAAAGCCGGCCTCCTTCCAGAGAACATTGAAACAGGTCTAAATAGGGATTCTGCTCGGTGATATCATTAATATTCATTAAGCAGGCGCGAGAGCCCGCGGTAGAGGGGCGTGACGGGCCGATGCTATTCTGTACCCAGGGATGTCAATCAACGCACTGCGACATTGTTTGACGTGTTTGAAGTGTATTTTATTATACATACACTCCTCATATATGTATAATTATCATATAAGACAGTCACCTCAGATTCCAGCTCAGATTACTAAGTGAAGTCAAATTACAACACACTGGTGACATAAATCAACACAGGAAAGAAAATTGTTACTAACTTGTTCAGCGGGCGTGGCTTGCAGTATGGCGCCGCCACATGCTTCATCTGCAGTTGAACACCACTCACCACCACCGGCTTCTACGCCGAAGTGAACGCATCTGAAAATAAAAGGCATCATTTGTCAGGTAAATTCTACCTACAATTGAGTATACATATTAATATCTTTTCATTAGTGCTAACCCTTCTGGCTAATTGTTTAATGTTATCGAGCCTCCTCACAAAAGTATCAATTATTGTTAACAATTAATGCTAGAGAACATAATATACTCTTTGAATAGGCAAAAAGTAAAAATATAACAATTAATTTTAACAACCGCTTTGCAATTGGTAGTGCAAAGGCTTCTAGAACTGATACGTATTTGAAACAGTTTAAAGATAAAAAGGTCTATTGGCTTAGTTTTCTCTTTGTTTCTTCCCAGCATATAGCATTGAATGTGGCGTTATTTAATAATTATTTATTTCATGGGTAATTAATGGTAATTTTACAATTATAAATGGAATTATACATAACTCAATATCAACAATGCGGCTTCTAAATACCCACTCTCAATTTTGATGTCTCACTGAAGGAACCCAGTTGGTGGATATTCATTATTCAATATACTGCAGATTTGTTTTAATTCTCCGATTATGTGCCCGAGAATTTGAGGGAAAAAATAAATGGAATAATTGTAGGGAAAAGTTACCCTAATCATCTATCTGATGTGCTTGTTGCATATAGGTCTTATATGACTCCGTTATTATCTTCCATTCTTGTAGATGCTGCAATTAACATTTGCCATTTTGGAGTGAAGTTGGCATGTTACGAGGACGTTCATGAGAGTAAAAACCTGAACCGGATTACCACTGCCGTACACACCTGTTGGCATGGTCGACTCGTATCTGCATGTCGTTGTGCCTCACACAGTCGACCAGCAGCCGCTCCAGATGGAACAGGTCGTCGGTGCAGGCCAGCTCGAGCAGCCGCGAGAACTGCACGCACGCGTAGCACTGCGCCACTTGACGGATCAGACGGACTAAGGCCACGTCGTTCAGAGCCGACGTGTATTGGGCGAGGGGGGAATCTGCAAAGAACGATTTTCTCAAGTCTCTGTCTCCAAAAACACTAAAAGTGTTACAGTAATGAGTGAGCAATATCAATTCCCATCCCATACTATCCCTCCCAATTTTCCGAATCCTTTCTCAGAATCTGTAGTGTCTATGAATACTAAATCAAAACAGTATAAATACACCAAAACTTACTAGGTTCCTCCTGCAATGACTTGATGACGCCCTTGACGTTATGGCAAATAGTTAACGGATCAAACTCCACCTCCAGCCAGGAGTAGAGTTGCTGCAGTTGAGGCGATGCCAGCGCCACAACGTTCAGCCGAACCACATCTGAAAAAAATATATAGTTAAAGCTTTGGGCAAGTTACATTTGCATGATTACAATTATTATTTTTTGCATTCATGATCAGGTTATTATATGGGAAATTTAATATTAGTTTTCGTAGATTTAACTGAAAATATAGATTGAAAAAATCATGAGTAATTTTTAAAACCTTTTTAGGTCAGAATTAATAAAACTTAAGAATTAAATTATCATTGGGTGGGACCATCTACAATGAAATTGTCTATTTAAAATACTCTACTTGTTTACTAATTAGGAATGATGAAAGATGGGGAGAGTGATAAAATTCTTTAACGTACCTTTAAGCAGGTTGGCTCTAGTTGGTGGTTGGGCCAATCCAAGCAACACAGCGAGACGCTGAGCCTTTTCAACGGGACTTTTGTCCGTCTCCACGAATCTATCAAACTCTGGGTGGAGAGATGGTAGTGGTACTGATAGAACCGCTACAAGGACACGACACGCCATCCTAGTGGGAGACAAAAAAGCTAATTTTTCATAACTGTAAATAACTTTCATTTCATAACTTCATCCTGGACACCTGAATCGTGCCATCCTGCATTTTCAGTGTTGATTGCTTGAAGCTTAAAAAAAATGTTTGATCAATGTTTTTGTGCAGTTTTGAGCTAGCATACTAAGTATCATTTCAGTATGGCATTGTTCCAAATTAGAATTCAATGTATTGAAAATTGAGTTTAAGTGTAACAAGTCGTGTGTCCGTCTACCTTTCTCATAGGGTAGACTTGTATTGGATTTTTGAAGAAAAACCTAAAAACCAACCTAAAAAAAAATTGTTTATTCAGTAACTTGTACTGCCTCCAACAGCGTTTACGACGGTCGTTATGGGGTTTGGCATGGAATCAATCAACGGCACTATGACGTGTTGTGGAATGTTCTCCCATTCTTCCTAGAATGGCAGCTATCAGCTGATAGCTCAGCAAGAAGTCCAGACCTTGCAGGAGCTCCTGCAAGGTCTGCGGAGCTGGGTGGTGAGATCGAACAGGCCTCTTTAGCTCATCCTATTAATGCTCTATGGGATTCATATCTGGACTTCTTGCTGGTTGTTCCATGACTGTGATACCGACATTTTGAATATATTCCCTGACGATTCCTGCAGTGTGCGCTCTTGCATTGTCATGCATAAAAATGAAATCTTGGCCAACAAACCCAGCATATGGCATCACACGAGTTTCTAGGCATTGACGAATGTAATGGTCGCCATTTAGTGGCGGCAGCCGTGGTCCCATCACACACTGAAGCCCAGTTTTGCTTTCAACCATAACTAACTTTTTCTTCAATACAGCACTGCACAAAACGTTCTCCCTGTTTTCGGTACACATTCCTCCTTGCATCATTATCATACAGCATAATCTTGGATTCGTCAGTGAAGAGTACCTGGCTCCATTGACGTTGAGTCCAATGTAAATGTTCGCGCGGAAACTCAAGGCGCGCACTTTCGGTGAGCTCGTGTCAGTTTGGACCCATTGGCTGGCCTATGTGGTTCTATATCAGGTTCTTTGTGTCTCCTTCTAACAGTCCGAATGCTAACGGTCACTCCATGAAAGTCTCGAAGCTGTTCTTGGGTATGTAATGAGGTCAGGTGACGATTTTGTAAACTGGTCGTGAAGTTTTTTTTTTTTTATTTTATATAACAACTACATTGAAATATAGGTTACACTAATAGTAAAAACGGATGCCGGTCAGAAAACCACAGGAAAACGTGTTATAGGGGGGATTACTGTATTCAAGTGTTTGCTTATCTGGTTATATACATGTGGACCAATAATGTGAAAGTGACGTTTGGAAAACACAGTTCGATGCTTTTCAATATTGAAGACTAAGTCTTTCCGACGCTTATTTTCAATTAAGTTCTCATCAAAGGGAATAGAATTATGTGTGCGCAATATTACATTAAGAATAAAAAGCTGTCTCACTGTGAGCATTTGACTATCAGAATAAATTTTAGAGGTTGCATATAGATTTGGTTTCTTGTAGATAATCTTTAGTACTGCCCTCTGTGCCCTTTCAACTTGTAACATTGCAGTTTTATCAGCTCCACTCCAAACGGCTATACAATAAGTTAGAAGCGATTGACAGAGAGCAAGATATATCATTTTTAGAGTACTGAAGTTTGCGACCTGTCGGAGAATTTTAAAAATATAAATTAATTTTCTAACTTTAGAGGTTAAATTTTGAATGTGTTTATGCCAATTTAATGTATAGTCTATAGTTACACCCAAGTACTTAATATCAGAGGTTCTAGTCAAAGGCAGACAAGAGCAATCCCTAAGAGAGTCAGGACATTTATGGACTCGTATAGTAAACGCATTACAAGGTTGAGAGGATTTACGGTGAGAGAAAGTAAGGAATTTGGTCTTAGAAATATTTAGTGTTAACTTGTTATTTGCAAGCCAGTTAGACACAACTTTCAGTGTACTTTCAGCCAACAGGCGACCTTCCTCCCAATATTTAGCGTGTATCAAAAGCGCAGTATCATCTGCAAATGTAAAAATTTTACAGTTAGGTAGGCGAAGAAGACAAAAATCATTTATATAGATCAGAAACAAGGTCGGTCCGAGCACACTACCCTGCGGAACTCCGTAACTTAACTGGTCCTCATCACTAGTGCGAGAACCTATTTTAACAAATTGAGTAACAAAGATAAACCAATCTTGTCTTTCCGTCGTCACTAGGAATCGTGGCCCTCCTGGACGGCAAACGAAGCCGCCGGTCTCTAGGTATTGAATTAAGGTATTAATTGAGGTCTCTATTAAATGAATTTAATGGCTTAAATTCAATTTCGCTGACTAAGCCCAGACTAAAGAAGTGACACAGTTTGTGTGACTATTTCAGATGCAGTATATTTTAAGGTCAAAATCGGTTCAATCGAAAAATTTAATGAAACATTCATTGAAAAACAACACCAATAAATAAAAAAAACTGATCCAAATCAAACTTTCTGCTTCCTTATGTTTTTAGAAACAATGAATTGAGTCAGCTTTTTTTCTGTGGTTCAAATTTGGAACCAAAGCCAAATTGAAACCAATTTGGAAATAGCACACCAAAATGATGGTGTATATACCAGTTTCAAAACTGCATAAAAACTTTTTCTTTGACATTTATTTTAAGTTTCAGTATTTTAAGTACATAAAAATCCAGGGTGGCTCGATTCAGCTGTTCGTGTCCGGGAGTGTATTTATCTATTTAAACGGGTATTATAATATTATTGTATTATATATTATAATCTATTTAAACGGTATTAATAATGCGAAAGTTTACATTATTTATTTTACTCGACGTTCCGGTTGGGTTGCACCAATCATGGTCACAAGCTGACTGAAGAGGCAAACAATAAGGAAAACATGTGCGTTAAATAGATTTAAATACGCCTTGAAATAGATAAATATGTGTAAATATATAAACAAAAGATGGACTTAATGCTGCTCCACCTTCTATTAAAACAATAAAGTGTAAATAAATAAATATAACCTGTATTCCACAAAGAGAGTAATTAAACGACCGTTGTGTTTTCACTCAGTATTTTTACATTCACAGATCACTATATATATGAATATTTCATACACTTCATACTATTCAGCACAATAAAGTATTAAGGCACACTATTAAGGCCTGATTACTGGACTGCATTAATAATGTCTTTTATTTATTTATTTAAGCTACATTACACAAGTAATTGGGTTGTTGAAAAAAAAAAATTTTTTATCATTAATGGAAAGATCATATACACATTTTATAACAAAACTATTTTTAGTTTTTTTTTTTTCGCTTTAATTAAAAAGTTATATTTAATTACAAATAAATTTTTGAATCCAGTACCGAAAACACGCGGACAGTTCCCGAACAAACCCGAGCGCGTGTGACGTCACAATGTTAATTTCTACTCATTGTAGCACACAGCTGATACAGTATTTTGACTATTAATCGATTAAATCTTGTTATTATCGTCAATATATTAATAAATATATCGAAAATGTCTAACCTTAAAAGTTATCGTGCTTGCTTCGTACCATTATGTACGAATACTACAAAAACAACTCCTGAAAAAATGTTTTTAAATGTTCCACAAAATGTTAAACGTCGAAATAAATGGTTCCAAGCAGTGCGACGACCTAATTCCAAAACAACATCAAATTATATTTAATGACGAATAAATCATTTAATATTTTAATTTACAATATTATTTTTTTATAAACTTACCTTGATGCTTTAGCACCTCGAACTTCAGCTGAATTAAACCGAATATCATTTTTAAGAAAATCTGTTATCATAAATATATCCACATCAGGTATATTATCGGAATTAGCCTTTATAAATCCTTTATCACACATAACTAAATAAAAGTAGTTAATATAAATATTTTTTTAAACTAAATGTCCAATATTTGTCGTCAATTTACATGTAGAAGCCTGTGATACTGTACTATCGAGAAATCTTTTTAACATTATGACGTCACAAACATGGCGACCAATCGTAGCGCGTTTGTAGTCACGTGATTCTTTTTAAAATTTTATCAATTTTAAATTGTTTATAATAAATTAAATAAACATTTTTTAAGAGTATTTCGCATCGATTATTAATATAATTTATGATAAAGTTTTAAAATACATAAAAAAAATTGATATTTTTTTTTTTTCAAAAACCCAATTGTACAAATGGCGGACTTAATGCCATATGACATTTTCTACCAGTCGATCACCAGATCAAACAGAAATAGGGATGCAGATGGAACTTTGATTTAAATATGTATAAAAGCAAAAGTTTAAAGTTTTAATATGTATAATAATATGCACAAATAAGGTAAGATTTCATTTATTATTATTATTATTTTTTATAGGGAAGTAGGTGGACGAACAAGCGGTCTCACGTGATGTAAGTGCTACCGCCGCCCAAGGACACCTGCAACACCAGGAGGTATGCGGACAGCCGCTGACCTTCAAAATCCTTTTCACAGGTTTCTTGATGAACCCCATATTGCAAATGGAAAGACCTCTCGAGACAGTTCCATCCACAACCTATGGGTTCGCGGTACAAAATGGATCCTTAACTCTAAAAGCTCAAATAATAACTCTGAAGTAGTCTTTTAGCAAAAGATCTTTTAGTAAAACGTAACTTACTTTTGCAACTCCTCCTGTGTAATATTTTTCTTCATTTCTCTTGAGAGCTGGAAAAGCTTCAATAGAGCAGCGGCGTGGAATAGGCAATGACCTGCCTTCCAGAAAACCAGGGCCAACTTGCTGTAATAGTTAGCCATAGTCTTGGCGACGGGAGTTTTCTTGGACATGTTCATCAGGTTATGAATATCTTCGATGGCTTTGTAGGCTTCCTGTAAAGAGTAAAGAAGAATTTTGAAGTTTTTCTGGATTAAAAAAAGCTGATCACGTGCTTAGGTCAAAAAAGTAGATATTTACTATTTTCAGTACATTTTAGAAGAAAAAACGACATTTGGATACAAAAAATGGGAGTTTGAGTATATACTTTAATGAAAACTTTTATTTAAAAAATTTTTTTAGCTACAGTATAGCCAACATCTACCATACCAATACAATAAAAATGGTGTACCATTTTAGCTACAGTATAGCCAACATCCACCATACCAATACAATAAAAATGGTGTACCATTATATGTAACAAAGTTTTCTATAATTATTTCTACAATTATAATTGCCCTTACCTGCCACAGCTCCATTTGAATGGCGCTATCCAGTTGGAACAGCCTGGTCTCCAAGTTTAGTTGTTGAGTTTCTGGTTTGGTGATGCTCACATTACCAGTTGGTACCTGAAAAAAAATAGTAACTGATATTTAATTTAATGGTAATCAATTAATATCATCTTACAATATCTTACTACAGGCCTCCTTCTGTAATTATGAGGCGGTTTCAGGTAATAAACCATAATCCTGTTTTTTTTTAAATTCTCGGGTTATGTGGGTTTCCTCACAATGTTTTCTTTCGTCAAGGTAGTGATAATTTTAAAACTTCATTATTACTTAATTTCAAATTTAGATTCATTTTAAAATCATATCATTCTTTTCATTAATATATATCAAAACAATATACTTAATTTAATTAATAGAAACAATATTAATGTATATTCGGAATGGCTAACTTCTTGTGGCGTAGAAGGCGCTCAGCCAGGAGCAAAAACTGTGTGCAGCAACGAGCCTAAGGGTTTTCCCGCCGGTAGACCGGCCGAAAGAACGGACCTCAGCATAGAGCGTTGCTTTGGGAGGGTACAGCGAGATCGTGAGACGATGATAAGTTCCCAGGCATGTGCCCATACATGGTAAAAGTGTTGGCTGAAGGCTGTTGTGTTCACTGTGTAGCGAGGGGGGGAATCCTCGTCTCCGCCAGCAGGGATAGTGTAATATGTGTAGCCTGTGAGTGCAGTGTAAGAACTACATTGGCAGCAGTAATTGGGTCATCTGGGACATGTCGAGGACAATGACGGTAAAGGGCATTCCTATCGGGGATATAGATTAAGCTGGCAACTACTAGGGAATTGAGATGGTAGTAGTAGCATAGTACTGTAGTAGTAGTACTGTCGTAGTAGCGTCGGGCTTTCACGTATTTGATGATGGAGGGAAGTTCCAAGTCCTTGAGGAGGTTGACATTTCCCATTTTGTTCTATTTCCCTAATGTGCATATATGTTTTGTTTCGGTAATGAGTGAGATATGCCAGAACCCATTCCCACCCTTTGTATGCCATTCCTCTAGATTTCTCCAATCCTTTCTCAAAATCCATTCTTAAAACTGCAAAGGTAGGCAGCGTATCCAGTGGAGCAATAACTTTTGTCATTCTGGCTGATGTTGTCACATGTCGTGAATATTGCAAGGCCTACATACTAGTTTGCTGCCTCCTATCAATAAAAAAAAAAGATAAAAAAAAAAAGAAGTAACACTGAACTACTCTATGACTAATCTTACTCTTACCACTACTCTACTCTAAAATGAATGAACAAAGTTGCATTCATTTTAGAGAATTTAGACATGGATATTTTTCCCTTGTGCTGTGTGGTGTTGTCCTGCTATAGATTAGTGCACCACCCCATCTGCTTGCATGGGTGTCGTAAAAGGCGGCTAAGGGATAACAAAGCCACTATCACTAGCTCTGAAGAACTACTCCACCTATTAAATAGTGGATTCGCTAAGCTGCTTGGTCAGCATAGCATTTAAAGGTCATTCATCCATCATGCACAAGATAATGTGCATGAGGCGGCCTGTGTCCAGCAGCAGGGAAAGGTTGTATACATTGCATTTTCCTTGTTAATTCTAAAGAATTCAATAATAATTTTGTTGTTGTTATATATATTAAAAATGTAAAGTTACCTTATCTTTTAATTATTGTCTACTCATTATTTAAACCTGTATTGAACAATGTCTCTTTAGATGAAAATAAAGAAAATTTAATTACAAGCTTTTATTTCACTTCACAAGTATGTTTAGGTCAAATCTTGCAAGCCAAATTTGAACCATTTCCTCTAAACTTACGACTTTGAAATTGTGCATGTTTGTTCAGTTTTGATGACAATACACTAAAATGATATAAATAACCTGATGCTGCAGCCAGGATTGCCTCCTTACGAACACACTTCTCAACGGTTAGTAGCACGGACATGAAACTTTGCATATACATTTAATTTTGTTAGCTAAACATGATCTTCATCATGAACTGATGCTGCAGCCAGGATTGTCTCCTCATGAGGGTACTCCTTAATGGTTAGTAGCATGCACATGAAACTTTGCAAAACAAAACATGATTTTCTAAGGTAAGGTAAGGTATTCTAAGGTTACTTGAAATGGATAGATTGAGAAATATTTCTAACTAAAAAGGTGTAAATAAAAACAATAAATTAAAACATTTTTTTTTATATTATTTTATTATAATTTACATTGTAAATTTACTTTGATCATTGGATTTTGCTATTCTGTTTCAATAGAGAATCATATTTTAGGTTTTATAAGCAAATTGTAAAAAAAACAGATCTTACAGTAGGTTTGCAGATATCCTCAAGATGTTTCCGGAGTTTGTCACACAGCTTCCTGAACTCAGTTTTACGTGAATATTTCAGGCAGAACTGAAAAGCCATGCGTGCTATGTCATGGTATAGGGTCTCTACATGTGCATTGGTGCGGAGGAGCTCCAGGCATTGGCAGTAGGACTCCCAGAGAAATTTCACCTGGAATGAAAAAAAGTTAAATGCAGGATTATCTTGTATATTAAACAGCATGACATATATATATAGAATATAAACTTATCTGATGTGTATAATTTATACACAAGATATTAATTTTAGCACCCCATGGTTATAATTTTAGATATTCATTTTAGAATTAATATCTTAGCAAATTAGAACTGACAATAAGTTTCCCTTTCTCAAATAATGTCACAAACTTGTAACACCAACTAACACAAAATATAGGCATGCGGGCAGTAATGCTGTTTGCCTATTATAAAAGAATAATATTTACCCAAGGAGTAAGTATAGTCCTGTCAGAGCGGTCCTGTGCATCTTCACCTGACACTGCACTTAGCAGGATGCTCTCCGGAGTGGCCAGGTTATCCAGGTCATCTGTATCAATGACGGCCTGTGTTGACTGTGCTCTGGCCGCTTCTGTTCTCTCTTCAGCCATTCGGAGGTACCCTCTGTTGAGAAGAAAAAAGGTATTACAAAGTTGGGTTGTCACAATTCCATTTAACAGGTGCATCAATGTTAAGAATGGAATAAATAAATATCAGTGTCAAAAGTGTACCAGCCTAAAAAAAGGTAATATTCTATGAAAAGCATTAAATCATTGAAACTTAATTTCTTGTTGATTTTTTTTAATTGTTAAATCTGCTTTATAAATCTATATTTGACATCCCGCTAAAGAAATAAAGTCACAATCTTGTTTATGGCAGAAATTTAATTCATAAAACATTGAAAACAACAAACATTTCCAGAGTAGTAGTACCATAAGCAAACTTTAAAACACTGGTGAAAAGTGTCAAAAATCACTTTAGATGATTTACTTAGGGGCATGATATGTACTTGGAAATTAAAAATAAGGCAAATAAACAATGGTTATTCTTTTCGTTATATCCAAAACAAGTTTATAGCTTGATTTTAAATTGAAGAAAATCTTGTTTTTTTTTGTATTTTTCTCAATGTCATCAAAATGCACTTGTACATACCATTTGAGAAAATGGGCTGTTAATGTTTTAGACTTAAATTGTGTATTGTAATACTTGAATTTCATATGTTCATAATAGTTAATAGTCCATTTCTAAATAATTAATTTTCAAGAGGCTACCTTTAAGTCATGATGAAAGTAAAATTTTGTAAAATTACAATATAATTCACTTAAAAATAAATGATTAAAATGTCCATAGTTCCACTCTGTCTTAAAGATAAATAACATCTGAGAATGCAATAAACAGTGCATTAATTGTTAATTTTATCTTACCTTATAACTTGTTCCAAAGACCCGACATTTACGGACTGGAACATATTCCTGTATTGGAACAGGCCCTCCTTGGCAATATGTGACTTGCGTAAATCCACGCAGAGCTCCAAATATTTGAACATGATAGGTTCCAAAACAGATTCCGACCAGTTGTACGCCCATTTTTTGTTACGGAATACTTCTTGAAGGGTGTCCAAGGCCCTCGATGGCTTCTCCAGCTCCATAAACTCTGTGGAATCATACCATGTGGGAAATACTACATTACAATAGATGTTTGGTTATATTTTGTGACGATTATGTAAACTTTAGGGTCCGATAGCTAACTAATGTTACAAAATGGTTAGAGTCCTATTTTTAATATTTAATAACACATATTTTCTAACAGCTAGAAGGAAAAAACACTAAAAAATATTCACGTAGAATAAAATGCAACGTGGTAAGAACCGTAAGACCAGCAAGATTTTTGCTCTCACCATTGGCCCTTTTAAGGGCATTTTCCGGTCTCTGACCGTAACGCGCCATATTTTATGTTGCACTGATCACTTCATTAAAGACAAATTTAGCTTTCTAAACACTAGTTATAGAAGAATAAAATATAATTTATTCCTCTTTCACATCGGTCTGTCAGTAGACAGGAACAAAATGGCTACTGCTTTGTCACTGCGTTTCCAATTGTAATTTTCAGTTTCGAAAGAGCACACGATCTCTATGGCTAATAACAAGATTCAATTACTTCTACCATTGGTCAACACGCCAAATGTATCCTTAAGTTTTGATAGCTATTGGTGCAGCAATAAAAGAATAGAGATAAAAAAGGTGACAGGAAATATCTTTGGTTTATAGTCTTTATATTTATTTTTTTAGACTTTTAATATTTATATATTATATAATATTTTATATATTGACGTGTATACTTCAAATGTATTTATTCTTTTGTTTTGTCTAAGTTAAAACCTTATCTTGTTATTGCACTTTGTAACGTTTGGTTCCAAAAGTTCTGAACACCTGAAAACCTTTGGTTAGTTTATATATTAGTTAGTTAGGTTAGTTAGTTACTAATATATATATATTAGTTTGGTTAGTTTATGGTTTCTTTTTTGCAATAAATCTCTTTTATTCCTACAGAAAAGGCGTACCTACCAATGCTTATGTTAGCTGGCTGCAGTGTCCATTTCGCCTTCGAGCGCTTTTAAGCTACCCTTTGGAATGACAGTGACAGTTCGCATATGTACAATTGTCGTTATCATATCACATTCTTTCTTACTCAAATTTTCACTAAAATCCACTATTTCTGGAATACGTAACGAAAAAGTCTATCAAACGAAGAGTCTGTATCTTAATAAATAGAAATAATTAATTTTGTGAACTGAGCATCAGTGAACATAACCTGTTTTGAAAATGCAGTTGGTGATTAAAGTTCGATTGTTTCGAAGTCCATTTACAGTTTGTTATATATCTGAAGATCATTTCGTCCTGCCTGAGAAAGGACATTACAAATCTATCGGTGTAAAGACTGGAGATTGTTGTGAGATTCAAAATAATGAAGAAATTCCAATCAAAAAGAACTCTCTAAAGTTTGTCACAAGTGCATTATTTCTGCACCCTTTTTTGAAAGAATGTTTGTACTCTGAAGTTTATAGGTCGAAGGTTGTGTCCCATTTAAATGAACTAAGTGGATGCCCTGAAAATGGGACTGTGTTCTTAAAGTTGATACTGGAACCTCCTGATAAGGAAGTTATTGATTATGCATGGTAAATATGTAAATAGTACTTTATAGAATACTAGTGTATTAATCTTTTAGAGCATGTGTCATTGGCCACACGCAGGGCAATTTGGCTTTAAAATGATGGCTGTCCAGCTCATTATGCACAAGTGAGAAATTATTTAAATCGAGCTTTTTCACAGACATGGTCTGGGTCCCATTCTATGGCCGCCCCAGATTTTAATCTTTTAGATTTTTTTTACTGGAGTTGCTTAAAAGAGAAGGTTTATGCAAAACCAGTACAAATAACTTAAATGAATTATAGTAAGCCACCATATTAATTAATTAAATGTTGCTTAAACTATTAAATGTTGCTGGCAGTGCAAGACAGATAAAAAGATCTTTTATGAAAAGATGCCACGCTTGCATTCGACTTGGTGGCAGGCAATTTGAACACATTCTTTGATTTTTACTTATTTTATTCTAGATAAATACCTATACTTTATTAACAAGCGCTTTAATTCAAATTCCTGATTATATTATTGAAATATTTTCACAATGAGCTCCTTTTGCAGTAAAATAGTAATATCTTTTTTATACAATAAAACATGGCAAATGTTATACTATTTTCAAAACTACACTAATGGAGCAGTATTTTAAAATAACTTGCCAGGTTAGCAGGGTACATTTTGTTTTCAGTATGAAGAGTCGAAGTTAGCTAATAAAAAAAGAATAACTCGTGAATCAGGGAAAAATGTTTTTTTTTTTTTTTTTACAAAGGTATTAGCACTATTAGTTTTATTTTGGATTGTAATCAATAGCGGAGTTATTCAGGGCTGCATAACATAAATTATAATCTTAGAATATCCAATTTTGTAGCTGTGGCACACAAGAAACTAATGTAAGCTGTCGATTTTCTCAAAATTCATAAAAGTACCATTATCTCGAAAACTAATGATTTTTTTATTGTCACATTTTGTCATTTAGGTCAGTTATGAGCTGGTCTATCAACCCTCCAAGGGTTGACATTGACTTTTGGGACATCCTGTATATGGCCTTATAACGTCATTCTGGCAGCAGGTTGGCGAGTCCACTCTTTAGAGGTGGTGTAGTTCCTAAGGCTTGTGGTGCAGCTTTGTTATCTTTTACTAGACAGAGCCTTACCATTACTTACTAGGAATTTCAATATTTCATTATACCTTAATATTGTGATAGATTCTCAATATTTTTTAGGAGTGAAAGGATATTCAGACTGGTTTGGAGTAAAGTTGAAATAGAGAATGCATTTTCATGGTTGTCCACTCTTGGAGGAGCTTACTCGGCTTTAGGAGACTATTTTGAACATTGCGTAAGTATAATGTAAAAAGTAATGCAAAATGTAAGTAATGTATAAAGTAGGCCTATTTGCTTAGAGATAGATATACCATTACTATGATACAGAGTTAATATTATTATTTCTTTTGTTATTATTATATTACAATATGTAAACTTGTATTACAAGAGTAGTAGCGACAGTGTGATGACAGTCCTTGGGAAGCTGATGGTAAAGTATAGTATTCTGGAACTAAAGACTAATACTTTCTAATTGTTCACTATTTTTTTTTGCTTCCAAATTTTTTTATGGTTCAGATACAGTTTTATGGTTTCAGGTTTTTATGGTTTTAACTTCAGAAACTAAATAAAAATTTGAGCAGTACAGGGCACCTTTTTTTTTTGTAGATTAGTGGGCGGACGAGCAAGCTGGAATTTCAATTAGCATAGGCAGTAATCAGCTACAGTAATAAAACCTACAAATCCAGACTGGATCCTTTGACATCTAATTTTTTTCCAGGCTGATGAAGCAGGAAGAATATCAGTACGACAATACAAGCTATCCAAAATGCTAGGAGATGACGCTTTAGCCGCTCGAAGCAGGCTTTACTCAGCTCTCGCATACGCACAGAAAGGCAAGCTCAAACTAGCGAGACATATTGTCAGGAATGTAGCTGCCTTTGGTAGAGACACTCATGACAAACGGTTAATAAGAATGTGTCAAGGTGTCTGGGCTAAACTAAAGTATTTAAGAGCACAGAAGAAAAAAATGGTAAATAGTAAGGGTGATGCAAATTGGCTATAGTGATTTTTATCATACAAGTACTGAATTTGTACAGAATTTGCTAGTATACAAGGATTATTACACACATTTCCTCTCTGGAGATTCCCTTTAAGGGAGGGGGGAAAATTGGACTTGAAAGCAAATTTTGTCCAAAAAGCCCTCCTGCATAGATTAGGGTCAGAATGTTAATTTACCGCTGATAAACTGCCTTGCTTGCTTATCCATTTTTAAATTATAAAATTAATATATTGATTTATAATTATTTTTTAAACTTAATTGTTAAATACAACTTGGTCTAAGTTAATTTAAGATTTACCTAGGAATGGTATCATTCCAATCTGATATCTACTTCTCTGCCATTCTCTTTGTTATAGTTATTAGGTCATTTTTAGGGATTCAAAGTTGCGTTTGTCCAGTTTTCTCCCTACATAGGTCAGGGAAATTTAGGACAAAATTTACTTTCAGTCTGAGGAGACTGAGTAGTGAGGACTAAGGGTGAATCTCTACACGGGATTTGTGGAATAAAGTATTATTCCAGCCACGACAAGAATAGTCGTGGCTGGCTAGTAGCTACTGGATTCTTGTAACTGGTAATAACAGTATGTAGAAGAAACATTTCAGTCTGAAGTATTAAATAATAGGATAATTTTTACACTTAATGTGTCCATATTGTAACATGAGTACTATAACCAAATATTACTATCAGAGCAAGGGGCATTATTGTCCGTATGGAATTATTTGACATTGGTTAAGATTTTCTAACTGAAAATTTCGTTGTTTCAAGATTCTGTTGAAATAGAAACACGGTCATATATCAGAATTTTAAAATAAAGCCCTTAATTATTGTATTTTTTTTTTAATTTCTCAATTTTCTGGGAAACTCGAACTGAAAACAAAGTCAAGGGATCTTCTCAGATAATAATACAGATATACGTAATTACAATGAAAATGTTAATACATATATAATGTTGGCAGACCAAATAGGCATTTATGTGTTTATTTCTTATAATAGTTGACTAATCAAACGCTGCTAAAATAGCACTCACAAAATATTACACATTTACACTAATGAGTGTCATGTAATGTTGCTATCCAACACGTTATTCATCATGTCCAGAAGGTGAATCATAATATGTCGGTGGTCGGAAAAGTTCGCGGCCTTTTTGAATGAGTTTCGCTCAGAAAGCCCAAAAATTTTAAAGCGGTGGTTTAAAGGCTCTGCCAGAACTTTTGGCATTCGCCATTTTGGCGAAAGATAGTCGAATTAAATGGAAAATAGTCCGTTCAATAAATAGCTTTGTTCGCGGTAAGGATTCAGAACTAATTCGGAACTAATACTGAACTAATTTGGAATCGTAGTAGAGCGCATGCTCGGTTATAGACCGATTCGTGATTTTTATTTCCGCGAACGATTTCGGAACCAAACTGCGTACGATCTACTGTCATCGGCAGTGTTACCAACTCTCAAAAATATTTATCCCTAAAGCTTAAGTCAAAAACCCCCAAAATCGCCCCAATTACTTAGAAATCCCCCTAAAAAAATATATAATAAAAGAAAAAATATAAATTACAAAAATGCAATGAAATTTCTTTACCTTTTAAATCTGG
This sequence comes from Sesia apiformis, assembly GCA_914767545.1. NCBI lineage: Eukaryota > Metazoa > Arthropoda > Insecta > Lepidoptera > Sesiidae > Sesia > Sesia apiformis. The sequence continues at coordinate 3,823,256 of OU611968.1, forward strand.
ATCTGTTTCCCAAATCTACGTGTACTTCTGACTGTACATTTTTTTATTTTTAGTTTCTTTAGGCATCATTAACAAATTGCTTGTCGGCACAGCAGTACAACAACAAATCGAATTAAACAAGTAAACAATAATCAACGTACATATGTATAGGCACATAGGCACAATAACCACCAGTCACCACAGAATAGTTGTAATATATTTGTACTAGATGTCGTTAAGTCGCTAGGTCAACAAATAAATATGATCAGCTATTATAGTTTGGATTGTCCCAGGGCCTATACTTTCACATAATATATGAAAAATATATATTCAAAAAAATATATGAAGAGTCAAAGAATCCCTAAAAATATAAAACCCCTAAAAAAACCCATTCCACTTATTTACCCCCTAAATTTGGGGGGAAAACCCCTAAGTTGGCAAGTATTTAAGTGTACCCACCAAAACACATTAGTCTTATTAGAGTATTATATAAACTTATTTATATAAACAACAAACAAAACTAACCATATTTTATTTAACCCTTAATAAATTAATAAAATTTATATTTTATTTAACTATTTAACCAGTTTATTAGTTTCTAACCAACTGAATATAGCCGCAGCATGTATGTCAAATGTCGTTAGGTAAAAACTGCGCATGTCTGGAACTACGGATTCTTGCCAAAGTTATAGAACTGATAGAACTGATTCTGAACCGATCCTGAATTGAGTTCGACGGTTCCGCGAACACAGAACTGTAACTAGAAATTCTGAATTGTGTGTTCCGCGAACGGCATTATTTGAACTGCGCATGCGTATAGTTCCGAATCAGTTCTGAATCCTTACCGCGAACGAAGCTAATGTGTAATACAAAAGTATCGTTTTCAATATAAAAAGACCGCGAACTCATCTAATATACAACTACCTAATAATAATTGACAAGAAATAATTGTTGATCCAGTACCCTTTATTCTCAATTTTGCCTTGTTCCGTCATGTTTGATACCCACGAGGACAACCTGTGCGCACCACCTGAGACGTGATATAATTGTATTATTAACACGATCCAACCGATCAATCTTGCAGGCTGTTTTTCCAGTACGTTGACATTGGCGGGAATGATTGTGGATCCTATACCTCGATACAAAAACTCAATTAACACTGCATCTGGCGGCGTGCCTGTCATTCTGGACCGATGTTGTCATGTATCCACTATCCACTTATCACCACGTGGACTGTCTGCTCATCTGTCACCTTGCTATGAACAAAACAGCACGTGAATTTGAAAACACGCGTTTGTTTATCCATAGTATCCATTTATTAGAGACAGGATTGAATTACTCAAACCTAAAATTATTTCCACAGAATGCCATTTTATGAGTGTACCACGTTTAGTTCTAGACTAGAAATTACGAAATGTTGAAATTTTAATCGTGAGACACAGACCGACAAACCCCCCATTTCGGTGTCGGTTTAAATGGGTCATTGGGCTTGGCGATTAAATAGATACAATTTGTTAGTTTTTTTTATAGGACAAAATGGAGATTTTGGGTTCATCGATATGGGAATAGACTAGATGACACATCATGCGTTCTTATCAAATGAAACCTGGTTAGCAAATTCTAGGGGGGGATTATGAAACATGAGAAGCAGGGGTTCATTAAAAAGTCAATTTTGAAAATTAAGTACTACGTAATAAAAATGTTGCATTTTCAAAACACATGAATTAATGAGGGCTACTCAATATGGAACACTATTAGACTCTAACGTGCCTGCCCTGGAGTGCTTGTATCAGTGCTTGCTTGTATACTCGAATCTAGTATGTATTCTGAAATCGCTTATTCCGCACTGGTCAACTGAAGTGCTCAACTAGATCGATGTTTTGGAGTGGATGGGCAATAATGATGTTTGATAAAATACTTGCGGTCTGTAAGGCGATGAAGTTGTAGGAGTAATTTTTTTTTTCAAAACTCAATTACCCGCTTTTAAATCTTGGTCCATATCTGTCACTATATAACCGTAAAGAATTTTAATCTTAAATATTTAATCGTATCAAAAGCAGAAGTACTGCGTATTTCATGCACCGAGCAGATAAGTGCCGTTTTAAACGGCACTCTCGAGAACTTTCACCAAATGCACCTTCTAAAAATGGTTTGACGAAACGCACTTTTGGCTCTCTTTTGACGAAATGCAGTTTTGTCAAAAATCACTATCCAGCCACCCCAAAATGTATACGTAAACAAGGTCCAATAATGTCATGTACAGATCTACAGATTATGCATAAATGTGGTATGGTATTGTAATATATCCAAAAACCACATGTTCTGAATGAACAAAAGGGTTATATGCATAATGAAAATGTTATTCTTTGTAACAAGTTGAATTTAAAGTCAATGAGTAATTTTCGTTATGTTATTTTTTGTTTTTATTTCAATAAAAATGTTTATTTTATTATTTTATTCTTTCTCTTACTTATTTATAGTGTTTGTCCCACTATTAATATAGGATAAGAGCTTAATATTTTATTGATTTCAAAAGTTTTAATTTTTTCTTAACAGGTATATTTTGTATAAATAAAATAAAATAAAAACATTATGAATATATTTTATTAAAATAATACGCAAGACGAATACATAATTGATATTTATTGCTGAAAAAAATGCATACATATGCAAAAAACAACATTGGAATACAAGGAATATTTTAAAAGGAAAAATTTATCATTATTTTAATTGGGATAAGACACGAACATTAATAAAAACATGTGTTATTGACATAATGATAGAAGTTTAAAAATAACTGGATAACTTTTGACAATAAATGTGTCGGTGAAAAAAAGGGGCGAGCCGAGGAAGTAACTATTTTTTAATTTTCGTGACTCAGATCAAAATATTCCAGACTTATTGGAAATGTTCAACCATGCATCTGTATCTGTAATTTCTGTTGGAATTCAACATTTAGATATCTATATTTTACTACAAAATATATTTCTTTTATAACTTCCATCCTGACTGGTCGGTTAAACTTTTACGCGAAATCCTACCTTTTAACCATAAAAGTCTGTCCATATCAGTCCATTACACCTACAGATCATGTAACATGTAAAATGAAACATCGAAAATATACAATAAATTCATTTTTAATTATCAAAAAAGCTATTACACGTCTAAGATTCTTTTAACATTACATACATACGTGTAGAAGAATTATTAACAGAATATTAGGTCCTTACCTATGAAATCGCCGTTTTATATGGAAAAAATTTTTTTTTTTTTTAAGAAAATTATATATTTAATTAATCGAAGTACCGTTCATTATTATCAATGCACTTTTACCATTTTAATGGAAATTGATTGATACCTTCGCTATAGAACTCCTGGGGATGGGAATCGATGAATTCTCTGAAGGCATTTCTCATAGCCTCATCGGAGTTGAATTTTTTCCCTGTAAAAAGTTAGCCAAATTCCGAAAAAAATGGAAATCGGTAGGAGCAAGGTCTGGCGAGCGAGTACGGTGGGTGACGGAGTTTTTAGTAGAAGCTCCTGTAACTTTGAGACTGGTCCGCACACATCTTTGATATTGCGTGTCGTCTACGTTGCGGCGGAACTCCATTCCCATGGTCGTAGACAAAACGATATCTAAGCAAAAAGTCGTTTGACGGAAAAACAAATGAATAACTGTTTCAATGAATAGTAATAACAAATGAAAATGATAACACTTTTGGTGAATAGCTAGATAACTTTATTATCGCGTAATTTAGCACCTACGCACGTTACGTAAAATTGCCGTGAGCAGCGTGCGCTTCGCGTGCAAGGAGGTTTCGACTGGTGACCTTCACCTAACCGAAGCGGCCGGTGCACCCGCGCCACGATATCGATCCTGGACATCGACCAACCGGCAATTATATTATGTAGTATGATGTATATATGTGTAGTAGCCTACAACTGATTTTGAAAAAGAATGTCATAGCTTTAAATTGAAATTAATTTTAATTTGGAATGCCGAGGCAAACGCAAGATAACTAAGTTCAAAGTGGCCATCGTGAACAAACGGCAATTTCATAGATAAGGCCCTAATAGTAAAACGTCTAACATTATTTCAATAACATTACACATTAAAACATTATTCAATTTCCCCTGGCAACACGACGTTGCTATTGCTATCGTGTAAAGTATAAAAAATATAAATTGCCTATTTTATTGCCCGCAACATTACATTAGCACGATATTTAATATTATGGTAACGAAATAATGAACACATTGTAACTGTGAAAGACGCACAGTGTAATAGATGCACACCATAATTGGAACTTAACATCTATTCTCTAAATTAAGTTTTTGGAGGGAGAGGGGAGGGGCACGCTGCCATTAAACAGCCGCCGGGCGCACTCGACTGGCCTCGTTACCCCCTCTCACAGAAGGTTACCTTGAAATGTACTGAATTTCCCACTTTATCCTATTCCCCAATGTGTTTCGGTAGTGAGTGAGATATGCCAAAGCCCCCCATTCCCATCCTACCCTCCCCTTTCTTCAAATCCATTCCTACATCTCTAAAGGTATGTAGCGCATCCCGGGCCGTGCCAACCTTTGTCATTTTGAACTAATGTTGGCATGTACCACGTGTGTATATGGGCGACAGTATTGTACCAACAGGTGGACTGTTGGCTCGTCTGTCGCCTTCTTTCTATAACAAAAAATTGTCGCTAGAACGGTTTTAATTAATTAACATGTTATATACACGGAGTGGTTACAACGTAACATAATGAACTTTGAAAGTATGTCAGGATGTTTGTTTCTCTTGTATTATTCAATCATGCTGAAATAATTGCGAAAAACAAAGATGACCGGCATTATTTAAATTAGTATTACTCTGCTCTCCTATACATACATACATTTACCTATACATTTCTTCTGAAAGTAACATTATTTTCGGAAATTTTAAAATAAACAAAGGTTATTCTTTTTGTTTTATCCAAAACTACCAAGTTTTTAACTTGATTTTAATTAAAGAAAATTTGACCCTTTCTGTGCAATTTTCTCGAATGTCATCAAAATGCACTCGTGTCTTTTCTCTAACAGGGACAGTATTGTGCTGCTTCTACCGTTTGCCACGTTATTATATCTATTACACTGTACGGTGTTTCGATTGCTCTAATCATTTTGTATATTATTTCCTAGAACATAGAGGGCATGCTAAAGTGCCCATGGGGTCCCACGCTGGTAGTACCTTGGGTACTTGTTTAAACACCTGTAAAACTTCCTCTGGCACGAATTTCTGATCAACTACCACCTGATAAAAGAGAAATATCATAGATAGATACACTTTATTGTACACGAGAAACATACAGATACAAAGTACAAATACAAGTAGAAGTCCATCTGGCGCCGCATCTTTATGATGTCATGATTGTCTATTTGAAATGAACTAAACTCGGTTCGCGTTAAGAATACAGTAAGTCATCGCGGAAAATAGTATAGATGTCTCTTTTTCGATCAATAATGAAACATCTGAAAAGTCTAAAGAACACTTGGTCAAAAAAGGTGACGCCTACGGTCCTGAGCGATGACTCACCACATTCTTAGCGGAAACAAAGTTTAAGTCAAATGCAAAAACAAACATTGAATTCAAGGAATATTTTAAAAGGAATACACAGTACGTAGTCTGTTTTTTAAGTCGATGCAAAAAAATATAATGTCACCATCAGCTTGACAATGACGTATCAGTGGTTACTAACGTTTTTGGTTGAGTGATGTTTATTACTTAACAGTGAATTATTTACGTACGTTACAAATGTTTATTAAACGGAGTATTTATACCTAGATTTTATAATAATTTAGCAGATATACGAGAATGTAGATAGACACAACAACATTGGTAGTTTTTGTACTTTTACTGTTGAAAGTACATAACTACCTAGGTATACTGTTTATTACGGTTGAATTTAATATTAATAATGACTTGCAAATATTTTTTTAAAATATTTCGATACAATATGTAGATATTTTTGAGACGCGCCTGGTTTTTGAGAAATGCGTTTCTGTTAGGTCACGTGTTTAGTACATGTTTTGTAAATATTGACCAAAATATTCAAACATTAATATCACACCATGTAGTTGCACGTAGTATAACACATAAGCAGTTGGTAATCTACGCCGCGAATAATATATACGGTCAGCGGACCAGCGCTTACTCTGTTCCCAGGTAAATAAATAAATTAGATCGTAAATTTAAAACAGATATCGGCGAAAATAATTTAAAATATAAATTAAGAAGATATTTCTTGTCCAAATTATGATTTGTTCACTGCTCACTTGTTTGTTCACGGGTAGATTTTTAATGTCTCGACTACGGATTTCAGCAGTACTTGCATCTTATACAAATCTGTATGGTTTATTACATACAATCATGTTAGCTTTATACTTATTCTTTATAAATTTGGTAATAAAAAAATAAAGGTTCTCATTAGGCTTTAGTGCACTCTTCACGGTGTTTTTTTAGTGGAGACCGAAATGTTCATACTAACTCGAGAAAGTATTATTCAGTATTATTGCCCGTTCTATGGACGGGGCCGGCTGGCGTTCCATTTCGATATAAGATACGCAAAAAAACCACGACACAACCTAATTCTGTTGTAACAATAAATTAATAAGAACACCAGAAACTAACGTTGAGAACACACATGATCGCACTCAAACACACTGAAAAAAGGTGCGCGAACGACACGACAGTACTAATATATTAATATTTTATTATGTTACAAATATATAAGGCAATTCCTAATTGTGCGTACGATTCATTTTTATTTCCGTAACATATTCAAAGTAGTTATTGTACAATATTTTAGATTTTTAATAAATTAACCAAATGTTCACTGAAACTGAAGGATTGCAGTTACATAAAATTTAATTTAGATCATGGGGATTTCATTTACAACTATGATGTACTCCTTTCCATTTAATTTTTTTCATCTACATGGAATGAAATTGATATATTATTCTCCCAATATTGCAGTTAAAATTTTTGTATACGCGTTTAGATTTCGGCAATAATACTTTCTATTAGCATGAAAAATATATTTAATAATAGCAACCCAACGTTATCTTTTTTCCTCGAATTAAAAAACAGACTTTAATTAATTAAATGTTATCATTACCAATATTAGGTTATACAAAGTTAATACAAATACAATAATAAAATTAAATACAAAATAATTTTACAATTAACAAACAAATTACAAACATTAACCAACAAATTTATAAAAAAAAAATGTCATCATCATTAAGAGTTATGGATTTGTGAACAGTTCTGGATAATCACCTAATAGCATAATTATTGTCCCCTTGTGATTTAGAACGTGACAGTTTGTGTGTGTTCTGTTTGTTTGTTATTAACTCACCTCAAAAACAAATTCTCTGAACCAAGGCTCGGTGAGGAGAAGGTATCCCTTGTCATATTCCTTATCACTGTACGAGTTTTCCACACGGAATTTTTGCGGATGACCTTGTTCCTGTAACGTTATTTTTAATTATTTTTTTGACCACATTAACACATATTAAATTGTAATAATAATCATTTATTTGGGACATTGTATCCATATTTGTTAGTAACAATTAAACTTATGAAGTAGTGTTGGTATACATGCATATCTATAAAAAACAGGGTTCCTAAAGTGAGCGGTACCCGGCCAGAATATTCGAAACTATACAGATTGTGATTGATCAATTCCCGAAGCCTAAAGTAGGTTGGATCACGATTTCGAGTTAATAGCCGTGAAAATTTTACGAGAATTTTGTTGGAAAAAAAAAATCTTAGTTCTTGCTACATTTTTTATACAAATACAAACTTTGCTAAATACAACGTCGAAAAAAAAAATATATATTTTCACAAGAGAATCACGAGCAGAATTCATGATTCAGAATATGCCGAGAATGCAGGTTAGTGATTCAGACTGCGCGGAGTACGAGAAAATAGAATGCAAGTGAGTGAAGCTTTTATTGTTGTACGGTTACGGCAGTTATATCAGAATTTGAATTTAGTTCGAACTATACCTGCTTCCTATCTATCTATTTTCTCTTTTTTTTTTTGGCCAATCTCACCTTTTCTATGAACTTTAAATAAAAAAAAAAAAAAAATCAATCATACAATTTTATAGTCATACACGTGGCGGGGGTCTCTCCTTTTAAGCATAAGAAATACCTGTGTCAAGGGACCCCACTCTTCCATAACAAGTTACATCGTTATATATGATTATTATGACATCATTATTAAAATAAAAAAAAAATAAAAAATTGAAGGAAATGGTGCCAGAATGTCATGTATGTGCGAGGGTGTGTGGTGTATGTGTGTGACACATATGCCACACAATATAGTCCAAGCATATATTTTTCTATAGAAAGAATTCGGCAAACCAAGACGGTGTTGTGTGCCGACGGCGGTGAACACCAGTTTATAGTGGAGAGTGGACATGTTACAGTAACATTTTTCTTTCTTTTTGTATATAACAAAAGTTTTCTTCAAAATAAACAATTTCAGTCTAAAACGTATCCCGTCAATATCCAGTCAGTCCCGTCGAAGTAAGTCAGGAGTCGCTCAGTAGAGTAATAGTGGTTTTACTGAGAACAGATGAGGACTCCTTGGAAGCACACGAAAAACGCAGTCGCGCACTTTTATTTGATTATCACAAACATTATTTATTATGTTTGTATATTTTATTAATTCCAAATTTTATTTCATATATTGTTGTTCGCTTGCACCTACCATACCATCACTGTATAGCCCCAAAGTTGGCTGCGAGAAAAGGCTTTAGCATTAAGTTCACCTTTTGTTAAAATAATAGTGTAAATAAATAAATAAAAAAAAACACTTTGAAGGTTAATGAACTATCACTATTAAATAAAAACTCAACTTCACTGCTTTCGCCAAAAATATAAATAAATAATAAATTCTCTTTATTTCGACCAACTCAGGATCATAACATTTTTATCTAAGTTTTATATTTAATAATTTCTTAGCCTATAGTTAGTTACCCAAACAGAATATAAATAAATTAAATATAAATTAGAATTATGCTGATTTATTTGTCAGCACATGTAGCATACAACAACGCTTCATGTACTGACAGTCGAACTTGTTCGAAAACATTTCCAGGATACCGTTGGCGCTGGCTCGGACCCTGCGCATCAGGGATGCACACCGTTTGCGCATGATCGCGTAAAAACAATCTACCCGCGCTTAGGCGAACATCTCCAAAAAAGTGTACAGTAAAATTATAATGTATACTAACATCTGTGCCGACAGCGGTGAACACCATGGCGTGCGTCATGCACGAGTCGCCGTACAGCAGGCGGTCCGCCTTTTGTAGACCGATCTGTACTTCCGTGTTGAACACTAATTTGTAGTCGTGGCTGGAACATATCACAATAACAGCTTAGTAATTTATTTATTGCAAAACTTACAAACTAAGCCCCCTGGTTAACAAACACGGTTTTCCTACGGTACGGCCAGTCCCCCGCGCCGTAGAGAAACCGCTTATTCACTACACGGTTTTCCGTCGGTGGCGGCACAACTAGCGTATTTTAGATGAGGACTTTCTGTGTTATTTTTATTTAGGCACGGCAATGTTATAACTAAGACTAAAATCCAGTATGTATCGCAATTAAAGACGCGCACAACATAAATAGGAACTTATATAGGTAGACTAAATTGCGCCTTTAGGACACAAAATTAATTTAATTTTTTTTACAAATCGAACATTCACTAATGATAAATTTTGAGAGTAAAAAGAAAATTTAAACACAAAAATCGTATGAGCACAGGTAAGCGGTCACGAAACCGTGAAAACGTTCGGTGTCGTTAACAAACTCCCATAGACTGTCATACATACAAAACTGCTCGATATGCCGTCGTCAGCTTTCACGGTTTTCCGCCGCGCTGTGGCATCGCCGTGTGCGTTAACAAGCTCCCATAGTGGCCTATAGCCTATACAACACGGACGAGCTCCCATAGTGGCCTATACAACACTGACGACCGTGGATTTTCACAGTAGAAAACGGTGTCGTTAACAAGCGACCTTAACTCTATTTACTGAACAATCATATTTCATATTTTCTATACGGTAATTGTCATATATAATGTAGTTTACAAAAATATCAAATTTACAAGTAGGTTTACACAAGGACAATGTGTGCTGCCATCTGTACTACAATAATCTGTTTGACAGCTGTTAGCGCCCTCCCTTATTAGATATAAGGGAGGGCGCTGACAGTATTAGTACTAAGTTACACTTATTTAAGGAAACAGTTTAATCAGGTGGTAATTATTGTGTATAATATGTTATGTGTGTGTGTTTTATGTAAGCATGTATGTATATGAATGTGTGGGAGTGTGGTTTTAGATATCCGATTTTAGAAAAATTTTGCTTAGAGTCAATAATGTAAGTAATTGAGTGTGAGTTGATCAATGATCAGAGCGTGCGTTTAGTGACAACTAGTTGAAACTACAAGGGCAACTGCAAGGGCTTACTTGAAGTAGACATAATTGATGAGACGTAGCGGCCTGAGAGTGGACGGTAATAAAATATAGAATATATATAATTATATAGTGTAAAATAAATAAAACATATCCACAGTTAATGAAAGAATTTAAAAGATTTAAAAGGTCTAACACTTCGTTGATTATCGTAATTTATAAATCGTTAAAAAGCAGAGATGAAGAGTAAGTGATAAGGCAATGTGTCGATCGCTGTGTGCCTGAAGTTGGATTGGATCCAACGTGTGCAATGTAAAATAGCCAATAAACGTATATTATGAGACAGTTGTATAACAATAGGTAGGATAACTCACGAGTCCAAATCTTCGAGTCCATTCTTCCTCTCGAACCTCTTGGAAACTTCGCAGCCGAACCACACCGCCTCACCGCCCGCTATACTGTCTTTTACCGCCCTATACGACAATATTTTATATTAATATTGGGACAGAATACATAAGGTTTTCTGGACTGTTCTGCTCATCTAAAATCTTATTTATTCTGTCACTTATTCTTTCTGGACTGTCTCCTCATCTAGAGAATAAGTGGATACTGTTGTCCTGCTCCACGACACACAGAGGGGGAGGATGCACGCTGCAATCCAACAGCTTCCGGGCGCATTTGATTAGCCTCGTTACCCTTCTCTCACAGAAGACAACCTTGAAATGTACTGCATTTCCTACTTTTTCCCATTCCCCAATGTACGTACGTGTTTCGGTAGTGAGTGAGATATGCCAGAGCCTCCATTCCCATCCTACCCTCCCCTTTCTTCAAACCCATTCCTACATCTCTAAAGGTATGTAGCGCATCCCGGGCCGTGCTAACCTTTGTCATTTTGTCATGTGTGTGCGTGTGGGATGGGGGGGGGGGGGGGGGGGGGGGCGAGTTCCAACCACTTCTAAAGATTATATTCTTACACTTATTCCCTTTGAAGTGTACACGTACTATATTAAGCTCCTAAATTAAAATTAGTTTTGTAGTTCAGTCGCAGTTAATAAAAGTGTTAGAAAGGGATTTTTTATTGAATAACGGGTATTCAATAAAAACTCCCTTTCTAACACTTTTATTAAAAAGAAACCCAACAAGAAACTAATATAATACAATAACTATATGTGTTTGTGTGTGTGTAATGTTTGACAATTGTCAGATAGAAGTTACGACATACTTGATGAGCGTGTCGATGGGTTGATTGTTATAGGCGGTTTGTCTGCCGCCGACCACGTTGCCGAGGCACTGCAGCGTGTACAGCTGACCGAACGGGTTCGATTCCCGGGGATCACTCACTAGGCACACCTACAACATTGCAATCTATATCTATACATACAATAAAATCGTAACAGAGCCGTGTCTCTGAAATATTTTCGAAGAAAGTTATGTATATTTATGATGAGCCCTAAAGCAACATTTTTTCGAATTCTGAAAGCGCATCACGCAAAAACTACTGGAGGGATTTTAATGAAACTTGGCACAGTTTTAGCTCATGCGCCGGGTTAATATTTAGGGTACTTTTTATTCAGATCGATTATACAATTGCCACGGGAATCACGCGAACGATGTCGCTGCCACCGCTAGTTAACTATATAGCGTCTTACAAAAAGGGAAATAATTAAATCAGCAGTAAAGTACTGAAAGTGGCAGCAAATTTAAAGGTGGATTCGGTTTAGATCAAAACAAAATGAGGAAGGTACGTTACTCACTTACCGCTCGTGGTCCTACAAAACACAGTTTTATAGTGGAAAATACATATGCCTTTTAGCTACTGTGTATTTATTCAGTGCACAAATCACTCGAGGAGCAAAAACAAGACACATGGAATCACTTTTCACGCGTAAGTACACCAAAAATTAATAATTTGTAGAGGTTTTTTAAATGTTTTTTTTTTTTGTAGATGTTTACATTCGGCCATTAATGAGTGAGCGAGATAAAACTATGAAATATGTGACACATTTAGTTTGTCTCAGTCTTGCCAAGCTCATCGGTCTATCTCTGTCTTTCGGTGTTGTACAACGTGAGTTCAATTATAGCTGTACGAGTTTTTTGTATGTAATTGTGCATTGGAGCCTATTTTTAGTGGAAGCAATGTAAGAACGTACCGTATCTTCCTCTTTTGCTTTGATCTAAGTTCTCTGGCAACAATGGAGACGTAGGATCCTCCGTCGACATCGTGTTGACATTCTTGCTATTAATAATTGACTGTTTTAGTTATTAAAAAATAGTTTGATTTGTGATCAATTTAGTATTTGTTGCTCATTTAAATACAAGTCCTACATATAATTTAGTATGTCATTCAGTGTGTTAAAAGAAAGACACTCAGCACATAGAGGTGACAATAAAGTGACAGTCACGCGACCGTCGTGTTTTCCTTTCATATATAGCAAAGGTGCAATTAGTAGATTCTTAAGTTGTTTTTGTAATTAAAGTCAAAACAATTTAAAACACATTTTGTCAATATCCGTCGAAGTTAAGTCAGTAGTTGCTCAGTAAAGTGATAGCAGGTTTACTGAGGACAGAGGACTCCTTGGAAGCACACGACAAATTCAGTCCTATGTTTTTATTCGATTATCATGAACATTGCGTACGAAAAACACTTTAAAAGTTTAATAGACTATCACTATTAAACGATCAAAACGAACAATACACAATTTTCATAACAATCAAACAAGAACTCAACTTCACTTTTCGTGGTGTTGCGAGTCGCCGGAACTCTCTGTCAAACCAATGAGCGCAAATTCATATCGCTCATTTATTGCAATACTGTCCTAACTCAAAAACACATGTTTATACAGGAGATCAGTTTTAGTGACTATATTAGTGAAAATAACTATATTTTCAGTGACAAGCAAAAAACAGCCAGTGAACTTATAAGCAGCCCGTAGTGAACGTATCTATCTATATATGACACTTTTATATTAAAAAAAAATATAAATTTAAGGGTAGGTATATTTTTTATTAATAACTCAAAAATCGGGATATTTGAATAAGAACACTCTTGCAATAAATGAGCGAATGTTTCCTTAGATAACGGTAGAGGAATTTTTTGTTACCGTGCAAATTTCACCAGTGCATGGTAGTGCTTAAAATTAATTTAATAACTATGTAAGAAATAATTGTATGGTGGGAACCTTAGGAGAGGCCTTTACTGCCCTTGCATACGAAGAAAATGCATTCGGAATATCTTTAACGAAAGTTTAAAACATTATATTCGGAAATTAAAAATAAGCAATTGTCATTCTTGATTTTAGCTTGATTGATTTTGTAGCTTTGTTTTAAAGTACCGAAAATTGTATCGTGATGCCATTAAAATGCACCTGTGCCTTTCATTCTAAATATGGCAGTCGCTGGGCAGTATAATCAGCAGTGGAAAGAAAGTGTGCTGGTATAGTATGGTTTATTACCTTATCATCAACGTTGAACAGTGGACGGATGTGCTGGTTGTAGAACTCCTGCGGCGTGAGCGAGCCGAACGATTTGTACTGTTTCTCCTTATTGTAAAACTCGAACGTGAATCTCTCTGGTGGAGCGCCTGGACGTATCACAGAAATGTTTTGGTTATGTTGACTGTATACTGAAGAGTGTCGTGCCATGTAGGCTAGCTATAGAATACCACCACCCCAAATGCAAATCAATGTGCATGAGGTGGCCCATGTCCAGCAATGGATACTGAAAGGGCTGGTTGCATCGCGTTGCATGTTGACTGTACGATAAATAAATTACTGTGTACACGATATTTTACTCTCTGTTTGATCGAGTGCTTGACTGGTAGAGAATGATGTAAGGCATTAAAGTCCGACATTTGTACATGTCAAATACTTGTGCAATGATAAATAAATAGTTATAGTGTTTTGAGATAGATGCAAGCTGCAATTACAAAGCCGCTGGATGCACTCGATTGGTCAAGTTACTTCGCACTCACAGAACACTACCGTAACATGTACTGCAATGAACAATATGTTTTCGGTAGTGAGTGAGATATACCAGAGCCCATTACCATTCCACCCTATCCCTTCCAATTTTACCAACCTTTCTTCCAAATCTATTTCTAAATCTCCAAAGGTAGGCAGCTCACCCAAAGTTAGCACAAATATACAACACAAGTTTATAAAATTGTATCAAAACTAAACATGTCACGAATACATTTTAGTGATGAGAAACTACTCATTGATGAAACGAAACATCTCCCTTGACTCAGTACACCACTTTTGACGAATTTTTATAATAATTGATTATAAATTATAAACGAAATTAGGCATTTTTGTGTTTCTAACAACGACCTGTTAGCGGCACTACAACAGACTGAACGAGCGGCGCGAGAAGTAGGAGATTAGTGCTAACTTCGGGTACGTAGCGACGGATAGCTGGGGTTATCCATCCTTCTATATCTATGGTCAGGACTGTAGAGAATTAATTAGATTGCATTTTTCTGAACGTATTGTCGAGTGGCGTCGCCTAGCGAGTAGTTAATAGCATTAGAGAATGTTTGCTAATGTCAGGACATTAGCAAACATTCTCTACAGGATAGCTATTCTCTACACCCTATTCACTCTACACTCTATTCTCTGCAGGACATCCTCAGGTAGAGGTAGAGAAAGTGAAATAAAACAGATGGAAGAAAATATATGTGCTTATCATTATAAAACAAAGGTCATCTGGAATAATCATGAAAACATGTGAACTGACGGTAAAATGATTTTTAGATGGCTATTTTAATATTAGTGTGCTATTAATGTTTTTGGCTTATACAGTATTTGATTTTTTTTTATTTTTTGTACGTTTCAATTCTCGCTACTAGTTAATTGTGGATAACGTAGTTGGTTTTACAAATAAAATAAACATAAAATAAATGGGCGCAGTGTGCGACGCCTCTGCGACAGAAATTCGCCGGTGGTAGTTGTATGGAAAGAGCCGGGGATAGTGTGTGGTGGCGAGCGGCGGTAGAGGCATGTATCCAGCAGTGGAGAGCCAGGCCGATGGTATGGTAAAATAAACATTGTTCAGATATATCTTCAGTTCTCACCTAAGCATGTGACGACGATGTTGTATATGACGTTTATTTGCTCATTGATGGTGCACTGTAGCTCCTCATCGGAAGCGTTGGAGGCCACATTGTCGCGAAGCACTTTGGCGTATTCGCGTAGCTAGAAATATATATATTTTTTTTTATAGAAAAAGACGGCAGACGAGTATACAATCCACCTGATGGTAAATGGAAACTGTGACCCATGGACATCCGCGATACATGCCAAAATCAGTCTAGAATGACAAACGCTGTAAGCCCCGGATGCGCTGCCTGCCTTTGGAAAATGGGGACGGATAAGATAGGATGGGATGGGAATGGGCTCTGGCATATCTCACTCGCTACCGAAACACGTTCGTACATTGGGGAAATACGATAAAATAGGAAATGCAGTACATTTCAAGTTACTCTTCTATGAGAGAGGGGTATGAGCCACTTACATTTTGGAGCATTACGTTTACATTACTAGGAGCAACGGGTTTTCTAAGTGGGGTTTCTAAAAGTTCTTTAAATTTATAAACTGAAAAACTTAAAATCCTGTCGTCACTACTCATAAGTTAGGGGGGGGGGGGGGGATAGCTGCCCAACGCTGACTTGTGCAGCGCTTAAAATGTAATAATAGAAAAAAGTAGTTTGGAGAAAACGCGTCAAGCATTTATGCGGCTGATATGAGTTGAATTCCGCGAATTGAACAATTCCGATATCGTAACGAAACGCGTCATAATTTTTTTTTTTTTTATGGACGAAGGTGGCAGACGAGCATACAGTCCACCTGATGGTAAGTGAATAGTGTAGCCCATAGACATCCGTGATACATGCCAACATTAGTCCAAAATGACAAACGTTGGCACGCCCCCGGATGCGCTGCCTACCTTTAGATATAGGAATGGATTTGGAGAAAGGGTTGGGGAAATGGGGAGGGATAGGATGGGAACTGGCACATCTCACTCACTACCGAAACACGTACGTACATTAGGGAAGTAAGATAAAGTGGGAAATGCAGTACATTTCAAGGTAGTCTTAAAAAAATTCTTAATTATTTGCTGATATCGAATCAAAAATGGTAAAATTGACATTACTACGTTTTAAGCTAAGAGTTTTCTAAAACGTTTTAATCGTCTTAGGATGCAACATTTAAATTATGGTTGTTTAAAAAAATGGCTTACAAACAAATTATTTTATAGTCGATTTTTAAACAAAAATTAAGGTAAAAAGAATAAGGCTAATTTGATATTTTATATTAACTATGGTGTTAAGTATGCGTTTCTTTGTGTTTTTTGTTAGCATCTACGTATTTTTATATGATAGATATATGTAATTTTGCACGCCATTATTGGCAAATGTGTCGATCTGACTATTTCCCACTTTTTGTAACGCACATTGCAAATAAATGAATTGAATTGAATTAAATAAGCAGGACAGAACAAATTTTGATACATGTATTATATATTAAAGATTAACTTACCTTAGTTTTAATAAGCGCGTTCATATGCAAACTCCGCCTCGAGCTGAATGACTCCGGGAAGCATTTCTTGGGAATCACGCCGTACTTGTTCACGAGATTCACTATCATATCCCACTGTCCGCCGTCGTTTATGGGGTCCTGGTAAGAGTACAATAGGAGATTAGAAATTTCAAAAGTTGTGAAGACCACGTGTTCATGGGAACCTGGTACATAGTGTTTAAGATCGTAACCAGTCCTTTTAGCATCCCCAGATGGATACGGACCTTCTAATGCACACTGTCCTGTACATGACGGATGCATGGCATTAAAACACCACGCAGGCCAAGTAGATTGACGAGTCCACTCTTTTACTGGTGTAGTTAGTTCCTCACGGCTTGTGGTAGCGGCCTTGGTATCCTGGCAGGGTTGCCATGAAATATATAGTTTATGTGGTAGGAGTAGGTGTTCAGCTATTAGTAGAAGTGTCTGTGAAGCTCTTGTGTAGAAGAGGCGATTGAATTTAAAGATCACATCTCATGCTGTATGCTATTTAGATACAAGTTAGGGTGATCGATACGACACGGTCTAATGTTTAACACAATATATGATTATTAGTTTTCGCAACTCACGACAATGTTCGTTCAAACTTTTGCGTTCATTAGGTACATAATTTCAATTGTTTCGTTTACTTTATTGTAAGATATAAAATGCAAACAATGTTTTGTTTATGATTATGTGAAAATCATAAATTAGAAAATAGTACAATGGAAGTAGATTGCATAATCATTTCAGATGAATAAGATGTTTTATTTGTCCATTGTGAAACAAATGAATAATACAGTAAATAATAAGTGTTGTATATTATATAATGTTGTATTGTTTGAATTAAATTATTATAGATAAAATTATTGCAAGTTGTTATTCAATAATTATAAGTACTATGATGAGTGATCGGAATAGGTATAATCGGCGAGAAGGTATAATATAGAGTTGTTAAAACCACGAAATATATTTATTTATGTTTATCGAATCCCGTGATCTCGGAAATAGTCTTAGTTGTCTTACTTAGTACACATGAAATATTGTTTCATTATTAGTAATGATGAAACAATTCAGACAACTCATGTATGAGCTTTAACATTAACAAGTGTCTGTCTGTAAAAATGTTTATGTTTGATCGCTGTTTGGCAATACTCCTTGTTATTAAAACAATTAAAAACATATTCCTTGTTATTGGGGGAGGTGTGTGTCCTGCAATGGGATGTTAAAGGCTATAGATTGTAGGGTGTACCTACATAATTCTTTGTTTTGTTCAATATATCTTTTTTAATTTATGAACATTAAAATTGAGAAATAAATAAATGAACAACAGAAAATACTGAATGGGCAGCAAATTAAAAGGTGGGTTAGGTTTGGGTTCTCGGGTGATAACAAAGAAATAAGAGCGCCGTTGAATTTGTTTTCTTTATAGTAACGTTGCCGTTGTCTTTATAGTACAATAGCATATGTTGCAAACAGACAATTTAAGTAACACGAACGACGACCATACCGTCAAAGCGATCTCTTCCAGGCAACCTTTGATTCTTAGTAACTTAAAATTATATACCTATTTAAATTATTCAAAAATAATTTGATTTCTATATCGTGCTGATTTAATATTTTTTGTTGCTCGTTTAAATAAAATCCATTAAAATTAAGCTATGGCTCAGTTTTTATTGGGAATAACATTTGCGTAACTTCGCTTTTAACGACGAACAGTACAAATAATAAATGTAAAAACATACCTTGAGCAGAAAATTGACAAGTCGCCCATCCAACGCCTCGCCCTGCTTCGCCGTTGACACTATATTGTTCAGCCAATAGTGGGAGCGCTCGATTTTGTCCCAGAAGAACAGGTAGCTGATACACAACTATGTTATTAATTAATAAGTACCTACACTTTACTGTAGCAAATGGATATAATGGAAATGTTTTTTTTAATAGGAGGAAGGCGGCAGACGAGCATACAGTCCACCAAGTGGATACAGTCAAAGTGGATACTTTCGCTCTGCCAACTTCAGTGCAGAATGATAAACGCTGGCACACCTCTGGATGCGCTGCTTGCCTTTGAAGATGTAGGAATGGATTTAAAGAAAGGGTCGGGGAAAATGGGGAGGGATAGGATAAGGGAATGGGCTCTGGCATATGTCGCTCACTACCGAAACACGAACGTACATTGGGGAATAGGATAAAGTGGGAAATGGAGTACATTTCAAGTTTGAATAAATAGGTATACAAAAGATCGCTTTATCGCTAAAGCTATCTCTTCCTGGCAACTCTTGGGCGGGAGATGTATGCGATAAGAATAGGTACATGGTGCTACCTATGGAGCATCGTGTACCTATTCTGACTACCTATAACGATTTAGAAAAAAGGTTGGGATGGCTGGAGAATCTAACATATTATATATCATAACAAAGCTCGTCTTTGCACTTAATATATTTTGAAAAGAGTCGTTGCAATATAAAGTACGAATGACACAGAGTCCACAGAATGACACAGCAATAGGTACCAGCTTGTGTGCTGGGTTAACATTTAGGGCACTTTTTACGCAGATCCTTTATGGTTCTCACGGGAATCAAGTTTACGCGAAGTCGCTAGTACAAGCACCGCTAGTAGTAAATATAATGGGATGAGGAATTTTCCTCATTCCATTACGCCTCTCAATACTTCTGATTCTCTTCCCAGTTCCCATGTAAGGTCTCTAACCGCAATTTTATCAAACCACAGCTGTGAGTATATTCCTATAGGCAAGTTTGTTATCATTTGTTATCATTACAAAGAACGCTTATCGAACGTTTGAGGTTTTCCAACTGTACCTATAATCACAGCATTATTAGGTACTATTTATATAGTGACGTGTGGTTTTAGGATAGCATCACTCCATTTCTTTCCGTAGGTGTCGTAAAGGCGCCGGAGGGATATCAAAGCCGCTATCACAAGCTCTAAGGAACTACACCGTCTCTAAAAGAGTGGACTCGCCAAGTCGCTTGGCCAGAGCGTGCCGTATCAAGGCCATACATCCCTTGTGCACGAGATAATGTTGCACGAGGAGGGCCCATGTTTAGCAGTGGATGATAAAACGCCCGGTTACCGTTACTTAAGTAGATCGAGGTACTTCATTGTTATTCTTAATTTGATTTCACGGAGTTTTAGGGATAGAATTGAAAGCTTTCATCGCTTTATAAATCACCCAAAAATCATGTTTTATTTTTTATTTTAATCAGATATTTTTATTTTAATAAAAAGAACACGATTTTTTTTAAATAGGAAACATTTCTACTTAAAAGGGGGTAAATTAAGCTGAGCGATTGGTGATACTGGGTAGAGCCTCCTCAACTATCACTGTAACAGAGTGAAATCTGTGTATTTTGTTTTTTGGTTGTTTACAAATACAAATAAAAAATAGTTTTGGATGTGATTATATATATGTTGATTAAAGTAAAATAAAGATTGATTTAATTTTTAATTGTATAATTTTATACTGTGATCCAATGTATTTTTCCTCCTCCTTGACTTTGATTTAAATCATTGATTGAAATAAAAATACTTGATTTTTATCATGATTTAAATCAATTAATTAATCAAATTGATTTAAAACACTTATTCCTGACCCCTAGTGATGAAAATAACTCATATTAGAAAGAATAATTACTATGTATATAATAATTGAAAGAATAATTGAGCAGTAAAATTGCGTTCAGCGACTTTACTCACTTATATTTTACTCTCACCATGTAAAATTTTATTTTTGGGGCTTGTTATGCTTCATCTGTCGTTTACAGAATTTTCTCCATTATATACAGTATATGTCACCATTTATACCTCTCTTGCATCCGTCTGCTAGTTCAAGCCAGTTGTTACATGTTCATAAAGGTAAAATGCACATACCTCTGTGAGAACTCAAACTCGTCGATGCCATTAACCTTCATGAAGGGTAACCGCATTACGTTGAGAGCCGCAAACAGCCAGCATCTCCCAGAGTTCTCCTGATTTGTCACCGGCTTGCCCTCTGACTCCACCTGGAAAGAGATTCAAGTAAAACAGTTGGAAAGTTTAACATACGGAATGTTGGCTGGTTCAAACCCCTAGAATAGTCATAATTACAGTGTAATATTTTTCATATACGAGTAGGAATGTATTTCATGTAACATTACATTTCACATTCATTAACATTTCATCAAGACATTACATATAAGAAATTTTTTATGTAAAAACCTATATTAAAAAAAACAGAGTTTAAGATGTTCTGCATACCAAATGCTGGCCTGTTGGACCTCCACTCGTGCAAGATTATTGTAATTACGGTATCATATTTTTCATAGAGACGTTGTATTTCAACTTGCACTATTTGATCCACACCTTGTGTGCCATCTTGGCTATGCTCAGGTATACATACGGACCCTAGGGAACCCAAATATAATCTATGTCTATCTGTATTAATTTAGCTTCCTAAAAGTGAAATACTTTTCAAAGTCGGTCCGTAATTTTTTAAAATATGAATACAAGAAATCTCAGTCATTTTTTATATATAATATTAATATAGAGAACTGACGACTTGAAGAATGTCGCCAGTAGTGGGTGGGTGAGAAGAGCTGGAAACCGTGTATAGCCAGTAGTGGAGAGACAGGCTGATGGTATATATAAGGAAAATTATTATTGAATTAGCCGTGTTAATATAATTAAATTAGTCTTTTCATGGCACAGATAATGATATGGCATAGGATTATATTTTAGGTGCTATTGCAATTTAGTTAAGTAGAAGGAAGGCCTGTGCCTCTCCATAGTTTGCACACATGAATGTCCTTAAACTCAATCCTGTCCACATTTTTATGCATGGAAGTATGTTCAATGTAAAGAGTTCATGTCATTCGTCAGAATGGCAGAATCCCGTGCATTCCTTTGTATGTCTACATACAAAGGAATGACACTGGATATACATACAATCCTGTCCACATTTTTATGCATAGAAGTATGTTCAATGTAAAGAGTTCATGTCATTCGTCAGAATGGCAGAATCCCGTGCATTCCTTTGTATGTCTACATACAAAGGAATGACACTGGATATACATACATACACATACACTGGAGACAAAATTATGAACCATGAGTGGAGAAGCTCTTGTCCAGCTCCCACTCACTACCCATAAACATAAGTACATTGGAGAAAGGATAAAGTGGGAAATGCAGTAAATTTTAAAGTGATCTTCTGTGAGAGACAGGTGCTTTTGCAAGCCAGCCAAGTGCACCCAGCGGAATTATTAATTATTATTATTAATAATAATAATTAATTATTAATATCATTATTAATTATTATTATTAATAATAATAATTAATAATAAAATGGAATCAAAACTTTTAATAATTACCTTGATATTATAAACATGTAGAACACCCTCTGTTTTTGATCTGCTGATTGCAACTTCAAATGGGTCAAAGCGAGTGCACACATTCTGAGCCAGCTCATTCTTGGGGTCTGCATAGAAGTCACTTCGAAATTTGGTTAATGTTTGTAGACTTAAAGGCTCTGGAAACAAGAAGGATTTAACTTTAGAATTTTAGAAGCCCAGTAAGAATATATTTCTGTATAGGTACTATTTTGTAAATTTCAAATCTCACTAATTTTGATGATTGATTAGTCCATTTGATAGTGTCCTCGCCTGTAATGTCAAAGCTCCCAGGTTCGATTCCCGGTCGGACATTAACTTGTTTAAAAGACCAATGCTTGCTTAGGTGTTGCAGGTGTCCATGGGCAGCAGTAACACTTACCATCACGTGGGACCGCATGTTCGTCCACCCACTTATCTATAAAAAAAAAGGTCTGATTGGTTGTGTTTGTCGTTGTGTGTATCTGGATACAAAATACAGGGAATCCTAGTGGGGACCTATTATTTATTGTAAATGTGAAAAATTATTATGTGTAATTTATACAGGTGCAAAATCGTTAGCAATGTACATGGTTTGATGGATGACATAATCTTCAAAAGATGCTTAGATGGACATATTCAACAAGGATGACTTAGGGATGGGAGAGACCTACGTTCAATATTTGTTTGACATGAACTGTACCAACCCATGGATTTATTGGATACAAACCTAATTAGCCATCTAAGTAGCCATTACTATAACAATTAAATGAATTAAAAAATAATGTAATGGTGGTTGAGTTGATATACCTATCATTATTTATTGTTAGACATAGGATTATATTCACTGTCAAAGTCAAAGCATGCAAAAAAAGGTCTAACTATGCATTATGCATTATACTTATACACTATCAGAAAACAAGATAATTTATTTATTGCACAAAATAAAAGTTCTAACATAAATTTACACAATCAATTATAGTTTTTATGACAAAACACTACAATACACTTCTCTAAAAAATCAATTCCAAATTTGTTGTATTAATTTGTAGGCCGAAAATAACTGCTCTGCGTTTTACCAACGTGACAAGGAAAAATTTTAAATTTGGTGCCATGTCCCTAGAAATAAAATCAGGCAAGCTGACCTGTGGCATTAATGTACACATTTTTTAATTATATCAAGATCCGGATTTTTAACAAGAATGGCATCTAACTGGTTTCAGATCTTTTCCGAAAATGAGTCAGGAAATGCATGACTAACTCCACTTTTTTTTCTAAAATTACAATGGAACTATACAGAGGAAGTTTTTGCTTTCCACCAACGACTCCTTCCCAACATCCAGCAAATATTTCTAGCATTCTATATTAAATTGACGGGTTTTTATGTCGAATTATGCACTATAAACAAAAAAATCACAGAAATATGAAATAGCGTGAAAACAGGAAAACACGCATTTTATGGAAATGCATATAATCCTATGTCTATTTATTACTGACTTTATTTCAAAATACAAACCGCTGCTATGATTCTGTGATGGATTTCCCTCACTATGATGCTCCAGTTTGAACCAATAATTATTTTTATTTATGTAAATCAGGACTCACTTGGAAATGTACTTTTATCGATGATAATATCTGTGTAGAACCTTTGAAATGTGAAAACCGTTCTATAAATTGGCAATTTTATTATTTTATTCATTTCATATTGCTAGACTACTTTGAATCGGTTTTTAATTTTTTTTCTGGTTGTATAAAAAAGTAACTGCCAGAATTATTCATGTAATGAGGTTTTAATGTTTTTTACCATAAGAGTTGACAAGAATATGGTACCTACATTTGTTTTTGTTATACATTTTAACACAAAAAAATGAAAATTATATCAAAAGAATGTTCTCAATAAAACTGAATGACAAGAAAAATTTAAAATAGAACGATTCTAAATTAGAGTGCTGTTTTATTTGTATTTGCTTACGTTTCGAAAATAGATTAAAAAAATACTTACTTGAAGACATGGTTGCTATTTGTATGCAATTAGGTGGTGGTAAACTTCTAAGTTTAAATAACGTTGAACAAAATCTCTTTATAATCATTTATTCATTAACTGATTTTGTAACGAGTATTTAGTTTAAAGTCGAAGAAATATTTATTTTAATCACAAAATAACGACGATGACTATATAGTGTATAAGTAGGTTATTTATTATATATCTGTCAACAGCGAATGAATAGACCGAAAAGATAGTTGTCGCTCTCACTCACACATTCTTTTCATTTCACGTATTCATTCCGGCACAGATATTGTTTACGTGTGTGCGTATGACCTAGTTTGACCCTATAGGTTGTTGAACTCGAGCAGCTGATTTGCATTCACAGTTTTCTATAAAATTAATTATTTAAAAAACAAATAACACAAACGTTCATTATAATAAAATTAAGCTCAAAGATATGTTTAATAAATAAACTCTTTAAATAAATAAAGTTATTTTTAATCTGGCTATTCGGCTATACAGATAGGAGCCCAAAGTATCCAGGCCAATACTCTTTAATAAAAAAAAGATAGGCCCCAAATGGCGCGAATTTTAAATATCTTATTTTTAATTTCTCGATTCAATTTCATTTTCGATTCTTCGTTCATTTAAAAAAAAAACAATGTGTTGAAGGGTTTTGTATATATTTTTCTTTATGTTACACAGATATAAAACCGTATGTGGAACTTACTTACATTCAATTCTTATAGTTAGGGGAGGAAATCAATATCCCTAACAAATGTAACCCTACTGTTTTTGGACGGATGTACACATTTTGTAGTTCCTTAGAGGTAATAGGATATTACACTTTTTCCGTACTGCAGTTATTTTTCTAGGTCAAGGACTGGTATAGAAAAGTGTCTAGATTTCAGTCTAAAAACTACAGCTATGTCGCTAAAAGCTTATGAAGATGCGTGTATTAGAGCTGAATTATTTGGTCAGCCTGTACCTGACAAAGAAGATTTTTTACAGAAGCATAAACATCTGGATATTGTAGAGTTTGAAGAAGTGGACATCAAGACAGCAGAGGTTTGTGTTATTGCGTTTTAAATTTTAATGCATCATAAAATCTAGTAGGTAGATTTGCGTTACGTACAATTATAATAGTAAAAATAAATATATTCCTACTTTAGTTATTAAATCACCAATTAGGTAGTTAAGATGTTTAAAATAGATATAATATAAATAATGTACGTCATTTGTACCTACTCATTTTGTCTCTTTTAATGTATTTTTTATGACAAGGGCACAGGTTTTTATGTTATGCCAATGTGAAGTACATTTTTTAACTTTAAAAAAAATCTAGCTGTGTGTTTTTTTAGTGACGACATAATTTGTTTGTGCTGTTAATGATTATGCTGACGGTGTCTCTTTTTTTTTTTCAGAATACTGCAATGTTAACTGAAGATTTGAAAGCAGCTGGAGGTGGTTTAAATGAATTAAATACAATATTATCTTCAACTCAAACTAAACTAAATCGACTTAAGGTAATGATTAAATTAAATCTTTGTAAACTTCACTAAACATTTACTCCTTAAATATTATAAATGCGAAAGTTGGCTCGGCTCACCTACGTTCGTGGGATGCATTAAAATAGGATTTCTTTTGTACCGGTTAATGGGGGTGAAGCCATGGAGATTAATGATTATACATAAAAGCAAATGTATATAAACTCTCAGACACCTGAATCGAGCCACCTTGCATTTTGAGTTTGGATGGCCTGAAGCTTAAAAAAATGTTTCATTGACCCAAATGCTTTTATGCAGTTTTAAAGCTAGTACAATAACCATTTCAGCATGCTATTGTGCCAAATTTGAATTCAGAGTAGTGAAAAAATTGAATTTGAGTGTAACAAGTCGTGTATCCGCTTTTCTCATGGGGAAGACTTGTATTGGATTTTTGAAGAAAACAATGGTTTACTTAAAAAAAATCGTTTATTCAGTAACTTGTATTGCCTCCAACAGCGTTTACGATGGCCGTCGCGCAGTTTGGCATGGAATCAATCAACGGCAATCTGACGTGTTGTGGAATGTTCTCCCATTCTTCCTCGATGGCAGATTTTAGCTCCTGCAAGGTCTGCGGAGCTGGGTGATGAGCTCGAACACGCCTCTTTAGCTCATCCCATAAATGTCCATAATGCGACGTTATGATGATATTCCCCGAGGATTCTGCAGTGCGGTCTTGCATTTTCATGCATAAAAATGAAATATTGGTCATCAAGTCCATATGGCATCACACGAGTCTCTAGGCATTGACGAATGTAATCACCTCCATTTAGTAATGGCAGCCGTGGTCCCGTTCCAATCTGAAGTCCAGTTTTGCCCTCTGCTGAAATTCCTCCACAGACTGTGCATGACGCCCCCCCATAACTCAATACAGCACTGCAAAAAACGCTCTCCCTGCCTTCGGTACACCTTCCTCCTTCCATCATCACCACACAGCATAATCTTGGATTCATCAGTGAAAAGTACCTGGTTCCATTGACATTGAGTCCAATGCAAATATTCGCTCGCAAACTGAAGGCGCGCCATTCGGTGAGATCGTATCAGTTTGGGCCCATTGGGTGGCTTATGTGGTTTTATATCACGTTCTTCGTGTCTCTTTCTAACAGTCTGAGTGCTAACAGTCACTCCATGAGTGTCTCGAAGCTGTTCTTGGATCCATACTGAGGTTCAGGTGAGGATTTCGTAAGCTGGTCATGAAGATAAACCGATCTTGTCTTTCTGTCGTCATTCCGCATCGTGGTCCTCCTGGACGGCAAACGAAGCCGCCAGTCTCTAGGTATCGATGATACAATCTCTTTGAACAGCAGAACTGCTTGAAAGAAGTTGTGCACTCTCATTTCGCTGACTAAGCCCAGACTGTAGAGGTGCCACAGCTTGCTCGGTTAAGGTCAAAAACGGTTCAAATCTCAGGAAAAACAATTTAACGAAACTTTTATTGAAAAACAACACCATTAAATCAGAAAGACTGCTCTAATTCAAACTTTCTGCTTCCTTATTTTTTCTAAACAATCGACTGACTCTGCTTTTCTTCTGTGGTTCAAATTCGTGAATTCAAATTTGGAACAATAGCACACCGAAATGATAATGAATATGCCAGCTTCAAAACTGCATAAAAACTTTTTCTTTGGCCTAACATTATTTTTATGTTTTAGGCCTTTATACATAATACAATGCAGGGTGGCTCGGTTAAGGTGTCTGGGAGTATATAATATATACTTATATGTATTAGAATGCGAACAACAACTAGTTTAAATAATCATAAGAGAACATACAAAAAAAAGGTTATGAACTCATTGTGTTATAGGTACTTAAGAAAAAGAGGTTGCTGGCTAGGGACCTCTTTTTTAATTTAGTTATATCGTGATTTATTTTAATGGTTTTTCAGGGAGTTTGCGGAAGTCTCACGAATTTCTTTCGTATAAAAATATCCTCGAAGGATAATTTGTCGTACTCCAGTGAGCCTAGTTACGTCGGACAGACTAATTATGATAAGGATTATATTCCGCCTGCAAATACTAATTCAGAAATTGGCTCTATAAATAAAGGTCTTGGCCCGGATGACAACGAAATGACACCCCGCGCGGGAAAATCAACTCTAGATGGCGGCGATATTAATTCACCTTTAGACGATCTAAAGACCATGCAGGGCAACGAAGATTCTGCTTTGTTGACCAAGGTTGCAGTAAAAGATGTCGGTAAACAAATTACTTCACAAATGAGCAGGCTCGATCAAATGATCTGTCAGGCAGATCGCGCGCAAACATCTTTGCACCATCAAAATAAACAAATGAGATCTCTGCGATAATTTGCATTAAAAAAATAATTCATTCAAATCTTATGCAATGCTGCTCAATTATAATTATTATTATTATTGTTGATACAATTGAATCGAAATTTTGTTAATAGCTTTTGTATGTTAAGCTATGCATTTGTATCCTAAAATATACGTATAAAGTCAGAGATGCATGATGAAAAATGAAGTTCGGTGCTTTGTAAGGACAAAATGAAATCTTGGATTTGAAAGGTTTATGGGCATTTTATGCTAGGCATGAGACAATATTATATTTAAATTAATTATATAGCATTATTATCTAAATGTTTTAGCTGACAATGTCTAAGTAGGTGTAGATTTTTCTCAGCGTCTTTCAGGCTCGCAGTCATAGAGAGGGGAATATGCGGATTGAAACTAGGGAAATGAAGTATTTTTAGTCAGAGGCAAAAATTTATTGCTGTCATCTTGCTATATGAAGATTTATTGATATATTCCTTACCCTGACAGTAATTTCGTTGAAATATCGTCCTTTACCTTGCGTTTACAATATTCGCCTCCGAAGTAGGAAGTGGCCAGAGCTAGGTGCTTGCGATTTCTGTCAGAATGACGTTTGTCTAAATAAAATGTTGTACGTCTTATAAGCGCTCCGTAGCGCCATCACTTGCTTACATTCTTTTTTGTTCAGTACTACATTACAGTACCATATGCCTCTCCACTGTTGGATATAGGCGTCTCCTAAGACTCGCCACCATACATGATCATCGGCTATTCTCATCCAACCACCATCGACGAACTCCTTCAAGTCTTCTGTCCACCTGGCTGAAGCGCGTCCCACACTGCGCTTCCCGGTACGTGGTCGCCACTCAAGGACTCGTTTACGCCATCGGTTATTATCGGTCTTGCGGCAAATATGACCTGCCCACCGCCACTTCAGCATGGTGATTCTGTGAGCTATGTCGGACACATTCGTTTCGGATCTCATCCCACAAAGAAAATTGACCATAGCTTGCTGAGCCACTTTGACTTTCAAATATTCAAAATTATATAATATTGATTAGTACAGTATTTATATTGAAAACCAAATAGAAAGAATCCTGAAATTTTCTCAAAATTGAAAAGTTAAATCTGATCAAATCCATCTAGAAGTAAGTCTTCGTAAAGGACGGAATATTTTCGGAATATAACATTATAAATCATAATTGCGTTTACATAAAACAGAGAAATTTTATTGTAAACTAGTTGTTGCCTGCGACTTCGTTCGCGTGGTCATCAATTTAATGCGATAATATAGAAGCGTTCGCGGGCGTGCGCACAAAAATTCACCAAAGTTTCATTGCAATCGGATGAATGGTGTAGGAACGCAGACGGGACAAACAAAGAAACATTCATTTATATATATATATATATATATAGATAAATTTAAAATGTATGGTTTAACATAAGCTATTTTACTACCGAAAATGAAAATTTGTATTTGATTATTAATTGAAAGAATAATTCGGACATTTAGAAGTCCGAAGTTATTTAATATAGGGAGTTTAATATAGTGCATCTCCTGCGCATCCTTGACCACTTTACTGATCTTGACTACGGGTCTGTCTTCGTTAGTTGCTTAAGTATCTGTTATCCACTACTCTTCTAAGCTTGATCTTCCAAATTTGTATAAAGTATTGCTAATAAGCTCGCCCATTGTAAAACGGGCAATAAAGTGTTATATAAATAAATAAAAGATAAATATAGACGCTATTTTAATAAAAACGTATGCTGCCGCGGTTTTCAAATAGTCCCATCAAGCCACGATGATCTTTAATATTTTATGGTACTCTTATATATTCATGGTTCTGTTTGGCTATTAATCGCTTGAACGATAAAATAAAAAAGGAACACTCAATGAAATAGGGTACCGAAACTATTTGTAATTTATTAGTAACTTCTTCGCAGCCGCAATCAAAGGCGACACTTACAAGATCGAATTTTTATATAGTAGATATGTAATCAGTCCTTTAATCGTCCACTGCTGGACTTGGTGGCCCATGTCCATGTCCAACAGCATGCGCAATGCTATGCGCGAGGGGTCTATGGCCTTCAAACACCATATTAGCCAAGCTTGTTGGCGGGTTCACTCATTTAGAATTGATTGGCTTTGCAATCCAATCTAAATCTAAGAGATGGGGTCGGTGTTGTTCTAGAGCTGGTCATAATCACACAATTAAAAAAAAAATACTGATTCACACACGTCTTTGCTTAAGAGAAACGAGAATTAAATGGCCCATTTATTTAAAATACGAGTAAAACATTAACATTACGTCTAAAATCTTTAGTCTTGAGATACTTTTTTTTAAAGAAAAATTTTGTTTATTATTATTTGATACAAATGTGTAATATATTTTTAATGTTGATTAAATTATCTTTGTAAAAACTGTTAATGTAACAAATACAATATGTGCTATTGTATTATACCTGTTTATTAAGTTGTAGCAATATTAATATTAATAAATGCTGTGATTAACTTAATTTTCTTTTTTTTTTGTCATAAATTCAACCTTTAATATTATCAATTGTTTAAAACTATTTAAGTGCAACGACAGCCTGTTTTTTTTTCTTTATAGGAAGGAGGCGGCAGACGAGCTTACAGTCCACCTGATGGTAAGTGGATACAGTCGCCTCTGAACATTCGCGATACATGCCAACATCAGTCCAAAATGACAATCGTTGGCACGTCCCCGGATGCGATGCTTACCTTTGGAGATGTAGGAATGGATTTAGAGACAGGGCTGAGAAAATGGGAAGAGATAGGATGGGATGGGAATGGGCTCCGGCATATCTCACTCACTACCGAAAAATGTATGTTAATTGGGGAATAGGATAAAGTGGGAAATGCAGTACCTTTCAAGGTAGTCTTTTGTGAGCCAGTCGAGTGCGCTCAGCGACTATGGGATATAGTTGGAATACTGTTAAAAGGACGTGTTATGGTTTTCACACTTGTATTGGGCTTGCCTTGAGGAATTTGATTTATTTTTATATAATACTAGCTGTGCCCGGCCACGCGTTGCTGTGGCTGCCCAACAGATGGCGCTTACCTTGTTTTTATCTGTTTTTGGGTAAGAAACATGTTTTTACCCTGTGATAGGTATACAAAAACAGCGCGTATTCGAATGCAACGTTGTGTCAAAATTTCAAAGCAATCGGTGAAGAACTTTCGGAGATTTAAGATTTTCAACAAACGAACGTTTACATTTTTATTTATATAGATATATCGGTTTAGTAGATGAAGAGAAGTTCACATTCTATGAAAAAATATTCAATATTAACAACTTCCCAGCGGCATGGTCGATCTTTATGGGAATACACTACAGAAAGTCTAGTTTGAAGTTTGCATACTTACCATTTTCGTATACAGAGTCATTTATTTCCGTATCTCAGAGGTATATAATGTGAGACAAATGATAAATATTGGATAGTCCAAAACACGCGAAGTATTAGCGATCGATTCTCAGTAGTACATTCATTTGTTTCAAAACAAATGTGTTCTGGTCCGAGTGCTGTGTTCGTCTTTGTATACGTTTCTGGACCCACGACACAAGGGGATTCCTAGCGTGGACAATTGAGTGTGGCGTTATTTATTTTTATTGATATTTATCTTTCAAGGTGTAGGCATTTCCTAAAAAGTATATTTAATTATTTATTGTATTACTTTCATAAGTATATTCCGAGAATTTTAAGCTTCTCTGTAAAATTTTCGAAATAAATGTACCTCTGAGGTACAGATTTAGTTCCTGAAATATTATTTCTTTATTTGGCAACCAGATCTTTTGTATTCTATCTAGATAAAGATTTTCAACACACAAAACCTGGAAGTTTTAAAAGAAAACAATAATGAGGAACTTATTATTCTTCCTAATCTACCTTTTATACAAACAGAAGTACCGCTTGACATTGAATAGTCACGCCAATCACCACGGCCAAACAAAAAACAGGAGCGCTTCAACCGTGAAATCATCTTATATAAGTATCTGATTATTGTACCATGACCTATCATTAGCGATTAGTGTTTGAACAGTCGAGATGTTACTTGCATTTCTATTAGTTTATCATCTAACCGCCCTGGTGACAGCCAATCCGTTTCACAAATATCCATTCGTGTTTCTATTGGACGTCGGTAATGAAGAACTTGAGAAAACGAATACGGAGCAAATTAGAATCTCAGTACCTGGTGGATCCCTAGCCTTAAGATATCCCGCAATAGGAGACGGAGACACAATAGCTCACGTGAGAGTTAATGGCATTGATTTCGGAACAGATCTCAAAGCGAGCATTCTAGACGGTGGTCCTGGTTACGAGTACGTCGTTCTTATATTTATGGGTAACCCAGGAGTGGCGTACGATGCTGTTATAACTGTGCAAACTGTGCCAAACGATACAAATGTGGATGTTAACATTCAAGACAGTAAAACAAATACGAACATTGATAGTAATAATTATCAAGTTTCAGAAGATCTGAACGACAGTGCCGAAGACATGAGTGATAGTTCTGAAAGTCAAAGTAAGTCTGCTAATTCAGAATTAAGGCAGCCAAGTTCTAAGATTTATAGTTATGCCCAAAACGAAGCTGTTGAAATTGACGATGGTGACGGAGAAGATGAAAGTGAGGATTTAACAGATGACAAAGATATTCATAATCAATATAGTGAGGATTATGATCAGAGCAACGGAAATCAAGATGCAGAAAGTCAAGATTATGTTGAAGAAGGTGACAACGAAATCTCTAATAGTGATGATGAGCTAGACAGTTATGACAGTCAAAGTATTCCTAAAGCAGAAAAATATAGTGTTAGCAACGGGTACGTAAGTGAAGATTACAAAATGGAAGAGCCAACAGGTGTTGTCGATAGCAATTTATATGGAAAGTATGCAGCACTGAAGCCACATTTCTATGATAATGTCCAAGTTTATCCTGAGGAAGCTGATCAACAGGATGAACAGGAGAATGTTCAATCAGATGAGAGTTTGGAAGATACAGAAGAAATAGATCAAATGTTTAACGACGAGGAGATACACAATGAAGTTGATAAAAATAAAGATTCAAATAACAACTACTTTGATTCAGACGATAATTCTGCAGTAGCGTATTAAAGTTCCAATACTTAATTATATTAGAAAATGTGACATTAGTTGATGTATATAAGTCATTGTAGAATAATTATTATACTTCTGTAAAGTAAGGATTATTCAAGGAGTCTGTTATTTTTAATAAAAACCTTTTTACAATTATTGTATTATGCCTTCCAAAGTGTAACATTGATAACAAATATAATATTAGGCGTTGGTGTTTGTTTATTACCCTATTACATACTCGTAGATGTAGATACTATACTTTGAGGAAAATTTCACTATCTTTTGATCATCAATGGTGATCAGCAGAACCAAAACTGTACTCAGTTCTAAAGTTTAAATACGTACATAATGGGATACAATGAAATTTGTGGATAAACTGGAGGTCGTATTCTTATTCAATAAAAATTAAATTAAATTTGTAGGTGGACCAAATCCGTTCCGTAGTTCTAAAATTATTACGATGGGAGGCATAAATTAAAAAAGAAATAAGTACCTACCAAAAATGCCAATATATAAAAAATATAATATAATATGGCTAGGTGTTACGAAGCCGAAAAATAAAATGCTAAGTTTATTTTTTTTTACTTTTTGACGGGAAATCCAGAAATAAATTAGAATTTCTTTTTGTTTATTATAAAAATTGGGCATTGAACGTTTTGTAGTTTAATAGTGATAGTTTATGAAACTTCCAAGTGTTTTTGTACGTCATGTTTGTGATAATTAAATAAAAACATAGGACTGCTTTTTAGTTGCTTCCAAGAAGTCCTCTTCTGTCTTCAGTAAACCAATTAGGTATCGTTTTACTGAGCGACTAATGACTTACTACGACGTGACTGGATATTGATAGGATACGTTTTTTAGACTTGACACTAGCGGAATATGCTTATTGCACCATTGCCAAATATGGAAACAAACAAAAAACATATTTTTTCAAAATGTGTAAAATAGCGGCGAAGTCTGCTTATCTGAGTGGTGCTTGTCATTGTTCTTTTCAATGATCATTCTTCTATCACGTTTAATTTTAGGATTGATCTAACTAAATTTTAATTTTATCCTATCATATGACTTTGGACCTTCAATTGTTCTCTTTTGTATTAGTAACCCATTGTCGATTAAGTAAAAAAAATGTCGCACGTGTAAAAGCGCCTGCACATGTAACAGAGCAATGATCAACTTCTCTGATTGTGCTAATTTAACTTGTAGGCGTACACGCGCCGAAATCAAAGGACAAATAAATCGATGTCATATCTAATGGCATAATTAAACTGTTCGATATTCTCAGTAAAAGTGCGAAAACACAGTCATAGATTAGATTGATAGAAAAAAACGGATACTACACAGATTAATCGAAGTTTTGCTTCCGTTTTTAAAGCTAAATAATTATTCGGGAGGTATAATAATTACGTATTAATTATTAAATTAATACGTGAGTTCTTTTTGTAATATTAACGGTGAGATTGCATGTTCTAATTTAGAATTAATGATATAAATTCTAAATTCTAAGATCTCTGAAAACATAAATTAATATAGGAACCTAATTTGTTATGGATATATTAGCTGTATAGGTAAGTGTGGAAACCTTTATGTGGCATTGTCATTGGACTAAGGAGATATGTATATAATAATATGTAAAATTAGGTGTGTACTGTCGGGTTTTGAAATTATGAATAAATAAGTAAACAAACACGAAAACACAAAAACGCCGTTTCGAGGGTTTGTTTCTTCCATATTTATAGATTATATTCGCCCTCCTGTGGATTTATCAAAATAAAAATATTAGAAATAATCAACCAATATCTACCTATCGATATCGATACATTTCAACGAATTTTATAGCGATGTGAAAAGAATATTCATTTATCGTTAATTTTATTTTATGTTTATTGTTTTTGTAAATTGATATTCTTACTTGCATATAAAATACCTTACTTAAAAATATCAAAGAACAAAACTAAAACGATTTAATCGCACTAAAACTGATGCCTATTGTATCTATTATTCGTATCGATAACCTGTACAATATCTACAATAATTGAGTAGAAATATATAGGTGCATATAATAAAATAGTAACGAAGGCGTGTCTGTAGATTAAAATATTTTTTTATAAGTCTGCACTCTAAAGTACGAGTGGTTTAGGGTCGGAAACATTTTTTTTTGCAAATTTTGTGATTTTGTTTGTCTGAACACGAGCCACCCAAAAATCACTGAACGGATTTTTAATGAAAATTGCCATAGTTATAACTTATGCGCCGGGTTAATATTTAGGTTACTTGTTATTCAGTACAATTATGAAGTTCCCGCGGGAATCATACTGTAAATCCTACGCACACGAAATCGCGGGGACTGCTAGTTATTGTATAAAACCATCTACATTTTTTACTCTATGATCTCCACGTGAAAACAATTTTGGGTCTTGTCTGAAGCGTGATCTCAAGGATGGCAATTTATCCAGCCAATCATCTCTGCTTGTGGCCTGCAATTTTTGTATACGAAAATAAATCCAATTCATTCGTACTCAATGTTATATTTACACGTATTACCTTTCTATGAATAAATATTATATAACTATTTATTAACTACTAAATTAGAAATTAAACTTAGAAAGCTTCTGATAACGTACGAACTTAAGTTTTTTTTTTAGAATAATGATAGTGAAAATTTAAGTCAGAGGGTTTCTTCCAGATAATTAAAATAAAAGTGGCTTCTTGAATATGAGTAAGTAATAGGTATCTAGTCAAAATGCTGGATTGGGATAAAGTCTTTTTAAAAAGTCAAAATAATAAACGAACGATTCCTTTGATGACCGACATGAGATTGATTTATTCTAATTTCTTAGTATTACGCCCTTATCTAACAGACATGCAAGCTAAGCGGTTTGGGATGCAGCTGCATTTATGCTAATATGCTAACATAAATTTATGATCGCATGACTACCTAGGTATTAAAGTACAGAAATGGTCACTTACTTAACAAATAATTTGAACTTGTTCCCAAAAATATATTTTTATGAATCAAAATAACGCTGAATAAAATAATTACAGCTCATTACCTTTTATATGGCTAATATTTATTCACTAAGTTTTTTGGTTGAATAAGTTTCTCTAATTTTTACTAGTTGGGAGGACTCACAACACAAATGTGTACGTACGTTAAATGTCAATTGGTGTATTTCGATTGTGCCAATTTAATTTATTTAATTAATCAGTCCGCACTGGGCTCACATCGTGGATTATGGTCTGAAACCCCCTTATGATTTCTAGGAGAGTCCTTGCAGTGGATCAGAAAAGGTTGATATCGATCAAATGTGAACACGTGTAGGAAATTATTCACACTTAGTTGTTCATCAACGAATTAACCTGTAGATGTAACGATTCATCGATGTATAAAGGATTCGACCTAATGACAGATCGACTAATGATCCAGAATTGTATCTGTCAACAACTCATCGACATGTCGATGCTTTGACCAGTTGTCCGATCTTTTGAGCTATCACCGAATTAATCATTAATATCGGGTTTCTACAAGCGCACTTCCTGTCATAGAAGTGCAGTCCATCCGCATTTCCTCGATACGGTGGTGTCGCGTACTGTTCGGTCCAAAAATCATTTTATACCGCGAACCCGTAGGCTGTGGAACGAACTGCCTCAGGAGGTCTCAATAAGCTACGACATGGGGTTCTTCAAGAAAGCTGTGGATAGGATTTTGTAAGGTCGGCGGCGCACCGCATACCCGCTGGTGTAGCAGGTGTCTATGGGCGGCGGTAACACTTGTCATCACGTGGAACCCTTGTTCGTCCGCCTACTTAAAATAAAATACAAATCGCCTACAAAAAAAAAAAAATCGGTCGACTTAATATAGTGCTTCGACTTTTTAAATTTTCGACATAATAATCCATCGACGTTTTAATCTGTAGAAGTAACGATTCCTCGATGTATTAATGTTTAATCTGTCGAACATTCGTTGTCGACAGCCAACAAATGTTCGACATGTAGTTTTCTGTTTGGAATTTCAACCTAAAATCATCCAAAATATTGTTCTAGTTTATTCCAGTGTTTTTTATTTATTCCAGAAACACCAAATACTTCATTTTAGAAACAGAACATTTATGTCATGACTAATGTGACCATATATTTTCTTCCACGAAACGGGACACCCCCACCAATTCTTAGCTACCTAAAGTGAAAGTGGGTAAATTGAAAACACATTGTTATCGTCATTGTATTAATCTTAGAAAATATCAAACAGAAAAAATAATGTAGGTATTTTTATGTATTCTTTATGTTTGATATTTTTCGGAGTAGCGTTACCGTTAGCGTTGATATTACCGGAAGGCTTCCAGCCTTCCGGTCCAGTGAAACCACGACTTTTAGGGAAGTCGCCGGTAGTGGCTGAATGAGAAGAACAGAAGAGCAGAAAAATGAGGAGGCACGTGGACATCCTCATGCACATGGGATGTATAGACTTA
This sequence comes from Sesia apiformis, assembly GCA_914767545.1. Classification (NCBI taxonomy): domain Eukaryota; kingdom Metazoa; phylum Arthropoda; class Insecta; order Lepidoptera; family Sesiidae; genus Sesia; species Sesia apiformis. The sequence continues at coordinate 3,861,004 of OU611968.1, forward strand.
AAACGGCTCGCTGGTCAAGCTAATCTGACGAGTCCACTCTTTCAGCGGTAGAGTAGTTTTTCAGCGCTTGTGTTAACGGTTTTAAACCTTAGTCGCCTTTTACGAATTTTCACGGAAAGAGTTTTCTCTTACCGTGGGATAATATAGCTTTTTAACAATTAATATTAAGTAAATTTAATTGTTAATAACTTATTTAACAGTTTAATCGCATGTGTAAAACGAATCAGCAATACTGCGTAATGCCGATGACATATTTAACTGAATAAAATATTATATACATTATACATACTCTGCGTAACCTATTTATTCGAAATAGCGGTTGTCTCCCTCCCGGCGCGAGTTAGCGACGTTCTATTTTTGAATCTGCCATTTGAATTGCATTCGGTGACCGTTTTTGTGCTAAATATGCAGTGGCCAGTATCTCGTCTTTATCAAAACTGTTTTATGTAGGAGATGCTAAGTAGGCTATACTGTATGGTATGTTGATTTGTTCTGTTATTGGATATGTATGGTATGGAACTATAGGGTGCGCCAACGGGCATGTTATTGTAGAATATTTATGCACGTTATTTATTTAGAATTTAATTGCAAATTTTTGGAAGTCATTATTATTTAATAATTCGTTACCCATTAAGTGCTTTCTTTGCTTTTTTTCTTAAAGGAGAGATAAAGAACATGGATACGTCACTGTCACATGATTTAATTCTGACTTGGCAATGATTTGGCAAATACCAGTTTTAATTTATATTTTAATGGTAGCAGTAAATGAGTATCAAGTAGCGTAGTTGTGCTTAAGTTGCTTACTGCTTAGTTGCATAGTCCTCTGAGTCATGTTTCTAAACTAATTATAGTTCATGATGGTATCTAATTTAAGAAACATCACGTCCAACTAACTGTTCTTTCATTTACTAAAAAATATCACACTGTGATCGAGTAGATATGACGGCAAAATATGGAAATTGGATAAACGGTCCTCTTCAACTGAACAAACATTATTTTATGCGGCGCAAATGCTGCATACAGAACGTTGCATATAAAATATGGATACCAAAACAAAAACTCTTTCGAAAATCCTAAAGGCAGTCGTTAAAACAAAGAACATGGAGTCCAAAGTTGTGTACAGCAAATAAAATTGCAACGATTTAGAATGAACGGTGTTTTGTGAACGCAGCTGATGTTTGAAATTGGAATCGTTTCACGGACCTTTTCGAATTAAATAGAACGGCGACATGTTTGCCTGAAAATTCCAAATTTGAATTTCTATCGACCGTTATCTGACGTAGTCCTAGATAAGTTACATAGAACGTTCTACTTATTTCGTATGTATAATTTTATAACCGTGTTTTTCAAGAAAACTATCAATGAGCATTTCGTTTCGGGTTTCGCGTTTCGGGGGTACGGATGTGAGATCATACGACTAAAAGTCACATTGTGATGAAGCACTGGCATCGGTGACAAATCAAAGAACACATTTTTTTGGGAATCGCTAAGAACCTATGTCCTAGTGTTCGATAAGGCTCCATAAAATTTGGTGCCCAATATTCCAGCCGATCAAACATCGCATCGCATCAAACAAGTCCTAATCACAGCTACTTCAGAATCAAACTTTTTTCCTTGTAAAAAGTTGTTCAAATTTCGAAAGAAATGGAAATCTGTCGGGGCAAGGTCCGGTGAGTATGGTGGGTGAGGGAGAGTCTCCAGGTCCAGCTCTTGAATTTTTAAAACTGTCGTATGAATTCTCAATTCTGATAGGGCAAGCATTGTCATGAAGAAGAAGTTGAGATGAGCGATTGACCAAACTTGGTTGCTTTATGCCAGCTTTTCCATCATTGTCTGCAGCTCCTTACAGTACACATCTACATCAATCGTTTGATCGGCTCGCAAGAAACCGTACTGGACAATACGGCACAGGATGACCAAACTGGTACCAGTAGCTTTATCTTAGTTATCGTGCGTTTTGGACATTGTTGGGCTGCAACTCGTGGGTCCAGCCACCGATACGAATGTTTGCGGTTATCATACAGGATCTATTTCTCATCACAAGTCACGATGCGATTCAAAATTCCTTCGTTTTTGTGACGGTTCAATTAGGGTCGGACTGGGCCGGAAGGGCCCTGGTGGCTCCGCCCGGGACCCGAGACTGGATAATGGTAGATGGGATACTATCGGAAAATATCTATTTCATTTCTCTCTAATTGTATGAACGAACTATCTGATCTAGTTTACATTTAGGTTGCAAGAGCTGGGACCTAGCCTGCGCGGGCCTCCTATCCTACCTATCTCCTAGCTTGCGGCAAGCCCCGCAAGCCAGACCCGTGGGGGGCCCCGCGCAGGCTGGGGCCCGGCTGGCAAACGCCACCTCGACTATATGGCCAGTCCGACACTGGATTCAATAACACAGTGCACACTTCGACGCGTTGTTGTCGCTGACGGTCGTTCAGTTCATACGCTACCCACTTTTACGAGCTTCTTTATTTTGTCGATTTGACGCAGATGAATCAACATTGTTTTATCATAAAACATTAAACCCTGCTGCTAGCTGAGTAGCTGTACTTTGAGACTGCTTCCACTATAGCCTTTAATTCATCGTTATTAATCTTGATCGTAGGTCGTCCATAGGGCTCATCCTTAATTGTATCCTTATTTATCTTTATGTTTTTAGTTCCATAGATCTTTCTGTATGTATATGTATGTATGCAAGTATATTTGTTTGTATGTATTTATATATTGCACCAATATATTCTCATTACCATTCAAAGGTTGGATGGAATAAGACCGCAGGTTGTACTTCCCACAATTCCACTTTATATTTCTCTGTATGTTTTTGTTTTACAATAAAGTGTATCTATCTATTTATCAATGTCCATGAGGCCTCCTCGTGACCGGCAGTTGATGATAAAGGGGCTGGTGAAGTGATGACGATGACGGTGATGACGGATTGGCTCAATGAGCGGTTGAGTGGTGGAGAAGATTAAAATTAATGCATCGTAATTACAATACATTCTCGGCACAACCAGCCGACACTACATGGCACATGTGGTGTCGGCTGGCTATAGAGTAGCACCACCCCATTTCTTCCCTAAGGTATCGTAAAAGGCGATTAAGGGATAATAAAGCGGCTACCACAAGCCCTGAGGAATTACACCACCTTTAAAAGAGTGGACTCTCTCGTTTGGCAGGCGTGGCGTTTTAAGGCCATACATCCTTCATGCACAAGACAATGTGCATGTAGAGGCCCATTCCCAGCAGTGGATACCGAAAGGGCTGCTTGCAAATTACATTTTCAACCATTAAACGAAATAGCAATGTCTGACTCGTATCTAGACTTTTCTGTTTTAAACTCTATGAAGGTACACGTGTGTAAACCAAGTAATAAGTTTACTAACAACGTTTGTGGGTTAAATAACCGCAGACCGTACATTTTAGTCACGACTGCCCAATCTCACTGACTCAGATAAGTACACTCAACAACATGATACAATTTAGGTTTTATTCTTATTTAGTTAGTTCATAGTGCTGTAAAAATTAGTGCTGAGCACTCGAGCGCTGAGTGAGCGGCAATGAACTTTTAAGACTTAAACGTTAAACGTTCGTGAGCGTTTTAGTTCAAGTTTTTGACAGGAAATAGGCCTTAAGACTAGGGCCTATTTCACGAACTCTGAATAAAGTTTTCCAGTAATTGCAACATCACATTTCACAAAGTCGACGATCCACTTACACTGTATCCAATAACACTGTCGTGTAAATGATTACATAACAACCTCACGACAGGACAGTGTCGAGTTACCACCAGGTAGACTATCTGTTTGTCTGTCATCTTCTTTTCATAAAAAAAAATCATTTAGACATTGCTTCTTGCTGATAAAAACAGAAGCAGAAGCACCTATTTTTATGAGCCACTGATAAAAATAATGGCTGCTAATTTCTGCTCCCGCTTTTAACAGCAATAAGCAAATGGGTTATTGCTGTTGACTTTCTTTTGACTTTCGATAGGGTTAATGAAACTGACATTTAATTTCTTAAATATATTATCAATTTGACTGTACTAAAGTTTTATTTATCGCCCTTGACATTTAAAGTGTAGTTTTAAAACAGTTTATAACTCCAGAACTCCATAACATTCAAGTAATATTTTAGAAACAAAACCTTTGATTGGTCAAAATTATAAAAGTGATGATTGTTGATGTGTATGATTCATCTTCAACTCGTGATACTGAAGGCTAATTAATAATTACTATTAAGCCAACTAATTAATTAACTACTTCTTAATTAATTAATTAGTCCATCCATCTCCTTCTTTGGCGATATTGTGCTCTCTTACCGAGAATCCTATTTGTAAGAGAGCTATTTGTAGGGGGAGAGTGTATGCTGCATTCCCACAGCCGCTGGGCGCTGTGGCCTCGATTGGCCACGTTACCCCTCTCTCAATGAAGACTACCTTGAAATGTACTGCATTTCCTGCTCCATCCTATTTCCCCAATTTACCTGTCCGAATGAAGTGCATTTGACAATTGATACTACTTCGATCGCTAGAGACAATGATTGAATTATAGATTTTGACATGAGATAATTGGGGATCGAACGTCAAATTTCACGATAACAAATATCTCACCTTTTTACCCGATTACGGCAAAACCAAAGGAGGGTTATGATTTCAGCAGCCAATGTTGGTATGTATGTGTTCATCTGTTCCCGCGCAGCTCCTAGACCACTCATCAAATTTACATAAATGAGATGTCGTTGGATTCGTCTTGATGTTCCACGTAAAATAGTCTATATGATGACACTTTATTCACATTCCAAAAATATATAATTTATGTATAAAAAATGGACCATTTACCCGCGAAAGAAAAAAAAAAACGTGTATAAAAAATAAAAAAGGGATACGGCTTGACTCCTGAATCAAAACAAATACCAAGTGATTCGATCACTTAGTCTAATCTTTGGGACGCTCCGTGCTTCGTCGTACGAGGAGGTCCTCCTTCGGCCTGGTTTAATTTCCAAACTGGGGGCGGGCTGGAGTTGCGTAGTTTGAACGCCCCGGGCTTCCCCCTCCGTGAAGTTTGGCCTTCGGCTTCGCATAAGTTGCAAAGTGGAGGCGAGATGGAGTTACGCGGTTGGGACGCTTCGGACTTCGCCTTCCGTGGAACTCGGACTACGGCCTCGCGGTTCTCAACTCGGCCTTCGGATTCGCATAGATTACACGAAGGGAGCGGGCTGGAGTTAGAATTCCGGTTCGGAGGATTTTTCAATATATCCGTCCTAGTGCAACATAATTAAAAAAATATTATCACAAGCTCAGTAATTTTAGATAGGAGTTTTCCAGGATTTCGAGAATTACCTATATAGTCGTAGACTCCAAAATGATTGAAAAAAAAAAAAATTAAGATTACACCGTGTTTATTAGAATGGCACTAAAAATATACCTAAAAAATATACAAAAAAAGCACTAAAAAATATACAAAAAAAGCACTAAAAAATATACCTACTAAATATATATATGTATATATGGTATATATTCGTATGATAAAATCTACCCAAGCCTTCCTCAAAAGAAAATTGTTCTTTGTTTATGAAACGAGAAGATAAAGGTATATTATGATGGGGTATTAAATTGTAATATTTATTATGAAAATTCTTGAAACACCAATTGCAGTTACTGCATTCATTATTGAAATAAATATCGGTATTCGTAAAGCTGTAGTCACACGTCCTATCTCAAATAAATAAGACAAACTAATGATGGCGTGTGACTACGGCTAATGGTGACGTGTGACCAGCATTATTATTAAAATTTAATTAAAAAAGTGAACTTATTTATTATACATGTAAGCTCATAAATCTTCTAATAGTTGTTTGACTTCAAAAAGCTCGTTCTTTCATCTCAATTTATTGTTTTACTCAGCAGCTGGGACTGCGCAAACGCGACCTAAATATGATACAGTTTTGTTTAAAAGCTCTTAACACATATACCTAGCCGCGAGTACCATATCCCACATGCTAAAGTACATATACTACTAGTCACCTAATGCTCTATACTGTACTTTATTATTACTTTTCCAAGGCCTGTATTATGAGTATTATGACACATACTATAATGAATAGCTTTCAGTTATTTGGAAGCGTCACAGAAGTAAGTAGTGGGAAATATATAACATTAAATGTTGCATTCTTAAATAAAATATTCCATTTTTAAGGGGGGATGGCGCTGAAAGGAAGGTGTTGTAATCCGTATGGTTCATAAGGTCCAATGTGTCAGAATGACACTAAATTCATTCACTCGTTCAGTCCAAAAATGTGTGCCTTAAAATATCCAGTGTTACAAAATGTTAAAAATACTACGAGAGAGAGTAAAAATTATCGACACTTTCATCATAACACACCTTTAAGGTTGTCATACTGGCTTCTACGCATGCATGCTTAAAGTTGGTACGACTGTAGTCATGTGTGCGCTATCTGATCGCATCAGTTGCCTTCCTGCGGTTACAATGTAAACATGTCTGCTCCGCTAGCAGTTTGCTCCGAGGAGGAACAACGAGCAGTGTTCTGATTTCTCTGGTCCGGTCGGAAGGTTTGAAAGGGGCTGAAATTCATCGTAAACTTTTATCAAAATACGGGGACAGTGCCTTGTCACGTAAAAGTGTTTTTTCGTGTATCGAGAAGTTAAAAGTGGCCGGACGAGTGTGACGCACGAAGAGGGTGCAGGACGCCCTTCAACCTCCACCACGGACGACAAGATTCAGCAAGCTCGAGTGATGGAACCAGAACTTGCGGACAGGCCAGTTGCCATCGATGAGGTAGCGTCTTCTTTGAACATAAGTTGATGGTTCTGCCCATCAAATCATCCACGACGAGCTCGGCTTCCATAAAGTCTCTGCGCGATGGATGCCAAGACAGCTTATTTCAGAATACATGCTCAAACATGTTGACATTCATATAAATCATCAACAAACTGGGTTTTGAGGTGCTGGAACACCCTCCCTACAGCCTAGATCTTGCTCCCTTCGATTTTCATCTGTTTGGGCCGCTCAAAGGTGCTTTGCGAGGTCGTCGATTTTCCACAGACGTATACGTGTAGGAAGCGGTGCAAAAGAGGTTTCGTAACCAATCGAAAACTTACTTCTTGGAAGGAATACGCAAGCCTGTGGACAGCTGGACCAAATGTATTGAAGACTATATTGAAAAATTATGTACATATTGAATGAATTGTGAAAATGAATTGTAGAACGAAGTGTAGATAAATTTTGACTCACCCTCGTAAAATGTCCAGCGACCTTGTAACGTCTAATTTGTGCATATTTATTTGGATCCAAACTTAGAATTGTCCCCCATGTTGCAATAAAATATATTTCCCGTTATATGTACCTATGTTGAGTGAAGAAACAAAGTTAGAATATAACGAAAACTTTAAATACACTTTTACCCGCAAATACACGTTTAATGTTAAATACAACTTTAAAGACATGTTTAAAGAAACTCAACATAAACAGCCAAATACATGTAAATATACACAATGTAATGTAAGTAACAGGAATCTATGTAGATCCTCAAACTACACTTGACCCTCGCCAGAAGTGAAAGGTCACCAACAAATCGTTGAACTGAGAAAGTTCACAGCAATTGCCTGTAAATAATTATCTATGTATTTTGCCCACGATCTCTCCAAAATGTTATAACAAGTATACACGTTTAAAGACATTGTTAGGAAACAATACTTTGCAAAATTAACTCCAGTTCACTGGTATCTTGTCGTCAGCTGTTTCTAATGATTGATTTCGTACCTCAAAATATTAAACTTTTAATTAGATATTGAGAATTTCTCGGAACTTATTCGTACAGAGTTCTCAGTTATCACAAAATTAATTTCATTTGCAAATCGCGACATTGCTGATGGCGAAAGTAAGTAGATATGTTAAAATATATTATAGAAAGAAAGGAACCATTGTTCAGAGTTAAAAGACATCAAACTAATGAACTCCTAATGTTCCCACCAACACTCTCTCCCACTGATGTGTTCGAAACAATCACTCAAAAAAGAAAATCAAAATTCATCAAAATACTAAAGAAGTGGCCACCTTCCGACATTGAATGTCGAAGTGCGACGTTAGCTCAGACAATACCCCTTATTGTAAGGAATTCCAAGGAATTAAAACAACCAGTCCTCACTTCGGCAATTTTATTTCGATTAAATGTGATATAAATAAAAAAAAACACCGTAACAAATGAATAGCACTTATGAAATTCATTTTATTAACGTAAAATGAACTGTGTGCGTAAAAACGGTCTATTAAAGATTACTTACTCGAATAAGGTTTTTTTTTTATAAATTTATTGTTAGGTATACAATAGAACACCAGTGACATGCGGAACGAAGCGTCTCATGACATATTCATTAATATAAGCGCCACTGCGCTGAAGTCTTTTCCGAAGTGCAATATGTACGTCTTTAAGAATCGAAAATTAGACAGCAAAATTAATCAAAAGACAATAAAATCAAAATGTGTCGTTATAATTAAGTAGCAAGAAGTTCGGAGAGAGACAATACTCGAAAGAGTTATTGTTACAGAAGGAGGTATGACATTCAGAGTCAAATTAATAAAATGTTAGCGAGGAGTGACATAGATGTTTTCTTCTCAAATGAGGGGGTTCTGAGGGAGTATGCTGCGGAATTCACAGAGAAATCGTTACAAAGAATGTAACCGTTGGCTTTTATAAGTACTTTCTACTATGTTCAAGTAAATAAATAAATCTCGTTTTATGGAGCGGGTAGCAGAAAAAAACAGTTAATAGGTGTTTTTTAGAAAGAAGTTGGCAGACGATTTCCTTAATGAACGTACGTCTTTCGGTAATGAGTGGGATATGCCAGAGTCCATTTCCATCTTATCCTATCCCTTCCATCTTAATCTATTTTCCCAACCCTTTCTCCAAATCCATTTCCAAACCTAAACGTAGGCAGTGCATCCGGGGGCGTGATAACGTTTCTTGTTCTGAACTGATATTGGCATGTATTACGGATGTCGCAGGACCATAACCAGGACCGTGACAGTACCCACTTAACATCAGGTGGACCATAAAAATCAATGATCACTACTGTTTATTTAGTTTCAAAAGCATGTACACAGTTATTTGCGGTCTTCGTTTTCTGAGTGTACTGAGACGACACTAAACCAAAGCTGCGCTCCCAATCCGTGTTAACAACAATGTCCGTGCTATTTATCTCTGAAATCCTTACCCGCTAATAGATATACGAGACGGTTTGTGTGTCAAGACGAGGGTTAATTGTGGGAGACGTTGCACGCGCCGAATTTAGCACGGATTGTTGGGAAAATTGGGATTAGTTCGGAAATAGTGTAATTAATCAGCAGCAATACAGTAACGTTTTCACCTGTTGAATTTCTTTTGAAAGAAGTCTTAGTAGAGCCGTCAACAGTCTACCTGATGTTGCCGTAATAATAAAAAGGTAACCAGTAAAACGTTGGTACGTCTGCAGTGTACTGCCTACCCTTGGAGATTTTAGTAATTAAGATTTGGATTAAGGATTGGGAAGGATGGGGAATGGGATATGAAAGAAATGTTGGAAAGTGGAATGACTCTGATGACTATTACTGGGCCAGCCTAATACTACCAGTCGCCTGTACAGCATTATTATCTCTCGTATTACTTGTACTTACATGAACGACATCACAATAGGCATAGCCTAAATCAGTCATTCCCAAAGTGGTCCATAAGGACCCCTGGGGGTCCGTATGGGGTATCCCTACCTGCGTGCCACCTACCTACCTGCGAGCCACCTACCTACCTGCGTGCCACCTACCTACCTGAGTGCCACCTACCTACCTACGTGCCACCTACCTACCTGCGTGCCACTTACCTACCTGCGTGCCACCTACCTACCTACGTGCCACCTACCTACCTGCGTGCCACCTACCTACCTACGTGCAATTGTCTCATCAGAGAGGACAGAATAAAGTATTTTAAGTAGGTTTTATTATATCATAAAAGTTAATTCACTTCACTTCATAATTAAGTTTTTGTTATGGTAAGGGGTCCATGACAGAAATAAGTTTGGGAATCACTGGCCTAAATCATGAGGACCATTTTGAAATAGTTATTTATTATCTTTATCAGAGAACTCATTAAGTGAGCGGAGTGAGAATGCAAAAATTCATTCATAGACTTATAGTTATACATGCAATAGCTAGTTATTATAAAATACTGACCGTGTTTTGGCGGTTAATTTGACTGCATCTTGTGTAATCACGTTACTGAAACTCATCCTTCATGGTTTATTTGAGTGACTAATCCATACAATAAGTCTGCGTTTAATTAACAAATACGAGTATAAACGCTTGAATTGCTTTTCCGATGAGTCAAAGACGTTATTTTTGTATGCACTTGCAGTTACTGTAGCTATATCAGTAAAATGTGCATCTGGCGTTATGGAATATTCACGTATTTAATGCATTTGAATTTTCCTCGTATGTCCAGGAAGTTATAAACATAAAATTTTGCGAAAACTATATGTAGCACGGTCATTATTCTCTTTATATATGACAGACATGCAAATACAATTACGATTTTTATGGGTCATATCGACAATAATAATTATGTTACGCATATATTAATCAATCGATTGTATTCAATGTTTTGGTTCTTGACCTACAGTAATTTGTCTGTCTGCATTGTGCTAGTAACCAATAATCAGTTTGAATAGCGGCCTCGCTAATTCTGGAAGCCCTCGCCTTGCATCCATATGTTGAAACGGGTCGCCGAACTTTAGTACAGTATGCTTTACATAAACTACAATACATATTCTGAAAAAAAACTAAACTATATTACAATAATATGACCTAGTACTGGCAATAAAAGTTCATATTAGGTTCCTAGGATGCACTAATAATGAGTACTAATTTTTAAATATTTTTTACTTACTTCTTTTAATTAAAAACCAATAATTGTTGAGATTTCAAAGTTAATGGATTTCAAATTAAAAGTACAGCAATTCTTGCTGTTTCAATTGCAGATGATATACATATGTAATTGCAGAAGATATAGGGTTTATTTACAGCGGCGTTTCGTAGCCAACGAACCGTTTGCGGATTAGTTTTTTTTTTTTCGGAATGTCTAAATTCTTGTGGCCCTAATGGCCTTTCAAGAGTCGCCGGTTTGCGGTTTAGTACAACACATAGGATAGATAGGATACGATGGAAATAGGCTCTGGCATATCTCACTCACTACCGAAACACGTACGTACATTGGGGAATCGGTTACACTGGAAATGCAGTAGATTTCGAGGTAGTCTTCTGTGGGAGAGGGATAACGAGGCCAATCGAGTGCACCCAGCGGCTGTTGGATTTCAGTGTGCACTCTCCCCCTCCTAAAATTGCAGATGACATAGTATTTAGAGTCGATCGTAGCCAACGAACTATTTGTAGTACAATACACGTATACAATGTTCCAGTGGTATAAGTGGATATCTCAGCAAGTCAAGCTATTACTAGCGACTTTCTTCAATTTGTTAGTCCACCGAACGGACGTTTCCAAATCCAAAGACTCCAATCAAGTCCAGTTGTTATTCTTCTTGTTTAGGAACTTCTTGTATGTCAGTCCCTAAAATGTCTTTTCATCGAATTTTTAATTTTTTTTACGGAAAGTAAAATATTTCAGTTTACAGTAAACTGCTACAGTAACAATCTTAATTATATCTTGTACATATGTACCTTGTACCATCGTGCTCATTGTAGGTACCTACCTATGTATTGAGCATGTTGTACAAATTTGGTCTTTGTGGTAAGATACCCAGCATGCTGCCGGCACTACATCACTGAATTGCTAAGCATATGGCGTTGCGTTTGATAATAGTCAGCCAATTAATGAAGCAAATCATTCGAATTCCATATCAAGCAGCGGAGAGATACAAGTCGATGGTATTGTGTCGTAAAATATGCTATTCAAGTAAAGTATTCAAGTATTAAAGTAAGGATTTTAGACTAAAATATGTTGGTAACTGTATCCGTTTAATTGTTTTAATTTTACCCAGTCCGCGCCGTCATCAACTTGCGGAAACCTGTGATTTATGATCGACAAACGTTTTTCAGCATCATGACGAACGGTGGCAAATTACTAAGGCCTCGAATATTTCCGACATTTCCGGTAAAAGTGGGGGCTTTTCTTAAAAACTACTAAAGTTATCTAATTGTTAAAGGAATTCAGTGATGCTTTGGGATTTGTCTGGGGTCTGTTTTTGTCAAATTCATTATTTTGGAGAAGCTAGCCCCCCTGCATAATGAATAGAAATGTTTTTAAGACTTTATTAGTGATAAACATGGCTTCGAATACTATATTTTGTTTAATTATGTTATAAATAAGTTGAACTTGTTGTTTTCTGGTCACACACAAGCAGTGGACTCTGCCCTTAAGTTGATGTGGCGTAATTTGATTTCAGGAAATCTTTCGACCTTGTATTTAATGGTGTACTTCTTCGGTGTACCGTAAGATTGCAGCTGTCTGTAATTGTAATTGTTCTGTATTTGGCGTAAGATTGTTCGGTGTTGCTCTGTTTCTTCTCCTGCTACCTTTGTAATAGAAGGCAGTATGTACAGTTCCGCGGACACACATTTGTCAGTCATATTTTACATACTTTGGCGTAACCTGACTGTAGTAATTTACATCCCTTAGAGTTGCTGCTAAATTAATTATTATTGATTTACCGCAGTAGGTAAAGCACGCTGTCTATTGTTTGCAGATGAGTTAAAGCTACTTTTAAACAATACCCATTTCTGAGAGCGTCAACTTTTACAGTGATAGCGACAATGGGTATCGAGTGAACAAACTAAATTAATGTTCAACTAAACTAAGTGCTCAGTCATTACTTTCAGTCGCTCTCTACAGCCAATAACAGAAAGCTGTCGCCTTGGGAATTCGAGCATGTTGAGAGTGACAAAAGTCAGAGGTTTGGGGGTACTGATTTAAACTTTCATGATAATATTTTCAGAATCTGCGCAGAGACATATAAAATGTTGGACTTTGTATTAAGACAGATACAACGGCTAGACTGTATTGCGGCAATAAAAATACTATATAACGCGTTTGTACGCAGTAAGCTACAGAGTAACGAAATTATCTGGGATCCACATAAGTACAAATACATCGACATCCCGCGATTCAATTGGCTTAAAAGCCAAAAGACTACTTTTCAGGAAAAGTAAATAACGAAAAAAAAAATACTATATCAGGTACTTTTGTTTTTATAGCTATTGTGTAGATGACTGCTTGTCTTTATAGTATCATTCTGAACTTACTCAGCATATTGATGTTAAAGCCATACTTTATGTACATATTAAAGATGTGTTAAAGATTTTTAACAAGAAATATTGAAATGAATAACTTTATATTTATAGGAAAATCATTCGTAACAGTTCATAGGGATGGACAAGTGTGGAGTCATATCATTTGGTACAATTTACATGTTTATAGATTGTGAATTGTGAATTTAAATTATTTCATCTAAATTTACTTATACTAAATAAGTATATATAAATAACAAAAATACATAAATTAAAGGTAACTGTTAAACGTTTTTAACACTGTTTGTAAAGAAACATCTATTATTTCATGGTCGTAAAAGCCAATTGGTTTTTACAATTATAGCAAAGGTGCCATGTATGGTAGTGTCGGCCGACTATAGAATAGCACCATCCCATCTCCTCCCGTGGGCGTCGTAACAGGCGACTAAGGGATAAGAGAGCGGCTGCCACAAGCCCTGAGGAACTAAAAGTAAAATGTAAAAGTACCTTAAAATCTTTTCGTTTGTAATTTATCAAAGAGTAGGCGAATTGGTTGGATGCACTCAAGTTATAATTATATAAATAAATCAGTTCAGAATTCTTAATATTTATTTTTATGATTGGTTCCTCTTGTGTTTCTCTGTTTGGCAAAATATTGACTAATAGATATTGCAACAAGGTATTAAGTCCAGCACATTATTTCTGCGCAATAAAGTATAATTTAATAAAAAAAAACATGGATCTTCAACAAAGTCAATCATACTAACAAACAATAAGTTAGGTGGAGCACCAGCAAAGTATATCTAATCTGTGGCACTAGTTTTCCACTCAGAATAGGAATAATACGAGGAGTTCAGTCATTTCAATTAGAATCGCATTTTGGGCATAACAATTTTATTACTAAGGCTTCTATCATACCATACCATATCATCAGCTTCTGCCACTCTACTGCTGGATATAGGCATCTCCCAAGACTCGCCAGCATACAAAATCTTTCTCTCTTTTCATCCAAGTTGTCGTTCCACGTAGTCAGAGTGCGTCCTACGCTGCGTTACCAGGTACATGGTCTCCATTCAAGGACTCGTCTATACCATCGGTTGTCGATCCTGCGGCCGATATTGCCTGCCCATTGCCACTTCAGCTCACTAATTCTGTGGACTATGTCAGTGACTTTCGTTCTTTGGCGAAAATCTTCTTCTCAGATCTTATCCCATAAAGAAGCTCCGAGTAAAGTGCAGTCCATAGGTCTAATAGCGATAAAGTCTTCTATTAATGATAAAATAACGTGATTCTGATCCAAAACACCCACATACTTACGTCATATTGTATTTTGGTGCTTTATAACTATTACTGTTTCCTTTGCCTGACCTAGGATATGACGGTTCTTATTGCTTAAACAAACAAGGTAATTACAATAATATGACGTATTATTTACACTAAAAACTAATCTCGACAAAGTTAATCGAATAAACAAATCATGTCAAAGCCGTTTCAGTAATTAACGGTGGTACAAACAATTAATCCAATTAATTAACTCCCGCCAACTACCTACTAAATTTGTCAAAGATTTCCTTTGTGGTAAGTTAAAGGTTAAAAGTTAATACATAATAATTTTCGAATGTTTGTTAAATTCACTAGCATACGAGTGATGTTATTCTTCACTGCCTAGCTCTAGTACTAGCTCGGACTTAGTTATGTAATAACATTACACAATTTTATTAATTCTAAGGTAGTTATGGAGACGAGAATGATACTAATACTAAAGGCTTTAGAAACGTAACAACTAAAGTCTGGTGGACACGATCATCTTTTTACTAATGCAATAATGGTTGCCCTTTTACTAGTGACGAACCTGTGGCTTGCTACCTATAGTTGATTTATACAAATTGCAAAAAGCGTACTTGCCAACTCTTAATTAGCAGTCCTGTATTTTAGACTAAAAAAACCATCTCATGATTGCAATTAGAAGGCCTGTACTATGTAGTGGGATTTTATAAGTTGATATATCGATTGATTGAGGCATTAATGACAGTTCACATTATATGTTTTGTAGCTTTATATATAGAAATAACTTTTTTCAACAACCAACCTGATAACTAAAATTGTTATTCCATTTAAACTATTCGTAACTAGGATGCCCGCGATACAGATATATCCTAGTGCTACAGAAGCTTTGAAAAATAAGGGAATTTTGTGTTCGTTGTCTTTTGTATTCATTCATCTGACATAGTCTTTATTTTAAAAATTAAAGTAGAATTGGAGATTTAAAGAGAAGAACTGCTCAGTGTGTACAACACCTATCTTGAAGAGAAATAATAACAACCTGGCGGTAACATTGACATTGTCTCACCATGTTTCTTCAAGCGGAATTTAACAAGTATGACCACTGATCTGTTGGGGACTTGTCTACGTTCCTGAACGAGAGGGTGGAACAGACAGGTTGATATGACGCAAAACACAGCGGTACGTAGTACATGATAGATTGCAATAATAGATCTATGTACAGTTTGTTTCTGCAAATTATAAAACGTAATGCTTTTCTGTATGTCTGTCTTTCTACACGTTTATGGCTGATTTTTGATAATATACTCTATTCACATTAAGAAAAAAGTGACTTCATCCTTCCAATATAGTATAACACAGCGTTAATTGGTCAATCGAGTAGCGCTAGCTTTCGTAATTGGTCAATAATGAAATCACGTGACTGATAGTGACGATATCACTTTGAAGTTGAACCTAGTTTTTTATATTCTATATTCCGCAATTGATTTTCATTTAAAATGGTTTTTCACTACCCCCTAATAAAAGTTTCTATCCGGTTTAAAATCTATCATACCAAATTTAAGTTCTCTCTCTCTCTCTCTTTTTAAAAATAGAACTTTTAACTGATCACAAAGTGACAACATTTTTAAGTAACGATTATTCAGATGAAGTTAATATTGATAAGTCAAATTTTAGGTTTTCCGAAAATATGCGGATTCGAAGTGTTTTTTTCCACGTTTTGACCTTAGAGTTATGCAAAGATTTGTTTATGTCTTTTGCGAGTGTTATTGTTTTGATCGAGATATAATTTCGGAAATATAATGGGGTAGGTATGTAATGGCATGTTGTCGTAATTCCGTGTTGTTTGTTAGCAAGGCTCATAACAAGGTGAAAATGAATCTGATGTTACATTATTTTGTTCTAGTGTGTTGTGGCATTGTAGCGATAGTCTGTATTACACAGTACTAGCTGACCAGTTTTTTTTTAGTTAAACCAAGTAATATTATACGCGTAATAGTAAGTATTTTACAGATGGCAGACTTAATGTCATAGTGAATAGCATTTTTACTAGTCAACCACCAGATCAAAAAGATATAGGGACATGGGTGCAATTTTGGTTTTAATATTAATAATACTAATAATAATACTGAAATACAGTAATATTTTATTGTACATGCACATTGTACCTAAAATCTGAATCATTAAAACCATCTTTTATTGACTTATCCCTTGGTTGGCTTTTACGACATCTACGGCAAGAAATGGCAAGAATGGTCGCTGCTAAAGCCCGCCCCACACCACACGACTAAAGACTTATAATATAAAAAAAAAATATTTCATATGTCTTGCATTGGTTTAGTGTGGTCTGGTCTAAATTATTTCTACAGGAATTTGTACTACTCGTACATATTTACTGAAATTAATAATGTATTGTATGACTTTTCTTCGTCTCTTTCGTGCCAAATGTCTATGTAGAGTGTAGAGTCTGACAAATGAAAGTTGAGATTCGAAAACCGCGGTAAATTAAAAAAATAGGTTATCATTGAAAATAGTTGAATAAATAAATTTGATACTTAAAGTAAACAATAAAATTAGCCGAGCATTGAATTCAAGTATCAAAATAATTTATTCAACTATTTTTAGTGATAACGTGTTATTCTGTTTTATTTGCCGCGAATTTTCTGTCTCGACTTTTATATGCCAGACTACATGATTTTTTGAAATCAAAATTGATTACGATTTGTAACTGTGTTGTCGTTGCCAGGAAGAATTGCACTACCATGCAACTGTGGTACAATTTCCTTATCGCCATCGTTCTAGACGACATTTTTTGTTATTTTTTTCAAACTAATTTATTTTTTCAGAAGGTCGAGTAAAAACCAGACTTTTTGCCGCTCTTCCTCGGTCATCAACTAATGGTTTTCTTTTGTTTTTGATTAAGCACATGAACCGTGACGCCCTTGGATTTTCTTCCTCCAAGCCAGTCGCTTGCGGTGTGAAAATTGACAATGGCGTTTCAGATGGCGTTTAATTGGGCCATCCCACCGATTTCCTTGATCACGTAGCCCTTTGCCTACGTGACCAAGAAAAGGGTATAAGGTATAAGAAGAAGTTCTGTAAACATACGTTGAGAAAAAGGATGTATTTACCTACTTCACCTTAGTATTATTTGGACTTATGTGATTTCGTAAAAGGTATCGATAACTGTATTACATAATGGCTCTAAGGGATTTAAAGCTAGCGATATTGGATTTAGGGATATGGGGTTGTCAACCCTCCAAGGGTGACGACCGATTACCTTGTTAGTAATAGGTTATAAAGAAACCGCTGATTAGATTTAGTAAGCGATACATTGACTGCTAAAGGAGGGATTCTGAGCTCAATTTTTTATCTATCTTATCGAGACAGACAAGATAGATAGAAATTTGAGCTCAGAACCTCTCAGAAGGATTTAGACACATAAAAACATGAAAACGCCTATGGCCATATCAATTTCTGTAATATCTGTTCCATATTGTATGGCACTTTACTATTCTCTGACGTAACTTTACTTGTCAATTATTTTTCAAGTCAATTATTTACTTGTCAAAAAAATTTTTCAGTTTTACAAATTTTGACTATCGCTACTCAATATGAAATACTAATCTCTACTCAATATGTTTGCGGTATTCGCTGCATCGGATTTGTTTTATTCTTCTTAAAAGTATAATATACAATAAGACTTTATGTTCAATATTGTAAACGCATTAATAGTGGTCATCAAGATACTTTATACGGAAGTTGTGGAAGAACTGCCAACTGAGGTTTTTTCGCTACGACATGGGGTCCTTCCAAAAAGCTGTGACTTCGATTTGCAGGTTTGGCGCGCACCTACATACTCCTTTGTGTTCATGGACTGTAGTAGCCACCTCCCATCACATGGGCCGCATACCAGTTTGCTTCCTTCACTATAAAGAAAAAAAACAGGTATCTAGTCTCGACTTTCGTTCGTGAAGTCGTAAATTCAAATCCTACCTTATGGTAATACCTTAATAGGCTGACCTTGCAATGTTTGCATATCGGCTATGGCGAAGAGCTAGTTTTTTTTATTTGAAAAACTCAACCTCTCATTTGAGCGTTGTAAACTGAGAAGATGTGTAAGAGGTTGAAGATTTCTTCTTCTAACCATCTTCATAACTCTAGTGAAGTGACCCATACTGAAGTGTAAGTAGCTAATAAAATCCGTCTGTAGCAGCGGGCCCAGTGTGTTTGTAAACTATACCGCGATCTTGGCACCGTATGCAATTCCTGACCCGGTTTCCGGATGACCGCACTTTACTTCCATTTTGTTTAATAAACGTTTATTGGAGATAAATATTTGTGTTGAAATTAGGGTAGTTTATAACCGGTTTTTCAGATGTCGAGTTTTTGAGGAAAGCATTGAGTGGTGCCGACGTAAACAAAATAGTCTGTCAATTTTTGTGGAGTGAATCCACTTATAAATACTGTGTACTTTATAGGAAAGTAGTGGGTTTGTTTTTCATAGGAGTTGCTACGTACGGTGCGGTCTAAAAGACACTTTATACGGCGAACCAGAATGTTGTGGAATGAACATCCAATTGTGGTTTTTCAATTGTGGAAGGAAACATCGTTAGAAAACTCGAAAATTAAAAAAATCTGGAGCATGTTTCTTCACCAATGGGGCCGCTTGGTGGAATATAGTTTTCAATATTCAGATTTCAGAGTACGCCCTCGAGATTTCAGCATGCACCCTCGATGCACGCTGAAATCACAAAGGGCCTATTCGACTGGCCACTACTGCCCATTTTAATCGTATTTCCACAATGTACATATGCCAGAGTCCATTCCCATCCCATCTTTTCTTATCCCTCCCTAATTTTTTAACCCCATTCCTGCGTATCCGGGGCGTGCCAAAATTTGTCATTCTGGACTAATGTTGGCATGTATCGCGAATGTATCCACTTACCACCAGGTGGACTGTTTGCTCGTCTGTTTGTCACTTGCTTTCTACAAAAATGCGGTGTTAGCGACAATAGTTATCGGCTAGTGGAAGCTGCAACATTGACATATATGAAAAAAATGCTATAAAAAGCATCCTTGGAACTATTTAGTGAGAAGCGGTGCGAGTGAAATAATAGTACAGAGGACAAAAATTATATTACCTAGAAATACGATTTTAAAATTTTGTTTCTTTTCCAAATATAATAATACAAAATCTCGGAAGCCGTAATGTAAACATAGCAAAATAAAAATTTCTGATAGGGTCTCATGGGCAGATGTGATCTTGTAATATAATCCGGGATTAAGAAGTATATGTGTCAAGGGCGTGGTGATCGTATTAAAGGACCTTTGATGTGTTTTTACGGAAAAATCATGAGTATATTACAATAAAGGCATAGTAAAAACATAACAATAGGTTATTTTCACACTAACTAGTCACGATACTACAACAGAGAATCTCTTTGAACATGCACATATACTTTAGGTACGTTATGAATAAATAAGCAATATTAACTAGGCGCGCAGTTACGGTTAAAATTTAAACAAATTTTCACACATTTAATAAATAGATATTTAAATAAGTATTTTTGTTTCTTGTTTCTTTTTCTTCATTCATGATCAGTATAATTATTGTACTAACCACGGAGAACAAATTTATTTACTAGATTTGATTAAATCTAGCAAATAAATTTGTTAATATCCTTTGACTGTACCGCCACTAAATAGTCTCGAAATTGGCGGGGAGGAAATGGTTTACAGCATTAAGTCCGCATTTTGTTTCATTTTGTCGGCACTTTATTGTGAAACCAGAGTAGGTAATGAGTCCTGTCGAATGGGTCCGGAGTTACGTTACTGTTATGTTTTTACTATTATATAGGTCAGGAATATTCAATGTGATGTGTTTATGGTAAAAGCTTTGGGAGGTTGAGAGGCTTACGATGATGTCGGTGTCGTCAAATATACATACCTACTCTCTGTAAACTCAATATGCTTCGTTAGTAAGTATATTGTCTTTGCTCTGAATATGGATGGTAACATCATAAATTTATTTTTATATGAGTATATATGTGACATGATTTGAGAAAAGATTATCTTATTGTCGGCTCTATTTGGATGTTGAAAGCTATGTATTGTTTGTTGAAAGCTTTGTTGTAAGGGATGTATGGCCTTGAAACGTTACGTTGGCCAGGCAGTTCCGCGAGACCACCGGAGATTCCGGAGAAATTATGACGGGTATCTATGTAGATCATAGGCTCGCACCTCGCTTGGTGTATAACCGCGTTTATACACCAAGAAGAAGAGAAACACATATTCAGTGCTACCCTAGATTACATTATTTCATTGCATGAAGCGAAGGGAAGAATGTGCACCCAAAAGTTCTGTGGTCCCCTAGACTCATTTCAGGGGCGAGGGGGTGGGGGGGTGTATCGCTCTTGTAAGAAACCTCCGATCTAGATGATAGTATAAAATCGTTGGCAGATATAATGAAGTCATCGAGATATTGGTAGGTACCTATTTAGGCACATTGATGAAGTAATATAGAAATTAAACCCCGATAATATTAAAGCTATATATATAATATTAATAAGTGAGTATTTATTTTATTTATTTATTAAGAAGTTCCTTAATCGTGGTCGTGTTTAGAACAGCCTGTACATTAACCTCGTACAATGTATTGAAGTCAAATACCGATCACGTGTATGGAACTCATATTTTGTAATTTGACCTCCAAATAACACGGGACTCCCATCCTGTCATGATCCATTGTGGACAGACGAGTACAAAATATTTCAAAGTACATTCAGATTATAGATGACTAATGATCGTTGATCATAGAACTTAGTGGTGATTGATGAACCTGGTTACTAGTGCCCCGGTCTTAAGAACCCCCCTGTGTTTAAGGTGCAAAAGGGTTTGATTCTGGTTCAGACAAACATTTATTTATTATTATAAATAAATAAAAAATCTAAGATTCAAAGCGTCGCGGGTCCAAAGACACACACGAAGACAAAGACGAACTCAGACCCGAACATACATTAATTATCTTTAAACAAATGAATGTAGGACCGGGAATCGAACCCTGGACCCTTTGCACAGCAAGGAGGGCCAATTAACTGCGCCAATCGGTCGACTATTAGAAAATTTCTTATTCGCGTTTTTGGTATTTGGTTTTCGCGTATCTGTACTACGACGTAGGAAACTCCAATGATTTTGGTGTTATTTATGATTATTTAAAACATACTGATCTAAGTGTTGCTATATGTAAAAATGGCGCTGTGTTAATCGGATCTGAACGGGTATAATAAAGGTATTTGTTTAACTTTTATTCCTACTCGACGTTTCGGCACGAGATACACCAGCCGCGGTCACGAGTTGACTGAAGAGGCGGGTAGTCCGGGATGGAAGCTGCTAGCAGTTTTATCAACTACCCACATTTAATCTTCACATTCGGAAAGGCTGCGACACATTACACTAACAATGTCCGCGGACGTATTCGACGGTAAATTGCAAGGTTTAAATTTGTTAATCACTGGATTCCACGTTAACGACAGTTTATATCCAACTTCCCGATTGATTTTTTATATTTCTTAATTTCAGTCGCTTCACGTACAATCCTGGGACTATAGTGACATTCAGTGGAGAGGATTTTGGGAATGCAGAGTTACACGCGCTCAGACCCGATTTACAATATAAAATAATCGCACGCACAAAACACGAAAGTTATATCCGCGACATATGCCGATATCAGTTTATGAGAAACGTTGACAAGTCCTCGAATGCGCTGCGTATCTTTGGAGATTTAGGAATCGATTTGGATCGGATGAGATGGAATGGGTATATCACTAACTTATTACTTTACTTGGTCTGTGTATAATATTGTCCTGTCCATGAGGGATGTTTGACCTTGAAACGCGTGGCCTTTTTAAAGACGTTGTAGTTATTCAGGGCTTCTGATAAAGGTTTTGTGGTAGTGGTGAATTTATTGGCAGAGTCAAAACATTTGCTGATTATTAGGTAGGTATATATGTTTTTAAATCTAATCAAAATTTATGCGATTACGTCTTGGAGTGTACACAGAGCACTCGAGGACAGTAACGTGGACACATTAGTGAAATATATGTCAATGCTGAATGTTTTGTACACGTTTCTTACAACTCATTGATCTATTTTGTTTACACGCTCTGTGCTAGTAAATGGAAAAAATCTGGTTTTGCTTGAATGTTTGATAAGTCGCTCGAAGGCCACTTGCAGAAATGACCACGCCAGGCCCATAACCATATGCCGTGCCTTAACTTTGTTCTATCTATAATAATAGCTAAAAGCCTACAATGCTATCACGTAATAATCATGATTTTTTTTAAAACTTCGAAGATTTTTAACTGTAAGTATCAATAGAATAATTATAGAATCAATTGGAATGGATTTGAAGTAAGGTTAGGAATATGGAGAGGGATAGGATAGGATGGAAAGTGCACTTACTACCAAAATATGTACGTACCTACATTGGAGGAATAGGATAAAGTGAATTTTATGGCAGTTTTTGAAAACAATATATAAATTTTACTTTATGCTATATACACTTGGTCAATCAAGGGCGCCCAACGGCTGTGAGATAGCAGCCTCGCCATCACATATATTTTGAAGAAATATTGGGAATTGTTACAAGTTATATTTATTTTATCATTATACAGATCACGAATTGTAACTTTTTAAACTCCTCATAACAAATAATAGATATTTAATAAAAAAAAATATACTTAGTAAAAATTTCATAACGCATTTCAGCGTGAATCACTGCCTGATTCCGATAACAGTAAAATATATTGAAAGGACTACTGTTTAATAGTTAGTCGTAAACAAGAAAACACTCGTGTGCAATGCAATACGGACAAATTGCACACAGAAGCCTTGTGCACAACCTCGTGTCTGAGTGCTGGGTGTACGCTAGTGATGTGCTATGTGACATTTTATTATACTCGATATTTTGCACCGCCGTAAATGTAGTCATTTATCCTAACCACAACACAGCGTTTGAGCAGGAATTGAAACCATAGCACATTCGTTATAATCGAGAAAGAATTAGAAACGGCTGTTATACCACATATTTAAAATAAAAATATCACCCCAATAAAAAACAAAAAAAGAACAATATTGTAAGGGGGAGGGTGTACGCTGAATTCCAAATCCTCGACTGACCGCTCTCGACTGACTCCGTTATCCCGAATTCATAGAAGACTGCCGTAATTGAATTTCCCACTTTATCCCATTTACCCAATGTAAGTATGTGTTTCAGTAGTGAGTAGTGACAGAGCCCATTCCTATTTCTCCCCTTTTTTCCAACTCTTACTCGAAATCCAGTATCGAATCTTCGTCATTTTATCATTCTGGTTTGATGTTGGCATGTATCGTCGATGTCTACAGGTGACAGTATCCACTTATCACCGAGCGGACTACTCGTCTGCCGCCTACTTTCTATAAAATAATAATAATGAAATACTTTATTTATGGCATTGGGATTACAATTTGGAAACTCTTGCCACAGTTAGGCAAATATATTATATAATAGAGACTAAGGTACAGATTATCGATGTGCACAGAATTTACACATCACTAGACCGATAAAAGCGTCATTACAGCCGGCATCGCGACCCCGAAACGATCGAGGGTTTCAGACACTTTCAGGCGTCCACTTCAGCGCGGCATTCTCAGATAAGCTTCTGTTCTAATTGAAAGAGATACTGCCAGGAGAAGAGAACTCTTGACCTTTGGACAAGGCGAGGATTAAATTAAATCTATTCCATATATTATTGTTATTGTTTATAATAAATGTTTATAATGTTTAGGGCAAGATAGTTACATCACCCAAGCCCTTCCTGTTGATCGCTAAGTCAGCAGAACCGGGTGGTCGGCCGAACCCATAGTTCTAGGAACCTAGCGCTTAGTTAGCATTTAGGATGTAGCTATAAGAGATTACTTTGTAAGTTAGATTTAATTAAATAAGTAGTTGAATACTGGCATCAAGCTCTGCCACTTGTCTTCAATCTCATTAGTTTTAATATATTAATTTTTAGTTTTTAAAAAGCATTTTTCCCTCTCCCGAAACTTGACTAGATTCAGATTTTGTGCCGCCGAAAATGTTATTTTACATAGGTACTGGTACATATTAAGAAAAAATATTATATTAAAGTTAATAATACATGATAACGCCACATTCAATAGCCTATACTAGAATTCCGTGTTGTGAATCCAGAGACATCAAAGGAACAAACAAAAGAAACAAAAAAACATTTCTTTAAATTAAAAGTTTGTCCGACTGAGAATGGAACCCAAGACTTTTTATACATCAGATAAGTTATATAGTATTATGTTGTAATATAAGTACCTAATAATTACCCTTTCAATTACATGCTGAATAAGTATCCATTCGATTTCTTATGAATGATGTGGTTTCGTCGAAAGTCAAGACGCACTGAGTGAACACTACATGAGCAAAAAAAAGCAATTTAAAGCAATTTTAAAATATTATTTTTACTTCGACTGACTCGGCCACTAGAAAATAATGAAGGTCTTTAGCAACGATTAGTTTATCAACGATGTAATACCACCTTACAACACCATCAGTCCACGCCTCTCCACTGTTGGATACGGGCCCCTCGCGGCCATAAACGATTTTTCGCTCTTCTCATCTGGCCACTATCGGTAAATTCCTTCAAATTGTCGGTGCGGAGGCCGGCGGCGTCTCACGCTCAGATTGCCGGTACGTAGTCTTCATTCAAGGACATTAGTTGTCGGTCCTGCGGTGAATGTGGCCTGCCACTCCAACTTACAAATTCTGATAGCTATGGTATATTTTTTGGTACTTACTTTCATTTTTTGGTGAATCTATTCGTTACGGATGTTATCCCAGAAACTCCGAGTATATAGGCTCTCCCCATAGCTCGCTAAGCGACTTTAAACTTATGGATTAGGCCAACCGATATCATGTGTCATACATAACATTTTGACTGTCACTGATAGTTGTATCGCCTTCCAAGAAATCACGTATTCCTTACTGGTATTTTTCATCATCATTTTTAAAAATAATGTCGATCATTGCGATTTGCTGGCATAACACTGGCTTCTCTTGTCAACCCCCCTGTGCTGTGATGCGAGCGCACGCATGAGATTGAATCCGAGAATATTTGTAAAAAAGTCGTGTGTCGTGCGCTGTCGGTGATCTCATGCGCCAGGTCGAAATACCTATCGTTGATTATATTGTTATTAAAATTGTATGTTGTGAGTTTTGTGCTTTAGTGATAGATTATAAACTTCAAAGTGCGCAATGTTACTGATAGTATAAAGTATGATGATAATAAAAAGTAAGTATGATCAAATAAAAGTATAGACTGCGTTTTTCCTGTACTTCCAAGGAGTCTAACTCTTGTGTCCTCAGTGAACATATCACTCCTATATTTACTTCAACGGGAGTGCGCATTGACGAGGTGTATTTTGACTTGTTTTGATTTTAAAATTATTAATTACGAAGAAAACTCGACACTGGCACAATGTGCTAATAAGGCTATTGTCATGTAAGAAAAAAAAAAGGACGTAGATGCCAGAAGTATTATGAATTACGCTTATCCCTCGTGGTTGTTGTTTTTGCGCAAGAAAGGGCAAACGGATGATTTATGCTCCACTGATCCGGGTGAGTTTTTGGATACTGAAAGCTTGCAGATCAGCGAACACACGTTAGGCACGTACTTGGAAAGGGGCGGTTGAGCTTCACGCCACGATGGATACAAAAACGCAATATGCAGGACGGTTGAAGATGAAGCAATATTATAGGTTTGTATCATCAGCCTTTCGTTTATATTAGTAGGTACAACGGCGGACAGCTTGCATTATCTATCCCCCTACTGCTGTAGTATCAATGCCGTTGTAATTTTGTAACGGACCAATGAAATGGTAATTAAAGATGTCCCGTCCATTGTTTAACTGTTTACGTTATAATCAACTCGGAGTTTCCTGTTCTCATACATCTGACTACCTGTAATATTCAATACGGATACCAGTGACAGTTATAATTCTCCCACAACATAGAAAAACTCTTATATCCCCGTAAAATTGTTTCACTGAAGACTTCTATAATAGGAAAGAGTCCATTATTTTAAAAGGTTTTTAATATCCAGGTTCGATTTTAGATAGCACAAAAATTGTTTTCAAACAAAAGTTTGTTCGTGATATGAGTTTGTGCATGTCTTGGACTAATAAAATATTCCAATAAATTCTAGGGTTGGATATTGAGCTATAATTTTTGTTAGGTAAAGGAAAGAAAAATGAAATAAGAAAGAGCTGGTTGTGGTTAGACGTTATTATTAATAATAATTATCAAATACTGCGGTTATTCAAAGTTTCTGTATAGTGTTGGGACTGATTGCAGAATCCCGCTGTCATTTCTGCAGGCGCATAGTTGAACCGCTGCCAACCGAGCATCGTAGCGCGTTGCGAAAACCTGAATGAATGACTTGCTGGACTGACACAGACATCAAAGTATATTCCACTAAATACGTCAAAATTTTCGACACATTAAATTCTAATGTATTTACAATATTTTCTCGACATCGCGATGTAGATAGTATTGAGAATAAAATAAATGATAATTTATAGAAATGCTTGTTACATTACATTTGAAGGTGCAACTCGAATATGTTAAAGGCTTCTAAGGTTCTATTTCTAATAATAGGCCTATGAAAACGTTGAGCAGTTTCGCGTTTGAGTCGTTTGAACGAACAGACAGCGATTTGCAAGCGATTTGCAAGTTAGATTTGCAAGCGAAAATCATTTTATATTTTAGAAATGCCAAATTGAAACTCAACGCTTCAAGCGTTCAACTTTATTATTTTTCGGCTGTACGTCGGAATCCGACACGGTGAAGTTCACCTTCACTTCATTCAGGCCACATCCGCCGAAAGACCAATTTGGTTTATTACAAGATGTGCCGCTGAAAATGGATAAGTTATAATCATTATATGATTGAGTGTACTCATCATAGTATGTACACTATACATATAGTTTATTAATAAAAGATACCGTGGTTTTCAGTGAGTTGCTTACTTTTTAGGTAGGATACAAGAATTATCGCTATACCTATAAATGGCCAACCAAATAAAACTGGAATGCATTCGCAAATATACAATGACGAGAGTGAACACGTTCATTTAATTACTGAACGGATCAATGAAAGCCTTGAATTGCACCCGCGCGCTCGCTAGTGAACAGTTGAAAGTTATCGTCTTCGTAGCAATTAAAATTATTATTAGTATTAGTGTATTTTCCACCTAATTGAGTATAAATTGAATGGACAATGTCCATTACCTTTACGGGGGACCAGGCCCCGGGCCGCTGGTTCCAAGAACAACAACACCGTAATGCCGTACATACTATGTTCTACTTATTTGTCAGTTCAAGATTACTTGTGTAAATTCCATTGAAAATATAAAAATAAACATTAAATATAATATATAAAATGATAATTAATCTGATCCCAAGCCTCTAGTTTTCGTCGAGTGCGCACGTTTTAACACCCCAATTAGCACTTAATAATGTTAATCCACTTAATTAGCACAAGGCGGCCGCTATATTCTTTTCGAATCGCAAGGAGATCGACCGGACACCGACTTCGGTGTCGACTTCTACTTCGGACACTGACTGAGCGAGAATACCTATGAAATTAAATTATACTTATTCAAAAGTAGAATTGTAATATACCTATATACGACGTACACAAATCACAAATTGTGCAGCCAATTAAAAAAAAAAAAAAAAAATTAAAAAAAAACTATTATAAAAAATATATAAATTAGATAAATAATATAAACAGAGGTTTATAGAAAAGGGTTCGAACGAATTATAAAATATTTTAATGTTAAGATCAAAACTATGGGTATAACCGATTTATATCATGATTGAACCAAGATATACGAGGAAGGTCCAAAAGTCCACGCAATAGAAGGGTTGTAAATTAAATAAAATAACAAAACTATTTTTCTTTGTTAGATCACATTGTTAGATCTTGAAATTAGCTTCTCTAAGCCGCCATAAAAATATTTTGTGTATTTGCCTCCAAAATGGGTCGAAATAGCGTTCCTGACCTCATTGTCATTAGAAAATATTCTTCCCCTTAGCTCCTTTTTTAAATTTGGGAGTAAATAAAAGTCGCTAGAGGTCCAATCTGGACTGTAAGGTGGGTGGACTAATGATTCGGATCCGAATTTGTGTAGAGTACTCATTGCAACTTTGCTCTTGTGAACTTTGCGCGTTGTCTTGCAAAAGCAATACGCCCTTGGTTTTCCCAGTCTTTTTTCCTTAATGGTTTCCTTAGGTCTCCCTAATATTGAAGCGTAGTACTGTGGTACCACAATTACACTCTTTCTTTATAATCGTAAATACTTCTTTTTATTTTTATCTTTTGTTTGTTCAAATCTGTTTTATATTTTTTATTAAAAGAACTATACAAATTGTAGTAGGTAAAACAAATACAATTATATAAATTTTATGTTTATTGATGAGTTGGGATCATATCCATACACATTTTGTCATCTATAAAATTTCAAGAAAAAGTGTACTCTCGAGTCATTACTACGACCTAAACACATAACAGTTATTATAGTTTGATTACTCGATAGTTCCATCAATCCACTCAAGGTTGTATTATGAATAGTGGATTGTTTGGGCGAAGGACCTCAGGCTCGTTTGGCATACGCATTGTGACGTCAAACCTCTGAGTGATTCCAATATTGCACCTCACGTGGCGAGAACTTGGTTTATTCTGAAAATCTGAAAAAGAAAATTGAATATAGTACAATACCAATTTATTTTAATTCTATACGGTACGTCTAGATTTGATTTTTTTTAAGGACACAGACAGACAGTATTTTTTTTGAAGTACATTTTTTTTTTATAAAATAGGTGGCGGACTAGTAAGTGGATACTGTCGCTCATGGACATCCGCGATGTAATATATTATGCAAACGTCCGTAAACGTGTAAAGATTTAGGAATGGTTTTGGGAAAAGGATTGGGAATCGAAGTGAAAGAAATAAACAAAAAACTGATTTATTTTATTAGCGTGCGTTCGTACGTGTTTGTGTGTGTGTGTACGTGAAAATAAAACAAACGGGACGAGGAGATTTCCTCATCCCATTACACTGTGTATTCTTCCTTGCTATGGGGAGTTTAAAGCATAACGGGATAAACTGTTTCCTTACCATACTATCAGTCTATGTCTCTCCACTGCTAGGTGAAGGCTTCTCCCAAGAATTGCCACCATACACGATATTTGGCTCTTTTCATTCGGCTGTTACCGGCAAACTTGTTTCAGTGGTCGCGTGGCGCTTCCCCTGGAGGGAGGGCTCTCCATTTCCTCCAGTTTCCTTACCCAATGTGGTATATGGACGGATATTGATAGAGAATATAATGAATATCTCAATCGATATCCGTCTATAATGTTCCATCTAAAAATATTAAAATTGATCAGTTCATTCAAATCCTTTGATTCTTAAGATGTGTTCAGCCTTATAGGCGTGAAGTAGCTGTTGTATAACTGTGTGGCTACTGAAATGACTGCTGTATTTTTTTAATTTAGTAACCCAAAAATATACACTGTATTACTATAAATAGTCACTGAAACACTGGGTACAGAAAATCAACACACACCTATAGATACTTAAATGTGAATAAAAATACTCCATGATAAAACCTTTTACGGCTTTTCAAACAGTATTTATTTAATAATATAAATACGAGTAGCCTATGATAATACCTTTAATAAAACTAGTAAGCATTTCCCAAGATCAGAAAGAAAATCAGGGTTTGTACATATACATGTTTTATATATAAGTACTTTATACATATGTCTAAGGGTATGTACGCACTCGCGGCTAACCGCCTCTACAAAAGCAGTGGAGCAAAAGCAGTGCGGTCAATCGCATATAGTGACCATGATTTACGCGGCTGGGCGCAGATAGGGGCGGGCAGGCGGTAGGGGCGCAGCAGCAAGTGTGACGTAGCCTAAGAGTCATCATATAAAGGAATGATCTAAACGTCTTGGCGATAAAGTCATTAAGGTCTGGCATAAAAACGGAAAGGGTTTTGCTCAATACTGGCAAACGATACAAGCTAAAAATGTGTACCTATAGATAGACATTGAAAAATTTATTTAAAATGTCTTCTCTAAAAATTTGTAATGAAAATAATTCAATCTAGTAATGGATTCTCTTTTTTAAAAAAAATCTGTGGCTCGGCTGTGAAGGAAAATATCGCGAAAAACTCGCAAGTCGAAGAATTATAAGAAAATCGGGGGCAAATGCCCATGGATTATGGCCTAGAACTCCCTTGTGACTGATCGAGGCGTCGTAGACTGATATCGAATGGATTGTCATTAAATTATTATTACAATTTTAGAATAGACCACAGATAATCACGTGAGTAATAAATCTCATGTCGATGCAAATCATTCGATACAATTCGATACATTTGTTTACATCCAGTAGATTGATGCAGCGCTGAATGATTTCGACCTTGGTCGAATGGAATCGGAAAGTATCGGGAAGGAAATAGGATGGTTTAATAAGTAAATAAATAAATAATACCACCCAAAATATATTACCCAAATATCCTACTACATGATGATAAAAGTAGCAATCAAATTGGACAGGTAGTTCAGAATATTAGCCCGAACAAAGAAGACAGACGTATGTTGTATAAATAGAAAATATTTTACGCCAGAAGCATTTATACTGAGTATATATTAGTCCGAATCCAGTTTATACTAGTTTGTGAACAGTGAATGTTTTTATTTTTGTATCAGAGAGACCACTCTATACCACATATATCTGTACCTATATCTCTATATCACTATACCACAATTTAAAATATGTATGAATAGTTTCAAATCTTTCCGGAACGTTTATGTTATTTTTTGGAATATTAATGAACATGGAAAACCGCAGCACGATGATTTCCTCATTGATCATTTTGCTATTAGATCAAGTGTACTTAAACCATTGTTGTATTCATTACAAGTAATTGGATGGGGCAGGTTTTATGGCGCAATCTCACAGCTGCTGTACGCATCCGACAGTCCAACACTACAGTCAAATGTACTGCATATCCTACTTTATCCTATCCCCAAATATAAAAGTACGTGTTTCGGTAGTGAGTGAGATATGCCAAAGTCCTTTCTCATTCCATCCTATACTATCCCTCCCCATTTTCTCAAATTGTCTCCAATTCTTTTCTAAATCTCCAAAAGGTAGGCAGTGCATCTGGGGGGTGTGCCAACACTTGTCATTGTATACGTCGGTATGTACCGCGGTTGTCGGTTATCCGGTCGGTATCCACTCACCATCAGGTTGACAGTCTGCTCATCTGCCGCCCTTTATCTATAAATTGTATCTGTGAGTGGAGTGTATTCCTGTTATCGATATGTTCACCTGGTACAATATTAAGTTAGTCTATTTATTGCGAACATATTTGGCCATAAATAAATAAATAAAAAAGCTATGTGTAATGTAATTAATTCATATTGCAATTTCAAAAATATTTCATTTTTTTAAGACATTTACATCTTTTCTATACGGTAATTGTCACTTATAATGTAGTTTACAAAACATCAAATTTACAAGTAGGTATGTACCATATACCTGTACACAAGGAAAATGTCTGTTGACATCTGTACTAGAATATTCTGTTTTACAGCTGTTAGCTCCTTCCCTTAGATCTATAAATACCCATAATGTATTCCAGCCTTCGTTATAAGATATTATAAAAAGAGTAGTATAATTAATATTCGAATAATGAATACGCTCTAACTTTACAAGTATATATTAATAAACAGACAGACGGTGTATTTTAAATATGTAGAGATAATGAAAATTGCACTAGCTATCCGGGTAAACGTAGCCAGCTCACCCTCGCGATTATCCGGTCGAATACCTCGAGGGCGAAGGTTGTCAACAACGAAATGGGTTATCGCGTCTCGTCTTTGGTACGAGACGTCTCATTGGGACACTGATGTGTCACTTTCCAATTAGACTTTCACTAGTAAATGATTGACAAAGAATATCCTAAAACTGGTCTGTTGATTCAACGTTTTAAAAATCGATATAAATGAAATCAAATAGATTGAAATGGAATTAAATGAAATCGTACGTTACGTAATGGGATACACTAACCATACCAGAATTCTAAGTCAGTATGTGGCAGACGAGCATACAGTCCACCCGATGGTAAGTGGATACTGTCGTCCATAGACATCCGTGATACATGCCCATTGTTCCATTGTCAATATATGTCCAGAATGTACAAATGTTGGTACGCTCCCGGATGCGCTGTCTAATTTCGGAGATTTAGGAATGAATTTGGAGAAAGTGTCGGAAAAATGGGGAAGGATAGGATAGGGCGGGATGGGAATGGGCTCTGGCATATCTCACTAACTACCGAAACATGTACGTACTTTGGGGAAATAGGATTAAGTGAGAAATGCAGTAGTAGATTTCACGGTAGTCTCCTTTGAGAGAGGGGTAATGCATTGTATTACTGCAATATTAAGATAGTCCCAATAAAAATAAATTTAAAATATTGCTTTGGAAACATTATTTGATACAGAGTTAGTGGTACAAACTATATGTCATTGGACAGAACTTGTAAAGCTCTACAACTGTAAAGACCAAGTTCGATGTCTACAACTGTACAACTGACCAAGATCCTGTGGGATTTTAAAACCTGGTAGCGCAAGCCTACTGTGTCTGGGAGCGACTTCTTGGTAGACATCGAATGCGGGAAAACACCAGATGACACATCATACGTTATTTTCAAAGAAACCTGGTTCACAACTTCTAGAGGGGAAGGGGGTGGGGGTGGATAGATGTGAAGCAGATGAAGAGGGGTTCATTAAAAAATCAAATTTCAAACTTAAATAATAAGAAGGTTCCATTTACAAAACGCATATGAATTAAATAATTCGAGAGCTACCTACTGAGAATAGAACACTATTAGACCAACGCGCCTGCCCTAGAGTGCCTGTATAACATATCTAGTATGTCTACTCAAGTCGATGTTGGCAGAGGATGAAATCCACGGGAGTAGCACCCCACTGCGCAGGCGCCTGGCTTTATACTATGCTGCTGAGCCATTGTACAATATAGTGCGGGAATCTAACGCCTATGAAGGCCGTGATAACTCCTAATTTATAATATTTTATTGGACTGCACATCCGGTCGAAGCGACGTTTCGTGACACACAATCTTACTGGTCTTTTTTATTTTGGCGATGACTATATGGTCAACGCGAAGTTATATACCT
The DNA here is from genome assembly GCA_914767545.1 of Sesia apiformis. Taxonomy (NCBI): domain Eukaryota; kingdom Metazoa; phylum Arthropoda; class Insecta; order Lepidoptera; family Sesiidae; genus Sesia; species Sesia apiformis. The sequence continues at coordinate 3,894,896 of OU611968.1, forward strand.
GAGCGTTCCGTTATCTGTTCCCTATCTTTATCTAAACACTTTTTTTCTTAAACGTTTAGAAAATAGTGAAATGTAGCTTCCGACTGGCGACTGCCACCGGTGTATTTCACTCCATAGTTTTTGGTTTATACATTCTGGCAACACAGAAGGTTTTAGATTGTGGGTGTTTTAGCAAACAATGAAAAAAATACTTCCACTTCCAAATGATTTTATTGTATCAAAACAAAAACCAAAACATTCAAGGGACCATTCAACTGGGCAATCACAAAGGTTCGCTGCTATTTTTGACTTTCTTTAAAATTCGCTTCCACGTGTAATTCTAAAGTTCTGTATACACTTTCACGTATATCTTAAGTAAGTTTCCATTAAGCCCGTGTAAGTAACTATGCCATTAGCGTCTTCACGTAACTGTTTTTTAAGTAGTTTCCTATATACTTTACTGGGCGTTCACCGATGGCTGGCGTAACCGAGCCGTGAAATACATTATGTCAGTGTTGGCGCCACTTGGAGCTTTTTGGCGTACAATGATTTGATATTTGATATGATTTGATTTCGAGAGCTACTGAACATAGAGTACTACTAAGACTCTAACGTGCCTGCCCTAGAGTGCTTATATAACATGTCTAGTACGTCAACTCAAATCGATGTTGGTAAAAGATGAAATCCACGGGAGTGGCACCGCACTGCTCAAGCGCCTAGCTTTATATTTTAAAGAGTGCCTGGAGACACCAGTCGGATCGTAATAAGCCGTACTTTAAAAAAAAAATAGGCGGTAGTTGTAGAACTTTACGAGCCCTATCCATCGACCTACGATAGTTTGTATGTACTGATGTCAATATTTTTCTTGGGATTTTTTAAGTTGGATAAATGTTGGAACTGCAGAACCGATTTGGGCCATCTTCCAAATTAACCGAGATATAGATCCAGACTTTTTTTTTCTATTTATTTACTTATAGAAAAAAGGGGGCAGAGGAGCATAAAGTTCACTTAATGGAATACTATCGTCTATAGACATCCACAGTATATAGCGATATCAGTCCAGAATAACAAACGTTGACACGCCCTTAGATGCGCTGCCTACGAGTACCTTTCAACTATTTTTATCGAGGTTTTTTCCACTAAGTTTGGTTCTTGCAGCTGTGAAAAGGACTTATTTCTGACTGAGGGCTTTCTGTGATTCCCCTCAACTAAACATGTCCGGTGATTCTGGAAAGGTCACTAGGGCCACAAGAATTTTAGCCATTCCAAAAAAAAACTGCCAAATGACACAAGTTCTTATCTAGTCGGAGAGGTCCGGAGTCCCTGTAAATATGTGTATTAATGAAGTGGTTTATTTGGTTTAACAAATCATGCACATTTGTTAAAGATTTTTTGCGCCTCATCAATCATGTTTTATCGCAGGTCTGACAACCGGTGGGTAGACGAGGGTAGACGAGTGGGTAGATGAGCTCTCAAATAACCATTACGTAACGGGAAATGAAGCGTAGGACGTCCTCCGGGTAGATGACATTATAAGAAAGTCCCCAATAGCCGACGTTTAATGCTGTCTTTACTATTTTATAAAAATGACTATATTTAGTACTGTTTTGTAGGGAGATTTCGGAGAAACTCCTCCCGACCCTACTACGACGGTGTTTCTCACTATCCCAACCCCCTAGCTGTTGCCAGCGTAACCTATGTCCCCGATAGGAATGCCCCTCCCTGTTACCGTAGTCGTTGCGTCCTCGGCACGTCCTCGACGACCCCGACAACCCAATTACTGCTGATAATGCGGTTTTTACACTACGCTCACAGGCTACACATATACACCGATCTGACCATGCCGACTGGCTTTTGAATAGCACCATTCCATCTCTTGGCGTAGGTGTTATAAAATACGACCAGAGGATAACAAAGCCGTAAAAAAGTGGATTTACCAACCCGCTAGTCCAGCGTGGCGTTTTAACGCCACACATCTCTCACGCACAAGATAATGTGCATGAGGAGATCCATATCCAGCGGTGGTCGGTAAAAGACTTGGTTAAGGTTACGATATAATGTGGATGAAAAAAAAATATATTAAACTGAACGAACAGTCCTAGATACCTGCCCGTACGCTACGGCGGGCTATGGATACGCAAAATCTCTAGTGTAGCCCTATTCCTGTCCTGAATTTATAGGGCGATCAGCCTCAGAGGAAAAATTTGAAAATTCGCCACAAACTGCGAAGTTGCGTGCTTGGTGAAGGCTAGGAATGTTTGGAAAATGGTTTCTCCGGGTGAACCAATTCATCCTAAATTTCAAAGGAGCTGGGATGATGTATTATACCAACAAACTTTCGATACTTTACTAAAAAACAGCTCTGGAGCTAGACTTCAGTCGCGTAAAAGAAGTCTGAATATTGACTTCAGGTTATTCCTTCAGAAAACTTGGGGACTTATCTGGATCCCAATACCCTTCGCCTGACGATCAGCCTCCGTTTAGGAGTCGTTGTCTAATTATGTATCCAACATAAATGTTCCTGTAGCAATGATGTCGACCAGTTAGGACACCACGGACTGTCTTGATCTCGAGTGCTAGCCGCTTCTCACGCCATGCCATATTTAATGACATCATACGTCGTTCTCTTGCTACTGTCAACATACCGGCTTTACTGGAGCTCGTAAAGTATTGATTTGTTCATAAATCATTCATTAACTCGTACAACAACAACATGCCATTGAATGCGAGTATTTATTGATTTTTTTCTGTATTATTTTTAAAGTTTACACCATCATAATTTTGTAACTCCCGAACCGATGCGGTTCATCTACAAAGTTAACAGTGATATAGGACCAAACTATTTTTATCGACCAGTAAGTATTAATAAGTATAGACGGAACCCGAGTATTAAGTGCGATTCACACTTAGCCGATTTTTTTCTTTACCACTCACAATAATGCCCGTTCATTCATCTATATCGTTTTTTATTACTATTTCTCGCGAGTTCTCCTTTTGGTTTTTATTTTTAATTGAGGTATCAGATATCGTGATTTATCAATAAATCAGATACTTTAGACAAAGAATTATGACTTTTATAGCAAGATTCCTAAATGTTAGGATATATTCCTAATATTTATCTATATTCTATGGTAGAATACCTAGGACTAGTCAGAAAAAAGTCCAATAGTTCTATGGTAGAACTCATGGAAACCTTATTCTGTACAATCTATTCGGTGTTCCTAGTTGTCCACGCCAGGCGGCATGGTGTGATTTTAAAAGTATATAAGTCTCTCCAACTTGTACGTACGAGTCCTCTTGTACGTTGGTGTCACCCCTTATAAGTGGGCTCTAGTGTTCACTCTGTCGGACAGGATCTCACTGCTTGTGTGTAAAAGTCCGAACGTTTACCTACAATCCTACAGCATCAGCAGTGAGACCCTGTCCAACTGAGTGTACACTAGAGCACACCTTTAAGGTTGACATCAACTTACAACAGAGTAGAACCAAGAAAGGCCACCCTGAGTTAACTAATTTACTAGTAATATTTTTAAAATCACACCACCCCGCTACCCCGGCGCGGATAGTCTTAATTTCTTGTGAGACGTTTGCTCAGTTGGTAGAGGTTTCTAATATGTAATGTGTTTACGATGCGCACACTAGGCGCGCACCTGCCTCGCGTTACGCGAAAGCAGCCCGAGGAATGTGCACTCGGGCCCAAATGTAGTAAACTTACTCAATATATCCACCGGAGGTGGGTAAGCACAATAATAGGATAATTTATACAATTTAGAGGTCTCACTTACCCCAGGTGGTTTTGCCCACACACAAATCTGGAAAGTGTACCTACGCTAGTCCCTACTAGACGTGACCTATCTTAGTGTGATTGAATATATATATATACATTCCCAATAAATACTTGTGTAGTAATCCAAGTCTCGTTCCGTGGTGAGCCGGTGGCCGCTATCGTTCGGCAACTCACACCCGGCAGCAAATCACCTCGAGAAATCACTTCCAATACAAGCACAATCACAGCAAATCCAACCAAAACACTCGCGTGGCACAAGGATATCGCGAACAAGACCTATTACTAGGCGCGAATACCAAATAACAACTGTCCGTGGCCGCGGTGTGAATATATCTCAATTTAACTCTGCTCGCCGCCGAGCGCGTGTTACTACTCAAAAAATATCAAATTCTCAAACCGCCTTCAATATGGCGGGGACAAAAAAAATGTTGCTTCAAATAATCAATGTATGCGGGTATGCAAAGATGCTCGCGCCAATTCCAAACAATCCCCCGTCCCGAGCCGAAGTATTCGGGTCGCTAATCAATGGGTAAGCGGGATAATGTCGCGACGGCCCGCTTCAAAATAGAATCGCCCACCAAGACCTCGGCTAACCTGGGAACACCATCAGAGCCCGGAAAAAGGTTAACAATGCGCCCCCGGCGCCAACACAAGGGCGGTAGGTTAGCATCTTTAACCAACACGAGGTCCCCAACCTTCGGCGGATTCGTTTTGTCCGTCCACTTGACGCGCTGCTGCAGAGTGTGCAAATATTCAAGGTGCCAGCGTTTCCAGAAACTCTGAGTGAGCTGCTGGAGCAATTGAAAACGCGACAAACGAGAACTGGGCACATCAGTCCAAGGGTACTCTGGCAGAGCGACGAGTGGCTGACCAATCAAAAAATGGCCCGGCGTTAGGGCTTCCAAATCATTCGGATCCGACGAAAGTGGGCATAGCGGTCGAGAGTTGAGGACGGCCTCAACTTTTGCAAACACGGTCGCGAGTTCCTCAAATGTGAGAATCGTCTCACCAATAACGCGCCTCAAATGGGTCTTTGCCGATTTAACTATGGCCTCAAAAATTCCACCCCAGTGCGGACAAACTGGCGGATCGAAGCGCCAGGTTATCCCACGGAGGGCCATCTCACGACCCAAATTCATTTTCTGCTCTTCAAGAAACTCATACACATCCCTTAAGTAGTTATTGGCCCCGTGAAAATTAGTTCCGTTGTCGGACCTGATCAAGGTAGGAAGTCCCCTACGAGATACAAATCGGCTGAGGGCCGCTACGAAGGCTTCTGTGGAGAGAGCAGACACAACTTCCAAGTGTGTGGCCTTAGTAGACAGGCACACAAAAACACACAAATATGCCTTTACGGATTTGGCATTACGAAGCTGAGATGACTTCACCAAAAAAGGACCAGCAAAATCCGTACCAACTGTGGCAAAGGGTCTAAACTCAGAGACTCGGTCCGCGGGCAAATCGCCCATCTGGGGTTGCATGGTAGAAGCTTTAGTTCGGTAACAAGACATGCAACGAAAAATGACTCCCCGGACGAGTCGTCTAGCCGACAAAATCCAAAATTCGCGTTGCAAAATCGCCAACAGTGCGTTACAGCCTGCATGGGAGTTCTTGATGTGTCGATCAATCGCCAGCAACCGCACCAAATGTCCATCTTTCGGCAAGAGAAGAGGATGGCGGACACCATGAGGCAAATTGGCATGTCTAAGCCGACCTCCCACGCGCAGTAGACCCGAAGGATCCACAAAGGGATTCAATAGCACAATAGCGCCTTTCAATTTAGAGGGACCTTCCTTCATACATTTTAACTCTGAAGCGAAGCTAACAGACTGGACTACGCGAATCCAACTCAATAGCGCTTCATGTCGTTCCTCAGACGAGATGAAGGCTGACAACAATTTATTCTGTGGGTTTTTAACATTGTGACGCCAACGTCCAACCCAAGATGTCACATTCAAAAGTTTATCCAGTGAGCTGTACCTGGCCAGCAAAACATCGGGATCACATGATGATTCCGCTGCTTGGCCGCTCCCGGCACCATCGGCCACTGGTAAACTTACAAAGCCTATCGCAGGCTGAACTAGAGTGATCCGTGAGGCCGGCCAAATTGACACTGGTCCCTTCAGCCAGTCCGGACCCCACCACAACGGATGTCCAATAATCTCTAGGGCTGAGCATCCACGTGATGCACAATCAGCTGGATTTATATCGCCAGGGACATGTCGCCAAATCAGTCGAGCTTGCGACGCCTGGATCTGGGAAACACGGTTCGCCACAAACACCTCCAAGGTGTGAACAGAAGCTCGTAACCAACAAAGCACAATTTGACTGTCTGTCCATGCAAATACGTCTGCTAACTCTACGGAACGCCCTAGAGTAGCGACGACATGATTCAAGAGACGAGTCAAGAGAGTGGCGCCTGACAATTCTAGCTTCGGTATTGTCACACGCGAGCGAATAGGCGCAACCTTGCTCTTTGCTAGAACCGGCGAGACCAAAACATGTCCAGCAGCATCCACTGTGCGTAGATAAACAACCGCTGCATATCCTCGCTCGGAAGCATCACAAAAGCCATGAAGGCTAGCTCGATATTTTCCAGACGGAAGGAAACGTCTGGGCAAGGAAACCCGATTAAGAGCTGGGAGGGATGACACAAACTCTAGCCATTCCAACAATAACTCTCCATGAAGGGGCTCATCCCACGACAATTCAGCAGCCCATAATTTCTGCAAAAAACATTTCGCCCAAAAAAGGACTGGACTGATCCAATTGACTCACCAACCGAGCTGAGATATACAACCCTGGGCACCCGAGTCCAAAAGGGCACAAACAACAATCGAGTTGCCCTTCGGGTCCCATACCCGCACAGAGACCGTACGCAAAAGGATGGTCTCTGGGTTCTCAGCGTGGTGAGCTGCAAGTCCCTAACGGGAGAAGTTACGGAGTGAGGGCTCCCTCCACGAGTGCGGCAGGGGACGATAACTGTCTACCCTGCCCTCATCGCGACGACCCTGCACAACATGTGCGGATGAGAGGGGGGGCTGCAGCCTGCCCTCCTAGGCGGGGTGGACGCCGCTCCAACCTCGGTCGCTCCAACAGCGGGGGGGAGAATCTCCGGTTGCGGTAGACTGTGGAGTACTCCGCAAACCCAACAGCGCCTCTAGGGGGTGGCGAACGCCTACCCCCGCCCGTAAGGGCTCGATCCTGGGCGCTGGACCTGGCAGGACTGTCACCACCAGCGCGAGCACCCGAATGTCGCTCAGCATCGCGAACACCAGCACCCTCCTGGTTGCGGTTCGCACACAAAATGACGTGGTGAGCACCACCACATTGTCCACATGGACGAGGCTGAGGACACTCTCGCTGGAAGTGGCCCTCCAGGCAATGGTAACACAATCGCCTCTCCTTGGCGATGTGTCGACGCGCTGCTACGCGCAAGGCCACAAATTTGTGGCAAGCAGTCATCCGGTGGCCGGAGCGCTTGCAGTATCTGCAAGCCACGGTCTCCTCTTGGGAGACCCCATATCTTGGCCGTGACTGCTTAGACACCGGCGGACCCTGCGGTCGGGCCAGTGGTCGCTCTCAGCGAACGCTAGGCTGCGGCATCAAGGGAGTGGAACCCTCCACGGTATCCACCCTGCGACACTCGTCTTCGAGGAACCTTTCGAGGTCCTCATAGGAAGGCAGGTGAGTGGAGCTGTCCCCACCATACTGTCGCTCAAAACGCAGCCGCATCTCCAAAGGCAGTTTCGCCAACACAATATGGAGCAACAAAAAAGACCACTGATCCACAGGTAAATCCAATCGCCTTAAGGCGTTAACAGCCACCAAAACCGGGTTTACAATGTCTGTCCGTAAGGCTGACGCACAGGCAACCTTAGGCAGATTCAATATTTGCCCCACATGGGTGTCAGCCAAAAGGCGCACGTTGTGGTAACGGCGCTTTAACAAGTCCATGGCTGTCGAGTAGGTGCTGTCATCGACCTTCAAGTGCTGTACCAGGCCTAGAGCCTCTCCCTGTAAGGAGGCCAACAGGTACGCCATTTTTTGAGCAGCTGACAGGTCGGTATGGGAGTCCACCAAACTGTTGAACATCCCATAGTAGCTCAACCACTGGTCCAAATCACCGTCAAAGGTGGGAAGGTTGAGCGTGGGGAGACGACCCAACAAGGCGTGGGGTGCAACAAGTGAATCCCCACCAGAGGGAGCTGAGATGTGGGAGACCGCCTCATTAATTGCGTCCACAAAATCGTAAATCTGGCCAAAGTCCGCTTCATAACGCTGCTTCTGCTCGTCCGGTACAGGCGTTTCCAAATTCGCCATAAATGTCAAGCCCTCAGCATAACTCCTATTTAACGCCACCAAACGGGCCGGCATTTCACTCGCCCGGGCGAGTAAGGCTTGCTTCCGGTCCGGGCGGTTGACCATTGCAACCGCAGAAGAAAACCATCTCAGCTGCGCAGTCATTGCGGACTGATGTGTGGAAAAGGTCACCTTGACAGACATGTCTACACCTCAGGACGCACGCAATACAAAACAAAAACCAAAAATAAAAAACAAAAATAAAAGTAAAAAAAAAACAACAATAACAAAAAAATAACAAAATAAAAAAATCAAAAAATGCAGTGGAGGCACAATAAAAAACAAAAGGGGTGCGTATGTGTCTTCAAGAAGGTATAACCGTCCAAAATATTAATTAAGACTACCTGACAAAACAACAACAAAAAAACAAATTAAATTATCAAATTAAAATAAACGCAACCAAAAATGTACACGAGCGTGGACTCAATAAAACCACAATGTCCAGCTATCAAAAAAAACGTGAAGCGTTATATCCAAAAAAATTATTAACGCGTGTGGGTAACTAGCCAGCTACTAAATGTCGCACGCTTGGATTCAAAATATCTTCAGAATACAAATTATACGTAGGGCCTAGCCTTCAAACCGTGAACGTAAAATATAAATCAAAAACCAAATATATAAACCAAATTACCAATATACAAACAAGACTAAAAAGGTCATCAATATTAACTACCTAACGGTATCAAACCACGCTCTGCTACCAGTTGTTTACGATGTAGCAGGAGCGTGGACCCAATATATTCAAGGCCTTACCACGTGAAGTTACAATTATCACGAACAAATATTGAATAATGACAAAACAAAAAAAAACAAAATAATGGTTGATGACGGTATCAACCACGCTCTGCTACCAGATGTTTACGATGCGCACACTAGGCGCGCACCTGCCTCGCGTTACGCGAAAGCAGCCCGAGGAATGTGCACTCGGGCCCAAATGTAGTAAACTTACTCAATATATCCACCGGAGGTGGGTAAGCACAATAATAGGATAATTTATACAATTTACAGGTCTCACTTACCCCAGGTGGTTTTGCCCACACACAAATCTGGAAAGTGTACCTACGCTAGTCCCTACTAGACGTGAGCTATCTTAGTGTGATTGAATATATATATACATTCCCAATAAATACTTGTGTAGTAATCCAAGTCTCGTTCCGTGGTGAGCCGGTGGCCGCTATCGTTCGGCAACTCACACCCGGCAGCAAATCACCTCGAGAAATCACTTCCAATACAAGCACAATCACAGCAAATCCAACCAAAACACTCGCGTGGCACAAGGATATCGCGAACAAGACCTATTACTAGGCGCGAATACCAAATAACAACTGTCCGTGGCCGCGGTGTGAATTTATCTCAATTTAACTCTGCTCGCCGCCGAGCGCGTGTTACTACTCAAAAAATATCAAATTCTCAAACCGCCTTCAATATGGCGGGGACAAAAAAAATGTTGCTTCAAATAATCAATGTATGCGGGTATGCAAAGATGCTCGCGCCAATTCCAAACATAATGTGTTTTATATATTCATTGTTATACAGAAGAAGTAACATACACAACCAAGCGATCTATGAGATATTCACAAACATTAGCAGTACTGACACAGAAGGCTTTACTGGAGTGCGGTAGACACGTCCTTACAGATCGAAAAATACGAGTAAATAGCAGAATTAATCAAAGAGCAGTCGACAATTAATCAATGAGTTTGGAACGAATTTGAATGCTTTCATGAGTAGCAAGAAGTTCGGTAAAGGACAATACTCGATAGAGTATTTATACACCTGGTTGTACATTAAATATGAAACGTAAGAAAGATCAGTTCCGCTAGTATGAAACAAAGGCACTTCTTGTATTCCAGAGGAGGAAACATCGATAAACTGCGCAAATGGATCATTATAACCCGGATTTATTGTTTTTAGCGCGTTCAATCTTCGTACAATGTTGTGTATTACTGTACGGCACGTGTACAAAAGTCGATAAATTTACTTTAGCTCAAATGTCTTATATGAATGAGAAGGCCTCTATAATATTTTAGGGCTGTAATATTGTTAGGATTTTATGTAACAAATGAATCGTTGTTTTTAGCATTTATTTACTTTTTTATCCTTTTATCTTTATCCTTTTTTTATAGAAAAATGGCGGCAGACGAGCGTACAGTCCACCTGATGGTAAGTGAATACTGTCGTCCATAGATATCCGCGAAACAGAATGACAAACGCCCCCGGATGCGCTACCTATGCAGATTAAGGAATGGATTGGGAGAAAGGGTTTGGAAAATGGAAAAATGGCGTGTCGATTGCGCTGGAGATAAAATCGTGGGTAGCGATTGTAGGACATTGATAAAAAAACTTGTTAACCCAATCCACAGCAAACTATAATACGACACTTCAAATAGGTTCGATCCTGGTAGCCATGCATGACGTTAGGTCAAGATGTTGTTTACTCTCTTTTGAAAATTTATTTGAACTCTATGTACACGTGTAAGGTTATGGACCCGCAAAAAATAACAAATACCTCCCACGGTTGTATTGGGCCACTCAAGTTATATTGGGAGTTTTTAAATTACATTGGACTGGTAGGTTTGGAGCTGTTGTCCCCACCGAGTGGACGAGGGGAGTTGTACACAAAACGACGGAGATTAGTCTTGTGTTTGAATTTTTGTTGTCTTCACTGTATTCATTAGGAAATACACCAACAAAAGCCAGAAAAAAAGAAGTTGGGCTAGTTGTAATTTGGTAAATAACATCTGTCATTACGGTCCTGCTCATTCATTATTCTGGTCTTGCTTGGCGTGTTTCCTTAATACTCCAGTGAGGACAACGGAAATTCGGTTTAATCCCAACGTCCCCGGTGACGGTGTCCAACGCCTTAGAGCATGCATGATATATCTATATAAATATAAATCCTTTTAAAATTACAGATTTATATTTAAATTAAGAAATCAAATATTTTTTTGTGTGAAAATTATAAGGTCGGGGAAAAAGTTTCTTCGTATTTTATATACTACTATTTTGAAAATATTGTCATAGCTTTAAATTGAAATTAATAACTTATTATAATTAATAATTTAATAACTTATAATAACTTATTACATACAAGTTTACGTTATTATACCTAGTCTCGCCATAAACATTGTTACAAAGTAAACATTCATATATATTTTTTTTATCATTATATTAGAAGATGTGTTATTTTAGAAATAAATAGGTAAGCATTTTAAAAATATATCGTTTCGTCGAAATGATCACCATTTATTTACTTTTATACAATCGATTGATACACGCACCCTTTCCATGGGATAATTGGCAACAGCCACCCTCATGGAATGTTTGAGGGATTCAATATTATCAAACATTGTTGACTTTTACATGTTCATTCTTAAATAGTTGTTTTTTTTAAATTACATCGTTCTATGTTATTATAATCACAGAAATTTAACTGTTAGTTAACTGTTAATTTAATTGTTAATTCCAATATGAAAACATCAACATGAATACTGCGACAGTATTGGTTATTTCCACCAGGTGTCGTCAACCCCAATGTAAACATTGTGCACGTGTGTTGTAAGGGTTCACGACCTCTGAACTAGGATAATCGAGGTATCACCACTTAAAAAGTTAACAAGTTGCGGAAAAATTTAAAACCAGAATTGTGGAAAAATTAAAAATAAGAGAGGTTATAGGAAAAAAGAAATATCTTTTTGATTTTTGTATACATATATTTAAAATGTATATATATATAATACTCTGTCAAATAAGTTTCGGGATTTTTTTAATAAAATAAAACATATTGCTTCAGTCATCTAATATTTTGTCGCCCTCGAAATAGGATCTATCGCCAGCGAATAATCCATTCGTCGAAACATTTCTTATGGGCACTGTCCGGTATGGCCTTTAGCTTTTTAGCGAATTTTGTTTTATTACGTCAACGGACTCAAAACGTCTGCCACGAAGTGGTAATTTGAGTCTGGGGAATAAGAAATCTCCTACTCCTGTTATACGTACTTCCTATTTCTCAAACCTTTCTCCAAATCAATTCCTAAATCTCCGAAAGTTCATCCGAGGCGTGCCAACGTTTGTCATTTTGGATTTATGTTGACATGTATTGCGTATGTCGCAGGGCGACAGTACCCACTCACCGCCTGGTGGACTGATTCTCTGACACCCTTAATTTAAATAAAATATGGTTCTCGAGTGAGAGTTGTCAGAGTTCGTATTCCATCTTTTAGAAAACTAGTAAATTAAAATTCGTATGACAGTTTTAAAACTATTTTCATATCTAATACGAGAGAAGAAAAAAAATATGGGTCATTGGCCAATGTACGCTCACGAAAGCTGTCACTAGATGAAATGAAAGGACAGGCCCCCGACGACATTTATGATGATATAATAGTTTTAACAAATTATACGATAATATATATTTGCACCAGTAAATTCTTAGTGTTATAAGAGCGATAATTTGTTACATCGACATTGATATAAGAAAATATCATTTTTTAGTACCGTGTTACACTTAGCTCATCACTGACTTATTTGTCATTGATCTAAAATAATCTAAATCCTTCATAGACAGTACTGCATTATACTTTAATATACATACATTAATTCCGCGTTTTGTACTCGTACAATGTTTCTTTGTGCATTAAAGTTTAAATAAATAAAATAATAGGTCTAAATGGCGGACAATGGGGGAGGCCTATGTCGAGCAGTGGACGTCCAAGGGCTGAAATGATGATGATGATGATGATGAAATAAAATAAAATAAACATTAAAGGATTTTTTTCTGTATTTGATGAGAGATACACAGTTTTATTTGTACAGTCAGCAACAAGCTAATATATCCAAAAACATTCCATTTTCGACCTTTAAATTAATTGACCATTAATTTAAATGACTCTGAAATTTAAGGACAATATTCACTGTCCTTGGGCAAAGCCCAAAACTGATTAAGAACTGATTAAGGATATACGCGAACATCAAATGTTGGTTCGGCCTTTCATTAGCTGCCTACCTTTGCTTAGGAATGGTTCTAAGAAAGGGTTGGTAAAATGGGAGGGATAGGATAAGATGTGATGGGAATAGGCACTCACTCACTACAATACATTGGGGGAATAGGATAAAGTGGGAAATACAGTACACTTTTATGGTAATTTTTATTTGAGAGAGGGGTGAGATTACAGCACACCACTGCTGGATGATCTTTCTTATCGTAAAACTAACGGATATTACCATGTCCATTAATTTTATATTGGCAGCTTGCTCGGCTATTTCCACGATACGCCCACGAATAAAAACTGGATAAGTTATGACAGACTGCGGAAAAAATTGCGACGACGACGCCATAACTTGCTTAGTTTATAGGATGCAGCGGCATATTCAATAAATAGAATTTTACAGTGATTAAAATATATATTTTTCTCTCTCATATAAATGTTACTCTACTCTACTTAGTCACTTAGGTCAAATTTAAATTACTCATTAGCCTTAGTATTATAGCTAGATTGTAATTTTAATGTAAAAAAAAAAAATATAAATGTTGGTAGAGATCACTTTTATTAATCACGTTTTGGGCATATTATATGTTTGTTATTTCTTTTTGGCTTGTACTTAAACTGGCAGGAAATTGTGATCAACAAAACAAACTATTTTTGAATAACTGAAATAAATAATTTTAAATTACTGTGAAGACAGTGTCGACGAACAATGTGACTCCTATTCCTTTATTGTTACCAGAGAACCCTAAACCTAACCCAAGGTTAATTTAATTTAATTTAAATGGCTGCCATCGAATGGCTGCCACTTTCAGTACCCATTTCTGTTGCTCATTTAATTATTTCACCTTCTGTTTTTGTTTTACTTCTGTTTTGGTGTGCATTAACTCGTCAATACAGGGTTAAATACAAAACACCTGTACAATCTTAACAAAAATTTGTATCATTAAAATTGTCATTTTTTTCTGAACTTGATATTCCTAATAAAAACAGCCCCAAGAGGGAAACATTGGGAACATTACATCCGAAATCTACAGAGCTAATGATATTTTTCTCTATATTTATATTATATGTATGGATTATAACAAGTAGTATATTTATATTATCTCATTTATATATGGTCAATATATTTAATATATATTTTTAGTACGTATAATTATATATTTTATCGTATAAGAAAATTATCAATGTTTTATTATATATACAGATTAATTAAGCTCTACTATTTAATTTCATATGCACCCGCTTTAATTTTTCCCATTTAAACAATGGTGGACTAGTAGTGATTGCTTCAAGGCATTAAGTCCGCCTTGCTACAATATAGTGCAAAAAGAGTAAATAAATAATAAATTAATGGTTTCAAAAATAAATTCATCACGTTTTTTTTGTTTTCATAGTTTTTGATTAAATACACCGTTCGCTTGCAATTTCTATTTCTCAACAGTTTCACACGTTGCGTATTTTTTTCACTACACAGAATAGATTAAATTTTTAGGTAACATAAAAATGTTTTTATTTTTATGTGAGAAAAAAAAGTGTTGAATTTTATAAAGCCGTAGATCAAAAGTTGGTAGTTTTCAAGAAAATAATTCAGTATTAAGAGGGTGCAGATGTTTGTTATTTAAGCCTGGATATCTATCTATCTATTAATATCTACGCATTAAAAAGATAGCACCAGAGCGGTACATGTTACATATACGATGGTAGCATTTGGTGTCTCACATCTATTTATTTGCTATCAAAATAACTGAATAAATTTACAATAAAGGTAATTCTTTTCATTGTGCACAAAACTCCAGAATAAACAGTTGAATAGAACAAGGACTAATGTAAATTGAGACTAAATATAATAGAACTAAATTCTGATTTTATACTTTATACAAATTGTGCTTATTAACTGGTATAAACTATAGCCTCAGTGGTATGGTTACACAACGACATCCACAATCGTCATCTTCGCTCCACCGATGACTCCCCCCCTTCTTCACATATTTCCACGTCGTGCCGGTTTTATGTCCTATTTTTTCATTACATAAATTTCCACCGTGAAATGAATTGGAAATGGAACAAGTTAACTGCAGCCATCTTCTCCAACGAATTTCTTTTACATCGAAATATTTCGACCGCTTGCCGCCCACCTGCCTTACTAAATTCACTGTCCACTCCCCTATAATGAAAATATGTAAGACTAGCGACCCGCCCTGGCTTCGCTTCGGTTTATAGGTTTATTTTTCAAATTTTTTTTTTTAAATTTCAAAAAAAAATATAGCCCATATTAGACACGGATATTGTAGCTTCCTATTTGTGAACAAATTTTTGAAATCGGTGTAGTAGTTCCAGAGATTACCCCCAACATACCCACAAACACGTAATTTTACCTCTTTATATATTAGTATAGAACAGCTATACTCTAAGTGTGTTCCGCGGAACCCTAGGGTTCCGTGATACCTCTGTCGGGGTTCCGCAAGAATTTAGAAATAAAAAAATCAAAACACCTCTCTCTGGTCGCTCCGCGGCTGTGCGGACTCCGCGGCCGCGCGGAGACAAAACGCTATGAATGTTATTTATTTATTTATTTGTATTTGTATAAGCTTGTGTTACATTAGCTGGTACAATATCTCATAAGTTTGGTCTCAACAATTTTATACTTGTACAACGCGTTCGCTCTAAGTTTGCCGGTCTGTGGAATGCGCGTACCCTCCCCCACGTGACAACAAAACTTATAATGTGTCATAGTTTTACCCAAATATCTAACGTACACAATTTTTATTGTTACAATTAAATAAAAAATTTCGAACGTCATACACTCATACCTATCGCCAGCGGCAAACTTAAAACGAGCGGGTAGTATACTTGTAAGCGCTCAGTCTCTTTGATAAAAGCCGCCTCTGAATTAGACGCTATAGTTGTCAACTAGCGACTTTCGTCTCTAACTTCAAAGGATAAAGTCGATATTGTTTACAACGCTATTTTTAAATTTCTGTTTTTATTTTTGCTTTTTGTTTATCAAAGGTGCCGACTCGAGTATTTTCGAGAATATTTGAGATCGAGTCTAGGACTAAGTATAAAAGCGGCGATCGCGCGTTGGCGTCGTCAGTTGATGATTAGCGTTCGGAGCGATAAGTTACTACCTACTTACAAGCTCGCTAGCGAGAAACTAGTGTTCATTGTTTTACTGCCTGCTGTATTCTGTTGTCTCAGTTTTATACATTTCTTCCCTGTAGGTTCTAAATTTAGTCTCTTATACGCAGTAACGATTGTGCATTATTTAAACCCCACTATCCTGACTTGTAACATTATAAATAAAGAAGAATGGAACGTTGGCTTAAAGGTGTTAAACGTGTTCCAACAACATCTTCTAATGACGCTGAATGTTCAAAAGCAATGCGCGCGGAGAATTTAGCAATCACCGATCCAGAAGATGATGCCACGAGTGCCACGACGTCAAACTCGACGGTTTCAAAGACGAAAAAAAGGAAGTATGATGAATCTTATATCAGTTTCGGATTTGTTGATTCCAACGGCTCACCTCTCTGCATGCTCTGTAGTAAACTGCTTCCTAATAGTTCCATGGCACCTGCCAAATTGCGTCGACATTTAGAAACCGTACACCCCGAGACTAAAGACAAGAATAAAGAATTTTTTGTTCGCAAAAAAGATCAGTTATTAGAAAGTCAAAAAAATATGATGCATGTAACACAAACTACCAACGAAAAGGCCACGGAGGCATCATACTTAGTTAGCTATCGCATTGCACAAGCAGGTGAAGCGCACACTATCGCTGAGAAATTAATAAAACCATGTGTATTAGACATAACAAAATGTATGCTTGATGAAAAATCTGCAAAGCATCTTTCTACTGTTCCGCTATCAAACGATACTGTTTCACGACGAATCCATGATCTGGCAAGCTACGTCAAACAAGAACTAGTTACACGTCTACAAAATACACGATTCGCTTTGCAAATGGACGAGTCGACTGATGTCGCTGGTTTGGCTATCCTGCTGGTTATTGTGAGATATCCATATAAAAGTTCTTTTGAAGAAGACATGCTTATGTGTTCATCGCTGCTTACAAACACTACCGGGGAAGAAATTTTTAATAAAATAAATATATTTTTTGAAGAACATAATCTCAGTTGGAACAATTGCATTGACATTTGTACAGATGGGGCCAAGGCGATGACAGGTAAAACAGCAGGAGCAGTGTCACGAATGAAAAATAAAGCGCCTAATTGTAGTTCCAGTCATTGTATTCTGCATAGACAAGCACTTGCGATGAAGCAAATGCCGTCTAATCTAAAATTAGTTATGGATGAAGCGGTAAAAATAATTAATTTTATCAAATCACGACCACTACAATCCCGATTGTTCTCATTATTGTGTGAAGATTATGGCAGCAAACATAAAACACTGCTGCTCCATACAGAAGTGCGATGGCTGTCTCGGGGAAAAACTTTAACAAGGCTATTTGAACTTAGAGCCGAGTTACAAATGTTTCTTTCAGCAGATACTTCTTTTAATTTGAAGGACCGTTTGTATGATAAAACTTGGTTGTTCCGATTGTCTTTTATGGCGGATATCTTTCAAAAACTTAACGAATTAAATTTATCGTTGCAAGGTAAACAGACAACAGTGTTTCAGGCCTATAATAAAATAACTGCTTTTAAAAGAAAATTAGATTTTTGGATCATTTGCATTGGTAAGAAAGAAATAGAAAGTTTTACGTTACTCAGTGAGTTTGTTAGCGAAAACGACTCAGAAATGTTTGAAGATAATGTGTTTGAAGAATTGGTCCAATATCTCAGTTCGATGCGCGCATCTTTTGAAAAGTATTTTCCCGAAGAACACAATACAAAAATTAAAGTGAACTCCTGGATTCATAATCCTTTTTTACCCAACTTGGAAAAGCCTGAAAACATGTCAAATGAGATATATGAATCTCTTTTAGAAATGTCATCAGACACAAGTATGGAGTCATTGTTCAAAACGACGCCTCTTAATGATTTTTGGTGCAGAATCCAAGATGAATATGCAATGCTTGGCCAAATGGCTCTGGATATTCTTCTCCCGTTCCCAACTACATATTTGTGCGAAACAGGATTCTCTACCTACGCAGCCACGAAAACAAAATATCGCAATAGACTGGACGCCGAAGCTGATATGAGACTCCAACTTTCTTCCATCAAACCTGATATCAAGCAATTGATGAAAAATAAAAAACAGTTTCATACCTCCCACTAGTTAGATTTTTTCTTTTTTAATGTTTTCTATTATTGTCCTTACCAAGTGGTGAAGTAAATAATAATTAGTAACTGATACATTGTACTTTTATTATGCTGATTAATATAGAATACACTTATAAAAATAATTGTTTTATTGTAGGGTTCCATCAAGTATTTTGCTTCCCAAAAGGGTTCCGTCATTTAAAAAGTTTGAGAACCACTGGTATAGAAGTATAGATATAGATATACACTTTCTTAAGAAGTGAAATATTTGACCTGAACATTCTCTCCCAATACTCTTAGGTTATTAAATTTAAACTACTTGAAAACATTTTATTAACCTTCTTGTTCTATTTCGCTTTCAAATTTGTCAATTTTTATGCCGTTGTTTGACGCGTATGCCACTGCAATATTATTTAACTTGATATGTTTTGAATTATTTTTATTTCCTCTTTTTATAAATTCCCTTTCTCTTTCTTCACATTATATGTTCTTTTTATGGACGATGGCGGCAGACGAGTACACAGTCCGCCTGATGGTAAGTGAATACTGTCGCCAATAGACATCCGCGATACATGCTAAC
This sequence comes from Sesia apiformis, assembly GCA_914767545.1. Classification (NCBI taxonomy): domain Eukaryota; kingdom Metazoa; phylum Arthropoda; class Insecta; order Lepidoptera; family Sesiidae; genus Sesia; species Sesia apiformis. The sequence continues at coordinate 3,913,817 of OU611968.1, forward strand.
ATTCCGCACGCACGCCCCGGGATGCGCTGCTTACTTTTGGAGATATAGGAATAGATTTGGAGAAAGGGTTGAGAATGAGAAAATGGGGAGGGATAGGATGGGAAGCCCATTCCCAGAGCCCATTTGGCACATTTTACTCACTACCGAAACACGTATGTACATTAGGGAAATAAGATAAAGTGGGAAATGCAGTACATTTCAGGGTAGTCTTCTGTGAGAGGAGGATAACGTGGGTAGTCGAGCGCATCCAGCGGCTGTTGGATTGCAGCGTGCACTCTCCCCCTTATATATATGTTGTCTGCTCATATATATAAATAAAGTATAATGTAGGTACTGCATATTAGAATTTATACCCTATTGATTTTATTTTTGTTTTTATTTTAAAGAATACATAAATTTCTTCATTTTCTTCATATACAACCTGTTTCTGTTCAAGTGGTTTTTAAGTGGATTAATGAGTACCATCAACTTAAATTACGATTAGCATAAAATCAATGTTGACATTGTCTAGACAACGCCGATTCTTTAATTCAACGGACTTTGCCCGTAATCAAGCTAAGTATCAGTCTAGCCCGTAATCAGTCTAGTCTTTCGTAGTATTTGCATTGAGTCCCGAATTTTAGTTGATGAACCGCGGGGCGCATTAATAAAATCAAAGTCGTTACTTTTTGACTTTTGTAGTAGGTATTTATTTTAGTAGTATTTAATAATAATCTCTATTTCTATATATGTATATAAAGTTCTGTTTAATTCGCGCTAATTTAGGGACATTAGACAAGTCTCTTCAGTCGAGAGGCCCATAGACGCATTCATCTCGATTATTGCCGTGACGGTTGAAGACGAAAGTCGTCAATCAATACATTTTGCCCGTTATGACCTACGGGTGCCGAAATATGGTTTCTGACGGTAGGTCTGATTCACAAGTTTAAAGTCGAGTGATTTTATACTTGCGCTGAGCAGCGAGCGATGAAAAGATGAAAAGCGGTCTTTCTGCTGGACAAAATCCGTAACGAAGAAATCCAATGAAGAACTAAACTAGGCAGGCCATATATACCGTAGGAACGCTGGATGAGTTCGTGATGAATGAACTCGATGGGGAGACGTGTCCTCGAATGGAGATCATGTACCAGGAAACGTAGCGTGGGACGCCCTCCGGTCAAGTGGGCTGACGACTTGAAGAAAGTCGCCGGTAGTCGCTGGATGAGAAGAGAAACAGACCATGTGTGCTGGCGGTCCTTGGAAGAGGCCTATATCTGGATATGGGCACTGCTGTAACTGCTGGCAATTGAAAGACAAAGACTGATGGTAATCCAAGGACATTCTGAAATATATCATGTATGTATGTTGAATCTAACAGTGTTGCCAGAATAAGAAATATAAATTATATAGAAATGGGCTTGAAGGTGACATTTTAGCATTTACAAAGTCTGCGTTTTAGACTCAAAAAAAAGTGTTGTATATTTATCAAATATTCACGGTCAAGGTCCAATTGTCTGTACATTTCATACATTAAATTCAGTGAATATGTAACACTGCTAAATATTAATGTCGATTGACTTTACAGTGTATCCAGGTGTTCATATCTGTTGTGTTTTTTGGTTATGTCTATATATATAAAAATGGATGTTGGTATATTTGAAATGAATAGACTTCAACACCGTTTGACCGGTCACCATGAAAGTATACATAGGTATACATAGGTAGTTGAGTACGGAGAATATTGTTATCCACTTTGTTGTAACTCGCCACTAGATGGCGCTGCAGCACATCAACTTCTATACCGTTCAACCGATCGCAAAAATCATATAAACGGCATCATATAACAGAAGAATTGTTCAACCACAGAAGAATCAACAGAATAATTTGTGATTTTATATACAGAGGTAAATAAATATACACAGGCAGGACAACGTCTGCCGGGTTTTGCTAGTTATGTTATAAAAGAAAAAAATGTAATTTTCTCACACCTATTGTAATCGGTAGGTTTGCTATGAATTAATAGCGTATTGAACAAAAAGAGCTTCTGCTCTTCCACATACAACCAGAAGGTTGTATGTGGTGGTAGGTTTCGAGAGAGACCTATATTTAACAAGCCCCCAATAAAAAACAATTTCAAAACATTGCCCTGTGAACATTACTTAAAACAAAGTTGGTGGGTTTTTTCTCAGTTTATCTTCTCTCCTACTTTCAGTTTGCTTTTCAGTATCATATAATGTATGTATACATGCGTGTATGAATATATGTGTGTGTTTTGCATTTATGTACATATTTATATATGTATGTATTATGTTATATTATTTTTGTGTTTTCTATTTTCTGATTCAAAGCTGCCAATGCGATCCTTTTTCATTATAGTATTGAGATTGAAAGAATGTACATGGGGGCATTACGTCCGCACTTTGTGCATATCATTGTGCAATGTAGCTTAAAAATATTAATAAATGGATAAATATATAACAGTGGAGATTAGCCTAGCGCTGATAAATATATTTATTATATAATGTATGTAGATATGCATAACTATTTTAAGTTCTGTTCAGATGAGGACTTTGTGATGCATCACCCTCACATATTTCCGACCTAGATATTGTAATTTAACGAAATTACTTCTATATGACCATTTACTGTCTTCTGTCTTCTATTGAATCACAAAAACGTCTTTGAAACCACAATCCATATTTTTTTGTCTTCGCCTTAGTCGAGAAGTACAAATACAATCCTATTTACAGAGCTGCACACAGGATACCACGAGGTCGGCGGCGCACTCGCAATTACGGTTGTTAGGGATATGATATTTCGGACTCCGTTACGGATATATTTATACACTTTTACCGGTTTCTGTTAAGGATACGGATATGAAATTAATTCGGATATTGTTTCGGATAAGATTTCGGTTACGGATATGTTTTTAATGAACTTTTTAAGAGATGTATTACTAACTGACAACGAAGAAAAATCAAATACTTTACCCTCAAGGAATAGTTACTGTTATTATCATCGAAACAAAATTATTTGTTGTAATAATAATAATAATGTTGGTATAAAATTATTTTATACCGCGAACCCGTAGGCTGTGGAACGAACTGCCTCAAGAGGTCTTTCCATTATGCTACGATATGGGGTTTTTCAAGAGAGCTGTGAATAGGATTTTGCAAGGTCGGCGGCGCACTCGCATACCCCCTGGTGTTGCAGGTGTCCAAGGGCGGCGGTAATACTTACCATCACGTGGGACCGCTTGCTCGTCCGCCCACTAGTCTATAAAAAAAAAAATAAGTAATAACATTCGAAACCTTTATTTCGGAGCCGGTTTCGAATAATCTTTTATTTCCCATATCCGATAGTTTCGGTTACGGTTACGGAGCTCCATAACATCTCTACTCGCAATGCCCCTGTTGTTGCAGGTGACTACGGGCGGCGGTGACCACTTACCGCCATGTGGCCCGCCCGCCCGTCTGCTAACTCTTCTATAAAGAGTTCACGAGGACGCCCATCTCCAGCAGTGTACGATACAGCAGGCTGGTTTATAGTATTTTGGAAAATATGTTTTATCTCTAGATCCTTCTCATTAAAATTATTTTGGTTTGTTGAGTAACGAGTGCAAATAAAAAGCCAACTGTTTAACTACGGAATAGTTCCCACAATGACGTAAGTGGACGAGCAAATATACTAACAGTTGCAGATCAATGTTAAATAAATTAAACATTTATTTTTCAGTAATCAATTTCTATAGGGTAGTCCGTAAATGAAGGTACACTTGAGAACTTTAACACGATAGTCATAAGGACTAGTATACAACGATTTTGGTTAGGGTTTATATGCTGTAGATGTAGGCTATACCTCTGTGCTTCGTCTGCTTGAAGATTTGTCTATTTTAGTGTTAGAAGATACAAATAATGGAGTGTATCAATTTTGTGTAACAAGTCTATCAACAACTGTATCAATCTTGAAGCTAACTTCACTCGATATCACCCTATGACTTCTTACTGGGACGTTATGTCCCTATATCTTCCTAATAAAGTCCTAATTACCTAATTATAACAGCCTATAACGTCTCCTGTGCAACGTGGCACAGGCCTCTCCTAGTAGATCACTAGGGAGTTTCGGACCATAATCCATCATGCGGGCTTAGTGAAATTGTTCAATACCTACTCATATTCTAAGTTTTAATAAATAAATAGAATCTGTAGTGATCATTGTGAGGTCACAATGATAAGTCACACCTCTGAGTACTTTCCTATTATCGAGTTACCGTTGGACCACAGATGTGTGCCGCTACTATTTCATAAAAAAAGATATCATGTCCTATTACTTATAAAAATAACAGCGATCTTTATTTTTCAATTACTTTGATTAACGATATTATCAGTGCTTTAATCAACTTATCATGTCGCTCGTATTAACAGGATGTCGAGCGAGACGGATCCCAATGAAGGTCGCATTCGTACTAATAGTAAAAACTGCCTTAACAACAGTCAAATGTACTTTTCCATTATTTTTTCTTCCTACTTCCTTATTTTCGTCTATTGTTTGTTACACGAGTTGAAAAGGAAATCGTCTTCGAAGTTCCCGTTCCAACTAGTTATATTGTTCAAAATGTGTTGTTTATAGCGTTACAAAGAACAGACACCAAAAATTGGATTACACAAACCAAAAGTAATTTCAACTGAACGCTATTCTACATCCCGCGTTTGGTTCGAGAGGCGATAGAAATTACAAAATGACGAAATTTCAATCGTGAGGATGGATTTAATTTGCAAACCCAGAAATTAGATGCGTTTATGTGATGATATTGTTAGTATAATGTGCAAGGAACTTAATCAATAAAAACTAGTTCAGTGCGAATCAAAACCGAACACGATGGAGGGTAGACAGATTTATCTGTCAATAGCCACAACACCTTCACCCGGCTCCACAGTGTCGCCGCGACCCGACCACGGTTCATGTAACTGGACCGAAATATCGGCTTTAATAAATAAATAATAAATCGCGAGTAATCCGTTTACATAACAATTATTAGTCATCAAAAAATAAGTAAAATAAATCATTGATAGCGTCCACAGCGTGGAACCTTATTAATTACTTACAACAGGAATGCAATAGATAAATTTCATTCTTTCATTTTCTCATTTTTTTCTATAACATACCTACAGAAAAAAATAGAATGTTATAGAGATATGTTATGTTATAGAATGTTATATGTTATAGAAAAAAATTAGTAAAGGAAATCTTTATATTCCGTATGTTATAGAAAACAATCGAGTAAATGAAAGAATGAATATTTTTTAAATGCATTCCGTTGTAACTACTTAATTACATTCAACATAATAACATACACATATAGAAGCAATGTAATGCGACCAGCCCTTTCAGTACACACTGCTGGAGATGTGCCTCCCCGTGTTTATTGTCTAGTGCATGAGCGATGTAAGTCCTTAAAACGCCAGCGCGTTGGTGAGTCCACTCTTTCAGAGGTGGTGCAGTTCCTCGGGGCTCGTGGTAGCCGCTTTGTTATCTCGTCGCCTTTCACGACACCACACGGCACGCACAAGTGTAAACGAAATAGGCGTGTTTAAATAAAAGTTGAGCGTTTTCCCACGATAAAGCTCGATAATATGTATGAAAATAATTCTTTGTGATTTTTTATTTGAAATTTTACACAGTTATAATTTTGGAACTACCCACCTGCTGAAGCGATTTTTACCTTATCTTCGAATTTAACTCAGGAATAGACTCAAGCTATTTCTCTGTGGTGTTTTAGATTTATTTCGTGACCCTTAATCGAGATTTAGTGATTTATTTTTAAAATTGAAAGTTCACTACTTTCCAATTCACCGCTAAATGTGACCTCCGAAATCTCCCTAATAAACATTTACTGAGTTAAATTCTATCAAGCTATATGACCTTTAATTGTTTTCTTTTGAATTAATGACATCCGTGGGGGTGCTAAATAATACCTCACGTAGCGAGTGCAGTAGAAACACCGATTTATTGTCAGTTTAAATGAACAAGCGCCGCGTGCGCAGACGCAGTAAATGTTATATTTAAGTAAAGTTTATGTGTGGTGGACCCATATAATATAAGTCAATCCAGTTGGTCCGAAAGGATTTTTTTTTATGAACGAAGGCGGCACACGAGCATACAGTCCACCTGATGGTAAGTGGATACTGTCGCCAACAGACATCCGCGATACATGCCAACATTAGTCCAAAATTACAAACGTTGGCACGCCCCCGGATGCGCTGCCTACCTTTGGAGATATAGGAATGGATTTGGAGAAAGGGTTGGGAAAATGAGGAGGGATAGGATGGAAATGGGCTCCGGCACATCTCACTCACTACTGAAACACGTATGTACATTAGGGAAATAAGATTAAGTGGAAAATGCAGTACAATTCATGGTAGTCTTCTGTGAGAGAGGGGTAACTGGGCCAGTCAAGCGCGCCCAACGGCTGTTGGATTGCAGTGTGCACTACAATATTTTTTTTTTTATTAAAGTATTGTTTGTTAGCGACCGTAGGTTTTTTTTCGCGGTCTATCAGAAGGAACCAATACAAAATAATCATATAGTCCTGATCACATCAATTGGCTTAAGTGAAAAATAAACTATGCTATAATAACTGAATAATCTGACTAGTCGGATAATCTTGTCGGACCAAGAAGATTGGTGGACTTGTTGGGCCAAGCCGCGCTTGATTGGTAACATAGCCTTGTGACCACCAGATGAAAACTTATATACTTATATATACTGATTAGATCACACTTATTCCTTTGTTCCTTCGGCGCAACAACCCTTTGGGAGTATTGGCTCCATCCACTACCTTCTTTATCTCTGTACGGCCCTTTGACTCTCTTTCTAGATGGTTTTCTTGTCAGATTAGATACGCTCTTATCTATGCATTTGGGCTGTAGGGTTTAAGGACACGACGATAGATTTGAAAATTAAGTGACAAAGCGAATTCATAAAACAGCGATAAATAAAACGTAAGTGTCTTATCTGTACCTATTATTCTTACATGTGTCACGGATGTCCATGAGTGACAATATCTTGACTGGACTGGATACCAGGATCGTCTGCTAGTCTATTTACCTTGTATAAACGGGTCTATTTAACCGAAACGTCGAGTAAAATAAATAAGGTAAACATTGGCGTTAACATCCGTTTAAATAAGTGTGAAAAACGCTAAAATCTCAAATGTTATGCGAGCATACAGTCCACCTGGTGGCATGTGGATATTGTCGCTTGTGGACATAGGCGGTACATGCCAACATCAGTCCAAAATGATAAACGTTGGAGATGTAGGAATGGATTTGTGGAAAGGGTTGGGAAAGTTGGGAATTTCATTGCACTCTATTCAAGTACAGAAAAAAGTGACACCATCACTCCAATGTAGCGCTAGGAAGCGTTAATTGTTCAATCAAGGAATGAATCCTCACATAATTAGTACGTGAAATGACGTTAATTACGAATCATTGTTGTAACATGAATAAAGTATAGTTGAGATTATTCAGGAGTGGGTTAGTAAACTCTAACATAATTAATTATTTCTCTAACTCAACATTAAAGTAATAAAAAGCATGGCGACACTTACAGATTAGTCAAGAAAGGAGTTTCTAATCAATCATTCATATATTCTCTCGTCCATTCAAACATTCGTCAATTGAATTCGTATTTCATTCATAAATGCAGCAAGATCGTAACAGTATTATCAATTATTTGGAATACATATATGGTTTAGGAGAGACTACTTATATGATGAGGCTTTATTCCATTTATTTGTTTAAGAAACCTTATGGCACTTCAGCTTACCATCTTCAGATCCTAATCAAACATCATCAAACATTCTCTTTCTTTTTAGAATAGATGGCAGACGAGCAGCGGTGACCACTTACCATCATGTGGCCCGCCCACGTGATGGCGAGTGGCCACCACTGCTCATGGATATCTGCAACACCAGGGGTGAGCGACAACTGCGCAGAATTCTGTTCACAGCTCTCTTGAAGAGTCCCATGTCCTAGCGTAACGGAAAAACATCAGCTGGCAGTTCATTCCACAACGTTAAAGTGTCTTTTTGACCGCACGACAATGACGAGCGGTGCGATGGTAAAAACCCAAAGATCCAACAAATTGAACAGCTCTTCAGTACATTCCCCATTAAATAGACGGTGGAAAACGCAGAAACCCAACAATTTATTTAATATAACTCTGTAAAGCCGTTGTGTATACTCGTTTCAAGTAGTCTCACTGCCAATTTACAACACATCTCATCAATAAAGCAACGAATACCATGTAAAGTTTAATCAGTACCGTCGCGCCGTTCTTTGTTACCTCTATACGATCCCTGTTAACGTTATAGCGGTTTCATTCATCGTCACATTCCTTTGCTTACAGTGTGTTTAGTATTCCAAGTCCCTAATCAGTTGTTTATCGATGTTATTTCTAAAACGAAACTATATTCGCCTTTTACCTTTTAATACTCGTATAAAAAGTAATTACACCCTCTAAATGGCTTTCAATAAATAACAAGTGCTGTATTAAAATGTTGATTTTAAGTATTTTACAATTGTTTGAGAATTTTTATTTATACTAATTACTAGTACAGGGGATTGAACATTTCCCGAAGCTTGAAACCATAGAATCTGCTCTTTATTCTAAATTAATTGACACTACCTATATTTTGTACCTATATACCTCTCTTAACGTCTTATCTTAACTAGCAGCGATTAATACAAACTCTGGCATAAATAATTCATTTATTTTTTAACAAGGGAATGTGTAGAGTTAGTTTTACCCGGGGCATCGTCAGGACCCACAAAATACGGCTACGCAAATAAATACTTATTTATTAATTTGTTTATTTTTACACTTCATTACACAATATCGTACAAAAGGCGAGCTCAATGCCTTAAAGCATTCTCTACCAGCCAATCTTTGGGTTGATCGTAAAAGTTTGCGGTGTTTGGTCCGTTCACATCATTGATATTGCGGGCCGTCTGTGTTGCATTGCTGCCACGACGGAACTCATATTCGAAACACGAATTTTTAACTTTTCCATTGTCACAAACACAATGATATCTGAGCAAAAAGTCGTTTGACGAAAAAACAAATTAATAACTGATTTTGAAAAAGAAATGTCATATCTTTAAATTGAAATTGGTTTGAATTTGGAATTCATACTCAAGATAACTAAGTTCAAAGTGGCCACTATGAACAAACGGCAATTTCATAGGTAAGGCTCTAAATATTTACCTATAGTTATACAATAGAAAGTAATTGTCAGGAATGTTCGACATGTGTGCACCGTTTTTCTCGTACCGCACCTCCGTGTGTGACAAGGACAGAGGATATTACAACTAGGCCGTACGTGATCGCCATTTATCAAGAACCAAGAGTTTCGAGGAACGCACTAGAAACACGGTGGTGTGAAGTTGTGAATTTTGTGAAGTAAAATCCTTAGATTTGCAGTGTAAATCTGTAGTTGGAAAGCGTTTGTGACAGTGAAATTGTCTTTAAGAGAAACTGTTTTGGAATACTGGTGGTTTTCTGTTGATGGATTTTCTTCAATTAGTTTTATATATGGAAAGTTTTGTTTGTGGTTAGTGATTTGCGATTAACCGTTAGTGCATGAGGTACAGTTTAAATTACGATCACGTATATCAGGATATTAGTTGATATATTTACATATATGAATCACTACAAAAATCGAATGAGATTAGTAATTAGTTATACAGGGCGGAACAGATGAACGGAGTCTAGAGGGAAAATACCTGAAATATTGAAGATAATAAATTTTACTCAAAGGATTACTATAACAATTTTATTTTAAAAAATAAGAAAAATTACATTCATGGATTCTGTTTCTTTTTTTTCTCATTATTTCATTTAGGGGCTTTTACATTTTTGTGTACATCAGCCCCATCGTACCCTAAAGGCTACATTTTTTCTTAAATCCTTACTGAACTTATCTATGATTCTGATAGCGACTCGCAAATTTGCACAGAATGTTTGGAGGTGTCGATGCTGGCACGGACAAAATTTTATAGAAGATCCCAACATCACACCTGTTCAAATTTACAGTTCGAAGGCTCTGTACTTCTCAGGTTCGTTCCGGGAACACTCCACCAACAAGTGTTGGGCATCCCTCAATTATATTACAACTTTGGCAATTAGGGGATTTTTTTCAGGAAACCAAACCTGTTTAGTGGTATATGCCCAGACCACAACCTGAAAGCTATGAAAACCAGGTTCCTATTCAATTTTCAATTTAGACTTCAAAAACCACGGTTAATGAGGCGACTCGGCCTGGATACTTATATACCATATATCCTCTCTCGAGGTCGTTCATTATGGTAAAATACTCTTTCAACGCTTCATAACATTTATTTTTATAAATGTTAATAAGGACTTCAGTATAGTAAGGAGGCATATGAACTTCTTAAAACTCCGAAATTCCTTTTTTTGCTAGGATAGAGACTTGTTATGTATCGTTAAATCCAAATGACCAACCTAACCTTCATTAACGGAATCCGTGGTTTCGGGTTTCGGAAACGGTTCGGTCGGATACATCCCGTATATAAGAAAACAAATTAAGAGGTTTTTTAATTTTTTAATTACGTTTATCAATAAATTCTTGGAGAGGTGATAATATGGTTGGTATTCTTCACGGAGTATCCCTACTACCCGGGCTCCAATACTATTTACTATTTTCCTTATTTGTGGTGATAACTTTGAACAATATAAAAACGTATATTTGAGAGTCCATTCGTGAATTTCAAATACATGTAAAAACAAATACATCGCGGATACTATTCTGACGCAACCGCATGCAAAAGTAGGGCGTGCACACGACTGAGATAACTCACAATTATCATAATAAATAATACAATGTTATTTGAGAATCTTTATAACTGTACCACTTCACATTATAGAAAGTACAGGAAGGAACCTGAGCGGTGATATTCTTCTCACCGACTCGCGATCCCGCGGTGCCTTCCCAAAGCAACGCCCTAAGCCGAGGTCCGTTCCTTCCGCCCTAGTAAAACTTTCCGGGTATTTAGTATTACCCTTTTTTTACTAAAATCATAGATATAAATGTTTTATACTCTAAAGACTGCATAATGGTTATTTATTATTGTTATCGTTCCCTTAGATTAGCTAATTATAATTTATGTTAATAATATTAAGCATGTATATAGTTATTAGTTTGTAATAGGCGTTGTAGTCTGACAAACATGTTCCTTGTTATGTTAGTTTAGCCTAGGCGTTGACACTGGGTTTTAAACTTATGTATATTATTATATTAATAAAGACATTTTAAAAACAAAAAACAAACCGGCGGGGGCGCCCTTAGGCTCGTTGCTGCACACTCTGCTCGTGGCTGAGCGCCTCTGCTCTCGCTCTAAACCATACCGGTGACTCTTGAAAGGCCATTTGGGCCACAAGAATTTAGCCATACCGAAAAAAAGAAAAATGAAGCCTATTCTAGACTCACATCTGTGAGGTAGTAAGTTCTGATATAAAATAAAAATAAATACATATATAAAGATGCTGATGTCATCTCTGACTTCTATGTATTAAGTCATTGCCACCCGGTGACAATTGGGGGAGTTTCCTATATGTTCTATATACAATTGTGACGTCATAGAATTGCTAAGATTGTTGTGACAATTCTTATATGACAGAAGAGATGAATTAATAATTGTCTCACTTGAATAATTATGTATTTGGAAAATGGTCTTAGTTATTATTGGTTTACAGAAATTTATTTCTCGGAAAAGAACATTACATTCTTAACTTAACAGAATATACACATGGAATATACATTTTAGAAAAAGAATGGTAACATTTTTGAATACCATATGTACTAAAAATTGAAATTGGACTGTAGCGGGAAGTGACGCAGTAACATAATAATATGACGTCAATTAATAATATTATAACGTAATATTATATAAATTTAAATTACATTAATTACGTAATATTTAAAGACTTTTTTATTTGTTAGTATTTATCTATACTAATATAATAAAGAGGTAAAATTGTGTGTTTGTTTGTGGGTATGTTGGGGGTAATCTCTGGAACTACTAAACCGATTTCAAAAAATCTTTCACAAATAGGAAGCTATTTGGAAAATTTGAAGAAAAAATTAAAAAAAAAAGCTGATAAACCGAAGCGAAGCGAGGGCGGGTCGCTAGTAAACAATAATTAGAATCAAAGGCAATAGCGTACTAGTATGTGGTAGCAGGACAGATCCATCAAAGCAGAGGCTCCCTGATAGTATGGTATGATATGGTAGGGTATGACTTGATGAGAGCAACCTTAATCTGTTATTTGTACATATATATCTTCCTATAACGTGTTATTAGGGGTTTTCGGGTCGTAATCCACCACGCGCGCCCTTGCGATTTATAATTACATTTGGTAAGAATAAGTCGACACTACGAGCGATCACATTAAAGAGGCAACCTTATATCTAAAGGATAAAATAACTTCTACATTTGCAAATTATATTTTTAATCTTTTTCTCTTAACAATAAGGTTTATAATAAAAGTATTTTATATCTGCTCATCAGTATGTTTGTGACGCATGCGCGACGTAAAATCGTGACGCAACGTAAACACATGTTCCGTCGAAATATTTTTACGCACAGTCTAATAATATTTACTTGTTTGAGGATAATGTTAGGTCAGCGGCTTTTCCTGGCATTTTTAGTGGCTTTTGTCTGTGACGTCTGCTGCTTTATCAGAGGTATAGATATATCTAAAACAGGAAAAGGTGTTTTTTATTGTGTCTTATGACGTGATCTGACGATGTCTCTTCTATATTCTGATCATAATATTCAGTACTTACGTTATGTGAACGGATATTTAGTTGTAATTATTTTTATACGTTTGACTGTAAATGTGTAGAATCACGTGGAGATTGGCATCGGATTTGTTTGTGGCTTCGGATGGCACACCGCAGCACATCAGCAATCAGCCCTTTTATTGTCCATTGATGGGCTTGGGCCTCAATGTCATGCTGTTGGCGGACGGCGGGTTGGCGGCTTTGGTATTTTCGGTAGGCCTTTTTCGACTTCCACAAGAAGAAATCGGGTGGTGGGATTCGTCACCACGAGACAATAATCAACTATGAATGGCTGGATCACATTTACTTGTTAAATTGTGGTGGAGTTCTACATATGTGATAGAGAATCGTATGTGGTGGCGAGCCTTAGGAGGTTCTTATATCATAGGGATGATGGTAAGGGATTATTCCGGAATCGAGGTTAGGGAACCATATTAAGCTGATATTAAACCGTTTCTAATAATAAACAGTTTTAAAAATTAGGTTCATTTTGTTGATTTAGAATTGAAACCTTTTATTGTCGTCTTGTTGCGTAATACGCGTGGTATGATACTGCCGCCCTCAATAGGATGAACCGATGAATTTAAGTTGGTGCAATTCTCAAATCGGTTTAATTTTCTAAGTAAATCTATAATTTTAATAATCTATCTTTCTAGGCTTTACAACCCTTTACAATAACTGTTGTTTTAAAACTAATCTATTTCCCATTGCAGTGAAATGCAAAGTCCAAAAAAACATTCATAAAACGGGTGCCGTCATCTTCTCGCCATTGATTCTATGGATAAGTTCTGAAAATAGCAAACACCTACTCATGTGCTTGTTTACTATGAGCTATCAGATGTTGTGTCGTATTTTTGCAAACGCATGTTCAAAATTAGGGTTTGTGCAATATGCTAACGAGTTCGATTGATTTTGTGGGGGTGCGACGATTCGAATTTCAATCAGTTTGATTTAATTGATTTAATAAGGTACTTAATTGTTTACAGCAGAGGTGGCCAACAAGTCCATCGCGATCGACCGGTCGATCGTCAAAAACAGAGCGGTCGATCGCTAAATGAAATTAAAATTTTTGACCGGTATCAAAATTTTCGTTAATATTATCGAATTATACTGCTGATTTTGTTAATTTGACGGAAGAAATGAAACCCAAATGCACAACACAAACTTCTCATTATTTTTTGTTACCTATTGATATTAATTTTACCTATTAATAAATAATTTAAAAAACTATTTCATTATTGTTTTCATCATGCCAATACAGCACAATTAAGTCGATCGCTAGACGTCAGATTTTTTTTAAGTAGAACATTGTTCTAAACAAGTTGGCCACCCCTGGTTTGCAGTGTGTGTTGTTGCAACGGCACGAGACTTCAGCTGTTACCCGTGCTACATTTATGGCGCTTGTACATGTATGGTACTTGTATATTACTGCAGTACGACAAGATTGTTCGCTAAAGTCGCGGCGAAAACTTTTGAGATCTTTCAAGAAATTACACCTATTTTTTATAGAAAGAGGCGGCAGACGAGTGTACAGTGCACCCGATGGTAACTAGATACTGGCGCTTATAGACATCCGCGATACATGCCAACATCAGTCCAGAATGACAAATGTTGGCACTCTCTCGGATGCGCTGCCTACCTTTGCAGATTAAGGAATGGATTCGGAGAAAGGGTTGGGAAAATACGGAGGGATAGGATAGGATGGGAGGGAATGGGCTCTGGCATTACGTATGTAAATTGGGGAAATATAATAAAGTATGCAGTACATTTCAAGGAAGTCTTCTGTGAGAGAGGGGTAACCTGGCCAGTAGAGTGCGCCCAGCGGATCTGGGAATGCAGCGTGCACTCTCCTCCTACAAAAATACCTTTCAATAAATTATACCATAATTGCTTGGAACACGCATCCGGACGTGTTCCGAGCTGACGGATTCTATAATAATATGATTAAGCAGTGGCTAGCTGCTTGATCTGAAGTCAGATAAATATTAAAAAACAAATATTTTCAGAGGCCGAGAGTCCCATCATACACTTATCTTACAGAGCGGCTTTTGTTTTAGGTAGGAGCACATCACTGATTCCACGTAGGTACATGTAAGAGATTTCTGTACTGACCATCGCGATACACGTATAGCTAGACACTACTGACAATCTCAATGTTTGTACAGTTAAATCGAATTATGATGGAGCGCAGCGTTGAACGGAGCGATTGACAATTTCAATCTTATAGAACCACGATGGAACGCCGCATCGAACCCAGTATGTGAATCAGGTTGCAGGATTCCGGGATTTCTGAGAATGTCGCTGATTATATTGCTATGTCCCGTGTAAAGGAGTTAAGGCAGTTTATCTCGGAAATGCTTATTATGATAGAAATTATAGTAATCGTCAATTATATAATCCAATTACATAAAATTATTTCCAGGTTAATACAGCACATCGGCCACTGTTTGCTGGCTTGACCGTCCGTGCGTCAATCGCTTAGTACCGCTCACTCATCAGTACTGAAGTCACTCACTCAATCAATCCTCCTTTAGTTCCTCAACTTTAAAGACAAATGTGCTGAAAGATTATGATACTTAATTTTTAAACGTTTTAGGGGAAATTAAAGCAAACTTTTCTGTAATGGAGTCGCCAGCTACAAACTAATACCATTATATAAATATCTATTATCATTTATTATGCAACAATATTGTTTGAATAAATTCGTCGTTAGTCTTTGTAGTTGGTTTTGAATAAAAATTCAAAAAATAATGTTACCTCAATGAGATATAGTCGAAAATTGGAAACACGTATAAAATGTCCCGGAAAAAGTGATTTTATATCTATCTGGCAACAACAAATGTATTCACATTCACGTATTCACGTATTCATTCATGTATTCACGCTTCTGATTTGTTTCTAAATAAAACGTCAAAACTAACGAATATATTTCATAATTTTAAGGATATAAATATGGATTTGTTTATAAATAGACAATTTTATTTTGGTATTGAGAGTAGCGCGAGGTCGGAAGTTTTCATCTCGTGTCAAATGGGAAGTCTTCTGTCTGAGCTGTCAGACGAACTGGCAGGCGAAAGTTGGCAGAAAAATGTTCCAAAATTAATGTAGATCTCGTTTGATACGACTCTGCTATAAATTAAACGTAGGATTTGATCTAGAGTAATAATTTTCAGCGACAAAAATTATAATAAGTTACGGAATAAATACGTCACGGAAACTTCATACGTCGCACAGGACAAAGCGTGTGCTGAATTCCTTACAATTATATCAGAGTCATGTTTGTGATTTGATCAGAAAGTTTTACGTTCTGTTGTATATGAACAGAGATATGATAAAGTTTGTTTGACGTTTCTATATCTTACATAGACGGACGTCAAACTAAGTTCTATATACCATAGAGTGCGCTTGATAACTATGGTCCAGATAAATAGACGCTTCTTAGATCGTTCTTGGCTTAGATTTAGATCTAGCGATTGAAAAAGCTGCTATGCAGAGTGCATAAGGTACACTCGGGCCGAAGTTCTAAAACAATTAACAGCCGTATTTACTAACAATACCGTTACTTCCGGTGCATATTTCCCATTCCATCTCATCCTATCCTCTTTTATCCCACTACATCCTATCTTTTTCTGTTCCATCGACATAATGGGAAACAAGAAATTCCTTAGTTAATCAATATATTCTACTGCTAATTCCATAAGGATAGATGGAAAATGTAATGGGATGTAGAAAACTCGTCGTTCCATTATATTTTCATGATCTTCAAAGGTAGGCAGTGGTCACCTGCAATACCAGGGGCATACTGACCTTACAGAATCCTGTTCACTTGAAGAGCCCATTTCGTAGCTTAGTGGAAATACCTCAGCTGGCAGTTCATTCTACAACTTTCGGGTTCGCGATATAAAGTGTCTATACATATACGCTTGACGTCTATCTGACGATATCCCTCACCAACGTGGGTGCCAACGAGATAATTTTGTTTAGTTCGATATAGAAGATGGCAGACGAGCTGGCGGGCCATATGATTGTAAGTGGCCAGCGCTGTCTAAAGATACCTGCAACACCACAGGGCATGCTGGTGCGCTGCCGACCTTGCAGAATCCTGTCCACAGCTCTCTTGAAGAACCACATCGTAGGATAGCGGAAAAACCTCAGCTGGCTTTTCGTTCCACAACTTTTGGGCTCGCAGTATGAATTTATCGATCTCCAACTAACTCAGTTTTAATCATAAGCTCTGAGAATGAAACTCGTAATCCGATCACGTTGTTAAAACCATCAATAATACTCATGAAACAACGGTACGTTTGACGGCTTAATGGGTGTACAACATATTTTAATCCAATCACACCGGATTCGGCAGACGAGCATACAGTCCACGTGATAGTAAGTGGATAATGTCGCCCATAGACATCCCAAAACATTAGTGCAAAATGACACACGTTAGCATGACCCCGGATGCGCTGCCTACCTTTGGAGATATGGGAATGGATTTGAAGGAATGGTTGCTAACTCAGACGTGGTTTGAGAAGAATCCATTTCCACCGTCACTTTTAATTCGTCATTATCGACTTTAGTCTTCGGTTGTCCACGGAGTTGGTTCTTGAGGTCGAAATTTCCAAAACGGAAATGATCAAACCAAAAAACGGACAAACCGTACGTTCGTTTGCGGTACTTGGTCCGTGCACATTGTTGGATTTGCGTGCTCTCTGTGCCGTGTTGCTGCCACTACGGAACTCATATTAAAAAATAACGCGATTTTCAACTTTTCCATCACACAATGATTCAGCAAACATAACGATATCTAAGCAAAAAGTCGTTTTACGGAACAACAGGTGATAATTGATTGATTGATTTTAAAAAGCTTTAACAGCTTTAGCTTTAACAACTTTAAAAGCTTGAACAGCTTTAAGTAGAGATTAATTTGATTTTGGAATTCCAAGCCAAACGCAAGATAACAATGTTCAAAGTGAGCACTGTGAACAAACAGCAATTTCATAGGTAAGGTCCTAATATACCTATATGTTGTCGACGATACTGTCAGTGGTTAATAGAATGTAAGAATAATACCATAATATTACATGGTTGTAAAACATAGTACGGTTGTAATGAATTAAAAGTTGATGACAAATTGTTATTTCGTAAATGTGTCATTAGATTCTAGAGATTTGGAAGATAGCCATGGCAAATTGGCGAGGTGACAGCAATAAATTGTTCTGACAGTTTGTGTATAATTAAAATTGTCAAGAAAATTACACCATACTTCATTTTGAAACTAAATAAAGTTGATGAATATTGACACGGGCCATATCATTCAAAAACGCAATTTAAGGTATCTCGACAAATGTGGGCCAATAAGTGGTATCTGTGATTTTTTAATTACACGACGCTTCCTGCCCGTTATGTGTGGTGTACTGCCTGTGCGGTGTCGGCGGCCTAAAGCCACCACCTAAAGAATAGCACCACCCCATCTTTCCCCTGGGTGTCGAGAAAAACGAACAAGGGACAACAAAATTGCTACCATACGCCCCGAAAGACTACATACACACTTGTAAACGAGTGGTGTCGCCAATCCGCGTCGAAAAATGGACACTGGCAGGATGTGCTAATTGCACCACTGCCATATATGAAGGAAAAAAATAACAATCACCCGGGACGGCACGATGTCGAAAATAATAATTGTTATGAATTAATTCGTTAGGAGTTAGGAACATTCGCTACAAAATAATGTCCAGCCAGTGCCAGTATTGTTGACCACGCGCTTTGAAATATCAGTTATTTTTCTCCCATAGTTTTCTTAATAGTAGTTAGTTGTTGTTCAAAGTAAATAGAACGTTTCTCTGTCAGTGGGGTGATATAGGTCTGGATAAGATGGGATGGAAAGGAATAAGGGCTCTGGGAACTCACGTACTCCTGAGACATGTCTTTATGTTTCGCGGTAATCTTTTGTGGGATTGGTAGCTATGGCTAGTTGAAAGCGTCAAATCGGGTTTTGGAATGCAGCATCGCTTTCCCCCGTCCAAAGTTTAGCTATCTATCACAAATAATCATATCCTATAAAGAACATTTAACTATCTATCAAAAAATGGTAGACGGAAACCACATCAATTTATGCAACTTGTTCTTAAACAGTTAGTATTACGGTCCCGAATGTAATGATTTTGGGTACATTGACATGTTGCTATGCCTTATATTTTCGTTTGCACTTTATTTATTACACACGATAATGAATCACTTTCTAAAATACTTTATTGATACAAAATTAGTTGTCCGCGTCTTAATAAAACATTGGAGAGCGTCCATGGTGTATGAGCCAAAATAACGGGCTATAACTGGAGAATACACGATTCGAAGCGTCTGGAAGTTTGTTAACTACGCTTTATCACGCACTCTTGATATTGGGTACGTGTACTATTAGCCTCTATACAGACTTGGACGTTTCAAGACTTGGAAGTAATTCTGAAACTGGACATCCGGAGCCCTTTCGTGATATATATTCAGTTTCAATCCAATTTGTCCAAAATTTGCCTAAGGTAACTGACGCGGCCTTAAATTGAAGAAACATGAATTTAACATTTCAACATAGCCTTAAATTTAGGGACAAATTGGATTGAAATGGAACATATATATGAAGGGTCTCCATAGTTTTTATTGGCTTATATTTAGACGGACAGCAAAAAAATCATGATCAACAAAAGAATTTATTTTTTATTTGAGGCTTTTCGATTATTATTTGCTATATTCTTAACGATTTAAAAACAGATTACGAGAAAGAATTTATCTAGCAACCGTATATTGAATAGATATATGAAATGATACGAGTATAATAGCCCGATAAGTAGTAGGCTTTATCAATCATACAATTTCACAATGATTTGTCAGTCTGTGACAACCGCAACATTTTCTAAGTGGCCTTATATATACGATAAATGACAAGGAGGTTGTTAATATCACCACAAGATAATAAATACATATATAAATTAAATAACCCGTCCAAGCACGTGCGTTGCGATATTGGGCAATAACGGTCACATTATACATTGTGTAAATATATACATATGTGTGTATAATTATACTTGCAAGGAAGCGGGTAATTATGTTGATTAAATATAACTGTTCTTAATATACGTGGTACTTATAAGTAAACATCTCAATATTTAATGTAAAGTAATAATTTTGTTTGTATGTACGAGTATGTTCATCATTTAAAGAATTTTGATGTAGGTACCTAGGTATATAAAGTTTGTTATTTGCTTGCTTATTATTATATTTTATGAAAGCGTTAATATCACCATTGCTTATATAGATTTTGATGATATTTACGAAAAAATAAATTAAACATCTTTAATCTATAAGTAGGTAGGTATAATAAAATCGTAACAGGGCCGTGATTGCACATGATCAACGAACGATACAGAACCATGAACTGCCATTTTTAGAATTTTTGTCTGTCTGTCTGCGCACCACGCAAAAACCACTGCACAAAATTTAATGAAACTTTGTATAGTTATAGTTCATGACTTGGGTTAACATTTAGAGTAAAACATATACCGATCCGTTATTGAGTTCCCACGGGAATGACTTTAAAGTTCACCCGAACTATTCAAATTTTCTAAATTGTCTATAGTTCCGATTCTAATTAAACTTTGTATAGTTATAATAACCCATGACCTTATAATTAACATTTAGGGCACATTTTATCTCGATCCGTTGGAGAGTTCCCACGCGAATCATTCTGCAGTTTACGCGAACAAAGCCGCTGCTACCGTTAGTTATGTTATTCACTTACATTTACAGTTGCAATTGTCAATCCATAAAAATAAATAAATATTTATTTTCCTTTAAACGTTTATGGTATGATCTTCTTTTTTCTTTGATGGCAGTATCAGTTGCCGACTTAAGCGCGATGACTATTTTGCTAATGTCAAAATTCTATTAATCATTTTCTCTATTAAAGTTAGAAGTCCCTTAGTAAAGTGATAGTAGCATTACTGTGGACAAGAATTAGACTCTCTAGAAGCACACGAAAGACACAGTGTTATGTTTTTATTTGATGGAACCCGTTCATGATTCTGAATTAATTGACATATAATGTCAGTCAGTAATGTATAGTGGGCCGTGAATGTCCATATCAGAAATACGTTATTTTTTTTCAGTGGGGGTACTAGAGACCCCTAAGGCACAGCCTCTAAACCACACATATTTCTGCACTAAACAACAAATAGTCCATAAAGATGTGCGCTGAACGCACTCTGTTTATTTACTACGCCTCTACTTTGTTATTTTCGTTTACTTTGTTTAATTACTAAGGCAATTTTTTTGTTATTCTCGTTCACTTTGTTTATTTACTACGGCATTACTTTGTTATTTTCGTTCACTTTGTTTGTTTACTACGTCATTACTTTGGTTAGGATGATTAAAGTGTTTGTTTAATGTACCTAGTTACGTCACCCAAGCCCTTACTGTGGATAGCTGGGCCAGCAGAACCGAGTGGCCGGGCGAACCCATAGTTCTAGGAACATAGCGCTAAGTTAGTAGCATTTAGGATGTAGCAATAAGAGATTATGTACTTTGTATTTAGATTTAATTAAAGACTTCAGTTGAATACTGGCATCAAGCTCTGCCACTTGTCTTCAATATAGTTAAATTAGTTCAATATATTAGCTTTAGTCTTTAAAAAGCATTTCTCTTGCTCCCGAAACTTGACTACCTACATCATGTATTGTAAAATGCTGAGTTAGCCTTTAAGTATGTTATGTACCATACAATAAGTGTATTTTTATGATTGTGTTTCACAAGCTTAAAGTATGTACATGTATATTGGATTCCTACGAAATAAACAAATCTCAAAAGTTATTGAAATCAGATACGTAACACTGTGTAAATCAATTTTGTAATGCTAGTTGATTTGCAACGGTGTTTATTTATATAATTTGGTGTAGCTATTTATTTAATGTTGTGGAAATTAAGTGTTTCGATTAAAACATAGTTGTTGCAGATTATAAATATTTAAACACGATAAATATATTTTATTCCCACGCTCTTCAGTTATAATGTTTGATTTAAAAAATAAAGTGTAATGTCTGTATGTCTGTTCGTTGGTGCTAATATCGGAAATCTACGATTTTCTGTTGCCTTCGCTTACGTTTTGGTTTAATTGTGATTTGATACAAAATTTGATAGTTTGTATTTTAGCCACCCAACATAATATTTGAAATGGTAAACGGCGTATTTAATTATTTGTATTGTAATATATTTAAATCAAGTTTCAAGTTAATAGGACATCAGATATTTTTTTCAGTACAAACTTCGGTATCCCATTTCTTACTTTTACCACAAAGAGTGATGGAGAAAGCCATTTTGCCTACTTCTCTGAGAGATCGTTTGCCTAACAGTGAGATCAGGAGGCAATCACTATGCTTAAGTGGAAATGGAAGTGGATCAGTTACGTATGTCGCAGAGAGGACGGGCGCTGGAGCCGTAAGCTTCTGGAATGGCGACCATGGCTCGATCGGAGAAGGTTGTGCAGAGCAAATGGCCCGTTGTTCAGCAGTGGACTGCAGCAGGCTGATTATGATCATGATGATGAAGCATAAACATGTTTTTTTTTACAAATAAAAAATATTTCACATCAATTAACTCACAATCTAATGTGTCTTTGGGGAATGTATATTTCACGACTTTGTACGAATACCTATATTAGATAGATAAAACCTTTATCTTGAGTAACGGGGCAAACCCAACTGGTAAAATATTTCTGTGTTCTGTAATCGCTTTATCTTTTGTAAATAGTATCGCATGAATGAAACAAAACGATTACTCGAAAATTGGCAGACGCTTGATAAAGCAAATTTTTTTTTAAATTATTCATGTAAAGACGGCGACAGAAGAGTTGACCGTCCACCTGATGGTAAGTGTATACTGTCGCCTATGAACATTCGCTATACATGCCAATATCAGTCAAAACTGACAAACGTTGTTATGCCCCTGGATTCGCTGCCTCCTTTTGGAGATTTAGAGAAATGGATCTGGAGGAAGGGTTGGAAAAATGGGGTGGGATAGGCTAGAATGGAATGGGAATGGGCTCTCGCATATCTGTCACTAACGAAACATGTACTTACATTGGGGAAGTTTGATAAAGTGGGAAATGTTGTACATTTCAAGGTAGTCTTCTGTGAGAGAGGGGTAACGTGGCCAGTCGAGTGAGTCCAGCGGCTGTGGGATTCAGCCTCCCCCTCCAAAATGACAAATCATAACAATTGTGCAAATAAAGAATTTTAATTTTAATACATACATTAAAGTTACTTGTCGACCGATTAGCCCAATTGGTAGTACGGTTGCATTCTCTCAAAAGCCCTGGGTGCGATGCCCGGTCGGACCTTCATTTGTTTTAATGACAAATGTGTTTAAACAATCCTAGTGTTTGGCATTGAGTGTGGCGTTATAGGGAGCGACTGAAGCCACTGAGGGATAACAAAGCCGCTACCAGAAGTTTCCAAGGAACTACACCATCTCTGAAAGAATTGAACTCGCCACGTTACCTCTCTCACAGAAGACTACCTTGAAATGTACTGTAACTGTTCATGCTTCGGTAGTGAGTGAGATATGCTAGAGCCCATTCCTATCCCATCTTATCCTATCCCTCTCCATTTTCCCAACCCTTTTTCTCCAAATCACATCCAACATGTCAAAAGGAAGGCAGCGCATCCGTGGGAGTGGCGACATTTGTCATTCTGAACTGATATTGGCATGTATCGCGGATATCTATGGACGACAGTATCCACTTACCATCAGGTGGACTTGCCGTCATAGATCTTTTGCCAATTTTAGTTCCTATGTATTTAATGTTTCCCAAGTTGGCCTTTGGCTGGGCTACAGAAAAATAAACATTTAATACCAATTTTGTTAATTGTAGATCTAATAGTAGGTATGTGGATAAAGTAAAGGGTATTTTTATTTTATTAATCTATTTATTTTATCTTAATGTTTTTGTCGGAATTGATAAAAACTGTATTTCACATTAGTAATGCAAAATACAAAAGTGAATCATTATGAAAGTGTTTTTTATAGAATTTTAATCATCGATATAGTAATATTGTAAGTATTGTATTTTCCAGATAATAGTCGTCTGACCTTAAAAACAGGTAACGTGATGAATACAATGCTATGTGAATCATATGAAATGTTTTTACTGATAAAATACCATCGCAATAATTGATTCACCGTTGTCCTTTATCAAAGATCGCTTTATCTTTCGGTAGATGAGGATTTTAACACTTTCTTCAAGTCGTTATTCTACTTGGCCCATAACATGCACTTAATATATCTTTCCACTGCTGGATGTAGGCCTCTCTTACGGTCCGCCATCACATCATAATAAGATATTCCACTCTTCTCATCCAGCCTCGGAATCGAACTTCAGGAGGCTGCGAGAGTTCGCACATCAATGGCATTAAAAAAGAAGCATAGTGTAATTGAGTGGCTTGGCACCGGAGTTAGATGTTACTGTGGAGTCCATGCCTCAGAACGGGTGAGAGTAGCTTAGGAACACTGAAAAAATAAAATTACTTGTAGGGAGGCAGAGTTAATACGTGCCGGAACATAGCCCTCAGCTGGCGAGTACGGCGCGTACCTCCCAACGATTCGGTCCGTATAACCTCAGGGTTGATAGGACCGTGGGAAGGTGGTGGGTGATCTTCTCATCCAGCCACTACATGTGTATGAAAACATGCATAGAATACTCTACGACCAGGTGGACCGAGACATAATCCATTATCACTAACTCTGTTATTGACTTCATTATAATAATTCTCGTTCGAATTTCATAACGAATTTGGAAAGAATGTATTCTATATTACTATGTTGATCCAGGCCATAAACTATAGAATGCTAAGTTCAATTGCTCTTACTACTGTATCTACCTTTATGTACATAAAAAATACATCATGTATCGGTGTAGCGGTCTGTGTTTGGCACGAACAAAAAGACAACTTTTTCTTCGCGCCAAACAGACCGCTATGCGGGACTTCCCGAAAACCCCAGTGTAATTTCATCTCGATAGATTCAGTTATCTCGAAAATATATTAGGAATCGCAAGAAATCATGTTTGATTCACATCACGAGACGCAGAGTCGCCAGCTCGGTATATTGTTTAAACTTTTATATTAATTTTTACAATATCTATATTACAAACAATAATAAAATATGATGTCTCTTCGATTAATCTTTTTGAATGTCATTATTTGGACTCTGATCTGACAAGGGACTTCCCATAACTGTAACCAGTATGAAGTGGACAATATCTATTTATAAGTAGTTTTGTTATCTGTTCGGTTATTCTGTTATAAGTGTTGGTAATCCTGCATTGTCAAAGTATTGTTAAAGGTCAGACAAAAGGTATCAAACACTTTTAAAAATTATGAAATCGCCCGTATATTAAACAGGAAATAAATGTGTATATTTAAGAAAAGCATATTCCATCACACATGTAAATGTATCGATATAAACTCATTTAAATTTTGTAATTTTTATTTCCTGTGATCCTCACACCAGGTAGAGCTTGTCAGCTACTTGCAGAAATGTCTTTATGGTCGTCACTAAAGGTGGACAGCAGTGGTTCGCGGCTGCAGCGACAGACACGGCTGTCACTGACGCCGCAATATATGCGACAGTATTGAGCAGCTAGAACGGAAAGGTGCTTGTTTATACTATTTCCATTTCTTTATTTTCTCGATGACAGCTCACACACAGTGGTCGATATAACTTTGTTCTAGCGTCAACGACTAAAACTCCGAACAAAAATTAGGCACCAAGACGTCATATTTCATTAACAAGGTCACGTCAGCCAGAAAGCAATTTTAGGGATGTAGTTAGTCGATCGACTGTATTTTTATTATAATAACTTGGAAATGTTACAATCAAAATCGACTACTAGAACATACGATTTTTTTTAATCATTACATTACTGGCGGTTTTTATTACTATTAAATTAGTTTTCATTTATTTTAATGAAAATACAGTCATATTGTTTCATGATTCCACATAAAAATCATGATATATATATATATATATATCATGACCTATCGATAAACGTAACACGATAACAGATCCGATATTTTTTTACAAAATGTAAGAAACTAAACTACTGCCGGATACTTTTGTACAAATTTATTAACTAATATTATATTTCATTACAAGATGTTACACGTGTTAATTCTTGATTGATAATGCCAACTTCTTTAAAATTTTCGAAGCTGTTGTAAAATAAGTAGGTATAGGTAGGTACTCGACAATGAAACGAAATAATTATAATGACAGGTAATCTTTATTTATTTATTTTAATCAAAATCTGATGAATCGTCACTGTCACTCGATGAGCTCTCCCCAACATTTATTATAAGTTCCTGTACCTCTATATTATCGAATGCCACATGAATTTCCCAATCCGACGCTATAATGTTTTGGGTTCTTCTCACAATTTTTTCCCAGTTTTCGGCAGTTACTTCCGCACATGCATTTTTTAATAAATCTAACATCTTGTTTGCCGTAAAAGGGGGCTGGGTATTGTTTCGAGCGGCGTGTCCTTTGATTTGTGCCCATATTAGTTCTATAGCATTGTACTGGCAATGATACGGCGGAAGTCAAAGAACCCAATGACCACATTCGGCAGCTATTTCGTCGATAACATATCTTTTAGGGAGGCTTTTTTTCGATTTTAAAATATTCACTAATTGTACTTTTAATAAAGTATTATCCACATTTTCGCCATAACGTTGAAGCCAGTCAATTATCTCTTGTTTTTTATTGGCCTGCGTCGGCATTTTATCAATTTGTCTGGAGTGATATGTAGCGTTGTCCATAATAATTATCGACGGTTCTTCCAGAGATTGCACCATTTCTTTAAACCATCCTTCGTAAATCTCCGCGTTCATTACTTCGTGGTAGTCCACTGTTTTCTTGTATTTAAAGGCCAGTAAAGCATCTGACATGAATCCTTTCGTAGACCCTGCATGGCATATGATGAGGCGTTCACCTTTTCCCATTGGCACTGAACTAGTGGAAGCGACGGTGTCGTCAGTCCAGTTCTTAGATACTGTGTGGTTTGCATTTAACCAAGTCTCGTCAGTGAAAATAACATTTGACCAATCTGATATCTTTTTGGCTTCGCTCAAAAATTCGCAGCGAGCCATAGCAACGCCGTGACGCTCCATCAATATTTTACGTTTGTCCGATTTTTTATAACAAAATCCAATTTCTTTCAAAACCAAGCTTAATGACGATTTTTGGCCATGGAACAAACCACATTCACGTAAAGAAACAACAAGTTTTTTAAGTGTTGGAATTTCTTTGCGCAAGTAATAGTCATATATATGACGGCGAATAGCGTCAGCGTCGAAGTTGTCAACCGATGTCACACGACGTGGTTGGCGTTTTTTCTTCGGCGTACGAAGCTTATTTTCCTGCATGCCGCTTGTACCGTAAGCTTCGGTAGTAATTTTTGAAACAGTAGGTCCACTAATTCCTAATGCGGCCGCAACACGCTCTCGCACTTGCGACAGTGGTAATAGCGGGCCACCATTTTGATACTCTGCTTCAAAGTAATTACGAACCTTGATCACCAGTTCTCTCGCCTGCCTTTTCAGAACAGATCCTTTCGGCATTTTGATATTTGACAGCTGGGCAGCAATCAACACGGAGGAACACAAAATACACAACGTAACGTATGGATAATGTGAAAAAACTCAGCGAACAGAAATGTAGTGACTAGCACGACCGTCTTGTTGCGAGTGACAGATTAAAACAAACACAAAATGGCGGTGGGCCATTGAGTGTTCCCACCTTGAAAAAATATATTTGAATGTTTTTGTTGTATTTGTCTTTGTTCAAAATATAATAAATATATGCGATCGACATCATTACTTATTTGGTCACAACACTACAACTATCAAATTAGAACTGTCATCGAGAAAATAAAGAAATGGAAATAGTATAGGTGGTCGTGTATCTGTTGCGTTAAGGTTCCTATTATTATTATGCGAAGGTTATCTCTGTTTAGCAGCAGAATGCCTTGTGCGTCGTGGACACAACGTGGTCATCGGTTTTCATGATTTCTTGAATCATGATTGTGTGGTTCTAGTTTATTTATTGTGGATGCAGATTTATACTTCACCATACAATACGCTTGTACAGTCTATCACGCCTTTGTACGAATTTATCAGGTACGCATATTAATGTGATTTTGGAATAGTCCTGCAATCGATCGTGACGATAAGCGGTGATTATCACCATTACAGTAATTAATTAATCAGTGAACCATGGAAACTTACAGCTACTGACAATATTGGCGCCGTCTAATGAAATATGATTCAATTCATAATAATGCGGTCAGGGGCATACTCTGGGAATTCGGAATTTAATATCTAGGATATGTCGTCTAATATTTGTGATATGAAACTTTTCCGGGTGATCACATAATCTATTTAATGTATCAATTAAGTATTCATGTATTTATTTAGATGCTAATTAAACGATCCGAAAAGTATGTTCTAATAGACAGAGACTATATTGAAAAATAAAAGTAGTTTCATGAACTTGAGTGTCCTTTTTCTTTGTCAGGCCGGAAACTTTTGGAACTCCACTCGTAAATAACTCAAAACTGGCCGCAATGACTAAAAGGAGCGATGCGGCCAAATAGGCTCGCTTGCTGCTGGTGGAGGGGTAGGTACGTGGATAGGATGTCGGTAGAGGAACACCGATGTTATACAATACGCCGGAGAACCGGAAGTGCCTCTCTTAATTAATTAATCAATAATTTAATTAATAATTATAATAATTAGTTATCATATCATAGTTATTAATTAATAATCTTTTAATTTATTGTATGGATGTGACCGTATTGATACTTAATAATATGTTAATTGTTGTCTGGTAGTTTATTTGTTCTTTTTTCTTACTTATTCGTGCTTAATAGTTGAGTATGAATTAAATTCTTATGTTAAATCAAGGCAAAACGTTGCGCCAGGTATTATTACTATCGATCTCAGAATGAACTTAAAAAACAAAAAACTTATATTTAATGACCATTTACTTTTGGGACCGGTAAACGTCGAAGGCGTGAAACGCGTAGATGCTGACTCCTGGCTCTAAATTAAACACGACCGGTGACTCTTGAAAGGCCACTAGGGCCACAAGAATTTAGCCATTCCGAAAAAAAAATCGTAGATTCTGACAATTATGTCTATGTTGGGTAGATCGTCCAAAAGTGCAAGTTTAGCTAAACGGCACTTAATAGAAAGTCTTCAATCAGTGCGTTCTGACAGTTTTGTCGTACGGTATCGAAACGTGGTACTCGTACCTTAACAGTTGGCCTGATCCATAAGTTTAACGTGTGTCAGCGAGCTATGGAGGAAGCTTTCTATGTGGGTTAAAATCCTCTAATTGAAATAGCTCACACAATTGACAAACTGAAATGGAGATGGACAGGCTCGACGACAGGTAGATGAGTCTTAGAGTACAGACCAAGTACGGAGAAGTTCAGTGTAGGACGCCCTTTAGCCAGGTTGACTGGTGAGTTGAAAAAGGTTGTAGGGCTGGTAACAATACTGTATCTGTGTGTGTGCACAGAGACCTTAAAAAGATCGCATAATCAGGCGCAGGTTGGCACTATTGCTTAACTGTGCTTTAACGGCAATAGAAAGAAACAGCTGCATAAACCTTTATTAATTCGTATACAGTTGTATTCAGTTTCGATACAGTTTTTTCGCATTCAAACACTTATAATACGTGTTAAATTGATCAAACTATGGAACAATGAAAAGTCAATGAGTATTGAGTTAACTAAGTATAATAACTAAGTATAAGATCCATTTCTGACTAGATTGGTAACAGGCGATGAGAAGTGGATCACCTACCATAACAATGTTTGAAAACGATCTTGGTCTAGGTGAGGTGAGCCATTACAAATAGTCCCAAAGCTAGGTTTCACTCCGAACAAGGTCATATTACGTGTATGGTGGGACTCGAAAGGCATTGTGTATTATGAGTTTTTGCCACATGACCAAACGATTAATTCTGATGTCTACTGTCAGCAATTGAAACAAGCACTTGAAGAAAAACACCCAGAATTAATGAATAGAAAAGATGCAGTTTTCCATCACGACAATGCTCGATCGCATACACCCTTGATGATAATAATAATAATAATTTTATTTAAGACATTTACATATTTTCTATATGGTAATTGTCACTTATAATGTAGTTTACAAAAACATCAAATTTACAAGTAGGTTTACACAAGGACAATGTGTGCTGCCATCTGTACTACAATAATCTGTTTGACAGCTGTCAGCGCCCTCCCTTACATCTATTCTTAGTATTTACTAAGTTACACTTATTTAAGGAAACAGTTTAATCAGGTGGTAATTATTGTGTATAATATGTACGTTGTGTGTGTTTTATGTAAGTATGTATGTATATGAATGTGTGGGAGTGTGGTTTTAGATATCCGATTTTAGAAAAAATTAGGTTAGAGTCAATAATGCAAGTAATTGAGTGTGAGTTGATGTATGGGTGTGTGTGACGATGGAACAGGTTGTTAAAAATAATTTAGCGCATTGGTATAAGTAAGGGTTCGGTGTCATTATAATCACGGTTTAATAGCCAGTTCTTGATTTTGTTTTTAGTTTGATATCTAGTCAGGTGGTGAATTCGCAACTGTCCATTCATTTTAATTTAAGTATAAGAAGGGCACAAGGAAACATCGCTGTCGCCGGATTAAGGAAGTTCTGTTTACCATCGCACCTCTCGTCATTGTCGTGTGGTTCATCTGCACTTCCTTGATCATAGAGTCGCTGCGTACAGTGTGATCAGAAAGACACTTTATACCGCGAACCCGAAATTGTGGAATGAACTGCCAGCCGAGGTTTTTTCATTACGCTACGATATGGGGCTCTTCAAGATTAGATTAATAGTTGATTAAGCAAGTAATCACACGTGACAAAAATTCATAATAAATGTCTTTGAAACAGTTTATTTATTTAAATATGGCTATAAATACAGCTAGCAAGATTTTCTGCGAACATTTATTGATATACGTTTTTAAATATTAGGTATTTCTTTAAAAGAGAACATTTCTTCAATAAAATAAAGATTGAACAATGATTTATCATAGGATTCTCCGAACACCTGTTAATTAACTAAAGTAGATAAGACTTATTTAAATACAATACATATGTATTTTAATTGATCTGTTATTTATCTATTCTGCCACATACCATCAGTGTGACATCCGTCTATAATTCCCTCCATAAAATGTATCCTTACATCGACCCTATACGGGAAGCGTTCGTTTGTTCGTATTATGATGACATGAGAGTGTCGGACTTACTATATCAATGCTTCCTTATCCAGTTAGCGTATGGTGCCAATTGCAGGCAAGATTTCACATTCTGATCGCATCAAGATTTTCCTGTAGTTGGTATTCATTTATACATTAGAATAAATTCTAGTACGTTGCCGTTCGTAACAGCGAAAGTGAGTGGTATAGAGTAACAAAGTCAGAGACTTCGTGTAAAAATTTAACTTTTTTTAACAGTAAATATTAAATTCAGGATAAGTCGTAAAAATACCAGGTGTTTAAAATAAAAATTACGAGTGAAGAATGAGCAGATGCTTTTTATTTAACTCAGTATAACATTATAAGTATTATAACATCACTCAAAAGCTAGAGATTTTTATTATTAGCTTTTTAAATCGCATTTACTTTATAAAAAAATCATCATAGAATAGTTGAGCAACACTGGTTTGAACATTGGTTGGTTGAAGACTTGAGTGCCCATTATTTCAGATTAAAATTCCGCTAACTTGATTATCCTCGCGTTTTCTTCGCCAATATTGCAATTCACGACCTTCTGATATAGCCTAGCGCCATAATTACAAGGCCAGAAGGTCAATTATCAATACTCATGATTAAATCGGCCGTTAGCCTCGAGGCCAGGGACGAGAAATTGAAAAAAATAAAACATCTGAGAGTAAAACATTTTTAATTACATTATAGTATAGAACATTGTCTCTCAATGTTTCATTAGCAGCGGCACACTAATGGGTATAACGCTAAAGGAAAGATTCGAAGTGTCAAAAAGGTTTCTAAAAATATCTAAATCGTACGATTTTTGGTTTACATTTTTTCTGAAATTTCGTGCCCATGAAAAGGGCTTTGCTGGGCGCACTCGAGTGGCCACGTTGCCCCTCTCTCACAGAAGACTGCCTTGAAATGTAATGCATTTCCCCTACTCTATCTTATTTCCTAAATGTATGTACGAGTTTCGGTAGTGAGTGATATCTCACTCACTACCGAAACTTTCCAGAGCTCATTTCCATCCCATTTTCCCAATCCATTCCTTAATCTGCAAAAGTAGGCAGCGCATCCGGGAGCGTGCCAACGTTTTTCAATCTGGACTGATGTTGGAATGTATCACGGATGTCTATGAACGACAGTATCCACTTACCATCACAGGTCGACTGTATGTTCGTCTGCCGCCTAATTTCTATAAAAAACGGGAGGGGCCTGGCGCCGCGACAATCGTTGATTACAAGATTAAATGAGTGATTATAATGTAAGCGTTTTGGAATAATTAATAATTATGCTTAATGTGCTAAAGATAGTAGTCGACGTCTGTCATTCTGGACTAAGGATGGCAAGTAGCGCCGATCCATTGACGACAGTATCTACTTACAACCAGTCCGACTGTTTGTCGTCTGCCACTTCATCTATTAAAAAAGTGTAGGGTGCTGAGCGGCATTTCTTAAAGCCTGTTCAGATATAAGCGATATTCGCGTGGGTACGCGATAATTCCTTCGTTCAGACTTATGCGATATTCACTAATAGCTTCGGGTAGCGAGATATCGCGTATAACGGCCTAAGTATACCTCACCTTACCCGTAACCATGCTGTGAATCGCGTGCCTAGCCGATATTGCGGTACTCATACAAAATTGTGGTGGAAGATATTGCGGACGGTATCGTTATCGCAGGCGGCAGCGAATAACGCTTATATGTATATGAACAGGCCTTTTACGGATGCAGGCAACGGCTGCGCGCATCCCTATATGAATTGTGATGTTTAAATTCTAAATATAGCAGTTGACTCATACATCGTCTGTGGTATTTACACGTATTATGTTACTTTTCTTTGCAAACACAATAATCGATAATTATTCAAATTCTTTAAATACGTATCAATTTGTTTTCAATGTCAAATACCATATGTCTATATATACATAGAATGTATAACATCGTAAACATATTAACCATATTTTTATTAAATGCGTAACGATGTACTTATATCTCCTTTACACAATTATGTACATAATGACATACTTACTGTAAAAATCAAATCCTTCTAAGGAATCTTCTGTAGGTATGTTTGCGATAAACATGGAATTTCGACCAACTTTGATGTCGTGTCGTGACTCACGGTCACATTTTTTTTTATTATACATACAGTTCACCTGATGGTAAGTGGATACTGTCGTCCATATACATCCGCGATACATGCCAACATCAGTCCAGAATGACAAACGTTGGCACGCCCCCGGATGCGCTTCCTACCTTTGTAGATTAAGGAATGGATTGGGAAAACGGCAAGTCCTAAAGAACCACCTCTAAAAGAGTGGTCTCGC
This sequence comes from Sesia apiformis, assembly GCA_914767545.1. Lineage (NCBI taxonomy): Eukaryota > Metazoa > Arthropoda > Insecta > Lepidoptera > Sesiidae > Sesia > Sesia apiformis. The sequence goes on from OU611968.1 coordinate 3,947,336, forward strand.
CAACCGCCTAGATCAGCGTGGCGTTTTAACGCCCTATGTACAATATGAAGCCCGTGTCCAGCAGTGGACGATAAAAGGGCTATCTTTTTTTTTTTATAGAGAAGAGGACGGACGAGCAAGCGGTCTCACGTGATGGTAAGTGTTACCGCCGCCCATGGACACCTGCAACACCAGGGGGTATGCGGGCGCGCCGCCGACCTTGCAAAATCCTATTCACAGCTTTCTTGAAGAACCCCATGTCGTAATTTAATGGGAAGACCTCTTGAGGCAGTTCGTTCCACAGCCTACGGGTTCTCGATATAAAATAATTTTTGGACCGAACAGTACGCGACACCTCCGTATCTAGGAAATGCGGATGGACCGCACTTCTGTGACGGGAGGTGCGGTTGTAGAAACCCGAGGTGGGAATTATATTGAACAATTCTTCAGAGCATTCCCCATTGTACAGGCGGTAGAACACACAGAGAGATGCAACGTCTCGCCGAACGCATGTAGGTAGTCATACTATGTCGATCGCTCCTATTAAGATCAAAGGTTTTAAATACTCCCACATTACGCAGGCTGTTTCAGTTCGTTGTTCATTGATACAGTCTATACTTTTATGTAGTCTGTGATATTTGCTGATAATCGTAGGTTTTTCTACAGATTTATCATTTAGATTTCTTACGTTTTTATCCTTATAGGTTTCCACCTCCTTAGTAGAATAACTTCTATTCTGTCTTAGTACAGATTTTTTTATAAACAATATATCGATTAGCAATTAAACAACTTTGAACGGTTTAAATCGCGTATATTTAACATTATTTATATCCCGACGTTTCGAACTCTTTGCAGTGGACGTGGTCACGGGGCCGGGGTGAAGTGTTCGAAACGTCGGGATATAAATAATGTCAAATATACGCGATTTAAACCGTTCAAAGTTGTTTAATTGCTATGTATAGTAATCGCGAAAACCTAAGAAAATAATATTTCGATTATTTTGTAGATTCTGGTTGTATCAATCCGGTGATGTTCGAGTATAAGTAATTAAAAGAATAATTGCGATAAATTATTGATAAAGTTAATTTATAATTCATTGAATATTTAGTTTTATTTAAATTTTATTTGATTTTACTTAAAACAATGTCAAATAAATAATTCATAATAAATTAATATTGTGTATTTATTTTAGAGCGGCGATAGCCGAGGGGTATCTGTATCTATCTATACTCGACTCACATTCGAGTGATGGTGATCTCAAGTCCTTCGCCCGTACCATTGAGTATCTACTTGTACCTACGGATTTATATAAATTGTTATTTGCTCGGCGGTGAGGGATAACATCGTGAGGAAAACCGCATGTTCCAGAAATAAATAAAAGTCTGGAGTACGTGATCCACCAATCCGCACTGGGACCGCTTGGTGGATTACGGTCGGGAACACCCCAGTGATTTATTAGGGGAGACCTGTGCCCTACAGTGCATGCAGTGGGACGTTATAGGCTGACACAATAACTTTTTTCAAATTATTGTTTAAAATTCTTACAAAATTTTTTCTCCATTATATTTATAATACATACCTATACATTTTTTTTTTCACTCAGTATGTTCACTTGCATAAAATAAGTGCATAATTATTAATTGTTGGTGTTAACAACGGACCATTTAACATTAGAGGTTAGTGAACTATCGCTATGTATAATAATAATAATAAACAATTTATTTCAGGCATAAAAAATAATAATAAGGAAATATTGAAAATAAATTCGTGTAAAGAGACAGTACACAACGCCACCGATATGTGCCCCTGTCCAGTGCTTCAATATTGAAGAGTCCACCCTCTCTGCCATAATGGAGTTTGCAACATCTATATTAATATAAATCTGGTACCAATCTACAATGATAAACAGAAAACTAAAAATAAAATTAGGTACTCATATATCTGTATATTTTAATGTTCATAAATCACGGTTAAATATAAATTTAATTACACGAGCCATCAATTTAATTGTAATATCATTTTCGATCGAGACTCAATGACAAAGATTAATAAAAACCAGCAGAACAGTGATAGAGCGAAACGTCTACACCTGATTTATTTCGCCCATCTGAGGTAAACCGTAGTACACCGGGGTGGGGATAACCGCCACGCGCTGCTCGCGCCGACCGAGAACTGTAGACTGTCGACGACTCGCTAGTTGTCATACGGCAGCCGATAGAGAAAGACGCGGCTAATACGCCGAGCGTGTTCTCAAAACTTAACGCGACTTACAACTGCAGTGAAACTTTGGAAAACTGAGAGTGTCAAGTTGCTGGTGTGCAAGTGTAGTGATGACTTTTGAATGGAACGTTCGTTTTTCATGTCTCCTGGACAAACGTTAATGTCAGAGGGGATGGAAGCGAGGGACCGACTTGTTGAGGAGATTGTACTCCTGGCGCTGTTCCTGGTCTCGACAGCGGCCAACTCTCTCGCCTTGCTTGTGTTCTGCAGGCGGCCGGGACTAAGGACTATTTCTAATCGGTAAGCAGTCTTAACTTTTATGGTGGTCTGATACCTTAGCAACTAGTTTAACGGTCGAACTTTTTTATTTTTTCGAAACCTGATCTTGTAACTAGACGCCGGACGGCAAAATAAAACACAGAATACATAAATCCAAATTTTAAAATCAATTTCACTTATAAAATTAAAGGAAAAGTAAGTCAGTCTCAACGATTTGGCTTAATTAAAAAAAGAGAGAGTTGGTTGGTTTATAAATCATCGTCATATCCTTGAAAGAGACGTGCAAAATAACAATTATAAACCAGTTATTATAACATAGAAAACTACTCTGTAACCTAAAATATTACTTGAAGCGTAAAATAATGAAAGTAGATGCGTTGTAGATTACCTGAAAGGTTCCCAAAAACACGATTAAGCAATAGCAACGTTATTCTTTAAGCAAAAAATAACAATTGAAACAAAACCATTGATGGAATGATACAAAAAAATTTACTCAGCAACAAACAAAAGTTGAAAACAAAAACGACCTCCGTTTACAAATCGCTTGGCAAAAACTTTTACTTTACTTTTTTTTTTGTCAAGGAACATCCCTAGTCCGGGCTTGCGGCCAAAATTTCAAAGTATTATTAGACTATTAGTGTCGGGCAGATCGTCTACCTGTGCTCTAAGCTTTGCTTTATTTTCTTCCAGCTTTTCCAATACAAGATTTATGGACTTTGAAAATGAAAAAATACAATAGATAATAACGTTAGTCATATACGCTATACTAATAATGTTATCATCGTTGCGTAACAGATAATTTATTTAGACAATCTATTAGTCTTTGATAAATAATAATTAGGTATTCACAAGAAATGTCATTACCCACAAACTTGTTTCATTTCGTCAGTGATAAGTCGTGATAAGGTCACGCCCCATCGCCTGATTCCCATTAAGATGCCAAAAAAATTGACCGATCATCGTAACGGTAGTTAAATAACGCAATTTATTTGGTACAGACTAAAATCTTTAAAATTTGCAGTTAACTCGAAAGTAAGGTGTAACGATACAGTTTTCACTAACTTTATAGTCTGCGATGATAAATTGCATCTATCCTACCAGAGTTTTTCACATTTCCTTATTGATAAATACCCTTGACGTAAGCAGAATAATATCCAAGAATATTATTTCCTGTCAATGTGAAATTAATGCAATTCTTGTTCAAATCAGTTATGGAATTATTGCTTCAAAACGTACATTAAATATCCCATCTGCAGTGATATAATAACTATAGAAAATATCTTCTACTCGATAAAAGCGAAGCAGGAACAAGAACAAAGTATTTTTCTTGAAATAGATACTTCCTCGTTATAACTAAAAAGTAAATTAAAAACGGAAACTGTATAATTAACAAGGTAATAGACCAAAATCAATTAAAATACAATTTGTTTCAAGTATCCGAAGTATTATAAACATTATAATTACGAATACATTGTGAATAAATATTGTAATTCATTAAGATAAACAAAGCATTTAAAGGTGGCAAAAATGTTAATGGACTTAACCAAAAGCGCATTAAACAAAAATGTTGTTAACTAATACATTCATTTGCAAAGTTCTACAATAAAGGCTTAGGAAAACTGTAAATATCCAATGGTTCTCTTTATCTGGCAATAGTAGCACAATCGAATCAATTCAATACAAATCAATTTTAGATCTATATTTCCTCCCACTATTTAACAACTAGCTCATAATTTATGCGCTGCCTAAGTTGTATGAGTAGGCTGAACATTGCAAGGCTGGACGTCTTTAAGGAGCGGTTTAAAAGGCAAATAATCGTCTGGATAATATCCGCCCACCCATAATTTGTGGAGTTGGAAAAAGTTCTTCAAACGTCCGAAAACCTCATCAAAATTTACAGATTAATAATGATCTGTGTATGGTCTAAAGTTCAAAGAAGTTAATCTCGGACGATGATGACACGAGAATGATTAAATAGTTCCAACCAGTGGAGTCTTTAATTGTTTCGTTAGAAACAAAAGTCATTTGGGGTTAATCGATGTGTTTGTACAGAATTAATAGCATCTTGGATTACTAGATGACATTAGATAAACAATATCCGGAAAAAAATATTTATTTATCGACTTGTTCATTTTTCATCCACCCTCCTTGGTTAAATTCGAGAAAAAAAACATTATTGAATAATACTATTAAAAAATAAACTATTGAACTATTGAACAATGAACGTTGGTCACTAACTTGTCTAAGATCAAATACTCCTTGAAGAAATAAATAACGAATAGAATAAATGACGAAATAAATTATGGGCTACCAAAAATAATGCCCAAAATATCATTAGGGGAGAACTAAAAGGCTTTTATTTTTACCAAATAAAAGCCTTGCGGTAATAGAAATTCTAAAGTATGATATTAAACTATTAATACAAAAACTACAATACAATGAAACGATATTTTTTAAAAACTATGTTAACACTACTTCAAAGTCAGATTCGTATCGTACGTCAATCGTTTTGAGGATATCAAATTCACGTAGATAGACTAGGTTTTAGAGTACAAATAGAAGAAATCAATTTAATATATTGTACTAGAAATTGCCATGTGACAAACTTATGCGCTAAGGTCTACGACCATTTAATTTATTGTTGTATCAAATGTAATTCTCCGCTTGATAAGAGGTTTCACATGGCATCCAGTGAGTCATTCATTCCTGACCCCAAATGATTGCCCGACCAATTGTACAATGTTATATTGCCGTGGGTAGAGTTTATGTGAATTCGGTTTTGCAACTTGGCGGTTAATAGCTGTAGCTTTGTAGGTTGTTACTTGTAATGTTACTATTCTTTTAAATCCCGTTTCTCCATCTAACGTTGATGTTGGATTGCTATTCTGATAGGAATTGCGTTTATTTCTTATTTTTAGTTTATCTACGTGAGTAATAAGTACGTGAGTCTTGTCTCTTGAGGAAACTTTATGTCATATTCTTCCAACATAAACCGTTTGGGTTCAAATGAGGAGATGTCTCTTAAAATAAAACCTGCTGGTAAGTTTATACTCACGGATGGTTGACATTTGAGATCGGACAATATTTTGTTCTGATGTAGTAACAGCACTAAATAGGCTGACTGTCATCATGTTATTTATCACAAATCTGCGGAATTTCGATCCAAATTTATTGTAAAATCACGACCCACTCATTGAGCTGTGAAGTGAAGGGACATTGATACGGTTTATTAGAGCATTCAATTATCGCATATTTTCAATGCTTGACAATAGTATTAGTTGTATAATGCAATGTTTACTTTTAGAGGCGATAGAATAATGTATGAAAGAGTGAGAATTATGCGAATTACAAAATCTTTTTCTGAGTATCAAGAAGAATATTGGGAAGGTCTTGTGAATTATAAATTGTGCCTATTTTTGATGCAGTTTAATGCTATTCGCAATTTCAAATCTTTGAAATATAATTGCACAATATAAAGAAACCAAGATGACATGACAGTTTATTAACAAGTAAAGGAAGAATATCATAGACGCCAAACGTGAAACAATTTGAATCTCAGCTTAACTACAAAGATAAGATTGTGACTCTACAATACAATTATTATCAAATGCAAACGCATAGGTACATACAAGTCAACGTGATTGTGTTAATGTTAAGTAATTATAAGAAATATCGAAACGTGTTTAACAATGTAACCGAATACAAGATATCGTTTGTATAGAACAATTCTGTAGCAATAGTTACTTGCAGCTGAATAGTGTTACAAAACTTTTGAATACGGTTAAGTTTTGAATATGAATCATAGTTATTTTCGGGACTTTAGCCAATACATGGATATAACTGTAGCCATATCCGATCATGTCATCAGCCTGTATCTTCACTGTAAGGTATAAGTTTTCCAAATGTCTGTCACCATACACATTCTTTCTAGCACCTCAGGGAAATTTGGGAATATCAATTAAATGTATTGAAGATTCTGTCGAATATTACGAGTGTTTACAACAAAATTTCCAATTAACTTATAAAGTATTTTTCTTTACATAGTGGACGAAGTTACTGCGTCGCATCACATGTTTATTACAACGTTATTTTCAATTAAAAAGAGTAAAATAATTGTGATGATATAGGTATACATGCTAATAAATCAATTGAGAAACGACTTATTTATTCAAGATTCTATGGAAATGTAATTACTATAGTATACATAGTAATTACTAAATTAAAACCTATATCGTTCATTTGTAATTTCTATTTTAAAGTACTTATGTACATTACTTTAAAATGGAAATTGTATTTGTATTTCATTCCATATATGGTACAAAGGTCACAATTATTCAATGTATAAAATGTTCTTATCTTCCAGATGTTAAAAAACATTTAACTTTAAAATAATATAGGTATATCAATTTTATAGGTTTATCTTTACTGTATACTTATACATTAACACATCTTTATCTTTAAAAATATTAGTTGTTAGAGCATGTTTCCATTAAACATCATCTCGTAAACACTCGTAGCACTTTCATTTTACAGAAGCGATGCTTGAGAGTAATTTTCGGTTAGGCTAGTGTAGTGATGAGTAGATCATTGTTTAAGGAGAAAAACTTGCAGTTCTAATGAATGGTAAGTATTATACATTACTATAAGTATAATAAGTAAGTATTATAAGTATATACATTACTGCGTCAACTTAAGTATAACACTTACCATTGATTAGAACTGTAATTTATAGAAAAAATAGCTATATCTTTGGAATTCGAATATATAATAAAGTACCGAATTACCTAAACCTTCCTATGATAAACGTTAAACATAATTTAAAACGATGGCTCATTGGATAGGCTTATTATAATCTGGGTGAGCTTTTTGTAACAGTCAAAATTGGAATGTAATCATTCATTGATTTCAAAATTAGAAAGCTAATACTATAATTTTGTTAAAGTAGTATATCTAAATTAATAATTTATAGTAAGGTAGTAGTATAGTAATATCTAATAAATATTGTATGCCTGATTAATAGTGATGAGAGTAGACTGGATCGTTTCTAACCATGGCTAATAAGACCTGGTACTAACAATAAACAGTTCAACAATAAATACAAAAAAAAAGAAAAATGAAAGCTGGAAATTTTTAACTACTGAAAGCTAATAATTCTGTACAGACAGACAACGTCACGTACAGATTTCATACAGACTTTTGTTTGCAATATTTACAATTTTAATTTACACCAAATTACAATACATCTTATAATAAGGGTGTGACTTCCTGCAGAGAATATTTACGTCAGTACATTGTTTCCGTGTTTCAAGTAAAACAACTATTCTAGGTTGGTACCTTTTATAGTAGACTTATCTATAAGTAGGTATGGACATCAGCGATACGTGCCAACATCAGTCCAAAATGACAAACGCTGGCGCTCCTCCGGATGCGCTGCCTACCTTTGGAGATATAGGCATAGATTTGGAGAAAGGATTGGGAAAATGGGGAGGGATAGGATGGGAATGGGCTCTGGCACATCTCACTCACTACGGAAACATGTACGTACATTAGGGAAATAGGATAAAGTGCTAAAGTACATTAGTCTCCTGTGAGGGATGGGGTAACATGGTAAAGGCATAAGGAAATCATGTCGTAGATAAATTATAAATGAAATACAGAACTACAGGAGATAATATATTTAATAAAAATCTAAAACTGACCGAATGACAGACGACGCACAGCCTAAACCGGTGGCTCTAGAAGCATGAAATTTTGCACAGCAGTTCCTTATATAACGTAGGTGAGCACTATAAAGGATTTTAGAAAATTCATCCCCTTAGGGTGTAAAATAAGGGATGAAAGTTTGTATGGGAGAAAAGTCGAATGGTTCCTGAGATGTTGCCAATGAGAAATCTCATCGGGCACACGGCTAGTAGTTATATATGTTCTCTTGTAAAAGATTGTAATTGTAATGTTGTATGTAATTAAAAGAAGCATAATACAGTATAATTTAATATATTTTATCAATATCATTTTTTTTTTGAAGATAATAACAAAAAGTAACAAGCCAGGCATAAAATAAACTTGACAGATAAAATATTATTATGTAGGCATTTAAATTTTCATCAATTAAGTTTATGCATTTAACATATATTAACTTAAAAATGCCATTTTCATACTTTCTCTAAACATAAAACCGTTTACTGTATTCTTAAACATTAACACATCTTTAACTTTAAAACTTAACTTAAATGATGAATTTCGAATAGTTGCACGTATAATAGCGTTTCTGAACGTTGCATAAACTGTAGGAACGTAATAAAAGGAGCGATGTATGCGATTGTAATTGATGTTTTACAATTATTTATACTTGATATACATTTCCCGAGTAGTGGTATATTGTATGTATGCTAGCAATACGCATGCATTTCGTAAGTACGTTCTTGACCGCTTATTTCACGTGATGTCAAAATGTTAGCAAATGTTCTTTTGCAGTTATTGTAAGTAATAGAGCTTGTCTTGTAGCTACGGTTTATTATTTGTAGGTTTAATGGGAACAAACGTTAGGATGGTTCCGGGTACGAATTCCACGCCAGATAAGTTATAGAAATTTTTCATTGACTTTATAATTAGTTTCAATAATTTGATATCGATTATTTGTGATGAATTGATTATACAAAAACTATCATATGGTTTTATTTTTAAATTATTTATTTAAATAAAAATTGTATCTGCAATATTGCAGATATTGTATCTGCAATGTGTAATTGAACCCTGCCAAAAAAGAAAGAGCTAGTAGTACCAGGGCAATAGAAAATGACAAGATCAAAAGTAGTAGACTCAATGGATATGGAGTGCTAACCAAAAATCAAAACAAACACATCTGGTTACTGGTAACCCGGCGAGTTCTTGACACACTTTAAATATAAATTGACGAGGCCTGCACAATGTCTTTGTCAAGGAGTTCGTACACTTTATTATCTATACCTTTATGCTAGTTAGTATGTAATCTATTGACCTGGATACGTAGGTACGACCTTTGATGTTGTGCCAAACTATTCAAAATCGATTTCGACTTTTAAATATTTGAATTATTTCTTATTTTTTAAATCCATTTTCCTTGTTATTAGTTCTTTAAATAGATATCTAAAATGTTCATACTTTTGGAACTATTTCACGTAATTAAAAACTAAACTCTTGTATCAGTTGTGACAGATGCAATTATGCGACGCATTTGATAAGAAGATATTACTAATTAAGTTTTGGTGTTATTTTGTTATACTTATATCAAAGATGACACGACATCGCGTTAAATGAGGACACATGGAACATTTACAGTGATGGCACACTTTTTATATATGTCATTTTTATTATTTACTCCGATTTTTGCAGATTGGTTTTGCAGATTATTCCTTATCAAAGACGTGTAATAACTGACTTTTGTTATACCTTTATCTACAATTATTACTTAATACACATAAAGAAATAAAAACCAATTAAGTAGTTATAAGTTATTTAAATCTCTTATATTTTAATGATAATTACGAGAGCGTGAACTTGGAAATCTTTTTCCAAATTATAATGGTGGATTATGTTAAAACATTTCAATATTATCTACAGACGAACAGGCAACAAGTTATAGATTAAACGTTTCCAAGCAGCCATTCCACATATTTCACCATAATTTCCTTTATCCATGTCAAATGCAAATTCAGCGTTCAGAAACCGTATAATGTTTTAAACAACTTAATGCATCCGTTAGTTGAGCAATACTACATTATCGACTACTTATATTGACATTCTTAGTGCATTTCCTCTTTTCACTATCTTAATGTGTTGTCAAACACTTAGAGCCTCATTTGTGATATATACCAGCTGGCCAGTACAAATTGCTTTTAAATGTTGAACGTGCCACGTGTTTCTACGAATTATTTTGAAATTTATTCTATGTTATAGATACTCTACGAGTAGAGTATACAAAGTATATGATGTCGACTGTATCTACAGTCAATTAGAAGTTATTTTTATTAATTCTGAATTCTACTGCTTTTGCAATTAAATAACTTTTAACGGTTTAAATCGCGTATATTTGACATGATTTATATCCCGACGTTTCGAACACTTTGCAGTGGACGTGGTCACGGGGTGACTAATTGATTTTATTTGTCACTTGAGTTATTAAGAAATTATTACTACCGTCTGAAATTTTTTGAACTACCGTCTGAATTTTTTAATCATAACATTCCCTATGCACGCAATATTCGCTCACGGTGTCCAGAGGTCTTGCAGTATGGCGTTGGCCTTGGGATTTAATTAATTTAATGACTGGATCCCAAGCCGGTGGTACTTGCCAACCATCTTCTCTATTGAAATTTGGGTGTTTCTTAATTTCAATAGCCTCGCGTAACATTCTTGGCATGTACCGGGTCTCTCTAGCGAGGATTTGTGGATTATCAAATCGAATGTAATGGTTGGGTTTGTCCAGAGCATGTTCACAAACTGCAGACTTGGTCGAGCGTCTGTTCTTCATGTCAGCTATGTGTTCTTTTATCCGGATACCGATGCTCCTCTTTGTTTGCCCAATGTATGATAACCCGCATTCACAATCAAGCTTGTAAACACCTGCATCTTGTAGGGGGATATTGCTCTTGACCGGTCTTAAAAATTGGCTAATCTTCTTGTGCGGCTTGAAGTAAGTTTTAATTGAAGCTCTTCTTAAGATATTGCCAATTTTGTCAGTGATGCCCTTGATGTATGGTAAGATGGCAGGTTGTCGCTCAACTGTAGGAGGCTTGGGGCGGCTTCTGTGACGCATTCGTGTGAGTTTGTGATTGTTGCTTCGCAGTACTTGTTTCACATGCAGAAGCTCTTCCTCGAGGTGGTCAGTGTCACAGATGCCGTGTGCTCTCTGTAACAAAGATTTGCCTACGGTAGTCAACTGACATGGATGGTGATGGGAGTTACCATTGAGATATTTATCTGTATGGGTGGGTTTCCTATACACAGTATGACCAAGAGAGTTGTCAGGATTTCTGATGACTGAAATGTCAAGGAAAGCTAAGGATTTATTGACCTCAGACTCCTTTTCTACTGCTTTTCTTTATAAAAGTAGTATTATAAGATTTGTATTGTTGTTTGTTTCTTATCAATTTCGGACTGATTTATAATGTAAATTGTAAAGTAAGGCGCACGTCACTCGATTTGAGGTTCGAGTCTTGTAAGGACATAGGTATATAAATAAACGCGGTTGATTAACGATAGCGTGCTCCCGCTATGGCGCGTTGTTTAAATAGATCACAAAGCTCCACGTGGGCGTCATGTAGATCTAAACGATCTATTTAGAAACATCAAGACTTTTTTTATCGATTTTTAATTACAAAAAGATCGTTTGAAAACGATATTAGACGCACAGATCCGGCAGGAGCCAGTTCTTTTTGACAAATGACTGATGTCATAGCTTTCTTTGCGGCCAAATAACAACAATCGCTGCAACTTTCCAACGCATTCTTTCTGTTGGAACGCATAAGTCTTAACACATGAAGGAGTTACTATCGATCATACACTGTTGTCATGGAGAAACTACTCAATATTCATATCTACAATATGGTAAATGAAATCGAAAATAAACCTTTTAGACTCATTTAAATCTTGATTTACTGAAAAATATTATTACTAAATTATGTTATTACCTATCATAAACATTATATATAACATGTTTAGATATCTAAACATTTCAACATGAATGTTTAATGTTTCACATTGAGAAAACTGCGTTCTACATAATATTCCGACATCCTTTGTTTCTTCATACTAAATATGTATAACAAGTTCAAATGAATTTAGAGTACCTAATATACGAGATTAGATTAGAATTTGAAATACTCTGAGGAGTATTCATTAATGAATAAATAAGTACAGTTTTTTCTCTAAGCCGTAAGTTTTGTAAGAGATTATTATATTGTATATATAATCCTGTTACTTCTTAACTTGTCTCAGAAATCGTGTTTCCCGCACGGGTTCAAGCACCGCTACTGTATTGATTTAAATTTCTAATTTCTTTGACATTTGACTCGTTGCGTACATTATTTACTGTTGTTATTATCATTTCAAAATATTTTGTACTTTGCTTCTTTGAAATAAGAACGTACAAAAGGAACAAAATCTGTTTTACAGTGCAGAACTAATTGTTATGTAACAATTTCACTTAAATAAAATTTGGTCATGTTTCCTGCGCACTAGCACACAAACACTTGCCCCAGCGTTGTTTATTCTACCGTTATGTGATGCAGGCAAACTCTTGGCAAAGGGTTTAAACGATTAGTTAAAAAGCTTCAGTTTGTTAAATCTCTCATTGGAACGCCATCAAAAGCGACGCGGCGTCGATTTCGCGCATGGTTGGACTTTGGCAAACAATATTACGAGTATTTTGGATAATACGTTCCAATAACTAATATTCAGTGCTTTGCCAATATTTTCACAACGTGTTTAATAAAGTATAAATTTATCTGAACTAGTATAACGAAGAAGATGTAGAAATCGTTTACCAAACGGTATTTTGATATTTGTCAGTGTTACATAATTATTATAAAATTTAAAATCGCAGTACTTCCATGAATAATGGACTCACTTTTTAGACAATGACTGAGACAAATTTAATTTTCTGTCAAATAACAACAACATATTTCTTAATAATAAAGAGTTGCAGACTAAAATCGGTTGGTGATTTTAAGACGTATTGACAAAAACATTGGATCCGTGACCGACCGCATTGAATGGTAGGTTCAATGCTTATTGTTGTTCCATGCAGAATACAATATTGTTTTGTGTTTATACTTTAGATTCTAACTTCGGTATTATCGTACGGGATGCTTTGCATTTGAATCAAACGGAAATGTTAAAGCATACATGATCTCAGAATGGCTTTTACTAGAACTCTTGTTGGATTTATCGGTATGTTAATTACGTCACGCAGGAGATTGTGTAAATCATAAACTCCTATGGCATCTACTAGTTTTGTTGATGTATATTTTGTTAATACAGCAGGTTAACATCTAATGGACAGTTTATTTAGCTGTTAAATATTATACTGAACAGCAGATACGTGAGTGATCGACGTATAATTTTAATATAAAAAATAAAACATAGTATTCTCAAATTGTTTATGGTACAGTATCCATTTTATCTGCAACTAACGTCATGAAAACAATACGATCGCCAATAATTCCAAAATTACGGATGATGAAAACTAGCAACGTGGAGGCGAGATCGTAGGAAAAAAATTGGCGAGATACTTTAATGAATGACCGAAGCGCAAATTTTCAGGGTTCAAGGTTTCGCATAATTAGTTAATTACAGATAGTAAAGGTTTCTTATAAGATTAATGTAAAATTTACGATAATGAGGGGAAATGCAATGTTCAGGAAAAAGGTCAATTAGTAGAGCAGGGATTTATAAACAGAAAACAGAGTGTATAGAGATAGAAAGAAGAAACTTATTTTTGTAGAATAATAAAATAACTCTTAACCAAAGCATGCCGTGGCTAGTCAGATGGATAAAGGGATCAACAAAGAGCAGAGTTCATTAGATGCGCATTTCATACATTTGGGTTCCTATGCATCATTAATTGGGTTGTAATAAAAACCGCCAAACGTGTATGAAGTCATATCAGATAGTAGAAACAAGCAAAAAACGTAGTCGAACATTTGGATTCGTCGGCTGCTTTAATTGCTTGTGTAGGCAACGAAATTGGAGAGACAGACAGCCCGGCTATGTTATATGGGCGGGCACAGTTAGTGACCTTAAATTATGACTCATACTCACATACTTGGACTGTGATCAAAACCTGTTATTTTTCTGTTTTACTATTGTCAAATGAGTTAAGTAATTTCTGACTAAAACTAGACGAGCTCAGTGTGGCGGATGCTGTCCAGTCGTTTTAAATAATATTTAACATTTAACATTAATTTGATGACGTAGACGAGCTAAACGTTAGGTTATATGTCTTAATATGAGACAGGTTGTAGCAATTTATGCTCAAATTTATGCCAGAACCCATTCCCATCCTATCCCTTCCCACGTCGCCAACCCTTTCTCCAAATACATTCTTTCATCAACAAAGGTGGGCAGCGTGTCCGAGGGCGTGCCAAAGTTTGTCACTTTGGACTAATGTTGGCATGTATCGCGGATGTCTATGGGCGACAGTATCCACTTACCACCAGGTGGATTCTATACTCGCTTGCCACCTTCTTTCTATAAAAAAACGTGCAAAGATTTTTATTCATACTTTCATAATTTATGATGTTAAAAACCAAGATGTAGAACAAAAATAACATGACACGGCATCATTAGGGATATAAAAGATTCTTGTATAATTCTGTATAGAAACATTTAATATATTTTTAACTCAAGGACTTCATAGATGGCGAAAAATGTGGAACAAATTCTTTACATTTCAATTGCGACTAAATTCTAAAGTCGTAAAAATGACGATCAAAAATATGGCAATTGAGAAGGCAATTCAAAGTCTTTATTATGGCTCCATTCTTTGTATAATAAATATAATTATTATTTCAACTTTGATCTTTCATTTTAAGGATTCTAATATTTTTCACGCTATTCATTAGGAAAACCCCACTAAGATAAACAATAGAGAACTTAGTAATGCTTTCGAGTTCGTTGCGTTTAAATAAACGATTTTCGTGGTCAAGGTACGACCTTTACCGTGAAATCGACATTGGGCTATGATCGTTTGTTTTTGCTTTTATAAACATCTCTTTATATACGTAAATTAGTATTGTGTTAATTTTTAAAAATCGATAAATGTCGATTGATGACTTCACTTAACATTCAATTTTATTTACTTCATAGTTTGATTTGGTTTGATTTGAAGAGTTTTTTCTTTGGATTTGTTACCAAACTTTTTAAACTTAGTAAATAATTTAAAGAATTATAATTATTAACAATAATCTATTATAATATATTTTAAAGCGGGATTTATAAGTTGTTACCAAGTTTATTGGATAAACTTTCCACAATAATATTTTCAACGTTTAAAAATTAGGAATGTTGCGTATTTTTACATAATAAATGTCATATTATTATGGAAACAATAGGCACACCTTACAAAATGGGTATTATGGTAGAGGAAAGTCCAGTGACGCATATTAAAATAATTAAGATTAGCTTAGCACGATGCCATAACAGTTTGGCTGTGAAATACACGCTATTAATTGTGGAGGTCATGGCCGAAAATAGTTTTGAATCGTCATCATATTCATTGAGAAATACGACTTTGTAAATGTCACTATTTACTAATTCGCCACTTTAGGGAGCAAAGAATAAACACCTTTTGAACAATTTTAAAAAAGAAGAAATTTTAAAGTGCATACGTAAGTTCTGTGTAATTAAATTTGGCTAGTATTTAAAAGATAAACAAAATATATTAAATTAGAAGCAAATCACGATCAACAAAACAACCTAAATATTTTCACACCAAGTCGACGGAGGATTACTGTTTCTTAGTCTCCAGAGAACCTCAATCTTTAAATTTGCTACCATTGATTTTTTTTTATAGAAGGTGGCATACGAGCATACAGTTCACCTGGTGGTATGTGGTTACTGTCGCCTATGGACATCCGCGGTACATGGCAGCAATAGTACAGAATGATAAACTTCGGTGCGTCCCCAGATGCGCTGCCTATCTCTATTGATGTAGGAATGGATTTGGAGAAAGGGTTGGGAAAATGGGAAGGGATAGGATGGGATGGGAATGGGCTCTGGCATATCTCACTCACTATAGAAACACGTATGTACATTGGTGAATATAATAAAGTGGGACATGCAGTACATTTCAAGGTAGTCGCCTGTGATAGAGGGGTAACGAGGCCAGTCCAGTGCGCCCAGCGGCCGTTGGATTGCAGCGTGCACCCTCCCCCTCCATTCGATATTTTCTGTTGCTCATTTAATTATTTCTCGTGAAATTTTCTTCGTGTAATTTTATATTTAATTTTTATCTTCATTTGGCGACGTCATTTGCAACTCTCTGCCAACAACATTTATCATAATTTTTTTCACAGTAAAATAAACCTGTGCATGTGTATGTGCATGTATCATATTTTAAATCGATCGCCATTTACTAGTAGTTCGATATTCTCCCTAATTTAATTTTATCTATTTATCTATTTTTGTAATACTGTAATTACCTTTGTTTACTGTTATATAGAATGTGTTTTTGTATGACCTCTAAAGTGCAATTACAGTAACATACAACATAGCCTCCGTGGTCAGTGACCTTACATTTTCTTTATATTGTATGCATATAGTTCAATGTAGGAAAGATTATGTCTATTAAAATTACTGAAGGGTTTCCTTTGTTAATTAAGGTGTGAGGCAGTATTTTGACCATGAGAAGACCAATTATGTTTGGAGGGTACAGAATTTCCTTTCAACTGATACTTTAATGATTGAACAATAGTTTTAATCAAATAGAATTGTAAGCAATGTAAATAACACTTTATATTGTTTATTTTTAGTTTTGTTACAACTTTTTACCTCATTGAACTTGTTTCATCATTAAAAGATGAAGTGGACAATATGTGGGCAAATATGTTTTTTTTTTATAGACTAGTGGGCGGATGAGCAAGTGGTCCCACGTGATGGTAAGTGTTACCGCCGCCCATGGACACCTGCAACACCAGGGGGTATGCGGGCGCACCGCCGACCTTGCAAAATCCTATTCATAGCTTAACCTTGCAAAATATGTATAACGATCTTAATTAAAAGTATAAAAATAATAATAATATCTAAGAGAAAAAAATATATTAATTGAATGTTCCGGGCTACTTGGCCAACTTCAAAGTTGCGCTCGAGAAGCCGGAGAGATACTCGTAACATCTCTCCGAAAGTGAAGATATCAACCGCAGTTGTTGACGAAACGTTTGGAAGAAAGAGAAGAGATTCCAGAAGACCTCGGCCAAGTAGCCCGGAAGATTCAATTAATATGGACACCGGCCGAGAAAGCCTACACTACACTCCACTAGAAAAAAATATAATTAGAAAGGTCAGTAATAAAATCGTCACTCAATAAATAAGAAGCGACTTTATACTGTGAAGTAAGTGTTTTTATTGGAATATAAATTTTATTTCAATACTATGTCATGTTTGCAAACTGAAATTTATTTTAGAAAAATTACTAATTTAGAAATTTTACAAATATATTCTTATTGCATGTACATACACATTAAATAGATGACTCTATTTTAGCAGAGTCCATTTCTTCAACTGCAGTGTGCATTAGTGCACCGTGAAATAGGTCAATGACAGAACTAAATGCAACCATCAAGGTGAAACCTAGATTTAACTAGCGTTATGGAAAGACCTCGGGTGAAAAAAAAGGCATTTCTATTGTAACGTCTTCCAATACTGACAATTTGTCAAAACAAACAACTTCCAGGATGAATGGCCGTTAAAGGCCATTAAAAACAAATATGTCCATGATTTTGAAAAGTTTAAATTTGGAATCACTATTGAATTTTTAACATTGGAAGACACTGAAAAGTTACAATTCAGTTAAAATCAGATTAGATAGACTAGAAATTCTAGAATGAAGCTTTAGAATATTGGACTGTTTAGCATAAAAATTAAACGATAAAAGTTCTATAATAACATCTATATTGAGAGTAAAATCTAAATACAAAAACTACTCATCACTCCCCCGATTGCAGCAAGATGTACTCGTCGGTAATAACTTTATTTGCCACAATAGTCTTTTGTAGTCGATTCTCACGATAGTAAAATAAAAAATGACGATTATGTAAACCCGTTACCTACATCTTCAGATATTACTATTTATGAAGATTCTAGATTTTCTTTGACGTCATTTACTGCATATAGCAATATAAGAATGATCATATGTCTTAATGTGTATAACTAGTAAAGGAGTTAGTTAATCTAAAGGTAAAATTACATGACGACATACTCGTTAAGTTTTTTTCAATCATTGCTTCGGAGTGTCGTTTGTGCTACGATATTATGGTTATTATAGTTCATTATAACTAGTTACTATTCAACATGGCGCTTCATTCAACATCTATCTCTCATTACACTATAAAGCTGATTATATTCAAATAAATCTAGTAACTACTAAATCGTTATAGTGCGAATCCAATTACTGTTTCCAAATGAATAGGCATATTTTAAGTAATGAAAGCATATTTTATGTCATTAGAAGTAATTATAGGATTACACTAGAGAACTGACATTCCATTGAATAAAAAAAGTACCACTGGATATTTCATAAATAGACACGCAAACATCACACGCAGATTTTGGCCTATTTTCAAATTTGTCGTAGAGCATTTTTTAATATATTTTCTTTATTGCAGCTGCATACTTCATAGCTAATAATCAGATCAAATTCATCGACCGATTAAGTCTTTATTCGTATGCAACGTATCTAAAGGAATGTAATATTTCGTCCTTATCTTAATTTGTAGCTTTTACGGGTTCTTTTCCAAAAGTGTAAAAATAGGCTTCGGAGTCAGTGGCCACATGTCTAACATTTAATTGATTTTAGTTCCCTTTCGCCAGTCTTTGTTCACATTACAATAGTTTCTAATTGTGTCGGAATTAGAGCATTAGAGAAACAACATCGTTAGTCGATGTAATAAATCCAGTTAAGATAAATTGCTCTTTGACAACATTTTCCCTTATTCCTTCATTTTCGTTTTCAACTTTGTCTCTAAAACAAAAGTAGGACGTAATAATAATAATGCTCTGAATTTTGCATACTTATTTCTGTCGGATAACCTCATTCAGAGCCGCGCCACTTCGCGGTTATGATGGAATTTATTCCTAAAGTTTTAATTATATTTCATCTACAGTTCATATTTGTGTTTCAGGATTATCTCTTGTTATCCACTCCAATAGAAAAAAAAACCCTAATCTCCAGCATTTGAGATTTGTAATAATATTTATATTTCTCGACCCTTTTTTGCTAACGTTTTCTTTTATTAATTGCCAATATCCGTTTATGGGCTCGTAACATGTTTATCAGTTTCCATAAGTGAAATTGTCATCAAATTGGGTCAGTCTACGTTGATGACAGAGTTATTACAGTTTTCAGGTGAAGGTTAAAACGTCTAGAGCAGAATCGTAACAATAAACTAATGCAAGTTGGTATTTGATTGCACTTTACAAACTTTTGAAGGATCATTGAAGATAAAGTCTTTCATCGGATGACGTTTTTAAAGGCGTTTTCTTCTATTGTAATAGCATCAAAACAAATAACATTGGTTTAGAAAAAAATTGAGAAAACAGATTTCATGAAAAGAAAAATTTAAAAGAGGGTTAATTAAGTGTAACTAAATACAAAAGTCTTAACTATCAAAAGTATCAAAGAGAATCAAAGTATCAAAAGAGACTTATCAAAAGAACGCATTATCTAGGTATTAATTTGAAACGAAAAACCTGTCATTTCTATTTGTCTAAGCATGGTAATATTTTGCCTCGTAATTATTTATGTCACTTAGTAACTGAAAGTAAGATTAAGAAGTGTCGTTGAAACCATCGTCACAGTAGCTTCACTTCAATTAGTAGATAAGATACTTTTAATCCTCCGTGGAGTGGAATATTCGCAGTTTTATCTAAAAGTCGCTAATCCTCGGTGAAGCACGATGTTTCATCGTGACCGATGTCTGTTTTCTCATACATGGATTAGGTTCTTGGAATTTCCCAAAGCATATTTGAGATAGTCCAGATTCTCGTACAATAAATAACTGTTAGATCCATTAAATCTCATCATATGCTATTATTATATGATTTCAAGCATTATTTCCTGTCGCTTGGCATCATGGGCTTGGCGCTGAACATTGGCATTCGGTGTTGCATGTCGTGTTTTCTTTATTAAAAGTTATTTAGAGTTCTTTTCTACATTTGGGCTAACGGACATTTTGATTTAAACGTAATATATAGTGATGTTAGAATAGTCTTGGAAATTTTCATAACATTGCCTGGATTCACCGCGAAATTCTCCATCAGCCATGTTTGACTAACAATAGCGGTGCGCGGGCGCTGCCGTTCCGAACAATGGAGTACACCTGAACCGTTTCCGCCTCTACACTACTTGTCTCACTTATTGTGAATTTAACATTAACTACATGCAGTTTACAAACATGTGCGAGATGTTAATTCGTTCTGAGAGTACCACAATCACTTTGCTTTTGTTTCCTTTAACATTTTCTTGTAAACGAACTCTTTTATTATTGTATTTCATATTATTTATTGTAGATATAACTGCACTTATTATATACATTCTTTAAATGTGTTACTTGATTATTTAGAGTCTTCTCTAGTAGTGTGTTTTGCGACATGTTTTCGCATTTTTTATTTGCTTTTTCTATTGCGTCACCTTGTCTATAGAAAAAATTAAAGTAACTTTAACAGTTATATCAATATTTATTTATTGAGGATTATTTTATACTTTCGACGTGATTGATTATTGATCACGTCATACTTTTCTTACTGTAACAAATGGATAAGAAGGTCATTTCGCATTTCTCGTGTCTCTTTGCATATGACATGTCAGCGGTTACACAAGATGGATTATTTTTACCCCCTTTACAATATTCTTATTACTTTTTCATTATTTTTATTGACTTGCATTATTCTGTTGACACACTCGGCACTGTACTGTATTTACACATACAATTTAATTCGTGTATTTGTTTTAGCATTTGTGTGTGTTTGTTCATTCGTATATTTCACATATAATTGACATGTGTTGGGTTAACTAGCTTCTAATTGCTTCCGTCAAATTATCTTATGTTTTAAGCCCTTAATGCAAATTAACAGTAGCTTGTCACTTTTAAGTTGATATCATTTAACTCCTTTCACTGTGTAACTACTTTATAAATTGTAATTTTAAATATCTCCATGTCTGCTTTAACCCGGCAACTGAATTGAAATTGTACCTTCACTTCCGTATTGGTTTTGGTTAATTACTGACGTATATACCTACTCACTTGACCATTTTTGAGACTATGTTCTGTGATATTATTGTCTGTATCAAATTAAATGCCCCACACAAAAAGTAATAATAATAAAATTTTGTATGTGAACTTTTTATTTTCATCAACGAATTATTAATTAATCAAGGTGTCTTTGAGACTAATAATAATAGACCTTCAGTTAGTTTTAATATTTTTTGACCATGTCTCTGAGTGGCTTATATACAATGGAAATTATCAAAATTATCTGGTTTAGTCAATGAATAATGATACAATTGTGTCATCTATTTATTGTTATTATCGTACTTCATTACTAAATATACTGGGAGTGTGGCAATCTATTTTTAGTTGAACATAGTGCGTGACCTTAGTCTAGACTTGGGTTCAACAGGAAAACATTTCGAAACACAAATAACATCAGGTCTACCAACCACAAATCCTTCCGTCGAAGATAATATCAATTTCAAAGTAATTGTAATATGTATAACACTTACAACTTGTAAATCTTGCTACTGTGTATGAGAGACACGTATATCCTTTGTCTTTACAAAATGGTTAGGTAATCGGGAATTACATTATTCAACATTCAATGCTGATTGAAGGTTGTGGCTCCGAACAAAGCACTATCAGTTTATATTCAAAAAAAATAGGAGAGCATAAACGGAACATCTTTCGGAAAATAATTTTTGGTTTATTTTTTTAATTTTCTTATATAGCAATAGCGCAATTAGCATATTGTGCCAGTGTCGAGTTATCGTCGTAATTAACAATTTTAAAGTCGAAACAATTTGAAGCGCATCTTGTCAATATTCAATTCCGTGGAAGTAAATTAAGAGTCGCTCATTAAAGTGATAGGTTTACTGAGGATAATAGAGTTGGACTCCTTGGAAGCATGTGAAAAACGTAGTCTTATCCTATTGTTTGATTATCACAAACATTATACACAAAAATATTTTGAACTTTAATTAAACTATGACAGTTAAACCACAAAACCCACAACACAGAATTTTAATAAAACATACAAAAATTCGACTTCACTTCATAAGTTCACTCCAAAAAGTAGTTACTTTAGTACTTGGGTTTTTTAATGCAAAGAAAATGTATCATATTCAGTAAGATACGTATCATCATTATGCTTGTAGGCGGCCTCAAAAAAGGTAATCGCTCTTTATATTTGTTTTTATACTTATCTTAATGGTGTATTGTTATAAATAGCTTTTTAAAAGTGTTAGAAAGAGCATCGACTTCAGACAAGTATGGTTTTGCATATTATATTTTAGGCTATTAAAACTTTGTTTTTAGAAACTTAAGGTGTTTGACGGCATTCGCTATCTATGCAGTACAAGACTACTTCTTAATGTTGTTTTTTATTTTATTACAATTTTAGAAGGCAAAACAACTTGCCGTTCTATTATTTATACTATGTAGTAGTTTTAGTAGCGATTGATTGATTTACGAGGACTATTTTTTACAAAATTATGGCTTTTTGAAGGAAATTGTTAACTAAAATTATTGACTGAAGTAAAAATATTTTGTAAAATATTTCGATCCGGTTATTTGAATTTTAAAAGAAGAAGAAATAGCTGAAGAAATTTTTCCATATGACAAAGCCAAAATAATGTAGGTACTTCTTATTGACAGATGCATGACAGATGTCGACCTTGGATAACATTTTCTAAGATTCGTTGTTTTCAGATTCTGTTTTAATAGAAACATGCTCTAACTTTTGCTTTTTTAAGATAACATAATAAAGCATTTTTATGAGTTCACTAAAGCCTAAATACTTATTTGAAAAAAAAGCTGACAATGAGGTCCCTTTATACAGATAATGACGTCACATATGTTTATCAATTATCACTTTCCGATTGACCTTTTTTCATATGACGCGTGTGTCCAAACTGCACAGGAAATGCGTAACGTATGCCTCGGAAAAACATAAAGCATATAGTATATTGTTCCTTTGCATAAAAAAAGATTAAGGACAAAGGTTGGAAATCGAATTCAATTTTAATTTTTTTTACTGCCTAGCAACATCAGAATAGGAAGCAATTTAAATTCCGAAAAAAGGTTAATAAATAAATTTGATATTTGTTTTGCATTTATATAATTTTCTTTTTTAATTCACGTTAATAAATTCAATAATTTTTAGTCTTTCTATGGGTATTTCTGAGCATTCATAATCGAACAAATGAAAGTTGAGACGAGAAAAACGCAGTTTAGTCTTGTTTTATTAACTTATTTTTATTGAGTTTGCGGCGCTTTGCCAGACTCTAAATATCCTTATAAAATTTTTCAAGTTCTCAGCTACATAGTTGACAAACCTAGAAGCAGTAATGGACACTAGTTATAGAAATCCTTTAACTTCTCTGTTAATACGGACTTTGTGTTGGAAGTGTTATGCATTTGCAACAGGTATGTTAATATTTCTTGAATAAAGATATAAAAGAGCCAAGTACATATCAAATACTTAATTTATTAAACTCAGAGACAGTCCGTAGGTATTTTCAATTATTTGTATATTTTTAGTCCATTAAGATCTGAATAATTCATATAGACACGAGTATTGAAGTAAACTATTAATATCACAACACATATAGGCATTCACTGTAGTATGATCAATAAAATTGGCCAATTAGACAAACTTTGACATTAAACCAATAAGGTAAACATACGTCGTCATTCGAAATAGATATAATAACATCTAGTTGATGTTATCGAATGTTTACGTAATCGTTTGCTATTCCAAAGGCTTTTTTAAAATCAATGTCAATGTCTGAACAAACAAAATGCTTCTATACAAATCAATTGTATCGCAAACTGTCTGTTTTGCAACAAAAAGAAATATTCTAAAAGGCTTTGGATAAATATATATTCAAATGACAGTTGGACGTTTTGTGACAATAATTTTGTATAGAAACTTATGGCGTAGTTCTTATATAACGACTTTTATTCCATTGTATGAAGATATAAAGAAATGTTTTTTAACGTCACATTCTATCTACCATATAACAGTTTTATCTCTGTAATTTATACACATGCATATAAATAGTTGGTCCATGTTATAGGTGTCCATGGGCGGCGGTGACCACATACCATCATGTGGCCCGCCCTCTCGTCTGTTAGCCATTCTATATAAACAAACAGTTATTTCAATTATAAAACAAATTAAACTAAGTACTTTTCTAAATAAAATAACAGACATCTCGCGTCTTAATTTCTTTCATTTTATACATCAACTTTGTAACGATTTTTTATTAAATTTGTTTAAAAAATATTCACACATAATTGAAAAATTGTATGATGTTAAAGGTGGATTATGTATGACATAGTGGTATTTCTTAATTAAGTGCTTAGCGTACGCGAGGAGAGACCGGACTGTTTCCATCGGGCAATCCAAACTGGTTTTGATACTTATCATTAGATACTATCATATAGTAGAGGCCTTAACACGCGAAAATCGTTGGAATTTTTACGGTGCCCATACGGCGTGGTTTAGTTAACCTATTGTTGAAATTAAGCCATTGTTTTTTATTGTTGTCAGCCTATAACGTTCCACTGCAGGCCACAGGCCTCCCCTAGTAAATCACTGGAGGGGGTTTCGGGCTATAATCCATCACGCAGGTCCTGTGCGGATTCGTTTATGCAGATTACACATACTCCAGATTTTTTTTTATTTCTCGGGTATGCGGATTTCCTCCCGATGTTTTCCTTCACCGGCGAGCTAGTGACAATTTTTTATAAATAGTTATAATTATCTGTATTATGAACTTTATTATATACTAGCTGTTGCCCGCGACTTCGTCCGCGTGGACTTTAGTTTATGAACACAGTCTTTATTCGACGTGATTCTTTAAATTGATATAACTTTTTTATTTATGATCTGATTGAAATAAAACAAACACTAAATTTTAAGTGAAGCTTACCACAATACATTAGTGAAAACCGCACCCAAATCGGTTAAGCCGGTTCTAAGATTAGCGCTCACAAACGCACAGACTAATAGATAAACAGACAAACAGACACAAATTCTAACAATCATTGTTTTGGGTTCTATTGCGTTGATAAAGGCCCCCAATTTTTTCTCATATATCTTCCATGTACAGACAGCGATCAGTTACATTTTATATGTATATGCATTATATGTATATAGATATAGATGTATAGATTATCTGATTGTATGCCTTTTGTTATAAAGATTCTTTAAATTGATTTCATACTTGATATATGTACCTATACCTATACATGTTATCATACTTATCATTATCAACCCATATTGTCCCACCGCAGGTATGTATACATAGACTTCGGACTGTAATCATAGTAATCAACCACGTGGATCTGTGAGATTGTGTCACATTGAGTGTATAGATAGATTAAAGAAAATTTATTGATTAAAAATTCGGCAGATAACAATATAATTCAGATTGTGGTCAAGGCAAAAGAAAATTCCACTGGCATAGGTACCACTTGCATAAAGTCGCTACATAATCTTATCTCTCTTTTAATAATATCTATAAAGAAACATTTCTTTCGATTATTTTTATTTATTATAGGTACCAATCACAAGCGAAATAATTGTCAACTCTTATTTGTTCTGACTTGCTTTGTTGTGTTGACGAGGGCTTATTAGCGCTAATCTGCCAAACGGATCCGCTGTCAATGTTTTTTATTAATTTAATTTAAATAAAATTACAGTGTAATTGTTTATTATCGCCTTAAATATGTCTTGACGTTATTAGTGACGCCATATTGGATTCCAGCGTCACTTAACTGCTTGTAATGAGCACTTAAACCTTTTTAACTGTTCAATTATATTATTAACGGCGACATAAAAATTCCCCGTGTATTAAAATTAACGTAAAACGCAATTCAAATTAAAAAATAATGTATCATAAACGTCAAAGGGGCAATGTTAATTTATTTTTAAGGGTGCATTTTATTGCCGTTATGTTATAATTGTTCGGCGCTGGCTATTTTTGCGCTATTTTTGCTGACTGGTTGGGGGGTTACACAGACCAGTCAGCTTCTGCTCACGTTAAAAAAGACAGGGAATTCTGTTTATCTGTAGAGAAAAAATAATTATTGTCGAAACGGTAATAACAGTTTAAAAATATTATTCTCGATGCGGCCCACGAGAGACAGATTTAGAAATGGAGTTTCAAGCAAGCGAAGCCGCAGACAAATGATAGCATTATAATAAATAAAAACGAAATGTGACATTGCCCAAAAAAGGGGACTATCGCAGTTTTCTTGATTAGCTTCCCAGTTATTGAGACTGGAAAAAACCCATTTATTTTTATTATTTATCTGAAAAAATCAGATTTCAAAGTATGCCTCTATTTAAAAATAATTATTATACAACGAAATTTTAAGTTCGTAGTTTAATAAAGTCATTATTGCATACGGACCTTCCCTTGGCTTAGATAATGCCACAAATAATGTTGTTGAATGTATATACAACTACGTTTATGTAAACAATTGGAAGGCGTTTAACGGAAAATCCTTACCTCCCACAAAAGCCAATAAATAATGAACGTCTTTATAACCTCTTTATACGTAAATATTAATTAGTTCATACGTGCCCATTGTGTATAAATGGATCCATTATTCATATGCAAATAAATGGCTTCCATTAAAGACCTGCAAATTACTTCCTAGTTCCTACCATAAATGAACAACATACAAAGTATCTGGACCAACTTGAAAATTAATTTGTTTATGGATAGGTAGCCACACATATGGTGGTAAGTGGTATACTCGTATTACCTATACATACAACCATAAAAGTCTAACCAGAATGACACTTACTACGATTCATTAGTAAACGATGATGGGGACTCGTGAACACCACATGTTTTAATAAGAAAGCAGGGTATTGAAGAACACCCTGCATTTTTCGCTGTCCATGAGCATATAGTTACTGGTAGATTATCTACAGCGTTTGTTGAGCCAGTTCCATTTTGCTGTCGCGGCTGTATTTGTGGTTTTGTAACAACGAATAAATATTTCTTTCTTTCTTTCAAATATTCCAACAAAAAATATATTCTAATCACCAGTTTATTTTCTCAATAATCCACAAAATTAAAAGAAGAGGTGAGAGGAAACTCCATTCGGAAAGTGTAGAGTAAATATCGGCTAGCAACACTGCCCTATAGTAAGTAACACCGTAGACGAAAATAGACACGACCATGGCAACACAATTGTTTGATATTGTGTTTACGGTTATCTGGGTAACTAGACTTCGCCTTCTCTGGTTCCGCTTAGTAATATTTTGCTTATACTTTATTTAGCACGTCTCTTACTTCACTTTTTTTTTAATTAAATTCAGTAATAATAAATTAATCAATCAATCCTAACATTTGCTTACCTAAGGAACCGAATTGTCTGAATTTGCGATTACTTAAATGACTGCCTTAATGTTGTCTAGATCCATTTGCTGCAGTATTTTCCCGTCGAACATTCGAAGAAAAACAAACGCATTATCAACTTCTTATATAGGACGCTACGTTGCGTCAACCGCATATACAATATTGTAGAACAAATTTGCACTTTCAGTTACAACAAAGAAAATGAACCTTAAAGTCGATAAAATAAGACGATTACGAACACAAACAAAAGCTGGTAATCGCTCAAGAACTTTGTTAAACAATGTTTTAGATAGATGCTTTAGAATTAGATAGTGTTATGTTTTGCTAAAGTTCTAATTACCTTAGCTAGTGGAAATAAATCTAATCAATCATGCATTAGTTAATATTCATATCACCTTGATGATCATTATTAATAAATTATTAATTATTATTAATAATATTGTCTGAGATTTGACCCGCGTGGAATTAGGATTAAAAAGTATACTGATTAATCCATTCCACGGACAACGCCTATACCAAATTTGTAACGAGTCGATGATCTGTTACAAAGTTATAATGTAATAAAAATTACTTCCTCGTTTATTATATTAGTAAGGGGGTACTAAGATTGAAGCTTTTGAGGGTTAAGAGGGTTTAGTTCACAAAAATATTATAGCGCTCTAAGAGATCTATTGAAATCCCTATATTACATATCTCTCCTACACATGTTTACTATATCCTTGGCGACCATAACTGTCTGCCATCTTAAAAACATGGATGTGTACACGCGAACACTCCTTTTGTAGTACAGTACACCTGAATTTTCCATTATTTCGTCCTAATTGGCAAATTCGCTGTTAACCTCTTTCCAATAACGTGAAAGGAATTTTTTGCCGCGCCCGCTCAAGCTTGTTATGTTTACAGAGAGTCCATTCATGCGAGCATGGTCAAATTACAAATGGAAGAGGTATGTCCGGCTGTTGTATGGATAAATTAATACAGTACTACTAATTAACAGTAGTACTGCTTGTCGTCAAGTACTTGACTACTGGATGGTGCTATAACAAGTTTTAAATAATGCCGGTAACCCCTCTTCATATTCCGAAGAAACACGAAGAGATGATAGGTAAAAGAAACAAACATCGAAACATACTTTCAAGGTTTATTACTTTACGTTGTAACCACTCTATGTTATATATGTACATCAAATCTTTTAACTTTCGATCAGGGTCGGATATACGAAGATGGCCGGCCGGCATATATTAATTCGTAGTGTAATTGAATTAGTTTAAATTTTCATTTAAGAGAAAAGATTTAAGATATTTTCATAACTATTTTGTTTATTTTTTATGAGGTATGAAACAGTCACGTTATTTAATGACAATCGTTATAATTAATATCTCTACAGTCAACTTTCATGTTGTTTTAGTAAAGCTATGCATGCTAGGTAGGTTATCTAAAAGATTTGCTAAAAATTAATTGTAAGCTATTCACGTATTAAGCTATTTTTTCTTATTTTTATCTGCGCGTAAAACCAGGCCTTGCCGTTAGTGTAAAATGTGTGATAAACTCATTTTAACCTACATTTGCACTTGATGGCGTAATGACCAGTTTGAAGAATCCCATAGAAGATGGGAATCGTGATGAGTTTTTAATGATTGTCCTCGTCTAATTACTTGAAAAATGGTAGAATTTATTAGTAAAGAATTGATTAATTATGAATTGATTAATTGATTAGTCAAGCAAGTGAAAAAAGATTATTGATTTAAAATCATTTTGTGTTAATCTACAAATTTTAGTAATAATATATAACAATAGCTTTTATGTTGCGATGTTTCGAAGCTATAAACAGTAGCATCCTATGAATTCAGAAATATATCTGAAACATTAATTCAAACAATGAAATATATCATTGGAACTTATGTCAAATAATTTATTCCAAAGAAACTTAACCAAATGGGGTCACTAAAAGTTATTTTCTAGTCACGAAAATAAGACGTGATCAGAGTCAGAGCGATGCTTAAAAAATATACTCTTACGGATACTCTGTATTTATCGGATATATACGTGAGAAATGTTAAATATACTTATAATATATTCATTACTATTCTAATTGAATATTATTGTGTTGTATTTCTGTAATGGAAAAATCTGAATGCAAATGAAACAATTCCAATTACAAAAGTTTCCATGAATGATGTTGGGGATTCCCCACGTTTTTTTTATTGGTGCGAAAATGTTAAAAATAAAACATTTCAAAATGTCAGATCTATGAATCACTTAGTTTCGACATGGGAATCTTCAAAAGGGTTGTGAATAGGAAGGACTGCAAGGTCGGTAGCGTACCCGCATTGCCCCTGGCGTTGCAGGTCTTCATGGGCGGCGGTGGCCACTTACTATCTCGCCCACCTGCCATTTCTTATATAAAAAAAATGACGTTGATTGACCTTTGCTCAGTGACATAATTACACTATAGTGAAGAGGTTCCCGATTATTATTCAATACATACTCGCATAAGTCAACATAATACTCTTATTTCAACTAAAATTTTTGGTTTTCCACCCGTTATCTAATTTTTCATTAATCATATCTGCTTACATTTCTCTCACTCTTGTCTGCAATCTTAAGTAACCATGTGCGAAAACCTACTCTAGCTTTATTTTTTTAGTTTTATTAATTGTAAAAATTGTGTATACGTTTTGTGGTTTGATACTGATAGTGTATTAAAATTCAAATTGTTTTTTGTGGGTAATGTTAGTGATAATCAAATAGAAGCTTCCAAGGAGACCTCCTCAGTGTTCAGTAAAACTACTTATCAATTTACTGACCGACTCCTGACTTATTCAACAGGAGTGGACATTGAGAGAATACGTTTTAGACTTTGAAATTGTTAATTATAATACGAAGAAAACTTGACACTGGCAGAATGTGCTAATTGCATCATTGCCATATATAGAGACAAAAAACCTATTAGCTTTTGATTGTCTATCTTTCTTAATTCTTTGTTTAGATAATTTTATAAATGCTTCGCTTACCATGTAAATATACAATAAAATATTATTATTTTTTATATAAATTGTTACTTGTACCTACATGAAATAAAGCGGAAATAGATATCGAAAATCTTAAGACTGAGTTGAATGTGTAAACAGGTGCTTTAACTTAACTATATATAACGTAGTATTATATTCCAGTCAAATTCGTAGGTATATGTCATTATTTTTGTACGAGTAATCGCTTAGGACTTTTTGGGGGAAGTAGTTTTTGTTTCATTATTGTAAAAAATGAGTTTTGTGCGATTTGTGTTTTAATAGTGATAGTTTATTAAACTTCAAAGTTAATAAACTATCACTATTAATAAATAAATACACTGTCACTAGTGTTAGTGCATAATGTTTGTGATAATTAATAAAAGCGTGAGACTGCACTTTTCGTGTTCTTCCAAGGAGTTCAACTCTGTCCTCAGTATACCTACTATTACTTTACTGAGCGACTCTTACTTCGACGGGACTGGACAATGACGTATTTTATTATTTGCTATCTGTGGATCAATGGCTATGCCAGTGTCCAAATAAAATATATATATATAAAATTCATTCATAGTTTCAAAATATTTACTAATTAAAACGAGTCTAAACTTGTTTTTCAATGCTCAAGTCCAACACTGGGTATTCTCCAACCGTAGTAGATATATTTATAAATCAAAAGATATTAATATAAAAAGCTCGCTGCCTTTTTGGGTAAAGAGGGTAATTAGATTGAAAAAGATTGGGAATTTATAGAAATTACATTTTTAAATGAAAGTTTATACGGTAATTAAGGCTTGATGCAGTGACGAAGGCACTAAATTAAAATGTACATAGTTTATAAAATGTGCATGTCATGCCATGATAAAAATTATAATGTTGATTGTGTTTTTTATAAGATAAATAATGCAACTGTTTGTTTGGTTGACAATCAAATAAAAGTTAATCATTAAGTATTTTTGAAACAGAAAACAAAACGAAAAAATATTTACGAGAGCGGTGAACACCGCAGAAAGTGAAAACTGAATTATAAGTACATATAAAGTAAATAGTCAATATTTCAAATTTAAAATCTTTTATTATCGGTTAAAGTAAATTTATAGCTGTTTATATTATAATTAACACGATAATAAATAATAAACAAATAGCTAAATGTTTCGCTTCTATTATAAAAAGGGCTTCTCTGTAAACGTAAAAAACAAGATGGCGATGTACATAAAACTGAATTGTTTATGAAACATACGATTTTGTAAAGGTTATGGTTTCACAACTATAACACGTTTACGTTATAAAAGTATGTGAACGATTTATTTTTATATTGCTAAAGATGTGTCGAAAGAAAAACCTACTACATATACAACCTAACCTATTTGTAATGACAATGACCATGGCCTTTGCCATTGACTCAAATTGAAAATAATAATAAAATATATCATTGGAACTTTTGTCAAATAATTGATTCCATAATCAAATAAAAGCATAGTACTGCGTTTTTCGTGTTTTTCCAATGAGTCTACTACCACTTTACTGAGCGATTCTTACTTCGACTGAACTGGACAATGACGTGTGAAAACAATTCTGTGTTATTATTTGTGTTTATGTGTGTGGACCAATGGCTATGCCAGTGTCGCAAATCATTAATTAGATCGTAAAACATTAAAAAATAACGTTGGAAAAATAAGAATAGCGAAATAACTAAAATAGAGGCATCGTATTACGTAAGTCTTATTTTGCTTTCTTCTACTATCTATACGGTTACGTCTTCTAGACGTGGGCACATGTCATGGCCATAATCGTCCTCGACATAGTTCTTGAGGATTTTCACTATTGTTCACGTACATATTATTATAATTAAAATTGCCCATATTTTGTGCAGTAAGGTACATGACCTTAAAAACTATAGTCATCTTTCAATGTAGGTTTAACAACGCTAAATGCCCTAATACAATCTTAGTAGTAACATAAAGTTTATGAAAGGTTTCCACGAAAATATTTTACTATTTAAACTTATATCATATACGCAATTATAAAATATACATCGTATATTTTCATAAATGCATTGATCAATTTTGCATGTATGCATCGGAAATACGATTCCGCGTGCGTGAAAAAATGCATGCTGAATGCATATATGCAATATTAAAATACGTTTTGATTTTGAAATGTTAATCTCGGATGCTTGGAGGTCGGCCGTCAATGTCATCAATACATAAAAACAAATCGACCTATACGTCTGTTTGTCAATTGAAAAAGGGTTTTATTTATGGTATATAAAACTTTCTGGAAACACCTAAAGATAATCTCATCTACTTTATTTCAATTGGGTATAGAGAGAAAAATGTATTTAGGTCAGTAGATATTCGTAGAATTGTTCAATATAGGTTTTTTAAAGGACGTTTTATATCGTTTGACATTTAGAATCACTACAGTTATTTTAGGATTATTATTATTATTAAAAATAATATAAGCTGTGACAATATTTCACAGCTGTGAAATTCAATACAGTCAGTGCAAGAAGCAACTCGTGATGCAACTCTATCATAAACAATACCTGGGCAATGTTTATTGCATATGGAAACAGGAACGTTCTGGTGTCATGTAAAGATTGACCTTGATATCATTGTTGCTAGGGGACGTGACTAGAATGAATAATAAACATAGGCATATAATCTAGCTTAATGATCCATTACCTAGCTTAATAATATGGGAAATTGTTTCTTAAAAAAAAAAAAAAAACAATGGAGTTACTAACTTACCGAGGTTTATTTCAATTAAACTTCTGTTAGTTAAATTAGTTTAAAGTATGTAAAAATGTTGGAACTACTGAAATTTTAGACGTAACTAATAAACTTACATAACTTCTTACATAAATGTATAGTGGAGAATAAATCTGATATGTGATAAGTATAAAAGCGATGTACGATAGACAACGAAGAATAGCGAGAAGCCTTAACTTATATTGCGGTAACAAAGCAAACAAGAATTTTCAAATTAAAAAATTAAGAACAAAAAAGTATAGTTTGCTCGGAAGTCCAAAACTTTTGTAAACAATTGCAGACATGACATCATTCTATCCTGATTACGTACTATAATTTTATGGAGGATTCCATGTTTTCATCGAAATTTGAGATCAGTTTCGGGAAAAGTTTATTTTTTTAATGTCCTTTCAGTCGAAAATGAGACGGAATGGACGAATTGAGAAATGGCGTTTTATTTTGCATGCAAATTTGTGAATATATCGATTTGAAAAACAAAGCCTCTATTCACATTGTGTTATTCAAACTTTAAAGAATGGAACTTACTAGAAAAATGTTATTTATTTTATATTTTATTGTAGACACTAAACAATATATTCAGACATGATTAAATAAGAGAAGGTGCAAAAAAGGTAATCTTTATCTTCTGTGGAGATCTCTTCCAGCAGATCCGTGAAATAAAGACAATTGGTCGGAATACGCGTGCGTAGTTCATACATAAATAAAAATAATAATACTAATTAAATAATAATAAAGTGTATAATACATTTACAAAAATAAATTACATAGATAAACATACAAATAAACTAATAAATACATGCTATACCTACATATAATATAAACAATTACTTATGGGTAATATGTTATACACAATAACTATATTTTAGTGATTATTAGTGATTACAGATTTCCGGATTTTGACTATTAATATTTATTAATTGTCAAAATCTGGAAATCTGTAAATCATTTGAAATCTTTCAGATTTTTGTCAATCAGCGGTCAGGGAGATCGTTTATAGCCGTCCCTCAGGAGTTAACCTTCCCTTGAATGAATAAAAATAAATTATAATCCGAAAATAAACCACTTTAGACAATTATTTCATATTTTATAACCTAGACACAGACCTTGCTTTCTATTGCATTTAAATGGGACATTTTAATGTGTTCCATAAATTTTTTACATGATGGCTTTTTTGAGTGGGATCCAAGAACATAAAAATAGATAGCTATGAAATAAAATTGTGTCAAGGTAAAGGAAATATTTTTTGACTTTATCAATATTAATAATATGCATTTTATGCTTCGCAACTTTCTAGAACTGATATTATATTTGTCGTTAACGAATTCATTCATGATTCACACTTTTTTCATCACAAGGAAACATCCATACAAAACAATTCTTGGAGTCTAAGTTTTTTAGAGGTCAAATACTAAGATGTCGTCAAAATAAATATTAGAGTTAAAACACAATAATGAATGACGGAAAACTTTAGTCTTCAAACAATTTAGCCACAAAAACCCCCTCGATCACACGTTTCCTAACAATACTTTTTGGGTTAAAATTTTGTTTTGTTTCCTGCATTTGTTCAACATGTCTAATTGACAAAAGTCCCTTGTTGACTTCCTTTCGAATACGGGTCAATTACAGTGCAAACACTCACTTGTAACGCGGAAATTCCCTTCCACGTGATTATCACAGGGATTAATTCATCGAACTATATCTAATAAAAATAAAAAATACCCATATTACATTTCTGTTGTACAATTCTTATTTTAAATAATTAGTTTCTAATCAGGACGGTATCGTAATGTTGGACCATGTTAGCGTAACGTTTAATCGATTATTATAACCACAACAAAATATTCATACGTGTCATAACTGATGTCTTGCTCCAATTATCTCTTCCAAAAGTGTACAATGTCGATATTCCGGTACACATTCAAATTTTGAGGGCACAAAATACTTCTGCAATTGTCTGTAGTTTCGAATAGCTCGTGACCATGTCGGTGGTTACATTGTAGCAAACAATTTATAAAAGATAGTCTGTTTATAACGCAAAAGGTTATAACCAATACAAACTAAACAACTAGGATGCCTAGCGTTGTGTAATGCCAGGAGCTCTGGAAATGTACCGAGTATCTATTTCACTCAGTTGTATATACCGGCTACGTAATGCAGTTCCCTTGATTAATAGACTATTGCCCTCGCACTGTTTGCAACTTTCTACGATGGCGACTTATAGGAGCGACGTAGAATGTTTTCGAAAGTTCTACTGGAACGCTATTTTCATTTGCACGTTCAAGTTGATTTAGGTCGTAGGGCAGGAAACAAGCCTTGTAAACACCACCGTTATTTGCACCAACTGCGACAGAAACATCAAACTAATTACCTTTTAAAATGTTCACTGCTTGGAATTTCAAACCATAACAAGAGTTAGAGTCTAAGAATAAACATTTTGTTTTGTTATAGCGCTTAAGATAAATGTGCAAGCCTTGAGTTAATGCGTAGACGTTTGAAATTTGTTTGCAAACGCGCCTAGGGGCGAGTCAATATGACCCGGAGAGGATAAACATTGTCGTACGTGCCTTACTCAAGTGTACTTTTCTATTGTTGCAGGTTCGTCATAAACCTATTGGCGACGAATCTCCTTACGACCTCCCTACTTGCGCCCGCTCTGTTCGGCGAGCACTCAGCGAGGGAGGACCTTACATCCTGGATGGAGGCTGGAGATTCTGCTGCAGTGGCGTGCAGTCTCGCGGCTTTGCTAGCCGTTGCACTGATTGCTGTGGATCAGCATCACGCCGTGACTGACCCCCTGCGCTGCCACGTACGTCTTCTCCAGCGCCGACCGGCTGCTCTCTGTGCTGCGACCTGGCTAGCTGCTTTCTGTGCTGCTGCTATTCGTGGAACCATTGGCGTCGTTCGTTACTACTACCCACTCGAGCCTGCGGTTCAAGGAGTCGAGCTGACCTTCTCGATAGCGTACTTAATTATCGGTGTTCTTACACCTACAACTATTGTGTGTGTGATGTATGCGAGAATATATCGTGCTGCGCGCTCGTCGGGCCTTCGGGCAAGGGCGCATGGAGCCAGTGCTCTTCAGCTCCACGAGCCTTCTACAAACTTGCCAGACCTAATTGAAGAAGGTGAAGGGCTCACTCTTAGAATTGATGTACCTGAAACTGCTCCTCCTGGAGAGAGCGAACGTAAATTTGGGCCATTCCTGCTCCCGCCTGAGCGACCGATCCGCTGCCCGTCTGTGGCCAGTCTCCGCAACTCGCGAAAGGAGGGCAAGTCAAATGAAGATCTGAGGAAGACTCTACCAGCAGTGAGTTCAGCACCTTCGCTCGCGGCGCCGCTGTTGGCCGTGCAGCCCCGCACAACGCAAAATTCTACTAACGGGTCGAGGATAACGTCGATTCGTTGTCGTATTTCAAATGCGTCTCTGTTCCGGTATAGGGAAGAATCTCGCGCAGCTCGTGTTGGACTATTAACCGGTGCGCTAGTGATGTTGCATGTGCCGCACGCCATGACAGCAGTGGTGTCCGCTATTGTGCCGGGACTGGGTGAATGTGCGCGAACGCCGGCGTTAGCTTTGCTACTGCTGTCGTCGGCCGCGTCGCCGTTTTTGTTCGCGTTGCGTTCTCGACGAGTGCAGCGTGAGGCGCGGCGGTTATTGCTGCCAGAAAAGAGCGCGTGGGAGCGGGCATCGGGTGCTGCCAGTGCGGCGGCGGCAGACGGCCAACGTGCCCGAGCAGCTCTCGAGCTGTTGCGCACTTTGTCCCCCGGGAGTGGGGGTGTCGAAGCGCCCCCCTCGGGAAACGGCTCGGAGGCGGCTGCTTGCCGCGGCTCTTTCAGCTCGGGCGGCAGCACGCAGCTGTCCTCCGCGTCGGACGAGTGACCGCCGCTTCTCCCCGTGCCCGCGCGCGCCCCTCCGCGGGTGCACTTCGCCCCGCGCCCCACCGCTCTACTCATCTGTGATACTAGGCTAAGTCGTACCGCGCTCGGCGCGACCGTTAGACTGATATAGTAATAAGTTAATTTATTGTGTCCAATGTACCTTTCCGCTGAGCGGACAACTTTTATTACCTGAATGTAAATGTATTAAAAATTAAATTCGTATCGATGAAACTGTGCTTTGATTTCTCTATGCGCCAGTGACCTGTATAATGAAATCGTGTATTTGGAATTGCAAACCGCATTGCTGCGGATTATATACATATAACTAAAACCGTAAAGTAAATCTTCTAGCACTGTAGAGCTTAATTGAAACACATTAAATGAAATGTTTTATAGACAGCGAAATCAATTCCAAAAAAACTAATTTTCAAATTAGCTATGAATAAATAAATACAAGTATACATAGGGGTGACTAGGTAAATTGTGAGATACTCAAATTTCAGAAAGAGAACTCATTTGAGCTGTGCCGCTTGTAATATATCATTTATTTGAAATTCCAGTAGACACTGGAAAAAAATCTTTTAGAAAAAGAAGAGTTTTTGAAGACCATTAAAGAATTAAGCCTTATAGCCCTGATTTAGCTGCATGCGATTTCCTTCTCTTTCCAAAAGTGAAGCTTGGACTCCGTGGCATTCTTTTCGACTGCCCCGAGGACGCTCGGAATGCTTTTATGGCCGCTGTTGAGGACCTCACTAAAGAAGAGTATAGCCAGCGTTTTAAATCTTGGTTCAGACGAATGAATCGCTATATAGAGATTAATTTAGAGTATTTTGAGAAGTTGTAATAAAAATTTGCGTTGTAATGCAAATATTTTTTTGTATCTCAAAAATTACCTAGTCACCCGATGTATGATAGGTATCAAAAAATAAAAGGAAATCGCTAATTTGCAAGTCACTGTGACTACCTATCATATTTGTTAACAAATTAAACCCGATTTCAATTTAATTTGATTTAATTTGTTAACAAATTAAACAAATACATAGTAATATTATTATTATTTCTATAAATGCATAATTAGTGCCGTGTGGCACAATACTTATTAGAAAGTTACATAATAACCTTCTAAACATGATTATTAACATGGAGAGACCTACTTATGGACAAAGAAACAGAATTTATGCCAAGGACAATGATGACACTTCCGATCGACATCAGAAGTAAGTATGTAAGTATCAAAAGTTGATATAGGAGAATGTACCTAATTTGATTTTGACATCTATGCTGTCAATACAAATAAATACGAAAGAGAAATAATTAATTGAACAACAGAAAATACTGAGCGGGCAGCAAATCGATGGTAGCAAATTTAAAGGTAGTGGTTCTCAAGTGACAATGTACGTACAGTAAACGGCCGATTAAGTAATACACATCGACTATGATCGGCTAGCTTCGGTTTTGTAGAGCGTCGTCTCTGTACGCTTTTCAAAACGGTACAAACGGCCGTGAGTGAGATATGCTAATGCCCATTCCTATCCCACCCTATCCCTCTCCATTTTCCCAACCCAACGCATCCGGAGATATGCCAACATTTGTCATTCTGGCCTGATGTTGGCATGTATCGTGGATGTCTATGGAAGACAGTATCCACTTACCATCAGGTGGACTGTATGCTCGTCTGCTGTTTTTTTTATAAAAAACAATGTCCAAAGGAAATAAATCCACCTTTTGTGTTCTTATATTGTTGTTGTTGTCGAACTTTTAGAGGTCCTTTTGTAGGGGGATCTTTCAAATCCCCCACCCCAGACTCAAAGGTTCATTAGCACTCGTTCAGCGCTTGAGCGTCGAACATTCAGCGATCATTTTTACAAACG
Source organism: Sesia apiformis (assembly GCA_914767545.1). Taxonomy (NCBI): domain Eukaryota; kingdom Metazoa; phylum Arthropoda; class Insecta; order Lepidoptera; family Sesiidae; genus Sesia; species Sesia apiformis. The sequence continues at coordinate 3,986,697 of OU611968.1, forward strand.
CGCAACCGCCCGATGGCAAGGCCCTTCCGCGCGACCTGATCGCGCCCGAGGGCGAGCCAAACGTCGGGGCTTCCTAAGACACCGCCGCCCAACCGGGGCGGGGGCCAGCATTGAAGCCACACAACACCGAGGCTGAACGATCACGACCCAAAAGGGTCACCCCAAGGACCTGTCCGATTTTACGGACAGAGGCGCAACCCCAGTAAGGGTTCTCCCTTACTGAGGTTGCGGGATTTCTACGGGTGTGTGGGAGAGATATTCAGGATTTTTTTTTACAATACTACGACCCACGCTATGCTTACGAATACCGTACGTGATTTCCACTCGAACACTCGGTTACTGCAGCGGTTGTCAATTATATATGGCATACGTGACCGACCCACTGCCATTTCAGCTGGCTTGTCTTTTCTGCAATGTCGGTTACTTTCGTTCTTTGGCGAATTACTTCGTTCCGTCTTTTATCTTTGAAAGAAACTCCGAGCATTCATCTCGCTGTAGCTCGTTGAGTCGCTTTTACCTTGTAACACAATAACTGCCATGTACTAAAACCATACCCACGGTAAAACTGATAAGAGATGTCACAGATACGACTTTACACATAGTAGCTGACAGAGAGAGGATGTAGTAGTAAACTTTAGCTCTATTATATAAACAGTCTTATTGTTCCCACAGAACAATGTGTCTTCTGACACCGCCGCTGTCGCGGTGATGTCATCGCATTCGATGTTGTTACAACACCGTCTCCGAGGGTCCTAATTACATTAGATTACCTAGCTCGTGTCACTGTTCACAGTACGTATAATATTATATCATAATAATAACGAATAATATCATTTTATGATATTAATATATTAATATTAATTAATCATGTTTATGATATTAATAATGGTTATTTTATATGATATTTGATGATTATTAATAATTTGAATAATTTGATAATATGATTGTAATTTGTATAATCATATTTTGTATAACTCTAGACATTATAAATTTCCATGCTATAATATTTGTAGCTAATGTGATGTAACTAATTAATTGATTACTTGCCATCTAACGTACAATGCAAATAAAGAATTATGATAAGAAGCTCAGTACTGATAATGGAATTCATTACTTTAGGAAGCTGTGGGTGTACCGAGGTCCTCAGATTCCAGTTCAATTAAAATTAATACTTTATTTTGATAATATCTAACATTAAATTATAGGAAAGTATCTCGACGTTGAGTTAATAGGCCATCTAAAACGTTCTAGACATTCTAGGCCATTCGTTGAAACAGAAGCCTATACAATCCAGGTGGATAGTGTAGGTTCAAATAGATGAGAGAACTTCTCGTTTTTAAGTAGATGTAATTTTGAAACTTTAATCAACTGTTTTTTATATACAGTCAGAAACAAGGTAATATCTATACCCATCGCTACTTTAAAGCGTTTGTAATAAGAACTAGAATCGAAAGGTTTTGTCGCGGTCTGTAGGGGGAGAGTGCACGTTGCAATCCCATAGCCGCTGGGGGTCACTCGTAAATGTACGCAGCGCATCCGGGGGCGTGCCAACGTTTGTCATTCTGGACTGATGTTGGCAAGTATCGCGAATATCTATGGACGACAGTATCCACTTACCATCAGGTGGACTGTATGCTCGTCTGCCGTCTTTTCCTATAAAAAATGTAAAATAAACATACTCGTAATCAATTTGAATTGATGCAGATTATTATTATTATATATTTAAAAAATGGTTCCAGACTATTTCGTTTCTTCTGCGGCGAGTCTAACTGTATAATGTGTCTAACACTGTATAATTCCCGGCGGAAGTACAGTCGGCTGGGGTTAAGGGCTGCACAGAAACTGACGGACATTACTCACAGCCAATACTGTGCTGCCCAATAGCAGCACCGCCTTCTGCATCTTAGCTAGGAACGAGCCGCAACGGATATGCAACCGTTGCAGATTGCTCTCAAGGCTGGGGTTAGCCCATTTACGGACACGACTGAGATGATTTCAGTCAACATCACACCCCACATGTCGGTGATCTCATTCGCCGGGTCGAGATTCTGTCTTCTTTTCTCGGTATTAGTTTTCACGAGGCGTCGTCAAGTAGCACGGTGATTTCCACTAAAACCGAGAGTGTACCCGGTCCATCAACACAATATTAGGCTTATTCACTAGAATAGCTTTCCATTGAGCTACGATATGGGGTTCTTCAAGAGAGCTGTGAATAGGATTTTGCAAGGTCGGCGGCGCGCCCGCATACCCCCTGGTGTTGCAGGTGTCCATGGGCGGCGGTAACACTTACCGTCACGTGGGACCGCTTGCTCGTCCGCCCACTAATCTATAAAAAAAAAAAAAACGTGATGACGGGCCCGTCCTATTACAGCATTGCTCGGTCGTTCTATGACAGATTGCATGTCTACTAAGTAATTGTATTACGAATTTACTTCTAAATAATAAACTTCCTAGAAATATAAAAAAAAACATTAAGTGCTTTTAAAATATCATTATGAAACTGTACATTAAAAGACCTGTCTGTTGGCCAGCACGTTACACAGTCACTTCCAGTTGTTACTATTCTGTGTACCTGTACATCGATCGTGTTGTTAATTGTGATACTAGTTTCGTTTCTTATTACCCACCTCCCGATTCATTTATTATCTCGTAGCACACTACTTAAGCCTAAAATTACATTATATAACACTTTATTTTCTCATGTAAGTGAATATAATTCTTATGAGAAATAAATGAGTCTTAAATCAGAATTTACACGGCCGAGTGGTTGTTGTATATCAAATCCACCTGGTCATATCGTGTCGCTGCATAATAATATTATTGGATCAAATGTATGGATGACTTTGCCAAAAATATTGTCCAAGATTTTGTTTTGGCAAGATCACTATCAAATCTCTGGACAAGCGGTTTGGCAAGAAGTTCTCGAGGAAAGAGAGCCAAATGCCTAATGACAGGGAAATATCAAAAGAGCTTTCGTCGTCAATGTATATTTGTGTCATGTATTCACTAGTGAATATCCTGTTGACACTTTGTAAAGGCGTGTGCTGCGATGGTAATGCTTAAGACCAGTGTCCCGTAACCCTTTTCCCTTGCGGCACACTTATATTTTCTTTAAAATTGGCCGGCACACCTGAACTAAAAATATAATTAAAAGTATTGGGAATAAAAATAATAAAATAATACGTGCATTCTATTAATTTACTGGTTAAAGAGTCAAAAATCACTGAATAATTGAAAATGTGTCAAAAACTGCTGGAAATTTGTCATACTTAAGCCCCTAGTTACACCTTCCTGTTCTGTGATCGTATCTCGGCACACCAGTTGCCGTGAACTGCTCTAGACGCCAGCGTCGTATATCCATACGACTTGCGACATGTGTAACAAAACACTTGTCTCCTAGTGAATACCTAGATACAATATAACAATGCAATAGCATTGTTGAGGTGGAAGCTAGATGGATACCAGTTTTAGAGGAAAATGATATATTTGCTGTAGGATAGATAACTGATGGAGTAGACGGGTCTTCGAATGGAGGCCACGTATCGGAAGTGGGATGCCCTCCGGTCAGGTGGATCGACTTGAAGAAGTTCCCCTGTGGTGGTTGGATGAGAAGAGCCGAGGATCGTGTGTGATGGCAAGCCTTGGGAGAGGCCTATATTCAGCAGTGGAGAGACATAAGCTGATGGTATCGGTACATATTTGGAGCACAAAATCAGATGACAGATATTAAATGTGAGAATGAAATTATTATTTAAAAAACATTTATATTTCTAAACATTCTAAAGACTATAAGAAAGATACGGTAAGGTGTTCACAAAACACATTTATTACTTCTTTTTAATTCAGCTCTCCTCATACACTATACATATATAATTACACACTTGATTGTACATTCTCGTTCAAAAATGAACTTAATGCCTTAAGGCACTCTCTACTTGCCAAACTTTGAGTTAAGTGTTTCAATTGGGAAATATGTTCAATATAATTTTGTATGTTCTTCTTGTTCCTGTTAGCTTCCTGTGTAATCGATGAGCCATTTGGATCATCTGTTGTCCATCAAACTTTTCACGCGTTATACCTTTGACAGTGGTAACTCGAACCTATCATTCTCACCTCTACCTGTCAGTGACCTGGGCTCATATGATTGCACTGCAACTTAATTATCATTTAACGTGTAATATTATGAATAATAGATGCATATGTAAATAAATTGAAACACTGTGTGAATTGAGCGTTATTTCTCATTAAACAATTATGGGCGATGCAATTTATGCGTACATTGTGTTTAGTTTTTTTAATATACCTAATGGAAGTGGCAGACAAGCTGACAGTCTAATATGAATACTGTCGCTCATAGATATCTGTGATAGATGCCAACATAACTAAAAAGTGACGAATGTTGACATGTCCGCAGATGCGCGGTCTACCTTTGAAGATTTAGCAGTCTATTTTTGGAAAAATATTCGAAAGGGGCTAAAGAATCAGTATGTATAACGGGATGACGAGTTTTCTTCATCTTATTACTCTCCCCGTGTAATTTAATTATATATCAAATAATTTCAATTACTGCGTCCTATTCTGTTCCAAGCACTTCGATTTGCAGCCACTTTCAGCCAATTTTCACAGAAAGCGTCAAAATCGTCTCGCTACCTCGCCCAGGACTTCTTCGGTGACTGCGTCCATCCAGCGGGATTCGTAAGCATAACCGTAACCGGCCCTTTATCATTCACTGCTGGATATGGGCTTCCTCATGGACATTGTCTTGTACGTGAAGGATGTGTGGCCTTAAATTGGTACACTGGACTGCATACAGAAGACGATCGCCTCGCAAAGAGTCGCGCGGTACCATCTCCGCCCAGTGCTCTCCTCACGACTCCCTCTAAATGTGAAGCTCGGGGTCTACAAAACATACCTGAGACCCCGCCTCACGTATGCTGCACCGGCATGGTACGCCCTGGTGCAGAAAACTAACAGACAAGCCCTGCAAGCGCAGCAATCCCTTGCTCTGCGTACCATCGTCGGTGCCCCACGCTGCGTGAGGAACGCCACGATCCAGAGAGACCTACACATGGAGAGCCTGACAGAATTCATCTGCCGCCTTGCCACAACTATGTTCGCCCGCGAGGGGGTGCGAGAGACGGCCTCAGGCAATTAAATACCTTTGTCCTGAGCTCGATGTTTTCTTTGGAGCTTCCATAAATACCTTGCTGACTCCTCGGGACCTTATTTGGGAAGTCTAAACAGAGGGAATATCGTTAATGGAAAGGCGAAAGTACTACAGCGCTACATATAGAATATATAGTTTTTCAGCGTCAACCTATCTAGGTTTCGTGACGATTCAAGTGTTTTTTCTTTTTTATGGACGAAGGTGGCAGACGAGCATACAGTCCACCTGATGGTAAGTGGATACTGTAGCCCATAGACATTCGTGATACATGCCAATATTAGTCCAAAATGACAAACGTTGGCACGCCCCCGGATGCGCTGCCTACCTTTGGATATAGGACTGGATTTGGAGAAAGGGTTGGGGAAATGGGGAGGGATAGGATGGGAATGGGCTCTGACACATCTCACTCACTACCGAAACACGTACGCACATTAGGGAAATATTATTAAGTGGGAAATGCAGTACATTTCAAGGTAGTCTTCTGTGAGAGAGGGGTAACGTGGCCAGTCGAGTGCGCCCAGCGGCTGTTGGATTGCAGCGTGCACTCTCCCCCTCATTGTGTTTCAGTATTCCAAAAATCAGGAACTTTTTATTTATTCTATTATTATTATATTTAAAAATGGTTTTAAACCATGTCGCCTCTCCCTCGATAAGCTAAAATGAGAGAATAGGGCAAAATGCAGCATCAAATGTGAACACAGTACAAAGAATACAATTTTAGCTCCGATGTAGCTACACGTTAGGAAACTTTAACGTATTACTAAGAAGGGCTATAATTGAATGGCTTTATTTTGTCGTACGAGCTGTCATCAGTACGTGATGCGATATTGTCATCTTATCAGAGAACGATCAAAGCGATCTAGTTCACAGATATTTCTAACTACAATTACGAAATGCCTTCCTCAAGCAGTTTTTGAGTAATATATAAACTATTGGAATGTAAATAATGTATTAGCATAAAATACGTATAATTTACATCCAGCATAAGAGCAAAAATAATGTTCAATGAACACGTTCTTACGGGACTGATATGGTAGACGTCGAAGGCGTGACACTCGCAGTTGTTGACGTGTACCTTGGGCAAACAATCTAACTCGGCAAGTCCAACTTCAGCAAGAAGGTCGATAGACTCATTCAGCTCAGCTGGGCAGAGTTTAAAAAAATGTGTCGGCTCTTCTTGTCGCTTATATCACAATTCTATTATTATTATACAGCCAGACGTAAGATGCCGGCTATAATTCATGTCGCAGCACATGAATTATGGCCTTAAGTTATAGCATATTGCAGCACGTGCATTTTAGTTTGAAGGCCTTTCAAAGTGCCTACTCAATAGCATTAATGACTTGTGCTTGCACTTGTGCTGCCTTCTTTCTGTCTAAAGAGTTCTTGAATTCATTCACTCCGTCTGCTTCAACTGTCTCAGGCGGTAGAGTTTCATGAGTTGACGACTCTATTTGAAAGGAAGTTTTAGACTTGTTAATTAAAGAATGCGAAATCTGACTTCAGTGGCGTATTTTTAATTTTTCTTGGCAGTTTCGTTGCTCTTCTCTGGACTCTCTCTAGCATTTCTATGTCCTTCGTTTTATATAGCTTGATCATCTGAATCTTAAATCGTTTAGTCCGCCACTCATTTAGTGTCATTCACTCATCACCAGTCCTCAATAAATATAGTTGTCAGCTTTAAAGACAAAGTTTAAAGAAGCTGAAAGTGTGTGATATCTATTAAGTCTACTTAACCTCGGCAAGGGCAATATTTGGCTTTTATAGCAAATCGTTACCGCATTAACTAGTGAATCTCTTTCTGCGAAAGAACTATCGAAATATATTTTTTTAGTATAGAAATGAATGTGCTCCATTATGATAAGCAGTGGTAAGATACGAGTACGTGTCTTAAGATACGTCATGATAATGTGAAGTGCCTATAATAAACTGTGTGCATATTGAGGACTAGCGGTGCCAGCGACTTTGTTCGAGTGAACTTTAAAGAGATTCCCGTGGGAACTCTGTAACGGATCGGGATAAATGTATCCTAAATGTTAACCCAAGACATAATCTATATCTATGTCCGGTTTCATTAAATTCTGTCCCAGTGGTTTTTGCGTGTTCATACAAACAGAAAGACGGAAAGACAAAAAATCTAGAAATGGTTGTTTTGTGTTCTGTATCGTTCGTAGAGTACATTGCAATGATTTTTTTTTTCCAAAAATATTTAATTACAGACACGATTCTGTTACGATTTTATTATATGTATAGATGGGTACCTAACCATTTATAATGATGTAAATAAGTCACCAGCTGCGTAAATCATTGTCCCCTACGTAAATTTTGCTAAATACTTGTAAACAAATGTATTTATGGTAGTGTTATCGTGAGTACCGTTTATTATGGTACCATCAGAATAACAGTTTTCATAAACACTGTTCTGTTATATTTAGAAAATGTATTTTGATACAGTGTTAATAATACAGGATAATTTTAACAATTATTATTTTTTAATTTAGGTCCTTACCTATATTGGTCCTATTTAATTGGCGTTTTATATGTAAAAATTCAAATCGATTTTTTGTGTGAAAATTATATATTTTCAATCGAAGTATTGTCCATTATCATCAATGCACTTTTGCCATTTTAATGGCAGTTGATTGGTGCTTTCAATTTGTCATTATCGACTTTAGTCTCCGGTCGTCCACGAGGCTTGTTCTAGAAATCGAAATTTCCAGAATGGAACCGATCAAACTAAAAACGGCACCGTGCGTTCGTTTGCGGTATTTGGTACACATCGTTGATATTGCGTGCCGTCTGTGTTGCATTGCAGCCACGACGGAACTCATATTCGAGACACGAATTTTTAACTTTTCCATTGTCACAAACACAATGATATCTGAGCAAAAAGTCGTTTCATGGAAAAACAAATGAATAGCTGATTTTGAAAAAGAATGTAATAGCTTTAAATTGAAATTATAAACTCAAACTCAAGATAAATAAATTCAAAGTGGCCACTTAAACAAATTATATAAATATACTTTATACAAGCCATTTAGTCATTATACAAATATACTTAAACATTGTACATATCATATACAATAGATATACAACGCAAGTACTTGAAATTGTATGAAAACCAAGCCTGTTACATCACAATTAAATTTTAGTGGTAGGAAGCCACTCGTCGATGAAACAAGACATCTCCCTTGACTCGGTTCACCATTTTTGACGAATTTTTACACTTTATTACAGCGTAATTATGTAGTTTTGTGTTTTTCAACAATGACTTGCTAGCGACACGGGTCGGAACGGACGAAACGAACAGCACGAGAATTACGAGCTAGCACCAACTTCGGACACGCAGTGACGGACAGCTTGCGTTATCTATTCTTTATATCTGTGGTATATGGTTTAATTTAAAGTTTCTAATTGCAATTGAAATTTAAAGTGATATTTTAAAAATATGAACACACGCACACGCGCAATGTTGATTGCCTGTGATTGCCTTTTAAAAAAAGAATGGAAATCGGTAGGTACCTACCTAATGTGTTTCTCCCTTCGCTTAATACAACCAGCGTAGATTATTTTTTAAGAATTTTAAGAAGAATTTTTAAATTTATCTATTGTTAAAGACTTTTAAATTTTATTTATTTATTCTTTCTGCATTTTGTACAGAGGCTGACTTAAACACAGAGGATGCTTTAAGGCATTTACAACCAGTCGACCGTTGGTTAAAATGAGATAAATTATAACTAGTGCAGTAGTACAAATTAAACAGTGAGCTTAATTCAACTTTTTGAATAACAAATTTCATTGTATAATATTCTATTTACTCTTGTAACTAAGTATCTAATTTTATTGTTATTCTGAGTCCCACATATTGTTATGTAATGTCATAAAAGCCACATATTTATGTGTTGATTTTTATATTCCGTAGTAACATAAGGAAAAATAGATGTGAATAAATAACATATACCTAATCTGAAAACGAGGCTATGAAGTAGTTATAAAAGTTACATAACATTGTTATGGGTAATGTACACGTATGAGGATAATGATATTACTCCGGACCACGTACAAGTATTTTTTAGGATGTTTTTATACAAAGAGAAGACGCGAGACGAGCATACAGTCCACCTGATGGTATGCGGTAAGTACTGTCGCTCATAGACAGCCTCAGTACATGCCAATATCGGTCCAGAATGACAAAAGTTGGCACGCCCCCAGATGCGCTGTCTACCTTTAGGATCTAGGAATGGATTTGGGGAAAGGGGAGAATAGAAATGAGATAGAAAAAATGGGGAGGGATGGGATAGAATAGGATAGAATCTCACTCACTGCCAATATTAGGGGGAGTAGGATAAAATGGGAAATATAGACATTTTGCGGTAGTCTTGTGTGAGAGAGGGGTACCGTAGCCAGCCGAGTGCACCCAGCGACTCACATATTATTTAACGTATTGTAAGCAATGTATTTTGCACGTATTGTACAATGGGGGAGGCCTATGTCCAGCAGTGGACGTCCAAGGGCTGAAAAGAAGAAGAAGAAGAAGCAATGTATTTTAAGTTAAATCAATATAAACTGTTTCTTTTTGTTATTTTATCCCCTTTCTCAGAAAATGTCTCTTAAATATGGTACAAATGTGAAAAATGAGAAATGCCAACGATTATACTAATTACAGTCTTTAATACGATAATTTATTGGCATGTTCGGAAATCATCGCGAGCACGAATATTTTCGATGGGTAACGTTTTCTTATTACATCTAAATATTATAACGAAGTAAAAAAATATCTATTTAAACTGGTGTGCACGCGTATAATTATCTTATTTATTTTACTCGACGTGTCTGTCGGGTTGCACCAACCATGGTCACGAGCCGACTGAAGTGGCGGGTAGTCAGTGTCGAGAGTTCCGAGCAGTTTCATCAACTACCCGCATTTGATCTTCATAGTCCGGAAATTTGTGGCATAAGTACAACACTCACAATATCTGAAGTAGTGCCAATCCAACCGAAACGTCGAGCAAACATCCGCGATGAGACCCGTTTACATAAATAGATACATATGTGTGGGAAATGCGAAGAACCCAAATGTTATAATTAAAAAATTGTGAGAATATCCGCAGTTTTGTGACCGTTTTTGGAGCTCCGTAACGTTTCTACAGAAACATAATATTATTTTCGCCACCATTTGTCACGTTTCTATCTGTGTCGTACTTGGTGATAAGTGATAATGGAGGTGTGGCGGGGTCAGGGGCGAGAGGGACGGCGCGTCATTCATTCATGCGCCGATAACAATAGTAAACAGCGTAGTAGAGATAACACATAGTTCCTACATTCCACGATAGCCTTCCGAAATTTATATAAAAAAAAATGTATCCTTATTGGAATAATTAACATAATAACAATACCAAGTCTTAAGCCTCGTTTACACTAGGAGAGTGTCTTGAACGATTCGGGTGTGAATATTGTATACAATTCTCACCTACTACTGTTAACGTGGTGATAAAAACTCGATGATAACAGGAATAACAGTGATCATCTTGATAATAGTTTATACTAGCTTCTGAGCGATGTTCGAGAAGCTCTCCTTGTGTAGATGAGCCATAACACATATTTTAGGACATGACTTAAAAGTACTCATATCCAGAGCTGTAAAAATCTATGTTGTTATATATTTAGACATTGTGAATGATCAGTAGGTTTTAACTCTTATGTTAATAGAATCTTGTACGGGTGAAGATGCAAATCCCTTACCATTAATCGTTGCAGAGAGCTTTTGGAAATGTCCAATTGCCGAGAACGATGGCAATTGATATTTTCCTGTTTTCGCTGACGCTTGCCTACACCCTGGCGATATTATCGGCTGACTTTACACTCCGTTGATAAACAAGGGGAGTTGCGTCCATCACCGAACCGGTTTCCTCAAATTTCAGGTTTAAACGTCGAACGGACGACTCATTTGGTACACTTCGTCGACCAAAAATTTAACCGAATTTGCGAACTGTCTTAGCAAAACTTTGATTACTTTTGTAGTAAGTTTTAACAATAACAATGCGTTGCTTTATCGTGTAGCGTTCCATGTTTACTAATTACAACTGTCATAATGTGACATCTATAAACAAACCAGAGTTGCCGACCGTCAAACAAAACAATGGCGCGAAATTTAAATCCAACGCAGAATCTGGAACAGCCTTTAAGTAGAGGAGTGAAGAGCAATAATAATATAGGTACATTCGACCTCAATTATTGAGAGTTCGCAAGTTTCAACTCAGCCCAAAGTATGTAATATAATAACATTTTCAAGGGTCTTTCGGTTTTCCACTTTAGTAGGTTGATGGAGGAAAATATCGCGAGGAATTCTACAAACTTGTAAAACGATAATTTGAAGGTGTAATACCTATCATGTAGTAAATCTAAGTAATCTTATATTATATGTTAGTAACTAAAGTAATCTAACTTGCGTTGCTAAGTGAGGTAATCTAACTTGAGCTGTCACATGACGTTTTCCAATAATCTATACATACTTAATATTCTAAAATTGTCATATGACTTAATTTGTATTAATTAAGTATCTATTCAAAGTAATTAATACTTTGCCATAAAATATTATTGTTGTTATGAATATTCGTATTAAGATCAAACGGACTAAAACGAATTTTTGGCCTTAATTTTGTCTAATTTGGAGGTAGGTATCTACGATTATGAAAAAAAATGGGTAGATATATGCAGTTTAAACTACTCTTTCATATATGCATATATAGATTTCGTATATATCTCAAGATATAATACATTTTCTTGAAAAAGAACTCATTTAAAAACTACCTCGTAATGAAAGATTTAAAGATTTTTACACTGTGACTGATTTTATAACAGAAAATCATGTCACAACACCTGATGTGCGACCACAATATTACGACGCGCGATGTCGGACACCTGATTGACACACGTCCTTCTCAGGGTCATCTTCCGACGAACATATTACTTTATTATTTATTTATTTTGACTACAGCCTGTCGTTAGACAGAAAAAGAAACAAAACAAACTACATACTTGGAAGGAAAGAGGTCGGTTATTGTTTCAATAACCGATAGGTCTATTACAAAAATTGACAACTTAATTAAGGAGTCCGTGATTAGGTGAAAGTGGCAAAAAAGTGTCCGTAACGCAAGATTAGAATCAACTAACTCACGCATGGACGGCAGGAGACGTCCAGGGCGACGAAGAGCGGCACTACTGCCAGCCGGAACCAGCGACGATCAGACAGAGCGGTGGAGGTCAGGCGCAAAAGGTGGCGCCCAGCTCGAGCACCAGCGCCCAGAAAGCGACGGACCAAAGCTGTGGCGGCCGGTGAGAGTAGTGGCCCAACTGAACGTCGGAGTTTTCCTCCTGTGAGCACATTCCACTGTCGTCGTTACCCCTCTCTCACAGAAGACTACCTTGAAATGCATGTCCCACTTTATCTTATTCCCCAATATACGTACATGTTACGGTAGTGAGTGAGATATGCCAGAGCCCATTGTCATCCCGTCCTATCCTATCCATTCCCATTTTCCCAACCCTTTCTCCAAATCCATTCCCATATCTTCTAAGGTGGGCAGCGCGTTCTGTAGCGTGTCAACGTTAGTCATTCTGGACTGATGTTGGCATGTACCGCGGGTGTCCACGGGCGATATCCACTTACCACCAGGTAGACTGTAAGCGCGTCTGTCACATTCTTCCCATAAAAAAAAAACTTAGAATAAGTTTAAAAAAGAAAACGAAGTCAGACCTCGTTGTAAGCAGCAACCTTAATTCATATTCAATAATCATTATGTTCATGATTATATCCAGTATGTATATCAAATTGCCATCACAAATCTTCCAAATTTAAGGGAACAAAGTTCACAAACATCTTGCATTATTTTTGGTATTTGAATAAATTAAAAAACGTTAAAATTATCTTGCAAACTGATGATTACTGATGAGTCGTTCATAATACAAATACGTAAATAAACGTCACTTGACTACGTCACATCCTCAAACTATTTTGGTGGCAAAGAAAATTCGCCCTTTTGTTTTACAATGTCGTAGTAACAGTAAACTTTTGAGGGGTCAGCAATGAAATGCCGTCAGTGTACTAGTTGACTTCGTATTGGAGCTTATTTGGCTACTCACTCTCGGTAAATCTCACCAATAGGTGAGTTTCCAAATAATCGATTGTTCTTTAAAAATAGCCAACTGTAAAAACTGTATGACTGTATGTAAAAAACGATGAATCTTTTGATGACTTATGTTTTCCTAGTATTTACGGGAATATCTACGCCATTGTTATAGAAAGTTTTGTACGTACATTTTACAAAGCGATATACTCAAGAAAAATATTTGAAATCCACGCTAAAATTTTGGCGTAATTATCTCACCTACACTCGGCTAATCTATTGGGTGAGATCAGCACTGAAAAATCAGAAAGGTGGAAACTCACTATTGGCGAGATATTCAGAGGGTGTGTAGCCACCTAAGCCTTATTGGTGGGATATATAAAAATCCATACTTAAGTAGACAATCAGTGGGTACGAGCCTGAGTTTGGACTTACGACCTCACGTATAAGAAGCGAGAAAAGTTACCCCTACGATAAAATTTTAACTAACAGTTACCCGCGGCATCGTGCGCGTAGACGATAGATGTTTGGTTAGATTGATTCCCGTGGGAACTCTATAATTGATCTCGATATAAGGTTCCTTAAATGTTGGACTCTGCACATAAATAATAATTATGATTATTAATTGAATCTTCCAGGCTACTTGGCCGAGGTCTTCTGGAATCTCTTCTCTTTCTTCCAAACGTTTCGTCAACAACTGCGGTTGACATCTTCAGTGGCGACTGCATTCACTTTCGGAGAGATGTTATCTCTTCGGCTTCTCGAGCGCAACTGACTCGACGACTGTGGCGCACCGGTATTTATAGTGGGCGAGGGTAGTTGTGATTGTGTGTGTACCGAGTCTGTTTTTGTCCCCCCTCTCGTCTCTCTTCCCCCTGAGCTTGATGTCTTCGGAGTGCTGGATACCAGATATTACGGAGTCTTAGATTCTCTTCTTTTTTGTTAAAATTGTTGGGATGCTTGTAGATTTCAATAGCTTCCCTATTGAGACGGGAATAATAATGATTCCCGGTTGACAAGATCTTTGTGTCCCTGAAGCAGATTTCGTGGTCCCCATCCGACAAGGCATGTTTAGCTATGGCCCACTTCTCCGTCTCTCCTCTTCGACAATTGCCTTTATGTTCTTTAATGCGGGTATTGACTCTCCGTTTTGTAGTGCCAATATACACTGACCCGCAGGAGCATGGTATTTTATATACTCCAGTCGAGGACAACGGATCTCTGGGATCTTTACTGATCTGATGATACGAGTTGGCTCGTAGGCGTGAAAATGGTCTTCACGTTTTTCTTTTGTAAGATCTTGCTGATGCGACCTGTTACGCCTTTTAAGTGAGGTAAGAACGCCCTGCTTCTTTCTGGGTTGGTGTCGATATTGTCAGCTTTTTTGGCTCCTCTTTTTGGTTTTTGCACCCTCTTGATTTCGGTGACCGTGTATCCGTTGCTTTGAAGGGCTTGGTTTAAATGTATCACTTCCGATTGTAGATGTATCGGTTCGCAGATTCGTTTCGCCCGGTCCATCAGCGTCTTCATCATTGCTCTCTTTTGTTTAGGATGATGATTGGAATCTTTATGTAGATATCTGTCGGTGTGGGTGGGCTTGCGGTACACTTGATGTCCCAGACTGCCATCTCCATTTCTGCTTACCAGTACATCCAAAAACGGAAGCTTCCCATTGCAGGTATAATATCTGGTATCCAGCACTCCGAAGACATCAAGCTCACGGGGAAGAGAGACGAGAGGGGGACAAAAACAGACTCGGTACACACACAATCACAACTACCCTCGCCCACTATAAATATCGGTGCGTCGGTACACATACAAACACAACTACCCTCGCCCACTATAAATACCGGTGCGCCACAGTCGTCGAGTCAGTTGCGCTCGAGAAGCCGAAGAGATAACATCTCTCCGAAAGTGAACGCAGTCACCACTGAAGATGTCAACCGCAGTTGTTGACGAAACGTTTGGAAGAAAGAGAAGAAATTCCAGAAGACCTCGGCCAAGTAGCCCGGAAGATTCAATTAATATGGACACCGGCCGAGAAAGCCTACTATAATAATTATGATTATTTTCTTTAAAATCCGTCCATTAATTTTGCTCGATGCGTGTTCAGATAGACAGAGAGATTGATGAGAATTCTAAAAAAAATTGTTTTGGCTCTGTACCATTTGTACTTTTTATGCAACATTTTTTTAATTATGGAGTGTATAGACGCACCTTTGTTATTATATGTATAGATTACTATTTATTTATATATTATATGTATTTAGGATCGTTCCGGATCGTAACTATGTGATACCGATACCTAGGATCGTATCGAATAGTTGCGATCGGATCTTCCAGATATCGCATCATATAAAAACTTTTTAACTTATGCAATAGTTTATTTGGTTATAAAGAGTGATCCAATTCCAATTTCCTAACTTTTATTTAAGAAGAAACACACAAAATGTAACATTATCTTAGTTTTTTTTTATTAATCGAATATTTGGTATTATTCATTAATTATGGAAAATGATGTCAGGCAAATGGCCGCCACTGGACCTTCTGCAGCAGTTGATTCGTTCGAGGTAATTTTCGATGACTTTTTCGTAAGTTTCGGGGGTTATCTCGGCTATAACTTGGCGGATGTTAGTTTTTAGGTGCTCCAACGTTGCAGGTTTGTTGGCGTAGACGCGACTCTTAAGAAAACCCCATAAAAAAAAATCCAACGGCGTTAAATCGCATGATCTTGGCGGCCAGTTGACGTCACCGCAACGTGAAATAATGCGACCTCTGAACTTTTCACGCAAAACAGGTAACGTTGCACGCGATGTGTGGCAAGTTGCGCCGTCTTGCTGAACCCACATGTCTCCCACATCAATATCTTCGATTTCGTGCCAAAAATAATCGGTTATCATGCGCCTATAGCGCTCACCGTTGACTGTTACTGTGTGACCTTCATCGTTTTCAAAAAAGTAAGGCCCAATTACGCCGCCTGACCACAATGCGCGCCATACAGTTACTTTTTGGGCATGCAAAAGTGTCTCGTATATCACGTGAGGATTTTCATCACCCCATATGCGGCAATTTTGTTTATTAACATACCCAGAGAGTTGAAAATGTGCCTCATCAGAGAAGAAAATTTTATTTGAAAAATCGTCACCAACTTCCTGTTGCTCTAACACCCAATCTGCGTAAATTCTTCGCTGTCCATGATCTCTGGACTTCAGTTCTTGTGTTAACTGAATTTTATACGGGTGTAGGTGCAAGTCCTTATGCAAAATGCGCCAAAGGGAGCCATAAGAAAGGCCCAAACTCTGCGAACGGCGACAAATCGATAATTCTGGGTCTTCGGCCATATTATCACTCACAGCAATATTCTCGCCTGAACGTGCGCCACGATGATGCACACGGCTTACCCTATCTCCAATGCTTCCAGTTTCCTCAAATTTTTTCACTATGTTGCGAATTGTTCGCCCAGTAGGACGATTAGATTGACCATAATCTTCCCGTAAACGTCGATACACAGTTCGTACAGAATTGTTATTTCTGTAGAACAATTGAACAATTTTAACGCGTTGAACGATGGTTAAGCGATCCATTTCGTAAATGTGTTGTTTCAAATTAACATTTGATGTTTCAAACACGGGCCATTATTGACACCTGTCTAATTTACAGTGTTACCAATATAGGAAACTCAAATTGGATCACCCTTTATAAAGATATTGGGACTTATCAGCATTTTGGTAGTCAATTACAAAATAATTACACATTTCAATCGTAAGATTTTAAAAATAATAGCCTTGACAAACGGTCTAAATCTATTCCTAGCCTCAGTTATGTTCCGTTGAATAAAATAGGCGTTCTGATGAAACTGAGGTTGCTACCACATATAAATAGTGAAGAGCTTCATTCGATCCGATACCAGTACGTTTGTATCCATGCCTGTATCGTATTTGTTAGTATCAATCCAAAATATCGAAGTATCATATGATGTATCGACATCGGAAAGTATCGTATTGAATCGTGCATCCCTACTTTGTTCAGATAACATCACAAATGAGTTAGGTACATCATTATAAAGTCGATTATAAAATTCGTGTACTAAAAACACTGTAAACACAGTACAGGATGTGGAAAAACACGTGTCTTGCTATTGACATTCGGACATGATAATTTTTCTACGGTCACATGATTCATACTCATTGATGTAATTTGGTTCACAATCTGTTGTTTCAATGTTCACAAGGAAATAAGGGAGTAAGAAAGTAATCGGACTTTTTGGCGGGAAACTCTTGAAGTGTAGTTGAGTTGTTATTTGATTAATTGTAAAAATTGTGTACTGTACGTTTAGTGGTTTAATAGTGATAGTTTATTAAATTTCAAAGTGTTTTTTTGTGCGTAATGTTTGTGATATAAAAGCTTAGGCCTGTTTTTCTTGTGCTTCCAAGGAGTCATATTTTGTTCTCAGTAAACCTACTATCACTTTACTGAGGAACTCCTGACTTACCTACTTCAACGGGATTGGTCATTGACGAGGTGTGTTTTAAATTGTTTTGACTTTACGAAGAAAACTTGACACTGGCAGAATGTGCTAATTGCACCATTGCCATATATGAACCTATTCAAACTTATTCAATAGGCGATCTTAGGTAAAAAATTCGGCGGCAAGCGATCTACTAGGCTAGGCATGAATAGGTCCCGGGTTCGATTCCCGGTCGGACATTCATTTATTTAAAGACAAATGTTTGTTCGGGTCTGAGTGTGGTGTATTTATCTTTGTGTGTGTCTCTGGACCCACGATACAGGGAGTCCTAGTGTGGCACATTGAGTGTGAATAGTACGTTACTGATTTATAACCTACTAGCTTCTTTCTACCCGCGGCTTCGCTAGCGTGAGCTAAATAGCGGTAAAAGATTTTTAACACCTGTAAAAGCACCTACATGATGGATTTCTGGTTACTTAGCTATACATCAGTAAAAACCCGATTAAAATCCGTTCAGTAGTTTTTACGTGGTGTTCAAACAAACAGACATACATACTAACAGACAAACAGACAGACATACAGACAAACATAGAGACAAAATATTTAAAAGATACTGATTTGGGTTCTGTAGCTTCTAAGGAGACCCCCATTTTTTTTAAAGTCAGTATTCAGACTTAACCCTTTATTGTTTTATTATATACTAGCTGTGGCCGGCCACGCGTTGCTATGGCTGCCCAACAGATGGCGCTTGCCCTGTTTTTACTTGTTTTTGGGTAAAAAGCATATTTTTGCCCTGTGATGGGTATATAAAAACACGCGCGTATTCGAATGCAACGTTGTGTCAAAATTTCAAAGCAATCGGTGAAGAACTTTTGGAGATTTAAAATTTCCAACAAACGAACGTTTACATTTTTATTTATATAGATATAGATGATTGCATATACGCGTCATACAGAAAGTCCCTTAGTATTATGAACTGTTATTACGCGGTAATTAGGCTACTTTAAGTGAGTATTTTATTTTAATTTATAAATTTCTTATTTTTTATTATTATAATTTATTTATTTATATTTCGATTCAGTTTAGTTAGCGCGAAGCGATACGACGGCGACCACTTTGATAGGTATTATTTTGTAGCTATTTACATTTTATTTGCCTTCTGTATTTTATTAGCTACTCCATGTTAATGGTGAGATGCGAAAGATCTTAATAACTGGAGGACAATTGTTGACAAAATTCGTCAGCAGAGGGTTACGAATTCACGATCTAACTACTATGGATTTTTAAGTTTTTGCGTTTTGTACAAGATTTTATATTATAATATACGGCCGGTGTAACCCGCGCCGAAGCATCGAGTGGAAATGAAAGGTAAACAAAAACCTTTAACAATAAAAATACGTTTATTGCTGTTAGTTAAAAAAATACAACATAACTTTAACGTCTAAAAGACGAGACACAAGTAAAAGAAATAATAATAAAAAGATATAGATACAAAGCTTGATTAGTGGCAATAGGAAAGTCTCGGCTGATGCTAGGCCGCAAGTGTTGGGGCTGGTTTTCACGTGGTCTCATCTCCACATGTGTGGTGTGTATGTAGGTATGATAAATATATAAATAGAATTCTTTATTACACATCTAAACAAGCTGTTTGTCTTGGTAATGCTCACTATAATAAAAGTTGTGGTAGACATCAATTTTATTTTGCAATCAATTTAGCAAAAAGCGGCCTGGTTTTTACTAAATTGATCCCCCGCCACCCGCTTGGTGCCACACACTCATGACATCAGCGTCATTCAATGAATTTAGCTCCTCAGTTTTAAAGACAAAGGAGCTGAAAGATTGTGATACTTAATTAAGTAAAACAAATTATTAATTAACAAAGTAATAAATTGTATTAGGTTAATATTTTCTTAGGTTTTCGCGATTACTATACATAGCAATTAAACAAATTTAACGGTTTAAATCGCGTATATTTGACATTATTTATATGGGTGTCAGACACCCCGTGACCACGTCCACTGCAAAGTGTTCGAAACGTCGGGATATAAATAATGTCAAATATACGCGATTTAAACCGTTAAAGTTGTTTAATTGTATTAGGTTATTTGAAATAAAAATTAAATATAATGATCATTCAATGAGGTTTTGTTGCAAATTCGTAACCGGGCACACAATAGAAATGTCCCGTAAAAAGTGATTTTCTATCTGCCAACCCTAAACTGTGGGTTACGAGTGTTTTCGGGCGTAACTGGAAACAATCATTAATAGTAGACAGAAGTCAGACGAGCTCATTAGGTGTGAACGGTGTCGTATGCCGGGACGAAATCTGATCTCTTATACTCGTAATAGGTTCTCGGGTGTAGTCTGTGATGTGAACATTCGCAGTTCAAATGCGACCACACAATTGTAATGGGACCACACAAAGAATTGTTCGTGTGAGCGATTATGATGAACGACAGTATTAACAATTATACCATACCATACCATCAACCCGTGTCGCCCCACCGCTGGATATAGGCCTCTCCCAAGAACTGTTACCAAACAAGGTCTTTTGCTCGTCTCGTCCACCCATTACCGGTCTTTACCGGTACTTACTTTTAATCATTACTTTTTATCAGTAAAGATTAACAATTACATCGTTTATTTTTATGGGAGAGGCGGCAGACGGGCGGTCTACCAGATTGTAAGTGGCCACCATGGTTACCTGCAATACCAGTGGGTAATGCTTGTGCGCTGCCGACCTAGCAGAATACTATTTACAGCTTTCTTAAAGAGCCCCATGTCGTAGCTTAGTCCAAAACCCATAGTTATTGCCCCAAATTCCACAATAAGCGCACGCAGTAGCTCACTAGAAGTGCCAATGAACAGGGCTTTGATGACGAAAGCTGCGATGATAAAATGATGGAGTTGGCGTCAGACTAAACAGCTAGGCAAAGGCTAAGCAAAAAACCTAGGGATAAATAGATGTTACTTGTATCGTTTTTGGCTTAGACTGAGAACCTGTGACTGAAGAACTAGCTGTTACGCCCGTAGGCCTTCTCACACCCCCTCACGAGGGTGGAGGTAACTGTTCGGGACTGAGTCCCGAGTTCAGTAACATCTCCTCTGTCCGCTAACAGACAGGTCGCTATGTTGGCCCTCTCGGCCTTCAGGCTGTGAATAATGAAATTAAATAAAAGGACTTAGTTATCTATGCTGTTTTTGTACACGATATTTCACATACTTACCAGTATATTTTTCGATTTGTTTTGAAAAAAGCTCATCTAATTTTCTACGATTATTAATTTATAATTTAAAGTTCATGATATTTTTTGTTTCCTTTATAAATTTAAAAAAAATCCAATTAATCGTTATTTCAAATTACTCTTACTCGTAAAATAGCAGATCAGAGCGTCGCGCGTCTCCTGATAAAAGAATAAACAATGGTGTAAGAAGATGAATTTCCTGAACATTTGTAGGTGCAAGAAATTTTGTGGTAAATCTTTTTAATGCCAATCCCGACTGCTCAAGGCTGGATTCTAAGGTTTTCTGCAAGGACTAAACCTTTTTCAGGACGAATCACACGTTACCATCTAATCAAGATCTAAGTTGTAAGGTCTACAAGACAATTTTATGTTTCTCCAAAAAATAATATCTAAATAATAGGGGTTAAAGTATGAAATTGCCGTTTTATAGTAATAGATACTTTGAATTGACATAAAACCTTCATGGTGTGAGATTTTCGAGTGAAACTTTTTTCACATGATACCTATGAGGTTCTTGTTATAAAAAATGTGCAACATTCGATTTTCGACTTTCAATTGTTTTTTTTATTCAGCTTAGACGGGAAAGATGGATACTTCGAAAATCCGAGTAATCTTTGAATACGAGTGCCGACGCGGAACTAACGCGGCAGAAACAGCTCGCAATATCAATGCTGCGTTTGGAGAGGAGACTGCTCATGAACGAACCGTGCGTTTTTGGTTTAAACGCTTTCGTAATGGAAACTTCGACTTGAAGAACGAACCACGTGGAATACCGCCCACACAGGTGAATAACGCTGAATTGAAGGAGATGGTGGAAGCCGATCCGAGTCAAACTACCCAGGAATTAGCGGCATGGTTTAACGTTACCTTACCTACAATATTGACTCATTTGCATCAAATCAGTAAGATAAAAAAATATGAAAAATGGGTGCCTCATGATTTGACTGATCTGCAGAAAGAAATGCGTGTTGAAACTTGCGTTGCCTTGTTGAATCGGTACAGAAATGAAGGAATATTGGATCGAATTGTGACATGTGACGAAAAGTGGATTCTTTACGATAACCGAAAAATGCAATGGCTGACCCCAGACCCCAGGTCAAATGCCGCAACAGTGCCCTAAGGGAAAGCTTACCAATAAAAAGGTAATGGTAACTGTTTGGTGGTCTATTCATGGTGTTATTCACTATATCTTTCTCAAGTCTGGTCAAGCAATAACAGCAGATGTTTACTGTGCCGAACTTCGAACAATGATGGCGAAACTAGCAGTGAAACAGCCCCGACTCGTGAATCGATCTTCACCATTATTGCTCCATGATAGCGCAAGACCTCACACTGCACGAGAAACTGTTGTAACTCTATAGGAGCTGCAGTTAGAAACCATACGTCATCCTCCGTACTCGCCAGAGCTTGCTCCAACGGACTACCATTTTTTTCGTGATTTGGACAATTTTCTACGTGGTAAAAAATTTTCTTCCCAAGGCAGTACAAAATGCTTTCACACAGTTTGTCGAATCTACATCCCCAGAGTTCTATCGCAAAGGCATAAATGAACTTCCTATTAGATGGCAACAATGTATAGATAATGAGGGTAAATATTTTGATTAAATAAATATGTTACATTTTAGAAAAAATAGAGTTTTAATTTTTCAAAACAAATCGGCAATTTCATACTTTAACCCCAATATTAAACTTCTGGCCTTTGTTCTTAGAAAATATGTATGTGAAATTTAGCAAAATGATAAAAATAACTGATTATCTTTGCAAAAATGATTTGCAGAAAATATCTAGGCGATATTACTAGTGTCTATAATATACATATAACTATCGATGGATTCCAATACTGCAAGGCGTTAGTTTGATTTTGGATTGAACAAAAACTTGTTTTAAGATAAAATATATTTAGGTGTTTGTAGTTTGTGTTGGTTTTTCTGTGAATCTTTGAACTTACAACACAGGCAATTCTAGTATAGTCGTTAAATTTGACTTATTTATTTATGTATCTTTTAATACAATAGACTAATATAATAGTAGAGATGTGATAGCCTAGAGGTATCTATTATTGACTCTCAATCGTTAAGTCGTTATTTCAAATCCTCGGCCGACACTTAATAAAATAAAAAACTTAATACAATATATAAATACTCGAGAATAAATATAGAAATCTGAAGAATGTCTCTCCACCAATCGGCACCGGGCCCGATTACTAGCGGAGGCACAGGCTTCCCTTGTAAATCGCTACTGCAGGGCCACAGGCAGGGTACAGACGCGTGGACGTTATGGGCTAGTATCCACAATAGTATAGCGTCGGGTTTATACGTATGCGTATTTGTATGCGGACTGTACTGTACTGACTACGTTTTCTGGTACCTAATCCGCAATCTATCTGTCTACGACAAACGTCGGCCCACTTTCACCCATTTCTTACTTATTAGTTCGCATGAATTTCCTTGTTTGCGAAACACCCAGGAGCCAAAGATAAATATAAAGTTTGCAGACGCGACAGTTCATAAATTATTTAGCATGTTTAAGGTCAATGTCCTAAGTGCGACGCGCCGATGTTATCGCTGAGGCTAGCACAGATTGATTTCATTAGCGTAGATGTGAAACTTCATCAATATTTTATAAATATATCAGAGAAACTTATATATGTTTATGTATATTATATGATATGATAATATCATATAATACATAATGACTTGATGGAGACCGCGTACCGGGAAGCGCAGCGTGGGACACCCTCTGACCAAGTGGACTGACGACTTGAAGCTAGTAGTGGCTGGATGAGAAGAGTGGTGGCCAGCCTTGTAAGAAGCTTGTAATCCAGCTGTGGAGAGACGTAGGCTAATAGTATGTTATGGTACTATGTAATGATGGATGATTTTAATCGTTGGTATTCGTTGCTCTGAAAAGTATAGTTTAACTGAAAGTATAAATTCACAGCTCTTAGAACTCAAGAGCGTGCTTCGACCTTGCTTACGGATAATGTCCGTATTCACTAGATGTACTCGTATCAACCTACTCAGAAAGTTCTGGGACAAACAATTTTTGTCTATAACATAAAAACAAAACATTCCAAATTCAAATTTCCCTCCACATTTTTTACGAGTTGAATCAAAATATCGTGTTTCATTATAAAATGAATACTCGACTGGAACATTCCCGTGGATATGATTTTATATGACTTTAAATCCTGAACCTGAAATCTTTAAAACCTGAAAATTATTTTAATAGACTTCAAATGGTGTTTGCAGACAAGTGCCCTTCTAAGGCAACTCTGTATTGTTGGTACAATGAATTTAATCGTGGTCGTCTATGTTTGACCGCAAAAAGAAGCTGTCGTCCTAACAAGTTCGTATCAAATGGTGTCGTGATATGATAACAAAATTTCAAGCAGGGGCGTCGCAAATACGCCATTGTCACAAGTGACGAATCTTGGATCTACCAGCATGATCCAGAAACTAAGCGTCAATCTTAATCTGTTTGACTGCTTCAAAGTGAGCCAACGCCTATCAAAGCGATGGAAAGAAAATAATCTCAAGTTTTTTCACTTTAACTGACTACCTGATAGCTGTACCTTTACGAAACCAAAGCAGCATTAACGCAGAATGGTACATAGCCACGTGCTTGAAAAACGTTTTTATTGCAGTGACGAACGACCGTCCAAACAGGTCTCCGCCAACTGCCATTGCACCACGATAACGCGCCCGCGCCAGCTCACTCAGCGCTTGAAAACAGTCCCCCTATTAAAGTTTTAGACCATCCTCCTTACAATCCCGACTTGGCACCTTGTCATTTTTTTATTCCCCAAAATTGAATCCCAACTAAAAGGGCAGCAGTTTTCGTCACCGGAAGACGCACTGGCTACATGCAAAAAGACTGTGAATCAGGTACCTACTCGAAGAAGAGTGGATAAAATGTTATCAAAATTGGTTCAGACGCGTGAAATTTTGTATAGATGCAAGTGAAGAAAGAGTGCTTTAACAAAACGCAATAAAAAAAATTAAAACATATTTTTCTTTTCGCTAAACTTTCTTCCCCACGAAATTTTTGCGTTAATGTATTTAAAAGCATATGAAGAAGGACATAAGGTCTCTTTTTAGGCGTACTCACCAGGCAAGGAGGACGGCCGTTGCAAGAACTATACCGGTTACATAAGGTTGTATTGTGCTGTTTGCGCCAAAATCAGCCTATTGTTTGTAATTTGAGAATAATCTGAACCGGAGTTTATATTTTATTGAACACTTGAAAATACCTACTTTATACTATTGAATTTCATACCAATTTCACTAGTATATTGGCAATTCACTAGGGTAAGAGTGCACGCTGCAATCCAACAGTCGCCGGGCGTGCTCGACTGGCCGCGTTCCCACTCTCTCACAGAAGACTACCTTGAAATGTACTGCATTTCCCACTTTATCTTATTTCCCCAATGTACGTACGTGTTTCGGTAGTGAGTGAGTTGTGCCAGAGCCCATTTCCATCCTATCCCTCCCCATTTTCCCAACCCTTTCTCCAAATCCATTCCTATATCTCCAAAGGTAGGCAGCGCATCCGGGGGCAACGTTTGTCATTCTAGACTAGTTGACATGTATCGCGAATGTCTATGGGCGACAGTATCCACTTACTATCAGATGGACTGTATGCTCGTCTGCCGCCTTCGTCCATAAAAAAAAATGGCAAGTACTTACCAGTATCGGTGATTGATTGTTCTCAAACTGTTTAATTTGACAATGTTTTGTTTTGTAACACGATGCCGCTATGTTTCACTTATTGATTGTTCTCATATCATTTTTGGACGAAAATATTATGGATTTCTCTTTGAAAACGTTAATGAAATGGCTTTTTTGTTATTTTTTCTATACTTCATTATTATGTATTTCTTGTTTAAAAAGTCATTGCGTACGTATTGTTTGAAATGATGAATGTTGGCATGCCTGCATAAGCGCCATATACTCTGGCGATTAGGAATAAAGATTAAAAAAGATATGATGAAGAATAGTGAACAACATTACCCAATCATCTACCATCTCAATCCGCTCATTTTATTTTCTTTAACATATAGGTGTAAACATTGATTTATCGCTTCTACAAAAATACACTTTGAAAATGAAAGTTTTATTCTTTGACACTTATGATTTACTTGAGCGGTCGAGACTACCTGAATGACCTTGGGCTACAAAATGCATTGTGAAGCGATACCGCCGACAAATGAATGCAGTTTAATGTCCAATTTATTGGTCGAAGACCATACGATCAAATGATTTTAGGACGTTGCGAAGCGAATAGTTTTATTGTATGAACAAGTTACACTGGTATCAAAAAGTAAATATTTGTTTTTATTTTTCTATTGGTTATTAATACAAAGTTATTAAAAACAAATTTGCGATTTTGTTCCTCCCATTTTTGTATAAATTCCATCGCATAAACAAATGGAACATTCAAATGGAATTGAGCAGGCCACCTTGCTAAACGAGGTGATGACAGGTGGAGTAAGATCTTGAGAGAGTGGTGGCCGGGGCAAGGTAAACGAAGCGTTGGTCGTTTGGCGGCAAGGTGGGTCAATGACGTGAAGAGAGTTGCCGGAGGGATATGGTTTAGAACAGCGCAGGACCGAGGATGGTGGCACAAACGAAGGGAGGCTTATACTCAGCAGTGGGTGGAAACAGGTTGATAAATATGAATAAGTAACTGATTTTTTTATTAGCTGGTATTCTTTACTGAGAAGCCCCACCCACTGACACAGCTTTTTAGGTACAAAAACTGTGCCACTGAGCTAAACTTTCAGCCATTTTTTTAATTTCCGGGAAAGCGAGTTTCCTTAAGATGTTTTTCTTCACTGCGGAGCTATTGAAAAATCTATACCTTTATAGGAACTCATTGGGTGGAGTGGACTTTTAACTTGAGAACTAAATGAGTCGAGAAATAATACGAAAATTGAAATGAAGTTGTTTTGTACTTATATGTATACTTTACATAATTATTTATAATATTTATACGAGTATGCAGTATAGTTTTGCATACTCCATATACAGTAATCAGCTCTTTTTTCGTCCATTATTATACATAGGCGGCAAATTGTCTTGTATACGAGGGATAAATTGGGCCTTAAAACTGCACGCTGACCAAGCGGGTTCGCGAGTCTATTCTGTTAAAGTCTATTCTTTCTATTCTTGTAGTTCCTCTGCTTCTGTGGTAGCCGCTTTGTTATCACCTTTTAAGACAAACATGGGAAGAGATCACAGCCGGTTAACACCACACCCCACAAAATAATAATTTATCAATTACGTGTAAGAAATATGTAAATGAAAATAACCTTTAGGGGATTCACCGAAAAAAGGTATGAACAATAATTCCAGATTCGATGAAGTGAGCATATTTTTTCGGGAACACGATAGTGTTATCGAAATATCATATTTATTACATCTTTCACATTTCTCTCTTTTTTCTCTAAATACCCAAGGGAATGAGCCCTAACGTGGGCGACAAATAAAATACCATTTTTGTAATTTTTCCCGTTGCTTTTATTATTTTATTGCTGCTGTTGCGTGTGTTACTCCTTCTAGGATGAAGAGAAGCCGTTAACTTTATTTATTTTTATTGTTTTTTCCTCTAGCATCCAATTTAGATGCAGTGAGTCTTAACCTGCAGTACAGTCAGTTGCATTTTTTACTGTATCCCTCTTCTCTTATCCTTCTTATCCATATCCTTCTTCATCATTCCTCATTTACTCATTCTTCGTTTTCTCAACTCTTTTTCCATATACTATTCTTATATCTCTAAAGGTAGACGGCGCATCCGGGAGCATGTCAATGTTTGTGATTCTGGTTTAAAGTTCACATGTATCGCGGATGAATCCAAATAATAAAACAAACTACGCGTAAAACTAAACTTCGCAAATATAATTAATTTACAAGGAACACCTTTTACATATTCAATAACTTCAATCCAATTTAATTCAATTTTTTTATTCACACAGAGTATAAGTACGTTGATGCCCTGACTCCCACACTTGGGAAACTTGTATTTCAGGAGCCAAACACTATCACGATGTATGTCAACAAATTGTCTCATGTAATTAATAATTATTCGTTAGTCGTTATTTTTAATTATTGTAGTAAAACTATAATAAAGAAAATCACTCTCATGTGAATGTATGTATGTATGAATGTATATATATATATGTAGGTATATGTTTGTATAATAATATATTATTAGTATGTAGTAATTATATAATAAATGTAGTGTTTATAGTAGTGTATTTAGGTAGGCAGTATGTCTGCCCATTTCATTGCTCATCCATCGCTCTTCTACGTTTGCTGGTCGAAATATCCTATGGGCATATAAGCACTCCTTTTGTATGTATTTCTATCATTTGTGTGAACAATAAACTATACAAATAAAATAAAATAAATAATGAATTTACACTTTGAAAGTAAAACGAATAAATGTGAAATTATTCAATAAATGAGTCAATAACATCATTTTAAATGTGTTTATGTAATACTAGTTAACAAAATGAACACGAAATTAAATAACGAAAGTACCAGAAAATAACCTGAAGTATAAATTATACATAATATGTAGGAAACTATGAACCGTATCATGTGAGCGGTTGTCAATGTTTATATTCAAATCATTTAAAATGTATTTAATGTATCTTTATGTCTCCTATCAATTATATCTTATGTGCTTTTCGTATTATATCTGAGTAAATTCAGCATTATGAGTAGATTCTCATAAATGAATAATTATGACCTTGTAAATCTATCTGATGAAACAGAAAAAAAACATTCAGAGTACTAAAGTAATAATACTTCTTTCTTGATTTCGCCGTTTCAGTAGTCGAGTAAAAATAGAATTAAATAATATTTTATCCAGAGGCGTTATTTTTGTGTTCGACTGTACCTCGTAGGAGGGACAATAAATTTTAATTGTAATAAACGCGCACCTTTTACGATACTGATGGGAAAGTTCCTGTGTCAGCACGTGTTTACGAGTAGTGATGGACCATGCACCGGAGGACCATTGTGGAGGTTTTTAGATTCTTTTAGGCATTCAAATATATCCTTTGACGTCCGAAACAAAATAAATTCATCGACGATTATAAATAGAGCCATTTACTCATTATAATGTCCTAGTATTTTGTGTTTTGTTCACTAATACCGAATCAGTTTAAGTCCTACTGTCGGGGCTAAAGTCTCCTTGAAATCGCAAGGGATTTTTCCACCCACAACCCACCACCCCGGCCTAATGTAGATTGGTAGTATATTAATTAAAATTACATAAGTCTATGAATAAAGGAATAATAAATATGTTCACAAAGGAAAGAATTTCCGGGTTTTTAAATTTTGGAGACTAATTAATATAAATAAAAATAAAATCTTTGTATTTTTCAACATTAAGTAGTTAACATTTAAATAAGTATACGAGAAATTATTATTTATGTATCAATTAATTTATTTAATTCGATTCGGGCCCGCGTTAGATTGCGGCACGAAGCCTCCTATATAGCGAGTGATACTAAGAAAGGGAGTGGAACGTTGGAGGCTGATGTTATTAATAAAAATATTAAGAGAGAAATACGGTTGCCTTGTGTCTCAACAGTGTATTAAAGTACCGAATAAATACCGTAGGCTCGTTTAATTTATATTTAGTAACATAGTTGTGTGAGATATTACTTATGAAATTTTTCTTTATGGTTTCATATCTTTTATGCATCCAGCCAAAGGTTATGCATGTTAGGCATGGTATGCACCAGTTATGCATGGTTACGATGAGGTTGTATAAATAAGCAAAGCCTTGTCTAGAACTCGTCTCGGCGATTGTGAGTAGTATAGTAGCATGTGTCGCATAAGTTTTTATGAATGAAAATATAAATACACATTACTGAAGACAGACTTTTAAAACGCCGCCAAGTGCCAGAATGAAGTACCAGAATATGGTAGTAAGTGCGTTCTTAATTTATTTTATCATTTATTTTATTTATTGCTTTATTGCAAATTTATTTTTGTTATTTATTATTGCCATATATATAATTGCAAATAATTATACATTTATTGCATACAATTTATTTATTGCAAAAGTTTTTGTCAGATTTTTTTAAGAATGAAGTTTGAATATAAAAATAATGTTCCTAGTTCCAAACAACATTAGTAGCGCTAATGTTCCTAGTTCTAAATGGCCCATTAGTACCGCTGAAGCTGAAATAATGAAATTTAGACAGCAATTTCCTTTTATGATGAAAATTCTCACTGAGAAGGAATTTCTCGAAATTCTACCCCGTATTTTAACGTCTTTTAATTGTGACAGGGGACTGAAATACAGACTGTTAAATTTTATATTAAATCACGTAAATTTTCTGTACTACATGAATAATAAACACGTTTTAAATAATAATTTCTAGTCAGATTTTGTTTTATATGATTATTGCGTTATTATTACCTGTGATACAAAGTGTGTTTGTTCTAACTATTGAAGAATATTACATGCGAAATAAATAGTGCTGAACTCTCGACGCTAAAGCGCTGTGTGAGCCTTGACATTCGAGCGTTAAACGCTCGTCGTAAACGTTATAGTTCAAGATTTTAAAGTTTGATGTTCTTTAAACCTTGAGGCTAAAAGTTAGTGTTAAAAACGGTTAAGGTTCTTAAGTTACATTACCAGTAACTTAGTGCTCGAGCGCTTAGCGCTCATTTTTTTCATTTAAATGATTTCAATTTTGAATTCATGTAAAATTCAACATCTTAAAGTCAGATACGTCCGTTTCTTCGCCAGCCCTAAGAATAATGTATTACATATTGACGTCGAGAATGTAGGCGTAATCGCCACAATTTTGGCACTTTCTCACACCACTTACGCAAACAAAAATAATCTCTACTACTTTATAATAAAAGTTATCTTAAAATCATAGAAAATAGCTATAAGACATATGATTTGTTGACAGGCATTAATCATTTGCCAGTTTTCTTTTTTCCTATCTGCCATTATTTGTATTTTCGTTCATTCTCGTTCATTCAGTAGTTAACGTGATAATTAATCTTTTGTTTTTCATTCATAAGTCATGGTTATGTATCAACTAGTGCTGGGCCGAATATTGATTTTACCGAATACGAACATTCCGCCGAATGTTCGGTACAATGTTTGCCGAACCGAATATTCGGCAAAATTTGGCGCGCTTTATCGGGAAAGTACTGTAAGTTTATAATTGTTTACACGCACGTTTAATAGCATTAACAGATTATTTCCAAATAAAAGTGAGCAATTGTTTTTTTTGCACCACAACTTGCCTCTTTGTGAATTAGAAATACTAATTAAACAAAGATATTTTATGTAATGACATAGATAATTAGACTAATAATTTGACTAGAATGTTGCCAAACTAAATCAGAATCAAATCATGGTGGAAAATAAAGACTGCTAATACGATAAGTCAAGACTACTGAATTTTAAAATGGAACACTGCATGTCAAACACCATTCAATTTTCAAAGCACTCATTTGTTTTATATTTGTGGCGGCAATTTGAATTCACTGGACCAAACAGTGGCACTGGATGGATGGAGGCTTCATCACTAAATTCTAACATAAGTTAGAAGACCGCAACGAAAGTCATAAAAATTAATTGAACGAAAATGTTCTCTTGTTAAATTAATTTTTCCGCAAACACTTAATTTTGAAATTGCCCCCAGAAATAAAGAAACAAATGTTAGTTTCGAAAAATTGATGGCGTTTGACAAGCAGAGTTCTATTTTCAAAATTCGAATTTGTTTTTTTTCTATCGTATTGTACAGTAGCCAGCTCTAAGAACTTTTAGTTTGACCAATCGTAACTAACAGTGCCCGCGACATCGTGTGCGTAGACGATTGGTACTCTTGGTACGATTGGTACCAAACGTACTCTACGTTTGGTTTGATTGTTTCCCGTGGGAAATCTATAATAATTGATCTCGATGTAATACTTAATTTTCTTAATACTGTTGCATAAATGCCAACTTGAGGCATAAATTTAAGACATAAACGCCCGTTGTCTGCTGACCTCAGGATGTCTTTCCCTACGATAGCGCCGTGGTTGCCTTCCACTCACTTTATATCCATTTCGTTTAAGTACCTCCTGAACATGTAACAACTCATCCTTTAAATGTTCAGGGTCATTGTCTTGTGCTTTAGTATTCAAAGAAAAAGCTACTGTAGTTCTCAAGGGTGGTGATGTGAGGAGGAATAGTAATACTCCATTAAGACTGTATGGTATATACAACGTCCTCCAAAGTAGCGGAAACCCCACGCACACCAAAGGATGTAATACCATCAGGCAGTTCCTACATAGGCCAAACAAAGCGCACAGTTGCAGAAAGCGGTCAAAGAACATATCGCAGCTGCGAAGAATCTACAGACGAATAAATCGACGATAGCGGACCATGTACTCAACGCTGGGATCAATCACTGGATAGAACTCCATAGTCCAAAAATCCTCTCCACTGATTTCTTCAGGAGTGCCTGAAGCCATTGAAATAAAAAAAAAAAACAGAAATTTTAATCGAGAAGATGGATACAAATTGTCCTCGACATGGAATCCAGTGATTAATAAATTTAATAAAATTAAACCTGGTATTTTTTCGTCTGACGATACTTCTGATGTTGTGAGTGTTGTGTGTCGCAACTTTCTGGATTACCAAGACCAAACATCATACATCCCCTATGCACAAGACAATGTATACGAGGCATGCAGTGGATACATATGCCGCTGGATAGGGCTCATCAAGCTCTATAATATTTCTTTAATTTTTTTTGTTCTAATACGTACTGAAATGACAATAGTCAAAACCACTCCCAATGGCGCGTGCTATGGGTATTTTTTATTTTATATTCAATTGTGACGCCCGGCTTCCTTTTAAAGGCAAGTATAAAGAACATCAATTAAACCAGCAGCACTTGACGTTATAATTATGATTCTACTAGTAATGAACTGACAGCAGCCATAAATAATCATCTAGAACTCTGACAGCGTTAAATTTCTCTCGCAGGTTTCTTACGTGGGAAGTGTAAGGTCGACGTAATTATGTTATTACGATTTACGTAAGTAATTGGACTAGTGACAGCCTTCGGGTTTGACGTTAAATGTTCGTACTTAAATCCGTGTACATATCCTTAATATTGATATTGTAATATTTATTCAAATCTACCTATATTCTATTTGGAGTGACGATGGTCGATATGATTTTTTTTTTCTAGAAAGAGGACGGCGGGTAGACAGTCCATTTAAGTGGATAAGTGGACACTGTCGCCCATGAATATTCCGATTAAGACTTTTTTATTGATTTGGGTTGAAATTTCCTTGTTTCAAGAATCTGTTTAAACGAAAACATGCTGCAACTCTAAAAAAAACATTTGATTTTTATTTACTACGATTAATTATTATTCTTTAAGATTTTATTAAATTATTAAGTTTCATTAAAATTAGTTTTATAAAGATTTCATTAATAAAATGCAATAATTCACATTATCTGAAAATCTAGAACCGAAAATAAGCTAGCTTTGTAGCATTATGTGACATGTAAGTAAATTAACAAAAGTAAAGATCATCGCTTACTGTGGATTTTTTAAGAAATGCTGGTATCTTTCCAGAGATGTAAATTGTATTTACTTACTCAACTTTAAAAGAACGACTATACTGTGAACTGAGTCATGATTGTAATAATTTATAGTAAGATGATACTGTTGTCACACAATGGCATTAGTTAATAGTTACTTCTGTAACCCGTTTTAATAATATTTGCGACAGTTGCCAACGACAGTTGCCAAAAGAAACAATACCTAAACGCTGTCGTTATTAATGACCTATGCTGATACAATCGTAGACGCGTCAACATTTGGAAATTTAAGACAAAATTGGAGAAAAGGGAAACAAATCAAGAACTCAGAGTATAATGCGGTAGGTGTTATCATCTTTTTATTTTATCTGCTTTCTATTCGGTGGATGGGATTGGATGAGTTGAAAGGAAGCAGGCTCCGGCATCTCACTCCCAAAATACACGAGCACGATTGACTTCCGTGGGATCTAACCTGTCGTCTGTGAGCCGCAGTAACTTGCGCGCCAAAAACGCAAGCGAATTTTTGATTTTTAGTTTACATTGAACTATTCACGTCCTAAAAAAGTCATTAATCCTGATTTTACCCTATAGGGTTTTACAATACTCTTACAATACAATACTTACAATAAGTAGTTGCCAGCTTTCTTTTTATTTTGTATGTTCGGCATACATGTGGTCCCCACCAACTTTAAAATATCACCACCCCACCCCATCTCTTCTCACGGGTAGGCGACTAAGGGATTACAAAGCCGCTACCACAAACCTTCGCCAGCGTGGCGTTTTAAGGCCATACATGCACAAGACAGTGTGCTAGAGGAGGCCCACTGGACGATAAAAGTGATGGCGGTGAGGGCGATGTTTAGGCATTATAGGGTAATAATTGTATTAAATATTCTTTCCGTTGTTAATCTAAAAAAGAAGTTGATATCATGCTTTTCTAAGTTATGAAAAAGTCAGTTAAATAACCAATATTTTCCATCATGATGTAATTATTCCGATATTGTATCCAAGTGTTTAAAAATAACAAAATAAATCACAACAGAAAATAATAATAAATATTAATAATTTCAATTAGCTTTAAAATGGACTGAAGCTAATTAGATAATAATCAACCGCATGCCATTTAATTTGCAACCGGCTATGTCTCGATACAAAAATCTTGACACAAGAATTTCATGTCAATGTCGTAAAAAGGGGGGAAGTGTGCAGTTCAACAGGATATCGAGCTGATAACAATAGATCTATTATGAGCACTATTCAGGTAGCCTAGTGTATAATTAGGTTGCGAAACGAAAGGCGTCTGTCTCACTGAGCAGTGCGTTGCGATGACGTCAACAAAATATATATTATATTTCTATTATACACAGTAATGTAATTTATTACAGTTAACAAAATATCCGTTTAAACTCTACAGCGTGCAATTAAAGGATAAGGTTTCAGATTTTTTATCCTAGAATTTAATGAGGGCGAAAAACGAAATATGTAGTCCTTACAATTTGTTTGACGGTTGTAATATTGTCTTTTGTTTTATTATTAATAGTGATAGGAATAGATTCGTAAGATTAAAAACACAACTCATTACTAATTACTTCATTTTCGTTTATTGCTTCTACATTTTTACATCATTTCTACATCATCTTCATTTAATTTATACTTTAATTTTTAATTTTCGAGAAATTATTTTAAAAAAAATTCATAAAAATAGTCATTTTATTAATAAAAAGTCATTTTTCAAGTTAAATAAATTTAATCTTGAAAATTATTAATTTGTAAAGATGTTGAAATGACGCGAATATTATTTTAAAGTAGTTAAGACATTGATATAAAAAGTATAAGTCAATGAGCTAAGATATTTTTTTTTCTCAATCCCCTTTTGAAATTAATTAATTTAATATATACCATATCATCAGCCTATGTCTCTCCACTGTTGGATATAGGCCTCTCTCGCACCTCACCACCACACACGATCCTCGGCTCTGTTCATCCAACCACCACCGGGGAATTGCTTTAAGTCGTCGGTCTACCTGGACGATGGCCGGAGGGTGTCCCACACTGCGCTTCCCGGTATGTGGTCTTCATTCGAGGACTAGTTATCGGTCCCAAGGCAAATATGACCTACCCATTGTCACTTCAATATGCCGACTCTACGAGCTATGTCCGGTGACTTTAGCTCTCTCCATAGCTCTCTAAGTGACCTTGAACTTATGGATCAGGCCTACTGTTAGAGGCCACGTTTCGGCACTATCTAATAAATAGTTATTATCCAGGCATTATTATCTAATATATAGTTGAACAAAAAATTGTTTGTAATTATTAAAGACAGCATAAAAATAATGAGTATATACTCGTAAATGAGTCCTCAGAATATATCAAGTATCGGATATTATTTTGTACTAAATTAATTCTAGTCACTAGAATGTATTATTTATCACAACCGCTAACTGGCGGGGCAAACCGCTCACTCATAATATCTGTATGGAATAATTGTTATTTCAAAAATTTTACTTAATAATGCAATCGCCAAGTGAAATAGAAAGAGCATGCATATAGCGAACTAAACTTAATATAATATAAACTTATCCCTCGGCTGTTAATGTAACAACTGATAAAACACCGGATTTTAATTATTTTGCAATTTTGCGAACATATAAAAACCAAAAGAGCCACCTAGTTTTTACTACGCATTGACCAATAAGATAAATAAGGGTCATTCCACGGCCCTTTCATGTACTTATGTATGTTTTCTATGACACATTTGTCCTATTTGCAAAGTGACATCTTTAATTACACACAGTACTCCTTCACTTTATTCGCAGTAGAGGAACTTGTAGGTATAACTGAAATTGTGACTGAATGTGACACAACTCTAGCACAAAACAGATGTCTAGCACAGCAAAATATATGTCCACGTATCAGATCATAGGGCCAGGGATTTTCTGCTTTCTGCCCATTGAAGTTCTGTCGTCGGCAGTCGATACATGATAATCTATTTACGTATTATTTTCGAAGTATTCGCTCCATAGTATTTAAAAGTTGATGCGGAATTATTTGTGATAAGACTTTATAGAGAATGGACAGTATAGTGAATGGTATACTAAATACAGTCGCAGAGGTCTTCTTACTTGAAAACCACGATCAGAATGTTCTCTAGTCATCTGGGGCAATTTCTTCGTCTCATATATTCTTTATGGAGTTAGGGTGATAATGGCTGCCTAATTGTAATTTGATCTAATGCATGAGTTTTACCATCTTTTGGCAAAGCGCTTCTTTGCTAATGGGATTTATTTTTCTAATTAGATAGACGCACGGCGTCCAATGCATTGTTCCTTTCAGTAAATTTACCAGCAGTTTGAAGTAAAACGGAGCGCGTTTGCCCCTTACGAACGATCCAGCCCGGTGGTTTCTCTATTGTTCATAGCTTACTGTGATAAAGGGACTTTCATGACCTCTTTTCTGCGTAGATTTCTGTTTTGGGAACAAACAGATGTGTTTGATTGTGCGTGATACTTTGCACAAAGTGTACGTACTGTTAGACGGGGAATCTTTGAAGTCTTTTTAAAAAAGGTTGTTTTTACAAGCACATATATTTATTTCAATTCAAACTTATTTTAGGATTACAGGATGATTTTAGTAAATGTCTAGACGCGTCGCGAGCTGAAGGAAGACTAACTCTTTGAGTTGAATGAGAAACCATGGAGCTTATGCTTCCCATGGTGAAATCTAAGCTAGATAATAAGACGGGCAATATAAGATCATGTTAGGTTTATCTTAAGTATGGTTTCGGAGAAACCATTCATAAGGCGGATGCGGCTGTGGGAATATGGTCATTAATGACATGGATCTCGGGTATAACAGTACGAGACATGCGTTAATTAACTAGAAATATTATATACAAAAATAATGCATGATATGGTAGAATTAGTGTAGATTGTGACAATTCTCATTTATGTCATCATTTCACTATTTTTTTTTTTTTTAATTTGCTCATAAATTGAAAAAATCGGATTTTAAAATTTATTTGGTGATTGAAATCTTCAGCTCTTGTGGTAGCGGCTCTGTTATCCCTTAGTCGCCTTTTACGATACCCACGGCACGAGATGGGGCTATATAACCGGTCGATACCAAATGGCACTACACCAGTCTACACACCACCACCTCTGAAGAACTACACCACCTCTGAAGAAGTGGACTTGCCAACATGCATGGCCAGCATAGCACAGCAAGGGCATACATCCCTCATGTACAGGATAATGTGCACGATGAGGCTCGTGTCCAGCAGTGAATACTGAAATGTCTGGTTGCATTGCAATTGAAATCTTTCGGCGTCCGATATTTTAACTCGAGACCTAAATTGCTGAGTTATTAATGTCATCATAGAACAATTCTCGTTATCATCATCATTTCACTAAACATTTATTAAATTTGCGTAAAAATTAAAATTTTTCGGTTATTGAAATCTTTTGGCATCTGGTGTTGATTCAAGGCCGAAATTGTCTGATGCTGTTAATGTCAAAGAATAAAAAAACCTTAGCATAATATATTAAGTAAGTAATCCCATTTCTTAAGAGCATCCATTGTTTCAAATATTCTGTCAGCTAAGAACTTCTACCAATCTTTTTTGTTCTAACATCTGTTTAAACATCGATTTACAATATTTACCCAATAAAATTGAATGCATTTTTTGTTATTTTCAAGAGGATAGATTATTACAAATTCTGTCAGCTAATTAAAGATATCTTCTTAAATCGTCTATCTTTGTAGTTCTAACAAGTATCTAAACTTCAACCTATTTACTGACTACAATTGATGGCATTTTCTCGGAATAATTAGGTTATTTCCTCGTTCTTGGTGCAAAGTAAACGATTATAATTATATAGTACTTTGCAACTACCTGTATTTCATAGGTATTTTTATAATTACTCGTGGAGATAATATTATAATTATATGAGAGTACATATTATTATGTAGGGACTTCCCTATTGAACCAAACATGCATTTTCATGACTTGTTCAATTTGAGTTACTTTTATAAGTATTTTTAAAACTATATTCAGACTAGCTGTTCGGCCATTTTCTGTGACTGAACGTAGTATAAAACTTTTTTATAGAAACATAATCTCATACGAGCAGCGGTCCACGTTGTGGTATCTCTCTCTAGTCATCTGTGGTGATTTCTTCGTCTTATATTATTTTCTTTATGGATTCAGGGTAATAATGGCTGCCCTTTTGTATTTTGATCTAATACAGGAGCTTACGTCCTAGTACGAGCTAGTACGCCCACAGGGAATTGACAACATTCCATTTGAGAAAAAGGTCCGGGGCTATCTCTTGTTAGCAAAATTTAAAATACTGTTCGGCCATTTTCTGTGACTGAACGTAGTATAAAACTTTTTTTTATAGAAACATAATCTCATACGAGCAGCGGTCCACGTTGTGGTATCTCTCTCTAGTCATCTGTGGTGATTTCTTCGTCTTATATTATTTTCTTTATGAATTCAGGGTAATAATGGCTGCCCTTTTGTATTTTGATCTAATACAGGAGCTTACGCCCTAGTACGAGCTAGTACGCCCACAGGGAATTGACAACATTCCATTTGAGAAAAAGGTCCGGGACTATTTCTTGTTAGCAAAATTTAAAAGACAAGAAATAATTGTCAATGGAAAATATGACAATAGACAGTACATAGAGTTAGACGGACATAGCAGATTTTGTTTGGCGGTTGGCAACTCTGGTTTGTTTACAGATGTCACATATGATAGTTGCAACTAGTCAACGTGGAACACTATACGAAAATTCAACGCAGTATGAATTTTAGAGCAGTATGAAGTGGACCATCATTTTAGCGAAAAAATCATCTTTAGTGACCAGGCCCATCTTCACCTTGATGGATACGTCAGTAAGCAAAATTGTCATATCTGGAGCTTGGAGAATTGTCGTGAGATTCTGAAAAACAGATGCATCCTCAAAGAGTTACAGTTTGGTGCGGCTTTTGGTTCGGCGGGATCATAGGGCCATTTTTTTAGGTATCGGTATTTAGGTAGGCATGTAGTGGTATCGGAACAT
The DNA here is from genome assembly GCA_914767545.1 of Sesia apiformis. Lineage (NCBI taxonomy): Eukaryota > Metazoa > Arthropoda > Insecta > Lepidoptera > Sesiidae > Sesia > Sesia apiformis. The sequence continues at coordinate 4,026,351 of OU611968.1, forward strand.
GCTACAGGAGGTTTTTTGATACCAATTGGAAGATATGGACCTTGATCAACTGTGGTTCCAACAGGACTGTGCCACATGTCACACAACCGGAGAAACTTTATATTTTTTACGAAATTAAATCTGGCGTTCAATCTGGTCAAATAATTTGATCAAACAGCTTTGATCAAAATAAAATAAACTGGACTTTTCATTTCCGTCGCCTGCTGAAGAACTGTTAATTACGCTTTCCCAAGCGGCCACGGTCTGAACATTTTTACAATATACAAGTTAAAATAACAAAACTAAAACTAAAATCTAAGTCCAAAAACTAATTGCGAATAAAAATCCAACTTGCTCGTATCATCGTATGGTGTAACAAATATTATGACATAGAAGTATAGGCACGTAAAAAGGATCAAGGTTGGTTGTTCGGGGAAATGCAGGCGCAGCTGGTCGGCGGTAAAGTGATTTTATTATCGGCAATCCAACAAACAAGTTACTCACCTATCTTGAGTGAAATGTTTCCAATTCCTAGTGAACGTACTACAATATAGACGTGGATACTGTCGCTTGTGGACATCCGCGATACATGACATGTTCAGAATGTTCGGATGTTCAGAATAACATCCGAGATGCGTGCCACCGGATGTGCTGCCGACCTTTGAGTATTTAAAGGATTGATTTTGGAAATAGGGTTACGAAAATGGGGAGGGATAGGATAGAATGGGCTTTAGCATATCTCACTCGTTACCGAAACAAGCCCGCATTATACGTTGGGGAAATAAAGGGAGATAAAGTGGGAATTTCGATGTAGTCGTCTGTGAGAGAGGGGTAACATGGCCAGTCGAGTTCAGTGAGTCGGGTAGGTACTTCAAGTGATTGTGGAATTGTAGCATGAATCCTCCATTAGAAAACTTTTAACTTTGTATTAAAAAGTATTAATTGCAGGAGAAAGGTTTATTTTTATAGCTATCATTTTATTTCTATATAAACATGTTTAAAATACTCGTTAGATTATTTTTAACAATATTCATTAAGGGTAAAATTGGTTTAATATTTTGCCTGTAATAGAGAATATCTAGTGACCTTCATTTTGTTCTGAATATTTTTAAATAAGATTCTTACTAAACATTTCCTTAAAATAAATATTTAAGTAAAAAAATTGTAATTATTCGACATCCTTATATAGATTTATTGGAAAAATACTGAAAATCCTTCAACATGTAATTATTGGGTAATGAAATTTTATTCTGCTTTTAGGAAGGTGAAATCGCAAAGCGAATTTCGGAAAAAAAAATACATTTCCACTTAGGATATTCGGGTGAATATTCACAATACCAATAAGTTCAATTTAATTTGTTTTTAGAAACTGTCGTTACATTGACACAAACTGTTTGTGATTTTTTTTTATAGGAAGAAGGCGGCAGACGATTATACCTGGTAGTGAGTGGATACTGCCACTCAGGGACATCTGCGGTGCTTGCCAACGTCAGTCCAGAATGAAAAACGTCGCCTACCGTTGGAGATTCACGAATTGCTTTCGAGAAGATGGGATGGGAATGGGGGCTGTCATATTTCACTCACTACCGAAACACTTACGACGTGCGCGCACATTGTTAAATAGGATAAAGTGGGAAATGCAGTACTTTTCGAAGGAGTCTTCTGTGAGAGAGGGGTAACGAGATCAATCGAGTGCGCCCAGCGGCTGTTGTATTGCAGCGTGCACCCAATCCTCTATGTCAAATTTCAAGATCCTCTATGATTGGCCGTTAAGTATACAAATGTAAATAGAAGTATTCATCACATCGCTATTTACATTTGTATCGCACGCACAGCAGAGAGTGAGATACGCCAGAGCCGATTCCCATACCAACTTATTCGTCCTTATTTTCCCAACCCTTCCTTCAAATCGATTCATAAAAATCTCCAAAAGGCACCGAATCGGGGGGCGTGTAGACATTGTCATTTTGGACTGACGTTTATTTATTTAAGAACAGCCAGTGGTTAATTACTCCAATGCTTACATGTTGGCATTTATACTTAGCGGATGTCCAACTATCCACTTACTATCAGGTGGACGGCGTGCTCGTCTGCCGCCTTATTTCCATAAAAAATCGATTACAGTGGAATCAACGAGACATGAGCTTTGCATTTGTGTGAGTGCACACCGATAGTGTACAGCAGTGGCGTATTTTAAGATTTGGCGCCCTGGGCCTATAAGGTTTGCCGCCCCATAAATTAACGAAACAAAAAGCAAAAATCTTTTAATAATTAAACAGGCTATACAAAAGAATAAACATCATTATTAAATATTTGCATTTTTTTGCGATGCACAAATTGGTTGACAAATTCTTCAATGACACTGTCATAATTAACGGATACTGTTAAGTCAGCTATTAAGGTTATTCAGTATATTAAGGTTGGCTAAACTATTCAAACGTTCTTCGCTTATATGGGAATTAGGTGGCTTTTTAAATTTCTTCAGGCAAGTCAAGTCAAAAAGCAATAAAATAGAAGATAGGTAGGTAACGATTATGAAAGGCGCCCAAAGCTAACCTGCCGCCCCGGGCCATGGCCCCCATGGCCCTAGGGTAAATACGCCACTGGTGTACAGTGTGAACCATTTCGACCATCGGATTGGACAATTCGGCACCCACTCACACGGATGCCAAGCTCATGTCTCGTTGCAACAATAGGATTGGACATTCGGCACCCACTCACACAGATGCAAAGCTCACATCTTGTTCATTTCACTGTACACGCTATTAAATTAGTTGTTAAAGAGCCCCAAAGGAGTTCGTTTTTGTTCTAACGCCTTTGTGTTCTTTGTTGGCCATTCTAATGCTAAACGCCTTTATCATCGCTTTCTAATGAATGGAATTGTTTCATCTATAACTTCAATCAATTTACACACACACCCCATTCATATCGAATAGTTTATTGTAATGGTTGTATGAACCTCAAGGCTACATTCTGACTTGCCGTGTGTTATTTTAGATCGTGGCAGGGAAAACGTTTTGTTTGTAAATTACATGTGAGCACATCACGTGTGTGCGTTTTGGAATTAGTCCGAGCTTTGTTTTAATAGTCCAGGAGTTGGATATGAAGTTTTAATGACTTTCAAAGTTCCGAAAATTTTCATTAAGGGATTAATGAAATTTTTAGGAAGACCGAGCAAAATTAATCAGTAGTCAAGTTTACTATATTATATGTATTGTAGGTTAAGGTATATATTGTATGGGCCTTAGTTGCCTCAAATAAATAAATTAATTAAATAATGCAATCTAATTTGGCGCAAAAGTTGGGGTCTAATTGTGTTGGGGTTAAATTTGTAAATGAGCTGGGTTAATTTAAGGAGTAAGTAATTGTAATTGTAAGTAATTGTAAGGAGCTCGGTTAATCGGTTAACGCCCATAATAGTGTCATTATGGGGCACGCGCCTAGACTATCGCTAAACGTAGAATGCAACAGCTCATAGAACAAAAGATGTTAATAATATCTTTGTATGATTGTAAATTCTTTGTGGGTCGCGTGACGTCACATGGTCTTCGGGTTTCTGGCCATTTTACAATTTATATTGCTTGATAAACAAGTAACGTTGCTGCCGATAGCTTCCTAATCGTATTTCACTTATTACGTAAAATATTACTAATGAAATTATATTTCTATTATATTTTATTACATGAAACACAATACGAAACTAAAAAAAAATGTTTAGTGCCAACGAGGCGCCAGCGCCGGTTTTTATTACGTAATTAAAATAGGTAGAGTTGACAGATTCCTTTTAAGATTTTTTTTTCAAAAATATCTAAGGTTATCCGTGTGGTGTTGACCGGATATAGAATAGCACCACCATCTCAAGAGATGGTGGTGTTGCTCGACCCAAGGGTCGATATCGGTGGATGTCGTTAAAGGTGATTAAGGTATAAGCGGCTACCACAAGCCCCGTGAAGCTACTCCCCCTCTAAAAGAGTGAACTTGCAAGTCCTCTTCGCCGGCGTGATGTTTTAAGGCCTTACATCCCTCATGCATAAGACAATGTGAATGAGAAGGCCCATGTCCAGCAGTAGATACTAGAAGGGCTGATTGCATTGCATTGGTTGAACCTTTATGGAGATCGCGATAATAGAATTCCGAAGAAAACAGAGTACAGAGTAATGAAAGGGTGTCGGCGTGGCGGCGTCGCGCGGCGCGGTGCTTGCGACGCACGTAGAGTGTCGTAGAGTGCAGCTGCGCGTAGAATAAAAGATATACCAAAAATGAACAATAAGTTATGAAAGAAAACTATAGTAAAAACTGGTAGAACTCTCGATACTGAACAATCTATCTTCAGCTTTTGCGTTATTTCAATGTCGCGTTATATATTTAAAGACGACAGCTATTTTTACAACGATCGATAATGTAATAAAAGGTGGTAACAACTTATTTGTTTTTCTTTAAGAAGTATTTCCCCGAATTGGTAAGTACTCAATTTAGGCATATTAGATAAAGCAGGTCATGAGAACAAAATAAATATTAGGAAAAGAAAAATGAAATCGTATTTTTTCCGGGTATTTTTTATTATCTATACAGTCTCCAGTTCTTTTTCAAAGGAAAGATTATTATTTATAATATGAAATATCTCATGTTAGCATCTTCGTAGAAAGCAATCCCATAATGCTTTCTAAAACTTATTCTAAGTAATTCTAATCATGACTTATATAAAGTGCTACAAAAATAATGTATAGTCCTGTAAAAAAAATGTTAATGTCAACTCAAAATACAATATGGTAACTAAAATATAACAATATACTTCATGATTTTTATTACATTAAAAATAAATAACTATTGATTAATTTACTAGTACTCGTATCTGATCTTAATAAACATTTTAGTGCGTTCTTGAAGACGGTTTGTTGATTTTGTTAAACGATTCTTTAAATATTTTTACGACACAAAGTAATAAAGAAACGTTTCATGCAAACATACACAATATAATATAAATACAACAATGTACCAACCTGCTAATACTGAAAGAAGAATGAAGAAACCTGAAAGAATTTCACAATCGATGTAGTGTCATAATCGATAAGTTGCACGTCAGCGTGCAGTTCATCTGTCGGATGTACATATGTATATTGTTAGGTGTCGGATCTAAATTGATGTATTGATTAGCACGTATTAATACAGTACCCGGCGATGTACAAGGCACATCGTGAAAGAGAAAGAGATGATCATACAGATGACCAGTAGTATTAAAAGCGGTCACAAAGAGAATGACGAGGCCTCATGATGGCTGAAAAAAGGCAGCGTAAAATTGATGTACAAAGATAATTTATTGTGTGGAAGGGATGGGAATGGGCTCTGGCATATCGCACTCACTACCGAAACACGTACATACGTACATTGGGGGAATAGAATAAAATGGGTAATGATTTTAGAAATATTTTAGTGTAGTCTTATATAAGAGAGGGATAATTTGGTCACTCGAGTGCGCCCAGCGGCTGTAGGATAGCAGCGTGCACCCTTCCTTTCCAAAAAAATATACTGTTTTATTAAATATAGCTGTTGCCCGCGACTTCGTCCGCGTGGACTTTAGTTTATAAACACCGTCTTTATTCGACGTGATTCTTTAAATTGATATAACTTTTTTATTTATGAACTGATTGAAATAAAACAAACACTAAATTTTAAGTGAAGCTTACCACAATATATTAGTGAAAACCACACCCAAATCGGTTAAGCCGTTTCTAAGATTAGCGCGCACAAACGCACAGACAAACAGACAAAAATTCTAACAATCATTGTTTTGGGTTCTATTGCATTGATAAAGGCCCCTAATAATAGTTTTTCTCGTATATCTTTCATGTACAGACAGCGATCAGTTATATTTTTATTATATGTATAGATATTTTTTAACATAAGAAAAAGTAAACGTAATAGTTCTTTCCGACTGGCGCCTATCATCAGTTTTTTTATTAAAAAAAACCTGTGCGGTCAGGGGACCCCCTCCACCCCCGTCAGGAACGAAGATCCTCACGCATTTTTTTTTATTTTGTATCATATTTTCAATGCAAATAATTTAAAATAAGAAATCAAATCAAAAATTTAGGTTATACAACCGGCCACGCACTAGTCTGCACGTCTGTTATTCTGCTTGAGTCTCGCTCTCGATACTCGCACGCACACACACACACAGAAAGAGAAAGGCGTATGGAGGAGGTAAAAATCTTACGTGACGTTACATTTTCTCTCGAATCACACCTACCGCAAGCCGCGGAAAGGAACTTCGTTCCAAAAATATTTTTTTGTGTATTTTACATTTTTTTTTTATAGAAATAAGGCGGCAGATGAGCATACAGTCCACCTGATGGTAAGTGTAGGTATACTGTCGTCCATAGACATCCGCGATACATGCCAACATCAGTCCAGAATGACGAACGTTGGCACGCCCCGGATGCGCTGCCTATCTTTGCAGATTAAGGAATGGATTGGGAAAATGGGCAGGGAGAGGGTGGAATAGGAAAGGGCTCTGGCATATCTCACTCACTACCGGGGGTAGTGTATGTACATTGGGGAAATACGATAAAGTAGGAAATGCAATTACACTTCAAGGTAGTTTTCTGTGACGTGGCCAGTCGAGTGGCCCAATTGTAATTTATATAATTTATATTTGGCCTAGTTGGCAAATATACATGAACGTCTTTTAAGACTTGAATGGAAAGAATGTAAATAAGTTTTAAGAATTATTCAGTTAATGTCGACTGAAATAAAGATTATTAGTTGCTATGTAGGTAAGTAAATCCGTTTTGCTTATTATTGCGGGTTTCTGAAGGCGCCAGTTCAAATTACGAAACTCAGCAATAATTGTTACATGTAATATTGAATTTCGCAAAATGGGAATTTTGCATAAATCTAGAACAGTTAGTAACACAAGTGTCAATTATTATTATTGATTTTTCTGTGTAATCCAATGAGACGTACTGAAGATTTTACATATATTATAATAGTAAATATAATTATTGGGTTCAGTAGCAAAGCAATTTCGATATTTTTGGAATAACGAAGCTAGTTCCTTGAAATGAATTTATTCTAAAACAATTATGTTGTTAATTCATGTTAAAATGAGTTTAGTTAATGGGTATGAAGTAGGTAGCAATTATAAATTAACTAGAGTTTGCCAGTGATTTCGAGTATGTTCAGCCTATATACTAGGTTGATCAATATATTTTTGGAAAAGTATTGAAACTTTAGGAAACGTATATCTAAATTGTATTTATTTTTCAACGTAATCGCCTTCTAATCTAATACACCTTGAATAACATTTTCAAAGTTCAATTCCCTTAGAAAAAAAGGCTTGATCCTGGGTATCGAAAAAAGAATTTAGAGCGCACATGACCTCATCATATCCGTAAAATATTATACCACGCAAGTGTTTTTTCAAATTGGTAAAAAGGTGAAAATCATTAGGAGCTAGGTTCGGAGATTATGGCGGATGCTGCATCAACTGAAACCTTCAACATGCAACATCAGACCGATGCGCAGATGCATTGTCATGATGAAAAAGCACTCCAGCACGGAATTTTCCACGTCGTTTATTTTTTATTTCCTCGCGTAGTTTTTTGATCAATGTTGCGTAATACTCTCTAGTTACTGTCTCTCCTTTAGTTAAATAATCGATCAGAATGATACCTTCCGCATCCCAAAAGACCGAGCCCATTATCTTGCCATCTTGCCAGTGGACGCTGAGACCTTGAATCTCTTGGCGGACGGGGAGGACGATATTTTCTACACCCTACTTTGGTTCTTCGTCTCCGGATCAAAATGGTGAACCCACGTTTCATCAACGGTCACGAAACGTAGTCGAAGAGATTCTGGGTCTCGGTCAATAATTGCCGAATTTTGATTTGAAATGTCTACTCTTGCTTTCTTTTGTGCGCCTGTTAACATTCGAGGATCCCAAAGCGTTATTTTGGCACTGGCTACTATTGAATTTGAGATTCGAATGAAATATAATGCACTCGTATAATTTAATGTAAAGTATCCGATTCCAGAAACTTATTGATCAACCTAGTATATGAACTAAGTTTATGTGAGAAATATAATTTAACATTACGTGCAGGATCCTAAAATTAAAACTATGATGACAGCAACAATAAATCGGCTCGTGTAACACAGTTTTACAAGTATGTAGTTGAGTTTAAAATCAGTCGAGCCTAAAAAGCCTATTTAACTTTTTTTTTCAAGAATAAGCATTCCAAACGTATTATTAAGTAGCAGAAAACCACGGATTCGCGTTCATCGCCCTCTTTAACATTCATTGAATCTAATTGAATCTAACTTTTTATCTGTATATTATTTGAACTTACTAAGATGCTTGAAATATAGACATTCAAAATATCAATGTAGGTCATGCCATAAGTTCTGAAGTGCCTTTAACACTAGAGTGCTCGCGTTTCAAGATGTTCCTTGAGTGCTCACGCGGGTTACATGTGTAGCCCATTACAATATAGCTTTTTGTATGTTAAACTTATTTCAAACAAAAGAAATAAAAATATTATTATAGATCAACTTTATTTATAACTAAATGGTCGCACTAAACTAAAAGAAAAACGATTTCTTTATAATTACAAACAGAAATTAAATTTCTACAATAAATTAATATTTTTTGACGTCTTGAGATCAATCAGTTTTATAATTTTTAGGAAAACAGAAATTAAAAGTTATTTAGATTATTATTAAGTTAGAAGACGTATAATTAGCAGTAAAGCATATTATCGTCACAATCGGGGCATATCGTTACTTGGTGGACCGGACAAATCCGTCTATTGCACTTGCTACGCTGCTTGCAAATGCTTCGGGTCTCGGGTTCTACTTCAGAATGTACATCGCCCTATTCAATTCTGGATATGCATATTTAGTTGCAAAGGGAGACCACCAGAAGAAGTCTACCTTTCAATTTTATGGCCCTTGATATGTTTTATAGTGATATACGTCGAGTAACCAAGGGCTTAAACAAGTTCAAATTCAACATCTTGCAGGTATTTGCGGCGAACAGACTTTATTTGGGAATTATTTATAATTGGAATTGGGATTGGAATCAAACCGTTTATATCGGCCACGTGTAGAAGATTATAAAACAATGTGAAAGGTTATCGACAACTATTGCGCATGCACATCGCATTGGGGATCAGAGTCCCTAATTTCTGGTTCCATATCAGACACGTGGGGCGACGCAATAGGGCACTTACTTCTTCTTCCTCGCTTCTGTGTCATTGTGCCTTTTGAGTCATTATTATCTAACCATCTTCGCATCATCTCATTTTTGTCAATGTCATAATCGGCTAAACATATTTACATAAATCACTATCTAGGTAGGGATAGGTAGGGAAAAAAAATGACATAAAACCTTATCTTAGCAATGAAACAAATAACTAATCATGTACACGTATTTTTTTACTTTCGTTTATCTATCTATACATATAATAAAACTGTAGAAGCAACGTGTCTGTACATTAAACATATTTACCAAAAACTGATTGGGGGCGATGAAGGAAGAGTATCAGAATACAAAAAGACGATTGTGAAAACGTTTGTCTGTCTGTTTGTCTGTTCGAACACGCTAATCTCCAAAACCACGGGACGGTTTTTCATGGGGTTTCCACAGGTTAATTAAGCTTAGCTTGGCGCTTCGAATAGGCTTTGTTTCATCAAAATCGGCTGACGGAAAGAAAAGATATCCCAATTTAGAGTTTAAAAACTAAAATTCACAGCGAGCACAGCCAGTATTTATCTAATTTTCAACCTCAATACTTCTGTTTTCAAAACTCCCTCGAGAGCTCGCGCGGGTTACATACGTAGCCAGTAAACAAATATTCAACAATTTTACACTCTGATTTATATATGTCGCCCGCGCGACCACTTTAGTGTTAAGGATGTTACCTTTTTGTATTAATTTATACTTTATTAGATTACACACAAACACTGTACAAAAGGTGGACTTAATGAATTATGGCATTCTCTACCAGTCACCTTTGTGTGAACGGAGAATTACAAACAGGTGCATAAAACATTAATAAAAATACATAAATTATACAAGAAAGTTATTATTAATATAAAAATAGTAAGATATTTCTTTTTTAAAAATCCATTGAAATGTTTTGTTATAATATCCGTGGAAAATAATTGTCAGATTATATTTTGTTAGGACAACACTGGTTGACAACATTTTTTTTCTTCATATATGGCAATGGTGCAATTAGCACATTCTGCCAGTGTCAAGTTTTCTTTGTGATAGTCTCGTCGAAGTCAGTCAGGAGTCGCTCAGTAAAGAAATAGTAGGTTCACTGAGGACACAAGAGGACTCCTTGGTGACACACGAAAAACGCCGTCTCCCGCTTTTATTTGATTATCACAAACAACACGCACGAGAAAGATAAACTATCCCTATTAAACCACGAAACGCCTAATACACAAGTTTTACACTTATCAAACAAAAACTCAACTTCACTTCTTGAGTTCCCGCCAAAAAGTCCTGTGAACGATTACTAGTCCAATTATTTCCATAACAGTAAGCTACAAAACTTTCCATTACACAATCTAGCACAATGTCGTACAAACAAAACGCATCGATGCATGAAATTGATAGGAAAATTTTAACGATGACCATATGTATAATCTGTTGTGTGGAAAACTGTACGAACCTCTTCATTAAAAGGAACCTAGTTGTTACGGCGACATTGTATTTCATTACTGCCGTTAGCAGCATGCAAATAGTTAACTACCTCTATGTTAGTATTTATCAAGCAACTATTTTGTTAAGGTTGTAATTAATATTATGTAGAGGGTTTATTTAATTTTATATACTTTTTATTGTACACACAAATGATAAAAACAGGTACAAAAGGAAATACATACAAAAGGCGAGTTTATCCCGTTAGGATATTTCTACCAGCAAACCTGGGAGAGTGATAGGTGAGCAATGAAAGGGTGGGGTTCTTATTTTATCAGAGGTGGTCATCTTGGGTGGACTAAATGGGATTCTTTGTTTGATCACTTTAATCACTACTTGAACTTGCTTTATCCGACATTTGTAGAAGCTGTCTTCTTGTGTATGGTGAATGAGTTCCTAGAATACATGTAGGTCTTTTCACTAGAGCTGGTACGAACAAATACGTTCAATGTATACATGGTCTTTTTTTGAGACAGGTCAGTGTAGAAAAATCTGAAAATATTAGAAATGGAGATATTTGTTTTGAGGAATCATGGTGTCGATTTTAGAGTTATGAAAAACTGCATTCAAAGATTTTCAAAAAACTGATACACAATCGGGAATCGAACCCGTTCATCTTCCTTAGGAAAAATGTTAGTTATTTTATTGCGTTAATTGGATAGTGTAATTGGATATTGTAATTGGATAGTGTAATTGGACAGTTAATTGTAGTAAGGAATAAATATTGCTAAAAACTTTGAGTCTAAAATAAGCAAAAATAATTTATTTCAAATAATGTATTTATTGTAACAAATGTTCAACTTTTGGTAGAAATAGGTATAAAATAGGTAAGTAATAATAAAATTGCAATTGGACAAAAGATAATGTTTCTATAAAATTGTTGACAATGGCCTCTTCACATGAATTTTTATGATCTTAGATAACATTAGGTAGACCATCAAGCAACAGGCACGAAACTCGCGGAATAGTGGAAAATCGTAAAATCTAGATTTTCCTTTTACTCTAGACACAAGATTTCTTTAGCAAGACCTATTTATTTCTTACAACCTACACTCTTAATTAACCCAACAAAATAACTTATTTCTTATTTATTACTTAATTCGATTCGCGATTGTGTCAAGTTTTTGAAAATCTATTAATGCATTTTTCATAAATCTAAAATCGGCGCCATTGCTCTTTAGGACATATTTCTCTATTTCCAAATTCCAGATTTTTCCATAATGATCCCTCTCAAAAAAGATCCTGCATATTAACAAGTACTGACACTGGTGCAATTGTCTTGTGTGAGTTTTAATCGTACATGCACATGACATTGTACACGAGTAGACCCGTTTTCAGCAGTGGACGAAAAAGGGGGTTGCTAATGGTGACGGTAAGACATTATTACATATTTATAAATACAGCGAGCAAATACAAATATAAAACGAATTTCCATAGAATAATAAAATATATAAAATTTATACATAAAGTCATATTCTTAATAAATAATAAGTTATTATCGACCACCGTAAGGAACCGGCTTCTCTGTACCACTGGTGGCTTCATTATTGTGATTGATGTGTTGTGTGAATTGTACGAGTATTAATTATTGAAAATAACAAACCGACAATTTATATTCATATTTCAGTAATTAAGTTTATATACGAACAAACCTGCACAAACCTTCTAGATTTATAAACACAAAGTGGATAACATAAATGTATTTATTCTTCAGTATATTCAAATTAAATTTAAAAAAATCAAACGCAAAAATTGTTACCTAATAATAATTTTAGACTTTTGAATTTCAATTACATTTGTGATATTCAAAGTTAGGTAAGTACCTAAGTACCGACGAATTTTTGGCGGGAACTCGAAAAGTGAAGTTTACTTTTTATAACATCTGTGTTATTATGCTAAATTACATGACTTGTTGATTTTATTTAATTATCATAAACACCACGCACGAGAAAGAATTTGAAGTTTAATAAATTATCACTATTAAACAACAAAACGCCCTTCTATTTTTTACAATAATCAAACGAAAACTCAACTTCACTTCTCGAGTTCCCGCCAAAAAGTCGTCGGTACTTACTTACCTAACTTTGAATATCACAAATGTAATTGAAATTCAGGAAAATAAATAAAATTGATGATAATTAATATCGATTACAGTTAGTTGCTAGGTTAAATAAGTTTTAATATTCCTTCTTTCTTCCTATAATTTCAAAAACAGAGTTAGTTAGACAGACAATAGTGGATGTTTGAACAGTGCTTCAGTTCTCTGTACCAGGCGTACAGAGAACTCGAAGAAGTCGTGTTGTAAACATCGATATAACGACCAGTTACTAGGAAATCTGTGGGTTGTTTTTTTCTGTTAGAACCGGACTTTAATATGTAAACAAGTCACAGTATATTTACCCACATATAGTCGAGTCAATGAAGATTTTAACTTGTTAATCCCCAAGAACAGAACGGATTTTGATGATGTTGTTTTAAATGTTTGATATTATCTTGAGGATTATGAAGTTTTGACGATTTTTAAGCTTCATTGAGTCGACTAATAACGTCTTAACTGGAAAAACCCTTGTAGTAATTTCTTCTGTTTTAATAGAAAAGTGTCACAATCCAATCTTAAATCTAACATATAATTTTACATGTGAAACTATTCGCTAAGAAAAGTAACAAAAAAATTGTGCAAGCAAAGAAATATAATATTCTTTAATCGACCGATTGTCACTTTTGTACTTCTCAGCAAAATACAAATAGTTATTTTTTAAGAAACCAATATTTTTGAGTTAGTTTTTTATTGCAATTAATCAAAACATGTTAAGTAGAACTTAAAATTGAATTATTATTTTATTTTAAACTCTGCATGTCTCACAATAAAACGAGAAATTTTAAGAAAAAGTTTATTTAAAACAAATATTATTATTAAAATTCATAAAACCAAAATAAAAATTAAATGAAAATCCAGAACATCAAACATCAATAAATTGTAATAAAAAATATAAAGGGCAAATAAATAGTTTTGTGAAACATTAATTTTTCATCATTTTTACTTTTATCATGTTCATCATTTTCCGTGCTTAGGAACCCAATACAAAAGTTATTTACCACCAAACTAATAAGAACCCATATGCAAAAGAAAGATAAAAAAAGCGATCGCTGTTTCACTCTCCCATAAATTATGAGCTTATGATAGTAATAATCAATTTTAGGTTTCTTTCCAATAATTATTATTATTGTTATAGATTTTGTGTGATTTTGAGTTTAATATGCTATTCTTTGCGAACCTAGTGCGTCCAGAGGGTACAAGATCATTTGAGATATTCGCATTTTTCACACATATTTATCTATTAAAACGGGTCTCAACGCGTGTGTTTCCCTTATTTATATTACTCAACGTTTCGGTTGGGTTGCACCAACAATGGTCACGAGCTGACTGAAGTGTACTACTCAGTCCACGTCGAGAATTGCGAGCACTTTCATCAACTACTCTCATTTGGTCTTCTTAGTCTGGAAAGTTGCGGCACACAAACCTCACAATATAGCAACATCAGACGAAAAATCGCGAGGTTTAATTTTATTAAATCTATTAATGACTGAATTCCATGTCGAGGACAATTTGTGTCCATCTTCTCGATTGAAATTTTTATGACTGAAGAAAAACATTTTGAAGAAAAGGCTCTCAGCCTTAGTTGGACCAAACACTTGTACGGCTTTGGACAACATCTTCAGCATTATTAAAAAGAAGTAGAAGAATATATTCAACATCTGAATTTCATTTATCCAAAAATAAGTTTTACAATATGAAATGGAGAAAGACAGAGTTTTAGCGTTCCTAGTCGTTAAAATAATGGTTAGAGAAGATGGTTCCTCTGCCACACTGAGTATAGAATAGCAACACACACCGATAGATGCCACCACATATCACCACCCTCGACAACTACAATCAGTAGTTGTTTCTTTGATATAGAATAGATAGATTAATAAATAAATAATAATAAATAAATAATAAATAGATTAATAGAGCAAAAGACCTCTGTGACCCTGAATATTTAAAGGATGAGCTGTTACATGTTCAGAAGGTACTTAGACGAAACCGAGCCGACAACGGGCTTTTATGGCGTACGTTAGAGGGATGGACAAAGTTAGAACAGTATTAAGAAAATAATCCATTAAGACTGTATATACCCCGGCCTCCAATGTAGCGGAAAACCTACGCACACCAAAAGACTATCAGATACTCCACTTTATCTCTATCAGATAAAGTAATAATCTGATAATACTCTATCAGATGTCAGGTGTCTATAAGATATACTGCAGCTGTGGTAGTTCATAAATAGGCCAAACAAAGCGCACCATATCAGAAAGAAATAAAGAACATATCGCTGGATAGAACTTCATAGTCCAAAGGCATCTATTCATAGTATGTAGGCATCTATTATTAATAGATACCTACAATATTAATTTCACACAAAGATTCATGAATATTTATGAGTTTAAGAAGAATGAACCATTCTATGATTACATATTCTTCAAACGAGTTAAAGCTATGAGTAAGCTGAACGGTTAGTAAATACGGTTATTTTAATATTGAATGTTCTAAGGTCAGAGTGCGGTGTACGAGAGGCTAAACGTCTGCTCCTATTATTATCACTGTATTAGATACGGAAAGACAATAAGTTATCTCGAATGGAGTTTTATATATATTATCGACTTATAGAAATGCCAATCTTGTGAAAAAATGTCGTAAATAATTATAATACAAATGAAAAATATTATCAAAATCAGTCAGATATTGATAAGAAGTTTTGAAAATATTATAACGGTCAGTGGCACGACCGGGAATCGTATCTGGGACCGTTTGCACATCAAGTAGGGTCACTATCAACTGCGCCAATCGATTCCCAATTTGTATAGATAAATCTATACATAATGATAAATTGTTTTAAAAATCGAGTTCCATTTATATATGTTGAATTCTTCATTAATTATTTTATTCTTCATTAATTCATTTAAGTATTGAATTCAAATCCCTTAACAAGAAATCTGATAGCACGTGGATTTCTATTACTAGTTTTAGCAACAATCGCTAACTCACACGTTACGTGAAATCATCGTTGAATTTGTTATTTACTCATTAAGTAGATCATAAACGTGTTCAAAACGATTTAAAAATATAAAAGCGCGTTTACTAACATTTATGTGTGAGGGATTCAGAATTCTTATTGTGTTGATCAAAAGAATATGCAAAGAAACAATATTTAACAATTAGGCAAGGTCTTTATAAGTCCGTTTATATTTTAAATGTATTTAACACAAACTATCTGTTCTCTTGCGTTTGCCTTAGAATTCCAAATTCAAATTAATTTCAATATAAAGCTATGACATTATTTTTCAAAATCAGTTATTCATTTATTGTTCTGTTAAACGACTTTTTGCTTAGATATCGCTGCGTTTGCGACCATGGAAAAGTTGAAAATTCGCGTTATTTTCGAATATGAGTTCCATTGTGGCAGCAACGCATCACAGACGGCACGCAATATCAACGATGTGTGCGATAAATATCACGCAATCGAACGCACGGTGCGTTTTTGATTTGATCGTTTCCGTTCTAGAAATATCGACCTCAAGAACAAGCCCCGTGGACGACCAGAGACTAAAGTCGATAATGAAGAATTGAAAGCGCAATAGTGGAAGCTAATTCATCTCAAACCACGTCTGAGTTAGCAGCAGCCTTCGGCATAAGTGAAAAAACGATATCGAATCGTTTCTGTTAAAGTGGAAAAGGGAAGAAGCTCGGAAAGTGGGTGTAGTATGAGCTTAATGAAAGTAAGCTGCAAATTCTGAATAGTATTGTCACTTGTGATGAGAAGTGAATCCTGTATGGTAATCCTAAACGTTCGTCACAATGGTCACAAACTCAGGAGACACTGCCAAACAATGTCCAAAACGTCTCCATGATAACGTTCGCCCACACACTACACGACAGACAGTCTCCAAGTTTCAGGAGGTTCGAATGGAAACTCTCCGTCACTCACCGTACTTGACAGACTGATTTCCATTAAGTCGGAATTTGAATAACTTTTATAGGGGAGAAAATTCAACTCCAATGAGGCAGTGAAAAACTCCTTCAGATAATCCATCGATTCCCGTATCCAGGAGTTCTATAGCAGAGGCATCAATCAACTTCCATTAAAATGGCAAGAGTTAATTGTTAATAATGGACAATACTTCGATTAATTAAATATATAGTTTTCATTAACAAAAATATTTGAATTTTTCTGTATAAAATGGCAATTTCATTGGTAAGGACCCAATACATCGATATGAAATATTGAATTGTTCATGGACGGCGGTAACACTTACCATCACGTGGGACGGCTTGCTCGTCCGTCGACTTTTTATAGAAAAAAAAATGAAAGAATACACTTCATATCGATGGTATAATACGTCATTAATCATTATATAAATTGTGATTGCCAGAAGCAGTACATACTGTGTGTCGGCAGTAAACCTGCTTTCTTAACATATGATTTAAATAACTTGTATTATATATTGTGAATTGATTGCTGAGAATCTCCTTACCAGTATATCTGCTGGGCAAATTCAGCAATCCTGGAGCCTATCTAGCCTAACAAAGGAATATTTTGGAATACCCTTTAAGTCATTTGAAAAGGTTTTAGTACCTATTTAATATTAAAAATATTTTTAGTACCCGGTATTTTTTTCTCGTTCTTTTTCCGAAGTTTGATTTTAGAATGACTGTATTTAGATTTTCTCTTTTACTTGTTGCATGCGTGTGAGAGACTTAAACTTTAAACCCCTCGACTTTGAACTCTTCTACAGCCAGCAGATATCCCACCCTCTAGTGCACTGATATAATGTTAAATAAATGTTGCACACTAATGTTGATATAGCGAATATAAAATCTGGCTTGGAAATTAATGCTGTTATAAAATTTCAAGGACTTTTTCTCTCGTAAAAATATTCAATTCACTCTGTACAATATGTCATTTTTCATTATTATCAATTGTTTTGATTTGAAGATGCTCATCTGGATTGAGTAAAAACCTCGAATCGGGTTTCTATCAACTTCAAAAAGCGGTGATCAGACTAGTAAGGTTGAGTCGAGTCGAAAGCGTTCGAAGTTACGATTTAGAATATGGTTAGTAATTAAAAGTATGGTTAGTGTTGGCAGAATGTAAATTAGGTCCTGTGATTGGCAATTACAAACAAATAAATACAAAATTTATCATTAACGCAATATTTTTTTTTTCTTAGTAGACACTTTTTTAAAAATTACATTGTCAGAAAATTAATTTGTGTTTATTAATTATTGCATGAAAATTAATTAATGCATTATGCACAATTTCCACTTTTAAGCTGCTATCGACCACAGACAAATAAGTAAATTTTTATTTCTGGGCTTTTGTAAATATTTATTGCACATATTTTAGTAATTTTATTAGATAATTAATTGAAACATGACTGAAGGATAGCATTCGACTAAAATATATATGCAGTGTATACGTATAGCATTAATATATCGTTACAAAGGTATATATTAAATGAGTCTAAGGGTCTTTCTTACCACCTCCTGATACTTTATCAGAAGATATCACAAAGTCATTATCAGTTAGATTTAATGGGCAGATAATGGTCAGATAATTTATCTATAAAACTGTTAAAAGTTACTTTATCAGGAGGTCACCACCTTCCAGAAAAATAAAACAGGTAATAGAAAAATATTTTTTTAATTTTTTTACGAGCGTTAAATTTTCAAAATTTCATATTCACTCCAAACATGATTGCTTATATGCCGCTTTAATGTTATGATTTTATTTTAGTATAATTATACAATTTGAAATAAAAGTTAAAAAAATATATATATATTCGTTGTGTTTTACTAGGATATCATGAAGTGGATAACCTATCTTAGACGTAGGCGGAAAATATTACGTCTATAACAATTTTCTATTAAACCTTGCTGTTCAAGGTGTTTGAAAGCTCTAAATAACTGCATTCACACCCATGGATAGCCTAGAAACGTTTGACATATATTATCTAATCCACTTATGGGCCGACTGTTACACCGTAATCCGTATAAGCTGCTAATGGGATCAGTCAATATGGTTACAAGTAAACGTAATGGTATTGATGAAACATCAAATTGATGAAATAAGGTAATCATACGCATCAAGACCCGTTTAAATAGACAAATATGTATTCGTGTTAAATTGAAATACATGGCAAATTCACGGGTCACTATACTGTAGGGACGTAACATTGATAGTAGCTTAAAACGGTTTATTGTCGTCCATATCCGCGACATATGTCAACATCAGTCCAAAATGACAAACGTTAAACGTTGGCACGCCTCCTGATGCGCTGCCTACCTTTGCAGATTAAGGAACGGATTGGGAGAAAGGGGTGGGTAAATAGGACGGATAGGATGGAATGGGAATGAGCTCAGGCTAATCTCACTCACTATCGAAACATGTACTTACATTGGGGAAATACGATAAAATAGGAAATACAGTACATTTCAAGGTAGTCTTCTGTAAGAGAGGTGTAAACTGGTCAGTCGAGTGTGCTCAGAGAGAAATAACGCAGTAGACGGACAGATATTCAACTTGGTGGTAAATGGATACTGTCACCCATGGACATCCGCGATACATGCCAACATCAGTCCAGAATAACAAAAGTTGACACGCCCCCGGATTTGTATTTGTAGAAAGGGGCGAAAAATGTGGAGGGATAGGATGGGATGGAAATGCGCTCTGGCATGTCCCACTCACTACCGAAACACGTAATACAGCACGTTTCAAGATAGTCTCACTGTGAGAGTTTGTACGAACTTGTCATTTAACAAGTTTCATTCTGTTCTTTCTCTGCAATGTAAAAATAAAATATAAATGTCTTCTGAAATGTATCTACATAAAAAGTATGTTAGTTTTAAAAGCAAACGGTGTCATCTCCGCCTGACACTTGTCCTGAAGTGTCATCACAATACATTACAATTTGCATTACGACCGACCTCGCTTCAGGGGGCCAGACCTACGAGCGAGGTGAAGTTGTAGGTAGGTACTTGGTTAGCGCATCGCATTAAATGTAACGTTCTGGGTGGTTATGGTTGCCTAGTACATAGTTGGCTTAGTAGTTGATTCGCACGAATGAGATTCGTACTACATGTGCGAATCCGACGACGCACAGTGGGACAGAACCGTGCGTACCGTCTCAAAAATAGCTTTTCGTAATGTTCTATATTGAATATTTTGTTAATGCATATGTCTAACTGAATGTTCAATGCATATTATATAGCAGTTGAAATACACTATTTCTCATTTTTTGTATTAGAATAAGGCTTGCAAGTTGACGCTCAAAATTATGTCAATTATGTAGAACACAATTCCACCAGTTTACATGGTCATATTTGCATTACTTTACCAGCAAATTTGTAAGTGTGATATATGGTTAGAATGGTGATGAAGTACTCTATTTAAAAATAATTTAAGTGAACCATTATGTGAAACCTGGGGAGGTAAAGAATTTTTATTTCAGGACCTAATATTCTATCCTTATTAGAAACTTTGCATAGACTTTTGACAGTTAGCGGTGTCTGCCCATGTCGTAATTTTGATAGCATCGTATAGAGCAGCTAATGTTAAAGGTAGGGCAAAAAAAATTGAGTGCTCGAATCTGCCCCCCTTGAAATGAAACTAAAAATGGCTAATGGGGAGAAAATACAAAATATTCCAAAAATTATTTTAGTTCTGATTAATGAGATTTTTGGATATTTAGATCACTTTTGACCTTTTTTTCTTAAACAATATTATCTATTTACTCAATCTTTAGGTAAAGTGGGAGTTTTGGGTAATGTATTAGTATGTAGTATATTTTTTTTATCGTGCGGTCAGATGTGGTTAATGTTTTGTTATCACTGTGTGAATTACATGTTTCTCATATAGTTTATGTATTTCTCTATCGCGGTGAAGGAAAAGGGAGCAAGTGGTATCTAGTTATAGTTGTTAGTGTACATTATCAGTACCTACCTACTACTAACCACCTTCATAGATAGTGGTTAGGAACTTGATAATGACACTAGATAGTAATATTTTTTCACACGAAATTTCAGTATAAAAGTTACGTGATTTACGTTGTCATTTACCAGTACTTTAGTGTGCTTTAACATAATATAGTCTTCACCAACCTCGGTAAAAAAAAAGTAGTTAAAAATAAAAACAAAATGAGTGAATTTGTTGTGCCTCGACGAGTATTATGCGAATTTTTTATTGGCCATGGAACAAAATCAGAAGATATTCAAAAATACTTAGAACAACACCACCATTTGTCGTCTGAAAAAAGTGAATTAATTGTGAAACGTATTCAAAAAACGCTTATAACAGCGTTTAACGATCGGTGGACCAAATCTAACCGAACTAAAGAACGTTTCTTTAGTAATAATATATCGTGGTTAGACGGTGAATTTAAGGTACAATTCGAAGAAGCACCGATGGATATTACACCTACAACATCTGAAAAACGTGGACGTCCACCAAAGTCTTATGAAGATCTATCAGAGAAATCGAAAAAAAGAAAGAATATGGAATTGGTACAAGAATATGGACTCGAGTATATACATAATGCATACGTTCAAGGATTGCGGGCTGAAGGAGAAATCGAAGAAGCTACTGTTGTTTCAATGATGCGGAATTGTGAAAGAAATGAAAAAAGGATCATGAAGGAAAAATTATTGCATGAAAGTCGCAATGGAACAGATTTTACGGTGGATGAAGCTTTAAGTATGTTTGCAGATTTAGATCTTTCGAAATCACAATACGGATTTCTTCGAGCAAGTTTGATTAACAAAAACTTCGACATATTGCCATCATATAATATACTGACGAACGCCAAAAAACTGTGTTATCCTCCACTATCCAGCATTCAAATAACCGATATAAGTGCTAAAGTAAATCTACAAGATTTGCTGGATCACACTTGTGCTCGCATCTTAAAGATTGAAAATGTTTACAACCCAAGAAGAAAATCTCTTAAATTGTTTACCAAGTGGGGATGTGATGGTTCATCGGGGCAAAGCGAATATAAACAAGTTTTAACAGATGAGAGTGACTTAGTCTCAGATACAAACTTATTTATAGCGTCTTTGGTACCAATAAAGCTGACTGACACAGAAACACATGAGATAATTTGGCAAAATCCGGCTTGTTCTTCTATTCGTTATTGCCGACCAATCCTGATGGAACTTGCAAAAGAAACGCCCGAGAAAACCCGATCAGTGGTTGGTGATATTCGGGGTCAAATTAATAATTTGCAAACATCAAAGATACACAAGGAGACGCAGGTAATTGAAATAAGTCACGATCTATTTCTAACTATGGTGGATGGAAAAGTTACACAAGTTCTTACTGACACAAGTTCTGGAGCTGTATGTACAGTGTGTGGGGCTAAGCCAAGTGAAATGAATAATTTGGAGAAGATTGCATCAAAGCCAGATAATATAAATGCTTACGAATACGGTTTGTCTACGTTACACGCGTGGATCAGGTGCATGGAGCTAATTTTACATATTTCATATAACCTTTCATTTCAAAAATGGGCTGCGAGAACTTCGGAAGATAAAAAAAGTAAAGAAGACAAGAAAAAGCTTGTACAAAGTTTGTTTCGAAGCCGGATGGGATTGCACGTTGATAAGCCCCGACAAGGAAGTGGAAACAGTAATGACGGCAATACAGCTCGGCGTTTTTTTGAGAACTACTACTGCGCTTCAGAAATTACAGGGGTTGACGAGGAACTTATTAAAAGGTTCTATGTTATTCTGCAAACCATGGCATCCGGTATTGCTGTAAATCCAGAAAAATTTGGTGAATATACTCGTGCAACCGCACAACTGTACGTAACAAAATATATGTGGTATAATATGCCTTCTTCAGTACATAAAATCTTAATACATGGGGAAAGTATAATAAGACATTTTGCTGTTCTGTCCATTGGTCATTTATCTGAGGATGCCCAAGAATCGCGTAATAAAGATTACAAAAAATTCAGATTGCATCATGCTAGAAAATGCTCTAGGTCCGCAACAAACGAAGACGTATTTCATGGTCTTCTATTTACGTCAGATCCTTATATATCAAGTATCAGAAAACCATCAGTCACTATATCCAAGAAATTGTTAGAGGAAGCTAAGAACCTCTTAGCTATTTAAATCGAAATAATTTCGTACATTATTTGTAAAACATATTTTTGGAGTGGGTTATTATATATTTGTCATTTATTTAAATGTAAGATTCATATGTAATATAAAATAACATAAAATAGGTTTATTAATATCATAAAACTGTAAAATTATAATTCAATAAGTTAACCAAACCATGGTTTAATATTAAAATAATACATTTTTATTTTGTTTTATTTTATTTTATATTATTTATTAAACATTTGACAATGATACATTCATTATTGGATTGTATGTACTCTGGAGACACTACATACCAAATTTCAGCGATTTACTTCAATCAACAAAAAAGTTACAGATTTTTGAGACGGTACGCACGGTTCTGTCCCACTGTGCGACGCCTTAAATTAATTCTTTTAGTAGTCGATTCGCAAGAATATAATTTAATTGTGTGCGAATCGACCACTTCAGAAATATATAGTAGGCAATTCGCACGCGTGGTATGTTATGGAAGAAAAAAATAAAATTACAGTTGTGCACACATGTCGTTGAAATAAAACTAAAAATTAGTCACAATATCGATCGTAAACGCTACTTACATGACTGTGTTTAACATTTTGTGTGTGTTTTATTAGTTTTCTTGTTTAGCCTATAACGTCCCACTGCGGAGCACTGGCCTCTCGCGGGGTGATTTCGGGCCGTGATCTACCATGCGGATTAGTGGATCACATAATCCAGATTTTTTATTTCTGGAACATGCGGATTTCCTCACGATGTTTTCCCTTTCCGCCGAGCTAGGGACAATTTTTGAAAATCCTTATTCAGAGATATACTAGCCAGAGATTACTCACGATCACACGAATGTGAGTCGTTTATGGTAATTCCGCTCTTCATTAGTTAAAGTAAAACTAAATTATTAGTTTTACTTTAATTTATTTCATTCTTTATTGCACAAAGTAACAAAAGGCAGGCATCATGCTTAAAGGCATTATCTTCCAGTCAACCTTTGCGCAAAACTATAGTGACGCATATTAATTAAATACCATAAACATTAGCTACTTTACCATTTTACTGGTTTAAACTTATTTGATGAAAATAATTTACCTGTTTTAAAAAGGCAATAAGTTATCTAACTGAACATCTAGTTTATTTACATTCGAGTTGAAAAATATACACTGCGGAGTAATTAAATCATAAGAGAAGATGGACACGTAAAAGCCTTATGACACGGTGGCAACTGGCCTGCTTAAAAACTGGGTCGCGGGCGAATTTACCACTTTTTGAAATTGCAGCGGTCAACTGGCCCCCAACCGACTTCTAAAGGTTTCATTTGTTCCTTTTTAAGACTACGTAAAGCAATAAAATGGGTATTTAGGGATTACTAAAAATGTAATTGTAAAAATAATCATTGAAAAATATAATTTTGTTACTTTATGTGTTGGAAAAAAGAATAAAATCTTTAGAAGTGGTTGCGACTAACTTGCCTAAAATAGGGGTATTTGCTTTGTAACTAGTAAACTGGCCCGCTTTTCAAATTGCTTCCGGACCAGTTGACCAGCAGCAATTTCAAAAAGTGGTAAACTCGGGCGAGTTTACCACTTTTTTAAGCTTCCAAGTTTTTAAACGAGCTATTTGCCACCTATGCCAAATTCTCGACTAAGTGAATCTCCTCAGTGTTATCTTGCAAAGTTGAGCTACCGATATTTTTTCAAAAAGCATAGCATAGTTATAAACAGCATTTTTGTTTCATGCCGTTACCGCAGGCACATCCGGAGCAAACCCTCGGCTTAGCGCATACAAATTATGAAAAAATATACTGTATTGTATTTAAAAACCGCGTGATTTTATTTTCCGTGGATCTTCGGATCACGAGATTAATCAAATTAAAATTAGATCGCCTTTGTGAAAAACGTCCTCGATCCAATCAGACGACCTTTGACTAATCGGACGAAGTACGTATATACTTAGTATCAAGTTGAAACACGTGACCTCTGATAGTTCATACAAATCCACAGTCCACTAACATTTCTATAATAATATATTTTATTGATAACACCGTAAGTATCATATCGCCTTGTATTTAACGTGTGCGTAAGAGAGTTTGATTGGTAAAAACTGGTTCGATCCAGTGATCGATATGGGAACGGCCTAGTAATGGGACGATAATAATTTATTGTGCAATTACAAAAAAAAATAAGTCTGTAATTATGACAAGTAATGGATCCCGATATCAAATTAGGTCTTAATCCTATATTCAAAGTAGGTCTTAATCCTATTCAAACAATGAAATACAAGCGTTGTTATAATAAGTGAATTCAAACAGAATAATATACATACACAATACCGAGATTATACACAATACAGAGATTATAAAAAATACATAGGTTATAAAGAATGAGCTATTGGAACAAATGTTACGCCATTTCCTTTAATTTAAAAGTACAATCTTTATAACTAATCTAGCATTTCTTCTGCTACTTATATAAATATTTTACGTGTATTATATTGTATTTATGCCTGTATATACTCTATTGTGTGTGTAGTTGCCTGTATGTAGTTGTGATAATATTAACTTTTGGTGCTTACGATAAGAAAGATTAATATGGACATTCCCTTTTTCTGGGAATCATATTTTTGGGTGTCATTTTAATCTATTTTTGCTATGTAACTGAGTTTACTGTAACAATTTTTTTTTAATCTATTTCAGTTTTCTTGATGCATTAGGAACGTCGTAATAATGTGGGTATATAATATGTATCTATTGTCAATAATCCGATATACACACAATAATGTAGATATAATTGAAAGTAGGTACAACATCATTAACCCTAGAAAGATAGTCTGCGTAAAATTGACGCATGCGTGTTCGAAATATTGCTCTCTCTTTCTAAATAGTGCGAATCCGTCGCCGTGTATTTCGGACATCTCACTCGTCGCTTGGAGCTTCTGTGAGGTGGCCGCTTTACTGAGGTCAGTGTCACCATTTTTGAAATATAACGACCTCGTGTGAGTCAAACTGACGCATGATTATCTTTTATGTGACTTTTAAGATTTTATCTTAGATGATTATTCGTGATGTTTTTTGATTTATTAGTTGTTGTTATGTTATATTGCTATTGCTGTTATATTTTTATAGATATCCTGACCCAACAACGTTATAATGGGGAGTCGAAATTTAGAGGAAGACCGTATCCTGGCCGCTATTTTAGAAAGTGATAGCAAGCAACAGTTTTTTGAATACAATAAAATAAAGTTAAATCTGTAAACTAACCGCTATTAAAAATGTTTATTCAGAAATCATTGACAGCTTAAGTAATATAGATCTCAAAAATTGTGATCTGAATCATTGTGTGACCTTACCAGACGTGATACGAAAAATCAGTTAAAAAAATGTAACTGCTCGGATATTTTGTCACTATGCTGGAGGACATGAGTGATATGGGTGACATGTGGGTACAGGTGATGAGCATAGCCCGGGTCGTATATCATTCCGTAGCCCTTTAAGTATCCACCGTTGGACATGAGCTTCAAAATGTCACGTCGGCCAAGCGAGTTAGCAGGTTGATTCTTTTAGAAATGGTGTCGTTCATCTGGGCCTAAAGTTGTCGCTTTGTTATTCCATAGTCGCTTTTACGACACCCATGGAAAAAGACGGGGTGGCCGGCAGACTTTACACTGCTATATATCATACATCGTCAAAATAGTTTACAGAAAGACAAAATTACTGGTGTTTGACGCGAGCTGTACACACATATAATTAGAAATTATAACGTCTAATTAACACTGATTTTAAAACACATAACTCCTCTCGATTATTGTATGGTTGGCTGGAACAGATTCCTTCTAGGAAATAAGTACGCGTTTGTACTTATTGTAGTACTTTATTGTTTTATCGTAACAACAACACTGTAGCAGCAACAACAACAAACTGTTTTTTCAACGACATGTTTTTTAAATTTATTTATTTATGTTGATTTTCCAAGCTTCTTCGTAGTTTCACATGAAAAACAACATCTAAATCTTTCAATCTGTACTCACGCAATCTTACTAAAATAAGAGAGAGAAGTCGCTAAAAATAACTGTATATCAATATTAAGAAATGCCATAGATTCACTACGAGTAAAATACTTGAGTTCTGGACAGTTCTGAAATATTAAAGACGGCAAAAATCATAATACCATCTGGTTTGAGTCGGTATCTAGTAGCTGAGGGTCAACTGAGAATATGCTAATAAATTGATTTACTAGGTTTAATTATAATAATCATAAGTTTAATGAAACTAATTTGGAAAAAAAAACCTGTGCGGTCAGGGGACCCCCCTCCACCCCCGTCATGGACGACGATTCTCACGCATTTTTTTTTAAACTCCGAATGTAATTCGAAATAAAATCTGTATAGTTCATGTATTTTTTTTTATTTTGTATATTTTCAATGCAAATAATTTAAAATAAGGAATCAAATCAAAAATTTAGGTTACACAACCGGCCACGCACTAGTTTGCACGTCTGTTATTCTGCTTGAGTCTCGCTCTCGATACTCGCGCGCACACACACACACACACAGAAAGAGAAAGGCGTATGGATGAGGTAAAAATCTTACGTGACGTTACATTTTTTCTCGAATCACACCTACCGCAAGCCGCGTAAAGGAACTTCCTTCCAAAAAATGTGAAATTTGCTTTTCACAATTATTTCACAACTCCACCCGCTCTCATTGATTGATACTCTCGCTTGCTGTCAATTCTAAGTCAGAATTGCAACTATTTACTTGTAGAATTTCTATGATATTTTACTAGTTATCTTCATGAATTCATGGTGTGAGAAGTCACACATGGTTGTCATTCATTATTTTCCAATTATGATCAAAGAAACTATCGAAATGGAAATATCATTCTTAAGTTATTAAACATGTAAGCAAGCAAGCCATCAATCAGCTTATATCCCCCCATTGGATATAGACTCAACACTCGTCATCACACACAATCATCCGTTCTTCTCTATAAGCCACCCCCGTCGAACTTCTTCAACCGGGAACATTCATGGGTAATGAATTCAGTCGTAACAATCGAATTCGGGTATTGAACTGAATGTTACAGTTACACTTTCAACATGACACATTTTAAAATTGCAAACAGCAGAATAATTTGTGTTGAATCAATTCTCGATATCGAATGCTAAACACTGAAATCGATATCGATACTTCGTGAACTGAAATCGATACTTCAAAAACCAGGTAGAAAAATATGCATTCACAAACGTACTCCTTAAAATGGAACTATTACACACGGTCCTCTATACTCTACAGTCTTTATCAAAACCGTATTGAGATAACAACTGTACTATTGACTTTTTGGCGGGAACTCGTGAAGTAGAGTTGAGATTTTGTTTGATTATTATAAAACTTGTGTATTATACGTTTGTGGTATAATATTGATAGATTATTAAACTTCAAAGTATTTTTGTACGTAATGTTTGTGATAATCAAATAAAATAGACTTTGAAATTGTTAATTACGAAGAAAACTTGACACTGGCACAATGTGCTAATAGCGCTATTGCTATTCAAAAAGAGGAAAGAAAAAAAACTCTACTGTTAGTGGAACTGTCATACACGGTCTCCTACGGTCTCTTAGAATTACTGGAAATTGAATCGCAAGCGATTGTATCTCACCATATAAAGAAATGAGCGATTTCTAGTAGTAGCATGATCAACTAAAAAGCGGCATCTTATAATGTCAGAAATTATGTCCTTTCTTTTCCTGTTTTCTTAGTACTTATGTTTCTTTTTTTCTGTCTACTTCCACTCTCAAGGGATTCCCTATTATAAAATATCTATCGTTGTCAATGCAAACATGATGCAATATAGATGTCGCGCATAAACTAGATAAACTGCGTGCTATATTTTAATAAACACATTAACCGATGTGGAACGATTGGGATTTGTAACCAGTGATGCGTTGAAATGTGTGACAAACGACAAATATGGAGGCACTTCAGAATTTGGAGTGGGGCATAATGAGATAAACGGTCAGAGCTCTTGGATAAAATAAAGGCTTGGTTTTGCATTACTGGCCCGGTCACTGTCACTTTTCTTTGTGTCGGTTATTTAATGATATTGAAGTTATACTACCCTGGTAGATGTAGCGCATCCGGGGACGTGCCAACATTTGTCATTCTGGATTGTTATTGGCATGACGGATATTCATGGGCCACAATATCCACTTACCACTAAGCGGATTGTCTACTCATCCGCCTAGATTATTTATTATATGGTAACATGCCACCAAAACTAGAGTAATGAGAGTAATGGATGTGAGAGAGACTTGCCTTGCAGTCATGTTGGTTACGGGATGTATGCCTCATTTGCAGTTACTTGAAGTAAACCCTATGTTGGTTGGTAGCGACTTTTAGGTGTTGAAAAAAACCATGGCCTCGACGTATATTGCAATATACCTAGTCTAGCCATAAATTTTGTTACAATGAAAATATTGTTTTTTTTTTATATAATCATTTTATTAGAATAATTTGTGTTATTTTATAAATACATAGGTAAGCATTTTAAAAATATAACGTTTATTCGAGATGGACGCAATTTGCTTTTATACAATTTTTCAAACGTTGCACGATGTGACCAATATTCGATTGAAATACCCACTGCCAAAAAAAAAAATATAAATAAATGCCAATAAATAAATTGTCAACTGCCACCCCTATGAAATGTTTTAGGGATACAATATTATCATGGCGTTTAGAGCGTGCCATGCTCTCTAAAACAGACAATAAATCATAATCGAGCTGATTAAGATGACGGCCAGTCTAATGAACGACGCCCTAATGAAGTCGGGAATATTCCTTTCTAGCCACGCCTGAATTGAGTGAGCCTTATGACCCGGTGCTGAGTCTTGCTGAAAGGACCATTCTTGGTTATGGAACAGGGTGTTGTTAAGCTTTACGACCTTCTCAAGAATCATATCTCGATACACTTGAGCGGACGTATTAATACCTTTTTTACACCTTTTCACCTTTTTCAATCACCCCTTGATAGCTAACACCCCACCAAACCACCACTGAGACCGGACAATGGCCACGTTGCACCCTATTGTCCAATTGAACAACTTCTCTAGAGTTATGAGAGTTATGTAGGTAATTATTTTTTCCTTATTGAAATTGTATTTATGGCAAGACTAGGTATTAATTTACAATGTTCTGTCACCAAACAATTGCTCTTTAGAAGCTGCGCGTTACAAAAGAAGTTCGAACACTACTACAGACTTCAACATAGCTCTATGAGGATTTTAAGGTAGATCGGATAGGCAGTTCATCTGATATTTTTCTATCTGTCAGCCTTATCTGGCACTTCAAGCGTAACTTATTTTGTTCCTGAATAATTGTATGAATATGTACTCGTACTTCATGATGATCGGTCAAACGGTGTCGAAGTCTATTCACATCAGATATACCAACATCCATATATATATATATATATATATATACCAACCAACATATATATATATATATATATATATATCATCGCACCTCTCACCTCAGCTACCTCTCATCGCACCTCCCAATGTGCCTTTCTGTTCAACCCAAAGGTTAGTTGATAGAGAATGGTCTTAAGGCATTAAGTTCGCCTTTTGTACCATAATGTTAATGTACCATACCATAATGTACCATAACCATTTGTACCATTGACCTCCACTAAGATATCCATATGTCAATAATTATGTAATTGATATTACAATATAAGTATCATATTATTTCCCATTTTATCTTTCAATACCTACTCGTAATTAAAATTAAAAGTGTTATGAATTTGTTCCTATTTTGATATGCCACATTTTTATTTCAAGCTGTGTTTTTTTTTATTTTAGAGCAAAAGTTTAGCTAGTTTAGGTAGGTGTGCCTTTGATTAAGTTCGTCCTGTTTTTGTGTATACTAGTCCAACGCGGTCAATTAGAAAAACATAATTTAGAGCATTTCAACCAAAAAATCACGTTCCAAATAAGAATTACCTAACACGAACTCCATTTACAAATTGAAATCTATGTGGGGCAATGGGTCTTCATAAGTAGAACTCATTCAGACAAAAAAATGTTCTAATAATTCCAATTTATTTATAAAACTAGGTCTCATAGATTTCCCCTACTGAATAGAATTTCTTTAGTCTAGACTCTAGAGTTATTAAGTGGCAAGGACTACGCATAAGCGGTTTAAGCAGAAGGGCTTTAAGAGACTTAGGCGAGTGCTTGAGTAAAATTTTATTAAAAAAATATAAGTTCGTAGAGTTAACGGCGTTAAAATTATATTACGAAATATATATTTTTTATGGTGACGCGAGGAGGGGGGAGATCTTTTTAACCGACGATGCCTAAAAATTTAAAAACACACTATATACGCAGGTATTATTTGTTATGTCTTTCCCCATAAAAACACACAATTGTACAAAACAGATTCGTAAAAATATTTTCCATGGAAATCGTCAGCGAATCGATGCAAGTGAATAAGAAGTGTATTGATCTGTTCGGCGCAGCTCTTGAGACGCTGTGTAATCCTAGTACTTTCCGATCAGTTGACTGTTATTAGAAATTTTCAATCATTAAAAAACAAATAACCGAGGTGAGTTGGCGATTGATTCATTTTAATTAGTCAGTTTGTATTAAAATAAAATCCAAATTCATTAAAATTTTGAATAATAATCATCAATCAATAAACAACAAGATTAACTTTCGTTATAAAAATTTTGTTCTGTCAACTACAAGTAATGAAAATATACCAACCAAGAGGAGGTCACTGAGTGCGTAAATAACTCAAGTACATCACTTGATACATATACACGTGATATATATCTGTCTATATGTATATAAAGTCCATCTATGGTCAAGTCGGCAAATACGACAAAGGAGAAAAATACGTAGGTATAGTAGATATAATAATCCAGGTTAAACTAATCCACAAAAACATTTTAGTAGCCTAATTCTTAAAATTATGTGTAAATCCATTACGGGGGAGCACAGACGATTTGGTTCAAATAATGCTTATTGTTATGGTGATCCCAATCTGCTGAGCTAGCCCAAATGTGCTGATTAGATAAGATTCGGTGAAAGGTTGGTGACATTTGGATCAGTTTTTACGTTATTTTTGTCGTTGTTTGCCATTCTGTCATTCTGTAAGCTTTACTTGTAAGGTTGGCTTTCATTATTCTCTATTCAAATTAAGAAAATGTGACGTTATTTTTCCAATGTAGCCATAACACAGGGTTAATTAGTCTATTCGAGGTACACTTTCTCTCGTAATTACTCACTATTGACCCATTATCAATAAGTGAAATCACGTGATTGATAGTGATGTCAGCAGCAGCACCTTTTCCTTAACTTGATCAGAGTATAGGTTGCTTTGGTCGACCAAAGCAATAGTTTGAAGACTAATAAAGTTACTAGGCCGACTGGTTTATTTCACAAATTAGATTTTTCATTTTTCAGAGCAGAATTAGAGAAAATTTCAGAGCATAATTAATCAATAACTTTTGATGATAACAAATGTTCACTACAGTATTAACACTAACCTAACCTAACTTTTTTTTTATTTGGGGAAATCCTCTTGGATACCCCTCCGCCCCGGTCAGAGGCGGAGAGGTTATGCTGGACTCTTACCGGCTAAAACCCCACGGTATATCACCTCGCCACCTTGTGCTGGGGTTACGGGAGCGCTATTCGCATTAGTCCGCGACCCCAGCGGTGGCGGCGGCTAGTGCAGGCCACCACTTTATCCCATTCCCCAATGCACGTACACGTGTTTCGGTAGTAAGTGAGATATGCCAGAGTTCATACCCATCCCATTCTATCCTACTTGTCCCTCCTCATTTTCCCAACCGTTTCTCCAAAGCCATTCCTACATCTCCAAAGGCAGGCAGGGCATCCGGGATCATGTTAAGGTTTGTACTTCTGAATTGATGTTGGCATGTGACGCGGACCACCAGGTACACTGTAAGCTCGTCTGTCACCTTCATCCAATAAAAAAAGATCATAACAAATATAATTGAGATTTACGCGCTTTACACACATATTTATCTATTTAAACGGGTCTTAACGGGAATGTTTACCTTATTTATTTACCTTATTTTTGTTTGTTAATATTACCTTAATATTACCTTATTTTATGTTTACTTTATTTTACTCGACGTTTCCGTCGAGTAAAATAAACTCGTAACTCGTTGAGTAAAATCGTTGGGTTGTACCAACCATGGTCACGCAATATGAACACCAAATGCGGGTAGTTGATGAAACGGCCTCTTCAGTTGGCTCTTGGGATTACATCCATTATTTTTTTCCTATCGTCGTTTAATTTAATAATTTTAATATAAATCAGTTACAGAACGGTTTTCTGCAATAACCAGGGGCTAGGGGCTTTTGAACTGGGACTGAGTTTCCCTCTGTGACCTCTTGCTCGTTTACTAATGCCATGTGTGGCCGTGTACCACTACACCCCCGTGTCCACATGACATAATATGGAATCTTAAACAAAACGGTTTATTTCGTTCCTGACAATGATCAGATCGTTGTTTCAACAAAACCTAAGAAAGTATCGATAAAATATATGAAAGTTCTGCCAATAATTGTAAATAGACACAGGTAATAAACAGCTATTCTAATTTCTCTTTATAATTGTTAAGCTGCTCCAGATATACTGTTGCAGATATTGATATTAAGTAACAACAAAGATCGTACTGATTCAGTACAAATTGCCGATTTGTACTGAAAAATTAGAACTCGTTTTTTTCTAAAATGTAACATATTTATTTAATCAAAATATTTGCCCTCATTATCTATACATTGTTGCCATGTAATCGGAAGTTCATTTATGCCTTTGCGATAGAACTCTGAGGATGTAGAGTCGACAAACTGTGTGAAAGCATTTTGTACTGCCTCTTGGGAAGAAAATTTTTTATCACGTAGAAAATTATCCAAATCACGAAAAAAATGGTAGTCCGTTGGAGCAAGGTCTGGCGAGTACGGAGGATGACGTATGGTTTCTAACTGCAGCTCCTGTAGAGTTACAACGGTTTCTCGTGCAGTGTGAGGTCTTGCATTATCATGGAGCAATAATGGTGAAGATCGATTCACGAGTCGGGGCTGTTTCACTGCTAGTTTCGCCATCATTGTTCGAAGTTCGGCACAGTAAACATCTGCTGTTATTGCTTGACCAGACCCGTGAAAGCTATAGTGAATAACACCATGAATAGACCACCAAACAGTTACCATTACCTTTTTATTGGTAAGCTTTGCCTTAGGGCACTGTTGCGGCGTTGCATTGTTGACCTGGGGTCAGCCATTGCATTTTTCGCTTTCGGTTATCGTAAAGAATCCACTTTTCGTCATATGTCACAATTCGATCCAATATTCCTACATTTCTGTACCGATTCAACAAGGCAACGCAAGTATCAACACGCATTTCTTTCTGCAGATCAGTCAAATCATGAGGCATCCATTTTTCATATTTTTTTATCTTATTGATTTGATGCAAATGAGTCAATATTGTAGATAAGGTAACGTTAAATCATGCCGCTATTCCTGGGTAGTTTGACTCGGATCGGCTTCCACCATCTCCTTCAATTCAGCGTTATTCACCTGTGTGGGCGGTATTCCACGTGGTTCGTTCTTCAAGTCGAAGTTTCCATTACGAAAGCGTTTAAACCAAAAACGCACGGTTCGTTCATGAGCAGTCTCCTCTCCAAACGCAGCATTGATATTGCGAGCTGTTTCTGCCGCGTTAGTTCCGCGTCGGCACTCGTATTCAAAGATTACTCGGATTTTCGAAGTATTCATCTTTCCCGTCTAAGCTGAATAAAAAAAACAATTGAAAGTCGAAAATCGAATGTTGCACATTTTTTAAAACAAGAACCTCATAGGTATCATGTGAAAAAAGTTTCACTCGAAAATCTCACACCATGAAGGTTTTATGTCAATTCAAAGTATCTATTACTATAAAACGGCAATTTCATACTTTAACCCCTATTATTAAGCTATTTATAATAAATCTATATTTATACTTCAATTGCACCACAAGGAAAGTATGATAACAAGTGCTA
The DNA here is from genome assembly GCA_914767545.1 of Sesia apiformis. Classification (NCBI taxonomy): domain Eukaryota; kingdom Metazoa; phylum Arthropoda; class Insecta; order Lepidoptera; family Sesiidae; genus Sesia; species Sesia apiformis. The sequence continues at coordinate 4,061,311 of OU611968.1, forward strand.
AAAATAATTCAAGCGTCGCGTTCTTCGTAAATTATAATTTTTAATTTATTTATCAGTGGCGCCATTATTAAGATAATTAATGAAAAAATTCCTACAGCAAACAGATAAACGTAGTTTTGACCTTAGAAATGTAGGAACGATGACCTATAATTGCGGGAATTATCAATTATTGTAATACAGAGGTTCAGTACTGGAACCGCCTGCATTTTGACCATTTTGGTGTGCAAAATCGACCGTCGCGGCCCGCTATTGAAAATTTAGTTCGGAAATTCGAGCTGACGTTTTCATTGAAAGATACCCGTCATCGCCCTAAAAGAACACCTGAAAACATCACGGCTGTGAGCGTCAATGTCGCAGAACAATAAAACACTTCCATCCGGCATCGCTCCCGGGAATTAGACATCCATCGCAGCACTGTCCAACGAATTTTAACTCAAGATTAAAGATCCAGCTTTTTTTTATAGAAAAAAGGCGGAGACGAGCACGCAGTCCACCTGATGGTAGGTGGATACTGTCGTCCATAGATATCTGCGATACTTGCCAACATCAGTCCAGAATGACAAACGATGGCACGTCCCCGGATGCGCTGCCTACCTTTGCAGATTAAGGAATGGATTGGGAAAATGGGGAGGAATAGAATGGGAATGGGCTCAGGCATATCTCACTCACTACCGAAACACATACGTACATTGGGGAACTACGATAAAGTAGGAAATGCAGTATATTTCAGGGTAGTCTTCTGTGAGAGAGGGGTAACGGGGCCAGTCGAGTGCGCCCAGCAGATGTGGTAATGTAGCATGTACTCTCCCCCTACAAGAACTGAAACCTACAGACCATAGATAGCGTAGGAACTTTACCAGCTCGACCTTCGAACAACTGCAAGTTGACCATGCATTTCAGAACAATGAATTTGAGATCTTCAGTGGCGACTGCGTTCACTGAAGATGATGAAGATGAAGCCACTGAAGATGTCAACCGCAGTTGTTGACGAAACGTTTGGAAGAAAGAGAAGAGATTCCAGAAGACCTCGGCCAAGTAGCCCGGAAGATTCGATTAATATGAACACCGGCCGAGAAAGCCTACACACCACAATAATGAATTTGAGCTCCCGATTTGAGTCCTGAGATGTGGTTTCAGCAGAATGATGTCACTTGTCACACTTCGCGCGAAACAATGACGTTGCAAACCAAGTACTCAGGGCGTATTGGAGTATCTCTCGTTTTGGAGACCAAAAGTAGCCACCAAGAAGTTGCGATTTAACTTGCTCAGATTTATGTTTGTGGTTTTTGGAACGAAGTTCCTTTACGCGGCTTGCGGTAAGTGTGATTCGAGAGAAAATGTAACGTCACGTAAGATTTTTACCCCCTCCATACGCCTTTATCTTTCTCTGTGTGTGTGTGTGCGTGCGAGTATCGAGAGCGAAACAAGCAGAATAACAGACATGCAGTCTAGTGCGTGGACGGTTGTATAACCTAATTTTTGATTTGATCCTTATTTTAAATTATTTGCATTGGAAATATGATACAAAATAAAAAAAAATACATGAACTATGGAGATTTTATTTCCAATTACAATCGGAGTTTAAAAAAAAATGCATGAGGATCTTCATTCCTGACGGGGGTCCCCTGACACACGTTTTTTTTTAAAAGTAATCTTTATACAAACCACCCTGAGACGATTGATTGAAGAAGAAATGGAACGCCAAATTAACGAAATTCTGCGGTCCTTACTCGAAAAAGTATTTCGAAATTTCGTCGATAGAGTGAGTACCTGCCAACGAAGTTGCGGTGGTCGTTTGACATACTATACATTTTATTTCTCGTGTAGTGTCAATAATTGATCTATTTATGTAAATAAAATTTTCTACGAAATTCATACAAGTATGGTGTCTTCCCATGTATTCGAAGTTCAAGTTCTTGTTGAGACATGTTTTATATGTTAAAAAATTTTTATTAATGTAATAATAACATTAGAAACACTACCATTTTCTTCTATCATCCATGTCAAGTTTCGATTTTATTCCTTCTTCTTCTCCGTTGGCCTCCATTTTGTTTCCAATCCGTAACGGCTCCGGAACGAAAGTCCGTGACGCTTTGTAACTAGGAGTTATGAAATTACAAGAGACTAAACCCGTTACGTCACGGGCATACCGCTCTCACACCGATCAATAAAGAACATACAAAGGTCTAACCACGCCAAGCAAATATAAACTCAAATGCAGTTGATATTAGGTGCAAATGTTAAACAGTTGCGTAACTCGTTTCTCCTAGGGCGCCTGTAATCATTGGAATTTATGCTCGCCTGGTATCATCCGGTGAGAAGAGGGTCGGGATACGGGATGGGTGAACCGTCCCGCGTGCATCCAACGTTACACGGGACAGTGATTCTCGAAGTTATGACAATAAAATGAAAAAGTAAAGTAAGATTGTAAAATAATGTTTATTTGGGGACTTTTTGCCGGGAACTCGAAAAGTGAGTTCAGTTTTAATTGAATTAACGTAACAATTGTGTATTGTGGGGTTTTGTGGTTTAATAGTGTTTAAAATGTTTGTGCATAATGTTTGTAATAATCAAATGACTGTATTTTGGGTGCTTTCAAGTAGTCCAACTCTGTCTCCAGTAAACCTACTATCACTTTACTGAGATGACGTCCTGGATGCTGTTTACATTTGCGAGATACGTCAATTTAGATTACAGTGGTCGTTATATGAAAAAAAAAAGTTTGTTAGTGGGATCGGGGCTGCCCCGATCCCACTAACAAACTTTTTTTTAACCTTAATTATTTAATCGATAAAGGTATTAATAATTAAAACGATGAAATCATAGATTTAAGCCGGAATCGCAGACGGACGCAACAAATGAATGTCATCAAATATACATCGTTTAAAAACCGCACTTGTTCCAAATTGGAGCGATAAGAGAAAATATTCCTTCGACCGGGAAACCCGTGGGTTATCTGACGGGTCCTTGCAAGCGTCGTCGGCTGAGTTAATGGGCCTATCGGATCATGAACATATTATACGTGCAATTTAAGTTGAATTAGGGTCAAAGACTAATAGGTACAAACTAAGGTACAAAGACTAGTCATACATAAAAAGTTAAAGGAAAAGCCTCTCTTGATAATAGTGACAGGTTATGTCCCTAGGATTGGTATTTGTTAAACCCCTCGACATAAACAGTTAGGAAAAGAAACGTACAATTTTGTAATTTTGTTTGGTAGGCAGGTAAAAAAACTTATTAAATTTATGGAATGACATATGAAGGACATAATAATACACTTAATCTCAACTATATGTTTATGAGTCATGTAAAAGATTATTATGAAGAATGATTGTATTGATTCCGTTATATGTTGTGACCCTAATGTTTCTCTATATGAATTTTCTGTTTTCATAGATTTTTCTATACCTTCCTAATGGATTTATTTGTAAGAGGATACATCACCATAATACATTTAGTCCAGAGTAGATGTTAATTATATCGTAAGTAAAATGAACTTAAACATAAATTATTATTTTTTATAGCAAGAAGTTGGCAAGTGGTGGTAAGTGGATACTGTCGCGCGTGGACACCCGTGGTTAATACCAACATTAGTCCAGAATGACAAACTTTGACGCACCCCCGGATGCGCTCCTTTGTTAATGTAACAATGGATTTGGGGAAAGGGTTGAGGGAATGGGAAGGGATAGGATTAGAAAGGATGGGAATGGGCTCTGGCATATCTCACTTACTACTATGTACACTGGGGAATATGATAAATTGCGAAATGCACTACATTTCAAAGTAGTCTTATGAATTTTAACATAATTTTAACATGAATTTAAATAATGTTTTTGATTAAATACCGTATGTAGGTAAAATATGTACAATAATTTACCAATTGACGATACGTGTATATATGATTAAATTGATTAATTATTATATCGGTCAACTGATTTCTCTTGCTATTGTTTCATAAAACTTCAGAATGCTGTTGTTCCCCGGTGAAGCTTGTAACAGTGCATATAAATCAAAATCTGGGTATCTCCTTGTTACTGTAAGCTCCTAAGCTACTGGGCTGGTGAACAAATTTCGTAACAGTTATGTCATCAAGACTTATTACAAGCTCTGGGTTACACTCACTACTAGGGTTTCCGATTTCTCGAGGTTTTTTAGTTCTCGGGTGTCGAGAGTTCTCGAGCCTGATTTCTCGGGTCTTCTCGGGTTGTCGAGAAAAAAGTAAATTTTTGTCTAGATTTTTTATTTAAATAATAAAAAGAGTCTTTAATTTAATTGTGTTTATTTTAAATGATAAAATCAACATAATTTGAAACAAAAAACTAATTCTTAATAAAAAATCAGCTCAAAACAAATATACTAACTAAAAACAATCATATTTTTTCTTCTCACCATAACTAATCTCACTAATTTTTAATAAAAAACAAAATCTCTGTTAACAATCAGCTTAAAACAAACATTTTTAACTAAAAACAATCATAAATTTTCTCATCATAACTAAAAGTCACTCACTAATCTCACTATGTGGGTGATATGGTATGCATCACAATTTTTGGCAGTTTTAATGTAATTAAATAATAGGTATCTGCTATTAATACGAAAAAAATAACTGTCTTTAAGCCTACTTATTAATTCTTATAAAATATGCCTTAAGATAAACTAAAGCATTAATAGATTTATCAGACAGGCGGCTTCTAATCTTACTGACCACATTTCCCGATATGGAAAATACCCTTTCATTTTCTGTTGAAGTCGGCTTGACTGAAATTAATGCCTTGTATAGTGTTTCCAGATTAGGAGTCCTCTTGCCTGTTTTTTCAAATAGCAAAAACTCTTTTTTTATTATTGATTTTGAAAGCACCACAGCATTAGTTGATTCATCATTTTTCGAAACACCTTTTATTGCTCTCTCTAATTGAGCTGCAAAGCTGTCTTGTTCAGGTTCTGATTCGCTTACGCCTGCTTCAACAACTTCTGAATTATTTTCTGTCAAAGGTTCTGTAGTAGTGGGAACAGTGGGGTATAGGCGATTGAATAAGTCTTCAGCATATCCAATTAAAAATGTCTTGCTATTATCGATAAAATAATCACTCTTTTTGTGCATAAAATTATCGGGGCTGTTTAGGTAGCGTAGCAGCGATATTAGAGGTGTATTCCGACGATCTGATATTTTCATTTTAAGAGATTCTACTAATTGAAGAGCCAAAGGGTGGTCGATATTTTGTAATTGTTTTAGCAACACGTCTATTATAGCCTCTGCAGTTAGTAAATTGGCACCTTGTCTGCTCAATGCTTCTACTGCAAGTTTCGTTGGCGTCAATATCAACAGCAATTTTTGTAGTACACAAATATTTTCCTCCTTCCATTTAAATGAGCTATCTAAATCAATCAAGGCTTTTTTAATGGAATTTTTTAACTTCAAGAAACGCTCAATCATTGTTAGCTTTGAATTCCACCTAGTTCTGACATCCTGTAATAAGGCTAGTTCTGCCCCGAATTCAGTCTTCACATGTTTTTGTAGTGTGATATTTCTGAGAGGACTCTTTCTGAAAAATCTTATGATCGAACGGGTCTCATTCAGGACTTTATTTATGTCGTCATCAGGTTGCAATATAGATTCTTCATCAGATTCGTCGTCGATATCAGTGCTGGCTTCATCAGAGCTGCTGTGTTCATCGTCGCTAACAGGTGTGTTTCTTCTAGCAACTGTAGTTTCTGGTTTTTTTTTACAAAAGGTATCAAGAATAGCCAAATGGATGGCATGGTTTACACAGAGGACCATCTCACAGGGGCTCTCTCTGCCAAATTTTTTCATAACATTTGGCCCGTCGCTGGTTACGGCCAAGACGTAATGCTCGAAGTTTACCCCAAAGTATTTCAAACGCTCCTCTACTATTTCTCTAACCTCTGCGGCACCGCATTTTCCGGGTATGTAAACTAGCCCCAAATTGTAAACTTTTGCCTCTGCTGTATGGACACAGACGCTAAAATATCGTCTGTTTCGTATGCTTGTCCACTCGTCAATTGTCACACTTAGCCGGTTTCCTGATGTGCAAATCTGAGAAAGCTCTTTTATCATCTCTTTCTCCTTTTCATCATAAAACTTCAATATTAGGTTCATTACTTCGGTTTGGGTCTTTGGGAGTTTATACCCCTTGGCAACAAGTGATTCACGGATAAATTCACTTTTAGTAATGCCTCTTATAGTAAAACCGTCTTGGGCAGAAAGTTTAGCTAAAATTTCACCTAACGATTTTCTGGGTTGAACGTCAAATTTCAGTGTCTGCTGTACGTGCATAGTTTCAAAAGCACTTCTAGATTTTTTTGGTGCCGTCACCCCGGAACTGGACGAGCTGGTAGATCCGTCTTCTGTGTTCATTTGAGCCTCGGTGGATCTTACATCAATTTTGTGTACATGAGCTAAATGCCTCACTAGTCCGCTTGTGTTTGATCCTTTACAGGATATGGTTTTAGGACATTTTAGACATTGCGAATTTGAGGCGTCCTTATTTTTTTTGAAATATTTCCAAACTTTGGAAGTTTCCATTTTGGTCCATCAGTTGTAAAATCTATAACAAACAGTTCAAGGATTAGTAAGTATTTTAGTACCTACAAAATAACTGACGCAACAGTGGGGAGGCCTATGCCCAGCAGTGGGTTGATGTGGTTAGGTTAGGCTGATGACGGGCGAAGCCGTGGACGGAAAGCTAGTTTTAAATAAATAATAACAAAACTTACCTGTTTGTTCTGCAATTCTATTACTCGTACGTTACTAAATAAGTACACTATGCTGGCTTTATGATCCGATTTTCAATCCGAAGTAATCCGAACACGGCGGGAGTTGAAACACGAATGAACGAAACACAACTGGGGCCGCGCGGGCGCTTGCGTTTGTCGGCGAAAACAAAGGATACCGACAGACACGAGCCGCGCTGTCAAAGGATGCCGCCGATTGCCGCCGCCACCTCGCATTTACAAAGAAAGCTAAGCGTAAAAATGTTTATTTAAATTTCTCGATGTCTCGACTTTTCTCGAGCTGAATTTCCCGGGAACGAGACCAACCGATTTCCCGGGAATTCCCGGGACGAGAATTCCCGGGAACAAACCCTACTCACTACCTTTTGATGTGATTGTATCCCTTGGTGCTTGTCAATGAGAAAAAAGTTAGACATTTGTATAATAAGTGAACTTAGTAATCTAATTATTATGTAAATTACCTAAATATTATATGAATACTTACATGTGCAGTATTGGGTCCATTATTTTTATTCCAGCAGTGATATAATGGCAAAATAAAGAAAGCTTTCACTAAGTGCCTCCAAACATCAATTGCGGCGCTGCGCGATATATTCTGTAAGGCCATATAAAGTAATTCATACAATTATAAATTCATACTAATTGCAACCGCACACGATCTATCGCGTCGTGCTTGGTGTGCAGAAAAGTGAATTTACACTTTATTTATTTGTTTATTTACAAAAGGATCTCCGACATAGGATACATCAAGCTTATATTCGATAAATATACTTAAATATAATTTATAATGTTCCTATACTTACAGGAGAACATAACGTCTGTTCAATATTGTCAAATCAGACATAATTATATACTATCTTTTAATTGTTTATTGAATTTGATTGGTATAAATCTCGTCACACACAAACTGAAATAAAACTACTTATTTGTATAAGAATAAATAAAATGTAAACACTATATTTTGTTCATAATATACATTTTTGGCGTTAGTAGGTACGTATTGCGCAATTAATAATGACGTGTAGACGGTGGCGCCAATTCAAAAACAAAAAATCTCCACATAACAGAAGTGTTATTCAAATAACAAATTGGTTTTGTTGGAAATACAATCTGGTATATTTTGTATATGTAGGTTTTGTATATAGACTAATTTTTTTAATGAAGTCTTAATGAAGGATTCTTAACCCAAAAAGATTTTTTTGGGTTAAGAATCCTTCACCTATCTCCTTCACCAATCTCCGCGCAAGAAACACAAAATTGATGTAAGCTCGTTTATCGAAAAAAAGTGTTTCAAATTAATATAATAGATTTAATTCAAAACTATAATGATATTAATTTGAAAAGTTGAACGATTTGGTTAAAAAAATGTGTTTCTGCTTTAATATAAAAAATATTTTAATTCAATAAAATATATATACATATTTGTAATATAGTCAAGAAAATTTAAGTGTTGGTGCAAAACATGAATAAATTAGTTTTAAGATTTGCAGTATTTTATTTTTTTAAGTTAAGGTCATATATTTTGGGACTTACCAAATATTTCAAGATTTTTTTTGAATAAAGTTAGCCATTTTATGTGTACTATTTTAACTTAAAGGCTTATTTATTAACGGTTCGTAATAGGTACAAAAACTGAATCCGTATCGCGGTTATGTTTTTGTCATATTTGATCAAAATGTTTCATATTCCAACATCGGCAGTACATTCGAAGACTTTACAAGGTTTTAAATGCCTGCTATCTTACCATACCAACAGTATGTCTCCACTGCTGAATATACATTATAAGCCTTTCGTCGTTTTATTGCCGTCGGTGAAACTTTAAACAAAAGAAAACAATATAAGGTCTGAGTGGACATCGATCTTTTGCTCAGAAGAGCATCTAGCCATCTAGTTTAATTAATTACTATCGGGTACTTTTTATAAGTAATGGTTCCATCTGGTTGGAAGGCGTCCTCAGTTACTTATATTTTATGAGCTAGAAACCTAAAGGCACACATGGTAGCAAGCGGTTATCGTCGTCGTTGGTCGTTGGTAAGAGTAATGCGGGTAAAGGTAAAGCAGGTAAAGCCCTATTTCACAGCTTCCTTTAAGAATCCCATGTTGTAGTCATACAATCCTATAATCCAAAATAACAGTTACAAAACTAAAAGTAGTGATTAATGGTTAGGTACCTAGGAATCCCCCAGAACCATCGTTGTGAAGGCTGACAATATATTCTAATTCCGGATTTTTTTTTAAATTGTTAAATATGCGTCACATCCTTCCGGTGATTGTTACTCCGTGTTTTTTTAATTGACAAAAAATGTGCTCAAACACCGGAACATCGAATGATCTGAAAATAACAAAATAGTCCAATGACTCAATTAATGATTGTCATTCTGCCCTTTCGACCTTGAAGTTTCTATTATTACTTATAGGTAGGTACGGTCGGCTAATATACCCAAGAACCATTCAATTTCACCCTTTTTTACGAGCGCATTAATTATCTTAATGCGCTCAAAAGTTTATTCATTTTATCTAAACTAAAGGGATACCTTTAGTTTAGGTAAAATGAATAAACTTTTGAAAATTGTAACCCAATTTATTTTGGTTGTGTGGTCTCAGCCAGCTTGAGAATAACAGCACCCCATCTCTTACCGCTGGTGTCACAAAAAGCGACTAAGGGACAACGCAGCCGCTACCACAAGCTCTGGGGAACTACACCACCTCTAAAGGAGTGGACTCGCCGACTCGCTTGGCCTAGCGTTTGAAGGTCATTCATCCCCCGTGCACAAGACAATGTCTTGCAGTGGACGATAAAAAAGGGGCGGGTTATGTCCATGAACTTTGTTACAAATGATGAATAATACCGGCAGTGTAAACTTTTAAAAATACCCAAAAAGATAAATTCAACGCAAACGGATACATGTAAGTATATAAATAATTGATATTGTTGGATAGGACTAGATAAAGCTCGTATAACTTTTGTTTAAATGTTTTATTTTCGACATAATCTCGAAATATTTATGTCGAAAATAGAGAAATTCGTAAAGTCGGCCATTTTGTTTGGTTTTATATAAACCGATATTAAAAATTATTTTTCTTTTAGGATACCAAAGTAATGGCTACAGGCTATTGTGAATCAGAAACAGCAATTTTTCGAATAAAGGTCTTATTTTTCGTCTCTTTATGCCGCGTGTCGCTTATTACTTATTAGCAATAACGTGTGTAGTACTTTATATGTATTATTATTATGTGGTACACTGAGGATGTTTGTACCATCGGAATGTCAACATTATCTCTTTGTTCTTCATTGCTGAGCAATAAATAAAGTAGTGTAATGTGAGGACGCTGCTTTGTGCCTTTTCTTTCCGGATACTCACAGTGCTCGGAAACCTATATAATTATAACCTATTCGTATTTCGACGACCGCTAAGATAAATAGATAGATAAACACTTTATCGTACACCAACCAACATGTTACAGGATGACAATTAAGTAACAAGAAAAGTACAACAGGCGCTAAAGCGATTTCTTCGAGGCAGCTTTTAAGTGATAGAGAGAAAATCGATGACAAAGATAATGAGTAAATGACAAACTCTGACATGCACCCTGTTGCGCTGCATTCCTTTTTTCTGTTCTGCGTGTTGGGTGTGATTTGGAGAAAGGGTTGTGAAAATGGGGAGGGATAGGATACGATGGGATGAAAATGGGCTCAGACATATGTCACTCACTACCGAAACACGTACGAACATTGAGGAATAGGATATAGTGGGAAATACGGTACATATCAAGGTAGTCTTCTGTGAGAGAGGGGTAAGGTGGCCAGTCGAGTGCGCCCAGCGTTTGTTGGATAGCAGCGTGCGGGGTGCACCCCTCCCTCAATAAAGCTGATCAGTCAGGATACGTTGCAAATAGAGGGATACATATACCTACACCAGATTTTTTTTAAATTTTAGAGTATGTGAGCTAGTTATTTTTTTTTGAATCCGTTGAGTAAAAAGAAAGTCAGTGGTACGGGCCAAGGATTTGAACGCACTACCTCACAAATGAGAGTCGAGAATAGATACCAGTCTGTTATCACTGCTCTTATATAAAGATATAGTAATTTAAGTAAAACGGTGTAATAAAAGTGCAATTAAGGTATACTTATTAAAAATACCTATATTGGAACAGTAAAAATATTGTTTTTACGTTGTTTCATATAACTAGTTAAAAATATTGAATATTGTTTTCTGCAAATATTTTTATAGAAATTTCGTTTTTTATCTAAGTTGTCAGAGGAATGGTATCAAAAATGAAAAGTAATATAAGTGAAAATTAAACAAAAGATTTTTTTGTAAACTAGATTCATGTAAATGAAAGTTGAGACTGGAAAAGTGAGGCAAATTGAAATAAAATAGGTTGAAAAGTTTAATTTGAATTTAATAATAAAATTAAAGTAGCATTTGCTAGGTTTTTTTTAAATGTTTATAAAGGTCACGGCTACAATTTATAGAAAGAGTAGCTTAACAATGTTACTTAAGTTTTTGGCCAATTGCGAACTAATGTTATAATAAAACAATTAGAACAGATTAATTACCTAATGTGTCTATGTGATTATGTGTGGTGTGTGGTATCATGTGTTGTTTGAGCGTATGTGTAGCGTTCATCACTATTCGTGAATACAAATAGGAATACGTATAATTTGCCTCACTATTCGCGAATATGAATACCTAGAGTACCTAACCTACTACACACGCACTTGAAAAATTACTAAAGTAGGTAATTTTTCGTCCAATTTAAAGTTAATGAAATAAGTATTTTTTTAGTTTAATCAGAAAGTAATTTTTTGGTTTAATATAAAGTGAGGTATCTACCTAAATTTAAATTAAATTAAAAAATCATTTACTAATTGAACTAAAAAATCAGCTATGCAACTGGTTTTCAAATTAAATTTTAATCTTATAAGTATTCCTTTTTGTAGAAAGCCTATTTTAGCTACTATTCACATTGGGTTTTATTATTCAACTAATACCTACCTATTCGTTTTAGAAAATGGCGACTACAAGTAAGACTACGAGTACCTACTTGAAAATTGGCGAATATTCGCAAAATGAATACGAATATGTATGTATGTATGTATGTATGTATATATGTATGTATGTGCAATGTGTAGTGTAGTGTTCGTTAGGTTGATTTTATTAATCGACATGTTAATTAGTAGTAACCATTGCAGTAACCATAGTAATACTCGTAGTTACCATTGCATTCAGATTATACTACACAGAAACCCCTCGTTTTGTGTGTCGGGCTTAAAAGAAAACTTACATAACTCAAGATAAAGGAATGGGATAGGTAAAGGGATATAAAACTATCTGAACCACTGTCTAAATAGATATCGTTTCATTTTATATACCTACTATTTAAGATGTATGACATTTTTAGCAAATACTCAAAAGATGAGTTTTTTTGAGAAAACAGATTCAATTAAGGGTTTCAAATTACGGGAAGTAATCAGCTATACCCTACACTACAATACAAATAGAAATATTTTTTATACAGATTTTCGATAAAATTTTACATATTTATGACGATGACTGTACAATGTACATTTTCTTCATACCTACATTAATAGATCTGTCTGTCCTCTTTAGCTTAAAACGCAGTAGATAACAGGAAAAAGGCGCAATGGAGAAAAACCCGAAAAGGTTTTTTTATACGGTCGGGTCACTTATAAATTGACTTTTTCTCGAAATTACGTCTCGATATCGCAAAGAAACAAAACATATAGAGATAGGTACAAAAACTCTTAATATTCCGCTGATATCGAACAATTATTAAAATTTAAAAACGGTAAAATTTATATTACTGCGTTTTGAGCTGAGCAGACCATAGATTTTGTTTATCACATACCTAGCAAAGTCACATTGGTTAATAACCTTGTGACTCAATCAATGACGTCACCGCGCAGGCTCGTCCCGCGGCGTAGGATGACCTATTTCTTTAAGGGGTCCAGCGACCGTGTGGCCTAATGGATAAGGCGTCGGACTTCGGATCCGAAGATTGCAGGTTCGAGTCCTGTCACGGTCGAATAAAAATATCTTAACTTTTGTTTCTTTTATTTGTATAAAAAGGATAGTTTTTAATATGTATTTCCTAAAGTAGGCAAGGACAATTACATTCGGTTATTTGTTTATAAAATATATCACATTAAAAAAGCTAGGATAGAGTGGTTTGGGATAAGTATAATAATGATTAATAATTGATGTGTTGTATAATTCAGAAATTCTAAATTCTATAAATAATGTCATCTATACATCTCACATTCGGACAAATGAATTAATATTATTGCAAATCAAGTTATGATTACAAAACATCCCATTTTTAAATAACTGAAGTAAATAATTTCAAATTACCTATTAATAATGTTATCACAAAGTCTACGAGTCCTGTCCGCGGGACTCATATGTTTCTATTGTCACCAGAGAACCTATACTAAACCTAACCCACTTTTAAATTTGGTGCCATCGATTTGCTGCTCATTCAGTATTTATTATCTGCTGCTTATTTAATTATTTCTTTATGAATATTTATATTCATCCGCCAACCATGAAAAAATACAACAATATCTAGCCGTAAATATTGTTTTAAAGAAAGGATTGTTATTTTTTTTTTACATTATCTGTTTATTAGTATTATTAGTGTTATTTTAGAAATAAATAGGTAAACATTTGAAAAATATAACGTTTGTTCGAAACCATTTGCTTTTATACAGTCTTTCTCATTACCGTTATAACGTTATCACCAGTTTTCAATTGAAACACGCACCCTTTCAATAGGAAAATTTGCAACTGCCACCCTTATGGAATGTTTTAGGGATTCAGTATTATCATGGCGTTTAGTTCATGCCATGCTCTCGAAACAGACAATAAATCATAATCGAGCGGATTAAGATCGGGACTAGATGACGGCCAGGTGCTATATCATCTCTCTGGATAAAATCTTTTGCTTTAGGACGGGATTTCTTCGGATCCTCTCCTTCACATTCTCTTTAATCGTCTGTTTAGTATGAATAGTGCGTGAACGGCCAGACCTTTTACTGTCACAAACAGAGGACGTTTCAATGTACCTACCAATAGCCCAGTACACAAACATTCGGCTAATACCAAGAGGATGGAGAGTTTTAAAAATTTAATTTGGCTTCATGCCTACTTCGTGCAATGCAATTACAGCAATACGGTTTTCGTTATCACCCCATTCCATTTTAATATGAGTACAATATTTAATAATGATTGACGCCAAAATGAGAAAAAACATTTATATTTCACGTGAGAAAGACCGATTCCAAATTCAAATGGATTTTCTTTTCTTTATTGTAACGGTATTTATGGCCAGACTAAATATACATAATGATTTTATAGACCATAAGTGTATAAGTGTTGCAACCTAAATGTATCCCATCATCATCATTCCACATCCTACACACGTTTGTGTTTTAGACATGTTAAATCGGTTCACGTCCCAAATGGAGATTTTCCGGCTGTGTGACAATCGCCACGTGCGCTCGGTAAAGAACCTTATACGGGGAAGGGGATTAGCGGGTTTTGTTTGTATTATATGACAAGTTTTTACCCGTCGCTTCGCATGCATAGAGCTCTTTATTTTGAATAGAAAATCATTAAAATTTTCCAGTTCCCGGGACTAAAGTGACTTGGACATTTGTGTTATTGAACGTCTAAACAAAAACTTCTCACTTTATTCTTTTCCCCAATGTACGTACAGATACATCACGCAAACATTGGTCATCGGCTAATCCGGAAACACCCGAACGCTTCATCCACGTCTATGCAATAAAGTATGCAATTAGAGGATACATACAATTCGAATACAATACAATACAATATATACAATACAATACATACAATATGCAATTAGAGGAGTATAATAATACGATAATTAATTTTCGGTAGTATATGCCAGAGCGTATTTCCAACCTTACTATCCTATCCCTCCTCATTTCCCCAACCCTTCCTCCAAATCCACTCCTACGTCTCTAAAGGTAAGCAGCGCATCCGGAGGCGTACCAACGTCATTCTGGACTAAAGTTGGCATAAAAAGTGGACTAAAGAATTTTAAACTTAGCGCCAAAAATAAACTAAATGTTAATACTAATACTAATATTTATGTGTGGTCTTATTCATCGTAAGCTGAAAGCCTCTCTTCAATGTACATATCTCATAAAAAATTAATTTGCAAAGAAACATTGAACCTTCGAGGGAATAACCTAAATGTAATAACTGTACGATTGATCATAAATATTCCTTTATTACATCGATACATATTGTCTACCGAATCACGTTCTTTGACTCGTGATGCTTGCATATGTATGAGTCGTAATAAAGTTGCTATTGTAGTTGATTTTTATTGCTCGCGTGGAAAAATACCTAAATTGTTTATTTTTATTGTATAGTAGCGTTTGTCCGTGGCCTCGTCTGTTAGAATACGATTCGCGCGTAAACTTTCATTAAAAAGAATTCGAAGAATATTAGATTGTTTAAAATTTTCAAAAAATAAACACTTGTATAATACGTACGTATGTATACCTGTGAAATTGATAATGTTGGATAGAGCTAATGGAGTCCAAGAATATTTATATTAACACCCTACTGAGACATCTTCTATATTGGAGTTTTTCAGTGTTTTCCAAACATACGATTAATAAAAGTATATTAAAATATGTCGGGATTGTCTATAGCTTATATAAAGGCTCATTTACACAGGGAGAGTTTCTCGAATACGTGCAGACGAGAAAAGATATTATAAACAACTATTGCGTAGTAATGCAAGTATGTGTTTCGGTAGTAAGTGAGATATGCCAGAGCCCATTCTCATCCCATTTTATCCTTGTCCTTTTCATTTCCCAAATCTTCTTCCACATCCATTCCGTGAAATCTCCAAAGGTAAGCAGCGCATCCGGGGACGTGCCAACTTTTGTCATGCGAAACTGATGTTGCCATGTATCGCGGATATCCACGGGCGACAGTATCCACATAACACAGGTGGACTGTCTGCTCATTTGCCGTCCTCTTTCCAAAAAAAAGTGACATAGAGATTGTGATATTAATAACCGATCGCCTGCATGTCATCTTATTTGTTTTAGCCCGGTTGATGCCTAAGCAAAAAGTAAACAGAATCTTTGTTCAAAGGTGCATTTCTTTTAGCAAACTTCATTTCCCAAACTTTAAGTAATAGAGAGACGAGGAAAAATTGTTGTCGGATCCATCAATGGAGCCATTCAATGGATCCAAGTGGACAGAGTGGAAATTTAGGTGTATCAAATTGTTCTTTTAAATACGCTTCCTAAGAAAAGGGCGCCACCCCTCTATCAATGAACTTGTTTATTGCGCTACCCCATCAAGGGACTGCCTATTTATCTAATGAGTACTATCAATCAGCTTGACACTTCTAAGGAGGGCCCACGCGGGAACGCGTGTCCATTTCCACACTCTGATGTGATGTGTCGTCTGTGTAAAGGGTACTGGTCAGTTATTTATTCTTTTTATTACACACTTTATCGGAAATTATTGTACAAAAAGCAAGCTTAATACGGCATTATCTACCAGCCTGCCTTTGTGTTGATCAGAGAGGTTTATTGGAAGGTGCGAGAGAGAACCTAAACGTAAATAAATATATATTAATCGTAACAGTAACCTTTTCGTCGTCCACTGCTGACCATACAACCCTCATGCACCTTGTTTCGTGCATGAGGGATGTATGGCTATGAAGCGCCAAGATGCGGGTTAGCGAGTCCACTCTTTTAGTGCTGTAGTTCCACAGCGGTTGTACAGCAGATTGATTATCCTTCACGACACCCATAGGAAGAGATGGAGCTGTTATAAAACTGGCCGACACCACACGGCTCGGGTAAATGGCACTGGGTTTGAATCCCTGCTCAGTTATTTATTACATATCTCCCTTTTGTCGACCACTGCTAAACATTTATACACATTGTCTTGTATGGACTTGAAACTGTCGACCGTATGGTGTCGGCTCCCTGTAGAACAAGCACCATCCCACCCCAACTTTTCTCATGCAGCTAATGCGTAACGAAACCGCTACGAGCCCCGAAGAACAATTTACAAAAGGTGAGCTTAATAAGACTTATCTACCACCCAACGTTTAAGTTGATTAGAAAGGTTTATTCTGATATGCGAGAAAAATAGGTACCTACATAAAGTTAAACGTTAATAATTAATATATGTATATGATTTTAAATAAAATATATACATAAGTCAAGATAAGCAGGTTACAAAAAAACATGTTGCTCACAAACAGTTTAGAAATAGCACAAAGGATTCTTCTAATTCTATTATACTTTTTACTCCTAATCCCGCCAAGGAGGAATGGGAGTGATCGTCAGGACATCCGCAGCAAGGAAGCGCGCAAGCGCAGGTACGAACTGAGGTAACCCTCGTGCTCGAGCATCATCTCAGGGAACAACGGCTCGCCCGGTCCTTGGTTTTTCTTTATTTTTAATAGGGCAGCGGGCGTGCATTCATTCCACCTGGTGGTAAATGGATACTGTCGCCGGTGGACATTCACGGCACATGCCAACATCAGTCCAGAATGACAAACGTTGGCACGTCCCCGGATACACTGCCTACCATTGGAGATGTGGGAATGGATTTGGAGAAAGGGTTAGGAGAACGGGGAGGAATATGAAAAGATGGGGTGAGAATGGGCTCTGGCATATTTCACTTACTACCGAAACACGTACGTATAAGTGAGGAATATGATAAAGTAGGAAATGCAGTACATTTCAAGGTAGTCTTCTCTGAGAGGGGGGTAACGAGGCCAGGCCAGTGCGCCCAGCGGCTGTTGGATTGCAGCGTGCACCCTCCACTTCTAATATCGTTAGAGACGGCAATGGTAATGTAATCGCATGAGGAAAACTCCACGTATATTTATAGATTTGTACTTTCTTCCGAACCCTTTTTCCAAATCCACTTCTACTCGTAAATCTCCAAAGCTAGGCTGAGCATTAGAAGAAGTGACAACGTTTCTCATTTTGGACCGAGGTTGACTTGTATTGCGGATGCCGCTGGACGACAGTATCCACTTACCATCAGGTGGACTGTCTGTTCGTCTGCCGCCTTCTTTTATAAAAACAATATATCTTTTTCATCCAACTTTCTTCACACTATGATTGGCAAGAAAGTTTGACCCCAAAAATGCCCTAAATCTTCTTGACTCGTGTCTACAAGTTTACGTTTAATTTTTATTACTTACCTAAATTATAGAGGTTATTTCCAAATGCTCCAAAAAAAATTCCCGTCAACTTCAAAAGACTGTTGACTTGGGATGTTTAGTTTTAATTTGGCTTAACGAAAGGGTCTGGGAATCCAATTTTATACATATCCAAAGGGACAAAGTAAATAATAATTTTCTTTCAAAAACATTTATCAACCCCGCAGGATGTTGTCACATTTATTTGACCTCCGGCGAGACTCACAGGACATCTCGGAATGACGCCATTTACTCACTTTTTTTATGTAAGCCGACACTTAGGTTATCCTTTTAAATTAAGTCATTCACTTGTTTCTTTATTCAATACTTACGCTGAGAGAAAAAACTGAGCTGTGGTGTGCCGAGTTCTGGTGAGCTACGCTAACTATGCTTTCCTCTGTTTTGTATGTAATTACGTTATTAAATAGACGTGTCGATGCTGCGATACGTGCATCACGGCGCAACTTCATTTCATATTGTTTTGTTAATTAAGTGTTTTGTTCTGCTGCGCTGCGTTGCTTGTCAATATAGCACATCGGTCGACTATATTGTGTTTACAACATAGCTTAGCTCGCATTAATGCAGCGCAGCGCGTTTTCATGGCATATTGCATATAAATAATATGTAGTCGGAAAAGTTCGCGGCCTTTTTGAACGTATGACTTTATAGCGTGCTATATTTCTGGCAACACTGATCACTGGCGGGAAAGTGATGTACCTTTTGACAGCTGACTTCTTTGAAATGGCGGCAAATTGAAATTACAAGTTAAAAGTTCATATTTTTTAACAATTTTAAATTGGAAGTTATTATAGAGAAAATTAGATATGTTTTACAATATTTTCGACAAGAGTATGAATGTTTCTAGAGCTTGATAAGAGATTCGTGGTGTTTACGGAGAAGATGCTTTATCTAAAGCTACTGCAAAAAACCGGTTCAGTTGAATTAAGGTCGAGTAATTTTTAAGTAAATGATATTCTTCGCTATGGTCGTCTAAGGTAAATAATAGTGATGTTATGATTGAAAAAATTAAAGCAGATAGACAGACACATAAGCAGTCATCAAATTGCGTAAGAGCTTAGAATTCACCACTCAATAGTTTTGGATCACCTGCATAAACTGAATTTCAAAAAAAATCCTAGCAAGATATCGTTCAAAATTGTTTAGTTCAGGATATTGTTAACTTAGATGTGGTGTTATGTTATTTAACTGTTACCTGATATAGCTTATCCTCTTTTCATTTAGTTAGACGTATAAGATGGCCGAAGTATAATAGTTACTAGTCAAGGGAGTCAACAGTATTGCTGCAATGAAATGACAAGACTGTAACGTGGCCATTCTAGTGCTGTGGGATTGGAGCGTACACCCCCACCCTTCCCTTTAAGAAAATTTAATAAATAAATTAATGAAACTAATGGAATTTTAATAAAATTCATATTTACCTAAAAAAATAACGCAAAAGTATTACAATAAGTTGCGATACAATAACGAGTTTATATAGCTTTTATTGAATAGCAACTTTTTTTTTTAAAGAGGATAAGCTATGCGTATCTATATATATAAGCGATAATTCAATTGATGTCTCTAAAATTTTCTCGAGACAATCAGAAACGATTTATTGTTACAAGAACTCTCCCTTCCTCAGGAGAACAGGAATCATCCAATAACGACTTCCTCCTAAAAACGTCGATTCATTCCAACCTTCGTCAACTCTTTTACATTTTATAATTGTATTTCTTTTGAACAATCATTTCTCATTATAGGGGCGTTCCTAAATTCTTTTAATTTAAAATAATTCAGATTTCTGTGTATTTGCGTGGGCAGACAATTAACAATTAAAAAGATTCGATATCACAAAGAAAGATCTGATGAGTTGTGAATTTTCTTCAGATAAACCTAAAACAAAGTTAAATGAAAAAGAAGCGGCATTACAAACGTTTATCTATTTCTTTTATTTATAGAGGCCTTATTAGTCATGAAAACATTTTTTTTTTAATTTGCTAGAATGCGTTATTCAAGTAATTTCGGTAAAAGCCTACATTTTTCTCTAAATCTTCTTATCTTTTGCAGCATTTTACCAGTTCAAGCTTGCGGTAGCTACTGTCTCATCCACCCAGAGCTGCATTGGACTTTCCTTTTTCCTCTCAGGGGAAGTGGGAGTAATAATTTCTTGGTTCTCTAGCACTTTGTTTAACTTTTTTCAAGTTTTACGGGAGCTGCTGTAATTTCGACATGGTTATCAATAAGCTGATACACAGTTTCATCTGCAGTTGAAGGCGCGACCCTGCTCCAGTAGGCATACAGGCAGAAGTATCTTGTGTATTAAACACCTGCAACAACAATGATAATAACTATGTTAGGAACAATACGATAAGATAAGACTCAATAGCAAAAAACTCTCAGTGACTGAAAAAAAACGGCCACGAAGCGTTGTGATACTTCGAAAACGACCATTATGTACCTACCCGTTTTGCGTGATTTTGGATAAATGAATCATGCACAATTTTTTAGTCTTTTTCCGCATTAGGACTGATCCCTAAAACGCAGTTGAATAGCAGAGTTTTCATTATTTATACCGCTTGTAGCATCACACAATATTTCTGTTACACTCTTATACGTTTAAACAGATTTAAAGTAACATGGACAGCAATGAAACTTATTTAGGCTGTTTTAAACATTTTGTTCAATCTTTATAACACTAATAGATAGCATTAGAAGGCATTGTTTTAACGCATGCGGTTGTTAAACAAATTGTGGCCGTTAAGTTTCCTGTTTTACAATGTATTGATATTTTTTTACAATTTGAACAAGTAAAACAGGGTTAAATCGGTTTTTACCTGAGCTGGGGCTGTAAACATGGTTATCGAAAACTAAGTATTATTTCGTAAATTGCACAAAAATGTTCACACTCACACATCATTTTACTGTATATTTTACATTAAAAGCTCTCATTTTGGAGGCGCGTGAAAAATGTAATGCAAGTACTGTATATACGGTAAACGGTATACGGTGGTTCTATGGTAAACTGATGCGAGCAGCTGTATGTCACATACTGTTAGAAAAAACAACTACAAAAGTACTTACAGGATCCAAACAAACACTTTGTCTATTTAATTCTTCCCTTACAATTTTACAGGAGTTTGTCGCACAAATTGAAGACCTATCATTTAATTATTCTTCTTTTCAGTTGTTATTACTACTCAAGCCGAGTATGAGCTTTAAGAGGGGAGATATTTTACGATATAAGCTGTCCAGTCAATCCTTAAACAGCATTTAGTCAGCTTCAATGCGACCTCTGTACCAGTCTCTGTTAACCAGTCACTCTAGAATCAAAGGCTGTATAATTTGGGGCAAAAATTCCATTTATAAGAGCTGATCAAGCGCTTATACAGCGTACTTAGAGCTTTTATTTAAAGTCTATAGAAATCAGTTCCACAGCTTTATAACAACTTCTTTGTGCTACTTGGGCGGTCCCACTTGGTGGTAAGTGGTTACCGCAGCCCATGGACACCTGCAACTCTAGGTACGCGGCTACGCCGCCTACCTTGCATAATACATTTGGACATCTAAATAAAAAAAAACCTTATAGTTGCTTAATTTTGTCGTGTCGAATGTAATAATGGAACACGATACCACGACACCGAGACATACAGTAACGGCCCACTTGAGCGCCACATATTGATTCGCGCAGTAGTCGGAACTGCTCGTTATTGGCAAAATAATTACGTGCTATTGGAGTCAAGGACGCTGGGTTTATGTGGGATGTTCCTAAAATTTAACATTGGCAAGTTGATTAGGATCAGTCTTTAGGCCTTATTTATATAACCTTACAAGTACGCATGAAAATGAAAAGAATCTTATGATAACGATATCTATTTTTTAATAGGTTCTAATAGGTTTAATAGGTTTTAATTTTCTCCTAGATGCTAGATGTATGCACATCTAGCATCTAGGCTCGTCCACATTGTCATGACCTTAAAACGCCACGCTGCCCAAATGGAGTGGCAAGTCCGTTCTGTTAGAAGTGGTGTAGTTCTTCAAAGCTTGTGGTAGCGGCTTTTACGACACCCAAGGGAAGAAATGAGGTGGTGTGATTCTAAAGCCAGCCAGTATAGCTTCAACCTATGGTGTTGAACCAACCTGACTCCATGAAAGTCGATGCGTTCGAATCATGTTTGTACGGCCTTAACATTCAGCATGTGCTCCCGAAGACGACAAAGTTAAAAGATCGAATTATCATCTTTCTACAAACGATGTTAATGATTAGATCTCTACGTCTCCAACCTAATAAATTTGGTGTTTCCGTTGCTAACGTGTAGAAACTTGAATAGGATATACAATCTTTTCTCCTTATAGATTTCCCATGACCTATAACATCAGACCGACACAAAACTAGGTTATTGAATTATAGATCATTCACATGTTCTTCAAGCACTGTTAATTAGTTTGGACGTGAATAACTCTAGTTAAGAATAAATGTGTAAGATTTATTTTTATAGTAGAGAAGGCAGCCGGGCAAGCGAAGCGACCCACGTGATGGTGAGTGGCCGCCGCCGTCCATGGACACCTGCAACACTAGTGCAGCGTATGCAGCTGCGCTACCGACCGAACAGAAACCTATTCACAGTTTTCTTGAAGAGCCCCATGGCGTAGCGTAATATAACTTCTTGTGGTAATGTATTCCACAGTCTACGGGTTGCCGGTATAAAACGGTTTTTGAACCATATAGGGTCCGTATCGAGGAAATGCAGATATGCGAGGAAATTGACCGGTTTAGTTGGTCGGAATGAAAGCGCAAAGATCATATTTAGCGGTAAGAAGCTTATTTGTTAGCAGGTGTATTATGGCATGGTATTATTGTATCGTATTCCAATCTCACACTCAACTCCATAAGGAAATATCGCATAAAATATTGTCAAATAATTATTTATTGATCTATATAATCAAATAAAATAAAAATAGATTTTATTTGTCTACTGTCGTAGATACTATAAATAAAATAATCATTAAATTTCTTATCGATTGATCGATTTGATTATCACAAACACTACGCACGGAAAGCATTTTCAAGTTTAGTAAATACAAAACGACTAATACAATTTTTTACAATAATCAAACAAAAACTAAACGTCACTTCTCGAGTTTCGGCCAAAAAGACATCATTAAATTTTATGTAATAAGTACTTATTTTTCAGTAGTCCAGTGTTGTGCAAAGGCCTCCCCTAATTATTATCGAACTACGGTTATTTTTAAATGATATGTTCTGAAAAACTAACTAAACAATCAGATTATAGGTACAACTAATTGTTTTTTAGTACCTACCTACCTCAGTATGCCTAGGCGTGCTTAGGCTTATTTACTGATTTTTACACGTGTCTCATTTTTCGGATTCCTCTAATGGCGCATTAAGAAAATCGACGATTTTATTGATGATAATAAATTTGTTTACCCAAGATTTTACGGAAACATGTTTCCTTACCCGTGAGCATAATGTTTACAAAGGTTTCAGAAAATGAAATGAAATTGTTTCCTAATCACGGACAGAAAATTTAATAATACGTATTCATTGAAACCTTCTTCCTAGAATTGATACAAGCACATATACAATATTTAAATACGTAATAAATCTATGCATAAACATGTTTTTATTAAAAAGGGACTGTCAAAAGACAGTAGCTGTAATTATTATATTGTATTGACCAATCGGGCTTTAGTACATTACGATATAAAATCAGACTAACGTTTCATTGCAGGGCACTGGAATAAATCAGCCTATAACGTTCCAATGCAGGACACTGGAATAAATCAGCCTATAACGTCCCAATGCAGGGCACTGGAATAAATCAGCCTATAACGTTCCAATGCAGGACACTGGAATAAATCAGCCTATAACGTTCCAATGCAGGACACTGGAATAAATCAGCCTATAACGTTCCAATGCAGGACACTGGAATAAATCAGCCTATAACGTCCCAATGCAGGGCACTGGAATAAATCAGCCTATAACGTTCCAATGCAGGGCACTGGAATAAATCAGCCTATAACGTTCCAATGCAGGGCACTGGAATAAATCAGCCTATAACGTTCCAATGCAGGACACTGGAATAAATCAGCCTATAACGTTCCAATGCAGGACACTGGAATAAATCAGCCTATACCGTTCCAATGCAGGGCACTGGAATAAATCAGCCTATAACGTTCCAATGCAGGGCACTGGAATAAATCAGCCTATAACGTTCCAATGCAGGACACTGGAATAAATCAGCCTATAACGTTCCAATGCAGGACACTGGAATAAATCAGCCTATACCGTTCCAATGCAGGGCACTGGAATAAATCAGCCTATAACGTTCCAATGCAGGGCACTGGAATCGCTGCCCTAGTAAATCATTGTGGGGTTTCCAGCAATAATCCACATGCGGGTGTAATGGTCTATAATAAGTAACATATATGTCTCCTTAGCCAAGGCTTGCCATTCCATCACGATCTACTAGGTCTGTCCCAACGTTGGAAAAGCGTTTATGACACTACATTTTTGGAACGAAGTTCCTTTACGCGGCTTGCGGTAGATGTGATTCGAGAGAAAATGTAACGTCACATAAGATTTTTACCCCCTGCATACGCCTTTCTCTTTCTGTCTGTGTACACAGAGAGAGAGAAAGAGAAAGGCGTATGGAGTATCGAGTATCGAGAGCGAGACTCAAGCAGAATAACAGACGTGCAGACTAGTGCGTGGCCGGTTGTATAACCTAAATTTTTGATTTGATTCCTTATTTTAAATTATTTGCATTGAAAATATGATACAAAATAAAAAAAAATACATGAACTATACAGATTTTACTTCGAATTACATTCGGAGTTTAAAATCAAATGCGAGAGGATCTTTGTTCCTGACGTGGTCCCCTGACCGCACATTTTTTTTTTTTTTAATTTAACCTGTTGTCTGACTTATATGTTTCAAATTTAGATCGATTTTTTAGTCTGAGGTGTTTAAATGTTAGACTATTGATGCAAGCTAACGTCTTCTTATATTCATCTATTAAGCCATATGACCCATCTATCTATCAAACTATGGTTAACTATATGTAGGTTAAATATAACTATTGGTCCAAGTGATAGTTTAAAAGGATAGAAATAACTATATACGGTATAATATAAGTATATACTTAGTCTGGCCTTAAATACCGCTACAATAAAGAAAAAGCATTTAAATTAAATTTGAATTACATTAAATTATAGATGTAGGGACCCATGAACTTTGGGAGGTTTATTACAGAAAAAACAGAGGAAAATCCTTAAGTACGGAGAAAACTCTCAGTTTAGTAGGTGATCATAAGTACACAGGTAGATTAAGACGTAAACAGAGTTTAGACATTCTCTTAAACTATGTTAGTTTGTTCAGCGAATTTGTTATTGTTTTACATTTCATACTCTTTAACACATTTCAAAAAACTGTTAGGATTTGCTAGAAATTTAGAAATTAACATTCTTCCATAAAATTTTAATTAAACAACTACCCAATCCCTATATGTATGTTATAATGTTGACATACAGTATGCTTTTTTTGCTTGAACGAGTATGTGCATGTACGGTAAAAAAAATCTACAAGTGTTATCTTTAATTCACCCGTGATAGATAGCACATGATATAATTCATTCATTATGCAAACATGTCAAGTGACTCACCGTGGTCACTGTGCCAGTAGGGCACGACCACGATACTAATATTGTTTCTTGAAAAAAGATCTAGAAAGCCGTGTGGGTGGGTGTTTGAATTGTGTTTTTTTTTTTTGTCAGTGTTAGTAAAAACTCTTACAAGTGTTACTTTCGTTTTTTGGTCTCGATTCCATCTTGATTCTAAGTAACAAATTATTCTTTGTGCTTCTAAGAAGAAATGTGATATCGAGGACGCATTTTTCCCTTCATATTCTAGGAATGGGACATTTTTATGGGACATATATGTACAAAAACGAATACCATATGACAGAATAGAAGAGAAAGTTAATTAAAATATGTTTTCCGTTATAGAAAGAAGTTGACAGACAAGCAGACAGTCTCACTGGTGCTAATTGGATACAATTACTCAAGGGCATCCGCGATATATGCCAACATCAATCAATAATAACTAACGCTGTTACGTCCACGGATGCGCCCGTCTGTCTTCCAAATTTTAGTAAGAATGGAACAGAAAATTTGATTAAGAAGGATGGAATAAAGGAAGTATTTATATAGGTAACGGGACGATCACACCTACTCATTCTGTATTCCATTTTCTATTCTAAATCTGCCGCATCGTGCAGTCATCTCTGGTCCCAACGAACCGAATAATTAGGTATGGTTATTACAATTTTCTGCGGTAGGTATTATAGGTTAGCTTACCAACTAAGTATTGTCTCCGTTGGTTAAATCGGGGTTTTCGTGAATAAACCTTTTAAATAAAACATGGGCCAATTTACATTAAAAGAACACAACTCCAAACGGGCTAATTTTATTTTACTATTAAAAATAATTTTGGGATTTTTTTATATCACTACTATAACACATTACTTTAGTTGTTTTATTTGCATCTACTTAATATATAGGTATATTTTTATTTCAAAACTATTATTTTCGATTTATTTTACGTGTGATAGCTAAGACGTTCTCTAAGTCTGTGACTTAGGAAACGTCACTATTTCTTCGCCCTCAACAATACAGTAGATTTTTTGGCGGGAATTCGAGAAGTGAAGTTGAGTTTTTGTTTGATTATTGTAAAAATTGTGTTTTACGAGTTTTGTGGTTTAATAATATCTTATTAAACTACAAAGTGTTTTTCATGCGTGGTATTTGTGATAATCAAATTAAAGCATTGGACTGCGTTTTTCGTGAGTTTCCAAAGAGTCCTCTTCTGTCCTCAGTAAACCTACTATCGCTTTACTAAGCGACTCTTGACTTATTTCGACGGGACTGGACATTGACAGGATACGTTTTAGACTGAGAAATTGTTTATTACAAAGAAAACTTGACACTAGCAGAATGTGCTAATTACACCATTGTCATATATATGTATATGAAGAAAAAAAACAATAAAATATGACATTGTTTGGAGTGGGTACACTTGACTGTCAAGAAATACGGAACTTGATAGGCGTGCAAACGTCATATAGGAAATAACATAGTGGACGGAGTATAACTGGATTAACTGATCATTCTTACGTGTATTTTTTGAAGCTACTTTTCTAGTTTCAATTCTTATTGTTACCCATCATTGCTAACAAATACCAATTCTAGAGTAAACGGACCAACTAATGGAAAAAGGATTTTTTCCTACTAAGGAAGCATGCTCGCCGACTACTAGTGATCAATCTGTGTAGTTTAGTTTTCCTCTTGGAGAATTTCATTTCATTGGAACTGCGTCGTATAGCGTTTCCGGATAAGGCAATTTAGAACATTGAGGTTATGGCCCATCTAGGTGAAATTGAATCAATGTTTAGCACAATCATCAGACCGAATAGAGAAATTAATGATGGTTAACATTAGGGATTACAAAATTCATTTTCTCTAGAATCCTTATGTGGGAAGATAATGTCATATACATAATAAGTACCTAAAATTGTGATTAAATCTGAACTTTATGTCATATTTTATGAATATTAATTGTTTTATGTCAAAATTTATGTCATGAAACATAAAATACAAGGAGTTGAGCCGGCCAAATTAATTCTGATGACGACAGTTACATACGACATCATAGGTATGATTTCCTGGTATAAATTTCTTTTATTCCAACATTTCGTAATAACAAACACAAATAAAATCTACAATTTTACATAAAAAAACAGTAATTTTTCCTCGAATCTGTGATAATTTCCTGGAAATTCAACAAGGAAAAGAGAACAACCAGTTTTAAATATGGTGGACATACACGATTTATGGTAGCCAGTAGAAAGACCTTGAAGGAGTTAGCTTGCACATAAAACTGAAATGTGTTTGTCTTCTTCCTTGCGATTGAAATAGTGCAATTTTTCTGTTAACTTAATAATCCAACCCTTCTGATAGTAGGTAATTGTTACTGGTCACAAGTTAGAACTGGTCTTTTAATAAGAAGAAAAAAAATACTACATAAACTCAGTACCTACCCAAATAACTTCTAAGTATGCAGACTTAAATTCGTCGGATTGAGGTTTATTTGCCACCCCGAGAGCAATACCCCTTTGCCCCGGATTCTTGATTTTATTGCACAAGTCAGCAAGTCCACATCCAATTTATCTCGGATTAGGTCCACAATGAAAGCGGGTCATGATTTTCTTGCTTAGTAAAATTTTAGATGAGACGTTTTGCAAAGCTTTATATGTACTTTACGACAAATGGGAATGGTTAAATAAATGGTCAATTAAATCTGAGTAGCCTCAGAGTTCGATCTTATTTTTAAACGCTACAGCCGTGCAGGCGTATGTAGATTTTATGTCTTACTCTAATAGTTCAACCAGTCGCCGTAACTGGGCCAGTAACTGGCTACTTTCCTAATAAACGTTATTGTTATTATTATTATTATTAGTAGAAAAATAATATGCAACTTTTGTGAAGTCCGTCTTTCCGTCCGTCGGTCTCAGCACTTTTGATAAAAATAAGTCTGTGTGAAAGAAGAAAATATTTTTAAAATATGCTATTTTGTTTAATTGTTTAAGTTTGATATTTAAAACGAAACTTAAAATGCACCTACTCAATGCATATTGAGCATATAGTCCACATTACATTATACTCCTTTGCACTCCTACGCGCGAAAATGCGTGGGAGCAGGTTCTAGTGTGAGATATCCACTGGACTTCAATTTCATCTAAGGAGCAACGGGTTCCCTGGCCTTTGATTGCCGACTTGAGTGCGGGCCTATTTAAATTTCAACTTATACTTCGCATCAACCACTAAGCTGGCGGCGAATGGAGATTGCACGAGCTACTGCAATGTAGAAGCGTTAGGTTTCGGAGCCCTTTATCGACCCAGTTGAAAAGACACCGCGCCAACTAGACCGTGAATTTTTCTGTTGTAGGCATATGTACATAATCCAACCGCCTAAAATTTACGTTGAATTATTATTATTAATATGAGGCAGGTAGATACTTACGTACATGAAACGTAGAACAAGAAAAATAAAAGAAAAACAAACAAACTAAACAACGCGCGAGAACAGAGTTCCGCCACTCACGCACGACCATCCATCAATCGATACAACTCATTTTCATAGTAAATACCTACCTAATCTAACCGTCTAAAATTTACGTTGAATCGTTAGTTGTTAGTTGTTGAATCGTTACGTTGCATATGGCATATGCATATGTGCGTCTCTCTGTGTGTTCTACCGCCTGTACAATGGGGAATGCTCTGAAGAATTGTTCAATATAATTCCCACCTCGGGTTTCTACAACCGCACCTCCCGTCACAGAAGTGCGGTCCATCCGCATTTCCTAGATACGGAGGTGTCGCGTACTGTTCGGTCCAAAAATTATTTTATATCGCGAACCCGTAGGCTGTGGAACGAACTGCCTCAAGAGGTCTTCCCATTAAACTACGACATGGGGTTCTTCAAGAGAGCTGTGAATAGGATTTTGCAAGGTCGGCGGCGCGCCCGCATACCCCCTAGTGTTGCAGGTGTCCATGGGCGGCGGTAACACTTACCATCACGTGAGACCGCTTGCTCGTCGGCCCTCTTCTCTATAAAAAAAAAAAAAAATGTGCGTCGCAGATTAAGACCTTTTGCGTACCCCTACGATTACCCGTACGATTACGACTTATTGTTGGACTTTCAGTTATTTTCAGCCACGCTGGCGCAGCATAAGTCAGATGCGAGTGCACTTATTTATAGATCCTACGTCTCGTTCGGAGCATTGTGTCAAGGCAATAGAAGACATGGCTGACGAGCGGGCGGACCACATGATGGTAAGTGATCACCGCCGCCCATGGACACCTGTAACACCAGGTGTCTGCCAACCTTGCAGAATCCTGTTCCCAGCGCCATGTAACATAGCGGAAATACCTCAGCTGGCAGTTCGTACCGGGTACCCGGCATAATAGCGGTATTGCCTCGCTGGAGTGCTAGACTGATGCGTTACGCGGTTGCGTCAGCCGCTCCCTACCTTTTCCAGTAACGTCAACCAGGTTCTAGGCCCTTTGAAAGATACTTAAAGACTCAAATATGAGGTTAGCATGGGACGTGAAGATTATTTTTTTGTATCTGGAGAAATGATAGAAAATCATTGGATTGGTTTTCAAAAATACAAAAAAAACTTCTACATAGGTACATTATTTTAGTTTGGAATCCTAGAAAAGCGTCGATAAGCTTTTAAAATGTTTTTTAGAGCATACAGCCTCCATGTCAATTCCTATTTGTTCATAAAATCATTTCTTTTTGTAATATTTACGTAATTACTAATTAGGTAGGTGCATAATGTTCTTTCAACGAAAATTCATTCTGATAAAAGTACCTAACTTTTTGTTAAATTACTCGGAATCTTGAAATGTTTTTTGATATTACAAAATTAATAATAATAATTAAAGAAAAAAGCATCACATTTCAAAAAACTTCGCCTTTATAAGTGCATTCTGTACATATTTTTTTAATGAACGGTTTAATTGGGACGATCCTTACATATAACTAAAAAAAATTATAGACATTCTGATTTCCGAGAACTCCTAATCATTTTGTCGTGTTATTACTATGACAAACTGTAATGTTATAACTATGAGCTAACTGAATAAGGGGGTAAACAACTCTAATTAGAAAGGAAAGAGGTAGCTCAATTTGTTCCAATAGTTTGTATAATTAGTAAATAAATACTTTATACAAAATTTAGAAAAATGTCCATGAAATAAAAAGTC
This sequence comes from Sesia apiformis, assembly GCA_914767545.1. Classification (NCBI taxonomy): domain Eukaryota; kingdom Metazoa; phylum Arthropoda; class Insecta; order Lepidoptera; family Sesiidae; genus Sesia; species Sesia apiformis. The sequence goes on from OU611968.1 coordinate 4,092,159, forward strand.
TGTAAAACTGTCCGTTTCCTTGTTCTGGAGCACCAAAAACTCACGGTAAGTCGACAGGAGAGGTGACGCCCAGCAAGGCGTACGCTCCAAGCGATGAAGAGCGGGCACAACCGCCCGCCGGAAGCAACGGCGGTCAGACGGGGCGGTGGAGGCCCGGTACAAGAGGCAGCACCCAGCAGGAGCACCAGCGCCCAAAGAGCTACGGACCAGAGCTGCGGTGACCGGCGAGAGTAATAGGCCAACTCAACGTCGGAGTTTTGCTACTCTGGTTGCGTTTATATTTTTTAAATCACACTGGACGCCGAGGTGACAGGCGTCCGACTTTCTTCTTCACCCTCCAATTTCATCTCCCCCTCTCCCCTTCACCCCGCGGACCTCTAGATTATTTTGTTTTTCATGGCCGCCTAGATTTCTTCTTTCCACAGCGTAGCCACCTAGTTTTTACACGACGGCATGGCCGCCTAGATTTAACACGACGGCATAGCCGCCTAGATTCCTCCTCCCCGGCGTGGCCGTCTAGATTACTTTTTCGTTGACGTAGCTTACTAGATTTCTCCTGGCGTCCTCTCAGAGAATTTAAAATTTTTAACATGTAGGACTGTTTCCAGCCAGTACTATATATTAATAACAGCTAAAAAGACAAATATAATGAAATATAGATATAAAAATACAAAGGTTATAAAGAATGAGCTATTGGAACAAATGTTACAATTCTTAGGTACAAAACAACGCCTGGTATTTTTTTCTGTATATTTATAAAGGAAGCTTTTTGGGGGGAAAACGAGAAGTTGAGTTTTTGTTTGATTATTGTAAAAAACGGGTATTGTAGAATTTGTAGTTAGATAGTGACAGTTTATTAACGTACTTCAAAGTGGATAAAGTCGGATTCCTTATTCGAGTCATGGATATGACATGTAGAACTGTCAAACAGAGTGAAATTTGTATGGAAATGAAGTGTCATTTGGACTTTTTGGTCATTTGGTCATTTGGAATAAAGTGTTATTGATGAGCCTGCATGAGACTGCATTCTTCGGGTTTTTCCAAGGAATCCAACTCTGTAATCAGTAAACCTACTATTGCTTTACTGAGCGACTCCTACCTCGACGGGACTGGACAATGACGTGATAAAAATAAATCTGTATTTATTTGCTGTGTGTGGACCAATCGCTATACCAGTGTCTAAATAAATTATATTAAAAAACATTTATAAAGTTTTTTTTTGAATTAGGAATTCGGCTGTTCTATTTGAAGTTGAACACTAGAATGAGAGTAATAGGTATACAATTAAAAAGAGATAACTGAGTTGAGATAGGCCTTATACAAATCTTTGAATTGAATTCCATTGTTTTGTTTAAAGCTGAATATTGAAATAAGTGTGACAGATATAATTTTAGAATGAGATGATCATAATTCTGATAGCTCTCATGAAAATTTAAGAATTTAGAATTAATTAATATTTTGTTTTTGACTTTTTGACAGGGACGGGAAAAGTGAGGGTTGAGTTTTTGTTTGATATGTAATAATTATGTATGTATATAGGTTTTTGGTGTTCGTGCATAATCTTTGTGATAATTTTGGTTATCACAAACAAAAAGGATAAGATTGCATTTTCGTGTACCTCCAAGGAGTCCCGACTCTATCCCCAGTTAACCTACCATCACTTTACTGAGTGACTCCTAACTTGCTTCGACGTGACTAGACATTGACTAGATGTGTTCTAGATTATGATTTCGAAATTGTTAATTACGAAGTCATGTATCGCATTAAACAAATGCTTAGTGCTTATTGCTGTGCAGCATTCAACATGCTGACTGTGTTACTTCGTTCGTCAATAAAAAGAAAGTTTATTTTTTACTTTTTAGTGAAGGAAGGACCCTGAACCAACTAAATTCTAGAGCAGCCACGTTATAGTCTAATAATTTTCTATGTTGAGTAGCTCTCGAATTATTTAATTCATATGTGTTTTGAAAACAGGACATTCTTATTATGTAGTAAATACTTAAGTTTCAAATTTGACTTTTAAATGAACCCCTCCTCGTCTGCTTCACCCCTAAAAGTTGCCAACCGGGTTTCTATGATAAGAACGTATGATGTGTCATTTAGTCTGTTCCTATATCGATAGTGCCTATCATCTGCCTATGCAGTTGGCCTATTGAGAATCTTGTAGTTTGTACCTACGTACAAACTGCAAGATTCTTTGATTATCTTATATTACTCCGAAATGTACCAAGGCATTAACAGGAAGTCTCAAATATTTTATGAATGAAAACTTAAATGTTAATTTATAATATTCTGCGGTTTATACTAGAACTTTCCCTCTCACTTAAACCATACAGTCCAAAATTCTGCTTTCCTAATGTATCTGCGCAGTGAACGGCGCGCGTTAGTTTTCCCGAAGTTTCCCGAGGTTTTCCCAAATGTGCGGACGTTCACCTCTAGACGCTTACTTCCCGCCTACTACAGGGACACCCCTGATTCCCACCCCTCGTTCATATCGCTTTGACTCTGAACGTTTATGTTCGCCTAGTACTCGAGGTCATGGCGCGGGGAAATTTTTCCGCGAATGTGCGGGTTTTTTTATTATTATACAAGGACAAACCAATTAAAACTACTTACTTACCACATTTATGACAATTTTTTTTAAATTGATGTACATTAGAAAGTATACAAGTGGAATCGATTTCAATGATCTGTGTCTATTGCGTCCTTTTGTAGTTTGTACGGCCTGACCGCGCCTGACAGCTCTTCAATTTGAATACGAGATGTTTACGTTACCAACAATCTGACCAAATGTGGGTTTTTCTCTCGTGTCCGTTTGTTTGCTAATTAACTGTTTTAGTTTTACACGCGCTGACAACTGGAATTTTAAAACTTCAAAATGACGATGCTATAATCGCTGATTATGGTTTTTAATTTAGATTGTGTGAAATAAAAAGTGCTATAAGCCGGAACACGCACGAGTTCCGTAGCCGTTTAAAAGTAACATTTCCTTTGAACTTAATGTTATGGTAAAACTTTTCCACTTTAACAATTTTTTAATTTCAATTTTTTTTTTCAATTTTTAATTCGACCGAATAGGCCGAAAATAAAATCTTATGGAATCTTGACGATTTTGAATATTCTGTTGTAAGAAGAATGGTGTTTAATTTTCATTTGAGATTTAAGCAAGTGCCGACACTCAAATCTTTAAAACTGAAACTAATAGAAGCCATTGATGTCAAAGGATGGTATAGTACCTACATTACGAAAATTTTTCGTCAGTTGGGTTTTCGGTTCACTAAAACTAACAACAACAGAATCGTTTTGATGAAAAAGAATGATTTAAGATTGAAATCGACAAAATTCTTAGATTTGATTAAAAGATTTCGATCTGAAGGCAGAGAAATTGTATATATGGATGAAACTTATGTAGGTACATACGTCACACAGCACCCGTAAAAATTGGACTAGTTCTACAGTAAAAGGTATAAAACAAGTCATTTCTACAGGACAAAGTTTTATTATAGTACCTACACGCCTGCAGTAAAAATGAATCTATTGCCGGGGCTCTATTAATATATATAAATAGAGACTAACGAATGTTAATGGATACAACAGGATACAATCATAATGAGATGAACAGCGACAATTATGAAAAATGGCTACTTAATCATTTGATTACTAACTTACCTATAAATTCGGTATTGTTCGATAACGTTGCATATTACAATAAATATGTGGAAAGCTTCCGAATCCAAATTCCGAATTCCGAAAGCAAGATATGATAAACTGGTTGGTAAAACATGACATTAACGTCGACAACTTGGTCAAAACCACAAATTTACCAAGTTATTCTTCGTCATAAGGAAATATTTGTGGAATATTCTATTGATAAAATTTTAACTGAATATGAAGTACACTGTATTGAGATTACCGCCATATCATCCGGATTTCAACCCGATTGAAGACACATGCTTGCAGCTTAAGGGTTATGAAGCTCAAGAAATGTTGATATGAATATGATCACAGTAAAAAAAATGTTTTTGGAAAGAATGATTGGTCCAGATAAATTGAAAAAGTTTGTGATCAAGCAGTTAAATGGATGAAAGGAAACATGAATGATTTTATGGATAGGATAATAATTAATACTTCTGAGAGTTGTGATGATTCTGAAAGTGACGATGAAGACTACTATTATTCTGATTATGACATGGAAGATATTGAATACATGTCACCAGAGAGTCGACCAAAATCTCCTAAATGATCTGTAACATTTGACTGATGATTGATATATAGGTATTGTGATATTTAAGATATAATGTGAATAAAGCTAATAAAAGCAATTCAAAGTTATATCTATATATAGTATATTATATCTATATACATTACACAATATAGATACTGATTATAATTAATTATCCTGTATGCAAATATAAATAAATAAGACCTAAATAGAAAAAAAATAATACGATTATCTAGCAATATAGGGACTTGTTTATCATTAGTTGTCATTAGTCATTAGTTTGTCAAGGGAAAATAATAGCTCCATGTGTTTCTCTGCAATGACTCGTGACATTAAACAAAAGTGAACGCAGTCGCCACTGAAGATGTCAACCGCAGTTGTTGACGAAACATTTGGAAGAAAGAGAAGAGATTTCAGAAGAACTCGGCCAAGTAGCCCGGAAGATTCAATTAATATGGACACCGGCCGAGAAAGCCTACACTCCACTATATATGACTCGTGACATGTTCATCAAGTTTTGAATTTATCTCGTAATAAAGCATGCAATTAGAGGTACGGGTAATATATAGACGTGAATGACGCGTTCGGTTGCTTTCCGATTAGCCGATGGCTAATGTTTCCTAAGCTGGATCGGTTTTCCAAAATTATTGTTTTATTCCAAATTATTTAGACAACTTCATCATTGATTCATTAAAATTGACCTCCAATAAATCAATAAAACTAATAGTATTTTAGCAGCAGTCTGTCCGTCACCAGCCCATCGCCATGTTCAGATCATGCACATTGTCCTGTGCATGAGGGACCTATGGCCTTAAAACGTCACGCTGGCCAAGCCGGTTGGCGAGTCCATTCTTTTGGAAGTGGTGTAGTTTGTCAGGGCTTCTGGTTTGTTATCCCTTATATCTTAGCAACATTAACCCTAAAACATGCATGCTTACCCCAACATATCGACGGAGCATGCTAGAGAGGATTGTACGGCGGGAGGAGGGCCCGGCATACTACTGCGACCTCGTCTCCTCCGAAGCGAACTTCCGCGGGCTCAGAGAGTTTGCACACCGATGGCACAGGAAAAGGAACCCGAAAGAGCTGTTCGGCACTGAAGTACATCGTCTAGTGGAGTAGAACAGCCCCAGAAAGGGGAGAGTGCTTATGGGACACAGGCAAAAGAGAATACTTGTAGGGAGGCAGAGCAGATACGCGCCGCAACATAGCCCTAGCAGGCGAACGGCGCGTACCTCCCGACGATTTGGTCCGTATAACCAAAAGGTTGGTAGGACCATGGGTGGAGGTGGGTAACCCTAAAACATAAGAAGCTCACCACTAATACGAAAAAAGCAAAAAAGGGGAAAAAATAGAACAAGCGACTTGGAAATTGGTCGGCACATTTGTTCACAATATTTGGAACGATTTTTACGGCTAGAGCGTTGCACTGTAACATACCTGACTAATGTGCCGTATCAAATCGTCGACCCCACGAATGTAGACCGGCTGAATATCAACTCGGTGTATTCGATTGCCCTGCTACTGTATAAAAAATTGAGAAAGTTCCATTTAATCAATTTCGAGATCATATTAACGGGAAATTTGCTGTGCAGTCTCTATTTAGAGGTGAATTAGCTAATAAAATAAGTATTATTTTTAACAGCAAAATATTGTTTACTAGCTGTGCCCGGCATGCGTTGCATGCCTATGTCCATCTGGAATAATGTACCTTTCAAATGGTGAAAGAATTTTTGAAATGGAATTAGTAGTTTCGGAGATTACCTCCTACATCCAAAGTTACAAACTTTACCTCTTTATAATATTAGTATAGATTAAGTATAAGCAAAAATAAACTGCGTCGAAAGCGACAAAGAAAATTAATAATACTGACATATTTCCTTACCAAAAAAGGAGTACAGAATACCATGCTAAAGAACTATTGGAAAGTAACTATTTGCTTAGGATATCTTTTCCTGAAAGTAGGCCAATCACCAATCTTTCTACCCCGAAATCAATAGTATACTTTAACAGGATAGCATAAGACTCAGAAAGGTTCGGGATGTATGATTCTAGCTTGTTCGTCGTCAAAGAAATTGTCCCTATATGTTAATCCTGGCTCGATTCCTTTTCGATGTATCCGGAACTCTTACCTATGAATATGATAATGTGACGAGCACCTAGATTTTATTTCCCGATCAGTATGAGGTCAGTAATATTTATTTATGATATTTTTTAAGGTAAACGTTTATTTAAGCTACAATATGCTCGTGAAGAAACGTTCCATCTAATAATCCCTGCAATCATAAAGGAGTTACGGGCCACAATTCACCACGCGAACCCAGTGCAAACTGGTAGATATTGCACAAACCCAAATTTTTAATCCTCAGGTGTGCAATTATTCTTACGACGTTTTCCTTCATCTCTGATCTAAAGTTAATTGAAAAATTCGTGTTATTATATGGTATACATATTTATGTTCGTAAGGTCGTGAGTTAGAATTCCGATCTTTATCTGTTTTCTAGTTATGATTTCCCATTACGCCTTACTAAACAATTCGAAACATTAAAAGCAAACAAGTTTATAACTCTTATTATATCAGTTAACCACAATAGGTGCTTGAATATAATTTAAGTTTCAAGAAATAAAAATTAAAAACAGTGAATCTTAAAGTAGCTTAATATGGAAAATAAATAACAAATGCACAGGAAAATGCATTTTCATACCAACCACGTAATTGGTTTAATATTGGAATCGTTAATATTTCTAAAAATCCGGTGTTTATGTAATGTTGTCCTGGTCCAAAATCTTTAATGTAGTACTCGTATAAAAAAATTCAATCCAACAATGCAATGGAACCAACCCTTTCAGTATCCACTGCTTGAGATGGGCTTCTTCGTGAACTTAGGAAATCCTCCATGGTGTAGTTCTTCAGGGCTTGTGGTAATCGCTTTGTTATCCCAGTCATCTTTAATGATACCCACTAGAAGAAATGAGGTGATGCAATTCTATAGCCGGTCGACACCAAACGGCACCAAACACTAGTCACGAAACACGGCATACGGCACAAATGTATTATTCCATTGCACGTGGGTACTCACGAGTATAATGCCTTTGGTGGCAATACGTTGATTTGTTGCAGAGTTATTAAATAAAGACGAGTTTTATTTTTATAGGAAAAGAGGCAGAAATGAACATGATGGTTAGTGGCTACTGCAGCCCCAACACCTGCTACAGCAACAACACCAGGGGACATACGGATGTATTGTCGACCCTGCAGGATCTTATTCACAGCTTTCATGGAGAACCACATGTCGTAGCATATCGGACCCCTTGAGGCAGTTTGTCCCATAGCCTAAAACGATTTTTGTATCGCAAATTGCGTGACACCCCCTAATGAACAAAATGTAGATGTACCGAACTTACGTAAAGGGAAGTACGCTTATAGAAACCTGAGTTCGGAATTATGTGGAACAAGTTTTTCAGATATATGTATTAAGAATTTAATTTTTAATTTTAATTAGTTAACGTAGTAATTGTAAGATCAGAGGGTGGTGGGGCTGACATATCCTTGTAGGACAAAAGCCGCTAAATAAAAAAGATTAAAAAAACAATTCGCACAGGACCGGACGCTGAGATGTTCCAAACCGCCTGTGAGAGTGGAATCGTCGACAAAAAATAAAGTATAAGTCTTATGATTATTATTTACCTGTGCATCAAATCACACTGTGGATAGAATCACGTTTAACTAGAGGAATCGTATTGTCTTATTGATTGAAATAGTTTTATGCAAGTTCTATTGCGAATTCAGGAAACAAACTTAATATTTACTAGATCACGTCTATTATTAACTCTATATAACGCTAAATAAGATTTACAACGCTTTCATTACAAACAAAGCAGACATACTCGTAGCCGTAAAACGATTTTATTGGTCAAACGGTTCAGTGTTAATGCGGTTTTATGTGCAATGTCCGTACAATAATATAAGAAATTTATTTACATTACATATAATACAAATATAAACTGCAAAATACAAACTACGTACCTCTCTCAACGTTTACCTTTGGAGATTGAGGAAGGGATATTGGGAAGGATGGGGAGTAAGGGATGAATAATTTTCCTAATCATATTCACTTCCCAATTTTCCTTGAAGGATGGGGAAGATGGAATGGTGACTAAAGAAGCATAGTGGAATAAGGGAAGCTCCCTTATACCATTATAACTTTCATTTTTAAATTCTCAATATTTATAAACAAAGATAGATAGGATTTTACCAGTACAAATTACGCGGATTACATACCCAGCCTACTCAGAATGTTTTGCAACGAAGAGTTTTTATCTATGGAACACTGGCTGGTTTTGATGTTAATTAAACCTATAACATAAAAACAAAACATTCCAAATTTAAATTTCGCTCTTTATTTTTTTACAAGCTGAATCTGAAATATCGCGTCTCATTAATAAATGAGTATTAGACGGGAACATTCCGCGAAATGATTTTGTATAACTTTAAATGTTCTTATAACCTGAAGATATTTTCATATACTTTAAATGGCGTTTGCAGACAAGTATCCTTCTAGGGCAACTGTATGTCGTTCGTACAATGCATTTAAGCGTGGTTGACTAAATTTGGCTGACGAAGAAAGAACCGGTCGCCCTTTAACGCCTGTTACGGTAGAGAACGTGGTGTCAGTGAAAAGTTTAATTTGTTAAAACACTCGAATTACATACGAGAAGATTCAGGAGATATTGTATTTTGGATCGGGGAGCGTGTTTGAAATATTACATGGGCATCTACGAGTCAGGAGGATAGTGTAGCGCTGTGTAGCGCACAATTTCACTGAGTCAAAAACGTGTCGAATGGTACGGTGATATGATAACAAAATCTGAAGCGCGGGGTCGTTTCGGCGCATTTGCGACATTGTCACAGGTGACGAATCTTGAATCTATCAGTATGATCCAGAAAATCAATCAATCAATTAAGCGTCAATCTACTGTTTGGCTATATCAAGGTGAGCCAACGCCCACCAAAGTGAAAAGAGAAAAAAGTGACAATCGTCCAAACAGGTCTCCGCAGACTGCTGCTGCACCACGACAACGTGTCCGCTCACTCAGCGCTTTCGCTTTAAACAAGGAACTTTTTGGACTATCCTCGATTAAAATATTAGGCTATCCTCCTTGGCACCTAGTGACTTTTTTATATCCCAAAATTAAATCCCAACTAAAAGGGAAGCAGTTTTCGTCATCGGAAGTCGCGCTGACTACATTCGTAGAGACTGTGAAAGAGGTACCTGACGAAGCGTAGAAAAAATGTTTACAAATTGGTTCAGAGGCATGAAACTTTGTATAGATGCAAGTGCAGAGTACTCTAAAAATCTGTAATAAAAAAATTGGAACCCACAGAACATTTTTCTTTTTTGCAATTTTTCTGAGCTCCCCACATAACAGAAAGAGTTTAATTTAAATTGTTTAATTTAAATGAAGGGCGTTGAACTCTCATATGAAATCTTCAGTGTGAATAACATCTCCATTTCCATTTTATACGATTAAACGTTGCTTTAATTTAAGGAAGATCAAAGCATCATTCAAATTCAAATAAATTACGTTTCGTAGCTTTTGGCGGTGGCTTCTCGTGGATTAAAACGACTCATTAGCCCAGTTGGTAGTGCAATATGTCAAGGTTCGATTCATTTGTTTAAAAACATATCGGTTCGGTTCTGGGTGGTATGTTCAACTTTGTATGCGTCTTTGGACCCACGAGCCCACGATACAGGGAATCAACGTGGCCTAATGTGTCTGGATATACAAAATATTCTATATACCCTTCCACGAAACACATGTAATGCCAAAGGTTTTATATTTTTTTCTAAAAGTTATAGAAACTTAAGTACCTATATGTATTCGTGTATTACTCAACGTATATTAGACGAAAGTGGTCTTTTTGAAGCAAATGATACTGTACGTAGAAATTTTCATTCGGGTTTCAAATTGAAAAGTTCATAGACCTTTTGAAACGAACATTCCATTAGTGAACAGTGAAAACTGCCATTTCTAATAGAAACTTTGGAAAGTTGGAAATGTCTACACACACATATAAGCGTTTTGGGGAAACTCCAGCACACATAAAGCTGTGCACACCTGCCCCTTGTCTATGTGTGAACGGGATGGAACGAGCGTATCGGGAGATATTGATCGGTTCGGAAGAGTCCCTGTTGGTTATGCTCGCCTAGTATTTTCCGATCGGCTGTCCATTATCGGCGATTGCCAATAACTTCGCTAATAAATCGGTTATTTGCCTCATCCGATCATCGACGAAATTTTAGCGGGGTTTCCTTATTCGGAGGATGCACAGAATATAATAATAGTTACTTTGTATAAACGAACTATCTAATAGTTACTTTGTATATATGTATAAACGAACTATCTGTATATGAAAGTGGATTTAGAATAATAAGAATAAGAAATACATTTATTTTGATATAACTTGACTTACAGTAGATAATTTGTTGATAAGTAAGAGATTTCAACAACATCGTTTAAGTTTAAATAATAAATACAAAATTCTTTTACACATTTAGTTAAATTTTAATTAGGCGGTTGAAAAATAGTAATTTCATTAGAAAATTCTGCTTACTGGGAAATCTAATTTCTAAATTTTGGGCACTATTTTGTATATTACGTTGTAATTCATTAGTACAAAGATTTAAGTGCAAATATAGTTTTGAATAAGTATGTTAGGTAAAAGTAATAAGTACCTAACGTAAAGGTTAGTTAATTTATTGATAAACCTGATTACTGGGAAAATTAATTTGTAAATTTTACGCTCTATAACATACTCGTATAACATCCCACCGCAGAGCACACAGGTCTCCCTTAGACTTTGGGTCGTTGTATAATAAGTAGTAATTAGTATAAAGATTGTATACTGGTATTTAAGTATTGTCATGTAACAAAATACAGCACTGATGCCAGATTAAAAAACCTATTCAGCGCTAACAGCGGTGCAGAAAGCGCTAGATTCAATAGCGGGTCAAAAACCGCTAAATTCAACGCCTATGAAATTGTAAAAATAACAAAGAAAAAAAAGAAAACATATGTTTAATCATACGTGCATACATAGTCATGAAATCATAAAAAACAGAAAAATTAAAATGGTTTTCCTTCCATCATAACTAAACTCGAGGGTTTACTGAGGACAGATGAGGAATCCTTGGAAGCACACGAAAATGCAGTCCTATCCTTTTATTTGAGTATCACAAATATTATGCACATAAAACACTTAATAAACTACCACTATTAAATAATAAAATGCACATACCAAAAAAGCGCTAGATTTAACGCTGAAAGCGCTAAAATGGAACTACTGACTTATTTTACCAAAAGATAATACTAAATAGCGAATATTAGTGATGGAATATAATTAATTCACCAAAAAGCACTTAAAACCTAAATAGTAGAGGACCAATGAAAAGCCGTTGCTTCTATAAATCGATTCCAACTCAATTTCATGAAATGGGGTACTAAATCAAATTCAAGTCCTGGAACCAACTTATTTTGTTCCTATGTTTATTTTGACGAAGAACTGATATTTACTGGAAATGGATAAATAAATTAACAGCTACTGCTTGCTTACTTATTCAGAAGTTCGTTTACATTTATAAATGGCAATTTAACACATCACTTAATTACATTTCAAATTAAATTAGCCCTGTATCCATTAAACATAATACAGCGACATAAACATACTCGTAAGTAGCTAGCTACCGTTGACTTGCTAGCTACATTTAAACCACAGAATTAAGTATATTTGCTACCTAAAATTGAACATACAGATCGCCACTACTACAGTCTCACTACCTTCTGATAAAGTAACTGTTAACAATCTGATAGATAAATTATCTGCCCGCAAATCCAGCTGATACTAGACTGTCTGATAAAGTATAACTGACTTTCTGATACCTTCTGATAAAGTATCGGAGCACGGCAAGGGATCCCTACAATTTTCAATTTGACTTCTTGATGCGAAAAGTTTTTGTTTAATTATTGTAAAAATTGTGTACTGTGGGTAAACTTCAAATGATAGTTTATTAATAAATTTTTAAGTGCGTAGTGTTTGTGATAATCAAATAAATGCGGATTGCATTTTTCCTGTGCTTCTAAGGAGTCCAATTGCTGTGCTATTGCCACATAAGAAAAAAATCAATGTGTCGACGTATGTAGAATATAGAAAAATATATACCTAATTAGATATATAGATTGTTAATGAAATATTTGTAAACTAATTTGTATTACCATACCATATCATCAGCCTGTGTCTCTCTACTGCTGGATATAGGTCTCTCTCATGGCCCGCCACCACACACGATCTTCGGCTCTTCTCATCCAAACACCACCAACGAACTTCTTCAAGTCGCCGGTCCACGTGACCAGAGGGCGTTCCACACTGCACTTATATATAATTTCTGTATAAATTGTTAATTCATATAAAAAAAACCTATTTCATTCAACCTATTTCAAATCGACTTTAATGACGTGTTATGGTACTAGGAAAGTAGGGTGGCTGTAAATCTTTGCTAAATAATAAATCACTTTAACCGCGTTATCGAGTGATATACGGGATCTAGTTGTTAATGGCGTCCCACACAATACGGTTTTTAGAAAATTATCTTTCAGTATGTAATTAATAGATTTTATTACAAATTGATATTAACTTGTTCAATCAGTTAAACCTTAATCACAAGGGACAACCATAAAATGTAGGTGTAGTCCCTTCGTATCCGATAGAATGGAGAATATAATGAAATAAAATGATTTCCTTATTCCATTATACTCTTGACCCGTATCGTATAGGTACGAGTATGTCCTCATACACCCTAATGAGGATTTGGATGTGTAATGGAATAACGGTATTCCATCTACAGTAGGCTAAATAAACAAAAGTTGAGAATGATCATAAGTCAATTGTTCATTGGTCAATTGGTCATTAGTCAATTGTCTCACTGCAAGATGATGAATGATTTATCGTACTCGTTCTACGCTATTCGTGTACCTAGATTAGTTAGCGCACTAGACTCGTTTCACGCCGAGCGACAGTTGTGCAAGGTTGGCAATGACCCTTGCTTACATATTTCAAGCCTGTAGTGGTTGGTCGCTGAACTTGTTCTTGGTTCTCGTTACTAGTTGATTAGTTCAATCACTTAGATATCGCTAATCGCCGGCAGTGGAACAGCAGCCTCAAGTATCTCAACCAAGCAGTTTTTCTCAACAATTAGCGGACGGCTCTTCATTCAGTAGCAGATAAATTGTCATAATAAGTATATACTACTCGCTACTCGCCGACTCATCACTAGTCATCACTAATTGGTCACCGTCTCGCTATTCCTTGGTAGTGGGACAAATGCCTTAATCAATATCAATTGTTTGATTTCTTTTCCAAATCAATGACATTGCTTGAAATTCCAAATGAGATCAGCAATGGATAGTAAAATAAACAAATGTACGGTAATGAGGTGAGGTGACTATTTTTATCAGATTGTGTTCATGATTGCTTTCTTTAAGATGGTGAATGAGGACAAGGTTACACCGTTGATTCTGGAAGAGGCTTAGTATATTTATACAACTTGTGCATGCTAGGTATACATTATTAGGAATTTTAGCTAGTTGTTATTTGTTTTATGTTTGATTACTTTTATTAACTGTATAGCTTTATTTCTGCTGTGTGATTTATAAATAAAATAAATTAAAAATATTTGCAATATATTAATAAGGTGTTTACATATGAAATTGACGTTTTATATGGATTAATTGAAATATTTTTTTTTGTATGAAATTTATATATTTAATTAATTGAAGTATTGTCCATTATTATCAATGCACTTTTGCCATTTGGAACTTAATTGATGCTTCTGCTATAGAATATAGAACTACTGTGTACGAGAATCTATGAATTCTCTGAAAGCGTTTTATACTGCCTCATCAGAGTTGATTTTTTTTCCCTGTATCTTATCGATGTGTTTTTCATGATATCTAAGTTCCAAAAAAAATTGGAAATCAGTACGGTGGGTGACGGAGATTTTCCCGTCGAAGCTCCTGTAACTTTGAGACTGTCTCTCATGCAGTGTGTGGTCGAGCGTTATCATTGAGTGACAGTGGTCTAGAGTAATTGACCAGACTCGGTTGTTTGATAGCAAGTTTGTCCATCATTGTTTGCAGTTCTTCACAGTACACATCTGCATTTATTGTAGTACCAGATCTCAAGAAGCTGCAGTGGATAATACCGGTACAGAACCACTATACAGTCACCATGAGCTTCTTTTGACTCAGTTTACGTTTGGGACATTGTTTGTCTGTGTCTCCTGTCTCCTGGGTTCAACCATTGTGACGAACGTTTACGATTATCATACAGGATCCATTTCTCATCACAAATGACGATACGATTCAAAATTCCTTAATTTTTGTGTCGATTCAGCAAAGTAAGACAAGCTTCGACGCGTGTTTGCAGCTGACTTTCATTAAACTTATACAGTATCCACTTTCCAAACTTCATTTTCCCAATTTGACACAAATTATTGCACTCAGGAGACAGCCGAATAATGTCCATAACGTCTCCATGATAGCGCTTGCCCGCACACTACACGACAGACAGTCTCAAATTTACAGGAGCTTCGACTGGAAAGTCTCCGTCACCTACCCTACTCATCAGACCTTGCCCCTACTGGTTTCCATTTTTTTTTGGAATTTGAATGCACGTCATATTTCGTATAGTTTTATCTCGTTTACTCATTAATAGCTAGCCAAATGTAAACTAAGGATTTGAAAAAACTTCTACAAATTTTTCCTTTTTTGTGTACACACGTGAAAAGTGATTCCATTTTTGCTTGTTTCTTGTTTTGTTTTTGCTGCTTGAATGATTTGTGCACTGAAGAAATGCACAGGAAAGCATTCTTAAATGTATTTTCCACTACAAAACTGTGTTCACCGTGTGAGCGTATCACGTGCAAGCAAGTCGCTGTTCAATCGGTGATTAAACGAAGCGGGTTCATTGGACTCGATTTTGGAGGACCATGAGCGAGCGGTAAGTGAGTAACGTATCTTCCTCGTTTCGATTTGATCTAAGATATAAAATGTCAATTGCACAGGTTCCTAATAGATATTGGATTTTAAGATTTATTCAATGACACTGCCCGATAAGGTAAGGTAATATTTTTACATTTTTGTTTCCACTTTGATTGTAAGGAAAAGTCAGAAATTTATTTATTCGAATTTTGTGTATCTGATTTTGGGTTATCGATGAACCCAACCCAACTTTATATCAAACATCTCTATAAGTGAAAAATTCCGTAAATACTCCGTAGCATACTAGGGTATTCGTAATTGAATATGGAACCGAATATTAATTAACTTTAACAGCGTTTTATTATAATTATGTCCCCTAAATATTTAAGAATCGGACCAAATTAATGTTAATATTAATGTCCTTCAAACCCCACGAAGGGCAGAATACAAAGAGTGTTAACATCAATTTAATAAGCTCATAACGTTAATATAGTCTTGGCAAGGTTAGCCTAAATATTTATCAATTGTGCCGTATCTCGATTTATGATTTACTGGTACTTAAATATATATGTTTTCAATAAATGTTTACACAATGAAAGTAGCGCGTAATTTAATTAAAAGAGAACAAAGAAACATTGTTCTAGCTGTTATGAAATTTACCCAATTCATGATTTATTTCTTAAACCTTAGATTTATTAATCGATGAGGCTTGGAGTCCCAAAAGATATGTGGTAGGTTCATGGTGTTTGGGCGTTGTCGTGCAGTAACAAATCACGCGCACTCAACAAGTACCAGATTATTTGTGCAACTTCTGTATCTGATTATTTGTGTATCCGATAAACCGCAGTTAATAAACTACCTTCCTTCCCAGTTGTTCCTTAACTAGCTTTCCAGTGTTTGGTCACATCTTTCCCTGGACAGGATCTTTGCTTCAATAAGCGCTTTCTAATTAACTAATATTTACTTAGACCCTACCATATCAAACCATCAAATTGTGTCTTCCCAATGTTGGAGACCATGAACTGGGAAACGTAGCGTGGGATGCCCCCGGCTTTTGTGGACTGACGACCTGAAGAAAGTCGTCGGTAGTGGCTGGATGAGAAGAGCAGAAGACCGTACGTGGCGGTGGTCCTTGGGAAAGGCCTAGTATTTCTAACGATATTTATAAATCTAAATTTTTTAATAAATTAAAGTAGGATAGCGACTTCCAAAGGAAACCAAGGTTTCTATATTTTGTCCGATCAATGCGAGTCATTTTTAGCCTTTGTCTATGCTGGTTTTCTATTTTTCTATGACACGAAACTTAACTAAAATAAAATATATTTTTTAATATAAAGTTATATATTTTTTGTAATATTTTTTGACATGGCATGAACTCTATGGCCGTTGTTTTTTATCTTTTTCTGTTTCTAGTGTTTTATGACCCAAATATTCGCACGATCGCTATAGTCATTCTAGCTGGATTAGTAATGTATTTACCTATTCTTTATTGTACACCGCTTTATTGTACACGAATGTCAACACAAAGTGGACGGAGTCTCGCTTGGCGGGACTCCTGTGTCTTTAGTGTCACCATGGAACCTAAACCTAACCCACCTTTTTGGCCGGAACTCGAGAAGTGAAGTTGAGTTTTTGTTTGATTATTGTAAAAAATGTGTTTTGTGGCGTTTTGTGGTTCAGTGTTTATCGCGCGTGGTGTTTCTTATAATGAAATAAAAGCTTGGGACTGCGTATTTCGTGTGATTCCAAGGAGATCTCTTCTGTCCTCAGTAAACCTACGATCCTCTTTACTGAGCGACTCCGGCCTTACTTCGACGAGACCGAACATTGACAGGACACGTTTTACTTTGAAATTGTTTTTATAGGAAGAAAACTTGACATTGGCAGAATGTGTTAATTGCACCATTGCCATATATGAAGAAAAAAACACCTTTAAATTTGCCGCCATCGATTTACTGCCACTTTCAGTATTTCTGCTACTCATCAAATTATTTCCCATACAAAAATATAACTTATCTATTAACATAGCTTGTAAGACTTATGCACTAACAAAATATGGAGTGTATGTTATAAATAAATTAAATACATGAAATAGTATACAAAAAGCGACCTTATCGCTAATAGCGATTTCTTCCCGACAACCTTTTAGCATTGTCTTAGATTAGTATATCCAGTGCAAGACACATCCAATTCTTAAAAACTTATACATTCCTGACCTAAATTCTTTCGGCATACTATTTCTGTTACGTAAATTGTGCACGATCGAATCCAGATGGATCTTAATTGATTACGTTTGTAAGAAATCAATCAATTACGTTTATTGGTATTTAACAATATTTATATTCTAATAATTTTTAATTTCTAGCAGTTCCTAAAAATATTGTTTGTGTTGGCGGGTCTCGGGAGATGCCTATTGGGAGACAAACCGATGATATGAAAACATCATATCGATTAGTATGAAGAATGGTAAGTAGTTTGGGAGATGATTTTATTATTATTTCATATAACTATTGAATTACAAGGCTCAGTTATGATGATAAGTTAACAATACAAGAAAGTTCCAGTTGGTGGTAACCAACTGAAACTTACCATTTATTAAAGAACAACATTCTACCTGGACCTTCCCGGTCGATTTTATTTTTACTATTGCTTAAAATTTAATAATTCAGAAAGATTTACGTGTACTTTTTTTATGAAAAATTATATAATATGTGATCATGATTAAATACAACAATTTGTCGGGCGAAATTGGATTTTAAGCTAGCGAAGTCGCAAGCAAATTCTAAATTTATTTTATTCTATGTAGTTTATTGTACCTAATTAATGCTAATATTTCTTAAATAAACGGTTCTGTTACGAGCAGTAGGTATACATACAACCCTCGTCATGTTATAAGTGTTCTAAACTAAGGTCATTCAACTTGACTTACTTGAAAAGTGTACTGAAGGTACACTTCACTTTCATGGACCTGTGTCAATTTACTTTATTGCTGGGGAAAACTTACTTTTAACAATATATGTAATTTAAAATTACCTTAAAAATAAATAATATGATTTATATAGGGTGTGAATGTATTTCCCGAAGACTAGATATGCGTGAGGAACTCCGAAAGTTTTGCAAAAAAAAAAAAAATGTTCTACGGATGCCAATTTTTTTCAAAGTACTCTCCACTTGCATCTATAAAAAGTTTTATGCTTCTGAACCAATTTGGAAATAATTTATTCTATTCCTCAGCCTCATGGCCGTAGTCAGGAGTACGGCGTAGTCAGCGCGTCTTCCAGCGACGAAAACTGCTTTCCTTTTAGTTGGGATTTAATTTTGGGAAATAAAAAACGTCACAAGGTACCAAGTCGGGACTGTAAGGAGGATGACCTAAAACTTTAACTGGGGTACTGTTTAAAAAGTCCCTTGTTTTAAGCGCTGAGTAAGCGGGCGCATTGTCGTGGTGCAGCAGCAATCCTCGGAGACTTATGGTTGGACGGTTGTTCGTCACTGCAGTAAAAACGTTTCGTAAGCATGTGGCTACGTAACATGCTGCTTTGGTTTCGTAAAGGTACAGATATCAGGTAGCCAGTTAAAGTGAAAAAACTTGCGATAAACAAAAATCAAGCGCTTCTTGCCCTCTTCTCTTTGGTAGACTTTGTCTCACTTTGAAAGAACCAAACTGGCTTCAGTCCCTTAGTTTATGGATGATACAGGTAGATCCAAAATTCAGCACCTGTGACAATGTTGACAACGCGCCGAGACGATCCTGTTTCAAATTTTGCTATCATATCACACGACACGATATTTTAATTAGGCTCTTAAAAAAATATGGAGGGAAATTTGAATTTGAAATGTTTTTTTTTTTATGTTATAGATAGTCATATTTTTAATTGACAACAAAACCAGTCAGTATTCCATAGATAAAGAAAGAGCTTTAATTTGATGTCGACAAAGATGTCGCAAAATTTTCTAAGTAGCCTAGTATTGTGTATTTTTATATTTTTTATACATACGTATAAAAGAAATGTTAAAAATAATCATTTTTTTTTAAAAAGAAAAGGTGTCGAAGAATAGTGAATGGAATCCGTTTGCTTGGCAGTAGGTATTGACTTAGTAGGTAGGAATTCACAATATTTTTTGTTTTTTTTTAATTATCTCTATTAATGGCATATTAATAGAGATTATTAGGCAAATAAATATATGTATAAATGTATATATGTATATAGTACCTACCTATTATAAATTGTGTATGTAATAGTCTCTATGGTATAGTTCCAAAAAATGCTGGCGGTATTACTTTTCTGGATCACAAAGCTGATGCTTGTGCTCTAGGGCTGGCTCTCTAGTGTCGCTATATATTGTCGACTGTTGACCCTACCAATTTAGGGTTTGGACTATACTCTATTTACTTTCATAATGAACATATTTTTTGTCTTTAAGAGTATGTGTGTTTATTTGATTGTTCTAACTTATTTCAGGTATTGCTCAAATGTTTTTAATGAATTTAATAATAGTTTTTTTTAATCAAAAAGCTCAAGTAGTTATTAATAGCATTAAGTTATAGGTAGTTATAATAGTCGAAGGCAATGGTGAATACATAATTGAATAATTGTTACATAATTGAACTTTAATCTTGGCAGTTAGAGGCCGTGAGTCTTGTCAAACATGTAATTTACGGAGTGGTTTGTGAGTTTGTCATTTTATAAGCGCTGTCACCATATTCACACTCAAATAAGATTTATGTATTAAGATTATGAATATAGGTCGGATTATGTACTACTTTGGAGTCGAATTTATGGTGAAAACCATTATTTTTTAAATAATCTTTTTAGTTACTTTTTCTACACATTTGTGTACAAAGAACGGATTCAAAATCAAGTAAGTAGTAGGGTTTTATAAAATCAACCTGGTTTACATTTACATAACTGAACATATTATGGACTTTATGAATTCTTATATTTTATCAACCACACAGATAATTGACATTTAATTTTTTTTTTTTTTTGTTTATTGTGGCTAGAAAACGATCGTATAATTAAAGCATAATCGTAAATTAAGTATGCTCTCAATTTTATTATATATTATTTTGTATGGCACCTATTTTTTAAATTTATTTTGGGTAGTCAGCAAATTAAATTCATCCAGAGAGAATAAATTTATTTCATTCCCGACAGAGCTTCAAACCTCCACAAGTACTAGGATCACAGAATATAGAACAGGTAGCCGCATTCCAATGCTTGTACAATTCCTCCCGATCGACGGATGCGCCAGGCGGCTCGACCGGTCAACGAACTACATACCAGACAGAGAAGTAAACGGGACGTCTACTGCTATCTCTTTCTAACAACATTACAAAATTGCATTTATGAACTTTGAACCCTAGTTTTTAAGATCGAAGTTTCAAAGTACTTCGGAACAGAATGCAGGTAAAAAGTGTAAGAAAATACCCCGGTTTTCTAACTATCGATTTCAACGTCTTATGCCATGTATAAAGCAAATCAAAACAAAGCATTTTAATGTTAGGTTTAAGGTTTAAAATGGATTGTTAAACTTATTTTGGTTTTGTGAAAAACGGGGTAGGACCGTGAGAAATTCGGGACCGAACTTCTTCGGTGTTACCAGGATCGCATGTTCTATAGGAACCTACTCTTATTTCTCACGTTCGCCCGTTGTTCCCACGGTTCATTTGTATTGGTGCTCGTATTACGTAGGAACAGCTTGTGTGAGTGGGATTTTAATTATTGAATACGGCTATATTAAAGTTACAAACGTCTGTTTATTGGAGAAATAAAATTGTATATTAAATCAAAATCTGGCAAGTGCGTATCCGCATCAAAATAGGTTCTGAATATGTTTTTAGACTTGAATAAGTTTTTAGGCTTTAAGAAATATTGGCATTCTTTAATAAATCTGCGACTTTTCTTTAAGTTACTATCTACTAAATTATCTGACCACTATTATTTGAACATGGTTAGAAAAACACTTCATTGGAACTGCATGTGATGCGTAATAAGACCAAATTTAATCAGAACAAAACTTTTTCGTGCCATGAAACGATTTTTTCAATTTTTTTCAGTAATTATCTTTGCCAACCTACACGCAACATTACGACGCGTCGAACTCGGAATGAACTTAAACAGAACAAAACATGTGCAACGAACACGTTTTTCCGGGACTGATACACGTCGAAGGCGTGGCACTAGATGTTGTTTACTATTTATTATGTGTACCTTGGGCAAATAATCCAACTCGGCAAGTGCATTAAGTTCGGCTGGGCAATATTTGGGAAAACGAGTAGGCTCTTTTTGTCGTCTATACCACAATGCTTGAAGACGATCAGTCAGAGCGTCATGCCAGTTATGACGTATGGTGCCGAAACGTGGCTTCTAACGGTGTGCCTGATCCATAAGTTCAAAGACACTCATCAAGCTATGGTACAGGATTCCAAACGATGATATTCGCCAAAGAACTAAAGTGACCGACACAGCTCGTAAAATCGGCAGGTTGAAGTGGCAATGGGCAGTTCATATTTGCCGCAGGACCGATGTCCTTCGGGGTAAACGAGTCCTCGAATAGAAGCGTCGTGCAGGACGCCTTCCGGGCAAGTGGACCGACGACTTAGAGAAATTCGCCGATAGTGATTGGATGAAAAGAGCCGAGGAACGTGTGTGGTGGCGATCCTTGGGAGAGGCCTATATCGGGCAGTGAAGAGTGAACAGGCAGTCAAGGCAGCTGATGGTATGGTATGGTATATAAACATACAACCAAGGACACGTTTGCCATATATTATTCCTAATTCTTATTATTCTTATAACAAGTATAACATTATTCTTAATAAGTTTCTTCAAAAATTCTCTTTATAAAAATTAAATTCTTACTAAGTTCAAATTTCTTCAAAAATTCTTCGTCAAAATGATGAACGACATTGATTTTTGAACAAATTGGAAATTGCCGATAATAGACAAATGTTCGCAAAACACCAGGATTGCAGACCGAGTCGAGAGTTCTGCCGAACAGATCAATACATACCCAATACCCTACCTATCTACCAATACCTACCCACACGCTCGCACATAAACTCCCAACAGGTGTTTGTTGATTGTTCACAGAGTTAATGCGCAGATGTGTGCGTGCACTTTCTCCCTCCTAGAATTTTACGAGGTTTTTAAAAAGAGACTGGGGTCAATGGATATTGAACATTGACAAATACATTTAAGGGAAAATGTGCGAGTGAGGTTAAGAATAAAAAGGATTATTTTTAGATATGTGGGAACAAAGACGTCTTTGTGTTACAATTATAACTGTTATAAGAGGCCAATAAATTGTAACATTGGCAATTGACGTATCTGAGAAAAGAGACCTTTTTATCGATTTTAGTTTACCAGATATTGGGATTTTAGTGAAATCTTAAATAATAACATGTTGTTGCTCTACGTGGGTGGCACTGGAAGCTCTTATCAGTTCTAACTATGGAACTTAATTTTATTGATTTTCGAAGAATTATCCTCGACAATCGATACACTTTTTCATGCGATTAAACCATTATATGAAGTATTCAGCCCACCCATCTTTAGGCACCTCTTCCACACAGCCGTTTGGAAGGCTGTTACTGCCTCTTCTGCATTCATAAAACGTATTCAACTAAGATTATCCTTAATTTTAGGGAACAAATAAAAATCAGAGGGCGGTCGGGACTGTGTGATGGATAACCTATTAACTCCACATTTACAAATTGCTTCGTTTGTCTGACGGAGTGAGCTGGGGCATTGTTGTGATGGAGGATCATTCTTTATTCCTGGGCCTCGCTCTATGACTTTTCCAAAACAGAAGGCAAGCAGTTGTTCACATACCAGTCCACAGTTATTGTTCTTTTATTTTCTAAAGTTATAGTAGCAAAGTGGCCCGATCTGCCAAAGAAAGAGGCTATCATCTTTTTTAGTACTCCATCCTTTCTTCACTATCGTCATGAACTCTTCGAAAGGAAAGATCCACTGCGCAAATTGCCTCTTAGTTTCAGGCTCAGCAGTAGATTCGGCTTTCATCACCTGATATTATATTAAAATCAGCATTTGATTGACCATCGTCGGATTTTTCAAGCCTTTGGAGAATCCATTCCACGCGGTAGTGTTTTTGAGCTTCGCTTAAATTGTGAAAAATCTGTCTAGCACAATCCATAGCCGTAGGTGATCGCGTAAAATAGTTTGAACTTAACTCATACCAATACCTAATGATGCGATGCCCGTATCTACTGATATGTCGTTAGATTGTCTGCTTCTATCATGAGCTGCACAGTTTTGATGTTTTCCTCCGTTGCCGCCGTAGCAGGACGCCTTTCTGTAACATCGTTACTGAAATTCACTGAAATCGTTTAAATTCACTGAACCAGTTATAACCAGTGGCACTGAATGGGGCTTCATCACTAAATGCTAATTTAAGCTTTCATGATTTTGTTTCTGGTTTAGACGGCAACGAATATCATTAAAAATCATTGAACGAAAATGTTCGTTTGTTAAATGCATTATTCCGTAAACACTTGATTTTCAAATTGCCGCCAGAAATAAAAAACAAATGACAGAATATTTTCTTAGGTTTTCGCGATTACTATACATTGCAATTAAACAACTTTTAACGGTTTAAATCGCGTATATTTGACATGATTTATATTTGGGTATGTAGTAACAAAGATTTGGGTATTACCCACCCATACAGATAAATATCTCAATGGTAACTCCCATCACCATCCATGTCAGTTGACTACCGTAGGCAAATCTTTGTTACAGAGAGCACACGGCATCTGTGACACTGACCACCTCGAGGAAGAGCTTCTGCATGTGAAACAAGTACTGCGAAGCAACAATCACAAACTCCCACGAATGCGTCACAGAAGCCGCCCCAAGCCTCCTACAGTTGAGCGACAACCTGCCATCTTACCATACATCAAGGGCATCACTGACAAAATTGGCAATATCTTAAGACGAGCTTCAATTAAAACTTACTTCAAGCCGCACAAGAAGATTAGCCAATTTTTAAGACCGGTCAAGAGCAATATCCCCCTACAAGATGCAGGTGTTTACAAGCTTGATTGTGAATGCGGGTTATCATACATTGGGCAAACAAAGAGGAGCATCGGTATCCGGATAAAAGAACACATAGCTGACATGAAGAACAGACGCTCGACCAAGTCTGCAGTTTGTGAACATGCTCTGGACAAACCCAACCATTACATTCGATTTGATAATCCACAAATCCTCGCTAGAGAGACCCGGTACATGCCAAGAATGTTACGCGAGGCTATTGAAATTAAGAAACACCCAAATTTCAATAGAGAAGATGGTTGGCAAGTACCACCAGCTTGGGATCCAGTCATTAAATTAATTAAATCACAAGGCCAACGCCATACTGCAAGACCTCTGGACACCGTGAGCGAATACTGCGTGCATAGGGAATGTTATGATTAAAAAATTTCAGACGGTAGTTCAAAAAATTTCAGACGGTAGTAATAATTTCTTAATAACTCAAGTGACAAATAAAATCAATTAGTCACCCCGTGACCACGTCCACTGCAAAGTGTTCGAAACGTCGGGATATAAATCATGTCAAATATACGCGATTTAAACCGTTAAAAGTTGTTTAATTGCAACAAATGACAGCTTTGAAAATCTAATGGCGTTTGACAAGCTAAGAGTTCCATTTTCAAAATTAGAATGTGTTTTTCTATCGTATTGTACCCACAGTAGCCAGTTTTAAAAACTTAGTTATCGTATCTTAAAATCAGTGTGGGTTTGGCCGACTTTAAAATAACACACATTTTGTCAAAATGGTATGAATAACATGAAGAACAAACAAACAAAAACCAACAAACATTTCTTCCTTCTGATGTTATATAGATTGGTTTTTGTGTTCGGACTCATGATTAATTGAAACGAGACTGAACAGGTAATTGAACCTTTGGCATATCAATTACAGCAATTAATTCACTATTTTGCCGTTTTGGCGAAAAATCGTTTTTTGCCGAGAACCCGTAGGCGTGTGGAATGAACTGCCTCGTGAGTTCTTCACCTTATGCTATCACATGAGGTTCTTCAAGAAAGCTGTGAATAGGAATCTGCAATGTCAGCAGCGTACCCGCATACCCCCTGGTATTGCAGGTGTCCACAGGCCGCGGTAACCACTAACAATCATGTGGGCTGCTTGCCCGTCTGCCTCCATTAATATAAAAAAAAAAACTATTGTTTATTGTTTCTAAACTAAAGATCTCTTTACACATTATCAGCTTTAGAATGATTATGTTCACATTTTAGTATTTAGAGTTGAGTGTTTGACACTTGATTATATGTTTTATGGCCGATTCGAATCAGAGAAGAAACCAAACCCATATCTACATATATAATAAAGCCTTATTTGATTTATTTTTTAATAACTTATTTGATTTTAATAACATTTAGCGTAAGTACATTTTGTTATAGGAAGAAGGCAGCAGCCAGCATAGCTGGTGGTAAATGGATACCACCCACGTCGCCCATGGACATTGGGGGTAGGTACATGCCAACTTCAGTCCAGAATGACAACCCACCCACGTTTGTTTTTGTTAGTTTCAATAAAATTAATAACTAATAGACTTTAACAATTACAAACATCGCAATGTCATAATCTCATAAAGTATAGTTGTCATAAAGTCTCCACGAAGCGAAATAATTTTAGTGGCTTTTGTTTAACAATTATTCAACTTGAAATATAAACGCGAACTCTAAAAAATCTAATTTTTCCTTTAATGTCTAAATAATAACATATTTTTTTTAAATTTTTAAATTAATATTAAATAACAAAAAAATTTTTTTACTTGCTACGGTCGGTTTCAGAAGATCGTAACGGTATAGCGTTTGCCGCGCGGAGCTCTATTTTCAACATGAAATTAAAATTATTAATAATAGAGATAGAGTTCTGGGACTAGAGACTTTTTTTATTGGAAATTTCTTCCTTTAAGAATCATTTTTTAAATTTCTACAATGTTAATATTTTTCGAGTTATTTGCAAAAAACTAAACTCCTTTTTTTTCATCGTTATTTGTTATGTGCGAGTTTGAAACTTTTGCACATTTTTCTAGGTGCCATTCCGAATCCAATGAGCCCTCCCCCCTCGCTCATATTTTTGCGAGCGGTATCAAGAATTAACACCATTTTCAACTGGTAACTAGACTACATGTCTTGTATTGAGAGCTTCTGCAAAAAATAAGTAATTTTAAGATTATGAAATTAACAATTAAAACTTCTTTTTAAGGTTTACACCATAACAATAATTTCTCGTGTTGATTGGTATTAATTCTCTAGTGGCCAACCACTTCCTACCAGGAGGGCATAAGGTTAAAACGGTGCCAAATTGCCAATCAGTACCACTAACGAAACTATTCCGATTGACACAGTTACAATGTTATTGCATCGTAAAACAATCAGGCGCTATTTGGAGCATCGTTTGAGGTTAATTCGTATTGAGTAATATTGAATAACACATTTGGGTCGGTTTGAAGTGGTTACGAGGAGTACTGAATATGTTTCATTGGTGTTTACGACCTTCTTTCTATCTGTTAATGATGTTCTATTGCGTTATTTATGGGATATTTCAGATAGTGATACAAGGTGCAAGTTTTTTTTATCTTTTTTATTTAGGGGCTTTTGTCCTACAATAATATGTCAGCCCCATCATCCTCTGATCTTGCAGTTGCTACAATTACTAATTACAATGAATAATTAAATTCTTAATATATTAAGAAGTCAAAGGCTTCACCGATAAACATATTAAATAATATAGTTGTCGCATCACAATGCGGCTCTGCTATTGCATCAAATGCACCTATGTATTACCTGTTTATACGCATCAATGACTCCTGGCACCCTCTCGTTCCTGGCACACTCCATTAGGAAACTTAGGAAGGGTCCATTAGGAATCGATACACCTCTTCATGTTGAAGCACACTTATGCTATCCGTAAGTATTTTTATTACTCATATTGCTAACATATCCCAGAGCCACTGATTTTGCAATAAGTTTCATAATCATAACAGAGATACCGGCTTTTCTTAATGAATAGCAGACTTCCTTGTACCTGGATCAAAGTATGCACCTACCTCCAAGAGCGTTTGTATCCTTAGACGCATCCGTAAAAGACTTTTTACACCAACCAGCAAATTTTTCATGAAATTCTTTAACGACTGGTGTAAATAATGTAACTACGTTTTGATTCTTTTACGCATTCTAATTTGTACCCAATTACAATTCATATTATCCAATTCTATAAATGTAACCCAAATATCCAATGAAAACATTTGCAACGGGTCGGAGGAGTGGATGGTGTCAGGTTTACACTCGTTATATGTTGTCAACAGTACAGTACAACAGTTTTATTTTACTCTGCCAGTATCTCATAACGCTGGTGGCAAAACGCAAATTAAATAATAATATAACTTGCTATCGTCAGCTGCTTCGTCTGGAAAATATGCATTTTATTATAAACAAATATGTTATTAAAACAGGAACAAAAGAACTACATTAAGACAGTAAAACAATAGTCTATAAACAATTAAAGGGAACCTTGGCCGAAACTCGTAACACGCGGAAGCCGCTCTAAATAATAATTGTGGAATATTCCCATAATGTACTGCAGGTATGGTCTCACTGAGTACTGAGAGGGTGAAGACCACTGTATCGGAGACAAATACTGGGATATGTAAAGTTATATTTCATCTCATATCGTAAAATGGCAAGTTTTTGATCATTATTTCTTAAAATAACTTAATATATTTATTTAAACATAAGAGAAGGTGCATTTATTCATTAAAACCTATCGACGAAGAATTATGTAAAACTGTGGGTACGCCGTTAAATTAGTCATATAAATTAATCATAGATGCATTAATATGCTGTATTATATATTTATCTATGCTTATAAAGATAAACTGTTTTTTAAAACTCAAAAACTAATCTATTTTGTGTTTGGATTTAGCTTTTCGTAAACTCGCCCCTGGATACTCTGCCCACTTTTGGAGATTTAGCAATGGATTTGGAGAAAGGGTTGGGAATATGAGAAATAGGAACGTGTAGTCGCGGTGGGACGTTCTGCAAAACGTCCAATTCTCGAATGGTCCAGTTCGCGGATGATCCAATTTACATTAAAAGTAACGCTTTATAAATTATATATATATATATTAGATTTATTTATTTTGGAACTAAGGGATTGTCTTTAAAATATGTAATACATAACTTTAATGTAAGTCAGTTACTAGAAGGAACTTACAAAAATTAAAGAATCTATCTAAATAATACCTAAATGGAATAAATAAATGTGAATAATCTATTATTTATTCATAAACCGTTACGTTTAACGTAGCGGAAATTAAACTGAATTAAACCAGCCGTGAATTAAACCTTTTGCGAATTTCACCAACCGCGACTAAATGAATACGGAAATTGGATAAAATAGGATATGTAGTACATTTTATGGTAGTTTTCTGTGAGAAAAGAGTAACGTGGCCAGTCGAATACCTACGGCGGCTGTGGAATTGCACCGTGCACCCTCCCCCTCCAAAACGGGTCAATATTAGTACTTACTCATGGTCCACCCGTATAAATTATTCACCGGTGGTAGATTGTGGCCCGGGGCTTCGGGCCATAATCTACCACGCAGGCGCTGTACGGATTGATGAATATGCCTAGATGACCAAGAATTTTGCTTAGTTCGTATGCAGCTTTCCTTAAGATGTTTTCGTTCACAGCTGAGCGAGTAAAAACTTAAGTAAAAACTCAGAGGTGTCTACGGGTTTGAATTCACGACCTCACAAACGTAGTAGAGTGTAGAAATCCCTAGGCTATCACCGTCCTCTTCTGTACAGCTGTGTATAATACAAACATTATCTCGCATTATTACCGTTATCCACCCTGCTCTCAATGCGACCATACCCTGTACTTTGTACGCTGCGACGTATTTATGCCAGATCTGAAATATACGCAGTACAGGTATTGGGTTACTTAAGGGCTTCCTTGATCTTTATTTTTGAAATTCAGTTATGAAATGTGATGACTGAAAGATTTCCACTTTCCAAATTTATTTGAATTTGTATCTTATTTCACTTTGTCTTTGAATATATTTTATTTTTTTAATTTATTTTTTATGGACGAAGGCGGCAGATGAGCATACAGTCCACCCGATGGTAAGTGGATACTGTCGCCCATAGACATCCGCGATACATGCCAACATTAGTCCAAAATGACATACGTTGGCACGCCCCCGTATGCGCTGCCTACCTTTGGAGATATAGATTTCTATATCTTCATAGGTTAGGCAGCGCATACCTTGGCATTTCTCCCAATTTATTTCAATATGTGTTCATATAGGAGTTGGACGCATACGGTTTCCTGGATAATTAACTAATTTTTACGTTTGGTTACTGCAAAGACTTTTTGCTAATTTATGTACAACTTCTTCGCAACATCTACGACATCTTTTACAATTATTTGAGCATATTTTTCACATGTAATATGTATATTAAAAGAACATTATTTCAATACCAAAATTCAAAGTAGTTCACCCTCTAGTTACACGTAGTGTGTAACACATAAGCAGTTGGTAATCAACTTCGCGAACAATATACAGTGCTTTCGAAAAGTAACGAATATATTCATTATTTCTGAAATTGAGAGTTTTTCGAAAAAATCCTCTGACACGTCGATTTTGTTTTAAACAAAGACACTTTTTGACATACGACCCATATTTGTGACGTCATCGTTGTTCGAGATATGACGTCATCAACATTTTTTTTAAATAGCAACCCCCAATTTCGGCCACGCCATTTGAAAGAGCGTGTCATTCTACGTACACATCGTCAAAAATTATGGTATGATTACATTAGCGTGAGTATCTAGGTTAGACAAAAAAATGAAAAAAAACGATTTTAAATTTCAAAATATTAAATTTCAACAACTAAATTAAATGTTCAAATTGTGCACCGTTGGCTGCCTGACAGTAGCCAAGACGATTAATAAATTCTTTTTGAACATTGTCAATAACTTCAGGAGGTATACGATGTATCTCGTGACGAATTCTTGCTTTTAAATCTTCTAAATTCTCCGGTCTAGTAACGTATACTTTGTTTTTAAGTATCCCCACAAGAAGTAATCTAGGGGTGTCAAATCTGGCGATCTGGCTGGCCACTCAATCGGCCCCCTTCTCCCTATCCAACGATTCGGGAACACCTCATCTAAATAAGCACGGACAGGTGCTGCATAATGGGGAGGTGCAACATCTTGTTGAAAGAAAATGTCATTTCTCGGAAGATCACGTTCCTCTATATCTGGATATAAAGTTATTAGTTCAGGAATAAGGTCGTCTCGAAGAAAATCCAAATATCTTGCACCAGTAAGGTTCACGTCAAAGAAATAGGGATCCAGAATTCTTCCGTCGACTAAGCCGCACCACACATTCACTTTCTGAGGACGTTGAGTGTGATACTCCATCATCCATCGGGGATTCTCGGTAGCCCAATAACTGCAATTTTGCCTATTGACATGGCCGTTCAAAACAAACGTAGCCTCGTCAGAAAAAATTACGTTTTTTACGAAATCATTAACATTAGTGCATAGCTCTTGCATTTGCTCGCAGAATTGATTTCGCCGATCAAAGTCGTCTTCAGATAGCTCATGAACAAGGCATAACTTATAAGGATGATACTTTGCTTTTTTCATAATTTTGTGAACTGTGGACGCTGCCATATTGAAATCTGAAGCCAATTGGTTAAGTGTTGAGTGATGATTTTCTTGTATTGCCAACAAAACGTTAAATTGATCTTCTTCTGATTTTGAAGGTCGACCAGATTTAGGAAGATCACGAACATGCCCAAAGTTACGATATTTAGACTTAATATTGCTTACCATGCTTTGGCTAATGGGAAGCCGATCAGGATGAGTTTCATTGAACAATTCAACGACTTCTTTTTGGGTGCGCATCCTGTCTCCAAATCCGATCATGCAAAGAATTTCAATTCGTTCTCGTTCAGTTAATTTAACCATTTTTTTATAAATTTAACCATATATAACCATTATAACCATATTTAACCATTTATAAATGTGACTCAATAAACACTTCAAACACACTGCTTTTTCCAAACAAAAGATAAGAACTAAAGAAATAACTCAAAAAACAAAAAAAAAACTATGTACCGAAGTACGATTTCAAGTTTTTATCTGACAGCAATAAAAAACATTCTCAGTAGCTTAGGCAACTGTCAGGAAAACATAATTTTTGACGATATGTACGTAGAATGATACGCTCTTTCAAATGGCGTGGCCAAAATAGGGGTTGCCATTTAAAAAAAATGTCGATGACGTCATATCTCGAACAACGATAACGTCACAAATATGGGTCGTATGTCAAAAAGTGTCTTTGTTTAAAACAAAATCGACGTGTCAGAGGATTTTTTCGAAAAACTCTCAATTTCAGAAATAATGAATATATTCGTTACTTTTCGAAAGCACTGTATACGGTCAGCGGACCAGCGCTTACTCTGTTCCCAGGTAAATAAATGAATTAGATCTTAAATTTAAAATGGATATCAGCGAAAATAATTCAAAATATAAACTAAGAAGATATTTCTTGTCCGAATTATAATTTGTTCACTGCTCACTGGTAGGTTTTTAATATCTCGACTATGGATTTCAGCAGTACTTGTATCTTAGACAAATCTGTATGGTTTATTACATACAATTATGTTAGCTTTATACTTATTCTTTGTAAATTTGGTAATAACAACAATAATTATATCTGTGACTGTGTTGTAGTACGAAAATGATGTCTGAACATGGCCTCGCGGTTTTCCTTCATGTATTGCACTCCCCATTCTAGTTAGCGGGATGGGATGGGATGTAATGGGGAGTAAAGAATATAATAGTGGTGAATTAGAAAGGATATAAATTAAAATCAACCACTATAAATGTCGAGTATATATTTTCCTACAATATATGCCAAAAATGTAGCTTCAACAAAACAAAGTACATTTGTATTACTACTCGTACAATCTATTCCGAATCTTCTTTTAGAAGGATGTTTAACCTGAAACAATAATTCAAACTTTAGAATCATATAGGATGAACTTTCAGTGTCATTGGGCAGTTTCAGCATAGTTGTGCTATGAGTAAATACAATACCTATATATGTAGTTCCGAGTTAAAATTGGCAGCTAGCGATATTAGCACCGCGCGCGGCTGGAGTTACAAATACAGTTCATACAAATTGAGTTCATAACGAAATGTTTAATAAACACAGAAACAAAAAATAAACGTACACATAATTTATGAGAAATGATTTAAAGAATGTAATATTTTACTTATTCAAAAGCTATTAATATTATTAGAACAAATTAAT
This sequence comes from Sesia apiformis, assembly GCA_914767545.1. Classification (NCBI taxonomy): domain Eukaryota; kingdom Metazoa; phylum Arthropoda; class Insecta; order Lepidoptera; family Sesiidae; genus Sesia; species Sesia apiformis. Next base: position 4,124,809 of record OU611968.1, read on the forward strand.
AGAAAAGAGAATTATGTAAATGTAACCCATGGAAACCCAGCCCTGCTATGTAGCTATAAACTGATATATGTTGTACTCTAGACACATAATTATTACGGACGGTGCACAACACGGCATATAGCTAACACCAAAATTATTCAATGAATTACCTCCCGACCTTTTGAATAAAATAACAAATACAGCTTGAAATAAACTTGTGCTGAAAAAGCTGCTCAATAACCATTATCTGACAATTACTTGACTGATAATATTTTCTTACACTTATTTCTTACAATGATGATGTAAAATATTTTATATCAACAAAGCAAGGATTTGAGGAGATCATGTTCGCAAACAAACTGCTCGACAATTTGGCGAAATATATGAACTATATAAACCTGTAGCTTTTTTAAGACAGATCATTTTAAAAAAGTTGTTAATTAAAGAAAATTTTAAATAATTTAAAATACGTTTATTAGAAAACGACATATTTAAGTACATAAATGACGTTTTTTGAGATTTAATCCCATATCAGCCCATTTCCATCTCGGTCATGATATTTTTCGTTTGTTACAAACGACACCACTTACGGAACTACTGGTGATGTCGTTGAAAATTGTTTATTACCAACGATATCACTGAATCACCCCGCTGCACATTGGCAGTGTGGTGAAAAAACGTTTTTACCACTAAAACACACCGCGGCACTTGGTTTAGTTGTGTCGTTGGTAACAAATCATATATTTGACCTACGAAAATAATTCCATCTCGGACCCCAGAACAACTTTTCAACGAATGACAATCGTGTTTTACGTTAGTGCGGATTGGTGGATAATACATATACCTATGTAATATTCCATGCTCATAACTAAAAAATACAACATAAACCTAATAAATTTTCCTTGCGAAGGCACGATATTCATTGATTATGAGTGAACGCGGCGATATTTGTAAACAAATGATTTCAAATTTTGAATAATAAAAATTCATTTCGTAACATTTTCTTTCATAGCTGAATGAATAATCCACACAGAAAATTTACAAATAAAACTTTATCAAGATTTTGAGTAAGTAAAAAGTAAGCCTTTTATAAAAAAAATATTAACTCTATCAGATATACCAGGCTGTTATATTACAAAGGCGTAATAATTACATTGTAAAAGAGACAGAGACAGTTCAATAAACTCTCCAAATGAACGTAATCCGTCCTTCCTTTTCGACCAGGAGATCATATTTCCGAGGAATTTCCTTGGATACGCCGAATAAGAAACCCTCACCACAAAGGCTTAGTACAATATCACATAAAAAGCCTCACAAAATTGTATTACACACCTGGGAGTAAGTGCTGGGTGAAAGTAGTTTTCCGAGAACAAAACTAGTTACTTAGTGTCAGTAATAAAAAAGTTTTTGAAAAGACTATCATTGTACCTACTCGTAGTATTTCTGTCTTTTTTCAAGCTCATTATCTCATAATGACACTGTAAATAAGTTGAAAGGAAGGAATATTATGAGTATATAATGCAATATGAATTAAAAATACAAACTGAGTTTGGTGTTGTTTATTCCATTATATTTCTGATCATTATTTAATTATCTCAATTGTTCCAGGAAAATTCCCTCCGTTCACATAGACCCACAATCAGGCTCCACCCGGTGGATCCGTGGATAAATTTTCCTCCTCTATGATCCACCAATTTCGGGATCCAAATATAATTATATATTTCGAGGTCACTTCAATTCACACATTTGTCAAGTCGGTGATTAGATTTGATTAGACATAAATACAAAAACTACACATTTTATTTGAAACAAAAAAATATGTATTTAATTTCTATCGACCTGTGGATCGAACTGGAGGGAATCCTATCCGTGGATCTACCGGTGGCGCCTAACTATGGATAACTATGGATTGAATAATTATTATTATTTGTGTTACAGAAATAAAATGGTTACAATTGAAACTATGTAATGTATCCTATCCGATGCAGGTCGCTGCCGATAGGTCTAAATGGCGGACAATGGGGGAGGCCTATGTCCAGCAGTGGACGTCCAAGGGCTGAGAAAGAAGAAGAAGAAGAAGAATGTATCCTGAAACACATTAGTTATTTTAATCATATTTTAGTGAAATAGAATTAATTATATATCTTCTCATTTTAATTAAACAAGTGTTAATCAGATAAGCAAGAATAAACATGAATTAGGGTTGCAGAGGACGACGAGTCCCAAAACCTATTGTTTTACTGACAAAGGTCTGCAACCTTTTAGTACGACACACACACACACATGTTTATCAAGAACGGAATCCTTTCTAATTGCTATCACATACAAAATTCACATAATTTAATCTTGTGCACGCGCGCACGGTCATAGGCGGTCAAAAGCCCGAATTTATGAATTACCAAATACATTAAGGGGAACGTGCCCTTTAGGGAGATGTGAAGGTTTTTATGTGTCATCCTAGTAAAAGCTGGAAAGTTTTTAAAACCAATAAAAATACCTACTTAATATTTTAATGTTCTTTTCAAATTTCAAATCTATGTAACATAAATGTAGTAAGGCAAAGTTATTAAATACTGTACTTTTTTCGAGTAGGTATCTATTACAGACCTGTCCCGAGTTTCGCTCTTAATATATACTTAATATATTGTGGCCAATGTCTTTTTCAAAAAAATTAGATGATTGATTTTGATAATATATTGCAATATCCTAGGAAAACACTGTATTAGTTTAGCTTCTTAAAAGTGATAGAAATACATAAAACCAAAAGAAAATAAAAACCATAAAAAATAATAAAAATATAGTAAAGACAAGTCAATCGAGGAAAATAATATTTAGTTATCTGAGGTACGCAACCTAATACAGCTGGAATTTAGTATCTATATTTTAGTCGGAGTCATGATGGGGAATAGTTTCACTCGCGGTTTTCGTTTGATAAACCCTTAACCGAAATACAAATATACTAATTACCTCACTAAGAGAACCAATTTCGCAGCTGCCAAAAGAGGCCTATTACAATGACTCTACTGTAGTTTTGGTGACGCGAGATCACTCGCGTAATAAATGAACAATACGCACCGTGAAAAATGTTGAAAAAAATGATCACTACGCAAAAATATCTATAAAATCCCACTTCTTTCAGTCTGAAATCAATTTAAACTAATCCTAGTTTGGTTATTCGTTCACTAATGCCGCTTGTAATATGCGCATGTCAGGCGGGTGCACGTTGCACCGAGTACACAGATATTTTCAAGACCGTTTCCTCGTATTCCGACTACGTTCTCTTACTGGAAGGAGCATAAGGACTAACGTATCCTCGTGTTCCTAGTTCCTACTGTCAATAAGTACAGTTGTCAAAAAACAAACATTTTTTAAAGTTATCCTAACACTTCCAAAAAAATATACAGTTATTTTATCATACACGAGCCACCGCCGACATTTTGGCGATATTGTTTATTAATCGTACCTTTATTGGAATCACATTTTTCGCATGTAGCATTTTTGTGAATGTTTAGCAAACGTAATAATGTAACCATTTTAGTGGGCTTCTTTGAAACTTTCGACCATGTTATTGGTTCGATGCCTTTCTTATTATACACATCCATGGGCGTAGCCACGGTGGCGTTTACCCCACGCCCCCTGGCACAGGGAAGAATAAGTAACAGACTTACTTATTCTTATTCTGCATTACTTCTATTTAAATTATAAAAAAATTGTTTACTTCGCCCCACCCTGGATAAAATCCTGACTACGCCCTTGTACACATCACTTATTTATTAGAAACTCGCACTTCGTCCGTGTCTTCGTCCTGACGAGATATCAGTAATTCATCCTGATCGGTCAACACAAATTGTGTTTGAATGTGGGATCCTCTATTCATAGGCGACGATGGGCAGAGCAAAGTCCGCTGAAACTTTTCGCTTTAGTCCAATGTCTTGAATTTTTTCCTTAACGATTTTGTAAAGTGGTATTAACAATTTTTAACAATAATTTTAGGAAAGCCCTCTAACAGTGCATCCTTTAACGCACTCTCATAATCTGAATGGTTTTTTATGTGGCTTCCACTCCAGTAAAATTATAATTTATCGTGTAACTTTTGTTTTTTTTTTGTATGTAAGAAGGCGGCAGCCGAGCATACAGTCCACCTGATGGTAAGTGGAGATTGTAACCCATGGACATCCGCGATACATGCCACATTAGTGCAAAATGACAAACGTCACGCCCGCGGATGCGCTGCCTGCCTTTGAAAATATAGAAATGTATTTGGCGTAAGGGTTGGGAAAATGGGGAAGGATAGGATAGGATCGGATGGAAATGAGCATATCTCACTCACTACCGAAACACACCGAAGCACGAGGTGCAGTAAGAAGATCATTGTCAGAGCAAAGAATGAGCACATCCGCAGAATTGGCGACCGACTAGCTAGCTATCCTTCTGGAAGCCGGGCTTTCTGGTCGCTCGCTAAGGCTGCTGAAGGTAACTTCTGTCAGTCGTCACTCCCTCCACTGCGGAAACTCGATGAGTCACTGGCCCATGGGGCGAAGGAGAAAGCCGATCTCTTGGGCTGTCTCTTTGCCTCAAACTCGACACTGGACGATAGAGGTGCCTCACCACCGTCTATCTTAAGGTGCACAAGCTCTATGCCGGAAATCTGTTTCACACAGCGTGAAGTCCGGCGAGCTCTAGCATTTCTTGATATCCGAAAGTCGAGTGGGCCAGATGGTATTCCTGCAGTGGTGCTTAAATTTTGCGCTCCCGAGTTGTCCCCGGTGCTTACGCGACTCTTTAGGCTCTCATACTCTACAAAAAGCTTTCCGTCAACATGGAAGGTAGCTCATATTCACCCTTTGCCTAAAAAGGGTGACCGCACAGACCCGGCCAACTACAGGCCAATAGCGATCACCTCCCTCCTCTCAAAGGTGATGGAGCGTGTCATAAACACACAGCTCCTTGGGTACCTAGAGGATCACCAGCTGATTAGCGACCGTCAATACGGATTTCGCCATAATCTCTCCGCTGGTGATCTTTTAGCGTATTTAACACACCGCTGGGCTGACGCCATTGAGAGTAGAGGCGAGGCTCTGGCTGTAGGCCTAGACATTGCGAAAGCTTTTGACCGGGTCTGGCACAAATCGCTGCTTTCCAAGTTACCATCTTTCGGGATACCCGAGGGATTATGCGAATGGGTTGCCAGTTTCCTGACTGGACGGAGCATCAGAGTCGTTATCGATGGTAGCTGCTCCGACACCATGTCTATTAACGCTGGCGTCCCGCAAGGCTCCGTGCTGTCCCCAACTCTGTTCCTTCTGCATATCAACGACCTGTTGCAAATTGGTGACATACGTTGCTATGCAGATGACAGTACTGGAGACGCCTTGTACAGGGGCCGCGCCAACATCCCTCGGGTCGAAGTGGAAGAGAGTCGCGCCAGGCTTGTGTCTGAAATCGAAGACTCTTTAGATCTAGTCTCGATTTGGGGTTCTCTGAACCTAGTGGATTTCAACCCCAGTAAGACGCAAGTCTGTGCATTCACCGCTAAAAAAACCCCTTTTGTTGTAGCACCTCGCTTTCAGAGCATACCTCTTAAGATCTTGGAGAGTATCGGGATCCTTGGTATCGACATCTCCAGCAAAGTCGAATTTAGGGGTCATCTGGAAAATAAGGCCAAAATGGCCTCCAAAAAGCTCGGTGTGCTGAACAGAGCGAAGCGGTACTTCAAACCTGGGCAACTCCTTATGCTTTACAAAGCTCAGGTGAGGCCCCATATGGAGTACTGCTCTCATCTCTGGGCCGGCGCACCGAAATACCAATTGGACCCATTTGACTCCATCCAACGACGTGCTGTTCGTATTGTCGACGATCCCACTCTCACGGGCGGTTTAGAATCCCTCAGCATTCGGAGAGACGTTGCGTCTCTCTGTGTGTTCTACCGCCTGTACAATGGGGAATGCTCTGAAGAATTGTTTAATATAATTCCCACCTCGGGTTTCTACAACCGCACCTCCCGTCACAGAAGTGCGGTCCATCCGCATTTCCTCGATACGGAGGTGTCGCGCACTGTTCGGTCCAAAAATTATTTTATACCGCGAACCCGTAGGTTGTGGAACGAACTGCCTCAAGAGGTCTTTCCATTGAGCTACGATATGGGGTTCTTCAAGAGAGCTGTGAATAGGATTTTGCAAGGTCGGCGGCGCACCCGCATACCCCCTGGTGTTGCAGGTGCCCATGGGCGGCGGTAACACTTACCACCACGTGGGACCGCTTGCTCGTCCGCCCACTAATCTATAAATAAAAAAAAAATAAAAAAGAAAACGTACGTACATACATTGGGGAAATATGATAAAGTGGGAAATGCAGAACATTTCACGGTAGTCTTCTGTGAGAGAGGGGTAACGTGGCCAGTCCAGTGCGGCCAGCGGATGTTGGATTGCAGCGTGCACATCCTCCCCGTCACAAATATATTAATGATTAATATAATTTCGCTTAACTGTACATATTCCTACTGAACTGGAGTACTGGACCCGCACGTTATCTATTCCAGTTACATGTATCGTGAACTTAAATACTCTCAAATAAATTAAATTAAATTAAATTGCTCTTAAATGATCGCCTTAAATGTTTGTATTTAGAAAATCCTCTCATAATTTCTATTAATAAACATTGTACATGTCAGGGCATGTAACTTAGTGGTTTATGAAAATATTAGGGCAATGAACCCTTGGGGTACATTCTAAGGGTCGTGTGGGACAAATGAGAAAGATTACATACATGGATTTTTCCAAGAATGCTCATTTATTATTTTATATTTATGTAATTTCAATTCAACTTTTTCTTTTGTGAACGGGACATATAAACGTCAAGGGACATGTCTTCATCTCCTATGATTTTATCTTAGGTACTATGTCGTACTGCTAATATCTACTTTTAACTCGAAATATAGATTTCGCTATTTTTTGCATTTAAAAATATATTTAGACAAAAGTTATAGAAAGAGGGGTTCGTGAGCCCTGTCCAACAACATAAAGGCAATTTTTACGGCGCTGGGGATCCAGTTTTCATTCAACTGGTGGCTCATCTCTACGCGGAATTCACACGGCTCGCCGCGTGTTATTCTTGCGAAAAATGTAGCTCTCATCTTCTGTCACTAAATGTGCTAAAAAGCATATGGGGAATACATAGAGCAAGAACTTTTCTATAGCCAAGTGGATGCAGATGGTTTTCAATAGTTGTATGGCCACTTGTATTGAGTCGCTCAGTCAATCGTGTGGCTACAGCTCGTAGCGCAGGGCGTCGTCGTCGAGCTCATACGGTCGACCACTGCGTTGTTCAATGCTGATGTCTCTCATACTGAAGTTTTGTACCACTACCAACGGCTTACTGTTACATGGCTGGTGGTGCCCGGACCGAATGTTCCGAATGTTAGTGTGTGACGTACACTAACTATTGTTTTGTTTTCACACGAATTTTTCTTCCATTTTGGTCACTAATTGCTTTAACGCTATTCGCAAGTGTTTACACATTCCCCTCAAAATATGTTCTTAAATTAAAAACTGTATTTTTTATAAATAATTCGATTCCAGAATTAATTTAGATATGGATACATTCAGTAATATTATGTTAATTATTATATTCGTAGTAATAATTAATATACAGAATAGTTCACAGAGTTAGTAAGCTGAAGTGGTAATAATGGGTAGGCCATATCTGCCGCAGGACCGGCAACTGATGGGGTAGACGAGTCCTTGAATGAAAGCCACTTACCTACTGGGAAGTGCAGCGTGGGACGCCGCGCCGGCCAGGTGTGCCAAGGATCTAAAGAGGCTTTCCGGTAGTGAGTGGATGAGAAGAGCGGAATACTGTGTGTGATAGCGAATCTTGGGAGAGGCCTATATCCAGAAGTGGAGAGACATAGACATAGAGAGATGGTATGGTATGGTAATAATATAACGAGTAATTGTCATGAATGCAAAGTCTGTTGACATCTTTCACTCCTACATGATAAGTGCGTGTAAACCCTTTTAATGCCGAATGAATTAACGACGGCAGAAAACATCCCCAATTCATATAAAATCGCGGGTTCATCGTCACTTTAATTGCCTCGTGTAAATCGCGCTTTGAGCTAGGGTAATAATTTTTAGAAAGGAGTATATTTAACGAGAATGATAAAATTAAGTTTCCTTTCAAATAGACAGTAGTAAAATTAAGTTTCTTTTCAAATGGACAGTAGTAAAATTAAGTTTTCTTTGCCTCGATGCGGTGCTGACCCCATTTGAGTAAGGTATCCTTTACATTCGTCAGGTAAGACCCTCCTGCGCCCAAGGTCTTACTAACCCTTATATGGGCCAATTTGTGTGAGGTACGCGTGGGCTCTTTCCGGCGCGTATCTGCTCTGCCTCCCTATAATTTTACATCTCTGTCTGTGTCCCTTATCCACTCTCTCCTTTCCGGGGCATTCTTCCTCCGGTGCCAAGCAGCTTCTGTGGGCTGGATCCCGGGCAGGAGGAAACTCGGAAGGCGAACAACATCATTGTTAAATAAAGAAACTTATACAGAACTTATGCCAGTGGTACGGCAAGAGCACTCGGTCACTACTCCGTGCTGCAATTTCTAAAGTACAAATAGCCATGATGGTTGTCAACCTTCGTGGGAAGGTGGCACTGCTTCAATTCAATTCTTCATGGGATTGAATATCCAAATACGTATACAAGATGAACTGTACTCGTAGATGAGCTTCGGGATTATTTGGTGATAACTCGAGAAGTGAATACAATTTTTTTTTTAATTTTTATAAAAAATGTGTATTGTGGGTTTGGTGGTTTAATAGTGATGTTTATTAAACTTCAAAGTGCCTAATGTGCGTAGCGTTTGTGATAATCAAACAAAAACATAAGGCCGCGTTTTTCGTGTGCTTCCAAGGAGTTCAATTCTTGTCCTCAGTAAACCTACTATCACTTTCCTGAGCATGCAACTTTTGACTTACTTCGAGGGAACTGGAAATTGACGAGTTGTTAATTACGAAGAAAACTTGACACTGGCTATTGCCATAAAAAAAGAAGAAGTTGCAGACTCTCGGACGTTTCGTGTGTACGGATGCTTGCCTGCACGTAGGCGTGTCTGTCATTATAGTTGAACGTTGGATTTACACATAATTAAATATATTATTGACAAGCTCATCGATATTACAAGATATATTAATATCTTAATTAACCCGATGTCATTGCCTGTCTACCTGTTCGGAAAGTGTGAAATGAGATTTATCCGCTAAGTTACCTATGTTCCTATTTCTAAATACGTTTTCAAGTCTGTTTCATTACTTAATTTCGCGAGTGAGATGAATTAGGGGAACTAATTTAGGATGTTTAAAAGTAATTAAGTAGGTACTTCTAAACCATTCTACCGAAACTGTTATCTACTTAAACCTTAAGGAGATTTCGAAGAAATCTACATATAGCCGATACCTATTTATCTGTTATAAATAAATCAATGGTTTCAAAAGTATGAAAGTATATACCTACCTATAGTTACATATATGATGATTCTATTTTTCATTGCAATAGTTTATAACGCGCAAGAATAGTTTATAACGATGTAAGTTTTGTTTTAATTGGTTTCGCTGTGGATTTGCGTTAATCAATTAAATAAAATAAAAATAAAAACTCGGCTTTCAACGTTTCGCCATCAATTACAAATATTTAAGCATTTCAAACAATTTCTAATAACGAAAACTCGAAATATACTCTTAATTGCGTAGGCATATGAAAGATGATAATTAGTAAGCAATAGGTGTTTAACCGATTAAGTTAAAAGGCTCTTAATTACTTTTACATCAAATGAATGGAACGACCTCTCTTTTCCAGATGTTTTCGAGACTATGTGTTTTCGATCTCAAGGGTCACTAGGGTCACACAGTAATTAGAAAGGTCCATCAATGTGAGATTTTGTCATTTAATTATATTAGTTTGAGACTCATTTCTGGGTGTCTGAACGCATATAACGAAAAAATTGCTGGACGCATTGTAAAGAAACTTAGCATAGTATGTGCTGGGTAGCGTAGGGTATGTAGGGTAGGTACTTTTTATCCATACCCATTATAGAGTTCCCACGGGAATCTAACTAACCACAGATAGTCTACCGTCTACGCGCACGAAGTCGCGGCCACTCTTAGTACACAAATATAAACCAACTGGTTTTTTTTATTTAAAGAAGTGGTAAGTGTGTACTGTCGGTCATGGACATCCGCGATACACGCCAACATGAGCCCAGAATGACAAATGTTGACACGTCCCCGGAAACACTGCCTACCTTTAGCGATTTAGAAATGAATACAAAGAAAGGTTTTTGAAAATGGGGAAGGATTGGATAGGAGTGGGAATAGGTTCTGGCATATCTTACTCACTACCGAAATACGTAGGTACGTACATTGGGGAATAGAATAAAAAGGGTACTACCGACTTGACAACAGTTTTCTGTGAATGCGGGGTAATGTGGCCAGTCGCGCGCTCAGCGGCTGCGGGATTGCAGCGTGCACCCTCGCCCTCTGAATTTGTATACGTACCTGCATACTGCCACTACTGTTTACACAGTATCAAAAGCAATGCATCTCACTGCGCTCAACCTGTATCCATACTGACATAAGCTATAGGGTGGAATGGTTTTTGAGTCCATTGAAATTGAACGTGTTGTCAGCCACAGAAAACGGAGGGATAGATAATGCAAGCTATCCATAGCTACGTGCTCTAAGGTAGCGCTAAACTTCTACATCTCGCGCTGTTTGTTCAGTCTGTTCCGACCCTTGTCCTTAGCAAGTCATTGTTACAAAACAGAAATGCCTAATTGCGTTAGTAGTGAACAGAATCACTAAAATCTACTCGTGACGTAACACACTTGGTTTCCATACAAAGAGCTTGCTTTGTCTTTGTTGTCATATCAGCGATAGTTTGAACTAAATATAATGGTGCGGGGTAACAATTTGTGGTCAAATAGTAATGATAAGTTGTAGACAGCCAATACAATAGTAGACATAGTTCCCAGTCTACCAATTCGCACTGGTGACCCGAAATTAACGCCTCGATTCACGTCCTCTACAAAGTTCGATTAAACGGTTCGTTGAGTGTCTCGAATGTCTCTATAGTTGTATGGCGACAAATTCCATTAATATTTTCCAAGATTTTATCCCAAAAATATTATATGTCAGACTTCATTCAGATTATAATTTTTAGACGCGACGCTTCAATGTGAATTTTGTGTGTTAAGTGAAAAAGAAAATATATGAAAAGATACCTAACTCTATTTGGGTTAGGAAATTATTTTGTATTTCTTTTGTCGTTTTTATGAAATAGTTCCTACAAAAATAACCATTCAGTGAATTTATGAATGAAACGAATATAAAAAAGCGAGAAATGGTAGACATTGTAACACCTATAGGGGTACACAAGTCTGATTGTATGGCTGCTTCTAAACTTTTTTAGAATAGGCTTTCAGGCGAAACCCCTTGTGGTGACTGCTTCACGCAACTCCAGAGGGTTGTGAATGGACAAATGGGTGAAAAATCGACTTTTCGACAATAGATTTTACTTGTAATCGTTTTCAAATAACTCGATTTTTTTAAATAGAAAAATGTAGTAAAAATGTGAAATAGATTAAAAAACAGCACAAAATTAAAGAATTTCGAAAGTAACAGTGGCACGAAGTAACATTATTCTCATAATAAAATCATGAAGTCCTATCGGCAAGGCGTGTAAAATGATCCAACATTGAAAGCTTCTGACTCAGGGTTAAAAACAGTTTTACTCAGCGCCGGCTCTAGCCCCTGGCGCCCTCTAGTAGACGCGCGAACACGGGCGCAGGGTCTTTGAGAGCGCCCCCTAAGACCCTGCGCCCGTGTGCGCCGCACACTCTGCACCATAGGTAAAGCCGGCACTGGTTTTACTAAGTCTGTAAACGAGACTTATAAAATAAAATTAAATATAAAATAAAGTGTGTAAACAGACAGACGACCTCATAAAGGTTGCGGGCACCCGCTGGATGCAGGTCGCGGCCGATAGGTCTAAATGGCGGACAATGGGGGAGGCCTATGTCCAGCAGTGGACGTCCAAGGGCTGAAAAGAAGAAGAAGAAGAAGAAACAATTTATTAGTTTTGGGGCCAAATAAATAGCTTAGGCTAAATTGTCTCTTATTTCAAACGAGTTCCATTATACTTATCGTTGTCATTTTAAGCTCTGAATATTTTGAATGTGAGTGATTTACAAATTCGAAAACAACTAATAATAACGAAATTTGTTTGGTGACAAGCCTTGAAAGAGGTTTCTATCTAGCAGTCAAGACATGATGCTTTATTATTAAGTCGTCAGTTCACCTGACCGGGGGTCTTCCGAAGACTCTGTTACCTCATCAGGTATCGGCGTTGTGGCATATATGGGCGGCTCACGTGCTGATTTTTAAATTGTTCGAATGATTTCTTCGTTTTTGATTTGTCCAATAGAGATGTTTAGTAAAGTTATTTTCAACGCTTACTTTCAAGTTCGAGTGATCTCGAACTGTGTAAGTTCGAGGCTGACGATCAAAATCCAAGTTAGCAGTATTCCAAGTTCAAATTATCAATTTTTTTAAATTTACCTATACTTATTCGTTTAATTTTATTGTAACGTGTATACCCTATGTCCGGAATGAAATTATTAAAACTTGTTCATTGTCTCTGTAATTATTTCCTATCATCGATTTCTCTTCCTTTGTGTTTGATGTGTCCTCTTGAATTCGTTTTTCTTTGTTGTTCTTCTTTAAGCTCGTCCTCTCTTCACCGTTAACTTCTTAACCCACTTCATCTATTAAATCCGATACATACCTAACTAGAACGTGATTTTAAAAACATATACTTTCCATGGTAACGAACTTGTCCAATACCAATTGTAATTAAGTTATGAAGTGACCCATTTCAAAGGTTATTAAGTCGCGACCGCGAATTGAACTCTGCAATATTGACACAGTTGCTATTAACATTTTTGTTTATATACAAAAGTAAACAGGCTTCAGCCATAGCTCGGAATTTTTATTCTAAAATAACATTTGATTGCTTCTAATAAGTTTGAGATAAGCGTTTTTTTGATCTTTTAACATCCCACTCCTGTAGTGCCCTGGCACAGGCCTCACCTAGTAAATCGCTAGGAGTTTCGGGCCACAATCCATCACGGGGACCCAAGGCGAATTGGTGGTTATGCATGCTACCGATTTTTTTTTAATTTTGGAAGGTTTAATTTTAATTTGGTTGCGAGTTAATGGTATTTCGCTCGCGGTTTTCATATTAACTGCCTTAACAACAAAACGATTTAAGAATTAAAGGCTTTCATTTGCGGTATATCACAAGTGTGTTTGGTATATTATTATTATGTTGATTTTTGGGCCACTTTTACCCTTCGTCCTTTGCTAGAGATTTAAAACTGGAGGCTTTTAAAAAAATCTCTTTGATTGCGTAAAATCCCCATTTTTTTATATAATATTATCGACATGTAAAAACGTAATTGCTGTACGCCGTTAAAATGGCGTATCCATCTCCGTAGGCGTAGACTCTTGTTTTTCTGCGATGAAAAAAATGGCAAAATTTGGTCTCCATTTAAAAAAAAACACGTTTATATGCCAAAAACTGGTGCTTTTAGTGCAGTTTTAATTACAGCAAAAAGAAGTTAGCTTTTTATGATTCATTGCGACTGACGTAGTTTGAATTTATGTCACGATATTCTTGAGGATGTCCTTTTTTTGTTATTTACGTTCAGTGTTCTTGCGGTCTGTAATTTTTCCAGTCAACAGCAAAATACTACTGTCCCTTACAAAAATAGTTTGTGACTTTTTATGCAGCCCTGAAGTTATCGAAAGTAATTGATAATTAAATTTATAAGGTAGGTACTCGATATAGTTACAAACAAGTTACAGAACTTTTGATGTGACAAACTACTACATATGAAAGTTGTTTGACTGTATGACTGTTGCTCTCCTGTTCTTTCCATGCTTACGACGCAACGTAATCAAATTACCGCATTCAAGAAGTTCCTACGGCGTAGTTTTCCATAAAACTTCTCAGTTGCTATGAAGATGTCTGGTCTCGAAGAGAGTTTGGCCACTATCGCTTTTAAACATCGGACACCTTTAAACATTTGGACCAGATGACTGCGTCCAAAAGGCTGAGCAAAAACTCTAGAGCGTTTATTGCTCTCTATCGTGGCCTCAATTCTTATTTTTAGTTCATGTTCTTGTGGATATTCAAAAGATTTAGTAGTAGGTACCTACTCGTATGTAACCAGAATGAGTAGCTAGGTACCTACAGTGATAAAAAACAAGATGTTCCTTTAATAATCTAGTTATTTGTTAAACTTCCACGTACTAGGTAGGTATTTAGTTCTTGTTTGATTTGGTTCATTTGTGAATTTTAAGACTGAACATGTTCAAAGTGGAAAAATGCGAGTTGGATACCTATTAATTTCTACTTAGCACTTTGAACATTTGTTAAAATAAATATATTATTTGAAATACACTTTATTTTATTGTGCACCTAAGGTCCTTAGCAACATTTGTTTCTTTATCAGTTGGCGCAATAAAATAAGCCAAATACTATTTTTTCAACGAAAATAAAACTGGTTTGATTGTATGTGTAGTTTTTAAAATCTTAAAAAGCAGTTTTTCATAACTCTAAAATCGATGGACAAGGTTCCTTAGAACCCATTTCTGTAGTCCGTATAAAAGCAACTCCATCAATTTACAAGCTATATGGGTTACTGTATCACGAAATATAAATGAGATAACATACAGGACACAAGGTGAGGACTAGGGATGTGAAAAAATAATCGATTCTAATATTAATCGATTTTTGAAATAAAAAATCGATTATGTAAAATACACATTTTAATCGATTTTTGTATACAACGCCATCTATGCGCCTGATGAAAGAAATTGTTCCCGTTCACTTAACGGGAACAAATAAATCGAACGGCGCCATCTGTATGTATATGTTTGAAATAGGTAGGGGTAGGGGTAGGGGTAGGTACCATCGGTAAAGCGGTACAGACTAGCCAATTACTAAAGTAATTAGTAGTAATTAAACTAAAGTACTAGCCAATTTGCGAACATTTTCATGTATAGAGATCATTACGAAATATCATGTTTCGAGTTCACAAATCATAATTTTTCAAAATTTATCGCCTAATTTCTCTACCTGTCGACGCCATTGTGACGTCATCTTTAGGGCTCATACAGACAGGGTAACTAAAGGTACTCCGTTTTCGCTATACATGAAAATGTTCGCAAATAATTACTTTACGCACTTTTCTACATTCACAGGTACACAGCACTCGGAATAAATTAAAAATACAACATATTTTTACTACGTGTTAGTATCAAAGTTAGAGTATGTCGTATTTTGTTACAAAAATATTAAAATCTACGTAACTGATTCTTTTCGTACTTGTTTATACACTTTTTAAAATAAGTATTTTCACTTGTAGTTATCTTTTTGTTGTCCAAGCTAGGGACAAAAATAAAAAATAAAGCGACCAAAATAAACACTATGAGCTCGAAAACACAATAACTTTCATTAATATAAATAATTCACACAATTAATATCGAACAGCTGGTGTTTGAATGGTGTTTTTAGTTTTGAGGAGAGATGTTTTTTTATTTATTTCGTTTTCGTTTATTTTTATTTTAATAAAGTATTAATATAATTTCTATGTCGTCTATTCCTTAAAACTAACGTTTATAAAACATGACGGCTGAGGCCGATGGTGATTATTTCCTAGTAACCCGTGAGTACTTCTTTGTCCTGGGAAAAAGCTATCATAGATAAATACCCAACCCAACCCAATTATTGATACCCATATTCCTTCGTCTTAAGACCTTAAGCTTGGTTTTATTATTATATAGTATTTAAAAAAAAAAATCGATTTTCCGATTATAAGTAGCGAAGCAAAATCGATTATTAATTAATCGATTTTTTTCATTCAATGTCACATCCCTAGTGAGGACACATGAGGTGAGGGTAATGAAACAAGCTACGTGTTTTTTTCATCTCCAGATAATTATAATTTACTCTTAAAATATCAAAATACATTAATACTAAAATTGAAAGTAAAAATAAAAAAATAAATAAAAATAGTTTGGTACATACTTAATGGTCTTTTGTAAAGACAATACATTTCTACAGTTTTTTTCTAACAATGTCGAATAAAATTATACGATAATTAGCAATAATCTTTTTTCTACAATTTAATGCTTCCACAAACAACATTTACTTTAGCTTCTACATGATGCACATGGAGCTAATTTTAATTACATAATTTCAAATTCTAAAATCCAAGTCGATTCAACAGATAGGTTATTTTATAGTAATTATTATAATCCTCCGACTCAAAATACAACACTACATCTATAATAACGATTTAATCTCAACTTGACAATGTTTGTAACTACAGCACATAGAATATGAAGCAAATATTCGAGAACATTGTAACGTTTCAGCTTAAAAAATATCCTGTACTCTTAAAAACTTTTCTCCGATATGCAGCGTGTAATAAAAAAAGAACGGAATAGCGCGCCATTTTCACAGACTATTGTCTATGGCGCGTATCTTTGTACATAGGGAGCGAGATTCTCGCTCCATGAAACCATTACGTGTAGTGTGACAACGAATGCTAGTGTATTTTGTGTGTTTAGTACGCGTGGTTTGCTACAAAAAGAGCGGCGTCAGCGCCCGCACCTGTTACGGATCCAGCCACATATTTGCCCAGGGACGCCTGGCCGTTACCCTGGAAAGAAGAAGAAAAACATGAGTTTGACATACTAACATCAAATGTATAGACTATAATATAAAGATACCAATTTAATGTTATCTCTAATAAAATAATTGATAGATCTGGCAAGCGAAACCTGGACACGGTATTTTAGGAATACTATTGTCAGATTTTGAGGGGGGAGAATGCACGCCGCAATCCAACAACCGCTGGGCGCGCTCGACTGGCCACGTTACCCCTCTCTGACAGAAGACTACTTTGAAATGTACTGCATTTCCCACTTTTGAAGTTGAATTATAAACATCTCTTGATATTTTCAATTTGATTTGTAATAACTTTATGGATTTGTTGTAATTGTACGAATTACATAATAATTGTTGAAATGATTAGGTATCAAATACGGAACGACTTAAAAGAAACTGAATAAGAAAAGTTAATTTTATAGTCTTAGTAATTATAAAATATCAATTCATTTTGTCCCGACTATAACATTAGGGTTAACAGCCTCAGGCTTATTAAATCTGTCGCTTTCTTGTACCACGTTTCGCACCACGTTACCAGATTTTATTTACTTTATTGTAGGTCAAAAATTAATTAAGTATTTCAGATAGTATAAATTTCGAAAAAATAGTGACATCTAGCAGCGATAACTTCAAGCAACATTCATTATTTGGAGCTTCTTACCGCTATTCATACTTGTAGCATTGTATTTCAATGATAATGAGCAATGTCCGCTAGGTGGCGCTAGTTGTAGCGTAGCAATGAATTATAATATAGCGCCATGTAGCGACTATGATACCGCGTTGGGAATCTAACCCGATTTTTTGCCCTAGTCATTGTTATAGGACTAGAAAGAAAACGAAGGCAGCAGACGAGCATACAGTCCATCTGATGGTGAGTGAATACTATCGCCCATAGTAATCCGCGATACATGCCAACATTAGTGCAAAATGACAAACGTTGGCACGCCCCCGGATGCGTTGCCTATCTTTGCAGATATAGGAATAGATTTGGAGAAAGGGTTGGGAAAATGAGGAGAGATAGGATGGGAATGGGCTCTGGCACATCTCACTCGCTACCAAAACACGTACGTACATAAGGGAAATACGATAAAGTAGGAAATGCAGAACATCTCAAAGTAGTCTTCTGTGAGAGAGGGGTAACGTGGGCGGTCGAGGGCGCCCAGCAGCTGCATTAGTTACTTACATGGGTTAGCTTTAGGCTGCTTTCACTAAGGTTGGCTAATAAGTTCACAGCTTATAATTCATCAGCGCTACACTGAACCATATATTATGAATATGGGAATATTTATTGATTACATACATACGTATATGCAAACAGTTGGCGTAGTTAAACTGCAAAGTAGTGCGAGTGTAGCTCATTGAGCCCGCTCAGTTGCAAAACTTATTAGTAGAATCAATATGTCATTGGTCTGTTATTATTGGTCAATAAAAGACACTAACTGCTCATGGGTTAGGATTTACATTTTCAAATATACGTCACTTTATCCAATTAGGGTATTTCCCATGTAATTTGTTATTGCATAAACTTCTAGATTCCGAGCCTATCAAATAAACTCTTATGTATTGTGCGCCCCAAGATGTGCTCGACTGGTCATAGCGAATAGCGGCGCCATACAATAATTGTCTTATTACGTGGCGTAAAATAACATTGTATAATTATCGTACTTGACACGGGGGTAGACGCGGAGGGCCAGGTGAATTGTTTTCTAGCGAGGAATTAACAAATTATATCTACGCCCACATTTACATTACACTAACTACAAATGAACGTTCGATTTTGTACCTGTGGCGTCTTGTCTCTGGAACGATCAAGTAATACTTATGTATGCAGTTGTCATTCTACTAACTAGTGAAAACTACATATACGGATTAAGGAGAAACATAAAAACACAATTCAAAATATGATATATTTTTATTAAAGCGATAATTGCAGTCAAAAATGAGGAATGTGTTGGAAGCATAAGTTAATTGCATAAAGGTTTCATACTGTTTAGGAATAAGTACTACAAAGCATGCAGACAGAATGAACCTAGTACATAATTAGTCAATAATCATTCAGATAAGACTAGAAATAACAACCTCTGGAATGTATAGTGCTGCCATGATTTAATTTTTTCAATATTCAAAATATATTTAGTTATTATCTTTTTTTGAGAATTATTTTACACGATGAAATGTAAACAAAAATATAAACCAATAAAATACGGATTATTTACAGTATAAACAATGTTATTTAAAATGTATAAACAATATGGCATCATGATTTTGATTTAGTGTTGTCAAAATGAGTGTTGAGCGTTGAACATCAGGGGCTAATGAACGTTCAAGATTCGAGCGTTAAGGGCTCTAGTTTAACTAGAGCTAGGCTCACGAGCGTTTAACGTACCAGTCTTAAAATTTAATTAACGTTGACGCAGTTCTTCAACGCTGAGCGCTCATTTTTAAAACACTACTATTTCATATTCATTACATTATATAAATATTAAAAGTTTTCGGAAAAAACTTAATATGAATGTTTCTCAACAAAATTCGATGATTTAGCGGCAAGACTTAAAATAGATCCGGCAACGTATTTGCCGCGGACCGCAAGACCATTTGCCTGTGCGTTCAAATTGAAAAAAAAAAAAAAAAAAAAAGAAATTGGCACACAAATGCATTCCAAATACAAAAAGGGTTACAAAAATAGACAGGAAACATTTTTAATTCAGCCAGTATGTTAGAACGTGATTATTTACAAATATGAAAATTTTTAAATCATATTTTTTGTTTTTTTTAGGTGCCGTAGACAGGAGCGGTGCGGTGAAAGCAGCGTCGTAGGTGCAAAGGAAAAAAAAAAAGAAAAAATTAGTGATTTCTACATTTCAAGCAATCGTTCATGCGCATTTAGATTGTACTAATTGTTATGTATTGTGTAATAATATGGATCGAGTCCAAGACATGTTCATTAATGTTTAGTGTGATTGTTTCTTACGTAACGGTATTGAAAACAGCCAATTTTTAAATTCATTATTCACTTTCAAAAGTATTTATTAACTTTTAGGTCACATACTGTTCCTGTTCATTAAACTAACAAGGAAACACTATTAAATTAAAATGTGTAGGTACTAAATGTGCATAAACAAAGTTTTAAGCTTACAACTACACAAAAAGCACAAACTACACAAAAGCAAGCAAACACAATTGCTACAAATGAACACAAATGTAGTTGTGTTCATTTGTTGCGAATTGCGATTAAGACATGACGTACAAAACTGTAATAGGGTTCAATGAGTGTCAAAAACAATTACATTTAGTGCGTTGATATGTGTCATTGATTTGACCTGTAGCTACTTCTTTTTCTAGGGGAAAGCCTAAACATTAATTTCTGAGAGACTGAAATACTGAATTTTACCTACCCACATAGTTTTTTTGTATGGTTTTTCCTGTCCAGAATGTCCTTACACACGGTATGTCAGTTCGCAGAGCAGATTCACAAAGGTCACGTCCACATGTTGACTATGATAAGTTACTTACTTTTAGCTTTTTATAACATATAAAGTGGTTACTCGGAAACCTGTGCCCTCGCCATTAAAAATAGTTTCTCTAACGAGTGTAATCATCACTATATTAATTTAAAGCTTTGTTTTTTATGTGAAAACAATGAATTAACCAGGATGAAGTTAGCCATCAAGCATTGCCATCTTCTATCTCATTCAATTTTCTTGATGAAAATCTGTCAAAGTTACTTAGGCATGTTTAATATAGATGCTAAGCCGGTTGAAAACATTGTCGACATTGGTGGTTTAAAATGATTTTTTTCGTTGACAACGATTAAGGGCAACCAATATGGAAGGCTGAGAAAGGTTTTTTATTGAACCAGAATTATGTTTTATGTATGGTACAGTTATGGATATAACTATCTATTTTTTTTTGGTTGCATTTTTTATTTTAGATGTGTTGTTATTTTCAACTTAATGCTTTAATTAGAAAGAAAGAAAATACATTTATTTGTCACAACAGACAGCACACATATTTAACAAAGTAACGATGTAGTACAAAAAGTGTGTAAATACTCCTTTCCCAATGGAGGAAAAGCGCTGATATTCTGTTGGGGCCTGCAATGAAACTGATGCACATTGAGTCAGCTACATATCTTCTTCTTCTTTTCAGCCCTTGGACGTCCACTGTTGGACATAGGCCTCCCCCATTGTCCGCCATTTAGACCTATCGGCAGCGACCTGCATCCAGCGGGTGCCCGCAACCTTTATGAGGTCGTCTGTCCATCTAGCAGATGGACGTCCTCGGCTTCGTCCGCCGATACGTGGTCTCCATTCGAGAACCCTTTTGCCCCATCGGCCATCGGTTCTTCGAGCTATGTGCCCTGCCCACTGCCACTTCAGCTTGCTAACCCGAGAGGCTATGTCGGTGACTTTAGTTCGTCTACGGATCTCCTCATTCCTGATTCGATCACGTAGGGAAACCCCGAGCATAGCCCTCTCCATAGCTCGCTGTGCGACAGTGAGCTTATTTATGAGGCCCATAGTCAGAGACCACGTCTCGGTGCCGTAGGTCATCACTGGCAACACACACTGGTCGAAGACCTTCGTCTTCAAGCACTGAGGTATTTTGGACGAGAAGACGCTGCGTAGCTTCCCGAACGCTGCCCAGCCGAGTTGGATTCGTCGATTGACCTCTTTCTCGAAGTTGGACCTACCTAGTTGGACCGTTTGGCCTAGGTAGACGTACTCGTCAACAACTTCGAGAATCGAGCTCCCAACTGAAACTGGGGTGGGCACGACATGGACATTCGACATGATTTTCGTCTTGTCCATATTCATTTTGAGGCCCACCTGTTGGGAAACTCGATTGAGGTCTCCGAGCATTGTGCTAAGATCCTCCAGCGATTCTGCCATGACCACGATATCGTCGGCAAATCGAAGGTGAGTGATGCATTCGCCATCAACGTTGATGCCGAGTCCTTTCCATTCCAGGAGCTTGAAAACGTCTTCCATCGCATTGGTGAAGAGCTTCGGAGAGATGACATCTCCTTGTCTCACACCCCTCTGCAATGGAATCGGCTCAGTGCTCCCTTCCTGTACTCGGACTGACATGGTGGCGTTGTTATACAAACACTTCAACACTTCGATATACCGATAGTCAATATGGCACCGCTGGAGGGACTGTAGCACTGCCCAAGTCTCGATCGAATCAAAGGCTTTCTCATAGTCCACAAACGCTAAGCATAATGGCAAGTTATACTCCTCGGTCTTCTGTATAACTTGCCGCAGCGTATGGATGTGGTCTATGGTACTATAGCCTTTTCGGAAACCGGCTTGTTCGGGAGGCTGGAAGTCATCAAACCTGCGCTCGAGACGATTCGTGATAACCCTCGAAAACAGCTTATAAACATGGCTCAGAAGCGAGATGGGCCTATAGTTCTTCAACAAGGTCTTGTCGCCTTTCTTGAAGAAGAGCACCACCACGCTTCCGTTCCATGCCTCCGGCGTGATACCCTCGAGCAAGACGGAATTAAAGAGCTTCTGAAGGACTTTCAGTACCGGTGTTCCACCCGCTTTCAGAAGCTCTGAAGTGATTCCGTCCTCACCCGGCGCCTTGTTGTTTCTAAGCATGTGTACATGTGTATTGTGTACACATTAATTAAGTGTAATTAAGTGCAGCTTTTGATAACTAATAAAAGTAGTGAAATTGTATATTAAGTGATTGACCAATGAGTAAGAGTAATTTACTATATTTGTACTTTAACTAAACGTATTTCAAAATACTTTCTGCCTAAATATACTGTAAAATCACAGTCGGGTAAGCGACCATTGTAAATGGTTGTTTATGCATTGAAAAACAAAGATTTCGTTTAAAAACCATTGTCAACTACAGGCATGCTTCAACAGAACACTGGTTGAGACTGCAGAAATTTAGATCTCGTTTATTCACATAGAGCTACATTATTATATTGGTGAACTAAAAAACTACAGTATGTATAAAGTTCAAATGAACATTGTTGTTCTTTTTATTCACTCCCATCTAGTTTTATTCATATTGCCCTGTCATAATACCCTGGTAACTTACCTTAGCACGGTTCCTAACAAAGATTCTTGTTCAATGCGACTGACGGTTTACGAAACAATAAAGTAACTATTGCCATGCTCATTCTCTATTGTCGTAGTTAATATGCCCTTTATCTTCTCATACTACCCTGGTACCTTACCTTAGCAGTTTCAGCTGTCCATCCAGCGAAGTATAGTTGCATTCAACCTCTTTTCTTCTTATAGTAAGTACCCTGGTATCTTACCTTAATACATTTCAGCAGTTGTTAGATCCAAATCTTTTCTAAGCGTAAAACAGCAATGTTTTGATTAGCGTAGCAATTATTGCTATAAAGTTCCTTTCACCACTGTTGCAGTCAGCCTCTGGCCTTCTCATAGTACCCTGGTACATTACCTTAGCACGCTTCAACAGTTCCTGCTGTGCAGCGGCGAGATTCTCGTCCTTGCCGCCCCAAGCGCGGAGCACGGACGCCTGCAGAGCACGTCCATAACTGAACGTGAGCGTCCACGGCCTCTTCAGATCGACAGTGTTGATGGCGTTCAGGTTCACTGAAGCCTCTTCCTCGGACTGGCCGCCCGAGAGGAATGTGACTCCTGGAAAATTAATGGAAGAAAATACTAGGATTATTCATTTCCGTATTTTTTAGCTTGTATATTTAAACAAATAGCAAAAAAATATAAATGGGCGTCAAATCGTTTTATTATCAAACTCGTTTATTGTGTAACTGAAATAACGTTCTGCAGGGCAGAGGCGGATTATCGAATTTTCAGGACAGAGCCTTCTATTCTATGTTAATGTCTATTCTATCTTCTATGTTAATCTATTCTTCGTCGTGATGGGCGTGTCAGATTACAAGGTGTTTCGCCGGATTCGACGGGGCCCGGATTACCGGGGGTCGTCTATACTAAGAATGTCATCACTAAGTTGGAGTATTATTTATTGTCACCAGAGAATCTAAACGTAACCCACCTTTAAATTTGCTACCATTGATTTCCCAATTTTATTGTCGGTAAAAGTTATAGGGTCCGATTGATTTGATAATAAATAAGCTGTCAACATCAATAATAAATAGGTGACATCTTTAGATTTTAGAGTTCCAATCCAGTTTAGAGTTACATCTATTTTCAGTTCTGTTATTTCACTACTAATGCAATCCCCCAGTCACAGATCCCCGACAAGTGGTATACATACCGGGGACGGCAGCGGGCACGGTTCTCAGCAGAGCGGTGACGGTCGCGCGGCCGATGTCCGTCGCGGTGTACTGCTTCTTGCAGCTCTGACCGGCGGTCACCTGAACAAACAAACGAAAAACATTGTAACACATCGGATTGAAAGCATTAGAGACTTTTTGCGGGAACTCGAGAAGTGAAGTCGAGTTTTTGTTTGATTATAATAAAAAATGTGAATTGTGGTTGAATAGTGATAGTGCAGGGGTGCTCAAACGGTCGATCGCGATCGACCGACTTACCTTGACTAAAAAAATGCATATTGTGCGGAAAACTAATATCTATGCCACGATACACCCTACCTAGACGACAATCCTGCATCACACATACTTGCAGCCTCTCAGAGTCGATCGATCGTAGTCTAACAATATTGAGGTAGATCGCCAGCAGTTCAAGTTTGAGCACCCCCGTGATAGTGTATTAAACTTCAAAGTGACTAATGTATGTGATAATCAAATAAAAGCATAAGATTACGTTTTTCGTGTACTTCTAAGGAGTCCAACTCTTCTGTCCTCAGTAAACCTACTACTTTACCGAGTGACTCCCTTAGTTCAACGAAATTAACGAGTTTTTAAAGAATTTGACACTGGCACAATACGCCAATAGCGCTATTGCCATATATAAAAAAAAGAAGAAGCATTAAACGATATAACTATGTGGAGTGCTCGCCACCAAAGAAGTCCCACGGAATTTAAGGGAACTAAATATGATAAGTGGGCCATTCTGCAAAATAAATATTATTATGTCCGTGTATAATTTACTACCTAATTTAGACACATCTTTATTGGTAAGTGTAAATTAAAAGCTTGTAACGAAAATACATAATTTGATAAGGTAAATTGAAACCAATAAGCTGTGGAAATATGTCGGCTGATTACAGCGCCGCGCCTATGGGGCCTTCTTTTGTAGCGCCTACTCTACATTGTGAATAACTCTAATTCGTAAATTATTATTGCTATCGTTTTTCGTTTATTTCTTTGTAGTGGATTTAGTAGATCCTAACTAATAAATTAATTTAGTTAATTGCAATCTTGGTGGGGTGAACTCTTTCAGTATTGATCATAATAATGACTAATTCGTAAGTTATTTATAGCGGTCACGTGATGTCGACCGGCTTTACAATAGCACTACCTCTTCCCGATGGTGTTGTAAAAGACCACCCAGGAATAACAAAGCCCCAATACCATAAACCCTAATCAACTACACCACATCTAAAAAAGTGAACTTGTCAACCCGCTTGGCCAGTGTGCCATTTTTAAGGCCATACATCCCTCGTCGGAGACAATATGCATGCACAGCAGTAGACGATAAAAGGTCTGGTTACGGTATTTGTAGTAAAGGGCGATTTTTGCACATAGAAAGCACAATTACAATGCAAACTATATATGTGAAATGCCAGACAATGTGTCTCTATTTACACTTTTTAGCCTTTAAACAGAATGTGGTGTCACAACTGTGTATGAATCTCAATCGACTAAAGTACCAAGGCAACATAAAACGCGAAATAATTTACCATGTTAGGCTTGAGGAGAGTTCCCTCGAGGTACACGTGGTGGTCGCTAAGCGCCTTGTACACAGCCGCCAGCACAACTTCGGTCACCTTCTGGGCGCGGTCCAAGTCGTGTTCACCTGCGACGAGTAATGGTAATTTTAGAACACACGGATTATATTGTAGTAAGAATCCTGTAACATCGCCTATCCAATAACAAGAATACCTGTATCTTCCTACCATTCCTACAATGAACTTAAATTTTTTGATCCAATTATTTTGTGTTCTTAAATTACTTTATTTAGACCAAATGAAAATAGAAGTATAAAACTGGATTTAACGAAAATCGCCAATTTTTTCGTTATCATAATTATCCCAAATGCGCAAATATAAATGGCAGAATCAAATGGCAATAGCAATAATAGTGAATAGGATTAATAGTAATAATACCAATAGGATTAATAATAAATGGAAGTGTGCAAAATAGAAAAATATTTGACATGCGATACTATTTAGTCCTGGTTAGTTTCTTCACATTTATTGTAATTTTATGTTTACTTGTAAAGATACTTACTGTGACATGGACAAACTTATATGAGTAAGTGTAATTGAATGGGGTTATTTATTACAAGTTAAAAATCCTTTAATTTTGACAAGCTTTTTTCACTCACATTTGTTTTATAAAGAAAAACTGGCACTAAAATTTAAAGCAATCCAGGAAAAAGTACCAGGCGCATATAACTATTTTGCGGTCCAAAAACTATTTTATACCGCGAACCCGTAGGCTGTGGAACGAACTGCCTCAAGAGGTCTTTCCATTGAGCTACGATATGGGGTTCTTCAAGAGAGCTGTGAATAGGATTTTGCAAGGTCGGCGGCGCGCCTGCATGCCCCCTGGTGTTGCAGGTGTTCATGGGCGGCGGTAACACTTACCATCACGTGGGACCGCTTGCTCGTCCGCCCCCTAGTCTATAAAAAAAAAAAAAAAACCAAAAGAGTTACTCACCGTCAGGCAAGACTTCGGGCTCGACGATGGGTACAATACGCTGGCTCTGGCAGATGGAGGCGTAGCGAGCGAGAACATTGGCGTTCTCAAGGATAGATTGGTAGGAAGGCGTGTTGCGGCCGATCTTGAGCACGCAACGCCATTTGGCAAAGTGGCAGCCGTCCTTCTTGTACTGGGCGCAACGCTGGGCTAAGTCATCAAGACCTGAAAAAAATACAATAAAGTTTGGTTCTATTTATTATTCTTTAATTAATTCCATTGTGGGACATTTGCAACAGCTTTTTCCACCAGGTTTATGCACTTTTAAGTTTGAATTGTTTTTATGAAAATGCGTAGTTAATTAATATTAATCAGTCATTTTATTTGGGACATTAAACAACTGTACAATACAATATCACTACAAATAAAGATTAAAGTGTTAATTGTACATTCAACCACATTATCCACGTGTTACTAAGTTGTTGCAATTATTCAATACAATGACATGTAATACAATGTTATACGTCATATCATTTATGATACTCGCATCGTTATCACTTTATTAGTGATTTGTGTGTTTTATCGTAAAAGGTGACAGTATAAGACGAAAGACTTCTATTGATATAATTAATTAAAATATCATACAAAATTAGCTCTAATAGATGTCAAATCCGGCCAAGGTTGTAGCGGTTGCGTTACTGTATCTTAAGGTTTGTAAAAATGTGATTAGAAAAGAACTTTATGTTTACATATGAAAAAATGTATCATTGTGAATCGTGATATGTACCTAATATATAAACATGTTTGTTTGATCAAATTATGATGATATATGAGATCATTTTTCTGATTAGATTACAACAGATTTCCAGATATGGTCATTATCAATAGAAAACAATGCGCCAAAAGAGACTCCTAATGGCGTCCTTACTAATAAGCGTACTAATAAATGACGACTCCCTATATACAATTAAGCATGGAAGTCAAGTTGAGGTCAAGGTTATCGTAATAAACCCTTTTATTAATATAGGTTAAGTATACAAAATAAATAATAAATTGTGAGTAACACAGCACGTTTACAGATTAATTATGATAAAGTAAGTTATATAGATACATTTTTACCAAAGTCAATCATCGAACTCGATCAAAGCATAAGAATAGCAAAAATTATAAAAAACAGACATGTTCAATTAAAAACAGTACAGTATGTTTACAATTTATCTCATACATTGATAAACTGCAAATTATTTACAACTATTCGATGGAATATTTTTATCAACGACATAGTAATAAGACCATAATGTATAAATGACAGTTGTTTACATGGGGAGGAGTACTTTGACACTTTTATCTTGAAGAGATAAAAACGATGTAGCATTAAAGTATCAATACTGTCTTCAGAAACGACTGTTCGTTATCTAATATTATTTATACCGGGATCAAACATTGAAATTTCAAATAATAATAATGATATTTTTTCAAGAAAATTTGTGCTATATAAAAATAATCTCTTTTTTATTTATTTCATATAAAAGATATGCATTTTCGAAGTAGAACTACAAGAGATTAGTTGGCATTGTATTTGCCAAGTAATCATTGCTGTGTATAACACGACTTTGACTGAGTTTGATTTTCAATCGGGCAAATATTTGAATAAAGGCCACCCATGTTTGTCCCTTAAAAACAAATAGACAACTATTTATTAATTATTTAAAACAGTTCTTAAACAAACGTTTGTTTGAGTCCACGTAATTTGAGTTCATCTTTGTGCATTTCTAGATTAGAGAATTCAATTAGGAACTATTGAACGTAGCTAGGCCCGACTATAAGTTTTTAATGATAGTATGTACTAAAATAGACTGCACGGGCTTTATGAATGTCTGAGACGTTTACTTTCCTTTTGAGCTAGTTTTACGGAACAACATGTCAGCTTCCTCTGACAAAAATGGCAATCTTCTTAATTTTAAAAGCTAAGGCGATGAATTACAACATCGAATTTAACGCAATATTTTTCCGACAATATTAACCATGAAAAATTAAGTGTCATATTTAAAGACCCTGATATATATATTCGTGTAAAAATTGTGGTTTGCTTACTCACAGCTTTGGCAAGTTTTATTGGTATTTACCTGTTGTTACGTCAAGTGTACGTGTTACTTAGCTCATGTCTTACGTTATGTCAAATCCTCGTGATAAATGTCACGTCATATTGGGTCACATAGCGGTCAATTTTTTTATAACATGAAAATACGTGGAAATAAGGGATGTAGTCCAATTGATTTTAAAGTCTGAAATTATAAACGGCAGAATGCTTTCGTTCTTATTGAGGATGCGAAAATTCAAGAAAGTGACCAGTATAAAATGTGTAATGTGTAATTACATGTCTGATTTTTTTTAGAAAAAGGTAGCAGATGAGTCAATCCGTCTAAAAGTGAGCGGATATTGTCGCCATGGACAGCTGTGATACATGCCAAGCTTAGTTAAAAATGATGAACATGGGCACCAAATGTGTTGCCTTCTTTTAGGGATATAGGATTCAGTGTTTGTAAATAGGATTGGAAAGAGTGGGGACAACGAAAAATCTATAGACATCATCATGGAATGAGAGCAACGCCACATCCCATTCGCTCGAAAGGATGAAATGGAATTGAATTGGATTGGATAATGAATTAGGAAATTTCTGTCTTATGTATGAAATACGTAACGGATGGCAAATGTTTTGAGGGGCGTTTGGTATTGGTCAAACTAGAACCGTAGATAGAGTATTTTCTCTACTCACCCTGAGTGGTGCACTCGTCCTCAGATCCAAAGAGCGGGACAACACCCTTGTCGACCTTGATGCCAGAGATGATGCCGCGCTTCTCAAGAAGGGAGACCAGCGGGGTGCCGTCATCTGTCTTCTGGTACAGGGTCTCGTGGAAGAGGATCACTCCGGAGATATTTTCGGAGATAGCCTGGTGGAAAAAATGGAATAATCTTGGTTAGGGAACAAATTATGTTGTTTAGAAATTGTGTAGTGTTGTCGTGCATATTCATACTTAAAGAACGCCACGTCATTCGATTCGTCTTTTTTTTATAGAATGAAGATGGCAGACGAGTGGTCAGTCCACGTGGTAATAACTGAATTCGAACATGAATAGATACTTTAATCCATAATACGAGTATGTACATTGTCTGGTTTCACTGCTATACATTTAACAATGATTCTCACACTAAGGAGAGCTTCTCACGTGAGAATCTTCATCACTATTTACAGACTGCAGTGATACATTTACGGACGACAAAGGAAAGTTAATAAATAGTACCCGTTATGATATTAATAATTAATAATAGATGGTAAATAAATAGGGAATAGGTACGAATTGAAAATATAATAACAATCAATACCATAGCTTCGTATGTTCCTCAGTAACATATTTACTACATCCGTACATGCGCGTATATTATGTATATGTATATTATGTGAGTGAGGTGATTTTGAATGGGATTGAATATATACTGTCTCACTGCGACATCCGCAACACATGCCAACACGACAAACGTTGGCACACCCTCGGATGCGCTGGTCTACCTTAATCAGCATACGTACACTGGAATCTCCATAATTCACGGGACTTGTGTATATATTTCACCGTAAAAGTACTAGGCGGACATACGTGTGCAGGAATTTCGAATTGCACGAAAGAACACTGACGACAGAGTAACTACATAAAGGAAAATAAATTTCTATGATATTGTTTGATGGGAAATTAGATTAAACATGAAGAATAATATTGTTGATTCAAAGCAATAAAGGTCAGTGGAGAAGTTTTAAGACTTCATTTATCGACTCTATCATAATCCTATTCAAGGTACAACAGACGATGAATATTTAACCTGACCGTTGATAAAATCTTAAATTATGTATCCTTATCATTACATAAAATGCCAAAGGATTCTAGGATGACTCTAAAATACCTACGTGTTTTACATGACCCTATGGCCAATTGGGTAATACTTTATTAAACTCTTATATAATTTTATGATAAAATATTGAATTCAGGTTACTATGAGAGATTTGCTGGCTGGTAGAGACTACATGAGATCATCTTGTGGTGACGGAGCTTGTGTGGTGCTAAAAAAATACTTTAGAGTAGGTAACACAAGAGAAGTTCCACCAAATTTCGTTTGTCCAGGGATTCTCACACGATACACTAATTATCAAATAAATAAATAGCTAGTAAAAATCTTAAAACAAAATTGACGTACTTTCAGCTACTAGACTTAAATAAAATCCAAAAATATATATTTTTAGAGCATGTACAATATAAAGCTGCTAATGTTTTAAAAATAGCTCTCCTTAATAAAGGTTATTTGTTGCTGTCATTAAAGTACGTATCCTTCCTTCCCAAACCTTTTTCCAAATGCATTCCTAAATCTCCAACTTTTGTCATTTTGGACTTATGTTGGTATGAATACCGGATGTGGCAGGGGGACAGTACCCAAATACTGACTGGTGGACTGTCTGTTCGTTTGCCATCTTATTTCTATAAAAACATGTTTGCTTCTTTAAAATATACTGCCCCTGAAACTTCAAAATATGTCTCTTCTCAAAATATGGATAAAAGCGCCATTATTGTTGACCTAAACCCTCAACCAATTTCAGAGCAGTTTAAGCATGTTAAAGGGTTGCCAATTGGTAACATTTTTGCGGGTTTCCCCAGATTAGTCCTAGTTTCGATGGTGTCTGAAGTTATTTTTAAAGATCCCTATTTTAAATCTCTGGCATGTTAACAAAATTTTAATGTGAAAAATGAATGTTGATAATGTCGGCTTTTATGTCGAAAAGTTCTGAATTACAGAGCAAACTGTCCCAATAGATTTGTCCAAATGGCAAATAGATGGCAGTTCAATTAATATGAGTATTATGTAGGTATTACTTACAGGGTCAGTGCTGAAGAGAAGTTGGCGGTACTTGCGGCGGTTCTCTTCGGTGTTCTCGACACCGATGTCCTGAAGGCGCTTGCCCATCGTACCTGCATAAAACGAACATTTTAAAAGTACTCTCTTTTATATATTTACTTTGCTATATAATGGACAGTATGAAAGACACAATTGGGCATAAAAAGAGACTGGTATGCAAGCAATAAAAGCAATAAAAGTAGACTATGCCACTTATAGGCCATAGCCTAACAGTTCTTTCGCATTGCTTGTTTAATACTAAATAGTTACGGACGAATTATTTTATTTATTTACTCTAGTTTTTGTATATTATTACAAAAGATGAACTTAATGCCTTACACCAGTACCTATCAACCTATGGGTTATGAAAGACATGAAGTGGTAGGGGAGTAAATAAATGTAACAAACATAGGAGATTAGTTAAAATATATATTAACAGCGGGACTAGCAATATAATTTTTGGTTTTAAATTCTGCTTGTTCATGGCTGAAACCACTTTGGACAGGTCATGGTACATCACATAATTATAATTAAATGAGACTTGAGAGGCTCGGCAAGCTATGACATGCCAGCGTAGTCTGGTTTTGATCACAGCGTCGATTTAGCAAAACAATTACCAATTTATTTGTAATATTCACGTTTTAAATGGGATTAATCATTTCGACCTTCACACTTCAAATATCTAATTTACTTATGTTTTGTCACTAGTTTTAGTTAAAATAGTCATAGTCTATCTAGTCTAGTTTAAAGTTAAAATAGGATAGCAACTTTTTGTAAAATTAACACCTTCAAAAGGAATTTCATTTTAAGACAAAGCAGCTGTCGGTAACTTAAGGGATGACCCTTAAGTCATTTTGATATATTTTCAAAATTTTGATATATTTGATATATTTTGAAATATAAATATATAATGATATATTTTCGACTTTTACTGCAAATAAAATAAAGTAAATGTAATTAGACTTCATTACTCTTTTTATACAACTAGTTATTGTCAAGTGCGTAGTTATTATAACACTTACAAAAACTAAATATAAATATAGGTAAAAAGAATAAGGCGGCAGACGAGCATACAGTCCACCCGGTGGTAAGTAGATAGATACTGTCGCCCTTGGACATTCGTAATATATGCCAACTTCAGTCCAGAATGACGAACATTGGCATTTGGCACACCCCCCGGATGCGATGCCTACATTTGTAAATGTGGGAATGGATTTGGATTCCTCGTTCTTACCAATTCTTTTTCCAAAATCACTTCTAAATATTCAAATGTAGACAACTAATGTTTGTCATTTTACATGGACCACAGTACCCACTTACCATCAGGCAGACAGACTATCAAAATATTCCTATTAAAAAAACTAATTTGACAATATAAAAGAACATTGCTACTGTCAAGTGTCTATTTCTCGCATACAGCTTTGGCGGCTAACAAACTAATCAGGGAAAAATAAAAAAGGATAACTTACCAACAGACTCATCAGCGGCGAGGATACCTTTGCCGGGAGCCACGATCGCCTGTGCGATCTTCCTGAGCTCCTCCTGCAGCTCGGGAGTCGGATATTGGAAGTAGGTGGACATTGTGGCTAGAACCAACACAAAATATTACTACGAATAAAAGGAAACTTACTTACATCAAAACAAATTTGCGTTAGCTTTAGAGTCTAAAGGAAATGTATTTAGAATAATTTATCTAATAATAATTTGGACCTTTATTCCCCTTAATTTTTTCAATAATTTACATAGTTACCTACCTATCTAATCTAAATGAAAAAGACACTTCCTTGAAATTTTAATTTTTTTATGTTTTTTATTTTATTAACCTAATGAAATAAATATAAAAAACAAACCCTAATAAAATAACATCCAGTTTTATTGAACATGGATGCAAATATGACCCTTGTGGAGCATAGGCCTCTCGTATTAAATTACTAGGATGTTCAGGTCATAATCCACCATGTGAGTCCAGTGAAAATTGGTGGATACTCATTATGCAGATTTTTTTAAAATCTGGAACGTGCATGTATTGTCACAATGTTTTCCTTCGCCCCCAAGCTATGCCTATATACTTTACCTATGTAGTAGATGGTATTATTTTAGAAAAAGAGAAAATAATGGTAGAAAATAAAAAAGAGACTAGATATTTGTGGTGCAAAACAAAATTAGTAAATACAAAACTTAATTTCTTAATTTTTATATGCAGAAATGCCTGGTCCTTAACTGTAACCGCCTATTATCACTTTGTTTATGAATCTGTTTCATAACTTTTGTTATCAAGAAACACATTACAAAATGTTATATCACTTTTGGGTGTCAGGTCCCTGGGGTTATCAGTATGAAATGGTATTATTGTCTTAAAAATAATTCACATTTTCTATTGTTTTTTATTTGACAAATTATTTATGGGCATTGCGAATGACAATAGTGTTGTATAATATTGTATAGTTGTTGTAGGTACCTACTAAGTCCTTTCCTTTGGTCTTAATTTTTATCCTGGTCAAACTAATTCCTCCTTCCTGACTATGGAATTAGTTACAATATGTTGTACAGTATGAATTAGAAGCATCACTTCGTTTATATTTAAAATATAAAATTATAAAGTCTATTGGAAGATTTGAGTAGGTGTTTTATTACAAAAGGGAACTAGTGCCCATCTTGCTTCAGTATCACTATGATCATTAATGATCTATTGTGATAGTCTCCATTTTTATAGGTTGTTGCCAATGCCTATCTTATTTTACAAAGGGGGTAATAATACATTTCCTACAGAAACTGCGATAACTAGAATTGTTGAAAATACTCTGGTATTTTGTGTTAGATACAGGTATCATCTGTATCTGTTGACATGCAGGTTGTTATGCTCACCTTAAGATGACAGATTTAAGTCTAGTAACTTTCAATTAATTCAACTTCAATTTAATGCTAGGCTAGTGTTTTCAGTAACTAAATAAAACCTTTATAGATAAGGTTGAGATTTTGGCAGTACTAGTATTTAACACAGCTTGATATGATGCAAATAAATATCTATGTAGTAATTCTTCATATCAATTAGGTTTGTTAATAATAGTTCAGATCTGGATATGGATA
This sequence comes from Sesia apiformis, assembly GCA_914767545.1. Taxonomy (NCBI): domain Eukaryota; kingdom Metazoa; phylum Arthropoda; class Insecta; order Lepidoptera; family Sesiidae; genus Sesia; species Sesia apiformis. The sequence continues at coordinate 4,159,348 of OU611968.1, forward strand.
TTATATTGTATACTTTTTTAGTGGTTTCGGTTACAGATACGGTTTTGGTTACAGATAAGTTTCTTAATGAACTTTTTAAGAAATTTATTACTAACCAAATACTAAGAAACCAAATAGGGAATACCTAATTGAAACTTTAATCTTGCACCAATTGTAATAACATCCAAATCTTTTATTCCAGATTTGGATATTTTTTAATTTAGATATGCGATTGTGTCAGTTACAATTACTGAGCCCCATAACATCCCTAATATTAATACAGTAATACCTACATACTACCTACACCATATTGTGATCAATTGGGGGTAAACTTGAATGGGTATTTTAAAGCTGATGATAAAAACAGATACACTTTCAATTTGTCACTTTGGATACCTCCCACAGTTGAGTGAGCTTTTCTTAAGATGGTTCTGTAGTAGAGATGCACACCCAAAATTAAACAATTAAGTACTGCTGAATTCAATACAAAATGTCTAGCATTATAATATTATTAAAATACTGATTATTTTTTTTAAGAATTTACTTATAATCTCATTGAGTTTCATAATTTTTCAGCACCTACCTTTTGTACCGAAACCTGGCATCCATCCTGATTCTGGAGGACCCTTCTTCCCTTTTCCTTTTTTTCCTTTAGGTGCCATTGTGATTTTATATAACAAGTTCTACCTACCTACTTATAAAATTAATGAGATGGAAATCCTATATACTCGACATTATTTTATGTACATAATTAAAAGTATGTAGATCAGTCAAAAACTCACCAAACAATAAGCGACAGCGATTCCGTGTTTTGAAAATGGTTCAAATTTCGAAAACGTATCAAAGCAAAGGGTGGCAATGACACATATGACATTGAATTGCTAAGAGTTATAGTAGCGATGGGTAACTCCGGAGTTAATGAATTAAAAGAGTTGAATCCGCGAGGGGACTAGAAACCTTTAGTTACTCCACCGAACTGTTACTAAGTCCGAGTTAACTTACTTAGTTTAACTCCGAGGACTTACTTATTCTTTTGACGTTTTGTTTTTGGTTGGATGGTGGCGCGACCTTTTTTTTTTTTAGGATAGATGTATCAAGAGTGAAATCCCTTATTATAATTGTTCCATTTACTCCTTACTACTCCGATCGTCGGAGATTACTCCTCGATGGCGCGACCTTTTTTTTTTAGGATAGGTGTATCAAGAGTGAAATCCCTTAATTGTTTCATTTACTCCTTACTACTCCGATCGTCGGAGATTACTCCTCGATGGCGTGTCCTTTTTCTTTTTTTTAGGATAGGTGTATCAAGAGTTAAATTGTTTAATTGTTTCATAGAGCTTCTTTTTTTCCTTGTGCTTGATTACCCAGCACTAGCACCGATAGTGATTATGTAAAAGAGTTAAGGAGTTACTAAGAGGAGTTGGATCCGCAGGCGGAGTAGGATTAGATGAGTTAAACTACTCCGAAAAGTCTTGATTACCCACCACTAGACCATAGACGTAAAATTATTTTGACAACTAAATTCCATAGTGATGGATGATGAATTGATGATATATCGAAAAAAAATCTATCGACATTAAAAATACACCTACCCGAAAAATACAACAGAAAAGGTAATAATTAATAATCATGTAATAAATATGATAATATTCCATACGATAATTAATAAAAATTCAATTAATTTTCCTCTACATTTTTCTAAATTTTGCATGAAAGCAGAAAATAACCGCCTATTTAAATAGGAATAATAGTTTCTTTTGTATGTACCAGTTAGTCATATAATCATCACATCATACATGTTGCGGATGTTTTATTGCTTTAGTATTGCATCATCTATGTTAAAACGCCTGTTTTCAAGTTACTAAATAAACTTTTTTTATAGAGAAAAGGCGGCAGCGAGCACGCTGTCCACTTGATGGTAATTGGTAAATCAGATACTGTCATCCATAGACATCCACGATACATGCCAACATCAGTCTAGAATGACAAATGTTAGCACGCCCCCGAATGCGCTGCTTACCTATGCAAGTTAAGAAATGTATTGGGAGAAATGGTTGGGAAAATGGGGAGCGATAGGATGGAATGGGATAGGAAGGCTGTGGATTATCTCCCTCACTACCGAAACACATCCGTATATTGGAGAAATACGATAAAGTAGGAAATGCAGGACATTTCAAGGTAGTTAACATTCAGACAAAACCATATTTTCATTCATGCTGTACAAAATCACTTTCTCTTCAATTTATGGTGACCTTGAAAGGTCACTGAAAATACGGCGTCAAACGAAGTAGTTTACTATAAATAGGCGATATACCGGTGTTTTATTGGAACGTTATCAAAAACGTAACAGCTCATGTCATGTGTTATTTAGAAAAGAAAAACAATCGTTCGTTTTTTAAAAACATAATTTGAGATAAGTAATTCATTTAGTTAATATTTTTGTCGATTTGTAAACTTATGGTGCAGTTTTTACAGAAAAAAGAAATAATGAAAATAAAATCTTCACACATCAAAAATTATTACAGGTAAAATTAATTCTTAATGTAGGTAATTATTTAAATAATTATTAAATAACAAAAATTGTATGTACATACATAAAAATAATGTCTTTTATAAGAAAGTGCCTATAAAATATCTTGTTGGAAATAAATAAAATAAAAATTAATATAGTTACGAGATAAATTACCATTTGATCTTAACTTGTAGTTATTGGAGAATAAGCAAAAAAGAAACTTGCGAGCATTGACCCCATTTGCACTAATAATAAAGAACATGAAAATTACTTACTGTTTTTTATGATAGAATTTAAAAGAAAGACGGGCACTCCCAAACTGCTACTTGATTCGTACTACTGTCAAAGTATATATGGATTATGGAGGAGAAGAGGACACGGAGAAAGGTCGTTTGAAGGTCTACTGATAGCGTGACGACTTTCATGCAACTTTATCCACTGTTCGATACGCCATCTAGAATGAATTATTGGAACTACAAAGAACACTTGCGAAGGAATGTTTATGTTTACTTGTAATGTAGTTATTGTTATAGTTCGCGCTAAATTCTGAAGATGGCAGAAATTTGAAATAATGTAATTATTTGTATTACAAAAAGTATTCAATTTGTATCAGTTAGCATTTAAACAGATTTAGAAAAAAATATGGTTAGGGACCGTTAGTCTTGTTACATCACTACTTTTATTCCGGATATCAAGTTTCTTCAACGCATCAAATTATTTTATGCTTTTGTCATTTTTAATAACTTCATTTTTTTTCATCTATCGCTAGCCAGTTTTTGGAAATAATTTTAATATTATCTGAGAAAACGGACCTTGTTGATTCTGTATAATTACCCGATTCAGACTTTGTGACATAAGTAGGTATTTTAAAAATGATATGATTAGGTAGGTATTGTTATTAATTATGTACTATTACCATAATATAATAAAGAGGTAAAATTGTGTGTTTGTGGGTACTGAACTACAAAACCGATTTCAAAAATTCTTTCACAAATAGGAAGCTACATTATCCGTGTCTAATATAGGCTATATTTTATTTTAACCTTTTGAAAAAAATATTAAAGAAAAAACTTATAAACCGAAGCGAAGCGAGGGCGGGTCGCTAGTGTACTATAATTATCTTTAAAAAATCAGATGTTAACTATTTATTCCTATTCTTAAGCGAATAAATGATTAGGTATTTGATTTCATTTCAGTTATGTATAATAATTGCCGTATAAGAACAACTATAAGATAACTATAACTCTAGAGATAGGTAATAGAGCGACTAGTGTTGTCAGTAGGTAACAAGTATTGAGTGATGTAACCGACAATCGATTGTTACAAAAATATCAATTACCTACTATCGATGTATCGATAGATTATCGATGTTTAAGGCACACTAAATTGACGGAAGAAATTCCGAAACGTTGAGATTCGCTAGAGCATTAAAGTCATTAGTCACATAACATAATATGTATAATACATAGGTCACAGTGAAAATTTTCGGAACTGGTCACTTACACAAACAATATTTAAAAAGTAATTACACTACTTATTTAAAAATGGAACTCTTTGGCTGTAGAATCAAGTTTGTTTCATCTAACAGTAATTTGTTTATTCATTGGGCGTCATTTTAAAAAATGCGTGTCAGCATTACGATGAATTTAACTCTTGAAAATTTTCACTGTATGATTTCCTACTATTTTAAGTGTAATTTGACAGCTCAGCCGAGCCTCACTCGGCTTCAAACTGCTTTTGGCGGTAAAGCACCAAGCAAGACGACAATTACAATTTATAGCTGGTTTGCAGTCGAATTTCATGAAGGTCGCCCGTCCACTGCCGCGCTGTCAACAACAAAAACATCGATACTGTGCGCCATATGATCGAAACAGACAGGCATGTGACCTACCATGAAATTCGGGCATCCTTAGGCATAGACATGAGTCAGATACAATCAATCTTACCTTTGACTGTGCGAAAGCTGTGCTTGCGTTGGATTCCACACAATTTGACTGAGACTTAAAAAACGGAACGCGTCACTTGCGCAATGCCATGGTTACCAGATGCAACGAATGGGCGTCAAATCTGGTGTGGAACATAGTAACAGGTGACGAAAGATGGATTTAGAACTACGACCCCGAAAGCAAACAGCAATCGACCATTTGGGTCTTTTAAGGCAAGCCGAATTGGTGGGGACCAAAGTGGCGCTTAGGCAAAGTACCACGACGCAGATGATTGTTTCTTTTTTTAGAAAAACTGAACACGTGGCTACTGTTGCTTTGGAGAATCGTTGTATCGTGAATGCTGATTGGTACACGACCATTTGCTTGCCGGAAGTTATTGACTAACTCCGTAAAAACAACCGTAAACGCCGCATAATCTTGCATCATGACAATGCCAGCTCTCACACGGTCAAACCGACAAACGACTTTTTAAAGGCGAAAAACGAAACTCACGAACTATCCTCCATACAGTCCCGACTGGGTACCTTGGGACTTCTTCTAGTTGCCAAAAATTAAGAACCAATTACGAGGTCAACGATTTTCATCGCCAGAAGAGGCTCTCAAAGAGTATGAAAAAGTTGACAGAGAATTTATTAAAAATTTATAAATGAATTAATTATCTAAGTTTCACATTCATAATTACATAACATATTCATTTCATTAATCACATATCCATGATCTTAATTTCAATGCACACTACACATAAATACAACACAACATCACACTATTACACAATACCCATAAATTGAGTTTAGTAGATGGCCCCAACTATAAATTGGTATATAGACTTAATTGTTGTGGTGTTTGCCGGGTGACGCAATCACACGACACAGGAACAATAAGGTCCCTGTGTCCCCTGTCCCTGTGTCCCCTATGTGTGATTGTGGCTTTCTGACCGGCACCCGTTTTTACTATTTTTACTATTAATGTAACTTATATTTCAATGTAGCAGTTGTATATATCAATGTACTTGTTTATATCCGCTGGATATCCCAATAAAATACTTTTAAATACTTAAAAATACATGTTATCGAGGTCACCACGGAGGAGTAGAATAAATGTTATGAAGATTGGTTTATTCGTATGAAAAAGTGTATTGACGCTCACGGACAATATTTTGAGAAGCAATAAATTGATTTTTGGCCATTCATTGTAATTTTTTCTTATTCATTCCGGAAAGTTACCGGAACATTCCGGAATATTATGTACGAGTGTGGCCCTCGTGCATAATATTCCGCAAGACCGTCAGCCGATGGGGCAGGACTGGTTCTTCAAGACCACGTACCGGGAAGCGCAGTGTATATGAACAAACTTAATTATTAAGTGTTTATTAAGTTAAAGCTTATGATTCCCAAACTTAGTTTTGGTTTACCTTGTGTGTTCCTTTAGGTAGACTGGCTGAAAGGGACAGAACTCATAAGGTACATTAATTAAACAACATACATTAAAAAAATAAACATTATTAATTAACATTAACGAATATTTGTGTACATAACTATAAAATAAAGATTTTAACTAAACCCTCTTTTTTATGACTTCTCTACTAAGGGTTCTAGGTTACGACCCCAACCCGGCTTATTTAAGGTAAAGGAGTAGGAAAAATCTTCTCATCTTCTCTATTGAAATTTGGGTGTTTCTTGATTCCGGTGGCAAGTACCACCGGCTTGGGATCCAGTCATTAAATTAATTAAATCCCAAGGCCAACGCAATACTGCAATACCTCTGGACACCGTGAGCGAAAACTGCGTGCATAGGGAATGTTATGATTAAAAAAAATTTCAGACGGTAGTTCAAATAATTTCTTAATAACTCAAGTGACAAATAAAATCAATTAGTCACTCCGTGACCACGTCCACTGCAAAGTGTTCGAAACGTCGGGATATAAATAATGTTAAATATACGCGATTTAAACCGTTCAAAGTTGTTTAATTGCTATGTATAGTAATCGCGAAAACCTAAGAAAATATAATGTTTTAGGTATTTAGGTATTCTTCATTTTATTTTTGATACCATTTTCTTCTAGAAATTCTGTTGTAGGTATCTCTGAGTCGGACCGTACCTCGGTGCGGGGGCGCGTGCGGCCTGTAATAAGGCTGCGGGATCTGTTTATGCATGAATGCGGATTCCTCCGTACGGAATCCTTTCTATACGAGCACTTGGGGTGCCTTCACACTAATGAAAAGAAGAAAAAAAATTCCACAGGCAGAACCCACAGGAGGAATTTACATTGGTTAGCATACTTTTACTTTAGAGGTCGGTATTTTTACTGTCTGAGAACGAGCCGCCTTTGTACTCGGTCGTCTCAATTCTCTCATAGGGGAGAGAAGTAAAATGTCGCTTATAAATAAGCTGACATTGTACAAAACCTGCGCACGTCCCATAATGACCGTCGCTAGCGTTGTCTTTGCACACGCAGCCCCTCCAACTTTAAAATACTCCAAACCCTCCAAAATAGATTCCTGCGTAAGGCCGTGGCTGCCCCATGGCACTCTCTCTTTTTTATGATTTTTTACCACAAGGTTACAACCCCTACCCGGCTTGAAGGATCAAATATAAAGATTATTTTTAATCCTTCGAGCCGGACGGTAGCATGTTTATGAGCATATTTATAATTATGATAGAGTTAACTTCGAGATTAATGTTGCCAAATGTTCTGTTGGACGTTCTATATTTCAGTCATGTCGTTGTAATCTGTCAAAAGCTATGAGGGCCAAAACGAACGGTGAATAAAACATATCATTCTAAACCGAATCCTGGTTATGCGAAGGGTTAAATATCCCGCCGGGACTACAACTGTCCGGTATTTTGGGATTTATAGCCAAAAAGTACACAGCGGGCTAATTTGTCAAAAAGAATATTGTTGGCTACATAAACATAGTAAGGTATAAAGTTCTTGAACGTATGGTAATGTTGATGTACAACATTTTTAAATGCGCTTGCTGAGAGGCGGCTCCTTGAGATACCGACAGACGCGATCCACAATCAACAATTGAATTCATTTTTCTAGTGCTACAGTGGTCAATCCAGTCATGCAATGCCTATATAAACTATGTTAGGTACATAATTGCTACATAATAAAGCAATTTATTAAAAATATAATCGATTATAACCCCAGAGTTAATTGTAACTGCACTCTGTAGGTACAGAGTTTAAAAATGAGTAAAAAGCAGAATTGTTAAAATTACCAAAATTTGTATTAAAAAAATATTATCTTTAATTTTATTAATGCGAAATTTTGTTACTTTGTTACCTAAACAACCAGAAACCTTTTTCGTATTCACTTCACTTTACACTTACCCAAGTTTGTTTGAAGATTATGTTAATAATAATAACTACATATATACTATTTTAATTTTCCTATGTGTTATATTTTGGTAACGACGTAAAATTTATTCTATTCTAAATTCTAAACACTGTAATGAATCAATGAATCGTTGCCTTTTATTTACTTGTCGGTATTTCTTCCAAAACGAAGAGATTCGCCAAAGAACGAAACTCGCCAACTTAGCTCATCGAATCAGTATGCTGAAGTTCGTATTTGCCGCAGGATCGTATAGTTCTTAGGTAGTATTAATACATAAGATTTTAACCTAAATTCTACGCGGGCTAAGGTTACAAGCAAAATAATGATTAATTCGTAATTGCTTCTTTTTATTACATTTTGTGTAACATTTGTTCCAATAGCTTTATAACCTCTGTATTTTCATATCTGTATTTCATTATATTTGTCTTTGTATCTGAAACATTACTCTTCTCATTAATATATAGTACTGGCTGGAAACAGTCCTACATGGTAAATTTTTTAAATTGCGAGAGGACGCCAGGAGAAATCTAGTAGGCTACGTCAACGAAAAGGTAATCTAGGCGGCCTTGCCGTCGTGTTAAATTTAGGCGGCCATGCCGTCGTGTAAAATCGAGGTGGCCACGCTGTGGAAAGAAGATATCTAGGCGGCCATGAAAAACAAAAGAATCTAGAGAGGGCCGCGGGGAGAAAGAGAGTGGGGAGATGAAATTGGAGAGTTGGAAGAAAGTCGGACGCCTGTCATCTCGGCCTCCAGTGCGATTTAAAAAATATAAACGCAACCAGAGTAGCAAAACTCCGACGTTGGGTTGGCCTACTACTCTCGCCGGTCACCGCAGCTCTGGTCTGTCGCTCTTTGGGGGGTGGTACTCCTGCTGGGTGCTGCCTCTTGTACCGGGCCTCCACCGCTCCGTCTGACCGCTTCCGGCTGGCGGTTGTGCCCGTTCTTCATCGCTTGGAGCATGCGCCTTTCTGGGCGCCGCCTCTCCTGCCGCTTACCTTCATAACACGACAGTTTCACCGCCGTTGCTTTCAGCTGGCGGTTGTGCCCGCTCTTCATCGCTTGGAGCGTGCTCCTTGCTGGGCGCCGCCTCTCCTGCCGACTTACCGTGAGATTTTGGTGTTCCAGAACAAGGAAACGAACAGTTTTACAGATTTTTTATTTTATGGTCATTTTTCTAAATTTTGTACCTATTAGGTTTTTAGTTACTAATTACACAAGCTATTGGAACAAATTTAGCTATCTCTTTCCTTTCTAGTTAGAGTTGTCACAGTTCATAACACGACAATTATTGCCAAATTCTCTACTTTTACATTTTTGGGGCCTTTTCCCTGTAAACTAAAGAAAATAGAATCTGGCAACCCTACTTAAAATACAATGTGTGTAAAAACCATTTTTAAACTGTATATTTTTTGTAAATTATGTATATATTTATCTTGGGAATTATCATATCTTATGTGGAGTTGGAAAACTCTTTTATTTTTCCCCCTTTTGGGGGCGGACTGGCTTTCTAAAGCGAATTTGATAAGGGTCCTGTCACATGTGCCACTGACAAGCACAATTTTTTATTCTAAAGCCTGTATCCATTGAAACAAAGTGTAGCCACTAATCTAGGCATTAAATAAATTTTTGTCCAGCGCTGGATCTAAATTTTGTTCTCGACAGCAAAAGGACCCTGTTTTATCCATTTTAGAGAATGGATTGGAGATTGAGAGGTGGTGGCAGACAATTTTTAGCTACAGCATGTACCTATTTATTAGTAGATTATCAATGCTATTTGCCACATCTTATATACCTGCAGCCAGGTCTTTTAGCATCCAGTGCTGGACACGAGCCTCATCATACACATTGTCTCATTCATCAGGGATGTATAGCCTTGAAATGCCACGCTCGCGCTGGCCAAGCGCGTTGGCGAGTCCACTCTGTTAGAGGTGGTGTAGTTCCTCGGGGCTTGTGGTAGCGGCTTTGTTATCCTTTAGTCGCCTTTACGATACCCACGAGAAGAATGGGGTGGTGGTATTCTAAAGCCGGCCGACACCATCTTTAAAAATGGGTTTTTAAAAAACTCTACAATTTAAATTCTATTTATTAGTCAGAACACATCTATTACAACAGCACCGACAAATCCTTTTCTAGTTCAGAAGATTTATTGCAGACACAACCGCAGTTTAAATCACGCCAACCGTGCGTTTAATACACGACCTAATAAGACCGCGATTTGTAGTCACATTTGTAAGCTGTTCTACACACAGAATGTGAAAGTTGCGATAAATTTTATCTCGAGAATTTCGGAGATATCTACCAAAAGCGTAGTGTGAAACGCCCACGTAACAGATGGACCGAACAAATGGACTTAGAAAAAAATCGTCGGTAGTGGTTGAATTACTTTGAGGAATCATCATGTAAGTTGGAATTATTTATTTTAATATCTTTATTGTTTCAGAATCACGATTTTGTTTGTGAGACTGTTTAATGTTAATATAGTAGGTCCCAAAAGATAAGGTTAGTAAGTATAACCAACAGTCTACCCTACTCGGGCATAAAATATATAGCTACAGGTAACTACGAATATGAATCCACTATCCAATTCAGAATTTGGTTCCGATTCAAAGTTGTCTCTTTTTGGACAATTACACTATTATAGGTATTATTATAAAGATAATGTTAGTTTGTTTTTTTGTGTGTTTATATGTAAAAGTTAAACTCAAGAACGAGCTTGAACATTCTTTCACTTGAGAAGCTAAACCAATGCAAAAGGACATATTCTATGTTTGGTGTCTCTAGGGAATCATTGTCACCTGTGCGAAAGCAGGGCGGGTGGCTGATATGTAAATAAGGTAAATTTAATGCATTTTGATGTTTGTAAAAGTGAGAATAAGGGAACTGAGAAGAATAGGTAAATCCGGCGCGATTATCTCACACTGAATACGTGACACAAAAAGCGTAAAATTCAAATTAGATTATCATTTTTCACGCTTTTCACTTCTAAGCAATCTGATTTCCAACAATCACTTTATGTATGTACACCTTAAGCGTTTCGGGGAAAAGGAGCATTTCAAAACTATTATTTTTGATTTATTTTACGTGTGATAGTTTATAGTCTGTGGATGACTCAGAGAACGTCACTATTTCTTCGCCCTCAACAATAAAGATACTAATTTCGAGTACACTTGACTGTCAAGAAATGCGGAATGCAACCGCCAAATAGAAAATAACATAGTGGACGGAGTATGAACATTTTTCCAAATCCACTCCTAAATATCCAAAGGTAGCAATAAAATACAGACTTTGTTGGAAATATGCTTCACAAATTACAAATGTTTACAAATTCAAATTTGATTTGCCCAAATTATAACTGTTGTATATTTGTAATTAAAACATACAACGCAAATACAAACGAATACGTTGTATACAGGTTGTTGTATTTCAGTGACACGTATATTTATATCTATCTGCTGCTAGCCAGGGCCGTCTTAAGTCTATTCTGCGCCGGGGTGCGGGAGTGTATCCTAAGACAGTCAAACATCCTATTGTGTATCCTATGACAGTCAAATATCCTATTGTGTATCCTATGACAGTCAAATATCCTATTGTGTATCCTATGACAGTCAAATATCCTATTGTGTAATTGTTTACTATAGCGTTATATTTTTTCATTACCTTTAAAAGGTGAGCGCCCGGGGTGCACCGCACCCCTTGCACCCCCTGGTAAAGACGGCCCTGGCTGCTACTGTTGTTTATTTATGTATTTGCATAATCAATGAAAGCTACTGGCCTCGATCCGCCTGGATTCTTTTCATAAATATGTGCATGGTTTGTGTCTTGGAAATAGACCGATTTTGTTACAGTTTTCAGTGTTGTTCAGAGGATTTATCTCCGATTTTTTATCGGGATCGGATCAATGGCTACAAAAATATGGCTTTATTAAACTCGTAATAAACTGTGTTCGTAATAAATCTCCTAAACTAAATAAGGACAATTCGGTGCCATTGACACAGGTGCGGTTTGACTAAAGAATTACTATCTTGTAAGTGATAACGGTTCCGTGGGTGGAACGGGGTCGTCAGCGGGCGAAGACGCTGGCAACAGCTTGTCCCTTGTAATAAACATAGTATTATTTACTGTAAGTGGCAACAAATTGATGGCAGCAAATTTAACGGTGCATTAGGTTTAGGTTCTCTGGTGGCAATTTAGAAACACTGGTGGCAATTTAGGAGAGTACGTCGAGTTTGTGTTGAAATTATTCAAAAATAGTTTGTTTTGTTGATCATGATTTGCTACCCATTAATTATGTTTTGTTGATCATGATTTGCGGCCCATTAATTACGTTTTGATGATCATGATTTGCGGCCCATTAATTATGTTTTGTTGATCATGATTTGCAGCCCATTAATTATGTTTTGTTGATCATGATTTGCTGCCCATTAATTATGTTTTGTTTTGCTTATTTATTTATTAGTTTTTGGCAGAACATATAGTTAAAAACTTAGTAACAATTACAACATATTTGTTTGCGGAAGGAAAAAGTTACAGAGTCATAGTTTAAATAAAATGATTTTAAAAATTTCCACAAGAAGAATTTACGTATGATGCCGGGGTTACTGCAAAACAAATCAAGTCTATTATCATAAATCGAAATATTATTATTATTATTATTGTGGTGGTTGGCTTATGGCGATGATGCAGAAGGTGCTGGTCGATATCGCGAGTATTGTTGCTCGATACCCCGGCCGACTGTGCTTCCGCCGGGGGTTATACCGTCTCTCCCTCATTTTTGCTCATCGAGAGAGAGACAGCAAACAGCAAAGATACAAATTTTAGGTATTCAGTTGATACTTCCTGGGGAACGGGTTGTCGTTAGCCTAAGGCGAGTAAAAGAAAACAATAAAATGAAGAAAGTTCTATTTAGACCAATTCGTATAAATTGTTATGTATACGAAGGATTAATTGCTTCGGTGGAATAACTAACATTTTTTTATAACTTCTGGATGCTCTCCAAACTTTGCTGTTTCTGCTAAAATTATGTGCTCCTAAGAGTAAATAAATAAATGAAAATAAACGTATATTGAAGCTTCGAACAGACCTACCTGCCTGGTATGGACGTGAAAATATAGTTGCGGTTCTGTCTCTGCGACCTTTGCTCGATTTATTGTAATGCCCATGGGGGCGTAGATGTACCCTGATAAACCGCCACATTGTCACATTTGTAGCACATGCGCAGATCCATACCACGGGACAAAGCCACACTTATTATAAACTTTTAAAAAAACATTCAAATTCTAAGTACATCTGTATACAGTTATAAACTACATACTTTGTTTAATTTTATATTTTAATAATTAAGCCATATTTACTTGTGCCAAATATCTGAAGTAGCTTCAGACAAAAAATCGCTGGATTTAATATTATTAAATTAATCCCCTTTTATGGCATAAACTGGGTAGAAATTAGAGCTCGTAATAGGTCAAGATAACTTCACAGTTCATAAGTACGAGCAATGCTCGGAGTTACTTCCGGAGTAAGAAGGACAGATTCTCCAAAGAACGTACCAATGTCACCGACATAACTCATAGAATCAGCATGCTGGAGGAGTGGCTATAGCATGTCCATTTTTTTTATAGGAAGAAGGCGGCAGACTAGCATACAGTTCATCTGGTGGTAAGTTAATACTGTCGCCCATAGACATACGCGGTACCTGTCAACTTTAATCCAGAATGACAAACTTGGCATGTCCCCGGATAGCGCGCGAGCGCAGCATAACTTGCAGATTTAGGAATGGATTTGTAGATAAGGTTGGGAACACAAAGGAGGGATAGGATAGGATGGACCTGGAATGGGTTCTGGCTATGGGTTCTCATTATCGAAAGACTTTAATCGGGGGAATAGGATAAAATGGTACATTTTAGTGTTCTGTGAGAGAGAGGTAACGTGCACCCACATTCTCCCAGAATTGTAGAAAATTAACAAAATTTAGTTTTACGCGAAATGAGAATATCTACTCCCTGACTGATCCTGTGACAATCGAGGCAAGGATCAGTCAGAGAGTATAACAGAACATGGGCATGTATCGATATATATGTTCTGTTATATTTATCATTCGAACATTTTATCAATTGCACGTAAGTGATTGTACATAATTCAACTAGATTTCTTCATTTATTCTCGTAGATCTTACATCGAAGGTTAGTACAGAGATGGTATGGACGTGTATAAATCGTTTGTCTTGTCTCAACGACCTTTGCTCAATTTATTTCAGTACCCAACGCAGTTGTTTATAAGACAAATCTGTAAGTAAGAGTAAACAGTACGTATATATTTAAAAAAAAAAACTGTTAATGTGACTGTGTGGCGTCGGCTGACTTCAGGATAACACCACCTCACCTCATCTCTTCCCGTGGGTGTCGTAAAAGGAGACTAAGGCGTTTGAAGGTCATACATCCCTTGTGCACAAGGTAATGTGGATAAGGAGTAAAAAGGTAGGAACTTTGTCTTTTATGTCTCTACTGCGCATGCTTAAAACAACAAAAGCTCTCCCTAACCACTTTGCCTGTTGCGAAACCACATTTAGACAACCCTTTTTTCTCCGAGACTTAAAACGTTACGGTCCGGTTATCATAGGAACTGCTATGACAATTATGTATTTAATTTATGTTATTTCTTTCTTAAGTCATAACATAACACAATAAAATAGAAAAAAATATTTGTCGAGTTGTAAAATGATTTTCACTACATGTTAAAGATTTATGTCAGTTGTCACTTCCTATAATATCCGAACGTATCAGTATGTTATTATTTCGTAGACGCACTATTCCGAAACTATGACACTTTTCACGGTTGCACTAATTAGACTTGTTTATTACATCTTACATATACACATATATACAGTATATACATAAGATGACATGTCCAGGAGCTCATAAATTGTGTATACCTACTTATATTGTAGTGTTACTTTTTTTTCATTTACCTACATACTCTGACATACAATAATATGAAAGGATAGTCAACCATGCTTTCATTAGTATACACTTTTCAGCAGAGACTACTTTAAATCAAAGGTTCATAGCAATTTCAATTCAATACCCCTGTTGAATGCTCTCGTATGTCAGGCACAGTCGATGTGAGACGATCGCTGTGTATTTCTGAATAAATTGAGAAGATTCACGGATATTTTTTACCTTTTTACAGATTGATAGATCGGTAAAATTGGTATGAGATTGAGATTGTGCGCATTTATAAGTAGGAGTAGGTATGATTTCATGATGACCGGGGCACAGTTTTTATTTTCACTAAGTATGACACGGACCTTCTCGCACATTGTCTTGATCACATTGACCAAGCAGGTTGGCGAGTACATTTTTTCAGAGGCGATATATTTCCTCACTGCTTATGATAGAGGCTTTATTATCCTCTAGGCGCCTATCGATACTCAGATAAAAAGATAGGATAGTGCGGCTGGATTTAGAATACTAAAGCTGGTCTTACAGAACGGTTGACTCTGCGAAGTCAGCCGTTCAAAATCGAAACATTTCGCTACACCCGAAGCTATTTCTTTTTGCACAACGACTTAAAGCAAAAGTAATTAACTTATTGGAGTTGTGGTCTTCACAAAATACGTTAAATATTACCTGTTTTAAGTCCGCATCAAAAATGATTTATGATTATGTTTTATGTAACAACAGCATTAACACAGAATAAAATTAAATTATAAAAATCACTAAACTCATGCAACAAATGCCTCTTAATGTTTCAACAAATGATAAGTAATTGCTTATATTATACTACACTTTCATTAAACAATCTGTAAAAAATGGTTCTAAACTTATGAAGACAGGTTACTAATTATAATATGTGCGTGTTTGTGTGTGTGTGAATTCAGTGAGTATGGGTGATTAACATAATAAAGATGATAAAAATGATAAAAACTTTTGATGAAAAGTGGAGTTAGACGCTTTGCGAAATAAGATATCACTAGGTACCTTATATATTACATAATAACTTATTTCTTACATAATGACGCGACTTTAAATGTGTTTGTCATGATTCGTAAGTGGCTACCCAGACAAAACACAAAAACGAAAATAAGCTACCCAGATTCAATTATTTCATTTTAAACAGAATAAACATACATTTGTCCAGAATGCCTACCCTTTGCGTGACAGGCAGTGCATAACAACTATGCTAATTCGTCGTCATGTACTCGTAGCGTGATTGAATAGTCATAGATTCGCCACTCGCTCATTTTCTCACTTCTGACTCTCCTCCAGTGGCAAATCCAATGATTCAACCGAAGACTTTTATACAATTTATATTTGGAAATGAAAACCTTTTACTATCACATCATTATAAACTTATTTTTTTATTTATAGAGCCGTTGTTATAGTTTTTAGGGCACTGTTATAGTTTGATAATCCGATATTTGCAATGCTCTCAATCGTATTTCCAATTATATATTCTATTTTGGTTATTACGCGTTCAATTATGCACTACCAATTTCGCTTTGCTACATAATCAGTTTTGTATTAAATTATGGTTCAAATTAATTTATACGAATATGCACCTTAACGGAAAAGAGATTATGATTAAAATTGAACGGTTTGTGTATCTCGTGGAGAGTTGAATGACTCGAATCCAGCAGTTTCATTAAAAAGAACAAAAAGCCCTCCTAAAATGTGTTTCTATTCAAACGGATACTCAATAAGCTTAGAAGCGCAAAACGTAATACACTCTAAAACATCAAAGCAAATGAATTGAGGATTTTATCGTAAAATATGTGTAATGTAGAGAATAGACATGTGTATATTAGTAAAGCTTATATTTTACCAAACCAAATGTTTAGGTACCCAATATTTGTATATATCTTTCCTTTTCTCTAATTTATGAGAATAGGTACTTTACGAATGACTGGCCGCGGTTTCTTTCGCGTTAGCGTAGGTACTTTTATTATAAATAAGTTAAAGTTAAAAAAAAATTAAAGAGGGCCGGCGAGACTCCAATACCACATCCGCCTGGGTGCGCCCAATTAATCAAGTTTAAGAACTAATCTCACTTCACACACTGCCGTGATATGTATCATTGTATTCCGGAAGCGAGTGAGAGTCGCCAGCGCCCTCTCATCCAACGCTATGGAGTTTTAAAAATATTAGAACAAGAAATATATTTTTAAAACACAAAGTTTCTTTTACATAATGTAATATGATGTGTCTATATACGAGTAGCTAATGGTCGGATTATTATACTAGGTCGTCAACTTATAGCCAGTAGATAAGCAAACACTTGAATATACCAGGTGTACAAGTATGAAATGCGGATTTGAGACAACAGAGGGCGCACCAATGCAATGTGAAGTATTGGATTTATTGTGAAGTATTTATTGGACGAAGACGATTCACAAACACAAAAACAACTCGCAGAGCAATTGAACGTTAGTCAACAAGCTGTTTCCAATCGCCTACGAGTGTATACTTCTTAAACAAATACGATATCAAAAATAAGGTTAATAAAAGGTTAAAAACGTTAAATTACAATGATACAGAGAATTTATTAAAAATTTATAAATAAATAAATTATCTAAGTTTCACACTCATAATTACATAACGTAGTCATTTCATTAATCATATATCCATGTTCTTAATTTCTATGCACACTACACATAAATACAACACAAAACTATTACACAATACCCATAAATTGAGTTCAGTAGATGGCCCCAACTATAAATTAGTATATAGACTTAACTGTTGTGGTGTTGGCCGGGTGACGCAATCACACGACACGGGGACCATAAGGTACCCTATGTGTGATTGTGGCTTTCTGACCGGCACCCGTTTTTACTATTAGTGTAACCTATATTTCAATGTAGTTGTTAAATAAATAAAAAAATGCCCGTAATTGTCTGTGGAAGAGTTTTGAAAATTGATTTTGTTCTTTTGCCTCTCCTTTTCTCTCTTTCTCTTATTGCTCTCTCTATGTATTTATTTTTATATGCGTTATGTTGTGTAACATTTCCTTGTTCGTAACCTCCCCATTACAGGGTTTACTCACACATTGTCGAAGAGTATCAGGTCTCAAGGTCTTTATGTTGCGTGCGGACGAAGAAAAACTTCGTATACTACCAACCGTTCGTGGAAAAGTGAAGAATAAAGCATTTCAAAATGCTATTTATATCCAGTATAGAATATTGTAGCCGAAAAAATTCAGACCAAAAAAGTCAAAATTGACCAAAAGCGAGAAGCAGAATAAATTGGAGCCGGACGAAATGGCTTATTCATGCTAATACTATCAGCCTTTTTGTCTGAGAAATAAAAAAATACGAAAATTGCTGTTATTTCCGTTAACTATACCGTATTCGCTCCTTTTGTTAGGAATTTCGTGGAAGCGCTCCTGTTTTTACGATGTGAATAAAGTATTCTGCGGTGGGGTGAATATCGATTATTCTGGTTAAGGTTTCACGTGTAAATTCTTGTATTTTCTTGTTAATGTCAATTGTATTCAATTCTTGAACTACTTTATCTATTAAATTAAATAATCTATTTTATCTAATTATTGAGGTATTTGACCTCATCAAAAGTCGTATACAACGCTCTGAATAACAGCGTTGTAAACACTTATAAACAGTTGTAATAAGTGGTGGGTTTCTTATCGGTGGGGATTTTCAAATCGAGACTAGACAAATGGATGGCGGAACAAGATTAATGCAAGCACAAAATATAGGTATATAAACTGCTAGCTGTTCGCCTATTATATAGGTTTAGTAATAATAAAATAGGTATAAAATATACGTAAATAGGTAAATAGGTATAGGTATACGTATAGGTATAGGTGAGATAAACTCACGAAGGTGAGTTATGTTTATTAGTGGTTATGCTCGTACATAGTTACATGTACATTGTTTTAGGGTGCGTAAACTTGAGAACGCTCAGTTAGGTTCCCGAACGCCGTGGCGCACATTAAAATAATGTACCTACATGTACGAATTGCAGTTGGGTTACACGATACACCTACCATGATCAGGAGCTGAGCTGACAGTAATATGTATTAGGTCGTCAAGCTGACAATAATGTGAATGTCATGAAGCATCTAGAAAAGGTGTGTATTTTTTCGTGGACCAGTCATCGCGATTTGACACAACAGGGTCAATAATACAAAAAAGAGTATTTGAAGATCAAAGGTGATGATTACTGATTCTAAAATCTGATATGCATAGATGTATAGAATTTGAATTCATTATAATTCCATTTATTCCATTGTTTTCATTATTACATTTATTTTCATTAGTTTCCATTAATTAAAAAAAATATAGGTAGGAAAAAAGACTAGGGAAACTGCTTTTTGTTGGGTTATTAATACAATGGAATTCAGCACAAGCGTTTCGAAATCAAATTCAAATTTTCGAATGCGGAAGTGATCTTATTTCTGCCACCGTGTAAATGTATATGATGATGGTGCATTCTGCAGATGATAAAAATGGCTGCAACTCAGCTAACAATTTCGACGTGTGACGTCAGCTAGGGTGACGTGGCCGGGGAACCTCCTCGTGTGCCCGGTCTGTTGCTGGTCCATTTGTCCCTCTGGATACGTCCGCAGGGAACGATGGGTCAACGACAGATCCGGGACGGTGCACCCTGGGCAACAGTCAGCGACTTTTCCTTTCTTGGGAGATTTTGGTGGCTGTTGGCTAATATCCTGGCAAAAGGTTTGACTGGTTTGATTACTGCCAGTCTGGTCTCTCATCTCCAAGAAGGTGGCGTTTCTCTGTGTGCCCCAGCTGTTGGGGGCGCATGGAGAAAGAAGGATGGCAGTCGACCCTGGCATGCCTCTCGGCATTCCAGCGATGAAAAGTAGGGAGGCGGAACCCAGATTGGTTAGTACCGATATCAGTCTGGTCTCTCACCTCGAAGAGGGTGGCGTTTCTCTGTGTGCCCCAGTTGTGGGGGGCGCATGGAGAGATAGAGACGGTCTCCGCGTGTCCCTCGAGTTCCGAGGGCATAGCGGAGAACAAGGTGGTTAACCCTGGGACGCCTCTTGGCATTCCAGCGGTGGTAGCATTACTCAGGTACAGGGGCTCTGCCTGGGTGGACGGTGTTCCCCTTTAGGTTTCTCTGCTTGTCCCTTAGAAGTTGGGGGCATTCAGAGAAACACGTACGGTCTCTGCGTGTCTCGCTGCATGGGCGGCAGGCACGCCGGAGAAACAGGGATCGTCTCTACGTGTCCCTCTGTATAGGCAGAGGGCACGGTGGAGAAAAAGTTGGTCCTGGAATGGCGCAGACATCCCAGTGAAATTAGGGTTACCCAGATATAGGGGCACTGCCTGGGTGGACGGTGTTGCTTTCCCCACGTGTCGGCGAACATCAGTCCGGGGCCCATATTGACGGGCCGCCACCGCTGGGTTTGCGGAAGACTGTGAAAGCGTACCCATGACCTCGGCATTCGGTGGAAAGAGGGTAGTCGTGGGGTTTTAGTCGGTAAGAGTCCGGCATACTCTCCCGCCAAGGTATCTCGCGGGGCCGTATCTCATGATGGATTTCCCCACGTAAAAAAAAGGTATGTAGTATACGAGTAAATGTACAAGGCGTCCATGAATATTTATATGTATGTATCGAATTCAGCCACAGTACCGTAACTCCACCAATGTAAATACATACATACAACAAATAAAACGGCACTTGTTTTTCATCCTAATACGTTGGGACGGGTTCACCGTGTCACGTCTGACGCTTTTTCGACTTTTCTGGCATTATTTCGTAAACATATTTGCATAAATTATTTGGTACATTTCTTTGGGTGTTGAATATTTGGGACACTAAAAACAGAAGGGCCAGTTTATTGGACAGTGACCTAAATCATATGAATTGCTTGTGAGAATTCGGAAAATGGATTTTCGTTTCTTTCTGAAAAAATATTTCTTAAATAATCAAAATCACACCGGATCGCTTTTGAGTTTTCATTGGGTCATATAAATTATAAAAAAAATAAAAATAAATAACAATTTGTCAATGAATTATATAATTTTCATACGTCAAATTATTTGTTTCAAATATCATAAATCATAAAAATACATACGTATTTTTATATAAAAGAGATCAATTGATATTGCAATTGCTATTGATGTGCACGCGTCCCGAAATGTAACGACCGTGGTCGCTCAGTTCATATTAGGGGTGGTTCACGCTCGCCTACTACACCGCATGTCTCGAACACATACATAGATATATGTATATAGAAATACATACATGGCCATGACTAAAGATAACTAAAAATATTCTGCCGACCTTGGTATTCCAATCACAATCTTATTTGGAACATGATTGAATTATACACATACCCAGTAAGTAGATCGTTCTCAGAAACAGAGTTACACAATTACGACATGTTTGTATTGTATGACCCGCTCTTATACTATCTACTTCGTTCGATCGCTTCTAGTTTGATTATGGACATAATTTAATTTTTTTTTTTTCATTTCTATTTAATTAGGTACGTTTTAAGAAATAATAAAGTGAGTACTAGCTCGATAAAACTCGATAAAAATATTGTTAGCTCGGTTACCAGTGAAAAGACTTCATGATTTTTTATTATATGTTATATAATGATTATATTATATATATTATATTATATTATATGATTATTATTATATTATATAATGATATAAGTGAATTATTTATATAATTAATTTAACTAAAATTTATAAATTCGTCTCCGGTATGAGGACCTGCTTAACAATCCACCACTTCAATATCAATTTAAACAGCGGTCGGTGGTCGGTGATATTTTTGGATAGGTATTTGTATATGGTTGAACCCAACACGTTAATCAATCTATTTGGTAATATACCATTTTTTTTTATTTAAAGAATAAATTCACTATGTTGCCTACTTTGTGCCCGTAAATCTAGGTTTGTGCAGGCACTGCACATTCGTATATAAACTTAATTACTAAAAAAGGAATATAAATTGCTGGTTTGTTATTTTCAAAATTGAATACAATTCACCCAACACATCAGTCACAATAATGAAGCCACCAGCGGTATAGAGAAGCCGGTTCCTCACGGTCGTTGATACAGGCTGCTCCAACGTTGTTAAGTATTTATTAAGAGTACCTTATTGTATTAATTTTATGCATTGTATTATTCTATTGAAATTCCTGTAATATTTACATATTTTTATTTGTTTGTTGTATTTATAAATATGTAATTTAAATATTATGTATTTATAAATTTTGTGTAGATATAAGTAAATATGAATATTGTGTTATTGTTGTAATTATGTACATGCTCGTATTATAATAGAAAATACAATAATAATAATAATAATAAATATCTTATTTTTCATTACCTAATCATTTTCTATTAGTTTATTCATATTTTAATTTATGTTTATTATATGTTATAATTTATTATATGTTTAATACTTTTTTCATTAGAGATATGTTAGGTGGTGTCTAAATATCCCCACTAAGAGCGAGCTCGCCAATTGGCAATTGCTAGAGCGTCGTTTCATGGCCTTTAAGCCCTCATTAGTATAAGAGGAGATTCCTCTGGCCTGCAATAGGACTTCTTTATAGGTTGATATCCATATTAGATGTACTTAACATCATCATCATCATCAAATGATCGGTCAAATGATATCCATTTGACCGACCGATTGGCGCAGTTGGTAGTGACCCTACTTGCTGTGCAAATGGTCCCGGGTTCGATTCCTGGTCGGACATACATTTGTTTAAAACAAAAAAAAGACAAATGTGTGTTCTGGATCTGGGTGTGTGTTTGTGTTTGTGTTTGTATGTGTCTCTGGATCTACGACACGGGGAATCCTAGTGTGGGCCATTGAGTGTGGCGTTATTTATTTATTTAATATGCGTGAAAAAGGCTTGAAAAAGCCCCGGCCTTCAGTTGCATATTATACCCCGGTATGTAGGTAAATGCAATTGACTATTTTGCATTCTATCAATTTGTTGACTATATTCTTATAATTCCTTGTTCAGATTTCAGATATCATATACAACAGTTATCTTATATTTTTGTACTCGCGAATAATTTGTTCTATCATAAAGTTCTATCATATCATAAGGCAGGTGCCTAATTTAAAAGCCATTTTGTCTACGAACAAATAAGGAAAGCCTTTAATCTCCTCAATTTTTTCAATTTCCTTCCATAAGTACCAAAAGAAAAACGATTTCGCTTCTAAGCACGCGTAGCAACCTCAAAGGTGTCTACGTAGTCATTGCGTGCTAGCTCAATACAAAAGCGATTGAGCTAGCCTACGACTGTAGGAGCAACCTTTGTATTTCCCCTTTCTTATGAACACAGATCTTTGAACAACGATTTCAAGACGTATAGAAAAGTATAGCATGAATTTATATTCACTTAGATACGCACTTATATATCAGATACTTTGACTTCATCTGTTTCAACGCGGCCCTTTCAAATTCAGCATTTGCTCTTTTAACTTTTGGTAAGGCTACCCGTACCAGAAAGGTTTAGTACACTAATCACTAATATGTCTGTCACATGAAATTGCTGATTGGGAAACGGTGTCGAAATTGTTCGTTTTTGTATTGGGTCGTTCGAAAGTTTAGTGTTTATACGAATTCGCGCTTTTTGTATACGTATTTAAAGGATAGGTACTATATAAGTCAATTATTTTTCTGATTGACAAGTTTCTCTAACCTTATGGTACTAATAAATTATTTTCATTTTATTTCATTTAGCAACCAGTGGTGTGACCCCGCGAGAAGCCGCATCTCTGTACCCGACTTCAAAGAGGACTTCTTTGTATTCTGGCGCAATTTAAAGTTCAAGGTGGCTTTAAGAAAGTTCTATTAAAAATTGAGCATAAAAGGATCGCTTATACAAATATGTATAGTTCATTTCTTACTAAGTCCAGTACATATATATTTTTTTAAAAAAACGTCGCACTCAAAATCCCTTTGGCATAGGTACAGTTTATGGCTTAACATTTAGTGTACATTTATTTAGATCCTTTGTAGTCCTTTGTTTTTAGATCGCACAGGAATCACAAGTTCACGCGAACAAAGTTGCAGGCACTGCTTGTAAACAAATAAATGTTCAATCTGGGACCTTTTACACAGCAGGCAGGAGCAAAACTAATTGCGCCAATTGGATGAAATATCTGTGAAAAATCATACTAAGAAACATGGCCTTTAGCGATCCCGATATCCACTTATCACTTGTAAACTTCAATGAGCCGACTTCTTTATGATTCACGTCACGAGAGCTCATACGAATATTGAGAGAGGCTCTAGTAAGAAGTACGTGACAGACGTAATTGGGAGAATCTTCCTGGTTCTGTTACTCGTGTAAGATGGAGAGAGAATTTCTTCGTGTGAGGTATGTGGAGGCGGCGAATCTTGTTGTTTTCGTATGATGGCATGGAATGTAGGTAACCATTTCTCATCATAACACGTATCTAGACGAATATGTGGCCCAGTGTTCTGTCAATAACTTCCGGTAAGAATTCAATTTGGTGAATGGAAACCTTATTACAGATGCAGTGAGAAAACTTTGCACATCGGATATATTCCAGCTCATGATGATTTTCGAACGCGTCAATAAATTATTGTATTAATATGTTTGGTGTTATTAGTATTATTAGTTATTACTTATTAGTTAATACTATTTATTTTTACGACGGCCATAGGAAGACATGGGCTGGTAGTCTTCTAAAGCCGTCAGATACTACACAGCCAGCACACCTCGGTACATAAATATTATTTTCTCAAAATAAAGTCTCCTTATGTTTTTTTTATTATAGAAAAAAAGCGGCAGGCGAGCATACAGTCCCACCTGATCCTGATGGTAAGTGGATACTGTCGTCTATAGACATTCGCGATACATGCCAACATCAGTCCTGAATGACAAACGTTAACACGCCTCCGGATGCGCTGCCTACCTTTGCAGATTGAGGAATGCGGAAGGAAAATGCGGAGGGAGAGGATGGGATGGGAATGGGCTCTGGCATATCTCTCTCACTGCCAAAACACGTACGTACATTGGGGATTTACGATAAATTAGGAAATGCAGTACATTTGAGGGTTTTCTATGAGAGAGGGGTAACGTGGCCAGTCGAGTGCGCCCAGCGGCTGTGGGAATGCAGAATGCTCTCGTCCCCTACCTATTTACCATGTAATTTAGTAATGTAATTTGTTACGCAAGAGTGGAGTCTCATAACACAGGTCCCTCCTAAAAAGACCTCGACAACGTTTATATTTACATATAATTGCATGTTTTAGTATTTTTTTTTATTTTTACATTGGAAGTGTGGGAGAATGTTGACTATTTACGCGCCCATTATAACGTAGCAGCTTCTTGTGTTTAGTTTTTTTAATAATAATTATAATCTTTATTTGCATAAATCTTTGTACAGGATATACGTGTTGTTATTTAAATAAATATAGTTGCACAAGCGTTACCATAGCTGGCACGCAAATTTTACATTTAAGTATCAAAAATGGATAGAAAAGCGTTATTAAATTACAAATTACATTATGAAAGCGTAAAATGTAAAACTTTACATATTATTCATTCAAAATAATATTAACACGCTAAGTATTTATAGCTCCACTTTTTATTTTATTAAACAAATATTCAAATATCAAAATACTTTTCACTGTTCTGTCATAAAAGAAGTTATGTCAAATCTTAATTAACTACGAATATATGAAATATCGATGCAATCGATGAAATGAAATCGGATTTCTTTATGATTAATTCAGTCAAGCGCGACTGAGGTTAATAAATTTCCTATTCTAACGAAAACACTAAAAAATTCTACATGCGTCTCAACCAAACTACTCCTATAATACAAGCCACTCTCCCACTAATACAAATTTAATCCTAAAGTGGGTCCCAGCACCACGCTTAACAATTTATACGTACAAGTGCAAAGTTATTAACTCCGTAGCTTGAGGCGATCCAGCTTTGTGTTCACTTTAATATTAACTTGGGGTTTTACTGCATTTGCCCAAGTCTCCAAACAGAATATTTGGATTTATTTACAGTGTTCATAAGTGCTATAATAGTTTGTACCAGTCGTTTTAAGTTTCAGCATTTCATTCTTTTGTGATCTGGGGCATATACACTCTTTACGAATATATATATATATATATATATATATATATATATATATATATATACATACATATTGATTGCAGTTTATTGACTCTTAATATCCAGTATACAACTTAGGGGACGAAATGGGGTGGTACTATTATTTGGCCAGCCGACACCACACGGCACAATTTAGCCAGTATAACAATATTAATATGTATGTTATTTAAGATGAAATATTATTATTTGGAATTTATTTCTTGGTTTATGAGTATATAGTTCAATCGAAGTATTTGATTTAAATCCGCTAAGCAATGTGCTTTAGTCATTTGGTTTGTGGTGGGACCTGATTGGAGAGACACCAATGGTCGGCGGAACAGCTCGACAGAATTGCGAAACGCTTATTGAGCGGGCCGTCAAGTTTGTTTTCAGTGTTTGCCCAACGTGCCTAGGTGAATAACAAAAAGGCCCGTGGTAGGCAAAAAAATGACAGTTATTTCATTTTTTACAATATATTTTCAATAATACGAGTACATATTACTATAAAGAATTATTTTTAATTGTATCACATACTTAATTGTCCATAGATTACTAACAGTGTAAGATGCGCTATAAGTATGTATTTAAGTATCATTAAATATACTAAGCAGTATAAATAATAGGTAATCGGAAAAGTTCGCGGCCTTTTTGAACCTATGACTTTAGCGTGATATACTTCTGGCAACACTGATCACTGGCGGGAAAGTGATATACCGTTTGACAGCTGACATTTTTGTAATGGCGGTTAATTGAAATTACACGTTAAACGTTTTATCCTTTCATATTTTTGTACAATTTTAAAATGAAGTTAATAAGTAGAAAATTAGTTACATTTACAATTTTTTTAAGTCAACGGTATGAATGCTTCTAGTACTCGAAAAGAGTGATGTTTGTGGTGCTTACAGACAAGATGCTTTATCTAAAACTACTGCAAAAGAATGGTTTAGTCAATTCAGGTCTGAGTGATGTTTTGATAATGTTTGTTTTGAGGTCTGATTTTGATGTGAATGATGTTCCGCGCTGTAGTCGTCCTATTAAGGTAAATGTTGATGTTGTCATTAAAAAAAATGAAGCAGATCGACACATCAAATTGCGGAAGAGCTTAGCATTCACCACTCAACAGTTTTGGATCACCTGCATAAAATAAATTTTGTAAAAAGGCTCTGATCTTTTGCAGCTCTGTTCAGTTTATGTTTGGGTGCCGCATGATTTAAATGACAGAAACTTGGTGATAAGAATTTCCATATGTGAGATGTCGCTAAAACGAAATGAAATCGATCCATTTCAGAAGAGATTGGTAACAGACGATTAGAAGTAGATCACGATAACAATGTTAGAAAACGATCTTGGTCTAAGCAAGGTGAGCCATCACAAATAGTCCCAAAGCCAGGCCTCACTCCGAACAAAGTCATGTTATGTGTATGGTGGATCTGGAAAGGCATTGTGTATTACGAGCTTTTGCCACATGGCCAAACGTTTAATTCTGATGTCTGCTCTCAGCAATTAGTAAAATTGAAAAAATGTCGAAATATTTTTTGGAAAAGGTATAAAAAGTAAGTATTTGAATAGGCTCATATCAAATTTGATTCCAGTCTGTCAAGAAATGCGCCTTTTAATTTGTCAACAAAATTTTTGTAAGTTTGTAAATATGTAATGTAACAAAGTAAAGTCAAATTTTGGAAACAGATTACAGTTTTGGAATATGTTATAGTCCGATTATCATAGGAAGAGCGCTGACAGTTCAATATATAAGTACCTAATTCATTTTCTGTAAGTACCGTTTATATTTTAAGTCACACATCGTGTCCATGTACAAAAACTTGAAAAAAATAATTCTTGAATTATTTTTACTACATGTAAAAGATTTATGATAGTATTTTTGTCAGCTGTCATTGTTTTTTCTATAATAATCGGACCATAGTCTAAGGGCTTAGACGAATTGCACTGATTTTTTTCTAAAATTAGAAAGTAAGTAATTAGTAATTAGATTACCTCTGAAATAGGCAAATAAATTACTTTGTTATCTCCCTAATAAATGGTTCAGCATCTTATGGTGAATCTGTATCTATCTTCTATTCTATACGTATAATCTATATATGTATAGGCATATATATTTATACTAATATAATCAAATAACACATAATTATAATAAAGTCGTATAACAAAGCCATGTCTGTACATTTAATATTTTTTGAAAAATAAAACGTTGTAATGTGTACGAGAGATACAGAGTTCAAAACAATTTCTGGATTTTTGTCTGTCTGTCCGTCTGTCTGTCTGAACGCGCATCACGCAAAAACAGCGGGACACATTTTAATGAAACAAGGCTAAGTTATAACTTACATGCTGGGTTAACATTTTGGGGTACATTTTATCCAGATTAATAATGAAGTTCCCACTGGAATCAGAAGTTCAAGCGAACGAAGTCGCTGGCATCGCTCGTTATAAATAAAGTAATTCAGATCAGTTATAAAGTTCCCGCGGGAATCCAGCTAACCAAACATTACAACGTCTACGCAAACGTTTTTAACGTTACGTTACACGTTTACTAATTGGCGTGCGCTGCTAGCAGGTAAATAATTGAAAAAATATACAATTTCCACGAAACATCTGACATTACTCTGTTTATTGTATCAAAATAAATTCTCAAGTGACTCCAGGTCTTCTTTTAAAGATTTTCAACAAAAAAAAACAAGTTACTGAGCAGTAAACACAGCTATCTCGCAAGTTACGATTGAAACTGTGAGTGAAGCTGCCCTCAGGGGCTTCGTAATGGAAAAGGGACTGGCTTAAGAGAACCGGCGAAAAGGGAGAACATTTTTCTGAGTTTTTATTTTTATTTGTCAAAAACTTAAGGCTCGTACAGATTAAATGAGTTGACGAATTCAGACATGTACCTACCTAAATCTTTTTTATTTTTTGGCTATAACATTTTACATTGTATAGTTTTTATTTAACTTAAAATAGGCATCACAAAGACCTTATCTGTGATGTTTTTTTATTTAGGTACCATTAGATACCTACCATTACGTACAATTAGGTACCATTATGCACCATTAGGTTCTATTATGTACCATTGGTACCATTGGACACTATTAGGTACTATTGATTGTATTGCACAACTATGTGTCGGTCATAGGTTGTACAAGCGTTTGTAAGTAATTTTATATGCGTATAGTTTATTTATTTTTAATTATTTAAACTTCATTGCATAAGTATTTAACAACGGCCCTACGGCATGTTCTATCGGTCAACTACTAGATCAAAGAGAAAATCCATACATAAACTCGTAACAAAGCCGTGTCTGTACATGAAATATTAAAAAAAAAAATCATTGTAGTGTACTCTACAAACGATAGAAACAAAACCCACTGTTAGGATTTTTGTCTGTCTGTCTATTTGTCTGTTTGAACGCGCATCACGCAAAAACTACTGGATGGATTTCGGTGAAACTTGACATAGTTGTAGCTTATGTTCCGGGTTAACATGTAGGGTACTTTTTATCTCGATCTGCTACGTAGTTCCCACGGGAACCACCAGCGGTAGTGAAAAATAAAACGCGGGTGCAGTTTTAGTTTAAGTAGATACGAGTACTAATGCAGTAACATAAAATACAAACATATAAATACAAAAAAAATGGCATACATAATATAGTCAATACAAACATATATACCTACGTACACGCATACCTTACATACAATAGTTATTGATGGATTGTGCGTAGTAATAATCGTATAGTTAGTGCGCGGGTTCAATTTTCTTCAATTTCTTAATTTACCTGTAACCGGTCATATTTGCTGCTTGAATTTAGTTATCGATTACCAATCAATAACCAATGACCTTAAGTTTACAATAATATAGGTATCCTTTCAAGACGTAGTACTTCGCAGTAGTGACAGCTGCGCAGTTATTACACTGCAGTAATGTTAAGAAAACATTGTGTGTAATACGTACGGTGCCGAAACATGGCCTCTAACGGTAGACCTGATCCATAACTTTAAAGTCGCTCAACGAGCTATGAAGAGAGCTATACGTGGAGTTTCTTTGCGGGATAAGATCCGAAATGAAGAGATTCGCTAATGAACTAAAGTCACCGACATAACTCAAAGATACAACATGCTGAAGTGGATGCTGAAGCATACATGGCAGGGGCGGGTCATATTTGCTACAGGATCGACAATCGGGAAGCGCAGCGTGGGATGCACTGCGGCTATATCGATAGGAGACTTAGAATAGAAGCAGTTCGCCGGTGGTGGCTGGATGGGAGAGCGGAAGACAGTGTGGTGGCGACCCTTGGGAGAGACAGACTAATGGTATAGTATACAGTCACAATATACGTGGGATAGACTGCATGTTTTTAGAATCTCAAAAATGAAACCATACAAAGATGGAAGTTGTTTAATTGCCTTTCCATGTATACTCCGCGACAATCGATATACATTTTCATGCGATGAAACCATTGTGTGAAGCATTCAGCCCACCCTTCTTTAGGCACCTCTTCAAGAGCGGTTTGGAAGGCCGTTACTGCCTCATCTGCATTCATAAAACGCATTCCTCTGAGTTTGTCCCTAAATTTAGGGAATAAATAAAAACCACAGGGCGCAAGGTCGGCATGGCGTGGCAAACAACTGTATGGTGGATGACCCATTGTAAATTATCTATAGATTTACAGTACTCAAAAATTGCTTCGTTTGTCTGGCGGAGTGAGCTGGTGCATTGTCATAACGGAGGACCTTTCTGCTTCTTGAACGCCTTTGACTTTTTCCAAAACAGAGGTGAAGCGGCTGTTCACACACCAGTCCGCAGTTACTGTTCTTTCATTTTCTAAAGTTATAATAGCAAAGTGGCCCGATCTGCCAAAGAAGGGGGCACATATATCTTCTTTTCAGAACTCCGCCCTGTCTTCACTTTCGTCAGCACCTTTTCGAAAGGAAAGGCCCACTGCGCAGATTGTCTCTTAGTTCATAGCTGTAGATCCAGCTTTCATCAGCTGCTATCAAAACAGCATTTGATTGACCACTGTCGAATTTTTCAAGCATTAGAAGACTTATGAATGGTTCATTCCTCGCGACAGTGTTTTAGTTTTTCGCTCAAATTTTGAAGAACTCATCTTGCACAAAGCTTCCTTACACGTTGGTGATCGTGTAAAATAGTTTGAACTTAACTCATACCAAAACCTAATGATGCCCGTATCTGCTAATATGTCTTTCGTTTGCCTGCTTTAATCTTGAGCCGTACAGTTTTGTCGTTTCTCTCCGTCACCGCCGTCGCTGTCGCTGAGGTGGGTACGACCACGTTTAAATTCACTGAACCAGTTATAAACAGTGGCACTGGATGTGGTGGCTTCATCACTAAATGCTAACTTAAGTCTTTTCACTAAATTTAAAATATTATTTCATTTATTCATAAATCAATTTTAAAATTACCGCTAGCAATAAAAAATAAATGACAGATTTGAAAATTTAATGGCGTTTGACAAGCAAACAGTTCCATTTTCAAAATTCGAATTTATTTTTTCTATCGTATTGTACAGTTGCCAGTTCTAAGAACCTATCGTAGTAGTATCTCTTGTTTCATAGCTCCTTCACATACGATATTATTAGATCCTGTGCCTACATTCGCCCCGTTTCGTACGTCTTGATCATATAGAGCAACCTGAGCAAGCTTTATCCTGGACTGGGAAATTCTCCACCTTTCCTAGTCCTTTTTCCAAATCCACTCCCCGATTTCCAATGATTTCCAACGTGCCTACTTTTGTCAATCTTGACTGACGATGGCATGTATCGCGCATGTTGCAGAGCGACAGTGTCGACTTACCTCCAAAATGGACTGTATTATTGTCTGCCACTTTCTTTCTATAAAAATATAACCACATGCTTCCTATAAGGTTTATATTGTATTCATATTAATTTTGACCAATCAAGCGCGGCTTGATACAATAGTGCCACTAATGCAAAAGAGATAATACAACTTGATAGGATAATTTACAATCAATTAACCAGTCAAGTCAACCTTTGACCCTTTATTGTTTGTGGGATACAGAAATCCCAACGCCACCGTACGGGTTAAGAGTTTACGAAGCAGCGATAGCCTAGGGCAGGGGTGCTCCTTGACTAAAAAAAATGCATATTGTGCGGAAAACTAATGTCTATGCCACGATACATCCTACCTAGACGACAATCCTGCATCACACATACTTGCAGCCTCTCAGAGTCGATCGATCGTAGTCTAATAATATTAAGGTAGATCGCCAGCAGTTCAAGTTTGAGCACCCCTGGCCTAGGGGTATTTAAATCGACTCTTATTCGTGAGGCACTGAGTTCCTCGGCTCGATCCACTGCTTACGCTAATGCCATCCCTTTCTAACTCCCTATAAACCGATAAACTCCTCCACTGTTTTGTTGTCGTCTGACTAATAGCGTCCGTTTATCTTTCGGCCTATCTTCCAACATTTTAATCTGCCGTTCTATAATCATTACTCACTCACTTTCACTGTGTTACTTCCCAGAAGAAAAAACGAGTATTTCCAAACAAACGCACATACATTATATTTGTACCTAAGTTTTATTATACGTTATTTCTCTGAATTTTTTCCTCATATTGAATAAAATATCTTTCATATTTCAAAGACATTTTATTTTTGTATATATTCACGAATGTCAATTCCAATACAGTGATTTGATTTGCAACGTAAATATGAAACCTCAATTGGAACTCTTACTTGGAGGATTGCGTCAAAAATAGAACATTTCTTTATATTACTGACATTTTTGAAAAAAATGTATTATGTATTCTGCGGAAATAAAAACGAAATATATTTTCTAATAACATTGTTATACTCAAATATGACGTTTTGAAGGCATAACGCGCATAAAAACGGTCACAAAATCCTCCGTAATCGGCTATTACGTCGCGTATGTCTGTGCGAGCCACTTTTATGGCGATTATATGTCGCGATAAAATTGAAGAATTTTTATGGTCCACATGGGCTTAGCACTAACCGATCGATATCTTTTAGATAACTTTAGTCGTTACCTCATTTATAAGGAGAAATAGGATGACAGAATATAACATGATAAACTCTTCGACAATCTAAATGATATAAATGTGACAATGTGTAATTGTAGGGGGAGAGTACTCGCTGCATTCCCACAGCCGCTGGGAGCACTCGACTGGCCACGTTACCCTTCTCTCACAGAAGACTACTTTGAAATGTACTGCATTTCCTACTTTATCGTATTTCCCCAATGTACGTACGTGTTTCCCTATCCTACCCCTCCCCATTTTCCCAACCCTTTCTCCCAATCCATTCCACAATCTGCAAAGGTAGGCAGCGCATCCGGGGGCGTGCCAACGTTTGTTATTCTGGATTAATGTTGGCTTGTATCGTGGATGTGTCTGGACGACAGTATTCACTTACTCATGGCACAAAAAGAGACACGTCATAATATTAAAGAACGTTACTGCGACAACGCACATTAGAGCTGCTTCGCGCCGCATCGCGTCGTACTGCCATACTGCGACAACGTACATTACATACGCGGCGGCGGGTTGTTTCAAACAAGATCGACCCAATGGTATATTTTAGAGCGTTTGCAGCTAATTATCGACATTTTCAATAAGTGGCTAGGTGACGTCAACCGTAAATACAACGTTGTAGAACAAACTTGCGCTTTTAACTAGAACAACCAATATGAACGTTAAAGTTGCCACGAATGCTTCAAAGTACTAAACCTTAAAATTAGTATAGCGCGTATATGTCTTATTTGGATATCAAAAAGCTAAAGCTTTTTGTATATATTTTTATTTATTTTATTTTAACATATTTTACATCTGTTAAGTATAAATAATTGGATTTAAATATAGGTAATTATTAAGCCATTTACGAACTAATATTTCATATACCAATGTTATAAATTGGAGGGTGAAGGATGAAATGAACATTGATTATTGAGAATAATGAGTGTGGTGTGCAGTGAATAGTGAGTGTGGTTTGTGTGGTGTGCAGTGAATAGTGAGTGTGGTTTGTGTGGTGTGCAGTGAATAGTGAGTGTGGTTTGTGTGGTGTGCAGTGAATAGTGAGTGTGGTTTGTGTGGTGTGCAGTGAATAGTGAGTGTGGTTTGTGTAGTGTGCAGTGAATAGTGAGTGTGGTTTGTGTGATGTGCTGTGCTTGTTAGTTGTGTCAAATAATGGTTGGGATTTTAAAGGCAATCGCCGACGAAGTCACAAATCCCTTTGCCAGATATTGGTTGTCCCTGCATGGGACTGAGAACAGCAAAATTTGTTGAGGCAGACTAGTGTACACATAGACATTTCTTATGTACTCGGTTTTAATTTTAAGCTATTTATATTTTGTATATTTCTGATATGGGTTATTGCCTGAAATAAATGATTATTATTATTATAATGTCCAGTAGTATCAACCTATCTCGTACAATGAATTGCCGAGTGCGTGTTGTGAAGTAAGATTAAGTTATTTTTAATAAATGTAATATAGTACCTACATGTAGAGAAAAGGCCATTTATTGTACTAAGTATCAAATCAAATAATTCATTTGCAAAAATGTGGACGAGAAAGTTACAATTCATAAGTGGTTTGTTCCGATACATTTGTCATTTCTGCCGTGCAAAATATTTTGGAAAACTAATAATTGTTTATTTTTTATTTTATAGCGACCCGCTCTCGCTTCGCTTCGGTTTATAAGTTTTTTCATTTTTTTCAAAATTTCATAATAAAATATAGCCTATATTAGACACGGATAATGTAGCTTCCTATTCGTGAAAGAATTTTTGAAATCGGTTCAGTAGTTCCAGAGATTACCTCCAACATACCCACAAACAAACACACAATTTTACTTCTTAGTATAGATATAGTTTGCACAAAATAACAAAAGGCGGACTTAGTAATTCGTTTGAACTCGCTTTGTTTAAATATTAGGTCCGCGTCGTAAAGTGTAACCTTCTGTTTTTGCGACTTAGTAAATAAATATCTGAGCAGGCGTTTAACGGGGTATAAGTATAGTACTTCTGTTTAAAATTCAAAACAGCCTAATTATTGCCAAGAAAACATTCTCATTCAGATAACGCTTTGATGAATTTTAAATTTGAGCTACAATTCAGATAAAAAAACAGTTTTATTATGAAAACTAGCTGATGCTCGCGACTTCGTTCGCCTGAACTTTTGGGGTATACGAGTATATACATATGTATAGTTAGTCCATTGTACTCATACTCGTTCCAACCAGTAGATTTCATGTTGACTGATATGTTGACTGATTTTTAATATTGTGTTTAAATAGAAACATGGTTTAACATTTGAAGAGGGGGAGAGTGCACGCTGCAATCCAACAGCCGCTGGGCGCACTCGACTGGCCACGTTACCCCTCTCTCACAGAAGACTACCTTGAAATGTACTGCATTTCCCACTTAACCTTATTTCCCTAATGTACGTACGTGTTTCGGTAGTGAGTGGGATGTGTCAGAGCCCATTCCCATCCTATCCCTCCCCATTTCCCCAACCCTTTCTCCAAATCCAGTCCTATATCCAAAGGTAGGCAGCGCATCTGGGGGCGTGCCAACGTTTGTCATTTTGGTCTAATGTTGGCATGTATCACGAATGTCTTTGGGTTACAGTATCCACTTACCATCAGGTGGACTGTATGCTCGTCTGCCACCTTCGTCCATAAAAAAAAAAAATATTGTCATATATACACGTACTTGATGGCGAGTAATGTAATGAAAATGTACTAGTGTATGGATTTTTATTAAAAAAAGTCACCAGCTTGGCGGTGAGAGGAGAACAACGTGAGGAAATCCGCATGCTCGAAAAATAAACAAACAAGACCCGTAGTATGTGTATCCACCAGTTCCCATTGGGCCCGACGGTGGATTATGGCCTGAAACACCTAGTGATTTACTAGGGGAGGCCTGTGACCTGCAGTGGGACATTAAAGGCCGATACAAATATCTACGCGGAGGTTACTTTTCCCACTAACCCTCAGCGCAACGCGCTTTTGCCTCTAGCCGTATTATTATTATTACAATGTTAACTAATTATCATTATTAATTTAATGTCAAAAATACGTAACATTAATGTATTTTACTTTTATGCATATTATTATGCGTTTTACATTTCTTAGGGAAATGTAACTCCTGAATGTATAGTTTGGGGGTACTAGGAATACTGGTAATTGGTTATCTATTTATAGATTGTGCTAATTATGTATGTTAAGTGTTTCCAGAAAAGGTGAGCTTTTGTTTGATTATTATAAAAAATTGCGAATGGTGCATTTTGTGGTTTAATAGTGATAGTTTATTAAACTTGCAGTGTATTTTGTGCTTAATATTCATGATAATCAAATAAAAGCATAAGAATGTGTTCTTCGTGTGCTTCCAAGGAGTCCTCATCTTTCCTCACAAAACCTACTATCACTGAGCGACTCCTGACTTACTTCGTCGGGACTAGACACCAGACAGGATACGTTTTAGAATTTGAAATTGTTTATTATGAAGAAATTTTGATACTGGCAGAATGTGCTAATTGCACCATTGCCATATATGAAAAGAAAAATAAAGTGTTAAGTAAATTATGTAGTGTATCGACCGCACTCTCGGTATTGTTTTATTTATATACTTTATTGTACACATAAATGGTAAAAATAGTTACAAAAGAAAATATATACAAATGACGTGCTTATTTATCTCTTTAGAAGATTTCTACCAGAAAACCTGGGTAAGTGAAAAGTACTTTGATGTCGATTTTGAATTTTTTTTTTTTTAATATTGTGTTTAAATAGAAACATGTTTTAACATTTGATTTTAAATATAAGCAATTGTGTTATTTTTTAATTTCACTCAATATCTGAGAAATTAGAACCGACAAATGAGGTCCCTTTTCTTTGATAATGTCACATAATAATGACTAACTAAAATGACTCACATCAGCGTAATTTTCAATATTGTTGATAAAATTTCGTACCATGACACCTTTTTAAAATTAACCCCCGAGATGCCAACACTACAAAGGACCAGATAAATAAGTATAAAGTGAAGGGCCACTCGTTAATTGTGTCTCGTCAAGCGAAGCCAGCTAAAAGGTATACTTACAGGTTGTCAAGCAAAACATTGTAACTGATAAATTTTGAATTTTGAAACAATTTTTTGTTGTATTTTATTGTATTGTTTTAAGAATCAGCAGGTTAATTTTAACTTTATTGTTGTGATAACTTTAAGAAATTTGTTACGAAAAGGGATCAATAATTAAATTCCGTGACTTCACAAAATAAAAAAAGTCACAAGATCCATATCCTGGTTAAAGAACTTATGAGAGAGAACCGACAAGAGCACTCGTTCACTATTTTGTGCTGCAGCTTCAAAAGTACAGATAGCCAATTAGCCATGTTTATGTTTATTATTGTACTGCCTGAGCGTTGGAGTTCCATGGAATCCTATAGAAGGGAGATATGGTTCGGAACGCGAAGAGCACTGCATTTGCGGCAGTGTCCGGATACTCTCTGCGGACCTTGAAATTTCAGGTGAGGGATATACGTGGAGATGTCGCGCCGGTTCGTACCCATATCCGCAGTAGGTTTCGAAGGCGAAGAGCCTCTAGTCGATAGAATAATGTAGGTAAGGGAAGTCGGCAAATTGGATCCGTAACTTCGGAATAAGGATTGGCTCTGAGGACCGGGGCGTGTCGGGTTTGGACGGGAAGCGGATGCGGCCGGTGCCGGGCCTGGTCAATGCTCTCCTCCGTCCTCTCTCTCCGTGTGTGTCTCCTCTCTTTGTCCGTCGTCTCGGTGTTGTCTCGTCGTCCTCTCGTGAGGGCGGCGGGCGCGCTGGGGTGCGTGTGGGGCGGGGATTTCATGTGTGGTTGGAGTCCGGGGCGGTTCGGATTATTTTTGCATCACAAAGCGAGATATCGACATATCTAAGCACAATTTAATATAGTGCGTACAGAAATGTTAAATCTAATTAACATCTCAATAATGTGACGACAGAACGATTGACATTGTAGCAATAAATTTAATTGTAAATAAGCTAGTGGTTAAAATTAAATAAAAAAAAGAAAAGATAGTAAAATGCGTGAGAAAAAACAAAGGGAGACCTACCTAATTATTACGTTCTGTAGTCAGAGTGCGTTTGACTTTTTTCTTGAACTATTTTGGCAATAGTGCATTTTACCATGAGCATGTTCCGATGATTCGGTTAGTTGTTTCTTATAGGAGCTAGGATCCGCCAAAAATAAAAAAAATGTCCCGCTGCAAGAAGGGAAATGTGCAAATTTAACAACTGTTTTTTTAAAGCAAAATATTAAAATCAATTATATTTTGGGGGAGGAAAGAGGGGAATACGAACCTTCAATTTTCTCGATTTTTTTTCGTAGGTGTTATTAATTCAAAGTGCATCTGTCCCTTTTTCTCAAAGAATCTGTCCTTCGCTCATCTGTCTCTTGTCTCATCGCTCGCTGCTGAGACAGTTATAAGTTATAATTTATATAAATTACAGTTAAAACAGACAAGTTAAATTACAGTTAAATTACAGACAGTTATAATTTATAAAAATAACCTATATAAATATTCGCTCATCCTGCTCTCTTGAGTCTAGATTACAAACATCCGATTACATCAGTCTCAAGAAATACGATATTTGTCATGGATCAAATACCAAATACTGTAAACCAAACAACGGACGAACACAAATATACTTGTCATGTCTGTAGAATACCTTACAGTTGGATAGATTCTAGGAAAATATTTAAAGATCTTTGCACGCGTACAGAAAACACTATATTAAACATAACGTTTTATAATATTTCACCCTTTAACATCAGTACAGAATGACAATTGGTGATTTAAAAGTGGATTGGGAAAAAGGGTTGTGAAAATGAGTAATAAAAAGTATAACGAAACGAGGCATTTCCCTCTTACTATCTTCGACACCGCATTTGGGTTGGACAAGGAGTATAGAGTACAACGTAAATGCTTTCTTCTATTCGATGGGAGAGGATAGGATAAGATATAGGGTGGGAAAAAATGGACTCTAGCATATCTCAGTCACTCTCGCAACAAGTACATAGTGTATTTTATGGCAGTCGTGTATGAGAGCCAGTCGAACGCGTCCAGTCGGTTGCGGGATTGCAGCATACACCGCCAAGCACTTAGTCAGGATTTTATCCAGGGAGGGGCAAGGCAATCAATTTTCAAGTAATTTTTAATTATACGGGAAGACCCTATGTCAGAGGGGGACAAGCACCCATTCTGCCCCAACGTGGCTACGCACATGTGCACCGCACCCCTCATAAGTAATTTTCATTTTCCGGTAAACAGTTATTATTTTCCAGTTCCTAATTATCCTTTCTGTTATTCTATTTAACAGTGAAATTATATTTTATACTTGTAACTCGAATATAATTTTTTTGTCACTTACAATGTTTTATTGTGATCCGTGGTGTCCTTTCGTCCTATACAAACTTAACTGTACCGTACTCCGGATATTTTAATTAGTGTGGATAGGACTTCTTTTTCTTATTACGGCTTAGATCTACTTTTGGTCGCAGTTTAATAATCCTGTGAGATTATCTTCTGAAGATTTCTTGGGAAAGATTTTTTTATTGTACTCTTCACCTTTCTCTGTTTCCCTAGTTTGCCTGTCTACTTAAAAGTTTTGTTTATGACGTTACCGTTTTATAAAACATACATAAAAATTTGTGAAAATATTTTGGAATCAATAAAACAGTTGCAGTACCATACCTATATAATCATACCATACATAGCGCCGTAACGCTTCCCATGTTTCTAGCTAGCTCGGCGGTGAAGGAAACATCGTGAGTTTTTCTTGTACTTATATGTACAGTTTACTTATGTATTAAAGTGGGTAGTTATAAATAAATTAACCACATAGATGGAGATACGGGCAGAGTCCTGCAACGATAAGGTTTTGAAAATATTTTGTCGCAGCCATTTTCCATTTTAAACATAATTAAATTCTAAACAACGTACAGTTTAATCCTATGAAAGCGGTATGAAACCGAGTTCGCCGCATTGTTTGCTGAAACTTAATGGAAAGTTTCGCTTAAACTAGTGGCGGTGGTTTTGTTAAATTGCGACTTCTTGTTTAGTATACAGACCAGACATTGAAATGTGTATAAAATTTAGACATACTATATTTAGATTTGAAATGGGAAATACTGAAAGTGGCAGCAAATCGATCGCGACAAATTTAAAGGTGAGTTTAGGTTCTGTTTAGGTTTAGGTTCTATAGATTTTTAATATATAATTATTTATACAAAAGTCAAGAATCAGTTATTTAAAAATAGTTTGTTTTGTTGATCATTATTTGCTGCCCTTTGAATATTTTCTTGCTGGTCGTTTTAAAAGCCTTTAAAAACAGCACATTGAAGTGATAATGGCTAGGTCATATATGCTGCAGGACAGACGATCGATGGGGTAGATGAGCCCTTGAATGGAGAGCACTTACCGGGAGGACTGACGAGTCACGAGGACTGACCATTTGAATATCATCGGTAGTGGCTGGATGAGAAGAGTCGAAGACCATGTGTAGTGGAGAGCCTTAGGAGAGACCTATATCCAACAGTGGAGACCCATAGGGTGATGGTATGGCATATGTATAGATTTTGATCTGGTGGAGTATTAAAACTTCGTTTATCGAGAATTTTTCACATTTAACTTTCGACTGGTAGAGAAAGATTTAAGGCATTAAGTCCACCTCTGTAACATATAGTGTAAAAAGAGTACCTAAATAAGTAAAAAAGTATACATAAAAACAGAGGTTCGAGCCGAGGGTGACAAAAAAGAGCGATAAGGAAACCCACGTGGCTGAGAATTAAACTATAGCTGAGTCTTTGCGTGTACGTGTATATATCTCTGGAACCACGATACTAGCAATTCTACGTTGCATTATTTACTTAATCATTGTACTTTACTCTCCATTCTACCACCCCCAAATTTATTCATTACATTTCTTCAATCTTATGTTTAACTTCTTCTTCGATTTGATGGCAGATAGCAGTGTCAGTCGTCGACTAGAGCGCGACGACTATTTTGTCAATGTCACGTATAAATGAATTTCAAATAAATACGGCGTCCCTCAGTAAAGTGATTGTAGGTTTACTGAGGACAGTTGGACTCTTTGGAGGTACAAGAAAAACGCATTCTCATGCTTTTATTTGATTATCATAAACATTTCGCACAAACATGACACTTTGAACTTAAATAAACTATCTCTATTAAACCACAATTACATAATTTTTATAGTACTTAATCAAACAAAAACTCAATATCACTTCTCGAGTTAGCGCCAAAACGCTTATTTTTGACTGATGTTGACATGCAGCGCGGAGGTCTATGGTATGGTATTACGCTTACCAATGAATCCTAATTTTAAATAGGTATCTTGTTATAACCCAACTAAATAAATAGGTATAATAAAAGAAAACACCAAAAATTGATATTATTTTATTCGTAGTTAATCAACAAAGTTTATTATTTAAATGATTTTATACATATATTTTAATTATTATAATTTTATAAATATAATTGAATTACCTACAGCATGTATTTTTTTTTATAGAGAAGTGGGCGGACGAGCAAGCGATCCCACCTGATGGTAAGTGTTTGTTACCGCCGCCCATGGACACCTACAACATCAGGGGGTGTGCGGGTGCGCCGCCGATCTTGCAAAATCGTCTTCACAGCTTTCTTGAAGAACCCCATATTGTAGCTTAATAGAAAGACCTCTTGAGGCAGTTTGTTCTCACAGCCTACGGGTTCGCGGTATAAAATGATTTTTAGACCGAACAGTACGCGACACCTCCGTATGGAGGAAATGCGGATGGACCGCACTTCCATGACGGAAGGTGCGCTTGTAGAAACCCGACGTGGGAATCATATTGAACAATTCTTCAGAGCATTCTCCATTGTATAAGAGGTAGAACACACAGAGAGACGCAACGTTTCTCCGAATATTGAGGGGTACTAAACCGCCTATGTGAGTGGGATCGTCGACAATACGAACATCACGTCGTTAGATGGAGTCAAATGAGTCCAATTTATATTTCGGTGCGCCTGCCCAGAGATGTGAACAGTACTCCATATGGGGCCTAACGTGAGCTTTGTAAAGCATTAGGAATTGCCCAGGGGTGAAGTACCGCTTCGCTCTGTTCAGCACACCGAGCTTTTTATAGGCCATTTTGGTTTTTTTTTTCCAGATGACCCCTAAATTCGACTTTGCTGGAAATGTCGACACCAAGGATCCCGATACTCTACGAGATCTTAAGAGGTATGCTCTGAAAGCGAAGTGCTACGACAAAAGGGGATTTTTTCCTCCAAAGTATCAATTTATTAGATTGGGTTGAATTCTGGATCCTTCCTCTGACATTAGTTTATATAGGTATATCACTAGCTTCCACCCGCGGCTTTGCTCGCGTGGACTAAGCAGTTGTAAAAGCACCGACATGACGGATTTCACAGATGAAAATCCATCTATTAATTTGAAAATGACACATATACCAGTTTTCCTTCTGGATACAGCTATACAATAATTAAAACTGGATCGAAATCCGTTCAGTAGATTTTACGTGATGCTCAGACAAACAGACATACAGACAACAATATTAAAAACTACAGTTTTGGTTTCTGTAGCTTATATAGCGACGGCCAAACATTTAAAGAAAATTTAAGCCAATGTACAGACTCAACCCTTTTACTGTTTTACTATATGTATAGATGTGGAACATGTGAATGCCTATAATTTAGGTGCATACGTACCTACGTATGCACCTACGTATGCAGTGTATACGTATATCAATAGTTATAATGTTGTAATACAATGTTTCCGTATGTACTCTAGTTTGTAAGTCTATCTTAAATAAATAAAATCAAGTCATCATGATACAGAACTTGAACTAGAAATAAAACCCTATATGGTCGATACTTGGCAGGTGACGGCGACTTAATAATTCACCAGCTCTGTCATTGGTACACGTA
The DNA here is from genome assembly GCA_914767545.1 of Sesia apiformis. Taxonomy (NCBI): domain Eukaryota; kingdom Metazoa; phylum Arthropoda; class Insecta; order Lepidoptera; family Sesiidae; genus Sesia; species Sesia apiformis. The sequence continues at coordinate 4,202,239 of OU611968.1, forward strand.
GTTCTATACCATAGTATCTACTGAAAATATCAAGAGTAATCGTACAATAGTAAATCTTATGGCGTGGACATAAAAGCGAAAATGGAACAAAATTGTTAGATAATCCAGTCGTATTATATACGGTAATATGACTCAATATACTTACATGTACGTACTTACATATGAGGAATTAGTGCTGTAATCTTATGACTTATGAAGATCGTTGTTAAAAGTGTTTGCCCTAGTTGTATTAATTATTATACCTAGTTCGTCTTGATATCCATATAAAGTTATTGAAAAAACACCAGAAACCCTTGGGCAATGAATTATCTACCGGTTTCAAAACAGTAAACATTTGTTTTATGCCTTTTTATTTTAATAATATTTTTTGTTGCTTTAACCTACGATGCGTGTCATATACAGAATGCACGAATGAGTTTTATATTAATTAGAATGGCATTTGGAGTGATAAATAATGAACGCCAGTCGATAACTGAACAGTATTTGATTGCAATGGCCTAAATTTACCATTCCATCAGCCTGTGTCTCTCAATTGCCGGATATAGGCCTCTCCCAAGGACTGTCACTACAGATGGTCTGGTGGTGTACTCTGCTCATCCAGTCACCACTGTTGACTTTCTTTATGCCGGTCAGTTCACCTGGCATGTTAGGAATGTTTTTTGGTCGTTATGCGTATTAGTCATTCGGCATGTTGGTAAATTTTGCGTATTAGTCATTCTGCGTGTTGGTCGTTTTGCGTATTAGTTATTCTGCGTGTTGGTCGTTTTACGTATTAGTCGTTCTGCGTATTGGTCGATTTGCTTATTAGTCATTCTGCGTGTTGGTCGTTTTACGTATTAGTCATTCTGCGTGTTGGTCGTTTTGCGTATGAGTCATTCTGCGTGTTGGTCGCTTTACGATTTAGTCGTTCTGCGTATTGGTCGATTTGCGTATTAGTCATTCTGCGTATTGGTTGGTAGTTGCGTTAACTGAAATTGGTCATTATGCAAGTGATCGGTATTAAATTCAAATTCATTTATTAGCCTATAATGTGGTGTATAATTAATTAATAGCTGTAACAATATTTGTTGAAATCAAAACGTTTCGATATTACAATTAAACTGCAAGAGATTAAAGATTAAGATTAACTGCAAATATTTAAATTTTATTGTTAAAAATCTACATGAATACTGGCCAAAGTGTCATATCATAAAAAACATTGAATGTCGACATTATTATCAATAATAAAATTCAGAACGCTACAACGATTTATAATAAGTGTAAATTATCTAGCTAATTAATACTTAAGATTATAATAATTACTAGAAATATCGTCAAAAATATTGGATGAATTTCCAATAACAGTCCCGTTTTAGTTTACTAAAGTAACAATTCATTTGAACAAATTTTGTAGGTACTTACAAATAAATAAATAAGTAAGTAAATTCTGTCGTAGAATTTAAAAGCTATTGTGTAATTATCTATTATATTGTATATTAATATATAATACAAGTATGTACTATCTTATTATTATTATTATTTCATATATCTTGTAATTAGCTATATTATATTAACTATAGACAACAAGCACTACTTACTTATGTAGATCGGTATGTACCTAGGTTCGTTTCAGATTCATCCATTAGCCATATATATTATCATCAGTCTGCTCTATTAAGGCAGAAAATCAAAGGCGTTCGTGATAACATTCGCGTTGCTGTCATAGGGTTTTTTAATTTTTGAACAATAAAAAATAAAAACTTGCTGTGGGGGCGCCACATTTGCTTTCTTCATAGCTAGTGAGTGTTGTCAGTATCTAGAAGATATTAGTTCTATTAGTTCTACGCATCATGGCGAGGTTTTTTATTTTCTTGGTCACGCTATAGTTACTAATATTGTAACAATACTCTTTAATGGTATGTTTTTACATTCACAGTTTACTTTTATAAAATCAGTTTAAGTGCCTTTCATTTGTTTCAATGTTTATTTTTTTAATACTTTTATTGATAAATAAATTTCTGGAGTGAATACTGGGTGATCTTTATTTCCTAAGAACCTCATTACTATTAGGTATTAGATTTTGTCTGCGACTTTGTTGGCGTGGTCAACTTAAATTGTCGCTTATGTGTCAATCTATTTGGCAAGTTTCAACAGAATGGGTTCAGCCGTTTCGACGTGATTGAGTAACAAACATCCGAATTTTCGCATTTGGGATTATTATTGGGCGTATTATTGGGATTAGTAAATATTTTATCAATTTATAGAGCGGTCGCCATAACTGCAGTCGCCAACGAAAAATGTTCATACACATATTTGTGTCTAAAATTGGCTTTCCGAATACTTACTCCACTTTAAATGTATCAAAAGAAAATACGGCATTTGTTCGGTTTTGTGGCAATGAAGTAAACTGATATGACTAAATATTTTTGATTATAAATCGGCCTTTACACTTATCTGAAAGTAAATTAGTAGATTAGTAAAATTTTGATTAACTTCAAACAGACAATTCGATAAATAATAATGTGCATCTAAGATATCGGTTTCTTATGTGCGATATTGAAGTCAGATATAAGATAAGCTTATACACATCATTGAAGTCTTGTTCGGCTCCAAGGTCAAGGCCGGCGGCGCATCTGTATGCCCCTGGTGTTGCAGGTGTCCATGGGCGGTGGTAACACTAATCATCATCTATATAAAAACAAAATACGACAAGCTCTGAGGAACTACAGTACATCTTAAATATTGGACGCCCCAATCCGCTCGGCCAGATGGCGTTTTAAGGCCATACATCCCTCATGCACAAGACAATATGTATGAAGAGGCTCATATCCAGCAGTGGGTTAAGGGTGTAGATTGTTGGTCTGAGATCTCGATTTCGAGCGACCGCAGCGCCAAAGTTTAATGTAACATCCGACTGGGCGGATGAATGACCTAGAGAGCGCGATTTTCAAAATGTTTTGCAACAAACGTTCCACGTTGAGAAATTGTTATTGAACTTGAATATTTACAGCATAACAATAACGTTGAATTTTTGGAAACTAGCTGTTGATTCTTTTTAATAGATTAATAAGAGTAGTTGAGACACAATTTTTATGTTTTTCTATCATTTGACATCTGACATTTTTGTATTCTACTTACCTAAAATTCCAACTATTTATTTATTTGTAATTTCACTACCAAAATTTATTCTAATTCGTAAAATATTCATTCAATAAAATAATTGCAAATTCAGTAGGAAGTGTGTTTATCTCTACGCAAGGAAATGTGCCTATTGCGTAAACTCAAATACTTACTTTTTGTTTACGATCACCTCGTCGATATCTAAAAAAAATCCTAGGGTTTTAAAAAAAATGTCAATAAATGAAACACAAGTATAAAAATGATTTATTTACTACACAATAACAAATATGAGTCGCCATTACTCGCTATCTCAAAAGCGTGCTAGGGTTGTACAAAAATTAGTAAATAATTCATTTATTTACTAATTTTAACAGAAGTTTGTAAATTATTAATATACTAATTAAAAGTATGTAATTAAACAATAACGAAATATGAGTTCAAAATTCTAATGGTTTTTCATTCGATTACGGATCAAGTTCTGATTTCTGCTAATTTGATGATAAAATCAATGGCTATCACAAAACCTATCAGAATGAAAACGTTACCAGCTGCCCGATTCACGTAAGTAATAAAAACCGTAGCGCAGTGACGTCACTTCGTTTTTTGCAAATTTAGCCCTTTTAACCGACTTAAAAAAAGGAGAATTCTCAATTCGCTGTATTTTTGAACCAATTTTTATGATTCTTTACACCAGGTAACTCAGAAATTGTATAGTAATTGAGCTATTGGAAGATTTATGACAATCCAAGACTAGATAAGTAAGTGCGTTTAAAACAGAAAACCAAAAGGCGATTTCTAAGTTCCTAAGTTAAAACGACTTTTGGACTGGCGTGTTTACGTGAATCGACTGGCTGGGTAGTTAAGTTACCTGTATCTTTCAAAATCATTAGGCGTTCTTCTCTTTCATAACACGTAAAGCTCTTTCTTTCCTCTCTTTCATAGCCTCTATGATACTGGGCGCGTCACGAATGGGCATGCTTCGTGACTGCCGAGGATCAACTAATTCTGGAAGTAGGCAATCGTAATAAAACCTAACTAATTTCATCTCCATTTTCTCCTCCCAAAATTTGTCGTCCTTTTCTATAATATAAACTTTCATAGGTACAGTAGCACCAAACCAGATGCCAAGCATGCAAACGTTTCTTTTAGTAATATGTACCTGTCCCTGAATTTGGAAATACCAGTTATGATTTTTATTTATGACATAACCCTTGGAAGCCTTGTCCTTAACCCAAAAGGTATGTTTGGCCATTGCTTCATCAAGAGTCATGCCAGCTAAAGAATGTGGGCACTTAATTTCAATTAAACCGTTTGCATAAATGCCATCTGGTGTAGTACCAAGAAATTCATATTGATCGTCGACGAACAAACCGCAACCTTGTATACTAATATTCTCTTGAATTTCTAACTGTTTAATTGCGGTTTCTTCGTTTTCGATACCGTACCGTACAGCAGGCAAACTGGAGATATTACTACCATAAACGATTTTACGAACAAGAACAGCACAACTTGTGCTCTCTCGTTTTTTACAAACTTCCCCGAACGATGATGAGGTTAGTAATTTTCTCCTTGTACTCATCCACTCAGAACTACTTCTTTGCAAATGGGTCGACCTTTCAAGCTCCTCTCTTTCAGCACAAGACAACTTTAAATCGGCTAAAAAAGATGACTTGGCTTTCTCATATAATTCTGGACTCAGATCAGGTTTTTCGCAGTTTGGTCCATAGTGAGCGTCTTTCGATACAGCGCTGTGGCTCTTTTTCAATCTTAATTTAGGTTTAGCAATTAAACGGATTCTACGATTACAATTTTCCACTTTCGCGATCAAAGGATTAGGACTAGATTTAAATATTACTTCATGAGTTTTACTATGAATCGATCCTGTATTAAAAGACACAACAGCAGCTGCGCATCGGCCCGCATAAGAACCACGGGAAGAATAATTTACACGCTTACCCCCTACTAATTTGGCAATCACTGCGTTAAAACTTTCAACTATATTACTTGTACAATTATGAATTAAACTTCTAGAATGATATGACAGTCTTTTACTTAAAATGTGTACCGCGTCCATTAATCCGCATCCAACAATTGCTGGAAGCAACCCAACAGGTTCTATTCGACGAGTATCAGGTCTACAGAAATACTCCTTGCAATATTGGTGATTACCAAATACGTGTTGTGGACCATTTAGGATATCTTCACTAAGATTTTTTATTTTTTCTTCGAGTGACTGATTTTGATCGCCCCAATATTTAATAGCGCATTTTACACCCGTTCTTAAACGCAAATACCTTTCTTTTAGGAATTTCCGCAATTCGCAAGGATACTTAGTGTCTTTCGACAGTTTCTCCAAGCTATTGCAGTAGTTTCGTAAAAGATGATTTTTGCATTCAATTTTCTCTACTGTTAAATTACCGTACGGTCGCGAATCTAATATTTTTTTATAAGTACTGGAATCGCCGTCTGCTACAAATTTATTATAAATTACACCGTGATCAACAATGGAACGTTTAAACCCCTCAACTATTATGGTCGATTCCATACCGGTAGATGATCCCGAATAATTCTTGAAACAACGGTGTTCCGAGGGCTGACTGTCGTTCTTTGCGGCTCGTGCACAAACTACGCAGTATTTATTTTTAACTCCAAAAAACAATACTTTATTAGTTTTAATGCCAATTATCGCAGCTGCGCCGGACAAGGCGGAAAAATTCTTACCATAAGATCTCTTGCTCCAACAACCGTCAACAGCAACAAATATTAATGGTGTACCATTTTTATCAACACTACCTATAGACACTGCGTACTCCGCTTCTTCCTTGACAGCTTCTGCCATGGAATGTGCTGCTGTCTTTTCCCACCAATCGCAAACCGTATTATTAATTTCATTGTATAATGAAGGTGACATGATTGGTAGGGCTACTGCGGCAGTTAATGTTTTTAACTGATAGTAGCTCCCACCAGATGATATGATACCAGATACAATTTGATTATTCACTTCCATTCTATCTTCTTTCTTTTCAATCAAACACACAGTAAATTTCATACTACACATACTACATTTCATGATGAGTTTTGAGTCCAGACCAACTTTTACTTCACCTATTATACTGAGGTAACTTAACTTACAATCCATTGGACCGTGGTCCCCTATGGCCTGAAGAGCTTTAAAAAAAAAAGAAACGTCTACAACTCTACGCCCAACTTCCATTTCATCCACCTTTCCCTCTTGGTCGTTTTCAATAACTAGTTCCTGTAAAGAAAGATAATGGCTTGATTTTTTTTATAAAAAATAATTAAAAATTTAAAAAAATGCAAAAGAATTAATACAATATTAGGTTCCTGATGAATAGAAATTATAATTTCTTTACGCATTAGGTATTGTTTTTTTATGACGTCACCTATTTGAACGTAAATTTTCTTTTGAGAAAGTAATTGAGAAGTATTTCGGTACTAAGGTGTTTGTCTCTCGATGAAAATAATAAATATTGCAAGAAAAATCTATAGGTAGGTATTGAGATTTTGTCTTCGCCCATCACTAACTAAGTAGTTTGTTTATTTATGTAACAAGTCTACAAGAATTACGTATAACAACTTACCTCTATACAGCGCGTAGCATTGTTGCTCAGAGTCTCGGCCCCAAGGTTTTCTTTATTTTCAATACTGGAAATATTATTCATCAATATTATCCACTTTTTATTTATTTTGTACAACCCTAAGCCAGACGCTAGGCGCCTCGCGTCTGTTTGGCGGTATAGGTATGTCGACAAAGTTGCGCTGTCGCCTACCTACTTCCACAATTTGATATTTAGACAATACTAGCCGACCCGGCGAACTCCGTATCGCCTTTTTTTTTTTTAAAAATCCTATTATTTTGATATTACATACAGATACTTCAATTTTATTTATCAGTATAGATATAGATAATACAAACCAATATTTACATGTTATTGTAGGTATATGTCTGAATCGGGCGATCTAAATCATATGACATATTGTATTAGCTTTGTAATGTACCCTGTTCAAATGCGATAATAAATAAGTAGGGAGGAACTTACATTTTATTCCGAGATCTTTTGGCTTTCATATTTTTATAATGCGTACAAAACTTTTTTTTCCCTGGCATGCCATTCAAATTCAATCAGTCCTGCGAAAAAAATAGCCTATGTTACTCAGTGATAATGTAGCTTTCGAATGATAAAAGAATTATTAAAATCAGTCCAGTACTTTTTGAGTTTATTCGTTACATACAAAAATCCAAATCTTTCCTCTTTATAATACCTATTAGTGTAGATATTGTATTTTTTACGATTTATATCTAGTTCCATCATGGTTTTCTTTCAGACATTCATTATATCGATACTTTCTACTAACTGAAAATAAATTAATTATAAAAATGTTATACTTACAGTTTTTTACAAAAAACACAAATTCACAATACGTAATTCTGCTGTCTGCAGCCGACAAGCGTGGTGTCGCGTTCACTTACAGAAAGGAACTGCCGCTGCAGACCACCGAGATTGCACGAATGAAACGAACGTTTTATCCCATACATTTGTGTATGAAAAATTTACCTTAAAATATATCTAGATTTTAGGGCTTTAAAAGAGGAAGTCTTTGTTTGTAAAGGTATAAAAAGAAGTATACAGCTATACTTATTGGTTTCTTCAGTGTTCAAAAAGTGTTTCTTTTTATCAATTTGTGTTGATTTATGGGGTTAAATCTGAAAAATACGAAGTCATGTTTTTGCATTTTTACTCAATTTTGTGCGTTTGTTGACGTTTATTATATAACAACTATTAGGTTTAAGAGTTTAATATAAGCATGAACATACTTATTGGTCTTTGATTGTAATATATACAAATTATCATTGATATCAATCATATGTAAATAGGTTAAATATGAAAAATCGTAACACTCTTTTCGGTGATTTTCACGATCTACACCCTTAATATCCAGCCGTTGTAGTCAACGGCTGGATAAGGTTACGTAGATTTGTACGACGCGTAGGTGTGATACCGTTTGTTTTGTACTTACTCAACCAACCGCAACGAGAACACATACCTACGAGATAGGCCTCGTTGTGTTCCAAGAACGACAGGTTTAAATTAAATTCCCCGTTCGTCGCTTCGTTACGTACGTGTCGCTGTCGCGCGCGGCCAATTTAGAGATTTTTCTCCCCCCATTGCGATCATATTTTCTCGGTTCTAACGAGATTACCGTACCGAGAATGCCTTCTCGTATAATTTATGTTATTATAGAATTGGGGCACATTTGCAGAATAAATAATTTATTTCATTTTAGAAAATGTATCTATTGGTAATGTTTTTCTATCTAGAGAAAGATGTACATATGGCATAGCTATCGTTTGTACAAATTTCCTTCTAACGTTTTTTATTCGTATTATGTTGAGCTTTAGTGATATTTTTTCATACGGTTAAAATATAAATAAGGCATAAAATTGACAGATTGTTTTATTATCTCTAATAACCTTATACATCTTGTACTAACCGCCAAACTAATGCCCGAGTATCATGTGCTATACGTTAGATTAATTAATAAAATATAGGTATATTAATAAAATGTTAGCGAGGCGTAGTGACATAGATGTTTTCTTCTCAAATGGGGGGGTTCTGAGCAGATATAGGGTGGAATTCTCAGAGAAGTAGTTTTAAAAATGTACTGGTTTTTATAAACTGTAATGTACCTTCTGTTATGTTTAAATAAATAAATTATGAAAACAATAACGTCGTTTTTTTCATTGTTTTATGCTATCAGACTAGTCGTTGTCACAATAATCTTTTGAGTATTGTCCAACGAACTACTTGCTAAGCTTGCTATACTGAATCCCTAAGAACTGGCAGCTAATGCAAACCTAAATTTAAATTCGCTCCAATTCGTCCGTTGGCACGCCCCCTGATGCGCTGCCTACCTTAGCAGATTAAGGAATGGATTTGGAGAAAGTTGTGGGAAAATGGGGAGGGATAGGATGGGAATGGGCTCTGGCAGGTACATCTCACTCACTACCGAAACAGGCATCGGCAGCGCATCCGGGGGCATGCCAAAGTTTGTCATTTTGTACTAATGTTGGCATGTATCACGGATGTCTATGGGCTACAGTATCCACTTACCATCAGGTGGACTGTATGCTCATCTGCCACCTTCGTCCATAAAAAAAAAACACGTACGTACATTAGGGAAATAGGATAAAGTGAGAAATGCAGTACATTTCAAGGTAGTGAGAGAGGGGTTGGAGCGTGGATTGCAGTCTGCACTCTCCCCCTCAATGCCTACGGCACTTCAGTAAATTACTTGTAGATCGCTATTGTGCGCATGGAACTCAATTAGTTCCATATAAATCATAAATATCGATATAAAAACACCTTATTGGGGTTTAACTAACCTGCCTAACCTCCCATATACACGTATATTAAACGGTATATTCCGGAAGGCGTTCCCATCCGTCTTCAATTTACTCATATCAATGTACCGACGAACCTCGCAAGGACCTGCTTCTGTTCGTAAGCTTCGCAGTGACGATCTGTACAGGCCTTAATGTCTCACGACAATGACGCTTCATTTCACGCTCGCTTTCACCACAATTTTGTTTTTAAACACCTTTTACCTCATACTACACAATATCACAATCTAGCTTTCTTGTTTCCGAGACGGTTACAGTACATAAATAAATAAAACAAGCTTTTTACGAGAATTTTTCTAAAGTCGTAGATCAGGTATACTCAACTAGCAAAATGGCATTTATGGAATACATTTTTGTTTATGGGCAAATTCGGCAGACGAGCGTACAGTGCACCTGATGGTAAATGGATACTGTCGCTCCTATGAGCGTCTATACATCCGCATATACATTTGCTATGTCTATACATCCGCGATACATGCCAACATTAGTCCAAAATGACAAACGTGGGCACGCCCTCGGATGCGCCTACCTTTGGAGATATAGAAATGGATTCCAAAGATGGATTCTCTGTTCGAGCTGGTGTACTTCCTCAAGGCTTGTGGTAGCTGCTTCCTTATCCCTTAGTCGCCTTTTACGATCCCAACGGGAACAGATGGGGTGGTGCTATTGGATGCTATTTATTTCTTTTTTTATGACATTTGTTGAGGGGGAGAGTGCACGCTGCAATCCAACAGCCGCTGAACGCGCTCGACTGGCCACTTTACCCCCCCTCTCACAGAAGACTACTTTGAAATGTACTGCATTTCCCACTTTATGTTATTTCCCTAATGTAAGTTACGTGTTTCGGTAGTGAGTGAGATGTGCCAGGGCCCATTTCCATCCTATCCCTCCCCATTTTCCCAATCCATTCCTTAATCTGCAAAGGTACGCAGCGCATTCGGGGGCGTGCCAATGATTGTCATTCTGGACTGATGTTGGCATGTATCGCAGTAGTCTATGGACGACAGTATCCGCTGACCATCAGGTGGACTGTACGCTAGTCTGCCGCCTTTTTCTATAAAAAAAATAATACAGTATACTTAATAGAAAATCAACTTTATTTCAACTGTGTCCGTTCCAGTCGAAGCGTAGTAACAACTCAACATTTGTAACTCAGTGTCTCGCAAAAACACTGCTAAACAATTTCACGCGTAGAAACGATCACGTGACCCTCGTCACAGCCTGATCCTTTTGTCTTGTCCAAACGGGTCTTAGTTACGTAAACACACTTGTAAGTAATTCCCAAGTAAGGGTGATAACCAGGAAACTGGATTATATGCATGCATGCAATATAAAAAGGGGTAAATACATGCAAATGTTGCATTATAAATATCTTCTTCTTCTATCCTATTAATATTATAAAGGCGAAAGTTTGTGAGGATGGATGTATGGATGTTTGTTACTCTTTCATGCAAAAACTACTCAATTTTAATGATTTTATTGAAACTTTACAATAATATAGCTCATACATCAGAATAACACGTTGGCTATATTTTATGTTGAAATTTTGAAAAAAAAAAACTTATAAACCGAAGCGAAGCGATGGCGGGTCGCTAGTAAATAATAAAATCGTAACAGTCATGTAATATTTTTTGAAAAAAGTGATTGTATTAAAAATTATAAAGTAAAAGTGATGCAGAGACCAAAACAACAATTGTTAGAATTTTTGTTTGTCCGAACGCGCGGGCATCACGCAAAAAGCACGGGATCGATTTTAATGAAACTCTGCATAATTATAACTTAGGTGCCGGGTCATTAGAGTATTTAGTATTTTAATTTTAGTATTTTCCCACGGGAATCACTCTGAAGTTCACGTGTACGAAGTCGCTTGCACTTGCAGTTCTAAAATTGCAGTTCGCATAATAAAATAAGAGAAAAATATCGAATCATTTTGCTAAAAAGTAACAATAAATTACAGAATTCATTGTTAATGATAGTAGCTAATTAGTGTCCATCGGCTTTCGAATAGCATCACATTTACTATCGAAACATGTACGTACATTGAGCCGATGGGATTTTAGGGTAGCGGGGTAACGTGGCCGTCGAGTATGTCCAGTGGATTGCAGAGTGCACCGTCCCTTTCCCCAAATATGGTGTAATAGTACATTAATGTCTAGGTCCGAAATAAAGCAATTGACGGCCGAGTAATATTGGAAGGACGAGGCGAAGCCGAGTCCTTTTTTTATAAACGAGGTCGTTAATTGCTATTTCGGCCGAGACTTGTATAGTACTTTTCTCTAATTTGCGAGGAAACAATAAACAAATTAATTCAAGAAACAGAAGTTTCATTCCTGTCAATTCTACTGCCCGCGGTTTTTGTTCTTTTTTAAACTTTTGAAAAGAAATGCACATTCAACCTTTATAATAATAAATATCGTGTACCTAAAAAAACCCAATTTATGTTAGTGTGCACTAAAAATAACCTCGCTACTGTCCAGCAATCTCTATTATTGTCGTTTTGGAAATTGCTGGCGTGCGTACAGAAAAGAGCCGATAGACGTATTCTTTTTTTAAAATAATGATGCCATTTCCGAGCAAGTAGGAGAAAAATAATAAATATACCACTTTCTAGTATGCCAATATCAGCCAAGAATGACAAACTTTACTACGCCCTCGGATGCGCCGAGTACCTTCGGAGATTTAGGACTCAGATTAAGTAAGATTATTTTGGTTGATTCAGGAATGGAATGAAGGACTGGGAATGGTAGGGAATGAAGAGATAAAGAGATTGTCGCATCTATTTATACTCTCCATTGATTCCTGCGTATGGAATGGGGACTAAAGATAATAATGATAATCTACTTTAATGACAATAATAATCACATCGAGCATTTCTAAGACCCATTTATTTTTGATCTTTATCTACATTTATTTCCACTTATTGTTCCATACAACGCATAGTATTATAATAAAATTTCAGAGGTCTTATTAAGCTGGATACTGTACACTTTGAGTTTAATTATATCCTGAATTAGACTACGACGTTAAAGAGTGAGTCGTTTTGTCGCTTGAGTGATCATTAAGTCGAATTAACCGCGGTTCAAGTCATGGTAGATTGCGTCATTCGATTTATTTGTCATTTATCAGGATGGGAGTGATAAACCATTCATTTCAGTGATAAACCATTCATTTCAGTATAAACCATTCATTTCATTGATAAACCATTCATTTCAGTGATAATCATTAATTTTAGTGATTTCGGTGAGTTATTCAGTGATTTAGATATCAGACATTTGTCCAGACGGGCGGTGCATCCGCATCTCCTCGACGGTACGGTACGGAGGTGTCCCGTACGGTACGGTCCAAAAAATATTTTTGCCTCGAACCCGTAGACTGTGGAACGAACTGCCTAAAGAGGTCTTTTCTTTATCCTACGACATGGGCATATAGAAATATAGAATTCTTGGCATATAGAAATTCTTTAAGAAAGTTGTGAATAGGATTCTGCAAGGCGTACCCGCATACCCCCCCTGGTGTTGCAGGTGTCCACGGGCCGCGGCAGCCACTTACCATCATGTGGGTCGCTACCTCGCTAGCCCGTCTGCCTCCTTAAATATAAAAAACCCCTCCACTCTCCAAACTAAATAGGTTAATTACATAATTGATGAATATAGTCAGACACTATTTTTATAGCAGTAGAAGGAAAAAAAAAAAAATCTCAGATGTTCAATATTCATGTAAATATTTTAAAAGAAATGCATAGTTGATATACTTAAATTCAACGTAAACTATTTTCAACTTTTGCATTATTCCAGTGCCACGTACAGTCTATAATCTACTTAAATGAGCGTTTCGCACGTCGAGTTATCGCGGTTTCTTATCCTTTGTACAATCACTCCTTAACATTGAATATCCCCATTACCCCTTGAAGTGTAAAGATAACCCTCTGATGTATTTTATCGGGGTAATTCAGGCGAGAAGGAAAGTTTCACAATTGAAGGAACAGTCGGAAATATTACAGCGATTTTACTGATAATGGCAGTTCACAAGTTTGCATTTGAAGACGATAAGCTTTTATCGCGGATTTTTGACGAAAGAGGAATGAATTATATGCTATTTACCTATTTACTTATTTTGTACATATTTAATTTAATTATTTATTTTATGATAAGGTCTTATGCCAAGTTATATAAAGCGATACACATTTTGCCAGAACGCTAGCGTGCAAAACTAAATTGATAAAATTTTAAAAAATATGAAAAATATACGCGATCTAATGAGCAATTCAAAGATAATTGTCGAAATATGTATTGTCAAAATAATAAATAAAACTAATTGTGATGATTATGAATCCATCATTTTCCTCCTTGTAGTATATGTAGGTAGATCCATAAATAATATCCATCTAATCATGAGCGTCTCGGGCGCATTTCTCTCTTGCGTGGTGGAGCGTAACATCATTAACGCCAGAATCACGGGCGCGTATGGACGTGCGCTGACACTGTGCGTGCTTTGTCAAAGCCAGGGATACTACAGACATTAAATTTTTATTTATATTAATATTTCATTATCGTTTAAGTAGTCTTCAATAACATTTGTTATTCAGTAATTTTATTTATTTTTATCAGGTAACCAGTTCCCACACAATATACATGGTGGGTCTGAACCATTCCCGAATCCTGAAAACTGTGGATTCTGCTCATAATTCAGAATTCATGTGAAGAACAACAATAACCTAGCTCATCATAATGCTGTAGAACAAAGGCCTTGTTATTCTGCTAGGGCCTCATTAAATATAATTTTTACAGCACGCAATTTACTCTGTCAATTTTTTTTTGATTACTCGTATATTATTCGCTTGGTTGTGAATCGCGTGTGAATTCGCGTCTCCCGCAAGTCTTTCACGTGCCGTGAATTTATTTACCAACAAAAACAGTGACGAGCACAAACTAATCGAACACATTTATTAAGTAAGGATACACGTAAATGTCCGTATGTGTCCTCCCGTCGGTTTCCTCACATATTTTACCTTCACTGTGGAGATGAAATAATCGATTTAATCCGTACGTACATAGTTCCGAAGAACTCCATGATAAGGGGCGAGGTTTGATCTCACATCATAGGCATGCTTTTAATACATTTTCCTGGCATATTGCTGCACCCCTCTGAATAGATTTTATGGTATTTAAGGTAGAAGTAGCAGTCACTCGTGAACATTATCTTGTGCATGAGAAATGTATGGCTGTAAAACGTCACACTAGCCAAGCGGGCTTGCAAGTCCACTCTTTTAGAGGTGGGTCTGAGGTAGTTTTGTTATCCTTAGACGCCTTTTACAACACCCTCGAAAACAAATGAGATAATGCTAATATAATGGCGGTTGACATCAGATCGAAATTAAAATCAGATTATTTGTCATCTATTTACAAAGGATTCTTTCGCTACATAGACCACATAACTAGATGAGAAAAATTAGTTATCGTCGGCAAAGCAGAGGGTCAAAGGATCTTGAAGGCGGTCTCCAAGGCGATAGTCGGAATAATAAATTAGCGAACCCTCGAAACGTTTAGGTCCATCGACAATGGCTGACATGATGAAGACCTTATTTAGTAGAAGCAAATAAACACGTTTTGTGTAAAAGGGCTCTATGATAAATGCGATTTTAGCAATTTAGATCCGACTAGGAAGAAGAAAGTGATCTAGGTATACGATGTTGGTTGGGTATTGATGAGTAGAGTTAGTAAAGTTAGTATTGGAGAGTATGGTATCACGTAGTTTGAGGTGGGTGCAAGAAATTCTGTTATTTATATGAATTGGACTGAAATAGAAATAGGAACGAAATAGAAATAAGTATGAAATGGACATAATAATGAATTATCTTACCCTTACATTAAAACGCAGCTGATTGACGGCGCACTGAAAATTTCAGGAACTGGCCACTTACATAAACAATATTTAAAAAGTAATTACAATATTTGAAAATGGAACTCTTTGGCTGTAGAATAAAGTTTGTTTCAACTAACAGTCATTCGATTTTTCATTGTGGCGTCATTTTAAAAATTGCGTGTCTGCATTAGGATGGATTAAATTCGTGAAAATATTCGCTGTATGATTTTATACGACTTTAAGTGTAATTTGACAGCTCAGCAGAGACTCGCTCGATTTCAAACTGCTATTGGCGTTAAAACACCAAGCAAGACGACAATTTATAGTTGGTTTACAGAATTCAAGCGCGGTCGTGTCAATCTCAGTGACGAATTTCGTGAAGGTCGCCTGTCCACCGCTGTCAACAATAAAAACATCGATGCTGTGCGCCATATGATCGAAGCAGGTAGGCATGTGACTTACCATGAGATACGGGCATCCTTAGGCATAGGCATAAGTCAGATACAATCAATCTTATACAAAGATTTGGCTATGTGAAAGTTGGTGCAATGCCATGCTTACCAGATTCAACAAAGGGCGACAAATTTGGTGTGGAACATACTAACAGGTGACAAAAGATGGATTTACAGCTGCGACCTCGAAACAAAGTAACAATCGACTATTTGAGTCTTTCAAGATGAGCCGAACCCCACCATAGTGGCCCGTATGCAAAGTGCGAAGCAGATGATCGCTTCTTTTTTTTAGAAAAAACTAGACATTTGGCTACTGTTGCTTTGGAGAATCGCAGTACCATGAATGCTGATTGGTACACGATCATTTACTTGCCGGAAGTTATTGACGAACTCCTTAAAAACACTTAAAAGCCCCATAATTTCGCACCATGACAATGCCAGCTCTCACACGGCCAAACAGACAAACGACTTTTTGATGGCGAACAACCTAGAACTCATGAGCCATCCTCTATACAGTCCCGACTTGGCACCTTGTGACTTCTTTCTTCTTGTTTCCAAAAATTAAGAGCCAATTACTCCGGGCAACGATTTTCATCGCCAGAAGGGGCTGTCGAAGAGTATGAAAAACATGTTACCGAGGTCACGACGGAGGAGTGGAATAAATGTTGTGGAAATTGGTTTATTCGTATGAAAAAGTGTATTGACGCTCACGGAGAATATTTTGAGAAACAATAAATTGATTTTTGGCCATTCATTGTAATTTTTCCTTATTCATTCCGAAAAATTTCAGTATGGCCCTCGTATAAACACCGGTTATTATTAATATCAGTGTTTAAGATCGATTATAGTTTGATTAAGTGCAATGGGGAACGCCCTTTGGATAGCAGTTTCACAGTAAAGAATATAATAACGTGGACCGAAATAATCCAAAACCTGAAACATGTCAACCATTTTAAAATATATACAATAGTTATAACGATAAATAAAATTATTTCAAGAAATTACTCAAAAGTTACAAACATGTACAATGAGCGTTTAGGTGGCGCGCGGCGCACGGGATACGCGCGTCGAATAAATGGTATACTGCAATTGTACTACATATAAAATCAATAAAAAAAATCCCATTATAGTTGATACTACTGTACTGTACAACCTATTTTCAGTTTTTGATTTATTTCAATGAAACCATAAGATTAGCGGAAGATCTTGTGTGGATGCGAGTCTTGTCCGAGGCTTACCATCAGGGCTATTCTGCCATAAAATAGTAGCGACGTTAGTATTCTTACTTTTAGTAATGAAGACATACCTACTTTTAGTAATCAAGCCTAAGCAGACACATAAATCGCCCCGTGTGTATTAAGAGTAAACTCTTAAACAGTAGATTATATTCGCAGATGAGAACAAAGTTACTAATCAAACACACTTCAACAAATTCTCTTTAACCGATTCGTCTCTCAATTTTGAAGGGTTACTTCTGTACATAATGTCTAAATTACTGACAACTTGTAATCTCATTTCGGTTTGAAGGCTCGTAGAATTTAACTTAGAAATTATGTAGTTAGCGAACTTTAATGGAAGTTTGTTGTGTTTCCAGTTGGGCGTTGTTGAGCTTAGTTAAAGGCAGTTCAAAGACACCTGCGCCTACGAGCATCAACTTGGCAATGAAGGATGATTATTATTTGATGAATTGTTTGCTTTGAAGTTTATGATACGTTTGAAAACAGTATGTTTTGTTTCAAGCAGTAATATGTACTTAATTTAGGTATTATTAAAAATGTATTTATGTATGTATTTCATCTGGTTACAGGTCTCAATTTAAATCCTATTTTGGAGTCTGTGTTCATTCATGTGACTGACAGCTATCCTCGAGCTCGTCTTTGAGCACTGTTTGATGTGCCTGATGTAGAACTTAGTCCTACATCTTTGGTAACTAACCTTAATAACTAACAACCTTAACTAACCAACCTTAACTTAACTAACCATAATAACTAATAACTAACAAATAACTTTGGTAAATATCTGCGTTTTCTATGTCTATGGACAAATATATTCTTTAGAAATGTATAAGAGATCCCTGTCATTACATTTTTTGGATATTCAAACAAGACAATCAACGTTAAAATGTAGTTCCATCATAGTTAAAGACAAAGTTCGTGCCACCAGACCACCATCGATAAACTAATCTACACCCTGGTTGCAAGTCTCAACCACAAATTTCCGCGGATTCCGCAAGTTTTAACTAGTTGTGAGATTGTTTCAAACTCCAGTATTTTGATGTTGTGACAACTTAGTTACAACTACGTACAAGACAATATACATAGTTCAGTATGTGTGAGATAGAGATGATTTGTGTGTTGCTCCGTCGCTATACTTACAGCTGCTGTTTATTCTGAGAGGAGAGAAGGCAGTTATAATTGTAGATAGAAGAAGGCGCTCACCGTGCATCATGCTAATCGCCTCCGAGCTGGTTCACTTCAGAACACTGTATTTAACTGTAAACATTTTGCGTTGGAGTGGAAGTGGAGTGGAGTTGGAGAGTTCTTGAAAATCTCGGTTTAGCAAATGTGTGCGTTTTTGGTAGATTTTTAAAATGTATTCGTTAAGAGCGTACGCGTTCGCGGTGAGTTCATTGAAGCAACTGACTGTTCTGTGCCGTATTTACGGTAATAAGAGTACTTTTACTTGTATCAGCCTTTTAATGTCCCACTGCAGGGCATAGGCCTCTCCTAGTAAATGACTGGGGGGTTTTGGGCCGCAATACACGACGCGAGCCCGGTGCGGACTGATGGACACACATGTTCCAAATTTGTTTTTTATTTGTGGATCTTCTTTTATTTATCGAGTGATCATGAGTTCAAATGCTCGGCCGGTCCCACTGAGTTTCTTCTTGAATACATTTTTTTTAAAATTGTTTCTTCAGGTTTTTTTTAAGAGCATGGTGTGGGTGACTCGTCCCATAGAATATAACCATACACAGAATGTAAATTGTGCATTTAAAGTAAAAACGCTGTAATATGTTGTAGTTTACGTTAATATAAACAGTTACAAAACGCACATGAATGACTCGTAGCTTAAAAATAATGTGTTTATTTCCCTGTCTTCTAATTTTTGCTAGTGAAAATCAAATTGCATATATTAATTTATTCTGTGGCCTGTGTATCCCGTGTAAAGCTAGTGACGCGACTAAAAAAATCGTTGAATAATCAAATTTAAAACAATACGTCGACAGAATCGGATTTAGTTTTTTCTTATACGGGTATATAGTGTTAAGGTAATAATCAAAATCATTTCTAAACTACGTTCGGGAGGTCGTGTCTATATATTGAATGATAATGAATATTATAGATGTAGATTTAATCAGTTTTATTTATTTTTTGTGGGGTGTATGGGGTCCCAACCTACATCTCTGGGACCCAAGCCAACCTCACCGGCTCGTGGTGCACCCTGCCGACCAACGAACGAGGCTCTGGCGACCCGCCACCACGCACTGGACCAGCGCGGCGGGTTACGGTCCACCCCCCCCCCCCCCCCCCTATGGCAGAAAAAGTAAAACGGCCCCAAGTTCCCGGCGGCTCCAGTCGCAACACCGGCGTGGACGACGGGCGCTGGTCGAGCGCTGGAGCCAGGGGTGCTAAGAATCTCCGGGCGGGATTCCACCGTCGAACGACCAGGGCTTTTGACATGGATCACCGACGTGGGTTGTCACTGGTGACTTACAACACGCGCACTTTGAGGACAGACGAGAAGATCGCTGAGCTGGAAGAGGAGATAGGCAAGTTGCACTGGGATATATTGGGGTTATCAGAAATCCGAAGAGAGGGGGAGGACACGATAACCCTGAAATCCGGCAACTTGTTCTATTACCGGGAGGGCGACCAGCAGTCCCAAGGTGGTGTCGGGTTTATCGTCCACAAGTCCCTCGTAAATAATGTTGTAGCCATCACGAGTGTGTCGAGCAGGGTCGCGTACCTTATACTCAGAATATCCAAGAGATATTCGTTGAAGGTCATACAGGTCTACGCACCGACCTCGGCACACCCGGATAACGAAGTGGAAGCAATGTATGAGGACATTAGTAGAGCCATACATGCTTCGAAAACACACTACAATATTGTTATGGGGGATTTGGGATTTCAACGCGAAACTGGGCAAAAGAGGCGACGATGAGTTGAGAGTGGGGCAATTTGGATGTGGGCACCGGAACCAGAGGGGCCAGAGGCTGGCCGACTTTCTTGAGAAAGAGGGACTCTTTATGATGAACTCTTTCTTCAAGAAGCCGGCTCATAGGAAGTGGACCTGGATGAGCCCCGACGGTTCCGTTAAAAATGAGATAGACTTCATTATGGCCACAAAGAGACAAATATTCAATGATGTCTCCGTGATCCACAGGGTGAAAACCGGTAGTGATCACCGAATGGTTAGAGGCACATTGAATATAAACGTCAAGTTAGAAAGGTCCCGCCTGATGAAGTCTACGCTCCGACCTACTGCTGCCCACATACAGAATCCCGAAAGCTTTCAGCTTGAACTGTCAAATCGCTTCGATTGCCTAGAGGATTGCGTTGCAGTGGACGATATCAACAACAGGTTGGTAGAAACTGTCCATACGGTGGGGTCTAAATTCTTCAGACATCGTCGAAGAGATGGACCCCAAAAGCTCACCGACCACACCCTCGACCTCTTGGCGGAACGACGTTCGATGACACTGCAGACTCCTGATGACGCGGAAGCATATCGGCAGCTCAATAGACGGATTCACCAGTCCTTGCGACACGACATCCGTCTCTTTAATACTAATCGTATTAAGGGTGTAGATCGTGAAAATCACCGAAAAGAGTGTTACGATTTTTCATATTTAACCTATTTACATATGATTGATATCAATGATAATTTGTATATATTACAATCAAAGACCAATAAGTATGTTCATGCTTATATTAAACTCTTAAACCTAATAGTTGTTATATAATAAACGTCAACAAACGCACAAAATTGAGTAAAAATGCAAAAACATGACTTCGTATTTTTCAGATTTAACCCCATAAATCAACACAAATTGATAAAAAGAAACACTTTTTGAACACTGAAGAAACCAATAAGTATAGCTGTATACTTCTTTTTATACCTTTACAAACAAAGACTTCCTCTTTTAAAGCCCTAAAATCTAGATATATTTTAAGGTAAATTTTTCATACACAAATGTATGGGATAAAACGTTCGTTTCATTCGTGCAATCTCGGTGGTCTGCAGCGGCAGTTCCTTTCTGTAAGTGAACGCGACACCACGCTTGTCGGCTGCAGACAGCAGAATTACGTATTGTGAATTTGTGTTTTTTGTAAAAAACTGTAAGTATAACATTTTTATAATTAATTTATTTTCAGTTAGTAGAAAGTATCGATATAATGAATGTCTGAAAGAAAACCATGATGGAACTAGATATAAATCGTAAAAAATACAATATCTACACTAATAGGTATTATAAAGAGGAAAGATTTGGATTTTTGTATGTAACGAATAAACTCAAAAAGTACTGGACTGATTTTAATAATTCTTTTATCATTCGAAAGCTACATTATCACTGAGTAACATAGGCTATTTTTTTCGCAGGACTGATTGAATTTGAGTGGCATGCCAGGGAAAAGAAAGTTTTGTACGCATTATAAAAATATGAAAGCCAAAAGATCTCGGAATAAAATGTAAGTTCCTCCCTACTTATTTATTATCGCATTTGAACAGGGTACATTACAAAGCTAATACAATATGTCATATGATTTAGATCGCCCGATTCAGACATATACCTACAATAACATGTAAATATTGGTTTGTATTATCTATATCTATACTGATAAATAAAATTGAAGTATCTGTATGTAATATCAAAATAATAGGATTTTTAAAAAAAAAAAAGGCGATACGGAGTTCGCCGGGTCGGCTAGTATTGTCTAAATATCAAATTGTGGAAGTAGGTAGGCGACAGCGCAACTTTGTCGACATACCTATACCGCCAAACAGACGCGAGGCGCCTAGCGTCTGGCTTAGGGTTGTACAAAATAAATAAAAAGTGGATAATATTGATGAATAATATTTCCAGTATTGAAAATAAAGAAAACCTTGGGGCCGAGACTCTGAGCAACAATGCTACGCGCTGTATAGAGGTAAGTTGTTATACGTAATTCTTGTAGACTTGTTACATAAATAAACAAACTACTTAGTTAGTGATGGGCGAAGACAAAATCTCAATACCTACCTATAGATTTTTCTTGCAATATTTATTATTTTCATCGAGAGACAAACACCTTAGTACCGAAATACTTCTCAATTACTTTCTCAAAAGAAAATTTACGTTCAAATAGGTGACGTCATAAAAAAACAATACCTAATGCGTAAAGAAATTATAATTTCTATTCATCAGGAACCTAATATTGTATTAATTCTTTTGCATTTTTTTAAATTTTTAATTATTTTTTATAAAAAAAATCAAGCCATTATCTTTCTTTACAGGAACTAGTTATTGAAAACGACCAAGAGGGAAAGGTGGATGAAATGGAAGTTGGGCGTAGAGTTGTAGACGTTTCTTTTTTTTTTAAAGCTCTTCAGGCCATAGGGGACCACGGTCCAATGGATTGTAAGTTAAGTTACCTCAGTATAATAGGTGAAGTAAAAGTTGGTCTGGACTCAAAACTCATCATGAAATGTAGTATGTGTAGTATGAAATTTACTGTGTGTTTGATTGAAAAGAAAGAAGATAGAATGGAAGTGAATCATCAAATTGTATCTGGTATCATATCATCTGGTGGGAGCTACTATCAGTTAAAAACATTAACTGCCGCAGTAGCCCTACCAATCATGTCACCTTCATTATACAATGAAATTAATAATACGGTTTGCGATTGGTGGGAAAAGACAGCAGCACATTCCATGGCAGAAGCTGTCAAGGAAGAAGCGGAGTACGCAGTGTCTATAGGTAGTGTTGATAAAAATGGTACACCATTAATATCTGTTGCTGTTGACGGTTGTTGGAGCAAGAGATCTTATGGTAAGAATTTTTCCGCCTTGTCCGGCGCAGCTGCGATAATTGGCATTAAAACTAATAAAGTATTGTTTTTTGGAGTTAAAAATAAATACTGCGTAGTTTGTGCACGAGCCGCAAAGAACGACAGTCAGCCCTCGGAACACCGTTGTTTCAAGAATTATTCGGGATCATCTACCGGTATGGAATCGACCATAATAGTTGAGGGGTTTAAACGTTCCATTGTTGATCACGGTGTAATTTATAATAAATTTGTAGCAGACGGCGATTCCAGTACTTATAAAAAAATATTAGATTCGCGACCGTACGGTAATTTAACAGTAGAGAAAATTGAATGCAAAAATCATCTTTTACGAAACTACTGCAATAGCTTGGAGAAACTGTCGAAAGACACTAAGTATCCTTGCGAATTGCGGAAATTCCTAAAAGAAAGGTATTTGCGTTTAAGAACGGGTGTAAAATGCGCTATTAAATATTGGGGCGATCAAAATCAGTCACTCGAAGAAAAAATAAAAAATCTTAGTGAAGATATCCTAAATGGTCCACAACACGTATTTGGTAATCACCAATATTGCAAGGAGTATTTCTGTAGACCTGATACTCGTCGAATAGAACCTGTTGGGTTGCTTCCAGCAATTGTTGGATGCGGATTAATGGACGCGGTACACATTTTAAGTAAAAGACTGTCATATCATTCTAGAAGTTTAATTCATAATTGTACAAGTAATATAGTTGAAAGTTTTAACGCAGTGATTGCCAAATTAGTAGGGGGTAAGCGTGTAAATTATTCTTCCCGTGGTTCTTATGCGGGCCGATGCGCAGCTGCTGTTGTGTCTTTTAATACAGGATCGATTCATAGTAAAACTCATGAAGTAATATTTAAATCTAGTCCTAATCCTTTGATCGCGAAAGTGGAAAATTGTAATCGTAGAATCCGTTTAATTGCTAAACCTAAATTAAGATTGAAAAAGAGCCACAGCGCTGTATCGAAAGACGCTCACTATGGACCAAACTGCGAAAAACCTGATCTGAGTCCAGAATTATATGAGAAAGCCAAGTCATCTTTTTTAGCCGATTTAAAGTTGTCTTGTGCTGAAAGAGAGGAGCTTGAAAGGTCGACCCATTTGCAAAGAAGTAGTTCTGAGTGGATGAGTACAAGGAGAAAATTACTAACCTCATCATCGTTCGGGGAAGTTTGTAAAAAACGAGAGAGCACAAGTTGTGCTGTTCTTGTTCGTAAAATCGTTTATGGTAGTAATATCTCCAGTTTGCCTGCTGTAGGTACGGTACGGTATCGAAAACGAAGAAACCGCAATTAAACAGTTAGAAATTCAAGAGAATATTAGTATACAAGGTTGCGGTTTGTTCGTCGACGATCAATATGAATTTCTTGGTACTACACCAGATGGCATTTATGCAAACGGTTTAATTGAAATTAAGTGCCCACATTCTTTAGCTGGCATGACTCTTGATGAAGCAATGGCCAAACATACCTTTTGGGTTAAGGACAAGGCTTCCAAGGGTTATGTCATAAATAAAAATCATAACTGGTATTTCCAAATTCAGGGACAGGTACATATTACTAAAAGAAACGTTTGCATGCTTGGCATCTGGTTTGGTGCTACTGTACCTATGAAAGTTTATATTATAGAAAAGGACGACAAATTTTGGGAGGAGAAAATGGAGATGAAATTAGTTAGGTTTTATTACGATTGCCTACTTCCAGAATTAGTTGATCCTCGGCAGTCACGAAGCATGCCCATTCGTGACGCGCCCAGTATCATAGAGGCTATGAAAGAGAGGAAAGAAAGAGCTTTACGTGTTATGAAAGAGAAGAACGCCTAATGATTTTGAAAGATACAGGTAACTTAACTACCCAGCCAGTCGATTCACGTAAACACGCCAGTCCAAAAGTCGTTTTAACTTAGGAACTTAGAAATCGCCTTTTGGTTTTCTGTTTTAAACGCACTTACTTATCTAGTCTTGGATTGTCATAAATCTTCCAATAGCTCAATTACTATACAATTTCTGAGTTACCTGGTGTAAAGAATCATAAAAATTGGTTCAAAAATACAGCGAATTGAGAATTCTCCTTTTTTTAAGTCGGTTAAAAGGGCTAAATTTGCAAAAAACGAAGTGACGTCACTGCGCTACGGTTTTTATTACTTACGTGAATCGGGCAGCTGGTAACGTTTTCATTCTGATAGGTTTTGTGATAGCCATTGATTTTATCATCAAATTAGCAGAAATCAGAACTTGATCCGTAATCGAATGAAAAACCATTAGAATTTTGAACTCATATTTCGTTATTGTTTAATTACATACTTTTAATTAGTATATTAATAATTTACAAACTTCTGTTAAAATTAGTAAATAAATGAATTATTTACTAATTTTTGTACAACCCTAGCACGCTTTTGAGATAGCGAGTAATGGCGACTCATATTTGTTATTGTGTAGTAAATAAATCATTTTTATACTTGTGTTTCATTTATTGACATTTTTTTTAAAACCCTAGGATTTTTTTTAGATATCGACGAGGTGATCGTAAACAAAAAGTAAGTATTTGAGTTTACGCAATAGGCACATTTCCTTGCGTAGAGATAAACACACTTCCTACTGAATTTGCAATTATTTTATTGAATGAATATTTTACGAATTAGAATAAATTTTGGTAGTGAAATTACAAATAAATAAATAGTTGGAATTTTAGGTAAGTAGAATACAAAAATGTCAGATGTCAAATGATAGAAAAACATAAAAATTGTGTCTCAACTACTCTTATTAATCTATTAAAAAGAATCAACAGCTAGTTTCCAAAAATTCAACGTTATTGTTATGCTGTAAATATTCAAGTTCAATAACAATTTCTCAACGTGGAACGTTTGTTGCAAAACATTTTGAAAATCGCGCTCTCTAGGTCATTCATCCGCCCCGTCGGATGTTACATTAAACTTTGGCGCTGCGGTCGCTCGAAATCGAGATCTCAGGCCAACAATCTACACCCTTAAGGAGACGATAGAGCGGAATAAAGGCTCCAAAGTGTTCGCAAGAGACTTATCTATTGGGCAGAGCCAGTTGACGAAGCTGAAGAGGGAGGACGGCAGTGTCACTTCCGACAAACAAGAGGTACTGAGGGAGATCGAGAAGTTCTATGGACAGTTGTATACCTCGGTCGCTAAACCTGTTGGCAACTTGGCCAAAGACCCAAGAGCCAAGTTGACCCGACACTATACCGAAGACATCCCGGACATCAGCCTGTACGAGATTAGGATGGCCCTCAAACAGCTTAGAAATAACAAGGCGCCGGGTGAGGACGGAATCACTTCAGAGCTTCTGAAAGCGGGTGGAACACCGGTACTGAAAGTCCTTCAGAAGCTCTTTAATTCCGTCTTGCTCGAAGGTATTACGCCGGAAGCATGGAACAGAAGCGTGGTGGTGCTCTTCTCCAAGAAAGGTGACAAGACCTTGTTGAAGAACTATAGGCCCATCTCGCTTCTGAGCCATGTTTATAAGCTGTTTTCGAGGGTTATCACGAATCGTCTCGAGCGCAGGTTTGATGACTTCCAGCCTCCCGAACAAGCCGGTTTCCGAAAAGGCTATAGTACCATAGACCACATCCATACGCTGCGGCAAGTTATACAGAAGACCGAGGAGTATAACTTGCCATTATGCTTAGCGTTTGTGGACTATGAGAAAGCCTTTGATTCGATCGAGACTTGGGCAGTGCTACAGTCCCTCCAGCGGTGCCATATTGACTATCGGTATATCGAAGTGTTGAAGTGTTTGTATAACAACGCCACCATGTCAGTCCGAGTACAGGAAGGGAGCACGGAGCCGATTCCATTGCAGAGGGGTGTGAGACAAGGAGATGTTATCTCTCCGAAGCTCTTCACCAATGCGATGGAAGACGCTTTCAAGCTCCTGGAATGGAAAGGACTCGGCATCAACGTTGATGGCGAATGCATCACTCACCTTCGATTTGCCGACGATATCGTGGTCATGGCAGAATCGCTGGAGGATCTTAGCACAATGCTCGGAGACCTCAATCGAGTTTCCCAACAGGTGGGCCTTAAAATGAACATGGACAAGACGAAAATCATGTCGAATGTCCATGTCGTGCCCACCCCAGTTTCAGTTGGGAGCTCGATTCTCGAAGTTGTTGACGAGTACGTCTACCTAGGCCAAACGGTCCAACTAGGTAGGTCCAACTTCGAGAAAGAGGTCAATCGACGAATCCAACTCGTCTGGGCAGCGTTCGGGAAGCTACGCAGCGTCTTCTCGTCCAAAATACCTCAGTGCTTGAAGACGAAGGTCTTCGACCAGTGTGTGTTGCCAGTGATGACCTACGGCACCGAGACGTGGTCTCTGACTATGGGCCTCATAAATAAGCTCACTGTCGCACAGCGAGCTATGGAGAGGGCTATGCTCGGGGTTTCCCTACGTGATCGAATCAGGAATGAGGAGATCCGTAGACGAACTAAAGTCACCGACATAGCCTCTCGGGTTAGCAAGCTGAAGTGGCAGTGGGCAGGGCACATAGCTCGAAGAACCGATGGCCGATGGGGCAGAAGGGTTCTCGAATGGAGACCACGTACCGGCGGACGAAGCCGAGGACGTCCATCTGCTAGATGGACAGACGACCTCATAAAGGTGGCGGGCACCCGCTGGATGCAGGTCGCTGCCGATAGGTCTAAATGGCGGACAATGGGGGAGGCCTATGTCCAGCAGTGGACGTCTAAAGGCTGAGATGATGATGATGATGATTTATTTTGTATTATATTGAATAAAACACAATATTTAATAAATAATTTATTGCTTTTTAATTTAATGGTTGGCAACCTAAATTCAGATCTGTGACACTACTGTCCTTAATTAATTCATTAACGAATGGTCTATCGATAACAAACAATCCACAACGGAAATCGAAAATCGTGAAATATTGTTCCGACACAAGTTTCGTGCATAGTCACAGTCAACTGACAGGTGTCAGCCACACCATGAACATGAAACGATTATAGCTCGGCGGTGAGGGAAAACATCGTGAGGAAACCCGCATGCTCCAGAAATAATAGGAGTAAAGGGGATAAATATATATAGCGGTTATCTATCTAGATAGGTTATATATCTAGATAAGTGTCTGCCACTTCGTTCGTGTGAACTGGTGATTCCCGTGGGAACTCTATAATCGACCTGAATGAAAAGTACCCTAAATGTTAGCCTGGCGCATAAACTATACTAATTTTCATTAAAATCCGTCCGTTTTGCGTGATGCGCGTTCAAACAGACAGATAGACAGACGAAAATTCCAACATAATGTTGTTTTGGGCTCTATACCGTTCGTACTTTATACTACAATCACTTTTTTCGAAAATATTTTTTGTACAACATGACTCTGTTACGATTTTATTATATGTATAGATATATATTATATGATTTTGAATGTGAGTGAATGAAATATGTTTAATAATTTGTAAAAATGGCGTTAACAACAGCACTCAATCCATATGTTTTTATATAGAAAGAAGGCGGCAGACGAGCTTACAGTCCACCTGATGGTAAGTGGATACCGTCGTCCATAGACATCCGCGATACATGCCAACATCAGCCCATAAGTTAGTTAGCTTAACTTAGCTTTCTTGAATGAAAAAATGTAAATAAAGTGTACGTAATTGTTCGTTTAAAAATAATAATTGTAGATACGTTGCATTTCTGTGGAAAAAATAAGATTAATGTTGGACCACTAAAGAGTATGCTGTCCAGCGTTACCATACGGATACTTTTCTGAAGAAACAGATACGCCATGCAAATGTTGTATTTATGAAAAAAATGTACCTACATAATTTGTCCATTCTTATTACTTAAGAGATTCATACAAAGGGCAAGTTTTTTTATTCATATATGTAGATCAATTATGTTCGCGAAACATTTTGAAGAAATTCAGGGCTTATTTTTCTTTATAATATACTCGTACAATAATAACTGCGCAACCATACCTACTTTATATCTTTTATACTTATGTATAATAAAATCTCAAGAAATCCCCGTTTATACTAAATGAAGTAACAAATGTATTTAATAATATGAAGCATGACTTTAGTTTGTTTTGTGAGGTACGATTTATAGATGCATTAGACACAGTCTGACTTGAGTAATTGACTTCTGTACTGTTATCCTTTCCTTTCTTTTGTTTGGTTGTATGTAATGTTTTTTGTATATCTATATGTCCACGAGGCGGGACACTCGTATGCTTCTTGTAATATTTCCACGACTGTACCTTAAACGTATTGAATTGAATTATTTTCTCAACAAAATTCTTAGCAGTGTAAAGAGCGAAAGTGCCACTATTTCTAACCATCTTCAAAAAGAGAGGTTTTCTGTTTGACTTGCACGTGATGCACGTGTTCACGAATATCTAAAAGCACTAAGCCGGTTTACTTGAAACTTTTTAAAATAATCTTTATTAACTTTTTAAGCTACCCTACATAAAAATCTGCTTAGCAATTTCAGTGGCAAAGAATAAAAGGTGTAAAAAGTTGGCAACGTGTTCAAAAAAGTTGTAACAAAAAATGTGCGTAAAATGTTGTATTTACATATATTTGTTTTACTTATTTATTTTAACAAAGCCTACTGCGTTTACTTCACAAAATATGTAAATAATTTGTGATTATGCCAAACATAAGCTTTGCCAAATTTACATTATACGTATATTATACAAAGTGTGTGTCTGTGTGCCTGTGTGTGTGTGCGTATATGTGTGTGGGTGCGTGCGTGTACGTGTGTGTTTGTGATTATGCCAAAGATAAGCTTTACCAGATTTACGTTATACGTATATTATATAAAGTGTGTGTGTGTGTGTGCCTGTACGTACGTGCGTGTGTGTGCGTGCGTGCGTGTATATATTTGCATGTACGTGTACGTGAAGGGTGTGTAATCGTGTGTGCCAACTCTAACCAATCTAGAATCAATAGAATCAAAT
Organism: Sesia apiformis; assembly: GCA_914767545.1. Taxonomy (NCBI): domain Eukaryota; kingdom Metazoa; phylum Arthropoda; class Insecta; order Lepidoptera; family Sesiidae; genus Sesia; species Sesia apiformis. Next base: position 4,232,085 of record OU611968.1, read on the forward strand.
TATAGCTCCCAGTGCGACGAGGTAAGATACCTATAATAGTTTTTTTGAAGATGGTCTTTACGTAGCAATAAGAATCTGCAAAAGGATATTGTCATAATGGGTCTTTCAAAAGGGACGCCCGATTTTTAAAACCCTATTGCGGCTCTTTTTAAAAAGATATATTTGTCATATTTGACAGTAATGTTTATTGAGCTTCGTCATTTAATTACGATATACATAATTCACTGACAACTGTAGAAGAAAGTTAGCGATTTTTCAAAATTTTAACAAAAACAATTAAATAATTCATATTCACGATTGGGTTAACATTGTTTACTCTTCTACAGTCTCCAAGTGAGGTCTCTTACGCACAGGTTTCCTGGACAGCGCTCTCTGGGACACCCCGTAATTACTTTTTTTATAGAAAAAAGGCGGCAAACGAGCATACAGTCCGAATACAGTACGATACATGACAACATCAGTTCAGAATGACAAACGTTGGCACGCTCTCGATTGCGCTGCCTACCTTTGCAGATTAAGAAATGGATTGTGAGAAAGGGCTGGGAAAATGGGGAGGGATAGGATGGGATGGGAATGGGCTCTGGCATATCTGGCATACATTGGGGAACTTTTCAAGGTACTCTTCTGTGAGAAAGGGGTAACAGTCGAGTGCGCCCAGGGGCTGTGGGAATGCAGAGTGCACTATCCTCCTACTCTCTGCTTGGTTCACTACTATCAATTCTAATAATGATCTAGTTTCTTATTAGTAAGTACCTACACGTAATCTGCTTTTATTAATTTACTTTAAACAATATTTAAGCTCAGTTTATGTAACGTTTCATTTCCTTAATGAAATCCGAAACTAAGCTAGAGGATTCGCGCCTTTGTACATCAATTACCAAAAACATTTGCTACTCGTAAACTTTAAATCAAACTAACATGAATCTTAGATGCCCGAGAAAAGAAGCAGTTGTAAGATTTTCGGAATTTATTAGCCGCAAACATAAATTGGTAAGTTAGTATTAGGTGTAGCGAATAGTGACTGATTCGCAGGATTAGAGCCCGCATGCGCAAAACCGAGTGATTACTCTTGTTAATAAAGAAATTCTTCAGGATAAGTTCCATTGAGACAACTTGATACTGTGTGAAGACAGCGTATAAAAAGGTTACGTCTACAGTTTAAATTCCAAAATGAAATATTCGAAGAATGAAATTTTTTGAGGGAATAATGAAATGCATAATGAAATGTCATATGTGCAAGGTGTGTCCAACTGGAAGAATAATCCTTATCTCTGAGAAGATTGTTGTAAAACCTACTACGTATTTATTTCGGGTGTGAATGTGATATTTCAGAATTAATTTCCCATCCTATTCCATCCCATCTAGTGAGGAGTATTACAGTATAGAAGTTTCTCATTCCATCTTCTTCTGTTACATTGTTGCGGCAGGTGTAACTCTTATTTCTTCAATACTTATATCCGCTTCTTATTTCCCACTAATATACATGTACTATCTGGTGACTACGACCATCCTATGTTGGACGCCTTAAAGTTTTATAAAGGTCTTATAAAAACCCACTTCTCTCGGGTTTCTTATACGTGTAGAATAGTGGTGGGTAATCAAGACTTCTCGGAGTGTATTAATTAACTCACTTAATCCTGCTCCGCTTGCGGATCCGACTCCTCTTAGTTACTCCTTAACTCTTTTGATTCACCTTCCGAGAGCGTTCCGAAGAAAAAAAAAGGTCATGCCATCATTGCATCTCGATATTGAACCCCCGAGAAGTGCCGATGCGCGATTCACTCACAATCATGGTTGGCGCCGGAATCGGAATGAATAACAATTCGATGGAACAATTAAGGGATTTTTCTCCGCTCGCAGATTCGACTCTTTTGATTCATTAACCCCGGATCTACCCATCACTAGTGTAGAATATGAATATTGCTTCAAATTGCTCTAAGTGACTGTTAAGTAATACTAAAATTATCTAAAATTATTTAATTTCTCTGCGTCGGTCGCTACGAACGCGTTAAAAAGAAAGCAATGAAAAGGAAATATTTCTAACTAAAACGTTGTTTTTGTTCAAATAAATGAAAAAATCCGTCGCAATTTCAGTTCTACACTTTTGTAAATAAAGTAAATTTTTATCTGTGGTATTTGCGAAAACAATTTTGTAAAAGTCTTCCCTTTTAGACAGCCCGGGAGTAATAAGCTAGAACACGACTCATTGGAGAAGACAGTTGGGCGATCAAAAGAATTTAATTACAAATAAAAGAAAAAATTCCCACATTCAAAACTGACTGCCTATGGACAAATATGAAATCGTATCTTTGAATTTACTTGAAATGTTACTGTTTAAATGTTAATGCAGCTTGGTGGAGAATTCATCAAAATGTTTAGGTGATTTTCGAAATATTACGGAGGAATTATTGAAGGAGACAAACATTGTATTTTTAATATAAAAGGTCGTGGTAAGAAAAGAGGAATTGATGAATCCTAATCGTTTATCGATTGTATTGATTATTAAGAAATAATTATTCAATTGTTTCTGAATAAAAGCAATTTATTTAGGTATCAATAAATATTTGCGTGGTCAAACTCTATAAGCAAACAAAAACAAAGCAGAACCGCCGATTGAAATGAAATTGGAGTTACTCAAACAGAAAGGAAAAACAAACAGAGAATAAAACATACACTAGCTGAGCTAACGTTGACCGATTTTGTGATAGCAGCGCAGCATTGATCCGTTAATCGATGCCACAAGCCACTTAATTTCCAACATTGATAGAATAACACAGTCATTCATAATTAAGAAGAAGAAATTACCACCGTGTAGTAACATATGTGATCTTCTCACGGTAGCCACCCCACACCATTGCTCATAGTGACTTTGAAATTGATACACGTCAGTGCAAAACTTATAATAACTTAAAAATCGATCACTCGGTCCACCGGAGGTGTGAGTGGCACACGTGCCTTGGCAGATAAAAAAAATATTTTTGCTATAAAAGATTTAAATTTTTAAACTGCTGCTGATTTTAAACGAAAATGGGAACGGAATTTTTTGAAAAGTATTAAAAGATTCCGATTTAATTTGAACGAGAAGTAAAGAAAGTCTTTCAAGGTAAGTAGGCATAATGATAGAAAATTAGAAGATGATGTGATTTTTGAACATGATGATCAATTAAAAATTAATATTGTTCTTTTAGATGATGACCAAAACGAAGTACCAGGGCCTCGTGTCCGACTTGATGCCAAACATCAAGTTGATGCAGATGGCCGGACATTTCCTATTCAACTACCATTCGGGCAAATATCTTTATTTTAACCATTCTTGCTCAATTCAAGTTAAAAAATATGAATTAAATACCTGTTATTTTATAAAAATGTTTACTAGGATCCTATATATGACAGAAACTTATTTTTTAGACAACGCTGGGATGTCCACTCTTCTCCGTAAGATCTACGCCAGTGTCCATGCTTTCTTCATTGTGCTCCAATACCTATTCATGGGGATGAACTTGGCGAAATATTCTGACGAAGTCAACGAGCTGACTGCTAATACCATAACAGTACTGTTCTTCGCCCATAGCGTGATTAAGCTCTTGTTCTTTGCACTCAACTCCAAAAACTTCTATAGGTAAGCTTTCAAAATGTAATTACAATTTATTTAATTTCTATTTACATTTGTTTATAAAATGTTGCTCGGAAATAACTTTTATTTTCTTAAAGTGTGGCCAAGTTATAAAGTTAATCAATAATTGAAAACCAATCATCCGCAAAATTCTTTCAACTCATAAGAATTCCAAATCTATAAATCGTTTCAACTTTCATACGAAAGCTTTCAGAGAAATAAAAAGAAAAAAACTCCAACACAAATAATTTCCATTAGACATTCGAGTTGTTACAAAGAAAATTCATTTCCACCCAATTTTAATTTAACAGGGGAATACAAAGGGAATAGAAAATAATTTTTCTCCCGGCCAACGCCTTCACGAAGGAAATCTTTCACGTCTCCAAGTCTCCACACAATTAAACCCGAAGACAATGGTTATAACATCCAGGAAAATTAATTATACTTCCTAATCCGGAGGCGATTATTATTTCCCTTTTCTTCTTTAACTATCTTATTTTATTAGACGGCTTTTCTTTTTTTATAAGCTGTAATATTTATTTCCTAAATCTCATTTCTGCAATTTGTATGCATATCGTTTTAATATTGACCAATATTATTAATAATTTTATTAGCGAATTTAAGTATTATTGACTATTTTGAACTGGTAATGTTTTCCCTTTAAATTAGAACTATAAATACTATAGTATACTATTTGTATACTTTAAATACAAATAATACTTAAAATTGTAAACTATAAAAATATACCAATTGTAAATCTATCAATGAATACTTATTAATAATGTAGCTAATCAATAATACAAAATGTGGACTAAACTCCTTAAGATATATTAGTGAGCCATCACATTTTACAGAAACAGAAACGCAGATGCAGTTTTCTGTTTGGATACAGAATGCACATAGTACTAATAATGAATTTAAAAAATATATACACTAAACATGAATACGTATATAAATACATATGGTAGAAATAGTAGTAGGTACGGTACACACACACCATTTCTTCCATTTTATGTTTCAATAAGTTTTACTCACTTTTTGTAAATTTATCATTATCTCCATTATTGTCTTCGTCCCCAATTGTTCTAATTTGATTTCATTATCTTGGTACTTTACGCAGTTCTGTCTGATTCGGCTCAGATGTTCAATCATTACTTAGTAGATGATTAAGTTTCTTAGAAATTTACTTTATTTCCACAATACAACATTGTAGTTATTTCTAATCAAGGAATATTGTTGATAATTATATTCAGAAATTTAAATGTATTTCGTTTAACATTTGTATACATTTGGATTATATGTATAACTAGCGGTAACTTCGTTCGCGTGTACATTAGTGATTCCCGTGGGAACTCTTTAACGGATCGGGATAAAATGGACACTAAATGTGAACCCAGGTCATAAAGCTATAACTGTGCCTGTTTCATTATATTCTGTATTGTATGTATAGATAGACGCTCCAGTACTATTTATTTTTATAAGAAATTTTTATTTAAGATAGATTTCCCTTTAGAAAAACTAGATTTTTTACGATTTTAACTAGTACGTATCGACAATAGGGTCCAGATAATGTTCAGATTCTTCAGATAATGTCAAATATATCTTAGTTAAGGTTGTTACACTTAAGGTAATCCCCAAGTAAACTTTTTTTTTTTGAATACTAAGAAGACATTTTGTGTTTCAGAACTCTGGCAGTGTGGAATCAGTCCAACAGTCATCCTCTCTTCACAGAGTCAGACGCGAGGTACCACCAACTCTCACTGGCGAAGATGAGGAGGCTCCTCTATTTCGTTTGCGGGATCACTGTGCTTTCTGTAGTCAGTAAGTAGTATATTTTAATTTTAGATTTTATGCTAAAGCACAAAGAAACACACCCAAACATTGCATCCTACTCGTATATATGACTTGGCAAATACGTAAAACGTGATTTAATCATACACATATTCACTATATATATGTACTTCAAACCTGGGCAACTCCTTATGCTTTACAAAGCTCAGGTGAGGCCCCATATGGAGTACTGCTCTCATCTCTGGGCCGGCGCACCGAAATACCAATTGGACCCATTTGACTCCATCCAACGACGTGCTGTTCGTATTGTCGACGATCCCACTCTCACGGGCGGTTTAGAATCCCTCAGCATTCGGAGAGACGTTGCGTCTCTCTGTGTGTTCTACCGCCTGTACAATGGGGAATGCTCTGAAGAATTGTTTAATATAATTCCCACCTCGGGTTTCTACAACCGCACCTCCCGTCACAGAAGTGCGGTCCATCCGCATTTCCTCGATACGGAGGTGTCGCGCACTGTTCGGTCCAAAAATTATTTTATACCGCGAACCCGTAGGTTGTGGAACGAACTGCCTCAAGAGGTCTTTCCATTGAGCTACGATATGGGGTTCTTCAAGAGAGCTGTGAATAGGATTTTGCAAGGTCGGCGGCGCACCCGCATACCCCCTGGTGTTGCAGGTGCCCATGGGCGGCGGTAACACTTACCATCACGTGGGACCGCTTGCTCGTCCGCCCACTAATCTATAAAAAAAAAAAAATAATAAATATATGTGTATATTTAATTGTCAAATATACACATTAAATTATAAATATCTAAGACATACTACTCATTATATGGTATATGTATACATACATATATTATATGACATTTATGCATACACATATACAGGGTTTTAAAGCTACATAGATACGAGTATAAGAGCCTTTTAAGGATATAGGTATATCCCCCATGAGGAGGCTCGTCTCCAGCAGTGGACGATACAAGGGTCGGTTACAGTATATACATTGGGCTTGTTAGGGGTATGACATTTCGGATCCGGATACGGTTATATTGTATACTCTTTACCGGTTTCGGTTATAGCGGATATAAAATTATTTTGAATATGATTTCGGACACGGTTTCGGTTACGGATATGCCTTTCAATTAACTTTTTAAGAAATGTAATACTAACTGAAAATAAATAAAAATAAAATCAAATAGGGAATAATTGTAACTTTACTCTCATGAAAAACTTACAAAAAATCTATCTATCTAAGCATCAAGAACTTGTCGAAGCTGACGGCAATGAATAAAATTATTTGTAATAACTAGTAATCGGAGTAGGTGGGGGCTAATTTGGCGAGTTGTTAAAACGACGAAATATATTTATTTATTTTTATCGAATCCAGTGATGCCGGAAATAGTCGTACTACTTAGTACACATGAAATTACTCACATTGTTCGGTTTTATAGGAATTCCAATTACTAATAACATCCCAATCTTTTATTAAGGATTCGGTTTCGAATTTCTTTTTATTCGGATATCCGATAGTTTCGGTTATGGTTACGGAGCTCCATAACATCACTAATATACATATAGGGTTAATTAATAAAATAGAATAGAATTTATTTAAATCTTACATAAGTCACAGTTATACAAAAACATGGTAATCCCTAGCCCCCACAATAGGATTCCCTGTGTCGTGAGGAATAGTTCATTCCACTCTAACAAATTTGACATTATCTATATTTATAAAACGAAAATTAAATAATATTAAATAGAATTTTCCACTCAAAAATGTACTTATGTTTTATGTAAGAGGGTTATAGCGTATATGTGTGTGTATGTGTGGGCATGAGAGTTTGTCTGTTGTGTGTGTACTCACACACGCATATGCATATGTGTAGATTTGTATGAGTATATTTTATTCATTGTATTATATTCGTGATGTTTTCAGTTCGATTATAGTTATGTTTTAGAAATGCAATTTGAAATTTCTAGTTTGATTATAAATTAATGAAAATTTTACAATATTTTTGCATTGTTCTCGAATGTAATTAAAATGTACTTGTTTTTTTAAAGGAGGGCAGTATTATGTACCCACAATTTTAAGCAAATAAATAAATAACAATTGACTATATACTATGATTTTTTTTATTGAAATGAGCTATTTTCCTTATCCCATACTTCATACTTGATAGGACGGGGAATTACCTACTTCCCAGAGTAGATAATACCAACAATTCAGCAAGAATTTAAACGATTTAAACGCTTCACATAATTACTAACAATTAACAAACTGTACAGATGTCGAGTTGACATTGACTTATATAAAATGTATATAGAAAAATCTATAATAAAGTGATGCGTAGTAGTTACCGTGGGACTTTACACACGTGGAATGAAATATAGTAAGGACACGGTGTTGACACAGTGCACGCAGAAAGCGTACAGTGTTTTACGAATGTCAGCAATTTGCAGCACGGAGGACTTATTATAAATCCTCCGTACTCGTAATTTGCAGTATGGCGTTACTGTACACACTGTTCTCACTCACTGCACACACTGTTCTCGCCAGTCGTCTCCCGCACGCCATCAAGATGTGTATTTTCAATTAAGTCTTATGATTATTTAATAAAATAGTGTGGAGGAAAATGAAAGTTATTTATCGCACCTTCTGATACAACATTCACTTAAAACCAAGAACTATAGGTAGTATGTATTTATTCGGGATATATAGCAGTCATATAGTGATAATAAATTTGAATAGATTTACATCCAGACCTACTGTTTCGTAACAAAAAAACAAAGTGTTGAATAACTAATAACTTTATTTCGTTAACATAATCATACAATTTTATACACGTGGTGGGAGTCTTCCCTTTTAAGTATATATGTATACTTATAAGTATATATATGTACTTATAAGTACACAGGTATTGCTTATACATATATAAGCAATACCTGTGTCAGGGGACTCCACTCTTCCAAGACAACTTACGTCGTTATACTATATGATTATTATTATATGACCATAAAGATAAAAATAAAAAAAATATGCATAAGATGGTGCAGATGTGTGTGTGTGTGTGTATATCAAGGTAAGTATGTGTAAGTGCATAACCATAAGTACCCATTTATGAATATTGGTGTGGAATAAAAATAAGTGCCTAACTTAATATATGTAGTTATAAATATACATATTATATGACTATATATTAAATCTACATCGCTTAATGAAACATACCGTGAATGTTGATGTATCTCGTTTACTTATATATTTATTTAAATTAGGCTTACCATAGACAGATAGATAACGCAATTCGTAAAATTGTATGGAAACCAAGCGTCACAAGACACGTCACGAGTAAATGATAATTTTTGTATTTTGTAACAACGACTTGCTAGTGATACGGATCGAAATAAAGTAACTAGCAACGCCGGTTGGCCGAAGTTGGCGCTAAGCTCCTACAGCTTAGCGCCAACTTCGGGCGTGCAGCGACGGACAGCTACAACATTATATTAATTGCTATATATCATATATCGAAGGTATATAGCTATAGATCATCAAAACATATTTAATGTCTGCAGATTTGTTGTTGTTACACTTTATTGTACTTATAATGAATTGTAATAAAATCATAAAATCAACAGAAGCAACAACACGTACACATCCCGCCCGAAAGAAATATACATCGACTATGGTCGGCTAGCTTCGGTTTTGTGGAGCGTCGTCTTTGTTGTGTGCCGTTACACAGAGACGACGCTCTACAAAACCGAAGCTAGCCGATAGTCTCTTTATAAAGGCCCATGTGTATTACTTTCGGCCGGGAAGTGTATAGCTATATAAAAGTTAAGATGTTAAGATACATTGTAGATGTTCCTCTAATTATAGATTGTCACTGCATGTGATATTAATGACAACATTTTGTAATGTCATAAATATGAGAATTATATGACACCATATACATGAGAAACGAAAAATATAAGAGAACATAAGTAAAAGTCAACTAAGCATGGCAGAGGTGCATCGACCATAGGAGAGGATAAGATAGGAAGGGATGGGAATGGGCTCTGGCATATCACACTCGCTACTGAAACATGTATGTACATACAGTAAAATCGTAACAAAGCCGTGTCACGTGATACAGACCACAAAATAACCATTTTTGGAATTATTGTCGTCTGACTATTGGATGGATTTTAAGCCAACTACTGGTGAATGAATGAATGAAATGAATGGTGAGTGAATGAAACTAGGCACAGTTATAACTTATGTGCCGGATAAACATTTAGGGTACCTTTTATCCAGATCGTTTATAGAGTTCACAAGTTCACACGAACAAAGATGCTGGCCCCGTTAATTGTTATTAATTAGTCAATAAATAAAATTGCTCTCATAGAAATTTAAATTAATGTTGAATAAAAATGAAATGAAGTTTTAACTAGATGAAAATGTAACAAACGATTCAGACGTAGTAGTCTGAACTCCGGACGAACGATCGGACAAAGGGTTTTTTAATACGGTTTCCCTTTTAAAGGAACTGAGCAAATAAGGCGATGCTAATGGCCTTCTCGCTGCTTTCTAATAGCACCTTGATGAGATTCCGAGAAAAGAATGGACGTTTCTATAAGTTTTCATTTAAGAAGTTCCCATTGTAGCGGGAACTGCTTTGTCTAGAACGAGAATTGATGAAATAGAATTTGTAATATAGTACTGTTTTTTTCAGGCTTTTTTAGAAAAATGGTGACAAAGAAGCAGACAGTCCATCTGATGATAACTGGATACTGTCGTCCTGCTACATTCACGATACATCATTCCAAAATGACCAACGTTTGCATTCCCCGAATGTGGTTAGAAGATTTAAGAATGAATTTAGAGATAGGGTTAGGAAAATGGGGATGGATAGAATAGGAAGGGAATGGGCTCTGGCATATCACACTCCCTACTGAAATACGTATGTACATCGAGGGAATTGGATAAAGTAGGAATTGCAGTACATTATCCAAGTTTTCAATTAGTTTTCAAGGAAATTATATAATTGTGGAAAATGTACAAAGACTAAATATGCCAATAGCGCTGCCATATGATGTGTGTTTGCTGCCTTTAAAATGGTTTTCATACTATTTTCTATTGCAGGCTGGGTCACAATAACCTTCTTTGGGGAATCCGTCCGTATGATTTCCAACAAAGAAACCAACGAGACCCTGACTGAACCTGCTCCAAGGCTACCTATAAAAGCCTGGTACCCCTTCAATGCTATGGGTGGAACTATGTATATTGTGGCCTTTGCTTTTCAGGTACGTAATTACCCTTTTATCTGGTCTTTTTTAAATGAAATCATTTAACTACTCATATCCTGAGATGGTGACTAGCACCAAGTAGATTGTGAATGACCAACCTATAATAATCCAAATAGGTTGTGAATTACTTCAAATTCTTTCTTCTCTATATATAGAAGTTATTTGTCATTGTTTAAAATGGTTTGTCAATCTGTAAGCAATCCAGAGTGCTGTTTTAGAAAAGGATAAGAGATTTGAAATTGTTGCGACCTTCAATAGTTTTTTTTTTAATTCTTAAAAATCGTAAGATTATTTTTTTAATTATTTTTTCTGAATGACACCATTGGGCCAAACCCATGCCAAGCCACACTTGTCAAATAACTTTAATGAGTAAGGAGGTTTTATGAAAAAATGAAGTAGTAGACTCCAGAAAACCTTCGCTAGAACTGCTTCTTCTTACTATTTCATCATCGTCATTTACCATAGTCATCAAAAGCAATCATCAACATTCCTCACCTATACTCCAGGACGAATCTTTCCAACATTTACATAGTATTTTTTTTATTGCTGAGAGTATATTTAAATATCACCAAGAGCATACGAGGGCATCTCAATTAGCAATGCTTCTCTACACTTAACATTGGCATATAATACCAACCGCCCTCAGGCATTTCCTATGCAATTAGGCATTAAGTCCGCCTTTTGAACATGTCAAATACACGTCAAATACATGTCAAATACACGTCAAATATACGTCAAATACACGTCAAATAGATGTCACATACATGTTGAAAAATTAAGTTTATTTAAAAATGAAGTGCAGTTAAGTTTAAATAAATAAATATAATACAATGGGAATTAAAAGCAACAAAATTAAATTAACATAAAAGAGTGATAATACTGATATTAAAAATAATATTTTTGTTAGGTGTACTGGCTACTGTTCGCACTGGCCATAGCAAACTTAATGGACGTAATGTTCTGTTCCTGGCTGATTTTCGCCTGCGAGCAGCTCCAGCATCTCAAGGCTATCATGAAGCCTCTCATGGAACTCAGCGCCTCTTTGGACACGTACAGGCCGAACACTGCTGAGTTGTTCAGGGCTTCTTCTACAGGTTTATTTATTTTATTTATAAAGAAGAAAAAACAATATATATTTAGAAACTGAATTTACAAATAAATTTTTGATATCCATTTGCTAAATACAAAGGTTAAATTGCTAAATTCACGTTTTTAGAATAAGAACAGTAACCTAACACGTGAATTAATTCAGAAATGTGAGCAGAATCGATGATTTCATTTTTTTTATGGACGAAGGCGGTAGACGAACATACAGTCCACCTGATGGTAAGTGGGTACTGTCGCCCATAGACACCCGCAATACATGCCAACAATAGTCCAAAATGACAAACGTTGGCACGCCTCCGGATGCGCTGCCTATTTTTGGAAATATAGGAATGGATTTGGAGAAAGGGTTGGGAAAATGGAGAGGGATAGGATGGGAATGGGCTCTGGCACATTTCACTCACTACCGAAACACGTACGTACATTAGGAAAATAAGATAAAGTGGGAAATGCAGTACATTTCAAGGTACAAGTTACAAAGGGCTGTGAAAAGGATTCTACAAGGTTGGCGCGCATCCATTCCCTGGAGGATTCCCTGGTTTTCCAGATGTCCATGGGCGGCGGTGACCACTTACTATCTCGTGGGCTGCCCGGACATTTCCGTTTTACATGGAGAACGATTTGTTTTAAAAAAAAACTGAATCGAAACTGACCCGTTGTAATTAGTGGAATATGAAAGATGATTGCATTTAGTACGGTTTCCGCTGCGGTTTAGTCACTTTATTTTTAGAAGAATCGGCCCCCGGGTCTGTAACAACTTTGGACCTTGAAAATTAAGAACTAAAACAGGGAAATTTTGAAATGAAATTCTCTGAGACGATTATGGAGAGAAAATATCAACTTGGGGATGCGGATAAAAGACTTTAAGCCGGTTTAAAAAGGCAATAAAGATATTTTCTACCTTATCCACAAGCCTTGGAGCTATACATAAGCTGATATTAGTGAAGTTAAAACTTAGAAAACTTATTCGACTTAGGGAAGCTGGAAAGCTACAATTTTAATTTATTCTTCGGACATAGGTAATGCATTATCAGAGTAGGTAATGCTTGTTTACCTGTTCACGCGTGTGAGGACGACACATGTCTAATTAATAATAAAAGATATATTAAAAGATATTATATGTAGATAGTTTTATTTTACCTATTCTGCATGATTACAGCTAAAGTTGTGTATAACTTTTGTGTACACAAACATGTTAAAATTTTAATTTAAAACTTTCACAATTTTAAAGTGAATTATATACCTTGATCAAATTAGCTATTGTAAATATAACTGTCGTCATCAATGTGCTAATTTATCATTTGATTTTATGTAAGATTATTTTTGTATGCAATTAATTATAACGGCGGCGGAGCGACACCGGTGAAACTTTAAACAAAACATGTTAAAAGGGCAAGATACAAACCATACAAGATCAGAGGCCAATAAATTGTCTGAATGTTTAATTTATTAATTGTGCCTAAAGAAATTAAAAATAAAATAAATCTGACCAACAGAGAAATCAGAGAAGGTACCAGATCCGGTGGACCTGGACATCAGAGGAATATACTCCACGCAGCAAGACTTCGGTATGACGATGCGAGGGGCTGGCGGGAGGTTGCAAGTCTTCGGGCAGACCACACCGAACAACCCCAATGGTTTGACGCAGAAGCAGGAGATGTTAGCCAGATCAGCTATTAAGTACTGGGTGGAAAGACATAAACATGTTGTCAGGTTGGTAGTTCATTTGATCTTTTGATTCAAAACATTGAATCTAAAAATTTTAATAATAATATTGAAATATAATTTATTTGTAATCATAGGCACATATATCTTAAATGCATGTTATAGAATCAGTTCAACTATGATTTACCCAAAGGGTGTACAAATCTTTAGTTACAAATTACATACATATTCTTTCCAATCTACATTATAATATTAGTGTCATATTCATCTTAAACAAAATAATAAACATAGAAACAACAAAAAAATGAATAATATAACAACATCAATGATATTAAAGTGTGTGATTGATTACAAATTAGAAAAAAAAAATCCTCAGGTTAATGCCAAATGTCAAATAGTTACAATGTCAAGTAGTTACAATGTCAAATAGCTACAACGTCAAATAATTACAATATTAACAATTATAATTACAATTATCAAATAAAATTATTATAACTATAAAATGTTTGTCTACTTTAAGTCAATATCAGGTATAAATAATTTAGATACCAATTATAATGTCTGGAGAGCACAACTATAAAGTATCCAATTTGTCATTCAGAAATTCATTTACACAATAATAGCACTTATGTAGAAGCCACTTAAATAAACGGTTTTTAAATAAGTTAATATTTAATTCTTTAAATTTGTTCGATAATTTGTTAGAAATATTGTGGATTATGGATTGTCATACAATAAGAGTGCTTTCGGGAAAGAGCAAGCCTTTGTTTGGCTAAACGAGTAATTCATGATTTTTATTCATTTTATGCAGCCGATATGATCAGTACAGTTACATTAATCGTGATCCTGATCACAGTAGGATTATGGTTGTGGGTGAAGTTGTTATTGGTATTGGCAGTTCGTACTAACTTTAGCCTATATCTTTAGCCCCGGCCTAACTACATTTCTAATTTATCCTCTCTTGATATGTATACAATGTATTTCTGCGTGATTTATACAATACATCACGCAGCAATAGCGAACAATTAGTAAACTAACGAGTTTAGCTAATTAGTGAGGTAGGCAGCTTCGTATGTATCGCATATGTCGCACGGCTACAGCATCCACTTACCACCAGATGGACTGTATGTTCCTCTCCCGCCGTTTTTCTATTGCAAAAAAAAAGCTTTTCGACTTTTCCGATTGTTACTCACAAAGATTTATTTTTCAGACTGGTAGCCTCCATAGGAGATACTTATGGTACTGCTCTGCTGTTCCACATGCTGGTGTCGACTATCACTCTAACTTTATTGGCTTATCAAGCAACCAAGGTATATAATTTTGGCTATTTTTTTTTTAATTACCGGAAAATTACTGATCTTCGTTACTTTGCAATTGCACCAGCCGACAAACTTTCTCGCAGGCATTGTTTTGATTCTGTTTGTATTTGCAAGTACAAACAGACTTTTCAATTTTGCCTGATTTCTATGTCAGAGGGATATCAAAGTAAAACTACGGGCTTTTACAAAAAACAACGTTTACAAACGGTCAGGGTCGAAATCACTGAAGTAATCTGATTAATTAATGTTCTGATTGAAACTTCAACTGAAAGATACGAAATTTCCTAACAAGTTTGACTTTCGAGAAACAGTGTAATTTATGAACGTACTTTTAATTATTTTTTGTAATAAAATATAGGTTCCTTTAAGTAAATTTTACTATCTTCAATAGTTAAGGTACTTACCCTCCATAACCCGTTCATTTTGTTCCATTATGTACAATTCTGTGGGTGCGACGCTTTCCATGCTGTAGTGGAAACGCGAGGGTCTGACACGAATTCAAGAAAGAGTCAGGTGTCAGACCGATTGTCAGACAGACAGATAAGATAAGACCGATAAGACAGACAGATTGTGTGAGTGGATTTTGAAACGTGTCATCGATGATTTCATCGTAAGTGGAAGTTTGTCAAACGACCTATGTCCTGAGGTTTTACCGCTCGTTTACGATATGGGATTCTTCAAGAGAGCTGTGAATAGATATTTGCAGGGTAGGCAGCACGTCTGTAATCCTCCTGGTACTGCAGGTGTCCACAGGCGCCACTCAAAACCAGGTGGGCCGTCTGCCTGTTTGCCACTTTTAATATAAAAAGTTGGAGCGTAAGAACTCGCTTTGATTTCCCAAGAACAACCCTTTCTTCAAATCCATTCATTTATCTCTAAAGGTAGACAGCGCATCCGGGGGCGTGCCAACGTTTGTCATCCTGGACTGATGTTGGCATGTACCGCGATTGTTTATGGGCGACAGTATTCACTTACCACCAGGTGGACTGTCCACTGTAGGCAGGCAGAATAGATACGCGCCGGAAAGAGCCTACGCAGTACGACGCGTACCTCCCACGTTTCGGTCCGTATAACCGCAGGGTTGGTAGGACCATGGGAGGTGGAGAGTGATGTTCGCTCGTCTGCTCCCTTTTTTCTATAAAACAGACGTAAAAGCTACTTCCAATTTCTTTTTCTGCATAATTAATCAATTACCATTCTGAGATCTCTTTACATTACAGGCGATTTCATAGGCGATAGTTTAAGAAGCAACGTTATGAAGGTTCTTGGCATATTTCTTAAAAAAAAGCTATAGGATACAATGACAGACACATTTCGACAAACTGCCCAGCAGTTTGCTGGTGGACATGCTCTCTGACATTTTTACGTTTCCAAACCCTCGTTCAATTCACATAATACGATATGTGTCTTACTTATATAGGCAAATAAAGACACCTTACAAAGACACGTTGCATCTACCATCATTTATGTCTAAAGGCTCATTTGCACAAGGAGAGTTTTTCGAACGGTTCAGGCGAGAATATTGTATACGATTCTCGTATGCGACCAAACTTCATATAATTCTAGTCTATAACTGTTCACATGATGATAGAAACTAGATGATAACAGGGTTAACAGTGATCAGATGATGATAACAGCTATTCATACTAGTTTTTCAACAATGTTCAAGTAACTGGCATTCAAGAAACTCTCCTTGTATAAATAAGCCATTAGTCGTGTCAGTTATTGTGAAAGCGCTCCACAGCTTGCTATTTCCCTTTACCTGCCTCAAATTACTTCTCGTTGGTATGTCCCTGTACCCTCATATACTTTAACGACCCCCCTTGATTACAGATCGATGGTCTCAACGTGTACGCTTTTAGCACTATCGGGTACCTTTTGTACTCTCTCGGACAGGTGTTCCACTTTTGTATATTTGGAAACAGACTTATTGAGGAGGTAAGATTTTTAATGTATTTGATGTACTAACTTTGATATTTAACATAATATGTAGGTCATCGCCTTGAGAATACATACTAGATATGTTATACAAGCACTGTAGGGCAGGCGCGTTACAGTCTAATAGTGTTATATGTTCAGTAGCTCGCGAATTCTTTAATTCACATGTGTTTTGAAAATGGAACATTCTTATTATGTAGTACTGAAGTTTCAAATTTGACTTTTTAATGAACCCCTCTTCATCTGCTTCACACCCAGAAGTTGCCTACCACGTTTCTCTGATAAGAACGCATGATGTGTCATGTATGTGATGTCATGTATGTGACACATGTCATGTTATGTGTAGTCTATTCGCATATTGATGTTGTAGGTATACAACGTATCATCGAAATAATGCAAAACCCGAAACAGTCAACTAATTTAAAATTATTAAACCGTTTCAAAAAATAAAATTATTGTAAGGAATAAAACAAATTTTACAAATGTGAAAAATTTATTAAACGTTTATTAAACGCATATTAGTATATTAGTGATCGGGCACTGTTACAGTGTTTTTTTTTTATTTTACGTAACTGCGCTTAGAATAAAAGAATTATTAGAAATGAACAATAAGTTATAAAAAAAATCTATTGTAAAAACTGATAGAACCGATTCTACTCTCGATACTAAATAACCTATTTTCAGCGATTGCGTTATTTTTATAACACATTGTATATGCAGGTATTATAATATATTATGAACTAGGGTAGATCTGTATCTCAGGAGCTAACACTGTTCCAATACAATATTCCGTAAATTTATCTCTACTACAATCTATACTAATAAAGAGGTAAAATTGTGTGTTTGTATGTTGGGGCTAATCTCTGGAACTACTGAACCGATTTCAAAAATTATTTCACGAGTAGGAAGCTACATTATCTGTGTCTAATATAGGCTATATTTTATTTTGAAATTTTGAAAAAAAAAGAAAAAACTTATAAACCGAAGCGAAGCGAGGGCGGGTCCTAGTATTTAATAAAAACGAATTTTTAGTTCTCAATATTATCTCAAACGGATCGTGGTCGTTTTACTATCGATTTTTCAGATTAACATCGAGAAGTGTTTGCCCAATTTTGCCTCTCTCTCCGCCTTGCTATCTCTCCTAGACAGGTATTCCAATTAGGGTATTGGGAACATTACTCATTTAAGAGGAAAGATTTATGAGGGCCATGCATCGCGTGGAGTACAAAGAGCTTTTGTTGAAAAAATTCAGGGTAAATAGTTATATTTTTGGTGTAGAAACGTTAAATATAATTTTGTATCAGATAAGGTTCAAAATTCACTGACCGTTTCTTGTGGTGTCGGCCGGCTGTGGAATAGCGCAACCCCATCTCTTTCCGTGGCTCTCGTAAAAGGCGACTAAGGGATAATCAAACCGCTACGACAAGCCCTGAAGAACCGCTTCACTCGCATGGCATTTTAAAGCCCTACATCCCGCATCCATAGTACAATGGGCATGGGTAGTCCCATGTTTTTTTTTATGGAAATAGGCGGCAGACGAGCATACAGTCCACCTGATGGTAAGTGGATACTGTCACCCATACACATCCGCGATTCATGCCAACATTAGTCCAAAATGACAAACGTTGGCACGCCCCCGGATCCGTTGCCTACCTTTGGAGATATAGGAATGGATTTGCAGAAAGGTTTGCGAAAATAGGGAGGAAAATAGGATGGAAATGGGCTCTGGGACATCTTACTCACTAGCGAAACACGTACGTACATTAGGGAAATAAGATAAAGTGGGAAATGCAGTACATTTCAAGGTAGCCTTCTGTGAGAGAGGGGTAACGTGGCCAGTCGAGCGCATCCAGCGGCTGTTGGATTGCAGCATGCAATCTCCTCCTCAAAAATGTCCAGCAGTGTATGACAAACGGCTGATTACGGCTTCGCTTTATGACAAACGGCTTCGTAGTACCTTAGTACTACGAAAATACGAAGTAGGCGTCTGCTGATGTGACAATGTTCTTCTTTTTAAGTTGTTGGCATATTTATTTATTTTAATTTACCACCAAATTTCACAGAAAAGTATGACATCTTAACATCTGTCTGAAAAAGCATAAAGTGTAACCCTAGCTTACTTCTTTAAGGAAGTTATTTAAAGTAATATATCTAAGCTGAGCTGATGATTCGGGTGTCCACTAGGCACCGGCATAGCTCGTAGGATCAGCATGTTGATGTAGCAATGGGCAGGTCATTGATCGCAGGCCGTTGGGGTAGACGAGTCCTCGAATAAAGGCCACGTAGCGGGAAGCTCAATGTGGGACGCCTCCTGGCCAGGTGAACCGACGACTTAAAGAAATTCGCCGGTGGTAGTTCAATGAAAAGAGCCGAGACTCGTGTGTGGTGGCGAGCCTTGGAAATGCCTATATCCAGCAGTAGAGAGAAATAGGCAGGTAGTATGGTATGATCCACTAAGCACATTTTCTTTAAAAAATAAATCTATCACAGAGTTCATCAGTAATGGAAGCAGCTTATTCCTGCCAATGGTACGACGGGTCTGAAGAGGCCAAGACCTTCGTTCAGATCGTCTGTCAGCAGTGTCAGAAGGCCATGAGCATCTCGGGAGCCAAGTTCTTTACGGTGTCTTTGGATTTGTTTGCTTCGGTAAGGAAATTTTTGTTGTCCAAATAGACCTCGGCAGTATTTTCTGTTTCGTGATATTCTTTTTTCTTATATGGCAATAGTGTAATTAGCACATTGTGCACTGGCTTCTGTAATTAAGTGTTGGGTTTCTTGTAATTAACAATTTTAAAGTCAAAACAATTTAAAACGCACCTTGTCAATGTCCAGCCCCGTCGAATAAAGATAGGAGCCACTCAGTAAAGTGACAGAAGGTTTACTCAAAACAGAAGAGTTGAACTTTTTGAAAGCACACGAAAAACGTAATCTTATGCTTTTATTTGATTATCATAAACATTATGCACAAACATTGTGCTCACTTTGAAGTTTTGTAAACTATCACTATTCAACCACTAAAGCTAAAATACACAATTTTTATAATAATAATCAAACAAAAACTCAACTCATCCATATGATTGAAACAGACAGGCATGTGACCTACTATGAGGTTCGAGCATCCTTAGGTATAGGCACGAGAGAGATACAATCAATCATACACAACATTTGGATGTGCGAAAGCTGTGCTCGCAGTGGATCCCACACAATTAAGACTGAGGCTCAAAAATCTGAACGCGTCACTTGATGCAATGCCATGTCTACCAACGAAGGGGCGTCAAATTTAGTGTGGAACATAGTAACAGGTGACGAAACCTGGATTTACAGCTACAACCCCGAAATAAAGCAGTAATCTACCATTTGGGTCTTTCAAGATGAGCCGAACCCCACCAAAGTGACGCGTGTGCAAAATGCCACGTAGCAGATGATTCCTTCTTTTTTTAGAAAAACTGGTCACGTGGCTACTGTTGCTTTGGAGAATCGCCGTACCGTGAATGCTGATTGGTACACGACCATTGGCTTACCGGAAGTTATTGACGAACTCCGTAAAAACAACCACAAACGCCGCATAATCATGCATCATGACAAGGCCAGCTCTCACACTGCCAAACAGACAAATGACTTATTTGAAGGCCAAAAACGTAGAATTCATGAACCATCCTCCATACAGTCCCGACTTGGCACCTTGTGACTTCTTTTTATTTCCAAAAATTAAGAGTCAATTACGCAATCAAGGATTTTCATCGCCAGAAGAGGCTGTCGAAGAGTATGAAAAACATGTTTCCGAGGTCACCACGGAGGAGTGGCATAAATGTTTTGGAAATTGGTTTATTCTTATGAAAAAGTGTATTGACGCTCACGGAGAATATTTTGAGACACAATAAATTGATTTTTGGCCACTCATTGTAATTTTTTCTTATTTATTCCGGAAAATTTCAGTATGGCCATTGTAAACGGAAATTTAGAATCAAGATACGGAATTCTCTGATTCTGATTTCTAATTCATTACATTGCTTCACAAATTTACTTGTCCAATCATACATTAAATTATATTTGTAATTTACCTTTAATTTATAAGTTTTTGCGCATGCACACGCTGAGCATGTCTTTAAGTGATGCACCACGTAAAATATTGTCACTTATATCTGTTTGTACAAATAGTGTGTGTATAAAATAAAAATGACGTGCACTTATAACAATTTGGCAACTACTTTAAAATATGGTTTTCTAGATTACTTTCTAAATATCCTAAGTATTTAACTTTTTAACGCGAAATAAAGTTGGTTGTTATTTTTTTTTAAAGTTTATTTTATTTTGGGAAACACCAGACAAATATACATTACACTGATAATAACTATCTTATTACAAGCTGAAGAGTCCGCAACAACACGCATCTAAAGACTTTCTGCCGGCGATTGACTTTATTAGTTTAATTAAAATTAAGCACGAAGTTATTGACTTCACCTGACCCGAGAGACTCAAGTTGAATGAACAACAATCGTCAGATATTATTGATAATTTCAAATATAACAATTAATTTCATGTGGAGTCATGAAGTTCATGGAGTCCAACTTTTCTGTCCTCAGTAAACCTTTAAACTCTACTGAGCGACTCCTAACTTGCTTCGAGGTGATTGGAAAATAACGACATGTTTTAAATTTTGTTTTTAAATTGTTAATTACGAAGAAAACTTGTCACTGGCACAATGCGCTAGTTGCGCTATTCCCATATAAGAAAAGAAATATAATATATTTTATGTTCATATCTACTTAACATAAAATATGTAGTTCTAACTGAAAACCTCCTTTTTGAAGTCTATTAAAACCGGTTGCTTGTCATTTTATCAAACAACTATTCACAAATTTTTAAATAAAAATTAATTTAGCAAACAAAATGTTTGTGAAGGGATACGAGTAAATGCTTTCTCGGAGTTTTTGAAGCGTAATTAGGTCATTATTTTTTTGACAGGTATATGGATATTATTGCAACAGTTCCTGTAAACGGTTAAATACAAGCTTTATTGTTTTAATTAGTCAGATTTGTTTCATTAATTTCTTTAATGAGTTGTAAGTGAAACGTCGTTAGTTGAAATAATTTATTTGACTATAGATAAGTATACTTTTTCAATTACAAAATAGTGAAAACCTTGTTTGGCCTTTGGGAACATTACTATTCAAAATATGAATATTTTTGATACACTTTTGAGGATAGAGTAGTTAGCGAAAAGAAACTTTCTGAAACGTGTTTTACGTAACAATAATTTGTTTATATTTTTTTTTATGAAATAATCTTAGTAACAGTTCAGTTACATACTAAAAACAGGTTTCTGTTATTGTTTCTTATTGCGAACGGTTTCCTACCAACCGTTAGTACAATGATAATTCATTTTGAAGATGAAGAGGGAAAGATGGAGAGAAGTTAGATAACAAGTAGTTAACGTGAATAAGAATATGTTACACACGGGGCGCTTTGGGTACGCTGAATCATGGGCATTAAGTTTTATCGTTAAAACTAAATTCTTATAAGACTCTTATATAGAACCATAAGTTTTGAAGGTTTTTTTTATTTATTTATATATAGAGACACTTCTCGACTGACTGACTGACTCATTTACGCTGAGCTGAAATCGCTGAATAGTAAAAAAAATAAATTTGAAGAGTACCTTCTTTTTATGACGTAAAGACTTACTAAGAAAGAATTTTTCGAAATTCAATCCCGCAATGAAATGGGTCAGAAGTTTGTATGGAACACAATTATTTGGCAGTCCTACTAACTTTAAACCTCGTATAAATATTGAACAATACAAATACCTTAACATGCGTTTTACCGTTTATCAAAATTTTGTCATGGAGTCAGTCATACGATTACAATTAAAATAAAGCCGGCTAATTTTGTCAGGATGCCAAATTTTGTGTGGAATAATAATTAAACCCACGCGAGCGAAGCCGTAAGCAACAACTAGCTTAATTCTATAATTGTTTGAAAAATAATTAAATATCCTACGGCGAAGCGCTGAGTACGCTGTAGCTTGTACTCGTATTATATGCGATTACCCGCGACAAGCTCCAACGGAGTTGTATGGAATCATTTGTGTGTTCACATCTCATATGTCCGATGCCTTACTCCTAAAAAATCTGCATTTTATTTATTAAGAATCGCATCTGCATCCCCTCTAATGTTACGATTATCCATGGGTGGTGGCGTTGTCAGTTACCATTAAATGTAATAATAAATAAATGTGAAATTAATCTAATTAATGTAATATCGCGTTCGTTCCTTCGCTATGTTTTTGTAAGATAAAAGAAAAAAAAATATAGAATGTATAGAAAACAATAAATGTGTGATATTAAAACATTCACAAACCACCCCGTGAGTAATGGTTGTTAATCAAAATGAAGCATCGTGTGAGGGGGGGAGACCCATTAATCAAAACAAAGATTTTCGACGCGCAGAAGTCACCTTCCCTCTCGTGCAAATATTCGTAATTCTAACACCATGTGGAGCTTTCACAAAGTAAAGGCGTGGGTTTACAAAGTTACATAAGGTTTTACTTGATTAATATTTATGAAGAGAAACATATTCAACGTTGTAGTAAAAATGGAAAGGAATCTCTTCACCGTCGCGCAAAGAATATGAAACAATAATAATAAAACTCGGAGTAATAAATAAATTATTATATTAGGACGCAGTCCGTCATGCATAATAACGCTTAATTTATATATTACTTTTAATGTAACTTTAGCTTAAAAAAATAATATTTAATAATAGTTTTTATTAATAGTTCTTATTGTGTTTAGTCAAGAGTTAAAAGATGAATTAAAGTAAATATAAACAACGTTACACATTCTGAGACGTTACACATATATTTCCAAAATATATTTTTCTATGCTTTATATTCAACAAATATGCATGAGAAATTTCGTCAAAAGTAAAATATTAGAAGAAATCTTGCGAAGAAAATATTAATGTTAACTCAGAATCAGGAGAGAAATCTATCAGTCTTCGGTAATACATCATTTAATCCTCCCTGTATCTAAAAAATACATAAATATAAAAAATAAACAAACACAGTTTTTAGATTTGTATTTCATTTTTAAAAAGTAAAAAACAGTGTACAATAAAATAAAAAGTGTGGAAATAAGGTGGAAAACTAGAATAAAATCTACCTAGTGGATACCGGATACTGTTGCCCATGGATACCCGCGGTAAACTTTAACTAACTTTAGTCCAGAACGACAAACTTTGGCATGTCCCCGGATCTATCTGTAAGATACTGTAATCGGATCGGCCTATCTGTTGATGTAAGAATAGATTTGGAGAAATGGGTAGGGATAGGATAAAATAGAATGGGATGGGAATGGGCTTTGCCATATCTCACTCACTATTGAAATACGTACATTGCGGAATTTGTTAAAGTGGGAATTGCAGTAGATTTCAAGGTAGTCTTTTGTGAGTCAAGGTAGTTGAGTGCGCCCAGTGGCTGTTGGATTGTAGCTTGCAGATTGCCTCTCCAAAAAAAATATAAACACAATAAGAAGTCTCTATAAATACGTCAGAAGGAGAATAAAACAGAATCCGTCTCATTTTCGCTCTAACGTAGCTGAGAGAGCGCTAAACAGTCGTTGGTAGTAATTGTAGCACTCTCGTAGCATACGTAGAGGTCGTAGCTGAAATCTTAACTCGTAGCAAGACTACGCGAATGGAAGCATTTTAAACACTAAAACATTTATGACGGAATCGTCAGTGTAGGTAGTCGGAAACGTTTGCGGTCTTTTTGAACATATGACTTTAGCGTGCTGGCAACACTGATCACTGGCGAGAAAGTGATATACCATTTGACAGCTCCCTTTTTTGTAACGGAAGCAAATTGAAATTATAAGTTAAAAGTTTTATCTTTTCATATTTTTAACAATTTTAAAATGGAAGTTAATAAGTAAAAAATTAGATATGTTTTATAATTTTTTTTTGTCAAGGGGATGAATGCTTCTAATGCTCGAAAAGATTGATGTTTGTGGTGCTCACAGAGAAGATGCTTTATCTAAAACTACTGCAAAAGAATGACTTAGTCGATTCAGGTCTAGTAATTTTAATGTGAATGATGTTTCTCGCTGTGGTCGTCCTATTAAGGTAAATATTGATGTATCATTGAAAAAATTGAAGCAGATCGACACATAAGCAGTCATCAAATTGTGGAAGAGCCTTAGCATTCACTACTCAACAGTTTTAGATCACCTGCATAAACTGAATTTTGTAAAAAAGCTAGATGTTTGGGTGGCGCATGATTTAAAGGACAAACAACTTGGTGAATAGAATTTCTATATGAGAGGTGTTGCTAATACGAAAATAAATCGATCCATTTCTGAAGAGATTGGTAACAGGCGATGAGAAGTGGATCACCTACGATAATAATGTTCGAAAACGATCTTGGTCTAAGCGAGGTGAGCCATCATAAATGGTCTCAAAACCAACCCTCACTCCGAACAAAGTCGTGTTATGTGTATGGTGGGACTGGAAAGGCATTTTTATTGCAAGCCACACGATTAATTAATGGCCAAACGATTAATTCTGATGTCTACTCTCAGCAATTAGTAAAAATGAAACGAGAAAAACGTCCAGAATTAATAAATAGAAAAGGCGTAGTTTTCCATTACGACAATGCTCGATCGCATACATTTTTGATGACTTGATTGAACAAAAATTGATGGACCTTGTCAGTTCAGAAACTCCAAAAACATTATACCAATGGTATAATGACTCGGCCACAAAAATTAAAAATAATTAAAATATTGGAATTAAATGGACAATATTCCGTTCAATAAATATTTACGCAATACAAAAAAGTCTTTATTATTTTCACAATAAAAGGGCCGCGAAGTTATCCGACTACGTAATTATTATATATATATATATATATATAATTTATTACCAATTTTACAAATAAAAAGCATAACACTATCATAATTGTATCAAATAAACCATAAAAGTTTGTCTAAGATACAAGTTGTGCAGTATCAGTATCCAAGACATTAAAATCTACCCGTGAACAGTGAACAAATTATAATTTAGAAAAGAAATAACTTTTCTGTTTATATTTTAATTTACTTTCACTAGGTAGTGTCTGTTTTTAATTAATAGTCTAATTCATTTATTAACCTGCGAACTAGGTAAGCGCTGTTCCGCTGAAATATTAAATTTCAATTTCAATTCTATTTCTATATTTCTGTAATTCTAATTCCTGCAAAATATATATGAAATATTTAAATCCGCTGAAATATTTAAATTCTTATGTATGCGTTACACTATTAACGGATGGATTATTTCACGGATATCAATGGATTCGATTGAACTAAACTTTACATTACAAATGTAGGTAGTTATTATTAATTGAATCTTCCGGGCTACTTGGCCGAGGTCTTCTGGAATCTCTTCTCTTTCTTCCAAACGTTTCGTCAACAACTGCGGTTGACATCTTCAGTGGCGACTGCGTTCACTTTCGGAGAGATGTTATCTCTTCGGCTTCTCGAACGCAACTGACTCGACGTTTTTTTTTTTTTTTTTTGTTAGGAGAGACAACCAGCCTAGGTGGTACCAGGTAGTGTCGGACTCCTACCGACTAAAAAACCTGATTGCCTCAACATCGTGTATGTATAGTTCTTGTGGCCCTAGTGGCCTTTCAAGAGTCACCGGTCGCGAAACAGTCACCGGTCGCGGTGACTCGACGTCTGTGGCGCACCGGTATTTATAGTGGGCGAGGGTAGTTGTGATTGAGGTAGCTTGATATCTTCGGAATGCTTCGGTCTTTGATGCTCACGGGGAAGGGAGACGAGAGGGGGGACAAAAACAGACTCGGTACACACACAATCACAACTACCCTCGCCCACTATAAATATCGGTGCGTCGGTACACATACAATCACAACTACCCTCGCCCACTATAAATACCGGTGCGCCACAGTCGTCGAGTCAGTTGCGCTCGAGAAGCCGAAGAGATAACATCTCTCCGAAAGTGAACGCAGTCGCCACTGAAGATGTCAACCGCAGTTGTTGACGAAACGTTTGGAAGAAAGAGAAGAGATTCCAGAAGACCTCGGCCAAGTAGCCCGGAAGATTCAATCAATATGGACACCGGCTGAGAAAGCCTACACTCCACTATAAAGGTAAGTAGGTTACATAAAGTTTTTCCCTTCATGCAGATCATTTTTCTTTAGTGCCAAGAGCTAATGATTATTTATTGAAAACGAAAAAAAGGCATTTTCTATATTTCCTGGGTGTTGGTACACTTTAACCCGTAATTCTAGACTTGCGAATTCAATTTCCCTTCTTACTCAAATAAAAATACATTTGTTTGATCACTAAAGTTTTTTTCGCTAAAGACTTTATTAAACTTTTAATACATTTTCAAAGTCTTTGATTTTCGGTTCAGTGATTCCATAACTGCGACGGTACTTACAAAAAAAACGATGTATTCAAAATAATACCTATGTTGTTGAATAGGGCTCATAAAGCTCTATCTACTACAGCTTTTGTCCATACACTTTTTTTTGTAAAACTTATGGAAACTTGCGCTTGCCTTTGGTGTTTTTATTGTACGACTGCAGTGGTGCAAAATTATTGTGATCCTGGAAATTTAAGTAGTTGTGCGAATACGAATACGGCATACAAGCAAGTTGTGACTCATGTTGTAGTGTAGTGTACCGAAACATTTTTTCACTTACGGCTCACTAATATTCTTTTCAATTCTTGCGGTACACTTATATTCTTTTCAATTCTTCTGGCACATTTATTTCGGCGGTATACTTGAACTAAAACTGTAATTAAAAGTATAGTGATTCAAAATATTAAACAAATATATGTATTCTTTATTTTTATGTAAAATTATTCTTCGCGTGATAATAAAATCAACTAAACTATAACTTTTAAACTTTAGCTAAATTATTATTTACATTTTACTAATTATTGAAACTCATAAATCACTGAATAAGTGAAAAAATGTGTAAAAGCGCTGGAAATTTTTCACGCCCTTAGTTACAGCCTTACAGGTGTAGTCTGAATCACCCAGCAGGGAGGTCCCTACCAGGTGCTTCAGGTCGGCACACCTAGCATCGTTTCACGGTACACGAGTGTGCCGCGGCATACCGATTGGGGATTACTGTTCTATTCTATGAAGATAATCTACTAATATATTTCCCTAATATGTTGTCTTCTCTTAAATATTCATAGTTTGTGTACCCTACTCGCTAACTCTCGTAATTTTTTCATTGCTCTATATACATAGTTCTATCTATTCATACTTTATCTATTCTCTGAACTTTATTTCAGGTACTTGGAGCCGTAGTAACATACTTCATGGTGTTAGTGCAACTCAAATAGATAAAATCGTTTATGATTGTAAATTATTGTCACATTAGCTGTTATATTCTCTAAGACCCTGCGCATATTATAGACAATATAGTCTTATTTATTTTTTAATTAAATTTCAGGGAATATATTTAATTCCAAACAGCATAAACAGAAAGTTTGCTCAAAACACACACTACTGATAGGAATCTTCACTAAAAGTTACTAAATTTTTTTTATCTATTTAAAAGGGTCTCAACACATATGTTTATCGTATAATTAATACAATTAAACCTCGTGATTTTTTCGTCTGACGCTACTTGCGGGTCGTTGATGAAACTGCTCGCAATTCTCGGCTACCCGCCCCTTCAGTCAGCTCGTGACCACGGTTGGTGCAACCCAACCGAAATTTCGACTAAAATAAATAAGGTAAATATACGCTTTGAGATCCGTTGAAACGTGACAAAAACGCGAAAATCTCAAATGTTAGTTTCTCAAATATGTCTTCTCTTGTCTTTTCTTTTTTACGTACTGGATTTCAAAGATAGGTTTGGAATGAATTTACTCCAAAACTAGTCCGGATTGACTTCACTCAGATATTTGAAAACTATACCTCGTCGATTAATGGGGTAGAAATATAGTGTCAGATTTTGAGGTGGGATACACTGTAAGCCATATTTTTTTACAAAAACATCAGAACATCTTGACGTAGACGCAAATGTACGCCATCATTATTTAATAGGACTTTATTTATTATGATATAAATTATAGCTGGCATGTATTTGTATATATTATTCAATATCATACTCATATTGAGGATGATACTCATACCATAAGAGCAAATCCTCATATTATTACAGTACGACACAACTAAGAGTTGGCATTGTCTAACCCCGTCAGAAACCGAACTTTACTGAATGTAGTGTGTAATCAACGTATGACGCACGTGCGATCGTCTGACGCGCTCCGCGCGCTCGAGCCGACAACGAATATGACGTTGAGGCGGGAAATAAAACCATTTCCTTTGGTCGAGCGAATAGGTACATCGTTGGAACCTCGTGAGTTGTGTCGTACTGTACAATTGTCTTATTAGTTATATTTTTACAAAATCCGATATTTTGCGATAACTTGTGGAAACAAACCTATAAATTGTGCAATATTTAATATTAAGAAACACAATTTATTATTTTTTATATACATATAACGAATTACAACTATTTATGAATATGATTTATTTCGATCCTAATTATGATTATGTATATTTATAATAGTAATAATAATAGTAAAAATAAATATTGTTATTAATTTGCCAATCAAAAAATGGTTAATTTATGACATGCTGTATATGGATACATCACACATTTAAATATCGAACTTGCCGACTCTTGTCAAATCCGACTCTTGTCAAATTACCTATACATACATGATAATAATACGTATATACATGAACCACCTTAAGTTTATTTCTTTAGATTTCTTCCAGCAAACCTGGCTACATAATTTACAAGCAGTCTTTTTTCGAGACTGTCTTGACTTTAGTGTGTGCAGGCGCTAACCTATTACGACAATGAGATAGTCATAGAGGATACATATATGTAGACTGGATAAGTGCACAAAATTTGTAATACAAAACAGTTATTTAATTTATTTATTCAAAATTAATAAAATGTTGTTATACGAAATAATTAATTATAAAATTAATTTGAATATCACTTAAATAATTGTGCATTGTAAACGGAATAATTCGTCCAGATGGAGCGTAAATTGCTCTAGCTTAGTTTATGCCGCATCTGACTTATATTTTGGTTTAAAAAGACCATAATCTATGTCATATTTAGGCACACAAAGTACATAATTATTTATTTATTCATTTAACATGTTATTGCACATAGTATAATGGTCGGGTTTAATCTTACAGGGCATTGTCTTTTAGCATTTGTTTTATTAAGTTTCCTATTAGTTTCTCTTCATTGTTTTTCATTTTCTATTTGTTTTTCTAGCATTATCATTCTACTTTGTTTTTCCTCTGTGGTATTTCGTATACGATCAGAAAATTTTGTTATGTTTAGTACGCAATAATGATTCGAGTTTTTAAGTGTATCATTAAAGTAAGTACCTAAATAAAAAAGTTTCTCACAAGTTTTTATAATGCTATC
The DNA here is from genome assembly GCA_914767545.1 of Sesia apiformis. Lineage (NCBI taxonomy): Eukaryota > Metazoa > Arthropoda > Insecta > Lepidoptera > Sesiidae > Sesia > Sesia apiformis. Next base: position 4,262,286 of record OU611968.1, read on the forward strand.
ATAAAATTGAAGTTCTTCAAAACTTAGAAGATATTGCAGTTAAATGTGACTTTTACCTTTTAATGCAATATTTTCTTCTTTCAAAACTAACTTTGGATAATTACCTCTTAGATAATTATGTATTATTAGTGAATAATTTTTATAAACTTCTTTTTGTTTCTGAAAGTTTCGTTAAAACACTGTTATTTTTTTTTGAGTAATAATTGGAATAATAGCAAAGCCATTTCTGACTATTCTAATATTGCCATTTATTTACGGATATTCATATATCATTATTATATAATTAATGATCGGCAGTGTCATTTCGGGTCAACGAACTCCGGGATTTTTGTATTTATGAAGTACCTTAATTTAATTTGTATTTTTAGTGTGAAAATTTATGTTTTTTTTTTCAAATATTGCATTAAAACCTTGTTCGTTATAAGAGCACCAAAGCACTTTAGCTAATAATGTACTAGATTAATTATACATCTAGATTAATTATACACTAAAAAGTAAGGACAGCGAAAGTTGGTACATAAAAGATCGGCAAATTTACAAAATCTGCCTATTTTAACCAGATTTTTTTGTCCACTAATGGACACGGGCCTCCCCGTGCTCATGGTCTTGGGCATGAGGGATCTATGACCTTCAAAGGGCACATTGAGCAAGCCACTAGTATAGAGGTGGTGTACTACCTCAGGGGTTGGATACAAAAGAAACAACATTAAAAAGATGTTTACGGTGCCATATAAATTAATCTTGCTGTTATTTGATTGCCAGACTTTAACTCACAATTTTCCAAAAAAATATTGTTAATTATACCAAGGAAATTCAACTTTTCTACGGGCAAAATCGGTTTTCTTTTAATATGAACCGTTTCCGAGATATTAAATCCTATTACATATATCCACTTTTATTCTTTTCTTTTCCTCGATTCATGTTTTTCTTAAATTTTTAGCATGATTTACAAAAAACTTAATAATCTACAAAGTTAATTGATTGATAGTGTCGAAAAATAATAACGTAATTACTTTTTCTAGTGGTTTCAACATTAAAATTGAGTTTTCTCAAAATCATGATGTCAAATAATCAGGTTTTGTCTCTAAGAGGAGATATTTTCTGGTTTTTATGTATATTTATTAGATTATTCAATAATTACCCTTACTGTTTAACATTGTTGTCAATGCGAGAGATTTATTATTATCGTCAATCTTTGTGGTTTACAGAAAACTGTTGTTTTTTATAAATGAATTAAATATATTAAGATGTACGATGTTGTTTTTATTATTTATTTAATTATAAAAACGAAAAGGAATTTATTTCGTTCTTACTTGTCTGAGCAAAAGATCTATGTACTCGTTGACTTGGGTTGAGGTTTTCTAACTTAAAGATTCGGTATTTCAAGATTCTGTTTTATTAAAAACATGCTGTAACATGTCATTCAAGATAACAAAATAAAATATATTTTGATTGAGTAAGATTTAAATGAAATTTAACTATAGCCGACAATAAGGTCTCTTTTCTTAGATAATGATAATTATTTATTTAGTTCCTTGATATACAATGTGTTACTGAAATAACGCAAAGGCTGAAAATGTGTTGTACAGTATCGAGAACAGAATGGAGTCCACTCGTTCAAGTTTTTTTTTTCATTAATCTTTTATTCTAGGCGCGTCGACTGAGCCGCGAAGCGCGCACTGTCTAAGCACCCGGACTATTTGTAAGTAATGAGCGCCACGAACGTTTAAGACAGGGCAACAAAACCTTACAAGTTTGTTCGCGATTACTATACATAGCAATTAAACAACTTTGAACGGTTTAAATCGCGTATATTTCACCCCGTGACCACGTCCACTGCAAAGTGTTCCAAACGTCGGGATATAAATAATGTTAAATATACGCGATTTAAACCGTTCAAAGTTGTTTAATTGCTTACAATTTTGTACCTAATTTTTGATTTATTAAAATAATTTTATTATTCGCTAGTATGGTTTTGCATATTTCTACATTACCGTGACATGTTGTATACCAGTCCAAGTGGATACTGTTGCCTAAAGACATATATGATGTATGCCAACATCAGTCAAGAATGACAAACATTAGCCACAGTTTAAGAGATCTGATAGTGAATTTGGAAACAGATTGAGATGCGCATTATTACATACGCGTATAATTAGATATCAAATAAATAGGACCTTTACTAGTCGAAATATATTCCAATTGTTTTTATAATAAAATATATAAGAGAAAATTGAAAGATAAAGATAAATATATTATTATTTTATCCTCTTCTTGTTCATTATTAATTAGTTTAAGCGAATAAAGCAATATTTGAGTAAAATACAAGTATACTTACTAAGTGTATAAGATTTTGTATACATGATTACAATCATTAATTAATAAGGTTAGATAGATTAATATTTCACCACTGGGTTAAGTACTTCTAATTGCAAAGTGCACTGTATGTTATTTAAAACTTTAAATACACAATTTTATCATTATAGGCTGTTATTGTTATTAACTTATTATTATTGTTATGTTAGTTAATATACTTATTTATTTTAGAATTGCCTATGTAACGTACAACTCGTATATTACATGCTTACAATGATTGAGTTAAAGTATATCATTGACCGCTGCAGTGGAATTTATCCATAGACAAATAACACTATGCGTGGCCATATGCGATGGAAAATGAGCTATCACTTTTACATAGCGCCTGTAAAGTTTGAGCACAATTACGGCACAAAGATGTGCCGTAATTGAAAAAAAGCCTTGAAAAAAGCGGCGCACAGAGTGGGATACACGATAGCAATATTCTCTCTTTTTTACGTCATTGATACATATGCGCTTCTCTGTTCTGTTAGATAGTGAGGCAAGATATCACTATGTCTATAGATTTCTCTGTCTACGGATTGATCAGACAAACTTATTTTATTATTGTATTTTCCGAAGTCGAAAGGTATAATTCTCAGTTTTACCTTTCCATTTCAGAAAATACAATGAATTCCTAATAAGATCACATTATTAGGAATCACATTATTATTAGTCACGTATATCCGACAGAAAACCTGTGTTCGTGTTTATTAATTTTCTCTTAACTTAATCACTAATCAGTTATATTATACATAAAAATAAACAATCATGATTGTAAATTTACATTTAAATTCAGTTTTGAAGTCTCAGTTTTAACTTTTGACTTCAGAAAATACAAAAAGCCTAATAAGATCAAAACGATATTATTTTAAGCATATCTAATTTTATCCGCGCTAGGGACACGGAATCCAAAACATAAAAGTGCTGGGCGGTCAATGTGTTACTTATAGCAATAATAAAGATTTTTTATATATATTTTAAGCAAGATTCTACAGTACCTATATATTCGATACTCATTATACCTTATTAAAAATGGGAAAATAAAATTTCTTATTTTATTCCGAATGAATTTTATGCCTAATGTCTCTATGCCTAATGTCTCTATGCCTAATGTCTCTATGCCTAATGTCTCTATGCCTAATGTCTATATGCCTAATGTCTATATGCCTAATGTTTATATGCCTAATTTACACTTAAGGTTTAATAGAATAATGGACCTGTTTATGTATTCAATAACTTTAGTGAACAAAAACGATTGATTTAAATTCATTTGGGTATAATAAATACACACATTGTCGATGTTATTTTTGTTTTAGTAAAAAAAAAATATTAGTAACTTTTTTGTGTAGAACTCATAACGGTGATATACGAGGTTGTTTTTAAGAATTATTTGTTTATCAAATAGAGCATTAACTTATAAATAAAATAAATAAAAATTGTGTGAACTTATTTTATTTTCATATAAAATATGTTTGTTCATTAAACAGAAACCTTGAAATGGACTGCATTTCCTACTTTATCGTATTTCCCTAATGTACATACGTGTTTCGGTAGTCAGTGAGATATGCCAGAGCCCATTCCCATCCTATTCTAGCCCTCCCCATTTTCCCACCCATTTCATGCAATCCATTCCTTAATCTGCAAACGTACCGTGCCGGGGGCGTGCCAGCGTTTGTTATTCTGGACTGATGTTGGCATGTATCGCGGATGTCTATGGACGACAGTATACCTACACTTACCATCAGGTGGACTGTATGCTCGTATGCCGCCTTTTTTTCTATAAAAAAAAATATATGACTAAACTAATATGACATGTTCAAACTAAACACTAAATGGTTAGCCGTTCATTTAGTGTTTAGTTTATCTGGAAAAGCAAGTCCCTTTTGAATGTACGCTTTTTATTTTCGTAATACGGTTAAGAGTGATGTGGCAATACATGGTACTTCGTGTAGGTATATGTTTGGAATGTCATCCAACACTATCTATTATTCCATTATGCCAGCTTATATACAAAGAAAACGATATTAATTAATTTCGTTAATGAATTGCTCTATCATAAACTCGCTTTTATCCGAACTGCCTGATTGATTGAAACCTCAGTACCACAGCACAGTCATACGTATACAGTAGCTAATCTTCGTAATTTGCCCGGAATTTAGATCGACGCAGCTAAGTAAATAATTGTGTGCGCTGGATGTCGCAGACGTATCGATCTCAAATAACTAGAACTGTGGTTATGTTACTATAAGCGTGGTGACTTCCAACTGAAATCGTATTTTTTGGCCCGGTTTTAACCTTTATTGTTTATTTATATATAAAAAAGACCGCCTGACGAACAGACAGTTCATCTGATGGTATATATATAGGTATATGGATACTGTCGCCCATGGACATCCGCGATTCATGCCAACATTAGTCCACAATGACAAACGTTAGCATGCCCCCTGATTCCTATGTCAGCGTTGTAGTGTGACTGTGTGAGTGTACGGTATTTAAACGATTTTTCGACGGTTCTCTACTATATCTCTACAATTATTTGTACCGTGTCAATTAGGCAGAACATCTAATCAAATTGAAATTCATACATATTCAATGGGTACACAGATATTAATTAATGGAATGGGTTCTCTGTACACAATAACGACGATCTGGGGAATTGTGAGTGGTATTGACATTTCGCTAATGTAGATTGCTAATTAATGATAGTGCTCACCAAATATTTCAGGTATTAGTACAGTCGACGACATGTTAAATTGCCAATAGACTAGAGAGCGGACGAGCAAGCGGTCCCACGTGATGGTAAGTGTTACCGCCGCCCATGGATACCTGCAACACCAGAGGGAATGCGGGCGCACCGCCGACCTTACAAAATCCTATTCACAGCTCTCTTGAAGAACCCCATATCATAGCATAATGGAAAGACCTCTTGAGGCAGTTCGTTCCACAGCCTACGGGTTCGCGATATAAAATAATTTTTGGCCGAACAGTGCACGACACCTCCGTAGCGTAGCGTCCGTAGCGACAACTCGAGGAAATGCGGATGGACCGCACTTCTGTGACGGGAGGTGCGGTTGTAGAAACCCGAGGTGGGAATTATATTAAACAATTCTTCAGAGCATTCCCCATTGTACAGGCAGTAGAACACACAGAGAGACGCAACGTCTCTCCGAATGCTGAGGGTTCTAAAGCGCCCGTGAGAGTGGGATCGTCGACAATACGAACAGCACGTCGTTGGATGGAGTCAAATGGGTCCAATTGGTTCTAATGCCATCTGATATCGGCCGGCTTTAAAATAGCACTACCCCATCTTTTCCCGTAAAAAAGGGATAAAAAAGCCGCTGAGGATGTCCATATAGACTATAAAAGGGCTGGTTATTGCAAGGTGGATTGGTGGATACACACAGTTTAGCTCTGGATTTTTTTTAAATTCTCGAATAGCCGGTTTTTCTCACGATGTTTTCCTTAACCGTCGAGCTGGTGATAATTTTTAAAAATTTGTATTTAAGTACAAACGAACATAGTGAGTTCACGAATGAGAGTAGAGATTTACTAAAGAAACGTGCAGTTAAATGTTACAGGCTGACATCAATCGATCGCTAGATGATCTGATGCGTAGTTACATCTACACATTACGTAGTCATTAAATACGCTGACTGATTGGATGCATACAAGTGGAACAAGTCATCGTAATGTTGGCAAACAACCCTCTGCGCCAACTTCAACACGATTAATTAGTGTTACATTTTGGATTGATGCTGGCATGTATCGCCGATGTCCCTGTGTCTACAGTATCCACTTACCACCAGGTGGACCGCGACCAGCAATACAGAGTGTCTTAAGCCTAAACATTAAAGATATCTGCCGGCTTTAAAATAATACCACTCCATTTTTTCCCTTGAGTGTCGTAAAGGGCGACTAAAGAATAACAAAACCGCTACCAGAAGCCCCGAGAAACTATACCACTTATAATGGTTTTGTGATACCAGAAATAAATAAATAAATAATACCAATAAAAGAGTGAATTCGCCAACCTGCTTGTCATGTCCAGCAGTGGGTACTAAAAGCAGACAATATGCATCAAAATACTTTTTAATTTTATCAACTTACGATTTATTCAGCGCTGAATAAATAAACTTCTATTTTGATTTCTAAAGTATTTTTCTTTATTGGAACAATGTGAAGATATAGGAAAATAGATTGAATAAGTATTTATCGTACGTGTGTATTTTCCAAGATACGTAATTAAATTAGATACTTGTGTAAGATGCTTCCAAAATTATGTCTCAGTTGACTGTGTGAAATACGGTCAAGTGAAATTTAAATTTAATTTACGCGTTTTAATTAAAGCACTTCGAGCTCGCGTCCGAAGCTCTGCTACATTAGTTCAACAAACATCACCAGTTTAAACAGACCTCTCTAACATATATCCATCCCTCTTTTATCATCCAATGTTTATAACTAATGGGGGTGAATGGAAAGGTCATGATTCACTGGAGATTCTGGAGGGAGGGATTTCGCACTTCGTAAGCCGTGAAAATGGATATGAGAGTTGCAATTAACACTGAAATTTGATGTAACTATTTCAGTGCTGGATGATCTTCATTTAAATTTTTAATTAGAGATAGGAAGTTAATTAAAAATTCAGGTGAAAGTAAATGCATTAACACGGTAAAAAGCGAATATTGCAATAAAATAGGTAGCTGACATGAGAGCATTAGATGTTTCTGACGCAGTATAATAGTTATAAATGAATCGTGGCTTATTTTACCATAAATTTAAAAATTATGCTTGTTCATTCATTATAATCATAAAAGAGCCATTTTTTTTCTGATTTCACATAATTTTCTGTTTTATATTATTTTTGAAAGGAAAATAAAAAAATCAATATTTTCTGTTATAAAACTAGTACAAGTCTAAAAGTTTCTAACATTTTTCAGAGTTTTTTTGTACGATGTTTAATTTGCCAGATTCCATGCCACCTGTCAAACACAAGGATTATTCGTAACTAATTGCTATCTGCTATTGCTAACTGAAAAAAGTCCTTTTTATCACCAGATGATGGCAAATGTTACTAACGCTTCCAAAGTCGCCACTAGTGGTGGAAACGGCAAGGAACCTTTATGTCTTGTTGTGTACTATTTAAAAGAGAATATTCAATAAATATGTTGACGTTATTACACTACAAAAATGTTCAATATCTAAATTCATATTTCTATTACATAACAACGATTGACATTTTTAATCAAAAGGATCAAATGTTGCTCTGACGAATGCTAATAATGAAAAGCTACCCACTCGACGGGTCTCCCATATAAGTGCGCGACGCGTAAACGTTGGTCATGGTGTCGATCATCACCACCCCGTCTCCTCCCGTGGATGTCGTACAAGGCGACAAAGCGGCTACCATACGCCCTGAGTAACTACACCACTTCTAAACGAGTGGATTTGCCAACCCTCTTGGCCAGCGTGGCGTTTCAAGGCAATACATCCATCATGCACAAGACAATGTTGCCTTCAGTGAACAATGATAAGTTATAAAAAAAAAAATTAAAAATTGCTAGAATCGATTCTAGTCTCGATTCTTATCGAGTTATTTTTTAAATTTTCCGTTATTTAAGTAACATATTGTAATGTGACTTAGTGTATGTATTTATATGTTATTACAGCAACAAATTTCAATATATTTCCCACTTGTGGGACTTATTCAAAAGTTTTACAATTTAAATTGAAGTCACTTGGCGGGAATCAATTTATCTCTTTAATCGCGGTTAACTCAGTTACGAGTTATAATTAAAACACGCGGAGTTTGGTAATAAAAGTTATTAATAATGTTCGTGGGATTTAACTTTGATTAATATGAAATTGATGGATAACCCGCGTAACTGACGAGTAATATAAAATACAGACTGTGAATAGTGGAACGTATAGGATGAAATAGGTGAGTGGAGTTCTGTATCATTAGAAGATGGATTGCATGAACGTGCGTGAATGAAGTTCTGGACGTGTGTGATCGATAGGTTTAAGAGACATGTATATACGAGGGAGAGGGTGCACGCTGCAATTCTACAGCCGGTGGGCGCACTGAATTGGTCACGTTACAGAAGACTACCTTGAAATGTACTACATTTCCCACTATATCCTATTTCCCCAATGTAAGTACATACCTGTTTCGATAGTGAGTGAAATATGCCAGGGCCTATTCCCATCCAATTCTATCCGTCTTAATTTTCCCAACCTTTTCGTTAGTCATTCTGGACTGATGTTGGCATGTACCGCGGATGTCCACGGGCAACAGTATCCATATACCATCAGGTGGACTGTATGCTCGCCTGCAGTCTTCTTGCCATTCAAAAAATCCCACAATGGAGATAGAGATGTATTTGTATCATATTTATTGATAATATTTCATACGCACTGCTCGTTTGTTTATAGCATTAATCAATTTTATAACTTTAAAGACCGATTAGACAACTTAGTAGGACACTACAAAAGGTCCCGGGTTCGATTCCAGGACGAATATTAATTTATTTAAAGACAAAATTCTTTGTTCGGGTCTGGTTGGTGTGTTCGTCTTTGTACGTAAGTGTCTCTGGTTATTTATTTACTAATTCGCTAGTCCAGTTAAATTATACACCGTACGTACCATGCAAAAGGTCGAGTAGTTTTGATTATTTAGTATGTTGTACGTGCGGGGGCCCTATTTAAAAATCCAAGTTGTTGACCCCGGCAGACAACCGCGGCCACTGAACAACCGATGTCCAACGATGTTTCGATTTTTGCCAAATATCTCTACGGTGCGTTTGATGGAAAATATCACACTTTTATAAATGAAACTAAAGTAAATTGTCTATAAGAAAAGCACAGCATGACTTCCCTACATTATGTAGTTCCCAATATACAAATTTTCGAAAATTGGTAAGATATTTTAAAATTAAATAAGATTTTTAAATATGGTCAATAATCAAAACTACCCGACTTCATTGGACTTCATGTCTCTTTTTACTTCGTTGTACGTTCAACTAATGATCAATTAATGATACGCTCTTAAATTACAACAAATTTCTTGGCAAGGTAGACATTCACTATTCATATGAACGGGCTAGTCCATTTCATTTATACTGACAGAAGAGCAATAACATGAATACAATCACTGGTTTTAGAGTAACGAATGCGGCAGGCTTTCATAAATTACTTAGCAACTGTCACTAACAACGATAATAAGATTTAAAGTTTAAATTTAAGGGTGAAATACACAGTTTAATATTGATTACGAAGTTAACAATAACACATATTTTCATTATACAGTATCAGTATTTTTTGATATATTGTATATTAAAAAAAATTAAGGTAACAATCATAATGTTTCAGCTGTTAATTATGTACTTATTAGGCACGTGTTTTTTGTTTATTTAAAATGTACTGTTTATTGTACATTATGGTACAAAAGGCGAGCTTAACGCCTTAAGGCATTCTCTACCTGCTAACAATATAGCTAACGTATTGTGTGTAGATAGATATTAAGATTGTTTCAAGTTACCTACCCTACATAAATTAAAATATTGCATACTAACAATTTGTCGTAATACAAATTACAACATCATTGTGCTCGTATATCATCAACATCATCTATTCCTGCAAATAAATATTCTGATTCTGATTCTAATGAAAGTGATGCGAGGTTAAAACCCAATTGAACTGAGCCGTGTCTGTCTGCTTGCTTCGTGTCTTGCCTCCTATTTTATTTATAAGAAATAGTTGCAGTAAAAATTACCGCAACTATTTCTAATAAATATTAGAATTCAATTTAAATATGGATTCAAGTGTGGACTATTTTTTTTTATAGAAATATTGCGGTGGACTAGCAGACAGTCCACATGGTGGTAAGTGGATACTGTCGCTTATAGATATACGGGATTAAAAACCCAAATCAGATTCTTTGCCGCAAAATTAATATAACATAACATAATAATTTTCTTCTCGCGTGTGTTAGAGTCTTTACGATAGATATAGCGGGTAAGTTCAGAAAATGAAATAAAAAAAGGTTACGAAACGCTCCCCCCATAAAAATATAATACCTTTCAATTTGGATCCAAATGTTCGTGACACCTGACAGTTATATAGAAGATATTTCTTTCCTTTGGACTATCAATCACTGGCCTTCCCTTTTGGGAGCAGATCCAGATGTGCACAACTCCGAGGTATTGTGTAAATAAATAATATGAAAAGATATATTTTTTAGTTTGAGAAAAGTAAAGATGAAAGTTATTTCGATCTGATTTATCTTGTTCGTTCTGACCACATTATAACATGTAACTATGATTTATAACATCGAACACGTGATTTAATATAATTTCAAGTCAAAATAATACACCTAAGTTCTTCTATCTTGCCTTTATTTCTTTTCTTCACGTCATAATTATCAATTTCTCTATTTCGGTTCTTGGAAAATGTGTAAGCGAGAGTTCTTCATTGGGTTGATGGCAGTATCCGTTGTCGTAATAAGCCCGATGACTATTCTACCAATGAAATGTTAAGAGAAAATTAATTTACATCAAGTGTTTTCTATGATTGACATGAAAGTAGAATAGTAATCAACTACGAGTATTTACCGATTATTACGCAATTGTGAATCCATATTGTGAAATTTGAAACGTATTTCACAATAAATTTTATAATTATATTTTTACAAGAATTTCATAGGTCATATTTTGGGTTGCTTTTTGGTGTTTGGCTATACGGAATGAAGAGGAAATCTGGCTTGCTGACCGTGGGTGAGGCTGTTATACATAGGTTAGATAGATCGTTGTTAAATAATAACGATGCCGTGTCTGTACATTTAATAAACGTATGATACAGAGACCATAAGAATATTTTTTCAATTTTTGTCTTTCTGTGTGTCTGTCTGTCTCTCTGAACGTGCATCACGCAATACCACAAACGTTGAATAGTTATAGCTTAGATGCTAGGTTAACATTTAGGATAAGTACTTTTTATCTAGATCTATTATAGAGTTCCCACGGAACTAAGTCACGGGCACTGCTAGTCTAAGATAGCCTTAATTAGATATTGATTTATACTATAGGTATATTTATTATGTAAACACCACACGCTAAGTAAACACCATTGTGTGTTCTTCCTAATTTGCTCTCACAATTTGTTGCCTTGTCGCGCTAGATACAACATTTCTTGCGTAAACAATATGCCGAGATAACAGATGTTCGTAATATTATGTGTCATATTTTCACTTTTCTTGTCAACATAGTTTAAGTGAAATGTCAGAAGGGATACCTTATATTCGACCCCTTTACGGTAACAGGTACAGAAGCGGATACTCATTTATATACACAGTGCCGGATTAAGCAGGGGCTATAGCCCCGAGCCCGGTTCCCGGGGGCTCCAAGACCGACCACTTAAAAACCCTTATATTTATGTAAAATTTATAAAATTGCTCGCCTCAAGAGGACCTCTGCTCTCAGATAGCCCGGAGCTCCCAGTAACCTTAATCCGACACTTTATAAACAGTAGCTGAAAACATAGAAGTACCTTCTTTCGATTCATTCTGAGTTTTTACTTAAGAATGTTTTTTTTTTAACGGAACCGATTGTAATTTTCAGAGGAATAGTTTGTGCCACACGTGTAACGTCCGGCAATTTTGAGTACTGAGCAATCGAGTGTTTGATCAAATACAAATTCCTTTACATGCAATATCATCTTGTTATAAAATCTATAGAATAGACAATAGGCAATTTGTCTCATGGGAGTTGTGTACGTTTGGTTATTGAATTAATCCTATTTTTATAATAAGAAGGCGGTAGACGAGAGCACAGTACGCCTGGTGGTAAGTGCCTATTGTCACCCATGGATATCCGCCATACATGCCGACATCACTCAAGAATCTGCGGCCTGCGCCAATTTAAATTTTGAAACGGCAAACCTACAAATATGTCCGGCTGGGACCGCTATCGCACGACATAGAGGCCTATAAGGTACTCTTAATGGGATTGCGGATTCCTTGCCTGGCTTTTCAGCTGCAATGTGGTTTGCTGTCTTTTAATCCAAAAAATCTAACAATACTTGCTGTTCCAATCTAAACTTTAAGTGTGTATGAACTTATTGTAGGTACTAACTATACTTAGAGTATGATTTCCTGTGAGTTGTTTGTGAATATTTTGTAAATAAGTTTAGTGATAAGGAATCTGCATTGTAACTCTACTATTTTTATATCTCATGTTACTTATCAAACAATAAACTTATTATTTAAGAATGACAAACGTTTACACGCCACCAGATGCATCGCCTTCGAATCGAATTAGAAATTAACAGATTAAGAATTCGTATTGGCAACGCACTAGGAAATGAGCAGTAAAAAAAATCTGAACGAGCAGAAAATCGATGGTAGCAAATTTAAATCTAAACCTACTGTCCCCAGAGAAGAAAAAAGATAGGAAATTAATTTAATTTTCAATCTATTTATTTGCAATGTGCGTTACAAAGCTGGTATGTGCATTCATTCAAATCGTCACGTTTGCCAGTATCTAGTGGAGTGCAAGACTACATAAACACAACAGATACTTACTGCTTACAAAAATACACTAAGGTACTCTTAATTCCAAATATTAATTTTATCATAGTAGCAGCAATGTCAAAAATGGAAAATATCATATTTAGAATCGATTTATCGTATATATATATATATATATATATATATATATATATATATATATATCATGTCAAAACTGAATGTTATGAAATGTATAATTTCATAACATCACCATTATTAATCACCGGTGTTAAGTCAGCATTATTCTTCTCCATTATTAAGACACCATTAATAAGTAATAATTATTAAGTCAGCATTATTAATCGCCATTATTAAGACACCATTATTAAGTCATCATTAATAAGTCATCATTATGAAGTCAGCATTATTAATCTCTATTATTAAGACACCATTATTTAGTCATCATTAATAATCCATCATTATTAAGTCAGCATTATTAATCTCCATTATTAAGTCAGTAAAGGAAGACAGTAAAGAGACACGAGTACCGCAAACGTCGACTTGGTGGTGACATTCTTAGTAATTTATAATTCTTCACTTCAGTTATTGACTAATAGGTTGTTTTGTTGATCATTATTTGCTTGACTGAGGGAAGAGAGCGTCTCTATGAGGCTGGCATAGTCGGAGGAACCGACTGAATCCTCGAAAATAAAAAAGTAGATTAAAGTAAATGATTTGCTGCTCGTTTACTGCATAAATACAAAACCTTAGCAAAACCTGTCTTTAAACATGATATAATACATGTTTTTTTCAATTTTCTCAATGAACTGAAATTATTCTTTAATCCAATAAAGTTGGTTATGGTATACGGATACAGTTGTCGTCCTTTGACATCTGTGATACATGCCCACATCAGGCAAAAATGTCGAATTTAGCTATGTCCACAACCATAACGTCCAAATCTAGCAATCTTGAGTGAGGTTTCGGGTCATAATCCGCCATGTGTATCCATGTGGTTTAAATCCGGCTCAAAGCATCTAAATATGCGGTCATTAGCCCAATATTGTTATAGTTTGTATGTTTTTGTATTGTATACAAAACGAAACGGCCGTGTGTCTCTCTTGAATGACTACATTACACATGTCGCAGTTCAAGCTACGGCGTATGCTGGGGCCGGTGTGGTGCCGATTGGCACAATGGTTAATATTCTTTTAATTGATAAAATTTCTTTCAAACGTTCAAATAGTTGACAAATGTTTTTATTCAATACATTCTATTATATACATTGTTATTACATTCTATAGTAATTCTTAAGTTTACATTCTATGACATTATTCTTATAATTATTGGGTATTTCCGTTTTTTTCTAACAATTATTGTTTTTTGTATCCAGTTTTCTGAACTTAATTTCTAATTACTTAATTATTAACCAACTTAATTATTAATTAATATTCATTTTTCATTTCATATGTTGATAACAATAAAATTATTTCTTACCTTTCTTCTTTATTTCTCAGCTCTTTTCTGTAAGTATATAATAAAATAAAACAAAATTAAAAAAATAATCAATTTGAATTCAATTGAAATTGCAGATAACATTCCAAACAGAAGCAACTTCATTGGATCAACTGGTTCTTTAAGGTCCATATACAAATCCAGCAGGTTGTTTGTGGCGTGGTAAAGTGAGTTTACAGAGTTATATCGTTAATGTTTATGGTGTATCAATAGAAATGATTACTCATGGTGGCTTTACAAGACCCTTGGGTCGCCCCTAACTTGATTGATGGTCTTGCCAATGTTGGTCTCAAGACGTGTAAGCTATAAACTAATGGCGATTTGTCTTTGTCTTAAAAAATAAATATTTGCATTAATAAATTAAATCACAATATTTAAGAAATAAATGTTGATAGTCCTTACCACCACCGCGGAACCTCGATGATTCACTGGCTCACAGTTCCAAGGAGAAGGCCGATTTACTGGGCCGCCTCTTCGCTGGAAACTCGGCCTTGGACGATAGGGATGCCACAACAGCCCACGTTTTCCCAGTGTGTAACTTCTGTGCCGGACATCCGCTTCACTCAATATTAAATCCGGCGAACACTCGCATCTCTTTGATGTGCAGAAGTCGAGTGGCCCAGATGGTATTCCTGCAGTGGTACTCAAATTATGCGCTCCTGAGTTGTCTTCAGTGCTCATGCGACTCTTCAAACTCTCCTACGCCACGAGACGCTTCCCGAAAGCTTGGAAAGTAACTCACGTCCACCCGTTGCCTAAAAGAAGTGACCGAACGGACCCGGCCAATAACAGGCCAATAGCTATAACCTCTCTCATCTGCAAGGTAATGGAATGTGACATAAACACACAGCTCCTTGGGTACTTAGAGGATCATCAGCTGATAAGCGATCGCTAGGACGGTTTCCGTCATAATCAGTCTTCTGGTGATCTTTTAGTGTACTTTACTCAGCGTTGGGCTGACATCACATAGAGTAAAGGTGAAACTCTAGCTGTCAATCTAAATATCGCAAAAGCTTTCGACCAGGTCTGGCACAAGGCACTACTTTCAAAGTTACCGTTATTCGGGATACCTGATAGTTTATACGAATAGATTGCCAGCTTTCTGACTAGACGGAACATCAAAGTCGTTGCCGACGATAGTTACTCAGATACCATGTCACTTAATGTTGGTGTCCTGCAAGGTTCTGTGCTCTCTCTAACTCTGTTTTTTCTACATATCAACGAACCGTTACCATACATTGCTATGTCGACGGCAGCACTGGGGAAGCTTTGTACAAAGGCCGTGCCAATATCCCTCGGACCGAGGTGGAAGAGAGTCGCGTAAGGTTTGTGTCCGAAATCGAGAACTCCTTAGACCGAGTCTCGACTTGGGGTAATCTTAATTTAGTCCAATTTAACCCCAGTAAGACACAAGTCTGCGCGTTCACCTCTAAGGAAGCTCCATTTGTCGTCATTTTGAGCAAAATCGGGTTTCGGAGTCATCTGGAGTAAGCTACGATATGGGGTTCTTCTAGAAAGATGTTAATAGGATTTTGCAAGGTCAGCGGCGCACCCGCATGTCCCATGGTGTTGCAGGTGTGCATAGGCGGCAATAACACTTATCATTACATGAGACCGCTTGCTCGTCCGCCCACTTCTATGTATAAAAAAAAGATAAAATTTTGCGAGTAAAAAGCTCTGTGTACTGAACAGGGCGAAGCAGTACTTCTCTCCGGGACAACGCTTGATGCCATTCGGATTTTTACGGTCCAGTGCGGTCCAAAAGATACTACCGCGAACCCGAAAGTTATGAATGAACTGCCAGCCGAGGCTTTTCCATTATGCTACGATATGGGGTACTTCAAGAGAGCTGTGAACAGGATTCTGAAAATTTGGCAACGCACCCGCAAGTCCCCTGGTTTTGCAGATGTCAATGGGCGGCGGTTACCATTTACCATTATGTGGCCCGCCCGCTCTTCTGCCATCTATTCTAAATTTAAAAAAAACTTACCTATTGTACAGATTACGACTTTAGAATTTGGACAAAAAAGAATTTACTATATAATTTCGTTAATTCCAATTAAATAACCGTCAGTTCAAGACGCAATTAGATAATCGAAATGTAATTTGGTTTAAATTCTTATAAAAATTTAACAAGTCTTTTTATTACTAGTAGATATTATTACTACGAACTGCAATCTTGACTTACTACTAAGAAAAGCGTAATATTTTTTATGTGTTACGAGGTGGAGTAGGCACATATAGGGGGCTAGCGAACCCGCAATGACCCACACAAGGATTCCTTGTGTCGTGGGTCCAGAGAGTCGTGTTATTGTAGCGTGCATTTAAACAGTTGAGAGCGGTGAAGCTAAGGAGTATCTATTCTCGACTCTCATTCATGAGGTCGTGAGTTTAAATCCTTGTGACGAAATAGACATTTGACTACTTACGCTTGACATTTTCAAAAGGAAAATCATCGAATTTTATTCCGCCCTTTTACATATAAACGTATGAAATTATAAATACTGCACATAAAAATTAGCGGCACATGAACCTTATCATGTAAGTTTCCTCAAGTTTGTCCCGATTTTCAGGCTTTCAGGTATAGTATAAGAACAGTATTTAGTATTTACTTTTAAATATTCAGCCACGCCCCGAGTGATTTACAAACCTTCAAAATATTCTACTCTTCCGCGGTGCATTATTTACATTCGATATAAGCAATACAAGATCTTTAGGGAAAAGTTGCCTATGGATCTAATAAAAGAAAGGCCTTGATCTCTTGGTACATAGGGGACTAGAGGGGGCCTGTGCGCTCCAGTCTGTGCGCTACGTTGTCTTTACAGTTTGACATTTATCGAACTAAATCCGTCGCCAAACGTCTTTAGTCGTGGAGTATCTAATGTAGGTAATTGTTTCCGCTGTCGTCTATGAAATAAACCATATGACGCAATAATATCTACCATAATGTAGGAAACTGACCGCGGTATCGTTTTTATTATGGTCCATTTGCCGTGTATTTTCGCTTTTGTGAAAGTAATTTCGATGTAACAACTTTTGGAAGTCTTTCTCGGATTGAAAGCGCTAAAAATGCTATTAATACTGCAGTCTCTATATTCACTAAGTACCTATTTTATTGGGTCTACGAGATTAGGGGACTTTCTAAGGGGAGCATTAGAAACAGTAATTGGATATATTTCACTTTCAGACTCGACTCACCAAGACTCGCCTTAACATTTTCGTGTTTAAGGTTAAATTTTGAGATTCATCTTTATCTAAGAACTTTCTTTTGAGATATATGTATATATTTAAGATCTTTATTTTTCAAACGGGCCTTGGCGGGGGGGGGGGGGGGCGTATGCTTATTTTATAATGTATTCTGTCAGCTCGTGTCTCTATGTCTCTATGAATTAGTATAATCTAGCTGAAATGTTAGTAAAATAAATATATAACAGTACAATAATAATAATAAAATAATAATAGGACAATATACGCGTTTCATTAATAAATTGAATATTGTCATCGTAACCCATTGAACCATTGGATGGATTAAATATTGTCATGTCATTATTGTAAATAGTTGTCATTGTAACCTGAAAATCAAATTTAAAAAATATTTCGCATGAACTTACGAATAAGTATCCATACAAGATATACGAGTATATAAATATCAATGGGTTCTGCGTATAAGGACTATAATTATTTGTGTGAAATTGTCAAATAGACTTAAATAGTTCATTAGAATATCCTAAAATGAATGGGAAATATTTTTCAATTAATCATAGGTATTTGACTTATTATTTTACATAGCGGCGAAATACAAAAATCTAAATAAGTTTCAAACTTTGACATTTATACGTGTATGTTGCACGTAGGACCCATTGATATAGGAAGAGATTAGATGACACATCATACGTTCTTATCAAAGAACGTATGAAGGGGGGCGTTGTAACATGTATTTTTATATTGATGGTAGAACCCATCGATATGGTATTAGATCCTAAATATCTCCCATTATGTCTGTAGCCGTCTCTCATCCCTCTTACGAGGGGGGTGGAGTTCCGCTCCTGGGCTCTTTGCCCACTGACGAAGGTTTCCTTCGTTGCCCGTTAATGCTGGGTTGGCTTCCTAAGTGGTTCGGGTTGCCGTTGGTAAGTCTAGTTCAATTTTCTTCACTCCGCCCGCGAGATCAAGCCCACTGGGTGGATTCCGCTTGTGGAAAACCCAGTAAGCGACCTGACTCGAGCGGCAACTTGAGTGTCCAGTCCGGTATTGATAAAGTCCCACGTGTAGAGTCGCACCCTATTTGGGTGCGACTAGGTCGAGCGGAAAGGCCTTGCCAGCGGTTGAGCGCGTATGCATCGGCGCCAGTCCCTTGATGTGTAGGAGGCGCGACTTGTTTGCGCGCTCAAACAGATTCGTGGCAAAGCAGCTGATAATCCCATTAGATATGTTTTGCCTCAACAAGCGTGCAAAAATTAATAGTACAGAATGATACAGAATGCAAACTAATACACATCGACTATCGGCTAGCTTCGGTTTTGTAGAGCGTCCTCTCTGTCGTGTGCCATTACGACAGAGACGACGCTCTACAAAATATAATCTCTGTCTAAAGTCCGATATGTATTACTTTCGACCGGGAAGTGTACATTAAGTATTTCTTATATTTTTTCTGTTTTGAAAAATTAATTATTTTATTGTTAAGATGCACATAAAATTACAGGAAAAGCAAAAATGGAAGAGAGCGTAGAGTGAAACGGAGGATGAAAGGACAAATCAATTGTAAAATGGAATGAGAAAATCTCCTCACTCCGTTATTTCCTATATCCCATCCTTCCTAATCCTTATTTCAAATTTACTCTTGCATTTCCAGAAGTAAGCAGCGCATCCAGACACGCGTCAACGTTTGTCATTCTTAACTGATGTTGGCATATATCGCCAACAGTATATATTATCTATCATCTACTTGCCACATAGTTAATTTTTTTTATAAAAAAGAAATTAGTACGCGGAGTGAGAGGGATACAGGAACGAAATACGTTTTGTTACTACAGTTGAAAAATTACAAAAGTAACGAGTAGGTACATAGAGTACTTTTTCTGTGGGGATACAAAGTATTTCTTCACAAATCGAAATTATAAAATAAATATGACTAATTATTGCCGATGCTAAGTCACCATTCAATTTAATTCTTTCACATATATTATGAAAATAAGTACATAGGAAAAATATAATGAAGATACTTATTTTTCAGACATTTCCCTGTATTGGATACAGGGAAAAGTGTTATTAGTTTATTTTTGTACCTACAACTAACACGTACCTACCCGTGAGCAAGCTTTGATGAACCACATATTTGGTTTGGTATCGTTGTCCCCACTAATAAGCCCCACTGGCGGGGACGACGGCAACTGTAGATAAAATTATTACTTTTGTCCAACCTGACACCAGTGCACAGTGTAGACAACCGATATTAATTTACTGTTTGAATTTTCGTTGTCTCCACAGTAGTTGGTACGAAATATCCAGACTAAATAAAGGAAAGCTGTGAATAGGATTTTGCAAGGTCGGCGGCGCGCCCGCATACCCCCTGGTGTTGCAGGTGTCCATGGGCGGCGGTAACACTTACCATCACGTGAGACCGCTTGCTCGTCAGCCCTCTTCTCTATAAAATAAAAAAAAAACTAAACAACTTAGGGTATTTCGTAAATTTATTACCGTTGTCCTCATTCATATCAGTTATGTCAAAGGTACAAACTATCATACATATACATATACATGTCATACATATATACCTACCATAATATATACGTATACACATATATTATATAAAATACTTATGTTGGATATAAAAGCACAAAAGGCTCGTTTATACAAGGAGAGTTTCTAGAACGGTTCGAGCGACAATATTGTTTACGATTCTAGTATACGACCAAATTACATACAATTCTCGCTATACTGTTCACACGATGCTAAAAGCTCTATTATAACTGGGATAACAGTGATCAGATGATGATAACACTTGTTTTGACCGATGTTTGAGTAACTCGCATTCGAGAAACTCTCCCAATGAGCTATAAGACTGTGATGACGAAAGGTAATGCGCCGGAGTCTCTGTTTGAAAGTATTGGTGTTCGAAGCCTTTCTAATGTTAATGAGAATCACATTCCAGATGGTGACATAAAAAGACTCATAGAAAAGCGAATTGGAACCCATTACTTCAATTGAAGATCAACTCTGTATAGTTAAGCTCTAAAATCCTTACCTTCCCTTCAGTAACTACACGATGACGTCACTCCTTTACAAGTGATTCCACAAAACCTTTTTGTTACGTAACATTTCTAATCCAACAGATAAGGAGTATGGACGTCACACAAAATTGTCGCGAGAAAGATATACGTTTGAACTTTGGCAGTCAATTTCGGAACAGACGTGGATATTTGCAGAAAGAATTGATATACAGGGGACAGAATTTGTTTGACACAAACAGAGACGATCTAACATCACCTGAATACGGTTGCTAAGGTTGATTATCAAAATCTGTCCTAACATTCTTTTATTTTACCTTATTTCGGAAACAAACACATTGTTATTATAATAGAAAATATGAACAGGTAATACGACCCACATGTTCCAATATACTATAACAAATCAAAGTTTTTCAGTATGTGCAGCAGGATACAAGACAGTTTTAAATAGTTGAAGAGAGAGGAGAATGTTGCTCAGAGGACAATGGCAATATATCCTGCGTTGATAAAAGTAAATACGGTTCTAAAAATGGTTAAATTAAGGACAAAGTTATTACTTTTTTTGTTATTACTTTTAATCTTATTAGATTAAAAAAAATATAATTAGAAAACAAAAACAGGTTTCAATTAATTAATAGAAGTTTAGTAATCGCGAGGGACCTCTGCAACACACACAATTGCTTTCTATTTAAGGTTTTAAACTTACAAAAAAAAAATTACAAAAAATGTCAATATCAGACAGGTTCTTATTTATATAAATTAGTTGTTCGCATTAATATTTAATTTCGTGCATATTCAGCGTGAACAAGTGTAATGGAGAACAGATTGTGTCTATTTCTTGATTGAAAACAGCATTATTAAAAAAAGAGAGATAATAATCGCAATATAAAGAGAAACTATGAGATTTTGTTTTATACCATATTTAAGTAACAAGTTACACGTTTCAAGCTACGTTACTACTCTCTCACAGAACACTACCATAAAATGTACAGCGTTTCCCATTTTGTCCAATTCCCGCAATAGGCATGATGACACTATCAAAGAATTAAAGAATCAATGATTTTAGAGAAAAAAATATGTTGAAAGAATTCTAATAAATTAACCAGTTTTAATGTAAACATTGAGATTAATAATATTTTCAATAAAATAAAAGTATAAAATACTGCATTCGGCCATGTTAACTAAAACGCCAATCAGAGCGAATGACGTCACGCCTCAGTGAACATCACCGTGTCGCTTGAACTTCGATTGATTTACCTACCTACGTTTACCTAGGTGTAACGTCACAAGCGACGCCATGACACCTGCGAGTGTTTTCGCGCATAATTCAAAGTAGATTGAAAAAAAATGCATAATTTGCGTTAAAACTTATTTTATTGCTGAAATAATGTTATTTTCGGAAACAGTAGACGTGAATCTACATTATAGAAGCGGATTTCAAAATCCGTCATCATGCCAATTAACGTACACGTTACGTTAGTGAGTGACATATGCCAGAGCTCATGTTTTACCTATCCTTTCCTATCGCCTCTCCATTTTCCCAATCCTTTCTCTAAATCCATTCCCAAATCTCCAAAGGTAGCCAGCGCATCCGGGGACGTGCCGACGCTTGTCATTCTGGACTGATGTTGGATTTGACACTAATAATGTGATCTAGTGATATTTCCTTTATAGAGTTTCTATTTATTTATGAATAAACAAGAGATTTATTTGTTATAAAGCGATACACACCAACTGTAGAACATTTGGTTTGAAGTAACAAAAAAAAATATTTTACGTCGAAGCGCTATAATTTTCATGCGCTCACAAAAAATAACCAAATTATAAACATAAGTATGAAATTATGTGAGTGGCAATAACAAAATGAACACCTAATTCAGCATATTGTTGCGACCTGTGAGGCGGATCACAACGCTGATATTCTGCTAGGGTCACCAGTGACTTCCCACGGACGTACGGACAGAGAACTCTATCAGTAACACGGGGATTATTTATAAATTCAAGATTATTTCATCTTGAACCCCCATTCTACAAGCCAGTGTGTCACAATTTAACTTGTCCTTTACAAATACTTATCTCAAACATTCTTATATTGCT
The DNA here is from genome assembly GCA_914767545.1 of Sesia apiformis. Taxonomy (NCBI): domain Eukaryota; kingdom Metazoa; phylum Arthropoda; class Insecta; order Lepidoptera; family Sesiidae; genus Sesia; species Sesia apiformis. The sequence continues at coordinate 4,284,984 of OU611968.1, forward strand.
CACGCGCCGAAAATAGATCTTTTATGTCATCCATTTTCGTAAATATCAATTCATATACATTTTTATCCTCAGTAAGTACATTAAGTAGTTTGTATTGATATTTGTATCCTACACTTTCCTATATAATAATACCATGACCTACATCTAATCTTTAGGGACACACACAACCGCATATAAAAGTAATTTTCAGGTCATTCAATAAGCGATATTGTAGTCTTACAATGTAACATGTACGTGTTACCCGCGGCTATAATACATCATGCCTTTTATATATGGGGGTTCGATGTACCTATAAGAGCCAGAGTGTTTTTTGAGAAGTTTCAATTTTCTGATTTTTAACTTTAACTTATGTAAATTATGTTTATTTTCATAAGTTAAATAGCGAGAAAAGATGTGGACAGCAGACGACATACGAGTATGCTAGCAGATATCGCTGTGCGTTTACTTTTGCGTTTACGTAAACGTAAACGTTTAGTTTATTTTTGTATTTACAACCAACACGTACCTACCCGTGAGCAAGCTTTAATGAACCACATATTTGGTTTGGTACCGTTGTCTAAGATATACTAAGACTCCTACAGCTCCTACAGCATAGTCTTAGTATATCTACGAGTTTAGCTTGTGTGTATGAATTTCTTCACTTGCTTCTTTTATTCATTATTTAATTTTAAATTGTATTTAAATTTGAATCAAACTCGCCACGTTTAAATTCCGCCCGTAACAGCAATGAATAAAATTATTTGTAATAACCAATCTTTCGGTTTCGGATCCGATTGTTTTTTAAATTCGGATATCCGATAAGCTCGGTTACGGTTACGGAGCTTCATAACATCCCTAGTAATTGTCCATACCCAATGTACACTATCTACCTGTGATTGAAATACTTTTTTCCTTGCTACTCAAAGGGTGTCTGGCAGAGATTGCTATTAGCAATGCCTTTTGTACATATCATGTGGTACAATGTCTGTTAATGTCTTGTTTTACTTCGGTGTGCAATAAAGAGTTTAATCTATCTATCTATACTAGCTATCAAGAATTTAGACGAGAACTAATGATAATTAGGCAAAATTGATATTAATGATGTCACTCCTCAGTAGTAGGTACTCACATTTGTACGTGAGACCGCTTGCTCGTCCGCCCTCTTATCTATAAAAAAAAAAAACATTAAAATCTACCCCTACCCTAGGCTATCAATTTCAAAACAGCCATTTACCCTATTATGAAAGGTGTAACAAATCTTGTTACATTTGTTTTGTTACAAAAGGTAGAAAAATAACACTCGCAAGAACACACACATTGGCATAACAAATCGGAAAAACAAACACAATAAATCCACAAAATTCCGGCAGTCGGCCGAGCAGAACAGCACACAAAACAAAACATTGTTCTCTGTGTAAAACTTTATTCATTTTGAATTTTTGGAATCAAATATTTGTTTGGCACTTGTTCGGATTAAACCACAAAAACAATTCGAAACGAACGAATTGCCAAGGTCTTAAGACCGTACCGTGGCCCCAAGAGAAACTGAAAATAATATATTTTTCTGACGAGTCGCACGGCTCCAGCAACAAATATCAGTGACCCCGTACTACATAGAAGCCACCACATCATATAAACTTACATCTCTCCAAGGCTTGCCACCACCGAGGACCGTCGGCTCCTCTCATCCAAGCATCACTAGCGAACTTCTTCCAGTGGACGGTCGCAAGGACATCCCATATTGCGTTTCGTTTCAGATATTATCTTGCAAAGAAACTCCGAGCATAGCTCTCTGCATAGCTCTCTGCATAGCTCTCTGCATAGCTCTCTGCATAGCTCTCTGCATAGCTCTCTGCATAGCTCTCTGCATAGCTCTCTGCATAGCTCTCTGCATAGCTCTCTGCATAGCTCTCTGCATAGCTCTCTGCATAGCTCTCTGCATAGCTCTCTGCATAGCTCTCTGCATAGCTCTCTGCATAGCTCTCTGCATAGCTCTCCGCATAGCTCTCTGCATAGCACGCTGAGCGACTTTGAATTTATAAATCGGATCTACCGTCAGAAACTACATTTCGGCACCGTGTAACCCACAGGCCACACTGATTGAAGTGATGCCATATAGTTGATGTGAGGAGCACCATTTTCCCAAATGCTATTTAGCTGAGTTAATGTCTGTCGATCTCCTTGCTGAACTGCCTAACTACGAACCATAACGCTACCCTCACCACAGGATCAAAGCAGCAGATAATGTCTGGAAGCCGATGTAAATCTACAACCAGATAAACAAACAAAAGTTCTACTCATACGAATTATATTTCATAAAGTTATAATACAGGAAAGTTTCATTTCGCAGCTCACTGAATTGGTATATGAAATAACCCTTGAGTACCTACAACACACCATCCTATATTGAGATAATGCAGTATTGTAGAATGAAATGAAGTTCATTGTTGAAACAATGTATAAATTCATTCAATGTGACCGAACTACATAATTTGAGTATGTTCCAATGTACCACATACGGGCACTGCAGGATTACATATAATAGCGTTTCCTCAGGTTCCATGCATCCTCTGCATAGTGGGATGTCTGTAAAACCTAGTACTAGTGGTAAGTTCCTTGCGAGTACTTAATTTAATTAGGCAAAATGTCACTCTCACTTATATGTACCGAATACTGGTGATTTGGGGTGGGGGATGGGAGTGGGACACGCTGCAACCCCACAACTGGCCGATTTACTTCTCTGTCACAGAAACTGCCGTAAAACGTATTATGTAGGTACATGTTTTGGGAGTGAGTAAGATTTGTCAAAGCCCGTTTCCCATCCCATCGAATGAGGGGGGGGGGGGGAATGAGGGAAGACTCTCACCCATACTCTTCACCCCCATAACTTCGCATCTAATCCCATCTCATTGAAACCTATCGAGTAGAGAGCGTATTGGATAAAAAAGGAAAAGTATCAAATTTGTTTCCTATATTCTTTATTCCAATTTTCTTTATTCTCGGAAGAAGACCCGTCATATCCTATCCCCTTCCAAGGGGAAATGGGAGTGGTCATTCATTACATTATAGTCCTCATTAAGCAAGGAATACTAACTTTATTACATTACACTACCGGTTCTCTATTTTCCCAATCCTCTTTCCTAACACCTTGTTAAAATCTGCAAAGGTAGGCAGGGAATTCGGAGATTTGCTAACGTCTGTCATTCTTGACTGTTGTTCGCATATATCGCGGATGTCCAGAACGGCAGTATCGACTTACCACCGAGATTGTATTCTCATCTGCTACTTTTTTCAAAAAAATATGTCATTACTGGTAGGTATATCATCAAAATATTGTACAAATTGCTACAAATTATTACGTAATGTCAGAGCAAATCAATCGAATGGCCGAAAAAACAGGCCGAAAAATACGTCTTTTATCAGATTCATTATTAATCATATTCAAATCGGAGTTGAATATAATTCATTTTAGGGAGATATCGAAGAAATCTATCGCCATGATCGCGATTTTCGAATTTCGGAAAAATAATTGAATATCTCGTTGATGGGTCAATCGGTTTAGTCTATTCAAAATTACGACTGTGCAAACTTTTCAAAAAGTTCCGAAAATAATCAACGCTAAAACTACAAACAATATTGTGTTGGATAGGACTCATCGATTACTTGTACTTGCAAATAAATAGGTACTATTTGTCTATTTGAAGTACTACTGATGCAGTATATTTGTATATCTCTATATATTATGTATATTTATGTATAAGTATATTAAATTGATATTATTATATTATATTTGTCTTGTATTTCTCGTCCGTCGGCACACATCGATGTTACCCCCCCGTCCCCCGTCCACGCGTCTTGGTTCGGTCTGAAAATCAGCGCTGTGTGCCGTTTTTACGGTATTCAGGTTGGGCTGAGGCGGATGCCCACACATGGGACCGCGCAATTAAACAGGGAGATAAATCGCCTTGTTTAATTGTTAACATATCTTAGAATGAGAAACTGTTGTATGTATACGAACATTTGTGTGTACGAAATGAAATTTCTAACTATCTGTCATCGGTTCTACAACTTTTGTCTTGAAACATTCTTTTTAGAAAACGTACTGAAATTGGTGAAATCTCTCTTCTGACTGGATACCCGCCATCTGGTACTGACAAAATAAAATATTTTTTCCTCAGTAAGTATCAGAAGGAACCGTTGAGTTTCTACTTAAGTATGGATATAAAAAAAATGTCACTACCTGCCGGTGAGGGAACACATCGTGAGCAAACTCCATAAATAAAAAAAGTATGTGAAAGTATGTGATCCACGAATCCGCACTGGGCCTGCGTGGTAGATTACGATCCGAGACCCCCCGGTGATTTACTAGGGGAGGTCTATGCCTTGCAGTGGGATGTACAGAAAGAGCAGTACAGTACCTGTACCAATTGGGAGATTAGAATAACACCACCCCATTTCTTCCCGTGAGTATCGTGAAGAATAACTAAGAATGATAAAAAACCGCTACCACAAGCTCTGGGGTACTACACCATCTCTAAAAGAGTAAACTCACCGCCAGCGTGTCGTTTTATAGCCCTACATCCCTCGTGCCCAAGACAATGTACATGGCCTCTGCCCGTGTCCATCAGTAGATGGTAAAAAGGCTGGCTATGGATACCGAGGCTATGGATGGATGAGTGAAATCTCGCTTCCGACTGGTACTTGAACAAAGAAACATCATTACAAAGAAACTTAAAACAGTTTCCAAACCTCAGGAGTCAGGAGGTTAATTTAGAAAGTGACTATATTAAATTTGTTATCAGTATATTAAATATTTTCATAGAAAATTAAATCTATTTACAGCTAGCCCTCGTTGCTTCAACTCGAGCTCGTTAAGAAGCCATAAAAATGTAGAACACATTTTTATTGAAGAAAACCTTGAAGAGAGACTAAAATTAGTTTTCAGGCTTATTTCAATGAAAAATCGCTTATAAATATTTAAATTTGAAATTTCTAGAAAAACGTTAACATTAAACTTAATCCGCATAAATATCGCCATTTAAAATGCTACCTGATTTAAGCTCCATTAATCGTCGATGATTTTACCTTATAGATTAAGTCCACTTTGGGTAGAGTATAGAGTCATTAGTGCTAGAACAATACCTATACCTTTTTTTCTATTGAAAGAAAGCAGCAAACGAACACAGAGTTCACATGGTGGTAAGTGGATATTGTCGCTCATTGACATCGACGATACATGTCAACATCAGTCCAGAATCACAAACATTGGCACGCCCTCGAATGTGCTGCCTACCTATGGAGTTTTAAGAATGGATATCGAGAAAGCGTTAGGTTAGGATGAAATTGAAATGGGCTCTGGGTTATCTCACTCACTCTCTGAACACGTATGTACATTGCGAGAATAGGAAAAAGTGGGAAATGTAGTACATTTTGGGGTAGTTTTCTGTGTGAGAGAGAGAAAGTCAACGTGGCCAGTCGACTGAGCTCGGCGGCTGCTAAATTTCAGTGTGCAGTTTAAAACTCCATGCTCCATCTACAGTTACGAATAGAATTAAATATGATTAATATAACTTATTTTACTCCCAAAGACAAAGTGAAGTTGTAAATCGTTTCCGTAATGAACATTCCACGAAATCCAATTCTGTTTTAATACAGCGACAAATCCAGAATACTTATAAATAGTTGGTACAAAATTTACGGAGTTCGCGTTTGGAATTTCAGAGAGGTATCTCCAAAATGAAGCCCTGGAATTTGTCCACGCCGTTTCTTGAAAGTATACGGGAATACGTTCGAGACGTATCCGTTATACCCGTTGGCCGTGTGGTATCACTAGAATGGCGGTGATGGAAAATATTTTAAGGAAAACCGTGTATACTCGAGAAATAAAACTATGGGCTATGTATATCCACTAATCGATACTGGGCCCACGTGGTGGATTTTGGTCCTAAGACCCTAAGTGCAGGCTTTTGCCCTGCAGTCGGACCTTAAAAAAAGGCTGACATCATGTCTACCTGTTTCATTCACACATGTTCTATGTCACCAGGATTGCTGATAGAACTATGCTACGGAGATTGGCTCGCTGTTGTACCTACATCATTTTATTAAACCCTTTTGTGCTATATATGTGAGTGTACATACAATAAAAAAGTATACAGTAAAATAGAATTTAAAGAAAAACGAAAAGTTATTGAATTAAATCCGATGACACAGAGAGTAAGTAAGACAACAATTTCGCATTGACAATTCTTTTTATATACTTCTTCTTATTATATCAAATTCAAAAAGGGTTTATCACAAGGCTTCAACAAAATTGAGGATTTTCGAATCGCTTCCCTGTTACAAAACGTTACAATAAAACAGTACCTTTAACCAGTTCATTTATCGTCCACTGCTGGATGTGGGCCTCCCTCATGCACATCGCTTTGTGCATGGGGGATGAATGCTGTTAAAATGCTAGGCTGCTGGCCAAGCAGATTGGCGAGTCTAATCTTTTAGAGGTGGCGTAGTTCCTGAAGATTTATGGTAGCGGCTTTGTTATCCCTTAGTCGCCTTCTGCGATACTCACAGGAACAGATGGGGTGGTGCTACTCTTAAGCTGATCGATATCAGCCGGACATTACAGTTACAATACTTACATGAAAATTAAAAGTCGCAGCAGATTCGTTTGGAGTAACAAACCGTGTGTTTCCAACATTAATGGCGCGCGATCTTGTTAAAATATTTACAGGCGAGCAAGCGGTTAACGAATTTGCGAATTCATCAGTCAATTGGGGACCATTCTAGAAAATTAAAGGTAATTTGTTTATACAACGTTTGTTTCCACTGTTATCAATTATTTTAATCATTTTAGCAACGTCACTTATGTACTAAAATGTAAATAATGATATATTTATAATACGAGTATATCCGGCGCTTACAGTTTCTAACAATCAACAAGTATAATCAGTAGTTATAAGTATATAAAAAGTATATACTTTAATTTATTTACGAAGTTTATAAATGGAGGTTCAACCTGGCTTTCAGCTCCACTTATATATCTCTAACTCTTGTTAACTATTTCATAACCGTTTCTTGTTTTAGCTGTAATTAAACGAGACAGTCGGTAATGAATTTCAAGATTATGTTTTCATTATAAAGAAACCTGAAAATAATGAGTTTTTACTTGTAGTAAGTAATCAAACCTGCCGATGCGGTGTGATATTGGCCGGATATAGAACACCCTTCCTCACTCCTCCTCACTCCTCCCGTAGGTATCATAAAATGCCACTAAGGGATAACAAAGCCTCTACCACAAGCCCCGAGGAACTAAAACTCCTCTAAAAGAGTGGACTCGCCAACCCAGGCGGCGAGCGTGGCGTTATAAGGGTATACATACCTCATGCACAAGACAATGTTCATGAAGAGGTCCGTGTCCAGCAGTACTGCAATACCAACGATAGGAATACTGAATGGGCTGACAGAAGCCTTTCCTCGTACCCAATCCCTTTTTAAAATCTTCAAGATCAGTCCTCGAAGTTAAACAGCGCAGCTGAGAATTTGCCAAACTCAGTAGATTCCCATCTAAGCCCTTATCTACTTTCCATACGGACACACAACCCGTCTGCCACCTTATTTTTAAATAAAAAATGTATTGAAGGTAGTATGACAACCACTCAGACATCTGGTAGCAGGGGATCATAACCGAATGCACAAGCTCTCAGCGAGGTAAGTGGCCGCTTATCCCTTTAGCTCCAGCGGCTATGAATAGTTAACGAGTTTGAAAGCATCACTTTCCGACCAAGTGCGCTTGTATAAAAAGATCTGCTGCAGAAATTTAACATTAGGATTCTGTGGGTTTCATTAGAGCGTGACCGTGGCTTTGTCTGCGTGGATGAATGTAAAATGGTAAAAAATGTTATCGTTACAATTGATATGTCTGAATGTCGAATTTTGACACTCACCGATGAATGTTGACATTGATCAAACACTATCGTGAATGACCGACATTGATTAATTTTAGGAAGATTTCAGTTTAATACCCATGCTTGTTGATACTTACCATGAAAAACATTCCCAGCAGTCATTCCCAAAGTGGTCGATTTTGACCCCCTGGGCTCGATTTGAACTTCTTGGGGTCGATAGTTGCAATTTAAAAAAATATGGACCGGCTACAACTAAAAATAGACTTTTTATCGCTGCTATTCGTTTGTTAGTTTAAAGTATCTATGATTCCAATGTGTTACTAATTAAGAAGATAAAGATTTTTCATCTGTATGTAGATACACAGCAAAAAGAGTCACACGTAAGAATGTATGAAATAACACATACACTAACATGTCTATGTATTGTCTCATTGATACCACGCGCTAGCTGACTCGATACTGTCATACTGTTCAAGCAGCTATCTATGGTATCGGCTCCAAAACGTCAATTGAAACGTCGAGAATAAGTAAAGTAAACATTCGCGTTAAGACCCGTTTAAATAGATAAATATACTTCATTCACTTTATCATTAGGCTCACGTTATTGTACCAGTTGTAAATAAAATATATTAAGTCTTAATCGTGGATGCTAATGTCATTTCTTCAATCCCATGTGAGGTAAAAACTTGTCAATATACGTTGACAAAAACTTTTCTCAAAATCTTCCTAGAAAAAAGTTAAAAAACCATGTAAGTATTTCACGTAAAATGCGGCAGATTACGTCTGTTAATGGTGCTATTTTTGTAAATTTAGATAAGAGTTAAAAGTATTAACTTTAAAATAAAATAATAATAATTAGCATTTGTATGGAAACCTAATTATTTTTATAATTTAACGATTTTAAAATCGAATGATTTGTTTGGTATAATATTTGTTAGGCACATTTGTATATTTATGTATTCCTGGACAATAAATAAATGGGTTATAATACAAAACAGCAGTTAAATGCTGTTTGTCATTAGTCGTATACATTAGGCGTTTACAAGTTGTAGCGACAGTGTTCGACACAAGACGACATGCTGTTTTATTTAGGCTTGTTCCATAATAGAACTTTTCTGTATAGAATTGTTTATACGTCAGTCGTATCCCACGCTGAAATGAATCAATATACCTTTTTTTATAGGGTGGTCGGTGGACGAGCAAACGTTCCCAGTGTTACTGCCACCCATGGACATCTGCAACACCAGGAGGTATGTGAGTACGCCACCGACCTTGAAGAATCCTGTTCTGTTTGATTAATACGCAATTTTATCTGGGGCATGTGTATATCCACTAATTCTCACTGGGCTTGTATAATGGATTATGCCCCGAAATCCCTCCAAATTTCATGGGACCGGTGAGGACGGTATAAGCTGATAAAACTGATATTTTTTAAAAAAGAATACACACTCGTATTGCTTTCCCAAAGTATACGATCCACTCTGATAGGTACGGCAGGTACTTTATTCTATCTAAATTATTATTTGCGAGTATTACACTCGATCCTGTCCCATAAACTTTGAAAATATATCTTAACTTTGTACCATAAAGCCATAGAAATCGATTTATTACCCTAACTGCTATAATTTTAGTAGAGGAAAGTACTTGATTTAGGAATATTGCAAATACTATGTTAACTACATTTTTTTTATAGAATAAAATACGGCAGACGACCATACAGGCCAGCTGATGGTAAGTGGATACTGTCGTCCATAGACATCCGCGATACATGCTAACATCAGTCCAGACTGACAAGCGTTGGCACGCCCCCGGATGCGCTGCCCACCATTGCAGATTAAGGAATTAATTAGGAGAAAGATTTGGGAAAATGGGGGGGGGGGGGTAGGATGGAATGGGAATGGGCTCTGGCATATCTCACTCTCTACCGAAACACGTACGTACATCGGGGAAATACGATAAGGTAGGAAATTATCGTATTTCCTTAATGTACGTACGTGTTTCGGTAGAGAGTGAGATGTGCCAGAGCCCATTCCCATCCTATCTCTCCCCATTTTCGCAACCCTTTCTGCAAATCTATTCCTATATCTCCAAAGATAGGCAGCGCATCCGGGTTCGTGCCAACGTTTGTTTGTCATTTTGGACTAATGTTGGCATGTATCGCGGATACATGTCGCGGTGGACCGTATGCTCGTCTGCCGCCATCGTCCTAAAAAAAATATATATAAATGCAGTTTCCAAGACCACGTTTATAAACACACGCCCTGTTTTTCCGATATTTCCTTTAGTAACTGTAAAAATAGAGTAAATTAAGACCACGTATTAATAAAAAAGGTATTTTGGGCATAAAGGTAAAATAAAGCCAAGTAAGTAAATGTACTTCATAATACATAGGTACCTACGTTTAAATGAAGTATACGGAATTATTTTTTTCACAGCAATAGAAAGTTTGAGTCATAAACACAAACACGTGTAAATTTGTATCGCAAATATACCCAAAGAAACGAAAGAACCAATCACGACATCTGCTAAGATTGCGCGCGATTCGGCAACGAACCAATCACAGAACACTATGACAACACTTGTTTGTTGTTAATTGTCACCGTTATGGCGGGAACATTCGAAATTACATTCGAAAAACGGGAAGTCCATGTGTCACCCCGGCTGTCACAAAATAGACCCAGTTCATACCTAACTACCTCATTAGAGGTACGGTAATTCATAGAGTACGTTCATAGAGGTACGGTATTCATTATAGGTACGGTACTCATTGGAGGAACGAATTTTTTTCTACATCGCACCTCTCAACGCATCCCTCGTTTGACCCAAAGGTTAGCTGGCAGAAAATGCCTTAAGATATTAAGATCGCCTTTTGCACCATAATTTGTAATAAAGCTTTTTAAATAAAAATTGTGCAATGCTTTGTGGAAAAATTTTAGGATTAGAAAATACGTAGAACAAAGTTCGCGTCCATTTGTTAAACTGCTTTTTGATCGTTTAATAATATTCCTCCAAAGACCAGAGGTACTTTCAAACACTCACAAAGGCTCCAACCACAGTTTTAGCACAATCGAGAGCCGCGATTTACTGCTTCGTAGGCGGAAAATGCAAATATTGGCTTTCACCAGGTATTATTACGCTAAACTGCCCGATATTGCTTTCGGAATTCTGCGATATTGAACTGTGAACCTTTGTAAGTCTATAATACCCTATGAATAGGGGTGAGGTGATTAGTCCCTAGAGGGAGAGGTTTAATAAATACCGCTTAGTTATAGATACACGCCGATAACTAAATCGAGAGATTTTTAGGAACATTTTAAAGAAATCTATTAAAACAAATTTCAAAAAACTCATAATGAACTCTCAAATGGAACTGTAAGCATATTAAAGTAGCAAGTTGGGTATATAAGTTAAGTTAAGTAAAGTTAGCCACAAAAAAATCTGTACTTCATGCAAAATGTCGACAAACAGAGATCAGCGGAGTAATCAATTGAAAATCAATAATCGTCCTCCTACTGTGGCATAAATGCTGAGTGGAGTTCCATTTCGACATCACACTGTAGCAGTGATACTTTTATTTTATTAAAACTATATTATAGTTATATATTTATTAAAACTATAGTTATATATTTTGTGTAAATATAAATGTTCTTGTGCTGTACATTTGAGTATGTCAAAAAAAAATCTACCTATTGCGGAGATCACGATTTTAGAATTTCGGAAAAAATTCACAAACAGCAGAGCGTATTTCTTGCCGGACTGACGTGATGTTTGGCAGAAAAATATTTTGGGTCCATAGTTCGTAAATAATCGGTTCAGTATTTCTAAATTTATGACGATCCCACTCTCATGGACGGTTTAGAACCCCTCAGCATTCGGAGAGACGTTGCGTCTCTCTGTGTGTTCTACCGCCTGTACAATGGAGAATGCTCTAAAGAATTGTTCAATATAATTCCCATCTCGGGTTATTACAACCGCAACTCCAGTCACAGAAGTGCGGTCCATCCGCATTTCCTCGATACGGAGGTGTCGCGTACTGTTCGGTCCAAAAATCATTTTATACCGCGAACCCGTAGGCTGTGGAACGAACTGCCTCAAGAGGTCTTCCCATTAAACTATGATAGGAGGTTCTTCAAGAAAGCTGTGAATAAGATTTTGCAAGGTCGGCGGTGCACCCGCATACACCCTGGTGTGGCAGATGTCCATGGGCGGCGGTAATACTTACCATCACATGGGACCGCTTGCTCGTCCGCCTACTTCAACATAAAAAAAAACGTTTGAATTTATACAAAAGAATTCCTAAAATAATTTTCCACATGAAAATATATAAACGATATGTCGGTAAATAGGACCCCTAAAGCATTACTTTGTCATTTTTTTTAATGTATGGAAAATAGTAAAATCTCGCTTCCGAGTGGTCTTTTTTAATAAAAGGGTTACGGCCGACTAGACAGCCCACCTGATGGTGAGTGGATACTGTGATCCATGAACAACCGCGATACATTCCAACATCGGTTCAGAATGACAAACATTGTTATGCCCCGAATACATTGCTTACCTTCGGAGATTTAGGAATGGATTTGAAGAAGGGATAGGCAAAATGTGAATAGGGTGGGATGGGAAAGGGCTTTAGCATATCTCACTCACTACCGAAACAAGTACGTATGGTATAGAAAATCGGATAAAGTAGGAAATGAACTATATTTTACTGACATCTTGTGTGAGAGAGTGATAACTTGGCCAGGCCCACCGTGAATATGATCGGAGTACATGCAGTGTGTTCCACTTCTGAAAAGTGAACCTCATTCCATTATATTCACCTCTCTTAAGTTACATTCACTCGGTATCACAAAACCTTTGTGAATCTTATTTGCAGGAACGAGTAGAAAAATTAGTGATTGATGGTATTGAATCTAAATCATTTGTGACGGCGTCTGGGGTTCCTCAAGGATCACACCTGGTGTCACTATTTTTTAACATTTCTATTAACGACCCCTCCCCCACCCCTTTTATATAAAAAGGGGCGTATGCCGATGAACTAAAATTGTCCCGCGTGATCGAAACTAATCAGGATGTGGAATCGTTGCAAGTTGACTTAAACAATTTGGCTAAATGGTGTGAACAGAACTAAATGTTCTTAAACCCTTCCAAATGTCCGCATATAAAGTCAACCCGCAAAAGAAACAGACATCAATCTGCTATAAAGCATAGGCGGCAAAAACTAACTGACGTGGAAGAAATACGCGATTTAGGTGTCACAATTGACAGTCGCTCGAGTTTCATGCCACATATAAACAATACTGTAAACTCAGCAACTAAATCTCTCGGTACAATTCAAAAATTCAAGTTCGATTGCAAAAAAACCTAATACTATTCTAAAGCTATATAACAGTTTCGTCAGACGCCAACTAAAGTATAAGAGTCTAATAATACTAAAGGATAGGTAAGTATTATAAGAGTCTGGGCACCTTCTTACAAGACCCATATAAATAGAATAGGAAGGGTATAAAAACGTGTATTAAGACACTTAACCTATCGATGTAGAATTAAATCCAAATCATCATATGTTGACACTTTCAAAAATGTCTATATGCATTCTCTTCAACCAAAAAGAAATATGTTGGATATGACATTATTATTCCAATTATGTAATAATGCTGTTGATTGCCCAAATCTCTTGAGTAAATTTACCTACCAGAACACCCCGCTACACAATGGGACTGTTTCAGATGTGTAAAAACACAGAACTTAATCTAGGAAAACATTCACCTGTATTTCGAATATCACGGACCTATAATTTCGATCAGCGCCGCCCCGCCGACCTTGATATATTTCACGATAAATTATATAAAAAACAAAAAAAACTTTTTCAAATTATATATAGATATGAATATTATACATTCAATATTAAAATTATATATCCAAATTATAAACATCTTATAACTTTCCAGTTTTTATGGCTTTCTTTTTTAAATTATAGTTAGGTAATATTTTTTTCTAAATTAACTCATTATTTTCAAATATCAATATCAAGTACTAATTTTATTTTGAATGATATTTGTCAGACGGAGAGTGCACGCTGAAATCCAATAGCCGCTGGACGCGCTCGATTGGCCACGTTACCTGTCTCACACAGAAGACTACCTTGAAATTTACTGCATTTTCCATTTTATCTTATTTCCTAAATGTACGTACGTGTTTCGGTAGTGAGTGAGATGTGCCAGAGCCCATTCTATCCAACCAAACCTGTGAGATGTCCAAACCTATTTTGCCAACCTTTTTTCCCACATCCATTCCTATATCTCCAAAGGTAGGCAGCGCGTCCGGGGTCGTGCCAATGTTTGTCATTTTGGACTAATGTTGGTATGTATCGCGGATGTATATGGGCGACAGCATCCATTTACCATCAGATGGACTGTATGCACGTCTGCCGCATACAGTGATAACCTATAAGTAGGAGAACAATAATTATAATGTAACCACTACTTTTATATATATGTACTTTATATGTATGTTGTTTATTGTTACCTCTGTAGTTTATCCAAATTAAATAAATAAGTTATTCCTTGGGGAGTTTCCCCAGCTTTCTTTACACTCTAAAGAGTCAAGTTAAACTTTGGCACAGAATAAACAAAATATATAGGCAATTACAATTTGTTTATCATATACCTAACGCGTCGCACAGCGCTCAATTTTTGGTAACAACAATAAACAACTTATGCGGTAACGTTAGATATACAATATTAACAGCGTTTCGTTGCCAAAGCGTTCGCGTTGCTCAATATTTAAATCGATTAGGTATTTATAGTTTGCGATCTCAACGCGGTTTTCATCGGCTTCCCCATTATTCCGATCTGCGGTGCTTTGATGGGTACAGTTCAGGAAATTGCGGGCTTATTTTGATAATAAAACCCATTTAGGCATAGCATGCATGGAATTTCCAAGTTTATTAAATTCACTTTTAATTAAATATTAACATACACCTGTGTCACGTCAGGTCACGGGTCAGGTCAGGTGGAGGATATTCCATTTCTAATGGTTAGTCGAAATATACGAAACAAAATTAATTATATAATATTTCTGAGTAAAACATAGATCCAAACTAATTGATATTAAATTTCTTGTCGACCGTAACCATGAAATATGACGCTCAAGGTTGACGTTTACAAATGACGTCAATTTCAAAATGGCGAACGTTTTGGCGGCAAGCAAGAAAGAGGACCCCTTTGTGCATTAGACGAAAACGTAGGGTTTCATTAGTTATTATAATGTGTTGTGATGAATATAATTATCATTTATGTATTATTATTAATTTTATTTATTTCGCACGCATTTAAGGTAAAGAATTTGAAATTTATTAAATGTGAAAGCGTAACTACTTTAATCTATCTACTATAAGTAGGAATTGTAAGAAAGTAAATTATTCGTTTTCACAATATATTTTATAAGATTTCCCGCTTAATCAATCCAGTGTCTTATTAGTAGTATTATAAGCAATTTAGTAGAATTAGTTTAATTAATTCAGTAGTATTAAATAACACAACAATTAAAAAAAAATTGGGTGAATTCTTTTTTTTATAAAATAGGTAGTTGGTAGACGGGCGGGCTACATGATGGGCGGTAAGTGGTCACCGCCGCCCATGGACCTTGCAGAATCCAGTTCACAGCTCTCTTGAACATGGCTTGAACACAGCTTGTTCACAGTTTCGTTTTCTTATGACAAAAAAATTGAACTGACTGCCCACTGGTATTTCTAAATAAATTTAAATAATTTTAGTTTCCTATACCTGTATTATGTATATCTCAATTCCAAAACGGATGCCTCCCAACGGGCTATTATTCACGGAGATCAAGCGACGAAGCCAAGATATTGCGATGGGACCGCATGAGAATTATTAGATGAATAATATAGGACACAATGAGACTCAGCGGGCAACGGCTCATATAAGTTAAAGTAGAGTTAATCACAGACAATTTAGACCAGGGATTCCCAAAGTGGTCGATATCGACCCCAAGGGGTGGATATCGGTTTCCCAGGGGTCGACATAAACGAAAACTGATTTTGAGGGTCGACGAGGTCTAAAAATCGACCGCTATTAATTAACACAAGTTCTTATTTGAAACTTTCAAGATACTGTATAAGTTGTGTTACGTGTACCAACTTGTTATAAGAATGACTAATATTTTAGTAGGAAGTATCATTGTTGTACTTTTAAAAAACTCAACAAGTCGATAAGCGTGCACAAGTTCGTATAAGATGAAAAACTTGGCAAGTCAATAAGCGTGGACAAGTTCGTGCAAGATAATGTGTTCAAGCGTACAATTCTTTCAGGCACGTTTTGACTTGCTCTGTATTTGACGCATATACGCGATTTAACATGAACGAAATCATGATCAAGTTCAAACATGCTCCTGATATTTTACTATATAACAAGCTTGCACTTAGGTTGAAAGTTTATTTGCTTTTTGAAATTCGTTGGAGCTTGAATGATAATACACTCATCTACTAATTTATTTCAAGAGATTACAAAGTGATTACATAGCTAAATAAAGTGAATTAAAATAAAGTAATTGAAAAAGAATTTACAAAATGCTTAGTTACCTACGCGCGTTAATAGCGTAACCATACATTTCTGCAGTTTATAAAAAACTAACAGGGTAATTACCAAAAAAAATTTAAAGTAATTCGGCTATGAGGGTCTGAGGTATCAGTTCTTTTTTGGAAAAGGGGTCTCTTGCCCCTAAATAGTTTGGGAATCCCTGATTTAGACGAACCATTTCCATTGAATAAGTTTTTAAACTTTTGTTATCGTGGTTGAATATAATTAATGTTACGAGTACATAAACGGATTACCTGTCGCTTCCCGTGGGTACTGTAAAATGCGATTAAGGGCAAACTTAACAAAGCGGCTACCACGAGCCCTGAGAACGCCACGCTGGCCAAGGGGGTTGGTGAGTTCACTGCTTTAGAGACGGTGAGATTTTCAGCGCTTGTGGCCTTCAGAGTTATCCCATAGTCGCTTTTTATGACATCAACGGGAAGAAGTGGGGTGGTTCTAGAGCAGGCCATAATCGATTTATGGTTGACTATGAGCTATATGGGAATTTGAATTATATTATATAGTTACATGATAATTATATGATATACAGTATAACAAAGAAATATATGCTGCACTTTATTACTGGAGCCACTAAAACTAACGAGTGTGCGCAGCAATATCGTTAATGGAAATAAATAAACCATTTACGGCGTATGACAGTAAAAAGGTACCATAACTTGCGATCGCGAACATTCGATATCGAGTTGAGTGTAGCCCAACAATGTTCTCATTGCGGTCGTTGAAAAACTTTGTGTAATTGAAGGCATAGTAGAAGACATAGATAGATAAGATAAATCAGTTTCTTGCACACAAGACAACACAATAACAGACATTGTAAAACATGAAATGCACAAAAGGTGGTCTATTGCTAATAGTGATCTCTGCCAGACAACCTTTGGATAGAGAGGAAATAAATATTTTAATCACAGGTAGATGGTGTACAGTATACATAATTACATACGAGTACACATAATAGATACATATCAATACATAAGTAGAGTAGAAGATATAGTAGAAGTCTAGTATTGTTTCTTAGCAGTGGAGCCGTGTGCTCATTTGGCTTCGTCTGCTTTAAATTTGCAATTTTACCGGCCGCAAAAATAAGTTTGTCGGCCTCTAATACAGTTAACCGCTTTTACGTTTCATAACCGATCGGCACAATCGTTAGCAGCCTGTAAAAGCAATTCACTCATTCATTCGTTCGCTCTTCCATTACTTCCTTTTAAGTTTCTTTTTGACGTTTTTTTTTTTTGTAAAAATTTAAAATTAATATATTGTTTGTCAATAATATTATGGTTTATTAATTTTTCGATGAATGATTAATTTTAGAAGTACATGCTTTTGGTAATAATTGACTTTAGTAATAATAATTATTTATATGTGACATTATCTGTGAAAAGAAAACTTATTGTACCAGTTTTCGCATGAGGGTAGGATCCGAGACCGTATCGGATGCCTTTGCGTGATCCAGGAAGACACCAATGCATCCTGAACCTTGGTCTAAGTGAGAGGACGCAATGTTAGTAACGAGGGCTACAGTATCCTCCGTGGATCCACCCAACCGTAAACCGAACTGCTTGGCTTAGATGAGGTGTTTAGCTTCGAGATATGAAACTAGACACTTACTGACTACTTTCACTAGCAACTTTGAGAAAGAGCTTAGCGTGAGATGTTACGATAAATACTAGGCTCGTCCTTTGGACCACCTCTATGAATCGGTCTAATAACAGCTGTTTTCCACGAGTCCGACAAAGTTCCTGAGTTAAATACACACGGCAATGGCTGTATAGTAATATGTTGTATTTATTTTAAAAGTCGATTACTATTCACATCCAGACCAGGAGCACTGTCCACCCTCAATTTGTTAATCAACGTTTCAACCTCATAACAATCCGTAGGATGGATAAAGAATGAGTTACACGGTATGTTACTCAGTGATACTTTTAAAGCGAGGGATTCTTGGGATTCCTTAAGATTGTCCACAATCTGAGATGCTAGTCTATGACCAACATTTGTAAACAAATCATTGCAGTTGTTGAAAGATTCAATCGGGTCGGCTATCATTGTAGAAAGTTCATTCACAAAATTTGTATTTCGAACTGAGTATGTAATATTAATATCATTAATAGTACTCCAAGGTTTCATAGGATTGCATTTGTTTGCGTTCAAAATTTTGAAATTACATTCCTTTTTAAGGTGTCGTAACAATTTTCCTTCGATTTTTATGATGTGGGTTACTGTTAGATGGTAAGTGTAATTTTGTGCTGAGAGCATCTTACTAAACCCGGATAATATAATTATAATTGTCTATATTTAATAATTATATAACTAGTATTTTCATAACTTTATATTGGTTTCTCTATGATTAAGTTTCCCTAAGCCTCATAGAATATAAATAGCATAATCAATTTATACGCCGTATGATAGTAAAAGGTATAAGCTTTTGATAGTACCTAATAAAATTGAATGGCCTTTAAACTATGTTGACAGTGTAATTGTTTGAATTCAAGGGGCTAGCTGCATGATATTATAACCTCTTCATGAAGAGGTTATAAATTATTGACACTATATGTAGCCTAGACTGATGACTTGAAGAAAGCCGCCAGTAGTGGTCGGATGAG
Source organism: Sesia apiformis (assembly GCA_914767545.1). Classification (NCBI taxonomy): domain Eukaryota; kingdom Metazoa; phylum Arthropoda; class Insecta; order Lepidoptera; family Sesiidae; genus Sesia; species Sesia apiformis. The sequence goes on from OU611968.1 coordinate 4,304,082, forward strand.
TAGACCTGAATACCGTGCGTAGTGGAGATTTATGCGTATTGGAGAGATTTATATCCAACAGTGCCGTGTGGTGTCGTCCGGCTATAGAATAGAATCACCCCATCTCTTCTCGTAGGTGTCGTTAAAGGCGACTGGGGGAGAACAAAGCTGGCACCAGCAGCGCTGAGGAACTACGCCTCCTCTAAAAGAGTGGGCTCGCCAACCAGCTTGGCCAGCGTGGCGTTTTAAGGCCATACATTCCGCATGCACAAGACAATGTGCATGAGAGGAAGCCCATGTCTAGCACTGGATACTGATAGCGCTGGTTGCATGGATATGCAACCACCGCTATCAGTATCCACTGCTGAATAGCAGCGGAGAGAACGGGCAGATTGTATGGTATGGTAGAGATGTGGAACATAATTTTCCGCAGGCTCTTCTCTGGCTGTACTCATCAATATGAGAATACACTCATATCGATGGGTTGGACTTTACATGAATTGCTATATTACAGCAAGAGGCTACCAAATATACATTAGTGATATGCGATTAAATGTAGATTTAAATATTGATTCATAAAAATTACCTTTTAAATTCATCATATTTTATTCATCTCAATTAGATTGTTATGGAAAAATATCCTAATTTTAATTCTACTCATTTTAGCTTAAAGGTGAAGAGAGAAAACCAAATATTCAAGAACTGCTGGAAGTATCCTTAGTCTACGTGTAACTTTAACAGGCACCACCATAAAAGTGGAGAACTTATGTTATGTATAACTTATGTAAACATTATGCTGTGTATAAAATCTACTAATACATTATATTTTGCTGTATGAAATAAAAAATAAAGCGCAACACAATTATATTTATACGACTGGCTCTCTCAGCGACCCAATTCCACAACGAGCAGACTACGTGAGCAGTCCAATTGAGGGGATCGACAAGTCGAGAGGCGATCGTAGATATTCGAAAGTCGACCTCTTTGCGTGGCGAATAAAGGCTCCATTGTACCATGCCATTATGAGAAAAGAGAATCGAAAATTCACTTGGATCATATTATTGATTACTTACTTTGAATAAAGAACATACAAATATTGACGTATAGATACTATATTTATAGATACTATATGCTATACTATACATATACTTTTCTATATTGATGTTATTTCAGTCTTTTTATATTCTAAATCGGGTCTGAATGCGTATAATAAATCGCTAGAATAGACCTGTCAGTGATGATGAGTCGGTCCCAGTAGCTTTTCGCGGTCGTTTTTCGAGCACCGGCTCCGGTGTGTACTTGTAATCTCTATAAGGTAATCTCTGTTCTAAGAAACCGTATTTCAGGGCGAGCTAGTGATCGAGGAATCTGGCCGCTTTATTATGTCTGTGCAAATAATTAGTGTTGGGACGAGCCGAACAGTCAAAAATAACACGCCTGAGTGACTCTCTGGGATGGCCACACGCTCGACATACGAATACGTTCACAGTGCCGTCCTTCAGTCTACACTTCCGATAGTTCCGCGTCTTCATCCCCTGATTTTGTATTGTACAGGCAAACGCCTTGGTATCTCCGAAGAGATCTTCGAAGCGCAGCCGGCGCACGTAGGCTTTTGTGTCCACGTGGGCCTCCTGGACAGCCTTGAAGAAACTTCCGTGTAGTTCTTTCTCTTTCCATACGGTTTCTCGATCGGAGGTGCTAGGCACCACCGGGTCTTGCCATTGCTCAACGGCTAAGCATAAGGCTGTGAGTCACTCGCCACTACTTCGCCACGGATTCCATCATCCGAAATCGATAGAAAGTAGCTTCGGAGGTGGCATATCTCACGGTTACGCATGGTCTTAGCGTTTAAGAAGCCTCGGCTGCCGCATTTCCGAAGGATGTACAATTTCTATACCAACAGACGATGCATCCTGTGGAAAGTCATGGTGTGCGGACTTTTCTATCCAAGGCGTCTAGTTCGGTCTGAGACCATATGAGTACGCCAAAGGTGTACATGAGAGCGGGCATGACCCAGCCATTATAGGCTCGGATCTCATTAGGGCCCGACAAATAGCTGTTTAAAACTTTTGTCAGACGCTCATAAAATACCTCGCAAACTCTTTTTTAACACTTATCGCTTCAGACATGCCCAGATAACGGTATTGTTATTAAAATATGATTTTCTATTTATATTGCACACCAATTCTGAGAAATGTGACCATCATACTATACTTACCTGCCGTATATCACTACTCAAATCACTTGTTTGCAAACAAGTGATTTGATTTTGAATTCTTTTAGCTCCTTTTCAACTCCATAACAAAGCCACAACATCTCTCGATTATTCAAAAAAAGTTATAATTTATTTTTCATGACTCCTCAAGATACAGCTGGAACTCGCTAGTATCTTCTATATTGTACCGTACAAAACGTTTTAACCTGAGGCTATGGACGTTATTGCCAATATCAGAGACTCGATGTCTATTGGGATTACCACTACTATGAATGAAGACGGGGATTATGTGGAAGAAAATAAAAGTTTAAATGACCCAAGGGGGCGACGGAAAATGTTGGTAGCACATTTTTGCTTTCGCTTCATATACTTAAAAAAATGCTGTCTAGGAGAGAGACTGAGAATAGTTTTTTCTAAAATTGATTCTAGGTCAAATTTGTAGGTTGGGAAACAATGATTTAGTCGATTATAAGTGTCGTAAATCTGGCAAAGGCAAAGGCAAACTTTGGTGTAAAAATTTTCCATCTCAAAATTTCGTCGTTATAAATTCTATTTTCACTGAAACATGCTATAACGTCATATTTTTAAAATAAGAAAAAAAAAATATTTACTTACTTCTTTTAAGAATTCGCTATATTAATATCTGGGAAATTAAAACCGACAATAAAGTCTCCCTTTTCAGATACGGCCACTACAGTTTATCAACATACATAACCAATGCATTCCACTGATAATGAGAGACTGTAAAGAAGCTAATGCAGATGTACATAGGCTACGTTTGGGCTCCATGGGAAATTGCTATGCAACATGAGCGAAGACCTGGAGTCAATAGTAATTCATAAAATACTAGACAAGTCTAGTGCAAATAGTAATTCTGAAGAGATCCATGCAAGCGATGTAGAAATTGGAACAGAATCTACAATCTACATCTACCGACACGTTTAAACTATAAATCAATTATCAACATCAAACACGGCCAGTCCCGGAATTTGGAGCACGTAACTACCAAGCCGACTCAGCGTTCCCGGACCGGTATATGCTCGACCACTAGCCACTAGACTGCTGAGTCATTTTAACTGGGTATTTATATAATTATTTTGTTTACTGACTAAATATTCTTGTATATAATTTGTATTTTATTTTAATTAATATGTATGGTATTTAATGTACCATACAATACCATTAGCTTGTGTCTCCCTACTGCTGGATACTCGTATAGACCTCTCCTAAGAACCGCCACCACACGTGTTTTTACAAGTGATTTAATATTATGTAATTTTAGACAAATAAATTATCCTAGACCGTTTTAGTAAAAGAAAAACATTCATTTGCAAACCTATAATATTTAATGGACACAAAATAAATAAAAACCAATTACGTAAAGCGAAAAAAACTTACCTATTTGCAATACTCTACAATTCAGGAAGAATGTTATTACGTAAACAATTGGCAAAGTATAATGTAGCTACAGTTTATTCCACAGACGTCAAAATATAACCGTTCTTTATATTACAGAGACAAACCAATTTTGCCCTCAACGAAACATATCAAAGCCCTCAAAGAGAATCCTATTTACATATATAGTAATCCGGGGACACCTTCCTAACCTTAGCGGGGCAGACAGTGCTGATCACAAATTCAATCAAGTACTCCTTTTCAGGTAACGGTTGAATAAGAGAAGCGATGCGATGATTAGAATGGAAAAGAAATACATTGCTACAAACTTATTACATATTAAGTATCTACACTAAAATTATAAAGAGGTAAAGTTTGTAAATTTGGATGTAGGAGGTAATCTCCGAAATACTAATCCGATTTCAAAAAATCTTTTACCATTTGAAAGGTACATTATTCCAGATAGACATAGGCTATATATTATGTGCAAAATAATTGACGGGCATGCAACGCATGCCGGGCACAGCTAGTATTATTATAAAGATTAATTTAAGACTATTAAAACGTTTATTAATGTACATATACCAAAAGAAAAACAATTTGACATATCCTATTTATAGCAATGAAACGGTTTCACAGCTTAACCTAGTGCCGTAAGTTCTGACTAGGCTGACTTGGGCGCTGATGACAGGGACAGGATTCCATTTTATTATTTCAGATCAATATCTAAAAAAATAAAAGGAAACATTGTGTTTTCGTTTCATGTACAACGACATTGTGTGCATATTCAGTAATTTCATCTCAAAAACAACTCATTCGTAAAACGATCGATGGTTCTATATGCATGTCAAAATAAAGTTTTGTCTGTTTTCGTATCCACGATATCTGGTATATTGTAATAATAGGGGTTAAAGTATGAAATTGCCGTTTTATAGTAATAGATACTTTGAATTGACATAAAACCTTCATGGTGTGAGATTTTCGAGTGAAACTTTTTTCACATGATACCTATGAGGTTCTTGTTTTAAAAAATGTGCAACATTCGATTTTCGACTTTCAATTGTTTTTTTTATTCAGCTTAGACGGGAATGATGGATACTTCGAAAATCGGAGTAATCTTTGAATACGAGTTCCGACGCGGAACTAACGCGGCAGAAACGGCTCGCAATATCAATGCTGCGTTTGGAGGGGAGACTGCTAATGAACGAACGGTGCGTTTTTGGTTTAAACGCTTTCGTAATGGAAACTTCGACTTGAAGAACGAACCACGTGGAATACCGCCCACACAGGTGAATAACGCTGAATTGAAGGAGATGGTGGAAGCCGATCCGAATCAAACTACCCAGGAATTAGCGGCATGGTTTAACGTTACCTTACCTACAATATTGACTCATTTGCATCAAATCAATGAGATAAAAAAATATGAAAAATGGGTGCCTCATGATTTGACTGATCTGCAGAAAGAAACGCGTGTTGAAACTTGCGTTGCCTTGTTGAATCGGTACAGAAATGAAGGAATATTGGATCGAATTGTGACATATGACGAAAAGTGGATTCTTTACGATAACCGAAAGCGAAAAATGCAATGGCTGACCCCAGGTCAAACGCCGCAACAGTGCCCTAAGGCAAAACTTACCAATAAAAAGGTAATGGTAACTGTTTGGTGGTCTAATTATGGTGTTATTCACTATAGCTTTCTCAGGTCTGGTCAAGCAATAACAGCAGATGTTTACTGTGCCGAACTTCGAACAATGATGGCGAAACTAGCAGTGAGACAGCCCCGACTCGTGAATCGATCTTCACCATTATTGCTCCATGATAACGCAAGACCTCACACTGCACGAGAAACCGTTGTAACTCTACAGGAGCTGCAGTTAGAAACCATACGTCATCCTCCGTACTCGCCAGACCTTGCTCCAACGGACTACCATTTTTTTCGTGATTTGGACAATTTTCTATGTGGTAAAAAATTTTCTTCCCAAGAGGCAGTACAAAATGCTTTCACACAGTTTGTCGAATTTACATCCCCAGAGTTCTATCGCAAAGGCATAAATGAACTTCCGATTAGATGGCAACAATGTATAGATAATGAGGGTAAATATTTTGATTAAATAAATATTTAGAATATATATAGAAATAGAATAGAAAAATTATAGAAAAAAACGAGTTTTAATTTTTTAGTACAAATCGGCAATTTCATACTTTAACCCCTAATAGTATAGTTGAGGATCATCTCACATGCAAGAATTGGTTAATTTTCTACATTTCATTTTATTTGATTATTTTATTTTATATTATTTTATTTTATGCTACTATTTACAATTGTATTCGATAAAAAAATAATATTATATAGGTGTTCGAACGACAATATGATAAAATAAATATTTTTACGTGTTCCAATACTTTCAATAAATTGGAAAATACGATGAACCAAAATATTTAGATAGTTTTAATTATGTGAAAATGTGAAACAGCTGCATAAAATGACATAAGCCTGCAGCCAAAATGCCTCGTATCGTTACACGGTTGCGTAAACATGCAATTTATGTTATTGCATTGCACGCACAGTACACATACGAACCAGTATATAGTTTATGTCTATACAAATACAAAAAAACTCACCTGAAACGTATAATCCCACCCCATAACGGGTCACCAAAGAATAAGCAAACAGTGGAACAATGTTATACACCCCGTTTAATTATAAAATACTAGCTGTGCCGGGCATGCGTTGCCGAACAATTTTTTTGCACATAAAGCCTATGTCTATCTGAAATAATGTACCTTTCAAATGTAGAAAGAATTTTTCAAATAGGTGCAGTGGTTCCGGAGATTACCCTCCACATACACACAAACTCACAAAATTCGCACTTCCTTTATTATATTAGTATAGATTCATTATTTACGTAGCTGTGTACTGAAATTTATTTATTACCCAATAATAATACCTACTTATTTATTGTATCATTATATCTAACGTCCAATCACGTATTTACTTCACTCCTTTTTTTATTGACGAAGTCGGCAGACGAGCATACAGTCCACCTGATGGCAAGTGGATACTGTCGCCCAAAGACATCCGCGATACATGGCAACATTAGTTCAAAGTAACAAACGTTGGCACGATCCCGGGTGCGCCGCCTACCTTTGGAGATATAGGAATGGATTTGGAGAAAGGGTTGGGAAATGGGGAGGGATAGGATGGGAATGGGCTCTGGCACATCTCACTCACTACCGAAACACGTACGTACATTAGGGAACTAAGATAAAGTGGGAAACGCAGTATATTTCAAGGTAGTCTTTTTTTGAGAGAGGAGTAACGTGGTCAGTCGAGTGCGCCCAGAGGCTATTGGATCGCAGCGTGCACTCTCACCCTCCCAAAACTTATACTCGTATGTGCATTCCATTCATTAATCATTTATCCGTTCCTAATTCCCTGCCATCCATGTCCTGGGATCGCAGTGCGTTCTTCTCGCTCCAACACAAAAGACTTGTCGCCTGCGCATGTTTCAAATTTTAAATCTCTCTACGAAATTCCCAAAATAAAACCCGAAATCAAACTAAATGTGTTAAAGTACAACACTAAAGTGGTGAATGTGATAGTGAAATATTATGAGGGAAACCAGCAAACCCCAGCAAAAACATTAAGGTGATCTTCACCGCCGCTCATGATTTAAGCGGTGTTAAATAATCTACTACAGTATTGGTCAATCGATACTGCTTTCAAATACTCTGTTTTCAACAAATTGAACAGTCGGTTAGGTGGTTCCAGTTGCAAATACAACGTCATAGAACAAAAAACTATTAATTTAAGTTTTTTCACCGAGCTATAACATGGGTTCCCTCAATAAAATTGTGAAGAGGATTTTCCAAGGTGGAGGTGCATTCGAAACCTCCGTTCGTGTTGCAGCTCTCTATAACGGCAGTGATCACTTACCATCACCATAAAGGAGCATGTGGATGGCCTGACCATCTGGCATCTCTGATATAAAAAAACGATTCGTTTACTTTCATCAACTAACACAAACGTTAAAGTCACTATTTAAAACCTTAACTATTTCATTACGAATCAAATTTCAATTTACAACATATTTAGTTCATCTGTTTAATTTACTGAATAATTGTAATAATATTATTATAAAAAAGTGAAAACAGATTATTTATTTATGTTGAGGACTAGCGCTGAGTTGCATTACTGTTACGTCTACTGTGTTAAAGTTTCATTCTCGCTTCGCTCAGCGATTTTGGTGAAACATGTACATTACCGGGACCATGTCCCGAGGGATATAAACTTGTGACCTCACACTGGAGCTCGTGTGTGAGGTGTAATAGAGAGGAGGAGATTGCTTTTCATGTGGTTGTATGGGAAACAACGGTATTGACATAGAGTCATTATTGAATCCGTTGGATGCTGGGACCACTCGACTGGCCATGTTACCTCTCTCTCTCTCGCAAAAGACTAACTTGAAATGTACTACGAAATGTACTTTATCGTAGTTCCCGAATGTACGTACGTGTTTCGGTACTGAGTGAGATATGCCTGAGCCCATTCCCATCCTATCCCCCCATTTTCCCAACCCTTTCTCGCAATTCATTCCTTAATCTGCAAAGATAGACACCACATCCGGGGGCGTGCCTAATGTTTGTCATTCTGTTATCGCGGATGTCCATGGACGTCAGTATCCACTTGCCATCAGGTGGACAGTATGCTCGTCTGCCGCCTTTTTCACCACGTGTATTTCCGTTTATTGTTCAAATATCTGTGCTATAACAGTCTGGGGCTCAATTTCTGATGGGAAAAATATATTTATTAAAGCGAAAAAGTTGATTCTCGATATCGGAATTCCAGTTTCTCAATGAGTTTTTTAATTAAACATTCGCAGCTCTCAAATAATCGGAAACCGGAAAACCTCGTGAAAAACCGGCGGCGTGTTGAAGAATTAAAAAAATTGGAGCATATGTAATATCCAATAATCCGTATTGGGCCCACGTGGTGGATTATGACCTAAACCCTGTTCCATGAGGTCACCATATGTTATGAGACTAATATCGAATTGAAAATCTTGGTTCGTGAATCCGGGAGAACTCAATCTATATTCTAATATTGCGTATAGCATAGTGTTTACCTTAGCATGTACAACTTAGTGAGTGAGATATGCCAGTGAATGGCTCATCTCATCCTATCCCTCCCCACTTTCCTATCCCTTTCTCCCAATCCATTCCTTAATCTGCAAAGGTATCCAGCAGACCCGGGAGCGCGCATCCGAGGGCGTGTCAACGTTTGTCATTCTGGACTGATGTTGGCATGTACCGCGGATGTCCATGGGCTACAGTATCCACTCACCATCAGGTGCACTGCACTGTATGCTCGTCTGTCACCTATTTTCTATGAAAAAAAAAATAATAAAAAATTATATCGATGTCCCTACTCAACTACTCTTTCTCTTTAGGATTGTTCCCTTGATTCTCAACTAGTCATTCTCTCCCAGGCAACAACCAGGTTATATTATTATGGTATAAATTCTATTTATTGTATTGTAGATTTTGCTATTCTATGGTATGGAGATACCAATGCTACCTACGCCATCCAGTCGCCTTAATAGGTACAATATCCTGGCGAAGCACATGTGATCAGAAATTTAATAAAGTCAAGCGGCTTTGATATTTTCTATAATGCAATATCGGGTATCGTACGCCGCGACAAGGGAATACTTTAATACCTTATTTACGGCTGTGTGAAGTTTGTAACTTTGCATATCGCACGTACACTTACAGCGTTAATAGGAACGCGAATAATGTTAGGAAAAAACTGAACTTTAATTTCGTTTTATGTATAAATGTGGTATACATAATAACTTATTTATTTTGTAAATAATTACATTAAAAGAAATAATAAGCACGAATTATATACATGCAGGGCGTACAATACAACAGACTAACAACAAAGGCTCAATATAAAGTGATTTTGTTTAGTTCAAAATCAAATCAAATCAATTTATTTACATAAATGCGGGTGAGATTTTACAAATGTGGTTTGTGCCAACACATTTGCCATTTCTTAATTACTAATTACTATAGAATGTCAGTTCAGTCAAAAAGTTAAAAACGTAGTAAAATTCTAGTAGTTAGAAATAGTGCTAGTGAAGTATTTAGAATCGCAAACAGGAATATACGCCATCTGCAGTTCAAATTGGGCAATCTAATGGTTGGCAAAACATTCGCTGTTATTCCTTAGGATGATTTTTCAAGGTGATCAATAATTACCACATCAATAAATTAGCAAAGTTTTGATTGCCACAGGCTCAATAAAGAATAGGGTATATTACAATTTTTACGTGTTCAAAATAAATCAATAACAGTGTGCTCTGTAATTAAAAACAAGTATGTCAATGTCATCCTTGATGTAGAGATATGACGTTGACGAGAAAGATTTACGATAATTAAGTTTTTAATAGTATTAATATGTAATTTATTTATTTTTTTATTTATGTTTTTTATTAATTTTTAATATGTAGGTACTCTCTGAATTCAAAAAAGGCAACGTTTTAATTGGTTATCTGAAATGATGAAAATTGCAACAAAATTGAGAAAATATTTCTGATGTATTTACCGTAACAGCGCGCGTAACCTTTGCCTTTTACCTTTGTGGCCGCACTGAATGTCATTGAACGCGTCTATTAGATGTATGCGGGATAAGATAGGACGTGAGGAAGTATGATATGTTCCTAATTACCCACCGTTCTCAATTACCCCACTCTCCCCTATATCACCTTAAAGGAGTACAATAAAGGGCACAGACGACGGTAAGCCAATTTTCCATCAGGTGAGAGTATACCATATGTTTCCAAAACCTGCAGATTTTGTTCCAAGAGGGATGAAACACTTAAGCACCTGCTTTGCGAATGTGGCCTTTTGATGTACAAAAGATTCACGTTATTATGAGCGCTCTTCTAAAACCGGAAGACGTCTAACAACTCGCTGTTAAAATAATCGTGCGATATCTGCTGATCATAGAAATTGGCAGCAAACTATACAATAGATACAATAGATCAGTAATGATCGTTGTGACTTTTATCACTACGATCATCAATCAACTATCCACTCGCAGAGCCTCTACTCCTAAATAATGATAAACTTATTGTGAGCCGCCTACCTCCTTACCCTATTTCTTGAAAAATGTAAGTAACTTTGCAATAAACCTAGAGCAAATTTATCCTGCTCAAGATGAGATAGCGGCTTATCGCAGTGAAATATTGCCACTGCTGAAATCATACACCGAAACACAGCGGTAATAATGAATAAGTAATAAACCTTACCATCCACTAACGACGCTGACAAAACCAAAGATTTAAAAAAATATAGCGCTTACCTCTTTTACAAATTCAGTAGCCTGTTGGGAAATCCAACCTTTAACTTGATTAAATAAGTGAGAACTTAATGGAATTATGAAGTTACATCAGAAACAGAAATCAGTAAAAAATCATCAGCAAAATAAATAATTATTACGTATTATGTGTATTAAAGAAACCTCATTAGGTTTGTGTTAAAGCCATTTTCTCGGAAGTACACATTAGTATAATCGATATTATAGGGTGGATGGCCCGATATCGAGACAGTGGGTGGAGTAGCACGTTGCATCGTACACGAGGTGACTGGCGGCGACAGCCAGTGCCTATGATGTAAACTATATATACTTATGTGTGTATTATGTATATATATAATTAGTAATGAAATCTTAATAATGAGTACTAACATAGTGTATAAGTTAAAAATGTTACTAACACTAATGATAATATGAATTTTACTTGTACTATATATCACCAATGTTGCTCGCGTCCAAAGGACGATGAGCTACTTTTCAGCTGATAGTGCTCGTAACAAACACAGAGCCGTATTTCAGGCGACGAAAATTCAACCACGATTTGTCAGAGCGGCTACCATAATTCATGCGACCTATAATAAACACGTATACTATGTATATATTCTATATGTGCACCTAGAAGTGGACTCGTCACTAGCAATAATAATTCGCCAGTGAGCGTTATAAACCCCCTCCCCCTTCCCGGACCACGACGAACACTACCTTAAAGTGTATTGCATTTCCCATTATATGAAATTCCTCCGATATACGTTCGAGTTTCGATAGTGAGTGAGATATGCCAGAGCTTATTTCCATCTATCCCTCCATATTTTCCGTACCTTTTGTCCGAAGTTACGCAGCGCATCCGGGGGCGTGCTAACGTTTGTCCTTTTGTATTGATGTTGGCATGTGCTTGTATCTCGAATGTACCACGGGGGAAAGTATCACAGTATTAAGTGGACTGTTTGCTCGTCCGCCATCGTCTTTTCGATAAAAAAGAAAAAGCTGTGCTCTGTGGGGCTTTATATAATAATATTATAGCAACGGCACTGGATCTCCGGTTTTAAAATAAATAATGAGAAGCTTTTGTCCATAATGGACACTGGGGAGCCATTCGTTAGACGATGTCTGTATTGTTCCTACCGGGTAAAGGTGGATTACCGACTACATACATTGTATAGGTTTTAGGTAATAAATAATCTTTTACAAATACGAGCGATATTATGGCACATCGTGAATTCTAATCTCTTGTATTTGCACTAAGTATGCTTTAGAAAAGCATCATCGCATCTCTACCCGTGGGTGTCGTAAAAGACGATGGATAACGTAGCCGCTACCACAAGCCCCGAGGAACTGCATCACCTCTGAACAGTGGACTCGCCAATCCATTTGTCCCGTTTTCTATAGATATCTCATGCACGAAACAAAGTAAATGAGGCTATGTCCAGCGGTGAATACTAAAAGGGTTGGTTGTTGTTAGAACTTGTCTTGATGAGGCGTTTTACTCACGTAAGCCCTCACGCGTGATCAGTAGTGTTCAGTAGTCAGTAGTGGTGTACAGTAGTGGACAGTAGTGGACGAAAACAGGCATCCGGTTTATGATGTGCCTTAGTCATATAAATTAAAGAGTATGAAATATAAATTGTATTGCAAATGCCTATCTATAACGGGAGTATCGTGAAATCACGCTCGAGTAGCGACCGCAAACCAACAGCTCCGTTAAACTCCGTCCAACTATTCACTCATGCGAGAGGAACGCGGTATATATGATCGGACATAGTAAATCCACATGGAAGTTGATTATCTGGATCCGAACGTAAGGTAGTTACATAACATTTACTTTGTAGTTACAAGTATAAATGTCTCTACTGTGGGCAGTCCGTGGTCACCGGTGCGGCTACAACTGAAAATTAGCGTCGAAGTTCACGCCGCGACATAGTTGAAGTTCACGTCGCGACATAGCTGAGTTGGCGCCGATTGGCACAACAATCAATGTTCTTTTTGTATTTTTTAACATTTATTTTTTAAATGATAACACTTGATATGTTGTAAAATAATTTTCTTTCCTTTATTTAATTAATTAGTTACTTTGAGTAAAGATAATTAAGGTTACGTTAATCACGCATGGAATTCGGAAGCATTAGTTTCTTCTACATTTTGCGACTATCTGTTAACCTAATACCCAGAGTATTATTACTAATGATCCGACAATGTTTATTAAAACCCGTCCAAAGATTTTTAGAGTGATGCGTGTTCTAACAGATAACAATTCTAAAAAATGCTATTTTGCACATTTTTAACGAAATAATAATATAAATACCTAATAATCATTCTTATTTGCAATAAAGACTGTATGACAGTGGATCGTAATAGTAAATGTTTTGTTTTATAACTTAGCTACAAATATATCATGCAAAACGGTTCAATTTGTCCATTTATATCATCATTAATTATAACAATTAAAAGTAACTTTATATTTGAAAAATAACAATATTCAATGAGAATAAACAATAGTCATTCTTTTTGGTTTAAACAAAACTACTAGTTTCTATTTTAGAATGATTATGATTGTTAATTAAAATTAACATTATTTTTCCAATTTTTTTGCAGAATGCAAAAAATGTAGAATTAATCTTTCAAATGTTTGTTTAAGAGTTATTGGGCGGTTCTTATTAATTATTTATTGAGTTAGGTTGCATGTTCGTAAATTAATTATATCCTCCAAATATTTTATTTTATATGAATAGAATTACCAATAACGATTACACAGATCGGTGAGCAGGAGACGACTGATGAGAGCAGCGTCGTACGGTACCGCTTGGTCTCTTATGCTTAGGTATTTAACAAAATACCGCGCCTAGCATTCGACATCGTATCGATACTGTGTTCCTTACATTTGCTTGATTTTTCTTACACGTTTGTTATATATGTAGCACAAAATATACGTATAATTTAATGTCAATAATCTTGCGCTAAATCCATGTCTACAGTCTTTTGAAATACACCTTGTGTAGAACATGAGATTTCAATTACAATTAATTTTAATTTGAATTAAACAAGCCTCCACTTCATTCTTTTGTTATTTTATTGGCAAAGCTATTCGATTAGTGGAAATTATAATTACTCGTCAACGTGACCATATTTAAATTTTTTTTTTATAGATTAGTGGGCCCACATGATGGTAAGTGTTATCGCCGCCCATAGACACCTGCATGGTAATTGGTGAACAGGTGTTACATCTAGGCTCTCCATCCGTCCTCTTTTCCCGGGGCGCTGTCCTCTTTTGAAGGGCGTCCGGGGACGTGTGGATGGAGTTTTTAAATTTGTCCGGAGGTTTTAATTTTTTTAAATATGGGGCGCGCAATATATTTTAGGGAGATTGACGACATTTTCATCGCTGTGAAATGAGTATCAGGAGATATATTTTCTCGTAAGCTATTGACTTGTGGATTTTCCTTTCTTTCGTTGTTACGACAAGCTCCTTTTGACAGGTTGTATTAAATAATTGTACATTGTGTACAAGGCTGGTATATGTTTTTATGTTCCGTTCGTCCGGAGTTACGGCCGCAATGTGCGGGGTTTTTTGGTCATTCATTCCAGTTCTCCGTTACAAACCGGTAAGAGGGTAGAAATATTTCACAAAATTCTAATATATTTACTCCAACTGATTGGCACGATTCAATTCGGTATAATATTGTAATTTCCCTGGACTAATTTCCGGCAATACTAGCGCGCGGCCACCGGATATTGCGTCGCTGTACACCGGAAGCTGTTCCGACACGAGACGTACGTCTTTGTACAATATCCTACAAGTCAGAGGAATGGCTATGAAACGTTTAATCTGCTACAGAAGGGTTGATTTAAATTAGAGCACAGAAACAATTAATCACACCATCGTAAGAATGACGGAATTTCATCAATCTGCTTACCTGCCACATACTAACTACATCGAATTAGCCCATTTATTGTGCACTGCCGGTCATGAGAATTAGGACATTGTCTTGTGCATGGGGAATGAGGGATGTATGGCCCAAAAACGCCTCTCTGACCAAGCGAGTTGACAAGTCCACTCATTAAGAGGTTGGGAGCTTGGATACCCGCAGGAACCGGTGGACTAGTGTTATACCGGCGCCAGACTTAGCTTCAAATACGCAAATACCTACAAAGTCTCGATGTGTGAGACGGGTATTTGAGCGTGTGTTCAAAGTTTGAACAAACATTTGCACTTTGCCGTCCCGTGTCGGTTTTTGAGCGCACATCAAAACGTTCAATCAAAATTTTAAATGTGTGCATAGCCTGCTACACTTACGCAAAGTCCAGTTGCGTCATGTGTGTGTGTCGCTGAGCGAGGCGGTCGTTTCGTTCATGAAAGTCATTCA
The DNA here is from genome assembly GCA_914767545.1 of Sesia apiformis. Taxonomy (NCBI): domain Eukaryota; kingdom Metazoa; phylum Arthropoda; class Insecta; order Lepidoptera; family Sesiidae; genus Sesia; species Sesia apiformis. The sequence goes on from OU611968.1 coordinate 4,319,410, forward strand.
AGATGGAGTGGAGCAACGAAAGTGTACTTGAATTTATTGAGTTGCTTCAAGGAGAACCATGTATATGGAACCCTAAAAGTAGAGTCCACAAAAATAGAAATTTATTTTTGCACATGTAATAAATAATTACAAGCACATAAATAATACAGGCAAACCGCGTCCACAAAATCGTCGTCCATCCTATTTGTCGTCTATTCGAGTACCGTGAGCGCATATGTTTGCAAAGCATGTCTGGCAAGTACACTTATTTCCGACAATATGTGTTCAAATGTGTGTTGCAAGGACTTCAAGCAAGTGTTCAAATCTTTGAAATTATGTCTGGCGCCGGCTTTATTCTAACGCCGGCCAACAAACACCACACGGCCGCACTGTATAAGAGTTGAAAATAAAAGGTAATTAAAGTTTAGAGAAACAAACACATGTAAAAATGTTCACAACATGTTTTATTGCACCGTGTAACATGTGTATAATATTCAACACTATTTCATTCCGTACAGTCATACAACTTTACAATTTTGACAATGTTCAAATGGAAAAAAGATAAATTACAAAAATTATACTTAAAATAAAACTATTTAATAAAAGTACGTATCATACTAATTGAATAGATTATGAACGGAGACCAATTTAAACATTTACAAATTTTGTGCATCAATCATCATACATTTTCTAATCAAACTAAGTACTATTTACAAAATTTGACACTATTATACGTAAAACATTTTAAAATCGCAACAAAGTTTAAAATTTTAGCAGCCTTCCTTGATTATCTAGCCTTAATGAATCTTCGTTAATTCTGTACCTACACAAACAAGAATTGCATAGGAAGAGGTAAGGCGATATTGAATTTATATAGTACTAATACCTAGAAAATATAACTCAAATTTTACCGCGTGTTATACTAGCCGACGAACATCATTGTCAACACTGTCTTGGCATACACATTCTTTCAACGTTCATACACCTTGTATGAATGTTGAACTAGTCTGCAAAATTAGAAAAAAAAACAGAAATATGAAATGTTTCCAATGATAAACTAAGTGAAGAGAAATAAATAAAGAAACCGCAGAAAAGAACAATATCTTGACTGAAAAACCTGTTAAGGAAATAGTTCATTGTTTACGGTTGCTGAGTACAGGGTGCAAGCTGCAATCCAACAGCCGCTAAGCGCACTCGTCTGTCCTCGTCACCCCTCTACCTTGACCCGCATTGCATTTCCCACTTTATCATATTCTCCAATGTACGTACGTGTTTTGGTAGTGAGTGAGATATGCCAGAACCCATTCCCATCACATTCCATCCCTTCCCATTTCCCCAATCCTTTCTAGAAGTCCATTTTGGTCGTTCTGGACTATAGTTGCCATGTACCGGGGGTGTCCACGGGCGACAGTATCTACCACCAGGTGAACGGTATGTTCGTTTGTCACTTCTTTCTATAAAAAAACAAGGTTCTCAGCAACGACAACAATGTTACCTTACCAAAATTATTACCGAAGAAGTAATAAAATTAGTCGCAAATGAAAATAGTATCAAGTCAGTCAGTGCTATTAACAATGTTTGTCGGCTAGTGGAAACAGACAAACCCTACTGCATTATAATAATAAAGTATTGTATATTTCGGAAAAAATTGAGAAGTACTACTTGCTATTTTCCGAAATACTATACTTGCCAAGTAGTTACCATAAATGAGGAAAAGCATTTATTTTTACTGATCTCTGGCTAAGCAGTGCTGATAAATCGTAACCTCAAAGGTACGTTCATACAATTGATTAAAAATTAACATTGTCATATTGTAAACATACTTATAATTATAACTATCGTTAGTAATTACGTTTTTTCCTCATTTGTTTTAACAGATTAAAAGGAAACATACATTTCATAATTTTCTCTAATGTAAATTGGGCCTAACCCATTCCCATCACATGCAAAATGTTTTCTCCAATGTAAATGCGGCCTAAAGTTCAAGTGCAAAAAAAAAAAATTTACTAAAAGTCCTTAAGAAAGTTTATAAAAAATTTACAGAGTAAATAAAATTAACAAGTATCTAATATACAACATTAGGAAGCACGAAGGTTTAAGAAGCACAACACAGAGTAAAGTACGCAATTATTTATGTTTGTAACTAATAACTAATCTTTATAAATGACCATTTAATTTGTCCAATATTGTACTGTACAATTTTATGCTATATATAGTTTTGTTGATACCATATTTCACAAGAAGCCAGTGGAAAGGTAAAGATACAAAAGCCATATCGCTATAACTTTCCAGAAGCGAAGATAAAAATCATAACCTTTTTACTTGTCCAATTCTCACGCAACAAAGATACCCGAAATGCTTAAGTTAATTATCATCTCATAATTTGATTTTTAGTAAGAATATTGTAGTTTACAATTTATACAATATAATACTTCAATTACTGTTTTATTATGTATCGCAGAGCGCTAAGTATGTTATTGCATCGGTATGCCTATGCGGCGTAAACTTTAAAATGTTGAAAAATCACAATCAGACATCTTGGCTGCGACTAACAAAAATAGTGCGCGTCCCGATTTTTAGGATGCTAAAACACAAAAAGTACCCGGATTGTCACGAAACCTTGATAGATAGACGCAGAAAAAAGTGACAAATATATAATTATATGAATATAAGTAATACTAATAATTCCATTTTGATAAAACTGGTGTTTCAGTACGTACTTTTACCTTTCCTCTGGGGATATATTTATTATGTATATCAGCTATCAGTTAAATTCTTATAAAAGAATTTCTAGGAGCGTTTAACAATTTCAGTTTGCTATTAGTGATTCACAAAATTTTTTTGGTAGCGCCATCATATTTTATATCAATTAAAATAATACAGCACAGTATTTGCCACGGGACCATTTTGACCCTACATTTTCTAAAAGTTTTGTACAGGGTCACGTGTTTTTACTTAAAGTCATTGTTCGTAAAAACACTTATTTTAAAGTAATTGTTCAGGTTTCCATATGACCCTTCACTTAAATTTCTTGTGTACTGTAGGCAATTGATATAAAAATATGGAAGTAGGTACGAGTACATCAATTGTAACAAGACAGAAGATTCATGCAGAACAATAAATTTTCATAGATATTTATAAGCATCAAGGGTCATAACTTCAAGGGTCCACAGGGTTCTAAAGCATTTGTCACTGTTGGCGAGAAGGGTGTATTTAAGGAGAGTTGAAAATTGTGTTTTATTTCTCAGTTTTTTGAATCGCGGGATATTGTATTTTATTTCTGTTTTTAGTGGTTTAATTTGAAATTAGAAACAAATAGAATTACAATGAAAACACTGTTCAGATCATAGAACAGTGTAAAAGTACCCTGGAAAGAAATTTTCAACACGATTTAAACTTTGATATTTTAAATCTACGTCAACTGCATGAGTATGAGGTGACCAGAGATGCAATTGGACTATGATAGTCTAAAAATAAATCATTTATTTATCACTTTTTGACCAGTTATTTTTTGGAAACTTGGACAATCTGCAAAATAAACGAACAACATGGCAGACTGAATGCTTGTCAGACGCCACAGGTATTCCACTGTTACATCTTACCCCCATACCCGTGATTTTAGACCAGTTGCTAGCTAAGACCACATGCGTTTCTGACCACCTCATACAAACCGACAATTTCTACCATTTTAACTCACAAATCTAACAGGTTTTAATTCAAAACACTCGTCGTGTGATAGTCTAATACCGGCTTAACTTTACACACTGCGTATCAGAAAAACATAATCTCGCCACATACCGTCCAATTCCTATCGTCGTCAGTAAAGTACAGTCAAACGCAAGCATAAATCCCTTGTGTTTTATACAAACGTGTGCGGGTGTAATATCGTCTAATGTAGTGAAAGATATAGTAAAAAAAACAAGTGATCACGGACACGGCTTGTAGACAATTCACCGTGTTCATATATGCAAATCTAATAGGTTTTCAAAGTGCACTGATATACTTTGAATCGTCGATTATATCTGTATGTTTACAGAACAAAACACGGGACGCCTACAAACAAGTTGTGACACGTTTCTCTATGAAGATAATTCACCTACTTTTCTTATTTTTATTATATCAAAGACAATAACCGCAGGACCGATAACCAATGGGAGAGCTCGAGACCTCGAATGGAGACCACGAACCGGCAAACGTAGCGTGGGACCCCTTCCGGCCAGGTGGAGCTGAAGGTGGTGACCTAGATGAGATGAGCTGAAGGCTGAATCCAGCGGTGGAAAGACACAGGCTACTAATAGTAGTAGCAGTAGTAGTTGAGACAATAAAACAATGCGTAAAAGAGACAGCGGATCAATAATTCCAATTGAAAAAAGAAACAATTGCTCCAAGTATGTTCCCAACTTACGTAGGGTGACTAGGTAAATTTTGAGATACTCAAATTGCAGAAAGAGAACTTATTTGAGTTATACCGTTTTTAAAAGATCATATATTTGAAATTCGAATTCCGAAAGCCATTTAGTCAAAACGAAAAAAATAAAAATGTATTCACTTTTTTATTGCATTTCTCGCGCTTTTCCTTGTAACAATGGAATTCAAAGGAGAACATTTTCGTGCAATGATGTTATACGATTCTATAGTCGGTTTAAATGAAAGTGAGTGTAAAGATAGATTAGTATTGGATAGATTTGAATTTGAATTTGAGTATCAGCTTTTGGTGAGCTCACACCGTCCCGTGCAACAATTTTTAGTTGATTTTCTCAATTTAAATAAAGATTTTCATTGTTGAAAGATAATGAGAGAAGTGGCCGTCCTGCGACTTCTGTAACGAATGGAAACGAAAATATCGAGGCAGTAAATAGAAAGACCGAAACACTAGCTACAAATAAATAGATGAGACTCTCAAGGTTTCATTGCCGGTCATTTATGTAATTTTACATCAATACCTTCAAGTCAAGAAGCTTTATTCGCGTTGGATTCCTCATTCATTGACTGTTGAACAAAGACAAGCTCGCGTGACGGAATATACGGAGAGAGACGGAATATATTTAATATTATTACTGGAGATGAGAGTTGGATCTGTCAGTATGACCTACTAACTAAGCGGCAATCAACGGTTTGGGTGTTTCCAGATCCAGCGTCCCAGGGAGGCAACGAAACGCGGAAACGTGGGCGCAGTGTGGGCATAAAAATGGTGGCAATATTCTTCTCTGCGGGTGGCTATTTAGCGACAATTTCTTTAAAGAACCTCGCTAAAGAAGAGTATCGCTAGTGCTTTAAATCTTGATTTAGACTAATGTAGAGTAATTTGAGAAGTTGTAATAAAAAATTGTGTTGTATTCTTTTTGTATCTCAAAATTTACCTATTCAGACACGTAGTATTTATTTATACCGACATATTTCTCCAAGAAGTTTTCCTTCATGAATATTGTCTTCAAGTAACAGTTGATAGATGTTCAACTCTCCGCGTTACCGGTTGGGTCCGACGGACCCACGGTGTTTCTTACCTTACGTAGGTAATAATATATTAAACGCTACGATATTTACGTTCAGTCCCTCACATTCCTCTTGAGGATTTATCCGCATAGGGAATTTCTCAATATTTTTGGCGCTAGGCCATAAAGTATCAGGTCTTGCTATTTGTGCCAGATAGACATTTATTACGAAATACGTTATATATGTAGTTAGGTAAAATCTAGCGCAAAAAATAACAAAGAACATCTTTGCTCCTACGGTTTTATATTATTTGTATTGACGGAACCCTGGAAGGAATACATCATCGTCACAAGACTATTTATTGAATTACAAAGTGGATTTCGCTTAGTTAATTGATCAAAACCATTTAATATAATTACCTAAGCAAACTTTGCACAAGACTGAGATTTTCCACCTAAAATTCTTCAACGACTATTGCACATAAAATATATAGCTCAATTAAATAGGGGAATATCGTTTGTCGCAGCAAGAATTGTCTGGATACGACACACGATTCTTTGACTGATGATATAGATACTGTGCAAAATTGCAATATTGCAAAATTCCCAAAACTCTACAATTACGTGTTCCCTAATTCGCTTAAACATTTAACAGCGCTAAGCAACCGCACAACGGTTATCGTGAGAACCAGCTCCTCCACCAGCATTTGAATCTGGAGGAGGCTCCGCAGTCCTACCCCCACCACTCCACTCTAACGCGTCTATCATCTCCATCAGTTCCTTGAACACTGCTATGACTCTCCAATTGTACTTTGCTGAACACTCCACGTATCCACACTTCCAGTGCTTCCGAACCAAGTTCACAATATTCCTTCTCTTTTCTCGGGAATCTCCGCAAGCGCTCTCAGCGATCGCCAGCTGCTGCAGCCCACTGGACGCTGACGGCGTATTACTGCACAGCAAATCCTGCTTGTTCCCTACAACTAGTACTGGAACATTCCTCATATCTCTGCTCTCGACCATTTGGTCACGCAATGTCCGTATATACTGAAACGTTTCGACGTTTGACAGATCGAAAACCAGGATATAAGCAGTCGCGTTCCGAAGACCATAGAAACGATAGTGAGCCCATTCGTAGTATGAGTTTATGGGGAAGTATGGTATAACCGGCACGTCGGTGATTTTGACCTCGTACAGGTGTTCGTTGATGATCACCGAAGGGTAGAAAGTGTGCTTGCGGTCTGTAGGTATGTACTCTTCTGTGAAGTCGCTCCACACAAATTGCTGTAAAGAATTTTAGATGTAATTAATTTTAAACTCCCTAGTTAGTCCTTTAGCACTACATAATTTGATAAAGGTTTCTACTGTCTGGTTGTGAAAATAAAAGTGATTTAATATATTTTTCTGTGAGGCGACCCCTTTCTTTTGAGAAATATTTTTATAATTTCATTCTTTAGTTCTTTCTTTATTCGGGTCTGAAATTTGGCACTGGGCATTTCATTTAACCTTTACATAGGTAAAGATTAAATGAAATGCTTAATGAAATGAAGAACGAAACTATAGAGTTTTGTTCTTCAAAGGGACACGACAAAAACCCAGTTCGGCTTTAACAGGGAACCAAAACTTGATTTAAGCGGCATTTTCCAATACATTTTCCTTACTTACCACCTTCTGATAAGGTATCAGGAAATCAGTTATACTTTATCAGAAAGTCAGTATCAGCTAGATTTAATTAGCAGATAATTGACAGAAAATTGATCTATCAGATTGTTAACAGTTACTTTATCAGGAGGTGGTGAGATATGCTCTTAATATTGTAGAATTAAATCGTTTATCAGTTTCGAGTCATTTTTACCATCATGTATATCTTAATCTCTTTTCAAATTAAGAAAAAAGTGGTGTCATTACTATCAGTCAATTACATTACATTGACCAATTAGCGCTACGTCCAATGTAGCGGACGGGTGACGTCACTTTGTTCTTAATGTGAATAGAGTTATAAACATAAAAACTTTTTCTTTATAAAGAAATTTTTTTATAATAACAAAGGAGCATGTCTTGCAGTTGCTTACAGTTTTTAGGAGTCTAAAATTAAAAATATACCTGTATAATACTAGTCTTGCCGACAGCCGGAGCGCCCAGCAGCACCACTTTGATGAGGTCCAGACTTTCCGGGCTGGGCTCCACGCTGGGAGCCCCGCTGACTGTCATGGTGCCGCTCCCACCGCGCTCCAGGTAGTCCAGGTCCAGTTCTGGGACAAAGAATTATATATATTTTTTAAACTTGAGTTTTGTGTATATTCTATATTGTGTATAGAAATGATCTATGTGTACATACAACAAAAATGTCCTGACTGACTGATTATTTATCAACGCGGAACTGAAACTGTTGTAGCTAGGGAACACGAAATTTGGACAGTAGCTTCCTTTTATAACATAAATACTTACTAAAAAGGAATTTCTTCAAATTCAACCTAAAGGGCCGAAACTAGGTGTAAAAAATTTTAGGGGAAATAATTATTGGGATGATCTGATTAACTTGAAACTTGCTAGAAATTATATTCTAAAATACATATATTTAAACACGTGTTCAAGTTGCATCTGGAGGCTATAATACGGACTATAATTTTTTTTATGGAATCACTTAAATCATCAATATTTTAGTATATTTATTGTTTAACCAGACAAGTGAATCCACTTGTTTTTTTATTCTGTCTGCCTCGGATAATAGTAATAATACAAATAACTATTTTTTTTCTTCATTATATCGTCGTTGCGCTAAAGGTTGATAGTGATATGTGCATTTTTTGATTTTTCGTTTTTTTTACGAGATGCCTCCAACTTATAAAGTCAATTTACTAGCTGCAGTAAAGCTTTATAAACTGCTTTATAAACTGACTGCATCTGGTGAAAAAACGGAAAATAAAAAATAAATATATCGGGTTTGGCTAGCGCAACAAAGATACCTAAATACATACCAGTTAAAATACGATATCGGTACCAATTTAAGTCAGAATGCTTTTTAATTTTGGAACACATCAGCCACTTGAATTAATTATTTTCAATAACTGTTTGTGGAGAGTGAATTAAATTACAGTATCAGTTTGAATTAAATACAAATGCCAAATTACTTTTAAAATAAGTTAAATAGAAATGATTAAATACGCAGCAAAAAATACGGAATCGCAACCTGAATATTGGTAAATATTTTTAAAATGACTAACACCGTTGTCAATAGCAACGACAGCCTTCATCGCCAAACTTACATGTGTAGGTCTGTATCGAAAACTGATGGTCATTTGTTGAGACTATGACTTAATAATATATATATCACTAGCTGTGCCTGCGACTTCCTACACGTGGAATTTTAGTTTTTAAACTCTAAATTGGGATATCTTTTCTTCCCGATTTCGTAGAAACAAAGCCTGTTCGAAGCGCCAAGCTAAGCTTAATTAACCTGTGGATACGCCATGAAAATCCGTTAATTAGTTTGGAGATTAGCGTGTTCGAACAGACAAACAGACAGACAAAAATTTTCAAAATCGTCTAATTGTATTCTGTTACTCTTCCTTCGTTGCCCCCAATCAGTTTTTGTAAATATATTCAATTTACGGACATGCTGGTTCTACAGTTTTATTATATGTAGGTATATATCATCTGTAAAATTATTCATAATTTATCCCAGATACTGCTATAATCATTCGAACTGAGCAGTTATTATCATTCCAAGTTTAATGACAAATATTATAACTACAAACTTAATTATAAACTAAACTGGACCTGTACCAGCTGGTATGAATGACTTATGAAGTATGAAGGGCGCATTGATATTGCAATAAATAATAATCTGTGATTCTGTTTTGGCTTTAGATTATTGGCTACTCGTACAATGTAAACTTGTTTAAATGTATTTACTTTTAGATTACCTATAAAGTAAAATTTATTCGTAATTCAACGCATACACACACGCACCCCCGCATACACATGCACGCACAATCTCTCGCTAATGATATTCAAATCCTATTATTTCATATATATCTATTAAACAATTTAAAATGTTGAGATTTAAATTTCAATTTAAACTTCGTAAATGGCTTAACAATTATTGTATAGGTGTACCATATATTTTGTACTATGTATAATGTATCAGCCAGCTACTTTTGCTTTATCTTTTCTTTCATTTTTATTTACTTTTGTCAGCAACATATTTTTTTTTGTTTCTCTAAATATAACTTATGTACCTTTATATTTAATTATATAATGTATTCATTGATTATATATACCTAGTATGTATTATATTTATTCTTATGTATATATGTATGTGTAAGTTTCATGTATGTACATGTAATAATGTATTATATTTATTTTACCATACCATCTAAACTGTGTCTTTCATGCACCTCCTAATTGAACTTCTCTGATCAACCCAAAGGTCGGCTGGTAGAGAATGCCTTAGGGCATTAAGCTCTCCTTTTGTACGATATTGCGCAATGAAGCGTAAATAAATAAATAATCAATGATGTGACGTTTCCGAAATAACTTAATAAAAGAATTAAACAAAGTAAAATTATGTCAAATCGATGCCAACATATCTATTGTTACTCCGCATAAACTACACAGTAAGTACATCTAGCCTAGAATAGTACTTAATTATCTCACCGACAACGAAAAAAGGAAAATGGAAAGAAGTAAGAGGATTCCATTAACGCTATAACGCAATAAAGCTTCCCTACTTAATTACCGACGTTAGAGCTTTTATATTGAGAGGCTGCAGAAAGTAAGTAGCCTATGAACAGAACATAAAGTATAATATGTATACATTTTTGCGGAAGTAAGTAAATAAGAAAGTATTATTGTACACAACATATTATTTACTGTATACAGATAAATATACAACAAAGTACAACAATACAAAATAGTATACAACTTTGTGAAATTATTATTGTGGGTTAGGGGCTTTGCGAGTCACTTCAGTCACTTCAGTCTCGTATCACTGCGACTATTGGTGATCTGTTGTGTTCGTCACCGTTTCTTATTGTTAGCAGCCAATACCTGTGGCCTGCAGATATCGTAGGATAGTTTTAGCAGCGAGTTGTTGGACCTCTTCCGGCTTTAACAGATGAGCATCTATATAAATGTATCTTTTGTATATCAAAGGACCACATTCACAAAGCAGGTGAACTTTGTATACTTCCAACTTCAATTTCCAGATAACTTTTGGGTTAAAGGATTAACGAAAAATAACTGCCAAGTATATAATGTAGTGCAATAAAAATCCTACGTGGAGAGTGGGAACACTAGTACATTAGCGAGACTTTTTTTATCCGTAATTCAACTGAAGCTGTTTTGTTATACTCGTAACATTGGGGACAAAAAGTCTCACTAGTTCAATTTTCTCCTAGATTAATTAAAAGAAATTAATTAAAATACCTTTTTTTTTAAACAATTAAAAATTTATTGAGTACCATACAAAAAAAAAAAAGATTGGATATACTCATAGTCGAAACTTCATAACTGAATTTCAATGTTAATTATGGAAATTTAATTATATTTATTACAAAATAAAATAGTAATTTTAATGCCAATTTCTCTAAATCTCGAATAAATATAATGCAAATATAGTGTCCATATATACAAATTATACAATTCAATCAACTGATTATTTAAAAACAGGGTCAATATTCGGTGACGCTCGCTCTAAGTCAACTCATCAAAGTAACTCAGCAATTAGTAGTTAGTCAGGAAGTATGTTTTTAAGGTACACATTCATGTATTTTAAGAATCTTAATCTTAATAGTTTTAGATTCCAGTTTTTAACCTCAAGGGTTTAAACGTTAAAAACTTGAACTATAAAGCTGGAGAGCGTTTAACACTCGAATTTTAACGTTTCATTAGCCTTCAGTTACAGTAAACCCAACGAGACATGAGCTTTGCGTTTGTGCAGTGTACACTATCGGTGTGTACTCAGCACACCGATAGTGTACACTGCGAAACCATTTCGACAATCGGATTTAAAAATTCGGCACCCACTCATACAGATGGAAAGTTCATGCCTGATTTCGACAATCGGATTGAACAATTCGGCTCTACTCACACAGATGCAAAACTCGTAATAATATCCGGTTGAGTTTTCTTTAACACTCGAATTGCGAGCGCTTTGCTCTAATTTTTAGACCACTAGGCGTATGTAAAAATTACTACGCGTTACTACTAATCACTTCCTTATTACATTATACCTACTTTCTCATCCTTCCCAACCCCTTTTCAAACCCACTCTTAGGTTTGACGTCCGAAAGGTTTAAAGAATCTTTGAAATGTAGACCACGTACCAAGAAGCGTAATGTGGGACGCCCTCAAGCCAGGTGGGACAATTTAAAAAGATTTCCATTAGTACCTGAGTGAGAAGAGCAGTGGTGAACCTTGGAAGAGCTCTCAGCAGTAGAGAGACGCAGATGGTATGTTATATGATATTTTGGATTAAAATGGAAATAGGTAAGTACGTCGCAAAACTTTAATAAAATCTAAATTTCCAAACGAATTGACGTAAAACGTGTGAAAAGCGTAAGGTGGTTAAATTAATTTCGAATTAATAATTCAGTTCCAAAGAAAATTAATTCACCTTAAAAGTTTTACATTTTCTCATATTTAATAAATCTCTTTGTAATTTGCGTCTCAAACTTCTTTATCCACTTTTTCCTACAATTGTTTTCTTTTGCCTTAATTTTTGAGTTAGACTTACCCAAAAGTTTATTTTGCTTTGTACAATTCCCTCTCGCATTTTCCTCGTCTCCTTTGTCTTGTTTGGAGCCGTGCTCTAGTCTGTTCATCGCAGTTTAATGCCTAAACACTCACTGATTACACGGGCTTTACACATATTTAATTTGAAAAGTATCTAACTATGACAAATCAATGATATTTCAAGCAGTTTATAGATCTATCTATTTATTATATAAACATACTGTGTTCTATATTTAGTTTTATATATTTTGGTATATATATTAAACTTATATAAGATCTATTATTATAGCTTTCGTTTAAGAAATGTAATTTTTACAAGACACTTCAACATATTTTGGTTTTGTAGTTTATGCACAAGTAGAAGATACTTTTGGTATTTTCGGCACAATAAATTGTTATAAATTCAAAAATATTTGATATTTGTTGTATTTACGAAGTTGTCGTCATCACACTGTTCCTTGGTTCGTTTATATTATTTTCTTCTTTTGTTCACTATCACTTTCCTTCACATTCCACTTATTTGAAGAATGACACCAATTGTTTAAAGAAATTCCCAGTGACAACATCAATCACATTCAGAGCTTCCTTTGAAATATAGTATTTAGTCTAGATGAAAGAAATATTATTTTCAGATGAAAGTATTTATAGAAGTTTTTTTATTTCAATTATGATTCTATTTTTTTAATTTTGCTGACAAAGATTTCAGTATTTTTTTTGGGTCAAACTCATTCTTCTTTATAATTAGTTCTAAATCCGTATTGTGTATTTTTATATCACTTCAATATTTTTAGTATTATGTACACTAAATGTATTATTTTACACTGCGATTTTACAATATTCATTGATGTATTTACACTACATAATATATTAAAATTATAAGTATATTACACGTAATAAGTCACATTTCGATATAGTACACATCTCACACTTTTGTCAACATAATAATTGATGTATTTTTTTACAGACACGTAAGTAACATTCGTAAGTTTCGCGGTAAAATCGCTGGATCGCGATACGTCCAACCCCCGAAAGCAATCGAGATGAACTGACGCAGGGGTGTAGTTAAGGTCCATACAGACAATGCTGGGGTGAGTCAGTCTTATTCTGAAAGGATCTCCTACATTATTTCAGTACCCACAAATTAATTTTAACTGTTTTAACTAATTTTAAGTTATGTTACTCCAAACATCCATGCGACAACATGAAAGTTAGTTTACCCATTACATTAGATAGTCGGATAAGTTCGCGGACTTTTTATTGTGAAAATAATAAAGACTTTTTTGTATTACATAAATATTTATTGAACGGAATATTGTCCATTTAATTCGACTATCTTTCACCATTTTTCTGGCAGAGCCATTATCCCATCGCTATATTTTTTTTGGGTTTTCTGAGCAAAACACTGATTTAAATGGTTTATTAAGACTTAAATGGTAAAACAATATTAATACATTATAAAATCATAAGATTAGTCCATAATACAAGTATATTATTTATTATTCTTATGATAAAATACTATTCATTTTTTGTCTGCGACTCTTCTCGCGTGATACACATACTGATCTTGTATACTTCAGTATACAGCATACGAAGACTACAGTCTTTCGGAAGAAATAAACTACACAACAGTGAAAACCGCATCAAAATCAGTTCGTAGAACCAAAGTTAAAAGTGAACAGAGAAAGGCAAAGAAACGTTGCGTTTTATAGACCTGGAGATAATAATTATAAATAATAGGATAATAAATGATCCTGATAATAAGGATAATAATAGGATAAATAATTATAATTATAAATATAGGATAATAATTATAAAGATATACGATATATAAACCATATTTACACGCCTTAAAATAATATTACGTCAGGACGTTATATTGTAAGTAAGTTCAATGAACATTTCCCAACTACATAAAATACTTTTTTTAGTACTTTTTATAATAAACATACCTACTTATGTTATTAGTCTACTCCGGATAATCTTTGCAACAACCAATCTTGTTAATGGCTACCATAAGGCGCCACATTCTTTTGTAGACACGTCATTTTAAACTTGTTTTTTTGCCAGTTTTTCAGTGCTAGAAATTTTACATTAAAATCTGTCTACACCGCTAGAATATTTCAAATTCAAATTATTTATTTGCTGAACGAATGGTTTTATACATAAGGTCCTTACATTGTATATATGGGCCACCAATTCAATCTACCGGTGTGCAAAATTATTTCTTCTTCATGAAGGTATTTTAGAAGACTGGTGCAGCAGCGGAGGCTGAAGAAAGATGGATTTTTTTTTTGTACATACAGACGTATCGGCATCGGAAACCTTTCAGTGTGTGTATTTATGTGCGTATGAGTCTATTATGTGGTGTGTGTGTTTGTACATAAGTGTGTGCATGTATGTGTGCATGCGTGTGTTTGCATATACATAGACCTAAAGAAAATTTAGACCAATATTTCATTATTACATTGCATAAATTATTTTTCTTTGGATGAACCCTAGACCTACAACTGCAATAGTGTTATTCATTACACAAAATTACTGAATCGCGCCTTGCACCCAAAACGAGATTCCATACACTCCCTAAACGATCAATAACATTGCACAACATAATTGATAGTCTAGGGGGGGCCTTTTACGAAAAAACACAACGACACTCTTTTATTTATCGTGGTGTGTTGCTAGAACATATAGAAAGTTCCTTTTTATTTTTAGCATCCAAACAAAAAACATAAACACGAATACAGTTAAACCACAAAAATGTCGTACGCTCTGCGGCGTCTATTGTAAATAACACTAAAACCGCGCTTCGGCAGAGAACCCATGATTTCCGCTTCACCGAACGGTAGAACCGTAAAGAGGCGGGTGAAATAGTTCAACTTTTTACATTTATGCGTCGGTTTCCGAGTTTTCGAACGTGTTTTACCTTGAGGGGAGAATGCGATGGAACCGAATCGTAACTTTGTAAAAAAGTAATGTGAAAGATGAATATATTCGCATGGGTTCTGTAGGTGTAACTATTGTGTCCGTATGAATTACGGGCCCGAGGGCGCAGCGCCTGGACAGATGAGTCACGCGGACATGAAGTTCACCTGGTAGTAAGTGGATGCTGTCACCCATGGTCATTCACAATGCACGCCAAGGAGATTTATGGAATGAATTTGGAGATGGGACTGGAAAAATGGAGAGTGATGGCATAGAATGAGATGATAATGAGTTCTGGCATGTCACACTCACTACCGAAATAATACGTACCTACATTAGGGAATACGTACATTAGAGAACTGGGAAACGCAGTATATTTTCACTGATATTGGCATATATGGTCATGGACATCCACTTTCCACCAAGTGCACTGTCTGTTCGTCTGCCATTTTCTTTCGAGACTGTCACTTACTTCCAGGTGGAGTGATTGTTCGTCTTACACCTTTTTTCTTAAAAAAAAATACTAAGAAGCGTAACAATAACAGATGCATAATAAATGAAAATCAACAATTCTTTTTGGACATACACAATATATCAGCACTATGTCTGCCCATTTCAGTGCTCACCAATCGCTCTCGCAGGTTTGCTGGTAGATATCTCCCACGTGTTCTACCGCCTGTACAATGGGGAATGCTCTGAAGTATACATATCCAAGTATACAATAAAGTATACAGGTTTATATCCACTTTGATCCTAAGTTGTTTATATCCACTTTGATTCTAAGTTGAGACTGACAGTACAAAATGTATTTTATTGAACTCACAGGTGTCAAAAATCCATTATATTAATAAAATATGTGATATATTGTAGATACACCCCTAACATCATCATCATCCCTCCGCTTCACGCTTAATTACCTTTTACGACACCTATGCGGAAAGATTGCTCCGTCTACTGATGTGGTCCTATTCTTACACCGGAAACATACGGTTATATATAAATATATACAAAAATGATACAGATTTTCACTGAGTTGATTTATTTTAAAATTACAACAGGTGTATCGCTGTCCTAATAATGGATTTTTCGACACCCGTGAGTTCATTAAAATACATTTTGTAGTGTCAGTCTCAACTTAGCATCAAAGTGGGTATAAACCTCCAAAAAAATCCATTGTGGATTTTTCAATGAATTTTAGTGGACGGAGGGATTATTTTAGGGAACCCTAAAACAGCTCGCTGCTTGAAATTCGTTTGGACTACATGCAACGCAAATGAAAGCGAACTCCAAATAGAAGTTGCTTCTGAATTCAGAGATGAGGTATGTTTTGCTTCATGAACGCGGAATGTTAGGGATCCGTGATTACTAGAACTTCATAAGAATTTATTTATTTTTTATTTAATAAGCGTTATTGTACTTAATTCTACAAAAGGCGAACTTAATACCTGGACTAACCAACACTCTGCTAACCAACCTTTAGGTTGAACAGAGGGGCACGTTGGGAGGTGCGATAGTAAACCTATAAATATAACTTAAAGGATGATTAATAAATATTGTACATAAATATAAATAAATACTTATAAATAAATAATACGATATTACATTCATTCATTTGAATGAACATGAATGAATATACATAATGTCACTCACAAGTTCTTACTATTTCCAACTATGATATCTATGACTTTTATTTCAGTTCTGAATAAACTTCTAAGTCTTACAATTATCTTTGTCAGGGGGAGAGTACACGCTGCAATCCAACAGCCGCTGGGCGCATTCGACTGGCCACGTTAACCCCCTCTCACAGAAGACTACCTTGAAATGTACTGCATTTCCGACTTTATCTTAGTTCCCTAATGTACGTACGTGTTTCGATAGTGAGTGAGATGTGCCAAAGCCCATTCCCATCCTATCCCTCCCCAATTTCCCAACCCTTTCTCCAAATCCATTCCTATATCTCCAAAGGTATGTAGCGCATCCGGGGGCGACCAACGTTTGTCATTTTGGCGACAGTATCCACTTACCATCAGGTGGACTGTATGCTCGACTGCCGCCTTCGTATATAAAAAATCTAAGCCATGATCTCTAGGTATCCACGAAACACATAAGTAGAGTAAACAGCGAAGTAAACTAAAAGAAACTTTTTACTGGGAATCACTACGAATTTTTAGTAATTGTTGACGTACTTAATATTTTCTAGCCAGTACTTTAGAAGAGGGAAATTCTTAATATATTTCACGGCATTTCAAAGTTTGTTTAGATTAATTATAGTTTTGTTTACGACTATATTTTTCAAGATAATCTCCTCCTAATAATTGTCACTCCTTCGGTAGATGTGACTCGTCCATCAATACTTGAGTATGTTAATTGATTATTGAAGCTATGTCTGTGACTTTCGTTCTTTGGTGAATATCTTCGTTTCATCCCGCTTATCCCGCGAAGAAACTCCGTAGCATAGCTCTCCCCATAGCTCTTTAAGGTCAGAATTCATATTTCGGCACCGTACATCGTAATTGACAAGAAACACTGATGACGCTTTGAATGGAGACCACATAGCGGGAAGCGCAGTTTAGGACGCCCTCCGGCTAGATGGAAGTGATCACTTGAAGAATTTCAACCATAGTGACTGCATAAGAAGAGTGGAAGATCATGTGTGTCGGCGAGCATTGGGAGAAGCCTATATCCAACAGTGGAGAGACTGGATGGATGGATCGAGATTTTACCTTTAGTTTATTACTATTTATAATCATTCCAATTAGTTTGTTACTGACGGAATCAATTCAGTGGATGGTGTGATATGGATTCGTTTTTTCACACCTTACTCATATGTATTCGGTTAAAAAAGTGAGTAGTGGTGGCATGTACATCCGCGCTCTAAAAATGTTTACCAGTTTTAAAATTTTTTTTTAAAGATTTTTAAATTTTTGTAAAGGTCTATTTCATATCAACGCAGATACTTATTACCTTTTATTACGTTAGTAATCAAGAAGATTACTAACGAGTTTGTGACGTCATAAACTATTTTAATAATTAAAGAAAATCTTCATTTGTTATTTTGTTTTGTGACATTTGTCGCTTAGCAGTATAAAATTATTTCTAAATACCTAGAATATTGGCGACTTTATCACTGCAGCAAAGGGTATAAATAATGTTATTGCACGATGGAGGAAGGATTAAATATTAGTGCTATATCACGGTAATTAAATATATCTAGACTCACCGTAAGATTTTCGATCCGGTGAGATGGAGACAGGGCAGTTAATTGATCATCGATACAATTCAGGAAGATGGCAGATAGCACTGCGCAGGTACTACCATGATTCGTCAAAATGAGGAGAAATGCTTCACCCCTACTAGTTATTTTGCTGCTAAGAATAATGTTCAAGATTACGCACTCATTTACAAGGCCCGTGCTTGATCGGGCTTGATGGTCCAGCTGTTATCTAAATAAACTGTCACTGCCAAAATTAAAGGAATCCCAAGCCCTTCTTTTATACTGCGTTTGCGTGTGGGCCGACATTAGGGGGAGTGATCTATGCGCTCGTCGTGTCGCCTCTATACTAAACAGATTACATGCCATTATTGGCGCTAACGGAAAATACATACTCGCAAAATACTAAAAAGATAAGATTGTTATTAAAAACAATTCCATCAAATTTACCTGGGAAAATGATTCTATTCTTTTTTGTCATTCTATATAGTATTTTATAATAATTATAACTGTATAATAATTAAGAATTAATTACAAAATTACGATTTTACATATTTAAACCTTGGAAACCATTGCCAAATATTTTCCAATTGGAATTTTTCTTACCTTTTTTGTGGGAACATTTTTGTCATCTGGTAACACCATCAAGAAACATTAGAATTAAATGGAATTAAAAAATTCTTTGTAATTTGTTTGACGTTTGGCATTGCCATGTGATTAATAGTGACATTCCTATAGTGGTTAAATAATAGGGAATAATAACATATCGTCAATATTTTAGACAGCAACCTTATTAAAAAGACGTGTACACACAATTATAGGCCTTAATTAAGGTGGTAAAAATTTTTAGACCGCGATTGTACATACGGAAATGAATTTCCATATTTTTAGTGAATTCCAAATTACATATTTTCAACTTATTATGACTTTTTAACTGTCTTTTTAACTTTTTAACTAGTTGACTGACTTTTTAACTAGTATTACAATTTTACAATTCTGTGTAGTATAAACCTCTAGAATGGTGGGTATATAGTGGATAGATATCCACATATCTATATAATATGTATATAGAATGTTCTATATATTCATAGAACCAACATTGATAATGGGCGGGTCATACCTATTTCCCGCAGGACTGATAACTGATGAGGTAGGACGCAGGCGTTTGTGGTGGCGAGTTTTGAGGGAGGCATTTATCCAGCAGTAGAGGAACATAGGGTGATGGTATGATATTTTTACTATATGGTGTAGATTCCGAAATGAGGTTAAGAATCTTAATTTCTCAAAATAATTCTAAGACTAACGAATAACTCTAAAGAAAATTACAATGCACAGTCAGTAACACGGTAATATACCCAAAACCGTTCGATTCAAATCCTTACAAGCACATTAAGGCACCGATGGGTATACATTACTTTGTTGCTGACTATACATAACAGTTAGAACCGTTGAAACACAAGTAATTAACACAAAGAAAAAAAAATCTTTCGAAGACGAAATGTCAAACTACATACATATGTCATTTATGTACTAATGTATAACATATTGATGACTACAAAAGAGAGATGATAAAAACTACCCTTGTCCCACCCATTATACTTGATCCCATAAATTCCGAAGGTAAACATGGAGTGTGTAATGGTATGAGGAAAACGTATCGTTTCGTTATAATCCTTTAACCCTAATCTTTTCCAAATTCACTCTTAAATCTCCACAGTTAGGCGGCGGATCCAGACTCCAGAATCTTGCCAATGTTCGTCATTTTAGTTCATGTTTAGGTCAATGTTCATGTTCGCGATGTAGAAACGATACAGCGCCATCTGTTCGCATCAATACTAACTAAACTATATATTATAATATTAATACAGTGTTTAACAAGACTTAATATATTATATCGGTGTAAGGGTGTAAGGGGTCCCAACCTACATCTCTGGGACCCAAGCCAACCTCACCGGCTCGTGATGCACCCTGCCGACCAACGAACGAGGCTCTGGCGACCCGCCACCACGCACTGGACCAGCGCGGCGGGTTACGGTCCACCCCCCCCCCCCCCCCTATGGCAGAAAAAGTAAAACGGCCCCAAGTTCCCGGCGGCTCCAGTCGCAACACCGGCGTGGACGACGGACGCTGGTCGAGCGCTGGAGCCAGGGGTGCTAAGAATCTCCGGGCGGGATTCCACCGTCGAACGACCAGGGCTTTCAAAACGGATTACCGACGTAGGTTGTCACTGGTGACTTACAACACGCGCACTTTGAGGACAGACGAGAAGATCGCTGAGCTAGAAGAGGAGATAGGCAAGTTGCACTGGGATATATTGGGGTTATCAGAAATCCGAAGAGAGGGGGAGGACACGATAACCCTGAAGTCCGGCAACTTGTTCTATTACCGGGAGGGCGACCAGCAGTCCCAAGGTGGTGTCGGGTTTATCGTCCACAAGTCCCTCGTAAATAATGTCGTAGCCATCACGAGTGTGTCGAACAGGGTCGCGTACCTTATACTCAGAATATCCAAGAGATATTCGTTGAAGGTCATACAGGTCTACGCACCGACCTCGGCACACCCGGATAACGAAGTGGAAGCAATGTATGAGGACATTAGTAGAGCCATACATGCTTCGAAAACACACTACAATATTGTTATGGGGGATTTCAACGCGAAACTGGGCAAAAGAGGCGACGATGAGTTGAGAGTGGGGCAATTTGGATGTGGACACCGGAACCAGAGGGGCCAGAGGCTGGCCGACTTTCTTGAGAAAGAGGGACTCTTTATGATGAACTCTTTCTTCAAGAAGCCGCCTCATAGGAAGTGGACCTGGATGAGCCCCGACGGTTCCGTTAAAAATGAGATAGACTTCATTATGGCCACAAAGAGGCAAATATTCAATGATGTCTCCGTGATCCACAGGGTGAAAACCGGTAGTGATCACCGAATGGTTAGAGGCACATTGAATATAAACGTCAAGTTGGAAAGGTCCCGCCTGATGAAGTCTACGCTCCGACCTACTGCTGCCCACATACAAAACCCCGAAAGCTTTCAGCTTGAATTGTCAAATCGCTTCGATTGCCTATAGGATTGCGTTGCAGTGGACGATATCAACAACAGGTTGGTAGAAACTGTCCATACGGTGGGGTCTAAATTCTTCAGACATCGTCGAAGAGATGGACCCCAAAAGCTCACCGACCACACCCTCGACCTCTTGGCGGAACGACGTTCGATGGCACTGCAGACTCCTGATGACGCGGAAGCATATCGGCAGCTCAATAGACGGATTCACCAGTCCTTGCGACACGACATCCGTCTCTTTAATACTAATCGTATTAAGGAGACGATAGAGCGGAATAAAGGCTCCAAAGTGTTCGCAAAAGACTTATCTATTGGGCAGAGCCAGTTGACGAAGCTGAAGAGGGAGGACGGCAGTGTCACTTCCGACAAACAAGAGGTACTAAGGGAGATCGAGAAGTTCTATGGACAGTTGTATACCTCGGTCGCTAAACCTGTTGGCAACTTGGCCAAAGACCCAAGAGCCAAGTTGACCCGACACTATACCGAAGACATCCCGGACATCAGCCTGTACGAGATTAGGATGGCCCTCAAACAGCTTAGAAACAACAAGGCGCCGGGTGAAGACGGAATCACTTCAGAGCTTCTGAAAGCGGGTGGAACACCGGTACTGAAAGTCCTTCAGAAGCTCTTTAATTCCGTCTTGCTCGAAGGTATTACGCCGGAGGCATGGAACAGAAGCGTGGTGGTGCTCTTCTTCAAGAAAGGCGACAAGACCTTGTTGAAGAACTATAGGCCCATCTCGCTTCTGAACCATGTTTATAAGCTGTTTTCGAGGGTTATCACGAATCGTCTCGAGCGCAGGTTTGATGACTTCCAACCTCCCGAACAAGCCGGTTTCCGAAAAGGCTATAGTACCATAGACCACATCCATACGCTGCGGCAAGTTATACAGAAGACCGAGGAGTATAACTTGCCATTATGCTTAGCGTTTGTGGACTATGAGAAAGCCTTTGATTCGATCGAGACTTGGGCAGTGCTACAGTCCCTCCAGCGGTGCCATATTGACTATCGGTATATCGAAGTGTTGAAGTGTTTGTATAACAACGCCACCATGTCAGTCCGAGTACAGGAAGGGAGCACGGAGCCGATTCCATTGCAGAGGGGTGTGAGACAAGGAGATGTCATCTCTCCGAAGCTCTTCACCAATGCGATGGAAGACGCTTTCAAGCTCCTGGAATGGAAAGGACTCGGCATCAACGTTGATGGCGAATGCATCACTCACCTTCGATTTGCCGACGATATCGTGGTCATGGCAGAATCGCTGGAGGATCTTAGCACAATGCTCGGAGACCTCAATCGAGTTTCCCAACAGGTGGGCCTTAAAATGAACATGGACAAGACGAAAATCATGTAGAATGTCCATGTCGTGCCCACCCCAGTTTCAGTCGGGAGCTCGATTCTCGAAGTTGTTGACGAGTACGTCTACCTAGGCCAAACGGTCCAACTAGGTAGGTCCAACTTCGAGAAAGAGGTCAATCGACGAATCCAACTCGGTTGGGCAGCGTTCGGGAAGCTACGCAGCGTCTTCTCATCCAAAATACCTCAGTGCTTGAAGACGAAGGTCTTCGACCAGTGTGTGTTGCCAGTGATGACCTACAGCACCGAGACGTGGTCTCTGACTATGGGCCTCATAAATAAGCTCACTGTCGCACAGCGAGCTATGGAGAGGGCTATGCTCGGGGTTTCTCTACGTGATCGAATCAGGAATGAGGAGATCCGTAGACGAACTAAAGTCACCGACATAGCCTCTCGGGTTAGCAAGCTGAAGTGGCAGTGGGCAGGGCACATAGCTCGAAGAACCGATGGCCGATGGGGCAGACGGGTTCTCGAATGGAGACCACGTACCGGCGGACGAAGCCGAGGACGTCCATCTGCTAGATGGACAGACGACCTCATAAAGGTTGCGGGCACCCGCTGGATGCAGGTCGCTGCCGACAGGTCTAAATGGCGGACAATGGGGGAGGCCTATGTCCAGCAGTGGACGTCCAAGGGCTGAGAAGAAGAAGAAGAATATATTATATCGATGGCTCTCTTGCGAGCCAGATCGGATGAAATAGCGCCAATGAATACACGTGTTAATTATTAATTAAGAAGTTAATACATAAAAGTTAAAAAACAAAAAAGGTACAAGGTCGAACCACACGGATTTGGAAGGTAAAATTATTATTTACTGAACCGAAGCGGTGTTTTAATTACAGGACAAGAATAATGGCCCAATTAAATTCGTTAAATATTTGCTGTGTTCATGAAACCAGATGATACCTGCCGCACTTATGTATTACGGGTAAAATGTATATTGTAGCTACTATATTATACTGTATCATTGGTACGATACTCGGCACCACGTGGGTTTCAATTAAAGGTCATACCTGGAAATGGCCCTCAATCGTAACGCACATCCTACCACTAGGTACAAATAAAACTTACCATAAACCTACGCCTTATTAGATACAGACCTCTTCTAAGGCTCAATTTCACACACTATCTTTGGTTTTACACTAATACAAATGGAAAAGTTCTTTAAGTTGTCGGTTTACTAGGCCGGAGGGCGTCCCATACTGGGCTTACTTTCCATTCAGTCGGTTTTTGGGTTCTAATGCATATATAGTCTGCACATTACCACTTTAACATACTATTCAAGGAGTCGTCTACCGCATAGATTGTTGTTGGCAATAATTCGGATATTATCATGCACAGAAATTCCGACCATATCACATTCCATAGCTGGCAAGGATCCTTTCATTGAACTGGGGAGACTGAATAAAGGAGACATTAGACTATAAATTGTCCCAAGTATCTAAAAAATGTATTAAGCGTCTTCAATGATAATGAAAAAAGATTCACAACAAAAATTTCTGTGGTCTTTTGACTATTGAAACATGTCACCCACTCGATTGAGTTATCTGAATTGCTTTTCACTAATATAAGGTCCAGTCCAGACCGACCACTTTGGAACCATATTATAATCACATTGGTGTGACATTCCTCGAACCGCCTGTCTGTTGTTGTAGGATGCTTACATTAAGAATGAAGGTTCCAAGGGTTAGTTCAAAGGTTCTAAGAAGAATATTAGCCTCTGCTCTTGTGTCAACGTTTGTCATTATGGACTGATGTTGGCATGTATCGCGGCTGCGACAGTATCCACTTACCATCGGGTGGACTGTGCTCGTCTGCCGCCTTTTTGTATAAAAAAATGTTATCAGTAGCCTCAGTCTTGTGGTAGCCGCTTCGTTATCCCTTAAAAAGATGGGTGGTGCTATTCTAAGCCGACCGACATTTGACGGCAAACTAAATAAAGATACATAAAATATATTAAACTCGGCTTTGACGTATTCTGTGTCCATAACTTGAGTGAACGATTCCACCGAACACAAGAGTCTTGTGGTTAGTGAGTGGCTGTAAATTGATTCGTCTGAGTTAAGCCCGACTCTCCTGTGAGTATCCACGGTTGAGTTTGTCTTTCTATTTTATTTGTCTCACTAGAATCGGAGGCTTTTTCACTAATTTCACAGGGGATTTCGGGTGTTCGGCTGAAACTTTTCGCAATATTACTCGGATTGTTTGGAAACTGATAATGGTTCTTTGTAGATACTTTTTATGATGTACTTATCTAGACAGATGTCGGTACAAAAAGGAAGTTATTGTAAAAGAAAATTCGCAAAAGTTTAATACGTGGTGTGAGAAAAAAGCGGTCGAATACTGAAAGTTATTTTGCCAGTATCTTTCCAATTTCTGAGTTATGTTTATTATGAAATGTTTTTTTTTTTTATAAATTATGGCAGACGAGCGGGCGGACCATATGATGGTAAGTGGTCACCGCCGCCCATGGCACCTGCAACACTAGGGGTCTTGCTGGTGTGTTGCCGACATTGCAGAATCCTGTTCACAGCTCTCTTGAAGAGCCCCCTTCGTAGCGTAACGGAAATATCTCAGCTAGCAGTTCATTCCACAACTTTCGAACACAACGTTTGTGGTATAAAGTGTATTTTTGACCGTACTGTACGCTGCTGTCTGTCTGGTTAGATTAATCTTACATACTTATAAAGAGAAGTTCTGACTGACTCATCAAGGCTGATCCAAAGCCGCTAAAGCTAGAAATATGAATTTTGAACATTAGATTCCTTTTATGAAGTAAGGACCTATAATGAAGGAATTTCTTGAAATTCAACTCCTAAATTGATGGTCCTAATCTCTTGAAACTTGGTATAAATATTAAAAATAATCATACACTTGTTTAACCGCTTTTTCCAAATTGTGTTAGGGGACTAAAATACAGGATATCAAAATTCATATGGCATTAATTAAATCCCCAATATCTGGGTATATTTGTAGGTTGACTAGCCAAGTGAATCCACATTTGTTTTCATTCTCTCTGGCTCGAAAGGGAAGGGATTAATATATTTCCTATATATAAATAAATATATTTTTTCCAGTCCCACATATACCACGCGACAAATTAATGCAATTAAATTCATGCGAACGAAACAGTGGGCAACAGCTAGTCTCAGATATCTGTATCTGAAATGTCAATTTGGAAAAGATGTTTTTTTCTTTACATAAAAATTTTAGTTTATACAGCCTTAAACGTTAATTCGTGCCCCTAAGTTGCTAAAATTAGTACACTAATTAAGTACTTACTATGTGGGTCAGAATAAGCACTATCATATTAGGTCCTTACCTATAAAATTGCCGTTTTTGAACAAATTCAAATATTTTTTTGTATGAATATTATATATATAATTAATCGTAGTAGTGTCCACTATTATCAATGCACTTTTACTATTTTAATGGAAGTTGATTGATACCTCTGCTATAGAACTTCTGCGGACGGGAATGGATTAATTCTCTGAAGACATTTTACACTGTCTTATCGGAGTTGAATTTTCCCCTGTAAAAAGTTATCCAAATTCCAAGTTCCAAATTCCAATACTAGCAGTACTAGTTTCTAGTACTAGCTGTACTAGAAACCATACAATGTATTTGTTACTCATTACAGTATTATGTATTTATAGAAACGCACTGAAACAGACACTACACAATTGAATACAAGTAGCGAGCTTTAAGAATCTATTCTTAATAATTAATCATTTGCCTACACCTATTTAATTTGCTATTTATAACAATATATGTATGCCTAACGGCCAAACATAGAGGATATTTTGCAAACTGTTTGTGTCATGTCATCACATGACATCACATCACATAATTTATTTGTGTTCTACAAATAAATTAATTTAAATTTGAGTTTCTAGAAACGCACTTAAGGCTCAAGGTTCACTCGATTCTAAACTCAGAGTCCAATTCAAACTTTGAGTCCTGAATAATTGAGTTGAGTCTTCAAAATTAAGACTCGAGGACTTCAGTCTTTCACAACGCTAAAACCAACTCGTCTAGTTGGATATCCAACTTTCCCGATACAAGATATAGAAGAGCTAGACCGTTCATAGTAACTTTATAAAACTTCCTCCGCTACCATTTGAATATGTTACACGAAGTTAGGAGTTCATAATGGAACCCTCAAAAGTTGGTAATGGTATAATGGAAAGGGATTCCCTGTTAGGTTCAAATACCCTTTTATACGAAATAGCTACTTTTTGTTGTGCGAAGTTAAAGAGAAATTTCCTCTTATTTAGGGCTTGATGAGAAATAAAAAAATAGTTAGCAACACCAGTCGGAAAGGAGATTTCGTGACTTTTTGGCGGGAACCCGAGAAGTGAAGTTGAGGTTTTGTTTGATTATTGTAAAAAATGTCTATGATTTGAAAATTGTTTTATGGTTTAATAGTGAAAGCGTTTTTTGTGAATTTTTGACAAACTTGACACTGGCAGAATGTGTTAATTGCACCATTGCCATATATATGAAGTAAAAAAGGGAGCTTTCGTTATTTTTTTCCCTACGTTTTGCAAAAATGTGTTTAAACAAAAGTATTAGAGCTTTATGAGCCCTATCCAACGATATTAGTTTGTATGTAGTTAGTAAATTATTCGTGCACACCTGTTGAGGCATAACGGGAATTATCTGTAATGTAAACCTACGCTCTTGCAAAATAAACAATAATTAATTATTATTATGTACCGACGTGGATTTCTTTTGGGACTTTTTTGAAAGGTTCACATCGTTCTATTTTTGCATTTGGATTGTTGTTTTGAATTCAGCTGGTGACCATTAGTTGACGCGTAGTATTTAGACGTTAGTAAACGTATTTGTCTGAAATCCGAAAGTTGTGATCCACACACTATCCATACACTTAGGTAGATTTCTTCGAAATCTCCCTAAGATATCCCATTCATTTTAGAAAAAATCATGTTACAAATTTAGATAAATAAAGTTAAAAACTTAGATGAGCCCTATCCAATGATATACCAAACGTTGTAAGGCACAGGCATCCTTTTGCAGTCACGAGTAGGTATAAAGGCTTTAAAATGCAGCGCTTGTCATTGCGAGCTGGTGAATGTATACTTTTTGGATTTATTTCGTCCCCACGATTTGTGCTAGTGCCGTAATAAACCAAGTGTCGTATTGTGGCCCATAAGTTTATAGTGTTGTTATGTATTTAGAGCCACCTCAGAGAGACGTGTAGGGTGCTAAGTGGTTACTCCTACGGACACAAGTAAAAGTTGCCTTCCAACGATACATTAATCATTTACAAGAGCTTCATTTCTGTATTTGTCGTAGATGATGTTGAAGGTGTAGAATTATAATTATTTTCTTTTCTATTATTACTAGTGAGTTTCTTTTATTGGTATTCGACAAATGTATAATATTTTTAACAAAGAATTTAGACGGAGACCTCCACATCTCCCCTGAGCCGTTTCTCCGCTTACCAAATGACGTTAAGAGTTAGTACCAATCAATAATCTTATTAGTTAACTGCGTTTACTAGTAACCTAGTAAAGGTTGTTGAAGGGACATTATTTAATCTTCATTTTATTGCTTGAATAGTAAACACTTGACAGATGAAGACGCGGGTCGTTTCAGCACAGATTTGACACCGTTAGCGGACGAATGCTTGTTTAACTGCATTGGTTAACTTAACTGCGTTAAAATTTGTTAAAGTTTAACTGCGTTGACTAGCGGTATTATAGTTTCAGAATCTTCAGTTCCACTTCCAAGTATTTTTTAAAGTTTAAACCGTCGTTGTTGTGTAAAGACTATGTTCTACCAATTTTCCATCTTCAAACCAACATTTAAGCAACTTTATCTGAGCTGCACTGAGGCAACGACACTCGTTTAGCGATTTTTTATGTTTAAACTTTTTATATTATAGAATAAATTGGCAGTAAAGAAAACGGTTCACCTGATTGTGAGAGTAGCTTACCGCCATGCACCCAGTGGCGGATTAGCCACGTAGCAAGAGCAGCAGATGCTACGGGCCCCACGCATTGGGGGGCCCCGCGCACCCACGCCTCTCTGAGCGTAACAAAATTTAAGAAAGAACTTAAGAACCTAAAGCAAATCAAGGGCCTCTTGATAGAATTTGCTACGGGCCCCGCGCTGGCTTAATCCGGCACTGCATGCACTATGTAGAATATTCTGCCTTGCTCTGCTATTCTGCTAACGATTAACGATATTTTCTTTTTCTAGTTTGGAAGTCAAGACTTAAAACGTCAACTTAGATGTTATCTATTGTAAGTTACATTTTATACGCACAAAAAATGGTAAAACTAGCGGAAAGTAAATAAATTGATTCGAACTAATCTAATCTGAAGGACATACATTTGACCGAATGGACTAAATATAACCTTATCGCTGTACTGAAATACATAGTTGGTTAGCGGCGTCATAGTAATAAAATGTTTTTATAGAAAGAAGATTACACACAAGGAGACGTGATGGCAAGTGGACACTGTCCATTATGAACATCTACGATATATATCAACAACAGTAAAAAATTACCAATGCTAAGCAAGTACGCGAATGTGCTGACTACTAACTTCGAGGTATTAAAATTTGGATAAATGATTGAATTGAGAAAGTATAATGGGCTGAAAGTTTTCCCCATTCCATTGAATTCCATAAGGGGGATGGGAAGATGAACCATATCATGAGACTGTATCCACTGCTGGATATTGGCATTTTCCCAGATCCAGCATCTCAGTCTACAAATCTCAATGGCAAGAGAATGCTTAATCTCTTTGAGGCATAAAATCCGTAACGAATAGTCTGGACGAACAACTAAAGTTGCCGATCTAGCCCAAAGAATCAGCAATGGCCAGGTGAACTCATAACTTAATAAAAGTCATTTAGAACCAAGAGTCAAGGTCCAAGGATCCTTTTTACTACTTACAAATTACATGTAAATTAAATTACAAGTGTAACGAAACATCTACGTACATGTGATTAAATAATTAAGGCAGTAATTTGAAACTAAGCCTTAATTAGAAACGCTAACATACATTAACGTGTAATCACGAAATTATTATTATTCAATGAACATCATTAAGGTTATATTAATATTGACGACTAAGCCTGTCGTCGGGAAGTGAACCAGTCACTAACTCCTATAGGTAATTTATTTTATTAATTTATAATATTCAATCAGTGAAAAAACAAATAAGCCATTATAAAAAAGTTTTTTTTTTTTTTTCATATATATTAATGGTGCAATTAGCACATTCTGCCCGTATCAAGTTTTCTTCCTTAAGTCAAAACAATTTTAAACATATTTTGTCAATGTTCAGACCCGGCGAAGTAGGTAAGTTAGGAGTCGCTCAGTAAAGTGATAGTAAGTAGGTTTACTGAGGACAAAATATGACTCCTTGGAAGCAGAAGAAAATCATAGTCCTATGCTTTTATTTGATTATTACGCACAAAAACACTTTGGAGTTTAATAAACCACAACACGTACAGTACATATTTTTTACAATTAATCAAACAGGAACTCAACTACATACCTAGAGTTTGCGCCAAAAAGTCTCAACTAAAGTTGACTTTCAATTTGGAATGTCATATCGGACAAAAAGGTGAACAGAGGAATAAAATATATGGACAAAAAGTGAAACTTTATTTAATTTGTCGATATAAATGTTAAAACATTGTTTACACACCCGATAAAAGCTTTATCTGAATTCATTTAAATCAAAATTTCCTAATTAATGGGTTGCAAACACAACTGGAAGTCAGGAAAGGTTATAATTTATATCACTCGTTACCATGAGTTCGGTAAAGTTAGTTGTGGCACTGGTTACCTGTTTTACTTCTGATTTTATTTCTGCTCGTGGTAAGGGATTATTTTAATTTATTTATCAATGTAGATCAAATACATGAACATAAAAATAAACGTATAATAAACTAGTCAGGCTTGTCTAGAGCAGTATTGCACGCGTCCAGCAAAAACTACTTGAACGATTTTAATAAAACTATCGATGCTCCCATGGCACTTAGCATGACGATAGCGAGCATTCACACCTCCCTGTAATGTACTCTTGTTTACTGTTAATGATTAATAAAATCTATTGTAGACATTATATTAATCAGCCTGTGTCTCTCTACTGCTGAGTATAGGCTTCTCTTAGAGACCGCCACCATGTACGGTCTTCTGGTCTTTTCATCCAGCTAATACCAGCGACTTTCTTCAAGTCATCTGTCCACCTGGTACCAGAGGGCGTCCTACTCTATGTTTCTTGTAAGGGGTCCCAAATCACCATCATACGAGATCCGAGCCGTCTCCTCCTACAACGGAGCATCCTGCTGAATAACGGAGAGAGCTCTGATGACCGATCAATGGCGCTATAACCATTCGATTCGCTAGATCTCAACGTTTAGAGACCGATGACGGGCTGCTGCGATACCAACGGGTGCTCTTTTTTAGCACTGCGATCACCAACCCGCCTGCCCCACATGGTGATTTTGGCATACACCCCCTATTGTAGGTAGTAGATGTAAAATAATTATGTTCTTATCACTTTCTCGTAGACATCAAAATTCACCATGGCACCAAAATTCACCAAGGTAAAATTGGAATCGTTGGAGGCCACCACGTCTCCATAGAAAACGTCCCATTCATGGCATCTCTCCGTCTTAACGGCACAGTCCACTGGTGCGGTGGATCAATCATTCATGAGAAGTTTGTGCTTACAGCTGCGCATTGTATCGTGCCGTAAGATTCTGTTAATCATATGACATTTTTTAAATAATATATTGAGAATACTGGTCATTTCTTTGAATTTTTTTGTTATGTTATCAATATCCTTTATCTTGACGATAAATATATCAATAGATAGATAAGCTGACGATATCAATAGATAAGCTATCATAATCCCCAGGGGTTAGAAATGTAACGTTGACCACTGGCGATACTTCTATAGAAGCCCTAAAGTTAGACTTACCAAAGAAATCTCAAACCCATAGTATCGGTATTTGTATAGAAAATGGGAAAAAAAGAACGCAATTAATAATAATTGTAATAAAATACTGTAATATACTACCCATATTCTTAAAAAA
Source organism: Sesia apiformis (assembly GCA_914767545.1). Classification (NCBI taxonomy): domain Eukaryota; kingdom Metazoa; phylum Arthropoda; class Insecta; order Lepidoptera; family Sesiidae; genus Sesia; species Sesia apiformis. The sequence continues at coordinate 4,351,198 of OU611968.1, forward strand.
CACGGGTGCAGGTCATCGTCAATACACAATGTATTTACCACTATACCAAACACAGCAAGGTACTAAGAGAAGATAAATAAATATGTAAACATGTATTGCTACATAAAGTCCCCAAAAACCACATCGGAGAAAGTTCGCGATACATACAATAAAAAAGAACTCTTTGGGATTGGTGGGTTTGCCAGTACCGTCTCTGGCGCTGATAACCACGCTGATAATGCTATCGGAAAGCACGAAACTTGAAGGAATGAAACTACGCCTCATTAGCATTCCTGTTCTAAAAACTTGTCGTTTTACATCAAAAACAGTAATTACTTCTAACATCGTAATTAATTTTAACGACTTTCACTAATGGTGTTTAGTTACTCCTACATCTGTATTTTAATTAAAATATTAGGGATGTAACGGGGGATTGAATGTACTAGGATTTGACGGCGAGAGTGAACGCTGCAATCCAACAGCCGCAGGGCGCGCTCGACAAGCCACGCTACTCCTCTCTCACAAAAGACTACCTTAAAATGTACTGCATTTCACACTTAATCCTATTACCTCAATGTAAGTCGTGTTTCGGTAGTGAGTGAGATATGACATATCTCATGCCCATACCATCCTGTCCTATCCCTACCCAATTTCCCAACCCTTACCCCAAATACATTCCTATATCTCCAAAGGTAGGCAGTGAATCCAGGGGTGTGCCAACGTTTGTCATTTTGGACTAATGTTGGCGTGTATCGCGGATGTCCATGGACTACAGTATCCACTTACCATCAGATGGACTGTATGCTCGTCTACCGCCTTCTTCCATAAAAAACGAATGCCCGCATCCGCTACTGGGGATTATCCTGATAAAAATACAAATTCCTAATCTGCATCCTCATTCACTTCCTTATGTTTTTGTGAGAATATTTAAAATTCTAATTAGATATTCAAATAAGATAATTCAATTAATGTAATTAAATTCAATTAAGATATTTATATAAGATAATATAACTAAAATTTCACTCCCATGACTTATTATTGGACAAATAATTTACATACAAACACATCCTTATCCTCATCTGTGTCTTCAAATCCTCTTCATTCAACATCCTTATCATCAGCCTCATCCACTACACAACATCCGTTAAATCACTGTAAAATATACACAGTATTAACGAGTCATTTTTTTAGTGACAGACAATACAAGGTCCTCGTCGGAACCGACAAACTCAACAAAGGTGGAGAACTGTACGACGTTGAAAAAATAATTTCTCACGAACAATTTGCCACTCAAACGGCCGATTACGATGTATGCCTCATAAAATTGACTGAACCCCTGACTTTGGGCCCTAAAGTAAATATAATAACATTACCGGAACCGAAATTTAAAATCTCTAAGAGAGCTCAACTCCAAATCACCGGGTGGGGTAAAACTGGGGTAAGTTGACTGTACAAAAGATTCATTGATTTTGATTTGATTTGAAAATTCCTAATTTTTTTATAGGAAAACCCGGCCCACGTGGTGGTAAGTGATTATCACAGCCCATGGACATCTGCAACACTAGGATGTTGTACGCCGCCGACGTTGCAACATCCTATTCATAATTTACATACATTTAAAGAAAAGAAAACAACCCCATAAAACCCCATATCGAAATAGAAAGAACTTTTGAGGCAGTTTGTTCCACAGCCTACGGGTTCGCGGTATAAAATGGTTTTTGGATCCAACAGTATGCAACACCACACTTGCATCACACTTCCGTGACTGGAGGTGCGTTTGTACATACCCCGGGTGGGATTTTTTCTGAATAATTATTTAGAACATTCCACATTGTACAGGCGGTAGAACACGCAAACAGACGCAATATATCTTCGGACACTGAGGGGGTTCTAGACTGCCTTTGAAAAGGGGATCGTCGACAATTCGAACTGCACGTCGTTGCATTTTCACTTGACTTGGCTTTGACACTAAACCCACTCACGGTCAATTTTCCTCCCATTTCCATAAATATTACACACCTTTACAACTTTTACACATCTCTTTGTGAGTTTTTATGCATGAAAACATGAAACAAATACCCTTGATAATCATGTTGAAATTATTCCTACAGAACAACGAGCCTATATCGGACCATCTTCTTCAAGTTACCATCCCAGAAGTATCACGTCGCTCCTGTCAAATATTGTACTTCCAAGCTCTTCGTCAGATCACACCGAGAATGTTATGCGCGGGAGGTAACGGGAAAGACTCCTGTCAGGTAAGTAGTTTTGGAACTCTCCGTTCTTTTCTTCCTAACTCATCAAAGGTAGGCAGCGCATCTAAGTATGTGCCAAAGTTCGTCATTCTGGACATTCGTTATTCCTGCATGTACCGTGAATGTTTATGGACGACAGTATCCACTTACGAATAATGGGACTGTATACTCATCTCAGTCCTTCTTTAAAGAAGTGTTATCTCATGTGGTTGAGACAATCAGTTATTTATCTGCTGTTTAAAAGAAAAGAAAATGGAAGCACAGGAAAATTCTAATGTTGACACACGTTCAATAACGTACACACATGGTATTGGGAAGTTAAGAAGAATTTAGATAAAAATATTGGGAAATGGAAAGTGAGGAGTATCATTAACTAATCCCATTGGATTCATTCTGTTGGATAAGGAATTAAGGACTATGTCAACAACTTACACTAGATGTGAGAAATTAGACAGGATCGCATGAGGTGGGATAGGATATGGAGGCCATGTACCGGGAAGCGCAATATGGGAGGCCCTTAGGCCAGGTGGATCGACTACTTGAAAAAGTTCGCTGATGGTGGCTGGATGAGAAGAGTCGAAGATCGTGTATGGTGGCGAGATTTAAGAGAAGCCTTTATCCACACATCGACTGGTGGTATGCTATGGTATGATAGGATAAGTTACGGAAATTGATTCTGACAGTTCTCACTCACTTCGAAAACACATCAAAAGTTGATATTCATATATACAACGTGTCACCTTAATAACGCAAAACCTAAAACATGTCAACTAATTTAAAATATATAGAACAGTTCTACCAAAAAATAAAATATTTTTTAGGGATTAAATCAGAAGGTACAAACATGAAAAGCTTTGTTGTCCTCTCTAAAATATTCGTAGAGCTCATTACTCGATAATAATAATTCACGTGATAACAACAGTTTCACATTTTTTCGTTAATCCTTCAGGGTGACAGCGGCGGACCTCTAACTCTGGGCAAAGTCCAAGTTGGAGTAGCCTCATTTGGAGCTGATTGTGGGGAGTTACCTGGAGTGTACACGAAGATCACGGCAATACAATCCTGGATTACGGAAACTATTAAAAAGAATAGTTAAAAAAGATTCTGAAGAATTTGAATTTGCATTATATTGCTTCAATCAGACACTGCGTCTTTTTTATTTCTCCTAAATCCTATTCAACCCTGGTGTAACCCTGGTGATGTGACAAAATGGAACCCCTTTTATGTCACTGCTGGACTTGGGCCTCTTCGTGCACATTGAATGAAGTGCATGAAGGATGTATGACTTTAATACGCCACGCTGACCAATCGGGGTAGCGAGGTCATTGTTTTAGAGGTGGTATACATACGTGTTTCGGTAGTGGGTGAAATATGGCAGAACCTATTCCCATCCCATCCTATCCCATTTCTCCCATTTTCCCAACCCTTTCCCTAAATCGATTCCTACGTGTCAAAAGGTAGGCATTGCATCCAGGGGCGTCTCAGCGTTTGTCATTCTGGACTCATGTTGGCATGTATCGTGGATGTCCATGGCGACAGTATCCACTTACCATTAGGTAGACTGTAAGCTAGGCTGCCGCCTTCTTACTAAAAGAAAAAAGTAATGTAAATAAATAAACATTATCAAAGTAAAGGAACTTTAATATTGGTAGAATTTGGTTACAATTTTCTAATTTAAAATTCCGTTCTATCAAAACTCGCTATAAATAGAAATGTGCTCTATTTAAAGATGATATCTGATTATTGAGAGCAAACGATTTTATTGATAAATTTCTCTAAAATTTCAATGTTTGTGGAACTGGAACCGATAATAAGGTCTGATAATGTCACAACTGTACCAAACCAACCAAAAAGAACTCAACTGTAGCGTAACAAATGTATCGTAAAATGTAATAAAGATAAAATTAAAAAAATGTCCGATAACTGAAGCGAAAATTGTAATGAATATTCTTTATTTATTAAATTGATGTTATATTTTCTGATTCAAATTTAGAACGAATATTAAATTTACCTTTATACTAGCAGTGATCGCGACTTCGCGTAGGCGTTAGTTGTTCGCTTGAATCCCGTGGGAATTTTACGAACTGATCTAAAATAAAAATTACCTCAAATTACCCGTCACGAAAGTTATAACTATTCCAGTTTCAATAAAATCTATCTAGTGTTTCTTGCGTGATGCGCATTCAGAGAGGAAGAGAAAAATTCCCTAAAAATTATTGCTTTAAGCGCTCATTCATAATTTACACTGCAACGATTTTTTATTTAAATATTAAATGTACAGTCACTGGTTTAGTAGAATTGTATTATATGTATAGATTTTCTTTGTATTTGTACGAGTACGCTATTCTTCAATCGTGTTTTATATTTCACAAAAAAACAACAGCTGCCAGTAACAGCGGTTTCGCTTCAGGCGGGTTATTATGAGTTACTTTTCCATACAAAAAAACATTTTTTTTACGAAAAAAAAATGAGTTCTTTTCACGACAGAAAGAACACAAGTTATTAACACCTTTGTTTATTAAAATTTTATGAAAAGAATTCAAAGGATCATATTCGTATAAAAATTGAAGTAGAAAATTCTATGAAAATGTTTGGTGCTACTTTTAATAGGGAATCTTTTTATATTTTTGTACGCATGTTATTTATTCGCCTTTTTTCTTGCTTTTAATATCGAAAATTACTGGTTCCATTTTATTAAGATATTTTTTCATCGATATCAGTCTTGGTATTTGCTTCTGTTTCTTCTTGTAATATCAATACTGGAGGGGGAGGGTGCACGCTGTAATACAACAGCCGCTGGGCGTACTCGACGGACCTCGTTACACCTCTCTCACGGAAGACTACCTTGAAATGCACTGAATTTCCCACATTATTCTATTTCTCAATGTTTGTACGTGTTTCGGTAGTGAGTGGGATACCCCATCCTATCCCTTACTATTAGGTAGACTGTTTGCTCGTCTGACGCTTACTTTGTGTAAAAAAGCTATTAAGCGATAGATGGGTGCATTCAATATTTTATCGATTGGAATCGCGAGTAAATCTCAGTTGATGTAAAGAACAAACCACTTATCAGAACGAATAAAAAAATTGTCTATTTAAATCCTATATAAATTGAGTTTTGGAACTTGGCCACTTCATCAATGTGTGTATATATATATATATCCCTTTATCAGGGGGCTTTTGAATTACTTTTGAAACTAATTGACTAACTAATAACATTAAACGCGTATATTTAACATTATTTATATCCCGACGTTTCGAACACTTTGCAGTGGACGTGGTCACGGGGTGACTGGTCACCCAAAGCCCCCGTTCAAAGTTGTTTAATTGCTATGTATAGTAATCGCGAAAACCTAAGAAAATACTATGTAAAACCTATTTGAATGGGTACACAAACGATTTTTTTATATAAATTAAAATAAAATAAAATTGTTTTTTATTTTAGGTACAATAAGAATTATATTGATTAAAAACCAACTAGTTTTAGTTTTTTTTTTTTTTTTTTTATTTTAAAGTACCTAGTTAAGTACATAATAGTTTTACATTTTTTATTGTAGACGCATGAATAGTATAAAAAATAAAGATAAAATAGGTATACTATAAAATGGGTTCATGGATGACGATAACTGACTTTTTGCAATAAAGTAAAGAGATATCGGCTACCAACTTGTAACTCGTAATGAGCTCCCAATAAATTTGATAGAAGGCTACGGAACCCTATTAATGCGTCTCCGACACACTCTTGGCCGGTTATTTAATTATTGCAAAATCATACTCCAGTCTAGTCCTTTACTTGTTTATAAGAAAACTCTTATGTTACCTAAAATAAAAAAATCATTTGTATACCATTAGAAAAGTTTTCACATAGTCTTTCAATTGTGCAAATATCATTGTTGGTCGCATCCAAAAAAAATGATGCCAGATATAATGATGTCCTTTGAAACACATTCAACACACAGCAACTCTCGAATTCTTCAATTCTTATGTGTTTTCAAAATGGAACATTCTTATTATGAAGTACATAAGTTTCAAATTTGACTTTTTAGTGAACCCCTCCTCATCTGCTTCACCCCCACCCCCCATAAAAGTTGCCAACCAGGTTTCTTTGATGAGAACAGAACGTATTGTCCATATTCCCATATCATTGCCCGTCCACCCACTTTCTTATTTACAAAAATATTCAACTAAGCAGGTACCAGGACATCATGAACGCAGCAGCAGTTTCGATTTGGCAGCGGGTGTCACTTCAGATAAAAATGGCCGTAGGCGGGAAACGTGCGCGTTACGTACGTGACTCCGGTGTCCCTAATGTTTTTCTTGAAATCTTCTTTTTTTACCAAATTGCAGGCTATATTTTCTTTATTTTAAATTAAATATGAAGTGGATGTCATTCTAAACCAGATTTTTATGTTTTTGGTACAAAAATTAATATATCTATGAAGGTACTTCTACCGGACTTCTTTCTATATCCGTATTTGTCCGATATTAATTTTCAAATATCGGAATTTCTGTCAGTATTGATATTAAAAGCAAATTTTTACACTGTTTTTCATCTTACAAATTAGTTTGGATTTACTTGTATTTATTTGTAAATTATTTAATTTAAACCATTCAGCTACTTGAGATATCGTCCCAATAATTTTAGATTGTAGTCTAGATTATTTTTTTATTTGTCTGAAACTACAATATTATAGATATGTCATCGGCAAATAATATGCATTTATGGTTTGTTATTCTTGGCAAATCATTAATAACAATGGACCTAGGACACTGCCTTGAGGAACTCCATGCCTATTATATTCATAACTAGATTCAAATATTTTAACTTCATTACTTTTGTCAATATTAGTTACTTATACACATTGTTTCCTGTTTCTTGAGTATGATTCTATCCATCTTAAAGGGAGTCCTCTTACACCTATACTCTCCAATTTTTTCGATAACAATTTATGTGATACAAAATCAAACTCCTTCGACATGTCAAAAACAGTACGCTTGTCATATTTTATGCGTCTAAGCTAGTAATAACACTTTTGATAAGTTCAAAAGCCTCCAGTGTTGTGTATTTTTCTTTGGAACCATTCTGCTCCGGGCAAATTAATTTGAAGCTCTCCCTGTATTCCACTAATCTCTGATGCATGCATTTCTCAGTTTTTAGAAATAATCGGAATCTAAGTAATAGGTCTATAGTTTACGAGATAAGATTTATCACTTTTTTATAAATCGGTTTTACTACAGATTTTTTAAGAATTTCTGGGAATTTACCTGTTTCAAACGATAAGTTTACAAGATACGTCAATATCTCGGCTATTTCATTAACACACGCCTTGAGTGCCGTCGTTGCGATTTCGTCAAAACCTTCAGATTTGGTGTGAGTGATGATAATACATGTAAGATATTATTATATTATCACTTTTTTTATTTCATTAGGTGAAGTTGGGGTTAACAAAAATGAGTGCCCTGAAGTATTTAATGTCATTATAGTCAATATTATTGATTGATTTATTAGTCAGTTTATAAAATAATTATTAAATGTCGTGCTTAAAGTTAAGGGACTCGTGATAATGATATTATTATTTTCTATTTCATCTATGTACTTATATTCAGGTAAGGCACTAATTTCCTTTTTAATAATCTGCCAAGATAACTTGCAAATATTTTTACTACTGGTCACAAATTTGGTATTGTATTTTTTCCGTGCAATCGATATGCATTTTTTTAATAATTTTGAGTAAGTTAAATATCTAAATTGATGATTGATGGCGCCGCTACCAAGCGGTATCAAGATTGCATAGAATAAAGGAGTTTCTCCTTTATTACAAGAATGCTTGTTACATTAAGTATGTACTGCACTATATTCTCGTTTATATCGCAACTCTGCTATCCTAGTAACTCGTGCCAGAATGATTGCCCGCGCCAGCGTACGTGTTTCGCCTGCAAAAGCTTCTCACATGTACGACTTGTTGAGAGCTTTAACATGTTACGTTATATATTTTGTTTTGTTCACTTTTGTTTCTTATTTATAATCAAAAGTTGGCACATACATACATGCTCTTAGTAGTTCACTTATTGTTAGTTTAAAAGAAAATAGTAAGTTTAAATAAGTCACCTAACCTATAATAGTAACCATAAGTAAATAAGTATCCTCGTCCACGAGTAAGTATCCACAGAAGACTACCTTGGAATGCACTGAATTTCCCACTTTATCCTATTTACCCAATGTACGTACGTGTTTCGTTAGTGAGCCAGAGCCCATTACCATCCCATTCCATCCTATCCCCCCATTTTCCCAAAACATACTCCAAATACATTCCTATATCTTCAAAGGTAGGCAGCGCATCCGGCAGCGTGTCGACGTTTGTCCATGGACTACCGTATCCACTTACCACCAGGTGAACTGTATGCTCGTTTGGAGCCTTCTTCCATAAAAAAAGTATATTTTCTGAGTTTAGTGAAAGCCTCAGCGGCGCCTGTAACATAACTAGCTTTATAACAAAGACTAGCTTTTATTCTGAGCTTTGGTAAGTTAGAGCCTCGTTTCTCAACGAGTTAGACATCTTTCTTGTCTACAAAACTTATCTTACAAAATCCGATATCAAAACCACTCCATCAATCTCGATAAAACACAGACTTCGATATCAGTATACAACGTCCTACTGAGAAGCATAGGCCTGCCCTACTAAATCACTAGGGTCTTTCAGGGGCCATAAACCACCATTCGGCTCAAAAGGATTAGTGTTGCCATTGCTTCTCATCCTTTTTAGTGTCGCGACTCCCTGAAAAGGATAATAATAAAATAAATGACCCCATGACCCCCTTGCTAATAATTAGGTATTATTTTTTTATATTTATTTATTTATTTTTCAAGGAAGATATAATAGTGGGTGGTTATTCTATTCTAAGCACACATTTACATTCACATAGAAAATTTACATAAAACACACTAGTGATCAAGTAAACCGTGAGGATTTTTTGATAATGGTAATACAGTTTATCATTTGACAATGAATGAAATAAAAGGATTTTCCGTCTACAAGTACTTATTTTTTCTTGACGAGTGCGATTCCTATATATGTGATGGTCACGGTCCCTGGGGATCGTGACCTCCAGGTTGAGAAACTACAGTGTATACACATCCCGGCCGAAAATAATACACATCGACTATGATCGGCTAGCTTCGAGCGTCGTCTCTGTCGTAACGGCACACGACAGAGACACGACGCTCTACAAAATATTGTCTCTTTCTAAAGGCCGATGTGTAGTAATGGGTGTGTATTTGGCCGGTAAGTGTACCATACTCTAAAGTTTTGTTATTTTACCAAATTTTACAGGTAATTTTATAAAAGTGTAGTATTTATTTATTTTTTATTTATCAAACTTTATTGCACATTATCGTACAAAAGGCGAGCTTAATGCCTGGAGGCATTCTCTATCAGCTAACCTTTGGGATGATTAGAGAGATATGCCTTAATAATTATAAGCACTTATTAATAATTATAACACAAATGATAAGTAACTTATCATTTGTTGAAATATTAATAGGCATGTGTTTAGAGATTTATATAATGTAATTTTTATACTGTGTTTAAGCTGTTTAAGCCACAATAAAATATATTGTGGAACATGCAGCATGTGAACATGTGGAACACGTGGAACATGTACTCAATAGTAGTAAGGAGACTGAGGATTTTAACTCATGACTTCACGAATTGGGGTCGAGAATTGATACCAGTAGGCTGCCAGTAGGCTCTAGACTAAAATTTTTGAAATACAAATTATTATTATCAACACTACAAGAAAACCAGACCCCGCAGATTAAGAGCTTCAACGAAAACAAATAGCTTAGAGTAGGGCGTTGTCTTTTATCTGTTAATATGTATCCAGGGTTAAGACGGAGTTTCGTGTTTTAAAAATTAACTTCATTTGGTATTCCTGAAAGCTTAGCATAATATCCTTTTTTAGAGGTTTACCTATTCTTGGAAAAACAAATCTCTTTAGAGGGTTCTAAAAAAGGGGAAATTATTTTTAATTTAGTAATTGCTTCTGAATTTTAATAAAAATATATTAAAAATATGTAAAATTTTAAGTGAGTTTGGATGTTGTTATCTATGAAGAGTTTTGAAGGTATATAACATTTTCTGGGAATTTTTTTCGATTTTATGAGACCGAAAATTTTTCCGTGCCTACATAATTTAGTAGGGTTAAGTTTAAGCTGGGTCTCTAAACCTATTCACATAATTTTGCTATTAATCAATTATACAATTTATTATACTGCTATTATTTTATCTATTATTTATGTTGCTATTATTTATTATGTTGCCATTTAATATACAATATAATTAATTATACAAAATTTACAAATTATCAAATTATAATTGTAATATAACAATAAGGTCTTTTAATTATGTTAAAATAATTAAAGTTCTTAAAGTGCCATGTGGTGGCCGGCTCTAGAATGTCACCACCCCATCCCTTCCCGTGGGTGTTGTAAGGGGCGACTAAGGGATAACAAAGCCGCTACCACACGCCCTAAGGAACTACACCGCCTCTGAAAGCGAGAACTGGCCATCCCTTGTGCACAAGACAATGTGGATGGGGAGGTCCGAGTCCAGCAGTGGATAAGGAAAGGGCTGGTTGCATAAAGTCCTTTTACATTTTTTGGTAAATATCTATTAGTGTTTAATTACTGACGGAAATTAGCAAACATGCCTCATCCAACGTTCGCGACCACACCCGCTCTTCCTCATTAAGTCACCACCGGCAAACTTCTTCAAGTCGTCTGTCCACCTGACTGGTTGAACCTAATAATACGCCCACCACACTGCACACACTTATTAATCAATATTTTTAATTTAAAATGATTCCACCGAACTTTGGATTAAATCTATGCACCTAGGTATCATTAAACGGAGGGAGCACCGCATTAAGAAGGAGTCCGATCACAAATCATAACGCAATGATGTTTATTTATATATTTAATTTCGATAACCAACAGAGATATCAATAAACAAGTATATACTTAATATTTTCTTAGGTTTTCGCGATTACTATACAACGTCGGGATATAAATAATGTTAAATATACGCGATTTAAACCGTTCAAAGTTGTTTAATTGCTAAGTATACTCGTATACTTATATAAAAAATAGTGGTAACACTATAATCCCCTGCTTACTGGTTATCACAACATGCGATTTATATTAAATATTAATATTTAAATATTTAGTAGCCACTTTAGGAGAGGTGATCAACTAATATTCAAACCAGTTTACTAACCTACGCTTCAGCGTAAAATCTGTTTACATATTATATAATTCGGTAGATTAAAATTTGATAACAGTTACTAGGAATACATAGAATACCATCGATGTTTGGAAGTTTATGTTCGTCCATAGAAAAAATACATAAACCTACACGCATAAACCTCATAAACGTCCGTCAACATTTTTTCTCTCTTGCAGGTCATAAAATATTCCATCAGCATGGTCAATTCTGTACCGTGTAATAGCACTGTTAATTAGGGACCCAGGACTGAGCCGTGAAACGTGACTCTAGCCTAAATCTACTTAGAGGTTCTCCACACACGGCGTTTTATTTCCGCTTAATATTAAATTTTATTAATTATTATTTATTAATTATTATTTATCCAGTTTCCAACGTATTAATTTATTAAGAGAAATAAAGAAAAAAATCTTTCTTGTATCATTATTTTTCATTGTATACATAGTAAACAGCATTCTTCATTGATTTACAAAAGAAAATAGTAGCAAATATAAATACTAAGTAGCGCTGTGAGGGTGTATGCTCCCCCTTGTAGCGCAACAATCAATGTTCATTTTCTCATTAACTGGTGTACGTAGTTACTTCCGTCTGTACATTATGTACGTTTGATGTACTCGTACATTATAATTTTATTAGTTTATTTTATTAATTATATTAGTAACTGGACGAAAAGAGAATGAATCATCTCTTCCCTTTTCAGTAGTGAAGAGAAAGACTGATGATGTGGTGTAGCGTGACGTAGCGTGGCGTGGCATGCTATGGTGTGGTATATTTTGCTGTACAATAAAGTGTATCTATCTATCTGTCTACATATTTATCAATTGTGCAATTGTGATTTTAATGAATTTGATGAAATTGTGATTTTAAGTCCCTAACAAAAGTATTATATATGATAGGTATATATATATTTTACCTACATATATGTGATTACAAAGAGTACAGTTGATGTTGAAAAAAGACACATTTCTGTGGTTAAGATAAGAAACAAAGCTTCATTCTCAGCTGAGTAATGGCTTCACTTGCCACACTTATCAAGAGTTTTTATTAAAAAGTTATCTGTGTTCGGTGAATCTTTGGAAACAACTAGTGTTGTTCGTAGACTAACACATATTTTAGTAACTCATACTCGTAGAAATTTAATAGCTCGGCTTGTTTTTGGAAGATGTCATGATGAGTGAGTAACTTATTAAAAAAAAAATAGTAGCAGCCTTCCGCTTTCTACATGTTGGAAAGTCTCACAACGGGATTTACTTATATGAGTATAGTCGCTGCGGACAGTGTGGTCTCAAGACTTTTTATATTACAGACCGAAAAGTTTTTTTTATATAGGTATAGAAAAGTGGCCGCAGACAAACATACTGTCGACCTGGTGGTAAGTCGATACTGTCGCTTTGAGATATACGCGATATATGTCAAACATCAGTCCCGAAAGACAAGGTTGGCGTGCCCCCATTTGAGCTGCTTAAAAGTTAGGAATAGATTTGGAGAAATGGTTAGGAAAATGGGGAGGGTTAGGATAGGATGACATGGGAATTGGGTCTGGGATATCTGACCCACTACCAAAACAGTACGTACATTTTTTTTATAGACAAGTGGGCGGATGAGCAAGCGGTCCCACGTGATGGTAAGTGTTACCGCCGCCCGTGGACATACATTGGGGGAATAGGATAAAGTGGGAATGCAATATGCACATTTTACGATAGCCTTCCGTGACAGATAGATAACTTGGCCCGTCGAATGCGCTCAGCGGCTGTAGAATTGTAGCGTGCAGCCTTCTCTCTCAAAGGCTTCTTTGAAATACTTCTCAAAGGCTTTGGGGTACTTCAGTACTCGCAAATCGGGTGCACCCAGCTGGCTGTCGGGATGCAGCATTTGCACTTTTCAAATTCAAATTTTCAAATCATAATTTATTACATGGCTTACAAGTACATAAGGTGTTCACAAAATGAAAAGTTCTTCTATAGCCTACCCGATAACTTGTACAATACTGATTTAAATGATTATTTATTAATTGTAATTATTATTTATATTCTTAGCTTCTAAATTTCAGTATTATATTTAAAATCGTAATTAGTAATATTTAATTCAAATGTCAGTAATAATAGATAATATATGTAGTTAAGCTATTAACTACCTTTTATAGTGGACAGATATACAGATATAGATAATATAGGGATCAAAATGAGTCAAAATATCAATGGACCCAATTAAAGGGATTCCAAGTCATTATGGTGGTCGTTTAATGTGTAATACGATTTGACAGTAAGGAATTTTTTTTATTTAAATTTGAAAATATCAGAACCGTTAATGTCACGTTTATTGTTGGCAGTTTATTGTAGATTATTGTTTATTGAAAGTCCGTATTTTCCGTTTCACCTTCTCATTCCGTTTCCGTACAGTTTACACTTTTGTTTAGGAAATATGAGTCATGACATCGAGGTAATGAGGCAAATGAGATTTCGCATTAAAAGTTGAGATGCAACCCTAACTCGTTATTCGCCTTGCCAACCGCTCAATTTCTTTGTATATTTTTGGTAAATATTTTCGTCGTGTACCAAAAATTTACTTTGATGAAAAAGTTTTGTCGAACGTCAGCAACAAACGCTTGTTGTCTCTCGGCGGTATTCGTATTTTTGTATCTTTAAAGTCGTTTAGAGACTTAAAAATGATAGTAACGTTACCGTAACTCTTTTATCGTCCACTGCTGGATATGCTCCTCCTCATTCACATTGTGTTGTACACACGGGGCTTTCTGTATGGCCTTAAAACGATGCGCTGGCCATACGGGTTGGCGAGTCTACATTCTTAGGCAATGTCTTTAAATTATTTTTGAGTAATTTGTATTCTTTTATAGTACACTTTTTCATGGCGGCCACCGCAACACCGCAACAGCCGCCGCCCTGCAACACCAGGGGAAGTTGTGAATCATGCCACGAGAATGAAATTCTTCATTCACATTTTAAACTTCCATTCATTGGATGACCGATTGGCGCAGTTGGTGCTGTGCAAAAGGTCCCGGGTTCGATTCCAGGTCGGATATTCATTGGTTTAAAGAGAAATGTTTGTTATGGTTTGGGTGTGTATATGTCTTTGTCTGTGTGTGTCTCTGTACCCACGACATAGGAAACCTTAGTGTGGGCAATTGAGTGCGGCGGTATTATTAAGTAGTTAAGTTTATTATATTATACGAGTATGCATTCTAAGTTAAGGTATATATATATATGTATTACGTGTAGGTCTTAGTTGCCTGAAACAAATAAATGAAATAAATTTACCACACTGAATATATCTAACTAAAAACAGGTTGATGTCGAATAACCAGATAGACTGTGAACCTGTCTGATCTGAATCTGCCTGATTTAAAACAGACTGAGATCAAATAAATCACATAGATTAATTCGACTAGTAGAAAGAAAAAAGACTTGGCCTTAGTTGTAATTTATCACTGTTTCTGTGAGCTTCCTTTATCCGTAGTAGGTAGATATCATCTGGTCTAACTATCCCACTGTCTCGAACAACGAAATTTACTTTGTTGAAGGAACCCCGGAAATTGTATTAAAAGTTTAGGGTTACGGTCCAATTGACCCCGACCGCTCCTTAGTTGAAAATTAACAGATAATAGAAACGTGAAGATATTCCGTAAATATGAGTCTCAGTAATTCTCGTATTTCTCAGTTACAATGTGTTTCTGAGCTCTGGTTGGCTGTTCGGTAAGCCCGGTCTTATCTTAAATCTCTTAATAATTTAAATCTCCCTCTAAAATTCACTCGCCGTGCCGCCACCTGCACCTTCGAAAAACCGTGTTGTAACGTGAAATGGCATATACGGTTTCTCTATCTGGACGTGGCGAACTTGCCGTACCGTAGGAAAACCGTGTCGTTAACAAGGAGGCAAAATTAAAGGTTTACCTTTTATTTCTACTCAACGTTACGGCACGGGTTACACCAGCCATGGTCACGAGTTGACGGAAGAGACGGGTAGTCCAGGATGTAAATTACGAGCAGTTTTATCAACTACCCACATTTGATTTTCATATTCAAAAGAGCTACGACACACTACACTAATAATGTCCGCGGACGTATTAGACGATAAATCGCAAGATTTAGGTATAATTGTTAATCACTGGATTCCATGTCGACGACACTTTATACACATCTTACAGAATAAAATTTTGATATTTCTTAATTTCAATCGCTTCACGTACAATCCTGGGATAATAGCGATGTTCAATGGTGAGTATTTTAGGTCACCCTGTTGTGTGGGACGAAACATGCGTACATACGTTGCGTCGAGATTCGTCTGTTTATCCGGACCTTAATGTCAATCATTTGATGTTTTTCTTTTTATGGACGAAGGCGGCAGTCGAGCAGACAGTTCACCTGATGGTAAGTGGATACTGTCGCCCATAGACATCCGCGATACATGCCAGCATTAGCCCAACATGACAAACGTTGGCACGCCTCCGGATGCATTGCCTACCTTTGGAGATGTAGGAATGGATTTTGAGAAAGGATCGGGAAAATGGAATGGGAATGGGCTCCTGCATATCTCACTCGCTGTCATAGAAATTAGTAGATGACGAAATTTGTACCTAGCATGCATTTCATTGACTATCGAAACACTGTAAATAGTAGAAGGAATATGAAAGGCTAGTGACATTTATTATCGTTTTCCTTGTGGTTCAGCTTACATTGCTTAATTTTAATTAGAAGAATCGAGCCTCAGAGATGAATACAGACTCATCGTGTACTGTATTAACGTACGATATACGAATAATGTGCTCCACTATTCGCGAATAATGTGCTCAACTATTCGCGAATAATGTGCTCCACTATTCGCGAATACGAATACGATTACGAATAGTACCTAATCTACTACGCACGCACTTGTAAAATTAGTACCTAAGTGGGTAGTTTGTAGTTCAATTTAAAGTTAGTGCTATAAATATATTCTTAAGTTTATTTCTAAGTACCTTATTATTTTAATCTAAAGTTAAGTACCTATCTAACTTTAAATTAAACTATACGGCACTTCTAATTAAGTTAAAAAATCAGATTCGTAACTGATTGTCAAACGAATGTTTACTCTTAAAATTATTTCTTTTTGTAGAAAACCTATTTTATTTACTATTTACCTTGGGCTTTTACTATTCGATTAGTATTCGCGTATTCGTTTAGAAAATGGCGAATACACCAGTACGGATACTTGAAAATTGGCGAGTATTCGCCAGTACCTACGAAACGAATATTGGGAACATCCCTAATATGTACTATTCTCAACATTCCTATTCTAATAAAATTTCTCTTAAATTTTGAATGAATTCGACCGCAGTTATGAGCACACTACTCATACAAAGTTTAAAAAAGTACCAATATTATATTTTATAAGCATAGGAGTGTCCACCGGGCTCTTTTACAATTTGCATAATATTTATTTCCGAGATAAAAATACAGTTATTTTCAGTATAAACTCTCGTAATCCAATTAAAACGCAAAAAATTCCATAATAAAAACGCGCTCAGTCTCAAGTTTTTCATTTTAATAAAGCGGCTGGCCGTTAACCAAAGTTTCTCCCACTTTGCCTGGAACGTGATTCCGGGGAGCTACTGTCTACATTAATTAAAACTTATCTTCGTCAAATAATAATTGACCCTTACCTTTTGTTCCAGTTTTATGAAATTAAAACTTTAGCTTAATGATGTGACCTTAAAATTGTTCAAAATTAAATTAATTTTAGGCAAAAAATCAAACTTAACTTAGTTTATTAAAATTTAAAAATATAAAACGGAAAAATATTATCTTACTTAACTCAAACATTATTTTATTAAAACATAAACGAAATAATATTATCTTACTCAAACACAAAAAATATTTTTTTCGTAAAATATAAATGGTACAAATATTTCTCTACAGTGAACAACGATTATTTTATTTTTCAGTAATTCGTCAATGGATTAATTAATTTCGGCATCAATGTTTTTCACACTTTGGATTTTTGTCTCCTTAACTAAAGTATCCAGAACTATTGTCATGGATGGATATTTACGGCCCACATATTTGTTTAGTCTGGCGTGCCATCCTTCCAAATTATTAGTTGTCCTGACTACTTCACCATAGCAACACCACTTTTTAATAAACTTTATGCAACCAATATCGATTAAATTATGCATTACGTTTTTCTGCATTACGTTAGTATCTGCTCGCCGTTTGGAAATATTTCCATTATATATTTATAGTCTGACATCATAAATTTTATAGGCAAACGAGCCAATGTCGTCTTTGAACTCTAGATTTTATTCCCAATTGTTTAGCTTTCTTGAAAATATTTTTACACAAGTGTTAAAAACATACTATGATTATTGTAATGGGGAAAAAGTATATGAATAGCGCTCATGGCTGATTTTTCGTTATCCAGCGTAATTTTAGTCATACACTATGTTGGAAATTGCGACTTAATTATTTCAAATAAGATCTCATATGTCTTTTCATTTTTGTTCCTATTTGTTTCGTAACCATATGGTACCCGTGTATTGTGTACACTTACTCGTGTGAAGGGTGACTGAAAGGTGTCGTCAAGAAGAAAATGGTGATAATTATCTAAGACACTTTAGGTGTCCGGAGAGCAAAAGACCATTATTGTCAGGTCTGCGTCTTTAAAGTCAGCTCTTAGAAACTTACCAAATTTCGCAGGTATTTCGACTGTTTCAAGCGATTGAAAATGTAGCTTCGTCATACCTACATTTCTGTGTCTATTGCTATATAAACCACTTTTAATAATTTAAAATTCGGGCACTTCATCAACTAAATATACCTCTTCATCCTTAAGATCACATATTACCTCTTCAAACTGTTTCTGTATAGCGTCAAAATTATTACTTATTTTAGTTCTCAGCGTGTTCATTTTTCGCAAAATCGTAAGTACCTTACGCACTATTTGATAAGCAGTCCACATCGTGTAAATATTCTTTTATTATGATATTTTCATTGCTCAACGTAATATTTCCTTTACAGTTACTTTTGTTGTAGCAAATCCAAAACACATTTCCGCTAATGTATTTTTCTTTCTATGATACTGACGGCCGCCACAGAGTAATTTAATGCTGGTGGCGTTGGAATAAATTCAATGTTTTCGGAACTCGACATGTTCACTGATTCACAATTCAGTATTATATCAATAGGCTACTTGATAATTAATATGAAACCATTTGATAAGATTCATAAGATAAATGTCAATTGAATGACACTCAATACTACCATTGAGATTGTAAAATAATAATGGCTATTATGTAGAAGATTGTAATCGTGCATCATGAAGTCTATCTATGTAAATAGATTAATCATAGAGATAAAGAAACAGAATTTAATGGTGATTAAAAGTGAAAAACGATTTCCATTTTAGTAGTTATTTGGTTGCGAAAAATCGTTACGAAAGTATACGAAATATTCCTTTTTCACAACTACTTACGAAACAGAGAAAAGATACTTCCTTTTTCGTAGCTGGTTACGAAAAATGGTTACGAATGTAGACGAAGTATTCCGTTTACACAATTAGTTGCGAAACAAAGAAAAAAAAATCTTTTATTGTAACTGGTTATGAAAAACGGTTACGAATACGGACCAGAGGAAAATTAATGACCCTAGACAATATCTTATGGTATCTGTATCTATGGTAAGGGTGTGGTAAGGGTAAGGGCTCGTATTTTTCCCCTTAAACTTTGTTATCGAAAATTAAACTTTTCTCCCGCCCAATACGTAACAAGACGTAAACTCTGAAACCTCCTTCTGTGGCAACTGTAAACAATAGGGAATTAATTGTGAACTCTAAGTTGACAGCATTGTTCACAAAGTTGACATCGTACTGTCTGCTTAAATTATTTCGTAGAAGTTTTGCGAGTTGTTCAGAGTTTCAGATGAAGATGTAAATAATTTAATAGCAAAGTATTATGGAAAATTAAATGGTTTCAAGAGCAGTAACAGCCCGGGGTTATTCTCGGTTCTTATTCGTGAGGTCGTGAGTTCAATCCTCGGTTCGTATCACCGAAGTATGAATTTTTAGGTAGATTTCTATGAAATCTCACCAAAAATTCGTAGCTCATGACCTGTTGCGGATATTATTACTTTAGAATTTTGGAATAAAATTACTACATCAAACTGAAACCGCAACCAGCCCTTTGAACACCCACTGCTACTGCTGCACACGAGCCTCCTCGTGTGCATTGTCCTGTGCATGCGAGATGTATGGCCTTAAAACGCCACGTTGGCCAATCGGGTTGGCGAGTCCACTCTTTTAGAGGTAGTTCCTCAGGGCTTATTTATGGTAGCGGCTTTGTTATCCCATAGTCGCCTTTTACAATACCCACGGGAAGGGATGGGGTGATGCTGTTCTATAGCCGGCCGACATCTCCAAGATAAGTATTAGTTAAATGGTAAATTCTGCTTATTGAAATAGATTGATATTTATTTATTATATTTTTGTTATAGGAGGAAGGTGGCAGATGAGCCTACAGTCCACCTGGTGGTGGACACTGTCGCCCGTGGACACCCGCAGTACACAACAACATTAGTCCTGAATGACAAACGCTGACACGCCCTCGGATGCGTTCCCTGCCTTTAAAGATGTCGGAATGGATTTAGAGGAAACATGTTCGTACATTGAGGAATAAGATAAAGTGGGAAATGTAGTACATTTCAAGGTATCTAGTCTTCTGTGAGAGACGGGTAACGAGAACAGTCAAGTGCGCCCAGCGGCTGTTAGATTGGAGCTTGCACTAAATTATATAAGTCACAGTTACACAAAAACAATGTGGGAATCCTAGAGCGAGGGCCAGCCTTAATTCTAAAATTCCCTGTGACGTGAGGACTACTTCATTCGACTCCCTCAATTTTGATAATATGCATACTAAGACTATACTGATTATTTTAATTATAATTTAATTAATAATTAGGGTTATCGGAAATGTCCGCCCCTGTAAGTATATACGACATACGAGCATATACCACATTATAAAACCTCAGCACTAGTGTGCAATCAGAATGTATCGAATATTTGTAATAATAATAGTAGTTTTGTAATAGTAATAGCAAAGTTATTGAATAGAATATTATCCATTTAATTCGACTATCTTTCGCCATTTTTCTGGCAGAGCTATTTATTATCCCATCGCTATAAAATGTTGAGAGTTTCTGAGTGAAAAACTTATTTAAATGGTTTATACAGGCTTCTCTTGAATGTAATTTTACTCCATTTAGAGATTTTTGTAAAGTGCGAAATAAATGATAACCCGAAGGTGCTCTATGGTCTGGACTGTATGGAAGATATATTAAAACTTCCCAGCCAAGGGCCATCAAAAATGTATGCGGTCGAGCATTGTCGTGATGAAGAACTACACCTTTTCTATTCATTAATACCGGGCTTATTCTGGCTTCTTCAAGTGCTTAGTCATAGGTCCAAAAAGGGTCGCATACTTTTCCGACTATCTATTATAATGACTTCCTCCTCTCGTTGCCCCACAATTGTTTCTGTGTCGAAAACAAGTCAAATAACAAAACTGCTTTCACCAAAATTCTATCAAAGCCGCGGGGGCACATTCTACAAACAACAAAATGCAATAACAACTCAAATCGATTTACTTTGAACACGGTCGGTGTTCAAATCTCATCTTCAGATGTCTCCAAGTTATCCCTAGGCGCCTCTCTGGCTGGACCATATTTGGCGTATAGCCAAAATGGCGGTATCTTACTCTTCGCCGGTTAATAGATGCTACCAAACTTATACAATCAACAAACACTTTGTGATACTACAAACAATAATTTGCTATTCGTTCACTTAAGTGCTGTCATTTTCGTCATATATGTTCTTGGTACCTATCTATATACATATATACGAGTAGGTACATATAATAAAGTTGTAATAGAG
The DNA here is from genome assembly GCA_914767545.1 of Sesia apiformis. Taxonomy (NCBI): domain Eukaryota; kingdom Metazoa; phylum Arthropoda; class Insecta; order Lepidoptera; family Sesiidae; genus Sesia; species Sesia apiformis. The sequence goes on from OU611968.1 coordinate 4,372,628, forward strand.
ACGGCTCCAGACACGTCCAGACAGAAACGGATCAGTACATGAATTATAAATTTTGAAAAATATCATTGTATTTTTTTTTTAATTTTGTCTTTCTGTATGTCTGTCTGAACGCCAATATGCCTACTCTAACATCTACATATTGTATACGCGCACGAAGTAGAGATGGGTAACTCGGCAAAATTCCTTGAGTTAACCTTAGATCAAAGCAAAAGGAGCATACTCAGTAACTCGAGTGCAACAAACTGTGTCAACGGACTGAGTTAACACAACTGCGCTATGGCCAATAATTGTGTGTCCAATAATTGTAAGTTCCTATTACGATCTCATTATAAAACGTAAGTTTGTTTTTTTAATTCCTAGCAGAGTGTTACTTTGTTTTTTTTTATATATAAGATAAAAATAAAAAGTTGTTTTGACAAAATTATGCATTATTTTTTATTTAATTAAGGTGTAGGGAACACTGCTGAGTTCACTGTATCAATGTGGGTTGCGCACCAACCCAGGTACCAGTCAGCTCAGGTGCAAATTGCAATAGCGCGACACAGTGCAGGGTTACCCATATCTCCACTGCGTGTGTAGTCGTAACGTAACAAATAAATATTGAAGGAGCCGTGTCCGTATATTAAATATTTTTTTGGAAAACGTCGTTGCAATATACGAATTGTGCAGAAGTTACGTAGCAGGGAAGGCAACATTTTATTGGAATTTTTGGTCTGTCTGTCCGTTTGTCGGCGTAGTTATAGTTTATATTATGTCATATTAACGTTTAGTGTATTTTTGTATAGATATATTATAGATTTCCCACGGGAATCATTTTAGGGCCGTATCTATAATATCAGATATATATTAAATGAGGGGGAGAGTGCACGCTGCAATCCAACAGCCGCTGGACGCACTCGACTGGCCACGTTACCCCTCTCTCACAGAAGACTACCTTGAAATGTACTGCATTTCCCACTTTATCTTATTTCCCTAATGTACGTACGTGTTTCGGTAGTGAGTGAGATGTGCCAGAGTCCATTCTCATCCTATCCCTCCCCATTTCCCCAACCCTTTCTCCAAATGCATTTCTATGTCCAAAGGTAGGCAGCGCATCCGGGGGCGTGCCAACGTTTGTCATTTTGGACTAATGTTGGCATGTATCACGGATGTCTATGGGCTACAGTATCCACTTACCATCAGGTGGACTGTATGCTCGTTTACCACCTTCGTTCATAAAAAAAAAAAAAAATATTAATATTGATAAAAACGTCTAGATAGATTTTTATGAAATTTAGTACAATGATAATTTCCGTCTTAAATCAACAATATTTTTTAATACATCAAAATACAATATGCATTTTGTTGTTATATATAAAAAAAAAAATATTTTTTCCCCTAAATGGGGCCATCCAATGCTATTATAATTACCTACATTAATTATTATTACACAAGAATTACTATTAGAATAAAAGACAGCAAAAAGTCAAAGTTTATGAAGTTTGGTTTATTCTTTTCATAAAAGGTTTGGGGGATCTGTTTAAAAAATAACGATTACTAAAAGCAGTGTTGGTTTGTAAAAAGATTTCGTTTAAAAATCATTCCCTGGTTCATATCACAAATATAGATGATGTTTAAAACATTTAAAATAGTTTTGAAGTTTTAAAATAAAAATATCTGGTATGTATTTGTCGTAGTAAGAAACGACCCATCTATTCGAAAACTTGAAGAGCTACCAAGAAAATGTCACTTCGTTGTCCAAATGGAATTCTACAAAGTTAGTAGAGACGCTCGTTTGTTTTGTTCACTGCATGCAACAGAGGACCATTTTAAACTCGTTAAAAAACTCCTGTAACTACATTTTATATTTTACTACTTTTTGTTCACGGCTTCACTCACTTGAGACACAAATCAGTTTTTTAATGTGCCCACACCTAAATGATTTTTTACTATAATTAGGTCCTTACTAATGAAATTGCCGTTTTATATGGAATAATTCAAATATATTTTTTTGTATGAAAACTATCTATTTAATTAATCGGTGTATTATCAATTATTATCAATGCACTTTCGCCATTTTAATGGAAGTTGATTGATGCCTCTGCTATAGAACTCCTGGGGACGTGAATCGATGAATTCTTTGAAGGTGTTTTTCACTACCTCATAGGAGTTGTATTTTTTTCCGGTGTAAAAAGTTATCCAAATTAACAAAAATAAATCAAAGAATATGAAGTTATCAAAGAAAAATGAAAATCAGTAGGGAAAAGGTCTGGCGAGTACGACGGGTGACGGCGAGTTTCCAGTCAAAACTCCTGTAACTTTGAGACTGTCTGTCGTGCAGTGTGTGGGCGAGCGTTATCATGGAGAAGCAATGGACTAAAGGGATTGACCAGACTCTGTTGTTTGATAGCGACCTTGTCCATCATCGTTTTCAGTTTTTCACAGTACACATCTGCATTCATTCTTGTACCAGATCTCAAAAAGCTGTAGTGGATATTACCGGCACAGGACCACCATACAGTGACCATGAGCTTCTTTTGACTCGGTTTATGTTTGGGACATTGTTTGGCTGTGACTCCTAGGTTCAATCATTGTGATGAACCTTTACGATTATCATACAAGATCCACTTCTCATCACAAGTGACAATACGAATTTTATGCCGGTTCAGCAAAGTAAGCCAAGCTTCGACGCTTGTTTGCAGATGACTTTCATTAAGCTCGTACGGTACCCACTTCCCGAGCTTCTTTCCCTTTCCCATATTGGACGCAAATGAATCACTACCGTTTTCTCATCTATGCCGAAGGCTGCAGCTAACTCAGACGTAGTTTGAGATGAATCAGCTTCCACTATTGCTTCAATTCGTCATTATCGACTTTTATTTCTGGTCGTCCACATGTTTTGTTCTTGAGGTTGAAATTGCCAGAATCGATCAAAGCAAAAATGCACCGTGCGTTCGTATGCGGTGTTTAGTCGGTACACATCGTTGATATTGCTTGCCGTCTGTGCTGCGTTGTTGCCATGTTCGATATTCTGAACTGATATTCGAAAAAACGCGAATTTTTAACTTTTCAATGGTCGCAAATACAACGATATCTAAGCAAAACCTGGTTTGACGGAAAAACAAATGAATAATTGATTTTGAAAATGAATGGCATGGCATAGCTTTAAATTGGAATTAATTTGAATTTGGAATTTCAAGCCAAACGCAAGATAACTAAGTTCAAAAGGCCACAACGAACAAACGGCAATTTCATAAGTATTCAACACGGTATTACCATTAGGTAATATCCATGTTAGGTCAGCTAGATTGCGATCTGCGATAGTTTTAAGTTTTGTCGTAATGGTTTAGTTCGTGTCAAGACCAACAGATGTCGCTGTATCGTTTCTGCATCGCGGTTTGTTTTCTTTTTTGTGTAAACATCTTAAATGGAGAATTTTCATTTCGTAGTGTGTGTTGTTTTTACCAATAAAGTGGAATTTACATCAACCATACTTGTAGTTTTATTGGTCGCACCCTCGGATTGGATCCGAGTTTAACAATAAGTGAGGCCCCCCGTAACATTATATTCCTATGATATTGTAACCATTATTTAAATAGACATTAGTTTACGATAAACATCCGTTATTTTCAAAACTAATGGATCGGTTTTGATAAAAAGTATTCCCAAGACGCTACACATAATTTTATTATTGCAAATTTTATTTGAATCTAGTCGTGAGACTAAGTTAATAGACATTATATTCCTATGATATCGTAACCATTATTTAAATAGACATTAGTTTACGATAAACATCCGTTATTTTCAAAACTAATGGATCCGTTTTGATAAAAAGTATTCCCAACACGCTATACATAATTTTATTCTTGCAAATTTTATTTCAATCTATTCGTGAGACTGAGTTAATAGCTATATAAGTTAATGTACCATAGTTTTCTTGTAAAAGTATAAATTTTTGCTCTTTATATTTAGCAAATTTGTATGAATATTTTGATAAAAGAAAAATTTGTCGTTTTTTAAAAAAAGATATGTAGAATTTGCATGTCAATTAATTCGGAATCATCAACTGATTCCATGGTTTCAGACTTCGCGTAAGATTCGGACACATCCCGCATATCCCATAAACTGCGAAACTTATTATTATTTTGTATTTAGCTGATCACCCTTAAGAACTCTTCAAATTGATGCGACCGTGTGGAGGGAAGCGGGATGCGAATTCGTACGCATTAACTCTGCAAGAGAGCATTTATTTTCGCTCGTTTACCCTGGTGCTATCTGCTGTGTTAGCCGGACGAGGTGACTTCTAGTATTCTAGTACGGGAGTCTGCCGTTCAGTAGGATTGTTAATAGAAAAAGTTATTAATTCTATACTCTATGATTTAAATAATCCTGATTACAACAATTTGACAGTAACATTGAAAGATATCCGTTTTTGCACCTAATTCTATAAAATTGAAAGATACCCGTTTCCGCGCCTAATAGTATAAAAAGTAAAATAGATAATAAGTCTTATCAAATAGTATAACCATGTTTTAGGGAAAATGAAATGTAAATAAATCACTATTTTCACAACAGATAGTTTTCTTCGAAATCCCCCTCCCCTAGGTTATGTTTTAAAAGTTTTATAACTACATACTTACGTATAGTGTATTTCTTGTCAGAGTGGCGTGAACTCCTTGTCCCTTGTGATGATCGCCTCTTGTACCGCATTATGCGTTCTGAAAACAATACAATAAGTATTAAATATTTTCAATATATAGGTAATAATAAAGAACTATGTATTGATAAACGTAATGGTAAAAGTTGGTAAGATCCTGCAGCTACTCGTAGGTACGTGGACTGACGACTTGAAGAAGCACCTTACGTGATGTCTTACCCCCAAGGGGCTTTCCTTATTCCTAGAACTACAAGTTGTATACTATACCAGTTTTTCATCAAACACGCGACATTTATGTGTCGATAGCTCTCAGTCTAGTAACTTTATATAGATAACGTCACGCTGGCCAAGCGGATTGGCGAGTCCACTCATATAGAAGTGGTGTACCGACCCACTCACAGGAAGAGGTGGGGTGGTGGAATTCTAAAGCCGGCCGACATCAAGGAGTATTAATCTGGTTACGTACGTGGGGAACTCAGAAAGTTTTGCGAATAACAAAAAATGTTCTAACGGTTCCAATTAATTTATTACATTTTTTCAAAGTGCTCTCCACTTGCATCTATACGAAGTTTCACGCGTCTGAACCAACTTTGGAAGCCCTTTTTTCCACTCTTCTTCGGGTACCTCTTTCACTGCCACTGCGAACGTAGCCTGCGCGTCTTCCGGCGACGAAACCTGCTTCCCTTTTAGTTGGGATATAAAGAAAGATCACAAGGTGCCAAGTCGGAACTGTAAGGAGAATGGCCTAAAACTTTAACCGAACTACTGTCCAAAAAGTCCTTTGTTTTAAGTGTGTGATCTGTCGTTGTCCAGCAGTCCGCGGACGGTATTTGGACGGTTGTTACTTACTGTAGTAAAAACGTTTTACAAGCACTTGGTTACGTGCCATTCTGCGTTAATGCTGCTTTGGTTTCGCGAAGGTACAGATATCAGGTAGCCAGTTATAGCGACTAAACTACGTATTAAAATTTTTCCAGCGCTTCTTGCTCTTTTCACTTTGGTAGGCGTTGGCTCACTTTGAAACAGCCAAACAGTAGATTGACGCTTAGTTTCTCGATCATACCGGTAGATCTAAAAGATTCGTCATCTGTGACAATGTCGTAAACGTGGCGAGACGTTCCCGCTTCAAATTTGATTATCATTGTCTTTCTCTTTGACACGAACATGTATTTGAAGTCTTGGTGAGGTTGTGCGGCACCCAGCGCAATACTATCCTCCTGACTGATAGATGCCTATATAATATTTTATACACACTGCCCGATCCAATTTAAAATCTCCCCTGAATCTCCTCGTATGTAATACGCCTGTTTTTACAAATTAAATTTTTCACTACCACCACATTTTCTACGGTAGATAACAACCGATAAAGCGCGACCGCTTCTTTCTTCGTCAGCCAAACTTAGTCGACCACATTTAACTGCATTGTACCAACAATACACAATTGCCTTAGAAGGGCATTTGTCTGCAAATGCCATTTGAAATATATTAAAAGAATCTTCAAATTTAAAATCATACAAAATCGTAGCGCGGAAATGTTCCCGTCGAATATACATCTTTTAATACACGATATTTTAATTGAGCTCGTAAAAAATATAGAAAGAAATTTTAATTTGGAACGTTCCTTTTTATGTTGTAGATAGTCATAGTTTTAATTAACATCAAAACCAGCCAGTGTTCCATAGATATAAACTCTTTGCCGCAAAACTTTCTGAGTAGCCTGCTGGTAATATCAGATTTGCTGAATTCACTCTAGTTTTATCCATTTTTACTGCACATTTGTACAAATGTGTGTCCGTTACTGTACATAAAAAATAATAAGGGCTGCTCGAAACCGGAGGGATCTCATGTGGAAGAAAGCTCCAGGAAGAGGAAAGTGACTAATAGACACCGGTATAAAAGAATATGTGTAGGGTGGCAGAGCTGATACTTGTCGGAAAGAGCGTACGCAGTGCAGCGCGTACCTCCCGCTATTCGGTCCTACCAACCTTAGATTACCCGGACCGAATCGGAGGTACGCGCCGTACGCTCTTTTCTGGCGCGCATCTGCTCTGTCTCGCTACAAATTTTCACCTTCTCTCGTGTCCCTATTCCATTCACCACTTTCTGGGGCTGAACGCAACACTACAGGGAGAAGGGGGTAGTGCACATAAAGTCACTGTACATAAAAAAGCAGTTGATTAAATTGTTAGAAAATCTTCTAAATAATTTTGAAACGACCTCTATCGCCGTCTAATAAAGACTCTTTCTAATAAAGACCGACAATATTTTGTTACTGTTTTTGTCCTATTCTTCAAACGGAACAATAAGTATCGTATTTTTCATTCCCCCCGTAATATTAAAAAGTAACTCTCCCTGTTTCATACGATCCTTATATCAGCCGCTCAAGGCCATTAATCTCAAATATAAAGGAGGACTCGCATTTCAATACGCGTTGTAACTGGGGGTTGCCGTGGCAACCTGTTATTGTCCTCGAATATCAGTAATGTCTGACTAGTCTACTGGTACATACTTTTCCGGAGTAAATTGTTGATGTTGTTGCTCTTTATGGTCCCTACTTATAACTTATAATGAATTGTTACAATAAGACATTACCATAATACAATATTATTACAAGTACAAATGCAGACTTATTCTCTAGAAGGAATCTTTTCCAATCAACCTTAGGATAACCAAGATTTTAATAAGAAATAGGAGACATATTTATTCATAGGCACATAAATATAAGCTCAAATATGAATACATACATTTATATACAACACTATGATATATACATTTATGAATACATATACTTACATAAACAAATACATACAAACTGGATGTTAAACATACATTGAATAGTTCATTTTTAGTACGCCTCTTTTGTGAGGGGGAAAGCGCATGCGCAGCTGGTGGACATTTAATAGGTATTACTTTAAAAACTCAGTGATCGCATTGAAGAGTAGGTCGGTATTAGGTAGCTTTATATAAAACATATTTTCTCTATAGTTTACTTTGTGCCTGTTCACTCTACAGTTCAAGAAAATTCTTTCGATCCAAAGCTTATGAATATGTTGTATCGTTTTCTCTACACTTACGTAGAGTAGGCTAGTTTATATAAGGACAGTTCCTCCTAAGTGTGCAGGAGAGGAAATCGGTGAAAAATATGGTTGCCTAGTATAAACAATTGTTATGATCGTGTGAATAGTTGCAACTATGCAGGCGAGGATCGTATGAAGTTTGGTCGCATACGAGAATCGTATACAATATGCTCGCTCAAACCGTTCGAGAAATTCTCCTTGTGTAAATGTCTTTACAGTCTGGAGCCGTTTGTTTACGTACAATCTTTTGCCCTACAGTTTATATAGAATCGTTCGGTTTACAATGTAGAGGTTGGCAAGCAATCGAGAACACTGTGGCGTTTGATTTACAGCTTATTTTAAGCCTTATGTTATTAGGATTTTTTATAGAAAAAAGTTGGCAGATGAGCATACAGTCCAGCTGGTGGTAAGTGGTTACCGTGGCTTATGACCATCCCCGATACATGACAACATCAGTTCAGAATGACAAACGTTGACACGCCCCCGGATGTGATTCTATCTTTGGAGATTTAGGAATGGAATTGGAGAAAGGGTCGAGAAAATGAGAAGAAATAGGATATGATGGGATGGGATGGATATGATGGCTCCGGCATATCTCAATCACTATAGAAACACGTACGTACTTTTGATGAATTGGACAAATTGGGAAATACAGTAGTATATTTTACAGTAGTCTTCTGTGAAAGAGGGCTTACTTGGCCAGTCGAGTATGACCAGCGGCTGTGGGATAGCAAAGTGCACCGTCTACCTCCGTGCGCCCTCCCTCGCCCTTAATTGTTTTAATTGCAACAGTTACAATTTGAATTTATAATAATTTTTAATTTGTGAAACATATTTCAAATAAGATTTTTTTTTTATTTCTATCTTCGGATATTTAGGAGTGGAAAAATGTTTAGAAAGAACGAAACGAACGAAACTTTACTTCATCCCATTACCCTACTCAATGCCCTTCCTTCCTTCTAAAGGGAGTATAAAGTATACCGGAATAAAAACTTTCTTTAACGTATACTTGACCAGTAAAGAGGGATAGGATGGAGTTGAATATAGATGGTACGGGATTGTGCTTTCTACACCTTAGCGCCATTGAGTAAACAGTTGGACCATTCATTTTATAGCGCACTCTATGTAAGCCACTAAAAATTGTTCTAGTGACTGGCAATCCCTGATAAATGGCGCGAAAAAGAGCAAGCTTGCCGTGAAGTGGGCGGAGGAATAAGGGCTGTCAATAACAATGAATAATGATGTAGGACCTAATATACTTAGAGCTTGAGACGAGACAGGTTATTTTACTAAAGTGGAGCTTTTCTCTTGATATAGGTATTGATAACGGAAGTAAATTACTGCAAGGTTCTAGATAGATACATACATCAAGAAGAAATTGTTCATTCAGTTTGGAGACAACTCAAACAAACAAGTGAATGACATTACAAGACTTCAAACACACCGCGACATGGGTCCCCAAGTGGGCGCGGAAAGGGGTATAGCGAAATTTCCTGAAAAACTGCACGCTGCAGACAAACTGTGTTGCGTGAATTGTATTCATTATTTAAAATAACAAACCAGTATGTATATTCGTATTTTAGTAATTAAGTTTATATACGAATGAGCACTGCCTGCACAATCCTTCTAGGTTTACGGGTACAAAGTAGGCAACATAAGTGAATTTGTTCTTTGGTATATTTAAATAAATAAAAAAATATATAAAAAAAATAAATTTAGCAGATAAACAATTTGGATCTAAATCTCAGTTTAGTTCGAAGACGAGCCGAATCGGTTCACTAGTAATTTTGGTATGGAACTTTGGAAAATTACAGCGGTGTAGACTTTTCCCAAAAATCCCAACAAAATAGTACCTACACGAATTGTTACGTTGGATCAAGCTCTATCACTTCAGTTAAGCTATATAAACACAGTTGCTTCCAAAACGTACGTGAAATATTTAAATCTGCCTTTCGACTGACGCCTGCCATCGGAATTTTTTAAATTTACTAACTCGCCGAAGAAAATGTTGCACCACTTAGTTCCACAGCATTTTCTCAAAATGTTGCCCAGCATTAACATTTACCGAATGCCGACTAACATTTATAAGGATACGAAGAATATACTCATATTAATAACATAATCATATATCGTAGTAGCAGTACCAGAATTCGTAATCAAAATCGCCATAGAACGAGTCACCGACGTGGCTCTTAGGATCAACATACTGAATATCTGCAGAACCGACAACCGATGGGGTAGACGAGACCTTAAATGGTAACCACGTACCGAGAACACTCGGTGCGGTATACTCTCTGGCCAGTTCGACCAAAGATTTGAACAAGTTGGTCAGTGGCGGCTGTATGAGAAGAGTGGAAGAGTGGACAGACATAGGCTAAATAATAATGGAGTAAATAATATTAAATTGTTACAGTCCTCGCAACGAGACATCAACATTTTTCTGTCATGAGCATTGCATCTCTGTGAGTGCGCCCCGAAAGCAGAGACAGTCCAAAAATATTAGTAGAAAAATTATTTATATATAATTATATTTGTATTTGTTAAAGTATTTCCACGACCTCTGACATTGCGTCGTCATCTTCATTCACTCTCATCTGATGTGTCACCTAACGTTAATAATGAATCGCTCTGTTATGGCATCAATAGCGACATCTCGACCATCGAATTTCTTTTCTTCCTTTACTACATGCTCATCAATTCCAAATACGAATGAAAATATTAAGAAAACAAGACAATTCAAATTAAGAAAATAGATGTCTGACCAAGATGAAATGCGGCCAGTGTGGGGGGGGGGGGGGAGTACAGGGATGCGTCATGCTTAAATCCGATTGGCAAAATCCTGTACAAGCCGGTTTAAATAGCGCGCGCGAACGCGCCGCGTTTACAGGCCGGTTCCCACTGTACACTATCACACACTCGTGTGACTCACGAGTGATCTTTGTGTGCACTCACACAAACGCAAAGCTCATGTCTCGTTGAGTGAGGTGTAATAATATCATCAACAGGTCTTTATTATTTTATTAATCTTTATTAATTATTCGCTGCTCATCCATTATTTTCTGTTACTCATTTAATTACTTCTGATTAGAAATTCATTTTTCATTATTACATTTTATTCACTAAAACATAATAAATATAAAACTAATAAATCACTAAAATATAAATAAATTGTCATAAAATAACCTTTCAACGGTGCTGTACAATTGAAGGGCACGAGTCGTGTCTAAAGGACTGAAGAGCTCTCATACGGCCAATTACAACTGCCATTTGAAAATGTTATACGATGTAAGACGGACACTCGGATCACCCAATTTATAACGTAAGGGTCATTTTCCAGCTTATAGCACATTTTTAGATATACATATTTCCTTTCGGTTAATTAACCAATAGAGCAGTATAGGTATCGGTGCCTTTTTGAACGTTAAAGTTGTTCTTAAAAGTACATTTACTGTATGAGTACCTACTTTTAAATACAACTTTAAGCTTTTTGGAAGGTTACAGGTACATATAATAAAAAAAGTGGTTTCTATAAAACAGAAATGTTATTTATAGAAAATACCCCTTTTACATATAGATAGAGAAACAATTGCCAAATTAATTTTACTTTTTCGAAAAAACTGTTTATGAAAGGAGCTACAGTGAAATCAACGTGACATGAGCTTTGCATATGTGTGAGTGCACACCGATAGTGTACACAGTGCGATCCATTTCGATAATCGGATTGGACAATTCAGCACTCACTCACACAGATGCAAAGCTCATGTCTCATTGATTTCAATATATTATATTATAATATTGTTATCATAGTATTTAACATTGTAGGTACAATTGTAGATATTATACAAAATCTATAGTTGCTCAAAAGTATGTTTTTCAAAAGGTGTAAAACTAGATTCACTAAGTGTAAAACGTTCTACATTTCACTCTACTGAGACTGCTTGACGCCACTTAACGCCTACGATTCACCCTTTCGCTAAATGTTGCTACACATATTTATACAGGTGCGTAGAAATAGTCATAAACCTGTTATTTAATTTTGTCTTAAACATTTTAGACACTTTTTAAAAAATTGAAATTATTTAACGATATCTACAGTTTCATAACAGTTTACTATCACCGTAATCAGACATTTTATCATCCACTTCTGGACATGGGTATCCTCATACAAATTGTCTTGTGTATGTAGAATGTATGGCCTTAAATCGACACGCTAGGCAAAAGGATTAGCGAGCCCACTCTTTTAGAGGTGGTGTAGGGCTTGCGGTACCTAGTGGCTTTGATATCCTTTATTCGCATTTTACGATACCCTTGGGAAACCCTTGGGGTGTTGGTATTCTAACGCCGGCCGACATCACACGGCCTCACGGCCTTGAGCTTCCATTCCATTCCATTAAAATATTAACACATTAAAACATAATTACATTAAAGCAGGGAGCATCTGAATATCAAAGCAACCACATTCGAATCATAATTCTAACTCAGGTCATTGTACATATCAAAAGCATTGAGTCAAATATGTTAAAATTTAATAAGTATAGACATCGGAATAAAACTTACCTTTTACAGTATAAGTGATTTCTTCAATTTTATATAGCACAACCTGAAGCACAACTTTTTACAACAAATAACAGACAACAGTTTTAAGATATGTTAAGCTACAGGGAAGACTATAATCAACAACAACAATCTAAAATGTAACAACTAACAACAATTTTAAAACTATAGTTTTGAACACATCACAATATTTTTATTCGTTTCGTCTACGCCACAGTCGTAGTAAATTTTTCAAAAATGACAATCTCCATCAAAATTTTTAATAGAAAACATTTAGAGTCATTAAACAGTTTGTTTTTTAATTGATTATGTAAAACGACTTGGACATTTTCATTCATAATTAAATTGAAACAAAATTGTTGCGGATAAATTCGCTCCACATTCGCGGTTTGACATTTCAACGTTAATGTTACCAAATACAAAAATATTTTACATTTTATATAATCACGGGCTTTTATTGATTAGGTAGATATAATTTAATCCACCTTTTTATTCGGTCGAGGCATAAGAACTGTTATACTTTATGAATACAAAATTAGCGTAATATGATGTGCAAATAACGTAAAAAATAAGGGTGTAATTAGACTGTTACTGAAGACTGGCAAAGGCTATAAATTATCCTAAATATATGAAGCCCTGTAAGTTCATGGTAGTAATTATTCAACATATAATTAATTATCCCTAGGAATTAATTAATACTAACTTTTGATTTGGGGGATGGAAAGATAGTACAGTTATGTATAGTATGTAGTATGTAGATAGTATGTATGAAGCGAGCAAGAAACCGCCTACTACCCTATAAAACAAAACAGAGGCAGATGGAAAAGAATAGTGAAGGAGTTCCAAACCCACAAAGAGTTGTAGCGCTATACAAAGACGAAGAAAGAACTTTTGATATCTTATATTTGATTTTAAATATCTACAAAAATATGTATTACAGTAAAAAGTTTAGTACTTTCAGTAGTATATATTTGTAGAAGATGGGAGTCTCTAACGTTACAATTCTATCACAAAATCGCGTTACCACGATATCGTACGTGCAAATGAATTAAAGCCTAAAATAATGTATTAATTAAATGAATGACTGAAAATTCTTTTATGGATTCTTGTTGTAACTAAATTACAATTATTAAACATACTCGTATAATAACCTATACCTACATAAGCAATAGGCGGCCTTATCACTAACAGCGATCTTTTCCAGGCAACCAACAACCAGAAACAAGAATTCATAAAAAAAAATCAGATTAGTAAGGGTGTGCTTCTTACAACTCTAAAAGCTGCCTCTAAAACGCTGAACCTGCAGCGATTCGAGAGCGATAACCACCATCTATCGGCAAAGTCATCTGTCTGACTCAAATTTCATACAAATATTGCTACAACAATGTTACATTATTAAACATTCTTCCCCACAATTCGCCTAGAATAATTATTCTAATGTTAGCAACCCCGACCACGCACGCGCGCAAAATTCTAGGGCTCACGCCAGCTGTTCGTGACTTTGGCAGTTTTATTGATCTGCGTAAGGCGGGAACAGCCTTAATGATAGGCAATGACCCCAGAGGCACAAACTACCCTTCAATTTTCCGTACTCACATTTATGTAGTCTTATATTGACATTTACTTAACCTTGTTTTTAGTAAAGGGCATAAAACTAAGTTTACTGCGGCTGTTAAACTTGTAGACAGATTGGCGACCTGTTGGATTTCATGAACAAGATGGTCTGAAGTTAGTTCATCTTTATTTTCCAAATAGGTCTCATATCTGTATACTACTTCAACTCGTACATATTTTTATTCCTTTTGTATTTATTTAGTTACATTTGGCAATACATATCGTTCGCAGATGTCTATGGACGATAGTATCCACTTACCATCAGGTGGACTGTATGCTTGTCTGCCGCCTTTTTAAGTTATTAACATGTAAAGTTTTGTTGTTCTGTTTAAAACGTTCGTCGTGCTCATTACTCAGTGCAAGATAAAACGAAAGGGCGCCTAGTATACATACAGAGTATACAGAGTACTACTTCTGCTTGGACAAAAATACTCGTATAATTAGAAAGAAAGAAAATATATTTACTCGTTATCACAACACCACAATTAAGTATATACAGTGATACATGTGAAATAACGATATAAAATGTCTAAATATATTGTGTGTCGCGACAACAAAATGGAACCGGCGCAGCAAACGCTGCAGATAATCCATAGCACTGATATTCTGCCAGCACCTATATACCTACTTATATATATGCTCACGGACAGCCAAAGAAGTAGAGAACCTAGATAATTCTCGTCTCGTTCTTAAAAATTACGCCCTATTTGTTTTGTTTGAACAAAGGTTAATTTCAAGTTAAACTATAAACACGTTTTCCGCGTAAATCTCACGGTTCATTCGCTTTTTTTATATCAAGGTTTTCTAAAATAGATACATAATATCCACAGCACATTCATGTAAGGATTCGTTCTAAAATTACTCATACACTTTCAAAAATGGAATAAACCGTAACCAGCCCCTATTTTTCGTCCACCCATGGGTTTCCTCATGCACATTGTCTCGTATGAGAGATGTATGCCCTCAGAACGTCACGCTGGACAAGCAGGTTGGAGAGTTCACTCTTTTAAAGGTGATGTAATTCCTCAAGATTTGTGGTAGCGGCTTTGTTATCCCTTAGTCGCCTTAGTGTGATACCCACGGGGCTTTCCCGTTATGCTGTTTTAGAGCTGGCCCACACCAAACGGCCCAAATGGAATAAATGATGATTACTCCAACCGCCGCCTAAGAAAATCTCTGGCAATTAGTGATAAAGTTCACTCCAAGGTGCTCAGTCAGCTCAGTGTACATGCATTATTTTACTATACACCAATTACAAGGCATGATAGCAAAACATTTCGGCTCGGGTCAAGGCGGCCGCGGCGTGCGCTGCCATGACTCAGTCCCGCGTCGCACGCGCAGCCTTAGGACGTTAACCGTATGTACTTGTGTTTATCATTTTATTTCTTTTTTTCGTGTATTGTAGAGCAGTTAGTATAGTAGTTAGCATAAATTGATTATGTCCTACAGAAATATTGTAATTATTTTGCATGTAAGGTACTTACACAAAATCATTATATACATATATTTTTTGAAATTAAGTATGAATTTTATTAACGAAAAATAAAATATTTTAGTATACAGTAAAACGCTTAAATCTAGAAATTAAAATAAACTTATAAAGTATTTTGGGACCTACATTATACTCAATGTACCTATGTACCTATATATTGAACAAATTTGGTCCTTGTGGCAAGGTAAAATTATTATAGTATTTCAAAACAGGTTTTAATAAATGTACAAATATCTCAATTGTTTATTATAAATGTCTATTTGATCTGCAATAAATATAGTTACTATTAGGTATATTTTGGTGTAATAATGAAAAACTTTACGTATGTAAAACGTACGTCCCAGCATATATTTATTTTATTTGTTATTGTTTTCTAAAATAAAATAAAACATTTTTATTAACTGAAAACGTCTATATTAAACATGTTGAAAAAATGAAAAAAAAAATCCTTAATGTGAACAGAAATAACCCATAGCCTCTACCGTAAGTTAAGCCTTATAATGATCTAACTAAAACAAAACAATAGAAAAAAGCATGACGAATCAGAAAATCAATCCGTAAAACAATTTTGGTATTTCACTCCACTTAACAAATTAGTTTGCCTTCCTAAACGAGTCAAATTAACATTGACCAAAACGCAACAGATGATTGTAAACTGATTACAACAATAAACCTTGACTTTTCCACAACAGATTTCGACCAAATTTGGAGCACCTGTTGTTTGGTCTCTTGAATAAGTGTTGTGCTAACACCATTGAACATTTTTATTATACTTTTATTAATAATAAAGGCAGCGAATTAAACACACATTCTTACAATATAATCGATTGACGATTCAACACATCCCTTGAGAAGCAGGGAGGGAGTCGGGAGCTAAAGAATTTTTTCTTTTTCTATACATATATTATACGTGAGTCGGGTACAAAAAAGTTACGTATATATTAAAAGAGTTTTGCGATGCTAATTTTGATTCTGTAAACTTTGTTGTTTAATAAACGTTGTTTAATTCCTAGTTGCAAATTACAAAATCATAATATTACTTTTTAATGGTGTTTTTAAATCAAATAGACCTAATATTACATCAAATATAACAAATTTTAATATCAAACATTTAAAGAGATTCAATTACATGCCTTTTTACGTACCTACCAAACTCGATACAGTATATTCAATACAGTTGTAAAAGTATAACGGAGAGAAACGAAAAGGAGAGAAGAGGAGAAAAAGTGAGAGAAATATAGCAGAGAAAGAATTCAAGGTTTTTTCTCAGACCACTAATAGTTACCACTAAAAAGATAAATAAAAACTATTGTCTGCAGCTTTGTTCGATTGCAACTCTATTTTACCCCAAAAAACTCTTTTAAGGGTCAGGTACCCACTTTGTTTTACAAAAGTGTATATATTTTTTAAATTCAAATAATTTATTGCAGTGGACCAATTTTTAAACTGTAATTTGAAATTCGACTCTACCGGACCAATTTACATGTACTGGATCAATTTTGATAAAACATTCTAATTTCTAATAATAATTAAACACATATGAGAGTTATATACTCTACAAAATAATGAGAACCGCATCAAAATTCGTTAAGTAGTTTCAATCTCAAATATATACATAACAAGCAAACTATAAAATGGTGAAAATAATTTTGGTTTTGATATAAAATAATTTTCACTTAACGAGATCCATAAAAACAAACCCAATATATTCTTACAATCACAACATTTCACATGATGAGTACATCTTTGAACATTTCATTATCATTTTTTTGATAGATTTTTCAGCATCAAAAATGTATGTAGGTACGTTGCTGTTGCTGCGCTAAGTGAAATATATATATATCAGTAGATTTACAGATAAATGTATAACCTAAATAAGTCACAGAAGTCATAAAATCATAGGAAATATTTGGAACTTCTGATCAACAGCATTCAAAGAATCAATAATCAACAACATTCAAGAATCACAATAAAAGCATCTTTGCTAAAGCATTTGCATATCAATCGCATGAATTGAAACTTGTTTGCGGAATTATTTACTATTTATATTTATAGATAAACTCATAAGGCAACAGAGAGCGGACCGTAACGGATCACTAGTGATGTAAATTCCCGATGCGTTAAATTAGAGTGCAAAAACTTTATTTACTTACATCATTGTTTAGAAATACTGCTTTTATTGATCGTGGATGCCTGTGTAAAAGTCAGAATCGAATTTTCTCTTCCTACTTGGCTACGATTAAACACATCTTTACACCATCTTTAATCTACGCAAAAAAACACTCATTCATTCAGTGTATCTATGTTGTAATCCTGTAATTAAAAAGGAGTTAAAACAAGAGCATAATGTTTTAAAGAGTTATTATAGTATTTATGTCATGAAAATTAAAAAAAATATTCTTTACAAAAAATTTATGAGCAAAAACACTAAACATCACTCATTAAAAATAATATTGAAAACATACATTATGTAAATCAAACTTGTGAATCGATTTATCGACAAATTTTATCGAAAGTTTCCCATCACAACCCGTAGGCCAGGAAATCACCTCGCCAACGACCTTCCTTCACCCACGTACTGTCAGCCTAAGGAGATTTCTGCATTCTAGAGAGCTATTCTGAACAAAACTTGTATTGATAAATTTATTTTGACATTATCTTTCATTTCGAATAGATAGACTTTGATCTCAGATCAAAGCAAAAGAGAATGGGCTCGGATGCACAACTACATGCGCACAAACTCGTACTGCAATAATTGAAGTCACGTTGTACTACACCGAAAGAGGGAGATAGAGCGATGAGCTTGGACAGTAGCAAGAGCGAGACAAGTACTACTTTATCTCACACTTTTTTTTCACCCGCTCACTCATTAATGGCCGAATATAAACTAATAATTTTAAAAAACTTCTACCAATTATTACTTTTTGGTGTACTTACTCGTGAAAAGGGATTCCATGTCTTATTTTTGCTCCTTGAGTGATTTGTGCACTGAATAAATACACAGGAAGGCATTTTTAAATGTATTTTCCACTATAAAACTGTGCTCACCATGTGAGCATATCACGTGCTGTTCTGTCGGTAACTAAACGAAGGGGGTCCATTGGACTCGGTTATGTAGGACCACACGGGGTAAGTGAGTAATACAATCTTCCTCCTTTTTTTTGATTTGATCTAAGACTTTGATCTGGTTTTTAATTTTAATTGGATTTGATTTTAATGTTCTAGTTCTAGATTTTAATGTTGTAGCTTTTACTGTTCAGTGTGTTCCTTATAGCTAGCGATTCCATACACTTTTTAGAGTAATTGTTATGTATAAATCACTAAGTTGTAGATACTTTTATATTAGAATGGTTCATGTCCATAAAATTTATATTGGGAGTCTCAACTCCGAAAATAAATTTTGAATGAATTAAAAAAAATATTTAAAGATTATTAAATTATTAAATAGAATTATTTAAAGTTATTCACGCGTTCACATACCATTTACTCAGTCTGCTAGTGTGTTTTAAAGTGCTTGAATTTAAACGGGCAGCAAAAAAAGTACCGAACAATAAAACAACCTGTTATTCTTAGTAATTTAAGTAAATGATTTTAAACAGCTCTATGAATGTCATCATCAAATCCACAGAGTCCTACTTCGCTAGACTTCTATTTCCTTAATGTCACTAGAAAATTTTAACCTATACCTAGCCCACCTTTAAATTTACTGCTCAATCAGGATTTTTTTTTTTGTTATTCATTTAATTATTTCTCATCTTAAATTAGAATGATAAACGAATTTGAACACTCGAACGGAGTAAAAAATCTACTAATGTTATTTAAATAACTTAGTAAGTTATTTCTTAACTTTATGTAGGCATTGGATTCGTTTCCAAAATCTATCAACAAAGCTTATTTTTTTATTCTAGTTAGCACTAAAGCTTTATCAAAAACTTTTATTTATAAATGAATTCTCCTGCAACCGGAAGACTCAAAATCTCTATGCCTGTATTGTATTGATACAATCTAAATGCGTGCATACAATGCGCGACAATGTAAGGTTTTATTAGATAACAATAGGTGTGCAATTGACATACCGGAAACATTTAAAGGCGATAATATTTTTTTTTAACCCAATCGTTCGTTAAACTTGTAGCTACCGCTCACATTATATATAAAAATAAAACGAATTATGCGAAAAGTTTATAATTTTCTCCAATGCCAAGTATCTAAAAGGGAAATGCTCAGAACCGTCTCAATAAACCAAGACATTTTTTCTTATATGGCCATAGCGCATTTACCGCATTGTGCATTGTGACCAAGTTTTCTTCGTAATTAACAATTCATCGCTGTGCAGTTCCGTCAAGTAAAATGATAATTGGTTTACTCGGGACAGAAAGCACGCCATGCAGAGCATTTGAGATTGCTCATATATTCTGCAATAATATATCGATATTTGACTCTACATCTTGTTTTTACTTTTGTTCTAGCAAATATTTTTTTTTTATGCACGAATGCGGCAAACTAGCATACAGTCCACCTGATGGTAAGTGGATACTGTCGCCCGTAGACATCCGACGATACATGCCAACATTAGTCCAAAACGACAAACGTTGACGGAGAAAGGGTTGAGAAAATGGGGAGGGATAGGATGGGAATGGGCTCTGGCACATCTCACTCACTACCGAAATAATACATTAGGGAAATAAGATAAAAATGGGAAATGCAGTACATTTCAAGGTAGTCTTCTGTGAGAGAGAGGTAACGTGGCCAGTCGAGCGCTAACAGCGGCTGTTGGATTGCAGCGTACACTCCCCCCCGTAGAGACATTTACATAACTTTAATTTAAATTAGAACTTAATTTTTTGTTGTTCTATTTAAAAATCTTTTAGTTTTATATAATCTTCAAACAAAGGAATTTTAAGTTTGAAAACCTTAACCAAATTCTTATAAGTCTATACCGAATATAAGATCCATTTGTTCAGAATGTTCAGAAAACGCCGGAAATCATTTTCAAACTAGATCGTGCTAAAATACCTGGTAATCTGAACTCTTCTAAAAACATCCGAAATACATCAGCGTTACCGAACCGAACTATTACGACAAAAACAACACAATATTGGTTTGTTAATTTTATCAAATTCTGACGTGAAGTAAGCGACAAGTTACTTAAGTAATTGAGACGCCACTGCTACCGTTACGAAATTTGTAATCTGTCAATTTAGCACGACATTTTTTTTGTAAAATTATTTGGGGACATTACCTCTCCATTTCTCATTTCTAGTGGTTCAGTCAACTCCTTGTCAGGAACATAGTTTTTGGTATCTGTTTCTCTTTATATACTTAACTTATGTGGTGTTTTTGTAATTATATCAATAATTAATTAATACGCCACTATACCAATTTTAGGCCCGAAAGTCGCTACTAGATGGCGCTGTCCCTAATTTAAACAAGTTAAGGTTTGGTTTCCGAATCTACTATATCAACGATTAACCACCAACATTTTTTATTTCTAAATCACTGAATTTTATTTTATTGTACCATATGCTCAAAAAACCTCATTTTTATTTCACTGCGAATATGCCTGAAACAAAAATATAATTTATTTTAAATTTAATTTATTTTAAACTACAGAATTG
Organism: Sesia apiformis; assembly: GCA_914767545.1. NCBI lineage: Eukaryota > Metazoa > Arthropoda > Insecta > Lepidoptera > Sesiidae > Sesia > Sesia apiformis. The sequence continues at coordinate 4,393,619 of OU611968.1, forward strand.
TATATTTCTTTAGTAATACAGTGTAACAGATAGGAAAGTTACAAGAAAATTATTTAAAAAAGAAATATTTATTTAGCAGATATGAACTTTTTCTGTTTCATTTAGGAGAAATCGGTCGCTAAATTGATTCAAATTTAACCATCATATTTTAGAAATAAAAAATATTGATTTAATTTAGAAAATTAGTCGTTATTTATTAAAATTCTTCAAATATCAACAATTATGTAATTAATTAATGTTTATCAATATTGTCAAAATACTTAGAGATCAAAAGTAGGTTTATAGGTTACTTAAATAAAGCTTACAACAACTTTTGGTTCGTCTATAAAAGTAAAGCAGGTAATTAAAAATGTAGTTATAGAAAAATATTTTAACAAAGTACAAGAATGTAAGAAAGTATTCAGCTAATGATTACTAATTAGTCTCAATGATGAACCAAAGAACCATAGTATGCCTGGCAATCAATAGGAAACAAACATTTTAATTCTTACAAAGTTTGAATTTGGTATCAGTAAGTCGTATCTATTCTATGTGCAAAAGTTCATAGTGTTCAATGACGATAAGTCTTTTCTTTGAGGCAGATCAATCCATTCCGAATTATGATTTAGTTTGACTTTAATTATTTCGCCTGATTGGTAGTTAACATCTTTAATATCACTCAATTTAGAGTCTCCCGTTTTTTATCCTGGTCTTAATGAAGAATAACGCCATGTTTGAGGTACAGCAAAATTTCTAAAAACGTATATTGCAACATAACAGTCTCATACGGAAATGGTTTAAGTCTCGCCTCTTTAGTTGCAGTCACGTAATCACTTGGTAGGTGGATTGACCTGTTTTTAAGTTACCTTTCGATACAACTATGCACGGAGTCACCTTCCATTTGTGTGTGACCCACCTCCAAGTATTTCTGGGTTATAGACATGTCATGACGTACCTATAGAAAAATTCAGTAGGGCATTGGCTAAAACGTTGTTTCGATTTTGTGCACCCCAACCATCAGAATATATAATTGGCAACTTTTTTGTACGACAATGCTTTTCTAATTAATCTATAAGCACGTATGTAAATGTAGAAATTGGCAAATAGGATTCCGTCTCACAAAACTAATCCATAATAATTATAAACCAATGATGATTAGTCATATCATAAACAGAAAAAATATGCAGATTTGTGTTATCGTGCTAGCAATTAAAAATGGACAAACTTTAACTGTGTCCAGGTCAACATTCAACACAATACACTTTGTTCGAATGCATCCTTCTTGTCTTTTCGGGACTATAGTCACAATCTTCTTGAGTTGGAAAATCAGCGTTCTTTTCTATTTCTAGAGACAATGATGGATCTATAATCTATGTATTGTCCTTAATTTGAGTGCTGGATGAGATCTTTTGATACATTTGTTAAAGATCTATCAGCTAAGAATTCGATATCTAACTCTCTCAAAGTATACAGTTCGGAAGAGGTAGGCATTTCATAATTTATCTTTGATTTTTCGGTAATCTTAGTAACCGCTATCTCAGATGTTAATTTTAAAATTTCCGCCGAGCCTTCTACTTGCGAGAAGTTTATTGTGGAATTAGTGCCGATAACTGAATCATAACCAATATAATTAATATGATAATCATGACAATAGACTGTTAGAAGCGATATTGAGTTGAGTTCTGGAATCAATTGGTACCGAAATTGAAATTGCAGAGCTGGAACGGATGAGATCTTCAATAGCAGTCGGTTGCCTATTGGAGGTTCATTTCTCATTGACTAATTTTTCGTTGTTCGAACTTTAAGCAGGATTCGACCAATTTCCCCGGACAATGGTTTCCCGGATATATATAAATATTTATTTTACCACACCAGCTAAATTGACTCTCACGCACCTCCAGATAGAACCACGGATACTGATGATCCGTACACTAATAACTAACACAACAATAATACTATCACAATCAATACTATCACAACCAATAATATTGGCTTGGGTGGTTATAAAGCCATTTATGGAAATATTACTTACCTAAAAATTATTTTTTTTTCAAATAAAACTACTGTAAAAATTCAAACAAGTTTGTCAACAAGTTCGTCAACTATATTACTTTTTAATCCAGGACTGACGTAACAACGTTATCTAGAGTAATCTTAGATGAAGTAAATGGTTGTAATCCAAATTTACGATAAGCTAAATCGTTCCTCGTTATATGTTGGTCGTTAGATTGTCGTTAAGCCTTTTATAGCCCTGTTAGTCAGTGTTGGGATTTTTTTTTCTATTAAAAATACCGAAAACCATACTTCACTGAGATTCTACGAATCAATAAGTTAAGTTAGGTTAGGTGAGATGACAATCAAATGACGCTATCAATCAATTTGACTGGAACATTTAATAACGTTTTGTATACCGTGCTGAAGATCAAAGAAAAACTTGAGAATGAAGAAGTAATGGGGGAGAAAAAGGGGGGAAAAGGTAAATAATTGCATTCAATCGGGTTTTGTTCTCAATATCTCCGAAACAATGAATACAATGACATTTTTACTAAACATTAAATAATAGTATTTTAGGGACACTAGTGCACAAAAAATATCCCTTAACGGCTCAGTGAGGTGATTGATTTTTTTTTTCTGTCACGCTCTAACTCCAGTCAGGGTTATCCAAGAATAATGGATTGTCATTAGATAACACCATAGTTCTTGTTTAACTTTTTTAAATATGAAAGATGTAAAAAGACTATTTACCTGTGCCGGAAAGAAGTAGTATATAATAATAACACAAACTCGTGTTAAAAAATAATTTGTGCTAATAAAATTATTGGAACTTTCTGTAAGCAATGCGTTGACTATGGCAAACTTTCACAACATAAAGTTGGTGAAAGAATTTTGAATATCTGGAAGCCTATTCTACAAATATTAAAGTGGCTGAACGTAAGTTGAACCGTAGCAAAAACTAAATTTCACTTTCCATATTCCACAAATCTTCTTTCTTCTTTACAGAACGTTTGTTTAAAAATTATATTAAAATTATATAAAGAACTTACGTTTCTTTATGAAAAAAAGATGGCAGACGAGCATATAGTCCACTCAGTGGTAAGTGGATACTGTCGTCCATAGACATCCGCAATACATGCCAACGTTAGTCCAGAATTACAAACGTTGACATGCCCCCGGATGCGCCGCCTACCTTTGGAGATATAGGAATGGATTCGGAGAATGGATTGGGAAAATGAGGAGGGACAGGATAGGATGGGATCGGAATGGGCTCTGGCATATCTCACTCTAGTGAGTTGTCCGAAACACGTACGTACATACATTGGGAAAATGGGATAAAGTGGAAAATGCAGTACATTTCAAGCCATTACATGCCACGCCTTTACCGGCGGCAGGGCGTGTAGAAAAAGCAAAGAGTAAGCGGCTTACAGCGAGCAGACAAACTGAGCCATTTCGCGGGCTCTTTGGTTTCGGTAAGCGCATATCGCTGTGCTGACTGACCAACCAAGGAACACTAGCTAGCATGTCGCTAGCTTACGCTCTACGCTGAGCGACTAATTTAACAAAGTAAGCGACCAGTGTTAGCTGAATACGCGGCATCTAAGATCTGTTTACATAAGTGTGTACGAAATCAATATTTTCATGTTAATTTATAATTTGGCGTAACGCCGACTATTAGCCTAATGTGAACATGCCCTTAAAATTATATCGCACGCCGGAATAAAACGATTCAAAACAGTGCTATTTAGGTGCACAATTGAGTTGATTTGCGGATGTGTTGACCTTGGGAATATACGAATGTCTTGTAGATACTCAAGTTAATTAGCCTTGACTTCCCCTGAAATAGCTCATAATCCCATAACAGGCGCTACACACCACACGATATTCATATAGACCGTTTGATACTTTTATTTTAAATGAGTATGCACACTACGAGGCTTTACATACAGCCTCTTATAGTTGAAGCAGAAATTGTTGACACAGGTTGTCCATTCGTGACGCAGCCGTGTCAGCGATTAGATAAACCACGGATCCATGTCGTCTCAGGTCTTTGACACTACGATCCTGTGAGTTTATGCTAAGTGGTTTTTTCTGACTAAGCGTGCCATGGATCATTTCATTCTGAGCAAACTAAATGAACTCGTTCCATAATTCATTGATCGAAACGAAACAGACCTATGTATTAAGCAACGGCAGGCTTAATAACTCTATGTCACTTAATAGCAACACAATAATATGCATTTAGTTCACAAAATAACATTTCAAGTGGTTTAGGATGTCGTTGCTTAACACCACTATTTTATACGTTTGTATCAAACTTGGGGATCGATGCGCGGGCTGTTACATTGAAAATAAATGAATAATATTTTACAGGTTTGTAATTGACCTAATAAGACAACATATTTTCACTATTACAAATGGATTTGAGAAAAAAAAATTTCTTGATCCACCCTAATACACACATACATACATTCAACCTGACACTATATTATAATATAAACAGAAATGTACAAAGTTTGATTCAAAACGAAGCATTTCTAACAAATTGTATAACTTAATCTAAGAGAATACTGACTCTAAAGATACAGGTCACTTAGTTCGAGAGACAGAGGTTCAACTAATTCATTTATTTAAGATTGATATAACTGCAATCGAAAAAAATATATATACGTGTAAGCATGTGTGCATTTTATTATTTATATATGTTTGTATATGTAGATTTGGATGTTATACTTATATGTACGTTATGTATTCATTAGTTGTCGTTGTCCCAATGTATCCAACGCAAAGGCTGCCATAGAATGCCTTAGGGCATTAAGCTCGCCTTTTGTACGATAATGTGTAATAAAATTAGTTAAACAAATAAATAGTGAGACGGACAATAACTGAAACAGTCAAATAAATTGTTTGTTTGTTTTTCATTTCCATTGTTGTTTAAAAAGCAGTAAAATGATTAAATATACCTTGTTTGGTGTCAACTGACATAATGAGACGAACTTTTTGCGCCATTAAAATTAGACCTTTACATTGCTGACAATGGGAAGTGGCGTGACTTACATCCCGATGTCGACACTTTGCGCAACACTATTTAATCGATTGTATGCAGATATCGATATCTTAGTGTTGTGTAATTAATAAATTACTGTTTTATTTATAACTTTGCATCACACAAGTGGATCGAATAAAGGGGATTTGTCATATGTTATAAGGTCAGACATTTTAAACATATGAAATACACAAAAGCGGTCTCATCGCAAATATATGTTTTAATAGCAGGGAGATGATGTACCGTGCACATAATATATGTATGTATAAAGTTTGTATTTAAGTGACCACTTAAAAAATACTAAATGCGCAAACAGCATAGTTAAACTATGATCAACAAAATGACCTATTTTCGAATGAGATATAATTTTTATGGCGGCAGACTGATGATCGATTAACAAAATACTGATTCAATTAAAACGACTAGTCAGAGAGAAAATTTAATAACAGCAAATAATTTATTCCGTATGCATCCCGTTAGCTGCAGAATAATCCGAAAACGAACGCAAAAGTGTATATCAAATTTCATATAAAATTGAGATATATGTAGGTTTTAAAAATATGACTTGCCATCAAAAATCACGGCTCAGCATAAAATATAATACATTCAGCTGCATTATTTCTACTTCTGCCTTCTATTTGCTTTCAGCAAAAAAAATATTTCTGGACAACGTTTAAGGAAATTTTAAATTTTTCTTAGAATTCTAAAATAATACATAAAGTTTAAATTTATGTCTCTGGATGTCTGATTTGATGGATGATGGATAATGCCACCAATGGGAGATAATTAAATGTATAACAGCAAAATGGTGGGTTATGTTTAGGTCTGTTATGACAATGGGGAAATAGGAGTTAGCGTAGGATAGGATAGGCTAGAGTAGAGTAGCGTAGTGTAAAGTAGAGTACCTAATTTATTTCCGTTCTTCAAAAATAGGTTGTTTTATTAATCATAATTTGGCGCTCGTTTGGTATTTTTTGACATCATTTCATTGATCTTAAAAAGTGCGGCTAAAGTTTAATAATTCACATTATTTGCTGGACAAATTAAAAAACATGTATCCAAAACATTAATTGCCAATTTTAGTTAAATTGATTCCCTTAATCTGATGGCACATTATAAATTCTTAGATGATTTTATTTTTTAGCTGTCGTCCTTAATTAATGAGTAATGATCGCCTAAAATAGTAAAATTTTGCTGACAATAAAAACATTGTAAGCTGATAAAGATATGCTGCCAACTTATTATTTTTGCTACCAAGGATAAATTTTATAGCTCACCAAATTGCTATAGATTAGACGCTCGTTTAAATACATGCCTTTTCGAATAATTAAAGTACCTAAATAATTTTAAATTGCTAAGAATGTCATCACCAAGTCACCGGAGTCGCGGGACTCCTGTTTTTTTATCATCAGAGAACCTAATCCTAACCCATTTTTAAATTTGCTATCATCGTTCTGGTGCCCATTCAGTATTTTCTGCTGCTAAATTAAACAAAATACATGATGTAATTAAATTAAGTTTACCGTAATAACAAATGACATACTATTAACTTCCTGGTATTTAATTTTAGTATCTAATACCAATTTAACTTCCCGACTTCCCTTACACTCGGTTTTTTTTTAATCCGATCACTTTCTCCCTTAACTCCCTCAATCAATACTATGACCCAAGTTCATATACCTACATACCTAAACGCGACATATAAGTCTTTACCCGCATAGATTGTTTTTTTTTTGGTATTTTGATCCGTTGACTAATATAACCTTTGTTGGAACTGTTGCGAAAGTTCCGTCTGTGTACTAAAATACGTGTAATGTCAAGGGGAAACGTGATAGGATAGGAACTGGTATTTGATGCTTTGTTTTGAGTAAATGCTAGAATCTGTCCAAACAATTCAAAACAATTTTGACATTTTAATTAATTCATTATTATTTAATTTAATTTAATTTAATAATTATTATTTAAATTAATTTATTATTCGACAAAGAGCTAAAGTCACCAACGTATCTCATGTAATCAGCATACTAAAGTGGCAATGGGCAGGCCTTATTTACTACGGGACCGATGACCGATGGGATAGGCGAGTCGTACCGAGAAACGCAATGTGGAACGCCCTATGGCCAAGTGGACTGAACCTGGCCTGAAGTTTACCGGTGGTTGAATGAGAAGAGCCGAGGATCGTGTGTGGGGAGATAGGCTGATGGTATGCTGTGGTAATTGTTTTATCGCAGCAAATATAAATAAAACTTTACAATACATAAAAACTATACTCTATAAATTATAATTTAAACATTTTCTTTCATTCTGTTTTCAGAGTAGGCAAATTTTATTTGTTGTTTTTATTCACTTTCGTAACAATACAATTATCTTTATGTAACATGTAACATAGGCCTATATGTAAATTCAGACATATAGAAAGATATTGTTTATTATAATCTATTTCGTATTTTTTTCCGTAATCCTGATTAACGCAATATATTATTCACGAAGACAATAATTCTAGTCCCTTGGGGACGTGGTATGAAATGAATTAACGATGGCCGCCATCTTGAAATGACTCTGTTTTAATCAATTCTTAATACCTTTCCCCCAGTTTCTGATTTGAACATTTAAAATTAATTGTAACTTAAGCTCTACTTAAGTTGAGCTAACGTTAATTTTTGTTTGTCTAGGTACTTAAGTATTTACTCGCACACTTAAATACTTACTTAAATGATGACATTCAATATCGCCTTCATTATCGAAGTTTTGGGTTTCTCAATTTAATTGACTGCACCTAAATACAATTTATGTAATGTCCAACTACGTCGCTCAAATAAGGTTTTGGTATAAATTCAAATCGTTCTAGTGCAAATTGTGAATTTTGTAAAATTCCAGTGAATTTGTCTTGAAAAATAAACGAAACACATAAATTAATGTTCCGTAAACTTTCACAAAAATGTTTTCTTAGAGAAGAATTTAACACCATCTGTGGAATTTTACAAATTACGATTACAATTAAAAGTACATACTTTACGTAACAATGTAACATTCTAACGTATAGTTCTGACTTGTTTTTTCTTGAAACTTATTTTAAAAACTTTTTGAAGTTGTTTAAAGTTAAAACTTTATAATAGAAATTACAAGTTATTTTGGTGATAGAAAAGATTGTCAAAATTGATAAACGCCATATTAGTGATTTTATGCTCAAAATGCTAAATAATTGGGTACTAGTGATCGATGATTCGTTAGCGGTTTTTATGATGTAATGAAACGTATAAAGTTTTTAAAGTAAAATATATAAAAGTTTTTAAAGTATTTATAAAGGTAGGAAATGCACGAAGCGATGATTTTCAGTTGTGAAACGCAATTTTTTTATGTAACTCTTAAGTATTGGAAGTCTGCTCAGACAAGTTGAGCTCATTTTCCTAGTTCAGAAACCGGGTGTTTGTTTATAAATAACAATTCATGTTTCTATATTTTATATCTCCAATACTTACAAATTATAAATGATGATTTAGAGCAAATAAATGTGAATTAGGACGTGACAAAGTAAATTAAGAGTAACAAAATAATTAAGATTATAAGTTAAGAATTTGACTTTAGATAATCCGAATAAACCTACCTACTGCAGAGATAATTTTCGAATTACCTAAAAAATAAATTTAACAAATCGAGTAAAAATAAGTCGTCAAAGGATAACTTTAAAGTTTAAACCGTAATTACTTTTAGTGATATACGAGTATTTAACTATCAGTTATGAAGCTAATTAATACCCCACAATATAAGCGAAGATTAAAATGCCGTCGGGTCGAGTAGTGTCGCCAAATTATTCACAAATAGGATTATGCAAGGTCGACGGCGCACCCGCATACCCCCTGGTGTTACAGGTGTCCATGGGCGGCGGTAATACTTACCATCACGTGGGACCGCTTGCTGGTCCAATCACTAGTTGATAAAAAAAAATCGAATGTAAAACAGTAATATCATGTGTTTAATATAGTAATAGGGGACGAAAGCTGGATCTACTATTACGGGCCAGAAACAGAGAGGCATTTTGCACAGTGGGTATTAAATTCTGCACAGTGGTTGGGCATTCCCTTCTGAAAAAGTTCCAACAAAATTGAAGTAAGAATGAAATATCTGAAAGAACCCGCGATTTCGATTTATTTCCAGAAAATACAAATTTGGAAGTGTGCGTTTTATGAATGCGATGCCGTAGCTAGGTTCTAAGTGTCCGTTGAAGAGACCCCTAAAGAAGAATGATCGGAATGCATTTCTCGGTGGTTTGCTTGCATTGAATTAACACCTGTGTGCTGGACCGAATAACGGGTCTTAAGCCTCCGAATCCGATGACATGACTACACATGAAAATGGATAACAACAGAGCTTTTCTCAGTGTTGCGATTTGTAAACAATCAACACAAATTGTTATATTATTTACTGAGAAGCAGCGTTTACACAATGGATGTGTCCGAGAATACTCAAATTTAGGGACAAATTATAATTACCTACCTTTAAAATGTATACGTAGTTATTAAGGGTTTTAATTTATTCACGAAGAACATGTTATTAGGTACTAGTTTAAAAAAAAAGATGTCATGAGTGATCCTAAAGAAATATACATAATATTACAATAGTAATGCGACCAAGAATTGGAGGTGGGGACAGTGCAAACCCTCTGTTTTGCTGTATATTTGTTTTGTTATAAATTTATACAAATATTTATTTGCTGTATTATTTCCTTAATTAATTTTTTATTTATTTATGTAATCTACAGCCTTTTATGTAACTTATTTAACAAATATACAAAATATTGCTAGTGCTAATGGCCAAATACAGATTACGCTGACATTAATACAGTATTTAATAGATTGTGGGCAAGTAATGGGTGTTTCTTTTATTAATAATACATATTGATTTGTGTTTGCATTGGTGTGTCCGTTGTGTGTATTGTGCGTGAGTGTGTGCCCCAGTGTGAGGGTGTATTTATTGAAGATGATCTTTAAAATATTTGTGGGGAAACGAGTTTTACGAGGTATTATATTGGTTTTGATGCTTTTTTTAATTTTAATTTTTTCTTACTTAATAAAAATATAAGTATAATAATATTTCATTAGTTTATTTACTAGTAAGTTTTAGTGTGAGTTTCTGTTTTCATTCTAAACCTCAATATAGTACGTCTGTTATCAGAAAAAAAAACAGGACAGACTCAAACCATTACATTTTTTAAATGTACATTTTTTTTTAATTCCAAAAAATTATTCTGTTAAACAATAAAGTAGCTTTAAACAAAACAATAGTTACTGGGTTTACTAATGAAGTACATTAGTGCAATTGATTCGGTGTAGGTACAGTTCGTTGTACCGCATTTTTTTCGGCATTTTCCGCATTCAAATACAAATCTAACAGATAACGGAACAGGCGAGCAACTCTCCGTTATAATTATCGTATTATATTTGTTCAAATGTCAACTGAATAATGGCGTCTACGTCATAGTAATGACAACCTGGCGTTATTATACGTCTTGACGTAAGTACGAACAGAGCATTCCCTTGTAAGAGACTATCGAACATTTTTACACAGAGAAGTCATAAAGGAAGGGTTATGAATTTGTCAACCTATCTATACATGCATGTTGTATGTATGTATATATATATATATATAGATGTTCAATCACCGACCTAAAGTTACTGAGATGTCAATCTATTCGTGTTACTTACTCATTCGACACGTAAAGAACGAAAAAACCCATATTTAAAAATACAAAATTCAATCGAAAAGTATGTTCTTTTCTTTAATACAAAAGAAAGTGGCAGACTAGGAAATAGCCCACCTGGTGGTAAGTGGATGCAGCCTTCCGTGGACATCTGCGATACATGCCAACGTACGTCCAGAATGACAAATGGAAATTATTTAGGAAACTATTAGGGAGATGGATAATAGAAAGTATAACAAAACGAGATGATTTTCTCATCCCATTACACTTCGCACTCTTCCTTGGGAGGAATGGAGTGACATGGAGAGCAGTGTATAATGATATAATATAATGAGTATAATGTATAATGACGTTCATTTATTCATATAATGACCATTATAGTGATATTATAAATAATTAAATAACATCAATTATTTTTTTTAAATGCAAGAGTAAAAATTAACCTATTAAATTGTCATTACTTTTAACTCTAAACCTGTGAGATAAGCTTTGTTACGACTGCAATAAAGATTACCATGAAGCATTAAAACTTCAATAAAAACTTCCTATGATTTTTACATACAACTCACTGTTAACAAGTCAAGGACAACAGGTAAACCGTGAAAGATGCAAAAATGGCTCAGAAAAAAATGTCACGTGATCACTATGGTCTACAACACACCACCGATGACGTAAATCACGAGCGAAAGCGGATAATAACATTTTCTTTGCACAAAATGCCTCTCCCTATAACGTCCAACTGCAGCGCACAGGCCTCACTAGTAAATCACTGGGGGTTTCGGGCGAATTGGTGGATATTATACTCCCGGTTTATTTTTTATTTGTGGCTCATGCGGGTATCCTCACGATATTTTCCCTCACCGCCATGCATGTGACACTCTTTGTACAGTATTAAGTACTAAACAAATAATGCCGGTCAGTCGTTTTCGTATTCCGAACAAACATGAAGAGATGATGAGTGAAAAAGAAAGAAACAAACAAACATTCAGAATTAAAAGTCCCAAAAAAATTACAACGCCTATACATTACGTATATACAAACTATATGTTCTTGGAAAGTGTGCCATAAAAGGCGACTAAGGGATAACAAAGCCGCTACCACAAGCCTTGAGGAACTACACCAGTAGGCACTAAAAGAATGAACTTGTCAAACGTACCGTTTGACAGCTGGGCCAGCGTTACCGTTTTAAGGCCATACCATAACCTTATGCGCGAGGGATCGCGCATAAGGTTATGGTATACGGATAATAGCAAAATCATCTGCCATTGGTCTTATTTAGTTTTTTTATTGACGAATTCGACAGACGAGCATATAGTCTATCCGATGGTAAGTGGATATTGTCGCCATCGCAATCGAATAATACTCCACTCCTAAATCACTCCTTTTTCTTTTCATTTACACCAAGCCCTAAAGGCACCTTTAGGTACCTCAACCATTGTCAACACTCATAGAAGTACGATTTTTGGTAACAAAAAATGGTGAAAAAATCAAGAAGCGAGCAAATAATGTCAATCAAATATTGATAATTGAGCCAAATATTGATATGGTGCAGGATTTTTGAACTTAGTTCTTGGAAGTGTGATAATGTGAGTATTTAATTTAATTTTAGAAGATGAAGTGAGAATTATTTTTGGATCAGGTTTTTATTTCTGCGTAATTTTAATGGTATTTAGTAAATGATATACATATTAACATGGACATTTCTGGGATTTTCTGAATAATAATCCCGGGAACCGTAATTTATTGTCACTATATTTATTAAGGTACCGTGATGGTTTTTAGGGTTGTAACGATATCTCAGAGGTAAGATAAATAAAATAAAATTATTCAATGGTACTTAATATATTAATGATTTACACGCGTTAATATAGATCAATGTAAATAAATAAGTGGTTTATTTATTATTTATTTACTCTTTGTGGAATTTAATGAAAGCAATTTTGCTTTCCAGTTTGCGATTTTACATCTCCTTTAGATTTGCAATCCTATTGGTCTTTTCAAGAACTGAAGTGGTAAGGGGATTAGGTATGAAAGTGGTAACAAACAGATAAAGCAGGTAAAGCAAATGATAAACAAGAAATTAGTTTCTACCTTCTTTATAATGGGAGAATTTCTGAATGAGCTGTTCAACCTGATGTCAACTTCGGGTTTTTATAGTGATATCTCTCGTCTTCAAAGTGCGATACTTACTTGCGATCCGTACTTCCGTGACAAGGAGCTGCAGCGTACTGTTCACATAAAAATAAAATATCTTCAAGACATTTTATAGCGCACACCCGAAAGTTGTGAAACGGACTGGCTACTGAGATTTTTCCACTTGAGGAGAGTTGAGAATAGGATTCTGCAAAGTCGGCAGCGCACCGTCATCTCCTGCTGTCGCAGATATTCATGTGCGGCAAAGATCACACGCCGATTTGTGGGACGATGGTCTGTTTGCCGCCTTTTTTTCTATAGAAAGTCTTTAAATTATGAAAATGTTAATTCGATATAATTTAATTCAAAATTTCTATAATTGAATTATCATAATACATTCATTAGTTTTTTCAATCCATTCACTTGTTTACTTTTCAATGAACAATCATTGATTTTTTTTTCAGTATTATTCAGGCAAGAAATTCTTCATAATATTTATTGATACCCTCCACCGGTTGCAAATTAATCTCCCAATGTAAATTAAAAAAGCCTACTCTTAATTCCACTCTTTCTATTCCAGCATTAGGATGTCGCCGGCAGCATCGTTCGCGTCACGATGGGCTCGGGACAACCTGACCAGAGAGCTCTCATCCGACGAGCTGACTGTCCTCGACCTCTTCCCTATCACATGCGAGGGAGATGAAGTAGAGGCAGCCAGGAGAGCTAGGAGATACTACGCGGCCAGAGCTCCTGGAGGAATGACGGAGTTGTGGCATAAGAGACATCCGGATGACGAGGAGATACTCTCTAGTTGCCAGGATGCGTGAGTATGACTTTACTACTTATATAAAATAAAAGGAAAATTGGGGCGCTCCAACTTATGGTAAGTAGTCACTGTGACCCGTGTACATCTGCAACACTAAGGAAGATGCAGATGCTCTCCCGATCTTTCAGAATTCTATTCACAGCTCTCTTCAGTAGCTCGATGTCGTGGTTTAGTGGCAAAATCTCTGTTGAAATTTCATTCCACATCTTTCGGGTTCGGTGTATAAAATTTCAAGGAACTGCACATTTACAAGGACGTACGAATTAACCGCGTGTCCGTGACGAGAGATGCTACTTCAACGGCCCTTTCCATTCAGAACAATCTTTACTCATCTCTTTCCGTTTTCTATCGTCTGCTTAATAATAACGCCTGTTCGGACGCTGGTTCTAAATTTCTTGTAAAAGTGGGATGAGATGTTTGGCTGTCCGATAAGCGCCGCACAGTTTGCTTCTCACAAATGACATGTGATTGTCCAAGATTCATGAGAAATAAAGATTTTTCGGAGTTTCCCAATGTTTTCCACTATAATATGAGACCGCTATTTAATTGTCCACAAAACTGCTAGATAGCTGCACGTATTAGGTGAAAACGCCAAATAAAGGTTTGATGATTTATCAAACTGAAGCCAATTTTATACAAAAGATAAATAAATTCAACAAGCCTGAAAGATTGGAAAGTTGAAGTGACAATGATCGATTCAATAACAACCGCTGAAGCAAATGAGTGAGCAAGTGGAGAACACGTACTGGTCAACGCACTGTGGGACATTGTCCGACCAGATGGAGTGACGACCCTGAAAAGGATGATGTATGAAGAATGAATTTGAAAAGTGAAAGATTAAACATTGTACCTTGAGTCCTCTCTTAAGGTGCACCATGAGAGGCCTCCTGATCTATATCGATATCGATATAGCCTCCTATAGCCAACAATGAATAGATAGGGCATGAATGTGATACAGTTAACGACGAATTAAGATTTAAGCCTTTGCATAAACTAAATAAATTAAAATACACTTCTATAGTTATATGGAAACCCATTCCAGGTCGCTGAGCAGAAGACTGAGTTATTAATTGTTTAAAAGTGTATATGTGAAAGAATGAAACAGATAGAGGAAGCTGACTGGTATCCAACTAGTATCTTTATAAAAACGAACTAGGAAACAAACCATACATTTTTTACAGTAACGTAGTACGTGCTTGAAGTTCAAATAGGTTCTAAAATACAAAACTTTCCATTGTGTCCTAGTACTGTGTGTTAGGCTTATAAAATAACGTCAATAATTACTTTTTTAACCAAATTATACACGTCTGGTTCTTTAACATATTTTTTGTTACTTGAAACCGGACAAAACACATTGTAGATTGGTTCTTTATGACCATCTTTAAGACTTTGCTCCACTGTTGTTAGGAACTGTTTGAGTGTTTGTGTGTGTGTGTACTTAACTGTGAGTTGTAAACAAAGATTTAATAATTATTTCTGAATTATTAGGTTTAATAATAAATCTGTGTTATTATTATTATTATAAGTTATTTAAATAAATAAACATTTTCATCAATTCTTTGAAATATTTATGAGGTTATCTAAACAAAGGGACCTTATTGTCCGTATGCATTTATTAAGTTTGTTTCCGTCTGCCCGAAACCAGAAGTGCGGTCCATCCTCATTTCCTCGATACGGAGGTGTCGCACACTGTTCGGTGCAAAAATTATTTTATACCGCGAACCCGTAGGCTGTGGAACGAACTGCCTCAAGAGGTCTTTCCATTGAGCTACGATATGGGGTTCGTCAAGAGAGCTGTGAATAGGATTTTGCAAGGTCGGCGGCGCGCTCGCATACCCCCTGGTGTTGCAGGTGTCCATGGGCGGCGGTAACACTTACCATCACGTGGGACCGCTTGCTGGTCCGCCCACTAGTCTATAAAAAAAAGAAACAGCCATTTTAATATCCATTGGTAGACATAAACCTCCACATGCACATTGACTCATGCATGAGGAATGTATAGCCTTAAAACGCCATGCAGGCTAAGCGAGTTGGCGAGTCGACGCTTATAGAGGTGGTGTAGTTCCTTTTGGCTTATCGCAGCGTCCTTGTTATCCCTTAGTCGCCCTTTACCTGCTGGAAGGAGATGGGGTGATGCTATTCTGAAGCCGGTCAACACAACAGGCTAGTAGATCAAGAATAAACATCTTTTTATTACAGATACATTGTTCCACTGCGCGCTCGCAGCGTTGGTGGCCGGCGCATAACTCTAGTGCGTCTCCCAGCACCAACTGCGTTAGATCGACCTCTCTCTGCTAAGGCGTTGCTCTCTAGATGGCTTATGATATTGGATATCAGGTTGGATTATTATATTTCTAAAATAACCCAATAATATTGCACAAAAAAGTCTATAGTTTGCAGAACGCATAGACAATATAACAAAAAATATGCATCTATAGACTTATTTCACACTGTAAAGGCGGTATTTACAAATAATCTTTATAACAAAACTCATTAATGATGAACTTTTTTAAAGGTATGTAGAATTATACTTGATACCATACTTTATGATACCTTGATACCTTGATATTGATATATATATATAACACAAACCCCCACACACACTGATGCATGCCCGCACACACGCGCGCATTAACGCACGCACTCACCGTCACACGCTCACGCGCCCACATACATTATTAAATTTAGATAACTTTTATTAATATAACACATAATTAATTTATACACCTTTTTAAGTCTTCGCTTGAACGTTTGATCAATGCATTATTACCGAAGTTCTGCACATGTCCATATTGAATTAGAATTAGAATATTATATTCGATAGAAGAAATAAGTCCGTTATTGGCAGTAAGTTTGAAAACAAACTGTAATTTTGTCTAAATATTTATAAGTGCTGTGTGGCTTTGTTTATATTAAAAATTGTAAATAAAATAAAATATACCGGCCCAGTAGTGAGTATACTACTCGTACAAGAGTCCAGTACCACTAATAAAAGAACATTAATGAAAGATGTGATTTAATTACAATATTTCAGATTACGCGAAGATCCCTCTCCTGGCGAAGAAGTAGTCTTTATTGACGTAAGCGACTTACAGCCCTCACATCTCAAGAACCACTTCCGAGGCACGTATTGGAAAGACTTCGTATGGTGCATGAAGGTAAAACCTGAAATTATTTAGACCCACAGTACATTAAAGATAAAGAGCGTCGCTGAACAATCGAGCAGGGCGCGTCTAACTGGCTGAGTTAGCTCTCTCTCACGGAAGACTACTGTAAAACTTATCAATGCGTCTCAGTTATTTTTTTCTTTATGTTTATATATGACAGTGATGAAATTAGCACATTCTTTAAAGGGGGAGCGTGCACGCTGCATTTCCACAGCCGCTAGGCGCACTCGACTGGCCACGTTACGCCTTTCACACAGAAGACTATCTTGAAATATACTGCATTTCCTACTCGATTTCCCCGATGTACGTACCTGTTTCGGTAGTGAGTGAGATATGCCAGAGCCCATTCCCATCCCATCCTATCCTATTCCTCCCCATTTTCCCTCCCATTACTCCCAATCCATTCCTTAATCTGCAAAGGTAGGAACCGCAATGTTGGGCCGTGCCAACGTTTGTAATTCTGGACTGATGTTGGCAATGTTGGCATGTATCGCGGATGTCGATTGGCGACAGTAACCGCTTACCGTCAGGTAAGTCAGACTGTATGCTCGTTTGCCTACTTTTTTCTATAAAAGAAACATCGTGTATACGTACAATTATCATATAACTGTAGGTACTATAATGTAATAATTGAATTGGTTTTCTTTTTATATATGGCAATAGTGCAATTAGCATACTCTGCCAGTGGCAAGTTTTCTTCGCAATAACAATTTGAAAGTCTAAAACGTATTCTGTCAAAGTCCAGTTCCGTCCAAGTAAATCAGGAGTCGCTTAGTAAAGTGATAGTATATTTACTGAGGACAGAAGAGCTCCTCTCCAAGAGGACTCCTTAAAAGCACACGTGAAACCCACTATGCTTTTATTTGCGTATCACAAACATTATGCACAAAAAACACTGAAATTTAATAAACTATCACTAATAAATCACAAAATGCACAATACACAATTTTTATAGTAATCAAACAGAAACTCACATTCAATCTCGAGTTCACGCCAAAACGTGTTTTAGTAGTGAGTGTGAGTTGCCAGAACCAATTGCCTATTCTATTCCGTTCCATCGAATAGGAAGTTTAATGAACTCACTCTATTGTAGTTCCTAATCCTCCCCCATCCCTATCCAGTTATTATTTGGATTCTATTTTTTTGTATGCTAATCTTGTCTAAGTTTAGTCTTGTTCGCACAATGTGGGACGCGCTCGGGGCAGGCGGACCGACCACCACTTGAAGCAGTTCGTCGGTGGTGGCTGAATGAGAAGGGCGTGTGTGATGACGAGCCTTGGGAGAGGCCTATATCCAGAAGTACATAGACATAGGGACATAGGTTGATAGTATGGAATGGATGTATTTAACACAGATAAAGAATACAAAATATTCTAGACAATAATTAAAAATAGCTTTTTCGGACATTTACAATATTTTTTTAAAACGTAGGACATTTTTTTTTAGTTTTAGTGATAGAAATTCCCAACATTCCGACTAGTTTAATTGATTACTTCAATCTTTGAACTAGTGGGAATAATTTTTCCCACTGCTGTTGTATACGAGCTGTTGTATACGTATATTACTATCAGTGGTATCTCATTGTTAAAATAATTTTCAAAGTCCTTTCAACAGATACAAATTATAACCAAACATTGTTTCCCTTTCAGACAGCCTACCCCATCAGGTTCTCCGAGGTCCACGTGATCAACACCCAGCGTTTAAAGACCATGTCACTACTCCTGCTACACATAGGCCTATATCCCTGGAGACGTAAGGTAGTCCAGATCCACGCGAACGCCGAGCAGATCAACCACGCAATGGGCCTGGACTACTTCCCGCTAGAGGGCTTGCCTTATGAGTACGGGGGGAAAGCTGGTGCCATGAAGGATTTAAATGGTTGGTATCTTAAACTTGCGTTTCCACTAGCCGATAAACATTGTTGTCATTCTTGGTAGCAGAAGTAGCAAACGGCAGACTGCCCACCAGATGGTAAGTGGTCACCACCGTCCATGGAGACCTGCAACACCAGGATCTATTGTAGGTTCCTGTTTACAGCTTTTAGGAAGAGCCCCATGTCGTAGCTTAGTAGAAAAACCTCAGTGGGCGTTCATTCCAAACTTTCGGTTTTATGGTATACACATAGTGTCTTGAAGTTCTGTTAAGAAAGTGCCCTTCAATGACGAAAGGTATGATAATTAAAATCCAGAGTGTTAAGTATGAAGTCGCAGGCGGTTGAAAAAGCAGATACATATTAGACATATCTTAGACACATTATGACAAAATTAAGGAACAATGTTATAAGAAGAAAATTCAACCAGGCAGTCTTATTGATTTGATTGATTGTGACAACCTTGAAAAAGAGAGTTGTGACTGAGTTAATAAAGCTGGTATTGTACAATCCCGTGTTAAGTAAAGTAATTATAAATAATACATAGAATATATGGAATTTATATTTTAACATATAAATGAAGAAAGTAAGTAGTTGATTAGAAACTACATCCAATGGTACGGGTCGGGGTATAAATTGATTGGCAATAAGTTTGATATATATATTTCAGTTGCTTATTTCGCTGTTTTGCTGTAGATACATGTTCACAAATAAATAAAAAAAAATAAAAAAACTTTTGATCGTCATACGAATATCGAGCTGATTAAGATTGGGACTAGACGACGCGACGGCCAGTCTTCGGCTCTAATGAAGTCGGGAATATTCCTTTCTAGCCACGCCTATGTTGAGCGAACCTTATGACCTGGTGCTGAGTTTGGTGAAAGGACCGTTCTTGGTTAAGGAACAGGGTGTTGTTAAGAGGCTTTACAATCTTGTGAAGAATCTTATCTTGATACACTTAAGCAGATACACTTTTAATACCTTTTTCACATAAATATGCTTCAGTCACTTTTTGATAGCTAATACCCCACCAAACCATTCCTAAAACCGGATAATGGCCACGTTGCACCCTAGTGACCAATAGAGCCGCTGCTCTCTAGAGTTATGAGAATAAACTCGATGGTTCCTCAATTAAAAATATTAAATAATAAAAATATTAATTAATTATTAAAATGTTCCTCAATGGTGAACATTTTCTCGTCCGTAAATAAAATTTGTCTGTGAGCTCCCTTTGCGTATCGCCAAAGAAGTTGTTTTGATTTAGTACCACCCTATTTTTTTTTAAATTATCAATTAAGAAATGACCAGTACGTCTTTTGTAAGCAGCACTCCTAAATCATCTTTTATGACATGGTTCTGGGTGCTATATTCATCTCTCTGAATAAAATCTTTTGCTTCCGGACGATTTCTTCTGATCTCTCCGTCACACCTTTAATCGTCTAGTTAGTACGAACAGTGCATGTACGACCAGACCTTTTTCTGTCACAAACAGAGGACGTTTCACCATACTTACCAATGGAGATGGAGATCTCAATGGACATCAGATGGAGAGTTTTAAAAATTGCCTTTGTCTTCATGCCTACTTTGTGTAATGCAATTACAGAAATAAGTTTTTCGTTATCACCCACTTCATTTTAATATTAGTAAAATATTTAATAACAATTGGCGCCAAAATGAGAAATAACATATATTCTTCACCTGAGAATGACTGATTCCAAATTCAAATTATTTATTTTTCTTCATTTTAACTGTATTTATGGCCAGATTAGGTATAAATCGTCTTTTTGTACAATTGTTTTACAGACGAATGGACAAAAAAACTACTCTCAAACTCAAAATGGCTGCAATCAGAAGAACGAAAATACTACGAGACTGAACTAAAACCAGAAGTACGTACACGCACTCGCCACCGCAGTGCAGTGCGTACCCTTAGGAGCAACGGTTCATACGACATGATTACACGAACACATTCCTGCAGATCCTTACACAGGCATGAGGACTTAGACGAAGGAACATATGGAGAGTACAGGAGTCTGAAACTGTCATCTGAGAGAGACTTCTATGTATAGTGACTGATATTGCAACTCAGTGCGTACTCATAGAAAAAACTGTTTATACGACAGGATTGCACGAACACATTCCTGTAGATCCTTGTAACGGCATGAGGACTTCGAAGAAGGCGCATATGGAATACTACAGGACTCTGAAATAGTCGTTTAAGAGAGACTTATATGTATAGTGAGTGCTATGATGATGTGAGTGTTATTACAGTTTAGTGTGTACTCGTAGGAGAAACGGAACATTCCTTGATTGACCAAATAAAGCTTTTTATGCTACATTTGACGGATGAAGTCACTTATTTCTTAATGAGAATAGAGAATAGCATTAATCCTTATTAATGTTGACTACATTTTTGCAGTCGGATCGAATTGAAAAATACTGAGACGCTGGCTGTATCCTTATGATGATTAAAAAAACGCGAGCTAGTGAACTAGATGATTGTAAAATGCCCAGAAATGTCTAAGTATTCCTTACAATAATTTAACTAACTTTATCGACTTGTAGGCATGCAGTAGGCATGCACTGTATAAAAAAATAAATTATGATTTTTTTTTATTTATAGAAAAAGGCGGCAGACGAGCATACAGTCCACCTAATGGTAAGTGGATACTGTCGCCCATATACATCCGCGATACATACCAACATTAGTCCAAAATGACAAACATTGGCACGACCCCGGACGCGCTGCCTACCTTTGGAGATATAGGAATGGATGTGGGAAAAAAGGTTGGCAAAATAGGTTTGGACATCTCACAGGTTTGGTTGGATAGAATGGGCTCTGGCACATCTCACTCACTACCGAAACACGTACGTACATTTAGGAAATAAGATAAAATGGAAAATGCAGTAAATTTCAAGGTAGTCTTCTGTGAGAGAGGAGTAACGTGGCCAGTCGAGTGCGCCTAGCAGCAGTGGGAATGCAGCATGAACTCTCCCCTACCGAATTTTTAATTTTTTAATCTACTTTGGAAGTATAAGTATAGTTGAAATAAGTAACTATACGTACAGGTCGCGCAAGCTAAGTTGAACACAACAACACATTAACAATCTATGTGTGTGTGAGGCGTACAACTGTTTATTCAACGCGAAGGAGACGAAATGACACTGCCCGCCTCTCTCTTCCGCGTATAATCTCATCGACTGGAAAGAGATAGTTGCGACATACTGTATATAGAATTTGTATCAACGTGAGTACTGTGAAGTGCCCAACTAAGAGCGCGCGACCTGTACATCAATACCAATGTATGGCCTTAAAACGCCACGCTGGCGAAATGGGTTGGCGAGTCCACTCTTTTAGAGGTAATGTAGTTCCTCAGCGGTTGTGGTAGCCGCTTTATTATCCCCCAGTCGCCTTTTACGACACCCATGGGAAGAGATGGGATGGTGTTATTCTAGAACTGACTCGCACCACAGGATCCGATTAGGTAGGAATTTAATTGTAATGTTGTAACGCTAAGCGCTCGATGCTTGAGCACTGAGTAACCGCTAATGAACGCTTAAGATTCGAGCGTTAAACACTCGTGACCGTTACAGTTTATTTCTTTACGTTTCATCATCATCATCATCTCAGCCCTTGGACGTCCACTGCTGGACATAGGCCTCCCCCATTGTCCGCCATTTAGACCTAACGGCAGCGACCTGCATCCAGCGGGTGCCCGCAACCTTTATGAGGTCGTCTGTCCATCTAGCACGTTTACGTGCCATCTTTACGTTTAATGGTCTTAAATCCCTAATATAAAACGGTTAACGATTAAGAATAAGTTAAGTTCGATTAAGTTCGAATCTAAAACGAGTATGGTTCTGAAGATTTATTAGTGCTGACTTAAATTTATTAGCGCTCAAGCGCTCGGCGCTTATTCTTACAACGCTAAGGTATTATTGTCTTTATTACAGTTTTTATACTCAAAAGTACCTATGCAGTAAGTATTTATTTGTAAGTCAATTCGGTACCTATGCAGTATACAGTAAATATCATTAAAGTATGTTCGTAAAATTAATTACGGTGTTTTAATTACGGTTTATTATAATTCGAAATAATATTAATTACCAATTACGTGGTTTTATTTGTTCTCTCTCTAACTCGTACGTGTACGTACACGTACGAGTTAGAGAGAGTTATCATAATTAGTTTTCATGTTAAATCAAGTGAAAGTTGGATGGACCAGCTGGAATTATGAAACGGTGATTTTTTCATGTTTTATAGTACAATTCTTGTATATCTTTTAGTCTACGCGAGAAGACTCAGTCTGAGTATTGAGCGCTACGAACATTTTAGACAGAACAGCAAAACCTTACACGTTTATAACTTTTAATTTATTACTCAAAATATATTTATTTTTCTCTGGTACTTATACGTGTTTTAGATTTTTGAGTTATTTTAATGACACGTTGCACGCATCAAATTGGAAGACAGAAATAAAGTTTAAATTTATTATTAAAAAACCACCTGTGTACAACTCCTATATAAACACTTATATTGAAATAAACTATCTGAAAAATTCTGAAAACAAGTAATTTTGTATATTTACTACACACACTTGACAGATTTGTTTGTTTTCTTTTATGAATTACTGTACCATTTTGATAATTCAGTATCAGACTCAAAACAGTCAGAACCAGATTTATTTATTGTGGCGTTGATCTAAAATACCAATCTAAACAGAGATAGTAAATATACTTAAATAAATCTAGATTATACCGTATTTTTTTTTGGAGCACCATGTGCTTTTGACATTAACGTACCTACTTATTTATAACCCAGACATCAAAATGAAAGAACGTTTTCGACGGCCTTTCCCGCGCATTTAGCGGAGTGCAACAAAACAAACTGGCCGCACTTAGCGCTACCAGCGACCAGTGAAGGGCGCCACAGACCGCTCGGCGCTGGCGAGTGCATTCAATGTAGTACTTAGTGAAATTGGATTCTTTACACAGCACGACTTATAGACGTGACAATTCTCTGGCACTCCACTAACGTTTGTTTTCAATATTGTTTAGATAAGTCGATCTGACTACTCATAGACACCAACCAGTTGGAAGAGCTGGTGTCCGACCCCAATCTATCTATATCTATATCTATACATATAATAAAAATGTAACTGATCGCTGTCTGTAAATGGAAGATATATGAGAAAAACTTTATCAACGCAATAGAACCAAAAACAATGATTGTTAGAATTTTTGTCCGTTTGTCTGTTTATCTGTGCGTTTGTGCGCGCTAATCTTAAAAAACGGTTTTATCGATTTGGGTGCGGTTTTCACTAATGTATTGTGGTAAGCTTCATTTACAATTTAGCGTTTGTTTTATTTCAATCCGTTCATAAATAAAAAAGTTATATCAATTTAAAGAATCACGTCGAATAAAGACGGTGTTTATAAACTAAAGTCTAAAACTAAAACTAAAGTTGCAGGCAAAAGCTAGTATCGAATAAAAGCGACCAGACTGCGTTGGCTCGATCACATGGAGAGGATCACGCTGTAAAGCGAGGTAGGGTGCCCAAGATTGCCCACTTAAGATAGGATATAAGTAGATTGAGAAATTATTTAGAGAACAAAAAACCTTCCTGCGTCCAACTCCTACATGAACACGTAAATTTATAAACAAAAAATAATGAACCAAGTAAATTAATGAAATTAATGAAATAAGTGTTTGTAGTAATTATGAAAATTATTTGTTTCATTAATTTAGTTTATTTCAATGTCGTATAGGAATTGGTCACAGGCGGTTTTATTTTTGTTATTTTTTCTTATTTTTAGGTTTTTAGATGCACGGAATCAAATTTCTGCTAATTGATGAACAACGACATTTTTACAAGCATTTGACTATAATGTCGAATTGTAAATACCATGACATACCATCAGCCTGTTTTTCCTCTGTTAGATATAGGCCTCACAAATTATAGTTGTCGAACTTCGAATTTCGGATTGCGCAATCATATCTCCTGCACCAGACTTCTAAGTTTATTCTATAACGTTGTATTTGCGGTTGCCGACTATTGAATCGATAATGAGCTGCAGAAGAGTTTGTATTTATTCGAACACTCCCAAACAATTTAAAGATCCTGAATGCATCCTTATAATAGGCCTGCTGACAATCCGGTCCCATTCAAATCAAATCATTTATTTTGAAAGAAAATAGGTAGCATAATATGACGTTACGTTGTAGATACTTAACATTATGCCCTGCCTCAACAGTAGTCCAAAGGATAATTTACATCTTAATATTAATTAAATAGTAAAACAGACAATATTGTTCAGAATAATAAATTACTGAAAATTGCAGAATCTCAATATTAAAAACTCGTCAACAGTTTACAATAACATTTTTTTAGTCAACATAATACTTCTCAACCAGGAATTCGAAAATACTTTTCTTAAATATATTTAAGTTAGAACCCTTTACAGTGTCAGATAGTTTATTGTAGATGCGAACTGCACATACAAAAAGCGTTCTTTTTCATTGTTTCTATTCCTTAGTTAGGAACATATAAGTTATTTATAATTCTAATCATACTGTTATACATATTACAGTTCCTTTTGAACAGAAGCGAGTGCTTTTCTACAAATATGCAGATTTCTATGATGTAAATACAGGGTAAGGGCAAAATGTTATTTTGTTTAAATAACGTTTTACAACCCTCGAGTTGTACAGTCCCACTTCATAGATAGCTTCCACACACTTCTTTTGTCCTTTAAAATTTTAATCGCGTCAGTTGAGTAGCCACATAGTATTTATTATACCATATCATATAATAGACTACACGTAACCGTAGTAGGTTGAAAGTGCAGCTTCTTTTGACACTACTCCTTTCAATCCATTTAAGCTTGAAGCTGCGGACAATTGCATTAAAAAAGCGATAGTTAGAAGAGAGATTTTGATTTATTTAGACAGAATTTGTAGAGCTTAATGAACTCTATGCAACAAGATATCGTGGTTAAAATATATAAGATATCTTGCAAATTTACAACTACTGAACTGATTTAGCTCACGAAGTTAACCAAGATGTAGACTCAAATAATGTTTGTGCCTAATATTTCAATCCATTAAGATATGCACTCTGCAGTTTGAAAACAAATATCCACA
Organism: Sesia apiformis; assembly: GCA_914767545.1. Taxonomy (NCBI): domain Eukaryota; kingdom Metazoa; phylum Arthropoda; class Insecta; order Lepidoptera; family Sesiidae; genus Sesia; species Sesia apiformis. The sequence continues at coordinate 4,419,477 of OU611968.1, forward strand.
TGTCGTGATCACCGCGATGTGGTGCACTCAGACTGCGTTCGATCGACGTCGATCGATGACTGTTTTCAGTAAGTGTCAATCGACAATGTGAACTGTCATATATATTATAGTTTTATAGTCGACCGATCTCGACATAGTTTTACGATGTTGTCGGTCGATGCAGATCGAACAGATGAAGTAACACCACCAATCGTAGATTATAAAGAGTCATATAAATCCATCTCATAAAATAATTCGCGATAATGAGCGTTGATCCACCGCTGAACGCGCTTTCTAATCTCTCTCTTCGTTAAAAATATTCGCTACACTGGTTTGATATTTGCAAACAGCTCGATATAAATAAAATGTGGTAGCCTTATTAAGCAATAATTACTAGCCTAATTAATATTGGTACCCAGTTACAACTGGAAGAATCACCAGGTAATTTTGAACACTGCATCTTCAAAAACATATAATCTTTTCACAATCTGTCCCAGGACATATTATGATGTACCTAATATTATTGTTTCATTTTTTTATTATTATTATGATGCACATTCCTCATGCACATTCTTCCGTGGAAGGCCCATATCCAGCAGTGGATGTTAAAAGGGCTGATTATAATAAAAATATGAAGAAAAAAATCGAAAAAGGTAAACAATCCCTGTAATCCCGAAATTAGACCGCCCAAACAGACATACAGACATCTCCCTTTATAACGTAGAACTAGAAATTACCATACCCACGGATTTTAACACTACAAAGTAAAAAAGACGGTATTGTAAAACAATTCTGTATAAACATTTAGTACATCGGCATGTCGAGCCGGCAAAACGGCGGCACGCAATGTTTTACGCACTAGTAAACACCGATAGATTGACCATGATTTTAGATTAGATTCGTCTTCGCTTTTTTTTCTTTTTAAGGTGCAGTCTACGTCATTGAAGGTTGACGCTTATTCTAGTAATCTAACCTTTGACACAGCAACTCTAAATAAACAACGAATGAATAGCTTTTTATTAGCAATTATTTTTACACCTAGATGTTCTTGTTCTCCCCGGTTTTGCCTTTCCCTCGATCTGCTGATCCTCGATCTGATGATGATCTGTAACTTTTCATATTTCTGGTTGCATAAAATGTGTTCTGAGTATTCAATATTTATTTTCTTTTATAGATTTCATAGATCTTTACAATACCGATACTTTGAGTATTGAGTGAAATAACATTTATACTGTAACATTTATAGGTACCTACGTCTCTCTACTTCTATCTCTACAAAGAGTAACTATCTCTAAACAACAAGTAAACAAGAATTACCTATCTCTAAAAAGAGTTTAAAGTGCACTATTGATCAGAATTTGTAAGAATTTGTGAAATAAATGCATGGATATCTGCGATACATGCCAGCCTTGGGCTATATTTTTTCTATAGAAAGACAGACAAACATGGTGGTTACAAATAAATTCCTATTCAATGGTGAAAATGAGGAATAGCACGTCGGTGCTTGATCCGGCGGCAGAAATGGCCTGCCCATTGCCACTTCAGTATGCTGATTCTATGAAATACATCAATGACTTCCATTATTTTGCGAATCTCTTCGTTTCGTATCTTATCTCGTAAAGAAGGTCCGAGCATGGCTATCCGAACTAAGTAATATTGATGACGCCTTCCGTCGCCCTCCATTATACATGGTCACCCTGCACTAAATAATAAACTATATTCGGGTATTTACACTGCACTAGTACTACCGAATTTGGCAACACTTACATAACACTGTTGTTAAAAATACAAGTGGCTATTAGAAATCATACTTCTTGACGTAATAAATTTTCATGCGTGTAAATTTCATGTTAGTATTCTAGTCTATAAACGAATTAGTTACAAGAATTAGTTTTCCTGGTAAACACTTTGTGTAAAAACATGGATACTCTGCGAGTAAATTCTTGATAGTTCTTGACCTTACAAAGGCAGCAAAAAAAGCTATCCAGCTGCTTGAGTCAATATCCAGTGGTTGAGGGTTTAATAAGAATCTGTTAATTTCTATTTTTAATTATGTATACTACATTAGAAAATTTCATCATTTTTCATTTCTTACCATAATCCATCTAAACCATATCGGCCGACAGTTTAGTCTGCAATGTGCAGTGGCTCTTAAATCCACATTGTTAAAACAATTTCCTAAAATTATTTTTTTATTAACAATAAATAGATTATTCATGAAGGATAGTTAAGTTTCACATAACGGTACCGGTAATTCAACAATTATGTCTAATGAATCTCTTCAGAATACATTCTTATGCAAGCTTTCATAACCGCACGATTTTTGCGAATGCTCTTTAAAACCGCAGATTTTAGTTCTTCTGTTGGTAAACGTTATGCGCAATTTGTGACCACAGTCTCGAAGGTATTTAGCTGTGTTTCAAAATTACTGTAAACTCGTGCTTATCATGGTAGGTATGAAGGTTTGAACGCCAGAAGGGAAGCGTGGGACACCCACTGGTCCTGACTTGAAGCGCAAGTCCCGACGACTTGAAGAAATTTACCGACAGTGACTGGATATACGACTGGAGGCATAGTGATACCTATAGATGTTTTCTTCTCAAATGAGCGGTTTGTGACCAGATATGCTGTGGAATTCTTAGAGTAATCGTTATAAAGAACGTAGGTACGCATTGTTTTTGTTAAAGTCTAATGTACCTTCTGTTGTGTTTAAATAAAATAAATTTGAAGAACGGAAGATCGTTTATGGTGGCAAGGCTTAGAAGTGGCCTATATTCAGTAGCGGAGAAAATACATATTATTATAGTGGTATATGGTCAAACTGCGTCTTCGTTGGTGCCAGACTTTTATCTAGCCTAACCCAATTCGGCACTGTACATTATATTCCGTTCTTCTTTCATTAAACAATGCCTAAATTTAATATTGGTATAATCTTAATGTTTAGTTAAAATGAATTTCTTCTCTAATATCGACGAGCTCAATACTATTAAATATTAGCGAATTTATTAGCGAACAATTTACTTTTCATATCTTTTCTATCAAATCTTTTGGTAGAAGTTCTTGTATGAAACAAGAACAATTTGAAATGATATTTTATCTTTGAAATTCTCTGTAACTTACATACGAGTATAACTGCAATATGAGAAAGCATCGACAGACATTTTCTTGCGAATTGCGTCTGCGCACAATATAGAGAAAAACAGTATCGGTGTAAGGCTACTCGCATTTAACGTAGAACGAAGTTTCCGAATTTTATGCTCCGGTAAAAAAAATTATACATTAAAATTTATTAAAAAATAGAAAAATAAAAATAGGGTATTATTTTGGGTAGTCGGCGTCGTCTCACCAATGTTGATTTAAACACAGTTGACCCTATACTTTAAAACAATATGGTCATCCCTTACTGTTCGACTGTCAAGGATCTTGGGTTAATCATTGACAATTCACTAAGTTGGCGTCCTCGTGTAATGGAGGTATGTCAAAGGGTCATTAACACTCTGGGTTGTCGATATCGTTTTAAAAAATCCTACCGACCAGGACAAAGACTGCGCCTGTGCAGGCACTAATTTTGCCTTTTATTGATTCATCTGATGTATGTTACAGATGTATGTTATAGCCAAGAACTTCTCAAGAAACTGGATCGTCTGCTCAATAACTGTGTTTACTTTATGTTTGGTTTGTGTGAGTGTGACCACATGTCGTCCCATCGTTTACAGCTTAAATGGTTGCCAACCAGACTACGTAGAGGCATAAGAATATTATGCATGTTTTTCTCTGTTTTATACGATCCATTTGTTCCTGCACATTTGAAATTTCAATTTCAATTTCTGGGTGATGTTCACAATTTTCATCTTCGCTCTGCCGATAATGGGTATGCCTCTATGTCTAGCCGTGCAAAGTACCGGCTTCATGTTTTTTTTTATATAAAAAAGCGGCAGACGAACATACAGTCCACCTGATGGTAAGTGGAAACTGTAGCCCATGGACATCCGCGATACATGCCAACATCAGTCTAGAATGACAAACGTTGGCACGCCCCTGGGATGCGCTGTCCACCTTTGCAGAATGAATGAATGAATGGAATTAAAGAATGAATTGGGAAAATTGGGAGGGATAGGATATGGGATGGGAATGGGCTCTGGCATATCTCACTAACTACCGAAACACGTACATACATTGGAAAAATACGATAAAGCAGGAAATACAGTACATTTCGGGGTAGTCTTCTGTGAGAGAGGGGTAACGTGGTCAGTCGTGTACGCCCAGCGGCTGTGGAAATGCAGTTTGCACTCTCCCCCTACAATTCCTTCGCTTGAATAGCAGTAAATTCTAAGATTTTCTACAAAATTATTTACCTACTATTATTCTTCATACGATGACCTACGTCTAGCAAGAAGGCTCAGGAGAGGGGAGGCGAGTGCAATCAGACCACCGCAAGCGATGACTCATATTGCCGTTACATATTTTACCACTTTAGTCTTTAAGTGTTATGGCCGTGATTGCGTTTACGGCTGCAATTTTATGCATTCGAAATGATGCTTTTTATTCTTTCAGTGCGAATACGGGTACCTTAACCAGTCCTTTTATCCACCTACGGGCCTCCTCATTCACATTGTATGGTCACATGGATTCTTAGATTGTGGTGTGGTGCATGAGGGATGTGCGGCCCCAAAAAGCCACGCTGGCCAAGCGATTTAGCGACTCCAGTCTTTTAGAGGTGATGTAAATCCTCGGGGCTTGTGGTATCCACTTTGTTATTCCTTAGTCGCCTTTTACTACACCCACGTACTTTAATTACTTGTGTAATTACTATACTTTAATACACAGATATGTCGTTGGATAGGTGTAGATAATAAAAAAGTGCTAAAATAGAATTTAAAAACGTACGGAATATACCGAAATCTCCCTTTCGACTGTCATCGGGCTATTTATTTTCAGTTCTAATGGTATTTAAATTATACTAAATCGGCGACGCACTAATTCTTGTATATAATACACATGTTATCAAGTATATCGTCTGCTTGCAACTTGTTTCATAAAAAGTAAACTAAAGCCAGCAAATTGTAACAGTGCAAGCCTGTTATACCACAGCTGCAGCTGTTATACAGCGGTACAGTGATGCATACGAGTACATATTACTAGGTCACTCCTAACAGTTCCACCACGTTCTACCCCAAAAGTTCACCACCCTATCAAATGCAGCGTTCACGCCGCGTGACGAAATCATAAAAAGAGCGCACCGTGTAAAACGGAACGCATTCGTGACAGCGCGTTAGCCCGCGCACACAAATTTAAATTCAAAAATAGAACAATAACTTTTAAATTTTTAATAGAAGACCAAAACCCACAAACACGTTGCGTTCAAGTGCCAGTGTGTTCATCGTAGAGAGATTGGAGTGTGATTTGATTTTCGAATTCAAAGGTGATTTCCTTTTTATATTTCTAATGGGTGTTTCTTAGTGTTGTGTTTCCTGGATGCGATTGTTGGTAAGACTTGTATCTGCTTAGTTGTATTTAGAAACTTGCATTTAAAACATTTAAGAGAGACAATGAATTACAATAAATTGATTGTGTTTAAAAGCACCTCGACTCTCAATTTGGATTAGGGTTTTTTAATAATAATAATAAAACCTTTTTATTTCTATTGTCAAAAACATCCACACCAATATATATTTACATATGAGACTTAATTTGTTTATTGCTAAGAGGCAATCTGAGCAATTGCTGAATTGATTTTGGTTTAGGCTATTTCTTAAGCACGTAAAACCCATTGTTTAAGTACCTACTATTCCTTGTAGGTTTCCAAGTTAAGTCGGGCCTCTAGTTGCATTGTTAGTTACTTACTTACTTTTGATCAATAAAATAATTACGAATGTCGGATCGAAAACTCCATAATTATATACGGTTAATATATGTATTACAAAATCATTACAGAAGAAAAGTTCCGATATAATCTAAGACACAAAATTATCGTAAAACTTGTAACTACGGGGAGTGCAGTTAAAAGGTGGGTAATGTTTTAAGTGTGTCAATTAAAAGTATGTATGGAACAAGCAATATGCGAGCTTCCAAACAACAAAAGAAACCAAATATTGGTTTCTTATTTACGAAATATTCACATTTTTGTAAAGTTGAGTGAAAACATATATTTTTGGAAACTATTAGTTTATGAATCTATTTTCCCTTACCCACACTCTCATACTAAACACATAATAACTAGGAACAAAATAGTATGGGCGTATACGAGTAGGTATGCCAGTTGAGTTCCTAGATGAGCCAAATCAATTCAGTAGCTTCAAAATTAAGAAAGCGTATAAGAATCGCATTAAAGAAAATGATAAAAAAATTCAATATACAACAAACGCATACATACAAACAAACTCATACATACAAACAAACGCATACAAACGATATTTAATATCATTGGACTCATGAGACTCAAAATTAACGGAAAGTAGCAAAATCTACCCCCCCCCCCCCCCAACCCCCCACTGACGCCTGGCGCGTGCTAACGGTGTTTTTTAGATGAATACTAGCATTGCTAGTATTTGCTCGCGGTATTGTTCACGAGGTATACACACTGATGTTTTGTATAGTAAACCTGTCTTAAGAAATAACCCAGATAATAGTGAAAAACGCATTAAAATCCGTCCAGTAGAACCAGTACCTAGTTATATGGGAACAGACAGTGAGAAATACGTATAGATGTTACATTGTATAAATATAGAGTGTATATAGAAGATGGTCTGGCAATTCTTCTAATTTCATGATCAATCCTTAACTCAATACTCCGCTGATGGTCCGCTGATAGCTACTGTGAAATATAGGCAATTGTTAAAACAGGAGTACCTACTACTATTTATTGTAATTATATAGCATAAGTTGCTAAAAACTAAATCACTAATACAGGTATAAGTATTACCTCACAAAATTTTGTTTCCGAATAACGACTTATAATAACCTAATTACACTCAATTTAGCAATAAATAACGGACTATCCTATACGATTTAGTACCAATTACCTTATGTAATCGCAGATGATATTGTACTTGGCTGAATAAGGCGTTTTTTGTCTTCCACCTTCCTATTGAAAAAATTGTCAGTCACGAAAAAGAACCTGTAATTAAAGACGCGGCCGCTGGACCGCTATTCAATTCAGCCACCTGTTTTAGAACCACCTCATCTGTTCACGTGGGTTATAACAAAGCCGCTACCACAAGCACTGAGGAAGTATACAACCTTTAAAATAGTGGACTCGCCAACTCGCTTGGTCAGCGTGGTATTTTAAGGCCATATATCCCCCGTGCACAAGACAATATGCATGGGGAGGCCCATGTCCAACAGTGGACGATAAAACGGCTGGATACAATTACAGCCTATGCTACAACCTATGTTTCTCCATTCCGGAACTGTACGGACTTCCTCTTATTTCGGGCCATTGTTTATTCTGGACAAAGGGATTTCAGGCCATAACCCGAGACCACCACGCGGGCCAAGTACAGATTGATGAATAATATGCCCCAGATTTTTTGTTATTCAAAATCACTCCGGTTTCCTTTCACTGGCGAGATAGAGAAAACTAAAAAAACATACTCAAATACAAATTTATTGGTACAGGTCGGGGTTGGAAATTGTCAATGAGAGCCGAAAATACTCATATTTTATCGCTTTTTAATCTTCCATTATATTAATAATATAGCGACTGACTTAAGAAAGTGAAATTCGGCATGACAATTTAGTAAGAAACCAAAACACAGGCCCAATGAAGTAACTTAGCTTCCTTAAAATATTATTTATTTTCCAATCGTTCGGGTTCACAGTCTGTTATGTATAATTAATTAGCTGTTGCCCACGCTTCGCTCTCGTGGATTTAAGTGCCTTGACACAAGTTAAAAAACGAAAAAAGTTAACGAAAAAAGTTTAGTTAGTTAAAAAAGAAATAAAAAATATATCACGCCGCGATAGAATAGTTAAGCGATTCTATAAAGAAATTAACAACATGTATTTTCGTCCCTGGCATAATTTTGAAAAACTCTAAAACATGTGTTAAATTATTTGTATTGTAGAATATTTATACCAAGTTTCAAGTTAATAGAATCATCAATTTTTCTTTTTTCCATACAAATCTTGACACCCCGTTTCATGCCTTTAGCCGGTTTCGGCTCGGCGTTGATAGTTAGTCAATCAAGACATTTTTCTTTTATGGGTGTAGATATAGATTATTCGCAAAAGTTTTAATTGTTTTGAATTTTGCAATAAATATGTTAATTTATAAACTTTCGCGTTAAATCAATCAAATTTATCGTAGTCGACTATAGATGGCGCTGTAGTCGTGGCCACTCTATATAGCAAAACGTCATGAGGAACGTGACTTCCGCGCCGCGCTATTCTTATTACTCAGTGCCGTTATAGCGGGAATAGATGTAATTATTCGGAAAGCTGATGGGAATAAACTATTAATAGAGAAAATAAAGTAGGTGGCACCGAAGTCTAAAAAGATAGAAGGGGCATGACGCTGATTAGAGCTCTGAGGTAACGCATAATAAATAATTTACCATAATATTGTCAGAAAAACTGCAAAAATAGAGCGTAAAAGCGGCTTACATGATGGTAAGTGGCTACCGCCGCCGCCCATGGACAAACTCCATATGAGGTCGGATTACGGAAAATACAACTTACAAAAAAGGCCACGAGCAGAATCCGTGGCATCAGTCTTCGGGAACACATCAAAAACATACTGTATATTGAGCCATTCTATTCATGTCTATCTCTATGACGCTGTTAATGCTGTTAATGGTAATAAGCTACTATTAGAGAAAATAAGGTAGTAATAAGAAATCGGGGCAATGGACTGGCAAAGTGGGCAATAAATAAAAATATGTAATTCAATGGCCTCGATAGCTTGTGCAAAAACATTTTGCACATTGCGCATGCACATTTGTGGAGCTACAAAATATGCAATTTGGGCGTCGATGTTTTGTTGCATGCATGATTAATCGCTATCGATAAGCAGCCAATCCATTTGACAAATATTTTTCTCATTAAATGGCGAAAATCATATTAAATTGAACTTTTTAAAGTGGAATCAAGGCACTAAAGTCAAAAGAGAAATAATTAATTAGCGGCAAAATATACCTACGGAATGGGCAAATTAAAAGGTCGATTAGGTTTAGGGTCTCTGGTCAATACATGGAAATCCCGCGAAGCGGAACTGCGTCGATTTTGTGATGATATTCTATGTAATTATTTATTTCAATTATTCAAAAATGTGTAGTTTGTTTTGTTGATCATGATTTGCTGCTCATTTAGTGTTTGCTGCTCAATTTTGCTGCTCTTTTAAACCTTGAAACCATGTATTATTAATATTTATACTTTTACAAAATAATTCTCTGTTAATTATTATTTGAATCTTCATCTGACGAAAGTCTGATCAACTTACAAAACGCCTCGGAAACAATACAGTATCTTAAGTAAGTGATTATGTATCAAATATTATTATTATTAAATTGTATTACTTATGGTTGATTTGATATTTGTTTTCTGTTTCGTCCTTACCATCCAAAGGGTGACTATTTATATTCTCGTGTTACTTACTTAAATTGTCTTTTTGCAACATATATCTATTAATGAAATGAGTATATAAATAAAATATATACCTACTGATTAAAAGAGCGGTGGTATGACAGCCTATAATTGGGCCATTCTAATAGGTCGGATTTGACATCTGACAAACCATATAATCCACCGATGTGAAATATTAATTGTCACTCAGCGTCATAGTATCGTGTAGTGGTATAACTCGATCAATTTTAAGCGTCGTTTTCTTAGAACCGTTGCGTCTATGACAATTAATATTTCACATCGGTGGATTATATGGTTCCTCATATGTCAAATCCGACTTAATTAGAACGGCCCAATTATAGGGGCATCTGTTCTCATCAATTCTTTCATTTACGAGATCCTTGGTTCAAATCCTCGGCCCGTACCACTGGAGTTTCTACGTACAATTTTTCAAAAATATTACTAGCGCGAGCTAGCTACCAGAATGAAGAAATAAATCTGGAGCATGAGTATCCGCACTGGGCCCATGTCATGTGGTGGATGAACCCATATGATGACACGAAATCCTCAATAAAATTACTCAATACGTAGTGGCGATTATCCGAAATGCAAAAAATCACTATTCGCGTATACGAATACGACTAATTTGCCTCATTATTCACGAGTGTGAATAGTACTTGACCTACAACGCACTAGCTTGTAAAATGTGTAAGTAGGTAGGTAAGTACCAATTTAAATAGTACTTTCTTTTGGATTTTATCTACTTATAGGTATCTATATAATTTTAAATTAAACTAATAAATCACTTACAAATTTAACTAGCAAATTGTTAGGTACTTATCTGATTTTCAAAGGACCGTGTAATCTTATAAGTAGGTAATTCTTTTTGTAGAAAACTTCACCTAAATTGTGCTTTTACTATTCATTCATTTGGGAAATTGCGCATACGAGTAGAAATACTTCGAAATTGGCGAATAGGCGGCGCCAAAAGGAATACGAATAGGAATATTCGATTCATCTCTTCAAGGTAGTAATTAAGTAACAGACTGTTTTTCCCTGACACGGTTCAACTTGCAAGCTTCGTGCTAGCTCTGGACACCTCATTTTGGTACAGGTCACGTACAATACTGCCTCATGAAAGGCAATGAACCGGCTTCTACTGAAAGGGGTTCAATGAACTTAAAAACAAAACATGGCCAAGAGCAAGGTTTGAAAGGTCACGGCTTACTTTCTAGACTTCAATCTTCAATGATACATACATACCTACTATACTTAATGTAATTATACAACTATGTGGTGGACTTTTTGGCGGGAACTCTAAAAGTGAAGGGTGAGTAATTGTTATAAAAATAGTGGTTTTTTTTTATAGAATAAAGGCGGCAGATGAACATACAGTCTACCTGATAGTGCGTGGATACTGTCGTACTATAATTTCACATCCGTGGTACATGCCAACATCGGTCCAGAATGACAAATATTGGCAGGCTCCCGAATGCGCTGCTAACTTTGCCAATTAAGGAATGGATTGGTAGAAAGGGAAATGGGATGGAATGGGAAAATGGGAGGGACAGGACATAATTGTGGGTTTTAAGATTTTATAGTGATAGTTTATTAAACTTCAAAGCGTTTTTGTGCGTAATGTTTGTGATAGTCAACAGGGCCGTCTTTACCAGGGGGTGCAAGGGGTGCGGTGCACCCCGGGCGCTCACCTTTTAAAGGTAATGAAAAAATATAACGCTATAGTAAACAATTACACAATAGGATATTTGACTGTCATAGGATACACAATAGGATATTTGACTGTCATAGGATACACAATAGGATATTTGACTGTCATAGGATACACAATAGGATGTTTGACTGTCTTAGGATACACTCCCGCACCCCGGCGCAGAATAGACTTAAGACGGCCCTGATAGTCAAAATGTACTTTCACGAAGTTCAACTCTTGTGTCCTCAGTAAATACACTACTTATTATTTTACTTAGTGACTCCCGACTCCTGGCATACCTACTTCGACGAGACTCGATATTAACGAGATGAGTTTAAATTATTTTGACTTTAAAATTTAACGATTACGAATTGCGATATTTGCGATGTGCCAATTGCGATATTGCCATAATAAAAAAGAAGAAAGAATATTATTAATGAAGGAAAGAATAAATCTGATAATAATTATAATAAGTATGATGAATTGATAGAATATAAAAAGAGAGATTAAGAATAATAATTTTGTTTTTATATTATGAAATAAATATAATATATTAACATTACATATAACAGCGCCTCCATTATTGTAAACGTGAAATTACAAGCTTTCTTTGTTGGTAAAATATTTTACGCAGCTTTCAACAGATGGCGCCACTAGTATTATTTACGACAAAAACATCGTATTTGTCAAGTAGCTGTTTCCTACGGGTAGTGGGGGGGGGGGGGATACGTTCACTACTCCCTTAGTAGCCTTTTAGGACAATCACGGGAAAAGATTACAGGATATTACAAGCCCAGATATCAAACCACAAATATTTATTTCACGTTTACAATATAGGTACCTATCTACAAATAAACGGTTCCACTTTCTGTACTAACCATCTCATCACTAATTAACTTTACATTTGTGTGTTTACAATCACTGTGTATGCGTGTTAACATAATCAGTTATAATTCATAATCAATCTATTGAAATACTAAAGAATGCTGATAAATTATATTGATAGGTGCATCTTAAGACGCGTCTTGATTTGCGCACCTTACACAGATTGTCAGCTTGTCAGAGCGGGACGTTTTTTGCGTCATTAACTGCATTCAATGTCGCTGCTGTCATCAATAAAGTAAGATGATCTATACCGCTACAATAATATTACAGTAAGAATTCTTGTTGAAAGTAGATAGTGATGTGTACCTATGTTACCTGTGTACCTATGTTAGCAAAATATAAATAGCAGAATCTCATTAAATTACTTTGGTAGATAAAATGACAAGAGAGAGTCATGTCTACCAGAACTGATTTAGAAGTCCGTTACATGGCAAATGTGTATTCTTAGACTTTCTATGTGTTAACACTCATGTTGACAGAAAAATATGATTATGATAATTAATTGTCTTCAAGTACTCGTATTTATTAATAAATAAAAACAAAATAGTTAATTGTACAGTTAAATGTAGAATTTTATAATTAATCTATATTATAGATAATATTCCTAAAACGAATTAATTAACACATTATTAAACTTCTGTCAAACATTCATAAAATGTCGGAAAGTACATAGGATATATTTTAGGCGTGCTACAAAAATCGAATTAAAAATTAAAATTTGTATTCACACATCGACTTTTTAAATTTATTCCGTGGGCAACGGTTGAGTCACGTAAAGTGCCAATTAACGAGGCGAATCAGAGCGACTTAGAGCTGCTCATGCCCGTGACCACTCGAGAAAGGCAACTGTTGCTTAACGTTAAGGTTTGGATACATCGAGCAATTCGACCACATACATTACTAACTGCAAGACAGCTTTAAATAACTCGAATTTTATTTATATTAGTATCTTTGATTGGTTTATGATTTAACATATTTTTGCATCACATGACAAAGTAATTAAGAACCAATTAAAAACTTTAAAAGAAATACACGATTCCAGTTTGCATGGCTTCACTCGCGTGAATTCCATAGAAAATTTGAAACTCTGACCTCTGACATAATTTTAAGAATACTCGCTTATTTTTGTATTGTTGAATATTTATACGAAGTTTCAAGTTAATTGAACCATCAAATATCTTTTTCATAGAACCATTTGACCGTTTGACCCCTATAGAGGTTTAATTTCCAGAAATCCCTTCACAATAAGTCTTTGCGTCATACAAGGAAACAAGATGTCAGTCAAGACATTTATGTTTACCTATAGGTATGTATCGATAATCACATTAATATTACAAGTTTGGTACTCACAAACTGCCTTAATAAGGCCAGATGAGAGTACCTACATATATCCTGACTATTGCTACTTCAGCTTCTTAATTATTTCAGTGATTTTAGTTATGTCGAATTCCAGCTTTTTTTATTTTTTTCTTTAGAGAAACTAAAAGACTCTAAATTTTATATTATCTATAAAGTTAACCGAATTTAAAATTCAATACTTTACATTTATCTAAAGAAAGTGTCAATTTTGCTTCTTATTTATATATTCCGTGATTGTGCTATTAGCTCGGTGTGCTTAAACCCTTACAGTGAAAGTTAATGTTGTTAAAAAACATATTTTTGCCACACGAAAACAGTCACGGCACGTAGCTACCTAAATCGTGTATTAAACACATTTTTTTTCATCACATTATGTGAAAAAATAACAGTTACGTCTGAAATTACATTCTTTGCCAGTCACGAGAATAGAAGTCCAGAAAGAAAAAGGCGGTCACGAGAATATTCGATGAAGTACAGTGAAATCAACGAGACATGAGCTTCGAGTTTGTGTGAGTGCAGTTCGACCCATTTCGACAATCAGATTGGACAATTCAGCATCCACACACACATATGCAAAGATCATGTCTCGTTGTACAGGATTGAATATTTTAATTACGACTTATAAATAAGTCATTGCTAGTTCTTCAGTCAGATTCTCTAGCTTTATCTTTTCTTCCTTTTTTTACTTTTGTCAGCAACATGTTTTTTTCTTATGCGTTTCTCTTGATATATCTTATGTCGATATTTTATTTTATGTACACAGTTTAGGGGTAACTAGGTAAGGTATTACAGCATTCATGAATTCATTATTTTGTTTATTTTTGACTTTATGTCTATGTGTTGTGTTGCGTCAAATAAAACAGTGTTTTTCTTTTTTTCATTAGTTTTTGTATACATCACACTTATTCTTAAGTATGGAGGTTTGTATATTTGTGTATTTTGTATTTATTTCACTATATCATCTCATTTGAGTCTTTCACGCGCCTCTCAATTGAACCTCTCTGACCAACCCAAAGATTAGCCGGTAGAGAATGCATTATTAATATAATAATAATCAATAATCACTTATTTCGCAAGAACACAGGTTACGAAAGTGGTATTAAATTTCATACTAATCATCCCATTGTATTCTGCCTTTAATAGGCATAGACGTGACCACGATTTTACGTAGACTGTAATCTTTTAAACAATTATTAAACCTTGAACTTTGACCCTTGTACAAAATACACAATGTCTGTCTATTTGTGCAGTCGTAGAGCGGTGATAGCCTGGGGGTATCTGTACTCGACTCACATTCACATTTCGGCGGTGAGGGACAACATCATAAGGAAATTCGCATGCTGGAGATATGAAACAAAACTGGAGTACGCCGCCAATCTGCAGTGCATCCTAGTGGTGGATTATGGCCCGAAACCTCCCAGTCATTTACTAAGGAGACCTGTGCCATGCAGTGGGACGTTATAGGCTGATATCAATAAGATCGAGTTGTTACAATTTCTACCATTGTATGTATAAGGGCTTTCATTCCTGACACGATACATTTCAGGACTTATGATGCGTTATTTAAAATATCAAAATAAATCTCCGCACAAAAATCCAGGTTTATGATAGATAATTTTCCTTTTATTCAGCCATGTTTTTTTCTACTTTTACTGGGATAAAAAGTCCATGCTTGTTATGTTGAATCTCAGCGGAATATGTATCCTTAGGCATAATCTGTGCTTTGGTAGTAGCCAATGGAGTGAATTGGAGTGAATTAATGAATGGAGTGGGAAAATAGGATGGGCCATCCCATAAATCTCCGACTCGACTCGGAATAGGCTCTGGCATATCTCACTCACTACCGAAACACGTACGCACATTGGAGAAATACGATAAAGTAGGAAATGCAGTACATTTCAAGGTAGTCTTCTGTGAGAGAGGGGTAACGTGGCCAGTCGAGTGCGCCCAGCGGCTGTGGGAATGCAGCATACACTCTTCCCTTACAAAACTATACTATAATATTGTATTAATTTACCATACCATGAGCTTGTGTCTCTCCACTGCTGAATATAGGCCTCGACAAGAGACCGCCTACTCATAAGTATTAATTTAAGTGAACTTAATTCACCTAGATCTTATTTCAATCAGGTTACTTAAGTCCACAATTTAAGCTACTTTATTCACCCAGGTGAATAAAGTAGGGTGATATCTAATTTCTATTATCGTATCATATCTATTCATACTCTACTCGTATACAAATATCCGCTTCAGTACAAGTTTTATTATCGTACGCTCGTGTTCGAGAAATTCATATCATGTAAACAAGCCGTTACGTATGGTGTCGTCACAACCCGTATGGGCACAAACACACAGAGCCAAGGTGATCGTTTCATCATCATAGCCATAGCTAAGTTAACTACTGACCACTTTGCTGCAATGTTGCACAACGGAATGTCGTTCTTGATGTATTTGTGCATACTTACGCCTCTTCAAATTAATATTGTTTTAGCATTTGAGTTATTCGCATGGTAAGGTAGCCCATGCGGAGATCTGCCAACTTTTATCATTACAAATTTATCGCGGTTTTCCATGGGTGACTTTATAGAGAAAAAAGGGCATATAGTAATCAGGTTTTTTTCTTTATGGAGGGCAATAGTATTGAGGAAGCTACGTATATACAAGAGACCTAAGAGGTATCGCTACATCTTCTTATAATGAATACAATTCACAATTCCTCACTGAGTCTGCGAAGTAAATTATAGTCGAAAACCCCCTCATGATGGCCTCAGAAGACGTGTACCCTGCAAATAGACGTTTTGGGTTAATATCGATAGAACACCGTTTGTCAACCTTTTTAGGGCCGCGACCCTGAAACGGCCAAAAATAAAATAAATCCCCCCCCCCCCCCCCCCCCATTAATAATTAGGCGCTAATTATGTTTTTTTACAATTTAACATTTGATTATAAATCATTAATTTAATATCGTTCGGTTTTTCGTGTATAAACGCTTAATTTTTCTTGACCAACGGCGACCCCCCTGAGGTTCGCGACCTCCAGGTTGAGTGCCTTGATTAACCACACATCTCTGTCACAAACCATTTCCCAATTATATCTGATATTATCTGATGTACAAACATAAAATCGTACGAATAGTCCTCAATGGGCCGAATATACACACAGACTCTAGAATGTATACCTAACTATGTACCTGCCTGACAACCATTACATGTCGGTACCTACTTCATTTCAAATACAAAGTATTACAAACTCGACTCGACGTCATTGAACCTGTATTCAAAAGTCAATCATCTAATAATTTTAAAAATAATTGTCAATACTGTATGCATATAAATTCATTATAACTGTGTCTGTAAGTAGCAACGATACGTAATAAGCACGTAGTTCGATTAATTTATATTCATTTCTTTACCATAAGAATCAACAAAGCGTGCGAGCGAGACAAACCCTAGCATGTTCAGTATAAGCGAGAAAGAGACAGACCTACCATATTCTACAACTAGTCGTACGGGTCGGAAGTCAAGTACCACGCCAAGCCATATGGACTAGCTAAGTTTCATGGAAGCACTAGCTCCTGAATGTCATTAATAAAAACAAACGGGATAGCACGTAGGTGGTATAAAGAGATTATCAGACTTAACTTTGCGAGTCTTTTTAATTTAAGTTTATGGTTATAGATGAAAAGCATATTTAAAATGTATAGAGAATGTCACGTGGTAACAATTGATCCGTTGCACGATTAATTAATCAATAACAATCGAGGATTAATTGGATGACCATTTCTGTTAACAACTACCACATTGACCCAATTCGTTACGTAGGTGACGCGTAAAACTCTGTTGAAATGTCAACCTGAATTTTCTACCTTGTAATATTAAGCCGTTACCACAAGCGCTGAGGAGTTTCTCTAAAAAAGTGGACTCACCAACCCGCTTGGCTAACGCGTTTTGAGGCATTCCTGTGCACATTGTCTTGTCCATGAAGCCCATATCCATCAGTGAACGATTAAAGGAGCTAGAGACGATGACGGTGACGGTACGTTTACTCACTATGTTTTTATCAATGAGCCCATAACTAAATAAATACTAAATAACTAAATACTTAGTGGTACGATTAATTAACAACTCATACAGAAAATGGAGTCTCTGTACTTTCAAGAGTCATTATCACCTTAGAGAATATATTCCCCACCTCTTGGTTACATTTCTTTATACCGACTTCTCTCTTTCCAGAACCAAACGAAGCCAACATGACCCTAGAACAGCCAACTGGCGAGATGTGGCAGCGCATCCGCGAGGAGCTCAATGAGAAGGCGGACACCAAAGACCAGGACCTGGCACATATCAAAGAGTGGCTGAAGAAGGAACCACATCTACCCGATGAATGGGGTGAGTTCATTGTTTAAGCGGTCTCAAAGAAAATACTTTGAGGTACAATTGAAGTACTATTCTAAAAGTAATGATTAAAGAAAAATAGTGTGGAATAGTACCACCCAAATTGTTACCGTCGGTGTTGTTGAAGGCGACTAAGGAATAACAAAACCACTACCACAAGCTGCATATAGTATAGATGAATTTGATGATGCGATCATAAATTTAAGAAATTGGTTTTAGATACCTAGTGTTTTATAAATGTTTTAACACAAGTCTCCTTTTTATTTCTCCATTTTTACATCCTATAGAACGTTTATTATTTATTTTATTTGTGAAACCTGCATAAGGACAACTTGGGTATCACCTCAAGGCTTCATCTTTTCACCTCTTTTCTCTATCATAACAATGATTTATTATGTAAGTATAAAATAATTTGACGAAATAGTTCCGCCATTCTTCAAACTTCAGATTAATTGGGATTTTGATACGCTCAGGAGAAAATAAAAACAAAATGTTTTAACAAACTCTTTTCACCAGATGACCAGCGCCTCATGACCTTCCTCCGCGGTTGCAAGTTCTCCCTAGAAAAGACCAAACGCAAGCTGGACATGTATTTCACGATGCGCGCCGCTGTCCCAGAATTCTTCACCGATCGGGACGCCTCGCGTCCAGAGTTGCAGGAAATATTGAATATGATGTAAGTACATTATAACAAAAGTTATCAGCAACATGTCTGATAACTTTAATTTCTCCTTGAGTGTATTCAGATGGAAACTCCTGAAAATTCTGCAGTTTTGATAATTACTATTGTTCTGATTCGTTCTACGGTATCACAAGTAAATGTTTCGACATGGGGTTGGTTCTTCAAGAAAGCTGTGAATAGGATTCTGCAAGGTCGGCGCGTACTCACATATCCATGCCCTGGTGTTGCAAATGTTCATGTGGACCACTTGGCTGTCTGCCTATAATACATGAAAAACCTGTTTATTTTATATTACTTGTAATCATTATAATATAGAAAATATTTATTTGTAGTAGGTATATGAAACCAGCTGTGGGAAAAATTTATCATAAAAATGATGACATACGTAATCTAACTTCCTAACTCATTTTTATTTATCTATTGATTTTTATAGATAAAACTATTTCCATGTACGGATTGGACGGAACGTGCCGGTAGAGTAAACAAAAGATAAAAAAATGCCTTTTATCTAAGCAATACGGTACAGAAATTAACCTAAAAAATTTTTTCTTTACTGAAACTTGAGTGAGGAAATGAAAAGCATGTTTTAAATGCTTCAGTATTCATCTGCTAGAACATTTTCAAGGTTATATAAGAACTAAAAGTTAATTTAATTAGTAAAACTGATAAAAAATTTAAAGTCGATTAAAGCCACTAAATAACTATAAAAGTATTCGCCTAAAAGAAGTTCGTAATATCAGTCAGGTGATTTCTTTATAGACACGTTAGACTGACACGTTATTATTTTAGACACGAGAATACATATTTTTCATAATTCTATTAACTTCTTCTGCACTCATTTATATTCTTTGCTTCGACCGCCAGATGACTGACAATGAACGCAGCAAAGTTCATCTTTGAAGCTATTTATTGTTAGATAACTAAAATATTTTTAAAAATTTCACATCTTCAACCTTTTCCATAGACATAGAGACCTTTTCCAAGGCCCACACGATCTGTGGTGTGTGATTCGGAAATCCTGGCGTCGCAATGTCATACATCAAAGTTATTAAATTAAGTTTTACCTCGTCATCTGCGGAGTATCATTAAATTAACGACATTACTTTAGTAACCATCTTTATGATGGTTTGCAATTATTTTAATCACTATAACTACATGCACTAACTGCATCTAATTAAACTTATTTTCTTCCTTAACCTTTCTTTAAAACATCATAATTGTTCGAATATACGAGTACATAAATAGTTTAAATAGTTAGTTGATTGAGTTTGAATGAAACTCAAAATTGAAACATCGTTACTGAACAAAATCTTCACTAAAGTATTTGATCCTTAAAATATTATACATAGATATATTATTATTCACTTTATTGTACACCAAAACACAAAAAGAAACACAAAGTAAACATCATACAGGCAGGTAACTAAAAGCACTTACAACCGGCGGGCTTATTGCTAAAACGATTTCTTCGAGGCAACCTCTGGCTGGTAAGAAATCTGAAAACAACTGGAGCTAGATGGTTATACAGGTAGATAGAGATAGTAAAAGAAATGAAAATACATGTCTTTGTATATATGCGTACATAAACACAATTACCAAAATGTCGCATTCTGTTTTGGTATCATCTCTTAATAAAGGAAATCAATTTATTGAATAAATTGATGATTTTGTGTCTAAAAAGAATAAATTTCATTTTTAGGAATCGGACTATATTGTTATATAACTACCAGGTATTGAGTTTCCCATCTTTTCTTTCAACATCTAGTTTCTGCAAATTATTATTTTCTGTTATTTTTCGATATTTTGTTACATTTCTGAAGTATATTAGTGTTAAAAATATTAAAGTTGTTGAGGAGTTATTATAAAATTGTCATTTAATCGCACTTGTTATGACATTTGTTTCTATGTCCATATAAATACCAGTTACTAAATCTGGTAGCCGTGGATGAGTAATCTTTCAGAATGAACCCGTAAACTTCGAAACATGTGATTGCTATTTGTATCACAAAATTACTTCTAATTAAAATACATTACACTTTTATGAGGGGAAATAGAAAAAAAAACGAATTGGACGTAAAAGAACTGTTACTCAGTGACATAATATTCTTTTGCTAGTCTTTTACATAATAACTATTTTTTATTCAACAATATTTTATTGAAAATAATTATTATACCTTCTAAGTGTGCCGTTATCTAAATAAACCTTGTAATTATTAACTTTGATTAAGATTCCTTGTTCCTTATTAGTCTTTGTTCATGATTCCTTATTTCAAGATTATGTTTCAACAGAAACTGTGATATATCTTATAAATACAACGGCAACCAATTGCTTAATTAATATTCTGTTTTAAGATGACAAAGATATCTTCGTGGCAGACAGGTCAACACGCGACAATGGGACGTTCGTTATAATGATATTTGTGTATACGAAAACAAAATATGTGGAAAAAATCTACCTACGTCAGAAAACTAAATAATGTCATCCGTACATGAGAGTACGGATGACAACAAATATTTTTTCGTAAGGATAACTAAGATGATTATTATAGGATTATTATACGATTATAGGATAACTAAGATGATAAGATGATTAATAATTGATTATTAAACTCATATTTAAATTTTAATTATAGAACTTAAAAAAAATGATTATTTTTTTTAGTCAAATGCCACCATTGCCCGGTCTCACTACTGAGGGACGTCGAGTCATCCTTATGAGGGGTAAGTTATAAAACATAAAAAAATAAGAAACATTAAAAATAAATTTCTACTTATCCTATCACGGGTTCTATTTTCAGTAAGATAGGTACGCATTTGCTGTCAAAGTGATTGTTCTTGATATGTGTAGTTTATTTTCTTCTGTATCTTTGAATCAACTACACAGGTAATCTAAATGTGAGTCATAGATGTAGCATTAATTTATTAATATTTATTTTTTGTTGTGTTTAATATTTCTTCATTACTTATACAATTTCATCTCCAATTCCAGCATTTTCAATTTTAGTCTCCTTGCAACATGCTTTTTTGCAACATGTAGATTGGTGTAAAATAAAGAGTTAATGTATCTATCTAGGTATCTCCTTTATTAAAAACTTGTAAACTAAGTTCTTTACTATAGACATTATTTGTGTAATCAATTCATAAGTGACTCAATCCTCAGGGTAAAATTATATTAATTCACGAGAAGTACGATTTATCTCGCTCGAATTATAAAAAAATAAACTTCATTCAGGTCTGGACAAAGAAAATCTGTCGCCCAATGTAGCAGATGCTTTTAAACTGGCGCTCATGCTTGGTGACGTCAGACTAAATGAGGAGAAAGAGGGTGTCGCTGGAGACGTTTATATACTCGATGCCAGTGTCGCCACACCAGCTCACTTTGCCAAATTCACACCAACGCTGGTCAAGAAATTCCTAGTCTGCGTACAGGTTTGTAAATCAGTGTTACCTGATGTTTAGTTGCAGGTGGATTCAAGAAGGGTTATACAGTAAAATACAGACGGATGTTTCGTTAATCCGAATCATGAATGTGAAACATTTTCAGGGGCCTGAAAACAGTTTGAAAACAACAGATAGTGATAAAGTTCCAAATGTAAATTGACAAGTTAGATTCGCAAGCGACTTAATTACCTACTTAATTGTCTTTATATACTTAATTGTCACTTACAACACAAGGTATTAATAGATAATCTCTAATGATAACAGGAAGCGTATCCTGTTAAACTGAAGGAGGTCCATGTCATCAACATCTCGCCACTGGTTGACAAAATTGTTCAGTTCGTCAAACCCTTCATCAAGGATAAAATCAAAGAAAGGGTAATAAACAACTTTCTTTATAAGTGATACATTATTCAAAAACATTAAGTCTTCATTAATATATTTAAAATTTTTATGTATGATATTTTAATTTTTATACTGAAGAAACGTCGCTCCGTCTTGTCTCTTACAGCTAACAAAAAACTGTTTATAAATCACTTTGTCGCGTATGAAAAATTATTTGTCGTTTCTATGCAAACTAACATTGTAATAAATTGATATTTTTGCAGATCTTCCTCCATAGTGACATTAATGATCTCTACAAGTATGTTCCTAAACAAATGCTCCCTACCGAATATGGCGGCAACTGTGGGTCTCTGGTTGATCTTCACAGTAAGTAAATCAGTAATTGTCATAATAAATATTATATGTCTCATTTATTGACATCATAAACCAATTTCGATTCTCTCTTTCACTTCCTTCTACTTTTTTCTTTTAATCCAGAGTCTATATTTCCTTTAAGCCCCTTACTAACATTTTGTTTGATTTTAGCACAAATAAAGTAATGTAATATTTTTTCTTTTTCTTTATGGAAAAAAGGCGGTAAACGAGGTAACAGTCCAGTCCGCGGTACATGCCAACATCAGTCCAGAATGACTAATGTTAGCATGCCCCCGGATGAGCTCCCTAACTTTGGAAATGTATAAAAATGGATTTGAAGGAAGGATTGGGAAAATGGGGAGGGGTTCCTACCCCTCCCCATTTTCCCAATCCTTAAGATTCTTATCCTTAAGATGGCATAGGAATGGGCTCCGGCATATCTCACTCACTACCGAAACACATACTTACATTGAAGAAGTAGGATAAATTGAAGAATACTCTTCTGTGAATATCTAATATATGCATATTTAAAACTTAAATTACTACATTTACAGGTGCGTGGGTCAAGAAACTAGAAGAATATAAGGACTGGTTCGCGGAACAGGAGAACGTGAAAGCTGACGAGACCCTCAGACCCGGCAAGCCAACCAACTTCGACGAGCTATTTGGAATCGACGGATCTTTCCGTCAGCTGGTCATAGACTGAATTGCTTAGCTTGTTAATAAGACATTAGTAATTTTCATCAAAATCATTATTAGGTTACAAAAGTGGTATTTGCTTTTGGAGAATATTACGAATGGTCTAAAATTATCCGATCAAGTTCAAAAGTCGTATCATGTTAATTACATTTTTGATGTGGTTCGTCGTTTATATTTGATCAGGTTTTAGTTCTAGCATCTCTCTACTATCGCTTGTTATCAGTTATCATTTTGACACTAAAATCTGCTATCGACTTGTACCGTCTGGATTATTGTCAGGGATGGTCAACCAAAGTACTTTGCTCAAATTTGTCTGTATTGGTTGTGTTTGTTTTTAAAATATTGTTAGACCTCTTATATAATAAATACTTTCTGTTATATTATATTGTCTTTATTTTATTAATTATTATGTTCCTTGCAAATATTAAGGTGTCTGCACCATTTTCCTATGTAATGAAATCCTATTTTATCGCTTATCCGAATTTAGAATGCATACGAAAAAAAAATGTCACTTAAATGAAATAAATGAAATTTAAATGAAAATTCTAAGATCAACATAATTAAAATAAAACAGATATATACTCAAAGAAACCATGGATTCTGCGTTAATTGACTTGTAATGGTTACATATTTTAAAGATAGTTTCTTGTTTTGTATTTATCAAATGTTTAGACAAAAATGAGTAAAGATTAAGTAAGTAAAAATATTAACTACGAACCAGCACGGAATCCATGGTTACCGTCTACGGGTATGCATTTTTTTATACAGCCTGTATACAAGAAACAAATAAATTTTGAAAAATGTGTTACTTTAATATCTGACTAAAGAAATTCTTACAACTGAATTATACTTACAATTGAACAAATATGAAGAGGATATTTAAAAAAATAAGGAAAGTACATACAATACTAACAAACAAACAATACAATGTATGTTGCAAACATATAGAAGGTAGGTTCCTTGTTTTCAGGTAATCGGCACCAGATCATCGAAATAAAATACCTGCTTTCAATATGATATCATCACCCAAATAGTTATGGTACCTTATTCTAAGCGTTGCCTGCCCTAGTTTGAAGGACTCCATACAATTTAATACGAACCATTTCTTCCCGTGGGTGCGGTAAAAGGCTACTAAGAGACAACAACAGGCTACCACGTGCCTCGAGGAGCGCTCTAAAAGCGCTCTAAGGGTTCACTCTAAAAGAGTGAACTCGCCAACCTGCTGGCCAGCGTGGTGTCATACATCATACATCCCGAGGTCATACATCCCCCATGCACAAGATAATGTACGTGAGAAGACCCATGTCCTGCAGTGGATACTGAAAGGGCTGGTTGCATAGCAACAAACAAATTTATGACGAAACTTGTAAAAAAGGGTGCCTTCTATAGATTTGTTTGCCCAGAATCGTTTCTTTTTCCACCTTATAGTTAATTATTATTATACACAGTTTATAGAAATTTATTTGTCTCATTATTTAAGAATACACACCAATAGTTAGATGTTTTTATTTGCATAATCATGCGTAGGATTCCTTAGATTTTTTTTAGTCTGTGACTGGTGAAATTATTATCTGGGCTTGATGTTAGTATAAGTTATTGTGTATTGTTACGTTTTAAACTTAAAATGACATAAAAAGTTAACAAATAAATAGTGTATTTACGATGGTACAATGGTACAAATACGAGCGACCGACGACGGCCGACATCACACGGCACACCACTCACTACTTCTTCAAGTCGTTCGTTTATCCTCTTTTTTATTCTACAACAAACCAACGAATCGCTATTCAATTTGACATACGTGAAGTTTGTAGAACAGATTAATCTTATTTTATCTTAAAGAGATAACAGAATAGTTTTTACTCCTAACTCCACACGGGCGAAGATTAATTTTTCAACACTAACCTCCTCCTGAATCTTACGAGTATCAACAGGATGTCCAACATCGGCAGCGTACCTGCACGTCCCCTGGTATTTATTGCAGGTGTCCATGGGCGGCGGTGGCCACTTACCATCATATGGTCTATTCGCTCGTCTTCCATCTCTTCCATAAAAATCTTACAATATAAAATTAAAGATAATTTAGTTAAACGGTTATGAACATAATGACAACATAGTCTACATACTCGTAATATTTGTGATTTTTGCGTTTTTCACTCATATTTCTGTATTTAAACGGGTCTTAAAGTAGTGGAAAAAGTATATTATACCCTACCAGATGCCAGGTGTGAAGCAACTGAAATCAAAAAACATAGACATTTTAATCGAGAAGCCATCAAAGTAGGTTAATAAACTAATAAGAACGAGACAGACAAAGAATAATGTCCACCGGTGGTGTACCCCGAGCGACATGATATTTAGTTCATCGGGCGGTGGTGTACCATCGGTGACCCCATGGACATTTTTCCCGTCAGATGCCAGCCCTATCAGCCCTATCAGATGCCCGGTGTCAATAAGATGGATTGCAGCTGTGGTAGTTCGTACATAGGCCAAACAAAGCGCACCGTAGCAGAAAGGGTCAAAGAACATATCACAGTTGTGAGGAATCGCCAGATTAATAAATCGGCGATAGCGGACCATGTACTCAAAACCGGAATCAATCACTGGATAGAACTTCATAGTCCAAAAATCCTCTCCACTGATCGCCACTATTTCTCCAGGATTGTGCGTGAATCGATTGAAATAAAAAACATAGAAATTTCAATCGAGAAGATGGATACAAATTGACCTCGACATGGAATCCAGTGATTAATAAATTTAATAACATTAAACCTCGCGATACTTCATCTGACGCTACTTCCGATGTTGTGAATGAAACTGCTCGCAACTCTCGACGTGGACTACCCACCTCTTCAGTCAGCTCGTAACCATGGTTGGTGCAACCCAACCGAAGCATCGAGCAAAATAAATAAGGTTTGCGTTAAGACCCGTTTCAATAAAGAAACATATACAATAACATCTGGGCGTACACCTCATATAAGCAAATAAATAGATGCAGATGTAACTCTCTGATGATCTATTTAACTCTCTTTGGTATATTACAGCTCCAACGATGAGCCTGATCCATAAGTTCAAAGTCGCTAAAGGTGCTATGGAGAAAGCTATGCTCCGAGTCTCTTTGCGGGACAGGATCCAAAACGAAAGGCAAAGATCTGAAGTCAATAACAGAGCTCGTAGAATCAACACGCTAAAGTGGCAATAGGTAGGTCATATTTGCCGCAGGAACGATAACTGTTTGGGGTAGATGAGTGGTCGAGTGGAGGCCACATACCGGGAAACGCGGTGCGGGGAGCCCGCGGGAAACGCGCGGGGAAACGCGGGAACGCGGTCCTTCAACCAGGTGGACCGACGACGACTTGAAGAAGTTCACCGGTGGTGGTTGGATGAGAAGAGCCAAAGATCGTGTGCCGAAACTCACACGATCTTCCTTGGGTGCTTACTTAGGGCAGCCCATAACTGCTTGGGAGAGGCCTATATTCAGCAGTTGACAGCAGTAAAAAAAACAATTAAAAATATTTTTTATATATGTAGATACATGCATACAGCCACAAACTTTTAGCAAGTGTCAAGACCAATGCACGCCATTGTAGAATATGGTTCTATGTTACAACCACTGAAACCCTAAAACATTTGTCAATCAATGCAATGTATGTTGCTAAAGCTAATAATACAGATCACTGCACTCGCGTGCCTAATGTTAGGAAATAAAGAGCGGTTGTTGTGCAAAATTACCCAGCGATATTACATTGCCAGTTACGCCATATCCCTTCATAATGCTGATAACCGAAATGGCATAAGTTTAAGGTAGCGACACACGGGTAGTGGATTAAAACTAAAGGTTTCACGAACACAAACTGGAAGGTTAAATAGCTTAAAGAATAGCTTAATAGATCATACAACGCTGGCGAGAACTGAGCGTTGATACTCGTAGTCTCAGGGTACCTATCTATTCTCAACACTAATTCGTGAGGTAAAGACTTCAAACCTCGACCAGTGCCGTGAGTTTCAACTTATTAATCCTACCGGTGAGTTCGAAGAATCCTTCAAATAATTTTGATAGTTCTGATACACTAATTATATTAATTATAAGATAATATAAGAAGATACGCACAATAGTTGAAAGCGTTAAACATCAAATTTCGAAATTATAGAAAACAATGTCCTGACTCATCCGCTGGGTAACTCTCTCGGCAGTTCGCGATACACACACCATCTCGTTCCAATGTCGCAACCCGCCTCAAGGTCTACCAGAGCAACACAGACGCATTCTAATGTTGCCCAAGATGTGCTCCGACGGGTTGACTTTGGTTGGTCTCAGTTCAGTTTTGACATTAGAAGGTGAAGTGTGCGCGGTAGAGCGCGCGAAATTGCAAACTCGTGTCCCATTTCTGAATTTGAATTTGTGTTCTGCCAGTTTTTAGAAGTGAGTGTTTTTTTTTTTTATTTCAAGCCAGTATTTAACAAATCAATATTATTCTAGATTTAGGTATCATAATTGTGTAGATCGCTAATTGAAAAGGAATCTACGTTAATATTGTTAAGAGCATAGGAATATTTTAAGCAATTAATTACCTATATTTCTAACGTCTCTTGTTTTACATAAAATCATGATAAACTAGGATGGCCACTTTTGTATGTATTTTGGCATGTCGTTGTTGGTCCTCCGTTTCTAGGGACATGTTGTTAAAAACTGTACCATTCCTTATCTTATCAATGATAAAAATTGATAGATAGATATATAACCTGTTTATTGTACATCGACACATGTTGTATGTTGTTAACCACGAATAGTACAACAGGTGGTCTTATCGCCAAAGCTTATTCCAAACAACCTTTGGTAACGAGAAGACAGATATAAACAATATCAAATAAAGGTAGATGGTGCAATTTTACATAATTTTAAAAGAAACTATAATAATATTTTCTCATTAGATTATATATTCAAATATATTTAAAATCACAATGTGAAATATCGGCTATAAATTGATATTTATAAGTCGGAAGGTGAGTGAATTGTAAATTACTTACACATCATAAATATGAGTAAATTGCGTGCGACGGTGGAACACAATATAGTCGTAATAACTCTTTTTGACGGGTGTAACGAGGCGATTTATACAATATATATTATAAGTTATTATGTTAAAACTTCTCATCGCAACTCCCAATGTACCTATCTCTCTATTTAACCCAAAGGTTAGCTGGTAGGGAATGCCTTTTAAGGCATTAAGCTCGCCTTTTCTACGATAATATACAATAAAGTTTGTCAATAAAACTAAATAAAAAGGTTGCAGCAAAGAACAGATGCTTTTGTAATGTTCTAAAGTAAGTTGCAATCATTTACGTAATCATGACATAACTGCAAAAAATCTTGTAATTTATGTAATTATGATCAACGAATTGATCCGTTTCACCGGCGAACAGAAGAACTTGGTAGAGTAATATATTCAGCAGACTGGTGGTCTGCCTACACTTCTCCGCTGCATCCGTGATTCCGTCACGATTCTAGCAGGTTGCGGCTTCATCTTCTCTACTTTTTTTAACTACATTTTTAACTAAATCGCAGACAAATCGACATTCGGTTTTATGATGTGTTTATAAAATATACCTATATTTATAATGTTTATAAATGTGATATAAAATGTGAAATATTACTACTAGAAATAAGTAAATAAAAAAAATACTGTAGATATAATATGTGACCTACCCATTTTCATCTAAGCGTAGTGATCATATGAGATACTTTCCTTCGTCATCTTCATTATTAAATTTAGATTGAAGTATGAGCCCCTTAACCTAAAGTAAATTGTTATTTACTTTAGGTTAAGGGATTTAGGTTCCTCTGCACTAGGAGAACAGTCATCAGCTCTGCATAACTTACATGGATTCTGATCAAACTAAAAAGCTCTTCAAAACTGACTATTCATTGTTTAAGGCAATGAATATCCGGTCGGACATTCATTTGTTTAAAGACAAATGTTTGTTGGAGCATAGGTTATGTATTCGTCTTTGTATGTGTCTCTGGACTCACGACACAGGGAATTGTACTGTGGGCCTTTGAGTGTGGTGTTATATGTATTCCTGTCGATTCTTATCCCACGATTAATTCCTCTTTACGTGGGCTTTCCCTCAAGCTATCCCATCATAATTATTATTACCCAAGGAGAATATGATCATACAACAAATGAACTATGATATCTAACAGCTAAGCAATAAGAGGAAAATAAAAAATACAACAGGTAACGAGGTGAATGTGAAAGGAAATTGCAATAGTTACGTAGTTTGTTTGCTCGTAATTATGAAATGGTTTCTATCAAAAGAAGCAATTAACTTCGGAGTTCGGACCAACTTCAAACATTGACTAAAAACATAAGAATAACATATTCTTTCTCGTTGTTTTTAAGATAAGCACCCGCGAGGAACCGCGAGGAAATCTGGAGTACCGACCGCGTGGTGGATTAGGGCCCGAAAATCCCCTAGATATGTACTAGGGTAGGCTTGTACCCTTAGGCTTGTACTTGCAGTGGGACGTTATGGGCTAATACAAGTACTTTAATAGAAGTAAAGAAATAAAGAGTTATTATAAATAACCCCCGATTGAATACATTGTAGGCGACAATATTTTCGATTAAATACGTCATAAGTGGACCTTATAAACAAATATAGTTTCGTAAAAAAGTTACATATTTTATACTAGCCGTGCCCGCGACTTCGTACGCGTGGAATTTTAGTTTTTAAACTCTAAATTGGGATTAACCGATTCCGATGAAACAAAGCCTATTCGAAGCGCCAAGCTAAGCTCAATTAACCTGTGGAAACCCCATGAACATCCGTTCAGTAGTTTTGGACATTAGAAAAATTTCAAAATCGTCTTTCTGTATTCTGATGCTCTTCCTTCATCACCCCCAATCAGTTTTTGGTAAATATATTCAATGTACAGTTTTCTTATATGTATAGATTGCTTTACCTATATTTAAAATCAGATATTAGGATATAGTTCTAATTAGCTGCTAAGTTGTCGCCTGTGGTTTTATTTTTAAATAATTTGAATTATTCATGAGTCGTTTTGGTAGAACTGATTAATAAACTAACAAATCGCATTTATTGTTATACTAGTAGGGACTATCTTTTATAAAACAGGTTATATTACCATAAATGTATAATAATATTAACATATTTTTTGTTGGCAACCTGCCTTACCATCATACCATTCAGTGTGGAAGCCATTGAATACGTGAGATGTTATTTAAATAGAATCAAACTAAATTAGATCCTTATAAAACAAGGAATACAAATAATTAATAAATAAATAACGCCACACTCAATGGCTCACACTAGGATACCCTGTGTCGTGGGTCCAGAGACACATACAGAGACAAACACAAACACACGCCCCGACCCGAACATACATTTGTCTTTTTTTTATTAAACAAATGTATTAGAAAAATTAGAAATTAGAAAAATTGGCTTGAATTAGAAAATCATTTCGTATTGGATGAAGACATTGAAAAGAATGCTTATTTCCATTGTCCCCGTTTTACACTACGATTCCTGTTCCTTCCTGGGGGGAAACGTGGGATAAGGAATTTCTTTTACTCCATTATACTCACCATTTGATGGAATATGAGGGGATAGGGTGGGATGTAACGCGATAAGATGTCATGGAAAATGGACTCTACTGTATCTCCGTCACTACCGAAATACCTAATTATTTTACGATAGTCTTCTGGTCCGGGTAATTTGGCCAGCTGGGCGCGACCAACGGCTGTTTGATTGCAGCGGGTACTCTCCACCTCCATAATAAATATATTTTCAAGAATATATTTTCAAATTTCAATATTCTTTAAAACCGTCGTTCCTCCTCGCCCCCCGCGCCCCGCCCCTCTGAATCTAACGAGTACCACCAATGAAATTGACGGACTATTTCTCATAACATTATAAAAAAAGGTTCTGGAAAGACCTATCTCCTGAGGTCTTTCCGCTGCGTTACGATATGGGGTTCTTCAAGAGAGCTGTGAATACATATTTGCAGGGTAGGCAGCGCATCTGTAATCCTACTGGTTTTGCAGGCGACGGTAACCACTTAACACCGGGCCATATGCCTCTCTGCCTCCTGTAATATACAAAAAAAATATGGTAACAGATGTTAGAACCTCGACATTCACAAAAAAAGAAATTAAACCATATATGTAATTACATACAGTGAAAGGCGTTCTAACGTTCTATCCAAAGCGAATGTGATGACGACGCCGCAAAAAATAAACGTGCTTTATGTCCCAGAACAAATAGATTTATATATTCGGAGGTTTCGAGTCTAGCTAGACAGAACTTTCCAATCTTCTGAATAAATTGCACAAGTAAGTTTTCTCCAGTCTGTCATATTTTCGACAAAGATTCATAACGTTCATAGTTATTTACAATATATAGTTTATATTTATGTGTCTATGTACAAATGATTTCTTATTGTACGTTGTAGCTTGCTATGACATAATTCCTCTCGGTTGTTCTAAGGTAGAATGAAAGAGATTACATCTAGCAAGAAATCAGCCTTTGTACTTACGACAATATTATCTTATTGTGACAATTTGTTATAAATACAATAGAGGACAACAACAAGTTTATCTTTACATTTTATTCACAACGAATTTGTTTTGTTTTGTATCTGTTGTTTTTTGTGTCATTTTGCACTCAATTAGGTACTGGCAAATGTGACGATCTGAATGTATGCACTTACCATTTTTGTAACGCACATTGCAAATACATAATTAAATTGGAATTGGAATCGATTCTTTATTTAGTAGCAGTGTCATACCCCTGGGAAAAGGGCTTCTCATTCCCTTCTGAATCCATCTGTGTCCTGCTAACTCCGGGCATATTTCACAAATTACGTCTAAAAATTAATTAAAATCTTAAACTATTTTAGATAGATAAGTCTCATTGCAGAAAACAGACATTCCCCTATTAATATCAAAGATTGTAATATACAATCTTCGAACATCACCTCGAAGAAAGAAGAAAACATTATTTTACATTAATAATGCTTTAATAAAAATATTTTTATAGGCGCAGAAATGGCATCAGCAGCGACCCTTGTTCAGCCCTCGGGAGATTTATGGAAACAGATCCGGGTAGAGCTAAATGAAGATGTCGACAGGAGGGACCAGGACCTCGCTGCCATTAAGGAATGGATGCTGAAGCAGCCTCATTTACCTGACGAATGGGGTGAGAAATGATTCCTTATAGGTTAAGAGGCGCAAAGCAGGTTTACTATTATTTCTTGCATTTAACACCAAATCATGAACATGACAATAATCTATTTTTGAATAACGTCCCACTGCAGGGCACAGACGTCCCCTACTAAATCGCTAGGGCATTTCGGGTCCTAATCCACCACGCACCGGCGTAGTGGATCACATATTCAGATTTTTTTATTTCTGTGCTTCCTCACAATGTTTTCCCTCACCGCCAACCTAGTGACAATTTAAAAAAAAGTACTTAAGTAGAAACTCAGTGATACGGGTCGAGGATTTGAACTCATGATCTCACGAACGTGAGTCGAGTATCGATAACCTAGACTACCACCGTAAATAATTTTAAATTATTAAAAATGTCACCATCAAATAGACCGAGTCCTATTGGACTCCTATTTCTTTGTTGCCACCAAATAACCTAAATCCAACCCACCATTTAAATTTGCTGCCATTAATTTACAGCCCATTCAGTATTTTCTGCTCCTCAGTTCATTATATTTCCGCTGCTTATTTTCTAATTAATCTTTAGATCCATAGATGATACTCCGATGTACAATCATACTCAGAGCCAGAGATAGGTCAGAGCCCATTCCCATCCTATCCCTCCCCATTTCCCCAACCCTTTCTCCAAATCCAGTCCCATATCCAAAGGTAGGCAGCGAATCCGGGGGCGTGCCAACGTTTGTCATTTTGGACTAATGTTGGCATGTATCACGAATGTCTATGGGCTACAGTATCCACTTACCATCAGGTGGGCTGTATGCTCGTCTGCAACCTTCGTCCATAAAAAAAATAAAAATACTCAATTAAAACTCAATCGGTACTATTATACTCGTCGGAAAATATAAAATAGTAGTAGTAATGTCGAAAACTGATCCTCTTAGCCTCACTACTGGAGGTCTGTTACGATTATAAGCTATTATATCCAATTAGTTAAATAAACTGTCTCGAAATTTCCTATTATCAGATAGGCTCAGAACAAAAAACTGTCTAGTAGAAAAGTCAATAGCAATTCAATCGAGCTACTTGTACTTCCAGATGATGACCGCATAATGACTTTCCTACGCGGCTGTAGTTTCTCCCTGGAGAAATGCAAGAGGAAGCTGGATATGTACTTCACTATGAGGGCTGCTTGTCCCGAGTTCTTCACCAATAGGGACATTACAAGACCAGAACTCGCGGAAATCGTCTCAAAGGCGTAGGTTTTGTTTGGCTTCTTTACATAATCGAGAAATATCAATGGAAGAACATGTTTTAAACTAAATTATTTAAAAATTTTAGACAAGGCGCGCCACTTCCTGGATTGACGCCTAATGGTCGTCGAGTTACCATTTGCAGAGGTAAAGTTACAAACTTATATAGTTTAATATATATATTAAAATTGTCGACTGGTGCCGATTGGTGTCGACTGGCTATAGAATATCACCACCTCATTTCTTCCCGTGGATGTCGTAAAAGGCTGTCGCTTTTAAAATAGTGGACTCGCCAATCCGCTTGGCCAGCGTGGCATTTGAAAGCCTTTAAGGCCTGGCCTTGGCCTGGTCCAATGTCCAACAGTGGATACTGAAGGGGCTAGTTGGATTGCATTACATTTATAACTTATGTATTTAACTTATGTATATTATGTATTTCAACATATAAAAATTACTTTTTCTCTGATTTAGCATATTTTCAAGCACAAAAACCTTAGGTCCTCCTTTGTGTATAATTATTGTGAAGGTGTTACAATTCACCTCGTCGATCTAAAGCGGATTAGATAATCATATCACCCAATGTTCCTTGATACATTTAAAGTCCCGTCTAAAATTGTTTATTTTATCAATTCCAGGCCTCGACAAGGACGTTGACACGCACCAGCTAAACGATGCATTCAAACTAGCCATGATGATCGGTGACGTCAGACTTAAGGAGGAGGTAGAGGGCGTAGGTGGTGACGTGTACGTTCTGGACGCTTCCGTCGTCGTGCCCAGCCATTTGGGCAAAGTGTCCCCCGCAGCCGTCAAGAAGTTCTTGGTTTGTGTTCAGGTATGTTATTAACAAAACTTCCTTTTTTTACCTCATGAGGATTATAAGTATGGTACTTCTATGACACAAACGATGTACTCGTAAGTATGGATGTTAAGACGAAAATAAGTGGTAAATTAAGTTTAAAGACAAACAGATCGCTGACAATATCTTAACTTAATGAGCTACGAAATCAGTCCAGGGCCTTAATTGATAAATTACTGTATGTCTGTCATCTTCGAGCCTATGTTCCACCTTTACCTAAATACTTTAGGGAACTTAAGAGGTTAATTTACCTGGATTTCCATTACGTAACCTACGAGTGGAAGGTTTTAAATCTTAGGAGCTGATCATCATAGTATCTATCAGACAATAGTGTATATATTTGTGCTAGAAATAAATTATAAAAATAATATTTCAAATATCAGGAAGCATACCCAGTGAAACTGAAGGAAGTGCACGTTATCAACGCTTCCCCCATCATAGATACAATCGTCAACTTCGTGAAACCTTTCCTCAAAGAGAAGATAAGGAACAGAGTGAGTAATTTTTGATAGATACTTTCTTAATTTTTATGTCGTGTTGAGAAAAAGTCTTCTATTTTGTTTCGAGCACTCCTATTCTTCAAGGTCTCTTTTTACAACAAAAATACATTTAAGGTTTTTATGTGCAAAAACCTTAATATTTTTGAAAATTTAGGAATCACAGTTTGGAATAAGAATTGTAAAAGTTGGAATGTATCATTATCCAGTTACACACATTCCAACTGTCTGGGCTCTTTGAATAACGAAGTCGAAATTGGTTCTGGACCTAGTATATTAAGTAACGGTTCTCGTAAAGTCGTAACCATAACGTTTATCTTTCAACTTAACTAATATCTTATTCAACTTAATTTAATTATCTTATTTCTATCTATTTTCAGATATTCATACACACTGAGATCGAAACACTGTACGATCACATCCCCAAAGATATGCTTCCTGAAGAATTGGGAGGAAATGGTGGATCCCTTGTAGATATTAACAGTAAGTTATTTCAGTTTTAAATTTCGGGCTGTTGGGGAAGATATCTGTAGTCATTAATAGGATTGATTTCGAGGTTAAACACTCAGTGTTGTCCCTTGAAATTTGGGTAGCCATATTGAATCGTGACGTTAGTAATATTAATACAATAATTAGAATTAGAATTTGATTTATTGTTGGACTGTTTATGTTGGTGCCCGGTTTTATTAGCTTTTATTAGGTATTTTTATTTATTTATTAGGTTTTATCGGGCATACAATATACATAACGAGGAGACAAGTTAACCAGATTTATAGTTTCTCAGGAGTTGCGGTAGCCGCTCTGTTATCGTCTCGATACCCACGAGAAGAGATGAGGTAGTTCTATTCGAAAGCCAGTCGACAGTTCAGGACGAACGATAGAAATTATTATTATTATTATTAATTGTACATATAGACAACAAAAATGTCCACTTGGGTTAGTAAGAAACCTAAAACTATGTTAATATTCAATTCGAATAAATAAATAATTACAATTGAAATTAAAATCATATAAGTGATTACAATTAAAATGAAACATAATTACATGTAAAATTTCAAAATTGTTTTAACCGTTTTAATCATTCCCCACACAATAAAGGACAGTCGTACCTTTTGAGACACCATCGCCAGTACACTGTTCATATGTAAATGGAAATAGAGAATAAATTTAACTAATAGAATTTAATTGCAATTTTCAGAAGCGTGGGCAAAGAAAATGGAGGAATACACAGACTGGTTCAAGAGTCAAGAAACTATTGTAGCAAATGAAGCCCTCAGGCCGGGCAAGCCAACCAACTACGATGAGCTGTTTGGCATCGATGGCTCCTTTAGGCAACTGACCATTGATTAAAATAATAATTATTAAGTTGTTTCATTAAGTATTAAGCCGACTACGCATATTTCAGCATGTTTAAATGTGAATTAGAATTCAAATTTGAAACTTAAATTTATTAGAGCTAATTAAATATTAGATTTTTATTATGGGAAATTTGAAATTATTAGCAATTAAAAATTGTTTATTTCAATTGTTCAAACATATTTTGTATTGCTGCTCCTGTAAATACAACCCCTTTATTACTGGCAATCAAATAGTTCCCAATAAATTTTGATAAAAAACACAGTTACTCACTAAGTCAATATGAATATTACTCACAAGTTTAATACCGTGGAAGTCCGTGGGCGGTAGTGACCACGTACCACTTTGTGAACAGCTCTGCGCCCGTCTGTCGTGTCGTGTCGTGAATAGGTCTGAATAGGTCAGGTCAGGCATGAAAGTCAGGTCAACGCCGAAGAATTTCGCGAGTAGAATATAGCAGCATTCATTGTTTTAACTTTCAATTTTATGGCTACAAAATAAATCAGGTTTATTCATATGTGACATTATCTGAGAAATGAGACTACTTTTTTTAAAAAAATAACATACCTTTTTTAATGTTTTATCTCAAAAATCAGATGTTACATGTTACTGTTTAAACAAAATCTTAAAACAAACAAATTTCACGTTAGAAAATTCTAACCAAAATCAATAAGTAAATACATATACCTAGTATTCTAACAAAAGACGTGAGCGCACTCAAAATATCATGATTAAATGTCATTCACTGTGTCGGAATATGCATAGTTAGTTTTTACAACTATTCTCGGGTTGTTAACCAAATATTATATGGCCAGAATTTGGCCAGAAGGTTCTAAGATAATTAATTATAAAATAGATTGCAATAGATTTACGAAGCTTTTTCTGTCACATTTTCTTTTTGATTTTGATTATATTTTTAGTTTAAGTTAGCAAGGAAATCGTAATCTGTTAAGATCTTAAGTGTAATTCATTCTAAAATGCTTTAAAAAATAAATAACTTGTGACGCCTTTTACTTTTTTAATTACAAATGTGTTGGTGCTTTGACATTGTGATAATAGATTTTACAAAAACCGTATTTTTGTAATAAATAGTTTGGGAGCAGATAAGATTTTTTATTTTTATATTAATATGGTTTATTTCTAATATTTTACTGGATTTAGTAGCTAATCAATTTGATGCGAGGACATAAGGATATGAAAACACAATAAAAAATAATATAAAAAGACATAATAAAATAAAGTTCTGACAGAAAGAAGCACTAATGACTCTCGTAAATGACAGTACCTAGTTACAACCTCTGCTTATATACAGTGCTTTCGAAAAGTAACGATTATATTCATTATTTCTGAAATTGAGAGTTTTTCGAAAAAATCCTCTGACACGTCGATTTTGTTTTAAACAAAGACACTTTTTTACATACGATCCATATTTGTGACGTCATCGTTGTTCGAGATATGACGTCATCGACATTTTTTTTAATGACATCCCCCAATTTCGGCCACGCCATTTGAAAGAGCGTGTCATTCTACGTACACATCGTCAAAAATTATGGTATGATTACATTAGCGTGAGTATCTAGGTTAGACAAAAAAATGAAGAAAAACGATTTTAAATTTCAAAATACTAAATTTCAACAACTAAATTAAATGTTCAAATTGTGCACCGTTGGCTGCCTGACAGTAGCCAAGACGATTAATAAATTCTTTTTGAACATTGTCAATAACTTCAGGAGGTATACGATATATCTCGTGACGAATTCTTGCTTTTGAATCTTCTAAATTCTCCGGTCTAGTAACGTATACTTTGCTTTTTAAGTATCCCCACAAGAAGTAATCTAGGGGTGTCAAATCTGGAGATCTGGCTGGCCACTCAATCGGCCCCTTTCTCCCTATCCAACGATTCGGGAACACCTCATCTAAATAAGCATGAACAGGTGCTGCATAATGGGGAGGAGCACCATCTTGTTGAAGCAAAATGTCATTTCTCGGAAGATCACGTTCCTCTATATCTGGATATAAAGTTATTAGTTCAGGAATAAGGTCGTCTCGAAGAAAATCCAAATATCTTGCACCAGTAAGGTTCACGTCAAAGAAATAGGGACCCAGAATTCTTTCGTCGACTAAGCCGCACCACACATTCACTTTCTGAGGACGTTAAGTGTGATACTCCATCATCCATCGGGGATTCTCGGTAGCCCAATAACGGCAGTTTTGCCTATTGACATGGCCGTTCAAAACAAACGTAGCCTCGTCAGAAAAAAATACGTTTTTTACGAAATTATTAACATTAGTGCATAGCTCTTGCATTTGCTCGCAGAATTGATTTCGCCGATCAAAGTCGTCTTCAGATAGCTCATGAACAAGGCATACCTTATAAGGATGATACTTTGCTTTTTTCATAATTTTGTGAACTGTGGACGCTGCCATATTGAAATCAGAAGCCAATTGGTTAAGTGTTGAGTGATGATTTTCTTGTATTGGCAACAAAACGTTAAGTTGATCTTCTTCTGATTTTGAAGGTCGACCAGATTTAGGAAGATCACGAACATGCCCAAAGTTACGGTATTTAGACTTAATATTGCTTACCATGCTTTGGCTAATGGGAAGCCGATCAGGATGAGTTTCATTGAACAATTCAACTACTTCTTTTTGGGTCCTGTCTCCAAATCCGATCATGCAAAGAATTTCAATTCGTTCTCGTTCAGTTAATTTAACCATTTTTTTATAAAATGACAAAAGTCGCTACTCAATAAACACTTCAAACACACTGCTTTTGCCAAACAAAAGATAAGAACTAAAGAAATAACTCAAAAAAACAAATAAACTATGTACCGAAGTACGATTTCAAGTGTTTATCTGACACAATAAAAAAACATTCTCGGTCGCTTAGGCAACCATAATTTTTGACGATATGTACGTAGAATGACACGCTCTTTCAAATGGCGTGGCCAAAATTGGGGGTTGCCATTTAAAAAAAATGTCAATGACGTCATATCTCGAACAACGATGACGTCACAAATATGGGTCGTATGTCAAAAAGTGGCTTTGTTTAAAACAAAATCGACGTGTCAGAGGATTTTTTCGAAAAACTCTCATTTTCAGAAATAATGAATATATTCGTTACTTTTCGAAAGCACTGTATAGTATTCGATCAACCACAATTATTAGTAATTTTGGGATGAAGTCAAAGAAGATACCAATAACATAACTTATATATATCGCCCTTCGCAAACAGGACATATGTTAGGGTGATAATAATTGCGAAGAGTGAAGAAAAATATTTCCTTTTTTATAAAAGGTGCCAAACGAGCATACAAACGACCATGGACACCCGCAGTACATGCCATCTTTAGTCTAAAACGACAAACTTTGGCGCATCCCTGTATGCGCCGCCTACCTTTGTTGATGTAACAATGGATTTGGAGAATGGGTTGGGGAAATAGAAAGCGATGGGATGTGAATGGGCTCTGGCATATCGCACCCCCTACCGAAATATAGAAAGAAATGAAAGGAACAGGGTTAGTAAAGAAAGAAGGAAAAGTCTCTTCATTTAGTATTGTAAAAATGAAAGCTGCGCCCTCAACTCTCGAGCGCCAATGAACGTTTTACTAAAGGCTCGTGAGCGTTATAATCCAACTTTTTAACGTCTTATATCCTTGCGGTTAAAAGCTCGAATCTAAAACAGTTAAAATTCAGGTTCAAAGCGCTGACTTAAAGCTCTAGTGCTAACGTGCTCAGTGCTCATTGTCTCAACATTTTTTCCCTATTTCGGACTGCCTATAAATATGTATCAGAATCCACTCCGTGTGATGTTTTCCTCTTCGTGGTATTACGTTAATATTTCTTTGTAATTTTGAGCTTTAACTGGGCATTTTATAGGGTCATTCTATAAATTACACAAATTCATTGTTCTAAGATTATAATAGGTAAGAATAAGATTATAATAGTGTGATAAGATAAATCGCTCAAAGTAATGAAGGATTTATACAGATGAGTTTATATATAACACCGGGTAAAACTTGATAAATTATACTACTGTAATTATACTGCTGAACACGGGCATGCACATTGTATTGTGCACGAGGGTTGTATGGTCTGTATTCGCTGCCTAGCCGAATAGTTTGACGATTCCACTCTTTTGGAGGTGATGAAGTCCCTCAGGGCTTGTGGTGGCGGCTTTTTTATCCCTTAGTAGTTTTACGACACTCACGGGATATCGCCACACACTGTAAATTAATCAATAATTTCGAAACTGAAATAGCTGTGTTAAAATTCGTCAGATCCTCTTAAATACATCAAATTGATAATAAAAACGTATTTCTGACATTTTCCGTGGAAAGAGACTTTATTATAGGTACTAGTTTCACAGATATTTAAACTACTGAAGTGTTAAAAAATATCATTTTTATTTCTGTTTAAACAAAATCTTGAAAGAAGGAAATTTCAAGTTAAACAATATTCACTTCAATAAGACGATATTGACCTATTGCGGGAACTTGAAATGGAATTGAGGTTTTGTTTGATCTCTTATAAAAATCGAGTTGTGCGTTGTGTTATAGTTTTTTTTTCTTCATATATGGCAATGGCGTAATTAGCATATTCTACCAGTGTCAAGTTTTCTTCGGAATTAATAATTTCAATGTCTAAAACGTATCCTGTCAATGTCCAGTCCCGTCGAAGTAAGTCAGGAGTCACTCGGTAAGTGATAGTAGGTTTATAGAAGGACAAAAGAGGACTCCTTGGAAGCACACGAAAATCGCAGTCCCACGCTTTTATTTGATTATCACAAACACCACGCACGAAAAACACTTTGAAGTTTAATAAACGATCACTATTAAACCGCAAAACGCCTAATACACATTTTTTACAATAATCAAACAAAAACTCAACTCCACTTTTCGAGTTCCCCTCAATAGCCCCAGGATACGTTTTAGTCTTTAAAATTGTTTACCTATTATTACGAAGGAAACTTGACACTGAAAGAATGTACTAATTGCACCGTTGCCATTTTTTTTTAAAAAAGTGCATATTAAAAATAATGTTCCTTTGCTTAAATAAATTCATTTAGCAATAAGGAATTATTTATTTAGGAATAGTTTACAGAATAGTTCGCCATTTCGTCATGTTTAACCTTGCTGACTCGCATCACAAAGATATGTACACAATTAAACAACCAATAAAGCTATTAGTATACAAACAATGATACCATACAAATTATACATACACACATAAAAATAAATGAAAAATTATGGCAAATCTATCCTTGAGATCGACACTTAAAAAATATGGGTCCTGCTATATACAAAATGGTCCGCCTTTTTGTTTTAAAAATCTGTAATTGGATGATGCATTATTTATTGGTTGATAGGATTTTGTTAAGTTTAGTAACGTTTAGGTCACCTACATCCTCACTTCAGCCTTCTTATATCAAGGTCGTTGCCGTAATGCTACTCTTGAGAGACCAATCTTATGTCACTCTTTATTACTTTTTAATATATTGAGGTGACTAAGAAAATTAGAAAAACGATTACGAATCGTTTTTGAATCAATTTATTTGGATACATACTGGCATTGTCGGTGGTTCAGATATAATAGATATCCAGATATAACAGATACTTACCAAAAAATTTAAGATATTTGTTTAACAATGGGAACAGCGTAAGCTGTTCCCTTAATGGTAACAGAGAGAACTCATGGGAACACTAATCAATGAGAACGGCGTAGGGGGAACAGCGGAAATAACGTAATATTGGTTAAACAAACCATAGACTTTTATGATGTATGTTACAAAGAAGCGAAAAGAGGTTGGTTACAAAGAATTATGTTACAAACAGCGAAAACAATTTAGAACCAATTTAATATATTATTGTGC
Source organism: Sesia apiformis (assembly GCA_914767545.1). NCBI lineage: Eukaryota > Metazoa > Arthropoda > Insecta > Lepidoptera > Sesiidae > Sesia > Sesia apiformis. The sequence continues at coordinate 4,461,909 of OU611968.1, forward strand.
GTAATAGAAGGAAAAACATAATTTAAAGTTTTTTTTTGGGGTTTTTAGCATAAGCGCACTTTGTTCAATGTCTAATTTTAAAGAAACTCAAATTGACTAAACGCGATTTATCTTAAAAAAAGAACTAAGTATTAGAGATCTCCTACACAAAGCCCGTATGACAGGGGTGCACTGGAATTTAGAAACATCGCCGGATAGATCCAGTCCAAACCTAGCAATCTTAGATTAGCAATAAGCTATTCGGCGTGTTGTCGATAATTTAAGCTGATAGGCGATTTCACAACTTATTTCCCGGATAATATCTGAACCGTAAATAATTATTTTTAGAGTCTTAAATAATCAATAGGGAATTCCTTTTACTTATTTCATCAGAACTGGTAGATCAAAATAGAGTAATAATTCCTAAAATTGAAATACGTAGGTATCCAGAAAGTATTAAGACCCTGTGGAGCTCCAGAAGATCCTATGATAATTAATGATGATCTCTGGACCCTTCTATCTTGGAACAATGAATAAAGATATATAGCTTTATATCAAGTTTCCATTGTAGACAAGATTTTTCTGGAGGAAAGGTCATATAGAATGAGAAATATTACTTTTAAATTAATACACATTATTATATCTTTTATAAAAAGGTCACCGGAAGCGTAATTGTCTAGTGAAACCGCAGAAATAACAGGATTATAGTAATCAATAAACACCGCCGTAATCAATATAAGCGCCGCTTTTATTGATTTATGAAAAAAAAGATTTACGATATTACTAAATATTAATAGATCATTTCATTGTAAATAATAATTTCATTGTTAAACATTATTGTTATTGAGTATTAGTTAGATTGATGTAATTGTTGATCGTCTTGTTAGAGATTGTGTGAATTTAAATTAGTGCCTAATTAGTTTGGTAGGAGGAGAGTGCATGGTGCATTTCCACAGCCGCTGGGCGCACTCAACTAGCCACGTTAGCCCTCTCTCACAGAAGACCTTGAAATGTACTGCATTTCCTACTTTTTCGTATTTCCCCAATATACATACGTGTTGTGTTTCAGTAGTGAGTGAGATATGCCAGAGCCCATTCCCATCCCATCCTATCCCTCTCAATTTTCCCAACCCTTTCTCGCAATCCATTACTTAATCTGCAAGGATAGGCAGCGCATCCGGGGGAGTGCCAACATTTGTCATTCTGGACTGATGTTGGCATGTATCGCGGATGTCTATGGACGACTACTGTCGTCCACTTACCATCAGGTGGACTGTATGCTGGTATGCCGCCTTTTTCTATATAAAAAAAGTAATAATTTAAATTCACAATACAATATATTTTTGTACGCCTTATTGTAACATTTGTTGCAATAGCTCAATTTCGTACTTTGTATTTTTACTATGTATTTTGATATCTGTATTCTGATTCAATATTTATAACGTCTGTAACAAATTACCCATCTACACGAAGAATAGCACTGGAACTTTACGAGATGATAAAAATCTGAAATTTAAAAAAAGGGATAAATCTAAGAATTCTGTCAAAGAAAATCAAGAGTGAAAATCTAAGGCGCTGCACAGATAGTTTTTGTTTGGAGAGCGACCAGTGAAGACGTTTTAGAAAAAGTCACACGCCTGTTCCGGGGGACTGAGCTATCCTGGACATCACGTCTGGGCCACTACTCTCGCCGGCCGCCGCAGCTCTGATCCGTCGCTCTTTGGGCGCTGTTGCTCTACCTGGGCGCCGCTTCTTGCGCCTGGCCGCCATCGCCCCGTCCGACCGCTGTTTCCAGTCGGCGGCAGTGCCGCTCTGCATCACTCTGGGCGTGCGCCCTGTTAAGCGCCGCCTCTCCTACACCGTCCGTGAGTTTTTAGTGCTCGTGATTTTGGTAACAGACATTTACAGACCAGACTAGACATTTACTGACTACATTTACATGGTACTAGTTTTCCTTTTTAATTTTGTAATAGGTTTTCTTTAAATTATAAGGAGCTATTGAAACAAACCTTACCTCTTTCCACTCTAGTAGAAGTTGTTTACCCTAGGGTAACACGACATTATTGAGGCAGAACATAATAGAAAATATTTATATGAACACCATATTTGTTACCTATATTCCTGTAAAAAAGTTATTTAATTTGAAACGAAACCTACACCCAAATCCTAATAATAGGTAAATTATATAAATTTATTAAAAAGAAGCAAAAACTGTATGTAACATGTTTCCTATGTAGCTATTAATAGATCAAATCGATCTCGATCTCGAACACATTCGATCTCGAATTCTCGATATAAAACTAAACAACGTACGGATACTAATTTTGACAAGCAAATTTTAGACATAATAGTGTAGTAAAAGTTGCAGTTAAAAATTTCAAATTTTGGCTCACTTAAATCTCATCTAGGCTAACATATAAACCCAGACTAATGTTACCGCTCGCCGCTTTCCATGCTAACAAAGGACTTTGTTGAACAAGTTTGTCGGTAGTAACAGAATGAGGGAAAAGTCCCGATAATTAAGATACGATATTCGACAATTTTCTGTAAGTTAGCGACCCTTGCACGAGACTAGCAGCGATGAAGCATGATAATTGGGCTGATAAGACCTTTAGATTTTATAAGACTTAAAGTTTTAAATACTAGATAACTTATTATTACTACTATTATTAATAATTATTATTAAAATATTTTTGAACGCTTGTTTTCGGGAAATAGTCCAGATAAACCTGTTCTTAAACCAACTTACCAAAAAGTCCAGGTAAACTTGTTCTTAAACCAACTTACTAAAAAAAATGGAATGAAATTGTTCTTAAAACGACACCCTAGGCTTATGTTTTTATAGATATTATTAGATATTTTATTTATTTTTTATTTATGCATTTTACTTTTCCAAAAATTGTAATAATGTATAGAATACACAGAATATAATAAAAATTAAACTTTTGTATTTACATTATTATAAATATTATTATTACAAATCCTTGCCATATTTTCGCAGTTATTACAAACCATTCATATACTAAACAATTTACATTTTACGGGCTGCAATATTTAACACCATTTTGTTTTTTCTCACGCTTGATTATATGACATTGTTGTTACGAGGTGAGGTGCGAAAATTTAGATGTTTACTCTATGGATCGCATAAACTAAATTTCATTTAAACATAAATCAGTTATGTAACTATTAATCTAAGTTTTTTTTTATTTAGTCAAGGTGACTAGACGAGGAGGCAATCCACCAGGTGATAAAGTGGATACTGTCGGACATGGACTTCCGTGATACATGCCAACATCACTCCACAATGATGGACGGCACGTCCCCGGATGCGCTGCCTAACTATCCTTTGACATCGGCATCGTTTAGTTCATCATCATTAGGAATTGATATCATTCAAATTTTGAGCTGATTAATTTACTTATTTTATCAGTCTTCTCCTATTCCAGAACTGCTTTAATCCTTACAATTTTTCGAGCAATTTATTGTCGTCATTACTCAGATTACGTCATTACGTCAGAGCCTAGAGGTATCTATCTATACTTGATTCACATTCGTGTGATCGTGACTTCAAAACCTCAACCCGTACCACTGAGTTACTACTTACGAAAGTATGGATTTTTAAAAATTATTACTAGCGCCGCAGTGAGGGAAACCTAATAAATAAATAAAACATCGGGAATAAGTATATCCACCAATCCGCGCTGGGCGCGCCTGGTGGATTACGGCTCGAAACCCCCTAGTGATTTACTAGGGGAGGCCTGTGCCCTGCAGTGGGATGTTATAGGCTGACATGTAGGCGTATTACAATCTTATCGTTATTTCGCGGTTTTTGAAATTCTTATCACATGTTCCCTTACCCCATAAATCATCAAATATGTATTTTTATTAAAGCTAAAATATTGTTTAGAGAGGAAGAGTTAATATTTTATACCTTTGATACGTTTATATCAACACGTCAATGTAAATAACATTCGTGGGTCTACTAATGTCATTGTCATTTATTCTCCCGACCTGACCTAATGGTAATTAAGTCATAATCTTAATTAATTAAAGTGTATCAACAAACGTGTAGCTTGCAAGAATTCGCTCACGTGTGTAATCAGCTGAGTGCATTTCTCAATACTCGGCGTGTCTCGGAGAGAGGCGAGGCCGTCAGTAACCGCTAAGTCTTGCACTTAGGCGGACACGACCTACTCATAGTTCAATTAAAAAAAAAAACTAACGTCTGTGATAATTGTGTGACTACTGAGCGTACTCAAAATAGTAAGTGTTTATTTTTAACTTCAACCTATTCTCTGTTGTGCCTAATTTAAAAAGAAATGTTTTTGTTTTGAATCGTTTCAAAATCTAAATCGGAGGGTAAATGAAAATATTAAATTAATGTATCGATAAACATGTTACCTATATGGTAACTAATTATTTCTCCCATAATTTAAAAGTGCCTAAATACTTACGTATTGAAATTAAGATTATGAAGAAACAATTTTCCGTAAAACTGTAGAAAATAATACAATAGTATTATTAAAGGATATAAAAATAACACAATTTTATGTGAGGAAGTTTAAATTAAGGTTACGAGTACTTTCTTGGTCTTAAAAGGTTACAAAGCCACTTTACTGGTTAGTTGTCCATGTACGAGTAACTGGGCTTACCCGTGTGTCAGGCGGGAAACTGAATAGAAAGTCTTGGTAAATGCGACAAGTATAAGTATTAATTTATAATATCACATGACCGTAATATTTAGATAAATAATCAAATGAGCAGCAGAAAGTACTGAATAGGCAGCTAATCGATGGCAACAAAAAGGTGGGTTCGATTTAAATTCTATAGTGACAACAAAGAAATAAGAAGCGCTGCTCCATCGACTTTGATGATTATTTAAAATCGTTTATTTATTAAATTGTTTATTTTTGTTTGTTTTGTTTATCATTAATACGAGCCTAATATTTACCTACTTAATAATTATTAACCTGATACCTAGTTACGTCAACCAAGCCCTTACTGTTGATAGCAGGTTTAGCAGAACCGGTGGCCGGCCGAACCTATAATTCTAGGAAAGTAGTGCTAAGTTAGCATTTAGGATGTAGCAATAATAGATTACATTGTATTTAGATTTAATTAAAGACTTCAGTTGAATACTCATGAATACTGGCATTAAGCTCTGCCACTTGTATTCAATATAGTTAAATTAGTTCAATATATTGGTTTTAGTTTTTAAAAAGCATTTTTCTTGCTCCCGTCACTTGACTACCTACCCTACAGACATATTTGTCGACAATTTACCATCACGTGGGATCGTTTGCTCGTCCGCCCACTAGTCTATAAAAATAAAAAAATAATCGACTTGAATAAAAATGTGGTTATTGTTATGTAAACGATTATTATAACTCGCGATTTATTATAACCAATATTTCGGTCCAGCTGTCATGTAAATGAACCATTAAATTATATTTAAAAATATATTTGCTGTTAAAATGAGATATTAAGAGAAACTAATCATTAGTAATATAGATACTAATTAATACTTATCTAGCATTACTTTTAAAATTATTTCGCGCTTGTTTAGCAATGAAGTAATAAAGGATTATATACAATTAATTATTACGAAAAGTTGTAGCGTGATGTCACCACCGAAAAAGTACTTAAATAATCTAAGCAAAAAGATAACTATTTTTGACATTTGTTATCCATTATCTGTTATTATCTGTGGAAAGGGACCTTGTTGTCGGCTGTAGTTTGAAACTTTTTACATGTTTCCACTTAAACAGAATCTTAAAACAACATTTTTTTAGTTAGGAAATCCTAATGTAACGTCGAGTAGAAACAAAAGGCGAAACAAAAACCTTTAATTTTACGAGTTTAGGCCCGATTTAAAATATAATATCATTTAAAATAAGTCACATTACAGTAAAATAACTCAGGTGAGGCCCCATATGAAGTATTGCTCACATCTCTGGGCCGGCGCATCGAAATACCAATTAGACCCACTTGACTCCATCCAACGACTGTTCGTATTGTCAACGATCCAACTCTCACGGGCAGTTTAGAACACCTCAGCGTTCGGAGAGACGTTTCATCTCTCTGTGTGCTCTACCGCCTGTACAATGGGGAATGCTCTGAAGAATTGTTCAATATAATTCCCACCTCGGGTTTCTACAACCGCACCTCCCGTCACAGAAGTGCGGTCCATCCGCATTTCCTCGATACGGAGGTGTCGCGTACTGTTCGGTCCAAAAATTATTTTATATCGCGAACCCGTAGGCTGTGGAACGAACTGCCTCAAGAGGTCTTCCCATTAAACTACGACATGGGGTTCTTCAAGAAAGCTGTGAATAGGATTTTGCAAGGTCGGCGGCGCGCCCGCATACCCCCTGGTGTTGCAGGTGTCCATGGGCGGCGGTAACACTTACCATCACGTGAGACCGCTTGCTCGTCCGCCCTCTTCTCTATAAAAAAAAAAACATTCGTTAAGTATTAAGGCATAATTAAAACGCCCATGTGCAAAATAACAGCTATGATTTTTGTTCATTGTATATAATAGATAAAGATCATCTCATCACCTCAATAATACCGTTGCAGTTGGTACAATATCTGTACAGTTAGCTGCGCCTGCACTTGAGAGCATTCACCTCGTATGTTGAAGATGGCGCAGATTTGTTGATATTTTGTCAGACTTAATACTTAATTAACTTTCTTTATAGAATGGACCTACTTTGGTGAAATCCATTAAGTAAATACAAACAAATATATTAGATAATATGTCGTAATCTACCAATCTCCTATCCGTTATTGTATAAAATCGCATTTCAAGACAAAAATTAAAACAATGTTTACATAATACAAACAGTCAGACGATTTTATCGCTTTAAAAGCTCCAAGACGATAAAAAATATTGTCCAATTATTGATGAAATGTTTCAAAACCTGCGCATCACGCAACGTTTTTAATCATTTAGGGGGTGTATTGAAAATAGATTGGATGTAAGGAGCGATTCAATAATATTGTGCAATGATGACATTATTGTACAATTTATTGTAGATTCCAGACGACCTTGTAAAGGGGAGTTGCGACTGACGTAATAACATAGATAGTACATCTCTATCGTAGTAAATAGGTAGTACCTACATCGCATAGGTAACAGAAGATATCTCTCTATCTGTTCATGCGGATGTTGTAAAAGGCGGCAAAGGGATAACATAGTCACCACAAACCCCGAGGAACTACACCACCACTAAAACAGTGGACTCGCCAATTCGTTTGGCCCACGTAACTACGTAAGTCCACACATCCCTCGTACACAATAAAAGGGCCGATTACCCCAAATACATACATATGTTATACGTTACATATATATGTTATGTGTTAAATTATACTATATAGTATACATACATGTATAGGTACCTACTATACATATACTTAAAGCCACTAATATAACCGCTAAGGTTATATACCTATATTCATATGCACTCGCGCCTATCTCCCACAGGTGGGGCAAAAAAAAATGAATTTGTTCACATACAAAACTGCCAGCTTGTTCACACGAAGCATTTATTTAGTTGTAGACCATAGCAAAGTTCATCATAAATATTCCCACACTTATGGAAAACAAAGGCCAAACATCAATTCTCATGTGCAATTTTTATAATTTCCCACCATTTTTAGATGAAAGATAAGGTTATGGGCATCCAAAGATAAACATAACTATTGATAAAAACCACAGTATATACTGTAATTTTACAACACCGAAATTTCGGGACCGACCAACTCTGACTTACCTTCGGTCTGAGCTCTATACAGCGGTTATGTTCGAGTAAAAGGTATCTAAAAGGTATCTCCCTTGTTATTTGATGTTTGATCCTGTAGTATCTCTCGTCAAAACCCCGTTGATATCTGACCGGAGTAGATGACAACTACTGACGACCTGACAACAACTACCGGAGTAGAGTTTCGACGCAAATAACCTTTCGGGCCGATATATCGGAGTGAACATTTTCGTGGTAGGTATCGCCCGAAATATCGGCCGAAACTTAGTTTTTTTTTTCTGATTTCGGAGTAGACCTCTTCTATCCAGAGCCGTAAAAACATACAAAAACATTATTGCTTGCAAGTATTTTAAATTTCGAATTAGACTCTGGCAAATGAAAAGAGAATTAAAATTCTTGAACAACAGTAGAATTGAAATTATTAAACAATATTTTTTTTTATAGGATAAAAAGGCGGCAGACGAGCATACAGTCCACCTGATGATAAGTGGATACTGTCGCCTATAGACATCCGCGATACATGCCAAGATCAGTCCAGAATGACAAACGTTGGCACGCCCCCGGATGCGCTGCCTACCTTTGCAGATTAAGGAATGGATTGGGAAAATGGGGAGGGAGAGGATGGGATGGGAACGGGCTCTGGCATATCTCATTCACTACTGAAACACGTACGTATTTATAGTGTACCATAAACGTTTTGATACTTGTCGTTTCTTTTATATCTAATGATTTCTTTTATGCCGAAGTTACTAGTTTTAGAAAATAAAATGTTGAGAACTAAAACAAAAAATTGAATTAAAAAACGCGCTTGAACGTTTAAACGTCAAGTTTAAGTGGTCGTCAAACTTTTTGGGTCTAGTGCTAAAATAAATAGCTGAAAGAATTGTATTTTTTTTTTTATTTTCTAAATTTCTTTTCTTGTGCCTCTTGTCATTTGGTAGGCTAGTTAAAAAAGAGAGATTCTCAATACATTAATTTGCATTTTGTATCAATGTCATTCCTCCTCCTTGCATCGTTCTCCTCATTGCTGGGGGTCGTGCCTTGACATGTCCATGAATGGTTTTCTTGAGAAAATAAACACGGTGGGTTCCCGCGTCCTTCCGCATCGGTATTTTAGAGGTCAGAATGCCTACCTCACGGCCAGTGAGAACGTTCCGCGTGCGCTGACGTCGACTCAGCGTTGACGTTTTACGGCAGGGATACTTCTCCTGATCAAACCCCTGCTTTTGCATCCAGGCTTGGGACCGGCATTGGCGAAGATTTTCAATGTCATTAATCTTATTTAAATACCTTTAGAATTTGAATGAATGGGAATTACCTACTTTGAAAGGATAAAGAGAATAATGTATACGAAGCGATAAATAAAATGAATATTAAAACAAATGGTAACTTTAATCAAGACCATTATTATGCAGAAAGCGTAATGGAACACATTCAAATTATATTTTATTACAACAATATTTTATTCATACAGACAGTACAATTAATACAGGCAAAAAAACAATTGTAATGGCAGGAAAAATTCTAGACAAAATCTTCTGTATTAAAATATAGAAGCATATCCACAGAAGTAAACTCCAGGGATCTGTAAACGCTTCTATAATTAATGAACAATAAACCCGCCTGCGTCCAACCCCTATATGAGCACATCATCTGTATATATTATAAAACTAGAAACTACAGAACCCAAAACAGTAGTTTTAACATTTTTGTCTGTATGGTTGTCTGTTTGTTTGAGCACTACTGAACAAATTTGCATTGGATTTTCGCTAATGTAGGTATAGCTAAGTATCCAGAAGGAAAACTGGTATGTGTCGTCTTCATATGACACAAAGAAGTTGAGTTAAGGAGGAATATAAAAATATGACTTTTAATAGATTTACTCAAAAACTACTGGATGGATTTTATCCGTGAAATCCATCACATCGGTGCTTTTACTGGTGTTAAAAAATTTTTACAGCTGGTATTGAAACTAAAACTAAGCTGCTAAAATGAATGAAACAACATCACATATTTACTGCATACACTAACCGGTTTGTTTGTTTTGCACTATTACTCTACTATTTTACTGACAATTCACTATCAGACTTAAAGCAATCCGGTCTAGATATATTTGTTTTATAACCTGGACCCAATTGCTTTGAATGCTGGAAAAACACCTCCTCGCTGCCGCCGTCTGGTATAAATCAATACTCCACAAGCCCAGTATCTTATCGCCTCGACCTTCATTTAACCACTACGTGATTCACCGATGTAAATTAGATCAGATTACGTTGATCTAAACGTGACATGCATCAAACCTCTTTATCAAATGTATCAATGAGATGCAACTGCAGACAAAGCGTGCTCGGTAACATATCGCATGAACAAACAGTTCTTAAGATTATACAATGTTAAACTTTACTATGTAAACAAACCATAAAATACGAATAGCTAATTTCCTGTATTGAAATAGAGAATCATTGTATAAATATACAAGTAATTGTAGTACATATTTAATATAAAAGGAAGTATTTACCTAAAGGTACATAATCAAATTTCAAATTCTTTTCTGACATAACACGGGGTATAAATACATTGATGCTCCTGACACCCAAACTAGGGAAACCTGTATTTCAAATATAAACACATTTCATAAGGTATAACCAAAAGGTATTACTGGTGCTTAAACATCCCCTGGTGTTACTGGTGGGCATGGACGGTGGCGGTAGTCACATACCATCACGCGGGTCGCATTCAATTAAATGATGTTTTTTATCTATAGTACAATCTACAATCACCACGCGGGCTCAGTGCGGATTGATTCTTATTTGATCGAAACATATTTATTTGAAAACTCTTAATCTGTTCAATTCCTATTGTCATCACCGTAATCAGCCCTTTGAGTATTCATCCATGCAATGGGCATGCACTTTTTTTTTGTGCACAAGGTATGTAAGTACGCATGGCTGGCCAAACAGGTTCTCAGGGTTTGTGGTAGTGGCTTTGTTATCTCTTGGTCGCATTTTGCGCCACCCACGGGAAGAGATGGGATAAGAGGAGGCCTATAACACAGCCAACTACTTACACACTTAAAGCATTGTTGGGCAAATTTTACAAGAATTACAAACTAACAAACTTTTTCATGTTCGTAAACTAATTATAATTAAGACCTTTACGTTTGATTTCATTCCGAGCCAACTATTTACGTATTTGTTTGCCTTCTATTAATTTGTTTAAAATGCACATCACCAGTGCAAATACTTATGTTAATTTTATGTTAAAAACAGCTACGCGTCAAACGGTAGTTACAGCAAACCATGACATTCATACACGTAGACTGACATAAATACACATTGTAACACTTTCACACTCTATAGTAGACAACAATAATATCTTTCTCTTGAGTCCTCGGGTTGAGGGATTAGTTTAAAAGTGCCTGGTCTCACAAAACTCATGGCTTTTTGAAACAAAAAACTGTTCAAACGACATTTGAATTGTTTATAAATAATTTTCCAAAGACCGAAATAATTTGCCTAGCTTGGTTTTAGAAGGTTCTACCATAATATACTTTCTACTGACCAGACATTCCATCCTCCGACAACCATTTATTATACCTCTAGAACGTTTATTAAGAAAAAATACCCTTTAAGATGTGAAGCATGTTAAAATGACCTAATCTATGAATTCTATAAAAAAGGGGAATATTTACTCTTGCTAGTAAATGGCGGTGTCATCGATCATCAAGGAAACTAACTATACATTACTCAATGAAGTACAAATCTTTTCAATAATTTATTTTATTATAAACTAGCTTATAATTTATTAGATAATTTATAATTTATAATTTATCTATTATAATTTATTAGAAGACCCGTGACTTCGCGTGGTCTTCAAGTACTAATTCAGAAACCTTCGCGAGCTTGCACACAACAATTTAAGAACGTTTCATTGCAATCTGATGAATGGTATAGGAATGCATACGGGGCAAACAAAGAAACATTCATTTTTATATATGTATATATATTATATAAGGCATATATTTAAACGAGCACCAAATTTATAGCAATTTGGTCAGATTTTTGTTTTATAGTCGAAGGCGCCAAACGAGCATACAGTCCACCTGATGATAAGTGGATACTGTCGCCTATAGACATCCGCGATACATGCCAACATTAGTACAAAATGACAAACGTTGGCACGACTCCGGATGTCCTGCCTACCTTTGGAGATATAGGAATGGATTTGGAGAAAGGGTTGCGAAAATGGGGAGGGATAGGATGGGAATGGGCTCTGGCACATCTCACTCACTAGTGAAACACGTACGTACATTAGAGAAATAAGATAAAGTAGGAAAAATGCAGTACGTTTCAAGGTAGTCGAACGCATCCTGGGGCTGTTGGATTGCAGCGTGCACTCTCCCCCTCAGAGAGCTAAAAAATATACTTACTTTACTTTATATAATAATATAGTAGATTGGCAGCAAATCGTTATCAGCTCACAGTATTCTTATTGTCAGCAGAATTTCACTATTTTAGGCAGCGATTAACCTCCCTAGGTTAATCGCTAAAAATATTATGAAATCATATTGGAGTTTTTAATGTACCATCAGATTAAGGATCAATGTTACTAAAAATAGGTACCTATAGCCCAATTTTACTAAAAATTGACATAGCCTCTCCTAATTTATATCAAAATGCAAGTTTTTTTTTATAAAATTAGTTATCAAAATACACACAATTCAATAATAGATATGTTACACGTTATTATAATATGCTGCCCCGACAAGAAGAAACGGAACAACAATGCTCTGAAGAATTGTTCAATATAATTCCCACCTCGGGTTTCTACAACCGCACCTCCCGTCACAGAAGTGCGGTCCATCCGCATTTCCTCGATACGGAGGTGTCGCGCACTGTTCGGTCCAAAAACTATTTTATACCGCGGACCCGTAGGCTGTGGAACGATCTGCCTCAAGAGGTCTTTCCATTGAGCTATGATATGGGGTTCTTCAAGAGAGCTGTGAATAGGACTTTGCAAGGTCGGCGGCGCGCCCGCAAACCCCCTGGTGTTGCAGGTGTCCATGGGCGGCGGTGACACGTTATCATCACGTGGATAAAAAGTGACATTTTTATGACAGCGTCGACAGATAAGCAGGTAACATTAGGTATATTCAGAAAATAAATATAAACAAATGCAAGGAACATCGATTACTCTCTTTATGATGGGGAATGTTACAGAGGAGCGTACCATTGTACTTGTAACATCTCTTCACCTGGAATTATCGCAATGAATAAATAAATGATTAAATGCATTAACGTTACTGTCATCCATCCTCGTTTCGGAAACATATCGGACATTTCTACATTTCGGAAACGAAAATTATAACAGAATACTATAATATAATCACACGTACTCCATTTAATATAATAACAGTCACCTGTAATCTGGTCTTCTGCCCATGTATTTTAAAAAAAATATATAGATACTAATGACCTATTCCAGATAGAAAATGAAGCTGAAATCCGAGCTGCTAGTCCAGCCCACGGGGGAGATGTGGAAGCAGATCCGGGTGGAGCTGAACGAGGATGTTGCCAACAATGAACGAGACCTGGTTGCAATCAAGGACTGGATGAGGAAGCAGCCGCATTTGCCTGATGAATGGGGTAAAACTGCTTGAAAATTCTTATTAAGTGCATGCTAACAATTCTGATAAATATTTGCTACATGTAGCAGAGAAGTTAAGGCCAACTTGGCTGTTTATATAAGTATTTGCCCTATAAGAATGTATCATATAAAATAGAAGAAATACGAAGATATCATATAATATATGTAATTTGCCCCAAAGTGTGAATTATCTTACCAGGACAAACTAGTTTATCGTAGACTAAAATTGATTGATCCTAACACGTTTTGAATAAACTAGGTTGGCGTAGGAAAAACTACTTTATCCTGAAATCGGCCTTAACTAGTAACATGTACAAGTAACAGCGTACAAATAGGTACATTATTTTTCGTCTGGTATAAACCCATATCCGCAATAATAGATTCGCTAAAGGTTTTTCCAGCACTCTAAATCATGTAACCACAATGTGTAACTGTGAACTGTGATTATCTATGTGGTTCCCCGTGCAATAAGTACTTAAGCGATACCACAAACACATAACCTAAAGTTTCATAAATAAGTAAAATTCATACAAAACCATAAACCTGTGTTTGTTTATTGCTAAAACATTCGCCAACGATACAATACTTTTTGCGTCCATAAACGAGTTAATATGGTGATTTTAAAAAGGTTTTATTTAAACGAACGGAATATAATATATAAACCCGGATCATAAAAAAAACTATTTTGGAATAAATAATTTTAAATTACCAAGAATGTTATAACGAAATGGACGCGGGACTCTTATTTCTATATTGTTACAGAGAATATAAACCTAACCCGCCTTTTAATTTGCTGCCATCGATTGGCTGCCTATTCAGTATTTAACTATTTCTCTTAATCAACTAGGATTTTCAGTCTTCCGGTTAAACGCAACAATTACAAGTCACGATCAATCGTCATAGTTGCATGCAATTATCACGCCCACGTAAACAGGCGATAATTAAATAACAAGAAATCATCGAACTGATGGTAAATTTAACCTTGCATTTATTCATTTGCCATAAACATAGCTATGTCGGGACTTGGTTCAGTACGCACTTTAGCTAAAAAACACGATATTTATCAATATAACACGTATCTCACTTTCTATATAACTATTTCAATTGTATATATGAAATTGCTATGAATTGTTCATAATGGCCACTTGGAACTTAGTTATCTTGCGTTTGGCTTTGCGTTATTTTCGAATATGAGTTCCAGCAACGCAACACAGACGGCACGCAATATCAACGATGTGTGCGGACCAAACACCGCAAACGAACGCGCGGTGCGTTTTTGGTTTGATCGTTTCCGTGCTGGAAATTTCGACCTCAAGAACCAGCTCCGTGGACCACCGGAGACTAAAGTCGATAATGACAAATTGAAAACAAGTGCAAGCGGATTCTGAAACCGCGTCTCAATTAGCAGCAGCCTTCAGCGTAAGTGACAAATCGACAGGAAAGTGAAGAAGCTCGGAAAGTGGGAGCAGGAATTCTATAGCAGAGGCATCAACTTTTCATTAAAATGGCAAAAGTCCATTGATAATAATGGACAATACTTCGATTAATTAAATATATAATTTTCATACAAAAAAATATATTTGAATTTTTCCATACAAAACTGCAATTTCACAGGTAAGGACCTAATAATAGGTACCAAAAAACTGGCCCGAAAAGATTACTAGTGACAATTACCATTTGCCATCAGGTGAGTTCTCTACCTGACTGTCATCTGTTACATTAAAAAGTAACTGAACGTAACAAAGCTTCTATAAACATTAGATAATAGAGATAAGATAACCCTTTTCACTTTTTAATTCATATCATGTACGTGACGCTCTTTGTCTATGACGTCATAATGATACAATAAGGACACCGAAAACAAAGCCTTAATAATTAAGTTCTATTGAATATATATAAATCAAATAAGGACCTGTCCATTGATTTTATTATTCATTACTAATCCCGATTAATAAAATGAAATAATCCTGGTCGGCATAATTTGCAACATTGAAAAAAACCGACAATATTTCAAAATCTGTTGGTAATGCATTCATTAATGACCCAATAGACATTTTTGTAGCATATGATCTTCTCCATAGCCCCTGTAGTTTCATTAGACACCTGTAGACACCTTTAGACAACCTTTATATTCGATTATCATTATCACACACGAACAGTAAGCTACAAGTAATAAATTGTAACGAGTAATAACTCGTAAATAAAAATTGTAGTGGTCAATAAACTAAATTCGGAGTTCAATATTGCATTTTAATTTAGCATATTTTTTTCAGAGGACCAGCCAATAATGACCTTCCTCCGAGGCAGCAGTTTCTCCCTGGAGAAGTGCAAGCGTAAGCTGGACATGTACTTCACAATGCGCGCCGCATGCCCTGAGTTCTTCTCCAACCGAGACGCCACTAGGCCAGACTTGAACGAGATTCTTACTTCCAAAGTGTGAGTTTTTTTTTACTTTACTGCTATTTTCTTAACACTTTTCTGGCGTGAGCAATTTATTTTAGCAACAGCCAATGCGTGTACAGAAGCCAATATTTTTTATTTATTTATTAAATACTTTATTGCAAAAAGTACAATGGACATGGGTGGCCAGCCAGCCAATCTTCAGGAGAGGAAATATACAATGACTTCGGCGCGGCAGTGCAATCAAGGACGAAGAAAAGTGAATAAACTAAAAGAAATGGAAATAATAATGAAAGTATTATTAAAAAATACTTTAATTCCTTGCTAAAAAGAGATTCACCTGGTCTTCTACCCAAACCCCATGTTAAGCACGACTAGGGCGCTACCATTTGTGAAATCGCCCGACACGAATGAAGAGTTCAAACTACATCGCATAGTTTAACTACGTCGCAGACAAATCGGCTTTGTGACGTATTCGCTTTTGTGCTTACTCTGTGCTTATCGGTTTTCGCTTTTGTGACGTGTTTATCAAAACATACAATTTTAAATAATAATACTAGAAACAAATAAAATACTCCGGGTGTTTGTGCTTGAAACCTGACCACTTTTTTAAAATATATCTACGATTGAAATTTCCACATTGTCACACCAAATATTCAGTTTCTATGACGAAATATATTGCGCAAACAAGAGTTCAAATAGGTAGTTAATTATAATAGCCCTTCCTTATTAAAGAAATAATATTTTTTATAGTTAACTAAACTGTACGTAAGCGTACTGACTATGAGCGTCTGACGCTCTGTACAATTGTAAATTCTTGGAATTTCAAATACTTAATGTTAAAACGTACAGGATTTAAATTCTTGTTTAACCTGTCTTCTAAATTTAAAAGCCCGGATGCTACTGACTATCCCACCCGGATGGGGGGGTAGGGGCCGTTCCTAGTTTTTTTTTTTTTTTTTTTTATTTATTTATTCAAAAGAAACTTAAATAGTAGGTATACATATATTTCCGCCAAACTGATGACAGTTTGTTGGCGAATAGTGCGCTCTCAACTTTTAACTTTCCGTGTCTTACCCACTTAGGTTAGCTTAACTAATTAACAACTTGTCTACGATGTGAACAAGTATATATATGTACAATCCATGAGTACTACATGAAACAGTAAGTACACTTCTAGGTATCTATATTTAATTTATTTAACAGTATCGCTTTTAGCCTTTTTTTAAATACCTGTTTATCACTGCACTGTTCCACAGTTGGACTAATTTGGTTAAATAATTTAGGAATCATGTATTTACGAGTTCTTTTGCCAAAGTAATTGTTCATATCATATTCTACATATCTTCTTTGCGAGTTTTCTCTAAGGTTGCGTATCGGTATTCTACATGTTTTAATGCTATCCTGGCCATAATCATCAATATACATTAAGTATTTTACTTTTTCGTGAACAGGTAATATCTTTAACTTATTATACAACAACTTATAATTTTTGTTACAACTAATCCTAGTTTTTTTATCTACTAATACGTTTTTTATTATTCGAATCTGGATGTTACATATTTTATCAAGATAAGTTCTAAAAGTACGTCCATATGCAACCAACTAGTTTGAACGGCGCGCCGTTCAAACTAGGAAACCCACACGGACGGCACCGGATTTTTTCGACACATTTACAATTACACATTTATTTGGGTCATTTTAGTTGTTCCATTTTCTTCCACTATAAACTTCCTTATGGAAATATCTCCTCCCTACAATAGTACAAAGAAAAGTTGACCCTGGCCTTACGTGCCGCTTTCCTTCAGTTCTTCTTGTTTGGGGTTCTGTTTGGGTTCTTGATTAAGACTTTTTAATAGTTTTATTATCACATTTTATTTCGTCACGTCTTACATCGTTTTCAGTCTTGACACGAGAGGAGCCGGAAAGGGAAGGACATAGACTAAAAGTATTTTTAATAGACAAACAAATCATAGACTACAACATGCCCTTTTTTCTAAAGAAAAAATATTATTTAACACATTGGTTTTACATTGACGTTTGGAATGACATTGACACCGTGAGATAAATTATAACCATATTTTTCAACAAGTTTCGTTATTAAAACAATACAATATTAAATGACAAATTACTGTAAAACAATAAAATTAAATTGAATAAAAGTGAATTAGTGATTATATGCATGTCCAGACTGAATTATTTTACTATATTAATTTTTATTACTAATTGTACACAAATTGTTTATAGTCGTCAATTACATTAATTTTACAAATCAAATTTCTGTGTTTTCTTTAATAATCTACCTCTCGAACTGTATTTTCCATCAGTGCATTGTCTTTCAGCTATACTAGCGTCGTTATTACCCTTCGAGGAAGACATTACACTTTCGTCGACATTGACAAATATTGGAGATTTTAATACATTTTCTGACTCCAGACCTGATTCTACCGATAAGAATGATTCAGAATCTTCACTCTGTGACTTAGAAGTTGGACTTGACTCATGAAAGAAGATAAATACACAACTATCATCCTCTTCATTTACAATTTTTTACTTTTTAAAAGATTCTGACTCCGACTTATGAATCTCTTGACTTGGATTTACAACATTATAAGTTTGTAGACTTGAACTAGGTTCACAAAACTTAACTTTCTTTTGTTTAGACTTTGAGACATAATTATGACTTGAGTTTTGCTTACATGACTTATAATTGAAGCGAATATGATGACTATTTCTACGATAAGTTACATTATTAAGATCTTTGACAATGAATGATCTTGGATATTTTGTTTTAGACACAATAATACCTTTTGTCCATATAATATCTCTTGGATTTTTCTTAAAATAAATCTGGTCATTTATGTGAAACTCTGGGTAGGTTTTGCAATTTTTATTATAATATGCTCTAGTCCTTAATAAGTTGCTTTCTTTCTTTTCTGAGTGTTCTGAATGCTTAACAATTTTAGGTCTTAAGTTTTTTATCTGGTTAGGCAGTTTTGATCGTAAATTTCTAGACATTAAAAGCTGTGCAGGCGAATTAAGATTACCTCTAGGTGTATTTCTGTATTGCAACAATCCGATGTATGGATCAGATCCCGATTCATTGCTTTTTCTTAGTATATTTTTCACTACTCTAACTGAAACTTCTGCTAGCCCATTTGATCTTGGAAAATGAGGACTTGAAACGATATGTTCTATATCCCATTCCTGTAAGAAGTCTTTAAATTCTGTGGAGTTGTACGGTGGACCTCCATCAGAGACTAATTGCATCGGAATACCGTGACATGCAAAAATAGACTTTAAGTGTGTTATGACATTAGACGTTCTACTATCTTTCTTTAAGTTTGCGATTTCTATGTAGTTAGAGTAATAATCGACCACTAATAAATATTTATTACCTTTGTATTCAAATAAATCTGTTGCTAATTTTTGCCAGGGAAATAAAGGTTGTTCATGAGACAGCATTGGTTGTTTTGTTTTATTTGAAGAATAAATTGCACATGTTTCGCATTGTCTGACTTTATTCTCAATATCCTGACAGATGTTAGGCCAATAGACTACTTGTCTAGCTAAGTTTTTAGTTTTTTCTATACCTTGGTGACCTTCATGTAAAATGTTTAATATTTCTGATCTCATTGACATAGGTATCATGACAGAGTTATTTTTGAAAATTATTTCATTTATCACATGAATTTCTTCTTTGATATTCCAATAAGGTAATACCAATTTGTCGCAACGTTCTTTACAATGGGGCCATCCATTTTTATAATATTCTTTAAGTTTTTGAGAAATTAAATCTTGACTAGTATGACTTAAAATTTTGTCAAGTTTTTTAGGCGAAATTGCTAAATTAGATGTCAATAAATTAATATGAATATCAATATTTGAATCTAAGTCTTCTAGACTGACTAATTCTTGATTTAAGTTAGTTTCTTTGACTGGTGATCGAGACAAGGTATCTGAGATATACATTTCTGAGCCTTTTGTGTATGAGACAATTAAGTGATAAGCTTGTAATGTTATCATCATTCTTTGCAATCTTGTAGGAACTTCTCCTAAAGGTTTTTTGAATAGAGTGACTAATGGTTGATGGTCTGTTTCGACATAAATTGGTTTGCCATACAAGTATTGATGAAATTTCTTACATCCGAATACTATAGCGTAAAGTTCTTTTTCTATTTGAGCATAGTTAATTTGACTTTTATTTAATGACTTTGAGGCATATGCTATTGGATGCTTATCATGTAAGATTACAGCACCGACTGCATTTTGGGATGCGTCGACAGACAATCTTATAGATTTTTTTATATCATAATGGACTAATACGGGTGACTGACATAGTAATGACTTTAATTTTCTGAACTGTTGTTCATGTTGGTCTAACCATTGCCATTTATTTTGCTTTTTTAGCAATTCTCTCAGAAGAGAAGTTTCTTCTGCTAGATTTTGTATGTAAGAACCTAAATAGTTTATCATGCCTAGAAATCTTTGTAATTCTTTGACATTAGATGGACTTGACATTTTTGAAATGGCTTCTATTTTTGACTGATCAGGTGACACACCATTTTTATTAAAAATATGACCCACATAGCGGATTTCAGACATACCGAATTGACATTTAGACTTATTAAATTTTAGATTGACTTCAGAAGCACGTTTGAATAGTAATTCAAGTCTTTTATTGTGTTCTTCTATATTGGCTCCATAAACAAGGATGTCGTCCACAAAAATTATTATACCTGACAAATCACCGAACAATTCGTTCATAGTCCTATGGAAAATTTCACCACTAGAGTTAATTCCATAAGGCAATCTCAGAAACTTGTATCTACCGTAAGGTGTATTAAAAGTACAGAGATCACTACTCTCAGGGTCTAAACCTATAGCCCAATAACCTGAACTAGCATCTAATTTTGAAAAAATTGATGCACCGGCAACTTTAGATCTTAAATCATCAAATGTAGGGTAAGGGTAGTGAGGTCTCTTGATTGCTTCATTTAGGTTTCTAGGGTCGAGACAAATTCTTAACCTTCCGTTAGGTTTTTCGACTAAGACAATAGAATTCACCCATTTTGTTGGCTTTTCTACTTTTTCTATGACTTTAAGTTGTTCCATACTCTTCAATTCGTCTTTAAGACGATCTTCTAAAGTATAAGGTATTCTACGAACAGGACAAACTTTAGGTGATATACAACTATCAATGTCTAGATGAGCTTTATATGGTAGACAACCAAGACCTTCGAATGTTTTTGCATATTTAGAAAGAATTTCTTGTACTGACCTTTCTTGAATTCCGAATACTCTTTTGACAATACCCAGTTTCTCACATGAATCCCAACCAATAATTGTATTACAATCACATTCAACCACAACAAAGTAAAGTTTTGTCGATAATCCATTTTCAAATTCACAATTAAGTAAACAAGTACCTAAATTTGGCACTAATTGTCCTGAAAAAGAAAAGATTTTATTATTTGTTCTAAAAATGTTGATTTTCGAGTGCGTGCTGCTCATAATTTTATCTAATATTTTCCTGCTGATGATATTTGTGTCTGCACCTGTATCAATTTGACATTTGAGTTTATAATTATTGCAACAAACATTTATTTGCCAATCTTTAGTCTTAAGGTTACTTTTATCAATTGAGTTTATGACAAAATGATCAGACATATTTTCTGATTCTTCGTGGTAGGATATGTTACTCACTTTACGACTTGGATTTTTCGATTTTCTGTAAAAACAATATTTGGCGAAGTGATTTTTCTTTTTGCAGTTATTGCATGTCTTGCCTTCTGCTGGACACTTATATTTATGAATTTGACCACATTTTGTACAGTTTTTATTTTTGGGCGATTTATTTCTGCAGTATCGATCCGTTGATTGATTTCTGTACGCATGGTAGTTTCTCTGACTTGACCGATTTCTTTGGACAGTTGACGATGACTTTGCTATATGGACAGTTTCTTTAATAGTTTTTGTGTCTTGACTCAATTTGTTTGATCTTTCTTGTGACACTTCCAGACTTTTAGCTATTTTCATGGCAATTTCCGTTGTTAATTTTTCCTCTTGCAAAAGTTTTTCCTTGATATGTGTGTTTTTTATACCAATTACTAGCATGTCTTTGATGAGTGCGTCTTTAAGGTCTTGAAATTCACACGTGGCTGCTAAATTATTTAATGTTGTTAAGTATTCATCTAACGATTCGTCATGTTTTTGGTATCGCGTGAAAAAGTTAAATCTTTCTACTGTTACATTTGCATGCGGGCTGAATTTTTCGTCAAATAATTTCAAAATTTCGTCGACATTCGTTTTTGTCCTGTCTACGTTAAAACTATTAAATATTTCGATGCCATCGTCGCCAATTGCATTTAATAATACTGCAGTTTGCTTGGCTTGTGGAAATTTTGCTGTTTCGTTAGCGTCTGCGAAAATTTCGAATCGCAATTTCCATTTTTTCCATTTCTCGGAAGCGTTGTCGCCATTTTGTATGGACAACGACTTAATTTGCGTGACGAATGCTTTGTCGGACATTTTATTCTTAATTTAAAGACTTACTGATCCGAAGACTTGCTGAGACCAGTTCTGACACCATGTTTGGGGTTCTGTTTGGGTTCTTGATTAAGACTTTTTAATAGTTTTATTATCACATTTTATTTCGTCACGTCTTACATCGTTTTCAGTCTTGACACGAGAGGAGCCGGAAAGGGAAGGACATAGACTAAAAGTATTTTTAATAGACAAACAAATCATAGACTACAACACTTCTTCTACAACTAAGACGATACTATATCGAATGTGTACGAGATATTTGCTTATGAGTTATGTGATTGTGTTTCTTTACCTAACATCTAATTACATAGCAAATAATACCACAATATAGTTATAAAAACAGTAGGCAAACAGTCTTACGAATGTATGATGAAATTATTAAAATCACTGGCGCCAAAGCAAAATAGAACTCGACGCAAAATAAACTTAACGCCAGTAATAATAAATATATCTGACTATATAAGTAAGATTAACTGTGAATAATCACGAGCGCCTCGGTGCATGTTGCACATTTGTGACATTTTTAGATCGCTTACTGTAACTACCTATACTCGTATGTATATTTGTGTATACTGTGATCTAATTACTATATACAAGAATTATATATATATTACTTCGACTACTTCAAATATGCAAAACTCACAGATCTGATAAATTTTCAAATGCTACATCTTTCAATGCATCATTTATTGAGGGGGCGAGTGCACGCCTCAGGGCGTACTCGACTGGCCACGTTACCCCTCTCTCACAGAAGACTACCTTGAAATGTACTGCATTTCCCATTCCCACTTTTATCTTATTTCCCTAATATACATACGTACGTGTTTCGGTAGTGAGTGAGATGTGCCAGAGCCCATCCTTTCCCATCTTAAAAATCAACTTAATCAAATTATCAACTTATTATCAATGTTAATAATTATCAACTTAAAAAATTCCCATCCCTTCCCACCATTTTCACATCCCTTTCTCCAAATCCATTCCTATATCCCCAAAGGTAAGCAGCGTATCCGGGGGCGTGCCCCCCCCCGACAGTGTCCACTTACCATCCGATGGACTGTATGCTCGTCTGCCGCCATCGTCATAAAAAAATAATAATATTAAGACTTGTATCATTTACTGTTTATAAGAAGCTTTATTACTGGGTTGTTCTTTATACTGTTAATCTGTGTTAGCACAAATCGTAATCTCATTTAATCCTCGTAATAAAAAAAGACATCCATAACTGCAAACATTAGATCATTGTGGTGTCATCGACAGACATGAAGTGTGTTGATTGATAATTTGGTAAACTACAACACATCGCATCATAATAGAAACGTCGTTTAAGGAAAACAACGTTTTTTATTGCCATATTTGATGTGCATCACAATTAAAAGCGAACCATTTATTCAATTAAATTAAGCGATTTATTCAATTAAAAGCGTTAAAAAACACTTGGCTTTGTCTAGATTGCCGTAAATAATCAGCAGCTTATGATGCACTGTATGCTCGTCTGCCACCTTTTTTTCCAAAAGAATAAACATACCTACATTACATACATACATACTACATACTAACTCATACATACATATTTTTTACCATAAAAATAAAACTTACAATATATTCAGCTCGTGTTTCTGAGTTAACTGATGTAATTGTAATGTTATGTTTTTAGTAGAAGAATTAATTTTTTGGGCTTTGTATTTTTTTCAAATTTGAATAAGAAAATTGGTAAAAACCCAATTTTCTTGTGAAAAACAATTCGCAGTAATGAATCCAGCAGAGTCGTGTTTCAGGTATACAAGTATAGAAGTTAGATACCTAGATAAAACTCTTTATTGTATAATTGTTACATTAAGACAAAAATAAGGAACAATGTTATAAGAAGAGAAAACAATCAAGTCTTATTGCTTTATAGCAATCTCTTCCAGACAGCCTTGGGAAGAGAGTTGTGAGTAAGGTAATAACACGGGTAGTGAACCTACATACTCGTGTTATACTACGTGTTATACTCGAAATGCCTGGTATAAGTGAACAACGAAGAATTCTGTATTTTGAATATCAATCATATTTTGTATTTCAACATGTTAATGTGCTCAAACCATTATATTGTCAGTAGCTCTTATTACCGGCCCAAGAAGATGCCTACGGTTATACTGTTACTTGTTTTTACTACACGCTTGGGGTAATTACCCACATAATGATCGTCAGTTGTCGTTTAAAGTGCGTAAAGCTCTTGACATTTATCGAAGGACAGAAGTCAAGTTCTTTATAATTATTAAGCGACTACAAGGTTGTTTTCTTAACTTTTTGTTGCTAGGTAAAGACTCAATTTGAAGATCGAGGTATAGAAAAACAGTGTACCTAAAGGATAAGCAAAAAGAAATGGAAGATAAAAAAGAAGTTTCAGCCAAAATTGAAAAATATGTGATAACTCTTTATTCTTATAAGTTTTTAAATGATATAAAAACTTATAAGAATCTTCTTATATATACTCGTATACCTAATGCGAATACCTAATAAGTACCTAATCGTATACCTAATAAGAAAAATACTTCTTCTAGCTTTTATATATTCCAACTTTTTATTTGATATAATTGAGAAACAATAATTCGAAATGAAGAGATGCGCCAAAGAACTAAAGTCACCGACATTGTTCGTAGACTATCTGAGAAATAAGAATGTAACAAGGTTTTTTCGTTTTAAATTGAAATTCATTAGGCATTTCTTAGAAGATTTCGAAGAAATCTGCACATTGTGGAGATCGCGATTTTCGAATTTTATGAACGACCGGGTAAAATGATGTCATGCTTAAAAATATAAGGTACTTCGTTTTAATTTTAGACGGAAGGTACTAACTGTGATAAGATAACGTAGCTAACACGTGAAAAAATAAGCATTTAATATAAATTTTCCACTTTCAGACAAGGCCCCCCACTTCCAGGGATCACCCCCAATGGTAGACGAGTCACAGTCTGTAGAGGTAAGAAAGAAAGAACAATTATTTATTTATCACAACACGTCACACGAACAAAACACAGTAAATAAGATACGATCTCGTGTACTCACCGAATCCGTAATCATATCAAATCTTTTATTTTCCAAGAACAACAACATTAAATGTAACAATAAAAGTACTTATCATTGTGTTCTGCCTTAACAGTCGTGCAAAATTTAATTTATGCGTAATCCAAATTTAATAATTATTATTATTCAATTATATATCAATACTAAACTAATATAATAAATAATAGGGCAGTGTTGCAGAGAATGGCGTTACCCATTCTTGAACATATCTTGAACTTACGAAGATATCTTGAAGACCATTACAATGAGGAAACTCTAGTGCTTTGATTATATCATGAGAAACAATAAATAATGACATAACTTTATCTTTTTCGCGTTTTGTGCACACTTTATATTGTAAATCGGGTCTAACGCGTAATAATAAAATAATAATTTTATTAATAATAAAGAGTAATAAATAATGAGCCTTTCAAACTCGTTATACAAAGAAATATCCAGAGCATGAGTGGATCCGGAAGGCGAACAACATCCTGGCTGAACAACTAACGGCAGTGGTACGACAAGAGCACCCGATCTCTATTCCGTGCTGCAGTTTCAAAAATACAAATAGCCATGATGATTGCCAACCTTGGTTAGAAGATGGCACTGCGAGAAAAAGAATAAAATAATAAGTATAGATAAATACAAATTAATGTGCGAATGTGTGACGGAACCACTTAAGACGATTCTGAGTCCGAAAGCCGTGTGTTTGTCCAGTCCTGAGAGTCACGCGCGTGGGTTAGTATGAAGTGGTCAGAAACGCAAGTGGTCTGTGGTAGGAACCGGTCTAGTAATCAAATCATCTAAATTGCAGGTAGTATATAAAGCATTCAGTCTTTCATGTCGTTCGTCTATTTTGTAGGTTGTGTAAGTACTATGTTTCCAGAAAAGCAACTCCTCAAGAATTGATTAATTAGAAGTCTCAAGAATGATTAATTAGAAGACTCAAGAATTAGTCGATTTCATGTTTAGACCACTTACTTGTTTTTCTGACCACCTCATACTAACCTGATATCTGATGGTCCATATCACGACCATCGCCACTTTATTGCGTCATTTAGTTGCCTATTTACCTGCTTTTAAACATTTTTTACACTAATATATTTATCCTGGTATGTTCACTACTTCCGTATACGTATGTCGAATTCCTTCCTCTGCGCCGAGTAAGTCTTTTGAAATAAGTGAATAAATGTGCAAAAGTCTACTTTTTTTGCCCTGCCTAGCCCCCTAGCAAACCGGAATTTAAATGACTATCTACTAATTTACGAGTACATAGGTATAATAAAGTTACTTTTTACTTTTATTTATATATTTATTTACCTAAGTAGGCTTTACAATGTTCCCACCATCGATATGGGAATAGACTAGATGACACATCATACATTCTCATCAAAGAAACCTGGTTGGCAACTTCTAGGGGGCGAAAAGCATATGAGAAAGGGTTCATTAAAAAGACAAATTTGATACTTAAGTACCATTTTAAAAACGCAGGCATTAAAGAATTCGAGAGCTACCGAACATAGAACACTACTAGACTGTAACGTGCCTGCCCTACAGTGCTTGAATATATGTAGTACCTATGTATTCTCAAATCGATGGTTCCCGCCATTGCGTCCACTAACAATTTTTACCCATATTAATGGAACTTCAATAATAATAGCAATAAAAATTACTTCAATGCAAACGTAATCAGTATGTACTGACAATGCATTACCGCCCTTCAAAACGCTGGCAAAGTGCAATGAAATAAGGCCTAAACTGGGTGTTGCTGCATAAGATCATTGAACAGACGCGGTTTAGTAATACGTAATTTATGAATCCTGATATTAGCTAAAGTATTAGCTAAAAATATATTGTGTATCTACTTGTCCAGGACTAATCTAAAACTCATGGCTTCTAGCAATTTTCATAACAAATGGGTTAGATTTATGGCTTAGTTCATAGTTTAAGAAATGAAACGCATGCACAAAAAATTTTTCAATGGCTTTAGAAAATTACGTAGATATGAATTTCAGAATATTTAAGATGAGGAGCTCCGTCTCTGTTTATCGTCATCATCATCATCATCATCAGTTTATCATCGAGGGCTGGACATGGGCTTTACATGTTGTGCACGAGAAATGTATGACCTTAAAACTTCGCGACATTTTTCACTACATATTTTATCTTTAAATTATATGGTTACTTCAAAGAATTCACTGTAGCATTGAAGACTAAAATGTCAGAAAGCCGGAGGAGAATTGAGAAAAAAAAATAAACAGACAAGAACGAGAGGTTCGACGACCGGTTTATTGGCACACGGCATGAGTAACGAAACGCTTTTGCTTGCATTCATAGGGGTGTCAAAAGATACGATATTATCGTGCATAATATGTTGTGAAATAATTTTAGCCGTGATAGTTTAGTAGAATCTAGTCTAAACTTTCATGCGTCAGATTGTAGGAGCTTCCACTTCCACTGAGCTTTCACTTAAATATATATTTTTCAACTATCACGGACTCCGTCAATCCGTACTGGACCCACGTGGTGAATTATGGCCCGAAACCATATCGTGATCCCTATTAATAGGTATTGAATTATTCTTTTGTATCATTTTTAAGACACTCTCCGCACAATAAGAATCCCGAGTTCAGAGACGCCTCCAATAACGAAGACGATTAATTTGTTAATTTTCACAACTGGTTATTTTACGAATTATGTCTTACATTTCTATAGATCCTAATGTAATCATACAAGTTCTTAACAGCAACAGACTGCATGTATCTCTTGTGTATTTAAGCATTTGAAGAGCGTTTACTTACTTAGAATAAAAAAATGTATTGTAAACAATAAACTAAATGAATTGAATTTGACTAAAAAGCTTACAAAATTCTTCAGTTTTGACAACCCTACTTAACTGGTAGAGTATGCATTATTACATTACCATATATGCAGTTCGAAAAAATAAAGTACGAAGGATACATAGCTTTATTGTTTTTTTAATATGTAGAAGAACCTGTTCTTTCGTTTATAGGGTTCTTGTTAACCGAATCATGAATTAAGGACTATCTCACATCAGTTTTTGTGCTACCGCAAAGTACAATATGGAACGTGGCTAAATAAAGGCATAAGGAAATTATGTCAAGTTAAACGTAAGTAAAATATAAACTACAGGAAATATTTAAAGGAATATATTTAATAAAAATCTAAAACTGACTGAGTGACAGACAACGCGCAACCTAAACCGGTGAGTCTAGAAGCATGAAATTTTGCACAGCAGTTCCTTATATAACGTAGGTGAGCACTAAGAAAGGATTTTTGAAAATTCATCCCCTTAGGGTGTAAAATAAGGGACGTAAATTTGTATGGGAGAAAAGTTGGATGATTCCTGTGATGTTGCCGATGAGAAGTCTCATTGAGCACACGGATAGTAAAATTATAAATAATTATAAATTTAAAAGTTATAATAAGGTACTAAAGAAATGTATTAATAAATAATAGATGTATTAAATATTAGATGAATGAATAAGAATAAAATATAGATTAATAAGAATAAATGTAAAGCTACTTGGAGGATTACATCATCATCTACATCTAGTAAGGTTGAGTATTTGTTTGATTATTGTAAAAATTGTGTATTTTTGAATTTCTGGTTTAGCAGCGATAGTTTATTAAACTTCAAAGTGTCTAGTGTTAGTGCATAGTGTTTGTGATAATTAAATAAAAGCGTGAGACTGCATTTTTCGTGCGCTTTCAAGGAGTCCTCTTCTGTCTTAATATCACTAAACCTAATATCACTTTACTGAGCGACTCCAGACTTACTTCGACGGGATCGGACATTGACAGGATACGTTTTAGACTTTGAAATTATTTATAGTGAAGGAAATTTGACACTGGCACAATGTGCTAATTGCACTATTGCCATATATAAAAAGAAAAAAAATATTAACCAAACAAAGCTGATACTGCTGATTAAAGACCTCGTTTTATTTTTCAAGCCGTATAGGTAATGCAATATATTCTGTTTTATATAAATCTATACATATAATAAAATCATAACAATACATACAATAGGTTGGTTAACCTATACCTGAAGACAACGGGAAGGATTTTTAACAAAAGTTGACATAGTTTAACCTTATGTCCCGGGTTAACATTTAGTCTACTCATATCCAGATTAATTATAAAGTTCCCGCGGGAATCAAACTAACCCTTTCTTACTCTAATACTCTAACGTCTTCGAGCACGAAGTCGCGGGCACAGCTAGTAAATAAATAGATAATGTAAATAGTCCAAAGGACCAGAGAATTCATCTACCGTAAATAAAACAAACTGACGTTTCCATTAGAAATGTAGAAATCTGTAACAGATTGCGAAAGAAACCGGTTCTAGGTACATTGCACATTGTTTCCGTATACACTGATAATTGTAACTCAAGCAATGATGAAGAAGAAGTAATAAAATATGGTGATTATGCTGTACGAGAATTGTGTTTAAGTGATCTTTGTTTCCATTGTACTTTTCCACTACGACAAAAGTATCAGCGACCGGTTGAATATTTTTTTATGGACGAAGCACGGCAGTCGAGCATAGAGTCCATCTGATGGTAAGTGGATACTGTCGCCCATAGACATCCGCGATACATGCCAATATTAGTCCAAAATGACAAACGTTGGCACGCCCCTGGATACGCTGCCTACCTTTGGAGATATAGGAATGGATTTGGAGAAAGGCCTGGGAAAATAGGGAGGGATAGGATGGGAATGGGTTCTGGAAAATCTCACTCAATACCGAAACACGTACGTACATTAGGGAAATAGGACAAAGTGGGAAATGCAGTTCATTTCAAAGTAGTCTTCTGTGAGAGAGGGGTAACGTGGCCAGTCGAGCGCGCCCAGCGGCTGTTGGATTGCAGCGTGCCTCTCCCCCTCTATAATGCTGAAATAATCATTGAAATCTGAAGCATGTGTAATGTCTACCAGTTCGAATTGAGCCCGCGTGATGAATTATGGTTTAAAACTCCCTCGTAATTACAATGGGAGGCTCGTGCTCTTTATAGGTTAATATCTTTGGTAGCTTTAAATTCACACTAACATTACGTCTGTTTATTTATTTCTTACGTGTTCATGACAAAACTACTAAATAATTTCATTAAAACTTATCAGAGAGGTAGCTTGAACTCCGGAGGACGCGGGATCCCTTTTATCCTGGAAAATTGATTATTTTTTCCAAAAAGAAAACCGACTCAGGCGAAGCCGCGGGTAAAAGCTAGTTCTGTATAAAGAAGCACAAGTAAACTCCGTTGGAGTAAAGTCCATTACTACTTAAGATGACCGATTAGCCTAGTTGATAGGACATTTAGAGTAAAATCAACATGGCATGAGCTTTGCGTTTGATGAGTGCACACCGATAGTGTACAGTGCGAACCATTTCGACAATCTGATTGGACATTTCGGCACCCACTCACACAGATGCAAATCTCGTCTCGCTGATTTCATTGCACGCTTTGCAAAACATTCTGAGTTACAAAAAGACTCTTTTACAAAAAGACAAATATTTACCGAGACTCAAACAATTATCTATGAATCCAAAACATTAGGAATTCTCTTCTAGTGTAGGCCACTGAGTATTGTGTTACTTTAATAAAACTCAACACGTACATTGGAAGAGTCCTACATCGAGAAGCAAATTGACATTGCCTCACAACGAAGATGATGCTCATGATTTGAAATAAAAAGCACATTTTATCCAACTGAGCGAATTCGTTTTCAGTAATGAAATCCAATTCCACGTATTTTCAGGTATTCATCCAAATCTAGACTCTCAGCAGATCACAGACACCCTCAAACTGGCGCTGATGATCGGAGACGTTCGTCTGATCGAGGAGAAGGAAGGTGTTGCTGGTGACATCTACGTGCTGGATGCCGCAGTGCTGGGACCAAGCCTATTAGCCAGGCTCTCACCGTCTGTTGTGAAGAAGTTCATGATCTGTATACAGGTAAGAGATTAGACACTATAAAGGGACAAAAAGGAAAAGAGAACGAAGCTATTATTGGTAAGATATCCATATGTTGGGTACGACTGTGTTCCGTCCAATCCCGCTAATCAAATTAAGATTTTTCAAAGACTTGACTTGGGATCTTTTAAAAATAAGTGTATGACCTGTATACAAGTAATGGAATAGTCTATTCGTAAAAATACCTTCATCTAGTTGTTTATAGAAGAAGAAGAAGAACTGAAACTGGCGGTGGCTGGGTGAGAAGAGCCGAAGTTCGTGTGTGGTGGCGAGCTGCGGGAGAGACCTAGATCCAGCAGTAGAGAGACATGGGTCGATCGTATTGTAATTGTTACTTGAAATTCTAATACGTTACAGATTTTTTTTTGCTAACAGTATCTCAATCAGTCATAGTTAATATCATTGAAAAACACTTTGAATAACAATGTCTTTGATATAACTCTGACAGCATAACATTAAACGTCGTACTTGTAGACGCTGAAGATCAAACAAAGCATAACCATTGTCGTATACTCTGACTGATTAGATATTAGAGTATATTAGAACGAAGTTAAACGGGATGAATTTCAACACTATTTATTACACGTCTAATTATTATGGTAACATTTCAGTCATGCCATGTGTCTTTCCTGTGAGGTACGAAACAGTTGTTATTTGAAAGCATACGGCAAAGTCTCCTAGCGGTTTAAATAGGGCAGTGAACGCGTGTGGTTTCTTCCAAATTCATTTCACGTACGCAACTCACATATTTTTTGTTGCATGTTACAGGAAGCGTACCCGGTGAAACTAAAAGAAGTGCACATCGTTAACACGTCACCCATCGTTGAAAGATTCGTCAACTTTGTAAAGCCCTTCCTCAAGGAAAAAATTAGGAAAAGGGTGAGTATTTTATAGTACTATATTGTATGGTGTCTACATGTGCAAAGCAAATCGGTCTGTGAGTTCATCGTATCTCAGCATAATAGTGATAGCAGAAGTCGGCAGTTCAGTTCATAATACGAAATAAAACAACGCAGTTTAAATAGAATAAAAACAGGCATTTTCTGTGATAATTTTAGTTTAACGAGCTAATTGAAATGCACGGTCAAACATTTAAAATTAAACCTACGTGACAAGGACAAAAAGGTCAAATTCACTTGTCGATCTTATGACACCAACTTGAAATTTTAAGTTTTTGTTTAAAAAATATATTTGGTTGTCTTTTATCCAGATTTTTATCCACAAAGAGTTGAAAGATTTGTACAAGTACGTGCCTCGGGAAATGTTGCCAGTCGAGTATGGAGGACAGGGCAGCACAATGGATTCGCTTCAAGGTAAAAACTATTGCTGTAACATACAATAAATAACATTATTTATAGACAGACGAGGTTTAAAACGTAATTTAAGAAGATGTAGTGTAAAAAGCATTAACGGCGGCCATCTTGAAACGTCAGTGATATTGAGTGATTTATAGACATGTGTTGTTGCCGCGTAATAAACTATAAAGGTTTAGAACTTGCGTCTTTCCACGTATTTTTTCCGTCTGTACAACGTGAAGTGTTCTGTGGAATGTTTTATTTAATAATTATAATGCCAACTTCGGGTTCCATGATTACTTCTCCCATCACAGAAACGTCGTACACTGCGCTGTCCATATATTGCTTGACACCGCGAACCTCGAAAGTTATGTAACGAATTGAGATCGATTATATAACACAGTTTTTCGAAGGCTGTTTGATCGACATAACGTTTGACCGACACGACAGTAGAACGACATAACGTTGGTCCGAAGAATGATTTTCCGACTGAAGGACAAACGTTCTGTTGGTCAAACAGCCTTCGCACAACCCGTGTTATATAATCGATCTCAATACTCTCGTTGTACAATCCTTCAGATCTTTTGGGCTCTTAAAAAAGGCTTGAAGATTTTCTCTTTTGCGCTTTCGATATCGCATCCACTCTGATATTGCAGGTGTACATGAACTTACTACCACATGGACAACATGTCCCTCTTTTTTATAAAAAATCTAATTTATTTGACGTTTATTTATTTACCATACTATACCATCAGACTGTCTCCAATGCCTCTCCTCTAGATGCATTCGAGAGGCCTCTCCCAAGGCTCGCTACCCTGAATGAATGTATCGAACCCAACTTCCTTTTGGGTTCGATACTTTCATCTCAATGTTTATTAATTTGTTTCAGAACAATGGACAAAGAAGCTAGAAGAATATCGAGACTGGTTCGAACTACAAGAAGGCATAAAAGCGAACGAAACTCTTAGACCTGGCAAACCAACCAATTACGACGAGCTGTTTGGAATAGATGGCTCTTTTCGGCAGCTCACCATCGACTGATACACTCCTAAGTTGTAACAACTCTCAATATTGTGATACTAAGTATATTCCGTTCCAATCCAATTTCTTCAAAATGTAAACAAACATAGCGGCCGCCATTTTTGTTTACATTTTTGACACGGCCTAAAATATCTCAACATTTATCTTTAAGTCTATGGCAAACTTGCACTCTCTGTGAATCAAAATATGGATATCTAAACAATTATCGATTAGCCCAGTTGGTAGTGATCCTACCTGCTGTGCAATGGGTCCTGGGTTCGATTCCCGGTCGGACAATCATTTGTTTAAAGACAGGTGTTTGTTCGCCTTTGTATATGTCTCTAGTCCCACGACACACGGAATCCTAGTGAGGGCGGGCCATTGAGTGTCGTGTTATTATATAAAGAAAAGTGATTCTATATTATCACTTACCATAACAGTATATTCTATACAACAGTACCACTTATATCACCTCACTATTTAATTTAAGGCCGTGTCAGTGACCTCAGGCCGCCATGTTTGGTTGCATTTTGAACAAATTGTATTGAAACGGAATTTAGGTTAAGCAGCTTTTTTATTTAGCCGGATTGTGTGTTGTATTTGCATGAAATAGTAATTGTTCTTGCATCTGATCTGATGATGAGTTTAGGACCTTTTTATCATTTAAGCTTTATGTGACCATAAGGCTTAGATTACATTTTCACGAGCCTTCGTGGGGTAAGAATTTTAATGAGTGATGTTTAGTATGATTGCGGCGTGCTTTGTGTTTTGTGTTCAGGTCTCAGTAACAATTATGATATATTTGGGATTCATGAATTTAAAAAATCTAAAGAAAGAAGGAATAAAAGAACAATCAGTAATATCGGTTTAATATAAAGGTTGCATTCGGAAGGAAACCTCTTTCCGAACATTTCAAAAACTTCAATTAACCGATTTATCCCTGTTATAACCGGTGTACGAACGATAAATGAACGTTAATAATTTTAGGATTGTTTTTTGAGGAAATTAGTTAAATATCGATTTTACAAAATATATTCCTGTGTAGGCAGAAATTGATACTTAGGCAGAAATTGATTGGAAAATTGAAACCAGTTCCCAAGCCTTTTTATCTATAAAGAAAATAAATACATAGATGATAATTAATAATTAATTCTTCTTAATCACTTTTTTATAATAGATTTCATTGAATTTTCCTTTATGGTTGTGCGTTCTAATTAGTTACAATTGAAACACACTTGAAATTTACCGCAAATGAAACTTATATTACATAGAAATTTTAGTGTTACGAACCAGAATATATACCTACCCATTTTCTATTCTTATCATTTCTTTGATAAAATCTTTTTTTTTTTGTAAAAGAACTCCATCGCTATAGTTACAAATGCCTCTAACGTTAATAACTTACATCATAGCAAAACATTGTCACTATTTTTCGTTTGTTGGTGGGTTGGGACAACATACATACATTATTTCTCATCGTCTTTTGTTCGTAATGCCAAGTAACACAGATTATACATTAGGTACTTTAAAATAACTTTGAAATAATTCTAGAATATATTTTTATTTCCATTTATGTATTTACTTTTTCATAATTTCAGCAGTAATTTACAATTTTATAAAAATAGGTACTTATTGTAAATAAACTTTTTTAAGTAAAATTCAGTTTTATTTCTCCAATTTCATTATTTTGAAATAAAAAGTTGCTATCCAATTGTTTAAAGATTTTTATATCCTTGTCACCTTTCATCAATGTGACACAAACAGCATCTTCAACAGTAACACCACGCGTACCACTCTTAAATTGCAAGTTCGTTGACATAAAATATTATGTATGAAAAATTTAACAAAATAATTGAGTTCACGAAAAATCTTTAAAGTTTCGTTTCAATTAACTCGGAATTATGATTGGAATCCATAGTTTCATAAATAACGACCGACAACGGACAGAGCGGACGAGTTCCCGAATGGCGACCATGTACCGGGAAGCATAACATGAAACACGCTCTGACCACGTAGATGGACGTCTTGAAGAAGTTCACCGGTGCAGTGGTGGCTGGATAAGAAGAACTGTAGATCGCGCCGGTTGGTGAACCTTTGAAGGGTCCTCTTAGAGGAAAGACTGATGATGATATGATATGAATCCACTAATTATTTTATGTATAAATGGACTACGGTCAAAGACGCTATTGGTGAATAGAGTCTCCGACCGTAGTCTACCGATACTTTGACATCGTTACACATAAACATAGTCGTAACATACCTACATAGTCCAATATCTTTGATGCTCGTATCAAACAGTAAAATTTTAATCAATAGGTAAGAACTCGAGAGGTGAAGTGAAAATAAACACACATATAGGTGTAGATGAAGTATTTATTAAAGTACTAAGTAAAGTACTATATAATATGTAGACCTCATGTCATGCGATACATAACCTTCATAAACAAAATTTCACGAATACTGCCGCAAAAATTACTTGTTTGCATCTCACACGTCCACTGGAGAACTTGCCAAGATAGAGGAGTCTCGAAATAAGCTACTCGTAGTTCTAGGGAAAAACTGACTTATTTGTATTGTAGTTGTTAATTGTAGAGATCTCGTCATCAGTTAATTTAAAGTCAAACACGCTTATGTTTTCGCAGATACGCTCCTTGTTCGTAGATTTTGGTATCGGCACCAAACCGCGGTCAATCTGCAAAAAAGCAATAGAACTCTATAAGTAGAAAAAAACAAAAGCTTGATTGTAACGATAAATTAATACTCATTACACATTCAGATCCTGGCTAAAACGTTCGTATTCCGACATGAAATGAAGTAGATAAGTTAGAATCAGTTTCGTACGCAATTAAGACTAACCTCCTCTGAAGACCTTTGAAAGACTAATAATAATAATCTTTATTTCAGAACAATGTCCAAACAGAAGTTAGTATGGACAAAGAAAGAGAGAAACTTACCTATATCTAGTATTAGTGGAACATTAAATAATAATAACAGAAAATAGCTAAAATAAATTGTGAATCTTCGAAAAGTCTGAGGTATCTAGTCAGTTGCAGGTTACCCCAGTCAGGGACGTAACTAGGGGGGGGGCTGACGGGCCTTGTGCCCCGGGCGCCGGGTTTGCAGGGGCGCCAAAATAGCAATTGTTGTTTTCCAAAAAAATACAGTTGGAAGATAAAAATAATAAAATAAATAAATAATATTAATAAAATTTTAAACTGGCGCTCCAATGATTTGAGTTATTGCGTCATAAGGATATCTCCAGAGTTCAGAAAAGTCTGGAAATGTGAAAAAAGATTTAGAGCGCGGTGCGCGCCGGCGCGCGGGAACGTACTCGATTTTGATTGGTCTATAGTCTATAGAGATCGTGCAAATTGGCGATAATTTAAATGTGATTTATTTCTTATATTAGCAAGTAAGTAATCTATGGATGCATAGTTTAAACATTATCTATTATATATTGCACTGGCTTCATCACACGATTTCATTATTTAAACACTACTAGCTAGTGTTTTAACTTATTTAAAGGCACAGGAACCATCTAGTGTTACACTAGATAGTTCCTATGCACTAGGGTATTATTGTACCAACTGCTGAAACAAAAGCAGAAGCAAATTCTCTTCTGAAAAATGTAAAAACATTTGAATTTCTCTCCTCTCCTGTTTTTGGTACAAGCAGTTAAGCCGTATCGACATTGTGAATTAGCTTTTACAAAGAGATGACATCACTATTGAAAGATCAGCAAAACATATTAGCCGACTGATTTCTGAATTTGAATCAGAAAGGTCAAATTGTTCAAGTAACGCAGTAAAAGAAGCCAAAGAAATAGCAACACAGCTTAACATAGATCCACATTTTAAAGAAGTACGAAAGGGGAAGAAAAAGCGCATGTTTGATGAGAAGGGTGATGATGTAAGCCATGAATTCTCAGAGGAGAAGAAGTCCAAATTGTTAATCACGCAAATAGTTGATTGGATTCTAACTGAACTGAGGCAAAGGATTCAATCTATTCAAAACATGAATGACTTATTTGGTTTCCTCAATGGAGCGGGATTTGAAACATTGAATGGAGAGGAATTGAAGAATCGGGCTATTGAGTTAGCAGCCACGGATAAAGATGATTTAGATAAAGACGAACTGGCTATAGAAGTGGAGAGTTTCAAGTACCACGCATTGGATTTAGGCCCTAACATGAAAACGGCCACTTCGTCTGATCTTCTTACATTAATATACCAAAACGGACTTTTAGATGCCTACCCCAACATTACTACTGCACTAAGAATTTTCCTAACAATAACAGTTTCAGTTGCCTCAAACGAATAAAGTTTCAGTAAATTAAAAATAATAAAAAAAAATATCAGAAACTTGACAGGACAGCAACGACTTACCAACCTTGGCATCATTTCCATAGAGCACCAAATAGCTTCTAAACTATCTTTTGACAAAATTGTAAGGACTTTTGCAGCTACAAAAAGTCGTAAAGTAAAATTTTAGTTCATATTCAGGTTTTAAGTTTCACCATAGTTTTTCACTATTTTTCAGAATCTTTTAGATATACATAAATATACGTGTAAACTGTATAGGCTTAATACACTATGTAACCATTGATTGCGTGATTTCAATAACTATTAAATTAACTTTTTACCTTTGGAATCGAGTATTTACTTACCACCTACCCAAGTTAATTATGAAAAGTATAGTAAATGTTTGGTAACAATCTCAGGAGTGTTGTTTAGGAGAGTTTTCGTTTCATTGGTCATGGTTGGACATTCTTCGTTTAAATGGGTGAAAGGGGGGGGGGGGGCGCCAAAGTGAGGTATTGCCCCGGGTGATATTTAGCCTAGTTACGTCCCTGACCCCAGTGCCGCAGGAAACAGGAAGGGTAACTCATCTATCAAGCGTGCACTTCATTGCGTGCGCGCTCATTAATGTGGCGCTTCTTTTGCGTATAATGGCATGAAGCTAATCGTTGTCTTTTCTAAGATGTATTCGTCATTGACGTCTACGGCGCGAAATTTAAATTGATTAATTATGTTGGCAGTAATGAAAGAATGGCGTGTGATTGGTTAGAATGATAGTGAAGTCGGGTGAAGTACGAAAGCGAGATGAGTGTTTATTGATTGAATGTGACGTTTGTATGTTGGATGTATTGTAATATGAAAGTAGAGGATGAATGAAATAACGAAGATGAAAATAAATTGTATTGAAATTATTGAAAAACAAAATAGAAGAAGTTTAAATGTTTACACTGGTTTGACTTTTATCAATATGTATGTAATTATTTTAGAATTAACAGGTTAGGACCTGTTAAAAAATATAGATTCCAGCTTTAATAATCTAATAAACTGATGTTCTATTAATAGAAGGTATTGGCATTTGAATGTTAACTATTGAATAAAGTACCTTAGTTAAAAGGCTAATGAATGCATTTCAAACAAGAGTTAACTAATTAAGCAAGAATTAACAAATTAATCTAAATAAAAATTAACTAAAGTAAGCTATATTATTGAAGTCTTACCAAGTACCGAAGAATGACTTGAGTATTACTCTTGTTGTACTTCTTAGCTATCGCCTCCAAAGGAGCGTAATCCAGTTCGACAGGGGCGTTTGCAGTCTTACGGTTAACCAAGAAACCGAAGGGGCTGTACGCCATGATGGCTATGCCGAGGTTCTGGCAATGGGAGACCAGGGGCAGCTGGGTGAGGGTGGGGCTCACCTAGAAATATAAAGATTTTATATTGACTATTGTGTTGAGGTCCCGTTATGAAGACTTAGGTCTTCATAACATTGGAGCAACTGGTCTAATTGAAATTAATCAGTTGAAAAAAATAAAAAATTATACACATGAGCTAATAGCTTCCACAATTTTGCATTATTAAGTTGGTATATTAAGGTTTCCGAAAATCAGGGACAAAACGATCTAAATTGTTTTATTACTTGAAAAGTATTATTTTTTTATATTATTTAGATACATTCACATACATGAATGGATTATAATAAACAACTTGATAACTAATAACCGTAATCAAGTGACTTTTGCTCCATGTATTCATTAACTTAAAGGTTCCCGAACTCGACCGCAGACTGCAAACCGCAAGCAACATTACTGGTTTCTATAGTTTTCTATGAACCGTATTCGGAACGTAGCGTCACTATTGCGTGCCGCCGCGGCAGACGGTTTGTTGCTGCCGTTTGCAGTTTGCGGTTTTGCCGTTCAGTTCGAAATAGTACCATAACACTATGCTCATTGTCTTCCATCTTAAATTCAATAGAAAACTGCAATGAAAGCAATAAAATCCTTAAACAAAATAAATATTTTACCTCAACCTGATTTACAGCAGGCTTAATTTCACTATTGGCCACCAGCCTATCAATCTGTTTTGCGTCGAAGTTTGATACACCAATGGACTTGGCCAGGCCCAACTTCTTGGCCTCCTCCATGCCCTTCCAGGTCTCCAGGTAGTCGGTGCTATCAGGAGAACCGTCATCCTGAAGATTAGTAGGTACGTTAACAATTAAGATTTGTTACCGGCTCTGTAAATCTGTATATATATATATATATATATATATATATATATATATACATCAATGTAAGTATATAAAGACATTATTTATTCTTTATAGCACAACCTCTATTTTGTCTACAGGCTCTCCTTACCACTGTCTAGAAGAAATCGCTTTAATGATAAGGCCGCCGATTTTATTTCTATTTTGTGTTTCTCTGTGTACAATAAAATATATCTATCTGTCTAAATAGGAAATCTTAGTGCAAATAATACTAAACAATTAAAATTTTAAATAAAATTATGCTAATGTCTATATACAAGTAAAAATTTTACTGCTAAAAATAAAACAAAATATACTATGTACGTACGTAGGTTAATAGTTCCTACATACCGAAAACGCTATACAAATTTGGTCCTTGTGGTAAGGTACCTGCCAAGCTGGCGGCATTACCTCGCTGAATAGCCAGACTAATACGTTGTGCGACATAGGTAATTGCCAGCCTTGAGGTTGCACTTGGTGTTAAAATGACTCCTTGATTATATCCGGTGCCAATACTTCGGTATTTAAGAGTCTTCTGCCTTTCTGCACCATTAGTGCAATGCTAATGACTTTTACAAAACTGGATGAAAAAACACAGAATAGAGACTAGTACATTGTTTCTTCATTTCATTAGTACATAACGCTAAATCAATAGTTATAAAGATTTCCTAACATATAGACACATGAGTCGTGATCTGTTTGTACAGACGTCACATATACGCTAACAACCATAGGCGAAGAAAAATGAAAAACAGTAACCGGCATGCGTATGCTAACATCATTTGTTCAGAATGCTTAATATTCTGTAGTCTTACCTTTTCGGCGGAAGGGAAGTGGATGAGATAAAGATCCACATAGTCCAAACCCAGCCTCTTTAGGGAGTCTCTAAGGGCTGGCACCACTTTGTTGCGAGCGTGGTGGTTGTTCCACAGCTGAAAAAATAATGAAAAATTAAAAGGGTACCCCTTTTAAAGGATTTCTTTGTTGGTATTTGGTGTTCGGAAAGAAATACCATTTCTCTCTGAATTCCTTAACTAGGTATTTGTCAATAATTTTATCAAACGTAATTGTAATTAACAGACATATGAACTGTTGCTCATCACTTACTTCTAAAGAGCAAGTTCGATTTGAAATAAAAATGTGAATCCTAAACTGTTGAGTCTCTTACACTAGTCGTTGTGTGGTACAAAAAATATTTTGTATAAAATATCTGCTAAAGTTGTTTTAAAATTTCCTTCACCATGAACGATTGTTACCGTCGCAATGGAAATTAAAAGAACAGTCATCTTTTCTTGGAGTCGATTCAAAACAAACTTTTCCTTCCTCTCAAGCGTGGTTCTATATCGCCTAAAGGTAGGACCATCTGCGGACGTGCCAAATTCATCGCTTTTGCCGATGTTGGCC
Source organism: Sesia apiformis (assembly GCA_914767545.1). NCBI lineage: Eukaryota > Metazoa > Arthropoda > Insecta > Lepidoptera > Sesiidae > Sesia > Sesia apiformis. Next base: position 4,503,551 of record OU611968.1, read on the forward strand.
AAGATCGTGGATGTCCATAGACTTAAAGACTTAAAAATTTAAGTCTTTAAGACTTTTACGTCATAATAAATAAATAAAAAATCTTTAAGAAATATCCATACCTTAGTGGTAACAAATAGATCCTGTCTCTTCACAAGGCCTTTGCTTAAAACATCGGCAATTCCCTGCCCGATCTGCTCCTCATTGTCGTATATCTCAGCAGTATCTATATGTCCGTAGCCAGCTTCGACCGCCCAGGTGATCGCTTGAGGCAGCTTCTGGACGTCCGCTTCGCCGTAGTTCTGTGAACCAGGTAATGGTAATTTGGCGCGACTGTATAGACTGTATAAGCTGTTGTGACAAATAGGCTAGATACCTGCATTTAAATCTAGGACCGTAATTTTTTTACCTAAATAGCACACCATTAGCCTGTGTTTCTCTACTGCTGGATATAGGCTCCCAAGCTTCGTCATCACATACGGTCTTCAGCTTTCCTCATTCTCTGCGACTATTGTTCCATAATTATGGTAGTGTCTTTTCAAGATTTTAACTATTTCTTCCTTAAGTATTGTCTATGCTTGTCTCTAAATTGTTATTAACCTAATAACGTCTCACTGGAGGGCTTCTTTGCAATCACGAGGATGCTATTACTAGGCTACTGAGAAAGTATTGCGACATGACGAGACGAGACGAGACGACATGCAGATGACGAGTTTTTATCTATGGAACACTGGCTGAACATTCCAAATTCAAATTTTCCTCCATATTTTTTTACGAGGTGAATCACAATATGGTGTTTCGTTAAAAAATGGATATTCGACGGGAACATTTCCACGCTAAGATTTTGTATGATTTTAAATGTTCTTTAAAACCTGAAGTCCTTCTGGCTATCTGATATCTGTACCTTTACGAAACCAAAGCAGCGTTAACGCAGAATGGTAAGTAGCCACGTGCTTGCCAAACGTTTTTACTGTAGTGAGTAACAACCGTCCAAACACAGATCTCCGCGGACTGCTGTTGCACCACGACCACGCGACCGCTCACTCAGGTGCAGCGCTTAAAACAAGGGACTTTTTGGACAGTAACCTGGTTAAAGTTTTAAGCCACCCTCTGTGACATTTTTTTTATTTTCCATAATTAAATCCCAAGTAAAAAGGAAGCAGTTTTCGTCGCTGTGAAAGAGGTACTTGAGAAAGAGTGGAAAAAATGTTTTTAAAATTAGTTCAGATGCACGAAACTTTGTACAGATTCAAGTGAGTAGTTTTTAGTTCTAATTCGGTACGAATGAAGCCGCAAGCAACAGCTAGTTCATTGATATTTTTTTCAAAATCATACACAATTTAACGCTGCCTCGAGGTGCAGTAAGAGGATCACTGTCAGAGCAAGGAATGAGCACATCCGCAGAATTGGCGACCGACTAGCAAGCTATCCTTCTGGAAGTCGGGCTTTCTGGTCGCTCGCTAAGGCTGCCGAGGGTAACTTCTGTCAGTCGTCACTTCCACCACTGCGGAAACTCGATGGCTCACTGGCCCATGGGGCGAAAGAGAAAGCCGATCTCCTGGGCAGTCTCTTCGCCTCAAACTCGACTCTGGACGATAGAGGTGCCTCACCACCGTCCACCTCGAGATGCACAAGCTCCATGCCAGAAATCTGCTTCACCCAGCGTGAAGTTCGGCGAGCTCTAGCATCTCTTGATGTCCGAAAGTCGAGTGGGCCAGATGGTATTCCTGCGGTGGTGCTCAAATTTTGCGCTCCTGAGTTGTCTCCGGTGCTTACGCGACTCTTTAGGCTCTCATATTCCACAAAAAGCTTCCCGTCAGCATGGAAGGTAGCTCATGTTCACCCTTTGCCTAAAAAGGGTGACCGCACCGACCCGGCCAACTATAGGCCAATAGCGATCACCTCCCTCCTCTCCAAAGTGATGGAGCGTGTTATAAACACACAGCTCCTTGGGTACCTAGAGGATCACCAGCTGATTAGCGACCGTCAATATGGATTTCGCCATAATCGCTCGGCTGGTGATCTTTTAGCGTATTTAACACACCGCTGGGCTGACGCCATTGAGAGTAGAGGCGAGGCTCTGGCTGTAGGCCTAGACATTGCGAAAGCTTTTGACCGGGTATGGCACAAATCGCTGCTCTCCAAGTTACCATCTTTCGGGATACCCGAGGGATTATGCGAATGGGTTGCCAGTTTCCTGACTGGACGGAGCATCAGAGTCGTTATCGATGGTAGCTGCTCCGACACCATGTCTATTAACGCTGGCGTCCCGCAAGGCTCCGTGTTGTCCCCAACTCTGTTCCTTCTGCATATCAACGACTTGTTGCAAATTGGTGACATACGTTGCTATGCAGATGACAGTACTGGAGACACCTTGTACAGGGGCCGCGCCAACATCCCTCGGGTCGAAGTGGAAGAGAGTCGCGCCAGGCTTGTGTCTGAAATCGAAGACTCTTTAGATCTAGTCTCGATTTGGGGTTCTATGAACCTAGTAGATTTCAACCCCAGTAAGACGCAAGTCTGTGCATTCACCGCTAAAAAAACCCTTTTGTTGTAGCACCTCGCTTTCAGAGCATACCTCTTAAGATCTTGGAGAGTATCGGGATCCTTGGTATCGACATCTCCAGCAAAGTCGAATTTAGGGATCATCTGGACAATAAGGCCAAAATGGCCTCCAAAAAGCTCGGTGTGCTGAACAGAGCGAAGCGGTACTTCAAACCTGGGCAACTCCTTATTCTTTACAAAGCTCAGGTGAGGCCCCATATGGAGTACTGCTCTCATCTCTGGGCCGGCGCACCGAAATACCAATTGGACCCATTTGACTCTATCCAACGACGTGCTGTTCGTATTGTCGACGATCCCACTCTCACGGGCGGTTTAGAATCCCTCAGCGTTCGGAGAGACGTTGCGTCTCTCTGTGTGTTCTACCGCCTGTACAATGGGGAATGCTCTGAAGAATTGTTTAATATAATTCCCACCTCGGGTTTCTACAACCGCACCTCCCGTCACAGAAGTGCGGTCCATCCGCATTTCCTCGATACGGAGGTGTCGCGCACTATGCGGTCCAAAAACTATTTTATACCGCGAACCCGTAGGCTGTGGAACGAACTGCCTCAAGAGGTCTTTCCATTGAGCTACGATATGGGGTTCTTCAAGAGAGCTGTGAATAGGATTTTGCAAGGTCGGCGGCGCGCCCGCATGCCCCCTGGTGTTGCAGGTGCCCATGGGCGGCGGTAACACCTACCATCACGTGGGACCGCTTGCTCGTCCGCCCCCTAGTCTATAAAAAAAAAAAAAAATCAAATATGTACAATAAATGGACTCACCGATCCAGCAGTGCCCAATCCAATCGTCGGCATCTTGTTACCATCATTTAAGTTGATCGTTGGTACCGACGCCATTGTAGCCTGAAATTAAAATAACAGTAAATTTCATTACCAAAAAGACATAATACGAACCAACGTGCTTCTACAAACGAGACTCGAAATGAACTAAGCAAGAAATAAGATGGATTCAAATTCGCAAATAAATTATAATTTCTTTTGTCATTGTCACGTACAGTAAGCAAGTTGATAAAAACTTTACCGTATCAGTTTTGCCCTTGAGCTAAATTTAAAATCTGTCAACAATAGCAGCAGATGTCAGTGGGGCGAAACAGTCAACCTGATTGTACCGTAATCAACCGTATTACCGTCCACTGTTAGACATCATTGTCGTTCGCATGAGGGATGTATGGCTTTAAAAAGTTAATCTGGCCAAGCGGGTTGGCGAGTCCACTATTTTAGAGGTAGTTCTTCAGGGCTTGTGGTGGCTTTTATTAGCTTGTAATACAGGGATTATACAGTACACTGCAGCAAGTACACAGTAGATACATTTCACGGCAGTTTTCTGTGAGAACGGCTGTGGGATTGCAGCATGCACCCTACTGCTCCCAAGTGAAATATTAATCTGACATTACGACCTCACGAATGACAGTCGAGAATAGATATACCCCTAGGCTATCCGCTCTTTATACGTATATCGTATTATTATCTCTATATTTATCAAGTACAAATAGGTATATTTTATTTTTGCAATCTCTCTTAATATGGGATTTTGTTAATGCCATCACTGCCTTTAATTCTAATCAATTTTCAGATTTCGCTATAATAAAAGTCTTTAGATAAACACTGTAAAGCTCCATCAACAGTATCCAAGAATATATAGTTTGTATGTCTATATGACGAAATAATTTGTCCCCGATAGGAATGACCCTCCCCGCTGTCGTCGTCATCCTCAGCACGTCTCAGACGACCCCGACGATCCAATTACTGCTGCCAATACACTACACTTCTTACACTACACTCACAGACTAAGTACACATATATCACAGCCTTCAGCCAATACTTTTACCAGGTATCGGCACGAGCCTGGGCCCTTCTTACCGACTCGCGATCCCGCGGTACCCTCCCAAAGCAACGCCCTAAGCCGAGGTCCGTTCCTTCCGCCGGTCTACCGGCGGGGGAGCCCTTAGGCTCGTTGCTACACACACACACTGGATAAGCGCCTTCCGCTCTCGCTCTAAACTATATATGTTCGGTGACTCTTGAAAGGCCATTAGGGTGACAAAAATTTAGCCATTCCGAAAAAAAAATGACCAAATATTTTATTTCGGCATTTTTTAAAAGTCTACACGTTTGTAATTTTGAAACTATGTACTGCACCGATTTGACTCCTTTTTTAAAATTAAGTTCGAATTCGAATTCCCGGCTAAATAGATGACATTTAGGAACTACAATTGTTCGCACCACTTTATTGTTTTGACCACTTTTTGAACGCAGCCTTTTAGCTTATGTTAAGTCACCAAGAATTAATTTGCTTACACCTCAATAGAGGGCGCTGTGCACTCTAGACTAGATCACGGTGTTAAGATGCGCCGCCAAAACATGACCTGTCGTGAATGTATATTATTAAAAGTTTATGTCCTGAGCAAGGTGTTTTCTTTGGAACTTCCATAAATACCTTGCGACTCCTCGGGGCTTTTTGGGAAATCTGTACATGGTCATTCGAGTCGGATGACTGGCGCGCTTGGATTGCACAGTGGTCACTGAGACCATTGAACCCGTACTCGTGAGAAGATCGCTGCAGCGGCGTGAGTACGTGGTAGGATTGGCGTGTTTACCAAGTGTAGTGTTGTGACATGTGTTAGTGTTGGACCAGGAAGTATACCAAGTGATAAAACTGTGAGTACTCTTTATTTATTGACTTAGTTAAAATTCAAGAAATTTAGGACTTAGAATAATTTCTTTAAAAGTGAACAGACGGGGAATCCATGCCGGTTTTCCTACAGAATTAATGCGCAAACACTTAGAAAAATTTGAGAAAAAAGTCCATCAACTTAGAACATTTTGCAATATTAAGAAACTTATATTTTTTCTGTTATTGGGCACAATCATTACTTATGAAAATTACAACTATTACTGCAACTAAGGAGATTTAAATTACACATAAAGTTATTAGACTCCAAGATGGAAACATACATTAAGGTTCAAGAAGATACAAAATTAAAAATTCAAAAAGGCAGAGTTAATTTTAAAAAATCTCCCAAGGAAAGAATAACGCAATCGTACGTGGAGACTCGGCTGGAAACACTAGAAAACTATTGGACTTCTTACCGTGACACACATAAAATGATTGTTTCCGAATTTGATAGCAGGGAATTGATGAAGTCTAGTTATTACACGTCTGATGCATATGAAGAAGCGGAAGAACTATATACAGATTATAAGACGGAATTGAAAGGATGCATGCTTAAGTTTAAGACCGATTCTATGTCTGTAGCATTGTCTGATTCTAAAGTTAATGTATCAAACGTTGGCCAATCCTATGGTGTTAAGTTACCTCAAATTTCGATCCCTGGTTTTAGTGGAAATTATACCGAATGGACTAGTTTTCGGGATTTATTTATATCGTTGATTCACAACAACAAAGGATTGGACGACGTTCAACGGCTACACTACCTTAAAGGTTATTTGTCAGGTGAAGCCGAGCAACTTTTGCGACATATTCCTCTTACGGCCGCTAATTATATGTTAAGTTGGGAACAATTAGAACAACGTTATAATAACAAAAGGCATTTAGCTAATTGTACTTTTAAACGATTCATGAATCAAAGGAACATACAGTCCGAATCTTCTAGTGCAATAAAAGAATTATTAGATACAAGTAATGAATGTTTAAACGCCATTAAAAATTTAAATATAGATATCTCTTCTTGGGATATAATTATAATTTATATTCTAAGTTTAAAGCTTGATACAGAGTCTAGAAAACTATGGGAAATTCAAGTTTGTAAAGTTAAGGAAGAATTACCTAAGTTAAGCGAATTTTTAGAGTTCTTAGATCAGCGCTTCAGGTCACTTGAATTTTTAGATAATAAAATTAATAAGCCAATTAATAGTACTCGCATTTCAAGGGTAATGCATGTTACCTCAGTTGCCACTTGCAATTATTGTTCTGAAAATCATAAATTAATCAATTGCAAGAGATTTGCTAAAGAAGACGTTGACGCACGTCGTGACTTTGTCCGAACTAATAGGTTATGCTTCAATTGTCTTGGTCCAAATCACTTGGTATTATCATGTCGTCAGTCAGCCACTTGTCGTATTTGTAGAAAGAGACACCACTCTCTTATCCACCCAAAATCAGTCCCTAGAAGTGGCAACACTTATAGTGTTCAGAAGGTAGATGGTGCGGATCATTCTTCAACTCCACCATCAACATCACAGGACAAAACGTCAAATATTGTATCCTGTTTCTCCAATGTGAACAGCCAAGTATTATTGGCCACTGCTTTAATAAAGGTAGAAGCGAGAACAGGTACTTTCCTATTGAGATCTCTATTAGACCAGGGATCTCAAGCATCTTTTATAACCGAATCAGCGGTTCAGATGCTTGGTCTGAAAAAGATACCGAACAAGAGCTCTATTTCAGGACTTGGCAGTGACCAGAGTGCAACATTGCAGTCAAAATGGTTTGTAACCATCAAGGTTCAGTCACGCCACGATCCCAACTTTATAGTTGATGTCAAGGCTCATGTTCTTAACAAGATAACGTCACTTCTTCCTGAAAGGAAGACAGTTATCAAGGCTTGGTCAGCACAAATTGCGGATTTGAAATTGGCCGATCCTTTGTTTGGGGTACCAAACAAAATTGATATTCTTCTAGGTGCAGAAGTATATTGTCAGATTTTAGCGGAAGGAGTTATCAACGGTCCACCTGGATGTCCTATAGCACAAAATACCAAACTAGGTTGGATCCTCTCTGGCAGTATACATTCACCACGGAACCATAGTACACTGCAACAAGAAAACATGGTTAGCATGCACACGCTAATATCTACTGACGATCTCTTGAAGAAGTTCTGGGAGATAGAGGAGCCTCCTTCTGAGGGCAAGAAGCTTTTATCAGAGGAAGAGCAGTCCTGCGAAGATTTATTTACAAAAACTTTCATAAGAGATTCGTCAGGGCGCTATGAAGTAAGGTTACCTTTTAAGACAAGTAATCCAGAGTGTCAGTATGGAAATTCCTTCGACATTGCTCGGAAACGGTTTTATTTATTAGAAAAAAGGTTGCATAACAATCCTAAACTTAGGATTCAATATTCGGATGTTATTGAAGAATATTTATCACTGGGACACATGGAGGTAGTTCCAGAAACAGAGATAGCCAAATCTACTGCCGTCTATCTACCACACCATGCGGTAGTTAGAAACGATAAAACCACAACCAAGGTTAGGGTTGTATTCGACGCATCATGTTCCCTAAATAATGGAACATCATTAAATAAGGACATGATGGTTGGCCCAACTCTTCAACCTGATTTGAGGCATATTATCATACGTTGGAGATGTTATCCTATATGCCTTGTTGCCGACATCGTGAAGATGTATAGGCAAGTAAAGGTTTCTGAGGCAGATGTTGATTTTCAACGTCTTTTGTGGCGTAGTGACTCAAATTCAGAACTTCAACATCTAAGGTTGTTACGTGTTACATTTGGTACATCCTCAGCACCTTACTTGGCAGTACGAGCTCTGCAACAGCTAGCGTATGATGAAGGTGATAAATATCCCTTAGCAGCTGACAGAGTTTTAAGGGAGTTCTATATGGATGACCTCATGTCAGGCTGCGAAAGTGTTGAAGAAGGGATGCATGTATATCAGCAGATGAACGAACTTCTTAGTCGCGGTGGTTTTGAGCTGCAGAAGTGGTCGTGCAGTAACAATGATTTACGGCAAAAAATAGAGGAAGGCAAACAAGAAAAAAGGGAAAGCTTAGAAATTAAATTAGATACGGTTATAAAAATTCTAGGATTAACGTGGAACCGATCTACTGACGAATTTGAATACACTGTCCAACTTCCTCCGTTTGAACCGCCTGTGACTAAACGTAAGGTGATTTCGGATATTGGAAGATTGTTTGATCCACTCGGTTGGATTGGGCCGGTTATAACAACTGCCAAAACCTTTATTCAGAGAATATGGCTCGCTGGTGTAGGGTGGGATGATGAGATACCATCTGACATACTTAAGGATTGGATTTCATATCGCAAGGATCTTGTTCATCTCACTAGTTATCGCCTACCAAGGTGGATGGGGACAAGCAAAGACGATATTCACATGGAACTACAAGGGTTTTCTGATGCGTCTAACGCAGTGTACGCAGCCGTTGTCTACGTTAGGACAGTAAGCGGTAACGGTGAAGTTCATGTGAATTTGGTCGCCTCTAGATCGAGGATTGCTCCTGTAAAGCAGGTGTCAATACCTCGTTTGGAGCTATGTGGAGCTGTTTTATTAGCAAAACTACTTAAAGAAATATCCGAAGTATTGGCTGTTCCAAAGGGAGACATTCACGCTTGGACTGACTCTAGCGTCGTTCTTGCTTGGTTGAGTAGTCATCCAAGCAAGTGGAAGACCTTCGTGGCAATCAGGGTCTCCGAGATACTGACTATAATAGACAACAGCCAATGGTCGCATGTCAAGTCTGAAGATAATCCAGCAGATTGTGCATCGCGAGGTACAAGCCCGGTGACATTTCTGAAATTGAAATATGGAGAAAGGGCCCTAAGTGGCTACAAGAAAATACAGTCCATTACAGCAAAGGAAATTTTAAGAAGACAGATTTAGAAGAGAAGAAAAGTAAAGTTTTATGTCACATTACTACTGAGGGTATAGATACAATTTCAAGGTTTTTCAAACGTAAAAAAAAACGTAAGAGTTATTTCATATTGTAGAAGGTTTCTGAATATAACTGACAAGCATATTGGTACGGACAATCTCACGCGCGTTGTTTCGTTAAATTGTAAGGGATCAATAATCAAAAGACCTGTATCTAGGTTTATTATTTTACCGGTGACAACTTAAGATTTAAGATATTAATGTGTATTCAATTTGAGAACCATACCTACGAGCTCTGTACTAATTAATGTTAAATATGGTTAAGTTTATTTTAATTTACAATTTTTGTATTTTCTCTTAGGTAGCAGCTTCACTGTTGTCATGGTGGGCGGATTGATTCATGTATAGTGTATAATTTGATTGTATAGTTTTGTATGGACGCTCTGTCCATGGTGGGCGGAATGTTAAGTCACCAAGAATTAATTTGCTTACACCTCAATAGAGGGCGCTGTGCACTCTAGACTAGATCACGGTGTTAAGATGCGCCGCCAAAACATGACCTGTCGTGAATGTATATTATTAAAAGTTTATGTCCTGAGCAAGGTGTTTTCTTTGGAACTTCCATAAATACCTTGCGACTCCTCGGGGCTTTTTGGGAAATCTGTACAGCTTATCACAAATGACGACTGACGCTTTCACCGGGAGAAAAATACGCATATGCGAAGAGAGGTTATTCGTTCGGCACTATCAAAATAAAGTGCAAATCGTTTAAAAAGACCATTAATGGGGTCGAGACCCCAGTGAAGTGGTTACAGAAGTGAGTGACCACGTCTACGGCGGCTGCTGAATGAGCTACACCTGGAATTTCCCGGATATGTTTACTCATTTAATCTTTTCCCACTTTAATTGCACCTCCGTTGCCGTAGATCCTTCGTTTCGGGTCTCTACCTTGCCAGGTATCTTGCCTGGATGCACCCCGCACTGCGGCCACATTGAGTAGTCATTTCTCTTTATTTCACACCCCGAGCATACGCAATAATCATTTTCATTTCGGCTATTTTCGGTCAGCAATATCCATCAGTATAATCAGGGCTAGATTAAAATGAATTATGGGCACAGTAGAATATTGCTGACTGTACGTGGGTATTTTAGATGTAGTTTTGACATGGCGCGCACGTTATTTGTAACGAGCTCTCAAGTCCAGTCAAACCTGATATTATTTTGAAAGCTACAGTGCGTTACTCAATAGCGCTTTCACTGATCATTCTGATCAATATAAAGCACACAGTATGTACTTATAATGAAAATACATACATATTTGTACCACTTTGTACTATACTTTGTTAAGATGATGTTTCAATCGAATTGACTTAACTAAGTACAGGATAATTAATAATACTAAGGATACTAATACTAAGGATAAGGATAATAAAATGTACCTTTTCACAATTTATCCGAATATAAGTATGGTGGCAAAGTAACATTCATTGTTGCAGCCATCTCCTACACTAGGCGAGCCTGTGTTGCAGGTGAACAGCTAATAATTAATTGTATGTTATTGTTTATTCTTACGTTTACAGTGAGTTTTGGGAGAGATTTCAACACATCTTGAAATTTGTGGAGAAACTGCCGGAGGCAAATAACCAACGAAATTTGGTACAAATAAAATTTTCGCATTAGAATAAACAAATTATTTATTCTTAGTTGATAGGTGTCAACAATCTACATCTTTTCAATGCCTAATTATCTGAAGATTATTTGAGAATACTCCATTTTAAAATTACTCAAGATTCTCTTTGAAAAAAAAGATAATACGAATGGATATTACACAGTGAGTATTATTACCTTTTTACTATTGAATTTTTAATTCTTTAACTTGCCCCGTGCGGTTTTCCTCACGATATTATCCTTTACCGCGAGTCGTGACTTTTGAATTGTATTCAATAGTTTTTCCATACTTAAAATCCTTATACTATACATGAATTTTACTATACTAGATAATATGGAGTATTTTCTATAGGCTCGTATTTAAATGAGAAACAAAAAATACTGAATGGGACAGCAAATAGGTGGCAGTAAATTTAAAGATGGGTGGCAGTAGAGGTAGGTGAGTTAGGTAGAGGTTCTCCAGCGACAAAAAGAAATCGATTTTTTGATCACAATCTATAAATTTAAAATTATTTCCTTGAGTTATTCTAAAATAGTTTGTTTTGTTGATAATGATCGGCTTCTTTGGTGCTCGTTTAAATAAAATCAATTTTTGAATAACCTAAAGTAAATAATTTTAAAACACTAAAAATTTCTTTAAGTAGTTGAATGACATTAAAGAAATACGACTTCCAGAGTCACCAGATGCCACCAGAGGATCTAAACCTGGCCCAACTTTCTGCTGCCAACGATTTGCTGCTCATTCAGTACTTTCTGCTGCTTACTTAATTATTTCTCTTTCATCTATATATATGAAAAAATGACATCGGTATATCTGAGATTAATAGACTTCGACACCGTTTGACAGATCACCATGAAAGTTGGCACATATATGTACTTTGTTCTATATATATATGCACACATATATGTACATATATATATGCACATATATGAAGCACATCAACTTCTATACCGTTTAACCGATAGCCATGAAAATTGGTACACATAGGTATTTGAGCACGAAGAATATTTTTCAGCTATGGACTTTGTTGTAACTAGCCACTAAATGGCGCTGCAGCACATCAACTTCTATACAGTTCAACCGATCGCAAAAATCATATCGACGGCAAAACAGAGTAATTTGTGATTTTCAGAGGTAAATAAATATACAAAGGCAGGACTACGTCTGCCGGGTGCAGCTAGTATATTATAAATTAGTGCTTGTAGAAATGATATTATTAAACAGTATTTAAAAAATTGAAGCTGACCTAACTTCTGTCTCTTCGTTACGGGCTTTGGTTCAATTTTATTGCAATTTTACGCCATTGTGTGGAAAATTTATTCTAAAAACTTGTCCAGTATTTCCAGATTTTTTCCAGTATTTAGTCATTTCCAGTATCAGATTCGTTTCAGAAGTATTTTCCAGAATATTGTCGAAAATATACCAAGATGAGCTGGTCTAACATCTAATAATGATTATAGCGGTTGAAACCAGATACTTACCAACACACTACACGCTACCAACACGTTATTTATAAATATATTTATTAACTGCTATTTTCAACGTATCCTGAGATCGATGATATCATTAATAACCTGAATAAGTACCTATTCTACAAACAACTTCAACATGTTATGCAAACAATTGTAAACGAAAGTAACTTCTTTTTTGCCCATACTTAAGGTTTGGGAAAATGAGAAGAGATAGGATGGGATGGGAATGGGCTCTGACATATCTGACTCACTACCAAAACACGTACGTACATTGGGGAATAGGATAAAGTGGGAAATGTAGTCTTGAAATGCATTTCAAGGTAGTCTTCTGAGGACAATAACGAGGCCAATCCAGCGACTGTTGGGATTGCGACGTGCACCCTCGCTCTGATAATTCGAGCTATATATAATTTCAATTAGCAAGTTCTAGTAGATTGTATCGAAAAAAAATCTTGTAATATTCAATAGCTTCAGATACATTGATTAGTGGTATGTCGATAATTAAAGCAAAACACCAAGAATTAAACGTTAATAATAGTGTACTTTTGAAAAACACTTGACTTTGATTTACCAACCTATTCCTGCCCACGTGTGTACTTCTAAATTATACCTATCTATAATAAACGATAGTAGACCTGTGTATTATATTACAAAGTATAGAACTTGTAGCTAAGTGTATATTATATAGTTTTAAAACTTGTATTTCCAATAACATCCGTTAGCATAGTAATCAGTATTCTTGAACTTGACTTCACATAGGTTATTGACAGTGTGTTCAGGGTCTATTTATGTAATGTAACAGCTAAATAAATCGATCTAATTAATCAGTCAAATTTTAGTATAGACAGAGTTCTGACTGATTTAGCTGATTGCGTCATTTCACAACTTTCTAGATCATATATGTTTATCAATACCTCAATACTGTAATATAATAAAGAGGTAAAATTATGTGTAGGTATGTTTGTGGGTATGTTGGGGGTAATCTCTGGAACTACTGAACCGACTTCAGAAATTCTTTCACAAATAGAAATCTACATTATCCGTGTCTAATATAGACTATATTTTATATTCAAATTCTGAAAAATAAAAAAAAAACTTATAAACCGAAGCGAAGCGAGGGCAGGTCGCTAGTATTATATAAAGTTATATAATTATATTAGTTGTAGACCTTTATAGACGTTATTTTTTTGGGATTATTTAAGATTCCACACCGTCATAATTTCGGAACTGCTGAATTGATTTGAATTATTTACAAACCTAACCAAGATATCTAAGCTATTTTTTTCCAAAGCTTCATTTCAATCCGTTCTAATATTTGCCCCGTAGTTACATTAGATTTGATTTCTTCGAAGTCTGCCTTTATTTTTATTACTCATTTTATTTTATTCAATTATAAGTTTACATGTGGCGTAATAGCGTCCCTATCACCTGTGCGGCGATAAGCGACCAAGCGACCTATAACTCGATAATAGTCGTACGGGGTCGCTTAAAAGTGCTCACAAGACGTCGCGCTGTTGCATGACTTGGCTTTTAGAGTTACCGAGCGGCCAGCCATCCGCGGCCGCAGATAGTCTCACCCCATGTTGAGGTTGAATGTTGAATTCATGTCAAGTTGTTAGCCCTACACATAAAACGTAGGGGCAAATATAGAAAAGTCAAGTCTTAAGTCGTATGATGAACCTACTTGCAAAGCTCGCGCATGTCAAAGAAATAAATTGTACTATCTCTATAAAAGGGAGAAGCATCCAACCTCATTAGGTTATGCATTACGGAGCTACTTCTTGCTATTTTCAATGAGAATCATTAAAAATAGAACCTTGGGTAGTCAATCTTAATTACCGATTCGACGATAGAAATATATCGAGTAGATACATCTATGTTCCGAACAGAGAAGCGGTTTTTCAACGTCATAAATATAAGAAATAATTCTGTATATATTCATGATAGAATATGTCTGATTATTTACTGTAAAATCTTCATAGATTAGTGCAAATAAACACACAAACGGTTTGCATGCCAATTTACTGGCCCACTGAAAAACATTGCTTTAATTTTTATTTTATAAAATGAGACTTACAAATTATTATATTTTCTACGTTCTACAGGTAAAATACTTACAACTGTAAAATGCTGTAAATGCTCGGTGTATAATTAACCAAAAAAACAGTAATAGTTTTGAAAATATTTTAAGTATTTGAGTAAGTAATATAATCATGTTATAATGTATGATGTTCATTCATTTAGTCTTCGAGTACAGTTTTTTGCACGTTGTTGTTTATTAAATTGCATGTCATGCTACGTAGTAGTAAGTCTCTCTTAATAAGAAATAAAATAAAAAAAAACTCACATGGAAAACACACAGCAACAAAAAGTAGAATCGCGCCATGTTGCCCGTGTGAGCAGTGGAACTTGAATGAGCTGGCGTGTTATCGCATCACGTATAAACTTATCAAACACAAGTAAGTATTGGTGATCGAGCTTTATAATCTCAACGTCTTTATGCAGCCTTACGATACGACTACGATACTATGTTGGCGTGTCGTGGTTGTCTCGTCTAATCAAGTCAATATTCATATTTTTCTTCTTTTTATAGAAAAAAGGTGGCAGACGAGCACTGATCTGTCCATCTGATGGTAAGTAGATACTGTCGTCCATTGATATCCGAGATACATGCCAGCATAAGTCCAGAATGACAAATATTGGCACGCCCCCGAATGCGGCACCTACCTTTACAGATTAAGAAATGGACTGGGAAAGAGGGTTGGGAAAATGGGGAGGGATAAAATGGGATGGGAATGGGCTCTGGCATGTCTTACTCACTACCGAAACGCGTACGTACATTAGAGAAATACGATAAAGTAGGAAATGCAGTACATTTCAATGTAGTCTTCTGTGAGAGAGAGGTAATGTGGCAAGTCGACTGCGCCCAGCGACTGTCGGAATGCAGTGTGCACTCTCCTCCTACAATTTTGCGTGGTCGTAGACGTCGTCTTATCTTACTTTCATTATTTCATATTTAAGATTTTATTGTTTTGTTTACTATTCTTTCTAGTCGTGTGGAAATAAAAGTTAAACAGAAGAGTTATTATGACCCAATTTACAAAACTTAGAAACGTATATTGTCTTGAAATGATTACTTTCACTAGAATTTCCATGTAAACTAATATATAGTGTAATTTTATATTCATGGGTATTCCCATAGTATAGTGTTGTTATTATTATAACAACACTTATAGAAGAAATTTTACTTTAATTTTATTGTTATTTCTTAATAATTACAAAAAACAATGTTTTTACAAATCGATTTTTGTTTATCTCAGTATAAAGAAAAATTCAATAAAAATGTCGTACTTATCTGTACTCTATGAATTTATTTACTTACTTACGAGAGAAGACTTTTCTACCAATAGACTACCACAGGCAATTGACGTTAGTCTATGTAGCTGTGAATATGAATAGGATTTTGCAAGGTCGGCGGCGCACCCGCATGCCCCTTGGTGTTGCAGGTGTCCATGGTCAGCGATAACATTTACCATCACGTGAGACCGCTTGCTCGTCCGCCCACTTCCCTATAAAAAAAATGTAGTCGGAGGATGCAATGTCTGGTGAGTAGGAAGAAGGCACTAGAACCTCCCAACCAAGCTCGGAAACTTATTTAGGTTACTAGAATTTCTTTTTAAGACCCTTTGATATGCGATGAGAACCATATTAAAAAATGATCCAAAAACAATAGATGGCAGAGAGTCTTAAACTAAATAATACTCGATAACGTATCTTTTTTTTAATTTTAATACGACGGAAAACACAAAAAAACGTTATATGTAGGTAATATTTTTATGAGCGATAGAAACGGCCAATACGATTCTATTAGATATTTTTTGCTTATAGATCGCCTATTATAAATTACGCCTATCTCAACCAGTTAAACTGGTTTGTAAATATGCTGCATCATCGAGATGTGTATCAAAGAATGTAACATCTGAGTACTAACGTGCAATAGCGCTTAGAATAGAAATAATGTACCTACTCATATATAAAATATGCACTGTCAGCTTATTTGTTCGAACTGTTCTTGAGAACCGATCCGATAATAAAGCGGTTTTCACTATTGGCTATTTATTCTGATAACTTTCAATATTGTCTATTAAGATATACATCTTAATACATTCAATGCATAGCCCTTAACTATAAAAATGTAACAAATAACAGGACAGTATAGCAATAAAATCTCTTCCGTGTTGGCAATGGAAAAAATTCCATAACGAGATAGATGCCATACAATGTTCGTTTAAAGAGGATAAACCTCGTTTTAACAAAAGTAATGCTGTTTTTTTTATATCTTGTGATTAATTTATACCTTTCGTATTATAGGTTCTACGGCATGCTGCCGAGTTCATCTACAACCATGGGGTTTATGAGATGCATCCAGAAGAGGCGTAGGTCATTTCGTATGAGCGAACTAAATGAATTCTTTCTTCACACATTGACATAATAAATCACATTATATCAATGACTTTATAGAATCAAATAATAGCAAACCAAGTGATAATTTCGAAAATCTATGTACATGTTATGTTATATATATATTTTTTTTTATTTTTATAGAAAAAAGATGACAGACGAGCATACAGTCCACCAGATGGTAAGTGGATACTGTTGCCCATAGACATCCGTGATACATGCCAGCATTAGTCCAAAATGACAAACGTTGGCACGCCCCCGGATGCGCTGTCTACCTTTGTAGAATAAGGAATGGATTTGGAGAAAGGGTTGGGGAAATGGGGAGGGATAGGATGGGTTATGGGCTCTGGTACATCTCACTCACTACCGAAACACGTACGTACATTAGGGAAATAAGATAAAGTGGGAAATGCAGTACATTTCAAGGTAGTCTTCTGTGAGAGAGGGGTAACGTGACAAGTCGCGTGCGCCCAACGGCTGTTGGATTGCAGCGTGCACTCTCCCCCTCATAAATTTAGAATGTAATTTTTGTAATGTTGTTTATTAATAATTTATCTTTAAATACGACATTATAATGTTGTACACCTGCACGGCAAGTTGCAGTAATACATGCAGGTACATAATATGCTTTCACAACACTTTGACAAACCTTTAACTATGCAATAAATCATTTGAACTTTGAATAACGTTTCTTATTTACTTCAAATCTTAACAGTTCGCGAACTATATATAATACTTAATTCCTGGAAGTCCAGGGACGTTTCGGCAGAATCCCGAGAAGTAAAGTTGAGTTTTTGTTTGATTATTATAAGAAATGTGTATTGTGGGATTCGTAGTTTAAATAAAAGGAATAGATTGCATTTTTTGTGTTCTTCCAAGGAGTCCAACTGTGTCCTCAGTAAACCTGCTATTACTTTACTGAGCGACTCCTACTTTAACGGGACTGGACAATGACGTTATATAAACAATTATGTTTTATTATTTGCTATATGTGGCTATGTCAGTGTCCAAATAAATTAAAGTCATTGAACTCCGATGATTGACACGCCGCCGATAGTGAACACAACAAACGAACGACATGAATGGGACTTTTTAGCGGGAAGTCGCGAATTAAAGTTAGGTTTTTGTTTGATTACTATGTATAAAAATTGTGTATTTTGTGATTTAATACTGATTATTTTGTGATTCAAGATGTGTTTTGTGCATAATGTTTGTGATACTCGAAGAAAAGCATAGATTTGCGACTTTCGTGTGCTTTAAAGGAGTGCTCTTCTGTCCTCAGTAAACTATCACTTTATCTATCTTTTTAAATGGGTCTTTACCCCCTGGTGTTGCAGGTGTCCATGGGCGGCGGTAACACTTACCATCACGTGGGACCGCTTGCTCGTCCGCCCTCTAGTCTATAAAAAAAATGTTTACCTTATTTATTTTGCTCGACGCTTCGGTCGGGTTGCACCAACCATGGTTACGAGCTGACTGAAGAGGTGGGTAGTCCACGTTGAGAGTTGCGAGCAGTTTCATCAACCACCCGCATTTGGTCTTCATATTCCGGAAAGTTGCGGCACACTACACTCACAACATCGGAAGTAGCGTCAGATGAAGAATCGCGAGGTTTAATGTTATTAAATTTATTAATCACTGGATTCCATGTATAGGACAATTTGTATCCATCTTCTCGATTGCAATTTTGTATGTTTTTTTATTTCAATTGCTTCACACACAATCCTGGAAAAATAGTGGCGATCAGTGGAGAGGATTTTTGGACTATGGAGATCTAGCCAGTGATTGATTGCGGCGTTGAGTATATATTTCACTAACCCCGATTTATTCGTCTGGCGATTCCTCACAGCTGCGATATGTTCTTTGACCCTCTCTGCTACCGTGCGCTTTGTTTGGCCTATGTAGGAACTACCACAGCTGCAGTCTATCTTATAAACACCTGGCATCTGATAGGGTACCTATTACATCCTTTGGTGTGCGTAGGTTTTCCGCTACTTTGGATGACTGTGTATATACAGTCTTATGGAGTATTTTCTTAATACTGTACTTATTTTCTTAAGGTACGGCATAAATGCCCGTTGTCTGCTGACTTCAGGATACCTTTCCCTACAATAGCGATTTCGATTAAGTACCTTTTTGAACATGTAACAATTTATCCTTTAAATGTTCAGGGTCACAGAGGTCTTAGTGTGCGTTGATTTGCTATACACAGTGTGTGAAAGGAACCATTTCCTCTAACCATTATTTTAACGTCTAGGAACGCTAAAACTCCATCTTTCTCCATCTCTTATATAAATCTAATTTTTTGATGAATAGAATTCAGGTGTTGAAAATATTTTCCACTTCATGTCTACCTCCTTTGATAATACTGAAGAAGATCTTTTCCAAAGTGTTTGGTCCAAGGCTGAGAGCCTTTTTTTCAAAATGTTCCATCTAGATATTGGCAATAACTGGTGCAACGGGTCTACCCATAGCGACAACATCTATCTGGAGATAGTGCTGATCTTGGTATAAGAAGTCATGGCCTTCCAGACAAAAGAAAACTGTCACTTTACTGAGCGACTCCGGACTTACTTTATTTTCTTCATATAGGTATACGTGTTATTCTACGTGTGTCAATTTTCTTCGTAATAAACAATTTCAACGTATCGTATCAATGTCCAATACCGTCGAAGTAAGTCAGGTGCCGCTGAATAAATAGAACGATAATAGGTTTACTGAGGACAGAAGAAGACTCCTTGGAAGCACATGAAAAACGCAGTCCCACGCTTTTATTTGATGATCACAAACACCACGTATAAAAAACACATTGAAATTTAATAAATTATCTCTGTTAAAGCACAAAACGCCTAATACACAATTTTTACAATAATCAAACTAAATCTCAACTTCACTTCTCGAGTTTCCCCCAAGAAGTCTCCTGACTTACTTCGACGGGACTGGACATTGACAGAATACGTTTTAGACTTTATTTATTTTTATTGCGAAAAAAATTGGACACTGGCGGAATGTGCAGATTATACTAATTGCACCATCGCCATATACAAAAAGAAAAGAAAAAGGACGTGAATACTCTGACTGGCACTTCGATCTCGATACAATTAACCTAACTACTGAAGCATTAACACAAACAACCCAAACTAATTTTTGAGATCTACTGATACAATTTAGTGTAATGCGATGGGCTAGACATGTATATTATAAAAATAATATATAAAAGTTCGAATGAGCAGACCGATTCGATGGACGTCGGAATCGTGGCAGGCCCCAGTTGAAATGACAGAATCGAGTAGAGAATGAATGACTCGAGAGATATTAAGGTTACGAATTGAACAAAACCATGAACACGATTATCTGGATGAACTTATCAGATCAATCCAAGACCCACTGAGGAATTGTAGTCAACAAAAATGGTTATAGGTAACCTACGTAATACTATGTAGCCTTTAATTTCTATACTTTTAAATTAACAGTTTCTGAATATCAAGTGTAATATAAAAACAAAGACGCTATAAAAATCACATTTAATCTTAGTTAAGTAGCATTAAAAGGAATTACATATAATTGCCATCGAATTGACAATATTCATGCTTCACATAAAAAATATTTTTTTCAAAATTATTTTGTACTAATATACAGTAATCATCGAAAGCACTCCTAAAATATTTTTTAAGTATTTAAGAAGCAGTATTAAATCATCCAACGTCGAATCCAGAGTCAGCTTTCATTACCTCGATAACCTTATAATATCTAGTGCAGGTAAGTCAAGCTTTTTGTAGTAGTGAGGGGAGTCGTGACCGTCATTACCCCTCTGGATCAATCCCTGGAGACAGCGTCAACTTCATTAATTAATCAACTCAGTTTTAACTTAATTTACTTTGACGATATACTCGTAACGAGAACGCCTGGTTAATTGTAAATGCAATGCATATCGCATCTCATCTACATATTTTTATTTCTCATTCCCTTCTCCGTTCTTTTAATTTCTTTCAAAAGGATAATTGGGATAATCTTTCCATACTACGGGGTTGATCACTCTTATGTTTTGGTTGAATTTGTTTATATCCTCAATTTCATCATCAGACAGCTTGAAGTCGAACAAATCTATATTCTGCGCAATACGCTCCTTGTTGGCGGACTTAGGAATGGGAATTAACCCTCTGTCGATCTGTGGATTGAAATAAATGAATTAGAATTGTGTGTCAAAATTCAACTCTTTGTAAGATTGTGTCTTGGTTCATGGATGGATGGTTCATTCATAGATTATGATTCACGTCGAGATTGTAAAATATGGTCCAGTTTTCTCCAGTAGTTTGAGGGGGAGAGTGCACGCTAAAATCCAACAGCCGCTGGGCGCGTTCCATTACCGTTCGTTTCGATTACGCATTAAACGTTACCCCTCTCTCACAGAAGACTACCTTGCATTTCCCACTATATCTTATTTCCCTAATGTGAGATGTTCGATGTTTCGGTAGTGAGTGAGACGTACCAGAGCCCATTCCCATCCTATCCCTCCCCATTTTCCCAACCCTTTCTCCAAATCCATTCCTATATCTCCAAAGGTGGGCAGCGCATCCGGGGGCGTGCCAACATTTGTCATTTTGGACTAATGTTGGCATGTATCGTGAATGTCTATGGACGACAGTATCCACTTACGATCAGGTGGACTGTATGCTCGTCAGCCGCCTTCGTCCATAAAAAAAAGTAAAGGTATAGATGCTATGTTTGACGATTCCAATTTATACGAAATAAGTAATGCGAGTATATGAATTAATAAATACTCTTTATTGCGTGCAATTATAATATATTGCGTTACAATACAATAGGCGACCTTATAGTTAGAATCAAAATATTTAATTGATAAGTAGTTAATTACTAGGATTATTTAGATTATATTATTATAATCAATTATAATGATAATTATGTGTGGGGAACAGATGGAGTGGTACTATTCTATACGACAATGTACACGAGAAGCCGCTTGTCCTACAGTGGATACTGAAAGGGCTGGTTGCATTGCATCGCAATTAAGTCGCACTTCAACTAGTGGTAAAATCAATCTTCAGCTACAAAGATTTATTTATTCCTGCTAAATATTGGAGATATGACTGTTCATCAACCTGAAAATCCTACATATATTTGATCCTCACAAATCAAACATGAATTAAGTTCTCAAAAATAAAAAAATGGTTTCTCTGTTTGAATTTATGTTATCCTTTAAACATCATGCCTATTAATTTTAATAATTATGTTTATAAATTCTTAAAGAAAATCTCACCAAATATCTCAACAGAATCTGGGTGGTAGTCTTCCCGTACTTCTTAGCCATTTTCACCAGGACTGGATCGTCAGCTTGTGGTGGTGGAGTCTCTTTATTTTTCCTGGACACTATGAAACCGAAGGGGCTGTACGCCATGGCTGCTACACCTAACTCCTGGCAATGGGAGACTAGTGGAATTTGGGTAAGTGTTGGGTTTACCTGTGAAAAAACAGCTCTTTTTAAAATTCAGTAGGCAGTAAAAGATAGAGACCTGGGAAAACAAACAGGTTTTTGTGTTTCATTTCATTGGAGAAACAATCAAGCACTACTAAATATCTAGATTTAACTCCTTATATAGACTATAA
Source organism: Sesia apiformis (assembly GCA_914767545.1). Classification (NCBI taxonomy): domain Eukaryota; kingdom Metazoa; phylum Arthropoda; class Insecta; order Lepidoptera; family Sesiidae; genus Sesia; species Sesia apiformis. Next base: position 4,525,912 of record OU611968.1, read on the forward strand.
GGGGAGTAAGGGGGAGAACGACAATGATACCTAGTCGGCCCCAAGCGTCAACCTTACCTGCACGTGGTGCTCCCTGCCAGATAACAGACGAGGCTCTGGCGACCGACCAATGGCGGTATAACCATGACATCCTAACCAGGCAACTGATTGGAAGAGGTTTCAGCCACCTAGGGGCTCTAAATGGCTCCTAAAAGGACTGGTGCAGAAGGCAACGGGAAACCACTGCACTATTTTCCCAAGAGAGAAATGGTGGATTGCAACTCAGTGCTGATTTTGTCGGACGATCCGGCTAACGCCCGGCGCCACTTTTCCGGGAGAGGTGGTGTGAAATATGCTACCGGCCACGTGGGTGTGGCTCACCAGGCACCACGTGGAAATTATGCACCTGGTGCACAATGCATTGAGAAGATCCGGGCGAGACACCCTCAGCGTATTGGAACATGGAATGTCCGTGGCCTTAATCAAGACGGTAAACTTAACATCATAGAGAAAGAGATGGAAAGAAAAGGAATACAACTGCTTGGATTAAGTGAAACGAAATGGAGAAAATCAGGCCATTTTATTTCCGATAACGGTAATAAAATATACTCCTCAGGACCTGAAGAAGAAAGTAGTAGAGGTGTTGCCTTCATTGTTCCACAAAAGCTGGATGGGTGTGTGATTGGATACAAACCAATAAGTGACCGTATAATCACTATCAAGCTGAACACATCCCCATGTAGTTTAAATATCGTTCAGGTATACGCTCCAACATCTCAATCTAGCGAAGAGGAAATTGACTTGTTTTACAGCACACTGTCTCAGACCTTAGAAGAACTACCGCGAAGAGAGGTGACTCTAGTAATGGGAGACCTTAATGCCAAAGTCGGAAATACAGAGGGTGACTCCCATCTAAGACATCTGGTGGGAAGATTCGGAATTGGCAAAAGGAACGAAAGAGGAGAACGTTTGCTGCAGTTCTGTAGTGAGCAGGACCTCGTCATTACGAACACATGCTTTAAACATCATGTACGCCGACTGTACACATGGATATAACCCGGAGACAGATGCAGAAACCAGATCGACTATATAATGGTTCAAAAACGATGGAGGTCGTCCATTATGAACACGCTCACTGTACCTGGAGCAGATTGTGGAAGTGACCATCAACTTCTTGTCACCACTCTAAGGCTACGTTTTAGGACACTGCTCAAACCGACTCGAACACCTGATCTGCGACGAGTAAACACCATTGGTTTCAAACAAGCCATAGTAAGTAAAATCCAAGACCTCCCACAAGACGGCGTTCACGATCCGAATCTATCATGGAACCGTTTAAAAGAAGCAATTGTGGAAACTGCCAAGGAAAACACACTACCAAAAGGGACCATGAAGGATTTTATAACACTAGACACGGTAGCTGTTATTCTGGAGAGACGGAAATTAAAGGAGAATGGTCTTGTTACACAAGAAGATCACCACCGATATGCCGAATTGAGCGCGGATGTACAACGACGTTGTCGGAAGGACAGGACTAATCAGATTAATGAAATCTGCGATGAGTTGGAAAGACATTCCGTTAAGAATGAAACAAAAGATCTCTTCCAAAAAGTAAAAGTCCTAACGAGAACTCGTACTATCAAGACATCCGCAATTAAAAATGAATGTGGGGTTTTAATTACCGAAACCAAACAAGTACTGGAGCGCTGGAAGCAATACTGCGCTGCGCTATATGAGAATGAATCAGCAGATGGAGGACCACATAGTTGGGACATGGAAGACCTGGAGCCAGACGTTTTACCTTCAGAGGTGGTATCGGCAACATCGTCGCTAAAACTAGGCAAGTCTCCAGGGAAGGATGCTATCCCAGCTGAGCTCATTAAGAGCCTAGGTTCAGCAGGTACTAAAATAATAACGAACATCTGCAATTCCATCTGGAAGACGGGACGGTGGCCCCAGGATTGGACCGAATCCGTCTTTATACCGCTGCACAAGAAGGGCTCGACTACTGATTGCGGAAACTACAGAACAATAGCCCTTATATCGCATGCTAGCAAGATTCTTCTGCATATAATCAATAAGCGATTAAAAGCCTATCTAGATCGGCAGATTCCTGAAGAACAGGCAGGATTTGTAAAAGGAAAGGGCACACGAGAACAGATCCTAAATATCCGCCAGATTATAGAAAAGAGTCGTGAGTTCAACAACCCTGTTGCTCTCTGTTTCGTTGACTACACCAAAGCTTTTGATTGCGTAGTATGGAGCAGACTATGGTCGATTTTGGAGGAAATGGGAGTGCCAAAACATCTTATCGGTCTTATCCGTAATCTCTACTGCAACAACCGATCCTTTATGAAGATTGACACCGACTGTTCGGATGTGTTTGCTACAAGCAAGGGCGTACGTCAGGGTTGCATTCTTTCTCCAATGCTTTTTAACATATACGGAGAATATATAATCCGCAAAGCTTTGGACAATTGGGATGGAGGTTTCCCTTTGGGTGGAAAACGGATATGCAACCTAAGGTATGCAGACGATACTGTTATTGTTGCTACTTCGCTGGAAGACATGCAGGAACTTTTGCGAAGACTGGAGGCAGAGAGTTTGGAGTTGGGCTTGACTATAAACAAAAGCAAGACCAAGCTCATGATAGTTGACCGTGCTGAAAAATTCGCAGAATCCTGCACTATTCCATCTATAGAAGTTGTGGAGGAATATACCTATCTAGGCTCACGAATATGCAGTAATGGGAGCTGTGTTCCAGAAGTTAGGAGACGCATTGCAACGGCGAAAAGCGCCATGGCACGTCTAAATGGAATATGGAGGAATCGGGGTATAAGCAACACCACAAAGAGTCGTCTGGTCCGTGCTTTAATTTTTCCAATATTCATGTACGGAGTGGAGACATGGACCATAAAGGCGAGAGAAAGGCAAAGGATAGACGCGTTCGAGATGTGGTGCTGGAGGCGCATGTTAAGGATTCCTTGGACAGCCAAGCGCACAAACGCGTCTATTCTGTCACAGCTAGGGGTAAAAACGCGACTATCCTCCATATGTTACCAACGCCTGCTCTCTTACTTCGGTCACATAATACGACGGGGGAATGACAGCTTAGAAAAGCTTATAGTGACGGGCAACACTGAGGGCAAAAGATCGAGAGGCCGCTCACCAACCAGATGGTCAGACCAGCTGAGGGACTCCAAGTTCAAATTTCACACCATTGCAAGACTGGCCTCCGATAGAACCCAATGGAAGAATTTAATCCGCACAAGGTTGCAAAATCACCAGGACCACGATCTTCAGCAATGAAGGAACGACTGGAGAGAGATAGACTATAAGACTGCAACTTCCAAGTGCAAGATGTGAACTTCCCCAGGAAACCGTAGGGACTCCGTATGGTTTCTTGGATGATATATTTGTTTCAAATATTTTAATTCTCGAACACGGGTGTTACTGCCCATACCATACCATCAACTTATGTCTCTTCACCGCTGCATATAGGCGTCTCCCAAGCCGAGCCACCACACACGACCGGCTCTTTTCATCCAGCCACCAACGGCCCACTTCTTCAAGTTGTCAGTCCACTAGTCCACATTGCGCTTCCCGGTACGTGGACTCTATTCGAGGACTCGTCTACCCCATCGGTAGTCGGTTCCGCGACAATGCAGTTGTTCTGATAAATGAAGTCGTTGAACATAACAAGGGAGTTCTCACGATTTTCCTAGAGTTAGTGATAACTGAAAAATCAATAGCAGGGACTGTAGCTTGAACGCACTATGAACTTCAAAAATGTGTATCAAGATTACCCCCCCCCCCCCCTCCAAAGCTATCACCGCTCTTCTCTAGGGCTATGTCGCTTTATTCGTAACTTTAATAAATGAAGAGACACTGAACAAAATTCGCCCTCATTCGAGTAGTTTGAGTTACAAACTGCCTTCTTCTTGTGAAGAACAGCAATGAAACACGCACTTCTACTTGATTAACAGCCGGCCTGACTTTACTATTAGCAATCAGCCTGTCCAACTGAGTGATATTGAAGTTGGACACTCCAATGGACTTAGCGAGGCCCAGCTCCTTCGCTTCTTCCATCCCCTCCCATGTCTCCAAGTAGTCAGTGATGTCGGGAGAACCGTCGTCCTGAAAATAAATATTATGCATTAATGATTAAGATTTCTCAAAATATGCTAAGATTTGGAGAGCATGGTGCACGCTGCAATCCCATAGCCGCTGGGCGTACTCGGCTGGTCAATTTGCTCCTCTCTCACATAATACTACTGTAAAATGTACTTTTTTCCCCCTTTATATTATTATGCTTCCCCCAGTGTACGTCCATTTTTCGGTAGTGAGTGAGATGTGTCAGAGCCCAATCCCATCTCATCCTACCCTATCCTTTCTCCAAATCTCCAAAGGTAAGCAGGCGGCATCTGGGGGCGTGCCAAGGTTTATCATTCTCGACAAACGTTGGCATGTATCGCAGATGTCCATGGGCGACGGTATCCACTTACCGCCAGGTGGACTGTCTGGTCACCTTCTTTCTATAAAATTGAATTTCGATTTTATTTATAACTAGCGGTGTCAGCGACTTTGTTCGCGTGAACTTGTGATTCCCGTGGGAACTTCATAATTAGTCTGGATAAAAATTACTCTAAATCTTAACCCAGCATAACTATGATATAACAACTATGCCAAGTTTCAATAAAATCCGTCTCGTAGTTATTGCGTGATACGCATTCAGAGAGACAGACAAATAATGCGCGTTCAATCAGACAGACAGACAAAAATTCTAAAAATAGTTGTTTTGTGTTCTGTATCGTTCATAGAGTACAAGTTCGTAGAGAATAATTTTCAAAAACTATTTTTTGTACAGACACAGCTCTGTTGCTATTTTATTATATGTATAGATTTAGATAATTTGAATAAATATAACTCTGATATGAAACCGTGGTTTTAACACAAAACTGTAAAATACGAGAACACATTAATTTTCAAAATACCCTGATTTTTTTTATTGTGTGAAATAAGTGCTATTTAAAAAGAATCCAGCATGAAATTTAATATCATATGGACCCAGCAATAACCTTTAATTCTTACCTTGATAGAAACAGGGAAATGAACCAAGTAAAGGTCGACAAAGTCCAAACCAAGTCGATCTAAGGAGTCTTTGAGTTCTGGAATCACTTGGTTTCGTGCGTGTTTATCGTTCCACAACTGAAAACATTTAATGATAATTACTTTTTACGAACGAATAAAAATAAATTTTATCAATAACTAATACTACGTTATATAGGTACTTCTGATTAAACTTTTTAGTACAAATCTCCTTAAATGATTACTTTTTTATAACCAACCTTTCACGATTTGACTCAGAATGAATTATATAATTGATTGCGATCAAAAAAGAATAAAAATCAAATTACTAAAATGTGTTATCTTTCTACGGGGATCGCATAGGCACCTTAGCAGCGTACACAAATAATAAGAAGGAATATATTTTCAAATATTTATTTTAAAAAAATAAACTTGTGCTAGTCATCGTGTAATGAGACGAGACATCAGTCTCTTCGTTTATTCACGTACGTATACTAAATTAATGAAAAATCTTAATAACCTTATTTAAATTATTGAATAAATACTTTATGTTAACAGCAATAAAGTTCAGAATTCTTATGTCACATATGTCACTTGTTATCGTTTGATTGTAAATAAGTAAAGATTTTAAAAGTTCGTAGAACATTATTTGAATCGATATTCTAAATTCAAACTAAACATTAATTTACGTTAATTTGTATAGAGCAGCTATACTCTAAGTGTGTTCCGCGGAACCCTAGGGTTCCGTGATACCTCTGTCGGGGTTCCGCAAGAATTTAGAAATAAAAAAATCAAAACACCTCTCTCTGGTCGCTCCGCGGCTGTGCGGACTCCGCGGCCGCGCGGAGACAAAACGCTATGAATGTTATTTATTTATTTATTTGTATTTGTATAAGCTTGTGTTACATTAGCTGGTACAATATCTCATAAGTTTGGTCTCAACAATTTTATACTTGTACAACGCGTTCGCTCTAAGTTTGCCGGTCTGTGGAATGCGCGTACCCTCCCCCACGTGACAACAAAACTTATAATGTGTCATAGTTTTACCCAAATATCTAACGTACACAATTTTTATTGTTACAATTAAATAAAAAATTTCGAACGTCATACACTCATACCTATCGCCAGCGGCAAACTTAAAACGAGCGGGTAGTATACTTGTAAGCGCTCAGTCTCTTTGATAAAAGCCGCCTCTGAATTAGACGCTATAGTTGTCAACTAGCGACTTTCGTCTCTAACTTCAAAGGATAAAGTCGATATTGTTTACAACGCTATTTTTAAATTTCTGTTTTTATTTTTGCTTTTTGTTTATCAAAGGTGCCGACTCGAGTATTTTCGAGAATATTTGAGATCGAGTCTAGGACTAAGTATAAAAGCGGCGATCGCGCGTTGGCGTCGTCAGTTGATGATTAGCGTTCGGAGCGATAAGTTACTACCTACTTACAAGCTCGCTAGCGAGAAACTAGTGTTCATTGTTTTACTGCCTGCTGTATTCTGTTGTCTCAGTTTTATACATTTCTTCCCTGTAGGTTCTAAATTTAGTCTCTTATACGCAGTAACGATTGTGCATTATTTAAACCCCACTATCCTGACTTGTAACATTATAAATAAAGAAGAATGGAACGTTGGCTTAAAGGTGTTAAACGTGTTCCAACAACATCTTCTAATGACGCTGAATGTTCAAAAGCAATGCGCGCGGAGAATTTAGCAATCACCGATCCAGAAGATGATGCCACGAGTGCCACGACGTCAAGCTCGACGGTTTCAAAGACGAAAAAAAGGAAGTATGATGAATCTTATATCAGTTTCGGATTTGTTGATTCCAACGGCTCACCTCTCTGCATGCTCTGTAGTAAACTGCTTCCTAATAGTTCCATGGCACCTGCCAAATTGCGTCGACATTTAGAAACCGTACACCCCGAGACTAAAGACAAGAATAAAGAATTTTTTGTTCGCAAAAAAGATCAGTTATTAGAAAGTCAAAAAAATATGATGCATGTAACACAAACTACCAACGAAAAGGCCACGGAGGCATCATACTTAGTTAGCTATCGCATTGCACAAGCAGGTGAAGCGCACACTATCGCTGAGAAATTAATAAAACCATGTGTATTAGACATAACAAAATGTATGCTTGATGAAAAATCTGCAAAGCATCTTTCTACTGTTCCGCTATCAAACGATACTGTTTCACGACGAATCCATGATCTGGCAAGCTACGTCAAACAAGAACTAGTTACACGTCTACAAAATACACGATTCGCTTTGCAAATGGACGAGTCGACTGATGTCGCTGGTTTGGCTATCCTGCTGGTTATTGTGAGATATCCATATAAAAGTTCTTTTGAAGAAGACATGCTTATGTGTTCATCGCTGCTTACAAACACTACCGGGGAAGAAATTTTTAATAAAATAAATATATTTTTTGAAGAACATAATCTCAGTTGGAACAATTGCATTGACATTTGTACAGATGGGGCCAAGGCGATGACAGGTAAAACAGCAGGAGCAGTGTCACGAATGAAAAATAAAGCGCCTAATTGTAGTTCCAGTCATTGTATTCTGCATAGACAAGCACTTGCGATGAAGCAAATGCCGTCTAATCTAAAATTAGTTATGGATGAAGCGGTAAAAATAATTAATTTTATCAAATCACGACCACTACAATCCCGATTGTTCTCATTATTGTGTGAAGATTATGGCAGCAAACATAAAACACTGCTGCTCCATACAGAAGTGCGATGGCTGTCTCGGGGGAAAAACTTTAACAAGGCTATTTGAACTTAGAGCCGAGTTACAAATGTTTCTTTCAGCAGATACTTCTTTTAATTTGAAGGACCGTTTGTATGATAAAACTTGGTTGTTCCGATTGTCTTTTATGGCGGATATCTTTCAAAAACTTAACGAATTAAATTTATCGTTGCAAGGTAAACAGACAACAGTGTTTCAGGCCTATAATAAAATAACTGCTTTTAAAAGAAAATTAGATTTTTGGATCATTTGCATTGGTAAGAAAGAAATAGAAAGTTTTACGTTACTCAGTGAGTTTGTTAGCGAAAACGACTCAGAAATGTTTGAAGATAATGTGTTTGAAGAATTGGTCCAATATCTCAGTTCGATGCGCGCATCTTTTGAAAAGTATTTTCCCGAAGAACACAATACAAAAATTAAAGTGAACTCCTGGATTCATAATCCTTTTTTACCCAACTTGGAAAAGCCTGAAAACATGTCAAATGAGATATATGAATCTCTTTTAGAAATGTCATCAGACACAAGTATGGAGTCATTGTTCAAAACGACGCCTCTTAATGATTTTTGGTGCAGAATCCAAGATGAATATGCAATGCTTGGCCAAATGGCTCTGGATATTCTTCTCCCGTTCCCAACTACATATTTGTGCGAAACAGGATTCTCTACCTACGCAGCCACGAAAACAAAATATCGCAATAGACTGGACGCCGAAGCTGATATGAGACTCCAACTTTCTTCCATCAAACCTGATATCAAGCAATTGATGAAAAATAAAAAACAGTTTCATACCTCCCACTAGTTAGATTTTTTCTTTTTTAATGTTTTCTATTATTGTCCTTACCAAGTGGTGAAGTAAATAATAATTAGTAACTGATACATTGTACTTTTATTATGCTGATTAATATAGAATACACTTATAAAAATAATTGTTTTATTGTAGGGTTCCATCAAGTATTTTGCTTCCCAAAAGGGTTCCGTCATTTAAAAAGTTTGAGAACCACTGGTATAGAGCAATTACAAGAGTGATTTTAATCAACTAAGTATGACAATGAAATCTAGAATACTTAGGCTAAATTCACACCTCCGCGGAATTCGTCGGAATAGAATTTTGTGCACATTGCATAATGAACTTTATGTACATTGTTTAACGTACAGAGGTAGACGTTGATGTACGATGGTTTTTTATATATTCTCGAGTACTGTAAATGTTTATTTTAATTGGAAACCTTCATATGACTGTCCCACTCCCCTTCACATTTGTCAAACTATACTTGAATAACAATTTCATTAGTCAATTTAGTATTTTTCTATAACTACTGTCAGTATTTACTAGATGGTTTGTATCAGTCATCATCCTCACCTTAGTAGTAACAAACAATTGGTCCCTTGTAACGATTCCTTTATCAATCGCGTCGGCTATCCCCAACCCAACTTCCTTCTCGTCTTTGTATATGGCAGCCGTGTCTATATGACGGTAGCCAGCTTCTATCGCCCAATAGACTGCGGTGCGGACCTCGTCTATTGTTTCTGACTGAAAAAAGTAACATAGTTTTCTCATCTTTCTCATGGCACTGGTTTCATGACCAATTCCTTCGCCGCTCAGGCAACAAGACTCTGGAAATCGCTCTCTACTGACATAAGGAAGCATTGTATTAAAAACAGTATCAAGAGGAAGCTTTGAGAACATTACCTAAGAAATCTAGAGTTCTACCGATTCTATTATCCGAATCTAAAGTTTTCAGATATAACCAACGGTCGACTAGTAAAAAATGCCTTAACAAGGATTAAGTCCGCCTCTGTACACTATAGTACAAAAAGAGTAAATAAATAAATAATTGTTTTTCTAAATAACTCACCTAGGTCAACAGAGACCTTTATTATGCTCACTGCTAAACTTTGCTAAGGACTCAAAAATTTATTACATGTTTCTCACCGTGTGTTTTCCGACAATCATACATTTAGATCTGGGAGCCTTAATAATAATTGTTTAAAAATTCAGTTCACATATTACAATAATAGTGAACCTATTCGTTATAGGTTAGTATTCAAAACAAACTTCTGATGTTAATTTTCGTACCTCCTTTGCTGTGCCTCTGCCAGTTCCAAGGGCCACAACTGGTATCTTGTAACCGTCATTCAACTCTAAGGTCGGTGCTTCGGTCGCAAGCGCCATCTGAAATATCCGTACAATTAAACTAAACGAATCAACGGGGATGGGCCTTTGACTGAAAATCATCGTAATGGTCGTCCCGTGACATTATGCTGAGTCAAGGTCCCTTTGTTGCTGCTGCAGCACAGTCTGCTCTTGATTTCATTAATTCACTTCGTTATTTTTTCATTTGTATTTTTTTATTATTGCTTTCGAATGTTATGTTTCTTATTTGTAATGATTTGTGTTGGAGTGGCAAAATAAAGCATTCTATTCTATTCTAAACGAATTTTAGTCTCTACATTTTCAATTACAAAGGTTTCAATTACAAAGTATTTAGGTGTTTTAGTTGACCAACGTTTAGCTTGACATCTACATACAGAACTGACCATGAGCAGAATTAGAAAGCTTATATCGACTTTCAAAATGTTAAGACGTGTTGCTATAAACTGTAAAAGCAAATATATTTCTCACCAGCTCATTCTATTCTGGTGTATTGTATACCAATATGGGGTGGGGCTCAAAACTATTTTTTTAGAAATGGAGAGATCGCAGAGACCCCTGTTAAAAATAATGTATTTTAAACCGTATAGCTTTCCATCCGAAATCCTCTATTCATTATGTGACCTTCTTAGAATTAGAAAATTATATACTTTACATGCTATTTGAAAATTGCACAAGCCACTAACATATAACACTAATATCCTAAAAGAAATAAGATACTGTATCCCCTTTAAAGTGTATTAATACAATTTTTGCTGAGAGACAATATGTAAAATAATCAGCATGTCTATATAACTTAATTAATAGTATATTATTATAACAATATATATAATATTTGTAAGGGGACCAGTGCACGCTGCATTCCCACAACCGCTAATAATTACTAATTAATTAATACCCAGTCATATTCACGCAATTTCTACAGAAGTAGCAAAGAATGGGACAAGCAAGTAGCAAAGAATGGGTTATAGGGGAAGAGTGGACGCTGCATTCCCACAGCCGCTGGGCGTACTCGGCTGGCCTCGTTACTCTCTCTTTCACAGAAGACTACCTTGAAATGTACTGCATTTCCCACTTTATTAATCAATGTACAATGTATCAATCAATGTATCGATAATGTACGTATGTGTTTCGGTAGTGAGTGAGAAATGCTAGAGCCCATTCCCATCCTATCCTATCCCTCCCCATGTTGCCAACCCTTTCTCCCAATCCATTCTTTAATCTACAAAGATAGGCAGCGCATCCGGGGGCGTGCCAACGTTTCTCATTCTGGACTGATGTTGGCATATATCGCGGATGTCTATGGACGACAGTATCCACTTTTTTTATGGACGGAGGCGGCAGACTTGCATACAGTCCATCTGATGTTAAGTAGATAGCTATCTATCCACTTGCCATCAGGTGGGCTGTATGCTCATCTGCCGCCTTTTTTCTATAAAAAAATAAACATGTATCCCATGAATTCCTATAATTGTAGAAAGTACTTGATTAACTGGTTAAATACGAGTACTAAGAGCTACGATAAGATTGAGAAATACTAAGACCCTTTTGAGAAATAATACTTAAAAGCTTAGTGCTGGTCCCCTGACACAGGTATTTCTTATTCTTAAAAGGAGACCCACACCACGTGTATAAAATTGTATGATTATGTTAGCGAAATAAAAATTTATTATTAATAGGAGACCGATAATTTTCAGCCGGGATAGTTAATTGCACACGGACAAAACCGTAGAAAACAGCTACCTACATACAAACAATTTAATCTTATTCAATTACAAAAAAAAATATTGCTAGTCTATATACATATATATAAGTCTATATAGTCTGTTTATAGAAGTCAAAATATTGCATTAAGTAGTCGGATAAGTTTGACCGGGGCCGTTCTTCCTCAAATAAAAGATGTTAATAGTTAGTATAATCAAGAAGCCCACTTGTAAGTATAATCCCTACTAAAGTAACATGGGACATTATAGATCAGTAATTTCAATTGCTAAAACTGTTGGCAACTTGGCCACAGATACAAGAGCCAAGTTGACCCGACACTATACCGAAGACATCTCGGACATCAGCCTGTACGAGATTAGGATGACCCTCAAACAGCTTAGAAACAACAAGGCGCCGGGTGAAGACGGAATCACTTCAGAGCTTCTGAAAGCGGGTGGAACACCGGTACTGAAAGTCCTTCTGAAGCTCTTTAATTCCGTCTTGCTCGAAGGTATTACGCCGGAGGCATGGAACAGAAGCGTGGTGGTGCTCTTCTTCAAGAAAGGTGATAAGACCTTGTTGAAGAACTATAGGCCCATCTCGTTTCTGAGCCATGTTTATAAGCTGTTTTCGAGGGTTATCACGAATCGTCTCGAGCGCAGGTTTGATGACTTCCAGCCCCCCGAACAAGCCGGTTTTCAAAAAGGCTATAGTACCATAGACCACATCCATACGCTGCGGCAAGCTATACAGAAGATCGAGGAGTATAACTTGCCATTATGCTTAGCGTTTGTGGACTATGAGAAAGCCTTTGATTCGATCGAGACTTGGGCAGTGCTACAGTCCCTCCAGCGGTGCCATATTGACTATCGATATATCGAAGTGTTGAAGTGTTTGTATAACAACGCCACCATGTCAGTCCGAGTGCAGGAAGGGAGCACGGAGCCGATTCCATTGCAGAGGGGTGTGAGACAAGGAGATGTCATCTCTCCGAAGCTCTTCACCAATGCAATGGAAGACGCTTTCAAGCTCCTGGAATGGAAAGGACTCGGCATCAACATTGATGGCGAATGCATCACTCACCTTCGATTTGCCGACGATATCGTGGTCATGGCAGAATCGCTGGAGGATCTTAGCACAATGCTCGGAGACCTCAATCGAGTTTCCCAACAGGTGGGCCTTAAAATGAACATGGACAAGACGAAAATCATGTCGAATGTCCATGTCGTGCCCACCCCAGTTTCAGTTGGGAGCTCGATTCTCGAAGTTGTTGACGAGTACGTCTACCTAGGCCAAACGGTCCAACTAGGTAGGTCCAACTTCGAGAAAGAGGTCAATCGACGAATCCAACTCGGCTGGGCAGCGTTCGGGAAGCTACGCAGCGTCTTCTCGTCCAAAATACCTCAGTGCTTGAAGACGAAGGTCTTCGACCAGTGTGTGTTGCCAGTGATGACCTACGGCACCGAGACGTGGTCTCTGACTATGGGCCTCATAAATAAGCTCACTGTCGCACAGCGAGCTATGGAGAGGGCTATGCTCGGGGTTTCCCTACGTGATCGAATCAGGAATGAGGAGATCCGTAGACGAACTAAAGTCACCGACATAGCCTCTCGGGTTAGCAAGCTGAAGTGGCAGTGGGCACATAGCTCGAAGAACCGATGGCCGATGGGGCAGAAGGGTTCTCGAGTGGAGACCACGTACCGGCAGACGAAGCCGAGGACGTCCATCTGCTAGATGGACAGACGACCTCATAAAGGTTGCGGGCACCCGCTGGATGCAGGTCGCTGCCGATAGGTCTAAATGGCGGACAATGGAGGAGGCCTATGTCCTGCAGTGGACGTCCAAGGGCCGAAATGAATGAAAAAAAAAAAAAAATTTCAATGACGAGATATATTATATTGTATTTGTGTAAGTAAGTAGACCTAAATTTTTAGTTCGTACACTAGTCACTAGACAATACTTGTAACTAGACCGGTTTCAAGATTGATGGCCGATAAACTGGCACGTAACGCCACATGTTGCCTCACGAAGTGGATTTAAGTTATATAAGTATATAAACATCTAGCGTGTATACACAATTATAATATAATGGTAACAAATCCGAGTCTGTACATGGAATATTTTATGAATATATACGAACGAATTATTTTTTTAATTTTTGGCTGTCTGTCTGAACGCGCATTATGCATAATCCACTGGACCTATTTTAATAAAACCTTACATAGTTATAACTTATGTGCGGGGTTAACATTTTTGGTACTTGTTATCGACATCCATTACAGAGTTCCCACGGGAATCACGAGTTCACGCGAACGAGGTTGCGAGCGATGCTACAATAAAGCAAAAATTATTAAACCTATGTTAACTCTCAATCTGACTATAATATTAAATAGTTTTTGTTCTAGATTTGGTACAAAATTGTAAGCGGATGTTTTTGGGACATACATCTAGATTGTCGTCCTTATCGTCATGTCACACCTCGTGCGTTGGAGGTCAAACATGAGCCTTTTCTTTAAAAAAAAACGGTATCCGTTTAGCAAGATGATTGTTCTGCCACTTGGTGGAACAATTGCACAGTCATTGTCTTCCGTATTAACCATAAAACTGGGATTTACCTCATATATTCCGTGGTACTAACTATAAGAAAAGTTCGCGTATGTCCAAAGATATAATCGTTATAAACAACTGACAGAATGGCTATTAAAACATAATAAATGCAAATTAATTTTATTGGTATTTCAGAAATACGCGCTCGTCGCTCGAGCGAGCGACGAGTGAGCGCCAATCTTAGATCAACAATTTGTATTATTGATCGAATATAATTCACGATATTTCCTTTTGGATTATTCTCTTAAAATTCGCTCTCGTCTACTTCAACTGCAACCAGCCCTTTCAGTATCCACTGCTAGACACGGGCTTCCTCATGCGCATTGACTTGTGCATGGGGAATGTATGACCTAAAAAACACCACGCTGACTAATCGAGTTGGCGAGTCCACTCTTTAAAAGAGTTCCTCGGGGTTTGTGGTGTGGCTTCCTCAAGGCTTGGGCTTGTGGCCGCTTTGTTTTCCCTTAGTCTCCTTTTAGGACACCCACGGGGAAAGATGGGGTGGTGCAAGTGGTGTGGTGCCAGCCGACACCACACGGCCCTATATAAACTGAAATTATACCCACTTAGTTATGCTGTTAGGGGGAAAATATATGCTGTTAGGGGGAGAGTGTATTCTGCATTCCCACAGCCGCTGGGCGCACCCGATTGGCCACATTAACCCTCTCTCACAGAAGACTACCTTGAAATGTACTGCATTTCCTACCTTATCGTATTTCCCCAATGTAGGTACGTACCTACGTATTACATGTAGGTACGTTTCGGTAGTGAGTGAGATATGCGAGAGTCCATTCCCATCCCAACCTATCTCTACCCGTTTTCCCAATCCATTCCTAAATCTACAAAGGTAGGCAGCACATCCGGGGGCGTGCAAACGTTTGTCATTCTGGACTGATGTTGGCATGTATCGCGGATGTCTATGGACGACAGTCTCCACTTACCATCAGGTGGACTGTATGCTCATCTGCCGCCTTTTTTTCTATAAAAAATAATATTTTAGGGATTTTTTTTTATTATTTCATTAATGGCGGTTCAGTAATTAAACAATAAAAACCCGTGTGAGATAAGATTTTAAAATCATTGTTGTGACTGGCCCGGGGTTAATTTTATTTATTCTTGCATCAGAAAGCAAGATATCAACATATCAAAGCACAATTTAATATAGTGTGTACAGAAGTGCTAAATCTAATAGACATCTTAATAATGTGACGACAGCATGATTGACATTTCAGCAATAAATTTAATTCTAAATAAGCTAGTGGTTAAAAGTAAATAAAAAAGAAAAGAAAGTAAAATGAGTGAGAATCAAACAAAGGGAGACCTAATTATGACGCTGTGTAGTCAGAGCGCGTTTCACTTAGTTCTTGAACGTCAGCAAACCGTCTGCGAATACGTCCAGTTCCGCATGTTCGGAAGCTAATTGGTTATATTTTCTACATATTCTAGAAATGGATTTGTTAAATGTTTGTCTAGTGCGGTGTGGAGACAAGAAAAATAATTCACGATGCCTTCCTTGGCTCTAGCTTTGGGATATAAATATATATATATATAGAGTAAGTAGTTCAGTATTTAGTTCCCCGTGTACAATTTTATCAAGATTAGCCATATCCAACAATATTCTAAATTTGATTTGTTAACAGATAATTAACCTTTGATTGATTGTGTATTTTGATTGTATATCTAAACTGTTATAAATCTTTTGCAAATAAATAAATAAAAAAGTACCTAATATTTTTAAGTAGCTTGAACTAGTTAGTTTTAAATAATAATACCTTATTAGTTTTAAGTCACAATACCTAATAAGTTATCCTCTAATAAATAATATTATTTCAATATACATACTATACGGTACATATAAATTAATAAACAAAATGTGGATGTATGTACTTACGTGAAAAACTCCGCACCATAGTGCTAACCACAAGCCGTATAAAGCCATGTCGACAGATCAACTTCACAAACCACACTGACTCAGACTAAGTTGGTTACAATTAAGTACATCACAAATACAAACACAAAATGTGTATAGCATAATCGGTTTTCGGTTTATACAAGATCCAGCTGTCCGATGGGTTAGCTATGAATAATATCTATTTATAACTCGGCTGTCTGTTTGTTCAATTGAATTCATGATTCAAGTTAATTGCAGTAGCATCTCTTACATAAAAAAGTTTTCGGTCAGTACTCATCTTTTATATACTTCTCATCTTATCTCATACTCATCTTATCATAAGATACCCATTTTGATTTATTTTTACCCTTTAAATAAGTTGTCAACATTTTTTTGTCAAGGGCCGCAAACATCCTTATCCTTACTAATACATAAAAATAAAAGAATGTGCAAAATAGAATTTTGCAAGGTCGGCGGCGCAACCGCATGCCCCCTGGTGTTGCAGGTGTTCATGGGCAGCGGTAACACTTACCATCACGTGGGACCGCTTGCTCGTCCGCCCACTACTCTATAAAAAAAAACTTATTCTTCCCTACACCATGTAAATACTCCCCTATGCAAGAGCCCCAACCTATCCCACCGTAGCTACGCCTACGGCATCCCAACGGGCGAAAATCCTTGGAAATGCAGGGATACTATCGCCACTATGCAACAAGCCCAGAAGAATACTCGATTTCGGGAAGGAATTAGAAAGTTCGAGGTGGGGCTCTCACAGGAAACGGTTTGTTTGATCGACTAATTGTGGAAAAGTGTCTTAAAGAACACCAAGTCGAACGGTGACAAAAAATATCGTCAACCAGAAATCTAAATACATATGTTCAAAATATAAACATGTGTCGTCCACCGCGTGAGGCGGGCCAATCCGCTCGGACTAGAGATGATAAATATAACCATCAACCATTAAAATTAACTAATATTAAAAATCAACCATTCTGTTTAATAAACAAAATTAACGTTATTGAATAAAAATATCAACTTCAATCTGGGTTGATGACCTCACCTCACGCTTTGCCTGCCTCTGCATTTAAATTTCAACTTTAAAGTTTTATAGTTATGGAACATTTTTGTACGCTGACATATTTTACTTCCGTCCTTTTCCGACATGATATTAGGTACAGGTGACCGGACTGAAGTTAGCCGTTGTGAAGAATATTTAAAAAGTTAAGTGCATTCAATTGCATGGCCTATCGCCCTTAAAATAAAGCACATTTTTTATTTATTCACTGATTTACTGTTGTCGATATTTTTATTCTAAACAAAGTGATGTGATATTTTTATCAAATACGTAGGTAATGTTATTGGTTATTGGTTGGTTAGTTGCGCGTCGTTATTTTTATTTATTCACTGATTTACTGTTGTCGATATTTTTATTCTAAACAAAGTGATGTGATATTTTTATCAAATACGTAGATAATGTTATTGGTTATTGGTTGGTTAGTTGCGCGTCGTTGTTATTTTTATTAGTTGGTCAGTGTTATTAAGTAAAAACAAAGTCGAGTCGTTGTTGTTTTTATTGGTTGGTTAGTTGTAATAAGTATCTTGAAAACAAAGTAGCGTCGTCGTTGTTGTGTTTCTCCTGAATGTGAAGTTTGTTTTACAAAATGCCGAGACGGAATAATGAGACTTGGAACCATTTTAATAAGTGTGTGGGAGTAGAAAAAGTCGCAACTTGCAAGTATTGTAAAAAAGACTTATCTTCTTAAAGGTTCTTAAAGGAACCTTGTTCTTAAAGGAGACAGTTATTAACAGAAAACTTTGTCCCTTGACATGGTGGCGGACACACAAATGTATATATCCTGTACTATACAAAATTTTCAAAACCAAATGTAATATAATGGTATCATCGGTGCCCCGTGAGCGGGCATTTTCAAAGGCGGGATATATCGTATATGATAGAAGAACCCGCCTCACTACATCACAAGAGTGGCCAACATAAAAAATTTAAACTAAAAAAAACTAAAAAAATGAACAACACAAAAAAAATGTACAAAAACCATAAAAAAAATAAAAGTGTAGGTAAATACTAAAACAATGTACATAAAATCAATGAACTTTAAATACGCCTAGCTGTTCTTACGTGTTAAAATGTTTAAATATCTAACTAAGATAATGCTAGACAGTCCTAAGCCTGTTCAAGTATGAAGGAAAGTTCATTGAATTTAACATGCATAAGTAGAATATTGGACTTTATCATCATTAACATCAACATGTTTTAGGTACTTGAATAAGAATATTAACTAATATTTTCAACCAATAAAATTATCGATATTTTTTTTTATCAATTAACTATTAACTAATAACCAATTTCAACCATTATTGTCATCTCTAGCTCGGACCCACTTGGTTACGCATTAGGCATAAATTCACTCGTGATTTAAGCAAACCTGTGTGTGAGAGATCTTATGTAGTTTTTTCAACATTGCTTTTTGTTGTTGTTATGTAAATACTTACAATCAAAAATAGATTTAATTTTTTTATCGCTTGCAATTTTTTGCACAGTTGGGTACTTGATGAGTTTCAATATATATATAATTCCTATGGCAACAAGAAAATTGCATCATTATACGCCATCATGGACTGTTGAAGGAAGACGTCTGTGAAGCCATTATAGTCATTTAGGGTATAGCCTGCTTCAGAAGCGACAACGCATTTAATAAATAACTATATTTATGAATATTTACCCCGTAACCGTAATCAGCCCTTTTAACATCCACTGCTGGACACGAACCTCTTCATGCACATTGTTTTGTGCGCGAGGAATGTATGGCCTTAAAACACCACGCTTGCCAAGCGAATTGGCGAGTCCATTCATCAAAATCAAAAACACACCCAAAACATCAAAATACACTTTTTCATTTTTTAAAGACAAAAAATATTTTCCAAATGTCATATTTTCAATTTTACATGGTCGGGGGCCATAGAGTATTATTGGGTATGTACTCCATGTCGGGGGCGCACCCGCATATCCCTTGGTGTTGCAGGTGTCCATGGGCGGCGGTAACATTTACCATCAAGTGGGACCGCTTGCTGGTCCGCCCACTTGTCTATAAAAATATATATTATATATAATTATATAATATATAGCGTTTTTAGTAATGACTTTTTAAACGTTTAATTATAGAAACATAAAACATTTTAATGCAAACCAACACAAAAATCAATCATAAACTGACATCGTAAAAACAAAATACCTACATAAAAGACGGTAGTATTAGTGAAATTAATCCTTTCATTATTTATAAAATATGAAAAAAAAACGGTTAATGGTTAATGGTCAAAAATGGTTAATAAAGTAAGTACTTAATGTATATTAAAATACTTTGTAGGATAACACATAGGTACATAAAATAGGAGACATATGAGAAAAGGTTGTTTTTACCGGCTTCTTCATAATTCAATGTGTGTCAAACACATATGCCCGTTTATATGCCTATAACCATACAATACCATCAGCCTGCGTCTCTCCACAGTCTCCACTTCTAGATATAGGCCTCTCCCAAGCACCGCCACCGCACACGGCCCTCTGTTCTTCTCACTCAACTTTAATAGAGTTTATATAACATTTCCAACAGTTTATATTCGATTATCAATATTGCTATTAGGTCTACATATGTGGTAAAAATTCCTTCATAAGATTGTAATGAACTTTAAAACACTTTCTTTGAAATAGGCTGTCATAAATAAGAACATAGGTACCTTAATCACTCGCAAGTCACAACACAAAAAGTAAATAAAACTCAAATATTCGATTACTGACTTTCGACAAATGTTTGCACTTTCTGCTCCAATGTTTGTCTAAAACTGACTGTCAGTCCGTCACTCGATTGCTTTGTTTGACCTTTGCAAGTGGAACACTGTTCTTTTGTTATTGTTATAAAAAAGAGCAAATGATATTTAAAATAATGTTCTATGTTTAAGTCGTAAGCCTCAATTTTGCGTGTAGTTTTTAATATCAAATATTATCAGTAGGTACTAGGGATGTTTCGAATAGCAAAGCACTATTCGCGAATACAAACGCGAATAATTTACCTCACTATTTACGAATACGATTACGAATAATACCTAATGTTCTACGCAACCACTTGTAAAACTAGTAAGTACCTAATATTTAGTTCAATTTAATGTCAGTGCTATAAGCAATTTTTAGTTCAATAAATAACTGCCTTTTTAGTTTAATCTAAAGTTCTTTACCTACCCACCTAACTTTAAATTTCACTACTTGAAATGTCACTTACTAATAAAACTAAGAAACCAAATTTTTGAATGAACGTTTAATCTTAAACTATTTCTTTTTATAAACATCTTTTTATAATATCCATAACTCACACTGAGCTTTTACTATTCGAATATTCGTTTAATACGAGTACGAATATTCGAAACATCCCTAGTAATATAATACTACTTTATCACTGCTTTAAGATATGTGCATTGGGAGCTATCTTCAAGTGTTGATATCTAAGACTTCTTTTAAGAATCATTGTTAAGTAGGTTACTTATTTTTTAAAACATCTTATCTGATAAAGAAAACATACAAAGTACAAAAAAACAACACGACAATTGTAGATAAAAAGTTAGCTGAGACCTAAAATTATGAAGTCTGTTTGTTAGAAGAGCTCCTAAAATGACCTAAAAATAATAATTCTTTTAACAGTAAAAAGCAGTAAGTAATTTTCTTGTGCTATATGTGATGTCAAGAATTACTTATCCTAGGTAGATATATCAAACGATCAGCCTGCATTATGTCTTCATTGAATATAAGCGAAAGCATAAACATTAAACATGTGCCCTTAAAAAATAGTTTATTTTGACTTATCAACTTATTCCCGCCATGTACGGATTTATTTTATTTCTTTTGATTGTACTTGAAAGTAAAACCAGTAGCCGGCCAGGTTACTACCAGTTATTATAGTAGAGCCATGTTTGCCACTAAGCATTGAGTGCGCCATTTGTAAAATGTTTCTTTGTGCATTAAAGTTTAAGTAAATAAAAAGTAAATAAATATTATTTAACGATTTATTGAAGAATATATAAATGGCATGTTTGCATTAGGTATATTTTATTAAGTATTCTCCATAGAAACGTAACATAATTCTCTCGTGCGAATAAACAGCCCTAAATTCATAAAGAAAATCTTGAAACATTTAGGTACTACGCGGATTTGAAATAAGTAGATACAACTTTATTGTATGCCAAATGATAAAGTATAACTGACTTATTTATTTAAGTTAATGTATGAGACATTTCAATTTTAATTTTAGTTAGTATCAGCTAGAGTTAATTTATCTATCAGATTGTAAACATTTACTTTATCGGGAGGTGGTGAGAAGGCCCCTTAGAGGCGGTAAAATAAAGACAATAAGAGTAGTAAGACAAACATTAGAAGAGTAGACAGGCAAGCGTGGATAAGGAGAGGTCAATTTTTAGGTTATAATCTACGGAGTACCTAAATCGCCTCTATTTGAAGTTCAAACCAAAAAAGATTGGAACCAGGCTGCGGTACACATAGCGAACTTTCACCCGGCGCAACCCATTCGACACCCAATCGAGAGATGGTCCGAATGCATCGATTAGAAAACCGCAGGCCATAATAGGGATCGATTAATTTAATTACACATTTGAATGCAATTGTAGCATTCTGTAATTTATAATGACATTTCTTTCCCTTTCTATTCAATAGTAGGATAACCAGAATAATTTGTTGTCTACTGTAATGGAGAGATTGATTTTTTACGCCTTTATTTTGTGAGTAGGTATTACGTACCTACTGAATTACGGTGTGAATACGGTTTTTATATTTATATTAATTTACTTATTCGTGGGCAAAGTAATATTTTGATTTATTATTATCAGATTTATTATTAATCTAACCTAAATTACAATTACTATTAAATTAATAAAATGTGCACCAAAACAAAACTTAAAAAGAAGCAAATCGATGGTAGCAAAAAGTCGAGTTAGGTATAAATCACAATGAAGAATCGACTTGGTGATTGATGACATTATTAGTAATTAAAAATTATTTAATTCAGCTATTAAAAAATATGTTTTTTAGTATTATACATAAGTCACACTGAAAAATTCCGGAACTTGCCACTTACATTACAATATATAAAAAGTAATTACAATATTTGAAAATAGAACTCTTTGGCTGTAGAATAAAGTTTGTTTCATCTGAGTCCCGACTTGGCACCTTGTGATTTCTTCTCGTTTCCAAAAATTAAGAACCAATTCGGTCAACGATTTTCATCGCCAGAAGAGGCTGTCGAAGAGTATGAAAAACATGTTTCCGAGGTCACCACGGAGGAGTGGCATAAATGTTATGGAAATTGGTTTATTCGTATGAAACAGTGTATTAACGCTCACGGAGAATATTTTGAGAACCCATAAATTGATTTTTGGCCATTCATTGTAATTTTTTCTCATTCATTCCGGAAACCTTCAGCGGCCCTCGTACGTGCATTAGTATCTTTTGCTGCTCATTTTAAATACAAGTCTTAAATTAATAAATAATTAATTCATACCCAGTCATATTCACGTAATTTCTACACAAGTAGCAAAGAATGGGTTGCATCGGAAGAGTGCACGCTGCATTCCCACAGCCGCTGTGCGCACTCGACTAGCCTCGTTACCCCTCTCTCACAGAAGACTACCTTGAAATGTATTGCATTTCCCACTTTATCGTACTCACTATCGAAACAGTGAGTGAGATATGGCAGAGCACATTCCCTTTCCATCCCATCCTATCCCTCCACATTTTCCCAACTCTTTCTCCCAATACATTCCTTAATCTGCAAAGGTAGGCAGCGCATCCGGGGGCGTGCCAACGTTTCTCATTCTGGACTAATGTTGGCATGTATAGCGGATGTCTATGGGCGACAGTATCCACTTACCATCAAGTACGATTTGCAATCAATTTTGTCGATGTGACCAACATTTTTAATTTATATACCTAGTCGGATTTTTTATACGAGTTTGGGATATGACATGTAGAACTGTCAATAAAGTGTCATCTCCGTACAAATTTCACTCTGTTTAACAGTTCTACATATCAAATCCCCGACTCGAATAAAAAATCTGACGTTACCGTGATCTAAACTGAAACACGTAAAATTGTACTACAACGTCGTTTGCAGCTAACGTTATATAACTGCCTACTAAATAAGTTGATAACGAGCTGCAAAAAGATTTGTAATCGTTCAAACGTATTATTATGGAAATATTCTTATGGGTGTGTACGAACGAACGCCTGGTTGACCAATATACCTAATTGTGCTCCTAATTACTACTATTGCCAATATTACTGCTATTAACCTACGTAGTAGGTAGTTAGTAGTCAATAAAACAAATTGACATTATGGAGAGGTGCACCAGTAAAGCGCATGCTATGAATACTGCGAAAGTAATGAATAATGAATGAAATTAAACGTTAATACGGAATGAAGTCTTGTTAACTGCCCGGTTAATCGAGAGATTCTAAAAGTGGAAAATACTGAGAGTGTTTGAAGTAAAAAATCTAGAGCTTTGACTGATTTCAATAATTCTTAGTAAAGGTATTTCAAAAAGATAAATTTAGGTGTAGTACGGTATTTTATTTTAGAGAAAAGATCCCACCAACCCACCAGATCAAACACCAGGGGAATGCAAGTGCAATGACTTTCAATTCCCTCCCATTTTTCTTTAATCTTATTTACGAACTGATATTGTGTGCAGTGTACATGTAGATATGTATGTATGTATTTATATATTATTAAGTTATTTATTATTATATGTATTTATTATACTATATTTATTGTCGATGAGTATATATTTAACATGATCCATCTGTGGATTTCGGTTCTTTTGCACTACCTATATCCTTTTTATTTTTCTCTATCCTAAGGTTGCCTGGAAGAGATCGCCTTAGCGATAAGGTCGCCTATTGTATTCTGTCATTTATTATTTGTGCACATGTAATAACTATTGTATGCAATAAAGAGTATTTATTATTATTATTAATGACGTCCTTGCCGCATCCTATTCACAGGTTTCTTGAAGAAGTTCATGTAGCTTAGTAGAAGAACCTCTGTTCATTGCACATCTTTCGGGCTAGCGGTATAAAGTGCATTTCATCCCGCGCAGCCTCTATTAAGACCGTAACCAGCCAGCCCTTTTATCGTCCACTGCTGAACAAGGGCCTTCTCGTGCGAATTGTCTTGTGCATGAGCGATGTATGGTCTTAAAACGCCACACTGGCCAAAGGGGTTGGCGAGTCGACTCTTTTAGAGGTAGGATTTTAGAGTAGAGGAGTCCTCAACGCTTGTGGTAGCGGCTTTATAGGCCCAGTAATGACATAAATCCCAGTAAGAAACCGACTGTGCCATCATATGTACCTAGAACAGTCCGTAGATGAATTCCGTTATGTTTTCCACTCGGAAATGTTGTCTATTAATTTGTTATAAACACTTTTAAACAAAAAGTCGTTTTTTTTTTTAGTATTTTGCTTATATAATGGAAACTAATTAAGCAATCTTAATAATGCAATTGAATCCGTTTTTAGTCATCTTTACGTGCATTTCCGACCTGTTTCGCAGCATTTTTGGGAAAAATGAAAATATACGTTATGTTACAACTACACTTCTACTTTTCAAATCCGTTTAAAAAATTAAAATCAGATGACCTATAACGCATCCAGACCTGCTGCAAAATAGCGCATTGAAAAATTAAAATTACGATTGTGTCAAAACTAATAGTAGGACAGCGTCGTGGTTTTGCACACACAAAGTACCTATAAATTACTACATTTTCGCAAAGTTTCAGCCCTGTAAGTGTGAAAATGGCCGATTAGTGATTTGTTTTTTTTTGAAAACGCTGAATTTTTCGGTTTCTCCGGATTTTCTCTGTTGCTAATTATCCGATCGAGTCGTACGACCTCTCATTTTATTCATACTTTTATTCTCCATACATGGCATATTTACGCCATTAAGATTGCTTCATTAGTTTCCATTTTATAAGCAAAAAACTAAAAAACACCGATTTTTTGTTTAAAAATGTTTATAACAAATTAATAGACTATTCCGAGTGGAAAACATAACAAAATTCATTTACGTACGTGGAGTCCATATGATGGCACAGTCGGTTTCCCACTAGGACTTATGTCACACAATCGCTAATACTTTGCTCTACAGTAGTGTTGTAGAAATGAGCGCAGTGCTCAAGCGTTACGTCAGCGCTAATAAACCGTAAGAACTTTAACAATTTTAGACTAGAACATTTTACCTCAAGGTTAAGACATTAAACGTTAATTAATACTTCAACTACCTATAACTTTACCACTCTTAGTCGCAGATTCATTAACGCTGACTGAGGGCTCGAGCGTCGAGTGGTCAGCGTTCATTTTTATACTACATACAAATCTTACTCTTGCAAGATGCCAGGAATGTCTTATGTGGGTCGCACGTATCATTAGCCTCAGACATGACGAGACTGTGAACGCGACGCCTAGATTTAGGTACCTACTTACAAATAGTAGGTACCTTTATCTCACATTCTAGCTACTCAGGGACCGTGAAAAATGTCTACTTTGTACTTAGGTATTTTGCCTACTTACATGTTCAGCTAGTTAATTGAGTTCGGGCCAAGAAAAATATTTTGCATACTTAATAATATCCATGACGACTTTCTAAGATTTTTGCAACTCTGTTGAATCCATCTCAACTATTATATTTTCTAATGCTATTATTATATGTAACTTGGTACCTGCTATTATTATATGTAACTTGATACCTGATCGTACCTTATTTAAGTCCGATTAAATGTACTAAATAGATAATTATTACGAAAGTTATATTTTAATATTTGTAACTAAAAAGTTGTGACTATAATTTTAGGGACGAATAGATTCTCAGGAGTTTCTTTGCGTATCTTTAATCGGAAACTATCGTCCATGTAGATTGTTGCTATGTACAAATACGTCGAGAACTAATTCTAGTGGTAAGTGAGAGAGATAAGTAGATACATACTATTTATCGGGGCCTTAGATTTTTGCGACTTGGCAGTTCTATTTGTGGGCTTCGTCTTAGCGTTATAAGTTTCCCTTTATTGACAGTATTTTCAAGTGTGATCGCGAACTAGTGGTCATTCTATCCTACACTTCGCGACATCACCGTATTACCTACGAAAAATGTTAACTTTTGCGAATTCTCTCATTCAAATTTTCGCAAATTAGCTCTTCCTAGTGTCGCACAGTACCTAACTGTAAAAACGTTTATGCCATCGGCGCATTGCCATTCGCCTTTACGATACGACAGTTATCCATACATATTGTCATGCGGCTCCTATAGTAGCTACAGCTCCTACCAAGGCATCGCACGCGACCAACTGTCTTCATTCACTCGAGCACAGGTCGCTAACATTCCGTTATTTATGTTGAGGCATTCGAGTCTTCACTTTCCTCTGCTCCACACGCGCGAAAAAAAAAACATGCAATAAATTTCACGCATAACTCGTACGATAACTTTTATAAAACTGAAAGCAATCATTTTTGACGTTACTTTCGGCGGGAAAAGAAGTGAAAATGAAATGTTCAGTTTTATTTATTGTGCTATTTCTCGTGTTCTCCGTGTGTGAAATGAAGAAGAAAATAAGGGATTACCCAACGGACAAGCAGATAATTTTACAGAGAAAGGAGACAACGCCGACTGATTTCACAAGACTTTTAGTGATGAGATTGATTTACGGTTTGGCGAAGGTGTTGGGTTTTCAAGAGCCACTCAGTGATGTGTTGAATGGTGCGTTTGTACCTCCCGGAGCTGATGATGACGATGACTTTGATGACGACGATGATGATGGTGGTATTTTTGGTGATGACGATTATTAAATCCATTATAAGTGCTTTATGGATTGTTACGGTAAAAGATTGGTAAGTGCCAAAGGAAATGAAAAATTAATGAATACCATTTCTCGCCGTAAGATAGTTTTTTTTTAGTCTTTGGCACTTACTAGCATACTTATAATTTACCAAAATCATGTAAATGGCGGGATCATGAATTTTACATTATCCTAGATTAATGACATCTAGACTGAGTCACCTTGGTTATCACATATCTGATCACATCACTCAGATATGTGAGTCACATATCTGAGAGAAGGGACCTTGGTTATCGAAATAGACTTATTGCCTTTAGTTTAAAATTTTGTAACTTAAATTTTCGTTGTTTCAAAATCCCGATGAAATAAAAACGTAATTTTTAAGATAAATTATAAAAACAAATAATTTATATTTTTACGACATTAAAATCCCTTGTCTTAAATAAAATCACATAAGTTTAAACGTCTGGCAAATGAAAGTAAACTGAAAAAACGGCGACAAATTAAAAAAAAATAATAGGCTGAAAAATATTATACCTAATATGAATTTAATAATAAAATTAGCCTAACAAATCTTAGGTTGATTTTGTTATTGAATTCAAATATAAAATTATTTTTCAGCTATTTTTAGTAACAACTTATTATTTTTAATTTGCCCTGCTTTTCCAGTCTCAACTCTCATTTTCTAAACTCAAAAATATGCCCTAAAAAGGATGCCTTTGATCTATTATGGAATAATGAAGCTCAATGGTGTTCAATGAACATATAGATACCAAATATTGTTGCATTTATTTCAAAAAAACATTACAAAATGTTAAAGATTAATTTAAAAGGATATTTAGATTGTCTAAGATTTATTTAGGGAGTAGGTACATATGTACCATTTATTTATTTATTTATTAAATTAACATCAAAGACCCTTTTTCTAATACTTTTATTTTATACTTTTATTTAATTGCCTATGTACCTGGTAGATAATATTTTGTGTAAATAAATTTGTTATATTTCAATAACTTTATTTTTTAATTCCAAAACAAAAACCTTTAGTAACAAATACAATACTCAAATATGAACTAACATTCTAAATATTTATACTAACACTTATTACAGGGGATGTGGTCCCGACTAAGATGGATTCCATTCAAGATTCTGAGTTCATTGATGAGAAAATATTACAAAACTTTTTTTTGCCAATAATTCCGTTTTTATTAAATTGTTTATACAAATTTGCCAACTACAGCCCACAGCACAAATCCCCAACTACAGTGGTTACTTTTAGGAAAGAAATAGGTATAACATTATATGGAGCCTATTTTGGAAGAACTTCGTAAGAGACAAAGTACAAAAAAATCATGTACCTATTATGTATTTTATAAGTTATTAAAAAATGCGTCCTTTTAAAATTTCTAATTATCGTTTATGATGTTCTTCTTGAACTGGCTTGGTGTACATATTCATAAACTCAAGAGTCGTGAGCAGAATCCATGGTTTAATAAAGCTTTGGAAATAATCTAAACACATCCTGTATGTAAGGTAGTCTAAAATTTAGTGCCAAAACAATAAAACGACATTCCAGAAATGTATAATTAGTCTTGTCACAAAATAATACTTAAAGAATACAAATATTTCATTATTCGTCATAAATCATCATTGCAGTCATCAAACCAACGGGAATTATTATCAACAAATCCTCTATCTTGAGAGCAAATTAGTTCATCATCACTAAAATTCAGCACATCTTCAGGGCCTTCTTCGTTTCTTATTTCTGAATTCCCTTGGGAGCATCCCTTCATTTTCCTTACCAAATCACCCCATTTTAGGTTGTATTTACAAGAAGGGCACTCCCCTTCAATAGGCACATACTCACCGGGCTCTAATAACAAATTCGCTAAACAGGTTATATGTGTTATAAGTTCACAGTTAGGATTTAAACATCTTAATTTTGCTTTGCTATCTGTAATATAGTTGGAACATAAGAGACATTTTATATGAGTTTGGGCTGGAATATTTCCTTCACTTTTCTTTAGATTTCTGCTTTTGACTGGCCTTTGGATAATAGACATGTGTTGTGGAGGTTTTTTTTCAAGCTGAAAATATAATATAAATAACAACAAACAACATTCTGGCAAACAAAATGTGAAAAAGTTAGAATCGAAATTCTTTACATATTGGTATTTTTGAATAATAAGTTGCATTTATATAGAGAACCATAAACATCTTGATACTTGCTGTTTCTTTTGTATTTAATGAATAATGATTCTAATCGATACTAAACTTCATACTCATACTAACTTCAACTTCATACTAAAAAAATCTATATCTTTTATCTGATAAAAGGGTCCGACAGCTGTAGGAGAAACTGGTGGTGGTCTCCAACTGTCCCCCAGTAATCGGCTATATGACATTTGCATACCATACCATCAGCCTATGTCTCTCCACTGCTGGATATAGGTCTTGCCCAAATCTCACCACCACACACGATTTTCAGTTCATTTCATTCAATCACCATGTGTAAACTTTTTCAAGTTATTGGTCCACCTGCGCAGAGCGCATTCCACACTGCACTTCCCAGTATGTCATTTGTAAGGATCTAAATAGTTAAAAGTCAACATAAAATTGATAATAAAACAAATACAAATGTATAGAAAAACGTAAAATGAAACTGTCAACAAGAAAAAAACAGAATAACTGTTGCAAGAAAACAGGATATGAAAATGATCAACAGATAATCAAAATTACTTACAGGAAATTCCTCAATGAAGTCTTTCTCCAGCCATCTGATCAACAGAGGCAAGCGACACCACGGGCCTACATTGAGCATTTCAATGAGCACCCTCAATTTGAATTTGTATTCGGATTCTTTTCGAGGTATCTTTTTTAAATTCAAATGTTGTAGTCTTATTGTCCTAGTTGGATTCTGCCAGGCCCATTCAAACTATAAAATGAAAGAAGGTTAAGAAAACAAAGCTACCTGATTCTGACCTATTTTAATGGAATACTATTTTTTTTAACAAATATCTATTTAAATGGGCACTTTTTCAAACTGAAAGATGTTGTATGTAGTTTTAAAGTAAATGAAGCTATATGTTGCAACATATTTCTATTCAAAAAAGCACCCTTATAAATAGATTGTAGTTAAACTCAGCGGTTAGATTGAGGTAGGTTAGAATTAAGTTGGTTTGCATTATTTTACTTACTCTCAATGCGGCTATGTTGTTTGGAAATCCGTGAACTATCATCACCATTTTCCTAAAATCATACTAGTATCTGGTTAAGTCTGGTATCTGTCTTCTCTCAGACAAAGTCACATTCATTTCAGCATTAAAAGTAATATCTCAATATTCAAAGTGAAAACACAAACAAAATTTTTAAACTGTGCCCTTGAAAAGCGATTAATTTTGACTCATCATCAGTCCTCAACTTACCACTCCCATGTATGGGTTTAATGTATACATTTAAAATTCACTAAAGGCAGTGAATGCACAGACATGGAACACTAAAAAGATGTTAAAAGCCTATAGATAAAAGCGCCACTTCGTTGATTTTTAACATTTAGTAATTGATGAATGAGCGCATGCACCCGCCAACAAACGGCATGTGCATAGTTGCATGTATGTGAATAAACAATGAGAAAAGTAGAACTACAACTGAGAATATGTCACTTCTTTCAGACGAAGTCACGTATATTATATCATAAATTATCGTATACTGATCGTACAACTCACCATGGTCCTCTATTGTTAGTGCGATAGGCCCCACCTGCCCAAGTACCCCTGTTATGTTGCATTATCCTTCGATTAGGGTCCCTGGTGTACCCGATATAGGTACGTCCTTTATATTTCGGATTGACATTGTAAAGTAAATACACACCGAAGAAATCTTCAACAAGTTCTGGCTGAGACATTTTTCAAAAATTCAAGAATTCATAAATATAGTGAATAATAAAAAAGTAGTAAATATAGTAATATCATGTCCGTTTTAATTATTTTACATACGGGTATATTATCCATAATTCATTTAAAAATTAAATAACTAAATGTAGAAATCCTAACCTAAAAATAAATTGACGTATTTTTTTTAAATTTACTTGGACACTGGCATAGTTATTGATCTACACAGCAAATAATAAAACGGAATTGTTTTCATCGCGTCATTGTCCAGTCCCGTCGATTTATGAGTCGCTCAACAAAGTGATATTAAATTTACTGAAAACAGAGTTAGACTCCTTGGAAGAACCCAAAAATGCAGTCTCACGCTTTTATTTCATTATTACAAACATTATGCACTAACACTAGACACTAAAGATTAATAAACTTTCAGTATTATATCACAAATCCACTATTAAACACAATACACAATTTTTACAATAATTAAACAAAACCTCAACTTTACTTCTTGGATTCACGACATTCATTTCAGTCACGAATTCATAGACTAAAAACACATTCATTTTAGTTTGACAAAAACATTTCATGCAATAAATAATTTACACGCGAGACTCATTGACAGCAAAAATGACAGTGTCTAAATCAGCTGCCCCTACTGTCGCTGTCACTTCTCGGGTCTCTCGCCGATGGTGCAATGCTTAAAAGTTCTTTTGCGAAAAAGTTCTTACTCAATCAAATCAATATATTGTTGTAAAAGTAAAATTTAAAACAGTAATAAACTTCCAAAATGTCTGAGGAGCCATCTTCGAAACGAGAGAAAATGTGTGATATGTAAGTAACTTTTTTACTTCAATATTGAAATCAGAAAGTGTAAATAAAACCTAAAAGTTACCGGTGATAATATATTTATCCTGAAGATATATAATTATCCACGAATCCAAGATAAGGCATCTATTAGTTTATAGAAAGGAGAAGTCCTAAGAACTTAAATTTTATTACTTTTTACGTACCTAACCTCATACTACATTTTCAAGAAGAAGAACATTTTTCAAGAACATTTTAGTCACAGAAGTATGGAAATACCCTAACTATTTAGTACTTCTTCATTGGGTTTACTTTGATTTTTACACCTCAAAGATAACAGAAAATGAGAAGTTAATAGAATGGGTAGCTAGTGCAGTCCTTTATTTATGAGTATAATGATATAAACGTGGACCGACGAATTAAAGAAATTAACCAGTGGTAGTTGGGTGAAAAAGCTGAGGATTGTGTCCTGTGGCAAGCCTAGGAGGCCTAGGAAAATTATATGTAAGCATTATGGGAAGAGATATAGGTGGATGGTATGGTAATGATATAGTATTTTCTTAGGTTTTCGCGATTACTATACATATTGTTTAATTGCTATGGTAATGATATTTTTCAGCTGCATATAAAATTTTGCAAAATAGCAATAATGTTCCATTAGTTCCAATTTTCTTATTACATTTTTTTCAAAATACTCTCTCACTTGTATCTATACAAAGTTTCATAAGGCTGAACCAAGTTTGAAAACATTTTTTTTATAGACTAGTGGGCGGACGAGCAAGCGGTCCCACGTGATGGTAAATGTTACCGCCGCCCCAACGGGTCTTCCGGCGACGACAACTGCTACCCTTTTAGTCGCGATTTAATTTTGGGATATAAAAAAGTCCCAAGGTGCCAAGTCGGAACTGTAAGGAGGATGGCCTAAAACTTTAACCGGGGTATTGTCGAAAAAGTTGTTATCCAGAGAAATGCGTATAGCACCCAGAATCACGTTTCATATTTTAAAAGACGATTTAGGACTTGCTGCTTCAAAAGACTTACTGGTCATTTCTTAACTGATAATTGAGAAGACAATGTTCACCATTGAGGAACATTTTAAAAAGCAGAATGATCGAGTTTATGCTTATAACTCTAGAGAAGCTGCTGAATTGGGTAATAGGGTGCAATGTGGTCATTATCCGGCTTTTGATAATGATAATGAAAATTGCTGAATGGTCCTTTCAGCAAGACAGCACCAAATCATAAGGCTCGCTCAACACAGGCGTGGCTAAAGGTAATTACCCCAACTTCATTAGAGCTGAATACAGACCGTCATCTAGCCCCGATATTAATCCGTTCACTTATGATTTATGGCCTGATTTAAAGAGCATGGCATGTTCCAAACGCCATGGTAATATTGAATCCCTGAAACATTCCATAAGGGTGGCAGTTGTCAATTTTGAAAAAGTGCGTATTTCAACAAAAAATGGCCACAATGTTTGAAAGATTTTATACAAGCAAATGGTGACCCTTTCAAATAAATGTTATAGGTACTTTTACAGTGCTTACCTATTTATTTCTAAAATAACACAGATTCTTCTTACAAAATGGTAATGTAAAGATAAAAATATCACTGTTTTCTTTGTAACAATATTTATGGCTAGACTAGGTGGATTCTATTTGTGCCAAGGTGGACTAAAATTTGGAATAAAAAATGTGATTGGGTTCTCTATGTACCTAGTTTCATTAATTTTGGAGAGTTCAGGTATGAAAACTACCCATGTGTAACAAAATATGATTATGTGCAATATTTTTTTGCAGATGCACTGACAATGAATCCAAGTACTGCTGTCCCCGGTGTAATGTATTTTACTGCTCACTCAACTGTTACAAATCAGAAAAACACTCCGAATGCTCCGAATTTTTTTATAGGGAGTGTGTAAAAAGCGAACTTGCTGCAAACCAAACAGACGCGGAATCTAGACAGATTATGGTTGATATACTCCAAAATATTCATTATAAAGATACACAAAGTACTGAGGATATCGAAGGATTGCTCGAAAATATGTATGGTATGGGTGTTCTAGATTCAGATGACGAATTAGATATAGAACTAAATGAAAGATTAAAAGACCTTGATCTTGACGACGCCGATGCAGTGTGGGACGCATTAACGACAGATGAAAAGAATGAATTTGAAGCTCTAGTTAACAAGGGAGAAGTGGGCGAAATAGTACCGCAATGGAAACCATGGTGGATGTACAGTAAAAATGAGGAATTGGTAAAGGAAGTTTGTGATAGTAACGAAAAAGAAGAGGACCCTTTGAAAAACTGTCCTGCGATAATAGAAGTCCCCAAGCTCAGTACTCTGACAGTAAGAATGATTTTAATTTTTATTCAAAACTATCCTCTTTTACACCACCTAAAACCCATTATCATTAAACACCTCACACAATCAAGGTCCTTTAGTAAAGACTGTTGTTTATAGTAAAACGAATATACCAAAACCAATAAAAATAAAACCTAAACACATAAGCCAAATAAATGGTTGAACAGTTATGGCTTTCTTTGCAGTGGAATTAGTCAAATTTGTCAATAAGTAGCGAAATTAAGTCAAAGGAATTAAGGGATTTGTAATCATTTCAACATGCCCTATTAGAGTAGTCATACTTAAAGGTAAAATCGACTACAAAATTGGATTTAATCCTGAGAAAAACCTAAATAAAGATGTCTGTTTTGAAATTATTCTCCAGCGTTTTGCAATATAAAATGTTACTGGTAGAAAATATTATAAAGTATTAAGTCCATCCTTGTGCAATGAAATACCTATATTTTAATAATTCCATTTGCTATACAAACTTTCATCATGCTATTTTACTAAACTTGTTAGATTAATTACTAACTTGCGCGCCCGCATACCCCCTGGTGTTGCAGGAGTCCATGGGCGGCGGTAACAAGTGTTATCACGTGGGACCGCTTGCTCGTCCGCCCTTTTCTCTATAAAAAAAAAAAAACTTAATAAGCAAATTAATAGATTATAGGATGCACAAACACGATATAAGAATGTTACCGTACACACAGTATAATTATCCCAAAACTCTTAGTTTTCAGTTTTAAAAAAATAATGATCTATATTTAAAAGATTTAAACTGTTGTTTGGATTTTTAACGTATCTACCCACTTTTCAATTAATTACAAATAAGTCAATAATCCTTTTGTATGCTTCGTAAATAAAGTGTCGCACGGGAAAGTCTGCGTATCGAATATCAGCCTTCTCGATTACTTAAACAACACATATACCTTGCGTTCCTTACCGCAGCAAACACAATTAAAACATGTACTGCTTTTTACTCTGTGGTAAGTGGATAGTGGCGCCTATGGACATTTGACAGGATGACGAACGTTGGCACGTATCCGGCTGCGCTGTCTACGTTTGGGGAGATTTAGAAAAAAAGAGTTTGGATGGATGGGAAATAGGAAGTATAGTAAGACGAGAAGTTTTCTGATTCCATTACACTTCTCGCCCTTCCTTGGAGAAGAAATGTTAGATTAGGAATAATTTTTATTATTTATACTTGTAATTTTTTTCAAAGTACATAGTTTATTTTTCTAACTTAAACGAGATTTTATATCTTTATACATTAAATAAAATTCATTATTAATTGAAGCTTTCATTTTTTGTAACTACAAATTAACTGACTGGTACCAATACTGTTTACCGAAAACATAACTAAATCCACTGGGATAATTCAACATTAACATAATTTTTAAATCTAGGGCAAACTTACAGTCAAATTATACATAGATATGTAAATAATTATCACCTCTCTATTTAATTTAAGCCCGTGTCTCAGACCCCAATGTTTGTTTACATTTGGGATAAATTGAATTGGAACGAGGTATAACGAACGCTCTTTTCGTCCAACGACTACCAGAAAACTTCTTGTTGCCAGTCAATAGTAACAGTAATTTTGTAACAATCAAATTGTACTTTCCAGAATGTTCAACCATCGCCAGCCATAAGGTTCAACATGCTAAACGTACTCGGTGCCTACGTGTTTGTAATGAGGTACTTCAATGGAGAAATAGAGCCAGTAGAAGCTACGACATACATAATAAATATTTGTGCCAATTTAGACCTTAATACTAACTTTGAGAATCCGTCCACAGCTTTACAATCAGTGATGCAAAGGTGCCAACAGGTAACATCATATTTTTACCATACCATCAGTATATGTATCTCTGTTGCTGGACATAAGCCTCTCCTAAGGCACGTCACCATACCCGATCTTTGACTCTTCTCATCCAGCCACCACCAACGAACTTCTTCAAGACATCAGTCCACCTGGCTGGAAAGCGTCCCATACTGTTATTAAAAGAAATATGCGTTGTGCACTCTAAAATTAAAGATTTGCGACCTACATATAGAAGACAAAAGGAAGATAGGAAAGCTGTAGGTAAGGAGAAGGAGAGTGGTGAAAGAGGTGTCAAGTCTTACGCGCATCAAGTCCCGGGCGTACTATTCAGTTCATACTTAAGTACGGACTTGTAAGCTTTTCTGTTCAGGATTTTATAATATTTTAACAAAAATAGTTCGATATAATTTTAAAAGCCTTTTATACATTGGTTACTCGAGCGTTCGTGCGAACTGCTTGGCGGTTCGTTATTCAATAACCGCTAGATGACGCTAACCTTTGTAAAATAAGTCGATATTTTTTGGAGAAACAATTAAATGCACAACAGAAAATACTCAATGGGCACCAAGTCGATGGTAGCAAATTTAAAGACGGGTTAGGTTTAGGTCTTCCGGTGACAATAAAGGAATAAAAGATTCCGTCGACTTTGTGATAACATTCTTAATAATTTAGAGTTATTCATTTCCTTTATTCAAAAGTAGTTTTTGTTGTGTATAATTTGCTGCTCGCTTAACACAAGCCTACTTCTAGTTAGAGAGACGAATTACAATGTCACCATAATAACTTGTCTTTATATTTTTCTATATACATGTAATAATATCATAGTAAAGCCGTGTCTGCACTTGAAATATTTATTTAAAAAAGTCCAGTGTTAAGTACGAATTATACAGATCACGCAAAAATCACTGAACAGAAATTAATGAAATTTAGCAGTTGTAACTTGTGTGCTGGATTAACATTTAGGGTCCTTTTATCGAGATCGATTATAAAGTTGCAGCAGGAATCAAATTATACTTCTACGCGTTCGATGTCGCAGGCACCGCTAGTTTACAAATAAGTTTGGAATCTGAGAAGTTTTCCACTGCACTTCCTGCTAATTTACTGTTTTGTCTGTCTTACGTATAATCAGGTACTCAAAATGAATGTTCTTGACTTGTTCCAGAGTCAGCTAATAGAAACAGACAATGCTAGTCTAGAGGTTATGAGACATGACGCATTTTTACTAATACAAGGGCCCAGTGTAGAGAAAAAGCGATATTACTGCCAAGCTGCACTCTCGCATGTACACAAAATATTTACAGATAGCCAATATAAGTCAAAATCATCCATAAAAGAAGACTATGTCGAAGAAAAAAAGGAAGCGAAAGAATTCTCAAAGAAATTTCCAGAACATAAGAAGAAACATTTACTTGCATTAGACGTGAACAAAGTTAAAAAGAGTATTAAGAAAATCGAGTATTATTTATCGTTTATCAACAGTTACGACGTGGAAGCGCAGAAAAATTAGGCACCTAATTTTGACAAAGTGAATAAACTATGACGTGGAAATCACATTGAAATCTGTACCTACCTAATTTTTATAAACTAAATAAACTGTGATGTGAAACAGTTAGAACGTGGAATCGCATTAAAACGAATATCTACCTAATTTTGATAAACTTGAGTGTTTCTTATTTATTATAATAGATATGCTACACATATCTATTTCTCCCACACAAACTGCATTTTGTTGATTTAAACCACAAATCCCCACTAACAGATCAGGGGATTTTTTGGCAACACTACATGCTTAACATTTCTAAGGATTGGAACCTATTTGGGACCACCTTCATAATTGAATAATGTTAACATGTAAAAATACTTAACACAGTCTTGACCCAGTGGGGAAGGCCCGTAGTTCCAAACTTGCATTACGCGAAGTGACTTATTGTTTTAGTAGGCGCATTCACGCACACTATCAAGCAAACTATATTCTGGGATAGGGCTCGCAAAACTTTACAGACTTTTGTCTAAACACTTTGTCAAGTAATGAAATCTCCCTTCGACTGTAGCGTTGTCATAAGAGATTTCAGTACCTTTAATAAATAACCATGAATAAATGTCCAAAAACTATTTTTAATACTGATTTACGATTTTACACAATAAAACGACCGTTCCAAGACCTAAAATTACACAAAGGTGTTTAAATATTGGCGAAATGCTGATGAAAATAATCCAAAACACCTTAACACTGCACAACAATGACGCTGCAACAGCTATAGTGAATTTCTTCAACTGGAACTGTATAATTATGAACATATTGTACGTCCTGTAGACATATGTATGTCGCTGCTTCAATTACCACTGTTTCGTCGTTAGGGGTCCAGTTGCAATAGTCAACCTTCCTGTAGTTCGTTGGCGACGTCCTCTTCCCGTCACCTGCTTCCGA
Organism: Sesia apiformis; assembly: GCA_914767545.1. Taxonomy (NCBI): domain Eukaryota; kingdom Metazoa; phylum Arthropoda; class Insecta; order Lepidoptera; family Sesiidae; genus Sesia; species Sesia apiformis. The sequence goes on from OU611968.1 coordinate 4,564,283, forward strand.
ACTTGGACTAAATTCTTACCAAACTCGTGAATTTTACTATTACTATATCACCAAAAGATTTTTGTCACTACTGCGCACAATATCCGACACGTAGGACCATGAAATGAAGTATTTTAGTTGTTGTAAAAACGAAGTTGGGCGCTAGTGAGCACTAATGGACCTTTAAGATTTGATGCTTCAAAATGTAACGTTCGATGGTCTTAAATGAATATCTAATTTTTATTTTTTTTATCATTTATAATAGGTCAAAGGTGGAGTCCAAAACGGTTAAAATTCTTAAGGTTCATTAATGTTGACTTACGCTCATTTGAGGTGTTGAAATATAAACAAAATTTCACCTTTACCAGACACTTTAATCCAACAACAAGAACTTATAATCTGAGGAATGTCAAAAAAAATAAAGTTATAATTAAATACATTTATATACTTTAAATAGGTATATAATTATTAACCACATTATATATTAGTCATATTTGTTTAGTGCTAACAATATACATTATTGAAATGTTCACTACACAAACGATAAATTATTTGCACGATAAATCTAACAGCACAGCCCCTACGAAGATTAGATAAGACAAAGGTACGCCATTTTGATTGTTAAGTTTAGAGGCCGCGCACTGGCAACTTTTCAATTATGAGAATAACATATACTTTTTCCTATATCAATGCTTTATATTAGCGATATTTTTAATTGCGGGAATTATCACGAGAACAACAGACTATTACTTATGGTAACCTGCACATTGGTTAGGCTTAGTTGAGGCAAATAAAAAAAATCCATCCAGTTCGATTCTGAGGGTGTACATAGACTATGCATGTCAGACAAGACCCTACGTTGATTAAAGGTGAATAAAGGACAGAACACCACCCAGGCCTCAACAAACATTCACATCTGTTAACGCATCCCACAGATCTATACTCTCACCGATAATGGCGGCCCGTATCTATACGGACACGCCCTTTTTACGTAAGCTAGATGTAAATACGGTCATAGATGTCATTATTTTTTTGGTGTTTGTGCCGTCTCTACGGTGTTTGCAGATACCGTGACACTTAATATGAATCAACCTTAATAAGTTGCTCTCAGCCGCAGCTTGTGCCCACGTAATCCATTTTCAAACGGCGTTCAAATCAACTTCTTGGGGTCCAGTGCGCAAAGTACAGAGCTCTCTGGAAACTTTTCAGCTAACAAAATTAAGTTTAAGTAATTAAATAATCGTCACATTTAAAAGCTGGTAGTGCGCGGGTTCTCTTAACACCTTTGTATACACGGTTACATAAGTGTTCGATTCTCGACAACTCTGGTATCTTGGCGGTTGCCGTGATATATCTGTAGTTCAGGCAAATAGTACAAAAAAGGAGACTCCGTTCTAAAGGTCCGGTAGTTTTGCTTTTTAGGTCCCTTAATACCGGGACCCTATTTGAAAATCCAAGTTTGCGACCTGGGGTACTGCGAAAAAATCGATATATTTTCGACGTTTGTTTTGATTTTACCAAATACCTCTAAAACAGTGGAAAAAGTTAGTTAGGAAATAAATCCGAGGTGGCAGTGCCCGTGGCTATCTGCCGAGGTCGAAAACTTGGATTTTTAAATTGGGCCTTCGTACGTATAAAATACCAAAAATCAAAACTACCTTTCGCATGGATCGATGTATAACGTGAACTATGTAGGTTCGTACACAGGCACGCGTTGTCGGACAGTCGATAAAATATCAAGATTTTCGAGTCGTCGAGTATTGGATACGTATGTCATGTCTTTCTCACAAACATGAAAACATTTCACTACATTCACTCCCAGACATTCTCCATAATAATTAAAAGCGCGAGGATGCACGTTGCAATCCCCCAGCCGCTAAGCGCCACTCAGTCGAGTCGCCCAAGTTACCCATCTCTCGCATAAAACTGCCGTAAAATGTACTACATTTCCCCCTACCCTAGTCACTTCAATGTACGGGTATTCGTAGTGAGTGAGATATACCAGATCCCATTTCCCATCCTGTCCTTATCATATATCCTATCCCATCAAATAAGTATAATGGATTAAACTCAATATTACGAGTACATTATACTCTTGTTTCCCCATCCCCGCGAGGACTGCGAGGTATTATGGGATGAGGAAAACTCCTCGTCCCGATATACTACTTTATATTCCCCATATTCCCAACCCTTTCTCCAAATTCATTACTAAATCTCCAAATGTATGCAGCGTATCCGGGCAGGTGCCAATGTTTGTCATTCTGTACTCGTGTTGGCATGTATCGCGGATGTCTGGGCTACAGTATACACCAGATAAGACTGTCTCTCGTCTGCTATTAATACTGCACCAGATACTATGTATGTTAATCGGACTGTGCATCAACATTCTTGGTATAATTGATTTCGCTCAAAGTGCGTTTTAACAACTTATTTCTTGTTTCAAACCAAACTTTATCCGCCATTTTCGTAAGACCAGTGACTTTAAAGAAAATGGCGGCTATCTCACTCTGATTACTTTTTTGTTATGTAATGAATTTGAAACTGAAATTCTGATTTCAATTTCTTTGTGAATTTAATACTATACTATACACAATGAATGAATATTAAAAAAATATAAAATATCATAAGTCCTAAGACAAAGAACCAATAAACTAAGTTTTATTTAATGATATCGTTATATTATTTATTTAAAATCACCATTCTGGCGAAAAGTATTTTAATAACGAAAATAATAATTTATAAAAAAATACTAAATTCAGTCGTCAATAAAAAGGTGTTACCAATAACATATACTTTAGATTTTCAATCGTATTACAATGAAAATAAAGGTCACTTTTAATATTAAATATCAATAACACAATCATAATTACTTCAATCAACTATATGTATACCACTTTTTATATCAATACTTTTGAAAGGAGCGCTCTTGATGCGTTTTTTTTTATCTATGACCAAAAACTTTTACCAACATTAGCTGTAAATCAACCTTTACTGATGGGCGATGTGAGATTTCCCTTGTCGATTGTTTCAATTGTTTATCGAGATGTTAAAATATGAATTTATATAAACAATTAGCGCCACAATCAAATGACCCATACTGTATGTAGTAACGATGGGCGATGTCAGATTTCCCTTGTCGATTGTTTCAATTGTTTATCGAGATGTTAAAATATGAATTTAAATAAACAACGCCACAATCAAATGACTCCATACCGTGTGTGGTAACGAAACGCAGTTCTTTTAATGTAGTAACGAACAGTGGCGTAGCTAGGTAACCAAGGGCCCTGGGGCAAATTAAAAAATGGGGCCCCACTGCTATGTAAACTGATTAGGTTTTATCAAATAAAAATATGAAATATACAAATACTTTAAAAATGCTAAGCTACTTAAGCTCTTTTTTGTGCACTGCAGGGCAGGTAATAAAAATATTAAACAGTAACAACATAAATTACAATTAATACTTGGTGTAAGTTTGGCTAATAAAACGAAATAGAGAAGATTCAAGGGTTTATTATATAAAGGTCGGGCCTACCAACTGACTAAATAACAATTATATTTACAATTTTTTCCTAGCTTTAGTTTTCGCAAAAGTATCAATGACTTCGTTTAAATCCAGGCTTGATGCGGTTTTGTTTTCAATTGCTATTAGCGATAAATGTCGGAGTCGAGTTTGGTCCATATTATTTCTTAAATAATTTTTTATTATTTTTAATTTGCCAAATGACCTTTCAGCTGCTGCAGAAGTGACAGGAATTGTAAAGAATAATAACATTGCTGTAAATACTTCCGTTAGGTCGCATTCTAGCACTCCATATTTGCTCATTATTTCCTTACATAATTGGTGAACAGTCCATGCTTGAGTTAGTTGAGGTAAAACTAGGTGGTAAATATTAATAAATTGAAGTGAAAAACTAGGGCCTATTATATCTGAATATTTTCTTTGGAATTCGTCACACTTTTGTAATAAAGTTGCTTCATCAACATGTAATAAAAATGTTGGTGTTAGAAAATCGAATATATGACAGACTGCACTCATACCAATAAAATGTGTATCTAATTGAGATATTACTGTGTCTAGTACATTATTGAAAATCTCAATTTTAAATATTTTTTCTCGGTTTGGAAATCGGTGATCAGCAGCTAATTCATCAAAATGTTTTTTAACCTTTCTTTGCCTTTTTTCTTGAAAATGGGTATCAATACCATATTTTCTTGCAGTTTCACTGGCTTTGCACTTGAATAATTCGAAATCATTTCTATAAATTTGCAACTTTGCTTTGGTCTCTGCTAAAACTTTACTCGCCTCGCTCAAATTGATGTCGCATTTTTGTAAAGTTTTGGATGCATAATTGATGTCGTTCAATACACTGTGCATGAATTCGCAAAGCAACACGAACTCGAAATTTAGCATTTTTGTTTTAATACTCTCTGCTTCACTACGCTCATCTTTATTAGGACTCTTTAGAACTATTTCTGATAATGCTTTGATAATATCAAAATAACGAAGTTTTATTGCAGATATCGTATTGACCCTACTGGACCATCTAGTCGGATTTAGTTTTTTTAGAGTGGTGTCCGATTCGCCAGTGAATTTTGACAGTAGATCCCAACGTTTGATGCTGTTTCCGAAAAAGTTATACAAATATTGCAACGTTGCGAAAAAAATCTGTATTTCCACACAACTGCTAATGGCATCATTTATCACCAAATTTAAATTATGAGTGGCACAATGTATACGTACATTGTGCCACTCATAATTTAAATTTGCGTTAGGCTGGATATCCTTAATATGTTTTTGTACACCATTATACACACCACTCATCACACTGGCTCCATCATAGCCTTGCCCCACACATTTTTTTAAATCAATATTTTTGTCGATAAATAATGTTGTCACTTGGTTGACTAAATCTACTGCGCCATGTTTGATGGCTGCATAAAAGCCTAGAAACACTTCTTTTACTTCTATATCAATTGGCTGTCCATTTTCCGATCTGGTTATTACTACATACCTCACAACAATGCTTAGCTGATCTACCTTCGATATGTCCTGTGTCGTATCCATTATGATGGCAAAAAACGGTGACGCTCTAATTTGTTCTAGTAGATGGGTTTCGAGTTTGGTCCCCAAGCTCTAAATCATTTCATTTTGAATTGTTGCACTCAGATATCTTGTAGATCCTAAAAACATAAAAAAACACAATTTAAAAAAAGTCCTGATATTAAACAGTTAATAATTATAAACAAAATAAAACGATAAAAAAACTTAGAAATAATTATTATTACCTTTGGGCATATCCAAAACTTGCCGCAAAATGTGATCATATCGGGCGACAATCTCTACAAAGGACAGAAAATTTCCGTGGTATCCTTCCTGACTTAAGTCTTCTTGATGTCCTCTCAAAGCCAAAGAACTCTTTGCTAGGGTAAGTATGATATCGAATAACCTTTGAAGAACCATTTTCCAAAATGATGCTTCTTTGCGAATTTCATTTTCAAGTTCCTTGTCGATAGTATTAGTATCGTTTTTTTTCCAAAATTCATACACAGCACATGCTTCCGAATGGCCACTCGAACAACTGTGTTGTTTAATTCTTTCTGATAAATGCTTCCAATCTCGAATTCCCGTACACCAAACATTATTCCTTTGTGAAGCAAATAACCAGCAGGGTTGACAATAGGCAGCGTCTAGTATTTTGGAATAACACAACCAAAAACGATTAACTGGCCCATATTTAGAACACGAAACGTAGTACGATTTTGAAAAACACCTATTGTTCTGGTTGATGTCTGTTGGAAAAGGTCCTGAAGGCTGTAAAGGCCCCATATCAAGAATTTGACGTTTTTCGTTATCACTTAATATTTTGTTCGTGAAGTTTCCCAAGTCATAAGAAGATTTGTCGTATACATTTTCGAAAAATGTAGAGGTCTGTGGTTCCTCCAAACCCTCCGCTCTTATGTGTCATGCAAACATCATCCACGTTCACATGATCGGCGGCGGAGGTATCTCCAACTGTAATAATTGTCGAATCTTCTTCAGTAGGCTTCTCAACCAACACTGCAGTTACCACATTATTTGAGTCACTATCAATAGAAATATTTTGGCCAGATGTACTTGCAGAAGGCTGACTAAAAAACTTGTCAATTTTGGGCAATTTTTGTTTACTATCTTCTCTTTCTTGGCGTTGTTTGCGTTTAAATGCACCACTGGGTTTCTTCTTTTTATCCATAATTTTAGTTTTCTAATTTATTTAAACAATACAATATTAGATTGTGCTCGAGTAGGTACGTACTCACTGTTCACTGACGACGTTAAAAGTAAAATAAAAGGAAAGAGAAACACAATGATACGCTACAAGTGTCGTTGGGGAATCCCCGGAAAAAAATTTATCACCGTTAGTGTTACCACATTTAACGGTGGAGACCATGAACGATCTCCTGCCCGCGGACCTGAATTAATGTACCTACTGCAGGTGACTTGCATTTTTTCACGATATTTCGCGTTATACAATGAGCTGTAGCCGAAATCTATAGATTTGACACGATTTATTGACTTAACGGACATCAATATGAGTGGTAAAATCAAATAAAATTGAACCACTATATTGACCAGTACAAAAAAGTTTATTGACATTAGCTTACTTACTCCTGATACAGCATTAATTTTTTAACCGTTCTCGAAAAAAAAATCTTAACTCGAATTCACAATAAAACGCACATCGATGAATAATAAAACGCACATATCACTATCCGTCAAATTGACAACACTGCCAACCTACAGAAAGAATTTAGGGGAATTCCCTAGGCATAACTTTTGAATTTCTCTCAACTGAGTTGTCATGATTAAAGTGGGGTTGCAACCTGTCATATTTATTTTGAAAATGGGAGAAATTTTCAAAAGTTCAGTTCGATCGAGATTTCTGGTAAGGATTCGAGGGCCCCCTGAGCTTGAGGGCCCCGGGGCACTGCCCCGCCTAGCCCCTAGGTAGCTACGCCACTGGTAACGAAACGCAATTTTGTTAATGTAGTAACGAAACGCAGTTCCGGGGCTATCTCTCTTGTCTCGCTCCCTCAGCCGACACGACAATAAGGTCCAATGTCTCAGATAATACCACATTCTTATCGTATATTATGGATTATAGAAAGTAGCAATCGAAAATATCAAACAATCGATAAAAACATCTCGCAATCGCGCATCAATAATGAGCACCTTAAATCATTGGTAATAAAAGCCAGTATAGAATAGTTTATATATGTATATTACATAGGTAAACAAACCGACAGGTAAACAAATTACTATTTTGTGTACTAAGTGAGTAGTTTAGGTAGTTATTACGCGGAGTAGTTGTTACTAGAAATGACAGATCGACATACGTTACTAGAAATACATAGAAATCTTTCAATAAAATTTGGTAAACCAAACGGAGCACCAAATTTAAAAAACAGACTTAATTGTAATTTTATTCAGAAAAAAACGAACTAGATACTACATATTTTCTGTTCTGAAGCTAGTATGAAATTGAAACATTAACGAATGCAATAACAGACTAGATTTATATCTAGATCTTAACACATGGCTTATTTAAACGTTTGAGCATATCATTGAAGTCAGATTTTTTTGTTTTTTAAACAGTATATATTTTATTCTGAAGCCAGTAACTCATATAAATAAGTTAAAAGTTAATGTTAAAATATTCCGTAACTTTCAACAATTTCCTAATTCATATGAACCGTGTATTTACAAATATAAATTACAAAAAAACAAATATAAATTACAAAAAAGAAATAAGATCCTAACGGCGCATTGTTAATTCAACTTTCACGTAAAGCATTTCGATTCTACCGTTGTGTTAAGTTTCATTTGTCATACTCAATGTACGAATAGTTTTTAATGCTTTTTAAGTGTTTAAACATTAATTATTATAGTTTTGTACCTAAATGCGTCAAGTAGTTAGCCAAAAAAATGTTGAGTTTCAATATGACATACCTGCAACATAAGGGCGGGCGACTTTCGGTTGCAAATCAAATTTATCCAATTGGAACTTTATCACTGTCTGTTCTTTCAAACGAATGAAACGCGACATAGCCCAACATTTTCATTGGCCTACCGTACATTGGCTCCTTTTCACTATTTTTTCATATTTGTAACCGATTTCTTTTTCTAATACGGTATCTGATTCTGATAATACTGTATCATGTCATACGTCCTCGTCCTAAAGTTTAAGAACGAGTTTCGTATGACAGAAAGCATAAAAGCCGCTGCTTCTTTTTCAGTGGAATTTGGCGCGAAACGAGATCGAAGTAAACGTATTGTTTGCCCTCGGAAACAGGGCAAACCGGTGTCTAACATTAGAGATACTAGTGATATTATTGCTTCTTGATATGGTCTGAAAAGAAAAGGGATTTTCCATTAGTAATATGTAATATGACGCCCAACATATTGAAACATTAATTACAAAGGGGGTCACATTTCTCTGCAGCTGACTGTACTATGTAGTGGGTGGTAATAACCTATAGGTACTCCTATAGGTTATCTATACTCCAACTCTCATTAGTGAAGTCGTGAATTCAATAATCAGCCCGTATTATTAGGTACTGAGTTTTCATTTAGTTAGGGATCACTATGTCCCTTGTGGAAAAAGAGTCAAATAGCTTAATGTTAAATAAATGGAATCGATTGGCCGATATCAGACTGTCCACTGCTAAATTTTCGGCGGTAGGCAACGTATCGGGGAGCGTGCCAACGTTTGTCATTCCGGACTGATGTTGGCATGTACTGTGGATGTCGCAGTGTGGATGTGCGGATGTGGATGTCCACTTACCCCTAGGTGGACTGTATGCTCATCTGTCACATTCTTTCTATAAAAAAGCTACACAACAATAGAGTCGTATATCACGTGATAGCGAGGAACGCCTGCACAATTCGCGGAACCAGTGGACACATCAACTGAGTAAATCTCAATTGGCGTAAGGGACATTTTTCAGGCCATCGCCGCTCCATCTACATTATAATAGTCGTGTATCACCTGACAGCGAGGAACGCCTGCACGCACAACTCGCAGAACCATCTGAAGGGTGGAGCTTCCATCTTACCACCCATCACCATCACCATCTCGTCCGTCAACTTTATATCCGGCTCGAAACCGAGGTTACCGCCCGGTGATGATTCGAACATGAATCCGAAATCTGGAAACATGAAAATTATTTTAAAAAATCTCTAAAAAGTATTAAAGCGCTAGTATATACAACACATCAATGAAATAACGCAAATCAGAAGCATGAAGGAATATTTCTAAAAATCTCAAAACAATTTCAAGGTCAGCAATAGCCGTGAGTAGGTTATTCTGTATAGAGAGTGGAATCGGTTCTACCAGCTTTTACAATAGGTTTTTGTTTATGAGTTATTATTCATTTCTAGTATATGTGGTGTGTCATATGCATATATAAAATACTTACCTTGCGGGGTAGAATGGCTTGGCGCTCATGGTTAAACCGCTGCGCGTGCGCCGGCCATCTCGATGTGCAGGAGTTCTGGACATGCGCCGCTTTCGCCAGTCAAGTCTCCTACCTAACGATTGTGCATACTTACGCTCTGCGACATTATTGATACTGTTAGCGCCAATAACATTGGTGCTTTTATTCTGTAGGGTAATATCATACTTTATTACCCACATTTTAAATAATCACTTCTACTGATTCATTTATATCGCTGCACCTTGTGCGCCACCAGCCAGTCTAGCGATCGACCCCTCCCGTCGCCGGTCGATTGTGATACTCACATATTTGGGTGGTCTCCTGGACCCCGGAATTGGCACACGCTGTGCCCTTTCTATACCACGAGTGTATCTGCTGTAAACTGCATCACTGCTTAGTACCGAAGGATGCTTAAACCAAGTGGAAAGTCAAAAAGAAGCCGAGAAGAAGCGCTACCAGGCTGGGAAGAACACAAGGCAACCGTAAGCTTGGTCGGAAGGCAGCTATTCTCGGCATATAAGGTCAGGCTTTCTATTTGGCTATTTTATCAGCAATAAACATACGGATCCGCATGTGGATTAGCGTACGGCTATATTGCTTAGCTGTCGCGTTCACAGATACTATAATTCAGTTTTCCTCGTCGTTACATATTAAATAAATAACAAACCGTCCGTGGATTGTATAATGTGTAATACGTGATAATTAAACACATAACTTTAAAACTGTGAAGTGATTTCCTTCAAAACACCTCGGCATACCCCCATATATACATTTTATTCTACACGCTACACGTGGGCCGCGCCGCGCCCGGTCACTACCTTATACGGACATGGAAAGGTTTAGGCAAAACAATAAAACTACCATTGTAACTTTTGATTCATTCCCTAAAATAAATTTATTTTTCGCTTGAAAGATTTTATTGTATTGTATATTAATTCATGTGTTTCTAGTTTTGCGTTAGTTCAGTGACACGTTGTATTAACGATATTTTGTGAGATAGGACTCACAAAGCTGTACAATTTTTGTCTAAACACTATTTTTTTAAAAACATATGAAAAGCAATGAAATTAAAGTTATTTTGCATTTTTGGTATTTTTTTATCTAGGTAATATTTGTTTCTCATACAAATACATACCAATGTGTATGATATGTCCATCAGTGTCCAGCATAATGTTGCCATTATGTCTATCCTTGATTTGTAACAGGAACCCGATAACACTGTACGCCGCCATTGAAGTCACGAAGCAACGTCTTGCCGCCTAGAAAATATCAGAAATATTTTAAATTTTACGAATTTTAAAAGTTTTCTATCATGATAGAACATAAGAACGTTTACTGTCAGCGAATGAATGAATCTAGATGGGTTGATTATGTAAGGCTGGTGGTATAATGTCTATTAATTGTTATCGAGCAGTGTTGTCTCACAACAATGAATTGTGTTAAAAACGCCCACCAGCAGCTTCAATTAAGTTTTTATTTTATTTCACGTAACACAATAGCAATGCGCAATTGGGAGTGATTAAATCGAGGCGGGTCGATTAATCGACGTCTCGAGCATTATTCATTCCATTATGTGTTTTGATCTTGTCGATAAATCAACATTCCAATTAACAATGAAACTATTCGATTATATTTTTATGGGGATGGTGTAAAATGTTTTAACGATTCATTATTTTTATTATTTTTTCGAAAGAATTCGACATGTACAACATCTTGGGCGAGCTTAATTCTTTTGGACTAAAGATTAGGAAATTTTAGCGAAAAAGGTGCAATATAGGCGAAGACGCCACAGTTATGGCTGTATGATTGGTTGACGTGATATCACCATAGATCAAAATAAATGTCACTGCCACCTGTCATCGAGCTAAATAAACAAAAACATAACCTCTATTTGTGGCAATAATCTCTTTGTTGTGAACTGACAGCGGTTTGTTTTCTTTCTTTCTGAACTTGAATTTCTGGTTATTTACGACAATATTGCATTGGAAACTGCACAATGAATGTTTCTGCTCCATCTGTATGTGCAAATTCCACAATTTCCCCAAAATTGATACATGTATGATTGTAGAGTACATGAAGATCGGCGACAAGTCTATCAATGCAGCCGTTACTGTGACGTCACGCCCCTTTTAATAAATAAAATGTTATAACTCTGTGATAATCATCTTTCTAACACTATATAAACTCTATATATCTACTCTATATAAAAATACACAAAAATCAAGTTTCAAGTTATAAAAATTGCACCATCCCCATTGCGCATCACAACTGTCACCGTATGTTACTTTCTCCTTATTAAAAGAATACAACGCACACGCACACGCGCACCGTAAGTGTATGTGTGTATCTATTGATTTCTTTATACTATATACACTACTAGTAAAATTACAATGAAAGACTGAGTTTTCCTTCGGATTTATTCATTACTCCCTTTGTAAGAGATAATCTTAAGAAATTCCAAAACGAAATTCTTTCACTTTTAAGAAGCTAACTAATATAAATGGATATGGGTCATGTTTGAGGAATATCATGTTTTTTTATAGCAACAGTACGGGGCTTGCGGGTGCACTGCCGACATTGCAGAATCCTGTTCACAGCTTTCTTGAAGAGCCCCATGTCGTAGCGTAATGGAAAAACGGCTGACAATTGATTCCACAACTTTCGGTAAAGTAGGTCGGTTCATTCCACAAATCGCAGTATTTGTAAATCGGTAATCGCATTTTTATGGCGTAATCAATAATCACATTTTTTTTAAATCAGTATAACAACGCGGGATCGCTAGTCTAACATAAAATCATAAAGCTTTTCATTTTACCTGAAATTCCCTTGTGGTTTCATCGCCATATTTCTTGATAAAATACTCGTACATTCCGATGTCTGTCTGTCTGCCGAGTTGATCTCGGGACTTTGCATTCGGTACGCATTCTATTACGCCACACTGAAAAAATCAAATTTTAACGTTTAATTAATAAACACACATTGGATATTATTATTAAATACTGTAAACGTAATACATCAATTATTTCATTTTAATCATTTCATATAAAAATTGCTCCGAACTTTTTCCAACATTGCTTAATATACTCTATCCACATTAAGAAAAAAGTGACGTCATCCGTCCAATATAGTATAATTGATGTAGCGAGAAACTCTACCTCTCGTAATTGGTCAATAGGTGAAAACATGTGACTGATAGTGATGACTCCACTTTTTCTGTACTTGAACAGAGTATGTTTGTATTTTGTTTATACAAGATTAGATAGATAAGACATTTATTGGAGGGTGAGAGAGCACGCTGCATTTCCACATCCGCCGAAGATATGCCAGAGCCCCATCCTATCCCTCCCCATTCTCCAAATCCATTCCTATATCTCCACAGGTAGGCAGCGCATCCCCCGGATATTCACATTTGACATTCTTGACTGATGCTGGCATGTATTGCGGATATTCATGAACGACAGTATAAACTTACCATCAGGTGGACTGCTCGTCTGCCACCTTTCTTCCATAAAAAAAACATCGCAGAACACTACAGTTACAAAAGAAAGGGGGCAACACACACTTATTTAGACACGTAACAACAAGACATTGAAAGATGGGCGATACAGATACTACTTACACGTATACGCAAATTACACACATGCACACACAAAACACACGCGCACACACGTAGAATGAAGTGCATTTTTTTCACTTACCCCCGGCGCAGTGGCTACAACTTTATACGGGAACAAATATAGATCTAGCCCGACTTGCTGGAATACGTTTTTGAAGAGCGATATCACTTGCAGCGCTAACATGTCCTGTCTGACGTCATCACCCACTTTAAATATGGCTGCCTGCCAGGTTTCTGCCGCTATCGACGTAAAGCGATCTTTGCCTTCTTCCTAAAATTGTATGTATATTTTGTAGTCTATGGATCTAGCTTTTATTCCAAAGTTTAAGGGTCTTTCTGACCACCTCTTGATAAAGTAACTGTTAACAATCTAATAGATAAATTATCTGCCAATTAAATCTGGCTGATACTAACTTTCTGATAAAGTATAACTGACTTTTTGTATCAGGTGGTGAGAAAGGCCCCAAATCTAGTATTATCATTGAGAATCGATAACCAATACGGTAGACAAGACCTCGAATGAGACAATTATTTTTTTAAATATTTTTTTTTCAGTTTGACAGTTTGTTTTTGATAGCGATTTTTTCATCAAATTTTGATTTTTCAATTTCACATACAATTTATTAACTGTTCTTGAATAAATAAATATATGGAGGCCACGTACCGGGATGCGCAGTGTGGGACGCCCTCTAGCCATGTGTACCGACTAATGGAAGAAGTTCGCCAGTGGTGATTGGATGAGAAGAGCTGAATATCGTGTGTGGTGGCAAGTTGCAGGAGAGGCCAATATCCAGCAGTGAAAACACAGGCCGATGGTAGGTATGGTAAATTAGGAGACCATTATTCCAGGAAAGGTATCATGGAACACCCTCTTTTGAGCTGAACTGATGATTTAAATAAAGTTTCCAGTAATTGCTGAATAGAACAGCGGAAGACAGAATGTGGTAGCGAAACTTGGGAGAGGTCTATATCCAGCAGTGGAAAGACACAAGCTGATGGTATATTAAGTCAATTTACTTACGGAAGGCGGTTCTTCTCCAGCCACGATCGCCATAGCAACCGATTCCATTTCAGCTATACCGTACTTCCTCACTCTGAACCGCGCTAGATATGGAGCTTTAGCTGCGCTCTGCATGGGGGTACCTAAAATATTGTTACAATAGTTACTAAACACATGCTTAAAAAAACTTGTTACAATGGTTGCAAAAAGGTTGTTTACAGTGTTATTTCACACTATATTCTAGCCAAGTTTATCTCAAGTCTGGGATCATAAATCTTACAAAAGAGATATTTGTTGTGTGTTCGCTGGCACTTGTGAGCTGCTATGGAATAGTTCAACTGGTAGGCGTTTTGTTATCAACATTATTTTTGGATTTCACATAATTTTGTAAACATATTTTTCTATCATCTTACAAAAAAAGCTTGTAGCTGTACTATACGACGCTACACTACGTTTAATCTGGTTGTTTGCGTGTAAAGTCGTAAAACATACATTATACTGTGTCTTGACTTGCGTGTTCCTTTGTGAACAACCTTAGTTAATTATTACGAGGCTGAAATAACGTGAGCTTTCCTTTTTACGTATTAATATGTCAATTCGTAATTTAGCGAGATAAAACTTCAGACAAGTTGATTGTTAGAATATGTGTAGATCGCTCACCGCTTTTATAGTCGATGTCCAGAACCATTGAATCTGGATTGGAAGGTAGATAACATCCGGGTTGCACCTGCAATTTAGTTTCATTACTGAAATTTTGAAGTTCTTAAAAAGAAACATCTAAATTACAAGATTAGTTCAACTATATATTATTTGTAGCAATCGATTTCTTATAATAAACTCGCAGACATCATTTACAGTTTGCAATATTGAGTAGTCCACTTACAGAAGTCGCTAGTTTGTCAAAATTAAACTTTACGTAGAATTGGCAAAAGCTGTAAATGAGTAAAATTAATCATTTTTAAGAAAAGGAATTAACGTTTTCAATGATATTAACTACTACACATAATAATGTGCGGAAAGAAACAATTTAACCAATCACATTAGACTGGTTAAATGTGTCACTATTATATTATTAAACGTCGCAAAATAATTTATTCGATCACACTTAAATCAGTTCTCCATTGTCCTTGTCATAGTTCTTAAAAGTGAATAAAAGTCAAGATTCCATGTAGGAATCGTCAGAATTAAGTTTGAAAACTATATTAGGAGTAAGATACAATTTCATGTTTCAAGTTGTCAAGGATCATTGGAATGTGAACTTTGTGTCTGTGAGCATGAGGTTTGTAATAACTTACAGTAACATTCTTCAAAGCTTCCAAACAGGCTCGCTTCCGCTCGGCTCCCTTCGGATACGGTCGGATAATTCCGGATATGTCCGTGATTTGCTTGAAGAAATTGAACTCTCTCTCGTAGAAAGCCTTCGCTGGCCCCGAGAGACTGTCCACAATGTTCTTTATAAGGCCTTCTAGTATGTCATACAATGCTATTGAGGAAAAGAAATATAATTAAACTAGTTGGAGGTTTTGGCGGGAACTCGAGAAGTTGTTTTTTTTTATTATTAGAAAAATATGTGCATTGTGTGTTTTGTGGTTTAATAGTGATAGTTTATTAAACTTCAAAGTGTTTTTAGTGTGTAATGTTTGTGATAATTAAATAAATAGGACTACGTTTTACGAGTGCTTCCAAGGAGTCTTCTTCTGTCTTCAGTAAACCTACTGTCACTTTACTGAGCGACTACTGACTTACTTTGATGGGACTGGACATTGACAGACTTTAGACTTTGAAATTGTTGATTACGAATAAACCTTTGACACTGGTAGAATGCAATTAACATTGCACCATTGCCATATATGAAAAGAAAAAAAATGAACTAGCTGTTGCCCGCGGCTACGCTCGCATAATTGTAATAATTATGTTGAAATCGTAGCGTATAAAATTTGAAACCCTGTATTTTAGCTGCTGGCAGAATTTAAAAGAAACGGCATGTCGTGTTTAATTATTTGTATTATGGAATATTGATACCAATATTCAATTTAATAGGACAATTAAATATTTTTGCAACAAATTTTGACACCCCTTTCAACCTATTAAGAGTTGAATTTCGAAAAACCCCTTCTCATTGAATGTTTACGTCATAAATGGAAGCCACTGTCCAAATTTCATGTTTCTACCTTTGGCAGTTTCGGCTGGTCGTTGATTAATCAATAATCAGTCAATCAGGACATTTCTCTGTATATAGAAGAGTATGAATGAATGAATTAAAAGTGTATTTGTAGTTAAAACGAAACAAACAATTAACAACAATTAGCAATTCTTGTCAATATTTGACATACCGTCTTTATTGTGCATCTCTTCGTCTGTGAACATGTTCGTGTGCATGTTCCATATAAGCTGGTGAGCAACTACTTGCGACTTCTTCGCTAACGACTTGATCAACTCCGACACGTAGCCCATCTGCAATAAAATAATACCTATGAATTTGACTTTTTTGCGGGTAGCTATTAAATATATGTAACGAAAGTGAAAAGAAATAAAATGAAAATAATAGCCAATAAAACGAATAAAATAAATATAATGAAAGGGAGTATAACGGTATTGTAATGTTTTCTTGTTATATTTACTACTCTGTAATCCATCCATTCTCCTCCTGACAAATTGATTGGAAACTATAACGGGCTAAACGAAACTTCTCATCCCATTATACTCTTTAGTTCCAATTCCATTCCCTATAAAAGAGGGATCGGAGGTCAAATGCCATGAGGAAAACTCTTCATTCTGTTATACTTGAAGACTGTGGTGGGAGCTATAATTTCTGTCACTGGGCGTACTCGACTGGCCACGTGACACAGCCTTCACAGAACACTACCGTGAAATGTACTACATTTCCCCATTTTGTCCTATTCTTCCAATGTTTCGTAGTGAGTTTCAATGTTTGTTCAACATACGTGTTTCGGTAGTGAGTGAAATTTGCTAGGGTTAATTCCCATCCCATCCTAGCCCATCTCGCTGTAGTTCCCCAGGGGCTGTGGCAGCGGCTTTTTTCCCTTACTCGTCTTTTACGACACCCACGAGAAAATTGGGTGGTGCTATTTTAAAGCCGGCTGAAATAGGTACCTTTTTTCGATATCTCCCTGAAAATTACTTACCGTATCGTGTCGCAAAGCCTGTACCAGCTGCGGTATATACAGTAGTACAGCAGATGATGGGTATGAAGTAAGTGTGCTCACAGCTGCTTGTGCCGACAAAGGGTGAGGCGGGTATTGTCGGCTGAAGTAAGACAGGGCTTCGACGGGCGATACCCGTGCCCATGTCACCATATGAACCAGCTGTAAACAAAGAGAAGAGAAACTATACAGTGTGTAACCGAACTTTTTCCGAACCCTGAAACCATGGACTTTGTTTATGATTCCGAATTAATTGATATACAAGGTGTCAAAAGCTGTAAATAGGTTTTTCATGATTGCATCGAGCATCGAGCTGCATTGAAAGTTTTTTCATGATTTATAGCACAATTCTAGTATATAATATATTCTACGCACGTCACCCGAGACGCGAGCGCGCGCCGCCTAAGCGCCCGCTCTGAGTAATGAGTGCTACAAACGTTTATACAAGACAACAGTGGTTTTAGATAAACACAGTTAAGTGGTTAGTTGACAAATGTTTTTATTCAATTCAATGATACTTCAATGTGAAACATGTATAGCTTAGGCTATATTGTGACCATAAATATTAAAATTAGAAAACCTTTTGACTTCACCTAAATGACATTCTATAGTAATTATTAATTTGACATTCTAATTACCTATGACCATTACTTTTACTTTTCTAAATATTATTGCTGTTTTTTTTTCCTCTAATAATTACTGTTTTTTTTTTGCAAATATTTTGCACGCCTGAAATGGCAAATGTGTTGGCACAAACCACATTTGTAAAACCTCACCCACATTTATGCAAATAAATTGAATTGATTTTAATAAAACCTCACAGTACGACACAGCTCATGAGGTTCCAACCGTGTACCTATTCGCTCGACCAATGTAAATCGATTCATTTCCCACCTCATTGTTGTTGTCGGCTCGAGCATGCGGAACGCGTCATACGTTGATTACTCTTTACATTCGGGTAAAGTTCGGTTTGACGAGGTTAGCCGATGGCGCCTCTGAGTTGCGTCGTACTATGTACATGTTTGTAAATTTTGATTTATTACTTAAAATAATGTTATTTTCAGTTACAACGGTTTTATATATTTTAAATTGGTTGAGATATTTCAGGTTTTGTGTTAGTTCAGTAACACATTGAATAATAATACTATTTTTATTGTAAAAATATTAGCTTCAATGCCTTTGCCTCAAAAACAATATGTTAGTTGAACTATACAATCGTCTCAATTGTCTTGCCTGCCTGATTATGATTGTATCAAAATTACACGTAAGATCACAATGCACTCTTTTTATGTTTATATGTTTATGTGTAGTAGACTGTAAAAACAAGTTTATATTAAGTTTACTGTTGTTACAATCTGAATGTTGTATTTACATGTAATGATTGTATTATGTTACAAAATTAAAAAAAAAATACCCTTTGTGGTTTAAATTTATGTAATTTTACTGCTTCACGGGCCATTTCATACTAATATGTCTAAAAAACACCAGTTTTACGAAATACATTTATTGGAGCAAAACAATTTCACTGTTTTCTATAACCACACACATATAAGCACACAAGTACCTCCCCTTATATAATATAGATGTAATAATATCTCTACATAATACGAATTTAATATTATGGGTATCTCGATTGACACCGATTGACCGTCTCTTACCTCTTGTGCATCATTGAGCAAAGTTTCAGTGGTGACGAGATATTTCAATGCTTGAGGCACGTGACACACAGCAGAGGGTTGGGCTTGCACTTTACGACGAACCTCTGCCACTATGCCTTCGTTCTTCAGTCTGAAGAAAGATTAGAAATTTAGAAATCATGTTTCTCTTATTTAGGATCTTTTAATTCATTTATCATGATGAATGATTTCACCTGATTCCCAAGTTTAGTCACTCGTTGAGCCTTGGAAAGAGCATAGCGTTTCTTTTCGGGATAAGATCAAATAGGAAGACATTCGACAAAGAATTAATATCAACAATATCTATACATAAAAAAAGAGATGTCCTGACTAACTGACTGATTCATCATCGCCGTGCCTAAACCGCTGAAGCTAGAAACATGAAATTTGTACAGTGGATAGATTTTATAACATACGTATGCACTAAGGAAGGATTTTTAGAAATCTTACTGGGAAGCGGAGGAAAAAATGGGGAGAAATAATTTATGCTATGTCTGTATCTTAAGAACTATTTAAGTTTGAAATTAATTTTTGACTTGGAACGGGACATAAAAGGTTATCGACGCAAAATCTATATCTCAAAAACTTTTTAAGTTGGTCTTGAAATATTGGCAGAGAGGTAGCCTGAAATTACATTTTTTATTCCTGTATTTTTTTTCCAAGAGGAGCGCATTACTTTTAAAACAAAATCCACACGGACGAAGCCGTGGACAAAGCACACTTCATGTTTTATATGTTTTGTAAACTTATGTCTTCAGTAAATAAATGCATTAGAAAAAAACAAAACTAAAAAACAATAATTTTTATAGATTTACACGAACCTTTCGGATAAGAAGACGGCTAAAACAGGGCTAATGTCCCACGCGAGCTTGGCTAGGTCTCGCCACGTGCGTTCAGTATTGGGTTTGGATCGCCATGTGGCTATATTGTCCTCTCCCGGTACCGCCTGTTCAGGCCGACTATGAGGATTGTGCCACGTCACTAGAAACTCGATTTCCACCGCCTAGGAAAAAATATAATATTTTAAACACTAGCTTATGACTGCAGCTACGCTCGCTTTTTTTTCTATATAAATTTTGACACCTCGTTTTACCCCTTTAGAAGAAATCTCTTTTGCCACCTTTTTTCTATAAAAAAATTGATTAATCATTATTACTATAGGGAATTAGAGGTCAATGAAGTTTCGTATCACTGCGATTATCACTGAACTATTGTGATCGCCACCTTTCTTATAAATAAATAACGCCACACTCACTGACCCACACTAGGATGCTGTGTCGTGGTTACAGAGACACAAAATTACAAATACACTCCCAGACCAGAACAAACATTTGTCTTTAAACAAATTACTGTCCGACTGGGACTCGAGACCGGACCTTTTGCACAGCAGGGAGGTGCACTACTAACTGCGCCAATTGGTCGCCTATAGTTTGCTACCAATGTCTATGGCCTACACATGGTAGTTTTAGCAGCGACTTGTTGGACCTGTTCCCGTTTTAATAGGTGAGAACATGTATATAATATATCTTCTGTACATGAAAGAGCCACATTCGCAAAGATTGATGTTTCATCTTGCTCGGAATAAAAACGGGAAATTTTGTGTCAAACTTTCATGATTTGATTTACAACCACTATCTTGTGTTCACCTATTTAAATCAATGAAACATGAATCATTTATTTCCAATGTTAACAAATAATAGATGGTAATTAAGTAAAAAATCATCACATTCATCAGAGTTGGTGTGCCAATTTATAGAAAGTGTCAGAAATTACATTGATAAAAATAATAGTTATAGTATAAAGTTATTACATTTCCCATTTCAAATAAATATCAATCATAATTATAGTAGTATGTATGTTAATCGTCAAAAAAAAGTATCAGAAAATAGAAAAATATCGTGTGAAATAAAAAAAAATATAGTAAAGTCAAAAATGTTTGGAAATATAATATAATAATTGCGTCTCATGCTATAATGAATATGGAGTGGTATGGTCATTCTCACCATAAGCTCCAGTATAAGGTTCCTCTTGCGCACGTAGTCCTTAACGAACGTGTCCTGCGATTTAGCGGGCGGTTTCACGCTGCGGTTGGACCGCTTGCCCGCTATGCTGCCCGCGCCACTACTTAGCGTTGTTGTTGACATTGGTACCTGTTGAATAATGATTTTTATGACGTTACTAAATTTCGCCCACAACTTCCTTCGCGTGATCGACATGTGTTAATTCCTTCGCCTATGTGTTAATCCAAATTAACACATCGCACAATCAGTGGAATAAAGCCGTAAGCCGTTTCAGGAGAGCAAACGTCTTACGTGTTTTTATATACCTATACCAACAAAATAAATCTTAATTATTATTACTTTCTGTAAAGTGATATTTTTAGTTCTTTTTAAGGACTTCTTTTTCAAAAAGTAACAATATTTTTCATAATGACAAAAACGAATAAATATGTTCTCAAATTTAGCGATAAAATCAAGAAACAAATTCGGTATATATAGTTTAAAATGTTCTTTTAAGTAATGGTAAAATCTAAATTTCGACATAAGACGAGTTACGGCTTTACGAAACTGAGGATAAGACATAGGCTATTTGCCAAGTTTAAACGAAATCAGTTCAGCCGTTTCGACGTGATTAAATAACAACATCCAAACTTTCGAATTAATATTAGTGGCATACAACACACTCACTTAAGCAATGATAGCCTAGATATACACCTCTATACAGAGTACCACCTGGAGTCGAGAATAGACACCCATTCTCATTCGGAAGGTCTGAGTTAAAATTCCCGGCCTGTACCATCCCATCCTATAATTTCCTACTTCTATTTTCTACGAATCCCAGAACTTTTTAATTAAGTGCGACTTTTTAATTCAGCACTAGCTCGGTGTTGAAAGAGAATATAATGAAGAAACCCGTATGTTCAAGAATTAAAAAAACCGACAGCGCCATTCAGAAGAGACATTTCACTATAAACGGAAAATTTAAAAAAAAAGTGTGTATACAGAGTTGTAGAACTTTACGAGCCATGTGCAACGACATATAGTTTGGATGTATAGACGCCGATTTTTTTTTTGGGTAAAGTTTACACTGACGCAATTTTGGGAACTACTACCCCGATTTAGTTCATCTTACAGTCATCCTTAGTCGAAATTAAATGAGTTTTTCCGATACTCGAAACTGACCCATGCCGGCGTAAATGGGCGACGACACACTTACCACAAAAAAATACAATTAATCTTACCGTGTTGATCCAACCAGTGGTCTGTCGACTGCCGATATCACTGCTGTTTACAGAAGACCGGTTGTCGGTCGGTGAATTGAAGGTATAAACGCTTTGTTGGCTGCTTGGACCCATTAACTCGAATTCGCCTACAAAATGATAACAACAGTAAATATAAAATCTTGTTGTAATTCAGTATTTATTGATTTGTAAATTAATTAATGCTGTCGTATATTTCGGTAACATTCATCAGTCAAAACACTACACTTCATCAAAAAGGAAATCTTCTGCCTCTAAGAAACAACTAAATGTTATACACATTACAGTTGACTTGCAATGTTATTAATAATTTGTGGAAATGTGTTCAATATTTCCATAAAACAGCCACAAAATTCTTATTCCAATATTCGTTGATAAGAGTCAATAAGAGTGGGTCTTTTCGTTTTTATTTAGAGCGAAGTTCTTTAAGAAATATCATTTGAGCCTCTCAACAACATTCAGGTTTAATTTTTAAACACTTGTGTGTTTAATATTAACCTCCAAACTATAACCTAAACATGTATAATACCTATAACTCATTTTTGATTGATGTAGTCACGTACTGCGGATGTCCATAAGCGACTGTACCACATTCTTCCTATAAAAAAACTTCTCTTCTTAACCCCAAATTATATCCCACCGTTTGCCTAGGGCCTCCTATATGCCAGGCCTCCCCTCTGGGCGGCCTGACATGTAGGAGCATATATACTAACTATATACAGGCATATACTAAGGCACTACTCTTAGTGCTGTGCTGCGCTACATTTCCTTATGGGAGCCTAGGTCATCCTGCCATCTCTTTCTCAGGCTTATATGTTACGTCGATCAATTCAATCGAAAATAATAATTAATTTTGAAATACAAAATATCATAATTACACAATATCACTTACCACCAATATCGCTGCACTTCAAATACTTCTTATCACTATGCATCAATTGCCAAAACTTGATCAAAGACATGATATCCTCTCTCAGAGTGGCGGAACTTCTCGAAGGGGACTGTGGTCCTCTACAGAAGTAGTCCAAACACGCACTGTATACGCGCTCACGTAATATGTTACGTGCGAGTGAACGCGGAAGTATGTCGCCTTGTAAGAGTGACAGACCGCAGGAGAGAAGTCTGTAATATGAGACACACGATATCAAGATAGTGTTGCCATAAATATTAAGGCCATTTTCTCTAATATCTTATGGCTCCTAACAAAAGTAGTATAAACACGCACTGTATACACACTTACGTAATATGTTACGTGTGAGGGATCGGGGTAATATGTTGCCTTGTAAGAGAGGCAGACCGAAGGAGAGACGCCTGTAATGTGAGACAGACGATATCGAGGTGGCGTTTGTATAAATATGAAGGCCATTGTATATTATGGTCCTTAGTACTAAGTAGTATAAACACGCATTGTATACGCGTCATTGTAATGTCAACGAGGTAGTATATCGTCTTATAGGAGAGACAGGCCGCATAAAAGCAGTCTGTAATATGAGACAAACAATATGTCTAACATGTGATAATGAATTATTCAGAAGTAATTCAAACACGCACTGTATCCGTGCTCACGTAATATGTAACGCCCAAGTGAACGGAGTCATATATCGCCTTGTGAAAGAGACAGGCCGCAGAAGGGCAGTCTGAATTATAAGACAGACGATAAAAGAGTACTACTGTTCCTATAAATGTCCTCTACAGTTATGTAAACATGTACCGTATAAACGTTCAAGTAAGTGTAATGTCGCTTTGCCGGAGAAACGATGACGGTAGAACAGGAGAGCGGCGGTATGCTATAAGACAGATGATATCAAGGTAGCATTGTAGTAGGAAGTATGAATTGTTTCCAACGCATGGTGGGCATAAATCGTTTCGCAATGTACACGCGCTTACGTAAAACGTTACTGCAAATGAACTACGAAGTTCATTTGCAAATGAATAGACAGTAAGCTACGAACATCGCTCACTTTACATATAATTTTGTGGAATACGCAATGCGCAAATAATCCCAAAATTTATCGATTCTAACGGTTATTACTACTTCATTAAAGAGCTTTTCATTCATCATAGTTACTTCATTATAAGTCTTGTCGTCAGTTAAGCTGGCTGTCTTTTGCGATCTATTTTGTCTTAGTTTACATACAACATTAAAAACATTCATTGTAGTGAGTCCAAGACATCTGTTATCAAAAAAGGCCTTGTCATTATTCTATAATTAGTTTTCATAATTTTCATTGTAACAATCAGATGACGAAAAACCTCTCACCTAAATCTCACGCCGACTGCTTCTACGTGTCTATTTATGTGGTCACGTTTATCTCCTACCGTTACTGGTAAAGTTCTGCAAAAAAAATCCACCTTAATAACCTTAATTTACATTGCAAAGTATGACTGGCGTGGCATGGGCCTTTTTTATTTCTTTATTTAAGTATTTAACGTGTACAAATGGCGGTCTAAATGCCCTACGGCATTCTCTACGCCATTTGAGGGGGAGAGTGCACGTGCAATCCAACAGTCGCTAGGCGCGCTTGACTGGCCACGTTACCTCTCCCTCACAGAAGACTACCTTGAAATGTACTGCATTTCCCACTTTATCTTATTTCCCTAATGTACGTACGTGTTTCGGTAGTGAGTGAGATGTACCAGAGCCCATTCCCATCCTAACCCTCCCCATTTTCCCAACCCTTTCTCCAAATCCATTCCTATATCTCTAAAAATAGGCAGCGCATCCGGAGGCGTACCAACGTTTGTCATTTTGGACTAATGTTGGCATGTATCGCGGATGTCTATGGGCGACAGTATCCACTTACCATCAGGTGGACTGTATGCTCGTCTGCCGCCTTCGTACATATATCTACCAGTCAACCACCAGACGAAACAGAAAATAGAAAATGAAACGTGGGTGCAGTTTTAGTTTAAATAGATAATAATCTATATACATATAATAAAATCGTAAGAGAGACCCTGTCTTTACATGTAATATTTTTTTAAAACAGTGATTGCAATAAAGTACGAATAATATAGAGCCAAGAACAATATTTTTTGGATTTATTGTCTGTCTGCTAATTAATCATGCAGAAACTACTGGACGAATTTTAATGAAACTTGCTATAGTTGTCGCTCGTGTGTTAATATTTAGGGTACATTTTATCCAGATATGTTACAGAATTCCCACGGGAATCAGTCTAGAGTTCACGGAATCGCTGGCACTGCTAGTATAGTAATAATATACATATAAAAATTACGACATACAATATTTTTTTTTTATTTAGACAGAAGATATCTTTAATACTCCAAAAATGAATGAAAAAGAATTGTTACTAACCTGTGAAATAAGCTGGCCAACATTTCGACTTTCTCCTGGCTGTTATACTTGGCCGTTTCGGCAACTTCGCACAGGTATCGAATCCAAACCGCGTGTGGCGCTACGAAGGGCGGCCGCGGCTCCAGTTTACTACCTACGAGTAAACATAAATGATATCATACAATTGCTAGTTAATGCTAACCGACGCCAATTGTTACCAATTGATGCCAATGGTATAAAACGGTGTCAATGATGATAGTCAATTCCGGTTAGTAACTATCAATGTCAATGGGCATCAATGGTTGCCAATCAATCAGTATGAATACATGCCAACAAATTGAGAACAATCCGTACCAAGGAATACCAATGGTAGAAATCAATGCCAATAATGACAGTCTATTCCGGTGAATAATCATTAATTGCAATCGGTGCTAATAGATATTAGCAAATAAATGCAAATAGATGTCAATTAATCGAGTTTAATGAATGCTAATTAATGTCAGTTGACGCTAATTGGTATCAACGGATTCCGTCCTATGTAAATAGTTTGATGCCAAAGAATGCTAATTGGTGCCATGCTATGCCAATAAGTGTACAGTAAGTGCCAATTGTCTTGTTCAATTGTTAGAAGTTCATTGTTACCTTCATAGGCAGCCAAAGGACTAGTTTCATCTAATTGCTTGGAAAATAATCCCATTCTTCTGTCAACAGTACATTGCCAAGCTGCGAAGATTTCTTGTAAAAGTCTCAATTCTAAATCGGGTCTGGCGGTGGTTAGCCATTGCCAGCATTCCACTGCCGTTGTTACAGCGTCTTCAGTGAAAATTTCTACTTGGGACCATGCTGAAAAGAAAAAAAACATGTTACTCAAATATCGCACCCGGAAGCGCAGTGTGGGACGTCCTCCGGCCAGGTGGGCCGACGATTTGGAGAAGTTCGTCGGTGGTGGTTGGATGAGAAAAGCTGAAAATCGTGTGTGGTGGTGAGCTGCAGGAGATTGATAAATATCCAACAGATGAGACATAGGCTGATGGTATGGTATAATACTCAAATATCAAATTACACCTACGCAGTATGATAACAATTAAAACTCAATTTAAATGCTCTTTACATACAGTTGAAAATGGTCTGTAAATACGTCAGCGGTGGCTACAAGTAGTTTCCAATAGTATTTAAACTTTAAATTTACTTTAATGAAGTTTAAAGTTCAGTTCAAATTGTTATGCTTCCTTCGGCAGTTATATCAACAAAACACTCAACAAAAATTTTATCAACAAAACTTATACGACTTAAGAACTAAACAATGCGTTAAACTTACCCACATAATGCAGCAGTCCTCTCGCCGTGCTTGTGGAGTGCGTGTGGGTTTGCGTGGTATCGCGTGTGAACTAACAGCGCTGTAGCGCGCTACAGCGCTACGTATTATACTGTTTCCTTCAGCGTTTAAGTCGACAAAAGACTTGTACGCCTAATAAACAATGAGTTTTTAGACTCACCCACAGAGTTCAGAAGTCCCCTCGCCGTGCTAGTGGAGTGCATGGGCAGCCGCATGGTGTGGCGCATGCACCAACAGCCCTGTAGCGCGCCAGAGCGCTACGTGATAAATCACAGTATACTGTTATACACTGCTGTTGATACATGCTTCCTTCACCACTTGGGTGGACAACGCACGGAACAAGTCTCAACAAAAACACTTAACAAAGTTGTTAGACTCACCTACAGAATGCAGCAGTCCCCTAGCCGTGCTAGAGGCATACGTGTGGGTAGCTGCATGGTGTCGCGCATGTACTAACAGCGCTGTAGCGCGCCACAGGGCTGCGCGGTGCATAGTCTCACTGTTATTGGCACATGCTTCCTTCAGCGCTGACTGTAAGCGAGCTCCTACGCGCCATAGCGATGCCTCGCCGCCGCCTTCAGCGCTTACTGCGCCTGCCACCTATGTCGAAACGACAGTTTACTAAAGTAACTTCAGCCACTTTAGAGACATATGGCTTTATTTCATTTATTTTCGGTTTGATCTGGTGGTTGACTGGTTAATGTGTTGGCGGTGGTGTTTAATTGGTGATGGAGAATGCCGTAGGGCTCGTCAAATACTTGAGCAATGACGTTTTAATAAATAAATAATAAATAAACAGCTATTTGGCGCAGCTTTACTGAGTTTTCATACCAACAAAGGCGAAAATTCCAAAATTTTGAGAACATTTTTTGTTACTCTTGAATGCTATGCAGGCAGGGTATTTCTACAAATTATGATATTTTTTTATTACTCCTTGATTAGAGAAAAAAGTATCATTTTCGGTTCACTGGACCAAAAATTAGCAGTAATTAGGTCACGTCGGATGTTTTTACCAAAATTCGAACCTGTTGAGGAACAATATTAGCGACAAATTTCAAAAAACAAATGTATCCTAGAAGTTTAATTCCTATCTTTCTGGATAATTTGTAACCTAAAAAAACGGATAAATAGACGATTCTCGGAATTAGAATTAATCCAGAGTGCTGTTTATGGGCACCTTAAGCAGTCTACATAGAGGTTAATTTCCAACCAGTCGGGTCTAAGTCCAAGCCAAGTACGATCTAAGTAAGAAACAATTATTTATCACGCCCATATTGTAGTCTCCTGGTATTAATATGGTAGCCACCAGTCTGTGCTAATTAGTGCCAAGTGATGGCAATTAATGCCAAGCGATACCAATTGGTGCCAACCGATAGAAAATGGTGGCAAACGATGCCAATGAATGCCAATTGGTATCAAACGAATTCCAAGAATATTAACATAAACTCACCTCTCCTGCATACCGGCTTCGTTGTGAGACAATAGCTAACAAGGCGGCGGAATCCTGTGTAACGCAAGGCGGTCGCTTGTCAAGCGCGGCCCGGGGTAATGGTGCTGAGATTCGATTGAGGCCGGCCGCTCCTAGCAAAGCGCCCGTTGCCAATGCGAGGCCGCAGTGATGCCAGAGGGTTGAGTTTGGCACCTAAAAATAAGGAATAATGTTTAAATTATTTTAATTTTGATATTAAAGTAAATAATCATAATAGGTATAGCTGACAGTATTATGATTATTTACTTAACATAGCTTTAAAAAAATCTACCGACCAGTACCAAAACTGCGCCTGTGCAGGCACTAATTTTGTCTATTATTGATTCAGCTGATGTATGTTACAGCGACATTAGCCAAGAAATTCTCAAGAAACGTCTGCTCAATAATTGTATTCGCTTTATGTTTGATTTGCGTAAGTGTGGCCATATCTCGTCCCATCGTTTTTTTCTTTTTTACACGATCCATTGTTCCTGAATAGTTGATATGTAAATTTCAATACACAATTTTCACCTTCACTCTGCCGACATTGCCTCTCTCTATGTCCCTTCTCGCCCTACCGGCTTCATGTCTAATTGGGTTTTTGAAAAAAAAAAATTTTTATCATTAATGGAAAGATCATATACACATTTGTTAAACTATTTTTAGTTTTTTTTTTTCGCTTTAATTAAAAAGTTATATTTAATTACAAATAAATTTTTGAATCCAGTACCGAAAACACGCGGACAGTTCCCGAACAAACCCGAGCGCGTGTGACGTCACAATGTTAATTTCTACTCATTGTAGCACACAGCTGATACAGTATTTTGACTATTAATCGATTAAATCTTGTTATTATCGTCAATATATTAATAAATATATCGAAAATGTCTAACCTTAAAAGTTATCGTGCTTGCTTCGTACCATTATGTACGAATACTACAAAAACAACTCCTGAAAAAATGTTTTTAAATGTTCCACAAAATGTTAAACGTCGAAATAAATGATTCCAAGCAGTGCGACGACCTAATTCCAAAACAACATCAAATTATATTTAATGACGAATAAATCATTTAATATTTTAATTTACAATATTATTTTTTTATAAACTTACCTTGATGCTTTAGCACCCCGAACTTCAGCTGAATTAAACCGAATATCATTTTTAAGAAAATCTGTTATCATAAATATATCCACATCAGGTATATTATCGGAATTAGCCTTTATAAATCCTTTATCACACAACTAAATAAAAGTAGTTAATATAAATATTTTTTTAAACTAAATGTCGGATATTTGTCGTCAATTTACATGTAGAAGCCTGTGATACTGTACTATCGAGAAATCCTTTTAACATTATGACGTCACAAACATGGCGACCAATCGTAGCGCATTTGTAGTCACGTGATTCTTTTTAAAATTTTATCAATTTTAAATTGTTTATAATAAATTAAATAAACATTTTTAAGAGTATTTCGCATCGATTATTAATATAATTTATGATAAAGTTTTAAAATACATAAAAAAAATTGATAATTTTTTTTTTTCAATAACCCAATTCCTTCGCTGTTCAAAGAGTAAATATCTGGAATGCGCTTCCCACCTGGTCGAGATATTGTTGTTAATTTACAATTTTTACCCGATTGAGATATTCTCGCTAATGAAATGAGAAGCAATATTTAGCTAATTGAGATATTCTCACTAATGACATGAAACATATTTTTTACCTGATTGAGATATTCTCGCCAAAGAAATGAAAATTAATATAAATGAGATATTATTGTTAAAACAATAAAAAACATCTTTTACCTGATTGAGATATTCTTGTAAGTGAGATCGAGTAGATTGAGGCGCCCATTTCATTGCTTCTTGAACAATGCCGTGGCAGCGATCGGCGAAATCTTTAACGATACCCTGTTAATGACACGTAAATAACATAACGTTTATTTCTGAACACTTTATTTTCATCCGCGGGTTCATTGATTAGGTCGTAAAATAATACGTCTATTCAAAAACTTTTCGTAAATTAAAAAAAATATATGCGATGAATTCTTTGATTATTATGTGGACAAATATACATGAGGCCCATCAGTTTTGTAACACAAGATGATCAAATTTTTAATGGCAGCTGAAAACGGGTACAGAGGGGGTAAAGCCATAGTTTTATGCTAGTTTCACCATAAATTAAAGCATGTTTTTAATTAACGCCTTTTCCAGTTACCCTTATTAAGTCCGTATGATTAGATCCCACACGAGCTAATTTCTGAATGCTGCAACAAAACAACTCGTTCATACTGATACTCACTTCTCGTCCTTCCAATGTGTCCTGCAGTTGTAACGAGAAATCAGTGGCCGGCACTTTGAGTAGCGGAGTCTCTTGATTGGCGTCCAGTTCGAGACTGAAGCTTAGCACTTGGAGAATGTCTAACATTGACCAGAGTACCTGTCAAATGTTTATCAAATGTTTTAGCAACCCAGTCTACGACTAACTTTTCTAGTATCTCTACCTGTTTCTTTCCTTCTTCTCTGCTATCATGACATATAAAAACTGGTAACTTTCACTGTGTTGTCAATATTTTGTTCATAAAGTTATTTGAAATACAACAAGTTTGGAATTAAATCACAATTTAGATTAATCCATAAACCATCTGTTTACAACCTACTCCACCCACTCTGCTCCATTACAACTATCACAGAGTATAATAAGGATAAGGAGTTTCTTTTATCCCATTACAGTTTCTAATAAGACTCTAGCTGTTAGTATAGGAAGTTTTAATTGGCTATTACTCTATAAAAAAACTTACCCTACAATTCCACAGCAAATGCGGAAACCTGTCGACTAATCCCGCCAGCCACTTATCAGCAACTCGTCGGATTTGCTTGTGGATATGATTGAAGTTCACGAGCAGGACTTGTGCGTGACCTTCCAATTCCTTTTCCCTGGATTCGTCCTTAACCTTCTCTGACATCACGTCCAGGAATTTTTGGAATACTTTGTCGCCGACACTAGTAAAATGTGCAGAATAAAATAAGTATTTACTTTATTTCACCAATTAAACTCAAAACAGATTTCCTTGCTAAAAATTCAAACACTAAAGATTTCTATTATTTTACTCAAGAAGTAATTAATATACAATAATAGAACATAGTAATACAAAATCTAGAAAAAATAAAATAACTTCCATCAAATGGATATCCAAAACATGTCTTCGCTCAGGTGGAACCCAAATATGTTTAGATTCATCTATTTTGGTCCAACTTATGTCCATCTACATTAGTATAGCTTCGTATAAATGAAAAAAATAAATAAAATCGCTACTAGACCTATTTTTTAATGAATTTCTTAAATAAAGAAAACAAATAAACTCGGTCTCTCAGAACAGAGAAAGATCAGAACGGAATCGTCATGAGTAGTCAAAATTAAACAAAAGGGATTGAGCCTATTTCGCCGCCTGAGTTCCGAAGTGAGGGCGAGTCGCTAATCTATATAAACAAAAAAGGTAAACGTTCGTTTGTTCAAAATCTTATTACTCCGAAAGTTCTTCATCGATTGCTTTGAAATTTTGACACAATGTTGCATTCGAATATGCGCGTGTTTTTATATATCTATCACAGGGTAATAACATGCTTTTTACCCAAAAACAGGTAAAAACAAGGTAAGCGCCATCTGTTGGGCAGCTACAGCAACGCGTGGCGGGGCACTGCTAGTAAAAAATAAATTCGTTCATTCTAAGTGATAGAAAAAGTAGTAAAGAAATAACAGTAATTAAAATAAACGTACCTGGCCACACACTGCCACATTCCACTCTTGTCCTTCTGGAGAGCTGTATCGCCCAAATATTCGATTATCGGTTGCAAACTCGGCTCGGGCGAATTGCACACCCTATAATGGAACGGAGCACAATTGAACAAACCTGTTAGCGACAATTTGCTATGAAAATATCATAATTAAATTATTTAAAATATTAAAAATGAATTCAGGTAATAAAAATCAAAATATGTGGAAAAATTACTGTGATAAGACTTACAAGGTCACACTTTGGAGTTATTATTCTATAGACATGCATGAATAACAGAGACAGCAATAGGTCCCCAGTACATCTCCACACCAAATAGCCAAATTCATATCTGCTTAGTTATCCTACCCTACACTATCGAGTTCAATCGTTATTAAAATTAGTCAGTGAAGGCATTTCCATAGAAACAACTTTTAACGGTTTAAATCGCGTATATTTGACATGATTTATATCCCGACGTTTCGAACACTTTGCAGTGGACGTGGTCACGGGGTGACTAATTGATTTTATTTGTCACTTGAGTTATTAAGAAATTATTACTACCGTCTGAAATTTTTTGAACTACCGTCTGAAATTTTTTAATCATAACATTCCCTATGCACGCAGTATTCGCTCACGGTGTCCAGAGGTCTTGCAGTATGGCGTTGGCCTTGTGATTTAATTAATTTAATGACTGGATCCCAAGCTGGTGGTACTTGCCAACCATCTTCTCTATTGAAATTTGGGTGTTTCTTAATTTCAATAGCCTCGCGTAACATTCTTGGCATGTACCGGGTCTCTCTAGCGAGGATTTGTGGATTATCAAATCGAATGTAATGGTTGGGTTTGTCCAGAGCATGTTCACAAACTGCAGACTTGGTCGAGCGTCTGTTCTTCATGTCAGCTATGTGTTCTTTTATCCGGATACCGATGCTCCTCTTTGTTTGCCCAATGTATGATAACCCGCATTCACAATCAAGCTTGTAAACACCTGCATCTTGTAGGGGGATATTGCTCTTGACCGGTCTTAAAAATTGGCTAATCTTCTTGTGCGGCTTGAAGTAAGTTTGACCTCAGACTCCATAGTAAATTGGATTTTATTTTACATGATAAAATCCAATTTACTATGGAGTCTGAGGTCAATAAATCCTTGGCTTTCCTTGACATTTCAGTCATCAGAAATCCTGACAACTCTCTTGGTCATACTGTGTATAGGAAACCCACCCATACAGATAAATATCTCAATGGTAACTCCCATCACCATCCATGTCAGTTGACTACCGTAGGCAAATCTTTGTTACAGAGAGCACACGGCATCTGTGACACTGACCACCTCGAGGAAGAGCTTCTGCATGTGAAACAAGTACTGCGAAGCAACAATCACAAACTCCCACGAATGCGTCACAGAAGCCGCCCCAAGCCTCCTACAGTTGAGCGACAACCTGCCATCTTACCATACATCAAGGGCATCACTGACAAAATTGGCAATATCTTAAGACGAGCTTCAATTAAAACTTACTTCAAGCCGCACAAGAAGATTAGCCAATTTTTAAGACCGGTCAAGAGCAATATCCCCCTACAAGATGCAGGTGTTTACAAGCTTGATTGTGAATGCGGGTTATCATACATTGGGCAAACAAAGAGGAGCATCGGTATCCGGATAAAAGAACACATAGCTGACATGAAGAACAGACGCTCGACCAAGTCTGCAGTTTGTGAACATGCTCTGGACAAACCCAACCATTACATTCGATTTGATAATCCACAAATCCTCGCTAGAGAGACCCGGTACATGCCAAGAATGTTACGCGAGGCTATTGAAATTAAGAAACACCCAAATTTCAATAGAGAAGATGGTTGGCAAGTACCACCAGCTTGGGATCCAGTCATTAAATTAATTAAATCACAAGGCCAACGCCATACTGCAAGACCTCTGGACACCGTGAGCGAATACTGCGTGCATAGGGAATGTTATGATTAAAAAATTTCAGACGGTAGTTCAAAAAATTTCAGACGGTAGTAATAATTTCTTAATAACTCAAGTGACAAATAAAATCAATTAGTCACCCCGTGACCACGTCCACTGCAAAGTGTTCGAAACGTCAGGATATAAATCATGTCAAATATACGCGATTTAAACCGTTAAAAGTTGTTTAATTGCAATGTATAGTAATCGCGAAAACCTAAGAAAATATCATTTCCATAGAAGCCTAAAAGCCGGATTTATGTAATAAATCTCAACCAATGCTGATTGATCAAACAGCATTGATTCATGCCAATGCTGATTTAATATTTGATAGGTAACTGGCAATTAATTAATTCATCAATTACGTCATATCACCCGATTAGATAAATAAAAACGTCTTCATGCCATTAGATCAAAAAAACATCACGTATTTTTCAATAATTCTAAAAATTCAGTTTTTACTACAATTTTAACGGGATATTGATTATGCACTAACCTCAAAGTTTCCATCCAATAAACGCTCAGCAAATACATACAAGGTGCGAATGTCAATTTATTAACTATTACAGTAACATCTGGCGGATGGTCGAGTAAATTCAAAATTTGGGTTTTCAACTCCTGCAATTCATTTATTGAAACTGAATCGTTTCTAACAGCCGATGTATAATGAAGCTCTCGCATTTCTGAACGCAAAGACGTTTGCGAGACAAGGTAAGGCGATTTGACGGCTATCTCTTTTACTCCTGCGTACCATTCCTGCGGCCACAGACCTGTGAAAAATTGTAATAGTTACGAAATTGGTGTTTTAATAGACGGTAACAAACACGTTGACAAACTCGCGTTTTTTTGTTTAGTTTTACGACTCATTTTGCCAATAGTTTCATGTTTCTAAACACAATATGTTTTGGATATAATAATATAGAATAAGTAATATATAATAAATACAATATGAGTATGTAATTAAAATGAAGGAAGAATAAAACCATTTATTCATTTTAATAAATGTTAACACAATTTAATGTACTTGTTATAAAGGAACAAAAGAACATCACAGGACTCCTTAAGTAAATATTTTTATTAATTTTGAAAAGGAAAAAGAGTCACTCAAAAACTCACATATAAAGAAGCATAAACATTTTCCAACAAGATGGCTATTGGTTCAAAACAGTACAAGTTTACTAAACAAGTGAAATTATTACAATATACTCACGAGATAAAATATTTTTGCAAAAAATATCTAATTACCTACTACACATGATGGATAATAAACTCTAAACACCGTTTAGTTAGTTAATGGTGCAGGTTATTTGGATGTAGTATATACTTACTAAATTATCAACTGCATTGGAAAACAATGTTATTTTTTTTATATTGTTTTAGCACGTTGGTAAAAAGAAAATTGGCTAAGCATTATGCAAATTAAGCAAAGCTCAACCTCGGAAGTGGCAAGATATAACCGTAACGAGCCCTTTTATAGTCCACTTCTGGGCATAGGAGCTCCTCATGCACATCGTCTTATCCACAAAAGGTATATATGGCTTTAAAACGCCACGCTGGCCAAGCGGGTTGCACGCGCGGCCGCCTGATGGCAAGGCCTTTCCGCGCGACCTGATCGTACCAGAGGGTGCATCAACCGATGGGGCTTCCTAATTCGCCGCCTACGATAGTAGCTCACTAGGATTTCCGCAAGCGGATTCCCCCGGTGTGCTAGTACCGTGGGGGCGGCGTGAAGAATTCTGAGGCGGTACCACGGCCCAAAAGAGGGCCACTCCAGGGACCTGTCCGTATTGGCGGACTGCGGTACAATCACAGAAAGGGATTTATTTAATTTACTGTTTCCTCTGCCCCTAGTAAGAGGGAGCACGAGATGTTTCCGAGGCAGTTAATCAGTCCACTCTTTTAGAAGCGGTGTAGTTCTTCAGGGCTTGTGGTAGTGGCTTTGTTATCCCTTAGTCGCCTTTTACGACACCCACGGGATGAGATAATGCTATTCTAAAGCCTTCCTATACACCACACGGCCAAAGGCAAGG
The DNA here is from genome assembly GCA_914767545.1 of Sesia apiformis. Taxonomy (NCBI): domain Eukaryota; kingdom Metazoa; phylum Arthropoda; class Insecta; order Lepidoptera; family Sesiidae; genus Sesia; species Sesia apiformis. Next base: position 4,600,322 of record OU611968.1, read on the forward strand.
TAAAAGAAGAAAAAATATAATAAGTTCTAATTCCAAACTTGTACTGTTTTACCAATACCTGTACCAAATAAATGAACTAACATCGCATACTAAACTCCTAGAAGCTCACTCTTCAAAATAATTGGACACGCACACTACAAACACTCCAAACATTTGATCAAAAATACTTTAAGTTATACTTTGGCCGTCCGTTCTGTAAACGCCATGCTTTTATGGTGCCATATCATATATCAATTTAGTATAGATATATACGAGTAAAATATATTTTATATTTGTATATGTATTTATAGTGGAGTGTAGGCTTTCTCGGCCGGTGACGGTACACACACATTGACGAAACGTTTGGAAGAAGGGGAAGAGATTCCAGAAGACCTCGGCCAAGTAGCCCGGAAGATTCAATTAATATGTATATGTATTTATCTCTTTTATGATGGAAATCAAAAATATAAATGTATAATCCCTTTGTGTAATATTTTACCAGTCAAGCAAGACTCGGCCCTACAAAGAACAAATTAGAGGTCGTGACTCGACAGGTTAAACAACTTTTTTATACGGAATAACAAACAAATGACAATTGTGATAAAGGATTTATTTCAAATTTTCAATTCGAAATTCATAGAACATTCACTCCAATGTAAAATTAATGTGTTTGAGGCCAGTGTTCCAGTGGGCGCTCTTGGGAAACCTTACGCCCATCAGCTAAGCTATACAGACGAGCCCATTATTTTTTAAACTTTCAACCAATTGTCTCAACAACCGGTGACCTTGAAAAGTGTGCGACCACAAAGACTCAATACGCACAATATTGTACACATTCGAAAGAGACAAACAGATCCGTCTGCCCTCCTGGCACCGATAAGATCAGAGCGAGTTGGGCAGCTCGCATTTGCGCTGTACACACACGTAAAGCGAGCCTCCACAGATCAAAAAATGCTTTGTACCCTCCTACTAAAGTAGAAAGTAGAACAGCCCCAGAAAGGGGAGAGTGCTTATGGGACACAGGCAAAAGATAATACTTGTAGGGAGGCAGAGCAGATACGCGCCGCAACATAGCCCTAGCAGGCGAACGGCGCGTACCTCCCGACGATTTGGTCCGTATAACCAAAAGGTTGGTAGGACCATGGGTGGAGGTGGGTCGTGTACCCTCCTACTGTTCGGTATATTAGGTGCCAATATTGTTTAATACAAGTCTGTTTTTATAATCCACAAGTTGTTAAGCCAAATATATAAATATGCTCGGAGTATCATTGTTGGGAAACGAAAATTGGAAACGAAAAAATTCGTCAAGAACGAAAGTCAACCAACATAGCTCATAGAATCAGCAAGCTGAAGTGGCAATGGGCAAGACATATCTGTCGCAGGACCGATAACCGATGGGAGAGACGAATCGTCAAGTGGAGATCGTGTAATGGAAGCTCAGTGCGGAAGAATCAGTACACCCTCGGGTCAGATGACTAAAACAAAGACGAAAGTAGAGAGTAGATGAACGGAAGACCGTGTGTGGCAGTCATCAGTGAAGAAACAGTCTGATATTATGGTGTGATATGGTACTTTTGTTTTGAATTTAGTACTTACAATTATTATACTTAGAAATAAAGATGTGTCTGTGCGATTGTGTTATATACTAAATTAGATATAGCACCACATTAAAACTAGTCAGTCAAAAACCAAACAACATACAATCTATTGTTTTTTTTCTAAAAGCAATGTACTCACGCTTTCGCATTGCTACACGCGTGGACATAGAAGAGATAACAAGATTTAATACATCTATATAAAGAGCATAATTCATATTTATACATATGACATATAGACTTTAGAATAGATTAAAGAGAAATAGGTAAAGAGAAGTGCTTTTATATTCAGAGTTAAAGTTAATTAATCAATTTGTGGGCACATTTAAATATTGAAAATTGTGATGAGATTATTAAAATGTCTGTACCTGAGTCGGCAGCGGTGAATCCCATAACAACGCAGTATAACCAGAAGTCTTTGAATAGTTTGTGCAATCTTGGTTTCGGATTTTTGATTGGAGGTAACCTCTTGACTAAGACCTGTAAGCAAATATATCAATCACATCATTATTATAATTACAAACTTATTATGCGTTCGTAACAGATTAAAAGTGGCGACTTTACCGTTCACTTTCGTTGTAACGGAATGGACAAGTTTGTTTTGCAACGTTTTATTTACGGTTGATGCCACCTAGAGGCCTATTGAATAAGTTGATAATGACTTGCAAAGGTGTTTGTACTTGTTCCAACGCTCAATTAGTCAATACTATATTTATTTCTATGCTAGTGTATCATTGAAAGTAATATGACTTTAAATACCTATAAAGAAAAAAATACTTTAAAATTACAAGTGCGGAAGCTTTTTAGCGGTTCACCGTGAACATGTAACTGATCATCGAAATTTATTAAACAAAGTCTACAACAGAAATCATGAAGCACAAATTACCAACAATAATCGAGGCTTTAAACATCAACGCAGGTGAACGATCGATCACTCACCCATTTCCATAGTTCTAATGCAATAAATCTTTCCACATAACTATTATTTCTAAATCCTTGAATATTGTGGACAGACTATTCAACGTTATGATAGCTACGGACAGCCAATGGTTATTTGACAGAGATCGCCCTTAGCGATGCGATGAGGCCACCTTTTGTGTAATTCATGTATAACAATGTCTATTACTGTCTTGTTTTGTTTTGGTGTGCAATAAAGTGTTTTATCTATCTATGATACAAAGTCTACTCTGTGGCAGCTATAGTAGAAAGAGTACTCAATGCTATGATAGATATTGCTATGCTAATGCTATGACTATTGCTATGAGTACACCCAAATTGCTCGTACTTCTAAAAGATTTTTCCTCGACGCAGTTGAATGATTCACCTACTTCCCTAGTTCTACTTCTACATTCTGACTCTACATCTTCTTCTGATTCTACATAGAATATTCCAGAAAATCTACTCCCAGCTATAACAGGTATAAGGACACCCAAATTGCCTGCATTTCCCGCAGCTTTCAAGAAGGACGCGAGGGAGCGATCGGTAGAAGTAGTACATAGCAGAAGTAGTAGGAGTATAGTCATTTTACTTCTAATGTTCTAATTCTGATTCTTTGTTTACTTCTCGACGCTTTGTTCATCGACGCAGTTAGATAATTACTCACACACTCCCCTAGTTCTACTTCTAGTGTTTTGATTCTACTTTTTATTCTGTATCTCCTTGTAATGCTAATATTCCAAGAAAGTCTACTCACCGCTATAACAGGTATGAGTACTCCCAAATTGCCCGCACTTCCCGAGGCTTTCAAGACGGGCGCGGGGGAACGATCGGTCGCCCGCTCTCCCCCCAAGCCCAACTGGACAAACAACTCCAGTAGTCGAGTGAGCAGTTCCAAACGAGCGGTTGTACCGCGAACATTCGCCGCTATGTTCGCTAAAGCATTGAGAACTGCGCCGGACACGTGTCTGGAAATAAAAAAGGGCATTGGTGTTTTTATCTAACTTCAATGGATCAACAGTCATAGTAATCATCAGATAAGCGAGTATTCCAGTTGATAGAGCCCACAGATCTTATATTTCTACTACAGCTAGGATATACAGAACGCAAGAGAGAGAATATAAATCAAAGTACGTTCACCATAAGCGAGAAAGAGTCAGCAGGAATTGTCAAATGAGATACGATTTCAGTGACGGTATCACCTTATCCACCCTGTCAAACGGAGTATTCTGATTATTTCGATATTTTGTGCGCATTATTAGTTCACAAAGAAAATAACATAGTTAATTATAGTGGTATTGTGCTCTGTATATGATTGTAAAGTTACAGGATATAACAATCCAAATAAATACAGTTTTCACGGGTAAATATAAAATAGGACACAAAACTTTATTCATATTTTTCTTTAATTTAGTTACATTTTGCCGATCAAAGCAATTGCTATTAAATAATATTTATCTGTTAATATTAATTCTTTCTATTATTATAATAATTTGAAAGATTGGGTTCTAAATAAACATTTTATGAATATGTGAAAATTATGCTTTGTTTACACAAGTGCATAACCCGTTGACAATTTTTATCAATAAAGATATCTCGATGTATAATTGGAGTAAATGCATTCTGAATGTATTTGGGCGTACAAATTCTGTTTTTGATATTTAATCAGATCACATTTATATTATGAATATCCGTCTTGAACCTTTCATAAATTAAGAGATTTTTGAATGGAGTTTAGTCTTTTTTTATCTACTACGAGAACATTTTGTTGAAGCGTTCTCTTTTATTAGTAATTAACACGAAAACAATTTCACATTTTACGATTTTACACGAAACAAACAAATGTTACATATTGATACGTAATGTGCATTTAACTTACACATTAGGTAATTATTAATCAATAATCGTGCAAAATTGTTATTTATTTTAGATTTAATGTGCAAATTACAAATGTCACATATGAGGAGAAACTTCGGGTCTGACTGACTCATGGTCACCGAGCCGAAACAGTTGGCACAAGAAACATGAAACTGGAACAGTATCTCCCTCTTATGATGTAAACACTTACAGAGAAGGAATGTCTCGATATTCAACCCCTAGGTGAAACAAAACTGGGTATTCAATGTTGTGTTAAAAATTGTATGTAATAAATAGTGCATATTAATCTGTGATCAATTAAATTGTAAGTAGCTTTAAAACAAAAAAATAACCTCTGATTGATTATATGATTCCTTAACGTACCTACAGTAAGTTTTACGTTAAATCATTTCAAGTTTTAATATTATCGAAAAGTAATGAAGAAATACGCATGTGTGATTGTGTGATTTCTTCTAGTGTTGTTTGTCAGTCTTATACAGCTGTTTAGGAAAAGTAACAAATTATTTGACAAATTTTAAAGTTTAATAAAGATTCTCAAATCAAATCATTTACTGCATGGCTACAGGTAAAGTACATAAGATGTTCACATAAACCGACTCAATACTCGTGTCTAACTTTAATTACATAATACCTACTTATTTTATTAAACAAATTTTAATAAAGATTTTAATCTCATGTTATTGTTATCTTAAGTTTAGTTATTAATCTTATTGTTAATATCTTAATTGATCTTATAGTTTACAGAAAATTCTAATGATTACTAAACACATTTGCCCAATTTTTATTATTGCTAAATATTTATTTTATTAAACATCTTATAACAAAAAAGACATTTATTATACAAAAATACTTAATAATAACAATACTTAATAACTTTTTAATATTTAAACATTAATAATTGATAATTAATAATGTGACCAATTAGCTTTTGAAATATTATTGTTATAAAAAATATAGGTCTTATAAAATTTCTCTGCGACTATATACGAACAAAATATTTTGGAGGGGGTGAAGCGTCATCTCGTTTTATCCGCGTAGAAAACATACACGAAAATTATTATTGGTGTAGACTCATTTCAATAGTAATTCAATTTTAAGATACTCGTATAATGAATAAAAAATTTTCGTATAATGAATAAAAAAGTTTTATTTTTGTCATACATATATAATAGCAATGCCATTTATCGATATCGAAGTTTGTCGGATGTTTCATTTATGTACTCCATCCCTAAACAAACATTATCACAAATCAAACACACTAGAATATGAGATTTTTGGTATCGCGGTGACAGTGGACATTGTACGTCTAGTAGATTTCGGGCCGGTCAAACATCTAATAATACCCTAGTCATTTCAATATCAGCTTATAACGTCTCGTTGAAGGACACAAATCTCTTGTAATCAGAAAAGGTTTAGGATTATAATCTACCGGCGCGTCTAAGTGTAATTAAATAAAAACACACAAATGGAAATCCTCTACGATGGAAGTTTTTTTTTTACTATTACTCAGCAGTCAATTACAGTGCCAAGGGTAAAAAACAGACAGACACCCTAGGTTATTATTTCAACACTTAATGACATACTGTATTTCGTCATTCACGTCTTATACGTGTGCAACTTACAATTTTACCTGATAAGCAAAACTATACACGTTCTCTAACACTAATTTTTGACCGGATTGGATCCCATCAGCGGGATCAATTTCATTCACAACGTATTATACTTACCGATACTGCTTCCGATCGTCAGTGTGATGGTAAGCCGCGCTGGCAGCTTCCACGGTGATGACGGTGAACATCCGCATGATCTCGTCGTGGGCCGGACCTTCAGGGCTGGCGAGCGCCATACAACCCAGTTGATCCACGATTAGGGTGTCTAAGGAAGATGGGGCACGGCATAATCTGAAACAATATTAATTCATCATCACAGGTTTCAATTGAAAACCAGCATGTCACAACAGGCACACGGCTAAAATTGAGCTGGATGCAGTTGTTGGACGCAGGAAGCGAATGCGTCAATATAGAACATGACGTATATTTTTTATATATATCTTTTTATATACTATCTTGTTGTAAGTGGATATTATTTGTCCTGCTTAGACATTTGCGATAAATGACTAGATCAATCCAGAATAACCAACTTTGATGTATCCCTGGAACCGGAATCACCAATTTTGGCGTGTCTCTGGATATGTTGCGTAGCTTTGGACATTTAGGGGCTTTCTCACCACCTCCTGATACTTTAACAGAAGGTATCAGAAAGTCTGTTATACTTTATCGGACTTAATTGGCAGATAATTTATCTATCAGATTGTTAACAGTTACTTTATCAAGAAATAAAGTATCCTTGTGATAAAGTATCAGGAGGTGGTGAGAAAGGCCCTAAAGAATGGATTTGAAAGAGTTGGTAAAATGGAGAAGATAGCATGAGATGGGAATGGTCTCTGGTATAGCTCACTGACTAACGAGACACATACATTGGTGGAATATGATGAAATTGGGAAGGTAACAAATTCAGAATACATACTTTATAAGTGAGATGTGTACATGGTATATTATAATTTTATAGCTCACCATGGGCGTAACCACGGTGGGGCACTTGCCCTCTTGAAAGAATAAGTAACAGACTTTCTTTCTATTTAAAATTATGAGAAGATTGTTTGTTTTGCCCCTCCTTGGCTAAAATCCTGACTACACTCTGTAGCTTACCTACCTCTGTTGGAAGAACTGCAAAATAGTATCGGTAGTCTTCGGCGTATCCTTTAGCGCGACCGCCACGTGACCCAACATAATCACTATGTTGGTGCTGATCAGTGAAGATTCACTAGAATAAAATCGACAAATTAGTAAAAATGAAATTTATTTCAAATGAAATATATATTTGTTTATTACTACTTTCCTAAGTAGTATTTCCTCTTTTCCTAGTTAAGTTTTCCGAAAGTCACGCGTAGATTGTTTCTTTCAATCTCTGTTAGAATCTCCTTTTTGGTTTTATAAGTTTTTTAGACTTCACCTGCTCTTGTATGTATTAAAATACTTTCTACATAATAGTCTCCGCAAGAAATAAGCTTGGCTTGCCTTTTGTACATGTTTTCCTTTTCTTGCTTTTCATTTATTTTATGTTGTGTAGAATAAATGATTAAATAAATAAATTGTTTTCAGGAGATATACCACAAGTTGTTTCACACACACACACACACGTGAAATAAGTCAGTAATTTTCTAATATATAATTGATAAATTATTAATATGGATTTGTTATCTTCTCTCAAATAAGTCATAAAATTTCAAATACAGTCAACTATCCTATTGAAAGATATAGAATAACAGAATCATTTCTCAGCGGTTCCATTAATGACCAATTTCCATTAATGAAAAATTTTAAAGTAAGAAGTTTTAGTGAGGGACAAGAAAAGGCGTTAGTAACATTTTTAACGAAACTATAGATAAGTAACATTATATTTGGATATTAAAAATAAACAAAGAGGATAAACAATGGCTTATTCTTTTTGTTTTATTCAAAACAAGTCCCTAATTTGATTTTAAATTAATGAAAATTTCCCATTTTTTTATGCATTTTTCACGAATATCCTCCAAATCTAGCTGTCAGGGACATACATTACCTGTCACTGGTTTCAGCGGTAAACAGTCGATTGCTGACTGAACCGACTAAAGCTGGTACACAGTACGGGTCCACAGTCAACGCCGCTTCAAGAGCCACGCATAAATTTTCTATGGCGGCGTCTCGAAGTTTCTCGAAAGGCGTTGATTTCACTGGAACTCCTGATTCTGTCAAGCCTTGAAGTTCTTTGCCTTGTACTAAAATAAAAATATTAATGACTCCCAATTTTATTATATTCTGCATTTCATAATAAATCGATATAAAATGAACTTTAATAGTAAAAGTAATGTGACTCAGTTTATCACCCGGTGACCGGGGAAGATTAACGTAAATCAGAATAAGTCTCTAAGAAAATAATGATATTATCCATATGAATATTAAATTATTAATAATATTAGAGAGTTCGTGCAATACAAGCGACCCGCCCTGGCTTCTCTCTGGTGGCATAACGATTTCCCAGGGAAATTAAACATAACCGGGCATGGGTTATGTTTGATTTCCCTGGGAATTATTTAATTTATCTTCTTAAAATTAAAAAAAAATCATAATCGGTCCAGTAGCTTTTGAATTTACCTTATACATAAAAACGAACAAAAAATCTAACAGTCTCTCTTTGTAATATTAGCATAGCATAGTGGAGCTGAATGTCAAATTGAATATGCAAAATAATCGTGCTTTATTTGTTTTAAGAGAGTATTATATGGCAAAATGATTGAAGCATAGACAGACAATCTGCCTAAAGGTGAGCGGATATTATAGCTTATGAACATGGCAACATCAAACAAATAAACAAAAATATATAATAACAAAACTATAAACATAATAAAAGATGAACGTCAGTACAATCGTATATGTCCTGCTGGGGAATACAGTTGGGGAATACAGATTATAGAAACGGGAAAGGACAGTATTTTAAGTATGAATTACGCTAAATTACACTTATCGTACACTTACAAGTAACCTTCATGTGTTCCTTCCCAGTTTTCTCAAGTTCCAACTTGTGCAGTTTAAAGAGTATCGGCGAAGGTGTCACTAAGAAATCTCGTAAACAATATATCGACGTATTCGCAATCGTAGGAAATTTCGTTGCCAATTTGCCGAGTCCCTGAAAATTGTTATACATTTTAATGGATAGTTCAAAAAATTCCTTCCACTGATGGTCATTATTACTTCAGAATTGTGTGAAACGATTGAAATTAAGAAAAATAAAATGTCAATCTGGAGGATGGATACAAGTTGTCCTCAACATTAAATCCGGTGATTAATAAATTTGACTACAGAGGGGGCTACTAATCCACGAGAAAGAAATTTTATCAACTACCCAAAAAGGTTCCATATATGTATAAAAGGCAAAAAGGAAGAAGTATAATACTCACTTCAAGACAGACCATCAACAATGGCATATGGGCCAATATCAGCTTGTGGTTATGATTCGAGTTTATCTTCTCAGTTAATCGGCCACACAATAGATCCGCACCTAAAAATAATCTACATTTATATCATACAAATATTATATTAAGGGAACAATTTTTGTTTCCGAGACTTAGGCCAAGATAAATAGACGCTCTTTGTATTGGAATATATCGGAGTCGTAGTTACAAGTGACTTATGCAATCTGCATAAAGGTCAGTTTACAAAACTACTCGGTGTAACTCTTAGGAAACGAATGGCAAAGTAATTTATCTCTTTATTTATCTATTTATCTCTTAAGGTCAATTCTCCACTTTAAATTAGCGACGTAGTAACCATTCGATAACAATCTAAACTGAACATTACAACCCTTAACATACAATTGAAAATAGCATAAAGGTAAATTACACCAAACGATTCATGGGTGACTCGCAGTGTACTCGTCGAACAATCATTTTCAACTGTATTTTAAAAATGTTAAAGATGAATTTACATTGCCATAGAATTAGTCGCTTGAACTTAACACACATGGTTCCTAGTAGAACAATATTATTTAGGAAAATAATGGGAGGCATTTCAAAAATATTGTACACGCGCGCAATAATGAACTCTATTCTCTGGTCATAAAAATTAAAATCATTTGTTAGTAATAAAATAATAAAGGCATTTGTCATAATTTTATGTGAACTTCTATATGATTTGTTAGATGGCACATAAAACGCATATATGCGATTTATAGCCTAATTTATGGATTAAAGCAAAGAACTTCGATTGATTTCAAACAATCGATTTTAGGCTTTTGTTATTCAATAAATCGATACAAGAGTTGGTTAGTCAATGGCATCACTCTAAAACCCACGAATGAAGATACCTATTAATATTGTTAGAGCGTTTAAAAGTGCTGTCACATCATAGTCTTCACCCACTGTAATAAATCACATAATATACTTATCATGATAATATACATATTATATTTAACATGATACACAATGATTATTATTAATAAATCATTAATAAAAATTAAATATCTTTAACTAAAACATATAGTACATATACACTTCTATTTTTTTTTAAATATAATTGTTACTTTTCTATGCAAAGAATGTTTTAAACATATTTAAAATACATAAATAATAATGTTTTATATAATAATAATAACAATAAATACAAGGTATTGTGAAACCAATTACCCCCAGTGATTTACTAGGGGAGGCCTCCCCTAGTAAATCATTGCAGTGGGACATTATAGGTTGATACAAATTACCAAACCAAATTATTGTTTGATACATAACACAAAAATGTGACTATGTAATTCAATATATCTGAATCAATACTTTATTCATTAACTTTTCTATGGCTGAATATAAGTTTCTGCGAAATAAATTTTAAGACTTAAATCTTAGACTTAATTTAAGCCCAACTTAAATTACAAGTCTAATTAATTAAAATATGGAAGAATCATTATCATGTCAAAAAGTTACTAGTCAAATAATAACTTGTAATAACCTTACCAGTCTCGTCGCCAATAGCCCACACCAGCAAGTCGACGCAAGCCGAATTGGCCATGACATTCACTTTGAACTTGTTGACGGTTGCAAAATTGCTCTCTCGGTCTTCTCTCTCTGAGGCGTCATGATGACGGCTCTGTAGTTCTGTTTGACCGCTAAGGAAGAGGCATTTTACAAATTCCTGAAATAGGAAAATTGACGATCTAGTTCGTACACAACTTGATTAAATTACGAAGTCTTTTACAGATCAAACTACATTAAAACAGTTGCTGTGAACTTAAATGAGTCTCCTTTGACCAGGCAAGCGCGGCTTCTTTCAATAAGACCACCATACTATGTTTAAGTTAAGAAAAAAGTGATGACATCACTCAGGCACGTGATTACATCAATTGACCAATTACGATTTGGTTTTTCTCTGGTTTATTTGAGTTTTCTTGGTCGAGCATTTCTCGATTAACCCATTAGCACTGTGATATCCTACATTAGATAACGCACCGTTAAGTACCAATGGTAATTAGTTTCCTTATATATATATATATATATATATATTCAATTTATCTTATTTGATGACGTCTTTATACTTAGTAGAAATTCCAATAATGACGGCAACATCATTATTTCTGTGCTGTGGATGGCACGGACAGTGACATACATTTTTATTTAAAACTGTAATGTACAGAGTTCAAACATTATAGAAAAGGCGAACTTAATGACTAGTGGCATTCTCTGCCACCTTTGATTAAACAGAAATACGAAGGGCGGTGCATCGTGCATTCAATAAGAAATAACTACAAACAATACATATAATACAATACACATATAATACCTACGTACATTAATGTGTCACTTAACAGCCGTTTTATAATTTAAGATCGAACTTCGATGCTCTGCCTTATTTATATTATGAGCGACGTTTGTCTTAAATTAATGTGTACGCAACCGACATTTTGAGACATGTAGGTAATACTTGCTTAAGGAGTTAACTCTTAGCACCCTACATATACCCCCCGAATTGTGTTACATGAGTAATTATAACATAACACCGAATATCGGGTGATAACAATCTCGCCCCCTGGCTTGCCAAGGCTACTACTACAAACTTTGAGGGGCTAAATAACCACAAAAGTGTAGAGTGTAGACTTGTAAACTTGTGACTTGTAACTAAACTAGAGTGTAAACTAACAAAACTTAGAAAAAAATACCTCTAGAAATACTAACTTGAAACATATCACTTACTTGAACATCTTTGGTAAAGGGTCCCGGCAAATCCTTTTGATTTTGTAATAACTCCCGCAGTAAAGTAACCATGACCAAATTTATTGTTTCGGAAAAGGATTTATACGGAAATATCTGAAAGACAATCCACAAGAAATATATTTTAAACGCCAGCCACGACAAATTAAACATTATATCGTTTTGAGAACGCAACCTTACTTTAATCTGCCCACAAGCATAAATATCTTCAGCCTCCTCATCCAGAAAAGCCAACAAATCTTTGGTCAGCAGTTTCTTGGCCAACGACAATATAGGCTGCAAGTACGTCACGTAAAACTGCACATTCACCCTTTTTTCTGGAGATTCCGAAAATCTCATGTATGGAAACTGGTTGAAACTGGATCCGAATTTATGAAAGAAGTATGTTGTTGGATCATAAGGAACTGAACTGTAGCTGTGAAGGGAACCTCGTTTGAGAGTTCCACCAGTACCGTCTGTAATGTCGTGTCCATTCTCAACTATATTGTCGATTAAGTTCAGGTTTCCAGACAAGGAGCGAGGAATGATTTGACGAAATTGGTTGAACTTCCTCTTCTTGTCGAGGGTTGAGTATTCGAAGTTCGGCTCCGGTTCTTTAGACTTTACTGGGCTACTTGGCCGCGGGAACAACCGGCAAAGGAGTGGAGGATCTACTGTGGCAAATCTGCCCATGGACCGTGCCAGCCCTATCAAAATTGGTATAGTGCTTTTGCAGAGCTGTAATTTTGATATTGTATTGGTATAGTCCTTGCTTTCATGACAATTGGTGATTACTTTGGAGAGGTTGGTCATGACCTCGATTTGTGCATTGATGATCTCCTCTCGTAGTGGCGGTTGCTTTGTAGCGACATCTGATAAGAGTGTATTGAGGCAAAAGCTGAACTTCTCTGACATTGGTATGCCTGAAATAATAACAAAAGGGAAACTGCAACCTGTAATTCTATGCAAATAAAAGTCACTTTAATTTGTATCGGTTTACTGTGCTCAAAATAACCCCAGAATGGAATCTAAAAATAGATGTAAATGACATATAATCGCCGTGACAAAAAGTGGGCACAATACAAGAATAAACATATCACTTAAATATATTTATTTTTATCGTCGTTTGTGCTTCATTATAAAAATTACAAATTGAAAATATGAAATGGTTGTTGGAAATAACGTTAACGTGTGAATCATTTAGCTATCGACCTTGTGTATATCATGTACAATGTGTATGTAATCTAAACAATAAACATTAAAGGGCTGCATGATATACTAAATTGCGTATTTTTTATTTAAAACAAAATGTCTTGGTAATTTAGGCAAGATAAAAATAAATTTTACAGCGATTCCGATTGCATTTTATTCACAAACTAATAAATCACTTCCGCAAATTTAAATAGTGATTAAATATAAAGGAAAATGTTTCTTTTAAAGCTGATAAAGAAAACCACTAAAAATCCGTCGGGGTTACTTAGTAAATTATTATTATGACAAAAAAAATACGACTAAATCAATTTATGGTATGGAATCAAACTAAAATGTGTCGTTCTTGGAATTATAGATTCCGGCGTACCTACCTACTTAATTATTTTGCGCTTTACCTAACTTTGACCATCGGCGTTAACAGCCATTTCTTGTTTTCTTCTTTTCTATAACTTAATAGTTTATACCTACCTACTTAGTTTATAGATACGTACCATATTTTTTCCATAACTAAGGTATAGATAATTAGAATTGTTGTATGAATTTAGAACAGTGAGTTATATTAATCTATTTTTTGCCTGTTAATACTCGCACGATCTATATTATTATTCGGAATTCCCTTTCTCACAGTTGTCTGAAACACATTGGTAGATAGCAATAAAACTGCCTGGTTATATTTTCTTCTGTCGGTTTTATATAATAAAGAATATCATCATCATCATCATCATCTCAGCCCTTGGACGTCCACTGCTGGACATAGGCCTCCCCCATTGTCCGCCATTTAGACCTGTCGGCAGCGACCTGCATCCAGCGGGTGCCCGCAACCTTTATGAGGTCGTCTGTCCATCTAGCAGATGGACGTCCTCGGCTTCGTCCGCCGGTACGTGGTCTCCATTTGAGAACCCCTCTGCCCCATCGGCCATATATATATATATATATATATATATATATATATATATATATATATATATATATAAATGGATGTTGGTATATCTGGGATTAATAGACTTCGACACCGTTTGACCGATCACCATGAAAGTTGGCACATATATGTATTTTTTCATGGAGATTTTTATGCTATCCACTTTGTTGTAACTCGCCACTAGGTGGCGCTGCAACACATCAATTTCTATACCGTTCAACCGATCGCAAAAATCATATGGACGGTAAAACAGAATAATTTGTGATTTTATATACAGAGGTAAATATATAAATATACACGAGCAGGACAACGTTTGCCGGGATTTGCTAGGATTCTATATATCACAAGCTAGCATGTGAGAATCTCACTTAGAATATCCTCATACTACTGGATGATTAATAATAATCGTCACTAATAGCCTACAAAGCTGCTATAAAGATCAATGAAAAGATCAAGTGTCCGCTGTCTTATAACAGTTTTTTAAAATCAATTGCATCTAATTTCTCATATCAACGTTTATTTCTAAATATTAAATATTACCAGAACATTAATGAATACGTGGATCTCTAAAACTGCTAAATCAATTCACACCTGCTTTATAATGTCAACAACATAATTTCAGTATAATAACCACGCAATTATATGATCATCATCATTATTTGAATGATAAAATCTAACATGTCGTCTGTACACAAGGCGTGTTGATATAAAAGGAAGTGAACTGAGTATGGATTCATATTTTACCAGTAACCGCTTTTGTTGAAATTTTCGACAATGTTTAAAAGAAATTTCGTTTTGTTTTTGGTGGTGATGTTAGTTGGCAGTGTAAGTTCTTTTTCATTTTTTAAATATACCGCACCGTCAGCCTGCGACTCTCCACTGCTGGATATAGGCCTCTCCCAAGGTCCACCACCACACAAGGTCTTCTGCTCTTCTCATCCAATCACAACCGCTGACTTTCTCTAAGTGGTCACAGCCCACCTGGCCGGATGGCGTCCCAAGCTACATTTCCCGGTGCGTGGTCTCCATTTGAGGATTTGTATCTCCCATCGGTTATCAGTCTTGCGGTAGATATGGCCTGCCCACAGCTACTTCAACTTGCTAAACCTTTGGTCCTTTCTTGCTGCCGCTGACCCTTTCGTTTTTTTAAATATACAATGTTGTAATTGTATACTCGTGTTTATTGCAAAAAAATATTATAAAATGCATTGAAGCATATAACGTCTGTTGACGCAATTTCCATTGTAAAGACAGATTCTTCATTTTAAAACATACAAATAAATATGTTTTTTTTTGTTTTAGAGCCTACAGCAATCTAATGGACAAACGGGTATATATTTTTTTGTTTTTAAGTAAAATTGATGTTTAAATTAGCAATTATAAAAAAAAAAACTAAAATATTACATTTATATAAAATTAAATCACATATTGCAATATGCTACTTGCAGGTGGTAGTACAGGCGGAGGAGCTGGTGGTGAAACTGGAGGTATGTACTGGATTGTAAATAGGTCTTGACATGGTAGATTTGGAATGGTAGACTCAACTAATTGTGGGTCCGAGTTTAAATACAAGGTCAATAAACATACTATTTTGTTACAATTTTCTAAATTCCAATCTAAATTGAATCTAAATTCCATAAAGGCTAGAACAGTCTTTTTTTTCTAAAGATTTTAATTTTCAGTCCAAAGAAAATATGTACTACACATAAGGGTGTAATTTTTTCACAGCACACAGGTAGGTATTTAATGTCTAGACTACTGACACCGCAGTACTTGTATCTTAGACAAATCTGAATGGTTTATTAGATACAATTATGGTGGTTTTATGCTTTTTGTTTGTAAATTTGATAATAAAATAAAATAAAAAAAAACTTGAAAAGTAAAGATCAAAATGAGTTCATCGGAACTCTCAGAAAAAGAGAAGTCAAATGTCTATAGATCAATAACCAGACATAAATTTTATATACCCCAACAAACCTACCAGAAATTTATAAGCTCGTATTAATCATAGTCATAAATTTTAAGATTTTCAATATTTTATATTATTTATAAACAAAAAAATCCACAGCAGAACGGTATATAAACTTATTATACATATATATATAAAGCTTATTGCCAAAAAATAACTATGTATACAATACACAATAGATAATATGGGCGATGGGCTTATTTATACATAAACTATCGCATAAGACTCAGGTAAATGTATGTGCCTGTGTGTGGGTGTGTTTAGGTAGGGGCGGGGGCGTGCCAACGTTTGTAATTCTGGACTGATGTTGGCATATATCGCCGATGTCTATGGACGACAGTATCCACTTACCATCAGATGGACTGTATGCTCGTCTGCCGCCATTTCCTATAAAAAAATGATATTTCTGTACTTTTTAGTATTATTTTATTTACACATACTTCAAATAAGTATAAATTAAAATCCGGGATAATTCCAATCATAGGTCAAGCAAGTGGCGGAATCGGTGGTGGTCTTGGCTACAGTATGGGAGCCGGAGCTGGTGCCCAAGGTGGTGCAAGTGGACAAAGCGGTGCTGGAGCCGGCGCGGGAGGTACAATATTAAGACAGCTCTTTATTATTTTTTAATTTCATTTAACTATCAGTTTAACGATTGTAAGTGGTCTTAAATTGGAAACCTGATAACATGAACCTGGCAGAGGATGTGAGGATGTTGGATGTCGAAAATACTGTTCGATATTGAGTAGAATAGTAGAGTAGAAATTTAGAAAGGAATCGGAATAAACTTTCCTTTTAGTACAATATATTAAAAGGGGTTATAAGAAAAAAATACTCATAGAAGTAAGTCACAGCAAAAACAGAGCTCAGAACTGTTTGGAAATTGTTTAAGGGTTGGTTTAACGGTTCAGTTATCTTTCAGTGCCTACCCAATATTTCAAGACAACTTTCATGAGTATACTAATTCATTATATATCAAATCTTGTATCTATTTTCAGGTGGCAAGTAAAAAATTTCAATGCAAGATAGTTCACTGAAAATGTACGTGCATCAGAATCGCTGCAGTATTTAAGACAATATTGTTATTTTAGCTTTGCCATATCATAGTAAAAATCTGCATTAATTGTAATATCAAATAAACTGCAGTATGGTATGTAGTTATATGATAATTTATTATTCTTATTTTACAATTATTATGTAGATTACAGATCAAAAACATTATCGTTTTAAATATATTTTTTTAACAAATATGTCTCATGGTGTGAAACAAATGTAGTGTAAATTATTAAATAAAAACAAATTAATAATATTAATGTGCAATCAAAGGTGTATTTTTTCATGGTATATATTCCATACCAGTTTCCATAACGTATATATACCATAAGTTATAGCATATAACCATAACTTATAGTTTAATTTAAGGCTTCCTCAAATATTGTGTTTATTGTCAAAGCTTATTCACGAAACTTGTTAATGTTTCTCAATAAATGTATATGCCTATTTAGAACGGAAGGAATTCAATTCAAAAACCTTATTTTCTAGAGAATACGGCCCTGAAAACTCAATTTCATTAGCCAGTAACAACTAATAACCATATTTGAAAGAAAACAATTAAAATCAAAATTCGCTTTAAAATAAAAATACAAAAATGTTTTCAATACCACATAATTATGATTTTAGTAATAAAATGTGTTGTGTTGTCAATATAGATGTCGTGTTGCAGGTTTACAAAGGAAGTGTGGAAGTACATTCAATGCATTATTATAGCATTGTGAATTTTAGACAATTGTAATGTTTAAAAAATATATATATATTATTTGCGAGCATGATGGTCATTTTGCAGTGTAATAATTTTGCAGTGGTTGGATATTAGTACTTATATTTTGTCAGAGAAGCAAATAACAAAGGTTTTAATTTGTAGTTTGATTATATGCAAAACATACATTTATTAACATTGTTTCAGAGTCAAAGAACAAATACAGGTAAGTTTTATTTTCTCAGTATTTTTCATAAATAGTTCAAAGAATTAGCAAGCTGAAATGGCAATGGTCATATCTGTCGTAGGACCGACAACCACTGGGGTAGACGCTACGTACTTGAATGGAGGCCACGTACCGGGAAGATATACAGTGTGGGACGCGCTCTGACGACTTGAAGAAGTTTGCCAGCAGTGGCTGGATGAAAAGAGTGTGGTTGCGAACCTTAGGAGAAGCCTATATCCAGCAGTGCAGAGACATAAGCTGATGGTATGGTATATTTATTTTAAATCTGAAAGAAAAATCAATCTGTATACAAAACTTGGTGTTCTTCAGCAGGCCAAAAAGGGGGAGAGGCAATGCTGTGAGATTTGCAGGCAAATAAAAGTATAATGACACAAGTGCATTAACACTTTAAATTAATTTGAGATATATTGCTTGTCAATGAGATATATATATATACATACATATATAACATGTTATATATCTAATAACCTGATGATTATTTATATTAAATGTGATGCAACTATGGTGTCCAAACGAAAACTTAACAGTGAAGGTATGAAGTTTATGTCTAATTTAAATGAAGGTATATATGTCTACAATTTAAAGCATTTATTCGGCCACAACATACTTGTGTAGGCCATATATGTCGCAGGACCCATATCCGATGGGCGAGACCCTCCTCGAATGGAGTAGAATCATCGAAAAGCAATAGACTATGTACATTGCCAGTACTTGGGCTCTCCCAGGTACAGCCTGCCTATATTCAGCAGCGGAGAGACAGGCTAATTATAGGGTATGGTATGTCCACAATGCGATATATTTTTTTTTTTAGACTAAAGGGCGGACGAGCAAGCGATCCCACGTGATGGTAAGTGTTACCGTCGCCCATGGACACCTGCAACACCAGGGGGTATGCGGGCGCGCCGCCGACCTTGCAAAATCCTATTCACAGCTCTCTTAAAGAACCCCATATCGTACGTAACTTAATGGAAAGACCTCTTGAGGCAGTTCGTTCCACAGCCTATGGGTTCGCTGTATAAAATAATTTTTGGACCGAACAGTGCGCGACACCTCCATATCGAGGAAATGCGGATGGACCGTACTTCTGTGACGGGAGGTGCAGTTGTAGAAACCCGGGGTGGGAATTATATTAAACAATTCTTCAGAGCATTCCCCATTATACAGGCGGTAGAACACACAGAGAGACGCAATGTCTGCAACGTCTCTCGAATGCTGAGGGATTCTAAACCGCCAGTATTATGATATGAGGGGAACATTATGATAACTATAAGCTTAGCAATACTTATTCCAATGCTAATACTGTCAAGTGGGATGTCTACAATCTAGTTACTTGCTACTTATTTCTTGAAAAGGAAAATTTTGCTTTGTTTTATTGATCTGAATCTAAAAAAAAATATGACTTAAAATTACAGGTCAAGCGAGTGGTAACTTTGGGTATACCTTCTCAATAAATGGTGGGTTTGGAGGTCAGGGGAGCAGCAATAGCCACTATAGCTCTGGACCTAAAGGAGGTAATATCTACTAGTATAAGTGTTATTTAGAATTTTTATAATAGAAATGGTAAATATTCCGTTTTATCACAGGTGGAAAATAAAAGCCAGTAATAATAAAACTGAAGTATTATTTTACATTTAAATATCCCATTTTGTCATCCATGTCATCCATGTCATGTCATCAATGTCTTTAGATAATTATTAAAAATAAACTACATGGTACACACACAAAACGAAACTATGTATCAAATGAAAAAGCAAAAGGTTTCTGAGATAATCACACATTTTATTTACTTAGTACTTTGATTCTAACTGCTTTGTTAGACCATATTTTGTATTTTTTAAATTTTGTGGCATAATAATGATTTACTAAGGAGTCCTTGCACTATCATCTGATAAAATTTTCAATGAGATAATGGGGCGGGGGTAAATGTTTGTATTTAAACATAATCTTCAAACAGTGAAATTTTAAGTTAGAGAATCTTAACCAAAGTTAATAAATACATTTTCTTTGCTCAAATAATGCCACATATGAATAATCCTTACAATTTAATTTACAAACAAAACTTACGGTCCCCATTCTTGGTCCTACAGAGAGGTTCCTCAAACTGTGCATTATTGAGACTCCTCAACACCTTCAGGAAGTATGGCAATAGCTTGTCCTGATGCTGCAGGCCACTTTGTAGAAAGTATAAACCAAGAGCTATGCATGCCTCTTGACTGCGAGGCGTCACAACCAGGGTGGAACTAGCTTGGGGACACAGCATGAATAATGTATTCACCTGAAGATTGAAACATAATGATGAATAATGTGTAAATATATGAGTAACTATTTGAATAAACCATAGAGAGTAAATATATAATCAGGTATATTTATTTATACTGTTTAACCCTAAAGGCATTAAGCTCGTCTTTTGTATGATAATGCACAATATTTTTTTTTAATTAATAAGCAACAGAAAATTTCTTAATTTCAACCGTCTACCTTAATCATACCACTTATTTATTTGTTTACACAACAATAAATGATAGTAAATCATGCCCATTAATAATAAAGCGGATGACAAATCTCATTTAAAATGAACAAACATAATTATTTTTAAAAATTATTTATATTATAGAATAGAAAATAGGCTATGAACTACACAGCTTCACACAATAGAAACTTTTATGATACAGAAATTGTAGTAAATAATAGTAATTCATAAAATCGCGAAGTTAAAAATTCAATAGTGTAAATACATGAAATACATTAACAGATCAGTCTAGTGTTTTCGCCTGGTATTAAATGTTATTTTCATTACCTAGGTACTGAATACTAAAAATATCGTCTATATTGATGCGATGTAGTTTGAAGGTTTATGGGGGGCGTAGATAACAAGCTTATGTCATTTGATGATATCATAACATTAAAAATATTGACTTTCAATTAAAAGTATCTACATAAATTTCTAAAGAAAATTGTAGTTTTAGAAACAAGCATTGCTGCAATGTATTGATGACACTTAGTTCATCAAATTCATTGTAAATTTAGATTGCAAAATGTATTTCAAGTTTTCGAAATGTAATACTGACCTTTTCCCATGGCGTTGGGTTAATGTTGGACAAACACCGAGCCAAATGCTGGACCGTCTGTCTGAAGAACTCACTTTCGTCCATGGTCATCATCATATTTTCTTTCTATTTTAAAAACATTTTCAATCAATTGTAAATCAAAATTCAAAGATTTGCAATCCTCCACTCGGCAATTGACTGATCTCGATTTGACAGTTTTGACATTTTATTTTAATCGATTATTGATTTAATTAATCGATTGCGCTACAATTAGTATAATCGATTATAAAGTTTTTTTTTATTTTAAATGTCTTAGAATGATTTTTCAAACAAATATTTTCAAACAGTGATATTTCCGAAATTGTAATCTTAAAAGTTTTAAAGTTAGAGAGTTTTAAAGTTATAAAGGAGGTAATAAAGTAATTGTTAAAAAGACGTAAATAAAGTACCTAACTGTTAACAATAGATAAATTATCTGTTAATTAAATCTATTTGATTCTGACTTTCTGAAAAAGTATAACTGACTTTCTGCTAGGTACCTTTTGATAAAGTATCAGAAGGTGCTGAGAGAAGCGCTAAGCATCTAATATTAATTTAAAACTACTAATTTGTAGTGATTATTCTCATAATAGAGTGAAAATTCTTTGTTTTAATTCATTAAAATTCGATTTATACAATCGATTATTTTTATGTGAACTATCGATTATCACGGAACAAAAAGAAATCGATTGTTTCATCAATGTCATATCCCTTTTTTTAATATACGGCAATGGTACATTTAGCACATACTACCAGTGTCAAATTTTCTTCACAATAAACCATTTTAAAATCTAAAACGTATTCTATCAATACGTTCATCGTCTCATTCATCTTATCGAAGTAAGTTAGAAGTCTCTCAGTAAAGTGATAGTAGGTTTACTGAGGGTGAGGACAGAAGGGGGCTGCTTGGAAGCACAAGAAAAACTCAGTCCTATGGTTTTATTCGAGCAACAAAAACTCAACTTCACTTCTCGAGTTCCCACCAAAAGGTTTCAACACCTTTATGTCTTACAATCTTTCTCAAAGAGTCAGCAACAAAACTTCATAATTCTATTAAATCAGTCACTAACTTCCGTATAAAAAAAATAATAGTATAATCAGTGATTTAACCTTTTATAAATTGATAAGGCTATGTTATATGATTTATTGAAATTAACGCCACCTATTAAAATACGTCTAACGAAGTGTACCGATTACGTTCCATCATACGTAAGAAAGGCTTCGCGGGATAAATGTAATAATGGACAGAAATGTTAAAATATATTCTAATTACATTTTAGCCCTCAAGCAATGTCCAATTGTCATAGTACTCAAAAAGTGCATAAAAATAAACATACCTGCGTCGAATTAATTGCTCATTAGGTAAATATCTGGGTATAAAAACAACGATTGCAATTAACGTTTTATTTTAAATATAAATTACATGACAACATAAATAATAAATCGTTTTCCTCTCTTCAAGTAGAAATTAAACTATAATTTACTACTCATACTTAAGACTTCACCACCTACCTTCTGATAAAGTATCAGGAGGTGGTAAGAAAATCCCCTTAAGGCTCTTTTACGCAAGGAAAATTTCTCGAACGGTTCGGGCGAGAATAATATATACGATTCTCATAGTGATCAGTGATCACACTACATAAAATTCTCGCCTGCAACTGTTCACATAATGATAAAACTCAATGAAAACAGGGATAACAGTGATCAGATAATGATAACAGTTGTTGATACTGGCTTTTGACCGATGTTCGATAAACTCATTCGAAGAACTCGCCTTGTGTAAATGAGTCATTAATCTCTTTGCATATCCATTATCATTTGTTTTAATTGCATTCGCGCCACCTTGCCTGTAGAGGTTAAGGGCAGTTCATCGATAAACATGACACCTCCCCGTAACTGCTTGTTTACCGACAGGGTCTCTGAAAAAAATAAATTACGAATAATTCGTAATAAATTTTACGGCAGTCGCCATTTACCTACGACATCCATGGGAATAGAGATAAGGTGAATATTAAAAAATATTCTACTTCTCTTTATTCCCTAGCCTATTTTAGAAAAGGCTATAGAAGATTAAGCTATTTTAAATTAGCTTTTAGGAAGTTAAATTAATGTAGATGGACATAGGCTATGTTCCTTATGGACTCGCAATATTTGTACCTAAAACAATAATCGCATATTTTCGAAAAAAGTCCGAGCCTATTAGGTTACCTAAGCGAGGTCAGTACGGGGTCTCTAATATTTAATAAAATAAGTACCTACTATGCCTATCATAGGCGCCACCTAATTATTTAATTCTTAAATATGAGTTAAGACCTCAGTGACAGGACAGTTAATAAAGGACGTTATCTCTAATGCGACTGAGTATTTTTGTAATTTTCAATCATATGATATGATTGTAATTTGTTATTGCATATGATATGCATATGTTATTGCATTTGTTATTATAATTTGCATATGATTTGTAACTTTCAATTGATATTTTTCAATCAATGCGCTGATCAGGTGGTTTTGTAGAAAGTAATTAGGTATCTTGTTAAGAGCAGTTTGGGTGTAGTGTCGATTATATAGCCCTTTCTACTGTCTGAGGTTTGTAAAATGCTATTATATCGATTGAATAGCGATTTAAACATTATCATATGTTATTATTATTATATTATTAAAGCTAATTTAAAATAGCACAGTTTAACAATGACGTCTTTTAAATATAAACAACGTTTTAGCGGTCGAAGAGACAGTCAACCTGGTGATAAATGAATACTATCACCCATGGACATTTGAGATAGGTATAATATATATGTCAACATAAGTAAATAACAAACGTTGGCACAAAAAAGGTGCTCCAGCCGGTCTTTCGGAGACACTAGTGGATTTGGAGAAAGAAAGATACTGACCTGCTACGACATTCCTAATATCCTGAGCGCTCATAGTGAACCCCGATTTCCGAACGACACAGGCAACCGGAAGCTGCCCATCCTCTTCATGAGGTATGCTGGTCACACATACATCCCGCACTCCATTAAGAGTGCGTATTACTTCTTCTAATTCTCCTGGATATATCTGTAAAAAAACAAATTAAATAGAATTAAAAATTTTGCTAATAACTAAACAGTTTAATTCCTACACATTCTATTCGAATTTGAATCTAAGTAAATATAGAAAAAGAGTGCGAGTCACTTGATATCTTAGTACAAATTTGACTATAAGACGATGTGCTATTTAGTAGAGCGGTAAGGTACAGTTACTAAAGAAGAACGGTAAAAAATAATTTATCATTTTGAACTTAGGATATTATCGGTCCACTTGGTTAGAGCGCGTCCCACACTTCCCTTCCCTGTAAGCGGTCTCTATTCAAGGGCTCGTCTGCACCATTGGTTATATTATTGTTCCTACAGCAAATAGTTTCTCCATTGCCACTGCAGTGCTATCCATCGAAGTACTGTAGTGCATCGGGGATGTTCGCTGAGGAACGCACAGGCGACATTTATGCAATCGGGTGAAAAAGAATAGCATCTCTGTGGCACAGACTACTGGGCAGCAATAATAGAATTCTAAAGGCTATTGCCGACAGGACAGATTGTCCAAAAATTGGTACAGAAAAAATATTTACTACAACACTATGGAAAGTTACTGAAATAAATGATTATTATTATTATTGCCACTTCAGCTCGTTGATTATGTGTGCTGCGTGTCATTGACTTGAGTTATTTTCAAATTGCGGGTAGTGGCTGGATGACAAGAGCGGAAAGTCGTATGTGATGGCGAGCCTTAACAGATGGGAAGAAATAAGCTGAAGGTTTTGTAACTCGGGAGGAAGGTAAAAATATCAGATTTTTACCATCGCCGAGTTAGGTAGATAGGTACTCTATATCAGGGGTGCTCAAACTTGAACTGCTGGCGATCTACCTCAATATTGTTAGACTACGATCGATCGACTCTGAGAGGCTGCAAGTATGTGTGATGCAGGATTGTCGTCTAGGTAGGGTGTATCGTGACATAGATATTAGTTTTCCGCACAATATGCATTTTTTTAGTCAAAGTAAGTCGGTCGATCGCGATCAACCGTTTGAGCACCCCTGCTCTATATCCTCAGTTGTAACTTGTAATATTATCTGATTTTATATCAAATCATGGCAACGTTTCTTTACTTACATTTTTTTTTTTATGTTAGGAAAGACAATCAAGGAAAACCCTGCATGGTCACCTGGTACCATCTAATCTAGCTAGGCTAGTCTAGGTGGTACCAGGTAGTGCCGGACTCCTACCGGCTAAAAAACCTTGATTGCCTCAACATCGTGTAGGTCTAAATTCTTATGGCCTTGTGGCCTTTTAAGAGTCACCGGTCGTGGCTTTACTTACATGATTACCCCTATACTTTATGAAGGATTTAATTCTGTCTACAAAGTAGTAATTATTCTCGGCGTCTCTGTACAATAAATCGCCGGTCTTGTACCAACCATCGGCTGAAAATGCCTTTGCGGTTTCTCCTTGGTCATTGTAATATTCCTGTAATTCAATTAAAAATACATTATTTTACTGTATGGTTTGCTAAGTCTTTGTTAAGATTTTAAAGGCGTAAGAGTAATTATTGGAGGGAACTCAGGGAAATACGAATTCAAACATTATATAACGATGAACGTATACCTACGGATTAATTAACAGGTCAATCAAGATAATTTGATACCAGATTTTTCTTTTTTATGGACGAAGGCGGCAGACGAGCATGCAGTTCACCTGATGGTAAGTGGATACTGTAGCCCATAGAGATCCGTGATACATGCCAACATTAGTCCAAAATGACAAACGTTGCCACGGCCCCGAATGCGCTGCCTACCTTTGGAGATGTAGGAATGGATTTGGAGAGATATAGGGAAATAAGATAAAGTGGGAAATGCAGTACATTTCAAGGTAGTCTTCTGTGAGAGAGGGGTAACGTGGCCAGTCGAGTGCGCCCAGGGGCTGTTAGATTGCAACGTGCACTCTCCCCCTTATAAAATATATGACTTTTTAAAAACATATTCTCAATTACTAATTGTCGTTAACAATTAATTCCATTAATTTGCAATAATGTGGACAATGTTTGTATATTATGTGTAGAACATTGAGCATCCCAAGGGTGATTGTGCATCGCCCATATCCGAGATCCAAATTGCTCATCCAAGATAGAATTGACTTAAATATGGGCTAAGAATATGAAAATAACTCATTTTTTTAATTTTTGTGACTCATACATTTGACTATGACATCAAATACTGCCTAATGAAACGTGAAGTCAGTCAATTAGGCTGATCTGTGTTTAAATAAATATGTGTTTAATTTATACGTAACTAATTGTACCCATTTTGAATATTTATAAGCCTACCGAGAACATAAACCGTGGCTTGCAATACAGCTCGCCGGGGACATTGGGCAGCGTAATCTCATTTTTGGTCTCCAAATCTACCAACTGCAAAGAAAATGAAATATATAATCTCGATCTTGGTATGGAGCTATTTTGACAGTAGGAACAAAATCACATCCATAGTTGAAAAAAATCAACAAGGCGATTTCAACAATTTCAACAAAACAAAGGCGTTTTTGCTTCTATACGCCTCAATTTATGTATGACCTTAAGTAATTATAGGTAACTAATTGTTGCTCGCTACTTTTCTCTCGTTTTCACGCTTGTCGGTTATCGCTATGTGTCTCCGTTTTGATATTTATAACATAAGTAAAAATTATCTTAATTTTTACTTATGTTTATAAATAAATATAATTATTTTATAAATATCAAATTTAATTTAATCTTAATTTTTTTTTTATAAATATCAAAACGGAACGAAAGTAAACGACAGTATAAAAACAAGTGCTATCAATAAATAACTAAAAAAATATCCATTGCAAATCTGTCAGAAAAACCGCGCTAACTTTTTTGGTTACCAGATAATTGAGTGTGAGTTGATGTATGGGCGTGTGTGAATAAGAGTTAGTGATGCTAAAAATGTTAAGTACAGGTTGTTAAGAATAATTCAGCGCATTCGTATAAGTAAGGATTCAATGTCATTATAATTATGGTTTAATACCAGTTCTTGATTTTGTTTTTAGTTTGATATCTAGTCAGGTAGTGAATCCGCAACTGTTCATTAATTTTACTGTATAAGAAGGGCACAAGGAAACATCGCTGTCGCCGGATAAAAGAAGTTTTATATATCTTTGTGTTGGACACAATATCGATTCTGCGTTTGTTACACTTACACTGCACTTTAGGATCGAACGGAAAAGTACTGTGGAGATGAGTAAGAGAATTCAGTAGGTACTTAAGCAGTTTGCACTCCGAATATAGTGTCCTAGTTGGAAACCTAAATTATTATTTTTGATTGTTTATTATTTGAATCTTTATATAATATCTACCCAATATCTCAAGCAAATAAATTTCAAGCAAGTAAAAGCAAGCAATTTCACATACAAGAACACATCACGCTTGAATATGCATTGTACGCTTAACCTGTTTCACATTTACTCTGACTTACTATTTTATATTAGGTAGGTAAGTAGTATCATTTTTTTTTAGTATCTTACCATCAACTTATTTCCCCACTGCTGTCTATAGGGAATAACGAAAAAAAACGTCTTTGGAACTCTTAGTCTTTGGAAATTAGTAAATGGATATCTAAATAAATAAAAATACACAAATGTGTTTTTTTTTTAATTTTTTTAGACACGATCGTAAAAAATCTATCGAAAAAGTGGATCTGTGTATCTTCATGCTGCTAATAATAATTTATACTTAGGTACTCGTATAAAAGATTGATCAAGCAATTTTAACTTTGATGGTATTCCATTATTAGTTACCTCACCAGCAGTCTAAAGACATTCTCAGTTTTATTAAGAATCATTCACCTTAACATCACAGACATCCTTGATACAAGAACCACAGCTACCGAGAGGCATAGTAGGTTTGTATAGCAAAACCGGGCCTAATGTCTCCGTCTGTCCATACGACTCAATTAACATTGCGTCTTTACGTAATCTGACCTGTAATACATAAAAATGTATGTATAGGGGCAAAGCTAAATAAATTTATAGATGAAAAGCAACAATGGGTACTGTAGGTAAATGACGAATCGAGGCAAGGAACAAGGTATGAAGTAGTAATTCAAGGAAACAAAGGTAGAGTAGAGAAAACAGTAAGATAGAAAAATATTTTAGCAAGTTTATGTTGCCTACAGTACGGCAAAATAAAACTGACGCATTGGAGACGTTTATGGTGACAGAAACTTTCGAAAAGACCCTGGAATATCTTATAAGCATTCATATTCCGCTTTAAACTACATCAGACATTTTATGTGACATTATCTGAGATTATCTGTGACATTATCGTTAGGTCTAATTCCTAATGTTGGGACTTTAGTGAAATTCTTAAAAATAACATGTTAGACTAAAAATCCGATCTTGGAACATGTTTCTATTCAAACAGAATCTTGAAACAGGGAAAATTTTGTTAGAAAATGTTAACCAAAGTCAATAAGTATATGCTGGCAGTAATATCTCTTTGTGCAGATAACGTCACAATATGTACATTAACGACGCACTTTGGTGTATCAAAAATCAAGTAGAAAGAAATCGAATACGAACTTTTACAGCAATAAGATCGTCCTTGTGCATCTTAGAACCACCAATGTTTATTGCGTTGAAGCAAGTCAGATCGCATGGCTTCTCGTGGTTTATTATATTATACAGTAATACGGGGCCGATTAATGTGGAAGTTGGCTGCAAGAAATACAACGGGTTTACAACGACACCCATGATTATTCCAGATACGCTAGTTCTGATTGAATAAGTACCTACGTATTGCTACTTCGTTGTTGCATACCGACTTTTGAAAATGATGCGTTCAAATGCTTTGGTCACCTACAAGTGGCGAAGTTTCACCCTGACAAAAATGTTAGAAAAGCGACTCAAAAACATAACTGCACTGTAGGCGAACGCGAATCGTCACTTTGCCATATTGAATCAATCAGGCGCACAAGTATTTTTTGCAGTTGACTTCTCTGACAGTTTTATCCGGCTATAAAAACGCTCCATAAACCTCATGGTATTTATATGGTATGGTATTACGTATATAGGTACTATAATTATTATTTATGGTATTTTTAATTGTAATCTAAATTTCGCGCCGGCAATTCCGTTTATAGTTATAGACAAAAGCTAGTCTGATATAAAAACTATAATATTATAATACATTGTGTACCTACCTACTCAATTGTGCAACTTTCAAAGTATTCAACGTTTTTATGAGCAATAAATGGAAACAAACACATACCCTGTACTTATTAATCATGTCTATGACATGTTCGGTAGTGAGCACGGCCGAAGTTTGTACCTTACATGAATTGTATATTACTATCATCGCGTTGTGAAACGACGATATCCACTGCATTGGCGAAAGATGGAGCTGAATTGTTCTTATTCTGTAACACAGAGAGAAGCATAAATATCGTACGTCAATGCACAAGTTTCAAGTAATTTTCGGCCGTTTTCAAATATAGGCCAAGAGTGAGCGGCCTACTGTAAGTTATTTTGGGAGCTCATTGATTTCAGTCAACGCATATCGCTGTGCTGACTGACCAATTAAGGAAAGCTAACAACGCTTCTACGACTGAGCGGCTAACTTAACTAAGTAAGCGCTCATCGTTAGCTGAATACGCGGTGTTTGAGCAAACTGTTTGCATGCAATGCAATGCAACCATCCCTTTCAGTATCCACTGCTGGACATGGGCCTACTTATGCACATTGTCTTATCCATGAGAGATGTATGGATGTAAGAAGATTGGCGAGTCCACTCTTTTAAAGGTGGTATAGTTCCTCAGCGCTTATTTATTTAGCGCTTATCCCTTATTTAGTCGCCTTAATATGAAATCAGTATTTTCATATTATAAAAAAAAAACACATTAATAATACAGAAAAATACGCACTCGGGTTTCAGAAATTGTTTAGTTACACTCACGAGATGTTTGCGAAACGAGATAATTAAAGTTATATTCTTTTTACCCTTCCCGCGGTTTGATCCAAGAGCGTATCATTTCAAGACAGCCAAGAATGACGTGATGCTTAAAGGCAGCCACCTTGGGTACCCCTGTGGTGCCGCTCGTGCATGTCAGCCAGGCAAACACTTTATCTGTGTCGAAATCAGCCGGCCTGAAAACATTAGAACTATTTGTAGAACCGTTTATTCTGCACCTACCTGAAATAATATAACTTCTCTACCAAAGTACAAATTGACATCTCCATGTCCACTTAGACAGATACCTAGACGGAGAGACAAGATTTAGGTATACCTAAGTATTGGCCAATAAAATTAATAGATCGTTCGAACAAATACGAACTTCGAAAAATAACTGATAATGGGCTAGTACTTCATAGTTAGAGTAACAAATTATATGAACACGAAAGTCATTACGATTATAACTCCTTCACAAACGCAAGATATTTTATAGTCGTGCGATCACTCGCTCGGTCGACCTATATCTAACTGTAGTCTCTCTACAACAGTTGATGTACTTACATAGATATATATTCGGAACATTCATCGAGTTAATTCAGTACCACGAATACAATACAAGGAATACTGTGACTGAAGAGCTGTTTGACGTGATACCAACTTCGAGTTTCTGTCGTCACATTTCTCATCATGGGCGGTTAACCTTCGTGTACTTTCTAAATAATGAGCTACTGATAGTATGACACAAAATACGAATATTAAGTATGACATGAAAATTTGAAGCATACACCACTCACAAAGTCCAAAAGGACGTCAAACAATAAATCGCGAAGTTTAAATGTCACGATTTAAGGAACATCGGATTTATTTTTTATTGGAATGACTAAATGCTTGTGGCACAAAGGTAACTATGGTGGTAACTATTGAACGGACAACTATAGTTTAGGGCGAGCTCAGAAGACGCTCAGCCAGGAGCAAAAAGTGTGTGCAGCAACGAGCCTAAGGACTCCCCCGCCGGTAAACCGGCAGAAGGAACGGACGAATGAGGACGACGACGACGACGACGGCGATGGTAACGGGGAGGGGCATTCCTATCGGGAACATAGGTTAGGCTGGCAACTACTAGGGGGTTGTGATGATGAGGGACTCTGTCGTAGTAGCGTCGTCGGGCGGAAATGGAACATCCGAAAGAATATCTTTATTCTAAGTACCATGTACCGTATATAATTGACAAAAATGTGGATTTGCCTTTCCAGACATGGTTGGTGTAATTTCCAGACATGGAAAGTATTTTATTAGTAGGTATACAAAAACTTTAGTAAAATATATACAAAATACATATATCTAACACATTTGTATATAAATTCACTTAGGGGAGAGGCGTACAAAATGAAATAGGTGGGTAAAATGACATACTTGCTTTTTTCCAAAACCACAGACAAATTAGTTCTCACAATGACCCGTAGAGGACCGTTTAGTAACATCTTATATCCTGTCGTGGCGCCAGTCGCGTTCGGTTGAGCATGTGAAGCGGACACGTGTTTGTGTGAATTTTGCATTTACGAGTTTTGTTTGGATGGATTTTGTTTCTTCGAAAAAGTTAGTATTGTCTTACATTTATTAGTTTTTAGTGGCTTAATTTTATTGTTTTATTTGTAAATAACTCCTATTATGTGTTGAAATCTCAAAATTCTTCGCGAAATTAAAGTTACTAATTTCTTATATTTAAGGTTATAAAGTGGACAAAATGGCATACCACTTGTTCGGGTAAAATAGCATAGTATGTCGTTTGACCCATCTTTTTTTTCTTCTTTCAGATAATCGAAAATCATGCCTCGCAACTATTCTAGAAAAACAAACCGACAGGGTTGGGATAAATCCTCTATGGAAAAGGCAATTGACGCTGTGAATAAAAATGAAATGGGTTGGCTTTTAGCTTCTAAGGTGTTTAGCGTACCACAATCAACTCTTAGAAGACATGCACTGCACCAAAATAAAGTCTTAGCTCCAACTACAAAAGGTACCTACGAGTAGCTAACAAATCAGTTTTTTTTAGCTTCCGCAGTTGGTTAACATGATAAGATTGAATTTAATTACTTACCTTATTCTTTTAGGTATGGGAAGGTACGAGACTGTGTTCACTCATGAGATGGAAAGAGAGCTGGTTGCACATATAAAGTTGCTGGAAACCAGATTGTTTGGTTTCACACGGAAGGAAGTTCTTGAATTGGCCTATCAGTTTGCAGAAGCGAATAATATTGCTCATAATTTTAACAATGAAAAGAAAACCGCTGGTAAAGAGTGGCTGGCTGGATTTCGTCGAAGAAACCCAGACATATCTTTGAGGAAACCCGAAGCAACTTCAGCTGCGAGAGCCCAAGCCTTCAACAAGCCGCAAGTAGCCCTATTTTCAACACTTACCAAGAAATTATTCAAAGCAATAACATTTCTCCGCATAGACTATATAACGTCGACGAATCAGCTTTATCGACTGTTCAAAGACCACAAAAGGTGTTTGCTACCACTGGACGTAAGCAGGTTGGGGCTTTAACTAGTGCTGAAAAGGGGTCTCATGTGACTGTTGTTTGCTGCATGAGTGCAAATGGTCATTTCATCCCACCGTGCCTAATTTTTCCTAGAAAAATAATGAAACAGGAGTTAATAGACGAAGCGCCAACCGGTAGTTTGGGAATTGCACAAGAATCAGGTTGGATGACCACAGCTGTATTTTATAAATGGTTGGTGCACTTTCAGACGCATGTGAAAGCTAGCATTGAGGACAAAGTGCTTTTGATAGTTGATGGACATATCAGTCATAAAGGTATAGAAACTTTAACATTCGCAAAAGAGCATGGAATCATTATGGTATGCTTACCGCCTCACTGTACACACCGCATGCAACCCTTGGACGTATCTTTCTATGGTCCACTGAAGACCTATTTTAATCAAGAAGTGAGCACTTGGTTAAAGAGCCATCCAGGCCGAGTTGTCACTCACTTTCAAATAGGTTCCATTCTCAACAAAGCTTATGGTAAAGCAGCAACAGTCCAGACGGCAGTGAATGGGTTTCAAAAAACAGGTCTCTGGCCTGTCGATCGAAACATATTTCCCGATTATTTATTTGAGCCTGCGGAGACGACAAATATCCCCTCTCTCCGCAAATGCAAAACTCTCCGGTAGAGTCCGAAGAAGGCTTATCAACAGCAGAAAACCTATGTATTTTCTCAGCAGATCGACCTCAGGTTGAAGATGGCTCTACATCACTGATAGTTGCGAGTACATCAGTCAACCCACCTACTACCTCCACATCCACAGCCCAATCTAAAGACAAAGCTCCTGCAATACCTATGACAACTTCAGCATCTAGATTGATACTCCGAGATACAAATATCAATGTTCCAGTAAGCGTGTTATCTCCAGTGCCGGCAGGAATATATGTGACTGGGCAAGGCAAAAGAAAACCACGAAAAAAACCAACAGTATTGTTGTTAACTTCAACCCCAAACATGGAAGAAGCTAAAGCAAAATCTGCTCCTCCACCTGTCCCAAAGAAAAAAACGAGAAAGGCAACAAAAGCTTTGAATTTCAGTTCTGATAGTGAAAACGATTTCACATCGCAATTTGACACTGAAGATGGAGATGAAGATTGTCCTTGCATTTATTGCAACGACCTCTACTCAAGGTCTAAGCCGAAGGAGGTTTGGTTACAGTGCTTGATATGTAAAAGATGGGCTCATGCATCGTGCGCAGATGTTCCGAAGAAGACGAAGTCTTTCACATGTGAACTCTGCATATAATGAACGGATTTTCATTACAAATTTGGTATGCCATTTTGTACATACCACCTATGTCATTTTACCCGCCCAGGGCGGACAAAACGGTTTTTATTCAAGTTTTTTAGATATTAGCAATAATTATATTATTATTGTTTTTAAATGATTGATCTCTTTATTCCGACTAAGTAATGAATCAAAGAATATAAAGATACATTAAGTGTTGAAAAGTATGAATAAATAAAGATTTTATGACTGATTTAATAACTAGTATGTCATTTTGTACGCCTCTCCCCAACTTAAATTCGTCCTTTGTTCCCGCCGCGTACTGTTCAATAAATTTCGCTAAACTGCAGTCACCTTCATCAAAAGTTATTATTTTGGTACCAAGTTCCAGGTCCAGGACCGTTTGAGAGTAAATATCGTAATTCTCACGTTGACAGAGCACTACTTGAGGCTCGGTTGTTTTAAATAGTGTTTTTATTTCGGCTGAAAAAATTAAAACTACAATGAAGGCGGCCGTGTAATGTTGGCGGGCTGTAGAATAGCACCACGGCGAACCGAACTGCTTAAAATTTCTAGTCACTCGTGAAGTCAATTACCATATTTAAAAAAAGTATCGATGCCCAAAACGGGCAACCCATTTAACAGACCCGCATAGTACGGAATATGTATATCCAAATGGTTTTTTCCTCCTATAGCCAACACGTCTCCCGGCTGAAGGCCGAACCGTCTGAAGCTTCTCGCTAGTTGGATGGAGCGGGATAGAACGGATGCAAACGTCTCCTTTTCGCCAGTGGCTGCGTCTATCTGAGAAAAAGCGTATACTGAAAAATTAATGCTACATTCGTCATCGTCTAATCACTGTGGGAATAAGCTCCGCGCTATCGTAACATTTACTAATAACATTTTTTTTAACATCACAGGTATGCTTTTCTGAAATTAGCTCAAAAATATGA
The DNA here is from genome assembly GCA_914767545.1 of Sesia apiformis. Lineage (NCBI taxonomy): Eukaryota > Metazoa > Arthropoda > Insecta > Lepidoptera > Sesiidae > Sesia > Sesia apiformis. The sequence continues at coordinate 4,635,376 of OU611968.1, forward strand.
GCTTATCGATGTGTATATTCGGTTCTAATCCAATTTGTCCAAAATATAAACAAACATATCGACCTGAAGTAACAGACACGACGTTAAATTAAATATCGAGGCAATAATTGTTTAAATATCCATCGAGAGTACAATTTTGTTCTTGATTTAAAGCTAAATGTTGAGATATTTCTTTAATTCAAGGCCGTATGTATCAATTACATTAGACCGCCGTGTTTGTGTACATTTTGGACAAAATGGGCTGGAACGGAATACAGCAAATGTATCTCCACTGCTTGGCCACAATCTTTGGCCGAAGAAGAAATCAGCTGATAGTGGCTATATGAGAACAGCTTACGAGGTGTATACGGAATGTGCCTAATCGAGGTTTTTCGTAAGTTCAAAACCATGTATTCTGCTCATAATTTTGAATTAATTGACATACATAGGTACTATATATACATTTTTTTTTATATACCTATATATTTTTCTAAAAAATTGTGCTCTAACTTTCACATTTGAATGAAAAATTTGCTAAAACCTCAATAAAATTATTACTTATTTGCAGAAAAAGATTCGTAAAATTTTAATAAAAATTAACTCAGAATTATGAATGCAATCCATGATTTAAGGATTCGTGAAAGGTGTGGTTACACTCTGATAAATATTTTTATCTTTTAATGTTATTATATTACACATCTTTAGATAATTCGAATAATTCTTAACACTATTCTACCGATTTGTACCTTTAGTTATTTCCATTCAAAGCTTTATTAAAGAGTAGTTTTCCTTTACGTTTTAATTACAAACAAATTATCTTATCATAATATTTATCTTATCGTTGATTTACTTTATTCCTTTGTCCGTAGTATGGAAAGATCACCTCAGCGATAAGGGTGACTATTATACAGAGAGGGACACTCATTTCTATACGGTGTTAACTAATTGCAATATATTAGTATAAGCATGGGCGTAGCCACGGTTGGGCAGGTTGGGGCGTTGGGCCCCTCGGCATAGAAAAAAAAAATAACAGACTTTCTGCATTATACTACCTCTATTTAAATTATAAGAAAATTATTTGCTTTACCCTGGATAAAATCCCGACTACGTCCTTGAGTACAATGAGGAATTATAAACATAACCGGTGTCGTTGAGGTTTTAATTTTGCATCATTAGAATTCAAATACAGTGGCGAGTGCCCCTGTGAATTAAACAACGACGGACATCCGAATACAAAAATAAAGAACAAATGAAATAAAAGTAAAATGTAATGTAGTTACAACAAAAACCACAACTACTACTGCTTAAGAATGGAAGGATTGTGGACATCCGTTTATTAGGTGTGAGTACCGTGTTTCCTACTATCATCTGATTTTCTCCCCTATTCATTGCTACAATTTTATGGAAGCGTCAAAGCCCATTGATGTTTAATAGAGACGAGACGGTTCGATACTGTCATTTATCGCCGTGTTTAAATTTCATTTGTTGTTTACTTATCTATGTTTAATGACATTGTAGAATAAGAAATTAACATGTTATGCGATCACTTGTGTGTATGAAATAAAAATGAAACATAAAGAGCGATTAGTCGAGTGTCAGTAATACTCTATCTACTTATATCTATACATCGTAACAGAGAACTAAACATTTAAAAAAACAGACAGTATCCAAAACAATACTTTTTTGGAATTTTTGTCTCTCTGTTTGTTTGAATTTTATCTACGTATAGGCCCTTATGAGGGCGTATAATTTTGGGTCGAGTATAGTATAGTGAGTATTCGAGTGTAGTGAAGGAAGAACCCAGGTGACTAAGCTACGAAGAGATAGCTACAACCCAATGCAGCAAAATATAGTCAAAAGTCCACTCGAACAGGCAGACGTAGTCGCGAGCAGCGCTAGTTTCTCATAAATAGATGTAATTGGTCTATCTAATTTTAATATTAGTGACTAACTTTTTGCATTACGTTCGTATCAGCCTATAACGACCGACTGCAGGGCACAGGTCCCCATAGTAAATCCCTAGGTGGTGTCGTGCCGTAATCCACCCCGCGGGCCAATGGTGAATGTCGTCACAAACACAGTAGTGCCATTACGTGCACGCTTGAGCAACAGAAACAGTCACAGCTCTCCACCTCAAATATTCTCAAGCCCATATTTACTTAATTTATTTTGAATTTGAAAAAATATTTTTAATGATTAAGGGTTTGTTTTCTTGTATACCTATTTGTCAAATTAACATAGTAATATCAACTTTATAGTACAGTCATTTGTTAGGTGTGCCTGTTACCTTCTATAAAAAAAATAACGACAGCTATTTATCCTTAAAATATAAATATATATATTTTATAAAGAGTGAACGAAAAATTGGCTGTATGCAAAACCGATACCAAAGGAAGATAAGAAAGAACATTTATTTCACTACGGCACAGTGCACACAATAATAATTAGTCGACAGGACATGAAGCGAATAACAAAACGAATTTTAAATAGGTAATAATTCCGCGTGCCCCAGCGCCACCGCACTGAAAGGGTGTTCAACTCAGCACTAGGTATGTCGGAAACAACTAAATACTTTCTGACGCTGATTCAGAATGTGTTCAGAAGTAACGGAAAAGGTAGTTGAGATGAATCTATGTACAAATACTCAACGTGGCTAAAGTGTGTTGAAGTTCTTTTGGAACTCCAAAGGGCCATATCAAATGAGACTATGAAATCCCTACCAGGTGTGAGAAAATTAAGGAATCTCCCTGTACTTACCTATAATTTAATTAAATATTTTTATCAAGCGATTTGTCTAATAAAAATTAATAACTGATAACTAACTGATAATAAATTAATAATAGATAATAGTACCTACGCATTCTAATTATCTGTTACGTCAGACGATAGACAATTGTGATAAAATATGAATATTTTGAGTATTAACCTAATGCTCAAAGTATGAACATTATTACTTTAAGAGCACATAATATTCTTTTATATAAAGAAGGCGACAGGCGAGCAGATATACACTGGTGGTAAGTAGATATTGTCGTCCGTCGACATCAACGACACATGCCAATTCAAACATAATCGAATCATAACGAGAACAAAAGAGATGCTATGGAACGTCATAGTAATGAAATATTGGAGGAAATGCGGGAATCTGATATCTGCTCACGGCTTGTAGGGTCAATGAGGGATCGTCTGCAAGCCGTAATAGAAGCAAACGGCTACACCCTAAATTAATATCGTTATGTTTACATGTGATATATTTATGTCATTTCATTGACATTCAAGGCCGTTTCCTGTTATTTCATTACTATAGTCCAGTTTGGAACCATTGTAGACTTTTAGGGTTTAGATTGAGTCACACAGTGTAATTTAATCATGCGTAATGGGTAATATAAAGAAAAAAGTTATTTTGTTGTCTATTATAATAAAATGAATAGACTGACTTGTTTTATTAGACCAGCCATACTCAAAGTGTGCTCCGCGGAGCCCTGGGGCTCCGCAAGGCCCCTACGAGGGCTCCGCCGAAATAATATCAACCTAAAGAACGAAGCACATCAAGTCTTATCAAGTTATCACATAATAGCCGAAAATGAGGCGACACGCAGCATAATAAATCTACAATAATGCTACGATCAAAAACTATGCACACCGTTGTATCATAAGAGTTTAAAAACATGGAATGGAAACAATTTCATCAATTTACGTAATGTACCCATTTTTGTATGATTTTCATTAAAGAATAACAATAAAATTAAGTTTTGCTTATTTTAGGGCTCCGTAAAATATTTAATGGTTCAAAAGGGTTCCGTCGCCAAAAAAATTTGAGAATCGCTGCAATAGACGAACATACTTTTAAAGATAAAATAGGTTGATCTCTACATATTACTAGAAATTATTCATTTCAAAATAAATTATCAGTTTCATCAATTCCTACTAGGAACACGCAGCAAAGCGTTGTCGTCATTACAATAAATGATAAAGACAGCAGTAGTAAATGTCAGATTGTTCTCAATCTAAAGTCAGCGAATTATTTTTCTTTAACGTGTAACGACCGTACATGAAATATTTTTTGAAAAAGTGATTGCTGTGTAAATAAAGTACCTACATGTGATAAACAGCCCAAAACAACAATTTTTGGAATGTTCGTCTGTCAGTCCGCCCTCACCCAAAAACCCCTGGACGAATTGTAATAAAACTTGACATAGTTACTATAACTTATATGCTGGGCACATATTGGGTTAACATGGTACTTTTTATCCAAATACTAGCTGTGCCCGGCATGCGTTGCATGCCCGGTAATTTTTTTGCACATAATATATAGCCTATGTCCATCTGGAATAATGTACCTTTCAAATGGTGAAAGAATCTTTCAAATAGGTGCAGTGGTTCGGAGATTACCCTCCACATACACACAAACTCACAAAATTCGCACTCTCTCTTTATTATATTCAAATAAATTAGGTATGAAGTTACCACGGGGATCACAAGTTCACATGGACAAAGTCGCTGGCACCGCTACCATAATATATAATAATACCTGAAAAATTTCGTTCGGGTATTTTGAAATCCAATGCAGGAAATAGTGTCCCAGATGTTTATTGTTTTTATTGACACTTGACATTTTTACCAGTAAGTTATAATTTCACTCGGTTGTTATTTCGCTTGCCTTTTTGCACTGACTGGGTAAGTGCACTATAACAGATTAACCAAACAGGTAAGTCTATTTATATTTCTATATTTATCGTAGATAATTGCTATTATAGACACACAAATATTTAAATAGTGTAACTATGAGATATGGAAGTGAACAAATACAGATTACCTACTGATACAATGAAATATCTAAAAGCTCTTACCTACTCAATGTAGCTATCCCGTCTAGCGTAAAGAAGACGGCAAGACAGTGCCTCTTCTTCTAAATATGATTATAGCCAGGGACGTATCCAGAATTCAGTTTCGGTGACAAATAAATACGAATGGTTCAGCTAGTTTATTTCACGTTAGGTACTTTGCCAAGTTGCTCCAGCATAATTTGACCGACTTTAATTAGAATCGACATTAGTATTAAATTGTTTAAATGACATTTTTGTTCCCCATACCATTAGTATTAAATATAATAAACCAAACAAAAATAAGAAGCGTATATTTGTTTCCATCACATTTTGTGTATATTTCACATGTATTTTTACATTCTGCAGAACATTTTATCTCAAAAGTACATGAATGTGAGTCAGTGGGTGATTTGACATTTATTATATTTCATAATACATATTATACGACTTAGTTTTAAACGATAAACTATACAATTTTGATAAAATAATAATAATGATTACTATCATTACTACCGCTTTACTAAGCGGTGATAACTATTCTCAATTAACATTCCTGAGGTTGTAAATTCGAACTCCAGACAATTAAAGAAAGAGCGATAGCAGCGCCATTCGGTTCATCATTTCCCGTATGTTTTAGAAATAAAGTGTTGTTTTAGAGGTCGTATCCAACAACGAATAATTTATATAGACATCGAAGTAATCGGGTCATATACCTATCTAGTTTCTTGAATCATGGAAGTAGTGGAACATAACAAGCTTTTGTACATCCCATTCGTTTCATTAGGAATAGTAAGTACCATGGAACATCTAAGATCGAAGGGTCGAAATTCTTTTTCCGGGATTTTTTAAATGGTTACACCGTCATAATTTTAAAATTAAGTTATGGAATATGGATAATAGGTTCCATTTATGACGTAAAAACTTACTAAGAACGGATTTCTCAAAATTCAGCCCTTAAAGGAGTGAAACGGGGTGTCAAAGTTTCAATGGAAAAGAATATTTGATCATTCAAATAACTTAAAACTTCATATAAATACACAATACAAATAATTAATTATGTTTGACCGTTATTTAAAATTGTGTGAGAGGGCTAAAATACACCCTGTCAAATTTTGTGTGGAATATCAAATAAACGCAATTAAATCAACGCTAGCGAAACCAAAGGCTACAACCAGTTTAGTATAACTTTGAAGGATATAGATGTTATTCGGACGCCTTGGAATCTAATACGTCCCTGGTTCAAAGATCGTCACCCTCGTTAAAGTCAATAAAGCAACTCTACAGTTCATAGAGCTCTTAAACTCTTGATATGAGCAGAGTAGAGCCAGTGTAGATAGCGTGAAGTATTCTTCAATAAGTGAAGTATGTACGTACGAGTATGTACCTATATGTGTACCTATGATAACAAATAAATTCTATTACTATTATTATCTTTTTTTCAATAACAAATATAAAGGTTTTAAACGTGGTTAGTGTTATAGGGGGTCACGGGCTCCGACAAGTGTTCTCCTAAGTTTAATTAATTGTTTGTGATATGAAAATGGATGATCAAGGTTGTCTGACTCTAATTTATAGATTTATTTCCTTACAATACGGCAAGTGTTCAATATGGCTGCTTTTTGATTGTGAACTCTTAAATGTATATTATTGGAGTTATTGATTCCGGTTATTGTTACTGCTATGGGGACTACTGTTCATCGTCCATGCTCGTTTGATTTCTTCCTCTAATTTTGTATATTTCTTGACTGTAATTGTGTACTGGTTGTTGTTGGTATTTGATACTGCAATGTCTATTATATACGAATGCTAATTTGTTATGTCAATTTTTTTATTTATAGAAAAAAGGCGACACATACTGTCCATCTGATGATAAGGGGTACTGTCGTCCATAGACATCCACAATACATGCCATCATCAGTCCAGAATGACAAACGTTGTTACGCCCCCGGATGCGCTACCTACCTTTGCAGATTAAGATATGGATCGGAAAAATGGGGATTGATACGATGGGATGAGTACGAGCTTGTGCATATGTCAATCACTACACTACCGAAACACGTACGTTTGGGAAATACGATTAAGTAGGAAATGCATTTGAAGGTAGTCTTCTGTGAGAGAGGGGTAACGTGGCCAGTCGAGTGAGCCCACGGGCTGTGGGAATGCAGCGTGCATTCTTACTGTTATATCCAGTCTATTATGGTGTATGGTGTGGTCTATTAGAATAGTACCTTAGGTCTTATTATTATTAGATTAAAATATAAACACTACGGTTATATACAGCTAACCTTTTGCTCGGGATTCCGCTCGCATAGTAGTACACATATTGATGTTTTGTACACTTTTCAAAAGAAATACTGTATAAAAATCGGTCCAGTAGAACCAAAGTTATAAGGGAACAGACAAAAAAAAAGGACAGACATGTTGCGTTTTATAACTATACAGCAGATATAATCCGTAACCAGAAGGTTGATCGTCCCCTGCCGGACATTGGCCTCCTCTCATACACATCGTCTCGTGGATCAGGGATGTACCATATACTTTAAAACTGCACGCTGACCAAGCGGGTTGGCGAGTCCACTCTTTTAAAGGTGGTGTAGTTCCTCAGAGCTTGTGGTAGCGACTTCGTTATCCCATCGCTTTATACGACACCCGCGGGAAGAGATGGGTTGATCTATTCTAAAGCTGGACAACACCAAGCGCCCGTAAAGAATACACAATACTTATTAAATATATTTTAAATTACTTATTTTACATTTAACACTAATGTCTAGGTCGACCTTAGAGAATTCAGAGAAGGTATTCTAAAGCGCGATAGGTAATTTTACCTAGGACACACTGAAAATAATATTTTTTTCCGATCGAGCATGGGACCGCTGCCCTAAATATCAGTGGCCCCATACGACACCGAAGCCAGTTTTACTTATTGCTCTCCGAAATTTGTAATGTGCGTTCAAACAAACATACAGACAAACATTCGATTATGATACTTCAAGAAAGCTGTGAATAGGATTTCGCAAGAACTTTATAAAATAAGTCTGGATATAAAGTTACGGTCCTGAAACACGGCGTCTGGTGGTGGGCCTAATCCATAAGTTCAAGTCGCTCAAAGAGCTATGGAGATCCAAAACGAAGAGATTCGTCAAAGGATTCAAAGTTAACGACATAACTCATAGAATCAGAACGCTCAAATGGTAATGGACAGGTCATAATTGCCGCAGGTCCCAATGGAGTTTACGAGTCCTCTGGAGGCCCTCTGGTCAAGTGGACTGACGATTTGAAGAAGTTTGACAGTGGTAGTTGGATGAGAAAAGCCGAAGATCGTGTGTGGTGACGAGCGCGGGAGAGACTTATATCCAGCAGTGGAAAGATGTTATAGAATTGTATCGAAAAAAAGTATTACTTTTTACAGATTATTACTTTTGGTGTACTTACGCGTGAAAAGTGATTCCATGTCTTGTTTTTGCTCCTTGAGTGATTTGTGCACTGAATAAATGCACAGGAAAGCATTTTTAAATGTATTTTCCACTACAAAACTGTGTTCACCATGTGAGCGTATCACGTGTAAGCAAATCGCTGTTCTATCGGTGACTAAACGAAGCAAGTCCATTAGACTCGGTTTTGTAGGACCGCGTGTGGTAAGTGAGTAACATATTTTCCTCCTTTTCATTTAATCTAAGCCCATGATGCCAGATCATGGAGATGTTACCGCCGTCACTACCCCTCGGCCTTCTGATCCGACATATATTTTTGCTACATTCATCTTTTGGTATCAGTAAATTTATATGAACTCATTTTTTTTATTTTTATTTTAAGGAACTTCTATGCCTTGGCATATGTCAGTTCCATCGTACCCTAAACTTACATTCTACGATAATAATATAGGTACCAATATATCAGCCCTGGTGAGAGCTCACGAATCTGTACAATCCACGAGTTAATACTCCACGCGAAATAGATTCTCCGAGTATCTTATGGAACATACAAACATCATTCTTGTTCAGATAGGGAGCCTTCACTAAGGCCTCCCGTTCCTGTTGACACAATCCACCAACACTTGTTGGTGGATTGTATCCGACAGACAGACAGACAATAATTCTAAAAAAAGAATGAATAAATAGGAACTCTAAATGTTAACCCGTTACAAAGTTACAATTGTGTCATGTATCATTAAAAATAATAAATAAAAAATATTAAGTATAAAAAGAATAAATAAAAAATATAAAAAAAAAGTTTCGGGCCCGACCGAAGTTCGAACGAACGAAGTGATAAAACCCTACTCTGACTTTCCTTCGTTTGGAGCTCTATATATCGGACATCTCCGATTATTTGAAAGATGAGATATTTATTTGAAAGATGAGATATTGTCATCGTGAAATTTGACGTTTGATCTCCAAGTATCTGTTGTCAAAATCTATATTTCGATCGTTGTCTCGTGCGATCGGAAGGAATAGTTTCAAATGTCAAATGAACTTCGTTCAGGCCGATATATCGTAGTGAACGTTTTCGTGGCCTACCATGAATTCCATTATACCATATTTCGGTAGATTCCAAATCTATCGAAATATTTTTCGGTAGATTCTTAAATCTACCGAAATATTGGCCAAAACTTCGTTTTTCGTGTTTTCGGAGTAGATCCTCTGATTTGCAAAAACTATATTATGTACTGTATGTATTTACACAAATAATTATGTTGATCAAATGTCACTAAAGTCGTTATCCTTTACTTATTTATTAATTAAAAAATATCTAATCTACATCTAGAAATGCTGTGGACACCTGTTTGATGGTAAAACGTATGTGATTACGGCTATGTTGATATCATATTTGTGATAAGTAATAATTAAAATGGTAAACAAGTAATTTAAAATATAAATCTTTTAAATTAAAAGTTCATACCCATACCCTCTTTTAAATTAAAAGGGATACGGGAAGGGAAAAGGATTAGGGCGGAGAACAAGCTCTGGCACCTCACACTGACTTCCGAAGCACGATTCTTTCTTTATTGCACAAAGTGCAAAAGTAGGAATTGAGTCACTTATAATCACTTATTTATAGCAGATAGAATTCTTTCACGAAGGTGGGTTACCGTTAGTAGTGGCTGTGTTCGTACAGGTACATGGTTTTAATGTGCGCCGCAGCGTCGAGAATCTAACCACGTATTTAAATATCCGTATTTACTCATGTGACTCAAGTTTATTAGTCTTGTTAAAAAATGCGAAATGGAGTGGTATGCCACTTTATTATCGTTTATAAACTACGGGTTTATTTCTGACTATCTAAGGAATCGGACGATTTTGGGATTCATATTAAGTCTATTATCGTCAATTTACGATGAATCTGAAATTCATCATAACTATGTACTCTTTCCTCATCAGTCGAAAAATTCTAATCAATGTGGAAAAAACAATATCTGACGAAAGTGGAATCTGGCGGATGTGTCTTAAGTAAAAAGTAGCGTCAAGCGGTGAAGTGACGACATGTGATATACGATAAAAAAAACAAATTAGAATTTTGAAAATGGAACTCTCGGCTTGTCAAACGCCATTAAATTTGCAAAGCTGCCATTTGTTTTTTAATTCTGGTGGCAATTTGAAAATTAAGTGTTTACGGAAAAAAATATTTAACAAGAGGACACTTTCGTTCAATGATTTTTTTATGATTTTCTTTGCGATCTAAACCAGAAACAAAATTATAAAAGACTTAAGTTAGCATTTAGTGATGAAGCCTCATCCAATGCCACTGACGATGTTCGGCGGACGATGTTCTGCGACGGCGGTGAAAAACATCAAATCTGTGCGGTTAATGATTGAAGCAGACAAACGAACGACATATCAGCAGATATGGGTATCATTCGGTATTGGTATGAGTCAAGTTCAAACTATTTTACACAATCACCCACGGGTAAGGAAGCTTGGTGCTAGATGAATACCTCACAATTTGAACGGAAGCTCAAAAACACTGTTATGTGGAATGGTGTCTCCACTGCTGTATGGATGTTTGAGAAATTCGACAATGGTTCATCAAATGCTGTATTTAATAGTAATAGGTGATGAAAGCTGCATCTACGGCTATCAACCTGAAACTAAAGGACAATCTGCGCAGTGGGTCTTTCATTTCTAAGAGTTGCCGACGAAAATGACGAAAGGACGGAATTGGCAGATCTGGCCACTTTGCTACTATAACTTTAGAAAATGAAAGCACAGTAACTGCGGGCTGGTATGTGAACACCTCCTTGCCCTCTGTTTTGGAAAAAGTCAAGGAACGACGCTCACGAAGCAGAATGAACAATGCCCCAGCTCACTCCGCCAAACAAACGAAGCGATTTTTGATAAGGTACTGTAAATGTAGAATTAATAGGCCACCCGCCATACAGTCCCGACTTTGTGGCCTGTGATTTTAATTTGTTACCTAAAATTAAGGATGAACTCAGAGTAATACGTTTTATGAATGCAGAAGAAGCAGGAACGGCTTTCTAAACGGCTGTTGAACAGGTGCCTAAAGAAGGGTGGGCTGAATGCTTCACACAGTACCTACCTAGTTTCATCGCATGAGAAAAGTGTATCGATTATCGTGGAGATTTTGAGAATACTTCGAAAAACAATAAAACAACTTCCATCTTTATATCTAACTAGCGACCCGCCGTCGCTTCGCTTCGGTTTATCAGGTTTTCATTTCAATTTTTTTTTCAAAATTTCATAATAAAATATAGCCTATATTAGACACGGATAATGTAGCTCTCTAATTGTGAAAGAATTTTTGAAATCGGTTCAGTAGTTCCAGAGATTACGCCCAACATACCCACAAACAAACACACAATTTTACCTCTTTATATATTAGTATAGATATAGATTTCATTTTTGAGATTCTAAAAACTTTCAGTGTCACCCACGTAACCTTAAAAAAATATCGCCGAATGTATCAACAAACTACCAGGCCCAGGCACAACAAACTAAAATGGAAAATAATATGGCTTTTGTCACAAAAATTTTTTTCATGAATACATATTTTTTTATCATTCCCATCTTTTCATATTTCATTCAATTTCATTTTATTCGAAAATTCGGAATACCATCGATGTTCTCCATTTTCTATAATTTCTAGTTTTTCGCCGGAAATTCCGGAACCGGTGTAAACCCATAGTTAACACTCATAGTCTGTCGAATAAGTTATTGTAGGTACTTGGGTAAATTTTTAGGACATTGAAAAATCTATGTGAGCGTGATTGTGCGATAATTTTCAATACTTCAATTTTATCGATTATTTATTTATTTATTATAAAATATACGATTTGTAATCATCATAGTTATTATCAAATGAAAGACAGGTCTTTCAAATAAATTTTCCTAATTGTAATATTTTATTTATTTCTAATTGCCAGGAAAATACAATCATTAAAAGAAATTAAGTTTTTTTTATAGGGAAGTAGACGGTCGATTGTAAGTGTTACCGTTGCCCATGAACATCTGCAACACCGGGAGGTATGCGGATACGCCGCCGACCTTGCAATACAGTTTTCTTGAAGAAACCCAAATCGAAGCATAATGGAAAGACCTCTTAAAGCAGTAATTGGATATAGATGCATGGAAAAATATATTGTGCATAATCATTAATCAGTGATAATACAGTGATAATAATTAAGGTATCAAAATTAGATATTTATGATAATAAATGTACACTCATCTTCATGACAACGACGCGATGAGGGCTCCCAAGCCATCAATTTTTTTCTTTTTAAAATCTGTCGTGTACCTGTGTAATCTGTGTAATCGTGTAATCTAAACGTGTAATCTGTAAATTTACAGTAACTTATTAGACAGACTACGCTAGTATAGCCTAGGTATTCTGTTTACGTCAAATACTTGGCAATCGTAGTAAAAATGGCTGCGGGATTCACAAAGTAACGACCAGGATGTCAAGATAGCATTTAGAATCTGGCCGGCTGTCGCGTCTCATTTGAAAACAAAACAATATCTTATTTTAATCTAAAAATGCACGTTATTTATTATTTGAAGGTCACTTCTCCGCGCTAAAGGAATCCCGCTCATAAAGCGCTCAACACGTATTGTATTATTATTGATTTCGTGCTGTGATATCATCGATATAGGTACATGATAAGAAAGAAAAACTTTGATCCTCAAGTGTCTACAATATCTACATATTTCCGAGAGAAAGGTAAAATGTCCATATATTTTAATTTACTTACATAATTACAATGATATTGAACTATTGATTAATTGTTTGATTGATTTATCGATAATAATTAATTCGCTTTTTTACTATATTACTTAAAGCATGTTACTGTATTATCAACTAAGTTTTTGAAATTGGTGTTATTGGTATAATCGACGTATAAAACAGAAATTAAACGAATAAAACTCAATTTAATAGGATATAACCTTGAAAATATTTTTAGGTGGGGAGTGCTATTAATACTCGTATCTCATACGAGTATTAACTCATAGGTGGTTGTACGAGCATTATAGAGGAATAACGTTGTAATGAGGTGATTTTGTAATAATTTGTGACTTACAAGTCATTTATCTCGATCATTTTTCACAATATTTTAAGTTTTTCATATCTTCCTCATGTAAAAGACAGTGTGCTTGTGCACACTTGGGCCGACACATCTCAGTGTTAACAAGACTGGTTACGGTTATTATCTCAGAAAAGGGACCTTTCTGTGGGATCTAGTTTCGCAGTTATTGAGATTTAAGTGAAATCTTTTAATATTCTTTCGTTGCTTTATCTTGAAAATCAGATTTTAGAACATGTCTCAACTAAAATATAATCTAGAAGCGACGGAATTTTGAAGTTAAAACATTTAAACTAAAGTCCACACTGACAACAAAATCACTTCGCACAAATAACACGTGGATAACACAAGTCAACAGATAACAAGATAATGTTTTATTTCACAGATGTCTTCAATTATTCCCATAACGTTGGTAGGCGACAACTTAGGTAAGCGACATCGGCATTTGAATTCCCTTGTCAACGAGGCTTATCTACAACAAGTGCCTTTTCAGTGTCTTCAAGACCTACCAGAAAGATCTCCTGTAGACCGCATATTCAAGATCGATCTTGCTTCCAAATATAAAAACGTAGTTTATATAATCCAGAACTTAAAAGAGGAAGATATGTTATATGTTAGCAGAGCGCTAAAATGTTTTTGGCTTCTGGACTCTGAATATTCCCACATTGTAAATCCCACTTATTTGGAGGAGGTATTATTTCCAGTAATGTTAACTACGGCTGTAAATAAGATGAGACACTGGGTACAATTACATTTACGCAATGCTGGAAGACTACAAGGTTTCTATCAATACTATTATGATAAGAAGAACTTTGATCAAGCCATAAAATTCCTTTACAACTGTACTCTTCAATTCATTTTGAGTCGGGTCGTAGATACGACTATATTAGAGCGACTGACACCACACTCTTTAAAAGTTCTAAGTGAAAGATCTCCTCAGGTTGCTAAATTATATTTTGACAATCTAGAAGCCAATGAAACCTTAGTGTCGCGTTATTTAAAAGAAGAAAGAAAATACTTTCTAAATCTAAAATGTGTCTTGAAATTAAATGCTAATATTTACCTAGACATAATAGAAAAATATTTCAATCATTATTCATTTAAACCTCTTAGATCGGCGGCAACTAAATACATTATGACTTTTAATAAACATAGATTCCTTAATAAACCTGAGCTCTATTCATCCTGGCTGCTCAACACGGCAACTTTGGCGAAATGCTTAACTGGTGATGAAATAAAAGACCTGGTATTGAAGCTAGCGGGAGCTGAATATCTTAATTCATGGTTTTCATATAAGAACGTGGAACCCTTAATCAAAGCCCTAGGCGTTCAGGACAGAACATTGATAAAAAAGCAAGTGTTTATTGACAAATGCTTTAGTGACAAAGTACACAATTGGCCGTATACAACACCTTCTCCTCCAAAAATAGTAAAAATTACAACCCATGTGTATCTTGATAAAGATAAAATACCAAGCGATGGTCGTTGTAAAACAAAGACTATTACAAAGAAAAGGATAATACGCCGAAAAGGAAAAATATGCAAAGTAAGAACACTATTAGATGAGTTATTTGATCGATATCGTTGTGTAAGTTTTGAGCGCACCCTGTACGAGTTGCGAACACGCATCTTGAGTGAAAGCAGTGCACAGAACCGTCAGTACATGATGCTAGTGTTGGTGAGTAAAAGCGGTGGGCGCGTGGAGAGCGTAACCACGTTAATGAAGCTACTGGTGGAGCGACACAGAAACGAACCAAATACTGTGCGTGCGGCTATAGTACGCAGTCTGGTGAAACGTGCGGCTGCATGGGATCTACCGCCCAATGTTTGGCAACTAGTGCTGCAATTTGCAAGTGATCTAGGTCTGGACGGCGCCTCTGCTGAGGTAGTGTGCCGCGAGGGACTGCATGCGGTCGTACTGCGCGACATCCTGAACAACGTTAACAGCGAGCTGCCTGTTCTCACAACCTTCCTAAACGACTTCTCACCGCTGGACGAGTACTCACTGAATGCCACCGAGAAACATCGAGTGTGTGATGTACTACCTGCACTACTATTGGCTGCAGTTGACGCTGAACCTGCAAGTGCGTTCAAACGGCTCGAGCAATTGCTCATGACGTTCGATGCACATCATATGCATGCCGACCGCTATGTAAAAGTTGTAGCTACCATAGCCTCTACTGCAGCACGCTACAACCCGGAGACTGCAAAGCCATTACTGCGTCGTCTATTTGATGCCCGCATAGCGCGACGGGAGCTGTTTCGAGAAAATTTCGCTGTTGTTCAAACTGACGCCTCATACCTAAATGCACTTAAACACAACTCTGAGCTTCTGGCCTCTACACAACCGTTTGAAGAACTGCTTCAGCGACAAGAGTTTCGACATGATCGATATCTACGAACGCTGGTGATATATTTCTCGGAGGAGTCTGGACTTGCGATGCGACACTTAGTTGTTCTGCAGCGTATGATCACGGAAGTACCGCATGTAACTTTCGCACGGCCAACAGCACGGCTGGCCAGCCGTAAGCTGTGGCCTTTACTGTTAAAACTAGATCAAGAGACCACGAAAAGTGAATACAGAAGGCTGGCAGCTGCGATAAGGGGTAATGCCCATGTGGCTCGGCCCCCACTCGACATAACTACAATCGGGTGGCACGTAATTGGCGTCAAGGCAGTCGCCAACCGAGTCGCTGTGTGTAGCGAAGTCAGCGTGAACCAATACATTCAAGATTTACAGTTATGGAGACGTAGTGCTCGGTTAGCGGCTGCATTGGCAATGCGACCAGGGGTGACTACATCGGTATCGGCAGTGCTGAAGGCTGTGGGTTCGCTAAGACCAGGCGTGGCACTGCGTGCAGCTTTACGTTACTTTCGTCTCCGCGGCGAAGCGTCTGATCCACTTGTGTGGGATGCAGTTAAGCCGCTCTTGGAGCGACTTGACTTAACTTCAAATCGGTATGTACGGCTGCAGTCGGTACTCGGCAAAAATGATTGGATACCGTCAAGCTTCAAATTAGATTATTGGATGCATATGTTCAATACATTACGAAAGATTTCAATGAGGTGGTCCTTTGTAATTCTAAGTAAACTTTATAACTTTCTGCCCGAATTAGACGAACTATTTGTCTGTAAAATAATAGACGATTTTTTACAATTAGTTATAGAACCAAAATATTCTGATGAATATTTTCAAAGTTATGCAGTTTTATGCGTACAGATGATTGCTAAATATTTATTGCTCACAACGTCAGAAGAGATGCAAGAAAACAAAATCAAAACAATTGCTGAACCACTTTTTAATAATTTTCGTTGTCAAGTGGTCGTCAACAAAGAGCAATTTTGTCTCAATTCATTATTCGACAATTTTATTTTTTCTTTGAAATACACCAAAGTGTTTCTAGACCTTAATTATGTCCCGTGTATGCGTGTATTTGAAACAGTTATAAAGTTTATGCAAGACATTATGCCAATGGAGAAATATTTTGAAAAGTATGTGGATATCCATTTAACTATGCTCTATTTCAAATCAGTCAGACAAAGCATCAAACAAAGACCAGAATTTTTTGCAGACGAACTAAAGAAACATAATGAGGCAGTGGAAACTATAGGGTTCATATTTGGGAAATACATTGTACACGAAGCAAAGGAACTTCAAAGGACATATTTTACATCCATAATAGAACTGTATAAACCGTCCCTAATGAATTACATGATAGCTTACTTCTACCAAGACGAGAGCTGGTACAAGTTGTTGACGTTCATGATTAGGGGTATCCTAGACGAAAGTAGTGGAAGAGAAGAACAACTTATAGCTGAATATATTTTCAAGAAGCAGTATCATGGCTTCTCTGATTCTGTTAAGCATGAAATTTCGAAACATCTCTTGAAAACCCAAAACAAACAATTAACATTTTTCTTTTACGCAGATTTGGATCATATGGATAGGTAAAAGTGCAAAATGACGGTAGATTTCTCGGAAATGGTATAGACGTATTTATTTACTTTTAATGTTATACTTGTTTCTCAGGATATTATATAGATGGATTATATATTATATAGACACTCATAATTTGCATAGAGTTGTTATTCATAAATAACTCTATGCAAATTATGAGTGTGAGTCAACGCTTCCACATTATTTTTAACCATCGACTACGTGAAACCGGCTTGCACTTGCAGTTCCAGTTCATGATTTAGTGTTCAAATACGGGACGCATAAAACTTGCTTGTGTAGTTGAAAACACTTTCCAATTGTAACCTTTACTTTTCGAATATAATCAAATCATATCTTATTGAACTATTTTAGGATTTCCTTTATAATTATTTATATTTTTGGAATTTCACTACTAAGAAAGGCACCCCCTTTCGCAGGTTCTTTCCAGGCTTTCAATCTATTATAACTTCGGCTTTTTAAATTAAATATTTTCAAATAATGTAGCCATTTCAGTATCCACGGCTGGACATGCGCCTCCTCATGCACATTGTCTCGTGCATGATGTGAGACCTTAAAATGCCACGCTGGCCAAGCGGGTTGGCGAGTCCACTCTTTTAGAGGTGGTGTAGTTCCTCAGGGCTTGTGGTAGCCGCTTTATGCCATTTTACTTAAAGTGTTTACTTGATTTTACATTTATTGTCGAATCTGCCATTTTACTTACAGTGTTTACTTTATATTACATTTATTGTCCAATCTGCCATTTTACTTACAGTGTTTACTTTATATTACATTTATTGTCGAATCTGCCATTTTACTTACAGTGTTTACTTTATATTACATTTATTGTCGAATCTGCCATTTTACTTACAGTGTTTACTTTATATTACATCTATTGTCCAATCTGCCATTTTACTTACAGTGTTTACTTTATATTACATATTACATTTATTGTCGAATCTGCCATTTTACTTACAGTGTTTACTTTATATTACATATTACATTTATTGTCGAATCTGCCATTTTACTTACAGTGTTTACTTTATATTACATTTATTGTCGAATCTGCCATTTTACTTACAGTGTTTACTGTATGTTACTTAATATTTTCGTTTTATTAAAATTAATATGTTATTTATATACCTACCTAATACGTTTTTAACTTTTAAATTGTTTTAAGTGCTAATTTGATGTAATTTACTCTTTATTAAATTTGGGTTTATTATTAAACGTTCTTTTTATTAAACGAGCAGACGGGCCACATGATGGTAAGTGGTCACCACCACCCATGGTCACATGCAACACTAGGAAATGGAAATCTGTCGGGGCAAGTTCCGGTGAGTATGGTGGGTCAGGGAGAGTCTCCAGGTCCAGCTCTTGACGTTTTAAAACTGTCGTATGAGAAATGTGAGGGCGGGCATGGTCATTAAGAAGAAGTGGATATGAGCGATTGACCAAGCTTGTTTGCTTTGTTGCCAGCTTTTCCATCATCGTAAATAGCTCCTTACAGTACACATGTGTATCAATCGTTTAACCGGCTCACAAGAAACTGTAGTGGACCAAACTGATACCAGTAGCTTTTTATTAGTTATTTTGCAGTTTGGACATTCTTGGGCTGCAACTCCTAGATCCAGCCACTGATATGAACGTTTGCGGTTATCGTACAGCGTCGATTTCTCATTACAAGTCAAGATGCGATTCAAAATTCCTTCGTTTTTGCAACGGTGCAATAACATAGTGCACACTTCGACGCGTTGTTGTCGCTGATGTTCATTCAGATCATACAGTACCTACCCACTTCTCGAGGTTCTTTATTTTACCGATTTGACACAGATGAACCAACATTGAGAACTCAAATCAACAGATGAACTCAAACTGTACTTTGAGATGGATCTGCTTCCACTATAGCCTTTAATTCATCGTTACTAACCATGGTGGTAGGTCGTCCATGGGGCTCAACCATAAGATCGAAATTTTCAGAACGGAAACGTTCAAACCGATCACACCATCAATATTGTGAGCTGTCTGACTTGCGTTGGTGCTGCGACGAAACTCATATTACAAAATAGCACGAATTGTCAATTTTTCCATTTTATTTTCAAGACAATCGCATGAACAAAATTTAGATACAGAAAAACAAATGAAGTACTAATTTTGAAATAAGAACATCGTGGCTATAGAACAGAATTATCGAAACTCAAAGTGGCCAGTAATAAGATCGGTCATTTCATAGGTCACAGCACCTAATAGCTAAAATGAATTTAGGTACCTACATGAAAAATTTTGTTATCGAATTGTCGAGTTATCGTTATCGAGTTTTAATTGTCTATTCTAATCTATTCCAAGTTATTCAACATATATATATATATATATATACATTCCACATTATTTATATTTATAACAGCTCCACGTCCTAACTTTGTAGAAAAACCACATCTATATTTATTATATCTATCTATCTATATACCTGTATATAAAATGGATGTTGGGTATCTGAAATTAATAGACTTCGACACCGTTTGACCAATCACCATGAAAGTTGGCACATAATGTATTTTTCGTACCACTCGCTCAAAAAAGTGACATTCTATGCCACAAAAAGCGAACATAACAATAGTCATTTTTAATTTGTTAAAAACAGGGAAGGAAAATTGTACTGAATTTCATTCATCCTCTAGGGAGAGAATGTGATTTAAATTTGGAATACTTACCGAAATGTATACTGAACTACATCTGTGTTTACACCATTGAGTTTGTATATAAAGCATTATACATCATTTTGAAAAAGGAATACGCATTTATTATGCAGTTATGATTATTAAATAAAATTGCGAAAACCGACGAGGCTACACATGCCTAAGCTGTATGAGCTTGATGCCTTTGCTTTTCCGACAAAAAAATATTAGTCTAGGAATTTGCCGCGTTTTTGTTTTCTTCAAATACATAAACACTCTCTCTATCAATAATTGGACCAATGTTTCGAATGTTAACTTTTACTTTTAATTGTCATTATTTTTAATAAATGCTTATCTCATATTATTATTGTGTTAATTTTTTCGCAAATGGTACGAAAAGTAGAGAATTTTCCTCGGTGATAAAGCTGTCTTAGTCTTGGGTGAACTTAAATCCCTCACTACACTCAGGACTCGTCTTAAATCCCTCGCTTCGCTCGTGATTTAAGTTTTTAACACCCTCGCTACGCTCGGGAGTAAACCTCGAGTCCTTCGTTACGCTCGCGATTTAAATCGTCACCCGCGACAGAAAACACTGCTTTATCCCCTTGGTTAATAATCTACTATTTCGTACCACTCGCTCAAAAAAGTGACATTCTATGCCACAAAAAGCGAACATAACAATAGTCATTTTTAATCTGTTAAAAACAGGGAAAGAAAATTGTACTGAATTTCATTCACCTCTAGGGGGAGAATGTGATTTAAATTTGGAATACTTACCGAAATGTATACTGAACTACATCTGTGTTTACACCATTGAGTTTGTATATAAAGCATTATACATCATTTTGAAAAAGGAATACGCATTTATTATGCAGTTATGATTATTAAATAAAATTGCGAAAACCGACGAGGCCGTATGAGCTTGATGCCTTTGCTTTTCCGACAAAAAAATATTAGTCTAGGAATTTGCCGCGTGTCAAATTAACAAAAATATAAAACTTAATCCATCAGAGCCACAACCATCAACTTCCGGCATCTTATCTTCGTCCGTAACTCACGATGCACCACCACCACTATCTCCGACGTATACTATCTACAATGAAACGCAAGTTCCTCAGATGCAAGAACAGAGAAATACTCAAATCAACTCATCAACAATAAATGTACCAAACAAAAATGTAACTCTCTCTATCAATAATTGGACCAATGTTTCGAATGTTAACTTTTACTTTTAATTGTCATTATTTTTAATAAATGCTTATCTCATATTATTATTGTGTTATTTTTTTCGCAAATGGTACGAAAAGTAGAGAATTTTCCTCGGTGATAAAGCTGTCTTAGTCTTGGGTGAACTTAAATCCCTCGCTACACTCAGGACTCGTCTTAAATCCCTCGCTTCGCTCGTGATTTAAGTTTTTAACACCCTCGCTACGCTCGGGAGTAAACCTCGAGTCCTTCGTTACGCTCGCGATTTAAATCGTCACCCGCGACAGAAAACACTGCTTTATCCCCTTGGTTAATAATCTACTATTTTTAAGGAGAAGGTTTTTATGCTATCCACTTTGTTGTAACTCGCTACTAGATGGCGCTGCAGCACATCAACTTCTATACTGTTCAACCGATCGCCATGAAAACTGGAACACATAGGTATTTGAGCACGGAGAATATTTTGGAGCCATCGACTTTGTTGTAACTCACCACTAGATGGCGCTGCAGTACATCAACTTCTATGGCAGGACAACGTCTGCCGGGTTT
Organism: Sesia apiformis; assembly: GCA_914767545.1. NCBI lineage: Eukaryota > Metazoa > Arthropoda > Insecta > Lepidoptera > Sesiidae > Sesia > Sesia apiformis. The sequence goes on from OU611968.1 coordinate 4,657,078, forward strand.
TGCAAGTTATATATAAACTGATATCACAGAGTCGTGTAGTGTGTGGTGCCGGCTTTAGAACAACAGCACCCCATCCCTTTCCCCATGGGTGTCGTAAAAGACGATAAGACCGTTATCACAAGCCCCCGGGAACTACACTACCTCTAAAACATGGACTCGCCAGTCCACTTAGCCAGCGTGGCGTTTCAAGGCCATACATCTCCGTCTCCAGCAGTGGATGTTAAAAGGGCTGGTTTCGGTTTTGTATAGATTTTGGAGAAGAAACAGTTTATCTTAAATGTATGTAGTCTTCTCAGACGTGCATTTTCCACCCGTGGACAATGATACAAAAGAATAGAAGGTAAAAAATCATGGCAGTTGATGATACTATCTCTCGCAATTGCCTAGGTACTAAACTTAGGTCTTAAAACACAGATCAACCGATTTTCGTGGTATGTATGAACTAAAACCGTTCAGTTATCTATTTATCTATCTATTTTTGTCCTTCATGTTAAATCAAATTTCCGTTATCGATACGACCACTGATTACATTATATGACACATTGATTTATACGCAAAATCCATATTATCCCATATATAAAGATATTATTACGTAGATGTGTTTAGGTAACATCACTGATTTTAAATACAAAACAAATTAATCAAGATAGTGATTACTTATTGTAGGTACTTTGCCTACTTACCTACTTATTTTTTTTAATTCCTCAAAGGTGACTCTTCTGTTCCAGTAAACTTATTATCACTTTACGGAGCTCAAAGGTGACTCTTCTGTTCCAGTAAAGTAAAGTCCAGTAAAGTACAGTACAGTAAAGTCTCAGTAAAGTATTATCACTTTACTGAGCTACCGACTTACTTTGACGGGACTAGATATTAACGAAATAGCTACATTTTAGATGTTTATTGCGAAGAAAACTTGACACTGGCAGAATGTGCTAATTGTAGCTTTGCCATATATAAATAGAAAGAAAAACCTAATACGATTCTAAGATAATATTAAATATTAATAAAGGGTAATTTTTGATACATAATGTGGTATTATTTTTAGAAAACCATGAAAAATTAAAAAGTAACAATTATGAGCAGTAAATTTACTTAATCTACCTATACCTACATATAAGGTCGGGGAAAAAGTTTCTTCGTATTTTATATACAAATTCAAGACATTTTTTTTAAAAGTTTAATTACATTTAATTATAATATGTATGTGCCGTTTTGTTCTATAACTTGTTGCCATCTTGTAGGTAGTGACATGATCCCGTTGCTGTAGAAATTTTGAGATTTTTGGTCAAAAAATTCCGACAAATAGTTTTGACAGTCCTCTCTTGATGTTAACCTTACACTACCTAAAGTGGCAATCTGAGGGCTCAAGGTCAAGGCTATATGGTGGGTGCATCAACACTTCCCAACCAAGCTCTCTCAATTTTTGTTGAGTGGCCAAATATGTGTGTGGTCTGACGTTATCGTGATGAAAGACTACACTTTCTTTCTGTATACTTTCTGTTGATCAATTCCGAGCGTTTTTCTCAATTTCTTGCTTTAGTCTCATCAGCTGTTGGCAGTAGAGATCCGAATATATGGTTTTACCCGGCGGTAAAAGCTCATACAGAACGATGCTCTTCCATTCCCACCATATGATACACACAACATCACCTTATTGCGCGTTAACCCGGGTTTCGCCACAGTCTGTGGAGCTTGACCGCACTTAGACCATGATCTTTTCCGTACGTTCTTGTCATAAGTGATCCCCTTCTCATCACCAGTGATCAATCTTTTCAAAAATGGTTCGGTTTCATTGTGTTTTAATAGAGAATCGCAAACGAGTACACGGTTCATTAGGTTTCTTTCGGTGAGCTCGTATGGTACCCAGATATCGAGCTTCTTCGTGAAACCAGACTTTTTCAAACGAGTCAAAACTGTTTTGTGGTCAATGCCCACTTCATCAGCAATGCCGTAACTATTTATATGCCGATCTTGCTGCACTTTTTCACAAATGGCATCTACTTTATCGTCAACAGGGCGACCGGAGCGAACTGCACCTTTTACATTAAGATTTCCTGACTGAAAACGCTTAAACCAACTTTGTGCTACTCTTACTGACACTGCATTAGGTTCATAAACGGCACAAATTTTTTTCGGGGCTTGTGTCGCATTTTTCCCTTTTGTGTAATAAAACTTTAAAATGTATCGAATTTCTTCCTTAGATTCACTCATTATCTTGGACAGAAATACATTTGAAAAATGGCGAGAAACAGTTTTTTATGTCTTTTTTTTAAATGTTACCTTTTTAATGGTATTATAACCAGCCAGTTACAAATAGTTCAATCAAAGATATTGGATCACAACTTCATAGATACAACATACGAAAGGACTTTCTCCCCGACCTATTATAATAGAACAGTAAAAAAAGATAAGTCTATATAATGACTTAATTTAAAAAAAATGAAAATGTTTTTTTTAATTTTCAATAGATGTATTAGCTATGTGTACAGAAGGAATACTGGTGTATGTGTCATCTTCATATAACACAAAGAGTAGTTAAAACTCTATTCCAGCTGCTTTGTACAGGCGAGCAACGTCGCGGTTAGCAGCTAGTATTATCTAATCGTTGTAGAATACGTCATTTTAGCTGGCAGAATACAGGCTAGGCAGGCTACTAGTCTAGTCAATAATATTAGTTCATGCTACCGAATGTTCCGCACATGAACGGAATTTTCGGCTCATGAACCGAGAGTTGGCCGAAAGTCGAAGTTCGGTAAAAATGTGAAACGAATTTCCGTCCATCTTTAATATTTATTATACCAGCTTTGTCAAAAAATATTACCACCGTTGATTACTGTAGTAGATTACATTATATAAGTATATTTCATTATAATAAGTTTTATTACTTCGTTGATTTTTTATATAGAATATAGAATTCATAGGGTAACTTCTATCTAGCTTTGCGTGGTAGGAATCACCTAATACGTTACATAACTACTTAGTTGAAGAAAGAGAAAGAAAGACTTCAAACAATTGATTTTGAAACATTACTTTAGTAAGTTAAATAAGACTGATCGATTACTGTTGTTTTATCTGCAAGTAGTCAAAATCATAAGTTTAATATTTGTTGATTTTTAAATTCTTTACGACATAATTTGATAAGAGTATTGCCTATGTGGTGGGTATATAATCATTCAATACGATAGCGATATAAGAAGGCGTTTAAAAAAATGACTTATACCTGATTAAGTGATTAATTAATCTAGAATTGTATTTGTTTTTACTGATACCATTAATTGTTAAATAACCTGTGCTGTATTTTGGGATACTGTATGATTAGGTACTTGATTAGTGATAACAGAAATGTTAAATGTGCTAGAAATGAGTACCTACCTACATACTCGTACGTACTCACACGTTCGGGTCAGCAGTTCCTAAAGTTTAATAAATGTATTGAACAGTATTAGCATAGTATTAAACGCTATACTAAGTCTTACATTTTATTGTCGGAAGACACCAACCAATCGGTTTTTACATTTCCCGATTCTAATTAATTGGTAACTAAAATTGTTAAGAATCATTTTTTACTTTATCCTACCCATAGAAATCTAAATAAGAGGATAGAAGTTCCTAAAGATTAATTCCTAAAGGTTCATACTTCAAGGGGCAAGAAAACATTTGTCATTCTGGACGTGGTCGTCCATGGCTGACAATATCTATTTTCCACCAAGTGAACTGTCTGCTCGTTTGCCACCTTATCTCTGTAAACAAAGTTTGAGGGGCAATGGGCAACCCAGATATGTTGCAGGATCAATAACAGACTACTACCTTCCAATGGACCTACCAATCTTACGGAAACTAGCTCCTAAGTGATGCCATCGATGTGCGAACTCTCGCAGCTGTCTAAAGTTCGTCGCTGAGTACCGCTATCCATCCAGAGAGCAGTGCAATGACGCAGGTTTCTGCGGTGATGTCGCGTAGAGGGTATGCCTCAGGTCATCGCGTGTAGCGATCGATGACGGTAAGTATCTCTAAAGTATAGTATCTCTTTGGTCAGCTCTTCCACCCCTTTGGTTAGGGCGGCTAGTTGGTGTTGCATAATCCATGTTGACCTGGCACGTGCTGGCCACCGTTGTATGCATCATCCACGACATGATACGAGTGCAACCGGAGGCAGGTGCGGCTGGATGCGGATGCAAATGCGGGTGCAGTCGGATGCGGATGCAATTGGAGGCAGGTGCGGCTGGATGCGGATGCAAATGCGGGTGCAGTCGGATGAGGATGCAATCGGATGCGGCCGCGATGGATGGGTGCGTTCGCTACGAACAGCTGCCAAGCGAATGGGACCAGGGACAGGTGACTCGCGCCAGAACGTGCGCGGCTGTCGTCACATTAGTGACGTGTGCAAGCGGTACTGCGTAGATGTCGATGCTCTACACCCCGTAAATTGCATTAAACACTCCTTGAATGCGAGCGATTACGGGGATGAAGAGGGTGCAACTCCCAGATTCGAATTCAGCACCCAAGAAACCTACTGGAATTCATTTTCAATCGCACGCACATAAAACAGAATAAAAGCGGGTAGTTTTGAGAGAGTTCTTCCTTCCTTCCCCTACTTGGATGGAAAAAACTCATATCGTTCCTTCATATATGATGGAAAAGCTATCATTTCCAAAAAAAAACAAGTTGCCACCTCGTCGTGGTCACCTAGTTGTATTTTGATGGCTTTTTGGGGGTTGATTGCAGTACTATAATGATAACACTATCTGGTTAAAATCAGCATTAATTAACAACTTTTGGACTTTGAATCGCTGATACATATTTCCGATAAGTAACATGTACCATATTGTATACCTACTCATTTTCTCAATTAAAACAATAGACCCAATCAATATACGATTTCATTACTTTGATCATTTTGTCCAATAAATATCCATTGTATTGTTTATTTACTTTTATTTGAAGTATGATATTTTAAAATTAACTTAACTTTGTTACACCAAATTAACTTTGTTTTCAATAAATCTTTTCGCTTAAAAATAGAGATAGAGAGATACAAACATCTCTATCCCTTTATAAAAAAATACGCAGAATCTTCATCTTCAAAATAGTACCTAAAAGTTACAAGTTACTTGCAATTTTTCATCACTGGAAAACCTTTTTCCCCGTAAGTTTTTTATTGAGGGGGAGAGTGCACGCTACAATCCAACAGCCGCTGGGTGCGCTCGACTGGCCACGTTACCCCTCTCTCACAGAAGACTATCTTGAAATGTACTGCACTTTATCTTATTTCCTTAATGTACGTACGTGTTTCGGTAGTGAGTGAGATGCGCCAGAGCCCATTCCCATCCTATCCTTCCCCATTTTCCCAACCCTTTCTCCAAATCCTTTCCTATAGGCAGAGCATCCGGGGGCGTGCCAACGTTTATCATTTTGGACTGATGTTGGCATGTGTCGCGGATGTCAAATAACAAATAGTCACACGGACATAGTCCGGGTCTGGACTATACGGGGGATGGTCGACTTTAGTGAACCTGTCTGACAAGTACTGTGACACTGTTCATTAAATACTGGCATAAAAAAATAGTGACACTGTCCATTAAAAAAACATCTTTAGGCTGAAGAAACACCAGCCTGTACTGTTGAGATATACCTATGCGAGGTTATGGCGGCACATCGGACAAATGGTACTCTACTGACATTTTCAAATGCCTTCAGGACACCAAAATGGTTCTGAGTTTCCGAAGGGAACTGGGGTGGTTAGCATAGCTAAAATATACCATACTCATGGTTACCATACTCAACTCGACTAGGTACGGACCAGGATGAATCCCACCGTAATGAAGATAAAATAGCGTAGTGACAGTTTTGCCTACTCGTGCATGCAATCACAAACCATGAGGTTATTGGAAGGTAGGAATCTATGTAGGCTGATATGAGTCTTCTTCGAATTCTTTACAATGACAACAAAATTCATATAAAGTAAGACGAGTGTGGATAAATAGGTTAATAACTGTTTTCCACCAATATTTATCATTTACGGTAAATGAACTGAAACTGTTATAATTATGATATTTAATAGGTACCGAAATGATTATCATTAGGATAAGTTATCTCTGTGTCTTTATTTTAGTCGATTTGAAGAATTTGAATTACAATAAATTTGAGAATAACGATACAATTAATTAGGGTTATTCGTTTAATTTATCAATATTGTGATATCAATAACTAAAATTTTAATAGATATGAAACGTTAGACTTCGAAATATGAATAAAATTCTAGCTCGTAACTTTAAATTTCGAAAAAATGAAATTCGATAAGAAACTAAATTCATCTACATAAATGAACTATGTAGGTAGAATTAACATGCTGTAGTGGCAATAGAATAACATGATCTATTGCACGACAAATCTTTTAACTGAGACCATGTACAGGCAAGGGCAGTGTAGGATGCGCTCCAGCCGTATTAATTAACAAACTAAAATCTTACTTTCCTGAAAAAAATCAAACGATTAAGGAATCAGCGCTCTAAAACACATTAGTAGGAGTGTAAAGTGTACATGCTGACTTACACAATTTCGCGCGGTAATTAGGACAAGACCTACTCCTTTGTTCTATGCCCTTATCACTCACGTCAATTACACACAAAACTACAGTTGCTAGAATACACAGATAATATATAATGAATGTCCATTGTCCAATGTATGTACACATCTTGCATGAAAACATTGACCATCGGGAATATTCGGGTATCTTCGGCAAACGTCGAATTCATAAATTTAAAGAGCTTCTAATACCCTCAAAATTTTTTTTTCAATAGATAATAAATTTTATACGTATATATTTGCTTTCGTCAACTGTTACCGACCTCATTTTAATTCTCTTTTTATATTTAACTTTCAAGAAGGTAGTCCGTCAATGTAATGCTTTTGTGATGGATGTCAAAATCCTTCCCTTACGCCTTAAAAAGCCTCATTCATAGATAAGTATATTTAAACATATTCAATTATATTTATAACCATATATATTTAATATTATAAACTACTAACTTCACTAACTCTTATCGTTATATTCCCCCCTGTTTTAGATTACTACTACAACTCGTTTACAAAATTATCTATAAGCCGAAACCAGCGCACCCCACCGTGTTTCTATCAATCACATGGTCGTGGCGGAATTATTGTGGCTGTCACAATAGAAGCCAGTTAGGTGAAAGTTGAAGTTGAAAGCCTCATTATTATCCACTACAGTCAATGGAGTGGCTTTCATAAAGATTCCGAAGAATTCAAGACAAGGAACACTTACAAATAAACAAGCCGGAGAAATTATTTTAAATATATATCCTTATTTTCAACTGACCGATAAAAATACGTATAAATACGATTAATAAATAAGATAAATAAATAAGATAAGAAGAATAAAAGGAATAACCGATAAATAAGAAGAAAAACTATTTTAACAAGATACAAAAAGAGTTCGTAATGCAACTGGTGTTTCCCGTACAAGTATCCATAAAATTGTAAGAGCTCATGACGACTCCGAAAGCCTCCGAATTTAAAAATACATTGAAGCAAGATATGATAAACTGGTTGGTAAAACAAGACATTAACGTTAACGGCTTTGTCCAACTTGGACAAAGCCACAAATTTTCCAAGTTACTCTTCGTCATATATATGTATCAATAAACCCATAAAGAAAGAGAATGTTTGCGTACTCTTCATTACTAAACAAAACCATGGTTAACAACACCGTGTTTTCGATAATAGGAGATCGTGAAAACTCAACATTGAGGAACTAAGGACAGCTACTACTCAGTAGATAAGAGATGTGGTATTACGATAGTTTACGGTTTTTAAAAAAGATTACTGGTAAGGTGTTGGTCTTAGACATTAAACCAATAACAACCGTACAAATAAAGGAGCAATGAGCGCAGTACTTGAAACGGCTGTGTTTTCTGGAATAGTCGGAAATTCTTTAATGTTTGTATCTCGCGGGTTAGCTGACAAACTAAGATTGTTATTTATTGTGTTTTTACACTTACTGTGGTAGATTTTTTTTAAATAAACTTTTTTTCATATGTTTTTTCATTGTATTTTTTTTAGTATGGGTGTCCCTTTTTTATTATTCTCAGTTCTTCTAGATATATTTTTTAGTATGAGTGTATCTCGTTTATTATTCGTGTCAGTTCACTGCAATACTCGACTTAGCTTCAAAACAAAAAAAGTCAACGGGAAATCTTCAATTAACAAAATAATTGAGTTTTATCGATGGTAGATAGCTTTATTTGAGAAAAATACAAAATCTTAAATATCTTGGAAACTATCAACTTTTGGCGGGTATTTAATAGCGAAAAATAATACATAACCAGACTCCATACTACCGACCTTCAGCCAAAATTTTTGCTAGGTATCGGCACGTGCCTGGGCGCTTCTCACCGACTCGCGATCCCGCGGTACCCTCCCAAAGCAACACCCTAAGCCGAGGTTCGTTCCTTTCGCCGGTCTACCGGCTACCACCGGGGCAGCCCTTAGGCTCGTTGCTGCACACACTTTTTGCTCCTCCCTGAGCACCTACGCACGCCCTATACTAAACATGTCCGGTGACTCTTGACCCATTAGGGCCAAAATGTATCATTCTGAAAAAAAGAAACACTCCATACTACCTACCACCCCCCGCACGGAACTGCTCTATTTACCAGTAACCCTGTATAATATCTATGAGAAATAATTATAAATCATAAGAAATATTATTTATACATTATTATCTATGCAATAAAATCGTTAAAAGCCGTCTGTCAGTACATTTAATATTAAAAAAAGTTGTTGCAGTGTAAAATACAAATGATACAGAGTCCAAAACAATATTTTGTTGTAATTTCTGTGTGTGTCTAAACGCGCATCTTGCAAAAATCACAGGTCATATTTTAATAAAATTTGGTATAATTAGAGCTTATTTGCCGGGTTATCATTTAGGGTACTTTTTATTGAGATCAAATAAAAAGTTTCCACGGGGAAAAGCTTTCCGCACATACTATAACATCTACGTGCAAAAAGTCGTGGGCACACCGCTAGTAGAATAAATAAGAAAAAAATAAATAACAAAGTAAAGGTACGTATATCGGTAGAAATAATAACATGACTTAATATTTTCTTAGGTTTTCGCGATTACTATACATTGCAATTAAACAACTTTTAACGGTTTAAATCGCGTATATTTGACATGATTTATATCCCGACGTTTCGAACACTTTGCAGTGGACGTGGTCACGGGGTGACTAATTGATTTTATTTGTCACTTGAGTTATTAAGAAATTATTACTACCGTCTGAAATTTTTTGAACTACCGTCTGAATTTTTTAATCATAACATTCCCTATGCACGCAGTATTCGCTCACGGTGTCCAGAGGTCTTGCAGTATGGCGTTGGCCTTGTGATTTAATTAATTTAATGACTGGATCCCAAGCCGGTGGTACTTGCCAACCATCTTCTCTATTGAAATTTGGGTGTTTCTTAATTTCAATAGCCTCGCGTAACATTCTTGGCATGTACCGGGTCTCTCTAGCGAGGATTTGTGGATTATCAAATCGAATGTAATGGTTGGGTTTGTCCAGAGCATGTTCACAAACTGCAGACTTGGTCGAGCGTCTGTTCTTCATGTCAGCTATGTGTTCTTTTATCCGGATACCGATGCTCCTCTTTGTTTGCCCAATGTATGATAACTCGCATTCACAATCAAGCTTGTAAACACCTGCATCTTGTAGGGGGATATTGCTCTTGACCGGTCTTAAAAATTGGCTAATCTTCTTGTGCGGCTTGAAGTAAGTTTTAATTGAAGCTCGTCTTAAGATATTGCCAATTTTGTCAGTGATGCCCTTGATGTATGGTAAGATGGCAGGTTGTCGCTCAACTGTAGGAGGCTTGGGGCGGCTTCTGTGACGCATTCGTGGGAGTTTGTGATTGTTGCTTCGCAGTACTTGTTTCACATGCAGAAGCTCTTCCTCGAGGTGGTCAGTGTCACAGATGCCGTGTGCTCTCTGTAACAAAGATTTGCCTACGGTAGTCAACTGACATGGATGGTGATGGGAGTTACCATTGAGATATTTATCTGTATGTGTGGGTTTCCTATACACAGTATATAAATCAGGGATATAAATCATAATATTTTCTTAGGTTTTCTCGATTACTATACATTGCAATTAAACAACTTTTAACGGTTTAAATCGCGTATATTTGACATGATTTATATCATGTATACAATACATATAAATCATGTCAAATATACGCGATTTAAACCGTTAAAAGTTGTTTAATTGCAAAATAACATGACTTATATAGAAATAATAATTTATAAGATGACGGAAGTAAAAGAGTTACGTATTGCTACCATATAATGATAAGACTTACATATTATAAAACTATCGGATAATGTATATATTCGGTCTTGACTATATAACAGATAGTGTCCGCAACACTTACATAATACATGTCGATGGTGACTTTAGTAGAGTGTTCCAATACACAATAATATTTTTATTATGTTTCCCTTAATCCACCCTTTCCAATAAAAATTGTTAGAATTATAGCAATAACTGCAAAAATGCGAGTAGGTATATAAATTGCATTTTGCGTATTGTTTGAATAAAAGATGTTTACCAAAATAATTATAAACTACACATAATTAAAAAAGAACCAGTCCAAAAAGTAACTGGAATATCATAAAATGACAATTGTCCAAAATTCCATGGAATTAAAAATCGGTCTGAAAGCGCCCAGTGAGATCATTAATTAACTTGTTAGATCATCAATTGAATTTTAATTAAAATTGAAAGAATTTCCAATTTTTATTTTATTATATTATCATTATTTTTCTGAATTCTGCGCGTTTGTTGCATAGAAATTCTTTAAAAAAATGTTATTATCATGCTAATTATCATTATAAATTATCATGGTGGCGGTATTACCCCCATGAGTTATGTTACGTTTTGTTATGTTTAATAATAATAATAAATAACGCCACTCAATGGCCCACACTAGGATTCCCTGTGTCGTGGATCCAGAGACACCATACAAATACACACAAACACACTCAGACCCGAACACACATTTATCTTTTTTTTAAACGTATGGTATGTCCGTCCGGGTATCGAACCAGGGATCTTTTGTACGGCAAGTAGAGTCACTACCAACTGCGCCAATCGGCCGGTCAAATTATGTTTAATCTTTTGGTATAGATAATTATTTTTTTTGATAAAATTATCAAATAATCGGTTTTGCCCCTAAAAGGGGACGATATATGTAAAGTAATTCACTTATTACTGCTGTATGTATTTAAATTATTATGTGTATATAATTACATATGAATATCAATATTGTATTATTTATTTTATATTAATATACGTAGGTATTATATGTATACTGTATTATATATATATTAATTTCTTTTAGATTGTACGATGCACAGCCCTTCGAATTTCTATTTAAAACAAAGATTGACTGGCGGAGAACGCTAATAGGCATTAAGTCCGCCTAAATAAATATGTATCGATACTAAATTTGTCAATATAATATGCTGCTTACTAATATCATATTCAGATAATGATATAAGTAGGAATAAATAATCGGATTTTAAGTGATAACACAGATTACTTCCAATGCCTACCACGTAGCTATAAAAACAAAATCCTATCAAGTCATTATTAAAAGATATAACAAAATCGGGTATCTACTACGTGCGTTTTGACGATGGCGTCCACTAACGGAGAAGTGCAAGATGCGCCGAACAAAAATGTTCATCTCGGTCATTATTTTCTACATTGGATTACGCAGAAACCAGATGAAATTTTCCAGGTTAGTACTTAAATATTTTCTGATATATGTACATACGTTACTTTTGAATTTTTACAACTTAGATAGGAAACAATATAAATTTTTACAACTTAGATAGGAAACAATATAATTTTTTACAACTTAGATAGGAAACATGATATAAATTTTTACAACTTAGATAGGAAACATGATATAAATTTTTACAACTTAGATAGGAAACATAATATAAATTTCCTATATTCCATTACATCCTAAGTTCGCCTTTGTCTAGATTTTTTTTATATACTCGTACAAGTGGGCGGACGAGCAAGCGGTCCCACGTGATGGTAAATGTTACCGTGTTTGTCTAGATTTCGTAAAAATATTAAAATAATGGATAATTAATAATATGGAATTTTCATAAATAGTACCTAAAGACATATTTGATACGAATAGCAAGGTAGTAGACATTTGTATTTGCAGGATGCGGAGCAAGGGTGTAGTCGGAATTTTATCCGGGGTGGGGCAAAAGCAAACAATTAGAGGAATGCAGAAAGTATGTTACTTATTTTTCCCTATGCGGGAAGGGGTGGGGGGGGGGGGGCAATACTCCCTTGCCCCCCGGGCAAGCGCCCTAATCTGCCCCACCTAGCAAATGGATAGATCTAGCAACTAACTAAAAATAATTAATTACCATTCTACATTTATCTACAATTTTAGTTATCGAGTTTCATTCAGCTATAGAACGTAGTCCTTTTGTTTTAACACCAAGAATTCATTGACACATTATATTATAATATTGTTCTAATAATAATAATAATATTTTACACTTTTATTCAATAACCAGAGCCGGACTAAGCGTGTCAAGCAGTGATGTGGTGAAAATCTGAAGCACCCCTCTAACGGCAGCATTTTTCGCGCATATAATTTAATCTTTTAATATATTCTTTTGGAAGCATACTCAATTTGTTGATGAATCATAAAAAAAACATATTTTCCGCGACGAGGCGAGGCGAGGCGCCTCGGCAATTGCCCAGCCCTTTATCCGGTCCTGTCTATAAACATCTTTGTCATTGGTTTCAATGATTAATTAGGTATCAAGTTTATTTCTTTATTGGGAATTAATTCATTATCAATGACGTAAGCAATCACAGTACATAATTGCCAAACGGATTTTAGTCGAGTGCAATTACTTAGGTGTTTACCTTGACACCCAGTTCTACTGAATAGATTTGTATTTTTTTTGTTGTATTTCTAATTACCTCTGTTTTTTTTACTCATATTAGGGTTTTACTAAAACTAGGGTTTCTTTTTGTTTTTATCGTTCAATAAGTTTTGTCGTGTGTTCATATTTTCCCAACCCTTTCTCCAAATTCGTTCCTATATCTCCAAAGATAGGCAGCATATCCGGGGGCGTGCCAACGTTTGTCATTTTGGACTAATGTTGGCATGAATCGCGGATGTCTATGGGCGACAGTATCCACTTACCATCACGGACACTAAGCTTGTCTGCCGCCTTCGTCCATAAAGAAAAATATATAGGTACTACTCTATCCGTCCTTGTCAAATAATACATTTCCACATAAGTTCAAAGCACTCATTAATGCAACCCTCCCATTTTTCAATTAAATTGAGTTCTTCCTCAAACGCTTCCATCAACTGCTCCTCTATTGAAAATTTTCGACCTTTTATGCACATTTACATTGCGCCAATCTCACGCCAATTCTCAACTTTTGCGTTATTTCAGTGGCACGTTCAATGTTAAAATAATTTTATCAATAATCAACTAGGCACACCAACTACTATTTATTTATTTCAGGCAACTAAGGCCATACATACGAGTAGGTATAATATAATAAACTTGACTACTAATAGTGATTACTTTTGCTCGGTCTCACTTCCCGAAAGCGTCGGAACACTACCTCTTCTGGCCAAAAGTCAGGACAGCTTCTGATAAACTGTACAAAATTAAAATTGTTAGATCTATAATTGAACTCTAGCTACTACAGCGGCACGTCGCTGGTCAAACCACGGAGTCTCTCCTGAAATATTTTTAAATTGGAAATAATTAAATCTCTTTTAAATCAATTTTAAATTTAACAAATTTTAAATCAGACTTTTTAATCTGCCATTCATATCCGACATTCTAAACTGGAATTTTATCGACAATCAATACAATTAGTCTTCCTACGTCATACAAATAAAGACGCTTTACGTCATGTCATGTTCATCGATAATACTAAGCCATTCATATACACCTGACCGTCATATGACTTTACTTATCATTATCGAAATTGCATCAAATTATCACTCCCCATTCATAATTCAAACATTTGCATTGACATCTGGCAATAACATCCCACTGTAGACTACAGGCCTCCCCTAGTAAATATCACGAGGAGGGTTTCAGGCTAGAATTTACCACGCGGGCTGAGTGCGGATTGGTGGGATTTTTATTTATTTTTTATTCTCGATCTTTTTCTCACGTTGATAATTTTAAAAATCCACATATTTAAAAATCCGTGGGTACGGGCCGAGGGTTTGAACTCGTGAATTACACCACTGCTAAACAGTGGACTCGCCAATAGGTACGCTTGGTAGTCTCATACATCCCCCATGTGTGTGTGTGAGAAGGCCCATGACCAGCACTGGACGAAAAAAGGGCTGATTACGGTTCATCATCATCATCATCTCAGCCCTTGGACGTCCACTGCTGGACATAGGCCTCCCCCATGATTACGGTTACATAAATTGTTAAAGCTGGACGCCGATTTGGCGACCAGCGTGTTAGCTCAGTAATCCGGCTAAGAACCAGATGTTAGAGTTGCACGTCGATCGCGGTCGAAGGCCAATGTTGCAGGTCACACGTCCTGGCTTTAACGGGGGGTGTAGGGATTTAGGCTTTGCCGGTCTTGATGTTACAGGGATCTCGGCAGATCAGGTGTTGGGGTGAATACGGAAATAAAACGCCGCTCTGGTTTACTAAAACACAGGGGTGCGGAGGGAGCGGCAACGGGCAGCAAGCTCACTTTTCTTCTTAGGTTTCTTACTGTACAAGTGCTGAGGACGAACTGGCTTGCTGGCTTTCCCTTTCCCTGTCCCGGCCTTTCCCTTTTTATAGAAGTTTGCTGCCCCAGCGATCCCTCCGTTCCCTGAGGAAGATTTATTGCTATTAGCTCTCCACTTTTGTACATAATATCTAGGTTACAAGTCTTATTTATCTGGGTCGGTCCTCTTATTGCACGGAGGATAAAGACTATTTTCGGTGGCGAAGTTTAGGTATTTTCCTTTTAATTTCCTTTTTTCTTATCTTCCCTCCCTCCCTCTGTGAGTAGCAAGAGGTGTGGGAGGACCGAGGGTGTACGGCTTTTCAGTGGCGCCGATACCGGTACTACGCCACCTAGCCCGCAACTTTTTGTTCTAGAACTTATCCTAAATGAAACACACTGCGGGCGGTAGTCTTTATTTTAAACCTTATTCTAATTCCCTGACTTATAACCTAGGTATCCTAGCACTTTGAAGAGCAAGAATAAGACATATAAAACACAAGCAAATCGTACATAAACAAATTATAAAATGTAAAGGTAAAGGAACAATAATATAACACATATTTAACCTTAACTAAACATTTTACATAATATCAATATGTTATTCATTTTATATAATACATAATATCGACATCTTATGATAACGGTAATGTATGTGTTAACATTTTATGATTTCGGAGGAAAGGCACGTGAATTTCACTCTTGACCAAAATTCCGCCGCTTAAACTTTACTGTTTGCGGAACTCTGTTTAGACGGCCCTCTTTTCCTCCGAAATGTGTGATGTTAGCACGTACATATTTCGCGCACTGATTTTATATTGTACACATAGGTATATAGGCACCGCACTTTCACTATTCACTATTCTGTCGTGCACATAAATATAATAATAAGGCTTTCGATGTCCTCATGCTGTAACAATTTTAATAACTTTTAATTAATTTATAGGTAGGTACACCAGTGTTACAAAAGTATAAGTTGATAAAGAAACAAAGTATAAAACAAGGAAACAAAATACCAACATTTATGTGAAAATTTATCCTTAAATTAAATTTACCATTAACATGCTTACTGTTTTGAAATTAACATTTAACATTTTTTTTTTGTTCAGATAGACGCGGCTACAGGCGAGGAGGAGACGAACGCGCAAGTATTAGCCCGTACTATTCAACTAGCAAGATGCTTGAGAAAGTTTGGTCTTCAACCTGGAGATGTGATGGCTCTACAAGGAAAGAACCATCTGGACATACACATACCATACTACGCTGGTCTGCTGAATGGGTTACCCGTTGCTGGGGTAGACCCATACTTTGAATACGGTATATTATTATTTTTGATATATTTTTAATGAAATTAGTGATATTAAATAAACGTCTTTATTACCTAAAGTTAAAAGTACACAGTACAATAATAACTTTGGAGAGAAACTTCACAATTTTTGTCCTTAACCTCGTCGACATAGAATCCGATTTTAGCCGAAAAAAATAATAATTTTATCACCTTTTCTTACAAAACCCGCTGTATTTTCAAAACTGATGGTTTCCGAAGCTGGTTCAGTCGAATGAATAAGAGCATAGAGCATAGAGGGGAGTATTTTGTAAACTATATTTTTTTTTTAATAGGTACAATTATTATTTTTGGTGTCACTAACATGTTACGGAACAGCCTAGGCATTTTAATAAAAAGCGTAGATACACTAAGATTTTTTGAGTGGGTTCTAAAAACTTTTGATATAGGCCTCTCCAAGGCTGGCACCACATGTACCATACGATTTTTGGGCCTTCTTCTCATTCAGCCGCCAA
This sequence comes from Sesia apiformis, assembly GCA_914767545.1. Taxonomy (NCBI): domain Eukaryota; kingdom Metazoa; phylum Arthropoda; class Insecta; order Lepidoptera; family Sesiidae; genus Sesia; species Sesia apiformis. Next base: position 4,673,709 of record OU611968.1, read on the forward strand.
CGGAGAACTAACTCAAGTCTCAACTAATCCGGTCCACATGGCCGAAGGGCGTCCTATACTGCGCTTGACGGTTCCTTTATATAAACAGGAAGTTTTTGTTTCAGCTGAAATAAAGTCATTGTTCGGTATAATCCAGCCTAAAATAGTGTTCTGTCAACATGAACAATATGATGACTATGCTCGGGCAATCGAGGCCCTAGAACTTGATACCAAAATAGTAACGTTTGGCAAAATAAACACAGTCAACAGTTTGAAGAAATTTTTAGAAACATACTCAGAGCAGACTACGGAAGAGTTCGTGTGAGTAATTTTTTGACTATAGTACTATACCACTATTTTTGACTATACCACTTGATATGTACAGATATATTATGAAAACATTGACCATCGGCTAATCCGGAAACAACCATATGCGTCATCCACGTCTATTAAAAAAAGATCAACCAATACTTTTAAGATATACCTCAAATAGAAGCTTTTATTCCATAGATATTTTAATGTTAAGGCAGTAATGTCAAAATCGTGTACGAATTCCTATCTTTTATTTGTAAAATCTTTTACTTATCTCTTTTAGTAAATAAAATGGTTAATTATGATAGATCTTATCAATTACATCGCTTATTTCTTTGTTGGTTCATCGCCTTTTCATATATAGTACCTAATGGTGCAATTAGCACATTCTGCCAGTCTCAAGTCTAAAAAAGCGCATCCTAGCAATGTTCCTTTTAGTCGAAGTAAGTAAGGAGTAGCTCAGTAGTGATAGTAGGTTTACTGAGGACAGAAGAAAACTCTTTGGAAGCACGTGAAAAACGCAGTCCTTCGCTTTTATTTGACCATTACGCACAAAAAACACTGTGAAGTTTAATAAACTATCACTATTAAACCACAATACGCACATATAATTTTTTTAGAATAATCGAACAAAACTCAACTTCACTTCTCGAGTTCCCGCCAAATGAGCCAAAAGTTCTACAATTTTCCTGTACCTAATTTGTTTTCTTCTAAAACATATGAATAATAGCGAAATATGCCTTCCAGCTGGCGCTGTCATAGGATTACGAGTCAGCTCAGGCATAAGATAGGTCATAGGGAGGCTCTCATATATATATAATATAGGGGTTGATATATATTATGCATATATATCAACCTCCAAAAATCTGTCAAAAGATGACTACGTATCTTTGGTCGTCAACTAGTCATATTTTGAAAGTTGGGGGGGGGGGGGGAAGGAGACTACTGCATGTCCCGTTTCGAATTTGGAACGAAAAGTAAAACCTCATTTTTCATCTCATGAAGTAACATTATTTTTATTCATTTTATTCTATTCAAAATCAACTAAGTACCTACTCATTGTGAATCACACGGGACACAGAAACAAATACCGGGACAATCCCGGAAATGGAGACCTGGGGGGTGGGTCTTTTTCTTTTGTTTTTATTCTGGTTTAATTTTTTCCAGTCCTGCTGAATTCGACACTGACAAAATATTTGCCTGGCTGGCGTGCACGAGCGGTACCACAGGGGTAGCCAAGGTGGCTGCTTTCAAACATCCAGTCACCGTGAAGGTATTTGATGTTGTCCGCCCATGGTTTAATCCTAACGGGTAAGCAAGTAATAAAATATTCTCACTTATTTAAATTCCTCTTTAGAATTGAAAACTCTAATTTAAATAAAAATAGCCAAAAGCGCGCGCCACGAGCAGGAAGAATTTCGGTCATTGACATGAGGTCAGGCAACACTGCACTGGACGGAAAGAGATTTGTACGAAATCGTCGATCACCGACCACTTTACTAGACCCCTCATATAAAAGTTCAGTAATAAATAAAAATGGCATTTCTTACAGCATCCCCATAACTTTTGTTTACTTTACAGAGTAAGGAAAAGAACTCTTCACTTAGTCACCACACAATGGATCTCTTCCTACATAAACGCTCTACATGTGGTGTTCAACTCATGCAAGATACAGACTTCGGCACCTATCACCCCTGATCACGTCATAGACATGATTAACAAGTATAGGGTAATTATTTCTATTCACTTTTTTTTAACGTCACTTAGAGAATCAAACAAGACAAAAATAAACAATTAACAGTCTAAGTATTAATTAACGAATAATATTGATAAGTATCAGCCCCCTCCCCCCTTCTATCCTGTTTTAGCTGACTAAGGTTTTAGAAAGGAATTTGAGTTTGGTTAGGTAGTTATGGGAGTGTATAAAAAACAACTCTAATAATGAAACAATTTATTTTAAAGTCTACATTAAAACTTATATATACATACATGTACCTACAAATAATGAACATTTCGTGCTTTTATACTTGCGAAATCAACTATTATTTGTCTAGTATCCAAAATAACTAATATTTCAGATTCTATCGAAATAATGGATAAATTACTCAGCCTTGGTTGATGCATAGTTGACAATAATCATTAGTGATTAGGTACGATTAGTAAATAAAAACCGTACTTACCATGCTTGCGATTTTTCCCACTTATAATAAGACTGAATAATCTTACTAATCACTTAAATAATCACTGAAAGATATAATACATGTAGGTACGACACTATTTAACTAGTTGTAATTAATATTAATTATTCACTTTGGAATACTTTAAAATATTGCAATCAAATAACTCGTAGTTATCAACATCGGTAAACAAGATTATGCGACAAGTTACGTGAAACAAGTGACTGATGAATGAATATTTTGAGATGTCACGACACGGCACGGGGAATCCCCTTCAAGAGTACCTACCATAAGTGGTTCGAACCCGCAGACGTTTACATTTATTTTCGATATAGATCAATATATGTCACTGTTAGGGCGATGTGGAAATTATTTGAATGAGCTCGATGACGTGATTCCTGTGTTTGCGTGTGCGGTGCAAGCCCTGCACGCCCGCTAGCAGCGGGCCTGGTAAGTATCATTGATCGTAAGTAAATAACCGCGTCGTCCGACGAAGGATACTCGTAAGACATCGGTTCTATGATTTGGTGCGATACGATATCGCTATCATACTGGCGATGGCGTCGCAAAGCTTTGATCCTAATGTGGGAGGATGTTATGTTAATGTTTGTTTTTAATTTGGACTTTTTGTTGTCTAAATTTAAAAAAAAACCATTAATTACACAGAACGTACTTCAGTAAAAGTGACTCAGGATGTGCAAAGTGACTATTCGATTCTATATTAATATAAATTCAGCCTAACACTCAGTTACATAACTCAATTCTTTTTTTAGCCCACGACTGCTTTGATGAGCCCTAATTTACTGGCTGGCATCTTACTAAGTGAGAAGTACTGCGATTTGACATCTTTTGACATGATATCTACCACCGGAGGTAAAATGCACAAGGACTTGATACCACTCTTAAAGGTTAGTAGTATTTTAGTATGAAAACAATAATATCATTATTATTGTAACACTTGGTTTAAGGCGAATAAAAAAAATCTATACCTACATGTATTCTATATGACAACCGAACAAACAATTTTACAAACGGAATCATTGGGCAAACTTTTTATCTCCAAAAACTATGTATACAAATATTAACGTTATTACTATATTTTCGTTGCAGTCTAAATTAGGTAAGACTGGAATGTTCGGCGAACTATATGCTCAAACAGAGACTCTTGGCCCAGCGTTGCAGATCAACCCGTTAGGACCTTCCGGTAATTGTGGTGTGGCTATGAAAGGTCTCTGCGACGTTAAGGTGAGCACAGTAATAATTTTGTTTAATACTATAAGACTATCGTCATTAGTGTTGTAAAAACGAGCGTTGAACGCTCGACACTCGAACTCTTGGATCGGTGCACTTAATTCACCTGGGACAAATCACCTGTATGAATAAAGTGCATTACTTGGTGCAATTGTCGACGATCCCACTCTCACGGACCCTCAGAACCTTTAGAACCCCTCAGCAATCGGAGAGACGTTGCGTCTCTCTGTGTATTCTATCGCCTAAATGGGGAATGCTCCGAGGAATTGTTCAACATAATTCCCACCTCGGGTTTCTACAACCGCACCTCCCGTCACAGAAGTGCGGTCTATCCGCATTTCCTCGATGTGGAGGTGTCGCGTAATGTTCGGTCCAAAAATCATTTTATACTGCGAACCCGTAGGCTGTGGAACGAACTGCCTCAAGAGGTCTTTCCATTATGCTACGATATGGGATTTTGCACAAAACTTGTGAATAGGATTGTACAAGGTCGGCGGCGCACCCGCATACCCCCTGCTGTTGCAGGTGTCCATGGGCGGCGGTAACACTTACCATCACGTGGGACCGCTTGCTCGTCCGCCTACTTCACTACAAAAAGAAGAAAAACAACTTCTTTATGTAACTTTTTAAAAAGGGTGTTTAAGACTACCACTTGCTAGACTCAATTCACTTGGGTGCATTATTGTCTGTACTGTACAAATAGGCAAGTAGGCTACTTTAATTGTAGGTAGGTTATAGCCACAGTCACATATTTCTGACTGCGACCCAAAAAAAGAATACCTGTGATTTCGAAAAATTCGAGGCTTTAACCAAAACAGTTTTCCCAAATATTTTAGTCGAAGGACGCAACTATCATTTATGTCAAAGTCTTCGGCGAAAAGGTAAATCGTTGAAAGTAGACGAAAATAAATATTATCGCCGCTGTATCCGTACAGCTGTAACTTGGCTTCGCTCCCGGAAACTTACGTTTCAGCAGGTTGGAATTATATTCAACAATGATTTTCCATATTCAAAGACATAGCAGCCTTTTCTTAAATACTTTGGGAATTATTAAACGCGACCGAATTTTATAAAAAGATAGTGCGTGTTCAGCGAAATGCACAGAACGAATAATTTTGCCGAAGGGTGGCACAACTAATTTAAAAATATTTTCGAACGAGTGTATGCAATACTTATATGGCAAGTTCTGAACGCATTTTTAGATTCAGAAAATTCCCCAAGAAAAAGAACAGCCAAGATCAAACTAAATGATCAGGAAATAACAGAAGCTCAATTACATCTTCTGAGTGGAGATGTTAAATCAGGCTTTTCTTAAAATGTTGCTGTGATGTGACGAGAGTATCGTCAAAAAGCGATTTATATTCATTTCATTTTTTTTCATTGTTAAAGTCGCTCTATGGATATTTCTCTACAAACGAGTTAGTCAAAGTGTTATAAGTAAATTTATATTTTGATTTCTTTTTATTTTTAACCACACTAAGTACGGATTTTGTGTTTTATTTTGGAATTTAGTAGAGTATTAACCATCAAATGGTTAATTTAGGTGAATTAAGCTTATCAACACTTTTTTTGTAATGCTTATGTGCATAAAATATACTAAAATATTTATAATAATTTTATTAAGTGGAATTAGTTCACCCAGGCGAGGTGCTTTAAGTGCACTTTATTCTCCCAGGTGAATTAAGTGCAACCACCAAACCAAACTTTTAAGATTCTAGCATTAAGGCTAGTAAGCGTTAGTCCAATTCTTTAATGTTTGATGGTCTTAAACCCTTGTAATTAAAAGCTAGAGTCCAAAACGGTTGTGGTTAAGGCTGAATAGCACTAAGAGCCCCAGCGCTCCAGCGCACGTTTTAACAACACTAATCGTCATACCACCGACTAGTTACTGACAACTATTAGCCTAAAAAGTGTTAGGTTTTTGTCACACAACGCTACTCAAACACTAAACTAATTATTAACTGAAATCACGAACTAGTTTCTGACAAAATTTCGCACACTATACAAATGTCTATAATTTTAACAACTCTATTAATTTTGGCTTCACGATGTTTAAGTGATGAATTTTAAATTTAATGTTTGCTCCACTATTTTGAAACTATAGTAGCTTGGCGACCAGCACATACATAATGGCAAAGTAAATAGCATAATGGCCATTATGCCATTACCTTACATAATGGCAAGGTAAATGTATACTATAATGTATAATGTTGGTTAATACAAGGGGGGAGACAGATGTTGAGAGAGAAGAAACACGCGTAAAGCGGATCCCGCGAGTCGGCAGCCGGCAGGTTACACACCAGGAGTGTATCGCGAACTGCTATCCTATCGGCGCATGGGCATGACTGGCGATTGTAAAATACCATAAAATACAATAAAATAATAAAATACCTACCAATTATATTCTCGAAAATCCTGTAAATATACATAAATTAGATTAAAAACTGTCTCTGAACCAACTGATTATTTTAGGCAAATTTCATGAATTTTACTTCAGCAGTGGACGTGTTAAAGGTATAGCTGGTTATAATTACTTCAAAACACTAAGATGATAACATTTTTTCATACAATTAATTTTATTCTTCTTACAGTTGATAGATGTGGAGACTGGGAAAGAGATAACCGAGCCAAATGTTACCGGCGAGCTGTATTGTTTCGCACGTCTTAGATTTTCGGTATGTACCTACTAAAGATCCGACTTGTAAAGGAAACAATGAAAAGTTACTTTGAGCTGTTCCAACATTTTTTAATGGGTGTCAAGCAGACTCGATTGTAAGTATTTAAACGCTACATGTACTGCGGTGATATCCTAAACCATTGCCGCGATACTCCTACCATATATGTCACAACAAAATTTCAAATATTGGCATTTTTTAAAATATAATTTCAATTATGAAATACAATATAATCTGTACAAGTTAAGAAAAAAGTGATTGCATCACTATCAGTCACGTGATTTCACCTATTGGCCAGTTACGAGAGGGAGCGTTCCTCGATTGACCAATTAACACCGTGTTATGCTACATTGGACGGATGACGTAACTTATTTTCTTAATGTGAATAGAGTATAATGTTTCATTGGCTAAAACTGTTTGTTTTTACTAGGGTAAGGGGTTCATATTTTACTCAAATAAGTATATTTTTTTTTTAACAATATCTCCTTATTTTTAGGAATATTATAATGACCCAGAGGATACAGAGAAAGTATTTGAAGACGGCTGGTATAAAACTGGTGATTTGCTGTACAGGGACGAGCAAGGAAACTATTTCTTCGTGGATAGAATTAAGTCGCTCATCAAATACAAGGGTTACCATGTAAGTATATTTTGTTGTTATAACTGGTACAGGTTTTTATAGTAACATGCTGTTTCCAGAACCATAATACAAATCACCGATACAAATTTCATTTTTTCGGCATTTCATTTCAAAATTCGGCTACTACAAGCCCTGAGGAATTACACCACCTCGAAAAGAATGGACTCGTCAACCCGACGCTCGCCGACAGCGTGGCTTTATAAGGCCATACACCCCTTGTGCACAGGACAATGTGCATGACGAGCCCCGTGTCCAGCAGCGAACAACATAAGAGCTAGTGACGGCGATGATTTCAAAGACATGTTCGACAATATTGACGACCATAGATAGGTATCTCGCGCAAAACCTAAAACTTACCATTCAGCAAACTTACCATTCAGCGAAAGAGATCAAAGGGATTAGGACATCTTCGTATGAAGCCTGGCATAGCTATAATCCACCATTTTAAAAAAAATCGATTTTGCGGCCGTCAACCAAACCCTAATAAATCGATAGAAGGCGTGAAAACAAACAAACAAATGTTCAAACAATGTAAGATCTCCTAAAACGTCTCGGAACTGAGATAATCGAGGTCAAAGTTACGACTTACAATAGCCTCGGTTTCTAGTAGGATTTTTTATTCGAGTCCGGGATACGACCTGTAGAACTGTCAAACAAAGTGAAATTTGTGCGGAGATGACACTTCATTTATTTATTTATTTAAGAATATTTTTTTGTTTATTTTGATTTCTTCTGTCGATCTGATTTGGACCTCATAAAATATTATAGAACGTGATGTTTCGAAAAATATGGAACTTCTTTAAACCGAGTAAATCGAAGGTGATGAATTGACATAACAACTACGTGCTGCTAGTGACGAAATATATCTTTGTCTAAATTAGATGTACCTACCTAGGTACAGAGACGTAACTAGGCTAAATATCACCCGGGGCAATACCTCACTTTGGCGCCCATGCCGCTAATTCCTGGGTAGTTTGACTCGGATCGGCTTCCACCATCTCCTTCAATTCAGCGTTATTCACCTGTGTGGGCGGTCTTCCACGTGGTTCGTTCTTTAAGTCGAAGTTTCCATTACGAAAGCGTTTAAACCAAAAACGCACGGTTCGTTCATTAGCAGTCTCCTCTCCAAACGCAGCATTGATATTGCGAGCCGTTTCTGCCGCGTTAGTTCCGCTTCGGAACTCGTATTCAAAGATTACTCGGATTTTCGAAGTATCCATCTTTCCCGTCTAAGCTGAATACAAAAAACAATTGAAAGTCGAAAATCGAATGTTGCACATTTTTTAAAACAAGAACCATGGAGGTTTTATGTCAATTCAAAGTATCTAGTACTATAAATCGGCAATTTCATACTTTACCCCTATTATTAACTCGATGAGCGCTCGCGCCATCGGCCGACGCAAGAATTAATTTATAAAAATACTTGTTTTCGTTTCAATAAAGGTACAAAATTGATTTTATTCTGTATATTTAAAAAAAATTCTTTAATAAATGATAAAAAAATGCAGTTAAATGCCGGTGATTTACGCCGAAATTGACGCCAATTATTTTATTTTTTCTCGTGATTTGTGTTAATTTACAGAAATATTAGTACACTATATGTCAATAGAATTATATACTACGTATAATTGTACTTTTTCGTTGTTGAATTAATGAATTTTAGTGGAAAGAAAAGGCTCTGAAGGCGCATTTTTGCTAAAACATGATATGGGAGATTGAGTACTACAGGATAAATAAAGAAATATTTCAAAATGTATTACATTAAATGTCAATACAAAAAAAATGAGCGATTTAAAATATTTACTCAGAAATGTAAAGCAACTTTCATTTCACCTATAGAAGAGCTCAAAAACTTGTATTATTCGCTTAAAACGTGAAATGGCTCTTAAGACACACAACAACAGTATCACCTACACACATGGATAGCACTACATCGACAATTTTGCTCTAATTGCCGCTGGTGGGTCTGTGCCTCGCTTAACAGGGATCGCACAGGAACTATCTAGTGTAACACTAGATGGTTCCTGTGCGTTTAAATAAGTTAAAACACTAGCTAGTAGTGTTTAAATAATGAAATCGTGTGATGAAGCCAGTGCAATATATAATAGATAATGTTTAAACTAAGCATCCATAGATTACTTACTTGCTAATATAAGAAATAAATCACATTTAAATTATCGCCAACTTGCACGATCTCTATAGACTATAGACCAATCAAAATCGAGTACCTTCCCGCGCGCCGGCGCGCACTGCGCTCTAAATCTTTCTTCACATTTCCAGACTTTTCTGGACTCTGGAGATATCCTTATGACGCAATAACTCAAATCTTTGGAGCGCCAGTTTAAAATTTTATTAATATTATTTATTTATTTTATTATTTTTATCTTCCACTTGTATTTTTTGGAAAACAATTGCTATTTTGGCGCCCCTGAAAACCCGGCGCCCGGGGCACAAGCCCCGTCAGCCCCCCCCCCCTAGTTACGTCCCTGCCTAGGTACCTAATAAATCCATAGAAGACATTCAAAATAAACAAAAAATATTCTCCGGTAAAAACTTCTAAAGCGACTAGAAACCAATATAATTAATATTTAAAGTTATAACTGACTTTGATTATCTATCTCAGTTCAAAGACATTTAGTTTTTACCTAAGGAGATTTTTTTTGTTTTGATGACTTCTATCGATTTATTTGGGTAGGTTTGGTTGGCAGCTGCAAAATCGTGATTTTTTCAAAATGGCAGAATGAGGTAAGTATACCACTTAGGTCACACGCTCTTTGTATTGTACATGCTCAATATAAAACATTCATTCGGCTTCTTGACTATACTCGGAAGACAACGTAGCAACTGCTCAAAACAATATTTTGTTACATTGATAAGCATTGAAGTGATCATTGACCAATTGCTTTCTTTTGACTTGTTCTTTCGGCCAATATATTTTTTACCAAGTTTCGTTATCATTTAATTACAAACTAATAATGACACTGTTTATGGATTCCTTTTACATAACTGCATAATTATTAATATAAGTTACCAATATTCGCATAACTCTAGATTAACTCTACCACTTAGGTACATTAATGCAAATACAATAAATAAGTACATAAAAACATTTATTTTGCAAGAACACAGATTACAAAAATGGTGTTACTGTACATATAGGTAGGTATATACCGTTGGGCTCAGCCTTTAATAGGCATGCATTTTACAGAAATTATTGACCAAAAATTATTATTTTTTAAAGAGTTATAAACAAAAATGTTCAATCTCCAGATATATCCAGGAGAAGTTGAAGATCTAATAAGGACCCTCGAGGGAGTGGAGGACGTGTGCGTGACGAGCATACCTCACGAGGAGGACCGCGAGCATCCGGTCGCAGTGGTCGTCCGGAAGCCGGGCCACAATGTCACCTCGCAAGACATCATAGATATTGTTAAAAGTTAGTATTTCATTCGTATTTTGGGAAAGACGAATGCAGCAGCCATCGGAACCATTAAGTTCCTTCGTTGTTGAGTTTCTTTATAGCCACATAAATGGCTGCGTGAGCGACAGTCTAAAACCTTAAATGAATCTTTTTTAAATGTACTGAAACACTCTTCTCTAATCTCTTCTCGTTCATATAACGCAGTCTAGGCAGGTAATGACAAATCTTCTCTAAAGCTCATTTCTATAAGTAGAATTTCCCGAACATCGATCGAAAGCTAGTATAAACAACTGTTATTATCATCTGATCACCGTTGTCCCTGTTATCATCGAGTTTTTATTATCATGTGAACAGTTGTGGGCGAGAATTGTATGTAGTTTGGTCGCATGCGAGAATCGTATACAATATTCTCGTCCGAACCGTCCGAGAAATTGTGTAAATGAGCCTTTATTACTGAGACACTCTTCTCGTTCATATAGCACAGCCTTGTTTGGAAAAAAATTCCATACGTGCTCTTACAGTATGGTGTCGGCCGGCTGTAGAATGTTATCCACCCCACCTCTTCCCGCGGATGTCGTAAAAATCGATTATACAGGATATAAAAGTGGCTACGACAGCCGCCGAGAAACTACACCACCTCTAACTCCCGGAGTGGACTCGCTAACCCGCTTGCCCGGCGTGGCGTTTTAAGGCAATAACACATACATTTCTCAAGCACAAGACAATGAATTTATTCATTTAAAAAATATATATTACACATTGTGGTACAAAAGGGCGAGCTTAATACCTTAAGGCAATCTCTGCCAGCTAACCTTTGGGTTGATCAAAGAGAAATATTACGAGGTGCGATGAGAGGTATAAATATATAAGTTAAACGACAAACAGGATAATCAATTTACCTACAAATACATATACCTACCTACGTACGTACCTACATGATGAATTCAGGAGTATGCCAATGACAAAGATGAGTAAGAAGTACGATTATTATTTTATTTTATTATTAGCATATATATATTAATAATCGATATGACAACTTGCTATCGAGCTATTTACTATTTGTACTAGTCATTTTAATTTAATTTTCGTTCGGCCCCACTGGTAGGGCACACCTGGTGAGGGAGACAGAAATAAACCGATAAGGGTAAAGATAGTGTACTACGTCTAGAAAATTACTTTAAGTGAGTTCGTACAGACGTAAAATTACAAAAATTTATTCAAACTACTTATGAAATCTACGCATTTTATTCAATTTTCATTTCATTACTTTGCAGATAATCTGTCAGTCAACAAGCAGTTGCGAGGGAAAGTTCTGTTTGTGGACAAACTACCTATGACGTCTACACACAAGGTGGCGAGAATGGTAGTGAAGAAAATGGTGTTAGAAATGGTAAGAACATAACGTTGTACGATTAAAATTGAGTTCAAAAATCGCTTTTATATTTTGAAATAGAAAAGGATGCAACACAATTAGATTGTCAGTGATTTTCGCGCGTTTTGGAACTTCGCCTTATTACGAGTTCGCAGTGTACCTACATATTATGGACGTTGAAGTTACCTAATAACTCATTATCTGAGAAAGGGGACATTAATTTCTAATTAACTTCATTTTAGTGAAATCTGAAAGTAGACATATTTTTGCTTTATCTTAAAAATCACATGTTAGAGCATGTTTCAGTTTAACTTCTGACACGTTATAAATACTTCGTTTACGACGTAATGAACGTCAAATGAATTGATTTATGGCAAGCACCTTAGTTAAAAGACAATTAAATACTTTATGGACAATATTCTTAAAGGGCTTTGGATTGTAATGTTGCGAGTGGTGAGCGAGATCTAAATCCAGCAGTAGAGAGAAAGAAGCTAATAATAAAAAAACAAAATCAAAAATTTTGATAATGTCTCCGAACGGTTAAACAGATTCTCGTACCTAACAATGAAATTTTAAGTTTGAAGATCTTAATCGACAATGGGGCCTGTTATTCAAATAACGCCACATTTGTTTGTGTATTTCTTGTTTTCTGTCTCTCAAGTCCTGGCTATAGGCCTCTCCCGAAGCTCGCGACCACACACGATGCTTGGCTCAGTAGTGCTAATTAATTAATGCCGGACGGCCATCTTTGTATTTCTGATCGCAACCGAACGCCGACATGTATTTATGTAACGTGGAGTGGTTACAATGTATCGTAATGAGCGCTGAAAGTTTCTTTGAATCTTTGTTCTTTCTTACTCATCATCTCTTCGTGTTGGTTTGAAATACGAAGATGGCCGACTGGCATTATTCAATTAGTACCTAGCTTACTGTATACAGTAATAAAATTAGCAAGTAATAAGTATAAATGTTGTGTTACCAAGTAATTAGTGTTGTTAAATTGTAATCGTATCATTGTTATTTAATCTCTAATTTTAAGTTATGTACTTAAAATTTAATTATTTTATTTATTATTTTTAAGTTTTCCTTTTTCCATTACTTTTAAAGTGAAATTTGATTGTGAAATAAACTATTTTTAAAGTAAATAATTCGTTATTTTTTTAATATATGTGTCGTCTTTTACGCAATGTAAACTTTCCCAAAACCTAAAACATGAATCGCGTTCCAGATTCAGTTTCAGAACATTAAACTTTTTAAGTTTTTTTTGCAAAACAAAACGCTTCATATTCATCAATTTTTTTATACAAATTCACATAAATCTAAGTATTAAACACAATATTTGTTGTTTTTACATAAAATATGAGCAGAATCCTATGGTTTCAGGCTATGGGAATTGATCGGTTACACTCTGTATCCACCAACCCATATTGGGTCAATTTTCTTATATGACAATAATAGCACAATTAGCACATTGTTGTACCAGTGTCGAGTTATCTTCGATATTAAAATTTTTAAAATCATTAGGATTCGAAACACATTTCCTCAATGTATGTACATTCCTCTCGAAGTGTAAGTTAAGAATCAATAGTGATAGGTTTACTGAGGGAAAACGAGTTTTACCCCTCGGAAGCACAAGAAAAACGCAGTCTTTTGCATAGAATGAAATGACTATGGTCTTATGGGTTGTATTTGATTATCACAAGCATTGCACACTTTCACAACTATTAAACCACAAAACCCACAATACACAATTTTTATAATAAATATATATTGGACTTTCACTTCTCGAGTTCCCACCAAAAAGTAATACGACTTACTGGTTTCTTACTTCTTATGGATACAAAAAGTATCCATCAATGTATTTTGGTTGATTGGTGTTGTTTAGGCGTGAAGGCAGAATATTATGACAACAATAATTAAGTTCAGTTTTTTTTAAATTATAAATTGTTAAGACGAGAAATAGTATGAGAAATGAGAATGACTACAGGGTATGATTACGGGGACCCAGTGACGTTGATTGGAGTCTAGTGGTGTAAGTTGACAAATTTTGGTTTATATTAGATTTAAAAATAAAAATAATCTATGCATAAATAAATCTTTATTAATGGAACCAAATACGAATAAAAATTGCATAACTATTTTAAATAAACTTAACTGGGATGAACATTAATTATAATTTAGAATTAAATAAAAATAACTCATTTTAATGCGGTTTTAAAAGGCTTCCTATTCGAAAACGAATTTTATGTGCGGTATATAAAACAAATGATAGGTACCTCTCACAATTAATATCTCATACAACTACTGAATAGATTTTGTACAAAAAATATTGAAAACTAGCGGCGTTTGCGACTTCGTTCGCGTTAACTTCTGATTCCCGTGAGAACTTCATAATTAATCTAGATAAAAAGTATCCGAAATTAACATTTCGGATACTTTTTATCTACTTACGCAGCATATAAGTTATAAACTTCCAACTGAGCCAAGTTTTATTAAAATCTATCCAGCGGTTATCATGTGATGTGCGTAAAGACAGACAGATAGACGGACGGACAGACAAACAAAAATTCCAAAAGAAATTGTTTTGGGTTGTCTATCACATGTACTTTACACTGCAATAACTTTTTTTTTATTATTCATGTAGACATGGCTCTATTACGATTGTATTATATGTATCTACTCGTGGTCACACCACTTTGACGCACCAATGGGACCACGGGTAATTTCATCCCCCCCCCCCCCCCCCCCCCCCCCCGTGGATGCAATTCACCAGAGCATGAATAAAAGGACAGAAAATATCGATATAATAATTTGTAGTGAGACTAATAAAACTGTTCAATCAAAACATTTTTAATAAAACTCACAAGACCTGATTTTAAAATAGAATAATATTTGTCAGTGTTGTCTGGTCTTTTAATCATTCTCTAAAGAATCTGAAAAAAAATATCGATTTTTTCTCTAGTTATTGAGTAAGCCAAAACATCAATTTCAAGTCCAATCAACTATCCCATTGATGTAAGGAACAAACTCTCCAAAACAAGCAAAAAATACTACATATATTTCTTGGAAAGTTTGTATGTAATTTTTGTGGTGTTGAAGCTTTTACTTTTAAGAGGTTTAAAGTCAAAATACTAGAGGCTCTAATACCGATAAAAATATAATAGATTGTGCCTCGTTTTAAAAAGTTAATTGTCCCTTACATCAAATTGAAATTTACACCATTCATACATTGTATAAATAACACTACATGATATAACGTACAACTACAATAAGGTGAGCTCTTGGCGTACAACTAAAACATCAGTTTTTGGGTTACCCGACCCGATTTTGCAATTCGGCAGTATTTGTAGCTCCTTCACACTGAAACAAAAATACGTTAAAGCCAGATGGTAACAGACGAGCGGACGGTTTAGTAGCAAAATGTGCATTCTCAAAATGGAAAATTCTTAGGGCCTTTCTTACCACCTCCCGATAAAGTAACTGTTAAAAATCTGATAGATAAATTATCTGCCAATTAAATTTAGTTGATACTGACTGGTGTTTCACCATTAAAGTTCCTAATAAATTAAGTAGGCGATAAAGTGTCTGATATTTATCTGTCGGATAAGGCGCTGAATATTTGAAAACAATTCCTTATATACCAGATAAGAAAATAAGAGCGGAGGCTGTCCATCTAAGTAATGGTAAGTAGATACTGTCGCCCTGATATATTTGCGATATAAACCGATATCAGTCCAGAATGACAAACGTCACGTCCCCGGATGTGCTGCCTACCTTCGGAGATTTAGGAATGGATTTGGCGAAAGGGTTAGAAAAATGGGAAAAGAGAATAGGGTGCGATTTGAATGGACTCGGGCATACCTCACTTCGAAACACGTACGTACACTCGGCACGCGAGCAGTAGAACTCCCAAAGGAATGCGATAAGCGAACACTAGGGCTCACTAAGGGAGCACTTGACATAGAATTTGAAAAAATACACATATATTAAATTGGGTACCCAGCGGTCACGGGCATCTCCCCGCTTCCCCACCTCATGATTGCGCGCGCAGTGTACATCGGTACATAGGGATCCGAGATTGATTTCGATCTCACTCAGTAAAATCCTAGAATCACCAAATCGAATCGATTTTTTACAAATGACAAATGAAGATAATATTTTGGTACACTTAATTTAAATATGCATTATTTTTTAGATTTAACCTGAAAATTGTAACTATTATGGAAAGTTTTTCAATAAAAAGATACACATTACGTATTTGAATTGTACATTTTTGTATTTTAATTTTTCTACTATGCAATATATTAATTAGTCTTTTCTTATTCTCACGGCTTATCAAGCGCATATTTAAAAAAGTGCAGACGAATCGATTAATCGATTCATTAGCCTTCGATGTGAATCGATTCTATAGATTTTTCCACAAAGAATCATCATCTCTGGTGGAGAATGTACATTTTATTTTATTAATCATTTTTATGGAAGATTTACAGTCATTTGAAATATAAATATAGGTATAACGACAAATATAAATGATTTAACACGCTACGGTAGTATTCTGAGATGGCTAGTAGATATGGAATTGCAGCCTCCACCCACACCCTCTTATCCTCCCCTATTTTTGACGAGTTCTACCGGACTTACAAGACTTATATTAGAGGCAGATTATACTGGGACACTTATATTGGGAGAGGGACAAATTATTTAATTACTTAGGAGGGGGGAAATTATATTACTTATAGGGGTTGAGGGCGTCAGTTGTTGTCACGTCCTTTGTCTTTCTACTTTCGGATTGCTCCCAAACCAGGTTGATTTTCTTTATTGTGCACGTAAACCGGAGATTGTATCTTGACGATATATAGCAGAGGATTTTTTACTGCTCATTGATTCCAAGAACGCTAGTGGATCGAAAATTGTATTGACGGCACGGCATTTCACAGCAAAGGGAGTGATGACGAAGCTGACGAAGGTGATTGGTGAAGAAAACAGAAAAAAAATCCACATAAATCCAATATAAAAAAATGTAAATGTGGCGTTCCGTTTCGCGCTTTAATTGCCTAATACGTTTCGTTTTAGGGTTGCAATTAGATATCTTATACATGTCACCCGTATGTAATAGGTGTACTCACTCCATTTGTACATCTTCACTGATATTATCCAGTTCGCAACGAATGCATTGTTCCGAGCAGTCCGTGATTGTAGTGCTGTCTAACTTCACTTGTGACTCGGAGTACAGCTGTATGCCCACACCGCATTTCCTTATTACGCAGTTACGGAGTTCCACCTGCAAATGTCATAATATTAATTGAATGTCAAGAATATGGGAATATTAAGGGCTGTGTGGGCCGGCTATTGCATAGCACCACCCCATCTCTTCGCGTGGCTGTCGTAAAAGGTGACTAAGGCTTTAAGCGACTAAAGTGATTACCATAAGCCCCAAGGAACTACACCACCTCTAAAAGAGTGGACTCGGCAATCAGCTT
Organism: Sesia apiformis; assembly: GCA_914767545.1. Lineage (NCBI taxonomy): Eukaryota > Metazoa > Arthropoda > Insecta > Lepidoptera > Sesiidae > Sesia > Sesia apiformis. Next base: position 4,691,016 of record OU611968.1, read on the forward strand.
TGCGAGCATGGTGTTTTAAGGTGAAAGGGCTGGTTGCATTGCATTGCATGAATGTCAAGAATATAATGGACTGCACAATCAAATATGTATTAGGACTTATATAGGTACATATGACATAGGCTGTATGTATGAAATTGGATGTATACAATGAAATAACGCAAAACCATCAACTAATTTAAAATATACAAAACCGTTCTAGCGAAAACTAAAACTATTTTAGAGTAAACATCAAAAGCCACAAAGATGTAGTTTCGTTGATCTATCTAAAATGTTCGTAGCGCTCACTTCTCAGTACAAGGTAATGACCGGGCACGACGTGGGCCGCGCGCGTAGATACAACTGCGCGTAGAATAAAAGATTATACTAGAATTGTACAATAACATGTGAAAACAAAAACCTATTGTAAAAACTGTTAGAATCAATTCTACTCTCAAATTCAATTATATCAAGTATATGAAATAGAATTTATATAAGAAATAGGATATATATATATATATATATATATGACATGGAATGTAAATATAAATATATGTATATATATAGGACATATATTATGCATAATGTATATAATATGAATTAATTTTGTGTACTTATTTATAATCTAAATTAAATGCTGTTCGTTGGTAAGCGCATCACTTTTGAACGGCTGGACCGATTTGTCTATTTTTTTTTAATATTCGTAATAGTCCGAATAAGGTTTTTAGGGAAAGAAAAATTGGAAAAGTTTCCCGGAAAATAAGAAAATTCGGGAAAAACAGAAAGCACTTTTTTCTATGGGATTTTTGTATGAACTCAAGACCATAACTCACAATTCGAACGATGGATATGCGTAATTCTTTTTCGTTATGGTCCTGGAAGTTTTCAGAAAAAAAATATTTATTGAAATTTGAAATTATGAATTTTTTTAATTGAAATTTGAACAGGACAACATCTGTCAGGACAGGAACAGTCAACTAATTCATAATATATTTGCTAAAACATGGTAATAATAAGATGGAAAAAATTATAATATGTTTTACATATTTTGTCATAAAAATAGCATGCAAAATTTAAATGAAACGTATAAATGCATTTAACATAAAAAGACAATTCGCATAATTAATATGAGTCAGTACCGAAAGGCAGTCAATCATGATCACAAATGTGAAAGGGCTAAACAATGAAATAATAAGATATAAAATCATTTATAGAATGTTTGTGCATTAAGATTAACAATGTCAATATATAATGTCAGTTGCAACAAAACCATGGATAATTCTTATAAGCATTATATACTACCTCATAAAATGCTCATTCAAATTATAGTAATTATTAGTATATAGAAAATCCCACAACGCTTTTTTAAATTTTATTAGAAGGTGTTCCATTAACATTTTTGGCAAGTGATTATATATTGTTATACACATCACATAACAATTATGTACTTTTAAACACTAGTCTGTCACATTTTGTAATGTTTCTAGAGTAGTATTGTGATGCTTTTATAAACATGTTATTATATTTTGTAACATGTTATTATATGTATTTTGTATTCTTGTATTCTGAGGGGGAGAGTGCACGCTGCAATCCAACAGCCGCTGGGCGCACTCGACTGGCCACGTTACCCCTCTCTCACAGAAGACTACCTTGAAATGTACTGCATTTCCCACTTTATCTTATTTCCCTAATGTACGTACGTGTTTCAGTAGTGAGTGAGATGTGCCAGAGCCCATTCCCATCCTATCCCTCCCCATTTCCCCAACTCTTTTTCGAAATCCATTCCTATATCCAAAGGTAGGCAGCGCATTCGGGGGCGTGTCAACGTTTGTCATTTTGGACTAATGTTGGCATGTATCACGGATGTCTATGGGCTACAGTATCCACTTACCATCAGGTGGACTGTATGCTCGTCTGCCGCCTTCGTCCATAAAAAAAAAAAAAAAAAAAAACATTGCGACTTCATATATGTACATCGATGGTAGTGTAAGTATATTCAACTTTTTAATTAATGATTTACATGATTCATAAGGTTTTACACCACAAGTCTGCATTTTTTGAGATATAAATGCTTTGCTTATATCTGTGCTATTTCCCCAAATTATTAGATCGTTATATGTACTATTTTGTGTTCAGCTAAGCAAGGACTTTGCTTTATACCACCCTCATGTATTTCTGTTTAACCGATGGTTGACTGGCAGATAATGCCACTAGGCATTATGTAAGGACTTACAAAATTGTATAGAGGGTGGACACCCTCTATACAATTTTTGTGCGATAAAGTTTAAAATAAATAAATATGAAATGGTAATCCTACTGGAATATAATAGTAATTTTTGATTGATGTATGCATGTATCACAGTCCATGGGCGATAAGTCCATGATTACATAAGTGATCATCGGCATCATAAGTGCGGGACTTTTCTATCATTTTCTTTCAAAAATAAAATTACAGAATTTTATAAAAAGAGTTTACCTGAGCTCCTTTGTGAACAACAATTCCTGAATAGAAGTTATCAAGTACGCAGTCTTCCAAAATTACTTTAGCACCTGCCATTGCCACCAGACCTTGTGCGAAGTCACACTGAAATAGATATAAGTACTAATGTTTGATCATTATCGAACGTTTGGTCCCTATCTAACGTTTGATCACTATCTTGTTAACATTGCCTTAATAAAAGAGGACAAAGGCAGTAGATTGATAAATCTTTGTGGAGTTTGCCCAGCACCAATGTGCAATACTGGCTTTGCCTGGACAGTGCTGACCAGTGGCGGATTAACGTAAAGGCAGAATAGGCTATTGCCTAGGGACAGCATATCGTAGAGTGTCTTGAAATGTCTTGAAAATGTCTTGAATCATAGACATTTTTTTAAATGCACTCCACAACATTGAAGATGTGAATCAAAATCAATTGTGAAATGTGAAGCAAATGGTATTCGTATCAAATTGGAATGGTTGGAAACTGCGTTTATAACTGTGTTCTGGGTTTCATTATTAAATAGTTTTAATGTTACCAGTAAGAAATTTCAAGGTGTTGACACTGACATTTTCACTGTTGTTCAGTTGTATGATTCTTATTTCTCTCATTGGAGAAACACATGAACTATTTAATGAATATAAAAGAAAAGCAAAAGAATTATTAGAGTTAAATGAATATGAAAAAGATACAAAAAGAAAGAGAAAGCGATTTTTTTTAGATGAGACGGAAAGAGGAATTGACATGTCTGGACGAGATAATTTTCGCGTAAATACTTTCCTTGTTATTATTGATAGTGTACCGCACCGGCTTCCTATTAGTGGACTGTGTGTAACGATGTGGTTGCCGGTACGGTTGTTGCTCGCTGTATACACTGGTTTATTCTTCAGGTTGCCAATACAAACATTTCTTCTATTTTCTTGTTTATCGTTCAACTGTACAACTCGGAATGAATCTACGGACATTTGTTCCTATATTTATATAATTATCGCTTAGTATGTCGACCAATGACAGCGGCTACATTTCTCTGTTAATTCCGGCTTTCTGATTGGTTGAGCAAAATGACAAAATTTTGATCTTTTATTTACTAAACAATTTGTACTTATTATAATTATAATATTAACTAAACAATGTAATCTGCGTAATAACCAATCAAACAATAACAATGTTAACTATTAAATCAATAAAGTAAACTTAAATAATAAAATTATGGAATCTATACAAACAAAGACTTAAAACTATTATCGCATCGGTTGTCCCGAACAGATAGTCTGCCATCTGAACAAAAAAAACATAGAGATGCCTATCAAAGATATTTTGATAAATTTGCTTTTTTACTAAAACTGACCCAATTGTCGCAAGGGAATACTTCTGTGAATGCCGAGCATTTAACGTCTACTTATATCAGATATTTGGAAACCAATTTCTCAGAAGATTTTCACTTTAAAGAATTAAGATTGCAGAGGGTAGGCTAAACGGTTTAGCTTTAATGGACATAGAAAGAGGGACCTTTTAATACGATACGAATTCTTAATTTATTACGATAACGTTAAATACAATTGAATAAAAGGACATCTTAACTTCATTTGCCATGAAAAATTAAGACGAGAGGGTTCCTAAATTAAAATAAAGTTTTTTGTACCTATATGGGTATATGTGTCTATTATTTTTCTGAAAAATATTTTATTTATTAACGTAACAACTAACATCAACCTAACCTAAAGGATTGTGGCGCGGTTCTAAACTATTAGCCTAGGGCGACTACAATTATTATTAATCCGCCACTGGTACTGACTCTGCACCTCAAGCGAACTTTGCCTATAACATATGTATAGCTAAATACCTGTGAACTAGTGGAATCGTCCATCAAAGTGCAGTTGGTGACATGCAACACGCCCTGCCGCATAACTATGACGGTATTCGCTAAACCGCACTGTAATGTGAACCCGCACAAACGACACTCGTCACTCAATATGAACAGGCACGAACGCATGTCTGACGCTTTTAGTGTCGCACCTGTTGAACATAAAGTTTTTTATCATGAAAATAGCTGACACTTTTTAATACTATAACGCCTCACTAGCGGTGTCAGCGACTTCGCTTGCATGAACTTGTGATTCCCGTGGGAACTTCATAAATTATCTGGATAAAAGTACCCTAAATGTTAAACCCAGCATATAAGTTATACTATGCCAAGTTTCATTAAAATCGGTCTAGCGGTTCTTGCGTGATGCGCGTTCAGACAGATAGGCAAAAATTCTAAAAATGACTATTTTAGGTTCAGTATCATTAGGTACTAGAGTACAGTGCAACGTTTTTTTTTCAAAAAATATTTTATGTACTGACAGACACGGCCTTCTTACGATGTTATTATATGTATAGATAGATATAGAATATAGATTTACACAAGGAGTTTCTCGAACACAGGTCAAACTAGTATAAACAACTGTTACCATCACTTGATCACTGTTATGCTTATTGTCATCAAGTTTTTATCATTGTGTTTATCAGTTTGGGAGAATTGGATGTAGTTTGCTTGCGTACGAGAACCGCATATAATATTCTCGAACCGTTCGAGAAACTCTTCTTATGTAAATGAGGCTTACACAAGCAATCTTATTGCCGTGAGTTTGCTCACGACTATGCCACGTTTTGCTTAGAGATTGCTCTCTATTTAAGTAGTAGTATGGTTTATATATATATATATATTTTTTTTTTATAGACTAGGGGGCGGACGAGCAAGCGGTCCCACGTGATGGTAAGTGTTACCGCCGCCCATGGGCACCTGCAACACCAGGGGGCATGCGGGCGCGCCGCCGACCTTGCAAAATCCTATTCACAGCTCTCTTGAAGAACCCCATATCGTAGCTCAATGGAAAGACCTCTTGAGGCAGTTCGTTCCACAGCCTACGAGTTCGCGGTATAAAATAGTTTATGGACCGCATAGTGCGCGACACCTCCGTATCGAGGAAATGCGGATGGACCGCACTTCTGTGACGGGAGGTGCGGTTGTAGAAACCCGAGGTGGGAATTATATTAAACAATTCTTCAGAGCATTCCCCATTGTACAGGCGGTAGAACACACAGAGAGACGCAACGTCTCTCCGAATGCTGAGGGATTCTAAACCGCCCGTGAGAGTGGGATCGTCGACAATACGAACAGCACGTCGTTGGATAGAGTCAAATGAGTCCAATTGGTATTTCGGTGCGCCGGCCCAGAGATGAGAGCAGCACTCCATATGGGGCCTCACCTGAGCTTTGTAAAGCATAAGGAGTTGCCCAGGTTTGAAGTACCGCTTCGCTCTGTTCAGCACACCGAGCTTTTTGGAGGCCATTTTGGCCTTATTGTCCAGATGACCCCTAAATTCGACTTTGCTGGAGATGTCGACACCAAGGATCCCGATACTCTCCAAGATCTTAAGAGGTATGCTCTGAAAGCGAGGTGCTACAACAAAAGGGGTTTTTTTAGCGGTGAATGCACAGACTTGCGTCTTACTGGGGTTGAAATCCACTAGGTTCATAGAACCCCAAATCGAGACTAGATCTAAAGAGTCTTCGATTTCAGACACAAGCCTGGCGCGACTCTCTTCCACTTCGACCCGAGGGATGTTGGCGCGGCCCCTGTACAAGGTGTCTCCAGTACTGTCATCTGCATAGCAACGTATGTCACCAATTTGCAACAGGTCGTTGATATGCAGAAGGAACAGAGTTGGGGACAACACGGAGCCTTGCGGGACGCCAGCGTTAATAGACATGGTGTCGGAGCAGCTACCATCGATAACGACTCTGATGCTCCGTCCAGTCAGGAAACTGGCAACCCATTCGCATAATCCCTCGGGTATCCCGAAAGATGGTAACTTGGAAAGCAGCGATTTGTGCCATACCCGGTCAAAAGCTTTCGCAATGTCTAGGCCTACAGCCAGAGCCTCGCCTCTACTCTCAATGGCGTCAGCCCAGCGGTGTTAAATACGCTAAAAGATCACCAGCCGAGCGATTATGGCGAAATCCATATTGACGGTCGCTAATCAGCTGGTGATCCTCTAGGTACCCAAGGAGCTGTGTATTTATAACACGCTCCATCACTTTGGAGAGGAGGGAGGTGATCGCTATTGGCCTGTAGTTGGCCGGGTCGGTGCGGTCACCCTTTTTAGGCAAAGGGTGAACATGAGCTAGCTTCCATGCTGACGGGAAGCTTTTTGTGGAATATGAGAGCCTAAAGAGTCGCGTAAGCACCGGACACAACTCGGGAGCGCAAAATTTGAGCACCACCGCAGGAATACCATCTGGCCCACTCGACTTTCGGATATCAAGAGATGCTAGAGCTCGCCGGACTTCACGCTGGGTGAAGCAGATTTCCGGCATGGAGCTTGTGCACCTCGAGGTGGACGGTGGTGAGGCACCTCTATCGTCCAGAGTCGAGTTTGAGGCGAAGAGACTGCCCAGGAGATCGGCTTTCTCTTTCGCCCCATGGGCCAGTGAGCCATCGAGTTTCCGCAGTGGTGGAAGTGACGACTGACAGAAGTTACCCTCGGCAGCCTTAGCGAGCGACCAGAAAGCCCGACTTCCAGAAGGATAGCTTGCTAGTCGATCGCCAATTCTGCGGATGTGCTCATTCCTTGCTCTGACAGTGATCCTCTTACTGCACCTCGAGGCAGCGTTAAATTTCTTCCTCAAGTCGGTGGTATTCGGATCTTCGGACACCTGCGCTTTGGCCCAGGCCCTGTATGCAGCCCGCTTATTACGGCGGGCCTCTCTACAGGACTGATTAAACCAAGGTTGGCTCCGTCCGCCTACGGGTATCACGGAACAAGGAATATAACATTCCATGCCCTGCAACACCACGTCGGCAACGGAGTCTGCACAGGTATCCGGATCACCCGACGAGAAACAGAGCTGCCCCCAGGGATAAGAAGCGTAAAATTCGCGCAACCCATCCCAATCTGCAGACTTGTAGTGCCAGACGTTGCGCGTTCCCTGAGAATAGGTCGGCGCGGATTGTTTAGCTGGCACAGCAGTTCGAATGATACAATGGTCTGATGATCCTAACGGAGCATCAACAACAACATTGTAGTAATTCGGCCGCGTAGTCAGCAGGAGGTCCAATAAGGAGGGAGTATGGCTCTCGATATCAGGTATCCTCGTGGGTGAGGATACCAACTGCGAGAAACCATAGGTCAGGGCAAAGATGTGGGCTGCTCTCCCTGCGCGGTCGGTTATTCGGGATCCCAACCACTCTTCGTGGTGAGCGTTGAAATCACCGAGGACCACCACTTCCGCGCAAGGGAACTGCTCGAGCACGCTGTCAGTCGTCTCTTGTAGCCGCTCAAAAAAACGAGTCGTCTCCGTATCACCGCTTAAAAATTAAATATATAACTTAAATAAGGATTTTAAAATTGATCAGTGGCTCGGTGATGAAAGAATGGGTAAAACATCCATAAGGAAAATGCCTGAGAATTAAGGAAATCTGGAGCATGTCTATCTGCATTCAATGCAATCTGCACTACACCTAGTTATTTTATTACTACATTATTATGCATAATTATTACTTCAGTGACACCAATAGTTATTCAGCACCCTAAAGTTTTAACACAAAGTTTTATTCACAAAAACATTCCCAGAAAATAGTCTTTCAAACGACAAAATTGCATCCGACAATTGATTAGAGATACGAGACCACAGAAAGGCAGACAGGTAGGCAGGCAGGCAGACAGACAGACAAACATACTTCATTTAATATAATATCCAACCCCTTTTGTGTCGGAATTTTTAAATTTTGATTTTGACGTTGATGTTGATAATTGTAATATTAATAATATATATTTTTTAATAGTATTTAATTATACTTTGACTTTTAAATTTGTTTTGTCATATATAGTTCATATATAGTCACATACATAGTTTTCTGAAATAAATTATTTATGTTAATACTAAAAACCTGATGCAAAACATATCTTACCATTAAAACTGTAAACAAATATATTTGATAGAGGCATCTCCGGCACCTCATACTCCTTGCTGCATATAACTACTTCCTCTGGCTCCATGGAGAAGGCCTCTTCGGGGGACACCATGACTGTTAACTTCTTAGAGGTCGTCAGGCGACAGTTGAGGAATTTTGAGATTTCGTCAAATTCAAAAATTGAACCGCCATGCCAGAGGGCGACCACCTAAAAGACGAGTAATTTTTTTTAAATTTTATTTATTTATTGAACAACTTAACATTCAAATACAGCTTACACTAACTACGAGTAGTTACAACGGGTGTTACCTTATGGTACCTATACAAGACATTAATTTCAAAGGATGCGAGAGTACATTACGAAAAATTCTTCGTCAATTGAGTTTTCGGTTCACTAAAACTAACAACAACAGGAAAGTTTTCATGGAAAAGGATGATGTAAGACTGAAACGAATTAAATTCTTAGATTCGATTAAAATATTTCGATCTAATCTGAAGGCAGAAAAACTGTATATATGGATGTAACGTATGTACATACTGTCATATATCACAGGTAAAAATTGAACTGATTCTACAGGAAAAGGTACAATATAAAACAAGCCATTTCTACAGGACAATGTCTTACAACCTACACGCAGACAGTAAAAATGGATTTATTCTCGGGGCTTTATTAATGTATAAATCTACGGATACAACAGGAGACTATCATAATTGATTCCTAAATTACCTAAAAATTCGGTATTGGTCGTTGATAATTGCTTCCCCTCTCCCGATAACCCTCTTCGGTCAAACCATTCCTCTGGTTAGAAAGACCAAATATCTCGGAGTCACTCTAGACCATAGACTGACCTTCCGAGAACACTTTATAGCCGTCCGGAACCGAGCCGCCTTCGTACTCGGTTGCCTCAACCCTCTCATAGACGGGAGAAGTAAAATGTCGCTTACAAATAATTTGACATTATACAAAACGCTTGTCCGACCTATAATGACCTACGCTAGCGTTGTGTTCGCACACGCAGCTCCCTCCAACATCAAAATTCTCCAAACCCTCCAAAATAGATTCGTGCGTTAGGCCGTGGCTGCCCCATGGTACTCACGCAATGTCGACCTCAATAAGAACTTGGAACTTCCTTCCATAGTCAAATACGTGAAAGACACCGTCCGACGTTACTATGACGCGATTCCACACCATCCTAACCCCCTGATCGTTATCTCCCTCACCTATGTCCCTCCCCCTGCCCCTCCTCGGTACCGTCGTCCACGGCACGTCTTAGACGACCCCGACGACCCAATTACTGCTGCCAATGCGGTTCTTACACCACACTCGCAGACATCACAGATACACCGTCCCCGCCGGCGGAGACGTGGACGTACCCCTCGCTACACCGTCAATACACATCGGCCGTCAGCCAACACTTTTACCAGGTATTGGCACGTGCCTGGACACTTCTCACCGACTCGCGATCCCTCGGTATCACCCTCCAATGCAATGCCTAAGCCGAAGCCCGTTCCTTCCGCCGGTTTACCGGCGGGGGACCCTTAAGCTCATTGCAACACACATTTTGTTCCTGGCTGAGCGCTTTCTGCGCTCGCCCTAAATTAAACACGACCGGTGACCCTTGAGAGGCCACTAAGGGCCACAAGAATTTAGCCATTCCAAAAAAAAAACGTTGGTAATGCTGCATATCATAATAAATGTGTGGGAAAGCCTCAGACTTCAAATACATTGAAGCAAGATATGATAAAAGTGGTTGGTAAAAGATGACATTAACGTCGATCCCACTTGGACAAAGCCACAATTTACCAAGTTGTTCTTCATCATGAGGAAAGATTTGTGGAATATTCTATTGACAAAATTTTAGCTGAACGTAGACACACCACACTGTATTGAGATTACTACCATATCAACCGGATTTCAATCCAATTAAAAACATATGGTTGCAGGTTAAGAGTTATGTAACTCAAAGAAATGTTGATTGAATATAACCACAGTAAAAAAAATTATATGTTTAGTCCAAATGAATGGAAAAAAGTTTGTGATTAGTAGTGATCACACAATCAAATGTGAAGATGAATATAGAAAATATGAACATGCCATGGATGATTTTATGGATAGGATAATAATTAATACTTCTGAGAGTTCTATGATTCTGAAAGTGATGATGAAGGCTAGATACTATTATTCTGATTATGACATGGAAGATATTGAAATATATTGCATACCACCAGAGAGTCAACCAAAATCTATTAAATGATCTGTAAACGTTTGATAGATGTTGATTTCTTAAGATATAATGTGAATAAGGATAATAACCGAAAAGCGCAATATAAAGTTATATCTACATACATTACACTGTAGATACTTATCATAATTAATTATCTAGTATGCAAATATTGATAAATAAAGAAATAAGATCTAAGTAGAAAAATGTAATATGAATATCTAGCAATATATATATATATATATAATCAATATTTCTTTATTATCTTTATTTATCAATATTTGCATACTAGATAATTAATTATGATAAGTATCTACAGTGTAATGTATGTAGATATAACTTTATATTGCGCTTTTCGGTTATTATCCTTATCGAGGACGTCCATCTGCTAGATGGACAGACAACCTCATAAAGGTTGCGGGCACCCGCTGGATGCAGGTCGCTGCCGATAGGTCTAAATGGCGGACAATGGGGGAGGCCTATGTCCAGCAGTGGACGTCCAAGGGCTGAGATGGATGGATGGATGGATATATATATGTGTTGACTTGTTTAGTAAAGATTTAATGCCATTAGTTTTTCAAGGGAAAATAACAGCTCCATATATTTCTCTGCACTGACTCGTGATATGTTCATAAAGTTTTGTACTTATCTGGTATATGCAATTAGATGTATGGTAATTCATAGACGTGGATGACGCGTTCGGGTGTTCGTTCCTCTTCCCCCTCATTCCACAAACTTTTGAGCGCCCTCGTACATGAGATGCATGCCACTGCTCAATAACCCACATTAAAGCAGGTTTAATGGTTATCCAGTATTGATATTTGGAAATCCAATAATATTTATCAGTACTCAACTACCCTATAGATTTTAGATTTTCATAGCTTTTTAGATGACACTTCAAGAAGAAATAGAGCAAACAGTACTTACATTTCTATTTTTCCTATTTTTACGCCATTTGTTCTTCTCTTTAGCAATATACTGTTCCCGAATGAGTCCATTCTCATACAGTGTCCACTTTGACATGATTCCATCGAGTCGTGCATTCAATTCTGCACATTTCGATATGAAGTTTGGTGTCAATAAAGAATCTGAAATAAGTAATAGAAAACGGACTCTTCTAAAATGAACGAAACTTTGTGGATGTATATACTCGTTCATTGTGAACCCAAACATATATTTTTTTATTCCAAATTTTAGTCTCAAGTGCCTAAACCACTTCAGAGAAAACTTATTTAAATAATATTTTTGCCGCTCTGTACCTTGTTTTTAATTTATTTATTTGTTTGACTGATAGTTTATTATTATTATGGCTGTAATAGGGTAAGCAACGTACGCTAATGCGCCCAATCTGGTTTTTGTCACTTGTGCAATCCCAATCTGTTTAGTATAGTATCTGTCTAGTCAGTTCTTGAACTGGATCATCGAATCTGAGTCTATAATGTTTTCATCATTTTCCTTCTTAGACCTTCAAAAATAACGTTACGAATAGTAAACTCACCATCATCGTCGTCATCAGCAATATTCCCATCCCCTATAGAAGAGTCCAACTCACTCAACTTCTCATGTGCATCAATTGCACTAGATCGCAGCAGTGTGATAGTTCGTCCAATGCAGCTGGGTATTGTCCCATTGTGCAGTTCTGACCACAGCTTCATGCGATCTTCAACTGTGTTCGCTAGAAGAATCTTATCATCTTGGTTATCCCAGGGCATCCAGATGTTGTTGTAGTAGAATCTAGAAATTTTCACGAGGCTTAGTTTGGTTTAGTCACTGATTTAACCATAAACAGCGTAATGTCGGCGCGCGGCGGATTGGCGAGTCCACTATTTTAGAGGTGGTGTGGATCTTCAGGGCTTATGGTAGCAGCTTTGTCATCTCTTAGTAGCCTTTTACGACACCATTGGGAAGAGATGGGATGGTAAGCCAACTATACTACACATGCTTGTATAGTGCCAAACCAGTGTGGTGGTAAGAGATTATCACAAAACGAAATGAAGCATTCTTCAGTGAACAATCAAGCATGACTTAGCCCATAACGGCCACTAATACGAAAGAGGACCAAGGTCATAGACATTATCTAAGAAACTGGCCTTCTTGTTATTGATTTTCATTTTCACTATATTCAGACTAGTGGAATCTTATATTATTTTCTACTTTATCATAAAAATCTGATGTTAGAGCATGTTTCTTACACTCTTGAAACAATGAAATTTTAAGTAGAATCTCTTATCCAAATGTCATTTTTTTTATATAAAAGGCCAGTTGTAATATTTCATTTCAAAGGTTTTCATATTTTTTTCATACAACGAAAGTCATCTCATTTGTATTATCTTCAATATACCATAGTATAGAGCAGTGTTTTTCAACCTTTTTCATGGCGCGGTCCCCTTAGTATGGAAAAATATTTCGCGACCCCCTACCTCCGCTTTTTCTAACTTGTATTTTTTTATGTTACAAATATTGAATCCCTGCATCATTTTTACTTATTTTTATTATTAGGTATCAGCTAAATACGTAATTAAGTACCTAAAACAGTTATATTTTTACATGGATGCGTCGCCAAACGCCTGCACGGAAAAACGATACGACAATAGTACCTAACAATAGAAACGTTTTCGTCGATGGCTCAAATAAAAGGCAAACAGAGAAATCGCCTAAATTTAGAAAACAATTTAATTGTAAGTGTAGCAAAAACGGATCCGCGATGGGAAAAGTTGGTTAACGAGAAACAGGTGCAACCATCACATTAATTAATGTGAATGAGTTCCTCGTCACATTAATGATTCATGAGACTCGTAGGTATTTGTTGATTTGTGTTAACCTAAGTTCTAACCTTTAATTAACTGTTTCTTAATAAATATAACATTTTAAACTAGTATGGTTTTATTTTTAGCTTTAAATTTTAAAGTAACAGTGACCCCTTAAAGAGGCTTCGCGACCCCCTAGGGGGTCGCGACCCGCACGTTGAAAAACACTGGTATAGAGTATGGTAATGAAGGCTACCTCAACAACTGAGTTGGCTTTTTACCTAATATCTGTTAAAGTCTATTTAAGACTGATATCTACCATTTTATCTATTTAAGATTGATATCTATATGTATATATTTTTTTTATTGATTTTTTTTTAACAATGAATGAATTTTTACCTCAAGATATCAATAAACTCAGCTGTTGCCTGAGCATTGATGCACTTTTCCCGTTGCTCTATTGTTGGCCAGAACTCAATCAACGGCACGTCGTCGACCTGTTCCGGTAGTGATACAGATTCATGTTGCACACTCAGCACATCCACACTCGCTGACAAGTCCTCATAGTCCACGGATCTTACTGTTACATAAGCTATACAGGGGAATCTCACTTCTGGAAATTGTAAAATGAGAATAAAGTGAATTATTGTCACTAAGAACAACAAATCTCAAGTGATTTAAAATTTATTCAATATTAAATTTTCAGCATTGGTATCCTTGAATTTGTAGTTTACTCCAAATATTTTGACACCCTCAATAAACTTGATGTTTTTTTTGAATTTATTGAATCTGTGTGTTTGTACAATCCATCACCACCACATGCGGTCTTCTACTCTTCTTATCAAGCCACTACTGGTGCCTTTTTCAATCCACCTGGTTGAAAGGCATCCCACAATATGTTTTGGAGTATGTGGTGTCCATTTAACGACTCATCTATCTGATCAGTTATTAGCAGAGCTTGGGGTTAGGTAGTGTGATTTTGGTACTTGATACAAAATGTATATATTAATATGGATATATACCAGGACTCCTGGGATTCTGAATCTGGTTGTTATTGATGTTGTACCCATTTGCAACTATGTCTATACTATAGTGTGTGTATTGGATAATCGAAAATAGAGACATTTTATATACCCACTATTACGAGGCTTTTAGTGAGGATATCAAGAAAACTTTAATAGTTTTTAAAAAAATATTCATTACAGTGTTAACTCAGTTACATGGGGAAATATACTTAGGTACATAGCAAAAATAGATTTTCAATCTGTGCTACTCTAACAATGTGAAAAAATAAATATAATAAAAGTACATACTATAGCAACATTTTCTGTATTGTTTTGAGCATTCTCTTTTCAATTATTCTTTTTCTATATCTGTAATATTTATGTCACCTGCGGTGATAGTTGCAATTCCTGAAACACTTGAAATATTAGATTCAATGATGTGATTCTTAGAGTTGATATAAATAATCATAATTTTTTCAATATTTTCTGGTTTCAATGAATTTCTTTTACTGTCTAATATCCATTTATATATCTTTCAACATCTGCTGAGATCAAGGGAGCAAATATGTAATATTCCAGTACAGTATTTGCTGTACGCTATATTACAGATTATATTTACAGATATTTATCTAATGGTATCCAAGTCAGGATTTCTGTTCATTGAATAACACCACAAACAACACAAATACCAACTCAAACTACCCTCACCTCATTGAATATTTCAAATGTTTCAGTTGAAATTTTTATAAATGTAGATCAAGTCATTCTTTATGTTATCACTATTTATAATATGTTTAATTTTCATTATTGACTAGGCTTCTCAACATTAAAATATTTCGCATAATAGAAGATTGCCTCCAGTCAAGTCCCCCATCTAGTAATTACTAGTTTTGGTGGCAGTGGTAAACCAGGATAGTTTTCAGAAATACTTTTTTAACATTAGATACTAATATATCCACATCTGTGGGATGCATGAGCCAAACATGTGACATGTAACATAGATTATTTAATAAAATTGGAAGTCCTTATAATACTTTTCTTAACTCTTCTATGCCAAGAAAACTCAAAGATTAAAAAGAAAAACTGTTTCAAAACTAATTGGAACTAATCTTAGTTTAAAGTCGTTGATTCAGTGCAAGAATGTTAAAATGACACCCAATAATATGATTTCCAGAAAAATTAATATTAAATGTCTATATAATTTTTCTTACAGCAAATCCCAAAATCACACTCCCTAACCACCTCACCTGAGGTGTGAATGAAATATACACACCTTATTAGATATTCAGGTATATTCACATATACATATATTAAAATTGAAACAAGGCTGACTGTGCATAAAACATTTTTTAAAAAAAGTGATTTGCTATATAAAGTACAAATAATATGGAACACAAAACAAAACAATTTTCGTATTTTTTGTGTCTCTGACTGAACACACATAATGCAAACACTATTAAACAAATTTTAATGAAAATTGGCATAGTTATAGCTCATGTGCCAGGTTAATATTTGAGGTATTTTTTATCTAGATCCATTATAGTTTCGTACGGAAATCACTATAATTGTAATTACCGCTAGTATATAATATGTATGTAATAAAACCTACCAAACTTCTTACAGTATGATTTGGACAGTTTCCAGAGCGCGTCCCAAGCTAACGGCTCCACGAGTAGTTCAGCTTGCATGATCCACTGCTCGCGAGACAACCCACGGCCCGAGCTGCAAACCTGCAGCAGCTGGCTGGAGGTCTCCTCCTCACTTCGTGAGAATGTGTACACCGACTGCATCTAGAGTCTAGACAATATAAGATTAACCCACTACTACGTCTGGAAATTCAACTTTCAAGCGATGAAGTAACGATAGAATGGTATTTGTTTGTTTTTGGAAGACAAGATAGATTTTTTGATAGATGTCTAAAGATTTTTTGAAAAACAATATCATACTTACACCTTTTTTTTAAAGTTTGTTGAGGTTTTCTGATGGGAAGAATAGTGAGTTCGTAGAAGTATAATTGATATTTACTTTAGATGTATGTCTGTTTTAATAATTTCGAATATTCCTTAGAAAAACACCAGTAACTATATAGTGATTAAAGGTTCCAAAGAATTTAGAATATTTGATCGACCGTTCGAAAACAATTTGAAATTTTTTGCGACAATGACGTATGTAACTGGTAACTGTCAAACACGTTTCGTTTCATGCAAATAATACTTGCAAGAATGAGTTCTACTGTTCTCATAGCGTAACTAAGCGCTTAACTTTTCATAATAACCTGGAGCTTGGAAACAAGTATAATATATAATTTATTGGGTCATGTAAATGAATATACCTACTAGAATTAATTTCGAAAATGAAAGTTGAGACTGAAGAAGCGCGGCAAATTCGAGAAAAATATTGGATGGAATGGCTGGAAAAATGATTTTAATACTTGAATTCTATAATAAAAAAAAGTAAGCATTTGCTAGGCTAATTTTGTAATTGATTGAATGCAAGTTAGTAAATCTAACAATTATTTCTTTAATTTACTGCGTTTTTCCAGTCTCAACTTTCGGTTGTCAGACTATTCATTGATCGTTTTAGCGTCATAAGTAATCTAGTGAGTATATCGTCACTTTGTTCCAGTAACACCATATCCCATGAAAAATAGCAAAATCTTTTTCTGACGCCTGCCTTCAGGCTCACACCACACTTTATTGCAGGGCAATGCGTACAAGTAGGCATGAGAATAATCAAGCATCCACCCATGTGAGTAAAGTACAAGCAGGTACATTTTTCTACAAAACATGCAAATGCAGAAGTTATGTATCAGAGTGGCTTACCTAAATAATAACATATTAAAAAGATAATTGCAGATAACATTTTATCAGATCGGATGTTATAAAATAATGAAAACAAAACACGGTTATTAATTTCTTCCAGCTCAAAAGATATTTTGTAATAATAAAAGCAAACAAAAGTACGAGTACCTACATACGACTTCAGTGCAAGCAGCTGTTTGTTAACTGTGGCATCGCAAATGCTAAACTTCAGTACAGAAAATGCTAAGTAACTTTTGAAACTGCTAAATAAAATGCTAATCTGTACAAAGTATTTATTATTGAAAAGCATGATGTTTACGAACTAATTTAAATAAAATAGTGAAATAAATCAATATTTAGTTCCATATAACAGATTATAACGTTATTAACAGACTGCAAGAAAATTATTTTTTTAATTATTATTTTAATCTTCGAAATCAAATAATAATATCCATTTCTTCAATCCTGTATGGGTTCGTGTTGTGCTAGTGAATCTTGTGATGTCGACGGCTTTAATCCCTCTAATCAGTTTTAGTACATCTTCAGAAACATACGAATGGCAAAATTTTCGAATGCATGCGGAATTGAGTTGAATACCTATACACTCATACGTACATAAGTACTAATAAATACAATAATACATACGTACTAATGACATACGATTTCTCAGTTTAGTTTTTATTACATTCATTGGGCTAACTAAACACTTTATTTCGGCGCGGAAGTGCTACCTAAATACCTATATAGGTACCTCAGTAAAGAGACCAAATCACAAAATGAATCCGACCTGAATACGATGATGACCTCTGAACAAAATTGAACTGTCGACGTTTTTATAAATGTTGCTATCTTAGTAAAAGTTCTATATGGGGGTAAGGTGAGGTGCTTGGATGGAAATCACTGTCTAGTTTATATTTAATGTTTGTTATTGTCACTTTTTATACTACTACATTTAGATAATGTCTAGAACGTAAGTATACGCAACCATTAGGTAGGAGTCTCTCGACTGCCCGGCGGCGCGGCGCATGCGCAGAACTCCTGCGCATCGAAACGGCCAGCGCACGCGCGGCGGTTTAACCATAAACGCCGAGGGATTCTACTTTTTAAGGTATTTTATATACGACACACCACATCTATTAAACAGTTTTTCTTTATATGATGATTTTTTTTCTTAAGTAACCCATTTTTCCCCAATCTCCCCTATCTACGTAGGTACTTATCAAGCAAAATGGTAGGTACACCTACCACTTGAAAGAGAAATCGTCCTTGTGACATAACTTGGTTGGAGTAAACATATCAATTTATTTTACCATAACCATAAAAACTGGGGATTACCATAAACGCGCTTAAGTACATACTTTACACGTATTTCTACACGGGTCATTGCCATAATACATACTCATGGTGCAATAATATTTACTATTATTATTACTACTATTTATTATAATTAGGTACCTACTTACCCATATCTTTTTTAGTTTTTCCTTATTTTGAAGCCTTTATTTCGAATTTCTTTAAAAGAGGTGGCAGATTTTTTTTATAGAAAAAGACGACAGGCGAGCATACAGTCCACCTGATGGTAAGTGGATACTGTCGTCCACATAGATATCTGCTATACATGCCAACATCACTCCAGAATGACAAACGTTGGCACGCCCCCGGATGCGCTGCCTACCTTTGCAGATTAAGGAATGGATTGGGAGAAAGGGTTGGGAAAATGGGGAGGGATAGGATGGGATGGGAATGAGCTCTGGCGTAGCTCACTCACTACCTAAACACGTACCTACATTGGGGAAATGCGATAAAGTAGGAAATGCAGTACGTTTTAAGGTAGTCTTTTGTGAGAGGGGTAGGTACCTAATTAGGCAGAGGACCAGTCGAGAGCGAGAGCGAGCAGTCGCGTGTGGCACATGCACTCTCTCCCTACAAGATTGGTAGATAAAGGTCCATTTACCTAACAGAAGGTCTTTCCATTGCGCTACGATATCCTTAAATAATTAAAGGCAGTGAATAGGATTTTTCAAGATCGGCGGCGTACCCGCATAGCTCCTGGTGTTTCAGATGTCCTTGGGCGGCGGTAACCATTTATCATCACTTGCCAGTCCGCCTCTTTTCTAATACAGAAAAGGTATTCCTACGCCAAAGCCGTGAGAAGTAGGTAATCCAGGTGAAGTTGAACTCAAGTCCTTTGCCAAATATCTTATGTTTTGGGAAGTGATTATATTATACGGGTAGATACTCGTAGATAGCGAGCCTTGCAAGAGACCTATATCCAGCAGCAGAGGCGGGTTGGTGGCATGATATGGTAGTGATATATTTTTATAGAAAGAAGGTGACAGACTAACAGACAGTCCACCTGGTGGTAAGTGGATACTGTCGCCCATAGACATCCGCGATACATGTCAACATCAGTCCAGCATGACAAGCGCTGGCGCGCCCTCGGATACGCTGGCTACCTTTGAAGATGCATTTGGAGAAAAGGTTAAGACATTTGGAGGAAAGGTTAAGAAAATGGAGATGGATAAGACAAATTAAAATGAGGTAATGATGAAACGTAGCACGCGGCCATACTTTTAGCCGAAACACTGGATCCTAGATTTACTTGGACAATTAAAAATTCAACACATATCTAATTATTATTATTTAAATAATATAATAGTTAACAAAGAACGTCAACTTGCGTATTTGTTCCATATGTACCTACCTAATAACTTTGCACAGTATGTTGCAGTTATTTAAAATATAGGTACTTAAGTACAATTATTTTATAACCTAGAACAGTTACACAGCTGGTCTTGATTTATAAACGGACAGACAGACATACAAACCTATAAATATGGGAAGAATATTTTAAAAATATAGGGCCAAGAGAATATAATACAGCAAAACTTTCCAAGAGTACTTATACAAGTACTCTTGGAAAGTTTTGCTGTATTACCTACTCCTACGAGTAGATGCTACTGATCTCCAGTTCCCTGCCGGGCCGTATCCAAAGGCTGTTCCGCAAGAATAATTACGTAGAGCACATCAGTGGCGGCACGCCCATCTACCTTTTAGACTAATGTCAAAGAAGAATCCTAAACAGCTTCAAACTACAACTATAATACTATAATATACAACTATAAAACTTCAAAACTATAATATAAGCAAATGAAAAAAGAACAAAAGCGAAATCCCAACTTCAACACAGGCAACGCTGCGCGCAAAGTGATAAAATCTGAATGTAACCACCACAACGTGTAATTAATTATATTACTGTAAGTATACAAGAGTAAATACAATAATATAAGAATGCCACAGTGACCGGCGCACACGCATTCCTGTCAATCTTGCGACACGTCGCTGGTTTGCTCCAGTTCAAGTATAAAAATAAAATTGGCCATTTTATCAGATTTAATTGTTTAAAGTGTACTTGAAACAAAAACCATAGGTAGGTGTAAGTGATCGTTGAAGTTTTGTGTTAAGCAGTCGTGATTTTGGATTAGGCAGTGGTTCGTCACTTAGTGTAATAATAATTGTTTTTTGAAATAAAAAATAGTAAGTATAACAATTTTATAAGTACATCTATGATCATCCTATAAACTCTTTCCCAATAGAGTTCGACCCAGCTTTTTTTATAAACGATTTGGCAGACGAGTAAACATTCCGCCTGATGATATTATAATATTGCGAATATCGCCTATCGACATTCGCAAAACATGTCAATATCAGTCAAAAATAACGAATCCGATTAGAATTCTGACTGATTCAGAATTCTCGATTCAGATCGAATCGGAATCCCGATGCCAAGGACTTGGAAAAAACGAATGGCATGGACGGGGAACTGGGAATATTTTGAGTCCAGATAATTTTGGCCTCTGGTTGCACCGAAACACGCTGGTACATTTCATATCTATCCTGTGAGAGTGAGGTAAATCCCAGTATGAGGACGCTGGCGATTCAATGTCTTTTCTCGCACCTGCAGCGTACTTTTTATTTGCCCGATTCCCTATATTATTGTTGGTATTTGCAGGAGATTGAAAATATCTATCTAATCTTTGATGGTGACGGAAACTCAATCCACGCATCACTCTATGACCAAATCATTCCATTAAACGTGTTCATTGTTCATTTATCCGCGAAGTCTTTAGTTAGGTAGTTATTTTGAGAGATACAAATCCATTTAATGCAATTGTTAATAGGTAATACAAATTTTAAAGAACAAGACAATTTGCAGTTTTAACCCGAAGTATGATTGCCCTAATATAACCACATTCTGGTTGCCAGTTACCAGTATTTTCCAATTAGTCTCTCTCTCAGTTAAGAGACGCTGGCACGTTAAACTCTGAAAATCATCTTTAAGGTTCCCTAATTACACTACATCCGAAAACATACTAACATTAATCAATGGCAGATTTTAATAAAAAATACTTATTTGCTTTTTCAATGTGCCTTTTACGCTGTTGAATCAGGGTCTTTACCATAGGAAGCATGAATTGATTGATAATGATTTAATGATTATAATCATAAATAATTGTTGTTTTGCTATAAACAGTTGAACCATACTGCTAGACTAGTTTTACCTGAAGCACTGATTTTTAATTACTTACCCCTATTATAAAAACTATAACAATGAGTTATATTTGTGATGGATGTAGGGACCTAATATATTTTGTTACCAGTGAGAATTGGTGGATATATGTGTATCTTCCGTAGATCAAACCAAAAGGAAGAATATACGTTACTCACCGCGCGTGGTCCTATAAAACAGAGTCCAATGGACCCGCTTCGATTAATCACCGATATACTCGTAGAACAACGACTCGCTTACACTTGATTGATACGCTCAAACGGTGAACACGAATGTGAAAGTATTAACACAGTATGTGCGAGCGACACGTTTAGCTTGTCTCGCTCTTGCTAGTGTCCACGCTCATTGCTCTATCTCTGTGTTTCGGTGTCGTACAACGTGACTTCAATCATAGCTCTACGAGTTCGTGTGCATGTAGTTGTGCATCAGAGCCTATTTTCAGTTGACGCACTGACGTCAACTTGACGGGGAAGATACATACCGTATCTTCCCCTTTTGCTTTGATCTAAGTTATCTTCTCAGCAATTCTCACTGGGCCCGCGTGGTAAGTTTTAGCCCGAAACCCCCTAGTGATTTACTAGGGGAGACCTGTGCTTTGCAGCGGGACGTTAAATACTGTTAAAAATGCCTGTGGAGTGGGATATAATCATACAATGTTTTGTTAGTTACCTAACAGCAAATTAATAGTTATTTGTTATACAAGAGTGCAAAGTTGCTTTTTAACCGCGTGCTCAATTTTGATGACCGAGCAAGCGAAGGATTCTAAAATTGAATCACGAGCGCAGCGAGTGATTCAAAAATTAGAATCCTGAGCGTTAGCGAGGGAATCAAAAGAGCACGAGGTGAAAAATCTTTGTACTCGAGTGCAACACGTAACTTTTCATCCCCCTATCTCGGAAAGAAAATGGCGCGCGCAAAGCAAATTAAAAAAAAAGTAGGGGAGAGTGGGGGAATTGGAGCCATGTAAGGAAAAGTTAAAAAAAATACGAGTTTATGTTGTAATCATTCATTTTTTTAGACACTAATTAGTCTTTTATTTATCTGTCTTTCAGTAATTGCTAAAAAAAATTTAAAAACTAACTCTTAGTTAGTGAAAATGACTTTTTTTATAAATATTAGTTTCGCTCGCATTACCCCACACATCGGGTAACGAGAGCCAAAAAACCTCCATGTGTGTAATGAGAGCCATCACTTAATACTAAACAAAATGAAACTTACTTTGGTTCACGTAATAGGAACTTAAACAAATCACAGTTATAAAGTAATCAACAGAACATAATAATCAACAAAAATAAAGCTTTTCTAAAAGTTAAATATACAACATAGGGTATTCTAGGGATCTAAACAAAAATTGCAAATATAATCTATGGGGTCATCGCAACCCGAACACTCGGAATGGGCCCATTTTCCACAGGCTCTGCAACGGTACCATAGCTCTTTATTTTTACCAACATCGTTACATATGATGCATTCATTTTCCTCCTCTGAGTATTCAGAATCATCATCACACATATTATTTTCATCAACAGATGATTCCTCAGTTGTGTTGTCTTGGAACAAATTTCTGGTTGCCTTCTTTATGTTTTTTTTAAATGATTTATTCTTAGTCTTTAATTTAATATTCTTAGATTTCTTTTTTGGATTTTCTTCGGTCTATTTTCCTTTTTGTTCTTTTTTTCTCTCTTCTCCTCGAAAATTTTCTTCATGGGGGTACCAGTCAAAACTTCGGAATGCTGCTTGTTTCTATTAGTCTTTGCAGAGTTTTTTAATATTTGTGGATGAGGACTTACAACATTTAAGATATCAGCAAAGCTTGTAGATGGCTGTGGAGAATATTGTGATGGTTGGTTGCTGGTATTTTGTGACGTGGTAGTAGGCATTTGCAGGGGCTTTTGAGAGGATGTCAATGATTGTGAAGTAACTGTAGCTATTGTTTCTGAAGGTAGAACAGAGTTACGATCTATTAATGCTAGTCGCTTCTGGCTTTCTAATACTGAGCTCAGGGTGTCGGCTCATGAACCCAAACAACCAATCTTGTCCAGCAATTTTTTTTTCAGTGTTAAATATTTTTTCAACACCAATATTCACAGCCATATTATAGCATATTTTACGCAGTTGAGTGCCGGTTAAACCATAAAACATATTAGACATATCAATGATATGGTTAACAATGGTATGTTCCTGTTCACTAGTGATCACAGGTTTTCTCCCAAGCAGCGGAGAACGACTGTAAGTAATAACATCACTATTTGCTAACCTGAACCGTTTATTGAGCATGCTATAGGGTATTTTAAATTACTGTGCCGCTTTATTAACTGATATTCCTTCTTTTCGTAATAGTTTCTATTGCACTCTCTAATGAAGCCGAGGTCCAACTGGCCTTTGATGTCGTTCGCTGTCTAGTTCTTCATCATCATCATCATCATCTCAGCCCTTGGACGTCCACTGCTGGACATAGGCCTCCCCCATTGTCCGCCATTTAGACCTATCGGCAGCGACCTGCATCCAGCGGGTGCCCGCAACCTTTATGAGATCGTCTGGTCTAGTTCTTGGCATCTAAAAAATAAAATAAAGCATGTTTCATTAGATTAGAATTACGTTTTTCGAAAGGGGTAATATTAGCCATGGCGGGGTAATGGGAGCGCTTCTAGCTCCCATTACCCGAATGTTAAACATCTCGAATTAATAAAACTAACATAAACAAACTTTGCTAAATCATCTATCTTCCACTTATATTGTAAAATTTATAAAATAAGGCATTTAATAAACACAAAACACAACAGAATGATAAAAGTTCAGGTACTTACTTTGGTTACGAGATTTGATATTTTTTTACAAGGATGACTCACAAAACTAACTTCTTCTCGTCACCGCTATACGCGTGCTACTAAGCTGGCCAGCGGCGATCACGTTGCATAATCGAAGGTTCCCGAAGCCGTTCGTGTCATTTCGGCGCGACTTGTACGTTCCTGTGTGTGTAAATTGTAGTAGCTCCCATTACCCGCTAGCTCTGTTTACCCCGTTCTCCCCTACACCAAGAAGGTTCCGAGTCTGAGTTTTTAACAAATTAAAAAAGGTTGTATGATAAATTCGGCACCATGGAGGTAGAAGTAAATAGGTTTAATGATGTTTTGAATTCACAAACTTAGTGTACACGATGTTCTAAATTCAATTTACTTTATCCTCTAGCGGATAAAAACGGCTTTTGCACTCAGATATCGAAGAGCAAAAATACTCTTTCCGAGATAGGGGGATGAAAAATAATTTACTTATGATCTACAATAAATTTGATTCGATGATCACAATTTATTGATGTAGGTACTTCGTAAGTAGACGTGCGTCATTAGCCGCATGAATGCAGAACTGCAGATACCAATCATATTCTACGTATAGTAGGTACAGGTTAATCTCGAGGACCTACTTATTGCCTTTTTATTTGAACTTAGTGGGTTATGTATTTTCACCACATTGCCACGTTTCTAAAAGTCCATACATTGATTGTATATTCGCCACAAGTCTAATTAATTATTAATATTTTTGTGTATATTCAGCACACGTAATTACGTACTTACCTAAAGATTTTCCTTGTACACCAAAATGGTTTTAAAACAGTAGGTACCTACACTTTTGTTTCTATACTTTCCAGGCTGAGTGTAAAAAAAAACAATGACGAATTTACAGATAAAAAATTGGCCTGTGGTGAATTTACGAGTAACTAGTTACTTACATGTATGTATATATGTTTCTTCTGTGACAAATTTACAACTTGTGGTTGAATATACAATAACCCATTTAAATCAAATAGGTAGATATATTGAATAGGTAAGCAGGTAACCAGGTACATACCAGTGTTGGACACACGGTGCCTGTGTGTTCAGTGCACGGCCTTTCTTTGTTTTGAGGTTTTAGGGATCAGAATTTAGAAAAGTATTGGAATTAATAATATGGAGTACTGTAACACGTTGGTACGTTTGGATGTTCAGCGCTCGATGGCTATAGGATTATAGCCGTATAAATATTAATTTTATTGCAGAACCATGATATCGGAGATCACATTCGGGGCGTTCATTGCACTGACAGTGGCAGTTCTAGCATATTGGATGTACTGGCGGATTACTCACAGACGTATGCTGGAATTAGCAGCTAATGTGCCAGGCCCACCGGCATTGCCCATACTTGGCAATGCTCTCCTCTTTATGGTACAACCGGGAAGTAAGTTTAGACATTAAATAAATTGATAAAATCTGATAAGCGCTTTGTTTGCCCAATATACATATGGACAATATTATACTCAAAAAGACTGGATTGCCAAAGGTAAATTGACGTGACTCATAAAATATCCTATTGGGGCTGGAGATCATTGAACACAAATGAGGCATACGACTATATATACCATTATACATCCAATAAGATGGACCAGAGAGAACTGTTCGCAATTCTCGACGTGGACTACCTGCTTTTTCAGTCAGCTCGTAACCGTGGTTGGTGCAACCCAACCGAAACGTCGAGTAAAATAAATCAGGTAAACATTGGCATTGAGACCCGTTTAAATAGATAAATATATGGGGAAATCAGGAAAATCTCAAATACAATGTAACCAGAGGATACAAGAGGACGGACGCCGATGACTGCCAAGAAAGACCGACGAGGAATTGACTGACGATCTCGATAGTTTTTTTAATATAAGTACCTACTTAATTATATCGCAAATGAAAAACATGGTGTAATGGAAGGTATTAGCAGCCCTTTCAATAATTACTTTCTTAAAAAAACGTAAGGAAAATCATGTCTAAATAATCCACAAAGTAGTTACCTAATCTGCTGGATCTGCGCGTAGGTACCGTGAGTACCGTGACTCATTCTCTAAATACACTTTATGGCACAATTAATATAAAACGTGCACAGAATATTCGTACCAAAATACAGCTTATTTATATGGATTTTCTCGGGGTTCCGTCGTATGAAATAATATTGTCCTGTTGATCCTTCCTAAACCTTTTTCATCTTTGTAGTTAAGTTACATCTATTTTGCTGGAATGATCAGACAATGTGGAATTGCTCTGTTGGTGGACTGCGACTCGAAGAATTTCGCCGGTGGTGGTTGAATAAGAGGAGCCGAAGATTGTGTGTTGTGGCCAGCTTTGGGAGAGGCCTGTATTCAGCAGTGCAGAGACACAGCGATGGTAATGGTAATAGTAATGACAAATGGGAGAACATTAAAGGTAACACAGTTCAAAAATGTAATTGATAAGTAATTCGTTATTAAACCAGAGCTAACGAGGGGGGGGGGGGGAGGGATATTACGAGTTAGGCACATTAATGGCAAGAAAGATCCAATATTGTTGTGGAATAAAATTGTATGATTATGTTAACGAAATAAATTTATGAATTAAGAGTATGATTTGTATTTAACTTAACAAAACTTAAATATTCATGTAAGTATATGAGTACATTGTATAAAGTTTTTCCATGTCTTGTTTTCAGGACAACTAGAAATAATTTCAGAATTGTTTCATAAACATGGACAGTACATAAAATTTTGGCTGGGACCGGACTTGAACATAGCCGTTAAGAACCCGACTGATATTCGGGTATGTATTTACTCTTGTGAAATTTCCAAGCAAGCTAATTTTAACACTACTTTGTGTAGGGCTACAAATTTTGATTACTTAAAAATATCAACGATGTGTACGGACCAAACACCGCAAATGAACGCACGGTGCGTTTTTGGTTTTATGGTTTCCGTTCTGGTAATTTTGACCTCAAGAACAAGCCCCGGAGACGACCGCAGACTAAAGTCGATAATGGCAAATTTAAAGTAATAGTGGAAGCGGATTCATCTCAAGCCACGCCTGAGTTAGCAGCAGCCTTCGGCGTAAGTGACAAAACGATATTGATTCATTTGCGTCAAGACGGGAAAGTAGACACTCGGAAAGTGGGTACCGTATAAGTTTAATGAAAGTCAGCTGTAAACACGCGTCGAAGCTTGCCTTACTTTGCCGAACAGGCATAAAAATGAAGGGACACACATTCTGAATCGAATTCTGAGTGATTCTGAATCGTATCGTCACTTGTGATGAGAAGTGGATCTTGTATGATATTCGTAAATGTTCACAATGGTTGAACCCAGGAGACACAGCGAAACAATGTCCCAAACGTAAACTGAGTCAAAAGAAACTCATGGTGACTACATAGTGATCCCGTGCCGATATTATCCACTACAGCTTCTTGAGATCTGGCACATCAATTAATGCAGACGTTTACTGTGAAGAACTGATGATGGACAAGTTCCCTATCAAACAACCGAGTCTGGTTAATTGCTCTAGTCCACTGCTTCTCCGTGATACACTGCACGACAGACAGTCTCGAAGTTATAGGAGCTTCGACTGGAAACTCTCCGTCACCCACCGTACTCGCTTCATGGAATGCATGGAGTCCATGGAACGGAAGGAGAAATAACTCTGACATATTTCACTCATATACTACCGAAACGCAGCTATATGGTACATAACCGGTAAGATGACAAATTGACCAAAGCGTGGGTGGAAAGTAGGGATGTCGGAAGTGCCAAAAAGTATCGATATATATGGTATCGATATTTTTTTTAAGTATTGATATTGATATTTTTAATAAAAAATATCGATATATCGGTACGATTTGAAAGAGAATATTGGCGCTCTAAAAAATCTATATTTAGCCTAGTCTACCTCAATATAATCTCATATTACTAAATAAATACCAATCAGCAGACATTATTCCTAATAAATCAAGTAATAATTATCTGAAATCAAAAATATCGTTAATTATTTAAATCATTGTTTCATATTTTTTATCTTACTTTTAATAATAATATTTTAAATTATTTAGGTGAACACTTTTCACACATGAATGTCCATTTTATTCTAATAATTACAATACAAGTTCAGAGAAGCCACTCGTGACTCACGAGTCGTGAGCAACGTCAATTTATTTAAATTATTATTTTTTCACAATGTTGACATTACTTTTTTCTCGGATAAAAAATTATCTCGATTTGATAAACTAACCCTCAGTGTTGTTATTGAAAAAAACTAGCGATTTTTATACCTTTTCGATACTTGGCAATTTTAAATCGATGTATCGAAATAATAAATATCACCCAAAATATCGATATATTGATACAACGATATTTTTTCGACAAGCCTAGTGGAAAGGGGAAATATATAAACCGGAATTTATATGATTTTACACATTTTGTGAGTTTTTGATAAATAAATAAAAAAAGCATACATACATTAGAGGAAATAAAAAAGGGATGGGAGATACGGTACATTTTATGATAGTCATTTTTGAATTTTTCCAAACATGCGGTTTTCGCCAGCCTACGCCGATTACTTTTACTACTCTTACAAAATCAGCAGTATTTCCATAACTACTGAATCAATTTTAATGAGCATTTAATTACTCTGTTTCAGTTGCTGTTAACAAGCAACAAAGTTAACCAAAAGGGACCGGCATATGATTTCATGATACCTTTCATCGGACCAGGAATACTTTCAGGAGGTAAAACCAGCTCTTTTTTTATCCACTGCTGGAAACGGGTCTCCTCACGCACATTGCCCTGTACATGAGGGATGTATGGCCATAAAACGCCACGCTTTCTAAGCAGGTTTTCTAGTCCACAATTTTACAGGTGATGTTAGGTCCTCTGGGCTTATGGTAGCGGTTTCGTTATCCCTTAGTCGCATTTTACAACACCCACGAGAAGAGATACCATACCATACCATACCACCAGCCTGTGTCTCTCCACTGCTGGATACACGAGAAGAGATGGAGTAGCTCTTTCAGGAGCTATTCAGAAATTATTCTAATGGCATCGTTAACCTCAATACTTGTAGGTACCTAATTATTATTATTTCCCCATCTTGAAAAAATAATCCAAAATACAGTGTCGTAACCGCTTTATAAAACGTTTTATTGAGCAAGTAATAAGTCTTGTACTCGTACGTAATTATATTAACGATAATAATAAACCTGTATTTGGGTACAAATTACGATGATGTTAATTTTATGGTCGTCAAATTTTTAGCATATTACTATCAAAATGATCTTTTAAATTGCTATGTCAAAACAGTGAAAAGGTTAATACTTCTATAGGGGTATGTTCGGATACATTTATAAATGCAATTACTCTTGTAATACTCTTCGTGATGATGATAAGATTACATGATAGATGCATACTTCTTACAAATCTTACGTACTTGTATTTTATGGACAAAAACAGGTCTAAATCTTTTTGGGAAACAGATATTTTGGTTATGTGTAATATGCTTCATGAAATATTCTACATGGGCTTCTTTTAATTTTTGCTATTTTATGAAAATAAAACAATATGACTGAAGCACGATGTTAAAACCTTGTTTTATTTGTCTTGGTGTTGTTGTTCTATGACTGTTATAAACAATTATTGTCATAGTGGACAGATTCTCTCCACTTAACACACGTCTATCAGATTAAAACTATTATACTCGTAGCTAGAGGTCATATGAAGATTATTTTGAATAATTAAGTAATATAGGTAAATGTATTTATAAAGATTTGTACAGCCTTGTAGACATGGTAGCATAGTGGCAATGACAAGAAATCCTAAATCTATGGGTATATATCTAATCAATTTAACTCTTGACTCTGACTTGTGAAGTCGTGAGTCCAAATCCTCGGGCTATACCACTGAGTTTCAGTTTAAGTACGATTTTTTACAAATATCAACAGCTCGGAAAAAACATGACAAAACCCACATGCTCCAGAATTGAAAAGAATAATCTGGTGTTACTAATTTAATGAACAAATTTACCGCTTCGTCTTCGACGACCCACCAATGGTTCTCAAAAACAAACATGTCTCCAAAGACCCACTGATCGGTGAGGACCTCTGTAAAAGGTTTTTTTTTTCCATATATGGGAATGATGCAATTAGTACATTCTGCCAGTGTCAAGTAAAATGAAAATTGTGTGTCCTGTAGGATCTACCATTTCTTGTACTTATCTAATAACGTTTACCTATCATATGGGATGTATGCTCGTCTGCTTCCTCTCTTATAGAAAAACCTGTATACATTTTAGGACCAACATGGCGAAACCATCGTAAGATAGCCACACCATCATATAACAAGAGGTCCGTGCAGATTTATTCAGCAGTGTTTAATAAAGAATCGGAGGAGCTGGCTAAAGTTTTGAGCAGCAAGGATCCTAGCAAAACTTTCAACGTGTTCCACGATGTGTTGAATTGTACCACGCAGTGTGTGTGTCGTAAGTTTTTTTTCTTTGTCAGTCACATTTTCACAAACGATCACCACCTACTTTTCTTTAATAGTATTAGTACATAAAGACTAGATTTTTCACAATTTCCCTAAACTCCTAAACGAGCTACTTGGTAGAGGTTATAGTTCCGAACAACCGCCGCTGCGGTGTAGTTTCTTGAGGTTGTCAATTTATTGACAAAGCCACATTCTGGCGTTAACACCTAACAATTTTTTTGGCTGATGATTTCATTGAACTCATCGTTATAAATTAAACAAACTGTATTTAAATACGGTACGAACTTCATTTGACATTCAGTTCCCGCACACCCGTATTCGAGAACCTTGTAGAGCTTAAAAAAATACAGGCTCTCGTGTGTAGAATTGTTTTTTCTTTACAGAAACCCTAATGGGGCTTTCAAAAGAAGACTCGAAAAATGTGAAACGCATGGTCGAAGTTGTGAGAGAAACCCAAAAGTAAGTACATAAATTGATAAGCACCTAAAAATCGAACTGAATTGAGGCACTCACGGCATAATTTATTAGCCACTTCTGTGTGAGTGTGACTGTCATATGAAAATAGCGTTGATTTATTTTTTTATACTTTAAATAGCATCTATATAATAAAATCGTAATAAAGCCGTGTCTGTACATTAAATATAAATAATTGTTGTTATTAAATAAAATTAAATATAATAATTATGAATGATGCAGAACCCAAAACAACAATGTTTAGATTTTTTGTCTGTCTATCTGAACGGGCATTACATTAAAACCACTGGACGGATTTTAATGAAACTTTGCATAGTTATAGCTTATGTGCCGGGTTAACATTTAAGGTACTATTTACCTAGATCCTTTACAGAGTTCCCGCGAGAATTTCACACAAAAGTTCACGCGAACGAAATCGCTGGCACTGCTAGTTATTTATAAATAAGTTACGGTCAACAATAAATCACCTTATAATGACCATAGTGACTTTACTGAACTAGGAATAAAATTTGTAATATTAATGAGTTAATTTGAGTGCATTAACAAAAATTCCGTAACATTATTTTTGAAAATAGTTTTTGCATGAGTAGTCAAGTCTGTAGTCACAAATTCGGTTATTTTTATTCACAGCATGTACGAATTAATATTCTCAAAAATGACTAAATGGTGGCTCCAAATTCCTTTCATCTACTGGATTACTGGCAAGAAAAAAAAGGAAAAGTACTACATGAAAGCAGTAGATGAAATGGTAACGGACATCGTACAGAAAAGAATGGCGGATATGAAGAAGAATGAAGTAGTGGACGAGGATTCCAGAGGAATTGTTGACAGATACATATTGAGCAAAGAACTGGACGAACAAGAGATTAAATGGGAAACTTTTAGCTTATTTACAACTGTAAGTTTTTTTATACATTATCATAATACGTATTAGGTATTTGAAATATGAAACGTAAGATACTTACATAATGATTTATTTATAACAATAAAAGGGATAGATAGAACTCTTTATTGGACTATAACATTTGAGATTTTCGCGTTTTTCACACATATTTATCTATTTAAACGGGTCTCAACGCGAATCAATGGTCTCAACCTTCCACTTATTGCACATCAAAACAAAACAATAACCACACATTGTAGCCACAAATGTTACAAAAGGCGGCCTTATCCCTGAAAGCGATCCCTGCCAGAGAACCTTTGACTAGATAGGAAATAAATATTTTGATCATGAATAAGTAGTTATCGAATAGAAAGATTCATTGCAAATAGTTCTCAAGAGAGGTCAAAGAGACGTCGCTGTATACCTATACCTAATATCATAAAGTGGATACAACATTTGTCCTGTCACAAAGCCAACAGTACGTTATATTATGTCGAAGCTATTATAAGTTACCACTACACACCACATACTATGTATGCTGGTGAGCCTTGGGAGAGGCCTTCAGCAGTGGAGAGCCACAAACTGATGGTCTTGTATTGTATACAGATCGACGCAAATCAGAACATATCCAAATTGATTACATTATTAAATCTGTTATACCGCATTGAATATAATAGGAGAAAATAATTTCAAACAGTTATTACTTTGATGACACGCTCTAAAGTTGCATCGCAATGTTTTATACATAAAAATATTCCCAATATAATACTTTTCCAGCAATTAAAATGGAAAAGCGACCATCCGTTAAAGAGGTACAAGCCCACAGACAGATAGATTGAAAATTTGATTATTTCTTCCAGAGTCAAGAAGCTGGCGCTAAGATAGCTTCAGCCGTTCTGTTGTTCCTGGCACACTTACCAGAATGGCAGGTGAAGTCTATTTTTTATGATATGATAGACTATGATAAACCTTACCTACAGTTACCCTTATGATATTATAGTTACCACTTAGATATATAAAAGTGATAGGGCGACAAAGAAAATGATGGAATAGGAACAGAAGAAATGACAAGGAAAATAAATTAGAAATAAAAAATACTAAAACCGAACAGAAAAAATACTAAAATTGACAGTCGCATCCCAATCGCATCCCAGTCACAAAGCTACGTAAGCGAAGGCACAGTCAGTAACTTTAACAATATGAAAAACTGTGTCACTGAGATGCGTCGCGACACATGCCTATTCGATCTGACGACTAATTCAACTTTATCTACCTACTTTTTGTTACTGAGGGGGAGAGTGCACGCTGCAATCCAACAGCCGCTGGGCGCGCTCAACTGGCCACATTACCCCTCTCTCACAGAAGACTACCTTAAAATGTACTGCATTTCCTACTTTATCTTATTTCCCTAATGTATGTACGTAATTCGGTAGTGAGTGAGATATGCCAGAGCCCATTCACATCCTATCCCTCCCCATTTTCCCAATCCTTTCTCCAAATCTATTCCTATATCTCCAAAGATAGGCAGCGCATCCGGGGTCGTGCCAACGTTTATTTGACATTTTGGACTCATGTTGGCATGTATCGCGGATGTCTATGGGCGACAGTATCTACTTACCATCAGGTGGACTGTATGCTCCTCTGCCGCCTTCGTCCATAAAAAAAAACTTGAGATCTCAATATGCCACCTTTTGAATTTTTTGCGAGTTTTAATCTCAGTTTGTCTATAGAAAAACTCTGTTCTAGTGATATCAATAAGCTAGTGATGAAACCCAATGAAAACTTAATTGTTTTAAATTTTATTAACGATGACTAGTTTAAATGTTTCAGAACACAGTCTACAATGAAATAGTAGAAACACTCGGCCCTCAAGACGACTACGTCACTGAAGAACAAGTTAAGAAGCTCCAGTACTTGGATATGGTTTATAAGGAAGTTCTCCGGTATCTGTCTATCGCTGCGTTGATACAAAGAACCGTTGAAGAAGAAATCACTGTTTATAACGGTAAGTATAATTAGAGAAATACGAGGGGAGGTCCAATGTGTCCGGCCTGACAAAGAAAAAGGACACGCAAGTTCATGAAACTATTGTTATTTTTCAATATATTCTCCGTCTATTTGAACACACTTTCCGGATCGTTTAATTACCGTTTCCATCCCAGTATAAAATAGTCAGAAGTTTTGTCTTCAAAATGGGGAAAGCCGCAGCGCTCACTTCATCATCAGTGGAAAATCTTCTACAACTTAAGACCGCCTTGAGTTTTGAGAACAATAGTCGATCATTGGGAGTCGAGTCAGGACTATAGTCCTGACTCTATAGAGTGGGTGGCGATTTTCCGTACACTTTGAATCACAATCTACACTTTGAAACAGCAGCTTTCGAAACTACGGCAGCGTGGACGAGTGCATTGTCATGGAGAAGCCGCACACCTTCCACGATGTTTCTGCTTGATTACTTCTCGTAATTGTTCCATAAGGTTAATATAATAGTGTTAAAGGTGTACGCGGATTTGGCGATCGGGTGTTGGCTCAGCAATCTGGCTCTGAGAACCAGATGTTAAAGTTACACGCCGATGGCTATCGAAGGCCAATGTTGCAGGCCACACGCCTTAGCTTTAACGGGGGGTGTAGGGATTTAGGCTTTGCCGGTCTTGATGTTGGTGCAGGGATCTCGGCAGATCAGGTGTTGGGGTGAATACGGAAATAAAACGCCGCTCTGGTTTACATAAAAACACAGGGGTGCGGAGGGAGCGGCAACGGGCAGCAAGCTCACTTTTCTTCTTAGGTTTTTCACTGTACAAGTGCTGAGGACGAACTGGCTTGCTGGCTGTTAGGCCTTTGTCTTTTTATAGGGGTTTGCTGCCCTAGCGATCCCCCCGTTCCCTGAGGAAATTTTAATGCTATTAGCTCTCCACTTTTGTACATAATATCTAGGTTACAAGTCTTATTTATCTGGGCCGGTCCTCTTATTGCACGGAGGATAAAGACTATTTTCGGTGGCGAAGTTTAGGTATTTTCCTTTTAATTTCCTTTTTTCCTTATTGTTCCTCCCCTCCTCTGTGAGTAGCAAGAGGTGTGGGAGGACCGGGGGTGCACGGCTTCTCAGTGGCGCCGATACCGGAACTACGCCACCTAGCCCGCAACTTTTGTTCTAGAATTTATCCTAAATGAAACACACTGCGAGCGGTAGTCTTTATTTTAAACCTTATTCTAATTCCCTGACTTATAACCTAGGTATCCTAGTACTTTGGAGAGCGAGAATAAGACATACAAAACATAAGACAACACTGTTTGGAATTGGCGCGAGCATCTTTGCATACCCGCATACATTGATTATTTGAAGCAACATTTTTTTGTCCCCGCCATATTGAAGGCGGTTTGAGAATTTGATATTTTTGAGTAGTAACACGCGCTCGGCGGCGAGCAGAGTTAAATTGAGTTAAATTCACACCGCGGTCTCGGACAGTTGATTATTGATATTCGCGCCTATTAATAGGTCTTGTTCGCGATATCCTTGTGCCACGCGAGTGTTTTGGTTGGAATTGTTTGGGTGTGATTGTGCTTGTGGTTTGGAGTCATTTCTCGAGGTGATTTGCTGCCGGGTGTGAGTTGCCGAACGATAGCGGCCACCGGCTCACCACAGGACGAGACTTGGATTACTACACAAGTATTTATTGGGAATTTATGTATTTATTTATTCAATCACACTAAGATAGGTCACGTCTAGTAGGGACTAGCGTAGGAACACTTTCCAGATTTGTGCGTGGGCAAAACCACCTGGGGTAAGTGAGGCCTGTATATCCTATTATTGTGCTTACCCACCATTGTGGTGGTTATTGAGTAAGTTTACTACATTTGGGCTCGAGTGCACATTCCTCGGGCTGCTTTCGCGTAACGCGAGGCAGGTGCGCGCCTAGTGTGCGCATCGTAAACATCTGGTAGCAGAGCGTGGTTGATACCGTCATCAACCATTTTTTTTTGTTTTGTCATTATTCATCAACTTGATAATTGTAACTTCCCGTGTTAAGGGCCTTGCGTATAATGGGTCCACCCACGCTCCTGCTACATCGTAAACAACTGGTAGCAGAGCGTGGTTTGATACCGTTACGTGATATTGATGACATTGATAATACCGTTAGGTAGTTAATATTGATGACCTTTTGTCTTGTTTATATATTGGTAATTTGGTTTAAATATTTGCTTTTGATTTTTTATTTTACGTTCACGGTTTGAAGGCTAGGCCCTACGTATAATTTGTTTCTGAACGTATATTCTGAAGTATATTTTGAATCCACGCGTGCGACGTTTAGTAGCTGACTAGTTACTCACACGCGTTAATAATTTATTAAATAACGCATTTTGGATATAACGCTTCACGTTTGTTTTGATAGCTGGACATTGCGGTTTTATTGAGTCCACGCTCGTGTACATTTTTGGTTGCGTTTATTTTAATTTGATAACTTAATTTGTTTTTTTTTGTTGTTGTTTTGTCAGGTAGTCTTAATTAATATTTTGGACGGTTATACCTTCTTGAAGACACATACGCACCCCTTTTGTTTTTTATTGTGCCTCCACTGCATTTTTTGTTTTTTTATTTTGTTATTGTTGTTTTTTTT
Organism: Sesia apiformis; assembly: GCA_914767545.1. Classification (NCBI taxonomy): domain Eukaryota; kingdom Metazoa; phylum Arthropoda; class Insecta; order Lepidoptera; family Sesiidae; genus Sesia; species Sesia apiformis. The sequence goes on from OU611968.1 coordinate 4,728,040, forward strand.
TTTACTTTTATTTTTGTTTTTTATTTTTGGTTTTTGTTTTGTATTGCGTGCGTCCTGAGGTGTAGACATGTCTGTCAAGGTGACCTTTTCTACACATCAGTCCGCAATGACTGCTCAGTTGAGATGGTTTTCTTCTGCGGTTGCAATGGTCAACCGGCCGGACCGGAAGCAAGCCTTACTCGCCCGGGCGAGTGAAATGCCGGCCCGTTTGGTGGCGTTAGATAGGAGTTTTGCTGAAGGCTTGACGTTTATGGCGAATTTGGAAACGCCTGTACCGGACGAGCAGAAGCAGCGATATGAAGCGGACTTTGGCCAAATATACGAGTTTGTGGACACCATTAACGAGGCGGTCTCCCACATCTCAACTCCCTCTGGTAGGGATTCACTTGTTGCACCCCACGCCTTGTTGGGTCGTCTCCCCACGCTCAACCTTCCTACCTTTGACGGTGATTTGGACCAGTGGTTGAGCTACTATGGGATGTTCAACAGTTTGGTGGACTCCCATACCGACCTGTCAGCTGCTCAAAAAATGGCGTACCTGTTGGCCTCCTTACAGGGAGAGGCTCTAGGCCTGGTACAGCACCTGAAGGTCGATGACAGCACCTACTCGACAGCCATGGATTTGTTGAAGCGCCGTTACCACAACGTGCGACTTTTGGCTGACACCCATGTAGGGAAAATTTTGAACCTGCCTAAGGTTGCCTGTGCGTCAGCCTTACGGACAGATATTGTTAACCCGGTTTTGGTGGCTGTTAACGCCTTAAGGCGATTGGATTTACCTGTGGACCAGTGGTCCTTTTTGCTGCTCCATATTGTGTTGGCGAAACTGCCTTTGGAGATGCGGCTGCGCTTTGAGCGACAATATGGTGGGGACAGCTCCACTCACCTGCCTTCCTATGAGGACCTCGAAAGGTTCCTCGAAGACGAGTGTCGCAGGGTGGATACCGTGGAGGGTTCCACCCCCTTGATGCCGCAGCCTAGCGTTCGCCGAGAGCGACCACTGGCCCGACCGCAGGGTCCGCCGGGTTTCAAGCAGTCACGGCCGAGATATGGGGTCTCCCAAGAGGAGTCCGTGGCTTGCAGATACTGCAAGCGCTCCGGCCACCGGATGACTGCTTGTCACAAATTTGTGGCTTTGCGCGTAGCAGCGCGTCGACACATCGCCAAGGAGAGGCGATTGTGTTATCATTGTCTGGAGGGTCACTTCCAGCGAGAGTGTCCTCAGCCTCGTCCATGTGGACAATGTGGTGGTGCTCACCACGTCATTTTGTGTGCGAACCGCAACCAGGAGGGTGCTGGTGTTCGCGATGCTGAGCGACATTCGGGTGCTCACGCTGGTGGTGACAGTCCTGCCAGGTCCAGTGCCCAGGATCGAGCCCTTACGGGCGGGGGTAGGCGTTCGCCACTCCCTAGAGGCGCTGTTGGGTTTGCGGAGTACTCCACAGTCTACCGCAACCGGAGATTCTCCCCCCCCGCTGTTGGAGCGACCGAGGTTGGAGCGGTGTCCACTCCGCCTAGTAAGGCAGGCTGCAGCCCCCCTCTCCTCCGCACATGTTGTGCAGGATCGTCGCGGTGAGGGCAGGGTAGACAGTTATCGTCCCCTGCCGCACTCGTGGAGGGAGCCCTCTCTCCGTAACTTCTCCCGTTAGGGACTTGCAGCTCACCACGCTGAGAACCCAGAGATCATCCTTTTGCCTACGGTCTCTGTGCGGGTATGGGACCCGAAGGGCAACTCGATTGTTGTTCGTGCCCTTTTGGACTCGGGTGCCCAGGGTTGAATAGTCTCAGCTTGGTTGGTGAGTCGATTGGATCAGTCCAGTCATTTTTTGGGCGAAATGTTTCTTGCAGAAATTATGGGCTGCTGAATTGTCGTGGGATGAGCCTCTTCATGGAGAGTTATTGTTGGAATGGCTAGAGTTTGTGTCATCCCTCCCAGCTCTTAATCGGGTTTCCTTGCCCAGACGTTTCCTTCCGTCTGGAAAATATCGAGCTAGCCTTCATGGCTTTTGTGATGCTTCCGAGCGAGGATATGCAGCGGTTGTTTATCTACGCACAGTGGATGCTGCTGGACATGTTTTGGTCTCGCCGGTTCTAGCAAAGAGCAAGGTTGCGCCTATTCGCTCGCGTATGACAATACCGAAGCTAGAATTGTCAGGCGCCACTCTCTTGACTCGTCTCTTGAATCATGTCGTCGCTACTCTAGGGCGTTCCGTAGAGTTAGCAGACGTATTTGCATGGACAGACAGTCAAATTGTGCTTTGTTGGTTGCGAGCTTCTGTTCACACCTTGGAGGTGTTTGTGGCGAACCGTGTTTCCCAGATCCAGGCGTCGCAAGCTAGATTGATTTGGCGACATGTCCCTGGCGATATAAACCCAGCTGATTGTGCATCACGTGGATGCTCAGCCCTAGAGATTATTGGACATCCGTTGTGGTGGGGTCCGGACTGGCAAAAGGGACCAGTGTCAATTTCGCCGGCCTCACGGATCACTCTAGTTCAGCCTGCGATAGGCTTTGTAAGTTTACCAGTGGCCGATGGTGTCGGGAGCGGCCAAGCAGCGGAATCATCATGTGATCCCGATGTTTTGCTGGCCAGGTACAGCTCACTGGATAAACTTTTGAATGTGACAGCTTGGGTTAGACGTTGGCGTCACAATGTTAAAAACCCACAAAATAAATTGTTGTCAGCCTTCATCTCGTCTGAGGAACGACATGAAGCGCTATTGAGTTGGATTCGCGTAGTCCAGTCTGTTAGCTTCGCTTCAGAGTTAAAAACTATGAAGGAAGGTCCCGCTAAATTGAAAGGCGCTATTGTGCGATTGAATCCCTTTGTGGATCCTTCGGGTCTACTGCGCGTGGGAGGTCGGCTTAGACATGCCAATTTGCCTCATGGTGTCCGCCATCCTCTTCTCTTGCCGAAAGATGGACATTTGGTGCGGTTGCTGGCGATTGATCGACACATCAAGAACTCCCATGCAGGCTGTAACGCACTGTTGGCGATTTTGCAACGCGAATTTTGGATTTTGTCGGCTAGACGACTCGTCCGGGGAGTCATTTTTCGTTGCATGTCTTGTTACAGAACTAAAGCTTCTACCATGCAACCCCAGATGGGCGATTTGCCCGCGGACCGAGTCTCTGAGTCTAGACCCTTTGCCACAGTTGGTACGGATTTTGCTGGTCCTTTTTTGGTGAAGTCATCTCAGCTTCGTAATGCCAAATCCGTAAAGGCATATTTGTGTGTTTTTGTGTGCCTGTCTACTAAGGCCACACACTTGGAAGTTGTGTCTGCTCTCTCCACAGAAGCCTTCGTAGCAGCCCTCAGCCGATTTGTATCTCGTAGGGGACTTCCTACCTTGATTAGGTCCGACAACGGAACTAATTTTCATGGGGCCAATAACTACTTAAGGGATGTGTATGAGTTTCTTGAAGAGCAGAAAATGAATTTGGGTCGTGAGATAGCCCTCCGTGGGATAACCTGGCGCTTCGATCCGCCAGTTTGTCCGCACTGGGGTGTAATTTTTGAGGCCGTAGTTAAATCGGCAAAGACCCATTTGAGGCGCGTTATTGGTGAGACGATTCTCACATTTGAGGAACTCGCGACCGTGTTTGCGAAAGTTGAGGCCGTCCTCAACTCTCGACCGCTATGCCCACTTTCGTCGGATCCGAATGATTTGGAAGCCCTAACGCCGGGCCATTTTTTGATTGGTCAGCCACTCGTCGCTCTGCCAGAGTACCCTTGGACTGATGTGCCCAGTTCTCGTTTGTCGCGTTTTCAATTGCTCCAGCAACTCACTCAGAGTTTCTGGAAACGCTGGCACCTTGAATATTTGCACACTCTGCAGCAGCGCGTCAAGTGGACGGACAAAACGAATCCACCGAAGGTTGGCGACCTCGTGTTGGTTAAAGATGCTAACCTACCGCCCTTGTGTTGGCGCCGGGGGCGCACTGTTAACCTTTTTCCGGGCTCTGATGGTGTTCCCAGGTTAGCCGAGGTCTTGGTGGGCGATTCTATTTTGAAGCGGGCCGTCGCGACATTATCCCGCCTCCCATTGATTAGCGACCCGAATACTTCGGCTCGGGACGGGGGATTGTTTGGAATTGGCGCGAGCATCTTTGCATACCCGCATACATTGATTATTTGAAGCAACATTTTTTTGTCCCCGCCATATTGAAGGCGGTTTGAGAATTTGATATTTTTGAGTAGTAACACGCGCTCGGCGGCGAGCAGAGTTAAATTGAGTTAAATTCACACCGCGGTCTCGGACAGTTGATTATTGATATTCGCGCCTATTAATAGGTCTTGTTCGCGATATCCTTGTGCCACGCGAGTGTTTTGGTTGGAATTGTTTGGGTGTGATTGTGCTTGTGGTTTGGAGTCATTTCTCGAGGTGATTTGCTGCCGGGTGTGAGTTGCCGAACGATAGCGGCCACCGGCTCACCACAGGACGAGACTTGGATTACTACACAAGTATTTATTGGGAATTTATGTATTTATTTATTCAATCACACTAAGATAGGTCACGTCTAGTAGGGACTAGCGTAGGAACACTTTCCAGATTTGTGCGTGGGCAAAACCACCTGGGGTAAGTGAGGCCTGTATATCCTATTATTGTGCTTACCCACCATTGTGGTGGTTATTGAGTAAGTTTACTACATTTGGGCTCGAGTGCACATTCCTCGGGCTGCTTTCGCGTAACGCGAGGCAGGTGCGCGCCTAGTGTGCGCATCGTAAACAACACAATAAACATAAGTAAATGAGATGTTGTAAATACGTAAAAACAATAGTATATCATAATCCTTAACATTTTACATTATATCAATACCTTATCTAATCATTTTATATAATATCGACATCTTATGATAACGTGTTATGTATGTGTTAACATTTTATTATTCCGGAGGAAGGGCACGTGAATTTCATTCTTGACCAAAATCGTTTTTTTTTTTTTTTTTTTTGTTAGGAGAGACAATCAGGAAAAATCCTGCATGGGACACCTGGTACCATCTAGTCTGGCTGGGCCAGCCTAGGTGGTACCAGGTAGTGTCGGACTCCTACCGACTAAAAAACCTGATTGCCTCAACATCGTGTATGTATAGTTCTTGTGGCCCTAGTGGCCTTTCAAGAGTCACCGGTCGCGTTGATGTAGGGCGAGCGCAGAAGGCGCTCAGCCAGGAGAAAAATGTGCGTTGCAACAGCCTAAGGGCTCCCCCGCCGGTAAACCGGCGGAAGGAACGGACCTCGGCTTAGGGCGTTGCATTGGGGGGATACCGCGGGATCGCGTGTCGGCGAGAAGCGCCCAGGCATGTGTCGATGCCTAGTGAAAGTGTTGGCTGAGGGCCGGTGTGTGTTAACGGTGTAACGAGGGGGACGTCCACGTCTCGGCCGGCGGGGACGGTGTCTGTGTACTGTGGTTTGAGTGAGAACCGCATTGGCAGCGGTGATCGGGTCGTCGGGATCGTCCAGGATGTGCCGCGGGCGACGATAGCGCGGAGGGGCACTCCTGTCCGATATGTAGGTGAGGGAAGAGACAATCAGGGGGTTGGGATGGTTTGGGATAGCGTCATAGTAGCGTCGGGCAGTGTCTGTTATGTATTTGACGATGGAGGGAAGCTCCAAGTCCTTGTGGAGGTCAACGTTGCGCATGTACCATGGTGCGGCCACGGCCTTGCGCATGAATCTATTTTGCAATTTTTGGAGGATTGCAATGATGGAGGGAGCTGCGTGTGCGAACACAACGCTAGCATATGTCATAATGGGACGGACGAGAGTTTTGTACAATGTCAACTTATTTCTAAGCGACATTTTACTTCTCCCGCCTACGAGGGGGTTTAGGCGACCGAGCACAAAGGCGGCTCGGTTGCGGACGGTTTTGACGTGTTCTCGAAAGGTCAGTCTATGGTCTAGAGTGACTCCGAGATACTTGGTCTTCCTGACGAGAGGAATTGTTTGACCGAAAAGGGTTATCGGGAGAGGGGACAGCTTAGGCCTACGAGCGTTAGCCGTGGGAAAAGGGAAGCACATGGCTGCACTTTTCGTCGGGTTTATCTCTATCCTCCACCTCGCAAACCACTCACCTAGGGCGGTGACTGCGCGCTGGAGGCGTAGAGATACCATACGTAGGTTCCTATCTGAGGCGTAGAGGGCGGTGTCGTCCGCGAAAAGGGCGAGCTCTATTCCTGGGGTGTGGGGGATGTCGTTAGTGTAGAGGGAATAGAGCGTGGGTGCTAGAACGGAGCCTTGTGGGACTCCAGCTCTGATTGGGCGGGGGCTAGACAGAGTGCCTTCGACTCTGTAGCGAAAAGTGCGATCGGTAAGGAAGTCTCTGATGATGAGAATGAGACTTTCTGGCACCTCCAGTTGGTACAGTTTATAAATTAAACCGTTGTGCCAGACCTTGTCGAAGGCCTTCGCTACGTCGAAGAAGACAGCTAGGGTTCGGAAGGGCCTCTTTTGATTGAGACGCGGGAGTATGTGCTCCGTTATTCGGTGCACCTGTTGGACACACGAGTGCTTGGCTCTAAAGCCGAACTGCTCGTCAATGAGAAGCCTTTTTGAGTTAATGTAACTCAGCAGGCGAGAATGGAGGACTTTTTCGTAGATTTTAGCCATTGTATTCAATAGGCTAATGGGTCTGTAACTAGAGGGATCCGAGCGATCTCCTGGATTTCTGTTACCGTAACCGGTAGAAGGGAGTCAGAGGGGGGGATGGAGGCTCGACGCCCCACCTCTCCGTCAACCGTGTCGACGTGGGATTCGTCCACCGGCTGACGGCTAAGGGAGCACTGGGCCTCCAAACTGTCGGCTAGGCATTCGGCCTTCTCTGCATCGTCAAATGCGGGAGGTCCGTTTGGTCTTGTCAGTGGGGGAAACGAGGCTGTATTGTCTGTTTTCATAGACTTTGCCATCCGCCAGTAGGCAGTGTGTGATGGCGAAATTTCTGACAACAGGGATTCCCAACTGTGATTTTTGAATTCAGCGATGCGATGCTTTACTTCCCTTTGTAAGGCTCGCATTCTACGCCTATTCTCGTCACAGGGGAAAGAGTCATAAGCACGGATGGCTGCGTTCTTGTCTCTTAGCAGCTCCCTTATGTCCTCAGGCAACTCCCAGCGGCGATCGATCGCCGCTGGGACTCGCCTGGAGGAGCTTTGGATTAAATCCTTAAGGTGGCTGCCGAGGCCAGAGACCGCCGTGTTTGTGTCATCCGCAATGGTCAGGTAGTCGGGGATAGAGTCGAGGTGGGGAGAGCTGGAAGCCTTAAGGGCTTCTTTCAGCTTGGTCCAGTTAATAATCGTCTTGTCTTGGAGAGGTGGATCGGTCTGTCGTCCTAGTTTCATGACTACGGGGCGATGATCGGAGTCTAACTCGGAGAGGGGTTCTATCGAGTTTAGACGTAGGGTAACGTTTTTGAAAAGGGCAATGTCAAGGACGTCGGGTCTGTGGGTAACAGTACCAGGGTAATGAGTTGGCGTCATTGGAGCTATCACGTCAAAGTCGAGTAGGTCAATGAGTCTGTAAAGGCGATTACCGTTAGTGGTGGAGGTATGACTATTGAAGCTGGGGTGCTTACAATTGAGATCTCCTACCAGGATGACTGAGTTACCTAAGTCGAGAAGCGACTCGAGATCAGTCCTGAGCAGTACTCTGTCGGGGGGGAGATAAACAGATGCCAGAGTGACAGGTTGATGACCTGTCATAGCTATACGACAGACCGAGGCCTCCATGTTAGTCAGTGGAGGGGTAGGAATCGGAATGCAGTGCAGAGACCTTCTGTAGTAAATGAGGGTGCCGCCTCCTCGGCTGGCCAATCTGTCATTACGCACAATGTTGTACTGGGCGATTTTGGGATCGCGTTTGCTAGGTTTCAAGAAGGTCTCTTGCACTAGCATTATGTCGATTTGGTGATTTCTGAGGAAATCTTGGATCTGGGTGCGTTGGGAGCCGTAGCCGTCAGCGTTGTAAAACGCGACGGACAGGGAGGAGGGCTTTACTCTTTTGCAAGTGAATTTTATATTGCGTAAAGTGAGGACGAAGGGGGAATTTTAGGGGTTTGCCTTGAAGAGGCCGAGGGCGCTAAGTACGTGCTCGTACTTGAAGACAAGGTCCAGACGGGCTAGAGCATCTCCGTCAGTGGACCTGAGCGCTTGGGCTAAGTTTTTTATTTCCTGGGGATTTATGGCCCCTAGGAAGCGGCGGACTAGAGCCAGGTCCTCCATTAGACCAGGACTAGCCTGGCTTTGGAAGGAGGTGGCGTTAGGGACGGGTTTGGGGGCCGGCGCAGGGGCGGCTGGAGTGATCCTCCAAGATTGCTGCGCAGGGGCGGCTGAAGTGGTCCTGCGCCAGGATTGCGGCGCAGGTTTGGGTGGGAGCGAGGGGAAGCTCGCGGGTGTGAGCACTGCGGCTGGGGTGGGTTGCGCAGAAGGCGCGGGTAGTGGTGCTTTAGTTTGCACCGACATAAGGGGGGCCAGTGGCGCCTGCGTAGGAAAGCGCTTGGCGGGGGGTGGGGGTCTAGCGGGGACCCTCCTGGAAGGCCACCGCGGCGCTTTAGGGCATCCGCGATAACTCGCGATAACCAAAATCGTGCCGCTTAAATTTTACTACTTGCGGAACTCTGTTTAGACGGCCCTCTTTTCCTCCGAAATGTGTGATGTTAGCACATACATATTTCGCGCACTGATTCTATATTGTACACATAGGCACCGCACTTTCACTATTCACTTATTCTGTCGTGCACAAATAGCTTTCAGTTACCGTAATACTGCGTTATTTTATCTCAATAAGCAATATTCCTTGACAGTCCCAGAATATCGAAGCCATAATCTTTTTGGTAGACTGAGCTACCTTTGCCTTTCTAGGCAAATCTTCACCGAACTACTCCTCTCCATAGACTTTCTTTTGGAAAGAGGATCATAGTAAAGAGCCATAGTTTCATCCTCAGTAACAATTGACTCCAAAAAATCGTTTCCGTTCCTCTGAAAGGCCTCCAAATGTTCCATAGGGCACACTATTCGTTCACTTTGCTGCACACTTGAAAGAAGTGTTGGCACCCACCTCATACTAACTATATTCATATGAAGATGTTCATGAAGAATTCTACTGACTATAGTTTTTGAAAGCCCTATCCTTGCTGCTATATCTTGCGTCTTTAGCCGTCTGTCACTCAGAACTTCTTCTCTCACTAATTTGATGTTGTTTGGAGTGAATGCCTCAACGGGTCGACCGGAGCGAATTTCGTCGTCAATGGACTCTCGTCCAAAACAAAATTGCTTACGGTGTCTTTGACGGTGGAAAATTATGGAGAAAAATCCTCGTGCAAATTATCCTACCTTTATTTGATATTGGTCGGGCTGTCTTCTTTCCTCCTTTGTAACAATAAGGGTTGAACTATAAAAATTATACACTAACTAGCAGGATAAACGACAGGTAATGACGTATAATTTGTTTTTTTAGACATCTAGAAATAAGTCACACCAATAACTTTTGGACTTCACTGGTAATTAAATAAGCAGCAGAATATACTGTAATGGCAGCAAATTTAAAGGTGGGTTAAGTTTAGGTTTTCTGGTGACAGTAAAGTAAGTCATCTGGAAAATAAGGCCAAAATGGCCTCCAAAAAGCTCGGTGTGCTGAACAGGGCGAAGCGGGCAACTCACCCCTGGGCAACTCCTTATGCTTTACAAAGCTCAGGTGAGGCCCCATATGGAGTATTGCTCTCATCTCTGGGCCGGCGCACCGAAATACCAATTGGACCCATTTGACTCCATCCAACGACGTGCTGTACGTATTGTCGACGTTCCCACTCTCACGAGCGGTTTAGAATCCCTCAGTATTCGGAGAGACGTTGCGTCTCTCTGTGTGTTCTACCGCCTGTACAATGGGGAATGCTCTGAAGAATTGTTTAATATAATTCCCACCTTGGATTTCTACAACCGCACCTCCCGTCACAGAAGTGCGGTCCATCCGTATTTCCTCGATACGGAGGTGTCGCGCACTGTTCGTTCCAAAAATTATTTTATACCGCGAACCCGTAGGCTGTGGAACGAACTGTCTCAAAAGGTCTTTCCATTAAGCTACGATATGGGGTTCTTCAAGAGAGCTGTGAATAGGATTTTACAAGGTTGGCGGCGCCCCCGCGCACCCCCCGGTGTTGCAGGTGTCCATGGGCGGCGGTAACACTTACCATCATGTGGGACCGCTTGCTTGTCCGCCCACTAGTCTATAATAAAAAAAAAGTAATCCACATAATGTGGTCACTGCCACCCATGGATACCCGCTATACCACGAGGTTTACGGGTATGCTGCCGATCTGTTTCAGAATCCTAATCATATATTTTTGTGTTTTCAGGTAACATCACCCTCCCCGTGGGCACTTCCCTGGTAATCGCTATCCACAACCTGCACCGTGACCCTCAGTACTGGGAGGAACCAGACAGGGTGATGCCTGAGAGATTCTTACCTGAAAACATGAAGAGACGGGACCCAAATGCTTTCGTACCATTTAGTTTAGGGGCAATGGACTGTTTAGGTAGGATATTTAGATACTTAATATAAATTTCTACAATCCAATTACCATAACACACGATGCTATAATAGTTTAGGACTGGATATAGGACTCTCGGACTGTCGTCGCCACACACGGATTTTAGTTTTTCACTTTTACCCACTACCAGCAATATTTTTCAAATCAATTCGGCATCGAGGGATATTTCTTATTGTATTCCTTACTTAACATCCCACCCAGTCCTATGGAACATGTAAAAAGGATGCAAAGAATGGAATGGGCGAAGAAAACTATTGTTAAGTACTCCCCTATTTTCTATTGATCTCAATCCAAATCCAGACTCCTATAAATCATATTTATACGGGTCTTAACGCAAATGTTTACTTCATTTATTTTACTGGACGTTTCGGCTGGGTTGCACCAACCATAGTCACGAGTTGACTGACTCTGAAGTTGTTTTTTTTATTTAAGTTAAAGTTGTGTAGTGTCAGGCTATAAAAGAAGGAGAAGTAAATTAATGAACAGCGTATAATGCTGAATAAGCAGAAAATCCAATGGTAACAAATTTTTAAGGTGGGTTATCTTCTCTAGTGACAGTAAAGAAACAAAAGTCCCGCGTCGACTTGGTGTTGACATTTGTGGAAGTTGTGAAACTGTTTACTTCAGTTATTTAAAAATAGGTTGTTTTGTTTGTTGATCATTTAGTATTTTCAATGCTCGTTTAAATACTAGCCTAACAGAAGCATGTTGCTATTGTATACTCGTACATACTTGATTTTGTTTTTATTAAGTACGCGTACAATAATAATGAATCTTAGTATCTTTCGAAAGATGGATAAGTTAACATAAATATCCTTGAATTAAGGCCATGTCCAGGTTATCTGATGGTAACAAACAAGGTCCATTTTCAGTTTGCCTCGTGCTATAGCGCAATAAAAAACTATCTACCCATCGATTTATCTAAGCCACGTCTCAGATTCTAGTGGACTGGTAATGTAGTTATCGTTCATCTCCGACTGACTATGTCATGTCACATACTTTACGCACATGAAATGTTGACAATAGATAACTTCAACAAGTAAATTGGGGTTCCTTCTTCTCCTTTTCTCTAACGTTCCTCGATCCATTCTTCAATCTTCCCAACTGCTATATTTCTCATTCTTTTTCCTAAATTATTTATTAAATGAGTAGTCTTTGCAAAGATCAATTTGTCTACTTAGGTCCGCATACAATTTATGTATTTACTGGTATGCTAAATCAAATTAAAAAGTAATTATGAGTACTATTTAATGCGGCTTTAGAATAGCACCATCCCGTTTGCCGTGGGTCTCGTAAAACGGGACTAAGGGATTACAATGCTGCTGCGTGCTTGTGATAACAAGCCTTGAGGGTGTAGTTCCTGTAAAAAAGTGGATTCGCCAACTCGCTTGGCCAACAAGATAATATGCATGAAGAGGTCCGTATCCAACAGTGGATGGAAAAAAAGGATCGGTTACGGTCGAATTATTGCTTTAGTCAGATCAGGTTTCTCCAGAACTCAGTTTCGCTGAAGAGATTGTACATCACAAATAGTGAATACGTTTTCATTTTCCTATTTTAAAATAAAATAATTACAAACAGTTCCTGTATGTACGAGTGCACACGAATTATATTTGTAGTTGTTCGTGTTCATATACAATACATTAAAGTAGCGTGTCCAAAGCAATGCACGCACACATTTACACATGCACATAGACGGACATACAACTCAGTAGTGCTGTACGTCCACATGCATATGTAAGTAAAGCATACATACCTACTTGTAATGCATATGTAGGTAGTACTTGGAAATAAAATACACGGGCTGTCTTACTTGCAAGAGTTGTTACAAACAAAATTATTATTCTCAGGTCGGGTGTACGGTACGACAATGATCAAAACCCTCGTAGTAAGAGTACTTCGACACATCCAACTGGAAGCTGACGGAGCTCTGGAAGACCTGGACATCCATGTAGCCATCTCAGTGAAGTTCGCTAAGGGATACAATTTGAGAACTCGGCCTAGGAAGAATGGAAGACTACATAGTAGAGCGTAGAATTTTAACTGGAATGTGTGACGTCATATGAGCCAAGGGATCTTAGTTTTTTATTGATTTCATTCAAGAACCATACAATATACTTTTATATATATATTAAAACTTAGAATACATACATGATGAGATATATGTACCTATGTATGATGATATATGAGATATATGCAGCATTTCATAAGAGAACATATAGTATAGAAAATACTATACTATATGTTCTCTAATAACAATTAAGAGAAATAGGGACTCGGTGGACTTTGTGATGGCATTTATTTACACTTTATTGTTTTAACAAAAGGCAGACTTACAAAGCATTTTCGGTAATTTAAACTTTAGTTATTCAAAAATAGGTTGTTTTGTTGATCATGATTTGTTGTTCATTTGTTATTTGTTTCCTGCCCGTTTAGAAACAAGTCTAAATTAAACCTTAACTACGAATAGGGATTTTGTTCTTGCTTGATTTAGTTTCCTTAAATCGTCAGAATAGTACCCCCTCTAGCCAAAAGTCCGCGCTGAGAAATAGCTTCTGGTGCACTGCAGCAACCCAGAGCTCATAGGAGTCTTAAAGTTGCTAGAGTCCAGCAGCCGCAGCTCCATCTTCAGCGGCAAGTCCCTGGTCCAACCTTTGGAGCTGTGGATATGCCGATTGATATCTTCCGACGTTGTCTTTTTATTATGACGTTTTAGTCGGTATGAACTTATTGAATTTGGTTAAGATTTTCTAACTTAAAATTTCGCTGTTTCAAGATTCAGCAGTTTATGTTTAATTTTTAATTTTTAACATAAAACAGCAAAATGATTATGATTTTTTTAAAGATTTTACTAGTCTGTGTTAAACTAGAACCGACAATATGGTCCCTTATCTCAGGTAACGTCACATATAGTGACAAAGATGTTTAAACTTACTCTGCCCTTCTTGGATATTCTCAAGTGCATTTTGATGACATTCGAGAAAAATGTAAACAATTTTGGTAAAATTTTCATTAATTGAAAATTTAAAACTTGAAGTTTAATTATTATTAAGTTTATTAAAAAGTTTATTTAAAAAGTTTATTTAAAAAGTTTATTTTAAAGTTTATTTTTTGTTAAGTTTATTTAAAACTTTAAACAAAAAGAATACCTAATGTTTCGTCTCTATGTTTATTTTTAATTTTCCGAATATAATTAGTTACGCTTTCGTTGAAAATATTACTAATAGGTACCATTTCTTCTTAGGAGGACACCACGGTACAAAGTTATTTTTAACCTCCTCCTAGGGTTACCAAAATTATTTTATTTTACAAGGGACAAATGGCCGTACATTAAAAATGAGAGGAGCGGATTACATAATTTCTACGGGATAAAAATAATAAAAAAAATATGAAACTTACTATATTTTCATTATTATTTGATAAACAAACAGGATTCATACATTGCTACATATACATATATATATATATATATATATATATATATATATATATAACATATACACATATGATAATTAAATTTCTGATGCGAAGTGACGAAAATAGGCGAAAATTATATAAAGCCAATCTGGCCAACGCGAACGAAACAAGTTTCGTGAGCCCAGAAATTACATACAGAGCACTGTAGCCAGTCCTCTTTGCTTAGGGAATAAGGATCCATGCATACTAAGCACAGTTCGTCTTCACTCTCTTCTTCATCTTCTATATTTTTTGTTGCTTGCTTTTTCTTATTGTTTTTATCGCTACTTTTCCCCTTCCCCTTGCCTTTTTTTTTGACTTACCTTGCTCTATATTAAATTTAGGTTTTTTATTAGTCTTCTGCGTCAAACTTAATATATTTTCTTTTTCTGGAGTGTCAGTTAATATGTCTGTCTTCCCCTTTGAGCGTTTTGATTTAGTTACAATGTGTTGAGTCACTTTGGGAAGAGGCCGAATCACTAAAGGCGACACGGTAGAATTTTGTTTATCTTTAGGTGAAATGTTGTTCCTTGATAAGTGAATACCAGAAGAACTTGCCTGTGGTTCCAAGTTTGATATTATTGTATTCTCTACTGCGTCCACGCTTCTAGGGTTTGGTGTATGTTCATTTATGGATTCATCAGATCTTGCAAGAGCCACTGGAGATGAGGGGGTTGTATTAAGGAATGGAACATCTTCAAGATTTGCTGGAGTTACATCAGTTGTAATTGAAGACATTGGCCTGTCGTCATTCAATGGAATATCAGTAACAGAAGCAGGTTCATATTCTTCATCGCCAAAAATTTCCCTGTTGAATGGGTAAATCCCTGTGTGCTCTAATCCTGAAATAATGTTGATTGGAGTGGCAGCTAGAGGCAAAGCTTGAGCAACAACACCAGATAAGTTATAGATTATCATTCTTTTCCCTGGATTACTTCTCATCCACTGGTCAGCAAATGTATTAAAATATTTTTTGAATGGTCCGTACACCGTTCTATCTAGAGGTTGCAATTTATGTGTAGTATGCGGAGAAAAGGACAACAATGTAATAAAATTATCTCGACAAAAATCGATCACTTCGATTGATAAATGTGAGAAGTGGTTATCTAATAGCAACAGCACTATATTTATATTTAGCATATTTAGCGAAATGTTTAATAAAAAATACAAAATCATCTTCCTGCATCCAGCCTGACTTATTTCTAGTTCCATCGCAGCCAACTGGTCCATAGCGAATAAAGTGATGATGGAAATTCACCCTTGGAAAGACGAATGTAGGAGGTACAGCATGCCCAACAGCGCTCATGGCTAAACACATGGTGATCGAATTGCCTCCCTCTTGTGAAGTTAGACCTCCAACTTGTTTGGTTCCTTTCAAAGCAATAACTTTCGAAGGATTTTGTACTGTATTGACACAAGTTTCGTCAACGTTATAAATATTATGAGGTTCGAAGGAGCACCGATCCATGACAGAAACTGCCCAGAAATAACTACATAATACAAAACTAGATGATATTAGCAATACTTACATGCACATCAGTTTTTGTCAAAACACTTTAAGAAACAGATTAATAAAGATTCACTTATAATGAAATAATTTACTGAACAGCATAAAAAACACAGCTTACTCCATTGAAAATATCTGTCCACTGACATCGATTCAAAATGGTCGCTCACAGATATATTTAATTGAAGCCTAACAGATGGATCTAGTTGTTTTAAAATAAGATTATAACTTGCTTTTTTATGGTGACTGGTACAATCGACACCTGTTACTTTTGACACCACCCTCCCCTAAATATAAGGGATGTTAAAGGGCAATGGTCTTTTTAGCATGCTGATAGAATCAGAATAGAGAAATTCAGAGATAGAGACTGACACTATTTTTTTCTAAATGCTATGTCTGCGAGTTTATTTTGATTCTTCACCTGAATAGGCTTTACAGTGTTCCCACCAATGTGCCTCTAGTTCCTTTGATGAATCTCTTCGTGAAATCCGTGAAAGAATCAGTGAAATTTCGACCATAACTCTCTTCATAGCTCACTGAGCGACATCTACGTACCATTATTTAAAATCACTTTCTTTACAAATGATAAAATCGATACCAGCCCTCAAGGGGATATTTTTGAAAGATGAATAGTAAAAGGTGACCTAGAATGAAAGTGAAACTGGAAACGCAAGCGAGATATTTACATGTATATCGTATGTGCATGAACGATTAATATAAAGGTCAATGCTTTTGTCCATGTATAAATAGTAGCGCCCGAAGTGACCGAGCAGCTTCACAAACAAAGCTAAACAGAAGATACCGAATACAAAAGCTAATGGCTATAACCAATTTAGAGACACGTGTTTCGATAGTGAATGAGATATGCCAGACTCCATTCCCATCCCATCCTATCCCTCCCCAGTTTCCCAACCTTTTCTTCAAATCGAAGGAAAATCCAAATGTAGGCAGCGCATCCGGGAGCGTGCTAACATTTTTCATTATCGACTGATGTTGGCATGTATCGCGAATGTTTTTTTAAGTAAGCATTTATTAATTTTGCTTGCCAATCAAATCACGGAATTAATTGTAGGCGAAAACTTGTAAATTGATCTGGACTTAAACTTATATTTCAGTAAGTAATACACTTTAGATCATAAGTTCATCAAATAAATGTCTATGGATGACAGTATCCACTTACCATCAGGTGGTGTATGCTCGTCTGACGCCTAATTTCTATAAAAAAAAGATTATCGCACGCATGTGCCAACCCTACATGCATCAAAGATACTAATATACGTTTGGTTTACTTTACTTTCTTAGGCTCAAAACTATACCTACTTACGGCATTGATATGACTGCAATGACTGGAGAGGTCATTAACCAAATTCGTGTACCAATTATGTGGTTGCAATAATAAGAGTAAAGTGGAATTGGAATAACGAGTTCGTGTCGGGTTGCAGAGCAGACGTGCCGCTTACTCATATGCCATAATGTTGCGTAAGTTATGTAGTCTGATTTATACTCTTTTAATTACGAAAAGCGTATCTTTTTTATGAAAGAAGTTGCAAGGAGACAAGGTTCGATGATGCATAACTTCTGTGTCATCCATGGCAATGTAGATAACATTCCTTGGCACTGTTTGGTGACACGGTGCTATATTAGATTTTCATTTCTGCTATAATTTCCTCTCCACATTAGCTTCTCTCGCAGCCATAATAACCTTGATAACTTAATATCACCTTAATAACATCCTTGTTTAAGTTTCTACGACTGACGGATATCACAAAGTATAAAGGTCATCTTGAGCAGAAGATAGATTCAGGGGAAGACAAAAGATCCCATTGGGTAGAAATGATTAGGGATTCGAAAGGATGACCCTGATAGCATGGATAAATTTTTTCTTTTATAATAGAAAAAAGGAGGCAGACGAGCATACAGTCCACCTGATGGTAAGTGGATACTGTCGTCCATAGACATCCGCGATACATGCCAACATCAGTCCAGAATAACAAACGTTGTTACGCCCCCGTATGCGCTGCCTACCTTTGCAGATTAAGGAATGGATTGGGAAAATGGGGAGGGAGAGGACAGGATGGGAATGGGCTCTGGCATAACTCACTTACTACCAAAACACGTCGGTACACGGGGGAAATACGATAAAATAGGAAATGCAGTAGGTTTCAAGGTAGTCTTCTGTGAGAGAGAGGTAACGTGGCCAGTTGAGTGCGCCCAGCGGCTGTGGGAATGCAGCATGCACTCTCCCCTACCTTTATAAGGGGATTTGCTACAGGAAAGGTCATGTATCTTATGAATGGTATTATGGCGTCGCAACGTCTCAGGCACATGATGTCGCCAGGTAGAGGTAACTAGCGATCCAGCAAATAGTAGTCCAAAGGTTTTTTTTTGTAAAATAGATGGCGCACGAACATGCGGGCCACATGATTGTAAGTGGTCACCGCCGCCCATGGACGGCTGCAGCACCAGGGGCCTTGCGGGTGCGCTGAAGACCTTACAGAATCCATTTTCACATCTCTCTTGAAGAACCCCCATATCGTAGCGTAATTAAAAAACTTCGGCTGGCAGTTCATTCCACAACTTTCGGGTTCGCGGTAAAAAGTGTCTTTTTGATAGCACTGTACGCAGCGACTTTATGTCAAGGAAGTGCGGATAAACCGCAGGACAATGACGAGCAGTGCGATGGTAAAAGCATTTGTATGGGGTTGTTCACATGGCGTCTAGACTTGGCTTAGCTCGAGACGCAAGTCTCGCAACAGTGTAACCAAGCGGCCAGCCTCCCACGGCTGCAGATGATCTCGCCTGTAACACCACGAAAGCATTTTTTAAATGTTACAATTCGTATAACATTACAAGTGACTCCTCTGTAGTTTTTTGATCTACTAAAATAGAGAGCTCCGCGGCTTGGTTCGTATGGGTTTAGTGCAATTTATCCCCGGGAGGCATTTCTAAAACACCGTAAAACAATTTAATTTTTACACCGTTTAATTTTTTGGGTCGAGTAACAGAATCGTCAAATGTTTTTTAATACCCCGTTTCATCCTATTTTTCTAGCTTCATCAGTTTCGGTTCGGCGTTGATAAATCAGTTGAATATGAACATTTATCTTTATATGTACAGAAGATTTTTTATATTGTAAATCGGGTCTGAACGTGGGTCTGATAGTTAAATCGGCTCGTGAACACGGCTGGTGTAACCCGAGGCCAAACCTCTATACGAAACTAGTCGACCTTCCCCGACGCTATGAACTCGGACCAGGAAGGTAAATAAAATTATACTAAGTACCTCAATCAAAACTGATGCAAAGTACTGGTCCATATTCGATGTCAATTAAAATTTAGCTATAAGTAGATAATAAACTTCCGTCTGATATAAAATATGAACAAAATTATTTAAAATTTATTAATAAGTTAGTCTTTTTTAATCGAAAAATGTTATTATGATACTAAAGTTCTTATTATAAATATTAAAATGATAATATGTTAATAAGTAGGTAGGTACTTAATAATTACTGATAAAAATATTAATTTTCTAATTCAAATAAAATAAACTTAAAAATTTAATTAAATATATTATTTACCTACATAAATATTTAAACACTAGCGACCCGCCGTCGCTTCGCTTCGGTTTATGAGTTTTTATTGCTTTATTTCAAAATTTCAAAATAAAATATAGCCCATATTTTCAAAATAAAATATAGCCTATATTAGACATGGATAATGTAGCTTCCTATTTGTGAAAGAATTTTTGAAATCGGTTCAGCAATTCCAGAGATTACCCTTAACATACCCACAAACAAACACACAATTTTACCTCTTTATATATTAGTATGTAGTATAGATATAGATTGGCCTGTCCCCAATCCATTGCCCCGCCAGGGGCTCATACGTGATACATTTATTATTGTAACATATCTTTGTTATTACCGTATGAAAGAAATAAATATATTGAGTACTTCTATATTTAGACCTTCTGTAAGTAGAATAAGTCCGATACGTTGTGATCTAAAATTATTTTACGGCCTTAAAAATAGGTACCTACTGTAAAACGCCTTACGAGTCATTCCAAAAACAAGTCAAAATACGTGATATGCAGTAAAAATTTCCTTTTAGTTCGCCGTTAACCACAAATGCGCTTGAGATTTAATCTAACATGTTTACGACATATACAAAAATATTCTTGGGTTAACAAGAGTACGTTATGCGAAGGTTAATTGTGAAGAGTTTACTTCACTTTAATTGCAGAGTACAAGCAACTAGTGTTACTAATAAATGAGTTTTTGCTGTTAAGTTTACTGTTTTAGCTGTTGCTATAGTACTTCTGTGAGTTTTGGTATGAAGTCGTGAATCGTGATTGATGCCGTCAAAAATTATAAGCAGTAAAAGCAAAGTCGCAAAGAGACCAAATAAGTAGTTATTTATTATAGTGGAGTGTAGGCTTTCTCGGCCGGTGTCCATATTAATTGAATCTTCCGGGCTACTTGGCCGAGGTCTTCTGGAATCTCTTCCTTTCTTCCAAATGTTTCGTCAACAACTGCGGTTGACATCTTCAGTGGCGACTGCGTTCACTTTCAGAGAGATGTTATCTCATCGGCTTCTCGAGCGCAACTGAAGCGCTCTCGAACATGCAGTCGCAGATGTCAATCGCAGTTGTTGACGAAACGTTTGGAAGAAAGAGAAGAGATTCCAGAAGACCTCGGCCAAGTAGCCCGGAAGATTCAATTAATATAGTTAGTTATTATTATAATATACTCGTATTTTTATTGAATTTGTGGTGGAATGCATCGATATGGGAATAGACTAGATGAAGATACATCATACGTTCTTATCAGAGAAACCTGGTTGCCAACTTCTAAGGGGGGTGAAGCAGATGAGGAATGGTTCATTAAAGAGTAAAATTGGAAACTTAAGTAGGTACTACGTAAGAATACGTTCAATTTTCAATACTCATATGAATTAAAGAATTCGCGAGCTACTGAACATAACACTATTAGACTGTAACGCGCCTGCCCTACAGTGCTTGTATAACACATCTAGTATGTATTCTCAAATCGATGGGTCGAAAGCAAAAACAAGTTTTTTATACCCCAGTTACAATAGGTGTATGTACCTATACCAGTTAGGTATAGGACCTATTTGTGGTTCGTTTACTCAACAAGAGTTTCTCAAACGATTCGGGCGAGAATATTGTAAGTATACGATGCGACCAAACTACGAGTACATGCAATTCTCGCCTACATCTGTTCACATTATGATGATAAAAGTTCGATGAGAAATTCGACTAAAAAGTCTGATAAGGTGATAACTGATACGAAACTACTTAGTTTTTTTCCCCTTCAACAATTCTTGTGCCGTGTTATAACTTGACACGTTCTCGGATAAAAAAAGACAAGTTTATTGTCATTTATTTAACTGTATACGAGCACTATTTACTTTATTTTACTACGGATTTTCCTTGGAGTTGTTCGTATTCGGTGTTGTGCCTTATTAAAATTTTAAGGTAAGATTTTAAGGTAAATTCACCGGTGGAATTTTCTGTATCTACTCTTATTTAAATAGTTTTGGTTCCTGCGTCTATGTAACGTTTGTACGATTATGTATCATCAGGAACAGTATTTGCCTAAATTCATTCAAAGTTCGAGGAATTAATGAAGTAACGTTTTCACCTTTATCTCGCTTAGTTTGAAGCACTTGTTTCGTTGCTAGTGTTACTTATTATTGTGGTCTTTATTAAATTTCAGTTTATTTACTGCGCTTTATTTAAAAAAACGTTTATTTATTATTATTTTTGCACTAAGTACAATACTATTTGTTTACAGTATAATACACCTATATATATAATACTACAATACAGTATAATACACCTATACTAATAGGTGTATTATACAATACAGTATAATACACCTTAAAGTATACCTACCAATAGACCGGTACATAATACCGAGCGGATGGAGAGTTTTAAAAAAATCATTTGGCTCCGATAATAAGATAGGGCGATAATAAGATTTAAACCTTTGTTATCGTTACTTTTGTTACTCACGATTTATTATTTATTTATTATAGCCGATAATTTGGTCCAGTTACATGAACCATGGTCGCGGTGAGACCGCGGAGGCGTTGGTGTTGTTGTTGCTATTGACAGACAAATCTGTCTACCCTCAGTCGTGTTCATTTTTGATTCACCTGAACTATACTAACAATATCAGCAAACAAATGCGAGTTTGAAAACGCATCTACTTTTCTAGGTTTACAAAGTTCAATCACTTCACTACCAGTTCAATGGCGATAATTTTGTGAATGTTCTCCACATTAATTATTTTTTTATTGATTAAAATTAATATTATATACCTAAATATAAAAGAAGCCAAAGGTAAATTAGGTATATTTTTCATAAATGTGTGTAATTTAATAATAATAAAGAATAACCATTTTGAATAAGATGTATAATCTTTGTTTATGTTATAAACAAAGTCGATTGCAAAATAATTGCCATAACCACACGTTTGAATGGATCAATCGATTTATATATGTCAATTATTGCGAACAGGAAGGATCAAACTAGACGTGACAGCTTAAACTCGCGTAACATGTCCGTTTAGTACATAGCATCATAGCATGCATATTTTACTTGCCACATCCAGAACATAAATATTATAGCAGAATTAGCAGTATTTAATAGGCACACAAAAAACGGATGCCAACATTTTTTTTCTTTTCTGTCCATAAAAGTTGAATGTTCGGGTAAAATGTTTCGCATGCTTTTTAGAATTCATTATGACATTTGTTATGTTTAAATGTGACATACTTGTTATAAAAATAAAATAAATAAAAAGAAAAAAAAATCACGACTATCGAGTCTCGATTTTTGTAAATACTCTTTTATAAATTAACTTACAATCATAATAATGTTTCATAGTAAGTAGCCTTCACCTGCGGTTTTGATCGCATGGACTTAATTTGTCACATTCGCATGGAATGTCACATTAAAAAGAAAACGGTTATTAACCTTTGAAATAAAAAATATTAATATAGCCTTGGAGTATTTAAGTGTTCTTAAGGGGAGGTCCACAAGTGTCTGGCCCGACGAAGAAAAAGGACAGTCAAGTTCATGAAACTATTTTTATTTTTCAATATAGTCTCCGTCTATTTGAACACACTTTCCGGGTCGTTTAAATAGCATTTCTATCCCAGTATAAAAATAGGCAGAAATGTTGTCTTCAAAATGGGCGAAAATCGCAGCGGTCATTTCATCATCAGTGGAAAATTTTCTACCCCTTGAGTTTTGAGAACTAATAGTAATTACTGGGAGTCAAGTCAGGACTATAGGGTGGGTGGCCAATTTCCATGAAGCCACACTTAGAAACAGCAGCTTTCGCAACTGCGACGGCGTGGACGGGTGCATTGTCATGGAGAAGCCGCACACATTTGCTTAGTTCCACATTTCCACGACGTTTCTGCTTGATTTCTTCTCGTAATTGCTAGAAATAGCTTCCAGTCACCGTAGTATTGTTTTTTTTAAGCAATATTCCTTAACAATATCAGAATATCGAAATCTTTTTGGTGAACTGAGTCACCTTTCCCTTTCTAGGCGGTGCTTCACCAGAACGACGCCACTCCATCGACTCCTTTTTGGAAAGGAGATCATAGTAAAGAACCATAGTTTAATCAACAGTAACAATTGACTCCAAAAAATCTTTTCCGTTTCTCTGAAAGGCCTCCAAGTTCCTTAGAGCACTTGGTTCACTTCGCTGCACACTTGAAAGAAGTTTTGGCATCCACTTCGCACTAACTGTATTCATATGAAGATGTTCATGAAGAATCTTAGGGACTGTAGTTTTTTAAAGCACTGTCCTTGCTGCTATTTCATTCGTCTTTAGCCATCAGCCGCCCAGAACTTCTATATATTGATGTTGTTTGGAGTGAGTGCCTCAACGGGTCGACCGGAGTGAGGTTCGTGGTCGATGGGATTTCATCCTAAACGAAATTGCTTACACGAATCTTTGAAGGTAGAAAAGGTAGGAAGGTAGAGAAGAATCCCGGTACACATTATCCAACCTTTCTTTGACATCGGCCGCGCTAACACCTTCCTTTGGAACTTATTAACGGAACGATAATCCAGTTTAAACATCAAAACTAACGAGGGTTGAACTAAAAATTATATACGAATTAGCAGGATAAATGATAATTATAATGATAGGTATGTAATTTGTATTGCAAAAGTCGATAAATATGTCAGGCCAGAAACTTTTGGACCTGACGTCATAAAAGAAGCCATGACGTCCAATCGTGTTCCAAACATCATGTTACTGGCTTCAAAGCTTTTGGTTTGGCGTTAATAAGTCAGTCAGTCGAATAGTATTCATAATTTTATGTTTATTGATTTAAAAAAAAAACATTTTATTTTGAAATTTTACCCGATTATAATATGTGTGTCAATTAATCCAAAATCATTAGCAAAATTCATGATTTCAGATTTCGGAAAAACGAAAACATCCTGTTATGTTTAGTTTCTTTAATGTATACCTATTTAGAGTATATTTAATGTTAATTCCAGGATGTTTCTGCTCCTCGTTATAAGCAGCCTAATAGCTGTTTTTTGGCTAGGATGGCGATACAAGAACCGAAGACTGCTGAGGATGGCCAGCATGTTCCCAGGGCCGCCAACCATTCCCGTGCTGGGAAACGCTTTACAATTCATGTGTAGTTCCGAAGGTATGTAAAAAAAGGCTGGTGAAATAGGTCGGTACTTTTCAAAAGATGTTCACGACAGTGTTGCCGAAAGTACGGCAATTGCCGTTTTGTACGGCAATCAGGCCTCCAATGCACTCAATGTACGGCATACGAAACATGAATAATTCCCTGGTTTTGTTGAAAAATTGAACGCAACTATAGTTTTGTGTTGTCTATGGAATTGGGGAAGCCCCGATTTATGTGGCTCGCGCTGAAACGCCCACCAATCGCGCTATTCTGCTCCAATCCACATAGATTCGTGTTTGTTTATAGTCCCTTGTTCTAGAACGAAACACTTCTTAATTTAAGTTTCTTTGTGGTTTAACTACTATCATCTATCGCGAATAGAAGAGTGGATTTAAAGAGTGGACTGGACCGGATATAGACAATATTTACAAAGCATATTGTCGGGTGTGATATACAGATATCTTGCGAAATTTCAACTTTAAAGAGACATGTCTAACACAGCATTCTCGAAAACATCTGAATAAATGCATGCAAAAAAAATAAACTGACAGCTCCTTAACTCGCATCAAGCTCATATCGCCGGCCCCGGAGAATAAAATGGTAATCGCAAAAAGTCAGGAACTTAACTTTTCAGGAAAAATAAAAAACCTATATTTGCTTATAACTTAACTGGTAATAGACGTAGACAATCTAATAAAGACTCAAATAAAAGCTATTTTTCTGAGCCCTAAAAATGTTCTGACATTAATTAATTGGCACATTAATTGGCATTAATGTGCGTCTTAGAAAAAACGATGAGTAATATTGTATTATCTTATAACTTTGTCAATAACGATAGAAAAATTACGAAAAAAATTGAGTAGATGTATTTTGCTCTGCATACTTCAAATATCGCATAACACTAAAACTATGGTAATGTCGATTACCATTTTATTCTCCTGGGCCGGCGATATTATTTGGAATGCTACGGGAAACAAATCCCTATCTCCGAAACTTCGAGCCAAGATCCATCAAGTAAATACTTGATACTCGATTTGCATAAATCTACATCAACCACAAACAGATGAATAGGCGAAAACTCCTAAAACCAACTATTTTGTATTCTACTCGACCCAGAATAGGTTTCCTAATTCACAACTTAAAAGTGCGTTGTAAGTTCTATATATCAAGAATACAAAGTGTAAACTGTGAGAGTACATCACTTTCTTATGACAGTGGTTATAAAGACAGGGATGGGCCAATGACGTCACTATCGAATTACATCGCCTCTTCAACGACAACAATTAAATATAACTACATCAAGGGAAATCTCGTTGAATTTCTTATCGTCCATCTCGTTTGAGCGTAGTGTAGTGATGCAACTAAGGTTTTTTATGGGATACAAAAAGAAAATCCAAAAGAAGGAAGGGAAAGCTGGTAAGGGAGATATGGAGGCCGACTTGGAGGCCGACATAGAGGCCGACTTGGAGGCCGTGAGATCACTGTCCAAATGCTTATTGTTTGAAATTCATTTGCAAAATATTGAGACTTGTGCTTTTGATTTCATTGAGAGGAATTTTGATTATTTATTTATTTATTCATTGTGATAATTACAGGTGAAGTGATGTTACAAATACAATGGTAAGCTCCTATGTAATATACACCATGGCCATACAATGACTTGTTATTATTGATAATGTAATTACAAAATTACAATAAAGTATTAAAATTAATTATAAAATTACAGTTTGATGACGAATGAAGGTTCAAGTCCCGGCATGATATAAGCTTTGTTCGCGGTAAGGATTCGGAACTGATTCTGGACTAGTACTGAACTAATTTGGAATCGTAGTAGAGCGCATGCGCGGTTATAAACCGATTCGTGATTTTTATTTCCGCGAACGATTTCGGAACCAAACTGCGTACGATCTACTGTCATCGGCAGTGTTACCAACTCTCAAAAATATTTATCCCTAAAGCTTAAGTCAAAAACCCCCAAAATCGCCCCAATTACTTAGAAATCCCCCTAAAAAAATATACCGTAAAACGTCGCAACTTTACCACAAGTCTTTAACATTGCCTAAAATAGTAATATGCTGATAACTCGCAAAATATTTATGTTGCATCACTGAAACCAATGGTATATTTTGTAAAGATATTCTGACAACACAAAAAATGGTCGCCATAGTACTAATGTCACCTACCTTCACGTCAGTGCCGTTTTGAACGTCAAGAAGGAGACGGGAATTTATACTGATGCTCAAAACTTTTTCGGTAAGTCGAAATAGAATATTGTTTAAGTTTTGGTAATATAGTTATCTTATCGATTTAGTCTTCTTTAATATAATGCAATTGCTAGATTCGTTTTGTCGTCAAGCGTTCTAAAATAAATTAGACTTAGGCAAAGATGGGATAAGTTTGATAAATAAGTAACCTCAACTTTATCTACGGTAGGGTTGTTGCAGTTATATTTTTGAAATTATATAATTTTATTTTTTTTATCATTTAATTTGCCTTATAATGTAATTTTGTCTAATTGGATTTTTTTTAACAACGAAACGAATACCTAATACATTAGGTAAAGTATTAGGTAAAGTTACTACGTATTACTTTAAAAATTACTTTAATTAAGCAGTTGATATATATTATTTTATTTTTAGGTCCACAATGGAAAAACATAGAACAAAGCCAGGTGCCAGGCGCTACAAAGATTATGAAGATAGCTTACTAAATTTAGCAGTAGATTTGGTAAAAAACAAAAATTTAAATTCATATGAAGCAGAAAAACAGTTTGGGATACCAAGAAAAACAATTTTAAATAAAGTAAAGCTGAAACATATGCGTAAAGTTGGATGTCCTAATAAATTGTCTGAAGAGGAGGAGTCAAGAATTGTGGAAGCGTTGATTCTTTCCGCCAATTATGGCAGTCCTTTAACACGTTCAGAATTGAGAATAATCGTTTATGACTACCTTAAAAAAAATGAAAAATCCGCACTTTTTAATAATAAGATGCCAGGCGAAAAATGGATTAGGAATTTTTTAAATAGGCACAAAAATAAATTAACGACGAGATCGACTCAAAATATTAAGCTTGTACGGGCTACAAAAACTTATAATGAATATAACGAATATTTTGATAACCTAAAAGTAAGTTTAACTAATGCAAAACCAGAGCACATTCTGAACTACGATGAAACTAATTTATCTGATGATCCCAGTAGCCTGAGATGCATTTTTAAAAGAGGTGTTAAGTATCCTAATAAAATTCTCAACAGTACTAAAACTGCAATATCTCTCATGTTCGCGGCCACTGCGTCCGGAAAATTATTTCCTCCATACGTAGTTTATAGGCAGAAAATCTGTGGAGTAACTGGTGTGAAAAAGGGCCGCTCGGTACAAGATTTAATAAATCGAAATCCGGTTGGTTTGATAATCAAACCTTTGAAGATTGGTTCAATACTATTATAATACCCTGGGCACAAACCTCACCGGAACCCAAAGTAATGATAGGGGACAATTTGTCCTCGCATTTAAACATAAGCATTATTGAGAAATGTCGTGATAACAATATTCGCTTTGTTTTTTTACCACCCAATTCAACTCACGATACCCAACCACTTGATGTCTCATTTTTTTAGACCCTTAAAAAGAACGTGGCGCAATATTCTACTCGACTGGAAAGTACGACACCCGTCCAGTAATTCCTTAAACAAAAGTATTTTTCCAGAATTACTAAAATCATTAATTGATTTAATAAAAATTAATCAAATAGAAACAATCAAGAATGGATTCAAGGCCACTGGGATACACCCTTTAAACCCTGAAGAAGTTTTAAGAAAACTACCCGATTACAACGTGGAGAATAGGAAACCAGAGGTTACCTTTAATAATGCTCTTCTCAGTTATTTAAAAGAATCAAGATCTCCCAATAATAACATAAACAGGAAAAGAAATAAAAAAGTCCATATAAAACCAGGGGAATCTGTGTCAACCGAAGACTTTACAACAATACCGAATACAGAAAGATTAGAAGCTAGTTCTTCTTATCAAAATATAAACATTCCTCCAGGTGTGGTTGTGAATTGCGAAGCACCACAGAACTTATACATTTCTAATAACCGCACTTTATTTACAAAGGCATGTGAAAATGACCCTCCAACCTCTTGTGTTCCTGTTGAACCCAGAAAAATATTATCAAATATTTCACTCAGACAACTAGACAAAAGCCAAGGGTCAGATTCAGACAGTATAACTTCATCGTTTTCTTTGCATGAGTCTTTAGAAGATGGCCCATTTGTAGACTCACAGAGTGATACTGAAAGTTTTTATGAAGATAATTTAAATTTCACTGAAGAAGATTCCACTGATGACGTTACTGTAGGAAAATATGT
Organism: Sesia apiformis; assembly: GCA_914767545.1. NCBI lineage: Eukaryota > Metazoa > Arthropoda > Insecta > Lepidoptera > Sesiidae > Sesia > Sesia apiformis. The sequence continues at coordinate 4,756,605 of OU611968.1, forward strand.
ACTAGTTAAATTCCTTGCAAGGAAAGTCAATATATACTACATTGGTTTGATTATAAGTCATAATGAAAGCAATGGTACATATTTAACGAAATATCTGAGAAAGAACACCAAGGGAACATTTTCTTGGCCATTAGTGGAAGACATATCCGAGATCACACGTCTAGACATTGAAAAGGTTTTACAAAACCCTAAAGTCGGGCGACGAGGCCAATTAATTTTCAATATAGAGTCTATAATTCCCCTGATAAATATTAAGTAAAATTAGTTAAATTAAATTTTTGCTTACAGCTATTGCCTGTTTATTTGATCATTAAACAATTAAATAAAACCTTTTTCGAACCATTTAGGACAAATTAAGTGGTATTTTTAAAGCCGAGAGCGAAATACTCCGTTTCACCCAAAAATATGGATTGGATGTTTTCTTCATAACTATGTCCATTTCTAAAGAAATGTTACTTATTATAAGTAATAATGTTAATGTTAATAATATTGTTAATGTTAAGTAATAATAATGTATAAGAAATTATTACACTGTGAAAAAAAAAGTCGTTCATTTCTAAATTTGTGACAACCCTATACAAGACTTTGTCAATGTATGAAAATGACCAAAATTTACATCCCAACATTGCCTGGCTTTAATTTAGGCTACTTATGTAATTTTTTTCGATTTTTAAATAAACACTAACATGATATAAGAATACAGTTCAATATAGAGTGGAGAGTTTGTGGATTTGTGTATTGTAATACTTTTTAACAACGTAGGCAAAGTTGCGATTTTCAGCCCAACTTTGCCTGGTATTAAATGTCGTTACAGATCTACTCCTTTAGTAATATAATGTAATATCACCATGATATCCCAAAGACAAGATTTTGAACTTTATTTAGTACATAGCAAAGTTGAAAATAGCTTTTAAATTTCGAAGATATCTTTAAAAAAGCGTAAAACTTAGGCAATGTTGCGGCAGTTTACGGTATAATAAAAGAAAAAATATAAATTACAAAAATGCAATGAAATTTCTTTACCTTTTAAATCTGGATCTGTTTCCCAAATCTACGTGTACTTCTGACTGTACATTTTTTTATTTTTAGTTTCTTTGGGCATCATTAACAAATTGCTTGTCGGCACAGCAGTACAACAACAAAATCGAATTAAACAAGTAAACAATAATCAACGTACATATGTATTTCCAGTAAGCATAGGTACAATAACCACCAGTCACCACAGAGTAGTTGTAATATATTTGTACTAGATGTCGTTAAGTCGCTAGGTCGACAAATAAATATGATTAGCTATTATAGTTTGGATTGTCCCAGGGCCTATACTTTCACATAATATATGAAAAATATATATTCAAAAAAATATATGAAGAGTCAAAAAATCCCTAAAAATACCCCTAAAAATATAAAACCCCTAAAAAAACCCATCCCACTTATTTACCCCCTAAATTTGGGGGGAAAACTCCTAAGTTGGCAAGTATTTAAGTGGACCCACCAAAACAGATTACTCTTATTAGAGTATTATATAAACTTATTTATATAAACAACAAACAAAACTAACCATATTTTATTTAACCCTAAATAAATTAATAAAATTTATATTTTATTTAACTATTTAACCAGTTTATTAGTTTCTAACCAACTGAATATAGCCGCAGCATGTATGTCAAATGTCGTTAGGTAAAAACTGCGCATGTCTGGAACTACGGATTCTTGCCAAAGTTATAGAACTGATAGAACTGATTCTGAACCGATCCTGAATCGAGTTCGATGGTTCCGCGAACACAGAACTGTAACTAGAAATTCTGAACTGTGTGTTCCGCGAACGGCATTATTTGAACTGCGCATGCGTATAGTTCCGAATCAGTTCTGAATCCTTACCGCGAACGAAGCTATATATCAATCCAAGATTGATGTTTACGGTGTCGTTGGTAACAAACGTCTTGCCATTTGTTACCAAAGCTCAAAGACGCTAATGAACCACACCAATGCACACTGGTGATATCGTTGGGACCGCAGTGTGGTTTAGTGGTGTCGTTGATAAAAACAATTCCCAACGACACCACTGGGAATTGGGTGTTGAGAAGAACTAGACTAGATCGGTACCCAAATTTCAGATCGATGTTTTAGGCCTTATAGAGTGCTAATTTAAGTACACGTCGTTTATACCTACTAGTTCCGGAGCAGTGCGTATTATGAATCAAACGGGATAACTTGTGAAAAATAATATTGTGAATGTGGACTAAAGCAAATTTAGTGGTAAAGTATTTTTGTATGCACTAGTGCGGTACCCTGTAACAAGACGTACTCACAGATCCTTTAATACCTATATTTAATACCTTTAATACCTATCTAGATACTTAATAACTGGCTAATTAACTCATTGTTTCAGAGATGATTAAAGTTATTACGAAGTTAGTGAGAGATTATGGCGATGTACTGCGCTTCTGGTTGGGGCCTGACCTTAATATTGTAGTCAGCGACCCCGACGATATCAAGGTAACAATCTAATAGGAGGCAAGAGATAAGTGCGTGCGCCAGTTGTTGTAATGTAATATTTAATATCTACAATATAACCAAATTTAACTGGATTCACACTGAAACCACGAGTATAGGTCAAAGTCTATAATTTATTAGTCACAACTTTCGAGCGAGCATATTTCACAAAATCCGGCTTCATCATCATCATCATCATTTCAGCCCTTGGACGTCCACTGCTGGACATAGGCCTCCCCCATTGTCCGCCATTTAGACCTATCGGCAGCGACCTGCATCCAGCGGGTGCCCGCAACCTTTATGAGGTCGTCTGTCCATCTAGCAGATGGACGTCCTCGGCTTCGTCTGCCGGTACGTGGTCTCCACTCGAGAACCCTTCTGCCCCATCGGCCATCGGTTCTTCGAGCTTACGGTTGAATAAATCGCATTAACTAATAGCCACAACGCTGGTCTTGTTATTGTTCCCTTGCCCAATTTGACCCTATCTTAATGGTGTTTACGTCCAGAGTCCAGGCTCAGGCCCGCGCTTCTCACGTAGTTCGCTTTGTTGATGTCATCGTCACTCCGATAGCAAGTCGCAGCGATTGCCAACAATAGAAACATGCTCTAAATGAGTGAAACATAGCATTATATATATAGACTTTTTTTAAAGATTTCGTTAATCATTTTTATTTTTAAAGATCTATAAAACTTGAACCGACAATAAGGCCCCTTTCTCGTATTATATCACGTATTAATATTAATTAATAATAGTTAATAATTAATTTAAAAATGTTAATCTACCCATTGTATAAATTGTAGTCGTGAACTTTGATCATCGATCACCGATCACTTTACTAGACCCCTCATATTAAGATTCAATAGGGTTCATGTCAATGACGGAAATTCTGCCTGCTCGTGGCGCGCGCTTTACACATTTGAGTGTTATTCGACATTGAGTATTTATTACACATTGAGTTTCTGGAGTTATACAGAAACTATTGAACCAATTTTGATGAATCGTTCACAAACTATTCCATAAAATATGACTAATTCCATAAAAAAGACAGAATGTTTATTACGTTCGTAAGCACTCTCTTATTACGATAACTAGGTCGTTGCTAAGTCTAACAGTAGGAATAGGTTCGTTCTACAATGTTATATTTGCGGTTGGCCCTATGTAACCGCTTATTGAATAAGTTGATAATTAACTGCTTTGCAGTTTGTATTTGTGAAAACGATGGATTGGCCGCTATTTATTTTGTAGTAGGTTTTGTTACAATATTAATATTCATAGGTGAAAATAGAAAATTGAGTTTGTACAACGGTGTGAATCATGATCCTAGGAATATAAAACTGAAATATTTAAATATTCTTAATACCAATAAAACTTTGCAGGTGCTCCTGACAAATATGAAAACAAGTGTGAAGGGTCCCCAATACAAATATATGACTGATTTCCTTGGTGACGGCATTTTGAGTGGTTCCGGTAAGTATACAAAATAAACTAAATACAAACAAATTCTATTACGAAACAAAATCAAGAGTAGAATAATAATAATCCAACATGCACAATACTGCCCCCCTCAAAAAAAAGGCGCTCGTAACAATTTTAACGACAGTATCTTGTTACAATATACTCGGAAATTAAAAATAAACAAGGAGATTAAACAATAGTTATTCTTTTTGTTTCATCCAAAAACTCCAAGTTTCTAAATTATTACAATGAAAATTTTACAAATTTTGGCGTAGGTATTACTTGAATGTCTGACTAACGGAATAACATGGCAGAATAACATTATAAGAGTGAAGTATAGCTACTAATGTTACATATACGGTGCTTGTGCATAAACTCGATAGAGTGGGGGTTAGGGGGGCACCGCTGTCACTACTCGAGAGCTACCTTTCAGGCAGGAGACAGAGGGTGAAGCTCGGGGACGTCATAAGTGGGCTTGAAGAAGTCACTTATGGTGTCCCACAGGGAAGTGTGCTGGGCCCGACTTTATTTCTGGTATATATAAATAATCTAGTTAGCATGACCATCCCAAATGCGAAACTCTTTTCATATGCAGATGATACTGCAATAATATTTACTGGCAAATCTTGGAGTGAGGTTAAGATCTTTGCTGAAAAGGGTTTGGCACAAATAGACAACTGGCTTAAACTGAACTTACTAACTCTGAACACGAAAAAGACAAACTACATATGTTTCGGCATTTCGGATGGTACACAGCCCAAAGATGATATGTCGCTCAGGATCCACTCATGTTTGTCTCCAACCTCGTCAGTCTGTGGGTGTCCAGCAATAGATAAGGTTGCTCAAACTAAATACTTAGGAGTTATTCTCGATGAACATCTTAACTGGTATCCACAACTTGAACAAGTCATAGGTAGAGTCAGGAAACTAACGTGGATCTTCAGGGCGCTGAGGCACATCGTACCAGGGAAGAACAACCAGTCAAACTCCCGTAATATCTTAAATGAAATATATATATCCTTGGTCCAATCTGTCCTAGTGTACTGTGTTTCCGTTTGGGGTGGGTCAGCAAAGAGCCGTTTTATTGAACTGGAACGTGCTCAACGTGCTCTGATTAAGGTTATGTATTTCAAAAAAAACAGATTCCCCACTGAGCAACTCCATCTGTTCAGTGATCTACTATCGGTCAGAAAATTATACATCCTGCATATCACACTAAAAACCCATAAAATATTACCTTATAAGACAAATAAAACAAATAGAAGGAAAAAAGCTGCTGTAGCAGAATATGTAATAACAAGAACTTCATTTGCGCGCAGACAGTTTTACTCCAAATCTTCGCATATTTACAATAAATTGAATAAACAACTAGACATTTACCCGAAACTTTACCACGACTGCAAGAGAGTAATCACAAATTGGCTTAAGACCTTAACTTATAACGAGACAGAGTTTTTGTTACAATAATCTTATAAATACAAATACAAACACAAACACAATACGCACACACACACACAGACACACACACGCACACACACACACACACAAATACATACATATATATATACACACAAAGAGAGAGAGAGAGCGATGAGATTTACACCCTGGTTTTGATTTCTTTCATGAATGTATTAACATACACCTGGTTTCATGAACACCAAGTTTCCTCTTATCTTATTTTATTTTATTTAAACATAGCACACCTTTTAACTTTGCAATCATTACCATGTACACCATAATTTTGGTTAACAAGACTTATTTGATTAACTAAATATTGTAGTAGTTTAAGCATAACACATACTCATGTAACCTAAAGGAAGAGCGGTGCCACCCAACACAGGCATTTTCGCTTACCGGGTGGCTCCATCACTTAGATCATAGACAATGTGTGTTTTATGAAATAAAGAATTTGAATTTGAATTTGAATATACGTTAGAACGTCTTCAAATGCGTTGTCGAAACGTCGGCCGTCATCTTTCTAAAAAAAATATTTCAAAACTATTCCAAAAGAAAATACATACTTTTCTTACAAGAATATGTAATAATAATTCATGTAGTTCATATAAGCATTGTGACCCACGTTGGGCGCCACTGCCCCGGGTAGCCTTACGGCAGACTAGCCCGGATGTAACCACCAAATAAAATCCTATTTTGGGTTCTAATTTATTCATTTATTTTTATTTGTTTACACTTCATTGCACAATATCGTACAAAAGGCGAGCTTAATGCCCTAAGGCAGGGGTGCTCAAACTTGAACTGCTGGCGATCTACCTCAATATTGTTAGACTACGATCGATCGACTCTGAGAGACTGCAAGTATGTGTGATGCAGGATTGTCGTCTAGGTAGAGTGTATGGTGGCATAGATATTAGTTTTCCGCACAATATGCATTTTTTTTGTCAAGGTAAGTCGGTCGATCGCGATCGACCGTTTGAGCACCCCTGCCCTAAGGCATTCTCTAGCAGCCAACCTTTGGGTTGATCAGAGAAGTTCAATTAGGAGGTGCATGAAAGACACAGTTTAGATGGTGTGGTAAAATAAATATAATACATTATTATTACATATACATACATACAAAATTACACATATACATAAGAATAAATATAATACATACATACAACGTATGCATAATCAATTAATCTATATATACATATAATAAAAATGTAACTGATCGCTGTCTGTACATGGAAGATATATGAGAAAAACTATTATTGGGGGCAATAGAACGCAATAGAACCCAAAACAATGATTGTTAGAATTTTTGTCTGTTGTCTATACGTTTGTGCGCGCTAATCTTAGAAACGGCTTAACCGATTTGGGTGCGGTTTTCACTAATGTATTGTGGTAAGTGAGCTTCACTTAAAATTTAGTGTTTGTTTTTATTTCAATCAGTTCATAAATAAAAAAGTTATATCAATTTAAAGAATCACGTCGAATAAAGACGGTGTTTATAAACTAAAGTCCACGCGGAAGAAATCGCGGGCAATAGCTAGTACATTATATATATAATTATATATATAGGTACATAAGTTATATTAAGAGAAACAAAAAAACATGTTGCTGACAAAAGTAAAATAAAAATGAAAGAAAAGATAAAGCGAAAGGATCTATCTGGCTGAGCCACTAGCGATGAGCAATGGAGAGGTAATGTTCCCGAAGCATCATTTACAAAAGAGATTTTGTTAGGTGTTTTCCGGATGTCAGTGGGGACAGTGGGGACGTCAGTCTAGTTATATTTATTTCGCAAGTAGAAGCCCTGATGGATTCTAAAATGCGGATTAATCTCGTATAATACATAGGTACACTATTCTTAGGCTTCTGATGATCGTATTAAGTAGCAGGATTGAAAGTGTATAAATAGGTCTTGTTGAGGACACTTTTGTCTACTGCGATCTCTTCAACAGATCGAGGACAGTATTGTCCTACAACCTTATAGGTCGCCGGGGGATGTGGACTGTATATATAGGGATGTTGTACAATAATAACGCCTTATTTCCTTTTCTTCGATAATATCAGCAGAGCCGGGGGCAGGGGGCAGAGGTACTTGTTGTTCTACTACTTGTCCTAGTCACTTGGTTGACCGTTTGTAGTGTTCGGAGTGGTGCCGCTGATCGGAATGGAATCGGAATGCCGGAAGCCCAAAATGGTTCGTCTTTTATATTATTTTGGCTTCCCCTTCTACTTTTCTACATGCGTACCCCTCCCGCTACCCCGCGGGGGATCATTTATTCATACAAGACACTGTTATACATTTTTATACATTTACAAGATTCTTATTAGATAAAACTTAGATGTAAACTAGCCTAAGAGGGATCTAATAAGATCATGACGCTATAACGTTCGGTTTCGAGTGGACGGGGTGCGCGGTTTGTGCGACATATTTACGTAACCCCGTCCCCCGCTTCAGGACTATAAATATTATATTCGTCCGCCAGGTGGCGGAGCGCTTAGTTGTTTCCCGAACGCCATAGCGCCCACAACTTATCCCTAGTATGCCCCACTTACCCTATTCACCAATAATTATCCTAATAGGGTAATAAAAGACACACTAGGGATCATTTTAATATCAATTACACAATACATAGTTATAAAATGGACATTATACAAATAGTGTAAACCTAACGATATTAAGAGATATTCATACATTTTCATACATTTATAAGACACTAAAGAGAAACAACTATACAAGCGAAACTATTATCTATACATATGCAAGTACCCTAGCTTTTTACATTTTCATTTATTCCGTCGTTAACATACTCCCGCCGTCGCCGTCTCGCGACCTAACCGGTAGAACGACGATCTTCTTTGTGGGTCGCCGCAGAACGTGTCCGTTGCTCGTTTGTAGGTCGACGACGCGCATTTCGCCGTCTTGCCCGGGGTACGTAGCGATGACTCTTCCTCGCGGCCATGTGTTCCTCGGTAGATTTGCGTCGCACACGATGATCAAATCTCCGACGCGTGGTGCCTCGCCGATCGTGCGGGGCTCCCGCCGGTATTGAAGCAGGGGGAGATACTCTTGTACCCAGCGGCTCCAGAAGGTGTTGGCTAGCCGCTGGGCGCGCCGCCAATGCGCGCGTGCATCTATGTTTTCTTCGGTGAAGGCGCCCGGTGCTGGGACATGTAAATTGGGCCCCAGCAGCAGGTGATTGGGTGTGAGCGCCTCCGGTTCCCCTGGTGTCACTGCCACGTGTGTGAGTGGACGGGAGTTGACTGCATTTTTACCTTGACGAGTAACGTGTGGAGTGTCTCGTTGCTCGGGTACCTCTTGTGTAGCGTCGCTCGTAGGTCTTCTTTCATCGTTTGAACTATACGTTCCCGGGCCCCGGCCATGAAGGGGGCGGAGGGGGGAACGTGCCGCTACGTGATGTGCTTCGTAGTTGCCTCTTCTTCTTGGACCGTGGTGAGTGTGGCCTCGTTGAAGTTGTCTCTTCGCGGCTTTGAGTTGGTGGCGTTTGTTGCACCACAACTCCTTTGGGCAGCCGCGCTGCCCCATTAATCTTTAGTGCGGCGAGCTTGTCCTCTCCCGCCGGTGAAGCGCTACGCTTTATGAGATGGCGCGCCTTTACTGACACGAACTTGCGTTTGCCGCGTGCGGGCCTTCTTGCCGTCGCCGCCTTTGCGTCGCCTTTCGTTGTGTCTGTCTTTGCGCAGCATCGTAGTGCGGCGAGCTTGTCCTCTCCCGCCGGTGTAGCGCTACGCTTTATGAGATGGTGCGCCTTTACTGGCACGAACTTGCGTTCGCCGCGTGCGGGCCTTCTTGCCGCCTTTGCGTCGCCTTTTGTCGTGTCTGTCTTTGCGCAGCATCCTAGTGCGGTGAGCTTGTCCTCTTCCGCCGGTGTAGCGCTACGCTTTATGAGATGGTGCGCCTTTACTGGCACGAACTTGCGTTCGCCGCGTGCGGGCCTTCTTGCCGCCTTTGCGTCGCCTTTCGTCGTGTCTGTCTTTGCGCAGCACCCTTTTGGTCGTTTCTTCCTAGGCGAACGTTTTTTTAACGTGCCTGTTACGACCGGTGTTACGACTCTCGCAGCTTCCTCCTTTTCTGGGAAGCCGGTTGTGAAGTCGTACATGTAGCGTTCTCTTTGTACCTTTTCAGCGGCGTGTTTGTGCTCTCTCCGCAGGAGTCCGGTGTCGAACCGCCCGTCAGGTAGCCGTCGACTGCGCTTATTCCGAAGGTCGATGGCGTGCTGCTTTGGGTCATTTCTTTTCCTTGGTTCGATGCCTCGTGATTCCAACTTGAAGTTCTTCTTTTCTTTCATCTTGTCGCACTTCTGGGTGATATATCCGCAGAAGGCGACGGATTTACATACTGAAGGGCGGCATCCGTGTAGCACCCATCCTAGCAACGTTAGTGATGCTACCGGTTTGTCCCGCTTTCCTGCTCGGATCTGACGTGAGACGATCAGCTCCCAATTGTCCTGTCCGATGAGAATCTTAGGGCAGGCATCTCTGTAGGTGAGCTCGTCTTTGATGTCGTCCAAGTGTGTACAATCTTCCAGGTCCGTTTCTCCGATGGTCTGCGATGTGAATTTGAGACGTTTGACTGTGCGTGCGCCTTTTAACTTGTGCACGCTGTCCGAGTGTAGCCCTTGTATATGTACGTCGATAGTGCGGCTATTCTCATGTGTCATTTCTCCGCCGTTGATGCCTTGTATTGACATCGTGTCAACCGGCCCGTTGATGCCTAGGGAGTCGGCTATAGCTTCCTCGATGATGGTGACGGTGCTGCCTTCGTCGAACAACGCGTACGTATGTACCTTTGCGTGTGGTCCGGCAAGCACTACGGGTGCTATCTTCAAATAGGCTCGGCGTTGACGCGGCGATGAGCTTGCGGCGGTGACCTTGTTTGTCACTTCCGTTATTGACGTGACAATTTCTTCCTGCGGCTCTTCTGTCGTCTCTGTTGGCGATGGAGTCCGACGCGTATGATGTAACAGCCGATGATGTGCCATCCCACAACCGCTGTGCCCACATGGCTTAACTCGGCAGTTGCCCCGGCGATGGTTGCTAGACAGGCAACGGAAGCAGATGTTATTTCTTTTTGCGATTTCCCAGCGGGTATCGATATCGCTGTCTGCAAATTGTTTGCACGAAGGCAAGCTGTGATCTTCCTTGCATAGTGGGCAAAGCTTCATTTTTCCGTCGGTTGTGGTGCTGTAATCATGTTTCCCCTTTCCGTTGGCAGAGGCGCTGTATTCAAACTTGCCTTTTCCGTCGGTAGAGGCGCTGTGTTCATAGTTCCATCTTCCGTTGGTAGGGGCGCTGTATTGGGGCTTCCCCTTTCCGTCGGTAGAGGCGCTGTGTTCATAGTTCCATCTTCCGTTGGTAGGGGCGCTGTATTGGGGCTTCCCCTTTCCGTCGGTAGTGGCGCTGTATGTATGTTCGGTTTTCCTCCTTATTGCTTTTTCTTTTATATTCGCAGGTACGGACCTTTCTCTTGCAGGTACGGCGATGGGATTAATGACTTCGGGTGGTGCGTAGGCACTGCACTTATCGGCTTCTATGTTCAGGAACGTCGATAGTAGGTTTAGTGTAGGCACCTCGTGTTCCCATGCGCTCGCAAAGTCATACCATTTGCTCTTCAGTATTGGGGTGAATTTGTCCATTATAGCCCGGACTAACTCGGGGCTATAGAGGTAGTTCTCCCTTTTCATTTCCTGTATGGTGGCCACGGCGTTGGCCACCTTACTGGCGAATACGCAGAGGTCGCGGGGCTCGTCGGTCAGCTTGCGCAAATATCGCAACTTTTCTGCCTCATACGCGACGAGTGCATCCGGCCTCCCGAATCTTCTTCCGAGAGCCTCCATAATTTCGTCCGGCTCTCGGTGGGCGGTGAACAGGCTTGCTACCGCCTCCATAGCGGTACCCTTTAGGCTCTTTCTTAGCCGTGCCAGGTTGTCGCTCTTCATGAAGGCGCGCCTTGAATCCTCATACGCGCCCTTGAACCCCAACCATGCGCTGCCATGTCCGTCGAACGTAGGCAGCTCGGTTATATACCTTGGTGTCTCCCTCGCCGATATCTTCACCGCCTTGGAGATCGCAGAGGCCATTTGCTCCACGATGTCTGCGGTAGGGCGTGCGGGCCGAGACGTACTATGCTCTCGGTGCTTATCTCCGTCATCTTCATCATTGGCGGTGTAAGCTCCCCGTCTTCGTCCTCCTTCATACTTTATCGGCGAGATCTTGCGAGACTTAGGCTCCGCCTCCTGCGGGGGTACAGGGGGGGGTGCGTCGTTCCGGTTCAACCATTTTTCTAACCGGAACGATTGGTCTTTGTCTTCCTTTTCTTCATCATCTGCCTCGGAGCCTGATTCTAATTCCGCTAGCCTGAGTTCCTGCTCCTTGGCTTGCAGGCGCAGCTGTAGTAAGGTACGTTCGACCTCCAGACGTTCCTTCTTCTTGGCGGATGCGGTAGAGCGGTGTGACCTCGCCGTGACGCTTGCGGCTCGTGGAACGATCGTGACGTCCGCTGCCGCCGAAGTCGTCTTCATAGTGGCCTCGGTGCTAGTAGTACCGCCGCTGGTGGTCGTCGTCCCTGTCGCTGTGGTGCCTGTGCCCGTGGTAGCGGAAGTCGTGGCTGTGGACTCCGTGGTGGCAGATGTTGATTCCGTAGTGGTTTGTGCTCCGCTCTGCGATCCCGTCCGGCTCTGTGATCTCGTTGTTGACGGCATTGTGAAAACAACGGTTTGTAGTTTTTGACGTGGAAATTGAGACGTTTATGACGTGGAAATTGAGACGTTTAAGACGTGGAAATTGAGACGTTTAAGACGTGGAAATTGAGATGTTTATGACGTGGAAATCAGGACATGGAAATCAAGACGGAAATCAAGACTTGTATGCACGGACGAGTACGACGCGTCGTCTCTTCCCGCTGTTTCTTCCTTAAACAACGCCGTGCAATTCTTGACTTGGCGACTTGATGAACCGTGGACGCTGATTCTTCTTATCCGGCTGCTCGAAGGACCATCGATGTTGAGGACACTTTTGTCTACTGCGATCTCTTCAACAGATCGAGGACAGTATTGTCCTACAACCTTATAGGTCGCCGGGGGATGTGGACTGTATATATAGGGATGTTGTACAATAATAACGCCTTATTTCCTTTTCTTCGATAATATCAGCAGAGCCGGGGGCAGGGGGCAGAGGTACTTGTTGTTCTACTACTTGTCCTAGTCACTTGGTTGACCGTTTGTAGTGTTCGGAGTGGTGCCGCTGATCGGAATGAAATCGGAATGCCGGAAGCCCAAAATGGTTCGTCTTTTATATTATTTTGGCTTCCCCTTCTACTTTTCTACATGCGTACCCCTCCCGCTACCCCGCGGGGGATCATTTATTCATACAAGACACTGTTATACATTTTTATACATTTACAAGATTCTTATTAGATAAAACTTAGATGTAAACTAGCCTAAGAGGGATCTAATAAGATCATGACGCTATAACGTTCGGTTTCGAGTGGACGGGGTGCGCGGTTTGTGCGACATATTTACGTAACCCCGTCCCCCGCTTCAGGACTATAAATATTATATTCGTCCGCCAGGTGGCGGAGCGCTTAGTTGTTTCCCGAACGCCATAGCGCCCACAACTTATCCCTAGTATGCCCCACTTACCCTATTCACCAATAATTATCCTAATAGGGTAATAAAAGACACACTAGGGATCATTTTAATATCAATTACACAATACATAGTTATAAAATGGACATTATACAAATAGTGTAAACCTAACGATATTAAGAGATATTCATACATTTTCATACATTTATAAGACACTAAAGAGAAACAACTATACAAGCGAAACTATTATCTATACATATGCAAGTACCCTAGCTTTTTACATTTTCATTTATTCCGTCGTTAACAGGTCTATTTGGTTAAATAATATAACGATTAGCATATATCTCCAGCGAATGACGGCCTCAAAGACGGTAGCCCTCCTCGCGTCGCGGTGTCGGTTTTACGTATGCGCCCGCGCAGTGAGTTCACGCCTACCATAGGACAATACATCTTATGGCGTTGTAGTAGAGCTCAAGTTTGCTAGAAACTAATTTTTAACGTTACATGCTCATCTATCGCTCTCTCAGGTTTGCTGGTAGAAATATCCTAAGGGGATAAACACACCTTTTGCCGTATTTTTTGGTAATAATTTTCCATAAGTATTAATTATTTATTTATGTGTACTATTTATTTAGTAATTGTATTAATAAACAAATGTTTTTCCAGGTCCGTCGTGGCGGAAACATAGGAAAATAGCAACGCCTAATTATGGAAAACGCGCAATAGAGAGCTACAACGAAATTTTCAACAAAGAAGTTGACTTACTACTAGAAAAGTTTAAACAAACCCAGATCAACACACAGTTTGATATATACCCGTACATCGTTCAAACTACCAGTTACAGCGTTTGCCGTAAGTATTAAGCCTGATCTCGACCGCTAACTAACTAAACTGTAGGTACCACGGAACAGACCTCGGCTTACGGTGTTGCTTTGGGAGGGTACCGCGGGATCGAGGAGCAGTGAGGAACGCCCAGGCACGTGCCGCGGTATCTGGTAAGTGTTGGCTGAAGGCCAGTGTGTTGACGGTGTAGCGAGGGGGACGTCCTCATCTCCGGCGGTGTATATGTGTAGTGTGTGAATGTAGTGTAAAAACAGCATTGGCAGCAGTAATTGGGTCGTCGGGGTCGTCTAGGACGTGCCGAGGAGGAGGAGGAGGTGGTGGAGGAGGAGGAAGAGGAGGAGGAGGAGGAGGAGGAGGAGGAGGACGACGACGACGACGACGACGACGACGACGACGACGACAACGACGACCGTAACGGGGAGGGGCATTCCTATTGGGGACATAGGTTAGATTGGCTAGGGGGTTGTGATGGTCAAGGACTCTGTCGTAATAACATCGGGCGGAGTCTTTCACGTATTTGACGATGGAGAGACGTTCCAAGTCCTCGAGGAGGTCGACATAGCATGAGTACCATGGGACATTCACGACCTTACGTACGAATCTATTTTAGAGGGGCTGCGTGTACAAAGACAACACTGGTGAAGGTCAATATGGGACATTCGCAGGTTTTGTACAATGTCAGCTTATTTCTAAGCGACATTTTACTTCTCGCGCCTATGAGGGGGTTGAAGCGACCGAGACCAAAAGCGGCTCGGTTCCGGACTGTTTTTATGTGTTCTCGGAAGGTCAGTCGATGGTCTACAGTGACTCCGGAATATTTGGTCTTTCTTACCTGCAAGGGATATCGGGAGTTGGGAGCAGAGCTTACCAGTTAAGTAATACTTGTCTACGCTATGGTGCCGTGTGAATTTAGAATAGTACCACCTCATCTCCTCTCGTGGGTGTCATAAGCGACTAAGGAATAACAAGGCCGCTACAACAAGCCTCGAGGAACATCGCTTTAGCTCTAAAAGAGTGGATTCGCTTGGCCAGCGCGGCGTTTTATAGCTATAGATCCTATTGTAAAAACTGGTAAAACCGATTTTACTCTCAACGGGTATTGAGCCTATTTGCAGCTTTTACGTCGATTTTACTCTCAACGGGTATTGAACCTATTTGCAGCTTTTACGTTGTTTCAATAACACGTTGTATATTTAGTTCCATTTGTTTTCACACTCGTTTTAGAAAAGGAAACATAAAGTTTATTTAACCGATGATTTTAAAAATTCCTCGCTGTTGTTGTACCCACAGATATATTCCGTGGTTGTACCGTACCTACCATGTTTTGTTATCAACCTGTAAGAACACACTGCAATTAGTTATTCGCCGCGGACATAGAACACAGCGAAAAATCTGCACAATATTAATCTAGCGAAAAATCTGCAATACACAATATTAATCTACATGGACTACAAAAAAAAAAATGCTCGCGCGTTTACCGACAATGCAGTCAAATCAACCTAGCAGTAAACGTGTCTTTTGCATTAATTTCTTGTTTCAGAAACTCTGATGGGATTAACCGAAGAGCAAGCGATGAATCTACCTCACTTACAGAAAATTATTGAGGTAACACCCAGGTAAGGAGTTTTAAAATTTCCTTCAATTCTTTTTTTCATTTATTGCATCAAAGTGACACTAAACGAGGCAGTAATTATATCTATTTAAAATTTAAACGGGTCTCAATGCGTATGTTTACCTAATTTATTTTACTCTATGTTTCGGTTGGGTTGCACTAACCATGATCACGAGCTGACTGAAGAAGTGGGTAGTAAACATCGAGAATTTCGAACAGTTTCATCAACTACCCACATTGGGTCTTCATAGGACGGAAAGTTGCGGCACACAACACACAATATCTGAAGTAGCTTCAGACGAAAAATCGTGACGTTTAAGTTTATTAAATTTATTAATCACTGGATTTCATGTCGAAGACAATTTGTATATTGCTTCAAGGACAATCCTGGAGAAATAGTGGCGATCAGTGGAGAGGATTTTTGGACTATGGAGGTCTATCTAGTGAGTGATTCCGGCGCTGAGTACCTACGTGGTCCGCTATCGTCGATTTATTCGTCTGGATATTCCTCACAGCTACGATAAATAATTACTAAACGGTACTTACTAAAATAATAACTTACGGTACTAAAATAATAACGGTACTTTGACCCTTGCGTTGAGACCCGTTTAAATAGTTTAAATGTGTGAAAAACGCGAAAATCTCCAAAGATTACATCTGATAATTAATACGAACATAGCGAAAATTTGATACAAAACAAACTTTTAAACAAAGTTAAGGCGAGATACTGAGTAAAAGTTTTTAAGTCTGTCTTAGACTGTGACTGAAAACTTGTTCTCTATGTAGACTTCAGATGCCTTAAAAACACGACTGGGACTGTATTTAAGACCAAGAAAAATGTATTTAGCCCAACAGTTGCTATAAAGCCGTCAGAGAATTTTTCCAAAATTATTAAATTAATTTTTTTATGATCTATGCGAAACCGAAAGTTGCATTAAATAATTTACTTTCTCTTTTATGTTGTTGTCAATAACTCCATAAAGGCAATCTCCATAAATGACTGATATGTTTATTATTTTATTTATATTTTTATGTATGTATGTATAAATGTATATATGCATGCATGTAAATTTATATTTATGTACTTAATGTAATAGTATCAAAACGCTATTATATTTAACGGCACTACCCTTAGTCTGCTTTCAACCACCAAAGGTTAGCTGGAAGAAAATGTTATATGCGTTAAGTTCGCTTTTGTACACACATTTTGGTGCAATAAAGAATTTATCTATCTATCTATC
The DNA here is from genome assembly GCA_914767545.1 of Sesia apiformis. Taxonomy (NCBI): domain Eukaryota; kingdom Metazoa; phylum Arthropoda; class Insecta; order Lepidoptera; family Sesiidae; genus Sesia; species Sesia apiformis. The sequence goes on from OU611968.1 coordinate 4,773,306, forward strand.
TAATCTTGTTTTCCATATTTTCCAGCCTCTATGATCTAGTTTTCGACAGAATGACGAAATGGCACCTCCAAATCGACCCCGTGTACTGGATGACGAAATATTACAAAAAACAAAAATATTTTCTGTCAATGATGTCGGACTTTAGTAAAGCTATCATCTCGCATCGAATCGATAAACTCAAGGAGTTGGAAGAACAGAGTAAGATGGATTTAATGAAAACAGAAGAGGACACATCAAGCAACACACGATTGAGTGTGATTGATAGGTTCATACTGTCACAAGAATTAAACAGCGTTGAATTGATAAAAGAAACGTTCACGATTTTTACGTCTGTAAGTAATCTTACAATATCAGCCTATAACGCAGAGTTACCTAATGCCGACCTCCTAACTAAATCTTACAATATCCTCATATAACATAGTCACCTAATGGCGATCTCCTAACTAAAACCTTACAATATCAGCCAATACTATAACGCAGTGTTACCTAATACGGACCTCCTGCCTAAATCTTACAATATCGGACAATACCATAACGCAGAGTCACCTAATACCGACCTCCTGCCTAAATCTTACAATATCAGACAATACTATAACGCAGAGTTACTTAATACCGACCTCCTGCCTAAATCTTATAATATCAGCCAATTCTATAACGCAGAGTTACCTAATACCGATCTCCTGCCTAAATCTTACAATATCGGACAATACTATAACGCAGAGTTACTTAATGCTGACCTCCTGCCTAAATCTTATAATATCAGCCAATACTATAACGCAGAGTTACCTAATACCGATCTCCTGCCTAAATCTTACAATATCGGACAATACTATAACGCAGAGTTACTTAATACCGACCTCCTGCCTAAATCTTATAATATCAGCCAATACTATAACGCAGAGTTACCTAATACCGATCTCCTACCTAAATCTTACAATATCGGACAATACTAAAACGCAGAGTTACTTAATACCAACCTCCTGCCTAAATCTTATAATATCAGCCAATACTATAACGCAGAGTTACCTAATACCGAGCTCCTGCCTAAATCTCATAACATCAGCCAATACTATAACGCAGAGTTACCTAATACCGACCCCCTGCCTAAATCTTACAATATCGGACAATACTATAACGCAGAGTTACTTAATACCGACCTCCTGCCTAAATCTTATAATATCAGCCAATACTATAACGCAAAGTTACCTAATACCGATCTCCTGCCTAAATCTTACAATATCGGACAATACTATAACGCAGAGTTACTTAATACCGAGCTCCTGCCTAAATCTCATAACATCAGCCAATACTATAACCTAATACCTACTTCCTATCTAAATCCGACCACTGATTTTTTTATCTAATAGGTATTAATTCAAATTAGGCTAAATGAATTAAGGTAAATGAAGCTATATTGTTGCAATGTTTTGCAACGTGCTCAGTCATCAAGTCATCAATCTGTGTGCGTGAGTTATTGTACTTCTGTTATTGTGAGTGTATGTAGTGGAGCAAGGCCAGTTGTCTATTTTGCTGTGTGTACACAACTGATTTTCAAAAAACATTGATTCTTAAAATATAGGAAGGGGAAGGGTGCAAGCTGCAATTCAACAGACGCTGCGCGCACTCGACTGGCCTCGTTACCCCACTCTCACAAAATACTACCTTGAAATGTACTGTATTTTATCCTATTCCCCAATGTATGTACATGTTTCGGTAGTGAATAACAAATGCCAAAGCCCATTACCATTCCATCCTACCCTTCTCCATTTGGCGAACCCCTTCACCAAATCTATTCCTAAGTCTACAAAGGTAGGCAGCGCATCCGGGAGCGTGACAACGTTTGTCATTCTGGACTGAAGTTGGCATGTACCGCAGATATTCATGATGGGTGACAGTATCGGCTTACCACCGGGTGGACTGTATGCTCGTCTGCCGCCTGATGCATTGGGTTTTTACTATTCGATCAGTATTCGAGTATTCCCTTCGAAAATGGCGAATGAGAGTACAAATACTTCAAAATGGCGAGTATACTCGCCAAATCGAATACGTTTATCTACGTAGTGAATTGATCGGCTGCACTAAATAGAGAGAGAGAGAGAAAGAAGAGATTTATATATTGTAATAAAACTTGAATTTTATTGTTACAGAGTCAAGAAGCGTCGGCAAAAATATCATCGTTCCTTTTACTGATGATGGCGTATCATCCATCTTGTCAGGTAAGTTGATTTCTAACTGCAGGAGTAGATGCAAAATTAGGTTCTAAGCGGGATCATGACACTTCAAGTCAAAAATTAACGCTACATATGTACCACTAACTATCATTAGTTGGCCGTGTCGGCTTTAGAATAGCACCACCCCATGGTTGTCGTGCACTTCTTCCCCCTGGGTGTCATAAAAAGCGACTAAGGAATAACAAAGCCGATACCACAAGCCCTGAAGAACTACACCACCTCTAAAAGAGTGGACAAAAACTATCTATGTTGTTGTGTCTCTCTAAATATATCTGTTAAATTGTTATAACAAAGTATAAATACTCAGTTTGTTACTTACGTAAACACTTGAATTTTAAGTAAACAACACTCAACCAAAAAGGTTTGAACGAAACGTCATCGTGCAACTGATAGTGACATTATTTCTCTTTTGTATTGAATTAAAAAACAGTTTAGTAATGTACTGCCCTTTAGATACCAGAGCCCATTACCGTCCCTTCTTATTTTCCCAAACCTTTCATCAAATTCTTTCCCAAATTTCTAGCGCATCCGGGGTGTGCCAACGTTTGTCATCTGGACAAAAATGGCATGTATCGCGACTGTCCATGGGCGACAGTATCCACTTACTTATCGTCTGCCGTCTTCTTTCGATAGAAAGAAATATTCGGAGTTCATTGACATGAAACTTTTATCATCGATAAGTAATAAAAAAACTACGTAACAATAAAACACTATGTCAATTACCTCAGAATAATGAGCAGAATCAATACCATTACTAAATCTATCCAAGGTCGCCTGGGAGAAAATGCTTTATTTATTATTATTATTATAACATAAAGACCGTCTTTTGTTAAAACAATAAGTGTAAATAAATCAATGGTTTAGGCTTTGGAAAAGGTTGTACGTACACATCTGTGTGTATTAATAAATGAAAGACAATTTTTGTATTAATTATATTTAAAATACCGAGTACAATGCTTAAATCTTATTTATAATAATGAAAAATTAAGAAATTTAGGTTCTATATAAAACTAATAGTTCGACACCTTCGTATTGTTATGTGAATAACCTTTATGTTATGTCGAGATTAAGAAATAGAAATAACTATCTTATAATCTTGAACAAATGCGTTTTATATATCTTAAACATAAGAAAAAAAACATAGAAAGAAAAAAGAAAAAAAATACCCTAGTTCTGAGAATTAAAGATGTTAAATCTCAGTTGCTTAACCATTAGATTTAAATCAATATTTTCTTAATTAGTCTGGAACATAAAGTAAAATAATTAAATCAAAAATAATAATTTGGCCAGTAAGTGTTATTACAATTTTTTCATAACATCGGTGTTTTAAGACAATAATAATATGATTGTATATTTAAAGAACTAAATGTTTATAATTTAAAAAGATAAAATTTATCAAAGAAACAATTTAGAAAGAACAATCATCATAACACAATAGTTAGGGGACATTTAATTAAACTTAAGATTTAGAACTTAATACGAGTAGTACTGCAATAAACCCCCAAAAGCCGTCAGAAGTTGACTAGGTGATCACGACGAGAGGGCAAGTTGGTTTTTTTTTGTGGAAATGATAGCTTTTGGCATCATAGGTGAAGGAACGATATGAGTTTTTTCTATTCGAGTGGGGCGAAGGGGTAAATCGCCCCTAAAAAACTACCCGCTTTTGTTCTCTTTTTTCATGTACGATAAGTCGGCTTGAAAATTAGCCCTACTCTGCTTTTTGGGTTGCTGAACTCGAATCCGGTGTCAAAATTGAGCTGCACTCTCTTCATCTCCCGTAAATTGCACTAAAATGCACGTTAATTGAAAGCGGAAAACTACTCAGTTTTGAGGGGTTTACCACTTGAATCGAAAAAACTCATATAGTTTGTCTATCTACAAAAAAAAATCATTCCAGCAGTCGTCCTTTGAAGGCTTTTTGGGGGTTGATTGTGGTACTATAACAAATAGATAAGTATAAAAACAACAATTAAAAACGAAACAAGATGAAAGGCTGAATTAAAATCAAGGAATCGCAATTTGTTGCACAAAAATAATATTAAAATGAAGTAATAATATGAACATAATATTATTATCGTCATTTCAAGGCCCTCCTTTCACAGTATGTATTTATTGGTCTCGTTGAAAATCGCTCTATCACAATTTACAATATATATTGTGCATCTTGTAGAAATTCTAGAATTTCCTAGAAAGAGAATGATTGCATTCAAGAATTTGATTGCAAAAGAGCGTATTTCGTACGTTTTAGAACGCTATACCTACTAATAATAAAAATTGCAACAGCAGACGCTAGCAATTATAGCTTCAGACCAGAAAACTGTCTATTAATCGATCTCTATGTGTCTAGCTATTCGATGATTGGAAATAATCGAATGTATATATTATATACTTAGTTGGTATGCCTTGTAATATGTAATTAGTAGCGTAATACAAATTTGTGTAAATATTCTGAAAATTATAGTGTTTTTTATAGAAAGATATGACAAACGGTGAAATAAAATTAAACTTATTACTAAAAAATATGAATTATTTAATTTATAATAAAAATGGTTTGAAGATTAATACATGTTTTTATAAAATTCAAGAAGCCTGGTAAAAAAATTCAGAATAGTTCGAGAAGAGCTCAAAGTTCTTTTTAAAAATTCGTTGCCATTGCCATCGCCTTTCTTTTCTAAAGTATAGAGAATTTTGTATATAAAAGTGCCGTTGTATGTTCTACTGTATATAACAGGTTTATAAGGGTTACCACACAATATATTTAAATGATTCAAATATACCAAACAGAATTGAAATTGAAATAATGGGTAGAGCAGTGTTTCGTCATAAATCATTTTAGTTTCATTTTCAGTTACTGTAAAATATTCTTTCATTATGTCTTCTGCTATGTTACAATCAGATTCGGTTACATGATTAAAGTCTTGGAGTACGGAGTTCGATTTAACATTATTTCTTTTACCTATATTTAACATAACATATGACAACAGTACACTGTATACTATGTTTGATGTGTCAACATTTGTTTTTCGTGAAAAATAAACTAAAGCTATCATTAATAGCCTTGTGTCTTCCGGGACATTCTCTAAAGTTTCAAAATCGAAATGTAGCACAGTTTTTGACAAAAAGTGCTCGAACAATCGAACTTCTCTTATTGCAGTCCATCCGTTTTCAAAAACGCTTGTTAACGCTTCGTACTTTGGTTTCTGGATAGAACGTACTCCTGTCAATATCACTTGTTCTTCTCTAGAAACTGATATTGCTTTATTATTTGTGTATTTTATGAATACGATGTCTTCTAATGTATCCATCTTGAAATTTGTTAAGAGATCGTACGCATACTTTATTATGTCAATAGACAATAATGAGACGTCGTTTTCTTTGTTATCAAATACTAGCAACGATCTACATATAACTTTGTGACGATAAATGTCGATCCAAGGTACTGCTATGTAATTAGCAGCAACACCTTTTTCAAACCATTGCGGATCACATTCATGTATATCAATATTCCCATTTTTCAAATAATTTACAAGAATTTGGTTTGTTACTGGCGACTCTATGTAATCTTTGACTTCATTTTCCTCTTCAATAAATTTTGTCTTAATTTCAATATTACTATAACTAAATTTTTTGTCGAAAATGTTTTCTAAAGCCTCCCCTTCATCTATCTTTGAAAGCCACGTCAACAATTGAATGTTCTTGAAGTAAGGACGAAGCGGCAATTTCAAAGATTTAAAAAAATCTTCAAACGTGTTTTCAGGAAATATATATTCATCTCTTAGTACTATAAACCTAATGAGTTTATCCTTAGTTAGATGGTATTTATCCAAAAAAACGTTTAATTTGAACACTCCACATTCAATTGACTTGTCAATCTTATTAAATTTCAAACTGTTATAAGGTACGTAGCGCACTCCCATGAAACAATATTCTATGTCAAAGCTGATTACTAAGCATTCTAATTTTTGAGCTAAAACTCTACACTCTGTCTTAGACACATATTCACATGTAACGTACTCAAATTCCATTTCATCAAGGACTTGTCTGTAAATATTCCACATCAAAAAACAGATATTTTTATCACGATTGTACTTTTTCAAATCCTGCATCTTTTTTGTAATGTTCAAATTTCCACCTTTCAAAAGAAAATAACATTTCACATTTGCTTCTTTGAACATGTTAAAATAATTTTGTAAATATTGTGCGAATGTGTCACCCTCACAGCCAAATTCTTCTGATTTGTCATTTCCGTAGCTCGTACAAATTTTATAAAATAGATTTGTACCATCAATTACTACTATGGTATCTTTTAGTCTGTACGGTTGCAAATTTTCTCCTACTAATTTACAAAAATCTCTGATCCTCATTGTGCGATCTAAAAGAAGGAAATGAAAGTTATGTAGGTACGTATAATATTTTAGTCTTAATAACCCTAAACTGAAACCTCCACAACTCCTGTAGACGTTTTTTATGATTATAAATTCAATATGAATTTATTGCTATCCACATATGTCAGGCGCTCTAAATTTTATAAAAAAAAATCGCTGGTACTTATATAGAACTTATGGTCGTGGATAGGGTATCCTGTACGTTAATTTATACATATAATATCAGGACTATAAACTATTTTTTAAATTTCATTAAAATTCATTCAGTCGTTTCTATATGACGTTTGATATTTTGAGGAATTGATTCTTTAATTGATTAAATTCCCTTCGGAACTTTGTGATGGTTCCGAGTAAAATGGACCCTAAATGTTAACTCAGGATATAAGCTATAATTAGGGCAACTTTCATTACAATTTATGTCGTAGTTTTTACGTGCGACAGACAAAAAAATATTCCGTTGTTTTGGTTTTCTATATCATTCGGATTTCGGGGTTATTTACACAAAAAGAGTTTCTCAAACGGTTTGGGCGAGAATAATATACATAATAGCAGAGTAATTCATAAAACAAAAACAAACCAGCTAGTGTATGCAGTAAATATGCAAACTTGTTTGATTAATGTTAGTTTATTTCAATACATATATGCGTTCATATGGGAGTTGGACACAAGCGGGATTTTTTTAATTATTATTAAGTTATTTCTAGCTATTGCACAGAATGAATGATATTTTTGTTAATTGATGTACAACTTCTTCGCAACATCTACGACATTATTTTAGAAGCTGTTTTTTATACAGAATAGATAGCAGACAGATGATGGGGGCATGATGGTAAGTGGTCACCGCCACCCATTGGGCCACCTGCATCACCAGTGGGCTTATGGGTGCGCTGCCGACCTTGCGTGATCCTGTTCACAGCTCTTGACGAGCTCCATGTCATAGCGTAACGGAAATACCTCAGCTGGCAGTTCATTCCACAACTTTCGGGTTCGTGGTATCAACTATCTTTTCGACCGCACTGTACGCAGCGACGCAGCGTGAGGATGAGCCCCACGACGATGACGGGCGATGCGATGGTAATAACCCGAAGTGAGCATCAAATTGAACAGCTCTTCAGAACATTCCCCATTATCAAGGCGTTAGAAAACGCAGAGTGATGCAACATCTCTACGGATGCTGAGCGATTCTAAACCAAGTCCACTGGTACTTGGGAGAACCGGTCCAGAGGCGTGAGCAGTACTCTATATGGGGTCTAACTTGTCCATGTGGGGTGTTACCATCGATGCGAGAGTTTTTGATGTACACGATCTGATGATCTTCGAAATGTCTTATTTTTATAATATTCACCGGAAATAAATTATTTAACCTTATATTATTTAAATTTCAGTACCATCTGAATCAAATAGTCTTTTTTCCAGGACAAGTCTATCAACGTACCTACAACAATGGGCGTAGGAACGGTGGGGCAGATTAGGACGCTTGCCCCTACGGGATAGGGAAAAATAAGGAACAAACTTTCTGTATTACACTATCTCTATTTAAATTATAAGAAAATTGTTTGCTTTGCCCCATCATGGATAAAATCGTTTGCTTTTGCCCCACCCTTAATAAAATTCTGATTACGCCCTTGCCTACAACATTGATATGAGTTTAAATGTAAAATGGTGACGCATCTCAAGCACAAAGAGAATACGGGCGTCGTTAACTAAATCGCCATGTACCGCACGTACCGTATGTTGCTGCCGGTATGCCGGTAAAACTTCGCGAGTCTCTTACGCAGTCGGGTAAAAGTCATTGCGGTATAAACTACGTATGATACTCAGCTCAAAATATTTTTTTAAAGTTTTTATTTGTCTGTCTGTATATTTGTCTATCACGTAAAAACCACAGAAAAAATTCTAATGAGACTTGACATAGTGATGATAACTCATGTGACGGATTAACATTTAGGGTACGTAGGTACTTTTGATTCAGATTCAGATCAATTATATAATTCGTAAGGTATCATACTATATGCATATATGGAAATGGGCAGGCCATGTTACGGTGGGTGAAGACAACCGCAGCGGGGAAGTCAGTCTGGTATTCAAGAGAATAAGAAAGAGGGATTAAAGTGAGACAAAACAGAAGGTGGACGGATAAGACTATGAGGGTATGAGGATATGAGACTGTGGCAGTACTTGGATTAGATTGCGGTGGGACCACGAAAGGTGCGAGGTTGGAAGAGGGCTGTACCTGAAGGCTGGATGTTTCCGTTATTGTCCAAAATTTGACAAACCATGCCCCTCCCAAGGTTCGCTACCACAGAGGAGCTTTGGCTTTTCTCATCTAGCTAACCGGTGAACTTCTACAATTCATCGGTCTACCTGACGAGAATTTGTCTAGGTATCTGCCCCATCGATTATGGTCTCTGCGAAAATTAATATGACCTGCCCGTTGCCACTTAAGCATGCTAATTCTATGGAGGCATGTCAGTGACTCGTTCTTTGGCAGATTAATAGATAGAAACGAACACAGTCTCAAGATATAATTTCCAATAGGTAATGGATAACGTTCGTCAAGAAAGACCATATAGGTAACACGTGAAATACCCGAAAGAAAGATGCATTTCGTTTAAATTATTTTAAAAGGCACGTAAATACCAGGCCGTACACCAAATTGTGTTAATTTCAAATCAACGTATATTATTCTTTAAATATTACGAAATATAGCAATATTTTACTTACATTTATAATTTCCTATAGAACTTGTTATATTTATGAAACTTTTTATATAAATACTATCAAAAAGTCCGTTAGCACACACCGTCACTGATTTTAGTAAATTGGTTTACATTACTACGCGACGTCCAAATTGTAATAATGATATCAATGAAATGATATAAATAAAATAATACCTCGGTTGTTCTACGACTTGTAGGTATACAGAACAGAAGAAATTGTTTTGTTCCACTTGGGTCGAATATAAATGAATATTTATACTGCCCTCCTTAAAAGAAGGAAAGGCATTATAGAACTCATGAGTAGAATTCAAGGTTTCAAGCTTCGAAAATTGATTGGTTATTTATATACAGGTACCAGTTCAACTTCTATTTGTTTGTGCCAATTTCTGGATGAACCTGGTGATGGTGTAATGAAATGTGGTAAATAAGATGGTGAATTGTGTGTAATACTAGTATTTGTACAAGTAAGTGCACTTTATGTTATACTATACTATGGTAATATATCGAAAGCAAAATCGAATTCGAAAGCAAAGAACATATTATGTTTGATGTACTTTTATTAAAGTACATCAAAAATAATATTATGTTGAACATTATTATGTTACCACAGAAACAATTGCCATTGCGGTAGTAATAAAATAGATTACTTTCTGAATTTGTAAGTTTATCTAAACAAAGGGGCTTTATTGTCGGTACGGACTTATTAGAGGAATTGAATTGAAGGAATTGAAGGAAGCGAATTAATCTCAAAGCACGTCTGAGCCTTGGCCTTAGCAGCAGCCTTGGCTGCAACTGACAAACGATATTGTTTCATTTGTGTCAAATCGGGTGAAGTGAATAAGTTTGGAAAGTAGGTACTGAATGAGCTACAAGACTACCTTGAAATATTACTGCATTTCCCACTTTATCCTATTTTCCCAATGTACATCCCATTTACTATCCCATACTGTATAGGTCTACCGGAATCTCATGGAATAAAAAAAAAAAATTGCGTTTTTCATATGTCAATGTCAATTGTCACCTGTCAAATCAAAGTACGAGATTTGTCAACCGCTGCTGAGATTTTGTGATACCTTCTTGACAATTTGTTGTGTTTGTGAAAATGTCGAAAAAGTCACTTCGATCTCAAGCGAGAAATATTGTTTTCAATGTGTATCGTAAAATAAGGGAAGAAGAAGGCGTAAATCAAACTCAATCTTTGATTTTAAAGCGCGTCGTAGAGTGGACCGGTAAGTTGGACTGAGTTGTTTTGATACTTTTAGTTTATTTTATATTTTTCTTACTTAATTGTAGCTTCTTTATAGGGGTTTCCAGTACTACTATACGGCGAATCGTAGGTGAGGGCACATCGAATGATGGTGTATTTTCCACGCCTGGTAAAAAGAGGAGAGGGGGGAAGAAGAAAATCAACTTGAACAGTTTCGATTTAGAGTTGATTAGGAATAAAGTAAATGAATTCTATACAGTTCGGAAGGAAATTCCAACAGTAATGAAACTGTTACAAATTCTTCGACAAGATATTGATTTCAACGGAGGGAGAGAATCTTTGAGGTAAGAAAAATATTAAGTAATAATCCCTCTCACTCTCACTCGTAAGAGGAGGCCTGTGCCCTGCGGTGGGACGTATATAGACTGATGATGATGATGATGAATGACTAAGCTATCGTTTGAGTAACATGATAAATTTTATTATTTTTTACAGACTTATACTTAAGGAGATTGGTTTTGAATATGTTAAATGCCAATCAAAAAGGACCATTTTGATGGAGAGAGATGACATAAAACAAGCGTAAGCTATATCGCTTATGAAAGCATAAGCGACAAAGATACAAGTTTTTGAAGCGTATAAAGGAAAACCGCGAAGCTGAAGAGCATAATAAATTGGATGTGATTTATTTAGATGAGACTTACATTCACGGTTCATGTTCTGTGAACAAGTGCTGGCAAAGCAAAGATATTGCAGGTCCATCTAAAAGTATTTCACTTGGAGCGAGGTGGATCATTGTAAACGCTGGTGGAGAAAATGGCTTTGTACCAAATTGTTGTCTGGTGTACAGGTCAACAAGTGTATCTGCTGACTATCACCACGATATGAATAAGGACAATTTTACAAAATGGGTGACAGAGAAGCTAATTCCAAATCTGACAAGACCTTCACTAATTGTTATGGATAATGCTAGTTATCATTCCGTACGGATGAACAAACCGCCCACACAAGCCAATCGTATCGCTAATATAAAAGAATGGCTTCGTGCAAATAATGTACATTATGATGATCTTTGGCGTAAATGTCAACTACTTGAAGTAGTGAAACAAAACATGTCTGCGCCCTTATATGAGATAGATGAAGTATTAAAATCGCACGGTCACGAAGTTTTAAGGCTCCCACCTTATCATTGCACATTGAATCCCATAGAAATGATTTGGGGTATAATGAAGCAAAAAGTTGCTGATAAAAATGTAAATAGGCCTGCAAGTGACATTAAATTATTAACAGAAGAAGCTTTCTCACAAATTGGTGCAGAGGAATGGCGAAAACGTTATGAACATGTAAAGAAAATTGAAAACGATTTCATCGAGCTAGATAGAATGATTGAAATGCTTGAAGAGCGATTTATAATAAATACCTCTTTATCTTCATCATCTGATGAAGAACAAGAAATGCAAGTGGAGTTCTTGGAATCGTTTTCTAGTTCTGAATGAGGTGTTAAGTATGATTTAAATGATATATTAGGGGTTAAAGTATGAAATTGCCGATTTGTACTGAAAAATTGAAACTCGTTTTTTTTCTAAAATCTAACATATTTATTTAATAAAAATATTTACCCTCATTATCTATACATTGCTGCCATCTAATCGGAAGTTCATTTATGCCTTTGCGATAGAACTCTGGGGATGTAGATTCGACAAACTGTGTGAAAGCATTTTGTACTGCTTTGTCTTGGGAAGAAAATTTTTTACCATGTAGAAAATTGTCCAAATCACGAAAAAAATGGTAGTCCGTTGGAGCAAGGTCTGGCGAGTACGGAGGATGACGTATGGTTTCTAACTGCAGCTCCTGAAGAGTTACAACGGTTTCTCGTGCAGTGTGAGGTCTTGCGTTATCATGGAGCAATAATGGTGAAGATCGATTCACGAGTCGGGGCTGTTTCACTGCTAGTTTCGCCATCATTGTTCGAAGTTCGGCACAGTAAACATCTGCTGTTATTGCTTGACCAGACCTGAGAAAGCTATAGTGAATAACCAAAAACGCACGGTTCGTTCATTAGCACTCTCCTCTCCAAACGCAGCATTGATATTGCGAGCCGTTTCTGCCGCGTTAGTTCCGCGTCGGAACTCGTATACAAAGATTACTCGGATTTTCGAAGTATCCATCTTTCCCGTCTAAGCTGAATAAAAAAAACAATTGAAAGTCGAAAATCGAATGTTGCACATTTTTCAAAACAAGAACCTCATAGGTATCATGTGAAAAAAGTTTCACTCGAAAATCTCACACCATGAAGGTTTTATGTTAATTCAAAGTATCTATTACTATAAAACGTCAATTTCATACTTTAACCCCTATTATAATAAATTAGTACATAAAGTAATATACGATTGATTTATTTTTCATGACATATTTTCCTATGTTAAGAACCCGATGTATAACAACATTCTTCATACACATACCTAATATACTTGATGTTCATTAATACTAAAGACATAAATAAAAAATAAAAAGTATCAAGATCGTTTAATCCAATTTCCTGAGTATTACACTCAACAAATTTTTATTTCCCCATTTGCCATGAGATTCCGGTAGACCTATACCTCCCCATTTTCGCAACCCTTTCTCCAAAACCATTCCTATCTATATCTCCAAAGATAGGCAGCGCGCAATCTGGTTGCGTGCCAACGTTTGTCATTTTGGTCTAATGTTGGCATGTATCGCGGATGTCCATGGACTACAGTATTTACTTACCATCAGATGGACTGTACGCTCGTCTGCTGCCATCGTCTTACTTTGCTTGCAAGCTTGCCTTACTTTGCAGAACCGGTACAAAAATGAAAGGATTCTGAACTTGTGATGAGAAGAGAACTCTGTATAATAATCGTAAACGTTTATCACAATGATTGAACCCAGGAGACACAGCCAAACTATGTCCTAAACGTCTCCATGATAACGCTCGCCCACACACTGCACGACAGTCAGTCTCAAAGTTACAGGAGCCTCAACTGGAAACTCTCCGTCACCCACCGTACTCGCCAGACCTTGCCCCTACGAATTTCCATCTTTTTAGGAAGTTGAATAAGTTTTTATAGGGGAAAAAATCAACTCCGATGAGGCAGAGGCCTTCAGAGAATTCATCCATTCCCATCCTCGGGAGTTCTATAGCAGACACATCAATCAAATTCCTTCCATGGTTGAGAGGTAGAGTGCACGCTGCAATCCAACAGCCGCTGGGCCTCTCGACTGGCCACGTTACCCCTCTCTCACAGAAGACTACCTTGAAATGTACTGCATTTCCCACTTAACCGTATTTCCCCAATGTACGTACGTGTTTCGGTAGTGAGTGAGATGTTCCAGAGCCCATCCTATCCCTCCCCATTTTCCCAATCCATACCTTAATCTGCAAAGGGAGCGTGCCAACGTTTGTCATTTTGGACTAATGTTGGCATGTATCGCCGATGTCTATGGGCGACAGTATCCAGTCACCATCACATGGACTGTATGCTCGTCTGCCGCCTTCGTACATAAAACAAAATTAAAATGGCAAAAGTGCTGTGATGATAGTGGAAAATACTTCGATTAATTAAATATATAATTTTCATACAAAAAAATATTTGAATTTTTTTCTATATAAAACGGCAATTTCATAGGACCTAATAAAATGCAAAAAAATGAACTAGGTCTTTTCGTGAAAATAACTTTAGAAATATATGTTCCTATGTTTTCAATGCCACTGAAAATAGATACATCAGGAGCTCTTTAATAGATTTACTTTTTAAAATTGTACTAATTATTTACGTGAAAATAAATTTAGATTAGAAACATATTCTATAATATTCTATAATGATGACAGATAGTGCCACTGAAAAGAAATGTACTTTTCAGTGATCAGGAATGTACTTCAATGCTACAGAAAAGTTCTGTTTAAGTCAAGTCAATGGGCAGCACAGTACCTACACTATTCACCAACTTTTGTCTTTATGTAGAAACTGGTAATTACTATAGTGCATATAGAAATTAATATAAACTAGAAATGCATCCAGTAATGATCTTTTTATATAAAATGAAGGTGGCAGACGACCATACAGTCTGCCTATTTTAATGGGAAATATCAAAAATAAACAAAGTTACAGCACAGATTATAATAAAATCCTGTTACAGGTCCAAATATTTAGGTAACACGTGGAATGCTATGTATGGATACAAACTCACCCAGCGCTATTATAGTAAACGAAAGTGGGGAAATACCAGCAATATTATGTTGCCAACACTAAAAAAACTAAATTCGAGAAGTTGTATAAAGTCTTTCAAGGATATTAGGTACTGAAGTATATAGTTAAACCATTACATCACTATTACCATTGCATTAATCTCGTATCGGTTACATCAAACGAATTGTGATAAAATATGTTTTTATATTTTAGTGAACGATCGCTTAGATTGTGAGTAGTAGGTATATTAATTGACTAAAAATTTATTGTATTATCCGAAGTTCAAAGAAAAAACAATGTAAGTATTTAAAAATGAATAAGTAGCTCCATGCAATTTCTTTTACTCACCCCCTTTTTAGTCGTACTTAATTATTTATTTCTTTTCCACAATGTTCGGAGAATTAAATATTGGGATCTTCCTAAAAGTATATTAAAAATAAATAAACAATAAAAAAAAAATCTCACTATTTATTTTGGATTTTATCGTAAAGATGAGAAGAATTCTATAAAACGATTACAAACTTTCTGTGTCCGTAAACGATTTATTACGGTCTCTTTAAGTTCCTATGCGTCGCTCAAAATCTGAATAACGAGAGAATATGATTAATAATATAATAATATCTAAATATCTACATAACAAAACCCCTTTTGTTGTAGCACCTCGCTTTCAGAGCATACCTCTTAAGATCGTGGAGAGTATCGGGATCCTTGGTATCGACATATCCAGCAAAGTCGAATTTAGGGGTCATCTGGAAAATAAGGCCAAAATGACCTCCAAAAAGCTCGGTGTGCTGAACAGAGCGAAGCGGTACTTCAAACCTGGGCAACTCCTTATGCTTTACAAAGCTCAGGTGAGGCCCCATATGGAGTACTGCTCTCATCTCTGGGCCGGCGCACCGAAATACCAATTGGACCCATTTGACTCCATCCAACGACGTGCTGTTCGTATTGTCGACGATCCCACTCTCACGGGCGGTTTATAATCCCTTAGCATTCGGAGAGACGTTGCGTCTCTCTGTGTGTTCTACCGCCTGTACAATGGGGAATGCTCTGAAGAATTGTTTAATATAATTCCCACCTCGGGTTTCTACAACCGCACCTCTCGTCACAGAAGTGCGGTCCATCCGCATTTCGAGCAAGCGGTCCCACGTAATGGTAAGTGTTACCGCCGCCCATGGACACCTGCAACACCAGGGGGTATGCGGGCGCGCCGCCGACCTTGCAAAATCCTATTCACAGCTTTCTTGAAGAACCCCATGTCGTAGCTTAATGGGAAGACCTCTTAGGTACATTATTATCATTAGTTACTAACGTGACCAGCTACACAAACTCATTGGTCTTAGGAAACCTGTATCCTCCTATTGCTCTTGTTGCTTTTGCACGGTTTTTGAAACTGTCATGTACATGGTTTTTTGCGGATTTACGGGTGCAGTTAACACCGCACGTCGTGAGCATCGTACCTACTATGTCCATGTACGCTTCCTTAATGACTGGGAGAGTCCTTCCCAGTAAGGTCGATGTCATTTCCGTATCCAAGCATCTGGATCGATTTATTGTATACTAGCCACCCTCGCTTTGGTTTGATTTTTTTTAATTTCTTTCCAAAATTTAAAAATCTAATGTAGCGTATATTAGACATGGATAATGTAGCTTCCTGTTTGTGAAAGAATTTTTGGAATCGGTTCAGTAGTTCCAGAGATTACCCCTAGGCCCCAACATACCCACAAACACACAATTTTACCTCTTTCTTTATATGTATATTACCTACTAGCCGTGCCCTGCATGCGTTGCATGCCCGTCAATTTTTTTGCACATAATATATAGCCTATGTCCACCGGAATAACGTACCTTACAAATGGTGAAAGAATTTTTGAAATCGGATTAGTAGTTTCGGAGATTACCTCCTACATCCAAACTTACAAACTTTACCTCTTTATAATATTAGTGTAGATAGTATAGATATAAATTAATCATAGATGATTAATTGATTACATTTATGCCTTTATGAGATTGCTTTATGCCTACTTTTGTAGAGTTTTGTGCATATGTATTTTATTTTTATATTCCAATATATCCACTTACCAACAGGTGGACTGTATTCTCGTCTGCTTCCACCTTTTCTATAAAAAAATTATAATTAGAAAATAAGAAAGTACACCAAAAATAGTAGTTTGGGGATCCTGACGAACAGTGAGTGCGGACGGATCCCCCGGAGTATTTTGTTGAGGGATCCCAGTAGACGATCCCATTTCCAAAATAGAAATGTCTTGTAATAATGCCATTTGATTCCAGGATAAACTTTACGCAGAAATAAAACGAGTTGTCGGCGAAGAAAGCAGACCCATCACGGACGAAGATCTGAAGCAGATGCCATACTTGGAGATGATATTCAAGGAAGTACTCCGTTTGTTCCCAATCGGTGCTATGTTGCAGCGGACCATCACTCACGACATTGCTATTGGTAACCCAATTTTTAAACGAACAGAAAAAAAACTAAATGCACAGCAAATCGTGATCAACGAAACAAATTACATTTTAATAAATGAAATAAATAACTTTAAATTACTTAGAATCTCAATAACGACTCAAGTCGACGGAGTGCCTCTTGGTCGGAATCCATTTCTTTACTTTCAACAGAGAACCAAACCATGAGAATGGTAAAATAATTTTATTTTTTTAAATTTTATTTTATTTGGGTACAAACAGTATAATTGTACATATAAATAGATAAAGAATATAACTAATTCATATACTAAGCTACCACAAATTACAATATTGCATAAACATTAACACATAAAATATTTATATAATTCATGATATTAAAAAAGGGATAATACATACATTCTGATTGTCTTTATAAAAATAATATTAGCAGGTACCTGCAAAATGGCATTACTAGAGAAATATTCATTATAATATTACTCTCGGAAGACCGAAAGATAAATGAATTTTTAGTATTAGTTACATCGGGCTAAAGGTACTCGTAAATCGAATAATTGGTTTTTATTCTTCATATTTAGTTGGGGACACTTAAAACCAGGGTTTGTAAAAATCTGATATTTATAATAAAAAGCAAATTATCCGATATATATATATATATAAATTATATATATATAGATATCTTAGTCAGGGGGAGAGTACAAGCTGCAATCCAACAGGCGCTGGGCGCCTTCGACTGGCCACATTACTCCTCTCTCACAGAAGACTACCTTGAAATGTACTGCATTTCCCACTTTATCTCATTTCCCTAATGTACGTAGTGTTTCAGTAGTGAGTGAGATTTGCCAGAGCCCATTCCCATCCTATCCCTCCCCATTTTACCAACCTTTTCTCCAAATCCATTCCTATGTCTCCAAAGGTAGGCAGCGCATCCAGGGTCCTGCCAACGTTTGTCACTTTGGACTATGTTGACATTTATCGCGGATGTCTATGGGCGACAGCATCCACTTACCATCAGGTGGAGCATACAATTCGTATGCCACCTTCATCCATAATATATGTATCATGTATATAAAAAAGAGACGCGACTTTTATTCTGTAAGTGGTTTAAATGTGCCAAAATTGTTAAATGAAACTTTGCGTTTGATTTATAGACTTATATTTATTATAAAACGGAACAAAAAATAAGAGTAGGTATAGTTAGAGTAACAAAAAATAGTCTTTGAGATTAATAATCAGTCTACTTAATCAACATGCAACTAAATTATAATTATAATCATTGGCAGTGGCAGTGATCATGATTTTTATATAAGTCAGTATAACAATTTAAAAGCGTGAGATCTGCCAAAATTCTGGTTTTGACGATAAATATCAATTGATATATTATATCCTGATATATATCAGCGAACCCGGCTTAAAACATATTTTATCTAACAAAATAGGTTAGAGTCAATCCTATTGTTAAGGAGTTTGTGCAGAAATATTAATTGATCTTTAACAGTGCGTCGGCCTTGAAAACTGTGCATACTATAATCACAAAATATACTATTGGTCCGCATTGCTTTATATCTTAAATGTTTAACTAGTGTGCGTTGCAGGGATTCCAACAAATCAGTTGAAACATTATAATAAGGGTTCCATATAATATTGGCGTGTTCTAGAATGGGTCTTACTAATGTAATATACAGTTTTACGATAGTACTATTGAGTTTGAATTCCTTACCAACTCTCAGAATAAAACCTAAAGACTGAAAGCCTTCATACAACATTTGTTCAATATCACAGTTATATGACAACTTACTATCAAGGGAAACAAACACCCAAGGCTCGCATCACGGGCGCGCGTTGAACAACATGATTATTTAGATAGTAATTATTTATTAACAACTTTTTTCACGTGTGTAAGTAACGTTAAGGCTAATGCACCTTTAAAGCTACCATTGATTTGGTGCTTATTTAATGACTTCTCATTTGTTATTAAGATCCAAAGAGATCCAAATTTGTGTTTTATAAAGCGTGCAACATTGCATTTATTGAACTCAGACAGGTCCTCATTTGTACATCTTTTGTATTTTAATACTCTGGTTACTACGACAAATACTAGAGTTGATGAGGTGTTCTACACAACTTTTAAAAAAGAATGGAAGAAAGGAAATGGAAGAAAGGAAATTAGACGCAACACAACGCACAAACATAAAGTTAACAACAAACAAAAAAAGAGTTCAATGCTATATCACTTTACCTAGTCAACCCTTGACTGTGTGTCACGGCGACAAAAAGAATAACTGGCTCTGCTTGATGTTGCAGAGCAGAATTTGCAACCACGTTGCTGATATTCTGTCGGAACGTCATTGTAAAAGTACACGCGCGAACGTCAGTTTTAATGTTTTTCAGGCTCTGGCACTTTACCAGCCGGATGCTCGTTAGTAGTCCCAATATACCAGTTGCACCGTGATCCTCGTTACTGGTCGTATCCTGACGACTTCGACCCTGAGAGGTTCACTCCAGAAAATACAAAACTCCGACATCCCAACTGTTACATACCATTCAGTTTAGGACCTATGGATTGTTTAGGTAAGTAAAATTTTGTCGGCCGGCTTTAGAATAGCACCACCCCCATCTGTTCCCGTGGGTGTCGGGAAAGGCGATTAAGGGATAATAAAGCCGCTACCACAAGCCCTGAGGAACTACACCACTTCTAAAAGACTTGCCAATTAGCTTGGCCAGCGTGGCCTTTTAAGGCCATACTTTGTCAAGGATATAGAATTGCTGGAGAAAGTTCAAAGACTATAAAGTGAATATAAAGTAGAAGAATGGTCGGGAACTTTAAACAGAAGATAATCTGAAGATAGAAGATTGAAAGGATGTGAAAGATAATTAAAATATTCGTTAACGTATCTGTGTCGGAATGGGTTAAACAGTATACCGTAGAAGAGGGAGAGTATCTTCCATACCATTATACTCCTTACTCTCTTTCATCCTCATCTGTCATTGAGTGGAGATTATAATAAAATTTATATAGTATAATAATATTCTTAACTCGTTATTCTCTTTACAAGAGTAAACAGTATAACGGTATAAGGAGAGCTAAGAAACGCTTCATTTTCAAAATCGATTCCCAAATCTCCAAAGGTAGGCAAGCTCAACCGGGAACATGTCAATGTTTGCCATTTTAAACTGATGTTGGCTTATATCACGGATGTTCATGGGTGAGAATATCCATTTACAAACAAACAGGTGCACTGGTTGCTCTCATCTGTCACTTTCTTTCCATAAAAAATTGGACATTGTGGGAAAAAGTTGAGAACTAGAGAACAATTTTAAAATCATTTGGATTAATAACTCGTGTATTTCTATGAAGATGACCAACTTCCTTTTTTTACTAAGTCCCTAGGGTATTCCCCGTTATATAGACTTCATTATTAACCCTTATTTTTATGACTCGTCTACTGTTACTCCGTTAATTAATCTTTATTATTTGATTCCAGGAAGATATTTCGGTACTAAATTAGTCAAGACGATATGTGTGCGTGTGCTACAGGAATTTAAATTAACATCACATAACTCGTATAAGGACCTCAGACTAACAATAGCTATATCAGCGGCCTCTGTGAACGGTTGCCATGCAATTTTGACACCCAGAAATCAAAGCAAGACTTTCGGGTAAATAATTATAATATCTTGATAAATAAAAGGATTTTGGAAATATGTATTGTTTGTTTTTTTTATATATAAGATCAACTAGAATAAACATGTATTATAATATTCGTATACAATTATAACCTAACCGCTGATGAAGTCCTTTCGATGGACTTTTTAATTGCACCACGCCATTGTTTCCCGTGGGCGTCGTAAAAGGTGACTGAGGGACGAAAAAAGCCGCCACCACAAGCCCTGAGGAACTACACCGCCTCAAAGGAATGGACTCGCCATTACAGACACATTTTATAAAACATTTACGAGTTTGTAAATTCACTTAAAGTTATACACAACTTTAGCTGTAATCATATGATTATATGTAGATATTTAAAAGGAAAATGTCGACTCAACAGAATTTTGAAAAGGGTCTTATTTAGATATGATGTATCTATGTGTATATATAAAGACATTATTTCTTTATCTATGTATATAATATATAAAGACATTATTTCTTTATTGTACTGTCTACCTTTATTTCGTCTACTGAGTTCTCCTTACCACTCAAAAGGCTGCTTGGAAGAATTCGCTTTAGCCGGTTGTACCTACTTCTAATTACTTGTACCTACATTGTATTTTTCTGTATGTTTTTTGTGTACATTAAAGCGTATCTATCTGTCTCTTATACCATTCCTCGGTGTGCTGAACAGAGCGAAGCGGTACTTCAGCCCTGGGCAACTGCTAACGCTCTACAAAGCTCAGGTTAGGCCTCACACGGAGTAGGTACTGCTCACATCTCTGGGCCGCCGCACCGAAATATCAATTGGACCCATTTGATTCCATCCAACGACGTGCTGTGCGAATTGTCGACGATCCCACTCTCACAAGTGGTTTAGAACCCCTCAGCATTCGAAGAGACGTTGCGTCTCTGTGTTCTACCACCTGTACAATGGGGAATGCTCTGAAGAATTGTCCAATATAATTTCCACCTCGTGTTTCTACAACCGCACCTCCCGTTACAGTAATGCGGTCCATTCGCATTTCCTCGATACGAAGGTGTCGCGTACTGTTCGGTCCAAAAATCATTTTATACCGTGAACCCGTAGGCTGTGGAACGAACTGCCTCAAGAGGTCTTCCCATTACGCAACAATATGGGATTTTTCAAGAAAGTTGAGAATAGGATTATTCAAGGTCAGCGGCGTACCCGCATATGTCCTGGTGTTGCAGGTGTTAATGGGTGGCGGTAACACTTACCTGATGGTAACGTGATCGTGGGACCGCTTGCTTGTCCGCCTACTTCGCTATAAAAAAAATAATAGAATTTCTAGACTTTTTTGGTTGTACCACCTGCACCTGTATCAGAGGATGATCCCTCACGTCCATCAGCAGCAGAACCCCCACCTTCCATTTCTGTTGTTAATCCATAGTTACCTATTTTCTAAGCATGCTTTCTTTTTAAATGACCTATATTGCTCGTATTTCCTGAATGTTTATATTCTTGACTGCAATAGTTACAGTTCACAAATTGACTATTATTGTTCACTTTCTTGAAAAAATCGACACTGACAATCGTTTTTTTCAATTCAATTTGTTAACAAAAACAAGATGTTCATCAAATTTTATTAAATTAATAAGACATGAATGACCGGCCGGCCCGGTGGTCAGTACTCAATGGTTACTTACAAGTCAAACAGAAAATTACTATCTATTCCATTATCTCTGCAGAAAATATTTGTATATAATCATTACTTATTTTTTTTATAAGTAGGCCTAAAATATAATATGGTAGCTAGCAAAAACAAACCATTAACGAAAAGGAATATGTTAGTTTTAAATATAAGCTATGGATAACATTTACATATTTTTCCGATAGGTACTTAAAACAATAAATATTGTTTACACCATTCACTCACACAAGTAAAGAATATATTTCTATAAGCGGGACTTTCCCTGGCAGAGATATTTGTTTTGTCTGCCACAGACTAAACTATTAAACACTCTATACTACTTATGAAACAGTTAATTTCACTCATTTTATTTGAAATTTTGCAATCAAATTAATTAAATCACGGATAAGTGGTAATTAATCAAAATGAGAGTTTTGTATTATCTGAAAAATTAGTCATCGAGGATCCCATACGGTGCGTTCAGATATCCTCACGATTGAATGATATGAATATCGATAGTGCATACAGGTATACTAGGTATCGACTAAGTATGTTGTATTGTTAGATATTTGTTTAAACTACTTTTTTTTATTAATGGCCATCATGCCAGTGTCCAAATAAATAAAAAAATAATCAGTTGGCTGTCAGCTGTCACAATTCTCTCAATGAGGTTTAAGTCTGAATTTTTTACCACTTACCGGTATATGTGCAGTTTTTACCTTTATCTATGTGGCTCAATTGTATTCGAGGTTGTTTTTATGACCCACTTTTATAATCGTTGTTAAAACAAAGCTTCTATCTCATAAATTTACTAGTAGGTAACTCAAGTTGCAATGGCTTCATATTCTAGAATGCAAAAAATAGCTCTAATCGGTTTGAGCGCAGTAGGTGGTGGTATAATCTACTATCAATTAAATAGTGGTAAAAATGAAAGGAAGATACTTGCAAAAAACTTTGTCACTACTAATTTCACGCCGAGTGTTAAATGGGACCGTAATTGGGATCAGTAAGTTACAACATTTACATAAATAAAATATTGAGTAATGTGAATAAAACCGAGCACCATTACTAGCATTTTTCTAAGTAAGAGCTGTATTTGATGTGAATAAATTTTATAGCAAGTGCTTTTGCTTTAAACGAATGTTTTTGACCTAAACATATGCTATTCAGGTTTAGCAAATCCTTCGTAACATTGTGTGAATAAAAAATAATAATTACTAGATATTCTTAGCAAATGCTTTCTAAAATGCTAGCATGCCTCTTTGAGTACTTGTATGTTAGTGATTGTGTGACAACAGAAGAAATGGCAGTGTACATACACATTCTTGAAAGAAAATGTCACTGTGAATGTAGAAGAATGATTAAAATCGATTACAAAGGTTGTATAATTGTATACAATACCTTATACAATTGTATAAGGTTGTTGATTAAAAAGTGTAATGACACTTAATCAAATGTAGACAAATCATTTCTTAGAAGATAAAAGGTACTTTGAAGAAAATTGTGTATCAGAATCTGTCACTCATTTCTTGAAGTATATTATTTAAAAAGAAAGATGTGAAATACACAAAAAATGGCCCTTCCCCACCCGCATTTGCCTTACTACTTAGTACTTGTATTTATTAATCAATAACAGTAAAGAAAATGTTAATTTAAAAAGTAGAACTCTAGACAAACAAGATAAATGAATCATTGACATCATTGACACATCTGTATATCATTTGATTTTTGTCCTAAAATTTGACATTTATAATTTACTAGTGACCCGCCCTCGCTTCTCTTCGGTTTATAAGTTTTTTTTTTACATATCCAAAATAAAATATAGCCTATGTGTTATTCTGATGTATGAGCTATATTATTATAAAGTTTTATTAAAATCCATTGAGTAGTTTTTGCGTGAAAGAGTAACAAACATCCATACATCCATCCTCACAAAAACTTTCATGTTTATAATATTAATAATAGGATTGTCATTTTTATTAATTTTTCACCCATTGGCTCATTATTGTTTATTATCTTATCATTTCAGCCGTGAACCTGAGTCTATAGTAAGGCCAATTAGAAATGACAAGCCAGAAGAACAGAACAGATATAATGAACAAATAGAGAAGGCTAAGAGTGGTGCTGTAAGGCACTTGGTTCTAATCCGACATGGACAGTACAATACGCATGCTGCCACAGACAAGGAAAAAACATTAACAGATTTAGGTAAGATTTCTTTTTTATAGAAAAAACGTGGCACTGAACTCATAGTTCACCTAATTCTAAACAGATTTTGTCCCACATGGACACCTTGAAAACATATCAACATCAGTCAAAAATGACAGACATTGGCACATCTGCAGATGCACTACATGCAAAAAACATTAAGAACGGTAGAGAATAGGGAGTGTAACTGGATGATCCCATTATAATCCCTGTTTAATGGAATGGATTTGGACAGATTTTGTAGAATGGGAAAGAAAGGGACTCTGGTCACACCCGATTTTCATGACTGAAATTAAATTAAATAGTCTGAGGGCAGTGGATATTGCCACTCATGGACATTCACATTACACACCAACATTAGTCCATAATGACACTCATAGCCTACCTTTGGAGATTTATTAATGGATTTGGATAATGGGTAATAAGAATATGAGGATATTTCCTCATCTCATTCATTACACTTCCCAGTCCCAGTGAAGTAAGGAGTTTCTTTTGTTCTAATAATAGAGTATAAACACTATAATTGACTTTATGTTTTTTGTCATTTTATTTCCATTATTCCTCCATTGGTTGGCATGGGAAATGGACACTGACATATCTCACTCACTGCCTCTAAACAAATATGTACATTGAAAGGAATAGAATAGGATGGGAAATATAGAGTACATTTTATGGTAGTCCTCTATGAGAGAGGGGTAACGGCCGATGGCGTAGCCACCAGCTGTGGCATTGGAGCCTACACCCTCCTCAATATGATACTGTGATAAATAATCTGTTTTTGTAAGCATTTATGTATATGTTAGATATATGTAATTTTGAAAAAGCAGTTCAATTTTCCAATTCCGTTTGTCTGCAGTATTAATCATTATTAATTTAGATATATAGATAGATAAACTCTTTATTGTACATCAACACAAGTTGCGAAAAAACAACTGAAATAAGTATTATGAAAAGTACAACAGGTGGCCGTATCCCCAAAGCGATCTCTTCCAGTCAACCTTTGGGTGGTAAGGAGAAAACGGAAAACAATATCAAGTAATTGATGTAACTATAAGATCAGTTACTGGAGCATTTCAGGCCATAATCGAGCACGGTGGCTCAGTGAGGATTAGTGGATCACATACTGCCGATTTTTTTTTATTTCTGAAGCTTGCGGTTTCCTTACGATGTTTTCCCTCATCGCTCAGGTAGTGTCAATTTAAAAAAATCCGTATTTAAGTAGAAACTCAGTGGTACACAGAATGTGAGTCGAGTATAAATAAATACCCCTTTTAGGCTATCACCTGTTTACTATTATTAAACTTATATTAAAGTTAGAGTGGGAATATAAAATTATGTCCAAATAATAATAAGAGTATCCAATGCTATACTGAATACTTCAGTATCTTTTTTTTATTATAGAAGAAGGTGCCAGACGAGCATACAGTCCACCTGATGGTAAGTGGATACTGTTATCCATAGACATCTGTGATACATGCCAACATCAGTCCAGAATGACAAATGTTGGCATGCCCCCGGATGTGCTGCCTACCTTTGCAAATTAAGGAATGGATTGGGAAAAAGGGGAGGGATAGGATGGGATGGAAATGGGCTCTAGCATATGTCACTTATTACCGAAACACACATGTACATTGGGGAAATACGATAGAGTAGGAAATGCAGTACATTTCATGGTAGTCTCCTGTGAGAGAGGAGTAACGTGGCCAGTTCAGTGTGCCCAGCGGCTGTGGGAATGCAAATGCACTCTCTACCTACCAGTATTCACTCTCCCCTACCAGCATGCACTCTCTCCCTATCAATCTCCACCTACCTTCAGAACAATGTTCATAGCCACTACAAATATGACTATGACATGGCTATCATCTACAAACACCTAGAAGAACGTGAGCGTTACGCGAATTTGGCTACATTAGTGGAGCTCGTAGCACTGTTTACCTACTCATACAAGCTCTTCTACTGTGAGATGATACAATACCATATTATTAATTCAATATTTATTTTAACACCAAGTATCATCTACCATGTAACACGGTGTGTCTGACATCTAACATCTCTATTAAAAATCAATATAAATACTTGAATTTCAGGCAAACTCCAAGCAGAGATAACCGGTAAGAGACTAGCACATTTAGACATCAAATGGGATTTATTAGTCGCCTCTACGATGCCCAGAGCTCAAGAGACGGCATCATTAATCGGCAAACACCTTGCCAGTGACTTGACGAGGAAGGACTGTCAACTGCTAGAGGAAGGAGCACCCATACCTCCCGAGCCTCCAGTCGGACATTGGAAACCTGAGCCCAGAGTAAGTATAATAAGTTTTGCTTTAAACACATCGTAAGTTTGTGGAACATGATTCTTTATTTGCAGGTGTTAAAGAGATAGTCTCTCTAGTAAGCAGTGGCCGGGGTTAGGTAGTGTGACCCTTTTTCCGGGAATTGTACTCTCGGGTGTCATTTTTACATTCCGATACCAAATCTAGCACTTTCTAGGATTAGTATTAATTAGGTTCAAAACTGTTTTTGTTTTTAATCGTTAAGTTTTCTTGGCATGGAAGAGTTAAGAAACGTATTACAAGGTATTCCAATTTTCTAAATTAATCTACGTAACACGTCACATGATTCGCTCATGCCTTGAAAAATGAACTCTTTAACTAACAATAACAGGGCATAGAAACTATATTTACAAAGATACATCTTACGTTACTAACTTATTTGAGGTGTCATCGTTAACACTAAAAATAGTACTAACAGCAACGCAGAAATATTTAAAACTGAAATATTCGATGAGGTGAGGGTAGTTTTAAATTGGACGTCGTGTAACAGTGCACAAATAAAATTAGAAAATGTTATGAAGAATGTACAGGAATGTTACGAGTTTGCTCCCCTCTTCTCAACAGACGACAAAAGATCTTTTTCTTTATATAAATTAGACATTTACGAGGAGAAATCAAAAAGTAGTGAGAATGAGATAGAATATAATGACTTTTGATAACTTAATAATTTATTTTTCTACATAGTCTCCGAGTCTCTCTACACACCGAGTCCAGCGCTTTTCCAAGGCTTCAATCCCTTTCAAAAAAAAAGTTTTGTCTTGGTCCTGCAAAAAGCTCTCCACGGCATCTATCACCTCGTTATCGTCTTCGTACCTGTTTCCCCTTAAGTATTTTTTCAATTTGGGGAACAGATAAAAATCGCTAGGCGCCAGATCTGGTGAATAAGGGGGATGGTCAACCAATTCGAAGCCAGCTTGTTGAATGGCAGCCATCGCAACTGCCGAGCTGTGCGCGGGTGCGTTGTCGTGATGAAACAGAACCCTTCGAAGTTTCCCTCTCCTTTTCTCTTTGATGGTATTCCTCAACTTGAGAATTAATGCTGCATAATATTGGCCTGTAATAGTGGTTCCACGCTACAGGTAATCAATCAACAATATCCCTTCTGAGTCCCAAAATATTGAGGCCATAATCTTGCCAGCCGATGCCACGGCACGAAACTTCTTCGGGGTCGGTGATGATGGCCGTTTCCATTGTGAAGATTGCTGTTTTGTCTAGGGATCAAAATGATGGACCCATGTTTCGTCCATTGTTACGAAACGAGACAAAAAGTTTTCAGAATCTTCTTGAAACTTGTCCAACAATGTCTTCGAAATGTCAAGTCGATTTTGTTTCTGACTGTCTGTTAACATTCTCGGCACCCATCTTGCGGAGACTTTTCCCATATTCAAAGATTGTTTCAATATGGATTGAATACTTCCATATGAAATGCCCGTTTCTTGAACTAAGTAACGGATGGTAACTCTTCGATCGCTCAATACAATTTTCTCGACTTTAACAACATTTTCTTGGGTGACTGACGTCGATGGGCGGCCGCAACGATGTTCGTCTTCCGTGCTCGTTCTCCCTACTCGAAATTGAGAAGCCCACCTTGCGACAGTGGAATACGGCGGAGCAGACTCTCCTAATGTTGCCTCCAAATCGCAGTGACTCCCTTGCGTAGTTAACTTTTTTAAACAGAGGTATTTAATAACGGCTCGCACTTCGTTTTTCTCCATTTTCGAGAACACGTTCCGACACGAAGCAAACAAATGACTACATTCAGAAAAAAAACAAAAGAGAATCGACGACTTTTTCTTTATTAATATTACAAATATCTGAGCTATGCCTGCCAGTATTTATTTTTTTTCTTACCAAGGAGTATATATGTCGCTCTCACTAATTTTTGATCACCCCTCGTATATATATTAAATGTATATTAAACGTTAAAAGAAATTCATTGAAGCCAGAAAATATTGAAGAATCATGATTATTTACTTATTTCTACTCTAAGAATCGTATCATTGAATCTAAATTCCAATTGTTTCAGGAATTGCATTTGACACCGCAGGTGACATAAATATTTCAGATATAGAAACAGAATAATTGAAAAAACAATACAGAAAATTTTTATATTTTCACATTTGTTAGAGTATCACAGATTGAAATCTATTTTTCTTATATACTTAAGTTTATTTCGCTATGTAACTGAGTTAACTGTAACATTTTTTTTAAACTTATTTTAGATTTCTTGATATCCTCACTACGAACTATAAGCCTCGTAATAATGTGGGTATATAAAATGTCTCTGTTTTCAATAATCCGATACACACACTATAGCATAGTTGCAAATGGGACCAACATCATTAACAACCACATTCAGAATTCCGGGGTTTATCCATATTAGTAAAGGCTATTTCAACAAGAACTTGAAATTCGAATCGCGCGCAATTTTCGATTGTCAATTGTTCGGTCAGCCAGCCATATTTGGTACTTTGTTAATTTAAACATGACATTTTTGACAATACCGCGTTACAGTTTGAAAGAACGTCTTTTAATAGTGAAAACCCATTACAAAAATGTAAAACTTTTACAGTAACAATTCGCAACTTGCGTTACCATTTTGTTGTGTATAATCAATCAACCGACCGTAACGGTCCGCTATTGAAAATTTAGTTCCGAAATTCGAGCGGACATTTTCATTGAACGATGAGAGAAACCTGGGTAACCTGGGTGGCTAAGGTCATCGCCCTAAAAGAACACCTGAAAATATCGCGGCTGTGAGTGTCAGTGTCGCAGAACAACCAAACACTTCCATCCGGCATCACTCCCAGGAATTAGACCTTCATCACAGCACTGTCCAACGAATTTTGCCTAAAGATTTGCACCTTCGTGCTTACAAGATCCAGTTTATTCAAGAAATGAAGCCTACAGATCATAGACAAACTTGGAACAATTGCAAATTAACGATGTATTTCAGAACAAAATAATCTTTAGTGTCTTAAGGGTGTAGATCGTGAAAATCACCGAAAAGAGTGTTACGATTTTTCATATTTAACCTATTTACATATGATTGATATCAATGATAATTTGTATATATTACAATCAAAGACCAATAAGTATGTTCATGCTTATATTAAACTCTTAAACCTAATAGTTGTTATATAATAAACGTCAACAAACGCACAAAATTGAGTAAAAATGCAAAAACATGACTTCGTATTTTTCAGATTTAACCCCATAAATCAACACAAATTGATAAAAAGAAACACTTTTTGAACACTGAAGAAACCAATAAGTATAGCTGTATACTTCTTTTTATACCTTTACAAACAAAGACTTCCTCTTTTAAAGCCCTAAAATCTAGATATATTTTAAGGTAAATTTTTCATACACAAATGTATGGGATAAAACGTTCGTTTCATTCGTGCAATCTCGGTGGTCTGCAGCGGCAGTTCCTTTCTGTAAGTGAACGCGACACCACGCTTGTCGGCTGCAGACAGCAGAATTACGTATTGTGAATTTGTGTTTTTTGTAAAAAACTGTAAGTATAACATTTTTATAATTAATTTATTTTCAGTTAGTAGAAAGTATCGATATAATGAATGTCTGAAAGAAAACCATGATGGAACTAGATATAAATCGTAAAAAATACAATATCTACACTAATAGGTATTATAAAGAGGAAAGATTTGGATTTTTGTATGTAACGAATAAACTCAAAAAGTACTGGACTGATTTTAATAATTCTTTTATCATTCGAAAGCTACATTATCACTGAGTAACATAGGCTATTTTTTTCGCAGGACTGATTGAATTTGAGTGGCATGCCAGGGAAAAGAAAGTTTTGTACGCATTATAAAAATATGAAAGCCAAAAGATCTCGGAATAAAATGTAAGTTCCTCCCTACTTATTTATTATCGCATTTGAACAGGGTACATTACAAAGCTAATACAATATGTCATATGATTTAGATCGCCCGATTCAGACATATACCTACAATAACATGTAAATATTGGTTTGTATTATCTATATCTATACTGATAAATAAAATTGAAGTATCTGTATGTAATATCAAAATAATAGGATTTTTAAAAAAAAAAAGGCGATACGGAGTTCGCCGGGTCGGCTAGTATTGTCTAAATATCAAATTGTGGAAGTAGGTAGGCGACAGCGCAACTTTGTCGACATACCTATACCGCCAAACAGACGCGAGGCGCCTAGCGTCTGGCTTAGGGTTGTACAAAATAAATAAAAAGTGGATAATATTGATGAATAATATTTCCAGTATTGAAAATAAAGAAAACCTTGGGGCCGAGACTCTGAGCAACAATGCTACGCGCTGTATAGAGGTAAGTTGTTATACGTAATTCTTGTAGACTTGTTACATAAATAAACAAACTACTTAGTTAGTGATGGGCGAAGACAAAATCTCAATACCTACCTATAGATTTTTCTTGCAATATTTATTATTTTCATCGAGAGACAAACACCTTAGTACCGAAATACTTCTCAATTACTTTCTCAAAAGAAAATTTACGTTCAAATAGGTGACGTCATAAAAAAACAATACCTAATGCGTAAAGAAATTATAATTTCTATTCATCAGGAACCTAATATTGTATTAATTCTTTTGCATTTTTTTAAATTTTTAATTATTTTTTATAAAAAAAATCAAGCCATTATCTTTCTTTACAGGAACTAGTTATTGAAAACGACCAAGAGGGAAAGGTGGATGAAATGGAAGTTGGGCGTAGAGTTGTAGACGTTTCTTTTTTTTTTAAAGCTCTTCAGGCCATAGGGGACCACGGTCCAATGGATTGTAAGTTAAGTTACCTCAGTATAATAGGTGAAGTAAAAGTTGGTCTGGACTCAAAACTCATCATGAAATGTAGTATGTGTAGTATGAAATTTACTGTGTGTTTGATTGAAAAGAAAGAAGATAGAATGGAAGTGAATCATCAAATTGTATCTGGTATCATATCATCTGGTGGGAGCTACTATCAGTTAAAAACATTAACTGCCGCAGTAGCCCTACCAATCATGTCACCTTCATTATACAATGAAATTAATAATACGGTTTGCGATTGGTGGGAAAAGACAGCAGCACATTCCATGGCAGAAGCTGTCAAGGAAGAAGCGGAGTACGCAGTGTCTATAGGTAGTGTTGATAAAAATGGTACACCATTAATATCTGTTGCTGTTGACGGTTGTTGGAGCAAGAGATCTTATGGTAAGAATTTTTCCGCCTTGTCCGGCGCAGCTGCGATAATTGGCATTAAAACTAATAAAGTATTGTTTTTTGGAGTTAAAAATAAATACTGCGTAGTTTGTGCACGAGCCGCAAAGAACGACAGTCAGCCCTCGGAACACCGTTGTTTCAAGAATTATTCGGGATCATCTACCGGTATGGAATCGACCATAATAGTTGAGGGGTTTAAACGTTCCATTGTTGATCACGGTGTAATTTATAATAAATTTGTAGCAGACGGCGATTCCAGTACTTATAAAAAAATATTAGATTCGCGACCGTACGGTAATTTAACAGTAGAGAAAATTGAATGCAAAAATCATCTTTTACGAAACTACTGCAATAGCTTGGAGAAACTGTCGAAAGACACTAAGTATCCTTGCGAATTGCGGAAATTCCTAAAAGAAAGGTATTTGCGTTTAAGAACGGGTGTAAAATGCGCTATTAAATATTGGGGCGATCAAAATCAGTCACTCGAAGAAAAAATAAAAAATCTTAGTGAAGATATCCTAAATGGTCCACAACACGTATTTGGTAATCACCAATATTGCAAGGAGTATTTCTGTAGACCTGATACTCGTCGAATAGAACCTGTTGGGTTGCTTCCAGCAATTGTTGGATGCGGATTAATGGACGCGGTACACATTTTAAGTAAAAGACTGTCATATCATTCTAGAAGTTTAATTCATAATTGTACAAGTAATATAGTTGAAAGTTTTAACGCAGTGATTGCCAAATTAGTAGGGGGTAAGCGTGTAAATTATTCTTCCCGTGGTTCTTATGCGGGCCGATGCGCAGCTGCTGTTGTGTCTTTTAATACAGGATCGATTCATAGTAAAACTCATGAAGTAATATTTAAATCTAGTCCTAATCCTTTGATCGCGAAAGTGGAAAATTGTAATCGTAGAATCCGTTTAATTGCTAAACCTAAATTAAGATTGAAAAAGAGCCACAGCGCTGTATCGAAAGACGCTCACTATGGACCAAACTGCGAAAAACCTGATCTGAGTCCAGAATTATATGAGAAAGCCAAGTCATCTTTTTTAGCCGATTTAAAGTTGTCTTGTGCTGAAAGAGAGGAGCTTGAAAGGTCGACCCATTTGCAAAGAAGTAGTTCTGAGTGGATGAGTACAAGGAGAAAATTACTAACCTCATCATCGTTCGGGGAAGTTTGTAAAAAACGAGAGAGCACAAGTTGTGCTGTTCTTGTTCGTAAAATCGTTTATGGTAGTAATATCTCCAGTTTGCCTGCTGTACGGTACGGTATCGAAAACGAAGAAACCGCAATTAAACAGTTAGAAATTCAAGAGAATATTAGTATACAAGGTTGCGGTTTGTTCGTCGACGATCAATATGAATTTCTTGGTACTACACCAGATGGCATTTATGCAAACGGTTTAATTGAAATTAAGTGCCCACATTCTTTAGCTGGCATGACTCTTGATGAAGCAATGGCCAAACATACCTTTTGGGTTAAGGACAAGGCTTCCAAGGGTTATGTCATAAATAAAAATCATAACTGGTATTTCCAAATTCAGGGACAGGTACATATTACTAAAAGAAACGTTTGCATGCTTGGCATCTGGTTTGGTGCTACTGTACCTATGAAAGTTTATATTATAGAAAAGGACGACAAATTTTGGGAGGAGAAAATGGAGATGAAATTAGTTAGGTTTTATTACGATTGCCTACTTCCAGAATTAGTTGATCCTCGGCAGTCACGAAGCATGCCCATTCGTGACGCGCCCAGTATCATAGAGGCTATGAAAGAGAGGAAAGAAAGAGCTTTACGTGTTATGAAAGAGAAGAACGCCTAATGATTTTGAAAGATACAGGTAACTTAACTACCCAGCCAGTCGATTCACGTAAACACGCCAGTCCAAAAGTCGTTTTAACTTAGGAACTTAGAAATCGCCTTTTGGTTTTCTGTTTTAAACGCACTTACTTATCTAGTCTTGGATTGTCATAAATCTTCCAATAGCTCAATTACTATACAATTTCTGAGTTACCTGGTGTAAAGAATCATAAAAATTGGTTCAAAAATACAGCGAATTGAGAATTCTCCTTTTTTTAAGTCGGTTAAAAGGGCTAAATTTGCAAAAAACGAAGTGACGTCACTGCGCTACGGTTTTTATTACTTACGTGAATCGGGCAGCTGGTAACGTTTTCATTCTGATAGGTTTTGTGATAGCCATTGATTTTATCATCAAATTAGCAGAAATCAGAACTTGATCCGTAATCGAATGAAAAACCATTAGAATTTTGAACTCATATTTCGTTATTGTTTAATTACATACTTTTAATTAGTATATTAATAATTTACAAACTTCTGTTAAAATTAGTAAATAAATGAATTATTTACTAATTTTTGTACAACCCTAGCACGCTTTTGAGATAGCGAGTAATGGCGACTCATATTTGTTATTGTGTAGTAAATAAATCATTTTTATACTTGTGTTTCATTTATTGACATTTTTTTTAAAACCCTAGGATTTTTTTTAGATATCGACGAGGTGATCGTAAACAAAAAGTAAGTATTTGAGTTTACGCAATAGGCACATTTCCTTGCGTAGAGATAAACACACTTCCTACTGAATTTGCAATTATTTTATTGAATGAATATTTTACGAATTAGAATAAATTTTGGTAGTGAAATTACAAATAAATAAATAGTTGGAATTTTAGGTAAGTAGAATACAAAAATGTCAGATGTTAAATGATAGAAAAACATAAAAATTGTGTCTCAACTACTCTTATTAATCTATTAAAAAGAATCAACAGCTAGTTTCCAAAAATTCAACGTTATTGTTATGCTGTAAATATTCAAGTTCAATAACAATTTCTCAACGTGGAACGTTTGTTGCAAAACATTTTGAAAATCGCGCTCTCTAGGTCATTCATCCGCCCCGTCGGATGTTACATTAAACTTTGGCGCTGCGGTCGCTCGAAATCGAGATCTCAGGCCAACAATCTACACCCTTAAGTGAGCCTCACTTCCACCTCAACGGCTTCGTTAACAAGCATAATTCCCAGATTCCGCTTTGCATGAGATTCCGATGTATCCCCAAAAAGTGACAGTTTGGTGTGCCATGTGGGCAGGAGGGATCATAGGGCCATAGTTTTTTGAAAATGTTGAAGGTGCTTCTGTAACTATCAATGGCGATCGCTGTCGTGGCATCTTGACAAACTTTTTTGGCAAAAATTGGATGACACGTAAGTGACATGTGGTTTCCGCAGGATGGTGCCACTTGTCACACTGCGCGCGAATCGATGACCTTGTTGCAAACCAAGTTCCTACGTCGTGTTGGAGACGACAAATCTCTCGTTTTGGAGACCAAAACTAACCGCCAAGAAGTTGTGATATAACTTGCTTAGATGTCTTTCTGTGGGGTGTTTTGAAAGCATAGTCTATACGAATCACCCTGAGACGATTGAAGAACTCAAAGATGAAACTGAACGCACAAATTAACGAAATCCCGCGGTTCTTACTCACAGAAATATTCCGATTTTTCGTTGAAAGAGTATGACTACCAACGTATTCGCGGTGGTTATTTGACCGACATTTTATTTCACGTGTATTGTGAATAATTGATCTGTTTATGTAAATGAAATTTTCTGCGAAATTCATTCAAATATGATGTTTTTCCATTTATTCAAAATTTAAGTTCTTGTTCAGAAACCCTTTTATTTTGTCACAAATACCAAAATCACACTACCTAACCCCAACCAGCGCTAATAAGTTGGGTACATTTTTACGAATTTAAAAACTGCTTTTAAGACTAAAAGGCAACACTGCGTGATTGTGCGATTAGTTTAGTTACTTGAATTTTATTGATTAAATATGGGATTTATAATCATCATATCATCAAATACTGGTCTTTTAAATTAATTCTTGTAAGAATCCACCATCTAAATATAATGTGAAACATCAATTACCAATATTACATAGTCCATAATCGTATATCTCGTCGTCACGGCAACGACTCGATGTGTTTCCAACATACAGTTTTTTTTTCCTTTTAAAAATCTGACAGAGACAATAATCATTTTTTTTTTCAGACAAAATGTCCATAATATGTGTTACTAACCATAGATCTTAACCTAGCGTTAATAATGGGGAACAAATTGACATCAAATAAAATTAACATTAAGATGCGACAACCCAACCCTGCATCCATGTGCTAGGTGCTAGCGGGCAGTCGTGTCTCTCGGTGCAGCATTGGACTGTCCTATCTGACTGCAATAATATATGTAATATTTTGTTTGCGTTTGTACTGACTCAGTTTTTCTGATTTCATATTATTAACACATTTCCATTTTATGGCAAAACTGGTACTAAGAGTTGAAAGTAAATCACGGATTTTCACTTTTTCATTCTATTTCTATCATTATTGGAATTTAAAGCATAATTTTTATTTAAGTGTATTTAGAATTTTTTACATAATAAACCTTATTTTATTTAATATTTGCACGAAACCTCTAAAGGAAAAATAGATCTTAAACATGTCTTAAATGTTTTTAATTTTATTCTTTTTTTAAAGTTGATATTTGACATTTTGCACAACTGGTCAGTACACTAATGCTCTATGATTTTCCACGTTTAGCAGTTCTTCCAGGACAGTGCCCGGATAGAGGCGGCGTTCAGACGGTACTTCCACCGCGCTCCGCCCGATCAGATCAAAGATTCCTATACACTACTCGTGTGTCACGCGAATGTTATACGATTCTTTGTTTGCAAGTAGGTTTACATCCCACATTAATTAATATCTTAACCTTAAGACGTGATCTCTGAAATCGACTTGACAGAAGGTCACGTCATCGAAAGCAGGTATTGTTGCTGATTTATCGATATAGCGGAATTTTCTTTTTTTATATAGAAAGAATGTGGCATACGAGCAGACAAATCCATATGTTGGTAAGTGGATACTATCGTCCTGCAATACATGCAACGTCAGTCCAGAATGACAAACATTGGCAAGCCCCTAATTACTCTGCCTACCTTTGGAAATTTAGAAATGTATTTGGAGAAAGTGTTAGGGAAATATGGAAGGATAGGATAGGAATGGGCACAACCGAAACACGTACATACTATACATTGGGGAAATAGAATAAACTGAGAAACGTTAGTGTAGTGTACGGTAGTATTCTGTAAATAACTTGGCGACTTGAATGAGACCAGCGACTGTGAGATTGCAACACACTGGGGGCGACTAGAGAGCGGTCGCCAGTCGTCTCTCGCTCTCCCGACTAAGCAGTTTAATGTATTTAACCAATACAATAAGTTAGAGGATAAAATCTACCTGCCGATATTACACAACCACAGTAATGCACAAACAACCTCTACAGCTTCAATACCATGTTTCAGGGCACTACAGTTCCCACCTGAAGCCTGGCTTCGGATATCGCTGAATCACGGCTCAATCACGTGGATTTCTATCCATCCAAATGGCAATGTAGTGCTGCGAGCTCTCAGTGAAACTGGCCACATGGAGCCAAAGTATATCACTAGCCGGTAAACTGTTGTTAACCTCGTATTTTTAATGTTTTTTAATTGGCTTGGGTACTGAATTTTTGGCTCGTAGTAGTGTGGTGACGGAGTATAACCCAATATTTTAGGAACTAGTAAGTTGCTGATGACATTGCGGTTTTTACTTTTTGATACTTTGATTGTAATTTCTCTCCCCGCAGTTAAGATTTTTATTTATTTAGTTAATTTTCTATATTTGATAAACAATTTGGTGGTTGGGGGTTCAGAGGCCCAAAATTTCCCCTGGCTAAGACCCTGTGTTCATTAGAAATGGAAATTCAAAATGTATTTACATTCCTATTGAAAGTTTGTAGATATTTGTACAGGAGTATTTACTGTAATCTTTTCATACCGCAAAAGTCAGTATTGACTATGTTAAATATTTACTATACGTGCAATTAATACTAGTGTGGCAAATGAAACTTGGCACAAGGGTAAAGTCAAATTTCTTTACATAATAACACTCTTTGAATAGTACGTTAAATTAGTTGTTTCCATTAAATAATGATTGAAAATTATGTAATAACTACGAAATCATTTAACGGAAACTCAATCTATAAATTAATAAAACTTTAAAAAAAAAACTGCATTTAAAGACGCGCTAAAACGTTTAAAATAACAATGCCTTAAGATCTAGATATAATTATTCATCAAAGGGGTTCGAAACTTTGTGGCATAATCCCAAGCCGCATTTCCATTTTTTTTTTTTTCAAAACCGTCGCCCGATGGGACCTACATATATCAGTCAGGCAGGCCTTGTGCCTAAGATAGAGCTACTGAGCTATGCATTAATCAAATGTAATCTCCTTGACAAGCATGTGTACCGCTTTCATTTACAATTCACCTCTTTAATATAGAAATTTAAGGCATCTAAATGGGGCTGGCCCAGTCTTACGTTATCAGCCTGGCCCCTATTGTAAACTTTCATCTTTAAGACCTTTAAGACATCTTCACAGCTGAAAAATTTAAACAGCTTCACAGCCCACATATATTACCGCCCATTCTGCTATTAAACACACAGTTTGTTTTTTCATTCTGACCGAAACTGAAATTAATATATTACTGCCCCTTTAAATCATAGCCTAATAAAATATCAGTCTATTTGAAAACGATTTTTTTTCGTAATCGCTGTATTGCGTAAAATGTAAAATAAAATATGACTCAATCTGAATGGGCAAAGTGAAACAATTACACTGCAGAGAGAGAGAGGGAGACAGAGAAAAGACGTTTGCGCAAAATTGCGCACAATTAATGGTAAAGTGGCAAACTGACGCAAAGATATAGTAGTCCGGTTGTAGAAGACGAGACGGATGTAGTCCAAGATAGGTAGCTACGCGCGTATTTCTTGTGATAACTTTGATAACATACACTTTGGGGACTATTGTTAACTATAATTTAGTGCTCAGAAACATCTAATTAGATCATAGACAAAGTGATAGCGACATTTACCTCAAATTATTTTGGTCACGTGACACTTGAGATTACAAATATATTATGACTATGAGTTCACATCTAAATGTGTGCTTTATTTTGCCTACAGGTAGGTATAATAATTTAATTAGTAAAAGCACGTGATTTGTACATTTTGTTTATACACCAAGGTAAGATTTGCTAAGGTTATACGATTATATAGCGATCTTTCAATCGTAATATCTCGTTAACGTGACACTTTTGGACAATATTTCTTAACATTTTTTGTTTGTCTATGCATCCCTTATCGGTATATGTAGGCCTCAAAGCAGTTTTGAAAAAAAATAAAATGGCGGGTCGAGATTATACCAACCTTCCTAGTAAAATGTTCGAACCCCTTTATTTCTTGATTCATTTGTTTTCTATTTCTTGCAAGTTTTGGGATAGAAAATATAAGATACCTATCAAGTTCGTTGTTTGTGATTAAAGTGTGTTAATTGTTGATTATTTTAATTTGACAATCTTGTGCCTGTCGCGTTTGCTAGACACTGTACTGTACCACATATATACAGAGTGGTAAATACGACGTTCGTTTTTATTGTCGAGCGATGATGATACCAGTGTATCTTTTAGAATGAAAGAAATCTGATATTTTTATTACGATTTATAAATTCTTAGAACAAAAGTTTTGTTTTGAATAGTATTATTTAAGTTAAAAGTCCCGTTTCCGCCCTACACGGGTAAACTGTAGTATAATCGTAAAGGACCCGCATTTGGTAATTGTTATTATAATAACGTTGAATTGGTAGGTACTGACGTTGATACCAATTGACCCATAAGAAGACCCGTAATTCATTCAAATATTATGGAAAAGTAGTCCATAGCGTCCATCGTGTTTATTTATTGAAGATCGTATGTTTACCCACTTCAAGCTATTGTCACTAATTTAAATCGATGAATGTTTCTCTTGTATTCTTAGTATTCATCTTTGTGTAGACAATTTCATTCCCTATATATACCCTATACGTCTGAGATTTTGAAGTTCCGTCTGACGAGCTGTTCCGTAAGAAATAAACCAATATAGTCAAGAATCACTCAAATTGAGGTTTATAATAATTGCTCTGTGACATTGCTCCATCCATATCATGTTCTCAAAATAATCTCAGTATGTGTCATGAAAGTGTTGCATATTTTTTCCCCTTCAGTAAATATAAACTACTAAAGTTAAGTTAGTATGTATAAGTAAAATATGCGTCAAAAGAATTTCGAATAGAGTGATTCTGTAAAACAAAGGATTGATCAATCACAACTCCCACGCTAAAGTTGTATTAGTAATTCAAACTTAAGATTATTAAGAGGGCTTTAACATGACTTCCATATTATTAATAATAATCCATTTCAACAGGAATACAAATCAAAATGAGTGAATCCCAAAAATTTGAAGATCTTAATTGAATAAAATAATAATCGAGAATCCAAGAGAAAAGAGAAATTCAGCGGGCTTAATTCCCACCTCATTTACTATTAGTAAAGGGCTTGTATTTAAAGTAGCCAAATAAATACTGATTGCAGCAGCAAATCACGATCAACGAAAAAAAACCTTTTTTTTAATAATTGTTATGTAAACAGCGTTACTCACG
Organism: Sesia apiformis; assembly: GCA_914767545.1. NCBI lineage: Eukaryota > Metazoa > Arthropoda > Insecta > Lepidoptera > Sesiidae > Sesia > Sesia apiformis. The sequence continues at coordinate 4,814,154 of OU611968.1, forward strand.
GTTTATTACTTATTTATTATAGTAAGTGCGATTTCAAACTCGCGTTTGTGTGGTGATATTGTTAGTATAGTGTGTAAGGAACTCAATCAACAAAAACAAGTCCAGTGTGGGCAAGTGAATCAAAAGCGAACACGACGGAGGGTAGACAGATTTAACAGTCAATAGCAACAACACCGCAGTCTCGCCGCGACCACGATACATATAACTGGACTCCAAATATCGGGTATAATAAATAAACAATAAATCGTGAGTAATCAATCCGTTTACATAACAACTATTTATTATAATATTTTCTTAGGTTTTCGCGATTACTATACATAGCAATTAAACAACTTTGAACGGTTTAAATCGCGTATTCGATTTAAACGATTTAATACGCGATTTAAACCGTTCAAAGTTGTTTAATCACTATTTATTATGTTTAACCACGATAACAAATGTTTAAAATGTTATATAACCTATTTTTTAATAACTGAGGTAAATAATTTTGAACTAGTAAGAATGTCATTATCAAGTGAACCGGGTCCCGTTTCGTGGGACTTCTTGTTTCTTTATTATCACCAGAGAACCTCCACCTAACCCACCATTAAATTTTATACCATCGATTTGCTCCTCATTTACTGCGTCAGAAGCATTTATAGCAACGGAACGTCCGAACGATTACAAACATTACGTTTCATTAAAGTTATTAACATGACTGGTTTATATCCGTTTGCGACAGGAATGAAATGATAACTAGAAATACGCAGGATTTTATATAAGTGATTAGTTCTAGCCCGTTATATCTCTTCGCATTTATTGTAGAAAAAGAAATGACATTCTAATGTTCCACACGATCACGTAACATTCGTTTCTAACTTTAAAGACCACTAAAACTTTTAACTTGCGACACTGTAAAATGGTTAATTTTGGCTTATTACTCCACATACATGGGTATGTACGTGGAGTAAGTTGATAATAATAATTAATTTTATTATCAAGATATGATTAATTTTAAAATAGTTGGTAAGCGTTCGAATGTTCGGTTAATAAGAATATTGGTTGATGTAACGTATGTAAAAACTAATTTTAAGTTGTTTTTTATGCGCAATTACATAATGTGTTTATAGACCATTTCATTCCTAGACTTTAAGGCAGTTTATAAAATTACAATTTGAAAAAGACTGCTAAATGGTTGTAGCTACTATAATAAAGTTCCAGCTATTATAATAACGAATACACAGATTTGACGTAAAACCGATACTAGAAATAATAACTTGGGGTTTCATTTTTAATATTTAAGGGCCCCTATGGGGGCGCTCAGCCTCTAAAAGTCGATTAAGTTCCTCCCTGCTGTAACAAAAAAAGACGCACAACTAATATACAAAATGCGTTCACACGTATATACTTTAATATTTCAGTGTGTGGCGCTGGAGTGCTTTATATATTTTCATTTGTTTATTTTTTTCTATGGTAGATTATTAACGGTTATATAATAAATAATAGTTATGCATCCCATTAAAATAGTTATGTATATGGTGTAAAAAAAATAATATAAAAACTTGTATTATATAGCTATAAATTAGCTGTAAATAATATAAATAATACACTTGAAATAATATTGGATCTGGTGTATATAAATAATGTCACGCCCAGGTTTGCCAGTTTTGTTTCGAATTGCGATTTTTTTATTTAATAGCGAATAAATCAGTTATTTCTCTATTAATTAATATAATTTATCATTACTTATTAAGTTATTAATTAGTAAAATAAGTAATCATAAAGTATAATAATAATAAGAAGAAAACATCTTTAATGGCGTTGCCATTTTTCTGTGGTACTCCGATTTTATTTTTAAGTTAATAGCGATAAAAATTGTATTATTTTTTACATCTAGTTATTAATTTTTGTCCGCAAGAACAAAAATTAATAACTAGATTTAAAAATAATGACAAATAGTATCCCGTCAGCATTCTTTAGCGGGATGCGGAACTTAGAGGCCAGAAATTGGGATATCCCGATTCATTCTGGAAAGCTGGCAACCCTACCGTTAACCCACACTAGGATTCCCTAATTCCTATAGGTCTAAAGAAGAACATAATATACCCGGATTCCGAACAAATTAGATATCTAGTCCGTCTGGATTAAAACCCGGGACCTTTTGCACAGCAGGCAGATTAAATACCGATAGGGTTAATCAGATAATCGTTGATATATTAATGTTTGATATTTTGATATATTAATAAAAATATCCAAGTTGAATATTCTTTGTTTTATTTTATCTTTAAATATTTGCCATTTATAATCGTTTTCATGTAGCATGTTGCGACTGACACATGTCAGTTGACTTGTGCAAGTTGTGACTAGCGATGTACGGAACTTGAGTCTGAACAATCTTTTACGGATTTTCCATTTCCGTTATAAGGTATTTGTAATCGATTGGCTAGTCGTTAATTAATTAATGAACTTGAATTTAAGTTGCCAACCATTAAATTAAGCAATAAATTCTTTATAAAATATTGTTTTATTCTACATAAAATATACAAATAAAACATGAATTAAATCTACATCTACGTGAATATATGAACATCTGCCTACCTTTATTTGTATTAGTCATTGTATTCAGTTATTAGTTTACATATACCGTCAAGTGTCCGGCGACAAGCGACCAGGCGACTAATAACTCGAAAATAGTTGCTTGAGGTCTCTTAAAAGTGTTCACACGATGTTGCGCTATCGCATAACTTGGCGGACCGAGCGGCTAGCCCTCCGCGGCCGCAGATAGTCTCACCTTATGATGAGGTTGAGCGTTGAATTCATGTTGAGTTGTCAGTTTTACACATAATACGTAGGAGCGGCGTATATAGGAAAGTCTAGAATAACTCTATACGACTAATGAACCTACATGCAAAGCTCGCACATGTCCAAGAAATAAATTGTTACTCTTATAAGAAAAAAAATCCGATTCCATAGATTTACTGTTTTACATTTGATTATTCAATTACTTTAGTCGCGTCACTAGCTTGACACCCGATAAACAGGCCACAGAATAAATAAATATATGTAATTTGATTTTCACTAGTAAAAATTAGAAGGCAGGTAAATAAACACATTATTTTTATACTCTGAGTCATATCATAATAAGGCCAAAATGGCCTCCAAAAAGCTCGGTGTGCTGAACAAAGCGAAGCGGTACTTCACGCCTGGGCAACTCCTTATGCTTTACAAAGCTCAGGTGAGGCCCCATATGGAGTATTTCTCTCATCTTTGGGCCGGCGCACCGAAATACCAATTGGACCCATTTGACTCCATGCAACGACGCGCTGTTCGTATTGCGACGTTCCCACTCTCACGGGCGATTTAGAATCCCTCAGCATTCGGAGAGACGTTGCGTCTCTCTGTGTGATCTACCGCCTGTACAATGGGGAATGCTCTGAAGAATTGTTTAATATAATTCCCACCTCGGGTTTTTACAACTGCACCTCCCGTCACAGAAGGAAATGTGGTCCATCCGCATTTCCTCGATATGGAGGTGTCGCGCACTGTTCAGTCCAAAAAATATTTTATAACGCGAACCCGTAGGCTGTGGAACGAACTGCCTCAAGAGGTTTTTCCATTAAGCTACGGCATGGGGTTCTTCAAGAAAGCTGTGAATAGGATTTTGCAAGGTCGGCGGCGCGCCCGCATACCCCCTGGTGTTGCAGGTGTCCGTGGGCAGCGGCAACACTTACCATCGCGTGGGACCGCTTGCTCGTCCGCCTACTTTTATATAAAAAAAAAATCAGCGTTTTCTGTTTATATTTTCTAACCCGAACTTCTTATTTTAAGTGAACAATTTACATTGTGTATGGTTATATTCTATGGGACTTGTCACCCGCACCATGCTTCGTGAAATGGGACCATTCCCAGTAGTATTGAATATAGTCACAGTAATGTTTATAAATATATTCCATTATATGGGATATTTATGTTAGATGGTACAGGAGAGGATAAGATGGAATGGGCTCTCACGTACTACCGAAACAGTAATAGTACATTTTACCGCAGTCTTCTGTGACGTCACGGTAACTCAGTCACATGCGCCGTCCGATAATGTCGTCATAAAAAATATCCAAAGTAATATTTTGATGTTTTTATTGGTCGCCCTTTCGAGTAGTTCACAACATCTATAGGCAATGATTATGAAAAAAAAAGAATTTTTCTATGTAATTATTAGGATCACATCTTATTTTCACAATATATTAAGTAGGATTTTAGTATATATTATTAATTAGTATGTTGGATATTATTTCCAGTTAACAAAATATTTAAAAATCCTGTAAAGATATGTTTTTGTGTATTAAAGAGTAATATTATTTATTTGGAAAAAATACATGAAAGTAGGTAGGTATATAAATGCACATTGAAATAAGTTGATCTCACTCTCATTTACAATCATTTATAGAGAAAATGTTATCATAAAAGCTACTTACAATGCGTATACTCTGACAATGAAACAACAGCAAAATATGTAATAGGAGTTAAAGTATGAAATTGCCGTTTTATAGTAATAGATACTTTGAATTGACATAAAACCTTCATGGTGTGAGATTTTCGAGTGAAACTTTTTTCACATGATACCTATGAGGTTCTTGTTTTAAAAAATGTGCAACATTCGATTTTCGACTTTCAATTGTTTTTTTTATTCAGCTTAGACGGGAAAGATGGATACTTCGAAAATCCGAGTAATCTTTGAATACTAGTTCCGACGCGGAACTAACGCGGCAGAAACGGCTCGCAATATCAATGCTGCGTTTGGAGAGGAGACTGCTAATGAACGAACCGTGCGTTTTTGGTTTAAACGCTTTCGTAATGGAAACTTCGCCTTGAAGAACGAACCACGTGGAAGACCGCCCACACAGGTGAATAACGCTGAATTGAAGGAGATGGTGGAAGCCGATCCGAGTCAAACTACCCAGGAATTAGCGGCATGGTTTAACGTTACCTTACCTACAATATTGACTCATTTGCATCAAATCAATAAGATAAAAAAGTATGAAAAATGGGTGTCTCATGATTTGACTGATCTGCAGAAAGGAACGCGTGTTGAAACTTGCGTTGCCTTGTTGAATCGGTACAGAAATGAAGGAATATTGGATCGAATTGTGACATGTGACGAAAAGTAGATTCTTTACGATAACCGAAAGCGAAAAATGCAATGGCTGACCCCAGGTCAAACGCCGCAACAGTGCCCTAAGGCAAAGCTTACCAATAAAAAGGTAATGGTAACTGTTTGGTGGTCTATTCATGGTGTTATTCACTATAGCTTTCTCAGGTCTGGTCAAGCAATAACAGCAGATGTTTACTGTGCCGAACTTCGAACAATGATGGCGAAACTAGCAGTGAAACAGCCCCGACTCGTGAATCGATCTTCACCATTATTGCTCCATGATATCGCAAGACCTCACTGCACGAGAAACCGTTGTAACTCTACAGGATCTGCAGTTAGAAACCATACGTCATCCTCCGTACTCGCCAGACCTTGCTCCAACGGACTACCATTTTTTTCGTGATTTGGACAATTTTCTACGTGGTAAAAAATTTTCTTCCCAAGAGGCAGTACAAAATGCTTTCACACAGTTTGTCGAATCTACATCCCCAGAGTTCTATCGCAAAGGCATAAATGAACTTCCGATTAGATGGCAACAATGTATAGATAATGAGGGTAAATATTTTGATTAAATAAATATGTTACATTTTAGAAAAAAAACGAGTTTTAATTTTTCAGTACAAATCGGTAATTTCATACTTTAACCCCTAATATAAAGTAGGTATGTTTAAGAGTAAACAGAGTAACATTTTTAAAGGATTCAAGTATTCAGTTTGAACTAAAAACTGAAAGTGCCGGCAAAAAATAATAATGGTAGATTCTGTTAGAACTTCTTGCTCCATTTTAATAAATGGATAATTTTTAATTTAAGTATAATTACTCGTACGTATCTGTTTTTGGTTCAACAATGTATGAAAACTGAATGATGTCCTTTATCACTCTTGCGCCATGTTTCATATGCCAGTCTGTTAAAATTTTATTTAGACTATAATAAATTATATGAGCACTGCATTCATGTCATGTCATGGATAACGAACAATAAATAAATAAAAGGGGGAACGAATTATTTGACCTCTGATTTTTTTTTTGATAGGTAAAGGTATAATTATAAATCAGCTTAATAAATATTTAACTGACTTATTAACCATATTCTACCAGTATTAAAATTGTTAGAGTTATTTTTATTCTTAATTATTTTTAGAGATTATCAAAAAGTATTGTGCAGTTCAGTGTATTTTAGACCGTTTTATTTTAGAGCGATTCATAATATAAATAGAGCTGATCGTTTTCGTTTTATCCGCTGATCACTTAAATCATACCCAATAAAAATATTAAATGGCAGATGTTTAATCCCATGAAATAAGTTATCGTGTAGGTAAGTTATCGTTGTTGGTGAAATCGTTTATGAATTTTTTCACTATCATTAAAGATATAGCCCTGGATAAATAGGCGATTGTCAGTCTTACAATTAGTTTCAAGTCCGGAGGTAAATAGACGATTCTCGGTCTTAGAATTAGCGAGTCATGTTTTATATCACCTTATGCCGTCTGAATAGAGGTAAGTTTACGGTCTAAATCTAAGTAAATAACGGTCTTAGAATCGTCTATTTATCCAGACCTCAGTTGTAAGAGAAGGTGCCAGACGAGCAATCGATTCAGCCTGGTGGTAATTAAGTAATGGTAAGTCGTAGTGGCCCTCAGACATCCGCAAAATTTCGCTCTTCAAGATTATGTTAACCTAAATAGAAACGTGCTCTCAAATTTGTTTATTAAGATAAAACATTTAAATACAAAAACGTCACAATATCTGGGAAACGACACTCAAGTTCCCTTTTGAAATAATGTCAATTGCTCACAGGTATTTACGTGAACGCAAGGCTTTAGGGCGCTGTCACATTATCGTAGGAGCAGTATAAGCGTTTGTCGAACAACACGACAACGACCAACGTATACGCAGCGCGAACACCGCGTAGGTAGGTACGTAGGTACGTCATACGCCGACATGACACTACGCTAGGGTCGCATATACGTCGCGCATGCTCAGTCTTTAAAATGTTACCTACAATGTTCCTTATACTTTCTATACAATATGTGGTAGTCATTTCTCAAACGTCGACTCCACAGTTTATCTACGAAAATACTTCATTTCTATGTTTCACCTTTTAAGTTTTCGTTATCAACTAATCTTGTTGTATACGCGTTCGCGTTGCGTATACGCTGTCCATATGTTCGACAAACACCTACGACAATGTGCCAGCACCCTTAGTTTTAAACCTTAACACAGAATGCAAGCTGTGGCGTATTTCTTAAAACTACTTATAGCAATCAATATAATAACAATCCAAAAAGAATTTCTTTAATTACTAATTTTTATTATTTTCTAATGATCACGAAATGTTATTATGGAATTAAAAAGTTTTAAATTGAGTACCGTAAGTTGGTCCTATTTTGCTCCCTATGTGGATACATTACTCCAAGTAAAAAAAAAGATTCAATTGAACATAACCGAAAGGAACTCAGTTTCCGGAAGAAGTTAATATTGTAATCATACAACACCATTACCACACTGGCAACATCGTAAATAACAGCTGTCAGAAGTTGGCCATTTTTGTATTAGCTGTCATTACCTGTGCTCGCGTCTTTCTACAATAAAAATTGTTGATGCAAAATCTAAGTGTATCACGGGAATCATCCGATGAAACAAGGTAAGAGCGTAAAGTTGTTTCACATGTTTAATTATTTAGCTGATGTAACTGTTTTTTTATACATTTTAAACAGTCTTTAGAAATTAGAGATGTCTAACGAGTTTGAGGTTACTTTACACATGTTTTTGGGGTTAAATTGCTCCTGGAGCAAAGTATCTCTAAATGACTCATTCAGTGTCTCTTTTTTATATTTTCAGTTAAAAAATGCCGAGAACGTATAAAAAAAGAGTTGATGCACGCTCATACAAATCGTACACAGATGAAACATTACGCCAATGCCTCTCAGCTGTTGAAAACAAACAAATAACTCAAAGGAAAGCAGAGCAAATATACGGGATACCCAGAAGAACAATTATAAATAGACTAAGAGCTATAAGACAGTACCTCGTCCTGGATTTCCTCAAATATTTAATCAAGTAGAAGAACAACGATTATCAGAGTGTGTTGAGCTCTTAGGGATTTACGGATTTCCTGTATCTTCCTACGAATTAAGGCTTATCGTAAAGTCTTATTTGGATAAAATCGGCCGCCGTGTAAAAGTTTTCAAAAATAATTTTCCAGGAAGAGAATGGGTCAATAATTTTCTTTCCCGCTACTCCAGTTTATCCCAAAGATTTGCAGTTAACATAAAACGCAACAGGGCTGCAGTCGATGCTGAGATTTAGAGAGAATTCATAGAAAATCTGAAGCAAGAGGTTGAGGGTATACCTCCTTGTAACGTCTGGAACTTCGACGAAACGAATGTCACAGATGACCCTGGCAACAAGAAAGTAATCGTTAAAAGAGGAACGAAGTACCCAGAATTAATCAGAAATTCTTCGAAAAGTAGTATTTCTTTAATGTTTTGCGGTAATGCAGCAGGAGAATTATTGCCCTGTTATGTCGTTTACAAATCAACTCGCTTGTGGACTATATGGACAGAGAACGGCCCTCCTGGGGCTAGATTCAACTGTAGTCCCACTGGGTGGTTTGATATGAACATTTTCACGGATTGGTTTGAGAGCTTGTTCCTTCCAAGGCTCAAAAAGCAGTCAGGAAAGAAGATAATTATAGATGACAATTTGTCATCTCATATTTCCCTTGAAGTGATCAATCTCTGCAAAGAAAATAACATTGTGTTTTTGTGCTTACCTCCAAACAGCACACATCTCTGCCAGCCTTTGGATGTGGCATTTTTCCATCCCTTAAAGGTCACGTGGAGATCACTCCTCTCTGAATGGAAGGCAAGTGAATGCGGAAAGGACGCCATTCTTCCAAAAGGCATATTTCCTCAATTGCTCAATCGTCTTATAACATCGATTACCCCAAATGTCCGCGAAAACTTAATATCAGGGTTTAAAAAGAGTGGTATTAGTCCTACAGATGTACAGCCACTGCTTGACCGACTACCTAAGCTACAATCTTTAAATTTAGACGTCATGCAAAGTGCATTCGTAGAGAGCCTTGTGAGCAAAAGAACGTCATGGACGAGGAATGTCTCAAATAGAGGACGAAAGAAGCTGCATCTTATTCCAGGGAAAAGTGTAGCTGAACAGTTAGAACCCTTAACTTTAACTCAGGATCTGGGAGACAACCACCCTGGACAGCATTCCAAAAAGAAAACTAATAGCACCAGTACTGAAGAGTTGAGTGATCAAATCTCATTGAGGGAATCATCTACAAGCCCATTAAGTGAACTGGAGAATGAAAATCCAACCAATCTGGATTTCTCTCTTGATCTAAAACCATTGAAACAAGAGGTAGGTCAGTATGTTATCTTTAGATATGAAGGCGAACTTTTTCCTGGTTTAATAACCAAAGTGCATGAGAAGGGTCTTACAATATCTGCAATGGCACGATCGATAAAAAATTGGAAATGACCCAGGGTTAAAGATGAGATAGATTATGAATTGGATGATGTTCTCGGCTGTATAAATACTCCGAAAAAGATAGGTCGTCGAGGTTTTTACTCCGTGCCCGAACTTGATAAAGTTTGGAGTGCATAAGTTTTTTTTTATTCTATAAGATTGTGTAATTTTGAAGTTTCTTTATTATTTTTACTTTATTGCGGGTACTTGCTAATTTTAAAATTATAAAAGCCTTAATTATTTAATTTTTCTTTTTCTCTTTCTTTGATTTTCTTAATTTTTATAAAAATCTACGATTTTGCATGCCAAAAAGTGTAATTGATCTCAATAAAAATTACTTATTAGTTACTAAAGTATTTTATTATTACTCCCCTACATTTCTAGATGTGGAATAAAGTTATATGAGACGTGTAAAACATTACTCTTATACAAAATTGTACAGTAAATATTTGCCGAACTATGTGAAGCAAAGTTCCTCGCTTCTTGGGAACTACTTTGCCCCATAATGATGGTTTTAAAAAAAATTAACTATTTAATATTTTTAACAATTTAAGGAATAGTTCAAAGAATTAATAACTCTAATGATAATTAATCTTAAAGTTATGGAAATAGCATCTAGACAGAAAAAATTAGTGCTTTTTTTTTCAAAGTGGAGCCAATTCTGGTGCAAAGTAGGACCAACTTACGGTACCTACGTAGACAGTATCTACACCAAGGAGTACTTTCAAAGCTAAATTCAATTAAAAAAGAGACTACCTATTTTATATATCTATTTTTTAAAATTTTGTTATTAATCTGCTTAAAATTATGGATTTATCCAATTATAAAAAATTGATTATTTGTTTCGCAGAGAAAAATTACCTACATGTTTTTTAATTTAGGAATTTTATTTATAATTTCGGTATTTATTAATTTATGAGACTTATTGATTAATTTATACATATCAATATTATCAATATTAAAATTATATATAAAAAACATGGGTACTTAGTTATAAAATAAAATACATATTTTATTTATACTACATGCAATTCGCAAGAGCTACCATGGATTTCCATTGGAACAAGAGGCGTCAAAACAGGGGCTTAAAGAACAATTGGTACCAAAACGGTACGATGGCAAGAGACCTGACGGGATGTTACTGTTCCCATGGAAGATGGGTCGATCTGCCATGGACCGCCCATGGAAATGCGACTTGCGTTGACACGCTAGCTCCATCCCACATCCACGGAACCTGCGACAAGGCTGGTGTAGCATTCGGTAGACCTCTCGACCTGCCTGGTCGAGCGTCTGGTCGACAACACCGGCGATCCTGAGGCTAGCCACTACCTCGCATTAGCCTAGTAATCCAGCGAGGTAATGCCACTAGCATGCTGTGTGGTACCTTGCCACACATTTAAGCAACGTGCTCAATATATAGATAAATATTAAGCATGATGCACAACAAATAATAGATTTTTTTAACTTTAGATTATTTTATAGACTTATAAACTTCCCGTCAATTAATAAATAATTACCTACGAGTAGAAATATGGACCATAACGTAAGAAGAGTTCTTCAAATCCTGGGTAAAATCGTGAAGATCCTCTAACTCTCCTATTTTGAAACAATGATGCTTTTTATGTTATGAATAAAATTGGCCCTGAAGCCTTGTTTGTCCCCTAAAAATTCGCCGGAATTGTTCCTTCCTCAAGCTTAACTAAGAGATATAACCCGCAAAAATGGGGACAGCCAGTCGTTCCGGACAACACTACCTACGCACAACCTTAAAAATAAAACTTCAGATTTTATTAGTCTAAAATAGATAAATAAATAAGAAACTGCATATTGAAATGCGTAAATAACGCATTTCATTGTTTAGCGATAGAACCACGTGTACCTTAATTTCAAATTAATTTGCCAAAACTATTTATATATTGCTTAATTCTTCTTAATTCCTAAAGTAGCATAACATTCCAGACTGAACATATTATGTTTCATGTATCATATACTGAACATATGTTTCAACACTTTAATTTAAAAATTAAGTACAGATTCGGTTGTATATTGTCTAGAGTAGTCTAGACCATAAATATCTGCTTGCTTCTGTGCTAGTGTCAACCAAGGTTATTGAATTTTGATTACTCGTGTTAGCAATAACCGTGATTGACATTTGTGGGTAGTCGTTTAATTCGCAGCTACAGCCCTCGGCAGCGGCACGTCGTTGCTGTCAGTCGGGTCCTCGTCTTCCTCGTCCTCGCACGCGTCTTCAGGCTCGCCGAGAGCTCGCACGAATTCTGATACAAATTTATTTGGGATTGAAAACAGCGGTGACATACAACGTACACATCAATGATGGCATGATTTTTTTTTTGTTTATGCAAAAAGGGAATGAAACGCTCTCGGAAGGTGAATAAGTAGGTGAATCAAAAGAGTTAAGAAGTAACTAAGAGGAGTCGGATCCGCAAGCGGAGCAGGATTAAGAGAGTTAAAACACTCGAGAAGTCTTGATTACCTACCACTATTATTACATAGTACCTACAGGGTAAGGAGCGGGCGTCAGCGAGGCGCGGGGCGCCCGACTCGCATAGAATGCATCTGCGCATAGAATTTAAATAAACAATAAGTTATGAGATGAAAGAAAAACCTATTGTAAAAACTATACTGAACAATCTATTTTTAAACTTTTGCATTATTTCAATGACGCATCGTATAGAGCACGACTCGACCAGCGCCGGCTCTAGCCCATGTAGCGCCCGGGTGCAATCAATACCCTGGCGCCCTCTAGTAGGCGCGCGATCAAAATGGAATACTTACAGTTATATTTTCACCAGTGATCGGAAATTCGGGGCTTATTTCGAAAAACTACGGTGTACACGTGCTTTTGAAAATGCCGCGTCCCTGGTAATTTTATATCATTCTAATACAGCCGAATTCGCAATGATTGTCGGCGTCTTTTCAAACAAATCAAAACAGATGCCGGCGATCGGCATGCATGTGCCTTTGGTAGCGATGCGACACTACGCCAATATAGTTTTTAATTATTTGTTTAAAGGCTTATTTCACAAATTTGAAACAAAAGCTATTGTGTAGAGGGTGGAAAAATATGACTAAATTATTTATATTTTTAAAGGAGCCGCTCGTGGAGCGCCTTGCTACCGCCGTTGGCGTCGGCTATAACACGGGCGCAGGGTCTTTGAGAGGGCCGCGAGCGACGCAGACTGTTTGGAGGCGTCGCGAGCGGCGCTCGGCGCCCCCTAAGACCCTGCGCCCGTGTGCGCCGCACACCCTGCACCATAGGTAAAGCCGGCACTGGGCTTGACACACTATCAAGTAAGAATCTATAGGTATATGAAACAATGTGAAGTAAACAGAATCTAAAAATTTTCCATTGATTTTTATGACGTAAAAAGATTTTTTTCAAATTCATAATACTATATTTAGAAAAATAGAATATAAAATATGAGAGTTATAAGCTTCAGTAACTCGGTACACTACTTATAAAATCAAACATATTTTAATTAAATCACGTTTAATTAAAATTATTACTCCTTGACTGAATTTATTGATTTATGAGAAACTCACCCAAAAAATCAATGCGTCCGTCGCCGTCGGAATCCACTTCTTTTATCATGTCCTCAACTGAAAACAATAATAATGATTATTATTTTATGGGTGTGTGTCCGAGGTGTTTTGAAGGAAATCACTTCACAGGGCTATGGTTAAATGTTTAATTATCACGTATTACACATTATATAATCCACGGACGGTTTGTTATCTATTTATGTAACGATGAGGGAAACTGAATTATAATATCAATAATGTCATAGAACATACTTTATGCGCAACCTTTGGGTAGGAGACTCTTCCTTGCCGCGGCGCAATAATTAATTACAATACTATTTCCACATTATATTTTGTAGGTACCCAGTAACCTATCTATTACACTCCTGCTGTTACAGATCGGTTACTTTAGTCAATGTAAAGAATCTATTTGAGCTGTGTGCTGTCGGCAGACTATAGAATAACACCACTGCATCTCTTCCTGCGGGTGTTATAAGAGGCGACTATGGGATACCAACGTCGCTGCTACCACGAGCGCTGAGGAACTACACCTCTGGAAGAGTGGACTCGCCAATCCGCTTCGCCGGCGTGAATTAAGCGTTAAGGCCACATGAATTTATATCATTAAAATTAACAACTTTCGTTGTACGACCATTTTCTGAACTTGATATTTTCCCTAAAAAGTATTTTTAAACGATTTCTTTGACTTTGTTACTCTGTGCTACTCACAACTTCCACATCGCAAAATGTCCTAGTTTGCTACTACATACTGCCACTTGTGGCACTACCGCACATTTCATACATAAACAGCTGCTATTCCCTATCTGATACTTGTATATCTGCAGTTTTTTAACACTTAATTTCTTACGTGAAAAGTAAGAACTTCAGTAGTACCTACGACTTTTTGAAATTCAGCGCTTTTTTCACACAAACCACACACTCATTGGCATCGCTTAGGCGCCAACTACACGAGCCAGTCTCTCGAGGCGATATTCTCGATAAGAAATTAAGTGTTAAAAAGCTGGAGCCATTGTTTTATTTAACCCTGTGTATGTCTGAGAACGTTACCACCATATAATTGAAGCTATGATTAAACTTACTTTCTTCTTCAGATAAGTCTTCCCCAAGGCACTGCAGCACAGCTCTCAAATCGGATGCACAGATGTACCCTCTGTTGTGTTTATCGAACACCCGGAACGCATCTCGCAGTTCCCGCTCCTCCTGTTCGGCTGAACTTGTACCGCCGCCCGCACCGGACATGGATTTGGAGAGGATGCTCACAAATTCTTCAAAACTCACGTTGCCGTCACCTGGAAAATTATCGACGAATATTATTGTGGCCGTATGATGTCGAGGACATCATTTTCCATTCCATTTTCCATGTCGAGGACAAATTGTATACATCTTCTCGATTGGAATTTTTATGTTTCTTAATTTCAATTGCTTCACGCACAATCCTGGAGAAATAGTGGCGATCAGTGGAGAGGATTTTTGGACTATGGAATTCTATCTAGCGATTGATTCCGGCGTCGAGTACGTGGTTCGCTATCGTCGATTTAAACATCTGGCGAATAACGCATTGATACCCGTTTAAATAAATATGTATGAAATACTCGAAAATTGCATTAATTTCTGAATAAAATTTGATCCTAAGTAAATTATAATCTTTAAGATATACATTAAAAATACAAGACAACTACGGAGTTGTCCTGATAGTTATGGATCTACAGTACCACCACAATATATATGAAACATACCATCGCTATCAACCTCCTGCAGCATATCCTGCAGCTCCTCGACCCTCGCGAACTGCCCGAGGCTGCGCATCACCCGCCCGAGCTCCTCTTTCGTGATGGTGCCGTCGCCATCCTTGTCGAACAGGCGGAATGCTTCGCGGAATTCTGGAAATTTAAACCAATAAAAAGGCAAATGATACTCGTTAATGTATTTCGAAGAAATAGCACTCACCTATTATACGAGTAGACATTGCGTCTTTCCAATTTCGGAAAGATCTCATTATCTCCGGTAATGATGGCCGAAAATGAAATTCGGTACAATTTAATAAATTTGAGTTTATATCCCGGTTAAGTTCATTGATGGGTCAAATTCGATCAATAATTCCAAAATGTAACGTGGATGTCTAGGACGACAGTATTCACTTACCATGAGATGGTCTCTATACTCGTATGCCGCCTTTTTTCCATAAAAAATATATTGTTCATTCCAATTTTATTGTCTACTATACTGTTTTACTTGCACCTACATACCTACTTACCCTGCAGCGGTGAATCACCTAAAAGTTGAGAATGATAAGATAATAAGGTACCTTTCATCTGTGTCCGAGTGATGCCACTAGTCTCGTCAACGAGGGATGCTTTCCTGTCCAGGTTGGTGTCTGCAGCTGGCTTTAGGAACATGACCTGACGCTGCGACCTCGGCGATGGGGACCGCTGCAGCAACTGACTGCTAGGACAATGCATAGACATATGCATTTTTTATAGAAACCAATAAAGCATGTATGTACGATGGATGTCTATGGGCGACACTATCCATTTACTACCAGGTGGTGTTCGTCTGCTGCCTTTTTCCTAGGGTTGAGTAAGGCTTGTGTCAGAAATCGAGAACTCCTTAGACCGAGTCTCGACTTGGGGTGATCTTTATTTGCTCCAATTTAACTCCACCAAGACAAGTCTGTGCATTCACCGCTAAGAAAGCTCCATTTGTCGTGGCAAAGCGAGTCGCGTAAGGCTTATGTCAGAAATCGAGAACTCCTTAGACCGAGTCTCGACTTGAGATACACTTAATTTGGTCCTATTTAACCCCAGCAAGATACAAGTCATTCACCGTTAAGAAAACTCCATTTGTCGTGGCTCGTTAAAAAGCTCATTGTATTAAATAGAGCGAAGCAGCACTTCGTTCCGGGGCAACGCTTGTTGCTTTTTAAAGCTCAAGTGGAGCTCAAGCTTTTTAATGCTCAAGGCCCAACATGGCTCACACCTCTGGGCCGATGTATCGAAGTACCACCTGGACCCTTTGACTCCGTCCAACGATGCGCTATCTGAATTGTCGACGAACCCAATCTTACAGGTGGTTTAGAATCCCTCAGCATCCGTAGAGATGTTGCATCTCTCTGCGTTTTCTACCACATTCATAATGGGAAATGTTCTGAAGAGCTGCTCAATGTCAACTTCGGGTTTTACCATCGCACCGTTTGTCATCGTCGTGCCGTTCATCCGAACTTCCTTGACATAGAGTCGCTGCGTACAGTGCGGTCAAACAGACAATTTATATCGCGAACCCGAAGGTTGTCGAATGAACTGTCAGCTGAGGAATTTCCGTTGCGCTACGATACGGGGCTCTTGAAGAGAGCTGTGAGCAGATTTCTGCATGGTCGACAGCGCACCCGCAAGCTCCCTGGTGTTGCAGGTGTCCATGGGTGTCGGTGACCACTTACCATCATGTGACCTACCCGCTCGTCTGCCATCTATTCTATATAAAAAAAATAATGAAATAGTCATATCTACTGCCTTTGTTAATATGTAAGTATTAAAGTAATAAATCAGAAATCGGTAGGTGTCTTTGATTTGATATACCTATATTAAATTCAAATATCCATGTAATTGAAGAAAATCATCCGTACGGGCTGAATGTGAAGGAAGGAAGACGGTGTATGGTGGTCCTTGGGAGAGGCCTATTTCCAGCAGTGAAGAAACAGGTTGACGGTATATATGTATGTAGGTAAATGTCCAGGTAATGTAGGTATTGTAGTCCTCGAATAGAGAGTATGTGCCACACAGACTAGAAATTTTAAAGAGCTGACTGGTTTATCAATGTAATGCCTAAAGCGATGCGCCTGTCTTTTTGTATTGAAATAACTGCCATAATGATCTTGTGGTATTGACCGGCTTTAGAATAGGCCTGAAGAGGCCACTAAGGGATAACAAAGCCGCTACCACAAGCTCTGACGTACTACACCACCTCTAAAAGAGGGAATTCGCCAACCCACTTGACCAGGCTTGGCCGTTTTAAGACCGTACATCCCTCATGCACGAAACAATGTACATGAGAAGGCTCGTGTCCAGCAGTGGACGATAAAAGGGCTGGTTATGGTTATCCGACGTGAAAGGAAAAAAATATTGGAGACTGGCTGAAGCAAATGAACGGTCGAACGCTTGTAATACGGTTCAAAATAACACAGCGAACAGAAATAACCTAAACGTGATAAATTTATATCTGTCCAAACTTTCTGAAGTAGCTAGATAATTAATTAGTTAGGTACTTATGTTGTTCGTTGTGTTAATTATTACGAGTATACTATAATTACGAGTACTATCCAGGCTGTCTAAACATTTCCCAAATCTGCGGGATTTCGGTTTCCGTTCACAATCCTGAGTTCAATATACGAGTGTATATATATATATATATATAGCGGGACCATATCATTACTAACTTGCTAGGGACTTCTTTTCCATGTTTGGACCTTAAATTAAAATAATTTTAAAGTATTGTTAATAAATCTACCAATCTGAACATACAGGTTGCTACGATGATCTTATTTCAAAATCTGTATTTCATTTGTTTTTCTGTACCTAAATGTGATTGTCTTGAAAATGGATAAATTGAAAATTCATACTATTTTTGAATATGAGTTTCGTCGCGGCACCAACGCAAGACAGACAGCTGACAATATCAATGGTGTGTAGGGGCCAAACACCACAAGCGATCGCACCGTACGTCGGCGGCTTGAACGCTTCCGTTCTGGAAATTTCGATCTTAAGGATGAACCCCACGGACGACCTACGACCCAGGTGAATGACGATGAATTAAAGTCTATTGGAAGCAGATCCATCTCAAAGTATAACTGAGTTAGCAGCAGGGTTTGATGGCAGTGATAAAACAACGTTGGTAAATCTGCGTCAAAGAAGTTCGAAATGTGGGTACCGTAGGAAGTGAACGAACGTCAGCGACAACAACGCGTCGAAATGTGCACTGTGTTATTGAACCGTCACAAAAACGAAGGAATTTTAAATCGCATCGTGACTTGATGGGAAATGGATCCTGTACAATAACCGCAAACGTTCGTATCAGTGGCTGAATCCAGAAGTTGCAGCCCAATAATGTCCAAAACGCAAGATAGCTAAGATAAAGCTACTGGTAACAGTTTGGTGGTCCTATGCCGGTATTATCCACTACAGCTCCTTGGGAGCCGGTCAAACGGTTGATGCATATGTGTTCTCATACGACAGTTTTAAAACTCTCCCTCACCCACCATACTCTCACCGTACTTTGCTCCGACAGATTTCCATTTCTATCGAAAGGCATCAACCACGAGACTTTTACAGGATTGGCATCAACACTCTACCCGTGAGGTGGCGAAAAGGTATAGATAATATGGGTCAATATTTCGACTAACATAATAAATATTTTTATAAAAGAAAATTTTTTAGTTTCTCATACAAATCGGTCATTTCAAACGTAAGCACCTAATATCAGTAGTAAGCGCATATCATTGTCCATCTGCAAGGTCACAATGATTTGATTTGAAGTTGAAGTCGCCTTGATCTGTATGTGAAAAAATAAGCCGCTAGCGAATCAGCGACTTCAGTCGTTGCAGTGTGGATGAAACCATAATTTAAGGCTTTTGAATGAATTCCTCTGAATCTGGTTGGATAAGATATCTTCAACTAGAATCAAGGCAGTAACATATACTCGTAAAATTGAGATGTAATATTTAAAAAATATTTATCTATACCATATAATAAAAATGAAACAGAGCCGTGTCTGTACATGAAATATTTTTTGAAAAAAAATCGTTTCAATGTCTCTACGAACGTTTCAAACTCATTTTTAGAATTTTTGTCTGTCTGCCTGAAAGCGCATCACCAAAATCTATTGAACGGGTTTTAATGAAACTTGGTATAGTTATAGCTTATGTGCCGGGTTAACATTTAGGGTACTTTTTATCCAGATCGATTATAGAGTTCCCACGGGAATCACAAGTTCATGCGAACGAAGTCGCAGGCACCGCTAGTTTTAAATATTTGTCTGTCAATATAAAACAGCGAGACTTGGATGGAAGTCATTAAAATATATATTTAAGAATACGGCACGTACGTTTGGTATTTGCACAAAAATACAAAAGGTCGCTTGAACAACCCGTCCTGGATTGTAAAGGGTGCTCGGGACAAAGTCACTGCGGGGTTGTTTAGTATTTAAATTGAAATTCTAAGCACCTCTCTGTGAAATAATAATGTCGATGAAAACTGCATATTTTATTTCGAATGACTTTTCAATTACCAATTTCATTTAAAAATGTCGTAAAATTTTCTTTTCATTTGGCAGAACTGAATTATAATTCGATATCAACCTACCATAACGTCCCAATACAGGGCACACACAGCCTATCCCCATTTTGCAATTCATTCAGAATCAGAATTTAATAAATAGGTAGGCGGAAAAGTTCGCGACCTTTTTGAATGTATGAATTTAACGTGATATATTTCTGGCAATACGGATCACTGGCGGAAAAGTGATATACCGTTTGTCAGCTGACTTTTTTATAATGGCGGCAAATTTAAATTAAAAGTTTTATCTTTTCAAATTTTTTAACTATTTTAAAATGGAAGTTAATAACAAAAAAATTAGATAAGATTTACAATTTTTTTTTCGATAAGGGTATGAATGCTTTTAGTGCTCGAAAAGAGATTTGTGATGTTTATGGAGAAGATGCTTTGTCTAAAACTACTGCAAAAAAATGATTCACTCAATTCAAGTCTGGTAATTTTGATGTGAATGATGGTTCTCGCTGTGGTCGTTATATTAAGGTAAATGTTGATGTTATCATTGAAAAAATTAAAACACATAGACACATAAGCAGTCATCAAATTGCGAAAGGGTTTAGCATTCATCACTCAACAGAATCACCTGCATAATGAGGCCAAACAGGCCAGGCCGAACAAAGTCATGTCATGGCCAAACGACTAATTATGATGTCTACTGTCAGCAACTAGTAAAATTGAAACAAGCACTTGAAGAAAAATGACCAGAATTAATGAATAGTAAAGGTGTAGTTTTCCATCACGACAATGCTCGACCGCGAACATATTTTGATGACTAAACAAAAATTGATGGACCTTGGCTGGAAAGTTTTAATGCATCCTCCAGACAGTCAAGACATAGCACCTTCGGATTATCATTTACTCTGATCTTTACGAAATTCTCTAAATGGAGTAAAATTACATTCAAGAGAAGCCTGTATAAACCATTCAAATAAGCTTTTCGCTCAGAAACCCCAAAAATTTTAAAGTTATGGGATAATGGTTCTACCAGAGAAATGGCGAAATATAGTCGAATGAAATGGACAATATTCCGTTCAATAAATATTTATGTATTACAAAAAAAGTCTATTATTTTCACTACAAAAAGGTCGCGAACTTATCAGACTACCTTCGAGTAATATTCATAGTAAACTACATTTACCACAACATTTACCTAAATATACAGTTGTTACCCACATCAGCCGTACAATATTTACATAGTATTAAAGTCATAAGAACAAATTAAATTTTACAATGATCTTCTTATCTATATAAATAAAAATGGATGTTGGTATGTATATCTGAGATTAATAATCTTCGACACCGTTTGACTGATCACCAGTCAACGGTGATCATGGAGTCGTGATCGTGAAAGTTGGAACATATATGTATGTATTTTTTCATGGAGGTTTTTATGCTATCCACTTTGCTGTAACTCGCCACTAGATGGCGCTGCAGCATATCAACTTCTATACCGTTCAACCGATCGCCATGAAAATTGGTGTACATACGAGTAGGTATTTGAGCACGAAGAATATTTTCGAGCTATCCACTTTGTTGCAACTCGTCACTTGATGGCGCTGCAGCACATCAACTTCCATACCGTTTAATGGATATCAAAAATCATATCGATGGCAAAACAGTATAATTTGTGATTTTATATACAGAGGTAAATAAATATACACAGGCAGGACAACGTCTGCCGAGTTTTGCTAGTATAATATAATAAGGTCACTATGCCTAATCTATTGTACCTACTTAATTACTTTTTATAAAAACATGTTATTTATGAAAAAACTCTTTTAGATTCTAATATGTACGTTCTATTAGCCATTTCTTTAAAGTGAATTTAAATGTATTCTCTGGCAATCATTTTATTTCTTCAGGTAAATTATTGTACACACGCACAGCTAACACTTGTGTGCTTTTATTAATAATCATACTTTTAATATTAGCTAATATTCGTTTATTTTTCGATATGTCTTGTAATCGTGCCGTGTTTATCATAAGTTGTTGTGAAATAATTAGAATTCTACAGTTCAGGTTGTTAAGTATATACGAGTAGATACAGAGATACATCGTCACTAGCCCTTTTATTAACTCCACCCCGGCCAAGCGAATTGGCTAGTCTGCTCTTTTAGAGGTGATATGTTTTAGACTTTAGAGGTTCCTCGGGACTTGTGGTGGCTGCCCCAAAAAAAAGACAAAAAAAAGCGGCTGCTTTTTTATCCCTTAAACGCCTTACATAACACGTAGAAAGAGATGAGATGGTGCTATTGTGAAGCTAGCCGACAGCACACGACCATAGATAGAAATAGATATTATAATTTTACAGTTTCCTAATAAAAGGAGATTCACTTGGCCTTCTTTGCGACCTCATGTCGAACACGACTTGTTGCGTTTAGTAAAATAGGTACGACAAATATTGGCATCGTGGACACCAGCTTTGAAGGGTCAAAATCCAAAGTTACCTTTGTTACAAGTTTACCTTTGTACCTTCTGTAATAATAAAAAAAGCCGATGGCACAGTGTCAGTCTGAAAGGTGGATTTCACTATTTTACGTACGTTTTAGAAAAACAAATGTTTACACAAAAGTTTACACTTCGTTTAAATATATTGTCGCAGATTTTTTTAAGGTGTATGAATTTTTTTCTATAATGAAATAATAAAATGCATTTTATTTATTAATTCATAATAATTACATTAATTTATTACATTTTTGCTATTATATAGATAACATGTCATTTGTATATCTAAGTCAATAAGTCAATCTAATCAATCAAATCAAATCAGTCAAATCTAAGTCAATTTGTATAACGCGTCATGCGTTATTAAACAGAGTAGAAAATACTTTAATTGTTTCTTTTTTATAAAACGTTAAAAAAATCTTTAAAGTTGTTTTCCTCGAAATATGTTTTCTACTAGTTGTGCCCTTTTTCCTTATGGCGGCAGACTTGCCGTTCGTAGATCGTTAGAACTAGTTGTACTTAGAATCTTAATTACTTTGCGATTAATCAATGCCCTACCATCGCTTCTTGTGATTACATTTTTTTTTACGCTGACGCTGCAGCTATTTCTACGCTCTCCATTGATGGAAGTTGAACGTGAAAGAAGTACTTATGGGGCGGCAATGTAAACACTCACTCACTCGCGTCGACGCTGCCAAAGAAGTAGGTATTTTGGGAAGTAAATAGGGCAGCGTGAGTACGAAGGAAATGGGCTGAATATTAGAGATAAATGAGGGGTAATAAATATTTAATAATACTACTACTGATTTATAAAAAATATTTAATAGATCATTTATTAATACTCGTAGATTAATTAATTGAATAGATTATTTACTGATTATTATTTTATTACAGATCCATTTAAATGATACACATTGAGATCTTTCTTCTCTTTTTCACAAGCACCTGAAGCGTATCAAATGGCATAAGCAAATAGAAGGAAAGGTAATAGAGGAACATCTCGATAAATAATAAAAGAAGTTGATGTCGTGGAAGCCATTAAATATTTAAAAATTCGAGGCAGAACAAAGACGGGGGCGCTTTTAAGATGGGGATTTTCAATATGAAATCAGATGAAAGTGAAAATCAATAATAAACATAATATTCTGTCTGAAATCCAGAACCAAAAGCCAACACAGCAAATCCTTGAAATCCCTATACACACGGGACTTGGTACAAATCTGAAAATAATATATCACTGAAAATGTCGTGGAGCGAGCGGAGTCGCTAAAGTCGATAAAGGAGTCGGATTTATTTGTATCTCGTCGAGTGCGAAGCTTATGTATGACTATATAAGTATTCTTATTGACATTACATGTCTGGTATCAATGTCCGCGTGGTTTCGATCGGCTTTAGAATATCTCGACAGAACGAATTCCGAACTCAAAAAACAACATAAAAAACTGATAGTACCTATACATTATGTGCTAGCGTTGCTCGGGAATTCGTGCGCTTCGATGTTAGAACACGTGTGGTTAGCTTGATTCCCCTGGGAACTTTATTATTGATCTGGATAAAAAGTACCCCCAAATGTTAATCCGGCATATAAGTTATAACTATCTCAAGTTTAATTAAAATTCGTCCAGTGATCACCACATTAAAGTTCAGACAGACAAAAATTCCAAACATTGTTTTGGGCTCTGTTTCATTCGCAATGCAATGACTTTTCAAAAAATATATAATGTACAGAGACTACTTTGTTACGATTTTCTTATAATTATTATGTGATATTGTACTATGTGATATATATATAGATGACTACATGTGATATTGCATAAGTGCAGGATCCGTAAAATCTGTGTTGATGTATGGATTGAGATCCATACACACCTGGGGGGATTTATAAGAAATATTGTATGTTGATTATAATAACAAAACAAAGAAATAAAAACGATTATTTCATACAAAATTTGACAATCTGTGTTTAAACACTCTGATGCAATTAAGAATAAAAAAAGCCGTAAAACAGGTGATTATCTATTGTGTTTAATTATTTGCTAGTTCATCCGTGGGTGTCGTAAAAGGCGATTAAGAGATAACAAAACGGCTGCCACGAGCCGTGAGGAACTAAACCACATTTAAAAAGTCGACACGCAACGTTGGCCCGTTTGGCCAACGTTGCGTTTAAATGTGCTTAATGCACATTGTCATATCATATGCATGACGCCCATGTTTAGCAGTACACGAAAATAAGAACTGGTTAAATTTACATGAGTATTTTATTGTATAATACATACAATACAGTACAAGCCGGTCGACGCCATACGCCCATCGACATCACACGGCAAATATTCGTATATGATTGTGTAATTGTGACAGTTAAATTGTAATGATTTAATTGTTTTTCTTTTAAAAATTCGTATGTCCATACTGCGAGTCGTAGCTGAAGAAATAATTGGGACTCTTATCTCCTGTTGTATACTTACGATGCATGAATATGTGAATCCAAAAATTACACGGAAAATCGTTTTTATGTACGAATACAAGAATTTCAATATCGAAACATTCTGAAGGGGATTGCAATAAAACACTCAAGGAATTCTTTCACAAAGGCACTTTTTTGGGCAATCGATAAGACTCACGCCTCGCGCACCCTTATTCATTTTGTACCCTTTGAATCTTTTGCTCTTTGCTTACGGGATTGTTTATAAGGTAATTAGGAAACGGCTGGCACCCAATTAAAATCGTGGCAAACGCACAACCGGTACGAACAACGTTGCGTTAATCACCGTTACGAATTACGTTAATTAACGTAACATAACATACAATGTATGTTACTTTCTTACTCTGTCTCTCAAACAGTCTCAAGTACTTCAGAGAAGATACTACTCTTTGATAAACACAGGAGGTGATCATATGATGCGTGCTATTTTAATTGTTTAACATCAATTACAAGGAAATTGTTGTTATGTTCGTTGCTATACCCGAATCTGTTCTACACGTAGATAGATATAGGCATATATGCATATGAGATAGGTAAAACGCGTGCCATGAGCAGCAAGAGTTTCGGTTATTAACATCATCATGAGGTCAGCCAAGACTGGACTTTAGACGCAAATTTATATGAAATTGTCACAGATCGACCACTTTACTAGACTCAGATGCGACTTAGCGAGTTAAAGCGTTTAGCGCGAAACGTGAATGGGGTGTAACCCTAAACATATAGTAATTGAGTTGAATGAATGCCTTTTCTGAAATGGGCCTCTTAGACAAAATCAAACAATAATTATTTTTCTTCAAATTAGTCGCCGTTTAAAATTAGACCGAGGTAGAAAATTATAAAATTGGTGTCTAAGTCAACGTCTAACATGTCAATGCACAATTAGTTAGATAGTAGTTCCCTCATCGCGAAATATCTAGTCTTACAAGGCGGATCGGTCACATTTGAAGAATAAGACCACTTTTTAAATTTAAGAAATTAAGTACAAATTTGTGTTGTAATATATTTTTTTTATTAATTTTTACCAATTCAAATTTGATCACTTTGAAGCTAAAAAATGTTTTTTCACAAATAAAAACATTATATGTCAATTTACACAGAATAATCACCAGAAACCACGGCTTCAGACTTCGGAAAAGGTTCCGTAACACTGCAGAGTCTATAAACAGTGCTAAAGATTCTCTCGTGACAAGTTCTGTTCGTGGATCACGATTAAAGTATAGCAGTGAAATGTACATAATATGCAATAAAATGTTATTTATACATCCTCTGTATAAGGTTGGCTACTTTTCGGTAAAGCTATGTGCTAATGGGAGCGTTAACAGCTTTTCTAGTAACATAATTTGTTACCCCGCGTATGAATATGAATTTATACGAATCTTCGCCCCCGCGTGCGACGATTTTATACAAATCTCTTTGTGTCCAGTTTTGGCTGACCTCATGTCAATGACCGAAATTCTTCCTGCTCGCTTTAGATATCAATACATCTATTTCGATAAACGCAAAGTGAATTAAGATTATAAATATGCATTTATTTTTTAAGTTTTTATGCAGTAGGCAGTAGGTACATTTTTGTTGTATATTATTTATAACAATTGTAATCTCTTTTTTTTCTGTATTACATCCACTTCTTACTTTCAATATCACACATTTAAGCACATGTTTTATTTTGGATAAGGCTGGCTTGCTTCTCTGAATATCCGTGACCGTATAGATGGTGGCAGAATATCAGTGCTGTAGATTATCTGTAGCCTCAGCAGTGGTAGTTCTATTTTGTTGTCGCGGCACAGCGAGACAAATTTTGTTATTTTTGGTTGATGTCGACATGTGCATATTATGTGACAGTGTCTACTTAGCACCGCGTGGACTGTCTGTCATCTTCTTTTTATAATTATAATGTACCACCTAGATGTAGATGGTATACAGAAATCTGGAACTCCATAATTTTGTACAACTTCTAAAAAATATCGTAAATTAGAGAACATACTTTATATTATACAATAAGTACCGAGTTCAGAATAGGAAACTGGATGAAATTTGGTTTATAAAAAATCAGTATAAAAAAACACTCATCCTTGATAGACAAAGAGTGTATAAATACTTGTAGAAAAATGTTTTAAGAATAACATCCCACTTATTAGCGCTATAGATCCTTATTTTTAGCAAATTTTTCAAAATATATTCATATATCGATGCTATTCTACTTGTATCACCACATCAAAAAATTAACACCACTCATACCACAAGCAATCTTTGCACTTATTTAGAACGAGGTCGAGGGCACGTAACCAACGTGGTATAAATAATTGGATTTGGAAAGTGTTTGTTGAACTCTCGGTGAGGAATATTATACCTATAATACAGTATACAGAGCGGTGATAGCCTATTGGTGTCTATACTCGATCCACATTCATGTGATAGTGAGTTTCATTATTCTAAATCCATTCCTAAATCTCCAAAGTCAGCGCATCCGAGAGAGTACCTACGTTTGTCATTCTGAACTGATATTGGTATGCATTGCTGCTGTCGTACTGCGACAGTACCTGCCAGATGGACTGCCTGCTCGTCTGTCATTTTTTTCCTATAAAAAAACATGATCGATGTCTTTCAAGATTTACAATCCTGGCAGAGATCAATCATAAAGCATATTTATTTATTTAACAAATAAGCGACGCTTAGATAGTTTAGTTTAGTTAGATGCACCCTACACTTAAGCATAACATCCGTGTCAGCAGTATCTAATGCAACATTGCATTAGGATGTTTAGTCTAAGCCCTGCGAGTGGACCTTTAGCATAAGGATATGTTTTAATTCACTCAATAAAGAGCCGTCATGGTGTAAAGACGTGTTGTCTTTTTAAAAAGTCTCTCGACTCTGAAACTTCACTAGGTACAAAACACTTTATTTATATTTTGCCTATAAAATAAATGACAGATTTTTATTATTATTGTAATAATTTCTTCATCTTATGTCACTCTTCTACTCGTTCTTATATAAAAAATAAAATTTATACTGTGGTACAATCACGAAACTCTGTTAGCAGATTATGTGTCACATTGGTACTGTACTAGGTAATAACCTGTTTTACAGTAACAATGCCTTCGCCTTAAGTCGACATATTCTTCATGAGCATATCGCAATATAGATATAGTACAAAAATTATTAATTACACGATAATGCTAGTTGTTAGTAAATTAATATAGATAGTGGCATATTTAGTCTAAATCGTTATTTTTTTTGCCTTATAAGTTAGCCTAAAAAAGTAATCATTCTCCATAGCTATGGTGCTATGTTTTTAGTAAGCTAATGTAGGTAATTTATTTAGCAAATTGCCGTCACACAGTACGATAGGATTGATTGACACAATGCATACTACACTGATTTTAATATCATAGGATTTGCAACATGTTGTAATTTTCTGAAGATCCATGTTAGTTTTCTAGTTTTAGCTACATTAGCACTTCGATGGGATTGCTAGTTTAGTCGTGTGTCTGGAAGTACACCTAAATATTTGATTACAGAGACTCTTTCTTTAGAATCTGTAGGGTTTCCACAAGATTTTATTTTGAGGGTTAAATTAGCGGTGAGCGCCTTGTCATTTCTCAATTTGTCATTTTGTAATATAATATTTGCTAAGATATTAATTTTTTGATTATAAGAGTTAGCAAGTTTATTTGTAACCAATTGGCAACATAAGTAAATGCTACATTTGCATTGTGGAATGTTTCGTTCCAAGCTTGTATCTGCATCCATTGAATCGTCCGTATCGTCCGAAAAAAGAGAAAATTTTGCCATTTTTAAGACTCATTCGACACAGGTCGTTGATTTATATCAAGAAGAGACCTGAGCCGATAATGCTGCCCTGCGGCACTCCGAAAGTTACTAAAGCGTCCTGACTAACAATTTTATCAATTTTGACTGTTTGAAATCTGTAAGTCAAATAACTAGCAAAAAGTTTCAGAGGAATTCCGCAAATACACAGTCGCTCAATTTTAGTTATCAACATGGGGACAGAGACAGTATCAAAAGCCTTTGCTAGGTCTAAGAAGATTGCTAGGCATTTATGTCAACTACAACTACATTTTCAACTACAAAGTTGGTAAGGTTTATTACTGCATCGTCCGTTGACCTGCCAGCCCTGAAGCTAAATTGACAATTTGATAAAACTTTACTAGATACGATACCAGTCTTTTGTTCAGATTTTTTTCTAATATTTTTGTCTATCAATATAGTATATACCTTGTTTTTTATGTTCTGTGCAGCTGACAGTACTGATATTGGCCTATAGTTATTTATACTGTCTCTGTCTCCACTCTTATATACTGGGTGCACTATGGAACGCTTGGAAACCGTGGGAAAGATCCCCGTTGCTATGCATAAATTTAGCAGATATTCTGTCCCAGCCAGTGGCACAATTGCTCTTTAAATTAGAGATAATTGCAGCTACCTCGTCTTCATCTGTGTCAAGTGCAAGAAAGAGATTGAATTTTCGGATAGACAGAAAGAGAAAAAGTTATAGCGTGCTGGATTATTAGAACAGATGTTTTCTGCTAATTTCTGTCCTATGTTCGCAAAATATTAGTTTATTTTGTCAATTGATTTTCTTGGATCAGATTCAGATTCTATCAAATCAGATTCTTGGATCAGTTTCTCCTATAGAATATCGAACTTCATTATCTTAGTTTCAGGTGGATTTTATCTCCGGTCTGGATGCATCTAAGCAAACCAGCTGTCATCCAGGGTTTGATAAGTCTTTTCCTGCAAGAAGTGGAAATCAATTTTGTAATATAATATTTGAAATTTTCGCGTTTTTCACACATATTTATCTAGTTTTTATGACACACGTTTTTCACATATCTACATTTGTAGCGGACCTGTGTTTGAACGGTCGTTACTGACTGTAGAAAAAACGTTTGAAAAACACGTGGCTACGTACCATTCTGTGTTAATGCTGTTTTGGTTTCGTAAAGGTACAGATATCAGGTAGCCAGTTAAATTAAAAATAACTTCAGATTAAAGTTTTTCCAGCGCTCCTTGCTCTTTTCACTTTGGTAGGTGTTGACTCACTTTGAAACAGCCAAACAATAAATTGACGCTTAGTTTCTGGAGCATACTGGTAGATCCAAGATTCGTCACCTGTGACAATGCGCCGAGCCGACCCTGCTTCATATTTTGTTATTATACCACGGCAACATTCGACACGAACTTGTTTTTGAGCCTCGGTGAGGTTGTGCGGCACCCAGCGCGATACAATCCTCCTGACTCGTAGATGCCCACACACTCCCCGATCCAATTTGCAATTTCTCCTGAATCTCTTCCTATGTATTTCGCCTGTTTCCACAAATTTAATTTTTCACTGCCACCACATTTTCTACCGTAATATATAGCCGTTAAAGGGCGTTCGCTTCTTTTTTCGTCCGCCAAACTTAGTCGACCACGCTTAAATTAATTGTAATAATAATAGAAGAAGGGCGCAAACGCCATTTGAAGCTTATTATAAGAATCTTCAGGTTTTAAAGAACAATTGAAATCATACAAAATCATAGCTCGGAAATGTTCTCGTTGAATATCCATTTCTTATGAGACAAATATTTTGATTCAGGTCTTAAAACAATATGGAGACAAATTTGAATTTGGAATATTTTGTTTTCACGTTATAGATAGTCATAGTTTTAATTAACATTAAAATCAGCCAGTGTTCTATAGATAAAAACTCCTTGTCGCTAGATTTTCTGCTTAGCTTGGTATATGTCGAGTCTTAGCACTCATATACTCATAATAGGAGTAACAAGAAGAAATAATTGCATAATTAAAGTTTAATTACGTACAATTGAGAAAATGAATTTGTTACATTTGTATGTAAGTTTGAGTTTGTGTGTAGGTGATGTATGTGGATATGTGTAGAGCAGTGTATGTGGGTGAGTGTGGAGTTGTGACTAATGTTAGTATGTGGGTTCCGGCTCTTGATAACCGCGATATGATAATGTGAATTAATCAATTGTAAATTCATAATCGAATCCGCATAGATATGTAGACTTAGGGTTCTGATTGATATGTGGACTTATATGTGATTTTATCGATATGGTTTCTGTGAACGCAATATAGCCGTACGCTAATCCACGAGCGGATCCGTAGGTTTAATACAAAATGAAAGATAATTAAATGGAAAGTCTAACCTTATATCCAGGGAATAGTTGCCTTTCGACCCAGCTTACTACCTCCTAGCGAGCTCGTTGTCGCCACGCGTTACTCCAGGCGCTTCTTCTTGACTTTCCACTTAGTTTAAGCGTCCTTCGGTATTAAGCTACGATACAGCTTAAAGCAGATACACTCGCGGTATGGAAAGGCACAGCGTGTGCCAATTCCAGGGTCCAGGAGATCACCAAAATATGTGAGCTTCACAATCGGCCGGCGATGGGAGGGGTCGATCGCTAGACTGGCGGGTATGTAAAAGGTGCAGCGATATAAACGAATCGGTGGAAGTGATTATATAAAATGTGGGTTATAAAATATGACATTACCCTACAAATAAAAGCACCAATGTGATTGGCGCGAACAGTTTCAATTGATAAACTCGCACATTTCACAGAAATAAATATAATAATCGAAATAATGCGATCAAAGGTCACGATCAGCCATCAACATAAACACTAATAGAATACGTATTGTTGGAAATATGGAAAGGAAAATAACGTGGTTGATTTGTGTACATTATAATACGTGACATGTGCAAATAATTGTATGTAATTTAAAGGCGGATCCTCACTTGATCTAAATCTGTTTAAGAAAGGTGGGCCACGCATCAAATAACATAGATAATAACATATCACTAAAGTAAGTTGGAACGAAGGTCTTACAAGGGTAAGCATATCTTTTTATTGTAAAATATACTGTTTACAATAATTAATTATCTTGATAGTCATATTAAAAAAAATATATCTATATACCTTTGAATATTAAAACATTTCAATGGGCAAAGATTTCTACATCAGCCATGATATCAGATTTCTATCTGCCTGTGTTTCTCTACTCTTGGATATACTCCACCAGCTTGGTCTTGCAAGCGTTGTGTAATAGCAGATTGAACTAACCTCTCGCGCCCTCGCTTCGCTTCGGTTTGTAAGTTTTTTTTTTCAATTTTATTTCAAAATTTCTAAGTAAAATATAGCCTATATTGGACACGGATAATGTAGCTTCCTATTTGTGAAAGAATTTTTGAAATCGGTTCAGTAGTTCCAGAGATTACCCCCAGCATACCTACAAACACACAATTTTACCTCTTTATTATATTAGTATAGATTTTACACAACGACAGAACGTTGGGTTTAAAGTTAGTATACGGTTTAGTTTACAGAGTGTGCATACAAACTTAAGATGTAAGAGGAGTAAAATTGGCGATGTTCCTCGGTTTCTAGATATAAGCCGAGAAATTCACTGTAGAATCATTTTTTTTTTCAAATCGAACCAAATAATTTACTTTGCCAAAACATAGGTAACCAAAATATGGTGTTACAAACATTTGTCCTGTTATGTTTTGCCTCAATAGGCGTGCAACAGTCAAGTTCTTAGTCACAATACGTTTATATGTACATACATTAATTTATATATTATTTATATTATATTATACATTATATCGACAGAGCTACCCCATAACACCAGGCCGTATGAAAGTTTACAAGCAACATATCCATAGTATGCATTAACTGCGGTCTCCCGAGATACTGTAGTACTGTAGTAAACCGCTTGTTCTCTATGTACTTCGGGCGATACGAGACTCGAAGATCACGAGCGGTCTGGGCGAACATCCATTTTCAATGACGACGAATTACTCCGCTGGATCAAGGCCAATTTAGAAGCAACTATATTCATGATTTGACAGAGGCACTTGGCTATCATCACTCGACCATCGAGACTCATCTTTACAATCTCGGCTGTCGTAAGGTGATGCCATGGTGGATTTCATATCAGCTGACTGACAGACATCGTCAGGTCAGAGTCAGCATTTGCGAATCGCTCCTCTTTCAGCCGCATTGAAAAGAGTTTCTTGAGGATCTGGTAACAGGTGATGAGAGTTGGATTCCCTACGACAACGACACACGGCATGCCCTCTGGCTTCCTCGCGACGCAGAGCCGCCAACGCAACCAAACCCGAACACCCGCTCACACAAGCATCTTCTTTCTGTTCGGTGGGTAAGACGGTTACGGCTTCCGTCTACATCAGCCTCAGAAACTGGCAGATGCAATTCGACAAAAACATCCGAAACGCATAAGAAACGCTTGGATGGGACTCGGTTGTCCACCTATCGTACTCGCCATACATTGTGCCATCCGACTACCAATTGTTCAGGCCACTAAAGCTTCATCTACGAGGGAAAAAGTTGCAGAAGTACGATGATCTCAAAATGGCAGTGGACGAGTTCTTTGCATCACAGTCTCCTGAATTCTGGGCGCATGGCACCAACGATTTAATTATTGAATAGGCTAAAGGCTATTGAATAATATAATCTCCAGATGTGTCTATTAAGACACATCTGGAGATTATATTATCGATTAATTGTTGTTATTAATAAAGTTATCGATAAATTTACAAAAATGTTTTTTCTAAAACTTTTCCGTTAACCAAGTTATTAATCTTATTAAAATGTATATACTTCAGTACCTTCAGAACAATGTTCATAGCCGCTACGAATATGTCTACAAGATGTCTACGAGCTACGAACACCTAGAACAAACGAGAGCGCTACGCGAAGTAGGCTACGTTAGCGGAGCTCGTAGCACTGTTTATCTACGAGCTCATCTCAATTGCTACTGTTTACCTCGTTTTCAAGCGATTACGATTTACATAAAATATCATTTTAATTTTGCACAGTTCAAGTTTTGTCGTCGTAATAAACTTATTTAGCGATATCTTTATCATTAAAATATCATTTTAATTTTGCACAGTTCAAGTTTTGTCGTCGAAATAAACTTATTTAGCGATATCTTTATCATTGTGTAGGCGACGTGTTTTTAACCATGACCGAACGGAGATGGTACTACTCGTACCATGCATTTGGGGTAACAGAATGTATGTGTTTGTGTACCCCTTTGTTACCACTTTTCTCCGAAACGGCTGGACAGATTTTAAAGTGGTTTCTGTAAACGTTTAATCGTACCTTGGAGCACGTTCGAGCATGTTCACCAGGGGGCGCTACTGTACCAAGATAAAAGTTGTAATGCTTTATAACTTCTAAAGGAATGTATTTATTCGCATTCGAACTATCGTGTCTGGACTCATTTTTTGGCGATGAGGACGAAGGAGGACGAACCTGTATGTTTCACCATCTGGACGTATCTGACTGGCAGAGTTTTCTAACTCTCACAGAAAATCGCTATGTACAAACGTATTGGGAAGTGAGTGAAAGTTGTCAAAACTTGAGTCCCTTCCTTTCCCATCTAATGCCATCCCTGCCAGATTACCTTATCCGGTGGATTGAGGAAAGCAAGATGGACGCTGATATGAGATATCCCATTCCCCTTCCATCCCAATGCTCATTCCTAATCCTTATTGTTAATTCCGAAAGTAGACAGCGCATCTGCGGACGTGTCAACGTTTGACATTTTTGACTGATGTTGACATGTAACGCAGGTAATAGCGAAATATAAATATCACGCGCATGGCGCATGGAAAATATTCAGCATAATGAATGAGATATGGTGTTGCCTTCATCACATTATATTACCTGATAGATGAAATGGGGTGGAATGGGATTAGGCAAAATAAGATTGATTGTTTTTTAACTTCTTCTTCTTATGGCGCCTCTCCAACTAGTGGAGATTGGCCATCAGCTCCGAATATTTTGCCGTGTCTCTCGCGAGGCGAAACAGTTCGTCGGCACTTGCGATGCCAGTCCACTTCCGTGTGCTAAGCAGCCATGACTTTTCCTGCGACCAACACGCCCCTTACCGGCAATCTTTCATGCCTTAGCACGTGACCCAGATACGCAACTTTTTGCACTTGACGGTCTGCAAGTGTTCGCGTTTCCGATCTACTCGTCGCAGGACTTCATCATTGGTGACCTTCTGTGTTTAACTGTTGCGAATGCTTCTATATGTTTACTAAGCTCCACGTTCATTGCCCAGGACTCGTATCCGTATAGAAGAATGGGCCAGATATAACACTGGAAGCAACGGATGCGCAAGGAGATCTTGAGATTTCGGTTGCAAAGAACTTTTCTCATGTTGGTGAAGGCATTCCTAGCGATTTCAATGCAGGTTTTTATATCCATAACACTATCCCAGTCTTAATCAGCCAGCTGCCCAAATATTTATATTTGCAAACCCTCTCAAGTTTTTGGCCAGTTACCGTTATAATGGAATCTTAATCGGCGTTTCTTGGGACATCCATGAATTCTGTCTTGGTTACATTCATTCTGATACCAGCTTTGACGCTACACTCGTTAAGCCGTTTTAACTAAAAAGTTGAAAAAAAAGACAATTTTGACAATACCTTCGATACGCGTCGCTTATAAAACTCCCTTTGAAAAGGTAATTGAAAAGGTACTCACGACGACGGTAGAAGTTATATTAAACTATTGCTGATTGGTTTATTTTTTTAATTATTAAACTACGAGTAGTAGTGTAGTGCACGTAGATGTGTGGATGGTGAATTGATAAAGGTTTATTTAGCTTGATTCTCGTGAAAACTCTACAATTGACCTCTACAACTATCCTAAATGTTGCAACGACATTCCCCCAATGTACATACACTTTCCGGCCGAAAGTAATACACATCGGCCTTTAGAAAGAGACTATTGGCTAGCTTTGATTTTGTAGAGCGTCGTCTCTGTTGTGTGCCGTTACGAGCCGATCATAGTCGATGTGTATTACTTCCGGGGATGTGTATGAGTGAGGTATGTCAGAGCCCATCTCATCCTTTCCATCTCCAAAGGTAAGCAAAGCA
This sequence comes from Sesia apiformis, assembly GCA_914767545.1. NCBI lineage: Eukaryota > Metazoa > Arthropoda > Insecta > Lepidoptera > Sesiidae > Sesia > Sesia apiformis. Next base: position 4,849,523 of record OU611968.1, read on the forward strand.
TTCGAGAGCGTGCCAACATTTGTTACTCTGGACTGATGGCATGTATCGTTGATGTCGCAGTCCCGATGTCGATAATATCCATTTACCATCAGGTATAGGTACTAACTGCTCGTCGGTCACCTTTATTAAAACCATGTTACCATTGATATGAAAATTACTATTGACCATCAATCATCACCACGCACGATCTTCCGTTCTTCTCATCCAGCTGCTACCGGCGTCTTATCTTATAGGTGTGTACGTACTAATTCCTGACTTACCTCTCTGAAGGACTGAGCGCCACCGCCGGAAGTTCTCTGGGGTCGGAGCGTGAGGCCTCGTCAGGCGGGCCCGGCTCCCCGCCACTGCTACTTGTTTGTCTCGTCTAAACATAGAAATTTGTTAAAGTACCTACATTGAGGAGAGTACTTGGTAGTTATTGATAACTAATCTTTCTATCTAGTGTAAGTACAAAAGGTATCGAGAGGTCTGCCCCAGACTAAATACATGTACTAAATACAAATAGGTAATTACTTAAATAATTAATACTTAAAGAGAAATGATGAAATGATAAATTTAGCGAGCAAAAATCGACGGTAGAAAATTTAAATTTGGGTTAGGTTTAGGGTCTCTACAGACAATAAAGAAGTGGGCTCCGTTGGTGGTGACATTATTACATACACACATACATACCATCAGCCTGTGTCCCCCCACTGCTGGATATAGAGCTCTCTCTAAGGTCCGCCACATATCAGAAACAGTAAGTACATTTAATTATTAGTTACATTAAAATGAATTACTTCAGTTATTAAAAATATTTTATTTTGTTGATCATGTTTTGATGCTGATTTAGTATTTTTACAAGCTATATGTAAATAATTACTTTTCACGAGTTATTATAAATTTTTAACATAATTAATTTCTAAATTACTTGAATTTACCATATAAAAGCTTTTCCTGCGGGCTTTTATTGTTTGCATTTATATTTTCTTTTGCCGCGTGGTGTGGGCCGACTATAAAATAGCACCACCCCATCTCTTACGGCGGGTGTCGTAAAACGCCACTAAAGGATAACAAAGCGGCTACACCACCTCTGAAAGAGTGAACTCGCCAACCCGTTTGGGCAGCGTGCCAAGTTAAGGCCTTATGCGCAAGACAATGTGCATGAGGAGACCCATGTCCTGCAGTGGATACTGAAAGGGCTGATTGCATATCTTCTTTTTTTAAGACTTTTTAAAAGAAGTTTTCTTTTGCCATTTTATTTTTTTTTTATGGACGAAGGCGGCAGACTAGCATACAGTCCACCTGGTGGTAAATGGATACTGTAACCTATAGACATTCGCGATACATGCCAATATTAGTCCAAAATGATAAAAATGGCACGTCCCCGAATGCGCTGCCTATCTTTGGAGATATAGGAATGAATTTGGAGAAAGGGCTGATAAAATGGGGTAGGATGAGAATGGGCTCTGGCACATCTCACTCACTACCGAAACACGTACGTATATTAAGGAAATAAGATAAAGTGGGAAATGAAATACTTCAGTATTCATATGCAGTATTTCAAAGTAGTCTTCTGAGAGAGACGGGTAACGTGGCCAGTCGACTTATTGTTTGTACTTATGATCATCTTACGAAAAACGTTTAAAAAAGTCAATAAATTCATTAATTTGCATTTTCGGCTTACAAATCCGTTTATTTTTATTTGTGAAAGTATTACTTCTGCGGTATGGAGTACAAATATATCATATAATCATTATGTTACAAAGTTTGAGTACAATCATTAGAAATAAAACTTCTCTGATTATTCTAAAAATTCAATTTAATTAAATTATTCTGTAAAACACCTGTACTTTTCGGTTAACTCACCATAATGCCTTTGAGCTGATTCACCAGAGGCGAATCAGCGAAAAAATTGTTCACCGCGGAAAATATGTTTGTGCGCTTGTCCGTCGTCGAGGCGGCAGGCGTCCGCACGCCCGCCCCACTTCGCTATTTGACAGAAATAGTGTCTCTATTAAAAAAATATATTTACTTCATTTGTGCCACGCGGTATTGGCCAGCTTTAGAATAACATCACTCCATCTCTGCCGTTAGATGTCGTAAAGGGCGACTACGGAATAACAACGCGTCCACAAGTCCTCAAGAACTACACCACATCTAAAAGAGTAGACCCGCCAACCCGCTTGCTAGCGATAGCTGGCTATGTCCAGCAGTGGATGATAAAATTAATTATTTTTAACTGACAAGAAGACATATAGCACAGTAAATATTTTTTGATAGAAAAACTTTACGTGGTATGATAAAAATATAATCGATATACAGTTAATTTTCATTAAACTTAGACAATGGCGTCAAATTAATGTCATTTGATTTTCTATGATAACTTTCTGAATGGAATAAGTTCCTCTTAAACCAACATAGAATTAGAATGTTACATCAACTGTCCCCAAACTAGGCAAGGCCCGTATCTTAGGGGCCATAAAGGACGAAGTCTTCTCCACTTCACTCGAGTGAACAATATGTTTAGATCTCACGACAATCTTAGATAAGGATAAAAATTAGCTTTGTTCAATAATGACTTTTGGCGAGAAGAGAGGCCGTAGGCCTAGAGAGCCTGGTTTATATAAAACTAGTTGTCACCAATAGCTTCGCTCGCGTAGATTTAATTGCTTAATTAAACACAATTTTGACAAACAATAAAATTTATTTTTTAATCCATAAAACATTTATTTATTCATGTAGTACAGCATATTTACTGAATTTTAATTTAAAAATATATCACGCCGCCACAGAACAATTAAATTCCATCCTTTGACAACCTGTTTTTTGGCCCCCCGACACAATTTTGAAAAAGGGTTAAAATAAGTGTTTAATTATTTGTACCACGTTTCAAGATAATAGTACCATCAAATAATTTTTCCCAAACTTTGACAACCTTTTCACCTCTTTAGGGGTTGAATTTCGAGAAATCCCTTCTCAGTAAGTCAGTCAGTAAGTATAAAAGGAAGCTACTGTCCAAATTCCATGTTTCTAGCTACAGAGGTTTCGTCTCGGCATAGACGAGTCAGTCAGTCAGTCAAGACATTTCTCTTATATGTGTAGATTTGTATATAACTGACTTAAAAATATCAAAACTAATAACAATACTAGTGGACACCGGTAGTTCTTCACCATTAGCGTCGGTTTAGCGTACACAAGTAGTAGTTAAATGTAAAGCCACTTGTCTGCTTATATGAGAGCACTAACTATCTCTAACTATCTCTGGAAAGCATAATCAAAATTTGTAAAGTCCTCCTCACCTTAAAAAACTTTTTTGCAGAAGCAGTAAACAGTAAGCTAAACAATTCTAAAAAATAAAAAATTAATTAGATTTTGCTCGACTCGGTAATAAAAAGACGAACAAAAAATGTAAATATACTTCTTTGTATTGTAACGAAATGCTTATAAGAGTTATAATAAGTAATAAATATCTCTCACATTTCAATAAAATATTCAATGTAGGTAGATACAGCCTCTCAATTTTATTGGTATCAGTAGATTAAACAGAATAACAGTTTGCACCATTTTGCATATTAAATAGTACCGATTTTAATTAAGAAAACGTACATATGCAAATTTAAACGCGCATAATATTAATCAAAACATATAACTTTCTATGAATACCATACAAACTGAAAATTACACACATTTATAGCGAATTCAAGTACTTAGTAATCGGATTTATAAAATACCCACCTTTATAGATAAAGAAATGTGTGTCACAGTGCAGGAATTTGTAAAAAATTTGATCACAACACGGAGTATACAGACGTGCGACAATATAGAATGTATGGAAGGACTGAAAGATGGATGCTGTACTGCTGATATCAAAGTGTTCGCGCAAGCGCACTGAAACTTACCGTTTAAGGTGGAGTTTCTATATATATTGCGATTGCGACTTACTAATCTTCTACTACCTTACTTATTTCCAAATATATGCTATTTACCATTCTATATATTAAGATCTTCTTAGAAATAGATTAGATCTCTTCTAAGAATATAATTATATCTTATTATACTATATATTAGATCTTGTAAACCGATTTGAGATAAACCGCTCCGTGGCAACTTTTTTAATCACGAGAATAGAACACTATTTCTTATGGAAACCCGCACAGTGGTGACATTTTATTTGAGGAAACTAAAAAATTTCAACCAATTCGATTCTGAGGATGATGAAACTGTTGCCTGTGAAAATTGATTGTCCATATCAGACAGAACCTACGTACTACCTACGTACAGGTCATTAATAAACGTTGGTCGTAGTAGTAGCTAGTGTTTCGTAGCTTTAAAACTAAAGAGAAACACAACTACAGAAATATTATAATGATAAATCTATCTTATGTCAATTTATTGTCTAATTTTTTGCGACTTAGCTAGGTTGAAAACGCCGCAGTGAAAATCGAACTTAAAGAGATTTAAAACAACGTGTAAGCAGAATATACAAAGTAGCTATAGACGATCTTTATATGGAGTAGGTATTAGCTGGTCGTATCCGATTTTACGATGGATTCAGGTAGGATACTTTATGACTTAAAGATATACAGTGATATATCTGTTAAGTGAATATAAAACATTTTTATAACTTTAAATTATTTTATGATGAGGTAAAGATCTTATACTTAAAAGTTACTGTATCTATATGTATGTAAAACTGCTCGGCGTTTGCTGACTTTGCTATATACGGATAGCTTTTCTGGAAATATATACAGAGTGTGTCCGAATCTCTCCCGAAGCCTGAATCCTGCTTATGATCCTGAGTTAATTGACATATTCAAATGTTAGCCCCGTTTAAAGTTTTAGGTTTAGTTTTAGTTTTATGTTAGCACCATCCACCAGTCCCGACCAGGAACTGTGAAATTCTTTTTTCCCAAAATTAAATCCCAACTAAACGGGAAGCAGTTTTCATCACTGGAGGACGCGCTGACTACGTTTGAAGAGGCCGTGAAAGTGGTACCTAACGAAGAGTGGCAAAAATGTTTTCAAAACTGGTTCAGACGCATGAAACTTTGTATAGATGCAAGTAGAGACTACTTTGAAAAAATTTAATAAAGTTATTGAAACCCCTAGAACATTTTATCTGATTCGCAAAATTTTCTGAGTTCGCCTCGTGCTGTTCAGCGTCGGCAGATAAGTAGAACAGACGTTTCTTTGAGTTCAAAATTCCTAGGACGGAAACGAATAAACCCATTATGCCCAGTATTTACGGTCGTCTGTGGAGTTAGGCTGGTTGATATTGCGTGTTTGACCATGCGTGTTACTGCCACGAAACTCGCATTCTAATAACACAAATTTTCAACAATGTGAAAATTTCGCACTCCTTCCTGGCCACTCATAAATAATATGTAGTCGTAAAAGTTCGCGGCCTTTTTGAAAATATGACTTTAGCGTGCTGTATTTCTGGCAACATTGATCACTGGCGGCAAAGTGATATACCGTTTGAAAGCTAACCTTTTTGTAATTGCATCAAATTTAAATTATTAGCTTTGTTTTTTCACATTTTTTAAAAATTTTACTCCTTATAGTCCAGATATAGCACCTTCGGATTATCATTTTTTTCGCTCTTTACCAAATTTTCTAACTAAATGGAGTAAAATTACATTCAAGAGAAGCCGGTATAAACCATTTAAATCAGTTTATCGCTCTGAAACCCCAAAAATTTAATAGCAATGGGATAATGGCTCGGTCCACAAAATTGCCAAAGATAGTCGAATTAAATGGACAATATTCCGTTCTATAAATATAAATATATAAATATTTATGTCATACAAAAAAGTCTTTATTATTTTCACTATAAAAAGGCCGTGAACTTATCCGGCTACCTAATATTTGAATTTCGAATGTTATCTTTTTAAAATATATCGAATTTTAATATAGAATTTGTGGGTCTGCTGTTACCTTCGAACACCCTGTCACACGACATTTCCTTGCAGCAATCAACACGAGCCCGATCCTGGTCCGAGGTACCAGTGAGGTCCAAAAGTTTCTGGCCGGACATATTTCTAGATGTCTAAAAAAAAACGAATTATTCATCATTGCAATTTTCATTTACCCTGCTAATTCGTATATAACTTTTAGAGTTTTGACTAACTAGTTAGTTTTGATTCCTTGACTTTTAGAACAACAGGAAGTCGCAACATCTTTAAAATGTTTAAACTGGAATATCATTCCGTGATTAAATTCCGTACAAAGGAAGGTGTTAGCCCGACCGATATCAAACAAAGGTTGGATAATGTGTACAGGGATTCCTCACCATCATTTTCCACCGTCAAAGATTGGTGTAAGAAGTTTCGTTTAGGACGAGAGTCCATCGACGACGAACCTCACTTTGGTTGAGGCACTCACTCCAAACATCATGAAATTAGTGGAAGAAGAAGTTCTGAACGACCGACGGCTAAAGACGGAAGAAATAGCAGCAAGGACAGAGCTTTGAGAAACTACAGTCTTAGGATTCTTCATGAACATCTTCATATGAATAAGTTAGTGCGAGGTGGATGCCAAAATACGATTACGATGATCATCTTTATCTGTATCTGTAGTTGAGAACGAATCTTTCCCGAAGTGAGAAACAATGGCTGCTTATTAGCAGAATGCTCATGATTCTGTGATAACATTTATAATGTTATTTTATTTATGTAATTTATTGTACACACATATGATAAAAATACATAGTTACAAAAGAAAATGCATACAAAAGGTGTGCTCAACCCCTTAGGAGATTTCTACCAGCAAACCTGGGAGAGCGGGTAGGTGAGCAATGAAATGGGCAGACATAGTACGAACCTAAATAAACTATTACAAACACTACCTTTTTATAATACGATTTTTACTATGTTATTATTATTATTGTTACGTATTTTCGCAAAATCTCCAATATCAATGATCAGATTTCGACAAGGTTTCCACCCAAAAGGTCACGTTTAAATATTTTTGTGGCAAGAAGGTGCCAAACGAACAGACAGTCCACCTGATAGCAACAGCTTACTTTTGCTCATAAACATCAGCGACTAGTGCCAGCATCAGCTAAGAATGACAAATGTTGGCACGACCGCAATTTTTTTAAGATTGTATATGCATCCGGATATGTAAAAAGAATTATGAAGGATGGGAATTGGAGAATATAAGGAGAAGAGGCGTTTACTTCCTCCCATTACACTTCCTAATATGATGGAATGAAACAAGATGCATATTTGATTATGGGAATGCACCTTTAAAGCTCATTTAGGTACACAAGAAGAGTTTTTGAAACGCGTGTAGGAAAGAAAATCGAATAAGAATATGCTTGCCCAGTATAAACAACTGTTATCATCATGTGATCACTATTATCATGATGAATTTTTATCATCCTGTGAACAGTTGCGGGCGACAATCGTATGAAGTTTGACCGCATTCGAGAAACCGTATAAAACTGCTTGTGTAAACGAGCCTTTATCTTCTGTAACAATTGCAGAGCTAAATAGTATTTTGTAAGTTGCCAAATAATGTTTGTAGTAGAATTTGGAAGTTGCTAATTGTGTTTTGTGTTTTGTAAGTTTCTAAGTTGTCACTTGTGAATTAATAGTGCCTTAAGCATTGAGTAAAATACCTTAGATGTGTATATGGCCATATGTAACTCTTTATGAATGTTATCAGATTAACACAAATTTTGTTGCAGAACTGTTAATGAGTATACTAAAACTGTAGGTAAATTTAACCGCGTTAACTTTCCAACAATGTTGCGTCACTCGGGGAACTGTACGAGAGCGCAGCCGGCGCGGGCCAACTACCTATTTGTTTTGTTGTTTGTCTTATTTTATAAATGATGGGCGTTTAAAAAGAGCCGTTTCTTAACACACATTTGTGACATTATCTGGGAACAGGGACCTTATTGTTAGTTCCAGTTTGACAGATTCCAGAAAAATAAAAAATATATATTGCCGTATCTTATCAGATAAAATCATAAAATCCTTATCTTATAAAAAATCAGATGTCAAACCATGCTTTTATTTAAAACTAATCTTGAAACAACGAAATTATAGGCTAGAAATTTTTAACCAAAATCTATAAGTTCATACCGACAATGAGGTCCCTTTTCTCAGATAAGGATAAATCATCGTGACTGCAAGTTTGCCCCATATTAACACTTAACTATTTAAAGTTAAATGTTGAGATATATGCAGCTATATATGTATATCATTGATTTAGTTTTGTTTTTAGCAAATTTGATTGGAACGGGATATAAAGTTTTTCTTTTAAGAGCAGTGATGATCCCTGTGGATATTTTCGATTCACATTTGTGAAGCCGTTGGTTACTCCGACCAGGTGAGAAAAGCGAATGACAGAACATAGTATTGTAGCTTCCACGAAACCTTTGTCCAGTAGGCAGTGTATACTACAAGCTGGAAGGGAGCTTTCGCTATTCTTTCTGTACATTTTAGATAAAGTTGTTTGGATACCTAATAGTAGTGGAGCTCTACAAACCTTATTCAATTAATATCTTGTATATACTACATATGTATACTGATGATCAGTGGCGGACTAAAATATTGCAGGGCCCGGGACTAACGACTGAAGGGACTTCTTAAGGTACTTATAAAAATACTTTAAACTAGCTGTCATTTTTTTTGGTATATAAAAGCCAAGAATTAATGATTATTTATTAATTGCTTTTAAATCCATGTCTCCAGTTTTACATTATGGACTCCTCGAAGATGGAGCCCGGGCTTATAGACCACCCTAGCCCTTAAATTAGTACGCCACTGCTGGTGATGATTTTTTGTCCTGAGTAATTTTGAAAAATTTATGCGCGTCATTGCGCGCCGCCTTTCGCCACCGTTCTAAATATAGCAATAACCAATTATTTATTCCTATATTTAGAAAAGTGTATATATCAATAATGTTTAGCAAATAAACGTAAAAAAAATAGTAAAAATTAAAAAGAAATTCTTGCAATAAAGATTATTTCATGTCAACTCAGAATCGTGGACGGAATTCAGTTTGTCTTCGAGAATAGGTATATAGATTATACCTCTTATATATAATATTAGGCATATAATATTATGTTTGAAAATAAATAAATAAAAATGACAATAGGTAAATAAGTCTTATTTAAGTCTTTATTGGTAAGTTTGCAAAAAAGGCATTTTCTTTTTGTACATTAGACTACAAAGCAAAAAGCTCAGATCTCCGTTTGAAATATCACCCAATTTGAAGATACATTTTGCTTTAAAACCCTGAATGTCTTATTCATTTAGAAATGTAAAGTTTTATGTTCAACAATTTCTTGTTATCATAATGAGATAAAATACTTAATAATATAATAAGAACTTTCATAATATTGTTAAAGAACAGGGTCCTTTTACATAATTATTACTGATTGATAACGCGTACCCCCAACCGGTTCACCTCGCACCTCGTCACCCCCGTGCCCTTGTAACATTGAATAGCAATCGCGAAAGAGATGCCGATATATAATTTATTAGTGTTGAAAAAGGACAGACACGACTAGTGATGTACTTGCCATAATCTCATTAAAGTTATATTTTAGATACTTAATATTTGAGGAATATTTAAAAATGCTGAGTGTTGTTAGATTTATAATACAATTTTGTAAGAGGTGACAGAGACATAAAGAATATTGTCGATATATTTATTTTAAATATATTTAAATCAAATAATTTAAATGTGATGTCCGTTCTCGTGAAAACTAAAATCTAATCGTAAAAAATACTCATGTGCTTAGAGGAGACATTGGATCCAAATTGCTTTGGTGTTTTTTTAAGGTTTTCAAGGAGTTTTTTTATTTCTGTGAATAGCTTTTTTATAGAATAGATGGCAGACGAACGGGCGGGCCACATGATGGTAAGTCACCACCGCCTATATACACCTGCAAGCACACAGGGGGCTTGCGGGTGCGCCGCCAACCTTGCAGAATCCTGTTGTTAATCTTAATTTAATTGATCCAGCTATTTATCATATAATCTCATTAAATAATAAGACACCAGGAAAAAAATGGTAAGTGGACCAGGCTAACTATTAATTTCACATAGCTATGTAATAATCAAGCGAAAAGTTAGCTAGGACTGCTACAAAATTATTTAGATTTCTATTTTAATATAGTCTATTAAAATAAAAAATAGGATAATATAGTTAATAAACTCTACACTCATTGAAAATCTTTTTAACCAACTGTTAATCAGAAATATCGTTGTATTACTTTACTACCTGAATAAAAATGTCTTTATAATTTTAATGACTGATGCTGCGTCTGAGCTAAGAATCATTCACAAGTTTCATAACCGCAAGCGAAGTATATTTAGATCGACTCGAGTACAATGAACTCGGTGCAGATAACTCGCAACACTAGTAAGGTCATCTGACGTTCCGTTCTATTCACTCATTCGCTGGTTCAAAACGTTCGTTCAATACGCATGCGTTGCAAGCCGTTGCCGCCTTTATTCATTCTAGTTTTAGCCGGTAACCTGAGCTAACATATTTTTTTAAGATTTTAAATTAATAAATAAATTATTCAAAAATGGAATTTGCTGGCAAGAAGTACAAGATGACCACCTCGGAGAACTTCGACGAATTTATGAAGGCAGTTGGTGAGTAATATCAGTTTATTTTTTTCTGGGAAGTAATCGATGCCGGCCGGCATTTCGCAGATCTCATCTGCCACGCGCCGCATTGCATAGAAAGCTACCCACTTTTACTATAATTTATGATTATTAATTGCTTTTTAAATACATGTCTCCAGTTTTACGTTATTATTATTAACATTAATTTATTTAAAATGCATTAATATAGTGAAGAAATACCTACATATAAAATTTGTGTTGAACATTATTCTCCGATATTCCCCCGTTGTTACTGTGAACTATTTTATATTTACACTTTTTGCGAAATTTACTTTAGATAATAATTATTTTGAATTATTTAAAACATATAGAATTATTACGATATGTTTATTTTAAAATTGTTCAAATAGTGACAGTAAAATCAAAGCTAGGTAGGTAGGTACCTATACTTAAGTAAAAATTTTTCCCAATGTTCAGTTATATATTTTTTTAATTAATAATCTCTCTGATATTTTCATGCTAAGTTTATAAATTGTTAAACTGCAAATCTGTATCAACCTATTAGAATTTACCATGTCGGTATTTTTATTTTTTCTGACGATATCACGGTAAAGCCACCTTGAGTGACTCATGAATCATGATGCTACCTTCACACCTCAGTAAACATAAAACGACATTTCATATAGTTACATCTTACAAAATATATAAATGCCTATACAGTTATAAGTATGTAATTATATAAAATGTGTTACTTAGTAGATATTTCGCTACGGAATCTATGGTACAATTTTTTTTAAGAGACGCCTTGCAGTAATTTTTCATATTATTTTTATTATATTTATATTAAGTTAGATTATATAAGTTCTTTTGGAATTTCAAATATTTTAATTACCTCTATATCAAAAAAGTAATCCTAAAATAGGCGTAAATTCTCTAGACTTAGTAAAGATAATAAAATGATGTGCAATTTGTTACTATAGCATATTAGCATTGCATTATTGTATATTTATTTTATGTTTCTTAGTTTATATTCTTGCTCATTTTTTTCGATCGACTAGCAATTTATTGCGTGATATATTTCTGATATCAAATTACTATTGAGTTTTAACTAATTCGTTCAAACTCTTTTCGTCGATTAGTAGGTAGGTACTACTTAATTATGTATGACGCCAGTCTGGGAATTGGACTATAGGTAGGTATATCACGAAATGTCGATAATTTCTATTCAAAATACGTAACAATTGCTGGACGGCAAACGTGTTGTTTCCATGCATACTCATATCATAAAATGATCATATCATGATCATAAAATCAATCAGTGTATCGAACGGTTAAAATATTTAAATCATTTTGTTTATGTTGCGTCAATCAGTTCCAATCAATGCTGGGTTTGATCAATTACTGTAATTATGAGATTTAACGATTCTCCCCCTTTGTAGGTTGAATAGGTACCTTTAGATAATAAAATGAATATTTTCAGTAAAGATATATTGTGACATTAATCTTATGAAAGGAATCTTATTGTCGATTTCATATCCTCTTTCATACTTTAGTGAAATCTTGAAAATATAATAATTTTTTTATTGGTTTATGTTAAAAATCTTAATCCAACTTAGTATAAGTCCATACTGGCAGTAAGGTCCCATTCCTCAGATAACGTAGGTACCATATTTACAGTGTCAACTGCCAGCGTTAGGGGGGGGGGGTTCGGGGGGGGGGGGGGGGGCATCGTCCAGGCCGCCAAATTTATGGGTGTTGATTTTTCGGATGACCGGAAATTCAAAACAAGAACTAATAGAAACTTTCTTCTACATTTACGTCGCTAGCTCTGGGTAATGCAAAAACAACATTTGAAAATGTTTTTAGAAATGTCAAAACTAGTCCACTCGATTTTACGTTTCTATTTATTTGCTAGAAATATTGTACCACGACAATCTTGGCGGGGTGTCACTAACGCCGGCACTGTATGTTTATATTTACATGTACAAAAACGAACTGGGTCTTCTTGAAGAATATGGCCCTAATCCCCCTTATAACTATTAACGGAGGTCTGTATCATCATTCCTTATTATCAATTATCATGTATGAAATCTTTTTTCCACTCATATTGTAATCCTTTAAATATAGTATAGCTCATAATAATGTAGGTAATATATAATAATAATAATATACTCTTATAGAATTGAAATTCAGTAATTATCTAACTTGCGTTTAAAAAACTGAATAAAATATTGCTTGTTGTTCTCAAAACTAAAAAATGTAAATTAGGAAATGTTTAGAATCAATTAGCGATTCCTAAGTTTTTGTTTTATTCTTAACAACTATTGCTAGACGAGGGGTTAGGTTTTGTCTAAGAAAATGTGTTATAGAAGGCGATAAACGAAACAATATTCGTATCTTCATAGCGACTTAGCTTGACCTGTTTATAAGATGGGCGTGCCTGTGAAATAGAACTCTAAACAAAGTATGACTCAATGAATTAACACAAGACTTTTTCGTGAAACTTGGTGTCGAAAATGATAACATTGATAACATATCTGAAATGATTTGTCAGTTGTGTAATAATAGAAACCTAACGTTTAATGGAAAAAAATATGATTCAGAAGATTTTCAAATATATTTTTTTTTTATAGATGAAAGGCGACAGACGAGCATACAGTCCAATACAGTCCATAGACATCCGCGATACATGCCAACATCAGTCCAGAATGAGAAAAGTTGGCACGCCCCCGGATGCAGTGCCTACCTTTGCAGATTAAAGAATGGATTGGGAAAATGGGGAGGGATAGGATAGGATGGGATGGGAATGGGCTCTGGCATATCTCACTAACTACAGAAACACGTACCTACGTACATTGGGGAAATACGATAAAGTGGGAAATGCAGTACATTTCAAGGTAGTCTTCTGTGAGAGAGGGGTAACGAGGCCAGTCGACTGCGCCCAGCTGTGGGAATGCAGCGTGCACTCTCCCACTACAAAATATTCTGTAATGTAACATTCTTTTTGTTAATGTAATCCTAATAAAAACATTTCTGTAAAAATGTTGCCAATCCTCGCGACTCCGGCCAATAAAAGTGATCCGATAAAGTGGCCACTTACATTCTCGTGCACTGATAAGATGAAGATTCTCTTAAGTGAAATATGTAGCCAAACTACATAAAGAAAAACTTCGATTTTGACATTAATCAGAATTATATTTTGTTTACTCTGGATCTGAATTACTCTTTAAATTAAATAAAGAAATATCCAGGTTAAAAATAAAATATCACTTCAAACAATCAACGTACGTATCAACACTGTGTATACAGTGTTATCATGTTGACAAAATGTCCAGATTAGAGAATATTGGTTGATATCTTTTAAAAAATACGATCTCGTCATTGATATAAAATGCAATAATAAGTTAATAAGTAGGTACACTTTATTGCACACCACAGGTAGGTGTTCAAAGGGTGGTCTATTATTGTTAAAGCGATCTGTTTCAGGCAACCTTTAGGCGGGAGAAGATCTATGCGAATAGGGTTGCCAGGCGTCCGGTTTTAGCCGGACATGTTTGGCTTTTTACAGTCGTGTCCGGCCAAATATTTACGTATTCGGCCTGTCCGGCTTTTGTTAGGCTTTTTGTCAAATATATTTCACAGGATATATTTTTTATTTGTTTAATAAAAACTTTTATTTCATTGTGTTTTGTTTGTTCTTCGATTTTATCTAGTCTCCAGAAGACTTTGTACTTAATTAATACTTAATTAAAATACGTAACCGAGTTATAAAAGTTATGTCCAGTTTTGAAAAAGATATGTCCGGCTTTTAGGGCAAAATATCCGGCCTAGTGTAGCGCTTTGTCCGGCTTTTGGGCAAAATGTCTGGCCTAATATAGCGCCGAGTCCGGCTTTTGTACTTTACTGCCTGGCAACCCTATATGCGAACACAAAAATATAAGAAAAATGGTACACGTAATATCAAAAAAACAATTAGTCATAAAAATAATAATGTAAAATACCATATATAATAACACTGTTATACTAGGTAATTCAAGAAGATAAAATAGACGCGATACAAATTAAACACAAGAATATTTAGAGTCAGTAAACTGCAGACAATGAGGAAATAAACGAAGCGCGTAACAAAATAATAATGGTAATATTATATCGAAAAATTACATGTTTTCCGTTATTATCAAACATTTAAATAAAATGCAGATAAGAGAAGCAGTAAATATTTTGCATTAACGGCAAATGTAGGTATAATACATACCTATAACGGTAATTAAATTGATAACAATGTTAACATGAAAGAGTTATTATTTAAAGTTATCTCAAACTCCAGATCTGTATTAATTGTTCAAACGGTTAAAAAATTAAAAGTATTGAATAGTATCCTTGTTTTTAGGACGATCCGCAGATAAAATAATGAATAAGTCCTTCATTACTCAGTTGAACAAATATAATAGAAGTCTTTATGATGTTGATAAATTTATAACGATGCAACTGTGTAGAGGAATTTATTTTGATGTAAAAGTGATGTTTTAATTAAATATAAACTGTAAAAAACGTTGTACAAGTATGATGTAATGGTAAATGGTAAAGAAAAACAGATTACATAGCAGACATCGCATGCACCTGCTAAAATCGTGTGCTTCCTTAATTAAGTAGAACTAACAAAAAGCAGACGTTCTTACTTATTTTTTTCATGGAATTTTTTGTACAAAGAATCACGTTTTCAATTAAGCGTTACGAAGTACAAAATTTACATAAATTAAAACAGACGATTGTTGCTAGATATATAAACCTATAAATTAGAATGTTTAAACATTCTTTATCACACTTTCCGTCATTGGTAATCCGATTCTTATTAAATCAACTAAAACTTTGTTTTGATAAGTTTTTTTTTATTGATAAGAAATATAAACTTTCTAAAATAAAGTCTCGTACAGTTTTACTAAACCGCTCTGTTATTCACAGCCGTTGCGTTTTATGTATTAGTAAAATGAATATGTAAGTAGGTACTGGATACATCTTTGATAATGCAAAAACTCATCTTTGATATACCCGCAAACTGATTTTATCATTTCATAACGCAATTAACACTCGTGCATGACTGCAAACGAAAAATGTCAGGCCAAATATTACGTACAAGTATCTAATAAAAACCAATTCCGAGCTAAATTCCTCTCAAGTATGACTGGTCGTTTCCGACTTACATAATGAATGTTTCCATAAAAACTCAGCATTGGTATGAACCACAAAAACATCAATTGTAACCTGACCATGATTCATGAACAACCTTGGACTTGGTGCGGATTATAACATGCCGTCTGGACTCGGATAATTGCCAATACACTTGCATTTCAGCGGCGGTATTTTTCTTTCTGTTCTTTAAAATAAATGTTTTACAATAGCTGCATTGACGTAGCAGTTCAAAGTACAAGTCTTCAATACTTACTGTTTATAAAGAATTTGATAAACACTTTAAAAATAAATTTGGACATAGTTTTTGTCGTTTAAGATAAATCTATTACAGAAATAATTGTTAGTTGCATTGACGTGGCAGTTCAAAGTATAAAGTTCTCGACTCATATTGTTTATGAAGAAATTGATAAACATATTCAAAATAAAGGAGATAATTTTAGAACATCAGAAAACTAACATGAGTAGGTAGTATGAAAACGGTGATATGAATAATTGTCATTACATTTGGATTTCAGCGTGTTATGTTTTCCTTTTTTGATATCAATTTGTTACAATAATAATTGTTAGGTGCATTAACGTAGCTGTTCGAAGTGCAAAGTTCTCAACTTATATTATTTATAAAAAAATGATAAAAGCTTGTAATATAAAAACAGAGATAACAATTTTAAAACATTATCGTTGTCAATATATTGATAAATTACCAATAAATTGATACGAAACTGTCATATATCTGCATTTATTTTGTTTCAATACATGATGGATATAAATGTATTCTGACTATTGCAATATATCCTAATCTATCGATATCGATAAAGGATCAAGTTTTATCACAAATTTTACGGCTAATTTAAGTATTAGTAGGGTATTATCTATTGCCTAAATAAAAATAACAACGAAATTTATGTACACATCCCGGCCGAAAGTAATATTACACCTAATAAGCCTTTAGAAAGAGACTGTCGGCTGGCTTTGGTTTCGTAGAGCGTAGTCTCTGTCGTGTGCCGTTACGACAAAGACGACGCTCTACAAAAGCGAGCTAGCCGATCATTGTCGATGTGTATTACTTTCGGCCAGAATGTATACCCACTATTATGGCACTATTATTTTTATTATACAATTATGGCATTTTCCATTGTTTACAACAAAATTTATCAACGAGTCAACATATACTACGTAATTTAAAATTTTATTCATTTTGATTAAAATTTGTAACAATCTATGATTACTTTCTAATAAAATTTTATTCATTTAAAATCAAGGATATCCTTATTATTCATATGCATCTTTTAAAATAGGTACTCTTCAGTCTTCATTTAGAAATGAGTTTCATAAAATAAGTTTTTAGTCTACCGGAAAAAAAATCCATAACGTAGTAAAATTTTCATGATCCTAGAAATCATAACACGCAAGTTCCCAAAGACTGCATCTATTATCGTATGATCCTTTCAATTAATTACGGTGCCATGAGAATATATAGTTCGGCGATTAAGCCGCTATTGGTCGTCGTCTATCGGGCAATTGTCGTAAAATGGTCAACAATCAGATCCAATTGTCGTCAATAACATACGAGACTGTTTGTTGAGAGCCGTCCGTTTTCTATAACGATTCAAATCCTGTCGTTTACTTTACATATTGCGATCAATTTTTCCATTAATTTCACGCTTTTTTGTGTAGCAAATATTGAATTCCTTCTCGTATTAATAACCTAATAAGGCAATTAGATAGTGTTTATTAACATGTTTATTGTTTATGGGCCGTGTAGTGTCGGCCGGCTTTAGAGTCACAAAAGGTGTCGTAAAAGGACAACAAAGCGGCTACCACATGCCGTGAGGAGCTATAGTATACCACCTATAGAAGAGTGAACTCGCCAATTCCCTTGCCCTTATGCACAAGACAGCGTGAGAAACCCATGTCCAGCAGTGGATAATGATTTATAGACGGCTAATTCATAAAAATATGTTCATCATCTTCAAGCTTGGTTTTTTTTTATTTGTTTATTTTACAAAACTAATCAGCCATAGTTAACTAATGGTCCTTTATTTTTAAGCCAATCGAAGGTTTATATTATATAGAAATACACAATTTTAAGTGAGTTGAAACAAACAATTGAGGCGCGCCCATTATACGTTAATTATTTTGTTCACTTTTTATAATTCTTTCAACTCCTATAACGAACTGAAGGTTTACATTTCGTAACATTATGATATTAGACATTTTTTTTTGTATTCGAGTATAAAAAAGGTTCTAGTATAGAACCCAATCATCGTTTTGCTCATGTAAATCATTTCTACGAAGACAGAAAAAAGCAGGGTAGTTGTTAAACTCACCTCAGTTAATGATATCAAAGATATATTTTTTTAATTTTATTTAATACATGCAAATTTGTTATGCAGCATTACAAAACTTTACTGTTTGTCATAATGCCATAATCAGTCGCAAACAGTTTGCAAAGGACGGTATAATTCAATTAAATATTATGCAGTTAGATATGTGACAAGCACCAAGTCACGGGTTGTGAGCGTGCTATTGTATTGTTTTGAACGTTTCTATTAAGTATGTAATCATCTCACAATCTCCTTTTGTATTATTAATATTGCGGATATCGTCGGCGTAGCACCCACGCTCAGAAATAATCAGAAATTGTGGAAGTAATCAGTATCAATAAGCTAAACTTGACATTCTTATATCTATGTCTGGATGGTTGTTGATAAACAGCTTATTTCCGTTTAAAGTTGTGTTTTTGTTTTATTTAATTAACTTGATTGACTGATGTGACTGGCAAAAGACAGTTACACTATGACGATTACAGTTAAAGTTATTATCTTAAAATTGTTAGCTGGCATATGTAGGTAGAAGCTGGCATATGTAGGCATATGTACCTCACGTCAGCTATAAGGTTGTGATTTTTTTAAGGAGTTGTATTTAAATTAGAATCAAAATTATACTAAATGGGCAGCATATCGTTATCAACAAATCAAACTATTTTTAAATAACTGAAATGAATAATTTTAATTTACTAAAAATGTCATCACGAACTCTTTATTGTCACCAGAAAACTTAAATCTAACCCACCTTTAAATTTGCTACCATCGGTTTGCTCCCATTGAGTATTTTCTGAAGCTCAGTTTAATTATTTTTATTTTTTTAAGTTGTAATTGCAATATATTTAACATTTACACTTATGAGTTATTGAAATAGTAAAAATAATATATGCATCAAAACTAATAAACTAGTCTTGGCAAAGACGCAACTATGACAGACTCATAGAGAACGATGTGAATGGACGTTGAACCTTTATATTTATCTTAGCGACCACACAGTTATTTTGAAATGTTATTTTTGTGTTATCATCACAATAATGTAACAGTTTTTTAAATATTATTGTAAAAAAAAGGAAAAATTTAGCTTAAGCGACTATAGCACTGTGCCCTAGTTTGTTTCTTTGCGCATCGATCACATAACTGACTTGAGTGATATGAATGTTGCATTCAAAACAATAATAATGTTTAATAATTTATCCTTAATGAGTTAGAAAATTAACATAAAGTTAATTTATCTTCAGAAACATTAGAATAGGTCAAAGTCATTAAATTCTGCCGCGTCTGCTATCTACTAATATTAATTATTACCAAAACTGAATTATTTTGTGGCACTACACTACAATTCATGTAGATAGATGGTGAGACTGAACTTTTTACAACTATTCTTGATTTCTCGTTACCTAATTTCCTTAAATCTTCCTGTATGAATTTGTTTCGTCTTTTCTGATTTTTCTGCAGTGACGCAGTTAGGTACAAATTAATCAAATATTTAGTTTGGGAATATGGGAAGCCACATCATGAGAAAAACCTACATTATGTATAGGTGTAGAAACAAAAAAAACTAAGAATCTTTTATTTCTTCATATATGTGCAATGGTGCAATTAGCACTTCTGTCAGTGTTACCTAAGTTTTCTTCGTAATAAACAATTTCGAAGTTTAAAACATATCCTATCAATGTACATCCCGTTGAAGTAAGTCAGGAGTCACTCACTAAAGCGATAGTAGGTTTACTGAAGACAGAAGAGGATTCCTTGGAAGCACACGAAAAACATAGTCCCATGCTTATACTAGATCATTACAAACACCACGCACAAAAGACACTTGAAGTTTCATTAATTATAATTACACTAACCACAAAACGCTCAGATTAGAAAAAAAAACAATTTTTACAATAATCCAACGATTCACTTCACTTCTCGAGTTCCCGCCAAAAAGTCTCACTGCGAATCTCAGCCCTAAATGCACTTTAAAAATATTCAAAATTTTATTAGAAAAATGCACCAGTTGAGAAGTTTGTTGACCTTGACATCATGTCATGCGGACTCGTCCAATAGCGTGCCACCGCGCCCACAATCGAGCCAATGGGGGTGAGCGTTCTATATCGATTCATCTCGCTCGCGTGCCCGTATGAGATTCAAAAGGCGTGGAAGAATCAATTTGTGATTGTTACAAATTACAATGATACACTAGTATTTGTGTACGTTTTACGATAATGTTACTTACATGTTCATGGATAAATCCTTTACTGCATCATCATTCATCACATGTTTCTGTTATACGCAAACCGCGATAAATATTTTGTGAAACAAACCAGTTTATTAACTCAAACGTTACAGTCACATAACTTGTTTGAGAGGCGCAAAAAAATGTTATCGTTCGTTGGTTGGTTTAATGTTTATCCGTCGGCAATAGTAAGTACACAATAATATGTAGTTAGTAGTAGTTAGTAATGAAGGAAGTCTGTAGTGCAATGTGATACAAACCTAAAAAAATCTATCAGTATGATCTTCCACGTATAAGAGGTATTTTTCAAATAATGCAAAAAACAAAAACTTTTCCATAAATTGTAGAGAAAAATGCCATAGAGGGGTGTTTCTTCACTATTTTAAGTTCTTACAACTCACGAACACGCATCAACCTTGCTTGCGGATAAAAAAAAACTTTGCGATCCAGTCCGTAAAGACCTATGGAAACAAATTACGCCCAAAATATAGTCCTTTCTCGCATTCTGCAAAATTACAAAATTGTAAGTAAAAATTAAAAACGGAAATCATAAAAAAGGATCAAAATTATTATTATATCTCCTAAAACCCATTTCCAAACAAATATTTTAAAGCTCATCTTAAGTAAATATACACACACATACACACCCTCAAACGGACACACACACGCACAACACACACAAACGGCACACACCAATGCAAACACAAATCAACATGTATTATTAATAAAAAAATCACCTATTACTTGCCCGCAATCTATTAAATACTGTATATAATGTCAGTGCAATCTGTATTTGGCCATTAGCACCAGCAACATATTTGTTAAATAAGTTACATCAAAGGCTGTAGATTACATTAATAAATAAAAATAAAAGAAACTCCTTATTCCTTTATACTCTCAACCCCATATCGTGAGATAGGGAGTCGAGAGTATTCCCCTAAGGAGGATTGGGAGTTGTAATGGGAGAAAATCTAGTCGTCTCGTTATACTTGCTATTTCCCATTTTCCTGACCATCCAAATCCATTCCTACAATGTACACAACTCCAAATGTGGGCAGCGCATCGCAGTGTGCCAACGTTCGTCATTCTGTACCGAACGTTGGCATGTATCGCGGTTGTCCCAGGACAACTGCAGTCCAGCAGTCCATATTCAACAGGGACAGTAGTCTATATTCAACCACCAATATTTCGAATTCACTCACCACCAGGTGGAATGTCTGCTTAGATGTCAATTGGCGTTTTGAATGTGTTCATTTCATTTAGGTATGTTAATTTGCTAATAATCGTCATGTTACACATGCGTTGGCAATTTATTTTCATAGATATTTCCTTCCTTTCCCTATAGTTATCATTCCCTATAGACGTCATTTCCCTATAGTTTTATGTATTGTTTATGCAATTCTCGTATTTGGTACCGCGTTAGAAGCTTTGAATAATCAAACCACCATATCTCTATAGTCGCCTATAGTTAATAGATTTGTCTAAACTAGAATTATTTATTAGGGTCAAACAGAGTGAAATTTGTACTGAGATGACACTTTATTGACAGTTCTTCATGTCATATCCCCGACTCGAATAAATAATCCGACTATACAAGGTTTTTCTTGTTACATAAAAAATATCTGAATCTTTACACTGAAATTATATCATTAAAAATAACAAATTTAATTCTATTTTTTTTCTAAATGTGATATTTGATCCAAGAAAAATTTAAGTTTGAAGGCTGTGACTTTGTTACTCTGTACTTATTCGTTGTACTCTACTATTTACTGCTGTACACTGTACATTTTAAAAAGTCGTATTGACTGGTGGCCGTAGCAGCATATCAGCGTTGTGGCCTGCCTCACAGCTCGCAACAATATGCTGAGCTAAATAGGTCCATTAGGTCCATAAGTCCTAATGTCCATTAGGTGTCCATTGTTATTGCGACACATAACTTCATACTTTAATCATTTTGTTACTCTTTGTAAGTGCATGAAAGTTTTAGCGCCTCGGCCCATTATTTTTTTTATTTTTGTTACTGTAAACCAAATGTTTAACAGTTGTGTGTGTTGCTTTATTACAACAAATAAATTATTCGTTCATTCATTTTAATGATAGAATGTCAGTGTTAAGAGAGTGGAAGTATCAGTGTTTTACTTATCGCCGTATAAGCCTATTCCATAACCACTGATTACGCTAGTATTATATCTGTGACACGATTAATGAATTTGGATCACGCATCTAAATTTCATTTGTTTATCGTATGAAGTAGTAAAATCTGCACGTATTGTAGATATATTTTTTTGGGACTTTTATCCGTATTCGGACATGTCAACCCTATGTGCACGTATACGAAATCTGTATCAGTACCTACTGTGCATTATCCTTCGTACAGTACAGTGTACACAATAAACCAGTCAACTAACTTAAAACCATGCCATTGTAGGCCTTACTACTAACATTATATTGTCATAGATACAGATTTATCTGTTGCTAACTACATATATACTCCGACCTCATTCCAGGTGGAATTATATTACATGCAAGTTACTATGCGATGTGGGTGAAATAGGAGACCCGCTTGCAATCGAGATGATCGTGTGTACTTACCAAATAACCCTTTATTTAATAACAGTGTTTCGAATATTGGTTATTAGCCGGCCGTGTGGTGTCGGCCGGCTTAGAATAGCACTTACAACACACTTATAGGAATTACATCACCCCTAATAGACTGCGCTCGCTAACCCGCTTAGGCAGCGTGGTGCTTTGAGGCCGTACCACGAGGGCAGAGGAGACCCGTGTCCAACAGTGGACAATAAAAGGGCTGAGTACGGTATATTGGTTATTGCAAATCATTGATACGCAACTTTTTATATATCTACATGGATATGTGACAAATGTACAGACAATCCACCAGAGCATAAACGGATATGACAGTATTCGCTTATCATCAGACGTTAACTTAATCAACAGGTGTTGGCTTATTATCTAGGCTTACCATGACAAGTCATTGCAAATGCGCTGTCTATTTTTAGAAATTCAGATGAAACGTATTTAATTAGGCCTTTAATTTAAGTATTGGGCCTTTTCTAATGGGGATGTTCTTGACATTGGAATGAGATGCAAGTATGAATTTCTTTCATGCTCCTTAGTAGATGAGATTGGATTGCTATGGGGAAGAATGGGCAAATATTGTTAAATGAAACAAAGCTAGAAGCGATCAATAACGGCCTAGTTCTGCACAGAATTAAGAATACCCTTAGTACGGCCGGAATAAAAGAATAGCATAAGTCCAAATTTAATGCTTGTTTCTAATCTGACTTTTATATTATTTCGGTTATTTAGTAACAAATATAGTGAGGACAACGAAATATCAAATACAAAACTAATTTTCGTTGTCCACACTGTCACTGAGATTGTCACTGTCCACAGTCCCCGTGGGGGATTGTTAGTGGGGACAACGTTACCTACCAGACTCATTTCGCTAATCAATAATGTGACTTGAGTGCATCGCATCCGTTCTCTTTATTAACTATATCGTTAAATGGACAGTCTTCGAAGTTGCTTCAAGCTAAATGATTCGGAATTGAATACAATTGTGCCTTAACTCCCAACGGATGCAGTTTGCACATTGGACCGCCGGCCGTGGAATGCGGCAGTGCACCGCTCCGACAGATAAGCCTCGAGACGCTCATTAATATTATGTAATACTAACGGTCTAGCCTGGATCCGTCCGAATAACATTCGCAGTTTGCAGATTTTGCGACTTGCGTTGGTTAGAGTCACGAACAAGGAATAAATATATATAACTACTAGGGAAGGTCCAAAATACATCTATATAACTATCGCGCTCTCTATCGATTTCTTTAAATTACCGTATTACTCGTGTACCACTGCATATCTCACCATCAAAATTAATGTCTTGTCGAAATTCGCTTTTTTTCAATGAAACAAGCGTCTGTTACTGGATCTATACCTCTTCTTGGGAGACGTCTATACCTCTTCCAAGACCCGTCACCACACTGTCGACTACTCTTCTTATTCAGCCACTACCGGCAACCTTCTTTAAGCTGTCACTCCATTTTCCATTTCTCAACGGTAATCAGTTCTGCGACAGATATTACTACGAGTAAAATCACGCGAAATTCTCAACAACCTGTCCCACTGCCCAATAAGAGCAACAGAAATATCCTCTGGTCTTCTTATCCTCGTTAACATTGATCTACTACAATGGTGCTCGTTAGGCTTTGAATAATTTCTTTCATAAGGTCTCACCAAAGACCTTTAAACTCTTATAGTACAGGGAATCCTTTGAATCTAAGCGATGTTTTTGTAATATGTGACTGTTGAGTAATCTTTGAAGCGGGCCGTGTCTCATTTTCTTTGACTTGAGATAGCCATTTAGCTAGCTATAAATGGTAGTTCGGACCACACGCGATGTGACTCAGAATGACTTGATTCATGATTGTACAAAAGGAAGCGGACCGACAGATGTAAGGTTAATCGATTATCTTATCACAATCATCACGCACAAAAAACACTGAAGTTTAATAAACTATCAATATTAAACCATAAAACGCCTAATCCATAATTTTTACAATAATAAAAAAACTTCACTTCTCGAGTTCCCGCCAAAAAGTCATGAAACGTATTAATGGATATAGATCCATAAGTAGATTTAATTAGCTTTTATTTAAACGAGCAGCAAAACAATGTCGTACTAATTAAGCAGCAAGTCGTGATCAATAAAACAAAACTTGTTTTTGAATAAGTAAAGTAAATAATTTTAAATTACTTAGAATGTCATTTTACTAAGCCGACGCCGTGGGACCCCTATTTCTTAATAGTCACCAGATAACCTAAATCTACAACCCACCTTTAAAAGGAATTGGGACATTTTTGTATGGAGCCTGGCATATCACCATTTAAAAAAAAAATCGATTTAGCAGCCGCCAACCATCGAAAGCCAAGAACATCGAAACAAACTAAAAATGTGCTTAGGTAAAATCTCATAGAACGTCTCGGAACTGAGACAATCAAGGTCAAATTTATAACTCTCAATGTTGTCTCCGTTTCTAAACGTTTTAGAAAACGTTTCTGCAGCTTGTTTAATTATTTCTCGAATTAATTACCTAGAACAATCGACTCTGAAAAGTCCCAGACATTTTACGAATCCTTTTTGTTAACTAGTGAGTTTAGCACTATTACGTGAATAATATTCTATTTAGTCAACCGTATATTTATGCATCTGTGTTGGTGCACTGTAGATTAATATCTATGGTTGTTTATTAGTAGGAAATAAGTTTGTCTATGGTTCACGCTCTATTGGTTTTGTGTCAATGCAAATAAAAAGAAATGATTTCGGAAGAAAAATCAAGTTTTATTGTTTTCACCAAGAACTATTCTTCATTTATTTTCCACTGCAGCACATACTGGAGCGCCCTCTGCATCCAGAGAATACCTGCTCTGACACTTTTGAACACTACGCACAAATGTCATCTTTATAGGTAGTTATTTGCCAGAGCTTTTTGAGTATCTACCGGATGTCCACGAACGTAATTTAGGTACAACTCTTTCGCATAAATCCGGTGTTATCGGGACGGATAACAACTCTATCCGTAAAGGAGACTTGATAATATTCGTAATTAGTTTTGTAATCAAATGTCTCGTAACATGAAATCGTCTATTAAGTATTAAAATTTGAATTAATAATCAATAATAGGATTAGTCACATAATGTGAAATCATCCTCCTACAAACAAACAACGCTGGTTCAATGTCCGTTAACACCTTCCGCAATAAAGTAAGTTTAACGACAAATTCCTATGGATTAAAAAGTACGCCGCGCGCATATCTATGTGCCACAAACGGAACCATTTATGGAAAAGGCTATATCCTATGGGAAAGAATAGCCATACCGCGTTGCATAAATAACGTGACTGATTAAATGAGATATTACAGCAAGAAGTACCTACTAAGAACAGAGTATATACGTGTCATAATCATAACACTGATTAAATTATTAGTGATTATACACGTTCGTAACCATCCTAGGTCTGTAAATTAAACTGCAAATCTAGTATTCTTTTAGCCGATATGGGTAAGCTACTCTAACACAGAATATGTATAATAAGTACTATATAGGTACCTACTTTACTCCAACCGATCAGTATTTTATTATTTTAAATTCCGGACGAATTATGTAGGTAGGTATTAACTGTTATCTTTTTCCTTGTTTGGACCTTGTTACTTTGGTACTTGGACCTTGGTAACCTTGTTACCTTTGTCGGTTGGTCGAATCTTTCATTTATTCCATTTCATGGGGATCATCCTGCTAAATTGCAAGGTATCCCTTTTGCCAGGGCTCATTTCCTACAAAACCGCAACAGATGAAGGGCAGCAATATTACCGGTGCGAGAGACGTAGCACAGCGATTACCAAAATTTAATAAAGATCACCGAAGTCTGTAATAAACAGACATATTATAGAAAGAATCTAATAACTATAGATATGAAAACTCGTTTTTGAAAATCTACCAAAGAAAATAAGTAAAACTACTTTTAAAATTACGATTTAAAATGAAACCGTTGACTGACAGCCACAAGTGACATCTACGTTAGTACCTATACAAAATATATTAACGTGTGCATAGGCTTTTGTTAAATTAAAATATTTGAAAGATTACTCTTTATTCTATCTTTACTTGAGACTTCTTAATTTTCTTTCTGTTTTCTTTCTAGAAAGTACTCTTAAGTGATTCATATTTAACTTTATACCTTCCCATGGGTAATTGTTGGGAGTATGTTAGAAGTTGAAACAGAAGATATCCTCAACAAGAAATATAAATTGATCTCTTCAAAAAATTTCAATGAATTTATGAAAAGATTAGGTACAGTTTTTGTCAATTTTTATATAGAACAAAACCTAAGAAGCATTTAGTTACCTGCGATACCGCTTAGAACGATATTTCCCTGTTAAAAATCATCTAATTTAGTAAAATTTAGTCTTAAGATATTCAAATATCTTAATATTCCAAAATTGCGGCAATAAATACAGATATAAATAAGTATTGACGTAGCAGATCAAATGTTAGCAATAATTTCTTTTCCTACTTTCAGGTGTGGGCCTCATCACGCGTAAGGCGGCGAACGCAGTCACTCCCACAGTGGAGCTGCGCAAAGATGGCGAACAGTTCGTGCTGGTGACGTCCTCCACCTTCAAGACGACCGAGATGAAGTTTAAACCCGGAGAGGAGTTTGATGAGGAGCGTGCTGATGGAGCCAAGGTAAGACACAAAAATGTTTTCATGAGAGGAAAAGCAGTAGAAAACGATCGTCTCAATGCGAGACTTCCACAGCAATAAAGGTCGTACTCTTATAATCGAGTAGAATTACTCGATAAGCGTTCATATAGATGCCGATCGCAACTGTAAAGAGTTTTCACCTCCATATACCTACGCGGTTATAAAATCCACTGGTCATATTGACCGTGTCGTTTCTTTACAGTTAAGTACAATGTAATTAATTGTACACGACCGATGTACAATTAAGCAGAAAATAAATAACATGGGTGTGCTGCCGACCTTACAGAATCCTGTTCATGACTTTAATTATAATTATAATTAATTTAATTATATTTTTAAGGAATTATAATACATAGACTTAAGAACCCTAAGAAAACTTATAAAAAATTCCACCTCTAAACTCTTAATTTTATTGCGGACTACTTGCTATATACTTAAAATCGATTATATTTGGTGATTCCAGGTCAAGTCCGTGTGCATATTCGAAGGCAACACGCTGAAGCAGACCCAGAAGGCTGATGACGGCACAGTGGTCACGTACATTAGGGAGTTCGGGCCTGAGGAGATGAAGGCTGTAAGTTTGTATTTCTACCGCAATAATAATATGTAATTAATTAACCTGTGGACTGCGACCGATAGCGACCTGTAATCGTTATCCTGCACGAAGAAGCAATGATTAGCGATATTCTACCTGTACCACAACGAGAACACACACGTATTTATTTCATACACAATGTTATAGCCTCGTTTCTAAACGAGTGGGTTTACTGTTTTATTGTTGTTTTATTGTAGCAAGCTAAAATTATTGGCCAATTTAAAAAAAGAACACATTCTGTGAGAATACGTTACTGGAACACATACGAGCACGTAACTGGAGAGAATTGTGATAGGGATAGAAAATTGTATAAGTATGTACACTTCGTTAGACATACATACATCTAGTGCAAACTAAACTACCGAATAGTAGTAGTATTCTGTGAGTATGAGCTAACATGGCTAATCGGACGCGCCCAGCAGCTGTGGGATTGTAGCGTTTGCAGCGTGCATCCACATCCTTCAGTCCGAGCAGTCTGTGGTAGTGATGGGTAACTCCGGAGTTAATGAATTAAAAGAGTTGAATCCGCGAGGGGACTAGAAACCTTTAGTTACTCCACCGAACTGTTACTAAGTCCGAGGAGTTATTAACTCCGAGGACTTACTTATTCTTTTGACGTTTTGTTTTTGGTTGGATTGTGGCGCGACCTTTTTTTTTTAGGATAGGTGTATCAAGAGTGAAATCCCTTAATTGTTTCATTTACTCCTTACTACTTACTACTCCAATCGTCGGAGATTACTCCTCGATGGCGCGACCTTTTTTTTTTTTAGGATGTATCAAAAGTTAAATTGTTGAATTGTTCCATAGAGCTTCTTTTTTTCCTTGTGCTTGATTACCCAGCACTAGCATCGATAGTGATTACGTAAAAGAGTTAAGGAGTTACTAAGAGGAGTTGGATCCGCAGGCGGAGTAGGATTAGGTGAGTTAAACTACTCCGAAAAGTCTTGATTACCACTAGTCTGGGTGAATTATAGTAGTCGTGGGTATTCACGACTCCTCGGAGTGTTTCGGCTCACTTAATCCGGCTCTGCTCTCGGATTCGACTCCTCTTAACGATTCCTTGACTCCTTTGATTCACCTACTTATATTATATAAGAGGGACTCATTCGCTTTGTATCATGTTCGTTCATGTCACTCATCAATCCAAAAATGAAAGGAATAAATAACTCCTCGGAGTCGATAACAATTGCCCGGAATCATTAAGTTTCGGCTCCGCTCGCGGTTTTGGATCTTTTGATTCATTGAATCTGGAGTCACCCATCGATAGCTGAATTACACTTCGAGAGCGTACAACGCCTTGCGAGTTCAATATAATAATGCCGTTAAGATGCTGGGCCTGATACGCTTCTGTGGTGCCTCGGGGATGTTTGCTGCCGAGACCACGGACGATTTTTATACGATTAGCCTAAAAAGAGCAGCATCCCTGTGGCGCAGGATGCGGGACAGCACCAACAGAATCTTGATGGCGATTGCAGACAGGACGGATTGTCTCATTCAACAATTTAATGGACTTGTAAAATAGACCGATAAGTTACGATTGTTCCTTAAGGAAGTAAGGAAGTTATAAATTTAAAAAAAATTAGATTATAAATATAATTTAACCTTGATAATGATTTTGAGGGGGAGAGTGACCGCTGGAATCCTCCAACAGCCGCTGGGCGCGCTCGACTGGCCACATTACCCCTCTCTCACAACAGAAGACTACCTTGAAATGTACTGCATTTAGGGAAATGCATAAAGTGATAAAATGGGCTTTATCTTATTTCCCTAATGTACGTACGTATTTCGGTGGTGAATGAGATGTGCCAGAGCCCATTCCCATCCTATCCCTCCCCGTTTTCCCAAGCCTTTCTCCAAATCCATTCCTACGTCTGCAAAGGTAGAAAGCGCATCCGGGGGCGTGACAACGTTTGTCATTTTGGACTAATGTTGGCATGTATCACATATGTTTATGGGCGACAGTATCCACTTACCATCAGATGGAATGTATGCTCGTCAGCCGCCGTTCGTCCATAAAAAACGTATAAAATACAGTAAAAGTAAATTATTCTTATTAAAGTTTGAATATTTGAAATCTTGATGTTTCCAATGCGCTCACTGAATTATTGTTTCTATTTTTATAACCCATATGTGAAATACGGTGTGTATTGTGCACGTATTGATACTCGTAAACCTACTTTAATGTGTAACCTTTTTAATATACAATTATTGTTATTCCCAATAAATAAAAAAAGTCTTGTGCTAACCCTATCTATGAAAATTATATTTGAAATAAATACATAATAATAATAATTAATAACAATTGCCCTTTTCCCAGGTAATGACTGCGAAGGATGTGACCTGCACCCGAGTGTACAAGGTCCAATAATAAACGTGAAGACTGCGGGCCCGGTGCCCCAAACTACATTAATATAACAACTATTACATAAATTATGTTATTTAGGGTTCGCGTGATTAGTATGTATCGGACTTTGGCTTCTAAACCATTGGCAATTAATTATATGCTCCGTGTGTTTGCCAAAGTTAGGTGGAAGAAAGCAGTTGTTGTATAAGTTTTTTCAGTGCATATTTAAATAAAGTTTTTGTATACCTACCTATTAATTGTTGTATTATTTGAGAGAAATAATTGAATAATCAACAGAAAATAACAATTTCTGGTTTTCTGGTGAATTTCTGGTTCAATAATGAAATAGGAGGACTCGGCCAACTTGGTGGATAACATTCGAGGTAATTTAAAATATCTTTTTGGTTCTTTTTAGCCTGGAGTTGCGTCCTACTGATTTTTATAGAAATAAGACTGCACACGAGCATACAGTCTACCTGATAGTAAGTGGATACTGTCGCTCATGGATATCCGCGGTAAATGCCAACTTCAGTCCAGAATGACTAAAGATTAGCACAACGGACGCCGGATGCGCTGCCTACCTTTGAAGATTTAGGAACGATTTTTTCTCACATAAGCACGTATTGTGACGTCATATGTGACGTCGCACATATTGAACAAAATGACCTTATTGTTAATATGGACTTTGAGACTGATTAAGTATTCACTAAAATCTCAACATCTGAGAAACTAGAACTGAGAATAAGATGACTTCGCCGTATTCTTAAAGCCGTATAATGAAAACCACATACATACCATACCATCAGTCTGTATCTCTCCATTGCTGGATATAAGCTTTTTCCAAGGATCCAAACTTACTTGGAACGTACCACAGATAATAATTATTTATCAAAATTGTCATAGTTACATTTTTAAAAATCCATAAACAATAGTTTACATTTTTCTCTGTCTTGAACAACAGCTTCAATAATTATAAACAGATTTAACGACATGAACTTAATATTGGGCCGCGGCTTTGCCTGCAGTAACACAATTTCCAAGTTAGTCTGACTGTTTAAATGTAGCTAGATTATAATACATAGGGTACACCTCGATGATTTCATCATATATTCTTACGATTTTATAGACCACGAGTCGCAGATGAACAGAGTGAATGGACACTATCCTCCTTCCGCGATATTATGTCAACATTAGTCACTATTGACAAGGGTTGGCACGGCTTTCTGATGCGCTGCCAAACTTTAGAGATTAAGGATTGAATTTGGAAAAAAGATTGGGATTGGAAGAATTAGAAAGAAGATATACTATCATCATGACTTCTTAGTTTTAAAACTACTGAATCGATTTCGATAAAGTACCCTACTATTTTTCTGGGATAAACACGTTATTTAATAGAAGAAATAGCAAAAAAATCGGCTCAGTAGATCCAGAGATTAGTACGAACAAACTACCTACAAGGTGTAACCGATAAATTTTTGAAGCTTGAATGAAACCAGGAATTAATTTTATTATTGACACCGTTTACTACACAGATCTAATATATATGCTACCGCTTTATTAAGCTAGTTGACACGAAAACTATTTGTTTTTTTTATTTTCGTATATATCTACAATACATGCCTATACATTTATGATTTTACTCCACAATAATGTCCTCTGAGAAACGCGCGGCATTCGAACTCGCAACAAAAATACTGCGAAAGAAAATTAATACTGTACATCTGTAACTAGCGTAGCTAGGAATTTCCTAAATTATTGCTGAGAAACTCAGTGAAGTGATGAAATTCAAAATGATAAATTATACATATTATTCAAAAGCATATTCAGTTTGCCATCTAACGTCAAAACTATTATCATTTAATTGGTGCTACTCACCACTAGATGTCACTAAAGATTAATAAAAGTGCCATCTAAACAACGATACTTTTATTTTTACTCCCTGGCAGTAGATGTCACATGTACCACTTGATATTTATTATTAATTTACATTTTGTATGTATTTTGACTTTTTAAAAAATAAAAGTAAAAATTAAAGAATGTAAATATCACGTTTAGGATTTGGTTGTAATATTAGAATAATTATTACTGTACTATTTTTTTATATGGCAACATAAACATTTGACAGACACAAGTTTTAAACACACTTTCCAACTACATACACTAGTAAACACTGTGTTTAATAGCAGAAAAAACAGCTTCTCTGATATACTAGTATTACCTTACCAAATATAAGAGGTAGGTTACTCTAAACACAACACGCTAATAAATTATCATCATAAATTATTCAGGTTATACCGTTTTGCGGGCGTTGCTCGTCTCGTCTCGCCGTTTTGTTTAGTTTATCTACTGCGATAGTAGTGGATAATACTTTCTGATTATTTCTTATGGAACGCGAATTATCGACATCTGTCAAATTAAAATCGTCCGTATTCTGCGCGAGAAGTGGATTTTGTGTGATATTTGTGTTTTTGATTACGATGCCGGTGTTATCTAATATTTAATTTCTGGTGAACATCGAACTATGTGGATATAATGTTAGGAATTTGTGGTGTTGTGTTTTGTGTATAAAACTGGCCTCTGTACCTTTTGTGGTGATAGTACAGTTGCTTTTTGGATATAAAAATACGCACAAGTAAGTAAATATTTACATTATCTGCTCGTACTACTATTTTAACTGTAGGGCCCTAAATTAAGGCCGCCTTAATAGTTTCATCTAACGTGTTAAAAGAATTTAAATATTGAATCAGGTTCATTTTGAGGGTGTAAAGTAATATGTAGTAACAATGTTCTATTTATTTTCTTTATAAAATAATGTAAAGTGTTGGTATTCAAATAATGAAATTTGGAATGTATGGCATATTGTACGTCAAAATAACACTCACTTGATCAGACAGTATTTTAAAATTACTGTATGTATTTAAATAAAGTAATATTGCAAAGATATTTGTTATTAACCATTTTGTTATTATCTACCTGCCTCAGGTTTATGCACCTATTGCCTTTGCCTTACATACTTATTATTTTTATATTTTTATAAATATAATACCTTATTTTTATAAAAACCTTTTTATACTACCTATAGTACAAATATTATTCCCATAAATAAAGAAGGTGACTGAAATGTGTAAATATAATAAATAAATACCTTTTGCTTGTAGCTTAGCCTGCTTAAGCTCTGATTTTGTCTAAATCTTTTATTTTGGTTCATTCTGTCACAAAATTCACTACATTTTTAAAAATATTATAAAACCCACTGTATAAATTACTGGATGACAGTAAAATATGCTACAGATTTAAACTGGTACCTAGCTTCTGAACCCAAATAATATACTGACATCTTTTATAAAATGTATTATCTTAGAAAATGAACCTTATTGTTGGTTCTAGTTTCCCAGTGAATTTAGTGAAATCTTAAAAAAATAACAATGTTTGTATTAATTTATATTAAAAACTAGGAGTGACTTGTATGCCTGGATACTAGAGTATGTGTGGTTAGCTTGATTCCCGTGGAAACTTTATAATTGATCTGTATAAAAAGTAATGTATGACATTATACCAAGTTTCATTAAATCCATCTAGTGGTTTTGCATGATGTACATTTATACAGACAGACAGCATAAAAAATGTTTATTTGACTTTGTGTCACTTTTACTTTAATAGGGCAATAATTTATTGTAAATAAAAAATATCAAATATACAGATATGATTCTGTTACTATTTTATCATATGTACAGATCAGATCTTAACCATGTTTATGTTGATGTTGAATCCTGAGAAAACAAGGTTTTAAGTAAGTAAAGTGATTAGATGATTTGTTCTAGCAAGCACTATGACCCTTTCTTACTTGTATCAGTCTATAACATCCCACTGCAGAACACAGGCCTCACTGTGTTTACTTTTAATCCATGTTGTCTCCTTTAAGTAGAATGACATTTATATAATAATCACTATTGCATGTGACTGCAACAATTATAATATGACCTTTTATTCTGTTGGTGACCTTTAATATCTATACATGTTATAATACAATAAAATGGGTGAGTCTATACATTGACTTAATTGAAAAATAATTGGGGGTCTCTTTACAGAATTACAGAACCCAACAATATTTAAAATGTTTGTCTGTCTGTATATCTTTTTGTTTGAGCATCACGTAAAAACTACGGAATAGACTTTGATCAGATTTTCACTAATGTATAGCTAAGTATCCAGAAGAAAAACTGGTATATTTGTCATCTTCATAGGACACAAGGAAGTTCAGTTATAGAGGAAAATATAAAAGTTACTTTTAATAAATAGAATAACTCAAAAACTACTGAATGGATTTTCATCTGTGATATCCATCATGTCAGTACTTTTACAGGTATTAAAAATCTTTTACAGCTGCTTGGTCCATGCGAGTGAAAGTGCAGGTAGAAGCTAGTAAATAATTAAAATCTTAACCAAGTCCATAAGTCCCTACTAATGATTGCTCAGATATAGTTCAGATTCATCTCAAATAATATATTATAATGCTTGTGTTTAATATAGATTTATGTTTATTCCATCCCACTCATCCTTAATTATTAACACAGGTCTTTAATAAGGTTAAATAGATTACCATGTTTACATTATCGTTTGTGATAATCATTATCACAAGTGTGTCACATGGAATACTCCACTCAGCTGCTTTTATTTATAAAATACTAGTTAACTGGCGACTTGGAGAAATAGACATTGATAAGAGTGTTCTTGGCTGAGATTGTATGGTTGGAAACTGCAGATTATGTAGACTCCACCACGCCTTTACTGGCACTTAAAGGTCAGTTCATAAATTCCAAGTCATTATCATGGAATAATTCAATTTATCCCAACCCTGGTATGAACTGCAATTATGAATACCTACCTTGTTATACAAAATCTGCTATATTTTCAGAACTGATTCAATTTTAATAAATATATAAAACCTTGAATATAGCGTAGCACGCTTTCCGGCTAGGTGGACTAATTACTTGAAGAAAGTCACATACAGTAACTAGACAGAGAGCTGAACACCGTGTGGTCCTTAGGAGAGGTTTGTATCCAGTAGTGGAGAAACACAGTCTGATTGTATGTTCTTCTTCTCTTCTTCTTTTCAGCCCTTGGACGTCCACTGCTGGACATAGGCCTCCCCCATTGTCCGCCATGGTATATTGTCCGCCATGATTGTATGTTATGGTATATAAAACCTTGAGAACTCTGAACAAGTTCAGTATAATATATCTCATATTGGAAATATATACTAATCTTATCAATGTATTTTATTCTAAGTTGCCAGTCTAATAAAAGTTGATTGAGATTATACCTACGACTTTTCCCTTTACGTGAAGGCTATACAAGCATGTTCACCTTACGTCCTTCCGGTTCCGACGCGGGTGCGGGTCGGGTGAGGG
Organism: Sesia apiformis; assembly: GCA_914767545.1. Lineage (NCBI taxonomy): Eukaryota > Metazoa > Arthropoda > Insecta > Lepidoptera > Sesiidae > Sesia > Sesia apiformis. The sequence goes on from OU611968.1 coordinate 4,885,469, forward strand.
GCGAGGGGGACGCAATCGATACTCCCCCGGCTGGCTCTGTCAGCTGGGCGCCCAAATATTACATTTACTTAGCGTTAGAATACGGCGAAGGCGTTTTTCTTACCAGTATTCTATCATCCATTGTTGGACACTGGCCTCCCCCTCACATTGTCTTATGCATGTATTGTATGGCCTTAAAACGCCAGGCTAGCCAAGCGGGTAGCAAGTCCACTCATAGAGGCGGTGTTGGTCGCCCAACGGTAAGGGGGTGGTGTTATTCGCCGGCCAACACCACGCGGCCAGAGATTCTGTAAATTACCTACTGTCTGCTTTATTAGAAGCCTCGTGTATACGTAAAGTTCGTCTACCTTAACTGATTTTGTCAACGAGGTTATTACAAACGGACGTTTGGCAAAAAGCAGATACGTGCCTTTAGTAACAATACGAAAATAATATGAGTAAACGTGTCCACCTCAGAGCGCCTCATTTCTATTGCGCAAATGTACGAAAACTAACAGAAGCGTATCTTTTGTGTATTGTGTAAATGAAATATTTACTCAAAGGGCGAGTTCTATAAGCGTTGACACAGTGTCTCACAGAAATCTATTAAAATTCACAGGTGCAATGCAACCAGCCCTTTCAGTATCCACTGTTGGACATGGGCCACCTCATGCATCAAGTCCTGTACATGTTTAAGGCTTTTTCACGCTGGCCAAGTGGGTTGGCTAGTCCATTCTTTTAGAGATGGTGTATGTAGTTCCTGAGCGCTTGTGGTAGCCGCTTTGTTATCCCCGAGTCGCCTTCTACGACATCCACGGGACGAGATGGGGTGGTGCATTCTATAGGCGGCCGACACCACTCCACACAAACTAGATTAATAATACAAAAGAGAAGAAAAGAATAATTAATGTGTCGCTTCGCCTCCAAAGCCTCATCGAGGTACACCAGCTCCCGTTACATGTAGCTCGGTGAACCTTCAGAGGTCGATGGAATCCAGTCTGCCACCAATCATATTCAGGATTCCCCCTTTACGCATTAATGAGAAAAAGTGGTCCTCATTTCATAAATTGTCTATTCTATACGTGATTCTAGCTGAGCAATTCCATAATTATTTACATGATGCTATTTTATTGTACAGACAAATGATAAAAATATGTAGTTACAAAAGAAAATACGTACAAAAGGGGGTTTATCCCTTGAGGAGATTTCGACCAGCAAACCTGCGAGAGCGATAGGTGACCAACGAAATGGGCAGCTATAGTGCGTACTTAATTATTTTTTTTATAGAGAAGTGGGCGGACGAGCAAGCGGTCCCACGTGGTGGTAAGTATTACCCGCAGCCCATGGACATCTGCAACACCGGGGGGCATGCGGGTGCGCCGCCGATCTTGCAAAATCCTATTCACAGCTTTCTTGAAGAACCCCATCCTATAATTACTTATTACAACCACTGCCTTTATATTTCTAATACATATTACATACTGATAATATATTATTATCTGAAAGAGTGGACTCGCCAACCCGCTTAGCCAGCGCGAGCGTGGCGTTTTATGGTCAGACAATAGTCATGCATGAGACAATGTGCATGAGGAAGCCCACGTCCAGCTGTGGATATTGAAAGCGCTGGTTGCATTTATATTATTTATTATACGATTTCATACATACATATATGTCTGAGCTCTTTAGTTTATCAAAAAATTTAATACGGAATTCAATTAACCGTATCTATGTATTAGTTTCATTTCAGTACACAAGCACTCAGATAACCTTCGACAAGCTGTTTTTGACATTCAGTCAATACAATCACGTCACGCCGTCCGATTGACAAACCTTTGATTGAAAAACGTGTACTACAGATATACAGTAAGAACTAAAATTTGATTTTTATTTAGATAAATTACTATATTACAGTTATAATTTATTCTACACCAAAACATAAGAAGAGAGTAATTAGAACACACATTCACTCAAGCTTCTATCCGCTTCTATCAAGTAATTAGAAGCGGCGTTATCACTACATCGATTTCTTCCAGGCAACGTTTGGGCGGTATAACGAGCAGTCTGTAGGAGTCTGTAACGAGAAGAAATGTACCGGTATCGGGTCGAATGGACTCTTTCCTAAGTTCCATCAGAACGCCTATTTTTTTAGCTTGACATGCTTTAACTGTTTGTTAAGACTATTATTTTTAAAGACCTTAAAATTTGAAAGATTGGAATTTGTAGTTATATTGTAATTGACTGCAAAAAAGTTAGCTAACAAGTTCAAATATTGTTATATTTTTCATCATTTTGTATTTTTGCTTTAACTAAATAATTAAATAAACTTTTACATAACAATGAAGTCTGTGATTCGATACGATATTTGGACAAATAGATCCTAGTGTCGTATTACATACGATATCGATCTGAGATATCGATACAAACAAAAATATTGTGCATCCCTACTTTAAAGCGATTCAAATTGGAGTAAGATTAACCATGACGTAATTTGTATATATATATATGCATGTGCATGTTAACATACCTAATTAAATATAAGCGATGATGAGTTATGCTCCTACGCAGAATAGAAACGGGTTACATAATATTATGATGATGTCTTCATAATTGACATTATCAGCTATTTGAATCTGAAGGTTGTCACTTTTATGCATATTTTTTGTGACGTAATTCACGACCGGTGACTCTTGAAAGGCCATTAGGGCCACAAGAATTTAGACATGCCGAAAAAAAAAATTGTGACGTAATTTCATGTCCAAAAGTTTTATATTTTCCTTCTGCATTGTCTTCATGATCACTCATATAACTTCTTTGGATATGGAGGCGATCATAGTTGCTATGTTCTTTTTTTAAAACTTTATGGTGATTCCGTCTAATGAAAGAATATACATATGTATTTTGCCTTCCTAATTTTGAAAATGAAATTATAATCGATTCGGTACGTGGACAATGAGGAGTGTTAATACATTATCGTTATTGTTGTTGCTCTTTATTGTACTTATAATGAATTGTTACAATAAGACATAACAATTTTACCGCAAGTATAAAAGCGGACTTATTCCTAGAAGGAATCCAGTGAATCTAACAATAATCGAGAGGAGTAAAATCATATAATATAATAACGATAACATATAACTACAACATATAATAATTATGGTTCTTGTGGTATTTCGTAATAAAAGTACGATTTTTCTATATTTTCACAAAGTTCTTAATTGAATATTTCAGTGATAAAAAACATCACTTCAACATATTAAGTTGTAGCCAGCGTAGGTACATAATTTGGCTAATGACTGTACTTTTTAATTACTGGCGCTTGTAATTAAAATGAGCAGTGCGCTGACGCCTACTTCATCTCAATGTCACCCAGTCGAACTGTAACTTGTTAACATGTGCAATGCACATTACAGACTGTGACGTCACACTGCAGCGCAATGCGGCATGAATTACATGTGACTCTATTTAGATGTCCAGACGTTCTGAATTTATTTTTGAAGCAATTTTATTAGGTTTTAAAAGGATTTAATTTACAATTAATAAGTTATTGTATATTAGTAGCTAGAAATAACTGAAATGGGCAGCAAAAATTGTGAATGGGCAGCAAATCGATGACATCAAATATAAAAAGTAGGTTAAATTCTCTAGGGACAATAAAGAAATAGAAATCCGTCGACTTTGTGATTAATTGATTATATACTTAGTAAGTAATTTAAAACTTTTTATTTTGGTTATTCAAAAATAATTTGTTTTGTTGATCATCATAACTTGTTGCTCGCTTAAATGCAAACCATTAATAACTTAGTTGAGACCATAAACGTCAACACTGATGTTTATTTATAACCAGAGACTTAACACCAAATAGATAAAATACTTATTTTTTTTTGGAAATATTGCATGTTGTTTGTAAATAGACATTGAATAAATAAGTCTTGAACATATTATAAAAAAGGGTCACAATATCTACTTTTAAGTTACATTTGAACAAAAACAAGGATATTCAACAAAACGGAATTTGCAAAGACACACGATCGACTTTTATAATATCAAACCAAAGTGTATTAATCTGTAGTAATTTCATGATGACCTTTGATGACCCACTTGTATGGTCAAAACAATTAGTGTAATGACACATTTCTCACGCGTTGCCAGGAAGTACCTGTTATGTATGTTCCAACATAATCGTATAACCAGTGTCGTTTCTTATACCTACCTTATTCTGAAGATAGGATTTTAAGCCATTTTAAAAACTTACGTAACAATGATCCAATCAAAAGTTAAAAAAATGCCTACTCATACTACATTGTTTAAAATACTTGCCGATTAATTTTTATTTTCTATTTATTTAAGAAGTGATCAGTCACAAAAGCAAATGGTTTCAACTAAGATAATTTATACAAACAGACTTCAAGTTCCTTGAAAATGATATTTTTTTGCATTATAGGTCTTGCATAAGCTAATGTTAGAAGTGTCTATCGCTCGAACGTGAAGAATCATGTTAAAATTGACTTTTGATATATTTTTGGTGAATTAAGATAATTATTTAAGATTTCATAAAGAATTTAAGAGACTAAATATGCCTGCTCTCCAGAGGATCGTTTACAACTGATTTTATGGTCCCGGCAGGAAGTTATATTAATTGTAAATATGCAACAGCTTTATTTTTTCTAGATTCATTTGGAATTAAACTAAAGGAAAAGTTTGAATAGTCAGTGTTAATTACGCGTACTTTACTCCGTGACTTCGACAACTTTTCTTTGAAAAAATAGAAAAATGCATTTGTATAGTTTTCTCAGATCTAGGTGCTATTAGGGCATTGCAGAAGCAAATTACCATAATGCACCTCATTCCTCCGGCTTCTGTGGTGGTTACGAGTTGCACAACGAAGTCTAAGCGATACAATGGCATTGCGTGAAGTCGTTCTATAGATTTATGTTATTATCTATCGTCGTGGCCTATTGGTGAAAAGGAGCAAATTGAGTGTGACAAATGTCATTCTAAATTATAAAATATGGTTGCAAATATTTTCATTAGCTACCAAAAAGCATTGGTCACATATTTTAAAACTAGCTGTTGCCCGCGACTTCGTCCGCGTAGACTAGTTTATAAACACCGTCTTTAAATTGATATAACTTTATTATTTATGAACTGATTGAAATAAAACAAACACTAAATTTTAAGTGAACCTTACCACAATACATTAGTGAAAACCGCACCCAAATCGGTTAAGCCGTTTCTAAGATTAGCGCGCACAAACGCACAGACAAACAGACAATAATTCTAACAATCATTGTTTTGGGTTCTATTTCGTTGATAAAGGCCCCCAATAATAGTTTTTCTCATATATCTTCCATGTACAGACAGCGATCAGTTACATTTTTATTATATGTATAGATATAGATAGATATTCACTATAGCACATACTTGTACAAAATGCAATGTTGATGTTCTCAACATCAACTATAACTTACTCGTAACACAACTTTTCCGTCTCCTGGATTTTCGATACTGTTACAATTGAAACTGTCTTTATTTGATTTATTGACGTTCAATTAATATTTTTGAGTTGTTATCTAACTAATTGGTCATTGCAATGCCTGATTAGTTACTCTCACTTTAGTTTTAATAATAAAACCTAACTAAGTTACAATTATTAATACCTAACTAGGTTATTAAAAGTAAAGGAAGGGCTTCCTTGTAAGTATATTACAAGGGCATGTCGCAATGTCTTCTTTTCTGTTATATCCTATGAATAAGTATTAATTAATAACGTATTATTTGATACTAAGGTATAGATATTTCTACGTCAGACGTTCTCATTTTAAATCTAGTTGGATTTTAGTCCAGCTGGATCATTGTGCGTGTCCACTCCTCACGTCTCCCCTCACTCCTCTTCAACACGTCTGATGTTTTCTGCTTTATAGCGACCTCAATACTTTCAAAAAATTATGTCTGTTTTTTTTATTTAAGTACCATTCGATGTGTTTAACGAATTTTTACTAATTTAACCACCGGATGTTTAATAAAATTTCCACCAAAAGATATCAGACAAGTCTATTTTTTACCAATTAACACTAAACATCAGGAAATTAAAAGTTAAATCATTAATAACCGATGTAATGTTCCCAATTTTGCATGCGAATGAATACAGTTACGAGTACGAGCAGACAATCAGTTTCGGTGAAATGAGACTTCAAGAAAGTGCAAATGCACTGCATTGGGAGAGGAATAGTGTCACGAGTATAGACCGGTGCATACTCAACGTCAGTCGATGACTTAACTCTCTTGGCAGAGAGCACGTCGTGGATATCTTGCCGTTTTATCATAGAAGTCCACTAATGGTTGATGATAACATGTACGTTTACTTAAAAACCAGTTCTGTGGATTCCAGTAAATTTTTAATAAATGTGTACCTACTTGGTTATGACATTTTCAAAGAATCAATGAATGAGAATATTGGACGGGGGAGAACGCTACTGTAGTACCATAATGGACTGGGGGCATATTTCTGACCGAGTTACCACACTCAAGGAAAACTGCCGTGAAAACAACGTGTTCGGGTTTTTTTTTTTTTTATAGAGAAGAGGGCGGACGAGCAAGCGGTCTCACGTGATGGTAAGTGTTAGCGCCGCCCATGGACACCAGGGGGTATGCGGGCGCGCCGCCGACCTTGCAAAATCCTATTCACAGCTTTCTTGAAGAACCCCATGTCGTAGTTTAATGGGAAGACCTCTTGAGGCAGTACTGCAAAATTTGCAAAACTCCTTTGTATTTCCATCTCTTACCATCGAATACTGACTATACGAACTTCTTTCCGAATTCTGATTTCTTAATCCCCCTCAGATAGTAGTATTTGCAGACGTTTCAACTTTCGTATATTTTGAATTATGGCGCCATGTATTGTGATTGATGTTTGCGGAAGTTCACGGACGAAAGTAACTGCCAAACATTAGCCAGACAGTCTGCTCCTCTCACACCTTCATTTTACACAGTAGAACCACTCCATAGAGTAGATTGCAAATTTCAAACTAAAAATAACAAGAAAAGTAACAAGCACTGCAACGAAATAGTTTTGTGTCTGATCAAAAATTAATGCGGACACATTTTTGTTGGATTGATAGATTGGTATTATCTATACATTCAACGAGCGCCGTATCAGGATGTGTGGGCCATACGGTTGATGGACGACAATTGCGTCGACGAACGTGACGATGCACTGGCGCATCGCAGTAACACAATTCATATGCCTATTGTCCTACTGTAGAGTTTTAGTTTGTTTCATAATCTTTGTTAACAAAATGTTAGCGTATGCAAGTATTTTCTTATCTATCACTGTAAAATAAATGTAATTACTTTACAACCTCACCAATACGAATCGAGCAGACACCTGAAGGTTATTCACTCTGACAAATCTCGAGTCAAGTCATTGTGTAGGGGGAGAGCGCATGCTGCATTCCCATTGCCCGTGGTCGCCCTCGACTGGCCACGTTACCCCTCTCACAGAAGACTACCTTGAAATATACTGCATTTTCTACTTTATCGTGTTTCCTCAATGTACGTACGTGTTTCGGTAGTGAGTGAGATATGCCAGAGCCCATTCCCAGCCCATCCTATCCCTCCTAATTTTCCCAATCCATTCCTTAATCTGTAAAGGTAGCCAGCGCATCCCAACGTTTGTCATTCTGAACTGATGTTGGCATGTATCGCGGATGTCCATGGACGACAGTATTCACTTACCATCAGGTGTCGTCTGCTGCCCTTTTTCTATATAAAAAAAAGTTGCTACTGTATTTACTTGGATTTTTTTTTCAAAATCCTTCGTTAAATCTATTTTTCTACTAACTCCTCACTATTTATTTCTGAAATTCCATTTTATAACTTTCGATCAACCTTACCATTTCAAATGTTATTTTCTGGTATATATCCTTATGCACAAAACAATGTGCACGAGGTGGCCCATGGACCATTGCATTAGATACTGAAAGGGCTGATTGCATTTCATTCTGATAATAGGTTAAATACAAGCCATGTATAAATCCATCAGTCCGCACTGGGCCGCCATGATGAATTGTAGTTCGAAATCTCTTCGTCATTTCGGGGCGTTATTATAGCCAGATCGTACGTGCATTCGATACCTTCTCTCCTCATTAGGTACAATTGGGTTTCAACAGGAACTAGCTAATTGCTAGGTCTGTGTAAACTGCATAACAAACAGATAAAGCAACTGGGTGACCTGGTGATCCTAATTGACTTCCGCTGATGTTCGAAATTATCTAGGTGCGCGGGAAAAATAGTGCAGTATTGATGTAAAAAGGTTTCTTCAGGGCGACGGATTACGTAAACGCGTGCTAAGTCAGACATGACAATTTGTATTATTTTCAGCGACAGAGATAATGCAAGACTTCCTAAGTGAATAATACTCACTGTATAATTGAATTATGTTCAACTAAATAACTACCAACAGTTATTATTGGGTAGATTTTGAGGAAATCCGCTTATCATCAGCTGATATCTACTAGTCTGCCACCATCTTTCTATAAAAAATAATACTGACTTTGTTGCGGTTTTCACTGTTCTGTAGCAGCTTTATCTCGAAATGTTTCGCGAGCTGCTGTGTAATGACTAATGAGCTTTTCTAACCATAGATTTTTTTTTTACCGTAAAGTCACGTAAAAGCGTGTGAGAAAAACAACACTATTACCACGAAAGAGTCCGAACCATATGTCAAATGCCTGGCGATTTCAACTAGTCGGAGAGACCTGACAAACTTTTATTACGAAATGATTATGGTGTTGTAATAGATGCTGCCATATTATATGTTATGAGATTATGACAAATCTCGCACATCTACGTAAAATATATTTTTTTTACCACGTCAAAGGACTTCATTCAGTTTTCATCAACGTTGTTGTACCGAAAACTGAAATTGCCGGCCAAACAAAAGTTAGATTATGTTAGAACTTTTTAGTCTAAGAATTTATTACTATGACAACAAAGCTGCAGGGCTTTTCTCTTTATGTTGTTAATTGTTATTTGAGTTTGGAAAAACCTTAATTTTCATTCATAAACCAGGAAAATGCTGAGCTTGGCTTGGCTTGCTTGGCCTGCACTTTCAGTTTTTGGTCCAACAATGTATGAAAACTGAATGATATCCTTTTACGTTATGCGACTTCTAATTTTTAGTTTGTATTAGGGAATTACCTATGAAATTTCTTTTTGTTCATAGTGGCCACTTTGTACTTAGTTGCCTTGCATTTGGCTTGGAACTCCAAATTCTAATTAATTTCAATTTAAATATAAGACAATCTTTTTCAAAATCAGTTATTCATTTGTTTTTCCGTCTAACGACTTTTTGATTAGATATCGTTGTGTTTGCGACAATGGAAATGTTAAAAATTCGCGTTATTTTCGAATATGAGTTCCGTCGTGGCATCAACGCAGCACAGACGGCACGCAATATCAACAATGTGCATGGACTCATCTACGGACGCAATATCACTGCAAACGAACGCGCGGTGGATTTTTGTATTGATCGTCTCTGTTCTGGAAATTTCGACCTCAATACCAAGCTCCGTGGAAGACCGGAGACTAAAGTCAATAATGACGAATTGGAAGCAATAGTGGAAGCGGATTCATCTCAAACCATGTCTGAGTTAGCAGCAGCCTTCGGCGTAAGTGATAACACGATATTGGTTAATTTGAGTCAAATTGGGAAAGTGAAAAGGCTTGGAACGTGGATTCGGTATGAACTTAATGAAAGTCAGCTGCAAACACGCGTCGAAACTAGCTTTACTTTGCTGAGGCGGCACAAAAATGAAGGGATTCTGAATCGTATTGTCACTTGTGATGAGAAGTGGATCCTGTATGATAATCGTAAAGGTTCGTCACAATGGTTGAACCCAGGAGACACAGCCAAACAATGTCTCAAACGTAAACTGAGTCAAAAGAAACTCATGGTGACTGTATGGTGGTCCTGTGCCAGTATTATCCACTACAGCTTCTTGAGATCTGGCACAAAAAATAATGTAGATGTGTACTGTGAAGAACTGCAAACGATGTTGGACAAACTGGCTATCAAACAACCGAGTCTGGTCAATCGCTCTACTCCACTGCTTTTCCATGATAACGCTCGCCCACCCACTGCACGACAGACAGTCTCAAAGTTACAGGAGCTTCGACTGGAAACTCCATCATCCACCGTATTCCTCAGATCTTGCCCCTACTAATTTCCATTTTTTCGGAATTTGGATAACTTTTTAAATGGGAAAATAATCAATTCCGGTGAAGTAGTGATAACCGTTTACAGATAATTCTTCGATTCCCGACCCCAGGAGTCCCCAGGACAAAGGCATCAATCAACTACCATTAAAATGCCAAAAGTGCATTGATAATAATGGACAATACATCGATTAATTAAATATATAATTTTCATACAAAAGAAATATTTGAATTTTTCTACATAAAACGGCAATTTCATAGGTAAGGATCTAATATTCACAACGCACGTCATTATTCTAAATTTAAATAATTGTAGCATAATAAACGCTATTTCAGCACGCATGTATGTGAGTCATACAATTCATACAACTGCGGATTAATTTGTAAACCTGCGTGTGTTTTACGAGACGTTTTATTTACGAGTGTTATTTCTCCGAGGCGTCGCTTGCGGTCGTAAACTGCAGACATTGACCTTCTTCGTTGGAAATAGCCCTGGTATCTTTTGCGTACTCTCTATCTATTGTGCAATACTGTATATGTAATCACTTAATAAGCGACCGCCAGCGACTTCGCTCATGTTTGTAAGCGGTCTCATTCATATTCACCGGTCATATTCACCGAGGTGAATTAAGTATACCTACTAATCCCATCCCAATCTACCAATGTAGATAGCAGTGAGAGTGAGACTACTTTATCTGGGTATCTCTACAGTCATCCTAGGGTATCCTAGCTAAAGAATAATATCACTGCTATGTACATTATACACGTGGTAGGATTGCGCTATACGCTATGTAAACTAGGTATTTTTACAGTCTATGCACCCTAGCTAGTGTAGTCTCACTGCTATGTAGATAGACATGGCAGAGTGGAATATGAGAGACCCTCTACGAGACTTTAGTCTATCGTGGATCAGGTCCCTACTGGGCTTGTGGCCTTGTTATCCCTTAGTTGCCTATTACGACACCCACGGGAAGAGTTGGGGTGATGCTATTTACTCTAGTAAGTTGGCCGACACCAAACGGCCAAATGTAATAATTATTTCATCAAAATAGGATCAGTAGTTTCAGAAATTACGTCGAACAAAAACGATTCTCTTATATATATATATATATATATATATATATATATATATATATATATATATCTGTGTCGACCAACACCTGGATATCGACCGCAAATTGAATGTAACGAATGTTTGTGGGCATCACTCTGTTATGTCGACAATTTTATTTGGGAAAAAGTCAAATGAAGTTTCTAATATTAAACGAATATTTGGTATGGAAAATAAATATCTGGAATATTTGGTTTTGTGTATACATATTCTTGGATTATGCTACTATATCGTCGAGAAAAAACAAGTCAACTAAAATTTAAGCCCCGCTTGTGTTCCGATTCATAGTATACATACACAATACTTTTTTGAAGTAACTTCAAACCATCTAATACACAAAAATAAAAAAAATAAACTTGTTAAAACCATTTATTAAAGTCTGTCTATTAATAGTCCAAATCGGCAAGTCTTATTAAAACTACTATCCACTTAATATTATTGATTAATATCTTGATTCCATTAATATTTCAATATCAATTATGCAACTTGTTCTCAATCGGCATTTGTTGTGCGGTAATGACTCATCACATCACAAATGTGAACTAAAATAAAATGGGGTCAGTTAGAAAACTCATTAAAATAATATATGCAATTCTTTATTTGTGCCTTTCATTCATAGATACTGTAATCAAGAAATGGATCTGCAACGAGGAAAGTGAAAGGACACTATCGTGGAAACAGCTACGGGCTGACTAGCTTTCAAGTCCACAACTAAAGCATTGTTGCTCGTATATAAAAACAAGCAGGTTGTTGTCACTGCACAGTAAGATGTCTTGTAACAATGTAGTAAGATTAATTGTCTATTTACTTAATTACCTAACATGTATAAGATAAATATCTTTTATTGTACGTATCTATTACATTATTTACTAGAACGTTTCGAAATTAATTGCCATTACAAAAGATATTGTTGCCTTGGCTACTTTTGTAAGACTGTCTGATACAAAAGTAAATTGATCAACTCTTGCTTCCAATCAATTAATTTAATCAGTGAAATCTCCGAAAATCATTGTATAGCTACTTTATACTTCTTTATCTTAAAAGCGTCTTTCAAAAGAGGGGCATCAATAAAACGTATTATACCTTACTTGAATAAATAGAGTTCCATATGCTTTTTTTCTGCATTAAACATGCTGTCAGTTTAACGTCCTATTAACTTTTTTCCGCAAGTATCAAGAAACCTTGACAGCATTCCATTTAATATATTGAATTAATTAATTCCAACGATGTACATTTTTTTATATTTTCTTATAGAAGAGGTGACATCTAAGCGCGGATCCCACGAGATTGTAGTGGTCACCGCCGTCCGTGGACACTTATTATTGCAACATACTTATATAGTTCCTTATTATTTTTGAGGCATCTTTAAAAAGCGTAGCATCAATGAAAGGCCTTTGCCTTTAAAGTGTTAATCCTTCCTTCGTTCCGGATTAAACACCCTATCAATCTATCGCTCTATCAACTTCCTTTCTTCCGCAACCGTCAGGGTACAATGACCGGAGTCCAAATAGTACAGCTCGCTCCGGACGGATGTGCACAGATATCTAACGGGGCTCCGTTGTTCGTCAGCTGACGAGCCAATTGTACGAGTCTTGAGTGCGTATGTTTGAAAACAAAACTGAAAACTAAGATGCGTAACTAAGGATATTGATATACGATATAATAATAGTTATCTGTTACGGTTATTAATTTTTCCGACCATAAAATGCAAAATAGACAATAGACAACACTTTATTCCGACATACACTAACACACATACAATATAAATATCACAACAACCACAAGGGAAAAACATTGTAGACGATAAGAAAAACGAAAGAAAATCACAAACATTAAAACAAAATACAAGAAATAACAAAAATAAATATAAATAAAAAAAAGAAAAAATGATACGCTGCTATTGGAGCCCTCGGTGACGCACGGACAAAAGTATATTATTTAATAAATTAGTAACTAAATAGTCAGATTAAAGATGTGTTCTGTTGTTCTGTGTAAAAGATGTGATTAAATTAAAGATAAATTTATAATGTATCATCAAATTAAAAGTAAGAAAATAAATAAATAAATAAATACGAGTACATATTAAGGTGTTCACAAATACGAAGAGAGAATAAAAGTGTGTAAACTGTGTAATTATGGCTACTTCAGATAAGAAGGTAAAACACGCATTCCAAGTGGTAGTGGTTTTTGATAATTTAAAAGAAAATATTTGTATTTAATTTTAAACATATTTAGACCTCTCATCTCCCGGATTGGTGGTGGTATATTATTGCAATTTTTAATGCAGTATATCAGAATAGATAAGTTTGCAGGCACTTGGCCTTACTCACTCCGTACGACAACACGCACACATGGATACATAGACATTAACTGATTCACTGAATGAGTAACAAAATTTTACTGACGGGAAATTTTACTGGTTCTTAAAACTTCCGTAGATCAGTACTTGGTTGAGCGTTTAGTCTGTGAGCAAAGTATGTAGCATGCAAACTCATCTATTTTGCTGCTTGTACATGAAACATTAAAAATTTTTCCAAATTACTCTTGGATTTGGTATCACACACCTCTGTTTTTAGCAGGACTGTTTAGCAAATAATTTAGTTCAGCTGAGTTTTTTCATTCTTTCCATCTTCCATCCAGTTGACTGATTTAATTAGATAAATGACTATTGACAAATGGTCAGATCCTTATTTTCTCCTTGATGGTAGGTAGGGATGACAAAATATTCCTGTCGAAATCATTATTAGTTACTCGTAGCTTAGAATACTGAAGTTATATAAAATTCGTAGTCTTATTGCAACCATCGGCGATTTTCTCTGCGCTGACATAAATTTAGCATAGCCCGTATGTTATTATAGTAATTAATTAATCTAAAGGTCACACTTGCACTGGTGAAGTTTCCATGAAATCGGTCAAGATGTTTCTGTGATTACTTCGACGTAATAAAAAGTCGTTTCTTTTTAGTATTAGTATAAACACCGTTAAATTCAAATTGTCATGGTCACTTTACCAGTTTATTATCCCTAATGAAGGGCTTCGACAATCCTCCCACTGTCAGCAGTAAACGGTTCAATTGCTTGCATTGAACAAAATGTATCGTCTCTCCAATTAATGGGGTAACCACATATCATTGGCTTGTGTGTCTTGTGAATGAATCATTAAGCAGTGGTTCATGTGAATTTAGTGAACTCGCGGGAGATTGACGATATCGATTCTTTAATCTTAGATTTTTAAAGGTCGTTGTTTTTACTTTGTTAATCGTTTATCACGGAACTGCTGATAGCCCTTGACTCCCTAAGTACCTACTCCTTAAGCATAAGGAGTATGGTTGATATTAGCAAGCATATTATGTTATTTGAGAATAGGTGAAGGAAAATCTTGGTGAAGAAATTTAAGTGTTTTTGTTTATAATATTATACAGGTATGTTTGTTTCTAGTACTAATAAGCTTTTTATTTGGTCATTATATATCAAGTCCTTTCATTAGGTACTTTGTTTTCTTTTTCCATTGCCCTTTTTATTAGTGGGTAGTCCGAAATTTCTTATACTATGGTACTTCTAGTTATATTCCAAAAATATTTGTTGTAGAATTTATAACTGTTTAGTAATTTAGGACCGCTACCGTGTGTGGTGGCGATCCTTGGAAGAGGCCTATATTCAGGAGTGGAAAGACAGGCTGATGATATGTTTAGAATGCTTCACAGAAACATTCTAAGTTTCGATGGAACTCCTTAAGCAGTGTGTTTCGATGCATAATTTTCTGAAAGTTTGTCAACAATGTTCATAAGTATAGTTGATAGTACCTAGTGAGTAAACTACACAAATTTCTACGCTCGGGCGTTCCGTAGGCACGCGGTAGTGGCGCCACGGAAACGTACACCCGGGATATAGTCGCAGACTATCTTTGATTACGTTATTGCGTTACTCTACATAATATAAGTACTACAGCATACGTCAAGCAGTGCATGATCTCGCTGTTACCTCGAAATAAATACCAATGCTGTATACAGATTATCATTCGTTTGAGGAATAATACAGTTAGTGTTCATTAGTTGATGTTTCTTTTGTTATTAAAACGTGGCGCGTTGTTTTTTTATTTACTCTCAAAGACCAACTTTTTCATTTAATACATATTCTCCTACCAAACCGCTTAACAGTTTATCGGCAGAACAGCTCTCATTTTTACTCTTATACAATATTTTATTACATTTATATCTATACTATTATTAGGTAATACTATAAACACTACTAATTTCAATAAACTAATAAAATTGTTTTTTTATTTCTTTTTAAGACATTACTACTATATTTAGATAGATTAAAATCATTTAATCTTACGTATACAATAACCATTGCAAAGCATTATTGAGGCTCGCTATCGCACGAACAATTTTCCGCAATCCTAAAATATTATTTCTACAACTAATACTCACACAGTGATAACCGACGTTCGCACGTTCTGTTACCAGCACGTCTGTGTATGTGAAGCACATTTTCAGTGTGAATATTTAGATATGATAGATATCCTACTGGTTTGATATTGATTCGGTGCTTTGGTAGCTGTCAATCACATGTTGACGCGCGTCGTGGGAGTTTCTTCCGGCAACACGCCTAAGATTTTCTCGGAACAGCATTTTGTTTTACAACAGGAAATGAATGCGCGCGCAGCCGCGTACATTTTTATGGCGTTATTGGCGCCCGACTTTTTTTGCTTGAAAGTCTTTTGTGATACATTTCACAGTATCATCTTAGTGCTGTATCATCAACTTCATTTCACGAGTTGTTAGAATTTATATCTATACTGTGTTGACACAGTGCATGCAGTGCGTATTAAGGCCATACATCCCTCATGCACTTGACAGTGTCCACGAGGAGGCCCATGTCCAGCAGTGGATGCTGAAAGGGCTGATCGTAGTTCACTGCACTCAATTTTCAGAAAGATTTCACGAACATTTACTTGTAATAACTAGTACAGTTTAGCACTTATAACTTAGATATGAAGTGAAACAACGAAACGTTCGCACGTGTTAAATAATTATATGTAATGTACTTATTCAGTAGGCGAATAAAAGTCGAAAAAGCTACGTGGGGCCATTGCGCAACTAGGTGATTGAACTCTGATTGCGTAGGTACTTATGGTGCGAAACGAATCGCACCTATGGAGGTACAAGTACGCCAATAAAAACCTTTCCATGTTACATCTAATTTAGTTTTGTCTTTGCAATTGTGATGCTCACGGTGTTACCGTGTTCGCCAGAAAAATTGTCTTGTTACTGTTATTAGTCTGATAAAGTAATTCATTAAATTAAAAAAAATATATGATAGGAAGGATATAAAGTTATGTAGTCTCTTTAATCGATCGATATCCGCCTATAAATACCCAATGCAGGGCATAGGCCTCCCCTTGTACACCACTAGGGGATGGTTTAGTAGGTGTAAAATGTGTGTACGGCGTTGGAGCCGTAAGCTGCTGAAATGGCAACTGTGCATGGGCTGTAGAAATGTGGATGATTCAATGGATTTGGTACGGATCTCGGGGCATATTCTGGGACTCCAGCAGAGAGACAGTCAGAGTGCGATCGTTTCGAGTAGATGCCTTGAGGTATGGCACTTCGATACGTGCCAGGTCAGTCAGGGCCACTGAAAATGCGGGTCTCTATTTGAAAATGCTCGACTCAAGCCTACCTTTAATTAAATCTCAACCCAAATTTTCTATTTGACCGCTGAAATAAACATTAAATGAAAATTGGTTCCAAATTTTCAACACATAGATATACAAAGTTTCTAAATCTTGGTGGAATTCTGTAGAACCTGTTCTATTGACAGCGTAGTAAAAAGGTAGTGATGTCTGTAAATCAATCCCACGAGGGAGAAGCAACATGCGCAAGTCGATAATGCTAAATGGGTTTTTAGCCGTTTGCTACGTGTTTATATAGAGACAAATGTCTTGTATATATCTTTTCTGCATGAGTTACTAATTACTACGAGTATATAAAAGACATTCTCAAATATCTTTAGTCAACATTGCCGCTGGGTAACTTTTGAAGGAACGTTGACCAGGATGATTAACATTTAAAAGTACCAATTTTTTTTTCTAAGGAAGTAGACGGACGAGCCAGCGGTTCCACGTGGTGGTAAGTGTTACCTTCGCCCATGTCCATGGGCGACGGTAATACTTACCCCTGACACCTGCAGGTGTCAGGGGGTATGCGGGTGCGCCGCCGACCTTGCAAAATCCTATTCACAGCTTATATTATATAGTTAATAGCTACTACGTACCTACTTACCCAGTGAAAATGTTTCTATGTCCCATTTTTTCTCAATCGTTGCAAATTTTAGTAACAGCTGAAAAAGTAGTCAACGTCCTAATTTGCCCTATCAGTTCCTAGAATTTCCCACAAATTTTGATATCAGTTTTTCACACTGTAAAAGACTTTATCGCTGCGCTGCTATCGAGTTTACGCGATGTTTACATTTTCAATCAATTCAATGCAATATAATATTATACGAAAATTGAAATAAAAAAATAATTGTTTTAGAAAATAAAAATATATCGCATTACACCCATTACAAGGTTTAATTTTTTCCCGCCCACACATACCCGTTCATGATAGCGACAAATAAGTTTTGATGTAATTGAATGGAACGGCAGTGACTCAATATGATACTATTTATAGCATATTAATTGGATAATAAAGGCACGTTTACAATACGGATAATATTGACGAAGAAAGTGCAAATCACGTAATGTATGAACGTGTAAACTGACTTAACAAAATGTATGGTGTTGAATGTAATAACTAATGAAAGGCAAACCTGTTACTGCCCCGTCGATGCTAGTTGGGAAATTAATTTCGGTTAAGGTCGTAAATAAGTCAAATCCTTTCAGTGGTTTAAAAATTGCGATGGATCATTGTTATATTAGGAAAAAGTTTATGGATATTGGTATAAATGTTATAATAATACGTGCACTACTAATTGAACTTTAGGTATATTTGTATACCTTATTTGTTAATTATTCCTTTTTATTGTAACCTGAACAAACAATAAATAATTTAAACAAATAAAAATTAAAGCAGTAAGTGAAAATAAAATGTTGATGGATAAGACGTGAAATTCTATAACACTGTTCGCTCTAAAATGAAAATTACCATTGAAAATACCACAGTTTACATAACATTTATACTACATAACTACATACATATGCAATGTTTTAATACTACATAAGAAAAAACAAACGTCTTTAAAATAGTGTCGAACACTCAACTGACGGTTTCTTGACCAATGAGATATCTTAGGCGCTTTATAAGACTTTTGTTTATTCTAAATCGGGTCTGAACGCTTATAATAAAGGTAAGTATTTGTTTACCTTTTATTCATACTCGACGTGTCAGCACTGGTTACACCAGCCGTGGTCATCGGGCGTTTTTGACGGTAAATCGCAAGGTTTAAATTAACATTTATATTTTAATTTATATTTATGTTTTATATAAATTTATTAATTTAATTTATTTATACGCATTCAGACCCGATTTAGAATATAAAATGTGTAAGTTTTAACGAAAGTTTAAAACGCGAAAGTTTAAAAAGTTACGCTGTTTTAAAGCTGTCTATATTTTATAGTCAGGGAGATCTATGGCCTTTTCTAATTAAAACCCGTCGGCAATTTCACGCCTGCAACAACCTATCATTTCATTTAGTTTAGATACTATGTACAGTCAGCAACGTGTTAACGTATACCCATCGGCACCGTAATACGCTAGTAATAAAGACAAAAATCTAATGGTTTTGGGTACATTGTTGTGTTGCTAACAAATCCTCCTAAATCCGATTTTGGGGAAGTGTTTTCACTAGGCTTTACCATTCCCGGTGGAATCCTTCACCAGTAGACAAAACATTAAGCTATTAATTTATAACCAACTATCTACGTATCATTTACATAGTGTGTTTTGTCCGAGAAACTCTTTGATGTTATTCTTTTATCACACGAGTAAAGAAAATCCGTAATGTATTCTTTTACAATATTGAATGTTTTTGTCTTTAAAGTTTTAAGTTTGCCTATATTTAAAGTTGTTGTCTTGAGGTTGATTTAAAGTTGTTGTTGCCGCTTTAGCGATAAGGCCTCCCTTTTATACTTACTAAGCATACTGTTATGTCACTTTTACTGTATGTTTTTGGTGCACTATACTTTTGTGGTGTACTTATATACTTTCTTTGCACGTATCTATTATTATTGTATTGTTATCATAACATATTATTGTTAATAATTATCTACATAAACATAGAACTAATATTTACTTTTATAAAAGTGAAGTATTATTGCAATAACTTCTTACAATAATAGAGAGATTGCAGTGTGCCGTGTGATGTCGGCCGGCTATAGGATAGCACCACTCCATCTCTTACCGGGGGTGTCGTAAAAGGCGACTAAGGAATAACAAAGCGACTACCACAGGCCCCGAGGAACTACACCACCTCAAAGAGTGGACTCGTCAATCACCCGCCAACCTTATGCGCGAGACAACGTGCACGAGGAGGCCCATGTCCCGCAGTGGTCCCACTGAAAGGGCTGGTTGCATTGCATTGCATTTAGATATTATTTACAATGCAATTCAGGGCCGTCTTTACCAGGGGGTGCAAGGGGTGCGGTGCACCCCGGGCGCTCACCTTTTAAAGGTAATGAAAAAATATAACGCTATAGTAAACAATTACACAATAGGATATTTGACTGTCATAGGATACACAATAGGATATTTGACTGTCGTAGGATACACAATAGGATATTTGACTGTCATAGGATACACAATAGGATGTTTGACTGTCTTAGGATACACTCCCGCACCCCGGCGCAGAATAGACTTAAGACGGCCCTGATGCAATTATTATACATATGTTAATGCTGTTGTTTCATAATAAACCAGAAGTTCTCTTAAACTTTTTCGAAGAATGTAGGTATAAATTTCTTCGACCGAGGGTTAGATTAGAGTCCTATTTATGTTTCATCCAAAGGTACCATGTAAAGGCATTTCAGACCTTCGTCTAACGTCCTCTCCTGACTGCTAGGTCAACAGGATCGTTAATTATTATCCATCACTCTGATTTAATTTACCGCTGTCGTGTGACCTACGATTATAGGTGTGACATTCTTTACGTCTAGGCCATAGGTTCCCAACCTTTTTTGGACCATCTTTGCAAGAAAAAAAATTCTAACGCCCCCTCCCCCGTAATTGTTTATACCTAATATTAAAATATTGTTTCACTTTAGTAATACCTAATCTAAAA
Organism: Sesia apiformis; assembly: GCA_914767545.1. NCBI lineage: Eukaryota > Metazoa > Arthropoda > Insecta > Lepidoptera > Sesiidae > Sesia > Sesia apiformis. The sequence continues at coordinate 4,906,055 of OU611968.1, forward strand.
ATAAAAACACCATGTATTAAAAAAAATGTTTATTATGAATTTGAAAATGAAACTAAAAATCAATAGATAATAAACAAATTATGAGATGGTTGAAGCTGGTGGAGCTGTGGTGGACAATTTGTCAATGTCAAGTTCCATGAAGACTTCAGCGCCCACTGGGGGATGGTACCGCCCCCGTTGTGAATCTATGGTCTAGGCTAATTCCATTTCCATTATTGGTGTCACTCATTATCATACTAGTGTCACATTAGTGGTGATACTCTGTTGAAGTAATTAATGCGATCGACGGTTATAGCTTGATAACCATCGATAAGCCATAATAAGCCTCTCCTCCATAAGCCCATTTTATGTTTCTGATGTGTTCTATTGTATAATGAATGTCCATTCTCGATAATATCAGCTTATGACATTATGACGTGTCAGATTTATTAATTTTAAAACCCTCGTGGTTTTCTCATTATGTTTTTTTTTCACCGCCGAGTGCTAGCGATAATTCAAAAATCAGTTTATTTAAGTAGAACCGCACTGACTTCGAATTTAACTTAGCTTAAAAGTTCTGTATTCATAAGATATTTTTATGACAAAGGGAAGATGCTGAAAAAAAATACTTAATACTTTATTGTATTCATAATGTTTTACAAATTGGTGAACTTAACAACTATGAGTTCATTATGGTGAGTACAGCATCTTGGAGAGACGGGGACTTAAAAATTGTTAACATTGTTTATACTTAGCGAAAACTCGATACATATTATACCATAATACTGTCAAGAAGTTTCATCAATGCCATTTCTGCCATTCCATCAATGCGTGTGGTCCATTTCTAAATGATTGAAAATGGAATCGATGGCAGTTTTGGCAGGAGTGACTGCGAAAGCGATATACAATGTTGGACTAGATATCGTTTAGATTTGCAAGGCGATATTTTAAATGATGTTTGAATAACAGTTCCCCACCTCCGTCATTATCATACTTTATCTTATACTATTGTTTACAACAATGAATTCTCTTTATCCTTTCTTACAAGGTCCGATAGGACAATTCTGAATTTAAACCGCGTTAAATTGAATGTCTGAACTTAAAACAAACAACAAATCAACATGGTTTCAACTATAGTTTCATATCAAAACCACTATCTTTAGAAAAAAAGAAAGAAAATATATTTACTCATTATCACAACATCACAATTACGTATATATCTAAATATATTGTGTGTCGCGACAATAAAATGGAACTGGCTCAGCAAACGCTGCAGATAATTCACGGCATTGATATTCTGCCAGCACCCATATACATATATGTATATCCTCACGGACAACCAAAGAAGTAGATAACCTTACCCCTAGATAAAAATATACTCAGTTAGTGATATTAAAAGTAAAAAGTGGATGGAATACAGAAAAAAATGAAATATATTGCTACTCTTATAATTTATAATCAAAAATGTTAAAGCTGCATAAAAATTTGGTTATTGACAAATTATTTTTAAATATATGTGTCCATCATTCCCCAAAATAAGTGTAGATAATTGGAAAAATATGAACCAAGGCATTTAAAAAATTCTGAACACCTCTTATAAATGCATTCCTCATTTCCTTTTCTAACAGTATTCTGTATTGTATATTCGCGAATATTTATTTATTGATCTCCAGTTATGCTCTGCGGTCTCGGCGTATTATATGCGCGCGGTGTCGTCGAGTCTTGAACGCCAAGTATCCAGGCCATTGCCCATTGACCGTATAACAATATACTCGTAATTGTTATTCACATCACGCGTCGATAAGACGAGTGTATTTTTTTTCTTTCATGGCTTTGAGTTGACAGTGCGCGTGTGTGTGTTAATATTATGTTTGAAGTTTTTAGTCATGACATGAGACATATACTTTTATTCTATAGTATGTATTACATTTGGTGAAAGTATTAGTTCAAAACGAGTAATAAGATAAGACCATTTTTCTCTATTTCACAGGTCTGCTGGAAGAGATCTCCACAGGACATAAGCTTACCTTTTGTACATCTTCTCTCGTTTAATCATGTATAGCTGTAGTGCTTTGTGTATAAAAATAAATAAATTTAACATATGTATTGAACGGGTTTTATGGCATGGTCATAAGCTGACTTTGCTGATTCATAAAAAAGTAAACATAGGCATGTAAGACCCGTTTTACTGATAAAAATGTGTGAAAAACGCGAAATATGGGTTATATATGTATACCTGTAAGTATATATTCCGCACGATTCCGTTAGTTTTACACATGTAGTAATCTGCGGTTGACATAATGTGAACTACGATGCGTTTCCGATCAAGCAAATTGTAACTTCAAAACTAATGCGTCAGAAGGGCATTAAATTTTCAGAAAACCACATCTTTGAATGCCGTAGTGTTTGAAGTTGTTGTGGTTTTCTACGCTCGTGCCGTGTAATGATACAAAGTTTACGAAAACTGTAAATGCGAAGAACCATTGAACATGTCGCCCATGCAATGCAACGTGCGAGTTGCGACATTTTGCTAACGAATGTTTTGAGAGAGTTTTCTATTTAGTTACGACATGGGGTTCTTCAAAGGGGCTCTGCAAGGTCCGCAGCGCAGCCGCAAGCCCCCTGGTGTTGCTGATGTGTATGGGCGGCCGTGACCACTTACCATCGCGTGGACCGCCCATCCATCAAGTTACCGAGTTATTTTGTTTATATTAAGAGAGTTGCTTAGATTTTAGGCTCACAAATAGCATTACTGAGACCTATAAGATTCGTTGTAAACCTATGGCCCTAAATACATTGCAATAGCCGACGCGGGCACTGGATATTTGTCTTCATAAGACTCCGCCGTGTAAACTTGAAGAAGCGTTTCAGTAAGGTTTTAGTACAATACAAAACATATGCGCCCGCCTTGAGGTGTATTTGGGGTCTATGGCGCCGAGTGCTACTACAGGACCCAAAAAAAAACCCACGACCGATGACTCTTGAAAGGCCACTAGGGCCACAAGAATTTAGGCCATTTCGAAAAAAAAAACAGAACGCATTATTAGTATGTACTTGTTGTATTCATTTTGTTCTTTGATACATATGTTGATACATTAGAACAGGGGTGCTCAAACTTGAACTGCTGGCGATCTACCACAATATTGTTAGACTACGATCGATTGACTCTGAGAGGCTGCAAGTATGTGTGATGCAGGATTGTCGTCTAGGTAGGGTGTATCGTGGCATAGATATTAGTTTTCCGCACAATATGCATTTTTTTAGTCAAGGTACCCCGTTTGAGCACCCCTGCATTAGAAGTTTCGACCTATTAAACCGGCAAATTAATTAAATAACAGTACAGGCCTGTTGTCAGTTAGACCCAGTTTCTAATTATGTTTTATTCCAGGATAACTTATAAAGAATATAAACTAAAATAGTGTTAGAAAAAGCTAATTCAGTATTTACAGATGTGCGGCTAATTAGTAGGTACAGAACATTTCTTCATGAATAGGAATATGTATGTTTGTATTATGTTTAGCGAAATTGAGGAAAGAAACTACGATTTGTCTTTTTGCCTTTTTTCTTCATTCATATAAACTTTTATTTACTTGACTTCCTGACTCCTATACTTATTGAATTTAGTCTATTGTACCAAGGTCACAGACAAACAATAGTATTTTGTATACAGAGCGTGCAGTATGACATAATCACAGGAAACTAGAATTACTGTTTTGAACATCCGCCTATATTTTATATAAGGTTGTCGATTTCGATTTTAGTCTCAATGAGTTATCTATGGACGCGTCCAGGGCGGAATTTTAATTAGAATAAAATTCAGGATTTTTTAATTTATTTAACCTTACAAATATATACTAAAAATAACTATTTATCTCTAGGATTTTATTGTTCGGTTTCGCTTCCCTAAAGCGTCGGTATTCTACTCCCTCAGGTAATGTATGTACCTAATTAATAAAAACGGCTAGGTTCAAATTTGAACAATTCGATCAATGAGATCCGTACTCTTGTCTCGGATTGTAACTTGTGAATTACAACCTTAAATAATAATGAATTGTCTATTCAATGTCTGTAACCAATCATAATGGCGCGCAAATTAGACGATGCATCACGCAAACTTTTCACAATGGTGAGGTTATTTGCATGCGCGCTTCGATGCCTATTTATTCGAGCCACACAATCGGGCAGAATGTGGCGACAGTTAGTTTAGGTGTAGTCGACATCGATTCTACGAATAACGGTACGACTATTTATTGTCGCTTCGACTATGGTGCAGTAATGAATGGATGGATAGGTTTTGTGTTGGGAATGAAGAGGCCATATTCATAGCTTTCTCGAGCTCTAGGTGGTTTAACTTTTAGAGCGATTTGACCCGTGACCATTTTTTGACCTTGTTTTCTATTCTCATGTTCTCTGAACCCTTAAGAACCTTTTGTAACTCTAAGAGTTCGGTTGTGAGTGAACAATTGACGCTAGTTACTCCGCTTTCTTACTCCGCTGGCTAAGCAACTTGAAGTGAAACTTGGTCTGCCACACCCTCCTCCTTTATCGAAACAAAAATTTTAAAACTGGTTCCTTCGTGCAAATTCTTATCTCTCCAACAAGTCTGTTCTTCGTGTTTTAGCAAACGGCACATAAAATTGTTAGGCATTACTAAAAATAATCGTAAACAGCTCGAGTGCAGTGCGTCAATCAGTTTTATGGTGCGCGATCCTTTGAGGGAGAACAAATCGTTTCGCTACAGGAACACAGTAATTGATCACTTAGTTTAAATCAAACAGTACATCCATCTTCTTTGCATATAGATTATGTTTTAGGTCTTAGGTCGAGGTTATCCGATATACAACAGCCATATTATTGTCGATTCCGCATTCAACGTAACTTTCCGATGTTTATATTTAAATCATCGAGGAAAATAACCCATGTTTTCCTTCACTGTGGGCTGGAGTTTTGTTAATAAATGGAAGTATGTATTTAATTTCAACACTATGTCAAGGGCCGTGTGTTGTCGGTCAGCTTTAGCACCACCCCATCCCTTCCCGTGGGAGTCGTAAAAGGCGACTAAGGGATTACAAAGCTACTTCCCCAAGTCCTGAGGAATTACATTACTTCTAAAAGAGTGGTCATAGTCAACCCGCTAAGCTAGCGGCAGCGTGACGTTTTAAGGCCCATCTTTCGTGCTCAGGACAATGTGCATGAGAAGGCCTTTCTCCAGCAGTGGATAATAAAAGGGCTGATTGCCATTTAATTTCATCAAATTCTTTCTTTAATTCGTCATAACGACGTATGTGAATTTTTGTGTGACAGTAAGAAATACTATTTATGCAATCAGAATCGTTAATTAGTTATTGATATACGTGAACGGGAGAAAAGCGGTATCTTAAGTTGGTTATCAGGTTGTCACTGCTATTTGGATCTCACTAGTATTACAGAATTGCATATTAGTGAAAATAAATACAAAGAATCTAGGTTATCTGGTTTTAGGTAGTCGATGCCGATTAGCGTCATAATTTATTTTATGTAAAAAACTTTATGTACGTATATGTATATACGGTCTTGCATACATACATATTTGAAACCGGCTTCTGTGCATAGCAGCTATACCATAGCTATCATCGTCCGGGAGTCCTAGATTGGGACGTTGTAACTCTTTATATATTTCTATAAGAAGCAGCTTTTAAAGTCCTCTAATACTGAATTTCAACAAATGTTTCTTTTGTTACAGCACTGAAAAATGTTCAACTTCATGAAGAAATCGACGGTCCTTTCAGGCGATGCTTCCGGCTGTGAGGAACGCGACGGCGAGAAGGAGCGGAGAAAGAAAGAGAAAAAGGAACGGAAAGAAAGAGAAAAGAAGGAAAGAATGGCGGCCGGGCTCGAGGAGCCGCTGAGGCTTGAGGAGGTGAGATTTTTTTAAAGCCGAATAACAATACTACCATATTCTCCATCAGTTTCCATTTATGCAGTTTTCATAGAACACAGATAGTCTCTGTGTGAGACGTAGGAAAGTTTAAGGAACAATGAAGAAATTTAGGTCATCGTGATATTGTCTTAACGTCAGTAACAAGTAAGAGTTACTAATATATGTATAATATGAAATAAATAGGTTATATATTACTCGATCAGATTAGACAATAAAGAGTCTAAGGTGTGTTTGATTCGTTTCAACAGAATTGGTCATATTTTGGATGCTAACTGTGAATTTTTACCATCGTACTTCCCGTCATTTTCGTGGGATTCATTCGCACTTCCTTGTCAAACAAACGTTGCGTTTAGTGCGGTCATCGAAACACTATACAGTCAACCCGAAAATTATGCAATGATCTACCAGCTCAGGTTTTTCCAGTACCTATGTTACGACAAGGGACTTTTCAAGAGAGCGATGAACAGCATTCTGCAAGGCCGGCAACGCATTCGCATGTAGGTCTATGGACAGCGGTGACCACTTACCATCATGTGGCCCGCCCGCTTGTCAGCAAACTTCTGTAAAAAAAATACGGATGTTTTTTTATAGTAAGAAGGCATGTGGCAACATCAGTCCAGAATGACAAACGCTAGCATATCCCCGGATGCACGGCCTGCATTTTTAAATGTAGAAACTGATTTGAAGAAAGGGTTGAGAAAATGGGCAGGAATAGGATAGGATGGGCCCTGGCATATCTAATGGAGGGCCTGGCACTCACTAATGAAACACGTACGTACATTCGGGAATAGGATATAGTAGGAAATGCAATACATTTCAAGGTAATCTTCCGTGAGAGAGGGTCAGCGTGCACCGAAATTAAATGTAGATTGATTAATGTGTAGATTGTAAAGCCATGGTCTGATGAAGTAAATTATTTAACTAAATTTATTTTAATGTGATACGTTAATTATAGTATTGTGTCTGTATTGTAATCTCAATTACATATTATTTTATGATTTATTATATATTTAATTTTATCTAAAAAATATAGTTTACATTAAAAGGTAAAATTAATCCCAAAAGTCACTCGTTGCCAGTCAATTTTTTGGTTCAGCAGAGAGACATTTGGAGATTCACTTGAAGGGCATATAAATATAATAAAATATATATGTACGTATAATAAAATCGTAACAGAGCCGTGTCTATCATGAAATATTTTTTGAAATAAAAGCAACATTTTTGGAATTTTTGTCTGTCTGAATGCGTATCACGCAATAACCACTATGATTATTAATAAAATCTTGGCATAGTTATAGCTTATATTTAGGGTACTAATAATGCAAATCCATTGTAGAGTTCCCACGGGAATCACAGGTTCAAGCGAAGTAGCTGGCACCGCTAGTATATATATATAATACATATCTACATATAAAAATGCAAGAAGAAGATACAAGATCTTTTTTAAATATCACTAATTCCATAACAATAACAAACTGAGTAACAAATTGAGTTATTATGGACCAACTGGATCGAATAACTTTCTATCTTTTATTTGAGTCGGATCCACCAGTTTTCGATTTCTTTCCAACAGTTCACAAATATACCGTTTTTATTCAATTTTAAGGCCAAAGTTTCAAGGTTTCACATTGTAGAAAATTATTTGCGACGTCAGACACAATCACTTAATTTGCATTCCTCTGATTATGTGGTCTCATTGCAAGCGATGATTGATTAGCGGCTTGTCATCTTTATTCACAATTAGCGGTGCCAGCGGCTTTGTTTGCGTGAACTTGTGATTCCCGTGGGAACTCTATAATGGATTTGGATAAAAAGTATCCTAAATTTTAACCCGCCACAGAAGCTATAACTATGCCTAGTTTCATTAAAATTCTTCTAGTTTTCGCGTGATGCGCGTGATTGAGATAAACAGGCAGACAAAAATTCCAAAAATTGTTTTTTGGGGCTACTATGGTTACTTTTTTTTAATATTAAATGTATAGACACGGCTTTGTTGCTATTTTATTATATGTATAATAGATTGTAGTGACAATATAGTAATTTGCTGTGTAAATGTCTGACAAACTCATGAGTTTGCCAGACATTGCTATGTAGAGATACGCCGCTAAAACAGTACATTCCAAGCCTATTTTAACATCTTTATATTTATCACCTATGTTTAATTTAAATAATTTCATTTCATTGTAATTTTATGATCAGGAATTTTTATTGGACAGGTTGGAAATGTGCCTATATATCCAATTTTTTGACAAGACGCGTCTCAAATGGGTCATGAATGATCGTATTCTAGGGCCGCTTACAAATATGACAAAATATCGTAATATGAGGTGACACTCTTTATATTTTAGACAACGTCTGAAAAACTCGTAAAAACTCCCAAAAGTGTCCTTCATCTAACTAGTGTCATGAATATTCACTGTTAACATAATTTATGAGACTAGGTGTAACTTTACGAAAATCCATTATGTAATGCAATAATGAATGACACATTATTTTGCTCTCTTTCGTTAGGTACGTGTTCATGCACATATATGTACATATATTATGTGTATAAACCAATATCTAGTCACTATCGCGTACAAATTGTTGATTGGTGGCCAATTGGTCGGCGTTTGTCTTGTAAATGGATCGTGCTAGAACCCAAAGCACGTCGCCATATTTTTATTGATGTTCGTTATTGGTTAATTGCATCTCTGCATGTCATTAATGATCGCAAACGCGCAGACAAACATACTGAATATTGAATAGAAAATGATTAAGTATCGGAAATGGATAAAGGAGTATAATCGAATTACATGTAAACTACGAGTAAATACGTCGATGAATCCCGCTAGCAATAAGACCACGCCTCTACATAAACCTGTACGCTTAGTGTGTAAATGGACGAGTTTATGAATTGTTTGAGATAGTAAGTGTAAATATAACGGAACTCTTAAACAAATGGAATTATAAGTTTGTAGCATTATCTGCTTGTTTGTTTAAATAAGCTTTAAATTTGTTCCTTGTGGTCATTTTTGTTTCTGCGTAATACCATACTATACCTAAAGCCTATGTCTGTCTACTGCTGGATATAGACCTCTTCCAGGGCTTACCATTTTCGACTCTTTCTGCCACCACCAGCCAACTTCAAGACGTTCGGTTCGCCTGACCTGAGGGCGACATTAATCGCTGCCAACAGTGCGCCCAGATACTAAAACGAAACCCATGAACCTGTTACTGAAAAGTTTTCAATATCAATCACCATATTTTGTGACATAATTTTATTTACATTGGAAGATGTCTAGTTTTCAACAAAATTTAGGTGGGTTTACTTTTTATCTTTGCTAACGTATACCTAGGTATATTTTTTATATAGAAAGACGATGGTGGACGAACAGATTTGATGATAGGTAAATATTGACCTTCATGGATATCCGCGATTCAAGCCAACATCAGTCGAGAATGAGAAACGTTAACAAATTCTTGGATGTTCCGCTTCAGAGGCGAAATTTCGAAAAAAGATTGATAACGACGAGGAAGAAGTATCTACCTACATAATACCTACATAATACCTACATATAACAGTAAAGAGTTTTACGACATACGTTAATCTTTATACTATTTTTTTAGGTTCATATACATATTATGCTATGTATGCAACCAGTATTTTTTTTTTCTGTATTTGGAATTCTGTCAATATATTCCATATCGCTTGATGTCACAAGGGCATCTACGACTTGCTTCGGCATAAAGGTCCCAATTACTTCAAATGTCACTATACACCATGGATCTATTCAAGTAAGGAGCAATGGTACCCTTACATAACTGTAACGCAATAGGTCAGGAGCTCGATGGCATTCAACATTGTGTAACTGAGGATTGTGGCTCAGATCTTTGTTTGTTAAACCATAAAGTTCAAAACTTCCAATACTAGTGAAGTAAAATGATACGCAGCTTACTAAATAGATAGATAAACTCTTTATTTTATACCAACACATGTTGGAAAAAGGACAATTTATATAAGTAACACGAAAAGTATAAGGCGGCCTTATCGCTAAAGCGATCTCTTCCAGGCAACCTTTGGGTGGTAAGGAGAAAACAGTTATTATCAAATAAAAGTAGATGGTGCAATAATTATATAACATCAACATAATTTAACTTCAAAAATAAATGTTTTATACATATGTATACATACATTTACTATGCATCCGAATATGGTGAAATTAAATTGGAAGGATTATTATTTCAACAATCTATGTGCGTGTACTTGTAACCCTCACAGAGAGCGTGGGAACATTAAAGATTCGAACACTAAGATACGATAAACCTTCAGTTTGAATATAAACTTCAAATGAAATCATTATGAACCCTAGAAAAATGAATATAAATAAAAACAGGTGTAAGGAATATTCGGAACAATGGGTTATGTTTATTTCAACCAAGTTTCATCGTGGCATTATTATTATCATACTTTATAAGTGTCTCACATATAAATATACCTAGCACAAACGGTAGGTACTTTATAATTACCTACCTGTATAACTGAAATAAATAGAATATGTAAAACTGAAATAAATACAATATGTGTATAGATATTTTGTGACGTTTATCAGGCAAAACCATTCGCAATAGATAGGTTTTAAAAGTAAGTGAACAAAAGTAAACAAAGTAAGTATCAGTAGTAAAGTAAGCAACAAAATCAGAAGTAAACAAAATGTTAGTCATAAATGAAATACTATAAATAATTTTAATAAGTAATCGATCACAAAAAATGTTTTCTAGACCTGATCAGGTTTGGTTGCTTAGCAACGGCTTGTCATTAAACATTCCCTATTGGTTTTGAAGACAGTTATTGATAAATGACAATGTTTTTGTTCCCTTAAAAATGTATGAGAATTGTCTAGAACTGCGTGTATTTAATAGTTGAGTATTGATGGTATTTTCTGACAGTGACAATTCTTAGGTTAAACAGTGATTCTATTGTTTTGTTTCATTACGAAGTCAGACTGACATTTTGTGTTCACGAGCGGTCACTTTTAGTTCTTCCATTAGTTTGTCAATGTTGAAACATTTTGATATTTTTATATGACCTTTACAAACAAATAAACTTGCTGAGGTTTATTTGTTTGTATGGATTGCTAAAAAAAACTACCAGTAAAATGATAATTAAATGCCAAATTGACTTATCCAATTGATATTTAAAATGAAAGGAAATTGAAAAGCCTAATGGTGATAAAATAAAACAAGGTCAGGTGTTCAGTTTTAGACGGTTTATTTTGTAGTTATTTTAGCGCAGTGGAGTGCAGATAGAGTGCACTACTAGTACGTCGTACCTGGCTCCATCGAGCCTGGGATAAGCACGGGTGATTGTTATTGCTGCTGATATCTTCCAGTCGGTTATAAACAATTATTATTCACCGTTCTTGTTTTCTCCGCCGTGCAACGGTGCAGACCGTCCGAATCTGGAACGCGCTGCCTGTCAATATTAAAAAAGCATCTTCCCGAGGTATATTCAAAAGACGGCTTAATAAATACCGTCTAGAAACAGACACTGTTTAATCATCTTTTGTGTGGAATATTTCTTTATACATACGTATATACTATTCCTAAGATATATATGTATTTCTTTTTTATTTTTAAATGTAAGTGGGCGGACGAGACAGCGGTCCCACGTGGTGGTAAGTGTCACCGCCGCCCATGGACACCTGCAACACCAGAGGGCATGCGGGTGAGCCGCCGACCTTGCAAAATCCTATTCACAGCTTTCTCGAAGAACTCCATATCGTAGCTTAATGGAAAGACCTCTTGAGGCAGTTCGTTATTCATTATTCATTATTTAAATATTAGTATGTACCTATATATGTATTTTAATAGTCATAAATATAGATATTATATTATGTTTATATTTTTACTTAAATTTTATATCTTCCATATTTTATATCCCATTTTATATTTGTTACATATGCTTACTCCCCTGCCACTTTCATGTCTTGCATAGCTCAAAGTTTAATTGAGAGACAATATTTTATGGCATTAAGGCCGTCATTTGTAATCATTTTCAAAAACAATAAATAAATAGATTATTGTTGTACGTAAAAAGACCTGGTAATTGTTACTACTGTTTACCCAATTTCCAATGTCCTGCTTTATCGACTAGCCCAATGGCTTCTGTATTGCGTAACATGGCTCCATTGGCTCTTTATAATCCTTTGGAATTGAATTGCTTGGGATAGAGACTGAGAGTAAGGAATATAATGGTATAAGGAAAGTCTTTCATCCCCTAATTCGCCCTACGAAGAGATGCAATAGAATGAGAAATGGACTCTGGAAAATCACACGTCAGTGGTACGCGTTTTCAAATAGATGGGGAGGGCGAGAGGCTTTTGTCTTACGGAGTGGACTATGGTGTTTTAATAGTCCTTGTCACGCATTGAGGGATTTATCACGTGATTAAAACAATTTTTTGCGCATATTGTATTGACTTCGTAGACTAGTTAGATTAGACTGTTGATACTTGATACTTTAATAATTTAGACTGTTGTTTAGACAAATCGATCAACATAATACAGAAAGAGATTATTATTAGAGCGCAATCAAAGTATTATCAGTAAAGCCCGCAGTCAAAATAATCGATAATTTATCATTTATCTCTCATACCAGTGTTGTTCTAAGTCGGCTCAATGATCGATTTATCAGTGCGATTAAACGATACGATAGTCTTTAAAGTAACAGTGTTTAATAGGTATTTCTGAGGTTGATAGCAGTTTAATGGATATATATTATATTATGTTTATATTTTAATAATTACTTACATTTTTTATCTTCCATATTTGTTACATTTACTTACTTCCCTACCACTTCCATGTCCTGCATAGCTCAAATTTTAGGTATTTATTATACGGGGTTTATTTTTGAACCGGGTTATTCCTTGGTAATTTTGGAACGTTTACACGCTATTCAGGTTAAGATAAACGTGACTTTATACATGCAATGTAGGGTACTCGTGAGGCAACGTTTTCGTTAAGTACATATAGAATAACTATTATTCTATAAAAGGGCTTTTATAGAAATATTTTTATTCATTATTTATTTTTCATTATATTATTCTATTTTTTCTAAGCTTTAAACAGAGGCCTTTCTGGTAGTTTTTGTTACCGATCCTCGGTAACAAATCGAGGCTGCTGATATCAGAGAATAAAGACAACTCCGAGTATCTTTTACTAAATGTTTCCTGCGTATCACGTGGCTGAATAGTAAATGGTATTTTTTTAATGATTAGTACTAATGTAACTTTAAAATTTTCGCTTTTAGTACACATTTTATATTATAAATCGGGTCTAAACGTGTAAAATTAAAGGCTTTTGTTTACCTTTTATTTCTACTAGACGCTTCGGCAATGGTTACACAACCCGTGGTCACGAGTTGACTGAAGGGGCGGCTGAAAGGTAAACAAAAGCCGTTAATTTTACGCGTTTATACCCGATTTACAATATAAAATGATTAATACCATGTTTTAATGATCTTTATTCAACCTTCAATCAGTGGTTGCACAGTCTCCCAGGTCGCTTGCTATCTTATCCTCTTATGAGGATAGGTCGATTTTACACATATTCTCTCATTATAAATACAATAGTCTCTATAAGAGCAACAACAACAATATTACTGGTCTAAAAGATTTGATCTGTAAAATTGGGTCGGCCGAGCTTCAGCTTCGTGTTAAGTAAAAGCATAGTATTGCTATCAATTCTCTCAGATTAAGTCTCCTTATCCTTCTTAAGGCTCATTTACACAAGAAAAATTTCTCGAACGCGTGCAGGCGAGAACATCGGTCAAAAACTAGTAACGTGTCTTTCAAAAAGGACACTCGATTTTTAAAAGCCTATTGCGGCCATCTTTAAAAAGATATATCTGTCATATTTGGTAGTAATGTTTATTGAGCTTCACCATTTAATCATGGAAAATTACACGATTCAACAACGCGTGAAAATGATTAAATTTTAGTATTAATATGACTGTTCAGTTCGTGGAACGTTTAGTGCGTTATGTGGAATTTATGGTCCGTTGAGGCCTCAATTCGAAAAAAACCGAGTCAGTATCCGATCGAACACCTCCTGCACGCCAACGAAACGCAAGGTCTATCAAAAACATTGTTGCTGTTCGGGACAGTGCATGTGGAGAATCCGAGATAGGCAATTTATCGTCTTGCGCAAGAACTTGCTCTTTTCGCGACTTCGAACTTGGTTGGCGAATTATGCGTCGGGATTTGAGGCTTCATCTAAATGAAATTCAATTGACTCTTTGACTGGGCTTTGAAGCAATTGGAAGTGGACTCTGCTTTTGGCCGAAAAATAATTTTCAGCGACGAAGCCGATTTTTTGAATGAATGGCTAACAAGCAAATTGTCGCATTTGAAACGACGAGAATTCACGGAAAGTTCAAGAACGTCAAATGCATCTGGGAAAAGTCACTGTTTGGTGTGGTATTTGGTCCGGAGGCATCATCGGCCCTTCCTTCTTCCAAAAAGAGCAACGAGCTGCACTCACTGTCAAGGACGACAGGTATCGGGTGATGATAACCGATTATTTGTGGCCCCGGTTAGATGATATGGACATTAGCCATATATGATATCAACAAGACGGCGCCACGTGCCGCAACAATGGACATTCTGCAGAAGTTCGCACGCTCTATTATCTCGCGAGGCGGCGACATCAACCATTGAGATCCAACGCCCTTAGATTTTTCTTGTGGAGTTATGTTAAATGCCAGGTGTATGCAAATCAACCGCAAACAATTGATACCTTAAAGGATCTTAATTAGTACCTTAATTGATATATCACCCGCATCATTAATGAAATCAAGCCGGATTTATGCGATAGAGTCATCGAAAATTGGACCGCCAGAATGCGCGTCACTCAACCGTAGCGGCAGTGGCACGAGGCCATTTGCCCGATATATTACATAATTAATGGTATCGATTAACCTGCCAAATAAAAAAAATATATAGAGCGGTATGGATTATACAACTTATTTTATTTATATTTAAGTGCGTTCAAGCTGTGAATAGGATTTTGCAAGGTCGGCGGCACGCCCGCATACCCCCTGGTGTTGCAGGTGTCCATGGGCGGCGGTAACACTTGCCATCACGTGAGACCGCTTGCTCGTCCGCCCTCTTCTCTATAAAAAAAAAAAAACTTATTGCAAGACCCTCTATAAACAACGTTATCATCAAGTGATCACTGTTATCATCGAGTTTTTATCATGTGAACAGTTACAGGCCAGAATCGTATGAAGGTTGGTCGTATATCGTATACGAGAATCGTAAACAATATTCTCGCCCGAACCGTTCGAGAAACTCCTTGTGTCCTTGTGTACGCTAAGCGTAACCTTAGCCTTCTACCCCGTTACGCTGGTCTCCTTATAGGATTCTTAAAAATATTTTTTCTGATAGTTTTTATTAGATTATTCCATACAATTTTCTTAGTTTTTGCTGCTTTCAAAGATTACACTATACATACCGCATATCCAGGTGCACAAAGTTCCTCAACGCATTTCCGATGCGTTTCAATGGAAAGAGCTTTCAGTGTCTACGGATATTCGTTCTGACCGAACAAACGTTTAGGATAGATTTGAAAAAGTACAGATAACACGTTAACTTCGAGCATAGTATAGTATGGTTTGAGGACATACTTCATTGGTGACATTTGCTCATTGACAGCTACTTGCTGGGATAGATTTTAAAACCGTTGCTTTTTACCGCCCCGATACAAATCTGCCCAGATCCATCAATAGAGCCATTCTCTTTGAGACAAATCTTATTGTGTAAATATGCATAGGGGGAGGTCCCCCCATCTTACTACTTGCCTTTCTTGTGCAACACGCATCACGTCTCGAAAAGCCATAAATAATAAATATGTTTTTTCAGCTCGCCCTGCAGTATGCTATCCCGTTTGGCGTGGACTGAATATTGCCTATTATATATTTATAAAAACCTTTCCGATAGATCACCATTTTTTTATTAGAAAATATAAGGGAGCTTGTAAATTATTTATGTATTTAACAATCCATTGCACAAATTACAATGGACGGACTTAATGCTACATGGCATTGCCTTCCAGTCAACTTTCAGGAGAGGAAAAAATAATGACAGCGGTGCAGTCGAGGAAGGAGAAAAGCAAATGGAAAATAAGAATATACAAAAATATATGAAAATAATAATGGAAGTATTATATAAAAAAATAGATATATTGTATATTTGGGAAAGATTTTAGTGCGTTTAATTTTATACTCGTGCGCAACTCTACCTTTACCAATATATTCCTTGGGATCTCAGTAACAACCTAGACTATAATGGTTCATTCATGCAAATAAAGCCGCGGGTTGAACATAATTATACAAAATATTTACTTTAAATTGTTTAAAATGCTGGCATCTTGTAATTCATTGTACATGTCAGCCATATACTTAACGGTGTTCAAATGGCTCTGTGAAAACGGTAACATTTGGAGAGTTGTCTCATTGTGGACGTCACGGTCGTTGGGCAAGCGGATCTTGTGTTGGGTGTAGTGTAACGGCTGGTGCAACGAGATGACCAAGTAGGGTGGGAAAATATGCAAAAGTCAAAGCCTGACCTGAAATTAATTGACAGTTTGTAGGATCTGCTAAAGTTTAAAGTGGAAGATGTATACATTATTATGAACGCTAAGGATATTTTTGTAGAGATTGCAAAAACAGTTATCATACCAGAAAAAGAATCGTTTAAAACGTAAACGTATATTAATAGAAAATATAATGATTTGACTCCCATTTTATACACATATTAGTGAATGACTTGACAACAAAGACAGAGAATGACTTGACTTCCTCCAAGTCATTTCGCTGCCCATTAGTTGCCTAGAAGAGATCGCTTTTAGCGACAAGGCCGCTAGCTTCTGTATATGTTTAATATAATTAATTAGTTATAACAGGAATGCAATAAAGAATGTTCATTATTCTTTCTGACAGAGACTATGATAGGCAAAATGGTAAAGTGACTAGTTTACTTGCTCCTGTGATTACAGTTAAGTCAATAAATTGCTTTTGATTAAAGATCCTTAACCTTAAATCGTAAGAACTATCAAACCTAAATACAACTGTATTATCTCCTAGTAAATTGTATCTATTGTCTTCTAACGTTCTATTACTGTTTACACCTTTTGTTTATCGAAACACATTTAATCAAAACAATAATGCTAGAGGACGTTCAATTACGAGTAGTATTTCACTCGCATTTGGATCATGTGTGGTCTGTGATATGGCGGATCTTTTCAATTTGGAATCGAGATTCATAAAGTTTATTGGATTTGCGCTGAGTGCACTGGTACGTTTTATTGCTTATTTTATAGATTGGTCGACGTGAATTATCGATCTGTTGTTTCATTAAATAAAATGTAAATTATTTTGAAAGTCATTTCAAAACTGCTTTCAGTAACTTATACTTATTATAGTATTGGGATTGTTGAGTATAGTGAAAACGGATAAAATAATGAAAATCTACAAAAATATGTTGAGAGATTGCGAGCCTATTCAGTTTTCAGACAATGGCTAGTAATAATAAATAGCTGAGTTTAGAATACTAACAAATACTTTAGTTAGACTGTGACATTGTCTGAAAAAAGGCACCATATTGTCGGTATGGACTTTGGTTAAGATTTTTCTAACATAAAATTTCGTTGTTTAAAGATTCTGTTTGGAATAGAAATGCGCTCTAATATCTGATTTTCAAGATAAATCGATTTCTCATAAAGTTTCGATATCTGGTAGAGTAGAACCGACAATAACGCTATCCACACATTATTATCCTTTTATCACATTTTATCGAAAAATAACGATAATAATGTGTGGATAACGATCTAAATTAAAAATCCTCACCATATCAGATGCATCACTATTTATATCAAAAATAATCGGCATTGCATCAATAAAACCGGCGCGGCGGAACATAAGACAAATAAAGTGATTTAATTTGCAATTAATTGTCGACTGACTTTCACCGTGTAAAGGCTTTTGTTCGGAATTATCAGAGCGCAGACCGTCGATCGATAGCACAGTGTAGATAACAGGACTTTTTGAAAATTAAAAATATCAGCATTTGGAAACCGGCGAAATGTCAAATAAAGGTTAAATTGTAAACTACTGACTGACTGATAATTTTACGCAAGTCATTATGAGGCAAAGAGGCAAGTGACAACTCTGATGGCGTATGATTTACGGCCATCCATATGCCACTTGTATTCCTTAGAGGTGGTACCTTAGGAAGCTGCATATATTTTGCGATCTTTAATTTATTAGGAACTGCTAAGGAAATTTCTTTTCACTTTTGGTTCTGGCAGGTACATTTTATATATACATTGTATGTATCCCCATCAATATCATTAGTTGCTTCTGTTCCTTACTGAATATATTTGCCACTGACTTGGAAGTCTCGCCTACTTATATCACGTAATTTTCAGCTCTCACTTGTCGGACACTTTACATCATAAGCTACTTCATCCAAATTTCTGCCATATCTTATCATTATTAAAGTTGTACGACTTACACATAACTTTAAATTGCAATTAATGTTGAAAAGTCTTAACTCTGAAGTTGTTTGGCCAACCATATTTCAGTAGTTCTTCCTATTTCTATGTGTGTTTTGCTAATTCTGTAGACAAATGAAGTGGGTTAGAAAGTCGTACTAAAATGAATCCTCTCTTTGTAAATCCAAACCCAAAGAAAGTGCATCGTCTTCTTTTCATCGAAAAAAATTACCAACAAGGGCTCTGGAAGTAGTGTTTGCTTTGATGTTGTTTCTTGTTTAATGCCTTTAATCCCACCAAGATGTACAAGTTTTTATAAAGCTGATTGGTACAAATATAATTTCATGAGTCGGATTGTTTCTACTCCGTATGCCTGTAGTGACGATTTCTGGCAACCTTGATAAATATTGTACGATTTCATCCAATTATGGGAATGGTATTAAAGCCTACTTAATGCTAATTTTAGTCATATCTGCTTTACATTTATTTTGAGTCATAAAAACTTCTTTATTGATAGGTATTGTTATGTCCATTTAAGATAAACGTTTTTAAAATTTCAGTTTGTTTCTGTTTTAAAATAACTTTGAAAATAATGAAATATTATTATTTTTTGATTGTATAACTTCTATTATAATTTATTTGCCTAGCTTCTTTAAGGATCGTATCTATCTTTAAAATACGTACAATTTAATTCTACTCCACGTTTCGGCACGGTTTAAACCGGCCGTGGTCACGCGGTTGATCCAGGATGGAAGTTGCGAGCCGTTCCATCATCTACCCACATATTCACATTCGATAAGGCTGCAACACGCTATAAAAATGCTATATAACACGATAAATCGCAAGGTTTGAGGTCTCTGCCCATTCCACCGGACCATACTATGACCGTAATCGTACCGCCGACACATACAAAAATATATTCTTCTTATGGACTATTGTGAGACAACGCCCACTAGAGCATTCCGTCGCCGACCAACACCCGACCGTGCTATGACCGGCCCGACAACAAATTAACTGTGAGAATAATTTGCAAGCGGCAAACCGCGTTGCGGTCGCGTATATTCACCATCGTAAACGCGTTGTTGCCGTATTAACATGACATTAGTTCGGTGTAGTGCATATGATTGGAGCGAAACGACGTTTTGTAAGATATGAAGGATGAAAAGCTTATAGAACACGTTCGTAAATACGAAGTTTTGTACAAGCTAAAACATTCAGAATATATGGATACTGTCAAAAAATAGCTTTCCTAACAGCCATTGTTGTTTTTAATTAAATACTTTAATACAATACTCGAAGCTCTGTTATAGTTACTTTAAACGCGTTCGTGTAAAACGAAAACATGACACAAAGTGACGGACACGTTAGCGAATGGAGAGCATATACTGCATCCGATTAAACAGGTATGGAACTGTGATCAAACGCGGCGAAGACGGAAATAGAACCTTGTTGATCTGTTGCAGTGGGCGTTGGTAGTGCTCGGCGCGTTTCTTTCGAGCCCGACACGATCCTACTACTGTCATAAGTAGCTATGGTTCTATAATGGCATAAGAATAATAAACAAAACGAGTATTTATTATTCTTATGATAATGGGCAGAGACCTTTAAATGCAAGGGGTAACCCGTGCCAAAACGCCGAGTAAAAATAAAAGATAAACAAAACCCAATAATTTTACGAGTTACATTTTACATCCGATCATCAGTATGTGTACAAAACGCGAAAATCTAAAATATATATATATATATATAATATGATTAAAACGCTGGTGTTTAATTCTTGACTCTTCAAATAAAATGTTCCTTCTAGTCAAACAGTATTAATTAACATAACTTTAAAAATATCGGCCGTGTTCAGTTACATTCAGTGAAGTGTGTGTATTTGATAACCTGCCCGCCTATCGTCAGGCATTTTACTGTCAATATTATTTATCTCACGATAAACTTGCATTGATTATGTTACAAAGTCATTTCCTATCGTATTAAAAATCAGTTTATCGATCTGACGTCAGTCTATAACGTCCCACTGCAGCGCACGGGCCTCCTTAGTAAATCGGGGGGGGGGGGGGGGGGGGGGGGGGGGGGGGGGGCGTAGTCCACCACGCGGGTCCAATGCGGATTGGTAGATACACATACTCCAGATTTTTTTACATCTGGAATATGCGGCTTTCCTTACGATGTTTTCCCTCACCGCCGAGCTAGTGACAATTTTGAAAAGTTCGACGTACGTTACTCAGTGATACGGGTCGAAGATTTGAACTCACGATTACTCGAGTGTGCGTCGAATGTGTTTATCGATCTACTTACCTAGGAATCACCTACTTAACTGCAAAAACTTAAAATGCAAATCTACATATTAATTATTCATTTATTTTTACTCACTCACAAAGTTCACGGCTACAATTTATGGAAAGAGTAGTTTAACAATGTTACTAAGTTTTAGACCTAATTTACGAACTAATATTATATAAAAAAAAAAAACAATTAATATAGATTACTTATGACTATGTGGAAAACAATAGCATGTACCTAACTAAAACAGATAAGACGAAAGTCAGTTCACTAGATTTGTGTGAACCCCGATCAATCACGTAACTTTTAAATGGTAGTTTTGAGTTGCAGTGACAGATCGGTATGTTAATCCATAACAATCTGTCACTGCACCATTGAATATTAAGTTTGGTTGTTGATAAATTCGGAACAGCTACGATTTTGATCATGAAACATTTCTTCAAGTAAATTCGGCAGATTATTATAAATATATCATGGCGTTTATGGCTTATATTATTTAAATTTTATTTAAAAAATATTTGCTGCTTGTGATATATTGTGTAAAATATGTCTCCAGTGTATACATCACTACACAAACAATTTAAAGATTAAGTAATCTATAATTTAAATGGATCATATCTTGTAGAAACTGCATAGAGCGAGCTGCATAGAGAAACTTATACATACGAGTATTTGTATAAGAAAGCGTTTAACTTATACGGGTATTATAAACTAATTTATATGCTGAGATATCTAGGAATTAGACTATCATTTAATACCCTGGCTTTATAAATCTACATAGTAATTACGAGTACAACCCCATTAGGATAAATTGAAGTGTGTAATATATATACCTTCATAATACTGTTACTGGTTCTAGTAACTACGTCATCACATTCATCAAGATGTCAGCTGTTTGATTAATCGCAGTCGTATTGTTTTGTTCCATTCATACAGCAAGATTGAAACCATTTTAAGATATCTTGCTAATTGCCAAAGCTGTTAAAGATAAGATGATTATATCCTCCGGGTATTATTCAAACTGACGGTAATGACAACCATCAGATTGTCTAGTCTAACCTCTGCTTATTTGACCTTCATGCGCAATCAACCGTATCTACCGAACCAATACGAGACAATTTACTCAATGTTGCTTTTTACCGTTTGCAGGTTCGACGATCTCTCAAATTGCGGGGCCGACGCAAGGAAAAGGAGAAACTCCCCTCGGGCATCACCGCCGACTACACAGCCTCGTTGTTCGCCCATCTCGAACAAGATTCTAATTTCTCCAATTACCCGCTCATACCTACCTCGGGATCTAATTCTAATCTCAGCGACGAAAACATGCTTTTATCTCCTGGATATACCAACAAACACAGCTGGAACAAAAAGGATCCGGTTTTACAGTCGGATAGCTCAGAAACCTCCTTGAACTCTCTGAACAACCCGAACAACGCTAATAGTAGTCCTCGTCAACCACCAAATCTACCTCCGATACCACCGCGACCACCAAAACGTGGGATTCTTAAAGGTCCTCGTCTAAGCAATACTAGTTCCAATTCTCTAGACAGCAACGTTCAAAACTCTGATACTGTCGACTACATAAACGGTCAAGATCCGAACTTACTCGCGCGTAACACGCAACAGAATGAACTCATATCGTATGGCATCCCACCGTCGAAAAGCACTTCGTCCAGCGATGACATGCAACAATTACAAAACTTTACCAAAAAAGTTATTCATAGTCCAGTTGAGAACCAATATAAGAACTACAAAAATGCTAATAATCCGACGATAACAACGCAAGACGTTGATGAAACACCAAAGACGAATGGGAACAGCTACTTGGGAGTTACTTCTACATCACCCAGCGCTGATTCCTTGACTGATACAACAACGAACTCTTCATTCGCCACCCCACCTTTTTCTACCTCGCCCGTGGGAGAATCACAGGGCTTCCATAGATGGTCTAGGACAAGCAATTTCGAAGATACTTTCTTACCTATACCTACATTGACTCCATTGATACTGCCCAAGCCTCGAGAATTGACGATCCAGCGTCAGAAGGCTCCTAGAAATGATTTTGGTTTTAGTCTCCGTCGCGCAATGATTCAGGAAAGGATTTTTATTGGAGATGGAAAGGAACTGAACGGTCATGGAGATCATGGTCTTCTCAATGGTAATAGTAAACGTAATGGTAATATAGCTAATGGTATGATCAGCAAATTAACGTACAAAGCTGTTATTCTTGCGGAACCTGGGTCATATCCCGGAGCGAGTGAGTCGGGACTTCTTCCTGGAGATAGACTGTTGGAAGTTAACGGTGTTAATGTCGAAGGAAAGAACAGGGAGGAAGTCATTGACTTGATCAAAGGCAGCCAAGATTCAGTCACAATTAAGGTGAGTACTTTTAAAGTTATTTCCATATTAGAGTGTTTAGTAATTAAGTCTTAAAATGTTCGTTGGTTGTAGCTGAATGACAACAACCAAAAATCATATGTGGTGGCGAACCTTTGGAGAGGCCTATATCTAGCAGTGAAGAGACATAATATGCTGATGGTATAGTATGGTATGATTGTAAACTGTACTACGAAAATCTTTATTCAATTGTATTATGTTAGGTTGAATTTCCCAAAACACTCAATTGTTTTACATTCTAGTTAATATCATCTTTTTTTATAAAAACAATCTAAGAACTAAAATAAATATAGGGGGTTCCATGTTATCCTCTTTATCTCCTTTACATTCTAGAATCAATACTTTTTGGCACCTACAGTCGACTTAAAGCCAACAAGGGTGAATTAGGTCACTCGAATCTGAAGTATCCAATTCATAGGATGCCTTTGTTACCCTGAATAATGTCGAAATTAACACGCTCAGAATTCGAACCCTTCATAGAAGTTTAATATAAACTTTTGTTGCGTCAAGTTCTGTGTATTGTCACAAAGCGAAACTAGTCATCATCACTGCGGTCTACTGCTGGACTGGGGTTCCTGGAATTTTCCGTTGGGTTAATTCCATTGTCTTACAACTCCAATATTCTTCCTCCATATGACATACTTGAAGCGCCCATCTATACGTAAATATTCAATGTCAGTCATTAAAATATGCAGTAGTCAAAATCTAATCATATTAGTACGGTATTTCTTAAACTTTATTACACAGACAAAATGTACAAAAAGCGGACTTAATGCCTTAGATGTTTTTGTGAACACAAGATTAAATTATACATAATTGGTATAACAGTCTGTCAAAGGTTAAATTAATCAAAATCCGTTTTAAAGGTACTGCAATTAAATTACATACAAATGAATATTCATATTAAACCATTAATGTTAACACAGAAATTAAAATGGAAGAGGCTACCAATTATACCAAAGTGAAAGGTTTTAAACGAGCAGAAAGAAACAGTTAACAGCAAAGTTGCGAGGTCCGGTGATTTTGCACGTTTAAAATTATAAGTAACAGTAATGGTATCAGCCTATAACGTCCCACTGCAGAGCACAGGCCTCTCCTAGTAAATTACCGGAGGTTTCGAGCCATAATTCACCAAGAGAGCTCAGTGCGGATTGGTTTCATTTTCGAGCCATCGATACATCTCTAGATTTTTTTTAATTTCTTGAGCATGAGGGTTTCCTCGCGATGTTTTCCTTCACCGCCGAGCCAGTAAGATTTTTTTAAATGTAGAAATGTACTAATGTAGAGTTACCATTCCATCTCAGCCTTTAGACGTCCACTGCTGGACATAGGCCTCCCCCATTGTCCGCCATTTAGACCTATCGGCAGCGACCTGCATCCAGCGGGTGCCCGCCACCTTTATGAGGTCGTCTGTCCATCTAGCAGATGGACGTCCTCGGCTTCGTCCGCCGGTACGTGGTCTCCATTCGAGAACCCTTCTGCCCCATCGGCCATCGGTTCTTCGAGCTATGTGCCCTGCCCACTGCCACTTCAGCTTGCTAACCCGAGAGGCTATGTCGGTGACTTTAGTTCGTCTACGGATCTCCTCATTCCTGATTCGATCACGTAGGGAAACCCCGAGCATAGCCCTCTCCATAGCTCGCTGTGCGACAGTGAGCTTATTTATGAGGCCCATAGTCAGAGACCACGTCTCGGTGCCGTAGGTCATCACTGGCAACACACACTGGTCGAAGACCTTCGTCTTCAAGCAC
The DNA here is from genome assembly GCA_914767545.1 of Sesia apiformis. Lineage (NCBI taxonomy): Eukaryota > Metazoa > Arthropoda > Insecta > Lepidoptera > Sesiidae > Sesia > Sesia apiformis. The sequence goes on from OU611968.1 coordinate 4,930,924, forward strand.
TGAGGTATTTTGGACGAGAAGACGCTGCGTAGCTTCCCGAACGCTGCCCAGCCGAGTTGGATTCGTCGATTGACCTCTTTCTCGAAGTTGGACCTACCTAGTTGGACCGTTTGGCCTAGGTAGACGTACTCGTCAACAACTTCGAGAATCGAGCTCCCAACTGAAACTGGGGTGGGCACGACATGGACATTCGACATGATTTTCGTCTTGTCCATGTTCATTTTAAGGCCCACCTGTTGGGAAACTCGATTGAGGTCTCCGAGCATTGTGCTAAGATCCTCCAGCGATTCTGCCATGACCACGATATCGTCGGCAAATCGAAGGTGAGTGATGCATTCGCCATCAACGTTGATGCCGAGTCCTTTCCATTCCAGGAGCTTGAAAGCGTCTTCCATCGCATTGGTGAAGAACTTCGGAGAGATAACATCTCCTTGTCTCACACCCCTCTGCAATGGAATCGGCTCCGTGCTCCCTTCCTGTACTCGGACTGACATGTTGGCGTTGTTATACAAACACTTCAACACTTCGATATACCGATAGTCAATATGGCACCGCTGGAGGGACTGTAGCACTGCCCAAGTCTCGATCGAATCAAAGGCTTTCTCATAGTCCACAAACGCTAAGCATAATGGCAAGTTATACTCCTCGGTCTTCTGTATAACTTGCCGCAGCGTATGGATGTGGTCTATGGTACTATAGCCTTTTCGGAAACCGGCTTGTTCGGGAGGCTGGAAGTCATCAAACCTGCGCTCGAGACGATTCGTGATAACCCTCGAAAACAGCTTATAAACATGGCTCAGAAGCGAGATGGGCCTATAGTTCTTCAACAAGGTCTTGTCACCTTTCTTGAAGAAGAGCACCACCACGCTTCTGTGCCATGCCTCCGGCGTAATACCTTCGAGCAAGACGGAATTAAAGAGCTTCTGAAGGACTTTCAGTACCGGTGTTCCACCCGCTTTCAGAAGCTCTGAAGTGATTCCGTCCTCACCCGGCGCCTTGTTATTTCTAAGCTGTTTGAGGGCCATCCTAATCTCGTACAGGCTGATGTCCGGGATGTCTTCGGTATAGTGTCGGGTCAACTTGGCTCTTGGGTCTTTGGCCAAGTTGCCAACAGGTTTAGCGACCGAGGTATACAACTGTCCATAGAACTTCTCGATCTCCCTCAGTACCTCTTGTTTGTCGGAAGTGACACTGCCGTCCTCCCTCTTCAGCTTCGTCAACTGGCTCTGCCCAATAGATAAGTCTCTTGCGAACACTTTGGAGCCTTTATTCCGCTCTATCGTCTCCTTAATACGATTAGTATTAAAGAGACGGATGTCGTGTCGCAAGGACTGGTGAATCCGTCTATTGAGCTGCCGATATGCTTCCGCGTCATCAGGAGTCTGCAGTGTCATCGAACGTCGTTCCGCCAAGAGGTCGAGGGTGTGGTCGGTGAGCTTTTGGGGTCCATCTCTTCGACGATGTCTGAAGAATTTAGACCCCACCGTATGGACAGTTTCTACCAACCTGTTGTTGATATCGTCCACTGCAACGCAATCCTCTAGGCAATCGAAGCGATTTGACAGTTCAAGCTGAAAGCTTTCGGGATTCTGTATGTGGGCAGCAGTAGGTCGGAGCGTAGACTTCATCAGGCGGGACCTTTCTAACTTGACGTTTATATTCAATGTGCCTCTAACCATTCGGTGATCACTACCGGTTTTCACCCTGTGGATCACGGAGACATCATTGAATATTTGTCTCTTTGTGGCCATAATGAAGTCTATCTCATTTTTAACGGAACCGTCGGGGCTCATCCAGGTCCACTTCCTATGAGCCGGCTTCTTGAAGAAAGAGTTCATCATAAAGAGTCCCTCTTTCTCAAGAAAGTCGGCCAGCCTCTGGCCCCTCTGGTTCCGGTGCCCACATCCAAATTGCCCCACTCTCAACTCATCGTCGCCTCTTTTGCCCAGTTTCGCGTTGAAATCCCCCATAACAATATTGTAGTGTGTTTTCGAAGCATGTATGGCTCTACTAATGTCCTCATACATTGCTTCCACTTCGTTATCCGGGTGTGCCGAGGTCGGTGCGTAGACCTGTATGACCTTCAACGAATATCTCTTGGATATTCTGAGTATAAGGTACGCGACCCTGCTCGACACACTCGTGATGGCTACAACATTATTTACGAGGGACTTGTGGACGATAAACCCGACACCACCTTGGGACTGCTGGTCGCCCTCCCGGTAATAGAACAAGTTGCCGGATTTCAGGGTTATCGTGTCCTCCCCCTCTCTTCGGATTTCTGATAACCCCAATATATCCCAGTGCAACTTGCCTATCTCCTCTTCCAGCTCAGCGATCTTCTCGTCTGTCCTCAAAGTGCGCGTGTTGTAAGTCACCAGTGACAACCTACGTCGGTGATCCATGTCAAAAGCCCTGGTCGTTCGACAGTGGGATCCCGCCCAGAGATTCTTAGCACCCCTGGCTCCAGCGCTCGACCAGCGCCCGTCGTCCACGCCGGTGTTGCGACTGGAGCCGCCGGGAACTTGGGGCCGTTTTACTTTTTCTGCCATAGGGGGGGGGGGGGGTGGACCGTAACCCGCCGCGCTGGTCCAGTGCGTGGTGGCGGGTCGCCAGAGCCTCGTTCGTTGGTCGGCAGGGTGCACCACGAGCCGGTGAGGTTGGCTTGGGTCCCAGAGATGTAGGTTGGGACCCCATACACCCTTATTACACGATTACCATTACATACCATTACATTACACGAGTTACCATTACACGAGTGTAATCTAAAATATAAGTAACTCAGTTTAATCAAATCTGACGCCAATCACACCACCATTTATAATGTTTAAAGAGTACTTCATTTCACAAAAAAAGTGAGACTAAATCGTTATTTATTGTGACGTCTCGACCTGGATGTTGTGTTGTTACTTTAGGGACCGAGGTACACAAATAGAATACCTAATATAGATTTTGCCTTTATTAAACACCACATTTATGATTATTACTTTTATACCTGTGGGCTTTTTTATATTATAAAAATACGCTACGCTGTCTGTAATATTAAAATATTACTTTATATTATTATTTTAATATTAAAATATTAAATGCGCTTGAATTGTCAAATAAATAACTTTAAGTGCGCCTGTTATTTTTCTTTTTATATATTGCGTTTTCGTATTTTGAGAAAATAAGGCACAAGAAAAAAATGATAATCTTTCAATTTTAAAATAGCGGCACTGAACAAAAATATACTTCACAAAATTATGTACGAGTACAGCAAAACTCTACCGAGTAAAACAAAGTGAGATTTTTATCATTAAAAGATTGTTTTATTAAATAATTTTCTGTCCTTGTCTTATAACCTTGTTCAACGGCTTTATAAATTCTTTTTATGTAAGTACAATATATGAAGTACCAGTAAGCTCTAATTTTTGTCTCCATTTGTTCTTCTACTACCCCATCGGTTATTTATTGGTCCTGCGGCAAATATGAGCTGACCTGCTCATTGCCACATTGACATGCTGATCCTACGAGCTATTTCGGTGATCTTCTATTTTTACATTATATTGAAATTGTATATACTCTCAATTCGCTGTTGTTGATTTCGAAACCCTTGCCAGCAAATGAGTCCGGTTCATTAACTGTTAACATATTAATTTATGTTAAAAGTATGTGTAGACACACACGCCACTTTCTCGCTTGTGTCGTGTTTACGAGAAATACCACTTTCGTCGTTTTATTACTTTATTTGGATTTGTGTAACGCGAAGTCTTACTTAATATCAGATAAACGGTATAAAGAAAAAATATTATCTTGCTTGGTTGTTTTCGTGTAAAATGCAAGCAACTACATAATTTTTGAATATTTTTTAACTGATCTCAGAAATATACGGATTTCGTAATTCTTTGTGGGGTGTGTATGATTTGCTAATTCTCTAGTTTCTTGTGATGAAATATATGTTTATATGTCATGTCATTGCGATACGATGGAGTTGTCATGTCTTAAACACAAAAGTTTCAAAAAAAATGTCTACTCATATTAGGCCACGAACAAACCCTGTCCATGGTACGGGTACGGTACGGTAAACGGGCTAACGCTATGCGCGCATAAAATGTGTTTACAATACGTCTGGTTTGTAAACGCCCCAAGAGCCTTAATTAACTGCAACCACTTATTCCCATCTACTTGTTTCCTATTATCATATTTCATCTGAAATATCTGTAACAGGTGCAACCAATAGCAGAGCTGTGTGAGCTGTCGCGCAGGCGAGCGGCGGACGGAGGAGGTGACGTCGACCTGTCTGACAGCAACGTGCGCTGTGGTACCCTCAGTAGGTCTGGCAGCCGACGGTTCACTAACACTCAGGTAAGTGGTAGCTTTCTTAGACTTATTGAAAAAAAAATCCTAAAACCTTTTTTGACAAATAGGGTATGTGGATACAATTGAAAATCGAATGCAGTGTATTTGTTTTCAGACACAATAGGGTATTTGATTATTTAATCAAAATTACGTCTTTAAATTCATAATTTAACATTCAAGAAATCAAGCCTTTTTTTTCTCTATTTTATTTAGGGGCTTTTACACTATTGTGTATGTCAGCCCCATCGTACCCTAAAAGTTACAATTTCACTATCTGTCTTACTTATCTACATCTATCTATACTATAATTACGTCTATCTTAATTTATCTGTGACTCTGATAGCGACTCGCAAATTCGCACAGATTGTTTGCAGCGTTCGATGTTGGCACGGACAGAGTTCTATGGAACATCCCTACATCACTCCTGTTCAAATTTAGAGTCTCTATCAGAGCCTTCCTCTCGGGTTCGTTCCGGGAACACTCCAACAACAAGTGTTGGACATCTTCAACTGTACCACAACTTTGACAATTAGGAGAATTTAGTTTTTTCATCAGAAAACCAAACCTGTTTAGTGGCATATGCCCAGACCGCAACCTGAAAGCTATGACCACCAGGTTCCTATTTAATTTAGACTCCAAAAACCGTGGTATATGAGGCGGCTCGGACTGAATACTTCTATACCATATACCTTTCTCTCGAGACCGTTCATCAAAATATTCTTTCCGCGCCTCATAACATTTATTTTTATAAATGTTGAGGACTTCACAATAGTAAGGAGGTATATGAACTTCTTTTCCCTCTGTAATTCCTCTTTTTGCCAGATCGTCGGCGTGCACATTACCCTTCACACCTATGTGCGATGGAATCCACTGCAATATCAGGTCTATACCGCGGGCCCTTAACTTTAACAACTTTTCTAAAATAACATACGCTACCGAAACACCTCTACAACCAGAGGCGCATCGAGCAATATGTTGTAACGCACTTTTGCTATCACTGCAGATAAGCACCTTCTTATATTCTTTACTTTCTAGGTATGTCATAGCTTCTGAGATTGCAACGAGTTCCACCGTCATTATACAGACGTTTCCTGTAACTTTAAAACAACATATAATTAAAACATATAATATTAATACATATAATCATTTAAAACATATAATAAGACATGATCTTATTATATGACCGAATCTCCAGCACCCAGAGCATTGCGTGACTGGAAAGGTGTATGGCTCCACCTTAAACTTACACTCGTGCATATATACGTACGAGGGTAAAGTGGAACCCTTAAAACACAGTCGGATAGTCTCACTTTTCACACATCTCCCTTCATCCGTTAAACGTTTGAGTCTTAATATAGAAACAATTTCATACTCATTTTGAAGGCCTTCTATTATCTCCCTATCTTCAGTTTCTACATCTATTTGTTTCACAATTCCGTAGGATAAAGAAACTTCACTAGTTTTTTGGATCTATATCCCATTTCGCTAAGTTTTTTGCTATTTAGCAATTTTTCTGCCCCCTCATTGGTTTTAAATTGTATATTTATTTTATATGGGCTTTTGTATTTTATCTCCACTATCTCCACTTATATTTTCCGATTTCAAAAGTTTTGCCATGCCAAACTGTTTTGGAAGTGAGTCCTTGGATGTTAGGCATACCTCAATTTTTTCCGCTTGTTGACAATGTTTCTGATTCTGATCGCTATCCGATTTCTTTGAATAAATTCTTGCTAACCGCTTTGCTTCTCTCGTCACTGTTATGAATCCTTCTAAATCCTCTTCCCCCTCACTGTCCGGCCTCATTGTCTTTTCCGGCCATGTGACCAGATTCTCCACCTCTTCGTAATTATTTATTCGTTCCATACTTCTTGTTAATTCATCTTCCTTTTCTCTTTCACAAGTATCACTGCCATTTAAGGCGCAACACAATTCATTTCTATCAATGTCATCCATTACTGCATGTAAACATCACCTTTAAATTATGTAGGTATTTGTTAAAAATATAAAGCTATAAATAACCGATACCGATGCGTACGCTCGCTTGCACGACTCGCGCGCCACTGAAATCAAGCCTTATAATCAAAATTTAAAATATCTTATAAATGACCGCGATAAAGGCTTAGAAGTCACAAGTCAGGAATGGCCTGCAAAATAGGATAATGACTTCAGGCTTGTATCGTGCCATTCTAACCACGCATGGGTGAAAAATAGCAGTACGGAGTTATGGAACGAACAATTACCTATTTATAGTTTATACTTTTTGAGATATTTCTGCTGCGTTATAGAGATTTTTCAAGAGGGTTGTGAATAGGATTCAAGGGGTTCAAAACGTGAATGTTCAAAACAAATGATAGTCTGACCGGGAATAGAACCCGGGAACCTTTTAAACAGCAGATAGGATCACCGTAAACTAATCAGTCGTCATTCCTTCCTCTAAAATCTACTTAATAACAATTTGATTAGATAGAAAAAGAAATATGTAATTTTTGAAAATACATAAAATGTAAAATATCTATTATACCTAGGTACTCGTAAATAAAAATTAAATGCTGTTCGTTGGTAAGCGCATCACTTTAGAACGACTGGACCGATTTGGCTAATTTAAAAAAAAAATGTTCGTAATAGTCCGAATAAAGTTTTTAGGGAAAGAAAAATTGGAAGTTTCCCGGAAAAAATGAAAATTCGGGTAAAACTGCAAGTACTTTTTTCTGTGGGATTTTTGTATGAACTCAAGACCACAACTCACGATTCGAACGATGGATATGCGTAATTCTTTTTTTGTTTTGTTCGTTGTGGTCCTGATAAGTTTTCAGGAAAAAATAAATATTTATTGAAATTTGGACAGGACAATTGTCCATTATTATCCATGGATAGAACTATCCATTATTCTATCCATCAAGCATCTGTAATCTAGTATTGTACCTACAATTCATTACCATAGACCTCTACACGGTAACCTCTTAATAATCAGGTGGACCTTCTGCTATCATTTATATAACCAAAATAGACAACTAACATTAAAAATTGTAATACTTAGCCAGAGGTGAACGCCCCATATCGCGACACACTATACGCCTACAATATCGGATTACGGCTTACATCATAAGTTCATAACTCGTTCGCGTCAAAACAATCGTGCGCGCGCCAACGAGCATGAGAGTCCTTACTAGTACTTCAGCACGAGTCATTGTTGTGTGTATTGCGGTATAAAACTATACATTGAACGGTGGAGCTATGTGCGTGTAAAGAAAGAATAGGAAACACAACGATAGATGGCGATATTGATCACGAGTTGGAGCTAATTAGGTTTCAATAGGTTTGAGATGACTCAAACGCAATCCCCGCAACCATTGAGTTTGCCGGCGCCGAGACGTTATATAGGACAACTAATAGAATAGGCAAACTGTTACATAAAATAAAAATGAAATCTTTCATTTAATCATTGTGATTTTGTATCTGGCAAGTTTCATATATTCAAATCGAGTATAATTATTACGTACGCCATATTGTCTATGGTGTACTACAACATTTCCAAATATTATCACGTTTCCTAAAGCGCATAACAAATCAATACTCTTCGGTTTCATACCAATAACTCTGGAGTGTGTCAGCCCCAAACTAAGACGTATTGACCCCTGCGGTGCAATTGTTTCCCCACTAATACAATGCCTGCTATGACTCACATAGGGGAATGATTGAATGAGGGTAGGTCACACACGACACGTTCATTAGGTAATTGACAATGAGGTGACGTGGATCACGTTTTGTCAGGAAGGATAAATAAATGTCACCATACTCAATGGCTGCCACTAAGTTTTTTTAATGTACAAATGTGGGTAACGATAGGCTAGTAGGTTGTACTCGTACAGCTCAAAGTCGAACGTCTAACACTAGACATTCGACTGTACCACATTAACACAGTAGGAATTGTCGCCATTCAAATCAGCTACTGACGCAGCAACGCAGGGGTGTACATGAGTACACTTAAGGAGAGGTACAATTGTACGCGCAAGGAAAGTGTAGGCTGTAACTCGGTTCCTTTAATGTGCGTAGATCTTAAAGGCTTCCTTCCACATGAACTTAATGTAGCGGCGTTCATTTTGAGGGGATAAAATTGTTTTATGATTTTTTGGGAAAGTTATACAAAACATAATTGATTCCGGGAATACGACAAGATATAAACCGAATTACTTAGGAACTTGATCCAATCAGATCAATTTCCTATGAAATTCAAGGTCGGTGACAGATCCACGTTTGTCATGAGTATCGGTCATTAACCGCTTACTATCAGTATTCCAATACTGATGTTTGGCACCAAGAACATCGCGTTTTTTTTTTCACTATCTGTATGTTTGCACAAATTGGCTCTGTCGGCTGGCTTTTTTCACTATCTATATGTTTGCACAAATTGGCTGTCGGCTGGCTTCAGAATAACACCACTCTATCTCTTTCCGCGAGTGTCATAAGAGGTGACTAAAGGATGGCAAAGCCGAGCCTTGAGGAACTACACCACCTCTAAAAGAGTGGACTCGCCAACCCGCTTGACCAGTGTGCCGTTTCTAGGCCATACATCCCTCATGCAAAAGACAATTTACACGGGGAGGCCCATTTCCAGCAGTAGATGATAAAAGGGTTGACGGTAACGGATATTTACTCAAATACGCACGTGTTACTAACAGATACAAAATCCTATGTCGTACGTAGCTCCCTAACGAGGAGACACTGCTTAGTTTCCCCCAATTAAGCAGTCAAGAGTACATAATCCTTCGACGACCTATAAGGGTTCATACACCTTAACATTGATAAGTAACGTAGCGTATTGCAAACGTGAGAGCGTTACATTCTATAGATTGTCTATACCCAATTACCACCACACTGTTTAATTTATATGGATATCTTTGCTATACATGCTCTGCAGCACATTTTGGTCCAATTAATAATATTATATATGCTAAGTATATATTGAAGATGGAAGATGGACAGCAAAGAACCGATGCACCAATGAAAGGTCTTGATATTTATATTTTTCAGATGTGTAAGTAGTTTAGATGCGCCACCGCTTGATTCCGGTGCTAACGTATGCAACCCTTATTGAAATATACATTAAATTATCTTCAGACGGGCGCACGATCGGCTCGGTCGCCGCGCTGTCTCCGAGCGTCTAGTCTAGACCGAGGCATTTCCCGATTTTGAACGTCAACTAGTCACGCACTATTGATTTGTATCCGGTCCTAAAATTCGATGTAAGACTGATACAGTGTAGTACGTAGTGTTCTTGTTTTACAAAGTTCCTATGCATAGAACAATTTGTCACCGTATGTCTTCGACAAGTCAATGTCATACATAAAAAAACTCATGTAGCAATATTAACCTTTAACTAGTCGCGTTGAAATAATTACACTATTAGTCGCGTGGGGTCCACAGAGACCCCATATTTGATTGGCAAAAATGAAACAGATATAATAAAGACAAATGTTTATAATTATTAGGAACTTAAAGTACAGCATCTTAACTCAACAAAAACATAAAACTTCTAGAAAATAACTGACCATAAACTTCTAAATCAGTGTCTCAAAAATACTTAGTAATTAACAAGCACATAAATTGCAGACTTTGGCTCACTTTGGTATGGTGCTCATTGCACATAAATTTGTTGCATTTACTGCACTTGGTTTTGGTTTTCCTGCCCTTAGATCTCGGACATAGGTGACAACGGCCTTTGGAAGCAATTGGTTCAGTTTCAGACGTCGAAGGCTCGGGGTTATCTATGAGTCGTCGTTGCAGAAAACGTGGCAATGTGGGAAATTCAGCTCTCTTGGTTTTGTAACCTTCTACGAGTTCCGCTGACAGTTTTTTCAGGAATTCTCTTCGAGTGATTTTCGTACTGTTATTCATGTTATAAATAACGTAAGCGTTTATTGTCGCCACATTGAAAATATGGAACAAAACTACCATAGGCCATCTCTTGGTACGACGAGCAACGTTATCAGTTTCACACAGTTTGTCGTTGGTATCAACGTGTAATCAACACTGTGTAATGTTTTTTGAAGAAATCACCAATCAGATCACAAAATTCCCGAATAGGTGCCAATTTATCAAGCTGTAATCTATGTTCTCTAGACGGTGCATCATCGAATCACAGACAACGAAGAATAAAGAGAAAACGGCGAGAAGACATCACATTAGAAAAAAAATCTATTCCAGTTCCGTCTGTCGCCCATAGGTCAAGAAAGTTCAAATGTGAAGATCTAAGGACACCGGACATCATTAGTAAACCAAAAAATGCTTGTAATTCTTCAACGGTCAATTCTTTTGCGTCACGCTCTCTATGGAAACGTGCGCGTATATTTTGAATATATTGGTTTGTATATCTTAGAATCAAATCTATTATATTCTTATCAAAAAATAATTGAAAACAATCGGTCTTACTCTTAGCACTTCTAGCTTCTCCTTTTGGCCCAGGTAAATGTAAAACAATATTGTGAGCTCTTTGTCTTATTCTTCGGCTTGAGGCATTTTTGGACCATTTTGTATTCTTGTCCTTACCTAAATAGTATTCTGAAGCCAGTGGCACTGATTCATCTTCTGATTCTTCTCCACCCTGCTGAGTATCAGAATCATGATCTTCTTGATCAATACACACTTCTTCCACGCCCAACGTGTCGTCACTTTCGTCGAAAGGATCCACTTCATCTTCGTTGAGAATAGAAATCATTTCCTCTTGAGTAAAGATCATGTAAAGATCACTAAAAGTATAAGCAAAACGAAAATAATAAAGTAATTACGAAAATAAAAAATTATGCTCACCAATAATTTACTACACACTATTAGTCGCGCGGGGTTTGTTGGACCCCAAGCACCTCCGCGTGACGCATGTGATTGAAGCCGCGACTAGCAGAGCACTGAGGAGGAAGGAGCGGGCGAGCTAGGAAGCTACTGAAAGGTACAATCGCTTACGCCGAGTATTTGCCGAATTACGACAAAAACAAATTTGCTTGGGGTCCAATGGACCCCACGCGACTAGCTAAAGGTTAAACCGTACTTTTTATAAGTACCATAGTTTATAATAATATTTACATAACTTTTTATAATATTACATCTACGTAGAAATTTTAAATGAGTGGTAGTTATTGTAAGTGCCATAGGTACATAGCTATTGAATGTATGCAGACTGTAGTCTGTATTTTGTGGTGACGAAGTTTGGTATAAGCTTAGATTTCTATAAAAAAAAAGTTGGCAAACGAGTACATATTCCGCCTGATTTTTTTTATAGTGAAGTAGAGACGAGCATGCGGTCCCACGTGATGGTAAGTGTTACCGCCGCCCATGGACACCTGCAACACCAGGGGATATGCGGGTGCGCCGCCGACCTTGTACAATCCTATTCACAGCTTTCTCGAAGAACTCCATATCGTAGCTTCTGTCCGAAATTACGAATATTGACACGCTTGCAAATGCACCTTTAGTGATTTAGGATTAGGATTTGCAAGGAAGGGATGGGATGATTCCGATGTAGATGATTCCGTGAAATGATAAGTTTCACGGTTATTATTTAGTGCCAACTCTCAAAACTTATAAATTAACAATTTTGTGAGGGCGCCAATTCTTTATTTCATCGCGCGTTAACCGCGTGACGTTTGGCTACGGCCTTACACAATATAAATGTAGTTAGTACTGGAGTCGGTGAACCGCGATAGTCTAGACGCCCCGCCTCCTGTAAACAAGCTACAACCCTTTCGGACGGATCGTTGTTCGGGTACATTGGAACTGATTTTGTGTTAGATGTATGATACATCATGTATCTTCTACGAGATGATCGGTTTGTGTGATGAAAGATGATCTTATATTAACATGCTGTAAGAATTCTATGTATCTACTTATCTTAAGATAAATCCAAAATTCCTAGGTATAATAAGAATAGGGATTAGAGGTTGATTAAATTACCTTCTATTAGAGGTATAGAAGTTTTAGGATTTAAATTCATACAGCAATATATCATTATTACCCGACTACGGCGATAACATTTAATTTTATTCAACTAGAACTAAAATTTATTTTATAGAAATAAGTATATTTTTTCGTTTCATAACCTGGCGTGTGGAATATCATATTAAACAAATAAGTAATATTCAAAAATGTATTATATTGTTGGGACTAAGTGAAATGAATTATGTAATTTTGTAGACCTTTTGCTTATTGGGTTCTAGTTTTGGCAATTATTTTTTACATAAAGTTAAATATTGGTAACATATAACTTTGTAGTTACTAGCAAGATAAAGCTGGCACAAATATAAAGATTTTCCTCCGTTATATTGATGACTAGCTGTGCCCTGCATGCGTTGCATGCCCGTCAATTTCTTTGTACATAATATATAGCCTATGTCCATCTGGAATAATGTACCTTTCAAATGGTGAGAGAATTTTTCAAATAGGTGCAGTAGTTCCGGAGATTACCCTCCACATACACACAAAATTCGCACTCTCTCTTTATTATATTATAGATTTTATTGCAGGGATAGACATACGAACTAACTGAACAAACGAAAACTCGTCTTATCAGTAGACCTACATAACGTTGTAGAATATTATTTAAGTCGAAAATGTCTAATTCAGTTCACAAAGTGAGTTTACCGCACAAATTATACTCACACAGCACACGGTCACACAGCTGACCATTGTCCATTCAACATTGCTGTGGGGGAGTCGAGTAAATAGTAGATTTTAATTAACCCGTATAATGGAGACACAATGGATTCAGAGTACGTTAGCTGCCGAAACATATTGGCACTTTGAGAATCCAGAAAATATTTTGTATTTTTAGTGTCGTTTGGTTTATTCGTATGAAAAAGTGTAGGTACTGACGCTCACGGAGAATATTTTGAGAAACAATAAATTGATTTTTGGCACTTCATTGTATTTTTTTTTATTCATTCCGGAAACTTTCAGTGCGGTCCTCGTATATTAAAGATTATATTTTCATTTCTAGCTTATTTGTTGTATATCACCTACTACATAAGTTTTTGCGAACATTTTGCATAAATCTTGAACATTATGTGTGGCGACGTAATTATTATGTAAGTTATTGATTTGTGTAACACCATAAGGATAAATTGTTTTCTGGTAATTTAAAATATTGTGTAACACGTTTTTCTTTTTTCCCGTTTTAATTTTGCTATAGGCGTAAATATGAGGTGCGCTACTATCCGCAGGGCGGAACCAAAGCCCTGGGCATTTTTTCTAAGGATGGCTGTAGCCCCTAAAGTAATCCTAAAATACGTATTAGGAACATGTAATGAAGTTATCTACCTAGATATACCTCTATTTAAGGGCACTGATTTATAAACATGTCCAGGATCTAGACTTAGTTCCCGCCATTTTGATGTCAACGTGGTATGGTCACATTCCTAAATACATGTGGTGTTGTGTGTCGAGGTCACCCGGTTTTCGGTCTAGACCCGTTTGCGGTGCAAGTGCATAACTGCGACGTTAGATCATTCGGGTATACTGTTAATTTTTATTACACTTCGTGACGTTAGTATATTTATATCGGTTAAGTAATTTGTTACTCTTTTTATATAACTGAAAGCGCCCGCGACTGCGCGCGTAGATGGGGGAATATGTGTGGTTAGCTTGATTCCCGTGGGAACTTTTTAATTATTTTTTTTTTTCGATACTAGGACTGTTAATGTGATGATTGTCGATATCAAGAGCTTGAACCTTTTCGCAATATGTTTATTGAAACTGCATTCAATTTATTATTTTCCGTTCTTCTTATTTTGTGCTAAACACGCAGGTATACCGCCAATGATACATATCGCATCGTTTGATTGTGGATCAGTAGAAAAACAATGTGTATGTAAATACAGGCAGTTTTATTCATGTCATTGTTACATCACATACTATATTTACAAATATTGGAAATAAATAATATCAGTGAATAAACCACATACATAGTTTGTATGTTAAATTGGCATAACATTCAATATTGTAATTCATGTATTTATATCACAAATCTAAGTGTATATATATATATATATATATATATATATATAGTGTCTAAGATTGAGATCCAAGATAGATGTCACATAAGACAGTTGCAATTAGTCAACACGGAGCGCTACACGAAAGAGCAACGCATGAATTTTAGAGCAGTATGAAATGAACCATCATTTTGGTGAAAAAAATGATCTTTAGTGACGAGGCCTATTTCCACCTTGACGGATACGTCAATAAGCAAAATTTTCGTATCTGGGGCTTGGAGAATCCTCATGAGATTCATGGAAAACGGATGCAATCTCAGTTTGGTGCGGCTTTTGGTTCGGCGGGATCATAGGGCCATTTTTTAAATATCGGTATTTAGGTAGGCATAGAGACCAACTCGAATCACGTCAACTCATTTAAAATATATAGATCAGTTCTAGACAAAAATAAACTTATTTTTGGGGAATAAATCAAAAGTTACAAACATGTAAAAGTATTGTTGTACTATCTAAAACGTTCTCATAGTGCTCATTACTCAATACAGGGTAGTGAGCGTGCGCCGCGCCCACTCATTACAATGAGTGTATATTTGTTTTGCGTAACTGCGTGTAGAATAAAATATATACTAGAAATGAATAATAAGTTATAAAAAAAAACCTATTGTAAAAACTTTCGATGCTGAATAATCTATTTTCAACAATTGCGTTTATTTCAGTGACACGATATATAACGTTTATAACCAAAGAATTCACTTGAAACCGAAACAAATCTATGGTTTAAATGTTAATTGGCGCTAATTCTCAACAAGCAAAATAACACTATTTTTATAAAAGATCCTTTGTAGATTTATTAATGTTAAAGCGATTCGTTTCATCATAACACCCTTGCACTCATTGAACATTCAAATGATTGCCCTAATAAGGGCTACTAGCTTAGCTAGAAGAGTAAACTAATAGTTTACCAATATTAATTAAGTTAAATTACAAATTAATAAAAGAATATTGACTTCAAAAATATGCAGTTACTATGCTGCGTGCGTACTCGGCCGCTGTAGTCGGAGAAAATATTGACCGTGATGCGGATTGAATACAATATTGACGAAATGATATAAGTTTGCAGGCTCACTCTTTACCTATTAATGATTTAACACTTTCTTTGTCTAATGTAGCGATATGGAAATTAGTTGCAGTAATAGGAATAAGAAATAATTCAATGACATATCTATGTATTTATAAACAGTCCGACTGTCCTGTCCCCACTGTATGCGCCCTCAAAATGCAGTCTTGAATTAAGGAATAATGCCGTTTCCATTATATGTCATGCCATTATAAATATAAGGATTTATAAATATGTACTTATATTTATCCTTATTCCTTATTATTTATCTTTATTTCCATTATTGCAAACAAATAAAAAGATAGAGAATAATGGCGTTATCATAACAGTGAATAAGGAATAAGCCAGTGACACATCTATGTATTTATAAATATAAATATCCCGTATTTATAATCTTGGGGAGCTTTTGTTAGAAACCGTAGTTATTCTTGGAAACATCAGCCCACAAACTAATTTATTTGCTAATTCAGACCAGATTTAGAATATAAAAAGATATAATTTGAGTTTTTTTTAAATCAGTGTGTATTCTTATCCATTATTCCTTATTTTTATTACCGGATAATTCTTTATTTCCATTATTGCAACTAAGGAGGATAAGGAATAATGGCGTTGCCATAAGAATGAGGTTTAACCCTGTGGTATTAGCCCGCAAGCTGCAAGCTAATTTTTTTGCACTCTTTCAAAATTCTATATAATTTTGTTTAATAGTAGATATTTTAAGGCCGTGGGGCAAGTATCTACTTGTTAATGTGATATTTCATAGTACTAACAGATAAAATTACTAAGAATTTTCAATGAAATATATTTTTTTATGCTCATTCTAAAATATAGTGGCAAATACATTATTGCTCACACAAGTAGCGATTTATCCCTTACAGTTTGCATTTATACAATGAAAGTATCGAACGAAACAATCTTAGTTAGGGCAAATAAGGGTGCTGGCCTTTTCAATTTCATAGTGGGAACAACATAACTGGCATAATTATTTATTAGACGATACCTTGTTAATTCTGACATTGATCAGTCTTTTTCAATGTAATTGAACTTCCTGTTAATTGCATAGTATTGCAAGTTGTTGCCTTCTGCATAAACCACTGCTGCTATATAACGCTATTTTGTTAATGTTACATCATCTGACAAAATGGACCTCGTTGTTGATTATAATTTTACTGATATCTAGTGAAATCTTAAAAAAATAGCATACACCGCTTTTAGTCTTGTTTTACCGGGTTAAGCCTTTGGGAGAATTTTAATCATTGACAAAAATATACTAGAAAATGAACTATGTATTTTTATTTATTGTAATTCCTGACCTTGTAACCATTAACTGCCCTCCCAATGATCCTATTATTTCTTAGCACTCATAGATAATCCCGTATTGTCCATTTTTTGCACTTTAATTTTGTTAAACTAGCGACTTGTATATAAGTAAGTGATATATGCCAGAGCCCATTCCCATTTTCTCAACCCTTTATCCAAATCCATTCTTACATCAACAAAGGTTCGACGGCCTGCCAGTTTGTTATTCCGGACTGAAGTTGGCATGTACCGAGCGTGTGCATGCGCGACAGTATCCACTTACCACCAGGTGGATTGTATGCCCGATTGCCACCTTCTTTCTGTAAAAAAAAGTGTACTATGTACTCAATTATTTTTATTGTTTATCTTAAAACCAAGGATGTATTCGCTTTTATAACAATTCTTAAAACGATATTTTAAATTAGAAGATATTAACGAAATTTAAAAAGTCCATCACAGCAATACAGTCCCTATTGCTCAGATGATGTCGTGAATAGTTATTTTATGTTATGAATAAATAAATAAATAGTCACTTTTGTAAAATGCGGATTTTTTTTACAATACACATTATGTACACGTCACCAAATATTCCATAAATTCTGTACAATATACTTTAACAATCACAAGAATATTGCATATGCCTTCACACCGTTTACCTTTGCAGCAAATTAGTCCAATCCACATAAAATTAAGTCAAAGTCCAAGTCAATAATTATGCTGATTCTTGTCAAAACTCTGCATCTCATACTTTGCGATAACATTGCACACTTCCATTTTGACTTTTGGAATTAAATTTGGCTGCAATTTCTTTACACTAGCAGCCATACTTCTGAAGAACACATCTATTTCATTTGTATTTTCTTTAAGGATCTTCTCCATAAGTTTATCCATGACTTGTGACCTTTGCTCAGGTGTCTTAGGGTCTTCTATGTATCGGACGATTTTAGGTCCATTAACTATTATTGGTTTTGGTAATATTTTTATTGGTGGTATGTTCCGAGGCATTGGTATTGACTTCTTCCGGCCAGAATTCTTTCTGCCAACCTTTTTGGGAGGTTCGTTGGGACTGGACTCTGGTTTAGGCAGTATTTTTATGACTGGTTTCATTTGTTGCTCTTGAGGTGTGTCTACGACTGTTATCTGGAAAATATTTAATGATTTCTTAGTTCTATGAACACATTATCGTCACAGTGAGTTTTATTGTATACATTTAATTGAGTTACTTTTACTATAAATAACTCATTTTAATTTGAGTAAAAACTAAAAAAAATGTTTGTTGTAAAATAAGATGTGATTTTTTTAAGTTCAGAATCATGAACGGAATCTACGGTTTCAGCTTTCGGAAAAGGTTGGGAAACACCTTGTGCATGTAGAGGATGGATGTAAAGTAATAACTTAACTTCTAATTTTAACTGACACAATTTTACTACTGAAATATAAGAAAGGCTCATGGCGGAATGGAAATTCACTTTTGCTGTACATTTTAGAAAAAAAAATGTTTAAACAAAACTTGTAGATCCTCACAAATCCAAGGACATACTGTTTACTCATATTGTTTACTAGCGGTGTCAGTGACTTTTTTCGTGTGAACTTGTGATTCTCGTGGGATCTTCATAATTCATCTGGAACCTTAACCCACCATATAATCTAAAACTGCCAAGTTTCATTAAAATCCAGCCAGTAGTTTTTCAGACAGACAAATATTCTAAAAATGGTTGTTTTGGGCTGATTTTGTTATACTGCAATGATTTTTTTTTTCAAACAATATTTCATTTACAGACTGCTCTGTTACGATTTTATTATGTATAGATGGCATGGAATTTTCCTTCAGAATTTTTTGGAATAATTTAATCTGTCATGATTTTATAACTAGGGAACCAATCAAATCTTAAGCGAGATAGATACATGTACTACTTTGGTGTCAAATTTCATTTCAATCAGTTAAGAAAATAGTGCACTAGTTACATATAGATTAAACTACCCATACTTTAAGGAATTTATTTGTCATTTGCACACTTCATAATACTCCTGGCTATCAGTAATCATTTGATGCTCAGTCGTGAACTCTTCCATTCCTCCTTTGCTGTTCATTTTCTCCACCTTGTGTCACCTCAAGTAACTCCCCAACCCCCTCGACATATTATATTAGGTGCTCGGCCATGAAATGGCCGACTTATACAAGTGAAAAAATTTTTTTGTATAAAAAATATTTATTATGTTAGTCCAAATATTGACCCATATTATCTACCTACACACTCTCCCACCTCACGGCCAGTTGATTTATGCCATTCCTGTAAGTTCGCGGACGGGTATCGATTAATTCATCAAAAGCCCTAAATCACAGCTACTTCAGAATTTTTTTTTTCTTTCAAAAAGTAAGAAAGAAATGGAAATATGTCGGGCAAGGTCCGGTGAGTATGGTGGGTGAGGGAGAGTCTCCAGGTTCAGCTCTTGAAGTTTTAAAACTGTCATATGAGAAGTATAGGGGTGGGCATTGTCATGCAGAAGAAGTGGAGATGAGTAATCATCCTCTGTAGCTCCTTACAATACACATCTGCATCCATCGTTTGACCGCCTCACAAGAAACTGTATTGGACAATACCAGCACAGGACCACTAAACTGATATCAGTAACTTTTTCTTAGTTATCTTGCGTTTTGGACATTGTTGGGCTGCAACTCCTGGATCCAGCCACTGATACAAATGTGGTTATCATACAGGATCCATTTCGCATCACAACTCATGATGCAAATCAAATATCCTTCATTTTTGTGACAGTTCAATAACACTGTGCACACTTCGACGAGTTGTTGCTGATGTTCATTCGGTTTATAGGGTACCCACTTTTCGAGTTTCTTTATTTTGCAGATTATATACAGATAAACCAACATTGTTTTATCACTAACATCAAACCCTGCTGCTAACTCAGTTGTACTTTGAGATGGATCTGCTTCCACTATAGCCTTTAATTCATTGTTATTAACCTTGGATCGTAGGTCATCCGTGTGGCTCATACTTAAGATCGAAATTTCCAGAATGGTAGTGTTCAAACATCGACACATGGTGCAATCATTTGTGGTGTTTGGCCGATACACACTATTAATATTGTGAGCTGTCCGAGCTACTGTCTGTCTGGTGCCGCGATGAAACTTATATTCAAAAATACACATATTTTCAATTTATTCATTTTATTTTCAAGACAATCACATAATTAGGTACAGAACAAATGAAATACTGATTTTGAAATAAGAACATCCTAGCTATTAGATGCATTTTGTTTTATTTTGAAATTCGAATTAGAACAGAAGATATATAAACTAAAGTGGCCAGTAATAAAATCGTCATTTCATTGGTAAGCACCTAATAGATTAATCTACATTTGATACTCTAAGGAATGTATTTGTCATCTACACACCTCATAATACTCCTGGTTATCAGTAATCACTTGTTGCTCAGTTGTGAATTCTTCGTCCCCCCGTTGCTGTTCGTTTTCCTCCATGTTACCACCTTGTGTCACTTCAAGTAACTCCCCAACCCCCTCGAGGTAGAGTTTAGACGTGTCCTGGGGATGTAACTCTTCAGATCCTTCAAGGAAGTGCAACTTCTCGAAGATTCCTAATTTTCTTTTGTGCAATGCACCCATACGCCTGCTCTTCATGTAGCCATCGCGAAGCCCGCGCCAGCGTTTCTTGCATTCTTCTACTGAAATATTTATTTATTTTGATTAGGTTACCAACAGCTACAATAATAAAAAGTAATATTATTAATTATAGATAGAAATAAAGCTAATGACAGATGATATACAGTTAATAAATTTATATTAACACCAAATAGTTACACATTAAAATTAAATTGAATTTTTACAATGTACATACTTAGTTATTAATTATAGAAATGTAAAAGTAGGCAATAGACTCCTTGTTTTCGGTATGGACTGGTTAAGGCCCTAGCCCTACAATAAAATTGTACAATAATGTAAATCCACAATATTATTGAATCGCGCTTTGCACTGAAACACGAGTATCAATACACTGGCTAACTAAATGACCAAAAACATAGCTCAATCTGTAAAATCACACAATTAAAATTGATCGTTTATTAAAAATGCAAAGGATAACATGAGGATGTCAAGTAGTTTTGCGTTAACAAAATTACAAACATTTTACGGTTATAAAAATATGAAAATTTAGCGAATTTGTTTGTTGGATCAAAAATAGCACATTGCCTTCGATTCCGCCAATGACCTCTGAGCAGTTATTTGTGCAGTGCAACATAACAATATGTGAGATTATCCCAGCTTTTTGAGCTTTTCACCAACTAAATTAACATGAGTCACTCACCTGGCTTGTCCAATGCTTGCGCTATTTCTTGCCATGTACTATTACGTACCAAAATGTCTTTTCTTGATGGATCAACAAAATAATATAATTGATGATGCGGTCGCACTAACTCAGCAAGTTTTTCGTCCTCGTCGTTGGTCCAACCAATTGCGTTCAAAGTCATTCTATGTTGCTGTTCTCGTATGCGTCACAATGTCGAATCAAAATGTCGGCGACCTATCACCGATGAAAGTAGACTTGCTGCGCAGCATGAAGCTAAAACTGGCGAATGGAGGCGAATGTATTGTGTTTCGTCGAATTCCTCGTTCCTGATTGGTTGTTGCGAATGACGTAGTGTCCGCTCATGCCATCTGGACGATAAGAAATGGTACTATAATAGTTTTCATTTATTGCTACTGAATAGTGGAGGGCGCTGTTTAATTTCACAGCGCTCTCTATTGAAAACGATTTGTTATTGCTATTTGGCGTTAGATGGCACTATTTTGTTATGCAATATTTTAAAATGACTTAAGATGGCACCACGTTTCACAACTAATGTATCGTCATCGGTTTGAGAGGAGGTAGGGTACATTTAGATATTATTATTATACAAGTCAGTCATCAGCTATTTGATGAAAATATTTTTTCTGTTTAAAATTGGGTAGAAATTATAAAAAAAAGAATAAAATAAATAACAACATTGCTTATTTATCACACTTTAGTGAATAAGAACAGTCTCCTAGGATCGATCCCTACGACGAATGTCACAAATTTAAAATCTCTAAAAATAACGATCATTCAAATCGGTTGTATATCAACGCTCATTCAGCCATTTGTGTTCTTAAATTCTGCCTTTTTGTTCCAATATTTACTTACCTTCTTCGCTCTTGCCCTGGAAACATCAAAATTTGACTGTTCACATAGTCAATCTGGTAAAAATTCACTTACATTTTTGTTCAAATATTAAACAGTCCTGGATACAAGCATCCCTGCCCATACACCACGGTGGACGGTGAATTTTCTCACAGAAGACCACTCTAAAATATACCATATTTCCATCGTACATCGAAAAAAATTTAGGAGTCATTTACGAAATATTGATCTTAAAACTGATGTCATATGTGCCGCCTCCCCGGAGCTCGAAGCTTGGGGCTTCAATTGTCAAATTGTAAAATCTGGATATCTCTTAGCATTTACTTAGAGCTTTCAAGTAAAATTTGTTTCCATTAATAAATTCATGAGAAATACACAACCAAGTTAATTCACAGACAGTCTATAAAATCTCAATCTCCGTTGTCTATAAAAAAGTCGTTGACTTACCCAGCATTAGTTACATTACAGTGACGTTTACGGAACCTTAAAAATGTGCTTCAGGCACCTTATCATTTTAACTGACATCAAAAGCTTTCACGTTAATCTTCGTAACACTATATCTACCTACTTTTGTTTATTTTGTGCATTTTTAACTACGAAAGCACTGATTAGATAACAACAGCATTGCACAGCGTGGGTGCATCGTTCTATTGCACATCATTCCTTATCTATCACACTATTCCTAACTCAAACGTGTAACTATGATTTAATCAAAACATGAATAAGTGTTGAAAATAAATAGTGTTTTCGTTACTATTTTGATGGAATTAAAAAAAAAACTTGTCGAAAACTGATTTAAAAAAAAAATAACATTAATGTAGGTATACAGATTATATCCGTGCACGGGCATTAATAATTTGATAACAGCAAGTATAGAAAATTTTAAATAAAGTTCTAGCATATTAAATCACTTTAAGACTGAGAGCTATCGACATAAAAAAGTCGGGTCTTATGAAACACTGGCTTGTAGAACTTGTAGTTCTTGATGGAAGGAAACCTCCTAGGGGTGTAAGACCCCACGTTTGGGGGCAGACTAAAAGTCACATTGTGATGGAGCACGGGCATCGGTGGCAAATCAAAGAACATCATTTTTCGAGATGCGGTAAGTTCCACTGTTCGATAAGGCTCCATAAAAATTTGGGGCTCAATATTCCAGCCGACCAAAAGTCTCATCGTGATGTACGTTTCTAACCAATGCCATTTAATTTTTTAGACCATACAGAATATTGTATATAAGGCCTTATTGTATATTATTAAAAAAAAATGCCTACCATTTGTCAGAATATTAATAAAAATACACTGGGGCTAGGATTAATACGTTCCTTATGTTCCAAACAATATATCTGTATTCTTTTATACATATATATTTTTATATAACAATATATCTGTATAGGGGGGGTATGGGGGACTTCCTTACACCTAGAACTAGAAATTCTATATACGCCAGTGTTTCATCAAACACGCGACTTTTTGTGTCGACAGTTCTCAATCTATTTGGATTTCCAATAAAATTAATAATCTGTCAATAAGTACAATGGCTTCAGAGAAATTGATTTCAGCAATAAACGTCTTGATATTCCAGGCGAAAACATTGAATATCGCTTTTCACTTTGAATATTTTATTTTTGGATTAACTTTACCTTAACCTTAGATTTTTTTTCCTTTTGCATCACTTAGGAAAGATGCCAATATTTGTCGCTTTTTGTCTTCAAACGCGATAACTGTCGTGCTTGTCCAATGTGTTGTACTTTTCCAGTTGTGTTTCCAGTTGCCCAAGCGAGTCTCTAAGGAACTATAAAATATAGTCTACTTTTTGTTCTATATAAACAACTGTTCGTCTCTGTACATATACGGTTCATGCATAATTATTGCGGCTTTTTTTAACACCTTTTTTTTCTTGAAAAAATTGGCGTTTTGTTTATTATTTTTTCATAAAAATAATCTTCTCTCTTTCATTAACAGAAATGCGTATCGAAAATCATCTCCATATTCGCCACATTATGCTCTACCACTTCGAGAAAGGTTAGAAGGCGGCAGTCATTTCGCGATCTCAACGAACTTTTCGGCGAGGGAACAATCAGCAAAAGCCAAGTTGAAAGATGAAAGCCACTTGCAGATGAAGAAGGAAGAGGACGACCATCGGAGTTCAACGACCAGGCCCTTCTAGCGGCCGTGGAAGAAGACGAAAGCCTGACAACACGGATGCTAGCCGATGACATCAATGTCAACCAGTCGACGATCGTCCGTCGTCTCAAAAAGCGCGGAAAGGTGTGGAAATTGGCTGGATGGGTCCCTCACGAACTCTCCGACAACAACAAAGCAGAATGTGTACGCATTTTTTACTGATTTGCTGCAACTAAATGAGCAAGCTCCGTTTCTGAAGAATCTCGTCAATGGTGATGAATCGTGGCTACTCTTCAAAAACGTCAAAAGAAAGAAGGTTTGCGTGTCGCCGGGTGTTTCTCCAAAAGGAATACCAAAAGGTGTCCACTGTAAGAAGGCTATGTGGTGTGTATGGTGGGACAGAAGCGGAATCATCCACTGGGAAATCATCTCAAACGGCATTTGCTATTGATGGAATGACAATGATGAAGGCCAACAGTGGCGGATTCCGGACAAAAATGGCAAACGGCAGTTCAACATTAACAGCGACGTCTATCTGACTCAACTTGACCACCTTCACACTGCAATCGAAGCGAAACGACCACGAAAAAAGAACCATATCATCTTCCACCACGATAACGCCCGTTCTCATGTTGAACGTCGTGTCGTCGAATTGATCCCCAATAAGGGATGGGATCTGCTCCCACATCCGCACATAGTCACCGACCGAAGCTCCTACAGACTACTACAGACTACTCCTACAGTCGTTTTTCAACGACCGATTGACGCAATCGGTCGTTGAAAAACTGGCAAACGAACAAAATTTACAACGATTTGGATTACTTGGTGGCCGATGTTAAAGCGTGGATCGCCTCCAAGAATCGTGACTTCTTCGCCCGTGGAATCGACCGACTGTCAAGCAAATGGGAAGCAGTTCTTGAAGTGGATGGTGACTGCGCTCCGGAATAATCATTTAAACATGTTTTTGTTAAATATTTTTATCGTTTTTGCTGAATAAAATTTGTTGAAAAAAAGCCGCAATAATTATGCATCAACCCAATAATATGCATACCCACTGATAGCACCTAACAAAATATCTTTTAAAAAGATGCTTCGCTGAACATTAGTTGAAAGATGAGCATTCCCTCTCGATTTCTCATCGCTGGTGGCGCCCGGGGCTCAGCCAGCTCCCTTCGCTTTATCTTTTCTTTCATTTTTACTTTACTTTTGTCAGCAACATGATATTTTTTATGTTTCTCTTAATATAGCTTATGTTACCTAATATAATGTATTCGTTGATTATGTATACCTTGTATGTATTATTGTTGTATTGTATTGTATGTATGTATTGTATGTTACTTATGTACAATATTGTGCACTGAAGTGTAAATAATTAAAAATAAATAATACAATGACTAAAACAAAATATATAAATAAATATAAAAGGGCCGATAAATAAATATTTAATAATTTCATTACTGAGTTCAACAAACGGAAATCTGTTGCATTGTATTTAACTGAAACGGTAATCGTTTATTTGTTATTGATGATAATAAATTATAAATAATACACTTTATATCAATAAATTCCCAGAGAGCGTACGGAATCTTGACAATGTCTGGTCTATTTATATGCTTGAATAAAGTACAGTTAGCTTTAATAAACCATCCATGTGTGATATTATTTTGCGTGGCCCTGAGAAAAGATGAAAATATCCACTGCTGGATATAGATAGGCCTCTCCCAAAGCTGCTGGATATAGGCCTCTCCCAAAGACCTCTTTGGGAGAGGCCTATATCCAGCAGTGGAGAGACATAGGCCAATCGTATGGTATAGTAAACCGTATCTTCTATCAGCCCGTGATTTTTCACTACTGGATACAGGCCTGCCCCAAGACCTCCGACCACACACCACCTTATGCCTCTTGGCCCGAAATATGCTATCCACATACCATACCATGAGCCTGTGTCTCCCCACTGCTAGATATAGGCCTCTCCCGTAGACTGCTACCACACACAGTCTTCAGCTCTTCTCATTTACCCACTACTGGTGACTTTCTTCAAGTTGTCAGTCCACGTGGTCCGAGGGCGTCCCACGCTATGTTTTCCGGTACATGGTGTCCATTCGAGGACTCGTCTATCGATGGGGGCATCGGTTATCGGTCCTGCGGCATATATATAGATAGATAGAAATTTTTATTTCATATAAATATATCCTATTTATAGCCTTTAGTCATACTTATACTATTTATACATACTTAGTCCTATTTCGTGTCCTATTGTAGTCTGCTTTTTAATGACAACTCCTCCCGGTTATACTAAGGTTGACTGGAAGAGATTCCTTCTAGGATTAAGTCTGCCTTTGTGCTTACGGTATTATTGTAATTTCTTATTGTAACTGTTGAGTATATAATATAAGTAATCAACAAGAAGCAACAATAAGAATTAACAACAACTACTTAATAACCTAATAACAAATATACGATGGTATTGACTTTATTAAGATTTTTCTGAATCAAAATTATTTTAACATTCAGTTATTTGTTATTTATTTATAAAAATGACATTTTTTTATCTATACTATAATAATAATATAATAAAAGCTTGTAATAAAGAGAGAGTGCGAATTTTGTGAGTTTGTGTGTATGTGGAGGGTAATCTCCGGAACCACTGCATCTATTTGAAAAATTCTTTCACCATTTGAAAGGTACATTATTCCATTGCAATTAAACAACTTTTAACGGTTTAAATCGCGTATATTTGACATGATTTATATCCCGACGTTTCGAACACTTTGCAGTGGACGTGGTCACGGGGTGACTAATTGATTTTATTTGTCACTTGAGTTATTAAGAAATTATTACTACCGTCTGAAATTTTTTGAACTACCGTCTGAAATTTTTTAATCATAACATTCCCTATGCACGCAGTATTCGCTCACGGTGTCCAGAGGTCTTGCAGTATGGCGTTGGCCTTGTGATTTAATTAATTTAATGACTGGATCCCAAGCTGGTGGTACTTGCCAACCATCTTCTCTATTGAAATTTGGGTGTTTCTTAATTTCAATAGCCTCGCGTAACATTCTTGGCATGTACCGGGTCTCTCTAGCGAGGATTTGTGGATTATCAAATCGAATGTAATGGTTGGGTTTGTCCAGAGCATGTTCACAAACTGCAGACTTGGTCGAGCGTCTGTTCTTCATGTCAGCTATGTGTTCTTTTATCCGGATACCGATGCTCCTCTTATGTCAGCTAAGAATGTTACGCGAGGCTATTGAAATTAAGAAACACCCAAATTTCAATAGAGAAGATGGTTGGCAAGTACCACCAGCTTGGGATCCAGTCATTAAATTAATTAAATCACAAGGCCAACGCCATACTGCAAGACCTCTGGACACCGTGAGCGAATACTGCGTGCATAGGGAATGTTATGATTAAAAAATTTCAGACGGTAGTTCAAAAAATTTCAGACGGTAGTAATAATTTCTTAATAACTCAAGTGACAAATAAAATCAATTAGTCACCCCGTGACCACGTCCACTGCAAAGTGTTCGAAACGTCGGGATATAAATCATGTCAAATATACGCGATTTAAACCGTTAAAAGTTGTTTAATTGCAATGTATAGTAATCGCGAAAACCTAAGAAAATAGTACATTATTCCAGATGGACATATACTATTTTTGAAATTATGAAAAAAAAAACTTATTTACCGAAGCGAAGCGAGGGCGGGTCGCTATTACTTTTAAGATATTTCAGTTTTTAAAATAAGTTTTTATTTATTCCGTTTGTCGTTTTGCAGCCACCGGTAAAACATTAAATAAAAGGAAACAATAAAAGGTCAATTGTCAAAAATGCATTTTTTGATCTGGACAAGGGGACCTCCCTTTTCTCGTATAAATCACTAGTATTATCCCCGACTGTATTTAAAATTATCACAAACTACATTGTGGTCGGTCTACGTTAATCTATAAATAAATATCATAAAGAATTCCCGCCTAATTAGTACAGGATGCTGCGGAATCTGACTTCGGATCTTCCTTTTGAAGGTTAAGAACGAAATGGCGCATCTCGAAAGCTTTATTTTGTATAATACTTTTATTTTTATAAACTTTAATAAACTATAATTTTGTTCTTACCTCTTCTTGTTAAGAATCTTTTCTCCTATTTGCTCGGAAATGGCTTCATTATTTAAAAAAAAAAGAATACGTCAATCGGCTCTTTTCTGTACGCACCTCAGCAATTTACAACACGACAATAATAGAGATTGGTGGACAGTAGCGAGGTTATTTTTAGTGCACACTAACATAAATTAGGTTTTTTTAGGTACACGATATTTATTATTATAAAGGCTGTATTATTTTTATTATTATATATTTTTATTATTGTAAATTATTATATTATTATAAAAATGTGCATTTCTTTTCAAAAGTTTAAAAAAAGAACAAAGATCGCACGCAGTCGAATTGGCAGGAATGAAACTTCCGTTTCTTGAATTAATTTGTTTATTGTTTCCTCGCAAATTAGAGAAAAGTACTATACAAGTCTCGGTCGAAATAGCAATTAACGGCCTCGTTTATTTAAAAAGGACTCAGCTTTGCCTCGTCCTTCCAATATTACTCGGCCGTAAATTGCTTTATTTCGGGCCTAGACACTAATGTACTATTAATTTACCTGTATTCTGTTCTTTTTACAATATAAAAATAAAAAGAAATAATCAATTGATAATATTTTTTACTATAGTGCCGTTTTTACTATGATGCGGCACACAGGGATTCACTATCAGAAATCATTATTGGCGGTGAATTTTCTCACTTTGGTCATTTCATTTCTACGGTTTTAGCCTCGATAATTGGAACTTAATAAATCTACGTCCGAAAGTGATCTTCTTTGTAATTTTCCTAAAACTGGGCGATTTGTTTTAATTCTTTTAAGAACTCTTAAGAGTAACACTTTTATATACGACTAATGTAACTACAATTTTATGAATGTGACTTTCAAACAATCATGTGATGCATTTGTATGTCACCCAACTGTTTGGAAATATCGGGGTGGCCGTTCAACTGTAAATCCGCCTATTGACATTTGATCATTCATTTTTGTGTATGATAATATGATATACCTATGAAATTGTCGTTTTATATGGTAAAAATCATTATTATTTGTATGAACATTATGTATTTAAATAATCGAAGTATGTATTGTCCATTATTATCAATGCACTTTTGCCATTTTAATGGAAGTTGATTGATTACTGTGTTACGAGTACTTTGAGACTGTCTGTCGTGCAGTGTGTGGGCGAGCGTTATCATGGAGACGTTTGGGATATTGTTTGGCTGTGTCGCCTAAGTTCAACCAATGTGACGAACGTTTACGATTATCATTCAGGATCCACTTCTCATAACAAGTGACAATACGATTCAGAATCCCTTCATTTTTGTGCCGGTTTAGCAAAGTAAAGGCAAGCTTCGACGCGCGTTTGCAGCTTACTTTCATTAAGCTCATACTACACCCACTTTCCGAGCTTCTTCCCTTTTCCAATTTAACACAAACGAATCAATATCGTTTTTTCACTTATGCCGAAGGCTGCTGCTAACTCAGACGTGATTTGAGAGGAATTCGCTTCCACTGTTGCTTTCAGTTCTTTATTATTGACTTTAGTCTCCGGTCGTCCACGGGGCTTGTTCTTAAGGTCGAATATTCCAAATGGGAAACAATCAAACCAAGGGTCGTTTACGGTGTTTGGTTCGTGCACATCGTTGATATTGTGTGCCCTCTGTGCTGCGCTGCTGCTACGACGGAACTGATATGCAATAATAACGCCAATTTTTATATTTTCCGTGGTCGCGAACACAACGACATCTAAGCAAAAAGTCGTTTGAGGGAAAAACAAATCAACAACTGATTTTGAAAGCGAATATCATATCTTTAAATTGAACTTGATTTGAATTTGGAATTCCTAGCCAAACAAACGCAAGATAACGAGTGGCCACCTATGAACAAACGGCAAGTTCACAGGTAAGACCCTAATATTTGTGTTAACTAAACAAAAAACTACGTATCTGTTACTCAAAATATTTTTAAGATCAATTATTATCGATCGATTGAAGTGCTGTGGTATACCTAACAAATTATTCATTACAGTTTTTTAGTGGAAGTTTATTATACAATCTACCTGTGATGGAAAGATTTATTTCCTCTCTACCCCAAGGTTGCCTGGCCAGGATCACTATTAGCGATAAGACCGCCTTTTGTGCATTTCATGTGTTTACAACGTGCTTTACTGTCTTGTTTTGTTTGGGTGTGCAATAAAGAGTTTTATCTCTCATTCCATTCAGCATATCATTTCCTGTCAGCTTCACACAGCTCTAGTCCACTCGTTCTCACTGGTAGTCTACTGCGCCGTTGTAATTTCGGAACTATGAAATCTCTAATAATTTTGCATAAATAAATTTCATACACGACACATTTTGCTTGGGTAAAGAAATTGGGTAAATGTATCCCATTTATTTATGATAAATAGATAAAACTCCAATTGTACACCAATACAAAAACAAATTAGTTAGGTACAGACATTGTAAAGACATGAAACGCACAAAAGGTGGTAAAAAGCGGTCTCTACCAGACAACCTATTATTATTTATTAATTAATTTGCAAAAGTGAACAGCACATTAATTTTACATCATTATAAAGTGTACGTACATACTGGTACAGTCAAGAACACGCTAATGTATCCGAATTAATTCCATTATAACCTTTATTACTCGTGATTATACGTTGACCTGTTGCTAACTACACTTTAAAATTTAATAATACTGCTACATTAAGGTTTTCATATTTATATTGCTTATTTATGATTTCACAATAATTGATAAATAATAGACTAAATTTTAAAACTCAAATTCTTCAGCTTCATCTATTCCGAGTAATAAAAAGATTTTTCATTATTGTATCGAACGAGGAAGACATAACTTATGTCAAGGAACCTTGAATATTATTTGCTACCTACGATGAATTTGAATGAATAACTGTTTTTGCAGCACTTAAACTCATGCAGGATTTAAAATAAAAACAAAATGTAAAAAGTTGTTTTGTACCGAGTAATATATTTTTAAAATATGGCTGAAGATTAAATACTGATAGATTAACGTTTTTATAAAAGTATTCGATGCAATTTCGTTGATTACTTAAGTTATAAGAACAGTAGAGATAAATTATTTATATTTTTTGTAATTGTATTTTAAATAACAAAAATGAATAAAAAAAATGTTATTGTTAATATTCTAGCTCTTTAAATCTGTAGAGAACCTGTTTTCTAATTTGTAATTATCCTGAATAATTCGTTATTATGTTTGGCTGGTTCGTTATCCGCGTAGTAAAGACAAGACACCTTCTAAGCGCGGTAAACAGTTAAAATCCGCGCCGCGAAGCTTGCGCACGCGCCGCTCGTATCAACTGCCATTACGAGTTCGAAATTTAAATTTCCGATCGCGGTTCCCGACTCAATCTATGTTTTCTTTTTATTAAACAAGTGTTTTAGTGAAGTGACTTTGTTTTTAAGTGTTTAAAGGAGGTCAGAAATCAACAGTGATTTTAAATTCATGTTCGGTGCAAATCGGCGTAACCGTGTCGCGTTTATGACATGCAGTTGTCAATGTTACAGTTGACGGTCGCACCCTGACAGGCTTCCGACTGTCACGATGACAGCTGTATGCTCTCAATTGTTATGTCAATTTGCTTTAATGCGTTTTGACATCGTAATTAATATTATTCGATGCTTGGATAATTGATTGGCCAACTAACGGGTTGTTTCTATCTTGTGAAGATTAGAACTGGATTTCGCCTAGTTCGAGTTTGTCAACAGCCTTATCGTGCTTTTGTAACATTACATAAATTATTATATGTGTCATAAGGTGTCATAATACAGCTCTCGCGTAAGCAATACCTTATCGTAAAAATATTTGACTTGTGTTTAAACGAGGAGCAAAAAAAATACCAAATGGGCAGTAAATACCAAATGGGCAGCAAATACCAAATGGGCAGCAAATTGTCAATGAAACAACTTATTTATGAATATCTGAAGTAAATAATTTTAAAAATGCCACAGTCGACGCGGGATTCCTGTCTTTATTGACACCAGAGAACCTACCTGTAAATTTGCTGTCATGTATTTGCTGCCCAGTATGTTTTTGCAGCTCATTTAATTATTTCTAAAAATATTTTACGGTCTACAAAATACTCGTATAATTCATATTAGAGATAATAATTTAGGTAGGCTCCTAAGTAAAAATTATTTCTATCGTTGAATCATTTTGCATAATTAAGTCCTCACTTGGACCGTCAATTTAAAGTGTTGATCTGATTCATTATTGAAATTAAAATATAAATAAACCAGTAATGGCAAAATTAAAAAAAAAAAAAACAATCTTAAGCTTTATTTGGGGAGTTAAAAGAAATGTTTGAACAAAATTGTCTAGATTCGTGTATTGTTAGATATTGTTCAATTAGTTTTTAACAAATTACTATTGGCTATACCAGTATATAATTAATATATACCGGCCAGTATACTATTGGTTTCTTATATTTTTTAAAAGTGTAACCGTCCCAATTTTTAATTTACCTCGTTTTTCCAGTCTCAACTTTCATTTGCCAGTCTTTCATTCTTGTACATTTTTCTATTTGCAATCAGTAAAAAAATATTGTATTATCTGTAGATATTTCATAAAACTCACGTGTCTGCATGTAAAAGACATTCTAAAGATTCCTTTGTACGTAGAAGTGTTTTCATCAAATTTCATTTTGAAGTTACATGCGCGAAAGCAGTTTATGCAGAAAGAATTTTCACTAACGCTACAAATATGCATCATCATTAATAGAAATGTCAATTAGCTACTAATTATGATATCGGAATATCGCACATTTAGATAGGTGTATCTATATGCACTTTCGCTAATGCACTCAATGCAGTCTCGCATCAAACTGTCTGTTAATGTGTTTTATAGAGGTTTGTGATCGTAGGAGAAGTTTGTACTGTTCACACGTTAATATTGGCTCCATTCTAGCACTTCTTGAGGTACCTCCCGTGTCCATTTGGCTCCCGTGGCAGGATCCCTCATGGGTTCCCAGTGAACTTTGTCGTGCACTTGGATCCCTTCGCAAGGGATTCTACGAAAATGAATTATAAAACACCTCCAGGGTTTTACGGTAATAGGTTGACGTGTTACCGACCTTAAAAAAACAGAACTTATTTAAAAAAAAATACAATTCGATGCTACGGTTCTGCGATGTTAGTTGGTTTTACAGCTAAAATATCTTGTCTTTCAACTGCTTTAAGTGCTGTATTTAATTAATTTGGAAAAAAAAAAATATCTATCATTTCAAACTCCTATCCGTTCACTGCTGGACACGGACCTCCTCTTGCACATTATCTCGTGCATGAGGGATGTATGGCCCTAAAAGGCCACGCGGGTTGACGAGTCCACTCTTTTAGAGGTGGTGTAGTTCCACTGCGCTTGTGGTACCGGCTGTGTTATCCCTTAGTCGCCTTTTACGCGCGCCCGTGGAAAGAGATGGGGGAGGGGGGGTATGCTATTCTTCCGTCCCACACCACTCGGCACAAAATACGAGTATTATTCTTTAATTTTGACATAATGTAAGACCTATAAAGAGTTTCTCTATATCTTTTTGTGACAGTAGGTAAAAAAGTAAATATTAAACACTTTTTCGTTTGTTTATAACATTTTCGAGACTAATAAACCGAATTTACAAGGATTAAAAGACCACAAGTTTTCCATTGATTCTCCTTAACAGAAACTGCGTTGAGCCATCGTTAACAGATTGTATCTTCGGATTGTACATGACTTCGTTAGACCTTATTTACGTCAACAACGATCTGACGCAAAAAGGCAATTAATGGAGCACTGGGCTCCAGTGTACCGTCTCGGAAGTCTTGGAATGTCCAGAGTAACTGTGCATCTATAAAAGGAATAGGGATTAGTCGCCGCGGCCCGCCGACCAATTTATTTTCGTACGTTGAAACGGAACATTTCAGTCTGTATTTAGCATAAACAATTCGACTTTCTCGCTCCGTTTCTTTGGAGGCATTTTAAATGTATTTGCGAGTGATTAACATGAGCAGGTCTTCCAATTTACTGGTATACTGGTGCGTTACGCTGTAAATACAGTGCCATTTTTTGCGTCAGAATTTGACAATGTCCTGCACTTCTTTATCGAATGCAACAGTTTCTTTTATCATAAATTACAATATTCCTTTCTGTACTAAAAATTGTTGTCCGTGAAAATCTACATAATCAATTACATCATTAATGGCACTTGTGCAACAACAACGTTCGTGGCAATATATTTCGAAGATAACTCATTTAATACATTAACAACTTTGAATTTTGTTATAACTGCGAGATTTCTGTCCTATCTATTTATTTCTGATAGACCGACGACAACTTCGATTTAAACTTCGAAGAAACTTCCGCAGAAACTTGAACTTCACCATCAAATCTGTTATGAATGTTGGCTGCGTTACTCAGGTCATGGCGTCGGTAATCACGACTACTAATAAACGCTATTTATTTATCCATGGTTTCTATTTATTTATTTATTTACTGTCTGAGGTACACCAGCGTTACACATGTAATAAATACATCCGTTACAAAATTAAAATATTACATTCTTATATGTGCACAATTTAAGGTGAACACAACATTGACAGAGATAAAATTAAATAGCAAACATGAGGCATACAAATAAAATACCTTACTTGTGAAGTACCTTTACATTAAGTTATTATATTTATAGATAATTTTCATTATAGTATCAATATGGAAACCTTAGAGATTAAAAAGAAAAATTAAAATGTATAAAATCAACAAAGTATTTATCTATTATTAAGTTACACTTGTTTCATTTTATTCTTTTTATAGAAAAGAAGGCGGCATACGAGCATACAGTCCACCTGATGGTAAGTAGATACTGTTGTCCATAGACATTCGCGATACATGCCGACATCAGTCCAGAATGACAAACGTTGGCACGCCCCCGGACCTCTCCCCTATTGAAAGGTGAAATTTCGATTTTATTTCAAGGGTGAAAAGTCACTTGTTGAATTCAAGTGCTCATGTCATAACTCATACTCTTATATTTAACAGTTCACTGTATTATCATTTGTGTCTTATATAACACACAATTAAAGTCATAATTGCATGAATTGCCTGGGCAGTTTGACCTGTAGAAACTAACTACCGGCCAGTGGCGGTGTTTGCTTAAATTTCACTGGCACTCCACCTCCCACGCTTCGGGACGTTAGTAACCAGTCCTCGAAATCAACTCGAATGAAAACAAAATCGATTTTTATTGGCTGTCCAATTTTGTGCAGGTCTATCAGATCGCAATTTGCAGCTACTTTTGATGTAGTTATTTATCGATTATGCGATAATATTTATTATTCACATACTTTTTCTTTAACATTGAACGTTCTTCTGTAGACCAAATAATGATTTATCACTTAATTTATATTTAATTATCTAAATACCTTTCAGAAAATCATACCTACTTAAATATTACTCAAGTTCTAGTTTTAAGTTGCTCATATAAGCTTTGCATCTTCAATAAATAATAACGCAACGAGTTGATTTCATGAGAGAGACTACATACACTAAAATAACTGGAAATGATGAATATTGGAGATTAGCTCACACATGGTACCGATTGTGAACTGGCAGCTGATGTTGAAGCCACTGTTTCGACATGCCTGATACACGATACTGTTTTGATCTATACGATAGTAAATGCACTGTTTGGAATTTTAATTGAGTTCAATTAGATGAATTTTATTCATTAGCCAACTTAATTTAAACACAACGACATTACAAATAATGTGTCAGCAATTCTTTGATGGTTTTTAAGTCTCAAATATTGACAGATAAACTTATATTTCATTGAATATAGATAGATATACTTTATTGTAAATCAAAACATACCTACAAAAGATAGAAACACAAAATGTAAGTGGGTAATTAGAAGTATAATCGACGGCCTTATTGCTAAAACGATTTCTTCCAGTCAACCTTTGTATGGTAAGGAGAAGTTTGTAGACGAACAGCTAGAGGGTTTTACATACCTATTTTATTTTATTTTTATATAGAATCATTGAAACGATAAATTAAGTCAGCATTGTCTAGACTCTAGAGTATTTGAGTATCTGTCTAGTCTTATTTTAAAAGACCTCCACTGAAGCATATCACTATCCAAATCTGCATATTGATCGTTGAGATAAAGTGAATAAATAAACAAACTATGCATATTCAGCACTAACTCATATTTTCTCTTAGACGCTTATTAAAACAGTGTCTCTGGTCAAATGAGTTGCGCGAGGAATAAATAAATATTGCTTTCATGCTTTCTTCACTTACGCTATTCTTCATTTTCACGTCTCATTTCTGTACAATACTTAGCCACAATCGGAGAGACAGAAACCATTAGAATGTAACGCATATTCACTTAGAGAAATCGTCATGCAAAAACATATGTTTCTGTTCATTGTTGGTTGATTGAACCATGAACTGTACGAAATTAGGTGTTCGTACGAGCTGAGAATGTGGGAGGGCGCGGAGGCGTCTTTGTTTTCACTTTGTAGTTTATAAGTGATAATTCGATAGGTTAAATCGATAAAAAATGCAAAGACATTGACACGATGTTCCGGCAACCGCTCATCATCAGCATTACATAAGTGATGCATTTTCCTTTTGGAAACTTCATACATGTGTAATCAACTAATCATAATCAATTATCATCTTTATACATTATCTTAATATCTGTGTTTATTTCAAGAACTGTGCTTTTATATATATATATATATATATATATATATATATATATATATATATATATATATATGCGTTCTTAGAACTGCAGCCGATCTGCTGTGACAATCGTGTGGACTTCCAACTTATAGTTTATGATGATGACACTTAATCGCTGTTATTAATACATACTAAAGTTATATTATATTTCGTAACAAAAGTTTAATAAAAAAAAATGTAACAAAAGAACCATGTAAAAATAAATAAATAAAGTCATTCTCCTTCTTCTCTCATATAACATTAGGATTTTTAATTCTTGGATAATTTAGAATTTTCATTATTTTTGTACAACTAACCTCTCGTCTGCGATTAAATGTTTCCATCTACTGTTCTAAATTTTCATTGCGTGTTTCACGAGCCATATCTGTTCCTCTCCAACAAATAGATACTTCTATTCCATCTATTATTCGCTAAGCATTGCAAAACATTATGTGTTGTACGCTGATTTTCATGCAAATTTTTGGTTTCATTTATTTGCGTGCCCACTGTAGTCTCTATTCCTATTGTGGTAAGTTTCAAAGACATATTTATTACTGGCGATGTCGTGTCTTGGAATGGTAATTAGGCGCATCGATTACAATAATTTACACTTGACAACATACGTGCTGTTCTAAGAAAAACAACTTGTGTTCCTTATTCAATAGCGTTTTGTCTTATTGTTAGGGTTTGACGTAAACGCGTCGTTTTAGCATTTCCTCGAGATACATTTGATTTTGATTGTTTAGTATCGAGGGCCACTTAATTTTGATTAGATGAAGTTTAGAGTATTTAAGGAAATGAAAACTATTCTTGTCGTATTTCTTTAGCGTGGCATTTCATTAATTTTAATTTAATTTCAATTTGGTTTTGTCGTTCCGCAAATTATACCTAGCACGCTCAGTAGCATGTAGGTACGTAATCAGGTATTAAGTTATTAATTGCCTGCATATTCCGTATGGTTTTTATAAATCAACAAGTTCATGAATATATGCTAGTTATGTTTTCATTTCCTATAAAACATGTATAGAATCTTTAAGTTGCCTTTTTGGCAGGAACTCGAGAAGTGAAGTTGAGTTTTTGTTTGATTATTGTATATTAGGCGTTTTGTGGTTTAATTGTGATAGTTTATTAAACTTCAAAGTGTTTTGTGCATGGTGTTTGTGATAATCAAATAAAAGCGTGGGATTGCGGTTTTCGTGTGCTTCCAACTAGTCCTTTTCTGTCCTCGGTACATCTACTATCGTTTTACTGAGCGACTCTTGACTTACTTCGACGGGACTGGAAGTTGACAGGATATGGACAGGATACATTTTAGACTTTGAAATTGTTTGTTACGATGAGAACTTGACACTGGCAGATTGTGCCATATATGAAGAAGAAAAAAGCTTTAAGTTGATTTAGAGGTGCCAGTGACATTGTTGTATTTAGTTAAGAAAACACGGTCAAAATTAATAATAATCTTTAGTGTTCCAGAACTTACAGTATTGTTTATAGTAAATCTTTTCTCATGCCGTTATCTTAATTTGTAGGGGATCTAAGGAAGCCGCTAGTACATTATCCGCCTGCACGTGGTAAATTGCTATACGTTTGACATTTGCTCCTAGGCTAGTGTGAAGGATAACCAGTCAGGCACTGATTGGTGCCTGCAGCACATCGATTTGTCTACAGTTTCTTATAAAGCTTTGTACATTTTGATGAAACTGAAGTCTGTGACCTAACAACTATTTAATTTGTTACTATTGTACTGTTTCCCATTAACAAACAATTTTCACCATATCTTCAGCATCATTATTTGTGTTAGATATAGGCATCTCCCGTAAACTGATATGCACAAGATCTTCCTCTCTTCTCATCCATTCACTTTATGTGGACTTCCTTTATGTGGTGTCTGACCACCTAGAAGACAGCGCTGGAGGCTACGTATTCTAGTGTCTAGTCTGTGTTTGAGAACTCCTTTATCTCATTTTTTCGATTCCTGAATACATATGGCCTGCACACTGTCACTTCAACTCTCCGAGCAATGTTTGGTAATTTTGTTCTTCGTGGAATTTCTTCGTTTTTTATTTTGTCTCTATGCTCCTACTACAAATACTACACATATTACAGTAATTCTATCACACTAATTGTTTTGTGCGGCTCAACACTGCCGTAGTCCATATTCATTTTAAACTTAAGGACCATTTTATTTACATTATAATCCATGCAACCAATGTTGACAAATATTGACCGTACTGTAACCTTTATAAAGTTAATATACTTTTATATGCAATGCAATATTTTTAACTTATCGGTAACCTATATTAATGTGATTCGTATTGATATCCTGAAATGGTATCTCAAGCAGTTTTTTAGTTTTCTTAAATGACATTGTTGCCTTGTCCTCTTCCATCTTATTTCTATAATGTTACAGCTGTGTCCTGTGCATTTTGTATGCTAATATCACAGGTGTTGCTACTAAAATTTGCATTTATGATGTATGCATAATGTTGACATAACCAAACTTACATTGACATCGCTCTTTGTACTTTGAATTGACGTTTACATTCATGAGCCCTGTTCAGTATATTTTCGCTTTACATTTCCTTTTTTTAAGCAAAATTATTTTGTGCATTAAGAATTTATGCAACAAATCGCGATTTTTTTTATTATCACTATGTAGTTTCCAGTGTAGTTATTATCGATGTTTATTGAACTTTTTATAGAATGTATGCCAGTAGAGATCTTCCACACGCATTATGTCTGTGTGGTCGCGAGTCGATGCATTAACGATTAACATTGTAATAATTATTTTTTACTTTTTATATATACACGTTCCAATCGAATTTATCCAAAT
Organism: Sesia apiformis; assembly: GCA_914767545.1. Lineage (NCBI taxonomy): Eukaryota > Metazoa > Arthropoda > Insecta > Lepidoptera > Sesiidae > Sesia > Sesia apiformis. The sequence continues at coordinate 4,970,639 of OU611968.1, forward strand.
GTAAACAAACATGGCGGTCTGAGGTGACATAACTGACATGGTATTAAATTAAAAAGTGAGGTGATATTTGTATATGAAATGAATCAATCGACGAATCAAATCATGGATATCCATAATTTGATTAATCGAGACTGCAGGTTTTCTCCTAGATTTAAAGCCAAAATGATATTTGATTGTTTTTTTTTTCGTTTAATTGGATTGGAACGAACTTTAGAAGATATTGCATATGGGTGGGCGGCAATCCAAAACGCAGTTATGTTTCATAACAAATTTTAAAGTTTACAACAGATTTCTCATCTCCATTTCATCACAAAGCGCTCTTTGCTTAACAGTATTATTTCAATAATATGTTGTTTACAAAAATAACATGCCACCACTAAAAGCATTCCATGGCCCGTATCATCAACGATTACTGAAAAAGGAAACTATATCAGTAAGACAAATCCTTCCGTCATGAACATTTCCAAGTATTATTGTGTCGTCTTCAACATTAATCCAACAGTTCGTTTATTTGAGTCGTCCGCTCTTCACTGTTGATTGATTCTTGTTTGATAATTTATTTGAAAGTATTTATTTAAAATTGTCATATAATATTTAAGTCATTTAAACTAGGGACTCAAATTTAGATATTTTCGGCCAATCGGCGGACTCCTATCTTTATTGTCAGTAGAGAACGTAAACCCAATCCACCTTTAAATTTGCTGCCACTCATTAATTATTTCTGCTGCTCATTTAATTATTTCCCAATTTAAATCTAGCCACATGCCTCACCTTCCTATTGAAGAATTACGTAAACTTTTCTGATTCTTTATAAATAGTAAAGTTTGATATTGTTGATATGAAGACTATCTCATGGACAGGTCAAAATTTGGTTTCAGAGTGGATAGTGAAGTAGGATCTAAATACACGAGATGTCGTAAAAAGGGTTAGTTAAACTTTCAACTTCATACTTCAGAATGATCTTAATTTATCATTCTTTCTTATTATTATTGACTTCGTGCCGTTTTCTTCATTTCTGTTTAGTTTTTATTTAATTTAATTATATTAGATTTAAAACCAGCAGCTTAATAGGTACCAATCCTTACAAATACTAATTAACTAACTTAACATCTAAATACATAGTTATTTATATATTATGAGATATATACGAGATGTCTCAAAAAGGCTGAAAGATAAACTTCAGGCGTCGGAATGATCTTAATTTATCATCTTATAACTTAATTTCGTCTTTTTAATTCATGTGTGACAGATTTCCTAAGAGGTGGGAGGGAAGAGACAGACTCCCTGGATACTCCTAAATGTCTTCATTACTGAAATCATAATTTCCAAACATTTCTCCACAATTCGTCCCTGATTTGTAGCGCGAATAGAAATGCTTATTTATGCGTACTCTCATACTTTCTACACTATTATAAATAAAGGCAAAAGGAGATGTAAGAGGTTAGATAACTGTTTTCCGTCAACTCTGTACGTGTCTATGCATCGCTTGAGATTCAACCAACTCTAAGACACTGAATACTGAATTATTATTTTCATTGTTTTCTTTCAAGCAACTGTCGTCGGACGTGAATAAGTTTGCAGATAATAGCTGATTAAAAGAAACTTATAGAACGTGTGTGGTGATAATCCTTAAGAGAGGCCTGTAGCCAGCAGTGGAAAAACATAGACTCATGTTATGGTATTATTATGTAATCCTATCCTATTTTATGCTATTGTGCTAACTGGACAACAATACAACTAACCTTTGACTTACCATGCGGCTACCACAAACCGTCATTCTTTATTAATTAATAACTGCAAGATATGAATATATCAATTATACTATCAACTTATAACCTTCACTTGGTAATTTACCCTGAATTGTTATGATGAAAATATTTCCTACTGAAATTTTGATTATGGACTCCAAAATAAATTCTAACGTTCGTAGAAAGCGAAGTGAATTTTCATTCTTTTCATTTCTCAGTATCATAACCACTCCCGTACGTGATCTGAATATTACGACAGTTATTCTGAGAAGTATTAATAATGTTAACGACAAAAAATCCGGCGCCGTCGTCAAGTCGGTGAATTCATTAAGCATTCCGCGGAGCTCTGGTACATTGATCGAGGATAACAAAGACCTTGGAACTGCCACATATTTAAGGAATTTATGACTATTTGTGCAATTTATTACCCAGATGTGGTGATGAAGCAAACCCGAACTGAGTGGTGACCTAGAGCTGGAAAAAGAAGTTTAGCCCATCCAACAGTCAAGTGAGTCAAGGAAACAAGGGAGTCAAAAACAAAGACAAGAGGCTATATACCCTGTAGTGGGCTCAATTAAAAAGCTGAAAATGATGATTGTCTTGTCTACTAAACATAAGATTCAAGCCTTTATAACCTTTGACTCTTAATTGTTTTCTTTTGTATTAGTGGCCATATTAGACCACGCTGCGATTGACTGATCAATAAAAGTTTCTGTGTCATAAAATGCGGCATTGCTATGTTTAGAAAATCAACTGAATAACATCCTGGTTTAAGTTAGTCAACTGTATGGTAACTAACTTAGTACTGTGTTAGGGTCATAAATATAACCGTGCCTTTACGTATAGCAAGGGGTCAACATAGTCTGAATAAAAAAATATTTTGTTATTTAAAAGGGACCATGTTCAAAATTTGGACTAAAAGACACAGGTCTATAGGTTGTATCTTCGACAGATCGGAACGTGTCGCGCCAAGGACATCTCACTTGTTATTTTTACGAGGACAAAGTCCCCGATGGAAGCCCCGATATAAATAATTCAGGTTTCTCGATTCCGATGGGACATTATTATAATCTGATCATTTTATTGCCGAATTAAATATTTCTTAAAAAAATATAACTAGTGTGTAAAAATTTGATAATATCTACTAATTCGTGTTGGATTTTTGTGGTGACTAGGGTTGCCAACTCTGAAACACTGATTAGCGGGAAATTGACAACTCAATTGCGGAACAGGGCTGAAAAAACGGGACCCAAGGTTTTTTTGTTCCTAGATAAACATCTATGAAACTTGTAGAATCGGCATCATTGAGAGATTTATTTAAGTAGATAAATATCAAACTGCCATAAGCCCAGTGATACCCAACACTTTTTATTTTGGACAATGACAGTGGTCACAAAACCGTAACTGGTCCCTTTATAATCCACTGCTGGATATGCACATTATTTTGTACATGAGGCATATATGGCCTTAAAACGCAACGCTGACCATGCGGGTTGGAGAGCCCAATCTTGAGGTGGTGTAGTTCCGCAACGTTTGTAGTAGCAGATGAGAACTTAATTTTTGAAATTATAAACGCTAAATCTCGTATAGCGGGACGATTAGTACTCCACTCACAAGTTTATGCGGGACGCTTCATCTACGTACTTGGAAACGGGACATCCTGGCTCTCACAGGTTAGTTGGCAACTCTAGTTACATCCCGCAATCGCAAATTACAATACCTATGCCCTAAAATGGGAGTCCAATATTCAAGTTTCATCTATACAATTTTTCTGCCTTCAGATCGAAATCTTTTAATCAAATCTGAGAATTTTATCCGTTTCATCCTTTTTCATCAAAACTTTCCCGTTGTTGTTAGTTTTTAGTGAACCGAAAACCCAAATGATCAAGATTTTTTCATAATGTCCTCAATGGCTTCCATTCAAGGAAGTCGATACCTTCCATCATTCAGTATATTAATTATTATCTAGATCTTAGAAATACATTAACCCACACCATATTTTATTCAGTATTAATAAAAATCAATAACCACAAGTATTCATCGTATTTACCACATTGTTGCATAGTAATGGAATGATGAAAATAAGACTAATATTGATAAAATCTAAGACGCAGGTCTTAGATTTATCAACACAAATTTGTACGGTATTTAAACACTTTGAATATAAAATGAAATAGATAAATATATACTGTTATGACCTTTGCTTTTAAAAAATCAAACAATAGAAGCACTTAATATTTAATAGAAGCGCGTTTTTTTTATAAAAATCGATAATATCAACAGCAAAAATAAGCAAATTACATCGGAGAAGGCGTCAACGATGATATTAAACTTCGAGCTGTATCCCATCATCGATTAGTGACGTTATAAAATGTATCGTCACTATTCAGTACTACGAAGATAAAAACAACTCAGGTAAAAAAATCAATTAAGAAAAAAAAAATTTTTTTCCAATTAGTCGCCTCCGCAGAGATGCAATACTTACAACTTTATAGCACGTTTAAGACTTAATGTTCAACATTTTGTATTAAAATATTAGAGAAAGCAACACGTGCCGTCATCATGTTACACACAATATCATCATTTTATTCATAGATTCTAATAAACGATCAAATAATTAATTAATACTCGTAGATACCATGGGCGTAGAGCCACGGTGAGGCAAGTTAGGGCGCTTTCACACCTCCCCCCCCCCCCGGCATACTACCTCTATTTAAATTATAACAAATTGTTTACCCCACCCTGGATAAAATCCTGACTACGCCCTTGGTAGATACAATGCAATATGTGCTTATATTGCACCCATAGGAATTTATATGTACATATTAGGGATGTTTCGAATAGCGAAAAATCACTATTCCCGAATACCAATAGTAGGTGACGTAGTACTACGCACGCGCTTTTAAAATTAGTAAACATGTAATTGGTGGCTCATTTTAAAGATAGAGCTATATATATTTTTTTAGTTCAATCACTAAGTACCTTTTTGGTTTTATTTAAAGTTAACCCTAGGATGGTAACACATTTTAGTAAAGCGTAAATGGTGACAGGGGTGTCAGATCACCCCTGTTGATGATTTATAAAATAAACCACAATTAAATGAAAAATATTTTTATTATTAATTAAACGAACAAAAGGAACTTTCTTCTTGAGATCAATCAGTATTTAAACACAGTTAGTATAACAAAATAAAAATTTAGTGTCTTTGACAGAATCTAAACAAATTTCCTTGCGATGTTCAGGGCAAGTGGGCCTTTTACATTTTGTGCAAAAAAATTTGACCTTTTTATCACTTTTTCTTGGGCATAAGCCACACCTAGCTTGCTTCTGCAATTTAGCTGGTGGTTCGCCTACAACAACCTCTTCGGTTATATTTAGAATCGCACGTATATTACTTGATATTTCACGAGGTAAATTTGACAGTAAACGCCGTTTCATATGTGATTCAGCCAGCTGCAGCGCCAATTTTTACAGGAAGTTACCTCTGAATTTATTGGCTGATGTGTTGGGATGCTTGGCCTGTACAGTATGGTTGCATTGATACCTGCTTGATCTAGCATTCCAAAGAAGAACCTGAGAGGTCATCGTTTTGTGCCACTAGCAATCGAGTAGTTGTGCATCATTTTATCAAAAGTATCGAAGCCTCCCTTTGTCGCATTGTAATCGTCAATTATGACATTTATGACAGGTTTGTTTGTTCATGGATTTATTTCTTCTTTATTGTGTATGGTTGACAAATTGTTGTCTTATTATTGTTGTCAATTAACTGACTTGTTAATCTTTGGAGTATACTAGACCAACTCACGGTTTCTCACGGTCAACTGCAAATTGAGAAATTTTTTTTTTCTTTCAAAATATTGTTTCAAAATTTCAAAATAAAATATAGCCTATATTAGACACGGATAATGTAGCTTCCTAATTGTGAAAGAATTTTTGAAATCGGTTCAGTAGTTCCAGAGATTACCCCCAACATACCCACAAACAAACACCCAATTTTACCTCTTTATATATTAGTATAGATTTACATTGGACTCTTGCAATTGGATTAGTATTCTAATATTCATTAATGCGATTACGGATACGAACAGAGTTATTTAGAACTTATTAAATAGCAGAAGTCATAAGTCATGGAAAAATGCGTTACGAAAACTACAAAATCATCCATTACTCCAATCCATCCGAAAAAATTAAGGCATTTGTATGATTTTAATTGAAAATTTAGTACGAGTTTGTTTAATTCGTTTACATTGAACTGCAAACCTTCTAGTTCTTTTTCATGTAACGTAATGTATTTTTCATTACTCATACTCTGAAAGTAGGTCCGAAATTGCCTGTGGAGCGAAGTGAAAATAGCCCAATACACCCTAGGGTGAGCGTTTTCAACTGACAGACAACTGAAAAATTAAGAAAAAAAAGAGCTATTTTCACATTTCTATGTAACCATGATCTAACTTCCTATACAGCCACTCCATTACAGCGCGATGTAAAATTGAAATAACATAAAGAAACGCACCCATTAATTAAAGAGTATATATTTTAAATTACTTTATTATAATTTACTTTCAATTATTTCTTCAAAATAACATAGATTTCGGCAAAATATATAAAAAAACATTTATGAAAATGAAAAGTAATTGGCTGAAAAGCTGGCTAACCGCGGCAGAATAGAAACAAAACAGGCGGGAAAGCGGCAATCCGATTTTCATTGTTTTTCCGAGTGGTAGTGTTTTGTAAACTTTTGTACTCGTAGCGGAGATTTTTTAACACTATGAGTTCAACAGATTCGGACATGGAAACTCAAGTATCCCAGAAAATATCAAATATGAAAATACCCGGAAAAAACATTTCACTAACTATAAATAATTGCTCTAATGTCACCATAAACTTTAAATAAATATCTCACCAAAGTTGTTGATTTATGAAATTAAATTCATTCATTTTTTATTTTGCTAAGTAGTTAAGTAGTTTTATTTTTACTTTCCTTGTATTCGTAATGAAAAGCACAGTGTTTACCTAGGGGTTCAGGACTTATTTAGTCCCTCGAGCTATTGGCGTCCTCGCTGCGCTCGGGCACCAAACCCAGTCTCGGGACTGAAATAAGTCACTTTCACCCCTAGGGTAACAATGTACTATTTAAAACTCATCATCATCATCATCTCAGCCCTTGGACGTCCACTGCTGGACATAGGCCTCCCCCATTGTCCGCCATTTAGACCTTATTTAAAACTAAACTGGTTTTATTGTATTGATTATATCTTCCACTTAGTCGTCAACTGTTCTTCCCATACTATTATTGGGCAATACAGTCCACACTGCACTGTCCACACAGTCCACAGTTATCTGCCAATCAGTGGAGAGTTAGACTAAGCGAGTCACGAACGGTCGTTTGATCAGTCTGGAAACTGGTCACTTTGGCGCGTTTCCATTGGTAGTATATTGTAGAAGCGACGAACGACATTTTAAATCGTATAGCGCTATTTCTCATTTTAATAATAATTAAATTTATTTGCTTTATAATGCAGGTACATATTAGTCTTATGCTGTGTTAATAAACAAACATTACACATTCTGCCATATGACTGGCGTGCAAATGTTTAAAGATTACAACAAGATTATATTTATCAATTCAATAAAATATAAACATTCATTACAAAATTAAATATCAGTGTGTCAAAACTATAAAAAATAAATAACTGATAAATGTCACTAAATTATTATTTTAAGAAGGTTTATATTTCATTGTCATTCAAATAGTCTCCAATATTATAATGTTTGTCAATTAAAAATGTAAATAGTCTCTCCTTTAATAAATTTGTATTAATTCCTTTAAAGACTTCAAGCAACTTATTATATATATACATTTAATTTGCTGCTTTGTTATTTATGCAATGCATTCCCTGATGTTGTAGATGGCCATGGGCGGCGATGTCCACTTTCCGTGGGCCTTCCGTCCATCTGCTACCTCTTCTCTGAAAAAAATCTATGATTACGTATTACAGAAGACTACGAGTGGCTTAGGTTTTTATGCTACTTACTACACGACCGGTGACCTTGAAAGGCCACTAGGGACACAAGAAATTAGCCATTCCGAAAAAAAAAGCTACTTACTATACACTACCTGATTGTGTACTCTTCAATATAGGTCTCTCCTAACACTTGCCAAATCACGCATCTTTCACTTTTTCTTTTTGTAGAAAGAAGACGGCAGACAACCAGACAACTGTTAAAAAAAAAAATCTAAATATTTTTTTTTATGGGCACAGACCTCCCGATGCAAGTAGATCACATGGCGAACAGATCTTTTGCGGCGGTGGCCTATATCCAATGGTTGAGAGATACATATTGATATTAGAATGTCGTAACACAATGGAAACGCAAGTTATGCAATGACAATTTCAATATTATCGAATAGGTGGGATCTGTGTCGTTAGGTGAATTTGCATGACCCGTCGACCAACGTACAATATAATATTGCAGATACATATTTACACAAGCTACTTAACCCAGTAAGTGCATTTAGTTGTTTGGAATTACTAAATAATCTCGTTATATTTTGCGCCAGCTCTATAATTCTGTAAATGCCTCTTTTTTCGATTTTATTACGCTTCACAGGAAATACTCAAGGGGTTTCTACTTTATCTGTAGATTATTGTCTTTATTTGCCAAACTGCTAGAGTTTGGCTTGATTGGATCGAGATTTCCAGAAGCAGTTTGTTACTTTGTATATATTTTATTCTTTATTCTTACGATATTATTATAGCTTGTAGCAACGAGTAGCAAAGAAATACAAAACGGGCAGCAAATCATGATCAACAAAACAAACAAGTTTTTAATAACTGAAGTAAATAATTTTAAACTACTAAGAATGTCATCACCGAGTCAATGGTCGATCTATTTCTTTATTTTCACCAGAGAACCCAAACCCAACCCACTTTTAAATTTGCTGCCATCGATTAGTTGTTGTTGATCTTTATTTTATTTAAAAATAGCTGTGCCCGGCCACGCGTTGCTGTGGCTGCCCAACAGATGGCGATTACCCTGTTTTACCTGTTGTTGGGTAAAAAGCATGTTTTTACCCTGCGATAGGTATAAAACACGCGGATATTCAACTTATTATGCTATCGAAAGTTTGACGCTGCTTTGACGCGTTTTCAAAATTTTGGTCGTTGGTCAAATAAGCGTTGGGATCGCTGCTTTTCTTCGATCTCATTCGAATTTTTATTCGGATATTCAAAAAAAAAATTTTTAGTCACCTTACGTAAATTATCAGTGGTGCAGTTCGTATAAAGTGAGGCCCCATTCCCACGGTCAGAGAGCAGATAGCGAATCCAAATATTGACATAGCGATAAGTGGCTTACAGGAACACGAACGTTCTGTATTGTTCTAAGATGAATACACTTTTATTCTGTTAGCTTTGGACGGGCTGGAGCTAATGTGCCGAAATTTTTATATTTCTCGGACTAATTTATACTATATAGTGTATATTTATATAGTCCATTGAAATTTTTATCGCGATTTTTGCATCAAGTGTTAACAAACAGACAAACTTAGAAAATATGTTTTTTTGATTTTCTGGAAGACACAGGCACAGCCCTCCCCTAGTAAAGCGGTAGTAAAGATGTCGAGCCATTATCCACCACGCAGATCCAGTGTGGGTTAGTGGATACATATGCTCTAATTGTTTTACTTTAATTCTCGAGTATGCGAGTTTCATCACAATGTTTTCCTTCACCGCCGAGTTACTGATAGTTTTTCGAAAACCCGTACTAAAGTAACAATTTAGCGGTGCGGGTTAAGGATTTGAACTCACGACTTCATGATAGATAGATAGATACATACATACAACTCTATGTATAATTGTTACAAAATGGCAAAATTAAGGAACAATGTAACTTTCCAGCAATCTCTTCCAGACAACCTTATATAACTATGGTAATAATGCAGGTAGTTTACATATTCGTGTTAAGTAACGTAATTATAAATATATTTTATTATTTTTAATAATAAATACTTCATATAGATATAGTAAAATATGCATCTCTATACATATAAATATACATAGGTACATGATTCACGAATAAGAGTTGAGAATAGATACTCTTAAGGTATCATCGCTCTTCCGGAAGACTCGAGCACAGATTATATAATCCCACAAGTTACAAAATTTAAAAATGCGAATGACTGTTACTTGGTATTAATAAATTTCTTTCTTTCATTCTTTCTAAATGGTTTTCAAACGTAATAATGTGTTGGTAGTAGATATAGATTAGTATCAAATTCAGTTGCTTTTACGTAAATCTGTCACTATAAATACAATTTAAAATTAATATCAAATCTAAAAATATAAATATAGTGCCATTTTGGATACCGTATAAAAATTTAAACGTCGAACTTGAAATTCAATTTACGAGTACAAGCGGCAGCGGAATTATTTATCAACGTTTTGACGTTTTTTACGCGTGGACAAGAGGAGTCCAGGTTAAAACCAAAATATGAAGTGCTTAGTGAAACACCTTCAGCCAACAAGAGAGGGACACTAATTAATGATTATAAACGATTATTTTTGTTAAGATTCTTTTGTTAAAGATTGTTAAGAAACTTAATTGAATTCGGGCATCTATTTTAACATTATGTTATATTTGTGTAAGGGTCTAGATCAGTCTTTATCAAAGTGATCCATATAGACCCCTGGGGGTCCGTATGGACCCCTACCTACGTGCAATTGTCTCATCAGAGAGAACAGAATAAAGTATTTTAGTAGATTTTATTATATCATAAAAGTTAATTCACTTGGGGATTCATAGTTAAGTTTTTGTTATGATAAGGGGTCCATGAGCCAAATAAGTTTGGGAATCACTGGTCTAGATGGTATATTCTCATATCGCTTAGATGAGCTATTAGCCCAGTACAGTAACCCTAACCAGCCCTGTTAGCATCAACTGCTGGACATGGGCCGTCTAATGCACTCGTGCTCCTCATTGTCTTATTGTCTCATTGTCCTCATTGTCCGCGGTGCACCGCGGGATGTATGGAGTTACAGTTGTAGGTAGCGAGCTGTAGCTCTATGAATTTGCTCCTGTAAATAAATTAAATTCTTAGTCAAAGAATCCATGTGGTAAGTAACGAATCATCTGAGCCGTTACTTATTTATTAAGACTGGTATATAGTTATCGAAATATGATACGCTCATACACTATTTACTTGTAACTTAAACCAAATAATCAAAAGTGTGGGCAGCCTTAGTCACACCTAATCCGACGTTGACACATATAGGCACTATGAATATTTATCGATCATACATACTCGAAATACCTACAACGAATTACGAATTACTTTTACTTTCATCACGAAAAAACCATTGGCAACATCGGAGTAAATTGATTAATAGTAACTATGTTGATAGCAATTTTTATTCATTCGTAATATAAATGATTGAGATTTGAGAAATGAGAACTCTCTGACATCGACAGGCCGAATCTGATGAAACAGAATTAAATAATGATACCGTACAGAAGAAAATAACAATTTCATAATGACTAATGATTGTAAGTTTTCTATAATCTACAGTTGTTTAAATACCTATAAAGGGTCTCTATTCGTGTAATAATAAATTATATTATACAAAGAACATTATTTAATGACATGTTTCAAAACCAACCGCAGCTGGTCGTTACGTATTTATAATTAGATTTTAGTCAAAGTACAATTTCGATTCTAAGTTAAGCCAATTTACTCGGACGCGTTCCCTAAGTGATTGCGTGCAGAACAGCACGCGTCGCCGGCCTAGTGCATGTCCGTTATTATGCCCGAGTCACGCCCCTGCCCTCGATGTCCGGCGAAGGGACTCTACATGACACCTTATGATATCATAGACCATCATAAACAACTTATTCTGACCTAATTTCAGTCAAGCCGCCCATGTTTTCGCGTCAATCACACAGACGTTATTATAATCACGATTTACTAGAAGTACCTACACTCACGTTTCGCTGCCAATTCCGTTCCGTTTCGTTCCATGATCGATACTATCGCGCCGATCTGCACCGAAACACTCATAACTTCACTAAATGCTCTCATTGTGCAGTGACATATGCCATGATCCAGTCGATACGGAATAAACTCTGACCCCTGAAAATGTCAAACGTGGCAGGCGACAATTCTCGTGAGAACATTGAAGAATAGATGAAGAATGTTCCACGTTCAAGGACCGTTTGAACTGTCGCTGCGTAGCGGTGACGATATTTCGCCAAATGGCAATAAAACCTTAGCTGCTCTTGCTAAAATTCACAAACACTGCACAGGAAAATCGCACGCTAACGGCTGCGTCGATCACAAGCTCAATGTTCTAACTAAATCTGACTCCAACACCAGTCTTCATTCGAGAAAATCTTTCCGAGGTGAATGTATAATAGAGATACGAGAAATCGACAAAAACCACCACTGTTATAGAAATAACGACGGCTCATTCTCAAAAAGCTTCAGCAATAGTACCAGTTCGTACGAGGGTCATAGTGACACTGATTCGGAGAGCACTTCCAAAACTAGATCGGATCACAGTAAAATTACAAATCCATGCGAACGCTTATTCGCTCAAAATACCATGGCTTCGTTGATGAAAACGGCACGAATGCGATATGCAGATGACAGTATCATCTCCTCTATTCACGACGAGCTCGATGGCGAAAGAAACAAGCAAACCTTTTCGAAAAGTCCCTTGCGAGCGAGTTATAGGGAAAGGAAATCCGCTGTTGTTACTATTGAGGAAGTTAAATCCGATGGTTCTAATAACGACGAAGAACTGGCTAATGCTGTGCTCTTTGATGAGAAAAGGAAGACACCCACACAGAATAACGGTTTGCAACGTAAAGGGTCTACGGGAAATGCAGTGGTTAACAGCAAGAGCCAAAACGGTATTAAACCTCCGTGGCGAGGTGCTAGCAAAACTGGGATCCCACCTGAACCTCTCATGCGTTCTTCATCTCTGCGCGGCAGCATTAGGAAGAAAACGACGAGGAGTGATGGAGTGCCATGGCGGAGGCTCTACGAACTTTCGCTATGGAGAAAGTATGGTGTGAGCTTCGCCGCCGTCGGCGCTGATACAGAACGTGCATTACTAAGGCCGTGGAGTGAACTGTCTTCCCAACAGCCGCTGCCATTCACGGTAAGTCAGACGTCAATCAATTACGGTGAGCCGCAGGTCAAGCTACACGGAAACTATATCGTGTAAATAATAAGGACTAAAATGGCTTTGTGTAGCTTGATTTGTTGTTGATCGTACGAGCCGCAGGCACCCTGTGCACTTTGATATCTCACTTCGCTTATTTGGGAGCGTTTGATTACATCGCCTCCGTTTTGATTGGCGCACGATCGTAGAGACGGTCACGCGATAACGCTTTCAATACTACTCCTTGTTTATAAAATAAATTGTATTACAACGATGCTAAGTCGTAAGATAAAAAGGTGCGTGTCCTGTACAATGTTTTTTTAAAAAAGTTTTTTAGTTAAAGATATGTTATCTCGTCCACCATACGAAGTGACGCACCTTTGTTTGCCTGCGAACGCCACGTCGCGGTACATATGAACTCTTTGGATATTTTAGAAAATATGAGAGACTTGCAGTTGTTTTAAAATTTTAAACTTCTAACTTATTATAAATATCACAAGCCATTGTTTAGACATCACAACAAGTAATCTAACGGATTTAGAAGAAATTAGTTAAAACAAGCCCATGGAGGTGTAAACCATAAAAGCTAGATTCAGCATGTAAGAATTGAATAGATTCACTGAATATTTTAAACTGCACTAAATTTAAACGATTTTTTATTAAATTGAATTTTCAATTGAGCAGCCATGTAGGTGTAAACAATATTTGTATAGCGGTATTCAAAATGTATTTCCTTAACGTGTTGTAATAAGAATCACTTTCGATTTCCTTCAGCTCACGACTGGGATCATGTTATATTCGATGTCAATATGAAGTGACAGAAGCAAGATAAAGACCCTTCCACGTAAAAGTTATTGAACAAAACCAACATTTTCAAACGTTAATACTTGCGGTACGAGCAAGACTGTCTTTAAGAGAGAGAGAGACTGTCCACTATGTTGGGAAGTGGCCTATATGTCTATCTTCATTTTTAATAAAGCACAAGGCGTGAGACATACATGCTGCAAAACCATAGACGCCAAATGTGATATCGTCTACATTTTAAGATCCACATTTCAATCGTGGTCAACTTACTCTACTCGTATGTGATTAACATGATATACGTCTTCCACGTTGTTTGTTTTTTGCGCAGTCTTAAGTTCAGTGTGGTAAGTCTTAAAGTCAGTTAAAGAGTCTTGGGTCAGTCGGCCGCCGGCGCCTGCGCGGTGGGCGTCGTCGGCGTGATCCTCACCACTTATCATTTCTACCGTGGGACCGCACTGTGATTCACTCTGATTTACAACGGCTAGCGGCAGTAAACTAATCTGATACGGATTGCCAATAAATTGTCATTAAGCTGGTAAATGGATCTAGACTTAGATCTGAATTTAACGATTAAACGAGTATAGGTGCTACTGGCGCTAAACGACTTACATAGGTGTGTGTTGCAAGTTGCAACACGGTAACGTCTTACTCCTTTGTTGCAAGTTGCAACAAAGGAGGTAAGACAGTTACGGTTTAAGTAATGTTTCTTTAAAGTCAATTCGTAGACTTTCTGGCCTTTTGAATGTTTAATTTGGGAAATGGTTTGTCACATTTATAAGCGATATAACCTAGTATTGAGATAGAAATATTGAAAGATGGGTTTTATTTGTAGCAAATTTCCATTTTAGACAGATTATCTTCATATTAATTAATACCATACCTTAGACAAAATTCAGATGTAATTATTCTATGTATAGTTTTCCGAAAATACTGTTTAATTGTACCTTACAATAAGATGTCGATGAAAACTAAGAAACATATAAAATTATGGGCCATGATGAAACTATATCTTGCCCATAAATCCTAAATGCTGAACAGCTGACGATCCGTGTACGCAAATCGCAGCGTTTGATTTGCGAGCCACGCTTGCATAACGTAATGCGAGGAGAGGTGAATATGAAATGAATGCTGCATCTATCATGCATAATGCAAGCGTTAGGTCGAATTACGCGTATTTGTAGCAAAGTAATGAGGTTGACATTATCAGTCTAGACTGCTTTTCCATATAATTTCTTTGTGCAATTTCGGTATCTTCTTTGTGCAATACGTATAATTGAGATTTCTTCTTTTGCAATGCAATGCATTTTAATGGACCACATTACAAATATCTTATACTTGACTACAAGATCTTTTGAATGTGGTGCGGAAATATGGAATTGACTTCATGATTATTTTGATTAAAATCAAGAAGACTGTTGATGAAGATAATGTTATTCTTGAAAATGAAAGTTGCAACAAGTACTTGTTTGATTTCATTCAGTACCGAATCTATAAATTATAAACCAGTTTAAACACATTCATTTATACATAATGAATTACTATTGTCAACATTTATCGCCCAATATTTATTTAGAGTCGACCGTGCGAAAGCTGAGTAATGTTGCTAATGTACATTGTATTGTCCCAAAGGTATTTGTATCGACTAACAATGCTAATGTCGTAACGTCTTTACATTCATAAAGTTAATCTCCCGTATAATTTGTCTCCTACACTGAATTTGTTGCGAAATTGTTTAAACCATTTCTTGGGAATGTCGAATGTTGAATCGGTGCGGAGGAATTTCAATTGACTCACTTTAATCAGAATGGATCTCCAACCCACAATCATACTTTGTTTCTTTATAAAGAATTTTGTGACTAAAATTAAAAAATGTAGTGCTATTTTTTTCAATTAAAACGCGTTTAAACGTTAAATTAAGACCTTGGAACATATTGTACTTTATCACATTTTTTGTTTTCGTATTTATTTTATATTTTCTGCAATGCTCCAGAATCTTAAAATTACATGTGCGTTGGATCCATTCTGATTAAAACCGGTCAATTGATTTCTATAAATAAGTACGTTATATCAAAGGCACGATTATTAAGTTAACTTGTGATGCGACTAGGACTTACATTTTGATAGAACTGTAATAACATCGAACAATATTATTTTATGGGCAGAAAATAAGAACCAGTAATTTTAAAAATGATTGGACGTCATTTTTCACTTTACATCTGCAGCCTATGGGTGTCTATGGCCTATGGTGGGTATGCCCTTGCGTGTTCAATACAATAACGCGTTCAGGGTGCTGATGGGGCTGCCAAGGTTTTGCAGCGCTTCTCGTGTTCGCTGAAGCCCCCACAGACGGTTTCGAGGGCGTCATGTGTAAGGGATGTGCCTCGATGCTGAGCCGTTTCCGCGGCAACACCAATAGCATCCTGGGCACGCTCGCGGCAAGGTGGGACTCGCCAATGCTGGCCCCGTGGATCCAACTACACGCCGACAATACTAATTATTATTATTATATTAAAAATTAGTATTTTAAATAATATAATTGCTAACTGTCTCAGTTAATAACTTGAAAAAGAAATTGCGCCACGTTGCCATACTAAACTTAAAACGTGTAGTAAATACACGTCTTAATTAAGTCCTAATCAGCTAATCACATAACATTAGGTGGTCCTCACATGTTTGCATACTTTAAGGTAGCAGTGATAAAATTCAAGAGGTCAATTTTCATTCCATT
This sequence comes from Sesia apiformis, assembly GCA_914767545.1. Lineage (NCBI taxonomy): Eukaryota > Metazoa > Arthropoda > Insecta > Lepidoptera > Sesiidae > Sesia > Sesia apiformis. The sequence continues at coordinate 4,987,084 of OU611968.1, forward strand.
CAAAGGTTGCATTTTTGAATATTTGAATATAAGGTGGTCCAAAGATGTGCCCAAAGAGGTCGCAGTTAGAAGGGAGATTATAACCAAGGGCACAATTAATGTCAAGTATAATTTGTCACCTACACAACAAATGCCTATTGTGCAATAATTTTATGCGTATTCAGAATGTGTTATGCCAATGGCAAAACGGTAGGGAAGGCATTGTTTTAATAGTTTATGTATGAAAGATGTACTGTGAGTTTTAAATGTAGGTAGATATTATGATGTTTGCACCTGTTTGTTGTCTTGTCTTAAAATATATTTTTATTTTGAAGTTACTCAGGAATGATGATTTAAGATTTATTCAGTAGTGCGTTGGCAGACACACTAAAGAAATTACCATTTAGCTAAGAGATAATAAGTCAGAGATCAGAGAACAGACAATATATGGTCGAAAACGTATGTTATGTGGATACGAAATGCTTTAACAATTAATTGGTTGATAACGAGTGACCAGATTAAGTAACTGAGTAGTTAAAAAAACAGGCACACTAACTAAATTAAACCTCGGTTGATACCCTAGATGTCTGCTGAGTACTCTATATTGTAGTCATCGGTGTCGCACGGCTTATTAATGACAATTACACCGATATTCCTAATCGTAATCTCATAATTTCCTGGACTATTCTTAAATTCTTAAAATATTTTTGCTATTCTTAAAGTCATAATAACTAAATACCTAATTTAAAAGGCCGATATGCCGTAAAAGAGTCTCTGTCGTGAGAGTAATGTAAACAATTTTAATTGAATAAATCTTAAATAAATTTTAAAGTAATTGCCCATTGCTTCGATGTATATCAAGATCACACTCTGAGATCGTGTGTGATCTCGCTTTAATTAATGGACTACACCGTCTAACAGATTCAAATCTAGTTTCTTTAAGTATATTAATTAAAATTTTAATGAAAACTATCTTTTTCTACGTCCATTTTATTTGAATGGATGGCACTGTCAACATATTTGGCGAAAGTTCTAGTGACACTGCGACGATTTTATCTTGTCGGTCTCCTTTAAACTCCGTACTTACGTATTCTAGATAGACATCACTTGATGGCAATAGAAAGCTTGTTTTCCTTGCTTTTGGAATTGATGGATAATCAACAATGAAAGACGGTGGAGATGTTTTGACTGGGTCATTAAGATTTATTTTAATCTGAACATGTCGACCAAACAAATAAAAATAAAATCGACATTGACAAATTAATGATATTGGCCGACATGATCACTCACTCTTTCAATGTTGTCACATAGATCATAGTTAAATTAATTTAGTTTCATATGCTATTGTTTTGCCATTGTTCTTCATAAATGGAGGCATCGTTCTGATTCGCTTATGTAAATAATATTAATGTATTTTTATTTGTTACAGGTAAGTGCTAATGCAAAATACGAATATATTAATTGTAGAAGGGTAAGTATAAAGTTTTACGTTTTTTTTTAAACTACTTATAAACGCTGTTTAAATTCCACCATTTTTTAAAATTATTAACATCTTCCAACAATTAAAACATCAAACTGGTTAAAAATTGTTAATAAATTTTTAATAATGATTAAATTTAAGCAGAGTAAGCAAGTATAGTAAGTAATATAAGAGGCATTAAGTCCGCCTCTGTACAAGTAAATACAAGTACAAGTAGTATACTGTACAGTGCAAGAGTAAATAAATAAATAATTATTGTGAAAAGAATAATTAGAAAATTTCAATTTTTTTACATATTGTTATTTGGAAAATTACGCTCTAAATGTAATAGACAGGAGATTATAAAAGCATAGAATATAATTAAAGTACAAAATATTATACTAGATTCTTTATTGTGTGTCAATCATACACATCATCGAGATGACCGATATCATGATTATTTTTTTATTTATCAACTAGAATAACAAAATTTAAAAGGTAACATTCTAAAAACTACGAAAGTTTATCTAAAGTATGTACATAATGTACTTTTTTTATAGAAAAAAGGCGACAGACGAGCATACAGTTCACCTGATGGCAAGTGGATACTGTCATTCACAGACATCCGCGATACATGCCAACATCAGTTCAGAATGACAAACGTTGGCACGCCCCCGGATGCGCTACCTACCTTTGCAGATTAAGGAATTGATTGGGAAAATGGGGAGGGATAGGATGGGATGGGAATGGGCTCTGGCATATCTCACTCACTACCGAAACACATACGTAGGTACATTGGGTTAATACGATAAAGTAGGAAATGCAGTACATTTCAAGGTAGTCTTCTGTGAGCTTCTGTGAGGGTATCGTGGCCAGTCGAGTGCGCCTAGCGACTGTGGGAATGCAGCATGCACTCTCCCCCTTCTAAATTGTACTATTAAAGTTTGAACATTATTGTTAAAGAATGGTTCTTTGACAAGATTGTACGTCATTTTTATATGGATAGGAAGCGTATTGCAGTATTTGAATAGCGTATTGCTTTAATTCGTCGTTTGCATATTTTTGTTTGATATTGTGGGGGACAATCGCTTTAATTTCACGTTAATTGCGTTAATTTCACTTAATGTAATTTGCTACCTTTTTTTCGGCTACATGTTCATCTCTATCACCTTTTCTAATTGATCCGGCTCTTACTTTAATAAGAATGACTGATCTGTATCAATGAATACCGGTTCATTGGGAATCTCGTCTCCAACGGGATCCCCCCGATATGGCACAACGTCAGTTATAATTGTACAAGAGTTAGCCAGATAATTACATTAAGCTAAACATTTATGTAGATGCGCCCCTATCTCTCCGGTAGTCTGATGAGTTTGCTGAATAACGCTTACGGAAAAATGCTGTGAATACCTTTTCCTATTTGGTCTGATGAATCAATTAATTGAATGAAAAACAATGTTGACAAATCGTTAACATTTAACATATAGATAGCTCAAGACATTTTGCTGATTTTTTTATCTGAATTCATTTGCAAGGTCATACTCGTCTATAATGCTGTGAACAAGACATGTAGCACAATTCAGCTGCGATACAGCAACTGCAAAACTTTTAGTTTAAATTTAACTTCTTTTTTTTTTATGGAGAAGAGGGCGGACGAGCAAGCGGTCTCACGTGATGGTAAATGTTACCGCCGCCCATGGACACCTGCAACACCAGGGGGTATGCGGCCGCCTTTTCTACTGACGTCAGTAAACAAATAAATGACAATAACGCCACACCAGGATACCTGTGTTGTGTGTCCAAAACACATGCAATGACAAACATATACCTGCGAATAAAACAAGGGGTAAATCGGACTACGAGGTTTATTTCACGACTGCATGCGCACGCGCATTATTTGCTCAACAACTTAATACGTATATAACAATACCATTCAGACCTGAACAAGACAAATGTTTTTAAATTAATTTAATGAATACCTGAGCATCAAATGTGCTGTCGTTTCGCGTAAGCAACGTGAAGTTATTACAACGTGACGAAAACTTGAAACTTGATTGTGCTATACAAATACAAAAATTATTTATTGTCCAAAATTAGTTCAAGCTAGGTACACAAAGTTTCTGTCGCACCCCGTACTGGGTTATACCTGTATTCAGTGTCGCAGCCTAGGGTCATGAGCGCCCTGGGCAAGATGGAAGTTTGCGCCCTCAAGTGAAATTACTGATTTAAGACATTTACGTTAAAAAACACTTCTAGCTTTTTCTGGAGCCATTTTGTCAAATACCTGTGCTGTTTATTTTTGTATAGGCGCGCAGTTTAAACTTAAATACGCCGCCCCACAAAATATTTTTTTTAAATTCGAAAATTACAAACACAGAATTCCTATATCCCTAGGTTATCCCTAGTTTTATATTGAGTATAGATTATATGAACATTTTTGACTAGGTATTTTTGATAGCGTTGCTAGGAAAGAGAGTCGAAATTTGCGCCCCCTGGGTTTGGAAGCCCTGGCAGTCGCCCCTGCCGCCAGCCCCTAGGTACAACGCTGCCTGTATCGCAGTTATCCAAGTTACGAATGATCTAAAGGAGTCACAATTGTACATTTAGGGTTGATTGTTAAATTTTTATTACATTTTTACAAAAAAAAAGACAATAGCATAATATATTTTAATACGTCGTCTTAATGGTGAAAATAGATGATTAGCTTGATCTGTATCTTATTAGGTGCATAGTTAGTTGTTAGAAAACGGAATATTCATACCTGCATAGGTTACAGTCTGCACCGAATTACCATAACCTACCAAGTTTCCAACCTTCTTAATGAGATGTGACCCTGAATTAGACAGGTTCTGTTTCCTCTATTAATAATTATTTATTAATTCCACTATATAGCGCCCCACTTCCTATTGGTTAATAAATTGATGGCGCATTAAATTAGATGTCAAATCAATATTCATACGGTCGGTGTCTTCATTAATGGATTCATTCAATAATTTTTTAAATTATATTCATCGTGCAGTTGATCGTACTATGACTTGTACTCGCACGTACCCGTGTGAAGGCAACTTAGGGAGTCACCACAAATAACCAAATAATTTCTTAAAATCCACACTGCTATCGATTGCAAGATATTTATCATTATATTTACGTATTTTTTTATTAATGATTTCTTAACAGAAATATACTCCAGTCAATATTCAGTATAAATAATACCTATGTTGTAGCTGCAATTCAACTCATCGTCTCTGTAAACGTGCCTTACGGTCACTTTTATGACTCTTATGAGTTATGATGAGTGACTTTTATGACTCATCACTTATATAAAATATGATTACCTGTATAAGGGTGAACGTTAGAACGTTTAGTATAAAATAATTAAATTATGTAACTTATTTGTCTTATTGTCCGCTGCTAATACAGATAATGAAAATTATATTATATATTGTTTAATCTCGCTAACTGCTGTTCTGGCTTCGGAAAATCTTAACTACGGACAAGCATACATATAGTATATTTCTTTCTTCTGCTTTTACTTATACATAAGATAAAATCAAAAAGAAAAAAAATACCTTTCGCATATCTATGTACAAACTGCACGGAGGAATAGGACCAAGCAAAACTTATCACGTGCCGCAATCACAACTAAGTAAGACGTTTATTAACTTAATAATACAAGTAAATTATTTCCGGGAAGTAATACGCATTCGATATATATTTATTTCGATATAAAACCAAACTTGCCGTTAGCTAACCGCCCACACATTGCGTTTCGTAAGCATTGCGCACGCGACGGATGTCCGATCAGTAGGTATTAGGTAGAATAGGTAGCACGAAGAGCGCGACAGCGTTGTCTTATACCATTGAAAAATCCTAGACACACACGGGTCCTAGTAAACAATGTCCCTCAAAATGGATTATCCACATTATCCACACAAAAAAAAACACATTGGTGGGGATAATAAATGTATTAAGAAGGAGAAAGGCAATTCAAGTTTACATTTTCGACCATAACATTACAACAATACGATACATTTTTAAGTGAACCTTCTTGCCGGAACGTCTAATTGGTCTCGGAAAAACAATAAAATTTTGTAAACGGAAAGACCACTAAACTATATTCCATTCCAATCCAATTTGTCCAAAATGTAACAAACTTGCTGGTCTCAATTAACTGACACGACCTTAAATTAAACAGTGAGGTGATAATTGTTTACATATTCGTAATTCGATTCATTGAGTTGACCTGCAAGTTTACCGTAAATTTATAGCTAAATGTTGAGATATTTCATTGGTTTAGTTTTGTTATCGGCAAACTGAATCAGAACGCACTATACGTATTTCGTTATTTTTTTATCATCATGCGACATAATGTGTTTGTCATCTCGCGTCGCGTGACTTGGGTTACAAATCACCATGTTATCACGTTAGCGGACGCGGACGCGTTTGCTATGTACCTGCAATAATATACTGACACTACATTAAATACTAAGCTTTGCAATTTCATGAAAATGTATAACGAAATTGCACTCTGTGCTCCTACGTCGCGTACTCGTATATTGAACTCGATCACTTCGCCAACCGTTATTTAACGTTACGCATATCGTTGTAACTCATGAGTTGACACGTGTCTGCTGCTTTAATATCAATATTATTTCTAGTGACTGTATAATTAATTAATTTAATGAAAATATGTATCTAAATTTTAATCCAAGGCAGTTAATGCTAAAAATATCATTATTATGCAGTAAAAAGAAAATACTAAAACTAATGCGTCAAATTTACTCAATACGCTCAAATTGAAAACCAAATATTGTAATGCTTCAAACTGGATAATTTTAACAAGGGTGTAGTACGAACATAGCTGTCGACTTGTAATAGTATATACTTGTGTAATTTATATGCAATAACCAGAACGCTACTTACGGATATGCGAGCGTTTATTTCGAGCTCCTTCCCTCAAGCGGCTACTGCAATCGGATGATAAATGTTTGTAAACAAATGTACGCACAGTTTACTTTTAGATTACATATGATTGAGTAACATTAAGTGGAGTTGGTAAAACGTTTATGCTAAGATAAATAGACCACGTATTTATCTAAGAATAAAATCAGTCTCGCGATGAAAAGAGCAAACCTTTGATCAGGAGGAAGAGGGCTATGGGTTCATTCTGGAACAGGTATCAAGAAAAATGATTACAAGACAAGACAATTACGAAGTCACGGCGACACGACAAAACTCTCCTATGATTAGACAGATTCTTGTAAAACAGTTCGCTGAATTAAACACATCGCACGCGATTGTCTGGAGTGGGCACTACATTAAGATGTGACACGCTGATACCCTAACTCCTCGTTTGTGTTCGCTTTCATGTAAACCATACTCACTTAGCGTGAGTTATCGTACCATTTGCAAACTTTAAGAGTAAAGTTCAAAATTGCCAATGTTCAATATTCAGCAACGTGGGTGCATCTATAGTGTGGAAAAAGCCTTGCGGGATGATCTGTATATTGTCTCTTTTGATCCTACTTGATTCTAATCTGATCGTGTCACTATAGTTTTGTTTCAATTTCGGATGCTAAACATCCTGATGATTCTGACTTTAAATATCCCACTTGACCATAAACATATATTTTACTGCGTAACACTTTAATGTAGCTGTACTAATTTCAGTTAGAATCCGTTTCCTTTTATCTCGAGACATTGTTCATATCACGTAATAATACATAAACATAGTGACGTCGTATGCGATACTTTCGACAACATAATTAATAATAACATAACGACAACTCATTTTGGTAAACAGTAACTTTATTTACGTTATTCAGTCAACTTACCGCAAACAAACTTCAAATTCGTTCCTTTATCCGTCAGCGACTTCAACTGTCTGTCACTCAATGTCTGTCTATCGGGAATGTGTCTTCCGACTTCCCTGGCAGTTTCCGAGTTTCCGACTCACGTAATCGAAGCCCAACGTTCGTTTTAAAATAATTTAGCGTTCACTTGCGGAGTTGCTTGTGTATTTTGAGTGGAAAATCATTAAAGATCACTCTTACAATATCAGACGTATTTTTTCTAAACTCTTAAATACATTTTGATATAAGTAAAGTAAAGTTTCCAGAATAAATAACTTACGAAATGGTTAAATTGTGACAAATAGATCGGGAAATTGACGTGAACAGACAAACAGACATTATCCTTTATATTTGTAAAGATAAAGATACTCTGTGGCTTATTATAAATTCCACGAGCATCACAGATATCCGGAATAGGAGCTGCGGTATTTTAGACGTGCAAAGCGACTGAATTGAAAATATATCATGAATGGCTGTCTTGATTCAGTGAATGTACATTTTTAAATGGCAGTGTTGCATTATACAATATGGAATGCCTCTGCTTCCTGCTATATGTATTCTAAGCGCGGTCTAAGCGCTGGATTCGAATGAAACTTTAATAACACAGCATTGCTTTTGTAAATATACAGTTTTTTGTGTTGTTGTGTTATATTGTTACGTGATTTGATTAATAAATATTTATCGAATAAATTTTTATTTGATAAAATATTTATCGCAGACGTGATTAATAAATTGATGGAATATTTATTAGTTTTGTGATGACCAGTTGTCGTGGCAGCCGGCTTTAGAATAGCACAATCCCATCTCTTCCCGGAGGTGACTTAAAATGCGACTAAGGGATAACAAAGCCGCTACCACAAGCCTTGAAGTACACCACCCCTGAAAGGGTGGGACTCGTCAATCCTCTTGGGCAGCGTATTGTTTAAGGCCATGCATCCCTTATGCACAAAAAAATGTGCATAAGAAGGCCAATATCCAGCAGTGGATGCTAAAAGAGCTGGTTACGGTATTCGGTTATTTAAACTTATCGAAAATTACTTTATAAATCTTATTTACTTTATAAATCTCAACGAGAAAGTAAGAGTTTTCAACACAAGATTGCATTACCTCTATATCAATATTCGAAAGCTACATTTCAAGTGTTTTTTTTCACAAAGCTACAATTAGCAGTTTTAATAAATTTCATGACGTTTGACATTGTTTCCAACTGTACAATATAAAGTTGTTGTTTTACCAATTTTAGTGAAATTCAACAGGTAATTTTCTTATCTTACTTTAGATATGTCTCGAGACTCCTTTCTTGCCCCTCATTAGCTCATTACGAAGGAAGACGTGACAAAGATTTAATCTCGATTTAACATTAGCTCCTTTACTCGTAAATTAAGAATAATATGGTAACAACCAACAGCATTTGAAACATATGTTTAAGTTTACGCGAACAATGTCGTAATTTTTGTCTCGTCTCTACATGGTAGTATTGCTTTAAGAATTCAGTATTGCTTATGCGATAGGTCAACATAGGACTGTAGTCAGAGAGATGTTTTGGTGTTTCATCCAACCTGCTATACATATACCAAACAAATCGCGCTTCAAAAATCTACATTTCTACTAAAGCTGACCAAGAACATAAGAAGAAAAATGTGAGGCAGACCAGAACATCAGCAATTAACATGAAGTCAATGGCATGATCTCGTACTTCCCCTAAAATGTACCTATTTTTTACATTTTTAATTAGCACTGGGTCGAAATGAGCAATGGGACATGCAGAAAGCTTGTTTACCATTTATGGTCTTTTAGAATTGGTCGCTGCCTTGCCCTTACCTGCGACTACATCAAGTCGCCGCAGAACATACCTCTATAAGCTTTCTATTTCATTTTATAAAAAAGTCTCTGCCACATATGTCATACAATTTGACATAATGAATGACTCAGTACGTGCCCCTTTTAGAGCAGCGTCAAGTTTCCATTTTAATAAGTGGATACATGGCCGCATGGGATTTCTAAAGATCGCTCGAACACCTTCTATGTGAAGAAATCCTATAACTACCATAAATGCGGATTATTTCTTTGATATTACTTTCACACGTTCAATGTTTAGAAGTAGACTATTACTCTCTTATATCGACAGAGTCCTTTTTCTGACGCTTATTTTTTACATTACATCGGGTATCCGTGTGTTTCCTTCCTTGTCATCTCCTTGAAACTAACCTTTGTTTGCAGCTTCTACTTTGTGAATTTGTTTATAGTTTTGTGTTGTATTCCCGAATCTGACAGGAACCGTCGATCGGTTTACATCATATGTGACTAAGAACACTGCAGTCTTTCATTGTTTTATTTTTTCTTTATTGCACAAATTGACAAAAAACGTACTTAATGCTTAGAAACATTATCTCCCAGCATTATCTATTTATTATGATACGATGCGAACAAAATCCTTAAATCGTTCAACCGCGTGGACAACTGCAATGCGATTAAATCCGTAATGCCATCGTCCGCATAGAAATCTATTTGTTGCAGTTTTACACGACAACTGTTTACCGACCACTGTCCATGATTCATTTATAGCCAAAAATAAGCTTTGAACTTATTTTACTTTGCAGTGCTTTTTGTTTGAAGTAAGTATGTTTTGCTGTGATGTCCTCCGATATAGTTGTCGGAAATCTTAACACGATTATTTACTTTTTTACCCTTGTTTTGTAGGCTTGGTCTCGTATTTACATGAAACAACAGCATAAACTCAAATGTCTAAAAATTACATTTAAATAATGTCTGAACACTATATGCCTATTATAGTTTCAACAAATGATAAATTATTGCTTACATTCGATACTTTTATAAAACTATGTGTAAAATTCGGTTCTAAGTTTATGAAGACAGATTACTGACTATAATTTGTAATGGTAATAGTGCCTTTTCTTTTCAAATGTGTGTGTGTGTGTGTGTGTGTGTGTGTGTGTGTTTTCATCTCGTATTTCCTTTCCGTCCCATGTTGCAATCTGTAAGATTTTCATTACATTCGATTTTATTCCGTAATTGTCCCAGATTGAGCGCCGGATTTAAATTACGCGCCATTTTTTTTTGTCAATTGTCACATATGACAGCTGCAATTAGTCAACATGAAATGCTACACGAAAGAGCAATGCAGTATGAATTTTAGAGCAGTATGAAGTGGTCATCATTTTAGCGAAAAAATCATCTTTAGTAACGAGGCCCATTTCCACCTTGCTGCCAAGGTGGAAATAAGCAAAATTGTCGTATCTGGGGCTTGGAGAATCCTCATGAAATTCATGAAAAAGGGATACTTCCTCAGAGTTATAGTTTGGTGCGGCTTTTGGTTCGACGGGATCTTAGGGCCATTTTTTTAGATATCGGTATTTAGGTAGGCATAGAGAGGTTTCGGAACATGCTACAGGAGCTTTTTTGGTACAATTACAATTCGAAGATATAGACCTTGGTCAACTGTGGTTCCAACAGGACGTTGCCACTTGTCACACAGCCGGAGAAACAACGACTTAATTTTTTTCTAAATTAATACGGCGCTCAATCTGGGACAACCTTTATAAACATAAACCTTTAATAATTATAATTCCGTTAGTTATAATTTCGTGTCGGGCACAAATATAACAGTAAAATGAACGGCGCATGAGTCAAGATTTGTCAATAACTCCACTTTTATTGCCCTATTTCATGCATATTTCTATCCCGAGATTTATTGAGTGATTGATCGGTCCTCATGTGGCTGGTTTCGAAAACATTCTCATTAATGTTGTCTATATTTTTAATGTTGTCATTAGTCATTAATGCTTTTTTTCGAAACAGGGAAATGATAATATTAGAGTGTGAATGTACACTCTAATATTATCATTTTGCTTTTTCGACATACAAAATATATAATCTGAACGTATATTTTAAATAAATCCATACAAAAATAACTGTTTATAACTGCACTAATTCAAGCACAATTTTTTCGACGCAAAAGTAACTGGAATATTGTGAAAGAAAGTTGGTTTCTTCAGAAAGTCGTGGAAAAGTTGTGAATTCTGCAAGGTCGGCAGTGCGCCCGCATGCCTCCTGGTGTTGCAGGTGTCCATGGGCGTCGGTGACCATTTACCATCATGGAGCCCGACCAACTTGTCTGCCATATCTTCTATAAAAAACCTTTTTGAAAATGTGGATGTCACATACATAACATCTACGAGTATTCCGATTTGCGACCATCTTTTTCCATGTGTTACATGGGATTTGTAATGGGATGAGGTAAATCCCTCGTGCCGATATAATACTTATTACTTTTTCCCCAAACCTTTTTTCAAATTCATCCCTGAACCTCCAAAGGCGTGCCAACGTTTGTCATACTGGTCTGATGTCATCGTGTATCGTGAATGGCTATGGGCGACAGTATCCTCTTGCCACCAGGTGGGCAGTTTATTTGTCTGCCCCATTCTTTCTATAAAAAAAATCGTATTATTATACGTTATATTGCGTAAGTTCAATGTATTTTAACCAGAGGTAATTAATTCACATGTTCAGGTGATGAAGTTCCTTAAGTAATCTGCGATTTTACAATTAAAAAGTTAGATGGATGTTACAATACAATTAAAAGTTGGATGAAGTTAGATAAAGTGTTTATCGTTTAAGCTATATATTTATACCTCCCCTCGCACCGCCCAAGGTATCTCTCTGATCGATCCAAAGGTTAGCTGGTAGAGAATGTCTTATGGCATTAAGTTCGCCTTTTGTACTATAATGGGCATTAAAGATTTTTTAAATAAAATAAATATATAAACATATACATGTTTCAAAAGGACAATTTAAGTAACACTAAGTTCAATGTAAGTAAAACATCCGCAGCTGGTACTGTTAATGGTATACTTGATGAACCATCGTGGACCATCTGCCGGTCTACCATATTTTTCAAGACAAATTGAAATATCTAAAAGACAGCAATTCAAAACACAGAGTTAATTGGATAATGGTGTCGTTACTGTCAACAGTTTAACCACTTAATGGAATGGGAGCGAGACGACATCGATTACAAGTGATTTAATTCAATCGGATAATCGTTCAAACGACATGCGAAGGTTACATCGCACACTTTATTTATTACATCGCACACTTGATCAGAATTTTTGCTTCAGCCTTCGAAAGCGCTTTAAACACTCATCTACCCTATCGGTTGTTGGTATTCATATTAGTTCTACTTACAAATTGTATGAATAATGCAGGTAACTTTTTTTTATTTGTCTATCCGAAAAATGCAACCTTTTCAGATTTCGATTTCCGGTCTTAACTTCACGTGCGACAGTCGATGAGAGATTATAAGATACAAATGCAATCGATATGATACCATTTGATGTCACTGAAACCAAAGATTTTTGTTGTTTGATGTAGTAAGAGCTTTACACCGCTAACGAGGCCCGGTATATATATTGGGACATGTCTTGATTTACGTGAAGCGGCGGTACCGTAATAAACACGTTCGCACTTGTGAAATAGCAATGATGTTATGGGAATTGCGATATGTTTACATTTTGATTTTGACATTGTTTGATGATGCATACCTATTTATTGGTTTGTTTGTGTTTTGTTCAAGCTAATGGGTCCATTCCCAAATCTCCAAAGGTAGGCATCGCATCCGGGAACGTGCGTGACAACGTTCGTTATTCTGGATAGATGTTGGTAAGTATTGCGGGATTTACCTAATTCGAACACTTGAGTTTTTTTAGCTATAGTTGGTCCGTCAACAGATTACCGATTTGACATAAAATATGTCAGATTAATGCAACTAGTAGCATTAAATACTTTTATTAACTGATAATGATAATACATGTACTTTCGTTCATGTGATAGATGTGATGTGCTTACGTTACGCCTCTCTCACAGAGGATTACCTTGAAATGTACTTTATCGTATTTCCCTAATGTACGTACGTGTTTCGGTAGTGAGTGAGGTATGCCAGAGCCTATTCCCATCTCATCCTATCCCTCCCCATTTTCCCAATCCATTCCTTAATCTGCAGTCGGGGGCGTGATTCTGGACCGATGTTGGCATGTATCGCGGATGTCCATGGACGACAGTCTGCCGTCTTTATTCTATAAAAGAAAAGAATAGGGAACACGAAAATTATTGAGTATTTTACACTATTCTGAATCGGAATCACTGCTGTCGTCGTCGCTATCAGTTACTTGAATAATTATTTCATTGACAATTGTCAATGACCGCGATATTAGGATCGATTGATTCCATAATTATGGAATCAATCGATCGCGGTCAAAGCCATCCAAAATTATTTTTCTTCTTTTTTCATTTACATTCACCTAGTCAGTCGTCTTTTGTGTTTTTATACTGATTCCAAGCGCCTGAGAAACGCGCTTTTGTACTTGGGTGACAAGCACCACAGGTCCGCCATTTTGCGACTTACACTCGAAATAGTTCTGTAATTTAATTATAAGGTCACGGCATTGATGATTATTTAAAGTCTGTTCACGTTTCTGCATTTTTATGCATTAACAGCACGTCCAAAGTACAATGCAGAGTCAGAATCCAATTTCGCGCCAAGGCGAACGTAATAAGCAGAAGAACAACAAACAGAAGATAGCCGGGTCACAAAAAATACATCACCCAGTATTTACTGGGGGAACGTACTCTGTAGGCGCGAGTACGAATGACGGACCACTGATTGACTGACTGTTTTGCAGCAAGTTGGCCGACGATAGTTAGACCACTGATACTATTTTTAACCGATAATATTTTAAAAAAATACAATGATTTTATGATCGTTATATATTTAAAAAAAATCTAAATTAAGGATTTTAATCGTAAATTACCCCTACTGTTTCCGTCACAGCTTAATATTAGACTTAATCAAATCACACAAAAGTAATGGAATTAGTAAATTCATACACTTCTAACATTTTAATCAGACTACGATACAAATATCCGGTATCAGTATTCAGTATCTTGACATCGCCATCTTTAAAAAACAAAAAGTGACACGTCGTAACATTGTAACAGCGCGTCCCGGATTGAAAAAATCATAATTTTCTTAGTTATTAAAGAATATTTAGGGCTCCAAACAATTACGTTTAGTGTAAAATTGCCTAACTCTCGCGTGAAATTTGTTTTGAGAGCGCTTATTAACGATGAAAATATTTTTGTTGTAATTTGTACACCAGTTCAAAGTTATCTCAATCAACTGTTCATGAACTGTCAAATCGATAATCTTTCGATGGCGTAATTATAATACCTATTTAAAACACCGCTTTCTCGAATTGAAAGCATCTTGCAATTGTAACATTGCAACAAGTTTCAATTCGAAAAAGGAATTAAAAGGCCCATTTAAATATCGGTGGAAATATAGGCCAATGATAATTAACCCTAGGTTGTAGTCAGAACTAGGCTCGTAACTGAGTTTTCAATGCCCAGGGTATCATTATAGACAGCTTAACGAAGCTGATAGAACTAACGATGTAGCGTGTCAGGAAACACCAACATTTCTAACACGGTCGCATAATAACATTGGAACGCGCAATGATACATGTGTGTGTGACAAGGTGAAAATGTAGCAATGAGGATAGTTTCTAAGTCAGCGATAGAATCGAATTCAATTATCGTAAGTGAGAAGTCGATTATTTATATCGATTTAAGTATGAGTTTTCATAGTTCGAAATAATTACTATATCTATTGAATCGAAAAACATGAGAAAACAAAAAGAATAGGTGTCAATACTGTCTATATTTACAGACAAGCAAGCATCTCTTAAGGCTCGTATCTAGACTTATAATTTTTCCTCTTTTTTATCCATCGTAATGGGCCAGTTTTTGGAAAACCTTTGATTATCAGCCCTCGTGGCGCTTATAAAATAAAACTTGCTTTATTTTTAAGTATATTTTCCCCTGTAAATAAATTTTACAGCAAAAATAAATTCAGAATAAATTTAATGTAGAGACATATATATATTACCACTTTTCTTATTGCATTAATACTATATACTTCATGTTACATTTCCAAACTGCAACGGATTCATACTCGAACAAATGGCAAATACAAGACACGTTCAATTGAATCTGTATGCCTTATGTACCACTCCTTTTCAACATCTAGTACTAATTACGCTCCACCTCCAATGATAAACACCAATAGGAAATATCGCAGTCAAATCTTAACTACAACTGTAACAGTTACAGTTTACGAGCTGCCGGTAATAGTCTCAATTCCAACTTGATATGCGACAAATTTGACGAAGGGTGGCAGTGGACAACTAGACGTACGTACAGCCGGACAAACTTATCTTTGCATTGTTTAGCTAATGGCCTTTTGGTTGCAAACAAAAACAATATGTCATGTAACACTGAATCAATTGATTGATAGTGATGAAATATTGCAGGAATTTGAATGGAAGAGTTTGTAGAAAAGTTCGTACTAGGGGCCTCCCCCTAGTACGAACTTTTCTACAAATAAAGGTGAGCAAAATAAAGGTGTGCTGAATTGAAGGACTAAGTAGTCCTAAACGACGTGCAATATCTTTGCGACCATTTTTAAATGTGATTGCAGTCGTGAGATTTCTATATTTTAGAAGACAAGCGTGAGTAGGTACGATTATGTAAATGCGCGGAAATATCATACCTTTTCACGATGAACATCATAAACAACAAATCACAAAGAATAGCAAATGCTTTATGTCTCCTAGACGTTATTGAAACTGCATATTACTATATTTTCATCTCATCGTTTACAATTTTGTTCAGGAAAAAGAATTACAAATTTTACAGAAGGACTGATTTTTTAATATATTTTTTTTGGGACATTAAAGGCTCGAGTTCGTGTTTTACACGCAAATAAATGTTTGTCGGACTGTATTTACGATTGCTTGGACAGTCCAATAATTAATCGGTATAGATAACAAACAGCATGGTGTCCGGAATTGTGTGGCCTTATTCTGAATAAGTTCGATATTAGCGATAGCGATTCGTGACGTGGAAGAGAAGGGCACTGAAATATGTTTGTTTAATTAAGACATAAGCTACATATAATCGCAGGAGAGAATTCTATGAGCCTTTATGAAAAACGGTCAACAGATGTCAATAATGTTCAATGCGTTATATTAAATAACGCTAAAAAGAAGACAATATTTGCTTTCGTACAAGGCCGTCTGTACGACATATTCGTAGGGTAAGCAATACATATGCGCTTTTACCTTCCTTGTTTGCAAATTGAACCGTTCTATTGTAAATCGATTAGGAGCAAATTTTAAATTTACATCTTTTGGAACTGTTCTAATTGTTCCATCTAATTCCATTCTAATTGCTTTTTCTGATATTTAGAAACTTTAAGTATTGAAAAAAAAAAGGGAAAAGAAGGTCTAGATTCTGCTGTTCGATGTCCGGAGTCGCATTAATTTGTACGAATGTTTTCTGTCCCTTTGTTAGCATAAGTACTAAATTAGGCCCTAAGCCATTTAGTTCAAATGCTTCAAATTCCTCGCAATATATCGGTTACAAGAAAGCCTCTAGTCTAGTTGTTTATGAATTATTCAGTATACCGGATTTTAGTCTTGATAAATCGAGTAAATTAAACGAAAATGTGTACACACGGTTTATTTATAGTTTTAGTTAAGTGATTTAACAGTGTGTAACTTAGAAATACCTAGTATTACTCTTCCAATGCAAATCTTTAAGTTTGATTGTCAGATTAACGACATGGACTCTATAACTACCAAGATTTTAAACAAAATATGTACCTTGAGCTCCCAAAATCTTTACCTGGTGCTTTTCCATTCTTCCATTCCATCCAGCAATGGAGAGAAACGGACTGATGACCAAAGAAGTGGCAGACAATTAGAGAGTCCTCCTCATGTTAATCGGATGCTACTGGCCATGGACATAGGTCCACATAGGCGTGAAGAAATTTGAGCTACCTATCCCTAGGAGTTTAAGAAACAGCATTATAATAGTTGGGAATTATAGAGGAGGTCCACGGACCGCCTACTACTCGTGCAATTCTTTCTTCCATATTATGTTCTATTCACACCACAGTAATACAACTCCCAGGACTTCCAACGAGTTCTCCTTAACGAACCGAAGATGATTTTTCATACCATGTCCGATCATCGTCGTATAATCGTGCTCCAAATGATGTCAAGTCAACCTTCGTCTCGAATAGAAACGTCACGAAATGGAACCTTTATTTCCTAACACCGTAGGGTCATGGCTTGTCGACAATATGTGCTAATGTTGATGAAACACGTTGTTCACACATAACAGTATTTTTATAACGCTCTATTAATACTACAATTCTGAATGTTGCGGAATATGTTACGAATACAGCGTGTGATAAAATTGTAAGGCTGTTCAAAAGAAAAGAAACGAACCCGTCCCTTCCATGAATCGTTTATGTCGTTATTTGTGTGTCATCGAGTGACGAAATTGCGCACTTTCAATGGTATGTATTAGTGTGTGTGAGCACTTAGTCTCCTGGATAATATATGTGCAATCTCAGATGAAGAAACAAATCATCCTACTATGTAAAATAGCATAAATCTCACTTCTTCTTCTTCTCAGCCCTTGGACGTCCACTGCTGGACATAGGCCTCCCCCATTGTCCGCCATTTAGACCTATCGGCAGCGACCTGCATCCAGCGGGTGCCCGCAACCTTTATGAGGTCGTCTGTCCATCTAGCAGATGGACGTCCTCGGCTTCGTCCGCCGGTACGTGGTCTCCATTCGAGAACCCTTCTGCCCCATCGGCCATCGGTTCTTCGAGCTATGTGCCCTAAATCTCACTTACATTAAACTAAATACGAATCTCTAAAGATTAGTATAATTTCCAGGCGAGCAAAGCCACAAACTGGTGTAACATAATTTTAATAAATAAAATAATAAAATCTCATATCTATTTCAAGTACACATTTATCCAGTCATCAGATTTATGTTGTCATTGCAGCTTGTGAAACAGTCCCATTCTTACGTATCGAGATCGTAAACCCAAATTGGAGAAATGCGTACGCGCACACGGTGTGCCTATACAAGCGAAACCAAGCAAACACACAGTGGGTCACCTTTCAACGTACAGTTTACAAACACCTGCTAAGTGCAGGTCGCTTACGCACCTGCCCACTGCACTAAACATAGATGAGGATAGAGAGAATAACTTCATCCAAACATCATCCTAATTTCCATAGAAGTCAGCCAGTTATCTAATTAACCTGATTTTAACCCAATCTGCCCCCCTCCCCACCCATCCCCGTGAATGCTGCACAGCTGTTTAGAGCCACAGTAACTGTGTTAGCGGTAGCTATCTTGCTTAGCGTTGAAATAAATCTGTAACCCATCATGTTCCTATACTTTTGACCTTTTAATTTCTTCTTTTGCATTAGTGGCCCTATTTGGTAAAGAATACGAGTAGATTGAATAGTCTATTGGGACCAAGTTATTCGCTCTCATTCATTACGGCCACTGCCTGTTGTGTAGCCATTACGACCTAAACGAGGATAAAGAGTAAACAGCATAAAGTTAGTGCGTATATTACATAATTCCTCAGTTCAGGATGCCAATACTGAGAGGTAACAATTTAATATTTATTGAAGCCTGCCTGCTTTCTTATAAATCTGATGAAGTTTACGACGGAGCTGAATGTGCAATCAGCCTTAAACACGAGCCCTAAACGCGTGGGCGTCGACATTAACAAGTAAGCGTAACATGCATCATTTTGTAACCGTTTCCGGAGGCTAGAATGGCGTGTCAAGTTTGCCGACGTTCAAAGTTACATTGTCTTGTAAAGTGGAACGATTTTACTTCCAAAATTTGAAATAGTGTACTTTTGTGCTGAATGGTTTTCTTCTATTCAAATAAGACACGGCCAAGTATGGTCTATTCAAGTAAACAAGACCTTTAAGTCCTCTTCGTAAAGTTCAAATACAAAAGTTAAAAAGTTTTAGAAAGGTTTTTATGCAAAAAGAAGGCGACAGCATATAGCGTACAGTGTACTTGGTAGTGAGTGGATACTGCGACATCCGCGATACAAGTCGACGTCAGTCCAGAATGACAAACGTTGGCACGCCCTCGGATGTGCTGCCTATCTTAAGGTCCTCGTAAGAATCGTAACTAAATATTCTATTGGAGAGAGTGGCAAAAAAGCAGACGGCCCACAGTAATTGGCTACCATACCCCTTGCCTTTCGCAGTTCTCTGAGGCACCTATACAAAACCAATGGCTCTTTCTTGATAAAGAGCAACTCGGTCTTCGAGACTATTGACACTCCTAACCCAATAATTATGAAGAGATTTTTTCCGATACAACATGAAGAGGGCTGTTAAGCAACCGGCGATGAGCGTTTGTCATCAGATGTATATTAGTTTGCTACAACTTATGGGCATAAAGCCACACACGATCAGATAAAACTATCATTTTTGACTGAACAGTTTGAACTGACAGTTATAACTGACGTTCCTAGTACGAAAAACTGCCAGTTTTCATCCTACACGCGGTCAGTGTTAACTGTCAGTTTAAACTGTTCTGTGAAAACTGACAGATTTGACTGATCGTGTGTGGCGGCCATTATTATAGAAATATATGGTTCAATCAGAACCGTCAATAGAGCACGGTGAGATTTTTCATTACACGAAGGAAGTAGTGTTCATCTTCCTGTAAAACGATCCACGTGTAGGGGATAATTTCTGGGTTAATTTCACACGATCCATGGTTAATGTGGTCATTAAATAGGATCGTTAAGGAAAATGCACGCGGTAAGCAGGTAAATGTTGTTTATTTTAGCTAAAATAACATTCCGTCTTATGAAATCTGGTGTTCTATCGTTTTCATTCGATAGTTCGTTTTTCTTTTGTGTAAATAGGAAGTTGGCTCACTACTCTGAGAAATGTTTTCTTTAATTTTCAATCCACAAGACGATTGTTGCCAGATTTTTACAACACGCAAAATTTTTCTTTTTTAATGTTACAAGCGCAGATTGAATGTTTTTTGTTCTATCTAGTTGGAGAAAATTTGTTAAAGTTTTTAAAATAATATAATTGGAATAAATTTCATTTTCCTTAGAGATATCCTAGGACAATTCACCTTTGACCGATTGGTGTCTTCTTTTGTTTAAAATTTCACCGGCGGCCCTAAACGACAATCGAAACTTTAATACCTGCGAAAAATTCCTTTATACGAGTAAAAATCGTGGTTACGAGTTTAAGCTCAGCAATACCCAGTCCAATTTTAGCGAAGAATCTATTTTTGGTTTCTTCCCAAAAAGTAAGCTGGATGCTCATTTTACGCAACAATGCCACACAGAGCAATAAATATGCAAATGCTTGTTTAATTTAAAACTACGTTTTTGAATTAAACACAATGAACCCTTTTTTTCTTTCTTTAGTTCTTTCTTCCGTCTTAAATAAATATTTTCCCTTCCATTGTGAAGCTGATTTGCAGCCTGTCCATACCACCCAAGCACATAAATTGATGTCTCTCCTCCGGTGACAAAATATTGACGGGTCCAAATAGATCGTTGTTACGTATAAGGAACCGCCGACGAGGTAAGGACATTACAGTCGAAAGGGCTAATAATGTTCCGCTAGCGGTACTGTGAACTGCGACATGGATGCAACGAATCGCATTGCTTATTTACGATTGTTGTAGTTTAAAGCTTGTAATGCATGTATTGTGACTGATATTGTCCGAATATCTATTCTTTTAGTTGATCGTAAGGACGAGAAAATAGGTCAGAAAATAGGTAAAGTTATAACCGAGATTTTTGGTAAAGAGAGAATGGGCTCTTACGGGAATTTAAAAGAAATCTACGTATTGCCATGTCTTTAGTTTCGGAAAAATTTCACTGCATATCGCCTAGGAGTGACCAACTAAACCCAAAGCAACATTCTGTTTCCAAGTTTTTATTTCGGCATGAAAATATGTACATAGTGTTATATAGGTTGGGTCAATATCTCGTTGGACGGGGAGAGTGCACGCTGCATTCCCGCAGCCGCTGGGCGCGCTCGACTGGCTGCGTTACCTCTCTCTCCCAGACGATAACTACCCTCATATGTACTGTATTCCTGTTCAAATGTACTGCATGCACTTTATTATATTTCCCCAATGTAGTACGTGTTTCGGTAGTGAGTGAAATTTGCCAGAGCCCATTCCCATCCCATCCTATCCTATCCCTCCCCATTTCCCAACCCTTTCTCCAAATCCTTTCCTATATCTCCAAAGGTTGGCAGCATATCCGAGGGTGTGCCAACTTTTGTCATTCTTAACTGATGTTGGCATGTGTTGCGAATGTCTATAGACGACAGTATCCACTTACCATTAGATAAAGGGAACGCTCGAATGCCGCCTTTTAAGTTCTCGTAAGTTCTTATAGAGGGCAGGCACAGAATATGTGCTTCGTAAAATGTTCACCTGACGCAAAATGTACACTTCGCATAATGTGCATGCAATTCTCTAAACATGCACGTTGCATTAAATCCACCCATAGTTCAGTAGTTAAAAATTATAAAAGTGTGTAAAAAGTGTAGTGTACGAAAGATTTTGACATCTATAGGAATACTTACAAGTTAATAGTTGTTAGATTAGCTCGTGAATCTCTACAAGTTTAGTCTAAACTCTAAACGATAGATATACCAAAAAATCCTAGATCCAAGGGTTTAAATATTTTTCTAAAATGTACGGAAAGTAGGGAATCTTTCGACTGTCGCCTGCCATCGGCATTTTAGATACTAGAATTCTTTAGAATTTTCGAAACTAAAATTTCTTACCCAATACTTTTCTTAAAGTCAACACCTTAGTTGTTTATTCACTTAAAATAGAATATAAAAACGCACTTTGGTTAAGATTCAGTGGAAAACCTTTTAAAGTGCCCTTTTACGTAGATTGTGTTTTTCTCCTTTGTTTCGAAATGTTTATTTGCCATATATGGTAACTCGTATATGGGCTTTAACAATACCTTACAGTAAAAGAAACTTGATTGTTTTTGTGACGTTTTATTTTCAATTTTGTCGTTGATGTTCGTTGTTTCTCTTTTATATAGAGTTGTTTCAGTAATTATATTTATTCTGTTTGTTTCTACAATCGTGTTTATTTTTCGAAATAAATGGTTAAATGCACTAATGGTTAATCCAATAGAAAATACATACAAAAAGCATGCTTATCCCCTTCTGTGATTTCTATCAGCAAACCTGAGAGAGCGATAGGTAAGCAATGAAATGGGCAGAAATAGTGCGTTATTATTGGTTTATGCAATTATTTTTAATTACAGCTATACTTATTTAAACATACTTTGAAGTCTGCATCTTTATAATATAATAGCTGCACCCGGCAGACGTTTTCCTGCCTGTTTATATTTATTTACCTCTGTATGTAAAATCACAAATTATTCTGTTTTGCTATCGATATGATTTTTGCGATCGATTGAACGAAATTGATAGAAGTTGATGTGATGCAGCGCCATCTAGTGGCGCGTTACATCAAAGTGGATAGCATAAAAACCTTCTCCATGAAAAATACATATATGTGTCAACTTTCATGGTGGTCGGTCAAACGGTGGCGAAGTCTATTAATCTCAGATATACCAACATCCATTTATATGTATATATATAGGTATGGTGTATACCATGTGGTAGTGGTTTTGAAACTTGATAAGCAGTACGGTGACCGTATGCAGTTATCTTTATAAAAATACATAGTTTATAATTGACTGGAAAATGTGAGGAGTACTAACAACACTAGCAATTGCCTGTGATTTCACCCACGCTAGCGTAGGTTTAGCGTCGATAAATATTAGTTAAATGGTAAACTCCGGTTATTTGCTTATATGAGATGCACCTCTCTACCGTATGGCTACTACTGGAATTTGTCCTTAAACATTTTACGACTTTACAGAGTACCGCGAAGTTATTAAAAACGTACATAATTCAAGTTAGGACGTCTGTTTCTGTTGTTCGTTACTCTAGCTAGCTACTTTTCGTCTGTCTAGGGACAGTTCACGGGACTATAAATCAGAGAGATACCAAACTATTTCCAATCGACGTGCATAAAACAATGACTTTGTTTTAGTGTGCAAGCGATCGAATTCAAACTTTCCACTGACGCTTATGTGTCTTATTGTCTGCAAAACATAAGTTATAATCGCTTGTCCGTGTCGCTTGATTTAAGAGTTACCATTAGTCTTAACATTGGCACTTTCTAGAGCTACCGTCTTAAGTAAAGCAGCGGCAGGACTCCAGCTGCGCTGTCCGATAAGGTTGTTTACAGCGCCACTAGTCATGTTTATTAGTTTTCCTTGTTTCCTCCTTGTAAAAGTTGTACCTACACATCTGGGTGGTACAGATGGTAGGTACCAGACGCAACATTTAATTGTCAAGCCACTGGCCTTTATTTTATTTTATTTAAAAACAAAAATCCACAGCAAAACAGGAATGTGAACTTATTATACATGTAAATTAAGCTTATTGCCAAAAACTGATTTTACTATGTATACAATGCAAAATAGGTAATTTATTGTAGGCTATTTGCTATCGCAATGAACTATCGCAATGAACTATCGCGTAAGACTTGAAGTGAGTGTATGTATATACGTGTTTGTGTGCATGTATGCACACAAACACATACATACATAAACATAAACAATTTCAAAGACTAAAACGTATCCTGTCAATGTCCAGTCCCGTCGAAGTAAGTCAGGAGTCGCTCAGTAAACTGGATAGTAGCTTTACCGAGGACAAAAAAGGACTCCTTGAAAGTTGGAAGCGCACGAAAAACGCAGTCGTATCTTTTATTTGATTATCACAAACGCGACGCACAAAAAACACTTTGAAGTTTAATAAACTATCACTATTAAACCACAAAACGTATAGTACACAATTTTTACCAATAACCAAACAAAAACTCGATTAACCAATAAATAAACATAATAATGTTGCATAGGATAAACATTGTTAAACTTGTAAGCCATTTAAACGAGTACCGCGGTTACTGTAACAGATGAATCAACTGTTTATAGATATTATTTTTAGTATGCAGCAGTGATTCTCAAATAGTGCGCCTAAGCGTTCTGGCAACTTCCTCACCGCGAAATATACAATTTTAAATTCAATGTCCATAGGACGCGACACCTAGCGGAAGTGGTGCAAACCACTCAGTAATATTATTTATTCATGCTTCATTACACATAAATATTGTACAAAAGGCGGACTTTAATGCCTTAATGCATTCTCTACCAGTCAACTTTTGGGCATACAGAGAAACACAAAGGGGGTTCAGTATAAATAATAATAAACACTTATTCGGAATTTCGAGCTTATGTATGTTTCGTTATTTTTTTTTACTTAACTCTTTAAAAAAATATTGACTATTTTGAGAAGTGTACTGGTTAGAATTTGGCACAGAGCGCTGAGAATTGAAAACGTTTGGGAACCACTGCAGAAAAGTATATTTTATGTTTTACACTTTCTTGATAGAGTCACTGTAAAAGGAACGCATAATGTGTATGGCGTTTCCGGGATAGTTTATGGTAACACGATTAAATATCAAATGCAGTTAATAATGGACGTTTATTCATAGAGACGCTTATAATTTTGTTGACGTATAAATGGAATATAAATGCAGTTTCTTCATAATGCTAATAGCTCGAATAGCTATTGGGCCAGCGAAAGGTTCATATTTCACATGACTATAATTCATTATGTACTGTAACGGTCTTTTCTTTAATTTGGATGAAGTCATCATATACTCAATTCCTTATAAATATGTGACGTGTTTACATTCCTCCCTCAACTATGATACAAAGTTAATGTTACTTTTTTCTTACTAAGAAAGTTCTTCCTATGTACATATTCGTTACGTCTACCGGCAATCTTGTCCATGATGCCCAAAATTCTAACATTACTGTAAAATGGTGGATGTTATAATAATATCATCGCATCATACTTAATTTTGCGAACCATCTTCTGCATCCTCTTTCAGAAATATAATTATCTCCAAAAACACGTGAATTTCTACATGCTGCAGAAGCACCGCCTTCCGACTAGGTTGACCGATGTTTCGAAGAAGTTCACCGATAGCAGTTCGAAGAGAAGTTTATGTGTAGTGACGAGCCATGGGAGAGGTTCAGCAGCAGGTCTAGACCCGGATCTAGCAGTAGAGAGGCATAGGCTGATGGTATGATAGGGTATATTTAACTTGTACTTTTGGTTTTTGAATATACGAGTACATGTAACAAACGTTTACATTAAATAGCAATACGATGCATTCTACAATACCAGGTTTCACTTCACGTTCAATGAGATTAACTAATTACGAGTAATTGATGGGAGTGATCAAGGAAATGCTTGTTTTTGCGGATAATTGCACTATAACAAAATCATGACCGTGGGACCACGTGGGAAGAGCTGTTAGGTATGGATACTTCCTAGTGTGTAGCTAGGTGTGTGTGGGTGATTTATGTGTATTGATTTATTATGAATTAATAATAATAATGCATTTAATTGATACATGAACCATCCATTATTTATCTACATAGGAATTGATTGTTGAATGCAAATCTAAACCTTGGACTCACCCGGTAGTTATTTACGTGTTTGTTAATTTCCTCCACACACAACACATGAAAATTTTACGAATTTTAAGTTTTACCCAATTTTACATACAAATTTGCTAAAAACAAAGCTAAAGAAATTTATACCCTTACGATAAATTTGTAACTGTGCAGAACGGAATCCATCTTTTCAGACTTCGGGAAAGGTTCGGTCACACCCTGTACACGGGAAGCCAATAAATAATATATCAAATATACTACAAACTTTACAATAAGGAGACTAGGTTCTTTAAACAATTAACAATATCCAATTCTTTGTTACCAGAACAACGACAATGATTTCCAGAATCGACGAACTTCAACGGCGTAAAACTTTATAATGTATATGTTTAAGTGCAATTTCACTTAGCACTCCGAAGCTTATTAAGAGCACTTGTACTTAATAGCTTGCCACGAACACGTAACGTTGTTAATAGTGATGTTTTCAAATTACAACCTTGCAGCGGACTCTGCTTCCACTTCCTTGTCATCTTTATAACTTGCAAGACCCTTAGGGTTGACACTTGTCAAATAACCGAAGTTAGGATCAATTGAATTTTCTAAACGTTTAATCAGGCACAAAACAAAATTGTTTTTGTAACTAAAAATATGCATTTGGTCAGATCTGGGCAAAAAGAACTGTGCAACGCACTTTTAACATACATCATAAGTATATGATATTTGATTGGTTTAAACCCTGCAAATCGTTAATTAACGCCTTTCTTCATCCATTAGACTTCCTATTCTTACTTGGAAGGGATGAGGTAGGAGTCTGCCTTTAAACTATTTTCTTCCTTGGTGACAACCCTAGTGATACGAACGTCTACGTGAGCGTGAATAAGCGTATATTACGATACTTTAACGTAATTTGTCGTAAAAGCCGTCGGCAACCCTGTAATTGAATCTGCATGACTCGTTGCGAATATGCTAATGTTGCCTAGTGGATAACTTTCAGTCGAAATTAATGTTGCACAATGGATGGTACGAGAGAGATCGCGTGGGAGTTGGTGTTATTGATAATTTCAGATTCACAGATCGGTTCATTGTCTAATTTTTGTTTAATGAGTCACCTTAGTTACACTATGAAATTTTACCTGCTGCCGACTTGGAAATGGCTATCTGTTAGTCTTAGCGTTCCTCTCGAGGAACTCATTGATATTAGCTTATAATATCCCACTGCTGAGGTTAGGTCTCCTTTTTAATCACGAGGGAGTTTTGGGTCATGCGGACCCATTTTTAATTAATAAATTAAAAAAATATATTATATAATTAATTTATATGTTTTATTTTAGTATTTATATTTTATCTATGTAAATATAGGGTTATAAATCTATATAATAATATAATATGTATCTATATAGGTACTACGTCCCTGCTATAAAAAATAAAGCTAGTTAAAAAATAAAGTATAACACAAAGGTGTTATACTTTATTTTTTAACTTCCCCAGTGACCCAAGTTTCTTCGTAAATAACCTTTGTTATTTTTTTCTCTACAGGCAAAGTCAGAAGAACAGCTAGCATGCGAGAAGGAATGGCTGCAAGCGGGCCACATGTGGCTTGCCCACCGCGGCGGTTTCACTGCTGTGGTCCGTGAAGGCGATGTGGATGCAGGACGCACACGAGTCCGTGTCATACAGACCGGCGAGGTGCTGACCGTTGACGATGATGACTTAGAGAAGGTGATTTACAAAGTGTGATATATAACTATAGAATAACTACTAGATAGGTACTCTAGAAGCCAGGTGATCCATATCAGGCAAGTTTCTGTGCTGTGACTCGTAAGAGCAATACGGATTCAGGACGCGTGCTTGTTACACGTCATAGATGCGGGTAAATTGCTGACTGATGGCGAGTAACTGAACTATCGAGTAGTATAAGACTTACAGAATACCAATTCTAGCACCACAAAACCACATCTATTTCTATCACGACAACTATTTCAATTTACCTCAATTAAAGCAGTCCCAGGTGTAGAGTACGATTTCTGTGAATTCTGAATAATGTGTTGGGATTTCTGAATATGTTTTTCTGAATAATAAGCTGTTGTGTCTTCCGTGATACTCAAAGCTTAGACACTGAGAATATGATATTTACAATTTGTACAATTACAACGCGGTGTGGGAATACATGCAATACGCTACAGCCAATACATCTTCTTTCTTTTTTCGGATCCTGATCTCTTTCCTCTCTGACACAATTCTGCGTGTTCCTAAATTGTATTTGCGTTTATTGTGATAAATTATTTAGAAATACTCTCACTGTAACTTTAGGTGGTATGGTTCGTAGACATTAACAGATAGATAAGTCCAGATACATTACCAAAAACATTGGCCATCGGCTAATCCGGAAACACCCGAACGCGTCATCCACGTCTATGAATTACCGTACCTCTAATTGCATATTTTATTACCAGATACTTTATTGCATAGACGTGGATGACGCGTTCGGTTGATTCAGGATTAGCCGATGGCCAATGTTTTCGTAATGTATCTGTATATGTGGTATTAATATCGATGAGACATACCTACTTAAGCGGAGATTTTTTAAACTTCACCAACTCGATGATTAAGCAAACGTCGTGAGAAAAATCGCATGCCTCAAAATTAAAAAGAAAATCAAGAACATAAGATGTTTCTACCACTTTGCATTGGGCCCTTGTCACAGTTTTATTTAATCCCACAGCTTCCCAGCGTGCCTAGATAAGTACCTACATAAGCTTTGCCTGCGTGATAGATTATGGAACCCCTTTACGTGTAGGTATAATAGGAAAGTTATGGACCGATCAATCAACGTACACATATCTAGTATTGACGTTATTTTTTCTTGTTCTTCATATATGGCAATAGTGCAATCAGCACATTCTGCCAGTGTCAAGTTTTCTTCGTAATAAACAATTTCAAAGTCTAAAACGCATCCTGTCAATGTCCAGCGCGTTGAAGTAAGTCAGAAGTCGCTCAGTAAAGCAATAGTAGGTTTACTGAGGACAGAAGAGGACTCCTTGGAAGTACACGTAAAACGCAGTCCTACGTTTTTATTTGATTAACGCAAACATCACGCACGAGAAACACTGAAGTTTAATCAACTATCACTAATAAATCACAGAACGCCTAAATACACAGTTTTTTACAATAATCAAACGAAAACTCAACTTCACTTCTCGAGTTCCCGCCAAAAAGTCCTATTGACGTGCTGTTTCCAGTATTAATTGATGTGTGTTCTACGCGCAATTTCCACACGACACTGTTCTCAACCCACTAAAATTATCTCATATTTCTTTCCACAGGCTAACCCACTGCAGCTTGAACGCTGCGAAGACATAGCATCGTTGCGCTGCCTGAACGAATGCGGAGCCTTGCACGTGCTGCGCACCCGCCACGCTGCCGGTCTGCCGCATGCCCGCGCCGGCCATGCGCTCCTCGTAATGGGACCGCCCAAACGAACCGCACCTATTTACAGCGAGAAGGTAAGAAAATTCAAAGTTAGATTGAGGTATGACTGGTGTCTTAATGGGTCTTACCGTCAAGACCCGTTTAAATAGATAAATATGTGTTATAAACGCGAAAATCTCAAATGTACTCAAATAGCCATATACTAGTGTTTTTAAAGTGAAACACTAAGTTAGCGCTATTAAAACTTCACCGTTTTAAGATAGTGTAAGACCATCAAACATTAGAAATTTTAACTATACTGTTCATTAGCATTTAATGTTCGAGTCTTTAAGGTTCATATGCACTCACTCACCACTCGAACGTGGAGAGCTGAACTCTCGTTTTTACTGGGTCCGAACTCTACAAGCCCTGCTAAGAAAAAAACACAAGTTATATTTTTATCCAAAGCATAAGTAACATACGAGTAGGAGATTAAACATAAACAAAGGGAATAAAAATAAAAAGTTTCATATCAAATAGAAAATTATGGCAAACATTTTTTTTGCATTTCTCTCGAAGCTCATGAAAATGCAGTCGTGCCTTTTTCTAAGCTGGACAGAATAAGACCAAATTCAATTTCAATTTCAAATACCTTTATAGAAAAGAAATCATAAAAACCCTCTATTGCAGAAGTACGAAACCTAATATTGTATTGAATGTATTGTATTCGCTGCTACATATTTGATTGGTCCCCACCCTTATGCATTTCCGTTTAATCAAAGGTTCACTTGCAGATAATGGCACCAGGCATTAAGTCTGCCCTCTGTACAATTTTTGTGCGGTAAAGTTTAAATAAATAAATATTAAGTGAATTATTCCGATTTATATGGTAACAATGACTTGTGTGGCTGCAGGTGGCAGCGATGTTCCGCGGCTGCCGTGCGGACGATATGCCTCCGCATGTTTTCGCCGCAGCACAATCCGCACACCGGTGCATGCTTGCTTCACGACGCGACCGCGCCATAGTCTTCCTTGGACGGTAAGCTGTTTTACTTTTGAACTAATAACTGAATTATTTGACGTATATTAGATACAGCGTTACAACATTTACATTTAGATGTTACATTTACACTAAATATATAACTTAGACATCATGTACAGGTGTTAAATAAAAGATATCTGTTCTCTTTTAATATTAAATTTCTACTATTAAAACTAACAACATTTTTCTGATATTTACAATATGCCCGAATCTTTTTTTTTAAATGAAGGCACTGGCTTTGTTACTCTGTACGCTACTACGAACGGCAACCATGCACAACACATTCTTACACAGCTGCTATTCGAACCTTTACCATTAGATACCTCTTTGTGAATTTTTTGTTTTTATAACAATACCTAATTGTTAGTTTCCTGACAGAAATTCAGTCTAAAGTAGTACCATATGGTACCAAGTATTTTTTATTTAACTCTATGTACAATTTTGCCCTATATACTATAATATATTGCAATTAAAATAAAGGAATCAGCGTCAGTGTGACGTCAAACACGGACTCCACTCGGCACT
This sequence comes from Sesia apiformis, assembly GCA_914767545.1. Classification (NCBI taxonomy): domain Eukaryota; kingdom Metazoa; phylum Arthropoda; class Insecta; order Lepidoptera; family Sesiidae; genus Sesia; species Sesia apiformis. The sequence continues at coordinate 5,017,878 of OU611968.1, forward strand.
TTTGACAGAAAAAGTTGAAGTATAATGTGTGACACTACTAAATGCAGTATCCAAGATTCTACTTGAAACCCGTAGACGTCATTAACCTCAACAAAAAGAGTTTCTATTTGTATATGAAGGGAATCAAAAATGCATGATGGAAAAGGTCACATTTTGCTGTCACATGACATAATTATTATGTGTATTCAGAATAATAATAATAATAATTTATTTATTTAAGACATTTACATATTTTCCATACGGTAGTTACAATTGTAGTTTACAAAAACATCAAATTTACAAATAGGTATTCATGAGGACAATGTGTACTGACATCTGTACTAGAATATACTGTTTGACAGCTGTCAGCGCCTTCCCATAGTTCTATTCTTAGTACTATAAGTTACAGTTATTTAAGAAAACATACTCAGGTGGTAATTATTGTGTATAATATGTACGTCGTGTGTGTTTTATGTAAGTATGCCTGTATGTGAATGTGTGGGAGTGTGGTTTTAGAAAAAAATAGCATAGAGTCAATAATGCAAGTAAGTGAGTGTGTGTGAATAAGAGTTACAGATGCTAAACAGGTTAAATACAGGTTGTTATGAATAATTTAGAGCATTGATATAAGTAAGGATTCTGTGTCATTATAATCATGGTTTAATAGCCAGTTCTTGATTTTGTTTTTTAGTTTGATATCTAGTCAGGTGGTGAATCCGCAACTGTCCATTAATTTTATTGTATAGGAAGGGCACAAGGGAACATCGCTGTCGCCGATAAGGGAAGTGTTTCATATCTTTGTGTTGAACTCAATATCTATTCTGCGTTTGTTACACTGCACTTTAGGATCGAAAGGAAGAGTACTGTGAAGATGTAGAATATATTTATTGTAAACTGCAACAATTAAATATACAGTTGTTACCCGTATCAGGCTCGTAGCGAAACCCATATTGTAAATTCAAAGCGAATTTTAAATTAAGTCGCGTCTATGTTATACATTTTGTTAAATCATGTCGGTCATTGCGAATTTTAATAGATATATTAATTCATCGAAGCCTCCAAATAAAGTAGAAAAAAAAACCCAGACACATCACTTACAGCTTTTGTTGTTGTCATGTAGGCGTATTCTATGAATAGTAGGCAAAATTCATAAAACACAATGACCGTGTCATTACAAACGACATTTTTTTATTATAATTGTTCATATAAATTACGTATGCAAATTAAATATTAACCACAGTTAATAATACTAGAAATTAATAATTTTATACATCAAAAAGCTCTTGTCTCGTTTGAATCCCTGCTGATTAAAGAATTATGGTTTAAAGTTTAAAAGTTAGGGTTCCGTAAACTGTATTCTGTAGTTTTTGTGTTCCATACGGCTTCTTATATGGCTATAAGTTTGTTATAGACTGAATATTCATTTCTATATAATACCGGAAAAGCGATCAATGTACTTTAATTCTGATTAACGCGACAAAATTATAAAAATAAGGTGGTTCTGTATTCAAATTCAAATTATTTATTTGCGAGTAGTGATAGATGGTAATCACATACAACAGCTCGTCACATTTTCCAGAATTGACGTACAAAATAAATATATAAGATTGTATAAAATTAAGTCCGTAAATAGACAAAAAAGACAAAAAATCAATAAACAGTGTAAGCAATAACTAATGTGTTAACTAATGGAAACACATTGTTAGAGCAGCTTGTCTTCAAGAAAACGAGCTGCATAATTCACGTCTTCAAATAAACTCGCGTGACCCTGCTTCGAAAGATATTGTTAAGAAGGTTATGCCCAAGAGAAACTAAATCAGATTCAACGCATATTAAAACTGAAAAGCAATTTTGCTTTGTTTCTGATATATCAACTCAGTTTTGAACGAATAATAAATGTGATTAATCATCAAGAAAAGAAGACACAGTGTAATTATCATCCGTCCTCACTCAATCAGAAATTATACCATCTTATCGTGTCTGTAGTGAACTGTACAAACTTCAGGAAGAAAAATTCCGCTGTAATAAGTACTCCTGTAAATCACATTGTAAATCCTTTAAAATCGTTATAATAAAACTAGAGCGAGATAAGAAACTTGTCGTCATATCATGCTTTAGTATAGGATATTGATATTAAATAGCGTGCTATCACATTCACGTATCGAACAAATTAGCAGTTATGGCGGCTAAGACATTATCATAATTAGCATATTAACGTCGAATATAATTTTTGCGTGCTATAAAATATACATAGTTCAATATTATTTAATATGGAATTTATGTTAAATTCATGTCAGTAATTAATGTTGTTTTTGTACGTTTAAACATGATTGAAATTAAGACTTGCTTTTCTGATAGTTGACAGCTATCGCGGTTTTTGGCGCTCGCATCATCATTATTGTCTTACTGATCTGCCTAAAACCAGTCTTCAGCCAACCAATATAAAACGCTTGTAATATAAAATATTACAAATGACAGTTAAAAAAATTGCAAGAAACTACAAATGTAATCATTTTATTTTCTAAATTATTGTGATGAAGGGTTGAGCAGCCATAAGTCGGAAAAAAGACCACAATATAGAATAATGAATGCTCCACTAACATCGCGGCATTTGCGAAGCTTACTATTTAAATACTGTAACATAACTCTTTTTGGTATACATTGCTATAACCCTTTTATTATACATTGCTATAACCTTTTAGTATTCATTGCTGGAGATGGGCCTCCTTAGGCACATCGTCTTGTGCATGTGGGATATATGGCCTGAAAACACCACGCTACGCTGGCCAAGCGGGTTGGCGAGTTCACTCTTTTAGAGGTTATTTGGTTTCTGAAGGCTCGTGGTAGCGGCTTTGTTATCCCTTAGTCGCCTTTTACCACACCCGCGGGAAGAGATGGAGTCGTGCTTTTATAAAGCAATACGACACCACACGACCAATACGGAAAATTAAATCAAATTAAACTCTCTTTCAGATCCGGCTCTGGTAAAACATCCGCTATGCGCCACTGCGTTTGGTACTTAGCAAGTACTTACCCAGCGCAGGGCTCTAAATTGACCCCCGAACGTTTGGACGCCGCGCTCGACATTCTACACGCATTTGGATCTTGTCGGTAAGTAAAATTAGGTGAATTGAACAAAGTTAGACAATATGAATCATTATAATGATAGTGATCACTGGAGGAGAAGAGCATCGTGTGTGTTGACGGGCTTTGTGAGAGGTATATATCTAGCAGTGAAGAGACACAGCCCGATGAAATAGTATTAACTTTTTGAATCTCAAAGGGAAACATTAGTTTGTATATATTTTAAATTACATTTTTTATTAAAAGAAGATGATAGAAGAACAGTATGTTTAATGGTAAGCGGTTACGTTGCCGTTGCAATACAAAATAGGGAAGCATATTCCTATCTATACTAAGGGTTTTTATCATTGCACCTCTCGTCACCGAAGGGCTATTCACCTGCACTTCCTTGACAGAGAACTACTACAGTTTACTACAGTGCAGTCTTCAAGACACTTTATACTGCGAACCTGTAAGTTGTAGAATGAACTGCCTACTGAGATTTTACCACTAGATTACAATATAGAGTTTCTTCAAGAAATATGTGGATAGGATCCTACAAGGTCGGCAGGCAGCGCACTGCACTGTTGCAGGTGTCCATGGGCGACAATGGCCACTTGCCATCTTATGGACCGCCCACACGACTGCCACCTTTTCTATAAAAAAATCCATTAATAATACGAAGAGAGATGGCGATCTTTGTTTGTTAATATGTAAAGAGAGACTGAAAACTACTAGACCGATTTTAGAAATCTTGCATTTTTATTGACACAAGATTTTTTTTGTCTGTTTGGGTACCCTAAGAAATGACATTTTTTCATAAAAAGGCTGTGGTCCGATCCTATTAGAACACCTGAACGAAGCCGAAGTGGGTCGATAGTGCCTCATTCGAAATTAACTTTTATTTTTAATCTAGGTATTCCAATAGTCAGGTATTCAGTCCAGTGCATGTAATAGCACACCGTCTATGGCCACCTCCTTATGTGTTGTCGACCTTGGTGGCCCCAGGAATAATATTTGCATTTTATTGTCATACATTACAGCGGTTAATGGACATGACCTAATGAGGGCTTGTTTACATTTTACTCGCAAAACCAAAAGGTTCACAGGTCGATTCCTGGTCAAATAAACGTTTGTTTGACTGGGAAACGTCGAAGGAATAAACGTTGAGTGGAAATAAAAGGGGAGTTAATTATACGCGCTTCGACCCGATTTACAATATAAAACGTTTGTGTAATGAGCAGACAGTTCATCTTGTGGTAAGTAGAGATAGCGTTGGCCGGACATCTGCGATACATGCCAACAATATCAGTCAATAATACAAAGAAGTCATTCCATCCCGTCGCCTACTGTTCGAGATATCTTTATGACTGCATTTGTATAGATGAAGAAGGATGGGGAATAGGAAGTATAACGCGATAAGGGAGGGGTCTTATTACACTATCCATTCATCCTGGCAGGTTACATGGTTAATAAAGGAGTTACATGGTTAATAAAGGAGTTGCATGGTTAATAAAGGAGTTGCATGGTTAATTAAGAGGATAAAATACTATAACGAGTTTCCTTTATTTTCCAATATACTCTTGATGAGACGAGTCGAACTGTTGTCCCTACTTAATTAATGCTCGATAGAAAGCCCTGATACCATAAGGAGTGTTGTGCTTGTGCTATTTGTTGTGCATATGTGCTTGTTTGTGCCTGTCAGTCTCTCTGTCTGTGGCTCCAATATGTTATCGGTGATACATGTATATCTATCCTCCTTCGTAGACCTTAAATAAACTTCTGTTGGGACTTTTCTCAAAAAAGAAAATATTCTCAGTACGAGTTCAAACGGTCACGCGTCACGCTTCGTCTCTCTGACTTCGCTGGACTTCGACGGCGGCGGCGCATTGGTTTCTGCTTCGGTACAGACTTTACTGCCTGATTTGAAGCCGGGACAAACCCCTCTCAGGGCCTTACACACGTGAGTATATTACATGTTTTACATATTATTACATATTTTTTACATATTACATTTGTTAATTATTTAATACTACTTCATGTAAAGTTTCATTCAAATAGTTCCAGAACGAATGATTTTTTTTTAAATTTACTATTATACGGTTGAAAATGGCATAACGATATAATTATTACATCCAGAGAACGGCGCTCGGTTCACATATGAAGCATTTTCAGCTGTATATAGAAAAAAAATAATTGAGTTTTAATCGCTACTTAATTGGTCGCTTCGCTGCTAATGTATAATTGGAAATTGGGATTAATAAATGTAGACTCTTAAAACGGTAAATATTAACTAGTAGCCATGATACTAAGAGCCCGTTAACCTTGAGAAAGTACTGCTAAATTTCGCTAGTCTCGTTCACGAAATATAGAAAAAATCAGATGCATATAAGGCTTTATAGTGAGTAGTCTCTCTAAAAATAATATCACTTAGTTATTTTTAGTTGAATTTAATAGGTTCTTCTATCTATCATTGTATTAGAAAGTTACCTCCATCTAGTGATGGGTAACTCCGGAGTTATGAATCAAAAGAGTTGAATCCGCGAGCGGAGCAGAATCCCTTAATTGTTCCATCGAATTGTTATTCATTCCGATTCCGGCGCCAATCATGATCGTGAGTGTAAACGCACATCGGCACTTGTCAGGGGCTCAAAATCGAGATGCAATAATGGCATGACCTTTTTTTTTGCTTATGAAAAAGGGGAATGAAACGCTCTCGGAAAGTGAATAAGTAGGTGAATCAAAAAAGTTAAGGAGTAACTAAGAGGAGTCGGATCCGCAAGCGGAGCAGGATTAAGAGAGTTAAAACACTCCGAGCAGTCTTGATTACCCACCACTACTCCATACCCCTACATTTTAATTATCCTATTAAGTAACAAAGTGAAAAGATTTTCATACGGACTCCAGTAAAGATTTCTTTTATTAAAATGTCATAAATCTTCTTTATCGCCTTTCTAGTCTATTCCACGGCTGCGATGGCCGCCTTCGCCGTGAGCTACTTCTAGATCAAGCTCCAGTCAACTCTCCCAATCCATTCATCAATTCAAGCGAACGAACGGACGCGCCCACTGAATTCTCAGCGCTGAAAGAAGCGCTTCATCTGCTGAATGTCATTGAACAAGAGCAGATGGCAATTTGGAAGATACTGGCCGCTGTTTGCCATTTGGGATGGGCTGGTGTTGCGAAGGGTATGTGAATATTTTAATAAGCTTCAATGTATTATAATGTAAAATCCAATGTATTATTATAATCGAACTTTACGTTATAATATGTTTAAATATTGTTTTAAGTTTACAACATATACCTATTTTTCTAAAGTTGTTAATGCTGTTTATAACTTTAAAAATATTATAAGAGGGTAAATTTTGTTTCCTACAGAGAATAATGCCCAAAAATGACTGGCCATTTAGTAGCCATGTATATGAATTTAAGTAACATTAAAAAGATTAATATGAAATCTATAATTTGTAGTATAACATTTACAGTTGAAGAATTTTGCAATAATTATTTTACTGATAAATAGTAGTTTTATTTTAGTGTTGCCTTTCCGATGTCAGCCATGTTATCTATTGCTTGTTTTTGACGTTTGACTCAGAAGCAGAAACTATCTGTAGTAATTATCGTTCGCGTTTAATACACAACACAGAATTAAATTAAACCAATATTTAAAAATACAATACATTCGGTACTGTTATTCAGTATAGTAATTGTAAAACGATAATTTAATTTTATTATTTTGTGTTACTGAATTGAAATGTATATATACTAACTATATGTAGAAAACGGAGGGACACGTTCCAAAACGCGCGATTGTGTTCCAAGACGCACGTTTTGGATCGCAGCTTAATAACCTACTTAAGCTGCGTTCCAAAAATGTGTTATATTCGCTCTTTGACACTCTGATTTATGCTGCGTTTCTTTTGTTTTATTGAGTTTGACCGCCATAAGTGCCTCCCGATGGTCTGCGGGAAGGGGATCATTATCCCGATCAGCCAATACGAGCCGCGCGAGACCTTACGTGGCTTATCAGCGGGCTCGTTGATTGCTCCGACTCTATCTCGACGATTGCTCCGCATCGTATTTAAATTCTCAAAGAGCGAATAAGACACGTTTTGGAATACAGCCTAATTAGGTTTTCATAACTATTCTATCTGCGGACAAATGACATGGCGTCTTTTAATTATTTTCAAGTTACGAGTAGTTGTACACCAGAAATGGACCAATTGTGTTGACGTAATTAAAATTGGACCAATGGCTTTGAAATTACTTAAAAAACTAACAAACAGGCGTTGCGCTTTAGATATGCTCATTTTGCAGAGTAATTATAAGCTAAGTTTACATTTTTTTTTCAAAATACTCAAATTTCCTGAATACTGCTATTATTAATCCGTGGCTATCAAAGATTACAACACAACAAAAATCATTCATATACATGAAAACTGATAGCTGGGCATCGATCCAGACAAATTTAAGCATTGTCCTTTATAGCCTAGTAAATAGCGTGCCAACGTTTGTCATTTTGGACTGATGTCGGCATGTATCACAGATGTCGCACAGCCACTTACCACCAGATGGATTTTCTTCTCTTTTGGCATCATCTATCTGTACTCTCTTAACAGTAAATTTTTATCATTAAACTAATTTGTATCCTACGACTTATTTTAAGTCAGCTGTGACGCCACACACTTCGTTCATAATCGACTGCTAATCGAACCTTTTTTTTTCGAAATGGCTAAATTCTTGTGGCCTCTAGTTCTAATGGCCTTTCAAGACTCACCGGAATACTAATCGAACCGTTACTATTATATACCTATATCTATGTAAATCGATACGCAGTGCGAGTGAGAGAGTTATTTGTGTCAAAAAGAAGTTGAAGTTTAAAAAGTAGTAGTAGAACAGAAGTTGCTTCCACTAAAGAGATTCAGTGTTAAGAAGATGCAGGTTTTGTTTATGGAAAAAGGTGGCATACGAGCATACAGTCCGCCTGATGGTAAGTGGATATTGTCGTCGATAGACATCCGCGAGACGTGCCAACATCAGTCCAGAATGACAAATGCACAATGACAATTGGCATGCCCTCGCATGCGCCGTGTCTACCTCTGGAGATATAGGAATGGGTTGAGAAAATGGGGAGGGATAGGATGGGATGGGAATGGGATCTGGGATATCTCACTCACTACTGATATACGTACGTATGTTTGCAAAATAGGATAAAGTGGGAACTGCAGTACATTTCAAGGAATGCAGTACATTGCAGGTGTTTTTTGTTTAACCCTATATGAGCTTATTGACCTATCAACCTTTGACCTTCAATAATATTGTCTTTTTTTATATTAGTGAGGGCCACTTAGCATTGGGCCAAGCTACGCTTGATTGGACAATACCCTAATTTTAATTTTCTGTTTCAGCGAACACCGGATCCGGTCTGAAATATCAGTTCGCTAGTTCCGGCTGTTCTCAGCGCGCGGCCCGTCTTCTCGGAATAACAGTCGAAGAGTTAACCAGAGCGGTGTTTGCCAACGCGGTGCCCACCTCGCCGCAGCCTACCGCCGCACTCAGGTATCGTATCAGAGTAACTGAGAACATGCATTAATTGTCCCATATTGTACCTATTTATTGATGATGTAATTGTTTACAGCCTTTAGGTTTGTCAGATTTTTAATTTGTACAGTTAGATTCATTTTAAACTAGGTGACCCCACAGACGTTGTCCTGTCCAAATTTCAATAATACAATAATTTCAATAAGTTCATACAAAAATCCCATAGAAAAACACACTATCCGTTTTTCCCGAATTTTCCGGGCAACTTTTCCAATTTTTCTTTCTCTAAAAAACCTTATTCGGAATATTACGAACATTTTAAAAAAAAAATAGTCAAGTCGGTCCAGCCGTTCACGTTTACCAACGAACAGCATTTAATTTTTATTTATATAGATAAGATGTGCGACTACCCACGTATAGCAATTTGCAAACATTGTAATAATGAGACTCACATCATACGCTGTGCTTGCGACCTTTTGCGCACTAAGTTACTTAAAATTTATTAATTTTATACACCACTGTTTTTTTGTGTAGATAATTTACATTGTATCGGTGTTTTTAATTCATTCGCCCGTTCACAGTCCTGAAACAGAGAAAGTAAAATCATACATTCTAAAAACAATTTTCAAATTATACATTATCTATAAAAAGGTAATTGGGGACAGATGTAATTGAGAATACGGCGAAATAAAAACATGCAAAAAATAAACCCTTAAATTATTCGCCATCAAACTGAAAATGTACTTTTTTCACCCACATTTACAAAAATGTAATTATTCCCATACTTTTTTTTTCTTTTCATATATGGCAATAGCGCAATTAGCACATTGTGCCAGTGTCGAGTTTTTTTTTCTTGTATGGTAATAGCGCAATTAGTACACTATCCCAGTGTGAAGATTTTTCATAATTAACATTTGCAAAATCAAAATTCAAAACACTGATGTCCAGTCATGTCGAAGCAAATTAGGAGTCGTTCTGTACAGTGATAGTAGGGTTACTTAGCATAGGAAAGTTGACTATAAACCTGAAAAAACTATAAACTATTTAAAATTAACTTATTAAAGAAACACACAAAATTCACAATACACAATTTTTATTTTAATTAAACGAAAACCTAACTTTCAACTTTAGAGTTCCCGCCGAAAAGTGATTTTCCATCCTTTTAATCATTACATTTTATTTTACTCATTTATACTGTATCTTTCTAGAACCCCATCGCCGTCGAATGAGCGCGAAATAAGTGGGAGTGAAGCGCTCGATGCTTTCGTCACGGGACTTTACAATGAGACTTTCAATATCATCGCTGCACTTGTTAATAGGTGAGCATATTTAATTTATATTCACATTCATAAGGACAGTTCAAAAATGTCTAAGGAACTATGATGATCAACAGAAAATGTACTACTACATTTCCCACTTTATACCATTCCCTCAATGTACGTATGTGTTTCGGTAAGTGACAGATATGCCAGAGCCCATTCTCATCACACCCTATCATTTTTCAATTTACCAACCCTGTCTCCAAATGCATTTCTAAATCACCAAAGGTATGCAGCGTATCCGGGGGCATGTCAACGTTTGTCATTCTGGACTGATGTTGCCACGCGAATGTCGCAGAGCGACAACGTCCACTAGCTAACGGGTGGACAGTCTACCGTCTTTTATTTTTGTATATACATATAAAAAAAGAAATGATTTATGTATAATCTAAAAATTTACTTTGTCCTTTTATACTGTCTTATTTAATACAACTGTGACATAATATCATAGAATTATATATTAAATAAATATAGTGGCTCAACAATTATTTCTTGCGACCCTACTCTATAATAACATAGGTAGGTACTTATTAATAGTATTAAGGTGTATTTTTTTTATGAAAAAAGACGGCAGTCCAGAATACAGTCCACCTGATGGTAAGTGGATACTGTAGTCCATGGACATTCGCGATACATGCCAATTTCAGTCCAGAATTAGAAACGTTGGCACGCCCTCGGATGCGCTGCCTATCTTTGCGGATTAAGGAATGGATTGACAGAAAGGGTTGAAAAAATGGGGAGGGATAGAATAGGATGGGAATGGGCCCTGGCATGTCTCACTCGCTACCGAAACACGTACGTACATTGGGGAAATATGATAAAGTAGGAAATGCAGTTCAATTCTAGGTAGTCTTCTGTGAGAGAGGGGTAACGTGGCCAGTCTAGTGCGCTCATTGGGAATGCAGCGTCCACTCTCCCACTACAAATTATCTAGTATTATTAAAATAAGGCATTCGCATCGACTGGGAGATGATGCTTCTAAAGATTAAGTCCGCCGTTTGTCACTCACTATACGCAATGAAGAATAAATAAATAAATGTAACTGCTAATAATTGCATTACAATAATTATTTGCAGGAGTCTATCGACGTCAGCTAGGACGTCAGCGTCTATCCTGCTCCTGGACACGCCCGGAGCGGACAACCCCATGTGCGCCGGACAACAGAGCGGGGCGCCCTTGTCGAAGCTGCTCTCCAACTATTTGCAGGTAATTATATTCATTTATTTAATTTGAAACATTACTTGAACTTTACACTGAAACTTGAACTTTTTTTCTCCTTAACACCCAAAGGTTGCCGGAAAGAAATCGCTTTAGCGATAAAGTCCCCGATTGCACTTCTAGTTACTTGTATTTTAGTGATTCTCATCTGTATGTTTTGGTGTACAATCGCGGTCTAAAAATGTTTATCAGTTTCAAAATGCATTCCTTTGTCACATTACGCGCAATAAAATATATTTCGTATGAACTTAGTTATTACCGTATCGCTGTATCTAGTATGTCGTCGTTTTGAACAATCGAACGGTATGATTGCCTTGTCGTTAATAGGGAATAATGTCATTTTGTCAAATTTTAGAAAGCCACCTTATTAAACCGACGTGTACACGCAATTATAGGTCTTAAAGTGGTAAACATTTTTAGACCGCGACTGTACAATAAAGTATATCTATCTACCTATGATAGATTATCTAGAGATACTACTATGTAATAGTACTACATAAGAACATGTGTAGAGATACCGATGCATCTGTTTTGCGAATGTGAAGGGCCTTAGCCTATATGGGTGCTCACCTACAAAAACCAGAAGAGGTTTGATAACTCGCTGCTGAAACTTTACTGCGATATTTGCAGATTATAGACACCGACAGGAAAAAAGGCATAAGTGCATTTTGATGACATTGGAGATGCAAATATATTTTGTTAAAATTTAAGGAGGGGGAGAGTGCACGCTGCAATCCAACAGCCGCTGGACGCACTCGACTGGCCACGTTACCCCTCTCTCACAGAAGACTACCTTGAAATGTACTACACTTCCCACTTTATCTTATTTCCCTAATGTACGTATGTGTTTCGGTAGTGAGTGAGGTGTGCCAGAGCCCATTCCCATCCTATCCCTCCCCATTTCCCCAACCCTTTCTCCAAACCCATTCCTATATCCAAAGGTAGGCAGCGCATCCGGAGGCGTGCCAACGTTGTCATTTTGACTAATGTTGGCATGTATCACGGATGTCTATGGGCTACAGTATCCACTTACCATCAGGTGGACTGTATGCGCGTCTGCCACCTTCGTCCATAAAAAAAAAAATGATCGAAACTTGGGAGTTTTGGACAAAAAAAAGAATAACCATTTTTTACCTGTTTGTTTGCTTTTAATCGCCAAATATAATATTACTTATGCTTTAAAAATGTTACTACTGCCTGTTCTACTTAGGAGGGCAGATCGATGACCAATGATACGATGATACAAGATATTATTGATTCGCAGACCCCTTAATCCTCCAATAATAATAGTAATAATGTGCTGAGATTCTCATTTACATATTGTATTACCAAATATACAGGAACGGCTGCAAGCAGTTTTCCACGAAGCTTCACTCGTCGCTCCAAGAGAACGATACGCTCAAGAAGGGATCACCCTCGACGACGGCGCAGAAGAAGGTATTTATATATGACTCGCACAAACCCAAATGTTCACTTTTAGTGAAACTTTTGAACCTTATTTTTTTCATGTATGGCAATGGTGCAATTAGCACATTCTGCCAGTACCAAGTTTACTTTGTCATAAATAATTTCAAAGTCTAAAACGCAATCTATCAATGTCCAGTCCCGTCGAAGTAAGTCAGGAGTCACTCAGTGAGGTGATGTAGGTTTACTGAAGACAGAAGAGGACTCCTTGGAAGTACATGAAAAACGCAGTCCTATGCTTTTATTTGATTATCATAAACATTACACACAAACTTCATTTCTAGAGTTCCCGACAAAAACCCTGGACCCTTGCTTCAATGGATTACAGTTCATCGTTGAATACACTTATTCAAATCGACTTATTCAATGATCAAATGGTCTGACAACATAAAGAAAGTCGGCGACCGTGGACGGATGAGAAGAGCAGAAGATTATGTCGTGTAGTACTCGGGAGAGGCTTATATCCAGCATTGGAGAGACACGGGCAGATGGTATACGTATGTAACGGTGATAGAACTGTAATAACTTGGAGATACTCATTCTCCACTTACATTTGTGATCATGATCTTCAAATCACGGCTCATAATACGCATGGATTGTTTCAAAGAATTGTTGGGTAAAGCGCGGCAGTGAAGAAAAACATCGTTAAAATGTTGCCGTGCCCGAGAAGTAAAACAAAATCTGAGACATTGTAATATCTATAATATTTAAGACAATGTAACTGGACCCGCATGGTGGGTTATGACCGGAAACGCACTCTTGGTTGCAAGGCGGGGTCCTGCTATAGGACCTTATGATATGATATCGGTATGTGTTCATGTTTTAATTTTTTTCTTTACAGATTGGTTATCAGAGACGGTAAATCCGGCACCTATGGTCGAGTTATTGGACAAAGCGCCTCAGAATACAATCGTGCGGAGCTCACAAGCGGATCTGCGCGAGTGTGACCGACGAGGATTGTTATGGTAAGTTTGAAGACTTTATTTTTCAGGGTGGGTACATGCTGCAATACCATATCCGCTGGAATGCACCACATTTGAAACTGCTATATTGTGCTATATTGAAACTTAATTTGTTAAGTGATTTATTTCTATAGAAATATAAACGAGTAATCTACTCCGCCAATAGCCGCTCCTAGAGAGAGAGAGAGAGAGAGAGAGTATTAGAAAGAGACGAATTTCAATCGTCGTAAGAGGATAAATCAACTCTTCGGAAGGGGCAGAAAACATTTTTTTTTCAATTAAACACTTGTATCTTTATTAGTTTATATCTAGTTAGTGTATCTTTATTATACAGTTATTGTTGTCTAAACTCTTAAGGTGAAATCTATAACTGTTACACTGATATAGTTACAGTAAATTTTATACAGAACATACAAAATGTTTCTACTCTTCCTGTGTGTTTTGTGATTTGTCCAATTGGAAACCAATTGGAATTCCCAGGGTCGATATATCGTTCCGATACCAAACATTACAAAATGTTTGTCTTTTCGCAGGTTGCTAGACGAAGAATCAATGTACCCTGGCTCTTCAGACGACACATTCCTAGAGCGCGCGTTGTCGCACTACGGCGCGCCGCACCACACGCACTACCTCGTCAAGAAGGCGCCGCACGCTCGCCAGTTCGTCTTGCAACATTTACAGGTACAGGAACGCCTACAGGCTGTCAGTTACACCTTTAATAAATACTTTTAATCTGGGACCAAATCTGCATTTATCGTCATGACTCTCGAGTATTTCCAGTTTGGGAATAAAAAGGCTAATGTGTCCACATTGTGTACTAATTATATTATCATTCGAGGGGCCGTTTCTCAACGCGCATCAAAAGAGTTTTGCGCTTTAAAATTCGTGTCATTCATACCTGCATTGTTCATTACTTTCTCATTCTCCTATCGCCATTTTATGATTTTTCTTTAAACCGTTATTAATAAGCCTAGAAGGGATTAATAAGCCCCTCTAGCCTTAATAAGCCTATACGAAGGGAACTAATAAAATATGCGTTATCATGTCAACAGGGTACGAACCCAGTGCTGTACGATGTCACCGGGTGGGTTAAAGCAAGCCGAGAAAACCCCGTCACCAAAAAAGCACTTACACATCTGCAGGAAAGCCAAAAGTAAGTTTCTTTATTTATATATGTTGTAACGGGTGACCTGTATATTTATTGAATAGGTACACTCACTTGTGGCCCAGGACATGTAAATTAATTAATTACAGTCTGGATTAAATCTAAGGTACTTCTATAATTATTCAACAATGTAGTCAGTCCGGTCGTGTCGGCTGAGAGCGAGAGAAAACGGTCGAGAGCGCAGAGGGCGCCCCGAAACTGCGTTTGGTTACCACATTAAGGGAACTCCGTTTCGTTACTACAATATAGAATATTACTTATTTTACTTTTCAATTCAGTTTGTAGTGTGTAAAGAAAAAATTAAAAATTTAAATAAATGTACATTATAGTCCTTTAGCTATATAGTTATCGCTATCGCTATCACTTATATGCGTTAGTAATGGTCCTACTTAGGAGTAACGTCGACATAGTTATATGTCTTATTTTGTGTCTCATGGACCGGCGCAAACCTGGCGAGGTGCAACTCGGTGCGGTTTTCATCAACAAACGACAATCATCAACTTTGTCGACATTGAAATAAACGCACCTACCACTTTTCGAACGCGTTAAAACGGACGTAAGCGCAGCCCTAAAGCGATTCGCCTAGAGTGGGCGGCGACTAGGCGCCACTGGGAGCATGCTCTGCGCTTTGCTTCGCCAGGTCTGCGCTCTATGCCTTTTTCAAAATGTCTTGATGTTGATTTCATGGATCAACAACAAATTAATATATCTAGTATCTTAGTACAACAAATTATTTAATTACATTATTTAAAAAAAAAATCGTTCTAATTACATATTGTGTTTTGTCAGCGAGGAAATAGCCCGTCTGTCGTCGTGGGCACGCGGCGCATGCGGCGTGGGCGCGTGGTCGGCCGCCGTGGGCGACGCGTCCACATTGCGTCGTGCCTCCTCTATACGACGAACTCTTACTTCCGGTGAGTTACTATAATTTGTCAAACGGCTTACTTATAATTTGGTACACGAAATATGTCGCAAAGAAATATTCGGAATATTATAAATCACAACGTAAACAGTAAACATAATAGTAATTCCATAAGAAATTGTCAACTCTGCTAAGGCAAATAAAGATTTTGATAAAATAGCACGGAATGTACCACAAACCAGGACTACATGTTTGTCCCAATTAAGTCCATTTAATTTTTATTTGTAATTAGACTGAACTGTGTGTTTGCTATGTTTTTTACCATTATAACTTTGTACTACGTATTTGTGTTTGTTGGATGAACCGAGTCTGTGGTGTGTGTGCAGTAGAGAGACATAGGCTGATGGTATGTTATGGTATTTGTATTACTCTGTATATAACTTAGATGTACATGAATTGCTGTGAGGCAACATAGTACATATATGTTGGCATGTATCACGGGTGTACATATGCGACAGTATCCATGTAAAAACATTTTTCTAGTAGCTAGACTCACCTGATAGTTTGGCATTTCACCATTAATAAGATGAATATCTCTTTACTTTTTTTTTGTCGTTCGTATAATTAATTACTTTCTATCACTTAGGGACAAATTAATTTGAAATAAAGGTAATTGGGTTTTTGAAAAAAAAAAATATCATTTTTTTTTATGTATTTTAAAACTTTATCATAAATTATATTAATAATCGATGCGAAATACTCTTAAAAATGTTTATTTAATTTATTATAAACAATTTAAAATTGATAAAATTTTAAAAAGAATCACGTGACTACAAACGCGCTACGATTGGTGGCCATGTTTGTGACGTCATAATGTTAAAAGGATTTCTCGATAGTACAGTATCACAGGCTTCTACATGTAAATAGACGACAAATATCCGACATTTAGTTTAAAAAATTATTTATATTAACTACTTTTATTATAGTTATGTGTGATAAAGGATTTATATTTATAAAGGCTAATTCCGATAATATACCTGATGTGGATATATTTATGATAACAGATTTTCTTAAAAATGATATTCGGTTTAATTCAGCTGAAGTTCGAGGTGCTAAAGCATCAAGGTAAATTTATAAAAAAATAATATTGTAAATTAAAATATTAAATGATTTATTCGTCATTAAATATAATTAATTTTTATTTATCGAATGCTATTTATTTCATTTATACGTTTACATAAATATTTTTTAATTACTATATTATTATAAAATACTTACATCAAAATGATCTTCACAACAAAAAAAAATGATGTCGTTTTGGAATTAGGTCGTCGCACTGCTTGGAACCATTTATTTCGACGTTTAACATTTTGTGGAACATTTAAAAACATTTTTTCAGGAGTTGTTTTTGTAGTATTCGTACATAATGGTACGAAGCAAGCACGATAACTTTTAAGGTTAGACATTTTCGATATATTTATTAATATATTGACGATAATAACAAGATTTAATCGATCAATAGTCAAAATACTGTATCAGCTGTGTGCTACAATGAGTAGAAATTAACATTGTGATGTCACACGCGCTCGGGTTTGTTCGGGAACTGTCCGCGTGTTTTCGGTACTGGATTCAAAAATTTATTTGTAATTAAATATAACTTTTTAATTAAAGCGAAAAAAAAAAACTAAAAATAGTTTTGTTATAAAATGTGTATATGATCTTTCCATTAATGATAAAAATTTTTTTTTTTCAAAAACCCAATTGCGGGTGGGGAAGGGTTTTATGTAGCCATTTTTTGTGCATTTCACATCTTTCTTTTTAAATATATTTCAAGAAATGAGTG
The DNA here is from genome assembly GCA_914767545.1 of Sesia apiformis. Classification (NCBI taxonomy): domain Eukaryota; kingdom Metazoa; phylum Arthropoda; class Insecta; order Lepidoptera; family Sesiidae; genus Sesia; species Sesia apiformis. Next base: position 5,035,294 of record OU611968.1, read on the forward strand.
ACAGATTCTGATACACAATTTTCTTCAAAGTACCTTTTATCTTCTAAGAAATGATTTGTCTATGTTTGATTCAGTGTCGTTACACTTTTTAATCGACAACCTTTTATACAATTAATTATACAACCTTTTTAATCGATTTTAATCTTTCTTCTACATTCACAGTAACATTTTCTTTCAAGTATGTGTATGTACACTGCCATTACATTCTGTTGTCACACAATCACTATATAAGTTCCATTTCTTTATTTTCTCGATGACAGTTCTAATTTGATAGTTGTAGTGTTGTGACCAAATAAGTAATGATATCGATCGCATATATTTATTATATAACGAACATGTATATATTACGCATATATAGTTATAAAATGTGTATATGATTTAATGTTAATTAATGATTAACATTAATGATAAAAAAATTTTTTTTTTCAAAAACCCAATTGAGGACATGCTTATTAAAATATGTTTTCCATTTCATTCGATCTTCAAAACACTATAAGGAATCCCCTGAGTACATCATCAATATTTAATTCGTTGGAATTGGTTTTAAATAGTTTGGAACTTTTCTGTAGTAATAGGGATAAAATAAATCTCCCGTGATACTACCAGGCTGGTAATAATTACCTCTGGTACCACCAGTAGTACAACGGGTAAGTAGGGTTTTGTTTACTGAGCTACATGGGCTCCTTCAAGAGACCTGTGAATACTAAGGACCCTTCGGCTGTTTGTACGAAGTTATACCCGTAAATCTCCTGATGTTGCAGGTGTCCATTGGGCGGCGGTGACTTTTTACCATTACGTAGATCGCTTGACCCGCCTACTAAGTACCTCCATTATAAAAAAATGTTATCAATTACTTCCTGTTGTTTCTAATCATCCTACTTATTATCTATTTGTCTGTTAGTGTCCTTACTAGATAAAATTTATTCTGCATATAGAACAAATACTTATACCCAGGTACTGCGGGCATGAAGCGTCGATCGACCGCCCTCCAAGCGAAATTCGTAGCAGACGGAGTAGTGGACACGTTACGGCGTTGCGGCAGCGGCGGCGTGCAGTTCGTGTGCTGCCTCCTCACGAGCCAGCCGAATGACTCCGCTGACGACGTCAATGTACCGCTGTTACGGTCACAGGTACGCACTGTTACGGTCTCAGTTACGTATTATAGTCTCAAGTACGTATTGTTTGTCACAGGTACGTACTGTTATACCCCAGACTTGTAAGTAATGGGGCTTACCAGCCCTAAAAATCTGCTGAGCTAGATTTTAGTATAGAATGGCGAACATAACACTGTTCAGTTAAGATTTGACTTTCGTCGCGGACGGTATCCAATCCTCCAAATTTTCTAAGTTCTAAAAGTGTAATCTTAACTTAAATTATTTATTTAAAAAATACGCTTTTATTTTTGCGTGTTGTTTGTCATCGGTATGTACTGTGTACAGTTACGTACTGTTATTATCTCTGGTAGGTATAATATCCAGGTACGGCAAGCATGAAGCGTCGTTCGACCGCCACGACTGGAGGTGAAGTTCTTGGCAGACTGCGTAGTGGATACGTAATGTCACTGCGGTAGCGGCGACGTATAGTTCATGTACTGCTTCCTCATCAGCCAGCCGAATGATTCCGTTGATGACGTCAATGTGCCACTGTTACGGTCACAGGTACACACCGTTAAGGCATTTGTACACAGTTACGGAAAATTAGGCAGTTCTGCGGTAAACAAGACACGTTTTTTGTGTATACCATATTGTCGGACACAGAAACGACAAGGTGCAAATTATCTGCGTTCTTTCGTTGTTCTGTATATTATAATAAACAATGACCAGTTTTTTCGCTTTCTGTGCAAGCGACTCAAAGTGAATACCCACCCCGTCTCCCTTGACTAGGTTCATTACTTTTGACGAATTTTTACAATTGATGGTTACAATTAGGCATTTTTGTGTTCTGTAACAACGACTTGCTAGCGAGACGCTAGCATTCAGAGGAGACTGAACAAGCAGCGCGAGATGAAGGAGCTTAGCGCCAACTTTGAGCACGCAGCGACGGACAGTTTGCGTTATCTATCCCTCTATATCTATGATATTTTTTTTTCGGAATGGCTAAATTCTTGTGGCCCTAGTGGCCTTTCAAGAGTCACCGGTCGTGATCTATATCTATGAATACGTACTATTAAGTACGGTCACAGGTCTGAATACCAATCAGTGAGCTGTTGAAATGGTTGTCGAGCGCCCTCTAAAGTATCGTAACTAAATTTGCCTTATAAACTTAGTGAATTTCTGTGTCTTATAAACACTGTCTTATTGTTAATCATCTTTTGCAGTTTCGTGGCTTCCAATTGCTGGATGCGGCGCGACTTTACAAACAAGGATTCCCAGAGCATATGCCGCTTTCCGAGTTTGCTAGAAGGTGAGTTAGTATTCTTATAGCCTTTATAGAAGGTGAATGTACCTATGTATAGTATAAATGTGTACAAGGAAAAATGTTTGTCTCTCTGTCGGTTTGACAGTCTGTTTATACGTGCTTATCTCGAGATCTACTGGTACGATTTTGTGGCAGTTTTCACCGTTTTATACGATATTTATCCTGGAAGAATATGAGGTACTTTTTATTAAAATCAATTCAGTAGTTGAGAAATTGTAAGTGGTTATGTATCTCGATAAAATTAGTTTTCCAGTGGGAGCCAAATACTTTTAAAACAAAATCCACGCAAACGAAGCTACGATGAAAGCTCGTTACAGAATAAGCCAAATATGCTTATATGGGTAATTTTAAGTTTCCTTCATTCTTATTAAGAGTGCATTCGAGCAGTAGATGGCAAGCCTGTCAGTTATTTCATAAATCCGAAAATCTAGATCTATTTTCTCGTCTCGCAAGGCCTTTAAAAATGATCTTATCAAGAGTCAGATTCCACACATACACACACACACCAACTAAACACATACTCATAAAACTATTAGCAATTGGGTATGGACATGTTTAATTGTAACTAAGCAAAATAGCAATTCTCATTTGTCCACGGTTTAAGTACTAATACTTGCGAGGGGAGTCGGGAAGGGAGGGGGCTAGTTACGACCTCTTTATATGATACTACTTAGGACCTCATTAGAGGTATATATATCAAATGTCAATCCTTTGACGTCATTCCTCAAACCGACTCGCGAGCCCGCGGTACCCTCCCAATCCAACGCCCTAAGCCGAGGATCGTTCCTTCCGCCGGTCTACCGGCGGGGGAGCCCTTAGGCTCGTTGCTGCACACACTCTTTGCTCCTGGCTGAGCGCCTTCTGCGCTCGCCCTAGACTATACATGTCCGGTGACTCTTGAAAGGCCATTTGGGCCACAAGAATTTAGCCATTTCAAAAAAAACTAACGTCAATCGTTAACGAGATATCGCCCCACAAACAAGTGAATCGAAAAGAAAACTGCGACTATGGAGCAAATCGAGTATCATGCCGTAATAAAATTAGTTACCAAGCAAGGTAAAACTCCTTAAACCGTAATGGAAGGCGTTTATGGAGAACAATGCCACGGTAAAAACATGATTTACAAGTGGCATGGTCTTTTCAAACATGACTGAAAGTCTGCTTACTCACATAAAATTTATTTATTGGTTTATCATTGAATCTGTTATGGGCTATAAAATATTACTTAATTATAATTGTATACTATATATTAGACAAACTGTTGATTGAAATAAATAAATCCTACTGTTCACTAGATATCGCCTCCTAGCGACTTCAGAAAGCGAAGACACAGAGTCCACGCAACAAACACCACCTCCTTCAGACCGACAGATCGTCGACGACATGCTCCTCGCTTTAGACCTTGACGTCACCAGCTACAGACTTGGACTTACTCAGGTAAGTGATATGATTAGACAATTTTTAGAACGTGTCATTATTTATTTGTGTTTTTACAGGAATTCTTATAATGCTACTCTGTTAAAAGGATCGCCTAAAATTGTTATTGTTTATACATTTTTGTATTTTGTGTTCGCCTGTAAAGGAGTTTCAGTGTTTGATACTTTAAACAACTTAAAACGATGTTAAATGTCAAAAAATGTTTAAAATATTTTTCTACTTAAACACTGTTGTAAATTTAATATAAGCATAGTATAGTATTTTTCTTTTTTGTAGAACCAAATGAAGGTATGTAACAGGAAAACCTACGCTGGATCGGAAAATAAAATTTACAAATAGGTACATAATGAAAAAAAATAAGATTTTTTGAACTAGTTATCAGCTTGACAGTGTTTGACGTGAGGATCTCGTATGTGTAGCCATTGCCATCTCTGTCACTCCAGAGTGCCATTGTGTCATTGTACAAAAATGACGTCCTTCTCTCATTTGACTCACAATTTTTCAACATATTATGGTTTTGATTTATCTCACTTCATGTGATTTTTAATCAATATCTTAGTTAATTGATATTTATTTTATTTATATACTTTATTGTACACACAATTTATAATAAAAATAGTTATAAAGAAAAATACATACAAAAGTTATATATATATAAGAATAGGTTGATACAATAGGTTCTGTACATAGAGTATTATACCCTATAGAGCGGTAATACTGGCCATCCAATTCCGAAACTGATCAGTGATTTGCCTATAATAAATATCAACTCTCACATGCACCAAAATAGTACAGCACCAGAAAGTGACCTGTGTGTACGTCTCTGTATAATTATAAAACACGAGATTTGCTGTTAAAATGTCTTCCTGTTCGATTCGTTGGTGTGGTAAAAATAGTAAAACATCGAACTCTAAAACAGACGGCATCACATTTCATCGGTAAGTAACAATAAATATAGAATTTTTCAATTCACATCCATTTTATCACGGCTCAAGCTAAACTGGTCACGTCAAAATGAAACAATTGACAAGTATCTATGCGTCTTGCTTTTACCTAGTTACAACCTCGTTGCATCATCTCTTTCTATTTCTACGAACTTGTTACTAGTGTTGGACTAAGAAAATGAAATTATGTTTCGATATTTACGAGTAAAGTAGGTATATATATTACATTTTATTTAAAAAAATAACTTTGCACTTATTTTTAATGTCCATTGTCGATCTAACGTCGTAGTGCTGGACATATTATGTTTATCGATTTTTTTAAGTATATCAGATCTTGATCGAAAAATACGGTCTATTAGGCAGTAGTGTAGATATGATTTTAGAAATAAGTAGGTGACGTTATTTGACAATATCGACACCTGAACGTTTGAGGTCATCGTTTACTTTCTAGAATAAAAAAGTAATAGGAAAACCAAAACGATCTTAATATTTTGATGGAAACTGTCGAGCTTTCGCAGTTTTCAGAAAATGTAATAGAATACATAGCAGGATATGTGTCTAGCGAACTAGTTAAACGCATTAAATGTGGCACTTGTATAGAAGCGTTGGTATGTTTGACAGAAAACAAGAGAAGTCTAATTTATTACAGAGATAAGGGTGGCTTAATATATCCTTCGGTTAGTGTGCAAAAAATCTGCCGTCGTTCTGAGCAATTTATAAAAAAAATTTTCATTAATAGCGTAGACAAAAGAAAATATACAAGCGACTTCTTAGTCCACAAGACTGTCAGTAGCTTTGTAGGAGAATTATTTTTTCCCGAACATCAGTACCACCAATACTACGCAGAAGAGACAGACCATTTAATTGATTTGGCTAAAAGCGTAATGAAAAAATATATAGATACAAATATATAGATATATAGATACATTCCTTAGCAAAAGGAGGCAATATAATGAGAAACAAGCTGTAAGAAGAATTTACACGAAATTAATTCATTTTAAAAACCAGTAACGCAATGTATAATAATTACCATTATACCGATTTAAATTGTTTTATTAAATGATAAGTACCTATTAAAATGTTGTTTTATCTTCACAACGTTATTTAATTAAATACATCTATTTAGGAAGTTTTCCTATCATCTAAATTTTCCATGTGCTCTGTATTCCGTAAACTATCAATTTTGTTCACTCTTGTTGGGTAGTATTTAATAGTTGGAATAATGCTATTTTAATTATTTTATTCATTTAATTTTAAATATGTATTTACGTATACATTGTATCTCTATAAAAAAACAAGAGAGTGTTATTTACCATGCCGTCCCACTAAACAATTTCTTTCGAAATCGATATTTGCGTGCCCAACACTAGAGTTTATGTTTGACCTTGGGTCGACCAATCAGAGCGCAGTTGTCACCGCGGTGATTTGACGGAAATATTTTCAAACAAAATGAGTAGCATTTCGTCTCTATTGGGTATGTACTCTATGGTTCTGTACCTATAAAATTGCCGATTTATATAGAGAAAAAAAAATCTATGAAAGGTATATACGAGTATAATATTGACCCAAATTATCTAGGCAGTTTTTGCAATTTTATGAGTAGATTGATCCCTCTGCTCTAAAAATACATATTAATTTCTAAATATATCTTACCTTAAAAATACCCTTTTACACAGCGATATGGGGTTGTAGGCGGGTGTAGTTGTAGCGGGTATATAATTGTATTGAAGCCACAGGCAAGAACTAGTATTAATTACATACATTGTTATCTTAATTCAAAAGTAAAATACCAACTTTACTCGCAACTTTCTAATATAAACAGGTGAGAAGTGTTTAAGAACCATTTTATTGCAATCTTTATAACTTCTTACTGTATTAATTAATGAATGTTATCATATCTTTTCATTCACTTTCAAATATAGCCCGTATTCTATCGCGTTAAGGTGCCCGAGTGTGTATGTTACGTGAACTGCAACCCGCTCTACATAAATACAAATATTATAGCATTTTCCTTAACCCAATCTTGTTTAGATATACTAGTATTGTTGCATCTATGTATGAATGCATCATGTATTGTATGCATGCTAAGTGTATGCATATGTTTTTTTTTATGGACGAAGGCGGCAGACGAGCATACAGTCCACCTGATGGTAAGTGAATACTGTAGCCCACGGACATCCCCGACACATACCAACATTAGCCCAAGGGATAGGATAGGATGGGAATGGGCTCTGGCATATCTCACTCACTATCGAAACACGTACGTACACTGGGGAAATAGTATAAAATGGGAAATGCAGTACATTTCAAGGTACTCTTCTGTGAGAGACCCCTCTTGAGCCAGTCGAATGCGCAAAGCGGCTGTTGGATTGCAGTGTGCACCCTCCCCCTCAAATTATAAAATAAATAATAATATTTAAAATAATTTACAATATTTCAGTTATATGTGGACATTATGTTAATATTTCACTATCTACTTTTATTTGCTATATATTTTCTCCTTACCACTTACCATAGGTGCCTGGCAGAGATCGCATCGATAAGTTTGTCATACTTAAGTTTGTCTTTTTGAAACATGTGTTGATATACAATAAACAGTTTATCTATGTATACAATAAACGTTTCCGGAAGCTAATTTGATGTGACACTTCCATAAGAATCTTACCTAACGGGCGAATCAGTAGTTAAATAGTAGTGTTGTAGTGTTGTGGTTTCTTGCATAACTGAATCCGCAGTAATTGATAATTATCATAAGAAATGTTACTTGACTGATCTAGTGATCACAATTCTAATACCATGTTATATTTAAATTTAAAAGACATTTTCGTTAAACTGAGGATTAGGCTTAAGCTACTAAGAAATTTCTAAAGTTACTATACCATAATTTAACGACCAGACACTACCGATGAACTTCATTAGTTCGTGAACCCACTTGACAGCAGAGCGATCCAACTGCGTTTCCACATGGTGTCCAGAGAAGAGAGAAGATCTTGTGTGGTGGAAAGACAGGGTTATGGTATGATATGATAAATTGGCGAACGTCATATAATAATTCTGTGTGACACTCAGCAACTGGATAGTGATATTTTTCAGCCTCATATTAACTAGAAATTGTTGTTGATTGTTGACCTAGAGGTATAGACTAAGACTATACATTAGATTCACATTTGTGAGCTTGAGTTTCTACTAAAGACGTATATTTATATTTTGGCTAATTCGACCGTGAAGAAACAACACGATTGCCCGGATGCCCGGAAGAAATCGCTTTAGCGATAGGGCCGCTGTTTTTACTTCTAATTAATTGTTCCTTGTATGTTTTTGGTGTATAATAAAGTATATATATGTATCTATCATGAGAAATCCGGGGATACCCCCGAGAATTAAAATAAATCTGGTCCCTGTGTGTGTGTATATTACTAAGACATTATACGCATACCTACACAAATACGTCACAGGTAGAAGTTACAATTACAATTTATTTTATCACCTTCGCGGAATAATAAGCGTGCTTGCAGCTACGTTCTTATTAAACTGTGATCAATCTGCATACGTTCGATCATATTAAGTAATATCAAAGTAGCACCTTCACTAGCATCCATTCCAAAGTAACAATGATTGAAACTTGTTGTCTATTGTATTCGAAGCGTAGAGTCAGCGAGGTGAAAGCAGACCTTACGTAATGATTATCTCAACTTATTTGTAACGCGACCGTTGCGTTTCAATACTTTTAGCTTCTATTGCGGATTATATATATTCGCTATAGTAACTCTAACTGCAACAGTTACAACGTATTTTAATTGACTATACAGAATATTATATCAGTTTTTTTTTGCGTACAGCTAAGGTCAATCTGCATGCTTTAACATGTTTTTAGATGTAGATCAGATTAACAACCTTATTTGATCTACCGTGCTCTTTCATTCATAAAAATATACGCTGTGCCCCCATAGACTACATTACTAATTAAATGAAAGAAAAATGTGCACTAAATGTTCCCATCACCTCCATGAATTATATTAACGCCCTTAAAGAAACGACACCGCCCTAACCTTCAAATAGGCAAGAAATAAACTATATTGTATTTATTTATATTTCATTGCACACAAACACTGTACAAAAGGGAGAATTAATGCCTTATATTATTTACCGCTTAACCTTTGCGTAAACGGAAAAATAGATAATATCGCAATCATTTTTAGATTTTTTATCTATTTTATCTGATAACAACTTTGTATTATTCAGAACCACATTAACGCCATATCTGAGTGCAGAATTATGAATGAGAGCAATTTAAAACAAACTATACAAAACTAAAACGCAAAGTATCAAACACTATCAATCCAATGTGGAAATAAACACCACAATGGGTCATCCAAAAACACTTATGTAATATTGACGTAACTGTTATGTTACCGTGTGTTACTTCCGAGCCCAAGTGTCTCTGTGTCGATGGCCTCGTTTCAGAACTGCATTTTTAACGAAAGTATCATTTAACCCCAATATTTATGAAGTTACATCATTTGTACTTGTACAGTGGGTAAAAGTATTTTTTTGGGGTCTTTGTTTTCTTTCTTGTGTTTTCAGATTTTTTGTCTTAAACGGGATCGAATTTGAATGTCTTTTCGATACGGAAAGCCTCTATCACCTTGTTATGTCTTTTTCGGGGCAAAAGTGAAAACTCTTACGATAAAAATCTCCAAGGCGCCAACTACACGAGGCAGTCTCTCACGGCGATTCCGTCCTACTATCGTCGGGTAAACTACACGACACAGCCATTATTCCGCCAGAGATTCGCTCATGTGCCTAACTGCTTGCTGCCTTCCTATGCAATAGTGTGGCTATGTAGGTATATGTTCCTATGTAATAGATACCCGTTGCATTGTTGCTCGGAGCGTGCCTGGACGAAACGCTAGTTCATATTGTACAAATAATATAAGGAAAAAAGACTGGTTGAAATACTCTTGAAAATTAGAGATATTAAGCTTCTCTAACGTGTATCTTGGAATCTATCCTAACATAAGCGTTCCACCCTGTCGATCAGTCCAATAACCTTAATCTGGCACTGAAGCGGTGCCAGAATAACATTATTGGGAGCCCGAAGCTATTTGAGAGAAGAGGCCCATTTAAGATATTTTAGATATTCATTTGAGAATAAGAGTTTTTAAATGGTTGGGTTTGGGGCCCCTCGGGAATCGGGGCCCGGCGTTAATAGAGAGGAGGGGGGGCAATAAGTCGTTGCAATCGTGCGCACGTTCGGTTGGCCAATGTTTCACCAAATATATAAACAAGTTTTAAACGCCTGAGGCATTGGAGCATGAAACAGAACCCCACGAAAGTGTTTATTGTCCCCGTTTGCCGAAGTTATGTCACACCGGTTGGACTTATACGGAATGTTGTTATGGATAGAATAACAATAAGCGCTGTAAACGATAGGTTGTTGTGCTTTGATGTACTTCATTATAGTTGTAATTTCGTAATAAATGCATTGCAAGAATCTTTCAAATCAAATTATTTTATTGTGGACCATAGTTTTACAACGGGTACATTTGAAATTCAGATAGTATAGCTATGTACCGCCCTACAAATTGGCCATGGTCTCGGCCGCCATTAAAATAACACCACCCCACCTCTTCCCGTGTGCGTCGTAAAAAGAGACTAAAAGACTAACAAGGCGGCTTTTATTTTTATAGTGAAGTAGGCGGGGACGAGTAAGCGGTCCCACGTGATGGTAAGTGTTACCGCCGCCCATGGACACCTGCAACAGCAGGGGGTATGCGGGCGCGCCTTCTACCTTGCAAAATCCTATGCACAGCTTTCTTGAGGAACCCCATATCGTAGCGTAATGGAAAGACCTCTTGTGACAGTTCATTCCACAACCTACGGGTTCGCGGTATAAAATGATTTTTCGACTGAACAGTATGTGACACCTCCATATCGAGGAAATGCGGATGGTCCGCACTTCTGCAACGGGAGGTGCGGTTGTAGAAACCGGAGGTGGGAATTATATTGAACAATTCTTCAGAGCATTCCCCATTGTACAGGCGGTAAAACACAGAGACACGCAACGTCTCTTCGAACGCTGAGACGTTCTAAACGAGAGTGAGAGTAGGATCGTCGACGATTCGAACAACACGTCGTTGATTGGATGGGTCGTTGAAGTGGGATGAAGTACCGCTTCGCCCCGTTCAGCACACTGATCTTTTTAGAGGCTATTTTGGCTTTATTTTCCAGATGACCCCTAAATTCGCATTTGCTGGAAATGTCCACACCAAGGATCCCGATTAGGGAATGCAATATCGATCTCGCGAGATCTTCAATTTCGCAAGATCTCGAGCTATTTTTTTAGATTCAATCTCGTGGACAGACACTCTCGTTCTTAAAAACTCGTTCATAATCTCGATCGACACGGTCGAGATCTCGAACAAGATTTCACGTCATTCAGACGTCATTTATAAGAAAACCACGGAAAGCATCCAACCAGTATCGAACGCTGAGGCTGAGGATGAAGATAATTCAGAGTCGAACAGAGGATAAAGACGAAGACGACGACGTTGGTTTTCGTTTTTCATTTCCAACAAGGCAAGTACATTTGGATTTGGAGTACCGATCAATCATAGAAAAACTTAGAAAACTGGTCAAGTTGTTTAAGAAATCGCCCATCAAAAATGATTTCACTTTCAACTGTTCAACCAGCCTACACTTCAGCTTCAGAAAGTACGCCATCGTCGCCATCAATATCATCACTGCAAAAGGAATTAAAAGACGCTTTAAGGGCAAGTAAAGACACACAACCTAAAGCTATAGCAACTAACACGATGGACAGCCTGCTGAAAAAAGAAATGAAGCTTTACGAGTACGGTGGAGAAAGAGGGTAATACTTGAAATTCGCCTACAACAGCCTACTTACCGTAGTCCCATGCAGCGTGGAGCCCGAGCGGGCTTTCTCAGCCGCAGGCTATCTAGCAACGGAAATCAGGTGCCGCTTGGCCGACAACACCCTAAGTACACTATGCTTCCTACGAAGTCATTTTCAAAATAATTTGGTAACAGACATTTAGTGTGCTGTGTGTGCGTATGTGCTGATTTGTTGCGTAGTGAAGGCCGATGATTATTACTTTTTTTAATTAACGTTAATTTTTTTCTTTCAATGTTGAGTTTTATTTGCAAAATATAACAGTAATACCCTAAGTAGGTAGTTTTCATTGAGTATAACCATTTTTAATTAAAAATACAACATTATTTAAAAAACCAGGTGAAATCTCGATATCGTCGAGATTAATCGAGATCTCGCCAGTGTGTCTGACGAGATCTCGAATGGGCCAATCTCGATCTCAGGGTTATCATGCGAGATCTCGAATTGCTAATCTCGACTCGAGATTGCATTCCCTAATCCCGATACTCTCCGAGATCTTAAGAGGTATGCTCTGAAAGCGAGGTGCTACAACAAAAGAGGCTACCACAAACTCAGAGGAAATGCACCACCTCTAAAAGAGTGGACTTACTAACTAACTTGGCCCGCGTGGTTTTTAAGGCCATACACCCAAGATAATATGCACGAGGAAACCGTCCAACAGGGGACGAAAGAGACGGTTACGGTACCGCCCTATTAAACGATATTAACATCGAAAAGTATTGTAAGTTATAATTTATATTTTATTTTAAATTTATTTATATAAATGTGATCTTATTTATTTGCTACATCGCTCAAATAGTAGATCTTTTTCCTTTTTTTTCTTTTTGGAAGCACTCGACTGGCCTCGTTACTCCTGTCTCACAGAAGATTACCTTGAAATGTACTGCATTTCCCACTTTATCTTATTCCTCAATGTACGTATGAGCCTATTCTTATCCCATCCTATTCCTCCCAATTTTCCCAACCCTTCGTCTAAATCCATTCGTACATTTTCGGAGGCAGCGCATCCTAGGGCGTGCCAACATTTTTCATTGTGGACTGAAGTTGGCATGTACTACCGTGGATGTCTATGGGCAACAGTATCCACTTACCACCTGGTGAACTGTACGCTCGTCTGCCGCCGTCTTCCTATAAAAAAAATACTTCTAAATTGTCGGTCTCTTTGATATTTCCTAGTTTGAAAAGAACACCAACTTTTACTTCCAACAATAAAAGAATTTTCTAACAGTAAAAGAACAGCGACTAACGGGTCAATTTATTTCTACGCAGCGATCATTGAAAAAAACTTTTTGTTACCTTTTGTTCGTTGTGTCAATTTACCAAGACGCCCTTTTTGTAATTTAGTCCACTGATTTCTAAATGTCACTAAGACACCACTTAGTTTCTTTCGGCTGCTTAGTTCCAAATGCGTCATTTATCAATGTCATTTACTGGACAAATTCTTGTTTTCCTAAATTAGTTTTTTACCAAAGTAAGCCGTGTACTTTGGTAAATAAGCTGTTACTCTTACTTGACAGGCTTATATCGCTTTCCTTAGGGACGAACATAAAATGGAGAATTAGGAAAGATAATTTTATTATATTGTAGAAGACTTGTTCAAACAAACGCCACTCGTCCGAATTGTGGACTAACCCAATCTTATACTCCTAGGCCGTTTAGAATCGCTCGGAGAGATATTGCACCTCTGTCTTCTACCACCTGTACAAGAACAGATGCAATCAGAATCAACCATATATTTTACTATTACATCTGTTGTCACCATAGCGTGGTTTATCCTCATTTTCATGACAAACTAATGCTGCATATAGTGCAGTTTTCAAAACCACGAATCCAAAATATGTGGAGTAATTGCCTGCTGAAGATTTTCCACTTACTTACGACTAGAGGCTCTTTAAGAGGGCTGTGAATTGAATTTTGCAAGATCGGCAGCGCTTCTAGTGTTGCAAATGTTGACAGGACACTTACCATCATGTAGGCCGCCAAAAAAAAGCTCGATCGTACATTCTACACTTCAGGATATGAGAAAAAATTACAGTGAAAAGTAAACTCAAAGAAAGGGCCGCATTAAATCGTAAGATGTGAACGTCGTAAGCGAAGATTTAAAGTAATTTGTCTGAATATTTCAGTCGAGTAGAAGTGTATAGAAATGTCTACATCCACGTGGGCGTAGGTATGACCACATTTCATACTTGTGTTCAGAAACAAAAATTGTGCGTTTTAAGTTTTATGCATGCGATGATCACTGCGTACGCAGGGACGGAAACTGCCAAAGAAAGTGTTTCGTTTTGTTTTCTATTCTTAAACGTCACGCTAGGTGAAATATTTAAAATAATAATATCACTGTCACTTTCAGATAGCGTGAAATTAGATGCGCGTGTACGTACACGAACTATGACTGTAATTAGTTCACTAAGCGGACAACCCAAAAGAAAGCGTGTGTAAAGGAAAATAACACTGCCCTACGGTAACTTACATACCCTGTTCCTTTTCGAAAAAAGTCTTCTCTTACAAAATCAATATAAATGTCTTATTGTTCTAGTTTTCCACTTATTGGAAACGTATATATTTAAAATAATTTGACTTTATTTAAAATTTAATGTATGTATTTAGTAAAATCTTTTTTTAAAAAAATTATTAATATTAGTGCTTTAAAAATCAGATGTTAGAGCAAGTTTATATTTAAACAGAATATTGCAATAACGACATTTTACGTTAGAACATCATAATCAAGCTCGTAAAAGCCTATACCGAAATTAAGGTCCCTTTACTCAAATAACGTCATAAAGATACAGACTAATAAGATAAATTAATGTTAGATGATTAACCGACACGGCGTATAAATGAAACGGTCCTCGCGAATGTCCTAGACTAATTCCGATAAAGATATATTAAAACCTTTCGAAATAACTACAACAAATGACCTAACAAACTATAAACGCCTACAAACATATTAGTAAAAAATATATATTGGTGAAAATTATAATTATACATAAGTATACATATAAAAGAAATATGTAACTACGAGTAGTTGCCGAATAATCAAACAAACGGAGAAACATTGCCCTTTACAAGTAGAGATGAAAGGGCTAATCGGACGACTTCCATTAATCAAATTGTAGGTACTCTATCTAGCGAATTGTGCACATAATTACGTATTTGAACTGTTTGTTGGTTTGGAGAACTGAATTTAATTGAATTGAAAATTTTAATTTGAAGTGAGTAATATTAATTTTCTCAAAATATTCATAATGACAATAGCAATAATTATGTATTATTAATGAACTCTTTTTTATCATCTCGTTAGGGCAGATACGTGTAGCATTGTATATCTGCATTTTATTCGTGCCAAAAAAAAAAACTTATAATTCTACGTCATATCTCTCCACAGTCTTCCAAGGCCCACCATCATACAAATCGTATGGCGAAGTATGTTGCCATACGATGGTATGTATGTATATGAAAAGTATGATGTATGGGCAGTAGCCTGTACGATCAATACTGTGAAGTGCACCTTTTTTGACTGTCGACGTAAATATAATATCACGAGTATAAATAAATACAGCTTGGTTGGATGGGTGAAGGAAATATTTGTTAATTGTAGGCTTTCTCTGTAGTGAATTATTTCCAAAAAAAAAAAAATACTTTTTACAAAAACATTAACCGTCACCAGCCAGTCTCTTTATTGTTCACATTGTTTTGTGCATGAGGAATATACTTATTAGAGATGTTTCGAATAGCAAAAAATCACTATTCACCGATACAAATACGAATAGTACTACGCACGTACTTGTAAAATTAGTAAGTAGTTAATTTGTATTAGGTGTTTACCTTCGAATTTCAAAATAAAACAAAATGCATCTAATTAATAGCTACAATGTTATTGTTTCGAAATCAGTATTTCATTTGTTTTTGTGTACCTAAATTTTGTTCATGTGATAGTCTTGAAAATAAAATGGATAAATTGTTAATTCGTGCTATTTTTTAATACGAGTTTCGTCTCGGGTCCAACGCAAGTCGGACAGCTCACAATATTGATAGTGTGTGTGGGCCAAACACCACAAACGATCGCACCGTGCGTCGATGGTTTGAACACTTCCGTTGTGGAAATTTCGATCTTATGGATGAGCCCCACGGATGATCTGCGACTAACGATAACTATGAATTAAAGGCTATAGTGGAGATCTATCTCAAAGTATAGCTGAGTTAGCAGCAGGGTTTGATGTTAGTGATAAAACAATGTTGGTTCATCTGCGTCAAATCGGCAAAATAAAGGAGCTCAAAAAGTGGGTACCGTATGAACTGAACGAATGTCAGTGACAACTACTCGTCGAAGTGTGACTGTTCAATAAGTCACAAAAACGAAGAAATTTTGAATCGCATCGTGACTTGTGATGAGAAAAGGATCCTATACGATAATCGCTATCTTTCGTATGGCTTCATCCGGGAGTTGCAGCCCAACAATGTCCAAAATGCAAAATAACTAAGAAAAAGCTACTGGTATCAGTTTGGCGTTCCTGTGCCGGTGTTGTCCACTACAGTTTCTTGCGAGCCGATCAAACGATTGATGCAGATGTTTACTGTAAGGAGCTTGTACAGTTTACTGTAACAGATGAGGGGGTTCATTAAAAAGTCAAATTTGAAACTTAAGTGCTTCATAATAAGAATGTTCCATTTTCTAAACACATGAATTAAGGAAGTCCTGAGTTACTGAACATAGAACACTATTCAGACTCGTAACATGCCTGCCCTAGAGTGCTCTTATAACAAATCTACTATGTATTTCCAAATCTATGAGGTTATTGGGCTTATTATATTTCACGTTATTCTGTGACTAAGTTCAGGATGGTGTAAGTGCTTACATTATTCTGAATTTAGTCACTAAACGTGTTAGGATTCCTGAATAACGTGAAGTGTAATAATTTCTTGTGTCATATAAACGAATGACACAAGCAGACAGAATTAATGCTTATACTCGTAATCCGTTGAACGGGTAATCACGAGCGTGACCCAAGTCGGAAGGACCAACCACTTACCGTTATGGTTATTTTCCGTTTAGAGGTGAAAGCAGGTTTGACGTAATTGGCTACGTTTCTAGAACAAGTGTACCGCGGTCAGATTTTTTCTCTATTTCGTTGTGGGCGGTGTGGTGCGCTTTACTTCGCTTGACACAAGTTTAGACATTGACTTTGTACTGAGAAACACGTCACGTGGTCGACGTCTCTTGAAAAGTTACAAAACAACTCGAGTCTTTTAAACCCTTATATGTCTATCGATATCAAGACTACTTAACGAGGTACGCCTTATGAGATTTGCCAAATATCATTTGCATCCTATCCCTCCCCATTTTCCTAAACCTTTCTCCAAATACATTTTGTAGGGGAAGGGTGCATGCTACATTCCCACAGCCACAGGGCGGCTGGCCACGTTGCCCCTTTCTCACAGAAGACTATCTTGAAATGTACTGCATTTCCTATTTTATCGTATTTCCCCAATGTACCTACGTGTTTTGGTAGTGAGTGAGATAGATATGTACCTACGTGTTTTGGTAGTGAGTGAGATAGATATGCCAGAGCCCATTCCCATCCCAGCTTATCCCTCCCCATTTTCCTAATCCATTCCTTGATCTGCAAAGGTAGACAGCGCATACGGGGGCGTGCCAACGTTTGTCATTCTGGACTGATGTTGCCATGTATCGCGGATGTCTATGGACGACAGTATCCACTTACATCATTACCACATCAGGTGTACTGTATGCTCATCTACCGCCTTTTTGTATATTCGTAAAAACGTAATTCATAATTAATTCGTAATTCATAAAAACATTCGTAAATCTCCAAAGGTAGACTACGCTTTCGAGGGCCAACGTTTGTCATTTCGGACTGATGTTGGCATGTATCGTGGATGTCCATGAGTATCTATTTACTACCAGATGAACGGACAGGTCTGCCGTCTTCTTTCTAAAAAAAGTATAATGTTAGAGATGTAGGTCGCGAGATTGAACCATTATAGTACCCGTTTTATAGAAGAGATCACAGAAAGAAAGACGGTTGAACTAGTTTAACACTTTCCGCGTCATCAAAAAGATCAAAATATTCTTGTAATATATATTTTAGTCGATTTAAAATGACGTTCCTTACTTTACGAAGATATGCAACGTTCAGTATAGCCTGACCAAGAAAATGAAAAACCTCGCCATGAAAAACATCTTCTACTGACAACACTAACTATGAAAAAAGCAAATGTGGCGCCCCCACAGCAAGTTTTTTTATTTTTCTGGTCAGGCTTTAATTTCGGATATACGGTATAACATTCCATTACACGGCCTTTTCCTAAAATGACGAGGGGCTTCGGGGGCATAATCTATCACACGTACTCAGAGCGGATGGATGAATATTCCACATGCCCCCGATTGGGCGATTGGCTATCACCGTTCTCTTCATTAAAATAATAAGTAACAATTTGAAGCAGTGTTAAAAGTGAAAAATAAAATTTCAGTTGTTTTTAAGTTTGACTCCGATAAATATTATTTTCATATTGGCACTAACAAACACGGTTAAGATTTTGTTTTATTCTTTTGTTAGACCGCAGCGCTATCGAAATTAAATATTTTAATTGTAATTTTATATAAATAATGTACCTGGTAATGATGTTACTTTTTGCTTGAAAATATCGCATTTATTGATGAATGAAATTAACGACGTCAGCATAGTACATAATTCACTCACCAATTTATCTTTGTTCGATTTTCAGCACAAAAGAAAATGGCTTGCCCTAAGTTGTGGCTATGTGTTTAATAATTATTTCGTAATAACTTATTTTCTTCAATATTCACACGGCCATGATTCAGTCACAAGATGTAACTCATAAATTTAAAACAGCTCTTTCCTTGTTAGAAGTGTTTATAGAACATACGTAATCGTATTTTTATACATACAAGGTGTGTCAAAACCTTTTAGTACGGCGGCTGAATTGTAAAAAGTCGTCAAATAACGATATTGGTCGGACTCACCGAAGATATACCAACCAGTATACTCGTTTACAGCATAGTCGTCGCTCTGGGCTCCACAGCCTATGAGAGCGATATCCATTTTTTTCGTACTCAGAAGATCATGCTAAAAGACTTTACTAGGCATTGCTACAATCTGAGTGAGTCCGACGGAATTTCCTTATTTGTCATTAGGCCCGAATACTGTTTCTCGAAGCCTAAAACTATGGATTCCGTTTATAATTCCCAGTTCATTCACATGATACATTTATTTGCAAAAAAGCCATTTTCAGTCTTAACAATTTTTTTTGTATTTAGCAATTTTATCCTAGAAATTTGCTAAAACAAAGTCCAATATATATTTTTAATGTTTTTAATCTAAGCGTCACCGATAATTTATTTTTAATGTAAAAAAAACATATATTTTAATGTTAGTTTTAGTTAGATGTAATAGCGTACTGATTGACATATTGAAATATTTCACTCTATTTTTCTAGGACCTTATATATTATTTATTTTATTATGTTACAATACATGCTATATTTGTATTTTTTGTGCATCGGAAGCGCAATTGAAAAGAACAAAAGAAAAAAATTTGTGCAATTGCAAAGAAATTCAGAAGAAAAGAAATGCAGTGGGACGTTATAGGCTGATATAGTTCCATACAATATTCAATCAGCCGTTTTCTGTGTGCAGCACCACACAAACTAAATTAGTTTTCTCCAACGAACTTGAAAGAAAGTTGTCAGATATATGTCAATAACATTCCGGTGTCTATGCAAAAAGATACCCAACCCATAAGAGACTCGCTCATATCGTTTTCTAACTAGGCTTATAAATCAAATAATACTGCGGCTCTGTCCAGCATTTAATATTTTTTAATTATAAAATTTAGGTAGTTTATATAAATAGCTCTGAACGTGTAAACATTTAATTTAATACCGTTCTTAAACATTTAATTCTGTCTATCTCGTCTAGTGAGATAGGACTAGGACTATTCCTCATTCTATTTAACTTCTTCCCAATCTTACTTGAGTTTGGGTTTGGGGGTGATCTGACACTAATCGCAACTATTTATTAAACATATTTAAAGTGGAAGTAGCTTTTGCTCTACTGTAATGAATCCCAGGAGGATTCCTTCCTATTTGCATGACAATCGATAACCAAGCATAGATAAAAATTAAAAAAAATACTGTTTTAATACAAATTGAACAATACAATTAATAAAAAAAGAGTTATATAAATAATACAATTTATAAAATTGTCTCTTTTAATATCACCTGAACATACAAACTGACAGAACTCTCAGAACATATTTTTATTTAACAACATCGACAATAAATTTTATCAAAAAGCTATTAACACAGTATTCATGTATTTTATGAGCTAGATTAGCATTTAGGCAACAGGTCTTGTTAACGCGAGAGAGTGGACCCGTGATGATTCGTGGCGGCTATAATTGCCGACATTGATATATGAGCAATAATGTATGTTATTTTTATAAACTTTTTATTCATAAAAAAGTATATAATATAATTTTCGAATTTATAAAATAAAATTCGCTACATTTCGACTAATCTTGACTTCAGCCGAATCCAAAACACTGCGCAGTTTCAACGTTTATATATCTACCTACTAATATATGTAATATGCTTGCCATATTCTAGACTAATCTAGACAAACTGCGTAGCATACATCGTTACGGATACAGAGTCTGAAATGAAATTTCTGAAAATATTATCTAGGTTATTATTTATTTAACTAATTAATTATTTAACTTAATCGTACAAAAGGTGAGCTTTGTGCCTGGATTATTTAGATCATACCCTCAGACCCTATTACATCTTTAATTCGACCGGGAATCTGACTCAATAAGAATATTCTATGTGATCCTTGCACGAGTACTCACCACATAACACTGAATATTTTCATAACAACAGTTCCCTTTCACAAAAACCTCTTTAAAACAACTTCATACTTTTTTTTTGAAAATTAGTGTACTATTTATACTTACATACAATTTTTCCGTACGCACACGGCCCCGCCTTTCCGTCTTGACCTATATTTCATTTTCTCAGGTATGCTGGAAGAAATCTCCGCAGGAGATAAGCTTGTCTTTTGTACATCTATTCCTTTTTATTCTATTCATGTTATGTCTGTACAATAAATTATTAAATATATAACCTTTTTAACTATTACACACGTGTAACGTGAACGGCACGAAAGTAGTTAACGACCTTTTCCAAGATCGATTTAATTATCAATTTTATTTAGATTAGATACCCGGTTAAACTCGTCAGTTACTTTATTTTTAAAGCGTAATTAATGCAGCATGTTTTATGCTTTTATGCAACTAATGTGTAAATGGAAAGTGAACGGCCTAGTTACTTTGATTATAGAGATATACATTTTGAAAAAAAGAACAATATACAGTGAGCACTCAAGCTGAATGGTACAGCATCTATTCGCTAAACAAAAACTGCTAAGTGCGAGTCGCTCGCCAGTTTCCAGCCCTCGGCTACTGTTTATAGGTATATACGTATTATTATCTGCGAAAGACAAAGTTAATTTAGTAGTGAAAAACTGAACTTGCGCTCACGCAAATTCATGGTGGTAATGTTTCAAATGTAGTTTTAGAAAAAAGTTAACAAATAAATCTAATTAATTTAAAACTAATTTTATTTAATCTAATCTGATCTCCGCAACTGTTGTTGTGGAACTGCACGTAGAATAAAAGATATACTAGAAATGAATAATAAGTTTATAAAAAAAATCTGTTATAAAATCTGGTAGAAATGGATTCTACTCTCAATGATGAATAACGTATTTTTAGCTTTTGCGTTATTTTAATTACACATTGTATATCTAATTTTATATAGCCCTAACATCTTTATTACTAATGCTATCAAAACATAATTTTTCTACATCATTGCGGTTAATATACTTACAAGTAGTAGTTATTGGAAGTCCGTTCGTACACAGTGAAGCAGTGGTTTAAGCTGCTCCCAGTCTACCTTCCAGTTGATGCAAAACTCTTGAGCGCTAGAAGTTCCTAAAGTTGGTTGAAGACAGGTCTCTGAAGTTTCTATCGCTCGTCACATTTCGACACCCAAAGTCCTCTACCGTGGCAGGTTAAATAAGTACTTAATGTCAAAGTAATGAAGTCTATGAATCGATCGATGAATAGTATTAAGTTTTAACAAATCTCAATTCGTCTATAAATTAACAATCAGACGAATAAGGGAAAAAGAAAGTTGCGAAACGGGAGGTAAATAGGATTGTGTTCAAACCCTTTCAGTTACTGATAACGATAAGCAACCTTAATAGGGTTTTACTCAAACCCTTTAATTACGAAACTCTAAAAAGTATATTTCGTTCACGTAACATATCAAGTATTACGTGAAGGAAAGGTCCAAGCGGCAAGCGGTTCCAAGACCGCGTGCGCGCGCGCCTGCAGTCTTAGTTCGAAACGCCTGCCATTCGCGCGCACTTTCGCTCTCGAACACGCGCTCCGTGCGCTTCCGTACTCGACTTCCTGATCGAGATTTTCCGAATTTCCTCGAGATACTGTAAATAACTAGTTAATTTTTTCGTAGTGCTTGCTTCGGTGTGGCCAGTGCAGTGACTATGTTTGTGATCTTGGCGTTCATTGGGGTGCGCTTCGCCCTACATGTGTCCAGGCAGAGTTCGCGCGCGCTCGCTAACGAGTGCTATACAAGAAAGTAATTATTGTTTTGTTGTTATTGGGCTACATGTGGTAGGATGACACTACACTACACACATAACTTATCTATTACTTTATGGAACACTATTACTTTTTTATTATCTTTTTTATAAGGCTTCAATCGTTTTATCCGAGTAGGCCAGTTTCATAGGGAAGCGTCGCTAAGACAGGATTATAGTCAGCGTCCTATTATCCTGTCTTCCCTCAGTCAACCCTTAATCTGAGGGCATATATAACTAATCTATATAGTTTCCTCGCTTCCTCAGACAAGGACTGACTGGGGACTACATTAACATCCCCGATGTAATAAATGTATTGCGATAAGAGTATGTACGTCGAACATCATCCACGTCGCTGCACTTTATAATCAAGTGTTTTGTTACAAAAATTACACAATGGCAAGATTTTTTTACCCATCATGTGATAGAATTTAAAAAGTCGCGTATGAACAGATCTCAACAACTAGTATTTATTTATGTACCGCTTGAAACCAAATTTTGCCCGGGAAATCTTGACACTTGATTCGCGAATCCTGCTACATTTTGAACACAGACCGATTTTAATTAAAAACTATTTCCCTGAAACCTTTCGAAATAAATATCCTAAACAGTGGAGACAACAGTAAGAAAACCGGACCAATAGACTTAAAGATTATCAAAAATATCAGGTGTAACCTAAGCTTTCCTGAAAACATAGCAGATACTCAATAAAATGGATTTTTTGCAAAAAAACGTTCGTAACATTTCTATGTCAATAAAATACTCGTATTACCTATACACAATTACCTATTGCATAGATATATATAGTAGAATTGGAATGACCTACTTTTTCCAAAATTTTAACTGAATACAAAGAGAAAATGTCTATTTGCAAACCTTCACAAAAATATGTGAGCGTTCTCTAAACGCACTCAAGGTCAAAATCTAAGTAGTTACTCAATAATGTTCGCGCCGAAATATTCAAGGTCGGACTTCGCAAATTTAGAGGCCTTTAGAAAATGTCCATCCAGGTTTTGTTTGTTTAGCCTACTTAGATATCTTGCGCTTATAATAATAATTTTAACTAGAGGTTTTCAAATCCCGTGTCTGTTTTATATATTAGCTTTTGTCTTATAACATAAGTTACCCAATGTAATAAATAACAAGCACTATCAATTTACATTAAAATATGTTACTCTTGACCAGTCAAACGCGGCTTGACCCTACAGGGCCCTAAGAGAACATATGAAGGTTATATAGGTTGATAGATTAACTGTTAGACACCATCAATTCAACATATGTAATCTGTACTATACTAGTGTAATCTATAACAATGTAGGCTTGAGGAGGTGCTCTCCTCCCGCGGGTGTCGTGAAAGATAACTGAGGGATAACAAAGCCGCTGCCACAAGCCCTCAGAGAATATACGAGTACCAGCGCTAAAAGAGTGGACTCGTCAGCTCGCTGCGTGAGCGTGGCGTTGCAAGGGCATACATCCCTCATGTTCAACACAAATATGTGCATGAGGACAGTAAAAGGACTAGTTACGATTACTCACGGTTACTAGTTACGGTTACGTAGTTCATGGGACTAATGTAACGGATTCTAAAAAACATTCTGACACTTTAAAGAAATGGCTAATAGAACGTATATTTTCTTATAATCGTATATTTTAATTTTAAAAGATTTTTTCGAAAATGACGTTTTATTATAAAAATTACCTAATTACAATAAATTGGGTATAGTGTCATTAATATATAATTATAATTATATAATATAAATTAATATATTATATAACATCATTGTAAAATTTCATTTGTTCTTAAAACATTAATACTATGTAAATATTGTACCCCTGATATGGGTAACAACTGTATATTACCCGCCCTCGCTTCGCTTCGGTTTATGTTTTTTTTTATTTTCAAATTTTCAGAATAAAATATAGTATCTATATTAAACACGGATAATGTAGCTTCCTATTTGTGAAAGAATTTTTGAAATCGGTTCAGTAGTTCCAGAGATTACCCCTAACATACCTACAAAGACACAATTTTATCTCTTTATTATATTAGTATAGATTGTTGCAGTATACAATAAATATATTCTGATTCTTATCTTTGAACTTACAATATGGCGGATATACATTATAACGATTATACATATAAGTGGGTATATCTAACCAAACATAATACTATCAGACTAAGGTAGACTTTCTTATGTTTTGGTGTAATTGTGAAGGGAAGGATCGGCTATGGCATCTCTATGGCGAATCACATTTGTATTTTCAGTTGTGATTTATGGAACTTGTATCATAAATCATAATTGTGAATGATAGCGAGCCGCTAAATTGGCCGTGACTCTTATTAACATAATTCTTTCACAACCATATTATAGACTTCACAACTGACCGACCATCATCAGCTAAATGTGAAGTCACATTGACACGTCGAGATATGGACAAAAAGGTGTGACAAAATCAAATCAGCTTCAGAGATCAAATTGTCTGAATCTTTTCCAACCTTCGTTTGAAGGTATGTCAAACGTGTTTGATCTAAACAGTTTAACCGTCTCGGAATCTCTAAGCAGGTTTGATTCAAATCAAAATCTATATGCTTTATACTGTCCAAGTTCTTAAGAACAGCGTTACTTTTTATAACCAAACGTCAAATGTGAAAAATCATACAAATCGGGGCGAAGATAGAAAAGATACCGTGGTCTCTAATTGTACAAAGATAAACCCGCGACTTTGCTCGATTAAAATAATTAAGTTTATTCTAAGCATATATTACATACGTCTACTATCCGATTATTATAAAATAAATCAAATGTCCCTTTTATTGCAAAAAATAAAGACAAAAATAAAAAGTTTTTATCATCTTTGCTTCTCAGAAACATTGACGACAATGATTTCCTATAACTAAAAAAAAAGATAGTTAATCTTACAAATAAATGCTGTCGCAAAAACGGATTTTGCATATTCAACTCGCAAAGTTTGGACTCCCAAGTAAAATACCTTAGTAAATCTTAGTAGATGTCCATTTCCATCGGTCCATTATCCATATTTCCTACCTCCTGGGGTTGAAATGGATTTCTATACAGTGGACAAGTTTCGTTTGTCTTCTTTCAACCCCCAAATCGGTAGGTATTTAATAACGCAAATTGTGTTTTTCTAGAGACCCCTAGACGATCAATAAATAATATTGTGTAATTTTACGAATTACGCAATGTTTTTGATCGTTTAAGGAGTGTATTGAAACTAGTTGTGATAACTACTTTGTGAATCCTCCTAAATTTAAATTTACATTAACTTTATTGTAATTAATTAAATTGAAATTAATAATAATTTAGTTGTTTATTTGATTAGTTTTTAATTTTTGATTAATTTAATGTATCTGTGATTAAATGATGATTAATTTGACTCGTAGATAGTGTCATGATCCCATTGCTGTAGAAATTCTGGGATTTTTGCCCAAAAAACTGCGACAAGTAGTCCTCTCTCTCTTCAACCTTACGCTACTTCAAGAGTTCTGATGTGACCGAAGCAGGTGGAAATCTGAGAGGGCAAGGTCATGGCTATACGGTGGATGCATTAACACTTTCCAGCCAAGCTCTCTCAATGTTTGCTGAGTGGCTAAAGATGTGTATGGTCTGGCGTTATCATGGTAAAAGATCACACCCTTTCTGTTTATCAGCACAGGCCGTTTTGTCTCAATTGCTTCCTTTAATCTCATCAGTTGCTGGGATTAGAGGTCAGAACCAATAGTTTCCCCCGGCGGCAAAAGTTCATAATGCTCATAATACCTTTCCAATCCCACCATACACACAAATGGAAACACGGTTTATGAGGTTTCTTTCCGTAAGATCATGTGGCACCCAAATGTCGAGCTTTTTGTGGTACCCAGACGTTTTAAAATGACTTACAACCGTTTTGTGACCAATACCTAGTTCCTCAGCAATGTCATAACTACTGATGTGTCGATCTTGCTCCACTTTTTCACAGATGGCATTGACTTTATCTGTAACTGGGCGACCAGAGCGAGCTGCACCTTTCACGTTAAAATTTCCAGACTGAAAACGCTTGAACCAACTTTGTGCTATCATTACCGATACCGCATTAAATCCATAAACGGCATAATTCTTTTTCTTCTGTCGTATTTAGGGTATGTCGACATACCGACCTGTATATATGTATATTTAATAATTTAATTGAAATGGTTTATTTGATTATTTTTTATTTGAATTTGTTTGATTGGTTAATTTGAGTATGAATTTGAATTAAATTGAAGTTTTATTTAATTAATTATATTTTTATTTAGATCTGATTGATCAATTTTAATTTATCTTAGTCTAAATTTAAGTCCTTCTCTCTCCTAATGGCTATGCCCTACAGGGTCCACAATGTTCTCATAGTTTAAAGTCACCAATTTCTAAACACATTGAGGAATACCATAAAGTATTGAGTATAGTTTGGGTGCAAGGCGCCATTCAATAATATTAACTAATGAGACTAATGACTAATGAGACTATCCTACAATTTTATTGTAAGTCTCGGGGCCACCTTAAAATATTTTATTGTACTTGTATACTACATATACAATTTAAGCTGAGTGCTGTGTTAATTACTTCACGAACCTATAATATGTTTTAGATTGTTTTGACAATTACATATTAGGGTTTTAACAAGAAACATCGTATATCCCACACGCTAAATAATATAACCGTAACTAATTGATAAGCGACAATTCCCCTTTCCTCATTATGGCTGTTAAATATAAACATTGCTTAAAATTATTTACCACTTTCTAACATTTTTGAAGTTCTAATTGTTAGAAAAGGACAAGAGATTTAAAGTAATCGTAAACGACGATTACTTCTAACTTAAATTATTTAAATTTAAATGATTGGCCAAGCTTGTTGAGAGTCCACTCTTATTTATGTGATGTAGTTCCTCACTACTTGTGACTTGCGGTAACGGTTTTATTATCCCTTGGTCACCTTCTATGAGATCCCCGGGAAGCGTGGTGCTGTTTTAAAATCGTCTCACACCACACGGCCATATTATTAATTTAACACACAAGTTGTTTAATGATCTTAAAATAGTCTAAAACATTATGCAGTTTACCTTTAAAAAATCCAATTTAAATTATACATTTATTTTCATTAACAAGTCCGCTAAAAATAGATTGTACAATACTTGGCAGGTGTACTTTGTTTAATTTCGAATGAGTATACTGCTTTGAGTAAATTTAATTAGCAAAAAATTAAGCGTATTATATCCTAATTGAATTGACTTGACGTTAAATTATGTTTTTGTGGTATACGCATATTATATTATATTATCTATACTATATTATATGTATATATCTATATCTATATATATCTATATTATATTATCTATATTATCTCGTGATTGTGGATTAGCTTTAGAAAAAAGATACGTTAGGTACAGAAGCGAACACTCGTTTATATGCGTAATAAATAAATACAATTTGTTACTTATTTAGTAGTAAGAGATTCACCTGAACCTTACCTACGACCCTTTGTCAAGCACGACAATTCTGTCATGTTGTCCTTCAAGATTAAATACGAGAAATATTGTCTTCTTTCGTGTTCTTCTTTTCGCTTTAAAGTGTCAAAATCCGTAATATATATAATTAAGATTCCGCTTCTGTACTTTTTTACGTGGGGAAATAAATATACCGTTTATTTCCGATTTGGAAGTAGACTTTTATCATTTCACATATCTTCCAGACTTATCTTACAAGTGAAAATTGTATGAATGTCAACAACGATCTTGTACCGTGTTTTATGCAACTTCATAATTATAATTGAAATACAGTGTGGGAGTATTTTAAATAAGGCGTAGTAAACATGTACATTTTACAATCATAGAGGACTAGAGGATAGGTGGACTAGAGTCCACCTGACTACTATATTCCAAATATAGATATTTGCCTACCATCTTCTTTTGTAACAGAAATTCAGACTTGGTCTGATGGTTTTGAAAATATAGCGAAGTTGAGACAAGGTGAACAAAAAGCGTTTCGGGTATAAACATTTAGCATAATCTAATTTGTATATTATCCATCTATGTTGTGTACTAATTGATAACTATTTTGTCTATTCTAGAAAATATTATAGTTAGTTTTAATTTTATCTGTTTAAAATTCAAATTAATTCAAGATCCATTAATCTATAACCTGACATGATGGTATTACAACTACGTTACGTTACAAACAACAACACCATTATAGCTAAAGCCATTCCATTTTAGTTCTTATTGTTAATATTTAAAGGTTAACAATAAGTTTGCGTTTAACCGACTGCACTTCAAGTAAAGTATAAATTACTCTAACTCCTTTTTTATGTTTGACCAAACTATTTTTAACTTGAACTAAGTTTTAGATACCGCAAAATAATTCTGTAGTTATATTTAGAAAGTCCGCGAAGTTGTTTATACGAATACATAGTCATTGTAGTTATGACAGTAAGTAAAAGACACATGTTGAATATATTTATCAATTACAATTAAGAATTTTGAAAACTATACCTAAAAGTTAAAGGCGCAACACAAAAATAACCCTTACTCCAATTTATTCAAGCACTGCAACCACTTGGACGTGTTTAGTAAAATTAAATTGTCAGTACTGATTAATGAAATTGAAAATAAGCATCTTTTAAAAAAGAACACTAGACCTGGGCACTTAGAGATACGAAAATCCTAAGTACAATAACGTATATGGAACGAGATCATGACAATACATCCTACCTTCAATACTTAACGAAACGATAAAATTAATCAATTTCATAGTGGGTCTAAATCTTATTTAATTAACGTAGGTAAGTAACAAGAACTACTCGCCACCTACATATAAACCTTGAGGGTTTCTGTAGGTGACTTACATAGTAAGTTAAAAATTGCATTATTTTCTTTTGGCCATAGAAATAAATGAAAAAGGCATTTAATTTATTTTTTTCACTTTTATCGCTGTTCTACTTCTTAGGTTTAATATAAATTTACGTATGTGCATTAACAATATGTGGATTTTTTTTAGATTACTTAATTGAGAAGAAAGGGATCAGTCTTACCGAAAGTAAAATATTGTTATACCTACAACTCTTATATAACAGTAATTTCATTATAAATATTAGTGACCCAATTTTTATATTATAGCCGTGTATTTTTTAATAATACTCTCATTGTTCTTTTTATTTCTTTTTGTTGTCCTTTTTGCTTTTCTACTTTCGTGATTGCACCACCGTCATTATATCTTTATACTTCTAAAGATTGGCTGGAAGACAACGCCATGTAGCATTTAAGCCTGCCCATTGTGCAATAAAATGTTAAATAAATAATATGTATACATGTTTCTACAGGCGGGATTGGATGCAGTTATATTGCAAATTAAGTCAGCTGTGTGGTTGCAATAAACTAAGTTGTGGCAATGAAAACTAATATATCGACTTTTTGGCGGGAACTCGAGAAGTGAAGTTGAGTTTTTGTACGATTACTATAAAAATTGTATATTGTGCATTTTGTGATTTAATAGTGATAGTTTATTAAACTTCAAAGTGTTTTTTTGTGCATAATGTTTGTGATACTTAAATAAAAGCATTGTACTCCGTTTTTCATGTGCTTCCATGAATGTGCATGTGCAGAAGAGGAGTCCTCTTCTGTCCTCAGTAAACCTACTATCCCATTACGGAGCGACGCCTGACTTACTTCGTTCGATGGACGTGAACATTGACAGAATACGTTTTAGACTTTAAAATTGTTAATTACGAAGAAAACTTGACAATGACAGAATGTGCTCATTGCACCATTGCCATATATATAATAAGAAAATGACTAATATATCTTCAATATCACTTTCTTGTGGCATAGTATATACCTATTCGACATGTCATGTTGCTAGTTGGTATAGTATAGAACTACGGTTCAGTTACCACCTTCGATCCACTTTCGATTTATCATTGGCTTTATTGGATCCTCAAGTCCATAGAAACTTGCTATTGGAGCTATTGCTAGATACTGCTTTCAACTTTTCTTGGTTACACGAAAATTCTAACAATTTTTCCTTCGTCGCCGCTGCCAGATAAATTATATAGGTTATACCAAAAGCATCGTCTAATTCCTATGGAAAAGCTGCTACATTTTTATCGAGTAATTAAAGGCATTTTTTCTATTATTACTACTGGAATACAAAACAAAATGATCCAAATACATACAGAGCAAAAGTATCGAATCAATTATTTTAAGATTATTTAATTTTATATATAGATTTTTAAGAACAAACATTATAAAATATGAAATTATAGCACATAGTGAAACAGCCCCTCCCCCTTTTTCGGGGTTAAACTAAAAGTGCTTTCCATAACGGTAGTCGTCAGATTTTCACGGGCGGCACATTATGCGGAATCATAGAGTATTATACCCAATAGAGCGGTAATACTGGCCATCCAATTCCGAAACTGATCAGTGATTTGCCTATAATAAATATCAACTCTCACATGCACCAAAATAGTATAGCACCAGAAAGTGACCTGTGTGTACGTCTCCGTATAATTATAAAACACGAGATTTGCTGTTAAAATGTCTTCCTGTTCGATTCGTTGGTGTGGTAAAAATAGTAAAACATCGAACTCTAAAACAGACGGCATCACATTTCATCGGTAAGTAACAATAAATATAGAATTTTTCAATTCACATCCATTTTATCACGGCTCAAGCTAAACTGGTCACCTCAAAATGAAACAATTGACAAGTATCTATGCGTCTTGTTTTTACCTAGTTACAACCTCGTTGCATCATCTCTTTCTATTTCTACGAACTTGTTACTAGTGTTGGACTAAGAAAATGAAATTATGTTTCGATATTTACGAGTAAAGTAGGTATATTTATTACATTTTATCTAAAAAAATAACTTTGCACTTATTTTTAATGTCCATTGTCGATCTAACGTCGTAGTGCTGGACATATTATGTTTATCGATTTTTTTAAGTATATCAGATCTTGATCGAAAAATACGGTCTATTAGGCAGTAGTGTAGATATGATTTTAGAAATAAGTAGGTGACGTTATTTGACAATATCGACACCTGAACGTTTGAGGTCATCGTTTACTTTCTAGAATAAAAAAGTAATAGGAAAACCAAAACGATCTTAATATTTTGATGGAAACTGTCGAGCTTTCGCAGTTTTCAGAAAATGTAATAGAATACATAGCAGGATATGTGTCTAGCGAACTAGTTAAACGCATTAAATGTGGCACTTGTGTAGAAGCGTTGGTATGTTTGTCAGAAAACAAGAGAAGTCTAATTTATTACAGAGATAAGTGTGGCTTAATATATCCTTCGGTTAGTGTGCAAAAAATCTGCCGTCGTTCTGAGCAATTTATAAAAAAAAATTTCATTAATAGCGTGGACAAAAGAAAATATACAAGCGACTTCTTAGTCCACAAGACTGTCAGTAGCTTTGTAGGAGAATTATTTTTTCCCGAATATCAGTACCACCAATACTACGCAGAAGAGACAGACCATTTAATTGATTTGGCTAAAAGTGTAATGAAAAAATATATAGATACAAGGCTAGCATTCCTTAGCAAAAGGAGGCAATATAATGAGAAAGAAGCTGTAAGAAGAATTTACACGAAATTAATTCATGTTAAAAACCAGTAACGCAATGTATAATAATTACCATTATACCGATTTAAATTGTTTTATTAAATGATAAGTACCTATAAAAATGTTGTTTTATCTTCACAACGTTATTTAATTAAATACAACTATTTAGGAAGTTTTCCTATCATCTAAATTTTCCATGTGCTCTGTATTCCGTAAACTATCAATTTTGTTCACTCTTGTTGGGTAGTATTTAATAGTTGGAATAATGCTATTTTAATTATTTTATTCATTTAATTTTAAATATTTACGTATACATTGTATCTCTATAAAAAAACAAGAGAGTGTTATTTACCATGCCGTCCCACTAAACAATTTCTTTCGATATCGATATTTGCGTGCCCAACACTAGAGTTTATGTTTGACCTTGGGTCGACCAATCAGAGCGCAGTTGTCACCGCGGTGATTTGACGGAAATATTTTCAAACAAAATGAGTAGCATTTCGTCTGTGCGGAATCAACTCCTTCTTACACGTGGAACCATGGAACTATCGAGGTCATTGCTGGCTTATGTTGAATTTATTGGCAAATTATAATGAGACTCATAACAACTGTAAACTGTAATTTGCTTTGCATACATAAAATATAAATGTATACGAATGTATGTATATTTAATAGATAATTTTACGCGTCTCAATGGGTCAACTGCAATTATAAGTAACTGTGTTCTTTCCAACTGTCTTTAATGTTTTAGACGGGTTTACGTTCCAGATAATGACACGTGAAATTAATGAATAATTAACATAAGTACCCGTAACACTTCTGCAGATTGTTTTGTTTAAACTTTATACGTTGTTAAAACAAATTAATAATAAAATAAATAGAATTTTAGAAAATAGCTAATTTGAATTTCATCGTCATAAATTAAACTAATAATAATTAATTTTGTCGCTTGGGTCTCTGTAAATTTGCAGCATACATTATTTTGTCGCTTAGGTATCTGTAAATTTGCAGCATACATTAATTTGTCACTTGGGTCTCTGTAAATTTGCAGCATACATTAATTTGTCGCTTAGGTCTCTGTAAATTTGCAGCATACATTAGTTTGACGCTTGGGTCTCTGTAAATTTTCAGCATACATTAATTTGTCGCTTGGGTCTATGTAAATTTGCAGCATACATTAATTTGTCCCTTGGGTGTCTGTAAATTTGCAACATACATTAGTTTGTCGCTTGGGTCTCTGTAAATTTGCAGCATACATTAATTTGTCGCTTGGGTCTCTGTAAATTTGCAGCATACATAATGAATAATCAAATGAACATTTCTGTTGTAACATGTCATACCCATTATGCTTCTCTAAGTAGCGTTTGCTATGAGGACTCCTATGTTAAAACATAGGATGTTCCCATGTTAATTGTTTATTCATTTTTATGTTGAAAAAAGTTTTAAAATATCTTCTTAACAAATATATTATTGATCGATATTAAGCCCACTACAGGATACATTCTCCTCCCCTTGCAATGCCGAAGAGATTTTCCACCACTTGATTTTTAATTACGCGGCTCTAGTGCGATTTGGTTGACATTATACATGTTCCAGATTTATTTTTAATTCTCTATGATATAAATGGACCTAAATATCGGCTATACAAAATAAATAGAAATCATTTACATAACGTTTATATTATTAAACAAAGAAACTCCTTAAAACCTTTATTTATCACGACCTTGAAACTAGCAGAAAGTTGAAGAGCCTTGAAAAGGCCTTTCTATTAAGATTTTCATTATGATAAAAAGAGCGTCTGACGATCACACACTGTCGTCTTTTCGTGCTGCATTGAAGTAAGAAGTTAAAACAATAGCGCACCTACTTATCCAGTCATACAATCACTTCACGTACTCACACTATCTTTATTACTATCTAGACCTAGTTTGTACTCGTTTACTTGACAATTGCCACGTCGTGATTTAGAAATTTGACCCTACCATGGTCACTTTCCACGGCGTTTTCACATTTATTACCCTCTTTAACTATAAACTTAACATTTGCCGCCTCCTTGGAGAAGTCGGTCTGTAAAGACTTTATAACGGACTTTACAATATTTATTACATGAACTGCCTTTTGCTAGCGGTTTCGCCTGCATACATCTTTGCGCCATGGAAACTTCTTTTTTGTATCAACAATTGCTTCTTCTGACAGGTCTTAACAGACCTTATTGACCGGTTGACACGTCTGCGAAGACGAACAGACTTCAACAGAATTAAAAATTAATATAGTTAGTACCAAACTCAATTGTGAGCTAGCTGTCAATAGTGTTAACTCGCTGATACAACCAAAGCTATTATTTATTTAAAGTTTATATATAAATAATCACATTTCGTATTTTAATTACGAATGTCATGAAAAAAAGCCTAATTATGTTTGTCGTAATGCCATTTCCTTGGAAATTGGCATTAGTATCACAGATTAATCAACACGAAACAGCTGTTCAATTTTTGTTCTTATCCCTAGCTTGTTAAGCGCACCACGGTCAATATATCGCATAATTGAAATCAGTTCTAGATTCAGAAATCCTCACTCTGAAACAGTTTTGCAAGCATAGTAATATTCAGGACAAGACAGGCTTAGGTAGTATTGTATGTATTCAGATCTATAAATGCATGCATGCCGGGAATAAGTCGACAATTCAAAATCAATTGTTTTTCAAGGGCATAGTTTAAAAGTTTAATGTTTGTGTTTTTCACTTTAAATATCGAGATATCACTTTAATGCTAAAATCAATTTCTCTAAAGCTATCTAGTATTGAAAGTTATGTTTTTATTTTAAATTCAAAGCGATACAAAGTGTTAGCACTTATTTTTTTTTAATTTTATATATCTCGATTAATTAACTTATTCGTGCCATGCACGGAAATAAACAAATTACAGTATTGTATTACAACATCTACAATATGTAGATGTTTTAAGAAATCAATACGGAGAGATTTTAATTATGGGCCTCTCGTACTTGGTTGTTACTAAATTAGAATGTATAAACAGCAAAATGTTAAGTAATTCTCTCGTAAATCATATGAAATGTAAATACATTCTCGTTAATACATATGAATGGACATCTTAAAGTTTAGAATAATTATATCTAAGGTTATAAAAAGTAATAATAGTGTATAAAGTTTTATGAGGCGGTCCTAATTTCTTAAATTGCATATACTTGCTAATTCCGACTACTATAAAACGGTATTATGGGCCCTTTCAAAAAGATTTCATCTATAAGGAACCTCCATAGACATACATAGACAACGCCAGTTCGTGAAATTGAATGGAAACCAAGCGTCTTACTTATATTGTACCTACGACGAAGTCACAAGTAAATTATAGTGGTGAGAAACAACTCACCAATGAAACAAAACAGGTCCCTTGAATCTGTTCACCACTTTGACGAATTTTTACAATTACAGTGCAATAGATATTTTTGTCTTTTGTAACAACGACGAGCAGCGCGAGGAGTAGGAACTTAGCGCTAACTTCGGGCACGCAGCGAACGGACCAGTTTGCTATATCCATCCCTCTACATCTGAGGGAACTTCACTCTCCAAAGAATAGAGTCTATACTTAAACATTAGTGGCATTAAATGATTCGGAATTGTTTTACGACTATTTCAAATCGCTAATTAATGATTCACTCGTAAAGATTTCAAATCTTCCTTTTGCTATAGTCTTCAATGATAGTCTCTTGAAGCAGGTTTATGGGTGTTATATACGTATCATTATTCTCTTCACGTATTAATACAATAAGCAAAAGCAACGATAAAACTGATGAGTATAAATTCTTTGTACTATCAGTTTTGAAACCATTTACTCCTCTAGCTTTCCTCTAAGCCTTCCTTTGTGTGCAATATGACAAATGGGCATAATCTTTAGTTTCGTCCACATCGGATTAAATAATAAAAAGATAAGCATTTATTTCACTCATTGTCAGTCAAATAACTTAATTACTGTCACAGTAATGGAGTTACAGTTACACTTTTATTTGGATTATAATTTTTTTTTATCAAAATTTCAAAATAAAATATTGCCTATACTAGACACGGATAATGTAGCTTCCTATTTATGAAAAAAGAATTTTTGAAATCGGTTCGTTAGTTCCAGAGATTACCCCCAACATACCTACAAACACAATTTTACCTCTTTCTTATATTAGTATAGGTAAGCAACTTTGTCAGACTTTCGGAATATAGCCTGTAGGTCCTTGAATTGAATTAATTTAATGTAGACTCGGCCAATGATAATGTTGAGCATTTCGAAGTTGAGTTTCAAGTTGAATTTTCTAAAACATAAAAGCGATTTTCGCTTGCAAATGTAACTAATCGTATCAGTTTATATTTGGAATTTTATCACTGTTTGTTCTTTCAAAGGATTCGAACTCGAATTGCACAATTTTCATGGGCCCACCGTTCATTTCAATTAATTAAAATATCAATTGAAATATAAAAAATGAAATAAAATAATTATGGAACCTGCTCTTCGCGCCAACGGCCTTAGCTGTGGTATTGAATCTATGTGTTACATAGGTAAACAATTGGTAAAGGGGCGTTTCCTTATTTAATATCAATCAATATACGATGTCAATGTTTATTTTCTAAGGTTTGTAAAGGTCAAGTTTGTTTTATTACTACGTGCAATATTCACGACTCCCCGCTTATTGACTCCATATTAAGTACCTATTTTAATGTTGTTGAATGTTCAAACTAATCATTGTTTTATTACCTAATAGTTAACCTTGTTTGAACAATATGGGTTACTGAGGTGGAGGCCTTGTAGGCCTTTTATTGAAAAGGATTTCACACTGTTGGAGGCACAGACCGATTAGTTTATAATTGAAACGTTTCACAAAAAACTTTAACCGCCATTATAACTTTTTAGACTTTCGCGTTTTGTACATATTTTATATATTGTTAATCGGTTCTAACACATATAATTAAAGGCTTTTGTTTACCTTTTATTTTTACTCGACGTATCGCCACGTGTTACTCGTAACTATGGACGATGTATATTAACACGCACCAAAGCGTCAAGTAGAATTAGACCCGGTTTTAGACGAACTCTTATAACTGATTATGAAGGGCAAGATCGCTGGAAAGAAAGCGAGTTGGTCGCAGGAAAAGTCATGGCTGCGTAACATATGCGAGTGGACTGGCATCGCGACTGCGGCCGAACTGTTTCGCCTCGCGAGAGATACGGCAAAATATTCGTAACTGATTGCCAATCTTCACTAGTTCGAGAGACACCACAAGAAGAATATTCTTCTTCTTCTTGTGGTGTCTTGACCCGGTTTACAATATAAAACCCTCATTATAGTCAGGACAAAATGAACTTGTTGTTTTGTAATTCGTGAAATTATAAGCTTTTCTAATTCAGTTTCTATTGTATTATTCGTAGTTTATATCTTGTCATTTTCAAAAATTTGTATATTTGTTATGTCAAAAATACATTAAACTTTTCATTGGCTAGACATCGGTTTCGATGTAGAGTTCACTAGTTATAAGCAAAAATCGGCCCCAAATCAATGAAAGTAAATAATTTTCTTTTGCCTCACAAAGTAGATCTGCTACAGCAATTCTAATTCGCAGCAATCCCTAACAATTTCACAGGTCTAATCAACAGGAACGACATGCTTATATATTTTAGATCGGTCAACATGAATTGTGTTCGATATTGTATCTTTGAATATTTGTGACATTAGTTGTGAATTTGGGCCTCTAGTGGTCAGAACCTGCATAATCCTCATAGACACACTATAAATCAATGGTGATTCTTAAAAAAATCCATAATAAGAAATATCACTATCGAAATACTGTCGTCGCCTCCTGTAGAATATATTTTTCCTATTTCTTGTTTGACGTACTGTTTAATAAGACTACATTCGATAGTAAAACCGTGTGATTCGACTATGCAATCATTAAATTTAAATGATTGCCCGTCCCAATCTCCATTAGCATATTAGATGACACTGACATGACATGTAATTGACAGTGATAAATAACATGGAGCTATCAATCATTTCTCGACGAAGTAAACTCCGTTATTTGGCTACAGTTTTCAGGGAACAAGTCGAGTAGGTACTGACAAATAATTGATGCTAATTACACTTTTTTATACAAAAAAGGCGGCAGACGAGCATATAGTCTACCTACTGTCCGTGTAGCATATAGTCTGGTACGTGGATACTGTCGTCCATAGACATCCGCGATACATGCCAACATCAGTCCAGAATGACAAACGTTGGTACGCCTCCTAATGAGCTGCCTACCTTTGCAGATTAAGAAATGGATTGGGAACATGGGGAGGGATAGGATGGAATGGGAATAGGCTCTGGCATATATCACTCACTACCGAAACACGTACTTAGTATAGGTAAAGCAGGTAGTCTTCTGTGAGAGAGGGGTAACGTGGCCAGTGGAATGCGCCCAGCCGCGGCTGTAGGAATGCAGCATGCACTCTTCCCCTTACACACAAGACACAGCTCCCATAGACCCTTTTGTGGTTCATGCCATAAGACTAGCGAACAAGCTCCTTGTGCAAATTACGAAATGCGATTCTGCTACTTCTTTGGAGTTTAATAAAAAAAATATGGTCCAATCCCGGGATTCTAGTACTGGATTTAAGTAATGTACAGTTAACCAATAATAATGTTAACCACTCAAAGTTGAGTTTCAATCTGACTCTTCTAAAAGGCAGCGGCGATTCCGCTTGAAAATTGAACTTGAACTTTGTTCAACAAATTCTACCTACAGTGAAGTAACAATAATTATTTCATTACGTTTTTCCGACAGACAAGTTTGTCTATGCGTGTGGTTGAAATCGGAACTGAACGATTATTTGATAAACTGGAACTAGAATTCATAGTGGAGTCAAAAGTTACGCGTAAATAATAGTTTGCTGAGTTATACCGTTGCTCTCAGGCATAGTATTCTCGAGAAAGCCAATGTTTAGGTTTCAATTCCACACTGTACGCTAATAATATGAAAGTGACCCTGTATTACCTTGTATGTATCATTATGGGTCAATTTATTTGTATGAGTTAGTAGCAATTTTGTAGTCCTATCCAAAGGTAATATTTACTCGGTAGCAATTTTGCGTGTTGTTATGTTTTGTGGTAACAAAACGTAATTACTCCTGCCCCCATCCCATTCCGTGCACCTCAGTCTCTTTCATATTAATTCTAAACATGTTAAGATGTTTAGAATTAACCTAGTTTGAATTAGGGATTACATCTTTAAAAAAAACGTATCTAATTTTACACATCTATTGAACTCCTACTTGTACATGACATACTTACTCGTAAGTATGTACAAGTATGAGAAAAGTGGGTCATTGCAGTGAGTGACATTGACAATATTATATATTTTTTGCATTTTGTTTAGCATTCTGGCCCCCAAAGACGAATTCGTCCTTTACAAGAAATCGCTATGTATCTTTGCCTAAATAAATTACAATACGAGCTCTTGAATTGAGAACACTAACATTTAACATAAAACAGTTTAGCTACAAATTGAGTTACTAATGAATTTATATCTTTTAATAATAATGTCATACTTTAATTGCAGTAATTAATTAATATACGTCTTCCAATATTGCACATACTATTGTGCCGTTATGCAATATTTTTAAAAAAGTGGAGAGTAATTTATACTGGCGCCAGACACTTAATACAAATTAGATAAGAACGAACAAGTAATTAATGAATTTCTAGCCCAAAGCTATCATCACTATCATAGATTTTTTTTTTGGAAATGGTTAAATTTTTGTGGTCCTAATGACCTTTCAAGAGTCACCGGACATGTACGGTTTAGGGCGAGCGCAGAAGGCGCTCAACCAGGAGCGAAGGTGTGTGCAACAACAAACCTAAGGCCTTCCGCGCCGGTAGACCGGCGGAAGGAACGGTCCTCGGCTTAGGGCGTTGCTTTGAGAGTGTACCGCGGACGTCCTCGTCACTATCATAGAGAAAACGGTTATGATATATTCTTTACCTCACACCTCGTTAATTTCGACTTAAAAAAATCATATTTATTCCATCCAAGTACATTCAAACATTGACATAGACAAAAATACCACTCACTGATAGCTCTCTACAAATAGCGAAATTCTACGCAGGCTCGTGAACATTTTTGTTTGCATTCATTTTGGTCGGTTGCCCGCATCAGTGGGCAAACATTGTCAAAAAGACACCAAATGTCCCAGCTTGGTATGTGAACACACTTCTGATTACCTATTTACTAATCAAACTACAGCTTTTTAGAAAGAAAGTTGTAGACGATCATATAGTTTGTCTAATGGTAAAAGGTTACTGTTGCCCATAAATACTCCCATATAACAACTTACAAGACATATAGACACTACGAGTTTCTGGTTTGATCATTAGATAAACTGATATTTTATTTATTTATTAAGTCGCAGAAACAGAATGTTACATTTTATAACCACTCACTTAATATATATTAATTACAGCATGGGTTTTATAACATGGTTATGTATATTATTGCCACAGACAACGTAACACATAAAACGTATGAGTAATACCTAAAAGGTTAAACATAATAAAACAATAAACTAAGATGATTATAAAAAAAATGCATAAATAAAGCCCTTTACACATAATTAATCTACGATTATAGATTTTATAAACGCTTATGAAGTCTCCTTTAAGCGTATTTTATATGCTTCATTGAGGAATCGATGCAGTGATTGATAGATCCATAACCCCATAAAATCCCTATATTCCTATAAAAACCACAGCAGACTCATGTAAGATTATTTTTTGACTAATATCAAAGCTATCAAACATCTTTGATGTGGCTAATGTATATATTATACGGACTGTTTATAACTTACATAGTCTATAGTTTTTTTTTTAAATATAGACAAACAGCTGTACGCGTAAGAACTCACGACCAAGATTTTGGCTTTAACCACATCGCAGATTAAACTGACTTTATTAAACGTATTCTGTACATATAGATATCTATTGTAGTACTTTTGTAACACTATTTTTTCGCTGGCTCTATATGGGGGCCTAGGCGTTCGTGTGGACTTGATCTCAGCCTTTCTAACGTCCCACTGCAGGGCACAGGCCTCCCTTACATAATCACCAGGGGATTTCGGGCCACAAATCATAATACACCACGCGGGCCCAATGCGGATTAATGGATACATATGCGCCAGATTCTTTTTAAATCCTGGAACATGCGAGCTAGTAATAATTAATTTGTTTAATAAAGCGTGGACCTAGCACATGTTATTTTCCTTAACATGGCCTAGCCATTGTTGCAGTTATGCAGATAACATGTCGACCTTGCTGAATTTACTTAAATTATACATTAACCTTTATTCGGTGCTAAAATTATGGATGACCTTTATTTTTTCTTACAAAAGCAGGAAGCGCTAAATGAAGTCGGAAGTTTTATGAACTATCATTAAATATACTTTTCAAGGTAAAGATAATATTATACTAGCGTATGTAGCCAAATAATTTCTATGTGTGCTTTATTGATAACGCATTGAGATACCTATTCCTGCTAAACCTATTCTGAACTTATAGTAATGTATTTATATTATATAGTATTTTACTGTATTTAAGAAATCTCAATGGAGCAATCTAATACAAAGAAAAAATATATACAATACAACAATGAATTTTTTTTATCCTGAATTTAGCCTCAATTTGTGTCCCAAATTTGGGCAAAGGCCTCCCCTCTTTATTCTGTTCTGTTAAACAGACCGTTCTGTTTAAAGCTATGCTTACTGTAGATTTTTCATGCCGTCTCCTGACTGCAAACCTTATTTATAATTTTTGTACAAACATTTTTCAGGCTTTGTGTTTAGCAAATTTGGTAGACTAAAAAAAAAATGGCAATAAAGAAAATTCGTACACAGCCTGTACCTATATATTTTTAAAACCAGTCACACGACTAACTCACAACTTTTCCGACGATATTACGAGTATAACAAGAACATAACTCAAATGCTGTTGATCTAAAACAGTACATCAGTTCATACTATTTATTACTTTACTATCACTCAATTGGAGCGAAAGCGTCATTCTATAGATTATAATATCACTGTCGATCTGATGATGAAGAAGAACAAGCAAATCGTAAATGTGATCGTTATCTTTTGATTGACTTCATAAATGTAGGTGATTGAGTTATTGTTGTATTTCGAAGCATGCTGTTTTATGAGTGGTAACCTTTTTTTCTGTTTCTTCTGGTACTTCTGCTATTGTATAAGTAAATATGAAAGCACTTAGGCGCATTTTTATATATCATATTTATATTATTGTTTCTTATAGAAAGAATGTGACAAACAGTGTACCTGGTGGTAAGTGAATACTGTCACCCGTGGATACCCGCGGTACATGCACGCCCACGGATCCTCTGCCTACCTTTGTTGATGTAGGAATGGATTTGGAGAAAGACAAAAATGAAAATTTACACCTTTGAGAAAGATGAAGGTTTTGAACTCTACGTATGTTTTTCAAATTTATTGAGTATGGTGGGTCTATTTATTGAAAAGCGTGAAAATTACTGTAATACTCGAGAAACAATGCCGAATCGCTTTCTTCGTACGACATTTTGAAAAAGCGCGCGAAAACAAAACACGTTTACACCTGACGCGTGCGCGACAGCAAGTGGTGACGTTTTGTAAGATGATGTTCTCCGACCGTTCTATAAACCTTAGGATGTAGGATGGTCGGATGCTTCCGATCATCCGATTTATCAATAGTAATAATTTTAGGACGATTGCTTTATACATTTTACAATTGTATCCAATAAATTAGGATCGGATGATCGGAAGGTGTAGGGCGTGTTTATGACGATTATGGTGCGAAACAGCTTCGTGATTGTAAGGGTAACGCTGTACAGCTGTGTTACTGTGGGCTGTTACCAATGAAATGTTATCGGACTTAATACAATCAGAAGAACAAACGGTTTTTTTCTGTTTTTTAAGACTCCACTCTC
This sequence comes from Sesia apiformis, assembly GCA_914767545.1. Classification (NCBI taxonomy): domain Eukaryota; kingdom Metazoa; phylum Arthropoda; class Insecta; order Lepidoptera; family Sesiidae; genus Sesia; species Sesia apiformis. The sequence goes on from OU611968.1 coordinate 5,078,326, forward strand.
ATTCGAGACCGTAGCAAATCTCTTATTTAGAAAAAAAACGATTACTGACCATTATAAAAACAATCTTCTGCTTCGGCAAACGTATAAATTAATCGAAAATTACAACAAAAATGCGTTTTCAATTGGAAAATAGGCACTTCTATTTCTAAACGTGGAATTCCAATTAAAAATACAATTCACAATTTATCTTGTGTGATTCGAAAGTTGTCGATTGATCAATCTGATCAACGATCATTCTTTTATCGAAATAAAATTAAACGATCGGCTAAAGATCATTAATCATGATAATTTTTTTATTCGTCTTACGAATAATCACTAATATTTACTCGATTATTATCTAGCTAGTACTCTTAGACCCACATTTTACTCTTGTATTCATAAACTTATAAAGTGTTAAATGTAATGATTAATTTTAGCCTAAAATAATACTGACAACCGACTACTGAAACAATTATTTATTTTTTATTGCCGGAAAGTCTTAGAATGTCTCCTTTCTATGTAGAAATTATGATTTATGATAAAAAATGACATATCATTATGTTTATTTTCTTGTTTTTATCGGCATCTTGACCACCTTTGAACCAGATTTCAACAAGTTTAAAAAAAAACCGTTATACCATATTTTAAAAATTTATTGACCGATTTTGATAGCATCTAATTTTGGTTACCACGTATTATATACGTGTGAACACAATAATGAACACTGCAACAAAATGGACTCAATTATTTCCAAGATTTGATCGAGTAAAAAGACAGATAATTGTGTAGGTATATAAACTATGCTTTATAAATCTTTACCTACTCGAGTAATCATAACAGAAATGAATTTATTACTATTTATACTTATACCTTACCATATCATCAGCCTGTGTCTCTCCACTGCTGATATAGACCTCTCCCGATACTATCCACCACACGCGGTCTTCTGCCCTTCTCATCCAGCCACTACCGACAAATTTCTTCAAGTGGTCCACCCGGCCGCAGCGCGTCCCACACCGTGCATCCCGGTACGTGGTCTCTATTCAAAAACTCGTCTAACCCATCCATTATCCAAAAGCGACCCGTTTCCATTAAACCATTAAAGCCCGAAACCATTAAAGCGTTGAACTTCATATTTTTTTTATCATTAAATCAAATTAACTATAAGTAGATAAACTACATATATACAGGGGAGGCGTCGAATCTTTTTTTTTTTTCGTAACACTACTGTGTTTTATGTGGGCAGAAATGAGAGATTATGGCTGTGACCATATACGAAACCATATATAGGATTCCTAATTGATTACGGAACCCTAAAAAATACACACATAATTAATAGAGACATATCACCCTAAAGAGCTATACCTACTCCTTGTTGATAATAATCGGTTGAGAATAAAAATATTTACATTAAACTTGATTAACTACGACTCGTCGATTACACAACGATAAAATTAATTAAAGTTGACTCATCGTGACCTCTCACATCAGGTATTTACGGAAACTGCTATAGACGCAACGCCTTTGTCAGACCGTGTCATTTAAAGTTGCATATCTCTTTATAGCGATAAATCAAACTTGTTTTATGGAAAAAAGGTGGCAGATGAACAGACATCCCACCTTGATTTCTGACGACATCTGCTATACATGTTGACATCAGAATGAAAAACGTTCCTCGATACGTCACCTACTTTTAATGTCCAAGGAGTGGGCTTGAAAAGGATGGATAATAGGAATTATAATAGGACGAGGGGTTTTTCGAATCGCATTATATTTCCCATTCCTCCATGGGGGGGGGGGGGGGGTGAAGTGGGCTAGGGTGTAAAAGTGCAAAAGGATAAAGATTCCTTTGTCTCAATAATCTTCCATTGATATCTCATTATTAAACCAAAGCAAATTGTTGTAGTACAAACTCGATTCCAACTAGTATATAATAGTGATGCCGGTAATACTTGGACGGATTGGTAGATAACGTTCCTACCTCTCAGTAATTTTCGCATTTGAAGAGTGGCAGTGAGACAAATATTTTTGTTTGTTTCTGGGTTTCTCAATGGTTTGTGTTCGCCTTTGTGTCTCTTAATTCATATAACATAACACAGAGAACCTTAGTGTCGTTCACCTTTTGCACCTACATTCTATAATATATTCCGTATAATCTGGCTGTTGACTTGTAAGACAGGCCACTAAGTCCGCTTCTTGTACATACAAACTGTTGCAATAAAGTTCATAAACCTATATAAGTTTTCGCAATAAATGTCTGATAGCAACTCGTTGATTGCATTACGTTAAGTCTACTGACAGTGACTACTCACATCAGCTGTGTTTACGGAAACCGGTGTAGACGCCCGCTGATGTAACTGTGGTGTCCCCCACCAATGTTATTGCGGGGAGAAGGAAAGGGGGGAGGAGAATGTACAGGCTGATGTATTTGTACAGCGTCGCGTGTTAGCCGACCGAATTGTGGAGAGCGTCGCAGTTAGTGAAAGGATATTGTACATATTTTGTATACAAGGTCCATGGGCGGCGGTAACACTTACCATCGCACGAGACCGCTTGCTCGTCCACCCACTTGTTTATAAAAAAAAATAGAATTATTAAATTAAATTTACTTTTAATACCTACATACTGAATACTTAATGAAAATAAGTTAAATTGTCTACTATTATCCTGTTCGAGTAGTTAATGAAAAAAATTAAGAAAACAGTTAACTGTGGTTTAATTTCATAATGAAGACGGTTCTTTATAAGACTTAATCTTTCATATCACGATTTCATAAAGATTGTAGATGACGTTTGATAATTAATAAACTCAATACACAATATGATTGAATCGTGCCTTGCACCAAAACGAATATCAATACACTTCCTAAACGATCAAAAACATCGCGCAATCCGTGAAATTGCACATAATAATTGACCGTTACGGGGACTCTAAATCGAAAAACAAAACCAAAACAAGAAAAATGGGCAACGGTGTCCAATTATGTCTCTTTGAAAAAGTATTTGCGATGTCATCATAAGAAAACACCGACATTTTTTTAATCTATCTCTCACCTGCACATATCCAACATCACGCATACATCTTACCACATGTAGCCCTTTTGTCACTCGTCCGCGAGCGCGCCACCAACCAATCACCCCCTGCACAGATGCACGACCGCCGCGGTGGAGCTGTCGGTGCCAGAATGGATGCACTACCTCGCTGCTGCACTCTTCCTTCTCTGGTTGGTGTGTGGCAGAAGACGCAGCAGCGTACAATCTACGTCGACATGAGCGATGTGTATGTAGCTTTATCTAGCTTATTCTTTTTCTTACTCTCATACTTCAACACAACCATTTCGACGCAGTTTAGGTGACTTCCAATATCTGAACTCAAACACTGAAAGAGTGAATGCACTCTTCTACTCCTTATTCTATTTCGCACTATTGATGAAAAACTCAGCGGCATGCACATTCGTGTTAATAAGCTTTTTTCTCGCTCGCTTTTTATTAATGATTTTGGAGGGAAGAGATGAGTTATTTTTTATTCCATTTTCGTTTTTGGGTATATTTTGTGTACAGTATTATAAGACTTTATTTACATTTCACCTTTATTCGCGATTAAATGAGTATTATGTAACAGAATCCTAAATTATAAATAGTTTATTTTAGTTAGTTAAGTCACATTCAGCTATGTGCTAAATTTCGAACTCTGACTAAGTACTCATACATAGCGAAAATTAATTAAAATTTTAGAAAAACTCAGTAATACAGAAAGCATTTAGTTTATAATAATGACTTTGTTCCCACAAGTACAAACAAAAATGAACAATACAGGCTAAAAACTGATTCTAAATAAATGAGTAAAGTTAAAATAAATATTGTACTTCGTAATTTGGTCGGATAATAAATATATCTCGTACAAAATAAAAGAGCACGCTGTATGTATCACCTGTTGCGTGGGAGTCCGTTCACCGTTACTCATCGCTTGTCTGCGGTTTCAGTTCAGTCGCGTGTCGGCGGCCGGCCAAGAATGTTCTTTGAAATGTTATCTTTAGGTATGTATGATGAGGGAGGGAGTAAACGCTAAGAAAATATGAGTGTGTATTAATTTTATACATTTTTTAATAACGCCATTAAATATTCGTCGAAGAAGCAATCCTTAATTATTATGGAAATAAAGTTAATATTACGCATAGGCATATTTAACATCTAGATTAAACATTGCTTTAGTAATTTGTCGTCCAATTTTAAGATAGCAGAATGAACATATTGCAAAAATTAGAATCCATTTCAAAAAATAATTCTCTCATCTTTGTCTTAATTGAAGTACAACTATATCATTTTTGGAACTTTAGTGCATGTCGACACGCACTTGCAGATTTTTCTTTTATTCTTAATAACCTCTGTTATTTCTGGAATTTCATCTATATATATACACTAAATACTTCTTTTTAGGAGCTTTATGCAGTTTTCCCGTATTATTTCTAAATGTGGCGCTAGGTGGCGCTAGGTGGCGCTGATAGTTGCGTCGCAGCGACGAGCAGACGAGTGTCGCAGTGATATTGTAGACGAGCGATTTTTCCAAATTTTTCAATTATTTTTGACTATATTTTACAACATTAGGTACTGCATTTAGGTATATAAATTTTTGAACAGTATGATCCTCTCATGAATAGTTGAAACCGCGGAACCGTGGAAACAGCATCCACTTACCACCAGATTTACTGTATGCTCGTCTGCCGCCTTTTTCGTATAAAAAAAATGTCCAGCAGTAAACGATAAAAGGTTAGGGATAACACTACTTTTCTCCGTTATATTTTAAAGTACCCACCATTTGAATAAAATATTATAGTGCTTAGTCAGTAAAAACTAGACACACCCAACAAATTATCTGTTCTTAATTATCGTTAATCTTTAAAAGGAACTTTAAGTTTGCGCGCAGTAGTCAACAAGAAATTATCGACATCACGGAGATAACACTCCCACAGCCTTGCTACAGGGACCTTCTTATCGACATTGACTGATTAAATTTTCTAACCTACTAGCTGTTGTCCGCGACTTCGCTCGCAAGTCACTAGGCCATAAAAGGAATTAGTGTCCTTTTATGTTTCTGGCTCCGTGTTGATGAGCCAGTCTAATCAGTCCATCGGGATATTCTTTAAATGTAGATGTTTCAAGATTATATTTAGTAGAAACATCTGACATTTTTATTTCACTAAATTCTTAATATCTGAGAAATTAGATCCTTTTTTTCAGATTATGTCATAATAATAGTATCGTAGTGTTTTTTTTTATCAAACATTTACCAACTACCAACACAATGCTCGTACTAGCTTCGAAAATAGGAATGGAATGGACACAGTGTCGCAGTAAGTCCTTGGCTTGAAACACTACCATTACCGTGAAAGTCCATGAATAATCGGGATGGTATTTCCTTTCTACGGCCAGCGGACACTCCTCTAAACTGTCGTTTAAAATTACAAGCTCGCCTAGAAAGCGCAGCTTGTATAATTGTGTTGTGACCAGTTGACGGGCCATTACAAAATGTGCGATCAGTGGAAGTATACAAATCCCGTATCGATTATAAATTTAATCTGATTTTTTAATTCGAATGTTTTTAATATTTTCTCATCGTCGTCAGCCCTTTTATCGTCCACTGCAGCTGGTCACAGGGCTCCTCATGCACATTGTCTTGTGCATGAGGAAAGACCATGCATCCCTAAAGGCCATCTTTAAAACACCACGCTGGTGCAGCGGTTTGGTGAGTCCACTCTTTTAGAGATGGTGTTGTTCCTCACGGTTTGTGGTAGCGGCTTTGTTATCCCTTAATCGCCCCTTACGACACCCACGAGAAAAGACAGGATGCTATTCTAAAGCCAGCCGATACCACCGAGCCAAATTAATTATACTTTTATCTGAACCTATAAAACTAGTAACAAAACTAATATCTTACTAGTATTTGTATTAAAAATATAACTGTTAATATTCTAACGCATATCCCACTCTCACGGGAACATGCGAAACGTTACCTGGTGAAAATGGTCCGTGCACAATCTGGACGATTTATAAATCAGACACATCGGAGCTCGCCGACGTTCAACCTCAACATACGAGATCTATGACCGCCTGTCAAAACGTAAGGGTATGTTTACACGAGCGATCTGTTGTCATTAAAGATTTGTGCGGGCTCGAACGTGAGATGACGATGTTGCATCCCACTACTAGTTGAACGTATGTAGCTGACCGACTTACTCATCTAGTGATACCAGTGGCGATGTCTTCAGAGAAGACCGTCTGTCTACCTGACAAATATCAAACTAATAAACATTGGTATTTGATATTAACTAAACCAATAGTGTATGACTGTCCAATACTATTCTAGATCTGAGATTGATTAAGTCAACCGGACTTTGTTAAATAATCGGACCTTTATCGAAGTCACACCACTTAGAGCATTTCCATAATCACATAGGTACCATTGAATGTGATGAGATAAATATTTCACTCTAAGTAAATACGACATTTGTAGTGTCACTAGTGTACTGGCACTTATAGCAAATGTTCAAATGTTGCTACATTTTTACCCGACTACTTCTTTGCTGTTGTTATTGTTATTATAGAAGGTAATTGTTATTATTTGTAGTTGGCAGTTTAATTATATTTGAATATACCAAAAATACAATCCAGGTTGACAATCAATTATTATAAAGACTGTCTCTAAATTTTCCATGTAAGAGCACCTTTATGTCACCGAACGTTGTTATCGTACGTTAGTTTCTCGTGTCGCCTTTCAACCCGCCGACGCCGTCGGCTGTATGACGTGAAATGCGCAGTTTTGTAACTTGTGACATTATTTGATTTACAAGTTTACCAAGATGATTATACATCACGTACGGCGACGTAAAACAAATCATAACATAAAAAGACAAATATCAAAAAAACATGGCAGTTCAATTTCTTAAAATTATTGACATCCTTAATTCATCTGCTGTTGATTCTAACTCGAGATTTCTAAGATTCTAAGATTTCTAACTCGCAATACATGCGTATGTTGTTTATTTTATTTATTCATATTGTTATTTAATAAACAATCACACATAATGTAATAAACATTTGCTTAAGTTTAAAATATGTTAAAATGGGCTCAAATTTGTCCTAATAAACTTTTACTACTAATCTTACATTTAATTACGCCGTTTTCCTGACATTTAATTACGTTACTGTTGGCCCTGTCCTTACATACATTTTTGGCTTCATCCACCATTGTTCTTCTCATGCATTCTCCTATTTTAGCTTTTTTTTACTAATAAACTCTTAAAATAAAATAACATATTTATTTAACCTTTGGCAATGCAATTAGAAACGGAAACCTAACTGAAATAAAACATTTTAGTCAAAATACAATCGTATTCTTAACAAAAAAAATAAAATAAAATCAGCCATAATTCAAATAAGTAGGTATGTAAAAAAAAAACAATTCAATTGGAGTTACTGCTCCTCTGTCCACGGGTTTGCCAGCCACTCAGACTCTTTCATTACTGGCATCCGGAGAGCAGACGAAGAGGGTTCCGGAATTGTTAAACCACTTGCATCAACTTCGTCTTCGTCGAGCCAATCGGCATCCTCAGACGATGTTTCACAGCGGCGCACAATGCAGATAAGCTCATTTGCCTTTCTGGCAACAAGTCGCTATGGCCGTACTCTACTTTCACGACGGTCTTGGGCAGTCTTGCCATGCACGTAACGACTGTGCATTTGCACACTCTTGTGGGATGTGAAATAGATACCACAGATTACACATATTCTGTTCTTGAGGTCGGATTGTACTGATGGGCAAAATAAATCGTAAGGCATCTGCTTAAACCCTTCTAGAGGAGGCGACAGATTAACGGACAACCTCACAAGCAGTGATGAAAACTTGCATGATCCTTTGTCTAGCTGACTAGGTACCACGAGCTTGCTTGGGGTTTGAAGGATTGGGCAGGGTGGCGGCAGGAAAGTTTCCGGAAAGACAGATTTCAATGCACTCTCGAGCGGGAGCAGCAGGATTCGTCCGCGCATTTAATCACTTGCAAGAAATATTGCGATTCACGGACGTGAGCGCTATACCACGCCAGATTAGGTTCTGCTGGATCCTGCAAGCTATCTTCGAGCTTTCTATATTCCGTCGAAACATCGTAATTGTCAATTTTCATTTCCCTCCAGACCTTAGCAAGTGTTTCCCCAGCGTGCTGAAAATTGCGTTTTTCCAAATCATCATCAATAGTAATTCCTTTGTTGTCGAGATGAGAACCAAAATGTTCATGCGGCAGGATGACGCCTGACAGTCGTTTACTGGGGGGGCCATGCGTCGCTCAACTCGGTTGTATGCGCTCCGCCCAGGAGCATTAATCGCTACGAACAGGGCGTCCAGGTTGTATTTTTTGAAGTGTTGAATGTCAAAGTTCTTGACTTTCCGATAACGCGGGTTTTCGTTCGGCCCACCATCTACAAAGATGATGATCACTGGTTTCACGGTGTTCGATTCTGTCATCATTAAGGGTTTGAATGCAGACTGATAAAAGTGATTCGAAATCATAAGCATTGGTGTTCGCTGTGGAGGATGCGTGTTTCCCACTCCTTATGGATAGTGTGTCGGCCCGCTGTAACCAACAGCTTCTTTCTTACCGAAATCGTCAGGATCCACGTTGACGCCGGCGTATACAGAAGGAATAAGTTTGTGCCGCTCTGCCACGACCCAGTCATGGTCAGGTAAAAGTACTCTGTATTCTATATGCATTAAAAGAGGGCTCTGACTTTTCACTGCCGGTAAACCTATTGGTACACGGGCCTTATCGTCTTGAGAGAGAACAAATACTTGCTGCGGTCCCAGAAGCGACGCGAGAGATTCCAAGGACCTGATTGTAGCAGTGCAGAATTCCCCGTCCTCGTGCTTTTTGTGCATCTCGGTCTGTGGTCTTGCGGGTACGGTGCGTACGTGCCTCCTTCCCTCTTGAGTGTTAGAAACGCATGAGAGTAAATGAAGATATGTGCCGCTTCGAGAAATTTGGAATCCCTTCAACAACAGCCTCTCATGCAGGTCGGACAGAGTGAGACAACTCCTAATCATCTCTGTTCGGCGGCGTTCATCAGCAGCGCTGCCATGAATGGCAATGTTAATTATGGTCTCCAGGAGAGCAGGTTGCGAGTCAACCAAAGGGGGCTGCCCGGGGCCAGATCGAGGTTTTACTGCAGCAGGATTGTTTTTCTGACGTTCAGCTTTCTCAAGTTTTTCTTTGGCTCGAAATTTTTTTGCACGCTTGGCACTGTCTCTTTTTTTCTTTAAACATTTTTCTTCTTCTTTCAATTCTTTCCGTAGTTTTTTTCATCAAATTTGGCTATACCAGTGTCCCTTGCTTCAGTAAGAACATTTATTCTCTGTTGAAGTAGACCAATTTTCTTCATAAGAGTTTCTTGAGCCGGTTTGTTTGGAACATTTTTAGTGATGTCCGAAACAATCGAAGTCGTGTGTGGTTCCGTAGACGGGATGTCCAGGTTGTCCACAGTTTCCTCTAAAATACATGTAGTTGTAAACGCGCGTTGAGCGCTTATCATCTGAACATACCCTTAGCTATCGGGTCAGTAATTATTTAGTGAAAGTCAACAGTCAACTCAATACCGCGTCATGACAGTTAATAAAGTAAACAAAAACAAAGTTTTCGTTTCTGATACTATATGGCGGTCTGTGTACCGGTGCACGCGCACTTGCGACAGCAAACTAGGAATCCCTGTACTATGTATACTCGGAACAATGATATTTATACTACATATATTATTTATATAAACATCCAGACCTAGACAAACTGTACTGAAAAAGTGTACGCACCTGTTTTTGTTGAAGAGTACGCGAAGTCGGTGGGACATTGGGCCTTGCTGACAAAAGTGTTGCTGGCGTACTTGATGTTTTCATAGGTAGGTAAAAATATATAATACTTATGACCAGTTCTTTTATGAAAAATCTAGGTTTGGTTTATATATTATATACCTACCTATATGTAATATTATTACATTTTAGCAGTAAACTTACCTGTGTAAAATAACTCAGCATTGTTGCTTTCTTCTTCGTGGCCTTCACCTTGAACTCTCGTATAACATCATTTATATGTTCTGTAAACTTTTCTTTATTTTTTAGTTTTTCGTTAGCCATTTTCCAAATTTCGTTGACATTTTTTTGGCACAGTTACGCTGGCAAGTCAGCATGAGAGCCTTTATAGGCCAAAACAGCTGATGATGCAAATCTGCCTCTTTTGAGGACATTACAGTATGAACTCACTTTAACAATACTGACTACAGCAATGTGCTTCTGCGTAAACACTAACGAATACTGACAACGAAAACAAAATAAAAATGACATACAATACAGTTGAGGGATTCCCCGTAAAACATAAACGAAAGGGGTTGCCAACTTGGGAGAACAAAATAAAAATGACGTACAATACAATCGAGGGATTCCCCGTAAAACATAAACGAAAAGGGTTGCCAACTTGGGAGATTTTAATTCCCTAGTTTTTTATTTAAATAAAGATAACAATGTTACGTAACGCGTTGTTCGAACCCCCGTCCCGCCCCTGTAACGCATCGTAACGTTTTACAAGACGTTACGTAATAACGTTACGTAATACTTGAACGCCCCCTAACCAACACAGTATTTGATTTGATTGTAGTATTTGATCCCGATCAAATATCCCTTTGTGCTTGTGCTTTGTGCTTATACGCGTAAAATATTCTTTAGATGTGGAAGTTGCCTAACTTGGGTGTTATCGATTTTCCTACCTGCTGATTACTATTTAATAAAAACCAACTCCGAAAGTCACAATGGGAACGCACATCATGTATCCACTTACCATCAGGTGAACTGTATGCTCGTCTGTCGCCTCTTTTCTATAAAAAAAAAAACATAATTGAAGAATACAATTTCATTTTATCTCCTCCGTATTGATTATTAGCATTACAAATTCCGTTCATTTATTGTGTAATTCACAATTCGTTTTAGTTCCATCTTTTTCATATCCATTTTAATTATTGTATTGAGAAATTCGTTTTGAAACAATACAATTGTGAAAATCATCGAAGAATTCGTTTCCCAATTCACTTCTGTTAATGATACAGTGATATTAAATTTTAATAAATTTTGATAAATATTAAATTTTACATTTAAATATAATATTTCCAAAATATAAATTCATTAATTATTATGCAGAGTATTTATACAGACGAATATTTTTATGTTCATAGAATAATTTCTTATCATACATAGAATTCTACTACTATTTTTACTCATATAAGACACGTGTTATTACTAAAAATTTAATACATTTAATGAATAATAATAATTAATATTTTATTGTCATTTAATACACCTGTTGTGATTGTCTATATTTTGAGGAGATTTTTAAGTACACCCCATTTTTTGTTTGAATGGAATGAGCAGATAGTCCAAATTTCTCCAATAGGAATTTAACCGCTCATTTATAAAATTTAACAAATTAGTCGCTTAACTAATCTAAGGTCCTGCACCCAATTATTGGTTAAATAGCTCTGCTTATTTGAGCTAGCTCTGCTTATATGAGATGCACGCTTTTAGCCAACCTTCGGGAGAGGATAGATATAATGATGGCGATAAAGATAATATAATATAATATATGTATAATGAAAGTATTAAAGTTATAATAAAGAAGAAGGAACGATATAATGAATTATGGAAGTATTAAAAAAATATGCAAGGTGTATTTTACTAATAAAATATATCTACATATATACATAGACGCTGAATGACAAGCTTACTTGCCTTCGGAGAGATCTCACAAAGCGAGAGATAACACGTCAACGGACGGTCGTGAACTGAGCGCTTGCATAATGTGACGATACCATTCAAGGGTATTGACAGGGATGCGCGTGCGACGCATAAATCACTCACTTGTGCTCTTTCCTTGTTCAGGTTTCAATATTAGTTTTCTTTATATAGATAATAACGCTTTTTTTTGAGAAAGGTCAACGTTTGAATTGAATGAAATTGAATGTAAATTGAATTATTTAAAACATAATATTAGGCTTATATTATGTTTTAAATAATTCAATTTACAAGCCATTAATTGATAAAGGGAAGTTTTTCAGTGGAAAAAAAAAACAAAGTGACTATATTTATCAGATGTCGATATAATACGTTTATGTGGTTTATGATATTATCCGATACATCGAATCGACCGAGTGCTGCACTGCACTCACTGCAGAGCACAGACTTCCCCTAGTATACCTACTTACTAGGGGGTTTAGGTTCATAATCCACCACCCGCACCCATTATCCGATTACAGATACCATACCATCAGCCTGTCTCTCCACTGCACTGCTGGATATAGGTCTCTTCGGCTCTTCTCATCAAATTACCACCGGTGAACTTTTTCAAGTCATCGACCCACCTGCCTGGAGAGCGTCCCACATGCGCTTCCCAGTACGTGACCTCGTTCTAGGACTCGTCTACCCCACTGGTTACATAGATACAATTCTACATTTGAAATAACTTTACAATTTTTGTAGACGACTTTGAAGACTAACATATCGACAACACAAAACAGTAACAAGCCTTGTTTCGGCGACTTGATGTCCGATTACTTCATACATAAAGAACAAGACAAGTCAATACCACGACTAACTGTTGTCAGCTTGTCTGTTCCATCATCTATATTCATGTGGCGACTCTATTGTAATGCAATGTCAGATGGTTAACAACCTTACAAGTACTGACTTCTACTTATGGTGATTTGACGGCTATTTGTTCAGAAGGTGTATCCAACATAGTTTTAGAACATAGCTTAGGGCTTGCGCAACTCGGGCCTACTCAGCTCGCTTACTATGGGATGTAAAATTACATATTTGAGTTAACGTAGACTATTCGATAATTTAGCAAATCAAAACAAATAATTCATTTCGCAAAAACATTGTTATCAAATAACGGTGATCATTGTAAATGTCTCCCATTATGCTTTGCCTCAATAGGCGTTAATAATAAATGCACAATTCGTATTGAATAGTAATTTAATAAATGATAATAAAATACAAAAATAATCAAATTAAGTACTTTATCAAGCAGTAGGGCTTTATCAGTACAAGCGGCTACAACTGAAAATCAGCGTCGCAATTAACGCTGTGACATACGCTTAACAATTGCTCAACATATGCACATTGTTTTCTGCACGAGGGATGTGTGGCCTTAAAACGCTGGCCAAGCGGGTTGGCGAGTTCACTCCTTTAGAGCTGGTGTAGTTCCACATGGCTTGTGGTGCTACACTTTGTTATCCCTTAGTCGCCTTTTATGACACGCACGGGATGAGATCAACGGCGCATCGCTGATCCAAATAATTTAATAGAAATTACCATGAAAGATAATTTAAAATAGAATCGTGATTTAATGATAATAAAACAGATATAATAATAAAACATACGTTTGTTATATAAGTAGATTATTATTTTTTATAGTATAGTTCTAAACTATCTCGTCTGCGATCTCTCCCTGGATGAGCAAAAATGAGTGAGAGGCGGTATAATCCCCGGCGTAAATACAGTCGGCTGGGGTTCAGGACCCTAGGGATAGAAACCGTCGGACATTACGCGCAATATCGAGCAGCACCGCCTTCTGCATCTTCACTGAGAGCCAGCCGCCACGGAAGCCCAACCGCCTCAGGTTGGTCTCGAAGCTGGTGGGGATTAATCCGTTTACGGACGGTCAAGACGACTGGGATGATTTCAGTCGATGTCACGCCCTACATGTCAGCGATCTCGTTTATACAGATGAATTAAGATCAGTATTTAATTTTTTCTGCATTCGCATTAATCTTTCACAAATAACCAACGGTCGACTGGTAGTGAATGCCAAGGCACTAAGTCCGCCTCTGTACAATACATGCAAAAAGAGTACATAAATAAATATAATAAACAAACTGATCAATAAGATCGATTCAGTCCTACAGTCCGGCTCCTTATTCAAACTGACTCCATTAACATTGAGCTCATTCCCCTTTAGAGACAGTAGTAAACGTGTCACGGATTATTATGTAAATGTTCATACAAATGGCGCATGTCGACGTGTACGTATGTCCTATGTCTATTGTTTTGCAACTTTTCCGTCGTGGACTGCATTAATTTTTATTTATGAAACAATACCTAGTGCCCGTGACTTTACTGACGTTTACGTAAATAGCCTTAGATTGACGCATAAGTCTTTGTTTTAAGCTCCAAGATCATTAAAATCTGTTCAATAATTCTGCGAGTACTTCGAATAACTGGAGAGAACTTCGGAGTTTCCTTGCGGGGGATAAGATGCCAAACGAAGAGATTCGCCAAAAAACTAAAGTCACCGAGATAGCTCATTGAACCATCATACTGAAGTGGAAATGGGTAGGTCATATTTGCCGGGAGACCGATAACCGATGTGGTGGACGAGTCCTCGAATGGAGAGCACGTACCGGAAAGAGGAGTGTGGGACGCCCTTCGGCCAGGTGGACCGAGGACTTGAAGAAGGTCGCTGGTGGTGTTTGAATGAGAAGAGCTGAAGATCTTGTGTGGTGGCGAGCCTCAGGAGAGGCCTATATAAGCCAGCAGTATGGTACTTCGAACAAGCAACTTATTTCTTTATGAAATTAGGATACACTAACGGTTTGCTTTGGCTTCGTATCGATTTAAAAGATATAGGTCGTGGTAAATAGTCGCTTGTTTGTAAACACAAAGTTATTTATTACATATATAAATTAAATTCACTATTATAAATTAATTTCTTTTTTTTTTCAATTCTATTTTTGTTGCTTCATACCTTTCCTTACACCGCTCTATGTATTTAGTTATTATAGCTTATAAAGCGGTGATGGTATCTTTCATTACATACATAGTTGATACATACATATATGCAGTTAGTTGATAAATTCGTGATAAATACATTTTGTAGTTTTAACAAAGCGGTAAAAATCAGTAAATTTAAAGTTTAACAGATAAGTACAAACCTCATCAACAAACAACAAAAATACAACACTTATGAATAATAATATACAATAAAATACATACATAATTTATATACTCGTATTATACAACAGCTATAGCAATAATCATTGAATAACAGAAAGTAAGAGTAACCCTAGTAAAACACGTATTAAAATAAGTTCCTAATAGTATTCTATGCAAGGTACTTAAAATTTATCCAGTCATCTTGCGAAATGGTAAAACTGGCTACAAACGATGCGTCAACTTCCGATCTTCAATATTTCAATGACCCATTAGTAGACGGTGCCTCAGAATAATATTACACTATTGAAAGATGTTTTATCCTATTTAATAAAGCGTCAACTTTACATTTGTTTTATTTCACTGTACAAAATTCAATACACTTAAGAATTAAGGTACAAATTATTTTGCTTAAACTTACGCTTTCACACTTGGACTCGATTTCCCGCCCTTCTTATCCAGCTATTACCAGCGTTTTTCTTGAAGACATCGGTCCACATGGCCAGATGTCGTTCCACGTTTCGTTTCCTCCATCAGCTGTCGGTCTTGCGACAAATGTGACCTGTCCATTGCTACTTCAGCTTACACCTTGGGGGAGGCATTATTAATGCAGAAACATCATAGTAAACTTTAATGTAAAAATAACGTTATTCTCAACCTTTATCCTCATATGATCTACATATGTAAAGTATCAAACATAACAAATTCATCGAGTCACATCTTGAGCAGCAAAATTAGTAAATTGCACATCTGTATCACATCGTGATTTTGATCCCATAACTTCTGCGCACTTCTATTATGATCCTACTAACGCGGCTAAAAATGTTTTAGAACCACCAGAATCACCTTCATATTGGGTGTTGTTTATATGTATTGTTTGCTGTATTATGTAGTACAAGTCTCTACGAGTTAGAATTTTGCACTAAATCTGATGAATTTTAGGGCGAATCTCTTTTACAACCGGTGTGAAATTCTAAGTAAATTAACTGCACGTGCATAATTTTTAATATAATCAATATTCGCCTCACAAAGACATCTTAGCTTCTGCGTCAACGTAGTTTTTCATGCACGATGAATGATCACTTTCGTTGAGTGAAAACCGTGCGAACCCCATTGTGTACTGTACACAGGTTTGCAATAAAAACCTTCAATAAATAATTATGAAACAACGGATTAACAGTTAATTTATAACAAGTGTAGCGAGGGTAATAAACTTCATCTGTAATTACAAGTGGGCGATATTGAGAAAGTTTCTCCTATGCTAGCTAGTATTTACGTATAACTCTTGTATATTACCCATACGTGGTTGGTGTATAGTTTTCTAGTTATTACCCTCAGGTTCGCCTGCATGGAAGGAGTTGCACTGACGTCTCCTTCTTAAGGACTTATTTTACTAATACCATTAAATACTGCCCTTCATCGATTCGCTGTTAAGCTAACATCTTTTAACATCTGTCTCGTTTAAGGCCGTGTGTCCACATTTAACGTGAACCTCTGGACATGCTTTATACTGCCATTATCTTTTTTTATAGGAAAAAGGTGGCAGGATAGCTTACAGTCCACCTGATGATAAGTGGATACTGTCGCTCATGGACATCCGCGGTACATGCCAACATTAGTTCAGAATGACAAACGTGTGTACACACCCCCGTGTGTGCTGACTACCTTTGGATATGTAGAATTAATTGTAAAATTTGGAGCTATAACAATACTGATGATGCAGTGTGAAAACACCGCTTCCTAAATCTGAAGTATCTGACTCGGTTCATGAATCACAATATGCTATCTGAAATTTGAGCCTTTTTCAACTTGGCATTGCCTACACTCGTAACTGTTATCAAAGTCTTACGAAGTTAAAAACATCAAATTTTATAAAAGTCTTAGATTATTTTTAATTTTTCATATCTGCAAAGTAAAAGGTTTTTTCTTTAAATCAGCAAAGGCAAATGGAAATTTAGAATCATGTATCTAATTTAGATTTCTATAATATTTTAGGACTGACTCGTAAAGTGGTTTTATTTTTAGTTAACACAAACTTGAACCCCGTTACCTCAGTGGCGTTAATGATGACATAGAATACATAATACTCGTGGTTGGTGCTGATCAAATATTTGTCCGGTCGTCCCTCTGTGTGACGTTCTCGACGTAGGCTTTTGGGTTGAAACAAACTGCAAGCGAAGGGCGATTTTCTCATAATCTCTAAGTGTTCCCGTTCGTCCTTCAGAAGGATTGGAAAGTGTAATGGGACGAGGAAAACTCATGGTCCCGTAATATTTGCTATTTATTCCCCATCCTTCAACTTTTAAATCTCCAAAGGTAGACAGTGTTCCCGGAACGTGTCAACGTTTATTATTCTGGACTGGTGTTGCCATGTATCACGGATATCCATGAGCTACAGTATCACTAAAAAATATAACTACCTATATATTTTACCCGATATTGTGAATAATGAATTTTATATATTGAACAAACACCGTTTTGGCAATTTTTGACATTAATATAGTTTCAATCTAACAGTAGACCTAATAGAAGTCTTTGCAAGTTATTCTTCGTTTAAATTACTTCCTACATTATGTATAAATATGCTTCTTTTGTATTGATATATAATTGTACCTGTTACATATTTCATCTCAAGTGTAACGAAATGACGATCTTCATTAACAAAAAGTATGTTATGATTGGAATAATGACTGTAACTTTATTGAATTAAACTTCATTAAAGTTATTATTATTATTACGAGTATTTGTACCTGCACCGTTACGTAGGAGCGCCAAAAATGCCTGGCTTCAGTAAGAAGATTGATAGTGGAAATAATGAAAATATTTTATTTTTCTATATTGTAACCCTTACTTTCATCTGTGGTAAAGCCTCTTAACGACACCCTGTTCCATAACCAAGAATGGTCTTTTCAGCAAGACTCGGCACCAGGTCATAAGTCATCGCTGAACACAGGCGTGGCTAGAAAGGAATATTCTCTACTGCATTCGAGCTGAAGACTGGCCGTCATCTAGTCCCGATCTTAATTCGCTCCATTATGATTTATGGTCTGTTTTAGAGAGCGTGGCATGCTTTAAACGCCATGATAATATTGAATCCCTAAAACATGCCATAATGGTGGCAGTTGCCAATTATCTCATTGAAAGGGTGCGTGTTTTAATCGAAAACTGGCCACAACGTTTCAAAGATTGTATAAAAGCAAATGGTGATCACTTCGAATAAATGTTGTATTTTTAAAAGGCTTACCTATTTATTTCTAAAATAATACAAATTGTAATAAAATGATAATATAAAAATAAAATATCAATGTTTTCTTTGTAACAATATTTATGGTTAGACTAAGTATATGGTTATCTTTATATTTTACGTTTATTTATTTTCTAATTCTTAGGAGTTATAATACCAACTTTACAATGCAGCCCTTTAATTTTCTGTGTAGACAGAACCTGGGGTTATCACCAAAGGGTGACTGGTAGAGAATGCCATGGGACATTAAGTCTCCATTTTGTACTTTTGTCTGTGCAATAAAGTTTAAATAAATAAGATCTTTAAAACCAAATTTCTGTTGGCATTCATGCTTATTAATAATTTTATTAGGACAACCTGAATATGTTTAATGTGTTTTTCATTAATAAATTATATGAACAAATAGCCATTATCTGTCTATTAATAATTCCACAAATATATTTCATAGCTTCTCACACTTGGACCATCACCAAAATATTTGCTCTTTCAAACGTCTACTAGAGTGTAGAACGAATGACGAATGTATATGAAATAAGTAAGTAGAACGGCCCTAGCTCTCCCTTCATCAAAGATTAAGCTCGAGTTTTCTGTAACCATCCTTTTTAGTTAACTCGGTTTAAGAGCGTTGACCCTTAAGCTAAAGTTAGTTGGCTCTTTATAATATTTTTTTTTTTACAAAATCGAATTTTTTTGTAAAATGTATGTTTGATCAATAATATGGAAATCCGTAATAGATATTAAGTTTTAAGTTTCTATTATAATTTTATCTTCCATCGATTTAATATTAATGTAAGTAAATAATCAATCACGTCGAAATATATCTAATAAATGGACATAATAATGATTGCTTCGCAAATGATAACACGCACCGATTTTCGGTTCAGTAGCACCTTCGACCTTCGCAGACTGGGTATCGGCACGTACCTCGGCGGTTCTCACCGACACGCGACCACGCCGCTCTGTTATACCAAACACCCTAAGCCTAGATTCGTTCGTTCCGCCAATAATTGCGGGGAGCCTTTACGCTAATTGCTCTGAACACTTGTTCTTGACTTAACGCTTTTAGCGCTCATCTAAACTTATATATCACTTCAAAGGTCACCAAAATCACAAGTATTTGGTTACTTCGAAAAAAAAATGTTTGCACTTTTTTTACTTTTTTCACTTATAGTGTAAGCGTTTCAGAGTTCTTGAATATTTTTGGATTTGCAATATGGGGAGTACGTATGCGAAGCCCATTCTACCAATACTTATTTATATCTATGTGAACATATGAATGAAAGCATTTGACAGGAAGCGACGCAAGGGTTTTATTTGTGAACATTGTGTACAGAACACACGTGCATATAAGACATCCACACTATTTAGCCACGTATTGAAAATTAAAGGTATTGAAGAAACACGTGCGGTAACGAAAGTTGATGGAAACTTTTGATAATGAGGAATGTTCGGAAATGAAATGTGTTAGAATGTTTTCATTTGTAGTATAAAAGCTGGGTTCATATGACACAATCCTCTTGGGCATACTTTCTTGTGGACTCCGTCGCCGTCTGGTGAAAGCAGTGGCGTGTATTACCTATGCTTAACTAAACGATAACACACGTTATCGTTTAACTAATTCTTACCTATGCTAAACCTACACGATCACCAGTGTTGTCAGTACTCCATATATTTACCAACTGATAAAAAAAATTTTTTTGATAGATACCACAGTTAAAGTTTTAAAACTAATGCACGCCACTGGATGAAGGGTAACTTACAACGCAAGGGTAATATATACAAGATAACATTCCTGTACTGCAAGTTCGGACTCCTAACTTGTCCACACAATTACATCTCAAAATTGGAAAGTATTATATAGTATATGGTAGCATATAGTTAGCAAAATATAAAATTTAACTTACGAGTACATATATATATATATTTTTCAAATAGTTTTCCAAACTAAAAAAAATTAAGAAAATGAGGAAATATTAATCTTTATTAATATTAATAAAACTTTGTATTTAAATTATAGAATTTCCTATAATTACAATTTATTAAAATTCTCCATAATTTAATTATGTAATGTAAATATGTGCTTGCGTGTTTTTTTTTTTTTAAATCGGCTGCAGACTAGCTTACAGTCCACCAGATGGTAAGTGGATATTGTCGTCCATAAACATCCGCGATACATGGCAACATCAGTCCAGAATGACAAACGTTGGCACGCCCCCGGATGCGCTGCCCCCCTTTGCAGATTAAGGAATGGATTGGGGAAATGATGAGGGATAGGATGGAATGGGAATAGGCTCTAACATATCTCATTCACAACCGAAACACGTCCGTACATTGGGGAAATGCGATAAAGTAGGAAATGCAGTATATTTCAAGGTAGTCTTCTGTGTGAGAGGGGTAACGTGGCCAGTCGAGTGCGCCCAGCGGCTGTGGAAATACAGCATACACTCTCCACCTACAGATGGTTGTCAATTTTTAAACAGAAAAGTCTATATTCGCATTTGTATTCGTGAATATTGGTAATGGGTATTTGCATCAGCATTCTCGTTCGCAAATATTTAAAAATCGACACTCGTTACTTCACCAATTAGTGTATAATAAGTGCCGCGTACCACTTGTCATCTCTTCCCGCGGGGCGGGTGTCGTAAAAGGCGACCAAGGGATAACAACCTGTAAAAGAGTGGACTCGCCAACCCGCTTGGCCAGCGTGCCGTTTTACGGCCATACAGCTCTCATAAAAACGAAACGTAATAAATATTTGCCGCCATTAATCACAATTTTCCGGTGTCAGTTCATGTCGTCCATGCGACCGTGGCCACGTGCCCGTTTGATTTGATTGTCGCCAATTAAGGCGTCCACTCACCGCCTCCGTCTTTATTAATGTCTTCATTTGCACTAAAGCTGAGTATTCATAATGTGATTTCATTCTAAGAATAGGTTAATATAACATACACACGATTTTGCACATTGTATCCGTTTTATCCATTGGATAAACCTTTATTGGTGGATAAAGGACTTTGACAGGATTTGAATAATTATTCTATCTCTATTATTATGTAGGTGTTATGTATATTTAATACACTACAAACTTCATGATGCACTTGATTCTCTGTTGTCCAAAAATTTACTGATAGAGAATGTCTTAAGGCATTATGTCCTCATTTTTACATTTCATCTGTACATTTTATATCCATAACAATCCGCTGTAACTCGAATAAATTAAAAGGTAAAAAATGAGAACCGTTTAATAGTTACTTTTTTATTGCAACATAACGCTAACAGCGATATTTGTTACGTTGCTTATATCACACCGTGATAAATATATGTTCACATCTTAAATTACTCATATAAGATTAAATTACATGACTTCCCCCCATTTGTATTTGATTCCGTCTGAGATTGCGCCAATGTAGCATGAAACTACGTAGTTCAGAAAACAAGTTTTTCTAGTTCTAATAAATTTATAGCTAATTGGGCAACCAATTTTACTCGCAATTTAAGTGAGGTGAATGACCTTATTATTACGCACAGAATTTTAAATTTAAAATCAACTTCGGTTTGCATTTTGGCTTTTATGTCAATGTCATAACATGAAAACAAGCTACAGATTCGTTTTTAATGCGTGGAATCTACAAAAAATCCCAATTCTTTGGGATCAACAAAGCTTGTATTTGATGGTTGGTCTTTATTAAAATTCAGTATAAATAGATAAAAAATATATATTATATATTAATAGATGTAATAGAAATGATCAAAATTTTAGAATTTTCTTATTGTAATTAAACTTGAGATTTCGTATGGCGAAGAAAAAACGTACGAAGAAGTCACATCTGTCTTCTTCAGAGAAGAATGCGTTAATCAATTAATATGGATGAAAATCGGTTTATTAGAATATAGATATTAGAATTAATATTTATTAGAAATAATTGAAACTGTTTTACATAAAGCTAGCTAAAAAGATTTAAAAGTTATCGGCATCTGACTGCCAATGGTTGTCTAGCAACGCTTTGCTAGTAAACATTTCATCTTGGGAATAAATACCTACGTGCTTGGGAACAGGCGCGGTTGATGAAATTGTTAGAACAAACATTGGATTTAAATTAATCAATATAGAAATGCTTTCTATTCCTGGCACTCAATCTCTGACACAGTAAATGAATTTATATTATGTACATCCAGAGTTTTTTGCGGCCCGGCAAGTGAACACCATCTTTTGCTTGATTATTATAAAAATATTGATCAACCAAAATACATAGATAGACAAAACTGTGAAGTGTGGGTACTTATTGGATAATTAATGTCTTGTGACGACTGTCCAAAAATTTTGTGATTTTATTTATTAATTTTGCTATTTTTTTTTTTAGTATCTTTGACTTTTTTCTTTAACTGTGATTTTTTTTAAATAATTACGTGACGTTTTTACATACGAGTATTTACTTATGTACCCAGGATCAGCAAATCGTTAAATCAATATTTCGTTTAAAAATCTGAAAAGTACAAAAGCATTTTCATGACACAGATCACTTGTCTGTCTGAGACAGCCATTACATAAAAAACAACGCCACATAAATCTCCAGCTTATCTTACTTGTGTCATCGCCTTAATAATTGCAACAAATACGATTTCGCGGTTAATCTAGAACGAACGGGTGATGAGATGACTTGCTCACGACAATGATACATACCGTCCGGCCACTTTGAACAATTAGTCGTCCTTCATGTAGTGTGTAATTGACACATCGTTGTAATATTGTAAGTAGCTCGTAGGATTTTGTTTTATCTAGCATGTATACCACAAACGTGATTCAGATAAATTTAAAAGTCTAAGTTCTAAAGCACAAGAGTGTTTTATTTAGATTTTATACCTTATCTATGGCGGACTAGTGATGAGCTCGCGTTTGGTCACCGACTTCGTCTTAACATAACATCAGCCCGTGTCTCTCTTGTGCTAGATACAGGTCTCTCCCAGGGCTCGCTATCACACACGCCTATATAAATTCCATTGAAATTATACTAATTATTGAAGTTATACTTTGAAATTATTTATTTAAACTTTATTCACATGTGATATGTAACAAGAGACTTAACTTATTTTTCTACCAGTTATCCACAAGATTATAGATTACTCCACAAAATACTATAGAAAAAGGATTATACCAGATTATAGAAAAAGTACCTCGGGTGCAATTTTGAACACAGAAAGGACACAATTATGTAAATAATCATATAAAACACATACATCTTAGATTCCTTATTCGACACATGAGAGGTATCATTAAAAAAAAATTACTAGGGATTTGATTATTTCCACCTGCAGGAGAATCCGGTTTTACAATGATGCTGAATGGTATATGGTAAGTAGTGTTTTGAATGCTATTTGCATGGTTTACCAGGACCTACATAAATTCCAATATTAAAGTGAATCCTATAAATGTAGGGGGGAAATATAGGAGTGAATATTTTGGGAGGGAGGGAGTGCACGCTGCAATCCAACAGCCGCTGGGTGCACTCGACTGGCCACGTTACCCCTCTCTCACAGAAGACTACCTTAAAATGTAGGTACTGCGTTTCCCACTTTATCATATTTCCCTAATGTACGTACGTGTTTTGGTAGAGAGTGAGATGTGCCAGAGCCCATTCCCATCCTATCCCTGCCCATTTTTCCAACCCTTTCTTCAAATCCATTCCTATATTTATAAAGGTAGGCAGCGCATCCGGGGTCGTGCCAACGTTTGTTAATCTGGACTAATGTCGGCATGTATTGCGGACGTCTATGAGCGACAGTATTCACTTACCATCAGGTGGACTGTATGCTCGTCTGCCGCGATCGCCCATAAATATATATATATATATATAATGAACTAGATTTATTTAATTCAACTTTATGCAATTATAAAAATATGTACAAAATTAATTGAAGCATCCCTAATTTAACATCTCTTTGTATTGCATAATTTTCGAACATGTTTATTTCTTTTTAATAATTTGTAATTTGTGAATATGTTTTTACTATTCTGTCCTTGCGCTATGTTCATATTATAATGCCATATTATGTTATGTTATTATGACTGACACAAGCGTGTTCCATATACAATAAAATTTGTATGTATAACGTTCCAGTAAATATAAAAATAAAATAAAAACTAATTAATTAATTAAATTCATATGAATCGAGGTTATTAACCAATAAAATCTCACGCCCGTATTTGTCCCGCCCGAATGTAAAGGAGTTCGTGTCCTCTTTGTGACCAGTCTCAAGTACAGGACATCCTAATTTATGATTAAGGCAACGAACAATTTTATTGTGAGTTCGTGTTTATTGGGCGCTTCCCACGCGCGATGCTCTTTTCTTTAATGCTGACGTCTGCATTATAATAATGAATTTGATTATAAGATTTGAATCATTTGTTTATTTATTCTTCATTGCACAGAGTGGCAAGAGGCAAACCTTATGCTTTGAAGCAATATCTCCCAGTCAACCTTTATACTCTGCAGAAATGGTTCGATAGGTGCAATAACAGTTAAAATTACAATTCTAAATGACGCGAATACATTAAATTTTGTTACCATAATATAAAATATACATCGATGCATACATCGTTGTTATCATTTGATTTCAGTTTCATACCAATTCCAATTATGAAATTGTTTCGTGATAATTTATTGTTAACTAAACTGAATAAAACCTCAAATATGCCGCTTGTCTTGTACCATACTGTTAACCTATGTCCGCCGCTATTTTAACATTCTTATTAAATATTAGTGGACATAGGCTCTTCTAAGGGTATTAACAAAGCTCTTCTAAGACTTCTGACCTCTTCTTAATGGCTTCTAATCTCTTCTAAAGTTCGACACTACCGACAATCGTTAACTCATATCATGATATCACTATCGGTAACTGTTATTGTAAAATCAGACCACACGAGGCTTCTAACAAGAATAAGAGGAATCTTATCCAGACCTTTCACTCTTGTAGCCTTTGCACCTATGCACTTGGTAGCTGAGTAAGCATGGGAACCTCTACCGTACTGACTACTGAGGAATATATTAGGTATTCTAATTTTACCACCTGACAACTTCGAAACAGAAAATTATCCCCGCCAACATCGCACTTTAATCAACACATTTTTACTTCATTTGCACCAACTACTAACATTGAGAATAAATGTGCTACAAAAAATCATCGTGTGTTGAACAGAAATTACTCGTCTTTGAAACTCTTTAATTAAAGTCTAATATCATATTTCATAATATCTAATCCAGAATGACGTATCCGCTAAAATCATGCCGGGACGACGGGGTTTCAGTTTACTGGCGTCCTGAATTTTCTGTCATTTAATGGCGCGCCAGATCTGTTTGTCAGTATCAGTTAACTCAAATGTAGTAAAAGGATAACCGTGTTTCAACATTAATTAGGTTGCAATGAGATCAATCGTCTTTCTCCGTACTGTTCTGTTTATTTTCGCAACCCCGTTTTGTCTACTTTTATATCACGGATGTGGGTTGTGTACACGTTGCATACTGTGTTAGCAACCTCATTTTTTCCCGAGGAAGTCGTCATCATAACAGGTTTTTTGTTTTAATTACATTACGAGTACATAAACATAACATCGTTTTTATTTACACTGTGTTTACGCAACGAAAAGACGACAATAAACGACAAATAAATTATTTATGGCGGTGTTACTGTTCTCCCATTGAACCTGCAGTGTAATTGTCTAGGAGCCACTTAAGTGACATTGACTTTCTTATTGTACTGGGCTGATAGCGCGGCGGCGTGATGGCGTGGTGGCGTGGTGGTCGCCGCACATGTACGCCGCTCGCCGACACGCGCGCGCGCATTCACGCTCCGCGACCGCCCGCCCGCGCGCCGGGCACGCGACATGCCCGCAGTGAAAGTATTTAATATATTCGGTGGGCAGAAGCCGACCGACAAACAACCTGCACCCCCCAGCCACAAAGGGGCGATGCAAAAATTTTATAGGACTTTTTCAGTCACTCCTGAAAGCTCGCCCGATAACAAAGGCAAAAAGGTGACCGCGATCGCCGCCTGCCTCGAAAAGAAAATTGTTAGTGAGCCCATAGTGAAACTTAATAGTGACAATGTGCAAAAGTTTTTAACTAAAATCAACATTAGTAATAATTTGTTGAACGATAAATCGAACGGTTCTATCGCTCGCCGCCGCGTATGCGAAAACGTAAACATAATCGGCGTCGACAGGAATGCGTCGCGACAGGACAAATTGCTCGAGGAAACTAAAGGATATTCTTCTATTTATGAAAACATTACTTACGTCGGGAAATCGGAACACTCTAAAGTAGAAAGTGATGTTAGTGCCGAGTCGAAATTAAATAAAGCTTTAGAATCTTTTGACAAAATACTATCGGAATTCTCTGCAAGTACGTCGTTGACGCCCTCTGTTACCGCAAACAAAACAAACTTTATACCGCCTAAACTACAAAAATCGAAGACTTGTAGCATTATCGAATCTCGCTGTATACTTAAGAAAGTAAATTCAGACCCAGAAAGTGGCAATAAAACGCGAAATAAAGTAGCCCGAAATAATTCGATTGACAAAACAACGAGTTTGTGGAATCTAGACGACATGAAGGGAAAGGAGTTAACTTCTCCATTGATGCCTTTGCCTTTATCTTCAACACCCAACGACAAAATGAATCCTGATAAGTATGCCACGTATAAAATAACAACAAAAAACCCGTCTCGAGCGAACGGCGTTAAAACCGAAGATTTGAAAAAACTGGATGTTAAAACAAGAATATTAAAGAAAACTTTATCAAACCCACCATCAACACCCGTTCCGGTTGTATCCAAGGCGAAGCCGTCGGCCAAAAAAAATGAGAAAAAACCGAATGATCCAAAGAGAACAAAGCCTAAAGTATGTACAGATAATGGATCGTCAAACATAAAGACCAGTTTCGAAAGTAAAGAGGCCCCCAAATCACAAATGCAAAAAGCTAAAAGTGTGTGGGAAATAGGAAATGAGACTATGATTTCACCTAACTTAGAAAGAACAAAATCTAGCACTTCTATCGCGGGCTCTCCCAGTAAGATCCCGGTGATCAGGAGTCAGATATCGCTTAATAAATTCAGTAGCACTAGGGCGCTTTTTTCTCCCACTCCGGTTGATCTAAATAACGTAGAACAGGCCAGAGAGTGTGCCCAGAAAAAGAAGCTAAGTGCGCCTAGAAAAAATATTGATAAACCGGACACGCTGAAAATAAAACAAAAATCCCAGCTCAATCTAAAGTCCGACGTCAAGCGACAGTGTGATAAAACCAAGAAAGATGTGTTCGATAAAAAAGCAACGTCATCTCCGAAATCATCAATAAGGGATTATTCTGACGAAATAAACGCTATACGGGCCAAGCTTCACCAGAGAAAAATCAACAAAAGAGACGTCGTGACTGTCGTACCGGAGCCTAAACGAAATCAAAACGAACCGGATGAAATCGATTCGACACTGTCACCTGTCAAATCTATCGTAAAAAAATTGGAGCTCAAAACCGCTATGGAATCAAAGGCGGATCCGACTCAATTCGTGAACTGTAAAGTGATCCCAGCGGTGCACAAGGAGCTGTGCGTGGCGAGTACTGTCTTCCACAACCATTTGAGCACACTCGTCGGCCGACAGGTTAAATACACAGAGTCGATGGATGATGTAAAAACTTGTTCACAGATCGAGAAACTTCCCTTACATAAACAAACCGATGAGAAGATATCTGATACGCACTCTGACTGCAGCGACGACTCGGGTCACGTATCTAATGACGCCGCAAACGACAACGATCCGTCATTCGATAATGTACTCGATATGAGCCCCGTGCACCGAGGCGAGGACGAGGAGGTGGATTGTAAAGGATTTGTTAGAACTAAAGAGTTCGGGATAGATTTGGCTGAGAATGCGAAGAGTGTGGTTCCCGTGCGACCGGCGAGACGCGGCGAGCGCGGCGGGCGCGGCAACGAGGTCGCTAGCGGTACCCGCGCCACCAACGCCCCGAAAGTGGACGAACAGGTACGCGACACTGTTTACATATCGATAACAGCAAATTACAGGTGCCAATTATCTGTACTCATGCTCTCCCGTTGCAAACGCGGAACGATTTAGATCGCTACCTACACCGTATCAAACGGACCCACCTAACTAGTTTAACAAGATCAACGTCTCGAAAGCTGTCTGCGCTTATGATGGCAATATTAAATACGCGAAGTTGCTTTCCTATTTTGACACAACACATATTGCATGGGTGTAACTGTAAAATGATTGAAAAAAATATTCTTATGCACAAGTTATGCACATTGATGCGTAACCATACCATAATGCTATTGAAATCGCACATCGTGAATTTTAAACGAGTGAGAGGTTCTTTCACATGCCTACATGTATTTCAATACATAATTTGTTTTCGCA
Organism: Sesia apiformis; assembly: GCA_914767545.1. Lineage (NCBI taxonomy): Eukaryota > Metazoa > Arthropoda > Insecta > Lepidoptera > Sesiidae > Sesia > Sesia apiformis. The sequence goes on from OU611968.1 coordinate 5,106,984, forward strand.
CAATTCCTTATATAAATGTATGCAAATTATCTATGTATGTATTGTCTATAAAGCTATTTTTTATAGTTAGCAAATTTTATTTTTATTCGGTCGTGTGACGCCATTTTCTATTTATGAATCATAATTGAGTTAAAATTTTGTTTAACTCTGCTTCCGTTATATCTCTAGCAAAGAAAGTAATATACCTAATTTGGGGTCAAATAGTTTTGCTTGATGTCAGAATTATGTAAATCTCATTAACAAGATTACTTGATAGATCGTTTTGATTAAATTGTCAATTTGTCGCGGGGATTACCGTTGTACTGTTAATTATATAATTTCCCGTTGGCTTAACATGTGCATTCCTTTCGTGCATGATGTCAGGAACCCGCCATACGTAATATTACCAGTTAATAAGTTGCATAATGTCCAGTTTGTCCAATTTACACGTGAAAAACTGACTTTATACGGAAGGCGAGATTCAGAAGATTGTTTATCTGCGAACGCGACAGGTGCTCCGCGGGGGTCACTGTTGGGGCCGGCGTTATTTACGCTTTTACTTTCACTAGGTGCTTTTTACGGTTGTCTCATTACTTTACGTTTTACGATGCAGTCTCGAACGGAATTGGTAATGGATTACTAACAATGCGACGAGATGTTTGGAATCAATTGACAGATTTTATCTCCATTATGCAAACTTTGAGATTATGTTAAGGCACGTTTCCTAAATATTTGTTTTGGATTTACAATGGTAGTTCCGCTACACTGTTGCTTTCGAAATTCGCGAATGCAAGACTAGCCCTCGGACGTGGTGGATTGCATGTAAAAAGCCCCTCACTTTCCGTTTCTACTTTCTCACTGTGTTATATGTGTGACAGCAAATATTACGTGCACCAACTTGAAATTTTTATCAACATGTGTTAATACTCAGCGATCGACATTGTCTGGATTACTTTTTACCATTGATATAATCGATTGGCTAGTTGAAGTAGGCATCATAAGGTGCTAATGACTGCCCAATTAATGAAATGTCTTTGTGAATAATTTAATTAACTCTTCGTCATTGTCATCAGCGTACTCAATTTTCTACTCAATTTAAATTGGTACTATTATCTACACGGGTTTCGATATAATTTTAAAAAACTGCAAAATTTCAGATTTGTTTGGTAGTTTACAACTGATGGACAATAACAATTGTAATAAATCTATTTTTTCTTGTAACTACTTCGTTTCCATATAAACACATTTCTTCTACAATCATAAACAATATTTTTTTACAATCACTTTACATAATAGCAATACATTCTGACTCTCAAATTATGTGGGATGAAAGCGACCACTCTTTATTATTGAAACGTATTGTTTGACTTTCTACTTCGTCGATTGTCGGCAATTTTTACGTCGATTTGCAAATCAATTAACGACTTTGTGAAACGTTAAGAAGCGATAAAATCTAATTAGTCTTGTTAATCGTAGTTAGAAAAGTCACTCTTTTAAAAAAAAGAGTAGCTAGCATTCAACCATCTACTCTAGAATTCTCTGTACCGTTTGTCACACTCAGTTATGAACACATAGTAATTAGATCTCTAACAGTCTTTCAAAAAATTGTTCACGCAATAAGTAGAGACATTATTATCAAAGTATAGCTCATTAATAGTCTAATCGATTGTCTAATCTTTATCTTTTATTATTTATTGTTCACCAGTAATATTAGTATACAAATAACAGTTTAACTATACTACATCCATATAGTTATAATACTAGATACGTATCTATACATATAATAAAAATAATCTATACATAGAAAAAGAAATGCAGTATCAAGTACGAATGATATAGAGCCTAAAAAATCAATTTTTTGGAGTTCTTGTCAGTCTGTTGCGCATCACGCGAAACTTACGGGACGGATTTTAATAAAACTTGGTATAGTCATAGCTCATGTGCCGGGTTAACATTTAGGGTACGTTTTATTTAGATACTTTATAGAGTTCCCGCAGGAATCACACAAAGGTTCACGCGAACTAAGTCGCTGGCACCGCTAGTCTATAATATGATAGCAATACGCTAGTAACTGAGCGCACATGCTCATCACGTCCCAGCTTTCCCCAGCGAGCGCAGCGCACGGAAAGCAATGTCCTTTCATCGGAATGTTCGTTTAACGTTATGACAACAGTAGATAGTGGTCTAGTGGAAATATTGAATAAAAATCAAGGGACTTTGTAGTACATTAGTAGCTAATAACTTACGTGTGTAGAACGGACTGAATTCACTATTTTATGACATTATCTGAGAACTAACATATTTTAAGACTAACATGTTTTTTATGTTAGAATAGTTTCATTGAGATGTTAGAACGTGTTTCTACTTAAACAGAATCTTAAAACAATGAAACTTCGAAAATCTTAACCAAAGTCCAATAGGTCTCTACCGACAATAAAATCCGTTTGCTCAGATAACTTCGTATTTATAGTCGTATCAAATAAATTACGTAGACATGTCTTCAGATAGCTCATTCTCTTGAGAATGGTTTACTGTTAACTAGGATTAAAACTGTAATGTCTGAGTATGTTGTAACTAGGATGCAAGTGCGTCAGTCAGCGTGTAGCAACCCACTGCAGGGAACTGGCCTACCCTAGTAAATCACTAATCCCTGCTAAATCAAGGTGCAAGTAATGCTACGATGCAATTCCGTTTTGGGCGGACTAAGTTGATAAGTCAAAATCATCTATATATATTACATAATATTTTTCGAGGACACAGATTAAAAGTTTAATGTTTTCACTTTAAATATCAAGATATCGCTTTAATGTTGAAATCAATTTCACTCAAGCTATAGAGTATTGAAAGATTTTTTTTATTGTAAATTCAAAGTGATACTACGTGCTCGAACTTCTTATTTAAAATTTTAATCCTGCCATGCATGGAATTTATTTCTGCAAATGACTATATAATCAATATCTAGAAATGGACTATGTTCCATTATTTCGGGCATTATTATCACTTATACGAGATCTATGTATCTATGCCAAAGAGATAGTCACCGACATAGCTCGAAGCGTCGATATGTTGAAGTGGCAATGGGGCAGGTCGTATTTGCCGATGGCCGATGGGTTAGACCAATTTTAGAATGGAGACCGCATACCGAGAACCGCAGTGTGGAACGCCTTTGGGCTACGTGGCCCGATGACTTAAAGAAGTTCGCCGGTGGTGGTTGGATGAGAAGAATCCAGGATCGTGCGTGGGGACGAGACTTAGGATAGGCCTATATCCAGCAGTGGAGAGGCATGGGCTGATGGTATGGTACAGGTATGATAGGTATTTCGTGATCTGAACACATTAATAATTATGACCAAATTGCATTTGTCGCACCGCACGGTCATCGTTCGATAAATCGTATGTTGTAGCTTTTGTTTATTTATTTATAGCTCCGTATTATGTTAAGTTGCAACATTTTATCGAAATGTTTATTTGTATCCATTATGTCCTCCACTGGCGTTTTCTTATCATTAGTATTCTATAAGTGTAGTTTCACAGTTCATGATTTATATTTGAAATTTATTTATATTTGCACATTGCGATATTTCATTTAAATATATGATTGTTTTCTCCGTTGGCGCCGCTATTATCTATTTATCACATAAGGTGCATAGTTGTTTCACAGGTCATTAGTCATTCTTAATCGTACTTTAGTTTGTCTTGTAGTAAATAAGTTAACTGTTTATGTTTCGATCGATCTGTCCTCTAGTAGTGTATATTTGGTTATGTAGGCAAACAGATATCGGCAAACAGATACCTTTAACTTGTCTTTTTTTCTTTTATCTCTTACCTCCAGTCTAATGTATTTCCTAATCAGAATCTTTTCCGGACCGATTTCCGTAAAAGGTAAACAATTAAGATTAAAGGTCTAATCATTTCCTTCTCATGTTATAATAAGCAATCGTCCTCATAAGTATCAGACCTGTTGGTTGTATTTTTCCAAAAGTTTATTGTATTCCGATACGCAATTACATTTTTTCCTTTATATGTATTTGTAATGGACTTTACATTTTTATTTTTAACTTTCCTTTCATACCCGACGCTATGAAATAGGTAAGTAAAGGCACAGATTTTTTGTTTTTAGTTTCCAACGAGTGTTTTTATTATGTAATATCCATCCGTGTTTATATTTTGATTATTGTTTTTATAGCATAAAATCATATTATGCAATTACGTTGTGATTAAAAAAGAAAACTACAATCTACAATCTGCGACTACGGTCTACGGTAGTCGCAAAACTAGTTTTTTTTTTCATTTGCTATGTCGACTATATTCCACACGCACAATAATAGCAATTAATCGTACTCACCACACATTTTATTGTATTGTCAGTACGTCGAGCGAAAGCCTATTATTTGGACAATGACGGGCTTCCCCTCAAATGATTGACTAGTATATTTCATGCTTTATAACATACTACTAATGTGTATAAAATGTGTACAATGGCTTTTCACTGAATGCTTCTTGCCTCTCCATTCTGTGACGTCATATTGATTATAAAACACTTCTAAACAATCTTTCTTCTACGAGTCCTTCCACATGAATCTCCTTTTGTGTACATTCGCAAATCTGTCACCGCTGTTTCTAAATACAATTTCGCTATTTTATAACACATATTAAGGAATAAGTACAAAGTTGACAACGTTGACTTGTGATCGCGACGGAGCGACTTGCTGTTTGTTTATGTTTGATACGCTTTTTGCTAATAGAGCTTTATTGTGTGTCGTTTGAAAGTCGGCATTCGTCTCCCGCGCGCCTAAATCTAATTTAATTGAATTTGTTAAACGTCATTCAAATTACGTATGTATTATGTAAATTTATGTATGTACAGGGTATATTTATGTATGTACAGTAATTTTTCATACAAATTTGTACAATAAATTTATAAAAAATACTAATATTATACATCAATTAATTCAATATCATGAGCAGAATTGTATGGATTTAGACTTCGCGAAAGGTTCGGTTATACCCTGTGTAATAAAAGAAATCTTAAAGACATACAAATGGCCTTGAACAAATCGCTACTTTATAAACTGCCCCCACACACAATGCCCACTCCATTTAGATTTCCTGTAGCGGTAAACCAAAATAACTTTCCAATAACTTTCAGTTGGACCAATTCAAAACAGTGTTTATAGGAATAACTTGTATCATTGTTTTCTTATTCCTCTCGGTCCTATTTTGTTTCCACTTAATGTACACTCGGCTCAAAAATGGCAACAATTTCAGAACACTCAACATATTGTTGTTGTAATTTAGCGAGCAAGTGGGTTTGCAAATAATATCTACTGTTAGGGTTGTCAATATTTGGATATGAGAGATTACTTGTACCTATGGTAACTACAGTTACAAATATACGCACGCACCAAAACTGGTTTAACATAATATTATATATACATATTTAGATAAATTGTGGATTTGTATATGTATTTATAAAAAAAAAAACTATGCCAGGTTTCTACTTCATAACATTTATTAAAGATTTATTATAGAATTTATTATAGAATTTCCTAAATAAATTGAATTAAATTTCAAATTTATCATCAACGATTGTAAAACTATAATACTATTAGAATTTTACTTAAGCACTTAGAAATTCGCCTAAGTTTTGAGTCGGAATTAAATGTACGACTCGAAACATTAAATATTGGTTCGGTAGATCCCGATTCCCCGATATTATTCCTTATGCATAATTAAACTCACATCCTAATTTTATAAACCCTAACTCATGTAAATAAAAAACTGATGAAACTTATTATGACATGTACTAATAAAATACGCAATGGAAATAACACCTGAGACTAAAATTCAGTGTCGTGCAACGAAAAGGCAAATAAAAACGTACGAAGTTGATTTTCAGTCATTGAGAAGAGTAATTAAAGTCTAAATGTTTGTTTAAAATCGTCGGTGGCAACCCTGATATTGGATCATAATTGCTGAGCCACAGGTGGCCGCTGCACTGGAGCGAACCGACAAACTTATGTTTGCGTGTAGCTAATGGGGCTGATTGGCGTTAAAATTTAAAAAAATACCTTGTACGTTTGGTAATTGACAGCTATCCGAATCGATGGTGTTCCTGCCTGCTAAACGTGATAAAAGTTATAGGTTTGAAGTCTGGTTAGTTAGTAATCCACTTTCTGAAGTCCAGCAACTCGCTGCTAAAACTATTCTGCGATATCTGTAGGCCATAAACATTGTTAGCGAACTACGTATAAGAAAGGTGACGATCGCAATAGATTGGCCCTGGTCGCAATGATACAAGACTGTATTGACTTGCAGAGCCCCTAACCCTCAATAATAATAATCGTCTTTGTGTCTATGTTGGAACGTTGCACAAGGAATCTTGCGAGTGGGCTATTGACTATTTATTATTATTGTTCACCTGAACCAAGAACTCATGAACTCACCCAGGTTTGCTGGTAGAAATCTAAGCACGCCTTTTAAATGTACGAGTATTTTCTTTTCTAAATATTTTTTTCTCATTTGTGTGTACAATAAGGTATATTAATAAAATAACAAAACACAAAAATGAATTATCGCGCATTGTATTGTATAATGAAATGCCATGTAAAACTGCATTTAGATTCAAATTCTGCCTTACGCAAATATAAGTTTGTCGAGTTGTAATGACTAGTCTGACCGACAGTCTTAACGCTAACGACATGTGGCAGGGAAAAGTGATAAGTTGTGGGAGACAAATTGATATAATGCCGGTAAAATTGTAGAAAACGCTTGTAATACGATATAGAAACAAGGAAGCAATAAATTGCTTACACTGCCAGTTCGTTTATCATGTTCTCCCATTGAATGTCTCTATTTTGTAATGTTACGTTTTCTCTTTCGTTGATAATCGTGTTCAACTCTAGACCAGAGAAGCTCAAACGCTTTGAAGTCGCTCATTGAAATTAAATACTTCTTCAAGAAACAGCAATTACCGCCTTTCTTTGTGACTGACGAGAATAACATTTCCCTTGTACATATAATATTTATTTATTTAAACCTCATTGCACAAGTAATTTGTACGAAATGGCAATTAGTGTTATTAAAATTATGTCAATTGTCTATTTTAGAGCATATTATTGTTTTTTTACTCGTATTTGGTTTATAAATTGCCGCCTAGAAATTTTATGATAGCTCATCATTAGCACTGAATTTAACAATAAAGAATTTTCCTTCATTCAATCATACTATAACTGTAAGCGTTCCTGCTCCAGCTCAGTCAAGAAGACAAAAACTTCACTCATTTCAGTTAGTTTTCGTGCGCCAAATTTTCTTGCTGGAGACAGTTCCGAATAGAATTCTAAAGCCACTCATGATTAGCGTAGCCCTTTTCTGGCGTAATTCTATCGAATGTAGATAGCAAATATTGATATTGATTACTCAACAGATATTGATTTATTCACTGACTAAATTTCAACTTGCACCCTATTTCACAATACAATATGTAATATTTTAGCTGCAAGTAATGTGGCCACACCAATCATAACTCGACGTGTATAATTAATATTAATTTCGCGATTTAATAATAAAGGAGTTTTTTACATATCACCAAGAGGAAGGTTGTTTTGTAATGAAACCTTTTCGCCATTCTCTTTTCAGTAGCAAACGAGTCCATTGTTTGTTGGAATCCGAGCACTTGTTGATTAATACTTGATGACACGAACGGTCAAACCATATTTAAAAGTTAGCATCTCGAAATATCAAGTATTTTTACACAATTCAATACAATTGTAAATTTTGTCTTCTCTCGTAACCAGCCCTTTTCGCAACCACCGCTGGACACGGGACTACTCATGAAATGTTCATGAGTAGTCCCGTGTCCAGCGGTTTGTGCAATCAAATTGTCTTAAAATGCTACCCTGGCCAAGGGGATTAGCGCTTTCACTCTTTTAGATGTGGTGTAGTTCCTTGGCGTTTGCGGTAGCGGCTTTGTTATCCCACCCCTTTGATGATATCCACGGGAACAGATGGGGTGGGTGGTGCTATTCTCAAGCTGGCCTACACCACACCGCCATTTGTCAACTCTAGTTTTCATTAACGTGATTAAAAGTCCATGTTAAGACTCACCTCAATTAACAGATATCGGTCTGAAGACTTGCAAATAAAAACGTAATTTACATTTTTTTGTGTATATGAACAAGGCTAAGGCTAACTAAAACATGAATGCCCGTCATGGACTTTGCCTAAGTGACCCCCATTCTACAGTAGATAACCAATCAAATCACTGCAATATAACGAATAAAAAGTGGCGGTTGTGCATCTTTATCGCGATCTAAACAACGTGAACGTTATGTGCTGCAGCCTGCAGTAGCGGCGCGAGACGATTTCACGCGCTAGACTTTGCAGTTATGAGTTGCTCGACATTTTAACTGGAACACTAGAATACATTTTACAATACGCGATGGATAATATACATATATAACGTATCATGCACTAGAAAAAAATATTGATTACAAAAAGTGTACGAAAACAATTGTCTCTCTCTCTCTCTTTTGCTATGTATTGCACTATCCCATTGTCATATATTATACTGCCGGGTACTGTAACTCTGTACTGGAACATTTTATTGATCTTAAAATCTAAGTAACAAATAAAAAAAGTATTGACGGAGATTTCGGAGAAATCTGCCTGTTATCTCTATTTGGCACAAAAATAATTTAAGTCTATATATCTCGCTTGTTTGTACATTTTTTATTTATAGAAAGACGACGGCAAATGAGCAGACAATTTACCTGGTGGTAAGTGGATACTGTCGCCCAAGCCTCGGTACATATCAACATCATTCCCAATTTTCCCAACCCTTTTTTCTAAATCCATTCCTAATTCTCCAAAAGTGTACCCAACGCGTCCGCTCCCTTACAAAAAGCTACCGTCTCCCTTTATTGTCCCAGTGTATGAATCTGTTTCGGTAGTGAGTGAAATATGCCAGGGCACAATCCCATTCTATCCCCATTTTCCCAATCCGATTGCTAAATCTATTCCTAAATCTCCAAAAGTAGGCAGCGCTCCAGGGTGATGTTGGCATGTATTGCGGATGTCCACGGGCGACAGTATCCACTTACCACCAGGTGGACAATATACACGTCTACCACCTCCTTACTTTGAAAAAAAAATGTGTACAACCCAGTGCCACTTCAGCTGTGACTTTCGTTCTTTATGGTATTTTTCGTTTTGAATTCTATCCATTAAATAAACTCCGAACAACATAAAAAATACACATAACTTTGACGACCCATATCTCAATCTAAACAACACAAGCGTCAGGTGCAGGCGGTGTGCGTGCTCTGGATCAGGTGATGCAGTTATATAGACATTATGCGATGCAGGAAGATATGAGCTCCCAAGGTTGCTTGCCGTTGTAACTGAAAGACGAGAAGTTACGTTTACGGTGATGGTAGGAAACCTGAGAGTCACCGCGGTTTAGTATTATTCTACGACTGCTATATACGTCTACCTTGCATAACGTCCACTTAAAATGTCACATTTATCTGACAAATATAACCTCCTTTCAAAAAAGGACCTGAATCTTACGAATCCGATGTTGGAACAACGAAATTTTAATCTATTTAAACGGGTCTCAACGCGTATGTTTATCTTATTTATTTTAGTCGTTTAAATAGATAAATATGTGTGAAAAACGCCAAAATCTCAAATGTTGTAACAAAATTTTAAGTTGTAAAGTCTTAACTAAAGTCAATAAATCCATCCCGACAATATGGAGCCTTCGCTTAACGTTACAAATAGCTTGATGCTGCTAGGGACATCCATAACCAGCCCTTTTATTGTTGCACATGGTCCTTCCAATGTGCATGTGGGATGTATGGCCTTAGAACGTCACGCTGGCCAAGAGGGTTGACGAGTCCAGTCTTTTAAAGGTTATGTAGGTCCTCAACGTTTGTGGTAGCGACTTTGTTGTCAGCTTTTCCGACGCTCAAGCCACTGAAAGAGATGGAGTAGTACTATTCTAAAGTATACACTATAATACCAACCTAAACACACTATAACAATACAAGTACCTACCATCATTATTGAACCATGTAACTTTTATTGACTGCATTCCGACGTTTTTCACGTTTAAAACCTCTATATAACTACACCGGTAGCAATCAATTACATAACAGCAACCAGTGCCCACAGAGCGCTTAAATAGACGTATCTGTTTCCTCAATGAAACTTAACCCACTGTTCGAAGATATAAACAAGTGTGTTGATTACGCTCCGTAAGTACTACGTTGCGTGTTTATAAAGCTCAGCTCATGCAGCGAGTTTGTTTGCTGCATTTACGCCTCCGAGTAGCGATAAATGATTGTTAAGTCAGTAAGAAGTGAGCAATTTGTTAGTAAATATGGTTTCTCCAAACCGCCTTGCGAGGTCGTTATATATTCATTTATTTACTCTTGCGAGCACCTGTCTATTATTTGCACAATACTATACCGGGGCGGACTTAAGGCATTCTCTACCGGTGCATCGTTCTTTAAAAACAGATAAACTAAATATATACAAAAAAAAATATTTACTGTAATAAAATTAATAAATCAACGATTAATCTATATTTTAGCAAACTCTTAGCGTTTAAGTCTTGATAAATCATTTTATCTAACAGTATATTAATATAGATATTATACTCTATAATATATTATAGAGAGAGACTGTGATTTTGTTTTTATGTAAGTGGTAGACTACAATTTATTTTGATTTAAAATAAATTGTTGGATTTAATTTGAAATCGCATTAGGTTGACCGATAGCCGCTGGAGGAGACGAGTCCTCGAATGGAAACCGCGTACCGGGATAGAGCGCGGGACGTTCTCCGGCCAGGTGGACTGACAACTTGAAGAAGGTCGCCAGCAGCGGCTGGATGAGAAGAGCTGAAGACCGTGTGTGATGGCGGTTCGCGGGAGAAACCTATATCCAATTTTTAATTGTATTAATTAATTTGTTTTAGTTTTTTAATTAAAAAATCCGTTTTTAGCAATTGTATTTCTTGTTTTTATAACTCAATTGTTGTTTTTTATGCTGTATTTTTAGAGACGATGTGTAAAAGAGATTGCTAAATTATGTGTTGTTCTGCTACAAAATTGACTTATTCAATCACTCACCGACGACTTGTCAAGTTATTCAAGTACGAAAAATACCTACCCAAGTCGATTTATATAATAACGCCACGTGGCAAGAGCGTTGTTACGTTTAGCGGCAATAACTTAATATCTCCATATAATCCGTTTTGATATTAAATTCGGTAATATGAATAACTTATATTAAATATGTTCTGTTTTGATATTAAAGCAAGTCGATTTACATATATATTAATACCACCTGGCAAGAGAGAAAACAATCACGTGTGGTAAAACAAAAATATCAAATGTATCGAGTTAATCAATAATTCACGCCATAGATAAGACGGTCCCGTAGTTTTAATTATGATAAATCAAATTAATATTCAAGTCGAGTAGTCAACTTATTCACGCCCATCGGTGAAATGACATATGAATCTTCAGTTTTACGCATATGATTGATATTTTGTTTAAAAAGTGAAGCCACACAAATAGATGAATTTATTGCCATTAGTGATATTTAACCATACCTGTACTTTATAAACGTTTAATCTAACAGCCGTACGACCCACCGCTATTCGCCCATAGGTGCATATAGGACGCAATAGCAGAGATTATACGACCGCATCATGTAGGTCACCCCAATAAGCTGTAAAAGAGACAGCACAATACAACGCAGTATAGTCGGACAATGGGCCAATGAAACGTATTACATACTGGATTACGGTCATCGTACACTCCGTTTAGATTATGTCACTTGTCATGTCATCTCATCATAGAGGAATCGAATATAGTTCCTACAGAATTAAGAATGAAATATATAGATAAATTCTTTATTGTACACCGACATACTGCAAAAAGACAATTTAAGTAGGTAAGTAATACGAAAAGTACAACAGGCAGTCTTTATCAAATTATCACCAAAGCAATCTCTTCCAGGCAACCTTTGGGTGGTAAGGTGAAAACAGATAACAATATCGTAATTCAGAATTTATGAAAATTCATTTAGTCTTCTATAATAAATAAAAAAAATGCAATAGGCCTCTATGAAAAGGTCATTCATACTTATTATGTATGACATGATAATTACTTCGCTTTATTACTTTAATGTCTTAACTCAATATGTTGGGGGGAGTGCTGGGAGAGTGCCTGCTGCATTCCCACAGCCGCTGAGCGCACTCGACTGACCACGTTACCCCTTGTCTGACAAAATACTACCTTGAAATGTACTGCATTTCCTACTTTATCGTATTTCCCCAATATACGTATGTGTTTCGGTAGTGAGTGAGATATGCCAGAGCCCATGGCATGTATCGCGGATGTCTATGGACGACAGCATCCACTTGCCATCAGTATGTTAGTCCAGTACCATCAGTATCAGTATGCTATGTATGCTAGTCTGCCGCCCCTTTTCTATAAAAAAATTTTTGAACGAAATTCCTTAATTTTAATTTGAAATGTTGATTTATATATGAAGACTTAAGTTATTACTTTGTATACTTGCATAAAATACGTAGTTTTATTTTAGTCATTTGCAGATAGTCATTAAGTACTTACGAATAGACAGCTCTTACGTAATACATGAAGGTATCATTAACTTGTAATTTTAAACAATGAATCAACAATTCATCAATATGTAATTGTATTTTAATTATACCTATTCCACAGTTGCTAGTAGCTACACAGCATTTGTATTAGATACTGGCATTGTGTGAAACTCGAAAGCGATCACTGTACACGTATTGTTACATACAAGGAAATTAACTTTCTTTCTTACGTTCTGCTTTACAATCACCGAATCATTGATACGAAAACAGCTGACGTCTTGTCTTGTTAGCGAAGTGTCCGTTCTGCCAATTTGGTTTAATAGTCTTTGACATTGATTTATTGGTTGGATTGTAGTTATTTATTGGCATTTATTGGTTTGTTTATCCCTTTATTTTGTGCTGCAAGGTAACCTTGTAACACTGGTTTTTGAAAAGATACCGTCCATCTCCCATACTGAGATTCTAGTGTTAAAAAAAACTTGCTTTTACGACTTTTTTTTTTTTTTTAAGTTGTTGTTATTCTATGCAAAAATAAATAATATTTTAATATCATATTAAAATGTCTTGTGATATTCAATAAGCATTTCCCTCAATATCCTATGTCTGATCATTTCCTCTAATTTCCATGCACGTGTTTGGGAATTGCTGTAGTTTTATTAGTACAATAATTTATTAAAGGACAGTTTTATTTAAGGCCGTGTGCTTTCGGTTGCCTTTACGATGGCACCGTCTCAAGTTTTCCCGTGATTTTCGTAACAGGCGACTAAGGGAAAACAAGCCACCACAAGCGTCCAGGAACTATACCACCTCTTAAAGAGTGGCGTTTCAACGCCATCGCCATACATCCCTCGTGCCCGAGACAAGGGGCATGAGGAGCCCCATATGCATCAGTGGATTATGAAAGGGCTTGTCACTTAACTATCATCAGGTCTATTGTTTTTCTATATATTCTCTGTAAATCTGAAATTAAAGGAGGCTATTTTTTTTTTCTACAGATTATGTTCCGCGGCGGCGTCGTGGGCGGGTTGGACGCGCGTCGTGACACTGCGCTCGCTCGTGTGCTTGTGCGTTTACAAGCACGTGCTCGCGGATTGCTCGCGCGACGTCGCGCGCAACGGCTCCGCACGCAGCATACGGCCGCGCGCTGCGTGCAACGCAACGTGCGCGCGTTCCTCGCCGTGCGCGATTGGCCGTGGTGGCGTTTGCTCGTACGAGTCACGCCGCTACTCGCCGTGCATCGTACGGAGCACCGGCTCAAGCAAGCACAGGTAGATTATATTTTAAGTTTTAGAGCGCTTGTACATGCTAAGAAAATTAGACGAGGCCTGCGGCAAACAAGACACGTCTTATTGTGTACACGATAAGATATTTGTCGGACACAAAAACGACAGCGACATTCTGTCTTATCTAGCTCCAACGTAGTGTAGGTTCATTTAAAGTAATAGGCGACCGTTGTTCGTGTGTAAAAATGACGCGAAATACGAATGTAGACCCGTCTCATTTTCTTAACGTGTATAAGCGCCCTTATAACCGTCATCGTCTTATGTCTATAACTCTTTTCGATTTCCACGCAAAACATCGATTCCAGTTCACACATCGTGACGTCACATGGACGTGTTTTACAACAACGCCTGGTGCATTTCCTTCGTTTAAATCAATAAATAAATAAATCTTTATTCGAGCTACAATGACTTATAGTAATTACAAGAATGTTAAAATAAAATAAAATTTTAATTCTAAATAATTCCGCCAAGCATTGATAACATTACTGACATTAACGATACTAATTTTAACTAACTCTTTGTCGTAGTTTTCTTAAATTTTTCACATAAGTACTGAAATGACCAGATGAATTTATAACAATTTAAAAACAAAACACCTGAAATCAAGTTGTTACAATTTGTCCAGGTGAGGTGGTGAGTGGATACTGTCGTCTATGGCCATCCACGATTCATGCCAACATTACTAATTTGAAATGCGATCCGTTAACGTTACAAGTATTCGTGTACTAATTTCATAATATTGAGCGCAACTATATCGAAATATATGAAATTTTCAATAAATGTTTATCGTAAACAACTAAAGCGTAAATGTCGTAACAACATTCGGCGCGCGCACATACGAGTACGGTCATAGGTTATCTCGTCTCTCCTTATATTTGTCTTCACCTCGATGGCTTCCTGTTGCTACATAATGTGAAATAGGACAATGAACTCTCTGAGTTCACACGATACTTATAACGATGGAGGAAGGACAGTCTTGAAAATAATTATGTGAAATTTTTTATAGTTGCTAATATCTCCATAAAACCTACAAGCCTTCACTATGTTAGTAATAAAATGGCCACCTCTACATGTAAAGACTTCATGCGGTACAAACGAAAACATTTTTCAGAAAGAAAACAAACAATGGCCAATGTCAATTCAAAAAGGAGAGAATCGTGGAATATTAGAGTAAAAGCTAGATTAACGATAAAGGTCTTTTATCATATAAAATTAATTGTAATCGTTAAAAATTAATTTATAATTCAAATGTAATTTCCAAATAATTATAATTTGTAATTTTGTTGTTTTAGAATTCCCTATACCTCTATACTCTTGCCATGTGCTATCCGTCTGTATCTCTCCACTAGCGGATATGATTATCTTCCAAGGTTTCCAATTATCTTCTATCATACAAGAATTTCTATTTACCGGAACATTCCAGCTACTACCGGCGATTGTCTTTAAGGTCGTCATTGTGAAAATTGTTCAGATAGTCAACAAGCTATAGTGACCGCTGACAGGACATATATATCCCAGGACCCGATAACCGTTGAGGTAGATGGACCTCAAATGGTGACCATGTGCTGGGCAATGTGACGCAGGACATCCTCCGGTCACGTGGATTCGAGACTAAATGAAATAAGATATTATTTAAAAAAAAATGATTTTATTTATTTCACACAACTAAGGCTCATACAATATGTATAAGAAACCTAGAATACATATAATAAACTACTCGTACTAACAGGGATTTGTGCTTGCTCGCCTCCCTTAGTGTCGGAGTACTACACCATTGGCCGGAGTCAGCACTGCAGGAATTTTAGACTTTATCACACAATAGAAGTGCAAGCTTCTTAGTCCTTGCTTATAATGCAGAAGTAAACATTAAGATAAGTGGCTCAGTGCACTTCTACTTGACGACACTTCGCCGACGCGCAGCTTTATACAACATAATTCACATAAATCACAGGACCACGTCTCGACTAATAGTAACATAGTATTTTAGTACACTTCCAAGATAACGCCGTTAAAATGACGCTGAACACATTTATAAATTATAAGTAAACATTTGATCAATAAATGACCTATTAGGGGTTATTTAGGTCTGATCGCGCGATGAGTTTCCTATTCTATCTGATCATAGCCTAAGTTTTCTGTCTGATCATTTATTTTTTTTAACAATCAAAGGTAATGTGTAGTGTTTAAAATTGCTTAAAATGCTATACTTCCGAAATATATTCCTGTTTGATTACCTCACATATTTACAATTATTCTGTAGATAAACATGAAACAACACTATGAAATGTTAACAACTGAAACGTGATCAGACAGATAAATATTTTATTAATTTTGTCGGTTGTATCGGATCGCGCGATCTTTGGGGTGGAATGGCACTTAGGGAAATTGGTATTAAGAGTTTTCTAAACTTGTGAACCTGTCGACGTGAGACGCTTGCCGCCCCCTATTATAGGGAAGAATGAATGATTAACAAGCTTTCTGGATTACACAATCTCTATTTAAAATTAGAGATTCTGTAATGCAGATTCTTTCTTTTCGCGTGCGCGTGCATTAATCATGATATAGATTTTGATCCCTTTTGTAATCGCTTCTTTTCCACTGTTACATAATTTTCCATAGTCTATGACTAACAACATATACTTGTTTTAGGCGACTTATTAATAGTCATGCAGTTTCTATATTTGAAAACTCGTAATGCCCTCAGTAGGTATTCATGTAATTGAATAAAATTGTATCTAGCTGTAAGTTTTCCTATGAAAGACTTGAATGAAAAAAGGGGAAAAAAGACTTGACGTGAACGAACACGTTGTTCACGTGCTCACAGTTCAGGTATGTTCTACGCATAAGGACAGCATAAGTTAAGGACAGTTCTACGCATAAGGACAGCATAAGTTAAGGACAGTTCTACGCATAAGGACAGCATAAGTTAAGGACAGTTCTACGCATAAGGACAGCATAAGTTAAGGACAGTTCTACGCATCGAAGCGCCGGTAGTTGCCATTACACGTGCTCTTGTTAAAACTTCAATATTTTAAACTTCACTCGTTGAAATAAATCTTATTCAACCAACCAAACTTATCAACCAACCTCCTTACTACAAGACCATGTCTAAAACACTTGAAGCGTATTATAAATAGACGAGTATCATTTGACCAGTGATAATCAGGGAAATAAAACTTATTTTTTATCGTAAGGTAAAAAATAAAACGTCATCACAACGGTTTTCCCATTTGTAGTTGCGGTTTAAATGCTACAAACAGAAGAACTGCTTCAAGCGTCCGCCATTTTAGCGACTTACTCAGATGAAATATCTTACAATTATTACTTCAGTACATTTCCGGACAACGGTGTCTTGTATCACTAAATTGATCTTAGTTAAGAAGACCGTCTTCTATACTCACTTAAAAGTATATAAATAGCCATATAGCATTTTTAAGTTATACAATCTAATTCTTTATGACGACCGAATAAGACTCATTTATACGCATGTAGCCAAGACAATCGGCCAAAAGCTAGTTTACACAGCTTTTATCATCATGTGATGGATGACTGTCATCATTGTTATCATCGAGTTATGATTATGTGGACAGTTGCAGGCGAGAATCGTATGAAATTTGGTCGTATACGAGAATCGTATACAATATTCTCGCCTGAACCGTTCCAGAAACTCCTACGTACCATTATGTATTAACAGTGCCCACGACATCATTTGCAAGACCACTCCTTAGAGTACGTGTAGTTAGTTACTAAAGTAACAACAACTATGTTGTAAACAACGGTTTGGGATAAAAAGTATTCCGTATGTCGTCCCAGGACAAAAAGTATTATTGTAGTAAATTTCATAAAAAATATTCTGGTAGTTTTTATGTGACCTCTCTCCGATATTGTAGATGCGGCCTTGATAATGATTCTTATGGGAACTTTATAATAAATTTAGATAAAAAGTGCTCTAAATGTTAACCCGGCACATAAGCTATCGCTGTGTCAAATTTCATTCAAATCCGTCTAGTGGTATTTGCATGATGCGCATTCAGATAGACAGATAGACAGACTGACAAAAATCCAAAATTGTTGTTTTCTGCATAGTGTAGTACGCTGTAATGATATTTTTGTTTTTCAAAAAAATATTTATTTACAGACACGGTATTTCTTACGATATACATACAGATTATGTGGTAGTGTTTCTCTCTGCTGTGCAAAAGATGGATCTATCTTCGTGGTCCATCTAGGTTCTCCACCTAGGTGAAACACGAGAAACTATAATGTCCTTGCGCTCCAACTACCGGCAAGTACAGTTTAGTGAAAAAATAAAGCCATTATTTACTTATTAGATATTTAAAAGGCGTTTACTTAGGAAAAAATATTTGCATTTAAAATCTCACCTCTTTCAAGATATTCCTCGCGACGTTTAGCAGGCGGATCCTGAATTCTAAAAAACATTAGTTCAAAGACGACTTGCCGTACTGTACAAGCAGCAAGCATTAATATTCCACTTCAGTTGCATCCAGTTACTTCCTTAAGTGGGAGTCCACTAATTAGAATTTTCTAAAACCATAAAACATTATTTATAGTTATTACTTTCTATCTCACTTACCTATTTCAAAACGTACAGCTCGCCCGAAGGCAGACATGAATTTATACTGATAAAAATATGTTTAATGGTTTTTATGTTTGTTTAATTCATTCATGCAAATAGAAATGTTTCTTTATGTATCGTACATACTAGTCGATCAAAGATTCAACTTGATAAGTAAATGGTAATAGTAAATGGTTAATGTCTAGTGTTACAAGTATATCCATTAGTGGTTTCCCAATTTTTGTGTAAATTAACATATATTAAATTAAGAATTATCTTATTACCTTAATTATTTTACTCGACGTTTCGGTTGTGTTGCACCAACCATGGTCACGAGCTGACTGAAGAGGCGGGCAGTCCACGTCGAGAGCTGCGAGCAGTTTTATCAACTACCCGCATTTGGGCTTCATAGTTCCAAAAGTTGCGGCACACAACGCTCACAATATCTGAATTAGCGTTAGACGAAAAATCACCAGGTTTAATTTTATTAAATTTATTAATCACTGGATTCCATGTCGAGGGCATTTTGTATCTGTTTCAATTGTATCAATTTGTAATTTTTTATCTTTCTTGATTTCAATTGCTTCACGCACAATCTTGGAGAGTTAGTGGCGATCGGTGGTTAATTCCGGCGTTGATAAAGATTAAGAGTCAGTGTCTGATGGTCATTTGTGTAGTCTGAAGTCTTCCAGTTTGGGTACTACTGGTACTGTCTTGATCGAGGAAGTTGTAGTTGACTGAAGCTGGCCTATTGTTTGTTAGAGTTATTTGTCAAGGAAACATTAATATCTTTTTAGCGAGTTTTGTTTACTATGTTTGAGTAGTACCCTATATATTGTCCTGAGAGGTAATGCCATTTTTGTCAGGTCTGAATATTATTCTTTCGAATACTAGAAGGTTGTTAAATATAGTGGGTAATCTCGTGGTTTTGTTGAAGTTATTGTGCCTGTATTTACTGCAAAATATGTGAAAGGGTGGGTCATCATTATCATCAATTAGTATACATAAAGTTACATAAAAGGCTGTAGATTACCTAAATAAATAGATGCTGAAATAAATTTCTCTGAAGCTTATATTTTTACTTTAAATTGATGTAATGTGCCAGAATTAGTTTAATATATCTCGAATTATCAACTTATTCGTGCCGTCCACAGATAATAATCTTGGTGGTATATTTTGATTCGGTGGAAGTCCAAGCCGCGTTCAGTGGGAACGAGGATGCTCTCACGCACATGTGCATATGAAAGAAAGTGATTGTGTGATGTAAATATACCACCCGCGTGGAATCACATATCTGGAGATAAAACGTGCAGTGATTGTCGTAGGGGGGTAGCGTTTTAATAATGACATGGATGACGGTTGAAGTTCAATGTCAACATGTGTTTCTTATTATTATTTTAGTTATTATTAACAAAATAGGTCATAAAAAGTAATTTTATATCCCTCCATGGCAGAAATAAGTTGTAAGTCAACTGTTTTTAAGGACACGGTTTAAAAGTTTATGTATAAAAGTGTTTTCGCTTTGAATATCGAGATATCACTTTAATGCTGAAATCAATCTCTCTAAAGCTATCGAGTATTCGAAGATTCAATTTTTTTATTGTAAATCCAAAGTAATACAACGTGTTAGAATTACTTATTTTAAATTTTATATCTGGAGCTATCAACTTATTCCCACTGTGCACATATTTTTAATGAATAGACATGAAAGAGATTTGAGTTTAAGAGATCCTAAATCTCTGTTTCAAATCTGTGAAATTACAAGTCTCTTTTTCGTATTATCCGCATTACATAGTAACATATATTTCGTTCGTCTCGTTTATTTCATTTGAATAATTACATTACCGAAGGGACCAAACAATGTTACGTTTATTCAAATGTTTCATATTTCATGAAGTATCTATATTTCACTACAACTAATGATACTATGTCGTACCACTAATTTACTTTTCCAGGGCAGAACACAACCCTCTTCTGTCCAACACAACATCACCACACTCGTTTACTTGAATTGATTTACATTGAAGCTAAACTCTACATCATAGAGACTAAAATGTCTTCGAATTCTTTTGTCGGCTTTATTAATCATTAACGTGAAATTTATAAGGATTAAAATAATTAGCTATTTATGACTAATTTTACAACTGCAATGCCAGTGGAACGTTTCTACATTTCTCCAAACTCTCTAACCAGTCCTCAGCTCCATATCGGGTGTTCCTGTAGCCCATAAAAATGTCAATTTACTATCATATAAAGTGGCTGCTCGCCGGGCGTGGGGCAACCGCTAATGCGGCTCATTTCCGTGATTACGCCTTTCATAGCGCCCGCCGCCCGGCGCACGCGCACCTACCACGTTAGTTTTAGATTACTCTACTACCAAGATGCGAATATACTATTGAAACAGACGTCTTTTTTTTCGTAACCAGACGCTGGCAGACGCCTGACCGTAATCTGCTAATGTCATCCAAAGACATGTGGCTTACACATATCAATAAGGTTTTAAATGATAAACGTTAATATGTCAATAATACTCTGTCTGTGTTTAGATGTTTAGGAATTAGGATTTGGGAAAAGTATTGGGAAAACATCTTTAGCCGGCCAACACCTCACGGCACTACATCTCTACCCGCGTGTGTCGTATAAGGCGACTAACGGATAACACAGCAGCCACCACAAGCCCTGTGGAACTACATACCTTCTAAAAGAGTGGGCTCGCCAAACCGCTTGAGCAGCATGGCGTCACGGCAATGTGCATGAGGAGGCCCATCACGTCCGACGGTGGGCTGAAAGGGCTGGTTGCAATTGGGAAAGATTCATACTCTTGACAATGATGATGGAAATTGAATGCGATTTTATAAAATTTAAATGCATGAGAGAGTTTACTGGCCCATGCGTTGTTAACCGTGCAATTAATGTGGAATGCAGCCTCTGTTTTATACATTTCCTGTTTTCAATATTTCAACTTGTTTTCAACTAGAGAAAAAATACTTTCAATACTTTTCCTCTAGTTCTATTTTTTTTTTGATATTCTCTTATTTGCTTACTTTGATGTTCCGTTACGACTTAAATTAGTTTTCTAAATCTCTTCACCCGTGTCTGGATCTGTCCGGTCATGCCTCGCGATTAGGCATTAACTGAATTTTCTTTATTGTTTGGTTTTACAAAAGTTCCAAAAAATTAAAATCCGCACCGTTCGAATCGAACCGTAAAGACTGTATTATTTAGCACATTCAAAAAACATTATTCATTTATCAACCAATGTTTTGGTTGAACAATCTCTTCACAACACAATTCAAGATCCAAAAAATAAAAACCAAGTAGGTCACTAGATGATGCTTAAAAACAGTGTCTTTTTTATGTTAAATTTTATAATTGCACATACTCGTGCCTGTACAGTTTTCAATTTATTGTGTTTAGTTTAATCTTGTGCGGTGTGGCATAGCATCATCCCTTCTCTTCCCGTGAGAGTCGTAAAAGGCAATTAAGGGATAACAAAGCCACTACCATAAACCCTGAGCAATTTCACCGCATCTAAAGAGAAAACTCGTCAAGGCCATATATCTCTCATGCACAAGACAGCAGTGGCCGATAAAAGGGCTGGTTACAAAATGACCTTTTATTGGCCGATAAAAGACCCTATTCGTCGACCAATGTCTTTTTTCTATTATTGGAATAATTGACGAACTCGACGTGATTCTGTTGTTTGGCTCTGTATTCCACTCTCACCATACGGACAAGCTACATACCTACTTAATTTTAAAAATTGTAATCCCAAAATCTAGTATAACGGGACAAAATGCATTCCGCACGCATCTTATCCAGGGTCATAGAAGCGGGACATCTCGGCTTTAGCGGGACGGTTACAACCCTACATGTTACTCATACCTATAGTCGTACGTACAGCTTGCATAAACAATTTAAATTAAATAGGTTTCAATAGTTAACCGCAGATTAATACTAAGTGAACTCAATTTTTGCGCGACCATTTTCTTCTTTGCTTTTTATTCATACTCCGATTAAATCTTCATGATCTTTTTTTATCTACCCACTTAATTCAGGCGCTCACTGATCTGCCTTATTGATAACAAAATAAAGGTCATAATCTTATGACGTATCAGTTAATTCGATCTATAATAGCTAATTAAGTAATTATTCATTTAGTTGAAACCGAGCGTTTCATCCGTGAAACGAAACGGATAATTAGATCAGGGTCGAGTCTAACTGTGTTTGCGGAAAAAACTGAGATTTATGTCAGCACCGATGAATGAGTCGTATGTCGTGTAACGGAACGTCTTCTCACGGATACAAAGTGAAGAAACAAGGATTAATTTACATTTTACACATTCTTGTTATTAGGCTTAGTTCAGACCTCATGAACTTTGCACTTGTGGTTAATTAGAGACCTTCAATTAATAATAAATCCATCAATGTACATACCTAATCAATCAATTCGTATCGAGGTTTATACGTATATTCAAGCCTAATCCTCCACGAGCAGTTGGACTCTATACTTTATAGGTATAAAGTCCAACTGCTCGCGGAGGAATAAGCACCACTCGGGGTACTACACGTGTACCCCAGGTGTTGAGAAGTAATTTCTAAGGTTGTTAATATTTTCTTAGGTTTTCGCGATTACTATACATAGCAATTAAACGACTTTGAACGGTTTAAATCGCGTATATTTGACATTATTTATATCCCGACGTTTGACTGACGGGTGACTGACCACCAGTCACCCCGTGACTACGTCTACTGCAAAGTGTTCGAAACGTCGGGATATAAATAATGTCAAATATACGCGATTTAAACCGTTCAAAGTTGTTTAATTCTAAGGTTGTTGTTAGGGACATGATATTTCGGATCCGGATATAGATCACAGGATCCGGATCCGGACTCACAGGTGGTTTAGAATCGCTCAGCATTTTTTTTTTATAGACTAGTGGGCGGGACGAGCAAGCGGTCCCACGTAATGGTAAGTGTTACCGCCGCCCATGGACACCTGCAACGCCAGGGGGTATGCGGGCGCGCCGCCGAATTCTTGCAAAATCCTATTCACAGCTTTCTTGAAGAACCCCGTGTCGTAGCTTAATGGAAAGACCTCTTGAGGCAGTTCGTTCCACAGCCTACGGGATCGCGGTATAAAATGATTTTTGGACCGAACAGTACGCGACACCTCCGTATCGAGGAAATCCGGATGGACCGCACTTCTGTGACGGGAGGTGCGTTTGTAAAAACGCGAAACTTGTAGAAACTTTTTTCAACGTTATAAATAAAATATTATTTTCTACAAATGAATATTAAAATATTATATTCGGTATTCCATTTTTAATATAACTAAGACACTAGTTACCCACTAAGCATAATGTGATTTTTTAAAACATTTCTTTACCTTACATTATTTTTGATTTTTTTTCATCTATACAATAACATTTACAGTTCATTGGAAAATTTTCATTAGTCAAAATCTAAACTGATTAATATTGCACCTACCTACCAGCATTCATAAGCGATCGTGGTTTGTGCAAGTGATCATCACCTTACTCATATTTTAAGAAAATCATAAACCATATTTTTGACGATTTGTTTGCTATACATACTCGTATTACATTGAACACATATTTCAGAATAAATAATGGTTTTCTCGTAACGTTCACGATATATTTCCTAATAGAAAATGATGTAGCGGCCTCAGATGACTGCATCGTGTGTAATGCAACTTTTTGCGCGCATAGCGTATGTCCACGGTTAAGTTGTGGTCATAATATACGCGGAGCAGACAGACTAATAGTAATTAATTGGTCTTTGCATTTAAATATTTATCAACAAAATATTTCCACTTGATGTCATAACTGACACTGATCGGAAGCTCTAGTGTAACTTTTTCTTATTTGCAAACATTATTTCAAACGTTACTGTCACGTACATGCAAGGGATAGGAGGCTCCGTTTGATTCTTTATACAGAAAAAAAAACACTTGACGCAAATGCGAACTAATGACCCTAATGAATAACCCTTATTAACGAGAAAAGTGTACTCTTACACAAGCGCCGCTGTCCATAAAACAAAATGCATTATGTAATACTTAATTGCGATTTAATATAAGTATTAGAAAGTTTTAAATTAACAGTAGCAATTCTTTAATATTCCTGGATAATTGCATATCCTCTGATCACCGAGACCCTGGCTCGGTTCAGATGTTTCTGAGTGTAGCCAGAAACGAAGGCTGGGCATAAATTGTACATTTTTAAAAATAAACCTAATAATTCTATGTTATTATTTAATATTAGCATATTATTATTAGCTCACCAATATTCATAGATCTTTGTTGAAGAAGAAAAATAACGAATTGACGACTCAAAAATAAAACCTCAATCCAAACTCTATATAAATTCGACTTTCCATGGGGAATTTCAAACATATTTCACTCTACCCTAAAACTTGCATATGTGTAACTTGCAACAAGGGAAATGAAATTTATATTTATTGTAAACATAGGTGATAGACATAAGGGTATAAAAATACGCTCAGAATGTACATAGTTTTGCCAACGATAAGGGACTCTTCACTTAGGCATAACATCCGCATCAGCAGTGTATAATGCAACATTGCATTTAGGATGTTTACACTAAGGCGCGCCCACCTGCTAGTGAAGCATTAGAATAAGAAGATTTCAAAATGCATTCATTATTCATTTATATTTAAAATGGTTTAATATTACATTATAAAACAATTTCGCAACTTATAACCATTAAATATCCAATATATGAATGTCAACCACAGTTTAATCAATGCTTGGGTTTCATGTAGTTCTTGTTAAACAACAACAACTTATAAAAATAGAAAAGTATCCACTGTACTCTGCCACTGCGACCACAGGTACATAGTTACCGACACAGCAGAAACGTTCTACTTCCGTCATGACTGCCAGTTTAATTGGTGCGCGAGCGACTAAAAAAATACGTATCGAGAGAAAGAAATCAGCGGTCGATACATGCTGCTTTCGTAATAAAATAAGTTTCGAGTATCACTTGATTGCCTTTATTTATTACATGTGAATGGTAGCTACAAAAAAGGTTTTTCTGTTGATATAGCACAAGAGTGGGCTGCATGATTTCTACGCTCATCAACGGACTTGTACGCGAAGTCCATTGATGTAAGGGAAAGAATACATGTAGAGCTATAATTTAGGGCTTGGTTGTCAATTAAAATTTGGCTACGGTAAGATTTGCTCAGGTTATTCGATTATATAGCGATCTTTCAATCGTAATATCTCGGTAACTTTACACTTTAGGACTTATAATATGTATAATATGATATATCGGTATATGTAGGTACTATCGTGCGTCGCAGTTTTGAAAATATAATCAAAATGGCGGCTTGGGACTATGCTACAAAGTTACGAACCCCTTTAGCATACGTGTAGTTCGTAGGACGGATTAACACATAGGAGTGTTGATTCTAGTTTACTCTTTCTTTTTATTATCTCCCCCCCCCCCCCCCTATTTTTTAAACATTAAAGTTTTTGTATTTTTTTACTATAAGAGTAGTATATTGTATGTTTTCTTTTTAATTCTACTCAGGCTAAACTGCGAGCAACAGCTAATGGGAAATAAATTTTATCCATTTTTTTGGTGACAGCGTGTGCTTCGTTAACTAGTAGACTTATAGCGATGTGATAAAAACGTTTAGGTCGATTAAAGCAGCGGGATGAACACGCGACCATCGATACGGTCTAATGGACAACTCGATCATACACATTCACAATATATCGCATGCTTTCAAAAAATCAATATTTATATTATGGCTTGGGCAAATTCTCGCGCGCGCTCTGTGAGAATTTGACTGTGATTTATTTGAAGTAATCGACTTTCACTTATTGTAGTTAGAATTCATTTTAATGCATTTACATACAAGGAAGTTGCCTTTGAAGTGATACATTGCCGTAAGTATAGCTGTAAAAACAGCTTTTTTATGGGATATTCATTTGCTTCTGTGTGTGGATATAAGAACAAATTATAAAATATACCTAGTGGCCAATATCTAGTGTTCATGTAAAGAAGACTACACTCGGTATAAACCAACCAAAGCCAACGCGACAGTATGAGTACCTTTGTAATAATAATAATAATAAATACTCTTTATTGCATACAAGTAGTTATTACATGTGCACACATAATAAATTACATAATAATGAACAGATACAATCGGCGACCTTATCGCTAAAGCGATCTCTTCCAGGCAACCTATCAATTTACATTTACATTTGTATCAATTTACAATTGATACACGGTGGGTACTTTGTCTATTATAGGCTAATATAGTTTAACTATCAAATAAACTAAGGTAGTTTATTGATAATAAATCTCGACCCTTGGATTTTTTAATTTATCACTAACTCTACGGTGAAGGAAAACATCGTGAGGAAATCCGTTTCCTCGAAAATAAAAACAAATTTGAAACACATAAACCACCAATCTGGGAACGCATGGTGGATTATGGCCCGAAACCCCCTAGTATTTACTACGTAGGGTGCGACGCCCTTCGGCCAGTTGGAACGACGCCTGAAAGAAATTTACCGGTAGTGGCTGGATGAGAAGAGCCGAAGAGCCCTGTGGAGAGGCCTATATCCAGCACAGGAGAGACGTAATGGAAGGGAATGGAATGTAAAGTACTCATCGACCTAATTCGCAGAAAATATAAAACCAGCGCAACGTGTATTATTGTGTATTGAAATCCATCAATTCACTTCACACTTGAGCGACGAATATGAATATTAACTCTTATGAAACTCGAACAAATCGGCGTCATAATGATTGATCGCCAATGTCGTAGAACATCTTCAACGCAGGTTGAGGTTCTCTCAATTACGTTTTGATAGGCGACCGAAGTGTTAATAGAAAACAGAAAGTTTATCGTTATTTAATAACTAACTTTTAATAATCCTTTATATCTATTAACTATAGAAGCTTTAGTTACAATTTTAATCCATATTATCCATTTAATGACCTAATTTCTTATATAAGAAGCAAATTATTTATAGAAGCACAATTATTAACAACTAACCTTTGCTCGTGGTCTACATGATAGATAGATAAAACTCTTTATTGCTCACCAGAACAAAATAAAACAGTAACAGACATTGTATACAGTCGAAATGATAAATAGCCTATGTGTTAATTCGGATTATAATCTACCCATTTGCCAAGTTTCAACGAAATTGGTTCAGCCGTTATTGAGTAGCAAACATCCTAATTTTCGCATTTATAATATTGGTCCAGTACAACATGAACATAAATATGTATTTGCTTTGTCAGGTTTAGACGGGCAATATTTTCTATTTAGTAATCTTTGTTTTTCTTTAGTATAGTAACATTACGTGACGTCCTTCTTCTCGACCTTGTCATTGGACGTTTTCTGTTAATTTAATTTATTTCAATACTGAAATCTATATTTTACTATCTAACTTTGTTTTATGTAGCTACAAGCTTGAATGTTTTATTCAAGGTTTATTGGGGTTTTCAAGGTTGTTAATATGGGGTTCTTCAAGAAAGCTGCGGATAGGATTTTGCAAGGTCGGCGGCGTACCCGCATACCTCCTGGTGTTGCAGGTGTCCATGGGCGGGACACTTACCATCACGTGGGACCGCTCGCTCGTCCATCTACTTCACTATAAAAAAAAATCCAACGATATTAGTAGAATTATTATTATAACTGTGTTTATTTATTTTTAAAAACCTTAATAATCAAGTGGAAATAATTCATGGACTAAAGGTTTCATTATTAAAATATTAATGTTGTATTTGTGTCTTGTTTACAGGATGAGCTGGAGACACTGCGAGCGAAACTCGATAAGGTGGAGAACGAGCGGACACACTACAAGAACGAATCCGAGAGGCTTGAAACCAAGGTACTTATCATTAATGGCTAATTCTCGGCTCTCGTCTGTGATCTACCCTGACCTGACCTACGCTATTTAAATAACGTTTCAAATGATATATCTAATAATGGTCTTGATACATATTTTATGGTTTGAACCATAAAATGTACTCTAGATATGTTAATGATTATTTTTATTTTATTTGGGGAGCTTATAGCTATGGCTCACATCCCGGTCGAAAGTAATACACATCGACTGTGATTGGCTAGCCAGCCGTCATATTTTTATAGAGCTGGCCAGTTTTATAGAGCGTCGTCTCTGTTTTAACGGCACACGACAGAGACGACGCTCTACAAAACCAAAACTAGCCGATAGTCTCTTCCTAAAAGCCGATGTGTATTACTTTCGGCCCGGAAATGTACATCATATTTAAAATATAACATATTTAAATACATACTTAAAAACTATTCGTAAGCTACCACACATAGAAACTATATCATTAATTATTATATACATGCCTAGAGTGGTTATAACTAAATAGGTTAGTAACTAAATATTGAACTGGCCTTTTAATACAAAATAATAAATCAATACGTTCGTCGTCACATATGAGATTAAATGCAGTGCTAGCTCTGATTATGAAACTATTTTTCCTGTAGTTAACGTTAACATACGGAATGTGACAAGTGCGCCGGGACCCTCAGCGAAGTTTACCCCGTAGTTCAGAACAATCAATATACCCATTCACAATCATCATAAGGAAAGTAACGTCAGCAACCTGGTACACGCTGAGCGGCAGTAAGTGAAGCCGAACACAGCGTTGATCATATTGAGTATAAGGCAATTTGAATTTAAAGAACATGAAGCCAGTTAACTTTCTCTGAATTTTTTCCAACCTGTTTATATAGGTTTGGTAACGAGGGTTCCAAATCTGTGGAGCGTACTCTAAGTGGCTGCGAACATAGGCACAATAAATAACCTTACCAGTATTCATTTCTTTGAACGAGAGCTTTGGATGACTTTACAGCTTCGTTATTAATATGACAATTGAAAGAGAGTTTGTTGTCATGAAATACTCCAAGATCTCTACTCTCACACACTCTTGGTAACTGCTGGCTTTTGATTTCAACGTTTATGAGTCATGACGGAACATTTAGAGACATTGAGATCTAGTTGGTTTAATCAACAATAATCATCTAGTCTTAATAAATCTTCCCGAAGAAGTTATGAAGAAGCGTCTGAAATACTATTGATAGATCGGAAAATTTTCATATCGTCTGCGAATAATAATTTGTCTAGGATTTTTGAAACAGGTGCCAATGTCATTTATAAATACATATAATGAACATAAGCGGACCCAAGAGAGAACCTTGCGTACTCCTGATGGGATACTCACCCAAGAAGTGAATCCGTTTATAACCACTACTTGAGGCTTATTTCGTACATAAGATGAAAACCACATGAAAGATCGCTTCGTATACCAATTTTATACAACTTCAGCAAAAGCATACTATGACCAATACGATCAAATGCTGTGCTGTAATCGGTATAAACTGTATCAACCTGAATCTTATTATTCATTGAAGAGATGAAGTCATTAAAAGCAATCAAATTCGAGACGGTAGACCTGCACCTTAAAAACCGTGTTGCCGGGTACCGAAGCAATGCTTTAGATTTTAGGCTATTATATAATTGATTATAAACGATCGAGTACCTTTGCGAGTAAACAAAGTTTAAAAATAGACCTATAATTTTCAACAGAATCCTTGGCCCCCTTTTTATAGATAGGCGAAATGAAGGCGGACTTCCACAGCGAGGGCATAACGCCCTCATTAAGAGATCTTCTTAACAAAATTGCTATTGGTACACACAACTCTTTAGCACATTTGACTAAAATGTGAGGTCTAATTCGTGCAGTAATTTATAAACCAAGTCATCTTTAATCTCGATTATAAAAAAAAAAAAAAATATTAGGGAAATAGAAGTCAATAAGCAATCACCCGCGTGAATTTTTTGGTTATCAATATTATTATCGGAAAGGAAAGTAGAATAGAAATATGTAGAGAATAGTTTACATACGAGTATATCTTCACCTTTACTGCAAGACATGCCAGCATATGACATTTGAAATGGAAATGTATTATATTACCTTTACCCTGACTTCTATAGGAGTCCAAAAAGCTGTAGGTGACGTTCTTGTTGATGCTTCTATATTGGAAATATATATATATCATAACATTGTCTATCTTCTAATTTTGCCCTATCCTGAAGTAGGTTCAATGTATTTTGATCACTGAGATTGTCATACTTTTCAATTTTTTTCCACAATGTATGTTTCTCATTAAGTATTTTGATTAGAGCCGAATTATAACCGATTAGTGTCTAAAGAGGGATGGGCATTCAGCAGTGGTTTCAG
Source organism: Sesia apiformis (assembly GCA_914767545.1). Lineage (NCBI taxonomy): Eukaryota > Metazoa > Arthropoda > Insecta > Lepidoptera > Sesiidae > Sesia > Sesia apiformis. Next base: position 5,137,754 of record OU611968.1, read on the forward strand.
CGCATGAAAAAATATATCGATTGTCGCGGAGAATAGTTCGAAAGGCAATAAAACAACCTCCATCTTTATATCTGATTTCACTTTTGAAATTCTAAAAACTTTCAGTCTCACCCACGTATATAGGTAGTTGATTTCTTCATATCGCGATCTCTGGTTAACAAAGCCGTAAGTCGCATTTTATGGAAACTTAGATAATAATATTTAAAAGAAAACTAAACTACATGTACCCAATGTTTTTTATTTATAGCCCTTTTGAGAAAATTATGTCCAAAAATGAGTTTAACTCGTTTGATAAAATATATTTTTTTTAAAAAGAAGTCTGTAATAGTAAGTAATAAGCATAAAATTATCACTTTATAGAAAATAATAATGATTAAAATTTTATTACTTTAATGATGTGCGCTCGTAAGAAAAATAATATAAAATTATCCATAAATTTACAGTTCTTTTGCTGTACTAAAAGTTATCAGTTTCGGATAGTTTTTATTCCACTGATAGTGCGCTATATGGTAACAAAAAGGAAACAGTAACATTGAAAGGACACATAACATTGAAATGTTAATCTTACAAAGCTAAAAGGAATCGATATAACCATAACAAAACTTCACTAATTCGATTACCAATCGATTGTATTCTCAAATGCTTATCTCCATAGATGATTGTGAATTGGTAGCAAACAATGGAAACAATAGGTTTATATAATTGCATCCGATGTGTTTGCGGAGAATATTTACCGCTAAGTACATACATTCTAGCTCTCCTTGAGTATAGGATCTTTACGTCATTTGCGAGCCGAAATTCTTTTATGAAAAATGTTTTAAATCTAATCTTTACGGATACCATTTTTAAATTTTTCAAATGTGAATTAAAGTAACCGGCCAGTGCTAGCCTTCAAAAGAGTTTTGAAAATAATTTTAGAGTGTGTTTATTATGTGCATGTACGTAAGTATTTATTAATATAACTTCTATAGCTAGACACTAGACATTTGAGGAATACATTTAAAAAAAACTTTAAAACACGTAATACTTTATCTAAAAAATCTGATGATTCGAGTATGTTTCTATTTAAAATGTATCTTGAAACAACGAAATTTTAAGTCAGAAAATCTTGAAAGTCCGACACCTCAACCCTTTGCTCAGATAACTTCACATTTTTTTCTAAATTGAGTCTAAATACAATCTGCAATACAGTCTAAATTAAAACTGCATAGTTCGGGGCTACTTGAAATATTGATTTATAAAAAATTTAACCAAATTACTAGTAGAAAAAGTTATTACAGTTTAAAAAATATTTTGATGATAAATTTAATTAAGCTAAGTTTTTCTTGTCACCCCCTTAACCGCTGCGCACCGCCGCTCCGAGGGCATATGTTTAACAGTTCCTTTTTTTAATTAGGATCTCATACTGTACATATGTTGCAATACACATTTTGAGATTGAGTTTACTTGGAAATTCACTTTAAATTTGGCCCGGCGAAATTATAGCTGTTTTGTGGTAATTAAATCTATTTTAAAAGAAATTCACTTAGATCTTTAGGTAATGTAACTATCATTTTATCTCTCCCTAGGTCATTACTGTTATTTTATCTTCAACTCTGCCCTTTTTCAGCCTTTTTGACGTCCCATGAACTAGGAAACTAACGCTATCTCCACTAGCATAGAAAAGCCCTCCCGTAGTAAATCACTAGGGCGTGATTACTATTCCCCAGCTGTGAAACGAGCTTTGCTCAATATTTAAATAGCGCAAGATTAATGAAATCGATTTTATAGATACAGAAATTTCGTCTTGATTCCTAATTACAATCGGTTCGTATTAAGAGTGCAGTTAGTCATCGCTCAAGACAGGAGACATCACTGTTTTTGACCAATAGTGTTCTATAGAATTCTTATTTTTATTTCACTATAATAATTATAACCAAACTTATTAACATTCACTGCCGGGCATGGCCCTCCTCGTGCACATAGGATGTACGTCCTTTAAACGTCACGCTGGCCAAGCATGTTGATGAGTCCACTTTTTTAGAGGTGATGCAGTTCCTCAATTGTTGTGGTAGCGACTTTGTTACATCTTAGTAACGTCTGTCGACAGCCACGAAAATAGATAGGGTTGGTGGTTATTCTAAAACCGGCCGAGCGCCACGCGGCATGAACGATGAACAGTAGCGGTTCATACAACAGTAATGGAAATTAATTATGACCACTTACAATTACTTAAATGTTATAAATGATTCCTAAATAAGATTCTCACGTGTTTATAAAGTAGCTTATGGATAGAAAACTAATAAGGGAAAGACAAGTGACCTAATCACAAGTGTTTACATGGTCTCAACGTCAGAACTTGTAATTTATAGCGAATATATAACCAAACGAAGCCAGACTGGTTGCTACTTGAAATGTCACCTTACATTCGCATGACTCATTTGCAGATACTAATTTGTTAATAGCATTTATTCGTATTAACAATACGAGTACAATCAACCTTTCGGATGATTTTCCAAATTGGTCTATAAAACCCTGACTTTTAGTTACCACGGGGCTCACTATATATATTCAAATGTTTGTATGTTATAAATAAATTAGTAGCTTTGGCCTACTAAATGAACTAAACTAAGTACCTGACGCTTCCAATATATACTGATAAGATATTGACGAGAGAAGTTTAATGTAATGAAGTTTTTTTGATATTTTTTTGATTTCTGTTGTTATTTTGTAAAACTAAATAAAAACTATTTTTAGAGTAAACAAGCACACTATTACAATAAATTAACTAACAAATTTGTCTAAAAAAGTATTTCATTTAAAAGTCTCGACGTTAAAAGTTATTTTCAAGTTGCTTGGAAATAGCGAGTTCATAGATTTACGAGTATGCACATTTTTGGAATATCACCCTATCAGTTTTTTCTTCATGCCATTTCTGTTCGCTAATCCTGGTCTGTACCACTGAGTTACTACTTAAATACTTTTTAATTATCACTAGCTCCATGGTGAAAGAAAACATCCGGAAAACGTGTATCAACCGTTAATAATAATGCCTCACAGTGGGACCTTATAGGCTGATTGATATCAATATAACACCATCTTCTATAATTATTAATCACCACCGTACAAAATTTATTTCATCTTGTGATCTACAATCTTCTGCAGCTATTAAACGTTTTAATATTTTTCTCTTAATTTCGCACATACCTGACCTAGAGATTAAAAAAAACTTTAGCAAACATTTCAACGCATATAGTTCCTTGACCGAGACAGAAATAAATTGTCACATGTTACATAACAACGACCGTCTGTGAAAGAATTATCTCAACACATTCTTACGCAAATGTAGCAAATGACTCAGCCCGCTCATACAAGAACTTTCTATGTGTTAATGGCTTTATTCTATAAGTTGAAATTTTAAATATTAATCACTTTATGATTGAAAAGCATAATTATCTATCGTTTCACTGACTTATATACAGTTCATTTCTTGTGGAATCTTAATTGAAATAGAAAACAAATCATGGGATGTGTTAGGAATTCCTCTACAAGCTTAAAAAAGCCTTGCAGCGAATGCTCAACTTCTATCGGAGTGCCGGCAAAAACACCATTTTTTTTTATTTACATATGTAGATAACAGCATGCTATCTAAGTACCAGCACACTTCAATACTGTAGACACACATTAAAGCACATAGGTGTACAACTTTGCTTCCGCCGTTTTTTTTTTCCGAAATTCGAAGCTTTATTGTAATAAACTGGTTATACATTTATGATTCAAAGTATTGTCCATCGCTGGCCACTCACTACTTTCTCCCATCTTTCGGGAAGCGTACGAATCCCGCGTTGAAAAAACTGGTCATCTTTTGAAACTATCCACGAATCGATCCAATTTCTTAATTCTTCATAAGACTTCATAAGTGATAGTCAGAGTGAGCAACGTCTGGAGAAAACGGCGGGTGAGGTAGGACTTCCCATTTCAACGTGTCCAAGGATGTCTTGATCACTTTCGCAACATGGGGTCGAGCATTGTCATGCTACAAAATCACTTTATTGTGTCTCTCGTTGTATTGCGGCCGTTTGACTTTCAATGCTCGGCTCAAACGCATTAATTGCGTTCGATAACGATTGCCTGTGATTGTTTCAGTCGGTTTTAACAGATCATAATACACTACGCCGAGGTGGCCCCACCAAATACAGAGCATGGACCTTCGACGTGAAAATCACCGTTCTTGAAGCGTTGAAACCACTCACGACACGTTTTTTCACTAATAGCGGCCTCACCATAAGTATTTGAGAGCATTCGATGAGCCTCAGCAGCAGATTTCTTGATATTGAAGCAGAAAATTAAAACCTCCCGCAAATGACGAGAATTTGGCTGGTAAACTGACATTTTCAATGGAGAATAACTTTATGATGCAGACTCAAGTCCACTAATGTTTCTATGGGGTTATGTTAACAGAAACTCAAGTTTCTGTTAACATGACGTCGTTAGCACTTGACGTCATGCTAACATTCGTTAGCATGACGTCTATGATCTATTTATTTCGACCACTACTTACCGCTAAAGCCATCTATAGGAAAACGGCGGAAGCAAACTTGTACACCTAATAATGTCGGCCGGCTTTTCAGTAGCATCACCACCCAATCTCCTCCCGTGGATGTCGTAAAAGCAGACTGAGGGATAACAAAGCCGCTACTACAAGCCCTGAAAACCTCTAAAGAGTGGACTGGCCAATTGGCCAGCGTTGCGTTTTAAGGCCCGAGACGAATGTGCACGAGGAGGCCCATGTCCAGCAGTAGACCAAAAAAGGGACTGGTTAGGGTTACTACTATCAGTCTTTGCTTCTCTGTTGATAAAAACCTCTCCCAAGGCACATCATCTCACTAGATGTCGTATTTACTAGAAACCATTTCTCCTGCTTCCGATGCTTACGATAATTATTACGATGCTTCATTTCGTCGTTTTGTTCTGACCAACCGTAATCGCGTTTGAATCATAATTTATATCTATATTTGTATATAGTCTATATAAATATTAGTAGGTATTGAGTAGTAGGTATTATAGTAGTCATAAATATAGATATTAAGTATGTTTATATTTAATATTTACTTTCACTAGTTTTTGTTTTCTATCTTCTGTATTTGTTATATTTATTTACTCCCTCTACCACTTCACGTCATGCATAGCCTAAAGGTTCCAAAGCTCAAAAATAATAAATACATGAATCGTTGAAATTCAACATAATTTAAAATTTTCCAGTTTTCATTATTAACTGAACCAGAGCGTGACATAATTTCCAATATAATCTCCAATTTCCGCAACATGTGTCGGCGTATCGATCATTCCGCCATGCTCCGAAAACTGAACGTCTTCGGCCCAATTTGTGTGATGTACTCTCTTCTAAATATCCCTGCGTTCGTAAATTATGCGTTCTATTTTCGACCGCTTTGTTATAGCTAATTTGCCTACTTAACGAAAATATATAGGAGACTTGTGTGAAAAATTTAATGAAAGGTTTTTCGTATCACTTTTAATAAGGTTCTAATTCAAGCACTTCTGTGTGGATTGCATACAATGCAAATTCTTCACATATGTATTTTGAAAGTTGACCGTCCCGTTAACATTTGCACGTTAACTTTATGTTTTTTTTCATGTATGGCAATGGTGCAATTAGCACATTGTTCCAGTGACAAGTTTTCTTCGTAATTAACAATTTTAAAGTTTAAAACGTAAACTGTCAATTTCCAGTCCCGTCGAAGTAAGTCGGGAGTCACTCAATAAAGTGACAGTAGGTTTACTGAAGACAGAGGAGGACTCCTTGGAAGCACGAAAAATGTAGTCCTATGCTTCTATGTGATTACTACAAACATTACACACAAAAAAACACTTTGAAGTTTAATAAACTATCACTATTAAACCACAAAACGCTCAGATACACAATTTTTATAATAAATCAACCAAAAACTCATCTCGAGCACCAAAAAGTCAACTTTGTGATTATCTATATCTATATTCACAACAGGTAATTACTATATACTTACACAACCAAATTCATAGGCCTTCATAAATAAATCGACATTTATTTATTGTCAACAAATTTGAGGTATCAGGCCACTTGCCAGCGGTATTTTTTTGAGTTAAGCTATATAAAAAATACTTGTGGCGAGTTTTCACATTGAAAAAGGGATTGTGACTAATATTCACCAGTATTTCCCATTCCACACTTTGTTATAAAACGTCATTGATTCTGTTATTGTGTAGGTGATGGTTAAGTTTATAAGTATACTATAGTTATTAAGAGATAGAATGAGTCTCCTTGCAAAGTGCAATTGCTACTTGCGAAAGACATAAAATATAATCATAAATCTTAAAATTCCTGAGAACAAGTTCACGAAGAGCAGAGCATCTGCACGTTTGTCATCTCCAGTGAGAAAATATTGTGCTACAAAAATAAACACCTCATTATAAACTCTGCAGACTGCAATAACATTTTATTCGGACATTTTGTTTTAAATAACGTTTCATTTCGAAAATCTCCTGCCACATAATGTTTTAGTTCGGCCAGAATCGACTGGATGCGCACGCGTCGCAGAACGAATAAAAAAAGCAATACGAAAAAACGAAAGTCAAGCGAACGTATCGAACTTATTTATCGGTGTTAGCAAAAGTGTAGTTTGATAAAAGAAAAGTGAAAATTATAAGTATATTATAGATGTCAGATTAAGTGCAGTGTCCGTATGGTGATGTTTTTATTGCCGCCACTTTTCCATGGTTCTTTAAAACGCGAGAGCGTGTGAAAATTCACTCTCGTCTTTATTGTAACTGAATTCTTGGCTTTATGTCTTCACTTGTGTAATCTTTATCTCGTTTGACTTTTAATTTGTAACACAATAGACTATCAGTAGCAGTTTTTGTTGTGTTATTCTATCTCTAGTTCTATTGTCGAGTTCTTAGTTTCAATTTGATCCAGAAATAAAAATTATATTGTAACATTTCTAATTGCACACTTTTTAAATTTTGTTAACTATTTTTTATTTTGTCTCATACAAAACATAAGGTCTTAAATCATCTTGTTGTTTAATCGTTCAGAAAGATATAGGTAAGTATTAATGTAGATAGCAATTATCTCTACGAATTATCTGAACGTGGCAGTTAATCGCAAATGTGTTGAACACAGACATGCATTGCATCAAGTGGACGCATTGGCAGACGTCGGAGCGGGCTATTTATTTCTTATTGGACCATCGGATCTACACACGCGTCCAGATGTGCACAGTTAACTGAGATTAAATCTCGTTTGACGCATTGCATACGAGTATCAAGACTCAACTTGCCAATATCTTCTAAAACCTCCTCATGTCTTCCTTGTGACATTCTGTTTGAAATCTATTTCTGATTCATATGTTCACAGATTTATAATGCATTCTGCGTTTTATTTAGGACGCGTGGAAAGTTTTGAATTAATACAAAAAGTTTTCTACAAATAAATGTTAGTACAAGTATATCTCTGTACTTCTGAGTCGTATCTTTTTATGACTATATTTATCTTTGCGGATGACAAATTCATTAAATATTGCTCCGCACTGGAATACAATACGTAAACGCGCTGACTGAATGATGAAACAAGGTCAGCTGGAAACTACTCTAAATTTTACTCACAGTTAGGTACGATTTCATTTTAACAAAACATTCATAGTTGACGATATAGGTCACTTCGAGGCATAAACATCTAACCACTGGAATTAGCATCAAAGAATGAAACTTCTCCAGTAACTGCAAGTTCTAACGTCAGTTTGCAATGAATATTCTTAAAAAGTGCATTAAAGTTTTTTGTCAAATTTCATCTTTTTGTGATAATGTGAACATTAATTAATGCTCGAATTCATTTTGTAATTTTATTACCTTGATATATTAAACGATTTATAAATAGTAGGTATCTAATGATGTTTCTATCAAGTTCATTAATATATTTCTTGTTTTCATCTATTTTTATATTTTGCTGTGTTTAAATGTAAATTTCAAAGAGCTTTTCCATTAAATATAACTAATCTTAGTCTCGTAACAAGTATAAATGTTCCTGAAACTATATTACTTGTTATTTTATTTATTTTATTTTCGTATATTTCCAACGGTTGTTTATTGCTTGCGCACTTGATACAGTTAACTGATGTAACATTTCCTTGCCAAGAATGTGAGCGTTGTATCGTTTTACACAAATCAAATAAGTATTTTACATCAAAACAAGCCATGTCCCATGTTTGTGATTTTAGACGTCCTTGAATCTAAAGGAGGTCCTAACTAAAATGTTATATTCCTCTTTTGTTTATTTTGTGTCATGTGTTTTTAATATTTGTTGGTGTCAAAAATTAAAAACACTATCATATTTTGCGGTTAAGATTAGTGATTCCAAATTTTTTAAGTATTAATATTTCTTTACATTGATGGTAATTATAGTGACTTTTCTTTTGTCTGTGATACATTTAAATTCTTATGAGAGAAACAAAAATGTTCGTCAACATCCGATATCCGAATGTTTAGTGTAATATCACAACAAACACGACGCGACCTTCACGGTGTCCGGTTGACTGCTCGTGCGTCCGTCCTGCGCGTCAGATCTGTTAACGTGCTTGTTCTATTCTCTATGATGTTTCTTTTTATACTTTTATCTGAATCTTCTTTCCCTTGACTTGTCTGCATTAGTGACCCTGAACCTCTGTTGCCGTTTCATTGTTCATTCGTATTTACTATTCAAATTAGGCCTTTGTTAGTATTGTAACGTATATCTCCTGTTTTGAAATTCTCTGTTTGTGGTCCCAAATTAATTTCATGTTTGTAGTAAATTTGATATTAAACTGTTCCTTCAAATTCTAAAAGGAAAAGTTTATTTTTCGTAGTCTCTATTAGTGCTTGTTGAGTACCAGGAAGTTATAATGTCTTGTGATATTATGTATTATGATTAACAATACGTAATACTGGATGGATAATAAATATCTATAGATAATAGATGAATAGTTGATGTGTTGCGTATTATCGATTAGTTACTGTCTGCAGTAACGTTTAAATTTTGAGGGTACAATAGTGTCCATCGCGTGTGCACTTCGACATCTACGTAAACTAAAATAGTCGAGCGAGTGCGGCCCGGCGACCGAGATAGCCGGCGCAGTGCGTCCGCGAAGCCCTCTCGCGCCGGTTCTATTTCGAACATGATGTCCCGACGCATCCCGCGTCGCTCGCGACAATAATACTGCACCGGACGACGGTGAAATGGCACTGGACTTTCACCGTGGGATACATTTCCGCTGTTTAGGAAGCGCAAGGGAATTTAAATCAAAATGCCTCACGTGAACGGCTTTGCTCCAGACACTGGAAAAGACTCAAATGAACTGAAAATACAAATACCAGAAAATGGAACGTCAATCAACGGAACCCCAGTCAATGGTGCATTGTCACCATCTTCCAACGGTACCATGTCACCAAATTTCAACGGTCTCTTGTCTCCGCCCATCCTTGATTCAAATCTAAAGAAGCCGCCCAAAGCCCCGTTCGGCCGACCTATATTGCCGATGAAAAAAGCTAAAACATTGCCTAACAACTATGATGAAAAAGCGCTGTCAAAAACTCCAACCACTCTTCTTAGTGGCAAGAAATTGCTCGTAACTACACCTCTGAAAGAAATACATACAATTCCTCAAAATCCTCCGAGCAATGGACCGTCATCTAGTTCTTCGTATAGAAGAAGTTTATCTTCCGCTTCAGTAGAAACGGGTTCCATAGCAGACCTAGCCAGACGTCATGGAACCAATAATAATATTTTGATTTCGCGATCGCCAAGCCCTGCGTCGCAGTACAGTAGCATTAGAAGTTCCGCGAGTCAGTATTCAACATGCAGCAGCAATAGCACTTTCGTTCCGCTATCTAGATCATCCAGCATGAACTCTACCATTTACAATAGAACTCCAACACCGAGAAGAATATATCCCCAAAGTGATGGTAACAACGGAGTAGATTTGAGAGAGCTGAGGTCCAAAGAACAAGCCCCTGTAGTTTTTGATGCCAATTTGACTTTTGTGCTCGGATGCAATAAACAACCGATCAGACAGAGATTTAAACCTATAGCTGCACATTTAGAGGAAGGTACATCCTCGAACTACTTAAGTACAAAGATTGATAACTTCCTTAAGAGGACAGACCATGTTATGGACGAATGGCGGAGACTTGGCCACAAAGACGAGCCTGATCTGGAAATGTACTATGGTGGGAGGAAGACGCGACTTGGCAGATCGAAGTCTGCAACGAATATAATGATTAAAGGCTTCACAATGTTTAGCCGAAGCGGCAGCAGGGCCAGCAGTTTAAGCAGATCCACCCGCGAAGTATCAGAAGACAGGACAACCATATCGGAGATGGAAGAGGTTAGTTCGTTGACTGTACCATTACTTGTAACTTTACTAACGAGAAAGTGTCTAGATACACACCCGTAAAGATACAACTAATAAGTCGTACTAAATTATCGTCAAGTGGTAAGAGTGCGCCGGTGGCGCTTATTGCAATGCCAACATGCTATTATTGCGCACGGAACGCGTGCCAAAAACTTTTTTCATTATTGACTTTTTACGATAGTTTTACAAATGCGCGAGACGTCCGTCATTGTGGCATTTTGTCAGAGCGGAAGTTGGTTTTTCTTTTAGTATAATTAGTAATGTATTGAGAAGTCAAAGGAAGTCGTATGGATATTTGGCAAGCAATATAAATTCTGCCATCGCGAATCCGTCAACGATCGCTTTGCACTACCCGGCCTACTTACCTACACTAGAGTTCGTTCCTATTGTATCTAAGTTGTAATGAATGTCAACACCCTGTCTCCAATAGTAGGTAGGGGTTAGAATTTAGTGAAACTGCACAATAGTATAAGAGTTGAGCGGCACTTCAGGGGGAGAGTGCACGCTGCAATCCAACAGCTGCTGGATGCGCTCGACTGGCCATGTTACCCCTTTCTCTCAGAAGACTACCTTGAAATGTACTGCATTTCCCACTTCATTTTATTTCCTTAATGGACGTACGTGTTTCGGTAGTGAGTGAGATGTGCCAAAGCCCATTCCTATCCTATCCCTCCCCATTTTCCGAAGCCTTTCTCCAAATCCTATATCTCCTATATCCTTTTTCCTATATCTCCAAAGGTAGGCAGCGCATCCGGGGGCGTGCCAACGTTTGTAATTTATTTTTTTGTTTTATATATAAAAAAGTGGGCGGACGAGCAAGCGGTCCCACGTGATGGTAAGTGTTACCGCCATAGATACCTGCAACACCAGGGGGTATGCGGGCGCGCCGCCAACCTTGCAAAATCCTATTCACAGCTTTCTGGAAGAACCCCATGTCGTAGCTTAATGGAAAGACCTCTTGAGGCAATTCGTTCCACAGCCTACGGGTTCGCGGTATAAAATAATTTTTGGACCGAACAGTGCGCGACACCGTATCGAGGAAATGCGGATGGACCGCACTTCTGTGACGGGAGGTGCGGTTGTAGAAACCCGAGGTGGGCATTATATTAAACAATTCTTCAGAGCATTCCCCACTGTACAGGCGGTAGAACACACAGAGAGACGCAACGTCTCTCCGAAAGCTGAGGGGTTCTTTTGGACTAATGTTGGCATGTATCACGGATGTCTATGGGCGACAGATGGATGGGTCTATGGGGACATTCACTTACCATCAGGTGGACTGTATGCTCCATAAAAAAAAATAATAGTATAAGAAACAATACATTGCGCAAAAAATATCGAACCATTTTCTGAGGTAAAGTCCAATTTTAGGATAAAAAAACTGAATTCCAAACTCTTACTGACTCAAGCTCCATAATAGATAATTTCAAGATATTAAAAAAATCTATAAACAACTAATTAATATTAAATAACAAAATATGACGACAATAAAGTATGATAGGTACTGGATATACTAAAAATCATGTTTGAGACTGCGTTATAGACTTTTAGAAAAGTTTTAAATTTACGAAACATAATATAAAACAAGATAAACTTGTATTAATTTAAGTAATTCTAGAAAAAATCACTATACAATTAGTTTAATTGCTAAAACACTTAGTTGTTCGATAAAATGTGTCAACAATAAACAATATTGATAAACTGTTCATTATGAGTTTTTACCATTATTAAGAAAACTGTCAAAAAATTACACGGTTAGCCCCATTTATGGACAACTGGCTTTTGCCCTTTTGGATTTTCTTAGACATCAGCTGCAGCACTCTTTCAAATGCTTAGATTTTACTTTACGACATCGAAATGAAAAGGATAATAATACTCTAAATAATAAATAGGTATTCAGATTTTTTTAAGTGAAAAAAAAAAACATAATAGATTAAATTTAGAAAGAAAAAAAAGATATCGTTTTGTGGAACTTTAACTAGTGTCCCGAAAACAGCATATTGTTATTTTGAATAGCATAATTTCAATGAATTGGGCTTTATAATTAATTGTACAATAATTAATACAATTATAATTAATTGTATCATATATACGTGACAAAATATTTACTGACTGAATTTATTAAACATTTCAGGATAAGTTAAAAAAAAGAAAGTAATATACTCGTATTTTTATTTTTTTATTTTACACCATACTAACGATGACAATGGACATATACCAACGAAAATTAGAAAAAAGTATGAATCTGTGCCATTTTTGACAGTTAAAAACAAATAAGATATGTTATGAAAAATACACGATAAAAGATTTGAATTCAAAATTTATCCAAAAGTCAAAAATATAGGTTTGCTTGTCACCTATGTTTCGCACCAACAGTTGACGTTTGCGAAGCTTCCGCAGTGGCCGCCTTTGTAACCTCTTCTCTTGCACTCCTCATTGCAATTAGACGTGTAATCGACGGCGCCCCAAACGCAGCTGCCGATAAGCACATCAGCTTCGACTTTATTTACCGAAATGACACTCAAAAGCGTCATACAGGCCAATATAATCAACATGTTCTTACGAGCTGCCATTGTTGCTGAGCTGATACGTACTGTGCATTGCAGCCGTGGAGACTGCCTTTTATATCTAAGAATCAGGAAAAACTCGTATTAATTTATCTCAACATAGTAATTTATTTATAAAACAACTTTACTTTTCTTTTGTTTCCTTTAGTAGTGTCCTCAGCAAAAGGGTCTAAGTATTGACTTCCAGTTTTCTAGATATTCGCATTTTCGTAAAGTTCAATGTAAAAATGACTTCTTGTGTTTTAGTAATTTACTAATGTATGGGTCAATTTTTTAATCTATTTATTACATCTTTAACAGAAGCAAACAACACAAATACAACAACTATAGATAGAATAATATAAGTAAAAACATAGGCTACTAAAGTTTCCTCGTGTTACAAAATTTTATCGTTTGTAGGTCGGGTGAAGAAAAATAGAGTATATACTCGTATAATAAAAATGACTAAAAGATATCAAATTAGATAATTAACATTATAACATTAGTTTTATTTAAGGATATTTTTTAATATATTTAAATGCATATTAAAGAGATCAATGTGATAAAGATCTTCATTATATTTATGACAACTCCTAAGGAGTTTGTACAATAGTTAGTCTTCCCTAAAAGAACTAAAAATAAATCTCTTTTTTTCGAGTTTTGAAGTTGGGACATTGGGAAGGTATATTTTCTAGTAGACATAGGTAATCTACGACGGAATTAATGATTTTAAAAAGAAATCTACGGTCTCTATTGTTTCTTCTTTTTTCGAGTGTTTCTCCGGGGATCCTAGGTTGTGAATTATTATTTAGGTGTTTGGTGTATCTCATAAATTGATTTTGTATGCTCTGCATTTTATTTTATGCATTTGGTAACAAGGGTTCCAAATTGTGGAGGCGAACTCGAGATGACTTCTAACTAAGGAGTTGAATAAAATATTTATAATAAGTTGGGAGTTGAAGACGCGGCTGTTCCTGGGAATAAAACCTAAAGCTCCAGCTAGAAGCTTTTGAGCATATTGATTCGATATGGGAGGTGATAGTCAATTCACTATCCTAAATAACGCCTAGATCCCTACTGTATCAATCATATAGTTGACAGTTAATAATAATAGGATTCTTTTTTCTCACTAAATGTTATTGTATTGCAATTCGAGATATTTAAGAAAATCTGAGACACATTTGCAAAGTCTATCAAGATCTTTTTGGAGTTCTACGCAATCGAGAGGATTGTAGCTAACCTTGTAAATCTTTGTCGTCCGCGAATAATAAGAATTTGGAGCTCTGAAATACTTTATGAGCGTTATTAATGAATAAAATAAAGAGCAATGGTCCCAAATGTGATCCTTGTGGAACTCCGGAAGTGATCGGTACAAATCTAGAACAGAACCCCTTAATTGTTGCATGCCTGCGTTCCATGAAGAGATACGACGCCGCGCCGTGTATATCGCAATCCCATACTATATCTCCATTTTTAACCTACGACATTTTAGACGCAAATGTTTAGTAAAAAACGACAAAATATCTATAGTCTATAAAAATGTCTATAAAAGACGATAATTGGTATAAATTACAATACAAAATGTATAAATTATAGTTTTTATTTTAAGTGTTGCAATGTCAACGTAATCGTTTATTTTCTATTAGTTTATCATTATCTTTGTTTTTCCACACAGTATCACATCTGCTTAAAAAAGTTACATTATAAGAGTGAATACTTTATAACATTTTATAGCATTTCGATTTGAAAAATCATGTGACATAAAAATTGACATTTTTTACACTTTTAATTTTTGAATGTGATAATTATCTTTTTAATTGATTTTTATTCGTATAGTACCTAATGTCTTATGTATTAGATTAGTGTTCATACACAAATGTAAAATTGTTGCCGAACAACTGAAATGAATGAATGAATGGAGGCTCATGAAACTTTAGGCTTTGAGCATTGCTCCTTGTCGTCGCCGAAAGCCACTCGTTTCATGAGCAGCCGCTGCGTACATTGAGTGAATGAATGCATGTAAAGTATATTTGTTATAAAACGACACACAAAATAATTAAACACTTGGTTTAAGTAGAGGAAATTCTAACAAAATACAATTTCTAAGTGTTTACAGAAAAAACTACGTAATAAAGTTATAAAAAGTAACAATGAAACAATAAACATCAGTATGAAATTATGTAAGTCGCAGTAACAAAACGACATCCAGCCCAGCATATCGGTACGATCTGTGAAGCAGTACTGTACTGAAATAACAAGTATATGACTAGAGAAGCTATCTATCAATCATCATGAATTAGATAAACTCTCAAAAACAAAAGTATCCCTTTACTCTAAATATCGGAAATTATTATAAGATAAACGTTATACCTAATAACAAACTAATTGTAATATACTAGCTACTGACTAGGAAATTTTTGATTAATTGTTAAGATCTTAAGTTTATTTCATTTTTTATTTCTGCTCTTGAACGTTTGCCTATTTTTCGCACCAATGGCTTACGACGTGGCATTCTGTAAAAAGAAAACTTATCATCGAAAAGCTGTATACTTTCCTAAATAAAGGCCATATTTACCAATCACACTAATATTATTAAGAGAGAATGTGAGTTTGTTTATATGTTAGACTCTCGAAAGTAATCTCGAAAACAACTGGACCGATTACAAAAAAAATTTCACTGTTGGGATGCTATACTATTACAGATGGACATGTGTTACGGTTTTATCCCATGGTATACATTTTTTATCACACAGGATAACAAACTTTGCTAGGCGGACGAAGCCCTGAACGATCTCTAGTACTCAATATAGAAGCACAGAGTGACTCATGAACCACTGTGTACCATTTCAATCTGAACCAGTGTAGACCTTGTCGCCATTTTTATTTTTCATTAAACACGATCCCAAACTTAATTAAATATGTTGGCAAAAGACCTGTCATAGCTAGGTTAGATTAGACCTGTGTTTCGACTGAAACCATACAAATCATATACTCTATCAAATAATTATATATTAAACTTACCTTTGAAAATAATTTTAACAACATGAAAACGCACAACATACAATATTATGTTCATGTGGCACCAGAGCTGGCTACTACTAGTTCGGATGGGTTTGGTACCCAAGCCCTTCCGATAAGTGAGATAGATAGCACTTCTCTTTCTGGTCAAGAAATACTTGAGTCACTGTTCTCGACATATGTAACATAGTATATGTAACATAGTATATGTAACCCAGAATATGATTATGTATATATGTTTTAATTATCATCTTATTTAAGTATTATTTATTTATTTAAATGGGTCTCAATGCAAATGTTTGCTTTACTTGTTTTACTCGACGTTTCGGTTGGGTTGCACCAACCATGGTCACGAGCTAACTGAAGAGGCGGGTAGTCGAGAATTGCGAGCAGTTTCATTGACTACCATCGCATTTGGTTTTCATAGTCCGAAAAGTTGCGGCACACAGCACTCACAATATCAGAAGTATCGTCAGACGAAAAAATAAATAGATAAATATGTGTGAACAAACGCGAAAATATCAAATGTTATTTAAGTATTATTTCGCACTTCCCACTGTAACTCTCTAATCAATTTCTAATCAACTCTGTACTCTGGCTTAGCTATATAGAATGCCTTAAGCGTTAACGCATTAGCTTGTCCATTATACGATCAGTTTGTGTTTTAGTGAAAAACATACTGGAGTCTCTAATTTAGAATGAAACCCGAAATAAACCTATTATACAGTTTATTCCTATAAAATAAAAACAAGTTGATTTGGCTGCGTCCTATCAGCACGGTGACATTTTTGCGAGTGTTCCAGGTAATCCAGTAATAAAATAATTAATGATGATTTTACTTCATGCATTACGTGTGAGCACAAATCATTGCTATTAACTTTTGGTACGCGCTTGCGGCGAAATATTTTGTAATAAATAATTAAAAAAATAACGTTTGAATTAATCTACCATTAAAAAGGTGAGCTTTGAGATTAATAATTACTAATATGAAATAGAATGAATGGGTTCAAAGTTGCTCTAACGGCTAATTTCGCAAACATTTGTTAATGTTGAGAACATAAGAAATATATACGCAACACTAAGAAAAATAAAATCTATCTATAAACAGTTGTAAAACACTCATTATATAATCAATTAATCACAGAGACATCTATTTATCACTTGTACCATAAATTATAACTTGAAATGTTTCGTGAAAAATTCAGGTGGCCACTACTTTGTTTTGACTGTATATAATATAAATAATAGATGGCTTTAATTTTCTGTGGGAATATGTACAATGTAAATGACTGTACACAGTTTGAAAGTAAATTTTAAGGAAGTTCTACATTAATTAATGCAAATGAAATACACGCAACTCAAAGTGCACTGTCTGCGTGTACTGAAATACGAGTACCTACTGTCCGCGCGCGAGCTCTGAGGACGCCTGAGGAATTTTGACGTCAGAGGCTAGTTATGTTCTAAAGTCGATAAATTTATCGATGGTAGGTAGCAACAGTATTTTTGATCGGATAAATAAAAAAACAATTATTAAGTGGTGTAAGGTACATTTAATAAAAAATATTCACTATCTGAATTGTAAATTATCGATATGGACGAATCTGACACGTCAATGTCGATGTCTTCTACAGCTTCAATAATAAATTGGTCAATGGCATCTTCCATTCGCCCATATTTTTGCCAATACTCCTCCTCCAATGGCTGAGACATGATCATCGTAACCACACCAATCTTCTTCTGTGACTTGATTTGAAGCCAACTTTAACATCTTTAAGGCTGCTTAATGACAGATCAGATGAGATATTATGCTCCCTGACAATCCTTTTATCTTTAGCCCATGCTAACTCGATGGGGTTCAAGTCACGCATGTATGTCGGCAAACGAATTATATCGTGGCCGTGACATTTTATGAGCTCATCAATTTTAAATATTTTTTCTGGAGCCTTGTGCTTTTCAATTAAACCGTATAATTAAATTTTTCTCATACTCGAGTCGCCCTGAATTTTATTATAAGAGAGCCAGTCTAACATTGCTTGTTTTGTGCTTGATTTTGGGGGCACTTTATTCTCCTGTATACTATGATATGAAATTTCTATGATATGATATGAATAACGCGTTTAGACATTTCACGTGCTTGTCGATGTATAGCAAACGATTCCCTTCTTTCCACGCTACCACTTATACCTTCCCCGCTATCCATATTGTTGTATTTAAACAATGAAAGTAATTAAACAACAGCAATAATAACAATAACAATATAAAACAAAAATATAACAGGTAATAATGCGCAAAGGTCGATAACGGAATATAAGCTTGTCTCAGCGTGGCAAGCAGCACTATGACTGAGGAGCGCGCGGTGGTGAGGCGAGGGCTGAAGATCGGCGCGAGTCCCCTCCGCTCCTCAAACCGCGTGTCCTCGGAGCTCGCGCGCGGACAGTACATACCTACACGCGAAACGACAGACTACGGAACTTTCATATCAAATAGTGAAACCAACACAAACAAAGAAAACAAAGTTTATATTTTAGTTTTTTATTTTACATTATGAGATTAAAATTAAATGCAAATAATTAAAGTTGAAAATGGTATACAATATTTGGTTAATTTTTTTTATCTTTTGTCACCTATGTTTCGCACCAACAATTGACATTTGCGAAGCTTCCACAGTGCCCGCCTTTGTAGCCTCTCCTCTTGCACTCGGCGTTGCAGTTGGACGTGTAATTGACAGCGCCCCAAACGCAGCTGCCGATAAGTTTGTCGGCTTCTACTTTATTCACTGAGATGACACTCAAGAGAGTCATACACGCCAAAATGATCATCAGGTTCTTGCGGGCTGCCATTATTGATTCGTTATGGGTTACTGGTGCGTACAGTCTGTGCTCTCCATTCCTTTACGCACTGTTTTATACTTACAGATAAGGAAAAGTCGGTAGTGGGAATTTATTATGCAAAACATGTTAATAAATTCCCAATAACAATTTTGCGAAGTTTCCTTGTTGTTTTCCTCCTTTTTAATTGTCGCGATTTTAGGTGACCCGATGCGCATATAACGTGTTGTCATAATTTATCAAGATGTTTATTAGGATGACACAATATATGTCTGTGATTTTGGAAGCTATTTGCTTAAGCATAAAGGAAGCAGGTTTTGTGGTTAAGCTTCCTCTGTCTTAAAATTGTTACTATAACGCATTACAATATTACCGTGAGTAAAAAGCCGGACTTATTCCTAAAAGAAATCACTTCTTTTATTGAGGAATTACTTTTATCACTTTTTGGATTGCAGCGTGGACTTTTATCACTTGGGGGGGACTCAAGTGATAAAAGTCCACGCTGCAATCCAACAGCCGCTGGGCGCCTCGACTGGCCACGTTACCCCTCTCTCACAGAAGACTACCTTAAAATGTACTGCATTTCCCACTTTTTCTTATTTCCCTAATGTACATACGTGTTTCGGTGGTGAGTGAAATGTGCCAGAGCCCATTCCCATCCTATCCCTCCCCATTTTCCGAAGCCTTTCTCCAAATCCTTTCCTATATCTCCAAAGGTAGGCAGCGCATCCGGGTTGCAAAAACCTTACGGCAAAGAGCAGCTTCAACATGAAAAACAAACCCACAACACCGAGAATTCTTTCAAAGAGATAAATTCGAGATGAACAAGGAAAATACACCTTCAGTGAACGACCGGTGTATTAACGAGTCGCTTCCCTATAGGATGAACTTAGCAGATGAGAACTTCTGCCGAACCTGTAATTAGAAGGACGAGTCCAATATGCACCGCACCTACTGTGCGAATGTGATAGTTTGGCGAGATACAAAATGAGACTATGCAATCTTAAGTATGTGAATATTTTACTTAGGAATTAAAAGTAGAAGATTCTAAGATTAGAATAGCCCTTCTTCTTCTTGTAGTGCAATTTTCTAATGAAGGTTGGCAATCGTCATGGCTATTTGTATTTTTGAAACTGCAGTACTGAATAATGATCGAGTGCTTTTGCCGTACCATTGGCATTGGTTCTTCAGCCTGGATGTTCATCTCATTCCAGGCCTCCACCTGCCTTGGATTTTGCCTTGTATAATCAGGTGGAGGATCTAATTTTTTATTGGTTAGTCTAATTGAACTAGTGGAATCTTTTGTGTACCTCTAACCATTAGAGGTACACAAAAAATTCCACTAACCTGATGACCCAATCAGATAAGAAAAGACAATACACCTGATAAGATAAGGGACAATAATATGATAAATAAAGGAAAATCCAACAGTTTGCTGGTAGAAAAGGCATCTAAACTCGCCTTTTGTACGATTAAGGGCCTTTCTTGCCACGTCTTGATATTTTATGAGAAGGTGGTGAGAAAGGCCCTAAGTGAAATAAAGTTTATTAAATAAATAAAGTTTATTTTTTTCTATGCGAAAAATCTCCCGACAGTGCGAATCGAAAAGTATACACTTTATAGCGAAGGTGTTAATTACTGTTAGTTACATTGCATTTATGATGTTTCGATGTAAGCCAATAACATTTCACTGGTGGTACAGGCTTCTATAGTAAATTACTGTGAGGTTTCGGTCCATGTGATCCGGACCGGACGGACGCATGCTCCAGTTTTTTTTTTAAATTCTTAAACAAGCGTGTATCTCTACGATACTTTCCATCACCGTCGAGCTAGTGATAGTATAAAAATCCGTACTAAAGTAGAAACCCAGTGGTACAGGCCAAGGATTTGAACTCACGACCACACGAATTAGAGTCAAGAATAGATAGGTAGGTACTAGGTTGATCTATGCTCCTAGTCTATCACCTCTCATAATAACTAACGTATACCTACGTTTCATCTTTCCGTATATTGAACAATTGAAACTCTTTGAGTTTCCTTTTAATATAATCTATTCTTTCTTAACTGGAAATCCCATTGTAACAGGATTGTCTCTTGATTTTGTTCTATGCTTCTCAGATCACTAACTGGTTATCAACATAAATTGGCTGATTCACAGGTTCAAATTTCACATTTTCCTCAAACATCGAATGCCTAGACAATTGATTCATTTGTAATCCAACTGTTGAATTGTTAGGACGTGCCTATTGCACTCGGTAAAGGCATTCAGTTTACAATATCAGTTCTTCACTTTATTACTACATTAATTAATAAGCGGAACATCTTTATAGGGTGAGTCTTATATATAGGGTATTTAAAAAATATTTAGAGACTTTTATAATATAATTTGTTTATTGTGTTTATGTTGTTTCATGAAAAATAAAAATAAAGTAAATTAATATTTTGTAGTGATGATTGTGATACATAATTATCTTGTATGCCATTACTAACTCTAAGTGTTTAATATTCAACACCAGATCTCGAGGTTTTTTTTTTAAATTTGCTTATAACTGTGCTTTTTTATAGACAAAATTAAGGTGCGTATAAAATCGAATAAAAAATAAATGTGGTGGTCTTATCAATGTGGGGGCGAAATTCACTTATATGGTTTATTTGGTACACTAAGTCCCCATGTGAGACCGAGCATCTGGGCACAAAGTGCAATAATCCGCTGAGATAATACCGATATACATAAAAATATTTATTTTTGTTTTTCTAAATTTAATTGTGCGATTTTGTTGCTAAAAGTTATAACATTCATTTTATAGCTTTTACCTTAAATACCATAAACGTACTACATTGATACAAGTACCTACATTAAATATAAACAGGAATAAATATGTACCGATAAATATTGCGGGTAATTAATTAAATATGATAATACTCGTATAACTGTAGTTATTAAGCACAGGTCAGATGTGAGTAATGTGTATGAAAAAAATAAACAAACGCACATGTTTAATTAACCTGATTCACTCTTATTTTTGTTTATCTTATTTTTTATATTAATTTTCTCTCTACAGTGATGAAATATTTTTTATATTTCATCATTGTTGAAGGAAAAATAATGTCTAGTTAGTTTTGACTGACCATTGATTGACCATTAACCATTGTTGTTTCCATTGACTAAATCAATCAAATAAAACATATAACAAAAAAAATATATTAAGATATTTTATACAAAACCACTTTCATAAAAAATTTAAATTATTATATACCTACAATACAATAAACATTATTTATTTGTAAAAATTGGTATTGGGATACAATTTTCAGTGCGGCAAACTTAGATAACAGCATTTATAATAGTAATAACTAGGCTTTTAGTCATTATAATTCCTATATTTTATCACTTTATATATAATATATATATAAATATATGTATTTTATATATATTTATATATTTTATATATATATTTTATTTGTATATTTACAATTAATTTATAAATGTAAAGAGTACAAAGTATAACGTAAAATTTGGGAAGATATTTAATAAAAACATGTATTTCAAAAAAAATATTCAAATAATGACGATATTGTATAATGATGCTAATGTATTTTAATGATGGTAATATACCGAAATCAATGATGACAATTTACTGTAAATAATGATAATTAATATAATGATGATAGTGTAATGACTAATGATGAACGTAACAACTATTAATAATAAATGTATTAACATAACATTTTTACACGCCTATTAAAGGTGCATGATAATATAAATGAAATATTGGATAATAAATAACAATGAATAATCGGAGGTGCATGAAAATCCTCCGAACCGAATATATGCAAAGTTTTCTAAAATAATAAATAAAATAAAAACAAGGAAAATTCCATCATTAGAATCATTTATTTGTCTCTCTTTGTTTAAAGATAACATTGTCCACATCGTTCTTTTATTTGTTTTGAATGACTATTTGTATGTGTTATTTATTTCTGCCGTTCTAAGAAGAAACGGCATTTGTAACATTTTCAAGAAAACATAAAGTAACATTATTATATCCGGAAATCTATACTAATATACGTGAGTATGAGAGAGAGAGTACGAATTTTGTGAGTTTGTTTGTATGTGGAGGAATCTCCGGATTCTAATCTAAATTCTAATCTCCGGAACCACTGCACCTATTTGAAAAATTGTTTCACCATTTGAAAAGTACATTATTCGAGATGGACATAGGCTATATAATAAAATTATATATAAAAAAAACTCTTATAAACCGAAGCAAAGCGAGGGCGGGTCGCTAGTTAAAAATAAAGAGAATAAACAATGGTTACGTCATCAAAATTCATTTGGGCCTTTGCTTGCGCTGATCTTGGGATCTACGATTTTTACTATTACATAGCGTGTTTATTCCGAAAAGTTTTAGGGTATGTTTTATCAAAATAGGTTCAGTAGTTTTAGAAACAAAGCTTTTTCTATAAGACAAGGTAAACAAATGTAACTCGAACGAAATCTGTTTCAAAACGACGAGAGCGATGCGAATTGCAAACAAAAGCTAATATAATAAGAAACCATAACGTTTATCTGTCTTTTTGCATTAATCTCGGCATTTATTAGTTTAATTTTGATGTGATTTTCATTGTATTGTTTCAAATAATTTAATTCATTGGTTTAAATTAGTAATTAGATTTTGTTTTTGTAAGACAGAGTAATCTAATTAACGATTACTCATTTTAGTCTGGTAATTGTTAATTAAAGAGATGGGTTGGTGCTATTATAAAGCCGGCGGAGTTACAAGTAAACAAAGTTGCGTGCAAAAAGTCATGTTTGTTTGTTACGTAAACAACTGGACAAGAAATCAACGACTGCCAAATTTGATATACCTACGTGTTCATCGAATTGACACATAGGATAGTATCAAATCAATGCACGTGAAGCCGCCACCAAAATCTAGTTATTTATTAATGTGGTGGATTTCACAACATGTTTTCCAATTATTTACGTATGTACCCGCATAATGTGCGCGGATCGTGCCGAATGATAACGAAATACCATTTTACCTGACAATTATGTCTGTTCTACTGTTTAAATTTATTTCGTTTAAAATAATTGCAAAATAGCCCAAATAGGGTCAATAAAGAAAATATAATTACTAAATAGGGTCATTTAGAATACTAGCAATTTTTGAAATTAAACAAATGAACCAACATTTCTAAATATTCTCAAACGAATTAACAATTCAAAAAATACAACGAAAGGGAAAGACGTCCAAACTGCAATAGAACTGTTTACAATACATTCCTATGACTGTTATATATAATTTGTTGTATATAAGTATGGTAATGTATTATTATATGTGTGTAATTAATTGTGTTACTGTAAAACTGTATCATCTACTCACGTGTCTTCTCTCTACACAAGCTTTATGGTTTCTTCTAAATTGATTCGCATAACATATTGTGCAGAAATTTAAAAAAAATACGAATAGAATCCAAATATAGTAGTGATAAGAGTAATGATATTCAATTTCTATAATTTGTATGCATTTTGTCCTCCAGCTATCAGAAGTTGGCGGGGAACTCACTGAGGAGCGCGCAGCGGCAGCACTTGCAACAGAGAGAGCTGACGCTGAAGCCGCTGAGAGATTGCGTGTGGAGCGAGACAACAGGGACCTGCTTGCAAACAACCAGCGGCTGCAGCAGGTAAGCTTGGGTATTATTATTATGGAAAGAAGGTGGCATACAAGCATACAATCCACCTGGTGGTAAGTGGATACTGTCCCCCTGCGATATCTGCGATCATGCCAACCTCAGTCCAGAATGACAAACGTTAGCACGTTGGCACCTTTGGAGATATTCGAATGGTTTTGGAGTTAGAGTTGCGGTGGTATAGATAATAAATATGGCTATGATTATAAAAGATGACTATCGAATAATCCAATTGGTAACTCCCTTGTCTGCTGTGCAAATGGTCCCGGGTTCGATTCCCGCTTGAAGACTAATTTATTTAAAGACGAATGTTTGTTAGATAGATACAGGATGTATCTCAATTTGTCGTGAGTTTAGTGACATACCGTTACGTTTTATTTCTTTGTAATAAATCTAATTATCGGGCTTTATAGTGGCCTCTCAAGAGTCACAGGTCGTGGCCAATGGTATCAAGCTTTAAACTATACCATATTGATATTTAGACCATGCAAACTGCTCGAAATAAAAGTGTTTTAGAACCCTGTTATTATCTAAAATAATGTAGAACCAGAATGATGATTAGTGATTCCGAACCTGCATAATCTAAGACCGCTTTTGACTCGTATATTCATAAAAATAAGGTGACCGTCAAGCAGAAATTCCATGTTAATGTTGTTCATGCGGTACACGCCAACATCAGAAAAAACTACAAAAACTTGGCACCGTTCGCCTTTGTACATACATTTCACCACTGACTTGTGAGAGTGGGTTTTTCAACGAGTTGGGCATACCCACTGTATATAGGATTTCCCGTCCTCTCTTTCAATACAAAGTACTTTTTCTATTGTCTTATTAGTTTATGTTGCCTTATTTACACAAACGTAGGCTTCCAAGTAGAAAGGAGCATCAGTGAGATATTGAGTACGGGCAGATGTCAATAATAAATGGTTATGCCTGCCTATAAATTCAAAATATTGAATAAACAAGTATTTTTTTTTCAAAGAAAAATTGTTGAAGTTAGAAGTAGTAAAATGAAATTTCGAGAAAATTTAGTTTAAACGTTTGAGTTAAAAAAAAACGTATAATTCCTTTAAATAATATTACCGTTATTTTGCTATTTATTTAAATAATTGTTCTGTTTTACCATTATTTTGCCTCAGACTCATATTCTAATCTACTCGTATATTGGTCTATAACATACTTCTATAGTTCACAGGCTTGTCCTATCATGGGTTTTCGGGCTATTATCCACCACATAAGCCAAGTGCGAATTAAAATTCAGAAATGTCACTCAACTTCAAAAAAATATAAGAAAATCTCGAAAACTAAGCACACCGACACTTGGTCCTTTTTTACGCAGAATCTTTTTTCTTTTTACAACCTTTCAACTTTTGGAAATTTCGGCCCATAATCCACCATGCTGGGTACATGTGCGGATTGGTGGATAACAGATGCTCCAGATTTTTTTTAAATTCTATAATATCGAGCTGGCGATATTTTTTTTAAATCCGTAATTAAATAGCTCAGTACGGACCGAGGATTTGAACTCACGACTTCACAAATGATATATACTTTTAGGCTGCCACCGCTCTTCACTCAGAAGCTCACAACTTAAAGATTGTTTGTCAGAGTTGGATTTTAGCGATAAGACTGCCTTTTTTTATTTCGTGTCTCTAATATTTGTTATTGTAAATAGTTTTATCTATCTATCTAACTAAACGAGACAATAATTAAATTATTTCTGCTACAGGCTTCAGAGCGTCTTGAACTTGAACTCCTCCACTGGCGATCGGCAGACACTGGCGGTGCTGAGCCCTCAGACTCCGAAGGTTCCGAAGCGGACGCGAGCGCTAGCGGCGAGAAGTACAAGAGACGCTATGAGAGCGCTCACAGAGAACTGCAGTTACTTCGAGCGCAACTGCGAAGACAACACGAAGATGACCTCGAACAACTGGTTACAGTCAAAAAGCAGCTTGAGAAAAAGGTAAGCATATTCCAAACATATAATCTCTGGGAATAGAAGCGCCACATATACTCGTATCTTTAATACAAGTAGCGCTTTGGTAGCGTTTGCAATGAGGACATTACAACCCTTGCACACATTTAGCTGAACCATAATAGCGACTGCCTGTCTCGTAACTTTTTTTATACAAGACATGTTGTACGGGCCGTCCACCTGATAGGTGGTAAGTGTTCACCGCTGCTCGTGGACACCTGCAACATCAGAAGAGTTGCGAATGTACTGCCAACCTTGTAGAATCCTATTCACAGCTCTCTTGAAGAGCCCCATGTCATAGCTTAGTAGAACAACCTCAGTTGGTAGTTCATTCCACAATTTTCATGTTCGCGGTAGTGTCTTGTAGACGAATTATTAAGGAAATGCGCATGGAACATGCGTCGATGACAAACGATGGTAAAAACCCAAAGGCATTTGCAAGGGCTCACGTACTCATATTTTAAAATTCACAAATATTATGAACAGTTCAAGCTGATGTAATTTCAGTAATGTTAGAACGCTTTTAGTTCCAGATATAAATATTTTGGTCAAACCAATTTGTATTATCTGGCGCGCCAATGCGTTTGACAGACGGTTCAGTATTCTTACGTCAATGCAGTTAAATATACCACTTCAGTTTTCATGGTCATGAAACCAAACTTGAAACAATTTTTTTTTACAAAACATGGTAAAATACCCATCTATTAGCACTTAAAGCGCCTCTTTAGAAGGTATCTATGATACCTATATGGTATCTATGGTAACAAGTTAACAAGATACTAACAATCATTTTTATCCTCTTTTTTTGTCATAAAACTCAAAATGAACTGTCGCGTTTTAAGATATTTTTTGAAAATTTATCTATGACCAAACTTTTGGCATAGCATTATTTTTTATTGGCACTTTTTTACGTTTTTTTTTTATAATTTTTTACAGAATAGGTAGGTAATCTGCCAATTTTGTGGGAGGAAAGCGTGTTTATCCTGTTTGGTATGAAGAAGTGGCTATATTCTTACATTGTAACACGTTAAATTTGTGTAGGCCAATAACATAAGTCGCTAGTTTGTCTTTTGTCATTTGGTTTTTCAAACTTTATGTAAAATGAACAAAACCGTAAATATTGAATTAACTATGAGTGCCTAAGAAATAAAATCTAATTAGAATATTGTAGCATATCTAGTACATGGTTACGAGTTCAGCAATTAAATAAAAATTGTTAATTCAGTCAAGCTTCTTTTATTAATAATTGTAATTCCGCGTAAACTTAATCCGTGACTTTTTGACGGGGACTCAAGAAGTGAAGTTGAGTTTATCTTTGATTATTATAAACATTATATATTGTGCATTTTGTGATTTAATAGTGACAGTTTATTAATCCGCATTTCCTCGATACGGAGCGCATATTCTTCGATCCAAAAATCATTTTATACTGCGAACCCGTAGGCTGTCGAACGAACTACCTCAGGAGGTATTTCCATTATGCTACGACATGGGGTTCTTCAAGAAAGCTGTGAATAGGATTTTACAAGGTGGGCGGTGTAACGGCATACCACCTGGCGTTGCAGGTTTCCATGGGCGGCGTTAACACTTGCCAATACGTGGGACCGCTTGCCCGTCCCACTACTTCCCTATAAAAAAAATTCAATCTGTTTCAATTTCAATAATGTTTGTGATACTCAATTAAGAGCATGGGACTGTGTTTTTCGTGTGCTTCCAAGGAGTTCTCTTCTGTGCTCAGTAAATCTACTATCGCTTTTCTAAGCGACTCCTGACGTACTTCGACGGAACTGGACATTAACAGAATACGTTTTTGACTTTAAAATTGTTCATTGCGCAGAAAACTTAACACTGGCAGAATGTGCTAATTGCACCATTGCCGCTTAGAAAAAAAAACTTAATCCAGTAAAAAAATCAAGTAGCGGTATTTGGAAGTGAACTACTCAAATTTTCACACACAATGTTCATCTGCCTAAAAAGCTATTCGTAAGTCATTCCTCTTTTGTACCAATAATATGATCAATTCACGTCTAATGCAAACCAACCTATCAATACTTTGTAAGTTAAGAAACAAAACTAGGAAACAGCAATATAATAAATTATTTTCACAAACACTCCTTTGTTCACTTTATCATAAAAAAAGTGGTTTACCTTTTCTATTGTCTTTATGAAAAATAAGTTTAATAAACATTTAGGTGCCTACAGCAACAGGTCAACCGATACTCATTACCTTACCTACCCTATAACCGGTTCCTTAATACGCTTGCAATAAGCGCTAGAATCGTATGATTGTGGTTACATTAGCGTGTGGTTACATTTCTGACTGTACATTAATTCTCTGTGGACAAAATGGATATTTATTTATTTGAGAGGAAAATATAGAGGATAAGCCTCTTAAATATATTTACTTAAGAGGCGTATGTTAAAATACATGAGCCATGACTACAATTTTTCATGGATAGATTATAAAATAAAAAAAATATAAAGAGAGTGTGAAATAATTAAAAACACAAACAAACGATAACAACCAATCACTTTGAAAACGATATTTGAGGACCAAAGATCTAATAAATTTGCATTTAATGAAATATAAACTCTCATTAAATAAATTGTTGTTTTTTTTAAGTAATCAAGGTATATACGTATATTAATCCAAGTTGAGATCAATCACAACTATCTGAAACCAATAGAAGTTTACCGAGTACTGATAAAATTGTAACCATTGGTTTAGATTATAAATGGGTCACAACTCACGACACGAAATACTTTATCTTTATCTGACACGTATCTTAGATCCTTCAAGAGCCTCGGATGGAATGATAAGGTTTATATTTTTCATTGGAAAATGTGATAACAGTGAATATTGTGGACGAATGTTCTGAAAATATTTTAATATAAGTGAAAAAAATAAATTAATAATACGTGTAATAAATTAAAAATAAATAATACGTGTAGCTAGTTGTAAGAAAATGATGTTTTTAATGAATATGTAATTACCAGTGTACCTAATATAACGAAGCCAGTTAAATATCCAAATGTCTCTTCTAGATAAATAATATTAAATTCTAATGCAAGTTTTATCTAACAAGTATGATTTTATTTTGTGACTCTGATAACTGCGTGTGTATCAGCTTCTGCTTAATTTTCATTTCTTAAAAGGAACAATTAAGATCGGATGTTTTTTGAGACCATATATATTTAAAAAAATATAACGATAAATATAAATATGTAATTATAAATATTTAAAGATTCACAGAGCACATACAAGCGTCTGTGGTTACTATGCCAACAAAAATTATATCGTCATTAATTAAAAAAATCATTTGGACATCTGACTATCAAACTAGTCTTAGTAGTATTAGTAGTATTAGTTAGTAGTAGACACTACTTAGTAGTAGTGTATAAACCTGTCTTAGTAGTCGTAATTACTCATAGTGTAAGGTTTTTTGGTTAAAAACTTGTTCCTTCTATTATAATAATACTTTGATTTCTTCTAATAATTCTGTCATCTGTATATCAAGTGTAGGTATCTAAGACTTTTAAATACAAAGAAACTATTTTTGACGTGTAACTGCTCTAGGTAGATAATGGAAGACAACAGTGAAGAGGTCAACGCACTTGAGGTATATTTCGTTAAGTGTTGCAATTGTCCATTATAAATTGAATGAATTTATTGCTGTCAAACACTCTGAGCTGTTCGTGGCAATTGTCCAAATTGAAGATATTCCGCGTTGAGTATTTATACGGTCCTTTAAAAACAATAAAAAGGACGTAAAAATATTGTAGTTCTAAATTTTTTTGGTTGGATACAATCCAGAGTGTTGACAAGAATGTGTTTTCAAAACACTGTTAGTCCAACCTACGTTCAAAATATATTTTATTTTAATTTATGAATTGTTAAGCTATTTATTAATAGGAAGGAATATGTTACGGCCAGTGGTATTGATGTTGACCTTGTCTGAATTATAAATAAAACGTGAAATGGCTCATTTCCATTCTACGATCCGTAATATCAACATTAACATATTGATCAACATTGTTATTGATTTTTAAAACCCAAACAATCGTTAATATATTTTTGCACACGTCTAAAGAGACTCAGATTATTAAGATATTGAATAATATTTGACTTTGAGTATTTATAGATAAAGAAAACAAGATACCTAGGGTCAGATCAATATTTAACATTTTTATGCTAACGGCAAAGATCAATAAATGTGTCAGAATCAGAACCAACTAATATTTACACATGTTTTTAGAGGCCTGGAGCTGTTTATCAACTGAATTCGTTTTTATAGCGGAATGTTGCACACATTACAAGTTGCACAAGTAGAAATTATTTTGTTCCGTGCTGAATTTTTCTGGTATCTTTATCATTATAAGTTTATGACTTATGTATATGGTCACTAAAATGGCCCTTATGAGATTCAAATATGCATCTATGTAATTGATTCGGTACATCAGATCCATTCAATACAACGGAACTGATCATAGATTATTATATTTTTTATAGAAAGAAGCTGGCAGACAGTCTACCTGGTGGCAAGTAAAAACTGTCGCCCTCCGATAGCCGCGATACATGCCAATATCAGTCCAGAATGACAAACGGCACGCTCCTGGATGCGCTACATTTAGGAATAGATTTGGATTTGGAAAACCCCATTGTTATATAGTGTTCAACCAAATCTGATTGCGTAACATTTATCATATTAAAATAAATAATCTAAGTATGTACTTCATCTATGTACTTTTGTTCTTCAGGTGCAAGATGCGTATGAAGAAGTGGAAGAACAGCGTGCAGTGGCTGCCCAATGGAAACGTAAGCTGCAAAAGCTGACTAACGACATGGCTGATCTGCGATCATTGCTTGATGAACAGGTATTTTTTTTATGAAATAGATTTTGATATGTTTAAGTATTTACCATCGTCTGATATCAGAAGCCTGGGGTGGATCCAGAGTGGAATGATTTTTTAACGGTATCAAGAAGCAAAATAAATATACAAAAATTTCTAGCCTCGTGTCTCATAACGTCATAACTCATTATTCCCTTTCCTGGAATCGTCCCCCTTTGGAATACCAGAGAACTGAAGATATGGTGTAGAATCAAGCAATACATGTTAGCATTTCCCCGCGCGTCCTTTTCCCAGACATGCCGCAACAACTTACTGGAGAAGCGCCAACGTAAGTTTGACGGCGAATTGCACGCGGCGCAGGAAGAGTTGAAACGCGAGCGCGCTGCCAAAGAGAGGCTCTCCCGTGAGAGAGACCAGGCGCACGCCGACAAGTATGTGCTGGAGCAAAACCTCTCCGTGAGTACATGTCACACGACTATTTTACACGTCACATGACACACATTAGCAGAACGCCTTGTTAGATAAACTGCTATCAGATGGAAACATGAATGAGCCGGGTGTGGACTCTATCTTGTTTCCATTTTTCTTAAAAATAACTCACATGACCATGCGTATTTGTCGACACAAATATGTGTTGGAGCATCCTTTCTGTGAGTACTCATTACATTACATGATTGTAGTGCCTCGTGTCATTAGGCACTGGCGAATGAGGACGTGCGCTCTACTAAGTATGCTACGGGACCGGAGACACTGCACACTATGTCACACAATACATACAACTTTATATACATTGTCTCTGCACACGTCACAAAATACGCTATTATTCAATATTATTACGAATATTCCACAGGAAGCTCGGCTCGAGCTCGAGCTAAAAGAAGAGCGTTTGGCGGCCGCCATGCGCGAACTTGAGGAGCGCGGTGGCGGCGGCGACGAGCTCACGTCCCTGCGGCGCGCCAAGGCCGAGCTCGAGCGCCGCCTGCGCGACCAGGAGGAGGAGCTCGACGACCTCGCCGGACAGATACAGGTGAGCTAGATTACTGGAATGATCGGAGCTTTGAAACCGGTTTGAAATTATTTCCTTGGTAATAAATACTAAAACTATACGAATAAAGGTGAAATTCAGTCTTAATCCCTACAGTACGTTGAAAAGAATGTGAAATGCAGAATATAACGAAACAAGGTTTCCTCATACTAGTACATCTCCCTTTCCTCCTTGAGAAGGATGGAGTGAGATGGGAAGTAAAGACAAGTAAGTAAAATGAGTCAAATGACAAATGTACAGGCAAATGTAATGTAATGCAAATGCTGAGGGGTTCGAAAGCGCCCATGAGAGTGAGATCGTCGACAATTCGAACAGCACGTCGTTGGATGGAGTCAAATGGGTTCAATTGATATTTCGGTGCGCCGGCCCAGAGATGTGTGTAGTACTCCATATGGGGCCTAACCTGAGTTTCGTAGAGCATCTTGAAATCAATTTCATAAATTTACTGATACGCTTTGGATTAAACCTTTGTTTTATTATTCAAGTCAAACAAATCAAGCGAACGCTAGTTTCACCAATACCACAGCTAAATTAAAGTGTTCTCATGTTCTATTTCAGTTGCTGGAAAGTTCCAAGCTTCGCCTGGAGATGTTACTAGAGCAACAACGCAAAGAGTCCCGCCTGGAGGCCGCCGCTAGAGACGATGAAATGGAGGAGACAAGAGCTAATGCCGCCAAAAAACTCAAAAGTTAGTATTGGAATATTCTCCAATAGATACGTAGATTTTCTGTTTAGCATTTGGTCTTGTATTTTAACATTTATTTCTTAGCTTCCTTTCTCTGGTCTACGACAGACTGGTCTGGTTTGTGGTTCATAAATCCCTGACCTATTTGAACATTACCTCTACATACAACTGCATAAATCTCTACAATACAATACGATGCTGCACGATACCTCTGCATAAATGCCACGGTTCCGAGCATATACCTCCTCCTGAGTTCTCCTCCTCGGTCGTGATTAACGAACTAGAATTTATTTATCATTGCTTACAGTATATTATACAGAACTTATATTATGTTCACTTATATTGTTATCCTTTGTTCACTCTACATTATGTTCTGTTCACTTAAATCAACTTTTGAAAAATATGATATTTTTGACGCTTTGTGACGAAATAAAGAGTCTGCATATTGAAATTTCCCTTGCCAGACCTTATTTATTCCTGTTAATAAAAAAAATACGATTGGCATTTCCAAAGAACGGAATTATGATCAATTTGTTTAGTGATATGTTTTTAACTAAATATTGTATTTCAGTGCTAGAAAGCCAGTTGGAAAGCGAGCACGCGGAACGCAGTCTGCTCCTCCGCGAAAGACACGAGTTGGAGCGACGACTTGCGTCTTTGGAAGAGATCGCGCGTGCTGAAACGCAAGAGCAGGGACAATTAGTGCAGAGGCTTAAAAGGTAAGAAAGACTATACATACGTTTAATATTATTCATTCATTGAGATAATCACAGGTGCGTCCGCTCTTTGCGGCAATTCGGTAACTCCTTGCAAACTTATTTAATCTCTCTTTATTGAACACATCTCTCGTTTCTGGGGCGTGTACGACACACAATACAAATTCGTTGCTGTGTATAATCCGTTCGAATACAATTTGACAATATTTAGCTTTAAATTTGCAATCTCAATGAATAAAATTATCGATTTGTGAAACAATTATCACCTCCCTATTTCATTTAAGGCCGTGTCAGTTACTTTATTTGGACAAATATTTGTCTACATTTTGGACAAATTGAATTGGCACGAGATATAGTTTTAACGACTGGGTCTTTCGACGAGGAGTACACCATCCTGGTTTTTTTTCGGTCCCACGTGATGGTAAGTGTTACCGCCGCTCATGGGCACCTGCAACACCAGGGGGTATGCGGGCGCGCCGCCGACCTTGCAAAATCCTATTCACAGCTCTCTTGAAGAACCCCATATCGTAGCTCCATAAACGTATCGTGGTCTATTATGTATCGGCGGTTACTTCGCAAGGCATATTTATTTTTTTAATTCATAGGCAAGCTATATTCCTCATAATCGTTTCCTTTATCAGCGAGTTTTAATGTTTTTATATTTTCAGGGATCTGAAGAGATATCGCGCTCTTCTGCGCGACGCTCAGACGATGTTGGATCAAAAAGAGAAGGAGGGCGGTGGCAAGGCGCAGATCAGACAACTGAAGAATCAAGTGCGTATTTACTGTTTTATTTAATATTCCCCGAATGTCTGTAGGGCTTCTAAATCAATAAATTTTACGTTTTCATACATTTGTCCGTATTAAAGTGAAAATATTTTTAAAATGAATATATAAAGAATATTTTTATAAGCTGATAATTGTTTATTGCATAAAGAAATGATAAAGAATAGTAAATTAATACATTTCCTAGGTGGAAGACCTCGAGCTGGCCGTCCGAGCGGCGACCAAAGCGAGGCAGACAGCGGAAGCGGAAGCAGCGGAAGCGACCGCCGCGTTAGAAGAGGCAACTCGCGCGCGACATGACGCGGCGGAACGCGCACACACCGCCGCAAGAGACGCGGCAGCTGCGCGCGCGCAGTTGGACGACGCGGAGGAAGAGGCGGCTGAGGTGAGTTGGCAAAATGTATTTAGGTATTATTAAGGTAAAGGTTAAGCTATATCTGCATGTTTCCAGGAGTTTGAAACTATAGCAGAAGCGACCACCGCGTTAGAAGAAGCGACTCGCGCTCGACACAAAACGGTCGGAGCACGCGAGTTAAGAATTTAAACTTTACAAAAAATACTTTTTCCAAAATCGGATCTACCAGCATAATTTATTTATTTATTCAGAAGCGACTGTTTGTTTCATTGTCTGACACATAGACATTGAACGTAATAAAGTTGTATAAATACTGTCCCGGAATGAGCTAAATGCGCGCAGTGAGGTGTGAGGTGTGGGGGGTGTGCTCGTGTCCCCACACCTCACAGCCGTCTCGCCGCACTTGTGCCGACTAGTTAAGTGATGCGCTTGCTCGCTTTCTGTTGTTTCTCTTGCGTCATCGATATAACACGTGTTGGGTAGTTTTTTTTAGTAAAAAATAGTAAGTAGTTAGTCAGTATAGTTACTGACTTGTTAACCGACCAAACCTGATTCTGACTTGTCTGCATCAGGTGTTACAAGTGATGATTGTAGTGACTAATATTCATTCACAACAATATGATAGTCTTTTGTGTCTTTTAGTACTTTTAAGTTATTTTTTCTTATTATTAATAATGTAATGCGTAGTAGATTTTTGTTGTTATAATATTGTTTTTTTTTTTATTTCTCTCATTTAGTAATTTTTGTATTTTTTTCTTTTTGTTTTTAGTGACTTTATTTTTCAAAACCAAATATTAAATACCTATTTAAAACTAAAAATTTTGTATACCTACTTACTATATTATCTAATGTGTGATAAATAATAAATAATGAAAGTAAATAAAAATAGTAAAAATAAGTGATGTTTTTTATAATTACATAGTCGTGCGTTTTATTTTTGACCGCGATATTTAAATTAAAAATATCGACTTTTACCAATATCGATATACCTATCTTTCACTAAGATCATTGTAGTACAACACTAAAAACAAGTCACATAAAACGGTCACATTCCTTCCGCGAGCATTCAACTCGTTCCGGGACTATATACATCCAGACATACTGTTCCGTAACAACAATACAAAGAGTTTGAATAAAAACAATACAAAATAATGTTTCAATTTGGGAAACAATGGCAAAAAAATATTGATAATAGTTAATTCTTTATTGAAGTTTCATGTGACACGCGTGAAAAAACTGTTTTCTAAATAATAAATGAATTTTCTACATAAAAAATAAATAAATAATAAGAAAAGGGTAGACGAAATATGTAAGACCACGAGAACCGTTTATTCTCCACTACAAAACACCATATTTGTATATGAATAGTTATTTCCTATCCATTTAATATTATTTGCTAAAGCTCACGTATCTTGTACCGCAGCTACTAAAGAAATACCGCACCAGCACCAGCGCCCTCTGTGCGGCCCAGGGCGAGGCCCGTGAGGCCGCGGCCCGGGCCGATGCGGCCGCGGAGGAGGCCAGGGCGGCCCGCGATAAGCTGGCCGAGCTGGCCGCCAGGCTAGCCCACGCCGAAGCCGGCCACGAGCAGGGACACCACGAGGCGGAAAGGCGACTTGAGTTGAGGAACAAGGTGGGTCGAGTTTATTTAATCTATACTAATATTAGTTATTTTATAATATTATTAACAGTAATTATTTTACTTGTTATATTAATGTGCAGGCTGTGTTTGTCTATTAGACTTCTTACGCCTAGTTTAATCACTTATATTCATTGTAACTGACATATGTATTAGTGTACGAATGCTGACAAACCTTGTAAATAAATAAATAAATTCGGACATCACTATACCGATCTGTCATCGAGAGAATAACATAGTGGACGGAGTATAGGCTTGTATTTAAACGAGCAACAAAAAATACTAAACGGGCAGCAAACCGTAATAAACAACACTACTTTTGAATAACTGACATGAACAAACTCCTTCAACGAACTTCGCGAATCTCCTATGTCCTTGCTGTCACCAGAGATCCTAAACCTAACCCCATCAAGTTTGCTGCCACTTTCAGTATCTCTGCTGCTCATTTTATTACTTCCCATTACCCATATTATTAACACTGTTAGTTTTTTCGTTTATATTGAGGAGTAATCATGTGGTAACCCAGGAACTAATGGACCGCTTTTAAATATTCTTTCACTTTTAGTTACTCGTAGCTAAACTAATG
The DNA here is from genome assembly GCA_914767545.1 of Sesia apiformis. Classification (NCBI taxonomy): domain Eukaryota; kingdom Metazoa; phylum Arthropoda; class Insecta; order Lepidoptera; family Sesiidae; genus Sesia; species Sesia apiformis. Next base: position 5,174,899 of record OU611968.1, read on the forward strand.
CAAGTTATGTTTAGGTTCCCTAGGAAATTGAAATATTTGTAAATCACCAATTGCAAATTTTCGAACAAAAATCATCGCCTCAAGCCTATTATGTCATGTGAGCGATGGCAGAGTGAGTCGCTAGCTTCGAATAAATGACTCTTCCGATTTTAGACACAAGTCGTAGTCGACAATGACTCGGCTAGTATAAAACCCGTTAAGATAACAGACGCATCTACTCTTATTAAATTACGCCACACTCAATGACTCACACTGGGATTCCCTGTGGCCTTGGTCCAGAGACACATATACACGCGACACACATACACAGACGAACACAACACGTGTAACACTCGGACCCGAACAAACATTCTTTCAAATGATTGTCCGACCGGGAATCGAACCCGGAACTTATTGCACAATGAACAAGGGCACTACCAACTGGGTTAATTGGTCTTTATTCAGAACTAATATGATATATATTGTCGTTTGTGAACAGGAGTTGGAATCGAGTCTGGAGCTAGAGGCTACGTCCAGAGCGAGACTGGAAGGGCAACTGTCCCGACTGCGGGAAGCCCACGAGCAGCTGGCGGGCGAGCTGGGCGCGGCGCGGCAACGCGAGCACCACACCGCGGACGAGCTGCGCAAAGTCACCAGACAGATGCGGTCAGTACATACTTTATTAATTTTACCAAACTATACCATATCATCAACCTACGTCTCTCCACTGCTGGATACAGGCCTTTCCCGCGACTCGCCACATGATCTTCGGCTCTTCTTATCCAACCACCACTGGCGAACTTCTTCAAGGGCGTCCCACAGTGCGCTTCCCGGTACGTGGCCTTCATATTATGGGCCCTGCAGCAAATATGGCCTGCCCATTGCCACTCTAACATTCTGATCCTATGAGTTATCGATGACTTCAGTTCTTTGGCGAATCTTTCCGTTTCGAATCCTATCCCGCAAAGAAACTCCGAGTATAGCTGTCTCTATAGCTCGCTGAGTGTCGTGGAATTTATGGACCAGCCGTAGGCGTAACGGTAGCGTTAGAGGCTACAAACTACATTTGTGAACCACAGATGTTTAAATAATAAAACTTACGACGTTTGTATTCTATAATACTTATTGACAATAACTGATATTCATTTTCCTTCCAGTGAGCTCAAAGAAGAGAATTCCTCTCTCAATGCCAAACTAAGTGAAGCGGCGCGCGCTAAAATTGCCGCAGAAACTGCGGCAGCGTCTGCCGCTGCGGAGGCAGCGGCCGCACGCGACGAGGCGCGACTAGCCGCGAGACGAGCGACCGCGTTGCAGGAGGCCATCGCTGGAGACTTGTCTAGTCCCGGCGATTCGAGGGACAGTGATAGGTGAGTTTGCATTTTTGACAGTTCAAGCAACCTTTAGCGCAATTGAGTTACTAATGCAAAGAAGATGAGCGCGGAAGTCTTAATTAGCTCCGCCGACTTGAAGGATAGCCATAGGTGAGTTTACATTTTAGACAATTCAAGCGACTTTTATAGCGCAATTGAGTCAATAACACAAAAGAAGACAGTGAAGAAGGCCATTGACGAAGTTTTATTTAGTCTAGAGACAATGATAGGCGTCTTCAAATAAGAGAATTCCTCTCTCATTGCTAACCTGAGTGAAGCGGAACGAGCAAAAACTGCGGCAGAAATTGAGGCGGCCGCACGCGACAAGGCGCGACTGGCTAGTCGCGCCGAGATGAGACGAGCGACTGCACCGCAAGAGACTAGTCCCTAGTCCTAGGTTAGTCTAGTCCCGACGACTCGAGGGACAGTCATGGGTGAGATTACACTTTCTACAATTTAGACGATTCTTCGCACAATAATTTATAATTCTTTATTCGCATTTATCTAAGTAGAAATTGAAGGTAAATAATTAACTCATTCGTTACATCACATTAGCTGCAATCATTATAAGCATGCAAAATTTTTTAATATCCAGAGTTATACAAAATTTCAATTATACAAATTACAAACATATTATCAAATTATACAAATGATTAAATACAAAAAAAAAATTGATCATACAAAATTACTCAAATCAGTCAATAGGGCCGCTACATAAAGAAAGGCGATACATCTTAATAATAATAAAAAGGTCGATCAGTTTGATGTTATTAATATTTTATTATCGTTTAAGCACTTGGAATTCTTATGCCCAAACACACATGTTAAGAAGCCGGAGACATCCGGCTCGAAGGACCATTTAGTTCTCATTATTTTTCATGGAAATAATATGCCAAATGAGCAGCCAGTCCACCTAGTGGTAAATTGATACTGTCGCCTTGCGGCATCAGCGATACATGCTAAAACCAGTCCAGAATTACACGCCCACGTTGACACGCCCACGCATGCGCCGTCAACCTTTGAAGGTTTAAGGTCTTTCTCAGCACCTCCTGATACTCTATCAAAAAGTTTTTTTTTAGGCCTGATACTCATTCTCCTGATAAAGTAACTGTTAAGAATGTAATAAATAAATATGCCAATTAAATCTAGTTACTTTCTGATAAAATATAACTGACTTTCTGATACCTTCAGATAAATTATAAGAAGGTGGTGAGAAAGGCCCTTAGAAATGGATTTGGAAAAAAACATTGCATTCATATGAAAAATAATTAAATTTGCAACAGAAAATACTTAATGGATGGTGGCAAATCTATAGGTGGTGGGACCAAGTGGGTTAGGTTTAGCTTCTCTGATGACAATAGAATGACATAGATAGACAATAGATATCAATTCTCCGATGACAATAGATAAGTGATGACTCATCTATTGTAAAGAATGTCATCAGACATTCTTTACTCCAGTTATTCAAAAATAATTTGTATTGTTGATCATGATTCGCTGCTTATTAGGTATTTTTTGCTGCCCGTTTCAATACAAGTTCATTAATTATTGTTTTCTATTGACAGTGACAACGACAGCTACAGCTCGGACGAGTCGATAGGCACGTTTTTGGCCAACCACAAGCTGAGCCCGTCGGCTCCGTCGCGGAACAGCATGCACCTTGATTCACAGAAGTGAGTGTCCATTACTTTGTAATATTCAAACATACAATATACTTTGTTTTCGTAAAATAAATTACTTATTAACGTAGGTATCTAAGTAACTAAAGTAACTGTTTTCTTACCTCTATTCTCTCTTACGTGTTATTGCCACCAAGATACTGGTTTGAAGTCGAATTTTTATTCGAGTCAGGGATATGACATGTAGAACAGTCAATAAAGTGTCATCTCTGTACAAATTTCACTCTGTTTGACAGTTCTACATGTCATTATCTCTTACTCAAATAAAAATCCAACTATAGTTTGTGAATCATCATTCCTCTAAGGAATTAATCCAAGTTATATTTTGTAATTACATATTAACGTATATTGCTAAATATATGTTTATTAGTGGTGGTTCACTTAAAAAAATGTAATTATAAATATAATTAGATAGATAATAATTACTTTTTTTGGATTTATGTATATTGTTTTATTTTTCAATACAGTAATGCATTTTCTAAACTACAATAATAGTGTATAACTATAAATAATAACATATTGAAAGCTCGTTGCCGAATGCTATACATCACTAAGTTTATTTGGCGGTGAATGTTGTTTATATTTCATTTAAATATGTGCAAATTATATACGAATACAATCTAGATATTTTCAAACTAGCCTCTCTATTGTGTCTTAATATGTAAATAAAGTGAATATTTCAAAAAATATGTTTGTTTTGGCCGAATAGGACATTTTTGTCTTAACAATGTTGTGATTGATTTATGAAATAATTAATTATTTTTTACAATCAAAGCTTATTAGTTTGCTAACATGTGAACCAAATTTCATGCATCTAGTATCTATAGTTCCAAAAATATCATAAGTTTAATATAAACTATCTTTTGTGTTCACGCAAAAATGATCACTAATTTAGGTCCCCGTCGCTAAAGGGTTAAAGAAGATCTGTGTCCTGTACTGGGACCTGTACTGATATCTAATTTGTTATTATTGCAGGTCTCAAACTTCCGAAGGCCGTCAAAGTCGATCAAGCGTGAGCTCCGGGTCAAAGCCGCTCAGTCCCACCAAAGAGTCGTTCGCATAACAACCGGCCTCCGCCGCGGGACTCCTTACGAGCGCCATCCCCGTACTGTGCGCCGTATTTTGCTCGCGGCAGCGGCACGACTCCGCACACGTGGCCGAATGAGAAATTTTTAAAAAATCAAAAGAAATTTTAAATCTCGCTGACAGTTGACAGCTCTCAAGCCACGCGAAACGAACTCTGTGTATGTAGGCAATATATTGTGTGATCGTATTTGGTGATTTAGAACATCGTTTCTCAACCTGGGGGTCGCCATCACATTTATAGAGGGTGTCAATTGGTCAGAAAAAATTAAGCACTTATGTACGAAAAAATTTTATTAAAAATTAATAATCAAAAGTTAAACAGTAAAAACATAAATAGGGCCTAATCATTAGTAAGACGGTCGTGAAGTTATTTACTTTATTTTTGTCTTTTATGAGTTCACGACGCTAAAAGGGTTGAGAAACAATGGTTTAGAGAAATACATTTATTTAATCGATGTTTGCAATTAATGGAATATTCATAAAAATAATCAAACGGCTCCTAATGTTAGACTGTTCTCTAATTAAATTCGTGATTTTTTACAGTATATCGAGGCTAAACTTTTATATATTTACACATATTTGATATGAAATAAAAAAGCTTTGTATATCAATTTTGTAATAAAATTAGATGAGCATTTTGATTACATAAAAATAACGTGTAGGTTTGGAGAGATGGCGCTAGTGTTTCGCTCGTAGCCATATTTATGAAGGAAGCATAGTGTATTTGAATGCATTCCAAAATATTATTTCTTCACACTCTATGGCTCAGCAAATAATGATACTCAATTTCTTAAATCAAACTACACCAAGCACCGCGAATACTAGATATTGGAATTAATTTTAAAAAGTAGCGTGATTTATAGATATGTCTTGTCTATGGTTAGATAATGTTGTGCTGTGTGCGTTGATCAGCCAGTATTTAGACGGCCCTAGGCGGCGAAACTTACAAAATAATATTAGGTTCTTTGTTATTTAGTTAGCTAACTTTTGTAAATAAATAGATTGCATATATGTCTTTATTTAATTTTGTAATATTTGTGTGATCAGACTGTTATTCTATGATTTATTTGTTACAAGTGAGTTGTTGCTTTATGGTAGACATTGAAAACATATCTGTTAGGTAATAGATTTTTTTAATATAATTCACACTTGACTGGTTTGTTTTAATTTTTTTCATGTAATTAGCTGATCTATATGACATTTAGTCCTTTTAATATGAGTATATTGTAACTCCATTAATATAAATCTTTCTTCTATGTATACCTAGCTATGTATACCTAGTATATACCTAGCTATGTATACCTAGTATTCTTCTATGTATACCTAGCTATGTGTCTGTAACCACAAGTATAAAATTGTCTATAACGCGTAAGGTATGATATGTGATTAAATGTTACTGCATTCAATACTGGTTGTAAAATGAAATATAATTATTTAATAAAGTAAATGAAGTATTTATTTTTGTTTTCTTTTTATACTATAACTTTACCCAAATATCGATATTGTTCTGAAAACTCATGAGGTGACAACTGCCGACTGGCAACAACTGCTTTGCTTGTAGTGATGAGTGTCCCTACGCGTAAAATGTTCTTTATAAAAATACATTGACGAGATAGTTAAATTTCACGAATGGTTATTTTGTTATGTATTTTGGTTGATCGATGTTTTATTATAAAGTCGAGATTGACTCGCGGTCGTGAGTTCCAAGAAGTATATTTATCAAAGAAAACTATCAAATAGAACTTTAATGATGATTTATTATCAATATATGTATAATCATTGAAAGACTATGTGAAATACATATTTACAATTTAAATATTTTCCACGTCGATTATAGCCAAATCATTCTATTTATCAAGTTGCCATTTTTTATGGAAACAAGGCGATAGATGAGCATACAGTGTGCCTGGTGGTAAATGGATACTGTCGCCCATGGACATCTGAGGTGTCCGATTTACCTACATGCAAACATCAATCCAGAATGACATCAATGAATGAATGACAGACGATGCCACACTCTCGGAGGCCCTGCGTACCTTTGGAGATTTAGGAATGGATTTGGAGGAGTTATGGCCCTAATCCTGGCAGGGACATAGGGATGAATTTGAATTCTAACTAGGCAGGAAAAGTCAACAATTAGTCACGTAAAAGCAAAATTAGTCGAAGAGTTATAAGGGTGTCTTGGCGTATTCTTGCTTATTCTGGCAGGGCTATCGCTGTATCTCGAATACTATTTCTAGTTTACTTTTTATGATTGGACACAAGACTCCAGATAGACAGCAGTGACAGCAGCAGTGATGTCGCCGGCCGTGTTGCTTGCAAACTAGGCTGGTGCACTATCCTACACCTACTTTTTTTTCGTAATGGCTAAATTCTTTTGGCATTATTGAGAGCAGAAGGCGTTCAGCCAGGAACAAAAAACGTGTAGCAACGAGTCTAAGGGTTCCCACGCCGGTAAACCGGCGGAGGGTACGGACCTCGGCGTAGGACGTTGCTTTGGGAGGGTGCCGCAGGATCGCGAGTCGGTGAGAAGCGCCCAGGCACGTGCCTATACCTCGAAAAAGTGTCGACTGAAAGGCGACGTGTGTTGACAGTGTAGCGAGGGGGACATCCTCGTCTCCGCGGGCGGGGACGATGTACATACGTAGTGTGTGAGTGTAGTATAAGAACCGCATGGGCAGCAGTACTTGGGTCGTCGGGGTCATCTAGGACGTACCGAAGAAGACGACGACGACGGTATTGGGGTGTGGTAGCGTCGGGCGGAGTCTTTCACGTATTTGAGAATGGAGGAAAGTTCCAAGTCCTTAGGTCGACATTGCGTGAGTACCATGAGGTAGCCACGGTTTTAAGCACGAATCCCATAATAGACATGGTACTCACACCATGAGGTAGCCACGGTTTTAAGCACGAATCTATTATGGAGGGTTCAGGGCCGTCTTTACCAGGGGGTGCAAGGGGTGCGGTGCACCCCGGGCGCTCACCTTTTAAAGGTAATGAAAAAATATAACGCTATAGTAAACAATTACACAATAGGATATTTGACTGTCATAGGATACACAATAGGATATTTGACTGTCATAGGATACACAATAGGATATTTGACTGTCATAGGATACACAATAGGATGTTTGACTGTCTTAGGATACACTCCCGCACCCCGGCGCAGAATAGACTTAAGACGGCCCTGGGAGGGTTTGTAGTATTGGAGGGGGCTACGTGTCTTTACACACGCTGGCGAAGGTCATTATGGGACGTATGCAGGTTTTGTACCTAAAATGTCAACTTATTTCTAACGGGAATCCGGTGGGAATCCGAGAAGTAAAATTGAGTTTTTGTTTGATTATTGTGAAATTTGCGTATTGTTGGATTTGTGGTTTAATAGTGATAGGTTTATTCAACTTCAAAGTTAAATGCTAGTGGGTTAGTGCATAATGTTTGTGTTATTTAAATAAAAGTGATCCTTCGTGTTCTGCCAAGGAACTATCTTTTCATTAAACTTACTATCACTTCATACTTCGGCAGGACTGAACAATGACGTGATAAAAGCAATTATGTTTTATTATTCGTTGTGTGTGGCTATACTATAAAAAAAAAATTAGTGTTCAATCAAAGAAAGACTAAAGAACATTTGAAAACGTTGAAAAACTATTTTTTTAATACATATGGAGAATATGATAAATAACAAAAACATCAATAATGTCATTAGAAATTCTAGCATTGTAATAAGTATTTCTATATTATATTTAATTCAAAAATACCAAAATAACATATCACCTTTGGTAGATCTGACTCAATATACGTTGAAGTTTCTGAACGAAGATACTTTACGCCCCTTCCTTCTGTCGTGTCAAGTCACTAGTCAGTTAAGTGAGTTTTAACCAATTTTTATTTACTTTGCCTGTTCTCAATATCTTATAATTCTTTTACATATTATATATTTAGTTACAAGTATTCACTACTTTAACTATAATCTATCTCCTATAACTTTTCTAAATCGTAATGTTTTTATTCGGCTGCGTATCTGTCAAATTTACATTACATTATTGATTTTCAGGAAAGGTAATAGTTTACTCTTTCAAAAAACAAATTTGGTACTAAATAATATTATTGGTAATAGTCTCCTACACCATCAACATGACTGACTCAAAATATTTTACAACTACGAAAAAGGGCGAAATTTTCGAACTAAAATCTGAACTAAACAGCGACAAGAAGGAGAAGAAGAAGGAAGCAGTTAAAAAAGTAAGTATAATTCTTTATAATCCATCTTAAAACTAGTATAACAAGAATATAAACCATCGTTAAAGGAAAATTTCAATATTATTAAATCATACAAGTATTCTTGTGATGTTAGGTGATAGCTTCCATGACGGTTGGAAAAGACGTCTCGGCGCTGTTCCCAGATGTAGTAAACTGTATGCAGACAGATAACCTTGAACTGAAGAAACTCGTCTACTTATATCTGATGAATTATGCTAAGTCGCAGCCAGATATGGCTATCATGGCCGTCAATACTTTCGTCAAGGTATGTATCCAGGAAATGTTATTAATTTGTTTATTAAATTTTGAATTTATTAAGAGACCTATAAAAATTGAACCAGTTTTCTCTGCTTTTTAACTTTAAATTTGATCTGCATGTTTGACAATTTTGACATAAATGGTGTGGGTTACTGTTACATGTTTCATAATAAAATTATGTTCATGAGCATGGGATTATTAAAACATTTTGGGTATCCTAAAAAATCTATCGATATTTTAATCAAATTCTGAAGTGATATTTTTTCAATAACTACCCATAGTGTAGTTATCAGTGTATGTGTGACTTGTATTTTTTATCGTTTTTAATGTCTACTGTACCATATTATGATGGGTGGAAGGATCTACCAACATACCAGCTTGTTAAGGTAATCAAATGATCCAGAAAACCAATCAACTCATCAATCTGTAGATTTACACATTTGATTTAAGTAACACCATAATAAAAATAAGTACCATTTGTCTAATAAAAAATAAAAATAAATAGAACTAGATTAAAAAAACAGGCCACCCTGCATGCTTTAGGCAATAGATTTAAAATTTGCATGGAGTTACATCACTATTTGGAAGTTGCAAGCCCATCACTATCACAAGCAGATGTGTAAATCTACATTCCAATATTGAAATTTGCAATAATATATATGAATGATAAAGCTAAAATCTGATATTATATGAATTCCATGCCTCATTATTTGTTACAAATAGAGCACATTATTAATTGTTATTATCATAATCTATCTACCTCATACAGTAGAACTCTTCTAATCTGTGTATCTTCTAGTAAAGTTGTTTCATTCCCAATAAAATTATTTTTACACCACATAACACCCTTAATTAATCAGCTTAAAAGCATAGACTAATAAAGCATAGATTGTATTAAAGATTTAACATCACCTTTCCATGAACTAATTGTACTGAAACTATGTCAACTGTGTACATGCAACACACATTGTAGTCATACTATGCTGATTGCTCACATTACAACCAATAGCATAGTTTTTCAATATTCATACATTTATTAATTCATTGATTGTTCATGTATATGATACATTCTATGTTTAAAAGATATTTGTTAATTTGCTTTAAATGAATTTACAGAAAAGATCCTCATTATCCCTACCATTGTCCGTAACTTACTGTTCTGCCCCTTATGAAATTTAGCTTTTTGTTAGAAACATAAAAGCGATTAAACTCGGTCAGCTGGGTCAGTCCTTCTGTTTAGTTCTTGTCCCTTGATAATTTTAGTAGTTATGGTTATTTTGATAAAAGTTACTGTGAAGCATTTTTAACATATTGCTACAGACACAGAATATATTAAATGATTGTTTATTGTTTATTGCTCTGTACACAAATTGTGCACTACACAAGTTTTCTACATTAATAATACAGATCACACAATGTTTTATATATTTCTTTGCCATTTGAATTTTTTTATTTTAAATTTGAATAATATTTTTTTTTATGAGTGTCAGATTGGCAGGTTTCTACTGTACCTGCTTAATAGTCAGTATCGCTTCAGTATGATTGATGTATTGCTTTCTCTCTCTTTTTATACACAATACCGAATGCAAACCACGTTGAAACGCCTCCAGGATTGTGAAGATTCAAACCCGTTGATACGGGCACTAGCAGTCAGGACCATGGGTTGCATTCGGGTGGACAAGATCACTGAGTACCTGTGTGAACCACTGCGGAAGTGCCTAAAAGATGAAGACCCTTATGTGAGGAAAACTGCGGCTGTATGTGTGGCTAAGCTTTATGATATATCATCAAGTATGGTAGAGGACCAGGTAATTTTATTTAATTTATTTACACCTTATTATTTTAACAAAATGCAGACTTAATGCCATTTTTCTCCCAGCCAACCTTGGGGCTATTTAATGATGGTAATGGTAGGTGCAAGTAAACAATTGAAGTAAACAAAAATAGGAATTAATAAAATAAATAAATGATATTACAAATACTACATGCCTACAGCAACAAGTCAACCTATACCAATTGGCAGGGCCGTCTTTACCAGGGGGTGCAAGGGGTGCGGTGCACCCCGGGCGCTCACCTTTTAAAGGTAATGAAAAAATATAACGCTATAGTAAACAATTACACAATAGGATATTTGACTGTCATAGGATACACAATAGGATATTTGACTGTCATAGGATACACAATAGGATATTTGACTGTCATAGGATACACAATAGGATGTTTGACTGTCTTAGGATACACTCCCGCACCCCGGCGCAGAATAGACTTAAGACGGCCCTGGGAGGGTTTGTAGTATTGGAGGGGGCTACGTGTCTTTACACACGCTGGCGAAGGTCATTATGTCATTATGTCATTATGAAGGTCATAAGGTACCAATTGGCAGGGCCGTCTTTACCAGGGGGTGCAAGGGGTGCGGTGCACCCCGGGCGCTCACCTTTTAAAGGTAATGAAAAAATATAACGCTATAGTAAACAATTACACAATAGGATATTTGACTGTCATAGGATACACAATAGGATATTTGACTGTCATAGGATACACAATAGAATATTTGACTGTCATAGGATACACAATAGGATGTTTGACTGTCTTAGGATACACTCCCGCACCCCGGCGCAGAATAGACTTAAGACGGCCCTGCCAATTGGTACCTTAAGAGCTAGAAATAAACCCTAAAATCGAATGGTTTTCGGTACATTAGCCTGTTGCCGACCATACATATCCACATATACATACACAATAAAAGTAAAAAGTATATTCAAATATGGATACATTTTGCACAAAAAATAATTAAACAGTGTCTATTTCATGGAGATGATCATTCCTTCTTTTAAAACTAACTGGAGATGGAGCTTTCTGATATTGATATTGACATTTATTGTAATAATGTTAATTTTGTGTATTCTATTATAATTTTATTAAGTTACATATTTGATAACCACCATGAATATTATGATTGAAATTGAAATTTAATGGCTAAAATTGAGTTATACTCTGATTTTTAATTCAATGGAATTCTGACTTTTCTTAGTGTTACCAGACGACAAAAATGTAAAGGTAATCTGTTCCAATAAAATAAAAAATATTGGCTACCATAGTCCATGGTTTAAATATATAAAATCGTAATTTAGTAATTATATCTAAATTATTATAAGTTATTTTAGTTTTAAGTTAAACACTAATATAAATATCAATGTCGAAACAGAGAGAAAAATAAATTGCAACAATGCAACTTCTTTTAGTACAATTAAAAATGTAACCTTTATTTTTCAACGTACACTTTAGCTGTATTGCAAATAGAGAAAATAAACTTATATATAATATTAATATAATGGTATAATAAAATCGTAAAAGAGCCATTTCTGTATATATTTTTTTAATTGTTGCAGTGTAAAATACGAAGGATACAGAGTCGAAAACATTTTTTTTTGTAATCTATCTGTCTGAACATGCATGCAACATGCGAAGACCACTGGATGGATTGTAATGAAATTTGGCATAGATATGACTTGTGCTGGGTTAATATGTTAGGTACTTTTTTTATCCAGATCATTTATAATGTTCTGCCAGGAATTGATTCACATACTCTAACACTAACCGTACATACTCTACATCTAAGAGCACGAAGTCATCAGCACCCGCTAGTAGAATATAGGATATTATTAGAATATAAGAAAATAAATGTATATCCCCAGAAATAATTAGACTTTTAAGATGAGGGAACTAATAAGAGTTATTAGTTAAAGGGGTCAAAAATATTGCTGCCATTAAATGGTAATAATAATAAATTCATTTATTCAGACTTCAATAGGTCCACGTGCATAAAATATAAAGAACAACACATAAATAAATTGAAATATAATTGATTAATAATAATAATTGAAATAAAAACACTTAAATAACTTGAGTGTCAGATACCCTGCCGCTGGCTCATCCAGCTACACTAATTGTAACATGTTGCCAGGCGTCCGGCTGGCTTTAGCCGGACATGTTTGGTTTTTTACAGTCGTGTCCGGCCTGACCGGCTTTTGTTAGGCTTTTTGTCAAATATATTTCGTAGGATATATTTTTTTATTTGTTTAATAAAAACTTTTATTTTATTGTGTGTTGTTTGTACTTCGCTGTATACTTAATTAAAATAAATAACCGAGTTTTGTTTTTTACTATAAAAGTTATGTCCAGCTTTGAAAAAGATATGTCCGACTTTTAGGGCAAAATGTCCGGCCTAATGTAGCGCTTAGCCTGGCTTTTTGGGCAAGATGTCCGGCCTAATGTAGCGCTTAGTCCGGCTTTTTGGGCAAGATGTCCGGCCTAATATAGCGCCGAGTCTGGCTTTTGTATTTTAGGGCCTGGCAACCCTAAACATGTAGCTTGATGTACCTACAGAGGACCGCGCAGTCAAGTCTCTCAGAAAACATCCTCAGGAGGCTAATGGAGCTCCCCCGCAACCTGTGCACTACTGAGGCAATTTTTTTGCGTATCTGCAAATGCCAAAGACAATGGCGCAGGTGGAAAAGTAGTCATCTGCGCGTGCCTCAGCAAACATTCCTGAGACACTGCAGTGACAAGGGAGGCCCCATCAACGCCCTTAAGGCGTTATTGTATTGTATATGCAGGGTGTTGTATGTTTTCCGATAAAAGATGACCCACATGATAAAAGATGCTGGTGTAAAATATCTCACAAAATCTTTTGAATAAAGTGATCTTAACTTCCTCAAAAGCATTTGGTGAACCTGCGCGCCAGCATGAATGAATACCAACTATATCACATTATATTATTATAAAAGAAGTGGTAGATTATGCAGGCTTGACTATTTAATTGATAGTGTCTGTGACAGTTACATGATGCATGTTGATGATGATGATGATAGAGTGTGTGTTCCAATACATAGTATTGGACTTACACATGGTACATACAATCCAATACATTATACCCTTTCCGACAAAAAATATATGTAATTGCTAGAATTAATAGATGGCTAAATCTATAACTATAATAGATTAATCTAAAACTGCAAATATGCAAGTAGGTTTATTATTTGCATTTTGCTTATTGGCTTGATAAAAGATTTTTAAAGAAAATTATTATAATCTATGAACTGTTAAGACTATAACTATAACTAATTATTTAAGACAACTGGAATGTCATAAATTGACAACTGTCGGAATTCCATGGAATTAAAAATTGGGCTTCAGGTGACCAAGGACTACATTCATAAATGATACTGCCGTGATTTTGCTATTAATTTATCAACGAATTCCCATAAAATGTAGCAAATGTTACAATTGTCACGATTTTTCCAAACATACTGAGATACTTGTTAACATAACTTAATTTTAGCGGATAATCTAAGGACCAGTGATCGGAATAGGCAGTGCCTTTTTAGGGAATTTTTGATAACTTGTTAATATTGACGTAACCTAAAATTTCAGGATTGTTAATGGATAATTAAAAACCTGGGATTTTTATCACTTTAATAACATGATTTTATATCCACTCGTACCAAAGTGTAATAAAATTGAAGTGTACTTATTATGTATTTTACTGAGAAAGTAACATTTATTTCATTATTTCAAAGTCCTGGAATCCAGAAGGCATTACATTACATTAACATATTTACATTCGAGTTCATTAACTTGAAATTTCACTACCTATTCCGATCACTAGTAATGACATATCCCATGCACCCAAAGCTACTATTGTTCATAAATATGGGCATTACATTAGTATTCAAACTAAGAAAAGAAACTTGACAGTACAAAGTAATATTTGATTTTTCACAGGGATTTTTAGATCAACTGAAGGACCTGCTAAGTGACTCCAATCCTATGGTAGTCGCAAATGCAGTGGCAGCTCTCTCTGAGATTAATGAAGCGAGCGTCTCTGGACAACCTCTTGTGGGTGTGTTAAGTTATTAATTTTGTCTAAGTTATTCATAGAAATAGTTCAGGAAATAATGTTGTAAGTGTCAATTAAGTTACAAAAATATGTATGTCCTGTAATATCTTATGTCTACATATCTTTTCTACAATTTCATAAAAAATATCTGCCAAATCTGCAATTCTTGTTTACAGTATTCCTCTTGAATATTTTGAATTAATTTCAACGTATTATATTGTAATTTTTGACAGCATTCAACAATAATTTAATGATACTTTTCCAGTGGTAATTGTAAGCATAAATGAGGTTTTATTCTTTTTATGACTCGTGAGTTGATTTTAAATATATTTCTAAACAAATAAAATAGCTGCACTTTCTTTTCATATTAATTTGCTACTGCTATTCTTTAATTAGCGTTTTTTACAAAATGTTTATGGTAATTCAATATATTTGACCAACATTTATTGATACTTTTCCACTGGGAGTGTAAGCATCACTAGGGATTTTCTTGTCTTCATGACTAATAATGAGTTGCATATAAAACAGGGTTAAATAACGAACACCTCCATCCCCTCAACACGTAAATGTTTTTTTGGGTGGTAAATATTAAGTTCCGAAAAATATTGTAGAACAAAAGTTGTTAGTTTTAATGATAGAAACTCAAATGTTAAGAGAGTGCGGATATTTGTTATTTAAACCTATACCTATATGAAAATAAAATAACTGCACTATCCTTTCAACTCCTTTCATGTGCTACTGCTATTCCTTAATCCATTTATAAAAACCATCGTACAATATATTTTTGCTTGACCTCAGAGATGAACGCACCAACAATCAACAAGTTACTGACAGCATTGAACGAGTGCACAGAATGGGGCCAGGTGTTCATCCTGGACGCTCTTTCCAACTACTCCCCGCGTGACGCCCGCGAGGCGCACTCCATCTGCGAGCGTATCACGCCTAGACTAGCGCACGCCAATGCCGCTGTTGTACTCTCCGCTGTAAAGGTCAGAATTGAATGTAATTCGTATGTAACTTGTTTTTTGATCAATACATTTTAATACATCTTTTAGCGTGACATTTAATATTTACATTATATTGTTTTATAACTTTAGATTACTAAAACTATATTTACCTAACATTGTAAATTCTGTTAAATATGACTATGCATTCAACATTTAAAATAGCTTGTCTAAATGGTACCAAATACCTTAAATACCTACAAGTAATTGCATTGGTTGCATTAATCTAAAGATATTCTGAAAAAGATTGGGATGCTATTTAACAATATAACACTAGAATATATCTGAACGATTAATGTTGCAGTCATTAAATCAATGGCTGCAGCATGCATAGCACTAGCGTCGAGCAGTGACACAGCGAAGAAAATGTATCGCCCACGTGAACATTACATAAAATGGTAAATAACATGGCCATGTCATTATTGAACAATGTCAGCGCTTATTTTGCTGATTTATTTTTTTAGAGATTAAAAAAAAATCAATTATCTTTGGTTTCTGTGGTTACAGGTGTTTTTCGCGGTAATTCATGAATCGCTGCATATTTACGATATTTGCTTATATCATCTGTGTATCTAGGTTCTGATGAAGCTAATGGAGATGGTGTCAGACGACACAGAACTGGTTGGAACTCTCTCGCGCAAACTAGCACCACCATTGGTGACTCTGCTCAGTGCGGAGCCCGAGGTGCAGTACGTGGCCCTGCGGAACATCAATTTGGTAGTGCAGAAGCGACCCGACATACTCAAGCACGAGATGAAGGTAGGTATCAAAATAGCGGAACGGAGATATTGGCATACCTCCATACAAAAATGTCCTAACCCCCTTTTAGACACTCACACATTCTTACGCAGGCTGCTTCGCTTAATTGTTCATTGAAACACCGTCTAAACAAATACATATAAAATCTGTGTTCTAAAGTTAATATATTTTTTTAATTTAATTGATAAGTTAATTTTAGATTTGTCTAGGAATTTTAATCTGTTAATCTCTGTTAATCTGTTTAATCTGGAATTTTAATTATCCAGTTTTATCTCGTTAGTGGGAACCAATAGGTTCCAGATTTATTTATTTTCGTAATCCACGACTGCATAAAAGGCTACGCCATTAGATAAACTTATTTAACAAAATTAAATATATTGCTACTTCTAATGGCCAAATACACTGACATTTAAAAACAGTATGTATTGATTGTCGGTATGTAATAGGTGATTTTTTATTATTATTAATGATACATATAGATTTGTGTTTGTATTAGCGTGTCCGGGTGCGTGTGCCCGTACTCGTGTGTATTTATTTAAGGTCAGCTAAAATTATTTGTGCGAAAATGAATTTTTAAGTGATTTTCTGATGCATTTTTATAATTTCCGTTTTTGTTTTCTGTCAGGTGTTCTTCGTGAAGTACAATGACCCGATCTACGTGAAGCTCGAGAAGCTGGACATAATGATCCGGCTCGCGTCGCAGGCGAACATCGCGCAGGTGCTGGGCGAGCTCAAGGAGTACGCCACCGAGGTCGATGTGGACTTCGTGCGGAAGGCTGTTAGGGCCATCGGCAGGTGCGCCATTAAGGTGAGCAATACACACTATCACAATAAACCATACATACCATCACACGCCCACATCCACACTATCCACATTATCACCCTTTTATACTACCACACTTCCTCATTCATAATATTTCATTTTCAAATCCACACTATTTACACTATGCCCTTATTTAGACTTAGCGGATTCCGCGCCGACTGTTTGAACGAATATGGCAACGCTACTGTAAATAGCCTCCACGTGTTGATGTAATAATATGTGTGTTTTACATCCGCGCGCATTCAGCTGTGTCTGAACAAGCTCTATTTCATACTGTCACATTTCCACATCCCCATTTTTACATCCACACTTTCACATCCATACTTCCACACTTCACACTACCACACTTTCACTTTATTCTGTACACACCCACATCCATACTTCTACACTATCCACTCTTCCAAACTTCTACATTCACACTTCAACATCCATCCATTTTCACTTCCACACTATCGACATTCAAATTACTGTAATACAATCATTTGTATGGGTGTCACGGATAGCTGCACATTGGTATGCCGAAATCTTCGAACTCTTTTTACGAAAGAAGAATTAATGTATATTGCTCATGTTTCTACAGACGTTTATGAACGGCTCATTCATTATTATAAGTTTTTTGGTGTCTAAATTTACCGCCTACTAATTTTAATCATGAACCATAAATTATTCTTAGGTAAAAACTTCTAAAATGTCTCCAAATCGAGATAATTAAAATTGAAGTGATGTCAGATTTTAACAATGCTTAAAAATCTCTTATCTTTCTCTAATAACTATAACATTAAACAGGTTAGAAAGTGACAAAAAGTTTCAAGCACTGATTAGATTTAAATAGCCTTTATGAGTCTTTCTTACACTCGTTAACTTTTCCAGGTGGAACCATCAGCGGAACGTTGTGTAGCGACTCTTTTAGAACTAATCCAGACGAAAGTGAATTACGTAGTGCAAGAAGCAATTGTTGTGATCAAGGACATATTCCGCAAGTATCCCAACAAATACGAGAGCATCATCAGCACGCTGTGTGAGAACCTGGACACTTTAGACGAGCCCGAAGCTAGGGCTTCCATGGTAATTGAACAATCTGAAATAAAAGGGGAATGTTGCATTACATTAACATACTAGCGTTGCCTGCGACTTCGTTCGCATGAACTTGTGATTCCTGCAGGAATTTCATAATCGATCTGGATGGAAAGTAACCTAAATGTTAACCCGGCACGTAACCTACAACTATACTAACTTTCATTAAAATCGGTCCAGTAGATTTCACGTGATACACGTTCAGGCAGACAGGCACACAAAAATTCCAATAAATATTATTTTGGGCTCTGTCATTCGTACTTTATGTTGCAATATTTTTTTCGTCTTTTGCCACATATCGCACTGTTCATACAGAATTTCTTCTTTGTTGAATACAGGTTTGTTTTGAATTGATTTTTCTGATGTATTTTGTTTTTGATACGATAATGCAGTAATTAAACATTCATTATTTTGCTTTATTATTTAGGTACGGACTTTTGCCCGTATACATATATAGTCACTATCAAATATAAATATATAGAATTTGCAGCAAACTGTGCAGAGTCCCGAAAGTAATTATTTCAGAATATTTAAAACAAAATACAAAAGAAGATATAAGAAAAGTTTCAAATTAATACTGATAGATAAAAGTCCACACAAGGGAACACTATACATAAAAAAAATCAATTCCATTTGATGATTAGACTATTTTTGATTATAAAACTGCACAATAATGTCCTTACTCATTGAACCATTACACAATATTATTAGGGAGTTTCAATACATCCTAAACGATCATTAACATTGCGCAATCCGTAAGATTGCACAATAAATATAAGGGGGCCTCTGAAACGCCACATTTATAGGATTTTACGTTATACACATCATTTAACCATCTTCTTTAAAGAAAATAATAAAAACTTTTCTGTAGGTGTGGATCGTGGGCGAGTACGCGGAACGCATCGACAACGCCGACGAGCTGTTAGATTCCTTCCTCGAAGGCTTCCACGATGAGAACGCACAGGTATGACAAACAAACATCATTATTTCTTTTTCGTGACTATTCAATACTTTTTGGCTGACCTCTGTATGTTCTTAACTAATTGTTTGTTATATTAGGTTGCGTGGTCAGGTATCAATTGAGACACCTAAGTTTGTCCTCCAAATAATTTAACTAATTGAAACTAATTTAATTGAAACAATTACAAACAACGGTTAAACAAAAAGTTGCGCGGGAGACGACTGAAAGAAGCAGAGAAGTGCCGCTTGATCTCCGTTGCTAAGTCAACAAAACACTGTCTAGCCTTCGAGACCATGTCGACACTGTGTCCCTACATATTTATGTACAGCTCAGTGCGCAAACTCGGCGTATGCCAAGGCATACACAGCGCCAATTTCAGCCTCCCTCTACTTTATTATTACAATGCTTCCAAAACCCTGTATGTGGGTAGTTGCATCATCATTTAAAAATCTCAACAGCATTTAATATTTCATCTTAAATGAAAGGTTTGACAATTTGAACCTTTAACACTGGATTGGGGAGAAGTGTTGACAAGGACTAAGAATAGGAGGTATAGTATTAGGTAGAATAGTAGTATTAGAAGGCTTTAGTATTAGAATGATTCTTGTAAATAGGTGCACGGAAGTGTCATCGACCACCTTGCGGGAACTTAGTGATCTCCAGTGATCCTCATAGAAATTGTTAAAGTCTCTGTTATAAACTTAACCAAATTTGAATCGAAATAATAGAAAAGAGGTATTATTTCATTGTTTTCATCTATGTACAGCCACCAACACACTAATATACCCAAACTTACTACAAGCGCGTTGTGGAACTAATTGGTATATATTACCTTGTTGCTGACTGTACCTACATTATTGTTGCACTTTTGATTTGCAGGTGCAACTGCAACTGCTGACTGCAGTAGTGAAGCTATTCCTGAAACGGCCAGCGGATACACAGGAACTGGTGCAACATGTCCTCAGTCTCGCCACGCAGGACTCCGATAACCCGGATCTCAGGTAAAAGTAATATTTATTTATCAGAGAAAACACACATCGGCCCACATAAAGGAACGACTAAATATGGCGATACCATTATTTGTTACTTTAGCCTTTTGTGTAATGAGTAATGTTCTGAAGAGCTATACAATAGTTGATAATATCAATCAAGCTGTCTTCATTATCAATGCGGAATGGAGTGATTCATACCGGCTTAACCGTTAATCCAATAAAAACGTAGGCCATTATTACTTGTAGCCGAAGTTTTATCTCCAGATTTAAATGGGAACAGGTTTCATTTTGTCTGTTCCGTACAACAGAAAAGTTAAGAATTTAAGTGTAGGTACTTGTAGACAGTGCGATGTCCTGGGACCCTCGACCCAGGTTAGCAGAAAGATGTACGCAGCGGCTGGCATGTTAAAGACGGCTTCGTATTTCTTACTCCAGGCCACCAGTATTAACACAAAGTGTACTTCTACCTATACTTGACTATGGCGATGTCTGCTAGTTGGATTTGACAGTTTAGAATTTTAGATTAGGGTTCGTATTCGGACTGTACAAATATGACCATATTTTATATTGTAAATTGGGTCTGAACGCATAAAATTAAAGGTTTTTGTTTAACTTTTATTTCTACTCGATGTTTCGACACGGGTTGCACCAGCCGTGGTCACGAGTTGACTGAAGAGGCGGGGCAGTCTAGGATGGGAGCTGCGAGCAGTTTTATCAACTACTCACATTTGATCTTCACGTTCGGAAAGGCTGCGACACACTCCTTACACTAACAATATGTACTCATCTCTTCAGCCATGTCGTAACCACCGCTGATGTAACCCGTGCCGAAATGTCAAGTAGAAATAAATTTTACGGGTTCAGACCCGATTTACAGTATAAAATGTGTACAAAATATTTCTCAATATCGCCAGTAGCTCAAGTGGCTTCCAATTCGTCGTCGTCAACACGCCCCCCCCCCCCCCCCCTCTACTATAGATACATAGATTTAGATCTTTCTTCACATCCTTACAATCTTCAGATTATCTTCTTAAAATTCCTGACGTTCTATTCACGTTCATTTACTGTGAAAGCGGTTCGCTTGTGAAATGCATTTATTACCTTTAACTATTTATAAAGCGCGCTCGATCTCTGGAAAGTTTTAAGACTCATAAAAGAACACTATTTCACAGATTAAGAGTTCTCTTACGCCTAAATTATTTTCCTTTATCTTTTTAGTTCCTTAGATCTTTCTGTATAGATCTTTATGGATGTATATAAAAACAGTATTTCTTTATGGCACCATCTACCTCTATTTCGTTTACAGACTTCTCCTTACCACCCAAAAGCTGCCTAGAAGAAATCGAATTAACGATAAGGCCGCCCGTTGTACTTTTTATTTCTCTGTATGTTTTGTTGTACAATAAAGTGTATCTATCTATCAATCTGATGACAACTTCGGGTATTTATAGTCTGTCTAATAAGTTAATTGCACTTGCGTAAGAGTGTAAGCATATAGCAACATATATCCAAATACCCAACATTTATTCCTAAGAGACCCTCTTAAACGATCAATAAACCTTGATTTTAATAAACCTTGGTACAGTTGTACCTTATGTGCCGAGTTAACATTTAAGGCTCGCGCACATTACAGCCGCGTCGCACTGCAGGGTTTGTGTTTGTCTTTGCATGTGTCTCTGGACCCACGACACGGGGAATCTTAGTGTGGCCCATTGAGTGTGGCGTTTTTTATTTATTACGTCCGTTAACTGCGCCCGTTCCACGCACGTTAGGGCGGGCCGCGTGGCAGCGCATAATTACGGCCGGCAAGCGATCCTCCAGTGCACTGCGCTGCGGCGCGATGCGACCCCCATAACGTGTGCGAAGGTTTATACAACATGTATGAAAATTATTCAGGAGGATTTTTGCAATGTTATGCGCTGCGGTGTATTGACATTTGTAATCATCATCATGTATCATGATGATTGACGATTGATGATTTAATCATCATGTATTGACAAGTAGTCATCGTGCAGCGCGTTTAAGGTTCGCACGTGAGCATTTGGACTGGACCATGTATAACAGAAGGACTGTACTCTTCACAGACGAGTGTAAGATTAAGTTTTTTAGTGATGACAGACGAGTACGCGTGTGGAAAAGAAAAGGCCAACGTTTCTCACAACGGGCAAATGTGATGGTATGGGGCGGAATAAACTTGATAGGCAAAACAGAACTGGTAATTCTAGATGAAGGTACCGTAACCGCTGCCAGTTGTGTCGAGCGAGTAATCCGACCTCATGTGATCCCATTTTCACAAAGAGTGGGCAATGATTTTGTTTTTATGCAAGATAATGCTCGCGCGCATACGGCCCAATCACACAAAGAGCACTCTCTGACGGCAATATTACTGTTTTTCCATATCCAGCATGAGTCCCGAAATCAATCCCATCGAACATTTATGCGATCAATTGAAAAGAAGCCTCAAAGAAAATTACAGCAGCGTCAACAGTCAACAAGAGCTCATTAACGCTCTAAAAGTCTGTTGGAAGCGAATACCTCATGAAAACGTTAGCTATCTGATTGAAAGTGTACCAGATAGGCTCAGAGAATGCACACGGAGCAGAGGGGGCCTTACACGCTATTAAACATGACACCTATCATCAGTTTTTTTTAGAAAAAATGGTTATAACCAAAGTTAACTTTTACTGTTCATTTTGTGACGATTACCCTAAATACTGTTTTTCGTGAGTAATTAAAAACAATAAACAACTTACAATTGACGGTGTTTTTATTGACAGGGATCGTGGCTTCATCTACTGGCGTCTTCTATCAACTGATCCGGCAGCTGCTAAAGAGGTGGTCCTCGCAGACAAACCCCTCATATCTGAGGAGACGGATTTATTGGAGCCTACTCTGCTGGATGAGCTCATCTGCCACATCAGCTCGCTCGCTTCGGTATACCACAAACCACCTACAGCTTTTGTCGAAGGTATACAGAGCTTATACTTGAAAGTGTTTATTTATATTAAAGGCCTTTTTCACCACCTCCTGATAAGGTAACTGTTAACAATCTGATAGATAAATTTTATCTGTCAATTAAATCTAGTTGATACTGACTTTCTTATACTTTCTGATAGTATCAGGAAGTGGTGAGAAAGGCCCTAAGGCTTGTTTTTTATTATTATTTTTATTGGACTAATTTTTAACTAGCACGCACTGTGTTCAGTATTTTCAACTTTTGCGTTATTTCCGTGAAATGTTGTATATAAAACATTTAATGTCGTTGTTGTCGTAGGTCGCGGCGCGGGCGTGCGCAAGTCCTTACCATCACGTGGCGCAGTCTCTGACGAATCACACGCACCGCAACCCACTGTGATACCCAACCAGGTAATGTAATATACCTAGTCTGGCCATAAATGTTACAATGAATGAAAAAAAAAATTGAATTTGGAATCTGTCATTCTCACGTAAAGATTAATGTTTTTTTCTCATTTTGGCGCAATCATTATTAAATATTGTACTAATATTAAAATGTTGTGGGGTAATAACGAAAACCGTACTGCTGTACAAAATAGGCACAGTGACAAATACAATTTTTAAAATTCTCGATCTGCTTGGTATTGTTCGAATGTTTGTGTTCGCGGCTATTGGTAGGTACATTGAAACGTATTCTGTGTTTGACATAAAAAGGTATGGCCGTCCACGCACTATTTGTACAAAACAGGCGATTAAAGCTGTGAACGAGAGAATCCGATTAAATCCCGTCCAGAAGCAAAAGATTTTATCCAGAGAGGTGAATATAGCATCCAGAACCATATCACGTATTTTTAAAGATGATTTAACACTTGCTGCTTACAAAAGACGTATTTCTTAACTGATAATTTAAATAAAGCGGAAATATCGCGATCCCCCCAGCCCGGCCAGTCCAAGAGAAAACTTTATAAAATATAAAATATTTATAAATGTGTGAAGCATGCCGAAGAGCTCCAGGAAATGGACTTGAAGAAAGCCATTTTAAGTGATCAAGTACGACCTTTGGTACTAAATCTTCAAGAAGACGACAGTGATAGGGATGACTCAAATGAGGAAGATGATTAATACGAGAATTAGTTCCAAAATATATAATAAAATATCTATATTCATTTTATTTGTTTTATTTTATCCATATCAAGCTTAAATTAAATACATTAAAGCCATTTATTATATTAGCCGAGCTCTTGCCTTTGGCTTTTTGTGGGTATGGGATGCATGTAGGTATGCAGATGAAAAGGTTTTCATCTGCATCAGATATATAAAATAGTTAAAAATCTCATCCTTACATTACATCGATATCCACTTGCACTACTATTACGCACATCACTATTGCGCTCCATAAGACCAATAAGTGCGAGCGAGACAGACTGATAAAAAAGATTTATGGCCAGACGACTCAGATGATAATGGCCGGTACTATAGTTTATTTGGATGGTATAACATTAATAAAAATCCCTCTTATAATTCCTTTTAAAACACATGTTTAGTTTATTTCTCCTCACGTTCATTTAAATCCTTGTCGGAAATTATGTAGTTGTTTGAAAATAGTAATACTCTATGGTTGTTGTTCCAGGAGTCCCTGATTGGTGACCTATTGTCTATGGACATCGGCGGGCCTCCGCCCGCGCCCGCGCCCGTCTCCAACATAGACTTTCTCGCTGGAGGTCTAGACGTGCTGGTAAATACTAATTAATTGTTTTTATGTTTACTGTTTCGTTTGTGTGAACCTAAAAATAATGGAATAACTTAAAAATAACCTATGGCATTTATTTATATTTGTTTTAAAGATTACATAAATTTTGTTTGGCCATTTGCATGCCCTAGATTAGAGGCATAATATAGCGGCATATTGTATTAGATAGTCGGATAAGTTCGCGGCCTTTTATAGTGAAAATAATAAAGATATTTTTGTATTACATAAATATTTATTGAACGGAATATTGTCCATTTAATACGACTATCTTTCACCATTTTTCTGGCATAGCCATTATCCCATGGTGGTAAAATTTTTGAGGTTACTGAGCAAAAAAACTGATTTAAATCGTTTATTATACACCTGTATATATATTGTTGCATTGTCGTGATGGAAAACTACACCTTTTCTACACCGTTTTCCTTTAAGTGCTTGTTTCAATTTTACTAATTGCTGACATTAGACATCAGAATTAATCGTTTGGCCATGTGGCGAAAGCTCATAATACACAATGTCTTTCCAGGTCCACCATACACATAACATGACTTTGTTCAGAATGAGGCCTGCCTTTGTGACTATTTGTGATGGCTCACCTCGCTTAGACCAAGATCTTTTTCGAACATTGTTATCGTAGGTGATCCACTTCTCATTGCCTGTTACCCAACTCTTCAGAAATGTCAACGAATTTCGTTTCGTTTTAGCAACATCTCGCATATGGAAATTCTATTCACCAAGTTTCTATCATTTAAATCATGCGGCACTCAAACCTTTAACGTTTTTACTAAATTCAATTTATGCAGGTGATCCAAAACTGGTGATGACTGCTTATGTGTCGATCTGCTTAATTTTTTTCAATGATAACATCAACCTTAATAGGACGACCACAGCGAGGATTCAGTAGTTTTAGATAAACCATCTTCTCCGTAAGCACCACAAATCTCTTTTCGAGCACTAGAAGCATTCATACCCTTGTCGAAAAAAAACAATAAGTTTCGGGGAATTTGTAGACGAATTACAGGGAGCTATTTTTTATAATATAAAATTTGTCACGAAAATAGTTTGGGTCTATAGCTTGCTTAACTTTAGTAGTTCCAACATTATGATGTTGTAAAGTTTTTAAAAACGAACAAATATATGTTGTTGGAAAGGCCTCGTAAAGCTCTACATTTTTATCTAACACATTTTCTCTGAACCCTACGGCAAATAGCAGAATCTCCCTTCTTATTATTCATTTCTTGATGTTCTTCGAGATGTCAGTGGTCGGGTCTCGTGCGTCGAATCGCTCATTCGTAGGTTCAACTTATTTAATTTTTTCACTGGTCCAACGAATTCATATTTTTATCATTCACGCCCCCATCCTATTCTATCCCTCCTTACTTCCAAATCCATCCATAAATTTCTAAAGTTAGGCATCGCGTTCGGAGGTGGACTGGACTAACTCTGCACTGGCGACAGCATCTACTTACCATCGGATGAATTGTTTGCTTCTAATGCCATCTTCTTACTATACTCGTATATATAAAAAATAGTTTTCTATTATTACATAATCACGGGAACTTCAATTTTCGTATAACATTACATTCAGCTGGGAGGTCCAGAGCCTGCGGCGGCTCCCAGCACTACTGGATTGCTGGGCGACATATTCGGAGTTCAAACAGCACCTGCATCCTATGTATCGCCTAAGCAGTGCTGGCTGCCCGCTGATAAAGGGAAAGGTAACAATATATCTTTTATTAACATATTATTATAATGTCTTTTATATTTAGTAATTATACTATATAAAGCTCGATTTATTATAAACTGTATTGTACAGTCACATGAGGTCCTACAAAAATAGTGTGAAATATTTTAATATGTTAATCAGTACACTAAAACCATTATATCTAACTAAAAATTAATACATTTCATAATTAATTATTACATTAAAAATAAATAATAAAATTAGTGATTAATTTACTCACATGTGCATAACACATGCGTTACGTAGTTCATTCCTACTTTCGCGTACTCACTACAGAAGCGGGCGAGTTCTAAGGTCAAAGACTGAAGCGCGCGAGTGTGGATAGTGTTGTACACATACTCGTCACCAATTATTTATTTCTGATCTAATCAAAAATCATGAAATACATGTTATTTTTAGTTAGATATAGTTAGATATTTTAGTTATATAGTTTTAGTGTACTGGTAGACTTATTAAAATATTTCACATTATATACGACCAGGGGCGATTTTATACGATGGCAGCAAATTTAAAGGTTGGTTTGATTTAGGTTCTCTAGTGAGAATAAAGACATAATTTATCTCATCTTGCATCTTACATCCGTCGACTTTGTGTTGACATTCTTAGTAATCGAAAATTGTTTATGTCAGTTATTCAAAAATAGTTTGTTTTGCTGATCACTTATTTGCTGCCCATTTATTAGATGTGGTTTAAACACACCCTGAATACACCAAAGTCCACGACCATTTGATTCATTTGATTGCAAAATTGCTTAAAGTTACATTGGAAATGCCAGGCTGGGATGTCCAAACTCATCCGCTATATTCACCATACATCGCTCCTTCTGACTATCATTTATTGCGGTCGACGGCGCATAGGCTAACTACACAGTACTTTCATTTCTATGAAGTCTGAAAATGGGTTGAAGAAAGAATTGCTTTGTAAGATCATCATTTTTTTTCAACACGGAATGAATTTGTTGCTATAAAAATGGGAAAAGTTTATGGAGACAATATTCGGATAAAAGTAAAACATATTTTTCACTTAAAAAATGACGGTTGTTTTCAACAAAAATCCGTTAAAAATAATTACCACACCTAATAGTATTTTTCCTGCACGCTTAAATAAATACAAGGCATTTATTAAACCGGTCCCAGACAGTGTAGATATGTACAAATATTTCTACAATTTTTTCCCATTTATTTGTTTGTGCCTACTCAAAACTCTTTGCAAAGAGCAGCCACACACGTTTAGCAAAACGTGGACATAATGGACTACCATTTGACGCTGTAGCGTTGTAATTTGTTCTTTGTAATAGTTGAATAATTTCCAATTCGTCCACTCCTTTATATACGTAGAGACAAAATAATCGTCCGTTCTGGATAGCGTCAAACAGCTAACTGACTATTTGCAAGTGTGTGGGAGCCATCTGAAATATCTGCGGTTTGTACCCTTTGATGTACGCCAAAAAACCGACACAGTGATGGCAAATACGATTATTTGTTAAAAAACGAAAATTGCAAAGTTTGAATTTTGAATTTGAAATTGTACAAGTATTTACAGGCTATTCTAGTACAGATGTCAGCACAAATTGTCCTTAGGAATACCTACTTGTCACTTATAATGTAGTTAAATCATCAAATTTACAATTACCGCATAGAAAATATGTAAATATCTTAAATAAATAAAATTATTATTATTTGCTTCCCACACATTTGTGCATGTTTGTACACATCTGTGCACATATGGGACCGGCATTATGATGTGTGTATGTGTAGGGTTGGAGGTCTGGGGCACGTTCAGCCGGTCGGGCGGGCAGCCGCGCATGGAGATGACGTTCACCAACCGCGCGATGCAGGCCATGACCGGCTTCGCGATACAGCTCAACAAGAACAGGTAATACACACACAACACAGTTAACTACCGTTTTAAATTATAGATAGATAGATAAACTTTATTGTACACCGACACATGTCGCAAAAAGACTAAATAAATAACAAGATCCATCTATCCGATCCATAAAACCATCCCATGTTTTTAAATCTAAATTAAATGTGATTAACTATTTCCTTTATTTTATTTCACAATGAAATGCTTGAACCAGAATGTTGGGGGTGGAAGGTGGGTGGAAAGACGTTTATCAGGAAAAGATGGTATACGAGTATTTCGCAGTATACGGTAATGAAACAAATTCGCATGACAGATTTTAGTGACGTGACATTCTTACAAATTAAATACACTTACACTACATCTATACATATAGATAGATAATCTTTTTTATTGTACACCAACATATGTTGCAAATATAATTTAAGTAAGTAACAAGAATAGTACAACAGGCGGCCTTAACGCCAAAGCGATCTCTTCCAGGCAACCTTTGGGTGGGTGGTAACGAGATAACAGATAACAATATCAAACAATTATATAACCAACCTGTATCTGTACATTAAATATTTCTTGAAAAAAATATTTGTAATGTACATTATCAATGATATACACCAAAAGATATCGAGTTTGCTATTCAAAAAATCAATGATGACTTAAATAGAGTGCAACAGTGGGCAGTTCGGAACTCATTGGTCCTAAATCCAAATAAAACTAACTGCTTAATATTTGGTACCAAAAATCAGCTTAGATGCATTCCTACTCATACGAGCAATATTAATATCGAAGGTGTAAATATTGAACGAGTTTTTACGGCTCGTAATCTTGGTTTACAAGTTGATGGCGGAGCTTCGTTTTGAAAAGTATGTTTCTGAAATGGCGCAAATGTGTTTCTTCCGCCCAAAAGTATTATATAAGGTGCACAAATACCTCCCTGAGAATCTCCGGATACGGTTGATTGAAACACTTGTATTGTCCAAATTAAATTATGCCGATGTTGTGTATGGTCCCCGACTCCTATTCAGGACTCAAAAGCTGATTCAACGCGTACAGAACGCATGCGCAAGGTTTTGTGTCTCGATCCCGCCACGACATCATGTCACACCTTATTTAAATAAGTCTAATTCCTTAAATATGAGGTCGAGAAGAAAGTTGCATCTGGCTTGTCTCCTATTTGGGGTCGTTAAATATAAACACCCTAGTTATGTCTTTAACAAGTTGACGTGGTTGGGGGAACATGCCGGACGAACCATTCGTCTCTGTGCACCACCACTTTGTGTTCCGCGAAACAGTTCAGCTGCATTCAGAGGAAGCTTCAAATACACGGCGACCAAGTGTTGGAACAATATTCCCCCACCTATTAGACAGTCCATTAGTTTAAATTGTTTCAGAGTTAAATTCAAAGCTTTTCTCACTGACGTTCAAAAAAAACTATAAAACTGGTAGCTATTCCATTAAAGCTTGATGTTGCTGAACCACTGCTATAACGGTTATTTGTACTGCAACTAATATTTGACTATTTGAGGTACTATTATATTGCAGCAAGAAAGTAAATATATTTGTCTATATTTATATATTATGTATATCTATATATAGGTGTTTGTCTTCTCTATTTTAAATATTGTAATGTAATATGTACATATTTGACCACTCACTCTCATAATTATAATTTACATTTACCTACACACCTTATAGGCCCAAAAATTATGTTCAAGGGCGCACCCCCGCACACCGCTGTTACACCCGTTCCCGCGTCTCGGTTCCGTCTGAAAATCAGCGCTGTATGCTGTTTGTACGGTATACAGCTTGTGCTGAGACGGATACTCTTTCGACACACATGGGACCACGCAGTTTTATCGCCCTTTTTAATTTCATTTTTTTGTTTGTTTGCATAAGTATATTTAATTTTTTTTTTTAGAATAAGTCATTGTCATGTTATTGCGATCACTGGTGTGTGTGAAATAAAAATTTCTATCTATCTATCTAAAACAACAATTTTATCTGTCTGTCTGAACACGCATCGCGCAAAAACTACCGGACGGATGTTAATGCAATTTGGCATAAGTACAACATGTGTGCCGGGGTAATATTTAGGGTAATTTTTATCTAGATCGATTATAAAGTTCCCACGGGAATCAAGCTAACCACGCATACTGTAATGTGCACGCGCCACGAAGTCGCGGGCACTACTATTATTATAGTTATATAAAGGGTTACAAGAAGATGGCGGCAAGGAGTCCGCCACACAGAATTTAATATAAATTTAGAATATATATTGTGTACAAAGTGGTTAATGTACCTACCTGTATATACATTAACCATTATGTGTATTGTGCCAAGGGCATGTGACCTAAGTGGCATACCTACTTTCCGCCATTTTGAAAAAATCACGATGACAAACCTAAATGACAAATAGAAGACATCAAAACAAACAAAATATGTTGTTAGGTAAAAGCTCCTACAACGTCTCTGAACTGAGGTAATCAAAGTCAAAGTAATAACTTTTGCTATTAATTATCTCGGTTTCTAGTCGTTCTTGTCGTCTAGAAGTTCTTACCTTTTGTCTTTATTTATATACCTTTTATAGATTTATTACATGAAATTTAGAAATAAGAAAATATTTCGTCACCGACATGTACACAATCATTATATAACCTTTGATTTACTCGGTTTAAGGAAGTTTCTTACTTTTCGAAAAATCTCGTTTTAAAATTAAAATATTTTATAAGGTCCAAATCAGATGTGATGGACCGACAGAAGACATCAAAATAAAAATGTTCTAAAATAAAAAAATCTAAAACTTCTAGAAACCGAGACAATATTGAAAGTTATAACTTAATTATCTCATTTCCGATACGTTTTAGGAGATTATATGTATGTTTTGACGTCTTCTGTCGATTTATTTAGCTTTGGTTGGCGGCCGTAAATGGAGAATTTTTCAAAATGGCGAAAAGTAGGTTTGCCCAAAAATGCCCAAGGTCCATATAAAAATTTCCCAATCCCCTTCATTCGTGTTGCTCGTCAGTTTCGGCGTGTACCCGGCGGGCGGTCTATCGGTAGGCGCGCTGGGTGCGGGCGCAGCCGCGGACGCGCCGCTCGCGCTCGCCACCAGCGGGCCCGTGCAGCGCATGGACCCGCTCAACAACCTACAGGTACATCACACACCACAATACGCTTATTATACACAAGAGAGATGCGTTGACACGACACCACACTTGTACACTGAACAATAAGAAAAAACCAACAAAGCTCGTACACTACGTACATCTTTTTTTTTTGTTTATGTAATGTTTTTTTGAAAGTGGTAGATAAGCAAACAGTCCAGCTGGTGATAAGTGGATGCTGCTGTCGCCCTGCGACATCAGCGATACATACCGACATAATTTTGGATATTCCATTGAAATTCAATTATTATAGTCCGGTTATTATAGGTACAGCTCTGACAGCTGACATAAGTCTTTAACATGTAGTAAAAAACATGTTATAAGTCCTTTAGCAATTTTTTTTATCTTATTGTGTTATTCTTGACTTAACTACGGTATTTACATAAAATAAATTAAATACCGAACTGTCAGTACTCTTCCAGTGATAACGGGAGCATAGATATCATCATTGCTACGCTGTGTTCAATATTTTTGCATTTTAATCTAAAAATCGTCCAAAGAATTAAAATCGTCGCCCAATCTATTGATATAGATTATGACTGATCAGTGACGAGAATATTGACATCGACTTTAGTGTAACATAAATTAATATTTTTTTCAATTTTCTATTCAGGTCGCGATCAAGAACAACATAGACGTGTTCTACTTTGCATGCCTCATGCCGGCGCACATACTGTTCACCGAAGATGGACAACTTGACAAACGGGTGTTCCTCACTACTTGGAAAGAAATACCTGCAGCGAATGAAGTCCAACACACACTCAGCAATGTCATTGGAACAGCAGACACTATAGCGCAGAAGATGACGTTAAACAACGTGTTCACTATCGCCAAAAGAAATGTAGAAGGCCAAGACATGCTATACCAGTCCCTCAAACTAACGAATAACATCTGGGTGTTGCTAGAATTGAAACTACAGCCTGGCAACCCCGAAGCAACTCTCAGTCTCAAATCTCGGACCGTAGAAGTCGCCACTTGCATATTCCAAGCTTATGAAGATATTATTAAATCGTAATCTCTATAATTTATATGTATATCTTGGTCTAAAGTTATTGTAAGATATAAGACTTGTACGAATGTAAATTCCATTATATTGTATCTAGTTGAAATATGAATGTTGTATGTCGTATCACTAAAGCTAATATTTGCAATTTGTGATCACGTTCCAGAGTTATAGCTCGTTATTAGCGTTAATTAATAAAATTATGTTATACTGATTTCGCTTTGTTTGATTTGACCTAAAATTACTCACACTTACATACAGTACGAAAATAATGCCGGTTGGCTATGATCGTATTTCCGACCGTGATCGAACGCCGAGAGAAAACCATTAAGAATAATGCACCTAATTGTAGCCGACTGCGTCTAGTTTTACCCAGCTAGTCCTAGGTGTAGCCACACTTCGGGTTCTAACCGTAACATAAATATATATATATATATATACGTATGTTATATATGTGAAACACTTGAAAGGGTCATTTTCAAGATCTGTTCGAATTGTTGACGATATTGTTTGGAACCTCTGGATACATAGAGACGTCGTCTTTCTGCGCGTTCGACTATTTCATCAATATGGCAATAGACCAGATGACATATAGTACGTTCTTATTAAAAGTACTTAAGTACTGCGCAATAAGAATGTTCCACTTTAAAAACAACTATGAAGGGGAGAGTGCACGCTTTAATTCAACAGCCGCTGGGCACACTCGACTAGCCACGTTACTCCTCTCTCATAGAAGACTACCTTGCATTTCCGCTGCACTGCATTTCCCACTTTATCTTATTTCCCTAATGTACGTATGTGTTTCCGTAATGAGTGAGATGTGCCAGAGCCCATTCCCATCCTATCCATCCCTATTTACCTAACCCTTTCTCTAAATCCAGTCCTATATCAAAATAGGCAGCGCATCTGGGGACGTGCCGACGTTGGTCATTTTGGACTAATGTTGGCATGTATCGCGGATGTCTATAGGCGACAGTATCCACTTACCATCAAGTGGACTGTATGCTCGGCTGCCGCCTACGTCCATAAAAAAACAAAGAATTCGAGAGCTACTTGAACATAGAACACTATTAGACTAACGTGCTTGCATAACATATCTACTATGTATTCTCAAACTCGATGGATCATCTGCTCTGAAGGTGATGCATATAATAATCTCGACAGGGAGAGATATCGCAGTACACTCGTTTCACTAACCTTGTAGACCAATTGACGGCCCATTAGCCTAGTTTGTAGTGTCCCTACCTAATTTGCGAAAGGTTCGCGGGCTCGATTGCCGGTCGAATATTAATTTATTTAAAGATCGGGTCTGCGTGGTCTCTGGACTCGACACAATATCCTACTATCAGTGTGACGTTATTATTATACAATTGTTCCTGAATCCCTCCCGTTACAATATGTGAAGCTTTTCATTTAAGGATACTATGAATGGCTTTAAAAGGTAGGCAGCGCACACGATACACGAAAATCCATGGACGGGCCGCTGCCCATGGATATATAGCCACTTACCATTTTGCGGATCACTTATCTATCTACCAAGGGGCAGATACTGCGTAAGATGTTCGCAGAGTAACTGAGGGATGTCCCTCCTGACTGATCAAAATAACTAGACACAGCAAACTTAAAAGTTGGAAATTCTAACAAAACATATCTTTATAGGACCATTCCTATAAAAAAACCTTTGCTGTCTAGTATTTGGTCAAACTATGGTAAGAATATACAGAGACATACTTACTGTCCCATGTCTGTATATAATGGTAATATTATGGGATCTAGTCAAACGCAACCAGTATGAAAGCGAAGAGAAAAATAGTAGGTTGCAAACTAGGAGAAATCATCTATATACATATTATTCAACAGACTACCATTTGATTTAAAAGCCATTCAAAAGCACGGAGTCTTTAAAAACTGAGGTATTTCTTTTGTTGAATGCGTGCTTTTATAGC
This sequence comes from Sesia apiformis, assembly GCA_914767545.1. Taxonomy (NCBI): domain Eukaryota; kingdom Metazoa; phylum Arthropoda; class Insecta; order Lepidoptera; family Sesiidae; genus Sesia; species Sesia apiformis. The sequence goes on from OU611968.1 coordinate 5,209,465, forward strand.
ATTGGTGAATTCTGTGAGCATTGCGATTTGAAAAATTAATAGTTATAATAAAAGAATATTACTTTTTTACGTTTATAATTTTAAATCTAATAGATTTTTATTTGTGTATGTCTTATGTATTAGATTAGTGACTCTTTAAAGGCCTTCCTGTTTTCGGCCACAATTTTAAATGTAGAAAAATAAAATATCTTTGAGCGTGATGTCTTCACCACTGATTTTTATAGAAAAGGGTGGCAGACGAACATATAGTCCACCTGATATAAGTGGATACTGTGGTCCATAGACATCTGCGGTACATGCCAACATCAGTCCAGAATGACAAACATTGGCACGCCCCCGGTTGCGCTGCGCTGCCTACCTTTGCAGACTAAGGAATGGATTGGGTAAATGGGGAGGGATAAGGTGGGATGGGAATGGGCTCTGGCATATCTCACTCACTATCGAAATAAGTACGTACAAGGGGAAATACGATAAAGTAGGAAATGCAGTACATTTCAAGAGGGGTAACGTGGCCAGTCGATAATCTACCTACTCACATTCCCAACCAACGCTTCTTAAGTTATCACATAGATTGACAAAGTAAACAATTTGGTAGGTTACCCAGCTAAATATAAATAAAAACAAAAATGTTAGATAGAAAATGTATTATCATTATGAAACTTGCACGGTTCTGTATTTACAAATTCATAGTCCTAAACACGCTTATTCTAAGCACTTTATATACAACATTTGAAATATCTATTATCCTTAATTTTATTATAAAGGATATTTCTTAATTTTTAACAAATATAAAATATATGAAAATATTGGAACAATTAGAACAACAATTGGCGTTGGTCTCGGGATACACCTGAACAAGACAAAAGTCATGTTCAGTGAACACGTCGTCCCTGGACCGGTCAGCGTCGGGCGGGCAGGCGTCACTACAAGTACACTAGACGAATATATCTATCTTGGACAGTCAATCCCGTTAGATAAGTCCAACTTCAGTCGAGAGGCCGATAGACGCATTCAGCTCGGCTGGGCAGCATTCGGGAAAATGCGACACCTCTTGTCGTCTTCTATACCACAATGTTTGAAAACGAGTCTTCAATCAGTGCGTCGTGCCCGTAATGACGGTGGTGCTGAAACGTGGTCTCTGACGGTAGGGCTGGTTCACAAGTTCAAAGTCGCTCAGCGAGCGATGGAAAGAGCTATGCTCGGAGTTTCTTTGCTGGACAAAGAACTAAAGTTGCCGATGAGTTATCAAAGAATCAGCAAGCTGAAGTGGCAGTGGACAAGCCATATATGCCGCAGGACCGATAACCGATAGGGGAGGAGTCCTCGAATGGAGACTGCGTACGTGGAAACGTATCGTGGGGCGCTGCCCTCCGGCCACGTGGACTGACGACTTGAAGAAAGTCGCCGGTGGTGGGTGGATGAGAAGAGCTGAAGACCGTGTGTGATGGTGGTTCTTGGGAGAGGTCTGTATCCAGCAGTGGAAAGACACAGGCTTAGGGCATACCCTGAACATGTACAAAAACATCTCACTAGCACAATATAAAAATATTAATAAGGTAGACTACCGGATTTAGCGGCAGATTGCATCAATTTCATATACTCCGACGACAGTTCACGTTTTATTTTAATTTCGTTTAGAAAAGATCTTTAGTTTGAACATCGAAATTTGGCAGAAAAACAAACAACAAATTAAAAAAAAAATGAAGATAAACACATTACAATCGGGACAAAGTTACCTCAATTGTTTTATTTAAAATTTAATACTATTCATTTTGTAGTTTATGCCTCATTTTCAATAATTTCGACATTATTTACGCGATTCATGAATTCACACAATAACTGACAATTTAAAAACATTAAATGTAAAATAATTCAGAATTTTCGCCGACACCTTCATAGCCAAAGAGAGACTAATAGATATTATTATAATAATAATATTACAGAAATCCAAGTTGACCACTAAAAATGACGTGAAAGTACAAATTTTGTGTAAACATTATCATCTGCTAAAACGTACGAAATATAGCGATATCTATTCCCCGCTCGGTGCGTGATGTCGGAGTTTTTTTTATTACTCAGAAGCAATCTGCCGCTGCGTGGGAAAGTCGCGCGCGTCAACATGACCGGTTGCCTATTCAATCGGAATTGGAGTGGTGCCTAAAAATTGCTACTATTTGCTACCTTCCATTAAATAATTGCTACCTACGTATTAAGAAAGTTATAAAAGTATATAATCGTCAGGATGGTTGGTCAACTGTTCGTTGTGTATGAACTAAGCTACATTGTCCAAATTTGTTTAGGTTAATATTTGCTACTTTTATCAATATTTGATAAAAGGTTTTTTTTCTTCATATATCGCAATGGTGCAATGAGCAATTTTTAAGCACCACTCCAATGGCGAATTCGACAGGCAGCCCAGCCATCCTGACGCACACCGAAAGGCTACGGCTACAATACGAGGAACATAAGAGAACGTGCATATAATGTAAGAGACTGCTAAATATATAAATGCATAATAATATACCAAAAATCATACAAAAGAAAAAAAAATGTCCTATAAATTTCAGTGCATTCACATAAAATGAATAATGTTTATTTTAATAAATAGTAATATTAAATCAATTACAACAAATAAATTCTTGTTTATTGGGGATTTATAAGTTGAATAAATTGTATTTATAAAATTGAAAAAGCGATCGAGTCACGAAAATGAACAAAATGGTACATTTTTATGAGAACATGGTAAAATGGAAACTAGTCAAAAATCATTATAGGAGACTAGTTAAAAATGCACATACTCGTGGGAGACGAGTCGAAAAAGCCTTTTACCTATATTTTTTTAAGTTTTTTTACCTAGAATAAGTAAAATGAACTATAGATATATTTTGCACCTATTTCGTGATAGAATTTAGTGATATAAGCTAAGAATATGCAATTAATTTATACGTTAATTTTCGTAACTCGTGCCCCTTTTTCTACGTCGCCACTGAATTTTCAGTCAATTTCTATATTTTGATTTAAATTTAAACGAAATAAAACCGTGTACGCTCTCATGCGATATTACGGTGAATACTGTATGACAATAATACAAAAAAAAAAAACATTTCGAGAACTAGTTTTATATTGAAACCGCTAATTGTCCAATTCAGAAGAGAACTACTTTTTCCATGTTAACATATTTAAAATTAATTACATTTCATTTACGATTGCACTCCTCTAACAACTGAGCTAAACAACAAAATGTATGGTAAAAATATTTGTAAAAAATAGTCGTCACCAGCCGTTTCACTGTCCTCTACTGGACATGGCTCTCCTCGTGTACATTGTCTTATGCATATGCATAAATTGTACTCAACATTATGTATTGTCTTGTGTCCAACAGTGGACGATACAAGGATTCATGTAAACATGACATTTTTGCAGTTTCAATACTTTAACTAGCGACTGTTGATTTTCACGACACATGCATTATCCGAGAAAAGGGACTAGTATCTTTTCTAATTTCTCAAATATCAATATTTTAGTAAAATCTTTCAAAAATAACGTATTTTGTATTGCTTTATCTCAAAAATCGAATATTACTAAAGTGTCTCTCTTATATTCAAACAGAATCTTAAAACAACGAAATTTCGTGTGTTCTTAACCATTCAATAAGTGCGTGTCGACAAATGAGCTCAAATAAAGGTCACAATTAACAACAAACTAGTCTATTTGAACAAGAAACTCCGCTATTTCCAACTTTTGTCGCATGATCGCCGACAAAACAACTTCAGTACTGCAAACGACATTGAGAGTTTTCTCCGATTGAAGCAAGTAATACACTAAGTGTAAATCATTTGGCACTGTCAGTACTAAGTAGCTGTATGGCCTCTGATTGTGCATCTCTTGTATGGAAACGTAGGAACGCCGATTTTTCTCTACTCGTCCGCCACAAAGCTCTATCATTTCCGTCAAAGCATGCCTTGAAGGCTTTACGCAGGGTGTCAGGAAGAAAGTGACACCTTCGAAGAGCCTTCTCCTTTGCTCTCCGCATAATAAAACCTCTGAGACGTCGCATTTGAACATTTTGTTGAAAGCTTCATCTCTAAGTCCATATTTGGCTTCATCAGCGAACTTGTTCAGTCGCTGACTCTCTAATATCCATTCAGGAGTTAACAAATGTTTGACGGTGACCAAACAGCTGATCAATTTGCATGTGCGGACTAGTTTTTCCATAATGAGGTGTGTCGCTTCTGTAGCTGTAGTCACTACCAGACCACCGAGATGTCTGTAAATTAAAAAGGGATTTAAAGGGGGATTATATTACAGTTTTGGTTAATATGAAAAAAAAATTGTGTTTTTAATAACAGATTGGGCGGTAAAATATGAGCAGTGAAAAATGGAAACGAGAAGTAACATATCTTGAAATGAGTAGCTCAATAAATATTTGAATACGTGAAAATTCGATTGAGCAGAAATTCATAATTGTGCAGTAACGCGTGCGCAGTTACTAAATAGAAATCGGTTCGCTAAAAATATCGGAATAGTAGTAAATGAACAGCATATGAATTATTTCTTGTTGGGAAGGATTTTCGCGTTGTTTAAAAAAAGACAGTTTTCAACCAAAATGATTCGACTTTTACCGAATGTCGAGAATTATTAGTCGAGTACTATCTAACTGCTTAATAGCCCAAATAATAATTATTAACCGCCCAGCCCGTCCGGATGTTTAAAAACCGCTTAAATAATTATTTCCCAATGAAAATGATTAACTACATATAAATCATTATTTCGTCTGCACTCTCCTTCTTATAAAAAAAAATACTTCACAAAAATGCGATAGTATAGTTCAAACGGGAAAAACTTAACTACGGCCTCTGATCCAGATTATGAACACAAACAAAAGGCACCAATATTTGAAACTCTTCGATTTAGTGCAAGTTACTAATCTCGATAATGTGATAATCACGTGATAATCTCGTCGTTGTACAACTAATAGCTCATATACTCAAAGAGTTTCTCGAACTTCAGTCAAAAGCTAGTATAAACAGCTTTTAGCATCATCTGATCACTGTTATCCCTGTTACCATCGAGTTTTTATCTTCATATGAACTGTTGTAGGTGAGAATTGTACGTAGTTTGGTCGCATAAGAGCATCGTATAGAATATTCTAGCTAGAAGTGTTCGAGAAACTCTCCTTGTGTAAATGAATCTCACTGCAGACACATCACACACTTGCAATTAATTTTAATTACGAAGTGCGATTGTTGTGTATCATTTCGCGCATGGATTTGGTTGTCACGCGATTGTGTACTTTTAGCAAGATGGCAAAAAAGGAAAAAGAAGATACCGCGTCCATCCACTGCTTATCGAAAGATTAATAAGAGGAAATTTCCTTTTCCTGTCTTACCCGATAAGTTTTCGGATATTTTCGTATGAGTATTGAAAGTTTCAACAATTTACTTGATATTTTACGTCTCGTGATTATATACAAGTGATTATATACAACAAGGTTTAGACTATCGCGTAATGTGCCAACGTGGCTTGTATGCTCCGTTCCTACTTTCTATATATATATATATATACATATTTTTTTAAAATCCTATTATGTGACAATCAATCTATGCGCGAGGTGCAATGGTGGGAGTGCCGTCGGGGTCAAAGAGGCCGCAGAGGTCGACTCGAGATCAAGCAGAGGCCTTTTGGAAGAAATATTGGAGTATGAATCAATAATGGGACACTCAATAACACATACCTGACGATATTCGCCAACTTGTTTTGCTCTGCCTGCGGTACAGCTGAGAACAGTACTCTAGGCGCGAGGTGTAATGGCGGGGGTACCGTCGGAGCTAAAGAGGCCACAGAGGCCGGCTCGAGGTCAAGCCGAGGCCTTTTAGCCCGCCTCGTACCCGCTGTAATCGCCGCTGCACTACGTTTAGCCCTTTCATGGGACTCTTGAGTTATGTTGATTGGCATCTTCCATGCGTCTGAAAGTACATTGTCTGTTATTATGTGAATGGATTGTTGAAATGTGTTTTAAATTGAAACTTACTCATTAGGTGCGACACTAGGCTGTAGTCCATTCGGAAGGGGCTCTGCATGTTGAATTGCTGATATTTTGCGTTTTCGATCTGTGATGGAAAAAGTGACTTTAAAAGTGAGAATGAAACAAGAATAATATTTAGCAGATACAATTGTTTTCAGTAATGAAATAAAAAATGAGTATAATCAAATGTTATAAACACAATATGTTATAATCAAAGACCGACACATGGTCGCTAGGTCTCTCAGTCAAAGCCCAAAGCATTTTTGTATTTCGACCTTTGACTAATGTATTTTTGATTAATCCTAGGAGAGACTACACGAGCCAGTCAATATTAGGTGTGCACATATTCGTTGATTAGTTAACAAAACAATAATTATGGCTACGGGCGGTGATAGTCGTACATTACTGTTTCGGTCAGTTTTAAAAGATAGGGCGGTAAAATATGAGTACTAAAAAAAATGGTGGGAATGATCTCTCGCGAGCAAGTCTATACTTGACCATTGTAATAACAACTCTATTGCCGAGGTAAAGGTTTTATATTTACCTGTGCGAGTGAACTCATATTCCCAAGCAGATCAGTCGGACAAGCTACTGTGACATCTCGCGAACTTATCTATATATGATCGTTGTAATAACAACTCTAATACTAAGTTACAAGGTTTATATTTACCTGTGAGAGTGCACTCATATTCCCAAGCAACAGGTCTGTGAGCCAAGTAGCGGTGACAGTGGGGATGCCCCACTCACGAGCTCGCCTGTATTTGACGCCTTCAGCTCGTTTACAGATCAGTACTGTGTTGTCACGTGTCATGTATGGTGTTAACTGTAAAGATATGAAGTAGGTAAATATATAAAATCTTTATTGGTAACAGATATTTCTTGACATAACATTGTTATGAATTCCCTAACTCCTGAAGAAGGTAGGAAAACCTATATCACAGCAGCTAGTGTCTTGGGGAAGACACTAATTTTATGGTTAAACAATAATTACAGCTCATTTCCCTAGTTGGGAGTCAGGCCCTCAATGTATTTATATTATGTTTTTGTGTTATGTAAAAGTACAAAAGAAAACAAGTTTATAAAAAAATATCTAGAACCTAATATATTAGTTTTTAGTTTGAAATCCCTACGGTTCCACTAATTCAATTGATCAATTCAATTATTGAATAAGTGAGACCCGGTAGTTCAATTAAGGCTGTTTTGTTATAAGGGTTGAACTACTGAGCAAACAAGTTTTACTAGTTCATTCTTATCCTGATCAATTAATTGCTTTATCCTGTTAGCATTCGCCTATACTAGCGTGGAAATTGATAGAAATGTTCACCCCAGTAAAGATCGGTCGGTACCTACTCAAAGGTGTAGTCAGGACTTTATCCAGGGTGCAACAGCGAACAATTTTCTGTATAATAGAGGTCTGTTATTTATACTTCCCTATACGCGGGGGGGGGGGGGGGGAGCAAGCGTCCCAACCTGCCCCAACGTGGCTACGCCCATGTACTTATCCTATTTATCCGATAATTATCAACAAGAATAATTATGAATGTATGGTATGTACGAGTATATATTGCATGCATATACATATGTTTATTTACTTTTAAATTAATTTTATTTATTTTCGTACGAAAATAAGGCTAGTTACAATTTTATTCAATTACACTGAGGGCATTACAAATTTTCACATATAGTAACTACACGATTATTAATAAATCATATAAAATAAGCAAATGCTGTCAGTGGAAATCATGTAACAGTGGACAAGAAGTAATCACAGTATTTTTACAATATTTATGGTATTTAATTAATATGCGTCACTATGAACATAATTTTGCTTAATGTTCCCTTATCATTGCACCGACCGCGCCATCTCTGCATAACCCAAAGATTGGCTGGGAGATAATGCTTCTAAGTATTAAGTTTGTCTTTTATTACTTTTTGCAATAAAAAATAAATAAGGAAATAAATATCTAGATTATTTCGAATCCTAACCTCTTGTTCGTTGGGACTGGACAAGAATGGTAGACAGACAAGGTAACGGTTGAACCAATCGCGCCAGTCGGAGAGCGCGGCGCGGTAGTGTCTAATTATCATCTAGAATAACATAACCTAACCTCGAAATTTTTCGAATTCGAAAAGTAAAGTTGAATTTTTGTTTCATTTATTATAAAAATTGTGCATTTGTGCGTTTTGTGATTTAATAGCGATAGTTTATTAAACTTCAAAGTGTTTTTTTTATGATATGTCTGTGATTTGTGATAAATCTTTGTAATAATTAAATAAAAGCATAGGACTGCGTTTTTCGTGTGCTTCCACAAAGAGTCCACTACTGTCCTCAGTGTACCTACTAACACTTTACTGCGCGACTCCCGACTTACTCCGACGGGACTGGACATTGACAGGATACGTATTAGACTTTGAAATTGTTAATTACGATGACGATGTTAAAGACCCTGGCAGAATGTGCTAATTGCACCACTGCCATAAATGAAAAAAATAATAATGACCTAGATATTTTCTATCGCTAAATTATTTATCAACAACAATCTACACATATTGTAACCGTGGTAGAGAGTGAGCAGTACCTTGGCGCCGACGTGCTCGAGGCAGCACACGAGCCGGTCGCGTTCGAGGTCGCGCCAGCCGGAGAGCGCGGCGCGGTGGTGGCGCGCGGGCCGGTCGCGCGCCGCGTACATACTCGGCAGGTGCAGCGCCTGCCACGGCGGCATCACTAGTCGCCGCGACATCGAGTCCGAGAGCCAGTATGCGGTCACGCAACGTTTTGCGTCGCGTAGTGCCTGCGAGTTACAAAGCTACGTAATGACCGCGTGAAAATCCCTACAGCTGTTTTAGAGGTAATGATTACATGCCGAAAGAAGTACGCAAAGAAACTAATACACCACATTTTCTTAACACAAACGTATATGTTACGGTTAATATTCTTCATAGTAATTTGTATGACGTTCGTGGCTTTGGCATGTCTGTATATCGTTCAGCTGTTGCCCTCACACTACCGCTGGCGGTCTCAGAGAGACGCACAACTTGTGTACAGACAATATTTGCACAGTGAACAAATGCGGAAAAGGTAAACAAAGCAAATTTTCTGTGTAGGTAGTAATTTGTATAGTGCGATTGTTTGTACCGTGTGATTGTTTGTTGACATGAATTTTATTTCATTATTTATTTTTCGTACTTGCAAAATTAAATATGGCGGCTGCAATATAGCCACAATGATAGAGAGAAATCCACTGCAATGGGATTTCTATGATTTTTATTGATATTTCTTAATGAGATAATAAGCTAAAGTTTCGTACAGGTATAATATACCTATAAGGTTAACGTAAACATTTTGAACGTGAGCTCAAATTACAATGGATAGAAAGTAGGAGTTGTAGCGTGTTTCTGAAACTTTAATGACCTAGATAACTGAAACTTTGCACATGTCTTCATCAGTGCATAACCTTAACAAGAAAATTTGTTATGTTTGGAAAATATAGAATTACCTATATAACCGTTAACACCGTTGAATACTGTTGAAAAGATTTTGACGACAGGTTTTTGGTCATTTATGGTTACTTTTTCATTTTTGTAATATTTTATCATTCTTTGTTATACTGGTACTATTTATCATTTTCAGTTTTGTCACTTTTTGTGACTTTTGTCTTTTTTGCAACTCCAGTTGGGAAATATCCGTGATTCCCAATGTATCTCTGTCCTGTGGTTGCCTGAAAGAAATCGCTTAAGCTATAAGGCCGCCAATTGTATAAATTATTCATTGTTGTTTCAAGTACGAGTATATTATGTATTTGTTTATTTTTTGATACAACAAAGTGCATTATTATCTCAGACCTACCTGCCAAATAAAAAAATGAATTATGTTGTAATGTCAAAAAATAGACATTGAATAGATAGAGTTGATAGAATCGTTCTATTGCACAAAACAGAAACAAAGAAAAAAATTGTATAACCGAATAGATTTCATTCTTCGCTTCCTAAAAAGATTAACTATTCTTTACAAGTGACCTTGAAAATATATATAAAAATACATGACCTTCATACATATAATTGCTCTGATTGATGTTGACTTACAACTTTCAAAAGTTCTATAAAAAACTACTATTAATTGACTTATCCGTTTCCCTAGCTATGTTAGATTTAAATAATTATAATAAGAATAAATAGATCATTCATATAGTAAGCACGCGCTACACAATATCATTTGTCCAATCTGACCATGTTTCGGAGTTTCGTAAATATTGGTAGTGCCGTGTAAACAAATTATTACATACTTCCTGTCGAATAGTGACGTCGTCGACGCGGTTGTGTCTGATTTATCGATACCTTTGAAACTAGTACGACATTATATTAAAAATACACACTTTAATTGTATTATACTATAATTCATTGGATATGATATACAATTTGACGCAGTTTTACTACTGATTCACTTTATTTAAAAAAAAAATATACTTGTTATTATTGACATTTTAGAAAGAACATTAGGAGTACACAGCTGACACTTGACCGTTTTTATCGATAAAACACTGTCGTGGTAAATTGATTTAACTTTACATGTGTGCGTGAGCGCTCGATTGCTGTGTGCGAAGCGTCAAATTTAACAGTGCCGCGCGCCGGCCGGCTACGCAATCCTTCCTACGCAATCCTACGCAATCCTTCCTAAGCCGAAATAATTTATTGAAATAATTCATATCCTATTTGGACTCTATACAAAGCCTAATAAGATAATGCTAGCTTTAAAGATCCCGGACCAGTAACCACATGTTTTATTAAAAGACTATGGTGCATTGGCTGACCAGACTTCATAATTTGAGATGAAAGACTGTTATACATTATTTTGGCCAATAATGCTGCCCGTTCAGTATTTTTTGTTTCTCATTTAATTATTTTTCTGCTGATAATCTAATTATTTCTCACTGTTTGCATTATTGTTTTCTGAAAATGAATAAAATAAAAAAGTAATGAATAATACTGTACCTGCATAACGACCCCGTGTTTCTGCGTTTCGCACAACACGTGTGTGACTCTAGCGCAATAGTTCGCCTCGACTTCGCCCCCTCGCCGCTGGATCGCCTCTACCCACTTGGAGACCCGCTCAGCTCCCAACGACTGTTGGTATTCCACCTGACGTATATTATAAGGAAGGAAACATACAGTAACAGTACAAAAAATAACTCGTAAAAGACCCTTACTCTTTACTTTACTCTTTACTTTATAAACAGAGGTCGGAATTTGGTAGTGTGATTTATGTACTTGCAACGAAATGTTCATATTAACATGGACATTTCTGGGATTTTCTGAATAATAATCCCGGGAACCGTAATTTATTGCCAATAGTATATTTATTTATTATCCTAAAGTACCGTGATGGTTTTTAGGGTTGTATCGATATCTCAGAGATAAGATAAATAAAACAAAATTATACAATAGTACTTAATATATTAATGATTTACACACGTTAACATTCAGTTTCAGTTTTTATATTTACAAACATTAACCTACAATTCTATCTAATCTAAATATAGGTAACATAAAACGCTTTAAACTGAAATCCCGGGATTTGAGGAATATCATTGCAAGTACATAAATCACACTACCTAATTCCGACCTCTGGTTATAAAACATCTCTTGGGTATGACACAATGTTTGTCTCTGTATTAATTTATTTTTATTTTACCGTTATCGGTAATCCATGAGCTAGTATAGACCCGGATTAGTGGAACCCGCATTTAAACCTGCTTATTTATTTAAACTTTAATATACAAAGTAACAACTTTTGATCTTTTTTAGTTTTTATGAGTTTATCAAACCTGTAGAACTGAGTAGCTGAATTGGTGGGTGTGCGCACTGTCAAGCCTACTCGGGTTATAGCCAAATAAATAGAAATCTTTGGTAAATATGTTGTCCTCCTAGCGGTAATATGTCGTAGCGATAGACAAGTTTAATAACACAGTATCAGGATTTACAAATAATTACATTATACAGCATAATTTTTTATCCAAAATACAGCAATTATGGATCATAAAATAAACAGACCAAAAATTTGGCAATAATAAGAATTTTGGTATATGAATTTGCGTGGGGGTAACAATACTCACTCACATTTCTGTGATTGTGAGTTCAAATCCCGGTCCGTACCACTGAGTGTCTATTTACGTACCGACTTACCAAAAAAAATTTTTTTTTATTATTTAGGGAATCCGCATGCTGCAGAAATTAAAAAAATATGGAGTATGTTCACCAAATCCGCACTGGGCCTACGTGGTGCATTAAAGTCCGAAACCCTCAGTGAATTACTGAGGGAGGCCAGTGCCCCACAGTGGGACGTTATAGGCCGATACAAGCTATATGAATATTGCTATGTAGGGAAGCAATCGTTATGTTGATAGAGCAAGGACGGAACGAGTACTTATCGAAATAAAAAATCAAATTACTCACGATATGAAAAACGCATCCCAACAAGAACAAGTCAGGCGGTAGTTTCAAGTTGGGGTTGTGGCCATAGAACTGCGCACGCGGCGGGGCGGCGCGCACGCCCGAGTACACCTTCCCGCCCGTCACGCTCGCTACGCCTGTGACGCCGCCGCCGACGCCCGTCACGCTCGACACACCCGTATTAACGGGCTATAGTAACAAAATTAAGATATTGGCTATATTGCTGCATTTTACTCTATGGGCGTGGCGTGTGGCTCGCCACCGCCGCCCAGCCTCACTGAGTAAAGAGCGCTACGAAGTTTACTTTACATGAACCTGACATAGGTACATTTTTAAGTTGTAAAACAGCTAAACAAGAAATCCTGTTATCAACTAAACAGTTTACGTATATTTCATCAACTCTCGAGACGTGTTCATTCAAATTCAAATTATTTATTAGCTGGAACACAGGTAAAATTAGATGTCAAATACATTGCCCTATTAGGTTGGCGGGAACCCGCCGAAAAGTCGCTTAGAAACAGCAAGACCACGTTCAAATATTTAGTTTCACGTTTTCACGTTCATAGGTAAGGATCAATACATGATATTATAGGATATCACAAAAGAATTACAATAAGTCATAATGAATGCACATTACCTGGTGTGCATGATGTGTTGGTCCCAGTAAAAGCCTCGTTGGTGCTCGCACTGCACCGCCTGCCGCATGCGCGGCCGTCATCAATCTGTAATGCGTTTAACGTTATAGAAGTGGAATTTCATCACTGCCTGTATGGCTTTGCACATTTTATAGTAAGAAGGTGACAGAGGAACATTTAGACCACCTAATGGTACTTTCGCCCGTGAACATTCACGATACATGCCAACATCAATCCAGAATAACAAACGTTGGCACGGCCCCGGATGCACTGCCTATCTTTGGAGATTTAGAAATGGATTTGAGGGAGGGAATAGGGTAAAATGGGAAATGCAGTATATTTTAAGGTAGCTAGTCGAGTGTGCTCAGCGGCTGTAGAATGCAGCGTGCGAATGTAAAAAGTTCTTTATACTCCGGTTATAAGGAAATAAGTGTTTATGGATGTTCTGATATCTACAAATGAATAGTATAATTGCTCCCAGTGAGGTTTTTTTACGGCGTAAAACACTTTCTCCATATATAGCAATGGTGCAATTAGCACATTCTGCCAGTGTCAATATTTTCTTCGTAATAATCAATTTCAGTCTAAAACGTATCCTGTCAATGCCCAGTCCCGTCAGATAAGTCAGGAGTCGCTCAGGAAAGCGATAGTAGGTTTACTGAGGTCAGACAAGAAGAACATTTTTGCCATTGTAATAAAATCCCGCCCACCCCTAAATTCAATACAGTCCACTCATAATCGATCCACCAATGGGGTCATTAATATTAAATGATAACGGTGAATAAACGAGGTTGTCAACCTGTATTCAGGTTGTTCATGAATTATGAAGCAAAATCTAGATATAAATGGCAGTGACGGTACATTATAGTAGTTTAAAAGACAAGCTTACATAACAAATCTCCGTCAATCGTATTGGGTAGTTTTTTTTATACTGTTTGGTATAATCGGTAACTGTAATATAACTGTATGCCGTGTGGTGTCGTGTGGCTTTACAATAGACCACACTATCTCTTATCCGTCGGTGTCGTAAAAGGCGACTAAGAGATAATAAAGTCGCTGCCATAAGCAATGAGGAACAAACTCGCTTGGTCAGGTGGCGTTTTGAGGCCTTTCATCCCTTATGAACAAGACAATTTGCGTGAAGAGACCGTTTTGCAGCAGTGGACGATAAAACCAGTCCGGTTACGTTACATTAGACGCTGTTAACTTCGTCTCTGTGTGTCGTGTTGTGAAAAATAAAACATTTTCTATGTGTGTAAGTCAGCCGAAGGCTGCGGTCCGGCCAAGAGCGAGAAATGATGAACTATTTTCTCGACCAAGACACGTTCGAATTCCACAAGACACTATTTCAAAGTCAGGGATAAAAAAATTATAGTTCAACGATCTCGACGATAAGAAAGCCAAAAGAGGTCGCTCGGTAACACTGTGACTGTGACCATCAACTTTAATTAGTGTGGGAGGACGGGCGGATCGAACAGTGTTCGCATTGTTCGCTTCACTTGTTCCTTGCCCAGTGATATAAAATACGCCGTACAGTTAGCGTTCCTATATTCCGTGTATACATTCTCGTTCCTCGTTTATAGTTCGATTACCCGCTCATCGTTTCTTGTTTGTTGATCGGACCGTAGCCATAGTGTAACGCACTGACCTGAGCGTGCCCGCGGCGGAAGGCTCGTGCTCGGGCGTGGGGGTGGCGCCCTGCAGCCGGATGCTGAGCATGTTGGCGAGCGCGGTCTTCGTTTTGGGGTTCACTAGGAGCGCATTATTTGCGCTCGCTAAGGATATTTAGTTTATTTGTATAAAGATTGGCATATTTATCTAGTAAGTGGGTCTTAAACTAGTATTGTAAAAACCAGCGTGGAGTGCTCGAGCACTGAGTGAGTGTTCAATAGGATTAACATAAGTGGTCGATGGCTGAAGCATTCAGCACTCGTTTTAACAACACTACTTTAAACACACACATTTACTTTATACATCTGAGTATTATGTAAGCGGGTTGAGAGAGTATAAGTGTTTCATATATTTCTCGCCAAACGAGGAGGAGTAATGTAGGAAATAAAACATTAAATGATGTTCATATTATAGTCAAAAACTTCAAATCCAATAGAAACAAAACTGCTTCTTATGTCTGCTTGGGGAGGAGGATCTGCGATTTTCTCTTACAGTGGGGGGAAAGACTAAAAATCAACAAAACTGTTGATACTTAATACTTCAATACTCACTTATTGGACAACCACATCTTATCACACAAGTTATCTTCACACACAAGCTACACAAGGACTTATCGTTGGATTTAAGTTACACCAACGTGATGTGGCGTCGCTTCTATAGTCAGCTCATGACCATGGTTACACCAAACGTCAAGTAAAATGTAAATATAAATATACATATTTAAGACCCGTGTTAAATGCGAAAATAATAAAAGTGATAACCGTTGTAATATAAATAAATTCATGCATATTATGTATTAAGGTTAAGCGGGCATTACATTATCCAATTTGCAGAGCGCTAGATTAGTGCGTTAGCTAGTGCACTAGATGAGCGAGCGTGGCAGAGCCCATACGATCGCACTAGATTGGATCACTAACTGTCTTTACACAATACAAAATTAGCACGCTAGCTCACCTAGCGCTCTGCAAATTGGATAATGTAATGCCCGCTTTAGCAATACGCGAGGCAACTCTTTATACGTTGCTATATTTTAACAAATATGTAATGGTATTTATCATAAAAATTATACACTCAAAGCAAAAAACACAATTATTAGGGCATTTCAGTATTTAGTGCAGTTATTTTATTTTGCACTTGTCCATTTCTATTGTTCTGACATTGATATGCGGGTTCACTTTCAAGATACAGATTTTTAATCTAGTTTAAGGGTCAAGGGTCCACTCAAAAACTGGTATGTAAAAATTGAGTAATTAAAAAAAAATATGAAAACTGTTCAACTGCGTAATAAATATTTTTAGGAATATAAAATCAATATAATTAAGTCTCTTGATGCTCAAATCATAGTGTATATTTTATGTAACAATTTATATTGGGTAGTCTGATAAATTCGCGGTCTTTTTATAGTGAAAATAATAAAGACTTTTTTGTATTATATAAATATTTATCGAACGGAATATTGTCCATTTAATTAGATCTTAATTAATCTTTCGCCATTTTTCTGGTAGAGCATTATCCTATGGCTACAAATTTTTTGGGGTTTCTGAGCGAAAAACTTATTTAAATGGTTTATATAGACTTCTCTTGAATGTAATATTACTCCATTTAGAGAATTTTGTAAAGAGCAGAATAAATGATAATCCCAAGGTGCTATGTCTGGACTGTATGGAGGATGCATTAAAACTTCTCAGCCAAGGTCCCATCAATTTTTGTTTAGTCATTAAAGATGTATGCAGTCGAGCATTGCCGTGATGTAAAACTACACCTTTTCTATTCATTAATTCTGGTCGTTCTTCTTCAAGTGCTAGTTTCAATTTTACTAATTACTGACAGTACACCTCAGAATTAATCGTTTGGCCATGTGGCAAAAGTTCATTATACACAATGCCTTTCCAGTCCCATCATACACATAACATGACTTTGTTGGGAATGAAGCCTGGCTTTGGGACTATTTGTGATAACTCACCTCACTTAGACCAAGATCGTTTTCGAACATTCTTATCGTAAGTGATCCACTTCTCATCGCCTGTTACCAACCTTTTCAGAAATGGATCGATTTTATTTTGTTTTAGCAACACCTCGTATATGGAAATTCTATTCAGCAAATTTCTGTCATTTAAATCATGCGGCACCCAAATATCCGGCTTTTTTTTACAAAATTCAGTTTATGCAAGTGATGCAAAACTGTTGAGCGGTGAATGTTAAGCTCTTTCGCAATTTGATGACTGCTTATGTGTCGATCTGCTTCCATTTTTTCAATGATAACATCAACATTTACCTAGGATGACCACAGCGAGGAACATCATTCACATCAATAGACTGAACCCTTTTTTTTTGCTGTAGTTTTAGATAAGGCATCGTCTTCGTAAACACCACAAATTTCTTTTCGAGCTCTGGAAGCATTCATATATTTGTCGAAAAAAAAATTCTAAAACATATCTAATTTTCTTCTTATTAACTTTCATTTTAAAATTGTTAAAAATATGAAAAGATAAAACTTTTATCTTTAATTTCAATTTGCCGTCATTACAAAAAAGTCAGCTGTCAAACGGTTTATCCCTTACCCGCCAGTGATCGGTGTTGTCAGAAATATAGCACGCTAAAGTCATACGTTCAAAAAGTCTGCGAAATTTTCCGACTACCTATTATTTAATATCAACTATTAATGCTAACCTTGCTGTTGCTCTGGGGTGGTGGGTGTGAGCAACGCACCATCAACCTGCTGCTCTGGTATTGCCGTCGCACCAACTACATGTTGCGTTACGCCGGGGGTCACCTACAATGAAGTATTGAATCTCTAGAATCTCATTTCCTCTTTCTTTTCGCACTTCCTTGACAAGGAGCTGCTACTTAGTCTCAGCACATTTTATAAAGCGAATTCCAAAGTTGTGGAATGAACCGGCTTCCGCAATTAGCCCTTTCATCATCCGCTACTAGACATGGGCCTCCCTCATGGATACTATTCACAGCTCTCTGGAAAATGCCATGTCGAAACTCGTAAAGGCGACTAAGGCATGAAAAAAGCTGCTATCACGAACCCCGAGAAACTGCGCCATCTCTAAAAGGATGGACAGGCCAACTCGCCACCTAGCGAGAGCGTGACGTTTTAAAGTTATACATCCCTCATGCACAAAGCAATGTGCATGAGGGGATCCGAGTCCAGCAGTGTACAAAGTAGCTGGATACAGTTGCACTGTATGCACTGTATAATTGGTGAAATGAGATGGGATTGGATGGGATGGAAAGCGGGACACTTTCCGTTTACCATTATACTCCCCAGATGGGAAACAGAGTAGGGACGAGAGCCTCATCCCATTACACTCCCCCCTCAAGGAAATTGTATTGCACATTTAGTGATAAGATAGTTTTACTAACTAGAAATCTCAGCAGGAGATAAGCTCGCGTCTCTTTTCTTTGTAAATCTTCTTTTTCTTCCTTTTTATTTATTTCATGTTATATGTGTACAATAAATTATTAAATAAATCGTTTTTCTTACCTGCTTCACTGTAGCATGGTGGTGTGCCACATGGTCCCGCTGCGCCTGTAACTGATGCAACCGCTGGTACTGCTGCTGCCGCTGCAGCTGTAGCTGTTGCAATTGCGACTCCACCGCGCCGCCCGCACCTGTACCCCCACCTGCACCCACAGGACTTGCAACTGGGGCGCCACCTACTGGGAGACAGAGGGGGGTAAACACTAGGAAATTAAATAATGTTTTCAGTGTGCTTCATAGCACTGAGGGTACATTAGTTACATAATAATAATAATAATAAATTCATTTATTTCAAGCCTTTAGCCCATACAATTGTTAATAGTTTAAAAATATAAATAATAAATAAAATAAAATGTCCTTATTGTCACAATTCAGCATGACACCATTTCTTATCAATTGAATTAAATGTTTAAATCAATAGGGAAATATAAATATACAACATCTCGTTTTATTTTCACTAGCCCCTAATCTCTTTCTAAATGACACAATTTCAGTTTGTAATATACACTTGGGAAGTGCTGCAGAAAGGAGAGTGTTTCATAAGCATTCTATACACATTATTATATTGTATTCTAATTGTGTTAAACGCCTTTTTCTTGAAATTAACCCATAAGCTACATGTGTTTAATGTTTGACCGTATACACGAAATAGAGTATTGCGTGCTACACTTGTGAAACCTTCTAATTATCATATTACCTTTCATTGCCAAACATCTCTCCTTCTCAATATCTTCATCATCCCCCACATATTACACGAGATAATGTGTCCTAAATATTTAAAATTTTCAACTGTTTTCAGTTCTATACCATTGAGATACACTGGCTGTATATTTTCAGGGCTTTTGCCAGCTTTAAACAACAAAACCACACTCTTGGACTCATATACTAAATCATGCAGTTTAGCGTACCTGTCACATATATTCAAAAGTTTTCTCAACCCTTTGATTGAGGGGCCGAGCAGAACCACGTCGTCGGCATAGCTAAAATTATTTAGGCACATGTCACCAACACGGCAGCCAGGACTGGCTCTGCTCACCTCATCAATCAACTCATTTATATATACATTAAAAACCACTGGCAAGTCAAACCTCCCTGTCTCACACCACATCTAAATTTTAATGGTTCATCATCTGTTGTAATGGAATTCTAAACAAGATAACAAGTAAATATTTTCTATATTTTCTATATCTAATATGTAACTTTATATTTTCCCGATACCACAAGCATGTAGATTTTTAAGTAAGTTATTGTGTTGGTATACATTTGTAGGGTATTTGGGTTGAGTGCACAGGGTCAACGCATGACTTATAGCTTCCATAAATTGAAATACGAACGTTTTCTAGCATATCAAAAAAACGATATTTTGCAGAATTGAACCCGCTATGTACAAGAGCGTTAAATCCCCCAAGTGTGGGGGATTGTTTGCGCGGTTTGACAGTACGAATACATAACATGTTGAAACGTGTCGGTTTGTGGTGCATATCAGAGACCACAACTTGGACATTTCGTAAGTTCTCACAAAGCTTATGTCAGGTAACACCGGTAAGTCATATAATATTCCTAAAAATAGATTGGGATATTAGCTAAAGTTTATGGAGCACCTGTAGAGTATTGTCTACTACTTACATGGGACTTAAAAAAACCTATAAAGACAGTTATTTGCATAAAAGTATGCACATGACATTACATAAACTGCCATGCACACGGCTGGGGGACCTGCAATAGTGGCAGCTTCTTTGTGCAAAAATCGTTGAACACCTGTGAGACCCCGCTATGAAAACAATTATACACTCAAATGTACGAGTAACAGGCACCAACATGTAATAGAACTGTTACTTAAAAGTAACTGGACATTATTCTTTATACAAGTATTAGAAATATGCGCAGGAATATTTTCAGTCACGATAGTTAATGCCGTATAAAATATAACGGGCGTATAAGAGATATAAAGAAGTAAAAGTTTTCAATTTTGCGAATCCATTCTAATTTTTATTAGGACTGAACAAATCATTAGAAACATACTAGTAAAATAACAATATTAACGACTTAACTGAAGTTAATTTAACTTTGAAAGAAATTATCAATAGAATTTAACAGAAACTCGTCGTGATAACGATAAAATTATGCTTACGTTCCAAAAAATCCATCTTAGAATTTCATAATAACCAAAATATGTAGCTTTACTAAAATATTACTAAACACTTCTAGCAAGTATGAGCGTAGAGAAATCACTGAACCTTCTCGTATTTGGTGGAAGGCTTAGAACATAAGGTAGATAACGCATTGAAATTATAATGCGACATAAACGCGTCAAAGTGGTCATCACTATGTATGAAACATAATTTAAATACACAATGAAATTCTAACTACCTATCTATTTGTACTAGGTGATAGTATACCGATGGTGATGGTTAAACCAAAACGAGAAAGTTGAAAGTAGAGTCTACCGACTCTACTTTCAATTCTATTTCGTCGCGAAGCAAATGTAGTTTTGAAGATGCGAATGATAATATGGGTCGTGTAGTGTCGGCCGGCCACAAAATATCATCAGCCCATTTTTTCACGTGGTTATCGTAAAAGGTGACTAAGGGTTAACATAGCGGTTGCCATTAGCCCCGAGGAACTTACACAACCTCTAAATGAGTGGACTCGATAACTCGCACGGCCAGCACGACCTTTAAGGAATTTAAGGCATCCCTCGTACACGAGACAATGTGCATGAAGTGTATATTGAAAAGACTGATTGCATTGCATGACAATATGACCAGAAGGCGTATGATTTATTTTTTATTTTGATCTTTGCTTCCAAATAATCCTTATTTTCACATATTGTTATTACATTAGTTTTAATTATTGTTTTTATTTGTAATACTCTTACTAGATACATAGTTCTTTGCATATCTATACTGGTGAAACACATTATGCGTGGTGTAGAATTTACTTTTATGAACTTCAAATATCCATTCAAGTTTCAAACAAGCTTTAAACTGTCTGTTTTGTTATTACATAAATACTAGCGAACCGCCGCCGCGGTGGCTCAACGATTTTTTAGTCTAACAGTGGATTTTAAACCATCGGCTGTGGGATTGCAACGTGTACCCACCCTCCTCTTTCCTAAAAGTTAAAAAAAAATTAGGAAAAATAATCTGCATTCCTCAGTGGCATGCATGGAGAGACAACATTATCACATTAAAATTCTTTTTAAATAGTGTAGTAGCAAATTTAGTATCATTCCCTTCGATTTTAAACCATCCCTTAAAAGATATGTAACTTGTATAAACCTGATATATTCTACACTAGCGGTGCCAGCGACTTCGTTCGCGTGAACTTGCGATTCCCGTGGGAACTTCATAATTAATCTGGATAAAGAGTACCCTAAATGTTAAACCAGCATATAAGTTATAACTGTCCAAGTTTCATTAAAATCCGTCCAGCGGTTTTTGCGTGATGCGCGTTTAGACAGACAGACAAAAATTCCAAAAATTGATATTTTGAGCTCTATATAATTCGTACTTAATACTGCAATCACTTTATCGAAAAATGTTTCATGTCCAGACACGGTTCTGTTGCGATTTTATTATATGTATAGAATCTATACTATAGATTACTTCAAAAAATACAATTACAAAAACTCGCAGCTCATATCTCAACCCAATCAATGTAAAGTAGACGACTTGGTGCTTGTTGTCCCAATTGAGGAGTATAATGACGACCTAAAAGTAGTAAAAATGTGAATGCACTCACCAGGCGACTGTGGAGGCTGCGCGGGCGCAGCGGGCGGTATGGTGGCCGCGCGGGTACCCTGCTGCTGTAGCCATTGCACCTTCAGGAAAATGTATTTTACTTTACTCATTTTAGTTTAATTCTATGAGGGTTACCATATAATATTCACAATAGACGCGACTTTGACGTGAAGCAACATTTTTGCTTCATACAGTAATTGTTTGTGCTTCAATTATGGTACAATATAATTGTCTAAAACTATTATTTTTGACTGTGAGGTATATGAGAGACATACGAAGTTGGCCGTCTAGCAAAAAATATCCCCTAAAACTCTCACAATTAGTGAAATCACTTAAACTATGCAAAAACATAACTAAAGTTCACATTTTGCAAAAGCAAATATTATTATATCGCTGGTTAGTTGTTATAATATTATTATATAAAATAGAACAGAGTTGTAATGCATTCCAGCTGTGCAGGGTCAATTTGATCATGTCACCATAACATTGTATCACATCATAAAAGATAAAATGTAACATAATTAAAATTATTTGTTTGCTAGTATAACTGAACCAAACCTTTCATTCTCCACTGCTGGCCACTGGCCTTTTTATGCAGACTGTCCTTTGTACTTACTACAGTTGTACATTATATCCCTTACTCGCTTTAAGACTGCTAAGTGTACTGTTATTGAATATTTAGTGGGTATTGTATTGTACCTGTTGTTGCTGTGTGAGACCAGGCGGTAGTTGGCTGCGTATAAAAGTGACACTTTGCGGAGCGCCTGCCGGCGTAGGAGTGCCTGGGGATCCAGCTACTACGCCTGCTTGCTGAAAACAAACAATACCAATAATAATATTTTTTCTAGAACCATCAAGCATACATCTTTAATTTTAAAGTTAGTTTTTTTTTTTTAGTTCGGTGTTAGCTGGCCTATAGAGGTAATTATTTCCTTCATATATACAAGGAGAGTTTTTTGAACAGTTCAAGCAAGAATTCTGTGCAACTGTTCACATGGTGATAAAAACTAGAAAATAACAGTGAACACATGATAATAAGAACTGTTTATATTAGGCAAGCATATTCGCCGATTTTCTGTATTGCACGCGTTAGAGAAACTTCCTTATAATTATAATGGGATTATGTTCTGCCATGGGATGTTTTTAGCTAACATAAATGATCACTAGATGCAACATTATAATTTAAGACCTGATCATTGGCATATCAGCTTGCCACAAGGCAATAACAAACACATCTCACTTTATAGGTTATATAAACCTGAAAATAATAATGGTTCAGTGCGTGTAATAAAATGTTTTACCTGAAAATAAAACAGTGATTATATGCAGTAACCTTATTCGAGACCTATATTTTTATTTGTCTTGTGGCCAAAATGACCACCTGGAAGTGAGATGCACTGTGACGATAGCAAGCCTCGCTCGCAAGTTACGCGCGCTCCCTACCATGGAACACTCTTGGAAGAGGCTGTGGTGGGGACTAGAGGGGGCTGTTCATACCTGCCGGAAGAAATGCCGTCTGCTAAAGTTTGATCAGAATAAATTATAAAAGCAGCAATGTTACTACTACAAATAAACAATCAAACCTGTTGCTGTACATGTGTGCGTTGCAATGTAAGTTGTCGCCGCTTCTGTAACTGAGCCACGAACATAGCCCGTTGCTGCGGGTCCATTTGTTGTAATTGTGCGTGTGTGCGTGCGTCGAGGTGGATTAATTGCCGACCACCGCCGCCGGCTGTCCACGACACCTAAAATGGTATCATTGCTATTAACTTTTACAAATTACTTTATGGCGGTAACTCGAGAGTGATGTTCGAGTTTTTGGTTGATTAATGTGAAAAATAGTTATTGTGGGTTTTGTGGTTTAATAGTGATATTAGTTCATTAAACTTTAAAGTGCCAAGTTTGTGCATAATGCTTGTAATAATCAAATAAAAGCGTGAGACTGCATTTTTCGTGTGCTTCCAAGCATGTCTGTCCTCAGTAAAATTGTTATCACTTTCCTGAGCAACTCCTGACTTTCTTTGAGGTGATTGGACAGTGACAAAATGTGTTTAAAATTGTTTTGACTTGTAATTAATAGGGGTTAAAGTATGAAATTGCCG
This sequence comes from Sesia apiformis, assembly GCA_914767545.1. Taxonomy (NCBI): domain Eukaryota; kingdom Metazoa; phylum Arthropoda; class Insecta; order Lepidoptera; family Sesiidae; genus Sesia; species Sesia apiformis. Next base: position 5,233,578 of record OU611968.1, read on the forward strand.
TTTTATAGTAATAGATACTTTGAATTGACATAAAACCTTCATGGTGTGAGATTTTCGAGTGAAACTTTTTTCACATGATACCTATGAGGTTCTTGTTTTAAAAAATGTGCAACATTCGATTTTCGACTTTCAATTGGTTTTTTTATTCAGCTTAGACGGGAAAGATGGATACTTCGAAAATCCGAGTAATCTTTGAATACGAGTTCCGACGCGGAACTAACGAGGCAGAAACGGCTCGCAATATCAATGCTGCGTTTGGAGAGGAGACTGCTAATGTACGTGTTAAAGGTGTACGCCGATTTGGCGATCGGGTGTTGGCTCAGTAATCTGGCTCTGAGAACCAGACGTTAGAGTTGCACGTCGATCGCGGTCGAAGGCCAATGTTGCAGGCCACACGCCTTAGCTTTAACGGGGGGGTGTAGGGATTCAGGCTTGCCGGTCTTGATGTTACAGGGATCTCGGCAGATCAGGTGTTGGGGTGAATACGGAAATAAAACGCCGCTTTGGTTTACATAAACACAGGGGTGCGGAGGGAGCGGCGACGGGTAGCAAGCTCACTTTTCTTCTATATGTTAATTACTACTCAAGTGCTGAGGACGAACTGGCTTGCTGGCTGTTAGGCCTTTGTCTTTTTATAGGGGTTTGCTGCCCTAGCGATCCCCCCGTTCCCTGAGGAAATTTTAATGCTATTAGCTCTCCACTTTTGTACATAATATCTAGGTTACAAGTCTTATTTATCTGGGCTGGTCCTCTTATTGCACGGAGGATAAAGACTATTTTCGGTGGCGAAGTTTAGGTATTTTCCTTTTAATTTCCCTTTTTCCTTATTGTCCCTCCCCCCCTCTGTGAGTAGCAAGAGGTGTGGGAGGACGGGGGTGCACGGCTTTTCAGTGGCGCCGATACCGGAACTACGCCACCTAGCCCGCAACTTTTTGTTCTAGAACTTATCCTAAATGAAACACACTGCGGGCGGTAGTCTTTATTTTAAACCTTATTCTAGCACCCTGACTTATAACCTAGGTATCCTAGCACATTGGAGAGCGAGAATAAGACATATAAAAACACAAGCAAATCGTACATAAAATATTATAAAATGTAAAAGTAAAGGAACAATAATATAACACATATTTAACCTTAACTAAACATTTTACATCTTACATATCAATGTTATTCATTTTATACATAGTATCGACATCTTATGATAACGTGTTATGTATGTGTTAACATTTTATTATTCCGGAGGAAGGGCACGTGAATTTCATTCTTGACCAAAATCGTGCCGCTTAAATTTTACTACTTGCGGAACTCTGTTTAGACGGCCCTCTTTTCCTCCGAAATGTGTGATGTTAGCACATGCATATTTCGCGCACTGATTCTATATTGTACACATAGGTATATAGGCACCGCACTTTCACTATTCACTTATTCTGTCGTGCACAGTACGAACCGTGCGTTTTTGGTTTAAACGCTTTCGTAATGGAAACTTCGACCTGAAGAACGAACCACGTGGAAGACCGCCCACACATTACCATGATTACCATGCACCTGAATTGAAGGAGATGGTGGAAGCCGATCCGAGTCAAACTACCCAGGAATTAGCGGCATGGTTTAACGTTACCCTACCTACAATATTGATTCATTTGCATCAAATCAATAAGATAAAAAATATGAAAAATGGATGCCTCATGATTTGACTGACCTGCAGAAAGAAACGCGTGTTGAAACTTGCGTTGCCTTATTGAATCAGTACAGAAATGAAGGAATATTGGATCGAATTGTGACATATGACGAAAAGTGGATTCTTCACGATAACCGAAAGCGAAAAATGCAATGGCTGACCCCAGGTTAAACGCCGCAACAGTGCCCTAAGGCAAAGCTTACCAATAAAAAGGTAATGGTAACTGTTTGGTGGTCTATTCATGGTGTTATTCACTATAGCTTTCTCAGGTCTGGTCAAGCAATAACAGCAGATGTTTACTGTGCCGAACTTCAAACAGTGATGGCGAAACTGGCAGTGAAACAGCCCCGACTCGTGAATCGATCTTCACCATTATTGCTCCATGATAACGCAAGACCTCACACTGCACGAGAAACCGTTGTAACTCTACAGGAGCTGCAGTTAGAAACCATAGGTCATCGTCCGTACTCGCCAGACCTTGCTCCAACGGACTACCATTTTTTTCGTGATTTGGACAATTTTGTACGTGGTAAAAAATTTTCTTCCCAAGAGGCAGTACAAAATGCTTTCACACAGTTTGTCGAATCTACGAGTACATCCCTAGAGTTCTATCGCAAAGGCATAAATAAACTTCGGATTAGATGGCAACAATGTATAGATAATGAGGGTAAATATTTTGATTAAATAAATATGTTACATTTTAGAAAAAAACGAGTTTTAATTTTTCAGTAAAAATCGGCAATTTCATACTTTAACCCCTAATATGAAGAAAACTTGACACTAGCAGAATATGCTAATTTCACAAGTGCCATATATGAAAAGGGAAAAAAACTTGTACAAAACATCAAGTTATAAGTACATAGAAATTACAACATTCTTACCCTCTGACTGACAGCTCCAGGTTGTCCAATCTGTTGCCTTTGCTGTAAATATTGCTGCTGTTGTTGCCACGACACATTTTGCCCTCCTTGAACTATTTGCTGCCCCCCTGGCGAGACAATCTGCTGTCCTCCAGGTGACACTATTTGTTGCCCTCCCCCATGTGTAATTATTTGCTGTATACCACCCCCACTAGTTAACTGTGCTGACCCCTGCGGCGACTGCGGAACTTGAGACAGAACCTGCTGTGTTTGACCAACAGTCTGACCAATTATCTGCTGCCCTGACTGAGTCACAATCTGCTGGGATGACTGAGCAATTACAACTTGATGCTGTTGTGCCTGCTGAGTGATCACATGCTGACCACCCTGAGACAAAACTTGCTGAGTTCCTTGAGTTATAATCTGTTGCCCTTGATTCACTATCTGACCGCCTTGGTGGACTATCTGACTCTGAGATACTATCTGTTGTCCACCTTGCAGGGTCACCTGTTGATTACCATGCACCAATATTTGTTGCTGTCCTGTATGTTGGTTTATCAGCACCTGCTGAGGAGCTTGCACTATCTGCTGCTGGCCAGATCCATTTAACAGTTGCTGCTTTTGAACCAGTATTTGGTGGTGGGTCTGACTTATTGTCTGCCCTTGAGACCCAATTGACTGCTGCAGAATCTGTTGAGGAGATTGCTGTATTGTGTGTTGTGGACTTGACTGAGACTGTTGATTGTTAATCAAAGCCTGCTGCTGGGTTTGCATAATTTGTTGCTGCAGAATAACTTGATTCTGGGAATTACGAGACTGCACCAGTGGACTCCTGATTATTTGGTGTTGGCCTTGAACATTCTGTACCATCTGTATATTTTGCTGTCTCCAAGCTCCTTGCACAGGCACATTGGTGCCCTGCTGCCCTTGAATTGTTTGCTGCACTGATTGAATCTGTTGCCCTATAACGGATTGTTGGTTTGAACTCCCAACAAGTTGATTTAGTTGAACTTGTCCAGTCTGCGCTTGTGATGATGTCACAAGCCCTTGCTGATTTAAAACACCCATATTTAGGTTTTGTTGTTGATTTGTCATTGATTGTACAGTTTGCTGTTGAATCAAATTCTGACTCTGTGATGACATCTGCTGTCCTGAACTTAACAGTTGTTGCTGGTTGATCACCTGACCCTGACCTAGATTTTGATTGAGTTTGGCGTTTTGAAGACTTTGCTGTAAGTTTGCAGACTGTGCAAGCTGTTGAGCAATATTCTGAACAGCCTGTGAAGCACTCTGTTGACTGAGACTTAAGCTCTGTTTCATAGCCAAGTTTTGTTGATTCAATTGTGCCTGCTGTAAGTTGTTTGCACTCTGACTCAACATCTGGCTGATGTTTTCAATCTGTTGCTGAGCAGACGTCATAGATGTGTTGGGAGTTTGGCTGATGCCCTGACTCTGTTGCATATGATGTGGATTGCTTTGTATGTGTTGTTGCATCTGACTAGACAAGTTTTGACTCATCTGTGACACAGAGACGTTAGGCTGTGAAAAGCCTTGCTGACATTGTTGGGTTACATTTTTATTCTGTTGCATCATTTGCATTCTTAACTGATGTTGCTGCAGTAACTTCTGCTGCTGGATTTGTATTGCAGTTAATCCATGTGGCTGTTGTTGTTGTTGTTGCTGCTGCTGAGTTTGGCTATATTGTTGTTGTTGTTGTTGTTGTATGTTTCCTTGCTGGTTCTGTACATTAATGGCAGCCTGTGACACCACTGCACTCTGACCAAATTTCTGCATAAGCTGTGTATGGGCTTGAGTGCCTTGCATTTGCAAGTTTTGAGTAACAATACTCTGCGGTAATGACTTACTCATAATACCAGTTGTAGCCATATTAGTGGCAGTATATCCCATCGAGCTGGTGGCAGACGTGGCCACGGCAGAAGGACTGGCAGTTGATGGAGGAATCTTCCATGGCATCCTCTGTTTTAGTTTGTCTAGAAGTGCCTGTGTACTATCATCCTTATTGTCATTCATGTTTTGAGTGGGAACCTCGTTTTTTGCTATACCTTCTTCAAAATCAAAGCCAGTGATGGTACTGATGCGGTCCATTACCTTAGGCGGAGGAGGGAGTACCAACAATTTGGGGTGAAATACTTCACACACAGCCTGTATGCTAGCCCTTATACTCTCCAATACCCAATCGGGAGTAACAATCTTAATTTTAGAGGTAGGTAAAGTAAGAGCAGCACTGTACTTCTTACCCGAGGCAGAACCACAGATCAAATGTGTGCACTGAGCATCCAAGTTCAACTTCACTTTGCCACCATGATACGTAATTAGTGCAAACAATGATTTAGCGTCTGCGGCACTCACTTTAGATATACAAGCAGTAACATTAGTGAATACTTTATTCTTATTAGGGTTATAAGGTTTGGGGTTTGCGAACTTTTTTAACCTGGCGCAAGCAAGTACCCAGTTCGCAGTCACAGCTGGTATCTGGTAGATATCTTGAGCGTCGTCCAAGTCAGTATCAGCCGCATTCTGACCACAAATTAGATGTGTAACATAGTCAGAAAAATATTTAGTGTTCTCAGCACCACCCGACTGGAGAAGGTGCATAATCTAAAATGACAGCAATGTATTATACAGTTATTTCAAAACAGGAATATGTGGGCACGAAAAAATAATAAAAAAATAACAAAAACAAACCCTTTCAGAGACATCGCCAGAAAGATAATATTTGACATCCTTGAAAATTGGCTCGTGCAAAGTCAAAGATTCTAAATCGTCAACAATCGTTACCATTTTCTAATTCACCACAGCGTTGGGAAACTTCAGATTTAAAGTATAATTCACATATTAAAAGAAATACATAAATATTGCAAACAAAACGCCGGAAATTAAAGGGAAGACGTCCATTTTTAATGTTACCAGTTACCGAGAAATAAAATTCCTAAAACTATTTCGTGTATTACAATAATAATTGGTATGTGTCTCGATTTTGATTAATTCATCTCAAAATTCTATCACAACAAATTAATATCTGCTTTTTTATGCTTATTACTTTGTCTTACTAGATTTGTAATTATTTTATGCTTAATGAAATTAATTTTATTACAAAAATATATGGAAAAGTATTCCAAACAATTATCGCCACTTTTAACTTTCGTTTAAACACAATCTTGTTTTAGATAAAGCTAAAAATTACACAGATGTTAAAATAAACGTGTATTTTGCTATGAGAAAGTAGAATATTTATTTGTTTATAATCTTGATTTATTTCCTCAACCTTTGCTCTGTTTTAATATACTCGTATTATGGCCTTACCTATAAAATTTCTGTTTGTTCATAGTGGTCATTTTGAACTTAGTTATCTTGCATTTAGTTTGGATTTCCATTTAAAGTTAAGACATTATTTTTCAAAATCAGATATTAATTTATTTTTCCGACTTTTGCTTATATATCGTTGTATTTACGACCATGTAAAAGTTAAATATTCGCGTTATTTTTTAATATAAGTTTCATTGTGGCAACAACGCAGCACAGACGGCACGTAATACTTACAAGAACTGCAAACAATGATGGACAAGCTCGCTATCAACAACCGAGTCTGGTCAATCACTCTAGTCCACTGCTTCTCCATGATAACGTTCGGCCACACACTGCACGACATACATACAGTCTCAAAGTTACCCACCGTACTCGCCAGACATTGCCCTTATTGATTTCCATTTTTTCGGAATTTGGATCATTTTTCACAGGGGAAAAAATTGAACTCCGATGAGACGGTGAAAATTGCCTTTAGAGAATTCATCGATTCCCGCCCGAAGTTCTATAGCAGAGACTCAGATTAGAAGTGTCTACTAATTTGAAAGCAGAGGCATCTTCCATTCAACTTCCATTAAAATGGCAAAAGTAGGTAGGTACATTGAATAGCATAGCATTTGTTAGACTAGTTTCACTTGCCTTACACAGGTGAAACATGAGCACTGCTATATTATTTTATCCATCAATATATATAACCATGTTTCATGTGAATTAATAACAAATAGAATAAATAAATAAGAAGACGGTTATTAGAAGAACGAAAGTGAAGTGAGTGAGAGCAAAGAAATTGAAAACGCTCTTTTAAATACTTAGGAGTTAAAGGATTAAAGAATAGGTATACAGTAGAGGAGGGGAAGGATATGAGTATTCCGTCGGAGGCGAATAGAGAGCCACTTGAGCTGTCGGCTAAACTAAGAGACGTGGTCATACTTTCTTTGTCTTTAGGTGGTCCTTAGAAGATTATTTAAATTCTGTTACGTGGTAAACCTTTAGCTTCAGTCCTCTAAAGTGAAAGGTGAAGGATGGGCGCTGTCTAATTCCACAACCTATTTCATTATATGAAATAACTATAACCATAACTATAACCTATTCCACAACTTATTTCAAGGAAGTATTTCAATACTTCCTTGAAATAATACCAACATGAATGGGAGATTCGACAGCCAAAATCTCTTTTTATTCCTTCACATCCTATCCCCTATTATACAATCGAATGAAAACTTTGACGAAATAGACCCCTAGAAACTTTTTATTCTATTGTAGGTACTGCCTGTTGCCACCCTTTTCAATATTTTTTTAAATACATTTAATATCATACCATACTATTAGCCTATGTGTCTCCACTGTTGGATATAGGTCATTCCCACGTCTCGCCAGCACACACGATCTCTCGCTCTTCTCATCTAGCCACCATCCGGGAATTTCTACAAGACTACAAGGCTGGAGGGCGTCCCAAACATGCACAAGACGATGTGCATGAGGAGGCCGTTGTCCAGCAGCGAACGATTAAAGGGCTGGTTACGGTTATGAGTGACTATTGGGAATCATGGACTATTCATGATTTTAAATTTAACGTGAATTTTTTCTTTTAAGTAAATACTTTATAATTTTTTGTGCTCTGTATTTAGTAGATGATGTCAGCCTATAAAAACTTCCCATTGCAGATCACAGGATTCCCCTAGTAAATCACTAGGAGATATTGGGACATAATCCATCACGGGCCCAGTGCGCAATGGTAGATACATATTATGCTTCAAGCTTTTTTTAATTAACGAGTTTTATGACAGGTTTGTGGGCGCTCCTAGTCGCTCAGAGGGATTTTTGACTTTTGACAAACCTATATCGTAGCTATGTCATATCAATGACCTTAGAGTTACAGCTATTCGCGTCGCTACTCCGACAGTGTGTGCTGACCCTTAGACGAAACTATAAAACTCTGCAAAACAAAATATGATTCATTAGTTGCAAATAATGTACCTAATTCTGTTAATTAGGTAATACAACTTAAGGAAGGAAGTAAAATTAACGGGAAATCTAAAATATGATTTGGAAATAATAGGTATTATTGACTTAAACTACTAACTAAGTTAAGTACGCAATAATAGTAACGAAGTTAAGTGATTTGGTCTGAATGATGACATCATTTATTTAAAATAAGTATTATAGGTATACGAATCGTATAAGCAATAATTATAACCGTGATTTTTCCTTAAATGGCGCGTGATTTAGCTATTTCAAAAGCATTGTTGTATGTAACGCAGAATATGTACATAGGCGAACTCTCATTTGTATTTGAACTGATTATATATTTTTTAAAGCGTCACATGAGCAGGCTGGCCTCATGATGGTAAGGGGTCAGCGTCGTTCATAGCAACCTGCAACATCAGGCGGGTTGCGAGTACGCCGCCAAAGCATGATGCCCCCTGGTGTTGCAGGTGTCCATGGGCTGCGGTAACACTTACCATCACGTGGGACCGCTTGCTCGTCCGCCCACTAGTCTATAAAAAAAAAAGCATGATACTATTCACAGTTCTCTTCAAGAACCTTATGTCGTGGCTCAGCAGAAAAATACACAAATTACTGTTCCTTCCACAACTTTCGGGTTCGCAGGTTCTTGAAGACTGCACTGTACGCAGCAGGTCATTGTCAAGGAAGTGTGAGACCTTTCTATATCTTTATGATAAATTCCCCAATATACAACGGTAGAAGTCGGAGAGACGCGACATCTCTCTGGACGTTTAGCGATTCTAGACCATCTGTAAATGTTGGGATCGTCGACAATCCAAAAGACAGCACACAGTCTTCTGGATTGACAAGCTAACTACATCCCCCATTAATCGGCAGTCGCCGGCGGTGGGACCGCAGCCTGGAGAATATAATTATAAATAGGTCATTCGTTATTCACGCACCTATAGTTTAAATATGTACCTTGTTTATTTATTTATTTAATCATTTTGCACTAAGTATATTGTACAGAGGCGGACTTAATGCGTTAAGGCATTCTCTACCAGTCAACCGTTGCATTGGTTAAATGTACCCTGTTCTAATCCAATTTGTCCAAAATATAAACAAACATGGTGGCATGAGGTAACTAACAAGGCTTTAAATTACATAGTGAAGTGATAATTGTTTATATGACCATTGAGCCTGCTCGTTTGCCCCAGATTTATATTGAGCTTTATATTATATACCTAGCTTTATAATATATAGCTTTATATTGAGATATTTCATTGATTCGAGTTTGTTTTCGGCAAAAGTGAATTGGTGGACAACAAGTTGGAAATCGAAGCGTTACACAAGCTGTTAAAATTTGCTTTTAAATGAGTAGTTATGTGACATTATCTGGGAAAGGAGACCTTATTGTCGGATCTAGTGTCCAAGATATTATAGTATTTAAACTTGAAATGCAAAAAGTCGTCTTATAACGATTTTGGTCGCTCTCACCGGCGATACACCTAGCGTAATTGTTTAGAGCATAGCTTCCAAAGTTGGAAAAATCAGATGTCGCTCCAACTGGAAAAACCAGACTGTGTGGTGGGAGGAATTTTGACGTCATCAAGATGGCCGAAGGAGCTTTATTAATTTTCGTATATCTATAGAACTACGTCAGCGATTTTCACGTGTGACGTACCATATAATAGCTATAAAATTATTAATAAAAATGTTTTAATGTTGAATGTTTAATGTTGTTGTTTTAATAAAAATGTTGAATTAATAGCATAGATATTATAGTAACATAAATATTTACAATAATATGTTTTTCATTTTTTGCCTCATTTTTTTTTACCTACGTAATAAAGAAACTAGGTACTTACTTTATGGTAAATAACAATAATTAATGATACATTGTTGCTACATCATTACGCTGTCTAAAGTTGAATTATTAAGTACATTTCATGCAATAAAATGTTACAGATTCACTAATTTAATAAACTATTTCAATTAGAAAAAAAAAAACGAAATAACATCCATGAAAACTTTCAGTTCGATTTATTCGTCTAATGATGCGTGAAAGCATTTCAAACAAACAGCGTTTCATTTTTATAGAGGGTTAAATAAAAAATATCTGTACCCCTTTAACACTGAATTTCTGTTATTAAAACTAATAGCTTTTGTTCTACGACTTCTTCCGAACTTGATATTACCCCGAAAACCAAAGATTATATTTTTAAAGGCAGTCTTTGGCTTTGTTACTCTATACACTATACATACCGCACACTATACATATACAAGTGATAGAACCGCTTCTATTATATAATAGATATGCATAACTACTGTGTAAATCGTAGCGAGTGTAGTACCTATGCGAAGCCAGTGAGTGAGTGATTTGTGCAAAATAAGTGCTAAAGAAGTCGTAGAATAAAGGTTTTGGATTCAGAAACGTTGCGTAGACTTTGAGGCAGCTTTCACCCCGTCAAGGATGAGAAAGTGTTAATGAAGGCGGATCTCGCACGGGCGTCGAGCACCGCCGCTGATGCGCGGTCAAACAGATCAAATGTCGCACTACTCGTTATAATCCGTCAAACATAGGATTACACTACCTACTTATTGGACGATCCGAGGGAGAGGCGTATCCAGCAGTAGAGAGATTTTTTTTTATAGACAAGTGGGCGGACAAGCAAGCGGTCCCACGTGATGGTAAATGTTACACCTGCAATACCAGGGGGTATGCAGGCACGCCGCCGACCTTGCAAAATTCTATTCACAGCTTTCTTGAAGAACCCCATATCGTAGCTTAATGGAAAGACCTCTTCAGGCAGTCCGTTCCACAGCCTACGGGTTCGCGGTATAAAATGATTTTTGGACCGAACAGTGCGCGACACCTTTGTATCGAGGAAATGCGGATGGACCGCACTTCAGTGACGGGAGGTGCGGTTGTAGAAACCCGAGGTAGGAATTATATTGAACAATTCTTCAGAGCATTCCCCATTGTACAGGCGATAGAACACACATAGAGACGCAACGTCTCTCCGAATGCTGAGGGGTTCTAAACCGCCCGTGAGAGTGGGATCGTCGATAATATGAACAGCAGATTATGATATGGTAAGGCTAGGTATGGTATGGAATCTTACTATACAATCAGCTTGTGTTTCCTGACTGTTGGACAAGGCTCTCCATCATGTGCAAAAACTTTCTATGGATCTAATTATTCTGATAAATGAATAAATAAAAAAATCTTTGTTACCTAGATGTTTGCTTAACCTGAAATTTGTTACAGAAAATATAAATTAAGGTGACCAAAAAGCTTATACTTACATATTTAATATAGGTACTCATACCTCGTTTCAATACAATTGGTCCAAAAAATAAACAAACATGGTAGCCTGAGCTATATAACTGGTAATGACTGGTAAGGTAAAAAGGTAATAACATCAGTTCGTCGCGCCGCTGTGGTCCACATTATAGGAATACGATTTTTAAAAAAATCCACACTTGCTACAGGTACCTACTCCAAATTCACCACAGTTGAAGGATTTTTTCTCACAATCGATAGGAAGTTTTGGGGTCACAACAGTGACTCGATGAACCTCATAATTCTTTAATTCATAAATAATCTACAGACAAATTTTATACAGATACAAAAAATCATAACAAAAACTTGTTGAATTGAATAAATATTACTGAGTGTTTTTGTAACGCATAACTTGAGAATCTGTCCAGTTGAAAATCGCAGTGCATATGAGTTGGAGGGATATAATTAGGAATATTATGTAGTAAATGTAATAACTTCAATAACCTAAAGTCGGATTTTTTATTCGAATCAGGGATATGGCATGTAGAACTGTTAATAAAGTGTCATCTCCATATAAATTTCACTCTGTTTGACAATTCCACATGTCATATCCTTGATGCGAATACAAAATCTGAATATGTTCTTATATGAGTACTTGTTGATTTATCATAAGGTCTAAATTTTGAAGATGAAATGACTACCACAAGAAAGTATTGGTAAGTAGGTATTTCATTGTTTTGTATTCTAAATCGAGTCTGAACGCGTGTAATAAAGGTAGGTACCTACCTATTGTTTACCTATTTGTAAACAATAGTTGTAACCTATTGTAAGTTGTAATTGTAACCTATTTGTTTACCTTTTATTCCTAGTCGACGTTTCAGCACGAGTTACATCAGCCGTGGTCACGAGTTGAAAAGGTAAAGAAATGAAAGTAATAAAGGTAAACAAATACCTTTATTATACGCGTTCAGACCCGAATTAGAATATAAAACAATGAAATACCTACTTACCAATACTTTCTTGTGGTAGTCATTTCAATTAATAAAGACGACAGATTAATAATTTTAGACAGATACAATTAAGCTCGTTTCTTTGTTTCAGAGTTTCGTTAATAATAAATCGGTGAGATACGTTCTTAGCCTTATCTTTTATTTTGGAATTTTTGGATCTTATCTCGCAAAGAAACTCCGAGCATAGCTTTCACCATAGCTCGCTGAGCGACTTTGAACTTTAAAAATCATCGACTTTGGTCATAGAATCACTGGAGTTAAAATAGACAGGCTATATCTATCTTCCATAGGATCGACAACGGACATAATAGACGAGAATGGAGATTATTATAGTAGATTATATTAGTTAAGAAAAAAGTGATGTCATATTAGTCACGTGATTTCATCTATTGACCAATAACGAGGGGGAGTGTTCCTCGATTGACCAACTAACAGTGTATTGGACGTATGAAATCACTTTTCGTCTGAATAGAGTATACGTGGGTGACACTGAAAGTTTTTAGAATCGCAAAAATGAAATCAGATATAAAGATGACAGTTGTTTTATTGTTTTTCGAAGTATTCTCCGCGACAGTCGATACACTATTTCATGCGATGAAACTATTGTGTGAAGCATTCAGCCCACCCTTCTTTAGGCACCTCTTCAATTGCCGTTTGAAAGACCGGTACTGCCTCTTCTGCATTCATAATACGTATTCCTCTGTGTTTATCCTTAATTTCAGGGAATAAATAAAAATTACAGGACGCAAGGTTTACGATCACGTTTAAATTCACTGAACTGGTCATAAACAGTGGCACTGGATGGGGCTTCATCACTAAATACTAACTTAAGTTTTTCATAACTCTGTTTCTGGTTTAGACTGCAACGAAAGTCATTGTACGAAAATATTCCCTTGTTAAATTTATTTTGCGCAAATTTTAAAATTGCCGTCAGAAATAAAAAAAACACTGACGGTTTTGAAAATTTAATGGCGTTTAACGAGCAAGGAGTTTCGTTTTCAAAAATAGAATTTGTTTTTTTAGTTCTTATAACTTTTAGTTTAGAAAAGCCAATGTTTAACAATAGAAACACAGGCTGATGGTAAGTCGAATCATAACTCATCTACTTGAATTACCCAACCTTGACCATTTTTGTTTCACCGATTATATTGTAAAATATGCATTGCACGTAGGTTAAATGTTGCCATCACCATTCACCACACCCACACATTACAAATAGTATCTATATAACCATCAGCCGTCGTAGATTTGACTTACCCAAATAATTGGGTGACGATTTTTAATTTAGCTACTATACAACCTGCCATGGAGAAAGAGTAATTATATCGCCTTAGATGACCACACTTCAACGACAAATGTTCATTGAAAAACATCCAAATTTAGATCCAATGATCCTATACTTCTTACACAGATCCTAACAAATGTGTTTGGTTAATGTAGTGGACTGACTAATATTCAGTTCATTTAATTACCGATTGTGTTTCAGGTTTATTTGTATTTTTGCAAATGTTCAATATATCCCCCATGTTGAACATGATTACATAAGTAAAAGTAGACCTTGAAAGTCAGAAAATGAAAGCCCGTAGTTTATGAGATGATTCTGATGGGTATTGTAGGCCAACGTTCTCGGGATTCCCTTGGGTTTGACCACCTTTGAAGACAATCGCGGGTATCCAGGTGGTTTTCCTATTGGTTAGGAATTTACGATATCACCAGTTATTTTTAAACTGTCGTAATTATTTTATAAACATGTGCTCTAAAGCTGATATTAATTGTTTATTATTTAATTTTATAATTAGAAAGTTATTTTTATTTTGTTGTAATATGTATGAAATTAAATTAAACAATGATTCAAGTAAATTTAATTGATAAAAAACGTTTTACGTACTAAAATACTACAAAATAACATAATAAATCTGATGAAATGTAGGTACCTATGTGTTGAATAGAAAAAATGTAGGTAGGTACCCATCGATCTACCGACATTACCCGTTTTAAAAATACTTAATTGAATAAGTATATGTTTTTAATCTTTGTATAATCGGTTTTATAAATTGAATTATAAAATGTAATACTATATTTAAGTTAACCAATAAAATTTTGTTTCGAAACTTTTAACAAAAATTGCGTAGTTTATTTACCAGAATCATAACCGCAGCCTACTGACAGAAATGTTTTCGACGGTTTATTAACAACCATAAAATGCTAATTAATTACAAATTATTTTGTTGAGTAAAATTTCAACACAAAAAAACCCGTTTCCGCGTAATCTTACTGTTATGTTTACGTTTAATATGTTTATCACAGGGCACACGCGTTGCGTTCACAAAGATTGGCGCCAAACGAAATGGGATTTACAAAACGAGAGGTCTCATTTTCCTCATTTAATGGTTACAAATGTGACGTTCATGATAGTTTCTTTGATTAAGATAGGACTAAAATAAGATAAAAATAATTATATTTAAAAAATTACAAATACCTGCCTAATTAAGTCCTATCACGATATGTAGTACCTACTCGATGTAGTACCTACACGGTATGTTCTACCTACTCTGTAGAACTACGTAGGTCATCCATCATTCATCAATTATCATTTTCCTAATTGTTGACAACATTATCTATTGGGTAATTGCGTTATTCATCAAACCGCCAAACGGATAAGTTAAAAGGTCGTCTGAGTCAAATTATTTTTTTATTTGTTATTCTCTATAAACTAAAAAGCTCGTAGAGCGAGTTTGTACTTTGTAGCAGCTAGTTAGTTACAGTGAGTTATGCGAATATTTTTTACGTCTTGTTTTATTGGCCTATTCAGTCCATCGTTGTCCGGAGTGATGATCACACGCCATACTCGGCCGGAAAAGCGATGTGAGATACAAAAATAAATAAAAAAAAATGGATCGCGTGTGTTGTAGTGTGACAATACTTTTAGGACTTTTTAATATATTCTCAGTAAATACTCAACTTCAATATGTGCAATCTCCGTGTCCAGACATTTTTGACTATAGAAGTGACGACACCGGTGTTTATGGTGTTATACGTTTAGTATCAAATGGACCTGTAGATTCTCTTACAGTAAAAGTTAATTTCACTATAACTGCAAGATTAACTTCGGTAAGTAAAATATTTCATATTATTTATTAAGTACAATTTCAAAAATACTGAACTCTTGTTTAGGGATGCTTTCACTTTAACTTTAAATTTTAGCTGAAAATGTGCGTCTTATTATCTGCTAGGATTAAGGAACCTGATTAAAATTACATTGGGTACTTGTTTTTAAAGAAGACTGACCTTGTCTAAAATATAAAATTCAGTTGTGTTGTGAACAGGATCAAGATGATTACAGTAAGTCGTTAGATTGCGGGTAGCGCAAAAAGCAATACATATTAGATTGTCTTAGACGTAGTCAAAGTTGTAATGGTTTATACGTAAGTAAGTGTTCTTTATTAATTTTATTATAATAAATAATACACAGACAAATAGACAGACTTGTCTTCCAAATCTTCCAGACAACCTTTGCGTTGAACATAACTGTAAAATAACTGGCAGATAGATGGTATATACTATAGTACCTACTTATACTCTTGTACTTATACACTTATTGTAGGTACTTATCGGTCTGTAGGGGGAGAGTGTTCGCTGCATTTCCACAGCTGCTGGGCGCACTCGACTGACCACGTTACCCCTCTCTCACAGAAGACTACCTTGAAATGTACTGCATTTCCCACTTTATCTTATTTCCCTAATGTAGGTACGTACGTGTTTCGGTAGTGAATCAGATGTGCCAGAGCCCATTCCCTTCATATCCCTCCCCATTTTCCCAACCCTTTCTCCAAATCCATTCCTATATCTCCAAAGGTAGGCAGCACATTCGGTGGCGTGCCAACGTTTGTCATTTTGTACTAATGTTGGCATGTATCGCCGATGTCTATGGGCGACAGTATCCTTTACCATCAGCTGGACTGTATGCTCGTTTGCCGCCTTCGTTCATAAAAAAAGGGTAATACCTACTTTATGTCGTCGGTGGACCTGGCCGAAGGGTGTCCCACAATGCGTTTCCCGGTACGTAACCTCCATTCAAGGACTGGTCTATCCCATCGAATATCGGTCCTGCGGCAAATATGACCTGTCCATTGCCACTTTAACATGCCGATTCAACGAGCGGTGGTGGTTGGATGAGAAGAGCCGACGATCGTGTGTGGTGGCGAGCCAAGGGAGAGACATTATTTTGCAAAACACTACTTGTGTATACGAATACTAATAATTTGCCTTACTATTCACTAATACGAATAGTGGCTGACCAGCTGCGCACGCACCTGTAAAATTAATAAATAATAAATTTTTAGTTCAGTTTAAAGTTACTATTTTTTAATCCAATTATAAAGAAATAATTATAAAGAAGAAATAGTTCATTTAGTACCTACGTAACTGATTTTCAAATAAACGTCGAGTATGCATAGAAAATGGCGGACCATCCCCAGTACCTACAAAATATAATAGTGACAGCAATTAAGGATTAGTTTATACACGTTTCCTCTCTTCAGACGTAAGTGATACACATATTCTCAAATTTGCAAATATATTGAGAAGTTCATTGTGAAATGGCGACTACGAGTATATGTGAGCATACATACATATAGGTACTATATGTATATATGCGACTATACAATTAGCACAAACAGTCAGACATCCAATATAAGCCCCACTGTGACCAACATTTCCTTTGAAAGAATTTTGCTTTATGAGCAGGGTCGGACTGGGCCGGAAGGGCCCGGGTGGCTCCGCCCGGGGCCCGAGACTGGATAATGGTAGATGGGATACTATCGGAAAATATCTATTTCATTTCTCTCTAATTGTATGAACGAACTATCTGATCTAGTTTACATTTAGGTTGCAAGAGCTGGGACCTAGCCTGCGCGGGCCTCCTATCCTACCTACCGCCTGGCTTGCGGCAAGCCCCGCAAACCAGGCCCGTGGGCGGCCCCGCGCAGGCTGGGGCCCAGCTGGCAAACGCCACCTCGACTATATGGCCGACGCTGTTTATGAGTATATTTATATAATATTTTGTTGATATTTATGCGGAAGAAATCCCACGATGCCGAATGGTAAGAGCATATTAAGCATGACAAAGCCTTCTGTAAAAATGTCATCACTATATACCTAAGGAAGATTTGAGACAATGAATAGGTAGAACTCTTTTAACAAAAAAATCTGTTATAATCTGCTATAAAATGGAATTGGCTATGAGAATTTGCAGCTCATTCGAGATCTATTTAATTCTCTCTGTTGTCCGTTTCTTTTTTCCTGAGTACATAAAAGTTTTGGAAAATATAATAATGAGAACGACGCAAACGGCTGTAGATATATCTATTCATTGCCTACGTCACAGATTATATAATCTCAACTTTCGATATCTGCACAAAATCTATAAACATTTCACGTAGAAGTAGATAATGTTAGAAGTATTTCTATAAAGTTTTATTATATTAAAAAAATGTACAATACAATCCATGTTCATTGCAACGCAACTCGCTTTTTGCATACGCAAATAATAATACCCACCAATGTGTAAACACGGTCATACAAGTATCCTCATTGTCCTCTATAGGTAGATGCAGTTAGATCTTAAGTTAGATGCCGACTACATAAAACTGTTCATATAAAAACTTAGATGGCTTTGTCAGCCCATCTACGCATACAGACTTTTGATATATTTGTAGAAAGTCAAGCCTTGTGTAAAACTTTCTAAACATTTATATGCAACATCAGCTATACATAATTCAGATTGAATTTGAATAAATTGTTCTTTTAAAAGTATAAGTTTAAATATTTTTATTTCAAACTAAATATAAAATATAGTTATTTAAAATTAACGTATTAAAAGCCAAAGTACTTAAAACTAACTTAAATATAAAATATATGCAATATGAATGTCCATCAATTTCACGGGTCTGCTGAAAGAGATCTCCACGGGAGATAAGCTTACATCTTCTCTCATTTAATCATGTATAGCTATAACGTTTTTTGTGTACAATAAAAAATAATAATAATAATATAAGATGAAAACGAGAATGATGGATAACATAGGCGTCTTTATTCTCGATTCTCATTTATCGTTAGGTCGTAATTACCCTGACTGTAGATACTACAGCGGATTTTTCAATTATCAATAGGTCGACGGTAAAGGAAAGCATTATGAGGAAACCCGCATGCACGAGAATTAAAAAATCTGGAACACGTGTATTCACTCTGGGACATATGTCCCAGTTTATGTTTATTGTTTCGGAAAATCCCCGTGATTACTAGAGCTCGGCAATAGGACGTTAGATATAGGCTGATGTCGATCGACCAATTAAAGTTTAATTTTCTTGTGTTTTCTTGCTGTAATATGTTGTGTTGCATTAATACGATTGACTAATACACACGGTTTGTTTATATGCAGAGTCATACTATGAAAGAAACCTTTGATTTGTTAGTACGCTACCGATTAGAAAACCATACCATACCATCAACCTATGTCTCTCCACTGCTGGATCTACTACCACACACGATATTCCCTTCTTCTCATCATTATCATTGTCGGCATTTTTTTTCAATACGTCTGGCCGGAGAGCGTCTCTCCCTGCACTTTCTGGTACGTGGTCATCATTCAAGGAATCTTCTACCCTGTCCGTTACACCACTACCTTTTCTTTATATACGCTACTCCCCAACCTCTTTTCAAGTTCCTTTCTAAATCTAAATCTAATCTCTCTAAATCTCTAAGGTAAATCTCTTAAGGTAAGGCGCAAGACAGGTAAAGGTATTTAATATCCACTTACTACCTGGTGGACGCTCTGATCGTCGATGTGTGCAATCGATGTCGCTGACTATGGCGACTATCACAACTTATAAACTTGAGCTTCTTCAGAATTTCAACATATGGTTCGTATTTGGACATAAATATGACCATATTATTCAATTTCGCCATCAGCTCAAGTGGCTTCCAGTTCTTCGTCGTCGAGATGCTCATACACTCTCCCTCCTCTTCAGTATACTGTTTAACCCGTTGACAATTTTGTTTAAGGTATCCAACCTTAAAGAAAATTTTTCTTTCGATTCAATTCAATTTGTAAAAAAATCTTTCTTCACATCCTTTCAATCTGCGATCTTCAGATTGTCTTCTCCTTAAAATTCCTGACCATTCTTCAACTTTTTATTCACATTCATTTAGAGTCTAGTTATATAGCATCTACATTTATATAGCTAGTTGTAAAAGACTCGTGAAAGAACACTCTACCTAGCAGATTAAGAGTTCTCTTACTCCCAAATTATTTTCCTTTATCATTCTGTACGTATATATGTATATGTATTCATGCATGCATATATATATTAATTCCTGTAGGTATCTATATATTTCTATATGTTATGTATCTATGAATGTATATACAGAACAGAGATAATTTCCTTATTGCACCATCTACCTCTATTTCGTCTACTGACTTCTCTTCACCACCCAAAGGTTGCCTGCAAGAAATCGCTTTAGCGATAAGGCCGCGATTCTACTTCTAATAACTTGTACTTTGTATTACTCTGTATGTTTTTGGTGTACAATAAAGTGCATCTATTTATAACATAACACTAAGCCGTAGTATGCATCTATATAGCTTATGTTTATGACTTATCGTTACATACTTCAAGTGTTCATAAGCGTACATTCACAGAAAGTAGATTCTGCACGTTTTACTGTTTGTTTACATGTGTGTTTATCGTCGGTTACTGTGACCCGCTGAGCAATTCATCATTCCGCAGAAACCAGTCCTACACTTTCCTTATAGAAACTGGCCGGTGTCTTGAAACAAATGTATAAATTATGCATCAAAACTGAACTCCAGGACTATAAATGAAAAAGACAAAATTAAATCCTTTTTCACAAACCTAAATACAAATACTTGACTTATTATAACTAAATAAAGTACAAATAAAAAACCGCTCCTCATAAACAATAATTAAACCTTGTGGGTTTCAGTAGATGTCCACATAGTTTTTGTTTCTATATAATGTGTGGTCAGAGAAATAATGGGAGATAAAAGCTATCTTATTATTGTTTTATAATTTCTTATACTTATTTACTTTCAGCGGTGCTACAACCCGTTGTGGGTCTTACTTGGCCTCCCACACAATCCTCCATTTGATTCTGTCTTTGCCAACTCTCTTCCAAGACTCTTAATGTTAAATACATTAAGTTATTTTTGTTTCTTAATGTCACACAGATATATTAGTCACCTGCGGTTCTAGGGAGTTACCTATACCAGTTTTATCACCAGCAAGTAATTTCTCTGTCGTTTGTCATCGTACGTCAAAAACCCAGCATGTGGGAGTTGCGGTTTCGCTAAAGGAAGCTTTTCCTTAATGTTTTATGATCTTCCGATTTTATATTTACAGGTTTGCCGTGATACATACATTTTAGTTTTTTTAGTAAACGGTATTTTTTTTTTTTTAAATATCAGTTTAGTACGGAACTTTCTGCGAAGTGTGTCAAAAGGAATATTCTTATCCTTTCTAGAATAAAATTACTTTCATAACTTTAAGTCTTCTATTATGTATACGCCTACCAACAGTAAATATTAGTACGGAAAAGAAGTCTAAATATTATATTACGCAATTGATATGATTTAGAAATAAGATCAATTAGAATTATAATTAAAATGATCTACATAAGATTAAAATATTGATTTCCTAGCTAATTCTACGCGAAGGTTGTGTGGCAGAGATCGCTATTAGCGATAAGACTGCCTTTTGTGCATTTCATATGTTACGATATAGGTTTCTGTATTATTTTGTTTTGATGTGCAATAAACGTGTGCAAATAAATCTTGTTTTTATATAGAAAAAAGGCGGCAGACGACCCACCTGATGGTCCACCTGATGCTAAGTGGATACCTACTGTCGTTCATAGACATACGCGATACATGCCAACACGGTCCAGAATGACGAACATTGGCACGTCCGGGGATACGCTGCCTACCTTTGCAGAATAAGAAAAAGGTTGGAATAATGTGAAGGGATAAGATGGGATGGGAATGGTCTTTGGCATATCTCACTCACTATCGAAATACGTACGTAGGTACATTGGGAATATACGATAAAGTAGGAAATGCAGTACATATCAAGGTCTTCTGCAGTCTTCTGTGATTAAATCTATCAATTCATTGGAATTATATTAGTTTAGTATAAAACAATTGAACTAAGTGAATAAGATCGTATTTGATGCGTATTATCAAAGTGCAAATAGTAAATACACTTTAGTCTGTAAAACATTGATATATAATAATAATCCGTTAATGATCAAATATAAATTCACACATCACTTGTAATTATTCGCTTTACTGAATTTACAATACACTAATCTATTGTATTATTAATTATTTATTAGTTTGATTGGCTATAGATAGGTACATATATTGTACCTACTCGTAGAAGATCGGGTAATGAATGACAACTATAATAACATTGGCTAATCGAGTGTTAGCACTATTACACATTTTTTACGTACATAAACGAGTTGTTAAGGTGACTTTTATATTCATATTCGTTTAATTAACTGAAATTACAGGTTTGTTTCTATAAAATTGTTTTTGTAGTCACTTACCTGCCTAACTGTTATCCGTTCACGGCCCGTGGTCCCACCACTTTGACCCAACGGTGGAACCACGGATAATTTCATTTCCCCGTTGACCCATTGCAGAGCATGAATAAAAGGACATACAATATCAATATATTCTTTTGTGCTGGGACTGATAACTTGTATAAGCAAAAAAATTTTACACTAAAAAAAAAAAGAACAAATCCCAACAAAAACATCCTGATCGCTCGCAATTTCCCGTGGACCCAGCCGTGGGTCAAAGTGGTGGAACCACGGATCGTGATCAATGATTAAAGATCAATGATCAAAGGTACCACTAGAAACGACAGGATTAGGTAATGAAAAATCGTGAGGTCATGGTCATAATGTAATTAAAAGTCAATAAAAACAGATTCTACCAAATCGTGTTATTATGATTTCTGGACTGATCTTTATTTAATACAAATTGTTATAACTACGTATTGATAATTATGCCCCATATCAAAACCCAATAAGAAACAAATTTAGAAAAAATATTTTTGACCAAACTTTATTTAGAAAGCTCGCCTGGAAACTGCAAAAACACAGATATTTAAATCTTTTGTATTCATGGAGATATAAATATATTCCTCTAAATTCAGTAAGTGCATCACGCTCGTCTATCAAGCCTACATAAATAAAGAATGCTCCTAAATCAATAAAATACCTGTAAAACAAATTGTCGAGAGTTTGGTTTTCGCATAGATGTTAGAAATCAAAATTAAACGGTTTGAATTTTTTCTTATTGGCGGCCTTAAGACAACACCGTTATACTGTAATTGTATATTAGAACGCACGCTTTCTCCAAGATCTCGGAACAATACTTTTTCCTCATCCAAACCGGCTTACTAATGTGGGAGGGAGATACCAGGAATATTCAAAAGTCGCAAGTTCACCGGCCATAAAGTAATTAAAAATCAATAAAAAGCAGCGTTTACCAAATGTTTTGTATAATAGGTCTTTGGATTATTCCTTATTTCATTAAAGTAATTGGGTAATTTAATACTTATTTTATTAAAAATAAGCGCTGAGGAACTCTACGCCATCTTTAAAATAGTGAACTAGCCAACCTGCTTGGATAGCGTGGCGTTTTAAGGCCACACATTTCTCATATCCAAGACAATTAGTGTGAGGAAAATCCATATCCAACAGAGAATGATAAAAGGGCTGAGAAGTACCTAGTCGTAACTACCTGTGCTTTGCAATGAGACTATAGAAAAGTATTGATTTATTGAATTACGTTTATGTTCTTGTTTCAGCAATATGTAGGCCGATTAGAGCCTATCAACGCCGACCGAGCGCTGCAAGAATTCAACAATGGCCGTCCGATGACGTATCGAGTGCACTTCCCCGTGACGTCACCGCTCCCGCGCCTCACCGCCTTATACGCGAATGACAACTTACTATGCTATGGACCTGGAGGTATGTTGATCAGTTTATCCTAGCATAGAAAGCCGAAGGGCTTTGAAAAGATTAGTATCCCTCAAAGCAGTACGGATATTTGACATCATCTTTACCGCTTTTACTCGTCAATGATACGTTACTGTGTCAGTAATGTTAGTTTGGCATTTGTTTCGGGCTGTCTGTCCACGCTGAAAATTATGCTAAGTTGGTGCCAATTACCACAACAACTGATATTCTTTTTTTTTATTATGTATATGTTTATTTTATTTATTTAAAAAACTTCATTGCCCTTTATGGTAAGTACAAAAGGTGAACTTAACGCCTGAAGGCATCCTCTACCAGCGAAACTTTGGTTAGCTTTGGTTTGGTTTGGTTAGCTGGTAGATGTTGATCTTGATGTCAATAAAATAATTTTCTTTCATTCTTTTCATCTTATACCAAATTCTATGCGTCTATGCGGTGATGCGTTCTAAGCGTTTGGAAAACGATTTCCAAATCAGCTTATTAGTATACAATAAACTCTAAGTAATAGTATATTAGTATACATAAACCGCGCGCCACGAGCAGGAAGAATTTCGGTCATTGACATGAGCTCAGCCAAGACTGGACGTTAAATGATGTATCAAAGTGGATGACACAAAAAAATCTAACTCTAAATTTAGGCAAAGCTAAATTAATAGAATTTCAAACGTACAAGAGTGTTTTACACAAAATTACGATTGTTCATAATGACACGCTTCTCCAGGATGTAAGTTTCAGCACATTTCTAGGAATACCTAACTGTTGACAAATACTTAAGTTGTATTTAAGTATTTGTTAATTACGTTAATTACTTAGATTAAGATGTACTGTGTGAATAGACGCGACGTTACTGGCATACCATGGTTATGTGTCGTCACTAGTGTGGTACGACATCATATTGTGAGCCAATTCAGTTCAAGCTTTACAAGTTTTTAGGACTCAAAAGCGCGCAGGGCGCTATGTGGCGCTGCACCCATTCATAGCTGTAAACGTTTATATTAAAAAAGCAATATCTTACCATAGCCGTGTTTATACGAGTATTTACAAGAAATATGTAGGATATTTGTACATAAACACTTGCATTTATTTAAAACAAACGCCGAAGTGTACAATTGGAGAGGTACGTTTAAAAATAAGTTATACCTCCCAGTACAGAGGCTTCAAATAGTCAAGGCGTTAAAAATATTTAATGAAATAAACAAAAAATTATAATAATGACAATTTAACAAATAATTATCTAAATATTTTTTAAACAAAAGCTTTCTTAATTTCTTATGCAAAAATGTAATTATTCACGGACTCATTGCAATGGTTAAAATTAATAATATTCAATTCAATTAATAACAATGATTTTGAAATTTAAGTACTATTTTTATTTTTTGATATTCATTTATAAATTCGGGTAGGTATATATAAAACAACATTATTGCTTTTACCTATAATATAATTTTATCTATTGACATTAATTAAAATTGATTGAATATGATTTG
This sequence comes from Sesia apiformis, assembly GCA_914767545.1. Classification (NCBI taxonomy): domain Eukaryota; kingdom Metazoa; phylum Arthropoda; class Insecta; order Lepidoptera; family Sesiidae; genus Sesia; species Sesia apiformis. The sequence continues at coordinate 5,258,237 of OU611968.1, forward strand.
ACGTGTATTTTTCGTGTATTTTCTATTAATTTGATAATGCTATGATAATATTTGATATTAAAAATTTAACGAACCCTTTGTATTGTATGTGGTTGACAATTTAAGGCGTATATAATCGTGTGTTTGGTGGCAAGTTCCACACTTTTTGACAAATGTATGATATTTATATATTAGTCTATACTAATATGTAAACAGGTAATATTATGTGTTTGTATCTTGGGGGTAATCTCTGGAACTACTGAACCGGATTCAAAATTTTTTTCACAAATAGGAAGCTACATTATCCGTGTCTAATATAGGCTATATTTTATTTTGAAATTTGGGAAAATAAAATTTGAAAAAAATCTTATAAACCGGAGCAAAGCGAGGGCGGGTCGCTAGTATAATATAAGAATTTGCACGCCGATGAGGCATGTATGCCTGGACTTGATTGATTAATATTCGTATATGACATCTTTTGTAAAGTACTTTAGCAAATAAATGAATGAATCTGAATCTAAAGATATTTGTATGAAATCGTCGATCACCGATCACTTTGCCAGACTTCTCGTATTAAGGTTCAATAATATGAGGGGTCTAGTAAAGTGGTCGGTGATCGACGATTACGTAGAAATCCCTTTTCCGTCCAGTCTTGGCTGATCTCATGTCAATGATCGAAATTTTTCCCGCTCGTGGAGTGCGCTTTAGTAAAATATCATTAAATAATTTTTAATACGATATTATAACATCATTTAGTTAGAAAATCGAGAAGATCCTGCCTGTCATTTCCAAAAGTAAAATTCCAATTTTACTCCTAGTTTCACTTTTAAAAGCTCCCAATAATTTTCCGGAATGAACACGATAACATTGTCAAAACCGAAACAAAATTATATATCAAACAAAAACCCATACTTCAGTTGAAACTCAGTGGTCAGGGCCGAGGTTCAAAGTATTTGTCAAAACTTGACACATGAGATTCGGTGAAAATATTTGCGAAATACTTAGTCATGTGACCTTACCTAATCATAACATGACATTAGGACACATAATATGGACCTTAGCCAATATACCTTTACCTAATAGACCTCGACCTTAAGTCATATCATAATATAACTTTTCAGATTTTCACACATATTAATTGTCTGTGAAACGGATGTTAACGTGTTTGTTTACCTTCCTTCCAAATCCGTTCCTAAATCTCCAAAGGAAGGCAGCGCATCCGGAAGCGTGCCATGCTAACGTTTGTCATTCTGTTTGTACATACTGATGTTGGTATGTACCTACCATGGATGTCCATGGGCGACACCACTTACCAGCGAGTAGATTGTCTCCTCGTCTGCCATCTTCTTTGTATAAAAAAGAACACGTTGTACAATAAATAATAAAGTTTGTTCTACTCGTAGGTTTTAATTTAAACTGAAATATGTATTTTGTTTGCTTTCAGCAATGTAGGTCACATTCTTCGGTTAAGATGATACCAACCAAAAAGACATCGTAAATGATCTTAATTAAATTTTTTTTTGCTTAATAGACCTTGACCTTCAATCATGATATGTCTAATCATAAATAGATAATTTTTCAGATTTTCGCACATATTAATCTATGAAATGGGTCTTAACATATATCGATCGGGCTACACCACCAACAAAAGTCAGCTCGCGACCATGGTTGGTGTAACCAAACCGAAATTTACCCCCATTACATTTATTTGTCATTTCCTTACAGATGTTCCCAGACCAAACCAGTATGTAACTACAATAAGCCTCCAGCATATGCTGTACCTTCGCTCCGGAGGGGCCGGCTCCTCCATCTTCCAGTTCAAACCCCGTCCGACTCCGGAAAAGGAGTATCCTACATTCGGAAGTCTGCCCGACAACACTGTGTACAACGTCAATGACAATTTCAATGATGATGATGACCAGCAAAACAAGTGGGGATTGAGTAAGTGATACAGTATCTTTTTGACATCCAATTAGCTCAATCAGTAGGAAATATCTACCGACAACATGTGTCTCATATAGGCAGACAAGAAGACCTATTTTACATAGCTACGCTAACCTGTACTACACCTAAGCTCCAATTCTGAAAATCAGCGTCTCAGTTCACGGTGCGACATATGCTGAGTTGGTGCCGATTGGCAAATAATTTCAATTGCCCCTCAATTTTTTTACACTTTTTCTTAATCTGAATTTCGCGACACCCAGGAGGATCGTGATCACATATACAGGGGGTCGAAGTTGGTCAGGAAAAGCAATCATTTATGTAAAAAAGCCCAATTTATGAAAAAAAAATAATTAATAAAACGTATTGTTTATTAATTTATTTATTAATTAATCCCACGGTAAAAGAAAAACAAATATAGTAATTCCTGTGAAACAGATCGAAATACAAGAGGAAGAAGTAAATAATAGGTAAACTCATTTACCTATTATTTACCTATTTAGGTAATAATCGAAAAACAAATCAAACATAATCGAATATATTAAAATTAAAAATTTAAATTCGCATTCCAGGAAGTTAAAGATGATTTTCTTGTTTGTCAAGAACGAATTCATTGAATACAACAGTGTAATTTACGATTTTTGTCATCGCTTGATTATTGCAAGGAAGTTGTGAAATGCGCCTCTTCTAAAAGAGCCCAGACGCCGAAACTGGTAACATTACGACAGATATTTTACAACACATCCGTAAGCGGCGAGGATCCTGTTATTTCTCGTGTTCTCTTCAATAAATCGATGACATCAGTCAACACGCAACTACGCCCTACTTAATACCCATAGAATATCATTAATACATAATAGGCAAACATTAATAATACGTTTTGTTTACAGACATATTCGTGGTAAACAACACTCGACCGGAATTCGAAACAGTTCGTCCGCAAACTCATCAAACGTACCCCATTTATTATCCTATTCCGCAAACTACAGAGGCTCCGAGACCTCCGAGACCGCAAACAACACAGGAAGTGTAGTAAGTTGATCGTTTACCTTATTGTAGAACACAGCAGAGGTAATATTACTTTGTTATTTATGTTTTTTGGAACGAAGTTCCTTTACGCGGCTTGCTGTAGGTGTGATTCAAGAGAAAATGTAACGTCACGTAAGATTTTCACCCCCTCCATACGCCTTTCTCTTTCTCTGTGTGTGTGTGTGCGTGCGAGTATCGAGAGCGAGACTCAAGCAGAAGCTCAAAAGACGTGCAGACTAGTGCGTGGCCGGTTGGATAACCTAAATTTTTTATTTGATTCCTTATTTTAAATTATTTGCATTGAAAATATGATACAAAATAAAAAAAAATACATGAACTATACAGATTTTATTTCGAATTACATTCGAATTTCGAATTTTAGGCCGGTAGGTATGTAAATAATACAGATAAGAGCGATGATAGCCTAGTGGTATCTATATTCAACTCACATTCTTGTGACCGTCAGTTCAAATCCTCGGCCCGCACGGGCTTACTTAAATTTCCATTTATGTAAACATTTTTAAATAATTGTCACTAACTCGGTGGTGAGTGAAAACACTGAGGAAACCAGCATACTCGAGAAATAATAACCCATTGTTTATTTGTTTATATTCCCGAAATCAACGTTTAACAACATGCCATTTCTTTCAGCACCCAACCGTCGCCTCCTCCACCACCACCATCTCCGGAACCAACGCAACCGGCTCGTATAGAATGCGGGATGGTCGCCGGTGGAAATGAACGCTTGCCTCTCGTTTACAACGGCCAGAGTTACGCTCGCGGAGACTGGCCGTGGCTGGTGGCGATATACAGGAAAAAAGATTTGAGTCTTAGCTTCATCTGTTCCGGGACGTTAGTGTCCAATCGTCATGTCGTCACAGGTAAGGATTCTTCGAGCCATAAGCCTGTCATCTAAGTATCTATTTTTTTATTAAAAACGTTTACAATAAGAATAAGAGAGGCCGCGCACAATAGTAACTTTTAATCACGAAAATAGATGACACTATTTCTCATGGCAACCCACATATTGGTAATTTTTTAATTGAGATAATCAAAAAATCCCACCAGTTCGATTCTGAAGATGATAAAGTTGCACAAAAACATGCAACTTCAACAAATCTTGTTTCAAACCCAGTTATAAGCAACTGTTTGGTAGACGGTGTGCGGGGTATCTAATTTTTCGCCAACTTTCAAGTGACTAGACTACGAGTATTTAATAGCCGCGATTAAAAGTTGGCAGTGCGCGGGAGTTGTTAGTTGAATCAAAGGTCTTCTCTCTAATTTGTTACTTGAACCTGATGAATATGAACATTGCACACGGCTAACGCTAGCGAAGATAGTCGCCCTGGATTAAAGTCAGTGGTAGCAGCAGGAAGACTTGAAAGAGTCACCAAAACCTGTACCTACTAAATGATAATTAAAATAAAGCGCGCGCTACGAGCAGGAAGAATTTCGGAAGAAGAATGCGTTTGAAATCTAATCTTTATGCGACTGCGACTTAATTTAATCCCTATGCGACTGAATCTAACCTCTATTTAAGACAGAAAATTTGCCTGGCCGTCCGTTTACATTTAGGTACGTTCTCATGTCGCGAAAGCAAATCTTCATTACATCACTAATGATAATTATCGCTTGAAAGAAAGAACCTATCAGTTATATCATGGACGATATTGTTTTCAGCCGCTCACTGCATGCAGCAGAAGAACACGTATACGAGCATCAAGGACATTGTGGTGAAAGTCGGCGTGTATAATTTGGAGGATTGGGGAGACGATATTACAATCACGAGGACTCTGTCTTCAGCTAACATACATGAAGCTTACAACGCGTCTACACTTACAAGTAAGTTTATTATTATTTGCACTCTTAACAGCTCATATCTCACCACTGCTGGATACGGGGAACCTACCAGGAAATGTAACATGGAATGCCATCCGTCCAGGTGAATTGAACACTTGAAGAAAATCGCTTGTACCTAATGGCTGGATTACAATACAAGATCGGGCCTTGGAAGAGGCCTATATTCAATTAATATAATAATATGAAATTCATAAATTTATTTGTAATTTGTTTTAATTTATACATCCAGCTTCAATTTTGTATGGAATTACAACAACCGCTTTTAATTTAAAAAATGGTAAACACTATTGCATAAAAATAGGAATAGGTCTGTTTCTAAAAAAAACATACACTTATGTTCGAATAGTATCTGAATTCCTATCAAATGTGGCAAAAGACAGAATACAGTGCAATAAAGTCCAGTCCATTTTTTTACACCAGAATAGGTTCAAGTTTGGTGATAAAAAATTTGGTGTAAATTATTTTTAAATTAAGGTATTTAAAAAAAATACATATCTTGATAGTAAGTACTGAAAATATTTTGCCTGTTTCTAAGAGGAAATTGTCTTAAAATGTTCAGCAGTAAGAAAAATTACGATATTCCTTCATTTGTGAAAAGGACATGAAAGAAACTCAGTAAAAGTAGCGATTTTCCCCAGTTGAACTCCAGTTTAAGAATCAAATAACTCAAAAACCAGTGTGTTTAGTATAAAACCGTTTGTCCTTCTCTATAGACCTAGGGACCTAGTGGGATTCCCTACTCCCATGAATTTCCTATGAACATCGCTCCTTAGGTTACCTGTTTATACACATTAAGAACTGATTTGAATATGAATTCCAAGCGTAAGAAGCCATATTTATCAAGGAAGGTTTACTTACGTTTTGTACACTACGTTTTGCAGATGACATCCTCGTGTTCACATTCGAGAGAACAGTTGAATTCAACAATAACATAAGACCAGCTTGCTTATGGAGCGGAAAAACCGAACTGAGTCGCGTCGTGGGAGCATCTGGTGTTGTGAGTATCACAAACTCTTATACACAACGCCAATACCTTGAAGAAATAGTATTCGGCTTTGTCTTATGACTTCTTTTATTAAATGTAATGCTATATATATATATATATTGTAGTAGGTACAATAAATGTATATATATATATGCCATATACCAACGAACCTATAGTCGTTCACTCAATGTGCAACGCGTTGCTTATTAAACCACTCAGACAATTGTTTCCTTTTGTTAAAAGTTTCACCAGTGATTACAAAAATACAAAACGATAAAATAAAGCCATTATCAGTCAGAACATGTCATTATGTGATGCATTCTGTGGAATATAATTCCAAATAATCAGAGAGATTCTCGCCGAAGATTGTTCAAGGATTGCTTGCTCATTGTAGTTATTAGGGATGTTCCGAATAAGTATTCATATTTGATTTAGCGAATATTCGCCAATATTCAAATATTCGTACTCGGCATTTTCTGTACAAATACAAGTACAAAAAGTATTTACTGTACAAATACAGTAAAGGCCCAATGTGAATAGTAGGTAAGATAGGTTTTCTACAAAAAGAAATCTTAAGCTTAAACATTCATTTGAAAGTCAGTTACGTATTTGTTTTTAGTTTAATTGGTAAGTGATTTTTTTAGTTCTTAACTTTAGACCAAACCAAAAAGGTACTTACTGATTGAACTCAAAATATATTGATAGCGCTAACTTTAAATTGAACTACAAATTACCTACTTACTAATTTTACAAGTGTGTGCGTACATTAGTAGGTTAGGTACTATTCGCATTCGCTAATAGTGGGACAGATTTTTTGTTATTCGAAACATCCCTAGTAGTTACCTAGTAGTAGTGATGTTTATCTGTGTCCAGACCCGTGGTCGTCAAACTGCGGCCCGAACCAATGATAGATGCGGCCCTCGGCAGTATTTTATAAGACCTACTTAGGCACCCTAGCTACAGAAATTGATTTTGAGTACGATTTAGTTAAAGCGAATGAATAAATATATTATTTATTACACTAGCCTATGCCCCGCAGTGATATCTCCGGATTTTCGTTTCAGCAGGAACCGTTTATTTCCCAGGAAGAAATACAGCCGTGAAAAATGTAGTGTTTTTGTGGTTCCCAGAAAGATCAGTGCAAAATGCGTGAGAGCGTTTCAAATATTGGACAACCAATTAGCACAGTTGGTAGTGGCTCTGCTTGCTGTGCAATAAGTCCCGGGTTCGATTCCCGGTCAGACAATCATTTTTTTTTATATAGAAGAGGGCGGACGAGCAAGCGGTCCCACGTGATGGTAAATGTTACCGCCGCCCATGGACACCTGCAACACCAGGGGGTATGCGAGCGCGCCGCCGACCTTGAAAAATCCTATTCACAGCTTTCTTGAAGAACCCCATGTCGTAGTTTAATGGGAAGACCTCTTGAGGCAGTTCGTTCCACAGCCTACGGGTTCGCGATATAAAATATTTTTTGGACCGAACAGTGCGCGACACCTCCGTATCGAGGAAATGCGGATGGACCGCACTTCTGTGACGGGAGGTGCGGTTGTAGAAACCCGAGGTGGGAATTATATTGAACAATTCTTCAGAGCATTCCCCATTGTACAGGCGGTAGAACACACAGAGAGATGCAACGTCTCTCCGAACGCTGAGGGATTCAAAACTGCCCGTGAGGTGGGATTAAATACGAACAGCACGTCGTTGGATAGAGTCAAATGGGTCTAATTGGTATTTCGGTGCGCCAGCCCAGAGTTGTGAGCAATGCTCCATATGGGGCCTCACCTGAGCTTTGTAAAGCATTAGGAGTTGCCCAGGGGTGAGTTCGCTACCGCTTCGCTCTGTTCAGCACACCGAGCTTATTATCTAAAGGCAGGTGTTTGTTTGAGTCTGGGTGTTGCACATGTTGTGTTCACATTTGTATGTGTTTCTGGACCCACAACCTAGGGAATTCTAGTTTGGGCAATTGAGTGTTGCGTTACTTATTTTCTTACAAAAAATAAATAAACAGACTTTGAAGACCACTGGTCTTGACCGTAGAACTATTCAAGTTAACTGGAGCGCTGGAGACGGTTCTCGCTTTTCCTCGCTGGAATACTGTTACCAGACGTTCCTTGGATGCAAATGTTATGTAGAGATCATTCACTTCAGCTCGGATATGATTCTGCACTACGACATTTGACCAGATTTCGTAGGACCTTGACGTAGGTTGAATCTAGGGGTATTGATAAACAATCAGCAAATTCATTCATTCCTGAAGTGTTGGTTATCCATTGTTCATGTGTGTGCGCAGGTGGCAGGCTGGGGTAGAAGTGAGACGTCCCCGGCGGGACACGGCGAGCCGCGCGTAGTGCGGCTGCCGATCGTCAGCACGGCAACCTGCCGCGCCAGTAAACTGGACTTCCACAAACTCACCAGTGCCAAAACCCTTTGTGCAGGTAACATTAGCAATAATTCTTGCCATTATATCCATGTATGGCGGGAGTAAGTTGATAAATCAAATCAATTGTATTTCAAGGGCACCGTTTAAAAGTTTAATATTTGTTATCGCTTTGCATACGTATCGAGATAACATTTTAATGATGAAATCAATTTCCCTAAAGTAAAGCTATCGAATATTTAAAGATTATATCTTAAACCCAAAGTGATGCAATGTGCTTAGAACTTCTTATTTAAAAAGTTATATATTTCTAGTTATCAACTCACTCCTGTCGTGCACGGAATATGTCACTAGTTTTTACCGGCGGCTTCGTCTTCTTAAGCCCGCACTAGGCCAGCGTGGTACATTATTGCCCGAAACCGCCAAATGATTTACTGCGAAAGGCCTGTGCCCCGCAGAGAGTTGTAGTTGGTTGTAGCTCTACGTGTAAAAATGAACCTTACGTCCGTAGCAATATACCTTTAAATATACTGTCGACAGTGAGGGCAACAGGACGATGACGAGCAGAGGACTTGGAGCCGCGCTATTCGGTCCAATTACATTAGTGGTTCTTTAAGAACTACTGAATTACATAAACCGTGGTTACGGCGATACTGCGGTGGCGAGTAAATGTCCCAGATTTCCTTTATTTTCATCTATTTGTTGTTGCGAAATGTCGTTATTCAAAGAGTTTTATTGTTTCAGGTGATCGTAATGGAGCCGGCCCTTGTTTAGGAGACTCCGGCGGTGGATTGTATCTATTGGACAACGGGCGATGGAAGCTCCGCGGCGTAGTATCTTTATCGCTGCGACCAGATAATGGTGACAACACCTGTAACCTCAACGAATATGTAGTATTCACCGATTCAGCTCAATATTTGGGATGGATTAATGGTATAATCAATACATGAAGCTATGAATAAATAAAGTAAATAGTTAGACTGTCTATCATAATTTTGTAAATAAGTACCAAATGCATTAGAATATAATTAAATAATAACACACTTAAATGTCTTTTAATTGTTGTGCTTTCCATAAACTAGTGCTGTAAAAATGAGTGCCGAGCGCTCGACGTTAGAGCACTGAGTGAGCGCTAAATTTAATGAACTTTTAAAACTCTTCCAATTTTTAACCATTCATCAATGGTATCAATGGCCTTAAATCACCATTTGTTTAAAAATTGTGCACTACAGAACAATGAGTGCGTAAGCGGGTGAGAGTGTAGCGTCTATTGTGTGTAAATAGAGTCAGTACGCGTAGTATGTATGTACCGGCACTGTGTATCTCAGGAGGAAATTAGTCGTCCAATGGAGTTGCGCAAAGGGTAAAGAGGTAAAGGCGTATGAGATAATCCGGATTCCTTCCCTCCGAGATTATGCAAAGTTAAGAGCATTTAGTTACCCTATTTACTATTGTAATATGTTACGTTTTATGTATAATCTATTGTTCTATGTTGTAAGCTGTTGTAAGTTGTTTCCCTGTTTGTCTGTGTTTTTATATAATGTTTTATTATGTTTAATGAATGTATGTGTTTGTTTTCGCTCTCCATGTTTGCGTGTCTGGGTTATAAGTTGGGTTGGTAAGGATAGTCTAGAGAAATAAAAGCTACCGTCTGCTATGTGTTTTATTTGATATGAGTTGATAACATAAAATTGCGGACTAGATGTAGAAGTGCAGGTATTGTCGCCACCGGCGGCGCACGAGATCAAGCCCTTCCCCAGTACTTCTCCCATGCCCCTTGCTACTCGGCGAGGGAGGAGAGGAACAAAAGTTAAGTTATGGAGGGCTATTAGTTCCTGTACTTCACCATCGAAAATAGTCAGACTCTCTTTGTAAAAGGGGAACTAACCTAGTTATATATAATTTGTAACCTTGAACTTATGTAAAATATGGATGAGCGAATAGCAATAAAATTCCTTAGGAAACGCGGGGGATCGCAAAGGCAGCAAGCTACCATAAATAAGTGAGGCTCTGGCCTCTCTATGCAAGTTCGACTCTAACAATCATTTAATTCAACTCGTACAATCGACTTTTTTTATAGACAAATGGACGGACGACCAAGCGGTCCCACGTGATGATAAGTGTTACCGCCGCCTATGGACACCTGCAACACCGGGGGTATGCGGGTGCGCCGCCGACTTTGCAAAATCCTATTCACAGCTTTCTTGAAGAACCCCATATCGCAGCCCAGATATCATGTAACAAGTTCAAGTAAAAGTAAGCTCGCTGCCGACTGCCGCTTCTCCCCGCACTGCGGTTCTTGTGAATCAGAGCGGCGTTTTATTTTCCGAAATTCCATCCCTACAACCCTCGTTGGCTTCACCCTCAAAAATAAAAATTAAAACTTGAAGCCTAAAACGGTTATATGCTTCATTAGCGCTGACTTAGTGTTCTGCTACATTATTATAAACACTATTAACAGTTTACAACACTATTATAACCTCATGTAGTCTGGGAGTAGCAAATGAAAGTTGAGACCGAAAACCACTGCAAGTTCACGGAGTATCGAAATTATTTTTGCAACAATTTTTAACCTATGTATTTTTGTACTTGCCGCGCTTTTTGTGTTTCAACTTTCATTTGCTAGACTCCCAAACATACAACAATTAAAAACATCTATTATTTATAAATTTGTCACAGATATTAAAATATTATCTGTAGAAGGAAACTGCAGTTTCCAAACGTTAACGTCAAATTAGCATACTGTGATTCTTGTCAATTATTGTCATAAATGTCAAACAAATCTTGTATTGGCGCGAGTGTAAAATTTTAAATACAAAATATAACATTGAATTGATTAAAAAACTATTAATATTGTACTTTTTAGAATGCCTTGGAATAAATTATTGTGTAACCATCGAGAGCTCCAGCTAGTTGGCACGCTTAATGGCGGTCAAAGTTTCAGGTAAAAAAAACTTTTATGTATGGTACAAACTAGTCTAAACTGTGAATGCAAAATGCAAACCATCAGCCTGTCTCTCTACTGCTAGATATAAGGCTCTCCCAAAACTTGCCACCAAACGTAATCGTTGGCTCTTCTCATTCAACTACCACCGACGAATTTATTCAAGTCGTCGATCCATCCGAGAGGGCGTCCCACACTGTGCTTCCCGGTACGTGGCTTCCATTCGAGGACTCGTCTACCCTACGTCTAAAATACTGTTTCATTCTTCATAGAAGTACAATTATTATAAAAATATTTATAATACACTGTCTTATTGTTCATAGATGGACTCACAATAAAGATACAGATGAATGGATAGGTACTTTTTCAAAAACAGTGTGGAAATTGCGACAAAATGACGATGGCTTTCAGTATAAAATCATTGGTTCTCTGTTGAATAAATCTTCAAAGAATAACTCGAAATCTAAGAAAAACAGTGATGATGAAAATATTCACAAGACATTACTGGAGAATTATTTTAGATTAGATGTAAATTTAAGTGAATATTACAAGGTTTGGTCCGAAGAGGATGAGTTGTTCAAATCTGCTTGTCAGCAGTTCTATGGCATCCGAATGCTGTGCCAGGAGCCTGTGGAGAATCTATTCTCTTTTATATGCAGCCAAAACAATCACATATCAAGGTAATATAATGTAACTCACATATTTTTATTTAATTCAGAATAATTTCTTGCGAGTAATTATTTGCCGTTAGCCCTTTTATTATGCACTCCTGGAGATGGGCTTTCTGATGCACAGCCTTAAAACAGCACACTGTCGGCGTGCGGTGGGTTACCGAGTCCACTTTTTTAGAGCCATCTTTATTTCCTTAGGGCTTGTGGTAGTGGCATTGTTTCCCTTAAGGGTTGTTTACACAAGGAGAGTTTCTCATTATGGGTGAGAATATTGTATTATGATTCTCGTATGTGACCAAACTAGATAAAATTTTCAATTTCATCTACAACAGTTCACATGATAAAAACTCAATAACAGTGATCAGATGATGATAATAGTTATTTATACTAGCTTTTGACCAATGTTTGAGGAACTTCTTGTATAAATGAGCCATTAATCACCTTATGCATATTTTTTATGCTGTTTATAGTTACTTACATTCATAAAAACTAAACAACATAAGATATTTTAAAACATGACATAAGATAATATGACACACATCAACATATGCATAGATATATGACACACTATTTTATAAATCAATGTGTAGATAACATTGATTTAATGTATTATTTCATAATAAACAATTGATTATTTGAATGTCAAATTATTATTATTATAATTATTATTTAATGAATAAAAAAATATAAATGGTAAATGGTAGCAAATATTTCAGAATATCAAGTATGGTGGAGAAACTTTGCACAAATTATGGTGAAGAGATTTGTCAATATGAAGGAAACACATATTATTCATTCCCAGAAGTGGAAAAACTTACACAAGCACAGGTATATAATTAGGTACATATATAATTGTAGGGGTAAAGTGCATTCCCACAGCCTTGGGCACACTCAACAAGCCACATTGCCTCTCTGAAATTTACCTACTGCATTTCCTACTTTATCGTATTTCCCCAATGTATAAGGGCTGTTATAGCAAAAAAATCATTATCAGTCAGTTATGCTCTCTGGTCATTGAATTTTGAGGTGTAAATTGAGTAGAAATATGTGATTTTTGTAATTAAAAAAATAAATTAAGGAAATCTGGGAAACTAGAACCAATAATAAAATCCCTTTTTTTCAGTTAATGTCACATTTCTTATAAATGTAATCAACGTTGTAATTATTGTAGATATGTATATATATTTTATTGTACACCAAAACATATAGAAGAGAACCACAAATAGTAATAGTACAATTAAATAGTAATTAAATTATAGAAGTACAATCGGCGGCCTTATCGCTAAAGTAATTTGGTCCGGGGTAGCCTTTGGGTGGTAAGGTCTGTAATAGACGAATAGAAGTAGATTGTGCAATAAAGACATAATGTCTATATAAATACACACATACAGATGGGGACTACATTCGTGGCAGTCGGGGAATGAGGTTCGCGCGAAACGGGCACCTTTACTTATTCACTTGTGACGCCCGCGCGCGAGTACCGGCCGCACAGTTCTCCCAGTATCGTTCATGTCGATACAATGAACTAGCAAGGAGTAAAATCAAGAGGATTGTCCGAGAACATATGTGCAAGCATGTATATCATTAAAAAATTTACTAGATTTGACTTTAGATGGAATTTCTCCATTAAATACAAATAACTGAGAAAGTTATTTGAGACATGTTATATCTGTTGAAGAGCAACATTGGAAAAATGACGTATTAATGGAATTTACAATTAGGAATTATAACACAATAGAGGAATTTACAATTGGTAGGTAGTGATAGCGAGGACGAAAGTTGTGAAAATTCTGATAGTTCCAGTTCTGATTCAGACTCCAATTAAAAATAATAAGTAGTCTGAAACTTATGACTTTAGGCATGTTATATTTCTGGCAACAGTGATCACTGGCGGGAAAGTTTGACCATTTGACAGCTGACTTTTTGGTAATGGCAGCAAATTGAAATTACAATTTGAGTAAAACAGTTTTATCCTTTCATATTTTTTAACAACACTAAAATGGAAGTTAAGGAAAAAATTAGATGTTATACAATTTTTTTTTTGACAAAGATATGAATGCTTCTAGTGCTCGAAAAGAGATTTGTTGTATTTAAGATGTTTTATCTAAAACTACTGGAAAAAAATGGTTCAGTCGATTCAGATCTGGAAATTTTGATGTAAATAATGCTCCTCGCTGTGGTTATCATTGAAAAAAATTAAGCAGATCGACACATAAGCAGTCAACAAATTGCTGAAGAGCTTATCATTCACTGCTCAACAGTTTTGGATCACTTGCATAACTACGTGCAAGTGCAACAAAAATTGATGGACTTTGGCTGGGAAGTTTTAATTCATCCTCCACACAGTCCAAACATAGCACCTTCGGATTATATCATTTATTCCGCTGTTTACAAAATTCTCTAAATGGATTTAAATTACATTCAAGAGAAGCGTATATAAATCATTTAAATCAGTTTTCTCTCAGAAACCCCAAAATTTTTATAGCGATGGGATAATGGCTCTGCCAAAAAAATGGTGGAAGGTAGTCGTATTAAAATGGACAGTATTCCATTCAATAAATATTTCTGTAATACAAAAAGTCCTTTATTATTTTCACTTTAAAAAGGGCCGCGAACTTATCAAACTACCTTACATTATATTGCTATGTAACTAGATATTAATAAAAACAAAAATATTTTTTAATTTATTTTGTTACAATTGATTATAATACTATCGGTTAACCTGGACGAGCGTGCCACACTAGGCGCATTACTTGCGCTCGCCGCGTACGTAGTCCCTAACTGTGCATTGTAATGAATAATAAATTGTTTTTGGACAGGTGAAAATTCTTAATTGATTCTAAAATAATACATTTGTGAATGTCTCCAGGTAGAATCTCATTTACGAGAATTAGGTTTTGGGTACAGAGCAAAATTCATCCAAAAGTCAGCTGCACAAATAGTGGAGTGGGGCGGCGATAACTGGTTCAAAGGTCTGCAGGACATGAAGTATAAGGATGCAAAGTGTGAATTAATGAAGTTACATGGAATTGGGCCAAAGGTGAAATCATTTCTTTTTCAGAAATCTTTATTTTATATGCAGTGTGTCCATATTCAGCTAAAATTTCGTCAATAGAATATTCCACAAATCTTTCCATAAGACGAAGAATAACTTGGTAAATTGTGGCTTTGTCCAAGTGGGATCGACGTTAATGTTATTTTTTACCAACCACTTCTATCATATCTTGCTTCAATGTATTTGAAGTCGGTGGCTTTTCCACATATTTATTATGATATGCAGCATTATCAACGACCAATACCGAATTTTTAGGTAAGTTAGGAATTAATTATGAGTCTCCTGTTATATCCGTAGATTTATGCATTAATAAAGCCCCGAGAATAAATCCATTTTTACTGTCTGCGTGTAGGTTGTAAGACGTTGTCCTGTAGAAATGGCTTGTTTTATACCTATACCTGTAGCATCAGTTTACCTGTGATATATGACGTATGTACATAAGTTAGGTACATCCATATATACAATTTCTCTGCCTTCAGATCGAAATCTTTTAATCAAATTAAGAATTTCATCAGTTTCAATCTTACATCATCCCTTTCCTGTTGTTAGTTTTAGTGACCCAAAAACCCAACTGACGATGAATTTTTCGTAATGTACTCTCGCATCCTTTGAAATCAATGGCTTCTATTAATTTCAGCTTTAGACTTGAGTGACGGCACTGCTTAAACCTTAAATGAAAATTATGCATCATTCTTCTTACAACATAATAGTCAAAATCGTCAATATTCAATAAGATCTTTTTCGGTCTACCTTGTTTTTGAGTTTCTGATGAATTCGAGCTATCTTCATGAGCTCTTACAATTTTACGGATACTTGTACGGGAAACACCAGTTGCATCACAAACTCTTGTTCAAATAGCTAGTATTTTCTAAATTTTATTTGTTCGGTTAAAAAATAAAGTTATATTGTATATTAAAAATAATTTCACCATTATGGGTTTTCCTTGTCTTGAATTCTTCGGCACCTTTATGAAAGCGACTCTTATAGTTGACTGTAGTGTTGTGATGGATTTTGATATCCATCACAACACATTGTCAGGATACATTTTTGAAAATTAAATATATAAAGTAATTAAAATCAGGTCGGTAACAGTTGACGAAAGCAAATATATACGTATATATTACCTATTAAAAAATATTTTGGGGGTATTAGTAGCGCTATCTATAGAATATGAATTCGACGGTTACCGAAGATACCTGAATATTTCCGAGATGGCCAATGTTTTCGTGCAGGATCGGTACAAATGTATCCATCGTTAGATTTACGACACCGATAGATACATGTCAGAGGTAGACAATTGCTATTTTGACAAATGCTCCTGTGTAAATTTATATTCTTTCTTCCTTTAAACAATTTTCTTTTAAAGTTAACGAATCTTGTGGTATCGATGAAAATCGTGGATATCAAACACTGCCGGGCGTAGGCTAGTCTAATAAATATATTTAAGATCTTAAACTTTTGTTATCGTGGTTAAACATAATAATTGTTATGTAAACTCACGATTTGTTATTTATTTATTACATAGCCGATATTTCGGTCGTTACATAGTGATGTTACAGTTTTTAATTTTGGATTTTTTTTATATCTATAGCCTCTCTTATCTTAAATTACTTTTGGTTTGTGTAATTCAGTCTAATGTTTGGTTCCTGCCTCTAATAGGTGCCCTGCTATTGCCGACTGTGGGTTATTATTTTTCACGGCTGTTATGTTTTCCTTTACACGGCTTGCTATGGTTCGCTTGGTTTGCCCAATGTATGAGCTTCCCCAACTAGTTTGTAGACCCGAAACGAAAATTTCAAATTTTTGTAGACGAAATTTCAATCGCGAGGATAGGTGTACATGTACATGGGCCCCGTTTTAAAACTCGCATGTTTGTGGTGATATTGTTAGTATAGTGTGCAAGGAACTTAATCAACAAAAACAAGTTCAGTGTGGGCAGGAGAATGACAAGCGAACACGACGGAGGTTAGACAGATTTGTCTGTCAATAGCACCGATCTCTCGCCGTCAATAGTCTCGCCGTGACCACGGTTCATGTAACTGGACCGAAATATCGGCTATAATAAATAAATAATAAATCGTGAGTAACCCGTTACATAACAATTATAAATTATACTTGTTTATTTATTCACTATAACTTAATTGTACTCAAAATCAGTTCCTGTAGCTACGAGTAGGCTGGCTAGGTATGTCTTATAAAATACGAGTACAACCGAGGGCTGTACGTATCATTGATTCAGGCCGCAGTTTGACGACCACGGATCTACATTCACAGCTATACTCATCATAAATTTTCAGGTAGCAGATTGTATATGCTTAATGTCATTAAACCACCTTGAAGCTGTACCTGTAGACACGCACGTGTATCAAATAGCTGCGCAAAACTATTTACCACATTTGAGAGGCAAGAAGAATGTCACAGAAAAAATGTATGCAGAGATTGGAGATCATTTTAGGAGCTTGTATGGAGATATGGCTGGATGGGCGCATACGGTGAGCATATAACGCACACAACGATCGCGCAAATTTCCGTTAATTATGGGATGAGCAAACGAACAATAAACATCTTTATAGATTTAATCAGTGTTACAGCCATTGTAAAACTGATAAACAGCTTTAAAGTCGAAAACATGACTATACGCGTTCAGACCTGCTTTAGAATATAAAATACAAAACTTTAGGGGTTTTAAGATCAAAATCACTTTTAAGTTTTTTACTTGTCCAACTTTTACTTTTTTCCATAAGCCAATTGAAATTTCCATCACTTCTCTCAGAATAGAAGTTGTTTAGTGTTGTGACGTCACAGACCCAAGATGTCACGTGACCGACTGTTTTCTCGCAAAATTTAAATTAATAATAAATTTTTATTTTTTTGAATTGAATCTGTTTTTTGTTTAAAAATTAAATGTGGAGGGTATAATAATCAACATATTTCGCATGTTTTAAATACATTCTCGAAAATTCTCAAATCGCTAATTAGCACTTTAGTTTTGGCTCCCTAATATAGCAATGGAAGGAAGTCTGAAAATCTTTTTAAACCATCCTCGTCCCCTCCCTCCTCCTCTCTCGTTTATATAAAAGTATTTCATGAATTTGACGGAGAAACAGAGTTGGGACGAGTCAAAGATATTAGTAGCTCAACATGGTATAAGAGCTACTGTAGGCGATGACTTTGATGTTTTAATTTTTTTATGGCAATTAAACTTCCCTGACTTTCCATGTTAGGTAGTGAAATACCTGATTTTACCTGACCACTTTGAGCTTCCCTGACTGTAGAATTTGAACATCCCCATCATCTAAATGTTCATGTCTCCCATAGGGACAAACAACACAACACAGTTTTCCATTTGGCATGATTTTGACAAACCAATTATATTTTATTGTTCTTATTTACTAATTACTAAGAGCAATATGTTTTTCATTGATACCATAATGATATAGACAAAAATATACTGTATCTATTAGTATATTTGTCTGTATCAATTTGATTGTTTTTGATCTGTCTTGTGTTACTGATATAGAGTATAATAGAGTACTGTAAATTGTGCAGGTATTATTCTGTGCGGATTTGAAGAAATTTCAACAAAACAGTGAAAAAGTCCACGAAGTACCCACAAAGAAGAGGAAAAATTAACTGATAAAAAATTAGAAATAAAACATTTTGAATTAAGCTTATATGCAGTTTTATTGATTACATTTCGATTAATATAAAACTATAAATGTTTAATACATTTTCGTTTAATACTAAAATAATACATTTTGGCTTTATTTACTAATTTATTATTTATACAAAACACAACCTGGAATGGTTTAAAGAATTTAAAGACCAATGGTTCAATATCACAATTTTATAATTTTAGTTTAATATTGCACATTAAGCTAAAGTTTCTTTAGTTTTTGTAACATTGTAATGTGAGGATCTAAAACTATAAATGCATGCATCATTGAAACAGGGCTTGGCTTTCTTGCTTCGGTTTTGTTCTAATAAAATAATCAGGAACGAATTTCAAACTTTTTCTCTAACCGTTAAAGGAGAATGCTCACGAAGATATGGAGCCCAGGCCCCTTATCGAAAATTTCGTAATAAAATTTTCATATTTGCGTAACTTCAATATTGAGTCATATAGAAGCAAAGTCAGCAACATCCACTTTTTTTACTGTAGCAACTTTGAATGCAGTCTTATAGTGAAACGTCAACATATTTCGGTAGAACATTAAAATCGTAGCTAAACTAGCAATATCCTATAAAAAACAGACATTTTAAACTCAGGTTAGTAGCAAAAACAGCATCATCCCAAGTGATTGACGCAAAGACAGCATTATCCGTTTCGACCAATCAGGTGACGCTATTTGGACGCCATTAGTATGGAGACTGTTGATTTTGTTTTCGCGTGTGTTTATTTAATTAGTGATTTAAAAAGGAAAAAGTGAGTAATTTAATCATAAACCATAACACACTCAAATATGGAATGTTTTCCTAGGCCCTGTGATAATAAAAACAGTCGAAAGAGAAAAGCAGAACCCGAAAAATGGAAAAGAAACATGGCTAAGAAGCAGCGGTAAGTTTTAGTGCAATGACCAATTTTGATCCTTGAAATTATTAAGATCGTGATTTTTTTTTCGACTTTGAGCTTATGATCAAAATGTTGTTTAGAAGTATTCAGAGACCAAAAAACTCGGTTGGACTATAGAAAAGGGTACGCAGGACTTAAAAAAATTTTGAATAATTTTTCAGTTATATTTGATAACACCAATTTTTTTGATTGCATTGGCTACATATGACCTAAATAAGCACTTTTTACTTCTGTGTCTTTTTTCCTAAAGTTAATAGTTTTCAAGAAAATCGACTTACAAAATTTTTTATTACATTATTACAACGGGGAAAGGGCTAAGAAAAATTTTCATCGATTTTTCCGTTCTATTACAATACCTGTTTTTTCGATTGCATTGGCTACATGATGACCTAAATAAACACTTCTTATTATTATTTTTTTGCTCACTTATTATTAGTTTTCGAGAAAAACGACACAAAAATTATTTTTTTTTATTTTCTCTAACTTGAATATTATAGTCTGTCCGAGATAGCTTGGTAATTTTTACAGATGAGATCTTGTCAGATGACGTTGCTATACTATAACGTATGCAGTAATAAATAATAATTTATTTATTCTTTTGTTCCAGCTATACTGCTAAAACACTTCCGAAAAGATTGCTGTGTCGCCATAAGAAAACTTTTAAATGCATGTCTTTGAAAATGTCCGACCTTAAAATGTTTTTTGACAAATTTTATGCAAAGCCAAATAAATTGACACAGGACGCTATTATTTTAAAACACTGCATACCTAAACAAGTAAGACGTTGGCGTTCTACAAAAAAAAAATATTCAGAGAAAAAATTCTAAACAAAGTATTACATTTACAGTAAGTCGGAAAAAAAGTACTTACAAGTTTGTCAACGCTACTTTTTGACAGCTTTGCAAATTTCTAAGTATAGAGTGCAGTGTTATGAAAGAATATTTTGAGACAGGAAAACTTTTAACAGAAAAGAAAGGAGGCCACCATGTTTCTATGAATAATGCCCATAAAAAAGAAGCAGTAATGAAATTTATAAACTCAATTCCATGTCAGGAGCCCCACTACTGTCGTGGTCATTCGAAACGATATTATTTGACATCCGAGTTATCTATAAATAAATTATGGGAGCACTACAATTTACAAGCCACCCCTGATTTGAAAGTAAAAAAGTCCTATTTTCGTCATATATTCAACACAAAATATAACCTTGGCTTTGGTAGCCCAAGAACGGACGTTTGTGCAACCTGTTTAAAATTTTCATCAGAAATGAAACGTGAAAAAGACACTGAAGCACGGAACAATCTAATAATAGCTCAAAGATTACACAAATTCAGAGCTAAGGCATTTTTTGAGAAAATTAAGGAAGAGAACCCAAATCTAAAGATATTTTCATTTGATTGTGAAAATTTTTTTAATTTACTTAAAGTCCCTGACCAAGTCGCGTATTACCTGAGAAATATTTACTTGTACAACTTTACAATAGTGGAGGGCACTTCAAAAAGCAAGCTAACCCCTTAAAATGTATTTGCCTATTGTTGGACGGAAAATGTTTATCCTAAAGCTGCTAACGAAATTGCTTCGGCCGTATACCACCGATTGAAAAATAGTGACTTATCTTCATGTCAAACAATAAGACTTGTAGCAGACGGCTGTGCAGGCCAGAACAAAAATACTATTATGCTGGCAATGCTATCAAAATGGATGACTGAAGCCCCACAAAATATAATACAAATTGAGCTTGTCTTTCCAGTTGTTGGACACTTACATGCCACCGGACAGAGTTTTCGCTAGGATTGAGAAGGAAGTACGTCAGCATGAAGTACTAAATAATCCCCAAAAATACTTGGACATTATTTCAAAATTTAGTACTGTGACTGATCTGGGAACGACTGATTGCGAAGTTTTTGATTGGAAAACTGCTTCACAGCATGTTTTAAAACCCGTTGGTAGTTGGCACTTTAAACAATGTAACAATGTTAATTTTTTAACAAGTTTAAACAATGTAAGAGGTACATTTTGAAACGTTCAAAGAAACAAGGAAATACTTTAATCCAAGGCCATCTTCATTATAAAACGGATGACGGTGTTTCCAAAAATGTTAATAAACTAGGGAAAATAAGTGCCATGATAAATCCCGAAAAAATTAACGCTTCAAACAATTTATCTGCAAAAAAAAAGACATATAAACCTTAATAAAAAGTCACTGGGGCGATGAATGGCAGCAAAATGAAGAATTGTTATTTTTTAAAGAGTTATTACAGGATAATGAGGGTGATCACCAAGATGGGGAAAATAACCAAGACGAAGACAATGAAAAATTTTGTGAGCCACAAGAAGATGTAGATGATATTATGCATGTATGATTGATACCTAGATAGAAACAAGTGATGTGATTGATACTTAAATAAAAATAATAAATAAATAGACTAAGTAATAAAGTTGTTTAATTCAGAAACTCCATTTACTTCGCTACACAGAAGTTTTTTCAGAATACTTTATTTCCATTTCACATTAAGTCACAAGTTCATTTAACACACAATGTTCCGAGTGAACAATAATGTGTCGGAATTTTGTGTGAAAAAAATATAAGTATCAAGAATATTACTCTGCTTAAACTCCAAAATCCACCATTGCAAATGCAGCAATATCCAATTATAATTGATGCAGAAGCAGCAACATCCATACATTCAATGCAAAAACGGCAACATCCGAAAACAGTTTGCTATTTAACTGAAAATCAAAGATCTATCAGAATGTCTATTTCTAATACGGAGATTGTTATTACATACATTGTTCAACAATGAAACTAATAATGATTAAAAGCTACTGCATGACGCGTAAATAAAAAAAATCTTCTGTAGGGTTTTCAGTTGAAGTGGATGTTGCTGACTTTGCTTCTATATGACTCATATATTTATTTATATTAAAAATATATTAAAAAATATTTATTTTGAATCAATGTGGAATTATGCAGAAAATTCTAGAATTATCGATTTTTAGGTTACCTAGTTTTTAGTTTTGACAACACTAAAACATTGCGAAGTATGCTATTTAGTTAATGTTTTTGTGTTAAGCAAAATCGTATTTTAAATAATATCACATTAGCAAAATATAATTCAGTGCCTACAAAACGAGTAAGGTTTTTATTCAACATTGTCAATACCAGTACAATAATCTCGAAAAAAAAATTGTAAATGCTACTTTAGAGTCAGACTTTATAATCTGTGTCAATACAATTACTAACATAATTATTGAAATATTATCCCTATAACCAAAATGCGTTAAAACTTTCCTATAGATTCCTTTAAAATATGATTCGAATTTATATAAATTAACCCACTACTTCATCGTAAAATTAGGGGCTTGCAAATGGGCATTTTCCTTTTGTATCAACATTGATCAAATAAACACACGCCGCGCGTCGCATGACAATAATCAGTGGCGGACGAGCGAGAGGCCTCTGAAGGGCGCTCAGTTAGATCGATTTCAACAGCCTATAAGCGCCGCAGCATATAAGAAAACCGCTTAATAAGCGATATTTATTGTCTATTAACGTTTAAAACATGAACTTATTAAATAAACGTAATTGTTATTTCTAATTTGATCTGGAAATATGAAAAAAAAAGGGTCTAAAATAAACCGGATTTCAAGCCCTCGATAGAGAAAACATAGCAAATTAATATACGGTTACCCTATATTAATTGTAAGTAAAATTAATTGTAATGTAAGTAAACTCTATTAGGGTCTCTGTAATCGGCCAGTAAACGTCTCTTTTAGGAGTGATTTAAAATCTATAATGAATGGGAAGAAATAAATTCTTAAACATGTGACACTCATCGTAGTTAAATATTAAATGACTAATTTTTTTTCAATTGTTTGATCAACTCCAAATCACTCTTTTTCTAATTTATGCAAACCCTATATATGTAGAATATTTTTATGATATATAATTTAGGCTTCCGTGAACTCTAAAGGAAGACAAATCATCCATTTAATTTTAATCACTGTTTTAATTTCATAAATTGAGATCATAAGCGAAGATAGTTTATATTAATGCTTATATACTCATACCTTTAATTAACGTTTCACATTCACATTGATTCCTGCTTTATTATTATTAATTGATAATAAAATATTTGCATACTTATAAAAATTACAATTATTTTGTGAGAGTGCATCCTTATGGCTATTCTTATACCTTTTAGCAGCATGTCTTTTGATTGCTCGACTTTTATAAGTTCTCAAAATGAGCCTCATAAAGTTTGTGGTACATAGACCGCAGTCTGTATAGTTAATGTAACCTTAATTCACTGGTGGCATCATGGAAAAATGGGATAAGTCACGAAAATTAACAAGTAAATTGTTAGCATGTTCTTACTTAGCGTAAATAATCTCATGATTAGTTGAAAACATGCCTATATTTTAAACTAGCAGTTGCTCGAGACTTCGCTCGCGTGCATTTAATTGCTTTCAATATACAATTTATTATTCCATACAATAGTTAACAGCCCGTATTTTAGTCCCCAGCCACAATTTCGAAAAATAGTAAGCATGTTTTATTATTTGTATTGGAGAATATTCATACCGACTTTCAAGTTAATAGGACCATAAAATATTTTTTTCCATTAAACTCCTATGGGGTTGCGTTGTAAGAAATCCCTTCTTAATAAGTATTTCCATCACAAAAGGTTACTTTCTAAATTTTAAGTTTCTAGGTTCAGTGAGTGGTTTCGGCTCGGCGTTGATAAGTCAGTCAGTATTTATTAGTCTCGGGACATTTCTCTTTATATATAGAAGATAGATTATTCTTATGCCCTACTTGGTACATGTCTGACTTGTATCCGTTTTTTTTTTAAATACTTATAAACTGTATTACTCCTTGTGACTTATCCGCTTTCCCCACCCTACGACATAATTATTCACATACATTTATTTATTCCCATAATATATCTGTGGGCAATATTCGATGAGGGCCTGTAGTGCGCGTATTTCAAACGCTAGATCAGTGATAGCCGGTGGCGTAGCGACCAATGTGGGAGCGAACACGGTACTCAGATTGTGAGCACTCATTTTGTTTAACTCCTGTTGCTGACTTACCCTGGGAATAGAATAAATTCTTGTAGCGGTCACTATGATGGTAATTTTATAGATGAGTTAGCAGACGATGGTAAGTGGTCACCCGCAACACCAGGGAAAATGCGGGTTATCGGTAATGTTATTATACACAGGCTTCGCTTAAATGGCATAACGATTTCCTAAAGAACTCAAACATAACAAATGTCTATCTGTATTAATTTAGCTCTTTACAAATGAAAGTTTTCAAAATCGGTACAATGGTTTTTGAGTTTACTTGACATAAAAAAACAAACTAATTTTTTTTATTTCAATGGTGTTAGTATAGATTACCTATAAACACACGTCAATATTACTCTTACCTGTGCAAATGCTCCATCATGTACTGCAGACAATTGAAATGAGCGGGCGGTAGCAGATCCAAGCACTCTCGCAAACTGGCCACTTGCTCAGAACTTGTCTTTATTTCTACAAAAATAATATAGTATGAGGTTTTATCTGTAGGTGAGAACAAAGACTAATAAATAACAGGGCATTTTTTTTTATAAATTGAGATTTTTTAGTTAAATGAGTTTCCAAAGGGCCACTTTATTATAATGGTAAAAAACAGTGTTAATATATCCGCATAATTCGGGCTTTAATGGTAATACGACTACTTATAAAACTGCGCTTCTAATTATTTTTACTTGCAGTGTAAAATTTTGTGTTTTAGTACTTGTTATTCTCATCTCTCACCTAAAAGTTGTATACTAGTTCACTCTATCCAATCTAAGAAAATACCGACGCGGGCACGATCGAAAAGAATCATCGATCGATGACCAAGAATTTGTTCCAATTTTATCAACTAATTGTACCGATAGTGTATGTACATATTGGCGCCGAACCATTCCGAATATTTCCAAGCGTTATCGAAACGAGCCGAGAAGTCAGAGAAGATTCGGCCGGTTTTTGGCCAAAACCGGAAGTCCGGCCGAAACTCTGATTTTTGGTGGAAACTGGTTGAAACCGAACCTTTGGTATGTGCTCCAATGCGTAGAATAATTGGTTTTGCCCCTAAGGGGACGATGTCCTAAATTGAAAATCTTACTATTGTTGAAATTTTACAAAATAAATTAATTGTCCACTCATGTTACTACTGATAGGACCAACGTTTATGAAAAGGAACTTCATAAATGTTTGTTGAGGCGGTGCTACTGTTCCGTCGATTAATTAAAATATCCATTAGTGACAATTAATTTTTAATAGTTTGACATTTTACTTTTGAAGTGTGTAGTTTTTTTAGTTAAATTTTATATGATTAATTTCATACACAATTCATCAATTGATCTTGAAAAACACAAATTGAAAAATCTTCTGCAAAAAGGATGGTATTTACTAACTACCATCCTCTTTGCAATTTCAATATGTTAATGTTCATGAAGGGAAATATGCATCTCATGTCAGACAGTGATGAATAATGAATGTTGCGGGTTTTTATTTTCAGCAAGATTGTCAATTTTGATCACCCTTATAATAATTATCCCATTAATTATTTAATCAACCTGAATATTATGTCAGATACCATTATGCTTCGCTATCTAACTTGAGATTCATATTGCTCTTGTTGGTTTTAATAAATAAATAAATAATAAACAAGCAAAGATTTATATCCTATTTTTTTCCTGTATCTTTCATGTGACCCATGTCCTACCTAAACATCTCATTTCATATATTAGTAGTTGTAATAAGTTTCATAAACATAAGTTGTAATATTACTATTACGAGTTAACGATTAACTTTAACTTCCGTTAAATCATCCGTAAAATAACGCTTTAACGATTGACGAAGTTAACTTTTTTATTAACGGACTAACGATTAACGAAGTTAACTATTTGATTAACGATGCCCAGCTATGGTAATTAGTATGAGATTTATGCTCTAAATACTTACGTATAGCATTGATAAACTTGGGATGAACTTCATATGTAATAAGCGGCACGGGCAATAGCCGTAGATATAACTTTAGAGTGCCCGCGATCACATTGATGTTGCTATAAACACTCAGATCTGCTGCTTCACCGTCTGAAAGAAAACATATAAACTGGTAAGCCAACCAGCAAAATGACATTTTAGGAATGCACTATATCATAAAAAGATGATTTACAAAATCATCTTTTTATTATCTGGGATACAATCCCACTAATATTATAAATGCGAATGTTTGGATGTATGTTACTCAATCACGTCGAAACGGCTCAGAGTTTGTGGTGGTTCGGCCGAAACCGTAAATCATAAACCTTCAGGATACGCCTAGTGTTGTTAAAACAAGCTTTAGCGCTCGAGCGCTGGCGTGCTGTGTTTAGACCCTTCAAACCTTAACCGTTTTGAATTCGAACTTTTATTTTTTTAGAAAAAGGCGGCAAACCAGTGTACAGTCCACCTGATGATAAGTGGATACTATCGTCCATAGACAGCGATACATGCCAACATCAGTTCAAAATGAGAAACGTTGGCAGATTACAGATTAAGGAATGGATTTGGAGAAAGGGTTGGGAAAATAGGATGGGAATGGGCTCTGGTATATCTCACTCACTACCGAAACACGTACGTACATTGGGGAAATATGGTAAAGTAGGAAATGCAGTATATTTCAAGGTAGTCTTCTGTGAGAGAGAGGTAATGTGGCCAGTGAAGTGCGCCCAGCGGCTGTGGGAATGCAGCGTGCATTCTCCCCCTACTAAACTTAAATACAAGGGTTGAAGATCATCAAACATTAAAAATTGGAACTATAATGCTCACTAGCCTTTAATGGTAGTCTTAAAACTTCGTTAGCGTTCACTCAGCGCTCGAGTATCGAGCACTTAACCGTTTTTTACAACACTAAATGAATTCATCAATCCGCCACGCGCCGACGACAACGTGACGTTTTAAGGCCATACATCCCTCATGCACAAGACAATGTACCTCCCATGTACAGCATTAGACGATAAAAGGGCCGGTTAAGATACGAAGACAAAATAAATACCTTTATCAAACGCCATCTTCAAAGCCTCAATCTCATCAGCAAAGCCAGACACCCTGTATATCCCCTCCGAGTCCATTCCCCTCGTTTCTATTTCATTAACGCATTTCTTCACCACAAATGGTAAAGTGCTTGAATGTGCATTTAGTAATGTTGTCAGATCTATGCCAAAAACGCCTCGAAGTTTCTTTAGGTCTGGTATACAGTGGTTCGGAACCCGTTCGGAGCATTTTGAGTGAGCTATGAAACCACAATCTGGAAAAATTATTATTATTATAATATTTTATTTATTTATTATATTTTATTACACAATATCGTACAAAAGGCGACCTTACTGCCTTCTCTACAAGTCAACCTTTGGATTTATCAGAGAAGTTCATTGGGAGATTAAAAAAAAATGGCAAATAAAATATACTACCTACATATACATTATATACACGCTAAAATTTTATATGTTATTACAGCCGTGACGCCCTTTATTATTAAGCGTTAGTTATTGATAATGGTATTGATACCATACCATCAATCAGCCTATGCCTCTCCGCTGCTGTATATAGGCCTCTCCCAAGGCTCGCCACCATGCACGATCCTTGGCACTTCTCATCCAATCGCCACCGGCGAGTTTCTCGGTGTCGGTCTCCGTGGCCGGAGGGCGGCTCACGCTACATTTCCCGGTTAGTTAGTTATCAATTAGATTAGTTAGTTTTGTTATCAAAGCCTAAGGTCAAAATTAAAAAGTATAGATACTACGAGAAAAGTAGTGACTTATGACACCATAAGAATAAATAACAACTGCTTAGTAAGAGAAACTCCCTAGAAATAGAGTATTACGTTTCTTCAAGACAGAACAACACAACATAGTTTTACAAGCATAACATATTTGCATTGACAGAGCACTAAGCAAAACTAAATTATTCATTTAAATACGTAATTTTATCTTTTTATACAAAGTTACCTTCACATTTGACTCCTTGCGCAGTAAAGCCCCACAGGAAATTAGCGCAAAACTCACACCAGTTAAGCCCTTTGAATGTATGTACTTTGAAACTGTGTGATTTTGAATACTTTGTCAGTAATGGATTGTCTTCTAGCGAAGGCGTGAGATCGAATATTGGCTTCTTAACAGTACTGTCTGTAGGTGATTGGCTCTCAGTCTTGTTGGGGATTGGAGGTGGTCTGCTGGAAGATCTAAATCAAGCAAATAATGAAGTTAATGAAAAGTAGAAGATATTTTATAAGAGGAAGCTGGCAGACTACAGACAACCATCTATGTGTGCAGACTGTCGATGAACAACAAACTGAGTCAGTCTGCGTAAGAATGTACGAGTGCTTAAAAACTTTGCTATTGGTTGTAATCGACGTGAGCGGCATAGTATGACTAAATATGCGAGTGTGTGTCGTGTGTACTTACACTCAGTTCCAGTACGTCACTTCATCGAAAAGTGACATTACGCCTTTACTATTCTAGTGATTGTGAACCTGTTCATTCCATAAATTTAAACCATGAACTTTATGAATTAAAAATAAAAGTTTTGTTGTATTCATCACAGTGATGGTGGTAGGCTATGTAAATAGATGATTGCAAATTACTTTATATAACACACTTATGTGACACGCATGACATTTTACTAAAAGTTTTAAATACTCACTGTTGTTTCTGCGATAAAGTATTCAGTTTCCTTCTATTCAATGTAACATATGGACTTTCAGTGTAATTTGCCCTCGAGTTTATCATCTCCAATATGTGACGAGCCTTCAACTCCATATGCATGGTAATAAGACCATCTGCTACCAAATCATACACACAGTCATACCTCTTCTCTTTGATATAGTATGTGCCATCATAGTAAAGCTTGTAGTGATGTATTCTATCATTGAACCTGAAACATTTATTGAATAGGAGAGAGACAATCAAAAATGTTATTGCCAGTGTAGCCAACATTGATTGATAATGAACTGTACCTCGTTTATGCTCACTTACTATGGGTAATAATGCAATATTTTTCATTGTTTCTTAGATATCAATAATAATTAATTTATAATAATAATAATAAAGAATTTATTACAGGCATATGCCCGTATACATAAAAATACACAAAAACAATAAAAAAATGTATAGGTGTTATATATCTATACATTTTTTTAGCAAGACAGAAGCACCTCGATTTCAGAACATTCCTCTCAAGATCTCTGAGAGTTTTGGGATCCTTCCTCGATATTTTGAGCAAAGTCGAGTTTTGAAGTCATCTGGTGAGCAAGACAAAACATTCTAGTAAAAATCTCGGTAAAAAGCTACTTCTTTCCGGGGCAATGCTTGTTGCTTTATAAAGTTCAAGTTAGACCCCACATAAAGTACCCATTGCTAACACCTCTGGGCCGGTGCACCGAAGTACCAGCTGGGCCCTCTTGACTCCGCCAAACGACGCAATATCCATGGTATCAATGGTAATGAACAATAGATGCTAAACACAACAAAATGTAGCAATTACTAGATGTCATACAAAATAATAATATAGTCCGTGGTAGTCCGTGATTACAAGTTATAATACCATATCATGAGTCTCTTCACATCATAATAAGTTATAATAATAATAACAATAAGTTATTAATAATCCCTAGCTTAATGTCATATAATTTTAGTGTCAAATTAGAACAATTGTCAAATAATTCCATTATAATAATTATAAAATGTCTCTATAAACTTTTATACACATTTAGGTCATTAATTGATAGTTAGTCACATTATGACTATGACCTATGACATGTTATGATGACATATTCTATAACATTAAATAATGTCAATTTTACAATGAAATATGTGAAAACAAGAAATTTAATAATATTAGGGGTTAAAGTATGAAATTGCCGATTAGAACTGAAAAATTAAAACTAGTTTTTTTCTAAAATGTAACATATTTATTTAATCAAAATATTTACCCTCATTATCTATACATTGTTGCCATCTAATCGGAAGTTCATTTATGCCTTTGCGATAGAACTCTGGGGATGTAGATTCGACAAACTGTGTGAAAGCATTTTGTACTGCCTCTTGGGAAGAAAATTTTTTACCACGTAGAAAATTGTCCAAATCACGAAAAAAATGGTAGTCCGTTGGAGCAAGGTCTGGCGAGTACGGAGGATGACGTATGGTTTCTAACTGCAGCTCCTGTAGAGTTGCAACGGTTTCTCGTGCAGTGTGAGGTCTTGCGTTATCATGGAGCAATAATGGTGAAGATCGATTCACGAGTCGGGGCTGTTTCAATGCTAGTTTCGCCATCATTGTTCGAAGTTCGGCACAGTAAACATCTGCTGTTATTGCTTGACCAGGCCTGAGAAAGCTATAGTGAATAACACCATGAATAGACCACCAAACAGTTACCATTACCTTCTTATTGGTAAGCTTTGCCTTAGGGCACTGTTGCGGCGTTTGACCTGGGGTCAGTCATTGCATTTTTCGCTTTCGGTTATCGTAAAGAATCCACTTTTCGTCACATGTCACAATTCGATCCAATATTCCTTCATTTCTGTACCGATTCAACAAGGCAACGCAAGTTTCAACACGCGTTTCTTTCTGCAGATCAGTCAAATCATGAGGCACCCATTTTTCATATTTTTTTATCTTATTGATTTGATGCAAATGAGTCAATATTGTAGGTAAGGTAATGTTAAACCATGCCGCTAATTCCTGGGTAGTTTGACTCGATCAGCTTCCACCATCTCCTTCAATTCAGCATTATTCACCTGTGTGGGCGGTCTTCCACGTGGTTCGTTCTTCAAGTCGAAGTTTCCATTACGAAAGCATTTAAACCAAAAACGCACGGTTCGTTCATTAGCAGTCTCCTCTCTAAACGCAGCATTGATATTGCGAGCCGTTTCTGCCGCGTTAATTCCGCGTCGGAACTCGTATTCAAAGATTACTCGAATTTTCGAAGTATCCATCTTTCCCGTCTAAGCTGAATAAAAAAAACATTTGAAAGTAGAAAATCGAATGTTGCACATTTTTTAAAACAAGAACCTCATAGGTATCATGTGAAAAAAGTTTCGCTCGCAAATCTCACACCATGAAGGTTTTATGTCAATTCAAAGTATCTATTACTATAAAACGGCAATTTCATACTTTAACCCCTATTATTACTTAATGCTCTAAAAAAATATTTATTAATGTCAATTAGTTTCTAGAAATTCCTTAACATATAATATGATTTAAGAATTAAAATGTTGTACCCACAGTTTTTTAAAGAGTGGTAGTTTTAGTACCTTAAACTCATCAGATAGATCTCATCAGATTCATGATTAGAATAATATATTGTTTTGTAGCCATAACATAAGTATGTCGTTTTTAAAGCGTGAAATGGTATGATATAATATAATATTTATGATATAATCTTATTTTTCCGTCATCACTTGGATCGTGGTCCTCCTGGATGGCAAAGGAAGCCGCCAGTCTCTAGGTATCAATGGTACACTCTTTGAACAGCAAAATGGCTTAAATGATGTTGTGAGCTCACATTTCGCTGACTAAGCCCAGACTGAAGAAGTGTCACAGTTTGAGCAGCTATTCAGGCACAGTATCCATAATTTTAAAGTCAAAATATGTTCAAATCACAGGAAAAACAATTTTATTGAAAAACAACACCATTGAATCAAAAAAAGCCTTGAATAACTCAAAACACAGGTGCAATATCAATGTCGATTTTTAATATATTGTTTAGTACACTACTACATAGGTCTATGCCAAGGTGTATGTAAAATGACTGGGCTTGAAGTGTCTGTGAAGTTTAATCAAATTGATTTATTTTTTGATTATCACAATTTCATTACTGGGTGAGTGGTGTCGGTGGTTAGAATAGCACCATTCTACCTCTTCCCATGGGTGTTGTAAAAGGCGACTAAGGGATACAAAGCTGCTACAGCAAGCCCTTAGGCACTACACCACCTCTAAAAGAGTGGACTCGCTAACCTGCTTGGCCAGCATGGCTTTTTAAGGCCATACATCCCACATACACAAGACAATGTGTATAACGAGCCATGTCCAACAGTGGATGATAAAAAGACTGGTTACAATATTTACAGTAGGTAAAATTCTCATTAAATACATTTTTTTTATTTACATATTTGAATAGCAGTCGATTTGCATAATTTGAGTGTTTGTTGTGTATTTTAATTAGTCTCTTAATTTTCTAGTTGGCTAGTTAGCCTAAAATTGATTCTGTTTTTATAAACCAATATTTTTTCCAGGGCTGGCTAAAAATATTCCAAATTAAGAACTAACGATTCCGGTGCAGTTACTACTTGTCAATTTGTATGACTGTTTCCTCTTACAGTATTGAAATTATGATTTTAATTTCAATCTATAGGAGCTTGTTCAGTCAAAACATAAAAATTAAATGTTTACCTCCATGTTAGCGTATAGAAATCATTATATTCATTCCCTTTTCTAATTAGAAACGATCCATTTGCTTCGCCTTCCAACAACTGAGTAGCTTCTTTATGACCCATTATCCCATGGTATTCTTTACCATAAAACTCCGGCCTATCTATACAGTTTACACAAACCAACCTCTTTGGTTTCGGCGCTTCCATTTGTATACGATATACTGCAATAATTATGTTTAATTTAGTTAAAGCAGAAATATTTTCGGCATCATATGAATTACGATCGATAAGACAGCAACTTACATTCTGGCTTCCAAATATTTCTAAGGTTCTCCATGTAAAATATTTATTTTTATGAGCTCCTTGAATTAGTTTAATTAATTTTATCGTTAGTGTGTCAAGGTATAATGTAAATGTGGAAGCGTACTAGCGTAAACAATTTAGAAATAAAATAGAAAACGTAAACAAAACTTTGATGTTACAATGACGTCAGTGACGTCTGTTTGTAAGTGACATTTACGAAGATACCTGTTCATGTTCAACAACTACAAAGAATCTGACAAATGAAAGGTGTGATTTGGAAAGAGCGGCAAATTAAAAAAAAAATGATTATCACTTATTATCACTAAAAATAATTTAGATACGTACCTACATGAATTGAATGCTAGACTAATTTTATAATTCTCCACTGAGTAAAGTGAGTAGAGATGAAGGATTCTGCTTAAACACTAACAACTATGACACTATTGAAATGTTTTTACGTAATTTTTCTAGAAATTTAGCTAAGAAACTTCATTTTGTTACCCGTTATCACAAGATTGGTGACATAACATTCCGAACACTATAGGTACCTAAGTAACTATTCTGCAAATAATTAATGACCTATACATATCTTTAACTATTTAAAGACCTACCTGACATAATTTAATTAAGGATATGTCCTTATTTAAATTATTAGAATAGTAGGATTATTAGGATTAGGGTGCACTTGCAATCCAACAGCCGCTGAGCGCACTCGACTGTCTTCGTTACCCATCTCTCACAGAAGACTACCTTGAAATGTACTGTATTTCCCACTTTATCCTATTCCCCAATGTACGTACGTGTTTAGGTAGTGAGTGAGATATGCCAGAACCCATTTCCATCCCATCCTATTCTATCCCTCCCCATTTTCACAACCCTTTCTCTAAATCCATTCCTACATCTCCAAAGGTAGGTAGCGCGTCCGGCGGCGTGCCAATGTTTGTCATTCTGAAGTGATGTTGGCATATTGTATCGCGGATGTCCATGGGCGACAGTATCCACTTACCACCAGGTGGACTGTTGGCTCGTCTGCCATCTTCTTCCTGTAAAATAAATCTGAATTAATGTCGGCAGCCTTCTTATGCTATAAATGATAAACGGGCTGTAAACTATCAAAAGCAAAGACAGTCGATATAATCTACAGTAAAATTAAAAAAAGTATCAATTTTATTAACAATAAGTACCCTGCGACATATGTGTTTCTATAGGGTCTGTCTGTTTTCTTTATATATCCGCCTTGTTTAGACTTATTTTAATGTTCTAAAATTGCTACGCCCTGACAGTTTACATGTATCTGGGTAATTACTGTCTACCGATATGTAATTCAAACCATCTAAATGTACGCAAATAAATAATGAAATAAATTTTGTAATAAATATAAATAATATGCATATTGGCAGTCAATTAACGCGAGCATCAAAAGCAACACTAATGTGTTTTTACCTTTTACCTATATCATACCATACCATCAGCTTGTGTCTCTCCACTGCTGGGTATAGGCCTCTCCTAAGGAGCGTCACCACACACGGTCTTCCGTTCTTCTACTACCAGCCACTACCAACGACTCTCTTCGTCACTCCACGTGCCCGGAGGGCGTCCCACGCTACGTGGTCTCCATTCGAGGACTCGTCTCCTCCATTGGTTATCGGTCCTGCGACATATATGGCCCGCCCACTGTCACTTCAGCTTGCTCATCCTTTGAACTAGGTATGTCGGCAACCTTAGTTCTTCGACGAATCTCCTCGTTACGGATTTTGTCCAGTAGAGAAGCTTCGAACATAGCTCTCTCCATCGCTCGCTGAGAGACTTTATATTTGTGAATCAGGCCTGCCGTCAGAGACCACGTTTCACGTCATACGTCATAACGGGCAGGACGCACTGATTGAATTAAGACTTTTGTCTTCAATCAAACATTGTGGTATAGGTGACGAAAAGATGTGACCCATTTTCCCAAATGCTGCTCAACTGTCGGCCTCTCGGCTAATCTAACTGGATTGACTGTTCAAGATAGATATATTCGTCCACAACTTCTAGCGATACTCCCTAAACGCTGACCGGTCCAGGGACGACACGTTCGTTGAACATGACTTTTGTCTTATTCAGATTCATCCCAAGACCAACACGTCGCGAGGTCACATTGAGGCCGTTTAGCATACAACTCATCCTCCAACAACTCTACTATGATGACGATGTCTTCCGCGAATCGAAGGTTGGAGATGTGTTCGCCGTTGACTATGACTCCGCATTGTTTCTAATCCAGCATTTTAAATACGCCTTCCATTGCGTTCGTGAACAGTTTCGGGGATAATACATCCCCCTGTCTCACTCCCCGACGCTAATGAATTGGGTTAGTCTGATAGTACTGGATTCTGACTGTCATTGTCGCGGCTTTGTATATATATTTCAATATCTCGATATATCGTCAGTCGACTTGGCAACGTTGTAAGGATTTCCGGAACAGCTTCGATTGAGT
Source organism: Sesia apiformis (assembly GCA_914767545.1). Classification (NCBI taxonomy): domain Eukaryota; kingdom Metazoa; phylum Arthropoda; class Insecta; order Lepidoptera; family Sesiidae; genus Sesia; species Sesia apiformis. The sequence continues at coordinate 5,293,880 of OU611968.1, forward strand.
CAAAGACTTTTTCGTAGTCCACAATTGCGAGACAAAGTGGCCTATTATATTCTGTAGTCTTTTGTATAATTTGTCGCAAGGTGTGGATGTGGTCTGCGGTACTGCAGCCTCTTCGAAACCCAGCCTGCTCCGGAGGCTGGAACTCATGTAACCGTCGGGCGAGACGGCTCCATAGAATAGAATAGAATCGCCATAGAATCACTCGATTTCGGCGAAAATCTCTGGTCTCGAGGACAGGCCACCACTATCGTTTCTGAGAATCGTCAGATGACCATCTCCATGATCATGTTCATTTTCTTTACCTATATAAAGTAGTCGTGGGTATCCACGAGTCCTCGGAGTGTTTCGGCTCACTTAATCCGGCTCCGCTCGCGGATCCGACTCCTCTTAACGATTCCTTAACTCCTTTGATTCACCTACTTATATTTTGTAAGAGCTCGAGAGCGACTCATTTCGCTGTGCATCATGTTCGTTCATGTAACTCAGCAATTCAAAAATGAACGGAATAAACAACTCCTCGGAGTCGATAACAGTTAGCCGGAATCATTAAGAGTTTCGGCTCCGCTCGTGGTGTCGGATCTTTCGATTCATTGAATCCGGAGTTACCCATCGCTAATATAAAGTGAAAAATGATTTTTTTAATTAGCGCGTTTGATCTAAATTACCAATAATACCGTACTTAGTGCAAATGAACATAATTTTATTTCGGTGGATACTGTACCTACTTGCAATATCAATACGAAAATTAATTATTTACCCGTAGTATTTACTTGGAGGCAATAAATGTCAGTAATTTAGTCAATGTACACTTTAATCACAAGTAACCCGTATTGTAAAATGTAAAGTTATATCAAATCTAAAGATGTAAAATAATTTTGGCAATGACCAAAAACGATTATTCGAAATTTATGAAGGTATGTTATGCGGGCTTAATTAGTATAATTCTACTTGGTACTTGTTTTTATTAAATAAGTGGGTACAGTTTATTAACTGTTTTCAAGTCCAGAGAAAACTTGTAATTTTCTATAAGTTTTATTCGGGCTTGAAAACACTGATTTTTTCGTTTTTTTAGTGCATAATTCAAATAACAGTTGCTTTATTGGTTCGGTAACTAATAAACCGTTATTATAAAGGTTGGTTTCTGTAAATTAGTAAGAAAAATAAAGGCATGAACGGAGCGGTTTTCTTGAACAGTTGCTGAAGTCTTTGAAGTCGATCTGACTGACTGTCCGTCTGTGACCCAGCACTCGCTCGCCACGCAGCACTTATCTTATCAGGGGTGGTCATCTACTTGGATTGCATATCACTTCAATCCAATAGGATCTTTTATGTACCTATAACTATATTTTCTACTATTGGTTCCCGAATATAAAACCCATATACTTCGGGATATCCGTCTAGAAACCTGTACCTAGCCTTCTAATTCTAGTTTGTGATAACCTCTACTATTCTGTATCTCGCCAGATCGTCGCATTTGCACATAAGATGCATCGTGGACGCTTCTTCCTTGATGCAGGCTCTGCAGATGTTTTCAAATATATTACGCTCATTCCGATATATTGTAGGTATATAGTAGATCTAGAGTAATATACAGATAATAATCCCATTCAGATTCCTAACAAATATTTATGTTTAAATGTGTGTCCACATAGGACCGAACGCGGCACCCCTCGCATACCAGCCAACGGCTACCGGCTGGACTAATGGGGTCGTCAAGCACGTAAGTAGGTACATATAGCACTGCTTGAACGTGCTTGAACTGCTGATCTGCCTGCCTTAGTGGCTTCCTTCGATGGTATCGTGACGATACTGTCAAAGAATTAAGAATAGGAGATAATGGCCCTTAATGACATCAGGGAAAGTGTGGCTCCCTGCCACACCTACGTAACATGTATGTGTGAGACTTTCATCGGAATCGGACGACTGAACTGTAAAAAATTTAATTGTAGTCTTTACAAATAAATACTCCATATGTAAGAAAATAATAAGTATAGGTAGGTACTAATGTTGTAATGACCTAAGTAAAAAAATTGATGTTTATTATGTTAATCAATAATTAGTTATCTCTTAAGTTCTACAAAATTCTACTAAAAACCCCGCTCGATATTGTCATATGTGTTTTTTTATTTTGAAGTTTTGGAATATGACATTTGGTCTTAACTACATAAATTTCAAGGAGGTAAAATACACTGAGACAGTAAATTTTCGTCTAGACATAAATAAACATGAGTTTTAGATAAGGCGATAATTTTCCACAGGTGGTGCCCATTTATTAACCCTATCTAGTCGTCAGCTTGCTGCTTCCTTTCCCCCATTGATAAAATCCACTTAATTTACTTTTGTAGCTCTTTTAAAACATGTATATAAAGTCGTTGCAATGTCTGTGATAATTTAGTTATCATTGACACTTGAACTAAAGTTCTCGTGACTTATCTAATTACTCTTGTAATTTATAAATCTCTGACTTCGATCTTCAGTTCTTCGATCTCATTTTTTTTATTAAAATTAAGTATGTTGCCAGTTCGAAAAAATATTTTAACTATAGTTATTCAGGTGGTCAGTCTTAATTTTATTCACTGTTGGATTTTAAACGACATAAATGTTTCGGCAAATGCTCTCCGCGACGACAATGTAGACTATGGCGACTATAATGACTATGACGACATCATAGCTTCAAATCGGATCGCCTTGATTTTCCCAGGTGAGATTTTTATTTTTTATTATTTTCACCATGGACCATATGTAATGTCAAAAGCGGAATTAAAAGTTCAGATGTTATCATCGGGGTCTAATTATTCAGATTTTAACATTCTAATGAAATTTAAAAATAACACGCTTGTATATTTTTCTTGTTTGATACTTTAGTGAAATCTTTAAAAAATAACATAATATTTAATTGCTTTATCTTAAAAATCTATTTGAGCTAAAATCTCTAAAAGCTACATGTTTCTATTTGAACGGTATCTAGAAACAATGAAATTTTTAGTTCGAAAATCTTAACCTATGTCCCTAACAACAAGGTCCATTATGGTCCATTTGCTCATTAACATCATATATTAATACAGTCTGTAAACAGTAAGAGACCTTTAATTGGTCAAGCGAGAGCTTGCATAAATATTATTTTTATTGTTTTGTTTTTTTGTGATTATGATTGGGTATTCATTCCCACTTGGCTCAGCGAATTCATCAAACGAAAGAAAAACATAAGATCATTTGAGTACTAAAAATTATAGTATTCTTTTATACCTAAGTATATAATCGGTACAGTATATGAGTTTTCATATACCTGTAATAGGCATAGGACGTCACTTAATCTAGCGACAGCCTATTTGGTAAATATTATTTTGTTTTTAATTTGGTACTGTAATGACACAGTGTTGTCACAGTGCACACAGAACACGCACGGTATTTTACGAATGTCAACAATTTGCAGTATACCGTCACTGTCCACACTGTAGGTACTCGTCAACCGTCTCTCGTCCGCCTCACTATATATATATATATATATATTTAATTATTTCATTCTTGTGGTCATTTAATATAACAGTATGAAGGGTGATTACAGTTTACTTGCCCAACCTTCTGATACACCATCCACCTAAAACGAAGAACCAAGAACATAACAAAGTACCTCCACATTGGTGACTCCCAATAAATAATGAACATTTAATGAATTGAAAAATGCGAACGCGTTTGGACTTTGAACAGTGGAGATTGTGGGCAGGAGACGGCTCCCTCTTTTTCCTTCAGGAGTATAAAAATCAAGCAGTAGCAGCTTAGCAATCTGACGATCAGCTAAGGTTACATTGTTATCGTTAGCATAAAAGACTACATATGGAAAAATAAGTGCAAACAAGCAGTGCCGCGACTGAACCGTCGTCGGCACGTGTAGGTACGAGAAAATCACCCGGCACGGTTGCCACGTGCTGTTGACTACGCCATTTGGAAACCACATTATTGCGTTGCAAGGTTATTGGTGTCGGATGCACAGGTACATACTGCTAACCGGCAGAAGAGAACCCAAATTATGAGTTTTTTAATATATGCACTGGATTATGGCAAAGGAAACATGTTTAAATGTCAACCACTTCAGCCTCCTAGAGGCCGGCGACATGGTCATGACTGCACTACGATGTCTGGTTGGCAGGACTACCGACGTAGACGGCGTGGATCCAGGGGTATTCATAAATAATAATTAGTAAAATCTTCCTCATAAGTGGGTGCAGATTTTTGTAGTAGCCTCGGAAACGTCTTAGTTCGGTACTGTCAGTGATGATGATCATCGGGCTAATAGAGATATTAACCAACGGTAGTACATCATGTCGCAGTTGTTTTCATTCCGAGATGCATATTCATAAACGCATTTAAACTTTTTTAAAAACTAAAAAATATAAAGGCGTTGAATTAGTAATGTTTATTAATGAAATAATTAGTAATGAAATAAAACACCAGCTACCTTGGTTTAGTGTTCATCAGAATGCTTAGTAATGTTTTCTACAATGTGACCTACTATTGGATGTAACCTACTTGCCTTTTTTTGTAAAATTTTTGTTTAAGCAATTGACTACTGTAGGGACACAGTGTTGACACAGTGCACGCAGAACACGCACGATATTTTACGGATGTCAGCAATTTGCGGTATAGCTTCACTTTCCACACTGTGCTCGCCAGTCGTCTCTCGCACGCCTCGCGATATGTAGATTTAAAATTCCCAATTGGCTCCAGTGAGTTTATCAAACGCAAGTTTCCTACATAGATAATAATATACCTTAAAATAATGATTAATATTCGCTGTTCCGCCCCGTGCCCACTGCGGACGCAGCCTAAACATTGGCGGTGCATTCGAGTGCGTGGCAAAGTCTGTCATTTATCCACTTAGCACCAAGTGATCTGACTGCTTATTTGCCACCTTATTTCTATATAAAATAAATTAAAAAAAAACGTTTTTTAAAAACGTTTTATGCAAGCCATATACTAAAACGAATAAAATAAGTTTATACTTTTAGTTAGAAATATTTCTCAATCTATCCATTTCAAGTAACGCATCATTACGGTAGAAAGTCATGTTTTGTTTTGCAAAGTTTCATGTGCATGCTACTAACCGTTGAGGAGTGCCCTCATGAGGAGACAAGCCTGGCTGCAGCATCAGTTCATGGTAAAGATCATGTTTAGCTATCAAAATTAAACGTATATGCAAAGTTTCGTGTCCGTGCTACTAACCATTGAGGAGTGCCCTCATGAGGGGACAATCCTGGCTGCAGCATCAGTTCATGGTGTAGATCATGTTTAGCGATCAAAATTAAACGTATATGTAAAGTTTCGTGTCCGTGCTACTAACCGTTGAGGAGTGCCCTCGTGAGGAGACAATCCTGGCTGCAGAATCAGGTTATTTCTATCATTTTAGTGTATTGTCATCAGAACTGAACAAGCATGCAAAATTTCAAAGTCGTAAGTTTAGAGGAAGTGGTTCAAATTTGGCTTGCAAGATTTGTCCCAAACATACTAACAAGTGAAGTTAAATAAAAGCTTGTAAAGAAGGGTGGTTTTGGTTTAGTTCAATGTGTTATTATAACTTCACGATGTAATCATACCCATACATTTATTATTATTATATTGTATCGGAATGCACTTAAATCGTACCTACTTAAATCGTGCTCCTGAAGAAGGTTTATAGGAAGTAATTTGTGTAGTGAAGGTCTCGTGCACGTCGCTTTAGTTCCGGAGATTTTCACGGTCGACTTCTCACCAATTGTACTTTTTTATCGGTTTAGTATTAGTTTACTGAATGCTGCGAGTCAAATACTCTGAAGATAGTACATAAATTTAGGCAGTGTCGCAAACAAAAAATCATAGAATTGTAGATCAATCAAAAACCAAAAACTCGCAAAGAAGATATGTAGAATATAATATGAACAATTACTTTGGCAAAAGAACTCGTAAATACATTATTCCTAAATTATTTAACCAAATTAGTCCAACTGTGGAACAGTGCAGTGGTAAACAGGTATTTAAAAAAAGGCTAAAAGCGATACTGTTAAATAAATTAAATATAGATACCTAGAAGTGTACTTACTAGTAGTACTCATGGATGTAGTACTCATGGATTGTACATATATATACTTGTTCACATCGTAGACAAGTTGTTAATTAATTAAGCTAACCTAAGTGGGTAAGACACGGAAAGTTAAAAGTTGAGAGCGCACTATTCGCCAACAAACTGTCATCAGTTTGGCGGAAATATATGTATACCTACTATTTAAGTTTCTTTTGAATAAATAAATAAAAAAAAAATAAAAAAAATTAATATGACTCGACGATTCATATTTCTATTAATTTGAAACTACGGAAGACTTAGTTTTGGGCTTTACTGCTTCGAGAACGACAAAAAAGTTAAATTCTAATATAAATCTTACAAATAAAGTGAAAATTGTGAAACGATTTTGCTATTTTCAATATTAGCTTATAGATAGGTTGCAGGGCAAAACTTGTGATGACAAAGAGGTTTAGGCTCAATGGTTTTGGTAGTCCTATACGATTAATTTCATCATTTAGTTATTTATTATACCCATAGGACCGAAAATAATTGAACACTATTGCTTCTAATGTCCTTTCTCAGATCGCCGGGTACTTATTGTGATACAAGCTTGTTCAGTAAACTCCATCTCACCAAAGCACTTATTTAGGCGAAAGAGCGTAAAATGATCGGACCAATTCTTATTAAGAATAAGATTACTAATTTACGTTTAATGTAGATCAAATTCAATCTACATTCAATGTAGGTAGATTGAATTGTATAATTATTTCATCTTTATTTCCTTGTGTGTTTTATGTATTTCTTTCGTTTTTTGGTTTCTTGTGTATTTACAAGTCTTGCTACTTGAAATAAATACATAATAAGATTTTTAAAATAGGATTTTTTTTAAAATATGTTATAATGTTTTGTAAAATCAGCAATATATCTTCTCATGCTTAGTGGTAATAAGTATACTTGTGTAATAAGTATACTCGTAGTAGTACATAACTTCAAAACATTCCTGTTTACCTTCAGAAGATTACTAAACGTCATACTTAATGCAGGCACTAAATGGTGCGGTCCAGGGAACGTGGCCAGCAACAACGAAGACTTGGGGGTAGCGCAAGAAGCAGACAAGTGTTGTAGAGAACATGACAACTGTCCAGATCTCATACCGGCCGGAGAGACCAAGTACAACTTAACTAATGATGCCTATTATTCGCGGTAAGTACCTAATACGTCCCGATATTAAATCAAGGCCAGGGTTCAGACTCACGACCTGACGAATGAGACTCGGCAAAAATATTTGGGAAGAGACAATTTCTTAATCCTGACGTTTCAGCGTCATACCAGTTATGCGTACAGTACTGAAATGCGGCCTCTGACGGTACTTCTAATTTATAAGTTCAAAGTCGCTCAGCTACTCGTATCTATGGAGAAAGCTATGCTTGGAATTTTTGTGCGGGACACGAAACGAGGAGGAATTAAAGTAACCGACGTAACTCATAATCAGCATGCTGAAGTGGCAATGGGAAAGCTATATTTCCCACATTACCAATAACTGGTGGGGTAGACGAATAGAATCTTCAAATAGAAGCTACGTACCGGGAAGCGCAGTGTGGGACGCCCTGCGGGCTAGGTGAACAGGCCACTTGAAGCTCGTCGCTGGTGGCTGGATAAGAAGAGCCGCAATGGTGACGAGCTTTGCAGAGGCCTGTATCCAGCGGTGGAGAGACATAGGCTGATGGTATTGTATATTATTTATTTATATACTTTATTGTACTCACAAATGATAAAAATAATTACAAAAGAAAATTCTTATTAGGATATTTCTACCAGCAAATCTGGTAATTTTAGCGTCTGGTATGATAATTTCATAATATTTTATACAATATCGCTCCTCATATATTTTTTCTGTATATTTTATTGAAATACCAATTAATTAATTGTAATTCACTAAAACATTACACAGAAAATAAGTCATATTTTTTTAGAGTCGTCTTTCAATGCGCGTCATTTCGCTCCTTATATAAACAAACAAGCCCAGTGAGGCGCGTTTTGTTTACTCCAATTTACTATATTTATTAAGCCGATAACTGACTGATAATAAACAGCACTTTATTCGTATTATAACACAACAAACACTTCGTTTAGAGAAAAATTAAGAGCATTCGGCTTGATGAGAAAGGTTTTATTTTTCATAAAGCGATTTCGATTTTACTATAATAAATAATTTATTATTCTGTTTATGTATAAATAGAAAATCTCAGATCCGGACAACAAACTAGTTCGCTATCGCAATCTAAGAGTTAGAGGTTAACAATAATGTGATGTTCTTTCTTTAGCTATCCGTCTCCCATATTATCTCTATCTCACTCTAGTCTCATCTATTATTTATGGGCCGGTGACCGATGGTCGGTTCCACAAGCTACGGGTTCGTGGCAAAAAATGATTTTAGACCATACAGTGCGCGGTTGTCTCTACGAACGCTGAGTGGTTGCAACTTGCAAACCGCCTGTGGGATCGTCGACAATTCGTGGAGTGCGTCAAGAGATAACCTTCAAAATTTCTGACTTGAGTGTTTAGTATGAGGCGACCCTATGTAGGTCGTAACTTGTGTAGACATGCTGGCTCCTTCCTATCTCCAACTTTAGAAAAAGGTGGTACTGCCGCAGAAGTGGTTGAAAAACGCAAGGTCCTCTGGTATCGAATTCCTTTTGGTATCGAAACTAGACTCGTGGGGATAGGTGCATAATCTCCAGCATAGTGTAACTCTTAACATATCTCCAGGATAATGTCACAAGCACGCGGGGAACCTAGCCACAAGGTCCCTAATCTTTATAACATATACCATACTATTCCTCCACAAAATATATTCGATATCTTTCAGGTTAAGCTGTGAATGCGATGAGAACTTTCGGAAGTGTCTCCACTCTACCAACAGCACGGTTGCCAATAAAGTGGGCACTGTTTACTTCAATGTAATCGGTACACAATGCTATCGTCAAGACTACCCCATTAAGGGATGCAAGAGGAAAGGCGGGTAAGTGATATTTAATGAAATAAACATATACCTACGAATATACCACTAATACACAAGCAGTGTCGTAGCTAAGGTTATGAGCGCCCAGGGCAAGATTTGAATTTTGCCCCCCCCAAAACTTATTTTGTAGAAAGAGAAACAATACAATAACTTTAAAGTGCAATTAAGTTACGAGTATTTGCAATTTAAGACATTTAGACATTAAGTAGATATGAAATCACTGAAATGTGAAAATATGTTAAAAGTTTACTTTTCTGGCTTTTTCTGAGGCCAATTTGTTAATTGTATGGTCTACATCAATACTTTTTGCAATGTCATACTGAATCGATAGTATAGCGAGATTACTCAAACGTTCTTGACCAATCTGCGATCGTAAATATTTTTCACAGCTGGCAGAAGTCACAGGTAGCGTCAAAGCTAGGTATCACTAGTTATCACAATATAGGAATAGCAATTCCTATATTGTGATAACTGGTCACTAAGCCATATTCTTCATGGCAATTAAGAAGTGCAATGTAATCCGCATTTTTTAAATCAGGCAATAATGATTTTATTTGGTGTTTGTAGCTTTCAATCTCTAAACATAACTCGTTGGCATTTCAATCATTTTTGTATTTTAATTCGAGATCTGCTGCGGATTTCTATAGTTCTTCAGTGGAGGTTTCGTGTAACGAAAGTCCTGTTAGGAAACCAAAATCAGCTAAACTTTGAAATCTCCATCCCATTTGCTGAATAAGTGTGTCCAGTACACAGTAAAGCTGAATTTTAAACTTTTGAAGTGGAGTCATTATGGCCGTATCATGGTTGTTCTGACAGAGTATGATAGATGTATTTTCTGTATGAGGTATGAGTGTGACAAAAATGTGTAAAAATATCTCCTCTGAGGGGGAGAGTGCACGCTGCAACCAACCAAAATTTATCCAACAGCCGCCGCGCGCGCTCGACTGACCACATTACCCCTCTCTCACAGAAGACTACCATGAAATGTACTGCATTTCCCACTTTATATTATTTCCTTAATGTACGTGCGTGTTTCGGTAGTGAGTGAGATGTGCCAGAGCCCATTCCCATCCTATCCCTCCACATTTTCGCAACCCTTTCTCCAAATCCATTCCTATAGCTCCAAAGGTAGGCAGCGCATCCGGGGGCATGCCAACGTTTGTCATTTTGGACTGATGTTGGCATGTATAGCGAATGTCTATGGGCGACAGTAACCACTTACCATCAGGTGGACTGTATCCTCGTCTGCAGCCTTCGTACATAAAAAAAAAGTTATTTTTTACCGACTATGTTCACTCTCAGGCCGCTACGTCTCATAAATATGTCTACTACAAGTAGTAAGCCCTTGCACAGACCCCAGTTTATAAGGGGTGCTATAGCATAAACACCATTACCAGTCAGTAGACGCATGCTCTGGTCATTGATTTTTGAGGTGTAAATAGAGTTTAGGCTTGTAATTTTGCTAATAATATAAATTGATTGCACGTCTAAACAAAACATGAGCCACTGCTCAATTTGTCCACTGGCTTCTGTGGCAAAACCGTCGCAGTTCTAAGTGCTAGCGTGAGTCATGAAGGTGCCGGCATTTTGCAACCAATATCCAGCGCTCGTAAGTTCATGACTGGTTGCTGAATAGTTACGACCAGTAAAATACTTCGCGACTTACTAGCGGTCTGAAGTATTGGTCACAGCGAGCAGGTTCCAGGTCCAGTAGTTAGTTTTTGAGTTTAGTTTACCCCTGACTTATGTTAGTATAGACAAGTCAATAAGCTTTTAAACTTTCAGTATAAACTAAAAGGTTTTTGATCATAATTTACTTGACATGCAACGAATTTGCAGTAATCCAGAAATTATATTTTTTTCAGATGGTTCAACAAAAAATGTCTGATGTACGAATATGACACAAGCGGTAGTCAACAATACCAGTGGTTCGATGTACCAAATTATTGACATCAGTCGTTCAAAGCTAGGTATATTTAATTTAATTGTATTAAGTATAGTGTAATTTAATTGTATAACAGTAAATTTCACTGTACATAACAAAATTAAATTGTATTAAATTATGTAATTTAATTGTGTTATAATGTTATTTGTGTAAAAATACAATAAATAAAGAAGCGGCACTTGTATTATTTATTTTGTCTCAGCGTATTTCATTGGTACATTATTAGAGATTTATTCATTATAGTGTTGCCATAATAATTCATTGTTAAATATAATATACAACTTTTTATATTAAATTATGCACACATGAATGCACGATTAATATACATAATAATTATTATTTCGTATAAATAACCATACACGTAATTACATGTCGTGTTAAAAGATATGAATACAGATTTATAACAATGTATAAACAAGTGAACAACTTCGAACGGTGTAAGAAATAACGCTAGAATAATAATTAATGATAGAAAAACTTCAAATACAGGTTATACGTAGATATGTAGCACAGTGCTTAGCTAAAATATTTGACCCCAGGCGCACGCATGATTATGTACAACATATTAATAATATACATACATAGTTATACATTACGTATTGTGGACTAAACAGTGGGGTTACATGTTATACAAGAATTGTTTATACTAGGAATCGCAAGCTATATCTGTATTTTTATACGTGAAAAGTTTTAAATACACGAGAATGTTGTTGGATAGATACGAAGCGATATAAAGGACTTAAAAGAGAATCCCTTGTACGAAGTGAGCAATCTCGAAATAGCCTACAATCCAAGCGACCTTAACGCTCAATATGTACAACAACAACTTTAGAACAATTTAAATTATTTAGATTCAACCAACGTCGCTTTAACCATTTCCCCTTTAGACACGAAAAATACGATACATACAACATATGTTTATCGAATATCGTGTTACATTTACGATAAATGTTTAATTCAACTTTCTTTCCAAATAGGCTTATATTCAAACATTCGTTACAGAAAACGAGTCCATATTTATTAAGAATTATAGGTAGTTGTTGCATCTCACAAAGTCCCTCTTCTTATTAAACGTGTTAAGCAGTCGATTGAAAGTAGAACCCCACCAAAGTTAATTGTCTAACGGTTTCATAATATTGTCACATTTGTTTGTACTATTATATTTAAAACGTTATTCATATATTTTAACTTGAACGGGACTTCATGAGTTGGAAAAACTAAATGTAACATAATTATAAAATAAGAAGATTTTATCAAGCAGTCTTTCATCGGTTATATGTGACAATATTGTAAATAAACAATAGTATTATTATTATGGATATATGTGAAAATATAATTAAACACTGTTGATCTAGAATTAAATAAAAAGATTACAAAGATCCCATTCATAAATTTATTTTATAATAGTAAAAGACGAAATTAATTAATACGGTCGATATATGAACTGCTGTATAAAATTGTATGTCATCATGACGACACAACTAATCGGGCAACTAGTCGTTGGCGACTACCAAGCTCGTTGTTTCAATTATAATACTAGCTAAGATACTGAATCATTACAATTTGTACTCGTAAAAAAGTACGAGACTTAAGAAATACGTTTTGCAAGTAACTAGTTGCACGACTGGTCGCCAACAGAATCTAGTAAAAAAAAAATCTGAATCAAGTATTCCTATTTAAATAAAACGATTCATGGAAGTAAAAATAATTCAGAAAAACTGTTAACGAATTAAATTAAATTGATTAAACTTTACTAAGTGATAAATGACGTAGTACTTTATTTAACATGTATAATATTATTATAAGAATGATAAAGATGGTATCACGTCTACTATCACAGAATATTATTATTTCGAGAATTTTAAGATGACAGCGTATATATTAAAATACTTACACAACTTGCTATTAAACCACAGTAGTATTATGTTCAAGTTCACATTTAAACAGACGACTAATTTTAATTAGACCATTTAATTCTAATCGTCTGTTAAAATTTTAGATGATTTGCGAATTAACAGCTTAGACTTACATTTCAGCTGAGGATTTCCCACATTCTTGTCGGATAACTTAGTTCGTAAATTTGCATTGCATCACATTTACAAAATAATTCATCCCAATATTGCGTGTAAAACAATTTCAGGTGACGATTTATAATTTGTTTTCATAAGAAATATATTATATTAATTTCTTAACGTAGCTGTGTTACTTAGGGAGTTGCTTACATAGATGACATTGTAGTATCGTCCGACTTTTTAGGTTCTGATAGTAAAATAACTTAGTTACTCATTGTTAAATATTCGAGCATTGTCGATACTCCATAATGTTATCAGTTAACTTGCAATAGCTTGAAGTCTTTTGAATTTATTCCTTGGTCAGTAGGACGGCTGTAACAGGACAAACAGCTTTTGTGATTAATTTCACAAGAGATGAACATTATTTTTTTCAACTTTATATGTAGTTTCAAAATTGCAAAACGCTCCCACAACCAAATTATTCATTATGCTATGATCTAAAGAAAGGTACTAAGTTTTGTAAAAGTTTATTCTGTTAGGGAAACTCACAGCTAGCGATCGAAAACATAATTATAGTAGAAAATCACAACAATTCTATGCCACGAGGATTGTGAAATAACAACTAGACAATAACTTTATATAATTTCATACCTATACATACGACATAATGCAGTTACAATGCAATAATGTGTAAACAACTCACTCAATATATGTATAATAATCTAACAGACGGACAGGAGTCCCAGAGGATAGAAAACATTAGATACACGACTAACTCGGTGTTTAAACTCCAACCGTGGGTACTATCGAGACAGCACTAACATTTGAATATTCACTAGACTGTGCGTTTATTGATTTTTTTTTAAATATTTACATGTCTTATAGTACTCCCGCAAAGGTGAGTCATACTGCCCGTAGTAGAAAAATTGCGAGTAAGACTCGGCTGAATTCCATACCGCCACCGGATACGTGGGTTGCCACAAGAGGCCGCGCTAGGGAGACAGCGCCCTCACGCGGCGGCCGTTCTCGGCGGGCGGCGGGCGGGGCCTCGGAGCCCGCTCCACCGGCATTATTTGCCACCGAGGCCGAACTTCATAAATATCAGCTCCTTGCCCTTGCTGAGGATATCGCCGCCGGGGGCTGTCATCTCGGTGAACTTCTGCATGAGGTTCGGCTGCGCGGTCGGGGGAGGCTGCGCGGACTGCACGGGCTGCGGGGGCTGCACGTTGGGCGCGGGCACTACGGTGGGCCCCGGGCGACGCGCGGGCGCCGGACTGAGTGCGGCGGGCGCGGCGGCCGGCGCCGGGAGTGCGCTCGACGCCGCCGGCGACTGCACCGGAGGCGTCCCCGTGTTACCAGCGCTCGTGCGCGCGATCGTGCTCGCCGCTGCGCTCGCCGCCGCGCTTCTCGCCCTCGCCTGCGTCGCACACAACGCACAATACTTTAGTAGCCATTCAATTGTATATGCACACGAACCGAACCTACATGTAACATTACGAGATATGACTCACGCAAAAGGCTAAAAGTATTTGTAACAAGCATTAATAATGACAACTATCGATTGAACCTCGTGTATGTTTAGAACTCGGGTTCTATAAATTTAATAACTATTAAAAAAAATCTATTCATCATGATCGAGTATAGTTATGGGTGATTTTTAATTCTTCTATTCGGATCGATGACATGCTTTCCTTTGTATTTCGATAAAATTTGTTTTATTTAAATTTATTTTAAGTACTATTACTAATATTAAGGAGCTAAAAGAAAAGATGTGCACTGGAGTCATGCATTGCCGTACATTAAGCTGGTGATAGAGTTATAAAAGTTTAAAAAATTTAAACGTGTTATTCTATAGCATACTCGAAGATTCAAAAGCTTTACCGAAAAGAATATCTTTAAGGAAAGCTTTCGATATAAAAATAAAAAACTCATGTCAGAACACTCATCATGCTTTTTTAAACTACAACAGAAAGCAATCAAATTAGAGAGAAGAATAATACTAATCGATTACATAACGAATTATTTAGGAGTTATTTTAGCCGGTGGTGTTGTTCTGTATGGGCCAATTGTTCATATAACTCCTGGACATCATTAACGTAATCGCGTAGTAGGACCACATTCACAGGCCTTCGAGTATCAATAAATGGTGAATGGGTTATGGTATATCTGATGTGAGTGAAGTATACGCCAGTGTTTGTTCTGTACTAGTCTCTGTATGTCTGGTCTAGTATCGTATGGGAGCTAATGACGACGTTAGCGTGGTCCCTTTCTGACCAACTAAAAGTATACACTGAGCGTAGTGATGAATCGCAAGGTAACATATACATAAATAAATAAATGAAGTAAATAAAGAATCGTGAAAGAAAATAAAACTAGAACGAAGTGATAGTTGAACATAAACGACTAGTTATATCGTTGCATAGTATATCTGAAACAGTATTGTTGTGGGTCGATATAAACGGTATTATTTTTACCTGAGAGTTGGCCTGTTCTGGATTACTGGCACTTGTGTTGTGGTCTAACTGAGAAGGGGGAAGAGGGCAGGCATCTAGCAAACAGACAATACACACAACATATATAGTGACCACAGACAACCACTTGAATCTTGGATCACACTTCACGCGCACCGTGGGCTCTGTGCAAGTCTTATGTTGCGTGTATTTGTAGATCAGCCTACCCACTGTCGTGGTCTAGCGTGTAAAACTGTATAACTATAAATAAATATAATTATAGGGAGTAAGTGTGATATAAATAAAAACAGGACAGAGAGTCAAATAGAAAACGCAGATGAAAACAAAAGAGGAAACCTTTCACCTAAAAGCTTTGTTGGTGACAGTTTTGTGTCGTTATAAGGATATTAGGCTGTCTCTATTGGCCACGTTAATCCAGAACTTTTAAAACGATGTTTGTGACTGTGTAATCCAAGATAGTGTTAATCAGCAAAGTGTACACCAAGAGTCTTTGTGCTCCGTGGATTGCAACCGGACTCGCATTCTTATAAATCCATTCCGTTTTAATAACCGGTATATCACGATTTATGTTGAACAATAAAACATTTAGTAGGTACGTACGACATAGTTTATACTTTTAAACATTAAATATAGATTAATTTTGTGATTCGAGGAAAGTTTTAAATAAAGAGGATTCGGGGAAAACGGAACGAATGATACTCGTAAATTCGCGTATAGCCTTGCGAGTCCCGTCGCAATCGCAAGACTGTGTACCAAGGAACTGATATACGCCCAAGACAAAAATCTTGTAGAACCCTCTCTCTCGCACGTGTGTGCTATTAGCTCACAAGTGATAGAGAAAGAAACTACCTTGGATTGTATCAAGTACGTACATCTGCCCGGAAAAATGATAGAGACACAGTAAAGAGGAGATGCAGAAGGCCAGAGTCATAAAAAGAGCGCGACACTGCTAATGTACACTTAGACACAGACAGATATGCGGTATCCATGTGTACGTACATCAGATGCTACGAACTCAATGTATGGAGCCAGCGAGCTGCACCTTTTTTAATACTGTGATAGAGATTACCAGAGCGAAATAGCTAGGCGGCTCTCAGTAGTCACATAGCAAGTCCAAGGTGCAAACATGAAACACTCAAAGCTCTCAGTGATCCGAATTGACCCTGACTTACCTAACCTGAGATTTATAAAGTTAATTTATACAGCTAACAGGGAGAGTAACTATGACAGCGATCCGAAAAGCCGTTCGCGGCTCTACAGAGTGGTCGAGTGTGGGGCTCACCTTGTTTTCTGTGGTGGTTTCGGGGTTGAGGGGCGACGCCGCCGTCGCGGGGTGGTGGGGGCGGCCCCCGCGCACCCGGCCCCGGCGCCCCGCCACCCCGCCCGCGGCCCGCGCCCGCCCGCCCCGCGGCCACGACAGCACCCGCGACACCCGCACCTGCAAATATACCTTTGCTGCCCAAAACCATTCAAAAATGAAAGATTTTTTTTAATTTTTAGAATTCTGATGGGAATATCTTCATATGTGTAGAAGTGCAAGGCGAGTCCCGACGTTTACAGCGAACGACTATGCCCTTTACCGTACCGTACCTTACCGTACCATTTCACCGGAATCAACAGAGTATGCGATCATTTTCACCGGCTCCAAGGACCGAATAACAAGACCATTAATAAGCAGACTGTAATAACGACTTGCGGCGGTTATTGTTGTGGAACCATCTTTTTATTCGTGAAAGTAGAAACATATTAATAAAAACATGTCATAAATACGAGGGTGTGTATACGCGGGGCGTGAGCCATACGGTATTTGTTCGCCTTGTTAACATTATAAATAAAAAGTGTCAAAGTAATAGGTTCAATTACATCAGTGAAACATTTTTAAGGATTCGACTTGCCTATCGATGATTTCTTGTTTTTTTACAATCTTTTTTTTAACTACACATGTTTATTAGTTTGTTTAGGTCAAATTTGTCAAATCTATTTTAACCGACTTCTATTTGTACCTTTAACCTTTTAAACCAAAAACCTTTTAAAATAACCTTTAAAATGCATTAAATGAAAAAAAATATATTTATTTTATTTTATTTTTTAAAAAGTATCTCCAACTAATATAGATGTCGGTACATACGACAAGCAAATCACTTAAAACTAAGAAAGATATAAACAACAAAACTTGAAATGATTGTATTTCTAATAAATTAAATTGATACGAAAACTTCGCGACAAGCTTTTAAATCACATAAAAACATTAACTTTTATTTTCGTCATTCTAGTGTATTGTTATTAAGAGGTTTTTTATTTTGTATATTTCTATGCTGTTATCTGTTTTTCTCCTATAAATAAATAAAATAAAACAGATCTATCACTTTAAGGCCCCTGGTTGCTGCATAGCACTGATGCTATGCACTGATGATAGTTTCTGGAAGTTGTTCCTCAGTCATGATCTTTGGCTAAAAGGAATAGTGTTCCGTTGTTTTAGGGAAACCAGATCGAGTAAGTTTAATAGATTATATGTGTCGGACACAAACTCTTCGGACCTTTACATTTTTAAATTGTATCTTTTATTATGAACTAGCTGACCCGCAGACGTTGTCCTGTCCAAATTTCAATAACTTTCAATAAAAAAATATCCATAATTTCAAATCTCAACAAATTAATTTCAATAAATTTTTTTTATTCCGAAATCTTTTCCAGGACCCTAACGAACAAAACAAAAAAATCCATCGTTATCCATCGTTCGAATCGTGAGTAATAGTCTTGAGTTCATACAAATATCCCATAGAAAAAAGCAATTTCAGTTTTTCCCGAATTTTCCAATTTTCCGGACAACTTTTAGAATTTTTCTTACCCTAAAAACCTTATTCGGACTATTACGAATATTTAAAAAAAAAATTAGCCTAATCGATCCTCCATTCTCAAGTGATGAGCTTACCAACGAACAGCATTTAATATAATTTAATTTAAGCATTTATAAGTTCAGTTGTTCATTAAATTTCGGTAAAGCAACTCGTAGCTTTTCTTTGACTGGTTTACATCGTCCCGCTCCTATCCGTAACAATATGTATTCTTGGATAAGGTATACAGTCAAAGCAATAAGATAGCAAAAAGAAATAAGAATAAGGAAATATAAAATAAGACGAATAAGGATTCGCGTTAGGTTCCGTTAATACGCCGCGATTAAGGAAACGCCGTGAATAAGGGATGGGAAAATGTATGGGATTATAGAGATACCTACCTACGTTAAAAAATTACGAAATTAAAAAACAATAATGATAAAAAATGCTTTTAATTAAAGTTTCTAAACAAATTTAATATAGTTAATTTATCAGTCTTACTACAGTGGTTTAAAGAAATTAGTTATTTTTTTCTTGTTTGGCAGCTGTTTGATATTCGGCAGTGGCTCGATCAGTTTTCCTTTTAAAGAGAAGGCTTCTGTCCATAGATGGATAAATGTTTATGTAAAATTTACAGAGATCATTAACCTTTCATAGTCCTTCACAAGGAGAAACGCGGTTTATTTTTTTCCGGAATGGCCAAACTCTTTTGTGGCCCTAGTGGCCTTTCAAGAGTCACCGGACATGTATACGTGTCCACGTGTCTTCGCCGACACTCGAAGGCGGCGTTAAGTCAAAGGGCAATTGCGTTTTAATAAAGTACGTAGTACATCGGAAGCAACTGCTTTGTGTTTATCTAACTAAAAAAATAAAATATATGTAGCTATGTATCAATAGCAATAGATGAGTTTGAGTCAGTATAATTACTAATTTCAGTATTCGGGGATCAATCCCCGAATACTGAAATTAGTCACAATTATTTTCCCTGAGAATGTTGAAGCCACGAATTGCGAAACCGATCTGTGTCTGTATTGTATGGGCCTTAGTTGCCTGAAATAAATAGCAGACTAACCTTGACTGCTCTGTCCTCCGGCCGCGTACTGACTATCATCAGTGAGGAAATTGCTCGGCACCAGGCCGCGCACGCCCTCTATCTCCGCCATGTAGAACCCGTCGTCGTCCATCTCCCCGTACACGTGGATCACCTGACCCGTCTGGAAGCTCAGCTCGGCCTGAACACAACAAGCTCTACTTGAATTTGTACGTTCTTTATGTAAAGCCTTATGGGATGAGGTAATTGGATACCCTAGTCTCTTTGAGATGTAGCTATCGTTTATGGGTATAATTTCAAGTAGCAAAGTGATATTTTCTAGTTAGATCATATATCACTATATATATATATATATATATATATATATATATATCATATGTTACTTTTTTCAGGGGGGGAGTGCACGCTGCAATCCAACGGCCGCAGGACGCGCTCGACTGGACACTTTACCCCTACCTTGGTAGAAGACTGACTACCTTGAAATGTATACTGCATTTTCCACTTTATCTTATTTCCTCAATGTACCTACGTACGTGTTTCGGTAGTGAGTGAGATGTGCCAGAGCCCATTCCCATCCTATCCCTCCCCATTTTCCCAACCCTTTCTTCCAATCCATTCCTATATATACCTCCAAAGGTAGGCAACGAATCCGGGGGCGTGCCAACGTTTGTTATTTTGGACTAATGTTGGCATGTATCGCGGATGTCTATGGGCTTCAGTATCCACTTACCATCAGGTGGACTGTATGCTCGTCTACCACCTTCGCCCATAATATATATATATATATATATATATATATATATATATATATATATATCTTAGGTTTGTTTAAGAAAGAAGGAAGTAAGTACACTTTAGATCAGGGTTCGGCAATTGGCGGACCGCGGTCCGGATCCGGACCGCAGATGGTATAAAACTGGACCTTCTACCTTTCTATCTATTTCTATTCATTTATTTCTATTGTACAATCTGCATAATGTGATGCATTTTCAATAGTAGATAGTAAATTAATTAATACGAGCAATATTTAATTATGTTCTATTATCGCTTCTTTAATAAACATGAAAATAATTATTTATAGATAGTTTTTATTGACGTTTCTCTTTTGGCATATAAAGTTGCTTTTAATTTTTTTTCTGGACTCTCGATTGAAACATTTTAATCATCTGGACCCCACTTAAAATTAATTGCCGACCCCTGCTTTAGATTATTACAGTTTAGATTAACCAAAGATAGATTAGCACATCAAAGATTATTTATTACAGTGAAAGTGACACAAAAATTTAAATAAATAGATAGATAAACTGTTTATTGTACACCGATTCAATAAAGGTGACAGATGAGCAGATAGTCCACGGTGGTAAGTGGATACTGTAGCGATACATGCCAACATCAATCCAAAATGACAAGCGCTGGCACGCTCTCGGGTGTGTTGCTTACATTTGGAGATTTAGGAATGAATTTGTAAAAAGGGGGAACAGGAATTTTAACGTGACGACGGGAATTCCTTATCCCGTTATACAGCCCAATTCTTCTTAGAGGTGATGGGGTTGAACAGATAGTCAAGAGTATAATGGAATAAAAGTAATTTTATTCCATCTTATTCCCGTTATTCCCGTAAAAGTAATTTTATTCCATCTTATTCGCGTCATTCCCGTAAAAGTAATTTTTCTATCTTATTCCCGTTATTCCCGTAAACGTAATTTTATTCCGTTAAATTGTACTTCTTCATTCCTGTAGACAGAAGGTGACAGGATAAGATCGAACGGCAATGGGCTCTGGCATATTTCACTCACTACCGAAATACGAACGAAAATTGCGGAAATAGTATATAGTGGGAAATATAGTCCATTCTATGCTAGTCTTTTGTACTCTCAGTGGTTGTAGGATTGATTGGCTAGTCGAGTACATTCAATGGCTATGACACTGCAACGTGCACCGATTATATTATATTCAAGGGAAAGATTGAAACATATTAGTGCCATGGTGATTTTTAATGCTTTCAAGTTTGAAAATGCAGCACTAGACAAATATCTGTATTAAACTTACATCAGCGTCGACGTTCGGGCTGAGTTCCTGCGGGTCATAGTCATACATCGCAACCATCCGACGGACAGGCTGGGTTGCGTACGCGTCTGTCCAGCGGTCGCGTGGTTTGGGAGCCACTTGCCCGGTCGCCTCCTGTTCCGTGATCTCCATCACCATATTGTGGGGCACGTAGCCGCGCCGCCCGCGGCACTCGCCCCAGTAAAACCCATCGCCATCTTTGTCGCCCCACACCTGTAAAATTTTATTACGAGGTGTGAAAATATCGATATACCATGAGCCTATGTCTCTCCACTGGATATAGGCCTCTCATAAGGCTCGCTACCACACACGATCGTCGGGTTTTCTCATCCAACGACCAGCAAACTTTGTCACTTAGCTTCTTCTTGGCTGGAGGGTGTTCCATACTGCGCTTTCTCGTGTGTGGCCATTGTGGTCCCAATTCAAGGATTCGTCTACCCCGTCGATTATGGCCAGTCCATTGCAACTAGCATGCTGATTCTATTAGGTATGTGAGCTATGTGAAAATATCGACAAAGGAGTCGATATTTTCAGATATGATTATCTCCGTTAATACATAAAAATGCTATGGAGTTAAAAGTTAAGAAAACCTACATTTTTACAAGTATAAACTACACCACCCTGAATTTATTGTTAAATATCCTTATGACAAAAAATACAATATAATATTAATTATGAAATGATTTCACGTACCTTAATTGTATCTCCATCACTGAAGGGCAGCTCTTCATCGCAGCTCTCCGGATTGGGACTCATAGTGACTGGGTCGTAATCGAAGAGTGCGACGAAGTAGCGACACCTTTTGCTCTGAGGGTGTGACTGCGGTGGCGCATGACGCGGGCCCGCCGCGGGAGCGCCGCGAGGGCCGGGGGTCGGGACCACGCGTGGGCCGTACGGCATCTGCTGACCTTGTTGACCCTGCTGCATCTGTAGGCCCTGTTGAATCTGATAACAACCATAAAATATCATGTATTCACTTTAATATACTACTTTTTTATTGTGATCTTTAGCATTTTTTTTCTATAATATATAGGAATTAATTATTTGAATGACGCTTGGGAAAAAACGTGAAAAAAATAAACTTGAAAATATTATTTGTATCTAAGTTTTTGTATTTAATTTTAATGTACAATATCATCTATCATAATTCTGAGACAGTTTTATGACATGGTGGCCATCAGTTTTGCAAAAGGAGTATAGGAAAGAAACCTTTATTAACCTTAACGGCATGTTACTTTGAATTATCTAAATCAAATGTAATATGTACTTAAGTGATTGATCAAAAGTAGGTAGATAGGAAAACAGAAAAATGCACATTCTAAAGGAAATGTAAAATTTATAGAAATGCTAGGTAGGGTTAAAAGGTAACCTGGTGGGGGTTAGGAGGCCGGCCTCGCTCGTGGTGACTCCTCGGTGGCGGGTTCTGGTAATGGGGCGGCTGTCCGGGGTACGGGGGCTGCTGGTTACTTGGGAACTGGCCGGCTGGTGGCGGCTGATAGGGGAGTTGCTGCGTGCCATGGGAGGCGGGTGTACTCTGGTGCAGCGGACCCAAGGGCTGCTGCGATGTTTGTTGTGGTTGTGCCGGTTGCTGCTGACGTCCGTACGAACCAACACATTAATAAGGTTAGATTTTCCATAACGAAGCCAATAGCAATCGTTCAAGCTCATAGCGACGTCTTCTTCGGCGTTATGCGGAACAAAGCAATAAAAATGTTACCTTTTCCAGTCGCTTTAAAGATAAAGACAAGACATTCCGTTGTAGCTCTATCAACCCCCATGCACAACGAAAGCTAGCGTGCAGCGTTTACACTTGAAATCACATCATTCAATAGCAGATAGATAAATAGTCGCTTGTTTTTAAAGTGCTTGTTAAAATTATCAACAATAAATTGTATAGACAAAGTTTATTGGAAACCATTTTCAAATTATCCATTAAAACCCTTACTAACTATAGTTTTGACCCCGTCTATGTCATCGTAGGACAACAGTTAGAGACATTGAGTGTGGAGGGTGTGTGAGAGGAGTCGGTGAGTGTATGCGTCGAAGCCAAGACATCATGCAGGACCAGTTACATATAAATACGCGCTGTACATGCTCGAGTGATATGACTTTGTATCGAGTGCTCTGTGGGGAAGTATCGGCTTATTATTGACCACCTAACAGTTTTTTAACTGGGACTCTGACGTGAACAATGTGCTTTACGTGTTACATAAAGTGTGGGACGCGTGATCCTGTGTCGAGTGTGTGTCGAACATCGAGGACGGTGAAAATGGCAATACAGAAACACCGAGAAGTGGAAACTCGTGAACGGGTAAATAGACCGCACAAAGTTAAAGAGAGAGAAGAGCAGAGTGAGTGCTAGCACATGGAGAGCACATCGACAGCTAGAGAGATCGCAGACCTGCGTGCGGCGGCGCGACGCGTCCTCGTCCTCGATACCCAGCTCCGCGGCGCCCTCTTTAGTGATTTCGATGGCCGGTATCCCAGATTGCTAACACCATACGGTCATTTAATTTAGCACACAGTACATTTTGTTTTTAAACAAGATAAAACAATCGAAACAATTTGAAATCAAATTTTGATCATGGATGTATGACTGTATGATCCGATGTTGATGGCGGCAATGGTGGGTAAATATTTTGACTCATGGTGTGATTGACCTTCGGTTGTGATAAACAAAGTTTTTACAAGATTGCGTTATAGCGGGTACCTGCGTAGGTTTTAAAGCGAAACCTGGTATTGTGATATAATTAAACGAAGCGATTAAGCTACACGAACATTTATTACTGTCCAGATTAATTGACAAATATATTCATAGATGTGAATAATAATTACCACATAGATACACGTAGAGCAATGAAAGCTGTATTTTACAGGAAAGCTGAAGTGGAAACATTAAAGTTCACTGCCGTGTAAGCCATTCACATACATTTGACTTAACGTATTTCTCGATTTTTTTTACCAATTTGCGACTCCATTTTCTATCTATATATTTCTTCCCGTTTTGATGTGTTGATGATATGTATGTGTTATGTTATCAGTTATGAAAGAAGACTGATGTATGAGATATGAATTGACTGTATTGATTAAATCTATGTATGATTTTCTATAAAATACGCTATAACGGTAATAAAATTCTAACAATAACTATTGGTACAATTCATTGAAGATATAAAGCCTGAAATCACTAATTTCTATGTGATTTCCATTAAAATTGTTTTAACAATTTCTATTTAAGGTTACCTATGTTCTATTAATTCATATGCAAAGATTTTAAAGTTTTAAATATATTGAAATAACATCATAAGAAAATGTTTATGCATTTAGCTATCCTACATTTTCTACGATATATATTGTTCTGATCTACTTTCATATGTTATAATATAGAAGCATACTCAAATTAAATATCATTTTTATGCTGATTATAATGACTACATTATTAATATGTACGATATATTATGCAATACTGGCACACTGTGTATATCATAATAAAATTGAGAAATAAAAATATGAACTTATTACCTACATAACTAATAGAATAACTGAAA
This sequence comes from Sesia apiformis, assembly GCA_914767545.1. NCBI lineage: Eukaryota > Metazoa > Arthropoda > Insecta > Lepidoptera > Sesiidae > Sesia > Sesia apiformis. The sequence goes on from OU611968.1 coordinate 5,318,864, forward strand.
CAAAATGCACTCCCAAACAGAACGGAAATGTTGAAATGCTAAACAAAAACGGTGTATAATATATAAAAATTGAAAATGAAACAAAAGTAAATATTTTAAAAGACGTGTTGAAATTCCTTACCGAAGGGGTTATTTTGTCGAATATACTCTTTAGGAGGCCTGTGCCGAATCCGCTCGTTTGCTATGGAAAGGTGTATAACAGTTATGTGAGAGAGCGAGGTTAGGTTAGTCTCTACGAGTAAGTGGCATGATCATAACTCATGATCTCCATGAATGGTATTGTCTGTGTCACAAAGTACAAGCTCTTTATAATGTTCTAAGTATAGGTATCTGTAAGGTGTCGTGCGTTGTTTCGGGTTTCGGCCAATAGCACTAGAGACTACGGATCTAGTCGCAAGCAGTATGCATTTCAATTTTGAAAGTTCGAGCCGAGTGCATAGCTAGAGAATCGATGGCGCGCGTGGTCGTGTCAGGTACCGTTCGGCAGAGAACTACTGGACATTTAGAAGATGCCAGCGACAGAACCACAGGAAATAGTATAAAGAGTGCAGTTTGCAACACCGATGTCGCGTGACAACCCATCTGTAACACTTGCGACATTAGCTGACGTTACTGTTATGTCAACACTATCAAAAATATCCTCGACAACATAACAAACGGTTTGTCACGCGAGAAGAGAGCGTATGACATTGATCATTATAATGATAGCTAAGAAGACACAGACGAAGAAGATCATCAGATATAAAACAAAAATATAAAGCTCATATAAATACTTTATCAACATTGTAAAGTAACACTGGCAAAACGAATATGAAGTTACACACAAAATATACAACACTGATTTGCAAACCAATGTAGACGAAGTGCTGTGACAACATTTAATTTTAGTTTAAATGATAAAATGATTTAAATATATTTAATATGTTTTTAAGTATGTTTCAAAGAAGACATATTTGCCAAATTATTGGATCAAAATTTCAAAGTCATAGTGTAAATTGAATTAACATTTTGTTTGATACACATCACCATCACTATAAAGTTTCTGTATCAAATAATATACAAGTAAATGATAGTAATGTTTTTGATACTAATCCTGTAAGTTTTTTATGAAAATTTAATAGGTCAAAATCAATCAACATTTAACTTGCAATTTATGTACAATAATTATATAAAAGGAGTGAGTGGTCACCTGAGCTGGATGTTGAGCGTCATGACGGTTCGAAGGATATATTTCTTTATCGGAAAGGTTTTCGTCGTGTTCTATAACTTGCTGCTGCTGTTGATAAGGTTGGGGACGCTGCTGGCATCGGAAGAGCGGGCCTGGTTGACCCGGCACCGGCCCCACGCCGGGCCCGCGCGGCATCCCTCTGATAACCCCCCGGAGTACAGCCGGCGGAATGGGTGTGGGCGCACTGTCCCCAGACTGACTGTCCCGGGATTTTGTGCGAACCTGAAAACAACACGGAAGAGACCATAAATGACTAAAACTCACTAAAATATAAGTGATATTTTTATTCTACTCAAACTAATTAAACACACGGTAAAAATATTTTCAAACTCGTAATAGTAAATATTGCCAAAAAGTAGCGTTCAAAGCCAAGTGAAGCTCCAACCGTACTTACAGTGACACATTTGGGGTTGAGGCCGATGAGTTTGGCAATGTCGATGAGAGCGTGGTCGCCGGTGGGCGAGTCCACGTCGGTGACCTTCTTGCCGTCGGCGTACACGGCGTAGCCGGTGACAGGCCCCGAGGCTGGCGGGCGCAGCACCGGCTGCCACGTGACCAGCAGCGTGCCGTCCTGCGGGCCCGCCTCCACCTGCGACACCGCACCAATCACCACCAACAATCCAGCATAGTATACGTGTTGCTAGCCAATTCGATTTTGATAATATTTTGATGATCGCTACCAGCTTTACGAATTGCGACATAAGCGACATCAGGGGACTCGCATCGTCAGGGATACGCTAAGCTATCGACGGGGGAGCATTGAGGGTCAAGATAAATTTTGTCCTAGAGCTGGATTTATGGTTGCGATTGACGCGACTTCCTCGGGATTGTCGGACGTGCGTGTGCGCTGAGGTCGTGATATCGTTGAAAGTATGGGTTGTGTCGACTCCGAGTGAGTACAGAAAATAATAGTAAAGATTTTTGTCACACACTTGTGGAGCATTGGAAAGCTATCTTTAAGTGCGTGTGCTAAAAATGTTTTCGGTTTGGAAAAGCTCAATCAGTTTTTGATATAGTTGACAGTGTTTATTGAAAAATTAAATAGAATTCTCTTGAAATTCCAAACATATCTTTCAGCTAGCCTAGGGATGTGTGTGTAGAAATGTAAAAAGTACAAGTTAAAAGCATGCTTAATCCGTTCATTTCATGCTATCCAAATGAGGTAACCAATTCACTTACCATGATTTCATTCGGTGGGTCTGGTAAGCCTTTAGGGAGAGTTCTAAAGTCTGTGTAGGCTCCGGGGGCTTCTTCAATAGGTATTCCAGAGGGTGGACCGGCTCTCAAATGCTTCGCCCTAACAGTCACCCGATACTGGGTGCTGGGCGATAGGCCTGTGATTGTGTGGCGGTACACTCCTGGCTTTACTGTCCTTACCTGCAAATGTATTAAAAGTATTTAAATCGCTCTAAAACAAGCACAATTATAATTTATAATAACTTCATTTTAATTAATCTTCATCACTGGGAATATACCTCGTAGGAACTTGACTATGGTCATTGTTATTAACTTTGGTTGAAAAAAGTTGGTAATTACAATACTTTTCCGGGTTGCTTACTTCAACATTATTAACACAAACGACGTGTTGGTGGTTGGAGTTGGCTGGTAGCCAAGAGATTACTGCCTGAGAACAGGTGACACCACTGGCCCTCACGCAAGTGGGACCCATGTTGGCAGTGTCGCGACCGATCACCATCGTGCAAGCTGCGTCTCGCGACGTGCGGCGAGTCACTGTCACCGACCGCACGCTGATCCGATGAGGCTTTACAAAAACAATTTCTTCCATCAGACACGAGTATAAAATATGGTATTTCATATTCAAAATAAATATAGAGATGTTAAAGTCGTAAAGAAAAAATGTCGATTGATAACTAAAAGCGAACAGTGAAAACGAACTAGACGATTGAGTGCCCGTTGAAAATGATAGTGAAAATGGAAACTAACGCGACACAGGAAGAACTAATGAAGTTAAGACAATTAAAACTCACCCGATTGGAATCGACCCCCTCGACGAGGGCGCGCGTCCGCTCGGTGGCTTTGACAGTGGTCTTGAGGACCCCGTCGACGTAGACGTGGTAGCTCTCTATGTTGGCCTGCTGTACACCGTCGGGCGCCGTCCAACCGATGAGCACGGACTTGTTGAGCTGCCTCTCGAGGGTGAGCTGCCTCGGCGCGGGCACTAGCGACGAGAAAAACAGCTCGGCTGTTCAGGTCCGACGGCACAGCGAGGGCGGGCAGGCGGCGCAGTGCGAGTGATAGGCGAAGAAGCGTGCGGCCAAGTCCAATGGGGGAAAGGGGGAGGGACAAAGGATCAACTATACATATCTATTTCTAAATAACAGTGATTTTTTCGAACTGTCTAAAGTTTAGTGCGTTTTTAATAATTGATCAATAATTGCCGATTTAATTTGAATTGGCTTCAAAGTAAATGCGCAGGTAGGCATGCGAGAGTCGAAAAAAAATGGTGATACGAAATGAAACAAATTAATTGTTGATTATTAAAATGCTTTATAGCGGTGAGCGTAGCAACTAAGTTTTATTATATTCTAGTTTGTCACTAACTAAACTAAACTCGTATTTTATTATACGACATTGAAGAAGAAAGTTAATGATAAATATTTAATTAGGTTACTACGTTCCAGGACTGACATTTCTAAATCAGTGTCTATCATAAAGGTTTTATATTTATCAAGGATCTTACCGTTGTCATCGTCTTCGGGTCCCTCCCCGATGTCTGCCACCTCGCTGAGGCGGGCCACTTCTCGGCTGAGTGAAAGTTCACTGATAGCGGTCGTTGCGGTTTCATCCGCCTCGCGCATTGTCGCTAACATCGCCTACAACAAATTATGATTGAAGCGATAAACTTTTGAAAAATATTAATCACCTTGGTATATAAAGTGATTCAAGGAAAATATATTTTAAATTGCTACTGACAGTATCGATTTTACAATGTACAAAGAGATCTTAGATTAGAACTTCATAACATCACGACACTATATGAAGTAAACGGCCCACCTTATAGTGTCTTGACATCGATGATACACTTACTACTCTGAGGTTTGTAATCCCAGCAACAGTCTCATTGAAATGTTTTATATTAGTCATAATCACATATAGAGCATATTCTCATAGCAGAACTGGTCGTTTTATCTTCACACCGGCTAATTGCCTTAATAGTGATTACTCTAAACAATTATGATTATTAAACAACAACCATGATAATTCACTTGTGGCCTATGGTGTAGTATGTATTATATCTCATCCATGCATCGCATGATGGGTTTTCGCTAAACCAATAATTTAATAAATTACTAACGTTAAAGGTACTTACGGGGATACTTAGGTATACCTGGTGAAATTCTAATAAATCCTCTCCAACTAATCTTTGTACAAAGTTAGCAGGTATGAGACCTCGGCGACCGTCTAACGTTTCAGCATCAAGCATCGTCGCGTTGGGGTCGAGGGGACCCCACACCAACAAAAACTCTCCAGCGTTGATCGACAATTCGCTTTCTGCACTTTCAATGCTACAAACAAAATATACAACTAAACCTAGAAGAATAGGAGACATAAAAAACATTTACATTACACAAGAACGAATTTTTTTTTTTAAATCATGCAGATTCTAGTAATAGATTTTCTGTATCACATCAAAGATATGGTGCATCTTCAGATCTGTCGTGATATAAAATCAAACCCGGCAAAAAATATTATTTTCTTATAGGTATGTATCATTTTCATCTCTTATTTCGTCTGTCTATTTCTGCATTTATTACTTTATAATTTTTGACACAAATTTCTATCAAATCAAAAATTAGCGTATTTCTCAAGCATCCAGTTTTAAAATTAATTTATGACTTACTCAGGTGGTTCGTACGAGAACCGCGCGAGGTAGACACAGCAACGACCTTTACCGGGAATATCTAACATGTCGACCGTTGGTTCACCTGACGCACCTCCATTCATGTAATTGGTATTCCGAACTGCAAAATTTATATAAACTGTAAAGTGCACCGTCTATCTGTCTGTGTTACAAATGTTACAAAAAAGATCGTTTACCATCCATTTCCATTGCGGCATTAGGCCCCACTCTCGCCAACGGTCTCCGGTCGTGACTGAACCCCGAGTCAACACACCCTAGTCTATCAGTTCCAAATTGGCTATCTAAACCTAAGCTCCACGTCGGTTGGTGCGGAGTCACCGGGGTCGCCACTCTGCCCACTCCACCGGTCGTTGTTCCATATCGACCCATTCCGAGATCGATCTCATCTAAAGGCTTCAGTTTTATGTTCATTGCATTTGTTCCTAGCCCACTTGGTAACAGCGGATTCGTGTAAGTCCCAGTGCCCGTTCCATAAGCATTGTTGCTCGTCAAACTTGTGTTTAAGCCTACAAGTTGCGTGGTGCCGGACAAATTCGTCAGAGGGTTTCCGAGTCCTCCAGTAAGAGTCGATTGTATTCCTCCAAGTGTACTCGATAATCCACCAGCCAGGCAAGTTTGTACATTGCTCAGACAGCTTGTAAGTCCAGTTCCCGCCATAGTACCAGTCAATGTTGGCCCCGTCAGAGCTCCGCCCAAGCTCATTGCTGACATATTGCCAGTGATGTTTTGTAGATTACTCTGTAGTCCTGCGAGAGTGCTGGAGATTTGACTGATGTTATTTACTAGTGGAGCTGTCACGGGGTTGGTGAAACAGACTTGGTGAGTATTCGGTAGAGCGTAAGAGTTGGTGGAATAGGCGGACACAGAGACGGGGTTTGAATATGAAGTGGGATTGTGGGCGCTTATGGAATAGGCGGCAGAGTTGGAGCTGGGGGCCGTGAACTGTCCTGCAGCGTGTAGCGAGGAGAGAGTGGGCATCGTGCTGCTCTGGCAAATAACCGTATGGCCTGTCGAACTTGAGTATGAGTGTGGCAGGGGTGATGGTGCTGGTGAGTGGAACTCTCCAAGAGCCTGATTAGATCCGCTGGGTTGCATACCTGAGTTGAACAAATGCAAAAAACACTGTAATAAAAAGAAACCAATATTTATGTGCTGACTAATATAAGAAAAAAAATTAAATCAATTGAAATTCGATTAAAAAAATCAATCTACAGCAAAACTTGTGATTCTGAAGCTATATAAATAACCACGAGATATGCAAGAGCCCATTTCACAACCCATCCCTGGCTGACAGTATCATCCATGGGCGACGGGATCGCATTACCACCAAAGAAACCGTCTGCTCATCTCCTCATTCTTGTAAAAAATATAGCTATGTTTACCATGCGTAGTGGATCTAGTGTGCTCTAGCTCGGCCAGTATGCGGTTGTCCTGTTCTATCTTGGCCATGATCCGCTCGATCTCGGACGCGGGCTGCATAGCGGATGTGGACCACGTGGTTCCCGTAGACGCGCCGCGCGCACGCAGCGCCGCCGACAACTCCAGTTGCAACTCTTCGCAGCGAACGGTTTCTAATGCCGCCTGCAAAAAATGTTTGAGCTATTGTTCTCGTGGTACAATGCGTTAAGTAGGTTCACATACGTCACGAACGCAATGCATTGTTTTCATAATTATTCGCGCTCACATTAATTAATTACTTGACAGCTACCTTTTGGCAGTTGGTCTAGGTACCTAATTGTTTCACTTTCATAGTTCCATCATAGTTATCATTTATCAGTCTTGTTATAGATAACATAAATTTCCCCATTTTATGTAGCTTCTTCTAGTATTGTAAAAATGAGCACCGAGCGCGCGAGCGCTAAGTCAGCGCTAATAAACCTTAAGAAACTTAATGTTAACCGTTTACGACTCGAGCCTTTAACCTTAAAGGTATAGACGTTAAAAATTTAGTCTAGCGCTCACGAGCGTTTAACGTTCAAATCTTAAAGGTTAACCAGCACTCACAGCGCACGAGAGTCGAGCGTTGAGTGCTCATTGCACTATGATCGATAGATTCGATATCAGCCTATACGTCTCATTGGGCACATTGAGTTTCGGGACGAAATCCACCGCGCGAGCCCTGTGCAGATTATATTTATTTATTTAAGACATTTACATATTTTCTATACGGTAATTGTCAATTATAATGTAGTATACAAAAACATCAAATTTACAAATAGGTATACATAAGGACAATGTGTGCTGACATCAGTAGGTACTAGTTTGCAATACTTAATCTGTTTTGCAGCTGTCAGATCCTTCCCTTAGATCTATTCTTAGTACTAAGTTACAGCTATTTAAGTAAACAGTTTATTCGGGTGGTAATTATTGTGTAGATATAATATGTACGTTGCGTGTGTTTTATGCAGGTATGGTCTGTATGTGAATGTGAGCAGTGTGGTTATAAATATCCGATTTTAGAAAAAAATTGTATAAGTGTGAGTTGATGTATGGGTGTGTGTGTCAATAAGAGTTACAGATGGTAAAATGTTAAGTTTAGGGTGTTAAGAATAATTTAGCAGTGCAAATTGGTGCAGCTATAAACATTTTTAGCATTAAAATATAAACCCACAAATATGTGCCAAAAAAATATTCTTCTAAAATAAAGGTGTACCTTTTTCTCCAACTCCCTGGCTCTCGACTGTAGCTGTTCGACGTTATGCGCGTCGTGCGGCGAGCGTTGCGCGGAGCGGAGCTGTGCGAGTGCGTCTGCATGGGCTCGCTCCGCGTCCGCACGCGTCCGTTCCGCATCGCGCAGCCGCCGCGACAGCGTGTCCGTGTCGCCCCCGCCGCCTGTCATGCCGCCGCCGTAACCACTCATATTCTGTGACAATACGCAAGAGTATTACGACTATGGACAGACGACCTCATAAAGGTTGCGGGCACCCGCTGGATGCAGGTCGCTGCCGATAGGTCTAAATGGCGGACAATGGGGGAGGCCTATGTCCAGCAGTGAACGTCCAAGGGCTGAGAAGAAGAAGAAGAAGATTACGACAATGAGTCAAGCTACTAACAGGGTTACCAACATTTCACAAGTACTCGTCTAGATAATAAAACTGGAGACTGAATAAATGTCGCCAAATCTGAAGCCTCCAGTTGAAAAGTATGCGGTTGGAAACCCTAACTTCAAAACGTGATAATAATAATTGACTCAAGTAGCAAAGTTACATATATGGAATGCACTGTATCAGTTATATGTGGCATTAAAAATACATTAACCATATTATATAACAACAAAAAATGACATTACGGATAAGAATTTGTTTTTTGTTTGACTTTTTAATAGGTACTAACACGGTACTACATTACACACTTATCCCCCAATTATAGCATAATATTTTATGATTAAGTATATCAGGTATAGAAGATATATATGCAAAAAATAGAAGTGCTATTTGCTTTATATTATAATCATATTATGCCAAACGACTGAATATCAAACTACACATAAATAATTCCCAATTAGCAAATAAATATCCTAAAAAGATATATACATGTTTATAAATGCAGGATTTAGCGCATTATATTGCAATTTAGGGATATGTATATGTACTCAAGTTATTGTAATTATTTATTGTGTGAGAACTTAGTGCTTTAATAGTTGATAATTTTGTATCTAGTAATAATTTACTAGATACAAAATTAAATTAATATTTACAATTAATTTTTTCACGCCTATTGAAACACAACGTAATGAGTAATGAGTAAAATGTATGTTTTCGTTACGCGTATTACAAACATTATATCTAAATATACAATACTTACAACTCGTCCGTACAATTTACATCTGTAACAAGTCATTGCGTTCAAAACTCTTGTACGTGTAATTAACTAAATCGACTATTCAAGAAGGCATCGTAGCCGAAACTAATTTCAGACGTGGATCCCTTAATAGCCGCAAACGATACATCACTTCGAGTCAACACACCTAACAGCAATTACAATACCCATGGAAAACATCGAGCCGTATACTTGTATGAATAAACTATCGATTTTATGTTAAAATCGAGTCGATCACAGTGCTCGCCCTTTATCGTATCTATTGACGTCACAAGCGATAAAAGATATGCCCTTGCCATCCCTGTGAATACCCTATTGAATATACCTGGCGACGTTATCGGGCTGATTATACTATAGAGACTTAGATTAGATTTCCTCAGTGTAAAGTGAGTAAAGCCCTTTATTTCATCATAATCATATTAGTCCCGACTTTGCTCAGATGACATTGTAATGGTCCTCTATATTTTACACAAACACTTATTTTCAGATTTTGTTATTATTACAGGTTGAAACCGATCAATTCCAACACCTGTCCGTGGGATCTGCGTTAATTGTTACATAATGTTACGTAACTTTTTGAAAAAATAACAATTTTTTAGACTTTGTATTTAGCAAAAATATTAGCGTGCAATATGAAAATTTTGTATTAAATATTTAACAACATCTAAAAGGTTTTATTTTTAAAATACATATAATTTTAATGTCAATTAGCTGAGAATCGTTAGCGGAATTCATGGTGTTATAGGCTTCAGTAACCAATCAGTTAACTGATATATTCCCTATACTTATGGAGCATTTGGTGACGAAAATATTTATAGGAAAGGAGCAGTGTTAAAATGTAGAACCGGTTTCGTAGTAGATCTATGATTCCACCTGACTACGATGCAAGTACGTCTTGTCGTCACCAGTGCTACGTGAAAAGACTATTTTGCGTTTGAAGTCGATTTGCGATTTGATATCGGGCGTCTACGGCTACGAGTGCTACGAACAGTTGCTACACGGCCATGTATTATGTTGAATCTAAAGCAGTATCCTACTTACCATCAAGGGGCAAATCAAATTTTATACAGGTGGGGCAAAACAAACAATTTTCTTATAATTTAAATAGAATAGGTAATGTAATGCAGAAAGTCTGTTACTTATTCTTCCCTATGCTAGGGTTCATGCGTCCCAACTTGCCCCATTGTGGCTGTGCCCATTCTTACCACTACACATTCTACAATAAGGTATGGTAGGACTACGTATTCTATTCAAACTTCATCTCAAGTTATTTGATTACTAATGCTGCTACGAGCAAAAATGGCTGTATATAGTACATACTTCAAAGCTACGCGTGCTACAAGGCGGATACGACTTCTACGAAGCGTGGCACTTAAATACTGCTCCACAATCATTTTTAAATTTAATTTTTTTCGTAGTTATACGTCTGTAAGCGCTATGTACAATACTCGTATTCGCTATAAGTAATTGATACACTTAACTGATCGCTTTTTGAAATTTCAGATTTGCAGCTTCCTGCGAGTAAGATTTACGCTTCCTGCGCTACGTCCATATTTGATAATTTTTAAGGATTTTTCACATTATTGTATTATTTTTAAATATTAATAAGAAAAATGTTTATTTAAACTTAATGGCACAAGTATTTTTTGTACATGATAATTTTTAGGTTGTAACGATTTAAAAACCTTTTCAAACATTGTCATATTTCTTCAAACTTTTAACTGTATCGGCTAATAAATATATAGAATGTGTCTAAAGTAATCCCGAACCCTGAAATTGTGGACTCAATTGATATACTTAATATAATATTGCAAATTATTTTTTTCTTCTTTCGGGATTTATATTTCGCTAATTTATATGAAAAATTGGGTAAAAATTAAAAAAAATACAATTTTATTGAAAAATAAAATTTCTAAATCTTTCACGTCGATGAACTCAGAATTATGAATGGAATCCGTGATATCAAGCTTCGAGATAGTTCGGACACCCTGTATATTTAATTAGAATATGAATAATTTCCAAATTATAAAAATATCTTCAAATGTAACGAAATACATCGAAGGTTGATTTGTTTGTAGGTATCGATTAGTAGCTTACCTTTGTTACGATTCAAGGTCTGTGTGATTTATATAGTGACTTGTAATAACATGTCTCCGAGTAAAAATTATTTATTGATTCTCGTCGCCGTATATTAGTCTGTTTCCACGTGTCGTAAGAATCTGGTGCCATCTTTGGATTTTTAGCATCGGACCTCCCATCATCCAAAGACGGTACATCCGCACTTCCTTGACAAAGAGGCACTGTCTTCAACACACTTAATGCTGTGAACCCAAAAGTTGTGGAACGTAATGCCTACTGAGATTTTTCCACTTAGTTACGACGTGGGGTTTTCAAGAAAAGGCTGTGAATAAGATTCTGAACAGCAGCGCACCTGACGTTGCAGATGTCCATGGACGGGCGCACAGTCGGGCCGCTATATGGGGAAAAGTGGACATAGGGAGAATACTATTTAGGGCTATTTAATAAAAACAAAATACTATTTAGGGCTTTTAAGTGGTATGGTTGGCAAGAGTGGACCCTGTAGCAGCAGAAACCGAAGGCACTGTGAATCCAGAGCTCACCTGCATAGGACTAGAGGGGCGGGGGGGGGGGGGGGGGGAGCAGGTAAATTCGACCACCGCGCTGCATTCCAGTCGAGCGGCCCGCGCACGTGCACTTTGGAGATCTGTACACAAGCGACTACTGCTTGGATTTCAATTTTGCAAAATGGAATTATCTCCAGGAAGTAAGTACTTTTTATTTATAAAAATCAAAATTCATAGTTAAGTTGCCAAATTTTCTAAATTTAAATACAAAATGACGACCATTTCCCGGATTTTCTCCGTTAAAAATCATGAAAAAGTCACAGGTAGTTGTCCGTAGCTATAAAAGACTTTTTGCACGTTGTAGGTAGTATTGTTAGGCACTAGAAAATTTTTGAAATTTTTACAGACACGCACAGATGTAAGTTTTAGATGCTATAATTACGCGAAACTCGCGTAATTGGTCGTTGCGGGCATTGTTTAAATCACTGCATTTTGAAGTTATTAACACCAATAACATATTTTTCCTCAAATACATTTAAAAAGTATGTTGATACAGATATTTTTAAATGTTAACACATAATGCTGCTTGATATAATATTTAAAAATGTTTTAAGTTATCGATAAATGATTTTTTAACTAAAAATTCGTGCTGCGTATTACTAAAAAAATTAAATAAACAGCCAAGTTTCAGTTATTAGTTGAAAATATTTTAGTCCAATGGAAAATTCCATATTGATTTTTTTGCATTTTTCGGCATCTTTCCAACTGAACAATTTAAGATATAAATATGTGAAAATAATTACTAATTATTATAGTTATCAATTAACACATACTCGTGGCAATTAAGTACGATTTTACTATTTCACAAAAAATAAATTGATTTTTTGAAACTTCGCAGATTCCATAATTTGCGTATTTCGTATCAATATTCACGAACCTAAGTTTAGTCCCTATTTAAAATCAAAATTGACACAAATATTGCAAAAAAAATACAAATTCGCAATAAATGTTTGCAATAATTTTGCAAATATAATATTATACAAGCATTCTAGCATGAAATTTGCATTCTTCAACCCTTAAAACCTGTGCATGTTGCTTTTCACGTGAATTAGTGATGCTTTACGTGACCAAAAAAACATACAAGTTTTTTGAAAGGAATATATTGGTTTTTGCAAAATTTTGCATATTACATAATTTGCGTATTTCGTATCAATATTTAAGAACCCAAGTTAAGTTGTTATTCAAAATTAAAATTAACAAAAATTTTACAAATAAAAATTCAAATTGGCAAAAAATTTTTGCAACAATTTTGCAAATATCATATTATACAATCATTCTAACATGAAATTTGCATTCAGCGACCCTAAAAACCCATGTATATTGATTTTTAAGTGAATTAATGATGCTTTACGTGACCGAAAAAGACATACAAGTTTTTTGCAAGGAATATATTGGTTTTTTTTGCAAAATTTTGCATATTGCATAATTTGTGTATTTTTCGCCTATTATTTCATTTCCTCGTTTATTTTTACTTCAAAAGTAATACTTTTGCAAAAATTGCAAAGAAAAAAGTTAATTTGCAAAAATTTTGCACATGCTGATAATTTTTTATCATTTTGACATTAAATTTGAACTCAGCGACCCCGAAAACCTATATATACCAAATTTCAGATTGATAGACAAATGTTTTCACGAATGTCCACTTTTCCCCATATAGCGGCCCCACTGTGGGGCGGTGAGTATTTACCATCTCGTGGGCCGCCCGCCCATTTATGTAAAAAAGCACCTCAATTTCTACAACTTTACATTTTTCAAACTCTACTTTCTTCCCTAAATTTTCTCCATCTTTACAACTTTTGGCCACGACTTCGCCTGCTTGAGCTGATTTACTAGGTAACAATATATCCTAAAACATCAATAAAAGTGAAATATTTAGTAACAATCTATCTATCAAAGCAATACCGATCTATATCTAACGTCCCATTGCGGGGCATTGACATTCTCTTGCAATCACGACTGTGGTTTGCAACAATTTTCAACAATTAATCTTTCATATTAAATAAAGAGGTTATTTTATACAGAAAGAAGATATCCACATAATTGAATATACTTATGCCAACATTTTTTTATTACAAGGTGGCAGACCAGGGTTGCGCCAACCATGGTCACACACTGATTACTAATACTAGTGGATATACATCTAAGTGTACCTACTAAAAGTTCACTTAAATCTATTATAAATCATTAAAATGAAATACCGAATCAGATTATATAAAAAGTCCACTTGAATCCCTCAATGGATCCTGTCAATACATTTTAGTGGACGGAGGATGTGAATGTACCTATAGGTATATCCTAGTGGATACATATTATACGCACATAATATAATATTATAATTAGATAGTATACAATTACATTAACTATTAGGTCACTAATATTTCTCAGTAAAAATAAAATTCTAAATATGGTTTGACAAGTATACCTACCTCTAATTAACCATATTATTATCTAACTCCTTCATTTTTCATAGACTTACATTCATAAAGTTACGTAAACGAATTTTTCAACCGTAACGCTATGCAACAATCGCTTAATGGTTGTTGAATATTTTGATACTGCCCAACTGGCAACCAATATTCGTTATATTAAAGATAAATAGTGCCTATGAAGTTGGATCTTCTTCTTCTTCTTGTTCTCAGCCCTTGGACGTCCACTGCTGGACATGGCCTCCCCCATTGTCCGCCATTTAGACCTATCGGCAGCGACCTGCATCCAGCGGGTGCCCGCAACCTTTGGATCTATACTCGCCAATTTGACACAGCGGTCTATTTTTGTTTCCTTTTTTCAATAAAAATAGTCCTACCCGTGTACATTCAGTGTATTATCGAAGGATCCCTGTGTTGAAAATAATACTCATTATTAGAGCGCCTACCGATTATCTCTACGTAGCTAGCTGCTAAGTCTTGTTTATAAGGCAACTAATTTAATTTACATGTACCGACTATTATTTTATTTTTATTTCCCTCTGCTTATCGATGTGATGGCAATTACACATATCTCCATATCAAAACCGATTTTAATTTTCTAAAATACTAACGCGACCCCATTTCATATACTTTTATAAAAAAATTTTTTGTAAAAGAGTGGGCAGACGAGAATATACAGTCATGACAAACGTTGGCACGCCCCCGGATGCACTGCCTACCTTCGCAGATTAAGGAATGGATTGGGAAAATAGGGAGGAATAGAATGTGACGTGAATGGGCTCTGGCATATTTCACTCAATACCGAAACACGTACATACGAGGATAAAGTGGGGAATGCAGTACATTTCAAAGTAGTCTTTGGTGAAATAGGGGTAACGAGGCTAGTCGAGTGCGCCTAGAGACTGTTGAATTGCAGCGTGCACCCTCCCCCTTCAAAATAAAGCAGGGTGAATTAAGTATTATTTCCGTCAATATTATTTTCCTTTTTTATCATATTTTTGTGTTATGCTTATGATCTTTAGTTGACATTTTAGAACATAATTAATGAATTCGAAAATTATGAATTGTTTTTAATATCCTGTAAATAATGTATTTTAGATTAGTTTTTCTTTCCAGGCCTTCCTATTTTGGTACAAAATTTGTAAAATTGTTGCCGATTAAATGAAATGAAAATGAAAAAGTATACTAACTCTAAAATACCTGCCCACGGTACTTATATATTAATTATTTCTAGAGAACTGAAATTCTGAAAGTCATTTTGGATATCCTGTACAAAAGGGCTAGGGTATAGGTAATCGTCTGTGCTAGGGCCGTGTTAGGATACGCCTATAGGTATCCAGGGGAATGGCACAGAAATTATTTTATTTATTTCTCGAAATCTTTATTGTTATTAATATTATGTATTATTAGTGTTCACAATTTAAACATTATTAATCGAAAAGTTCAATCATAAATTGAGCCAACTGTGGACCACTGCCGACAAAAAGTTACACGAGTAAGAAATCCAGTCGCCGCGCGCCGCCGCGCCGTCCAGTCTTGTATCGTAGAGAGTTTATTGACCTGGTTTCCTATACCTCCCTCCTCACATTTTCGGGTATGCCAGACTCTTTGGCGACGCCAAGGAAATTGGGCGCAAAAGCCAGACGACCAGAATACGATATATTTCGACTGAGATAAGTACGTCTCGATTGATTTGTCTGAGATCTACCCCCGCCTATATGGTTTTGTGAAGTTAGTAAGTTACCTTAAAATTTATTTGATAAACTAAGTGGAAAATCCAGAGTTTCTGTCCTAAATGTATCTACCTAGTTCTCGATGTTATTTTGCTAAACTTAAAGCGATATATAAGCCCAATATTAATGTTGCCAAACTTGTATTCCAAAATATGCACTTTTAGATAGAACAAGATATGAATATTTATCAGTCAAATATCTGGTAGGCAATATATAAAAGATTATATATGTACAAACCTCTATATAAAATATATCATCAGTGGAATATTGAAGCGCCATATTATCTTTACAGAAACGAATGAGTAAGTTTGGTAATTAAAAGATACTCTTTTAGATATGAATTTAAACAACTTTTTACTCATTCAAATCTCAGGAAACAAAGATTACTCGAAAAGCTCGAAAATGTTACTATATCGATAGAGCTAATATACTTTTACGACGTAAAATTCAAAATATTGAATAATCGGTCGCATTAGCTGCGAATAATATTTATGAAAATAACACCAAAAAAGTAGGCAGGTACTCGAGTCGTCACGAAACCTATATCGACCTCAGAAAAACGCCAAATCCAGTTATATATTATACGAGTACATACAATGAACTGCCTATCAAGCTGCAGGGAAAATATATAAATGACGACAATATAAAACTTTTATTAGAAAATCGTTTTTTAACAATAAGTGGGATAGAAAGTTATATTTAAGGAACGGCTTCGGTATCTTAAATAAAATTAGTATAATTAATAAAATAAAAAAAATATAATAACTCCATTTCGACAACAGTGGCGCAATAAATCAAATATAAGTATAAATGATTTATACTATAAATTATAATATAATAAGTGAAAGAAAGATGTTTCCAAAAAGAGGACTGTAATTAACCTGATTGGTTTATGTGTTTACCTGTCCAGGCTTCCATGAGCCAAGTCTGTTGGTGAGGCTCCTTAAATGACTTATTCGGTTGCGCCTATATATCGCCTAAGATTGGCTATTAAAACACGCTTTGTTTTATAACTTTATTATTTTGAAACTAACGGTGCCAGCGACTTCATGCGCCAAAACTTGTGATGCCCGTGTGAAATTTATGAAGTTTATTTAATTTTATTTTATTTAATTATTATTTTCTTTTATTATATAAGTTAAGTTATTTATAACTATGTCAAGTTTAATTAAAATCCGTCCAGCGGTTTTGTGTCATGCGCGATCAGACAGACAAACAAAAATTACAAAAATTATTGTTTTAAGCTCAACTTTAGATTGCATTGACATTTTTCATAAAATATTTCATGGTACAGATACGGCTCCGTTACGATTTTATTATAATATATTTATTTAGACTTAAGCCAGTCTCCTAAATAACAAAAAAATATATAAACTAATTTAGATAGAACAATATGGCGGTTGGCCCAACGCAGTGAAAACTTTTTAATTTCTGTTCCGTAAAGCAAGAGCATCAGCGTAGAGCCATAAGTTTCCTAATATTGGAACATCGGCAACACATGTGCCGCCGGCTATTACGCTACCACTATCGTCCCGGCTTATGACATGCTATTAAACGGTAAATAGATAATAAATTCAACTTATTTTGGGTGCACCGGACCTAATATTTTTCTATGATTTAACCGGAGATAAAAAATATTCTTTTCTTTAAGTAATTGACTTATTCCTTGGTGGATTTTGTTTAAAATTAATTAATTTTGCGGAATTCTATATTATTTAAAGTTCATGAGATGACACACACTGCTGGTACATAGGTGCTAATCATTCGTTACAGTTATTTAATTAACAATATGACTACATCAAGGTATTTGCATGCCAGAATGGTAATGTGACGATCGAATGTACTAACAATAATAACACATTGTGCAAAGAATTTGAATTCATTAATAGACACTGTGATTAAGTGGTGATACAATGCGAATTTTGACAACCAAATTGAAAATTAACCACTAATGGGCTTCATTCATCTTTGTGGTTGAAAAACTTTCAAAATTTCTATGAAAATCAGTGACCGTGGTGATGTTATGTGCCGTTTTATTTCGACTTTGGTGTAAAAACTAATAAACTAAACTAATGTGGTTTCTGAGCAGTTTGTATGGTATTTAGTTCACTATGCATGTATTAATAGGTATAGAAAATATTTGCCTACTTGTTATTCATCCTTTTTGTATTCCCTTGGAAAAATCTTTATTGTTCAATAGGTTAGAACTACTCTGCTCTGTGGAGATAGCTGTAGTTAAATTATTGTTATAATTTTTTGATAAATACAAAACATAAGAAATAATGCCCATTAACTTAGAATCCTGAACATAATCTACGGTTTCAGATTTCGGGAGTACAAGGAACATATGCTGTAACGCTACTGGACAAACATTCGTGGCCTGATGACGCGACGTTACTTCGTATTCAGCATTCTTTGGTACATGTGACGTGACGAAGTTTTTGACCATACTTATTGGGACAACGCGAACCTTCGCCGAAGCCCGACAGGTTATACATTTGTTTTGTATACAAAAGGCGGGGCCCCTCGAGCTTGTTGCCCGGGGCTGTAGCCCACCCTAACCCCTAGATTAGTCCGCCACTGTACATTTTGGATTGTGACCCTTTAAAACGACCGACAACGCGTAGGGACAATGTGTCATATATTGTTATGAATCACAACATGATATATCTGTTGTGCTTGACGTGGGGTCACTGGAGATGGACAAATGAATCTCTTTGTAGCAAGAAACTATCAAAATATACCTATTACATTAATGTATACAAATGGGAATATTTACTATAGGTAAGATACTTATTTTTAAAAAGTTTCCATTGAAATGTGAATTATAATATCTGTGAAAAATAATTGCTAGATTATATTTTGTTATGTCAACACTGAATTGAGGCGTGTTTGAGGCGGGTCCAATGCTTTTTTTTTTTTTTATAGACGGGGGCGGACGAGCAAGCGGTCCCACGTGATGGTAAGTGTTACCGCCGCCCATGGGCACCTGCAACACCAGGGGGCATGCGGGCGCGCCGCCGACCTTGCAAAATCCTATTCACAGCTCTCTTGAAGAACCCCATCGGAGCAGCTACCATCGATAACGACTCTGATTCTCCGTCCAGTCAGGAAACTGGCAACCCATTCGCATAATCCCTCGGGTATCCCGAAAGATGGTAACTTGGAAAGCAGCGATTTGTGCCATACCCGGTCAAAAAAAAAAAGAGATGTCATTGTGGACAGATAGTGTTGTTAGAAATAAGATTATAAAGATAAGAAAATATATGTGATTCTCTTGCCAGACCGTTCCATACCATTGTATATCAGTGGATTCCTGCATTCTATACTATGCACTGGCAGTGTGGTGTGGACCACCTTTAGGACCACCCCGTCTCTTGCCGTGGGCTGCGTGGTTTCGTGAGAGCCTTGAGGAACTACACTACCTCTAAATGACTGGACTCTACTTATAAGTAGCATGTTATGTGTTAAATTGTCGTAACAGTTCAAGTTAAGTAATAAATTAGCTAATTTAGTGGTTTGTAATGTTGCGTGTCGGGCGCGTTCGTGCCTCGCAATGCATGTTAAGTTAAGCCCTTTAATTCTAAGGCTAATCATTGGAAATCTTATTGTAGTAAGGATTATTATTTATTAGGTAAGAACGATATGAACTTAAGTTCATATTTTTGAAAACAAACTCATTTAAATTGACCTTAAAGATTCTAGTTTGAGGATTCCAGTTTTTTGGCTGGACGGAGCATCAAACTTGACAGTAGCTGCTCCGACACCACGTCAATTAATGATGGTGTCTCGCGAGGCTCTGTGCTTTCTCCCATACTGTTTCTTCTGCATATCAACGACCAGTTACAAGTCGGTAACATGAGTTGTTATGCTAACGACAGTACTGGGGAAGCTTTGTATAAGGGTCGTGCAAATATCCCTCCGGCCGAGGTGGAAGAGAGTCGCGTAAAGTTTGTGTCAGAAATCGAGAACTCCTTAGACCGAGTCTCGAATTGGAGTAAACATAACTTGGTTCAATTTAACCCCAGCAACACACAAGTCTGTGCATTCACCGCTAAGAAAGGTCCATTTATCGTGGCACCTCGATTTCAGAACATTCCTCTTAAGATCTCTCAGAGTTTTGGGATCCTTTTCTTTCAGAGTCGATATTTCGAGCAAAGTCGAGTTTCGAAGTCATCTGGCGAGGAAGACAAAACATGCTAGTAAAAATCTCGGTAAAAAGCTACTTCTTTCCGGGGCAACGTTTTTTGCTTTATAAAGCTCAAGTTAGACCCTATATAAAGTACCCACTGCTAACACTTCTGGGCCGGTGCACCGAAGTACCAGCTGGACCCTCTTGACTCCGCTCAACGACGCGCTCTCGTAGGTGGTTTAGAATCGCTCAGATTCCATAGAGATGTTGCGTCTCTCTACGTTTTCTACCGCCTTTATAATGGAGAATGTTCTGAAGAGCTGTTCAATTTGATGCCCACTTCGGGTTTTTTCCATCGCACCGCTCGTCATCGTCGTGCGGTTCATCCGCACTTCCTTGAGATAGAGTCGCTGCGTACAGTGTGGTCGAAAAGACACTTTATACCGCGAAACCGAAAGTTGTGGAATGAGCTGCCAGCTGAGGTATTTCCGTTACGCTACGATATGGGGCTCTTCAAAAAGATTCTGAAAAGTCGGCCCGCACCCGCAAGCTCCCTGGTGTTGCTGGTGTTGTGGGCATCCCTGGTGTTGTCTATGGGCGGCGGTGACCACTTACCATCATGTGGCCCGACCGCTCGTCTGCCATCCATTCTATACAAAAAAAAATCGTGTGTTAAAGGAAGATAAAATTGTTTTTTCAATTTAACGTATTGTTAAAAATACGTAAATTTCAACAAAACCATTCTGTATAAAATTTTCAATCATCTCAACTTTTTGACCGATAAAAGTAATACTGCAATCAACCCCCAAAAAGCGGTTAAAACACTACTAGATGACCACGACGAGGTGACAATTTATTTTTTTGTGGAAAAGATGCATTTTGCATCATAGTTTCATGTGGGGGAAGGTGTAAATCATACCCACAAAACTACCCGTTTTTTTATATTATTTAGTTATTAATAATGACTATGTCATAAAATATCTGTACAGTCAAAAGCATTAATGTTATTTCACTTCGTGAGTTTACTGAAATCATGCCATATAAAACCTGTTTAAATACGAGTATAATCGTTTCTTGGGAAATCTATCCAAACAGTTGTCAAGCTTTTATTAGAATTCTTCTTCAACTTATAATTCACATAAGAAAATTGTCATGGTTACGGCGTTTGTCCACCACCGCGGTCACCGGGACGTCACCGAGAATGAGATGACAGTGCCGAAGTAATGATACATACATTTACTATGGCCGCGTGTCCACCGCACGACGGTCACCCGAGCGCCATCATCCCGGCCGCCGAAGTTTCGTGGAATTCGATTATGACGGGCCGATGTGCCGGCAATACAAAACACGTTTGATCTTGTCCAGACACTGTCGTCGCACCGCACCGTTCGCCCAGTTTTTGTTTTGTCAATCATAACCTTATCGTAAGTTCGGTTCGGTCGCAGTGGACACACGATCGCCGTCACCGGGACATCACGTTCGGTTCGAATAATCTCGTTTCTCGGTGACGTCCCGGTGACAGCGGCGGTGGACAAACGCCCTTAGAGTAGCACCAATGGAAATTGCATAGTTAATACAAATTGGAGTAAAAGAAAGCTGCCATCGACGATTTAAAAAAGGTACCGGTAGCGACTGGATGAGAAATGAGGAAGGGTGATTGTTGTAGCATGTCTTGAAAGAGGGCTATATCAATCTACGATAGCTTTCGTGATTAAATTAGTAGCTGCGCACAATGCGGTCATCAAAACACTACGCCCCAAATCCGAATGTTGTCAAACGAACTGAAAGTTGTGAATGATGCCAACTGAGGTTTTTCTAGTGTAGCACTACACTAATGAACCTAAGAAATTTAACTAACTTTATTATGGCTGACTCAGCGTTCGACACTCATTTTTACAACATTAGGCTTTTCTGCTATGCTATGACATGGGATTCTTCAAGAAAGCTGTGAATAGGGTTTGACAAGGTAGGGCAGCACACCCGCATAGCCCCTTGTGTCTTTAGCGGCGGTAGCCACTTACCATTAGGTACATGATGGTAAGTATGGCGTACCTAAATAGGTAGCTAGCTAGCCTTTCTGCTTCCCTTCCTATAAAAAAAATCTGGTAGTGATAATAAAGATACACGTTGATAATATTGTTTGAAGTAAACATGGACGAATTAAGACTAGGTGATTCGTGGGAGCAAGATTTCAATTCGTTTTCCGACAGGATTAAAGTAAAATTTAAATATTCAACTTAAAGTTATTTACGTAAAAGTCAAAATTAAATGTAGGCAAAACCGTGTCTAAGTTTTTTTATATTTATCGTTCATGCGACAAAATTTACACGAAAAATATGCTTCACGCTACATCTATAAATTGGTATTACTTAAATTTCTCTTTAGTTTCGTGTTCATGTCCAAATTATTGACAGGGTTGTCGAGCGTCTTGTTCGAGAAAAAAATTGACAACAAATAACGAACTATGAAACGGACTACTCATATCCTGTTTTTTAAAACCTTGTACGAGTAAAACACACAAGTCTGCCTAAGTATTTTTGTTGTATTAGTTTATGTAATTATTTGTCTCTAGAGATACTTTTGAATAAAAAAAACGTGTGCGGTCAGGGGACCCCTGTCAAGAACGAAGGTCATCACGCATTTTTTTTTGAAATTCCGAATGTAATTCGAAATAAAATCTGTATAGTTCATGTATTTTTTTTTATTTTGTATCATATTTTCAATGCAAATAATTTAAAATAAGGAATCAAATCAAAAATCAAACATCAAACGTTTAGGTTATACAACCGGCCATGCACTAGTCTGCACGTCTGTTATTTTGCTTGAGTCTCGCTCTCGATACTCGCACGCACACACACCCACAGAAAGAGAAAGGCGTATGGAGGGGATAAAAATCTTACGTGACGTTACATTTTCTCTCGAATCACACCTACCGCAAGCCGCAGGAAATCCGTTCCAAAAATAATTAAAAAAACTGGAGCATAATGATTACAAGTGGATGTTTGTATCCTGCAGTGCGACGTTATAAGACTTATAACTATCAGTCTTTGGATACGCCTATTTGGATACCCAATTTTCGCTGTTTCTTGCTGAGTGATTCGATATTGTAAATTGTAAACTGAAAGGAGGTTTCTAGCTCAGCAATTGCAACTGTCCCTAGTTGCAATTGCTGAGCTATGTCGCAAGCCGCATGCATGTGATATGTACATACTATATATGAATGTGTATATGTATGTCGACTCCGACGCGCACGTGTTTTATTTTATAAAGGGCTAATTAATTATTTATTGTTTATATTTTCTAACTTTTGAGGTGTCCCGTTTTTCGTTAAGACAAATCTGACAACCCTATAGTTGTAGAACGTGCCAAACAACCACTACTGGTTGCTTGGCACGGAACTTGTATAACGAAAATTTTGTATATATTGTTTATTACCTATAATTACGCAAAACGACTATTTATTGCATAAACTAGCATGGTAGATGTATAATAATATATTTTTTGAGGGGGAGAGTGCATCCAACAGCCGCTGGGCGCGCTCCACTGACCACGTTACCCCTCTCTCACAGAAGACTACCTTGAAATGTACTACATTTCCTTCTTTATCTTATTTCCCTAATGTACGTACGTGTTTCGGTAGTGAGTGAGTGAATGCCCATTTCCATCCTATCCCTCTGCATTTCCCCAACCCTTCCTCCAAATCCTATCCTTTATCTCCAAAGGTAGGCAGCGTATCCGGAGCGTGCCAACGTTTGTCATTTTGGACTAATGTTGGCATGTATCGCGGATGTCTATGGGCGACAGTATCCACTTACCATCAGGTATTCGTCTGCCGCCTTCGTCCATAACAAAAAAACATCTTCGACGAAATGCGAATGCCCTACACTTCTGTGACAAGAAACCCAGAAAATGTCTTTAGAAATCTCAGGTGGGAGTTATATCGAATAGTTCTTCAGAGCATTCCCCGTAAAACATGCAAAGGGACCCAACATCTCTGAGAGGCTCTATACCACCAGTGAAAACAACAGCGTCGCTAGGTTGAGTCAAATGAGTCCGCTAATATTGATATTTCGGTGCGCCAGCGCAGTGATGTAAGCAGTGTTACATATGGGGTCTAATCTGAACTTTGTAACGCGTTAGACGTTGCCCCAGGGTGAAGTAAAGCTTTGTTTTGTACATCGAGCTTTTTCCTTGTATTTTGTATGCTGTATTGGATGCCAATTTGTCCTTGTATTCCAGATATCTACTAAATGGCTCCTAATTCGACTTAATTATTATTATGAAAAAGATGCCTAAAACTAAACTCGCTATTAGCTAGGACAATCGTAAACTTTTTATTAAATTAGATACTCCTTTGTAAAGAAGGCGATAATTCCATAAATATATATTTATTTCTTTAAATCGATGATTATTACGTGCACAACAGTGTATCATTGTACTCTTACATTTACGTACATTCAACGTTCTTTGACATGACATGTCTAGACGTTCGCTCCTGACGAGGGTTTCTACAGAGCACATTCGATAGGAGGCGGGCCGAAAGATTATCCGAACTGAACGATATCTTACACCCACCAATCCATCAACGATTTGACGCGTATCCGAGCGCTAATGGCTTCTAAGCGATGTTGATCGCAAATAAACTTTTTTACGATTTTCCAAAGATTTGGTTACAATAACTTAAACGCGTTCTTACGATTTGTTACATTGAGTTTTTGATTTCATATAACGTAGCATTGCGTTTGCGAATAAGCACCGACATTTTTGTGTTTATAATTTTGCTTTCTACTTCTGCAGAATCCAGCCAATAATGTGCCACAAATATAGAGCGACAAATTAAAAAAAATCTTGGGATGTTAATCGCAATTATTCAATTGACTAAATCAATATAAATTAAATATGTATAACAGTTGTGGTCAGCCGACACACTTGATCTACTTAATAAAAATCTAACACTGACTGACTGACAGACAACACACAGCCTAAACCAGTGGGTCTAGAAACATGCAATTTTGCACAGGAGTTCCCTATATAACGCAGGTGAGCACTAGGAAAGGATTTTTGAAAATTCATCCTCTAAGGGTGTAAAATAAGTGTGTAAAAGTTCCTCAGATGTTGCCGATGAGATTTCTCATCGGGCACACGGCTAGTATTTTATAATTTCTGAACTATTAATTTCTCTAATTAAGTTTCTATTGTTCCGTAGTTTATGAACAATTTTATTTCATATTTAACCCATGATGACTTAAAGGCGACATATTCATATGAGGCTTCCACCTGTACATATCTAAAAGAGAACTCGCTAACCCACTTGGCCGTCGTGCCGTTTTAAAGCCATGGGTACATACTCAAGCACAAGACAATGTGCCCATGTCCAGAAGTAGATGATAAAAGGACAGGTTGCAGTTACGGTTTTACATTTTCAATACTTGCAACATTTATTATATACATAATGCTTTAGTTGTATTTCCATTAACACACAACACAATAACAATTAAATAAATTAAA
This sequence comes from Sesia apiformis, assembly GCA_914767545.1. Classification (NCBI taxonomy): domain Eukaryota; kingdom Metazoa; phylum Arthropoda; class Insecta; order Lepidoptera; family Sesiidae; genus Sesia; species Sesia apiformis. The sequence goes on from OU611968.1 coordinate 5,344,238, forward strand.
TTAGTAGTTATTGCAATAACAATTAAACACTATTGTTTTTTTTCGCCCCAAATAATAATTATTTTATCCACCTAGATAATGATTTCATTCGTCATTCGTAATTGGGCGAATTACTTTCTTAAAGTAATTCGCCCAATTACAAATTTCCCCTTAACATTTTCACTGCCACAAAGTTGGTAATTATCATAATTCATAACGCTTTATTAAACTACGACTTCTTTTAAAAATGTTACTCGCACTGCGGTTAAAATTGGCTGCGAGTCGCGTGCGGTTGGTTCGATCGTGGTATTTTAAATATTTCACAGCGAGCCAGTACAATAACCGATTATATACTTACAAGCCTAGTAAATTCTGATTCCACGAAAGAATACCGAAGAGCGATAGATGGTTAAGACTAAGTGAGTTTTGGTATCGTGCCTTTATTAGTGAGAATAGTTTTCGTTATAATGACCAAAGCCTCGTTTACAAAGACATCGTAGGCAAGTAGGCAAATAAATCGAATAATTTAACGAACAATGTATGTCATATCAACTCTTTGATGAGCTAAAATAGAAAGTATAGCAAAATTAAGCATTTAGAATAGTAAATGTTTAGTATGGTAATCTTTTGTACTAAGTATTTACAGTAGAATGAATGATCTTTATTTATAGTTAACGATGTAGTACTTACTACACCAGTCTTCTCGCATGTTAAAGAAGGTGGTATGGAGCCAGTGTATCGGAACAGGTGGAAATACCAGTTGAAAATTTAGTAATTGTTAGTATCATAATAGTTTTTGGTAATTGTCGTCAAGAGTTTGTTCAAGTGATACCCGAACCTGACTCAGCACATTATTTTAAACACAAGTTCCGTTATCTATAAAACACTTCACTACCTATAAAACAACGTTTAATACCCTGGTCAAACACAGTTACGACGATGAACGGGCTGAATTAAACAGTAAGTAGTAACCTATATTTGAATTCATGTAAATTCAGTAAAAAGTGGTATACTTGAGAACGACTTAGTTGCTAATTTGGATGCTTTTCACTGCAAATCGCAGTTCTGAGCTGCACGAAAATGACTAAAAATAAATTTGCCAGTTGTTGGATGAGTGTTGTATTTCAGCCACTGCTCAATTTTAATGGAAGCAATTGTTTAGCCAAATTAAGGATTTGTAGAACATATTTGTTTCTCTAAAACTCGACTAATTATAGTGCAACACCTAAGTATATTATAGTTAGAGTGACCTATTTTCACCGTGTCATTTGCATTAGCATTGCTTAAAATTACTCTTTTCAATAATTTTTAAGTGTATGTGATACAATATGTAACAATAAAACAACCTAAATCTTCATATCACGGGTAATTTATCCCACTTATAATAGAAAATCTAGTATTGCTAAAAAGAAACGCGTTGAATCCCTCCAATTTTATTCCGCATTTTACAAATCTACACGATTTTCTTACAATATCATTAAATATTTGTAAATTATACATACTTCATAACAAAATCAAAAAGAAAAAAACATATACAAGAAAGTACTTAAATACTATGATAAAACAACACAGACGTTTGCTTAGCTTGCTGATTAACATTGTTAAAATGGCAAAGGGAAGGATTGAATGTATGTGGTTACAGGTTGAAAGAGAAAAAGGCTGTTATATTTTTATCCTAAAATATGTACAATGAGAGCAAGTAACAATAGAAATCTACAATCACCTAGCCAGAGGCTTGAATCAATGCCAGGACTACGCGCTTGCCAGATGGCCTGTTGACCAAAAAGATAATCGAAAATGAACCTTGTACCTTTTACACAAAGGTTCACTATCCGACTATTACATTCAACTTCGTACGATCAATGAGAAAGGCTTCTCAAGTGGAGGGTACTGCCAAGATGCAATATCGCATAGGTTGATCGCAACGTGCGTTGTAACTCACATGAAAGCTAATGTATATTATGCCTTGATCGACAATACAATAACCCCGATTTTGTCGAAACTAATAGGTATCTATAGTAATATGCTATAGGTATGTATAGCATATTACTGAATATATAAATAGCACCAGTGTTAATGACCCACACTAGGAATTTTTATGTCGTACACAAAGAATCTACTACACAAAGACATACACAAACTCTAAAAAAATATCTTTAAATAATTGAAAGTGACCGCAATAAAATCACGAACCTACTGTATATGCAAAGGCACCATCAATTGAGCTAACCGGGCATGTAATATGGATTCCCCTTCCTTTCAATTCAAATAGATTCTAATTAGCATATAGTATAGATTCAGATATCAGTGAAGGAGTTCGCCAATAACCAAGAAGTAGACTATCTATTTGTTTTATCCTATTCAATAATAAAGTCTACACAAATCTAGCCACTGAATGTTTTCTGAGACACGTTAATGCGAGAGAAGAAATAGGCACATTGTCCTTAATATTAATTCTTATTTTCGGCAAAAACAAGTTTGATATAAAAAGAGAGAGGATTCTAGTGGCCGGCCGGTGCAGATGCCAAATACAGAACCACGCCCCGTGTCTAACACAAAAATATGTAATAAATTACATAGAACTACTTTGGTACGAGTAGTTTACTCGGTAGTTCAGATTGAACGATATATTACGGAGATTATGATCTCTAATACATTAGAGGACTATCAGGTTAAGGGGCATCTTAACACGGTTTTATAAACTTTCTGGAATGCGATAATATTGAATGGCCAAACCTGACGAAGATTTTATTGGAAAAAAGTAAAAATGTATATAACTACAGAAAGCTAAGGATAATCTTGTAGATAATAAATTGTATATGTTTCAGTACGTCATCATAATATAAACAAAATTCCATTTTAAACGGGTACTTCAATCTGAAACACTATAAACCTATTTAAGACATCAATATGAATCGACATCTGTTCTTAGGTAGATACGAGTATAAAGACAACCTCGAGCATAAGATAAGAGTATAAAATCCCTCTACGTTCCGACTTCTTGCTGGTATCTATTACATTGATTTTTTACACTCGCGCACGATAAATACCCACTCAATACTAACAGGTGTATAATTTAAATCAATCATTTAAAATTGAAAAAATAATTTAGCCGCAAAATCAAGTAAGTCTCTAGTGATTTATTAGAATCGTCTTAAATTACCGTAATATTCTGATATTTATTTTGTCTGATGCACAGCTTACTTTATATTTAAACTAGAACTTGGTTTAGAATTTTACATTTCACTTTATTTATAAATAAAAATATTGGGAGAGGATATACGTCTTGGGAGAGATTTATATCCAGCAGTGGAAAGATATAGGATGATGGTATGGGGTGGTAATACCTCACCATCATAAAGATATAAAATATTACATAAAAGTTTTAAATTTTTGGGTACATTGAACATAAAATTAAATATTCCTAAAAATAGCGATAATCGATACTACTAAATACAATGTAGTGGTACGAGGGTACGACTAAACGAGGCATAAAACATGTTCGCCAAGAAGGGTTGTCGCGTAGTGTGGTGCTTACAGTCTTACAATACAAAAATTATCTACCAAAATACAATACAACGTACATAAATAGGTAAGATGTATTTTATACGTATAAAAGAAACCTCTAATTACAATAGAACTGAAGGTCTTCTTCTTACTGGTCGTCTTTACCTAAGACATCAGTTCTAAATATCAAACTGCCAAATTGATAGTAACTATCAAACTTTGTCCATTCTCGAAGCAAGACGTCACAAATGCTAAGATCATCAAACGTCGGAGGGACCCAAAAACAATGAGTAGATTGATCAATAAAACGGTTCCCACATGCGAGAGAGCCACTCGCATGCCACTCGTCAACTATTTACTGTTGACAGGCGCGAAGCCTTCCAACATGGCGGTAACTAGCCACAATCCGCTCGTTATTTTCACATTAGCATCCTACTTCACATTTCTCTTTATTCTCACAGGAAATATAAACAATTTTCACGGGTTCGGGATAACGAGCCGATCGATAAAGGCGAAACTACGATTTCTTGTTACATATTCAGCGTTTTCATAGCGCTTTGTTATAGTTTGACACATTAAATTTAATGATACCTAATAATAGAACGGCACGTATAGTACTCACGGCAGATGCAGGTCCTCACACACGTTACATGGGATCGTCGGTACACTGCACCAGCGGGGCTGCGAGCTAGTTCGTATAACAACAGTAGCACCTTCTCGTCGCCACTCCGTCCTCAACTTGCGTAACATTTATATAACGGGGCACATACTGTACGCGAATGAAACCGTGCAATCAGAGGCGGGCTTGCGAGTGGGTTCCCAACCTGCTTCTTCCTGCCATTTTGGATTCGCTCAGACTGAGAGGCGCGGTGGGCGGCGTCGCGGCCGCAGGCGCCCGGCTCCGGCGATCACTCCGAACGAGTTATCACAAATTGAATGAGCTTTTATGTGTAAATAGGAATATCGCCGTGGTTACTACAATCGGAAGGAAAATAAAAAGTGTGAGTCGGGCGGAGCGGTCGGCCGGCTGTGAGAGGCACATGCCGCTCGATAGTCGAGCGCGTGCGCGAGGCGAAGGCGCGTGACGTCACGCCGCACTCGCGCCGCCGCGCCGCCGTATTCCCTACACTTCCTCAATGGATTGCCGCCTCCGCGCCACCACACCGCTCGACTTACACACCGTTATATTTAACAACCACTGTCATTTCCACGAAAGCCCTGATTAATACACTATTGACCAACGAATCGCGGGTATAATCAATGCTACTCTCCCAACATCATACTGCTACGGCGTTCCTTTTAGTACTTTCTTTTAGAATACTTACTAAATCATCCTCGTCGCTACTCACAGACCGGCTCCTCATTACTTTTATTACTACTACGTTTTCGTCAACTTCGTAGTATGACTCTAACTTATTAACATTTTCTTCGTTGTTATTCGTACCTACACCTATCTGTGGATCACCATTGTAGTTTAAATCACTTAACATATCAGGAGGTATGATTTTGTATTCTTTATCTACAAAATCACCCTTATCTTCATTTGTTTGGACAAAAACTGACTTAAATTTTGCATTAAAGTTTACTTGAGCTGTCCAAATACTTGGAATTGTTTCCTCGTGCGATGCATCCTTCGATCTTTCACAGAAAATCGTGGACACTCTTGAAATCAGGTCTCTAGGATCGAGGGCACGTAAGCAACCACTTTCATTAGAACACCGTTTCATATTGACACTAGATTGAAATTAGATCTAAACTGTCTGTTTAAAAGAACGAAATTAATAACGATAAAAGCTCAATGAATTACCAAATTGAACTGGCAATAGGATATACTGTCCAGTCCACATCTACTCCATACTCCCAGCGGTAAACTAATAATGTTTGGAGTTTTTATCAGTCAATTGATAAGGACACTAATAAATACTGAGACTTGGTTAATTAAATAGCTACTTATTTAAATAATGAAATCACAATATTTATTTACAGCCCCAAAGCCCCAAAGTCAGCAAAAAGTCGTAAAGGAGGGATAACATAGTTTTAACATTTCCTTTTTAAACTGAATATATACCTGTAGGTATATCGATACAATAGAACTTTGATTACCCGAATTGATTACGGCCAAGGTAAGTACTATTGGTAAATGCTGATTATAATAAAAAAATACGTTTTTATAATAACAATGTAAGTTGGTTATGGGGGGATATGCCGAGGTGTTTTGATTAAAATCACTGTACAGAGTTTATAGTTCCACGTTTTATTTATTTTTATGAGTCACACAGTACACAATCCACGTTTAATATAAATCAAAGTTTAATATGAAATTACGACGGAAACTCAATCACGATACAATAATGTTGCAGAGCGTAAGTATATGCATTGTACAACCGTTAGGTAGGAGACTCCCGACTGGCCGCGGCGGCGCGGCGCATGCGCAGAACTCCTGCGCATCGAGACGGCCGGCGCACGCGCAGCGGTTTACCCATGAGCGCCGAGCGATTCTACCTTGCAAGTACTTATGCAATATTTGGTGGAAAACTGACGCGGCTGACAAAGCGGTTAAACAAGTAGAGTTAATCCGTATTATTTTAAATTTAGTCGTTTCTATTAGCAAATGATAATACATTTGTGAAAATAAAAGCCAACATATCCAATAAGAATGTAACATTTAATGAAAATAAATTTACTATTTACAAGTAGAAATACAATTTGGTTTATTTTATATAGGTACATATTTTATGCAAATGGCGTACACAAGTAGGATTATATGGACTTGTTCATTACTGCACAAATCTTTTTCAAAGTACATTTAACAAAATTATAGGTTCATTGCTTCTTAAAAAATATGTACTATAATTACTGCTATTTTAAGTGTTGTTTTAAACTACTGTTTCAGTACTACAGTCTGCAGGTATATGCTGTAGGACAAATAAATTCAATTAAAATTTGGCAAATGGTAAAGGCGACTGTATTGGTACATATACAATATTGTAGTCAAACATGTAATATAGAAAGAGCAAACACGTCTAGAATCATTTGGAGACTCCGTCTGTACAAAAGGAGCTATTTTGATGCTAACCAAATTTTAGCAAGATGAATTAATTGTAACAAAATATAAATGTGTTAAATAGACCATTTTGATACAAATCACAGTATTCAAATAATTTTTATATACGATCCGTTTTAGTATTCCTTTACTTTCTGTGCAATATTCTTAATACTAGTCGATGGTATTTATGATTTCATTTCGATTAAGTAAAAAAAAGGCTTTATTTTCAAGAGGCGTTATAGCCCTTTTGAACAGACACTTCTCATTTGTAGACGTACTTTCCATACTGAACTAAAATGGTAACTAAACAAATTAATGAAAAATGTACACCGATTAGATGAATGTGATTTTAAGTTTAGCAATTTAGTAAGTTTGGCAAGTATTTACTTGAAACATTACTGTCCTGCAGTGTAAACAAGGCATAAACGTTAATTTTCTATTATAGAGTAACTTCAAACGAATCACATTTTTAAAATGGAAATCTAGGATAACAACCACACACCTTTCATATATCTAACTACAGTAATACAAAATTTTGAAACATTTTCCCAAAACCCAACCGAACCAGCAGTATTTTAGGTAAAAATAAATGAACAATTAAAACAAAAGCATTCTTCTTTATAAGCAATATATAAAAAAAAGTAATTATAAAAATTAAACGCATCAAAATTCTGTTCGTACTGTGGACCCACATATTTTATGTACAAATACAGAATAATATTTGAGCAACTGAACACACTCAAAAATTACATTTTAAAAATAATATAAACGACTTTAGCTTAGAAGTATCTATGTGACATTTAGAATTAGGTAATTATTTTTTTTAAACAACACAACAATAAGATTGAAATAACAATACCCACTAATAATAATGATACCTACTATAAAACAATGGCGAATTTGAAAGAGAAAATATCCAATAAGAAAAAGAAAAGTATTTATTTATAAAATATTTGGAAAAAATATCAATATTCTGAAGATACTCCGTAATCAGACTTAGATTGGTATAATCTATATGTTCTGTGCACTTCATTTAGCTTATAAACTTGTTGCTTATGCTTATGTTATCTTATGCAACAAACTTATAGAAGACTAATAGCAACTGATTTCCATTCAGAAGATACAGAAATCTTGTATCAGAACACCATTAAGAACATCCATCATAACCTATAGAAATATGGTCAGGTCCCGAGCGCATCTTGAACATTCCTCAGCATCAGTCGATGTCCAAACTTTTGAAACTGCTCGTGAAACTTGCAAACATGCCTTTAGAAGGCTTCTTCACTCTCAGTTTCTCATCGGATTTAAATATTTCGGATTCTATCAACCAGTCTCTATAATTCTCTTCCATATTCTTTCTTTGTTCTTCATGCAACTGCTTTACTGATTTTTGAGGGCCGCCGTAGTCCTCCGGGAGGAGTTCTTTGTCTACTACGGCTTCAGGGCCTTCGGAAGAGAAGTTTAGGAGATTGAGGAGGTTGGAGTGTATGAGCGGCTTGACGAGACACATGACCTGGTTGATGAAGGACACCGTGTGCACCACGTGGATCTTCTTGAGACGGCACGGGTGCGCATTCTGTAAAAGACAGATTGATTGGATACATTCAAGTATGATTTTTAATTCAATGCAAAAAGTTAACGGTGGTGTTGCTATTATTAAATATACTTTTAGTACAAAGTACTATTGCCCAAATATAAATGTGTATATCATTAATTTTAACTGCAATGAAGGGAGAAATAAAATGAAAAAGAGGACATTATATTTGTAAAGGAAATCCCTATGGTACAAATTTCATTTTATGTAACTGTAACACTTCAGTTTCTCGGAACATTTGGTTCATTGTTAAAAAATCCTAAATAACAATAACTACTATGAAAATGTTACGGAAATGATAATAAGCCGTGCCCACCATTACGAATTGGCTATATATTTGCAAAATATTAACGGGATTTGTCACTGTCCATATACATACTATTTTCAGTGTGTCTGAATGCGACTTTGTGTGTCTCAGCGTTAGTTTGTGGTTTTCTTGTTATTATGTATGTGGTTTATAATTTATTGTTATTACTTCTTATTAAGTTTTTATTAGGTTAAGTTAAGGTTGTGTCGTGTTTTTTTGGACCGGGCCTGTCCAAAGAAACGGGCAATAATACTACAAGTGGTATTAAACCCTAATGATAAGTTTTATGGTGGTCAATATTTACAAACATGTAATACTAAACACGTGGCCTACAGGAACACATTTCTCAAAAACAAAGCATGTCTCAAAAATATCTACTTACCTATATATCGAAAGATTTTAGAAAATATTTACAAGTCATTATTAACATTAAATTCAGTAGTAATTATTAATCACAAGTACAAAAACTAGCCATATTGTTGTGTCTATCTTCATATATCGGTAAAAATGTTATAAAATTTACGTATACATACTAAGTTTAAAAAACATTTATACCTTATTATAACACTTCAATTTTAAGTAATCTTCACTGAACCAAAAAGTTTGTAACACCTGAAACGTCACTGTCAAACTAATAGTGACATTATCATTTTTTGCATCGAATTAAAAATCAGACTACATTACTGCTACTCTCTTAGCTAACTTCCCCACACTGTAACAGTAACAGTAACCAGCCGTTTGATCATCCTCTGATGCACATGGGCTTCCTGTACGCCCTTGATCTAGTATGACCAAACATATCCCATTCCCCCAATGTATCTGGGGTGTTTCGGTAATGAGTGGGATATGCCACAATCCATTCCCATCTTATCCAATGCCAATTCCCATCTAATGGAGTGTATAATTGAATAAAAGTAATTCCTTATTATATTACACTGTTGGCTGTCCATCCCTCTCCATCCAAGGAGGATTGAGAGATGTAATGGGATGAGATAACGCATACGTTATACATATAACGTATACGTTTGTCATTCGCTCTGATGTTGGCATGTATCGCGGATATCCATACTGTCAAGTATTCACTTACCGTCAGGTGGACTATATGCTCGTCTGTCACCTTTTTCTATAAAAAACTTCCCATTTACCAAACTTTTCCCCAGATCTATTCCCAACCTGCCAAAGGCCAACAGCGCCTCCGGAGGGTGCTAAAGTTTGTCATTTTGAACTTGGACTAATGTTGAAAAGTATGATGGATGTCGCAGGGCGACACTAACTATTTACCACCAGCTAGTCTCTGCTAGACTGACTGCTCTTCGGCCTCGTTACTAGATTGATCAGTCAACTGATGATTGATATGGTATTAAGACGGAAAGTTTGCTTATTTATTCAAGATAATGTCAGAAAGTACATATGAATCTTCAAACATGTGTTTTTTACACTCTCTGTAACATACAAGTAGATGGTTGTATAAGCTACCAATATATACTCGTACCTATAATCTTCTTTACACCGTCGCGAACGATCATTAGCGCTGTTTGTATTGCAATAATTCATGCAATACGTACCTACCTATCTGTATTGTTTTTGTACTGTCACAATAATTATACAGGAATTAAAATCGTCATTCCCCGGTCAGAAGTCATACAAAACAATATAAATAGGTGCGGCACTTTATTGCATTTGTCAAGGAAACACTATTGTTAAGAGAATAATTCAAGTTTTTCCTATAATTCATTAATTTTATCTATTGTAAATTTTAATGTCAGTTATTATTGATGAATAAAGTTTTTCATTTTGCACTCATGTTGCCATATATTGCGGATATCGCAGGACGACAGGTATCCGCTTACCACCAGATAGACCTGGCGCTGGTCTGCCTTTTTCTTTTTATAAAAAAAAATAGTATTTCATCTAAAAACAATCAGTACTCAGCAGCTCCGACTTTTTTTAAAACACCAAACACTCGAAAGAATTTAAAAAACTGTTATGAAAACTATCAATTGTACTTAAGATTTTGAACTTTGTTATCGTTTACATAATAATTGTTATGTAAACGGGTTACTCACGATTTATTATTTATTTATTATAGCCGATATTTGTGTCCAGTTACATGAACCCTGGTTCCTTGTTTCAGTTGAATATGTCCCTTGCACACTATACTAACAATATATTTATTGTACAACTATACTAGCGCGTGTGCGTAGTAATATTGTTATTATAGTGTGCAAGAAACTTAATCAACAAAAACAAGTTCAGTGTGGGCAGGTGAATCAAAAGCGAACACGACGGAGGGTAGACAGATTTGACTGTCAATAGCAACAACACCGCAGTCTCGCCGCGACCACGGTACATGTAACTGGACACAAATATCGGTTATAATAAATAAATAATAAATCGTGAGTAATCAATCCGTTTACATTTACAATTATATTTGTTAAAAACACAAACCTGGATATAAAGCATGAACGCCCTTAACGCTGGCAGCGTTACCCTAGTGAGGTGGCCCAGACTACAGCCCTTCATGTCGAAGATCACAATGTACCCTTCAGACAAACGATCTTCTGACAGTTTGATATCGTTGAACATGCAGAAGACTCGCACCGCATCGGCGAAGTTCAGCTTACTGTAATCGTACTCCGCCAGGCGGTAGAGGAGCACATGGCAGCCGTCAGGTGTTGTCTTTGGGAGTGCTACTAGATGTCTGAAAAATGATTGTAAAATTGTATTGTAAGATGAAAACATCTTAAGTTTAAAATACAAGGCTGCACGCTGAAATGCCACAGCCGCTGTACCCACTCTACTGCAGTACCTTGAAATGTACTGCATGTCCCACTTCAATTTCTTTCTCCAATTTCCGTTCGTGTTTCGTTAGTAAGTGAGATATGCCAGAGCCCATTCCCATACTATACTATCCCCCCCCCCCCCATTTTCCTAACCCTTTTTGCAATACCATTCCTACAGCTCCAAAGGCAGGCAGCGCATCCGGGAATTCCGGGAGCATGGTAACTGATATTCTCATGTATATGTCTATGATCGACAATTTCCACTTACCACCAGGTGGAATGTATGCTCGTCATATTTCAATAAAATATGACGGTCGAGTATAAATAAAAGGTAAACAAAGGCCTTTATACTTAGCTTTTACTTTCGCCTTTAGGCGTTTAACAACATATTAACTATTCCAAAAATTACAAATATTAGGTAGTCGGATAAGTTGACGGCCTTTTATAGTGAAAATAATAAAGACTTTTTTGTATTACATGAATATTTATTGAACGGAATATTGTCCATAAATAACTATTAACTCGCCTATCTTTCGCCATTTTTCTGGCAGAACCGCTATCCCATCGCTATAAAATTATATACAGGCTTCTCTTGAATGTAACTTTACTCCATTTAGGGAATTTTGTAAAGGGCAGAATAAATGATAATCCGAAGGTGCTATGTCTGGACTGTATGGAGGATGCATTAAAACTTCCCAGCCAAGGACCATTAATTTTTGTTTAGTCATCAAAGTTTAGTCGAGCATTGTCTTGATGGAACACTACCCAATTTCTATTCATTAATTCTGAACGTTTTTTATAAAGTACTTGGTTCTATTTTACTAATTGCTGACAGTAGACATCAGAGTTAATCGCCATATAGTAAAAGTTCGTAATACACAATGCCTTTCCAGTCCCACCATACACATAACATGACTTTGTTCGGAGTGTGGCATGGCTCATCTCGTTATTTGGGACTATTTGTGATGGCTCACCTCGCTTAGACCGAGATCGTTTTCGAACATTGTTATCGTAGGTGATCCACTTCTCATTGGCTGTTACCAATCTCTTCAGAAATAGATCGATTTAATTTCGTTTCAGCAACATCTCGCATGGAAATTCTATTCACCAAGTTTCTGTCATTTAAATCATGCGGCACCCAAACATCCAGCATTTTTACAAAAAGTGCTGAATGCTAAGCTCTTCCCCAATTTGATGACTGCTTATGTGTTGATCTGCTTATTTTTTCAATGATAACATCAACATTTATTTTAATAGGACGTATAGTGGAGTGTAGGCTTTCTCGGCCGGTGTCCATATTAATTTAATCTTCCGGGTTTTATTAATTATTAATTAACTTGAAATTTTTAAATTAATTAAAAAACTTGAAATTTCCGTACTTGAAAACTTGAAATTAATTAAATTTATTAATTTAACTTGGCCGAGGTCTTCTGGAATCTCTTCTCTTTTTTCCAAACGTTTCGTCAACAACTGCGGTTGACATCTTCAGTGGCGACTGCGTTCACTTTCGGAGAGATGTTATCTCTTCGGCTTCTCGAGCGCAACTGACTCGACGAACAGCTGGCCCCCAATAACTGCATTTGCTTCGACCAAGGAGAAGGGTAGAATTAAGACAGCTCTTACCCTCGTCACTGTTTTACTGTGTAGAAACGGACTCCCCGCCTGACTCGACGATTGTGGCGCCACCGGTATTTATAGTGGGCGAGTATTTATATATGTATTTATATGCACCGGTATTTATATGTTTGTGTGGTGTGTATCGAGTCTGTTTTTGTCCCCCCCTTCTCGTCTCTCCGCAAGCTTGATGATTTCGGAGTGCTGGATACCAGATATTACGGAGCCTTAGATTTTCTTCTTTTTTGGTATGCTTGTAGAATTCAATAGCTTCCCTATTGAGACGGGAATATTTAATAGGACGACTACAGCGAGGAACATCATACACATCAAAATTACCACACCTGAATCGACTGAACCATTTTTTTTGCAGTAGTTTTAGATAAAAAATCTTCTCCGTAAACACCACAAATCTCTTTTCGAGAACTACAAGCATTTATACCCTTGTTGATAAAAAATTGTAAAACATCTAATTTTCTCCTTATTAACTTCCATTTTAAAATTGTTAAGAAATATTAAAAGATAAAACTTTTATCTTATAATTTCTTATAATTAACTGTCAAACGATATATCACTTTCCCACCAGTGAATCAGTGTTGCCAGAAATATAGCACGCTATAGTCATAATTTCAAAAAGGCCGCATAACTTTTCCGACTATTATAAACGGATAGATTGTCAAGTACCAAAGAGAAGAAGTAAAGTCCTTTTGCGCGTTGAAAACAAATTATAGGAAATATCGTAAATATCATTTATGCGTAATAATGATTAAACGAGGAACAGTCTGCAGTCTCTAGACGATTAAGGAAAAACACTGATCTTATGGTGCATTAAAATAATGATACTAAATGATGTCAAATTGTTATTTCTATGGGTTTAAATAGTTCAGCAAGCTTGATAACTATTTATTAACTTATATCCTATGATACTTTAGAAAAAAGGAAAATAATGATGTTGTAGCGACAACGCATTCGACACACGACGACACGCTATTTAATTTGTATTGTTTTTCACAGTAGAGCTTTTTGTGCATAGAGATTTTTGTGTGTGTCCCTCGTTGAATGCTCACTAATCGCCAGTCACCTCCTACGCTACCTACTAAGTAGTGCAGTGCACATATATTATGTGGGTATCACGTGTTTAACCAATACAAGTTAGCATATTTCATAGTTTAATCAACCAACGTTTTGATATAACAACCAACAACCACTACACAACATCCTCTAAAATGTTATGGAAAATATCTGCGTCTGTCGCGTCGGAAAAAAGAGAAAAATTCTATTTAGTTTTATTTCTAGCAATATTACTTTTGATCAAAAAAAAAACAAAAAATAGTGTGTCTTTTTATTTTTACAAAATTTCCGAGTCATGCAGTTTTAATTAATCGCTTCATTTATAAGTTCACTTGTAATCGTTTCAATTATTTTACGCATTGAAAGTATGAATTAAAAATTGCATAGCATTGTTTAATTATCATATGCAAATATAATGGACATATGGTGTAGTGATATACATTTTTTAATTTCAACAGTATAGCAATGACTTTCATTTTCACACATTATACGCATCACACATTACAAACGCATACATATTTATTTCAATGTTATAAAGGAAAGACACTCGAGGTAAGCAATAACCACATTTCGAATCAGCATTGAACATGAAATATGCAGAAAGTGCAGTAACTGCAAACAACTAGGTGTGTTGTGATGTTGACTTGACATTGTTTAGGCACTAATCAAGGCTGCCGTTAGTATGTAAGCCTTTTGCATAAAGGATTTCGAGAGACATCATAATATTTGCACTAACAAGGTGAACTGTCTTTTTGTTACTTAGTGTAGTTCATTAAAAGCCTTAACACTTTTCAATTGCAATATTAGCCGGACTACAATTTAAAATTAGAAGCACATAATCGTATCTGTGATAAGGGTTAAAGAATACCAACAAGTACCAAAAACAAAATATTACACGGCAAGTTAAAGTACATAAGTCATCCGTCGGAAATACCTTTGAAACGCGAATTACTTTTACCACTTTTTAATATTTAAACCTTGCGTATATTTCTTTTTACTGTATATTTAAGTACCTATTCGATTGGGAACCCAAAACTGAAAAAAAATCACTTTTAAAACGAAACCTTTACCTCTTAGCTATATGGCTATGATTTAAAGGGGCGGTAATATTAGTTACGGTACCATATGAAAAAACAAATTATGTAGAAATTAGAGGTAAAATATGAACAGTACAAATGGAAAAGAAGTAGCATATCTTGAAATAAGTAACTCAATAAAATATTTGAATGCGTAAAAATCCAATTGGCCGGTAAAATTAATTATTGAGCAGAAACGCATAAGCCGTTACTAAATAGAAATCGGTGCGCAAGAAGTATCAGGATAAGTAGTAAATAAATAATATATTAATTATCTCTAACAAATTTTAATAATTCTAATGTAATCAAGCTGAATCATTTCTGGGTAGGAAAGGCATTTCAACTAAAATGACGTTCGACTTTTACCGAACGCCGAGAACTGACTATCTAACTTATCTAACAAATGAATCAAAAATCAATCATTTTACCGCTCAAACTGCCCAGTATAACCGCCCGGACGATTAAAAAAACCTTTTAAATAATTGTTTATCCAAATGTATTTGTAATTTTTTTATAGAATAAAGATAGCAAATGAGTAGACAGTCAGCTTGATGATAAGCAGATATTGTAGCTCATAAACATAAAACAATATGAATGCCGGGACGTGTGCAGATGAGGCCTACATTTGAGAATTATCATAATAATCGTATTTAAGTAACATACCCAATGTCCAATATGGCTTTATTCTTCGGCACCAGAGGGTCACGGTTGCTAAACAACTCCGGGGTGTTGGCTCGAAGGGTGAAGTAGCTCTCGATCGTGTCCTTTGTCTCCTTCACTTTGTAGTAATTGGAGTGAAGGAATAGTGTCACGAACTCGTCGGATATGTACGGCAGGTGGCGCTGGCTCTTCATCCTGGAATTACAACCGTTAAAAAGTTCTAATAAATAAACAAGCACATCGCGCTAACTGGTCCTCCATACTCATCGGCAGCTCCGCAAAAGCAAATTCCCGTGCTACTAAGTCCCAAATCTCTAAGTGTCCAGTAAGCAACTCGGACAGCTGGTCCGGCTTTACCGGTAAATCTGGTTATACCCGTTCTGAAAATGATTAAACATAATTAACTGGGACGTCGTCGTCTGACGATTTAAAGAAAGTCACCGGTAGTCGGTGGATGAGACGAGCAAAAGACTCGGCCTGATGTGGTGTGGTACTGATCTGCGGGAGAGGTGTATATCCAGCTGTGAACAGATACATGCTGGTGGTATGGCGTGGTTTATTGAAAATAGTGTATAATATTTTACTGAACGTTAAGCCTACAGTCCATTTTCAGATTGAATATCTGAATTGATATTGAAAGGCGAAGGAAGATATTTTTAACGCAATGCATCATTAAATCATAGATCATAGATGTATATAAAATATACAACGTTTTATACCTATATGTTGTAGGTACTAGCTGTGCCCACGACTTCATAGGCCTGGAATTTTAGTTTTAAACTCTAAATTGGGATATCTTTTCTTCCCGTAAGCCGATTTCGATGAATGAAACAAAGCCTATGCGAAGCGCCAAGCTAAGCTAAATTAAGCCGTGTAAACCCCATGAAAATCAGTTCAGGAGTTTTGAAGATTAGCATGTTCGAACAGACAGACGAAAAATTTCAAAATCATCTTTTTGTATTCTGATACCCTTCCTTAATAGCCCCCAATCAGTTTTTGGTAAATATATTCAATGTACCGACACGCTGATTCTACAGTTTTATTATATGTATAGATGTATACATAGATATTATTTATTTAAGCAGGACAACTTCATAAAACATTACTAACCGGTTTGTTACAGCTGTATTAATGCCATTAATGGATAGTTTTCACGTTTTATTACTGTTTCGCAGACTACACTCAACCTCAGATGAACACAACCACAAACTAGCTGCAAGAATTAGCAAATTAACGAAGCTATTCATGTAATAGATAACTACATATTCACTACGCACTAGGAAACAAATTATCTCAAGTCTCTACTTTCGTAACAGTTACGACTAAAATGACCTGGAGATGGAAAAGGTTATTTAAAATTGAATCGTGTAGCCATTAAAATGAAGGAGCATTGGCAAAAATTGCATGAACTGCATATACTGCCCTCCTTAGAGGAAAAGGCATTAGTAACATTTTTAACGAAAACATAAGTATATTCGGAAATTAAAAATAAACAAAGACAATAAACGATGGTATTCTTTAAGTTATATCATTGAAAACATTACCAATTTTCTTTGCATACTTCTCGAATGTCATCAAAATACACTTGTGCCTTTTTTCTAAGGAAGGCAGCTTTTCTACTTATAAATAGAAAAGCTTGGTAAGATGAACTGGAAATCAACTGGAGCCAAGGCGCAAGATGAAATAAAATGAAAAATGGTGAAAAAGATTAGAAATTAATACCTAAAAAGTAATTGACATTTGATATTTGAAATTGGTAAACTGAGCTATCAATTGGTATTGCCTTTGCCTTGTTAATTGATTACCGGTTGACTAAACATTTATTCAAAGCAAATGTTATTTGTATTATTGTTTTTTAAAGACAAATGTTTATTTAGATTCGGATGTGTGTTCATCTTTGTGTGTCTCAAGAGGCAATTACCACACTAGGGCATCCTAGTGTGGTAATTGAGTGTGTTGATTACTGGTAGATTTCCACTTTCAAATCTACAGACCACCACATTAAAAAAATATTGAAAAGACATAAAGAATGTGTTTCCTTTAGTGACCCGTTGCGGATATGAGAAATCCGACTTTGATGGCATACCTTGGTAAAGACCTATTTAGTGGGAAAGGGAGGGTGCAAGCTGCTATCCCACAGCCGCTAAGCGCCTCTATCAAAGACTATAAAATGCACTACCATTTCCCCTTTCCTACCTATCATTATCTATGTCCAGCAATGGATACTTAAATAGCTGGTTACGTCTGCACCTAAAGGTCTCTCTTATAAAAGTATACCTACCTACATTATACATAATCATTACTCACCTCAAAATCCACAGAACTCGGTCTGCTAATAAGTCAATTAACGTGTGATAATTATTTCATCTCAATTGCCCACTTAACAGTTATTAAATTAACCGATTTGTAAACGATATTTCATAATATTTTAATCATATGCATTGTTTGTTGAAAGAATTGGCGCTTTTTAATAGCACAAATTCAATTCATGTCCGATGAGTATCGAAAAGTATAGCTGTGTGAGCTACTGGATGACCTTTTGGGTGACATCTTAATGTTACCAAAATTAAAAACATAAGCATTACCTCTAGCATTAATACAAACAATGTTAACATAATAATTTATATTGTAGAGTTATATTGTAGAATTCTTAGTAAATATAAATAGGTTTTGGCATCCACATTACGAGTATATGTAATGCTAATGAATGATAAATAATTTTACGACGACTCATAATTAATTATGGGTATATGTATTAAGCTCCCGAACCTATTAAAAACTGCATTAATTCACGTAATTCAGTTGAAAGAATGTTTGATATAACAACGTAAATATTGTTTAAGAAGCAATTTTGTTAATATATGCATGCTGTTTTAAATAGCGGAATAAAGTAGACTTTTATCTTAAAATGATCTACGTACCTACTTGCAATACCCCGCTCAAAGGCAAACAAAGTTATTTTAATTTTCTTATTTAACGTTTAGTTAATAAACTGAATACCTAAAACTTAAAATAACACATTTTAAAATAACAGCCTCATTAAAAAGATATAATAAGAAGCGATTTGATGAGTTATTAAATTAAATTTATAAAACTTAGTAAGCATTACACAGGTACACATAAATTAACACAGGCATAATTATACCTAAACCTAACATTGTAGTGAAGCGAACTAGGACGCAACCTACATAAAATCCAGGACATTTGGTCACTAGTAAACAAAGTTAGGCGACCTAACGATAAACTTACAGTAATTAATAAGACCTACAAATGTAACGTCCATTACGTTGTAAAATTATGCTTCAGTACGTTCTATAAATCACTGACTTTTGATTACAACAAGCTCTATAAAAACTAAAAGATTTTATGTGTTAAAAATAAATCAGTATCGAGGTACTTAATTAAAAGTAAGTATGTACTTGAAGCTGCGTTGATGTAGTACTGACAAGATATCGGTGAATGTTACGGGAAACTCTTTGATATAAATTCATACTTCTAATACGAATTCAACAATTTTCTTGAATTGTTTGTATCCGAAACAGAACGGAAATTGTTTCTAATACAAACAAATTCATGCTTTTGTTATTTTTTAAAAACTAGGTACAAAATAAATTTAAAAATAAGAAACACACGGTACTTATTACAAACACTAACTAATATGTAAAAATAATGTATTCGAATAATCGTCATCAAAAATATTTTCAAGTACATAATTGTGGTCATGGATTTATGCATATACCTACGAACAATTATCCAATTATAAGAAAGAGGAAATAAAAAATTAATAATATTTCTAAAAAAATAATTTCTTTGTTTAAGTTTACTAATTAATATGGTACTCGATTAAATAAATATTAATAATACGAGAAATAGTTTTAAATCCAAAATTACTTATGATAAAAATACCAAAATATGAGCCATTTATGTTTTTCCTAGTGCAAGGCACTACAGCTGCAGTACACTACAGTATCTGTGCGATTCTGAGAGACTTCTCATAGTTATTGATTTTACTGCCATTGACTGAACTACGAGTACGTACCTACGTCACGCTTCGTACTCTCTTTGTAATGAAAGTGAACTTTGTTTACGACATCCAGGTGTCTACCCGTTGTCACTGTGTTTACCTGTGTACAATTAACACTTGTTTACTAGCGTAGATTGTGTATACAACATGTTACTGAAATAACGCAAAGGTTGAAATTAGGTTGTTTCGTATCGAGAGTAGAATTGATTCTACCAGTTTTTACAACAGGTTTTTTTTCATAACTTATTGTTCATTTCTTGTATATGTTTTATTCTACAACCAGTTGCATTACCCGTGCATCGCACTCGGTCCTTGCCCTATTCTTAGATGTGATTAAAGCATACAGAATCTATCATTATACTAAAGCATTACCTAGAACCTGCACCGACATATGTATAGAAGGATAGACTGATTTGTCGAATTTTGTAAGATTTCCTAGTTTCTGTTTTTATACTAAGAAGCTGGCAGACGAGCATACAGTCTACCTGCTGATAAGTGGATATTGTTGCCCATGTACAATAAATATCAGTCCAGAACGACAAGCGCCGGATGTACTGATTAATTTTCGGAAAATGGGCGGAGATAGGATAGAATGGGCTCTGGCATATTTCGCACACTACGAAAAAACATACGTATTTAGAGAAATAGAATGAAGTAAAAAATGCAGTAAATTTCACTGTAGTCTTCTGTGAAAGAGGAGTAACGTGGCCAGTCGAATGTGTCCAGCGTCTGTGAGATTCCACCATTCTCTTCAAATGGTTACGGAACCCTAAAAATAAACCGATTTAAAAGTCATGGATAGTTTTCATTGATGCCCGATCAATTAATCAATTAGGATAGATCAATTGACCCGTATTCATTTACTGAAAAGACAGTCTTTTATCAAGGACTAGAGCGCAGTTTTTCTTTGTAGAGTACCAATGCGCGAGTTTTACTCGCGATCATTAAAGTATTGTTGAACAAAGACGTAACAAGACGGCTCTAAACATGCATAATTTCGCTATGTACTTCAATACACATCGTTTCTCGAGGTCGAGTGAAAACCGATTTAATGCAGTAAACATTAATTCCAACGTGCTACCGTGCCAGATAATATTAGCATAGTCTTAATTTTTAGGTAGTTAGTTAGGTATTATATAGTCACACACTATAAATATACCTCGTAAACGTTCGTAACTTCGTAGGTCCACACCTTGATCTAGTACAGCTGAGACTTTATAGCTGTTATGTTAATGTTACAAGTTTGAGTTCGAGGTTTTAGTAATCGATAGTTTTAAGTTTCAATAGGGGTCACAGTTATCCGCATCCTTAAGAGTTCTAATCTTTTTAGAATACCTAATCACCGTAATCACCTTTAATAACATTTTGAAAGTTGCTCAATTCCCTTGGAAAAATGGTTTAATCCTGGAATCGAAAAAAAACTTTACAGCGCACATGACCTCATTATCTCCATGAAATTTGATACCACGCAAGTGTTTTTTCAAATTGGTAAAAAGGTGAAAATCACTAGGAGCTAGGGTCCGGAGAATATGGCGGATGCTGCATCAACTGAAACCCAGCCGTTCGGATGGCAGCGCCTGCAACATCAGACCGATGCGCAGGTGCATTGTAATGATGAAAAAGCACTCCGGGCACGCAATTTTCCACGTCGTTTATTTTTTATTTCCTCGCGTAGTTTTTTGATCAATGTTGCGTAATACGGAGAGTATTGTCTGTCCTTTAGTTAAATAAATAATCGATCATAATGATATCTTTCGCATCCCAGAAGACAGGCCATTATCTTGCCAGCGGACGCAGAGACCTTAAATCTCTTAGCTGGCGGGGAGGACGATCTTTTCCAGACTCTTTTCCAGAACAGACGCTCGACCAAGTCTGCAGTTTGTGAACATGCTCTGGACAAACCCAACCATTACATTCGATTCGATAATTCACATATCCTCGCTAGAGAGACCCGGTTCATGCTACGCAATGCTAACATTCAAGAATGTTACGCGAGGCTATTGAAATCAAGAAACACCCAAATTTCAATAGAGAAGATGGTTGGCAAGTACCACCGGTCTTGGGATCAAGTTATTAAATTAATTAAATCCCAAGGCCAACGCAATACTGCAAGACCTCTGGACACCGTGAGCGAATACTGCGTGCATAGGGAATGTTATGATTAAAAAAAATTATCAGACGGTAGTTCAAATAATTTCTTAATAACACAAGTGACAAATAAAATCAATTAGTCACCCCGTGACCACGTCCACTGCAAAGTGTTCGAAACATCGGGATAAAAATAATGTTAAATAACGCGATTTAAACCGTTCAAAGTTGTTTAATTGCTAAATAGAATGCATTCCTATAATTTAATGTAAAGTATCCGATTCCAAAAAAACATCAACCTGCGAAACATCAATCATCACAACATCAAAAAAATCAATCAATATTCATCCTTCTCATCTATCAATATCTCACATCTATATATAACATCAATATATTACGGTAGCTACTAGGGCATGCAATACCGGTTAACTAACAACCAATAAACCGGTAAA
Organism: Sesia apiformis; assembly: GCA_914767545.1. NCBI lineage: Eukaryota > Metazoa > Arthropoda > Insecta > Lepidoptera > Sesiidae > Sesia > Sesia apiformis. Next base: position 5,366,439 of record OU611968.1, read on the forward strand.
ACAGGATATTTTTTGCCGTCTGTAATTACCGATAAATTCGGTAAATAACCGGTAAATTAACGAAGCCTATTTTTATATTTTTACTCGGACATTTAACGAAATACTAAAGCGAAATCTACCGAACGATATATCTACTACAATAAAATTCAAGAGCACAAAAGCGAATAAATAAAAGTGTTGCAGATATCCATGGGCGGTGGTAACACTTACCACCATGTGGGACCGCTTGCTCGTCCGCCCACTAGTCTATAAAAAAATAATAATAATTAGTGCGATTGAACAACTGTGACAGAAAAGCTAGGGCTCTGGGCTATTTATGGGAGCTAGTTGCCTTGCGATCCCCCCGTTCCCGGAGGAATTTATTTACTTTTCAGTCATCCATATTTTATTTAGATTAAAAATTACAAAACTTTTTTTGGTATTACGTAAATATTTATTGAACGAAATATTGTCCAATTAATTCGACTATCTTTCGCCATTTTTCTGGCAGAGCCATTATCCCATCGTTATAAATTTTTTGTGGTTTCTGAGCGAAAAACTTATTTAAATGTATGTAATTTTACAGACTTCTCTTGAATGTAATTTTACTCCATTAGGGAAATCAAAAAAACAGGTAAATCCTAGACAACTATGACAAATTCGAATAAAACCGCTGGTATTCTATTCTATCCCATCTCATCATATCCCATCCTATCCCGTCCCATCCCATCCTGCCCCATCTCAATCTATGCCATTCTATCCCATCCCAACCTATCCTATTTATAAGATTATATTTATTTATAAGATCCTATTATTCATCCTATTTATAAGATGTTCTACTTTGACATTAGGAAAAGGATCTCTTTATATTCAAAAGACAGTTCCCACATTACTATAGACAAACTTTATGAAACATAAATGATACTTTAATTATAAAATATTTAAAAAAGTAAAAAATGTAGTCCTTGACCTTACAAGATCTTTACTTGTTAGCATGTTTAGCAGATACAACATAGACAATGTTTAGCAGATACACCAAACATTGTGTTTAAATTGTACGTAATCTTACATAAATACAATCTGCATTTGTATCTCGAACTACATTGAATCTACCGCTATTGAACTCTCTTCTTGTCATATGTAATATTTACATGACGACACGACAGAAGATATTAAACAATCATATACGATAACACAGGCATATTTTAAGAAATTTAACGTTCACTATATTTCTAGTAGTGAGTATTCGTAAGTAGAAGTCACACTGAAAATTGGTTAATACTTAATATGTTTAGAAAACGAAGAGTTGCTAAACCTAACTTACGAGTATGTAGATTAACTACTAATAGAACGCTGTTTATGTTTGAATAACTTAGTTTGCTTTTAACCAAAGTCAAGATCAAGTCTGTGACCGATCTGTTCCATTAGCATGTAACTCGAATTTCGCAGTGAAAATGCATCGAATACCACTACGTGCTCTGTAGTGAAACCACTACGTGGTACGTGCTCTGCACTAACGTGACCCTAACGTGAGTGACGGCGCTAGCATAAGCAAGCCTACATCCAGAAGTGAATAGCTACAAGCTCCAAAGTGTTACAATCCTTATATAAATTTCATCAAATCATGAATTTAATGATGGCGTAGGTACTCCCCAATAATATCAATTCTCAGAAAAACTTTCTGTAGCTTCATGTTTAGCGTTAACTTGAACATTCGTAGTAACTTTTTCTAAACAAGCAATGTAGTTATGGATAGATAACTCATATCTGATTTCGGTTAATATTAGGTATTTGATTCAGACAAGAGCTTTCAACAAAAATTTTTCCTACCCAGAAGCGAATTGGTTCATTTGGGTTAGAAGTTTTGAATTAGAAATAATTCATATGCTATTTGGATTTTATCCAAAGCCCATAAATAATGTTAGCTTTATCCACACACTTAACATCAACCGTAACATATAAGTCTAAAACAGACTTCCATTCAAGTATAACTATTCACTATATTAAGTATGATTACAATTGGGGACTAGCACTGAAGCAGCTCTATGTTTTTCTGTGTTTGCGTGACTAATGTCATGAGTGTTGTGCCGAACCTACGCTAGGAATGCCTGACCGGTGCGACGAGTGTAGGTCGCCACGGTTATGTAACACAGATAATGACCTGTTGCATTTAGATTACAGGCTAGGTGTAAACTTTACTATCGAAGTAGTATGAGACACCTCAGGCTGCGACTATCTATAAATGTTTATCAATGAACTAGCTCTCGCGGCTACAACTGCTTAGAAACCGATTTCTCCGAGGAATCGTTAAAAAATACTTTTCACACAAAACTCGCTATAGTTCCTAATCTACTTAACATTGATAAGTAAAAAATACTTAAATCTTCTGGAATAAATACGAAATCCAAAATATCCAACCCCAAAACTCTTCAAAAAAGACTAATGACTAATCTAATGAGTTGTTTGAGCTATTCTCTTGCTCTTACGTATTAGTTGTAAGTGATTTTAACATGAGTAACGTAGATTGATCTAAAAGTATTGGTTCCAGTTCTCTTGAACCGAACGTTCATAATAGTACGTATGGTCATATGCTTACTGACTTCATGTCGCTTAACAATCTTAAACAACATAATTACCTTTTAAACAATCGAGACATTATACTTGACCTTATTTTAAGTAGCTTGCCTGTATCAAATACGCTCATAGTCTCCAGCCTCATCATCCACTTACTCATACTCATCTACTTTAGATCCTCTTCATCCACCGAAAAGCAGATGCTACAATACAACGATGTACCGAGACATTGAGTAAAGTAGACCGCGTCCGTGATCTGGGACTACTTCTAGATTCAATGTTCACATACACAATACAGTTCAAAAAGCTTATAAATGTCTAGGTTTTATTTCGAGAAATAACAAAAAATTAAAAATCCTCTTATTAAAATAATTCTGTACAATGCTATTCCTCGCTCTGGTTTGGAGTTCTGGTTCGGTGATATGGAACCCTCACTACGATGTCTATATTAAACACATAGAATCAGTACAGAAGCAGTTTCTATTGCATTTATCTTATGGTTACAATATGGCCGAGAAACCATCCTGCTGCGCAACTAGGTTAAAGTATAATAAGATTTATTCTTTTCGGGAACGTAGACTGCTGCTAGATACCATGTTTCTCTCTCTGCAAGCTGTTGAGGGGTGCTACGGATTCGCCTATGCTTCTATCACAACTAAATCTTCGCGCACCGATTCAAACTCCTAGATCAGGCAAGTACTTATTCGTCTTGTATGGAGAAGACAGCTGTGACTAAACTTGAGCACTTTTAATCGATAAATCGCCCAATGAGACAAGGTATCTTACTAAGCAGGGAGGTTGACGTATTTATAAATAAAATTAGGCGATTTATTTTAGCAAGCAGTATGGCCCTTCCTGTACTTCTTTTTATTTATATACACAATTTCAATTTCAATTTTATTTTTTGTTTACTTTTAACTAATGTTGTCGTCCCCTTTAAGTAGAGTGACATTTATATAATTAACACTATTGCACGTAAGTCTTACATTCATATGATGTATGCTCTGTTGGTGACAGTTAATAAATAAATAAAATAAATTTGTGTCTAATAAATTAGCCCAGTAAATCCGATCTTGGCTGGTTTTGGCCAGTGTCGCGTTTAAAGGAATCCCTCATGCACAAGACAATGTGAATGAGGAGGCCCAGCAGTGGACGATAGAAGGACTGGTTACGGTTATGGTCCAAATAAAAATATACAGACGTGCATTCCCTCTCGTATGAACATTTGCATATTTTCTATACAAAACTTACATAGTTCTGGACCCAATCGCTAGGAAATACGTCGAAGCTACTCACCACTCCTTGATCTGTTCGATGTCCTCGTCATGTCCTTCTGGTATGGCCTTCAGCCCGTATATGAACGGGTGAGAATACTTCGTCGCCGCCATGTTGCGTGTGCGCGACGCACCACCTGCATTAATTAAAGAACAATATTTATATTCTAATCAATACTTCTTCTTCTTCTACAGAAGTATACAGAACCTAAAAATAAAAAAAATAAGTATGAAATCATTTTTTATAGTAATGTTTGATTTAAACCATTTTATAATCAAGTTTCACGATCTAATATTTGACACTACGCTTTAAACTTATTTACTCGTATACCTATATAATTTTTATAATATACGCGAATGCTTTGTGAAAAAAAAACAATCAGTAATGCAGCGGCAGCCCCTCATTATCCTGTCCTAATTCGCTTTGTTCCTGCCTTCGTTAATCCTGACTTCCTGACGTTAATCGCCAAAACCGACAATTCCATACATATTTACATGTTTTCAACTACATTAATCAGTATTGTACTCTAGTGAAATATTCAGATTTAGTAAATAATTTAGTAAAGCAATGGTAGGCCCGTTCAACTACTCCAAACATTGCAGTGTACTACAGAATGATAAAGAACCCAGAATGATACAATGTACAAATTATACAGAACCCAGAACAACATCTTTTTATAATTATTGTCTGTCCATCTGAACGCACATTATACTAAAATTATGCCACGCAAAGCGCAAATTAGGCCCCATGTGGAGTACTGCTCACACCTCTGGGCAGGTGCACCGAAATACAAGGTGGACCCACTTGACGCCGTCCAATAGCGTTTTATTCGAGCTGTCGACGATCCCACTCTCACAGATGGATTTGAATCGCTCAGAATTTGGCATAGTTATAACTTATATACCGGATTAACATTTTGGGTAGTTTTTATCCAGATCAATAAAACGATCCCACGGGAATCAAGCTCATCACACATAGGTACTCTAACGTCTACGCGTATGAAGTCGTTGCCACTGCTAATTCTTCCTAAATGTATTCAAAATTGGTATTGATACATATTTTCATCTCATATTAGGTGATACATACTTTCAACCGTTGCATATTACAGGAGTCGTTTTAAGTTACTTTAGGTAAATTTTATTGTCACAAACAACCAGAAACTTATGGCGACCTCATAGCACACTTACAAGAAGTAGATTCTAAAGCTCTTTCGGTGTGACCACATTCATTTAGGTAGTAGGTCACACTGAAAAGATCTGAATGCATTATTACATGAATGCAAACGAGTTGCCCGATTCATTAAATATAATAGATGTTAAGCTAAAGGTCTCTTTAAATGTTCCTTTGAAAGGGGTTTTGAAAAGTAGATATTGTGCCTACTATTTTAGTGAATAAAAACAATGTAATAGAATACGAAAAGTGAAGCAAATTTTTGTAGCAAATTTAATGGTGGGTTAGGTAGGTTCAATTTCTCTAGTGACAACAAAGAAACAGTGACTTGATGTTACTTGGTCGTGGGTTCAATTTGGTGTCGACTTGGTGATGGACATTCTTAATAATTTAATTTTTTTTTACTTCAGTTAATAAAAAATGAGTTTTATTAATCGTGATTTGCTGCTCATTTATTTATATACTTTATTTAACACACAAATGATAAAAATAGTTACAAAAGAAAAACATACCAAAGGCGTGGTTATCTCCTTGGGAGATTTCTACCAGCAAACCTGGGAGAACGATAGGTAAGCAATATAAGGAGCAGACATGGTGCGTACCTAAATACACCTAATAATTTAGTATAGTTTTTGGTGCTCTTTCAAATACAAGCCTTTATCTAATTCTCTTTAAGAACCTTACCACGAATTACTACTTTTTAACACCGGAAAACACGTTACAATTTCGCAGTTGGTAAAACAAACGGACGGCACGATTTGTTAAAAAAAACTACGCTGGAAACTAGTTATTACAAATTTTAGCATTAATTCGGATATCGGGCGATGTGTTACAGTTACAGCACAGCCAGCGAGGTGGAACCGAAGTTGTCTGTGGGCACGTAACAATGCGCTTTCATACAATAATGAACTGATAATTAGACGAAAATCGAATTCGACTTTAAAAATATTTCGCCGCTAATTCGCGAAAAGTAAGAAGTGTTTTATAGAAGAGGTGACAGACAGATTGAACCGCTGATATTAAACTCTTTCGTCGCAATTAAATTACAACATAGTTTTATGCGGATGCCTTTACGTACAACCCCGAACAAGCACGAGCACTCATTCGACTAAATAGATCCGCAATTTCATTATCAATTAGCCCGTGACTTCGCCCGCATGCTCATTTTTGTAACCGTCGGTGAGTGGAAGCATTTGGTCAATTCAAAGAATTTATTTAACTCATAAGAACATAAGAACACTGACATACTTAACATTAAACTATTCTAATATAAGGTAAATATAATTTTGCTAATGTTGTTAATTTCAAATAAACAAACGTACATCATTTCATTTTTATTAGTTAGGGTTACTTTTAGTATTACAGCTGTAGATAAAATATGTCAGTTAACAGGTAGACAGAACAACAACTAACCTAACTAACCTCTTTGATACATTCATATATAATTAAAATTAAAAGGAGATGGATTGAGTTATGATAATTTTAGAGCTAAGTTAATAGGATAAGTTAGTTAAGTTAATAGGATAGTTAAGTTACAAGGCCGGCATGCCCTGATATTGCAGGTGTCCATGGGAGACTGTAGCCATATACCATCATATGGGCTTCACCTTCACAATGCAATTTAGTGCAAAATAATTTTACTTTAGTGAATTAAAAATAACGTAACCTAATCCCAATGTGTTATTTTTTGTTTCCGACTGTATTCGGTCTTTTTGAGAATCTGTCGTTATGAGAATCTGTCTTCATGCAAAGGAAGTCTTCATGCATCCGCTCTAAGGGTGTATTTGTGTAAAATATTTGCTAATCGCCGTTTAAGTTATTTATACATTTCATTTATACTTATACCTCCCAACGTGCCTTTCTCAACCTTTGGGTTGAACAGAGGTTCAACAAAGGTTGCCTGGTTAATAAGCCCCCGTTCACATGGGTCCACAATAAGGATCCACTATGCCTCCAGGCATTAAGCTCACCTTTTGTATGATTAAGTGCATTTTTTTTAAATAAAGATAAATAAATATTCCATGGTAATAATCATTTAGCCGTTAATCACCTACCTTGTCATGGAATTTATCCACTTGCGATGGCGATCCAATTCCCTATTCATATGTAGCACGACTATATTTATAAGTCCCTATTCGAAACATAATTAAGTTTGGCATTGGAAAAAACATATTTGTTCCAGCTTCATTTTGTGTCCTATACTTTTTCTTTGAGAAAACAAAATGCTTTCATTATAAACAATAACTTCACTATCCCTTAATACCGTGTCAACACTGCGTTTTATTACATCAAACGTTTTTTTATTACATAAAACGGGATTGTTTTAATCATAATTTCTTAAGTAAACTTCTTTATTTGCGACAACTCTTGCGCACGTCTCGTAACTCGCTTTCTACGAGCGAGAAAGTAATGGTCGGGAAACTGAGAGCTGGCGGCATATGAGGTTAGGCCGTCTGTCCACAGGCTGTGTTCCGCATACAGATGAGCAATAAAAAAGGACAGGTCTTTGAGTTTTTTTTGATAAAGTATTCATCTTTGTACTGAGATCATTCTGCAGAAAAAATAACATATGATTTATAATGTATAAGGTTCGAGTTTTTCTGTTATTGAAACTTAAATGAAAGTTTTAAAAAATATATCTATTTTCGTTGGTTTGTCTTAAAAATCAGATGTTAGAGCATGTGTCTATTTTAAAAGATACTATTTTGAATTTGAATTGTCACAGAATTCTGAAACAACGAAATGTTATGAAACAAAGAAAATATTAACTTAAGAAAATCATACTGAAAATAAGATCCCTTTGATTAAATAACTTTACAATAATTATAATATTAATAATAAATAATAATAATAAATATTCTTTATTGCATACAAATAGTTATTACATGTGCACACATAATAAATGACAGAATACAATAGGCGACCTTAACGCCAAGGCGATCTCTTCCGGGCAACCTTAGGATAGAGAAAAATAAAAGGGATATAGGTAGTGCAAAAGGACCGAAGTCCACAAAATGGATCAAGCTCAATACATACTTATCGAAAATATCGATAATAATAATAGTATAATAAATACATATAATAATAAATACAGCTTTACAATAAATATAAAACATATTTGGAGCTTTACAATTATATATTGTGTGGAGCTATACCTAGTGTTCTTTTAAATTTAATCGGTGGTAAAACAATAACGTGGGCCTCGGTAACGTTCTGGTGGGATGTACCATGTAGATATTATCTACTTATATTATATCTGTTGGAAGAGAAAAGAAACAAACTAGAGATTGAGCCGATATCGAATAAGTATAATCTTTTGAACTCAAGATTCGTTGTTCACAGATCTTTCAAAGCGCCTGGTCGACAGTACTGGCGAGCCTAGGCCCACAAGAACCGTAAGCTGTAAATAAGTCTTATTATGTCGAAATTTAGATTTTGTCATTCATTTAAAACACCAATTTTAACTACATATCGAAATTTGTTCATAATAATATCGCCAAATTTGAGAAAATTATGGTCTTCTGGCCTATATAAGTTTATAAGTTTTGGAAAAGTGTTTTTTATTTTAAAAAATCTGTATACAATAATAGGTAGTCGGAAAAGTTCGCGGCCTTTTTGAACGTATGACTTTAGCATGCTATATTTCTGACTATATTCTATATTTATGGCGGGAAACTGATATACCGTTTGACAGCTGACTTTTTTGTAATGGCGGAAAATTAGAAGTTAAAAGTTTTATCGTTCCATATTTTTTATCAATTTTAAAATGGAAGTTAATAAAGAGAAAATTATATGTTTTACAATTTTTTATCGACTACGGTATTAATGCTTCTAGTGCTCGAAAAGAGATTTGTGGTGTTTACGGAGAAGATGCTTTATCTAAAACTACTGCAAAAAATGGTTCAGTCGATTTAGGTGTGGTAATTATGATGTGAATGATGTTCCTCGCTGTAGTAGTCCTATTAAGGTAAATATTGGTTATCATTGAAAAAAATTAAGCAGATCGACACATAAGCAGTCATCAAGTTGCGGAACAGCTTAGCATTCACCACTCAACAGTTTTCAATCACCTCTATAAACTGATTTTTGTAAAAAAACTAGATGTTTGGGTGCCGCATGATTTAAATGACAAAAACTTGGTGAATAGAATTTCCATATGCGAGATGTTGCAAAAACGAAATGAAATCGATCCATTTCTGAAGAGATTTGTAACAGGCCATGAGAAGTGGATCACCTACGATACCAATGTTCGAAAACGATCTTGGTCTAAGCGAGGTGCCCACCTCGCTTAGTCCCCACGCACCACATCACAATTAGTCCCAAAGCCAAACCATACTCGGAACAAAGTCATGTTGTGTGTACCTATGGTGGGACTGGAAAGGCATCGTGTGTTACGAACTTTTGCCACATGGACAAATGATTAATTCTGATGTCAACTGTCAGCAGTTAGTAAAATTGAAACAAGCACTTGAAGAAAAACGTCAAGAATTAATGAATAGAAAAGGTGTAGTTTTCCATCACGATAATGATTGACCGCATACATCTTTGATGACTAAACAAAAATTGATGGACCTTGGCTGGGAAGTTTTAATGCATTCTCCACACAGTCCAGACATAGCACCTTGGGATTATCATTTATTCCGCTCTTTACAAAATTCTCTAAATGGAGTAAAATTACATTCAAGAGAAGCCTGTATAAACCATTTAAATCAGTTTTTCGCTCATAAACCCCAAGTATTTTACGGCGATGGGATAATGGCTCTGCCAGAACAATAGCGAAAGATAATCGAATTAAATGGACAATATTCCGTTCAATAAAAAATTGTGTAATACAAAAAAATCCTTATTATTTTCACTATAAAAAGGCCGCGAACATATCCGACTACCTAATATTAAGTATAAAAATATCACTAAACAGAAAATAAAAATGATTATGATTTCATTATTTTAATAATATACCTACATAAAAACTCATAGAAAAATAATAAAAAATTATCCAACATTTTATATTTGTTTTGCTGTACCTACTTACTGAAAAGTTATCATTTTTGGATTGTCTTTATTCCACTGAAGGCGCGGTATAATTCGGTTTAATTATTTTTAATTAGCTACTTTGTTATTGTGACATAAAAAAGGTCGAATTAGAGTCGATTATGTGAAACCCGCCCTATTGAACTAAGTACCTACCCGGATTTCGTGTTCCTCAGAACGGAGCAACAGTATAGATAACTGTGAACCCTCAAGATTAATTTTTGACATTCGAATGAATTGTCATCATACCACTCTCACACGCGATGCCATAGACGTAGACACGGTGACCCAACCTACATAGGTTGGGGCGCTTGACCCCCCCTGGCATAGGAAAGAATAAGTAACAGACTTTCTGCATTACACTACTTCTATTTAAATTATAAAAAGATTGTTTGCTTTTGCCCCACCCTGGATAAAATTCTGACTGCGCCCTTGCACGATGTTTTAACGTAACAGATTTACGCGATAGGATTTCTCGTTTTACGCAACTACAAGCCGACGTTGACTCCAATATTCAGAGTTGACACGTACACAAAGAAAATATTTTGTCGACATATAAAAAAATTCATTTTTGTTAAAAACTAGTTTATCAGACGTGTAGTGTCCGCCGGCTTTAAATTAGCACCCCACCTCACCTCTCCCCGTGACCCGTGGGTGTCCTTAAAGGCGACTAAGGGAAAATAAAGCCGCTGCCAGAAGTTCCAATCAAAAGCACTACCTCCAAAAGCATGGACTTGCCAACCCTCTTGGCCAGTCTGGCGTTTTAAGGCCATACATCCTTCATGCACAAGACGATGAGGAAGCCCATGTCCAGGAGTGGACGATAAAAGGGCTAGTTAAGATAAAAAACACTTTATAGAAAAATATTTAACTGATAAAATTACGATAAATATAATAATTAGGCGAGGGGTATCGATGTGACGATAATGACATTTTTTTATTTAACGATTATTAATAGCAAGCATTTTAACCCTAATAGGTAAGTTTTAATTAAAAATGCAATAAAAAATTTTAGGTCATCAACCTTAGTTTACCTAGGTAGGTAAACTAATGTTTAGAAAGGTAAATTGAAGTTCAGATAATTGCCGGATCCCTTTTTCTTTGAGGCCGGATATAGATACAGATAGCTGTATAATTATATTTTGTGTGATTTGCTTGCTAAGTTATGAACCTTATGAACATATAGTGTCATAGTAAACGGTAGCAAAAACGTACGTACATCTACTTATACTTCAGACTATATTACAATACAACCCTATAAGCAGGTAGTTTTGTACTGGCAGTGCAGCGTTATTTTTCTTTAACTGAAAAAAATAATATGATATTCAGAGGTTCAAATATGATTAACCTCATTTTTCTTTTAATTCACAATAACCTCAGATTAACCTCAATTTCAAAACGACTGATTCGTAAATAAGATGGACTTTATGACATTTGCGTTTATGACATTTTATTAAGCTACGCGTTCGTGGCTTGTATGGTGCACATGTTCCGAAACGAGATCAAGATTTCCGCTAAACACATAATAATGCTAATAATTTATAAGTTTTTTTGATGACACTACTTAGTGTTAGACAAATTCATTTTTTTTTCACACAAGATATGTTAGGAAAGACAAAACATGATGAAACTTTTTTGCTTGAATTTCCTGAATTTTTTTGCCACAACGAAAAATGGACCTGTGTTTTATACAGTGACAGTAATATTTTTGTATTCATCGACATCTGAACAGTACATTATACTTATTTCTAAAATTCTTGCGTTTGAAGTGCCAGCGGCAGTGGAGAGAACATTATCCAGAAGAACAGAAATATTAGATCTGTTGTTTTAAATATTTTATCGAATTGACTTTTTTAATTTTCCATATATATTAATTCTGTATAGATTGTTCTTGTTAGAATATTTTAGCAACAGTATAAATTATTTCTGTCTGCGTTCCATTCACAGATGGCTACAAATGTTACATCAAGTTGTGCGACCAATTACCATAACTGGACACCATAATATCCGATAGCGTACCGGACAAAAAGGCACGCATATCCGATCACGTAATGTATTTAGTAGACACATAATACCGAAGACTAAGTGGTCGATTATCCAGGTCGACAACAAATGTTGGACAGATTAAATTGTCGGTGGGTTATTGGGTTGAAATTTTAATACGTACGTCAATGAATCGCTAGCTAGGTCGTCGAAAAATTAAAAGTTCGAAGGGCTAACGATTAATTAGTCGGTAGCTTAAAAGATCGAAATATTAACTGGTCGACGCATCGATATGTTGGCCGCGAATTGTCGATAAATATTTGATAGGAGATTCAAATAAAATCTTATGTTGTGATAGAGGACTTAATTAAAATGTGAAACCTTACTTTTTCTGTCGTAAATCCATCAAATTTTGTTGACACTCTGCATCAAGAGTTCACGTCAAAAGCAGTCACGCAATTATTTCAGTATCGACCTATAACGTCCCACAGCAGGGCACAAACATCCCCCAGCAAATTATTAGCGGGTTTCAAATCATAATCCAGGTGCAGTGCTGATTGGTGGATATACACATGCTTCATATGTGTTTAAAGATATTAATTCTTAACGGATGTACAGAAAAATAGGTTGGATGTATATCTCGGTTCATTTCGAAGATGAGCTAAATTGGTTCAACTTCTCCAAAATTACTTGTACGACTATATCAACTTTTCACAAAATTCCAAAAAAAGGGAATTAGTGACAATTTAAAAATCCGTACTTAAATACACGGGCGTACACATGGTGGGGCGGTGTGCAACGCTTGCCCGCGGCCATAAGTAACAAACCTTCTGCATTACGCAGTTTCTATTTAAAATTATAAGAAAATTGTTTGCTTTGCCCCTCCCTGGATGAAGTCTTGTCTAGGTACGATAAAAGCTCAGTAGTAATATATAATTCATTTATTTCAGACAAAGTCCATATTTCATTTTAGTAAGTAATGTGTCGCGGTGTTTATTTGCCATTTTAAAAATTTAGTATTTTGAGAATTTTAAGTTTAGCAATTGCCATTTTAAGAATTTCACTAAACCGATTTAACACACGACCTTTTGAATAAGAGTCGAGACAGATACACCTAGGCTAATATATAGGTGTATCTATCTCGAATCCCATTCATGAGGTCGTGAATTTGGAACGGTGATTTTGCTGTTTTCCGTTATTATTTGACTTGTCTTATTTCTTTTTGACTCTCGAAGAAAATCGGATATAAACAGTTGAAAGTTGCATGCAATTTCTACTCGTATTCCAAAGATTGTCACACTGGATGCAACACTGCTGGACGTAGCCTGCTGCGTGACCACGAGTCACGTAACGACCACGTAACGGTTACGTACCGTGAAGCACACGTTTGTTATACACATACCCTGATACTAAACCAAAACTAGACGAGTCATTATGAGCGTATTCACACCACCTGTTTTAGCGCATCTTTATGAGCTAAATCTTTATACTGTATGGTTAATTTCTTTAAATTAATCATAGAGTATTCCGATTCAACAATATATGTACCTACACCTATACAAACTCCGTGCATGGCGGGAATAAGTAACGTCAAAATCAACTGTTTTTCGACAATATTAAACGTTTTGTGGTTTAAGTAATAGTGATAGTTTAAAAAAACTTCGTGATAAACTTCAAAGTGTTTTTCGTGCATGGTGTTTGTGATAATCAAATAAAAGCGTGAGATTGCGTTTTGCGTATGCTTCCAAGGAGTCATCTTCTGTCCTCAGTAAACCTACTATCGTTTTACTGAGCGACTCCTAACTTAGTCCGACGAGACTGGGCATTGATAGGGTACGTTTTAGACTTTGAAATTGTTTATTACGAAGAAAACTTGACACTGGTAGAATGTGCTAATTGCACCATTGCCCTATAAGAAGAGAAAAAAAAAACAAAAACTGTTTTCAAAAACATGTTCCAAACTCTAAATCAAAAACTGTTTCAAACTTATTTATTGCCTTTGGTGGCACAGATTAAAGTTAGATAGATAGGTAAATAAATATGTAACTGGAAAAGTAAAAGAGGCGGCCTAATTAAGTTAAATGTTTGATTTTCGAGATATCACTTAAATACTGAAATAAATTTCTCTAAATCTATCGAGGATTTAAGATTTACATTGTTTACTGTTAATCCAAAGTGATATAACTTGTTAGAATTAAAATTTCATACATCTCGAGTTATCAACTTATTCGTGCCGTAGGTACACGGAACTGTCTGCAGTTGGTACATGATACGCATTTTTTTACCCTCTCTGACTTCCGAAATACGATCTATTATTATTATATTGTGAAATTTTAAGGATTGCGCAATGTTTTTGATAGTTTAGAGAGTGTATTAAAACTCGTTTGGGTCGAAGGCGCGATTCAATAATATTGGGCAATGAAATTATTGAACTATTTTAATGTAGGTCAAGGGCCGCCTAATATCCCATGTTAGGGCTTTAACAATTTACATAATTACGGTGCATCTTTTTCTGTATTCAGAATACAGAAAGAGACGCAACATTAATCAAACTATCAAAGAGAAAATTTTGCACGTTTTAGAAAGCATCCTAGGTAATATTTAATAAACGTGTAAAGCAATTTCTACAAATAAAACGTGAATAAAAATGTATAGCTACACATAGGTACCTCAATACCTTTATGCAATGTATTGAAATACTTTTGACCTAAAACAGATAAGTAGGTGTTTACTATTTGTCAATTTTACAAAACAATTGAAAATCCATCATTTAACTCTGGTTTGTCGACATAAAATTTACATTATCTTTTAACATGCTATTAGCGACCGCTGTTTTCACTATCTATTTTCAATCCATGATTAGTTTTTTAAATGAGTTATCAATTTATAAAAAGATATTTGTAGCAAATAATAGTGCACGAGTACCTACTTTTGTTGAATATATTTTATTGAAATTTTACAATTTCCAAGTATTGTTTTGGAATTCTTTTTTAATACTTTGAATACACGACAAAGATGTTTATAATACTAATCCATCGATTAACCAATATACAGAGATGTAGCATTACGGCCCCAAAAGCGTGACATTTGCAAGGCGGTCAAATTTACTGACCTGTCAATTCAGTCTGTCATTTAGCAGCAAAAAAACTACAAAGGTCCTTATATTAACAGTAGGTATTTTTTCAATACTTTTCATGAAAGTGTTGTCAATGTAAGAGACATGTGAGAAATTTAAAAATAATTAAAAATTTAGAATAAAAGAAAACCAAAACATTTTTATATAATTCGAAATAATATTTATGATTCAATACATATTTCATGATAAATGTGTTTGCGTAATTGATTTTAATCAAATAAATAAAGGAAACCAAAATCGTGACAGGAACATTTTATTTATACTACTGGTATCACTTATTCCATCACCTGGGACCGCTTGCTCGCCCGCCTATTTCTATAGAAAAAAAAACTTATATATACAGTTTTGTTAAAAGGAATTATCCGTCTATGTATTTTGATTGATCGATGTACTAATCATCTATCTTTTCCAAGTAGGAGTATATAAAATTAGTGAAAACTTTGATAAGTAGTAATTTTGTGCAGTGTTGTTGCCTTCTTATTGCATACCACGTTCCATCTAATGTTTGACACTCAATTAAACAATAAAATGTATTCGTAATTGAACACAGCATCTCTGTGTCAACTTCCTCGAAGGTACAATTCAGTCACCATTATTATCTGCCTGCTTAAAACAATGTCCAGATTGCAGACTGCTTCCATAACGGATACATTAACGGTATTTAGTTTTATTTGGATACTGAATACATTTTTAGTTTCTTTGCTTAATATCATGATCATGATAATTAATATACCTAAATAAAAGTTTGCGAATCAAATATTCTATCTTTTGTCGATTATATTGTGAAAAAAATTTATAAAAGGAGCTGACTAAGATTCAACTAAACAGTAAAAACTCGCACAATGTTATTAAATCAACCGGTTTAAATAAACACAGAAAATAATACATAACGAAAACATAAGGAATGCTTACGCGGAAGGAATCCCTTTTAAGGTCAGATAACCTGTTTGCAAGTCGGAGCAAAATCCGCGAAAACAATATTTTCGCGATACCACCAATTGCGATAAAAGAATTCCAAGCGAATACGTGCGAACACACTGACACACAAACCACAACTGGCCACTCAGTATCGCAACCTTGTACAACTTTGTATTGGATAGAAGTAAACTTTCTAAATTCGAATTTGCGAATCTGTCAAAGGAAGAGGTGGAGCCGGTGAAGACGGCCCGGGAAGGGTCGGCGGACGAACCTGGTTCCGTTTAAAATATTTGCATTAATTTCATCACTTTGATGGAGTGTCAACGGCAAAACGTCGTAAGGTCATTTGTAAAAACAATTGGATATAACTCCAATTGAACTATAGTTCAATGATCTGCACTCGATTTGCATATATTGCACAAATGTTCATGTTAGCATTCCTCTGTAGTTCGAGTGGCATGTAGGAATTGAAGTTGCTATTTTTATTGACTCAGGATTAACAATACAAAATTTTTCATTAACAAAAGCATAATGAAAAATATACCAAGTGAACAATTATATATAAATACATAACGTACCTATTTATATTGAAAAATATTCAAATTATTAAATCAGATGTCGAAATTAAAGGAATTGAAATAAATAACGTACCACTTAATAGAAAAGTTTTAAACATTTCAAATGTTCATACTCGTATTAATTAATTAAAAATGTACCGTACGAAATATATTTGTTTATCGTGTTAAGAATCGTGTTACACCTTAGTGTTAAGAATTAAATTGAAGAAGAATAAGCACATTACAATGTTTTAAGCATAATATTAGAAAATTCATCTTTATATTAATTAAATATATATATTCAATTGATAATATTCTGAAAAATATTTAGAAAATTTCGCTTATCTGGAGTTAGAAGAGTTAGTAAGGCACAAAAAATATTTTCATTTAGTGTCTAATATTTTAACGTGTCTATTCCTAAATTGTTAATATTTTTGCTTGTTTAATTGTTAATGTTTATAAATATTTATTTATTTTAACGGGTCTTAACGCGAATGTTTACCTTATTTATTTTACTGGATAGAACTCCATAGTCCAAAAATCCTCTCCACGAGCCGCTATTTCTTCAGGATTGTGCGTGAAGCAGTTGAAATCAAAAAACGTAGAAATTCCAATCGAGAAGATGGGTATAAATTGCCCTCGACATGGAATCCAGTGATTAATAAATTTAATAAAATCAAAAACCTCGCGATTTTTCGTCTGCCACTACTTCTGGTATTGTGTCTACCCGTCTCTTCAGTCAACTGGTGACCATGTTTGGTGCAACCCAATCGAAACATCGAGTAAAATAAATAACGTAAATATTCGCGTTAATACTGAGGGGGAGAGTGCACGCTGCAATCCAACAGCCGCTGGACGCGCAGACTGGCCACGTTACCCCTCTCTCACAGAAGACTACCTTGAAATGTACTGCATTTTCCACTTTTATCTTATTTCCCTAATGTATGTGCGTGTTTCAGTAGTGAGTGATATGTGCCGGAGCCCATTCCCATCCTTTCCCTCCCCATTTTCCCAAACCTTTCTCCAAATCCATTCCTATATCTCCAAAGGTAGGCAGCGCATCCGGGGGCGTGCCAACGTTTGTCATTTTGGACTAATGTTGGCATGTATTGCGGATGTCTATGGGCGTCAGTATCCACTTACCATCAGGTGGACTGTATGCTCGTCTGCCGCCTTCGTCCATAACAATAAAAATACCCGTTTAAATAGATTAATATGTGTGAAAAACGCAAAAATCTCAAATGTTAAATGTTTAAAAATATTGAGAAAGTAGCGATTTATACTACGGAATCAAAGTATACAAAGATTAGGTATAGTTACTACGAAAACAATAGGTACTGGCCGACAATAAAAAATAATAGAACAACCTTTAGTAGAAAAAAATCTTACATAAAAAAAAAACTATTTGTAAATCTCTTTTATAATATTTTATATATTGAAAACATTGATATCGAATATCGAATGATTTCACATTTGATATTTGGCGACAAAAATATTTTCAATTCGAAACTATATTAAAATAATAAAATATTTCGCGCTTTCAATATAAATTACCTATTTTATTTTTATCGTATATTTTGTAATATATTTGAACTGAACTTCCATCTAAAATGTTACTGCCAAGAATATTTCTTATAATACATTTTCATTACACCTTTATAGAATGTTTGATACCAGATTTAAGTGTTCAAAGAGGTAAGTAATCATAAAAGTAATACGATGCCCGTGTCCAACATATTTTAAGCATCGTCGGCAAATGCTTCACCTTCACGCTTCACCTAATTATTACACTTCATTACATCATTTTACCCTATAATATACACATAAATACATAGACATTATGGACAGGTACTCGTATATGATGCTTCAATCTCACTTAATGTAGCCTCTCCACCATTATTACCGTCATCGATGGCTACAAGCCCGGCTTTGTATCTAAGACTTTGGATTATACAAATAGACAAAATTAAGACCTCAGAGTAATATATTCAAAGGTCATAAATTCCATAGCCAGACGGAATCATTACAGATATCAATAGAGTGGCGACAAGGAGTGCATCTCATACAAGCAGATAAGCAAATCTTACCATTTAACTGGTATTTATTTACACCAAAGTGGGTGTACCTAGCAATTTTTATATAATAAATGGCAGACGAGCGTACGGGCGCTACCTGATGGTAAGTGGTTACCGTCACACCTGCAACACCAGGAAGCTTGCGAATACCAACCATACAGAATTCTGTTCACAGCTCTCTTGAAGAGCCCCATTGAAGAGAGATTTACTTGAAGAGAGTAACGGAAATACCTCAGGTGACAGTACAGAAATTACACAACTTTCCGGTTGGCGGTATAAATTATCTTTTTGACCTCACTCACTGACTCTATGTCAAGCAAGTGCGGATGAACAGCACGACGATGACGAGCGGTACGATGGTAAAAACCCGAAGTTGGCACTAAAAACAGCTATTCAGATCATTCCCCATTATAAAGGCGGTAGAAAACGCAGAGAAACGCAACATCTCTATGGAATCTGAGCGATTCTAAACCACCTGTGAGAGTGCGTTCGTCGACAATTCGGATAGTCGATAGACGGAGTCAAAAGGGTCCAGCTTGTACTTCGGTGCACGGACCCAAAGGTGTGAGCAGTACTCCATCTGAGGTCTAACTTGAGTCAATAAGTGTTGCGCCGGAGAGTAGTACTGCTTTACTCTATTCAGTACACCGAGCGTTTGACTAGCTTTTGAGCATTTTGTCTTGCTCTCCAGATGATTTCGAAACTATACTTTACTCGAAATATCGACGCCAAGGATCTCAAAACTCCGAGATCTTGAGAAGAATGTTCTGAAATAGAGGTTCTACGACAATTGTAGCTTCCTTAACGGTGAATACACAGACTGACGTCTTGCTGGGGCTAAATTGAACCAAATTAAATTTACCCCAAGTCGCGACTCGGTCTAAGGAGTTCTCGATTTCGGACACAAGCCTTATGCAACACTCTTCCACCTCGCCTCGAACGATATTCGCACGGCCCTTATACAAAGCTCCCCCAGTACTATCGCCTGCATAACAGGGCATGTTACCGACATGTAACAAGTCGTTGATATGCAGAAAAAACCGTGTAGAAGAAAGCGCAGAGCCTTGCAGCGGTGTCGGAGCAGCTACCGTCAGCAACGACTTTGATGTTCCGTCCAGCCAAAAAACCGGTCAAAGCCTTTGCGATGTCTAAGCTAACGGCTATAGTCTCACCTCTACTCTCAATGACGTCAGCCCATCGGTGTGTAAAGTACTATAAGATAAACACAGGTAAAGGCTAAACAGCTGGCGATCCTCTAGCAGAACGTTATCACTAATGGCCTTTTATTGGCCGGCTTCTTACTATGGCCTTTTTTAGGCAACAGATGGATGTGAGCTACTTTCGAAGCTTTTGGGAGGCGTCTCGTAGAGTAAGAGAGCTTAAAGAGTCGCGTAACCACCGGAGATTGTATTGTTACTTATCATAATTTTTCAGTCCGTTACAAGCAATCTTTTTATAATCTGCATTCTACCTCTGCTTGTTTTATCTAGTTTTAAAATCAATACACGCCACTGGGTAGCGGTCTGGTTATTTACATTTTCAACCCATAAAACCGAGACTAAAACTTTTCAATCCTTTAGTTGATAGAAAACTTATACAGAAGAGGCGTCAAGATACATTAGAGATGTGTCGTCTCTTCAATGCTGAAACTCAACGGTTACAGCAAATAGAAACCAATAATCTGAAACCAAACGATCCCTACAACAATGCAGCAAAGAAATACAGAAGGATTAAACGAAATGCTGATATCTATAATATAGAAGTAAATATCGGTAAAGCAAAAAGGATCGAATCTATTGTCGACAAACTTTACGACGATGAACTTGAAAAAGGAGAACAAGTCACGTACAGACAGAAGAACGTTGAAAAACGTACTACAGTTAAGGTAAACTTTTAATTCAATAAAATAATTATAGACAAACAAGAGAGTCCTCGCCTGCGCGGTAGTAGAGGTGCAGGTGGAACAACACGGGAATTGCGCGGAGAGCGGCAGGTGCGTTAGACCTATGGTAAATGTACTTGTTTAGACTAAAAATCATTCACAAAGTCAAATCAATTTCATTCACTATCTTATACGTTTTTCAACATAAGAGCTCGCGTCCACATTGTTTGAAGTGGTGAGTATCCGTACGCGTAAAAAGAAACCTTGTATTCTTCAACATAAGCCTTTAAATACATTGACGCGTCAGTTACTTTTCGCATATCCGGACATTTATCCACAAGCAAAGTCGTCGCGCGCCCGTAATTTAAAAAAAAACTGTATAATATGATGATGATATCTAGAATATGATGAGTCCTACTGCAGAACATAGACCTCCCTTAATCAATCAATGGGGAGTTACGGGCCATATTTCATTACGCGGGCCCAGTGCGGATTAATGTATCACATCCTTCAAATATTTAGCACGTAGGTTTCCTTACTTTGTTTTCACTCACCGCCGAGCTGATGATAATTAAAAAGAAACGGTATATACTGAGTAAATATTAAGTATATTTTCAGGGCATTAAAAACATCACAGACTCGAGACGTTTCAACTTCGCGCCCGCATCACTTTTAGGCCCATCTGAAAAAAAAAAGGAGGTAGACATTAAAGAGGACGAACACAATAGAATTCCGTGGCATAAGATTTGGAAACACGGCGTCATACCTTACTTTATCGATTCGAAAACTTACGGTGATTTATTACTATTATTATTACATCATTATAACTTTATAATTTATACACCATTCCAATCCAATTTGTCCAAAATGTAAACAAACATGGCGGCCTGATGTAACTGACGCGGTCTTAAATTGAATATAATTGACAGCTGTGAATAGGATTTTGCAAGGTACCGGTCGGCGTACCCGCATACCTCCTGATGTTGCAGGTGTCCATGAGCGGCGATAACATTTACCATCACGTGGGACCGCTTGCTCCTCCGTCTACTTCCCTATAAAAGAAAAATAAGTAGCGAGGTGATAATTGTTTACATATTAATAATTTGATTCATCGAAACTGCAAGGCAATTATGCTCCCGACCCAGTTTGCCTTAGATTTAAAGCTAAATTTTGAGATATTTCATTGATTTGGTTTTGTTTTCTGCAATTTGGATCGGAACGGACTAAGTGAAATTATTTTAAGTAATATTTGGATTTTATGGTAGTCTTCTACGAGAGGGGGTAACTTGGGCAATGGAATGCGCTAAGCGGCTGTGGAATTGCAGCGTGCACCCTCACCCTCTCATTTCGATGCAATCAATCAAAATATCTAATTGCAGATAACCATCTTTCTGACATAATAAGAAAAGCGTTCGATTACTTCGAAAAAGTGACATGTATACGACTACAGCGGCTTCGCGAGCGGCCCACGGACAAACGATCGCTGGAGCACGTCGAATGGTTGTATATTTCCAATCCGACAGGAGTCCGGCAATGCGTGCACAGCAATGAGCAGAAACCCAACAAGGGAGTCCAGGTGAACAAACTGTTACTATCCCTTCTAGGGAGATTTTGAAGGACATTCGAACCTATTGCGAAGCCTCGTGCATGAGAGAATGTGCGTAAGGAGACCGGTGTCCAGCAGTGAACGATGAAAGGGCTGATTACAATTACACTATATATTATGCTAATGAGATATAACAAACCACATATTGGATGGGGCTCATCAATCACAACAAAATTCTAAAACATACGGGAAATTTAGAAATCTACCTTTTTTTAAAAGGCGCGTGGAATTGGCCTTTTCAAATATTGATCTGTCTCATTTCAGATGGTGGTATTCGGTTACAATTGCATGAGTGTGGGTGAAATCGCTCACGAGATAATGCATGTTCTCGGTTTCTCCCATGAACACACGAGGTCAGACAGAGATCATCACATTACAGTATTGTGGGATAATATAAAACCTGGTAAGTCCATTACAGTCAGCAACACGTTATCTACGAATATCTGTCCGTTATGTACCTATATATCCAAAAAATCGTTTAATTGATATCAGCTTATGACGTCACACTGTAGGTCACGGGCCTCTTGACTCCTCTTTTTATAATCATTGTAATTGTAATCATTCATATTGTAATCTATTTAGATGATTGCCATTATTCAATCTAATATTATAGTATTATTATTGAAATAATGATACATTCCCTAACAATATCATTATTAAATCCCATACCACCCCTCTTCCCATGCCGTTCGATGAGGAAAACGGAATGGATGGCATGGGACTTCCATGGACTTCCATTTCATCTTAGCAGACGACGGAAGCAAGAGAATGGATTAAATATATTTTTTTGATTCAGGATATAAGAAGTATTTCGAAAGACGTTCAGAAGACATCTTGACAAGTCTCCCATATGATCATCTTAGCGTTCTCCACTATCCCTTTCGTGCATTCTCTAAAAATGGACAAGTCACCATACTAACCGAGGTAACAATCATTGTCTTTATGTTCTAATTACCTTAATACACAGTGTGGTTGCGCCATGCGGTGTCGTGTGGCATTAGAATAGCACCACCCTATCTTTTTCCGTGGGTGCCGTAAAAGGCAAGGCGAGGTGCATGATGGGTGTATTTCTCAAACACAACGCTTTTAGTGGACGGTGGTTTGCTGAGTCCACTTTAGATGTTGTGCAGTTCCTCACAGCTTATGGTAGCTAGCGGCTTTGTTGTCCCTTGGTTATCTTTGACTACGCCCACGGGAAGAGGTAGTGGTGATATTTTAAAGCCACCGGACACCACCGGCCATTTAAAAGAGTAACTAATTTTATCAAGGTTGGTAAACCTTGGTAACCTGGTATAGATTTGAGGTCTTTATCTCAAACATTTCAGTATTAATATGTAACAATGAAGAGATAATATGTGTATAACAAATGAAATTTTATCTTTTTCAACTTTGTACGAGTGATTCGCTGCAGGGCTGCATCTATTGTTGACTGCACCACAACTGTGTTTTAGCAAATCGAGGTGCTTAGAATCAAATAAGAATCAAGTTTCGCTATTGGTATACATATTACACTATACATATATCACACCATATTATACTAGCAAATATTATAATGTTTGCTTCTGTCATACAGCCAGGTATCAAAGTTGGTCAACGCGAAGGCATTAGCGAAATAGACGCCCAAAAAGTGGATATGATATTCGGAAATGATTGTATGGAACGCAACAGGAACTATCTATTGAAGACTTGTCCCAGTGTTGTAAAATCAAAACCCGTCGGTCCAAAGGTGACAAAACAAGAAGTTGAAGATTACTTTAAAGAAAGGCTGTGGCCTTATGGAGTAATTAATTACAGAATAAGAGATAAAATGGAGTTTAGTGCGTATATTTTATACTTTGGTGTTTTACATTCAATCTTAAAAATATCAAACTTGATTATTCCTATTTATTTTCAGCTTATGAAGAAAGAGAAAACATCAATGCTGTTATACAGCATATAGAAAAAGAAACTTGCATAGAGTTTAGAGAAATGGATGCTGCACTAAATAGTAAATACAATATAAATCCGCCTTCTTCAAACGAAGTAAACAATGGAAAGGATAACAGCACTGATTTAAAGGACGTTCAGCAAAGTGAGAGGAAGATAGATGGAGGTGACGATGAATCACAGCAAAAAGAGAACAAGATAGTAGAATACAGCAATGAAATTAGAAACAGCATAGAAACTGACGATTCACATACTCCTTCTACATTTACTGAATACGCTGCTACTACTGCACTAAAGTCCACTGTAGATTTGACAGCAGCAGATATATCGACAGCATCCACAATCATCGACAGTAGGAGAATCGTCAGCGTAAATGATAGAAATAACACTCTCGGTAACCAATATTTTTTATCTAAATTCATGATTGGACAAACTTAAGAAAAAACTGATAAATTCTTTGCTACTCACTACTTGTGGCATAATTACGATGGTATAGATATAACCAATTTTAGTAAAAAAGGATAGGATATTGACACGATGAAAGGTATTGACATTGGTATTGTATTGACATCGCCGTACCTGCACCGCGCCGCTTGATATTGGGGGCGCCAATAATCGACAAATTTAAAAAAATACTCAACAATGATGAAAATATGAAATATGAGCTTTAAATTTCATAATATCTTTCTTTAAATGAATACACTTATTTCTACGGGATTGCGGCCAAAATACATCTAATTTGAAAGCTCCTGAAAGTTCTAAGTTTCTATGGTTTCGTTTATGAACTAGAGGACAGTGTTCTTTTTGCTTGTCTTTTCAGTGGTGACCATTCATTCCATCATATAGACCTAATGGAATCTGCTGTGTACCCTGTCTTCTAGGGCTCCCGAACATGATATCCACATAATTCAAACTATAAGGCAGTCGTAGAAGCCTTTGTCTTCTGGTGTAAGTGAATGATTTCGTAGAAGACTCATTCTACATGTCACCAACTCATTCTGCTTCTACCTTCACGTAATGCTCATTAGACGTAATGCAGTATGTAGGTTTTCAGTAGGGCTTGAATAGCGGTTTACCGCGGGGTCGCGCGGCAAAAGGCGGTCAGCGCCCTGAGATATTTTTTTTCCATCTAGCTCGAATTTATCTTTTTTCTGCTTTCTGCGCACTATATATTATACTATACTTAACTATTACCGGGTTTTATTACCAGTACTATTACCATTCCTATTACTTTTAACCAGGTTCTAATGTAACAAATAGTACTCGCACTCGTCGGTCGGTACAAGATAGTCCAGTGTCGCCATCGCGGCGCCACGCCACCGACATACTGGTGCTGACTCGCTCTACCGAACCAGGATGCCGATGTCCATCACCTGGACGACCTTATGGCGATAGGGTATGTTTTATAGTTAACCACTTCTCAATAAACGACGATCCTAGCTCATACACACTGTACGAGTATCTATAGATATTATTCTATAGATGTTATTTGTAAAATTTTATTTTCATAGCCTTGTCTTCGGGCTTTTATCCAGCGATGGTCTTAAACCTTTCAAGTCTTAAACGGTTATGGTTAAGATTTTTAACTTTCATTAGCACTAACTTATAGTTACTACAAATTAAGAAAAAGTGACGTCATCCGTTCAATCTAACTTAGCACAGTGTTAATTGGTCCATCGAGGAACGCTCCCTGTCGTAATTGGCCAATAGGTCAAATCACGTGACTGATAGTAATGATATCACTTTTTTCTTAACTTGAACAGAGTATAACGAAAGTTGTGGAATGAGCTGCCAGCTGAGGTATTTCCGTTACGCTACGATATGGGGCTCTTCAAAAGAGCTGTGAACAGGTTTCTACAAGGTCGGCAGCGCACCCGCCAGCCGCCTGGTGTTGCATGTGTCCATGGGCGGCGGTGACCACTTAGCATCATGTGGCCTGACCGCTCGTATATATAACCGTTCTAGGCGTTATTATTTTTTATAGAATGGATGGCAGACGAGCGGTCAGGCCACATGATGTGATATATGTATAACGCTATTTATACTTTATATTAATACTATTTATTGAAAATTTGACTCATTTCGATACGAATAATTATCTGTCCACTCTATAAGGTAATAATCGAGTAAAATATATATGTTTATATATATATGCACCTAGGTAATGCTATGACTTAAATTTAATGTTGACATTGTATTGTGAAATTAATTTGTGTACCTATATTTTGGTTATGTTATTTGTAAAGAAACTTTATTCTTACGATATTTCTTCTGAGATTGTACTAATATTGTGATGATAAATTGCGTTAATAATTAAAATTTTATATTTATTTTGCACGCCAATTCTGGCAAATGTGACGAGCTGTTGTATGTGAACACTGTTTACCATCTACATATTACTACTCAATACTCACATTGCAAATACATAAATTATTTGATTTGATAGTTGCATGTTTATATTTTCTCAGATGCTACGAATTAATGTGGACTGCTTCAACTCTGTGAACGACCTCTTGCATCTGTTCGTGCACGTACTGGGCTTAGAGCACCAGCACAACATGTACGACAGAGACTCCTATTTGCACATTCTCTGGGACAAATTAACTCCAGGTTCGCAATTTATTTTAGTAGTAGGTATATGAGCTCTCTCACAGAAGACTACCTTCAAATGTACTGCATTTACTAGTTTATCGTATTTCCCCAATGTCCCTATGTGTTTCGGTAGTGAGTGAGATATGCCAGAGCTCGTTCCCACCCCATCCTATCCCTCCCCATTTTCCCAATCCATTCCTTAATCTGTAAAGGTAGGCAGCGCATCCGGGTTGCGGGGGCGTGCCAACCGTTTGTCATTCTGGACTGACGTTGGCATGTATCGCGGATGTCTATGGATGACAGTATCCACTAACCATCAATCATCAGGTGGACTGCCGCCGTTTTTCTATATAGAAAAAAATTGTTTCTTTATTTATTTTAGTAATTATTTTGGCCGCGTAGTGTCGCCCGTCTTTATAATGGCAACACCTCATCTCTTCTCGTGGGTGTCGTTAAAGGAGACTAAGAGATAAGAAAGTGGCTCCCACAAGCCCTGAGGAACTACACCACCTCTAAAATCGTGGACTCTCCAACCCGTTCAGCCCAAAAATATTAAATAATTTATTTCATTAAAGAAACTGTATAATTAAATAACTGGAGACACTATAGTTCAATCTGTGAAGTCAACATCAAAATACATATCTTGAAAAAGAACAAGAGAACTCTGCGTACGCGATTTCTCCGAAATAAATGAAATTTTGTGGCTCTATAAAGTAGATAATTTTATTCCAAACTTTCGTCTAACTAAACTTTTCAAACATTGATGATTTTTTTTGCTGATTTGTACTTTCTTGACTCCTTGAAAATCATTTATTTTTTGCAATGTATACAAAAATGATTTATTTAAAATTACAGAAATCAGTACCGAAATGTCGAAAACGCTTCCTCCCGGCGCGTCGGCGGGCTTTGCGTATGACTACCAGAGCGTTATGCACTATCCTTGGCTGCAAATAAAAAATGGTGTTACCAATATCATGTATCCTATTTGGGTAAGTTTATTCATTTTTATAGGAAGAAGGTGGAAGACGAACAAATATTCTATTGATGATAAGTGGATACTTTTGTCCATAGACATTCGCGATACATGTCAACATCGGTGCAGTATGACAAACGTTGGTACGCGTCCGGATGCGCTGCCTGCCTTTGGAGATTTGCCTTTGCAAAAAAGAGAGGAATAGGATGGGATGGGTATGTGCTCTGGTATACCTCATTCACTACCGAAACACGTGCGGATAAAGTGCACATCTTATTATAGGAAGAGCAATGACATAAATCTTTAAGAATAATAATCCTTTAAGAAGTTTTTTTTTTACGTTGTGTAGGAAGGAAAGTAACGAGTCTTAAGAAAGGAACGTTAATTAATATTTATTATACACGGAACTGTCACCACTCTTCCTATGATGACCGGACTATTTTCCTCTATGAGGACTATGATCCTGTCGTACGTAATGGTCATTATTTCCCGAGTAATGATCAATGAGAAATGATTATCTATCGAGGAAAAATATTAAGTGCAATTCTTTCTTTTTTCAACTTTCAGAATGATGGTTGGGCCATGGGCCACTGGCAAGGCCTAAGTTCGATAGACGTACAAAAATTAAATGTACTTTATGAAGATCAGTGCGAAGATAGAAGGCAACAAGCTGAAAGTCTTAAAAAACATGCTGAAATACACAATAGTGATTAAAAAGAAATGAAAAGCAATTATTTAAAACACAATTTTCTTTAGGACCTCGTTCCCAAATACCATACTTTTTAAAAATAAAGGTTTATGAAACACGACTAAACCAACGACATAAAATTATACTATATAAAGCTTTTATATATAAAGTCGGATTATTTATTCGAGTCAGGGATATGACATATAGAACTGTCAAACAGAGTGAAATTTGTACTCAGATGACACTTTATTGACAGTTCTACATTAATCTATATGTCATATCCCTGACTCGAATAAATAATCCGACTATATGCAAGTCCAAATTCTATTTTTGTTTTTTTCTGAAAAGTGTACAAAATCGTAAAATAAATAAAATAAAATGCATAATGAAATGAACGTAACATTTCATAATGCATAGTCCCCGTTGGGATTAAAATTAACAATTAACAACAATTAAAATTAACAATTTGGGATTAAAATTAAAAACTTTTATAAATTACCATCACACATGTATTCTATATTTACCTTTTATAATTACCATCAACACTTACCATCACGTGGAACCGCTTGCTCATCCGTCCGCCCACTCGTCTATAAAAAAAATGATTCAGGACATAAACTATCATTGTACTAAGTTTCATCAAAAATCATCCAGTGATTCCAGTGGTTTTTATATGACTGATATTATACAGGGGAGACTTAATAATAAATCCCATGGGAACTATGTAATGAACTTAGATAAAAAATTACCCTAAATACCCTAGTACCCAGAATATGAGCTTTAACTACGCCAAGTATAATTAAAATCCATCGAGCAATTTCTGAGTGATGAACTTTCAGAAAGACACAAAAATTGTTCCAAAATTATTATTATTATTGGGTGGTTTGACAAAAGGAATACTACATTTCATTTATTACGTACCTATATATTACGTTTAAAAAAAAATTATTGATGTATAACTGAAAAAAAATGTTTTTTATTTGCGAAAATATGCATTTATTTCAATAACCAAATGAAAGATTGTCCAAAGTTATTCAAAGTATGTCCATCGGAAGTTACGACTTTCGCCTATCTTTCAGGCAGGTCATGGATTCCGTCACAAAAAAAATCTCTTTTCTTGAGGCCAGAAACGAATCAAGCCAATTTTTAATTCCTTCGACTGAAGTGAAGCATATTTCGGAAAGGGCATTCTGCATTCTGGGCTATACGGCGGCTGAGGCAAAACTTCCCATCCGCTATTTTCCAAGTAGTTTTTAACGGGTTGCGCAACATGTGGCCGAGCATTGTCATGATGGAAAATCAATGTCTCGTGTCTGGTCTCACAATCCTTCCGTTTTTCCTTCAACGCTTGCTTCAATTTAATCAATTGTTGTCGATAGCGTTCCCCAGTAATGGTTTCGCCAGGTTTTAGCAGCTCGTAATACACCACACCCTTCTGATTCCATCAAATTCAGAGCATTATCTTTGAAGCATGAATATTCGGCTTTGACTTCGATTTGGCTGGTTTGCCGGGCTTGACATACGATTTTTTGCACTTAGGATTATCGTAGTAGATCCACTTTTCATCACCAGTAACAATTCAATGCAAAAACGACTTCTTTTTATGGCACTCAAGCAGCATTTCAAACATGCAAAATCGCCTTTCCAGGTCTTTCGGTTTCAATTCGTGCGGCACTCAATTTCCTTGCTTTTGGATGAATTCCAATGATTTTAAGCGCTTGGAAATTGCTGCTTGTGTCACGCCCAATGATTCTGCAAGCTCTTCTTGCGTTTGACACGAATCTTCATCGAGTAATGCCCCCAATTCTTCATCTTCGAACTTTTTTGGCTGGCCCGGAGGCTCTTTGTTTTCGATGTCAAAATCACCACTTTTGAATCGCGCAAACCACTTCTGACACATTCTAATATCTGGAGCATATTCAGGGTATGCTTCTGAGAGCAAATGATGAGCTTTAGATGCATTTTTCTTTAAATTAAACCAATAAAGTAAAACTTCCCGCAAATGCTGCTTTGTAGGCATATAATTCGACATATTGAACGCAATAAAAAAATTGTGTGATTTTGGGAAATTAGAGACTATATGTATCAGAGACCAATTAATTTAAAGGACGAACGAATGTTAATGATTGGCGCCATATTCCTAAGGTGATAAGAAATCTATCGACTTGCCTTCTCGGGGATGTAATGCGGAAAATTTACTGAAAAGCAAATGGGCAAGATGGGCACGCTTGGTATAGAAAACTGAGAGAACTATGGCCTCAGTCCAATGTAACTCTTAAAAAAAGGAAAAAGAAAAGAAAATTTGCAGGAAAGGAAGAATTAGTTATTTGTAATGACAACGGTGCGATAATTGGTCATCAAAAATCAACAACAGAAAAGTTCATAATTTTGAGAACGCTTACAATCTTTTCAATGACTATCCTTTAAAATTTTCTTGCAAGGACTCTATCATGACTAAGAGCAATACATCTGTCACTATCAGCACTGAATCACCAAGATTGCCTGGGAGGAAGAATGTTGAGGTTCCATTGTGACAGAATGTTATCCACTGATACTTATATATTTCCCTTAGATTATATATTTTGTTGAATTGTTTTTAGAAGACGAAAAGATTTTATGTGTCAGAGTAAAGGCAATTTTTTCTCCTAACTTTTTCGTTTTCTGATTAAACTGATTTAAAAATTGGTTTAGCCATGCAGCACATGACGTAGGAGCACCCACGTATTCTTACTACTCGACGCATTTGTTCCATAAGCCCTATTCCAAAGAAACTTGCGTTTCTTTGGAACATTCTTTGATTTCCATTCCTGATTCCTGCGCATAGATAACATCCTGCAAGAAACATTCCTGCACATAGGTAAAAACCTTTTGCGGATGGTTGAGTAACTTTATACCATGATCTGGGGTTTATATTTAGGTACTATTTTTCTTTATTTATTTTTTATTTTATAGAAATAAGACGGCTGACGAGCAGACAGTTCATCTGGTCCACGATACATGCCAACATCAGTCCAGAATGACGCCATGTATCAGTAATCAGTCCATGTATAGCGAATGTCTATTGATGACAGTATCCACTTTCCATCAGGTGGACTGTATGCTCGTCTGCCGCCTTTTTCTATAGAAAAAATAGATATTCAAATTCAAAATTCAAATTCTTTATTTCATAAAACACACATTGTCTATGATCTAAGTGATGGAGCCACCCGGTAAGCGAAAATGCCTGTGTTGGGTGGCACCGCTCTTCCTTTAGGTTACATGAGTATGTGTTATGCTTAAACTACTACAATATTTAGTTAATCAAATAAGTCTTGTTAACCAAAATTATGGTGTACATGGTAATGATTGCAAAGTTAAAAGGTGTGCTATGTTTAAATAAAGTAAAATAAGATAAGATAAGAGGAAACTTGGTGTTCATGAAACCAGGTGTATGTTAATACATTCATGAAAGAAATCAAAACCAGGATGTAAATCTCATCGCTCTCTCTCTCTCTCTCTCTCTCTTTGTGTGTATATATATATATGTATGTATTTGTGTGTGTGTGTGTGTGTGTGTGAGTGTGTGCGTGTGTGTGCGTATTTGCGTGTGTGTGTGTGTGTGTCTGTGTGTGTGTGTGCGTATTGTGTTTGTGTTTGTATTTATAAGATTATTGTAAAAAAACTCTGTCTCATTATAAGTTAAGGTCTTAAGCCAATTTGTGATTACTCTCTTGCAGTCGTGGTAAAGTTTCGGGTAAATGTCTAGTTGTTTATTCAATTTATTGTAAATATGCGAAGATTTGGAGTAAAACTGTCTGCGCGCAAATGAAGTTCTTGTTATTACGTATTCTGCTACAGCAGCTTTTTTCCTTCTATTTGTTTTATTTGTCTTATAAGGTAATATTTTATGGTTTTTTAGTGTGATATGCAGGATGTATAATTTTCTGACCGATAGTAGATCACTGAACAGATGGAGTTGCTCAGTGGGGAATCTGGTTTTTTTGAAATACATAACCTTAATTAGAGCACGTTGAGCACGTTCCAGTTCAATAAAACGGCTCTTTGCTGACCCACCCCAAACGGAAACACAGTACACTAGGACAGATTGGACCAAGGATATATATATTTCATTTAAGATATTACGGGAGTTTGACTGGTTGTTCTTCCCTGGTACAATGTGCCTCAGCGCCCTGAAGATCCATATTAGTTTCCTGACTCTACCTATGACTTGTTTAAGTTGCGGATACCAGTTAAGATGTCCATCGAGAATAACTCCTAAGTATTTAGTTTGAGCAACCTTATCTATTGCTGGACACCCACAGACTGACGAGGTTTATATACATATATAGGTTTATATATAGATATATAATGAAACTAAAATTACAATTTATATATTCCCTGTTATATATTTGTATTGTTTATAAAACTATATATTTTTCATTTTTTCTTATCTATTAATTCATCGTCTGAAAGAAGTGTTTCATTAGCAATTAATTTTTTTCTCTGGGCAGTAGGATCTACATCTACATTAATATTTTCTATTTTTTTAGTTTGCTCTTCATTTTCCACTTCATTGGGTACTTGATTTTCTGCTTGTAGTTTGTTTGACGCCACGTTTTCAGCGGATTTTTCATTAAGTGTAATCACATGTTCATTGTTATTCTCATAATTTCTGGATTCAGTTATATGACTACTTTTCTCACGAAACACAATTTTACACTTTTCCATTAAATCTACCACGCTCCTTTTATTGCATTCGTGACTAAACAGCAAACGCAGTTTCATCTTATCAAGCAGTGACAGGTGATCTGATGGACGTATATGCAAACCTGAAAGCTAGAATTGAAAACTCATTTAGTTTCATTTATTTACTTAACGTTCTTCAACAATTAGTGGTTTATTTATTTATTTAAACAGGTCTCAACTCGTATGTTTAAGTTTCTCCTGTACATCTAAGAACTCATCCTTTAAATGTTCAGTGTCACCGAAGTCTTGTGCTTTATTATTCAAAGCAACCACTACTGATTGTAGTTGTCGAGGATGGTGATGTGAGGAGGCATGTAGGTATCTATCGGTGTGTATAGATTTTCTGTACACTCACTGTGTCGAATAAGGAACCATCGTCTTCTCTAACCGTTATTTTAACGTCTAGGAATGCTAAAACTTTGTCCTCGACCATTTCATAAGTGAATCTCATTTTTGGATGAATGGAATTCGAGTGTTGTATTTTACTACTTCCTGTCCACTTCCTTTGGTAATACTTAAGATGTCGTCAACATATCTTTTCCGAAGTTGTACAGTGTTTGGTCCAAGGCTCCGAGCCTTTTCATAAAAATGTTCCATCCAGATATTGGCAATAACTGGTGCAACAGGACTACCCATAGCGACATCACCTACTTGGCGATAGTACTGACCTTGATATTGGAAGTAATTGCCATCCAGACAGTTTTAGCGTTCCTAGACGTTCCTAGACGAAAACATGGTTCCTTGTCCCACGTCGTGTATAGAAAATCAAAACACACTGGTAGATATCTACATGCCTCCTCACATTACCACCTCGACAACTAAAATCAGTAGTCGTTTCTTTAAACAATAGAGCACAAGACCTGAACATTTAAATGATGAGTTGTTACATGTTCAGGATGGTAATGGTAACATGTGTATATAAATGGATACAAAGTAAGTGGAAGGCAACCACGGCGCTATCGCAGGGACAAATATCTTGAAGTCAGCAAACAACGCGTGGGCATTTATGCCGTACGTTAAAGGAGTTACCGACAAAGTTGGAACAGTATTAAGAAAATATTGCATTAAGACTGTATATGCACCCTCCACCCTACCACACCAAAGGATGTAATACCCTATCAGATGTCAGGTGTCTATAAGATATATTGCAGCTGTGGAAGTTCGTACATAGGCCAAATAAAGCGCACTGTAACAGAAAGAGCAAAGAACATATCGCAGATGTGAAGAATCGCCAGATGAATAAATCGTTGATACCAGACCATGTACTCAACACCGAGATCAATCACTGGATAGAACTCCGTAGTCCAATTATCCTCACCACTGATCGCCACTATTACTCCAGGATTGTGCGTGAAGCAAATGAAATTAGGAAACATAGAAATTTCAATCGAGAAGATGGATACAAATTGTCCTCGAGATGAAATACAATGATTAATAAATGTAATATCTCGCGATTTTTGTCTGACGCTACTTCTGATATTATGAGTGTTCTGTGCCGCAACTTTCCGGAATATGAAGAACAAATGCGGGTAGTTGATGAAACTGCTCGCAACTCTCGACGTGGACTACCCCGCCTATTCAGTCAGCTCGTGACCACGGTTGGTGCAACACAACCGAAACGTCGAGTAAAATAAATACGATAGACATGCGCGTTGAGACCCGTATAAATAAATAAATATGTGTGATAAAGGCGAGAATTAATGCTTTATTTTCTGATCTTTCTGCCTAATCTTCTCTGTTCAGGAGCCGTCTGGACAGATTATGACTCGAAATCACAGAATTACAACTTAAGCCTTTATTTCTGTGCCCCAAACTCCTCGTGATTACAAAAGCATATAGTGACGCATTATATGATATCGACCTATATATTATGTATATGTATGTATGTAACTATATATTATGTATAGTCGATGTATATTTATATCTAATTAATACATATTATATTATATCAAGTTATGAATTTAAAAAAACCTCAAACAAAAATAAGTCCTCACACTATGGTAGCCATTGTGGTAGCCAGCCACCATAAGCAAACTAACTACGAAAGATTTCTATGGACAAGAGAACTTTCATTTGACGTACATTTTCGGTACATTTTTGATCTGTAAACTACAGAACTTTGAACTTAAATACGATAGGTATGTATAATAATGCACACAAAAGTCCTAAAGAACTGCACTTTCCCACAACTTCGACCTCTTGGAAAAAAAATCGTCTAGGAATTACGGACCAATCCATATGGAGATTAATGACTAGGGGGCTGTTGTAAAAATAATACCAGTGGCCCTATAGTGGCCTGTCCGTTACTGCTGTAGGCTCTGTCGTGGAAGTGCATCACGCTCGAAGGGTCGTACTCCACCGCAGACGCCGAACTGTTGCTGGAACTGACGCGGAACAGGAAACGGTATTCTGGTAAATTAATATATTTTAATATAAGATGATGGACAAGCAGTTAATATAGAAATTCAAAAATTTCCACATATTATTTTCTTTTCTTTAAGTACCTACCTCATCTCTAACTAATTAAGCATATTAAATATGCAATGATCGTTTAGAATATGCAATATTCATGAATAACATGGATTTTAATTGGAATTGCATTAGAATTAATAAGTCTTCTTATATCAGTCACAGTTTTAAATATGTTACAAAAAACATTGTGGCGTCGAAGAAAACTCCCATTCCTTCCACGTAATTCCAGTCGATTGATGTAAGTAGTTAACAAACTATAAAACTCACTAGGATGTATGTTCTCCCACATGATACGGACGTAGCGGTCCCGCTGCGGATGCGTGATCTCGTCCTCGAAGCCGATGCCATGCAGCAGCGTGTGCAGAATATCCCGCTTCTTGAGGCAATCCAGTCCGAGAACTACCACCTAGACAATTTGACGTGAACTTTTTGGCGGGAATTCGAGAAGCGAAGTTGAGTTTTTGTTTGATTATTGTAAAAATTGTGTATTAAGCGTTTTGTGGTTTAATAGTGATACTTTATTAAACTTTTCTTTCGTGCGTGGTGTTTGTGAAAAGCAAATACGAGTAAAAGGGTGGGTCTGCGTTTTTCGTGTGCTTTCAAGGAAGTCTCCTTCTGTCCTCAGTAAAACTACTATCGCTTTACTGAGCGACTCCGACTTACTTCGACTGGACATTGACAAGATACGTTTTAGACTTTGAAATTGATTATTATGAAGAAAAATTGATACCTAATTCTTACTGGTAGAATGTGCTAATTGCACCACTGCCATATATGAAAAAATAAAAAAACTACCACCTAATTTTTTGTAAGGAACGTTTAGATTCATTCATCTAATTTTAAACAAGTTTGTACTTCACAGAAGTGTAAAGAATATAATATAAGAATACAATTAACTAAGGGTTAACACTTGACAAAATGTATGAGTAGATCAATTTGAATCACTGAGGGTGAGGTACGGGTCATTATAATAATAAATAAATAACACCACACTCCAATGAGTGGGCCATTAATGGGCCCACACTAGGATTCCTTGTGTCATTGGTCCAGAGACACACACAAAGACGAACACACCACCCAGACCCGAAAAAACATTTGTCAGACGAACACACCACCCAGACCCGAAAAAACATTTGTCTTTAAACAAATTAATGTGCGAAAGGGAATCGAACCCGGGAGCTTTTACACAGCAAGTACAGTCACTACCAACTAGTACCAACTAGGCTAACTGGTACCGTCAAGAATATCATACAGTTACAGTATGTTATACAGTCACAGAACATTATGCGGATATATGTATTCACTATCATGAGAATGGCTCATAAATTTCTAAATTTAGGTAGCGCATCCGGAGACATGGTTAAGATTGTGTCATTCTGGACTGACATTAATGTCCATAGACTACAGTATCCACTTACTAACAAGGGGACTGTCTGATCGTCAACCACATTCTTGCCATAAAAATTATATGCATATGTTGTAAACTTTGAATGCGATAAAATCAAACTGACACCACTTGTGTCTCTTATATTGTAACATAAAAAACTAATTACAATTTCTCCATTAGCCCTCGCCCGTGTGCTATGAACGCACTCTCTCTCCTCATTCGGGTTGGTGAAGTGGAGCCAGTGGAAGGAGTCATCCGCGTCTGCTGCAGGCGCTTTCTCCAGAGCCTTGAACCTGACACAGGATACACTCTCCACGGCGAACATGGCCCTTTCCAAACTGCTTAGTAGAAGCTCATCTGTCAATATAATCTTCGATTATGTTATGTACACACGGCAAAATAGATAAGTTTGCAGGCAACTGGCCTCGCTCACAATGTACAACACCACGACGTTAACTGATTCACTGAATTTGTAACAAAATTTTACTAACCTCTCTCATAGCTTCCGCACCTCAGTTGGTTGGAATTCAAGATTCTATTTAAATAGAAACTTGCTCTAACATTTAATTTTTAAGATAAAGCTATAAAAAAATTGTTAGATTTCACAAATGTATGAAATTGAAAAATATAAGCCAAAAAGGATAAGTAAGACCTCGCCTGCGCGGTCGCAGGGATGTTTAATTGAGTAACCTTATCATTATCTTACATAGATTCTATACTTCGTCCATATGCACACAATATATAAAATCAATCAATATGAACCTATAATAAAGTCGCACCGTTGGGCATAGATCGCCCCGCGCTTTTGTAACGGCGTAGGTAAGGACTATGTTATCTTGTTTGTCTATAGAACTGACAATAAGATAACTTTTCTCAGACAATTTCATATGAGGACCCCAGAGGTAAAGGGGTCTAAGTGACAAAATTTATGTTTTGAGATAATTGAACCAAAAGTCAACAAAATTTGTAAGTGTAACACAGGTGATTTTAATAATCTATTGTTAGTACTAATTAGAAGCAAATGGCCAAAGTGTTGGCCTAAAATGGTCAAAACAAAAAAAAAATAACTTTCCCTCTAACAAAATTTTGTTGACTTTTGGTTCAATTATCTCAAAACATAAATTTTGTCACTTAGACCCCTTTACCTCTGGGGTCCTCATATATATTCGTATTTTCAAATTACCATAAAAATGACTGTCGAAATAAAACGGCACGATCCCCCTGGACCATTCTCTTCTACTTTGCGGCTGTACATAGTTCACTTGTGAGGTCTCCACAAACAGGTTCAAGGCATCTGCCGAAAATGTAATATCATTATTGTTAAGTATTATTAAGTATAAAATTCAACATATGTAATATGTTTCGTCATCATAAATTATCCCTAATAAATTTTCTAATTCGTTTAGATACGTATGATCATAACCAAGAGTTCATCCAACGGTATAAGCGCGATTTTTTAAATTCACATCCGCACAGCATACAGTCATCTACAGGACAGCAATGTCCCTCGTGTGAGATAGACAGAACGCCAATGGCGGTCGACCGACGCTTGCTGTGAGTGTGAGAGCAATATGACATTGTGCTCCGAGAAAAATGCTAATCATCCAAGATTCTATGCAACCTTACCGAATTCAACAAAATTAACATTCCACGGTGTATGAATTCTGTTCATAAGTAATTGTGAAACTTTGTGGCGGCCGGCATGGACGCAAGCCCTGGAGACAGGTGGAGCGAGAGCTCAACAAGCAACAGTGCCACCAGTCACAGGTATGTTGTGCATACTCTAAAAGTTATGCGACAAAGAGTTTTTATCTATGAAACACAGGCTGGTTTTCAGGTCAATTAAAATTATGACGACCAGTATGATCCAGAAAGTATGTAAGCGTCACTTTACTATTTAGCTGTTTCAAAGTGAGCCAACGCCTACCAACGTGAAAAGAGCAAGACGCGCTGGAAATAATTTAATCTCAAGTTTTTTCATCGTAACGAAACCAAAGCAGCATTAACACAGAATGGTACGTAGCCACATGCTTGCCAAACATTTTTACTGCAGTGAGTAACAGCCGCAACAAACAGAGGTATAGAACAAACAGAGGTTAAAAGAAGGGACTTTTCGGACAGTATCTCGGTTAAAGTTTTGAGCCATCCTCCTTACAGTACCGACTTGGCACCTTGTGATATTTTTTTTTTCCCAAAATTAAATCCCAACTAGAAGGGAAGCAGTTTTCGTCGCCGGAAGAAGCGCCGTGAAAGAAAGTACCTGAGGAAGAGTGGAATAAATATATTTGCTCGGGACAACCGATGCGATAATAGTTTTAAGTCTTTGTTTATATAAATTCCATAGTTTTATTATAATTATAGGCCGTTAAGTACAAATAGGTTTAGCTTCGCAACATTAGTGATAGATGGCGCTGTAGCTTATTTAAAAGTCGCTATTAAGATTTTCCGAGATAATATAAATATGGGAGCGGATGTCAATAGATTTATTCCGAGCTGTACAGTGATATAAGAAAACCAGAAAATATAAGAAATATTGGCATCCTGAAGAAAAACCAGCATATATATACAGCAAGCAAGAACCGTACCGGCAACCACATCGTTACATACAGTCCGCTAATAGGAAGCCGGTGCGGTATAATATTCAAAATTGGTTCAGACACAAGAAACTTTGTATAGATACAAGTAAAGAGTATGTACTTTGAAGACATCTTCGAAAAATTGTAATAAAAAAATGGAACCCTGGTAATAGTATCTAAATGTAAAAATGGTAGAACATTCTTTATCTTTTTCGAAAAACTTTCTGACCTCCCCATGTATGTATGTTATCGATAATATAATATACCCATAATGTTATCGACGGAATTTCCGATCCAGGGTAACTGGTGCCGTGACTACCTACGTCATAACGTTACCTACATAATAAGTTCCGAGAGCATAAAAATCTACTTACTGAATTCATCGACTCCCTTACTAAGCCCTGAAACTAAAATAGATTTTATGTAGTAATTATCTAATCGCGTGAAGTTTAACATGTACTCCATGAGTTTAACTAATAATAATTCTTATCATCCTTGTCATAGATATTAGATAATTCCTAACGTTTCATTGCAGGACACGGTCCTGCAATCACAAAAACTCAACACGAATATTCATTCGTCGGTACATACATTTCTAAAAAACTTGATCCTTGAATACAGTATTAAAATAGGTAGATATATAAAACAAAAATAAATAGAACATCTTATAGTGCCATCTTCTTCATCGAAGGTTGGCGATCATTTTGGCAATTTGAATTTTGGACTCAACAGCTATAGACAATGAACATCCGTTCGTTGTTTAGTTAAACGACTTTTAATGCTGTCTTTAAACTCCATTAGCGAAGGTTTTGGAACCAAGATGTTCTCCTTCTCTCTGGTTTTCTTCTTCCCT
Organism: Sesia apiformis; assembly: GCA_914767545.1. Lineage (NCBI taxonomy): Eukaryota > Metazoa > Arthropoda > Insecta > Lepidoptera > Sesiidae > Sesia > Sesia apiformis. The sequence goes on from OU611968.1 coordinate 5,406,817, forward strand.
GGATCTTCCCTGGGATTATTAACTGCAATATTTTATACTTCTGATTGCATAAATAGAACAAAATAAAATAAATATCCTAACTTGCAGAAATTAGAGCTGAGATCTCGTCACCAAGTCAGTCACTTCCTCAGACGATTAGTTACCTAAGTTTTAAGGTATGAATACCTAGGTCACGAACACTTTAATTCAATAGAATGCACAGAAGCTTACCAGTTTATTCTGTTAAACAGACAAAACCTTAACTACAACTACCGGTTGATTTATAAAACAACCAGTCCTTATTCTACATCTATAGAAGATTTTGGTACTAACCAAAAAATACTCGCATATAAAAAATAGTTAAAATACTGTTTAACATATTTCTTCAGTATGCCAACTGGAGTAGAACGATAAACCGTATCGCAACATTTATTGCAAATAAATCCTATTTCATAATGCAATAGGTGCCTACAGAAATAAATGTACCTACTTAAATAATCAACAATTTCAATTTCACACGAAGTAGGTAATAACGTATAAAAAATATAATAAAAATATCAAACCTGCGTTTGGCGAACTATTCTATATACGAGTGTATCGATTTGGAAATATACATATGATTCAGTAGGTATAATAATATTGACATCAGCCTATAACGTTCCATTATATGGTACAGGCCTCCCCTAGGGAATTATTGGGGGCTTTCGGGCACAGTGAGGATTAGTGGATAAATATACTACAGAGTTTTTTTTTATTTCTCTAGCATGCGGGTTTCCTCACGATATTATAATTGTTATGTAAACTGATTACTCACGATTTATTATTTATTTATTATAGCCGATATTTCGGTCCAGTTACATGAACTTGGCCGGAGGGCGTCCCATACTGCGCTTACCGGTACGTGGTCTCCATTTGAGGACTCGTCTACCCCGTCGGATATCGGTCCCGCGGCAAGTATGACCTGCCCACTGCCACTTTAACACGCCGACTCTACGTGCTATGTCATAGTCCTCTCCATAGCTCGCTGACTGACCTTGAACTTATGGTTCAAGGCTACCGTTAGAGGCCACGTTTCGCCACCATACGTCATACCGTTATACCATACCATACCATAGAAATTCGTCGGTGGTGGTTGGATGAGAAGAGCCGAGGATGATGTGTGGTGGCGAGCCTTGGGAGAGGCCTATATGTGGAGAGACATGGCTATATGTGGCTGATGGTATGGTATGATACTTACAATTAAAAACAATTACAATATTACAAACTCGCGTGTGCATGGTGATATTGTTAGTATATAGTGTGCAAGAAACTTAATCGACAAAAACAAGTTTAATGTGGGCAGGTGAATCAAAAACGAACACGACGAAGGGTAGGACACCTTAGTCTGTCAATAGCAACAACACCTCAGTCTCGCCGCGACCACTGCTCATGTAACTTGACCAAAATATCGGGTATAATCATTGACTTATTATTAGGTCATAATAAATAAATAATATATTGTGAGTAACCCGCTTACATAATAATTATTAAGTTTAACCACGATAACAAACGTTTAAAATCATATATTACTTTACTTTATTATAAAGATGACTATTAAAAAAATATTTCTTTTTTTATTTTAAGGCTACTTACCTCTGATAAAAAGATATTTCTTTTTTATTTTAAGAATGGCTTTAAATTATGGCGAAATAATTTTAATAGTTTAATTAATTTTAAATAAGAATAGTATCTATGTATACATATACCTACAAAGAAATGTCCTGACTGACTCATTCATCATCGCCGAGTCGAAACCACTGTAGATGGGCATAGTAGATAGATTTTATGACTTAGGTATCCACCAAGGAAGGATTTTTAGAAACTTTACTGGGAAGAGGAGGAAAAAGGGGGAGAAGATTTATTATGCAATGCTTGTATCTCGGGAACTATTTAAATTAGAGACATGAAATTTAGCATAATAATATTGAAAATTATTAAACATTGTATGGAAAAATATTGATGGGTCCTATTAACTTGAAACTTGCGTACACAAAGCTAGATATAAAATAACATTTATAACACACTAATAACACACACTCGCAGTGCGTAGAACATGCCCAGAATTACGTGTACATTCAAGTCCCAACCAACACTTTGTTAAAAACATAATAGACGCGCGCGTACATATTAACTTTACCCGTGCACGTTCAAGTATAAGTCGTATTTTAATAATAACATATAGTGTTAATAATTACTGTGTAGGACAATTAAAACATAATTTAGTGACTGTATTCCTGAGTTTATGTTTAAAATTCCATTATTAAAAATAAAAAAATGTCAGACACTGAACATTCTCGGCCTCCTTTTCTATATATACACAAAAGAATGGAAATTCACGCTATAAATGATTTACTATTATGTACTTTTATTAGATTTCATTGTCACACTTTGTTGATTAAAATCGCACTTGGAATTGCTCTATATAAATCAACGTAAATTCATGTTTAGTTTCTTAGAATATCAATTCAAATAATGTTCTATGAAGTTTTAAAATCTTTACTTATTCACAATCAACGCTAATAAGTGACACATCTGACGTAACAATCTTGAACTTTATTACCGTTATGATAAAGTATATAGGAATTACATAATTAAATAGTTTTTAAGATTTTTTATTCATGTAGTATGCGTTCGTGAATAAACGTAGAGACTGATGTCTCGTCTCATTACACGAAGGCTTTTTCCCTACTCTCCCATATTGTACTTATATTATTTAAATGACCAATCAGAAATCACCACGGCTGTTAATTCTGTTCGTGCTGCTGCAGCGGTTGCTAGGCTGCCTCCAAAAATGTCGTTCCAATTCACTTAGAATGAAAGGGTTCGTGATTAATACTTTTTCTCCACCAATCAAGTACTAATTCATTGAATCGTTTATACTTAATTATTATGTAAAGGTATAATAAATTATTTTTACAAATGCACTTAATGCTGTAACAAATTTTCGGTTTTACTTTTATGGTACCTAACTAAAAATTTTGTTGTATTGTAAAAATAACGTGTAACGAAATTCTAATCTTTGTAACTTGACGCAATTGACGCAGGAACCTTAGTTGAGTGACCGATAAAATTAAATTAAATTTCAAGTAAGGTACACCGTTTTTATACAATTCAAGTACATATATTGAAAGAGAATATATTATCCCATTTTTCACAATTGACAATGCAGCGTCATTTAATATTCCTATGTGTTATTTTTATTGTACCGTCCACCTATCAAACGGATGCTCCGACCGGCTCTGTGAATTTAGACGAATTTTCCTTTGATAAAATTATAAGTAAATTCGATGCCGCGCTCGTGAAGTTCGACGTAGCTTTTCCGTATGGTGATAAACACGATGCGTACGTCGCTCTAGCGAGGGACACCACAGACGTCGAAGAACTGTTGGTTGCCGAAGTTGGTGTTAAAGATTATGGCGCGAAAGAGAACGAGGCGCTGGCGAAGAAATACGGCGCTGTAAAGGATGTATTTCCTGTAGTAAAACTGTTTATCAAAGGGAAAAGTGAGCCAGTAACATTTGATGAATCTAAGGGATTCGCCACCGATGATCTACGAAGATTCGTGCGCGAGAACACTGGCATATACTTAAGCCTTCCCGGATGCGTGAAGGAGCTGGATGTCTTAGTCAGCAAGTTCATGAAGTCGAAGAAAGATGACAAAAAAAATATTCTAAAGGAAACAAAAGAGGCCCAGGAGAAATTAGGAAGCAAGGTATGTAGGGTTAACAGTTATAGAGAACTGTGTCATAGAGTAAATTTAATTATCACCTCGTGATAACAGTACTTGATGTTGCCTTTATGTGTAGACAATACTTGCTCTTGATGTTGTTAATGATTATTACTATATTTTTGTTTCCAGAATGTGGCTTCTGGGAAGGTGTACAAAGCGATTATGGAGAAGATTATAGAAAAGGGTGAGGAATTTTTGGATTCAGAATACAACAGGGTTAATAAGCTCCTCGGCGGTAAGATATCTAATGAGAAAAAGAAGGAGCTTAGCAACAGAATAAATATCATACAAACATTCCAACTGTATGTCAAAAAAGATAAGAGGAACGAGGAATTGTAATTTTTAATACTAATTATGCCTATTTAACACTTAATTATTTATTTTTGCAATGCTTTTCAATATGTATCTTACATAATAATATTATCTCACTTTGACACTTTTCTTTTAATGCAAATATGGACACAATGCAATTATATAAATCAGGGTTCATAAAAATCTGATATGGTAAATATCAAAATATCCAATATTTGATATATATCCAATATATATCATGTATATAAAAATAAATAAATATGTAAAAATTGTTAAATGAAAGTTTGAGTTTGAAAACAAAAAATAAGAGTAAAATTAGAGTAACAAAAAATTAGTCTGAGATTAATAATTGGTCTACTTGATCAACATTCAACTAAATTATAATTATAATCTTTAGTGTTGGATCATTGGCAGTAGGGAGAGTAGTGATCATAATTTTTATTTATATCAGTATAACAATTTGAAAGCGTGGGATCTGCCATAATTCTAGTTTTGACAATAAATATCAATTATATCAGTGAACCCTGATATAAATATATTTTTTATCAATATTGAAGGCATGATGTATTTTTAAATTATCATAAATATATCATAAAAATAAATCAAAGAAATCACACTAATAGTCATTTTAGTTATTAATAATGAAAAATGATGCTGTTAGTGATATTTTATAGGTCAGGACATTATTTGCATTTGCACTGTGAACATAAAATGCATACTTGCATTCTCAGCATGTTAGTGATAAGCACACATGTAAGAGACCTGTTTTAAAATAGTTTGTAACGTATTTTTCCATATTTCAGTGTTTTAAAACATGCCAATGTTAATTGTGTCTACTATCAAGTCCAAGTGTATAGTTAAAGCCAAAGATTTAATACTAGCGTAAAGACTTCTTAAGCTAGTATTAAGAAGTCTTTGGTTAAAACATAAAATCTGAAATAATATTGTTAGAATACATTCTAGAAAAAATAATAGAAAAATTTTCAACCAGAATTTTTTTTCATACTATCAAAAATAGTATTTCGTAGGCTTTATTTATCATGTTTGTAACTGTCAATTTCTATTTTGTATTTGTTTAAAGAAATTATTTCTGAATAGGGAATTTGATATCTAATAATCAAAGCTATTTTAAAGCAATTAATTAAAAATATATTTCCTAACTAGAATTTTAAAAATTCAAAAAAAAGCTTGTTGCATATTTTAACTTTTTAAACAACAATTCTAATCATAAGTAGACTACCTAATTTATACACAAAAGAATCTGAACACTTCACATGTTTATTAAATTTCTCAATTGTTTTATTAATTTTCTCAAAATATGATTGTAATAATTGTTAAACATCAATTGTGATAATTCATTGCTTCACCTAACAAAGGCATTAAAGTTGATATGCAAATAAAGCAAGCAATGTGTCAATAAATTAAACCAATCAGAAATGAAGTTTGTGTTGTGCCCAAGTACGTCAAATGTTTATTATTAATATATCACAGTATATGAGTTTTTAATTCCGATATGATAATTCTATGTTTCCTGTAAAATATTTATTCTGTAATAGAATTCTGAGATCATATCAGTAGATTTAGCAACAATGTAAATGAGATAAATTTCAAAACAAAAATTATTACACTATCCTAGATTTTTTCTTTCCATCAAGTGTATAAAGAAAACGAGATATTAAATGATAAGATAGTTATTTCAATTGAAATAATTTTGTTTTGAAATATACCTCTTCTTATGTGCAGTGTGATGTAGTAAATAAGCACAGTGTGATGTGATTGCAATAAAGTTGTGAAGAAGAAATAGTTTTTGTTTAAATGTACTTCACGCAAATTGGCCGTGTTGTAGACATACACAAACTATCCATCTATGCAGTCTCCTAGTCATTTATGTAGTCTGCATTAATGCAGATGTCTGGAACCGCTTAGGTGGCTTTTACATTTGATAAAGCTCACAAGCATAAGAATAAAAAATCAATAATAAGTTAGTCCTATTGCAGGGCACAGGTCTTTCCTAATAATCACCAGAGGGTTTCGGGCCATAATCCACCATGCGAGCCCATTGCGGATTTTGGTGGATACACCTCGATTTTTTTTATTTTTGAATATGTGGGTTTCTCAATATTTTTCTTCACTGCAGAGCCAATGTAAATTAAGAAAATCCGTTCACAAAATGAAAGTCAAATATAGATATAGTGGATAAGTTAATCTATATCGCATCAATCAACCAAAAATACAATATCTATCTAAGCAGGATTATAGGTATGATGGAATAAAACCAACACGTTGTATGGAATACATCTATTCTTATGAATTTGGTAAAACTGAAGTGTACACACGTTTTCTGTCACCGAAGTAATTTTTTCTTCTTCCAAAGCCAGAATGTTTTCTGTTAATTTATAACAAGCACATGTCTATTGTTTCATAATGATAGTAAAAATAAAGTTCATAATAAGCACATAAATGGATCTGTTGAATTACATATTCTCTGTCCAACATATCCAATTATGATGTGTCATATGGATAGATAACAAAGCTTTTAAAAGGGGCAGTATATCATTTGGTACAATGTAAATCAAGCCATTAAGTCATTCAGTGATCTGACCGACAATCTCTGTTAGTTACTTCTCCAAGTCGTAGTGCTTGCTCTGTTAGTACTTGTATGATCATTGATCAAACAAGATTGTCAATGCTATTGGTGTGAACTGTGTAGGCGTCCACCCCTTTAAACTCACCCCCCCTCCCCTTCCTTCGACATGGCATTTAATGATAGAAAAAATAAAGCACTATCTGGTCAAAAAATCATATATTTTCCGTAAATATTAATGTTTTGGAACCTATACGCGTTTCTTTGATTAGACGTAAGTTCATAAACGTGTAAATATTCACTTTTTGATAGTTTCAATCATGTAGCGTCTTTTTGTATTATGAAGATTAAAAAGGATGCAACATATTTATATAGACCGAGTTTTACAAGCTTTGGAACTTTAGTCTGAGTGGTACTATGATTTAGATTCAGATTAATTGCGAATTCTAAAACCGTGCTTGCTTAAACTTAGACCATGTCGTTGGAAACTAACCTCTATGAAGACTGCATAAGGTGCTATAAATGCTAAAAGACTACTATGACTAATTCTAAAACCAAGAATTGTCTATTTATCCGGACCTAACTGCTATGCAGAACACGCAAGGTCCATAAGAACACTACTCGAAGACAAAGAATTTCTCTATTTATCCGGCTCTTAGATTGATAGGGCTCATCCCAGTGATTTAATTCACTTATATACTTAAAATGTGCTGCAACTTGGAGTAAGAGACACATCATGTCGTTATCATATAAAAATAAATTATACAAAATTTAGATTAATTCAATAATAAACAAATACATGTACCGCGATATGAAACTTTATACCGAGGATTCACTATGATTTATTAACTTTATATCATTTTAAAATAATTCATTAGATCTTGTTACATAATATCCATCCATGCATGGCGGGAATGGATTGATGAGACAAAATCAACAGTTTCGTGGACACAGTTTAATGTTTGTGTTTTCACTTTGAATATTAAACTTCTGGAATTCTCTGAAGGTATCAAATATTGAAAGACATATTTTTTATTGTAAATCGAAATTGATGCAAATGTGTTGGAATTTATATTTTTTTTAAATATCAACTTATTGCTGTCATGCATGGATATCTTCCCATACTTCCAACAAGTTACGTCAAACATAGTCAATAATTATGATCTATTAAGATTTAAGTCCAAAGATAAACAAAATATATAGACTAATCATTACATTACATACATAATCTTGACAAAATAAAGTGATATGTATAGGTACATACATATGTATAGGTGCACTAGGGTGCATTACAATAAAATCGTAATTACCTTAACTAACTTATTCGAATAGTTTTCTTTATTTAATATCAAATCCAAATTATCACGCAACATCATTCGCACCTAAATTTACAAATGCAGTATTAAGGCAGATTCAAATAAGGGTCACGAATTGTAACATGCACTGTGAAATAAAAAAATAAGACTGCAAGACATTCACACATTATTGAAACATTGGAGGGGAAGGTGAATCCCACAGCACTCGACCGGCCACGTTACCCCTCTCTCACAGAAAGAATACCTTGAAATGTACTACATTGCCCACTTTAACCATCTTTCCCAATGTAAGTACGTGTTTCAGTAGTGAGTGAGATATGCCACAGTCCATTCCCATCATCCCATTTTCTCAACCCTTCCTCCAATCTCCAAAAATAGGCAACGTATCCGGGAGCGGGCCTACATTTGTCAGTCTGCACCGATGTCGGCATGTATTGCGGTTGTCCATGGGTAACAGCATCCATTTACCATCAAGTGGTCTGTGAGCTCGTCTGCCGCCTTCTATCTATAAATCATAAAAACATACAATATAGTAGAGCGGCCAAATGACGTCACAAAATTCCGTGGGATTCACTCGGGTTATAGCAATACCTAGCTATATTTTCTAGATCATGATCTCCTGCAAATGAAAACAATGGATGTCGCTCTCCTAGACTGTGGCATAAGCATAGTAAATAATACAAGTATAGAAGGGGGGGGGGGTCTCCTTTGTGTGTGTCGCAAAAGTCGCGAAATAAACACCTACTTCCCCCTCAGTACGTAACGTCCCATTGTCGCTCACGTATGCCCTGAGGGCATACGTGACATACTTACTAAATTATATAGTTATTAAGACGTTTAATTAATTATAAAAACATGAACTCGTTTTTTATCAATAGTTTTATAAAAAAGACAAGGTGGCAATATATCAATGTGTTTACAATAAGCACCATAAGAAACCATTTTACATACGGCTTCTACTGTCATGCCACTCGCTTTAATAGTTATGAGGTCATCAATATGGCCGCGGATGCAGTTCTTTACATTTAAATATCTCGAGATCTGTTTTAGTGACTTAATAACATAGATATTATAGAAACAGAAATATTTACAAAAATATGATGTTTTTCACACAGGCCCATTTTTTTTAATATAACAAACTGCTCACTTTAAACGTGCAATAATATAGGTACAATTTATTATTAATTATTTTTTTACCTTATGGTGAGTAGTTGGCTTGTTATATTAAAAAAATAGACAAAGAATGAAAAAAATCATATTTTGGAAAATATTTCCGTTTCTATATATCCATATTTTTATATATATATTCTATGTACCTATATTTTTAAGTCACTAAAACATTCTTACCAAAGCGCCTAATAAAGCGTCAGCGGCCATCTCGATGACGTTATAACTCCCCAGTCTAGGTTAGCGACATCAGTTTTTTTTCAACTCAAGAAATTATGCTCTAAACGATTATGCTAGGTGTCGGTATATCCCTGGTGAGTTATCCAAAGTCGTTATTTGACTTTTTGCAATTTGGCCGCCCTACTATTAAAGTTAGGCCGTCAACAGATTACCGATTTAACAGTTGGTTGAGATAACTTTGAAATTAAGACAAAAATATTTTACGTGCTCCCAAAACAAATTTCACGCGAAAATGACAGAGTTAGGCAATTTTACACTAAACGTAATTGTTTGGAGCCCTAAATATGATTCAATAACTAAGAAAACTATTATTTTATGAATTCGTAACGCACTGTTAGAATGTTACGTTGTGTGTCACTTTTTGTTTTTTAAAAGTAGTGTGTAGTCAAGTCAAGATACTGAATACCGATACCGGATATTTGTAACGTAGTCTGAGTAAAATATTAGAAGTGTATGAATTTACTAATTACTAAGTGTATGATTACTTTTGTGTGATTTGATTAGGTCTAATATTAAGCTGTGACAGAACCGGTAGGGTAATTTACGATTAAAATCCCTAAGATTTAAAAAAAATGGTATCACTGGCCTAACTATAGTCACCCAACCTGCACTAGCGCCGCCATTTTGTATCTGCAAAACTGTCAGTTAATCAGTCGTGCGTCGTTCGTGCTCGTTCGCGCGCACCAGACTACGTTCCCCCAGTAATTGCATTTGTTTTTTTTTTGTGACCCGGGTATCTTGTTTGTTGTTCCTGTTAATTACATTGACCTTGGCGCGAAATTCGACTCTGCTTTGTACTTTGGACGTTTTAGTGCATAGAAATGCCGAAACGTATGTAAACTTTAAATAGCCAATACCGCGAGCTTATAATTAAATTACAGGAGCGTATTTCGAGTATTTCGAGCGTGAGTAGAAAAATGGCGGGCCTTTGGTGCATGTCGCTTTGTGCATGTGTACAAGAGCGCATTTCTCAGGCGTGACCGTCGACGAAACATGGATCCACTGGTACACACCAGAGATCAAGGAACAGTCGAAACAGTGGACTTCACCCGGCGAACGTGCTCCGAAGAAGGCGAAGACTGTCCTATCGGCCGGAAAGGTGATGGCCACTGTTTTCTGGGATTCACAAGTTGTGATCTACATAGACTACCTGGAGAAGGGCAAAACGATCACAGGGCTCTACTACGCCGAATTATTGGGCCGATTCGACGCCGAATTGCAGTAAACGGCCCCATTTGGCGAAGAAAAAAGTGCTCTTCCACCATGACAACGCACCGGCTTACACCTCCGCGGTCGCCAGGGCCAAATTGGTCGAATTGGGCTACGAACTGCTGCCCCATCCACCGTATTCTCCAAATTTAGCCCCGTGCAACTTCTTAATGTTTCCAAACTTGAAAAAGTCACTCGCCGGGCAGAGATTTGAGTCGAATGAGGAGGTCATCGCCGCCACGGAGGCCTACTTCGCAGACCACGAGAAAACGTATTTTTCAGACGGGTTAAAGAAGTTGGAGCATCGCTGGGTCAAGTGTATCGAGCTAAAAGGAGACTATGTTGAGAAATAAATCGACACTTTTCCAAAAATTTCGTTTTTTTTTTGTAGGCTAAGTACTTATCAGACCGTCCTCCTATCCCAACATATTTATTATATAGCACTGATATTATTATTTATTATATAGACATTTATTATTTATTTATTATATACACAAGTGTGTGTGTTGATGTCAAATAAAGATATTCTATTCTATTCAATATACCAATCAATCTGTTATATGTATTTGGTGCTATGCCACGGATTTATGCTACGCAGACTACAAGTTAAGCACCAGATAAATATATTTTTTTATATAGTACAAGTTACGTAGCTCGCCACAATACTAATAAAATAAAATCAGCACTAATAAAAAGTTGAACCTGCTAAAAGCATGTGAGAAGGTCACAAAATACGACTGGGCGAAAGTAGTTGAAAAATAAGAAAAATAATTTTGAATGACTATGACCGCGATATTAGGATTGATTCCATAATTGACCGTGAAATAATTATATAAATAACTGATAGCGACGACGATGGCAGTAGTTTATGTGAATATACTCAATAACACATATTTTCACCAGAATGGCATTTTTTAATGTCCGTAGTCCCTATTCTGTCACATCAAGGAAAGTATTATAATTATCTGCTAATAAAAGTATTTAATGCTTTTGCTACGATTGTCTATAATCACACCACTAGTTACATTAATCTGGCATATGACAAATCGTTAATCTGTCGACGGCCTAACTGTAGTGCCGTATAAAAATCTACGATAAAAGTCACAAATCGTCAGAGCTCATTTCGTTCATACTAACCACACTACATTTATAAAAAAATAAAGTCTCTGTCACACAGATGTGAATTAACATTATTAATAATAACCAACGGCACGTACCAAGCAGTTATCTTTTTCTTCTTTTAGGTGTTTTGGCTTGGATGCTGGGGCCTTTCGTCATGTCCTATTTAATTGCACACTTCATAATATACAAAGTTCTTCAAGTTTCACTATTAGTAAACATTGATCACTTTTTCAAAACTAGACACACAACCAGTACTGCCAGATCGTCTTAAACGGTTTTCCATCCCATTTATCATCATAATCCATTTGAGAGATCAATATCCGTTAAATCCTTTCTTACTTTAAAGTTTAAACTACTAAGACCTACTTTATTTTTAAAATCTTTCGTATTAATGTAGTTAAAATGTGTACAAATGTTATCTTCTAGAATACTTAAAGATGCAAGTGGACGCATACTAATTCAACTACTTTAATCTCATCAGATAATCGTAATAAGACGCGTGCGTAACTCATCAGCTACGTCCGTGTCTAATTACGATTTGTTATACACGTGTCAAACAAATACAGAACATGATCATGGAGGCAAAAAAATCAGACGACAGATTATTGCTAATCGAAAACAGACACATTTTCGCATAGGGAGATTATGCTATCTTCAGCAAAAAGTAGGTTATAATACACGAGCGCCAATCAATACCGCGAATTCCCCATGACACTACCAAGCAGTAGTGACTGACCAATGTACCGCGAGTTGTGCCTCACTAGCTAGTGGAATGGATACTGGACCATTCCACTAGCTAGCTGGTGAGATGAATGTTACGAGTTCTCGTTAGCTAAGTTTATGTTGCTGATACATGTGCCTGGATACAAACATCAGCGACATGTACCGCCTCTTGTGCCCTGATGTGTACTAGGCATAATACATTCCCAATACATTTAAACTATGTAGCAAATCACTAGAACCAGATGATAGATCATGCAATCTATCACAACATAATTCCCCATTAAGTCACATCTGTGTGCCAAAGACCACATGTTACAATAGTGTTCTCATAAGAACCCTTGGAATTGTCACAACTATATTATTTATTCAGATTTTTCACTATCCACCGTCAGTTCCTTCAGTTTTAGCACTACACCTGAATCTTCAGATTTTTCAGCACCCTTCATGTCTCTCTCCGGTGACTTATCTGCACTCTTAGGTTCAGGGGTTTCTGTATCCTCGCTCCGAGTGATGCTGCTCTCATCGTCTGATGACTGATCTTGAGTGTATAAGCTGCACTTCGTTCTGACTATCTCTTGAGCCTCGGCGAACTTTGTCTTCCACAGTTCAGCATCTGAAAAATATTCTTTTAATAGAAAAGTTGGCAAAAGGTTTGGCTGGTCACATAAAAAAAGCACATTTATAACAATGTTATTTCCACTTGTACTCCAGAGATTAAATATCAGAAGGAAGCTTCTCTTCATATTATATTGTTATGTAAACAGTTTTGTATAACAGTAATTAAAAAACAAAACTAAATTCTAAGAACCTACTCTGTGGATTCCCAAATTTAATAGCCAGAAGCTCCTGCTTGCATTGCTCATCAGCGTAATCAGCGAACACGGACCAGTTAAAGGCCTTGTCGGAGCCGCAGTGCACATTCATGCGAATGTCTGGAGTGATGAAGTGATTGGCGCACACCTTGTGAGTTTTGTCACGTCTCATCACAACACGCACAGTGTTGTTCAGTTTGTGTCGCAGGAGCTTGATGTCTCCAGTGCCGCGCTCCTGAAATGTTTAACGTAAAATTAATGAAAGTATTATCCATATAAAAGTGTACAGTTTTTAGCTTTTCAGAAGTAATCTTAGGCTGAAGTTATTTCTGTAACTTGCAACTGCAGGTGACCATAGGCAATGAAAAAATTTGTAATGTTTGTCCACATAGAAATTTGTCATATCCATAATGCGTTCTTAGGAAATAATCAATTTAGGTAATTTGTACAAGATACATGGCAATATTGGTAGGGTGAGTTGCTTAGGTTGGTGTCACTTGGCCACATGCCCAGTGGTCCTGTTAGATTTGTAGCAATACAAACTTGTGTTATCTTCTTTTTATAGTTTTTATAGTTTATATAGATAAATAGTTATTGTATAGATACCGTAGTTTTAAGTATTATCAAGTTTCTTTTTACTATATGTAGACCTTGATGAACATTCTATTTGCCTATGCCTATATTTGTATGAACTATTGTACTTGGCATAGGATTCAACTAAATAATCACTGTCTTCATTACATAACTTACAGTAAATCTTTTTGATGGTTATATAACAAACAGTAGTAGAAAAGACGACAGTATTACCTGCCTGGATGGTGATTGTTATGTATTCAAGATTTATTTTTAATTAAAAATGCAAAAGTTTTTTTGTTTGCTTGTTACTGTCACGTTGAAACGGCTGAATGTATTTGAATGAAATTTCGCATAGACCTGGCCTTATTATGGCCTGTAATAATACACTTTTTAAGGTAAAGTTCACGCGTAGGGAGTAGGGAGCAAAAATTGGTAAATTTATAAACAGTAAAACGATTCCAAACTATTTTTTTTGTCTGTGTATTCTTAACGGCTTTTTTCATGTATGGCGTCGACAACAGTGGGTCGTTGATAAAACTGCTCACAGCTCTCATCCTGGACTATCCGCCTCGTTAGTCAATTCGTGACCACGGCTGATGTAACCCATGCTGAAACGTCAAGTAGGAATAAAAGGTAAACTAATACCTTTATTATACGCGTTCAGACCCGAATTGGAACATAAAATGATGGTTAATATGCCAGCTTCAACACTACATAAAAACTTCTTGTTCAAACATTTATTTTAAGCTTCAGGCCATCAAAACTGAAAATGGCAGGGTGGCTCGATACAGCTGTCCAGGAGTGTATAATTTAACTATTGCGTTTTATTTATATTTCAAAATTTTCCATTAATAGGTATCATTTCAATAAGCTCTTGAAACTGTATTATATATGTACATACAAACATAACAATCACTCATGTATAAAGTCACTAACTAAATAATATGTATATTTTTTTTCAATTCCGGGAACCCTGAGACTTTTTTAATTGTTTTCTAAAATAAGGCATATCCATACTACATATCTGGTACAGCATGTAGCAAGTACCAAAAATCGCTCTACTTGCACGGATCACTGATAATAACTATGAATGTCCGTGTCCACAAAAATAAATAAAGAATTGTCCAAACATCTATATTTATTAAAACACCTTCCAGGTTAAACTATTCAACATTGAAAACTACAACAGAATCAGTCCAGTAGATCAATAGAGAACCCAGCAGAGAAATAGAGATTACATATTGTAAATACATTTTTGCTGTTTAAAATTAAAATGTATTTATAAGTCACCTTTAGGATGTAACTTGTGAATCTGTGGCTTTTGGTGGCACATGATAACTCTGAATGTCCAGGAAACAACATAATAGGTTAATATTTTCTTAGGTTTTCGCGATTACTATACATTGCAATTAAACAACTTTTAACGGTTTAAATCGCGTATATTTGACATGATTTATATCCCGACGTTTCGAACACTGCATTTGCAGTGTTCGAAACGTCGATATAATATAAATATAATAAATATAATAAAAAACGAATATAATATAAATATAATAGGTATATAATATATAAATAGGTATATAATATATAATTAAACAATATATAAATATTGTTTAATTGCAACATAATAGGTTGTTATTTTACCATTATATGCATTAACAATAATTATCATACTAAAAATAAATTTTAGAACTAACCCTTTGTGCATACTTTTATTAGTAGCTCTAAGGCTTTTATTTAAACAATTGAAAATATGCAAGAAAATATGAGAGTATGAAACAGAGTATTTAACAGAAAAATGCCAATTTGGGTGTTATCACCAAAAGCCACAAAATATAAGTAAAAATAACTTGAGATGTCAATGAAATCCAGAAAATGTTCAAACTATCAATTAGATACCTACTTCAAACTATCAAGCTGTCTGACCTTTAACCTTCAATTGCTCTCATTTGTATTAGTGGTCCTGTTGACCAAGTGGGGGCACATTCAAACAATTAATACCTACTTAATACCAAGACACTGTACTAGGGTTTCTGATTTCTCGACTTATTTTTTTTCTCGGGACTCGAGAATTCTCGACTAGCAAATCCCAGGAATTCTCGAATTTTCGAGAAATTTCTAAAACTTTTACAAAATCATAAAATTGTTAATGAAATGCAAAAAAAAATACGCTTATTAATAATCATCAACATTTATTATTTATTCAGTCTTGTTTAAATTAAAACTTTAATCACACACATTTTTCTACTACATTAACTAAATTAAACATTGAGTATTATTATTATTATATACTATAAAGCTGAATCTTCCTATAAAACTTTTAATTTGTCTTTTTATTAAAAAGTAGGTACTTTGAATTCCTTAGTACTTTATCTTAGTTTCGTTCCTGAGGTAAATAAAAATATTAAACACAGTCTTTTAATTAAACAAGAAATAAAAAAAATAATAATACAATCAACGAAAGGAACAGAAACTACCTTCACAATGAACTAAAGAATTTACTTTGAGTATCTGTAAATAAAACATTTGACTAAACAGTCTTTTAATCAGGTACATAAAAAAACCATGAGAATCTTCAAAGTAGACTAGCTAATTAGCCTTAAAAACCAGGATAAGATAAATAAATCGAGATCTAAACGGGAAACCGCATCAACCGCTAATCTATTGGTCTCTATTTTCAATGAAATATGCTTTTCAAAATACAAGGGCATTAATAGCTTCTGATAATCGGTTACAACGATTTACAAGTTTAGTTACAAAGTTTCCAGATAAGTTCATTTTCTGTCGATGTTGGCTTTACTGTTATTAAAGCTTTATATAAATTTTCAAGGTTTGGCGTTTTTTTTACCAGTTGCCTCAGAGCTGAAATTCTTTTTTTATTAAGCTTCTGGTTATGTGAGCTTCGGCATTACTAGCAGTAGCTGCTGTCTCGATAACCCGTTTCAGTTGCAACTCAAAAGTTGTGGTATTAGGACAGTGTTCATTATCTTGTGTTTAGATTTGGACGTCATCTTCGCTAAATTGGAACTGCTGGGAAATAATCTATTATACAGTTCTTCTGTAAATTTGATCAAAGCCGTTTTGCTGCAATTGCGTATAATTCTTTTATTATCATTCTGAAATGCCGTTGGGTTGTAAAGGTACCTAATTAGAGATATTAAAATTGTCACGCGACTCCCGCTCCGACACACACGCGGTCCGCCGCCGGATCTAAGGAGACTAACTGAACGGAACGAACGAACGTGCAACAAGGCGCGCGGGAGGGGAGCTCTCCCCACAATCAAGACGCTTGATTTCAGTCACATCAGATTTCTCAGGAATTCTAGCTTCGAGAAGTCTCGACTAGAAACCCTGCTGTGAAACCAAAAGTTTAGTTTAAACTGTCAACTAAGATTTTTCCACTGACCTATGAATAGGGGGTTCTTCAAAAGAGCTGTGAACAGGATCCTGCAAGGTCAGTGGCACACTCATAACCCTCCTGGTGTTGCAAATGTTTATGGGTGATCAGATTACTTACCATCATGTGGACCGCCCGCCCATCTGCCACCTCTTCTATGAAAAATAAACAAAATACAGTAATCCCCCCTATAACACGGTAGATTGGTTCCGCGTTATAGGAAAACGTGTTGTAGGAGTATTCCCGTATAACGCGTTTTTACGACCCCGTATAACGCATTACGTATAAATTATTCACGTTTAACTTTTCTCGCTAAAGGGGGTTTAAATCGAATATTAAGAAAAAACTATATTATGAACGAAATATGTACGTTTTATTAAAATCAAACTAAACTAAGAACATTTTAAATAAAAAACTTATGCATATGAACTAAAAAAAACAGTTAATTTCAAATAAATTACACTATCATTATAAATTTCACAGTACATACAGAAATATAATGTGGGAAATCCCCGCATTATATGGGGGAATGCCTGTGGGGGATTGAAATCACATAATATGAAAATGCGTTATAAGAGTACCGTGTTATAGGGGGGATTACTGTACAGTAAATAGTCCATTCCATGCTTACACCTACTTACCATACGCAAGAAATATCAATAGTTATGAAATATAAGCATAGATGAATGAGAATTTAACTATGCCTATATTTCATAAAAACTATTGAGTTCTGTGATAGCTTCCTATTATAACATATAAATATTTTATTCCTTATCTAATGTAAATCTAAAAAATGTCCTTAGCAGAAATTGTATGAAACTTAATTATTTCTTGATATATTACATACAATCACTGCTTTGTACAGAGCTGACTTTGTTTTGCCAGCAAACACTTTGCTAAGCAACCAGAAGCTTTGACCGATTAAGTTTCTAACCAAAATAGTAAAGCAATCGCACACAATAACATTAAACTAATAAATTATCATACCATACCATCAGCCTATGTCTCTCCACTGCCGGATATAGGCCTCTCCTAAGGCTCACCACTACACACAATTCTCGGTCTTTCTCATTCAACCACCACTGGCAAATTTCTTTAAGTTGTCGGTCCACCTGACAGGAGGGCATCCCACACTGTGCTTCCCGGTGTGTGGCCTTTATTCAAAGACCCCATCCATCAGTGCTGCGGCAATATGACCTGCCCATTGCCACATCCAAATTGTCGATTCTAATAATTAATTCTAATCTGCACTAATAAATTAATATTGATCGATTCTGGGAGTTTACGTGTTTTTCTTTGCATAGGTTCAGTGTGTAAATTACTGAACATATCAAAATAACTCTTGCTGTTTATTAACTCTCAAAAAGTAGACTTGAAAAACTTCATCACTCTTTAACAAAGATGTATTAATAAATGGATATATTACATTGATTGAATCTTACCTTCCATTCATGGTCGCCAGTGTCATATCTATAAAGTCTGGCACGAATTTTGACCAGTTCCTCTTCATCCTCCTCGTTGGTATGAACATCCATCAAAGGCAAAGACACGATCGGGTCATAGTGAGGATCGTGATCCGGCGTCTGCGGGTCACCACCGTCGCTCTCGCTGTTACGTCTCACACTCTCCTCAGTCTACATGAAAGTAAACAAAAAAAAAACATAACATTGCCAATGTAATTTTCCCTTTGAACAACTCCAATTTGAACAGAAGACTCACCGGTGATGACATTTTTGAACTAATTATAAAACCTTTAGAGAAATGTCTTTAAATTTCTTTGTTTTAATACAACAACAATGTTATAGGACAACAATGACACAGTAAAAATGAAAGAAACTAAATAAAATCGAAAATTGACGATGTTAGTAAACGAAATAAACTATCAAAACTGCGTGTTGCGCTTCCTCAATCCTCAATAACGTTAATTTTTTTTAACAAATCCTTTCAAGTTCCGGATATGAGGCGCTACCGTCGTTTAGATGGCAACACGTACAAGAACCTTTTTGATATTTTTTCTAACCAATTTTGATACTGAGTAATATTTAATTCAGTTCTAGCTGTTGTTTAGAATTTGAAGGAGGTAAACTTTAGTTTTTTATTAGAATGCGATTTAGTAAGACTTTGAAATTGTTTAATAGGAAGAGAACATGAAGCTGGTAGAATGTGCTAATTGTACCATTGCTATATATTAGGAAAAAATTATAAAGACAGCAAAGGATGAATATGACTATAGACCTAGACACACGTAAGTTTGCCGGTGGTCAATTTAAGAACTAAAATTATTCGGTTTCTAATTGCTACTTCTGTAGCAATAGCTATGCCAGTATCCAAACAGACTATACAAAAAATATATTGAACTCAATAAAGTTCAATTGAAGTTTATACTGTAAACCCAAATGTCAGTTTGTAATCACTAATCAATCACATAAAATCACTAATTTGTGTTCTTGTGTTGTGTAGTTTCTGCTTTGATACGAAGTTAAAGGTAAAATAGTATTTTCTTAAAAGTTCTAGTATTCATTATAATAATTCGTTTAACCACAGTAATTTATATCCATATCTTTATTGCAATTAAAACACCCGAAATAAACTATATATACCTATAATATGACCTATACCTACCATTTTTGTTCGACCTAATTCAAAAGTTTATTTTGAGAACTCGTATACATTCACCCCAATTTACCTTAAAAAACAAAGTTGCAATAAAATTGTATTTGCAGTATTTTCGCCACTATTTTTTAAATAAATAAATATACATAACAGACCAGAATGAGCCGAAGTTGGAATTTGAGATAAAAGACAAAATATCTTATTTTTCAGAAAATTCTGAATGCAGAACATAGCAAAGATGATAACGGAACAGCTCCGTAACCCAAATGAATTGGATATAACTCTCAGAATGGAGTTTGGACCATTTGAAACAGTGCACAAGTGGAAACGCATGTCTGAGTGTTATGAATTTGTTGGTGCCAAGTATGAAACTGACTTGCCTCATTTTGTTTTAATTATAGTAGATATCTAGTAGTACATAACTTTCTTTTAAGTTCCACTATAAACCTTATAATAAGGATAATTTTTATTCAGAATAAAGCTTTTATATTAGGCCATTGTACCCCATAATATAGTGTTAGTAACAACTTAAAAAACTAAGAAGGTAAGAGATCAGTGGATTGTATCACTCCTGAAACCTCATCGAGATGCACCAGCAATTTGTTAATTTCCTAAATTGTCTAGAGATTCCTAGAGATAGGCTTTCCTTTTGTACATCTTCCTTTTTATTTATTTCATGTTATATTTGTACAATGAATTATTAAATACTTAAAATAAACAAAGAATTGAACAAAAATAAAAATAGGTGACAATCGATTATTATCCATACATACCATAAAATTATCCATTATCCATAAATCATAAAAGAATCATATCCATAAAAGTACATAGTCTGATCAAAAATACCCTTACAATAAAGAAAAAGCAATTATTTACATGTGAATTTGGAATCTGTCATTTTCATGTGAAAAATAAATGTTTTATCCCATTTTGGCGCCAATCATTATTAAACATTGACAAAAGACATACTGGTCATTTCTTAACTGATAACAAATTTAAGAAAACTAGGGTTGACAAATCAAAACAATTCACAAGTCCTGAGAAGCGCTTTGGCACCTGTCAATAGTGTTATAATAGCTGTCAATAGCTGAAGGCCAGTGAGCGTTCACGGTTTAGCGAGGGGGACATCCTCATCAGCCATTATCTGGCTTCAGTGATGGTTTGGTGGGATGTTGACTATCAAGGAGCCTGTAATTCTGAATCACATTTTTGTGAAAAATGCATTAAAAGCTCAAGTGTATGATTCTTGAGAAGGTTATAAAGTTTCTTAACAACACCCTGACTCAGCACCAGGTCATAAGGCTCACTCCATACAGGTGTGGCTAGAAAGGAATATTGCCGACTTCATTAAAGCTGAAGACTGACCCAATCTAGCCCCAATCTTAATCCGATCGATTATGATTTATGGTGTGTTTTAGAGATCATGGCATACTCTAAACCCCAGGATAATATTGATTGGCGTTGTTTTGCCTGGTTTCAGTCGCCGGGCTCCCATGCAATAATTGTATAAAAGCAAATGATGACCATTTCGAATAAATATTATATTTTTAAATGCTTTTAAATAATAATAGGTATTTATGTCTAAAATAACAAATTCTTGTAAAAAAATGATAATATAGAATATATATGTATATATCAATGTTTTCTTTGTAATTAAATTTATGACTAGATTAGGTAAACTTATTTTTTCATTTTTTTTTTATTTTATTCATCATTTACAGACCTTAACATAAATACATGGGTTGCTTGGTGCCATCAAACTAAATAGTTTATCTTAGCACTGCATATTCGCTCCATTCGTCAAATAGTTATTATAAATATTAACCTATCCATGGGAGAAAGGTATTTCCGTTTTTATAAATTGTAAACAATCCTGACGCCGCCTCGTGTCCGGGTTATAATAAAATTCTTGACACCACTCACAGGTACAAATAAAGGGTTGGTTCCAATATAGCGCAGCACTACTGGTCGATTTTTACATATGATTGATTTATTCCTTTTCTCATTTTTTGTTTATTTATTTAAACAGTTACCAGAGATGTAAAAGATACCTCATAAAAAGTATCTGAATGCAAGTTACAAGATACTTTTAAGTAAAGTATTTGAGATATCAGATAGAAGTTACTTTTGGAAATGGTATTTGAAATACTAGATACAACATACGTATTTTGCTAAGGTAACTAATAAAAGTATTTTAGCAAACTTAGTATTTACAAAATACTAAGATACCAAAAGAATGTATCTAAATACAAGATACAAAATGAATATTTAAAAAAGTATTTCAGATACAAGATGAAAATACGTATTTTGTATCTTGTATCTGTATTTCAAATACTTGTATCTAAGATAATAATATCTAAGTTACATCTCTGACAGTTACAAGGAAGCTAGAAAAAAACATTTTGCTGAATATCCTATTTGTAATTTCAAATTGTTATATAGTAGCGTTTTAATCAAATTGTTTAATTAGTTCTCTTATTTGTCTTATGTATAGTGGGACAATCTTCTTGAGCAGCCTTATTTGAAGGTTGTATATCTTATCAAGGTAACTGTGAAATGTTAAACTCGAGTGAGTCCTATGAGACAATTGATTCAACTAGGGCATTATAGAAACTAATTCAAATTTTAAAAGGAACTTTGTCCCTTAACTTACTAACCTATCTTATTGATCTTAATTCTTATTGATTATTTTACAGACGAAGTAAACACACAGCAGTGGCATACAAAGATGCTATTTATGTGTTTGGCGGGGACAACGGCAAGTCAATGCTAAATGACTTGATCAGGTTTGACATCAGAGAGAAATCATGGACTAAGACTGGATGTATGGGCATTCCCCCGGCTCCTAGATACCATCACTCTGCTGTGGTAAGTTAATATTTTCTATGGGAAGAAGGTGGCAGACAAGCAATAAGTTCTTTTGATAATAAGCAAATACCTATTGATGTAGGTACATGGACATTAGGTTGTTAGTGTAATTCAGGACCATTCCATGAGTTTTTGAAGAAGAACTGATGAATGAAAGCATATTTTATGAGAAAACCAGTGCAATATTTTTTTAGGACGTAGGTGACAAATAAGCAGACAGTCCACCTCGTGATAAGTGGATACTATCACCTAGTGGACATGTTCTATACGTCCGAACATCAATCAAGAATAACAATCATTTATTATATTATATGTATTGTACAATATTATATTATAGGCCTTAGTTGCCTGAAAAAAAAATAATGAAGATGACCACACTTGACAATATAATGACCATTTCAGGTGCACCGCTCTTCAATGTTCGTATTTGGTGGATACACAGGCGATATTCTGGCAAACTCAAACCTGAGTAATAAGAATGACCTCTTTGAGTACAAGTTTCAGAGTGCACAATGGGTGCAGTGGAAATTCACTGGACAGTAAGAAAATTTCTAATTTGCCGTAGTTAAGTTGATTGAATTTTTAATTTAAATGTTTATTTATTTATTTGGAAAACTTAAGATCTAAAGTACATTAATTACTGAAATATAAGTAGGATTCTGGATCAATTTACCACTATATTATATATCGTATAAAATAAAGTCACTGAAGTGTATGTTCATAACTTCCAAAGTTTCGCATTGTGTACACATTCCATATTGTGAATCGAGTTTAAACGTTTACACGTTTAATATGGGTTCAACGCAAAATGTCTACTTGACATTGCGCAAAATGCCACTTTACATAATGCGTTACACATCACAAAATGTGCAATTTAGTAAATATACAGTTTTGGCAAATTTCCTTAAACAAACGGGGGTTGCACACATTTAGATTGACAATATAAAATGTTCATATAACATGTTAATATTTATAATAATGAATTGAGCTAATGTGCAGTGCCAAGATAAACTATTCAGCTTGATGGCACCAAGCAACCGACTACATATTTATGTTAAGGTCTGTGAACGTTAAAATAAATTAAAAAAAAAATCGAAAATATATATATTCTATAAGAGAGAAAAACACTAGCTCTGTTCTGCCTCAGGAAAAAAACTCAACACATATTTCAGGGAACCAGTACCAAGATCAGCACATGGTGCCGCGGTGTACGATGACAAGTTGTGGATTTTCGGGGGCTATGATGGCAATGCGCGGCTGAACGATATGTGGACTATAAACTTGGTGGTAAGTAGTGCGAAGGAAAAATTTCCATCTCTTTAATGGTCAAGTCTTGTATTCGTCATTCATTTCAGTAATATTCCTTCAATATACAGGGTGAAATAAAAATAACTTGACCCTCTTTTCACCGAATTTCGTGGAAAATAACTTTTATTTTATGACTTTTTATAAACTATACAACAACCACAAACCATTATTGTACCATATATATTATTGTACAAACCACATACTCGAAACTACACCACCTATAAACCACCTCTATGGGAGTGTGTCGACAACGCCGGACCGGTTGACGTTTTCGTTCCCGCTCATACGCAATTTGTATTTAATTCAACTAAAATATAAATGTCCATATTGATATGTATTATAAATTTATTAATCACACTAGTTGGAAATAAACAAGTATTCTGGGATAAGAACACAGAAAGTTATAAAAATTAATTATAAAATTGCATGTAAAAAAAAATCTGCATATCTTGAAAATGTTTGAACTAATGAGCCGCATTTTATTTTTAAGGTCTCTGCCCATTACATAGAACCATAATACTATGAACGCAGTAGGATCGTACCGGGCTCAAAAGAAACGCGCCGAGCACTACCAACGCCCACGGCAACAGATCAACACCGTTCTATTCCTGTCTTCACCGCGTTTGATGACAGTACCATACCCGTTCTATCGGATGCAGTACATGCTCTATTCGTTAACGTATCCCTCAATTTTTCAACGTTTTCGTGTCACATGGACGTTTATAGCAGAACAGTATTGTATAAAAGTATTTATCTAAAAACAACAATGGCTGTTAAAAAAGCTCTTTTCTGAAGGAATCCATATATTTTGGATGTTTTATGTTGTACAAAAATTCGTATTTACGAACTATACAAACGCATTGTATAAACTTTTTATCCTCCATATATTACAAAACGTCGTTTCGCTCCAATCATATGCACTGTCATGTCATATGTTATGTCATTACGGCAACAACGAGTTTACAACGGGAATATACACGACAACGCGGTTCGCCGGTTGGACCAGCCATAGCAAGGTCCGCTGTTGGTCAGCGACAGTACGCTCTAGTAGCCGTTGTCTTATAATAATTCATATGAAGAATATATTTTTGCATGTGTCTATACGATTACGACCATAATATAGTCCCATGTAATGGTATAAACCTTTATTCTCAACGGAATCGCCTCCGTTAAATAAATGGATTGTGTACAAAGACACCCGTTTCTCACCGGACGGTTATCCGAGAAATAAACGGCCGTCAAGAAGAGGCTTAAAAAAGGCTTATCTTTTTTGAAACAGGGCGACAACCACCAGTGGGAGCAAATAGAGCAGAAGGGCCAGTGTCCGCCCACGTGCTGCAACTTCCCCGTGGCGGTGGCGCGCGGCAAGCTGTACATGTTCAGCGGGCAGAGTGGCGCCAAGATCACCAACGCACTCTTCCAGTTCGACTTCGAAACTCACACGTAAGTGGTTCACTACATTCACTTTATTTTATGTTTACATAAAGTAATTTATGAGGTTGCAAGTCTAGAACCGGGTGGTTTCATTGATAACATATTTTTAATGAGCATAAAGATGATCGTCCTCTACTCCATCAGTCAGCATTTACATCTATGTTACCTTTTTACTGTTCTGGATTGGAACAACAGGCTTGCCATAGAGTTCAAATAATTAATCTATCTTTAGGACGGGTAATTAATCAAACGCTGGGCGTGGCGCACCCGTCGGAGCAAGTATTCCCTCTCACGTAAACTGTGCTACATTCTCTTCTATATCCTATTCCCTCAATGTACGTACTTATTTCAGTAGGTAGTAAGTTATGTCATAGCGCCCCATTGTAACCCCTCCTATCCCATTGAATAGAAGATATAATGGAATAAAAGTCGCTCCTTATTCCATTATACTCTTGACTTTCCATCCTATCCCATTCTCCCAAGAAGGATTGGGAGATGTAATGGGATGAGAAAAATTCTTCATCCCATTATAATTTCTATTCTTCATTTTCCCAAGCTTTTCTCCAAATCCATTCCTCGCGGATGTCCATGGACAACAGCGTCCACTTACTGTAAGGTGGACTATTTGTCTATTGCTTTATTTCTATATATAAAAAATCCTCAAATGCAATGCAAATATTCGTGGATTTCAATGTTCCAGGCCTACAACCGTACCGCAGCAATGTACCTCAATATATTATTTTTACATTTTTTTATCCATTGAATGTTAGAGTTGTGAACCACGTGGGTTAACATAGGGAGACCAGTCATTGATTGATAAGAACCATTTATCCATAAATTTAGCTGTTTAGTTATAATACTGATGAAGTGATGTTATAATTCTTACAATAGACAAGTGCGCGTCTATCCTGCTGGTAGTGGTGAGTAAACACACTTTGTATCCCTTCACAATATTCCTTTAAATATATTGACGCGGAAATTACTTTTCGCGTACACGAACATTTATCCACAAGCAAGGTTGACGCGCGCTCGCAAATGTATGAAGTATTATTTTGATTCTACTATTTGGTGATTCATTAACATTCACGACATTGATTTTCAAACACTCTAAAATCCTAGCAATTAAACAACTTTGAACGGTTTAAATCGCGTATATTTGATATTATTTATATCCCGACGTTTCGAACACTTTGCAGTGGACGTGGTCACGGGGTGACTAATTGATTTTATTTGTCACAGTAATTTAAAATATTTCAGACGGTAGTCCAAATAATTTCTTAATAACTCAAGTGACAAATAAAATCAATTAGTCACCTCGTGACCACGTCCACTGCAAAGTGTTCGAAACGTCGGGATATAAATAATGTCAAATATACGCGATTTAAACCGTTCAAAGTTGTTTAATTGCTATGTATAGTAATCGCGAAAACCTAAGAAAACTCTAAAATCCTGACTATTTTATTATATTTATCACCAGATGGAGCCGAGTATGTACAGAACATTTACTAAGGTGCGCGGGGCCGGCGCCCGCCCGTAGATACGGCCACGTGATGTTAGCGCACGGACGGTACCTGTACGTGTTCGGCGGCGCAGCGGACAACACGCTGCCCAGTGACATGTATAGCTACGATCTCGACACGCAGCTGTGGTAAGTCATAATTTAACGTAGTAGGTGGTGCAAATCTCAAATGACAGATCACTGAGGAATGCACTACAAGAGTGTGCTCGACAACCCGTCGCCCGCCGATAACGTGACGTTTTAAAGCCATAAATCCCTCGTGCACGAGACAATGTGTGGAGGTATCCATGTCCAGCAACGTATGCTAAATGGCCTCTGGGTGGTACTGATATAGTACTAAGCGCTGTATTTGTACGTGTTGTTCAGTGACCAGAACTGCATATTTGTATGTTACAATCTCGTGATGTTAGTTGTTATGATATCTATACACTCGTGTGATATTAATGCACCAATTACATCTATGACTTTAAGTGTTTAGATATGTTGCAGTTCAATACTTTACAATACCTACGTTATTCAGCAAACTTCATTGGTACAAACTCGATACTTAAATATAGTACAGATAGATACATTACGAAAACATTGGGCATCGGCTAATCCGGAAACACCCGAACGAGTCATCCACGTCTATGAATTACCGTACCTCTAATTGCATACTTTATTACGAGATACTGTATTGCACAGACGTGGTGCATAGCAACGCACAATCGGAATTTTATAAGTTTATTTATAAACTCAAACTAAATGAGAAGTAATATTTTATTACAGGTCATTAGTTCATCCGTCTGCGGACTCCCAAATTCCGTCAGGTCGTCTTTTCCACGCGGGAGCTATCGTCGGTGATGCTATGTACATCTTTGGCGGTACTATTGACAACAACATACGCAGTGGCGACCTCTATCGATTCCAGGTGTGTCATTTTTATTGTCATAAATACAGCTTAGATACAAAAATTGTAAACTATTTAACAGATATCTGACTGACGAGCTTGTTTATGCCTGTTCGTAGTTTTATATTAAACATTATCTGTTAGAAAATAAAGAAAAAGTAATAGAGGTAGTGTCATTCCCACACGTAACTAGTAAGAAAGAATCAAAAAGAATATAGTGAGTATTTTAAAAATAGAGACCTATAATAATGATTAATGACAGGTTTATTATGAAAAAATCTCCTTTCGGCCTCTAATTATAAGTAATATATTCAAAACTTCCTAGAGGCAGATAGATATAAATACGATTATAAACTTCAGAAAAAAATATGAAATTTGTCTTTTTTCCTGGCGTCTATTTACTACCATCATAAGTTTAATTAAAATTTAAGACATGCAAAAATTTAGTAATGATTTCGCCTGCTTACCACTTCATTTCCATATCAGTTTGTCAATGTACCTGGATAGGTATTTATATAATTTACGTTCAAAAAGTCCTAGACGGATTTTTATAAAAAAGGCTCTATGATTAAACAATTTATAACATCGCTAACCGCGACATAAATATCCCAGTTGATCGCGAGTTAAGCAAGAACAAACAGACGTATATCTTTAAATCTCTAATATTAAAGAAAACTGGAATGTTAAGCTACAGTGATATATTTTTTCAAATTATTCGTGTGGTTCAAATTATTCAAAGTGCACGCTGCAATTCTACAGCCGCTATAAAATGCATTGCATTTCTCATTTTATACTGTTCCCCTAACGTACGTACATGTTTCGGTAGAAAGTGAGACATGCCAGAGTTATTTACATCCCACGCTCTATGCCTCTCCTATCCTTCTCCTTCCCAAACCTTACTCCAAATCCATTCCTTGTCAAAGGCAGCGCATCCGGGGGCGTATTCAACATTTATCATTCTGGACTGATGTCGGCATCTTTTGCGGATGTTGCAGAACGACAGTATCCACTTTCCACCAGGTGGACTGTCTGCTCGTCTGTCACCTCCTACTACATAAAAAAAATCACGTTAGCAAAAAATCAAAAACATCTCGCTCCAAAATTATTTCAGTGATACTTCATTCTTCAATCTTTCGATGAACAAAACCGTCATAGTTGTTAACTAGCGCTACTAGCGACTTCGTTAGCGTGGACTTTAAAGTGATTCCCGTGGGAACTCTGTAACGGATCGGGATAAAATGTTCCCTAAATGTTAACCCAAGTCATAAGCTATGTTAAATTTCATTCAATTCTCTGGTATTTGCGTGATGTGCGTTTAGACAGACAAAAATTCCATATACGAGTATTGTTATTTTCGGTTCTATATTATTCATACTTTATATTGCAATCACTTTAATCAAAAAATATTTCATGTACAGACACGGCTCTGTATTATAAGTTATTATATATTTAACTGTATTATATATATATATATATATATTGTATTATATATTTTATTATATGTATAGATGAAATTTCACCCTAAAATTACTGTAACATTTTCGCAAAGTGGTGTTAAAACTGTATTATTGTCAGCTGTCGAACTATCCGCGGTGCACGCTCCACGACGACTTCGGACGCGTGCTGAAGTCTGCGCAGTTCTGCGACGTGACTCTGCTGGTGGGCGCGGAGCAGACGCCCGTGCAGGCGCATCAAGCGATGCTGGCCGCGCGCAGCCAGTACCTGCGCGCCAAGATCAGGTAAGCGCACTTGAACACACCTTGACACTCACACCAAGGGATGCTGGCCGCCAACAGGTGAGAGCACTGTAAAGGCTCGCACACATTATAGCGTCACGCCGCAGCGCTCGCACTGCAAAACTGTGAGTACGCACATTATGACACGTGGCGGGTCGCACCTCAGCGCAATAATTCAATCAGTTAACTATTGACATTGTTTGCGTCCATACTAGTGCAATAAATAGTTCACACGAAGAACTGTATTTGCTTCAACTTATATTGCACTAGCTGTTTTTCGCATTTTAATTATGATTCCATACAAAATTTGACTTCCTGTATTATAGCCCCCTGACAGAATTTAGAAAATCTATCAAACTCGTAGTTGATTATTTGTACTGTAGAATATTGGTACCAAGTTTGAAGTTAATGGGATCACAAAATATATTTTTCCATACAAACTTTGTCATCCCGGTTCACCCATTTATGGGTTAAATTTCGAGAAATACTTTCTTAGTGAGTGTTTAGGCCATACAAGGAAGCTCATATTTCTAATTTCAGCGGTTTCACACGCGACCAGGCGATGCTTTATGCCCGAAGCCTTAAAGGCCATATTTTTATAGTTATTTTACGTTTTTATGTTATAAATTTTATACGATAACCATAACAAAATTAAACTGAATTACAGAGAAGCGCGTGAAGAATTACAGAAACAGATAGCGTCCGGTGATGAGAAACCATCGGAGTCGAACTCTTTCAAGTCACAACCAGAGCTAACTATCAAACTGCCCGAAGCCACCCCTGAAGCCTTCAGAATGGTTCTTGACTACATCTACACTGATAGAATAGATCCTACTCCTGAAAAGGGTAACTTATTATAATATATATTTCAGGGTGTTTTAATGTACTGCATTTCCCACTTTATCCTCCTCTCCCAATGTACGTACATGTTTTCGTAGTGAGTGAGATATGTCGGAGTCCATTCCCATTCTATCCCTCCCCATTTTTCTAACACTTTATTCAAATCCCTTCCTAAATCTTGAAATGTAACCAACGTTTGTCAATCTGGACTGATGTTGTACCTTACAATATTATGTATCTTACGCGGTACATGTCCATCTGGTGGTATGTGGCGGTGTCACCACCAAATGTACTTTTATACGGATATGTATAGCCTGGGTACATTTAGCAAATCTAATATCTATGGTGGCAAAGTGTATCTCAAACTTAAGTTTCATTTAGTTTATCTGCTGTTCATCAGCAAATAAGGCATTCTTAAATTATCATTATGATTCTAGTGTTGCCAGTACAAAGAAACCAGTATTATTAAAATGATGATTAATAAAGTATTTTGCCAATATTATCGACATTGCGTCCAAATATATAATTTATCATTATTTATTTAATTATTTAATGACTTACCACTGTTAAGTGTTTGTGATAGTTCGCGACAAGTGGTACATGGCACTTACCACCAAGTGGACAGTCTGCTAGACTAACACTTTCTAAAAAAAATATATGTGTACTCAAGTAACTCACCCTTCTTTCTACAAAGATAAATGTTGTATAAATGTTATAAGCCAAATCTGATATGTATTTTTTTATTTTCCATTTTTTCAATAGATGCTGACAGTTTATAAAGCCGCATCTACTACAAGTTTTCTATCTTGGGACAATTTGTAAAGCTGAATCTACTAAAAATTTTGTAGTAGATGAAAAAGGTGAAAATAAAAAAATGCAATGATGAGGGGTTATTTAGTAGCAGAATGTGCAATTCTCAAAATGGCAAATTCTTTTAAAAACGTAATTCATTTTAAAAAGGCATTTTTTTAAAATGGAGGATCTCAAAATGGCAACAAAACAGTTATATTCAATTATCAACACTTTCAAATGATTTCAATGCGGCTACACAACAATTGATGTGTAATTTTTAGGTATTGGTACTGAAATCAGTTGGAAAAATTATGTTTTGTTGCCATTATAATAATTTCCCATTCTGTGGACATGTCATTTTGAGACTTTACCATTTCGAGACTAATTTGCCACATTGTGAAGTGCACATTTTGCTACTAAACCCTGATATGGTTTAGTAAGTAGCAAAATGTGCAATTTTCAAAGTTTCCAATGAATCTCAAAATGGCAAATTCTTAGAATGAGGTTTGGCTAGTGCAACGACGATTTTCTTCATAACTTCCAGCTTAGCTTCTTATTTTATATGAAAAGAAATACTTATAAAGTATAAATGTGTGGTGCTACAGAACGCGGTACGCAGCGGCCGCCCGTGCGGCGCCGCTTCCGCGAATGGTGCGACGCGCCGCGCGCGCCCCGCGGCTGCTCCGCCTCACTCATTGATAACGGTACACTCTCACACTATTAGCTTGTTTTTTTTCTTATATGGTAATAGCGCAATTAACACATTATGTCAGTGTTCATATTCCGAGAGGCGGATGTACAAAATGCTTTGAAGTTTGAAGTCGTTTGAAGAACAATGACTATATATTTATTTGATTGTTTTCATATGGCTACATAATGAATAATTGAATACGTTTACTGGCAGGGTAGCGGTGGACGTGACTGTAGCAGGGTTGAAAACGTGTAAAAAAATTGGGGAATGTTGTAATGAAAGATTACATTGTGTAATGAAAGAAAGTTGTAAATCAGCTGGAACCGGTGTGGTCGATTCTGTGCTCGCTGATCGATCAGACAGGTAATTTAAATTTAAAGAGTTTTGAAATTTATAACAATTAATATTAATATCAAGATTTGCCTAAAACATAGTCAGCTGCGAGTATGTGGATGGAAAAGTCAGCTGGTACAGCAAAATTGTAGCGTACCCCTTGCGTTCGGTCGCAGGCGAGGCGGCGTGTAGGAAAAAAGCTCCCTCGCTCGTTTCTACAAAGCTTGTTTGTAGAAAGAAGTGAGTGTCACGTTTTGGACGTGTGACACTTGCTTTCCCCCGGTTACGTGGGTTCAGAGTTGAGCTCAAGTTAATAAAACTGTTAGTTTCGCTCGCCTTCCTTAAGCCTTCCTTATCGTCTTCAAAATTTTTTTGCTCTTCTATGAACTTTCTCGCAATGGGGCTTTGGGCGGAACATAATCTGATCTTGGCATTATGTGTAGACCCTGAGATGGAGGAAGAGGAGCCCGCATCACCGGAGACGATCCTAGTGGTGCTGGAAGTGTTGCGACTGGCACTACGACTAAACATCCCTCGTCTAAGGGGTCTTTGCGGACGCTTCCTGCGCTCCAATCTGTGCCACACCAATGTGATACACGCCCTCCACGCCGCACACAACTCCAACTTGCACTGCATCAAGGAGTACTGCCTGAGGTTAGTAGATATTACTCTTACACCCGGATAAATTGATACAGAAAAACATAATTTATTGTAAGGGACAAAATGGCGAAAATCATTTATATTCAGATGATTTATTTCGTTAGATTCAGAATTCCTGCGTTACGTTACGAATCTTTTCAGAGGTAAATAAGATTTTTTACAAAGATTGTGTTTCTTTTTATAAAATAAATGGCATATTAGCGGGCGGGCCACATGAGGGTACGTGGTCACCATCGCCCATGGACAACTGCAACACCAGGGGGCATGCGGTTGCGCTGCCGACCGCGCACAATCCTGTTCACAGTTCTCTTGAAGAGCCCTATGGGCCATGGGGCCTCGTATCGTGGTGTAACGGAAAAACCTCAACTGGCAGTTCATTCCACAACTTTCGGGTTTGCGGTACAAAGTGTCTTTTTGGCCGCACTGTACGCAGCGACTCTACGTCAAGGAAATGCGGATGCACCGCACGCTTATGTTCAACGTCAATGTTCTTCGTGTTCCTAGTTTGATTTGATGGAACTGATAACGATTCATTTTGAGAAATTTCATTGTCTTAGTAATATACTAAGACAAATCTATTTTATCTTTGAAACTATGAACTTTGAAGATAGTTTTCTTTTTCGATGTAATACATATGTTGCAATATACGATTTGGAATGGGAGAGGACCGACCGTGCGCAAATTCTTTCAGCGGTTCAGATCGAACGTACCTTTAGCTTTCTTTAGGTTCTGATTAGGGGAGTTTTTAAATTATGTGTTTTAAGTTATGCCTTCCTCTCAGGTTCTTTCTGAGAACACTTCACTAACAACGTTTGGACATCCTCAATTATACCGCAACTTTGGCAATTAGGGGAATTATTTTGTCTCATAAAGAAACTAAACCTGTTTAGTGACATATGCCCAGACTGCGCAACCTGACAACCAGGTTCCTATTCAATACAGACTCCAAAAACCACGGTATATGAGGCAGCTCGGTCTGAATACTTCTATATACCACATACCCTTCTCTCGAGATCGTTTATTAAATAGTACATTGTTACCCTAGGGGTGAAAGTGACTTATTTCAGTCCCGAGACTGGGTTTGGTGCCCGAGCCCAGTCAGGGCGCCAATAGGTCGAGGGACTAAATAAGTCCTGAACCCCTAGGTAAACACTGTGCTTTTCATTACTCATACTCTGAAAGTAATTTAAAAAATATACTCTTTAATTAATGGGTGCGTTTCTTTGTTATTTCAATTTTACATCGCGCTGTAATGGAGTGGCTGTATAGGAAGTTAGATCATGGTTACATAGAAATGTGAAAATAGCTCTTTTTTTTTTCTTAATTTTTCAGTTGTCTGTCAGTTAAAAACGCTCACCCTAGGGTGTATTGGGCTATTTTCACTTCGCTCCACAGGCAACTTCGGACCTACTTTCAGAGTATGAGTAATGAAAATACTATTTCCACGCTTCATAACATTTATTTTTATAAATGTTAAGGACTTCCGAATTGTAAAGAGGTATATGAACTTTTCTCCCCTCTGAAATTCGTCTTTTTGCCAGAACCGTCGCCCTCATTACCCTTCAAACCAATGTGCGATGGAATCCATTGCATTCTCAGATCCATACCACGGATCCTAGCTTTAACAACTTTTCTAGAATAACATATGCTGTCGGTACACATTGAAAACCAGAGGTACATCGAGCAATGTGTTGCAACGCACTTTTGCTATTGCTTACACTGCATATAAGAACTGTCTTACTTTCTTTACTTTCAATGTACGTCATGGCTTCTGAATTTCATCATCATTATACAGACGTTGCCTGTAACTTAAAATCAATCCTGAAGATTAAGTACATCCGAGAGATCATGATACGAAACACCTTTATTATTACCTTTCTTTGAACCATCACTATAAATTATGTGCCAGCCAAAATATTTTTGACGCCATTCAGATATAAATAGCGTTAGTTTTTAGAGTAATGCTCCTCGACTTGAATCTAGTTTAATGTAATCTGAAGGTATCGGTTGTGTGTTGCAGGTTTGTGGTGAAGGACTACAACTTCACACCGATTGTGATGTCGGCGGAGTTTGAGCAGATGGACCAGGGGCTGATGGTGGAGATCATCCGCCGCCGGCAGCAGCCGCTCTCCAAGCAGCCCAACACGCAGAAGGAGCAGGAGTACGAGGAGGAGCTTATTGGTACTTGTTTTTTATTATTTTTTTTTTTTTAACCTTTTTAAATTAAAATCAAAACTTCGTCGTTGCGATAGCCAAACCAGATATGTGAATTTTTTTGATTTTTCCACTAGATACCGCCTATTTATTAAGCCGCATCTACTACGAAATTTGTACTAGATGCAGCTTTACAAGCGCCAAACGTCTATCTGGTGGTTAGTGTCGCCCTGCGACATCCGCGACACATGCCAACACCACTCTCATTTTTATAGTACTTTATCTTGGTATTAGATTCGGCTTTATTAACTGGCGGTATCTAGTGGAAAAACGAAAAATAAAAAAATGTACGTATCAGGTTCGACTGGCACAACGATGACTTGCTGTTTGCACTACCTATATCACGTTTATTTTTGTCAGTGGCAAGGTTCTGTAGAAGAGATCGGCTATTGTATTCTGTCATTTAATTATATGTGCACATGTAATAAACATTTGTAGAAGTCGACCGGCTTGGATATAGCACCGCCATCTCTTCCCGTGCATGTCGTTAAAGGTGACTTAAAGGATAACGAAGCCGCTACCACAAGCCCTGAAGAAGTACACCATTTCTAAAAGAATGCACTCGCCAACTGCCTTGGCTAGCGTGGCGTTTTAAGGCCATACATCACTCATGCACAAGGCAGTGTGTATGAGGAGGCCCGTGTCCTAGCATTGGACGAAAAAGTATACAAAATTGTTTATTTCAGTTATTAAAAAATAGTTTGTTTTGCTGATCATGATTTGATGCTCGTTTACATACGAGTAGAATCCTTTAAATTATATCTCAAAATACCTTACATTGACCGATCTTAATCCATAATCAGATTGGATCCAACCTACAATCATATTTTTTTCCTAATAAAGAACTAAAATATAGTGCATATTTTTTTCAATCAAAACACTTTTAAAACTTAAATTAAGACCTTGAAAATCACATACACGTGAGATTTGATGAAAGCCAAACCAGTGTAAACTTCTTATATTTTGTTTTTTATTAATTTCACAACTTAAACTTATTTTTATCTTCATTCGTACGTACATTCCCAATCTTACTCGTATTATTTTCATTCGTTCTCTACTTTCATATTACAATACATCCAACATACAAACCTATGGTCTGTATGTATATATGTACTATATATGTTTATTTATATTATGGCATTTAATTAAAATACGTAACTATTAACTATAGTTTTACTTAATCTTACCTATCATTGTACCTACCGCGCCATCTCTGCATAGCCCAAAGATTGACTGGCAGATAATGCTTCTAAGCATTAAGTCTGCCTTTTGTCACTTTATACAAACTATACTCCAACATTCACTTCACACTCAACACTTCACTTCACTACTGTCAACATAATCAAAATTTGGCGCCGTACACCTCTCTTATTCTACATACGAGTACATAACTATTGTACTTCGTCACATTTTTTTGTTTTTATATTTGATTTATATTTTGCATAATTCTCCAGTATCTTAAAACTACATGTGGGTTCGATCTATTCCGATTAAAACCGGTCATATGTGTCAAAAACGCGAAAATGTTCAAAAGAGCAATTGTATATTTGTCACGTGAGGTGTGTGCACGGGCACGACGCTACAGCAGGACATGTGCGCGTTCCTGGGCGGCGGCGGCGCGTTCGTGAGCGACGTGCGGCTGCGCGTGGGCAGCGCCGCGCGGCTCGCGCACCGCTCCGTGCTCGCAGCGCGCGCCGCATACTTCGAGGCCATGTTTCGCTCGTTCAGCCCCCACGACAACATCGTTAACGTGAGTACACCGCGTACTTACTATTGCAGCCTTTTTTACAATACATTTAATGTGTTACAATGTCTGTCACTGTCTTGTTTTGGTGTGCAATAAAGAGTTTTATGTATTTATTATGGACGAGTCGTTATCTCACCCCCGCTATATGATGTCCAGGAGTGTAGATGAGGTATTATGAAGCTGAAGCTTGAAGAAAGCAAGGTTGATAGCTGATGAACAGTTTTGAGAATGAGTCCTGACTTTTAATGATAGATGTAAAAATGACAAAGGATGACACAAGATGACATAAGATTTACATACAAATAGCGTAACGATATAAAGCACTAAGCAGTGATTTAAAGCGTGCGAGTAGCGACTGTCGATGTCTATCAGGCGCCACGTCACGCATCAACTGGTTAAATGTGTGGCACAAAATCCATAAGCTGAGCGGACAATTCAGCGTTTTACCAGTACAGAGTTTATCCAAATGAAGCATCGCTACACTGTGTTAGGAGCAGATAGGTTTGCCATATCAGGCGTGTGCACGGGCACGGCGCTCCAGCAGGACATGAGTACACAGTCAGACGAACGCAGCAGACTCGAGGAGGGGGCGTAATCGAATATACGGCTGCGAAAACACTAAGGCCGCCACTGTAACGTACTATATTAGCTATGAGTAGATAGGTTTCCCTATTCCACCAATGTATGTACGTGTTTCGGTAGCGACAGTATTCCAAAACCCATTCCTATACCAGCCTATCCCATCGAATGGACAGTATTCTGTAAATATAAAGGTGTCCTAACTGACTGACTTGTCAATGCCGAACCAAAACTACTGAAATTAGGATTAATGAATTTGGACAATAACTTCCTTTTATGACATAACTCACTAAGAAGATTTATTCTAGATTCAACTCTTGAAAGTGTGAAACTTAGTATAAATACTCTACAATATAAAATAACTAGCTAGCCCGCGGCTTCGCCCGCGTTTAATTCGGTTATCGCGGTAAATACCCTAAGTCCATCTCTAGAAAGTACCCTATATCCGTCCCTGCGTTTCGGTCTATCTCCGTACCATATTTCGTTAAAATCAGTTCAGTGGTTTAGCCGTGAAAAGGTAACAGACAGAGTTACTTTTTCGCATTAGTATAGATAAATAAATAATCAAACATGCTTAAAATTGTGTTCAAAATAGTTTTTTAAAATTGTGCCAGGGGGCTGAAGTACAGGGTGTCTGTATCGAATCAAATAAATGTTCTAAGACGGCGTGATACATTTTCTTAATTAAAATACAGTAAATGTACTGAAACACTGAATATGCTGTATTCATGTAGTACAAGACAGCATATTTCGTAACCAGTCCCTTTGATCGTCCCCTGCTGGACACGAACCTCCTCATGCACAGCACACTGTCGCCGGGCGACGGGTTGACGAGTCCAATCCTTTAGAGATGGTGTATTTCCCACGGGCTTGCGGTAGCGACTTTGTTATCTCTTAGTCGCTATTTAATCCACAGACGTGGTGGTACTATTTGAATGCTGTAATTCTGTGTAATTATTGCACAGATTCAAATCTGCGACACGGTCCCGTCCGAGGAGGCTTTCGATTCGTTGCTTCGGTACATCTACTACGGTGACACAAACATGCCTACCGAAGACTCTCTATATTTGTTCCAAGCGCCGATATACTATGGTAAGTTTTACCAAACATCAAATTAGTGTTAGCAAATACCAAGTAAATCTACAAAATGACACCAAAATTCTAACTGTATGCCAGTTACTTTTAATGCTAATCTTTGAACAGGACCTATACGTAATCGCCAAGGACTGTAGTGATCAGGTAATGTGAAAATGGGGAGTAGACATTTAAAGGTTTGGTGTCATTTTGTAGGTTTACTCAAAAGCCTAAGAAAATAGCTTCGAGGGGCTATGTCGACTTTGTAATGGTATCATTAATAATTTAAAGTTGTTTCTTTGAGTTATTCAAAAACAGTTCGTTTTATTGATCGCGATTTTAGTATTTTTTGTCATTCGTTTAATTACAGCTATTATAAAATGTTGACAATATAATTGTGTGTGTGAATGCCGTACTCGTGCAGGGTTCACGAACAACCGCCTGCAGGTGTTCTGCAAGTACAACCTGCAGAGCAACGTGTCTCCGGACAACGTGGTGGCGATCCTTCAGGCGGCCGACCGCATGCGCGCCGCAGACATCAAGGAGTACGCCCTCAAGATGATCGTGCATCACTTTGGACTGGTGAGTGACGTCACTGTAGCACATATTCGCACCCGCCGGTACGCGCAAGACAGAATTATGGCCACCACACATGATCAGTTGAAACTCTTTACTTTACTGTAAATTTACTGAGTACTGTAATCAGTTTTTATTGAACAGTTGAAATTGATATTTCTAGTATAAAAAACTGACAAGTTTTCATACTGCACACATACAGTTTTAACTGTTATCGCACCGTTTATACCGTACAGTCTATGGTGACATTATTGATATTCTACAATTACTAATATAATGAACGTGAAACTGGATTTGTTTTTTTTTATGGCCCAATGCGGCAGACGAACATACAGTTCATCTGATGGTAAATGGATACTGTCGCCCATAGACATCCGCGATACATGCCATTAGTCCAAATGACAAACGATGGTACGACCCGGATGCGCTGCCTACCTTAGAAGATATAGAAATGGATTTGGTAAAGGCATGGGAAAATGGGGAGGGATAGGATGGGAATGGGTTCTGGCACATCTCACTCACTACCGAAACATACATTAGGGAAATAAGTTAAAATGAGAAATACAGTACATTTCAAGGTAGTCTTCCGTGAGAGAGGGTTAACGTGGCCAGTCGAGCGCACGCAGCGGCTGTTGGATTGTAGCATGCACTGTCCCACTCAGAAATAACTTACATAATATCAGAAAGAATTTGTTTCTTACTTCTTATAGAAAGAAGGCGACTGACGAGCATACAATCCACCTGGTGGTAATTAGATACTGTCGCTCTGCGACACCCACAATCAGTCCAGTATGACAATCATTGACCCCGGATGCACTGCCTATCTTTAGAGATTTAGGAATTGGTTTGGGAATATGTAGAGGGATAAAATGGAATGGGAGGAGAATAGGCTGGCATATCTCACTCGCTACCGAAGCACGTACGTACATTGGGGAATAGGACGGTGTAGGAAATACTTCCCGTGTTCTGTGAGTGCGGGGTCACAGAACATTATCTCAATCATATTTTTTAATGTTTTATCTTAAAAATCAGATTTAAAAAATGTCTTATAAACAGAAGTCTCCTTGGTGATGACATTCTTAATCATTTCAAATTTACTTCACTTATTCAAACATAAGTCATTTTGTTGATCATGATTTACTACCATTTGGAATTTATTTACTGCTCGTCTGATACAAGTAAAAAAAATGGCATTTTTTCACAGGTTGCTCGTCAAGAAGCAATAAAAAGTCTAGCGCAGCCTCTCCTAGTAGACATAATTTGGGCATTGACCGAAGAGCCACACTTCTCGGACAATTCAACCATTCAACCCCGTTCCCTTACCTCGTCTTCCTCCGCAGACACCCTTACAGACGACCCTGAATACATCAGGTATAGATCCGGCAAATCCTGAAATGCACATAAACAAACTAGACTTTAAGCAAATAAATCTTCAATAGCCTTTTATCGCACCTTCCTACGTACTTCTCTTTTCAACTCAAAGGTTGGCTAGTAGAGAATGCCTCCAGGCATTAAGCTCGCCTTTTGTACGATTAAGTGCAATGAAGTTCTTTAAATAAATGAATAAATAAGATTGTGCACAGATCACTATTTACTAATTTCGAGAAATAGTTTGAGTGCTTTAATATCGAAAGGTCTACATTTGATGAAGTAACAGAACGTCCACATCACACTGTCGTAGTTTACTAGTAGTCCTAAAGCAAAATGCCCCAGCAGCAAAACATTCACTTCACTAAAGGAGTTTCTCACCACCTCCTGATAAAGTAACTGTTAACAATCTGATATATAAATTATATGCCAATGAAATCTAGCTGATATTGACATCTTATTTTATCCGGGGGTCTCACATCCCACCTTGTACACCACGGGAGATTTTTCAACCTTGTATGCCGAAGGTTAACCAAAGACGTAGTTTGAGTTTCATAAAATGAAGAAAGTTTATGGTTATATAAGTAACCATATTAACTATATTGTTTTTAACTTGAAACGGTACAGTATTTAAGTAGAGATTGCTTGTAGAATTTATACATTTCTAAGGCTTATAATTAGTGTTCTAAAAACGGGTGTTGAATGCTCGACGCTCGAGCGCCGAGCATTCGAGCTCGAGTTTTTTATACAATAGATGGTATGGGATCGGGCGGGCCGCATGATGACAAGTGGTTACCGCCGCCCATAGACACCTACAACACCAGGGGGCTTGCGGGTGCACTGCCGACCTTGCAGAGTCCTGTTCACAACTCTGCTAATAAGTGAATTATAATTCACTTCAATTAAGTGAATTGAATTATAATCGTCGAGCGCGAATGAACTTTTAAGACTAAAGGCTAGTGAACATTATAGTACATTTTTTTAATGTTTGACGGTCTTAAACACTTGTAGTTAAAATCTCAAGTCTAACACGGTAAAGGTTCAATAGCACTAACATAGCACACTATGACTCGAGCACTAAAGGGTTCAGCGCTCAGTTTTAAGTACTTCTAATGTAATCTTATACCAACCCAATACCATTTGGAATACATTTTGTAAATATACACTTCTTTAAGTTCCACGAAATAATAGTAAAATATTACTGTAATTTATAAGATTCTCTTCAGTTTAAGTGTTTCTTCATATTTTAAATATCTATTTAAGATATTTAAACAACATCAAGTTTCAACAACATCATCCTTCCTATAAAGTAGCTTCTAGTTACTCATGTTTAAATAATTATGTAAATAATAAATTACTAAAAGTAATTGCACAGAATAATGATGTCGATTAGCACAATTCAATTAAGAGCTCATTGTATAATTAAGACTAAAAAAAAATTTGTCTCAAATTAGTAAATACCATGGCTTGGAATGAAGTGATATAGGTAAGCGATCACATTACCTTGCACAATTCATAATTGTACCTCTCTTCCTACTTAAAAATTGATTGAAAATGCACTATACCTAACTGTCTTAATGTATTGTTGTAAAATACATGCATTTATATATGTATAAATGTATAATAATATTAATAATTCATGTAAGCATACAGGGTGGAAAATATGAACGGGTACATGGAGGAAAAGTACTTTAAATATTGAAGATATCAAATTTCACTCAAAGGAAACATTCTTTTGTTTTTTAAAATAAGAATAACCGCATTCAAACATTTTTTAAAAAGATTACCTGAGCCAGGATACGAACCAACTAAAAATGCAAAAAATAGACAGTCATTATTTTATTGAACCGATCGATAGGGTCATGATAAGGATAAAATCTC
The DNA here is from genome assembly GCA_914767545.1 of Sesia apiformis. NCBI lineage: Eukaryota > Metazoa > Arthropoda > Insecta > Lepidoptera > Sesiidae > Sesia > Sesia apiformis. Next base: position 5,449,145 of record OU611968.1, read on the forward strand.
TCGAACAAACATTGTATGTTACAATTAAAGAAGACCTTGAAATCTAACAATTCGTACCTATCAAATTAACCTGAAGGACACGTACCCAATTAGATAGATAGATAACTCTTTATTGCACATAATTAGAACAAATTCTTACAAACAATATTACAATCTAAAAAGGTACAATCGGCGGTCTTATCGCTAAGTAACGATCTCTTCCAGACAATCGTTTGATACTGAAGAATTCTTAAAAAAGAGTGCTAGAGAAATTATATCGACTAATACAAAAGTTAATTAAACATAGGTAACCTAATAACTAGGTACATTAACCATTGAATATGCACATTTAATACCTGAAGTGGACTATTGTAAATTGTTACCTAAATTATAATAATTGATTAAAATTATAATTTCGATTCAACATTTTTTATAAATTAACTGATAAGTTGCTCGAAATGCGAGCTATTTTCTTGAATGCAGAGATTGAATCTTTTCAGAAATTCATTTCGTGTAACCTTCTGCAATGGGTTGTGATGAATGTTCGTGATAAAATTTTGAACCTCAACTCTTCCGCAGACTCTTAACTCTTCCGGATTTTTTGTAAATTATTTTTTTACATGGCCCCATTAAAAAAATACAACGGCGTAAGATCTGGAGATCTTGCATGCCATTTAATTGTCCCGTTTGTACCCATCCAGACGTTGAAATTACTTGTCCTTCAGGTTAATTCGATAGGTACGAATTGTTATATTTCGAGGTCTTCTTTAATTGTAACATACAATGTTTGTTCGAGAGATTTTATCCTTATCATAGACCCTATCGATTGGTTCAATAAAATAGTGACTGTCTATTTTTTGCATTTTTAGTTGGTTTGATTACGGGCAGAGGTAAGCTTTTTAAAATGTTTGAATGCGGTTATTCTTATTTTCAAAAACAAAAGAATGTTTCCTTTGAGTGAAATTTGATATCTTCAATATACTTCAATTATATTCAATATACTTGTTGTATACTTGTATATTCAATATACTTTTCCTCCATGTCCCGTTCATATTTTACACCCTGTATATGTATATTTTGTAGTTTATGAATATAGTTATTTAATGGTTATTATAAGTAATATCATTTCTGTACACTATGTCTACCTATCTCTTACACACACTGATTATTGTCCCAGTAAACTGAAAAAATCTAAAGAGATAAGTTCTCCTGTTGCACATCTCTTTATCAATTCATTTTTATGTACTATGTGTTTACAATAAATTATAAATAAAAAATGAAGATCATTCATAATCAATGAATACCTTCAATGAACAAATTAAGTTAAATTACCAGAAGTAGGTCAAAAAGAATTTAAATCACATATAAGTTCTACTCAGTTCTGTTTCAAGCCATCCTCATTAAATGTTATATTTTTATAATTATTTTATGCAAGTAGGATATTGCAATGTATAAATCTATTTAATATTCTAGTCACTGTTATAAACAGTCCTTGTACCACCTACACATATGTCCTATTATGTTTTCAACATTATGATACTCCAATAGAATAAAGAAGTGATATTTCATGACACAAAATCATATTATAACTTAACAACATAAATGTACTGCAATTATTACAACTTTATTCTGATGGATTCTAAATAATGTAGGTAATTTACTACAAGGGATTTAATATTATGTAAAAATGCAATATAACCTTTAATTTTAAATTTAATCAATAAAGTAACAATTACACTAATAACTTATTTCATTTTTCTTCAACCTGTTTAACTCTCATACTTGTGTTTGATGTCCTTCCAGAGTTTCTGAAAAGAAGAAAACATGTTTTATAGATATAAAAAACCTTAAATACAACAATAGATACTCTATAAAAGCAACAAATTTATTCACTGCTTTGTATAGACAAAAGACATAGGCATATACTGCAGATTTGGATCCTTGCCAGTGCTCTTCAGAATCGATTGTGTAAAGAATTACCAAATATTTGTTTTATGTAGTACAAATCCAACATCCTGTAAATCAATCATTAAACATTCTGATTTCCAGAACTGTCATTTTGCAACTCTAGACTATTGATTGTTGTTTATTAAGTCTTGACAGATATACACGTATAATCAGAGATTACCAAATTATTTGGTTCTTGTGCGATCTGTACTATAAATTATAATTCGGTTATGTAAACTAGATCGTTCTATTTTAAATAGAGAGTAACTTATCAATTAGTGTCAAGATTAATATTGCCCTGTAATTTTTGATATTATATACAAATACGAAGAATTACATAACAAAAAATACTTACTCCCTTATTGATGCTCTCAAATAGAGTTTGGGAGCCTAATTCGAATGTCCTCTCGAAAACGAATGCACCGACGGACACGGCCAAAAGGAAAGTCGAGGTGCGCTTGAAAATAGTCCGATTTAAGTTGAATGCCATCGTGGAAGAGTTATAAAGCTCAAGGAGAGGAGAAAAAATGCTTATCGAAGTCAGTAGATCAATCTCAAAGCTACCATAAAGTAGAAAAATGTCACTTGGCTGTTAGATGGATGTCAGCCAGCTGTTTGACAACTTGTGACTGTTCCAAAATATGCGAAATGCGGTTCTAGAAAAATATTTATTTTTATAAACAGAAGATGGCAAACGAGCATACTGTGCATACCATTGCAATTATATTAGTATTATTATATATTAAGTCGATACTGTCGCCCAAGGACATCCACGGTACATGCCAACATTAGTCCGGAACGACAAAACTTGCCATGCTACAGTTGGGGACTACGTTCATGGCGGGCGCAACGATTGAGGCTAGTGCGGCACCCTCGTCTAGGACATATCAATAATCATTAAATCAAAAGAAAATATTTTTGTTTTTATTAATATCTAAAGGTAGATAGTAATGTAATATTATTAATTGGAGTCTGAATCAGAACTGGAGCTATCATATATCTATATATATTTTTATTTAAAAGTAAGCAATTTAAGCGCTTGGCTATAAATAATAACTGGCGTCGCTGCCATATTTTGCTAATAGCGAACTAAATATGTATATAAATGACCGAGTACCGAGCGCACAAGAATCAAATAAGTATCTACACGACAAATATTGGGAGAACTACGCGGTGCATGCGTGTGCGCCACAAGTGGTAAAGCGAGAGAGTGGGGGGAGGGGTGCCCGCCTCGCGCGTATATCATTCCCCGACCACCATGAACATAGTCCCCATTTGTATACCTTTGTTGATATAACAATGGATTTGGATTCCTTGATGGGAATGGGCACTGACATATTTCACTCACTATCCAAACATATTGGGGAATTTGATAAAGTGGGAAATGCAGTACATTTCAAAGTAGTCTTCTTTGAGAGAACGAGGCCAGTCGAGTGCGCCCAGCAGCTGCAGGATTGCAGCGTACACCCTCCCCCTCCAATTTATTTATTATCATTTATTATAGCGAATTCCGTAAGAATTACAGACATTTTAGTAAAAATCGCAAGTAGACAATGTAATTAAATAATTAGAGTGCGGTTATTGAAGAGCTCTGACAGCTGACATAAATCTCTAACATGTCATAAAAATCATTTTACAACAGTTCTTTGAGAATATTTTTTTTCTATTTTATTGTGTTATGTTATGATGACTTATGAAAGCTGTATTTACATAAAATGAATTAAATATAGAACTGTCAAAACTCTTTCTATGATAACCGGACCATACGCTGCATCTTTTTCTATTCTCAAATCACTTCCAAATACAAAAGTTCCAGTTTAAATTTGAAGAACGAATGTCGCACATTTTGGAAATCAACCCAACAAACATTACCATAGACAACAAATATACCATCTTGAAGGAAGTAGCCACGGAACACAAGCGGTAAATTTGAATAAAGAAATACGGCGATGATCATTCGACCGTAGTTTACCTCAACAGGGGCACTAGTACCTACAAAGGAGAACAAATGAAGGACGAAAGTTAAATAGATTGATGAGGTAGAAGCTAATAAAACAAACGAAAAAGCGCCTAATCATTGGAAATTAATACTTACTTTATTTTCGGTGACAGAAAAGAGTACCTTGCTAAACATAATTAAATTAAACATAATTTCCCCTCGCTCTTTGTTAATAAATTCTCCAAATATATTTATACCTATACGACATATTTTTGCGGAATATATAGGGCGATAACAAGCAACGAGGCAATTTTGTCCTGTTTAGCCCCATACTCGAAGGGTGAACGCGACGACTTAAAATTTGACGGTTATAGTGGCTAGATGACAAGAGCAGAAGACCGTGCGTGGTGGTGGGCCTTCATCCAGCAGTGGTGGATGGTATGGCAATGCCTAAAGCGCCATTATAAGTATTATATAACTACAGTATAGAACTGTAATTTCATTAACAGGGTATTTATCGGGAACCAGAGTACATATAAGGAGCGACGAAGGATGACAACTATAAACGCTAACGTTGCAACTAGCAGTGGCCGCGACTTCGTGGACGTAGACTATAACTTAATTCCCGCGGAAACCCTGTAATAGATGTGGATAAAAAGTATCTTAAATGTTAACCCGGCACAAGCTATAACTGTGCCACTAAATTGTCGAGTGGGTTTTGCATGATGCGCGTTCAGACAGACAGACAAACAAAAATTCTAAAATTTTTTTTTTCTATTGGAAAGTAAGGGGACGAGCAAGCGGTCCCATGTGGTGGTAAGTGTTACCGCCGCCCAAGGACATCTGCAACACCAGGGGGTATGCGAGCGCGCCGCCATTTTAGAAATTTTTAGATTTTTTAGATATTTTTTTTTAGAAAATATTTTATGTACAAACACGGCTCTGTTACGATTTTATGTGTATAGATAATATCTTCTTGAAACGAGACTGAATTGCTAGCCGTCGCGCGCGAACCGTGGAGGATCACCAACGAACCAAGAATAGACTATGAAGGCACGTTATTTCCAAAAGGAATATACCTATTCAAATATCTTGTGATATGAATGTGTGACGTTATCTAAACAAAAGGCGACCTTCTTATTGATATGTTTATCACATAATGTACATTTTGCGTATTTGTACATTATGGTTCTAGAGAAAAAAAAAATTACAAGATTCTGTCGCCGGTGTGGCATGGGCGCTATACGGGAAGAGAGCGGGGCGCGAGTACGTGGTCGATCGGCGGGACGGGGCTTGTCCGGGCAGTTGTATTTTATTACAAACTTGGAAGCGTTCAAGTACCTATTACTTAAGAACAGTTTTGTTGGTTTTTAGACCCCCTCGCCTTTGTAAGATAAAATAAGAAAATTGCTACGCCCTCGGTCCACCAAAGACATTTTTTTTTTTATTTATTTGTATCGTGTTTTTATTAGATTAAAAAATGAAAACAAATAAAATTGATAGTTAAAACAAGGCAACTTATTTCAAATTATCTTTTTATTATTTATTCATTATGATTATAAAATAGGTACTTTGAAATACACATTTATTATTTTAGTTAGTGCCTTTAGTTAAATGTAACCAAAAGTCTTATCCACGTTCGAATCGCTTGTCATTTTTACTGACAATATATTATATAAAAGCTGATGTTCAAGACGCGGCCAACGGGACGGGGGCGGGACGACTCGGCGTGGCGGCGCGCTCCCAGTGTGACGTGCAGGTCGTGTCGTGCCCATGCGCTTACGCCCCGCCGGAGCGCGGCGTCCCGACCGGCCCATTATTAGGCGGCGGCTTTAATAAGATGAGACAAGGTAGCTTTTTCAGACAATAATATCTTCATGTAAACTGTATTTTGGTACAGTTTAATTTGGTATAGCTTAATTAAAATTCATTATTAAATTATTATTTCATTATTCTTATTAAATTATGTATAAAAAATGACGCCCCGATAACAAAATATTCGTAAGCTCGATATTCACAACGGCAAGAAATTCTTCACGGGGAAAGATTAAAAGTCTTGATTTATTATGGGCAAAATATATCATCTATTTACATTAAAAAAAAACAAATAAAATGCTGGTACGAACAACATTTCTTAAAAATAAATGAGTACTGAACTGAGACAAACATGCACAAGTATAGATAAAATGCAGTACTAAAATATATTAAATATACGCACTGAACGGAATGATATTCGCGAAAATAAAGATAACATCAAGGTCAAACCTCTCCAACTAGGTGTTATTAGAAATAAAATATGTATTTAAATAATTTGGTATTAATAATTTCAGATTACACAAAATTATACGTACAACCAAAATATCAAGGGTTCCATAAGTTTCAAGAAACTACTTTATAATAAAAGTTTTAAAAAAAAAGACTATAAAAGAATTTTATTAATGATTCCTATGTTTTTGTGACGCATTTTCACCGGATTGAAATGTTACGATACAACACGACAAAAATAATAATTTTACATTCACAGTACAGTGACCCTAGTTTATAATATAATACAATAATTTGACTATTCATAAAACAAAATGGTTATTCCACATTTAATAATTATTACATATATCTTATAAATTATAATTTGGAATTTTGATACACAATACTGAACATATACTTTGCCAATATTAAATTAAAAAAGATATAAACATGTTCTCACCTTACTCATATAAATAACACTGGATTTTAACTATGTATAAATTAATACATTCAAAAAGTTAGCACTATTTATTGTGAGGAGATATATATGTTACTATCAGAACTTATCACAATACATATCCTCGAGGGTGAATATAGGTAATCTATGTGAACATTTTTCTCAAAAATAAAAAAAAATACATTCTACCAATTCAATCCCCCGTTCCTGTTGATAGTATTATTGTTCTGAAAACAGTTTTGTGATGCACATTCCGCTTTGTAAAGAACAATTTGAGGAAAAATAATGACATTAGTGGTATATATGATTATAATTATAACTAATACTCAACATACCCTATATCATACAGGACACTCCTTCACATAAATTTTGATAATGAGAATACAATCATACACATTAACTATGTTTTCATAAATCCTAATGTAATTTTTGGAGTCATTTTTTCCATGTACATGCATGCTCGCATGAGATTGTACAACCCAGCATGTGGCTGACACCACTCCATTGTGCAGCAATGCGAAGGCCATAAGAACGTCTCGAGGCCTGACGAAGGCTCGGGACAGGAGATCAACTACGTGTGTAAAAAAACTGCACTAATAACTAACATTGTTACACTATGGGCCGGTGTTTGATTAGTGAACGTTTTATTCTCGACAGTTATTACTGCATTAATGCACTGTTCGATGTGGGTGATCGTGCTAGGGTTGTGCAAAGTATCTCTCGACATTTGAGCATAGTGTAAGCAACGTCCGTGGCTGTGAGCCGTTGCATGCGACCACTAGCAACATTTCTTCTTCGTTTTGTGACTCTTCTTCAAGTGTACCGTATCGTTTGACGTAACATTTTGTCGCTCCCGCATTTCCAATTTTGATCTTAGTACCTGAAAATTTGCATTATTTACATCACAGTTACGTAATTCAGTCTTGCTGTGTAATTTTCTAATTGAACAGATGATAATTTCTAATTAATTTCTTTTACTGCTGCTTTACAAATTAATATCGTCACCGCATTACGCATACCCTAGACAAAGTGCATAAAATATTATGTATTTTTTTTATATTTATTTGCCGATCAAGTATTACAATAACGATCTCACAGAAATGCTAGGTATCTTATGACTTATTATAGTCACCTTTTATAGTTATTGCAAATTAAGAGCAGCTTAAGTACAAATATTATTTATTTTGGCTGGCATTCTGACACATTTCTTTTGAATTATGCATAACTCATTTACATTGATACTATTACTCTGTATCTTAGCCATGAGTAAGCTGATAGATAGTGCTGTTTCTGTATTTGTGCAACATTTTAGTTCAAGTATATTAGAATTTTGACTTTCTATGTTTTATGTGGGTTTTCATACAAATCGGTCATTTCATAGGAAGAATATACAACCTAAAACACTTAATTGGGGAATTGAACACGTAAATTTCTTATTTTCAAATTGCACTATTTTTATTTGCTTAATTTCATTGTTATGGTCCTGTAATTTGGACTATTTGTAATATGTTAGTTAAATATGATTGGAACAATTTTGATTTCACTGGTATATATATATGTACTTACAAAAAAACTGAACAAAGTACTTATATGTGGCAGAAATGAAGATTCTATTTAAAAAAATATCAAATATGGCAGACTATATGTAATGCATCACTGTGGATACTGGCAGCACCTTGCAGAGTCTTGCAGAGTTATATTTCAAATGCTGTAAATCAAATGTTTACACATCTCTCTCTCAAAATGTCATTGAAACACAATGAGTATAATGTTGCCAGCTATTATTTGCATGCTTTATGGTTTGATTGTTCGGTTACTAATCAAGTGATCACTGGTACCAAACTCATTTGGGCGCAGTAGTGTCATCAGCCTCATTAAAATTGGAGCCGTGGCTGCCCCGTGGTACTCTCGCAATGCACGAATCTATTTTGGAGAGTTTGAAGTATTTTAATTGGAGCAGGCGTCTGCAAAGACAACGCTAGTGAAGGTCATTATGGGACCTACGAAGGTACAATGTCAGCTTATTTCTAAGCAACATTTCACTTCTCTCGCCTATAAGAGGGTTGAGGCAACCGAGTACAAAGGCAGCTCGATTTCGGACAGTTTGACTCGGAAGTTCAGTTGATGGTCTAGTGTGACTCTGAGATATTTGGTTGAAGCAGTGTAGTTCCTCAGGATTTATAGTAGTGGCTTTGTTGTCCCTTAGTGGCCTTAGTACCCCTTAGAACAACACTCACGGAAAGAGTTATGCTGGTACTATTCTACAGCCAGCCAACACCACACAGCTCTGAATGTTTATGTACTGTCATTTAATTTTTAATCATAATGGAAATAATAAAGATAATAAACATCAACAATATGATAGCTTCAGCGCTTTGCAAAGACAAAATCATTGGTGCATCACTGTAAGTAATGACTGTGACTTACACAATAGAGTTATTGAGAAACAACGCAATCTATTTGAATCTACAAAATGGCCTTGTCTTGTTTCATTTTTGACTCATTTTGAGCTATTAGTAGATTTATTCAAATTTCAATGCAAAAGTGTTTGCTTATCACGAATTTAAATATTATTAGTAAATTATAATATAAGAGGCAATCCAAATCCGCAACAATTTTTTTCAGACTACTTAACTCTTTAATCAGGTTCCTAAATTGTAAAATAGATAATTGATTTAAGTATAAGCACTTCTTGTGCTACACAACATAATAGCATTACTGCTATTATTTGTTGTGTTAGGTGGTGTTATAAGTTTTGCCATATCTCTTCTCCTGGAAATTGTTAATCAAGTCTGTTCTTGAAACAATTATTCCATAACTCTGTTACTGAGTATATTTAGGCATGATTTTGTATTGGTCAGTGTCTTATCTAATTTTAAATTATTGCATCTCAGCTGTTCCTGTGTGTTTAGTTTGAACATATCAGGTAAGTCTCAACAGTTGCATTTCTGTGTTAGGATTTTGCATGTCTCTATTAAGTTGCCTCGTGCACAGCTTGGTTTAATTTTGGGAAATTGAGTATTCGGACCCTCTCTACATGCTTTTTGTGTAGACAGTGAAATGGTGTGGTTGCCTTTCTTTGAACACTTTCAAGCAAATCAATGTCCTTAATAAAGTAGGGATTCCACACCTAAAATACATACTCCAATGCCATTAATATGTATATTTTGTAAATTTTCTGAAAAATAGTGGGTGTGAGATGTTGGAATGACAATATATATGATAACAGCATAAAGATATGAACTTGCTCTTTTAACTATTACGTCTATATGATCAGCCCATTTAAAATTACATATCATTACAGTAAGATCTTTTTAAGATTTTACAGTAGTAATTGGAATATCACCAATTTTATATTCTTCCTGGGGATTATCACAGTTAATGTGGAGCACAGTAGATTTTGATGGATTAAGTTTAATTATCCACTCCTTTGTACACTTTGTCTAAGGATGAATAATACTCATCCATGAAGAGCCAGCAAAATAACAATAACAATTTAAATGTTGAACTTCATCTTCAATTGGCATGTTTCCACACTCCATGGAGCTTGGCAACTATTGTATGTGCTCATTTTCATAATAAGAATTCCCAATACTTAAAATTTAAAACTTATCAGTTTCAAAATGGTATAAGTGACTCGGAGCAGTGTGTGATTGATACACACATGAAGGCGGAACTGTCATTATCACCAGTGTATTTAAAAAAATATTTTAAATTCTTATCAAATTTGTCATATCCCCTATACAGCTTGCACATCCCCTTGCTTCCTAGACAGTAATTGAAGCTAAAACTTAATATAATAATGTAATGCAACCAGCCCTTTCAGTATCCACTGCTAGACATGCACATTATCTCATGCATGCAGTCTTAAAATGCCATGCTGGCCAACCGGATTGATGATTCCACTTTTTTCAAAGGATGTAGTTCCTCTCGTCTTGTGGAAACTGCTTTATCCCTTAGTTGCCTTTTACGACACCCATGGGACAAAATGGGGTATTGATATGCTTTAGCTGGCCAAAAACACACACCACATCATTATTATTATTAATCATTATAATACTAATGATTAATTATAATTCTGAAAAAAGAAATATAATTACCATTTTTGTGATAGTGAGGAACATCTCCTCAACATTAATGTTCTCCTTTGCACTTGTCTCAAACAGTGGTATGTTCATTTGATTAGCAAATCTCTGAGCGTCCTCTGTCACCACAACTTTCCTTGATGGACAGTCGTTTTTGTTACCAACTGAAAACAAATATAATTAAGTATAATGAGATAGATGTTTTCTTATCAAATGAACAGTTTCTGAACAGGTGGGCTGTGGAATTCTTAAAGAAATTGTTATAAAGAATGTATAGATTGGTTTTTATATACTATAATGTACCTTCTATGTTTAAATAAATAAATAATTTGAGGTTTAAATAAATAAATCAGATATGAAGTGTCCATACATATTGAATTTTTGGGGCACTTACCTGTCCTTTAATTTTGATGTTTAAATATAGAAGGTTAACCTGACAAAGGTAACTTAGTTTACCACTTTAGTCTCTAGTCACAGATTTATAACATTATTGGGAAATAAATTCCTTATCATATATATTTAAAAACTGGTTTACTTCAAGCATTGTTCAATTCTACCTATCTTTATGTTTTACGGTTTCAGTTACACATTATGAATTTTCTTAAGTTATTTAGCTAATATATTAAAACTACATTAATAGGACACACAGTTTTGTATTAGTGTCATTTTGTGTTTACAGATTAAAACACAAAGGAGACATTGAAACAGAACAAAAGTGAATTAATATGCAAAATCAATGTATTTGAGCAGTATCAGTTTTTATCTAATTGGTTTATTTTTAGTACTGCTATTTAGTGGGTTATACAATTGCTAATTAGATAAGTACTTCATGTTAATTGTTGATAGGAATATTATCAACCTGCTATTTAAAAGCTAATACAGTGCAAGTCACCTAAAACTTTGTTGACGACATCACAGTTCTGTTCAATTTCGTGCAGCCATCTCTTGACGTTCGCAAAGGACTCCCCATTGGTGACATCGTACACGACGATGACACCATGGGTGCCCCGATAATACGTGCTCGTTATTGTCCTGAACCTCTCTTGACCCGCTGTATCCCAAATCTGCAGCTTCACTCGTTCACCGTTTATCTCTAAAGTTCTAATTTTGAAATCAACACCTATTGTGGTAATATAACTGCCGGAGAACGTGTTGTCGGCGAACCGCAGGAGAAGACAGCTCTTACCCACACCTGAAACAACAGAAACGTTATTGCACCGCTGCTCAAATAACGAGAAAAATCTGTAAGTTGCTGTAAAATCAGATGCGACCACAGGCCTCGCCCACTCACCACTGTCACCGATAATCAGCAGTTTGAAAAGGTGATCAAACTCGCGCGCCATTATTTATGTTGATTATTACTCTAATTGGTCATGTGTTCACTAAGGTAAAAAACTGATTTATCACAACTTGAACAATAGAAATATTATTCAAAAGCATGCCGTAGAACGTTAAGTTTGCGTCACTTTACAATACGTCCGCCATTATTGTCTGTTGCAATTGCCATAATAAAAAATATTTTCGAACTGTCATGTTTTTTTTGAGAGGTGATTTATCCAATAATATTAAACAAGAACCCGTGTACCTGTTTTTGAACACGACGGGAAATGACGTCTAGTGCGTTTTTCAATTAATTTGATAAATAATTATTCTGAAGTCCAATTTAAGAGGCAAATATATCTAAATATACAAGAAAGTTTAAAAAGAATTATTTTTTTTATTCAGATCAGTTATTAAATATTCACTCATTTGCGATGACAGATGACGTACCAAACTATTTGAGCTTCGTTTTAGGCAGAGACGTTCGAAATTTAAAATTTCACTAATTGTGAACTTATGCGTTCAAACAAATAATAATTGTGATTGAACTACAATACATCACCCAATACTGAAATATAGGTATTACTAGAAGCCCTATTAAATATATATTTGATGGATGTAAATAAAGTTGGTACATTATTGCAAGATGTTCGAAAAATACTTAAATTTCTGAGAAATGATAACGCACGAGAAAAGAAATATTAATTTACAATTGGTTTTTATCGTGGTGATTATTTTCCTTTCCTTTTTATTTTTAATATCATCAAATATCATCAATTAGGAAATTTTATTCCCTTTCAAATGAAGTATAACACAAATTCTTACGTTGCCAACAAAAAATGCTGTGACGAAATGTAAACACAGAGTCGAGCGTGTCGTTATCGCTTCCAAGGATAAGCGAGGAATTAGTTCTGGTGCACACTAATATTATAAATGCGAATGTTATTTAGCCGAGGACTGCGGGTGGGCTATATATAGCCCATTGAGTACGGAGTTGAAAAACACGTCTGTCTCTCTTTATTAAACGCTCTAACCCATACGAAACGTTATTTATTTCATTCTAAGGTAAATATTTACACAAGTTTGCCGTTGAAGCGGCAGTTGTTGATCCTAACTGATACAATACAAACAAAAATAAAAAGAGAATTTTCGGTTAAAACTACTTTGTTGATAATTGTAAGCAAAATTCCCATGTGTCATGTTTACGACTTATTAAAATAAAAACAGTACCACTACAAACTTGTTTTATTATACAATCGTAAAGCCCCTTTCAAACACTATACAAAGAACACAACTGAATGCACTTAAAAGGGTACGGGTGTCGTAAAATAGATGTTATAATATAGGTATATTATAAAGATTATAGATGAAGCAGCGGGCATTCCCCAGTTAATAAATAAAACCACAATATGAATAAAAAAATATATTATTAAAATAAAATGAAACAAAAAAAAAATACTATTTCACTAAAACTTAGCTAAATTAAAATGTACAAAATCAGAAAATCTTTATTTATCCATATTAATATTATCCGAAGGTGTGTCTGTTTGTTACTCCTTCACGACTAAACTACTAAACGGATTTTAATGAAATTTGGTAAAATTAAATACGAATAATTGTAAATACTATTTGGTGTAATGTACCTAGCACATTACAACAAAGTAATATTCCTAAAGATCGTTATTATTAGACCGTTATTAATTGACATTCATTACCTAATTGAAGTGAAACCACTATGTTGTTAATTGTCTCTAAACTGAAAGTTGTATTGTAATAACGCAAATGACTTATTTTCCTAAGATATTAAGAACACGGAAATCCAATATTAGTCACTTAATATTTCACATTCAACAATTAACGTTGAAAGATTTAGCCGCTCATTTGCGGGCTGGCACAAAATCGTCCCAAGTGACAGCTAACCAATGATAGTTGGCGAAAAATCCCCTCGATGTCTACGGAGTTGAAATACACGTTGATGTCTTTTTAAAAAACGCTGAAAAGTTGTACATGAAATTTTCGATAGTTATGGCACAAGTCTATGTTGAAGCACCAGCTGTTTGATAATAATCGTGCCAATTATATAAATTAATGAAAGTTATTGTGTTTTCAACATCACAGTGTTTATTTTGGTACTGATATTTTTAGTTTTTGTCCATATCTTGGACAACAAAAAGGTAACTACAAGTGAAAATACTTATTTTAAAAAGTGTATAAACAAGTACGAAAAGAATCAGTTACGTAGATTTTAATATTTTTGTAACAAAATACGACATACTCTAACTTTGATACTTACACTTAGTAAAAGGATGTTGTATTTTTAATTTATTCCGAGTGCTGTGTGCCTGTGAATGTAGAAAAGTGAGTAAAGTAACTACGACGTGGGGTTCTTCAAGAAAGCTGTGAATAGGATTTTGCAAGGTTGGCGGCGCGCCCGCATACTCCCTGGTGTTGCAGGTGTCCATGGGCGGCGGTAACACTTACCATCACGTGAGACCGCTAGCTCGTCCGCCCTCTTCTCTATAAAAAAAAAAGTAATTATTTGCGAACATTTTCATGTTTATTATAAATAAATTGTGTAAAGTAACTTGTGATTTTACTTCTACTGGTGTAGGCACATCACACTGGAATGAACGAACAATAAACATGGAATAATTAATTAACATTTCGAATACCGAAAACGGAGTACCTTTAGTTACCCTGTCTGTATGAGCCCTAAAGATGACCTCACAATAGCGTCGATAGGTAGAAAAATTAGGCGATAACTTATGAAAAATTATAATTTGTGAACTCGAAACATGATATTTCGTAATAATCTATACATGAAAATGTTCGCAAATAATTACTTTACTCACTTTTCTACATTCACAGGCACACAGCACTCGGAATAAATTAAAAATTCAACATCTTTTTACTACGTGTTAGTATCAAAGTTAGAGTATGTCGTATTTTGTTACAAAAATATTAAAATCTACGTAACTGATTCTCTTCGTACTTGTTTATACACTTTTTAAAATAAGTATTTTCACTTGTAGTTATCTTTTTGTTGTCCAAGCTAGGGACAAAAATAAATAATAAAGCGGCCAAAATAAACACTGTGAGCTCTAAAACACAATAACTTTCATTAACATAAATAATTCACACGATTAATAGCAAACAGCTGGTGTTTGAACGTCAACTGGTGCCATAACTATCGAAAATATCATACACAACTTTTCAGCGTTTTTTAAAAAGAGATCGACGTGTATTTCAACTCCGTAGACATCGGGGGATTTTTCGCCAGATGTCATAGGTCTGCTGTCACTTGGGACGATTTTGTCCCAGCCCGCAAACGAGCGGGTAGGTGTGATTCGAGAGAAAATGTAACGTCACGTAAGATTTTTACCCCCTCCACGCGCAGCCGGCGCACCTGGGCATGCGCGCAATATATTTAATGAAACTTTTTGATTTCGAATTACATTCGGTGTTTAAAAAAATGTGTGAAGATATTCGTTCCTGACGGGGGTCCCTTGACCGCACACGTTTTCTTTGTGAACTCCGTGAATTTCACTTCACCTATAGAAAAGTATAAGTTTATGTATATTATTTTCGTGAAGTGTGAGAGAGATGGATTATTATCATGAGTCTGTGAGTCAACAGACGATCTGTCAATGTCAATTGTCAAATACTCTCATCATAGATTGCATTTCTTTAGGTGTGGTTTCGTTGTGATAAAAAATAATAATGTCTGCTACTTTAAAACCATATTTAACTGCAGTTCGCCACACACTTACCGCTGCTATGTGCTTGGAACATTTCTCGTCGCAAGTGGTGGAGAGATACAATAAACCAGAGGTGGAGGTTAGAACAAGCAAAGAACTGTTATTGAATCCGGTGGTGATATCACGGAATTCCAATGAGAAAGTTTTGATCGAGTCATCTATAAACTCGATAAGAGTAAGTATTATGATCAAGCAGGCGGATGAGATCGAAAAAATATTGTGCAAAAAATTCATGCGCTTTATGATGATGAGGGCGGAAAACTTTATCGTGTTGAGGCGGAAACCGGTGGACGGGTACCATATCAGTTTCCTGATTACCAATTTTCATACTGAACAAATGTATAAACACAAACTGGTCGACTTTGTAATTTATTTCATGGAAGAAATTGATAAAGAGATAA
The DNA here is from genome assembly GCA_914767545.1 of Sesia apiformis. Taxonomy (NCBI): domain Eukaryota; kingdom Metazoa; phylum Arthropoda; class Insecta; order Lepidoptera; family Sesiidae; genus Sesia; species Sesia apiformis. Next base: position 5,465,275 of record OU611968.1, read on the forward strand.
GTGAAATGAAGTTGGCTGTGAACGCACGTGCCAGGATTTGTTCAGAAGAATTCTTGAAAAGGTTTTAGAATGGCTCAACTTTGTGGGACATATAAGGTCTGGCCATAATAGGGAACTATGGGTACAGCTTTATATGGCCCTGGACTTTAGGGGGTCCCATGTATTACAATACTTATAATACCTCTATAAGCAGTCTTTAAAAATCAGATTTGTTATAAGACTATGTACCTAATTGCTAATAACTCAGAGTAACATTGCCCAACAATTGTTGCCAGGCCTGCATACCAATACTTGTAATTACTTTCTATGGCTACCATTAAGACTGTTATTGACTTAGTAATTTCATGACTTACCCAGTTGCACCCAGATTTTAAAATTGTAACCCTTAGTAATCTTTCCACTAACATTACTATTGTTGATTTATAAAAATCTTGTGTAATGGATAGATATATTGCACAATGAGATTAAAGGCTATTATTATTATCCTTTGTTTAGGTTTAAAATATAGTTATAATTACTACCTTCTCACATTCACTTCATTGCTTATCCCTTAAAATTAATGGGTGCAAATAAATATGAGATTTGCCTTATGACACCCGATGCTTCATAGTAAAAAAAAAAAATAGCAGAACTGATTGATTATTTGATTCTGAATGTCATTTGCATTATTGCTGCATTTATATAGCTATTATAATTCAAGGATGTTCAAAGGCTATGTAATAAGCCAGGGAAGGAGGGGTGGGAGGAAAGTTAAGTCTTTGTTTGGTTACTCTATTTATGGATGTACTAAATTGAGCCATTGGGCATGCAAAGCTATGTAATTTCAACCTCATATGTTAATCTCACCACAGTGTTTTAACTGATATCTATTAAAATGGACACTTTTTTTTAAGTTAAAGCTATTGTAATGTTGCAATTACAAGATGGTTTCAATAAAAATGCTCAGTTAAGTATTAATTAAACCACTTAATGGTGCAATTAACATAGGTCAGAATTAGATAGTATTGCATATTTCCATCTTCCTTACAATCAAAAAAATTCATAACCACCACTCTGGTCTTTAACTTTTTGTTTATCCATTCCATCCTAAGGTGTTTGAAAAAGGTTCTAGCCCCCTTTTGAAAATTTGTAAGTCTTAGGGTTTTATCTAGTTAGACCATTGACATATATTATGTGACATTGTAAGTCTTAGGGTTTTATCTAGTTAGACCATTGAAATATATTATGTGACATTGTTAGAGTAAATTGTAAAATTTCTTTGTTTCAAGATTGTTTGTTTAAATAGAATGTACTCTAAAATTTCATGTTTCAAAATTAAACATTAGTTTTTTGTATCTCAATCTCTGAGAAACTAGAACCAAAACAATAAGACCCTTTTCCTATGATAATGTTGCATAATGAATGATTTATATAAAGTAGGTATACAACTTATATATACATTATATACAACTTATATAATTCATATACATATGAATTATATAAAGTATACCATTACAAAATGGTTCATGTCAAAATTAGGCTTTGTATTGCAAAGATTGTAATTATTTTGTGGAGCTCAGTTATGTTAAGAATCAATCTATTAATTGTGTTCAGTTGAATACTAAATGGAAATTTAGAACAAAAATTATTTTAGTTTCTTTAGCCTAATTTATTGTTGAGTAGGTATGATGAAGTGGTATGTATTGAATTTACATAATCTAGACTAATGTAAAGAGAGACAATGGGTTTGTTTAATAAGTAAGGGATAAACTCAAAAAGTACTTAACAGATTTTGAATTTCCTTTATTCACAGGCTGTTTGGGTGCCCTAGGAAATCATTGTCTCTTTAGCATAACTAATGCCAGTAGTTAGTAATATAAAAACAATAACTTACAGATATAATAAACTATACTATTGTAGTGGAGTGTAGGCTTTCTCGGCCGGTGTCCATATTAATTGAATCTTCCGGGCCACTTGGCCGAGGTCTTCTGGAATCTCTTCTCATTCTTCCAAACGCTTCGTCAACAACTGCGGTTGACATCTTCAACTCGATCAGTTGCACTCGAGAAGACGGAGAGATGTTATCTCTCCGAAAGTGAATGCAGTCACCACTGAAGATGTCAACTGCAGTTGTTGACGAAACGTTTGGAAGAAAGAGAAGAGATTTCAGAAGACCTCGGCCAAGTAGCCCGGAAGATTCAATTAATATAGTATTGTATAAAAATATTAAATCGTTCAGTGTTTCCCACAACCATAATTTCATCACAGCACGAGACACGTACATGAGAATGCCCATGTCCAGCAGTAGAAAAAAAAGATCTGGTTTACGTTATAAAATGCATTTCATATGTGTGTTTAGCGTTGTGACTGCACATTAAGAGTTTATTTGTATGTTTAGTCTACAAATACTTTTGTATTGTATTTGTATTTAAATATGGATCACTATAAATGAATGTTACATGACAAATTGCTGGGTGTTTTATAGCTTGTTTCTAACATGATACAACTATAAAAAACGTATGACTCACTACTTTTGTATCATACCTACTCATTTACTAATATAAATAGTATATTTCCTTGTGGTTTAGGATCAGCTCTCATCCATGGAAGAGGCAATATGACTAATTCGATAACAAAATGAATTTTAATGTCATTGATTAACAGTAATAAAAAGTACTTGGGAACGATGCCCAGCACACGCGTCGAGCGGTAATATTACAATAGCCTATTTTAAAAAGAAGTTGCATTTAAATTGTTATTGAATTATTGCTTCACAGCCCTCCAAAGGTGGAAGTTGACCCTTAGTAAGCACTAGAAATGAGAAACCTATTGGTTTTAGTGTATTTTACTCTTAAATATTGTAAGTAAAACTATTTTAATTATAATTTTGCAAGAGCAAAGGCGAAACTGTTAAAAGTAACAGAAATTTCTTTTAAAATGTGTAAAAAATTACAGAATAAAATATAATGAACCATTCAATAAAATTTTGATAAAACATTAAAATGTAGAAAATAATAAAATTATTTCCTTTTTATAGATGTCGAAGATTTTATTTTATCATAAAAACATTTATAGATTCCATTAATTAATAGATAGATAGCATTTGATAAGTACTTATTATGGAAAACAATTTCTACACAGTACAGACAACAATCTCTATACATATAAATGACAATATTTGTCTATTAATTGACCCCAATCTACTAGGGCAATTTTATTACAGTTTTCATTGTAGCATATTTATCCCAGAAGATTATAGGGTACTTTTATCAATATTCTTAAACTGTACCTACATACAATCTGTTTCACTCAGGTTTTTCCTTTAACGTTGTGACGTCACTCAACTAAACGATTAAAACTCAACAAAAGTAACTGAAAAATTTAACGAATCAAAAAACAAGCAGACGGTAAAATACACGCGCTCACGATGACGTTGAAGACGGTACTAAGAGGCCGACACAGCGGTACGGTAAGTGGTTGGAGGCCTGTATTCTGCTCACCGCCAAACTCAAGTGGCAGGTGTTGTACGTGTTACGGTAGTGGCATATCCACCAAAGCCCATTCCCCCTTCATCCTATCCCTTACCATTTTCCTAACCTCGTCTTCAAATCCATTCCTAAATCTCTACAAGAGAATCGTTATCACTAACGTTTATCATTCTGGAGTCATATCAGCATGTCCCGCTGATGTCTATGGGCGACAGTATCGATTCTACCTACCACCGGGTGGACTGTTCGATCACATGCCCGTTCTTTCTTCAGAAAATTCTAAATGGACTCGACAAGCTGATTAAAATAAAAAGTTTCAAGCAAATGAAACCGTGGTCAAATGCCAAAGGTTTAGGAACTACGGAACTATAGACTTTTTAAAAATATCTCGAACATTATTGACCATTTCAAATTTATTATGTAAACGGGATAAAAATTAGAACACTGATTTAGTTTTATTACTAATCAATTTAATAAAATTAATAATCACATTTTACATGAAATATTAAAATATTGTTTTTCTTTCGAATTTAATTTTCTTTTTCATTAAATCACAGCAAGAACCTGTCATGCTTGTAACAAAAATGTTCAATATGTATTTAAAATAACTAGAGCATAACATTATGCCAATTTTAGACCTGTTATAGATTTTTGATTTTATAAAAAGATGGTTGCAGACAGTCCACCTGATGATAATCGCCCAGCAACATCCGCCACATGGACATGTCAGCATCAGTTCAGAATAGCAATGTCGGCACGTCGTCACCTTAAGAATACATTTGGAAATGGTTTGTGGGAAGGATCAATTCTCTGTCCTTCCCAAATCTTCTAATCTAAGGATTACAGGCTCCATTTCTCTTTGGGGAGGAACAGGTTGAAATGAGGAGTAAAGAATATATAATGAGAAAGAAGACTCCTTTATCCCATTATACCCCCAAATCGAAAAGTATTGATCTAGACAAGCCTGAGGCGACTCTCTTCCACTTCGACCCGCCCAGTGCTGTCGTCTGCATAGCAAACGTATGTCACCAGTTTGCAACAGATCATTGATATGCAGAAGGAACAGAGTTGGGGTTAGCACGGAGCTTTGGAGGACGCCAGTATCAATAGACATGTGGCGGAGCAGCTATCATCGATAACGACACTGATGCTCCGTCCAGTCAGGAAGCTGGCAACCCATTCGCATAATCCCTCTGGTATCCCGAAAGATGGTAGCTTGGAAAATAGCGCTTTGTGCCATACCCGGTCAAAAGCTTTGACAATGTCTAGGTCAACAGCTAAAGCCTCGCCTCTGCTCTCAATGGCGTCAGCCCAGCGGTGTGTAAAGTACGCTAAAAGATATCACCAGCCGAGCGATTATGGCGAAATCCATATTGACGGTCTCTAATCAGGTGGTAATCCTGTAGGTACCCTGTAGCTGTGTGTTTATAACACGTTCCATCACCTTGGAGAGGAGAGAAGTAATCGCTATTGGGCTGTAGATAATAGCCGTGTCGGTGCAGTCACCCCTTTTAGGCAAAGGATGAACATGAGCTTACCTTCCATGGGAAGCTTAAAGCCTTTATGAGAGCCTAAAGAGTCGCGTAAGCACCGGAGACAACTCAGGAACGCATAATTTAAGCACAAATGCTGGAAGTACTTGTTCAAGTTGCCATATTAAGGTTTCAGCTAAATCAAGTTCTTCAAGGTTCTTCGAGAAAGCCGTGAATAGGATTTTGCAAGGTTGGCGGCGTACCCGCATACCTCCTGGTTTTGCAGGTGTCCATGGGCGGCGATAACGCTTACCATCACGTGGGACAGCTTGCTCGTCCGCCTACATCAATATAAAAAAAAAACTTACAAGTAATTTTTTCGACGTATCAGTCAGTTTGAATTGAAAAAATAATAAATTTATGTATACCATGCTAAAAATTGAAGACAACTTGAGGAAAAAATAGCAAAACAGAATTTAATTGTTTTTTTTTCTCTAAATATGTGTGAAACGGTTGAATATAAGATTTAGATCATGCAAGTTATTTTATAGCGTAATAGAGGCCTAACATATAAACAAAATATAACTTTACAGATAAAAAATCTACTTGTTCAACTAGTTTCAGTTCTTCGACTTGGCGGTGCGTAACGTGAACCCTTCGCCTTTAAAGGCCTCGAAGGGTTCTGCCGATGTCTCTTCTTTAGCACTGGCCGGCCGCGAGTTTCTGATGAACCTCAAAGTGCCTACCACGTAGTCGTAGTCTGGGATACCGCGCACGTATGGCTGTAGAATTAAAAATAGCTTGTATTTAAACGGGCACCAAAAAAATACTAAATAGCGGCAAATCATGATCAACAAAACAAACTATTAGGTAGTCCGATAAGTTTGCGGCCTTTTCATAGTGAAATTTATAAATACTTTTTGTATTACATAAATATTTATTGAACGGAATTTCTTTTGAATGTAATTTTACTCCATTTAGAGAATTTTGTAAAGAGTGGGATACATGATAATCCAAAGGTGCTATGTCAGGACTGTATGGAGGATGCATTACTATATAATGTATTAAATGTTCCGAAAATATACGAATCGTGAAAGTTTATATAATGCTAATAAATCAATAAAATTTCCCAGCCATGGTCCATCAATTTTTGTTTATCATCAAAGGTTTATGCGGTCGAGCATTATGATGGAAAACTACAGCTTTTCTATTCATTAATTCTGGGCGTTTTACAAGTGCTTGTTTCAATTTTACTAATTGCTGACAGAAGATCTCTTTTCGAGCACTAGAAGCATAGATTTTAACTTGTAATTTCAATTTGTCGCCATTACAAAAAAGATGGCTGTCTAACGGTATATTATTTCCCCGCCAGTGATCAGTGTTGCCAGAAATATAGCTCAATGTCTTAGAGCATTCTCTACCAGCTAGCTTTTGGGTTTATCAGAGAAGTTCATTGGGAGGTGTAAGAAATACGTAATTGAATATATAACAAAATAGACAGTCCACTTGATAGATACTGTCACCCATGATACATGCCGACATCACTCCAGAATGACAAACGTTGCCACGCCCCCGGATGCGTTACATACCTTTGGAGATTCAAAGGAATGGATTTGGAAAAAGGGTTGCGGAAATGAAGAGGGATAGCTTAATAGGAAGGGATGGGAATGGGATCTAGGATATCTCACTCACTACCGAAATACGTACGTACTTTGGGAAATAAGTGGTAATTACAGTACATTTTACAATAGCCTTTTGTGAGGTCGGGTTAACATGAGCAGTAGTGTGCCCAGCGGCTATGGGATTGCAGCGAGCATCTTCACTCTAACAAAATAATATATTTACATACACACGTGTATAATATACTTACATACATAAAAACAAGTATAATATATACAACATATACACAAACTTAAACGCAAATAAATATAATACATGTTTTTTTAAAATAAAATATTCACAGGTTAAATCGACATAAGCAGATAACAAAAACCAAGTGGCTGACAAAGGAAACATAGAGCGAGAGGAGGTGATTGAGCCACTAGCAGTGAGAAGTCAAAAGGTAACATTCCTGAAGCATCATTTCAAAAGAAATTTGATATTGGAAATATCAAGGAAGCTGGAGATATCAAGAGAAACTAATATCCTCACCTGTCTTGATTGTGAAGTCTGTGGTTCCGAGTCACTCTCACTGGTAAGCTTCTTTTTCTTTCCATCAAGTCTGTTCCCTTCACCACTGAAGGCTATAAAGCCACTGGGTTCTGGCATCATGGCCGATGGGTCCTCTTCCATTCCATCTGCCCCCACTGTGCCTTCCCCACCTCTGAATACATGTTCATCTTCCTTGTAGCCCACTGGAGGAGCAAACTCCACCTGGATTGATGCTTTATATTAGAAGCAATAAAGATGTACAATTATTATTATGGCTATCTAGGCAGCATATGCTCATGCGGCCAATCTGGTTTATGTTACTTGTGCGTCTGTTTGGCATAGAATATTGAACAATTTCGTGTTTAGTTCGTTTGAAAGAACAGAGAGTGATAAGTTCCAAATATAAATTAACATGTTAGATTTGCAAGCGATAATCGACCTTATGTTGTAAAAATGACGAATTCAAATTTGAAGTACTCAACATTTTCATGAGCCCATTGCACATACATACATTATTGTTATTACTTCATCAACCGATTGTTGCGTATTGGAGAAATAAGCTGTATTTATTAAACTCATTCTTCCTGTTACAGCCTTCATTTTTTTAATTTTAGCATGTTTTGCCATAATGAAACCTGTAATTTAGGCCATATATGTCTTACGAGGGCAATAAATATTAAAAATGCACCAGTTTCGTGGGACAGGATGGGAATAGTCCGATGTCAAGTTTAGGTAAATATTAGATGCTTACCTATGAAACGACCGATTTGTATGAGAAACTGATTTTTTTTTTATTAGAAAAATATTTATTATGTTACTCGAAATATTAACCCATATTATCTACGTACACACTTTCGCCACCTCACGGGCAGTTGATTGATGCTACTCCTGTAAAAGTCTCGTGGACGGACGGGGTATCAATGAATTATTAATTGAATTTTCCGGGCTACTTGGCCGAGGTCTTCTGGAATCTCTTGTCTTTTTTCCAAACGTTTCGTCAACAACTGCGGTTGACATCTTCAGTGGCGACTGCGTTCACTTTCGGAGAGATGTTATCTCTTCGGCTTCTCGAGCACAACTGACTCGACGATTGTGGCGCACCGGTATTTATAGTGGGGCCAGTATTTATATATGTATTTATATATTGTATTTATATGCACCTACATTCCACTATCAATAAAAGCCTACACTCCACTATCAATGAATTCTTCGAAAGCCCTAATCACAGCTAATTCAGAATCAATTTTTTTTACCTTTCAAAAGTTATCCAACTTTCGAAATAAATAGAAATGTGTCAGGGTAAGATCCGGTGAGTATGGTGGGGGAGGGACGTCAAGTACTTAAAGTTTTAAAACTGTCGTATGAGAAGTGTAAGGGTGGGCATTGTCAAGAAGAAGTGGAGATGAGCGATTGACCAAACTTGGTTGCTTTGTTGCCAGCTTTCCATCATCGTCTACAGCTCCTTACAGTTTATATCTGCATCAATCGTTTGACCGGCTCACAAAAAGCTGTAATGGAGAATACCAGCACAGGACTAACAAACTGATACCAGTAGCTTTTTCTTAGTTATCTTGCATTTTGGACATTGTTGGGCTGCAACTCCTGGATCCAGCCACTGCTACGAGCGTTTGCGGTTACCGTACAGGGTCCATTTCTCATCACAAGTCACGATGCGTTTCAAAATGCGTTCCTTCGTTTTTGTGACAGTTTAGTAACACAATGTACACTTTGATGCGTTGTTGAAACTCACGTTTGTTGAGTTCATAGAGCACTCACTTTTCAAGCTACTTTGTTTTGCTGATTTGACGTAGTGATCAACATTGTTTTATCACTAACATCAAAAGCAGCTGCTCACTCAGCTGTACTTTGAGATGAATCTGCTTCCACTATCGTAGGTCGTCAGTGGGGTCATCCTTAAGATCGCCAGAACGGAAGCGTTCAAACCATCGACGCACGGTGCGATCGTTTGTAGTGTTTGACCCATACACATTATTGATATTGTGAGCTGTCTGACTTGCGTTGGTGCCGCGACGAAACTCATATTAAAAAATAACACGAATTTTCAATTTATCCATTTTATTTTCAAGACAATCATATGAACAAAATTTAGGTACAGAAAAACAAATGAAATACTGATTTTGAAATAAGAACATCGTAGCTATTAGATGTATTCAGTTTTATTTTGAAATTCGAATTATAACAGATGTTATCAAAAACTTAAACTCGCATAATATGAAGGGCATTGCATTAGAAATACAAAGGGCAGTGCATTGTGCAATCAATAAAAAATGAGTACAAACAATACATTTAATATAAACAAACATAGTAACTAGTCAAGATTCGAGAGCAAGAAAAATGCTTTTTAAAAACTAAAACTAATATTTGAACTAATTTAACTATATTGAAGACAAGCGGCAGAGCTTGATGCCAGTGGTCAGTAATAAAATCGGTCATTCGATATTTGATGACATTGGCCATATACTATTCATGAATATACACTGTGGATACACTTAGGTCCTCTTTTGTTTTTTATAAATGATATAGACAACTGCTTTCAGCATACTAACTATTTGCCGATCACTATAAAATATTTAGAGGTATCCAATCACCTGGCGATAGTTATATTCTACAGGCCGATCTCAAATGCATGTCTAATCATGTAGATCACACAAACGAAATTGTAGAAAAAAGCTAGTCGGTAATCAAAAATACAAAATGCAACTGAACGTGTGACAGTTCCATGCCTGGTCATCTATTCTGAGACAAAAGAAGGCAAACGTTCTGTGCAAATCAATCAATTTACCAGAGTTGAAATAAAATGAAATAATCTTTAGACTTACATTCATATCACATTCTATAATTATGACTGCATTCCCTGGTTTAGTCTCCAATACACACAACTCATAAACTTTTGAGTTGTACTTAATGGCAATGACATCACCAGTTGTTAAACAAGAGAAGTTTCGCAGGCAGTTTTCAAGCACTGGAAAAGAAAATAATTATCATATTTATCACTTAACAGTAAATTGCATAACTATAGTAGATACTCGGCTGTGTAGTGTCAGCCGACTTTAGAATAGCACCATCTTATCTCTTCCCGTAGGTGTCACAAAAGGTGACTAGAGGATAACAAGAAGGGCACTACTACAAGCCATGACAAACTCTAAAAAGTGAACTTGTCAATGCATTTGCCCAGCATAACCATACATGCATAAGAAGACAAGTGTATGAAGAGGCTGTGTCCAGCAGTGGGTAACAAAGGGGGCCTTTGTCAAGAGCCAAACTGATAAGAAAAGTTAAACAGATGTCTCATAGAATTGTATTCTGCATGCTTGATAAAATCACTGAATATGGCTTATCTTATTTATTTAAAATGTAATATTGATGATGAATATAATGAGGCATAATTATAAATTACAAAGAAAAATTACAGAAAGTTTATTCCTAGTTTTATTTTCCATGAAGTAATAAAAAATTGTAACTACCTGCTTTAGGATTGCTTATATCCAGAAAATCTTCTGAAAGTGGCTGGAACTTGGAGAATGTGGCAACTGGCAGTGATACACTCTCTATTTGTATGAACTCACCCTCTTCTAGCACTAAGTTCGCCATCATCTGTAATAAATTAATAGTATATATTTTAGAATTAAAACTTATCTTTTACTACTTTAACACTGATATTTCCTAGTGGTTATACAATTAAAATTGCAACCTTTAATACAAAACAGCTAGTCACTTAAATAATGTTATTTTAATCACTTTTTGGTACATAGATGAAAAATTAGTTTCAGTATGATTTATTTAAACTTTAATGCACAAAGAAACATTGTACAAAAGGTGGACTTAATGCCTAGTAGTGGCATTCTCTACCAGTCAACCTTTGATCAAACAGAAATATGAAGGGCATTGCATTAGAAATACAAAGGGCAGTTCATTGTGCAATCAATAAAAAATGAGTACAAACAATACATTTAATATAATACAAACATAGTACCTAGTCAAGATTCGGGAGCAAGAAAAATGCTTTTTAGAAACTAAAACTAATATATTGAACTAATTTAACTATATATTGAAGACAAGCGGCAGAGCTTGATGGCAGTATTCAACTGAAGTCTTTAATTAAATCTAAATACAAACTAATCTTCTTATTGCTACATCCTAAATGCTAACTTAGAACTATGGGTTCGTCCGGCCACCCGGTTCTGTTAAGCCAGCTATCAACAGTAAGGGTTTAGGTGATGTAACTACCTAGATACATTATATATATTGATAATTGATACAATGCTGTTTTAACTCAAAAATCATTACCTTATTATTAGTTACTACCCAAAAGGGTAGTAACTAATTTATTAGTATTATATTAGGGTAGTAGTATTGTCTTGCTTATAAAATAAGCAACACAATATACTTTGCGTAAAAGAAGCAAAAAGATTAATTTAATATTTAAATAAATACAATAGTTCCTCACCCAGTGTGGTAAATAAACTTTTCTTTCATCCGCAACAAACTCTAGCACCCCACAGTGTGTAATCCTTTTGGTCTTTTTATTTATTAATTTGAATATCATCGGATACTCTATATTCAACCTCGTTAACTGCTCTAGGGCTGAGGGAGGCATTATTACTGAAATAGTAAGAGAATAGTGTTTATTTATAATTTGCATTTGTAATAGTTGGGAGTGGAGTAAATATCAGAAAATATGGTCTTTACTTTTTCCTCCTCTCTCCACATCTTGCCTTTCATTCCCAGGTAGCATAGAAACGGAGTAACACCGATAGGTCACGTTGAAAGGTCTTGAAATTTCATGAAACATGTTGAATCCAAACTGGAACTAACAATGTGTATTATAAGCAAACACTAGACAAAGACAAATCTCTTTAATAATGCAAGGAACTAAATAAACTTACCATTTTATTTTTTTCTAAGTAACGCTCTTAAAAATAGAAGAAATGTAAAATGCAAATCATCCACTTCGAATGTTTGTTACAAAAGATTCAACCTCTTGTTGTGATTTGACACTTGTGATTTCGTTAAAAATTAATATTTTTCTTTTTTAATTGTACCACATAAGCTTGGCGACACACGAACTGTCTTCTCTATAAGGTTTGGAATTATTACCTACATATTTCCTGCAGTAAATTAATTTATATCGGGAAATATTCCATGAACAATGTGTCTGAAAGAAAAGAAAATTTTACTATTAATTAAAATAAATAGATATCAATTCCTTTTACGATTTTATCAAGGTTGTAGTAAGAGCAAAACAATTTAATGTACACATTTTATTACTTTCAAGTATTGTGTTAAATAACTGAAATGTCGCAGCGGTCCGTTCAGATTAAAATAAATGTTCGAGTTTAGTTAAAATATTGTTTAAAATTAAACGTTATTATAATTTATTAAAGTTCTGTTTAATAAAGCTGTTTCATATAATTTTAACTTTCTTTGGCAACTAATGCAATTACTGAACGCAATTCGATTAGTCACACATCTACCTTACTTTTTCTAACATTTGCTATTACACTCTTTTGTATATGTGGCAGCCCCGGTTGTTGGAACATTCGTCATTTCACTTTACGACTACAGAAAACTAAAATATTAAAAAAATTTCTTCATGTAGAAATAAACCGATTAAGTGAGTAAAATCAATTTTTATCCTTAGAAATTGGAATAAAAGATTTTCTAACATTCCGGTCGTTGTCATTTTACTTTGGAACTCGAACGCCATGTTGATTGATTGTCAAAATTGTTTTCGGATTAGACAGCAGTGAATTGAATTTTTTTGTGATATCTTTTCAGACTCGGCGATTTAAAAGGGTCGCTCAATATCTGATTCGGTTTAGTTAGAAGGGGCCGATCCGCAGCCATGGCGCAAATACTGCCAATACGTTTCCAGGAACATCTGCAGGTGAGTACGCCCATCAGTTTGTCGATTGCGCATCCTCTTAGAAGGAATTTATCAGTTTGTGATTGTAAGATGTCTGTCTCTAGAATCTATTTCATTAAATTTCTTTGTTATGTGGGAGTTGTGAGCAGTAGTAGTAGTGACATTGCGCAATTATCTTATTGACAGTTTCCACCCCCTACTCCCGTGCCCACAGGAGACGATTGTTCGGCCGGTATTGATTTGTTCCACATTCTGCTCTGGATCATTTGGTTTATGAGTATAAAATAGTGCCAGTCAAGGCACTATTCTATAAAACAGGCCACTTATACAATTTTATAGCATTAAATTAATAATGAGTAATTATAGTTAGGTAGGTAGGTGTATATATTTTAATTATTTGTATGAATAAAATATTATCATCTTGCAATATTGTGTATTGAATCCAAATAAAGCTTGCATCTCTTCAAGTACAAGCAATGATCTATTTCTATTGAGTTAATCTAATAATAAAACTTATACTATAATCTTATAAGATTCTACTAAGCACAGCGTAACCATTGGCTTGACTGTATTGAAACTGAAATGTCATACTTTAATTCATATAATATTTAAAGCGGTTATCACACAACACTAGTTCAAAAATTGAACTAAAATCAATTTGAAGCTGTATTGAAATACTCTTATTAGTATTAGTCTAAATAAAATTATTTTTTATTGTATTTAATTTATTTCTGGGTTTAGTTTATTAAAAACGAATATACTCAAAATTTTAGAATTATCTTTAATGTCTTTAATCAAGAATTATCTTAGAATGTCATGCATAAGATTCTTTACATGGATGGTAATTGAATGCATATGTCTTCCTTCTCTGCCTTAATCTTGATTATTAGGCATTGTAATATGTTACTATTTTACTTAAAATATTTCAAATATGTGGTAAGAAAGTTTATTGATTATTTATTAAAAAAAGGGTGGGTCAAATTATATCATGCTCTGTAATGGATTCAAAATGAAAATATCCAATTTACTACTTTCAGTTAATCCTATAACAATTAAATGCTAAAAGGGAAAACTTCTTATACCAGACAATTTAAATTGATGTCATTGATCTTGTACAAGAGTATATATATGTATCCTATATGACACATTTGGATCTTGACAATTTACTCTATGATGAATTTCATAAATAATGAATTCATAAAGCTGATGGTATTTAATATTTTAAATGTAAAATTACCTACTTTACTTAGGAATTATACTTACAGCTAAACTAGTATTCTATTTGTATGTGAAACTCTAAATATATGTAAAAATATGTTCATGTTGCATATATTTATATATCCTACAACATTTCTTCATACAAATGCCAACTAATCCCATCCTTAAAATAATTATAATTTTGTGTAAAGCAGTAATAATGAAAAAGAGAAGTATTTCAATATTTTTTCCTCCTTAAAAAATCGAAACCAACCAGAGTTGATTGTGTAGACAAGCTTACTGCACAGCACATCAAAATATAAATACCATACCATCAACCTATGTCTCTTCACTGCTGGATATAGGCCTCTCCCAAAGCTTACCATCACACAATCCTCTGCTCTTCTCATCTAACTACTATTAATGAATTTTTACTAACATAGTTTTGAGTTTTCTACTAACAGATTATAGATGTAAATTTGGAAATTAAATAACTAAATTAAAATTTGTTGCAGCTCACAAATGTGGGTATCAATGCTGCATCAATATCTTTCAACACCCTCACAATGGAGTCGGACAAGTTCATCTGTGTCCGGGAGAAGGTGGGCGAAACAGCTGAGGTTGTCATCATCGATATGGCTGACCCCACCAATCCCATCCGCAGGCCAATTAGCGCCGACTCTGCCATCATGAACCCGGCTAGCAAGGTCATCGCACTTAAGGGGAAAGCTGGAGTTGAAGGTAACTATATTTTTCTTTTCTCCTGTAGCTCCCATTGCCTGGTGAGATATCATCGAATATTTATTATGGTATGAGAATAGGTCAGCAGTGACACTACAATTTACTGTATGTCTTGGCTAAGTTTTAGGCTTGATCTTCTCTGTTCTTTTAGTCTCTCTTTTGGCTCTACAGCCCAGTCTGGGCCTTAGCCTGATCCAGCAAGTTTTTCCAGATCGTTCTGTTCATAGCCTTCCTCCTCCAATCTGTAATTCTAACCGTTTTAAAATTTCTGTTGACTCTATTCACCGTGGCCTGCCACGGTTTCAATGTCCCTCTGGTCTGCTTGTTACTACCTTTTTGGCGGTCTTTCCTTACCCATGCACCGCACATGTCCAGCCTATAGCATTCGACCAACTTTAATATGTATTACCATGTTTGGCTCTGGATACATTTCATAGAGCTCGTGGTTGTAGCGGATGCGCCATTGGTCCCCGCATTTCACGACTCTATATATTTTTCGGAGAATCTTCCGTACAAAGACCCAGAAGACCCAGCATTTCGTACCATATGTCAGCACAAGTCTTAATAAAGTGACTCTGCACAGGTTTTATACAGCGTTAACTTTAGGTTCCTTGACAAGGTTTTTGATGTCAATTATTTAAGCAGTCAGAAATAGCACTTACTACGCCAATTATTCGTCCTCTTAGTACTCCTCTTACATAAACACCCATCAACGTGACGCATTAGTCGCAGTTTAACAGTGCAGTTTAGTAAAAAGTGTCTGTTTTTCCAAAATGTCGAAAACTGAGTATCGAAGCGTAATTAAATTTCTGTTAAAGAAGGTTTATCCCCCGCTCAAATCAAAGAGCGTTTAGATGGCGTATACAAGGAGTCTTCGCCTTATAGCACAGTGAAAAATTGAAGACCTAGGCCATGAGGATCGACCAGTGGAAAGTGCTTACTTCTGAAATTCTGAATTCTGATCACCGTTTGAAGATAAGAGAAATATCAGCGAGGCTTGCATTGAATGCTGTCATGCAATTGAAGACCCACATGAGCAATGTCCAGTGCATGCAAGATGGGTCCATAAACTTCTGTCAGCGGTGCAAGTAGAGAGTGCACTGTGCTTCAGAGTTTTAGGATCTTTGTGGCAAAAACCCTAAGAAGATAATCCAATGTTTAGTAACTGGTGATGAAACTATGGTCTTGTATTATTATGACCCTGAAAGCAAATGAATGTGAATCAATGGACTGGCGTTATAAATGCGAAAACCCGCCCAGAAAAGCAAAAGTGCACACCAAAAAAATTATGTGCACTATCCTTTGAGATTTTCAAGGAATCTTGATGGTGGATTTCTAAGAATGAACTACCATCGTAAACAGTGAATATTATGCTGCATGATAAACTATGGGACATGATAAACTAAAACTGCAGGTGGCAAGCTCTCTAAGGAGGCCTCCGGCTCCACGATAATAACGTCCCCGTTCATACCAACGGTGTTTCAAAGAGTGCAGTTTGTGAGTACGCGTTTACCAAAGTTGGCTATCCCCCATATAGTGTGGACATGAGCCCATCTAATTATTTTATTCCCAATTTTGAAGCGGAAGTTAAGGGACAAAAGATTTTCAAGCCAGGAAGAGTCGCAGGCCTTCAGTCATTTTGAAGACAAAGACTGCATATTTTTATAAAGGGATAGACATGTTATAAAGGAGACTACATTAAAAAATAATAGTTTCATTTCCTTTACTATTTCATAGTTAGGCTCCGTCATTATGAGACTACCTAGGTATATACAGTAAAATAATTATACTCTATATTTATAGGGGTATACCGTGTTGTTTGTTATGCATACCCCTGGTCATCTCTCATCTGCCCCTCCCCTTTTCACATACAATGTTCTCAGGCTCTTCTATAGCACATTAATATGCTATTTTCATTCTGATTATTTTCTATATATTGTTTAGATCAATATATCACAGCTGCTACACATTACATATTACAGCTATTACATCACATCACATATTACAGATACACATGCACGTTACTTACATACAGACACACATGCACACACTCTCTTTAGTTAATACATCACATATTACAGCTGCTGATAACTTTGTACAATATCACAATATTACTTTGTACAATAAAAGGTACTTCTGATGGCTTTATAAATATAGAAGCCTTTTCCATCAAATGAGCTGCTTCTATAAAAATATTTGGATTTCATTGTTAACTTGTCTTCATGTTTTATGTAATTCAACTCACATTATTTTCATTATTCTAGTAAATGTAATGTTGGTGAGAAAATCGGTCTATTATCTGATATATTGATGTTGGTGCTCATTACCCCTGTTTCAATACTTATTTTTTTCTAATGTGCCATCTTGTTAGTTCGTAATAAAGTAGTTATTTGATTAACTAAGATATTGATACGTTCCATGATTTGTACAACTAGAGATGAAAATTAACCCACATTAAAAATAATTCTCCAAATTCATTATATTGAAAAATATAGACTTTATTTGAGGTGGGGATGTGGAGGGATTGTGAGGGCAATATAAAAGAATATGACTATGAATATAGCAATATGACGACATTGTTCTTTATTATGATCCCGTTCTTAACGTGTGGCATCTGTCTTTCTTCACATTTTTCACAAAATAAATTCTTAATATTCCAAAAATAGTGGAATATTATTTGTTAATTATTAATCTTTAAAGTATTTTATCAGAAATAATCATTGTCCTATAAGTACAGTCACTGTAAAAAAACAGGCATGATATACTTATTTCTGTTATTAATTGTTAACCAATAGATTATTTCTTTGTTTACGGCTAGTAGAGATAAAAGTGTGTATGTTTTTTATTAAATACAATGTTCCAGACAAAACCCATTTGTTATCAATACGATGTGTTGGCCTAATAATAAACACAAGTGGGGTCATATTTATACTGTAGTCTCCACTTTAAAAAAACATTTAATTGATTTTTTACTTTTTTATTTACAATTAGTGTTTCCGATTATACTATAATACCTATATACCTCTTGACTTTTTATCTCTATAAAATCCTTTTCTACAGTTCTCTATAGAGAGAGAGAGAGAGAGAGAGAGAGAGAAAAATGTTATCCACTGTCCATCACTATAAAAAAAGATAAACTAATAAATTAGGTTGTAACTTACGACTATAATACTATGTTACATAAACATTTCGTCGCCAGTAAGGATATCTTTTGCAGCATCACTACATTATATTATAGACATCTATAGCTATGCCAACAATAAAGTTATGTACATACATCCTTTTTTACAAAATAGAGATAAATAGTTTCTATATATATTGTAATATTTGTATAAGTAGTATCAATAATTATAGTTTACTGTTTACATTTTTTGTTTGTTTTGTTTATTGTTAATACTCTTTAATAATTTAGTTTGTGAAATAATGATAATTACACCACGGATAGGAAAAACCTTATGTTCTATCATAGCTAGTTTTAGGATGCGTCATTAGTACGAATGTTGGTCTAAATTTTATTTCGTTGGCACAAAGCGAGACATTCCGGAAATCAGCGATTAAAACAAATATAGCCACGCACAATGTATAACATGTCTTTGAACTCTCTCCACAAGACTTCAAAACAAGGAGTTTTGTTTACCTACCGTTTTCTACGCATTTCGTTGTAGAATGTTGTGAATATGTATTATTCTAAGAACACTCAGATAGAATAACGACAATACAAAAAATGTAGATACATTGTTATAAGTATAGCAGGCGTTTTTAATGAAGTTGGAACATAACATCGATAATTTGATAGCGTAGAACAATTAATGGATATGCTTATGGATAGCAAAAGAAAAAATATTGTGGAGTTTTCGTGAATTATCAATCCCTAAATGAAAGGATGCCCATTCGGTGACTCTTTATAAATTTAATGTCATTTTAAGTCTTTCATTAGACCACTGTCTGAGTATACATAACACATATGTACTACCTGATACCTGAATAGACTACCTGAATCCATGAACAAACCTCGTATATCGCTGAAATAATTGTCACTATAGTCATTTAGATAGCAACGCTACAGCAGTCGATAACTTAAATTAACTGTACACCTTACAATAACATCAGCCTATGTCTCTCCATCGCGGGATCCCGCTGGATCCTTTCCCAAAACTCACCACCATACACGACTTTCAGCTCCTCTCGTCCAGCTCGTTCGTCGTGTTTAAGAATGACTTAAACACGACGTTACTAGAGCTGTTCAAAAATTTCGCGAAATGTTGAGGATAGCAATCGCTTATAAGCTAATATAGCTGGTTAGGCAAAAGACAATACAATCTTTTGGGACAATTGGGTCATTCTTTCACGACTTATCGCCGAAAAGAACGCTCGAGAAATTCGAGTACCTACTTAGTTATCGCAAAATCATTAAGTGGCCTCGCTAAGCAAGGGAAACTGTTCCAAACTATTTTGCAGCACTACCCATTTACGGGTACTTTTGCTCCGGAAAAGAGGCATGGTCTATTCATACAAGACATTCCCCATGGCTTATTCTTATAGTTGTACCATAAAGGAAAATAATCTTTTAATTTATTTGTTTCACAACATATGCATTCGCAATTTTGCAATTTATGGACATACCGTGCGTGACGCCTTATCAAGGGAATACGAATGCTCTTGTAGACGGCCCATGGTTTTCGCGGCCAGCTGAAGCAATCAGTCTTGACGTAGAATAAATTAAACAATGAATAGCTAACTATTCGTTGTTACGTCACAATGCGTGTAATTATTCCAGTTACGTCAGTTAAACCAAAAAAAAAAAAATTGGTGTAGTTTCAGAGCGGCAAGAAAGGACAATGACACACTAGAAATCCAGGAGTGACCGATTGACCACTAAAAGTGAATTGTTATGGATTTAATCCTAATTTTAACTAATGTTATATGTATATATAAAAGTTGTTTTATTTGTTATTAATAAATCACACTAAATCACTATCAAATTTGGCATACTTGTAATAGATTTATGGTAGTAGCTATTCAATTATTACCCCTTATTCGATAAACAAAAATGACGGCACTTTTTACTGAAAAGGAAAATAGGCATTTATTGAACCGCATTAATACAGCGGAATACTTCAGAGGTTTTAGGTACATAAATATTGTATATGAGTAACCTAAATATAATACCATAATATATTCGGTAAATGATAACGGAATTATGTATATGCTGCCTAAGATACTGAACGAATTGCCAACTGAACCCTAGGGATCTATACATGAAAACAAATTAGAATGACAAATTTAAGTGTTTGTTTTATAAATAAAGAATAAATAGCGAACGACTCGTCATCTATACACCTATATATAAACCTCACAGGTTTGAGTAGATGGCTACATAATTTAATAATTTGAAAAGTGTCGTCCAGGAAATAAATGAAAAAAAATAATCCCGAATGATGCGGAGGAAACCACGGACACCACCCAATAACAGTATACAAAGGAATAAGATAAAAAACAGATAAGTATGTACAACAATAAAATTATGTGATAAGTATCATTTGAATATGAAAGTGCTGACATGCGATATGACAATTGATAAGGTTTTAATGAATGCAAGTTTTAACTTTAAATCCTTTAGATTAGAAGTTTATCTTAAATAACATATTATATTTGCGAATAGGCTATACACCTGCTACGGATAATATTAGGGGTTAAAGTAGAGGAAGGTACCCATATTTTGGATGGTGCCTTAATTTCGGATAGCGTCTTTATTCATAACCTGTGCACTAGGCGGCGCTGCTAATAATAGTCAAGGGGAGCGGTCGCCTCCATATTGAATCTGTGTTGTCGCCGCCATCGTCAGAACTTCGTGTACGGAACAAAAAATAAATTCAAAATATTGCAAAAACATAGTTTTTGAAGATGTCAACTTCGAACACAGCTGCAGGGCAAGTGGTAAGTTCTAATACTTTGTTTTAAAGTATAATATGAAGGTGATAAAATGTAGTTTAAGTGTCAAATTGATTTGACGTGAATAGTTTTGAGGTTATTTTACACAAGTGGATTCAAAAGTATTTTTTATAAGGCCCTAATTCCGGATAGGCAATAGTGCCTAATTTTGGTTATCCGAAATTAGGGTATCCGAAATTGGGTATTGTTTTGATTGAAAAGAGTTATGTGTTTTAATTCAAATTATCGGTTTATAATGTTTTTTTATTCCTTTAAGGTCAAGAAGCGAAGAAAGTGGAATCCAGAAGACATGAAAAAAGCAGTGGAAGCGGTGCATAATAAAAAAATGGGATATCTTAAGGCTCATAAAGTGTTCGGAGTGCCCAAGTCTACGTTAGAAGACTACGTCAAAAACAAAGACGGTAAGAGTGTTGACGATCTGGTGAAAGCCAAAATTGGGAGAAAACCCATATTTCCTGATGAACTGGAGAGTTTGCTCGTTCAATATTTATTAGATATGGAGAAACGATTCTTTGGTTTACGCGCACGAGACGTAACGCAAATGGCTTTTCAGCTGGCTTTACAAAATAATCTGCGGCATCCATTTAGAAATAGTACTGGTCGGGCAGGTAAAAAATGGTTGAGATTGTTTATGCAACGCCATCGTGAATTATCATTTCGAACCCCTCAGGCAATATCAGCGGCCAGAGTAAGAGGCTTCACAAAACACAATGTGGAAGAATTTTTTGATATTTATGAAAAACAATTAGAAAAAGTGGGATCTTCTCCGCAGAAAATTTTCAATGTTGACGAGACTGGAGTCAGCATTGTTCAACATAAAACATGCAAGGTTATTGGTTTAAAAGGAAAAAAGCAAATCGCTAGCATTCGTCTGCCGAACGTGGATCACTAGTAACGCTTGTTACCTGCATGAGTGCTGCGGGGCAATTTATCCCGCCTCTGTTCGTTTTCCCAAGGAAGAACATGAAGCCTGAACTCATGAATGGAGCTCCCCCGGGATCTATTTCATCATGTCATGTATCAGGGTGGATTCAAGGAGATAGTTTCACGAAGTGGTTACATCATTTCATAGCAATCACAAAACCTTCAGTTGAAAATCCTGTGATCCTCATTCTCGACGGCCATTATTCGCATACACGTAACATAGATGTTATCAATGTTGGAAGGGAAAATGGAGTCATCATCGTCTGTCTACCCCCTCATTCAACTCATAAAATGCAAGCGCTTGATGTGGCTTTTATGAGCCCGTTCAAAACTTATTATGCTCAAGAAATAGAGACATGGTTAAGAAACAATTCTGGGAGAGTAGTGACTGCATATCAAATAGCTGAATTAGTATGTAGAGCCTATGCTCGTGCTGCAACCATTCAGACAGCGATTAATGGTTTTAAAAAAACCGGTCTCTTTCCTTGTAACAGAAACGTCTTTGATGAACATGAGTTTGCCATAGAAAACCCAAATGTTGAAGTTTATGAAAAAGAAAGAACAGCAGACAGCGATTTCGAACCTGTGCTATCCGAAAATATTCCTCCTAGCTCACAAAATTTAATCAACCCAAATCAGAAACAATCAACTCTGTCCACGAAGGCAAACACATCTGTGTCTCAATTTATAAAACCGACTGATGTAAGTCCTTTACCCTCCTTCAAGAATCGTAAAAATGTAGCTAGTGAGAACGCAGGGGAAAAACAAATAGAAGGTAAAAAGGGAAAAGCAGTTCTGATTACTGGATCCCCTTACAAAGTAGCCCTTGAAGGATCTCTGGAAAATATTGCAAAAAAGAAAAAGCCCGTCTTAAACACTTTATCACAGAATTCTAAAAAAAGCAAATATAAAATAATTGACGAACCACAACCATCGACATCTGGAGCCAAAAAGGTAATTAGAAAAAGAACAAAGCCTGCAAAAAAGCAGAAAACTCATGACAGCTCTTCAAGTTCCTCAGCTGAAGAGCTCATTTTAACGGATGAATCAGATGAGCATACGGCAGATGCTGACGATGCCGAGTGCATGGTATGCCTAGGATTGTTTTCAGAAGACACACATGGCGAGGAGTGGGCAAGATGTAGTAAATGTTTCAAGTGGGGTCACGAGAAGTGTACGGGATTTAAAAAGAAGGCTAAATTTATTTGCGCCGAATGTCTTGAATGAATAGATTATGATTTTTAATTTTAATTTAATTTCTTTTCATTTTTTATTTTAATTTTAATTATTTTTTATACAATATTAATTATTTTAAAATTTGATTTTTAGTCCTTTAAATGTCATTTGAGTTTTCTACAAATAAATATTTTCTATATTGCATAGTTTTATTATATTTTTAACATTATTATCCTAAAATTTTTATGTATCCGAAATTAAGACTCCTTTTTCTTTACTCCAAAAACATCATGATTTTGCAAAAACAATATTATTTTCTTTTTCTTTACATCAGGATATTTGACGTTTTGGGATCCTAAAGTACACTATTTATAGTAAGAAATAATGTCACATCCTTAGCCAAAGGTTCAATATTTTTAATTTTACACATTAAAAACAAAATGGTATCCGAAATATAGCCACCTTCCTCTATGAAATTTCCGATTTGTACTGAAAAATTAAAAATAGTTTTTTTCTAAAATGTAACATATTTATTTAATCAAAATATTTATCCTCATTATCTATACATTGTTGCCATCTAATCGGAAGTTCATTTATGCCTTTGCGATAGAACTCTGGGGATGTAGATTCGACAAACTGTGTGAAAGCATTTTGTTCTGCCTCTTGGGAAGAAAATTTTTTACCACGTAGAAAATTGTCCAAATCACGAAAAAAGTGGTAGTCCGTTGGAGCAAGGTATGGCGAGTACGGAGGATGACGTATGGTTTCTAACTGCAGCTTCTGTAGAGTTACAACGGTTTCTCGTGCAGTGTGAGGTCTTGCGTTATCATGGAGGTGAAGATCGATTCACGAGTCGGGGCTGCTTCACTGCTAGTTTCGCCATCATTGTTCGAAGTTCGGCACAGTAAACATCTGCTGTTATTGCTTGACCAGACCTGAGAAAGCTATAGTGAATAACACCATGAATAGACCACCAAACAGTTACCATTACCTTTTTATTGGTAAGCTTTGCCTTATGGCATTGTTGCGGCGTTTGACCTGGGGTCAGCCATTGCATTTTTCGCTTTCGGTTATCGTAAAGAATCCACTTTTCGTCACATGTCACAATTCGATCCAATATTCCTTCATTTCTGTACCGATTCAACAAGGCAACGCAAGTTTCAACACGCGTTTCTTTCTGCAGATCAGTCAAATCATGAGGCACTCATTTTTCATATTTTTGTATCTTATTGATTTGATGCAAATGAGTCAATATTGTAGGTAAGGTAACGTTAAACCATGCCGCTAACTCCTGGGTAGTTTGACTCGGATCGGCTTCCACCATTCAGCATTCCTTCAATTCAGCGTTATTCACCTGTGTGGGCCGGTCTTCCACGTGGTTCGTTCTTCAAGTCGAAGTTTCCATTACGAAAGCGTTTAAACCAAAAACGCACGGTTCGTTCATTCGCAATTGAAAGTCGAAAATCGAATGTTGCACATTTTTTAAAACAAGAACCTCATAGGTATCATGTGAAAAAAGTTTCACTCGAAAATCTCACACCATGAAGGTTTTATGTCAATTCAAAGTATCTATTACTATAAAACGGCAATTTCATACTTTAACCCCTATTAATTGCAGTATTCGCACGGTTCACACGCTAGTGAACTTTCAGAATCAATAGGTCAATACAATTAAGTAATAAACAACCATTGATATCTGACCTTTGACTTGGCTAACAATATTATTGTCTTAAAATATTGGTTGATTGTATATTTAATTACCGTTCCAATCTTTTATACATTTATTAGTGTGCAATAATGATACTCGTACTAAAATATGCAAAATGAGTTCTTTGTATAGGCCTGGTAATTTTTATTATCTTGAGAGTTAATTCTAACTTCTTTTTAACAGCTTCGTTGATTTAAGAGTTCGTTTTTCTCCTTTTGGAACAAGTGGATGTTCGATAATTGCGACTACACCAGCCATCCCAGTTTCTCCCAGAAATACAAAAGCTTTTGGTTTCCGGAAGGCCTCCGGGAGTGTTTGTATAGTGATGTTCGCTCGATGCACATGGGCTGGTGTTTCCATGCTCGCCATAGAGGACTGTCAGTTGTACTCGTACATCTATACTAACAATAATATAATAAAGAGAGTGCGAATTTTGTGTGTATGTGGAGGGTAATCTCCGGAACCACTATTTGAAAAATTCTTTCACCATTTGAAAGATACAATGTGCAAAAATTTGCCGGGCATGCAATATAATATAAAGATGTTTGTTTAATGGACGAAAATCTGTAAGTGTCCCATCTGTTACATCTGTCTACGTAAGTTAGTTAAGTCTAGTTGAACATCTGTCTAGTTGAAGAAGTTGTTTAGTGAGATGTGGATTAATATCTGGCAGTATATCCCGTGCTTGCCTGCAGTTTAGAGTATTATGTTTACAATTTTTTCCCCTAGAATCGTTAATGAAACTGTAGACGTGTCATAACGAGTTTACGGAATTAATAGATGCCATATATGTGATGCGTTTGCATACTATTACGAGATATGCCGTCATTGTTTAATATCAATGTTGAATGTCAAATATGTAAATCGTATTGAAAGTTTAGAAAAAGTAGTGGTGCAGATAAATTTTATATTCAAGTTGATTTTGTCCCCGTGAATTTTTTTATTTATTATCTTCATAACTTTTTTCCGATTTGGTTTACTATTATACTCCTGTTCAAGTTAAGAAAAAGTGATGTCATCACTATCAGTCAATGTGATTTCACCTATTGTCCAACTACGACATGGAGCGTTCCTCGATTAACCAATATAAAATATACCTCGAGTATAAAATCGTTACTGCTACATTCCCGTTTGTCATATTCTAACGGCTCATTTATGAAAAATATCCTAAATACATCCTTTAGGTTTAATATCATATCTAGGATTTCTAAAGTTATGAATTCACTTTACGTTATTTATGGTATAAAGAATATTATTATAACTGAATTTCTGTGAATTTCATAAAACTGGGCGTATTCGTTTTTGGCCATTATCATGAAGCGGCACGCACATTTATATGACACATCTCGCAACCAGAGTAACGTCTCCAGAGTACGTACTTAGGTGACTGGTTTGTTTGTTTTGATTCAGGAAGGTACGACAGGTGTGGTTCTGGTTTTCATTTTTGAATTTTTTCTGGAATTTAAGACAATGTATTTTGCTGGGCAACCGATCGATAGAGACGATCTGCAGCGGCGCTGCTTAATAGAATAGACACGGGTAGATGTCTACGTAACATAGAATTTTAAAAAGCCTCCATTAAATTCATGTAATAACTATCTTTGTTTTGAACAAGTCTTTAGCAGATAGATGCACAATTTGCATAATTTTTAAGCCTATCTGCCTAAAGATGTCTCTTTAGACCGTATTCCTGTTTATTTGACAATGTTAAATGTAGTGAATAATTTTTCAACATTAGCCTCTAATGCAGTGGTCGTCAAACCTTTTCGGTCAAGGGCCAATAGTGACAATGGGGAATGGCAACAGCTCGTGCCGCATACATCCTTGTCCTCACTAATATATAAAAACGAAACGATGTCTGTTTGTTTGAAACGCTTTCACGCATCAACGGGTGGACGAATTGTGCTGAAATTTTGCACCGACCTTTCCGGGGAGCACGAAAAGGACATAGGCTACATTTCTTCCCGGGAAAATTCTGCGTGATAAACGAAAATTCGTGGTTATCACTGGGGGCGTAGGCTAATCTAATAAATATATTTGTTTATTCGCTATAACTTAATTGTATTTAAAATCTGTTTCCGTAGCTTTTAAATACAACTAAGGGTCGAGGGCCGCACATATAATTGATTCGGGCCGCAGTTTGACGATCACGGCTCTAAAGCCTATAATTGATAATTGACGTACCTTGGCCTTATAATTGATAGTAAGTTTAATTGGAAGCCCCAAGACAATAAAGTCTGTAATAAACTAAGGTCCTTCCCGTCTACTATAAATCTCACTAAGAACCGATTATCCTTTAAAACACGCCTAATGTTATACAATGCACTAGCTGAGTCAATAGTAGCTTATGGTAGTTATGCTACAACGTATAAATCTTACTTAACCCGGCGTCATGGGGGTGGAAAATTGTTACACGGACGTGGGGGTGGGTCATTATTACCCACATGTTCATTATAAGATATTTCAGTATTTATTTAAAGAAATGAATGTTATTTGTTTACAGCATTATTGTACTGTTATTTAAGAAATAAAACACAACATTTTGTAATAATATAAACTTGTAATCATAGTAACAAAGCTTTGCAAAAAAATACTTGAAAAAATCAACAAAATTGGCTTCTTCTAGCGTAATCTCACTTTTTTTTAATTAATTATCAGTCTTTAAATTTTTTATGGCACTTTTATGAATTAAACTATTGTATCTTTAGAAAAACATAACAAAACATTAATCAGAATCATCGTTGTAAATGCAATCGGCGCAGAAAGGTACTATATGTTCAGGACAAATATGTTAGTTGCATCCTTGACACACATGAGTTGTTTTGCGGTCCTTTTTTGCAGGACATACTTGGCACCTTTTACGAGCATTTGCTTTTTTTGCTGGAGGCTCCTCTGAAGGTTCGCCAGCACATCGTCCAATTTTTTTACGCAATTCTCGTGGCAAACGTGTAACATTCTGGCGGACTTTCAAATGTTCACTCACAAGAGCAAGGCCTAGATTCTTCAAATATCAACGTCGCTTTTGGCTTGATACATTATTTAAGCGATTTATTATGAGTCCGTTAACAGCAGACATGTTCAACATGGCATAAAAAATTGTCAGAGACCACTTCTTTGAATTACGACACACGTCGTATGTAGCGCATAGTTCATCAACTACATCTACCTCACAGTTGGTCGTGTTGTAGTAGGTGTTGATTTCCGGTTTTTTCTTTTCACCAGTTGAATTATCAATAGTGTCATCATGGTGCAGGCTTGATATGAGTAGAACTATCTTATTTCTTTTAGGTATATGAGAAACAAGAGTTATGTCTTTTTGGAAAGCAAATCGGAACGCAAAAATATCAACTCCACGAGATTTTGTGAATTCAGGTGGGATTTGTTTTTTGTTCTTACGCACGGTCCCAACTGATGTCAACTTGTGTTCTTTGAGTAAATGCTGAACAAGTTCATAGCTAGTAAACCAGTTATCAAACGTCACGTTACGATTTGTTTTGGAAATGGGTTGCACAATGCGATCCACAACATCATATGGTTTGTTGCTTGTAAAATATGGACCATCAGGCTGCTTTCCAGGATATATTTCAAG
This sequence comes from Sesia apiformis, assembly GCA_914767545.1. NCBI lineage: Eukaryota > Metazoa > Arthropoda > Insecta > Lepidoptera > Sesiidae > Sesia > Sesia apiformis. Next base: position 5,493,539 of record OU611968.1, read on the forward strand.
GTTTTTGATGTATAAGTTTCGTGCTGGCTTAGATGGTATGTATTGGCGAAATTTACATCGGCCTCTAAAAGCTATGAGCATTTCATCGATAGTTAGGCAATCACCTGGGATGTAAGATGTTTTACAGTTTTCGATAAAAGCTTCAAAGAGAACTCTTTGAAGCTTTTATCGAAATATATACCCCACCAATAGAGAATCAATTGGCACCAATTAGAGAACTCTAATTGGTGCCAAATTATCTAGTAGTTTCCTTTGTTCACGAGCAGAAGCGTCGTCAAACGTCAAGCAGCTTTGGATGAAATTAAAACGTTGTTTAGACATTACAAGTCCAAATATTTCTACTCCAGTGTCATCGTTAGCCCACAGGTCACTCAAATTCTGCCTTCCAGAGCGGTTAAGACCAGCTAGATACTGAAGACCTACAAAAGCTTTCAATTCTGTCATGCTGCATTCTTTTATATGTGTATATTTTGACAAGTTAGTACATGATGCAATTTTAGGTCTAATGCGTGCGTTAGTATATATAAGAACCTTTTGCAGCATATCATCAGTGAAAAAAAGGCTCCAGCACTCAATTTCAGACAGAGCAGACTTAGCTTCTGGTGCTACAGCTGGCAACTGGTTAATTATATTTTCGGCTCTGGTTCGAACATTCTGTCGAAGAGGCGTCTTACACCAAGCTGTACCATCTTTATCAAAATATTGTCGAATGTACTTATGACTCGAAGAACTTTCTGAGCTTGATGAAGCATGCTCTTCCTGCGGCAGCGGTTGATTGGCGACAGACCGTATTCTACTCCTGATTGTAGAGAGCGGGATGTCGTCATCACCGTCTGAAAACTCATGCTCTGTGTCGCTAGGCTGACTACGCTCACTTATATGATCATCTTCTTCAGCGGACTCCTGATCAGACGGCATGACATCCGCATCAGATTCTTCAAGAATTGCTAATATACGCCGTCTTTCTATTTCTTTTCTATTCATTTTTATTGAACTACCGACAAAATAAAAAATTAATGAGATAAAAAGTAACGAAAAATCCCAATAAATACACAAAATACTAATAATAAGTACCAAAAGCAATAAATGATTAAAATCACATGTGGGTAAATAGTTACATTGAATACGGGGATGGGTCATATTTACCTTTTTCAACTTAAGGCACGTGTAGCTCCCAGCACAGTTGCTGCCCGATTGGTTTCTCGTCAAAAACGCATAGAGGAACTCGACAATTCCAGCTACTGAGAAGAACGGCAACGTCGCATGCGTAGTTTTAAAATTATAGGCAAACAAAAAACTGGCGGGTCATTTTGACCCAACCCTCATGATGCCGGGTTAAATAACATCTTTCGACTACAACAAAATCTTAAAAACAATTGTTCCCACCAATATTAAACTAAAATATGTCAACAATGACCTTGAACTATTTAAGCATTGCAATATTTTACCGGTTCATATTAAAAGCACATATAATATACTAAAAGAACAATATTTCAATACCAAAATTCAAACATTAATATCACATCCTGTAGTTACACGTGGTATAACACAAGCATTTGGTAATCAACACCGTGAACAATATATACGGTCAGCGGACCAGGAACTAGATCTTAAATTTAAAATAAATATCACCGAAAATAATTTAAAATATAAATTAAGAAGATATTTCTTGTCCAAATTATGATTTGTTCACTGCTCACGGGTAGGTTTTTAATGTCTCGACTACTGATTTGAGCAGTACTTGTATCTTGTATCTCAGTGCGAGGATCTAATGCCGATTGGTGAATGTTTCATATGGCCCAGGTTTTCAATTTTAGAGCATGCAGGTTTCCTCGAGATGTTTCCTACTATTTCTGAACACGATGATTTAATCATTTTCAGAGATACTCGTTGCTCAAGCATGTCCAGTTTAAGCAGTCCCTTAAAACGTTAGTTAAACAGCTAACAATTAGCTTGTCCATTACACAAACCCACTTACGACTCACTCACTTTGTTGGATGGACTGTTTTATGAAACTTATGAACATGTTGCTCACGGTACTTTGTCATCGCCCACGTACTGTCAAGGGTCGTCGACATAGAACTAACTCACGCCGATTGCTCTCGTAAACCAAATTTACCATTTAGAATCCTAATAATTTAATACAGTAGCGGTACATAACAAATATTTCACATCTATGTAAGTACGTATATTATATGTAGTACAAAAAAAACAGATGTTAGTGCATGTTGTTTTTTTTTTTTGTAGGGGGAAAGTGCACGCTGCATTCCCACAGCCACTGGACGCACTCGACACGTTTCTCCTCTCTCACAGAAGACTACCTTGAAATGTACTGCATTTCCTATTTTATCGTATTTCCCCAATGTGCGTACGTGTTTCGGTAGTGACTGACATATGCCAGAGCCTATTCCCATCCCATCCTATCCCTCCCCATTTACCCAACCTTTTCTCCCAATCCATTCCTTAATCTCCAAAGATAGGCAACGCATCCGGGGCCGTGCCAACATTTGTAATTCTGGACTGATGTTTGCATTTTTTCTCGGAATGGCTAAATTCTTGTGGCCCTAATGGCCTTTCAAGAGTCACCGGACATGTCTAGTTTGGGCGAGCGCAGAAGGCGCTCAGCCAGAAGCAAAGAGTGTGTGCAGCAACGACCCTAAGGGCTCTCCCGCCGGTAGACCGGCGGAAGAAACAGACCTCAGCTTAAGGCGTTGCTTTGGGAGGGTACGGCGGGATCGCGAGTCTGTGAGAAACGCCCAGGCACGTGCCGATATCTGGTAAAAGTGTTGGCTGAAGCCGGTGTGCGTTCACAGTGTAGCGAGGGTGACGTCCTCGTCTCTGCCGGCGGGGACCATGTATATGTGTAGTGAGTCTGTGAGACTGATGTTGGCATGTATCGTGGATGTCCATGGGCGACAGTATACGCTTACCATCATTTGGACTGTATGCTCGTCTGCCCCCTTGTTTCTATAAATAAAAAAATGTTTGTTTATTATTTTACTTAACATTTACAAAATAAAAGGTACATATAGTTTAATTTCTTGGTGTCATAAAACTGTTTGTCACGGCACTGCATATTCGCCTGTAGATACATTGTGATATATAACGTTAAAACGATTTTTAAATTAGAAAATCTCAAACTAAATCCATACCGACAATAAGGTCCTTTTGCTCACATAACGTCACAATTATCGTGTAGTACGTGAAATTATACAAGTACCGTAACCAGCTCTTATCGTCCACTTCTGAACATGGAACTTCTCGTCTTGTGTATAAGGAATGTTTGGCCTTAAAACCCACGCTAGCCAAGCAGATTGGCAAACCCACTTCTTTAGAGGTGATATATTTCCTCTTGGCTTGTGGTAACGACTTTATTATCTCTTAGTCTCCTTTTACGACACCCACGGGGAAAAATGTGGTAGTGCTATTCTAAAGCCAGCCAACACCACGCAGCCAGGCTGACTGACACCACACGGCCAAGTATAGTACAAGTACAGTGTAGTAACAATATGAAATAACACAAATAAATTTGTTGCAGCCCAAAAGACGCTTCAGATCTTCAATATCGAGATGAAGTCCAAGATGAAGGCGCACACCATGACTGAGGACGTGGTGTTTTGGAAATGGATCTCACTGAACACCCTGGCGCTCGTCACCAAGATGTCGGTCTACCACTGGTCGATGGAAGGAGACTCCACCCCCGTGAAGATGTTCGACCGGCACTTGTCACTCGCTGACTGCCAGATCATCAACTACAGGACTGATCCGAAGCAACAGTGGCTTTTACTCGTCGGTGAGTTATGGCTTCACGTAATTCGATAGCATTCACTGTCCTTGAAACTCATGGTTGTTTATTTGATAATTAAAAAATAAAACAGACCCACTTTAAAAATAATTTTTAAATTTTATTAGTAAATGCGATAAATATGAAGTGTATCTTAAGGATAATATATAAACGGGGCGATTATGTTATTACTGTGTTAATGACGCTATTATATAATAGTACGTATTACAGGTAAGGTGCAGGTAAGAGTACCTGTGAATTCTATAATTCAGTATTTCGGTCATATACTCTATTATGTAGACAAATTCATTTAGCTAACTTTTGAAAGGGATATGTTTGGCACTTTTTGGAGCATTGTCTTTTCTAGCATCTATTCCATAACAAGTGGCACCTAGTCAGAATAATAAATAATCATCTATTATGATTACGAGTCTTCGTTACAAAACTTGGTATTTGTGTGTAGCGAAACAGTCAAAATCGGGGCTATCTGTCACACACCTTACGACTTAGCATTTAATTAATCATTTTGGCGACCCTACCCTACTAATGTGCGCCGAGCCTTTGCCCCTAATTTGTGCCAACATGAGTAATACTAGCAGTGCCCGCAACTTCAAAGACGTTAGGAGTACCTATATGTGATTAGCTTGTTTACCGTGAGAACTTTGTAATGGATCTGGATAAAAAGTACTCTAATTGTTAACCCGACACATTAGTTAAAACTATGCGACCTTTCATTAATATCCGTCCAGAGATTTTTTTGCGTGACACGCGTTAAAATTAAAAAAAGAAAGTTCTTTTGGGCTCTGTATCATTCATAGTGTACACAACAATGATTTTTTTAAATCAATATACACTGCTTAGTACTTTTTATTATATTTTTATTTTATATATACTATATATGACGAAGCAGGTGCCATAGGATTGTTTTTAAAAACTGTGACGTCAGCAGCATTGCTGGCATCATGACTTATTCTATTAGAATGAGTATCACTCATAATTAAAACTACGATATACTACAGTAAAACACAGGATGGTAATACTTAGCTATGTATTCGGTTCTGCTCGAACTCACAATACAGTCTGTGCCGCGGCACGCTCGTTGTGACAAGACCGGGGCGATCACGTGCCACGGTGCGCTCTGATTGCCTGTTCCGTAGCATGTGGTTCCCGCGTCGATTAATCTAGAGTCTAGACGTTACAAAACTAAACTAATCGATGTATGAAATAATAATTAATTAATCTTAATTATTAAATTAATGTTTAAATAATTTTACAAACCCAAATAAGTAAATTAAATGTTTACAATTTGTTCATTGACATTTGTTATTCAACAAGTATCACAGACAAACTAACAGACACAGATAAACTTACTTTTAATAAAACTAATTGTCTTAATTACAAAATATGAAGTCGTAATAAGGTAACAATTATTACTAGATAATGTAGTAAAAGTAATACATGTTATTATTTTTACAAGAACCCTGGCACGCCGTTGCGCCAATATATGTATAGATATTTTTCCCGTTGGTAGGCATATAACTTGTAAACATGTAAACGGGCTGCATACGGGGCCTAGGCCAAAGCACAGACATCTGAAGATCCGAATACCACCGACTTGAGGAAGAAATTTAACGCTGTCTCGAGGTGCAGTAAGAGGATCACTGTCGGGGCAAGGAATGAGCTCATCCGCAGAATTGGCGATCGACTACTAAGCTATCCTTCTGGATAGCTTTCTGGTCACTCGCCAAGGCTGCTGCGCCAACTTCTGTCAGTCGTTTCTCCCACCACTGCGGAAACCTGATGACTCACTAGCCCATGGGGTGAAGGAGGAAGCCGATATCCTGGGCCATTTCTTTGCCTCAAACTCGACTGGACGATAGAGTTGCCTCACCGCCGTCTATCACGCGGTGCACAAGCTCCATGCCGGAAATTTATTTCACCCAGCGTCAAGTCCGGCGAGCTCTAGCATCTCTTGATATCCGAAAGTCGAGTGATCCAGATAGTATTCCAGCAGTAGTATTCAAATTATGCGCTCCGGAGTTATCTCTGGTGATTACGTGACTACTCTCATATTCCACAAAAAACTTCCCATCGCCATGGAAGGTAGCTCGTGTTCACCCTTTGCCTAAAACGGGTGATCGCACCGACCCGGCCAAAAGCGATCCCCTCCTCTCCAAGGTGATGGAGTGTATCATAAACACACAGCTCCTTGGGTACCTAGAGGATCACCAGCTGATTACCGACTGTCAATATGGATTTCGCCATAATCGCTCGGCTGGTGATCTTTTAACGTATTTATCACACAGCTGGGTTGACGTCATCGAGAGTAGAGGCGAGGCTCTAGCGAATGGGAATGCGAATGGGTTGCCAGTTTCCTGACTGGACGCATCAGAGTTGTTATCGATGGTAGGTGCGTCCCGCAAGGCTCCGTCCTATCCCAAACTTTGTTCCTTCTGCATATCAACGATCTGTTGCGAATTGGTGACATACGTTGCTATGCGGATGACAGAACTGCGGGCGCCTTGTACAGGGGCCGCGCCAACATCCCTCGGGTCGAAGTGGAAGAGAGTCGCGTCAGGCTTGTCTGAAATCGAAGACGCTTTAGATCTAGTCTCGCTTTGGGGTTCTCTAAACCTAGTGGATTTCAACCCCGCAAGTCTGTGCATTCACCGCTAAAAAGCCCCCTTTGTCGTAGCACCTCGCTTTCAAAACATACCTCTTAAGATTTCGGAAGGTATCGGGTTCCTTGGTGTCGATATTTCCAGCAAAGTAGAATTTAGGGGTTATCTGGAAAATAAAACCAAAATGGCCTCCATAAAGCTCGCTGAGCTGAACAGAGCGAAGCGGTACTTCACCCCTGGCCAACTCCTAACGCTCCAAAAAGGTCAGGTTAGGCCCCATATGGAGTACTGCTCACATCTATGGGCCGGGCCACCGAAATATCAATTGGTGGACCCATTTGACTCCATCCAACGTGCTGTTCGAATTGTCGACGATCCCACTCTCACGTGCGGTTTAGAACCCCTCAGCATTCGTAGAGACGTTGCGCCTCTGTGTGTTCTACCGTCTGTACAATGAGGAATGCTCTGAAGAATTTTTCAATATAATTCCCACCTCGGATTTCTACAACCACACCTCCGTCACAGACACGAGCTGTGGAACGAACTACCTCAAGAGGTCTTTCCATTAAGCTACGATATGGCGTACTTCAAGAAAGCTGTGAATAGGATTTTGCAAGGCTGGCGGCGCAATCGCATGCTCCCTGGTGTTGCAGGTGTCCATGGGCGGCGTTAACACTTACCATCACGCGGTACGCTTGCTTGTTCGCTCACTTCACTATAAAAAAAATGTATCTTATTCTCTTCTAAAACCTTATTTCCTTCGTGCAGGTATCTCAGCACAGCAGAATCGTGTAGTAGGCGCTATGCAACTCTACTCCGTAGAGCGCAAATGCTCACAGCCCATTGAAGGCCATGCGGCTTCCTTTGCCACGTTCAAGGCAGAGGGAAATGCTGAGCAATCAACTTTATTCTGCTTTGCTGTGAGAACAGCGCAAGGCGGGAAACTACACGTTATTGGTGAGTTATTTTTCTATCTTTCTTATTAATATTGTACCTATAGGCAAAACTAAAAAAATAATGCGTTTTAAAATGGTTACTGAATAGATTAAGATTTTCAGCATTATGACAAAACAACCTGAGATCCAAAATGTGTGAATTGGCCTTTGACAATGTATCATACTGCGTTCTTTTTGAATTGTGAAAATTTAGATTTTGTAATAGCGATAGTTAATAGAACGTTTTATAACAGCAGAAATATGCAAATTTTGATTAAATTGTATACATTTATTTAATTGTTTTAAACTTTTGTTACACAGAGGTGGGCCAAACTCCAGCCGGCAATCAGCCATTCCCCAAAAAAGCTGTGGATGTATTCTTCCCAGCCGAAGCCCAGAACGATTTTCCTGTAGCAATGCAAGTGTCTCCCAAGTATGACGTGATATACCTCATCACCAAGTATGGATACATACACATGTATGACATCGAAACTGGAACGTGTATCTACATGAACCGCATCTCCTCGGATACGATTTTCGTCACCGCTCCTCATGAAGCCACCGGTGGAATTATTGGTGGGTATCATGAAATTATCTCAAAAGTTGATGGTATTTCCAATGTTATTAAACTCTTTTTTTTATTAAAGTTTTCAAAATACAGCATATTATATCTTTTTATCTGAAAAGTATTTTTTTCCCGTAAATACTCCTACGATTACTACTACATAAGATACTCATTTTTGTTAATGCTACGCAAATACATGTACTTTAGGAAAGTTACGCAATGAAGAGATATGTTATTTTACTCCACCTATAAGATGAAATTCTTTGAGAAAACTGTGAATAGAATTTTACAAAGTCGGCAGTAGTACTTTACTCCTAGTAATATTTACTAATAGTAATAGCATCTCCCCTATTGTTGCAAATATATATAGACTGGCCTAACTTAATGTCTTAACCACAATATGGTTCATACGACCCATATAGCGGCCATACCATTCATAACATTAAGTCATAACATTCGTCTGCCTTTTTTTATAACAAAGATAGTTAGAAACGAGCATATGTCGCACTTGGTGGTAACTGGATATTGTTGCCCATGAACATCGCAATACATGGGGACATCGCAACATCCGTCTAAATTGACAACCACTCGCACGCCCCTTGATCAGCTCCCTTCCTTTCGAAATATAACAGGAGGAGGAGTTTTCCACATTACATTCCTTAGGAGATGTGGCGAATAAGGAATTTCTACTTTATAGGGCAGGAGGCGAAGGATAGTATGGGATGAGATGGGAAATGGGCTCTGGCATATCTCACTCACTCCTGAAACACTAACAAGGTACATTTCCGTGCGTCCTTTCTTCTTTACTAAGAAAAAAAATAACATGAGTAATTGTTCATGCAGGTGTAAACCGCAAAGGGCAAGTGTTATCTGTGACCGTGGAAGAGGACTCGATAGTACCGTATATAAACACGGTGCTACAAAACCCTGAACTGGCGCTGCGACTCGCCGTGCGCAACAACCTCGCCGGCGCCGAGGACCTATTCGTTCGCAAATTCAACATGCTATTCACCAACGGACAGTATGGGGAGGCTGCTAAGGTAACAATCACGAGTATAGTGCATGGCGGGAATAAGTTGATAAGTCAAAATAAACTGTTTTCAAGGCTACAGTTTGAGTTTAGTGTTTATTTTTTCGCTTTGAATTGATGATTTGATTTTTATTATAAATCCTAGGTCATACAACGTGTTACGTCTTATTTAAAAACTTTAGGGCCTTTCTCACCATCTTTTGATAAGATATCAAGAGTTTTTTTTACTTTATCTCGTGATAAAGTAATTGTTAACAATCGGATAGATAAATTATCTGCCAATTAAATCCAGCTAATACTGAGTTTCTGATAAAGTATAATTGACTTTCTGATACTTTATCAGAAAATGGTGAGAAAGGCTTTTAAGTGTGGTCTCCACCAGCATTAGAATAGCACAATCCCATCTCTTCCGGGGGGCGTAATAAAAGGCTACTGCAGAATAACAAAACCGCCGCCACAAGCCCCGAGGAACTACACCACCCCTGGAACCCGCTCGACCAGTGGCCTTTTAAAGCTATACATCTGTCCTGCACAAAACAATGTGCATCAGGAAGCCCGTGTTCGACAGTAGACGTCAAGCCTAGGCGTATACGAAAATCCAGGCATAGGCGACGCAATGCAAACAGGTGTAGTGCAATTTTCTTGTGCGACAGAGTTAAATCATAGTACACCATATCCACATTTGAGAAACTGTGTAAGTCTAGCAGCATCAGTATCGAAACCTAAGTCAGCAGTAGGTTTTTCTAGTGAAAAGTAGCTTAATACCTGGAGGCATTCCCTAATAACTAACCTTTAGGTTGAACAGAGAGGCATGTGATAAAATAAGTATTTAAAATTTTATTTCATTTCACGAAAAAATATGATCGCTCGTGTTGACTGCACGCTGAAGACAAGTTGTACACATCTACAAGTTGTGGACTATTAAGCACCGCAGGCAGACGCAGCCACGTACCGCAGGGTCGTGTCGATGTGCTCACACATACCTTGTATACAAAAATCTGTTCTGTGTTGCGCTGTGTTGTCGTCTGCGTCTTTGTATAGCCTAGGCTAAAAGAGCCGATAACGGTGAATTGTTACTGTGTAATAATAGATCTTGTTAGTGGTTACCTAGTGTCAAATCCAACCTGTGGTTGTGCAGGTGGCGGCGATGGCGCCTCGCGGCATATTGCGCACGCCGCAGACAATTCAGCGGTTCCAGCAGGTGCCCACGCAGCCGGGGCAGACCTCGCCGCTGCTGCAATACTTTGGCATCCTGCTCGACCAGGCGCAGCTCAATAAGTTCGAGTCGCTCGAGCTCTGCAGGCCCGTGCTGCTGCAAGGTGACCTATCATTAACACGGATACCAATATGAGTAATCCACTTACAGAAGTCGCTAGATTGTCAAAACAAAACTACATAAAATGGATAAACTGTTTTGAATTTTCTAACGGAATAGTTAGAATCATTCTTGATTCATTCTTCGAATTCATCATTCTTAGAATCATTCTAATGTCGTCATGTATCGCGGATGCCGCACCTTCGCTCGTCTAACCTCCCCCACCCGGGTCTCTTGCCATAAAATATAAAACTATTGCACAGGCATAACATTTTATAAATCTATTATTAAACTATAATTAAATTTTATTATATGTGGAAATAAATAAATTGTCAAATCCCCTGCGCGGAATTTAAAAAAGACATATTTGTTAAATTTTCTCTGCAGGCCGTAAGCAACTTCTCGAGAAATGGCTGAAAGAAGAGAAACTAGAATGTTCAGAAGAACTGGGAGATCTCGTAAAGCAAGTGGACCCGACCCTCGCACTGTCTGTGTATCTGCGAGCCAATGTGGCCAGCAAGGTTATACAGTGCTTCGCGGAGACTGGCCAGTTCCAGAAGATTGTGCTCTACGCTAAAAAGGTAAGGGTATAAAACTTATATAAAAGAGACCTGAGCCTATATGACCCTTGACAATTATACAAATAAATAAGATACTAGAAATCAATTCTGGTACATGGTGTCCATCGAAGAACCCGTATTGGACCCCATTATTGATCCTGCGGCAGATACATGCGAGCATAGATCTCTCTATAACTCACTGAGAGGTATTTTTAAAGAATCTTTTTAACTTGCATTATTACTTGTGTTCTAATCTCATAGACAATCTCTGGAACAGTCTCGGAAAGTGCACAGTGCAACGGGTCGGCACTTTTAAGCTTCCTCAAATTTTTAATCAAACTTTTTAATTTATTTTTTCTTATTTTTCTATTACCAGGTGGGCTACACTCCAGACTACATCTACCTCCTCCGTTCAGTAATGCGAACGAATCCAGAGCAAGGCGCAGGTTTCGCTGGTATGTTGGTAGCCGAAGATCCACCTTTGGCCGATATCAACCAGATTGTTGATGTGTTCATGGAACAGAATATGGTGCAACAGTGTACTGCATTCTTGCTGGATGCGTTGAAGAACAATCGCCCCGAAGAAGGACCGTTACAAACCAGGTAAATATGTATTACATACTTGTAGAAAGATAATAATGATCAATGCACGCGAAATTTGTTGAAATCAATTCTTGATTCCTACTTATTATTTGCACATTTGCTGCATACTGCCTCAGGGTGAAGGGTGTTAAATCTCCCTGCTTATTGTGTATTTTATTGCATTTGTCTATAACGATGTTGTCTAAATTTTTCTACTGATAAGTAATAGTGTTCTCGACTATAGATAACCATATTGTATAACATGGCGCGAAACGGTAAGCTTCAGGCTGACGTACATAAAGCAATTGAATTTTAGCTTTTATTATACTAGCTGACGATCTCTTGCGTAATGACAAATTTCAATTAATGAAATGATGCATATGGGAATAATTTAACCTGTTGCCAATTATACAAGTAAGGGTCTAAAATTTAGCAGATAAAGTTTTACACCTATGTGAGACTACACAACTTCCATTTGCATGTTCCAAGGATTGTTTTGATGGACAGATTTATTGAGAGTACGCTATTATGTGTCCGTTGAGAATACATCGTGAGTCCGTTTTAAAGTAGGAATGTTAGCAAGCTAACCGATTTAATCCATGTGCTGCTTACTATTATTTTAATCCTTTTTCTAAATCCACAACTTGATCTCCTAAGGTAGATTCTAATTCTTACCGATGTCGGCATTGTGTAAAATAATAACCATAACCAGCATTTTTTTCGTTTACTGCTAGACACGGACCTCCTCACGTGCTTTGCCCTGTGCGTTATTGCTTAAAACAAGATCGCTGACGAAATGGGTTGGCGAGTCCACTCTTTTAGAGATGGTCTAATTCCTCAAGGCTTGTGGACCACCACAAGCCTAAGGGATAACAAGGGACTAAGTGGCCAATTCTTAATACCTGTAGGGTGTCATCAGTGGCGTGCGTTGTTTTTAAATTTGATGAACGATAGTAGCCATATGCAGGTATCTATATAAATACTGTTTTTAATGACTGGAATATATGAGGAGCACTAACAACACTAGCGATCGCCTGTGATTTGCCTATGCCAACGTAGCTTTAGTGTGGATATGTATTATTTAAATGGTATGTTCTGCTTATTTGGTTATTTGGGCGTGCATCTCATATGCACGCCTTGGGGTCCCATAGTCAACTAAGGATGTTTACATTGTAGTTTCCGTCAGTCTTTCTACAAAAGTGACAATATCATGTTGTTTGTGTGCAGACTGCTGGAGATGAACCTGATGTCGGCGCCGCAGGTGGCAGACGCGATCCTGGGCAACGCGATGTTCACGCATTACGACCGTGCGCACGTGGCGCAGCTCTGCGAGAAGGCCGGCCTGCTACAGCGCGCGCTCGAGCACTACACCGACCTGTACGACATCAAACGAGCTGTGGTACGTTCGTGTTGTAATTATATCACTTGTTGAACAGCTCTACAGCCCGGGGTGACGCTTGGCCTGATCCAGCAAGTTTTTCAGATCGTCCTGTCCTTGGCCTTCGCCCTCCAATCTGCACAAGTACAACGGATGACTTATAATAGTATTAATAGAAGGGATCTTTCAGTCAACTTGAGAATAACTGAGAGAAGTTAATGTCGTGTGAATGCACGTATCTATAAAACTCAACAAGGAGGGCGCTGGTTGAAGACGGGAACGCATGCGCGTCTTTTCAACTTGTTTTTTTTTTTCATAAATTGTATATTGGCGTTGATATTATCTTTGAGAAAATGTATATTGTAGTAAATAAATAAATTGGAATTAAAATTATCTGGATATCACCGACTCCTACATTATTGTTTAACAATATCAAGCTATATGACCTTCGACCTTCAACTGTTCTCTTCTGTATTAGTGGTTCTGTTGGGCCAAGACGCGCTTGACTGATCAAATAAAGAACAGCTTATAAGAAATAGCCCTTTAAGATATTATAACGAAAGCCAATAATGATCGGTATGCCTAAACATCAACCAGTTCTATCTGCAAAGTGGCGGCGAAACAACTAATTCAATAACAGTTTAAACTCAATTTTAACTTTTTTATTATACAGTTGATAGTGTATATTACAAAATATATATATTTTGTGTAAAATGTTCATAAAAGTTATATCAGTACAATCCTAATACAAATTAAAACTTGTTCATCTATTCCACAGGTCCACACCCACCTCCTATCAGCTGAATGGTTGGTCACCTACTTCGGCTCACTCTCTGTAGAAGATTCTCTCGAATGCCTCAAAGCGATGCTTCAAGCTAACATGCGTCAGAATCTGCAGATTTGCGTACAAATCGCTACCAAATACCATGAGCAACTGACTACTAAGGCATTGATTGAACTGTTTGAGAGCTTCAAGAGTTATGAAGGCCTGTTCTACTTCTTAGGTTCGATTGTTAATTTCAGCCAGGATTCGGAAGTACACTTCAAGTATATTCAGGTTAGTCAATATTTCTTTTTATTTTTTTATAAGTTTATTGTTTCAAAAATTTTTCTTAGTATATTTGATATATATCCCATACTCTCCTCTCCTATTGAATAGAAACTATAATGGTATAAAGTTAGTTTCTTATCTTGTTCTAATATTTACCTGACCTCTTTCCCCCTTTAAGGTGAAATAGAAAGTGTAATAAGATGAGAAAAATCAAGTGGACTATACGCTTGTCTACCACCTTGAAAAAAAACTTGATCATAGGTTAACCTACAAAAAATAGTTTCATTGTAACTTATCCATATTGGCACCATAAATGCTTTTAATAAAAAAACCTTAAGAATGATTTACAAAATTTCCTGGTACATACCAACTTATGTATAATAACTTAAAGATTCCATTAGTCCGCCAACAGATAATGCTCTACACCAAAAACTATACACAGGGAAACACTTCATACCTACCGACTGTTTTAATTACAGCAGATTAAAGAGACAGTATAATGTCATTAAGTTGATGACACGTTTTTAATGTAACCACTCATGATGAAAGTCAATGTATGATATTTCTGAACAGCGAATTGCACACAAAAGTCGCTTATTGTAGCCGAGGCTGCAGATCACAACTGTTTGAAATTTAAAAAAAATGTAAGTTAATAAGTGTTGCGCGTTTTATCGACCAGCGGCGCAATTACATGATCGGCTGTGTTACTGGAGTGTGGGAGACAACTCTAGTTTAAAGATACTTATCTAACATAAACAATCTACTGTGTCATCGTGTGTCCTTATAAAAATAATAATAATAGTATTATTTTTTGCAGGCCGCATGCAAGACCGGCCAGATAAAGGAGGTGGAGCGCATCTGCCGCGAGTCGAACTGCTACAACGCGGAGCGCGTGAAGAACTTCTTGAAGGAGGCCAAACTGCCCGACCAGCTGCCGCTCATCATCGTGTGCGACCGGTTTGACTTCGTGCACGACCTCGTGCTCTACCTGTACAGGAACAGCCTGCAGAAATACATCGAGATATACGTTCAGAAGGTGAGATGTCTAAGTGTCGTCTAAAATGTGTCTTTATATACGGGTTTGCGATAAACTTCAATAAAACTGATTTTCAGGCCCATTTTCACTTACTCATCTTTAAACTCATCCCATTTCAATTTACACTTAATTCGAATCATTGAATTTAAATTCATCCCATTTCACCGAAGGAATTGAAAAGGAATAAGGCTTTGACAACTTTTATTCACTGCCGTCACACCTTAACTTTTAATTCTGTCAGAATTGGAGGTTACTCTATTAGTTGAATGTGCCCGTGACTATGGGATGCAGCATCGTCCTCCCTCAAGGTCATCCTCGAGTTATATATCTTATGGTAACATGTAACAGTGGTGGTAACTACAACAACAATCAAACCTTGTCGCATCTGTTTGGAAGTTTTGCGACAATCTTTATCTTCATTTACTATCAGGCTCTTCCACAATTACTTGATTGAAGTGACCATTTAATGTGGGAGCCCCTTCTCAAGTATCACCTTTGTTCGTGTGACCCTAGTTCCTTTTACAGTCGAATAATCTTGACCTTGCTGCAATCTTGGTGTCCTTAGATATCCCAGGGTCTTTGCTCATTTAGATGTCACAACCTTGTCCTTCAAAATTCCTTTTTGTCAGCTTCCATATATCTTCTGTTTATGGGCTGACTGTTAATGAATAGGTGTTTGTTTAGTGGACAGTTTCCTGTTAAGATTTCTATTGTTATATGAAGGTTACCTTGCTTAATTGGAAAAGGTGCCTTGCCTTGGAAAAGGTTGAGTATAACTCGGGCAAGCCCATGCCTCTCGATTTCCTGCAGTTTGTGGTGATTGCTCATATCAGCGCTTATTTAAGCTTAATGTTGTCTGTTAAGCAGATTTTAGTTTGTTACTATTCCCAGTTCCTTAAACAAATGTTTGTCGTATTTCCAGGTGAACCCCTCGCGTCTGCCAGTCGTTGTGGGTGGTCTGCTAGACGTGGACTGTACAGAAGACATCATCAAGAATCTTATCCTCGTGGTGCGCGGACAGTTCTCTACCGATGAACTCGTTGAAGAAGTCGAAAAGAGAAACAGGTGATTAAATCGTTTACCGTAGCAATATTTAACCTTCGTCCACTCCGCACTTCCGTCGGTCTGCTGGCCTTAGGCTCATTGCTGCACACACATTTTGCTCCTGACTAAGCGCCTCCTGCGCGCTCGCCCTGTAAACCATACATGCCCGGTAACTCGAAAGGCCATTAGAGCCACACAAGAATTTAGCCACACCGAAAGAAAAATATTTGAACAACTACAAACTCCTTTGCATCTCATTATCTACTTAATAGGCGGTTGGGTGACGTTAACGGCAAATAAAACATTGAATATAACAATAAAAGCTCGCCAGCTTGCTTGTTTTACCACCGCGCGAATCTTTTCCGTTATTATCGTTAGCTATTCTGTAGATATAGTGAAAGTCAACTGTAAAAGTAGAATTATTACAAAGTGGCAATGTAGTTATTCCCGTATGTTCGAGAACGAATTTCATATGGTAAATAATTTTCGTGTTTATTACAGGTTGAAGCTGCTCCTCCCATGGCTTGAAACCCGCGTACATGAAGGGTGCAATGAGCCGGCCACACACAACGCGCTCGCCAAAATATACATCGATTCTAACAACAACCCGGAGAGATTCCTCAAGGAAAACCAATGGTGAGTCCACTTTTATAGTTCTTTATTACATCACAGGCAATGAATTCGAAGAAGGACGTCAGCTGAGTTTGATGAAGCATTGCTATTATTTGTTTGTTGAGGTTAGGCGCTAGTGACTCGGCAAGGTTAACACCGAATCCTCTTTAGAGATGAAAATTCTGAGGCGACAACATATAAAAGCTTCATCATAGGAATACCATAAAATATCATGCAAGTCAAAAACATCGTCAGTGAAATGTATAACATTTTATACACCGCAAAAGCAGGTATGCGTTTACGTTATGCACTGTGTGCATATGAGTGGCTTAGTATATGTTTTCTGTACATTTCAAATAAGACACACCTGGCTTGTGTTTAGTGCCTATCGTGACAGCCACTTTGTTTGGTCGCGTTGTCGTAACGATATCGGTAGGATGCCGGACAACCAGCCAATGAGAAGCGAAAATCAATAATATGCTTGAATTAAATTGTTGTATGGATGTTAGCAACAATTCATATCAATGGACTTGACAGTAATTTATCTCCAGGATTATATTAGTATATGGTTATTCTTGACTAAATTCACCGGCTCCGTATGCGTGGCGTACGAGCTCGTTCAGTGATACCGCGAATTCATAGCTGTCTGTAATATAATAACTCACTGTTAAGAAGCATTGACTAATAATGCTATATAACACGGATGTCCATTTACGGCCATTTCCACTTATCACCAGGTGGACACTTTGTTTGCCAATTTAATATTAAAAAAAAAATTGCTACGAACAATAAATATTGTAATTTGGCACCATGTCTTGGTAATGAAATCCCCAAACCCAATTCTAAAAACCTTTAGATACGACTTGCGTGCGTGGTTGGCCGTTCTAAGAGAAGCG
Source organism: Sesia apiformis (assembly GCA_914767545.1). NCBI lineage: Eukaryota > Metazoa > Arthropoda > Insecta > Lepidoptera > Sesiidae > Sesia > Sesia apiformis. The sequence goes on from OU611968.1 coordinate 5,510,948, forward strand.
CGAGCCGCACCTGGCGTACGTGGTGTGAGCGCGTTCAGTGAAACTGCGAGCTCATACTCCCCTGTAACAGCTCATTGTTCAAACGCATTGTCTTATGTAGCCTTTACTCACGTGCATTGGTGGCACATTCTATTTGCCACCAGGCAGACTTTAGTCTTCACTACTGTTATTGACATTTTCTAGCAGTCAAATTCCCCAATCCCAATCAATCATGGTGTGTAGGTACGACTCTCGCGTGGTGGGCCGGTACTGCGAGAAGCGTGACCCGCACCTAGCGTGCGTGGCGTACGAGCGCGGGCAGTGCGACCGTGAGCTGATCGCGGTGTGCAACGACAACTCTCTATTCAAGACACAAGCGCGCTACCTGGTGCGCCGCCGCGATCAGGACCTCTGGCTCGAGGTGCTTGCAGAGTCCAACCCGTATAAGAGGCAGCTCATCGATCAGGTTAGTACGCTGGAAACACAGGACTGCGATTCATCCATATCGAAGCCTGGGGCGGGTAGTGGGAGCGGAAGACCCGGCGTCGTCGCGATCCGCTATTTTTCTAACGTCTCCGCAGTTAAATGAAAGGACTAATTTAAATTTGATTTACAAGAAATTTCCCACTTGAAAAAAGTGTATTTTTTACTTGATATATTAATGACGTACAAACTACCGACGTCAAAACTATATAGTAACTATAAACTTGCTCTCACTCCCAGCGATAAACGCAAACTACCTTAAAACTCTCTGTTTCCACTTAAAATCCTCGCAAGTGTCGCCGAGAAATACGTTTCCCTCCCCGCGGACATTCCGACCACACCTCAGTCATACGTATGTCTGAAAAATACCCAGCGGATTCCACTGTACCACCCCGGACGCAGCCTAATATTTGAATTAGTTATTAAATTAAGAATTACTGAATGACTTGTGTTTGTGTATTTGTTTGTTACATTGTTAATAAGCAACTGTATGATTTCTGAATAAATAAAATAAATAGATTTGACCAAATAACAAACTTCATATTCTGTTGAATTGTTCAATTTACGTGCGTTTTAATGTTTGTATTAGAAGATCTCTTTTCATATTCCGTTTGCCTTTACTGAATGCCAATGTTTTTATCGTAGAACGTGTTTTTCGTAATTTATATTATAAGTGATTTTTTGTTAGTTTCATTTTTAAATGTATGTCTACAAACGACAAAGGAGTAGCATCAAGACAAACCTCTGAGTGGCTCTGAGGCATGAGTTTTTTACCTGCCAAACTCATGTTGTGTAAATGCGAGGCATTTCATTATATTTATTGATTAAAAAATATGCGCTCACGTCCGCCTAGTACTGTCTTTGAGACTTGAATAATTAACGATTTCTTTTAAAATTGTGTTGTACAACTGCATTATTGTAAAATAAATGAAAAGTTAGATAATTTTTTGCTACTTTTTCCAGGTGGTGCAAACAGCTCTCTCGGAAACGCAAGACCCCGAAGATATTTCAGTGACAGTGAAGGCGTTCATGACAGCTGACTTGCCGAATGAACTGATTGAATTGCTCGAGAAAATTGTGCTTGATAACTCCGTGTTCTCCGACCATAGGAATCTACAGAACCTGCTTATTCTGACTGGTAAGTTGTTTTGTGTTCACAGAAAATCTCTTATTGGCACATCTTTTAACACATCAGATAACGCAATTTTGAAGTTCATCCTTATATTTTGGACATAACAGTGGTAGTGCTATTAAATAATTCACAAATTCTTGCATTAATCAAATAGCTAAGATTTGGAATATATTGTCATTGTCCTCAGAACCACTTGTAACTTGGATTATTCGTTTACAATAGAGCCTTTAGACACGAGTGTTGAATTATTTTGTCACATCCATTGATATAAAAAAGCCTACATATACAGTTATTAGCATGGGCGTAGACACGCTGGGGCAGGTTGGAGGGCTTGACCCCGAACCCCCAAACATAGAGAAGAATAAGTAACAGACTTTCTGCATTACACTACCATTTAAATTATATTTTTTATATATATAAGAGAGATTATAAGAAACATTGTCAATTTATATATATATACACAAAGAATATGACAGACAAGCAGAAAGTCCACCTGGTAGTAGTAGTGGACATTGTCAGCTGTGGGATTGCACCATGCGCCCTCACTCTCTAGTCTTATATATTTCTAATTGTGAGTTTATTGTGTACAGCAATAAAGGCAGACCGCACCCGCGTTATGGAGTACATCAACCGGCTGGACAACTACGACGCTCCGGACATTGCCAACATCGCCATCAACAACGAGCTCTACGAGGAGGCGTTCGCCATATTCAAGAAGTTCGATGTTAACACATCCGCCATACAGGTGAGGCGATCATATTCACTTTATTAGACTAATTGAAAACATGTTTAGATACAGTAATCTGAATATTTTACTGGGTATACTTTACTGAAGTTTATCTCGCATTGTAAGTCTCGCTCGGATTACGCTAGCCCTTTTCTTTTCTTACCGCGCACATCCTGTGCCTACTCCCCCTAGTGTCAGATCACTGACTTTTAGTGCACGGACTCACTGACTTTCAGTAACTTCAGTAAAGTGCTCTAGTGCCAGTATAGTGTTCCACACTTGGACTGCCCGCGGTTTTCATTGTCACTGTTTGGACAGTCAGGCTCCCGCACCCCACCAAGCGTACTCCTATACCGTACTCCCGATATCCGTCATGTCAGTACATGTAAAGGCACCCAAACCAGAGCCTTCCGCGCAAACCAAGTCGGCCGCAGTGCCTCCCAATGCGGCATTTCCACCGCTACCCAAACCCGCGCAAGCCTGAAGGAATACTCCAGTCGCCTATCCCTAAATCCCAGCCGCTAAAGGCCACCTCCCCCCTAGTCCAGACTAGTTCTGGTCTAACGAAGGATCTGGCTCTAATCAGTGATTTCCACGGAGCCATCAACCTCCAGGAAATTAGAAACCTGGTCCAAGCCCTCAGGCTTTATAAATTCTTGAGCATTCTAGTTTCTCGTGATGTTTTCCATCACTGCCGCGCTAGTAATAATCTTTTAAAAAAATTATAACTTAATTAGAAACTATGAATAAGAGTCAGGAATAGATACTTCTGGACTAGTCCATCAACCCATCCTATGATCGGTTTACACAATTTACATTTACACAATTGAATCACAATTGAAATTCAATTGAAAGCGAATTAAACAGTACATGTGTTCTATGTCGTTTGTTTTATGTTCACATGTAATGTTGCGTCGCCACGCATAATGTTCAAGATACTGCAATTCACGAAGATATTCAATTACGCAAAATGTTCAACACGCAAAATGTTTAATACGCATAAGTAATATTTTACGTATTGAACGTTTTGCGAATGGATATTTTGCGTATTGAACATTAAGCGTTGCGACGTAATGTTTAGTTACTTACATTAGAAATGCATGTTGTATTCAATACGAAGTTTTATAGCTGTCCTTTTGTTGTTTCCAGGTGTTGATCGAACAAGTGAAAGACTTGGAACGCGCTTACGAGTTCGCTGAGCGCTGCAACGAACCCGGCGTATGGTCTCAGCTGGCGAAAGCACAACTACAGCAAGGATTGGTCAAGGAAGCCATTGACTCTTACATCAAGGCTGATGACCCTTCAGCTTACATGGACGTTGTGGCCACTGCTACCGAGAGGGAGTCTTGGGACGACCTTGTTAGATACTTGCAGGTATGTGGCTATCATTTGATTACATCAAAACTCGCTGCTAATAGAGACTGTTAGTACTTGGTCCGGAACACATCCTCGAAAATTCAGAAGACTGCCCATATATTCTTCCTTATCCAACACAAAAACTGATACCAATCAATTGTACTCCAGATGGCCCGTAAGAAGGCTCGCGAATCTTACATAGAGTCTGAACTGATCTACGCCTACGCCCGCACCGGGCGACTGGCGGACCTGGAAGAGTTCATCTCGGGGCCGAACCACGCCGACATACAGAAGATCGGTGATCGGTGCTTTGACGACAAGATGTACAACGCGGCGAAACTACTCTACAACAACGTTAGCAACTTCGCCAGGCTCGCCATCACGCTCGTGCACCTCAAGGAGTTCCAGGGTGGGTCCCTGACAGAAACTCAACCTTTACTTGTCAATCATAACAAGTAAAGGTTGAGTTTTTGTTTGATTATAGTAAAAATTGTGTATTGTGGGTTTTGTGGTTTAATTAAACTTCAAAGGACCTGGTGTTTGTGCCTAATGTTAGTGATAATCAAATAAAAGAATGAGACTACTGTCCTCGGTAAACCTACTATCACTTTATTGAGCGACTCCTGACTTGCTTCAACGTGACTGGGCATTGACTTGGCTTGGACATGATCGAGTCCATAGACATCCGTGATACATGCCAACATCAGTCCAGAATGACAAACGTTGGCAAGCCGCCGGACGTGCTGCCTACCTTTGCAAATTAAGGAATGGATTGGGAAAATGGGGAGGGAGAGGATGTAATGGGAATGGGCTGTGGCATATCTTACCACCGAAACACGTGCGTACATTGGGGAAATACGATAAAGTAGGAAATGCAGTACATTTCAAGGTAGTCTTCTATGAGAGGGGGGGTAACATGACCAGTCGAATGCGCCCAGTAGCTGTGGGAATGCAGCATGCACTCTCCCCCTACCAAAGACAACTTCTGTTGTCTATGTTAATCTATCGAAAATGTAATTTATTTGATTATCATGTAATCGTTATGTGCAAAAACACTTTAATAAACTATCACTATTAAACCACAAATACCCACAATACACTATTTTTACAATAATCGAACAGAAAACAACCTTTACTTTTGGGTTTCCGCCAAAAAGTGGACATTATCTACCCACTGTAATTCATTATGATATTTTGTCATGCTTGGGTGGTGTGTACGCAGGCGCGGTGGACAGCGCGCGCAAGGCGAACTCGACGCGCACATGGAAGGAGGTTTGCTTCGCGTGCGTGGACGCGGGCGAGTTCCGGCTCGCGCAGATGTGCGGCCTGCACATCGTCGTGCACGCCGATGAACTCGAGGACCTCATCAACTACTACCAGGTCAGCGGTATACATCTAATTAGCCCAGTCGTAGTCGTAGCTGCGCAATAGGTCCCGGGTTGGATCCTCGGATTATCGGACAAACATTTGTTTAAAGATAGGTGTTTGTTCGAGTCGGGATGTTGCACATGGTGTCTTCGTCCTTGTGTGTGGACCATTGAGTGTGGTGTTATTTATATAGTTCTTTCATCTCACGAAGGCGGGTTACACTAAGTAGTGGTTATACTTGCACATGTACATTGATTTAGTGTACACTTGAGTAAACTTGAGAACGCTCGGATGGCTTCCCGATGGCGCGCACTAAAATAATGAACATGTACCACTACTAAGTGTAGTCCACCTTCTTGAGATGAAAGAACTATAGATGTTTGTTTGCTTAGAACCATACATACATTCCCAACACTATATAGCCGGTCCCCTTAAAGAAAACAAATTAGAGCATTGCGACTATTTATTAGACGCGGACGGGACCAATTGGTAGTGCTCCTGGTCCCTGTATGAGAAATTGCAGGTTTGATTCCGGATCCGAATTTGGGTTTGTTTGGGTTGTTTGTATGTGTTTCTGAACTAATGACAGATAATATTTTTTATAGAAAGAAGACGGATAAGTATTCTGGTCACCTGGTGGTAAATGGATACATGAACACCAGCAATACATGCCAACATCAGTCCAGAATGACAAACTTTGGCACGCCCCCGGATACGCTGTCTTCCTTTACACATTTAATAATAGACTTGGAATAAGGGTTCGGAAAATGAAGTGGGAAATCTTAGTGTGCGTCATTTAGTGCGAGTTACCATTCGGCTACATTGTTATTTAACGTGAATGAAAGGAAAGCTGTGGGGAAAAATGTGCCTTCAAAGATTCATTCCATCAACACCCTCAGGGAAGTAGTACCAGACGTAGACCCAATGGTTGAAAAGTAACCACTATACAGACTGATAATAGTCTAGGTACAAATTGGTATAGTTGGTATCTGCAAGGTCGGCAGTGCACCCTCATACTCACTGGTGTTGCAAGTGGTAATATGGGTGACAGTAGCTATTTACCATCATGTGGGGCTGCTTGGCCGTCTACCTTCTTTAATATATGTATAAAAAAGAGTTAAGTATTAATTTTCCCTGAATCATCGATCGTATATCATACCATCAGCTCTCTCCACTGCTGGATATAGACTTCTCCCGTGGCTCTCCACTACACACAATCTTCTCATCCAACCACCATTGGCGAACTTCTTCAAGTGGTGGACCCACGTGGCTGGAGGGCGTCCCACACTGCGCTTCCTGGTACGTGGCCTCCACTCGAGCACTTGATCGCATAAAGTATAACTAACGATTAATTTCGTTTGTGCAGGACCGAGGTCATTTCGATGAGTTGATCAGCTTACTGGAAGCCGCACTGGGGCTGGAGCGGGCACACATGGGCATGTTCACGGAGCTCGCCATACTATACTCCAAGTACAAGCCCGCCAAGATGAGGGAACATTTGGAACTGTTCTGGTCACGTGTCAACATACCCAAGGTGAGAGGAACGAATCTGTTAATGTTTCAGTGAAATTCACAAATAGGTATCACAACAGGCAGATGACTTATTTAAATGACTTCACTTCCCCTGCACCATCTGTAATTATTGCGTTCTGCAGGTCTTAGATTTTAATCCCACAGATGAATATGACTAAGAAATTGGTTTAAATAAACTTATTGTCCAAAGTGGACTTGGTAACTCACAATGCCCTGCGCGGTGTTTTACGGTCTTTAATTCTTCTCATGATTATAAAGGGAGGCCTGTATCCTGTGAAGGGACTTGTTAGGCTGATATTCGGTAACTGATATTAGAGATTAAATGTTAGACATATCATGTACAGTTATACATTTTAAATGACGTTTCAATAATTATGTGATCAAGATATTAGAAAGCAATGTGTGAAATCAAAATATCTTGAAACTCATCTATTTACACATTTTTCACAAGAATCACATTAAAGAAAGTTACTTGCTGACATTGTATTAAAGAAAGATATTGTAATTATTTGATCATTTTTGTTCTTGCCAAATTGAACTTTAAATCTGAAGACCAAGGTAAAAAGTGACAAATTATAGTGTAGGAGTAATGACTTTATCATTAAAAGAGTTTATGGTTAAAAGTTTATAGGTATGTAAAAGAATTTGTATTCGTTAAAAATGTTTATTGTGACTGTTCTTTATTATTATGTTTGTTAAGTGAATGCATCCGATGCGTTCTGTATTCCAAAATGCATTGGCGTCCGTGCCGTAACTATCCGTGTGTCACATACGACACGATGTTGTGTACGGCCACAATGTAAAAATGTTAGGATATTCACTTCATCTACAGTTAACTACCCTATTGTTATACTGAACAGAAATTATAAATAATAGTTGAGTAGTCCACTTGCAAACACCGCTATTTGACCTTTTTACCGAATGAAGCTTATGCTGGACTTTCAATCATTGATAAAAAATACACTAAAAAATTAACTAATTTTATTTAATTCCTGAACTTATAATCGTAGACTACCTTTCCAATGATATTTTATTTTGTTAGTGCTCATAGATACTTCATTATACCTTAAGTTTTGTTTTGACAAACCAGCAACTTTTGTAAGTGTTCACTTATCGTTATTGTATAGTTTTGAGCCCATCATCCAGCAGGTTGTGTTTGTTGGTTGTAGGTGCTCCGCGCCGCGGAACAAGCACACCTGTGGTCGGAGCTGGTGTTCTTGTACGACAAGTACGAAGAGTACGACAACGCTGCGCTCACCATGATGCACCACCCCACCGAGGCCTGGCGCGAGGGACACTTCAAGGACATCATCACCAAGGTACACACATACATCTTTCATGAGATTTATTGACCATTTGCGGCATGTAGGTAAATGCCCACTATTTTTTCACGGAAGGAAATAGTCAAAACAACAAACGCCAATGGCGTGAGTCAGTCCCTGTATCATCTTAGAATAATCATTTAAATATTTTAGAATATAATATAAATGAAACGCGTCGATTCATATGTTACTGTTATTGTATGTTGCTAACATCCAAAAACAAACATTTTTTAAAACAATATTAAAAGCCTGGAAGTATGCCCAAACCACACAGTAGGAAGGAAGATTTAATAAAAAGATCTATAAAAAGAAATGTTTCGATGAAATTTGTACGGCTTCACGAGCCTAATGTAACAATATATGGTATAAACGTTGAAAGCAAAGTTAAAGGAGGGTTATGATTTTAGCAGTCTGTATGTATGTTAATCGTTCCCTCGTAGCTCCTAAACTATTCACATTTTGACAAATGAGGTGTCGTTGGATTCGTCTTGATGTTCCGCGTAACATAGGCGTCATTTTAAACCAACGAAAACACAGGTTGCAAAAAAATAACCGACAAATGTATCGTGTTTAGTATCAAATGAAAGGTTTTAATGTGCACATTCCAAAAGTGTATAATTTATATACATAAAAATATGCCATTTTCCCGCGAAAGTTTAAAAATAGTGATAGACCCCAAATAAGTTTTAAAACTAAAAACCCCACTATGCAAAAATTTTAAATAAGTTGGGTTGTTTAGGAGGCCTTTTACATATGGCGTAGTCGCACGTTTACAAACATAATAGTAACCCCTTTAAAACTATCTGTATTCATGTCTGACGTGCGACTGACTACGCCGTAGTATGTAAAAGGCCTCCCTCTTCAAAAGTTCTCCCTTGTTTCCACCGTCGTAATTTTGGAAAAATTAAAAGAAAGGACAAATAATGAGATAATGAGTTTCGCTTATCTCTTTAGAGTCTTAAGTGGAAACCTGTGCACGTTTCTCCCACCTTTGATTACAAATATTTTTAAGTGAGCGGATAATTGAGTCGAGTGACTCAGAAGTACCGTACCTCAAACACTGTATTGACATTTATAGCGATGTACCCACAATGGGCCACAATATTTACCCTTAATTAAATATCACGTCAATTTGATAGTTCGTCGTTTTGTAGTTACCGGTGAGACTTATAACAAAGAAAACAATAAATAATAAAAATTAATTTGCCAGAGAGGTTAAAATAACATCCTTTAAATTGCAGGTGGCAAATATGGAACTCTACTACAAAGCAATCCAGTTCTACCTCGACTACAAACCACTCCTACTAAACGACTTACTCCTTGTATTGGCCCCTCGCATGGACCACACGAGAGCCGTTAATTTCTTCACCAAAGCCGGACATTTGCAACTAGTGAAGGCATACCTGAGGTCTGTCCAGAGCCTTAACAACAAAGCAGTCAATGAGGCACTCAACTCACTACTTATCGATGAGGAAGATTATCAGGTAATGTGCTCTAAAGTAACTTTATATAGTTATAATTTAACTAGTAACTTTATATTTGTATTAGAGCCTCGTATGGACTACATAAGACGGACACCCATGCGAAAAGGTGGGGTAGTGCTATTCTAATAGCTTTGTATTAATATATTTCAAAAAGGCGCTTCCACCCCTAAACTTGTATGTTTCCTCAGAGTGGAATCTCACGCTCGGTTGCGCCTTTATGCATGTCTCTAGTCCAGAAATAAAATTTTAACGTGGGATATTAAGGGTCTTTCTCACCTTCCGATAAGGTGACAGAAGGTGATGAGAAAGGCCCTAAGTGTTGCGTTATTTACTTTTATATTATTGTGTATTGTAGGGCCTACGAACATCAATCGATGCATTTGACAACTTCGATACAATCGCGTTGGCGCAACAGCTCGAGAAACACGAACTTACTGAATTCAGAAGAATTGCTGCCTACTTATACAAAGGTATAGAATCTATTATTATATTTTTTTTTGTTTTTATAGAAAACGTCAAAAGTGCTAATAGACATATGCGATATATGTCAAAAGTGATAAATGTTGGTATGTTTTTTGATGCGCTACCTATTTTTCGAGATTTGGGAGTGAATTTCGAAGAAGGCTTGGAAATAACAAAGGGTTATATAAAACAACAATTTGTTTTCACATAAAACATTTTTTTTGTTTATATTACAGAAATATTTGACAGATGAACAAACGGTCCACCTGGTGGTAAATGAATAACGTCGCTTTGAATATCCGCGATTCATGTCAACATCCATCAAAACTGACAAACGTTGGTACACTTAACCCCCACACCAACCATTACAACAGCATAACAAGTAATTTATATTCGCAGGTAACAACAGATGGAAACAGAGCGTGGAGCTGTGCAAGAAGGATGCTTTATACGCGGATGCGATGGAGTATGCGTCAGAGTCTCGTCAACCTGAAGTCGCCGAAGAGTTACTCAACTGGTTCCTCGAAAGGGACAACTTCGAGTGCTTCTCCGCTTGTCTATACCAGGTATTGTTATCTGCCTTTAATGTCCCACTGCGCGCCACTAAGAGAAGACGGCAGACGAGCAAACAGCCCACCTGGTGATAAGTAAATACTGTCGAGGCATCCGCGATAAAAAGACTCGCAAAAATTATTTAAAACATTACAATGTTGTGCACTTTGAAATCGTATACCAATCGCTAAATTATCATTTTGTCACATATTTACATGCCACTAAAATCAACTTGGCATACGTTTTAATATCATTCAGAGAATACCTGAAATTATTTTGCGATATGCGCTTGTCAAGAAGAGTTGTAGTTACACGCAGAAAACGTATGCCTATAAGCTTGCGTTGATTTTTTTTTTAAATGTTTGCCTAAAATTATAGACATCTATTTGGGAATCGTCCAAAGACATTGATTTTTCATGCAAAAGAAAAATTCACTTTCTTCGTCGTTGCACACGTAAACAATAAGTTTACTTATTGTCTTTCAGCGCAGTATACTGATAAAATTCTCCCATCAAATTGGCATATGTTTAAGAATCATTTTTATTTTTTTTGTTATGGGCTTCATTGAGCGCGTGCCAAGTGTTCGGCCGCCGAATGCGACCTTTCCGAAGGTAGCCGAGCTCGGCTGAAGGTGTCCGAGCGCAGAATGCCCTAACAAGAAAGTATAATGGAATAAGGAGTGGTCCTCATCCCATTACACCTCCCAATCCTCAATTTACTCCCTCTGAATGGCCATTCGTTTTGGCAGGCATAATTTTAGTAGGTAATCGTAGTTTTTACTAGGAAACATTTTGTATACTAATACTGATTGATAGCTATTTTGGTTACAACAATATCCTAATAAAAAACCGCAACATTACGAGTTAAATGTCGAAAATGTCTTACGTAAATACATATTATCAATTGTAATTTTTGGTGCAGTGCTACGACCTGTTGAAACCCGACGTAGTGATCGAGCTCGCGTGGAGGCATAACATCATGGACTTCGCGATGCCCTTCCTTATACAGGTAAGGGCGTGTTTTATTATCATTATACTCAACAAACTTTTTATGATCAATTAATTGACATCATACAATATAATTTGTATTGATAATAACCTAGATTAGTAACCATAGAATTTGGTTCAACCGAACCTTTTAAAAAAAGGGGGCTTTAAAGGCTCAAAGACTCACAAGCGCTAAAAATGTGGATTCAAGCATGCTCGCGCTCTACGCTCGACTCTTAAGAGTCCTTTAGAGCACTCATTTTTTTAACACATCTTGACTCTCAGCATATTAAGAAATTGTTAAAATGAATTGTTAGAATTGTCTAGTTGTAATTTAACAAACATTTGATAATCTCCATAAAGTGAAAGTTCTTTAGATCCATTATTTTTTCTTACATATTTCTTAAACCAAGTATTTAGAATCTGATTTCTTTCCATCTTCTTTGCATAAGGTTCTTAAAACATGACTTGGTCTCGAAGAATAATGTATAGAAAATCGTCTGTTTAAACATTCATGCTTAATTCTTTTCAAGTGGAATTGACATTTTGGTTTATGTTTATAGACTGTTCGTGAGTTAACAACAAAAGTGGAAAAGCTAGAGGAAGCTGACGCCAAACGCAGCACGGAGTCCGCCGAGCACGAATCCAAGCCCGCCATGATCATGGAGCCCCAGCTTATGCTCACCGCTGGTATGTATTTATTTATTGGGTAAACAACCATTTTACATATTAATTTTAATTAAATTAATTGTATGAGGGAGAATTAAAAATTATTTATACTTTTAGTTCTACAATTTATTTAAACAAAAATACGGGTTCAATATGTACATAATTTTTCCACATAGTCTCCTCCCTTGTAAATACACTTGGTCTAGCAGTCCACAAACTTGCGTATTCCTTCCAAGAAGAAGATTTTCGGTTGGTCACGAATCCACTTTTGCACCGCTTCCTGCCTGTCTACGCCTATGGAAAATCGACGACCTTGCAAAGCATCCTTAAATGGCCCAAATACATGAAAGTCGGAGCGAACAAGATTGGGCTGTAGGGAAGGTGTTCCAGCACCTCAAAATCCAACTAGATGGTTTGAATGAATATCAACATGTTTGAACTTGTTGCACACATTGCGTAAAGAGTTTATGGAAGCCAAGCTCGTCTTGGAAGATTTGATGGGCAGAACCATGACCGATGGTTCAAAGAAACGGCCACCTCATCGATGATAACTTGCCTATCCGCCAGAACCATCTTTCGAGCTCGCTGAAGCTTGTCGTCCATGGTGGAGGTTGATAGGCGTCGTACTCCCTTTTCGATCCACGAAAAAATACTTACGTGACAAGGTACTGTCCTCGTATTGTGATAAAAGTCTACGATGAATTTCAGCCCCTTTTACACCTTCCTACCGTGCTTTACCTACCCCTTTCGGATCACTGCTCGTTGTTCCTCCTTGGTACAAACGCTAGCGGAGCAGACATGTTTATACTGTAACCGCTGCAAGGCATCTGACGCGATTGGGCTCAGATGGCGCGTACACGTGACTTACAGTCGTACCAACTCTAAGCATGCATGCGTAGAAGGCAACATGACAACCGTAAACGTGTGTTCTGATGAAAGTGTAGATAATTTTTAACTCTCCCTTGTAGATATACTCGTAACATTACTTCAACATTTTCAATAAACATACACGTTTATTTAATGTTCAAAGCAAACATTAAGGGTAGGATATTGAAATCATATTAGCGTAGGTTACATTTATCTGACAATTAATTATAATTAGGTATAGCATGGTATTATACACTCCCGCACACCTGAATCGAGCCACCCTGCATTTTCAGTTTTGATGGCCTGAAGCTTAAAAAAATGTTTGATTGATCAAAAAGTATTTATGCAGTTTTGAAGCTGGCATACTAACCATCATTTCAGTATGCCATTGTTCCAAATTTAAATTCAGAGTACTGAAACAATTGAGTTTAAGTGTAACAAGTCGTGTACCCGCCGTTCTCATGGGGAAGACTTGAAGATAACAATGGTTTACCCAAAAAAATCGTTTATTCAGTAACTTGTATTGCCTCCAAGATAGTTTACAACAGCTGTCATGCGGTTTGTCATGGAACTATGAAGTGTTGTGGAATGTTCTCCCATTCTTCCTCAGTGGCAGTTTTTAGCTCCTGCAAGATCTGCAGAGCTGGGTGATGAGCTCCTTTAGCTCATCCCATAAATGCTCTATGCAATTCATATGGGGGTTTCTTGTTAGCCATTCCATGACTGTGATACCGACGTTATGAAGATATTCCCTAACGATTCCTGTAGTGTGCGCTCTTGCATTATCATAAAAATTAAATTTTGGCTAACAAACCCAGCATATGACATCACATGAGTCTCTAGGCATGGACGAATGTAGCGGTCGCCATTTAGTGGTGGCGGCCGTGGTCCCGTCACAACGCTGAAGCCCAGTTTTGACTTCAATGGAAATTCCTCCCCAGACTGTCCATGACCATGGGGGTCATAGACAGTCTGGGGAGGAATTTCCATCTCACTTTCTCTTGAATACAGCACTGCACAAAACGCTCTCCCTGTCTTCGGTACACCTTTCTCCTTCAATCATCACCATACAGTATAATCTTGGATTCATCAGTGAAGAATACCTGGCTCCATTGACGAAAGTTTTATTGAAAACAACACCATTAAATAAAAACAACTGCTCCAATTCAAACTTTCTGCATCCTTATTTTTTTCAAAACAATAAATTCACTCTGCATTACTTTTGTAGTTCAAATTTGGAACAATAGCATATTAAAATGATGTTGAATATGCCAGCAGCTTCAAAACTGCATAAATACTTTTTCTTTGTCCTGACATTACTCGTAATAAAAATGCAGAGTGGCTCGATTCAGGTTTTTGCGAGTGTATTATGTGTCAGTTAATTTTTAACGCTTGCCTTATGATATGATTGTTGTTGTATACAAATAACACGGATATTTAAATTGGTCCATTGCGAGACTTATTGAAATTGAACAGAAGAATGACAGAAGAAAGAAAATCAATGTTTTTACATACAACGTTTCACCGAAATAACGCAAAATCTGCAACATGGCAATTAGTTTCAAACATAAAACCGTTCTAATGAAAATGAAATTATTTTAGGGAATAAATCAAAAGTTACAAACGCGTAAAGTTGTGTTGTTCGATCTAAAACGTTCATAGCGCTCATTACTCAATACAGGGCAGCGGCCGGCCGCCGCGTCTGGTAGTTGCAATTTGTTTTGCATAACTGTCTGTATAATAAAAAATGTACTAGAAACTAGGGATGTTATGGATATGCAATTTCGGATCTGGATACGGATACGGATATATCAATAATATTATACCGGTTTCAGATACGGTTACGGATATGAAATTATTTCGGATTATCCGTTAGTTTCGGATAGTTTCGGTTACGGATATTAGATTTTTAAGGAATAGTAAAATTAATATACAAAAATCGATAAATGATTTGACTTTATTTCTAGATTATCATTTGGTACTACGACCAGTTACATAAGTAATTATTATAGCTACTCATTTTTAAGTGTTATTTACTTAAAAATGCAAAAACAAAATTATAATAAACAAAAACAACATATATTTTTTTCTATTATATTAATCAATATCTGTATAGGAATTATTACCGCATATTAATCAGTCTTAATAAGAGTCATTGCGTATTAAAGAGTAAAAATTAAAATGGCAACTAAAAATTGGAATGTACAATTGTACATATTTCCTGTAACCTAAGAAGAACATAACAAAAAAAGCTTTCCTCTTGATAAATTTGTATAATTTGTAAGTAATGAAACCATTAAAAAATATTAAACTTAAGTAAACTGAGTCGATTTCTTAAGGGGTCGTAAATTAACCCAGCAGCGCTGAAAAGCTGCTCACTCGGTATACTAGATCAGTACATATTAGTAGATCAGTACATCAGTAGATATGAGTACATAGTAAATTAGTAAAATACTGCCGACCTCTTAAATGATAACGTGGTAATGCTGCGTGCATTAATCTTTGAAATCCCACACCTTCCACAAAGTTAAAAGGCAAGTTTTGTAACGCAATCATCTCAGACACTAATTGATTAATTTCTTTTTGTTTAGTATTACTATCATCCCAGGAACCTCTATTTTTTAAAGAATCTGTTATTGACAACTGCTTTTTACACTCTTGTAAAGGTGTCAGCTGTTGGGATTGTTGGCTGTTGCGCGCGGCTAGTGTGTAGGTTCGGCCGGCAAACAAAAACCTGTCAACATATCACATTTAGACTCCGCCCCTATCCGAAATTATTCGAAACTTTTATATCGGATTCGGTTACGTTACGGATATTTTTTTTATTTCGGATATTCGATAGTTTCGGTTACGGTTACGGAGCTCCATAACATCCCTGCTAGAAACAAACAATAATTTATGAAAACAAACCTATTGTAAAAACATGTAAAATCAATTCTACTCTCGGCACTGAACAATATATTTTTAGCTTTTCCGTTATTTCAATGATACGTTGTATAAAGAGTTAAATACGTGATTACAGGCCCATCAATGGCATACCCAGGCGTACCGGCACAGGCTTCCCCCTACGCTTACGCGGCGCAAGCGCCCTCGCCGGCGCCCTACCATGGGTACGGCATGTAGGGCTCTGCCGCCCCTCACGCCTGGGGGGGCTACGCTCACTTCTGAGCAAACACCACCTACACCGTGTCATTGACGAACAGGGGCCATAGACGACTAGTATGAAGCTTGTACTCAGTTATCCCGTTCCAGGATTCCGGGGAGGGGTACTTGAGGACTGGTAACATACTGTGCTCAATTACTCCCTGTTCGCAATCATCATGATTTGACCGTACATGGAAATACGCCGTCGGACTTGTGTACACCATGCTCACAAACTGTGTGCCACTCAATATGTTACTGCAAACTCGATAGGTTACTTTATACTACCGTACACTACTCAGTAAATTACTGTGTACTGCCTTTTAGGTTATTGTATACTACTTGGTTAGTTACTGTGTATTACTCGGTAAGTTACTGTATACTATTTGATAGGGTACTGCGTTCTAATCGGAAGGTTACTGTGTACTAATCGGTAAGTTAACGTGTACCGCTCTGTTGGCTACTGTATACTACTTGGTATCGTAGTGTACACTACTCGGTAGGTTACTGTGTGCTACTTGGCAGCTTACTGTATACTATTCAGTAGATTACTGTGTACCACTTAGTGGGTTACTGTGTGCTACTTGGTAGCTTACTGTACACTACTCAGTAGATTACTGTGTACCACTTAGTGGGTTACTGTGTGCTACTTGGTAGCTTACTGTACACTACTCAGTAGATTACTGTGTACCACTTAGTGAGTTACTGTGTACTACTTGGTAAGTACCCTGTAATATGTTACTGTATACTATTTGATAGGGTACTGTGTACTATTCGGAAGGATGATACTGTGTACTATTCGATCATATAGATCTTTCTTGAGATCGTATATCTTGTCAAGTTGTCCAAATATACAAACCTCGAAAAAAAAAATCTTGATCTGTGTTCTATGCAAAGAGTCCAACACGCGATTCTTTTTCTTTTTCTTAATCCGTTTGGGAAACGTGAGTATCGGTGCACACAAGTCTGCGGTAATGTTATATTCTCTGTGCACTTGCGATCTGTATTTACATCATAAATTTTGTGTTATAAAACAGCATATTTTTGTCACTACATATTTACTTTCTTCTCGAAGGCCTACTAAGTTTTATCTGTAAAAAATATAATACGATTATATTCGTGAGTGCACAGAAACATCTTAATCAACATGGCTGACGATTGAAATTATAAATACTATTGGCCTGTACAAAAAATAGTATATTTTGATGTTGTTAAGCTCCCACTACAAAGTGCTTTATTTTTATTAAAACGAGGGCGGTTTATCATCGGTCACGTTCCGGCTTCGCGTAGTTGCTGATGCGGTAGACTGTTTACGTAGTATATAATATGTAAAGGCATACATACATAACGTATGTATATGTTTATTTATTCTTTGCATTACATTGTACAGAGGCACACTTAATGACTTAAGGAGTTCTCTACCAGTCGACTGTTGGTTAAAAAGAGATAAAGCGAGTGCAAGTGAAATTAAACAGTTATTATGAATGGATGTTATGGTAACATAGTGTAAATATAAATCCAGATATTTCATTATTTATCTATTAAACTTTATTGCACAGACTAGAATGAACCTAATGCCTATTTTGGCTATACCTATGCACCGGTCAACTGTACTCTGCCGGTCATCTTTTGGCCGAACAGAATCAAATAATAATTGATTATAAAGAATAAGAAATTATATTAACGTAACTCATATATAAACATAAAAATGCAGATAGAATAATATACAATATATAAAGCAGTCATATATATAATAATATGTAATAAAGCTGTCTCAAAAATTATACTGGAGACCTTACTTTAGATTCAAATGAAATTGAGGACTGAACGTATATGCTATAAAAATCTAATATAAATATGCTATAATGCTATGTGTGTATGCGCTTACTTGTTTTTGCATGTTCTGTGTACCTAACAGTGTAGGATACATTAATATATTCGAGATGTAAACTTTCACAAATGAACTTGGAAACTGTATTTTATCATCTAAATATTATAAATCGTGCAGCTGTGACCAAATTTGTAGATTTGCCGTCAAAGCTTTACCGGGTCGCATTATAGTCACTCGTGGCGACTAGTCACGTGACGATGCGACACGACGAGTTGTCGCAACAGTGACTAGTGCGACTCCATTTTAGATCTGCCACTAGGTACATAAAGATTATTATAGTCGTGATAATACAAGATCATGTACATAGTGGTGTAATTGCGACATTAGTGGCATTATTAATAAATTTATTATATTATCGAAATACGTTTGACATTATTTTTTATGAAATATGTGATTTCAATTTTGTTTCTGGTTTCTGTACTATTCTACTACTATTATTAAAATACGTTAATATTTTTGAAATGCCGTGGATCAGATGTCTTAGAGAACAATATTATAGAATGCGTTATTTTTATTCAGAAAATTAATGAATATTTTTTATTAGATTAGTGAATATAATGTTGAAGGCCTTAACTCCGTTTGTACGCCATGTTTGTTATAGATAGTGCAATACGCCTGTAATGCTGCAGTTAATAAGAACTACTTTCAATTGCAATGTACAAATAAAAAACATAATTATTTCAAAAGTTGACCGTATTGTTGTATGTATATAATGATTTAAGTGTGAACGACATCAAAGCGAGGTGGTGATAACAACCGTCTCGCTTACACTGGATTGTTTTATTTGAAGTTATAACGAGGTAATTAGTTAGGTATGTTTAGGTTTAGTTTAGGCGGATCTAGGTACCATGTTTTTACTTGGAGTTATGTAAGGGAGTAGTAATACGTGTGCGAGACATCACGCGTGTTGTTTATGTTGCGTCATTTTACACATTGAATGCCTTCACTAGATAATATAAGAATCACTAATACAAAAGTGGCGTTCGGGACCGTTGTAAAAATGTCCAGTGTTGTCGTACACATTATTTGTAGAAACGATACGTACACTATATAAAATGGCCCCGAACATCGCATTAGCGTGAAGCGATGTATCGTCAACTCCACATAACGTTACGTAATTGTAACATTATGATCGAGAGTGAAGACTACAAATAATAAATTGATTCATTTAAATCATTCCTAGCAATTAACATTGATCAATAATTGTTATAATTCGTTTCTTTCGTAATAAAGCAAAATATTAACTTAATATTCAGAAAAAAAGATAATTGTTCTAATATTAGTATTGTATTTATTCATGTATGATACTGTTTCCCTGAATTTTATTATAATAAGATTATATTATATGAATAAATAAAATTGTGTTTTTATTTCTGCTCTTTAGAGGATTTTTACCAGAAGGTACATCTTCAATTCTATCATTTGACGTCACAAAAAGTACATACTTCATCAATGCTCTAGTGTTTATCAAGATACTTGTATACCACATCAAAGATGGCTCACCCCAGCAGACCCCCACTATCGAGAACTGAGCATGTTATTTACGTGGGTCGAATAAAAATATAAGTACTTAGTATCCTTTATTCTTTAGAAATTGGTTTGTACTTTTCCAGATATACAGATTTAAAGAAAATCTTAAAACTAAAGTTTTAAATTAGAAAATTCTAAGTTCAGCCAAAGTCCGTACTGACAATAAACCTTCTTTTTGCTCAGTTAATTAACGAGAGCAAGATTTTATATATACATTTTGAAGTATTCTAAATATGTACTGAGATCTGGGTAGTCCATAGAAAACGCCTTCTTTTAAGTACTTTATTGGCAAAATAAATGAGAAGAGAAACATTGTGTCGACACATCCAGCAATGGAGGCAGGCTAATGATATGGCTGCTAATGCAATAATAGTTGGCAAAAATAAAATCAAAATACTTTATAATTGTTTATTATAGTTTAAAAATTCTGAAGTCTTGTAGTATTACTAATTAAATAATGTCAGTTTGCCATCTATTTACCTATTTGGTAATCATTACAACATGATTGAGTACAAAAATAAAAAATCACATCATCAAACACACCTTCAGAGTTTATTGTTGTAAAACATTGTAACTTGTAATTGTAACATTGTAACTACTCTATGACGCATTTTCTCTGCGTTCGCCCACTGTCAGAAATACGACGATGACCGACCGGTGTGATTTACGACAATATTTAATTATTAGTACTTTAATTCTTTTTGAGTTACGGAAATATCATTCTACACTTTGTTCATCTAGAATCTAGGGTACCTATTCATTAAAAAATATTCTCTATCAAAAATCATTTTTCCAAATTATACATTTATGATTTGGATTACTAGAAAACGACTTTTAAGGATAATTCTTTTGAATTGTGTCACGTTACAACGCTGTCTACTTTTAAAATATTCTGCATTCAGTTCGTGAAGCTCGTCTTTGCACAACAGTGTCACTATTACAGAGGAGAACAATAATTGAAGTTGTAGGATCATATCGTTTGATATGTTAAAAACAAAAAAACCGCTGATGGTATGCGTTTTATTTTGTATAAAAAAGGATCATTACTGTATGTAACTTTCTTTCGTCAATATCATGTCAGTATATCAAGGGAGCTTCACATTAGAGATGGCCGAATATTAGTTTTATATTCGGTATTCAGCAAGACTGCCGAATTCGGTCGAATAGTCTGTTAAAATTCTGAATATTCGGCAAGTTAATGGGGCTCAGTTTTACTTGCTATGCCTGCATAATATACATAATTGCCTGGCTTGATATTTATCAAAAAGAAAACTTATCCGTGTGATAATCTGTTATGAAATTACTTAAGAGGTACTTTTTACTTTAGATTTGGTCTCATTGAACAAAAAAAAGCACGATTTTAAATTAGTAGTTAATGTTTTATTTAATGAGATTCTGTAATAATCAGTCTAAATCGGGAATTATTTACTACCATATTAAGTCTGTTTACAATCATGATTGGATTCTGATTTAATTTAGCGACATCCTAATCAAATTATGAGTCTAATGAAATTAATATATATATATATATATATAATTACTATTAATAATTCACGAGAGGCAAGTTCTGGTGCAAAAAAAAAACCAATTGCTCAGTTTTATTTGGCAATAATCTGCGTAAACAAGTATAAACTTGCAGTACCCAATAACGCGCGCCAAATTTTGCCGAATATTCGGTTCGGCAGACTACGACTGTTCGAATTCGGGTAAAATTCATATTCGGCCCATCACTACACATACTTTTTATATAGACCACCAATACTGATTTATTAATAACTACCAATTTTAATATTTACTCAGTCTCCTGTATGCCAAAATCAATGATTTATGAACCACTTTGAAGAATGATTCCTATTCTACCTTGGTTACATTAGTTGATCACATTAATCTGACCTCCAGAAAAGGTCTCTTTCCCATGGTTAGATTGCCAAACTCAGTCTGTATTTACGAAAATTGTACAATCACTACAAAAAAACAAACTACAAACTGATTGCTTGATCAAGAATTAGATATTTTGTGTATAGCTATCAAACTTTCTTGTTGATAAACTTCCTTTAAATGTATACAAAACATACTTTATCTACACTGCTCAAAGTTTGTATCTACCCTAAGCAATTTGATCTTGGCATTGATTCATCACCATCAGTTAGTCAGAACTTCTTCTTTTATATAGATCTCAGTTATAGTATTATGCAGATATGGCTGTACCTCTTCTTCAATTCGTTCTTTTTTAATTTCTACATTTAATGCTTCATTTACTTCTTCTTTTATTTCTACATGTAAACTACTATCAAAGGTATTACTAGATCGACTGGAAGGTATATATAATGTAGGTAGTTTATCTCCTGGAATTATATCCCTGATGGGGGATGTTGCAGTAGACACAGTTGATTTGATACTTGAACTTGTATTTTTCTTCATTTTCTGATGAGTTTGGACATATTTACTTCTGTATTGTGCTGACATACATGCTTGAACTGCTTTATGTTCCTTCTTCGGGGTAAGTTCCACTTGGACTCCCTTATCAGCCTTACTGTTATCAATTGGAAACACATTCTCAACACTCGGCAAATCTGGAAATTAAATAAATTCTTAATGCTCATAAAATAATTAACATATCTGTCCTAACATATCAAAAAGGCCTTTTCAATTATTACAAAAGGCCCTGTAACTGGTTCAAGAACTTATTCCTCAAAAGAACAATTCAATTACACAATAAAAGTATTTAATATGAAAATAGAATGACTTTCTTGAGTTGAGTGCCAGCAAATAGACTAATAATTTCAATAATAAATTAATAATTGTAAATAAATAAAATTATCAGCAAAACATGTTACCCACATTACATAGAATAATAATTATCAGAAGAAATACACTGATATTATTATTTATTAGGATAATGTAGAGCAATCCTTCAATATGTGGCTTTTTATTGCTTTTAAAAAGTATTTAGAGATTTTCCTTTTTTTTTATGGACGAAAGCGGCAGACAAGCATACAGTCCACCTGATGGTAAGTAGGTACTGTTGACCATAGACATCTGCGATATATGCCAACATCCGTCCAGAATGACAAACATTGGCACACCCCTGGGTGCCAATGTAGGCACT
Source organism: Sesia apiformis (assembly GCA_914767545.1). Lineage (NCBI taxonomy): Eukaryota > Metazoa > Arthropoda > Insecta > Lepidoptera > Sesiidae > Sesia > Sesia apiformis. The sequence continues at coordinate 5,533,539 of OU611968.1, forward strand.
GCCTACATTTGCAGATTAAGGAATAGATTGAGAGAAAGGGTTGGGGAAATGCGGAGGGATAGGATGTGATGGGAATGGGCACTGGCACTTCTCACTCACTACTGAAACACGTATGTACTAGTACATTAGAGAAATAAGATAAAGTGGGAAATGCAGTACATTTCAAGGTACTCTTCTGTGAGAGAGGGGTAACGTGGCCAGTCGAACGCACCCAGCAGCTGTTGGATTGCAGCATGCACTCTCCCATCAATCAATCTTTAATATCTGTATCCAATTTATTATGAATAACATGTTTCTAAAATAATTATCCATCATCACTTATCAAATAGGCTGAAATAAGTATACTTAAGTACAAAATTACCTGGATTACATAATACTGATACACATTCTGAATCTTTCAAGGTATGTTCAGGCTCTTTGATTGATAATTGCTTTTTATTAGATGGTGACTGACGATCATTCCATGTCAACTTGTGTTTTTTATCAGTCTGACAATGAAATCTGGATGGTTTACACTTTGCTTTCATTAAAATTTTTTTGACTGAACCCATTATTTTATATCGCATATAATTCTCCATGTCCTTTTCCAACTGAAACATAGAAAATGTTATTTATGTTGTGTTTTTTTACAGCGCATCCTGCACTCGGCAGACGCCAGTCGTCTGCTGCGCTCCTTTACTAAGTAATTTCTTTTTACGTGTTTAAGACAATATAATAATAAGTTAGACAAGATAATATTTAGTTACATTGATTAATCTTCTAATATCACACCAACACGATAATCATCAACACTATCATCCTCTATACTTTTATGTCACAGATTATCTATTATAAAAATAAATCATGCATCGTACATACTTACATCGAAGTGATCTTCACAAAAGTACACTACACTTTTAGTCGATAATGACTGTGGATCTCTTTTAGCAAGTTGTAACCAAATGTTTCTCATTCTAATATCAGCCGGCACTTTGATAAATAATTTTTCAGGCGTTTTTATACTAGTACTTTTACAGTTTGGTACGACACACCAATGATATGAATTGTAACTCATTATTTTATGGTTTTTAACCAAAAAAGTATTGAACTACTAAACCCACAATAAACAAAGCAGCCGTTTGACGTTTATTTACTAGAAAAGTGACGTCCAACGATTAATAAATTAAATGACGTTTTTCATTGTAATTTTTGAACATAATTATAATTATTAATTACACATATTAAAATGTTGTTAAAGGCTGTTTAATTTTAGAATATCAGTGAATTATTTCAACGATACGTATATTGCAGTATAATTTCTTTTTATTCCAATTCAAAACCTTATGTTAAATACATAATATTATTATTTGGACACTGATGTAGCCATTAGTCCATCCACAGTCCACACACATCTACCAAATAATAAAACAGAATTCGTTTTATCACCTCATTGTCCAGTCCCATTGAAGTAGGAGTCGCTCAGTACAGTGATAGTATGTTTACTGAGGACAGAGTTGGACTATTTGAAAGAACACGAAAAATAACACCGTTGTCTCACGCTTTTATTTAATTATCACAAACATTATGTACTAACTTTAGGTACTTTGAAATTTAATAAACTATCACTTTTAAACCTTGTGGTTTAAAAGTGAAAGATTTGTATCTTTCAATACACAATTTCTACAATACTCAAACAAAAACTCAAGTTTAGTTTTATGTTCCCGTCAAAAAGTCCTCCCGTATAAAAATACGTAGGCCTTTCTCTTACGAGGCTGCTTACAAGCGATTCGGGTTTTATACGCATATCCTACAAGTTTCTCGTAAGTAGCCGCCATACATTTTCGCTAAGTTTAGCATACGACGCGACGCATCGACAACGCGTTTGCAATCTAGTGGTGGGTAATCAAGACTTTTCGGAGTAGTTTAACTCACCTAATCCAACTCCTTTTAGTAACTCCTTAACTCTTTTATGTAATCACTATCGATGCTAGTGCTGGATAATCAAGCACAAGGAAAAAAAGAAGGTCTATGGACAATTAAAAAAATTAACTCTTGATACACCTATCCTAAAAAAAAAAAGGTCACGCCATCGAGGAGTAATCTCGGACGATCGGAGTAAATGGAACAATTAAGGGATTTAACTCTTGATACAGCTATCCTAAAAAAAAGGTCACGCCATCGAGGAGTCATCTCGGACGATCGGAGTAAATGGAATAATTAAGGGATAACTCTTGATACACCTATCCTAAAAAAAAAAAGGGCCGCGCCACAAACCAACCAAAAACAAAACGTCAAAAGAATAAGTCCTCGGAGTTAAATAACTCCTCGGACTTAATAACAGTTCGGTGGAGTAACTAAAGGTTTCTAGTCCGCTCGCGGATTCAACTCTTTTAATTCATTAACTCCGGAGTTACCCATCGCTAAATTAGTCGCACGCTACTGGTCGTGTTTGTCGCACGCTACGCGAGTTGGGTACGCATCTCATATCTCATTTGACAAAAGGCGTCAGAAGATTTTAATATGAAATTTGTTCTAGAAGTGGAAAAACTCCTATGATTATACAATTATAAACTACTAAATAAGATTCTTTTGACATTCCATAGAAGGTATGAAACTTCTTGTCATCATTCTCATGTAGTTCTTTGGTAGCGACGAATACTCTAGAGTTAATATTTCTTTCAATGAATGAGTGAACCCAAAATCTTCTTTTAGTTTGTCTATTCTTGTAATAAATATAAAGAAGAACATTGCTTTCCTCGCTAGAGTCACTCGACATCAAACTCCACTGGTACACATGAAATACATAATGATCAAATATAGTGTAATTTGGGTAGCGCCGTGGAAATCAACTTGATATCAGAAGGCGACTTGTGGTTTGCATTGCATCACAGTCGCTTAACATTATCCACGTGTGCGATAGGGTCTAATGGTAGCACTTCACGCTCGTACGAGGCGCTCGGGCAAGGCGCTCGGCGAGTGATGTCGAGGCGAGCGGGACCCCTCCACACGCTCGGCTAGCTCAGTTGCTGACGAAACTTTGTAAATGGAGGTTGATTTGCAAGAAATCGCTGCTGCAACAGCTTTGTGTGTGGTACATTATTATTATGATTATAATTATGTACGTACTTATTGTACAAAAAATTTGGAAGCCTTCGTAAACCTTGGAAGAAAAGGAGATTTTTTTTATGTACGAAGGCGGCAGACGAGCATACAGTCCACCTGATGGTAAGTGGATACTATCGCCCATAGACAACCGCGATATGTGCCAACATTAGTCCAAAATGACAAACGTTGGCACGCCCCCGGATGTGCTGACTAGGTACCTTTGGAGATATAGGAATGGATTTGGAGAAAGGGTTGGGAAAATTGGGAAGGATAGGACGGGAATGGTACATCTCATTCACTACCGAAACTCGAACGTACATTAGATAAATAAGGTAAAGTGGGAAATTCAGTACATTTCAAGGTAGTCTTCTGTGAGAGAGGGTTAACGTGGCCAGTCGAGCGCGCCCAGCGGCTGTTGGATTGCAGCGTGCACTCTCCCCCGCAAAAAATGCTTACCTACTGAGATGAGACTACAAAAATACAAAATGCTACAAAAAATGAGATGGTGGATGCTTACTATACCTACACAGTAATAGAACTGTGTAGGTACTTAATAAATGTACATTTTTATAAAAAGACGTATTTTTCTAAGTACGTAAAGAAATCAAGTACTTTTAATAAATTAATTTAAATATTAAAATGAAGTAGCTACCTAAAGTGGTTATTTTGATTTATTATATTACAGGACATTCGTATGTGAAGTATTTTATGAGCACTTTGCAAACCATCAAAAGAATTACAAAATTTTACTCGCTTCAAATTATTCGGATTTCATACTGTAATCTCACTCTGAACACTAAAGTACGCAAGCGTGTAGAGGGCGCGCGCGGGCTCGCCACTTTGATCTTTGCACAAAATACCGATACGAAAGTGAGCATAGACGAGGCGAGGCGAACGCACACGAGTCTATCCGAGTGGACCCTCTTCACACTCGCGCTCGCCGAGCATGAAGTGCGACCATAAAGTTATGTTCCAAAACGTGAGAACTCATTTTAAATCTTTTAATAGAATCATCAATTTTTACAGGCCTTAGAGCAATAATATTATACCTACTACATTTTGCGTATGTATACTGCGTGTCAACTGGATGAAATAGTGAATTTCGAACGTTTCAGACAGGCCTCAGACGATATTGATAACACTGACAGCTGCCGTGGTTCCCTGGCGTGTGGTGTTGTGAAATTAAAATTATCATTGTCCTATTGTAGTTTTCTATGCATTCGTATTATGCCTTACAAGCGTAAAAAGTATCACCAGGGTGATACTCATTTAAAAAGGCGGTGGAGATTGAGAAATAGGAAAAAGGACCTCGACGAAATTGACGTAGACTTAAAAGAAGGTAAGGAATTTACTTTGTCACGTGTTTGAAGTTGACTTATAAAAAAAGTTGGGTTAGATTGTACAAGTAACACATTCATATTTTGCAGAGACTGCAGAGAAATTGCTAAATCAGGACGTAGATTTGGACGTACCTGGTGCAGGGCAGTACTACTGTCTACACTGCGCTCGTTACTTTATTGACGATCAAGCACTCGACGCACATTTCAAGACGAAAGTACACAAGCGCAGGTTGAAGGCATTGGAATTAGAACCTTACAGTATAGAGGAGTCAGAACGAGCCGCCGGCCACGGCAGTTTCAAATTGCCAAGCAAAAGGAAAATCACCACACAGAATTCTGGAAAAGTTGACAATATTGATAAGGATGGCGATGTTATTTTAGAGGAAGTAAGTCCAAATAAAAGAAGCAAAGTAGTTGAAAATGTTACATAAAGCTTTCCTAAACATTCTTATAAACACGGTCCATGAATATAAGTTTATATCTGTAAGGCGTTCAGCTCTGTTTATAAATGGCCCAAAAGCAACTGAAACTTTTACTTATGTGACACCACATGTCGATTATGTGGACCGTATGAAACACAAAGATGCTTTAGAGAAACAATTAGCTAAAAGAAAGTTGAACTTTGATTTGAATAAATTGCAAAATCTCTGGACTATTTACGAGGAATTGAAACAACACAAAATAGAATTGGATAATAAAAGATCTGAAATATCTAGAGAATTGGGGCAATTATTAAAAAAGGAGCCAGAGGGTGATATCACAATGAAACTTAAAATTCAAAACAATTTAATCAAAGACAACATTAAAAATTTGAAAATTCCTTTATGGTCTGCTGAGGAAGCAGCAATGGTTGAAATGTTAAAACTGCCCAATATTTTACATTCAGATACACCAGGTGGAGAAAACAAGATCATATACACTCACCTTTCACCACCAAGCAATAAAAAAGACCATTTGAAAGTCGGCAAAGAGCTAAATCTGATAAATTTTAAAAAGAATGAAAACTATTATTTGGAGGGTGATGCAGCAGTGTTCGAACTGGGTGCAAAATTTTACTTCAATGGTATACTGAGAAAGAGAAACTTTATTCAGTTTTCAAACCCTGATTTTGCAAAAAGTGTAGTCATAGAAGGGTGTGGCGAGGATCATACTAATCCTGATTCAACTTTTATATTACAACACAATGAAGATTCAAAAGTGAGCATTGACAATCACTTGCACTTAATTGGTGGTGCCTCCTTGTATTCCTTCTTTGCTTATCATACTAAAAATGTATTGTACCCTAAAGTATTACCTCTAAAATACTTTACCATGGGTAGACAGTATGTACCAGCATCATCAGAGGAAGATAGTTTGTTCCATGTCAGTCAATCATCAGTCATACAGTTGTTCGGGGCAACAAAAGACGGAAACGAATTACATAAATTGCTTTATGAACTGATTGAAATATTGAAAAGTGCTTACAGTCCTTTGGGATATCATTACCGTTTGAGCATTGTGTCTGCTGATAAATTATTAATGTGGGAGTCCTTGAGAGTAGCCATGGAAATGTTTTCAACATCATTAGGAAGTTATGTTGAGGTTGCAAATGTTTCAGTGAGTGGAGATTTCATAAGCAAAAGATTAATGTTTACATATGTTGAAGATAAGCAGAACAAGTTTCCTCACGTTATATCTGGTACATTGTTGAATGTACCGAAATTTTTAGCTTGTTTTTTGGAGCAAGACAAGGATTTCTCCTTGCCGGAGGCGTTTAGAGTAGAAAGTTGGAAGATGTGAATAAAAAGAAATTTAACGTGTTTTATCATTGTTTGTTGGTTTACTAAATAAAAAATAAAATGCAAACATAACATTGTGTAGATTATTAAAGGCATTTACACTCATTTACACAGGGAGTCTCTCGAACGGTTCGGGCGATAATATTGTAATGATTCTCATATGTGACCAAACTACATACAATTCTCACCTACAACTATTCACACAATGATAAAAAGTAATAACAGTGATCAGATGAGGATAACAGTTGTTTATACTAGCTTTTGTTGACGGATGTTCGAGAAACTGGACTTATGTGAATGAGCTATAACAATAAAAATAATAGGCTAATAATACTCATTTGCCCATAACAAGTTTTCATACATCAAACTGAAATTCAGTCCTTGTCCACCTAGGGTTCAACACATCTACTGGTGTTTGCAAAGTGAATTCAATCATATCTATGTGTCCTGTCTTGCTTACGAGGATGAGTGTGTGTGTTCTGAAAAGAATGTGATAATACTAATTAAAATTGTTACAAAGTATTAAAACTAAAAAACTTTGCAAACAAGATCCATATTATTTAAAACAAACAGAAAACATAATATCAATTGAAATTTTGTCTCTATGCAAACGTCAAAAATCTCTGAATGGGTTTTAAGTTTTAGGACTTAATCGTTTTTTTTATTCCAATCAGCGATATGACATGTACAACTGTCAATAAACTGTCATCTCTGTACAAATTTCACTCTGTTTGACAGTTCTACATGTTATATCCCTGGCTCGAATAAAAAATCCGACTAGTTGCTTTTTTATATAATATAATATACCTATAGTAATATAGTGGACTTTGTTATAACAAATATATTTGTTTACTATTATCCATACAAGTGACTAGCCTTTTACCTGTGGCCGTGTTCGCGTCGTATGTAGTGTTATACTAAAACGTTTCAGAAATAACTCGCACTATAGTGAAAACTGCATCAAAATCTGTCCAGTAGAAGCCATGTTATAAGCAAACACAGACAAGGGTTAAGCTTTATAAATATAAACAAAATAAAGATAAAACTTTCTGTGGACTAATCATTTTTACATTTATCGTTACAGATGTACAGATGTGTATATTGAAAGAATGATGTAACTATAATTATTTAAATAAGGACCTTGTTCCATATCTTTTTTCTGGTATATGAACATAAGTAGAACATAGATGTTCAAAATCGAGTGGTTGTCGTCTCTGTAATTCTGGATCAGGTAAATGCCTAAAACATTAAGAAAAAATTAGAATGCTATTATTTTATGGCTGTTTTTGTTAGCAAAAACAGATTGATATTTTGCTGCGCAGTTATAGACCTATGTATGTAAGGGACGTAATAATAGCCGTATGGCGTCGTAAAAGGCGTTTAAGGGATAACAAAGCCACTACCAAAAGCCCTGAGGAAATACACCATCTCCAAAAGAGTAGACTCTGCAAACCACTTGACTAGTGTGCCGTTTTAAGGCCATACATACTTCATGCACAAGACAATGTGCATGAGGAGGCCCATGTCCAGTTGTGAACGATACAAGAGTTGGTTACAGTTAGTAAGGGACACTTTTAAAATGATGGATGTGAATAGACCTTAATTAAACTTACTTTTCATCTGACTTCAACAAATTTATAAGTTCTTTAATAAGCTGCTCCTTCAGACTGATTTTGTGCAACCGAGTGACTATTTCCCTTAATTTATATTTGCCTGTTTCGGCTTTCTTCAGTGGTGCTTTTGGAAGGCTGTTGCTGAACCCTAAATATTCATCTCTCCATGTGTCGAGATCATCGGAAGAATTGCTGTAGGTATACACCATTGGACATAAGTTCCTAAAAAAATAGTTACAGCCAAATTTTAACTATGAAAGTAAGCACACGCTAGTTGGTATGGCCTATTTACATTGCTAAAATTGTTCAAAGTGTATATGCATTACTGAATAAAGTTGATGTACCTCATAGATTCTCAATGTTTACTACATTATTTATTAGAATGTAAGTTATGGATCACCTCTTTAAATCATTTATACACCCCCAGGGTGGTGCGGTACCAACGTAATAGAGATATCCTTCGACATATCTATTTACATAGTGGACTCTATTTAAGCTTTTTAGCAAACATTGAATAGACTCATCATTTAAGTCTTTCATATTTTAAATTTGATAGTACATCATCAATTGTAGAATGTAGATTAAAAAATATATTTTTCAGTTGTGTGCATTTCTTTAAAAAAATTGCTTACCCAAACTCTACAGTCACCAAAACAAATTCATTATATACTTCACTAGAGTTTCTTATACCTGTTACATATTCATTCGTGGATATATCATTTTTTATAAAATCTGCTATGATTTTACCTCTACCTGAAAATATGCAGTATGTATAGGTTTTGTCACTGTGAAGAAAAAATATACAATAATAAAATGAGTAGCAGAAATACTGAAAGTGGCAGCAAATTTAAAAGTGGGTTAGGTATAGGTTCTCTTAACAATTTTAGTAATTAAAAATTGTTTATTTCTACGATAGATCTGTTGCCGTCGCCTCAGCCATCTTGAAGATAAGGACCTGTCAGTTCTCTGGGTGCGTATTGACGACCATGGAGGTTCCACTCAAGTCTACGCGCGTCTTTACAGGTCTCATAGCGGTGAAATGTGCTCGAGCAGCTCCTCTCTGTGGAGGTGGTAGTCCTTGATAACTTCAACGCTCATCATCACGCGGTGTCGTGATCCCGTACTCACCGTTGGGCTGACGCTTTTGAGAGTAGAAATGAGACTAGTCAGCCTAGATATCGCCAAGGGTTTCGACCGGTTTTAACACAAAGCACTACTTTCCAAGTAGTAGTGCTTTGTCTTTTCCAATCATTTGGGATACCTGAGGGATTATGCGAATGGATTTCCAGCTTTCTGACTGGACGGAGGATCAAAGTCGTTGCCGACGATAGCTGCTCCGATACCATGTCAGATAATACTGGTGTCGCGCAAGATTCTGTGCTCTCTCCAACTATTTCTTCTGCATATAAATGACCTGTTAAAAGTCGGTAACATGCATAGCTATGCAGATGACAGCACAGGGGAAGCTTTGTACAAATGCCGTGCAAATATTCCTCGGGCCGTGGTAGATGAGAGTCGCGTAAGGCATGTGTTCGAAATCAAGAAGTCCTTAGACCAACTCTCGCCTCCATTCACATGGATCCACAATCAGGTTCCACCGGTGGATCCATGGATAATTTTTCTTCCTAGATAGGCGGATTTATAGATAATTCTTTTTCCTCTTCAATCCAGTTGTGGCATAAAAGCATGTTATATAATTGAATTCGTAATTTGATGGATCGAAGAAGAGGAAACATTATCGATGGATCCACCGGTGGGTCCTGATGGTGGATCCGTGTGAATGGAGGTCGAGTCTCGACTTAGGGTTATCTTAATTTGGTCCAATTTAACCCCAGTAAGACACAAGTCTGTGCATTCACCACTGAGAAAGCTCTATTTGTCGTGGCACCTCCATTTGAGAACATTCCTCTTAAGATCTCTGAGAGTTTTGTGATCCTTGGCGTCGATATTTCGAGCAAAGTCGAATTTCGGAGTCATGTTCTGAAGAGCTATTCAATTTGATGCCAACTTCGGGTTTTTACCATCGCATCGCTCGTCATCGTCGTGCGGTTCATCCGCACTTTCTTGACATAGAGTCGCTGCGTACAGCGTAAAGTTGAATGAACTGCCAGCTGAGGTTTTTCCAGTACGCTACAATATGAGGCTCTTCAAGAGAGCTGTGAACAGGATTCTGCAATGTGGGCAGCGCACCCGCAAGCCCCCTGCTGTGGCAGGTTTCCATAGGCGGCGGTGACCACTTACCATCATGTGGCCCGTCCGCTCGTTTGCTATTTTATAAAAATAAAAAAAGTTAATAGCTTGTATTGTTGATCATGAGTTGCTGTCCGTTTAGTATGTTTTTACTACTCGTTTAAATACAAGCCTTATTTTAATAGGGTAATTGGTTGTTAAAAAATAATAATATAACATAAGAAATCAATCTGTGCAATCAAAATATGGAACTCAAAACCTTAGAGAAGGACGGCAATACCTCAAATATTCTGGAGCTTATATATATTTTTTTAATTAATTTCGAAAATTTCTTCTAATACGGGTTTATTTATTGCTTGTCAATAAACCATTGAATGTGGATAATGAGCCAAAACTTTCCCAGAATGTTTTTATTGTCATTTAGCTGAAATAAAACTTACTTTACCTTTTCTATTCTTTAAATTTTGCAGTTTTTTCTTATACTTACTTTGTGTTTCTTGTTTAGATATACCTGGCAGGTTGAGAAGTACACCAATTTTTTTTCGCAGTGGAGATATTGCTAACCAAGTGCCTTCCGTGTCACCAGCCCCAAGGTCTCGACCTATAATACAGTTAGCAAATATTTAAGGGACAACTGGTGTATGAGACAGACAAAAACATCTTTTATTCTGAATATGTCTTTCCTAGATAAGCCAAAGTTTTTTGATGAACATATGATGGAGAAGAGCAAAGTCAACTTAATTGTATACCTCCAATAACATTAGGATCTTCTTTCCATGGAGCTAAATTCTGTGCCAGTCTGTCAAAGAGCTCATCCCTGTTGGAAGCTAGAATCAGGCTGTAGTCACTCTGCTCATCATTACTACCAATGTAAAGGAATATTATGCACATTCTCTAAAAAAAAAGTTTGTATATGTATTTATAGTAAACAAAACAAATATATTTAATATATTTGTGTTGGTTGTGGTTGGTGCGGACAGCAACAGTGCAATAAAATAATATCCAAGTTTTGTTCAAGTATCTGACTACTGCACTGTAAAAAAATTGTTTATATCTTATTGTTATTGTTGTGCTATGGTGATAGATTTAAATGACAGGATATGGTCTTTCATACATTTTTACCAAAATGTTTTCACAATAAATTAATGCCATCTGTGGAATTTTACAAGTACTATGATGTAAAATATTAGAGCTGACTTAAGTAATGTTTCTGTTACCCCTCTCTCAAAGAAGACTACCTTGAAATGTACTGCATTTCCCACTTTATCTTATTTTAACATACATTTTAACATGTTAATTTACATTTTAACCCATCTTATTTTAACATGTACAAGGGTGTGTCAAAAATTATCAACACTTTGTTCTACTATTTATTTACACACAAATAGGGATTCAATATGTACATCATTTTTCAACACAGTCTTCTCCCTTGTCAGTACACTTGGTCCAGCAGTCCACAAGCTTGCATATTCCTTCCAAAACTAATGTTTTAGGTTGGTCGTGAAGCCACTTTTACACCACTTCCTGCATGTCTAAGTCTTGGCATCCATTGCATAGAGATTTTATGGAAAAACTTTAAAGGTGTGTTATGATGAAAGTGTAGATAATTCTTTACTCTCCCTTGTATGTACATGTTCCGGTAGTGAGTGAGGTATGCTAGAGCCCATTGCCATGCCATCCTATCCCTCCCTATTTCCCAGTCCTTTCTCCAAATCCATTCCTGTATCTCCAAAAATAGACAGGGGAATGCCTACATTTGTCATTTTGGATTAATGTTGGCATCTATCATGGATGTCTAAGGGTTACAGTATGTACTTAACATCAGATGTACTGTACGCGTCTGCTGCCTTGGTCCATAAAACTTTACCAATGTAACCATGATAACCATCTAATGGAAGAATATAATTTTTAAAATATAATTTTTAAAATGTAATTTTTAAACATAAATATTGTATGTTAGTGTTAATTTTGAGCATAAAAACTTAGTAAAAACATTGATAAGAGAATTCATAAATAATAACAATTTTATTGTTGTCCTACACAATAGTATTATACCTCTCTGGACAAAAATGTAATCTATACTATAGATTACATTTTTCTATAGATACTATAGATAGAAGAAGATAGAAAGATTCTACAGATACAAAAATTGTCTGATAGTGATAGACTTTGCACTTTAAAATCATAAAATCTATTTATAAAAATCGAAAATCCATTTCATTAATAAATTGTATATTACTCACCGAGAATTATAAAAAAAATTCAATGCAAATTACATTCGATTTCTACACCTGCTTTACATCGAAGATATAGATTTAATATTCAAATAAATATTATCTTCTAGAACAGGAACATTGGTTTTCTGAGGTGTAACATCAAAGTTTATAAATATTTTCTAGAACCACTATTACTTTACAAAGTATAATAAAAAGAGTATTCGCTTTTTACAATATAACATAAAAGGGAGTTTTGATATTAATCATTCCTTAATAGGAATGTGAAAATAAATAGAAATTAAGAATTTCAAAAAAAATTGAAATTGAAGTTTTGATTTGACAGTCAGCTGAGATCTGTGTTGAAAGCATAATAAAATAATTATCGCTAGGATATTTCTTATATGGCTATAAAAAAACAGGTAGGTATTTAAAAAGCTAGGTATACTTTACATGGTTGCCGAAACCATACGAAATTAGGCACGACACGGACATCTAAACCGTAGACAGGAACCTATAAGACATACTGATATCTTCCCTCACTGTCTAATAACAGAAAAGAGAAGCGTTTAATTAAAGTATGTCTCAATGACGTAAAAAAAGAGATATAGTACCTATTGCCTCCGTGCACGGACGTCCACACGAATGTGCGTACGTCTCTTATATTGTACCAGTCTATACAAACGAGCGTTAAAAACACGCATTATTATATTACAAAAGAAAAACATAGACGAATTCGTATCAAGCTCTTTCTATGTGCAGGGACGTAACTAGGCTAAATATCACCCGGGGCAATACCTCACTTTGGCGCCCCCCCCCCCCCCCCCCTCACCCACTTAAACGAAGATTGTCCAACCATGACCAATGAAACGAAAACTCTCCTAAACAACACACTCCTGAGATTGTTAAAAAACATTTACTATACTTTTCATAATTAACTTGGGTAGGTGGTAAGTAAATGCTCGATTCCAAAGGTAAAAGGTTAATTTAATAGTTATTGAAATCACGCAGTCAATAGTTACATAGTGTATTAGGTCTATACAGTTTACACGTATATTTATGTATATCTAAAAGATTCTGAAAAATAGTGAAAAACTTTGGTGAAACTTAAAACCTGAATATGAACTAAAATTTTACTTTACGACTTTTTGTAGCTGCAAAAGTCCTTACAATTTCGTCAAAACTTAGTTTAGAAGCTATTTGGTGCTCTATGGAAATGATGCCAAGGTTGGTAAGTCGTTGCTGTCCTGTCAAGTTTCTGATATATTTTTTATTATTTTTAATTTACTGAAACTTCTTTCGTTTGAGGCAACTGAAACTGGTATTGTTAGGAAAATTCTTAGTGCAGTAGTAATGTTGGGTAGGCATCTTCAAGTCCGTTTTGGTATATTAATGTAAGAAGATCAGACGAAGTGGCCGTTTTCATGTCTAAATCCTTAATCCTAAAGGGCCTAAATCCAATGCGTGGTACTTGAAACTCTCCACTTCTATAGCCAGTTCGTCTTTATCTAAATCATCTTTATACGTGGCTGCTAACTCAATAGCCCGATTCTTCAATTCCTCTCCATTCAATGTTTCAAATCCCGCTCCATTGAGGAAACCAAATAAGTCATTCATGTTTTGAATAAATTGAAACCTTTGCCTCAGTTCAGTTAGAATCCGATCAACTATTTGCGTCATTAACAATTTGAACTTCTTCTCCTCTGAGAATTCATGGCTTACATCATCACCCTTCTCACCAAACATGCGCTTTTTCTTCCTCTTTCGTACTTCTTTAAAATGTGGATCTATGTTAAGCTGTGTTGCTATTTCTTTGGCTTCTTTTACTGCGTTACTTGAACAATTTGATCTTTCTGATTCAAATTCAGAAATCAGTCGGATAATATGTTTTGCTGATCTTTCAATAGTGATGTCCTCTATTTATAAAAGCTTATTCACAATGTCGATACGGCTTAACTGCTTGTACCAAAAACAGGAGAAGATAATAAATTCAAATGTTTTTACATTTTTTAGAAGAGAATTTGCTTCTGCTTTTGTTTCAGCAGTTGGTATAATAATACCCTAGTGCATAGGAACTATCTAGTGTAACACTAGATGGTTCATGTGCCTTTAAATAAGTTAAAACACTAGCTAGTAGTGTTTAAATAATGAAATCGTGTGATGAAGCCAGTGCAATATATAATAGATAATGTTTAAACTAAGCATCCATACTAATATGCATTACTTACTTGCTAATATAAGAAATAAATCACATTTAAATTATCGCACGATCTCTATAGACTATAGACCAATCAAAATCGAGTACCTTCCCGCGCGCCGGCGCGCACCGCGCTCTAAATCTTTCTTCACATTTCCGGACTTTTCTGGACTCTGGAGATATCCTTATGACGCAATAACTCAAATCTTTGGAGCGCCAGTTTAAAATTTTATTAATATTATTTATTTATTTTATTATTTTTATCTTCCACTTGTATTTTTTTGGAAAATGGAAAACAACAATTGCTATTTTGGCGCCCCTGAAAACCCGGCGCCCGGGGCAGAAGCCCCGTCAGCCCCCCCCCCTAGTTACGTCCCTGTCTATGTGTGCACGACAGAATAGTGAATAGTGAAAGTGCGGTGCCTATATACCTATGTGTACATAAGTAGAATCAGTGCGCGAAATATGTACGTGCTAACATCACACATTTCGGAGGAAAAGAGGGCCGTCTAAACAGAGTTCCGCAAACTGTAAAATTTAAGCGGCGGAATTTTGGTCAAGAATGAAATTCACGTGCCCTTCCTCCGAAATAATAAAATGTTAACACATACATAACACGTTATCATAAGATGTCGATATTATGTATAAAATAAATAGAATATTGATATTATGTAAAATGTTTAGTTAAGGTTAAATATGTGTTATATTATTGTTTCTTTACCTTTACATTTTATATTTTTATGTACGATTTGCTTGTATTTTATATGTCTTATTCTCGCTCTCCAAAGTGCTAGGATACCTAGGTTATAAGTCAGGGAATTAGAATAAGGTTTAAAATAAAGACTACCGCCCGCAGTGTGTTTCATTTAGATATAAGATCTAGAACAAAAAGTTGCGGGCTAGGTGGCGTAGTTCTAGGCTTTACGACTGTATAACAAAAAAAGTGTGTAGGGGTACTGTTTTTATTTCAAAAAGTCGTAAATATGACACATGGGAATTTTGCTTGCAATTATCAACAAAGTAGTTTTAACCGAAAATTTTCTTTTTATTTTTGTTTGTATTGTATCAGTTAGGATCATCATCATCACTTGTACTTACTTTTGTGTTGTTGAAGACAGTAAATATCACCATAATCAAAAAAACACAAACATAACAAACACTTGTGTGACGTCACAACCACAGACCGACTTTGATTTCGTCTTTATCAAAGGACTGACTCGAAACAACTGGCACTTCAACGGCAAACTTGTGTAAATATTTATCTTAGAATGAAATAAACAACGTTTCGTATGCGTTTAATAAAGAGAGATAGACGTGTTTTTCAACTCCGTACTCAAGGGCTCTATAGTACCCACCCGCAGTCTTCGGCTAATTCTCGAGGTTACGATGGTACCCGCCACGCTCTCCACCGGTGATGATAGGTTTATATCAAACTTCAAAATGGATATATAGGTTTATGGATATTTCGTGTTCTTCCAAGGAGACCAATTATGATCTCAGTAAACCTACTTTAATAAGCTACTTCCACTTCAACGGGATTGGAGAATGACGTACTAGAATCAATTTTATTTATTATTTGCCATGTGGGTGCACCAATGCCTATGCCAGTGTCCAAATAAATTATAAAAAAATCAATTTGACATTTCCTTTCTCTTCAGTTTTTAATTTTTTATGTTAATGTTTATTATTTGTAAAAATGGATACAAATTTATCATTTTTTAGTCTTCCAGTGCGTTTGTATTATCGATTTTGTTTAATCTTCGTTGTGAATATGTGAATGCTTTAAATATTTCTATTTTCTTATTACAGTTTGTGGATAGCATAAGCTCAGACGGGTTTGTCAAAAATAAGTCTCAAGAAAGTGTTTATGATGATATTCAGAATACTTTACCGTCACATAGCGCGTACTTGGGTGCTGATGATGTGCTGGCACAAATTCTATCAGCTGATGATCCTTTGGAGGAGCCAGATCTCAACGGGCCTACGACGCTGCACTGTGAAATTTGCAGAAAGAAATTCGATAACGCAAAGAAGTATTATGGGCATCTGAGGGTTCATTCGAAAGATAATCTTTGGATTTGTGGTAATTATTTTTAAAATAATTATACATTAGTACTGCTATTTAATAGTACATTAGGAGGCCTATGTCCAGCAGTGGACGTCCAAGGGCTGAGAAGAAGAAGAAGACTGCTATTTGTTGAATGGTCTGCCTGAGATAAACATAATCGCCAAAGTACGAAAGTCACCCACATAGCTTATAAATGAATAGATGGATAGAGCATGACCACCACATGAATAGAATCAGCATGCTGAAGTGGTAATGGTTAGGTCATAATGGTAATGCCCAGCAAGTAATTGAATTGACAAGCCCTCCAATGGAGACCCAATACTGGTAAGAGCATTGTGGGATGCTCTCCCACCAGGTGGACCATACACTTGAAGAATCACTTTAGCAAACCCTGGGAGTGGCCTATATCCAGTAGTGGAAACATAAGCTGATGATATTGCTATTATATTTATTGTAAGCTCAGACAGGATTGTCTGAGTGATTTAAATGACACTCCTACAAATGATTAAATATACAAAAATCACAGGTAAACACAGGTAAAATAAAGGTTGTATTCAACTAAATTAACTATATAATATATTTATGAAAATTAACTTATGTGGGTATCTCAAGGAACAAACTGCCTGAAGTGTAGTGTAGTAGTGAAGTGCCTGAACTTACCATTAAGCCAAAGGTAGTACATATTTGGATTATAGAGACTGCTATGTGCGACCTAACGACATACTGTCACATGTCGGGTGGCAATCCATAACTACATATCTATTATGCTAAAGGTAGCATTCGGATCATAGAGGCTGCAATATATAACCTACAGACATACTAGCTTTGTTCGCGGTAAGGATTCGGAACTGATTCTGGACTAGTACTGAACTAATTTGGAATTGTAGTAGAGCGCATGCTCGGTTATAAACCGATTCGTGATTTTTATTTCTGCGAACGATTTCGGAACCAAACTGCGTACGATCTACTGTCATCGGCGCAGTGTTACCAACACTCAAAAATATTTATCCCTAAAGCTTAAGTCAACAACCCCCAAAATCGCCCCAATTATTTAGAAATCCCCCTAAAAAAATATATAATAAAAGAAAAAATATAAATTACAAAAATGCAATGAAATTTCTTTACCTTTTAAATCTGGATCTGTTTCACAAATCTACGTGTACTTCTGACTGTACATTTATTTATTTTTAGTTTCTTTAGGCATCATTAACAAATTGCTTGTCCGCACAGCAGTACAATAACAAAATCGAATTAAACAAGTAAACAATAATCAACGTACATATGTATTTACAGTAAGCATAGGCACAATAACCACCAGTCTCCACAGAGTAGTTGTAATATATTTGTACTAGATGTCGTTAAGTCGCTAGGTCAACAAATAAATATGATTAGCTATTATAGTTTGGATTGTCCCAAGGCCTATACTTTCACATAATATATGAAAAATATATATTCAAAAAAATATATGAAGAGTCAAAAAATCCCTAAAAATACCCCTAAAAATATAAAACCCTTAAAAAAACCCATCCCACTTATTTACCCCCTAAATTTGGGGGGAAAACCCCTAAGTTGGCAAGTATTTAAGTGGACCCACCAAAACAGATTACTCTTATTAGAGTATTATATAAACATATTTATATAAACAAGAAACAAAACTAACCATATTTTATTTAACCCTTAATAAATTAATAAAATTTATTTAACTATTTAACCAGTTTATTAGTTTCTAACCAACTGAATATAGCCGCAGCATGTATGTCAAATGTCGTTAGGTAAAAACTGCGCATGTCTGGAACTACGGATTCTTGCCAAAGTTATAGAACTGATAGAACTGATTCTGAACCGATCCTGAATCGAGTTCGACGGTTCCGCGAACACAGAACTGTAACTAGAAATTCTGAACTGTGTGTTCCGCGAATGGCATTATTTGAACTGCGCATGCGTATAGTTCCGAATCAGTTCTGAATCCTTACCACGAACGAAGCTACTGTCACACATTGAGTGGTGACCCACAGCTTATGGATACTCTGTTACAAATAGATGTCTGTGACCCAGAATTTATTAGTATTTAATCTTCTTGAGCAGATAACAGATTTATTGGTCACTCGGTGGTACTGCATCTGGAGTAGTGTTGTCGCGGTCGTGGTCTGGCATTGTAGTTGCTATGATCCAAAAGCTATCTTAAGATGTGGGATTGTTATCTTAAGCTATCTTAAGCTTTTAACAGGATTATGTCCTATGCACATTATAATAATATATGTTTATGTTTACACCATATTTGTTGTATACACATAATAAAAATGTAATGGAGTCAATTGGGCACACATTGCCAAAGTAAACGGTTTTCCCAAGCAGGTCTTTTATTACTCACTGGATATTTACCAATTAGCCTAAATCCTCCTCCCTCCACAGGGACTTGCATATTACCAGTGTACTGGCATACACCCTGGTGTTGCAGGTGTCGTTGGGTGGCAGTAGCCACTTACCATTATGTGGGTCATTTGCATGTCTGGCTCTCTTATAAAAAAAATCTTAACATTTTTAGACAAGTGCCCCAGCCAGAAGTTCTCAACCAAGCAGCAACTCATGAAGCACAGCCTGACACATGTGCCATTGAAGAAGATGTGGCCATGCCCACAGTGTGCTATGGCTTTTGAGGCGCTCTGGAGACTACAGCAGCATTTATTTGTTAAGCATTTGAATTACAGGTAAATAATTAGGAAGTGCTTATTGCTCCGTCTATATATATATATATTTTGTTTTTATAGAGAAGAGGGCGGACGAGCAAGCGGTCTCACGTGAAGAATTGAAGTAACGTCTATTGAAGAATATAGTAACCTGCTTAAGCCCTGCATGGGTGGGATTCAATATTAAAATTCTTATTTTAAACCAGGTTTAGCCTGAAAAGAGTTACCAGCATGGTTTTCTTCAACCTCTCATAAATTTTAATATTATTTATATCATTGGTAGAAATATTATATAGTAGTAAAATATCAAGCATTGAATGTATATTAATATGATATGATTTCAGTAATATATTGAAATCAGCAAGTGAATATATTATCCTCAAATCATATTGAAGTCAATTGACATTTTCTAAAGTAATTTTTTTGAGTGAATTTTTGAGTAAGGGTACATTCACACAGCGGCCCGTTTTACAGGTCCGTTTTATTGTATACGTTTTTATTCGGTGATGGCGTATGTAGTTGTATGAGCGAGTTCACACACATGATAGTATTCCGTATCCAGTAAAAAATATCGATCTGACAAAATAATACAGCTGTCCGTTTTACAGGTCCGTTTTATCTTATGCGGTTTTATTCAGCGTTGGCGTATGTAGTTCTATGAGCGAGTTCCCACACACAACAGTATTGAAATACTGATCCGTTTTATCGGATCGAAGCCGCGCGGAGTGTGGTACTGGGGTGCGCGGAACACGGGTGCGGTGTACGCGGGGTGCGGTGTGCTGTGCGCCGTTGCCATTTGCCAGTTCGAAAATAATTAAAAAATTTAGATTCGTCTCCTCGCAGCTGACTCACAACATTATAGGCATCTTCACGAAATCTTTGCCTCAAAAGTGGATGCTGCCAATAACGCCGGGTCTTCCTGCAATGCAGACGACGATGGTACCAATACAACACGAGAACGTCCATCCTTGTAAAAAGTTGGTGGTACACTGATTCCAGTCCTGTAAATGCGGTGTGAACATTACCTCCAGTAGCGACGGATCCGTTAGAAACGGTCCTGTAAATGCGGTGTGAATATTACCTCCAGTAGCGACGGATCCGTTAAAACCGATCCTGTAAATACGGACTTTCTGTGTGAACGAACGCTAACAATTGAGTGGAAAAAATGCTATGCAAAGATAAATATGGGACAACCACTAATGTGGGGAAAGCATATCCATCTAACATATATATAATAATACATCCTGTCACATATTAATTTATTTTCATCATGCTGTTATTCCTAAATTGAGAATATATATATTATATAAACACCTTTTATTTCTTTTCTTTTTTTAGGCCACACAAATGTGATCAATGTGATAAGGCATTTAACACACCATCAGATTTAAAAAAGCATAAAGATGTCCATAATGGTAAGTATATAATTACAGGTAACAGCAGGATACTTTGTATTTTAATAGAAGTTTTTTTATGGAACAAGATTGTTTATGCATTTTGATTTCTTATTGCATTTCCCACTTTATCCGAAAAGTAAAAAAAGCCAATGGAGGTTCCACCCGAGTCTATGCATGCCTTTACAGGTCTCATAGCAGTGAAATGGAAACAATTCGTCTCTTTGAGCACAATTGACATCGTGATGGAGCACCTTCGCAGAGGTGTTAATTGTTGGTGACGTCAATGCTCATCACGAAGAGTGGTTGCGGTCCCGTACTACCGATCATGCAAGGAGGGCTGCCTGTAACTTTGCCATAGCCTATAATCTCTCACAGATAGTGTCTCTCCTTGTTGAACCTCCTGCTGACTACCCATCCTGGACAAGTACAGTGTCATTGACGCTGCACCACTTGGTTCATCTGATCACTACGTTGTTCGAATAACGCTGGCAGCTGGCATCCAACCCCAGGAAAGCCACAAAGTCTAAGATTGTAAGTTAACTGGGATGGGCGGCGTGAGTTTTACGCATTAGGGATAGGTCCCTGGGGGCAGCTTTGTCTCTCTTCGAAGGACTCAGATGTCTGTGTGGACTCTGTAGCCGACGTGGTACTTCAGGGCATGGAGTATCATATTTCTAGTTTTGTGGTACCTGTTGGTGGGCGGAGTCAGCCCTGGTTTAACCGGTCATGTAAAGAGGCCCGCCTTAAGAAGCGGGCCGCATACAGCTCCTGGGTTGAAGCGCGGGCGTCTGGCGATCTGAATGTCTCCTATTTGAGGAAGAGTTCAATGCTGCCTCGAGGTCCAATAAGTAAACTACAACCAAGGCAAAGTTGAGCACATCAGCAGAATTGGTGATTGCTTAGCGAACTGCCCTTCTGGGAGTAGGGCTTTCTGGTTGCTTGTTAAAGCTGCTGAGAATAACTTCTGTCGATCAACCTTGCCACAACTGAGGAAACCCGATGATACCCTGGTCCACAGAGCAAAGGACAAGGCTGATTTACTGGAACACCTCTTTGCCGCCAGCTCGATCTCGCGATGTGTAAGCTCTATGCCGGATATCTGCTTCACTCAACGTGAGGTCCGGCGAGCTCCTGCATCTCTTGATGTGCGGAAGTCGACTGGCCCAGATGGTATTCCTGCGGTGATACTCAAACTTTGCGCTCCTGACTAATATTCCGGTGCTTACGAGACTCTTTATGTCCTTTTACTTCACGAGACATTTCCCGAAAGCTTGGAAAGTAGCTCACGTCCATTGTGTTAATCAAACTGCGGTTGACAGTAACGAACTACCCTTTTATTTCTGCTACACCCATAGACACACACACCACATGATAGATGGCACTAGTTACATATGATTTTGTTACCATAATAAAATAACACATTGCCTAAAAAAGGCGATCGTACCAACCCGGCTAATAGCGATAATCGCCCTCCTCTCCAAGGTGATGGAATATGTCATTAACGCACAACTCCTTGGGTACCTAGAGGATCGCTAGCTGATAAGCGATGCGAGCGCCAGTACGGATTCCGTCATAATCGCTCGGCTAGCGATCTTTTAGTGTCCTTTACACATTTTACTTTTTTCAGTAGTGAGTGAAATATGCCAGAGCCCATCTCATCGTATCCTATTCCTCCATTTTACAACCCTTTCTTAAAACTAATTCCTAAATTTCCAAAGGTAAGTAGCACATCCAACGTGAGCATCCAACGTTGGCTGTTCTGGACTGATGTTGGCAAGTATCGCGGATGTCACTGGGAGACTTTGTAAAGGATTTGTAATCATTTGATGTCTGGTTATTCAATACTTATACCTTGATATTTAAAATGAATGATGAATTGTTTTATTTGTAGATGTAAAAAGACACCCCTGTCCTACTTGTGGTACAAAGTTCAAAGACAAGTCAAATTTGAGGAGGCACATGCGCCGGCACAATGATGAGAAGGCTTACTGTTGTTTAGGATGTAACAACAGGTTTAAACAGGTACTTGATAGTTCCTTCTCTGATAACTATTATAGCCCTTGCATCATTTGAATAATAATGTTTAATCTTAGACGTTGGGCGGATTTAGAATAACATCAACCCATCTCTTCCCGCAGGTGTCCTATAAGTCCCGGCACGGATCTTGAGCTCTCGGAAATAGTAGTGGGGATAGATTGCGCATGTGTACATTCACGCTCAAAAGTGTTAGAGCCAGATTATTTTTTAACCTTTATTGTAGCATTAATATTTGAACATATTAAAGTAGAGCCATATGAATGTTTTAAATTATAACACATTGTAGAGTATCTATTACTTAAAAATGTAAGACAAAATAATAGAAAAAAAATATGAATTTAATCAATGGGTTAGTAGCTAGTAGATGTAATGTTAGTGATGGGTGCTTTCTCGTAGTCACATTCTTTATCTATTTCATCATCATCATTGTTGAAATCGCTATCTGAACTATCATCACCAACATTGATAACAAACTCTTCGGTCATCATATCTATGACATGATCGCGTTTTGCGTACTCCTCAATGTCTTTTACTTTTTTGCATGACTGTTCCCAGGTGTTTGAAATACGGCGAGAAACTCTGAATTCTTCACTTGACTCAAAATTCATTTGACTGTTGCTACGGAGGTTTTGGTGGCTACTGCTGTTATTTTTTGACTTGTTGTAAATTATTTACGCCGTCAGGTAGCTTCCTGTTACATATAACAATAAACGTCGGAAATAATTTTTCGTTCAAATCTAGTGAAACCCTTATTTTTTCTCGGCCTTTTTAACTACGATATAAAAGGAACGTAAGCAAAACTGTTCGCAAGTGTACATGAAGACCACGGGACCCATTAAGTCAAACAGACCGTCGAACAGACCCAAAAAATAAACCTTCTGCTGCACAAGGCAACGTGCATAAGAAGGCCCCTTATGCCCCAGCAGTGGACGATAAAGCGGCTGGTTGCGGTTACTTAAATTGGTGCGAGTTAGAAGGCTTGTGTGAAAAAAAGTGTGGGATTTTAAAAAGTCGTACAAAAAAAAAAATTTTCACGAAAGAATTTCGGTGTTAAGATATGTTTTATTTAACCTTGTATTGGTCGAAGAAATCTTTGACAAAAACTTTTGTTTCTGTTTCAGTTAGCTAATTTGAATCGTCACATTCAGAGGTGTGCTTTGTATAAGAGCAAGAGCATCTGTAACCCTGTCAATACTGACCCCACAGTTAGGAAGAACCACTGCAGAGTTTGTGGTATGACTTTCCAGTACAAAAGTGCATTACTGGAGCATTGTGTCCGGTGAGTGGTTGAAAAACTTCTTTTGTTTATGATACCTATATAATTTTACAATTTTTTGTTTTCTCTTCCTTATATGATAGTCTTACAGCTATGATAGTTATGATATGATATGATAGCTTAAAGGTACAGTTAGGTAATAATTGAACATCTTTTGAAAAATAGTTTATTTTATTAACTATAGTATAATTGGATAAAGAAAAGCAAATGAACTGCAATTGATAGTTTTGATTTCTGTGTGATATTTTCTGTATAATTAACAGAGAAGAATGATTGATTTGTTAAAGCATAAAAATATACATAGTTACATTTTTGTGAATGTATTGTTAATAATATTATTAATTTACTCTTTTGCTATTAAAATTGCATTCTCATAGATCAAGATATACCTACTATTTGAATAATAAATGTAACATAATTATATTCACAATAATATATTTTGATTTGAATTATAGGCAACACACTAACCCATCTACCGAAACCATCAAAGAAGAGAAATCAAACCAAATTAATATAGACGCGAATCGCACAGTCGATAACATAGTCGACGACATTCTATCTGCAGAGGATGATTACATGACCATGTCCAATCAGAATGAAATATTAAACATTTATCACAATCAGAATGAGCCTGACAATAATGCTGACAATCTTATGCAAATAGAGTTCTTAAAAGAGATGAACCAATTACATATATTAGATGATGAATTATTCTACAATGACATAGACATAGACAGTATTCAAAGCAGTCATATATTTAACATGAACACCAATGATATGGATTACAATGGTGCAGCTGATAGAAACACAGAAGTATTTGATTTTGCTGACTACAGCAAGAATATTGATCAGGACATAATGAATGCTTTGTACCACGTGAAAGCTGAAAATTTGGCTGATGAGTTACTGAATGTTTCCAAAGCGAATCCACCTTCAGAAAAACGACACGAGATATTAGAAAATCCAACAGTGTCTGTGAATGAATGCGCGACTATATTTGAAAGCGATGTAGATTTAGAAGCTAGTACGAACTTAGCGGCTAACTTAAATCAGTTGATTGGTGAAAATACAGTCCAATATATTTCTACTGAAGAGGATGACACCTTTATAATAAGTTTAGATAGTGGTATAGATGCAGAGCAATTGAGTGGGTTGTTGAACATTGGTGTTGAACTTGTAGATGGAAATAAGACTGTGGAGAATACATCCGAGGTAGATGATGAGACTTTAAATGATGATGATTATAAAACTATTGAAATTAAAGTACAAGAACCAAGTGTCAAAGTCAGTGAAGTTAAGGAAGTGAAGTTAAGAAAAGTAGATAACATTGAGATTTTAAATAATAATGATTATAAATCTATTGAAATTAAAATACAAGAGCCAAGTGTCAAAATCAGCGAAATTAAGGAAGAGACGCCGAAACCAAAGATGATCGAGGCCAAAATAACGAAGCGAGTTGTAATATTCAAGTGTCGCACGTGCGATAAGACATTTACGAAAAAGGATAATTATCAATCACATATTGGTGAGTATTTTATTTAATCAATAAAGAAATAAATGTAACACATATATGAACATATACGTAACAGCGCAGGTACAATAATACATATAAATATGTATATATCTACACATATAATAATAAATACTTATATATATCTATATATGTAAATAGAACAGAAACGAGGAAAATATCTTTGACTTGGATAATGAGAGAAATTAAAGAGAGTAGAGAGATGTGAGAGAAATTTGATTATTAAGTTATCGAGAGGTAATCTTCGCGGAGCCTCTTTTTGAACAAATGTTTACGAAAAATAATAATTATCAATGTGAATAATTTTCTAATGTGAATGGGGAGCGCGTTGTAGTCCAACTTTAGCGCACACTTGTATAATTTATTTGAAACTAGCTGTGCCCGGCTACGCGTTGCTGTGGCTACCCAACAGATGGCGCTTACCCAGTTTTTACCTGTATTTGGGTAAAAGGCATTTTTGTTTAAATTTCGATTCGAGTATTTTCTATTTATTTCAATATATTTCTAGATTAATTTTCTTTTTATTTCTGTGAAATTTTCAGATATTTTAATAGTTATTCTGCTATTTGGGGCGTAGACGAATCCAACAAATCAGAGATTATTAAAGTTCGGTCCAGCCGTTCTTCAGTTATAAATTGTGTAACTAACCCGACTTTGTTTATATATATAGATAAAGTAAGATTTTTGTTATTTGTTGTATTTAAAAAGAAGGGAAACTGATGATGAAAAAAAACACCATGATAGCATGAGAGCTATCGACGCCCGCTCGTCTGCCAATTATTCTATAAAAAAAAAGACGCGTATTTAGTGAAATACTGGCATAGTATAGAACTTGTAGTTCTAGGTGTAAGGAAGCCCTATATTTTGTTAAGACATCATGCACCCCCCACATTTCGGGGGGGACTTGGTCTTCTGGAATATTGGGCCTCAAATTTTTATGGAGCCTTATCGAACACTGGGACCTACTTACCACTTCTCAAATAATGGTGTTTTCTGATTTGCGACCGATGCCAGTGGTTCATCACAATGTAACTGTTAGTCGTATGATCACACCCCCTTACTTCCCAAACGCGGCGGTGGATAATGTCTTACGGCCCCTAGGAGGCTTCCTTACACCTAGAACTACAAGTTCTATACTATACCAGTGTTTTATAAGATCAGACTTTTTGTGTCGATAGCTCTGTTTGCGAGGAAAGCCGCAAGGTTGAGAATGAAAAAAGTCTGGGTCATGTGTAAAAAGGACACATTTGTTCGAATGCTGTATTAGCTATTATTATAAATAAACCCACGTGTGTGTGTACAGCGACACACGATCCGCGCCTACGTCGGCACAAGTGCTACATATGCGGCGCGCGGTTCAGCTACAGGTCTACGCTGAGCAAGCACCACGCGCGGCGACACTCGCCGCGTATCGAGTCCTCTTCTCACGAGTGCCGCACCTGCGGGAAACGATACACCGCGGCCTGGACGGTGAGATGTAAACACACACTCACCCTCGCATACATACCTTCACGCACGCATGCACACACGCTATACCACACTATGCCATCAATGTCTTCATGATCTCAACCGAAACGTCGAGTAAATTAAAAGTAAACATGCGTTTCAGACGCGTTTAATAGATATAATTAATTAGCATATGATTTTCTGCTTTTTTAATTCTCCATAAAATAACCTTGTTTTCTGGAAGAAGCGTTTTTTATCGTCAACAAAAAAATATAAATGTTTAAAGGTATTTAAGAACTAATATTTAAAGATGATGTTGGTTGATTTCCAGCTGAAAAACCACGAAGAACGTGACCACGAGAAACTGACGCCGCACAAATGCGACTACAATGACTGCAATAGAACATTCTACAAGAAGAGCGACCTGGTTGTACATAAAAGGTACTATTATTTATTGTTTATATACTATTATTGTTCATTTAATACTTACAGATACAGTTGAAACGATTGTGATTCTGAAACATTTGAATTATAACAGATATATCTATTGTATTCTTTTAAAAAACAAATAGATTTGAGGTTATACATGATCAATTGCATATTTAACTAATTCTACAATGCGTCACCGAAATAACTTGAAACCCGTAACATATCAACCAATTTAAATATTAAAAAAAAAAAACATTATTTTAAAGAATAAATCAAAAGTTATAAACATGTAAGATATTATTGTCCCGTCTAAAACGTTCGTAGCGCTCATTACTCAGACCGGGAGTCAGGCGGCGCGCGTAGAATACAAGATATATAAGAATTGTATTTATAAATCATGAAAAAAATAACCTATTGTATAAACTGGTAGAATCGATTCTACTCTTGATACTGAATAATCCATTTTTAGATTTCGTTATTTCAATAACACGTTGTATAATTTGACGACTTACCGATTTGGCCAATATCCGGGCTTGACTAATGTCGTAAAAACCCAACAATGTGTGTGTGTGGTCAGGTACCACTTTGGCGAGCGGCCGTACGAGTGCGACATCTGCGGACACGCGTTCACGCATGTGTCACACCTGCACCGGCACATGCGCACCGTCGACTGCACCAACTCGTGAGTACTACACACTGTGTACACCAACAACACTACTAGCTACGTACACCACACATTATATGCAACACGACTGCACCAACTCGTGAGTACTACACGTACAACACCACTGGCTACGTACACCACACATTATATGCAACACGACTGCACCAACTCGTGAGTACTACACGTACAACACCACTGGCTACGTACACCACACATTATATGCAACACGACTGCACCAACTCGTGAGTACTACACGTACAACACCACTGGCTACGTACACCACACATTATATGCAACACGACTGCACCAACTCGTGAGTACTACACGTACAACACCACTGGCTACGTACACCACACATTATATGCAACACGACTGCACCAACTCGTGAGTACTACACGTACAACACCACTGGCTACGTACACCACACATTATATGCAACACGACTGCACCAACTCGTGAGTACTACACGTACAACACCACTGGCTACGTACACCACACATTATATGCAACACGACTGCACCAACTCGTGAGTACTACACGTACAACACCACTGGCTACGTACACCACACATTATATGCAACACGACTGCACCAACTCGTGAGTACTACACGTACAACACCACTGGCTACGTACACCACACATTATATGCAACACGACTGCACCAACTCGTGGTTCTTTTCTGGCGTGACTTCTAAGCTCTTTCAATATTTTTTCAAGATATTTGATTTGCGGATGGAATATCTTACGGGCTGTCCAGCAAAAAACGATAAAATGGTTTGTTTCGGTAGAATATCAAGCCTCACTCGTGGTACTGTTAAGGCTCGCGAATATTACGACGGACCGCTCCGCAGCGCATAACATTGCAAAAATCCTCCCGACTCATTTTGATACATTTTATATAAACCATCGCACACTAGAGGCGGCTCGCATCGCGCCGCAACGCAGCGCACTGGCGGATCGCTTGCCAACCGCATTTATGCGCTGCGACGCGGCCCGCTTCAATGTGTGTTGAACTGGCGCAGTTATGGACGTAATTCAAGAGTTATTCGCTGTGCGACGACGTGATGATTTGAATTTCAACAGTTAACGTTTTATTATTGCATTGAATAATAAAATGAATTGAATTATTATTGCATTGAGCTGCGGTCCGCCGCGTCGTATAATGTGCATTGTCGCAGTTTTGCAGTGCGACGCGGCTGTAATGTGCGCGAGCCTTTAGTCGTAATAATATTCTAATAAAAATATCTATTGGAATATTGTTTGTTTCAGCGCGCGAGTGACCGTTAAACAGCGGTAGTATGATCGACTCGAGTCCGTCTCAAGCATTAGCAAATATTTAAATCATGTAAGGACTATATTATTATGATATATTTATACTATAAATATAATAAATATTGATTCACTATTATCACGTGTATGTTTTATTGCATTTACATTTTTTTTTATAAAAAAAAGCGGCAGTCAAGCATGGTAAGTGGATACTGGATACTGTGGATACGATAATAGATATCGCGATAAATGCCAGCATCAGTCCAGAATGACAAACGTTGGCACGCCCCCGGATGCGCTGCCTACCTTTGGAGATTAAGGAATAGATTTGGAGAAAGGGTTGTGATGGCATATCTCACTCACTACCGAAACACGTACGTACATTGGGGAAATATGGTGTAAAGTAGGAAATGCAGTACATTTCAAGGTAGTGTTCTGTGAGACAGGGATAATGTGACCAGTCGGTGCGCCCAGCGGTTGTGGAAATGCAGCGTGCACTCTCTCTTACTAAGTATTGTCAATTAGACGTTCTATCCAACCATTACAAATCACACCAGATTTCGTTGCTATTTTATAGAAAGAAGATAGCAGATACAGCTTTGCATCGATCTTATTATCGGAGGTAAACCGGTGAATACAGAAAACGGCTTGTTCAAAATTAACTGAGTAAAATAGAGCAAAGCGTCATTATTAACCTTTTGAACGCCACGCTATAGACGCATGAGCAGTACCCTGGACGCCACGCTAAAAAATTATTGCAATCGACGACAAGAATCGTAGATTCGAAAAATATATCGATAAAACATGTAATTAGTTTTTGTAAATATTCATTTCAATAATAAAACTGCAGAACTATAAGAGTTTTATTCGACTCACTAATTATTCAATAATATCAATATTATTACTCATAAATTTACAGAGTAATCGACCATAAAACCATATAATAGAACCACAATGATTAAAAAATGATCAAAATCACTACATGCCCAGCACTACTCTGTGTTGTGACATAATCTGCTGGCGGCAATAGCCGACATTGGCGTGGGTGCCACGGCTTTTTTTTACGTGCCTCGGATTCGAGTTAGAGTTGGTCGGTCTAGTGTCGATTATTAATAAATTTGTATTTATTATTTATATAATTCATTTTATTTTTAATCAAAATTTATGAACCCTTCGTTGTTTTGCGGACGGTGATTTTTATTTTGTATGAAATGAAAAACATTTTTAAATCAGTCTTTTAATTGTGTTATTCTTATAAGTACTTAAAAAATCAACAAAATTTTAGTACAGCTTTATATTAGATGACAAATTTAATAATTATAATTAGAATTGATTATTTGTCTTGTCTTTTTAAATTTATCAATTGTAAGTCCGCTAGTTTTCACACAGATAAATTTGTTTTTGGTACGGAATAGGCACCCCGTTAGTATAATAAAATAATACTAAAAACTTGTAAAAAAATATGACCACTGTAGATACCACCGTGATTATAGTATTACACGACGCCGCCATGTTGAGTAGTTTCTTTGTTATCGGAGAGTTTTGTTTGAAACCGTCTCTAGTGTTCAATGAAATGTAAATGCTTTGGTGAATACAGCTACATTCACTAAATAATACACCAAGTTGGAATTTTACATGTAAATATTTAAAATTTAGTTGAAAAAGTTGCACTTTCTTAGGGGTATTTTTTTAAAAGTTGTGTTAATAAATTATAGTGGACTGCATACCAAACAATAAAAAAGGTTATCTTTTTAAAAAAGGTATCATTTACTATTTCGATTTTTCTATCGATACAATTCATATTCATAAACAATTAAGTGCACAACTCGCGCGCAGAGTACGTGTGAAATCGTCTGGTGAACAAAGGGTACCTACGCCAATTTTGATAGCGCTCGGCTAGTGATAGGTTAAAGAAGTACGTAATAAGTAAAACTCCAATCCTCATTGTACAAGGGTCAATACGAATGCACCTCAGTTGAATGGAACAGTGATGGTTTGATTGGCTCAATCTAGTGCATAGTACATAGATATCGTTGATAAAAAAGTAACTCCAATCATCTTCGCTTAATGATTCCGATTCGGAAAATTCGTCGTCGTCAACTCCTAATATGCGAAGGAGTTCATCCGTGCTCATTTCATTGTCACTCATTTTTATTATCTATCACACACTTATAATTAACTTTAAAAATATTACAATAATAATAAATAATTGGACAACTCTAAACAGTGCCCTCTTGCGCTTATGACGTCACAAGCGAGTCGTCTAATGCCGACGACGGTGGCGTACAGGGGACTGCTAATCGGTGTTGCGCTAGGGATGCGCAAGAGCTGAGATTAGGGAATGTCGATTGTCTACCTGACCACATTTTATTTCTGATTGTGTAGCTTCCGACATTATTTCATTATCCTGGTATTGTTAGATTAAGCTTTTGATTTACTCAGATACCAGTAATTGCAAAAAAAAAAAGATTCCATGAAATTTTCATGTAAATCTCCTTTTTTAAATGTGATTAGCTACCTTTGAACACCACTAGCGGTTGGCTAGTGCCGACTGTGGCGTGTGAGGACATTCCTTTTTGAAGACTTTATTTTTTATTTTTTATCGTCAAATTTCGCAATACCAAAATACATATTTCAATTTGTTTAATGCAATTAAAATACTAATGGGATTCAATTTTTAATATATGTAAATAAAACAAACGGAAATAATGATTTAATATCTTTACTTCGTATTTTCGTGACCAGCATTTTTTGTCGGCTATTGCCGTCGTTGGCGTCCAAGGCAAGTTTTCATTTGTCGGCTATAGCCGACGGTGGCGTTCAAAAGGTTAAAGGCGTCTTCTAAATTAGGAAAAGCCATATTATTTTTTGTTATAAGCCATATTCAGAGGTTGACGGTCTTTTTTTCGCTGTGATCCGCGATAATCTAATATCAGTTCAGAACAACAAACGTTGACACGTCAGCGCATTCGCCGCCATTTACACGTGGGCATTTAGAAGTGGATTATGATAAAAGACAATATTAAAAATTTCCAGAAAACCCTTGACGGTTAAAAAATTCAAAATAGAAATCAATTTTTTCTCAAAGTTTTCCTTTTGATCGGGTAATCTGGTGTGATACAAATTTAACCCATGTAGGTTCATAAAGTTCAATATTACAATACATCACATGCTGCATCTTGTTGCTATTCTAGTGCAGTTAGTTTTAATCAGGTCTAATAAGAGCCTTAGGCCTAGTGATAAGTGCTAAAATTAAATGCTTTTGGGTAGTGCTGTTGGGAAATTTGATTAAGAATAAAATTATTACAAACGATACATTGAAAAAATATTTATTATTTTCATTAAAACCCGATTATAATTATAATATATTAACTTAATAACAAAATAAAGTCAAGGATTAAAATGAACGCGGCGAAGAGAGAATTAACGGCGGCCATCTTCAAAAGTCAAATTATGACAAATTTATGTAATACAGGCATGTGTGACCGTACAATAAATTCATTATTTTGGTACGTATATTTCCAGAAATGACAATAATATTTTAATCTCTTTCAGTCATAAAATTAAACTTTACGTATATATTTAATTAAACTTGCTAATTATTCCCCTAAAATAAGTTTGTTTTAATTAGTAACCTTTATCCAGGGTAAAATGAAATAAAAAAATTACCTGCGCCTACTAACAACTATTGTAGTACGGCTTTTTAAAATTAAGTACTTTTTTACACAAACACTTCCTCGCGTCCGGTACATTTGCATCGATATACATAGATGTAGGCATCTAATTATAGACATTAGATACACAACGCAAGTCCGTGAAATTGTATGGAAACCAAGCGATTCACTTATTTTGTACCTACGATTATATTCGGGCCGCCATGTTACGAATCCTATGACAGTCATTTTCATTGAAAAACCATGCAATGAAAATGACTTTGTTTAGCGGTCACTATGATTTTTTTTTTGAATAATTAGTATTTTCGAGACATTACAAAAAAATTGTATTTCGATATCGTGTTAGCAAATTGCAAATAAAACTTCCAAGAAACTTACAAATATTATACATATCAGCACAATTTGGTCACGTAAAATTAAGTGAATAAATTTCGAACGCAACAACAAGGTAAATTCAGCTCTCACCTCAGAGCTACCGCTGGTACAACATCCATAGACCACAACAGAATCATAATCGAAAACATTTCTTGACACCGTTGGAAATAATTCGTTATGAAAACAAAATTTGCTTTAAATAGTAAAATTTTAAATACTATATACTTAGGTATAATTCTACTCTGTGATACTTTATACCTTTTACTCTGTGACAAAACTAAAATAAACGTCTCAAATGACAGAATAGTTTTTATATTTATGTTGGTATCACAGATTGTGTAAAAGTGAATAATAAATTAAAGCTAAAAAGATCCTTTTAAAAACAAGCATTTAAAATGCGCTAAAATAAACATAAGAAAGAATCTAAAATAAGAACCATTTATTAAATAAGATTAATTGAAAAAATAATGAATTAATAATATATGTAATTAAAATAAGAAAATAAAAATTTATTAATTACAGATTAATACGAGATTTTTGTACCAACTTATTTAATTACAAATCAATTTAGTTTGTAATTAATTTATTATACAAATAATGTCAAATTACAAATCTCGCGACAGTTTTAAATTACTTCAAATAATAGTAATGACTTCTATGTTTATTTTCTTAATTTTAGTACATTTTAATAACAGCTTGTTATAATTAATTAAAAGATTTTTACAATTAATTTATTTACTCCTTTTTAGTGTTCTAAGTTGCAGACGACGCTTATCTCGCCAAAGCAGAAAGTCAAGCTTAATATGTAATTAATTTTAATTATTAGTCATCAAAATTGCGAACCCATCAAAACGAACCCAAATACGATGTGTCTATGGTTCGCAGTACTGCAGTATGTGCTGGCCTTCCCGGTTACAGCATCAGGTGAAGGTCATCAGATTATTGTATTGTTATCGGTTTTATATACATATTGTGTAAAACATTAAGTGCAAGTGGTTAAAATCAACTTGCAAGATTTGACCAACAAACTAACAAACATGTGAAGTTAAATAAAAGCTTGTAAAAATAAATATTAAATGTTATAGCTTTGTTTCATTTCCATAAAATCTAAGATATATTAAAAAGATCGCAGCTATGAAAATAATCGGAAAGATTTGATTAATCATATTTTCATATTTCGGTTTAATCTTAAATCGAGCTTGATTAGAATGACAGCTGTCATTCGAATCAAGTGTCTTGAATAGTGCTCTAAAAATAATTAATATATAAATAGCTAAAAATCACGGAAGGTTTTTGGAATGACTAAAGATCTTTTTTACCAATGGGTACTATTCCCAGTACTATT
This sequence comes from Sesia apiformis, assembly GCA_914767545.1. Lineage (NCBI taxonomy): Eukaryota > Metazoa > Arthropoda > Insecta > Lepidoptera > Sesiidae > Sesia > Sesia apiformis. Next base: position 5,568,152 of record OU611968.1, read on the forward strand.
CGAGACACTTTGACAGCTGTCATTCTAATTAAGCTAGATTTAAAAGACTAAGTACTTTCACATCTCTACTTGTCACTAGAGACGCGTCATAGGATTCATAAGATAGTGGCCCATTAATTAATAGTTCATAATTTTAGTGATGGCACAAATTTTAATTGATGGGGAAACCATTCATCGATGAAACGAAACATGTCCCTTGACTGGGTTCACCGCTTTTGACGAATTGTTACAATTGATTATAGCGCAATTAGGTATATTTTGATTTTGTAACAACGACGAGCAGCACGGGAAGTAGGACCTTAGTTCCAACTTAGGACGGACAGCTTGCGTTATCTAAATGTATCTCTGTATGTATCTAAATGCGGCTCTAGACTTATGCCGTGAAGTCGCGGCGAGAACTCACGCCTGGAACTACGTGCCCTGAGAAAGTTCATAAAAGTCGTAGAACCAATAGTCGTTGGTTTTATTGATATGTAAATTCAGTTTTAAGAAGGTGCAGCCACTTTTTATTTAACCTTAACGTTCATTTAAACCATTGCACTATAAAGATATCCCTCGTGACAATAAGTCTTATATACCTCTAAGTCATATAGTGTCATCTTCGTTCTCTCTAAGCGTCATACTCTTCATGAATGTTTCTAAACTGTTGTCGCTGTTTAACAGACTGTCAAATGTGTGATGGTTGTCACCGAGCTGTCGACATACAAACGAAAAATATTAAATTTGGGAAATAATTAAATAAGCAGCAAAAATGCCGAATGGTCAGAAATCGATGTTATTTTTTTAAATTTGGGTTAGGATTAGGTTCTCTGGCGACTATAAAGAAATAGAAGTCCCGCGTGGACTTGGTGGTGAGATTCTTAGGAATTTAAAATTATTTATGTCAGTTATTTAAAAATAAGTTGTTTTGTTGATCATGATTTGCTGCTCACTTAGTATTTTTGCTGCCATTAAATTTCTTATGTTTCGACAAAAGGACGATGGGATATGTATGGATGTCGTCCCAAGCCACCAACAAAAATAAAAATAGAGACAAATATTTATTATGATATTTATGAATTAGCAATTGTAAATATGCTAACGAAAACAAAAAAGATTTTAACAAATAAGGGTAGAGAAGCGGTTTAAATCACGGTTCGTCCACGATTTTGACATTAATGCTGTAACATTAAAAGATCTATGAAATAAAGTTTTCATTTGAGATATGTCTTAAGTGTGTTGGTACATGTTGATTTTTGGGACCCTTTTACGCATCCACCTTTTTCATATAAATTTGTTAAGTACAAAGCCTAAAAAATCTTAAAAAGCGCGCGCCGCGGTGAGTGTATGTATATAAGGTGGAATTATTTATTCGAGTCTGGGATATGACATATAGATTAATGTAGAACTGTCAATAAAGTGTCATCTCAGTACAAATTTCACTCTGTTTGACAGTTCTATATGTCATATCCCTGATTCGAATAAATAATTCCGCCTTATTCCATCCGACTATAATAGGTACGCTGAAAGTTAATGGTTTTAGAGCCGCGGCCGGCCCTTTTATTATTAAGCATTAAGGTACAATTCCGAGCTCGATCGCAGACTGCAAGCGGCAGCAGCAAATTGCCTGCCGCGGCGGCACGCGACAGTGTCGCTGCGTTCCGAATACGGTTCATAGAAAACTATAGAAACCAGTAGTGTCGATTGCAGTCTGTGGTCGAGTTCGGAATTAGACCTTTAGTAGAATCAATACATGAGGTCAAATTAAAAGTATCAGTATAAAAAAAATCTACCAAAATTAAAAAGTATAACGAGAAAAGTTGTGAGAACTCGTAGTAACGCCCTGGTCACTATAGGTCACCTAGGTCACTATAATATTAAGGTCTATAGGCGGTACATTTCTAAAATTAACCGGTGAGTTTACCTTCGGCTTGTGACATGGGGGACGTTACTACGTGTATCTTGTTCACTGAAAAAAATATTTAATTTTCTATCGAACTTTATTTCTACTTTGTAAACATATCGATGGTTAAAAATTCAATTGGCGTAAGGGACATTATTTATATCATTATTAGTATTATTTTTTTACTATGCGGCACAAAGAAATAAACAATAGTGTTATTACAGTTTTTACACAACTATGACCACATTGGTAATGCACCAAGACCAAGAGTAGTAGTGTAGAGAACTAGTTGAAGACCATAAATTCCAATAAACTTGGTTCTGAAGTGTGTAAATTTGTGTTAGTTAAAACCTTAACTTATTGCAAAAAAAAAAAGAAAAAACAAAATATGACAGTTACACCAAGTACAAGGTTTGTAAATTTTCGAAGTGGGTAAGGGGCAATCGTATACAGTATTCTAACGTAAGGGACAAGCTATATCTGGAATTATAGAATTTAGATAATTTTCAATTATTTAGCGTGCAAAAACAGCATTTTTTAAGAATATGACTTCAAACATCAAGTAAATAGTTAAATAAATAAAAAAGTTACAGTCGTTTACAGTTACAGTCAAAGATCCTAGAAAATTATTTTTGCTGTACTGATAACCAGCCTTTTGTCCCCATATGCCAATTCAATTTTTATCGATCGATATCTTTCTTGACCTTACGTCCTGATAGTAGGTACTTCCTTAATATTCCAATTTATAACATTATAATTAATATTCCGTTTTTTTTTACTTTCCGCTCTTATGTCTTCTAATAATGTTGTTGTCAATAAAATCATTTTCTTTCTTTCTTTCTCAACAGGATAATTACGTGACGGCTCTAAACCCTTTAAAATTCAGCATAAATTCAATTATTATTATACATATACTGTTTAATGTAATACTATAACAGCAATAAAGTTTAATGTATAAATGTGTTATACTCACAAAGTGCCGCACCCACTTGGAGAGGTGCTCGAGGTAGTAGTTTTGAGCAAACCGCGCGTCTACTAGCAGTACCGCGCCCCAGTCGTTCCGGTGCCGCACGCAACGCCCCACTGCCTGATTTAGCGCCCTGGGGATACGGGATTTGGAATTCAGGGATTGTCTAATCGCGGTCGATTTTCGAGCACGCAAATTCCGGGATTAAAAGTGACTATAAGGTCCTACAAAAATATAGTGAAATATTTTAATGTCAAGCAGCACACAAACTATTACATCTAATTAAAAATCAATATGTATTTCATGCTACGAAAAAGACAGCTCGTAAAAAATATGGAGGAAAATTTGAATTTGGAATGTTTTGTTTTCATGCTATACTAGCAAAACTGTGTCTGCCATCTTGGATTTTTTTCCGCCTCATTTCCCCATAGACCAGAGTTTTAAACGAGGGGGAATTCCATCCCACGCCCCTTGCCCAATTCGAGCTACGGCCTCGCAAATGCCCTCGGACCCCAAAATCGAAATTCGAAATGCCGGCGGTTCTCTATGACATTCGGTCGAGCACCATGTGACTACCTCTCACCATTCAGGCAAGCCGTCGACCGTCGAGCTGATGGTCCACCGGAAGCGGACGGGCCCGCTCCCTGTGCAGCTCCCGGGCGAGCTCGGCCTGCGGCCTCGCCCGCGCCGATCGGCCTCCGGCCTCGCGGGAGTTATGGGCGATCGAAATTTGAAATATTATATAAGGATATTATATACAATATATTATATATATAAGGAATAAGGAATAAAATAAGGAATAATAATAAAGATAAAATAATAATATAATATAGTCCTAATTTTAATTGACATGAAAACCAGTCAGCGTTCCATTGATAAAAACTCTTTGTCGGAAAACTTTCCGAGTATCCTGGTATTACTTACTGATCCACATTTGTTTGTATTAATAGGACAACCGTGTTTATTTTAAAATCGATATTAAACAATTTTTTCTCGAGTTCAATGAAAGTCACCTGTACGCCTGCACCCTGAGCCACTCGCTACTTGACAGCAGCTTCCTCGCCTTCGAGTACTTATCGTTGTACTTCATTTTCTCCTTCACCGCCATGTCTACTAAATTCGGATATGGGATCCCGATCTAAAGCAAAAAGTAAGGTTATTTATTTTTAGTAACGACACTTGATACTCGTGTAACACCAAAATAGCTATGATGACGGATTTTGAAATCCGCTTCTATAATGTAGATTCACGTCTACTGTTTCCGAAAATAACATTATTTCAGCAATAAAATAAGTTTTAACGCAAATTATGCATTTTTTTTCTATCTACTTTGAATTATGCGCGAAAACACTCGCAGGTGTCATGGCGTCGCTTGTGACGTTACACCTAGGTAAACGTAGGTAGGTAAATCAATCGAAGTTCAAGCGACACGGTGATGTTCACTGAGGCGTGACGTCATTCGCTCTGATTGGCGTTTTAGTTAACATGGCCGAATGCAGTATTTTATACTTTTATTTTATTGAAAATATTATTAATCTCAATGTTTACATTAAAACTGGTTAATTTATTAGAATTCTTTCAACATATTTTTTCTCTAAAATCATTTATTCTTTAATTCTTTGATACTGTCATCATGCCTATTCGCTGTGTTAGGAGTTCACACACAAAGGCGAACCAAGTGTCCACAAATAGAACTTTAAACAAAACGTCTCATTTATTAATAACGTCGGTTCTGAATTTTTATTTATTTTATTTATTTATTCAGTAATCATACAGTCACGTATCAACAATATAGCAATCAGATACATAAACAGACTTTGAGAGTTCATTACTTTTGCAAAAAAAAACAAGAAATTACTGCCCTCAGAATGAGTAAATAAACCATTACTATATATGAATTTAATGCCGCGGTCCCAAACTTTTTTTTACCAGCAACAAACTTTTTATGTCGATAAAATCCAACAAGCAGTTGAACTTTATCGTTTTAAGTTTAAGTTAAGTTGTGAATATTATACTTATAAGTGAGCTTCTCGATTGTACTAACTATTATCATCTTTTGACTCGAGGAGGAACGGCCCGGTCAATAAGAGGTAATGTGGAGGATGACCCGGAGACCGCAAGGTCTCTGTCTAAATTCTTCGCTAGAAATGTTAGCTAAATACCGTTCGAAGAAACTCATTACTAACAGTTAAAATAGAACTAGTGAGATCTACCCCTTTGTTTTACATCTTCTACATATTTATATATTATAGAATAGAAAAAAAGGCGGCAAACGAGCATACAGGTCTACCTGATGGCAAGTGGATACTGTCGCCCATAGACATACGCGTTACATGTCAACATCAGTCCAGAATGATAAACGTTGGCACGTCTCCGGATGCGCTGGCTACTTTTGCAGATTATAAGGAATGGATTAGGAATATGACTAGCCAATCAGAATATTGTTATTTTTTATGAATTTATACGTACGGTTATAACAGCCCTGGCCTGGTGGTCCTTAAAGTCCATGCCCTCCGACACCTTCCCGCGGTACACAGCGAATAATAATGCGCCCTTTTCACTGCATGCATACTTGTAGTAATCCTGCAAGAACGCCATATCGTGGTTGCGCCAGCCAAACCTCATTATGTGCATTTTTATTTTCGTTTTTTTCACTAAATGCCGCTGGTTTATAAACCCGTATCTACTATAAAATGTGTAGCGATGCAGCATTACAAACTGTCCTAGATACAAAATATGTGGTAGATGCACACTTTATAAACTGGCTGCATTTATCGAAAAGCTGAAATAGGTTGTTCAATATTGAGAGTAGAATCGATTCCTCCAATTCTTACAATAGGGTTATTTTTTCTAAACTTTTGTTTATTTCTAGTATATCTTTTATTCTATACGCGTCGCCAGCGGTCCGCGCCGCGTGCCACGTCGTCGACGTCCGGTCCCCTGTACTGGGTAATGAGAGCTATGAACGTTTTAGATAGAACAACACAACTTTACATTATTATTATTATTATTTCCGATACACTAGCAGCTTTAAGCTGATGCGTGTACATTGTTTTGTTGCACTTTTTTTAAATGATTGTCCAGTCTATTTTTGAAACAGTTCACCGAAGGGGCACTAATAACAGTTTCCGGCAATTTGTTCCAGTCTTTCACTACACGGTTGGGCAAAAAGTGTTTCCTAGGATTGCTTGTAGTCGGCACAGTTGCGAATTTAAGTGAGTGTCCTCTCAGATTTTTGTTTTCGTTCATAGTATAAATGGTTGCCATGTTTGGTGTGTTGTAATATCCATTTAGTATTTTATATGTCTCTATTAAGTCTCCTCTTTGTCTTCGTTGTTCTAAGGTGGTTAGACCTAGTTTTTGGAGTCGAACTTCATATGTACAGTTTTTCAGAGATGGGACCATTTTGGTAGCTCTGCGTTGTACTCTTTCGAGAAGATCAATATGTTTGTAGTATTTTGATTGATTCCCTAAAATAGTTTTATTTTTCGCTAGAACGGTTTTATATATCTAAATTTTTTAAATTAGTGGACGCGTCTAAGATTTTGCGTTATTTCTCATTACAAATAATGTGAGCAGGAATCTATCTGAATCTCCCATACAATTAGTCAAACGTATTTAAGACGGTATAAGCAGATCTACTAGGGAAGGCATGTGCCTTGCAGAAGGACGTTTAAAAAAGGCTAACATCAACGGCTTTTCGTGCCGGTTACAAAATGAGTACTTACTTCCATGATGTCGTTATGATCCCTAACATTTCTGCTCTCCATAAACACGTGTTTGATGTCGTTCAACTCCTTCCAGAGACCCGTTCCTCGCCAACTGAAAAGTTACATAGAATGCTAGTTTTTAATTGTGTTTTCGTGTGCGTGAATTTTGTATAATTCATTTCGATCATTTTTTGAGATAAAAGGGCTCCTATGTTTTTGAAATAAAAAGTATCTCTGAAAAATTTCATTAAAATCGATTCAATAGTTTGGTAATGAAGGATTCAGAGCAGAAGGCCTCACTTGCAAAACGTCACGAAGACTTAAGATTTTCAGATTTTTTTTTCAGTTCAGCCCTATTTTCAGAAAGTCACATTAGTAAAACGACCCAATTGTTAAAAGTTAAATTGTTAAAACTTCTTTTAACGAATTTTTCTTTCTTTCATGAGGTACTAATGAAAGAATGAAAGAAATACATTTATTTGAACACTCATAAAATACCGTAATACGGAAAATTAACACTAAAACACGAATAAAAGATGGTGTGGTGTAATTGTGTGTCGTTAAAACGGGTTTGGCGACTTATGTCCAATATGATAATTGTCCAAAACGTCAATTGATTTTTGTCCAAATTGAATATTGTCCAAACTGAATATTGATTTTCAGAAACAAGTCGAATTTAATGAGTTAGAATTATTAATATTTAATTAAACGCAAACAAGATGTATTCTTAACATATAGAAATGAATGGAATAAAAATTTAATAATTAATTAATTATTTATATGCTTCGTATTAATCGTTTTTAATTAATCGTATTTTTAATCCATAAGCGTTCTCAGAACGTAATAAAAGGTAATCCAAATTTTAAAATATAATAGGTCCACATTGGACGAATTTCCTTTTGGACAAAGGACCATGGGCACTTTTATATCTATATAAGTGCAGGGTCTACCCTGCACCAACTCTTCAACAGTGATGAAACCTGTGTCATATGGTGGCATTGAGCAATTTGGTGGCACTTTATTTCATACTATAGCAGCTAAGTTCAAATCGAGTGTGAAAATGGTGTTTTGAATGGTTGAAATAAATATTTCTTGTTTCATAAAAAATAAGTATTATGAATAAAACCCCATGAATATACCTACGTGCATAGTTTGGTACATCTTGAAATAACTTTTTAACCCATTTGTAATATGAATAATATTACAAATGGTGGCAATGGGTAATATTACAATTATAATTATACAGTATAATTATAATTACAGTACTAATTATAATTATAATAATTATAATATGTACAGGGTAATATTACAGTATAATATTACAATGGGTTTAATAATGAATAATATTTTGTGATAGAACAAATAAAAAAAATAAAGTTATTTTTTTCTATAAAGATTTATTAACATTACTGTAACATCTGCAATACATCATAACCAATAATAATAGTATATTTTGCACCTGTTATTTGAAGAATACCACATAATATGATGTTACTAATATTATGAGCAAGCCCGTGCTCAGTGGCTACTCTATAAAAAGCATTTATAAGGGAAGCAGCTATCTTAAAATCTACAAACATATGTGGCAATGTTCTATTAAAATGATTAGTAATAATAATCTATTAAAATGCGTAGTAATTTAAACCTATTCTTAACTTGCCGTTCACGGCTTCCACTGACCAACGACACAAAGAAACAAGTTGTGATAGAAAAGTATTGTTGTAATTGTCAATACGAGTATATGAAAGTAAGAATGAAATGTAAGTAAAAATAACAATCATGGAAAAATATAGTTTTGTATACTCTTTTTAATACTTTTTCATTTTCATTACTTCCTTCGTTTTTTTAGTAGCTCAGATTATTGCATAATACTGTTCTATTTTAAGCTTAAATGAAATAATAGCTTCGTTCGCGGTAAGGATTCAGAACTGATTCGGAACTATACGCATGCGCAGTTCAAATAATGCCGTTCGCGGAACACACAATTCAGAATTTCTAGTTACAGTTCTGTGTTCGCGGAACCGTCGAACTCAATTCAGGATCGGTTCAGAACCAGTTCTATCAGTTCTATAACTTTGGCAAGAATCCGTTGTTTCAGACATGCGCAGTTTTTACCTAACGACATTTGACATACATGCTGCGGCTATATTCAGTTGGTTAGAAACTAATAAACTGGTTAAATAGTTAAATAAAATATAAATTTTATTAATTTATTAAGGGTTAAATAAAATATGGTTAGTTTTGTTTGTTGTTTATATAAATAAGTTTATATAATACTCTAATAAGAGTAATGTGTTTTGGTGGGTCCACTTAAATACTTGCCAACTTAGGGGTTTTCCCCCCAAATTTAGGGGGTAAATAAGTGGGATGGTTTTTTTAGGGGTTTTATATTTTTAGGGATTTTTTGACTTCATATATTTTTTTGAATATATATTTTTCATATATTATGTGAAAGTATAGGCCCTGGGACAATCCAAACTATAATAGCTAATCATATTTATTTGTTGACCTAGCGACTTAACGACATCTAGTACAAATATATTACAACTACTCTGTGGTGACTGGTGGTTATTGTGCCTATGTATAGGCCTATGTGCCTATACATATGTACGTTGATTATTGTTTACTTGTTTAATTCGATTTTGTTGTTGTACTGCTGTGCCGACAAGCAATTTGTTAATGATGCCTAAAGTAACTAAAAATAAAAAAATGTACAGTCAGAAGTACACGTAGATTTGGGAAACAGATCCAGATTTAAAAGGTAAAGAAATTTCATTGCATTTTTGTAATTTATATTTTTTCTTTTATTATATATTTTTTTAGAGGGATTTCTAAGTAATTGGGGCGATTTTGGGGGTTTTTGACTTAAGCTTTAGGGATAAATATTTTTGAGAGTTGGTAACACTGCCGATGACAGTAGATCGTACGCAGTTTGGTTCCGAAATCGTTCGCGGAAATAAAAATCACGAATCGGTCTATAACCGAGCATGCGCTCTACTACGATTCCAAATTAGTTCAGTATTAGTTCCGAATTAGTTCTGAATCCTTACCGCGAACAAAGCTAATATTGTTATCATCGTTTTAAATATTGATTTTAAAAAATGTATTAAAATACCATTTTCGCACTTGATTTGAACTTAGCTGCCATAGTATGAAATAAAGTATATCCAAAAAGCTTTCATATGACATAGGTTTCATAGTTGTTGGTGGGTCGGTGCAAAATGCCCAAGGTCCTTTGCATATTTGACATATTTCATTTTGGCCAAATTTAGTATCGAACATTTGTCGTTGCTTCGGTGTGATTACGTATTGGACAATTATTATATTCGACATAAATCGTCAAACTCGATAAACCTGTATGTAGCTCAGTATATACGATTTACCACCAGGGGGACAAAACGCTGATTTTTAGCTATAGCCGGCCCCCACTCTCACAGAAGACTACCTTGAAATGTACTGCATTTCTTACTTTATCGTATTTCCCCAATGTACGCACGTGTTTCGGTGGTGATTGAGATATGCCAGAGCCCATTCCCATCTCATCCTCTCCCTCCCCATTTTCCCAATCCATTCCTTAATCTGCAAAGGTAGGCAGAGCATCCGGGGGCGTGCCAACGTTTGTCATTCTGGACTGATGTTGGCATGTATCGCGGATGTCTATGGACGACAGTATCCACTTACCATCAGGTTGACTGTACGCTCGTCTGCCGACTTTTTTCTATAAAAAAAAATAGAATAACTCGTGGACAATGGGCGTAAAGTAGTCGGGTAAAAAATATAGAACTAAATAAACACACCAATGTTGTATTGAAATACCATATTTTGTTATCTGTGTTCTTACAAAATAAACAATAATGATAATGGTGGGTACCTTCGTAACTTAGTAATAATTAAAGTTGTAGGGATAACAAAGTCGCTGCCATAAGCGCCGAGGAGTTACACCACTTCTAAAAGAGTGGACTCACCGATCCGCTTTCCGCCGCCAGCGTGGCGATTTAAGGCCATACATCCCTCGTGCACGAGGCGGCCCGTGTGCAGCAGTGGATGACAAAAGGGCTGGTACGATCTAACCTAATTTAGTACCTTACTAAAAAAATATGCACCTTGTAACGAGCGTGTTCATGAGGTGATACGAGGGCAGGAAGCAAAGTACACCGTGTGGTGTGACGCGACACACTGCGAGTACGCACTGTCCCAGTGCGGGCGTGGCAGAGGCCGCCCTCATGCCGTTGCGGCTGCACTCTAGACGCTGTCCGTCCGGACAAGTCGATAGTGTGCCGATCCACACCTAGCGGTGGATAAGTGTTGAGTGGATAATTAAAGTATTGTGTATACGCACATTTTAAAATGCACTATTATCTTTAAATATTATACTTAGTAAATCTGTCTGCATAAGCTTAGAACCAAATTTCACAGGTAGTTTTATAAAAGTTTAGTATAACATAAGCGCCATTTGTTGAAACGTTAAATAGGCATGAGTTTAGAGGTTTTTATAATCTAATTTTTATATTGTGTTTGTGCTGTTGTCTCATGGAAAATATAATAAAAATAAATTATGTGAACTATTTGTATACAAACTTCTTACCCTCAAAGGTTACCTGGAAGAATAGCTTTGGCTATAAGGCAGATTGTATTTCTAATTACTTGTATTTTTGCGTTTTTCTTCTGTATGTTTTGGTGTACAATAAAGTATTACATGTGATTATATATCACATAAAAGATTTGATTTAATTGTTACGTTATTTTATTATATTAATGTCAGTACGTAATATTATTTAGTTAAAAGTTATTTAAAACTGTTATAATTCTTATTAAAAACTATAATTTTATTTTATGTAGGTAGATGTTGACAACCCCTTTCGGGTAAAACTAGTTAAAACAAAAGCTAGTAAAATAAAAAATCTCACCCTGTCCGGCGGTATGACGTGGTTAGGGCTGACCTTCAAAGGGAATTCGGTGCCCAGCTCCGAGTGTAGGCTGGTCATAGGGGTGAGGGTGCCTGAGGCCAGTAAGATACAGCGCGCCGAGCGCAGCCCTTCGAACACTATCGCAGGGTTCAGGCAGACGAACTTCAGTGAGAGGGATTCTTTTTCTGCCCACTAGAATATAAAAGCAAGATAGTAGGGATAAATAGGGATAGAAAACTCTGGAATATCCCACTCACTACCGAAACGTAGGTGTTCGGTAATGTTCGGCATGTGTTTCGGTAGCGAGTCAGATATTCCAGAGCTTTTTATCCCATCAAATCGAGTGAGGAGTGTAATACGCGTATGAAGTTCACAATGTGGGAGTTCACTATAGTCTATATATTATAGCACGAACTCCGACAGATTGGGGGGTGTTGTCTATTTCACGCAAAGCATTTTTATTCCGTAACGCTGTCGTGTTACACTAAGAGATAGATAAAAAGGGGAGTAAACAACTTCTACTAGAAAGGAAAGAGGTAAGATTTGTTTCAATAGCTCATTATATTTTACAAAAAACCTAATACAAAATTTGAGATCAATTTAGTCCGGAAAATAAAAGTGTCTGTAAAAGTGTCTGTTTCTTAGTTCTCGAAGCACCAAAAACTCACGGTTAGTCGGCAGGAGAGGCGGCGCCTAGTAAGGTCGTCCGAAATAGCGGTCGGACGGGGCGATGGAGGCCAGGCGTAACATGCAAGAGCACCAGCGCCCAAAGAGCGACGGACCAGAGCTGCGGTGGCCGGCGAGAGTAGTAGCCCAGATTATGTGTCCAGGACAGCTGAGTCCCGGGACAGGCGTGTGATTTCTTCCAAACGTCCTTCCTTGATAGCTCCCAAAACAAAAACTGTCCGTGCGGCCCCTTAGATTTTCCTCTTTTTCTTCATTGTCAGATTTACAAATTTTAGAATTTTCTTTTAAGTCGAGCAGTCTCCAGCTAGTGCTATTTATTTCGGACAGTGTGTTTATTCATGAAGATGGGTAATGTGTTTCAGTGGTTAATACATAGCTAACATAAAAACATTAAATATTGAATTACAGAATACAGATATAAAAATACAGAGTTTAAAAAAGTGAGCTATTGGAACAAATATTACAACGCATTCATGGAAAATTAAAAAAAAATATATTTTATGACATATACGAGTTGCAAAATTATAATAATCAAATCAAGTGTTTATTGTTCTTTTAATGTATATTTTAAAGTAGTTTTGTTCGATACAACGGATAAATTAATTTTCCTCGATTAATATGTAAATTTACATTATGGTGTAACGGAATGTAAATTGTGCTAGTGCTTACAACCGATTTTTTTTCGATTGTTGATGATCGATTATTTAAAGTAATATAATTAACATTTATCTATTTAAACGGGTCTTAACGCGAATGTTTACCTTGTTTATTTTACTCGACGTTTCGGTGAGGTTGCACCAACCGTGGTCACCAGCTGACTGTCGTAATCAACACGAGCAAATCAAGGAACTTAAGCCACTAAAACAAGTTCAGTGTGGGCAGGTTTGATTCACCTGAATCAAAAGCGAACACGACGGAGGGTAGACGGATTTGTCTGTCAATAGCAACAACACCTTCACTCGCATCCGCAGTCTCGCCGCGACCACGGCTCATGTAACTGGACCGAAATATACAACAATTCTTATGGAACAGAATGTTGTTAAAAGGCTTTACGACTTTTCAAGAATTGTATCTTGATACAGTTGAGTCGACGCTTTAATACCTTTTCACAAAAATATGATTCAGTCACTCCCTTGATAGCTAACACCCCACCAAACCATCACTGAAGCCGCATAATGGTCACGTTGCACATTGTGCAGCTTCTCTGGAGTTATGAGAATTATTAACTCGATCATTCTGCACGTTAAAATGTTCCTCAATGGTGAGCATTTTCTCGTCCGTAAAAGTAATATTTGTGTTTGAGCTCCCTTTGCGTACCACGGAAGTTGTTATGATTTGTCAACCCTATTTTTCTTCTGTAGTGTTTTGTAAGCAGCAAGTTCTAAATCATCTTTTGAAATTGTGAGGGAAGAAAAAAGTGTTTAGATAAACGTTGCAGTTTCATAAACCTTATTTCAACAATGTATTTTTTGTTAGTAAATGTACCATGAAGTCACACTCTGCTTGGTCAATATTCAATTTTGAAAGCTTATAACTTCATAATTGTTAAATATAACGTAAAAAATAAATACAAGATTTTTTGTGATTTTTCATTACAGTTTTTAGTTAAAAAATTTAAAACTTATGTTTATAAATGTGTTAAGTTTATTCATTTTCTATTGTTTTTTAATATAATATCAAGTATACAATGCTCCGCGCTTAATTTCGCGTTTACCCCAAGGTTAACTGTAAAAAGAATGCCATAAGTTAGCCTTTTCTACATTTTGTCTGTGCAATAAAGTTTAAATTAATTAATTATTAGAATAAATAATAAATCATTATTGTGTGTGTGAATAAATACCTGGTTGTACTGTGATTTCCGCCACCCTCTAGAATCCGATAACGACTCACTGCTCCCCGTAATCGTTTTTATTAATGCTGGACTGAAGTCGTCCAAAAAATTCCCCGATGAGCGAAACAGGTAGCCTACAATTAACAGTTTAGAAATTAGAGGGCAACAGTGACGTACTTAGATTACGTACTACCAAATAGTACGATTCGAACTTCGCATGAGTGACTAACAGCAATAGCTTCCCACCTCAAACTGATATACGAGTATATACCTAATATTGTAATTTTAATATGGTTTTGTTTTTGATATACAGTTTTTTTTTAAACTGAGTACTTCATAATAATATTGATCTGAGACATTTAAATTGACAAAACCAAAATTTACAACTTTTCAGATTTTATATAAAATTCTCTGTAACTTTATCAGCGTCAAAACAATAGTTTCCGCCTTAAGAACCATTTCACAAAAATGACTAAAGCAAGTTTAGGTAATTACAACGCAACGCGACTGGCGATAGTTCATGCCCCCGTCTCTATAGCGTAACTATGGAAAAAAAGTTTTGATACTTTGAATAAGCCGAACTTTTCTCCGTGTGCTTCTATAGACAATAATTGACCCCAAAAATATTGGAAATCAATTATTCTACTTCCATCAATGACGAAATGTTCCTAAAACAAATCAAAATAAGAAACGTAAAGCATTTGTAAATAAATAGTTACTTATGTGTGCATGTATGAATTCTTTTTTTTACTGAAACCAACAGCTTATTACAAAAAACATTTATTCATTCATTCATACTTTATAAAGCCAATTACAAGTTTCAATCTTATTACTAAAATAAGAAGAGAAATAAATTGTGAATCGAGAGGAAACATAAATTGTTGCATTAAAAGTACCTACATATGTACATAATTGTGTCATGTACGAACTCATTGTCATTAATTAGTGCAGCATTACGAATGTAATTTCCCAACACAGCAATAGCGTTAGATTTTTCAAGAAAGCAGTGAACCGCTGTCTGCAGGAGCGGCAGCGCATCAGTGACCCTTCTAATGTTGCAGTTATCTATGAGCGATAACAACCACTTTTTATCAAGTGGACCGTTTGTAAAATATATTTTTTTTTTCAAAATTTCAAAATAAAATTTAGCCTATATTAGACACGGATAATGTAGCTTCCTATTTGTGAAAGAATTTTTGAAATCGGTTCAGTAGTTCCATAGATTACCCCCAACATACCTACAAACACAATTTTACCTCTTTATTATTATATTAGTATAGATGTGCAAAAACCAAATAATTCAAAGACTTCAGAAACCAAATAATACCAACCACTGTAATATTTTAGTATGTCAACTAAACAAAACAATAAAAAACTCAATTGATCAAGACGTTGCAATCCTTGTATAATGTTTCGTAAACGCGTGGGATCGGAGCGCGGTGAAACTGACATAGGTGAGCGCTCGCGCCATACTAATGGTCGACGCAAAAATCCCCGAATATAATAGAGCAATTAGAGCAGTTTTGTGATATTTAAAAATATATATAATAAATGATAATTTATAAAAATACTTATGTTTTCGTTTTAATTAGGTACAAAATTGATTTTATTCTAAGTATAATTAAAAAAAATCTTTAATAAATGATAAATAAATGGAGTTAAATGCCAGGTATTTTACGTCGAAATTGACGCACATTATTTTATTTTTTTCTCGTGGTTTGTGTTAATTTACGGAAATATTAGTACACTATGTGTCAATAGAATTATATACTACGTATAATTGTACCTTATCTTGTTGAATTAATGAATATTAGTGGAAGAAGCACGGCTCTGATGTTCTTACTACGCGCGTTTTTGCTAAAACATAAATGAGTACTACAGGATAAATAAAGAAATATTTCGAAATATAACATTAAATATCAAAACAAAGAAATGAGCTATTTAAAATATTTACTCAGAAATGTAAAGCAACTTTCATTTCACCTATAGAAGAGCTCAAAAACTTGTATTTTTCGCTTAATATGTGAAATGGCTCTTAAAAGCTTTGACACTAAAACCATATAGGCGTAAAGGAGATTTTTGATAATAAAAATATTTTCTGTCCATCTTGAAAAGTGATTTGTCCTTTACGCCAATAGAAATTTCAATTATTTTATTATTCAAGAACTATTAATGAATTGTGTATGAAGTTTTTAAAACTAAACTTAAAGTAAAAAACACTACATATATAAAAACAAAATGTCAACCTATTAAAAATTAATTTTCACTAGTCAAATAATAAAATAACATCGTACATACACAAGTCAAAATCTAAATGTCAAACTATTTAAAAAAATAATTGGCACTAGTTAAATAATAAAATAACAACATACGTGGACATGCCAAAATGTACCTGTCACACAATTAAAAATTAATTATTCTATTACTCCATTGAATTTATATTTCTATAATATTATAAAATCTCACCTAACACAGTGTCAATGTTCTCTACGAGGGTGCCGGTGGCCTGGGTGACGCCCAACAGCGTCCGCGGGTCTTCGCGGAGCCGTTGACAGAACATGTTCGAATTATGTCTGAAATCTACACGAGCAACTTTTATATACAAGTTAAAATGATTCTTTATACAAATGTCCTAGCACAATAATGTCTAGTTAAAATGTAACACAATATTGGGTTTGACGAATTATGTCCAATTCCTAAACGTCCAAAATATCATATGATTTTTGTCCAAATTGTCTAAACTGAATACTGTCCGAATTGAATATTGTCCAATCTGAATATTGTCTTTGAGAAATAAGTCGAATTCTTCTTCTTTTCTTTTGTTTTCATATCTGTCTACATTGTTTTTTGTTAATGTTATATGTATATTTTTTGTGTGTTTGAGTAAGTCAGAATAAAGTTATGTCTATTGTTTATTGAATTGTGTCATAATTTAATGACTCTAAACTGATTTATTTTATACGCAAATAAAATGTATTCTTAATATAATATAGAATGCATAATAATTAATTATTTACATGCTACTCGTATTTTAATTTTTAATTAATCTTATTTTTAATCCTCTGGTGCTCTGAAATCGCAATAAAAGGTAATCCAGATTTTTGAAACATTATATGACTCATATTGGACGAATTTCCCTTTGGGCAAATTTCATATTGGTCATTTTTAATTTTGAACAATTTTCATATTTGCCATATTTTTTGGACAAATTTTTAGACGTTTGTCGTTGCTTGGACGAAATTACGTATTAGACAATTATCACTTTAAACATAAGTCGTCAAACCTATAATATTCCATAGAAAATTTCGGAGACGTGCGGTGCTGTTGACGGCCACTAGCTAAAAACACGCAGCGTCATACAAATTTACATTCGAGATAACGTTCACCGCATGGACTGCGGTGCTATCTTGACGTGCGATTGGTGGGAATCAGGGCACAGAGTAATAAATATATGTGGAATAGTCTGGAATACGAGAGGTCTGTGGCGCAAAAATTTAAATTGATTATGTTTGCAGTAGTGAATGAATGGCATGTGATTGGTTAGAATGATAGTGAACTCGAGTGAAGTACGAAAGCGAGACGAGTATTGTGATTGGTTGAATGTGACGTTTGTGTGTTGGAGTAATATGAAAGTAGAGTATGAATGAAAACAATAAGATGAAGAATGTACGAACGAAGATAAAAAATAGTTTAAGTTGTGATTGAAAAGCAAAATATAAGAAGTTTACACTGGATTAGCTTTTCTCGAATACCACATACCACTATATTGCTTCTGTCCGATGTTGTGGTTGTTGAGTGTCTGCGCGAAGTGGTCTACCTGCCACGTGTATACAGCTTCCTTGTTGTTCACCGGCGCGTTGTTTACCAACGGCGTCTGGTTGCCGAACCTATGTATATAAATAAGGGTATATTGTGACAATACTCTTTTGACTAGTTTTTTATAGAATGGATGGCAGACGAGCGGGCGGGCCACGTAATGGCAAGTGGTCACCGCCGCCCATGGACACCTGCAACACCAGGGGACATGCGGGTGGGCTGCCGATCTTACAGGATCCTGTTCACAGCTCTCTTGAAAAGCCCCATGTCGTAGCGTAACGGAAAAACTTCAGCTGGCAGTTGATTCCAGAACTTTCGGATTGGCAGTATACAGTGTCTTTTTGACCGCATTGTACGCAGCGACTCTATGTCAAGGAAGTGCGGATGAACCGCACGACGATGATGAGCAGTACGATGGTAAAAACCCGAAGTTGGCATCAAATTGAACAGCTCTTCAGAACATTCCCCATTATACAGGCGGGAAATTCACTCCAAACGTCAAATATCGTAATAGTAACCAGCCCCTTTAACATCCACCGCGGCGTCAGTTTCACTGGCATGGTGTTGGCATCATGTAAATAGTATTTTATGCCAGTCCAGTTCTTATTTTTTTGTTCGGTTACCCGGCCAGAGAGAATAGAGCGGCTGCCTATATTGTGCCAGCGACACTGTACTGTATAGAGACCATAAGAATATCTATACAACTAACTGTATTCATGTAAACGACACGTTCCAGTAGTGCCAGTTATCGGAGCTAGTTAGTGGCGCCAGCTACTATATCATGTAAATCTGCTATTAAATATTTATGGCTATAGAAGTCGTACCAGTCGTCCCAGTTCTTGAGCGCCTTCAGCAGGTAATCTACATGCGCCACAACTTCTTGGTCTGTGAATCGGTATTCTATCACTTGTTCCAATTCCTGTGGAAAATAGAATGACAGTAATAACGATTATATGTAAATCAAATACAGACAGTGAATATTCTTTAAATTTTAGCATTTCCTTAGCATATTGCCACCAGGCCTTTTATCGTCCACTGCTGATCTTTTTGAATTTGTACACATTTTATATTGTAAATCGGGTCTGAACGCGTAAAGGTTAAAGGTTTTATTTATCTTTTATTCCTACCCTACGTTTTAGCACGGGTTAAACCAGCCGTGGTTACGAGTTGACTGAATTGGCGGGTAGTCCAGGATGGGAGCTGAAAGCAGTTTTATCAACTACCCACATTTGACCTTCACATTCGGGAAGGATGCGACACATTACACTAATAACTAGTGGGCGTATTCGACGGTAAATCGCATAGTTTAAAACAAAAACCTTTGATTTTACCCGTTCAGACTCGATGTACAATATAAAAATTCTATGATTTATTTATTTAAAGAATTTTATTGCATTAAGTTCTACAAAAGGCGAGCTTAATGCCTGAAGGCATTCTCTACCAGCCTAGCTTTGGTTTGAACGAAGACGCACATTGGATATATAACGATTATATATTCATATACATAACGATACATGTATGTACATTATATATAACGGTTATATAAACCATAGTATATCATCAGCTTATGTCTCTCCACTGCAGGGATATAGTCCTCTCCCGCAGCTCGCCACCACACACGAACTTCGGCTCTTCATATGTAGCCAGCATCGGCAAACTTGTTCAAATCGTCGGTCCACATTGAGCATTCCACACAGCGCTTCCTGGTACGTAGTTTTCATTTAATCACTTGTTTACACCAATGGATGTCAGTCTTGGGGCAAATATGGCCTACACATTGCCACTTCAGCTTACTAACTCTAATAAGTTGTGTTGTAAGTAATAGGTGAGTTATTTACTGTTTGTTAGCTCTATCGGACTTTATCCCGTAAAGAAACTCTCTAAACATCCGCAGCTCGCTGAACGACTATAAAGTTATGAAACGAGCCAACAGTTAGTATTGAAATTATTACTTTCCAATAAAACTGTAACTTGCAATACTTCTTTATCATTTCTCAAAAAAGAAATAGGGTTACATAACACAATGACTGCATTATATTGTACACCTCAATCGTTAAAGTACAAAACTTCTTTGCAATTTACTCAATATGCGATTAACAAACATACTCATACACTTAGAGCAATGAAAATGTACTTCAAAATCACCGTAATAACTTGTTTACGAATGCAAAAAAGTTTGTATAGATTGTACGTCTAGTGGTCGCCTTATGTGATGTGATACCTTGATGGCAGCCTGTATGTGGTCCCGGGTGAACGTGAGCGAGGCCGCGTCGCGACATATGTCTTCAATGTTGTGCGCCTCGTCTATGATTACTATGTTGTCTGTAAGGTCGATTTGCATCTGTAAGCATTAGTTATCGTTTAGATAATTATTTTTACTTAATTTACATAATTTGTTATATAAGTAAAACAGAAAAAAAGATATCCAGCAGACATGGGAAAGCGAAACGTAGGTCAAGAGACAGAAATATATATATAATTGTATAGTATAAAAATTATATATAATTGTTTTCATACGAAAAATAACAACTCGATATATTTGACGTCAAAATTTTGTAGACCAATACTTATTTTAGAGAAAATTTAAGTATGTATGCAACTTTCTTTTTGATACGAATTTAAATATCAATTACGTTTAAGCAAAGCAAAAATCCGCACGGCCAAGAATTAAAAAAAAAAGCGAGTACCAATTCGCACTAGGTCCGCGTTAAGCATTAAGGCCTCAAATGGGGAATGCTCTGAAGAATTGTTCAATATAATTCCCACCTCGGGTTTCTACAACCGCACCTCCCGTCACAGAAGTGCGGTCCATCCGCATTTCCTAGATACGGAGGTGTCGCGTACTGTTCGGTCCAAAAAATATTTTATATCGCGAACCCGTAGGCTGTGGAACGAACTGCCTCAAGAGGTCTTCCCATTAAACTACGACATGGGGTTCTTCAAGAGAGCTGTGAATAGGATTTTGCAAGGTCGGCGGCGCGCCCGCATACCCCCTGGTGTTGCAGGTGTCCATGGGCGGCGGTAACACTTACCATCACGTGAGACCGCTTGCTCGTCAGCCCTCTTCTCTATAAAAAAAAAAATCTATAGGCGACCTGTGCCCTGTAACTTTATAAGCTGTATATCAATATAGCTTGATATTGATCGATGAAAAACATTGTAAATCTATACATATAATAAAATCATAAAAGAGCTCGAGTCTGCTGTGTACGATACGAACGATATTTCTGTATCGTTGTTGTATTGTAAATTGTAATTGTAATTAAAAAAACAACCATTTTTAGAATTATTTGTCTGTCTGTTTGTATGAACGCGCATCACGTATGTACGGATTTTAATGAAACTTAGGATAGTTATAGCTTATGTGCTGGGTTTTATCCAAATCAACGAAGTCGCTGGCACCGCTAGTAGTAAATAAAATAACTTACATTTTTCCTAATGCTCGGCTCTATAAGATAGTTGTACGGGCAGAACACTATCTGTGCACTCTGGGCCATGTACCTCGCTGCGTAGTAAGGGCAGGCGCCGACCTGTTCCCCAGCATTCACTAGTTCTTCCAGGTCAAATGCCGGTGGTAAACTCCTGTGGTTTAGCGCTTGTCGGTTGTCGTAGTATTTGCAGTTGCTTTGTTGATTTTGGTTGCCTTCTGATTTTTTTGGTGAATAGGTCTGTAAAATTGATTAGTTCTGTTGAAGATTTCTTAAAAAAAATCGTATTAAAAGATTGTATTACAATTGTATCCAGTAATACAAGGAGTATACGGTCTACACCATGTTAAGCGGCTGACGTCGGACCACCTTTATAAAACTGCAAATCAAATCATGTAAAACTGGTTATTCCATAGAAGATGCATCGGTTCTGGACTACTTGCTAAATATTAATTAATGAGTCACAATGACAGATGTGATACTTCAACGTTTTTTGATAGAAAGATAGCGGCAGACGAACAGACATTCCGCCTGGTGCTAAGTGGATAGGTGGGTGCTAGGTGTCGCCCATAGACATCCGCGATACATGCCAACATCAGTCGAGAATGACAAACGTTGGCACAAAGGGTTAGGATGGGATGGGAATGGTCTCTGGCATCGAAATAATGTAAAACCTACAAAAATAATTTACAATACATAAAACCGTTCTAGGGAAAAATAAAATCAGTTTAAGGAAGAAATTAAAAGTCACACACATGTAAGGTTCTGTTGTCCTGTCTAAAACGTTCGTAGTGCTCATTACTCAGACAGGGCGCCAAGGCGGCACGTGCGACGCAACTCGGGCGACACGCGTACAATAAAAGATATTGGAAAATTGTACTAAAAAAACCTATGTATTTGTATAGTGTCGACACAGACCTTGATACACGTCCTGCACATATCGTTCTTGGTACTCCACATCTGCTTATCAAACTCCCTTATACAGCTGTAATCCCTGCTCGACAGTATGCTCATCTTCGCTTCACCACAGTAAGAGGTCCTCTTAAACTCCTTGATGACCTGCTGCAGTTGCTTGTGGGTTCTCGCCCCGTAGTATATAATGGGCACGCTGCAATTAACAAGCATTGAGGTCCTCAATCGGAGGTTGTCCATCAGGCCGTACAGATTTCTGGAAGCAACCACCCGTGAAACCGCATGCGATGCATTAAGTAGCTACAATAATACAATATATACCTACTATAGAGGGATATACAACGCAAGTTGTCCATCGTTGCATGCCCGAAGTTGGCGCAAAGCTCCTAATTCTGGCGCTGCTGATGCAGTCTGTCCCGACCAGTGTCGCTAGCAAATCGTTGTTACAAAACACAATAATGCCTAATTGAGCTATAATCAATTATAAAAATTGATCCAAAATGGTGTTTCTATACAATTTCACGAACTTGCGTTATCTATATATGTATGTTTATGTAGGTGTTAGGAAACCGACTATGTTCCTTTTTTCCCGCCTCGTCCTATTCCGCCAAACTTGGCAACACTGACAGTTCAATGTCTGTCCGCGAGTGCGCTTGTTACGCTTAGACAAAAAACTCAAGTAATATCAAAAATAGTGGTGTCTGTGTAGTGAGAATATTACTGAACCAGCTCATAACCCACAACGAGGTGCCCCGGAGCTGGAGACAAGCATTCATCGTCCTGTGAGTACATACCTCTTCCCTTTAACATAGTCGGTTATTTGTTGGGGTAGTTTCAAAACTTAGTTTACGCAACAGTAGGTACTACACATACTTATACGAAATATACGATAAATAAAAGGTACGAATTGTTTTCTATTTGTTTTTGTATAAGAAAGGTGAGCTATGTAGTAGTTGACAATTTTTATTTTATAGAAAGACGGTGGCAAATGAGTCGACAGTCCGCTGGTCCGTTTGATGGTAACAGGACACTGTCATCCATGGATATATACGATACATGTCAACATCGGTTAAAAATGATGAATATTGGCACATTCGCAGATGCGTTTTAACCCATTCCTTTAGGAATGGAATAATTGTGGAATACGAAATGTCATTTTCTGACTCATACCATCCCTATTTCTCTCATTCTATTGGATGACTGAAATTCATAGGCAGAAACCATGTTATTTATTATATTATTTACATATAGATATAGGTATCGGTCATTTTAAAGTTTCTTGTCTGTTAGTATTCTGTTATTTACAATTCATACCTTTAAAATTGTTTCATAAAGGCTCGCGCACATTACAGCCACGTCGCACTGCAAAACTGCGATAACGCACATTACAGACGCGGCGGGCCACAGCTCAACGCAATAATTTAAGTCAATTAGCTGTCGACATGCGAATAACTCTCGATGTACGTCCGTTAACTGCGCCCGTTCAACGCACATTGAAGCGGGCCGCGTCGCAGCGCATAAATACGGTTGGCAAGCGATCCGCCAGTGCGCTGCGTTGCGGCGCGATGCGAGCCGCCTCTAGTGTGCGATGGTTTATACAAAATGTATTAAAATTATTTAGGAGGATTTTTACAATGTTACCTATGCGTTGCGGTGGGGCCCGTCGTCATATACGCGAGCCGTAAATATACAAATTATAAGTGTAATATACTACATACTGAGAGAAAAATATTTACAACGTGCATTTTTACAATAGTGTGCCAAATACAAGAAAAAGTACCTTGTTGTCGGTTCTAGTTTTCCAGACATTCGAGATAATAAAAAAATAAAGTAACTTATTATAGCTTTATCTCAAAAATCATATGTCCGAGCATGTTTCTTTTTAAATGGAATCTCAAAACAACGAAATGTTAAGTTAAACGAACTCAATAAGTCTGTATTAACAAGAAAGATCCGGTGTTTAGGTACCATCACATTTATTCTCAAAACATATTTAAATAGTATCGTAAATCTTGTCTACATGCACGACATAAAAATTTAAAAAATCTATAGATAACATCTAAATATCATCTACATTCTCTTCTCTAATTATATATACTACATTTATAATATCTAATAAATTCCTTTGCACAAACTTATTAACAACAGAATTGACTTCCTGTGTTTGCTGAATAAAATATGTTTTAAGTGTCCACGACTAAACATTAGGAATAAAAACCAATTATTTGACGTACCTTTTGGTCGATGTAACTATGCCAAATATTCATTTATCTTTCGGTCTTGCAAGAGTTATAATATAATGAACATTTCTCTAGCATTGACATTTTGCATGCACTTGCCTAATACTTTGGTAAGGAAAATCAGAATGTATGAATTATACCTTTCTTAAAACATAATGAATACATATCGCCGGCCCCGGAGAATAAAATGGTAATCGACATTACCATAGTTTTAGTGTTATGCGATATTTGAAGTATGCAGAGCACAATACATCTACTCAATTTTTTTCGTAATTTTTCTATCGTTATTGACAAAGTTATAAGATAAGACAATATTACTCATCGTTTTTTCTAAGACCCACATTAATGCGAATAAAATTATAAGACACTATTGATAAAATGATATCATTTTAAAATAAATGGCAAAAGCTTTTACACTAGTATTCTCAGACAATAAATCAGCGATAAAATAATTTAATTTTTTTAAATGTTTTTAATTTTTTAATTTAAGGTTTTTAATGTTTTTATTGTCAATTTTTAATGAAGTAAATTCTGATTACCATAAATTTATTTTATTGGCTAAACCAGAATAATAGTCCTATGTTTTATAGTCTTATAATGCATATCCCATATGAACCAGAATAAAATGGTAAGATACTATATTTTCCCATAGTTTAGCGCCGACAAATGATTGAATATTATTGTAATAGGATATTACAATATTCACTATCTTTCTACGTAACGAGAATAAAATGGTAAGTGTAGAATACTAAATTACGATAACATTATATATTTACTAACTTTTTAAATTTTAAATATCTTGAAATTGGTTAATTTAATTAAAGGTCTGTCAGAACATTTTTAGGGCTCAGAAAAATAGCTTTTATTTGAGTCTTTATTATATTGTCTACGTCTATTACCAGTTAAGTTATAAGCAAAAAGCGGTTTTTTATTTTTCGTGAAAAGTTAAGTTTTTGTGATTACCATTTTATTCTCCGGGGCCGGCGATATATTATTATAATATATTAGTATATATATGTATATACATATATATGTGTGTAATTTGAGATAGCTTAATTGATATATGAATTAGTTATAATTTTTATGTATCCATATGTACAATTATACTGTTTGTGCCCCTAATAAAATAAGTAATAAAAAAACAAAGAAAATGTAATCATATAAAATGTCATATATCAACGTCACGACGTTGCACACCTACTAAAATTAAGCAGTTTTCACAATTTATGGAAATTGAAAAGTTATGAAATTGGAAATTGAATATTTTACATTATCCCAAACATTTATACATTTTAGGTATTTGTTGTATAAAAAAATATATACGATTTGCCAAATAGTCTATTAAATAAACAAGTTTAAAACACACATGCAAATAATGATATCGAAAAAATAAACACATGCACTTGATATATGTGCCACCAATAAGCATGCAACTATAATATAGGTATAACATCCGTGTTCGCAACGTCCAAGTGCAATCAATGTTGCATTGTTTAGTGCATATAATATTAGGTCCCTACCTATGAAATTGCCGTTTGTTCACAGTGGCCACTTTCAATTTAGTTATCTTGCGTTTGGCTTGGAATTACAAATTAAAATTAATTTCAATTTAAAGCTACTACATTCTTTTTCAAAATCACTTATACGTTTGTTTTTCCGTCAAACGACTTTTTGCTTAGATATCGTTGTGTTTGCAACCATGGAAAAATTAAACATTCGCGTTATTTTCGAATATGAGTTCCTTCGTGGCAAAAACGCAGCACAGACGGCACGCAATATTGACGATGTGTACGAACTGAACACCGCAAACAAACGCACGGTGCGTTTTTGGTTTGATTGTAACCGTTCTGGAAGTTTCCACCTCAAGAGTAAGCCTCGTGGACGACCGGAGACTAAAGTCGATAATGACGAATTGAAAGCAATAGTGGAAGCGAATTCATCTCAAACCACGTCTGAGATAGTAGCAGCCTTCGGCGTAAGTGACAAAGCGATTAATTAAACATATAATTTTCATAGGAAAAAATATTTGATTTTTCCATATAAAACTGCAATTTCATATGTAAGGACCGAATATTAAAACGGCGATCTGCGATGCGAGTGACCTTTTAGATATAAGAAAATAAATGTTAATAATTAATAAAAGTCATGTAGGAAGGACTTGTCTTTAGACCCCGAAACCACATACATCACATTAAAGCCTGACCAGAAAAATAAAAAGCTTACTGTGGGGGCGCCACATTTGCTTTTTTCATAGCTGTTATTGTTGTCAATAGAAGATATTAGTTCTACGAGTATTAGTTTTACGCATCATGGCGAGATTTTTTATTTTCTTGGTCACGCTATACATGGTGACAAAGAGCAAAACATTAAGTTTGTTTACTTAATTTTAATATTAATGATTATTATTATTAATAAACATTCCTAATTTTTAAGCTGAGGGCTAAAATAAAGAACACATAATGTCTTCTTCATACATACCCATTTCAAGAGGGTTTCAAGTAACTCAGTTTAATGATAATAATTGTTTACTGGTAGATAATAAAATATTAACTGGTTAATGATAATAAAACAATGTTCAATTTGGACTGCAAGCCCTATTAGCTAATAATTATAATAATTCCTACCTGACTTTCGGCGGCGTCTCGGCTTGCTGATCGGTAGACTTCTCAGGAGTGACCTGCTCAGGACTGGTGGTCTTAGGATTCTCGTGAGAATTGTCGGAGTACAAACGACGTTTTTTGTGGATGTTCACTAGGCTGTTACTCGATGATTCTGTAGGAAAAATACAAAAGTGCATTGATAATAATGGACAGTACTTCGATTAAATAAATATATAATTTTCATACAAAAAATATTTGATTTTTTCCATACATAATGGCAATTTCATAGGTAAGTGCATAGTACAAACAAAAGAAAATACGTAACATTTCACGTCAAAACATCCTTGAGGAATCCGGCTTCGTTCTTAACAGGTTTGGCATTTTTGGCAACTTCCCGGTACCTCATACCATATCAAGGGAGCTTAAAAATTAACTTAGAATCAAGAGTAGATTCTATAGTTTCAGTCTTCGATTATATATCTGAGACATTCTGTATATGACGGTGTTTATATGACGGTTTGTATAAATCACCGGTAGTATAATTATGTTTATATAGTGTGGGTGGACAACACGAAGCGACCGGACGCAGTAATGTCGGAGCTATGACATTTCCGACATAGCCCGCCCCGGGCGCTCCAGCGCGCCACGATCTACAACCGTTAGGTACTGGATACATAGCACGAGGATTCCTACAAATGACTCAACAGTTAACAATTATATGGGTAATTTATATAAAAAAGAATGTTCAATATTCGATGTAGGCCACAAAACGTCTTTCTCTGACTTTATTATTAGCATATCGCATCATTAGCCTACGTCTTTCCAATGCTGGATATAGGCTTGAGTCTATATACGATCCTTGAGGATCGTCATCACAAACGGTCTTTTGCTCTGGATGATTTGCTCTGGGTCGCTGGATGAGAAAAGCAAAAAACCGCCACAGTCCTAGGGAGAGGGCTATATCCAGCCGTGAAGAGACATACTGATAGTATGGTGCAGTAACTGTATTGCAATATAATTACTTAGATAACAAATATTTGCATAAAAAGATACTTCTTACCAACATTTTGCATAAAGACAAATACTGTCATCAAGCAACTTAGGAACCGGTATAAAAATGTACCACGTAGAAGTGTACATTTCTTTTCACCCTCCGCTTGTGTTCATGAAGCAGGAATGAGCACTCGAGGTGACATTGTAAGGGGTCCATTTCAATACTTTCATTAGGGGAGAGTTGCGTCGGTGCGCCACGCAATCTCGGTAATGGCGTCATTGTCATACCGAGACGCCATCTTGGAATGATGTAGCTGAGCATTTATTGTGGGGAGTCAGGGTATTTAACTGACGACTGTATCTGATTGTTTTTTAAAAACAACGAAGTTCTTTAAGGAGTTGTTTTCGGATGATAAATTGCAGAAAAATCTCTTAAAAATGTACATAAATTTTACAGATTTTTAAAATCGACAAAAATGAATGAAACTATACAGGGTCAGCGCCCGCTCTAGCGTTTCGTATGTCACCCCGGACGAAAAGGCAATTTGCCGCCCTTTAATTAAACAAATAGTCAATGAAAATTTTCAAAAGAAAACTAAATGCCCTCATGCACTAGATAAATTTGTAAAGTAACTAAAGAATTGCGCTTGCAATTCTTTAGTTTATTATTCTCTTTTATATTATTACCTACGTAATTAATTAATTATGCATTCTCGCTACTACTACTTTTAATTATAAGTTACATTCCCATGTATGTGAAATGTGTTTCTTATGTATTCTTATTCTTATGTGTGAATAAAGATTCTTTAAACCGAAACATATACTTTTTAAAAATATATGAAAATTTCTTTTATTTTAACTAAAAACTACTAGGTTTTAAATTACGAATTAAAACAGATATTTGGAAAGAAACATGTAACATAACTTAGATACCTACTCTTTTTTGTTATTTAATTAAACATGCCGCTGTTTTTTATGGTTTTCTTCAGAATTAAGAATTTTAATTGCCCTTAAGATTTGCCGCCCCGGACAATGATTAATGTCCGGGTTGGCCGCCCCTAGAGCGGGCTATGACAGGGTGTAATCGAATCTTTCCTAAAGCCTGAAACTACGGATTCTGCTCATGTTTCTGACTTAATTGGCATATAATCAGTATTTTTCTGTAAAAGTATATTTTAGGGGTTTGGGGCAAAAAAATTGATAAAACCTCAAAAAAAGAATTTATTGAAAAAAGAAAAGAATGCATAAAAAAGCAATGAACTTTAGAACCACGAACATATATTATGGTATACCTAGTGGACATTAACCGGAAAGATGCAGTTTAGGCTTCGGGAAAGATTAGGTTTACACTCTCTAAATTCAAAAACTATAAAGAATTTAGCGACAAATCTTTGGTCAGCTGAAATCGTATGTTAAAATTAGGCAATTTTTGTTTGACAATTAAATTCCCTGAATATATATATATATATATTTATTTATTCTTTATTGCACAGTGGCAAAAGGCGGACTTAATGGTTAGAAATATTTCTTCCAGTTGCGTGGGGCTATGCAGAGATGACGCAGTAGGTACAATGACAGTTAAGATTAAGTAAAACTATAGTGAATAGTGACGCCTATAAATTAAATAAACCCATTTCTAGAATGTGTAGAAAATATAACCAATTAACTTGCGAACATCCGAAACTGGACTTCTTCGCAGACGGTTTGAAAACTTTCAAGACTAAAGTCAAACGTGCTTTAACTACAGAGCGTCATAATTAGGTCTCCCTTTGTTTGGTTCTTACTCATTTTACTTTTTTCTTTATTTACTTTTAACCACTTTTATTTACAATTAAATTTATTGCTGAAATGTCAATCGTTGTGCCGTCACATTATTGAGAGATTTGACACTTCTTACACACTATATTAAATTATGCTTGGATATGTTGATATCTTGCTTTGTGATGCAAAAAACAATAAATAAATACCATATAATTAATGACTAACTAAATACATATGTGTGTAGTTATACTAACCTTCAGACATATCAGCTAATGGTGGCTGTCGCTTGCTGATAGAAGTAGAAGGAACTTCATTTTGCGTCGGCTTATCGTATATACTCTTCTCACCTGAAAACAATGAGGTTTCTAATTAACTTTAATTATTTATCAAACAGTTAAAGGGTTTTGAGTTTTACAGAATAGTTCTGGTTTTTTTATGGGAGAGCAGGTAGAAAGGCGATTTAAAGACGGAATAAAGTAAGACAACTGATCTGAGGAAGAGTTGCCATATTATTTCGTCACCAGTTATTTGAGATAGGTATGTATTAGGCATATTTCGAAAAGCAAAAAACTCTATTCGCAAATAAAAAGTACTTTTTTATTTTTTTATTTTGATATTACATAGGTCACACTGAAAATTTCCGGAACTGGCCACTCACATAAACAATATTTAAAAAGTAATTACAATATTTGAAAATGGAACTCTTTGGCTGTAGAATTAAGTTTGATTCATCTAACAGTAATTTGTTTTTTCGTTGTGGCGTCATTTAAAAAATTAACTAACTCGTGAAAATTTTCGCTGTATGATTTTCTACGATTTCAAGTGTAACTTGACAGCTCAGCAGAGCCTCGCTCTGCTTCAAACTGCTTTTGGCGATGAAGCACCAAGCAAGACAACAACCTATAGCTGGTTTGCAGAATTCAAGCGCGGTCGTGTCAATCTCAGTGACGAATTTCGTGAAGGTCGCCCGTCCACCGCTGTCAATAACAAAAACATCCATGCTGTGCGCCATATGATCGAAACAGACAGGCATATGATCTACCATGAGATTCAGGCATCCTTAGGCATAGGCATGAGTCAGATACAATCAATCTTACACAAACATTTGGCTGTGCGAGAGCTGTGCTTGGAATCGCTAAGCAGATACTCGCTTCTGTTTTTAGAAAAACCGGACACGAGGCTACTGTTGCTTTGGAGAATCGCCGTACTGTGAATGCTGATTGGTGCACGACCATTTGCTTGCCGGAAGTTATTGACAAACTCCGTAAACGCCGCATAATCTTGTACCATGACAATGCCAGCTCTCACACGGCCAAACAAACAAAGGGCTTGTTGAAGGCGAAAAACGTAGAACTCATGAGCCATCCTCCATACAGTATCGACTTCTTCTTGTTTCCAAAAATTAAGAACCAATTACGCGGTCAACGATTTTCATCGCCAGAAGAGGCTGTCGAAGAGTATGAAAAACACGTTTCCGAGGTCACCACGGAGGACCGGAATAAATGTTATGGAAATTGGTTTCTTAGTATGAAAAAGTGTATTGACGTTCACGGAGAATGTTTTGAAAAACAATTAATTCGATGTTTGGCCATTCATTGTATTTTTTCTTATTAATTGAGTATTCTCACAAACTATCCATTATTCTATTATCAAAACACGAAATAAAACAAGTCACTTTACAAATGTGAGCTATTAAAATTTGTTTTATTTGCTTGGTACCAGGGCCGTCTTAAGTCTATTCTGCGCCGGGATGCGGGAGTGTATCCTAAGACAGTCAAACATCCTATTGTGTATCTTATGACAGTCAAATATCCTATTGTGTATCCTATGACAGTCAAATATCCTATTGTGTATCCTATGACAGTCAAATATCCTATTGTGTAATTGTTTACTATAGCGTTATATTTTTTCATTACCTTTAAAAGGTGAGCGCCCGGGGTGCACCGCACCCCTTGCACCCCCTGGTAAAGACGGCCCTGCTTGGTACTTGAATGGTTTTTAAAAGTTGAATACGTCACATGTAGCACATTTTTGCCGCGAAACTGCAATTGTAAAACTGCTTTAGTTTAGATTACGTGCTTTTCTAAGATTACAGCGTTAATGTTTTGGGCTAAGTTCAATAAACTATGTCCTGAGTAGAAAATTCTTAGTTAACAACTGTTAAAAAAAATGGTAGAAATATTTCTTAAAAATGGTGGCACATCTCAACGCTGATTACTGTTAATAATCAATTTTTAATTACTAAGAATGTCGACGCGGACGCCAACGGAGTCCGCGGGACTCCTATATCTTTATTGCCAGCAGAGAACTAAAACCTAATCAACCTTTAAAAATGCTGCCTATTCAGTATTTCTGGTGCTAATTAATTATTTCCCTATTAAATAGCGAGCCGCTCTGACTTCGCTCAATTGGCAACTGAAATATATCCCACATCTGCATTAGCTTCCCAAAAGTGAATGAATTTTTGAAATAGGTCGTATAGTTTTGAGTATACTTCTTACATATAAATAAACAAACTCGTAATTTCTCTTTATGTAATTTTTCGTAATGTCTGTCTTGAAAGATTATCCTAATGTTATTTTAATGTGAACTGAAAATAAGTAATCATCAGTTTGTAGTATATTAAGCAAATATTTGCGATAGTTAAGTAGGTACATATAAAAGGGAAAGATACTAAACATTACGAAATAGTGATAGTAACACTTACTCCACTTGATAAGATATCATTTTATCTAATAGATAAAATCGTGTGTGACAATAATACAGACGCAAGAAAATGTTGAGCGAGTTTGTTCAGTTTGTGACTGTCTGTGAAATGGAAGAGTTTTTAGGAAATAAATACGTTTTAGTCAGTTCGGAAAATTTTGACGAATACCTTGTATTTTTAGGTAAGGGTTTTCACATGTAATAGCTAAAGGCACATACAACATATTCATACAGTTGTATAAGGATTTTATCAGCTTCGTTAAAATTTAGAGTTGTATAAAACTTTTCTTAATTTGAACAAGCTTTGCGAAAATATATTTTAATGTGAATTAATTTATTTTATCGTAAAACCTTTTCAAAATCCATAATTGTGTTAGAAAAAGGAAAGAGGTATCCGAAATATTTAGATGATCGCTTGTCTCTTTTTATCGTGTTTGTTTTTTATTTATTTATAGCGTGTTACTTCGTGTTTACTTTATATTGTTTACAGGCAAAGGTTACCTAGCGCGAAAAACAGCTATATCCCTTAGACCGGTACACAGACTTGCACTGAACGATGACGGAACATACACAATGAGTTTCAACTCGACGCTCGTCAACTCATCTATTACCTTCGCGTTAGGACGGGAGTTTGATGAGGTGAAGCCGGATGGTGTCAAGGTAAAGAGATGCTAGTAGATACTTTAGAGGTAAGACTATATAGAGTTAGGACTTATAAATTTCTATTAGGACAAAAGTTTGATGAGGCAAGTTTACTGTTAGAATTTGAATGAACGAGCTAGATTTTTTCATCGATCATTTTTGTAGCAAAAAGGCGGTAGAGAGCAAATAGTCTACATGGTGGTAAGTGAGTACTCGTGGCCATGGATATTTGTGATACATGGCGGCATAAGAATGTCCGTAACGAGGCTTTTTATCGTACACTGCTGGTCACGGTTTGGGCCTTCTCACGCACATCGTCTTGTGCATGACAGATAAGTATGGCATTGAATGAAACGCTGAGCTGCGCGGCGAAGCGGGTTGGCAAGTTCACTCTCTTAGAGGTGTTATAGTTCCTTAGGGCTTGTGGTAGCAGATTTGTTATCCCTCAGTGGGAGTTTACGGCACCCGCGGGAATGGCAAGTTGCTATTCTAAAGCCTTATTTGTTGTAATTTAAATTAATTGTAATATGTTGTCTGCAGGTGAAAACGACGATTACAATACAAGGCAACAAAATGATACAGGTTCAAAGGGACAAAGGGACAGTTTTAAAACATGTTTACGAATATTTCACCGACAAAATGAATTTGGTAAGATACATTCAGAACAGAATACGAAGCGAAACAGTTGAACAATTTAGAAAAAGCCAGAGATAAGAGTACCTAATTAGTATTCACTTTCGGTAAATGTGGTTTTTTTATGGAAGAATGGTGGCAGACGAGCATACAGTCCACCTGACGGTAAGTGGTTACTGTCGTCCATGGACATCCGCGATACATGCCAGAACCAGGCCAGAATGACAAATGTTGGCACGCTCCCGGATGCGTTGCCTACTTTTTGAGATATAGGAATAAGCTTTGGAGAATGGATTGGAAAAATGGGGAGGGATATGACAGGATGGGATGGGAATGGGTTCTGGCATTCTTTATTTATTGCCAAAATAAAACATTATATAATATTATGTGAAATCTACTGAAATTAGTAAGGCTTGTCTGTACATAACATTCCGTTTGTCTAGACTCATAGTGAGATAAAACGACGTTATTATTAAAGTAATAACTAATAATGAAACAAATATAGGTACCCCGCATTAAAGGTAAAGTGTTTGACATTAGATAATGCAGCCATATAAGCGATTGAAGATTTACAGTCATTTGAAATTTATATTTAGGTATAGCAACAAATATATTTTTTAATACGTTGCCATAATTGCCATAAAATCTCTACAGTTTTAATATCTAATCCAACGTTTCAGCCCAATGATATGAAAAACACGTAAATATAAATTTATACAAGAAAACCGAACAGTGCGATTGGATGCTTTCATTAAAAAATATTTTACTTAAGTAATAGGAAAAAGTAAATAAAACCATAACTAAATTAGCCTTATTTAATAACACATCAACTAGTTTTTTTAATTAATTTTATTGTCATTTGACTCGTGTCAATCGAAATAATTTATAAAACACACGAGGTTTTTCTTGTAAATTTATAAATTTATAAGAAACGCTCGAGTTTCATACGAATGGAATTAGTTTTATTTTCAATAAGAGAATCGGGAACATTAAAGTATCGGTCAATCGAGCGTTCGTACAAATACAAACACCTTTACAGTTCATTATCAAATTATTCAATATGCGGTAAAGTAGCGCCAACCGCAAATATAACGTTGTAGTACCTACTGTAACAATACTCTTTCGAGTATTGTCCTTTACCGACCTTCTTGCAGCTAAATCCTAACCACTGGCCGCTAATGAAACACCTAAATTTAAATTTACTTCAAACTTTGACTCGATTGCTCGATTCATTCTGCTGTCTAATTTTCGATCTGTAAAGACGTGCCTATTTCGGTAAAGCTTTGTGGAAACATGATATAGATAGTATGTTTGTGAGTATCTCATAAAACGCTTGAAATTGCACATGTTGCTGTAGTTCGGTTGAATAACAATATATTTTAAAAAAAAAAACACCTTGTTAGGGTAAGTACATAGTTTCAAATGGTCCGCTTTTACATACGAGTACACAGTTTGATTTTATAAAATCAGTTTCTTCAGTGCCTTTCATTTGTTTCAGTTTTTCTTTAATAATTTTACTGATAAATACATTTCTGTAATGAAGACTGGGTGTCATTTATTTACTAAGAACCCCTTTACCGTCTAGCAAACGTCGCAGTACAAACCCATTCAATGAGTTAGAGCAACTAAAACGAACTTTAAAATCACAGCAATAATTCGTTTACGACTGCAAAAAAGTTTGCAATCGTGCGAACGCTCGGTTGGCCAATGCTTTACATGTTCTCCTCTTAATATTATGTTAGTTGAATAAATGTGACATTATCTGAGAGAAGAAACCTTATTGTCGGTCCTAGTTCTCCAGATATTAAGACATTAAACCATAAAAAAAACAGATGTTTGAGCATGTTTCGATTTAAGCAGAATTTTGAAACGACTAAAACAATTACTCGTGGCCACACTGGTGTCCGTGGTGTGACCACGTGTCCGTTGTGCTGAATTTTAAGTTAAAAAATCTTAACCAAAGTCCACACCGAAAGTAACGTTTCTACGATTAATTATTAATGCTCTTACCTATTAATAGGTAGGTATATTATTACGCAGGTATTTATAATTTCACCAACATTCTGTTCGTTAAACATCTTTGATCGGCTCCGTTTATTTCGACACAAAGTTGGTAATGACTTGCGGTATATTTCCAGACAACTACCTCGGAAGATTTTGACAAGATCTTATTAAGGAACTTCGAGTTGCTTCGGTGAAATTTAGAAATCGTGAAACTCATTCTAGTCACCTTTATGGCTTGGGATATCAACAGAAGGTGGGACAGAAATGATTTGGGAAAATTAATTTTATAATCTTATAATATACTATACCATTAGACTGTCTCTCCACTGGATATAGGCCTCTCCCAAGGATCGCTAGCGTACACGGTCGTCTGCTTTTGCAGCCACTGACGACGACTTTCTTCAAGTCGTCAGTCCACATGGGCGGAGGGTGCCACGTCATCATTAATTTCTCAATCTATAGGTATTTTAATGATATACAAAACCTATTGGAGGATCGATTGATTGCCGTCGCTTGCCGAGAACCAGCTTCATTGATTTGTTAGCTAGCTTACGGAGTCCAAGTCACACCGACAGATGGCACTGTGATCGGTGACACAAAACATGATATTTTCACTGCTATTCCGCTATATACGCCAATAAACTTCCCACCGCTCAGTTAGTAATAAATCGCCGCCACCGCAATTTAATATTTCTGTTTGAAATTTCCGCCGTAGGTGTCTGTGTATGTGCCCATCGCAAGGGAGGCAAGAGTCGGCGCCGGCAAAAGACCAGAAGATAGCTTTCGGGTCAGTGAAGCTTCATTATTGTCCGGCTACGGCAGTTAATCGATAATTTTCAACTGATGTACCGCCCCATATATTAACTCTAATTCCCCCCCCCCCCCCCTGACTTATTGTCGTAAAATCCCGCCAGCCCTAAAAGTCAAATACAGGCCACGGTTTAACTTAAAAATAAAAACAAAACCGAGGTCATATAGACATATGTTATTTAATAGGCGGTATATGTTCAATTGTTCATACGTTTTTTTTGTTGTTTCGACGGACCACGAGACAATTGTTACGTGTTGTGTCGTATGCCAAGTAATTTTTTATACTTAATCTTTTTTGATGCTACACTCGTGTGATATTTCAGTCTAATTATGCGCGACGACACAAAATGTCACCAATGTGTTTCAGGTGTTATTCTATGCAAAAAAACTTTCTACTAAGTAGATGTATCTAGTATTATTCTTTATTATATAGGTATGTATATGTATTTATTTGCCGTGGCGTCGGCCGGCTATAGAACAGTACCATCTCATCTGTTGCCGTGTGGTGTCGTAAAAGGCGACTAAAGGATAGCAGAGCGGCTACCACAAGCACCGAGGAACTACAACACCTCTAAAAGAATGGACTCTCCAACCCGTGTGCCGTTTATGGCCTTACATCCCTCACACACGAGACAATGTGCACCGGGAGGTTCATGTTCAGCAGTGGATACTGAAAGGCCGGGTTGCATGTAATATTTAGTGGGCATTATCTTTTATTTAACAACGGATAAAAAGACTTTTCATTTTTACATTTCGCTTCTATTCATTTATTTTCGGGACTTTCGTCTTCACAAGACATTAGTTCCATCATAACTTATAAATAACCAATATACACGAACTGGTACCACATAAATACACAAACAATCTACAATACACATCTTATTCTATAACATTCACCTAAGTTATCTTGTTGTGGCTACATATAAATTACACAACTGATTAGCATATTAATGAATATTGTTAGTGTTATGACTCCAGCGCCAGCAGTCGCCTCAATCAGCGTATAAGCATTGCTATTCAACGGGGGTAATGCTGTCAGTATGTGTATCTTGCCACAAGATCCCAATCATTACGAGTAATATACACATAATATATAATACAATACATACAATCATACACAAGTATATACTATTGAAACCAACAACGGCTGCAACTGTAAATCCGCGCTGCAGTTTTTGCTGCAGTAGGTACATGGTGAGTTGTGGCCCGTTAGATGGGTGGCAATACACAGTAGGCTTTATGCTTTTGTCATTATTAATAGTGTGTAGGGTTAGCCGGTACTAATAATTTCTTTATTTACTTATTTTAATAATTTATTGTACACACATAACATGAAATAAATAAATAGGAAGAAAAGATGTACTTATATACAAAAGGCAAGATTATCCCCTGCGGAGATTTCTTCCAGCAGATCTGGAAAAGTGATGTAATTTATTTCTTTCTTTCTCCCAAACCTATAACAGTTATTAATTATATCTGCCTATCTAAAATATTAAGCAGTTATATTTTATTATAGATATAAATGAAATCTAACTAAAGTGGGTAGTTAACGTCAATTAGACGCTACCTTAAACTTGTGAAGTTCTGAACTCCTCTATCTCAAATTACGGGACAGATTTAGGCCGTGGTTTGTATTTGTATGAAATAAACTGAAGTTTCAGCTTAGGAACAAAAGTTAATGATTGTACTTGTACACATAAGGAGCGTGACTCCCGTTTAGAGTAATGACGTGTATTAAAATAATTTCTAACATACGAGTATAATCTATATGCGGTTTTAATGGCGAGCGGCCGTTTCAGTCACGAGCTTCGATAAAAAAAATTATCGACCTCTTTCAATGAATTTATATAAAGATTATATTGTACTATTACTTATTTAGTTACTTGATTTGTCATTTTGCTACATTGTTTACGAACTTATGTTGGTGTATAGCTTTGAATAAAGAATTGTAATGAATTGTTCGATGTATATGTAGTCTTATTATTTCGTATTATGTCGTTGATGATAGTGAAACAAAGGGAGAACATGACAGACAACCACAGTCAATTGACTTGACGATTAGCGTAAACATCATAAACATAAACATCTGCGAATTATGCTACTAACAGGCAAAAATGACGAATGTTGGCACATCCACATGTTCTGTTACTCTTTGGAGATTGACGAATCATCAGATTGAGAAATATCCATGAAAAATGTTACCTATCTATTAAAGTATGTATTTTGTAGTTAACTGTAAATCTTAACAAATAAATACTCAGGCAAAATAGAGTTATAAATTATTACTGACACATAAATCCCTTTGCCTTCATCAAAGGCACTAATTAAGCGATCGTTTAAATAATCAAATTTCTCTGTAATCCCCATATCGGCTTTCACTCAACATGGCAGAGCCGGCCCAACAACCGGGAACATTCTCTCCGGGGCACTTTCCAAAACACGATTCCCTATTCCATTAGACCCTCCCGAAGTTATCTCGCGTTATTTACATCGCCTGACCGTACCGTCTTATGTAGCCGACCCCTTATGTGTTGCCCCCCCTGGTATATAAGTGAGCAGTGTCGTTGTTTGTGAGGGTGAGCGGTGGGCGCGCGGGTGTGAGGTGCCCCCTCCCCGTGCGGGTGTCGCGGTGTCGTTGCTACGGTAACCCGGCGCCCGGACGCCGGATCCCGACGCCCGCAGTGTCGGCCGCCGCGCCCGCGCCCCGCCGCGCAAGTGACACGCGCTGCGGAAAAGCACAACCACCCTGAGAATAGGGCCCGTATGTTGTGGTATATTTTGCGGATAGATTTAGTAATTTTTATGGTTGAAATTTCAGTTATTCCCAATTTATTGCATTCGTATGTACTAATTAATATGCAGAATGACCAGAGAACAAAACATTTGCAAAGTTCTTTCTTTATCTCGAAGGAATTGACTCAATATTATACCAGATGACTCCATATAGGTACCTGCCATACTAGCAACTATGCACTGTTCTTTTAAAGCCCGTCAGTTCTTGTCATGCAGCCACTATACGGTGACTGCAATCCATGGACACCTGCAAACCCAAGACTCTGACTCCTAACATAATTCAATCTCTTGAATTATGCCGGTAACTTTAATTTTTCATCGAATTTCTTAGTTACGGATTTTGTTCAACAAAATAACGATTGTTCGTTGATTGTTAAGAAAGTGTAAGAGTCCTAAAGCCACCATCCGGTATTTGGCAACGTACGTTTGGTTACGGAAAGGCCTCTTGCTAAGTTATTGTCAGGGATGTCGTCAATTTAGTGGCGGGTTATTCTTCGTCGGCAGCGCGTTTACGGTGTAGAACTCTACTTACACCGTAAACGCGCTTTTGCCTGCAGAGCCACTTTTGCCTATAAAATCTCTCTATTTAGGTGGCCTCGAGGGCAAGATCTGGTTACTATCACTTTTAAACATTGTCGAATGCTGGGTAAATACTTCGATATTTGCTCAAGTTTAAATATGAATAAAATAATTGCGAATCGGTCTGCAGCCATCTTTGGCCATCCTTCACAGAATGCAAAGAGGTCGTTTTGCCACCTTCGCCTGTGGAAGATCTTTGCCTAGCTGTGGGACAGAGTTCCTACCGATAGGCGAATGTCTTAAAAATATGAGAATCGCTCCCTTGTTTGTTGTGTAGAAATAATTAGGTAGGACAAATTGAATCACACAGAAATACGAAAGCGTGAATTTTATTTGGAAATGCAAAAACAATCCTCATGAGCACCTCAATCATGGTCATCCTTGACTTACCCCGAGGTCGGGTCGATGTGGCGACGGGCGGGGCGGAGGGGGGGCTCGCACCTTTTGTTTAGGACCCCCAGCCCCCCCATTCATTTACTCGCGGCCCTCTCAATGCTGTTTGCAAACGGTTTAGGTGCCTAAATGTAGAAGGAAATGTCACGTTTTCACTTTTTATTTTCCCGTATTCAATATGGAATGTGTTTTAAACGTACCCCGTGGCTGTTTTTAGTATAGGAGCAGTTGCTGGATTAAAGATTTAAAAGGGCTTATATTATATTTTAGATTTCGATACTTCTGTGAGAAAGCCTTCTGAGAAAGTGAGAAATATTTGCAAAATTTAAACGAAATAGGATATACCTAGACTATGGTTCTCTTTAAATCAAGCTAATAATTTTAAATTGCCAAGAGTAGGTAAGAGCCAAGATTGCAAAGAGTTCCAAATCACAATTGGTAGGTAGGTAGGTACTGTTCGTAAATTATAGACGACCGTTTATTCTATCAGCAAAAGATCGATAGCTGTTTGAGAGCTATCGATCTAAAATTTTAGTTCAATCGGAATCGCAAATAAGGTTCCTCACGGGAATAGAATTTCCTCAAAGTTGATAGCTGCTCCTTTTACTTTGTAGAACATAGCAAGTTGCTTTGCAGCGCGATCACACTTGGACACTTGGAGGGGTTTTACTTTAATTTGTTACTATTGACAGATTAGGTGTCAGATAGCTACTGTCCTCGAGTTTTGCACATAATAACCTCTTCCTGTAGTCCATTCTATTTATTCCAATGTTGATTAGTCAGTCTACATTGGAACATTTATTTACTTTCAAGGATTTGGTTATTGAAAATTGGATTGGAATAAGATTATTTACCTATATAATATTAAAAAACGAATCAAGTCTTGATAAGGAGTTGACAGGCAGGAAGAATATTGCCAGAATACAATTTTGAACTGACGTACTAAACAGACTTACGGCATTTACCTATTATAACGTCTATATTCACAAAAAACATCCTCCCATACGAGTAAATATTACTTACTGATAAAAAAGTTAAACAATAACTACTTATTTGTCTTTAAACAAATGTTTATGAACCCGGAGGTGAATCTTAGATTTAGGAATGCAAAGCAGCACTACCAACTGGGTTAACTGCTATTCTGTTATTAAAAGTGACATACTTAGTCCAATAAAACCTAATAATGAAATTCTAGAATATTTCGAATGTCAGTAGAAAGTACATTGTTCTTTGCTTCATATCTTATTGCAAAGCTAATGTATAAAGACTTTTTAATCTGTCTTTTAAACACAAAATAACATCTACGAAACACTTGCTTCAAAGTTAGTTCGTGTGTATTTTACCTTTGTGTTGAAGAAAGTACTTACTTAGTACTTACTTGACAGGTAACTTTTTTTACCATTTGTATATATTTAGTTAATAAAGCGACATCGCTTTGCTTTGTCTTTCATTTTACTGCGAAAGTGAAGTCGCATACGACGAATATTTCTTACCAGTTTTATAATAATCTTACAATAAAACAATTATTATTAAGTGAGTAATTAAATTAAATTTTATTAACTCTATTTTTATTTATGTGTATAATCATACATTTTTTAATGATACTAAATATGAGTGGAACACTACGACATTACCTACGACATTTAATCATAAGAGTCAGTGAGCGACAAGACTAATCTACATCAATGCATGGAGTAATGCAATTTTACATAGAAAAATCTATTTACAAAATTTTATTAGAGAGGGGATAAAACAAAAGGCTTTAAAAAGACTAAAGAAAACTGTCCTCGTTTGCGCGATCGATGGTGTGGTTGACGCAGCGGGGTGTCAGGCTCCGCCCACAATTCACACGAGAGGTGACGATTGGCTGAGGCACGCGCACACACTCAGACACGCCTAGTGATCGCTAGTCTCCCGACAGAAGTTTTCAGTCGCGACACTACAACATTTTACTATTCCTTCGTTACCATATTACTAATTGGTATTCTTACCGAGTCTCTGTTACTTAGGTACTATTCACTTCGGGTTTTTACTATTCGATTAGTATGCGAGTATTCTCTTAGAAAATGGCAAATACCTAGGTACGAGTACGATTACGAATACTTGAAAATTGGTGAGTATTCGCCAAAACGAAATATGAATATTAGGAGCGCCCCTAGTACACAGAGAACATTCAGTTAGTCGTCACTTTACGACTGTACGCAACAAACAACCAGACAGAAAGTGTGAAGATTCCACTAGTGGCAATTTCTACGATGCATACCTACTCTAGCTAGAGAATATAGTTAAACGATACAAAATGTTTTGTAGACAAATATTAAGATATTTACTTAGAAAGTAAGGTGAAATTGTGTGAAAAACTAATTTATGCAAATCGCTAAACGCACCATTCTCGGAATTAGGATGAAACTATGATTTGAACTGTTCAATTAAACTCTCGAATGTTCTGATTCTGGTTTAAGGTTAGGTACCTACTTGAGAATTTAATTCGTGAAATTAAAATCAAAATATTTTGGAAAAATATACCTACTGGTAAAAGGGGCTGTGAAATCACAGGTTAGAAAAGAACCGCAATAAAGAATAATGATATTATTGTTCTATAGCGCTAGAATGCGCTAGAACTATGCGCGAGTGACGGAGACAACAATAGATCCCCTTCCGTCTGTAAAATTTACAAGCTCATAGATAGATAAGTACACTATATTGTACACCAAAAACATACAGCAATACAAACTACGAGTAATTAGAATTAGTACAACCGGCGCGCGGCGGCCTTATCGCTACAGGGATTTCTTCCAGGCAACCTTTGGGTGGTAAGGACATATCTACCAAATACGAGTAAGTTCTGAAAAATATTTTTAATATGCGTTTATTTTCTTATTTATTCAATTACTCTTTTTTGTAAATTATTACAAAAGGCGGACTATCTTACAGCATTATCTCCCAGTTAAACTTTGTGGTATGCAGGGCATGAAATGTTTGGGGAATAAATAGCGTGAAAGTAACAAATCAGTAACACAGCTGATAGAAAAAATAACCAGTGTTAAGACATATAACAACTATGTGGATTCATAAAACATCAATTACAGGAACAGTCAAGTATACCTATCACATTGTGGTTCGTAGTGTAGGTACCTATAGTCTTGCTGACTGTCCGAATGGTGACTGGCATGAGATGCCAAAAGAGCCAAAAGGTTGTAGCTAATCAAAATGTATTCCAAAACTCGTCAACTCGTACCGCTTAGCGATGAATTTTATCTGTAACGAATTCACCGGTACAGACTACAGCTAAAGTTGTCAGAGCGGTACACTCATCCCATCACCGTGACTCCCTTTATGGGGCCACCTGTATATAACACGGGATTATTA
Organism: Sesia apiformis; assembly: GCA_914767545.1. NCBI lineage: Eukaryota > Metazoa > Arthropoda > Insecta > Lepidoptera > Sesiidae > Sesia > Sesia apiformis. The sequence continues at coordinate 5,611,815 of OU611968.1, forward strand.
TGATGCCGTGAAAATAAACACAAAGCGTGCACCGTTAGCACTAGAGATAACAAAAAATCTCCGCATGAAATCTAATTCCGATTCCATACAATCAAGCAGAGCAGATGCGCAGGCGCAGTTGAACAAAAGACGTACATTTGTACAACACTCGTAATCGTAATACGTCTAATTTTGGCGGCAAAAAGCGGAGGATAATGCCGCCGTCGGTTGATCGACAGATCTGATAATTTGAATATGGAAAGGCATTCGAGCGGATAAGGTTGCGGACCGGCCGGCGCGCGCGCACCATCTGAATTTGTGCTTTATTGGATTTTTGTATTTATTTTGGACTAGCTATCAGTCCGCGGTTTCGCTCGCAAGATGCATTGATCGAGGTAAAAACTATTCGTGTGTTAATCCGTTCTGTGAACTACACTTACACTGAATATGGTAGTGATTCGTTGATTTGTTTCAGTTACTGGGTAACAAAAAAACACAAAATTTCGTATTTATGAATTAGTTAGAATTTAGTTAGTTTTAGTTAGAATTAGAATTGTGTGTGAAGAGTATATTTTCAGATATGATCCGAGATATGGGGACAGAAAAAATCCACATCATAATGGGTTTGGAATATACGCGAAGATAATTCTAAGTATGTACCTACTCGTATTGCCTATGCGGATAGCAATATTACATTGTCATAGAATTTAAGATCCTAGTGTACCAAAACATTATTTATACTAAAGATCCGACACCGTAAGGACACCGGTAATTTTGACATTTATTTACGAATTTAATAAATGTCATAGGTCAAATCATTTGACGAATTAAGTCAACTTGAAGTCAAAAAGTATAAACTTCCATTTCACGAATTGTATCTTAACACTACAGAACATAAAACGACGACGAATTATACTCTCTTTTATGTTCTATCAAGTGACGTACCGTGATTGAGAATGGCTAGACAGTAGGTAGTGACAGTAGATAGGTGTTAGATACCATATATAAAGATAAGTTTAAATTAATTTCAAGTGGAAAATACCAAAAGAATTTATAAGAGTAGCGATTGGTCGCGGGTCGTCCACGTAGGTCTAACGTCACTGGTTGCATCTTAGGTAGCTACATGTTTAGTGTAATTGTATACCGGCTGTATAGTGTCGGCCGGCTTTACAATATCACCATCCCATCTCTTCCCGTGGATATCGTAAAAGGTGATAACAAAGCATCTACCGAAAGCCCTCATAAACTACACCACCTCTAAAGAAGTGAACTTGCCAACCCACTTGACCAACGTAGTTTTTTAAGGCGATACATCCCTCATGCACATGACAATGAGCATGAGAAGGTCCATATCCAGCAGTGGACGAAAAGGGGTTACCCTTTTATGGACGAAGGCGACAGACGAGAATACAGTCCTCCCGATGGTAAGTGGATAATGGAGCCCATGGACATCCGCGATACATGCCAATATTAGTCCAAAATGACAAACGTTGGCACGCTCCCGAATGAGCTGCTATACATATATTATTAATTACTATTATATATCAAGAGATTAAAAACTCACCATAAGTAGGTTTGCTGAATATTTTTTCCGGCGTGTGAGGGGCGGCATTCTCCGGGCTCACGATGAATTCAGTAGCACCCGCTACGTTGTTTAGTTCAGGGAAGTCAGAGAAATACTGCTGGGCTTGAAGTTGAGCTATGCGACCTGTGAAAAGAAACATTAAAGATAGAATATCTGATGCTAGGTATGTCATATCTACGATTACCTACCGATTAAGCCACCTGTTTAAGTATTTAAAGCACTGCCATTGCTAATACAGTAGACTCCCTGTAATCCGACAAACGTTCTGCAGGGCAGTGGCGGATTATCGAATTTTCCGGACAGTGTTACATATTGATCTCTGCTTCGCCGTGATTTGTGTGTCGGTTTACAAGATTAGACGGGGGTCGAATTACCGGGGGTCTACTTGCTATTTGCTAGTCTTGTGGTCTTTCTCTTTAGCAGAAAACACAGTACACAGTAGGTCTCTGTCAAGGAAGTGCGGATGAACCGTCCTTCGGTGACGAAAGGTGCGATGATTAAACCCTATTATACATAGGAGTACGTCATCGCCCGCAGTTATAGTACGAGAGATGACGAAATAAATTATACCTTGTACGTGTGTCATGTGCGTTTGCAGTGTGGTAGTGGCTAAGTGTGGTAAGTAGGTATATATGCAGGTCTTGTTTGCTAACCGTAAAGATCAACGTAGTGTGGGAGAGAGAAGTTAAACTACGGCACGTTCACCATAACATAAGCGAGAAAGAGTCGGAGCCAAATTTCCAGGTAGACGGAGAGAGCCGAGTGTATTACGAAGTGCCCTTTAGACGCTCTCACGCCCATTGTAATAAACGAAAGATACAGTTAAGGATCTGGGAGTTCTGTTCAGTACTGACTTAAGGTTTCATACGCATATACTTGCAAAAACTATGGGACAAATTCAGTGCATGTAAGATACTACGAACATATAATAAACAACTCGTCTAAGGTCATCTTCAAAAAGTCAATATTATAGGTATCCTATCTGGGAACTAACTCATCATTTGATTCAAATGGTTCTAGATTGAGTTAGAGTTATCACACACGAATACACACCCTACACGTTATATATTTTATATTATATAACCGTAGACGTAGTTGAAGAAGTCTTTTTATAATATATAGGTTATTATTACATATAATAAAATGTAAATCTGTAAAGGCTTATGTTTGACATAATCAAAAGCTGTAGATTTTGCGAAAGAAATAAATATAACGGAAATAAGTAAAAGAACTAGACAAAATTTCGGATCGGTAGTTAGACAGGCTCGCCACTTTAAGGTTCCGCGTACGTTATCAATGATAACGTACGCGGAACCTTAAAGTGGCTTAAAGTGATAACTTATCATATCACTTCTATCTATATAATGCTTATGTCCGTAAAAGATTGGAATATAACGCAATCCCCCGGTTCAAAAGTTCAAAGATTGTTTATCAGTCCGTATTATATCCATCATTGTTTGTCGTAGGAATGTTTAGATGTAATACAATAGAACTTCGGCGTAGCTTGACTGTTATAATGTTTGTAATTAAACTTTTGCGAGGCAAGTTGTCATTTCCGTCGTTGTTGAGTGTGTTGTGCCGCTCTTTATCCCGGATCGGTATATGAGCGCGCGCACTCAACCGCACTACTCGAGCACTTACTGGAGGAGGTTCCATCTCGTACTAACCTCCGACGTAATGCACCAGTGTCACGTGCTATACGTTATATGAATAAAATGTTAGCGAGGCGTTGTGACATAGATGTTTTCATCTCAAATGAACGGGTTCTGCGAGTGTGCTATGGAATTCTTGGAAAAATCTTTGGCTGTTGGAAAAAAAAATCTTGGATAATCTTGGAAGATAACGTAACGTAATAACGATAACGATAATTATAACGATTTTAAACTTTATAACGATAATTATAACGTAGGTAAATACCTACGCAATGGCTTTATAAACTGTAATGTAATAAATAAATATAGGCCTTAATAAATAAATATAGCCTATTACAGGACGTTAATGAAATGTTAGCGAGGCGTAGTGAGTGACATAGATATTTTCTTCACAAATGAGCGGGTTCTGAGCAGGTATGCCGTGGAATTCATAGAGAAATCGTTATAAAGAACGTATGCATTGGTTTTTATAACTGTTTAAATAAATAACACACACTCAAGCAACGGACTTTTCGTGACTAATTTAAACGATTCAGTAGATCTGAATAAAAGTTGTTTAAATAAACTTGCTGAAATACTTGCCTAATTTATACGGGTAAACATTTCATTAATATTTACCCTTTAGGAGCACATCATCCAAAAAATGAATAGTCTATCAAAGTAAATTGTCCAAAAAGCAAATCGTCCAAAATGTAATTAATCCGAAATACAGTTCAGATTTTGTTTTCTCCAATTCAGTGCCTTTCTTTCTTGTTTCCATAAAATTACACAAGGCCGATATAACCGCCGTCACGCACAATGTTCAATACTCATGACTCATAATGTTTAATACGCGTAGGTAATATTTTACGTATTGAACATTTAGCGTAATTGAACATTATGCGTGGCGACGGATATAGCTTATAAAGAAAATGTTATTTTCAGACCACTTCATTTGATAAAAAAAGATACAATACAATGTCGGCTCAGTAGTAAATAGAAACACGAAAATGAATAGTGGTATTGAATATGATGAACATAGGTATTCTAAAAAAACATTTTGAACGATTTACCCTGTTAGACTATTTGTTTTTGGACAATTTGTCTTACTAGTCTATTTGTTTGTTGGGAGATATGCTCCTAAAGGATATTTACTAATACACATAAGTATAAATATATATCTATATCGTGGCTATTTCTTAATCCGTTCGTCATTTGTTTAGCCACCGGTGAAATTCTAAACAAAAGGAAACAATAAAAGATCAAAGGTCAATTGTAGACTTTATGTACTAATTTCCTTTGTTCAATACATTTGATTAGATTTTCTTTGAGAACGTTACCTACAAAGAAGAAAAAAGTACAAATGTGGTTACAATGTCTCCAGAGATATGGTCATGTAATGGAACGAATTTCGGCGAATTGTCCACAATGTAAATGTTGAAAGTAACAACGAAACTCCGATATCTGCTTATACAGAAACTTGTTGCTTAGTTGCTACCGGAACATAAACGTTAAGAGCCAAATTAAAAGCCAAAATTTCATATTTACTAAAACAGTCGACGTGAACCGCTAAACGCCTCTCCCCCTCCCCTTGTCAACACAAAGAGCTGTAAAATCCGTGCAATTTGTACCCTCTTAGCTTTTAGCGATACGTATATACTTATTGATTTATCGCGAACAGTATGTTTTAAAAAGGTACGTGAACGGTTGACGCGCGGTATTAGCTCTTGCTTCGACGAAGCAAAGTTCAAATTTTGTTAACGTCAAATTGGTGTATAAGGTGTTTCGACTATATGTGGTTGTGTAAAAATGCCGTCTTGTCGGTGGCATGCTGCCCCTCCCTGGCGACATTTTTACACAAGGGGGTAGGGTAGAGGGAGGCCACCCGCGGACGTTCCTGTCATTTCGTTGTCATCCACGGCTCCTTTTTGCGCGATCACGGGCGCGAGCGTCGGCGTCGACAATACTGTATTTTTATTCTTTTCGAGAAGAAAATAGAGAAAAAATAAGTAGAGAAAATCACGAACAATGCCGCCCTTCGGCGAGATTACCGCCATCACAAAATGAATGCTTTGTTAGGTCCGTCCGACTGTACGTTTTCAGTTACATTAGTGTCTTGTCATCTCCATTAGACGATGGGCTTAGCCCGGCATGAAAAGTTACCGAACACAACAGTTTCAACTTTTTAATTTTCTCAAAGCAACGCATAAAATGAACTTGCCATAATAAAGATAATGAACAGTATACTCATTGTCTCTACCTCTGCACCTCTGATAAACTTTTTGTTGATAGTAGGTATACTTAATGTTCAGAAACCGCAGTGGTAGGTATTTTCTTTTTTTTTATAGGGAAGTAGGCGGACGAGCAAGCGATCCCACGTGATGGTAAGTGTTACCGCCGCCCATGGACATCTACAACACCAGGGGTATACGGGTGCGCCGTCGACGTTGCAAAAATCCAAAGCTTTCTTGAAGAACCTCCCATATTGAAGCTTAATGGAAAGACCTCTTAAGGTAGTTCGTTCCACAGCCTACGGGTTCGCGGTATAAAATTATTTTTGGACCGAACAGTACGCGACACCTCCATATCGAGGAAATGCGGATGGACCGCACTTCTGTGACGAGAGGTGCGGTTGTAGAAACCCGAGGTGGGAATTATACTGAACAATTCTTCAGAGCATTCTCCATTGTACAGGCGGTAGAACACACAGAGAAACGCAACGTCTCTCCGAACGCTGCTGAGGGGTTCTAAGCCGCCCGTGAGAGTAGGACCGTAACACAGTACTTAGCTATTAAAATACACAATACGTAGAGGTAGAAATTAGTCACAAATTTGATTTTACTGATGCTTTTTGTAAATTAACCTATATTATTAGTGGTAATTAATTGGTGGCCTCAAGGGAAGATAAGCGCTTCACCTTATTAGACTTGCTGAGTTGAGAGGACCTATTTGTTGCAGAAGTATGTACACTGACCTATTGTTATAATAATTTATTATTGTGTAGATTAAGATTTGGATTACGAGTATATTCTGTGACGATAACTAAAAGTAATTTTCAGATTGCTGCCCTTCTTTTCGTAGTAGTCAAATTCTGGGAACCATTTTGTCTTTATAAGAAGCTTAATCGGTTTCGCGTTACACGCGCATGAATACAAGGAGACGCTCTTGCCAGTTTCCCGTCACCACCCTGCTGCCATTCGTGGTAGTTTCAGATATGCAGCTGCTAAATGTTGGAATAACTTACCTCCTCCACTCCGTAACGTGAGTTCAGTAGGTACATTTAAGAATCCAAATACAATCCCGTCAAATACATCCAATACGCAGATAGCCAATCGGGAAAAATCAAAAACGCCATTTAAATTTTTACAACATTAATTTGTGCTCTTACAAAAAATAAGCGGCTAAACCTCAAAGGCTGGAAAAGGGTCTAAGCCTTTTCACATTTATGAAAGGGTGTCCGAATCAAAGGCGGTGTAATGCGATGCTCATACAAATCGGCAAGGCTTGTAGAGCCTTGTAAGCTTTGTCTTTAGCCGCACATCGTCTGCAATCATATCACAGGAGATGACGGGAAAAATGATATCAACTAGTACGTATGCTACCACCGTGCTAACGGTAAGTGGACAATTTTGTCTGAATAAAGATGATATAATAATATGATTAGTTGGGAGATAGGAATTTAATATTATTAGAGCTGAAAGATCGTATGCATTAAATTGATCTTGGGATTACCCAAGTGCATTACCGGATATAGGGATTAGCCTACATCAACAATAGAGTATCTAACTAAGTACGTAAATTACGTTAGGAAGGGAGTTTCTTAAATATAGAAAATCTTTGTAAATTATTATATAGAATCAAAAATTCGTGCGTATTCTTATAGATGGTTCACGTTATATATTATTAAGAGAAGAGCAGCGTTCAGAAAAGATTAACCTGCCCAAAGATGGAGGCCTATGGCCAGATGGATAGATGTAGGGTAAAAGCCGGATAGTTGCCCCACTTTTCAAAAAAGCTCTATTATTAAAAAATATGTACTTACTAAGAATATTGCAACATGTATATCAAAACATAGATCTTTGATCTTTAATAGTAGCCTATTTTTGTAAACATAATTAATATTGGTTTTGAGTAAATCCTGTTTTATTTGACCTCTCAAAAAAGGGATAGTTGCCTACTGCAGAGGATAGTAGCCTAACGTTAAAAATGCTTCGGGGGATACTTGCCTCGTGCGGGGATAGACGCGTCACTATGATTTTTTTAGGTACCTATAAACAAATTTATATCAATTTAAGTAATCAGTCTTGATTATTTACTGAAATCCTTTATTAAGTACGAATCAAAATATTATTCAACATTATAAAATAGTATCAAGTTTTAATGTTTTAAACTATGAAAATACAACAAAAATAGCATCCAAACATTAAGTTAGGTAAGTTATTAGTAAAATATTATTATTTATCTTAAAGATAGAACAATATGGCAATCAACTTTGGCATTAGCATTAATTATTACCAGAAGCTAGGGTTTTCAACTTTCCACATCTCATGCAATGGTTTTGAAATGTTGTGCAACTTTCATGCAACCACATTCGACATATCTCACATTGGATCCAATCTGATTTCGATTTAGTCAAATTGTAATTCTCAAAACATTCTGTGCAATAATCATCAACTGAAACTTTTTTATTAGTATTTTCTATTTTTGAATTAGCGTTTTTCACTTTTAATATCTTTTCAGTGTCTTTTATCGATTTTTCGTCCTTTTTTCTTTTGATTGGTAGTTTTTCGTTGGCGTTTCCTTTGGATGTTTTTGAACTGATAACATATTCTTCATTTTCACTGTCAGAACTGGAAATTTGTATTCTTCTCTTCCTTGAAGCTCTTCCTTTGTTCAGTTCAATAAAATCTGTGTTATCGGATTCAGTTTCACTGCTGGTAATATCGATATATTTTTTGGTCTTTTTTTTTGCGGTTGCCCTCTTTTCTTCACAACTACCAGCTTTTTTTTTTTTGCTACCAGCTGGTTTGTTCTTCACTGTGTTAACATCTTTTTTTTTCGCTGTCTTAATTTTAGTTTCCGTTATTTTGTTTGTTTTCTTCATTTTTTCTTCTTTATTCTTCTTCTGGACAATTTTTTCGTTCGAGTTTAAAATTTCTGCAGATTGTTTAGTCCTTTTAGACACGCTCAGCGGTATTTTTGGTATAGGAGTTGATTGATGTAAAAATTTAGATGGAGTTTCTTTTTTAAGATTTTGGTTCTGTGATTCACTTAAAGATATCAGTGATGGCAATGATAGTTCAGTACCATCAAAGATGTAATTTTCAATGTCGCTATCTCCTAGGGTTAAACAGTCTTGAGAAAGATTTAAAAGGCTTGAAGACGGCCTAGGTGGCGTGCGATTTTGGTTCACGCTATTCTGCTCAATCTCATTTAAGACAGTTTCTAGTTTGTTTTTATCAGCATCGCTTGGGACTTGATAGCCTAGTGGAGGCACTTCGTTCCGCTGATTTAGTGCAAGACCTCGATCAAACTCAGATTCCTGTACGCGCTCACATAATGCAGATTCTACAGAAACGCCTGGTACTTGGTTGCTTAGGGAAGGCACGTGGTCCCTCTCATTTGGTACAAGACTTTGCTCAGGATCTTGTGAACGCTCTCCTAACGCAAGCTCTCCAGAAACACCTGGTACTTGATCATTTAGAGGATCAGACTCTCGTTCTTGCGCAAGTTCCCCCAATGCAATATCTGATATAGCAAATTCAGAGTCAGACAGAGCATTTGAATTGACTGGGTAGATTCCGCTGCCACGAAAACCCCTTATTGCATTGGCAAGAGTCGCTGCTCGAATCCACGCTTTGGCTATTAGCTGACCTGAATTGTATCGGTTCAGTTTTTTCTGTGGATTGGTGGATTCTGTGGATTCTGAAATTGTTCGTCTCAGCATAATAATATTTTTTAAACGGTCCGAATACTGATATGTCTAATGGTTGCAAAGCAGAGGTAGTGTGACTAGGTAAACAAAGTAATACCACATCATTATCCCGAGCAGTTTCTAGCATATTGACAGCACTTGAGTGCGATGAATGACCATCTAAAATCAGCAATACTTTTCCTGACGGCTTGCGTGGAATAAAATGTTCAGTCAACCATTTATAAAAAAGGTCTGAGGAAATGTATGCTGATTTTTTTTGCATGTAAACTTCGGAACAAGGCGGAAGTCCCTCTTCAAATTCCGGTTTTTTATTTACTCCCTTGATAATCAGAACTGGTGGGAGAAAATTGCCGATAGCGTTGCAACAAGCAACAACAGTAATTGTTTCTCCTTTTTCACCGGAAGTGACTGATTTAACTGCTCTAGCACCTTTCTTGGCTAATACTTTGCCAGGTTTATTATTGAGTTGGACACCGGTTTCATCCATGTTAAATATCCTATCTGGTTTATCCAGCAAATCATTCTCAGTTAAGACCGTTGTGAGCAGATCAAAAAATTTTGCAACTTCTGCTCTGTTCAGACCCTTCGCTCTTTCCATTGATAAACCCTCAGCTTGTCTCACAACTATTTCGCGATTTCTTTCAAGAAAGCTTTTTAACCATTGCGGTCCAGCCATTTTGGTTTCATTGTTAAAGTTGTGCTTCAACCCCATTTTTTCGGCAAACTGGTAAGCTAATTGGCGAATTACACTTCTTTCAGGAGGAAATCCTGCGTCTCCGAGCTTCAATATGTGAGCTACCAGTCTTTTTTCATTCTCAAAACCAAGGACAGGGTATTTTCCTAGAAGTGACAAAAAATACAATTAGGTCAGATAAGTAGGTATGTAGATAATTTTTTTTATTTATACCTACTGCTAAGTATACAACTTTAAAGCGGAGACATACCTTGAGTTAGCAATTGCTGGTTTTTCTTTTCGTAGCGTCTCCTTAAGGTTCGAGAAGATATTCCGTAAATTCGAGATACTTCGTTGATTCCTTTTTGTTTTTTATCCAGTTCTTCGAACGCAAGTGTTAAACTATCTTGTGTCCAGCTGATGTGGCGCGGTACCACGCCTGGTTTACGTTTGTACTTGCGAGGCATTTTGCTCACCTAAAATGAATGCATGAAACAGTTAAATACTTATTTTGTTCAAAACATGTGAAAAAACATCAAAAGAAAAAAATCTGTCATTGCTCATTAAAGAATTTATAGTTGCGGATAGTTGCCCCAAAGGCGACTATCCGCAAAAGTGAATAGGGCGACTATCCTTTTTGATACGGATACTTGCCTTTTTTATTTATAAAATAAATAGAAACTATTCAACCATAAAACGTAATCAACAGTGTAATTTAAACCTTAATGCATGCAAAAAACAAAAAAGTTGACAGAAACCACAATCAGTAATAAAAATATTCAATAGAAATTACTTACCAATATAATTTCGACGCCTGTCAAAGTTTCGCCGCGGAAGATTTTTGCACACACGGACAAAACGCCTGCGCCCACTCCGATGGCTTACATGGCATTAATGCCTGCGGGCGGGGCAGTTTTAATTATATAAAGCGCTAGCGCCACCAATATCCCTAACATAGTGAATTCAAAATCGGGGCAAGTATCCCACTGAGGCAACTATCCGGCTTTTACCCTACTTACTAAAGATAAGCGGCTGAGCAATTCCTCAGTCGACGACGTCGCTGCTAGAGTGAAGTAGAGAGGAGGAACGAAGAAGACCATCATGTGGGGTTAAAGTACGGAGGAGAAAGATTAGCTGAGTTAAACAGTACTGGAAAAATACATAGTAATAGAGGTGAGAATCCTTGCTATATGGAAATGCAGGCAGCATTAAGTCTTATGATAGCGTTGCAAATTAATAGGAATCGATACCTCGATTTACTATTATCAGAGTTCGAGATATCCGGCAAGGTAACAGGAAACCAGAACAGTTTTAAGTTAAAGGATTACGAGAGGATTATGAGATTAGCTATCTGTACTAGTGGCATTCTGTTAGCGCAATTTGATAACAGACTCGTCTAGATGAACTATGGTCAAAGCGCTTCTGTTCAATGCCGATATAATAGTGTCGATATTAGCATGTTAAGTGTCAATTAAGACGAACAGTTAAATCAGTTAATTTGCAATGGATAAATTGTAGGTTAGATGAGTTCAGTGCTGATTTTTTTTGCTTCATATATGGCAATGGTGCAATTAGCACATTCTGCCCGTGTCAAGTTTTCTTCGTAATAACTATTAAACAATTTCAAAGTTTAAAACGTTTCCTGTCAATGTCCAGTCCCGTGGCAGTAAGTAAGGAGTCGCTCGGTAAAGCGATAGTAGGGTTACTGAGGACGAAAGAGGACTCCTGGAAAGCACACGAAAATCGCAGTTCCACGCTTTTATTTGATTATCACAAACACCACGTACGAAAAACGCTTTGAAGTTTAATAAACTATCACTATTAAACCACAAAACGCCAAATACACAATTTTTAGAATAATCAAACTCACTCAACAAATAATAAAACTCCACTTTTCGAGTTCCCGTCAAAAGTCCAGTGCTGATTTTGTCATATACTAAAAGAACTATGGGCTTTTTATTAAACCCAATAATGTACGTACGTGTTTCGGTAGTGAGTGAGATATGCCAATGCCTACTCCCATCCTATGCTATTCCCTTCCCATTTCCGCAACTCTTTTTCCAATTCCATTCCTTCATCAACAAAGGTAGGCAGCGTATACGGCGGCGTGACAAAGTTTGTCAATCTGGACTCAAGTTGGCATGTGGTGCGGGTGTCGAATGAGCTATAGTATTCACTTACCACCAGGTGGACTATATGCTCGTTTGCCACCTTCTTTCTATAAAAAAAAAAACAATATTTATATACAATTAGCATATAGGTAATAGTGCGTAGCGTCTACCATATGTTGAGTTTGCAAGTTGGTGTAATTTCCTGACCACTGAGGTAAAAGTGGCTTTTAAAGTAATCACGTTTCTCACAATTCTATACTGACAAGATCTTATCAGCAAAACATTATTGGTTAAAATTACGTCGATAACACCTATTTTAGGTCATAATTTTTATCTCGACCAAAAGTAGATACCCGAAATCCACGTCGAATCGACGTCGATATCACCACAATGGGGGAAAAAAACACATGCAGAGATGAGTGCATGACGAACGAACGTCATTGTAGTAACTTTAACCAATAGGTCGTAGCATAGGGAACTTTCTAGACGTCGAATCGACGTGACCACAATGTGTTGTCTGGTTGCAATTACTAGTTTGGTAATCTTAACCACTATTCAACGTGGATTCGACGTAATTATAGAAGTATAAACTATCTGTAGCGTTATCGTACGTAGGTATATGTATCTTTTCGTTTTGGTCTTTTGGACGTTTGGGCTTCATTCATAGCTAAGTCGGATGACCGAGCTATAAATACACTATATGAATACGATATGGATATATCGGTTATCGTTCCTGCGGCATATGTGGCTCACTGCCACTTCAGCTTGCCGATTCTTTAAGTTATGTCGGCAAGTAGATCTTCGTCGAATTTCATCGTTACTGGTTTTGTCCAGCATAGAGACTCCGAGCATAGCGAGCATAGAAATAGGGAATATAGAATTCGAGCGTAACTATTAGAACAACTCTCTAGTATTGCTCCACGTTTTGTCTGGATAACTAAAAAAATATCAATAACAAAGGGTTCACATTCAATACATCGCTTCACAACAAAATCCTCAGTTTCCGTGACCGCGAACGTTATCGGCCGATCGGTTACGTTTGCGTCCGTGTCACCATGATACCGATACGCGTTATCGAGATGGCGACCGCGGCGACATCGCGACCTTGCATTTCATTAGCACAAAAAATGTTCGATTGTGGCGACACTATAGTTACGCGTAGTGAGTGGCTTTCATTGAGACTGATGTTAGTTCTACTACAGACTTATCAATGTAGGTATTATAATTGTGTATGCGAAGGGCCAAGACAAACGAAGGATGCCACGATCTAAGGTTATTAGAATCTTCATAGGATTAAAGGGGAATAAAGTGTGAGACAAAGCCAATATAAAGATCTCACCTCTGGCATGTACCAGCTGGAGGTACCTTTCACGGTCGTTGTGGGGCCTGGTAGCTCTGCTTATCTTCTTGGCCACACCACACTGGCCCATCACGCACACGCTTCCAACTCACGACTTCTTGCGTGCCTTCGATAAATGGGATTCAGATCGCAGACAGGGCCTACGATCTCGCGGGTTCTCCTTACGCACCAGCACAGATTCAGTGCCAACAAGGTTTAATCATAGACTTCACTTTCACTAAGCGTTATTATATTTGCAAACAAGGTCTGCAACCACGCGGTTTCCTCGCGAGCCGGTACACAACCAGCGGCAACGAGGTTGAGAAAAAGACTCCAATCAGCGAACTTATAGTCGTGGACAGGGCCCACAACCACAAGGTTTCCTCGCGAACCGGTACACAAACAGCGGCGACGAGGTTGAGTCATGAACTTGCAAGCGGTCATACACACTTTTAACTTGGGGGCAGGAGTAAGAACAGTGTTGTTAGTAATGTGCGGTCGAAATGAAATAAAATGACAATGGGCGACTTGTCGAGAACAATAATCTACACAAGAACATAATAAAATCGCAAAGAAGTCGTGTCTTCTCTTTTATTTCTTCAGTTGTATTTTTCTTGAATTTTTTTACATGTTTTTTTTATTGTTATTATGACGTTTAGGCCTTTTATATATACTTAAATGCATAATTGTGGAGATTTTAAATAGCATGTCTACTAATTTTTTTTTAGTTAGGTATATGGTATTGCTTCAAGAATATTTTTTACATATCTGTAATCTTCTTAAAAATAAATAAATAAATACTCAACTTATTCCATTTAAACACAATTTGTAATACAAATTTGTATTATTTTGGGTTGATCGTTCTACGGTTCTCAACCCTATTTTATTGTCCTCTAGTTGATAAAACTGTCGTTATTTTAAAACAACTTTAACTAAACTATTAATAACCTGGCGCATATAATTGCTAGGTACAGCTAATACCCGTTTCCAGTAAAAATGCGTTTTGCCGGTAAAAGCTAGTTTTGACTGAACGCTTTCGTTACAACTAGTATTTCATAGTAAACACTAAAATTTACTGCCACACAAATTTAAATGTTAGTTAAAACTAGTTTTTACTAGAGAAAACCAGGTCTAACGGAATGAACCAGACAAAACCAATTAAAATCAGTGTCGATGTCACAGCACATCAAGATGTGTCCGGGCAAACCGCGAATGCGCTGGAATTGTTTCTGGGCAGAAACGATTTTCACATTGTTTAAAAAAAAAACACGAAGACAGAGTCGAACGCGAAGCGTAGCGGAACGGATCGCCTCAGTCTTCCAACCTAATAAAGCCGAATTGTTTGTGGGTTCGACCGGGCACATCTCGATCTGCTGTTAATTCGGCTTTAGCCCCTAACTTTTATACTACAATAAATACTATATTTGAACAATGTAGTATTTAATGAGCTCATTTATGACGGAAATAACAAACTCCAAGCCAGATGAACATTGACCTAGGTCAAACACAGTTTTAACTGATTAATTTCATTAAAACTAGTTTTTCCTAGTTATAACTAGTTTTAATGAAGGTGTTCAGTCAAAACTAGTGTTTACTAGGAAAAAACGGCGTTTTACTGAAAACGAGTTTTAACTGTAACATAATTAACAAATCAAATATATAACTTTGAATTAAATCACGTAAACAAAAATTACGACAAAAATGTGCATCGAATTTATTCATATGATACTTTTTTGTACAAAATACTCGTATTCGAGTTTATTGGTCGTGCAAAAAAAATAGTACCGTGTGTACTAAACTCTACATAAATAATATAATATATAATAATTCATTATTCCAATTATTCTGCAAATATCTAGCAACCGTCATACAATTGATAAGCAATCAAGAAAATTGATAACCAGTAATTAGAACAAAGCGCAATGGGCGTTGAACAAAGCAAACATCGAACGCACAAAGGTAAGGAAATCGCCAGTTTCGGTGCAAAAGGTATAACATTAGCCACAATACTTCCAAGCGGGGGACTTAAAAAAACGGATGTGTCAATAATTAACTGTGTGATTGAAGCTTGATTCGGGGCCCGTTGCTGGAGGCCATCGATTTTGTGCTGGGCCGGCTTAATAGAAAAAAATAAATAAAGCGTGTATTGTGCTTGGACAAAGGGGCGCAGTTCTCGCTTGGAGCGTTTCAGAAGCTTGTTTTTGTTGCGCAGGGTTGGGGTGAAAAATATTACACCCCCGGGCGTATACGTGTGAACAGACCGCCTAATTCGCGTTCATATAGAGCGTCATTCAGGCGTGATGAACATTCTAATTGTGAGCTTTCAGTTGTACCTATATACGAGTAGAAGGGTAGCGTTTATAAACAAGTTTGTGACGCAGTATCGTTATGTTTAAACTACATTAATATAATGTGTATAGTCTCCATTTAGTGAAAGTATTAATTTTAAAGATATTTTATTTATTATTATTTATGTATTAGCCTAGCAGCTCTCCCCAATGTGCCTGTATCAATACACTTGAGCTACCTTCGTTCTGGCGTAAACAGTTTTATAATTTATTCACTCATTCTGCTTTAACTGGCTCTTGCGGTAGAGTCAGTGCAATCCATGTGCGAGTCAGTGCAGCTAGCAGTGCAATCCATGAGTTGACCACTTTATTTGATAGGATTAGAGGTAGCGATAGTTATAATTAGCTTCATGTCATGTCCTCTCAGATTGTAGTTTGTTTTGGTATTGTATATGAAGTTCAGGTATCATCATAGTGGTTGTTGAGAATCTTGAGACGGGCTCCTACAGATGCTCCTAGTTTGGAAGTTAGAGCATCAATATATAATTTATACCTTGTGTTCATAATTATGTTGAAAAATATTATTTAATTAGATTATCTTTGTCAATATTTTGCTTCTTATCAATATCATTGTACGGAATGCCTCCGAATGACAATAAGCCCAATATAAATATGTTGGTTATGTGACCATGAACTTGAAATTATTTGATTATAATTGAAAAAGCCAAGACCTAAGCCAATTTATTGATCGAATCTTCAATTACCTAAGTAGATATAATTTTAATAAAAATTGTTAAAAATATTTTCAAGCCACGTTTAATCATAAAGTGTTACATGAAAGCGATATTTTGTTTAATGAGCCTAATGCTATTAAAATTTCGACTTCCATTAAGCAGTAAGTAAATTACTTCGGACGCACAATCAGTCGATCGCTTCGACCTGTAGATAACAGCCCCCATTCGGCGTCACAATTAATAATACACGCTCACAATCTATACCTACTAAGAAGCGATCAGTCATCGTTCGCAATAGCAAATCCGCACCGATATACCCGCACAATTTCAAACCCCCGGGGTTCAGGAAATTCATCTCACTAATCCACCGTCCGCTGTGAATAGTAAAAGTGATGGGTCTATTCATTCGAGGGGGCCTGGGGGGTGGGGGTGGTGAAGTGAAATGGAGAGGGGGGAGAGGGTCGGAAAGCGCTAAAATTTAATAAAGCCGGCACTGCGTAGTATGGACAGCTTGCGATTAATTACGCACAAGAGGCCACCGAGTGATACCTACACATCTCTGTAAATTGTAGGGTGGGGGCCCAGTTTGGGCCATGCATAATACACGAGTCGGTGCCGTTGTTTATCCGGGACGGTTTTCATATTGAGTCTACAGTTTAGGCGCAAAAGTTGTTTAATTACATAATCTATTAGTCGCTCAAGTCGGCTCTAGGCTCATTCAATCACGAATATTCGCGCAAAAATTCCGCGATATTTAGGTGTGTTAGTTAAGAGTGGCGAATGTCTAGGAATTCTAGCCGCGATTCATATTTACGTAGCATTCAGTCCGTGGCACGGAATGAGTTCCCATATCTTCAACGATCAGTACTACCACTATCGTAATCAGCTCTTTTAACAGCCACTACTGGATATGGACCTCGTCATGAACGTCGCCCGTGCACGACGTATGGTCTTAAAACGGCAAGCTGGCGAGTCCACTCACTTAGAGGTGGTGTAGTTCCTCAGAGCTTGAGGGTGCAGCTTTGTTATCTCCTAGTCGCTTTTTACGCCACCCACGGGAAGAAAGAATAGTGGAGAGCGGTAGTGCTAGTTTAAAACCAGCCGACACCAAACGGCCGTGGTGTCGAAACTTACTCTGCCTCTAAAGACAAAGCCAGCCTCTAAAGCACAGCCTAGTTTTATATACTCATGTAACATGTATAGATGTAGGTATATCGTGTAAGGTATATATTAAGCACTTCACACACGCTTAAGATTTTCCTACGTCGAGTACCTATGTAAGTAACCGTACGCTAAAAGTATGGTACGAATATTTACAACGTACGACTCGATTTTCCTGTAGGGTGCTTAGCTTATTCGCTGGAACTTTTTTACTTATTATTTAGCTTTTTAGTATTTGCGTCTAGAAGAGGTGCGTTTCCTATATTTACCTATGCTTTAATTTTAAATTCCAAAATTATAAAAGAATAAAATACTACGTAGCAACATAAGATTTTAAACTGTTGTTATCGTGGTTGAACTTATACGTATCAACGTATGAATATACATATGAACATATACGTTGAACATATGAACGTGGTTGTTATGTAAACGGGTTACTCACCATATCTTCGGCATATCTTCCTTATATAGAAGGAGTAACCGATAAGATTGGGAAGCTTTTAAGGATTAAATACGATATGAAAGGTGTATTTTCTCCTTGTCAAAAAGTAGCAAGCTGTCTGCGTCCTCCTAAGGATAACTTGCCCTATCAGTGCCCTGGACTCTACAAAGTGAACTGTAGCAGGGGAAGCTCATACATTGGGCAAACCAAGCGAATAATAGCAAGTCGTGTAAAGGAACACATAACCGCCGTGAAAAATAATAACTCACACAAGTCGGCAATAGCACAGCACCAATTAGAGGTAGCCATTACGTACCGCGGTTGCCATTACATACCGCGTTTGGTCCGAGAGGTAATAGAAATAAAAAAATGCCGAAATTTCAATCGCGAGGACGAACTTAAATAAGCACGCACGTACAAGGGACCCAGTAGTTGAACTTTACAAACCTAGAAAAGTAGATATGTTTTCAAACTCGCGTGTATGTGGTGATATTGTTAGTATAGTGTGCAAGGAACTTAATCAACAAACACAAGTTCAGTGTGGGCAGGTGAACCAAAAGCGAACACGACGGAGGGTAGACAGATTTGACTGTCAATAGCAACAACACCGCAGTCTCGCCGCGACCACGCAACATGTAACTAGACACAAATATCGGCTATAATAAATAAATAGTGAATCGTGAGTAACCCGTTTACATAACAATTATTACGTTGCAACAGTTCGCGGTCCTTTATAGAATGGCGGCTTTGAGGTATTGAATTAAGAGACGTTTGTGGTTTCCTTTTGAATTCGACTAGTATTGTAAATACTTTTAACTAACACTGCATCCCCTTTGGTGTTGCAGGTGTCCATGAGCAGCGGTAACCACTTACTATCTTGTGGGCCGCCCGCCCGTCTGCCATGTCTTCTATAAAAAGAAGAAAAAAATAATTAAAACTAATAATTCTTTCGCGAAGAAATTTACGACTTTTCGGACACCTACATATGGTCTGAATTTGCTATTTGTCAAAACAAAATAAATCGTGTTTAGTATTTTAATGAATAGGAAACGATTACCCATAGCATGCCAGCAGTGTATGTCGCTCTCTACGCTGTTAAATATATTCTCGTAGGCCTCTATCAAGGTTCGCTAAACACATACGTATCTACCTCATCGTTGTTGGTCCTCTCCTGCGGTAGATATAATCTTCCCATTGCCACTTATTAATTCTGCGAGTTATGTCGGTCACTTTATCGGTTCTTTGACGAATTTATTCGTTCTCTCTACAGCTCGCTAAGCGACATTAAATTTATGGATCAGATCAATCGTCAAGAAGTCATTATTTTTATAAAATGCCCTATTTTGAATAAATTTCAATATCTACTTCTTTGTCATCTCTCAATAAAGAAAAAGATTTACTTAATACTGGCTGCATTATAGCGTGTGGGTGGGGGTTCTACAAATTGCACATCTCATCTTCGTACATTCTGTATGTACCTACCTACTTAGCATATCTATTACTAGAACGCAGACATGTTCTATTAGATAACGACATCTTTTGTTGTTCATCACTCGTGTGGCTTCGTCGGAGAGCTCGGCGCACAATTCGTAATTCGCTCGGCTCTAGTACTTCACATTTGCTCTTCATTCGTCTCTGCCGCGTCACACTTCAGGCTTAGGTATCGCTACTACGAGAAATGAGCGGGTCGATGTTTAGGAAAATATTATATTTAGGGATTTAGTAACGATATTGATTGATAGATAGATAGATATAGTTTATACTACATCCAAACATACAAACTAGAAACACAAAAATTCAAGTACCTAATTAGAAGTATAATCGGCGACCTTATAGCAAAAGCAATTTCTTCCAGGAAACCTCTGGATGATAAGGAGAACTGTAGACGAATTGATAATTCTCTTGTTGAACAATTAAGCGCATATTTTGTAATCTGTTCGGATTTCATGTTTTTCATTGGTCGCTGATGCGCCACACTTCATAGGTACTGTTGTGTGAATCAGACGGATATTTAAAGGAAGAAGAAAATATAGTATCTACCTATTTACTAGTTTATTAATGTTTAATAAATAATAACGTTATCATTTGTGTTAATCACTCGTGCATAATTCGTAATCCGTTTGGCAAGAGATTTTACCTTCCATTCGTCCGTTTCCTTGTTGCAAAAGCGTGTTAAACTACAAACTAAGGTAATAACTACCGCAGCCATGAGAAATGAGCAAGATGGCACGACGAAGATAATGTGTTAGTATAAAAACCAGTATGATATTCAACAAAGACCGTCTTTCAAATAGTGCATACGTATACCTTTAATTCGATCGCCCTTAATACTTAGATTGTCAAGTTAAAAACTAAATTGAAACGTTCTTGTTGTAGGCACAACACAGAATCGTAGCATCATTGTTGGTTAGCACTTTTATGAATTTCATTCATAAATTACAGAAATCTGCTTGTTTAATGCATAAGTTAAGTCAAATGGCGAATAACCTAAAAAATATAGAATTAATTAAATCCTAGATTTAATACAAATGGACGAGATAGGAAAGTCTGATGACGAGAAACTTGAAGCATTTTTAATGATCATCTCGAGCCCCTTCCTTTTGTGTGTTTATATTGTAAAGCCCGCTGCACACTATCCATTGAGCCCTCACCTGAGCTCGCGGGCGTATCGTCGCCGTAATTGGTGCTCAAGTGGCAATTAGCGGGCACTCGACGCTGTCGCTCGACCCGCGCTTCTGTACGCTGCCTTACTTCTCTTGTTATTCACCTAACTGCAGTGTTCTCAATACATAAAGGAATGCTGACGGTTTTATGTAGTATTTCCTTAATGAAGGTGTAGTGAACTATACTCTGGATTTCAGGATATATGGATTCAGGACCTAGATGCGTTCTATACGATCCAATTTGCCCAGATTATTTGAAATCTAATTTTATTTTCTGAGTGATACTCATGATCGCTTTCTTCGCTCTGCCCGACAATTCTGTTCTCCAAGTCTTTTATTACCATACCCGGTTCCTATCAAACTCCTCGCCGCGCAGGCAGTCAAACTTTGGAACGAGATCCTCACTGACATTAGAAAGGTTTCGAACAGGAATAGGTACTTCTAAACGGAGGCTCCGAGAACATTACCTTTTGTCATTAGAGACTTAGCGCTTTTGTATAAGTATGTATAGGTATATATATATTATATGATAGGTGTGTATGTGTAGTATGTATTTAATATGATATATATGTTTGTATGGAATGTATTTATGTATATGTTAGCATATTGTATGACATTCATATTGTATGTATTGATCATGTACATTTATTTACTTATAGGTAAATTATTGATTATGTTTGTCGTTTAAGTTATATATTTATAGCTCTCATCGCACCTCACAATGTATTTCTCTGATCAACGAAAATGTTAGCTGGTAGAGAATGCCTTAAGACATTAAGCTCGCCCTTTGTACCATAATGTGCAATAAAGTTTTTTAAATAAAAAAAAGTGCGTTATCAATAAATAAGGAAAACAAATAAGGTATCCAAAAGTACCTATGTATAATTGACACAGAGATGCTCTTTTACAACCTGATGAATATGTTTGTATGTATAAACAAAGATTTTTAATAATTCTAGTAATATATAGACAAAAAACACAGATATCTAATGTAATTTGACAAGAAATGAACTAGAAATATGTCAATTAGCAAACATTAGATCTACAAAAGTTATATGCTCGTTTATACCTACTCGTACATATATTGCAATATTGCATATACATATATTGCAATCCTATAACTGTGTCGTTGCAACGGACAACAAATTATTGCAAAGAACCTACTCTAATAGGAGTATACTCTCTTACTTGTGATGTAGTGCATTGTATACCTACGATTTTTGCTACGAGTTGTTGAAATAGTCGGGTTGAAGTTAATTTTTTTATCTATTTATTCCAGGCAGCTAAGGCCCACACAATACTTACCTTGACCTAGAATACGTCATATGGGTATAGTAAATTTAACAACTATTAATAGGGGTTTGATTCCTGCTCGGTCTCGCCTTCCTAAAGCGTCGGAACTACGTGTATACCACTTCTGGCTAAAAGTCAGAACTGAAGAACAACTGATGAATTAGATCTTCTGTTTATTAAAGTTGTAATCATAATTGCAGCAAAATAGGTAAGTATTATAGAATAAAGATCGAATCGATTATATTGAATATCTATAAAGATAGACACGTTCATAGACAACAATATCTATTAGCTAGAAACAATATTATGAAATGTTTGAATATTTCAATTATAAATATCAAAATATCACAAAAATATTACAACACACTATGTATAGGCAGGCGGATAGGAGTTCGGCGCGTGTCAGGCTTCACGCCAGCCGTTGCTAGGCAACCAATCATTGTGGGCGGCCAAAGATGTACCTACAGATTGTATAGGCCTGTATGTATTGTATTTTCCTTCTACTGTTCCAATAGTGAATGAGATAAAATTAGAAATAAATAAATTATTTCATTGTTTTCTAATACCTATAGAAACGATCTCGAATTTACCTCTTAAATATTGTTTCCGTAGAATTAACTGTTATTTTGGTGATTATAATAACAAGTGAAAACAATTAGAACAATTGCACGAAAACAAATAAAAGTAAATTATTTGTAGGGTGAAATCAAATTAGTATTTTGCGAGTACTTGCTTCCCATCATTTAAAATACACCTCTATACATTTATTTTTAGGCTTGTATTTTTAACCAACAGCAAAAACAAATGAACAGAAAATAATGATCAACAAAACAACCTATTGTTTATTGACTAAAATAAATTTTAAATTACCAAGAACGTCATTTCACCAGAGAAACCTAACCTTTAAATTTGCTACCATCGATATGCTGCCCATTCAGTATTTATTCAATTTTTCCTCAATTTTTTCTAGGTTAACTTCTGGGTTTGGCCGTTCATTATATTTGTTGACAGTCTAGCTAGACAGACTTATTCTCATTTCTAATTTCCCAAATACTGAGACTTAAAATACTTGAGGCTTAAATCATCTTAAAATGATTGCTATTAAAACCATGTTTTCAAAAACACCCCGGAAGTGGAATATATTGCATTATTTGATTCGATTTTGAGTTGATTTTTATAAATTACTAGCTGTTGCCCGCGACTTCGTTCGCGTGGTCTTCAAGTACTAATTCAGAAACCTTCGCGGCCGTGCGCACAACAACTCGCTAAAGTTTTATCGCAATCGGATGAATGGTATAGAAACGCATACCGGACAGACAAAGAAACATTCATTTATATATATATATATATATATATATATATATGAATAAAAATATGTAATTTTTATTTAGATATTTTTAATTACTTTGTGGTGGGTGATATAGGATGATATAGTTTTATAGGTTGTTATTTTGTAAGAAGACATGATGACGTTGTCAACGAGATTTTTTTCTTGTATCAGTCTAAAAACAAAATAAGAAAGACACCATTGAACGATGACTAAATTGAGCAAAGGCTTCTTAGAATGGAGATGGAATCTCCTAAAGACGAAATCTAAAGTGAAATTGTATGAAGTTACAGAATTATAGAAGATGCCGCTTCTAACTAAGGCTGCTGAAAAACGCACAAAGTATATTTGCAAAGTACCCATAAGTTTATATTATTATTATATGGATACATAAAGCTGGGAACAGTTCGACATACTCGATGAGCTTGTATAAAGCGTGTGTCCACATGATTTTTTTAAAGAATAAGTTTAACTTGTAGGGGGAGAGTGCACGCTGTATGCCCACAGCCGCTGAGTGAACTCGACTGGCAACGTTACCCTTCTCTCACAGCAGACTACCTTGAAATATACGGCGTTTCCTACTTTATCTTATTTCCCTAATGTACGTACGTGTTTCGGTAGTGACTGAGATATGCCAGAGACCATTCCCATCCCATCCTACCCCTCCCCATTTTCCGAACCCTTTCTTCCAATCCATTCCTTAACCTGCAAAGGCAGGCAACGCACCCAAGGGCGTGCCAACTTTTTTCATTCTGGACTGATGTTGGCATGTATCGCAAATGTCCATGGACAACAGTATTCACTTATCATCAGGTGGACTGTATGCTCGTTTGCCGCCTTTTTTCCATAATAATATGTGTTATTCATATTCTTTTTATATTTTGATTCTGAACGGTTATAATAAAGGTATTTGTTTACCTTTTATTCCGACTCCACGTTTCGGCACGGGTTACACCAGCCGTGGTCACGAGTTGACTGAAGAGGCGGGTAGTCCAGGATGAGAACTGCGAGAAGTTTTATCAACTACCCACATTTTATCTTCACATTTAGTCATATTCTTCCGTACATTAGAAATTCATAAAAACCAATTAGATTGTTAGTTTCATACGAGTAGCTCTAAACAATTATTTCAAACTAAACAAAATGCTCGAAACAACTGTATTATTTCTGTATCAGGCCTTCTAAGGGGTTAAACTGGGTTGGGACTAATGTTATTACCCTTGCAAAATCAGCAAATTATTCGAAAACACATGGCTCGCACAAAACTCAGTCGAGGGCATCTATAAATAAATAATTGAATGCAGTGAATGGGGCAGATCACTTTAGAGATTCGATTGTAAGCTGGATATTAATTGCTAGAATTAATTTGTCCTCTTGGGGTTTGGGGCCGAGGGATAGTTGATGACATTATGGATTTTTGGGAGTAAGTAGGAATTACAATGAATTTCCTTTCTCTTCCCTTGGGTTGAAAATGTGTGTAGATTTTATTATACTACTAGAGGGTTTATCATGAAAATGAAATTTGGAAATTTCTATTGTTTTGGAGCTTGTTTAAAGGTATTGATGAAGCTATAGGAAATCAAAACTGGCTAGATTCATTTCTTTTCCGTCACATTCTTTGCGTATATCATTGTTGTATATTTAATATTGATTGCGAGAACATAATTGATTATTATCTGCCATTCCTATTGTAAGCGTTCCTTTTACAACAGATTCATAATTATCATCTACGAGTATGGGCCCATTTTGTAAAATTTCTCACGTTGGTAATTTTCATCAACAGTCTAAAACACTTTATGTAGTTTTTATATTAGGTGCTCGTGTTTAACGCTTAAACTGCACAATATACGCCCCCCGCGCGATGCCCTTTGTTCGGTGTTCGAACCCTCAACGAGGGAGCCTAATCTCAATCGATACGATGACGCTGACTTCGGCAGCCGGGCAAGTATTTCATTCTTTCGCTGGAATTTCTCGTTATTGCCAGCTTCGACTGCGCGCGGTATTTTATCATAGCAAGATGAAAGTCTGGCACGTAGTATCGACTTTGATATTGCTTCCGAGTAAACTCTCAAAAATACCCGTATACGTACGTATATCACTGATTTTTTTATCGAAAGAAGGCGGGAGACGGGCATTCAGTCTGGTGGTAAGTGGATACTGTCGCCCATGGACAGCTGCGATACATGCCAACATTAGTGTAGAATGACAAACGTCGGTATGCCCCAGGATGCGCAGCATACCTTTGGACATTTAGGAATGGATTTGGAGAAAGGGTTGGGAAAGTGGGATACAATAGTCTTATTGTCTAATTTCAGTCACACTTTGCTTAGTTAGTAAACTTTTAGGCAGATTTCGTCCAAAGTACCTATAGCAGAGGTCACTACTTTCCAAATTTGGATAAAATCACTACAATTTTCACTAATTGTGCTCAGTAAACCTTAAAACTACTGTCCGGCCGCTGAGAGAATGCGTTCCTGACAGGTCGTGAGAGAATGGACGATGTAACTTTGAAGTGGCGAAGAATTTACGATAAAAATATTATTATCGTTTATTTGCTCTACTAACGAATAATATCATTAAAAATTATATCATTATGTCAACTTACAATAAATGTTATAATTTTGCGCTAAATGTAACAAGGCTATGTCAACTGTTGTCAACAATGTTTGTAGTGATGTGCCAAAAATACTAGGCAATTGTAACGTTATCTGTCGTTATACTATAAAATAATACGAATAATAGAATGTACCAATAAAGTTAATATAATATTATAAAGCTGCGCCCAAACCGAACGCGTGAAGGCAAGTAGCGCAATATGAGTAGCTACTTTTATATTTCTGGTAAAAAATAGCAACCTCAAATGGCGTGATGGGCCGCCATTTTGTGACACTAAAACAGTCGTCTGTTGTCGTTTCGTGCGCATAGACTACTTTTTTCAGTATTTATCATTCTGTTTTTTCTTGTGACCCGGCTTTCGTTTAATTGACTGTTCCTGCTTGTTATATTGACCTCGGCACTAAATTGGACTTCGATTGTGTTTCGCATTGAGTTGTGTTGTACTTTTGGTGCATAATAATGCCAAAACGTGGACAAACATTGAAAGTGAAGCCCGTGAGCTAATTATCAAGCTGCAAGATTACTTTGAGCGTGAAAGGCAAAATGGTGGACCCTTGATACCTGTAGAACGGGTACAAGAGCGCGTCTCTTAGGCGTTTGGAGTTAGCAAACGAATGATAATAAATATTAATAAAGAAAAGTTCGGCCCATCTGGCACGGAAGAAAATATTTTACGAACACCGAAGAAGGAACCGAAGAAGAACTAAACCTGTGACAGATATTGATACCGTTGACGCCGATGCAATAAGGAATCATATATATGGTTATATTACTATTTGAGGAATGAATACCTTAACAGGACAACACTTTTGGCATCTTTGAGAACATCTGATTTGTTTAAGGGAGGTAAAACTGCTTTATCCAAAATAGTAAAAAAATATTGGTTTCCAATATAAAAAAACAGACAAAAGAAAAGTTCTTTTAGAACGATATGATATAATTTTAAAAATAATATTTTTTTTAAGGGCAGCGAAAAAAAAATGATAACTGGAATAATGTCGTTTTCATTGATGAGACATGGCTGAACGCCAATCACACGCTTTCTCGTTCTTGGACAGATGATACACAAGCGTCGACGTCAAAAGTACCAATGGGTAAAGGGGCCCCACTGATAATATGCCATGTCGGTTCTGCAAAATACGGTTTTGTGGAGAACGGCTTACTAGCATTTGAATAAAAAAACACTACTGACTACCACGAAGAAATGAATGCCGCTACATTCAAAGAATGGTTCCAGAATGTGCTGTTACCCGGCCTGCCAGAGCCTTCTGTAATATTTATGGATAATGCCCCTTATCATTCGGTGCAAATACAGAAAGCACCTACCCAAGCCAATAGAAAAGAAGTATTGGTGGCTTGCCTACAAAGAAACGGTACTGACACAAATATGCAGATGCTAAAAGCAGAACTGATCAAATTAGTTAAAGACAACAAGCCGGCAAATGTGCGATATGAAATAGATGAACTGGCACTGGAATACGGTCATCGTGTTCTCAGAATTCCTCCATATCATTACCAGTATAATGCGATTGAACTAATCTGGGCTCAAATCAAAGTTTACGCAGCCCGCCACAATACTTCTCCGCCATTCGGCACAAAAAAGATGATGACCCTATTAAAAGAAGCCTGCGGAAAAGTCACAAGAGATGAGTGGGCGAAGGTCGTCGAAAAACGAACAATATTATTATCGAAAAGTTTAACCGAGATATCAGAATTGATACTATGATTGATAATAATATAATTATACATGTAGGCGAAAATGATCACGAAGACAGCACCTCCTCAAACGAATCGGAGTCTGATTAAGTTTGTTTGAGCCCAGTCTAGTTTTCAAAATACTTTTATTGTTGTATTTTATATTAAATATATATATATTTCCGAATATTACTATCGCATTTTTATTTTCTTTGCGCTAGTTACATTCAGAAATTAGACGCCAGACAAACAAGTATTGAAACTTATGTTACTCTTTTCTTAGGTCGGTTGAAAAAAGTAAATAATAGTGTTACTTATTGCCCATCATTAGTCCAAGTGACAGACCAACTGACAGACGTCAGGAACGCATTCTTTCAGCGGCCGGAGATTACCTTCAATCTTTTTCCAGATTGTCAAAAAAAAAATGGGGTGTGTAAGTGAATGGTTGGGGATATTTGTATGATATTTATACTTTTCGTAACTTTTTGCCGAAAAGCACATGTTGTTTACTTTCTACCTTTCAAATTAATTAAAAAAAAAATGGTGCAAGATTTAGGAGGATAAGTTTATATACCTACTGTTAGTGATAGTGATAACAAAAGAGGTTATCATTTTTTAACTACCGACAGTTCTCAATTTCGAAGGTTAAACTTAGAAGAACAATGGAGTTGCTCGGAACTGAAATTTGATAAACAGTCACTATGATTACAGTCATATATGAGTTTTTTTTGATGTTAGTACACCATTTCAGTGCTTTATTATTGTATTATTTAGAAAGATGATACTCTTTGATGTAACCTGTGTTGTCCTGTCAATTATCACCTTCGCTATATCATATTGCATATCCATTTCACACACGAGTTATTGCGTCGCAATCGCGACACCGGAGGGTGTTACCCACACCCCTGCTGACATACACCCTTGCCACGACAACAGTGGTATCACCGAATAGAGTAAGTCTAAACATGGACTCTATGCATACGTTATACGTGTGTATTTTTAGCAAATTCCGTTGGACATGTGGGGTTGTAAGTTGGTTACTGCGTATATGTGACTATACACCCTTGCTACAATAATTCTGTTCGAAAACAATGTTAAGTTTAAACGTGGACCTTATGCACATGTGTTACGTATGCTTTTCAGATAAATTTGATTTGATACGTGACGTGGTAAGTTTGTTGCTGGATACATAGAGGGCGCGCCCCTCTGTCGCCGAACAAATATGGCGGCTAACGAGGTTTTTGCGAGTGGCTCCCGTGAACGATTTCGCGCCTAATTTGGACGCTGTACGGAGTGTTTCACTTCATTCAGATATTTCATGTTATGGCATGGGCATTTTAAAGTACCGTAACGTTTCGCGATTTTGTTTCGCTCACTAATAATGTAGAATTCAGACAGACACTTAGGATAATAACTGGTATTTAACTATACACAAACGTATGATTAGTAAAAGGTAGATTTAACAGAATATAATAATTAAATACCACATTAAATTCACCTTAATTATAACAATCTCTTCCCTTGGATATTGTAAAAGGCGACTATGAGATAACAAAGCCGCCACAAACGCTGAGGAACTACACAGCCCACGCTCAGCCAGCGTGGCGTTTTAAGGCCATACATCTCCTCATGCACAAATCAATGTGCATGAGGAGACCCATGTTCAACAGTGAACAAAAAAAGACTAGTTACACAATTACGATACGATAATTATAATATGTAATAATATGTAAATTCAAAGAATCTTTAAAAAAAGTTTCATAATGTACGTAATCGCATTTATAAGAAGGAAGATTTATAAGAATTTATAAGAGGGAAGGACCCAATCACCGATATTAATAATAATATGATGAATTGAAATTTTAAATGAGAGATAGTCAGAGGGACTGCACGTCCTGTAAGTACGGTCGATTGGCAGACAAGGGTTAAAATTAAATGGGAACCGGTAAAAATTTTAACTTGGCTAGTGTTGTAAAAAAGAAGCGTTGAGCGCTCCTCGCTCGAGCGCTGCGTGAGCGCAAATGAACTTTTAAGACTCTAACGTTAAGACTAGTCGCTTTACAGTCGAAAGTTTTAATGTTTGACTGTAGTTTGTAGTCTTAAACCCTTGTAGTTGAAATCACGAGTCTAAAACGTTAATAACACTACTTTTGGCATTGATATTTTTATAAGCTAGTATTTTTTTACTCATTAACAAAAACAATTGCAAGGGAAAGCTTGTGATCTACAGTGGGATGATATCGGAAATACCTAAAACAATATCTGTATAATATTTTGATTGCTTCTTAAGATTTGAATGGTTTGTGGTAACATCAATAGAACCGTCTGCTGGTATGGTTATTTCACAAATATGCGATTATATTTACCTTTCAAATTTCTTGTGTCTAGCTAAGTTTACCCCCAGTGAGATCCTAAGACGCTTCTATTGGACATTATCTCAAGAATTTTGTGTTCAAGCATTCTGTACGCATTTTGTAATGTATCAAAAATTATGAAGCATGGCTATTCGATACCACAGCGTAAGATCCTGTTATATCCATTTTCTCTAATAAGCCGGCAATTAGTCCATATTTTAGAAAACAGTCAACATAGCCTTTAATCTTGATAAAACAAGATCAGGGGGTTTACTCTAATTTTAGGCTTCCAAAGTTTCGGACACGACCGAAGTTCGATCGAACGAAGTGCTGTATCCCTACTCTAGACTTCCCTTCGTTCGGAGATATATCGGGTACCTCCGATAATTAAAAAGGTGAGATATGTTTATCGTGAAATTTGACGTTTGATCCCCAAGTATCTCTTGCCAAAATTCATATTTCGATCGTTGTCTCTTGCGGTCGGAGTAGTTTTAAATCTCAAATGAACTTCGTTCGGGCCGATATATCGCAGTGAAGGTAGTAATCAACCGAAATGTCGGCCGAAACTCCCGTTTTTCGTGTTTTCGGATTAGACCATCAGATTCGTTTAAAATTAAAAAAACTACACTATTGTAAAAATGAGCGCAAAGCGCTGCTCGAGCGCTCATAAACCTTTAAGACTCGAGTTTTAAACGCTAGTGAGAGTTATAGTTCACATTATTAACGTTTGATGGTCTTAAACCCTCGCGGTTAAAAGCTAAGAGTCTAAACTAGAGTCTAACATAAAAATAGTAAAAAAAGACTTATTTCCGTCTCAGTCAGTATATCTAGATATCTAATATTCTATCTAACATGTCTGTCTTGAGCAGACAGTTAACAAAGTATACACATATAGATAGTGTGGAACGTAGGTTTGGTTGGACAGAGGGACAATATTGATGCCTAAGGCGATCTTCGGGCGGTTCACCGGCCTTACCGCAGCCCTCCCACTGGGAGGGATGGCCTCCCTATAATATACAATACACTTAAGTATATAGGTACTGATACATGATTTGTATGTTGGTGACAAGACGCAAGTGTAATTTCAAGTAACATTGTTTTTGTACCGAATTTAATGAGTTGCGAAAATATATTGAATGAATGCAAAAAGGTGGGGTAGGTCTCCGGTGACAATAAAGATATAGGAGTCCCGCGAACGATTTCCTGATGACATTATTAGTAATTTAAAATTATTTACTTGTGAATTACTTCACTTATTCAAAAGAAGGTTGTTTTTTAATACGAAGAAGAACGATACTGACTGATCTAAAGCCCAATTTACACTACTTTAGAGTGCCTCAAAGCTACGACTTCCACAATTTCTCAAACAGCTTTTTAGACAAACAAAAATACCAAATTAAATCCGACGTTAAAGAGGGAAAAGCACTCGAACGAACTAGAAACTTGTTTGTTCAATTGTGCCGCGTAGACTTTTAATAACAAAAACCAACTTATCAAACGGAAGGAGCTGTTGAATCTTGTTAACCAATCTAACCAGATCTCTAGAAAACGCCACTTACATTCTTTTGAGATCCTCGTAAATAAATACAGGTAGGGGAGGGGTGGGTCGCAGGAAAGTGGCGATTCTTGCAATAATGTGAACAAAAAGGTTAGTTAAAAAGAGCATTGGGTGTCTAACAAAACGTTATTAAATCTCATTGCAGTGAGAATGAAGATATTATTATGTGTACTCGTTTATTGTGTCCTTTGTTGGGCGCTTCGCGTTTTTACACCGTTTTTATTTGAACAATAATTTCACGCTTGAAAGGTAACTAGGATTCCTTTGTATTTGCATTTCGTAACAAGTTAAAAAAATCACGCATTATATAATAATACATGATTAAGCAAGATATTGCTGCGTGTCTTTTCTAAATTTTAAATATTATTTGTATGATTCTAAATTGGGTTCAGAACTATATCTCCCGTCTAAATAATGGAGCTATTTTCTTAACTCCAAAGCATTACCTATATTGAACAGTGTTAAACTAAACTTGTTTCCATTATTTTCAGTTTGATTTGCTATTTCGCAATCGTTTTCTTTTTTAATTAATTATTGAAACAATCGGATACATATTGTGTACGATTTGAATCAAGACAATGTTTATATTTTTTAATCAATTAATCACTTATCGGCGCTTATGTAGGTAGGTACTTAAATTTTACTGGACGTTGAATAAAAAGAAATCTGTAATTCCTGGCATGCAAATATTAGGAATTCTTTTAATATCATGCCTTTGTGTTGAACTTGTATGCACTAGCTGTTAAAGTATTGCACATAGTGTGTTGAATTTATAAGTTTTCATCATTTGTATTTTTTTGTGTAACTGCTGTTGGTGTGTTATAAAATAAAAAATATCAGGGTAGGTAGGCTGGTAGGACATTCTTCCGTATCGAATCAGTTTTGAATTTCAATAATATCGAAATGTTTTTAGTCACTTGAAACCGCGTGGGAGCAGACCTTGTCTGCAATTGTAATGACGATTAGTGCAGTCTATGATTCGACCTCGCAGCTGGTAATAATCTAAGACCGTGGCATTCTTCGAATGTCATGGTCATCCGCGCTTACACATATCTTAATACGCTGATTGAAAAATTAAAAGGGCTGCCATTCAAGGGGTAATAATAGGTAGGAAGGTGTTATTGTCGATAAAAATAAGTGTATATTAGTCTCTTAAAATATCAGTGATCGATCCCGTGACCTACAGTATACACGTAGTTTTAACAAAATTAATTTTTCATGGTTATTTTATTTTCAAGATTAATTAATCCGAGAAATGGAATCTGAACACGATTTCTGTCCGTTTGAACAGAATAGATAGTGAAAAAGGCCAACAGAGGATACCACATTCAAAAAACGCGCCAAGTAGGTACTTGACTTTGAAGGTAGTATAGAAAAGGGTGAATTTTTGAAAAATATGAAAATACAATTCTTAACATCGTCATATCTCACTACCGGTCATTCGTATGAATAAAAGTATTAAAAACTTTTGTAGAAAATTACACGAACAAACATTACATTAAATTACATTACAAATTGTTTTTTAATATATAAACATTTTTACCATAAGAATAATCATTTAAAAGATACTCGCAAAAAAAATGTTTTATAACTTTTGACATCCTGTATAATTTTTAGCAGCATGTGGATCGATTGGCACTTTTGACATTTAATTCAAAAGGATAATATGAAAGTTCACACAAAACAATAGGTTCAGCGGAATTATTCCTAGGTGTATGTATATCTTTATTTTGACTGGACTAAAAAGTTATCGAGTCCACACACGAGACTGTATCGAGTATAGAACTATATTCCAATGTTTGCGATGGAAAAGAGAAGTTTGTGTCGAAGTGGATCTGAATGAAATACATATATTTCATGTCCGCATATATTATTATTGTCCTTCACAATACTGGTTATCATAGCAATCTAAAATAGATCAGAGTAATTATTAACCTATAAACCCAAAATAAAATACTGTACTTTTTCGTAATGTCATATCATTTTCGACTCTTCTCATCTAGCCATCATCGGCAATCTAAATAACATTTTTTTTTAATTTTATTTATTCAAGAACAATGAATAAATTGTTTGAAATTAACAAATCTAAACTTAAAGAAAAAATAACTATTACTAAATATTATATAAGAAACTCGATAAGCATCATATAATATAACATTAAAATTTAATATTTTTAATGACTTCATAATTAAATAAGTATATTTTATACACGTAACGATATTAGCCTATTTCGCGTCACTGCAAGTTATAGACCTCACCTTGTCCTTGGCCTCAACTCATCACGAGGCAGCTTCGGGCCATTATCCAGCACGAGAGTCCGTATACACATATACTATAAATATTTTTAAAAATAAAAATATTATAAACAGGACTAACATATAACATATTATATACATATTGTAGTCATAACTCATAAGTGATAATTTATAGTTGTAATTCAAATAGTTAATTAAAAAGGATAGCCTAGAATAAGGCCTACCTTTTGTGTACCATTTATTTAAACCTTTGTGTGCCTATCATGTATCCTTTGGTGTGAAATAAAGTATACTTACTTACTGAATTAATATTTTTCATAAAAATATTAAGTATGTATTTGCCATATTCGCATAAAACAATCGTTTTTATGAAGAGAGCACATATGGTAAATAGACGCAGGAATTCTTGTGAATAAAATATTCTTAGATTGTAAAAAGAAAACTGATACCAGATACCTACAAATTGTGGCAATACCAATCTTATTACACTAAATCTGGCAACAAAGAGCTACAATCGCGGAAACCCGTCGCATTGTCGCATCGTTTCTGCGCAATTACACGCGAATGACGAGCATGCTGCAGAAATGGGATAAAAATGTCAAAATACAATCGTTGGTGACAATCTCAACTGTTACAAACTTTAACATAGTAATAAATACATCAGAAAACAAGCTTTATGAAGATGCAATAAGAGTCAAGCAAACTATAGAAACCTGTTGGTTTTCCGCAGAACCTCCAATAGCAACAATGGGATTTATCTGGTAACATTAGAACTTGTGCGGATATTAGTTACTATTCTTATTTTTTTTGTTAGTAATCGTATAGTTTGTACAACAATGCACGTGAGCCACTGAATGGTCCTTGTGACATTAACATTGTAAGGAAAACAGGAAGACAAGAGACCTGTTGTGTTTTCACAAACATGAATTGCTATTCTGTTGGGGTAAGAGAAAAGAATTGAGTTGATTTTCAACATCCATTTTTAGCTCTTACATCGTGCAGGCGGTAATTAATGTTAGAATTATTTAAATATTATGAACATGAATAAAGTATATGGCATACGTACATAATTATATGGTCTAACAGATGTTGAATATTACCGCAAAACTGTCTCTTGTGAAAAATCAATTGCCTCATGTTGCGAGTGCAAGGGAGGATTTAGCGGTGTACAGTCGAGTGTCACGGAACTTATATATTTTGCGTTTTTAAATACGAGTAATACGAAATAGTAAGTAATAGTAAGTAAGCATATGAATACTAAATAATCGTAAGTATAGTTATTCGGTGGAAACTTGTAAATCATAAATCAAAAACTTTATTTTCGAAAAAAAAAAAAACATTGCCAACAATACGAGAACGTACACTCGATACTAACTAAAACTCACGTTAAAAATTGTGATTTATGTAGGATTTTTTTATATGCCTCATAAAATTTGGTTGTTATGCAAACGCTTGTATACACAAACGTACACACGCTGCAATGAATACTCGCCTTTATTTATTAAATTAAAAATGTTCACCATTGTGACAAAAATCGAAATCTGTTCAACGTAGTATTACAAACCCACGTTGTTTAAATTTCTTTTTCTCTTCTTTGACTCTGTCGTCTTTTACTTGTTCCATATTTCCTGGGTCGTTTCCCTTTTTTTTGTTGATTTCGCTTCAGCTTCTTTCATTTTTCGAATTTCACATTCCATGTCAAAAGGACATGGCTCAAGTGGTTTTAACTTAAGCGTCTTACTTATTGTTTGTAAAGGCCAATAGGTTTCCCCTATCATAAATATTTTTTCCGTTAGATAAATTTAGTATGAGACTTTAGATAAGTACCTGTCTACATATACCTGTACATGTTAGTAAACGATAATTGACTACAATGCAATTCAATCAATCGTTTCAGAATTCACTTCTGGATCTCCTCATGCATATTGTGTTGTGCATGAGGGATGCGTGCTCTTAAAACACCACCCTGCCAAGCGGGTTGGCGAGTCCAGTCTTTTAGAGGTGGTGTAGTTCCTCAGTCAGCGCTTGTGGTGGCGGCTTTGTAATTTATCCCTTATCAACCGAACGTCATTACATACCGTGTTTGGTCCGAGAGGTAATAGAAATTAACAAATGCCGAAGTTCCGATCGCGAGGATGGACTTAAGTTGGCACCTACATGGGACCCAGTGATTGAACTTTGCGAATGCAGAAAAGTAGATGCGTCTTCCAACTCACGTGCGTGTGGAGATATTGTTAGTATAGTGTGCAAGGACCTTAATCAACAAAAACAAGTTGTGTGGGCGGGTGAATCAAAAACGAACACGACGGAGGGTAGACAGATTTGACTGTCAATAGCAACAACACCGCAGTCTCGCCGCGACCACGGTACATGCAACTGGACACAAATATCGGCTATAATAAATAAATAACAAATCGTGAGTAACCCGTTTACGTAACAATTATTATGTTCAACCACGATAACAAAAGTTTAAAATATATATAATACAAAATTAAGTAGCATGGATTTTAAACCTGACTAAAAATACTTTAACGGTATTTTTTTAAAGTATTCTAAAACTTTTATATCAATATCGACTCCAATGTTTTCCCTACCAAACTATTGAAGAAGGGTCTCGTACCCACAAATAATTGGCGTACAACCTCTTGCCTGAGGGGATTTTAGGATTAAACTTTATTACATCTGGAGAACTATTCTTTTGTCGTCGTTTTCGCGCATTGTGTGATGTCAAATCAATGTATTTGTAAAAAATGTGAGATTGCACAGGATTTGTTGACAATCCTTTGACGGTCGGACACTTGTTCCGATGGTGTCATTGTTGATGTTTTAGAACGATTGACGCGAATTGTTTAGAGTTTTGTAGAGTTTAGAGAAATGTTTGTTTCGAGGTATGAATTGAGTAAGAAGTAAGTTTAAAGATTTTCAATTTTTTACACCTCAGATCTCTCCAGAAAGAATTCTATGGCTTAAATTAAAAAAAACTGAATATGTCATCTTTTTCTTATATAGATATTTATCACTTCTTATTATCTGTAAGATTAAGTTTGTTTGAAAATTGTTGATATAAAATACTTGAAGTATACATTTCCAAAATTAACAGATCAAATGTAATTTTGTTCCGCTCTCTGTGCCATTTCTTGAGTCTACATTTCCTAAAAACTTTGAAATGTTTTATGACAAGTTGACAAGGAAACTTTTATACACAAAAGTACAAACAGTACCTATTCCTCATTTTTACGAATGTAGAGAAGGGTCCAAATTCACTCAGGATTAATTGTAATATTCTCGATCTAATACAATCGTGAGGACAACCACTATATCAACATAAAACTACTTCATGTCGGTGTCAAAGCATACGATACCCAGCTGCCACATGGCGTCAAATAAATAATAACACAAATACAATTGTGTACTATACATCGAACAAGTATATATGTACATCAGAAAGACCTTATTAGATTCTATTAAGGTATAAAATGGAATGCTCAAATTTCGTGCACATTATAGCTTCAAGTGTTATTACATGTACAAATTGTACATGACTTCAAAGATAGGGTTGACAGTAAGTCATGGTAGTGACATTCTGTTGTCCTTTCACAATGTTTTCATTCACACCCCTAACCTCTTCCATGCTACAAAGGACATTAAACTTTAAACTTGTGAGTTTATGATTCAGAATAAACCGTTAAAAATTTGAATAAAATCCTTTTCTTATGCTAATGCGTTTGACTTGTACAATTGATTTCGTACTGTGCTAAGTTGATATAAGGTTGAGATTGCAATGTAAGATTTGTAAGGGTTTTGCGTTATTAAAAGCAGTGTCAAACAGGGCTGTCGGCTCGCTTTGTAATTAATACATAGGGTACGCCATTAATAAGCCAAATTGTTCCAACTTTATCCACAAAGCGTTTTTTTGACAGGAGTAAGTAGGTACTTGGGAGTTACTGCAACGGATATTAGGGGTGCGTTTTGTTTTTGTTATTCATGTTCGTGTCCACCTTAGTACAGGATTAGAAAAGGCACGAGTAATATACCTGTTTGGTATTACATTAAAATAGTTATTGCTTTCTGTAGCAATGAAAATGTCATTGCTCCTCCACCAATGTTTAAAAGCCTTTAGTAAACTATTAAAATTTGTATTAAATTTGTAATGCATTACGACTTTATGACATTTCTTTGAGAGGAAATAGCTGTATGGCTGAAAATGATATTTAATTAAAAGCTCATATATAAACGAACATCAAAAAATACCAAATAATTCAAATAAATAATTTTAAATTACTAAGAATGCCATCACAAAGTATATATTTATCAAGTACTATATTTATCTTTATTGTCACCAGAGAACCTAAACCACCATTAAATTTGCTGCCCATTCACTATATTTTACTGCTCATTTAATTGTGGCAGCATGGCTGTAAAGGTGGCGCAGTGAGCAGAAAGCAGCAAAATAGGAGCTGTTCGGGGTTTTCCCGGACGTGGCGGTTGGACTGAAGTCTCGTTGGGTCGAGCCGGTCTAAGAAACGTCGCAGATTCTCACTGGGAATGGCTGCTTTAGAAAGAGTTTGTATGACATGAAACTATACAAGGATTATATGTGTGAGTGCGGTATGGAACAGGATGGCTTGCACCACATGTTGTGAGCTTGGCCACTCTATTTGGACCAACGCAAAAAAATGTTAGTGGGAATCGGGCTGCAAGGACCAATCAATTACGGCGACCTCGTGAGCAGGGGCGAATTTCAAGAAACTGCGAGAGTTCGCCTACCATTGGCACCGTAGAAACCTGCGAAAATAATTGAACTGCTCGGCACCGGAGGGACGTAAAGTGGAGAATAAATAACGGACATGAGTGTAGAAGAAAATTTGAATGAAGGCAGAGTAGATACGCGCCGGAAAGAGCCTACGCAGTACGGCGTGTACCTCCCGCGATTCGGTCCGTATAACCAGAGGGATGGTGACCGTGGGAGGTGGAGGGTAATAGTCATTTAATTATTTCTCTTAATTAAAGGAATCGGCATGACCTGTTCTGAGTGTGGTATCTTCATGATGTGAATTTGTTATGAATTTTTAGTTATCTTTTGATTATCTCATCGGGTAACTTCTGGGGACTTTTTAAGTTGCTGGTTTACTTCGCTTGTGCGGTATCGAACCATGGAAGAGGTATGAGGAGTAGCCTCAGACAAAGCTCACCTATAAAACAGTGGACAGACAGGCTGATAATGTATTAGGTACGTTATTTTTGTTGAAAACAACCAAAATGCAGCATAATCTGCAAAATTGGAGACAAAGCATTTTCTACAAATGTATCTACAGAATACAATATTCTCTCTTGAAGAACATCCTACGATTGTGGTTTCATCAATACCAAGTAATGCTAACATCGTCTGATAGATGTCGTTGGATAGTTTAGCTTTAGAACGTCATATACCTCGCCTCGACGTAATTTAGTTCATCTCATAACGTACAGATGGCGCTGACTAGAAAATTACACAATTCTATTTACGGCCAAAATGCGTGTGAAATGTAGTTTGTAAAAAACGGATCTATATTCATGAGGTGAAGCCCCGCGAACAGCTGTGAATGCGAGTGTGGATAGTTTTCGCGGATTTCGTGTAGAGGCGTTCTCAGGGCACGCGGTTTACAGAGTGAATTCTCGTCTCGACTTCAGTCCTAGAGCTGCCTTATGTACGCTGCTTAAATAAAGTAAAATAAAAATACAATTTGTATGTAACATTCTGATGGTCTACTAGTCTAAATACAGATAAGTGTTGTAGAATTTTAAGACGTAAATATGTTTAAGGAACGGTGTAGTCAATTTGAGAGAAAACGTAAGATATAAAAATGCTTTTACGTTGTGAATGGCGCGCTCTTTCTTAAATGTGGCTTGGGTGGCTTGCATGGTTTTAGTTTGTGTATCTAAGTAGTGTCTAAATGTTTTAAAAAAGCCCCTCATAACAAAAAAGTGCCACGTCATGCTTTAAAACAGTATTTGAAGAAGAATCCAACGGATTTGATTGGTCGAGAACCTGTTAGACCAGCGCTGAACACTCTTTCAAAGTTGTGTTTGCTTTTTATGGACAGCAAAATCGCAAAATCGGACCAATAGATCCCGAGTTCAGCTCGACCAAATTGATAGATGTCGTCCTTTATAATGTATATAGGTATAGATAATCTTTATAGATATATTGTCCCCTTAGTTGCAAAATCGATTATTGATTGTTATCAACAAGTCTTTTTTATTTATTTTTTCGACGATATCAATCAGGTTAAATAAAAAATATAATAAATTTCTGTATACCGTGTTAAAAATTAAAGAGGAAAATAAAAATCAAGGGAGAAAAAGAAATTGAGCATAATAAGATTTAATCGTTTTTTTCCCCTTCATACGAGTATATCCGAAATGGTTCATCGTAGTAGATAACCGTTTACATCAGTAGAAAGAGCTAAAAAGCTGATTCTTTCGATATATTTCATTCATTATTTTTTTTGCAAAAATTGTCGAATAATTGGTTTTGCACCTAGGGGGCTATATATATGTATGAATATTCATTAAATGCAAGATAATAAATACTATTTTCTTCACGTAGGTTATTTTAATTCTATTTGATTTTTTTACATGACTACTTTTTTACAATATAAGCGAAATAAAATACCTTTCGGCGGGAACACGAGAAGTGAAGTTTTAGTTTGATTATTGTAAAAATTGTGTATGAGGCGTTAGGAGCGGCTCTTTGAGGAAGCGCAACTCCTAACAGTCCGACAGTATAGCAACTCTCTGTAGCTGGTATATAAACATTTTTGGTAAATAAAGTATTTGTATATTGTGGTTTAATAGTAATAGTTAATTAAACTTCAAAGTGTAGTGTTTGTGATAATCAAACAAAAGCGTGGGACAGCGTTTCTCGTGTGCTTCGAGTGATTCCTGAATTACTTGGACTGGACATTGACAGGATACGTTTTAGACTTTGAAATTGTTTATTGCGAAGAAAACTTGACACTGGCAGAATGTACTAACTGCACCATTGCCATATATGAAGGAAAAAAAAGCGTAATAAAATCTGCCCGTCTAAGTGTCCCTGGACTTGGACTGGACTGGAAAGTTGGCTTGGACACGTGGAAAGATCTCCTATTCTTCGTGCGATGAAACATGAATGAGGAATATTTTTGTACAGAAAAAGGTGGCAGCCAAGCATACCAGTCCACTGTCCACCTGGTGGTAAATCGGTACTATAGCCCCTGGACATCCGCGATACATGCCAACAACAGTCCAAAATGACGAACGTTGGCACGTCCTCGGTGCCTACCTTTAGAGATTTCGGAATGGATTTGGAGAGAAGGTTGTGAAATGGGGAGGATTAGGATAGAAATAGAATAGGATACATGAAATGAGTGTATAAGGGGCGGCCAGACTGTCATAGATCGGTCCGTCGTCCGAGAATCTTGCACGAAGTCCTTCCTCTTCGTGCAAGATAGACATTTGTGGCGTCGTTCAGTTGCGAAAATCAAAATTCATTTAGGATCGCTGAGTCAGTTAAATAAGTACGATACGAAAATGTAGATAGGGACAAGCTATGGGGGCATAGAACTGGGTGCGATGCACCGTCGTCGCGCGATGTAAAGAGATGTCTTTACAAGAAGTGATCCTATCCAGAAGACACTTTAAGATGTGGTCACTGATCGCCGATTCGTGATAATACCATCATTGTGAAAGGAGGAGGGGTGCACGCTGCAATCCAACAGCCGCTGGGCGCGTTCGACTGGCCACGTTACCCCTCTCTCACAGAAGACTACCTTGAAATGTACATTTCTCACTTTATCATATTTCCCTAATGTACGTACGTGTTTCGATAGTAAGTGAGATGTGCCAGAGCCCATTCCATCCCTTCCTATTTTCCCAACCCTTTCTCCAAATCCATTCCTATATCTCCAAAGGTAGGCAGCGCATCCGGGGTCGTGTCAACGTTTGTCATTTTGGACTGATGTGGGCATGTATCGCGGATGTCTATGGGCGACAGTATCCACTTACCGTCAGGTGGACTGTATGCTCGTCTGCCGTCTACGTCCTTTAAAAAGAAACGTTTCCAGCGTATGAGGGAAACCGGACGAATTGGACAGGATTTTGACAATTCTCACTCACTCTCGAAACACGTTGATATTTCAGGGCAGTATTTTGTAAGAGTGGTTGCTGTAACTCGGTTATGTCGGTCGTCGGGCGGTTTTAGAACGCAACATCGTATACGAGTAGTCCGTTGAGTAATAGGAGTAAGTAATGCACTTAAGAACTAGTGTTCTACTAACTCGCCTAGACTAACTTAAATTTCAGGCCGTAATTTCAGGCTACAGGATTACCTACGTTTAGAATAAATACCTACTTATCACTGATTTGAGAACGTCTATTCCCCGACGGTACTTTTAGACCTTTATGGAGCCTAACGCTTCATTAGTATTAACTTAATGCTTAAATATGTATAAGTTGACTCGTTTCCGACAATAGTTATTACAAACAACCGTGTAGAAAAAAAACATTAACTGTCCTATTTAGTCGTAAATAAAAAGAAGGAAAATAGCTGTAGAAAAATTTTGTTCGGTTGTTTTAGCTACTTCCCAAAAGATGGCGCTACGATGATCATAAGAATTGAAAATATATTTTCTAATTAAATTAGGTTATTTATTACATTTTCAAAACATATTCCTATAATGTTTTATGTTAGGTCATTTTTTTAATACTTCTCTACTAAAGTTAAAGAACAAAAATAGATTTTTTTTTAATATAAATAGTAACATTATAAAGTCACAATATTCTGCAAAAATAACGTATTTCAGTTTTCTTAGAAAATCAGTACAGCATTTGGTCCCTCACCACCTTATGTCAATGTCTTCGTCATGGATTTCATGAACGTGGGTGACACTGAACGTTTTTAGAATCTCAAAAATGAAATCAGATATAAAGATTGTTTTACTGCTTTTCGAAGTATTCTCCGCGACATTCGATACACGTTTTAATGCGATGAAACCATTGTGTGAAGCATTCAGCCTACCCTTTTTTAGGCACCTCTTCAACAGCCGTTTGGAAGATCGTTACTGCTTCTTCTGTATTCATAAAACGTATTCCTCCGAGTTTATCCTTAATTTTAGGGAATAAATAAAAATCACAGGGCGCAAGGTCAGGACTGTATGGCGGATAATCCCTTAACTCTACATTTACAGTAGGTACTCAAAAATTGCTTCGTTAGTCTGGCGGCATTGTCGTGATGGAGGATAATTCTGCTTCGTGGGCGTCGTTATAACGACTTGTTGTTTGGCTTTTTCAAAAACAGAAGGCAAGCAACTGTTCACATACTACTCCGCAGTTACTATTCTTTTATTTTCTAAAGTTATAGTAGCAAAGTGACCCGATCTGCCAAAGAAAGAGGCAATCATCTTCTTTTCAGCACTCCGTCCTATCTTCATTTTCGTCGGCAACTCTTCGAAAGGAAAAGACTCACTGCGCAGATTGCCTCTTAGTTTCAGGCTCACAGCAGTAAATCTAGCTTTCATTCATTCCAGGAGACAGTGTTTTTGAGCTTCGCTGAAATTGTGAGGAATCCGTAAAGCACAAAGCTTCCTTACCCGTAGGTGATTGTGTAAAATAGTTTGAATTTGACTCATAATAATACCCAATGATGCCCGTATCTGCTAGTATGTCGTTCATTTGTCTGCTTCAATCATGAGCCTCACAGTTTGATGTTTTCCTCCATCACCGCTGTCGCAGGACCGTCTTCTCTAACATGGTCACTGAGGTGGGTAACACCACGTTTAAATTCACTGAACCAGTTACAAACAGTGGCACTGGATGAGGCTTCATCACCAAATGCTGACATAAGTCTTTCATAACTTCGTTTCTGGTTTAGAGCGCAAAAACGTCATAAAAAAATCATTGAACGAAAATGTTCTCTTGTTAAATTAATTTTTCCGCAAATACTTAATTTTCAAATTGCTGCCAGAAATAAAAAACAAATGACAGCTTTGAAAATTTAATGGCGTTGGCAAAGCAAAGAGTTCCATTTTCAAAATTCAAATTTGTTCTTTTTCTATCGTATTGTACAGTAGCCAGTTCTATGAACTTTTAGTTTAACCTATCATGGCAATGGCAAAAACATCTTTAGAGCGGGTACGTTTACATTAGGTGCATATGAACTTGTAAGAACGTTTATGTGAACGTTAGGTATTAAATTAATATAAGAATATCAATTATATACACAC
This sequence comes from Sesia apiformis, assembly GCA_914767545.1. Taxonomy (NCBI): domain Eukaryota; kingdom Metazoa; phylum Arthropoda; class Insecta; order Lepidoptera; family Sesiidae; genus Sesia; species Sesia apiformis. The sequence goes on from OU611968.1 coordinate 5,655,698, forward strand.
TATATAATAGTATACACTATATATATAATATACACACTATATATGTGCCAGGTGAACTGACCACTTGAATAAAGTCGTCAGTAATGGCTGGACGAGAAGAGCATAATACCGTGCGTGGTGGCGGTCCTTGGGCCTAGAGGCCTGTCCAGCAGTGGATAGACTGATGGATAGGCTGATGGTAGTGGTAGTTTAATATATACAGACATTTGCTTAGACGTTGCATATTTCTGATAACGTACTCAGTACAGTTAGCCGTTCAGTCGCGAAACGTAGGTACCTATTGATCAATGAGACTGAAATAGCTTACAGCAAGGCTCTGGCCGAAAGCATGCCAGCAGAATGGCTGATAGTAAGCTGTTCACACTTTGACAATATGTAAATATGCGACTAAACTCATCAATACTAAAATGTTAGCACAAAATGAATTCCAGATCCATTAAAATAGAACCACAATATACAACATACAAAAAAATATTCACAAGATTATAAAAACATTTTATCCATCCATATCCATTTTGTAGGAAGAGAGTGCACGCTAGTTGCTGGGCGCACTCGACTGGCCTCGTTACCCATCTCTCACAGAAGACTAACTTGAAATGTACTGCAGTTCCCACTTCATCTTATTTCCCTAATGTATGTGCATGTTTCGGTAGTGAGTAAGATGTGCCAGAGTCCATTCTCATCCTATCCCTCCCCGTTTTCCTAACCCTTTCTCGAAATCCATTCCTACATCTCCAAAGTAGACTTATCCGAGGGCGTGCAAACGTTTGTTATTTTGGACTAATGTCGGCATGTATCGTGGATGTCTATGGACGACACTATCCACTTACCATCAGGTGGACTGTATGCTCGTCTGCCGCTTTCGTCCATAAAAAAAAGTATCCAAAAGTGTATGGCCGAATATAATTTTTCACAAAGTTACCGCAATGAAGATGTCAATCATCATCGCGATGACATTTCATTAAATCGAGAAATAATTAAATAAGTAGCAAAATATACTGAATTAGCAGCAAATTTAACCCACCCTGGGTTACATTTAAGTTGTTTGGTGACTAAGGAGATGAGCGTCCGCGACTCCCTCCACTTTGTGATGACATTCTTAGTAATTTATAATTATTTACTTCAGTTATTAAAAAAATGGTTTGTTTTGTTGATCACGATTTGCTGCTTATTTACTATATTTTTGTTGCTCGTTGAAATACAAGCCCAATAAATCGAATATTATTACTTTTCCTGAAAATTGTAAAATTTCTACAAAAGGCCAGTAAAAGAAAATAAAGAATCGTCAAACCAAATAAGTACTTAACAATTAGTTAATATTAGGGGTTAAAGTATGAAATTGCCGATTTGTACTGAAAAATTAAAACTCGTTTTTTCTAAAATGTAACATATTTATTTAATCAAAATATTTACCCTCATTATCTATACATTGTTGCCATCTAATCGGAAGTTCATTCATGCCTTTGCGATAGAACTCTGGGGATGTAGATTCGACAAACTGTGTGAAAGCATTTTGTACTGCCTTTGGGAAGAAAATTTTTTACCACGTAGAAAATTGTCCAAATCACGGAAAAAATGGTAGTCCGTTGGAGCAAGGTCTGGCGAGTACGGAGGATGACGTATGGTTTCTAACTGCAGCTCCTGTAGAGTTACAACGGTTTGCGTGTGCAGTGTGCAGTGTGAGGTCTTGCGTTATCATGGAGCAATAATGGTGAAGATCGATTCACGAGTCGGGGCTATTTCACTACTAGTTTCGCCATCATTGTTCGAAGTTCGGCACAGTAAACATCTGCTGTTATTGCTTGACCAGACCTGAGAACGCTATAGTGAATAACACCATGAATAGACCACCAAACAGTTACCATTACCTTTTTATTGGTAAGATTTGCCTTAGGGCACTGTTGCGGCGTTTGATCTGGGGTCAGCCATTGCATGTTTCGCTTTCGGTTATCGTAGAGAATCCACTTTTCGTCACATGTCACAATTCGATCCAATATTCCTTCATTTCTGTACCGATTCAACAAGGCAACGCAAGTTTCAACTCGCGTTTCTTTCTGCAGATCAGTCAAATCATGAGGCACCCATTTTTCATATTTTTTTATCTTATTGATTTGATGCAAATGAATCAATATTGTAGATAAGGTAACGTTAAATCATGCCGCTAATTCCTGGGTAGTTTGACTCGGATCGGCTTCCACCATCTCCTTCAATTCAGCGTTATTCACCTGTGTGGGCGGTCTTCCACGTGGTTCGTTCTTCAAGTCGAAGTTTCCATTACGAAAGCGTTTAAACCAAAAACGCACGGTTCGTTCATTAGCAGTCTCCTCTCCAAACGCAGCATTGATATTGCGAGCCGTTTCTGCCGCGTTAGTTCCGCGTCGGAACTCGTATTCAAAGATTACTCGGATTTTCGAAGTATCCATCTTTCCCGTCTAAGCTGAATAAAAAAAACAATTGATAGTCGAAAATCGAATGTTGCACATTTTTTAAAACAAGAACCTCATAGGTATCATGTGAATAAAGTTTCACTCAAAAATCTCACACCATGAAGGTTTTATGTCAATTCAAAGTATATATTACTATAAAACGGCAATTTCATAATTTAACCCCTATTAATTGATTTAGGAAACGCAAGACAAACAAATTGGACTCTCCATTATTAGTATCGATAAGTAATTAGCACAATTTTCCACAAAATTACGGTCATTAAAATTTCCTAGAACGCCATTGTGGCATGTGGTCACCACCGGTTTCATTACACGTCGGCCATGGCGATGACATCTTTATTCAGTTCATGTACCGACTTTTTGCTCGTCTCTTGCGTGTCTTGCAACAATGTTACAAGTAAGTCAAGTCTTGCTGTGTTGACATAAAGACCAGAATGGCACAAAGATGTCACGTTTGATGTGGCCGTGACTGTACAGAGCTAATTAAAGTCATACTTAAATGTCATTTAAAACCAAATAATGTGAAGTTATTTAGGTTAATAAAATACTCAGATCATAACGTTGAAATATGGGAGTAGTCAATACTAATACTACAATTAGTACTTAGAAGGAACAGTCGTACGTACAGGCTGATTATGGTTCTTGCGGAAATATTTCGAAACCGAATTACGGTACTTAATTGTTAGAAAATTAAATACCCAGCCGTTATTGTGAAGCAAAAGTAATCTATAACTTTAAAATGTAAATATATATTATAGTTATAAAAAACATATTTATTATAGTTAGATAAACGACTTTTAGAAAAAAACAATGTTTAGACTAAATTTGTAGTTTCACGAGCCATATTCAACACAATATTGTTTGCAATAGAGTTGTTATATACCATACCATAGCATCATGCCTGCGTGTCTCCACTAGGGCCGCTACCACACACGGTATTCCGTTCTTCTCAGCCAGCCTCAATGGACGACTTTCTTCAAGTTGTTTACAGCGTTGTAACTTAGAACTGCTGATCCCATTGGATCATCGCTCATCTACGAACTCAACTGAGATACGAATTTATAATTTCAATTGTGTCAACTATAAATTATCATAAAACTTTCGATTCCAATGATTTATTTCCAGTGTTATTCAAATTTTGAAAAAAAAATGTCACAGCGCGCTCACTGGTCGTGTTGTTGGCCGGCTTTGAAATAGAATACCAGCCCATTTCTTCTCGTGGGTAAAGGACAACTTAGGGATAACAAAGCCGCTACCATAAGGCCTAAGGAACTACGTCACCTCTAAAGAGTGGCGAGTCGCTAATCGACTTGGTCAGGCGTAGCATTTTATGGCCATACATCCCTCATGCACAAGACAATGTGCATGATAAGGCCCATATCCAGCAGTAGACGACAACAGAGCTAGTTAGTGTAATGTCAACGTTTTGACTGTTTCCAATGATATTATGATTGATGGTGGAAAAAAATTAGCTAATAGTTTTTTTCTATAGCTTCACATTTATGGACACCTTGCAAACTATAAAAGCATGTATTCAAATTAGGAACAGTCGGCAATAAAAAGGTATTTTTCTTTGATTATAACCAAAAGCTTGTATCAACAGTACAATAAATCAACAATCGGTATCAAACTATCAACCTCGAAACAGTCGCATTTGCATTAACGACCGACACGAAGACAATTTTTAAAAAAGAAAAATATAATACTAATTTTTGAACGGGTCACGAAAGGCATAATGCCAAAACGCTCATCACATTAAATACATTGACGTGTCCTAAACTGTAAAATTTCCATTTGGAACATGATTATGAAAAAAGACCTTTTAAAAATCAAACAGTGAGGTCGCGGTAGTCTATTATGAGCGTAAGCGCCGCGACACACGAACCGTGGATTATTAACATAATTTTAATGAGTTCTAAACCGTTGATGGGTAAAAAATACCCCTAGGGGTATAGATTGTATAGATAGTATTGTATAGTAGTATTGTATAGATATAACCCTAGGGTTATATCTATACAAGTGATAGGAAAAAACTGTTCTCAGAAAAGGAGTTGAAAGCAGCAAATAATATTACAAAAAAGTCAACAGAAACATTACAGAAATGTTGTTTTTTTTGTAAGAATTACATAAAAATAATGAAAATATTATCTTTCAATTTTGTCATCATATTTACTTGAAAATTATGGGCATGTAATGAAAAATTCATAAAATAGTGAAAAAAAAACTGCAGTTATAATAGTTAACGCCACACTCCATGACCCACACTAGTATTCCCTGTGTCGTGGGTCCAGAGGCACATACGATGACGAACACAACATGGGCAACACCCAGACCCGAACAAACATCGGACTTTAAACATATAATTGTCCGATTGGGACTCGACCTTTATTCCCGGTCGGACAATTGATTGTTTAAATACAGGTGTTTATTCTGGTCTGGGTGTTATCATTTGGTTGATGTGTTGATGTGGGTGTTTGTTACTGTTATCAGTAAGGCCCGGTAGGAGGTAGGATAGAATAGAAGGTAGGATCGTTCACGCTCATATTGTCTGTTATCTGTGCCTAGCCCATTTCATAACCGCATTCATAACCATTTCATAACCCATTTCAAATGTTCAATTATTGAAATAATTATTTTAGCCGTTTATTACTTGCACAACACCAAAATTTGTAACAAAAAGCGAATGCTGAACTTACTGGAAGTTAGTAATCACGCCACATTGCCTTATTTACGATGGAAGGTAGGACAGTTAAATGGTTAAAACAAATTTGACTGTTCAGTTATTTGGTTTCACTTTATCGAATCAGCTAGGATCGTTTACGTTTGAGAACACGCGATCACCGTGTCCGTAGATAGTGTCGTATTATTTATTATTAGTTAAATTTAATATTTACTACTTAAATCGTTGTTTAATACATTATATGTTTACAAGCTAAAATGGAACGATTGTGAGTCTTAGGTTGGATTTTAGACTATGCTTTTGTAGAAATTCAATACACAAGAACTGATTTGAATTTGGCTCGCAGACAATCGCTAAACTGGTCTATTGGTCAATAAAGTTAGCGTATGAGTTCAAATAACTAATGTGCATGTAACATAACTGTCTTGTTAGTTGAATAGTTTAACAAAGATGCTTTTTCCGGGATTTTAAGCTGTATTTAATACTATTGTAATTAAAAAAAAAATATGTTATCTATGGGTAATTTCTATTATTACCCGTAGTTTATTTCTTCATGTTAGAAAAGGAAGAGTCTATACTTTGAATGAATATATTGGTTTCCAGTATTTATTGACCAGATTTTCGCGCGTTTATTCATTAAGTTATACAAAAAGAATGTATATTAATAATAATAACAGGGATGCACAAAAATTTATAGGTACTATCGGCGATCTACTGCAAAAAATTTAAGCGGCAAGCGATGGACTATGTTAGGCGAAAAAACAGTAACTTTTATTAAAGGGTATTTTTATTGCATTTATATTTATTGCACGAGTTATACAAATAGTCCTTTGATTTGAAATTGAACGCGATGAGTGGGTTCAAAATCGCATATTCAGGTATTCATAAAAATTAGATAGTGGTATGAAATACTAATAGGTAAAAAAAATATCAGTGGTTGGCGGTGCCGCGCCGGACGCAGATGGAGGAGGGTAAAATATCTGGCGATCTATCTTTTGAGCGCCCCTGAATAATACCATGATTTGAGTAAGATACTAAAACAGACAATTTGGTTAAACTTCGACATCAATCATTATTACTAAATTAAAAAAATATAACTAATATACTCGTAAAATAATTCTTTATCTTTACACATTTCGTTAAAAGAATAGGTAATTTTGGTAGAACTTTAAAAGCGGTGCAGCGATTATTAGGGTGGTGCAACGACCTCCATTAAGATGCAAGCGAGACGAAGAATCAGTAGCGAGTGGATCATCAAACGTGAGATCAGACGACTAATACAAATATTTGAGCATGTAATGTAAAATGGCCCATCTCTAATTTGAATAAGTACACATGTCAGTTCCAACAATGAGAAAATTCGAATTCTCGAACTGTATTGGCGACGTTAAAAGGAACCTAAAGTAAAAAACTGATTTATAAATAGATTGATAATTTCATAACACGCAACAACAGAAGTACAGACGACAACGATATTCAGATAGCGATCGCGATACGTTTTACAGGCATCGATAAATCGAATCAAATCGAGGCGAGCTAAAGAGAATTTATGACGGAAACCAGGTAACATACTGCCGACAGACTCGATCAGGCAATAATCTAGTATTTTTTTATTTTTATGTCACCACACAAACTAAATGACTGGTTAAATATTCAAAATTTGCCTACCCCTTTATTGTCGGCAGTGTGCAGTGTCGCGGCACGGGACCTGCGTGCTCTTTAAACTTGGAGTAAATGAACGCTAATTTAATGTGCGAGATTTAACCCTTGAAATTACTTCGTGGAATCAATCAGTGTTGCCATTGTCATGCTAGCCAGCAGTACCATACCATATCATCACCCTATATCTTTCACTGCTGGATATAGGCTTCTCACAAAATTCGACACCACGCACGATATTTGGCGCAACTCATTCAACCACCACCTGCGAATTTCTTCAAGCTAAGTTCAAAATACATACATCGATTTTGAGTGTTGTTTATTGATTTCGAACCAGCCGTAAGTTGGCGGCGTGAAGATGAAGGTGGAAACCGGAATCTAGAGACTGGACTCATAAAAAGATTCATAAAAGTATCTAATACAGTTACTCGACGTTTCGGCTCGATTACACCAACGTGATCAACGACTCGTGATCATGGTTGGTGTAACCCAGCCTAAACGTAGCGTAAAACAAAAAAAGGTAAACATATGTGTTTAACTTCTAAATCGGGTCTGGACGCGTATAATAATGGTATTTGTTTACCTTTTATTACTGCTCGACGTTTCGGCGCCGGCGCACGCGTTACACCAGCCGTGGTGTGTATAAAACTCTCGAAAGTTTAAAAATTATGAAGTGTGAGTACAACAGGACCATTAATACAAAAGAGAACAATTGAAGTACATTCTGATTAATCGATCAATTGAAGGTCATATAGCTTGATAGGATTTCGTTGAGGATTTGTTGAAAGACAGGACCTCGTGTAGTTAAACGTTGCGGTTGTACTTTTCCCACGTATCGTTTATTTGGCAAAGCAACAGCACTGCCAAGCATCTGGTGTGCCAACGCGCTTTCCAAACTATTTGCAATTCATCTAAACGACAATGTAAGGTTTTGGTATCTTGGGGCTGACAAGAATTATGTCAAAAGTCCCCACAAATGGAAATCTAAACGACACACAGTGTTCATTCGGGTGTCCTATACGTAGTTTATCGCCAGTTACATGATACGGTTTGACACGGGTCGGCATAACGTTTCTTTCTTCCAAATCCTGGACCATTTACATACGGCCCTAACATTACACAAATGTAAAATGGAATGTTTTACATGTCGCTCGCCTTCGTTGTCCGATTAACATAGGTCGGAAACGTGAAGTCATTTTGTTTTAACGATATTTTTATACTGTATAGTAGAAATCGCGAAACAAATCGAAACAGCGAAACAAAATCGTTTCATCCTAGTTCTTATTACTATCAAATTAAGGTGTCCATGCGTATAGCTTCACATGTAGCTCAAGTTGAAAGTGGAATGTCCTAGGGAATAATTTCAGTAATTTTAGTAGGTGTCATTATCGATTTTGCACAAAACAATATATCATAATTATACAATGAATACCGTACGCATAAGATTTCTCGATTTTTTTTTTGGAAATGTATGTGTATTTGTAGGTATGAATTTTCTAAAATATTTTGCTCTAAATAATACTCTCAAAATTTATGAAAATTAGATAAATTGTGAAAAATAAAATGTTTTCATGTGGTAGGAAGCTAAGGATAGCAAAGTCAAACCAACGTAGCTTGCTTCACAGTGATGTATGTATGGTACATCTAATATAAACAGAGAAGCAGAGTTTATCACTTACTACTCATCTACGAGTACATTAAACATACGCTCCAACACGAACGTGGGCATACCGCAAGCGGTCGTTAGTGTTCTAGATTCTAGCAATACTTGTCGTATCTTTATATAGGACGCACAGTGTCAAGTCACTACTCTTCATGTAGTTTCATAACCAATGCTGCTCAGTTCTCACAGGGGACAAAATACGAGTAGCAGTACCCTTTGCATATCAGTATACCAGTCTAATCGATAACTGAACTATCCGATATCAACACCCTCGCATTAACTAGCGGAAACGAACGCCAAACCGAGGATGCGACACGGCAGCGTCGTATAAATTTGCATGCAAATGAGCCGGAGAGCGCAATAATCGGGCGGCGTCGTAAATAAACTTTACGACATTACGACATCGGCAAGTCGGCAACCCTTGGAGAATTAGCGCGACGCGGGAGGCGCTCTGCGGTGACACTGTACCGAGGGAAACGGTGCGGAATCGCAAAAAGATATTATAATGAAAGACACGCATGCAAATATATATGAAAGGGGTGACTCATTAGTCATCAGTGAGAAATGTTTTAAAAGTTTGAAATTCTACTGATCCTTCGTAGAGACTTTTGAGTCTAAAAATACTTGCAAAAGAAACCTAGTAGTATTATAAACTAATATTGTAAATGCGAAATTTTTGATATTTGTTACTCAATCGATTTTGTTGAAACTAGACTTATGGGTTGATTGTAATCCGGATTAACACATAGGCTCCTCCTATTCACGTAGACCACGCGAATGAAGTGGCGGGTAAAAGATAGTTTTGTATAATTTACTATGTGATCATTGATCAAGCATTCCTTTCCGAAAAACCATTACGCAAATTGTGGCATTACATGAATTTTATAAAACTAGCAAGTTACAAATTTGGAACCTTTGTCTTTAAATCGCGATATTGCGGCAGCTCCACTGAAGAATTTTATCCTAGTTATTTTATCTTTATACCATACCATCATACTATGTCTCTCTACTGCTCCAAATAGGCCTATCCCAAGGCTCACCAGCACATACGATCCTCAGCTCTTCTCATCCAACCAGCAGCGGCGTATTTCTATAAGTCGTCGGACCACCTGGCCGCAGGGCGTCCCACATTGCGCTTCACGGTACGTCGCCCCCATTCGAGGACTCGTTGAACCCATCGGTCCTGCGACAAATATGACCTACCCATTGCCACTTTAACATGTCGATTCTACGAGCTATGTCGGTGACTTTAGTCCTTTGGTGAATGTCTTCGTTTGGGATCCTATCCCGCAAAGAAATTCCTAGCATAGCTCACTGAGTGGCCTTGAACTACCGCTAGAGGCCACGTTTCAGCACCATACGTCATAACTGGCAGGACGCACAGATTGAAGACTTTTGTCTTCAAGCATAGTGGTATAGGCGATGAGAAGAGCCGACGCATTTTCCCAAATGCTGTCCAGCCAAGATGAATGCGTCTATCAACCTCCTTAGTGAAGTTGGTTTGTTTGCCCAAGGTAGACATAATGATGAACAACTTCGAGTGCCACGCCATCGACTTCTATCATTCCTGGAAGAACATGTTCATTGAACATGATTTTTGTGCTGGAAGATTTAGCATCCAGCTTAAATCCTCCAGCGATTCTGCCATGATGACTATGTCATCGGCGAGACGAAGATGCAAGATGTACTCACCATTCACTTTGATTCCACATCCTTTCCAGTCTAGCATCTTAAATGGATTTTCCAGCGCGTTTGTGAACAGTTACGGAGATATTACGTCTCCCTGTCTCACTCCTCGACGCAGATGGATTCGCCTGATCTGCTGGTCTTGAATTGGGACCGTCGTGATCGCAGTGTTATACAGACATCTCAACACCTCGATATATCGCCAATCTATTTGGCACCACTGTAAAGATTCCAGAACCGCCCAGGTCTCGATAGAGTCGAAGGCTTTCTCGTAGTCCACAAAGGCTGATTATACTCTTCGGTCTTCTGTATAATGTGTCGCAGTGTGTGCATGTGGTCTACGGTGCTGTAGCCTTTTCAATACCCAACCTGCTGCGGAACTCGTCTAACCTTAGACGATTCAAATCGAGACGATTCGTAATTACCCTCGAAAACAGCTTATATACGTGACTCAAGAGAGAAATAGGTCCATCTACAGTTCTTCAAATAGGCCTTGTCTTCTTCCTTGAAGAACAGGACTACCTCATACTCCACGCCTCCGGTGTTATATCACCGTGAATGACGGCGTTAAAGAGGTGTTGCAGCTCTCGTAAGACGGGAGCTCCTCCAGCTTTCACAAGCTCTGAACTCGTATGAGATTCCACACTGATTGCTTTAGTTCACTGTGGTGGTAATAAATGCAGTGATACTACCACAACATCGACTAGTTTTAGGGCGATAATTCAATATACGAAAATAAAGATCATGAGACAAAAAGGGTGATGAATATGGAAGTGGCAGAGGTAATATTGTGTGGAAGTGTATAAACGATGTAACTATGAATATGTTTAGAAAAAAGTAGAAATGTGTTATTTCTTTACAGTCTAGTAACAAGAATAATCTAGACTACCTTTGTGCTTTAAGGTGTGCCATTTATAAACTCTATTCTTCTTTTATCTTGTTTCTCGATCCACTGCTGGGCAAAGGCTGCTATCACATCTTTTTAGTCTTGTATCATCTCTTCTCTCATGTGATATTTTTTTCACATATTTTATACCAATATAAATTACAAGCAAACTAAGCCAGCGCAAACAAATTGCGATGTCGTCAGAATTTTCAGTCAGATTACTCAAATCATTGAAATAATATTAACTGTTAGATTACTAAATATGTAGCAGTTGGCAGTAACGTTAATAAATTTGTAGAAAAAATTAATTCATTTACGACACCGACACTGGTAGATTCCAAATTCAATTTAGAAAAAGGGTTGCCAGCTACGCGGAAGGAAAAACGCGGGAAAAACATAAGGGAGAGGGCGAAGGGAAACTCAAAGATGTGTCTCGGGGCGGGGACGTGTCACCCTGCGTGCGGTTTTAGTACGCAGCGGTTAAATTGATGAGATTAGAATGGAGATAGCTTATAATCTTTGTTAGAAACATTATCCTCGATTCCAATTTGGTAAACAAAGGAAGTTGTGCACCACATACGGAGCTATCTGGTGCTCTTAAAAATGCATTATGGTGTATTACATCTCTTTAGTCAATAACTGAATGAATGGTCATTATCATAAAACACGTTTATCTTAGAACACACATTACTATTAGCTCTATCCTTTTCTTTGTATGTGAAAACAAAGAGGGCAAATAAAGTTAATACACCAGCAATGTGTTAATTTTGTACGCTAAAATATATCTTTTTAAACTTATTGTTTGTTAATTTTACATTTGAATCGGGAAGATGGATATAAACTGTCGTCGACATGGAATCCAGTGATTAACAACTTTAAAATCTTGCGATTTACCGTATTATCGAATACGTGCGCAGATATTGATAGAGTAGTGTCGCAGACTATTCGAATGTGAATATCAAATGTCGGTAGTTGATAAAACTGTTCGCCACTCACATTCTGTACTACCCGCCTCTTCAGTCAATTCGTGACCACGGCCCGTGGAACACGTGCGAAACGTCGAGTAGAAATAAAAGGTAAACCTTAAATTTTACGTGTTCGGACCCGATTTAAAATATAAAACAACGCTAAAAACTCACAATTCTCATATATGCGACCAAACTTCATACGATTCTCGATCCAACTGTTCACATGAGAACAGTTCTTTATACTAAGGAAGCATATTATTGACCTATTTTCTCTGTTTGTGTAAATGAGTCTTACTTAACTCATGTACTCTTACTACGTTACAAGCTAGACGTCACCAGCTTGTCACATAATAAAAGTATCCAGTAATAAAAGTGTTTAGATTGAAAGTAGATAATCGCAGTGCCTCTCTATTTCATTCTTTCCTTCCCATCCAATGCCATTCCATACTTTCGTGTCGTTTATTTGATAAAGTAGAAGCGAATGGATTGCAATCAGTCCCATGCTGTTTCGTCCCATTTCTATCATGATGGCGGGATGGGGTGGTGTGGAATTAGATGATATTAACTATAATAAGATAAGAACTATAACTATAAGATGATAATAACGTTTTGTTAATAGGATTTGGAAAATGGCCTGGAAGGCATGGAGTAGAGTCCTAACATTTTGTTTGTAACTAAGCTACATAACATTTGGAAAATGTCATTTTCTAAATCCCGTTAACAAAATGCAATATGCAGACGTTTCTTTGAATTTGCTTTGAATTTTAGAATCTGGTCGTTTACGCTCAGCTTTACAATTCAGTATGTCAGGGGTCTCACGGGTAATCAGAACGAAAACCGAATTTTCTCGAAGTTGGTTATAAAAAGTTAAAAGGGCTTCCGTGTTTGATTTGGCAGCCGAAAATTCGTGATCACGATTGAGTCGTCAAGGCTGACGTGAAGAAAATTGGGCGCGAAAAATTTCGTGACCAAAAATGGTGAAATAAGTCGTCACCCGACAAAACCATACGGTTCACGGTCGGCTTTTCTCACTACCAGTCATAACTTTAAAAAGTTATCGAACTTGTGGTTGGCTTTAATTGGAGACAACTGTGACAGTTTTCTTTCATTGCTTTTTGATGTAAAGTCAACAGAAACACCAAGAGTAACGCGAGTATTAAGAAGTTTGATGCGTAGATGTAAAAGTGAAGATGGCGCTAAACAGAAGGTGTAGGTGTATCCATCCTAACCACGAACCGAGGAATTTCTCATCTGTTATAGTTGCAACTTCATCCTTACTAGAATTGCCCATTGATTCTGGTAAATACTGTCACATAGACCCATTCCACATTTCTAACAGTCTTTAAAAAGTTATCAAGAGTCAGAATTCAAATACTCACACCCACCACATTAAATAAATAACGCCACACTGAATTCCCTGTGGTGGGTCCAGAGACACATACAAACACGAACACAACACATGCAACACGCGAACAAACACCTGTCTTTAAACAAATGATGTCCAACCGGGAACCGGGAAATCGGGTCCTTTTGCACAGCAGACAGGGGCATTAAGAACGGGGCTCAATGGTAGTTGACATTCAGACGACATTCGTCTTCAGACGCTCACCACACTCATAAAGGTACACCAGCATCACATTATAAACCCACATACCTATTATTGGCACACATCTAAGTAACTTCATCATAAATATAGGTATAAATGATAATAAAAATAAAAATATGTAAATAGATGTAAAATTTTAGATTTTTAAAACACTGGTGTTATCTGTCACACATAAAGATAGATTTCGCCATTTTCGTACGGAAAAGAGCGGAATTTCTGCTTCCGATTGGCGCCTGCTATAAATCTTTTCTTTATATTTGTTTAAATTAGTTGAGATATAAACCTTTTTTTTTGTCTAAAAAAGAATGTCGAAATTCGAATGTCATCTCTGCAATTAAATAGGTCAAATTATCCCTAAAACTGTATCTATCTATCCTTTGTATCTATGCTCTGTTGATTCTTAAGAACAACAACATTCAACCAAAACAGTTTTATTATAACCCTTATTACTAGCTCGTAAGATATATGTATATTATGGATACTAGCTGGTGCACGCGACTTCTTTTGCGTGAATCCCGCGGGAACACTATAATGAATCTGGATAAAAAGTGCTCTAAATGTTAACTCGGCACATGAGCGGCAACTATGCCAAGTTTCAGTAAAATCCATCCAGTAAATAGTTATTGCGTGATAGACAGAGGAAAATTCCAAAATTTTTTGTTTTGGGTTCTGTACTTGCTCCCGTGGGTGTCGTAAAAGGCCACTAAGGGATAACTAAGCCGCTACTACAAGCCCTGGGGAGACTGGACTCGCCAACCCGTTTGGGCCGCGTGGCATTTTAGGGCCATACATCCTTCATGCACAAGACAATGTGCATGACGAGGTCAATGACCAGCAGTGGACGAAAAAAAGGTCTGGGGGGTCTACTCTGATTTTACGATTCAGATGTTTCGGGCCCGACCGAAGTTCCAACGAACGAAGTGCTATAACCCTACTCTCACTTTCCTTCGTACGTAGCTCTATATATCGTGTAATACCAATTATTTAAAAGGTGAGATATTGTTATCGTCAAATTTGACGTTTGACCTCCAAGTATCTCCTGCCAAAATCTATATTTCGATTGTTGTCTCGTGCGATGGGAGTAGTTTCAAATGTCAAATTAAGTTCTTTCGGGCCGATATATCGTAGTGAATATTTTCGTGGTAGGAATCTACTGAAATATTGAACGAAACTTCGTTTTTCGTGTTTTCGGAGTAGACCCCCTGGTTACGGTATTGGAAAACCTAGACGAAGAAGTGTTGGTGTAGAAGTAGGCGTCCTAGCAAGAAGGCTAGGCTACCTAAGAAACGGCAACGGTTCGCGGTAATGTGACAAAAATTTTAATGGTTTGCAAGTGTTAATTGCGTATAGGAAACAGCTGCTCGTTATTTTTAGGGTTCCGTATGCTTATTAAAACGATATCGTATACGTAATATTGAAGCTTATATTGTCATCAGATTGAATATAGGTAATGGCTCTTTTACACAAGGAGAGTTTCTCGAATGCGAGTTTCTCGAACATCGAAAAGCTAGTATAAATAACTGTTATCATCATCTGATCACTGTGAACATCATCTGTGAACAGTTGAAGGCGAGAATTGTATGAAGTTTGGTCGCATAAGAGAATCCTATACAATATTCTCGCCCGAACTGTTAGAGAAACTCTATGTGTGTAAATTATCCTTATGACAGAAACTAAATGAGCTAACGAGCCAAGAACGGTTATTGAGTTATGAACTTGAGTGACAACTTTTGTTTTATAGTATGTTATGGAAATTGTAAAAAATAATCCCACTAATATAGCGAAAGTTTAGATGTTTGTTTCTCAATCACGTGAAAATGGCTGAACCGATTTCGTTGAAACTTTAGAAATAGGTATATTGTAATCCAGATATAGGATAACATTGTAACATATAGGATAACATGTAATCCGTATTATCATGTAGACCACACGAAGCCATGAGCAAAAGCTCGTCACCTATATAAAATGATCTTAGGACGAATTTTACACAATATATGTATGTTTCTTTGTACATAAATTGATTGCATGCTGTTACGGTGTTTCTGAAGTTTCGATTCTTTTGATTTGTTACACCGGGGATAGCGGTGACAGGCCAAATTACTATTTTTAATTAACTCACATTTGTATGTTAGTATTCAGGCCCATGGCACAGAATTTTAAGTATGGATTTCAATTATTACTATATCGACGGTGAAGATACCCATGTACCCGAGTAGATACTAAAAAAATCTGGGCAATGTTTAATTTTACCCATCATTATGCACTGGGCCCGCGTGGTATTCATGAAAATTTTTAATTGCGCCCTATCTTCCAAAAAGGTTGGCCACCCCTGCATAAGGTAATATCAAGACAACACATTTGGGGCGAGAGGTTTGTAGGATTTATCCAGTGAAATCGATTTTTGCATTGACTTTTTAAAAGGCAAAATTAACTATAGGCGTAGTAACACTTTTTACATCCACTGCTGGTCATGGGCCTCCCGATGTACATTGTGTTGTGCTTAAGAGATGCAGATATGCTGGGGCCAAACAGATCGACGAGTTCACTCATTTAGAGGTATAGTTCCTCAGGGCTTGTGGTAGCCGTTTTGTTATCCCTTGGTGGTGCTGTTTTAGAGGCGGCTAGTAGTACTCGTAGTTGTAAAGTAATTAATATATCAAAACAGTCAGACGGAACCCATACGTTTTCTGCAGTTGACGCTTCGCTTGTCATTTATTTTAATTGTATGTTTGTATTCACATTTACACTTAACAATGACAAGAAATGGAATGTTGGCGGACCACGTATACGTCTATAATTGTCAATGTTTTATAGATGCATCCGCAAAAAAGAGACTTATTTGACGGGTGCGAAATAACTGCTGTTTTAAAAAGTCATTCAGTATGGAATATTTATGCCATGTTAGGTTTAGTATGTTAAGGATATTATATTATAGTTTATAAAGGATATTATAGTTGTACATCCTAAATCACTAAGGGGTTTCGGATCATAATCCATCACGCCGGTCCAGTAAGGATTGGTGATTTATCTAGTCATTTACTATGGGACGCTATAGATTGATAGCAACATATCTGAAAATGTAGTTGAGCTACATATGCGCTATTTAATAAATGTTATAAAAACCGGGATACGATTTTTATTTATTTTGTATTAATCTATATTTCGGTTCGGTTACATGAACCATGGTCACGTTGAGTTGATATTGCCGTGAACATGTTTTGTGTATGAAAAAGTCTCGTCGTGACCGTGGTTCTTGTAACTGGACTGGAAATATCGGACATAAAAAATAAATTAAAATCTTGAGTAAGCCGCTTTACATAACCTGTACCATGTTCTGCTACAAGTATTCTGTGCTGTTTGTTTGATTCCAAATTTAATAGTGATGATGTGGATGGCCGTGTTGTGTGGTATTAGAATAGCACCACTCCACCGCTTGCCGTGAGTGTCGTAAAAGGAGACCGATGGATAACAAAGCCGCTACCACAAGCCATGATGAACTTCGAGTACACATACTCTAAAACAGTGGACTCGTCAACCCGCTTGACAAGCGTGGCATTTTAATGGCATGTATATCCCTCATTCACAAGACAATATGTGGACGCCCAGCAAGCGCGCGCCACGAGCAGGAAGAATTTCGGTTATCGACATGAGGTCAGCCAACTATATTACGGTCCAATACTATGACGGGCCTAGTAAAGCGGTCGGTGTGCAACGACTTCATACAAATCTCTTAGTGTCCAGTCTTGGGTGACCTCATGTCAATGACCGAAATTCTTCTTGCTCGTGGCGCGCGCTTTAGTTACAATTTACGGCTCTATGGTGCACGGCAGTAAGTCTGTCTGGCTAGAAATATAAATACCATTCAAAAGTTGAAAATATTAGGGGGAAAAGTAAAAGAAGTTTCGTCAGCCAAAAGAGCTAATAACCCAAAATGCAAATGTTCCCTAATATCAAAATTAATAAAATATTTTCACTATTTATTATTATTTAAGTGCAAGTTACCTGGTCCAAGAGGCTCACAAGCTTTGTCACTGCGACCTGAAAGATCGATTGTGACCCTTTCAATTTATATCTTACTTCCAAGGCCCACATGTTCAATGAACTGAACAATAGTCCTTCTCCCAGAAAAGAGTTTCGTTTAGGTGCCAAAGATGGACAGTCACAGAGTATAAGAATTGGAGTACCCAACTCTCCATTACAGAATCCGCAGACTGATGTTTCTAAAAGTCTCATTCTGTGAAGATGCTTTCTCCGTCTGCAGTGACCCGTGACGGCCCTTGTGTCTCCTTGTGCCATATTTTGACTAAAGTATCAGCCAACTGGAAACGGATATTCTACAAGAACCCTAATGGACCTCATATGAGGTATGAAAAAAATTATGTAGATTCGTTAGGGAGTGTGTGTTTTACACGCTATTTGTACACAGTGGGGAGCTGCGAATTATATTCGTGTTTCTAGTTATTTGTCACACTTCATTTTGGACATTTATTTATCATAATATTTATTAATAAATATTAATAAATTAGCAGTGCCCGCGACTTCGTGCACGTAGAGATGTTAGAGCCAACTCTATAATTGATCTGGATAAAAAATAACCCTAAATAAAAAAGTACCGGCACATACGTTAACTTATAGCTATTCCAAGTTTTATTAAAAGCCGTCCTGTGGTTTTTGCGTGATGCGCGTTCAGACAGACATACTGACGGACATACAGACAGACGAAAATTCAATAAGTTGTTGTTTGGAGCTCGCGCTTTAAACTGCAATGACTTTTCTTTTAAATAATATTAAATGTTAAATGAAAGCTTTGTTACAATTTTATTATAGGTATGTATAATCTATACTAATATAATAAAGAGGTGTGTTGTGGATGTGTGTGTTGTGGGCATGTCTCTGGAACTACTGGACCGATTTCAAAAAATCTTTCACAAATAGGAAGCTACATTATCCGTGTCTAATATAGGCTTCGTTTTATTTTGAAATTTTGAAAAAAAAAAAAACTTATGAACCGAAGCGAAGCGAGGGCGGGTCGCTAGTATAGGATAGTATAGTACAGAATAGATATGTATATATAATGTAGAGTATACACAGATACACAATGGATTTTGAAAAGTAGGTGCAAATAACATTTTGCGACGTCTTCATAAAACTAATAAAAGTGATAACTGACAAACCTGGATGTCTTAGTGTACACGTTTTTTTTAGAAAAACGACATAGGCCATATAAACCCATATGATTTTCTCAAAGCTAAAACCAAATATAGGTATCTACAAAAATCGTAAATAATGCGAGTGCTGTAAAACCTGACACAATCCCAAAACTCTGATACAAACTTTTGCACTTTACTCGAAACCATTTCGTTACTCGATTCTATTTTGATTTCGCAATTTCGTCTCTAATCCTCATAGACATAGGGTTGAATGTTATAGATTTAGAGCATGTTGAGTTTCGAATTTTCCGATTTTGTAATGGCGTAATTTATCGAGTTGCAGTATCGTGGGTTCGTGACGAAATATTTTAGTGTACTGAGACAGTCGTGTTCGAGTGTGCGCAAGTTTTGGTGTAAAACTGCATTAAGCTGTCAGCAAGGCACTACTCTAGCAGATTTGTACGTGAAAATTTTCAGTGCACGAAGCGGTTTCATTTCCAGATTGCTATCGGTTTATTACCGGACTAAAATGCTAATATCCAAGTTTAAAAATCATATTGGATTTTGTTAGGACTTTCTAGTATCTATATTTATAGGTGTTATTATTACGTATACCACCTCTAAAAGACTACCCGCCAACACGATTGGCAAGCGTAGCGTTTTAATGCCATAATGTATGTACATGAGGAGACCCGTGTGGACGAAAAAAAGGGCTGGTTACGTTATAGTGGCCGTTTGCCATCCACTTGGTGGTAATGGTCCATTATCTAATTCTATGTACCTATGTACCTATGTATGTGTACCTATTATAAAGTACACTAAATGCAGTAACAAGTGTGTGTTTATGAGCGGTGACTGCCTAGGGGTTGAGTCGTGAGTTCAAATCCACAGCGCGTTCCACTGAATTTCAACTTAAGTACGGCTTTTTAAAACTGTCACTAGCTAGGCGGTGAAGGACACCATCGTGAGGAAATCTGCATGTTCCGGAATTTAAAAGAAAATCTGGAATGTGTATCCACCAATTCGCACTAGGCCCACGTGGTGGATTATGGCACGAAACTTTAGTGATTTACTAGACGCCTGTGCCTTGAACAGTGGGACATTGAAAAAAAGGCTGACATTGAAATCTCGCACAATGAAGGAAAAAAAAAACATCGACTGAAATATGATATTTTTTTGTATTATAAACAGTGTCATTCAAATATCAGCTCCGCACATATTCTCTCTAAACAGGCTTGCATGCGACAAATGTATTCAGAATTTCTGAAGCGCAATTTCCCTGTTAGGCTGTTTGCGATTGTCGTGCGACAGTCGGCACGATTTATGCGACTTGTTGGCTTGGCAGCCATCAGCCACACGCGAACACTTGTCGTCAATTGTCGCTGTACTGTTAACATGGTTGTGGAACATGTTGGTTCAATCATTGGTGTATGCATAATGCAAAATGAAGAGTTCAAATGTAAATGTGTTTATATGAGCGCTATAACTTTTGAGGGATATTAAAGCAATTAGAATTATTTAGAAGGAAGTAGTTTTACTTACACTCGTAAGTTTTGAATTAAAGTGACAGTAGGAAACAAAACAGATAAATTGGTTAATTAAATATTAGTAAATATTTAAATTGGTGAGGGGTCGGCCGGCTTTAGAATGACACCACCCAGTTGCCACGGGTCCCTAGCACCTGGTGCGAATCCCAAATTTTCCGCCCCCTCCCCATATTTTCGCAATCTACCATGAAAATATTGATACACGCTCAAATAAAGTGCCAAACAGTGAGAACCGCTCCAGATGCACCCAGAAATAGATATGAAACTAGATTTTTGTAGAGAAAAAATGTATAGTCTGAGATCACTTAGTCAGAATTACTCTCTCCTTCACCTAATTTGAGTCATCACAATTTAAAAGTGTTGCCAAATATATTTGAATCAGAATTTGAAAAAGATAAAGTATGTACTCACTTCTCTCCTGTTGTTGCCAGGCCAGTGCCCCACACAGCAATGCCAGTGTCTTTCCCGATCCAGTCGGGCTCTCCAGCAAGCAGTTCTGACCTTTATTGATTGCGGTTATAACCTGAAAATGTGCCTCGATTTAAGCTAATTGTATCCACTTTGCCTTCTGAATTTATTAGTATTGTGCATGTTTTATAAAATCAATACCTAATAACGATAAGTAAGTTAGCCTTTTCTCTATGGAATAAATGATGGACTTCTATGAACCTATATGACTTTTGACTTTTTGTATTAGTAGGTCTATTATGCCAAGCCCCGCTTGAGCGGTCAGGATATGATAAGCCCTTAATTAATGACTTTTTCAGATGTCTATTAGAATTTAAGATTATTTATGTGACTTGTCATCTGCAGTCTTATAATAAGATCTGATGGAGTAGTATAAGAATTAAATAATAGAAAGTTTTAGTGTTAATTGAAATTATTATCCTAATGTTTCAGACATTCACAAATAGGCAGTCTAGTAAAATATTGAAACTGCATTGTAATTTATATGTTGTTTCACAAATGTTTAAATAATATCTTTAATTATCTATTAATATATTTATATATTTAATTATAATTATCTTCAATTTGTATTTTACAGAAATATCGATTTTTACTTGTCAGATAAATGGTATTGTAAATGAAAAGTAAATAAGAAATTTAGGTGGTAACTGGTCACCTCACCTGAGTAAAGTAATCAGTTAGCAGTTTCAATGTTTTACTATTAGTGGCCATAGAATTTAGAATTGATAATAAGTATGTTTAAGTAATCCTCTCTTCTTAGGCTATCATAACTCCTGATTATGAATTCCAAATTAAGTAAATAACACAATAAATGGTCCCACACTATGTTTCTCTGTACTGCAAGAACACAAACATAAATACAAATATATGTATATTATCCAGATATAAATAATGTAACAATTTATATAAATAAAATCGAGTGTGTCATTTTATGTATAAAGATAATGTAATAATCTTTATGTTGGCATTACAATGATAATTAGACAATTGCCTTTGTGAATTTATTGTTGTTTGCAATATCACCGTTTGTTAACTAAAAAGCAGCTAAACGATAAGTTTGTAGAGACATAATTGTAAGACAGGCAGATAGAGAATTTTCAGCTTTATTACACTGTTTAAAAAATCCAAAATTGTTTTTTTATCACTTAGCCGCCTTTTAGTTAGCAGACGGCAGAATACTGTTGCTGCCGTTCCCTCCCTGATTCATTTACATACTCTATAAACTATAATACTCTATACTCTATAAACTATTTAGAATAGTTTTTAGAGCAACATTCTTTTTTTTAATAAACAACACTCCATGGTCCACACAGATTCCATGTGCCATGAATGCAGATTCTCATACATAAACAAACCCAGCACCAGATTCAAACAAACATTTATCTTCAAATAAATTAATGTCTGAGTGGGAATCAAACCTAGGACCTTTTACACAGTAGGCAGGGGTACTACCGACTCGACTAATCAGACATCAAAATTTCTGTGTATTATGATACAAATCCTGTACAGTAGGTACTTGTACTATTTATTTTAGATTACATACCTTAAACATTAAAGCAGTTTGGCTCCCATATGGCTCAACTGGCAAGTGGATTTTAACACCTCCTATCATTTTCTCATACACTGGTACATTTTGCTTTGGAAGCAGTGTTGAATCAGACAGTGGTTTGCTTGTGCAGTGCAGTGTTGTCGACGTCGATGGCATGTTTCTCAGATTACTCGTAACTTCTGCAGCTTTGGGAAATAGCTTCTTTATTACATCATTCCTTTTAGTTTTAGTTGACGCAAATAATTTACTTATTAAAGCGGTCTTTTTACTCCGTAAATTCACTTTAGGTATTGTAGTTTCGTCGTCAGAAGTATATTCCTCAGTCGATGAGTTTAGGTGTTTGGATTCGTCGCTACTAATGTCAATCACACCATGCGAAAGTTCACTTGTTTCAACAGGTTCGTGAATCAGCTCAAAACTGTCGTCATCGTCAGAAAAATCAACGGTAGAAGACATGCTTTTCGAAGACAAAATGTAAACAAACGCACTAACTATCAAGAACTAAAAGCCAGTGCTGCATATGCTTACAAGTACGAAATTTAATCAATGCTATAAAAGTCTTTGAGTTGCACTAATAGTCAATAAAATGAAAAATCTTTAGGAATAATCTCGATTGTTGAGATAAAGAATAGATAATGTTGAAATAAATAATTTAGGTCGGTATTTTGTTTTGGCAGTTGTCAACAACACCTGTGTAGAGCGAACTGTCATATTTGATGCGTTTGGTTTCTGCTTTAATCGCTAAATTCACAATTATATTTTTCATATTATTTTATAAGATAAATCCTGAATTAAATTAGTAAAACTGAAGATATTTTAATCTTTTTTTTTATCTTTAACATAATATTAATTTTACTTAATCAATCGATTTTTATTCATTCAAAGTATATAAGATTGATATCTAAATAAATTCTGATTTGATATATAATAATTATTATCTTTGTTCCAAATCGTAAATCGTTTGTTCCATAGTAGTAATTTGACAATTATATATCTTTTAAACCACGGATCGCTGTAAGCATGTAATCACGGATCGCATGTAAGAGATCGCTTAAGACCGCCAATAATAATTGTATAAAGTTGTCATTATTGTCTTTAGTACCTACACATCTACATTATTATGTATTGTTTATTTTTATACAATAAAGAGTATTATTATTATATAAAATGGTTTTAAACCTTCTCGCCTCTTCTTCGATAATCTAAAATGAAGGATACGGTATAACCATCGACAAAGACACAGTCGGCCGGGGTTCAGGACCGGATCGCGCGGCATCGCCTTCTGCAGTCTCGCTGGAAGCGAGCCGCCACGGAAACCCCCTCAGGTTGGTCTCGAGGCTGGTCAGGAATAACCCGTTTGCGGATAAAACGACTGACATGATTTCAGTGGACGTCACGCACCACAGTTCTTTGACCTCGTGCGCCAGGTCGAGATATTTTTTTTATAGTATAGATGGCAAACGAGCGGACGGGCCACATGATGGTAAGTGGTCACCGTCGCCCATAGACACCTGCGACACCAGGGAGCTTGCGGGTGCGCTGCCGACCTTGCAGAATCCTGTTCATAGCTCTCTTGAAGAGCCCCATATTGTAGGGTAACGGATTTCCGTTGAGTTGAGGTATTTACCTCAGCTGATAGTTCATTCCACAACTTTCGGATTCGCCGTATAAAGTCTCTAAGACAAGGAAGTGCACAACGATAACGAGCGGTGCGATGGTAAAAACCCGAAGTTGGCATCAAATTGAATAGCTCTTCAGAACATTCCCCATTATAAAGGCGGTAGAAAACGCAGAAAGACGCAACATCTCTATAGATACTGAGCGATTCTAATGCTTTATAAAGCGACAAACATTGTCCCGGAGAGAAGTACTGCTTTGCTCTATTCAGTACGCCGAGCTTTTTTCTAGCAAGTTTTGTCTTGTTCTCCAGATGACTCCGAAACTCGACTACTCGAAATATCGACGCCAAAGATCCCAAAACTCTCAGAGATCTTGAGAGGAATGTTCTAAAATCGAGGTCCACGACAAATGGAGCTTTCTTAGCGGTGAATGCACACACACACTTGTGTATTGCTGGGGTTAAATTGGACCAAGTTTATGACAATTCGAGACTCGGTCTAAGGAGTTCTCGATTTCGTACACGAGCCTTATGCGACTCTCTTCCACCTCGGCCCGAGGGATATTTGCACGGCCCTCATACAAACCTTCCACAGTACTGTCGTCTGCATAACAATACATGTTACCAACTGGTAACAGATCGTTGATATGAGGAAGGAACATTGTAGGAGAAAGCACAGAGCCTTGCGGAACACCAGCATTATTTCCTTCTCTTCTCGGTTTCGGCTTTCACGAGGCCTCTGTCATGCGGGATGGTGAAGTCCACTAAAAACACTCGAGACTAGTCCCGGTCCAACAACACGATGTCAGGCTTATTCGTTAGAATAGTCTTGTCTGTGATGGTGAGCGAGGTTCTGGGACCGAGTGTTCAGCGTACAGTTGATGGGTCTACCAAGGATTTTAATTAAATACAACTAAATCCTGTTGGTCGTAGCTTTTTATTGATCTACTAGGCCATGATGTTAAATCCGAAAGAAAACATCTCGCTTGCTTGTGCCAGTCTCGTGGTACAGCGCCATCTATGGAACTAAACTATAACAATTGGACACCCAGTATAATTTTACTCGGTCGTTTTCGAGCACCGTTGTGTACCTAAAGTAAGGCAACTTCTGTTCTAAGCGACTATATTTCAGAGCGAGCTCTTGGTGGGGAATTCCTGTCACTTGGTTGGCAAGTACTCAGTGTTGAAAAGAGCCGAACAACCGGAAGTGACATGCCTGAGTGACTCTCCGGGATGGCCACAGGCTGGACATTGGTCCTCGGTGCCGTCCTTATGTACTTCCGATGGTTCCGCGTCTTCATCATCTGATCGGATATTGCACAAACAAACCCCTCGGTTTTTTCCTCGTTGCACGGAGGCTTTTCTGTCCACTTTGGGCTTGTGGAGAGCCTTGAAGAACCTTCGGTGCAGTTATTTCTTTTCCCATACGGTCTCTCAATCAGAGGTGCTGGGCACCATCGGGTCTTGGCATTGCTCAACAGCTAAGGATAAGGGGGTGAGTCCTTTGTCACTTGCCCGGACTTCGCTACGGATTCCACCATCCGAAATCGATAGAAAGTAGCTTCGGTGATTGCATATCTCACGGTTGAGCATTATCTTGGCGTTTAAGAGGCTTCGACCGCCACATTCCATGGAATGTACAGTCTCTGTACCGAAGACTGCGGGTGATACATCCTGTGGAGAATTGTGGTTTTGCGGTCTTTTCTGTCCAAGGGGTCTCCTATGTACACATAAGAGCGGGCATGACCCAGCCGTTATAGGCTCGAATCTTATTAGGGCCCAACAAATAGCTGTTTAAAACTTTTGTCAGACGCTCATAAAATACCTCGCAAACTGATTGTTTTACGTCCGCCTCTTTAACACCTATCGATTCGGACTTGCCCAGATACCGGTATGTTTCATTTTCGGAGACAGTTTTTAGCCGATTGGAGCTGACCTCGACTCCATCGGAACGAACGATCAGATGTGGGGGCTCCACATCTGATGGACTCCATTCTGATGGAAGTGATAAAGTCATCCATCGGTGATCTTTAGCAGTTCCTCCAGTTTCTTAGCGGTAGGGGTGAACAGCTTGAGGTGATCCATGTAGAGAAGGTGGGTCATCGGTGTACCTCCTTTCCAAAACTGGAAGCCTGTCGCCGACTCCTTCAAGAGTGTACTCAGAGGGTTCAGCGCAAGGCAGAACCAAAGTGGGCTCAGCCAATCGCCCTGGAAGATATGTTCCCCTGCTTATCCGAATTCGGTCATCCGCAGCCATCATCCGCTCGCCTGGACGATTATTTATTATTATTATTATTAGTATGATTCTGGGTACAATCAGATCTTAATTAAGGAAAGTGATTCTCGAGATGCAGGACGGCCCTGTCAAGGATTAGAGATGCCCAAGTATCACCAAAGTATCTGATGAAAAAATATTCACGAAAATAATAAAATCACTTTAAAAAATCTTGAAATAACATGTTTATTTTATTTTATTATACATTTTTTTATATAGTTATATGTCTAAACATAAATAAAGGAATAAATAAATGAAATGGCTAAAGGAATCGCTATGTTTTAATTTTTATTCAGTCGTGATACTTGTAGGTTGTTGTTATACCGCAGATGTATGAAATCCTGGAAAAAGTAATCCCTTTTGTAGTAACTATCATTTAAGGATAATAAGCTTTACATTAACGCACATATTTAAACTTAACATTATCTACTTTAATTAGGTACCATTATTTCACGTTTACGCCTGTTTACAAACTTCAACAAAAAAAAACTTTACATTAAACGTTCATTCCTCGTGGTCAGAAACCACATTCTAAGTAGAATAAATATTAGTGTTTCAAATAAAACATGACACAAGAAAAAAAAAACAGTAATAAAATTAGCCTAGCATTGAATTCAAGTATTATTTTCGTATTATTCATAACCTATTAACAGAGGTCGAAATTAGGTAGTGTGATTTATGTACTTGCAATGATATCATAGAGCAAAAGAATAATGTGGATATTCCTCAAATCCCGGGATTTCAGTTTAAAGCGTTTTATGCTACCTATATTTAGATTAGATAGAATTGTAGGTTAATGTTTGTAAATATAAAAACTGAAACTGAATGTTAACGTGTGTAAATCATTAATATATTAAGTACTATTGAATAATTTTGTTTATCTTATCTCTGAGATATCGATACAACCCTAAAAACCATCACGGTACCTTAAGATAGTAAATGAATATACTATTGGCAATAAATTACGGTTCCCGGGATTATTATTCAGAAAATCCCAGAAATGTCCATGTTAATATCAACATTTCGTTGCAAGTGCATAAATCATACTACCTAATTCCGACCTCTGCCTATTAAATATTTTTTTATTTTCCGCGCTTTTCCAGTCTCAACTTTTATTTGCCACACTAACACTTTCTCTCGTATACGAGTATTTCTTTTACGAGAACCAAATGTTCGAACTGGCTACTGTACAATACGATAGAAAATCAAATTCGAATTTTGAAAATGGAACTCTGCTTGTCATGCGCAGTGGGTTCCTTTCCTTTCGAAGAGTTGCCGACGAAAGTGAAGAGAAGACGGAATGCTGGAAAAGAATGATTGCCACTTTTGGCAGATCGAGCACTTTGCTACTATAACATTAGAAAATAAAATGGACTGGTATGTTAACAGCTGCTTGCCTTCTCTTTTAGAAAAAGTCAAAGGACGATGCCCACGAACCAGAATGAACCTCCACCACGACAATGCTTAGCTCACTACGCCAGACAAATGAAGCTATTTTTGAGTACAGTAAATGTAGAGTAAATGGGTACAGTTCCAAACTTACGCACTGTGATTTTTATTTATTCCCTAAAATTATGGATAAACTCAAAGAAATACGTTTTATGAATGCAGAAGAGGCAGTAACGGCCTTCCAAACGGCTGTTGAAGGGGTGCGTAAAAAAGAGATATGGCTGAATGCTTCACACAATGGTTTCATCGCATTAAAACGTGTATAGATTGTCGCGGAGAATACTTCAAAAAGCAGTAAAACAATCTTTATATCTGATTTCATTTTTAAGATTCTAAAAACTTTCAGTGTCACCCACGTATCAGTGTAACTATTGCATGGCGATTATTGTCTTGATTTAATATAGCGTTTTTATTGATCGGTGACATATCCGCAGGCAGCAGGTAGACTTAACAATTTTTACTTTGTACTTACGATCAGCTGTGCTGCTGTATCCTATGCAAAATGTCAATTTCTTCAATTTTCGTCAATTTCTTTGAAAATTTGACGGAGAAATGGAACTGATGACAGGGAAGCAAGTGACTGAAACTGTAAGCAAACTGAGGATTTATGAAGGTCAGTTATTTATTGCTTATTGCTTTCGTGTTTGCATATACCCTGAGATATGTAACCTCAAAAGTTTGCTATTATTCTGCAGTGACTATAGATACTGTTCCCTAAGTGTTACTTACGTCATCAAGCCGATTCTACGTGATTTTTTCTATGACGACTAATTTGAGTGAGCTTGTGGGGTATGAACAGGACTCATAAACAAGTAAGACATCAGGGAAAATGCTACTGCCCAGCCTAACCAACACATAATTTTTAAATAGTTTCGCTAATATTTTTCGTTTTACGTTTTGTAAGGGTATTTCTTGTATTGATTGACTTTTGTGAATGTTTTCCTTGTGTCTACTACGTCTTTGACATTGTCTTTAAGAATATTCTGAAAATGACCATAGACCATATTATCAACCAATATCAACCAGTCTATCTATAACCACGATTCCGTGAAAAAGAATTATGCATATTTTTTTTCACGGAATCACTTAAAAAATCCTAGATCGTATCGTATCCTCTTCGCCATTTCGATGCGTTGATCATCGTTTACCATATCACATTATACGATTTTCTCTAAGCTTTTGTTTCTATAAATAAAAAACTTGATCTATCTCCCTTATATCCAGTTGTTGTTAAAATTTATTGCTACATATGCTTATGGTAGAGGAATGGTGGTTACCATTATACAATTTAGTATGTGCTATTTGTGGATGATCATTCCGTGGATTCCACGTGGATGATTTATTTGCTTGAAATGTATACAAAACTTTAAACAATATTAAAATTGATAGTAGATTTAACATCTCGCTAAAGTTTATGGTATCTATTAAAAAATAACACAAATGTGTTTCTCATGTAGGTATTTATTTGCATTCACAACAATATCGTAATACCACCCAGGGCCGTCTTTACCAGGGGGTGCAAGGGGTGCGGTGCACCCCGGGCGCTCACCTTTTAAAGGTAATGAAAAAATATAACGCTATAGTAAACAATTACACAATAGGATATTTGACTGTCATAGGATACACAATAGGATATTTGACTGTCATAGGATACACAATAGGATATTTGACTGTCATAGGATACACAATAGGATGTTTGACTGTCTTAGGATACACTCCCGCACCCCGGCGCAGAATAGACTTAAGACGGCCCTGATACCACCAATCATAGTAGTCAGAACGTAACACGATGTCTAATAAAATTACAAAAATGCATATAAATTTTATTGTTCACCCCCCATTAACACTCGTCATTAGTCAAAATGTCTGGCTGTATGTTAGTGTAGTGTTGTTGCATCGTCGAACTCCCGCCAAAACTTGGCGCCATTACACGAATGAGTTGTGAACGGAGGTTATGACGCGTTATAATTTGGTTTATATCCCGCGACACTATGCTGTTTAGTCAACGCAATTAGTGCGGGTATGTTGCAGTTCTTTGAGGGTGTCCGTAAAGCAACTCCATTTTTTGTTTCAATAATATAACTTTTTGCTTGAGAAGTAATGTATTTTTTTAGTTCTTAAAGCCGCATATTTTTAAAGCCTTTGATTCCATAGAAAAGTTCTTTATTATATTTTATTGTTTATAACATAGTAACGGTATTAGTTTAAAGTACCAGTGAGGTCTAAAAGTTTCTGGCCTGACATATTTCTAGATGTGTAAAAAAACAAATTATACGTTATTATAATTGTCATCTATCCTGCTAATTCGTATATAATTTTTAAAGTTCCACTCTCGTTAGTTTTGATTCCTCGACTCTTAGAACAACAGGAAGTCGCAAAATCATTAAAATATTTAAACTGGAATATCGCTCCGTGATTAAGTTCCTTACAAAGGAACGTGTGAGCCCGACCGATATCAAACAACGGTTGGATAATGTCTACGGGGATTCTTGTCCATCATTTTCCACTATCAAATATTGGTGTACGCAATTTCGTTTAGGACGAGAGTCCATCGACGACGAACCTCGCTCTGGTCGACCAGTTGAGGCACTTACTCCAAACAACATCAAATTAGTGAAAGAGGAAGTTTTGAGCGAGCGACGGCTAAAGAAAGAAATAGCAGCAAGGACAGGGTTTTCAAAAACTACAGTCCTTAGGATTATTCATGATCATCTTCATATGAATAAAGTTATTGCGAAGTGGGTGCGAAAACTTCTTTCAAGTGTACAGTGAAGTGAACCAGTGGCGTGCTCTAAGGAACTTTTGAGGTCTTTCAGAGAAACGGTAACGATTTTTTGGAGTCAATTGTTGCTGGGAATGAAACTCTGGTTCCTTACTATGATTCCCTTTCTAAAAGGGAGTTGAAGGTGTGGCGTAGATCTGGTGCAGCACCCCTTAAGCATCCCCTTTTAATGTTTCTATTAGCGAGATGATACATCTAAGGAATTAGGCGGCCAATAGAGCTACAATGAAATTGTACAATAATGTCATTGCACAATATTAATGAATCGCGCCTTGCACCCAAAGGAGTTTCAATACATTGCGTAAACGATCAAAACCTTTACGCAATCTGTAAAAATGCACAATATTGATCGTTTAGTTAGGGGGTGTCTCTTAAGACCAAAAAAATATAATTGGTATACTGATTGTATTTCATACGAGTATAAGATACTTTATATTCTACATTTATTAAAAATGTAATTCTAACTTGTATTTACTTATTTTAGGCAGGTACTTATTCCGGGGGCGTGCTAACATTTGTCATTCTGGACCGTTGTTGGCATGTATTGCGGATGTCCATTCACGACATTATCCACATACCATCAGGTGGACTGTATGCTCGTCTGTCTCCTTTTTTCTACAAAGAAAAAAATGGTAGATAGTAGACGTACTTAATAATAATATGAGGATAGCATAGGAATTAAGAACAGTTATAAACCTAAGAAAAAAAAATCCTAATATTTCAAAAGGGAAGTTAAAAATTGACATAAACAAAATAGCGTTAGACAAAACTGTATCTTTATTCAAGGATGGCACCCTATTTTTCGGGCCATTCAACAGTTTACGTTTGCCTTTTAATACGATTTCAACAAATTGGTATACGTCATAAATTACAGTGCGAAGACAGCAGACCCTTGCTCCCCTTTGGTGTAAAGAAATGTTCATATTGTGTGACAAGAAAACAAAACATTTTATTAAATTAAATTATGATATTACAATATTTTTTGATATTGTCCAACATCTTTATCGTTTAAATTAAATGTATAAAATCCGTTCCTGTAATCATTGTCTCGTAACGCTTCAGGAGCAAATATTACAATAAGTTCAGTAATACAATTAAATATATGTACTCGTAAACAGAACACACTTATATATATTTATAATATAATACTTAGAGTCAGACAGGCTGATGATACCTACTTTCTTGAACAATTTTTAAACAAATGTAAATATAAGTAGTTATTGGAAAGTGTTCAAACAGTACGCTAATAACAACAATAAGACTAACAGACATAAAACTGAATAGAGTAGTCAAATGGGGACGCATCGCTCTCGCGGCCAAACCCTGCCATGTCCCTACCAATTATTGACATGCTTTATTGCGCTTCCTCCATCTGAAGCGCGCTTTTATCAACGTATGTCACTCTACCCGTCTCTATCACCAATTTGTTTACTTTCTTAGACACTATTTTCAATCGTATCTCTTCTGATTAAGGATTGTTAAAAGTGTATAGATAACTTGGCGGTGAGTAGTCGAGTTTCTACTTAATTTGATGGTAAAACTTTTCGTATCGAACTCATTTATACTAAAACATTATCAGTAGGGGTTCACGCGGATTTCCTCTGGTGAATGAGTCCGTAAGATTGATATCAGTGTTTATGTTGCTAGTTGCTACTTCTTATTGCATTTGGCAGTTGATAAATTTGTTTTGTTAACTCTGTCGTTAATCTGGCTATAAAGGAATTGCAATACAAACTGATAAAGAAGTAATTAAAAACAAATCACATAATACATCAAAGACAATAAGTATTTGTTACGAGTAATAAATATCTACCTACTACTTATAATCTGAATATATTTTTAAAATCTGTATGCTAACAGCATGAGTGCAATAAATAATTGTATTGAATTGAATCAAGTTCCAACATAAGAACCGAGGGAGAAAAGGAATAAGATATTGTTTTAGAAATGAGGATTTGGAGGAATAAGTATATATCTTCATATTGTCCTTTGCTTTATGTAAATATAGAAAGTAAATTAAATTGATTAGAGTTAGTAGGTCAATTATTTCTAGCATCTTCAATTATTTAATTATATGATTATCTAAAAACAGTTAAATACCCCATCGTTTTAACTATACTTTTCGTAAAGCTATTTGCAAGCTTCTAAAATTCTATCAAAATAGGTACAGAATAATCTGCAAAAGTAATTGCCTAGTAATTCCATTTAGAGTAACATTCCTTTGCCTTACGAGGCATACAAAACCATGCATCCTGTCAAACTATCAATCGATGTGAATGTGTCGCCACCACACCCGCGGCCAGCAGTCACCAATCACACGATTCAGTTTGGGCGTCCGTGCGTTATAATCGATTCTGTCTCTTGTATTCCATGACACGTCTAGCGTGAACTTGCTTGATCTGTATGTTGCCTTCCAATTAGGGGATTTAAAATGTTACGTATCTTTTGCTTAAAATTAGAATAAGTTCATAAAAAAGTTAAAAAAATCGGTTTCATTTTTGAACTTTATATTATGTCAATGTCATATTTCTTCTTGATGGTCTCACTTTTAGTTTATTGCACGTTTACCTATTTCAATATATCTTTAGAGACGCTATAATATTATTGTTGGTGTTTCTTCAACACAATGTGTACAACACTTTTTTGAAAAGTCTATTAAATATGGTCCTTGGATTTTGTTTTTTAATAAGTAATAATATAGTTTATTTCGAGCGATTTTTAATGTGATTAGGGCATAGGTACCGCTAGGCTATCACCATAGCCTAGCGGTACCTATACCCTAATCACATTCGTGTGATCGTGAGTTCAAATCCTCGGCCCGTACCACTGAGTTTTTACATAAGCACGGATTTTTTAAGAAAAATTGTCACTTGCACAAATTGTCAAATAAATTTATGAGACCCACGGTTATTTTATAACCGGCCGGGACCAAGTGGCCACAGGCTCTATACGAGTGGACTCGTCAACCCGCTTGGCCTACGTGGTGTTTTAAGGCCACATATCCCGCATGCACAAGACAATGTGCACGAGGACGCCTATGTCCAGCAGTTGATGCTTAAAGCGCTGGTTGCATTACAAATAATTAACTGATTATATTTGTTCGTTCTATACCCAATAGTAACAATGTAGATGTTGTCCTTCCCCTCTGGGTAAATGTTCGGTCTGTCTGCGACATATGTCGTGAGCAATGATCGTTTGACTGAACGTAAGTAATTTGTTGCAATACGTGTTATAAATGCGTTTTGTTTTTGGTAAAAGTGGAAGTGATACGCAACAGCCTGACACTATAGCGAATAACACTAGATGATGTTGTAAAAATTAGCGATAAGCTCAAATGTTGAACGCTGCGTCACTGCAATCGGGAGTTTAATGCTCCTTAACGTTATAGTTCAAGTTTTAAACGCTCGCGAGCGTTTAACGCTCGAGTCGTGATCAACAATTTTTTCTTCATATATGGCAATAGTGCAATTATCACATTCTGCCAGTGTCAAGTTTTCTTCGTAATAAACAATTTCAAAGTTAAAACGTATCCTGTCAATGATCAGTGTCCTCGAAGCAGGTCAGGAGTTGTTCAGTAAAGCGATAATAGGTTTACTGAGGACAGAAGAGGACTCCTTGGAAGCACACGAAAAACGCAGACCCACGCTTTGAAGTTTAATAAAGTATCACTATTAAACCACAAAACGCCTAATACACAATTTTTATAATATTCAAACAAAAATTAAACTTCACTTCTCGAGTTCCCGCCAAAAAGTCATTAAAAGTTCATTAGCGCTGAAGCAACGCTCGACGTTCGATGCTCATCGCTCATTTTTCCACTACCGCTACCATCAAGTACTCTGCTGTCAGATTTAGATAGTTCTGTCTTGGTTACTTCATTTTCAGTATCTATTTTAATACCCAATACTATAAATTTGATATGACTGAAAAGTTACAAATCTATATTTTTAATTTTAATCGCTTATGACTTATTTTGTGAGTTTGTGTTTGTTTGTCATAAATTTAATGAAGGGTATTCAACTATTAAAGGTTCAGTTGAGCGTGTGATAGGGTGTCTAAGTACAGATAATTATGTCGCTAATAAAAACTTATCAATTCCGATTACTATCTTCGACCTACAGGGGAGACGGCAGGTGATACCAACCGTGTGTCATCATAATTATTCATTATGCTTGAATCGTCTCAGGCATGACTTAAGTACACTAGCGTTGAGTAATGTAGTTATTAATAGTGCGTATGTACAGCAGACCTACTCGTTAGTAAGTAACAACTGCAAATGATTACATGAATATGTTTTCCAAAACAAATCACCATTCTGCGGCAGCTAAATGGAGGCTAAAAGTCAGCGGAACGCGCTTGTATAAGCAGCTCACGCGTGCTTCCATTCCAGCTTGCACCACTGACTGATTTAAGTGAAAAAATCCAGTAAGAAAGGACTAGGCTTCGTTGAACAGTAGCCCGTCAAACCCGGAGACTCTAATGGGTGACAGGACTAAATTGTAAGTATCTACAGACAACCATGCAGTCAAATAGACAATTTAGACGTGGAGTGAACACAGACTGATGCTATAGTATGGTATTGTGACTACATTGTTGGATATATGCTTCTTCCAAGATCCGTCACTGACTGGATCTATCGCATCTAGCCGCTACCGCCGATTTCTTTTGTCAGATTTGATCCAGTAAAGGTACACCGATCGACTTGTGGGTCAGAACTATTGTCATAGTCCACGTTTCGACACCGAATATATATTTTTTCTTTATGGAAAAAAGGTGGCAGACGAGCATACAGTCTACCTGATGGTAAGGTAAGTACCCTTACCAAGATGCCAGGTAAGATAAGGTAAGTTGCCAATACATATTGGGGATGTCCATGGACGACAGTATCCACTGTTGGCATATGTGCCAACATCATTCCAGAATCACAAATGTTATTCTGGAACAAAATAACAACAGATGCGCTGCCTACCTTTGGAAATATAGGAATGTATTTTGAAAATGGGGAGGGATAGGATAGTATGAAATGGGAATGGGCTCTGGCATAATAATATCTCACTCACTCCAGAAACACGTATGTTCATTGGAAAAATAGGATAAAGTGGGAAATGCAGCACTTACATTTCAAGGTAGTCTTCTATGAGAGAGGGAATGACGGACATGACGCAATGGTTGAAGATTTCCGTCTCCAAGTAAGTAGATACATATTATGACATAGGCGACGGGAAGAGATGACGTCTCTTCCCTGCCCAGCTGAGTGTCATCTCTTAAATCCCTCGTATCTCATACGAAAATACTATAAAATCTTGATGATGTAGTGTGACTATAGACAAGTTTATAAAGTATAGTTAAGTCAATATTTAATTGAACTAAAGTTTTCTCGCGAGACGCCTCCCGGCGCCGCCCGCATCTCGAAACTTGCTGAACAACCGTAGGGTGTGTTTGCACTTTCACTTCGGAGCAAATTGCCGGACATTATCAGTGATGAAACTTGCTTATTGTTCTGACAGCTCCGTTAACCTTTGAAACCTATCAGACGAGTTGACGGTAACCGAACGTCCATCTGATATGAAGGTAATCGTCTTTGATGGACAGCTATAACACTGTGCTTGATAGTGCTTTCTTTATACCTAGAACATTGGCCAAACAAGTGTTTGCTCAACTACAAACTTTTGTCGCGTCATGTCATGAGCAAGTTATTATATATAGTGTTCATAATCGTTGTTCTGATCGAGAACAGGTTTGTTCTACACCGCTGTATTTGCATAACGATACTCGTAATAACAATCAGTAAATTAAGGAGTTTGTAGGTTTGTTACAAAGTCATTATACAAAAAAACTGTCCTACTGCAACGATTTTACCAGGAGGTTCATTGACTTTGGTTTGCAGAGGTTCGTCCTAGTTCACCCGATACATATCAATTTGATTGGCAGTTTCCTTTCATGTCACGTGGTAGTCTCCATATTAAATTAAATATTTGTACAACGTAACGTTGTATATGTGCTACTCTTAGTGCAATATGCTTAAATACATACATATAAAGCTATTGAAAACCGTCATAATGATAATTCACTGTAGCGAAAATTTTCGCAAAGGAGGTTAGAAACAAATTTCTGATCTCTGAAGTAAGAAGTATCGGCTTCTAAGAGATGTGTGTTTTACTAAACAAGTCTTTAGTTAGAGAGTTAGTTAGTCACAGTTACAGACTTAGCGACTAAGATGGAAGGGCACCATTAGTACCTATTGTTTTACGTCGACAGATCGATACCTCTAACGTTGCGTAGGGAGGAAACTATTCGCCCCAAAGCATTAGCGGTAATGGCCGATGCGTTTTCGCCTCGTTTAAAAATAAAACTTGGCGACACTGACAGACACGGCTCGTTAGCCTCTGACACGCATTTTTCAGCCACGACATTCCTCACCAACTTTCCCTTGAATGATTACTGTCATTTTTTTGGGGAAATTCTTCTAATGAGTTGGCCTCCCCGCGGGGAAAAGGGAAACAATCACATTCTCATTATGCTAAGCGTGTTGCCACACGCATATCAGTTTTGGTTCCTCTATCAGCCTTCGTGTTAGTTTGTTACCATTTTTCAGAAAAAGAGACAACATTTTACGTGTTTTTTATGGCGGCTATTTGTTATGTTGATCGCGTAACTTTGTCACTTTCGTACATGACACAGATGTACCTATATAATAGATAGTATGTCTCTGCTATATCCAAATTACATATTTTTTTATATAAATGTTACAAGGCCCGAACTGAATTGCTTTTTCAGTATGACTGTCTGCATCATTTACCAGTATGTATTCAGGATGTAACCGATGAATTCCCGAAACCTGAAACCATGGATTCTGCTGTGAAGTTGGGACGAGTTCTTTAACGGAAATACAGATACATGGATACGTCCGTTTATTGTTCTCTACATCTTAGACTACTAAACGCATATTTCCGGCGACACTCCCCTTTGGCCCACGCATCACGCACGTGTGCTCGTGATTTTCAGTTAATTCACGAATAATTTTACGTATTTTTTTATAAAAACATTTATTTCCTGGGCAAATTTTCCTGATAGATTTGATAAAAAATATTTAAAGGATTCTTCTATCGGTCTTTGGGAATACAATTTTAATAGGCCTGTATTTAAACAAGCAATAAAAAAATACTAAATGATAGCAAATCTTAATTAACAAACTATTTTTGAGTAACGGAAGTAAATCATTTTAAATTATGACGAATTTCATCACCAAGTTGACGGAGTCTCGCTTCGTCGCTTCCTTTATTGTCACCAGAGACCCTAAACCCAACCCACCTTTAAATTTGCTGCCAACAGATTGCTGCTCATTCAGTATTTTTTGCTGTGTATTTGATTATTTTGCTTTTTAATATCAGGGCTTCATGTAAAAAACTGAGCTAACAAATTTACAAACTGATTTATTTACAGTTTGATTATATAATTAATACCACGCTTTTAATAAACCTTATTAATGAGATCCATCGTGTTGCACACGTGGCAAACTATCGTTTCTGAAAATACAATTCAAGCATTCAGAGGTAAGTATCAGAAATTTAAAGAAACTATAATTTGTGACCAATTAACTCCGAACATTGCGTTCGTAACCCCGGACGCAATGGACATAAAAACAAAAACTAGCTTTTTTATTATTATTGTTTTAATAGATAAAAGACTGCAGATTAAGGAATATATGGGAAAATGGGGAGGGATAGGATGGAATGGGAATGGATTCTGGCATATTTCACTCACTAGCGAAACACGTACGTACTCGTACATTGGGGAAATACGAGAAAGTAGGAAATGCAGGACATTTCAAAGTAGTCTTCTGTGAGAGAGGCCCCCACCCCTAGTCACGTAGTAACGTAGTCAGTCGAGTGCGCCCAGCGGCTGTGGGAATACAGCATGCACTCTCCCCCTACAATAGTCATAAATATAGCTAATATATTATACATAACTATTTTTTAACGTTTACTTACACTAGTTCTCTTTCCTTTCTTCTATATTTGTTACATTTATGTACTCCCCTACCACTTCATGTTCTGCATATCTCACAGGTTGACTGAGAGATCACGCTGTAAGGCACTAAGTCCACCTATTGAAATAATTTATTAATCCTTTAATACAACCCGTCGTTGCTGTCGTCGTGCGTTACGCACTTCTTAAAACCCCCAGACTCATTTGAAAAATCCCCCGGACGCCCCCGCACACCTTCCAACAGAGGACAGAGTTCGGAGAAAAGGGGACGATGACAAGCCTACAGGAAAGTATTGCAATGTGCTGTCATATCTAGTTAGAATATATTTATGTGTTGTCTTTATGTTTCAGGTTTCAATCTCTTCTAGAACCCATCAACCTCGAACAGACTGTTTTTTTCATTATATTGGCGGAATTATTGCGGATATCACATACAAAAGCCATTACTTAATTTAAAAAAATGGTAAGTATTGGCTTTTATTTAAACATTATTTAAGTGGAAAGAAAGTCCTGTCATATTCTTCCATTGTAGTGGTACTAGTTGAGTACTATTTAGTGGCGATATCGAGGAACAAACTATAACGTCCCACTGCATGGCACAGGTTTCGCCTAGTAAATTACTAGGATATTTCAGGTCATCATCAATCACACTAGCCCAGTTCGATTAGTGAGTAAACTAGCTTCACTTTTTCTTATTCTCGAACATGTGGGTTTCCTTACAATATTTTCATTCACGGCGTAACTAGATAACTAGATATATATATATTTTTCATATATGGCAATGGTGCAATTATCACATACTGCCAGTGTCAAGTTTTCTTTCCTATGTTTTTATTTGATTATCACAAACATTCCGCACAAATACACAATTTTTATAAGAAATCAAACACTAAATAAAATAATAATAAAACTCAACTTCACTTCTCGAGTTCCCGCCAAAAAGTCTCTATATTATAATTATAGAAATTCGTGATTAAGTTAGTTAGTTTCGTGATTAGCTATAGATATACAACGCAAGTTCATGAAATTGAATGGAAACCATGGAAATTAAGCGTGTCACTCACTTACTCATTTTTTGTACCACGACTATACCACGAGTAAATTTTATTGATCACCGATGATAGAAAACACCTCCAATGACTTAATTTAACCCATTTTGAGGAATTTTTACAATTGATTATAGCGCAATTAGACAGTTTTGAGTTTTGACCAACGACAAGCAGCACTAGAGGTCGGTGCTTAGCGCCAACTTCGGGCACGGAGCGAGGGACAGCTAGCGTTATCTACGAAACACAGTGTTACAAACCGAGGATTTGAATTCACGAATGAGAGTCGAGAATACGTACCACTAGGCTTATCACCTCTTTAATATTCAGTATTTTTTATGCTTATTTATAAACAACAAAATGCCAGAAATACAACATTTAAATTATTTGGCAATCGCCCAGCATTCAGACGAATAAATCGAATTAAAGTATCATGTCCATTATGTCGCCCACCATGCTATTATTCCCATACAATTGCATGAAGCAACAATGTGGGACATTTGGGACATGTTTGGGACAATTTAATAATTGAGTTAAGTTTAAAAGGCGCCAAACAATGATAGTGGGCGCCCTCGTACTGATACAGTAAGCACCTATAGAAATGATCGTAATGAAAAATAGTATTTAGTAGGATGACCATATTTTTTATTTAATTAAAAGGAAAAATAAATATTGTCATTGCGAATTTATGGCTCATTTACACAAGGAGAGTTTATCGAAAACCGGTCAAAAGCTAGTAAAAACAACTGTTATCATCATTTGATCACAGTTATCTCTGTTATCATCGACTTTTTATCATCATGTGAACAGTTGTAGGTGATAATTGTATGTAGTTTGGTCGCATACGAGAATCGTATACAATATTCTCCCCCGAATTGTTCTAGAAACTCTCCTTGTATAAATGAGCCATTATGTTATAAATTGTACGGATTCGCACTTTGTCGATATAAAAAGCGTGTTTTGTACAGTGGTTAGCATCGAAGAAACAGTTTATTTAAATCGCCTAAATGCTATTCAACGCGCGTATGGAATAATCGTGGACGATTCTCGATACCTCATCTCTCGATAGTTAATCAGCGCTTGTTACAAATATTTTGAATATTTACATCCTACTTGATAGATTGATCCATGTTACTGTCACATTGTCCATTGGCAGCTTTATGTCGACAATGCTCCCAGACACGTTGAATGGTCGCAATTTAGTTGTCAATCGCACAAATTGGCCAGTAATTCACACGCAAGAGTTTCATCGCGGACAGCAGCGATACGGCGGCGTGCAGATTACATTGTTATGTACTTTGATTCATTTTACTCGTATGAGGTATAACAATTTTGAATAATAATTACCAACTTAATTATTATGCCCTTACCGCCTGTTTACCATTGGGTAGTAAGCATGCGCTTTGAAAGGTTTATAAAGAATAGTTTGTAAGGACGTTGCAAAATGCCTAGTCGACAGCACTGGCGACCTTAGGGCTAGTCGTTTTTTCGCGAAACGCATTAGCTTAACGATCCAGTGAGGCAATACCAGTGCTATCGCATGCTGAGTACCTTGTTACAGGAACAAAATTTGTATAAAAAATTTGGTAAAAAATCAAAATACATAATTGTATTTTTGTAGAAAAGATTTATAAAATTCGAAAAGATGACTGTGAATCATGAACGGAGTCTTTGGTTTCAGGCTGCAGGAAAGATTCGATTACGTTTTGTATAGGTAAATACATTGAGGAATGTACAAAAAGTAAATAATTAAGTTTGTTTTAAAATTACGTTTAAGCATTTTACTGTAAAATTATATATTTTCTTTTTATTTTCTTACGAAATTTATAGATAGGTACTCTAAAAAGGATCCACAACGAAAATACATACAGTGCTTTCGAAAAGTAACGAATATATTCATTATTTCTGAAATTGAGAGTTTTTAGAAAAAATCCTCTGACACGTCGATTTTGTTTTAAACAAAGACACTTTTTGACATACGACCCATATTTGTGACGTCATCGTTGTTCGAGATATGACGTCATCGACATTTTTTTTAAATGGCAACCCCCAATTTTGGCCACGCCATTTGAAAGAGCGTGTTATTCTACGTACATATCGTCAAAAATTATGGTTGCCTGACAGTTGCCTAAGCTACTGAGAATGTTTTTTATTGCTGTCAGATAAAAACTTGAAAACGTACTTCGGTACATAGTTTTTTTTTTGTTTTTTGAGTTATTTCTTTAGTTCTTATCTTTTGTTTGGAAAAAGCAGTGTGTTTGAAGTGTTTATTGAGTAGCGACTTTTGTCATTTTATAAAAAAATGGTTAAATTTATAAAAAAATGGTTAAATTAACTGAACGAGAACGAATTGAAATTCTTTGCATGATCGGATTTGGAGACAGGATGCGCACCCAAAAAGAAGTCGTTGAATTGTTCAATGAAACTCATCCTGATCGGCTTCCCATTAGCCAAAGCATGGTAAGCAATATTAAGTCTAAATACCGTAACTTTGGGCATGTTCGTGATCTTCCTAAATCTGGTCGACCTTCAAAATCAGAAGAAGATCAATTTAACGTTTTGTTGGCAATACAAGAAAATCATCACTCAACACTTAACCAATTGGCTTCAGATTTCAATATGGCAGCGTCCACAGTTCACAAAATTA
Source organism: Sesia apiformis (assembly GCA_914767545.1). NCBI lineage: Eukaryota > Metazoa > Arthropoda > Insecta > Lepidoptera > Sesiidae > Sesia > Sesia apiformis. Next base: position 5,697,813 of record OU611968.1, read on the forward strand.
TGAAAAAAGCAAAGTATCATCCTTATAAGGTATGCCTTGTTCATGAGCTATCTGAACACGACTTTGATCTGCGAAATCAATTCTGCGAGCAAATGCAAGAGCTATGCACTAATGTTAATGATTTCGTAAAAAACGTAATTTTTTCTGACGAGGCTACGTTTGTTTTGAACGGCCATGTCAATAGACAAAACTGCAGTTATTGGGCTACCGAGAATCCCCGATGGATGATGGAGTATCACACTCAACGTCCTCAGAAAGTGAATGTGTGGTGCGGCTTAGTCGACGGAAGAATTCTAGATCCCTATTTCTTTGACGTGAACCTTACTGGTGCAAGATATTTGGATTTTCTTCGAGACGACCTTATTCCTGAACTAATAACTTTATATCCAGATATAGAGGAACGTGATCTTCCGAGAAATGACATTTTCTTTCAACAAGATGTTGCACCTCCCCATTATGCAGCACCTGTCCGTGCTTATTTAGATGAGGTGTTCCCGAATCGTTGGATAGGGAGAAGGGGGCCGATTGAGTGGCCAGCCAGATCGCCAGATTTGACACCCCTAGATTACTTCTTGTGGGGATACTTAAAAAGCAAAGTATACGTTACTAGACCGGAGAATTTAGAAGATTTAAAAGCAACGATTCGTCACGAGATACATCGTATACCTCCTGAAGTTATTGACAATGTTCAAAAAGAATTTATTAATCGTCTTGGCTACTGTCAGGCAGCCAACGGTGCACAATTTGAACATTTAATTTAGTTGTTGAAATTTAGTATTTTGAAATTTAAAATCGTTTTTTTTCATTTTTTTGTCTAACCTAGATACTCACGCTAATGTAATCATACCATAATTTTTGACGATGTGTACGTAGAATGACACGCTCTTTCAAATGGCGTGGCCGAAATTGGGGGTTGCCATTTAAAAAAAATGTTGATGACGTCATATCTCGAACAACGATGACGTCACAAATATGGGTCGTATGTCAAAAAGTGTCTTTGTTTAAAACAAAATCGACGTGTCAGAGGATTTTTTCGAAAAACTCTCAATTTCAGAAATAATGAATATATTCGTTACTTTTCGAAAGCACTGTATATTTTATTATTAAGGATTTGTCATCTTTATATAAGGACTAGCAGTGCCCATAACTTCGTGTGCGTAAACTTTAAGAATATCTGAACTTTATAATTGATCTGGATAAAAAGCATTTCATACATTGTTAATCCGGCACATAAGTTATGAATATGTCAAGTGTCGTAATTTACATTGCAACGACTTTTTTGAAAAAATATTAAATATACAGACATGGCCTTGTTATGATTTGATTTTGATTAGTTTTTCTTAGTAATGTTCCCAAAATTTTAAAGCTACAAAAGTCACCCTACAGTATCTGTATGTCCGTGACAATAGGTCAGCTCGCAATCGGAAACCCATTACGGTGACTGGTGGCGATCACTCCGTTATCGAGACAGGTCACGGAAACCTCACGCGTTCTAAATGTGAAGCGTGTGTATTATAGTGCGTATCGGGCATAGGGCACATAAAAATTGTATTGTAGAAGTACCCACGGATGCACCGTTTATAGAACCCCGTAATTAATGACGTTTCTCTTAGAAATTTTATTCTGCGTATATTATATCTCGAAGCCACTTGCTCTATTATAGCATTTCATGAAAAGTATAAACGATTCATCAAGTTTACCCAAATAGCGTGTGTAATTAATTTTATTTAAACAATTATCAGGAGTATCAGTCTAGGTAGCAAAATTTGACGAAGAGGTATAATAGTTAACTAACCTAGTTTAGTTAACTAACTAGGTTAGTTAACTATTATACTTAGTTAGTATAAGTTTAGGCATTATACCATCTGGCTGCAATTCACGTAGTCTAGATTGTATTTGATGAAGTGCTAGATGATAGCAAGTGGCTACGATATAAACAACAGCAAAATTCTTATTTCTAAATCAACAGATTTGCTTTTTGACAGAATTGATCTTTCCTTCCGTATCTTCTATTGTCTGGTAGTGTTACGAGTATAAGGGCTATACCTATATGCATTTCGGCTAGTTGCCAAGGCGGCCAGTCACAGATTAGTGCAGGTACTTTGTATGCAGTTTCATTGTCCGTTAAATGAATTAAGTATGTTACATTACCTAGTAACCTCAAAATTTATGCCTTAGCGAGCAACTCACAGAAGACTACCTTGAACTGTACGTATTTACTACTTTATCGTATCTTCCCAATGTACGTACGTGTTCCCATCCACATTCCCATTCCTATCCTATCCCTCCTCATTTTCGCAGTCCTTTCTCCCTATCCATTCCTTAATCTGCAAAGGTAAGCAGCGCATCTGGGGGCTTACGCACGTTTGTCATTCTGGACTGATGTTGGCATGTAGGTACAGCGGATGTGTATGGATGACAGTCAGTACTCACATACAATCAAGTGGACTGTATGCTCGTCTGCCGCCTTTTTTCTATAAAAAAAACTTCACCGCCGCTAGGTCATAAATAAAAGAAAATATTTCATATACAAATATTTAAAGTTTCATAGAACACTTAAGTAACTTAAAGCTATCCCTTTAGAAGACAGCATAATCGAAATACAATAAAGTAGTTAAATGACAATCCAAAGCGTTACGCGCACGAAGTGAGCGAGGGTCAGTCGACGGAGCATCAGGTGCCGATGGAGATGTTAACACGCGATTACTGTACCTACTGTAGTAATCGTTAGGTAGCCTTGCCGGGAGGGATTACATGCAGAAGTAGCACTTATTAGGTTGGCTTATAATTTTTTAGCCCCAACTTTATTTTTATAAAACTTTATTTAATATGTAAAAATTGTTAATGTTATACGACATATTCCTATATATACACTATTTGAGATTTTCGCGGATTTCACACATATTTATTTATTTAAACGCATATTTTCTACTTATCTATTTTACTCGACGTTTCGCTTAGGATGCACCAACCATGGTCACGAGCTGACTGAAAAGGCGGGTAGTCCACGTCGAGGGTAGTCCACGCATTTGGTCTTCATGATCCTGAAAGTTGCAGCAAACAACACTCACAATATCTGAAGTAGCGTCAGAGGAAAAATCACGAGATTAAATTTTATCAAATTTATTATTCCATGTCGAGGACAATTCTCGATAGAATTTCTTATGCTTTTTTATTTCAATTACTGCACGCACAATCCTGGAGAAATAAATAATGACAGTAACAGTGGAGAGGGATTTTTGAACTATGGAGTTCTATCCAGTGATTGATCCCAGCGTTGAGTACATGGTCCGCTATCGCCGAGTTATTCGTATGGCGATTCCTCACAGCTGCGATATGTACTATGACAGTTGCTGCTGCGATACGCTTTGTTTGGCCAATGTAAAAACTACCACAGCTGCAGTCTATCTTATCCTTTGGTGAAAGTAGGTTTTCCGCTACTTTGGAGGACGATGTACGATGTATATAGACGATTTCTTAATGGAGTATTTTTTTACTACTGTTCTAAGTTTGTCCGTCACTCCTCTAACGGGCGGCATAAATGCCCGTTGTCTGCTGACCTCAGGATGTCTTCTTTTTCTTCTATACGTCTTTCCTTACGATAGCCTTACGATACGGTTGTCTTCCACTCACTTTATCCGTCCATTCCTTTGTGTTATATTTGGTATCCATTTCGTTTAAGTACCATCCTCATGAACATATATATATATATATATATATATATATATATATATATATATATATATATATATATATATATAGCGTATATCATATATATATATATCATTACCATCTGCCGCCATCGCCAGTTACCGATTGCATCAACCATTCAAAATTGCGCTTCACTGTCAATAATAAATGTTGACAAGCATCAACTCGGTACTGCAGTTACTCGTAGGGTGGAGACAATTCACGGGGAATCCAAACGCCGTATTTTGATACTTTTCTCAACTTGTGCTAGTGTAAACTAAGACACTAAGGTTCTTAGTCTAACTTAGTGTTAGTGTGTTAGTCTTAGTGTGCTAACTTAAGTCCACCGATATAATTCTGATTACTGACAATTAGTGCGCGGTTTAGCCTATTTATACCGACACGAGATAATATTCTAGAAACTTCCAGAACGCTTTTAGAATGATTGAGATTTCGGGGCAAAAGTTTAGTCAGGCTAATATTGTTTTTTTAGTTTTGGGCATTTTATGGAACAGCGAATGTCATAATTACACAACTGTTTTATTTTCAGTACTTAGTTGAAGCACTATTACGTTGAACAATTTTAGCGTGGTCGTATCTCATTTTCTCAGAATTAATGAATTTTCTAAAAGTATTCACTGGTTTATTTTAATTTCGGGGATGAATATTAAACAGGGCACTTTGCTATTTATAATAATAAGTAGTTTTAAAAAAGTTTTATTGATTTTTTTCTTTTCTTCATATATGGCAATGATGCAATAAACACGTTCTGCCAGTGTCAAGTTTTCGTCATAATAAACAATTTCAAAGTGTAAAACGTATCCTGTCAATGTTCAGTACCGTCGAAGCAAGTCAGGAGTCTCTCCGTAAAGTGATAGTAGGTTTACTAAGGACAGACGACCTACTCTTTGGAGGCAAACGAAAAACGCAGTTCCACTTTTTTATTTGATTGTCATAAACACCACGCATGAAAAACACTTTGAAGTTTAATAAACTATCACTATTAAACCACAAAACGCCTAATACACATAATAGCCCATTCCCATCCCATCCTTTCCCTCCCCACTTCCCCAATCCATTCCTTAATCTGCAAAGGTAGGCAGCGCATCCGGGGGCGTGCCAACGTTTGTCATTCTGGACTGCTGTTGGCATGTATCGCGGATGTCTATGGACAACCGTATCCACTTACCATCGGGTGGACTGTATGCTCGTCTGCCGCCTTTTTCTATATAAAAAGAGACTAAACTAATACGAATATATTTTAATATAAGGTGTTTGTTTAAATTTCTTATGCGATTTTCATTAGACTAAATTCAAATATTTTTAAAATACTCAGATGTCTTGTGTTGCTAATGAAATAATTACATGGTAGACGATAAATGCTCCATTCAATTAGTACGCGGTTTATATAGTATGTCATTTATTTCACGAAGAAATCTTGGTTGGGTTTTAGGAGAAGGCGAAGAAGTCTTAGACAGTTACAATACCACGAGGCATTAGGCATGCGACTAGGCATGAAGTCCCCCCCCCTTAGTACAATGTTTCCTTGTGAATTAAAGTTTAAATAAATAGAAACCCAATTATTATCTTTCCTCTCGTGAAGGTTGGCTGGAAGACATGCCATGTAGCCCGTTATAATTTGTGCAATAAAGTGATGAATATATAAATAAACACTATTAAATAATAAATATAAATAAACACTATCAAATAATAAACGAAGTGGGAACTTATATTTTTCATATTTTGAGATGTTCAAATAAAATAACTCAAATAAAATTATGTATATAAGCCTAGCAGATATGACACTCGCGACTGTGACCAGGTGTTGTAATGCCATTAATATCAATTGAACATTGACCGTCTGCCACTTCATCCACCAATATAATTTGACCTACCTTTCTCCTCACTCTTTACTTTGTATTGATCGTCGAGGGGACACTAATATGGAGGTCATAGGTCATGATAAACTAGCTCAGAAATATTTTATGAACCGATATCCGGTGTCCGAAGAGTAATGCGATTTCATGAGAATAATGGCCCTTCCGTTTCGATGTCGTATTAAATGGTAAACGATACGTTTTGTGTTGCTTAATATTAAATGTAGGCCCACTTTTGACACTTTTGTTGGTTAATTAGACGTAACGGAAGGGCATTTGCGTGCAATGTGCATAATCTGCAATGGCAAGGACTATAATATAAAAAAATGCAATTTGATAATATTTTAAAGTCGTTATTTATAGATTTATTTATTTATTGTATATCGATTACAAAATAAATAGTTACATTGTTATATGTGCACATAATTAAAGGTGAACACAAGATTGACAGTTAACATTGAATTAAGTTAATAGCTTGACAGATTAACAATAATGTTGACAATATCATTGACATAGGTACTTATGAAGGTACCTGCCCAAGTATTATTAAGTACTTCGGTATTGTTAACCTAAGTTGTAGATATAGGTAAATAATTTTTATTTCATTCGGGTACAAACAGTACGTTATCTACCTATATTATATATGAAAATGAATGTTTCTTTGTTTGTCCCGTTTGCGATGAAACTTTGGTGAGTTGTTGTGCGCACGCGCCGCAAAGCTTTCTCAATTAGTACTGAATTACTTGAAGACCACGCGAACGAAGTCGCGGGCGACAGCTAGTTAATCATAAAATTAGTGTAGACACTAGTTAAGCTGTCAGCAGTTATTTAATTCTTACATAAATACTAACAGGTGAGTTGAATATGTAATAAAATTATACATATTTTAGTACAGTGAGAGTTTTTAAAATAATAGTCATACATACTCAAAAATTAGTCGCCACCAACAGCCAAAATTCCAACATACTAAGTATTGGAATTGGAAGTTACACCAAATCGGGCCACATTTATAAGAGACGTAATCATCAATCGAATTCGATGTTGAGATCTAGTAAATGTTTTTGGTAAACTGTTATTGTACATGGTATTGCAAGTAAGAAAGAGCTTGGCCGTTCTTTTACGCTTTTTGTAAAGGATGTATCAAATGTATTTACGCTTTTATATAGGATATTTAAAATATATTTTCAAGACTAAAGTCATGGATTCTGCTCATGATTCTGATTTATTTTTCATTAATCCCTTTCGGTGGAATTCACATTTACTACAGCTGGTGCAAGTTAATGAAAAGTCTGCAATAGGTACCTAAAGCATTAGCCAACCGAGTCGTTCGTACGATTGCAAACTTTTTAAGTTCCTAACGAGATGTGTATTTTAAAGTTCATTTTCGTTGCTCTGACTGAATGTAAAGGTTTGTGCTACAACACAACCCACAACGTTACACTTGCGATTGGCGCTACTGAACCGCTTATTGAATAAGTTGATAATGAGTCGCAAATGAGTTTGATAAATTCATGAACTTATTTATCCTCGACGTCTATCACTGACACCATTCACAATTAAAACTTACCACGCACTGCCAGTTCCATTTGCACTTCCATTAGACAATTCAGAGACAGCCCTAAATTCTGCCCTCACGCTGCCAGGGTCGCCACCACGCATGCAGCCGAGTGTAAGAGTCAATAAGGGCTGAAAATGAACGAGGGTCAGTATTTGTAGACGATCCGTTTGCCGAAACGCAATTATATTAAGATTACATATTTATCTCCGAGACAGACCGATTTCCTTTCGGCTTGTTTTTGGGGGACATTTTTCTGGAGCAGGATATTAACGGAGTTGGTAAAACCATCATTTTTTTCTAAATAATTGTAAACTGCATTTGTTGTCTACGTCTGCGCAAAATAAGAAAGAACAACGAACTACTGAAAGAATATGCGTACACGGGTGTTATAATCTAAATATTGATGAGAATAACTAGCGGTGCCAGCGACAACGTTCGCGTAAACTTGTGGTACCAGTGGGATCTTTATAATTGAACAGAATAAAAAGTACCCTAAATGTTAACCCAGTTTATACGTTATATAACTGTGCCAAGTTTAATTAAAATTCGTTCCGAGATTTTTGCGTGATACGCGTTCAGACAGAACGATAAATATTCCAAAAAAAAAGTTGATTTGGGCGTTGCATCACATGCACTTTACCCTGAAATGTAGTGCTGGAACCTAACGCCTACCGGAGGCCGCGATGCTCTTAATTTATAATATTTTATTTGACTGCACATCCGGTCAAACTTCGAAGCAACGTTTCGTGACAGACAATTTTCTTTATTTTAGTAATGCCTATATGGCCAGCACGAGGTTGTATACGTTGAGTGAGCGTTCCGTCATCTATTCCCAAACAATAAATCATTCAGTACACAGTCTCTTCCGGCTCAAACAACGTCTATATTTGTTGATCTAATTGAATGAACAGTTTAAACTGCGTCAAATACTATTTATTGAATGAATTCATAATGAGCTGCAAGGGAGGTTTGTATAGATGATGATGGGGTGGTAACATCTCTATACACATACGTTGTCCGAGTCCAGCCGTCTGATCCCCAATATTGATTCCCCGGATCACCGGCTGTCTGAGGTCTTTCCCGATCTTATCATTGTTTTAAATGTCCCTATACAGCAGCAATACAGGGTACTACGAGTATAGCCGAAAATTTGATTTAGTGGTTTATGTAGGATTTCGTGGTGGATAAACGAAATATGTTAAGTAAAGATGGTGTTGGGGTTACTACCCTAGGAGTATGATATAATTTGGTTTTTATAGACTATCCTGTTATACACAATACTGTTACTCGGATTTTTTGTACTATAATTGTATTTTGATTTACTGGTTACTATAATTTTATTTACTATTATTTTACTATAATTTACTATAATTGGTTGAAGTGGATCGATTTGCTGTTCTAGATATTTTATTTTGTATTAGGTATTAATATCATCTAATAATACGTGGCCGTGTGGTGTCGGCTGGCCTTTAGAATAGCACCACCCCATCTCTCCCGCTGCCACAAGTCCTGAGAATCTACATCAACTCTAAAAGAGTGGACTCGCCAACAAGTTTGGCCAGCGCAGCGTGGCGTTTCATGACCATACATATACATTGTCTTGTGCATGAGTAGGTCATGTGCGGCAGTGGATGATAAAAGAACCGGTTACGATTCTGTACTAATACCACGAGTTTTTTTAACAACAATTGTTGGCTCAAATACGTGAAAGTTACTCGTATTTTATTTGTTTATAAGAATCACTTTCTCTTGCCTGTCGTCAGATAGTTATATTCAACATCCAGTTCTGATTTTTGATACTGTTACCTATTTTCTCCTTATCACCCAAAGGTTTCCCGGAGGAGATCGCTTTGGCGATAAGGCCGCCAATTATACTTTTCGTGTTACCTTAAATTGTCTTTTTGCAACATGTGTCGGTGTACAATAAAGAATTTATCTATCTAGTTCGATTATAAGTCTATCCACCCACATGATCCTGTCAGCAAGCAGCTGGCTGTGTTGGGAAGTAGAAGTAATTGTTATTGGTTAATAGATAAGCAGTTTTAACTAATTTATTTGTTGTACTTGGTTGTAGGAATGATTTAATTCTTTTAGTTTATGTTTAAGGGGTGCAAATATAATTTCTTCAGGTAGCTTGCTCCAGTCTTTTACCAGGTAGTATCAGGTAAATTGTATTTTCTAGGATTAATGTTAGTCTAAATTCCATGTGAAATGCCATCTCGGGTGAATAGAATGGTAGGTACATCCTAATGTCCTGTCTATATTTTAATTGTTTCTGTCTTAAATAACGATTTACATTAACTAAATCTATTAAAAATTAACTTATTAAAAACTGGAGTATGAAAGACCAAATTAAACATAAAATATATATAACTGGAACAATAAACAAAAATAATAAAAATAAAAAGTTGAGTCCATTATAATAGATAGATAGATCTACTTATTATAATATAATATAATTATAATATCTACCTACTATAATTATACTATCTTGTATCTCCCTACTAGGTGCTCAATATATACCTATATATTGTTTCTATAGTATGAAGTATGACGTAGTATGAAGTGAGACAATCAAATATCATAAGAATTCCTGTTTTTATTTGTAGCCGAATCACGACCGTAGTCCCCTAGTTGAACAAGTGATCTATCTATGTTGCCTTCCCTAAACAAATAAAGTGAAACATTTCAAGCGTTTGATTTATAAGATGTGTCGGTTCATTGCGTCGCCAACAAAGCCACCACTGTGTCGTCCTGTGTATAATCGCCACATGTCATGGGAGTCGATCGCAATGATTACACGAGCCGTTTGGTTATAAATTGTCTCTAATTAATCTAATAAAACCTTTGTTTACCTATCTGTCGTAAATGTTTGATATATTTAGATTTGAGGACAATTATTATTGCGGCGTTTGTATCCTTTAACTTTTTACTTAGGTGCCAACTACACGAGCGAGTCTTTCGTGGCGACATCCGTCGTGTGTGGACGAGCTCCGCGATAGCCATATAATTAGTGTTGAAATCAGTGGCACAGGCCAGAATATCGCCGCCAGACTCGCTCGTGTACTTGACGCCTTAGATTAATAGCATATCTAATCAAGGGCGTAGTCAGGATTTTATACGTAGAGTTACAAGCAAATATTTTCTAGTTATTTTAAATAGAAATGTGAAATGCAGAAAGTCTGTTCTTCCCTATGCCGGGGGGAGAAGTGTCCCACCCTGCCCCACCTTGGCCACGCCCAATGCCTAACTTTCATTTTCAGAGATGTGGTATCGAATCTCGAACTCATCTTGGATACACCACTTCTAAATCACTACAAAAACAATTAGTGGTTGTACGAGTAGTTGGTAGTTGTGTAGTGTCAAGTGCACAAAAGTAAGTACGGTTATGTTAGATTGGGACTGTGTATGGTTCACTGCCTTTGGCTAGCCAGATGTAGAGTCTATCGGCACCATCTCAACCATTGCTAACTACGTGTCTGCGGTTGCCGTCAGGACGGACTGCAAGTATGTAGTCTTTGTTTCCACATTATATTAGTAAATGTCATAATTTAGGAAAGTTAACATTGTAAAAGATTTGGGAATAAGTAGATATTATTTGATGAAAATTTATCGTTTCGACCACATTACAGTTCCACTATAGGTAGAGCGAATAAATTACTTGGTTTTGTGATACGCACATGCAAACCTTTTAAAAGTGTCCTACCATTTAAATTTAGTACTGTCAATTCGTGTACATTGTTCGATTATATGGTCACCGATGTATCAAATACTTACACATTAATAGATTAGAAACAGTGCAAAGAAAATTTGTCCGTTACTTTTGTTTAAAATTTGAGAATAATCCGACACTAAAATGTTATGAGGATAAATTAAAATTTTCGAACGTCAAAGCTTATACTCGTAAGTGTGGCGTAAAATCAGTTCATTAAATATATTACATAAGATCATGAAATGACCTTTTAGATGGGGATCTCGTGCGGCATCATTTTGAAGGCACCGAATCGCCCCGTACGTACTCAACAACTATTTGACATACCACGGGCTCGCAATAATGTTTCTTACAATAATCCATTCTATAGAATATGTCGATATTATAACGATCTTGATGACGAGTTTGTTATAATCTATCTAAATAACGGTATTTCAAAATTCTGTTGGATAGATATTTTCCTTTTAGAGAGATTATATGTAGAGAGTTTTATTGTACCTAATAAATAATACATTTCTGTCCGTCTCAAAACAACGATTGTAGTTTTTAATCGGTTCTGAAGTGATGTATGTAAGTTGAATTTAATTTTGCATTTGTATCCATTTATACTGTAACACCAATTAGAAAATTCATTAGTAGATACGAGTATGTTATATACACCATCAGTACTACCTAGGTACATATTATATTCCTGATTTTCCATTACCAAGCCATTAGGTGAAATTCTTCGTATTATAGACAGGTTTTTCCCGTCTATAACACGAATGTTTCCAATGACACTTGGCGATTCGGTGGGCTCATCGAGTCGATATTAGAGAATGAAAAATAAGGTAGATACAATTGGACACAACCACGCCCTCCCACCACATTCGCACATTTGTCGCGCTCGAGCGAGCGATTGACGCGATTCACATGCGATTGATTTGTAGGTCGACATACAATCAACTTAAATTGAAAATTACTTTGGTCTGGGTTCACCGTGCCATCACATAACACGACTAACTTTATAGTATCTGTCACTGTCGGCAAAATATAATGTGTTTTTTATGATGAGATAGAAAACCTTATAAAGCATAGTTCTATTATCGCGGTGTGATATGTCGGAGTAAGTTCACGTAATTCGTGATTTCATTAAATCCTTTGGGATCTCGTGAAAATTCAGGATAAGACAGTCTCTTTACGCGATCTTACGGAACGAATCTAATGATTTTGGGAAGATACAAACTGCATGTCAAAGACTTGTAATGTTGACAAAGTATAATAGTTTACTGATGTGAGTGCCAGAACAAATCCTACGGGTTTTGTAACTATAACTTTTGATTTACGTATTCATTTTGTCATTCCTCGTGTGAAGAATTTTGGATTTGCATAAGATATTGGAGTGTGGTTTGAAATAGGCTACATGTCGAGGAAACAAACTTTGTTTGCTGGCTCGTTTCATCTTCAGCAAAATGTTAGTATGGTCATAAACTTAAATAATAATAAATATATTAATTATCTAATGGTATGGTGTGGAGGGTAATATGAGGACTTAGTTATTGTTAACTGTAGTACATCACTATTTCACAGTTTATGATGGTTCTGATTTGTCCCTGCAATGGTAACAGGAAACGTTTGTAACATAGACATGGAGAAACAACCACCAAATTGACGGTTGCGACGCGAAATGACAGCTTTATCATTCACCAAGTGTGACTGAGGTGTCGTACAATAATAACTTCGGTGCATGGCGGGTAATTTGTTTGTTAGGTATATGTTTAAGTGCGATTATTTCATTCAACCGTTTATCGACGGAAGTCTTTTGCGGGGTCATCGTTCGCTGTGTGAATTAACCGATGAATGTGAAGGAAAATTATGTTCTATGTCATCGACAATCAGCATTTGTCATTAAAAATGAAGTTTTCTCATGGGATGGTGGGAAAATATTGCCAATATAAATAAAAATAGCGCTGTCATGTCGTTGTCGAATTCGAATGCACCAAATTAGATTTTATACTTACATTGTAATGAAGAACTGTTGAGAACTGTAAGGTGTTGCTTTCCCGCGAGTTGCTGTCCTAGGAGATAGGATTATAATTATAAAAACTGTGCTTGGAGCATTAACATTAGCATTAACCCTGTTTTTTGGCTATTTACAATGCAGTTTTGATATAAAATTAAAATGATGACATTATTCAATAATGTCCCTCTAACATTTTTGTTGTAAATTAGGTATAAGGATGTCTTTTATTATTTTCTATATTTCATTCACTTTTTACTTTAAATATCACTAACTGAGTATCTAGATTTTTATTTTGATGATAGATTGTCTACTTCTTTGGCTGTCCGTGAGCATATACATATGTATTATTGGTGCTGGCAGAATATCAGTGCCGTGGATTATCTGCAGCGTTTGCGAGCCCGTTACATTTTGTTGTCGCGACACACAATATATTTAGTTATTTAATGTATTCACTGTACATATGTAGTTGTTGTGTTGTGATAACGAATAAATATATTTTCTTTCTTTCTTTTTAATTGTGTTAATTACAGGTTTGTTTAACAGATGTTACAAGCGTAGTAGTTACGATCTTCTTTTAATATAGGTAGTGTACTTATTACTTGGTACTACAATTTGAAGCAGATTCAAAATAAAACAATATTTAGAAAATTTTATATGATATTACGACTATAAAATAATATTAAGTTAATCGGTTAAATTAAATCGTCATACCAATATAGTTAACACTTATTTGTCAGTAGGTATGGTTTAGCTTAGTTTTGAAATTCATTAAGATTCAATTGTATCTTTTACTTTGTTATTAATTAAATTCATTATTTAAAATTTCGTAAACGATTTTCAAGTAAAGTCGTGAAGGGTTACGTGAAAAGTAATGTGAAATTTGCATTTTTATGACTGAAATTCGTAGACCACGTAGGTAATGCAGGAAGCAGTCACCTTACAAAATCGGCGGCATTACATTACATCATTTCCCTTGCCTCGTGTTGTAATAAAAAGCTGTACAAAAATAATAAATTTCCACCATTTCCATTCAATGGGCGCGTGTTACAATGTTTTCCAGAAGTGCTAACAGTTTCTGTGTAATACAAGTGTAATGCGTACTAACACGGCAAATTAATGCACAATCGAAACATTAAAATTTTCACATGATTATATATGTTATCAAACGATCGAGTATTGTTTATGCTGGAACCACAAAACTTTAGAAAACATATTTTTTATAACGGTTAAATTTTCTTGCAACCATGTTTGTTGTTCTTGTTCTTGTTGAATCTTTGATTGTTATGTAAATGGGTTTACTCATGATTTTATTTATTTTAAAGCCGATATTTTGCTTCAGATATATAAACCGTGGCCATGGTGGAATTGATTTAAGATCTTTTGTTATTAATCTTTTTTTAATACTCGTTCGTTTCTTAAACGTTTAATTAGCATCCAAATGCAAGGCTTTACCCCAAGAAATGGGCGTTATAGGTATCGGGGCGTATTATAGGTATAGTAATCGATCGACAGTAGTCCCCATGGATTACTGTCGATCGATTACTATTGATTTTCTAAAAAAATATGACTATAAATACAGGTCATATGTGCTCAGAGATTCAAATTGTTAGTGTCACCGAAGTACCAGCACCAGGTGGAATGTATGCACGTTTGACGCCTTTTTTCTATAAAAAAAAAGTATCTACACGTATTGCTGTGTGAACGTTTAGATATTGTATTTACTACTTTTTGTAATTCAGTACCTACGTATGGAATAGACTTCAATGTTTTTGTACTGGGGGTTTACTAAATCTATATAATATCCTATTTGTAATTTACACAACCTCCGATGGATAAAATCGAAAAGATCAGAGAAGGAACTGCCGGCAGGATTATACCAATTATTATTGAGCTTATGGTTAAATATTGTTGTTGTTATTATTGAGCTTCATATTTTGCTTCAAACAAACAGGAGCGGACGCTGGTACAGACGAAAGCGCGTCTTTTAAAAATGCACTGTAACTCTGATGTAGGTAGGTACACATAACATGATCATAGTGGTAACAACAAACAACGCGCTATGTTTCAGGTCTTAAGTTATTGCGTTCCACGAACATTTGCTTAAACTACATTTTAAAGACGTCTCGCTCGATATCGGCAATCATTTTTCCTCATTCTTTATAGGTAGGTACTGTTAAAGTATCATAATACTTCCCCGATCAGCTCCACAGCTCACCCTGTGCATTACGATGCGGCATCAGCAATAAATACAGCACAATTAGAGGTTATAGAACGTTCTCTCCTGTCGGTTAGCGTTAAATGAGGATCGACAAAAACCCTGCAGTGGTACCATAGTAACTCGTTTGTATTGTCATGAGCTGTCATATTTGTATTTCTATAAATCTATAGAGAAAATAAAAGCTGTTGGTAAAAAATAATTCAGATTAATGTTGACAGCCACGCGCACAAAGACAGATAAAATTATGTTGTACCTAGTCGCCACGATACTGTTGTTGCAGATGTGTTTATAATCTAATATTTATATCATTCCATATTCCAAATCTTTTCTTGCCGTACTCACCTTATGACCAATTCTTTCGCTGCGCAGCTGGTAGCCTGACTGGAACGTTTTCCCAACTTCACCATCCGGAAATCTTCAAACGAAAAGGCTTTTTCTTTATAAAAAGGCTTCGAGAATATTACCGCTCCATTTCTCATTACTACTGGTTCAGTCTCTCCCGCGGACCGCCACCACACACGCTCTACTGCTCTTCTCGTTCAGCCACTACCGGCGTCTTTCTTCAAGTCGTCAGTCCACCTGGCTGGAGGACTTCTCATGCAGCTCTTCTCGGTACGTGGTCTCTATTCGAGGACTTGTCTACCCCGAAAGTTATCTGTTCTGCGACAGATATATGCCCGCTGCCACTTCAGCTTGCTGATTCTTTGAGCTATGTCGGCAACTTTAGTCTTAGTCCATTCGTGAATTACTGTTCGTAGTAACACAACATTCGCCACGAATGTGCAGTTCGCATAGCAGACAACTGCCGCGTTTTGTGGAGAATCGATTCACTTACTACTTACTAAGTGTAGTTATAATTTTATATTGTAATGCGTTAATTGATAAAATCTATACAAGCATGTATATTTATTAATTACTGGATCAGTAAGTAGACCACAACACCAGTAATTATAGCCGGTCACAAAGTGTAGAGTAAGTACGAATATGTCTAGAGATAATAAGAAGTATGTGTTAAGTTAGAACATAAAGTATGTCGACGCTTTAACAGTGGACTTCTAGTTTTGACTTTGAAAATTGATTCTTATTGTAAATGTTATCTGCATCTACGTATTTAAGTGCAATCTGATCGAATGAGAGACGTAAAAAATACTTGGTTATTTTGTATTTTTGTATTATTTTGTATTTTGTATTTTGTATAATTATAAGCAGTTATAATTGTAAGAAACAGTTATTATAAGTAGGATCATAATGCCAGATCATTTGAATCAATTAAAAACGGTTATTCATCTATGTAAGTTATTGGTTATTCATATCTGCAAGACTCAAACTAGGTACTTCAGCATGGAAATTTGTCCAAAAAAAATGTTATAGACATTGATAACGGACGTAGATTGATGTAAAATAAATATCATAATCTCTGTCTCTCTTCGTCTAGTGAACGATTTTGCTGAAACCTATTTTTCTGGTAAACATTCTACTTTAGCAAGTGATTGGTTCAGGCAGCTATATCCAACCAGTTCTAGGATAATTCGATCTTTGTTTTGCTAACTCTAAAAATGTGTGACAATAGTTAAATATTAACGGAACTCCCATAATTAACGATATAAATTCTACAATTAATACATTCTATTTTGAATTACCAAACGATTATGCTAATCTTATCTCTAAATAATAGAATAACAAATTGGTTTAGATTTTTTACGGTTCGGGTAGGGTACACGCTGCAATCCCACTGCCGCTGGGCGCACTCGACTAGCCAAGTAACCTTGTTCATACAGAACCATAAAATGTACTTCATTTTCCACTTAATCTAATCTGAACGCGTCATCCACGTCTATGCAATAAAGTATCTCGTAATAAAGTATGTAATTAGAGGTACGGTAATTCATAAACGTGGATGACGCGTTCGGGTGCTTCCGGATTAGCCGATGGCCAATGTTTTCGTAATGTATCTGTACGTGTTTTGGTAGTGAGCAAGATATGCCAGAGTTCATTCTCAACAGATCCTACCCTATCCCTCCCCATTTTTTATGGGGAAAAGCTCCCCATCAGCTTTTTAGGTAGGCAGCGCATTCGGAGGCGTGCCAACGTTTGCCATTCTAGCTAATGTTGTCATGAATCGCGGATGTCTATGGATGACAGTATCCACTTACAACCAGGTGGACTATTTGCTCGTCTACCATCTAATTTCAATAAAAAAAAAAACAAATGTTCAAAGATGTATTTTTCTCAACAAGAAGCTCTTTAAAACCTTTTATTTCGTTTCGATTGTGCCCTATTCACAAATAAATTATAGCGGCGTGTCCACAGCGGAGCGGAGCGGCGACAGATCGCACCAATTTGAATATTAATAGCAGCAGCGACGCGTGAAAATTGACGCTGGCTACCTACCACGGCAAACGAAACACTGGAAGAGGCTTCATAACAATGTAGTATTTTTTGTAGAGTACAATATCGTAAGCACACTGAGCGAGAGTAACAGTTTAGGAGGTAGAAAAGCCATCACGATCTTCGGCGTACTTCTTCAAGTCGCCAACGATGTCTAATTATTATTTTTAAATCTTTTGTAACATAATTTTGGGCTCGACCTAAGAATGTAGCTCTCTTCTTGTATTACTGGTCCTTTTAGGCCACTTGTCAAAGATTGATAGGCTGATGACTAAAGCGGATTCTCCTTGAATTTTTAGAATATGTGACAAAATGGAAACATCAAGCATCCAGCTTCTTTGTAAGTGGCTTGCGTCATTTAATTATCCTAAACACTAAGATGCAGCAGGCTAAACAGGCATACAAAGGTGCAGGAGTTTAGAATAGAAAGTTTAGAAACTAGAAAATACTCTCCAGGGCTTACCGTGTTCGGTGTGCTAGTTATATCTATGGTAATCTGGGACACAGGACTGGATCATTTTCTCAAAGTTACTGAGGTGTCAATACAACCTCAATAGTAATCCGTCAATAAAAGCAAAACAGCTTATGTTTTCATTTGCATTAGCAGTTAAGAATCAGCAAAACAATATATGTAAAGTGCGCTCATTGGACTCTTCCAGCATTGACATATTGCGTTTCTATGTAATCTCTGGAGCGCATCGCGACAATGTGGCCGCGCCCTTAGACCATTGATGGCCGATGCATAAATCAAACGCTAATAAATAAATATCGCTGTTCACTCGCTTCCTGTACCCAATAATGCGATGTGAAACTTTAACGATGCTCGAAAACGTTGTAATATAAGTAATCACGGTGTTAATAGATATTAAGAACAGAAAGTATTTGCATGTTGTTCATAGGGTTAATAGTAATAATTAAGAGGTGTAATATAAGAACTTACACGGTGTTAATAGATATTAAGTGATAAAAGGCTAAAACTCCGTTATGATGTTAGCATGGGAAGTGCAGTGTGGGATGCTGTTCGGCGAGACGCGAGGCGGGCCAGCGGCTTGAAGGAGTTCGCCGGTGATGTCTGGATGAGCCGAAAATCGTGTGTAGCGGTGAGGCCTGTATCCAGTAATGGAGAGATATGAGAGAGAGAGGCCTATATAGAGAGGCCGGTTGGGTTTCCGTGGCGGCTCCCTCCCGTCGAAGCGACTGTGATAGCGAAGTTCAGCGCTTGTGATAGCGACTTTGTTATTCCTTAGCTGCCGCTTACAACACCCGCTGTCTGTGGATTACAAACTGTGGATAATACGCTAATAATTTGAAGCCATGTCTGCAAAGTGTGTCGTGATAAGTATGGTAGGTATACAATATCTAGTGTTGACAACATTGGAAGTGTTCAACGCACTATATCGAGGTGTGTGCAGCGCGGGCGTTCGTCGGCGCGTGAAAATGGTCGCATTGTCGCACGGCCAGCGCCGTGACCGCGCGGCCGCACCCGTGGCCACGACATGTCACGGACGTGATCATTACATGATCACACGTTAGAGAAAAGAAATAATGTAATATTGTATTGCTTTCTTGCATACAAGGTTTGCCAATGCCCTTATAGTGCTAATTACTATACACGGCTCTCTCATTTCGGATTACTAACATTGGTAGCGCGTTGGAAGGTTTCGTGAATGGTTTTGTTGCCCTAAATATTAAATGGCTCCTTGTTAATACCCGAGGTGGTAAACCAAATTCGCCTTGCTGTTCCTCGCTCTGTCCCAAGATATCCTTTTAGCAAGTAATTAGTACCGCTACCGTATAAAACAAACCTGGGTAAATTTTCGTCATTAAATCGTCTTCTGAATACTTATAACGAGTTGGATTCTCATGACATCGACATCTTTAATGATTCTTTGGCAAGTTTCAAGCGCAAAAATTTAGGTAAATTGTAGTCGGGCACTTTTTTTTGCATTTGTTAAATTAAACGGTTTAACGTTCTAGTAAACTGTAATTTAACCTTATTTAATTGGATTTACTCGTATGTCCATCCCATTTTAATTTTGATTATAGTCGTATTTTATCAAACTCACATGCATTTGGGTTGAACTTGTATGCACCTGTTAAAATATTGCACACAGTATGTTGAATTTAGAAGTTTTTATCATTTGTATTTATTGTGTAAAAAATATAAATAAAATACATAATAGATATGTAACGAAATTCAGGAAATGGGTGTAATTGAGAACTGTAAATTGGTGGATGATAACTTGAAAACTGCCAATTGCAAGCGAGGTCACAAAGAAAAAAAGTCACAAGTGCATTTAGATGACATTCGAAAAAAATGCAAAAAAAATTGATAAAATTTTCATTAATTTAAAATGAAGTTATAAACTTGGTATTTTGGATAAAACAAAACGAGTAATCATTGTCTATTCTCCGTGTTTATTTTTTGAATGTTACTATTGCTTTTACTTGTCGGGAGGGCAGCGTGCAGTGGCTGCAGTGCCTGCAGTATAGCATTATATCCAAGAAGAAGAATACAATGTTGCCAATGTATTGTACATAATGTGGTTTATCCGCAGCGTTTGCTGAGACACTTCCATTTTGCTGTCGCGACACACAATATACTTAGATATTATATATATCTTTATTCAATGTATGTACGTATGTAATTGTGGTGTTGTGATAATGAATAAATATATATTCTTTCTTTCTTTTCTTTCTATTATGAGTATTTCCCGAGAGACAAACGTAATAAATCACAGTTTATACGTGCAGGCTGTGTCAAATGAATTTCCGAATACTGAAACCATTCTTGACATATCATAAAATTCTATTCTTTTCATTAAATTTTCATGTGTATTTGCTGAATACATGCATACATACAGCAAAATGTAAATTTATTTACTATAAAAGAATATGTTAATTAATTCAAAATATTGAATAGAATCCATGGTTTCAGTCTTCGGGAATACTTTTGACTCATTCTGTATATCCCCAGAATACAAACCACAGTCTACATATTTAATCAAATGTCTGAAGTGCAAGCAATCAGTGGCGGACACTGTCTAAACGCATTCTACCCGCATTCTTGCACTCCCCTCGGTGCTGATATTTAATTTTGATACGAAAGCCGTGACGACCGCGGACGAATAAATCTTATCCGCCATCTACTGGCCAATATGACCGCGAAATATTGGCCGTTGCGAATCCTAGATGAGCGAACACACTATGAGGTTTTTTAAATTATCTCCATAACTGGTATAAGTCCTCTAGGCTTTAGAGGGACTGGGCTAAACACGTCCGCTGAATGTACGCAGAAAACTAGATAAAAATTGCCACAATTAGACGTCGGCGTATAATAAATAATAGATAGGCAAACAAAACTGTTGACCGAACAATCTGGAAGCACATGTACCTCAGTGGCCAAAATTTGAATTGTGTATAGGATTGTGGAGGATAAAAACGGAGTCCGTTGCCTAGCAATGGATACACTTTGAGCCTATTTAAAAATGTGTTATAATAATAATATAGCGGGATGACCTCGATACTTTCAGTGAAGGATTGTTAAAGGTGGCGGCTGCAGACTGAAGGGCTTGGAAGAGAGTGGGGGAGGTTATATAGAGTGATTAAACATATAGATTAAAGATATTCTACTTATTTATATTAATCATTTTACATTTTTAATCACGATCTATGCGATGACGGTAAACATCATGAAAAAATATCATTAAGAACCAAATCCCTATTCTGTGATCGTTACAACATTGTGAATATGTAATAATAATATCCTGGAACGTTTTTGTAAAGGTGATTTCGTAATGATCACCATCTAAGATTTTGAAAAATATTTGATAGGTAGGTATCGTAACTGAAATAACGCCTGTGTTTTTGCAGCTCTAAAATTGCTCTTGTCACACGAAGCAGTATAAACTATTATCAAATACGGCAGTTCATCTACTAAAACCAAAAAGCATCCACTGTGTACTGCTCTAGAACACTTGTCCATTTTTATCACTACTCCATATTACACAAACAAATTTTGAACCACAAAAACATACCACTAAAATATATTTTCCATTATCATAACTTGCAATTTGAAGTAAATGGTAGTGGAAATTATGTCTTATGTTTTCAGTGTATGGTCTGGAAATGCAACTGCCTATAGAAAGGCCTAAAAGTATGAATAATCTGATTATGAAACAAGGAAAATTGTGCCCTATTACTCTATATTTTAGTCTGCATTTGCATGACTGGCGAGGACTGGTTTCACCCAGCCCCAGGGATTCGCATGGAGCATTTAGTTCCGGTTTTATTTGAATTCACCAACATGCCTTGTGACAAATATTTGTACTTTTATTGTGGTTCTGGTGTCGAATATTAAACGTTTTTATTTGATGGTAGATACGGATATGGACACGGCCGATTGTTGGATTTGCGACAAACGACGCCAATTCTAATGTTGGGGTGTGAAGAGAGTAAGAATTTCCAAGACATTACTCGTACATTTACTTACTTGTAAGAATAGCCTACCTACATAAATTTGTTTCAACATTGAGAGATGTTAATAGGTGCGATTTTGACATATCTCTTGATAAAATTTTAAAATGTTTTGTCAGTTCAGTCAAAATGGTCCGGGGTCTCAAAAGACAAGTCTCGGATATAAGTAGGTGGCCGTTAAAATTTTGCAGCTGAGATCAACAACGCGGCGCGTTTTTAACGAAGCTCTCAGAGGCGAAGTTTAATCCATTGTATTTCAACTAATAAAGGAGGAATGCTTTGGCTGAATACGTTTTACTTTAGGTTTAATAAGTGTACGGCAGAGGTTTGGTGGCACTCGGCTTGGCAACGCGTGACAATTTTATCGCTGCCGGCGACGACGCGTCGCTTCCCAGGGCCTGTCACACCAAACGCCGCAAAAATCGAGCAAAACAGTGACAATTGGTGCATATCCCCGACGAATTATCCCTCTTCGGCGCCTTTGTCCAATTGAAGCTTCCTTTATTTCACCATTTTTGCCCTTTTTCCATTCTCATTTGGTTATTTATCTCTTCTTTTTAGGCTCGGACAATGAGCCGGCCGACGCTCATTATTTCGTCGCTGGTTTAGCACGCGACCCGCCACTAAATCTCCAGCGGAATTCTAGCGAATTACCCGATGAACATGGCCCGTTTTTTCGGGTGATTGATTGGAGTAAAAATTACTTTTTGTTTTTTCGTCGACACTACGCTCACGGAGATTCGCCCGCTAATATCGAAGGGTGCGATCCCGAGATGAATTGACTTTATAAGCGTCTGAGATTGATGTCGGCGTTGAAAGACATATATCGGGGTAGTAGAAGCCATTAATTTGGCGTATCGTGGCAGATAATCTTGCAGAGCAGAGCTCGGCAGTTCTCAGTAGCCGTCGGAAATAGACCGGGCCACCCGGCGCGGACGTCCCACTCAGGCGCATACGAATGCCCAATTGCAATTGTTGTGAATAATGCATATAAGAGCTTGCCTTCTGTGACCTTTAATATGTTTGGTAACCTTGAGTTCAAGTATGTCACAAAAGGTCATTGAAGAATTATTCAGATATTAAGAAACAAAATATGACGACTTATCAAATAAAATTCACAGGGAACAGTTGCAGTCATTGACCCAAGTGCAGTGGATTGCCTCAGTTTATATTATCTTTGACTATTATATACATCAGAGAGGTTTATGTTTACACTTTATTGTTTAAATGTTATAAGACATTGTCTCTCAGCCAACCTTTATGCTATTTAATGATGGTGTGGCCATTTGTCAGGCCGCGACGTATAAACCTACCTATAGCTCGTCTTCAACTACCACCTATCTGACTCCTGCACGGTGTTAGCAATTTGTCTAAATTAAAATAGTCACAGAACAACAACAACAAGACAAATAGAACAAGTTTTTAACACTGTGCAGTAGTCAGGTAGGTACTTGAAGACAGACTATGAGCAATGTACCTACTAAATGTGGCCAACATTTAAATTTACCTGGACAATGTTGATTTTGCACACTTTACAAATCAAGTCCAATAATCTACATTATTCTACATGACCTGTTAACTTCCTTGAATTCCCGGTTGCGAATATTTAATTAATTTAAAATCTATATAAAATAACATCTAGGTAGTATGGATATTTGTTGTCTTTTACTTTTTATTTATTCTTGTGTGGTATTCCTAAAAACAGCACTGGCGAGTGGCGATCCATTATGCATGATATGCAACTATTGTTTTCTGTACTAAACAGGACATTATATCTAAATTACTGGACGATTAGTTTCTCTGTAAATCGACTTTGTATGCAATTGGACTGCAGTTCTTGCAAAACAATTCAATAGTGTCCTAAAAAAACGGATGCAGTGAATTAGGCAAGGGCGTAGGCAGGATTTTATTCAGGGTGGGGCAAAAGCAAACAATCTTGGGTGGGATAAAGCAAACGATTTTCTTATAATTTAAATAGAGGTAGTGTACTGCAGAAAGTCGTTACTTATTCTTCCCTATGTCAGGGGGGGGGGGGGGGAGCACCCCAACTTGCCACACCGTGGCTACGACCATGAAATTAGATACCTACCAGTACTAAGGATGTTAACACGGGCCAACATTGCCTTCCTAAGGAGAACAGGCGTTAGTAATATTCTTTAACGAAAGCATAAGTAACATTCTATTTGGAAATTAAATGAAAACAAGCTTGTTGACAATCTGCAATAGTTTAATACAACTTGTAACCGTCGCCACGCGTAATGGATCATTTATACAAGAAGTTTCTCGAACGATTCCGGAGAGAATATTGGTATACGATTCTCGTATTTGACCAAACTTCAAACGATTCCCGCCTGCAACTGTATAGATGATAACAGTGATCACTTGATGTTAACGAAGTTTATTTTAGTTTTTGACCCATTTTCTCGCCTGCACGCGTTCGAGAAACCCTTCTTGTGTAAATGAGCTTTACCGAAAGTTTATGGAATGTGAAAGAAATAAGATCATTCGTTACGTACGACGAGGTGACAGTGACAGGTTGTATTAAATTGCAGATTCTCAACAAGACCGTTTTACGGTTTTATTTGAACCATTTTGACGGTAATTAGAGATCGTCGGATGTTCTGTCAAAACTTTCAATTTTGTGTTTTACCTCATTTTACATTTGCGATGTCTGTACGCACCTTAACAAGACGTCCAACATCTTATCTTCCATCATATTTTACGTGCACGCTGGAGTTGCGGTGATGTTACCAGCACCTATGAGTACCTACCGTCAGCGTCACGTTGCTATCTGTCGTGCCGCGTGCACAACACGTCACGACTATATAGAACGTGAGTTGGATTGCCCAATCACATAAACAGTTGTGTTCTAGACGTTTCGCTAAATTTTTAAGTTGTAATGGATTTAGGCATAACACAGATTAGGCATATAAGGGTTTATATTAAATACCCGATTTCTAGTAAGTCTAGGTTAACAACGTCATCCATCATTGTCGATAGTCGATTGTCGTCATCGATTGTAGTTTGCCAAAGAACTTTTAAATGTATGCTGCCGAGTTCCTATGTAAAAGTATCTATTGACCAAGTATCGGCTCATTTTAACATATTCAAAAGCGGCTAGGTAGCACCAACCACAAATATAACGTTGTAGAACAAATCTGTTCGTTCAGTTAGAGAAATGAAATTACCATAATAACTTGTTTACGAATGCATAAAAAGTTTGTAATCGTGCGAACGCTCGTTTGGCCAGTGCTTTTTGCGCCTGAGTCTGAAACATAATTCGAATTATGAAATTTCTAAAGTTAATGAGGAGATTAATGTAGGTACTAAAAATTTACCACTTTGCGCATTAGCGCAAACCATAACAATTTAAGTACATACATAATAATAATAATTCTAATATGTTTTGTTTATCTTGGCTTACAATAAAAGTTTATTTAACAGCTGGTCTCCTATCAACAATAAAGAACTTAAAGGTGCCTATCTTATTATCGTCAAATATTTCTGTCTTACTAGCCTTATAATCACTAAAAATCAAAACGATATAAGCGGATTTTCAATTTCTCAAAAGTATCCGAATAACATGGGGTTACACAACAAAACACTACTATAAAGAAGCGACTCAATTAATATCCTAAAAATGATAAAAACCCGACGCGAACATCGAAAACCGCCTTCGACATTCGACAATCGACATTCGTTAACGTCGAAAACCCAGTGGCGCCCGCACCACGCCACCGGCGGCGAAAATGTCCAAAAATTCATAAGTTTTTGCGATTGCGCAATTCGTCGCGGCGAAAACGGACGAATAAATGTCATTTTTTTGTTGGCGAACAATTGAGCCGCAGTTAGGAAGAGAACATGTTCAAGGGAGACAGCGGGCGGCGATTTAGGATTGTCTGCCCGACT
Source organism: Sesia apiformis (assembly GCA_914767545.1). Classification (NCBI taxonomy): domain Eukaryota; kingdom Metazoa; phylum Arthropoda; class Insecta; order Lepidoptera; family Sesiidae; genus Sesia; species Sesia apiformis. The sequence continues at coordinate 5,723,643 of OU611968.1, forward strand.
AAGAGATTTGTGGTATCACATCGATCGTGAGCTAAACTTATAGTTGTATGGGCAATTGTGGGCTCAATAATTTGTCACTGAGCCCACAATTGTCATTATTGTTAATTTCGTATAGCAAACTCTGGAACGGATTGTTATTTTTTTAATTACGTATTTATCAGTACATTTTTCAATACTAAATCACATAAATCCTTTGCAATTTAGTGTGATTTACATTTTCCCTTTTCCTACACACGCTTCCATCCAGTTGTCACCTCGCCAGTAACGTATATAGTTTACCTATATATAGGGTATAATTGGAAAATTATTCATGTAAGTAGATAATTGATTCTAAAAGTACTCTAAAACCGCTTAGGTAGCGTATCTTTTTAAGGCTATACAATATAATCCTTCTGGCACAAGACAATGTTTATGGGGAGGTTCATGTCCAGCAGTGGATAATAAAAGGGCTTCTGACAGAAGTAGTAGAAGTTAATCCGAAACAATATCTTGCAAGCAGATTCGGTCTGAGCGCGGTAGCTAATAGACATTTGCCATAGACCAGTTATTGTTGAGTGCATCGTGTTAGATTGCAATAAGCAATTATTTAAATGACGATGATATTCTTTTCTAAGAGACGGAGAAATTATTATATACCTATTTAAGAAAAAAAAGAAGTCTGTGAAGAAAAAGGAAGAAACATCTGAATTTTATCAATCACACTTTCGCTGCGCTTTGTCAAAAGTGCAAAAGTGTGCTTTGATGCTGAGTAAAAGCCTCCCCTCTCGTTTTTAACAATCGTCTATGACTATCCAATGCTTACGATGATAAATCAGCTTGTGATTCCGCGTCGCTCATGACTGTCGCATGAGCAAGTACAGGGCGTAAAAAACTAACATATGAGAGTTGCCCTGATATATTTGATGAGAAACTTTTGTTATCAATCTCGCTGACATTCCTTGATTTTCTTCATTTGCGAGCTTCGTATCTTACGTACCCACTTGTATTTGTAAGTGACATACATTGTATTTTGTGACGCACAATTAACGAATTTTTGTAAATACACATTACACACACGCGCACACACTCAAACACGCACGCACACACACGTACTGCTCCTCAATTAAATAAATAAAAATTAATTGATAATTAAATAGTAGGTAGGTATACTTAAGTTAATACGAATATGTACTATGCTTTTTGCATTAGGCAGTAATTTTGATGAAAGGTGACAGGCTATTTGTGAATAATGACGGAGGATTTACCGCTGTAAATCCATCTAATGGCCACCGCAAACTACAAAACACCATTACTGCTGTTTGTGGATTGAAACACTACATCGGACAATACAATACGTTTCGTATAATAGCGTAGTTGACTGTGGTTGAAACTAATACGTTTTACAGTACAGGTGGGGGGGGGAGGGGGGGGGAGCACTCGTCGTTTTTGTTACCACGCGTTATTATAATGACAGTTCTGTGTTATTGACGTCATAACACAACAGTGCGATTCTTTTCGAAGTTGTAACTAAGTCGAAGTCGTAATAAGTCGTAAATAAAATATTTTTTTAAATATTTTCAGTTTGATTCCATGGTGTCGGCCGGCTTTATAATAGCACCACCCCATTTGTTCCCGTGGTTGTCGTAAAAATCGATTAAAGTATAGCAAAACCGGTACCACAAGCCTTGAGGAACTACGCTACCTCGAGAACAGTGCACTCGACAACCCGCATAGAGCGTGGCGTTTTAAGCCCATACATCCTTCTTGGTCAAGACAGTATGGATCGGCAGGCCCGTATCCAGCAGGGAACGGTAAAAAAGCTGGTTACCGTTACGAGTCAAATATCCTATCCTAGATTTAGTAGTTAGAAACTACTTAAATATATCAGAAATTCAGGCTTGTTAAATTTGATAGATTCACAGACGAGTTTTATTAATTTACTTAATCTTAATCTTAGTTTAAATGGTTTATTTCATAGTTACCTTTCATAGTTTCTCACCGATTAAAAACAATCCTCTCAGATCGTAAATAAACTTCCTTTATCGTGGTGTAGCTACCGAGAATCTGTCTTCTCATTGTCTCAAGTGATTTGTGATATCCCTGGGCAAAACGGGAGAGAAATACCCTAACAGCACCAGTATGACAAGGACAGCATTACAAAACAGGTTAAAACAATTAATTATAAATGGCCAGCATTTTCTATTGCTTGTTATTTGTTTTCGTTTAATTTGCGCTCGGAATTCCGTAAATTCCATTTCGCGCCGAATTTAAAGTTGACAACTGAGTTAACACTAAATATTTTAAATTCAAATAAAAGAACGTACAGATAATTAGTTAATCTTTGAAACTTGTTCTTACATCAAACCATCGATCAATTGGTTGATAGAGGTTAAAACTATTGAACTCATGTGAACGAATAGTGTTGGAATCTGTTGTATTGTCAATCTCAACAGTAGGTATCATCTTGTATTTTGTATAAGTGAATACTAGAATACGTTGCCCATGGACATCCGTGATATAATATCAGTCCGCAATGACATACATTGATACGACCCAGGATCGGTGCCTACCTACTTTTGAAGATTTTGGATTAGGAATAAGTTCTTCCCTCATCTCATTATTTTTTTATCCCATTATACTCACGGGATGACATGTTAACTAATGTCATGTTAAATAGCAAATCAACCCGGACAGTCGACTACTTTTTAGTAATTTTAATCAGTAATTTACAAACTCGACCACACTATTAATATAGTGAAGTACCTACAGCTTATGTTAATCCGTTAGGCAGGTGCAAGGTTCCAATGGTAAAAACCTATTCAGAATCGGTGCAGCAGTTTTAAAAATCACTTATGTCAAATTAGCGCTACAAACCAAACTCCTTTATCAGTCCATCCACAGCTGTTTCTTATTTCTAGACTACGATAAATAAACCTACCTACCTACTAGTTAGACCTAGAACACACTGGCACGTCTCGGGTGACGTGCTCGCGATCATCGCGGCGATACGTCACGTGATATCGCCTCGCTGGACATCGTTAACGCTGGAGCCTAAAGCATTACCAGGAACGCATAGGCGTTAAGTAATGTTAACAAATGCAAGCCTGTGATGAGTTACCGCTACAGTACAACGGTAAAAACAGATTCATGTTACGGAATCTTATATTACATAGCTCTCGTTTATGAAGGATCAACATGAATTGGCTACATTTAATTCTGTTGCATGACATTCATACCCTATTACTGACCTGTTTTCGTTTCGTCAGGTAGCATAATGATTTGTTAGTAAAATCAAACATAGCCTAGAACTTCCTTATAGCGAAAGAATTTTCAAAATATTTATAGCTCGAATAGTTTTGAGTTTATCTAAATATAAAAAAATAGATATAAAATTATTTTATTGACATCAAAATATGAAAATATAATTGAATTAAAAAATACAAAGAATATTAATTGTTGTGGCAATCGGCATCAATCAGCATATGTGAACAGCGTGAACTACGACTCTGATTACGACTACGACTGTCCACATAGACCGTGTCATATTTAAATTTTAATTCTTGCTAAGGGTCGCAATAAGGAAACATGTATTTAAATAAAAATGGAAGAATATATAGAGAACTGTAACACGAGTATATATTGTATTAATGTATAGATAATATATTGTAATACGTGAATAGGTGACTGACCAAAGAAACCTTATTGATGGTATGCAATTGAACTTATTCGTTAAGATTTTCCAACTTAAATTTGTTTCATTATTCTATTTAAATATAAACATACTCTAACATCTGATTTTTTTTATTTAAATTTGAGTAAATTCTAAATAATTGGGAACTAGAACCAATAATAAAATATTTTTTCTGAGAAAATACCACATATTAAGATAAATAACATATGACACAATTGGATGATGTTAGAGTTCTGTCACCTGTAACCTTGTCTATAAAGATATCTCTCTCTCTCTCTCTGATAGCCTTCTCTCTGTCATTACTAACAGGTGTTATAATAAAATAAGGAACGTACATTTTGCAACGCAACATATTTCTATCCGAATGCATAACATATTTCCTTATTAGATAATAAGATATAACAAGCGTGTTTCTGTCTTCTACAAAGATAAACGTCGAAGCAGGTCCGTTTAATTTAAGCACCGAGATTATGAACCTATCAGCTCATCTCTTAGCATTTTTACACTAATTTTACTACATTTTTTCTTACGTAAGTACAGAAAAAGCCCGTCAAGTATGAATGGACATAAAACTAGTCGACAATCTCCGTCGTTTATCAATCTGACACCACAGCGTTTGTGACACGAGTGCTTACTTTCTGCTTATCGTATATCTGTTTAGTTCCGCGCTGCACCTCATTCAGTGTTATCGCTCTCCCAGTCATCACAAAAACTAGTTTAGCATACAAATCTACTAAGTGGGCGAATACCGCGGTATAACCATCTGATAACGTGGTAGCAATTACGTACGTGACACCTGGCGAGTCGCGCGAAAGATCACATCTGTGTACACCGAGCTTGTGTTGGGAGCGCTTCCAATTATCTTCACAGGTGCCTTGTTATGTTATGATGATTCTTTACGATTGAGGAATCATCATACGATTGTCTTTTTAAAAAGACGGATATTTTTATCATTTGTTGTAATGTCAAAGGTCTTTTGGTTATTGCCACTATGTGTGTCGTGGATTTTGCGTCATTTACAACAGTTGATTTATTGTTTGATTCTTTTTACTTATCTTACCTCTTTCTTAATTAGTTTATTATTTTCTGTCAAATCAATTATTATCGGGTGGGAATGTTGAAAATACGTAGTCCATATTGAGATCTTTATTTTAACCATGTTTTATGAACGCTTACTTGAATGTATTATACCCAATATATGTACGTGTATCGGTAGTGATAAATGTCAGAGCCCATTCCCATCCCATCTTGTTCTATCTCTCCCCATTTTTCCAAATCTATTCCCGAATCTCCAAACGCAGGCAGTGAATCCGGGTGCGTGCCAAAGTTCATCATTCTGAACTGATGTTGGTATGTATCGCGGACGTCGTAGTTGCCATCTAAGGAATTTGGATTATACCACTGTACAACGTTTCGTTTGCCAAACTCTATCGTACGAGTACAACTAATGTGTGTTACTTACTCCTTGGGCCCGTCACAAGAGATGATCTTTGCCTCCTTTCTGTCAATACCATCCAACCACTATACTGCCCTCATTAGAAAAAAGACACAGGTGAATTTTCATGTCACTCGAGAAAAATGCAAGCATTTTTGATAAAATTTTCATTGATTTAATAGCAAGCAAGAAACTTCTAGGTTTAGTAAGACAAAAGCATTGTTTATGTTCTGTTTCTTATTTTTAATAACCGAATTTGTACTGTTGAGTATAAGTAGGAGTAAAAAGAGACCTTATATCCTTCAGAACATTATATACTTTTGAACGTTGAATACATTGGCTGAAAGTTTACTTTTGAGTTGCGCGCATTTATGCACAAGCATATTTATCACGTGAACGATGTTGTAAGTACTATATTAGTTATTATCGTCAATGGTTGTGTATAAAAAAAAAACATTCATAAATTTGTTCAATAGATTTATCTATATATATTTTAATGAATAGTTCTCAATTACAACTGTAATTACAGACAGTCTCTCATCCATTTTCAGAAGCAATTTTTTGTAGAAAAATGTCAAAGTAACAAATCTATAGATATTGCAATTCAAATCACTGTTTGCACTTAATAATATAAAAAAAACAGATTTATAAGTGATTTTGAAATTAAATTTTAATGAGCTTAAATTAAATGAAATTTAATTGAAAATTATATTCTTTTATAATTATATATTTTGTATTTTTAACTACAATAATTACTAACTATATATTACAAACTTTAACTTACAAATAGTTTTTTCATCAATCGTTTTTTGCGCGCGTTCAATTGTTGCTCATATTAACATACAAAAAAATGTATTAAACTTTCTTTTAATAATTTATCAAGATTTTTAAGACAGTTTTTTTCTTTTTAGTATTTTTCACTTCAATTACAACTTACTAGAGTTGTGAAACGTAAAATTGAAAACATAAAAATAACAAATTTATTTTCATCTGGTCTATTTCAGTGGAGTATAAAGGCTTTTTAAAGGTAAAGTAATAAATATTAAAAATATAATTCCGAAAACATGAACGGTAAACATACCAACATGAAACGAACATGAACGGGAAACAAATAAACGGAACGTAATAGACACAAATGGTTACATAAATATACACACAGTGTTCGGACTGTGTTCCCGAAGCCTTAAACCATGGACTACCTACATTCATGATTCATAGTTCATTGACGTGAAAATATTACAATCATTTTTGCAACAAAATATTATTATTTTTTAGTTTATATCCAATTAGTCACACTTTGCCAAATATTAATGCCTTTGGGCTGTACTCAGAACTCAATCCATTGTTTTAGGCTTAGGTAATATTTAGGATACAAAATGTAAAAAATGTAATTATAGGATTACTTTTTGGCAGCAACTGAAATTCGTGATTTGACTCAGATTTACTTATAAACCACATCACGATTAAAAAAGAAAAAAATAATATAGGTTATCTTTCGACAAAGAACGCGTAGCCATCCTTAGCAGTGCACAGAAATAGTACGATAGGGTTATTATATCTAGATTCTTATTTATTATTTAAAAAAAACTAAATTTTGCGTGAACGGACTTCTTTTTCGTTATATTAAGAAACTGATAGATTTTGGCCGGTGACAAAGAAGTAATCCGATATCTAAACATCCGGCAAATAGATATTTATATTGACTTATGATTATGAATGATGTATACAGCAAACCGCTGAAATCATATTAATTTTTGATTGCAACAACTAAAAGACCATCGCGACCTTCACAGCACACAATTGACAATACATATTTTCAAAATATGTCTATAAGTAAACACGTAAATATACCTTACAGATTGTATTTACAAAATAAAGCGATATATTTAATTATAATATTATGTAAAGGTGAAATGAAATGATTTTTATCATAGACAAAATCGACGAAGTTGAATGATTACGAAGTTTGCATTTTTGCACATTTGAAATATTTTGAAAGATATATCTATCTAATTGTCATATATGGCGATCGGAATTGAGAATTAACATATGATGAAAAATAAATACATTCAGATGTAATAAAATATCTTCTTCTTATGAGGGACTTCCTGAAACTGGTGCTCGAGTGGGAACGGAACGGAGCTATGACAGAGGGCGCTTCACTCGATACACTAAAGACGCGACGCGTCTATGGAGTTATAGTGTTGGGAGTTAAGCGGACTCCGTAATGGCTCCGGACGCTGCCCGGGGCGAGCAGACGCCTCTGTTGGCTCGAATCTTGACTCGAACCATTTTCGAGTCGAACTTCGAGTGAACAGAGACTGGTTCTATGTATACTTTTGTTTTCTCACACAAGTAAGAAATTTTGTTATGACAAGCTGAACGTATTTTTTGTCAGGTTCAAATTAAAATTATCAATGTTGATAATACACACTTTAGTCTTCTCAAATACAGCCTAAATAAGAATTACAGATCTAGTCATAAACTGATAGACGGACCTTTTGTAATTAAAGAGATTACAATTTGTCTAAGTATTCCGTATTTGTAGCAAGGTTGAAAACTATGGTTGAGTTGAAATTACGTATGGTAACTTCTTTCATCCAATTTCGTCGTATTCGTGTACATTAAATATTAACCCTATTTTCTATTGCAGTGGAGAATCTAGTGACAACTATTGTGGGATAGATCTACTGTAGTACTCGACGTGGTCATGTGATCAACATATAGAGATGGTTTGACACAAATTAGAAGTCGCAGAATGTCAAATCTTTGTATAGGTTTTGACATGTCCCGTCTAGGTTGTGTCGAAGTGTAAGCGCCGCACTTCCAGGAGAACTTGCCAAGAAAATGTCAGAAACGAAAAGACAATATAATATAAAGAAAGACAAATTTGTTTATTTTATTTCCTTTTTTTTTGTTAATTGTTACAAAGACGGACTTAATAGAAAGACGTAGACAAAGACGTAGAAACTGCGCATAGACAGTATAAATTTTTTACTTATTTTAAACCACATAACAATAATTAAACAATATATTTACTACCTGAAGTTTTGAGATTCATAATTTACCAAGTTGTCGTAGAAGCACGACGGCAAAACAAACAATTCCTTCGCACTCGAGTGATGTGAGCAACTACTAAACAAACGCGACCACCGAGTGGCGACATCTGACGTTCAAGGTGTCTAACAATATCTAGTGTAAGCTTAACTATTTACATCAGTATACGAATATCGACCTGAATTGAAACAGAAAAACAAAATAGGAACGATACAAAACGATGCCCCGCCGCTTCCATAATTTAACAGGTTTGCTTCGGAGCGACGGATGCGACCTCGATATAAATACACGCTATTTACAATGTTCGAGTCAGTCCTGGGTTTCGACGTCCAGACCGTTGACCATGCGCTCGATGCTTTTAAGATCGGAGGCGGGCGGTGTCGCAGCTGTTGACGTAGTGGTTGAAGTTGGCGCGTCCGGTGGAGGGTCGGCGGAAGCGGCGCGCGCAGGAGGCGACCCTGGCCTCGGACGCGCAGGGGACGAACTCAGGCTCCTCGCTCTGGGAGCTACCTGCTCGAACGCAGAGCCCAGCCCTGGCAAAGCGTACGGCGCGAACCTGTGCGCCTTACTTAGCGAAGGCGCGGGTGCAGGCGCCGACAGCGCCGGGGGCGGTGGTAATGAGTAATGCTGTAGGAGTGGATGTAAGTTGAAGAGCAAACCTGGCGGCATTTGATGCGGCGGGAAGAACGGAGGCGGGTATAAAGAAGGAGGATACAAGTATGGTAGTAAAGGAGGTTGCACCGGTGGGCCTAGGGAGACGTCCGGGGCTGGAGAGGGGCGGGACGGGCCCGCAGGAGGGGAGGAGGCTCTCGCTCCGCCAGAGCATGAAGAGTCTGAGCCGGCTTCGATTGCTTCCTCTGCCCCTGAGTCGCCTCCACCGCCGCCACTTGAGCTGAACCATGCTGCAACAAAAAAAATATATATTCATTGGGTTATTTCATTCGTCCTTAAACTAAGATAGTAAGTCAGTGAAAGTGTCAAGAACAATCGAAGTTTCTAAACAGGACCGGATGATTGAACAGTAAATTGCTTACTTGACTGAGCTGTTTGATATATTTTAACATACTGGAAAATAGACGTCATGCAAAATCATATTCTCAAAAGGAAAGATAATCTATGTACACTGCCTGTTTCCAATTTTTCCAAACCTTTCTTCAAATCGATTCCCAAATCTCCAAAGTATATTCAGTACATCCAGAAGCGTGCCAACGTTTGTCATTCTGAATTGATGTTAGCATGTATCGCGAATGTCGCGCGGCGACAGTGTTCACTAACTACCATGTGGATTGTTTGACTGCCGTCTTCTTTCTATAAAAACGTGTCATCCTTTTCGCGGTGATGGTAGAGGGGCTTCACTGAAGTCATTATCGCGGTCGTCAGATACACATTATCAATGCCTATCTACTTCTACTTACGTTAATTAAATGTAATAGATACTGTGTGTACTTACAACTGGTACTATGCTGCGTGGTCGGCTGCGGTGGTGGCGGACTTGACGGTCCGCCGACGTCCAGCGGGCGCTCGTCGTCATCGTCGCGGGCGTCCGAGCGCGCCGTCAGCAGCGCCTGCCTGCGGTACACCGACAAACTACTCGTGTTATCATTGTGGTATACACTTATACGTAAAAAGTTTTAGCTGTGTACAGACCAGCAATTGGTGTTTTCGTAACAATATTTCCTGTGGGGTAATTTCGGAGTTAAATTTTAAACTTTTTTATCTAGCGTAATTGGTCGCAATGCGCTAATAAGTGGACAAAATTACAATTAAGGCTCATTTATATAAGGAGAGTTTCTCGAACGCGTGCAGGAGAGAATATCTCTCAAAAATATGCTAAACAACTGTTATCATCATGTTTTTATAATCATGTGAATTGTTGCAGGCGAGAATCGTATGAAATTTGGACGCATACGAAAATCGTATACAATATTTTCGCAGGAATAGACTTTTTTAGGGTTGAAAAAGGTTGAAGGTAGTAATACCGGCCACAAGACAAATCAGCATAGAAGTTAATTTAATCATAGAAACAATGATATTTAGTATTTTTTATTAATGGCGTGGGAGCGAGATTCCAAGCCGTAAAAGTTCACCATAAGCGAAAAAGAATAGGAACCAAACGGCACATGTTTTAACTATTCGGAGAGGGCAATCAAATAATAAAATATCAAATAACTATCAAATATATGTAATAAGGAGTGGCGTAATAGTATGGTGCTTTAGTAGACGTTGAATATTATGAGAAATACCACATCAAATGAAAATGACAGATTTTTGTGTCGCGATGTATTTGACTTGCATTTGTATTGTATGTATTTGTGGTTTAATTGCTGTATGCATATCACAGATTTAGATACAATCTGGATTTTTTTTTTGACTAGCAAGCGGTCCCACGTGATGGTAAGTGTTACCGCCACCCATGGACACCTGCAACACCAGACGGTATGCGGGCGTGCCGTTGACCTTGCAAAATCCTATTCACAGCTCTCTTGAAGAACCCCATATCGTAGCATAATGGAAAGGCCTCTTGAGGCAGTTTGTTCCACAGCCTACGGGTTGAAAATGCTTATTTTTACAATGATAGATAAGTAGATAAAACCTTTATTGCACATCAAAACAAAACAAGACAGTAACAGACATACGTGAAATGCACAAAAGGCGGAATGTCCATTATTTAATGATTACAGTACAGTCCATTACAGTATTCATTTTAGATAACAACTTTTTTTTTATAAAATACGTGGTGAATGATTCAGCGATCATAAACTATAGTGAATTGAAGCCAGAACTCCCCAAAAGAGTCTCGATTGAATAAAATGACAGAGTTTGCACTTTATCGCGTGGGGTGTAAAACGGTTGACATTTGGGTAATGGGCCGCGGCCCGCACGGCACCGAAAGGTTAATCATCTCCTAATGATACCGCCGAAATTTGACCCCACATCGTCGTCGTCACCGCGCGCGTGACGCCCTACACTGTGCGGTTTCCGTGGATTTTTTAAGTAGTTATCTTTTTTAAAGACTGATTGTACGCACAGGTTAGGAAGGAAATTTCGTTTAGCATTGAAGTTAATTTACAATTGAATACCTACAACAAGTAGTATATATAGTATATACTCGTATATATGCAATAGATATCCACGTACTACGATTATCGATATACATATTTTGTTTTCTTCATTGATTTATGTTAATTACGTCACATATGTCTAAAAGGGTGACAGTTTAGGGATCACCAGTCACCAGCCCTTATATTGTCCACTGCTGTACAAGGTCCTACTCATGCACAAGACAATGTGCATGAGGAGTATGGTCTTAGAACGGCACGCTTGGCTGAGCGGGTTGGCGAGTCCACTCTTTTAGAGGTAGTCAGCTTGTAGTGGCCTTGTTATCCTTTTATGACTTGTGTGACTTAGTCGCCTTTTACGACACTCATGGGAAGAGATACGGTGGCGATTGATGTCATTCGAAAGTCGGCGGACACCATACGGCTAAGTTGCTCACATTCGTAACGCGAGAATTGAGTTCAAACCTCGCCATTGTGTTTCTACTGGATAGAACTTTTAATCATCTCGCTCGGCGGTGAAGAAAAACATTGTGTCTACGAAATTGAAACAAAATTGGACATTATAGACTGATATCGATCGATATACTATACATACATTTGAGAACCAAAATTTAGTTTTCAACGGATTACTTACATAAAAGTTTACCAACCAGTTAGGTTAAATAAAGAGACAATATATTTTCTCCAAAATCTGTTCACAACAATAAATAATTAAAACCGCAACCCAAAAAGAACAATAGCGGGCAATTATTTTCCTTCTGTAGCCCTTTAAACAAACAACTCTTTACCCGACACATTGTTTTAGGGTTCCCTCAAAATGCCGCGTCTTCCCGCAAGGGTCCCTGATTATCCAGGTCCGCACTGAATTCATTTTATTAACTCGTCTCATCGCCGACTGATAGAATTTAATTTGTGCCACCCCTACGCGTTTAGGGTTGGCACGTTTCGTAAAATTGAGGGTTTAACTTTAAAACTAGTTTACAATTCTGTTTTTTTTTTCATTAAAGAGGATAGATAACAGTGCTATAATTAAATAAGTAAGTAAGTACACTTTATTATACATTAAAAGCATATACCTATCTATACCAGTTTCAATAAAATTGTATACAAAAGGTGTCCTTATAGTTAAAGCAATTTGTTTCAGGTCACTTTCGGACGGGAGATGTATGTGAATACCACCAGCCCTTTCAGTGTTCACTGCTGGACATGGGCCTCCTCATGGACATTGACTTGTGCATGAGGGATTTATGGCCTTAAAATGCCAAACTGGCCAAGCGAGTTGGCAAGTCCGCTCCTTTAAAGCCGGTGTAGTTTCTCAGGGCTTGCGGTGGCCGCTTTCTTAGTCGCCCTTTAAGACACCCACGGGAAGAGATAGGATGGTGATATTGTATAGCCGGCCCACACCACACGGCACATACATAAATTGTAATTGCTAAAAACAAATATGTAAAACATATATTTAATTAATAATTGAAAGTATGACTTTAGCGTGCTATATTTCTGGCAACACTGGCTGGAAAGTGATACATATATATATATACAGTTTGACAGACAGCTGACTTCTTTTATCTTTCCATATTTTTTAACAATCTTTATAATGGAAGTTAATAAGGAGAAAATTAGATATGTTTTACAATTTTTTTTTGACAAAGATATGAAGGCTTCTGGTGCTATAAAAGAGATTTGTGGTGTTTACGGAGAATAGTTATATGGTAAGGTCTAGTTGTCTGCTTATATTGTACAAGTACAATGTACAATCTGATAGCACCAGACTGTCTACGTCTACACTGGTTCTACGTTTACCGATTTCGTAATATTTTAAGTATAAAAAATGAAATAATAGTTTTTTAAATTGTTTATATTTAAAAAATAATTTTATTTTCCTCCTGTTTTTTTCACACAACAAAGGCGTTTATTTTTAAAATAATTTTAATTTATTTACATTCCTTACATTTTTCACGGAAACAGTACGTGTTAACCTTACAATTCCATATAATTATGCCTTGTTGCAATGTTAATTGCCGATTTCTCGTAAAAATAAGAACCTATTCGTGTTTAAATATCGTAAATTGATGTTAGTGTATTTTAGTAGACTACGAATAAATTTTAGCAAGCTGCCTTGGTTGTTTACGTGTTGGATACACGGTCTCGTCAGCTCGAAAGGAGTTGTATTAGGATTTTGAAAGTGTCCACTGTCAGTTCGCACGATCACGCGACTGAGCGAACAGCAACTATAACCAGTCGTCCGCAGTCACGCCTGAATAAACACGGGAATATTTCTAAATGTTAATGTTAGGTAGGTGTGTGGCGTTTTATAGAAATTATATGCAAAAAAATTATAAATATTGATATTTTTTTATTTTATTTTACTAGTTTTATTTTATGTAACTGACATACTGACAATAAAATTACCTACCCAAAGTCGTTTCAGAGCTTTTTATTTACAGAAAACTATAGCTATAGCGAAGTGTACTCGTATATTGTATTTGTTTACAGTACTGATATTTTAATATCCACTATATTCAAAAAAATATTTTTTAATTCACTAACCAATTAATTAATTCACCATTTTTAATTTTTTTCAGCACTTAGTGTATTGCCAACCCTAACTTAAATTGTTCACATTAGGGTGTTCACGTTACAATGTAAACTCGGCGCTGGGGTGGCCTGCCTTGTAATTTCCCCAAATTTTTACCCCACAACGGAACGGTTAGTTGGATAAACCCCGCTTTTTATCACAGCTATTTTGTTCAAGACACGAGCTGATTATTAAGAAGGCGCGTTTTAGTTTTAGTCACACGTTGTTTACCTTATCTTAGAAAATCTGCTATAATTTCAAATGTGTTACCCGATTTTGATGAAAAATGAACTAAACCACTTCAAACCTTAGACAGAAGACCATAACAAAAATTACCAAGATTAGTGAGAACATTCAAACAATTAGACGTTCATTGTACTCATTTATTTTGTGTAGAGAAATCAAATATCTATAATTTGTAAATACCCGTACGAGTAGTGAGTAGTGTTATTTTACAAAGAATCAAAATGTTTTTCTATTTTATAGTTTAGGGTTAATTGCAGTCTACATTTCACTTTGTATTTATTGCGATGAAACAATGTAGAACAATACACAGTTACAATCGATGTACAAAATGTAGTGTTATAATTAGAAGACATGTTAAAGAAGAATGTAAGAAAATTTTATCATTTATTCCATTATTTGAATTCTGATGGATGCCAATATTGTCAATGAAATATTTAAAAAAATACTGCAAAACGGAACCCAATTAAGTATACTATACCATCCGTCAGCCTGTGTTTCTCTACTGCTGGATATAGGCCTTTTCCAAGGCTAGCCACCACACAGGTCTTCCGATCTAATAATTCAGCCATTATCGGTGACTTCTTCAAGGGACTTGATTACGACATGGACATGCTGTACCCTGAACTTATCGCAACCAGTGGCTCAATTTAAACGCTTACTTGTAAAGCATACCATTTAAGAACTATTCGAATTTTTCTACGCTTAACCTACGCTGACGTAGGTCAGAGGAGATCAGCTGACAATCAGGAGATCGCGAATATTGTTATAGCTCCAGATATCTTCCAGTCATTACTACTAGCTAGTGACTGCCATAGTAGCATGTCACTATTATTTAGCTAGTTTTAAAACAAAGAGGTCTTTCCATTAAACTACTATATGGGGTTCTTCAAGAAAGCTGTCAATAGGATTTTGCAAGGTCAGCGCCCTCCCACATACTCCCTGGTGTTGCAGGTGTCCATGGGCGGCGGACACTTACCATCACGTGGGACCGCTTGCTCGTCCGCATACTTCACAATAAAAAAAAATCATGTCCATGAATTTAACCAAACGCAAATGAACGTTTACTTGTTATGAAGCATGAAGTTTTCATCTCATCACAAAAATATCTAAAGAAACGTATCTTGTAGAAACAAGCGTTTAAAGCCCATTGATCCCCATTTACACAAACACAAAACCTGAAATACAATATCTGCCTACATCAAAACGTTTAAGCGTAAATTTGAATGTAGCGTTTGACCGCAACACAATAATAGGGGGACACGTTGAACTAATTAACAACAGGGAAAAGCAAGGGAACGTTCACGGCACGTTAAACAGTGTCAAAGGCAAACCATCGACCGGCGCTTGCACGTGAAGTAGCCTCAGCCAAGAATGCTGCCACAATAGGACAAAGAGCTATGAGATATGCGCGGCATGTGGCCTCGCTTTCCTCGCCACGCTTGTCAAAACGCTCACGTTTCCCGCACTTCCGGCCGGCGGCCATTTTGAAAAGATGAACTTCCGCCGTCCGGCACATCCGTCGCGTTCGCTCTCTAATTCGGAAATTGCGGCATGAGCCCTTCCGGCGCAAAATGTGCAGTAAGCGGATTAAAGATTCCTTCCTAAACGCTTTGAAACCCGAAATATAATTCAGGTGTAATGTAAATTGAATCGGTTTATAGAAAATAACATTAACTGTAATGGTTTTTAACAAAAGTGAGTGAACTAATAGAGTTCTCGTTTGAAAAGCAGGCGGAAACACTACTAACAACGGCGGGCGCTGGCAAATTACGCGGCGAAAAAACTAAAGCTGATTTTATCGCGGAAATCCAATTTTCTCCCTTGCACGCTAAAGACGCGGGAAAAAGCGCCAAGTCGAATGACTCCACCATTTTGAGCCGTTACCCGCCATGTTTAAACTAAGAACACGAATAAGGAGGCGCCGGATTGGTTTAATTTGAATTTCGAACGGCGCCGGGCGTGTTGGCAACGGGTGCGTTCAGAAACGGCTCGTGGCCCAATTAACTGAAGAGATTCACAGATAAGCCGCTAATTTCGTTAGCTGTTAAGTTTAGTTAAACAGTCGGCAGTTTTTGTCGTCATTAATCTTGCGCTCGCCTTTTACGAACGCCACCTACTAGGAAAGTTTTAATTGATTTTAATTTAAACTAATGTTTTGAGGGTCTCTTTTATTTAAACCACAAAATTTCTTAAAAGTAAGAACTTCTTTAAAGTTTGTTTACAGCTTTTTTGAAAAGAATGTTTATGGCATCCCATAGTTCATTAAATTTTGACAAACAAATGGGTGGCCTCAATGACTTCTATGTAGTGATTATCTACAATAACAGCCGATACCTTAACTAATGTCATTTATGAATATTTCAAAGGACAATCAAGACCGGCCGGCTTAAACGAAAATACCTATAGAATACTCAATTGTACTTTGAAAAACGTTGTGAAGGAAATCTAGATATTTACCTACTGTAGGTATTTTTTCAAGAGAATTAATTGAATGAGCAGCAGCAAATACTAAGTGGGCAACAAATCGATGGCAGCAAATTTAAAATTGGGTTAGGTTTAAATTCTGGTGACAATAAAGAAATAAGAGAGCCGCGAGTTTTTTTTTATGTACGAAGGCGGCAGACGATCATACAGTCCACCTGATGGTAATTGGATAATGTCGCCCATAGACATCCGCGATACATGCCAACATTAGTCCAAAATGACAAACGTTGGCACGCCCCCGGATGCGCTGCTTACCTTTGGAGATACAGGAATGGATTTGGAGAAAGAGTTGGGAAAATGTGGAGGGATAGGATGGGATGGGAATGGGCTCTGGTACATCTCACTCACTACCGAAACACGTACGTACATTGGGGAAATAAAATAAAGTGGGAAATGGAGTACATTTCAAGGTAGTTCATCTGTGAGAGAGGGGTGGGGTGGTAACGTTAACTTGATGATGACAATCTTTGGTAGGTAATTTACAATTATTCAACTTAGTTATTAAAAATAGTTTGTTTTGTTGTATTTTGTTTAAATATATGGTAGACCTTTTATCAAGAGTTAGATACTTACTTCTTTTCTCGCTTTCCCGCGCCAGTGTCGCGGAAGCCTTTCGCGAACGGATTGTTGTCGATTTTCAGTTGTGTAATCTGGAAACATATAGCAATTATAGGTTTGCTACTTTCATTTTGTTGATATAGAGCCGTGACAGCTGTTGGTGACGGTATGTAGTTAACATTAGTTATGACACTTGTTGTGCTACGGATGTAACACGTAACAATAAGTACTGGTGGGGCGAGTTTTTGAAATTCAATGATTAATTTCAGATACAATAGATCCTTACAATCAAATTTAATTTTACTGTAAGTGTGTAATGAAAACCGAAGAACACTTTTGAAAGATTATAAATCCAATAATCTCAGAAAACGACATAATAATTTATTCTAAGTAAGTATAAAATGTCTACATGATTGTATATTCCTATAGTTGATCTATTAAACGGTAAATATCTCCCAAAATTAATATAAAATTCCAAAATTGAAGAATTCGAGAGCTACTGAACATAGAACACTATTAGACTGTAGCGTGCTTGTATAATCTAGCAATGGTTGAATTACATACATTATTTTTTCACTGTAAAATATACAATATCTGCGGTAGACGATTGGCAAATACAATACGTAGGTACAGTACATTGTATTTTTAAAAAAAAAACTGTCAATATGATGTACATTTATACATATGTATACACCCTGTTGCATCACAAGCTCATTGTATTCCGGCGTGGAAATGGGAATCAGTTGTGTAAAGACATTGTTAATTGCCATATTAATAAAGTTAATGAAGGATTCAGATCCTGGGTATTCATAGCCTTTCAGAAGCCTCTAGTAATGATAGATTAATTAATGGTATTGGTAATTAGCCTCTGGTAATTGGTATAACAATGATACTGTATGATACTCTGTCTAACAAAAAACACTTACCTTCTCATTTTGGTAGGCCGTGACAGCGATGAACTCGGTTTCCTTGAAGACGTACGTCCTGAAGGTGGAGTAGGGCAGCTTCAGGATGTCGTTCGCTCGCACCAGGTGGAAACGAGGCTGGTACTTGTGCATCGAATTCAGGATAGTCTGCGTGACACACTTTAGACAGCTTAGGAAATTGATCGGAGGACTGATAATTATCAATATTGGCCAATCGAACATTTTTAAATATTTGTTCCGATGCTCGATTGGCCAATATCTGATCTACATGGTCTGAGAAAAGGGACTTTATTGTGGGTTCTAGTGTCCCAAATATTGAGAATTTAGTGAAATATAAATAACTCTAATATAATATAATATAATTCTAATATAATATAATATAATTCTAATATAATCTAATATAATTCTAATATATAAATAATTCTGTTCGGTCCAAAAATTATTTTATACCGCGACCCCGTAGACTGTGGAACGAACTGCCTCAAGAGGTCTTTCTATTAAACTACGACATGGGGTTACCACAGGGGCCCAGTGCAGATTGGTGGATATACATATATGCTCATGATTTATTTTTAATTCTGGAACATGCGGGTTTCCTCGAGATGTTATCTGCCACCGTCGAAATATCACTATATATATTTTTAATTCATACAAGACTGTCATATGGTATGGGCCGGCTATAGAATAACACCACTTCATCTCTTCCTGTGGACATCGCAAAAGGTGGATAACAAAGCGGCTACCACAAGTCCTGAGGAACTACACCACCTCTACAAGAGTGGACTCGCCAATCCGCTTGGTCAGCGTGGCGTTTTACGGCCATACATCCCTCATGTACAAGACAATGTAGATGAGGAGGCCCATGTCCATACTGAATGAGCTAGATTGCATACAATACTTAAATTGAAACTCAGTGGTACGAGCGGAGGATTCGAACTCACGGCCACTAGGTTATCACCGCTCTGTTAATATCGATTTTAACGAATCTATTAATTTGAACCTATACAAACATAAGTTATATATAAAAGATCACGTTACAGTACAAGACCACAATTACTCCCACAATCCTGTTATGACATGAAATGTTACCATGATTATCCAGGTCTTACGCGATGATTAATCATCGAACTGAACATGTAAATTCTGTATCATTACAGGAACGACTTGTAATGATGTCATTTTTGTAATAGCACACGTATTAGTATAATAAGGCATTGCGATGTGTGGGCAAATTTTTCTGTAATTTTATTTTCAATATGAGGATTGCAAGGTATATTTAGATCATAATGAATATATAACTGATATAATTTATTCATAAAATGTAGATCCCTAATTGGCAGTAGGTACATGTTATAAAATACTTTGTATTATCGTATGTATAACAGTGCTGTGGATTTTATAATAATAAAAGAAAAAAAGACGACAATATTATTATAGGTCACATAAGTAATGTGGTAGAAGATGATGTAAATGCGTAATTAGTTTCCGACAAGTTATTATTTAGGCACTTTTTATTCAATACTATTTCGATACGTTTTCATTTTAAATGATTTATGTAACTATGGGTAAAATATTGTATGCAGGTGTATGCGTGTAAGCAAAGCATTGTCAAGCAAATCAATCAGAATTACAAAGTGGGTACTTTTTGCGTTCATAAACGAGTTATAATGGTGATTATTTGTTGTACTATCTGAAAATAAAAGTGTGTTCTACAACTTTGTATTTGCGATTGGTGCCACCTAGCCGCCCATCGAATGAAATTTTATAAAGAGCTGTAAACAGTTTGTACATTTTATTTAAGAAGGAATTTATGCATGGTAAATAAAAACAGTGGCCAGGATTTCATAAAAGTTCTCTTCTGCTCAGTGCTGGTATAAATAAGTTCTCAACTAAGTTCCTATCAGAGACAGTTATTAGGAAAAAACAATAAATCGTTAGTTAATAATACTGTTATTTATTCAGTAACATGTAGTAGGCACAATATTAATCGAAGTTGATTCATTTCGAAGGGGGCAAAAACTAGTAAAAACTTCATAGACGCTGAAAAAATTATGTTGTAACTCTGAAGAAGTGTCCAACCGTGACAAATTCGTAACGGAAGATACTGGCATTAAGAGCTTCATTGGTTGTTAACCAATGATTATGGAGTTTCAAGTAAAATAAATTTCAATTAACATGGCAATTTGTTATGGGCTGCAAGTTTGTTAGTATTTTTAATTGTTAGGTTGGTATTACAACTTTTTATAGGGATTTTTTATGTTAATGGTTTTTTATTGAAGTTTAGATAGGTAATGTGACCATATTTTATATATTTTATGCGCTCTGTGGTACTAAGGGTAACAATTCTCTCATTCTTCTTTTATATGGCAATAGCGCAATTAGCGCATTGTGCCAGTTTGTTTCGTAATTACCAACTCATCAATGTCCAGTTCCGTCGAAGTCAGGAGTCGCTCAGTAAAGTGATAGTAGGTTTACTGAGGACAGAAGAACTGGACTCCTTGGAAGTACACGCAAAACGCAGTCTTAGGTATGCTGTTATTTGATTATTACAAACATTACGCACAAACATCAGGCACTTTGAATTTTAATAAACTATCATTATTAAACCACAAAAGCCACAACACGCAATTTTAATAAATAAAAATCAAACAAAAACTCGACTTCATTACTCGAATTGCCGCTAAAGAGTTTTTTAAAATTATCACTTGGTCGGCGGTGAAGGAAAACATAGTTAGAAAATCCGCAAATCTGGTGTATCCACCACTGGGCCCGCGTAGTGGATTGTGACCCGAAACCTAGCGATTAAATAATAGGCGAGATCTGTGCCCTGCAGTGGGATGTTATAGGCTGATATCGATCCGCCCCAACTTCACTTAGGTGGCATAACAATTTCCAAGGAAACCTAAACATAGCCTATGTTCCAGTGGAATCTAAACATAGTCTGGATTCCACTAGATTCTTCATTATGTTGAAAATCGGTTCCGTTTTTAATTTGCCTCTTATATGTATATAAACAAAAAAACTCGATCTCTCTATAAAATATTAGTAAGTATAGATAATTCACCACATCAGCAATATGATCAGGCATATATTAATATGAATTATTCAGGCATATATTAATTAGTGAATTAATGTTAGTTGAAGCATCACTTGTGTGAGGAATTTCACACATGATTCATGAATAATCGCAGTTGAAATATAATTTATTGTTACCTATTCGTAAATATTGAAAATCGTAAATCTTTGCTATATAAATATACTTCTAACGTTCCTTAAATGTTTCACTGAAAATAAACAATTGTTGACAGTTCATAACTTAGACAGTTTTGTAGTTATGTCAATTTTAATTATGACATTATCAAAGAACAGGGATCATATTGTCGATGTCAGTTAGTACCTACAATCTTAATTAAAATATTTTTTGATATCTTTATCTCAAAAATGTTTCCATTTAAACATAATCTTGAAACAACTAAATTTTAAGTTAGAAAATCTTAATTCAAATCAATAAGTCCCTACCGACATAAACTAGATTCCTTTGTTCAGATCGTGGTCGGGGTCCATTTGTCCCTCTGGATACGTCCGCAGGGAACGATGGGTCAACGACAGATCTGGGACGGTGCATTCTGGGCAACAGTCAGCTACTTTTCCTTTCTTGGGAGATCTTGGTGGCTGTTGGCTAATATTCTGGCAAAAGGTGGGGAGGCGGGGGCTCAGACTGGTTTGTTTACTGCCAGTCTGGTCTCTTACCTCCAAGAAGGTGGCGTTTCTCTGTGTGCCCCAGCTGTTGGGGGCGCATGGAGAAAGAAGGATGGTAGTCGACTCTGGGATGCCTCTCGGCATTCCAGCGGTGAAAGGTGGGGAGACCGGAGCCCAGACTGGTTAATAGCTGCCGGTCTGGTCTCTCGCCTCCAAGAAAGTGGCGTTTCTCTGTGTGCCCTCGCTGTTGAGGGGGAGCATGGAGAAACTAGGACGGTCTCCGCGTGTCCCTCTGTATGAGCGGAGGGCACAGCGGAGAACAAGGTGGTCGACCCTGGGATGCCTCTCGGCATTCCAGCGGTGAAAGTTAGTAGGGAGGCGGAACCCAGATTGGTTAGTACCGATATCAGTCTGGTCACTCCTCGAAGAGGGTGGCGTTTCTCTGTGTGCCTTAGTTGTGGGGGGTGCATGGAGAGATAGGGACGCACCGAGGGCACAGCGGAGAACAAGGTGGTCAACCCTGGGATGCCTCTTGACATTCCAGCGGTGGTAGCATTACCCAGGTACAGGGGCTCTGCCTGGGTGGAAGGCGTTTCTTTCCCCACGTGTAGGCGAACATCAGTCCGGGGTTCGTACTGAGACCGGCATACTCTCCCGCCAAGGTGTAGGCGGGGGGTATCTCATGATGGATTTCCTAACGTAAAAAAAAGGTTCCTTTGTTCAGATAACGTCACAATTTAGAAAAAAACATCAAATAGGGTTATAAAAGGTAATAAATTATGTAAGTAGCATTTTAACTTTGGCGTACAAGTTCTTGACACGAGTAGAAACGCAGAAGGTCATTTCTCATACTGAATAAAATAATATCTATTTGATCGGTTATTCAAACGAAAAAAACTGAACTATCAATTAGGGCGTGCCCGACGAAACTCTAGCCATTTTTTATATTGAAATACTTTTATTGATACATTTCGGTGGAAAGTCTGGAAAGGGCGTCCATTGGATAACCCCTGTGTTAATAGGGCCGAGTCACGGACTATGTGTTGAATTTAGGAATGAGGTCCTCGTGATACACCTTGATAACCCTAATTGGTTTGTAGATTGCCAAGAATTGACTCATAAGATTTTTCGTGATCTTGTGACGTATTATGTAGATAAGGATGTACACTCATTTCCGGAGGTAAGAAATTATATGTGAAACGTGTGAATCTGCGAAATGTCGAGAATGTCGCGAATTCCCGCGGACTTCTTGTAGAAGAGCTGTTCTCACGGCGCGCAGTTCACGGTGTGAATTCTCGTCGCAACTTTGCGGCGTGAGTCTAAATTCGCCTTAAAATGTACTTGAATACCCACTTTATCCTATTCCTCCAATATACGTACATTTCTCGATGGTGAATGAGATATGCCAGAGCCCATTCCCATCCTATCCTATTTTCAAAACCCTATCTCCAAATCTATTTCTAAATCTCCAAAGGCAGGCACGGGAACCTTTGGGAACGGGAACGTGCCCACGTTTCTTATTCTGGACTAATTTTCACATTATCGCGGATGTCTATGGGCGTCAGTATCCACTGACTATCTTATCGCATCACTGTCCGTTTATGTTTCACCTATCTATAAAAAATAGTGTGTCTTTAAAAACTAAATACCCTCATGAGTTAGACCTCGTGAGGACTTCACCCAACACTATACCCGTTACGGTTGATTTGCACTACTGCTGAATGATACATGAGTCGATCGCGATCTTCATGCGATGCGAGGTGGCAGTTAAGGGAAATTGAACCTAAATTGCAACGATAATTGCATAATAATATAATGATGCGTCCTTTTTCCGTAGTCAGGATTAATTTTTATAGCTGTTTCTTAATAGGTTTGAATACGTCGTTTTTCCAGAATTGTCGGCTGTAGGTAGGTAAAATGATTTTTGACTCGTGGTCCCACCGACATTGTCCCATCATTACTCGTGGTCCCACTAGCCCCGATATTATGGGTTCGTAGACCCACTGTTTGGTGGCTCCCCAATACACCTACATCCCATGTGCAGAAGTCAATGTGCGTGAGAAGGCCTATTTGCAGCAGTGAATTTTAAAAGAGCTGGTTACGGTAAATGTTATTAAACAGATGTACACATATATCCATGAATGTTTTATGGTATCAGACAAGGAAGATAAAGAAGGCAGTTTCGAGGCACTGCTTCAAGGAGTTTGCAACTTTTTAACTAGTCAATTACACCATCCATTTACTTTGTGTACATATAAAACAAACGAACACATTTTGTATTTGAAAATCAATTATCTTTGAATTTGTATTCTGTGGATTTTTTGATGATGTTTTCTTTGTCGCTGAGTGATGATTTAAATTACTAATGTATGGAAAAAGTAAAACATGCAGAGGGATTTGAACGAAGCTCCAAGATTGTGGAAATCGCCATAATCTAGCACTGTGATATCACCACAGACTACAGATAGAATAGAATATAATTTAATTAAACATTACATAAGTCACAGTTACATAAAAACAAGGGTTCATTGTGTCGTTTTAGCTTATTTCACTCTAACAAATGAAATGAAATGAAATTATATATTTACAAAATAAAAATTAACTAATAATAAATAGAATTTTTCACTCAAAAATATACTTATGTTTTTGTTTTAGGTATGTAAGAGGATTATAGCTTATATGTAGGTATGGGTGTGTGAGTGAGTGCGTGTGTATGTGGAGGGCACGAGAGATTGTGTGTAGTGTGTGTGTATATTAATATATAAAGATAAATAGATAAAGCATATAAAGAGATAGATTGGCGCTAAGTTCCCACTTCTCGTGCTGCTCGGTCCTTCTGTTCCGATTCGTGTCGCCAGTAAGTCGTTACAAAACACAAAAATGCCTAATTTCGTTGTAATCAATTGTAAAAAATCATCAAAATTGTGAACCGAGTCAAGGGAGATGTTTCGTTTCATCGGTGAGTGGTTTCCCATCACTAAAATTTATTCGTGACGTAGACACGCTGGGTTTACATACAATTTCATAAACTTCGGTTCACTATCTGTCTATGGGCTTTATTGTTACTTGTGTTGGAGACAGTTAACTTTAGTTGTCTGCCATCGGATTCAACATCAGTTTATACCTTTTTGCGGTTGAATGTGACCTACATGTGTCCTTTCTTCATTGTGGTAACTATCCGCGTAGTGAAGTTCATCTATAAATAGGTCTGATTTAGATTTTTCGTTACACTTGAGCAGTGTGATGGAATGGGTAAGCGCAGGGCCGTCTTTACCAGGGGGTGCAAGGGGTGCGGTGCACCCCGGGCGCCCACCTTTTAAAGGTAATGAAAAAATATAACGCTATAGTAAACAATT
The DNA here is from genome assembly GCA_914767545.1 of Sesia apiformis. Classification (NCBI taxonomy): domain Eukaryota; kingdom Metazoa; phylum Arthropoda; class Insecta; order Lepidoptera; family Sesiidae; genus Sesia; species Sesia apiformis. Next base: position 5,748,711 of record OU611968.1, read on the forward strand.
ACACAATAGGATATTTGACTGTCATAGGATACACAATAGGATATGTGACTGTCATAGCATACACAATAGGATATTTGACTGTCATAGGATACACAATAGGATGTTTGACTGTCTTAGGATACACTCCCGCACCCCGGCGCAGAATAGACTTAAGACGGCCCTGGGTAAGCGATGCACTTGAAGATGATTTTGTCAGCAACTTTTAAGTGTAGTGTTCGAAGAGTTTCACTAAAAAGACAACATAGTTGGTAGCTAACTAATTCTTTTTGTGTAACAAGTATTCTCATGCGACAATTAACAGACAAATTTAACAGAACATTCTATTTTTTCTAAAGAATTAGAGTGTTGATAGTCTTTAAGGTTGATAGTGTTGATTCAGTGGTAAGATAGAACTCTGTTGTACAACATACAACTATAAGACATCGCGATAACACAAGTACGTACCTATACCATATTTATTATAGCATGAAACGACAGGTAAACAAACAGACAGTAGTTTTATATCTTAATTCTTAATACTAGCATTTTCCTGTCGTTAAGCTTGCACATTATTATAGCTTATATATTAGATAGAACATAGACAAGAACTAAAAACTTATTCTAGGCTCAAATTAAATGAAACAAAGTAATTGCTATTAATTTTTGTTTACCTTTTGTCTCGTCCGTCAATGAATAGAGTAAGTATAAATCTGTATTAGCGATGTTCTGAATATTAGTACTGATTTTGGCGAATACTCACCAATTTTGAAACATTCGTACTCGTAGGTAAAAGAGGTTTTCTATAATAAGAAAAATAATAAATACAGAATCAAATTTTATCAAAATCAGTTAGGTATCTACGTATTTATATACTTACCTACTAATTGAACTAAAAAAATAAGTACTCGGTGCGGCGCGTGCGTAGTAGGTACCTATTATTTGTACTTGTATTCGCGAATAGTGTTTTTTTGCTATTCGAAACATGCCTAATCTGTATGTATGTGTGTATCGAAAAAAAAATGTGTAATTTTTTCCTTTATTTCTCTGACCACAATATATGATATTTTAACAAAACTATGTATGTATGTAGTCATCTACACCTATCAGGTTTGCGTATAAATGGCGAACCGTTCTTTATTTATACTTTGTTTAGTTATATGTTATTTATATTTAGGTAGGTAATGAAAAATAACTTATTTTTGCCCTTCGTATGTGTTTTTTGTTGTAACGTATAACATAAGGTACGAGGTAGGAGTTTTATGTACCTATAAAGTATTGCATTTCTAAATCTACCAATGGGCGAATAGTTCTGAAATTCCACCATTTCTATTCAGATATCTCTCTTTAAATGAATTATATGCGGTAGATACGTAATAGATATTTTATCTCATCTAGCTTGAAGATATTCATCATCTTATATACGGGTTTTAGATGGATTCTCAGATTTTAGACGAATTTCTTGGGTTAACTATGGCCTTTATTGGTTAAATATTTTACTGATAAAAATGTTTACGTTTTCCTACGTAATTCAACACGTAACCAGTGATTTAATTCAAACAAAAAAATCAAGAAATTTATTAGATTTCTCTGATAGAAATAACATTATTTAGTCATTCATTCATTCACCAGTCCACAAAAACTCAACAAAACTGTCTCATGTCCCTTCTTATTAAACGTTAAAATATAATTTAACGGTGGGATTCTCCTACATTTTGTCGTATTTTTCGACGAATAATGACAGCTTGCGTTGACCCAAACGCGTGGTCACCAAATTACAGAGTAACACTACTTAATTCGAGTCTCCCCTCGACCTCGCCATGGTAATTTGTAAAATAGTACACGTAACTTTTGAGCATTTTTGTGACAATTGTGTTTTAAAAAGTGTAATTTTTATCCGACTGCGCAAAAGGAGAACAGCGTGGAGTATCTAATAGATATTTGAATATCTGTTTAACACCATATCCAGCCTTCTTATCGGCCAATTCTGAACATGGGGCTTCTCATGCACATTGTCGTGTGCATGAGGGGTGTATGGCACTGTCCACTCTGTTACAGGTGGTGTAGTTCCTCAGGGCTTGCGGTAGCCGCTTTATTATGTTTGTTATTTGTTAGTCGCCTTTTACGATGACACCCGCGGGAAGAAATGTGTTGGTGTTATTTTAAAGGCGGGCGACACCATGTGGCCTCTTTCTAATTACTATATTAATATCTTGTTAATATAAAATGATGGAACAATTAACATTGCATAACTATTTAACCGACTTAGAGGCAGACCGAGGAGGAGATGGCGGGACGACTTAGATGCATACCACAGGACTTGGCGGAGCGTGGCGTTAAGAGGCCGGTGTACGAAGCCCACAACTACAATTCGAAGCGAGTGCAAAAATCGGCATAGAATTGCTATCTCTGTTTGACGCGATAGCACTACAGTCGTTCTGTTATAAATTTGGACGTGTTCCGTAATATAAAGAATGATGAATGAAAATTTAATGTTATTTAAATTTTTATTTGGTAATCCGTAATTTGACAATATATGCTATGTTATGGCTTGAATCATTTTATAAATATTAATGTTTTTAATACGAAACAATAAGAAGAAAACATGTCATTTACGCCGTAAAAACATGCAAAATGCAATTCGCTTACATTTCGTTTTAGGTAAGTATTTTGAATCAAAAAAGAAGCAGGAACCTAGATAAATGTTATCCGAATCCGAATAATATCATAATATGGTGGAAATATGTACTAATTATAAATTATTTTGGTATTGCGTTTGTATGAGCAACTCATCCTCCGGAGGCCTCTTAAGCAGAGCGGTTTGGCATGAAAGAGGGGAGGCCTTTGCTCGACAGTGGGACTTGTGTCCCACTGTTGAGCAACATAGGCTAATAAAAATAAAACTATTTGATATAAATTGTATTGAGGGAGAGGTTTCGTATCCCTGGACATTCCATTTAGCTAGATCATCTAAATAGTACGTGCCTGGACGATACTGAAATACTTACTCCTTTAAAATAATTGGTATTCAAAAGAATACTAACTATTTACATAAACCTACAACCAACATCTAGATAAATACGTGTCCATTGTAAACCCTAGAACTGTTATGCACATTGTATGCAAGAGCAACATTAAAATGCAACGAGCGAGCTGATACATCAATATTCAGTAGTATGATACCGTGCTTTTCAAAGTAGCTATCGGCAAGTTTGCGATACAGGTATTCTTTTTTTTTTATAAAGAAGTAGGCGGTAGGGCATGCGGTCCTACGTGATCCTTGAAAAATCCTATTCACAGCTTTCTTGAGGAACGCCATATCGTAGCGTATTAGGCATATCTCTTGAGGCAGTTCGTTCCACAACCTACGGGTTCGCGGCATAAAATGGTTTTTTGATCGAACAGTACGCGACACCCCTGTATCGAGGTGGTATCTCTCACGTATGCGTATATCACACTTCGCTCTGTTCAGCATACCGAGCTTTTTAGAGGCTATAAGTAAGTACTAAGACCCATAATAGATATTGTACAATTAAAAGTTAAAAACGAGAGACCGTTAGAATCGATTCAAGAAAATTATATCTAGTTTTCGAGTTAAAGTCGCTGAATAAACTATGGAAAGAGTCAGTTTTACGTAACACAAACTCACCAATAGTGACTGGACAAGAAGAGCCGAAGATCGAGTGTGTTGGCGAGTCTTGGAAGAGACCTATATCCAGTAGTGAAGAGGCTGACAGTATGAGTATAGTAAGGATTTAATATCATAGACCCCCCTCGCTGTAAAAGGATTAACACCTCATGTACTTTTTCTTAATTATATATTGTTAATAATTCACTTCTTAATTATACCTACTCTGAAAAATTTGTTCAACCAGAATTTGGTTATATGAAGGATTTCTGGTTAGAATTACGAGTTGTCTTGTTCGTTCAAAATTGCATAGGTAGGTAATTTAATTACGTTCATAATTATGATTTAGGCGATTTGTATTATCAAAATTGCATTTCTTAATTTGTGCATACTTTTAATTAGGCGCGAATTTTCTTAGTACATAGAAAATTTTTCAAACACTGACTCAAACACTAACCCGCTTTTAACCAACTGCAAGCAAAACAAATGTTATCCTGTAATTGTGGTCTCCCCTACAAGTCGCTGCTTGATTATTCTAAATTGCTTTAATTCGGTTAAATGATTTGATGATGACAGCATCCTCGAGCTCCAGATTTAATAATGTAAAGATTAAGCCACTTTTTATTTCTGATTTGTCTACAGAAGTATCGGTTTGGCGAAATATAACTTAATATACTTATTGCCATTTATGTAAATAATTAGCTCAGTAGAGTCTTATGCATATGGTTCCCAAATTCGATTACTAAGCGGAAAAAATATTTTGTATAAAAACAAATGTCATGTTCCATGTAATTTGTGTACGTTCGTAAGTTTGATTTCAAGACTTTAATTCTACAACGATCTAACGCCTCAAATAATGTAATTTGTGACTGCTTGTGTTGTATATGTAGTCAGAGTAATCATCGTAACTTTAACGGGTCGTGAGCATAAAATAAAAATTAATCTCAAAATGACTACGTCATCAAAAAGTCTAGGTCGCATATTCAATAGATACCAACAGGACTAGGTATCAGAATGACTAGGTCGCTAGACAACTACATCGTAGAAAGACTAGGTACCAAAATAGAGTAGAATTTATTCAAACACTAGCTGTGCCTGGCCACGCGTTGCTGTGGCTGCCCAACATATGGCGCTTACCCAGTTTTTTTCTATTTATTTCAATATATTTCTAGATTATTTTTTTTTTTGTTCCGTGAATTTTTCAGATATTTTAATAGTTATTCTGCTATTCGGGGCGTAGACGAATCCAACAAATCAGAGATCATTAAAATCGGTCAAGCCGTTCTTGAGTTATAAATGGTGTAACTAACCCGACTTTGTTTTATATATATAGATTAGGTGCACAAGTCAGTTTTACAAAAACAAGGTAGACCCTAGCCCTCACACTAGCATTCCTCTGTCGTGAGGCCTAGTTCATTCCACCCTAACAAATTTGACATTATATACTTATATTTTTTAAATGAAAATTAAATAATATTAAATAGAACTTTCCATTAAAAAATGCACTTATGTTTTATGTACGAAATTTATAGATTGTGTATTATTTTCACAAGTACAATTTACGTAGGTACAGTGTCGAGTGGAGTAGCCTAGGCAATGACACTCAAAGAAAAAGGAAAAAATAGCACGTATATTAACACGAAAGCCAGAACAAATTTGCAATCTAGTCATGGGACCTAATGTTTTCATGATGAAATCATCTAGCGACTTATCATTCTGAAACTGAAATCTAATTTTCCCTAGATGTAAACAAGACCCCGACGATTCTGCGTTGACACAGGTTTATATGTGATGAGCCCCATGATGACAATTGCCTTCTTATAGTTGGATTTTTTATTCGAGTCCGGGGTATGACATGTAGATTAATGTAGAACTGTCAATAAAGTGTCATCTCAGTACAAATTTCACTCTGTTTGACAGTTCTTCTGTGTTTTTATTAGTTTCTGATTGTCTTACTGCCGTGTGTAAGACAATCAGAAGGTCATCCTCATCAATTCAGTTTGGTTATTTAAATGCGATTCATGAACTTTTGGGAGGAGGAGGGCCGCTGTTATTCTTAGCCACTCGATTAGTCAAGTTACTTCTCTCTCATAAATGACTACCGTAAATTGTACTACTTACATTTATCCTTCATTCTATTCTCCCAATGTACGTAGGTACATGTTATGGTAGGGAGTTATGCCAGAGCCCATTACCGTTCCATTCTATCTTGTCCTTCCCCATATTTCCAATCCTTTTCCCAAATTGATTTCTAAATCTCAAAAGGTACACAGCGCACTCGGGTACGTGGCAACGTTTGTCATTCTGGACTGATGTTAGCATATATCGCAGATATCTATGAGCGACAGTATCTATTTACCACCAGGTGGTCCGGTGATCTGCCACCTCCGTTCTCTATAAAAAAAATGTACAATCCATAACGATGGTGTACATTTTCAAGCTTTAAAAACGCGAACTACTGCCCAGTCTATTAATTTTAAGTCAACGTTTCTAATGAAGCAGCCGAAACACAGGACTTCAGTGAGCGATAACATAAAAATAAAAATTACATTTGTATCGCCGGCGTCATCTTTAATTACGAAACTTTTATACGTCCGTCGAATTTCTTTATTTTACGGCTACCCAACAAATTAATATGTAAATCGAGCCGTGCGGTGGTCGGCGGAGCCGATATCGATAAAATATGTCGATTATAAATAATTGCCGCGCTCAAAACTATGATAACGGGTAACGTACATTTGCTCATTCATCTTAAGTTCAACAGAAGCTTGTTATTGCTGAGGTAGATAAATTAACGGTTATATATTTTAACAGTGTAAATGTCTATACTTCTATACAGATAATTATCTAACTTGTAAGGTCACAATGTATTTTACGTAAATACAACGATTCTGTTTACGGCGGCCTAGTAAGAGGTATCTACGATCCTCGTATTCTCGATCCTCAGTCGTTAGTTCAGACTCCGGTCCGTATCACTGAATTTCTAATTAAGTACGAATTTTTAATTTATTCCTAACTCGACTGTGAAGAAACAGCGATAGAAAACTCACATGACCGAGATTTTTTTTAAATTGGGAAATGTTAACCATTCACACTGGGCCTGCGTAGTGAATTATGGAAACTTTCTTGTGATTACTAGGCAAGACTCCCCAGTCTTGTGTCCTACAGTGGGATTAAAAATTATCGATAAAATATCGTTCATCGATTACAAATATGATAGACGAATCTGACCCTAATCCGTGTTACTCGTCTACGTATATAGATGGCGCCACAAGTCGGTGCCTTCAACTGCCAATCCCGGTCATGCGTCATAAAGAAATTTATTTATTGTGGTTTAATTAAAAATATGTTGGTGACGTCATAATTATAAATAATTGGAGGTATGGATCTGATGTTTGAAATTTTTAATTACCTACCTAATGAATCTCAGCTATCAGTCTTAATAAGCTTTATGAGTAAATGTGACATGGCCAAGACCGAATTTGTGACTACGGACTGGCCCGTAGTCACAAATTCGGCTCCCACTGAAAATCAGTGTTCACTGATTTTCACGGAGTTGGTGCTGATTGGCACAACAATTGACCAACTTTAATCAGAATAGAACCAACCCACAATCATATTTTTTCCATAATAAAGAATTTTGTGATAAAAACTAAAATATAGTGCATATTTTTTCAATCAAAATATCTTTTAAACTTAAATTAAGACCTTGGAAATCATGTTGGCACTAGATGTTGGCTTTCGCATCTTAAAACTACATGAAAGCGGGTTGGTTGGATTCATTCGGATTAAAGCCAGTCAATTATTATTATTTTTCTTTTTTAATTGCCATTAACATTTCATATGCAGAGATGTCAATAGGATAATTTTCTTTTTTTTTTCAATATAACTTTTTGAACTTTTACTTACTTAAATGTTTATGTTTACTTTTACTCGATGTTTAGGCACGAGTTATAAACCTATGCCTAAAGGCTCTTTTTCATAGGGAGAGTTTTTCGAACGCGTGTAGGAGAATAAATAGTTCAAAAACTAGTATAAATAATTGTTATCATCATGTGATCATTGTTTTCAACGAGTTTTTGTCATAATGTAATGTTGCAGGCAAGAATCGTGTGGTTTGGTCGCAAACGAGAATCGTATACAGAATTCTCGCCCGAACAATTGGAGAAACTCTCCTTGTGTAAATGAACATTAAATGTCGAGATAAAGTTAAACAAAAATCATTAATTGTAAACATTTAAATTCAATTCACTACATACAAAGAGCAGCATCGCCAGGTGTCCGTCCACTTTTTATATTGCGATTTCGTGATTCTCTTATTTTGGCATCGACTTCAAGAAGTCTTAATATCAAAATAAAAAAAATTGATTTGAAATTTTGGCGACTAGAACAAATACTTAAAGTATTTTGTTTCGTCGCTATCAATCAGTTTGAATAGAACATTTTATAAATTTTTGTATACGGCGTTATAAATTGACGATAAACTTGAGAATTGGGAAAAAGGAAAAATACATAGAATATAACGTGATTTAATCGGGGTTTCTCCCAATATCTCCGAAAGGGCTCATTGTAGCAGAAACGACTTTAAAATAAAGGGACGATTAAAAAATAAATTCGAAAAACCTACACCAAAGACGCGTTAAAATGTTTAAAATAAATATGCTGTTATTTTGTATATAAACAGCTTACTTTATACTCATATTACAACTTCTCTAAATCGTTGCCAGCTTTTTATACCTATGATTATCTTTTGGCACCACTATAAGAAGTCTTTAAGGAGACGCACAAAGTATTAAACCGGCTTGATTGTTTCTATCTAGTCTTTTTAGCGAGTTTTTAAACATATTTTTTTATTTTTTTTACACTTTACACTACATAATCGGGAAGAGTTTTCTCGTAAAGTGTGAAGTTTACAGCGACGAGAAGTCTCTTCCTGATTATGTAGGTACTGCGTCCCGAAATCCTTTATTTTATATAAAAAATATTAAAACTACTGTACCTACCTACTTTCACAATTATATTTAGGTAGCTACTTCTATTTAGGTATTAAAAGTTTTTTTTAATCCCCCAAACGAATTCGACTTTCGGGCACATGTCTGATCTTTCAGTAAGTTAAACAAAGCATTAAAATCGATTAAATGGTTCTCCAGTTAGTTCTATATCTGAGAAGTAACGGTACACGGTAAAACTACATAAGCGTAATTAAACATCAATAACCTAATGTTTTTTTTTATGTTTGTATCAAGTTATTTTAATGAAAGACAGCGTAAAATGTTACTTGAATGTATAAAGATTATTATAAAGAAAATTTGATTTTTTAAACATGTATAAAACTCTCTCAGTAATTTTAGGCCTATCTCTATCCTTACGTACATTTCTTTTCAAAATTCTCGAAGCCACTGTCTATTTTGTACCATATTGTGCAATGAAGTGCGAATAAAGAAATAAATTATTTTACAAAACATTTATTTATTTATATCCAAGGAACACTCAAAATAAATCGTGCTGGTATTTTTCGAGACCTATACAAAGATGAAATAATAATTTTCTATATAATTGCGATTTAAACTATTTTAAATAAAAAGGAAGCTTTTATAATTTTATATCTACTCATTGCGCTATTCGCCTCTAGATGGCGACACATGAATGCAAACTAATGCAGCGCTTTTGTATACCTACAGTTAAATATTAATGCCATTTTTATTAGATATTTAATTCACTTAACTGTTTCTATGACTGTGTGTTTATAAAATCATTTATTGGCATTTAACTCTTAGGACGTTTAATCGCAAAAATAATGATTTTTAATAGAACATAAGCAGTACCTATTAAGAAATAGTATTAAAATTGTTGCTTTAAATTAATAACTATAATTAATAACTAATGCTCTGGACTTGACTTATCTCGGTAAGTAGAATGTAATTATCGGTGCACCGCACATTTGATTACATACTTGCATATTCTGAATGCACCCCCGTCAACGACGGGCATCGCCCCACACTTCACGCCAAATGGCTAATTCGCGCGGGAAACATACGCGCCATAACTCATATCAGCTAACCAATATGGCGACGGAGCCAACATGACTATACCCGTCTCTCTCTAACGAACTACAGGAACCGTACCCGAGTGTTTGTTTTTCCTTTTAGTTTCCTTTGAAATCTTATTTTGAATTTTATTCCTACAGGGGCGTGGATGCAGCGATGTCGCATATTGTGTTGCTCGCTCTCACCCGTTTGCAGTTTTATCCGTGTCCTTGTCTCACTTTTTGTAATTTTAATTCGCAGAACTGCATCGAAACGTGATTCGAGTCTATAGGAGAAGTTTTTATTGCCAATGCACAGAATTCGCTGAGCCAAGGCCAGAATTTAGGCAAAACAGTGGATGGTTGTAGTACCTACCTACCTTGGATCAATTGGATTGGGAAATGTTGTTTGCTGTTAGATACGAGTGTCGTTGAAATTGTAAAAATATGCGGTTGTATTAAATAGATGTGGAACGGAATAACAAAGGCATTCTTTGAATCTTGAACACGGGTCCAAATATAGACTAGATAGATATATCTAGGAATCTGACATCGATTGCTATTAACACTAATACTATATACCATCAGCCTACGTCTCTCTACTGCTGGATGTAGGCCTCAGCCAAGGCTCGCCACCACACACGATCCTCGGCTCTTCTCATCCAACCACTTCTTAAGCGAACACCGGCGAACTTCTTTAAGTCGTTAACAATAATAAACTAGCTTATTCCTATGGCCGGTTATGACAGCTGACATAAATCTTAACACAAGCTTTTAAACTTTAACATGTAGTAAAACTCATTTTACAAGTCGACAGTTCTTTAAGAATACCTACTTTTTTTCTATTTTATTGTTATATTAGATAGAAACTGTATTTATTAGGAGTTAAAGTATGAAATTTCCGATTTGTACTGAAAATTACTAGTCCGTTGGAGCAAGGTCTGGCGAGTACGGAGGATGACGTATGGTTTCTAACTGCAGCTCCTGTAGAGTTACAACGGTTTCTCGTGCAGTGTGAGGTCTTGCATTATCATGGAGCAATAATGGCGAAGATCGATTCACGAGTCGGGGCTATTTGACTGCTAGTTTCGCCATCATTGTTCGAAGTTCGGCACAGTAAACATCTGCTGTTATTGCTTCACCAGACCTGAGAAAGCTATAGTGAATAACACCATGAATAGACCACCAAACAGTTACGATTAGGTACCTTTTTATTGGTAAGCTTTGCCTTAGGGCACTGTTGCGGCGTTTGACCTGGGGTCAGCCATTGCATTTTTCGCTTTCGGTTATCGTAAAGAATCCACTTTTCGTCACATGTCACAATTCGATCCAATATTCCTTCATTTCTGTACCGATTCAACAAGGCAACGCAAGTTTCAACACGCGTTTCTTTCTGTAGATCAGTCAAATCATGAGGCACCCATTTTTCATATTTTTTTATCTTATTGATTTGATGCAAATGAGTCAATATTGTAGGTAAGGTAACGTTAAACCATGCCGCTAATTCCTGGGTAGTTTGACTCGGATCGGCTTCCACCATCTCCTTCAATTCAGCGTTATTCATCTGTGTGGGCGGTCTTCCACGTGGTTCGTTCTTCAAGTCGAAGTTTCCATTACGAAAGCGTTTAAACCAAAAACGCACGGTTCGTTCATTAGCAGTCTCCTCTCCATACGAGTGTATTCAAAGATTACTCGAATTTTCGAAGTATCCATCTTTCCCGTCTAAGCTGAATAAAAAAAACAATTGAAAGTCGAAAATCGAATGTTGCACATTTTTTAAAACAAGAACCTCATAGGTATCATGTGAAAAAAGTTTCACTCGAAAATCTCACACCATGAAGGTTTTATGTCAATTCAAAGTATCTATTACTATAAAACGGCAATTTCATACTTTAACCCCTATTATATGAAATGAATTAAATTCAGAACTATCAGCGCTTTTCTTATGATAACCAGATCATAGTACCGGCAGTGTGGTGTTGGCCGGCTTTAAAATAGCACCACCCCATCTATTCCCGTGGGTGTAGAAAAGGCGACTAAAGGATATCAAAGTCGCTAACACAATCCCTGAGGTACTACTATAGCGCCTCTCAACGAGTGGTCTCACCAACCCGCTTAGTCAACGTGGTGTTTTAAGACGTAATTTCTGTATCTAGCTATAGGTACTAAGAATGTGACATCGTAATAAAAAAAATTGCCGGTAAAATAATTGTAAATAAATAGGTTTATATATAATAGTATGACATCCATAACTAGATACTTTATTAACTCTAATATTAATGACCTGCGCTAGGATATTCTGTTGTGGGTCTGGCTGAATCAAACACAAACTGACTAGATTCTAAACACACAAAATTTGGCTTTAAACAAAACATGTTCGTTTGACCGGGAATCGAACAGGAGATCTTTTGCATAGCGGGCAGTATTTAGTCTACTGACGTTTCCAGAATTCACTATTAGGTACCAACTATCCAACCAGCAAATTTTACCAAATAGCGTAGAGCAAATCCAAGAAAACTAGCGTTGAGATGCTATTTATTCTCCTAATTACAAGGTAAATTAAAAAATGAACTGTGAAAAACATGTAGATATTTTTCAGTACCTACTCAGTACCTACCTAATTATTATATTGTCTTTGCTACTACTACTAATAATAATTTAAAAAATAGATAATGCTTAAATTTGAGAATTTTCAAAATTTCTGTATTAATGATTCAGTACTTATTTATGTACCTGATTGTACATACGTTTTATTCTAATTAACTTGTTAGATAAAATAAACCAATCATGCATTTTAAATAATGTTAAGAGTGTGATAATTTCCGACAATTAAACTATTTCAATATCACTGAGATATATTTAGTACAATACACATTTGGAAAACACTCCACAGAATATTACTAAATGAGAAATTATTAAATGCGTGGTTAAGGAAGCGTCTCAGGGAAATTGATCTCTTAACCTACTACACTTAACTGGGCTCAAGTGTAAAAGAACAAAACGTCGTCGCAACGTTTAACTTAAAACGGATTAAGTTAGTCAGACGAGCCGCCGATGCCAAATATTTGTCTCGACTGTTGACACGCAAACCGTCTTAGCTTTGTGTCAACAAAAGGGTTCACTAATGCCCTTTTTACAACAAAAAGCTTGGGCAAACATTGGGCCAAACACTACCGCAGCGCCACTGGAGTGCAGCGGTGACACCTGGTACTAAATTTGTCATTTGTATTCATTTTTATAGAGCACGCTATTTATTAGTAGGATAGTTAATTTAAACTACGGTAAATAGTTCGAACTTAAATTATTCACGCGAAAAGTTGTGTTAAAAGATTCCAGCAAGAAAATTCTCAAGGATTTATTAAATAGTAAATTCCGTAAAATATGATGGAATTTATTTAAAATACTTACTGGATTGTTGCTATCTAGCTTTTAATATTAATAATTAAACTCTAACAGTTTAAATTAAACGGGACACGATTTAATAAAAACAATTTTAGAAAACTTTCAAATGAAAGTATGCACCTAAGTCATTGCACACTAAAGAATAACTACAGTTAAAGTGATACAAGATCAACATCTGTCGTCAATGGACGTCCGCCATACACGCGTTGACGTGTATGGCGGACGTCTATTGACAACAGCAACACTAGAATAGAAAATCCAATAGAAAACAGCTAATAGGGTTTGTTAAAAAGAGGATGACGTTCTAATTTCAAATGATTAATTTAGCGTTCGTTTCCCGCGTTCGAATTTTCAATTTAGCATTCACGGTTCGCGTCGGTGGACGCGCGGGAGCAAATCCATTAGCGATTAACGAGCGTTCGGCGGGCGGGCACTAAATTAAAATAAATATTTGCCGGCGCGCGCGCACAAAGCATACCTCTTTCATCTGCGCCGACACACAGGTGCCGCCCGGTCGACGTACTGCCTACATGTAAGGATGTAAGTCAATGTAAATGTAATTATTATGTACTAGGACATCTGTCGACGTGTTTGAGCTACTTGCGTTTTTGTGTGTCGTTATTCTTAATCCCGTTAATTCACATCAGCTCATAAATATCGAGCCTTCTGGGCATAATTTAATTATAATAACGTCATAGATAATAGGAGTTTATTACAGCTCGTACTTCAAAGGTGACGTTATTGTATCCTTTTTTCCATTAGGTAAGTCAATAAGTCTTGAGAACATATCTGTAATTTATCTTTATTTAAGAGATAGATGTCTCTCTTCTATTAAAAGTAATTATAGACATAATATTTTGCTAAGGTACTTGATTTTACGCTTGATGTGCTATCGACTGTTTATAAATAAGTAGGTACAATAGCATTATGGATTAATAAATAAAATGTCAAGGTTTTCCTCATAGAAACATTTTAAAGAAACCTACGTTACAAAATAGAAAAGATTTCAAACGAAAAAAAAAACAGGACAAACTGTCGGAGGCACCAACGTGCCCTCTGATTTGGAGGAACTTATCGAAGAACATTTTTGTTAATTCGCAGAACAGCTCAACACAACTTACAATTAAAAAACTACTGATTCTAGATTAATATCTATTAAGTACCTACCTGGTATATTAAACCAGTGAAGTCCATATTACCAACAAGTTTTGTATGTACCGTTTTAAATAGAAAAGTAAGGAAACACAGGAAGCTATCAGTGAGCAGTGATATTAAATATAAACATTACGTTAAATAAACAGTGCTTCATTGGAACGATTTCTATTGTTTTGGGAAGCAGAGCACTTACTGAAATATGATAGCTTGAGTAGGTATGTAGGTGCTGCGTGGTAGAAGGTGGCTTTGTGTTTGGTGTAAACGCGATACTTCTAAGTGTGACTTAGATATTTCAAATGAGAAATGATTAAATGAGCAGAAGAAAATACTGAATGGGCAGTAAAATTAAATTTGGGTTAGGTTTAAGATCTCTGGTGACAATAAAAACAGGAGTTCCGCGAAGCCAGTATCCTACTTTATGATGACATTCCTAGTAATTTAAAATTATTTATTTCAGGTATTCAAAAATAGTTTCGCTGCTTCTAAGTTTTGTTTTGTTGCTCTTTTAAATATAAGCCATTCTAAATCACAAGAAAGATAAAAGGTAAAAGTCACCAAGTCTAACGCGCAAAAAATGATACATATTTTTCTAATTAAAATTACAAGAAACTGAGATAAGGAGTTAAAGTTTTACGAAATGCATATTAATTGAATTTTCCGGGCTACTTCCTTTTACGAAATGCTTTATGATATTGATGACATGGCAAACTCACACGATTCACATGTTTATCTTCACAAACTTTAACAGGCCACGACAATGGCGAAAACACTTCGCGTTGAAATTATTATTGGAATTCAATACAAACTACGAATAATTTCCTGTTAATTCACAAGGTGCCTACAGAATAAAGCTGAGAGTCTAAATCATAATTCAGATTCTGAAATCCACCATAGATTTGGCTGTTTTGATGAATTTGTAGGCGATGAACCATATGGATGGTCGTGATCGTGGCAAGTAGAGGCTGGATGAGAAAAGTTGAAAAGGAAAATTTTATGAGACACATATGAAGTTATAAATTCAGTGCAGATTGGCATAGGCTACTTAATAATGATAAACATCATTATTAATTAGTTTAGTTTCAAAACTAAACTCCAACAATCGGTCAAATGTGTAATTTTCATTATCAGCTAATTAAAAGTTAATAACTAATAACAATAGAACTGCTCTACCAAGTCTGTGATGCCTTTGACAACAAATTCTGAAATGCTGTTAACGTTCTTGAAATCGTTTCTTCTAAATCGTAAGAAAAGAAACGTCTTGGAAGTGAATGTCTTAGAACTTGGAAAAATACTAATAGTACACGAATGAGAAGGTCGTGGTTGACGAATTTCGGAAGAGACCTACAAAATCTTGTCTGGAGTTGAAGTTTAAAGATTGTGAAGCCCAAAAAGCCTAACAGCGAAAAGAGAGGAAAGATAGAGTAGTTTCAGATCTCTCTAGTTTACTCGTATATGTTACCTACTAAAGGTTTTAATATTTATTTGAAGGAACGGAACCTATAATCATTTTCTTTCCCAGCCTTCCACTAAATATATATATATATATGTTGGTATGAATACATAAGAAAACGATTTTTTAAGGACAACACAGCCAGAAGTGTTATGTTTGATCAAAAGGTAATGAACAAACAGAAGTTGGTAAATATAAGGACCCTTTTACCGACAAACGAAATTGATATGTTATATGTCAAACTCGTTCAGATACAGTCAGCGCATGAAGCGAAACATTTAAAATCGGTTTTCGCTTTTGTGTCTGTGTAGCAGGACTTGTTAATGGTATGCTTGGTGCGATGGACTGTACATAACTTAGGTAATTGTCATATGGCAATGCAATGTCACATCGTCTCTCCGGCGGTTAATCACCATTTAACCACTCACTTAACCACCAGGGTGTCGCCGAAAAACTTTTATTATCAGTTATATATGCATTTGATTATTATTATCAATTTATATATTCACAAAATATAGAGTATAGAGTTTGCTATTATATAAATAATACAATAATTTGACACTTTATTTATACGAGTATTTTATTTTTACAGAAGAGTGATTCGAACAGAAATCGACTTATTCAGTGCCTTTTAGAAGAAGGTTGCGCTCGAGAAGCCGGAGAGATAACATCTCTCTGAAAGTGAACGCAGTCGCCACTGAAGATGTCAACCGCAGTTGTTGACGAAACGTTTGGCAGAAAGAGAAGAGATTCCAGAAGACCTCGGCTAAGTAGCCCGGAAGATTCAATTAATACTTTTAGAAGAAGTTTCTACTCCTGAAGGGTCTCTAAGTGAAAAAGATTTGTTCAAAGACGATGGAGAGGATGGTTTAGTTGCAAATTTTCATTGAGTTTTGAAAGGTCAGTATAGTTCGAACGACGAAGAGTGTTACAAAGATTATTGTGATGTGACATCATCTCAATTGTTTTCAATAAAGATTATTGTGGTATGCCATCATTTTATTTGTTTTATTTCATTTTCAATGTGGTACAATCATATAACACAAAGCACTTTGCATATATTACATAGTATTACTGCTACAACCGTGGTACGGCTATTTCCGTACTGACCGTACTGACGTACTTAGTCTGGCCATAAATACCGTTACTATAAAGAAAAAAAATATATTTTAATTTGGAATCTGTTTTGGTTCTGTCCGCCCCGACCGCGTTTTGAGCTATAACTATACTGCGCTTCTTATTAGTTGTTAAATAAGTTTTACCATGTTGCCTTTTGAAATAAAAGGTACAATTATCACTCAGCCTTCAAAATTACCGTAGGCCCTTAGCAGGGTCGGCATGTGATGTTGGGACGAGGGCGTTAACTGAAACATTGAATCCCATTATACGAGTATCTTAGACTAACTCAATCCTACTCCTAGCACAACTCTCACATACCTGCCACGACTCTCTTCTAATATACGCACACCGCTACAGTTTAAAACACTCATGTATATATATCATTTATATAGACATTGAATAGCATTGGACCCAGAAAAGAGCCCTGGGGAAACCTCGAGGAAATCTCAAAATTAACAGAAGAATAACCACCAATTATAACTCGTGATACTCTGCCTGTTAAATAGGTTTCGAACCAACTAAGTTTCCAGATATGCCGAGTTGGGAAAGCTAAAAACGAGCATATTGTGGTCAATACGATTGAGGACCTTGCTAAAATCGGTATATCCAGTTTGGACATAAATAACGTAAATATAAAGAAAATTAAAATTACATTTGAATTTGGAATCATTATTAAATATTGTGCTAATATTAAAATGGAGTGAGGTGATAACGAAAACCGTATTGCTGTAATTGCATTGCACAAAGTAGGCATGGAGCTAAGTGCAATTTTTAAAATTCTCCATCCGCTTGGTATTAGCTGAATGTTTGTGTACCGGACTATTGGTAGGTACTCGTACATTGAAACGTCCTCTGTGACAGAAAAAGGTTTGGCCGTCCACGCACTATTCGTAGTAAACCGAAGAAATCCCGCACGGAAGCAAAACATTTTATCTATAGAGAGGAGTATAGTACCCGGAACCATGTCAGGTAACCATTGAGGAACATTTTAATAAGCAGAATGATCGAGTTTAACTCTTAAGTCTGGAGAAGCTGCTCAATTGGTCAATAGGGTGCAACGTGGCCATTATCCTGTTTCAATGATGGTTTGGTGGGGTGTTAGCTATCAAGGAGTGATTGAACCATATTTCTGTGTAAATGGTTTTCTGTTCATTACAGCTAAAAACTGGCCGTAATCTAGTCCCGATCTTAATTCGCTCGATTATGATTAATGGTGTTTTTTTCTTGGAATGGCTATATTCTTGTAGCACTGATGGCATTTCAAGAGTCACCGGACATGAGAAGTTTAGGGCGAGCGCAGTAGACGCTCAGCCAAGAGCAAAGTGTGTGCAGTAACGAGCCTAAGGTTTCCCGCGCCGGTAAACCGGCGGAGGGAACGGACCTCGGCATAGGGCGTTGCTTTGGGAGGGAACGGGATCGCGAGTCGGTGAGAAGCGTTCAGGCACGTGACCATACCTGGTAAAAGTGTTGGCTGAAGGCCGGTGTGTGTTTACAGTGTAGAGAGGGGGACGTGCTCGTTTCCGCCGGCGGGGACGGTGTATATGTGTAGTCTGTGAGTGTAGTATAAAAACCGTATTGGCAGCAGTAATTGGGTTGCCGGGGTCGTCTAAGACGACAGTAACGGTGAGGGGCATTCCTGTCGGGGACATAGGTTAGGGTGGCAACACTAGGGGTTGGGATGATGAGGGACTTTGTCCTAGTAATGTCGGCATGGCATGTTCTCAACGCCATGATAATATTGAATCCCTAAAAAATCCACTAGAGTGGCCACATCATTTGAAAGATTGCATAAAAGCAAATGGTAACTAATTTCGAATATATAGATATTTTTATAATGCGCACCTATTTATTTCTAAAATAACATTTTTTTTTGATAAAATGATAATGTAAAAAAAAATTCAGTTTTCTTTTTAACAATATCTAAGGCTAGACTAGGTAAATACTAGTAAAAAGTTTTATAGGCTTGATGTGACACTAATGCTATAGCTATAGTAAAAAAAATGTATGACACATCATACCGTCAGGACCAAGTCACACCATACAAAAATTTTTTTTGCAAACTATCCAGGAACGTGTTAATTTTACATTCGCTAACAAACAGAGTGCACGATTACAAACTTTTTCGCGTTCGTAAACAAGTCATTTTGGTCACTTTATTCGTTGCTCTAACAGAAAGGTTTGTTCTGTAACGTTGTATTTGCAATTGGTGCAACTTAAGTCACACATTGAATATGTCAATAATAGGCTGCAAATAAGTTGGTATTTGCATCCATACCAATTTAGAAATTGGAATTGACTGTTAATTCTTGCCATTAAATCTATAAAACTGGTAAAGAGCCGAGCACTCATCAACTTCATTCAACTGCGTAAACGAGTTGCGTCTATTCGTATGTGTGTGAGAATAAAGCTATAAAACTATAAAAACCTTTTATCCCAGCCGCCCGGTGCTTAAACGTCAAGTATAAAATCGGTGGGGTATTATTATAAGCCATTTTAAAAGGACTGTTGTAACGAGCATTTTATATCGTGAGAGAGGTCTACATAAATGGAAGTGGATAGTTTTGATGCAACTCGTAATTGTCGAGTGAGGCGCCACCGTCGTCTCTGTATGAGAGTTCTGTTCCACATTTTAATGTGCTTAACGCTATCTAGGAAATTGTAGTTTGAGATACGCCTAGATAATGGATAGTTTTATCTGGGGAATGGATGTCACGTAAATGCGTGTTACAATTAAAATCTTGAAGGTTTTTATCCTTCAGTTGCACTTAAAATCTAGGTCTTTGCTTCGTTGCTCAGCTGTAAAAAGTTCCATATTACTTCCCTATAAATTATTACAGAAACAATTTTATATTCATTCCTATGTCAGGTCAAAGTACATCTAAATTATATAATTATAATTATTTCCATTATTTTTTGTTCGGCCTTTTAGTTTTACTTGCAACAGTAGGTACCTATTCTCCCCTACGATGTCAATACCCCTTTGAATAGGTATCTCCTAAAAGAGTTCAGATTTTATGCCATGCAATTAAAATAAAGGTTGTTCTGTATCGGTACTTAAACATAGTAGCAAATATTATGGCTAAGTATTTACGAGTTTTAATAAAAAAAAGAAATTTGAATGATTTATGAAATTATGACACATAAATAAAGTTCACTCAATATATACATATTACCTAGGAATTATGAACCTATCTAAGTACTGAAAATGGCGTATATTCTATATTGTTTTTAGCAGTACCAAAACTTTAGGTTATCTTGCTTATATATATATATATATAAGCAAGACAGATATTTAGAAATTTAAAGATTAAGTAGTTATTACATTATTATAACTGTTAAGTAATAATAAAATTTAAGTCTCGTTTAGTTTTATTTTCCCTTATTTTCTATACATAATTAATTTTACTTGAATCAAAGATAATGGTATCTTTTGTGTAATTACACATCGCTTTCCCTGGAATAAAATATTTAGAAATGTTAAAATAAACCGTAGCAATTTATAACAGAATCTAAAATGATTTGTGACAATCGTCGTTGATTCAAAGTCCCGTCAACTATGTACATGCAAGCTAAAATCGACCCTTTGTGGCAAGGATAAGGTCAAGAATGGCATGTTTGTTTGTAAACAGTAACCGTTTGAGTGTAGCAGGAGAGAGCTATTGTACAGGAACGATCCTTCAGCAAGTGACGAAAATGATGCAACTGTTGTTTCAGGCGTTTTCCACTTCGAAAACGTTGAGATTCGAAATAAGCAGCATTTGCTGTATTTTGACTGTAACGCGACCTGGCTCTAGTTGGAAATAGGTAACCTGTGTGCACTCAAAAAAGTAGACGAAAATCGACGAGTGGACAACGGATGGACAGTCACGTAGACAATACAATACGTTTATTTTTGGACAAATGTACATTGATGGAAATATTATTAGGAGCGTTTCTCTATATCCTGCCTAGTGGGTAACAAATATACACACTTACAACCAAATAAAAGAACGCAAAAGTTAACAGAACGTCAGTAATCAGTACTCAAGACCGAGAAGAAGATAAGGAAGGAGAGGCAACTTTGGTCGACATAATAAAACTTAGTGTAGCATATCTACAAATAAACAGGGTAGTCTGGTGTAATCGAGGGGATACCTTTGTCTAACATTGTGCCATAATTTCAGTCTAAGAAAATAGAGGTCACTTTCATAAAATGATTTAATTTTGGCCAAAGTAAAGAAATACGTTACTCTTTCATTGTCTCGGATGAATTAATAGGCGAATGTTTCATCAAATAAAAATTGATTTTGAAAAGGATTTACAATATATTTATACAGACAGACTCCGTCATAATTTATTCCAATTTAAATGAAACATAGATTGTAGTAATTAATTATTTTACTCAAAGTATATCAGGTGGACATTAGTCAAACTAGCATAAAAAACTTTTTCTTAATATATTTTTATCACAAATGACAAATTTTGGGCATCAAACGCATATGTCAACACTAAAATAAACAGATACAAATAACGAAAATAAAAGGTAAAAAACGGCATAATTTATACCGGTTATAAATGAGGTTCGGGCCCATAAAATTATATGACTAGCGCCACCTGCCGTCGATGACGTGCAACCTCATGGCTCGGATACTCAAGCACTTGCAATAACCACGAACAAAAACAAATCTTATCTCTGACACTTAGAATCCTCGTTTCCTTGTTATGGTTAATGGTTCCTTGGTGGCACTCGCAATAAGTATTTATCAAGGGAAAAGTATTAGTTTCTCTGAAAGGTGTATTTTACTTCCTGGTTCTTGTGAGCTTGTACGTTTTGGTGGTTAACAACAGGGTTAAAACAATGGAACATTGGCGAAGAAGAAGTTCATGGTTACTGATAACTGGAATGAATTTCGCACCGTCTCTTACAATATATCTTTACTAGATAATAACCAATCACAGGGTTCCCTTTGTAGCGATAGATGATCTTATAGTTTGCACTTTCATGTTTTTTTTTTCAGATTTCCTCGTTTCATTGCTGTTTTTTTTTATAACACTATATTTCTAGTAAAAGTGAAGTTAAATCTGTTTAATAGGTACCATTATTTTTATATCTTTTAAAGATAGCAGTTTAAAAAGGCTTCACCAAATTATTATTTAAGGATTTTTTGGTCTAGGAACATTAAATAACTAAGATTACTCTGGTGTAGTTTAATTTCTATATTCTTCCCCTTTCTTAAAAATAATATATCGAAATACTATCGAAATGGAGCATTCTGCATTCATGGGGGCTTCATGAATGGTTTATGTTATTTATTAGTAGAGCAGCTATCGTCGACTCTTCCCTGTCGTGTTTTTTAGACTTGTCTACATCACTTATTATTATTACAAGGTGTGAATTAAGTAAAATTCGAATTACTGTCTCGAAACATCCAATGCTTGTGATTTTATCAACATTTATCGTAATACATGTTGGCAATAAAAAGATTTGAATAATTGAAAACTATATTTGATATACAGAAATACAACACTACAACATATAAATAAATTATATATAAATGTAATGTTAATTACATATAAACATATGATTTTGTAATAAAATAAAATTTGGAATTTTCTATTTTAATTTAAATCTTCAATCAAACACTTCACAAAATTGTCAGTGGACACTTTGAAGTGTGCAAGGTTGGTATAGTAGAAACCATGTCGAATCCCATGGGTTATCCATGATATGGGGTTGCAAGGGTGAGGGCGAGAGCTCAGCCCGTGGCAGTAATTGATTAGCTACGTGATCGATGGCTTATACGGTTTAAACCTCTTTGTTTGCTGGTGAAATAGAGACGTTTGTGAAAAACTGTAGATTAGTGTTATTTAGAATGGGAGTATTCAATTAAATCAGGATTATTTAGATCACTTATTATAAATGCCAAATATTATTTAAATTGAGTGTAAATGAGATAGATAGATGGCTAGATATACTTTATGACACACCAAAATATACGAAAAAGAAACACAAAAATACAAGTACAATTTGAAGTACAACCGGCGGTTTTTACAACGGATGCGCTGCCTACCTCTGGAGATTTAACAGTGAAATCAACGAGTCATGAGCTTTGCATCATTGTGTGTGGGTGCCGAATTGTCCAATCCAATTGTCGAAATGGTTCGCACTGTACCTACATTATCGGTGTGCACTAACACAAATAATGCAAAGCTCATGTCGCGTTGACTTCCCTGTACTTTACCATTAAATGACGTTGGGTTTGTTAAATAACAAATTCACTGTAAAATTGGAATTTATTTTTATTTTTACAGGTTGACTTTCCAACTTGCCGCTTTCCATTTTACTGCTCAGATTCCCGGAGACATAGATGTTATCTACCGATATCATAAAATTATAGGACCGCGCTTGTTCATTGAATTCCTCTTACTTGTATTAGATATAGTGGAGTGTAGGCTTTCTCAGCCGGTGTCCATATTAATTGAATCTTCCGGGCTACTTAACCGAGGTCTTCTGGAATCTCTTCTCTTTCTTCCAAACGTTTCGTCAACAACTGCGGTTGACATCTTCAGTGGCGACTGCGTTCACTTTCGGAGAGATGTTATCTCTTCGGCTTCTCGAACGCATCTGACTCGATTACTGTGGCGCACCGGTATTTATAGTGAGCGAGGGTAGTTGTGATTGTGTGTGTCTGTTTTTGTCTCCCCCCTCGGTACACACACAATCACAACTACCCTCGCCCACTATAAATATCGGTGCGTCGGTACACACACAATCACAACTACCCTCGCCCACTATAAATACCGGTGCGCCACAGTCGTCGAGTCAGTTGCGTTCGAGAAGCCGAAGAGATAACATCTCTCTGAAAGTGAACGCAGTCGCCACTGACGATGTTAATCACAGTTGTTGACAAACGTTTGGAAGAAAGAGAAGAGATTCCAGAAGACCTCGGCCAAGTAGCCCGGAAGATTCAATTAATATTGTATTAGATATGTTTAGGGTCGGCAAAGAGACAAAGGCAAACCCAGAAAAAGAGCTCGAATACGGACTTTTGGGATTGAAACCCGAACATTCTTATTAAAATTTTCAATTCAAGAATTAAAGAAACTGAAGCGTCGCTTTTATTAGATTTTCTTTTATATTTAAACCAATGTTGAAAAAATTACATTATTTTTCAATTTTAATTAATTTCTATAGTTTAAAAACGCTGATGTCATCGAAAAAGCTTGGATGCTCCACGGTGGCCCTCCAGATTGGGACAAATCCGGGGATCCTCGGTCGGATGGCAGTCATAGGTATGTCTAGGACGATGAATTAGAAGGTTTGAAACATTGGTTTTCGTTTTGTTAAACCAAGATGGACCAAACAGCTGTTTATAATATGCCCCAGAGCCAGTTCTTACTGTGACTCAATAAGACAAAGATTTTATTTTGTATTAGGCAAACATTTATTATTAGAATTCTTTTGTATTATATTGCATAGCCTCCTTAATGAAAAGTTTTCTTAACCAAAAGTAAGGCTACGCTTATGGCTACAGGTTCAAATATTTATAACTATCTCCTATTTAATTGTTACCAACAACTCATTTGTATGGGAGAGCTGCGAAAGCTGTTATAATTATTTATTTTATACAGGAAGAGACTCAGCATATGTCAAAAATCAACATTAAACAAACAGACGGAAGTATTCACCTATTAACTGTATTATAGCACCAGCTGTCTAACGACAATATAACTATTTATTACCTTAATTAACTCCAAACGCTTGTTAGTTTTGTTACGAACAAACCCCTAATCATATTGTAATTAAGTCCGTTTTTACGCCAATTCCCGAATCACCTTTTTTTTTCTAATACATCATCTTTATAACGAGACTGAGTTTCAACAATAGACTTTTAACGTTGTTTATTTATTGTTAAGGTGTTAATTCGTAGTGCAGGTGTTGTTTAACAAATATTTGAGTTTGTGAGGTGTTTTTCTTCTATATAATTAGGCCCCAGACACCTTGGAGTGATGATCGCTGGCGCCTCGGGCTAGTCAAGCTGTTATGTGCTAGGGTGGTCTTGTTAAAGTAAATTTCGGGATAAACGAAAATAGTTAGAACTTAATTTTCGTTACTAACTTAATTATTGTATATATAGTGTAACTAGACAACGGTCAAATACCATTAAATAATAATGTATTTGTAATGTTATTTTCATTAATCAAGTTGGGAAAGAAAAGGAAGTAAATTTCGAAATATCGGAAAAAGGACTTGTAAATTCCAGCAAGTAATTTTGAACACTTGTTCGCATAAAAATACTCATATTATGTAATAAATAGTGTTGATTTAATTAAAATAAAGCTTATCGGATAACAATAGAATGAAGACTAAGAATTTTTAATTTAGGTATATGACAAAATGAAATGTGGCAAAGACAATTTTGATTATTTAAACAAATATATTGAATTGTATTGAATTGAATAAGTCTTTAATAATATTAATATGATTAATTGAAAGTAACGATTTTAGGAGTGATCATAATGATAGCAGGCCACAAAGGTCTATTTCGGATTGATGAATATTTATACATGAACAAGATTGTTTTTTAATGACGATTCATTCACCGCTGTGACTCATTGCCAAGCTATTGATTAAAACGTTCTTAATTAAATAGAAACTCAAATGAAAATCAATAGGAAATAGGATGGGGAAGGGTTCATACTAGTCACCTTACCAATCTGCGTCAGAAATAAGTAGGTACCCATTTCAAATTTGTATAAGCGAATAGAGAGTATTGTCACACGACTAACGTGCTAAGTATTGAATGAAAAAAGAGCCCGTAAATAAACTGTTTGTCTTTACAAACTTATGGGTAAAGTAACCTGTACCTATTTGGGTTCTGAGTCATAGTGTGCTCAACAGTCTATCTACATATATTATATAATACAGCGAACTTGTATGTTTTTGAAGTCGATGACACAATATCATCTTTATGCAGGTATACAATAATAAGTATAATATATTCCTGTATCGCAACCGCATTCTCCCTGGTGTTGCAGGTATCCATTGGTGTTGGTAACCATTTACCATCTTGTGGACTACCATCTCTTCTATAAAAAAAATTGCAGGCGTACCTACTTAGGGTGATATAGAAATGAAAATGAGAAAGTACGAAGTTTCGTTTCATTTTCTTTACTATACCGTCAGTCTGTTTTTCTACTACTGGATATATAGGCGTCTCCCGAGGCAATCTACCACATTCGGCCTTCTGCTCTTCTTATCCAGTCACTATCAGAGACTTTCTTCAAATCATGGGTCCACCTGGCCATAGGGCATCCTACGGCTGCGCTTTATATAAAAAGACCGTTAGACAACGGACCGTAAAGCTTCTACATCTTCGTAGAGCTTTACGAGCCCTATCCAACGACACGTAGTTTGTTTTAATAGAGTTAAATTCCTTCTTGGGATTATTGAAAAATTTACACCTGTCATAATTTTGGAAGTACTGAATCGATATGTATCATATTCAAACTCAATTGAGATACAGGATCTAAACAAATTTTCTGCCGAATTGCACTTTCAAATTACAGATTAACAAATTTCATCATCCTTAGTCGAAATGTAGTGATTTTTTCGAAATTCTAATGTATACCTAGTTAATTAATATTAAATGTTATAAATCAGTTAATAACAATCTCTAATTGTCAATCATAAGCTGTTACCACACTACTTTGCCGTAACTTTAGCTTTACAAAATACAAGATCCATGAATAACCATGAACCGAACAAAAAAGGTGAACAGATTTGTAATGTATTATAAATAGTAGAAACTGGCTAATAAATATTGACACATTGAATCCGTGTTTGGGCGCTGCCAATCATTTTTATTAAACACGTGTTACCGTGTTAATAAGATTCGTACGTTTTTAATTGATTTACATTACGGTGTTTGCCTATTATGTACACGATATTTTAAAGATTAGTTTTAGCGAGTTTATCGTACTACGAATAGGTTACAAGAGCTCTAGAGTCTAGAATAACAATAAATGAACTGATTTTTGTAAAACTTTCCTGAATAAATAAATACTCATAAGTAGTTCTTCAGATACTATTTTTTTAATATATTATGTTTGGGACTATAGTTAATATATATTATATAATAACATTTGTTAAGTAAAAAAAATAACGGCCTACAACGTCTCACTCGAGGGCACAAACCTGCCCTAGAAATCATGAATGGGTTTCGAACTACGCAGGTTCAGAGCGGATTGGTGGATGTTATCCATGCTGCAGATCTTATAATGCTTAGACATATGGGTTGTGTTACTTTCAAAAAACGAAACAACTGGAAAAATCCGTACTTAAGTAAGAATTCAGTGATACAAATATGAATCGAAAATAGATACCTATCCTTAAGCTATTCTTTTTAAGTTGTAAGCTGTAGCTTTTAACCTACCTTAAGCTGTTTTTTTTTAGGTTGTACATAGTTTTATAAATATACAGATACAAACAAAGAGACATTAATAAAATAGATAGGTAATATTCTAATCATAGTGATGAAGTCGACATAGAAAATGATAGGTAGGTAAATAAGTATTTAAGAAATCTTAATAATCTATGGACCATCCTAGATAGATAAGATTTCTTAGGGATATACCAATATCCCTTGAGCTCCTTGAAACAGTTACAGCCCTATTTGTGCCTCCAAACGACTAGGCCAACATACCTCAAGTTTAACCCAACATGGAAGTGGAAGAGCTAGTAACCCAATTAGCTGTGATGAAGCTCCTTATACGTAGAGTCTAAGGTAGACTCGAAATCGCATGCGTTGCCTTCTTAATGTTCGATTGTTATAAATGGTAACGAAAATAATAAAATTACCGATAAAAATTAATTAATATACAACATGCAAAATTGTAAAATATTAAAGAACTAATTGGAAAAAAAAGCACGAGAATCTAATATGTTTGTACATCAACATCATTATCAACACAACAGAAAATTACACGGCTGAATAACCTTTCGTTTACGAACGCACACAGTAAACAGAAAAAAAATAAAAAAAAACTATAATAGGCGAGGCTCGACCATAAATAATAGAATCATTAACATCTGCCTCTATGATTTGGACCATCAATTTTTTTGGCCTCCGAAAAAGCCGTAACGATGTTAGTTCGAGTCTCTATTTAAGTAGGGGCGTCGACGGGAACAGACGTGTTTTGACGGTTATTCTATTACTATAATGCCAACGAAACTGTAAAGGTATAATAATAAGCGTTTGTAATACTAGAGAAAGACATTGTGTAATAGCAGAGATTTAAATGATAAAGTCTCAACTAAATGTTAATGAAATTCTCACATTCTGACATCAATCCATTTCACGGGTATTAATTACACAAAAGTAAAAATGAGACAAATAAATGTTACTCATGCAAGTATGAATTTTCCTACAGGCAAGAATAAAGCTAATATTCTCGCAAAATTTAATTAAAAATCAAAAAGGCTACTAACCAAATGGTCTGAGTGAGGGTCTCTGGGCGCACTAGGTACTGGGTTGGGCCACAGCAACTTTGACAACATCCGTTGGCTTTGGCTATAGATGAGCTCCTACGAAGGAGAGAAACACGAACTTTAGTATCCATAAAAGGAAAAAGGGCGTCACACGCCTATTTGGAAGCTATATTGGGATGCAATTTACAATTCTTTCTTAAAAATAGTCGCATGATTTCAAACATTTTACAGTAGGTAAGCTAACTTATTGAGTTTAGTGGTTTTAGAGATACTGCAACCGCATGAGATCTTTTGTTTGTTTAAACATTATCTTCATTCGGTAATTGCAAAATTATCTCTCAATGAGGCGCCGAGTCTTCTTCAAAATTCTGAGAATTGACAGCCCATAACGACGTACTGATAGTGAACACCGAGGTGAGGTGAATGAGTGGGATTATTAATAATAATAACACGTTTTTACGAGGCCTGCGCCCGCGCCTCCGGCGTGCGGAGTTAATGTTGGCTACATTGGTATACAACTCTCGGTTTATAACAATTTGAACACATTTTTTATTGCAACTAAATGTCGCCTATCATTAAATAAATGAGCAAACACTAAGACTATGATTGAACGACTATGATATTGTAGTTTGTTTTGAAAAGCTTAGATAGATTCAAGACACGTAGAAGAGTAACAAGTTAAAATATAAAGAAATAAAAATGCATGCTAAAAAAAAGAACGTACTAGGACGACATACTTTCACAAAGAAAAGCGTAGTTTTAATTATTCTCCGAGTGTTGACCACTCCTGGCCGGTAAAAAGTATAACGAGACCATAATAATAGGTTGAGCAAAGTTCTCGCCTGCAAAACAAACAGAGTCAACAGAGCTGGCGAACTCTCAGAGAGCGCTAAATTACTTTAATAACGTGAGCTCGGACGTTTCCAGCAAACATTTTTTCGAGTTATGTTATGATTTATTGTTCGATTTTGTATGTTTTAGGCATTACTGAGGTCGATTCGGACAAAACATTGTTTAAAATAAATAAAGTCTGTACCCGCTCGGATGACTTATAACTTTGGAACCAAATCTGATTTTATTATCGACAAGTTTATCGACTATTTAATTCTCATAGGTTTTTCAAATTAAAACAGGTTTTATTATAACGTAGGTTCTAGTATTTATGTACTCTATGTTACCAGTAGGAGGAGACCTGGTCATTTAAGGATCTCAAGAAAAATTACATTATAGGATGTTTATCTTGCAATGTAGCTGTCAGAATTACACTCATTCAATATTTATTAATTTCAGAGATATTTTTAATAAATCACTTTATGATATTAGGTTGTTTTAATAAACTATGTGTTTAAATAAATCATAATAAATTAAATTATTTTAATAACAACGGCGATTTAGAATCAGAGTTTAGAAAATTGTACTTTATATTATGCATTAGGCAATTTGTCTTATAGTTATATTGATATATTGATATATATAATATATTGAGAATATCATTAAGACGATCTGTACATAATCATTGTTACTTATAAAATGGAAGAATTAATTCAGTACTTAGTATCTAAACGCGTAGGCAGGTCTTATCATACGTCAAGTTTAGTGTATTTTTTAGTTGATCGAGCGTTCAAACAAACCGCTTTGCAACTCACAATCAATTTATTCAATAGGCTGCTATCTGGCGTCAACCGCAAATACAACGTTGCAGTACATACCTGTACTCTTAGCTGGAGCAACAAATATCAATGTTATAGTTTTAATAATAACTTTTTTACGAATGCAAATAAAATTTGTAATAGTGCGAAAGGTCGATTGGTGAATACTTTAGCTATGGCATTTATAACTAACATATTTGAAAATGTTAATAGAATAAGACATGTGGATAACAATCTAGATAAGGAATTGATAATAATCAGTAAACTGCAAAGTAATTAAGACATCAATTAAGTAGATACAATATGATATGATTTGTCACCGTGAGGAGTATGCCCTTAAGGGCACACTTGAAGTGGCTGCTAGTGTATAAAATATTGTAATTTATACAGTAACCCTGAGGCGTTCCTTTGTTTTTCTTTAAAATATTTTCCGCACTATAAAAGGTGTTTTGATAAATATAGGTTTCATTATGTAATGTATAATTTCCGAGTATTTGCTTTGATATGTACTCGAATACATTATTGTTGCTAGTTCAAATGTAAGTTGTTTAAGAATGTAGAATATTAGTCAATTTATTGTAAAAATTGGCATGTTGGGTGCCTTGCCACGGGGACCGAATTTGTACAACATGCTCTATATATATATAATCCTATATTATTATTTCAAGGATTTTGAACAATTATATTATATTATTTTTAATATTTATTTTAAATTAGTTTTAAGTTATTTTGCAACAAGCTAGTTACTAAGTAATTGTTTAAAACTAATACTTATTAATATATGAATACGACTTGAAGAAAATCGCCGGTAGTGGCTGGATGAGAAGAGCAGATGACTGTGTGTGGTGGCGAGCCTTAGGAGAGGCATATATCCCAGCAAATTAAATGGAGAGACACAGGTTGATGGCGCGGTATCTATAGTCTATGAATATGAATACTGCTCAAAAATACCAATTAAAAATGGGAAATAACTTACTTTAAAGATTAGGTAATTAAGTACTTTTAATGCATACGGGTTGGTACATCTATTTACATGAGATGTGCGAGGAAGAGGGAAAACAGACCAATTGATTTGTGTCTCTCTATACTTACATATATAGCTAAAGAGAAATGTCCTGCCTGAATGACTGACACATCAACACCGTGACGAAATCATTAAAGTCAGGATATATTTTTATGTATTTATAAAAAGAAGGCGCTAGACGAGCGGACAGTCCAACAGGTGGTAAGAAGCTACTGTCGCCCATGGACAATCGCGATAAATACCATCATCAGTCCAGAATGATAAATGTTGGCGACCCGACTGTGCGGCCTACCTATAGATATTTAGGAATGTGTTGTGAAAATAGAGAGGGATAGCATGGGATGGGGTTTTTAATAAGACTGGATTCAGTCAACACATTCGTGTACCTATAATTCCAGACCTGATATTGTGATGTATACACCATAGATACAAATAAGTCATATATACAGCTACAAATTCAATGGTTGTTTCTTTTTATTCATACAAGAAAGATGAGAATTGTAAATAAGAGAAATTGTGGTAAAGGATTGTTTGCTTAGGTATTGTTAAAATTGTTCACATTCCACAACTATGAATGACCGAAAACCGCAGAACCAAAGCACCCCTCCCCTAACTCTTACCGAGAGATGTTTTACAACTTAATTCCACGACATCAGAATTTAATTTACAACTCGGTGAGCTGCGATTACGGGAAATTGCCCGTCGCAATGCCCCAAGTTAATGCTCACTCTCCGTAACCTAGTCTCAACAAAATGCAAGCCTCGCGATAAGTTCAGTAATTTTCTCCACAACTACCAACTTGTCGAAGCCACCCATTGTTAAAATTGTTCGAGAACATTGGAGAAATCACGGCGATGGAAATCTTAGAGAGAACGTGTAATTATTTACTAATAAATATAATGTCAAGAACTTAATCAACCGAGGATCGCCAGAGACGAGGTCCGTTCATAAGCTGTAATTAGCTAGCAGTTGTACAAATATGAATGGAGCCAGGCGCGGCGCCCGCGCAGCCGGCACGCCTCGGCGACGCCGGAGGGCGGATCCACAACTCCCATAAAATCGGACCGCGAAGATCATATTCCATATAAAGGAGACGTTACAACAAAAGTAACTAAAAATCCGTGACCCGTAACCGCGCGTGCAGCGGCGAGACGTGATCAAACTTTTTATACAGGCAGTTCACGAGCCCAGCGTGACATCTAGCTGAAGTATCTACGATCTCGCCCGTTGATATTGACCAATAAAGGCGATGAGACGTATATGGGTAGGCCTCCGCAGCGACGAGACGCCGACAGAGCGAAAGATCAACGCTAATTAAGCGCCATAAAACCGAATATCGTTCTCATACTCGTACCATCGTTACCTTACTCCGCGCCAACCGACAACAAATTCTATCCGAGGTGAAAAAAACGAGAGATCGCCTCGCGTACATGAGGCCTTACGATCTTCGTAATAGATTAATGATACGGCCTGCGAGGTCTGTATTTAAACGAAAATCCTTTAAAGAGAAGGGGTCGCGGCGCGCGAGTATCCGCGGCCGGTAATGACGCGTTCGGTCGCCACCCGCGCGCGTCCGAGCGGGACGCCGCACTACACGTGATAGGGACAGCCCAATAATCGATAGAGGCGCCACTGGAGCGCCGCGGGGCGGCGCCCGCGTCGACCCCACGCGCACAACACGTCTTATTGAGAAATTCCCGAGATGATGCATAATTCTCCTTTTGGTTTCCTGTGTGGTTATTTTACTCCCTGTTAACAATATTACCATTTCGGTGACCGGCCTCGCAGACACATATATTATCGGAAACATCGTCTCTTTAGCATGCCTGACTTTGTATGCGCTTCGTTGAATATTCAGGTGATTTATAACTTCGCATAACTTCGACAAAGAGCTGCGTTTAGTTCCGAGATACTAAATTCCGTGTATCTATGACAAGCTATTTCTGAAGTTTGCGATGAAATTTTGTAATTTGCAAAACATTTTTAAGCTCGCACATAAGGGCTAGTTAGTTATGTTATAAGTCAAATTGTTCCACACAATGCATTTTGAACAGCACAGACGATAAGTAAACTTAAAGCTTTAACGAAGGTTTTACTTACACTGATAATCCAAACTGTTAACTAAAGATTCGTAAAAAAAATTCATTGTAAGCAACGGGGAAAGAAGGATACTAGTGAAGTTCTTGATGAAAAGCGGAAAGTAATGCTCTGTACAGAAAAAAGGTCCATTGCAACTTTTTGTTAACGGACTTTGCTCTTGCCAATATATTGGAAATTGGAACGAAAGCCTAAGATTGGCAATGACAGATGTCGCTCATGTTGTGATGCTGTCTGATTTTTATCTCAACCATATACAGATAGAACAAAGAGTATGTGTGTAAATAATAACATTGTGAACAACATTTGTGTATGTTCACAATGTTATTGTTCGAATTTATCTGATGTTCAAATTGCTTGAATCAAAGGCGTTTAATCGATTGCAATTTTCGTTTGAATGTTTGGCAAAATGGCATCATGTCAAAGATGTTTATTTTATTGGTCTGAGAGTTTAAGAAGCTCTAAATACATTCGATTCAGCGCATCCGCACCCCCACTGGTATTTCAGCGACGTGACCATTTACCATCTGGTAGGTATGCTGTCCGTACGTCTGCCATTTCTGATATAAAAAACATACGTGTTTAATTCAAATAATTGACCGTCACCAAAACTCGTTTAGGTTAAACGTTTGGTTGGTGGATGTTTAAAACAAAATATGAAACATAAGAAATGTTTGAATAAAATACAATACTAAGACCTAACATTTCGA
Organism: Sesia apiformis; assembly: GCA_914767545.1. Taxonomy (NCBI): domain Eukaryota; kingdom Metazoa; phylum Arthropoda; class Insecta; order Lepidoptera; family Sesiidae; genus Sesia; species Sesia apiformis. The sequence goes on from OU611968.1 coordinate 5,782,416, forward strand.
CTATTTGCCTGAAAAAAATAAAAATAAACTAGCTCCAATACCCATCGAGCCGTTAAAACAGCAATCAGGTCTTATCAGACAGTTATGCTAATAAGACATGCTAATTCCCAAAACCAACAAGCGGCGGACAGAACGGCGGGACGCTGGTCCGGCAAAAAGGTACAAAAGAGGATATGGCCGACGGGCGCCAGAGGCCAATTACGCGGGCCACGGTGGCCTAATCCAGAATAGGGATGTAAGTCGTACCAATTTGTTGGTACGCATACTAATTTTTGTGGTAGGTACTAAATCAGCTAGAAATATCAAAATATTTCTTTTTTGCATTTAATAGTAGAAAAGGCGAGCTTATTTTATTTAAGCTTAAGCAGGCGAGCCTAAAGACATTCTCTACCCGTCAAGCTTTGGGTTGAACACAGAAGCACGTTGGGAGGTGTGATGATATATATTATATAACTATAATGATATATGTGTGATGATATATAACTTAAACGTTATAGTTATATATAAGGTACATATAACTTAAACGATAGATATGTAGTCATGATAGTTATGAAATCACTGAACCTGTATCCCCCCTCTTTGTTAAAGTTTTGATAATTATTGGTATACCTAATTATTTTGTTTCTTCAACACTAAAAAAGAGACGATAAATATCAAATTGGTTCATTTGCTTCTTGTAATAAATTAAATTTAGAAGATATAATCAAAAAGTTACATGATTTCAAACAGAAAAACATCGTAAAAAAACAAATTATGGCATGCGACTTACTCAAGATACGATTCAACCTAAATAAACGTACCGGCTTTTCATTACTGAAAATACCAGTTTTAACCGATGCTGGTACAAAAATTCTCAGGTAACCTGAAATCCCTAATCAACAGTCGTGGGGGCGAATGTTGCCATCTTAGGAATGCGCCGCTTTCTAGTCAGCGATTTTAGATATTTTAGGCGCCCTAGATTGGGGATTTACAGGAAGTTTATAGGTATTTCTTTTTGTTTGTAAACGCTTGGTTAAGTTACGTAAGGGTCGTATCGTCGTATTATATATCAAAAGTTCGTGTATATTAAAAGATATAGCTATGGTATTAAAAAAGTTTAATAAATGGACATTTACACAACTGACAAGAGTGATCAATCAGTAAATATAGACACTCTATACCCACTTACTAATTGGTATTTTATATTGACTGCCCTGTGGTGTAGGCCGGCTTTAGAATAGCATCACCCCATCTCTTCCTGTGAGTGTTTTAAAAGCCTTGAGGAACTACACCATGTATAAAAGAGTGGATTCGCCAAGTCAGCGGGGCGTTTAAAGGTCATACATCCCTCGTGCACAAAACAATGTCCAGCAGTAGTTGTTAAAAGAGCCGATATAGGTATGAATTTTAATCAAGAACCTTTCAATATTTGCGATATTCTTATGTGGAGTCACTATAGGTAGTCCTTATGTGGGTCATTGGATATAAAAGTCTTTACATAGAAATCACTCTACATGTGAATAATTTTATTAAGCTAATTTTAATGAAACAGAAAAATCGGAAATACCGAATGAATACTCCGGAACAATCTACTGTCAGCAACGGGTCACTTAACGCATTAGTAATAAGGACTAAAATTGAATGCTTTTGAATACATTCGTGTGTTGCTGACTGTGGATAGAAAAGCAGTTCAGCTTAAAGACCATGCAAGTTATTCATTATTGATGTCAATCCTTTAGGAACCACTACTAGAACAAATTAGTTGTTTAAGATCGATTTTACAAACATAAGCAGAAATGAAATGCGGAATGAACATGAAACTAATGAGCAAACAAAGAAATATTTGCACGTAAGTTTATGCATTATTAAATGAATACAGGTACAAGTACGGATAGAAATATAATGCGCATAGGAATCTTTTTTTTATGGACGAAGGCGGCAGCGAACATACTTACCTGATGGTAAGTGGATACTGTCGCCCATAGATATCAGCGATACATGCCAACATTAGTCCAAAATGACAACGTTGGCACGCCCCCGGATGCGCTGCCTACCTTTGGAGATATAGGAATGGATTTGGAGAAAGGGTTGGGAAAATAGGGAGGGATAGAATGGGAATGGGCTCTGGCACATCTCACTCACTACCGAAACACGTACGTACATTAGGGAAATGAGGTAAGTGGGAAATGCAGTACATTTCAAGGTAGTCTTCTGTGAGAGAGGGGTAACGTGGCCAGTCGAGCGCGCACAGCGGCTGTTGGATTGAAGCGTGTACTCTCCCCCTCAAACTTCGCTACACTTCGGCAAAGGTCGTATTGGTGTGTAAACAACAGCTCTATAGAATTCCGTGACAAGTGCACGTGTACCTACGGTTGGCATCAAGACTCAATGACAACTGGTCTAATCACCACGTTACGTTTTGTGATTGGGTTTTTGCCGGAAATATGAAGTATAGTATTGAAATAGTATTACTAGGGAAATGTGTCGCAGAATAGAATTCTGTTAGTTTTCTTAAGGAAAAGGTGTCGGGGATCATACGAGTATGTCCATGTTGCTTCAAATTTTCGCTTCTATGCAAGACACTGCTTTTCGGTTTAAAGAGTAAAAATCTAATTTGTATTTATTTTGTACGTTTTTTGAATAAATTTTCAACCTTTAAAAAAGAACACTTTGACCGCCTATAACCGGATATATCCGGATATAACCTATATCCCATCTATTATAATAAGTTTGCATTCATTTGCCGTCATCCGTCATAGTAGTAAAAAATTAATGCTATATTTTTGACAGATGTAAGTCAATAATCGATTTTCCTAGGTTGTATTTATTCATCATTGGCGTCAATGTATATGTGTACCTAGTACCCATATGTAATTATTATTTTACTAGGGCAAAAATATATCTATCGATAACTTTGATTTTCAGCTTTAATCCTAGGGAATGATTGCCTTACATTAAATAAGAGCTGACATTTTAATGACGACTAGGTACTGAATGAGGTTTGACTTTTAAAAGGTTGAATTATTAAAAAAACTTTTTGGATATATTAGGAACCAAAGGCTATGACAAGTCAATTAAATACATCTCTGTAACAGACATAACACCGATCAATTGCAGTGGGTATTCTCATAGTAGGTACCGGTAATATCTACCGGTCATTCTAAACCTGTGCGCGGGTGACGGGGCGTGACCGTGACGTCACGCGCGCCGGCCAATCGCGTCGTGGAGTCATTGTCACCCTCGGGTATCAATAAGTACAGAATTATAGATGAACGTAGGCGCTTTAAGCTTGTTGCCCTTGAGCGTAACTAATATGTGATATTATCTTAGAAGGGGGACCCTATTGTCGTTTTAATTTCAAAAGAGTTGAAACCTTAGTGAAATCGTAAAAAAATAACATTCTTTATTGTTTTATATTAAAAAATCATATGTTACAGCACGTTTCTAGTTAAACATAATTTTGAAACAATGAAATTTTAAGTTAGAAAATCTTAACCAAAGTTAATTTATAAGTCTATACCGACAGTAAGGTTTTTTTGCTTAGGAAACGTCACATATGGTATGTGGTTAAGAACTGCGCGTTTGACTCAATGCAGTACCTACTTAGATACTTTTACACAGATCTTATTATATGCTTTCTCTCGATATTTATGTTTTAGCGGTCTGCTATTCAAATAATAGTGTGAAAAATAATTCAAATAGATCGAACATTCCTTTACCCGATGTTTATCTGTTTGAATGTTTCTTGTTGCTAACTTTTCACTTTTGTTTTCTCTTAACTCTTGTTTATAATTAACTTTCATCACAAATGAAGCTATTCGAAACATTTGAAAATGTTTTAAAGGCTTAATATAATTAAAAAAGTCCCGTTTTCAAAACTAATTTCATTACATTTCAAAGTTCAAACGTTAATAATTCTACGTAAAAATATATATGTAAATACAGCGCGATAAGTGAGACTCAAAAAATATTTTACATAAAATTTCCACGTTTAATAAATCTCAACGCACGTTTTCACAAGCTTTTAAATAAGAATATTATTATTAATATCCTTTTAATGTGACCCCTACTAGAAAAAAATTACAAGATTATTTTGTAGGTCGAAAGTTATGTTACCATTTAATTTCTTACTTTATGACATTAATACAGCACCTAAATATACAGTTTTACAATCGAAAATATAAGTTTGTCGCGAGAAATCACAACTAGGGTGACAGAAATGGGGTGATTGCATAATGGAGGTACGGATTAGTCTCAATACCAGTCTGTACGAGGCTTAACTCATCACGTCACGCCTTGTAATGGCCGCCGAGATATTATTATTTAATATTAATAACTATTATGATGGTATTACATCGTTTAAGATGTAATAATATAGGTGTGAAGGGTTAAGCATGAATTTTAAATTTTATTGTTGAAGTAGATTGTATTAAACTATGTTGCATTCACTTTTGTATGTAGCTAACTATTGTATGTAAGATACTTCTCTTTGGCGATTTTTTTCTTTTCGGATCTTTCGGTTTCACTGATGACATTAACATAGTCATCATGACAGAATTATAGGAAGATTTGCACTGAATGCTGCTGAACGATCATAACGAAATAAATATAAAATAAAAGTATAATTATTAAAAATATCCCAAATTTATCCAAATGTATCCTAAATTCAGTGTAATTATTAAAAAACCTGTTTTTTTTCCTAAAAGGTGTGATTTTTCCAAACCCTACTCTGTAAACTCGATAAAAAAAAACAATTTTTCTATCGGATCACAGAATAAACTCGGTCTCATGTTTAATTTGTAACTGTGATCGGGTTTATCAACATCGGTGGTTGGCCGTAAATCGTGTATCGGCTAATCTCGGCCATGGGGCGGTCGGAAGCGCCTCAATTAACTTTAAAACGTGTTCAAAGTCCAGCAATTAAATAGATAAAGCGCTTCTGGTGGTCTCGATGATGGCGACTGATGAATTATGGGCACAAATTGAAGTGATTGGGCGCATCTGACTGGTTGAGATACTCCACTCTCACTGCTTTGAAAACTAACATGTTTCGGGAGGGAATTACAGTTATGTACCTATCGGCTTATTCTTCTATTCTCATTCAATACCGTACCATCCCCTCCCTATACCCCTCATTCCGTGAATTTTATGCATGCAAGAGTCGGATGGGGAATATTGAATTGTCAGATTGAATAATGATACTCCCGATTCTTCACCTTTCCAAATTATGATTTTTAAATCGGGGAACATCTACAAACGTGCCGTCATTATTGCCTGATGTTGGCACGTATCTCAGATGTTAACAACGGCGAAAAAGAAACATACGGATTGTATATATCTATAGTTTGTGTACGTTAAGACTACGAGTGCAACTCCTATAATACATAGGGTAACTAGGTAAATTTTGAGATCGCTACTCAAATTTCAGAAAGAGAACTCATTTGAACTGTACCGTTTTTAAAACATCATTTATTTGAAACTCGAATTTCGAAAGCCATTTAATCAAAACGAAAAAAATAAAATTTTTGTATTCACTTTGTTGCAAAGAAAAGTGCATTTAATGCACTTTTCTTTGCAACAATGGAATTCGAACGCGAATGATCTTATACGATTGTAAAGTTGGTTGATATAAAAGTGAGTGTAAAGATAGATTAGTATCAGCTTTTGGGGACCTCGCATCGACCCGTGCAACAATATTTATATGGTTTAAACAATTTAAACTTAGAAAATTTTCCTTGAAACGTGATGAGTGAAGTGGCCGTCCTGCGACTTTATAACTAAGGAAAACATCGAGGCGATAAAGAAAATGTTGCACGAAGACCCAAAAACTATCTACAAACAAATGAAATCTTAAAAGTCTCCACTCTTAAGATTTCATCGCCGGTCATGAATGAAATTTATGAAGTTTTACACCAGGACCTTCAACTCAATTCCTCATTCACTGATTGCAAAACAAGCTCGCGTGACAATGTGCAGGGAAATGATTGTAAAATTCCAAAATGGAGAGGAAAGGAATATATGTATTTATTAATGGAGATGAGAGTTGGTACTGATACTGCTCGCTGTCATACTGATCGCAGTATGACCCACTAACTAAGCGGCAATCAAAGGTTTGGGTATTTCCAGACGAAGAGCCTTCCAGGGCGGTCAATCGTGGGCGCAGTGTGGGCAACAAAATGGTGACAACAACGCAGCACAGACGGCACGCAACATCAGTAGGTAATGTGTACGGACCAAAGACCGCAATCGAACGCACGGTGGGTTTTTGATTTAATTGTTTCCGTTCTGGAAATTTCGATCTCAAGAATAAGACCCGTGGACGACCGGAGACTAAAGTCGATAATGACGAATTGAAAGCAATAGTGGAAATGGATTCATCTCAAACCATGTCTGAGTTAGCTGCACCCTTCGACGTAAGTGACAAAACTATATTGATTCATTTGCGTCAAATCGAGACAGTGAAGAAGCTCGGAAAGTGGGTACCGTATGAGCTTAATGAAAGTCAACAGCAAACACGCGTCGAAGCTTATCTTACTTTGCTGAACTGGCACAAAAATTAAGGTATTCTGAATCGTTTTGTCACTTGTGATGAGAAGTGAATCTTGTATGATAATCGTCACAATGGTTGAACTCAGGAGACACAGCCAAACAGTGCCCCAAACGTAGTGAGTGAAAAGAAGTTCATGGTGACTGTATGGTGGTCCTGTGCCGGTATTATCCACTACAGCTTCTTAAGATCTGGTACAACAATTAATGCAAATGTGTACCTACTGTAAAAAACTGCAAACTGTGATGAACATCCTACAACCGAGTCTGGTCAATCGCTCTAGTCCACTGCTTCTTCACGATAACGCTCGCTCACACATTCCACGGGAGAGCCTTAAAGTTCGACACACATTTACACTCACACATCGACACCTCATTGTTACAGAATTTGGATAACTTTTTACAAGGGATAAAATTCAACTGCCATGAGGCAGTGATAAACGCCTTCAGAGTATTTCGATTCCCGTCCCCAGGAGTTCTATAGCAGAGGTATTAATCAATTTCCATTAAAATGGTAAAAGTGTTTTGATAATAATGAATAATACTTCGAATAATTAAATATATAATTTTCATACGAAAAAAATATTTGAATTTTTCATATAAAACGGCAATTTCATAGGTAGGGACCTAATATTTAACAATCTTAATAAAAAATAATCGAGTGTATTTAAGCTTAATATAATTCGATTTTAGCCCATCTATTCTACATTTTCTATATGTTCCTATCGCCGTAGATGGTAATGTCAACGCCTACGCTTAGAACAAAGAACTTAGAACAAAAACCATGCGGGCTCAGAACTTGAACGATGCGGGCGCTATCTACAGACGTCTCACATTGACAAAGTAATTCGAATACATTAATAATAATTTTATGACGTTTATAATTACACAATCTAGCTAGTTAATTACAATATTGGTCAATCGCACTAATACAAACTTCTTTACAGCTCTCATTATTGACTTATTCAATAAGCGGTTAGGTAACGCGGACCGCACACATAACGTTGTAGAATAAACATATTCATTAACTTAGAGCAACGAAAATGAACTTTAAAATCATCGAAATAACTCGTTTACAAACGCAAAAAGTTTCCTAATGCTTATTGTAGTTTGACTATTCCCGTAGAATATGTATAACGGAGAATGTTATGAAGAATTGTTCAATTTGGTGCCAATTTAGGACTTTTACTATCGCACCTCCCGTCATCGTAGTGTGGTTAATTCACACTTCCTTGACAAAAAGTAGCTGCGCACGGTGCAGTCGTCACGACCGATCGCTAACCCGAAAGTTGGGGAATGAATTGCCTGCTGAGGTTTTCCTTCTACGCTACGGCATGTGGCTCTTTAAGAAAGCTGTAAATAGGATTTTACAAGGCCGTCAGCGCACTCGCATAACCCCTGGTGTTGCAGGTGTCCATGGGCGGCGGTAGCCACTTACCATCACAAAGATTTTCATTATGAAAAATAAAGAAATAGAAGTACGAGGTCTTTGGTTACCGACTACTTACTTTTACTCTCACTACTGTCTTATTCTTGCTTCATATTAGTCAATAGTCTAAAGAGTCTAGACTAAGTAAATTATACTCGAGACTAAATAAGATTTCAATGGAACCCTAAAAACTGAACTGAACGAATTTAGTTAAGGGTAGATCAAAGAAGTAACAGAAGTGAAATGTAAATTCTGCCTAACTATGCAAAAAATATTCTTCATAATTTATCATATGAACAACGTCACACCCTAAATTTATACATCCTCTTTATACTTTAAACGATTGCAGCCCTTAACCCTTTCCCTTTAGTGGTAGAATCTTCCATATACTCGTAGGTGTCCCTTTCTTTCTCTTATAAAAGCTTGTGTAAAATACATCTATCTCACTTCATATTTATAATATCTCAAAATCAAAGCTACACGAGGCGAGAATTTCATCGCCAAGATTTTATCAACAACTGGTTTTAATTACACTGCTTTATAGAATAACTGTGGCAGATATATGTTTATCTGCCACATCTGATAAGAGTTTGCTTGCCATAGACAAGGTAAACGAAGAGTTGGTCGATGACGTTACGAGAGTTGCGAGACTCTGCGAGAGGGATATATGAATATATGGTCGAGAACAGAGCAGGCACGAGGAGTGTGGCACGAACGAAAGGAGGCTTATACTCAGCAGTGGATGGAAACTTGATTAGTTAATCGCAGGCATATGTTATCCCAACTTGGAAAGAGGTCGTACTTCTTTAGCTGAATGATATGATAACGATATGAAATGCCTGCAATTCTATTTATCAACTAAGTTACATTTGAATGTCTGATTACTCCCCCTGTGTTGTAACATTCCCTTCGTAACATGTCCCCGTTTGTCGTAACGTGCGTCGCGTCTGCGCCGCTTGCTCACTGCTCGCGATAAACAAAATAACGACAAATAAAATGACGTGATTATTGTGCGTGGCGCGATTGAACCTCTCAAAGGAGGCCGATTTGTTTGGCACAAAGAGCTCTTTACTGGTCCTTCTATATCGGCCTTATGTGAATTTATTCTCGCGTTATTATTGCAAGTTCAATTAATGGCCGGTCAGGTTTCTCCACATTTACTCGTAAATGCATCGGACGGAAAGGATCGTGTTTTGGGGAAATTTCATGATTGCGCCGGTTTTAATATTTGTAATTAAAAGGCGGATTTTACATTCAATGATTATGGTAGTTTTATTTTTAAATCCAGTCGAAAATTGACTTCTATTTAGGGTTTATTAGTAGACATGTGTTCTGAAATATTATGTAAATTAGCACAACATTTATGTGTAAATTGGTAATGGCTTCAATAAGAACCAGCGCTGTAGTTTGTCTGCGGCTAATTTTTGTTATTTTTAAAAAAATAAGAATCTCTAATTAGAGGTGTACACGACATGTAAATCATTTAAAACTAAGAAATTATAAACAACAGTGTCCTCTCAGTTAGAGAAGATAACAACACGCATAAATGAAAAATTAACAACACTGCAACTGCAACAAAAGTGTACAAATTGATTACTATGACTATTTTTACAACAAGACTAAAGGCAAATTTATTTCATGCAGTTGTATAAATTAAAAATGTGTAAGTTTGAAGCGAAGAGCCCACATTCAAACTTTATCCTTAGATAAAGAATTATATTGTCTACGGATCCAGCCCGTCGTATAAGGTAATCAAAGATCTTGGAGATCTTAAGATCTTGGAGAGTATCGGGATCCTTGGTATCGACATCTCCAGCAAAGTCGAATTTAGGGGTCATCTGGAAAATAAGGCCAAAATGGCCTCCAAAAAGCTCGGTGTGCTGAACAGAGCGAAGCGGTACTTCAAACCTGGGCAACTCCTTATGCTTTACAAAGCTCAAGTGAGGCCCCATATGAAGTACTGCTCTCATCTCTGGGCCGGCCCACCGAAATACCAATTGGACCCATTTGACTCCATCCAACGACGTGCTGTTCGTATTGTCGACCGCCCGGTTTAGAATCCCTCAACATTCGGAGAGACGTTGCGTCTCTCTGTGTGTTCTACCGCCTGTACAATGGGGAATGCTCTGAAGAATTGTTTAATATAATTCCCACCTCGGGTTTCTACAACCGCACCTTCCGTCACAGAAGTGCGGTCCATCCGCATTTCCTCGATACGGAGGTGTCGCGCACTGTTCGGTCCAAAAACTATTTTATACCGCGAACCCGTAGGCTGTGGAACGAACTGCCTCAAGAGGTCTTTCCATTGAGCTACGATATGGGGTTCTTCAAGAGAGCTGTGAATAGGATTTTGCAGGGTCGGCGGCGCGCCCGCATACCTAGGGAGTGTTGCAGGTGTCCATGGGCGGCGGTAACACTTACCATCACGTGGGACCGCTTGCTCGTCCGGCCCACTCGTTTATGTAAAAAAAAATACCATATTTATTATGGCTTTATTTAAAGATCTGAATTTAGAATATGTTTCGATTTAATTCTTCAAATAATCTTTGACCTTTTATTGTTTCCTTTTGTTCAATTTTTCATCGTTGGCTACAAAATCACGGAGAGGACAGAATCTTGAAACAACGAAATTTTAAGTTAGAAAATCTTAACCAAAGTCATTTATACCGAAAATAAGGTTCCTTTGCTCAAATAACGTTACAAATACAATAATGTTACGTTACTCCTTTGCAGCACATCATTATCTATCCAAGAGGCGGCTAGGTGGTAATCGTCCGAAAGCTCTAGTTTCCGTAACGAGGTCTTATGAGCTTTTATGAGTGTCATACGTATAGTAGGGATGTTCCGAGTAGCAAAAAACCACTATTCGCGAATACAAGTAGTACCTAATCTGGCTAATACAAGTGGCACCACACGACTAAATCCTCGTCTATATGATGTTCCGCCGCCTCTGGTACTTCCATATGTCATCATCTGTTGGCTAACACTTACCTCGTCGTCCTGTGCCGCACGAATGGCGTCTTTCAAAGATAAAAAAAATTCGGGAGGAAATGATTGTACCAAGGTTTTGACTCCTTAGCCCATCGGAAAAACGTTTTATGGCATTTTTCGCATTTAGAGTGACTAAAACGTTGTGAGGTTCGCTGTTAGCGTCCGTCTGGGTAATGGTTAGCTCTGCTGTGAACAGCATTTCAAATTGTGTTCCAAACTTGTCGCCTCTAGTCTAGCGCTTTGTAGCTGCGACTGCAGCTGTCTGTTTTTTGGTCAACAGATGTATTTTTTTTTCATATCTGTTAATAAATTAGAAATTGAAGTATATTTTTGGTACAGACGCAACTTTGCAAGCGGAGACAGCCTAGTCTTTAAATCGAAATTTATAAGATGATTTTTATGAACTTTTTCTAGCATTCAATCGTACATTTCTATTCCATATATTACCTGCTGCGTAACTTGATCCTCGCCGTTCATGTGGGACATCAAGTTAGCTGCAGTTCTTAAATCGAATCTCTGCATAATTATTTCTTGATAACGTAAAATTTTATTATAAACATTACTGATACTAGTGCCTAGCTTCATAATTTCCTCTATCTATACTAGATTTATTTCTTTCGCTTTCATTTTTCTAATTTTCAACTCAATCCTATTTGCTTATTCCTGATATACATATTTCCGCCTATCGGGACTTAACTTACGTAAATAAATGCATTTGTTTTATCTAATCTATTTATAATATATGTTTTCTAAATTGCTAGTCATACTATTTATTTTTTCCATATATAAATATGCAATAATTGCACTACAGTTTAAAGAAGTTTAAAAAATAAAAGTTTGGAAATTCATGTAGGTATATCATTTATAAAGACATTGAATAACATTGGACCCAGAAGAGAGCCCTGTGGAACCTCCAAGGACATACCAAAATTATCAGAAGTATAACCACCAATCACAACTCGTGACACTGCTTGTTAAATAGGTTTCGAACCAACTAAGTTTCCAGATATGCCGCTTTGGGACAAAGCTTAAACCGAGCATTTTGTGGTTAATACTCTTACGATCGAAAGCCTTGCTAAAATCGGTATATATGATTTCCTGTCCTTACTGTGTGTTGTTGTGTCGGAATAAAGTGATGTCTATGTCTAATTTAGACTTACTATATACCATACTATCAGTTACTGCTGCTGGATAGGCCTCTCCCAAGGCTCGTCACCACACACAACAATACGGTTCTTGCCATCCAGCTATCACAGGCGAATTTCTTCAAGTCGTCGGGTCCACCTGGACGGAGTACGTCCCAAAACCCCATAATAATCATAACCGGGAAACACAATTTAGATTTACGTATTAAATAATTTCGTTTTTATAATACGTAATTGTTTGTTTCTTCTTTGAATATTTAATCTATGATATTAGATTTTGTCTTTATGTAAGAAGTAAATACAAAATCAACTTGACCGATTTTGAAAATATCTACTTTCACTTTTAGGAAACTTATGTAGATTAACATTACAGGCTATGTTTGGGTCCCCTGGGAAATCGTTATGCCACCTAAGCGGAGTGGAATTGGGTCGCAAATAACAAATAAGTGAACCGAAATTGGTATCTACCTAATCAAGTAATCACTGAATTAACCGTATTTTAAATTTCAATTAGAATAAATTTGTTACAATATACATACCTATATATATTTGTAAATTGAGTACCTACTTACTTTTTCTATCTGCCTTTTATGTGTCGCAATGTCAGTTACTGTTGTTTTGTTTTGGTGAGCAATAAAAAGTTTTATCTATTTACGCATATTTTAGTCGATATACATCTATGCTTAGTATCTATATAGTCGATATATGCACGATATAATCAATACAAATTTGCACATAACTATCGCTGCCCACGCCTGCGTGTGACACTTAAAAAAACCCTTTATAAAACCGGCGTCATCAAACGGCTACCGGTGTTCGGTATTCACATCAATAAAAGACCGTTATAATCTGCTCTTTACAAGTAAAAACACTCAGGGAACCGCTTGGTCTTTATCTCTTCATTCTATGGTATTGAGTGATCGTTGCGCCCGCGCTTAGGCATTAATATGAGACGTTTAGGCGTGTTTAGATATAATAGTGATTATGAGACCGCCTAGTGTGGTGATTAATTAGTAATAAAATGGGTTTTTAATGTTTTAGTTTAATAATGTTTTGGTAAGTAATGTTGATAAAAATTCAAGTAGAAGATAATGTAGTTTTTAGCCCTTGAAAATTAAGAGTAATAAAAATATTAGTTCAATTTAAATTACTTTTTCGTATCATATATGTAGGTATATGTAGAATCAACATGCTGAAGTGGCAATAGGCAGGTCACATTTGCCGCAGGATAGATAGCTCATCGGGTAGACGAGTCCTCGAATGGAGGCCGTTGTACCGGGAGATGCAGTGTGGGACGCGCCCCGGTCCGACGACTTAAAAAAGTTCGCCGGTGGTGACTGGATAAGAAGAGTCGAAGTTCGTGTGTGGTGGCGAGCCCTATATCCAGCAGTAAAGAGACGTAAGCTGATGGTATGGTATTATGCATATACATGGTGATTGAATTTAGCATATAATAACATTAACATATCATAAGTAGAACATATAATAACATTAACATACAATATATAATAACAGTCCACTTGTGACCACGGCTGGCGTCACCCGTGCCGAAACGTCGAGTAACAATAAAAGGTAAACAAATACCTTTATGATACGCGTTCAGACCCGATTTAGAATATAAAATGTGTACAATAAACTTTTATTCTATGGTGCCTAGTGCTGAACGTTTTATAGATGCTATATTTGTTTATAGGTCATAGACTTCGGTAAAAAAAACTTTATAATTAGGTCATGTTACTACGATATATACTTAGGTATGTATTTATAATAAATGTTTGCTCTACTAATAAAACATAAAATTATCAAACATGTCTATTTAAATTGAGCTATTCAATCACATAGATAAGAAGACATTTTATTTAATGTAATATATTATTAATATTTTTTAATTTTGAATGAAATAAATTAAATACTTTTTCTTTCATTATTTTAAGATAAGGAGTTCAGTATAAAACCTGTTTGCGATCATAGAGTTATTATGAGTTATATTAAGGTTCATATTCGTTGCTCCAACTGAATGAATAAGTTTGTTCGAAAACGATATATTTACCGTTGGCGCCACTTGCTCGTAAATCGCCCATTGAATAAGTTGATAATGCTAAAGAGTTTATATTTGATCGCACGCTCGATTGCCGATGGCCAAACACTATAGGAATTTCTGATTTACAGATAAATTTCAAAAACAAATACTAATTCCAATAGAAGCCAATACAAGCAAAAGCAAACAAAACAGCACTCGGTGTATTCTTTATTTTAAACAATTTTAAAAACAATATTGTAGGTACATGAATTCGAAATTGCTCCGATAAAATAAATCAATGACAATAACAGTGAATTTTATAATCTCAAAACGGCCGAACGCGATCGTGCGATTAAAATACTTTATTTACGCTCCTCATTAAGAATTTCGCCTATAAATGACTGAAAATTAAACGGCAAGGATAAATTTTAAACAATGTATGTGTGTAAACATTTAAATTTTAAGTGAACACCGCATATTTCGGAAGACCGCAATACTTGAATGTGAGAATCGATAAAAGTTAACGTTTGGAGCGGGCAGTTCATTTACGAATTTGTAAGTAAAGAGAGTCGCAAAATATGTTCGATTTCAGCTTAAACCAACAGTGACACATTACAAAGTTTATTAAGAATTAACGTGCTGTTTAGCGATATCAATCAAAGTTAATTAATTCAATCATAATTTGAACAGTTTTGGATTATAATGAAAATTAAATAGCTGTTAAGTGAAAAAAGCGACTAAAAATAAATAATAAATCGTAACTCGTTTACACGTTATTATGTTGAATAACAATAGTAAAACGCTAAAATGTGTGTTTTATATTTATAAAACACACATTTTAGGAATTTTGTGAATTTTCACACCAAACTAAATCAGACACATACAATATTTGCTCAATTTGTACGTTCAGCGTGTGCTTGTTTCCATTTCGTTGTGTCTACGTACAACTACAGATTAGATACAGTTACTGCAGATCACGACTGCGCGTCAAGCTTGGACAAATAAATATATGCGAAAAGTAACTTTCGCGTCAATGAATTTGAATGCATATTGTGAAAGATATAAGGTCTATTTTTAAACGTACAGACACTCGCCATTACAAGCAAGGCAGAAGCATGCTCGTTAGTTGCAAGAACTAGGTATTGCATTGCCTCCTCCAAACAATTCTTTTCATAGCGCGTCGGCCAAGACGCACCACGGTATGAGGAGGGGAGCGGGGACAAGTGGACACATTAGTCGGTGGTCGGGTGACAAAACAAATGAGTGTTTTAGCGCTATCGCGGTAAGCCTTTCATCTCGCCGCCAGTAGCTTGATCTGTCTTTCAATATAATCTTGCGCATTGGTATTTATTACTTTGTTTAGTGGGATCGGTCGAGATAGTGGGTTTCGTTGAAATAGTTTTCCTGTTTCAGTTTTTAATGGTTATTAGTTTTTCTAGAAGACAGACAGACTTATTGTAATAGACTTATTGGACTCTTTTTAAACAAACTATGTCTACAGTGTTCAAACGAATCATTTTCCAATATTGAAACCATGGATTCTGCTTATAATTCTAATTGACACAATTATGAATATAATACTACGTATTTTTTTTTGTAAAAATATAATTTTTCGAGTTTTCTATTCAAAAATTCCAAAAAACAAAGAAAAATGTTTTTGTAAAAAAAAATTCGTATAATATATCTATTATTAACTAGTTTTTATTAGGTCCTTACCTATGAAATTGCCATTTGTTCATAGTGGTCACTTTGAACTTAGTTTATCTTGCGTTGGGGTTGGAAATTCAAATTAATTTCAATTTAAAGCCACGGGCATTCTTTTCAAAATCAATTATTCATTTGTTTTTCCGTCAAACGACTTTTTGCAAGATACCGTTGTGTTTACGATCATGAAAAAGTTAAAAATTCGCGTTATTTTCGAATATGAGTTCCGTCGCGACAGCACAGTAGTATAGACGGCATGCAATATCAACGATGTGCACGGACCAAATACCGCATGCGGTGCATTTTGGTTTGAACCTAAAGAAGAAGCCCCGTGGACGACCAGAGATCAAAGTCGATAATGACGAATTGAAAGCAATAGTGGAAGAGCGAATTCATCTCAAACCACGCCTGAGCTAGTAGCAGCCTTCGGCGTAACTGACTAAAACGATATTGATTCATTTGTGTCAAATCGGGAACGTAAAGAAGCTTGGAAAGTGGGTACCGTATGAGCTTAATGAATGTCAGCTGCAAACACGTGTCGAAGCTTGCCGAACTTCTGCTGAACCGGCACAAAAATGAAGGTATTCTGAATCGTATTGTCACTTGTGATGAGAAGTAGATTCTGTATGATAATCGTAAACGTTCGTCACAATGGTTGAACCCAGAAGACACAGACAAACAACGTCCCAAACGTGCCCATGATAACGCTCGCCCACACACTGCACGACAGACAGTCTTAAAGTTACAGGAGCTTCCACTGGAAACTCCCCCCCCCCCCCCCCCCACCGTACTCGCTAGACCTTACCCCTTCCGATTTACATTTTTTTCGGAATTTGGATAACTTTCTACAGGGGAAAAAATTCAACTCCGATGAGGCAGTGAAAAACACCTTCAGAGAAGTCATCGATTCCAGTCCCCAGGAGTTCTATTGCAGAGACACCAATCAACTTCCATTAAAATGGCAAAAGTGGATTGACAATAATGGACAATACTTCGATTAATGAAGTATATAATTTTCATATAAAAGAAACACGAGTTTTTCCATATAAAACGGCAATTACATAGGTAACGACGTAATATAATATTAGTGACAACATTGGGAGTAAAAATCGCTTGGAATGATTTACGGTTAATCAAGATAAAGATAATCTAAAGATACCTAATGATTCAGGACAGAGATACCTTGGGAAGTTCTGCGTAAGAAATAGGCCAAGTAAAGTATTGCCTTAACGGCCAAATAAACTCCTTCAACTTATTATCATTATCAACTTTTCAGTAAGCGGTTAGGTAGCACCATCCGCAAATATAACGATGTAGAACAAATCTATTCATTCAGTTAAAGCAGGAGTCTCCAAACTACGGCCCGCTGGCCAAGCCTAGCCGTGCGAGCACCTGCAATTCGGCCCGCCACACATAACTTTATTTTATAATAACAAAATAATAATCAGATGTTTTTATTCACTAAAGAACACCATTATACATAACCTAGTACTGAAAGTGTAATCATTTGAATAATAATGTATGTAGGTGTAATTATTCACAGACAATTGTTTGCAGTTGTGGATCAAGTTTACTAGTGGCAATTATTAAAAGCGATTTAAGATGTTTAACTTATATCTGTAGTTTTTTTTGTGTAGGTATTTCATTTTGAAGAATGTTTTTTCACATATGTAAAGAAAATATATTTCTTTCATCTGAGTTTTGCGGCGCTCCGCGCTGTCGGTAAAACTACTCGTATTATGGTGTCGGTAAAACAGTGTGGGCGTCAAGTGAAGAGAATTGTTCTGTAGGTAAACAAAATTGTAAAGTTGTAGGTAGACATAAAATAATAGATTTTAAAAAAAGGATTGAAGTTTAAACATTATATGTCGTTTCTTTGAATATCAAAGCAACACCAAATAAGTTTGTTTCACTCCACAATCCTTTAAAAAACCCTTTATAAAACGACATATTTGGTTACAAAAGTCAATTGAAAATGGAGAAACTTCGTTTCGAATTTGCATTATTGCCTGCAAGTGATCCAAAAACAAACATTTATAGTAGAACCTCAATAACCACAAGTGATAATAAAGTGTATGCAATACCAGAAGCCCTACAATCAGTGAGTCTTCATAAAGAAATAATAAAAACAAATGCTTACAGCAAAGTAAAAAACAGTATAGTGAAAAGATACCAGAAAAGAAAGGTATGGATAACAATAACAGATGAACTAAAAAAACTTACATAGATGAGGATGGTAATTTACAGTTTGGGGTTCAATTTCTAGAAGAATTGAATCCAGAACAAGTTGCTGCAGCACAACAACAAGAAACAGGTACATTGGGAAAACTTTTTGAGAAATTCATGGAAAATATACAGGAAAATAGACCACAGAATTTAAAATACATCGCAGAGAGGTTTGTGCTTGAGAAATTTACAACCAAGAATACGAATGCAAACCAGTGGATTGATATTTTTGAAAAAGAATGCATACGCTTTGATGTAACGAAGGATGAAAATAAAATTGAAATACTCAGATTGTTTATGGATAAAAGTTGCGCAGATTGGTACAGTTCCATGATTATAAAATTGACAATGAACTCAGAATGGTCAATGTGGAAAACCAAATTCTGTGAATCATTTACAAACAAGGGATGGAACCCAGTCACTTATGCTCTATTATTTAAATATAGAGAAGGTTCATTGTTGAATTACGCTATAAGGAAAGAAAAACTTATACTGGAAATGAGAAAATCGATTGATACAGGTACTTTGGTGGATCTTATTGCAGTTGGGTTACCAGAATACATACTCAATAAGATTAATAGAGAAGCATTAACAGACACAGTGGATTTGTTTAATGAGGTGAGCAAATACGAACACATGGTATATAGAAAAAGTTTTTTACCTACGAGAATATATGGAAATTCAAAAATTTATAGTAAAAATGAAAAACAAACCCGATGTAAAATATGTGAAAAGTTAAATAAAGGAACTCGTTATCACTCGGAAGCTACATGTTGGTTTAGAACAAGAGAGAATGATAAGGAAAAGAAAAATATCATTAAACATGTAAATAACACCGTGATAGAAGCTGAGTTAAATGAAACTAATCAAAAAAACGAATAGTGACACCATTAATAAATGTCAAGCTACTATTAAATGATACAGTAGAAGTAAATGGAATTTATGATTCAGGTTCAAACGTTTCTCTGATAAATTCTAAATTATTAAAACTAAAAGGAGAAGGAAACAATTTGAATGAAACAGATTTAGTAACGATTAATGGTGTTAAAAAAACAAGTGATTTGACTAATTTAAAAGTAAAAATATTTGAAATTGAAAAAAGTGTTGATGTGTACATTATTAATGAACAAAATTTCAAATATGATTTTTTGATAGGATTAGATTTGATAAAAACATTCAAATTAATCCAAAATGAAGACTTGAAAATAACTCAGAAACAGTCCCAGAATACTGAAAATACAAAAAAGGTGGAAGAAATTTCTACAAATAACAGAACAAATACGGAATTAAAAAGTAAAGAGAAAAAAAATAACACTACAAAAGAATATAAAATAAATTTTAATGAACATGTGAAAGAAGAAGATTTTGAAATAAAAATAAATCATTTAAATGAGTATGAAAAATCAGAAATAAATAAACTGATTAACAAATACAGATCAGTTTTTGCAAAAAATAAATACGATGTAGGAACTGTTAATGGATATGAAGCAAGAATCGACTTATTAATAGACAAATATTGTAGCAAAAGGCCTTACAAATGTACTGTAGAAGATAAAAAAGAAATAGAGGAACAAATAGCAAAATTACTAGATAATAAACTGATAGAAGAATCCTACAAGTAGTTCCGAAAGCGGATAAAAAAGCCACGAGCAAATTTAAATAACTGATCAAACTGTACGAATCGGACTCTTAAAAAATTTCAGTAAAGATGACTTTTGATATTTATCTTTAAAAATATCGCTGCAATGCAAATCAATAATTTCCATTTGAAGTTCTAGAGTGAGGGTTTCTAGGCCTTGGCCCTTGAGACTTTGTGGAATAATCAGTGTGGCCGTCAGGTCAAAAGGTTTGGAAACCCCTAAGTTAGAGCAACGAAAATGAACTTTTAAATCACCGCAATAACTCATTTCCGAACGCTAAACAGTTTGTAATCGTGCAAACGCTTGGTCAATACTTTAGAAGGCAAAACGGTGAAGCGACAGTCTTGACTAGGTAGTCAATACTCAAAACCAGTGCTTCTCAACCGGTGTGCCGTGAGACGAAGCTAGGTGTGCTGCAGTATTACCTCAATAACCCAGCAGGGAGCTGTATCCCCATACTTTTCTTTTTATTATTATTTTTTAATCCCCATACTTTTAATTAGGTATATTTTTAGTTCAGGCGTGCCGTCGAATTTTGAAAAGAATATAAGTGTGCTGCAACGCAAGTGAAAAAAGGTTGCAGAGCCCTGGTCTAAACCATCGTTTCTCAACTTGTTCAGTGTCGCGATCCCCTAAAAAGACCAAAACATAAAGTAAATGACCTTTACCCTTTTTTCCCGTTTAATTATAAATCATTTGTTTATTAATTAATTCAAGGTTTTATCGTACACAAGTGCTTATTTCTTCTAACTGCGACCCCCTGTATATGTGATCGCGACCCCTAGGTTGAGAAACGACGCTCTAAACTTTTCGATGAATAAAGCGCGACAGCCGTGAAGTCTTTGACGTCGAAAGACGATTTGGAAATATGTATTTGGATGACGCTCGCTGACAAGATTCGTCGGCAGAGTCACGATTCTCACCATTGAAGGAACGACTACGGAAGAGGATTTAGTAAGTACTGTTGAACTGTCTTATGATACCATCAGCCTGTGTCTCTCCATTGCTGGATATAGCTTTTCCAAGGACCGTCACTACACAGTTTTGTTGTTCGGTCACTACCGGAGACTTTCTTTAAATCTGCCCGCCTGGCCGGAGGACGTCTCACGCTACATTTTAATATTTGTAACTCACGAGCGAGAGTAAAAAAAGTGATGTAACTACTCCACAGAATTCCTGTCCTCAACACAGGGGCCGACCACCAATAGTCGTCGATACGGCGATAACGTGTTTAAATTCAACTTTTTATTGAGCCTTATCACCAAGTTTCAACTCATTCACGCACACACTGACGGCTGCTTTTTATTTCTTTTACTATGTTACACCCGCACAACACCAAACCAATTTATTTTTGCGTTCAAAAAAAAAAATAATTATCAAGTTTTCGGTCTTTGTGTCTTTTTAATTAAGGACAATATGTAATTTGTTAGTGTCAGTTTTATATTGGTTTAAATTCTTAGGATGTTTCCGAAAAGGAATAAACTTAATATATCACCCGATCTGTTTTAATGCAGGTATTATGAATTGTGCTGAAATGTCGTTTTTATTGATGGCATTGTGAGTGCAATTAAGATAGTAAGGATGATAAAACGTCAGAAATCGCAACCTTTTCGTGAGATATTTTTGTCGGTGGTAATACGTGACTGGATAAGTGATATGTTATGAGCGTTGACATTCAACACATGATCAGTGAAGGTTCATGGGCGTTAGATTAAATTTGCAATATATCAAGTAAATTCCCTTGTAAAATATTTTACAATAATTTATAAAAATGTTATCGTGCACTGAAGATTCGATTTGTTGTTTATTACTTTAAAGGTTATTGATATGTTATGATTGCATTTGTATTGTATGTTGCCGATTGTAAGAAACGTAATGTAACATTTAAAAAACACTAACTAATTCAAATGTTTATTCGAATTTGTTTTATTGCGATCCCAGTCTTATCGCGTGGGTTTAGGATTAAAAACTAACCTATGTGTAAATTCGATAGCTGGTAGCGGTTGGTCGATTTGTTGCAGTGTTAACATACAAACTGCGTATTTATAACTAGTAAAGGATAACATTCAATGATCACACTAGGATTCTTTGTAAATCGTGGATCCAGAAGCACGCACAAACTACCCAGAGTCAAACAAACACTTGTCTTTAAACAATTTTTTGTCCGATAGGGAATCAAATCCGTGTTTTTTCTCAAAGCTTGACTCAAACAATCAGCTGGACAATCGTCGATGTGTGTAATTATGAGCACGAACGTCTTGCCCTGGTACTCTCTTTCTCACAGCAGACAGATCTAGCCCGATCTCACAATGTTATTTCTTTTAGCAATTTAACTTGATTCTCAGTATCTGGGAAATTAGAAATGACAATAAGGGTTTCAGATAATGTCACATTTAAAATCCGTTCTTAAGTAGAAGCTCAGTAGTAGAATATCCCTAGGGATTGTCTGGGCTATCGATGCATTTCTGGTCACCCTGACACTATCCGCTCTCATTCTCGCCTTGAAAAATCCTCCGTATGACTTCACAAACAGTTTAATCGGACCACCAAGGCACCGACACAGTATCACCGGGCCTCATATCTCTGCCACTTTATAGTACTCAAACACGGAATGTTACTCGATTTAATACGATCCGTTTTTTAATAAAAGCTGTTAAAAACATTACCGCGGTCCGTTTTATCTTAACGGGATTAAAGTGCTACCGGTCTTCGACGTGTGCCGCATTTTTTTTTAAATTATTTTAGAAGCGTTGTCAATCATATCATGCAGCCATAATATTTATTTGATAGTGCAGTGGCACAAAAACAAACTTACTAAAAAGTAGGTGAAGATATTTTTTTGGATGTTGTCTCGCATCGCGGTTTAGTTTAACCGGGACACACTATATTTAACAGTTAGTGCACTCCCATACAAACGGCCCGATAGAGACCTTTAACTACGTTTACCTTTTGGTTTGATATTTTTTTTATATAGAATAAAGGCGACAGGCGAGCATGCAGTCCACCTGATGGTAAGTGGATAATGTCGTCCATAGAACATCAGCCCAGAATGACAGACGTTGGCACGCCCCCGGATGCGCTGCCTACCTTTGCAGATTAAGGAATGAATTGGGAGAAAGGGTTAGGAAAATGGGGACGAATGGATGGGAATGGGCTCTGGTATATCTCACTGACTACCGAAACACGTACGTACATTGGGGAAATACGATAAGGTAGGAAATGCGGTACATTTCAAGGTAGTCTTCTGTGTGAGAGAGAACGTTGAGTGAGGTAATGTGCCCAGAGGCTGTGGGAATGCAGCGTGCGCTCTCCCCCTACAATTATATATCATATAGTAACGATATCTCGATAACGATATTCTCCTGCGTGGTGCAGTGGAGCGCCTCAGGGCTTGTGGTAGCCCTTTGTTATCCAGTAGTCAGCTTTTACGACATCCAAGGGGTAGTGCTATTATAAACTTCTTTAGTTATTAGAAAACAACATAACTTATTTAGAAAACAACTATATTTTTATACATAAAATGCTATAAAAAGATGGCGGCAAGGAGTCCGCAACAATATTAACAAATTGCACCTTAATTTTTCACAGATTTCACATTCTCCCACAAACAGACAAACACATTTTCTCATACAACATTATTAAAGAGGCTAAATACGTACTCAGCGTGAAATATGTCCACGTACAATGTTGGGCGGGCGGGCGTTGGGCGGCGCCCAAAGTGACAAATTGTATCAGCGGCCGGGGGCGGGCGCGGGTGATTGATACCCAGGCTTTTAGAGAAACCGTGTTCTATTCAATTGACTACATAATAGGGTGCAGGGTTAGGCCTGGCTACAGAATTTGGTTTGATTTATTCCATAGTAGAAGCTTACAATCATTGTATAAAGATGTAGAAGACATTGTATTTCTTTTCAAATTACTCGAAAATGCCCATGTGTTACTTTGATTTAATGTAATAATATCCTGTGATGTTTATAAATGAGAGTTTATAGATATGACGTCGGCGTTGAAGGAAAACACCGTGAAAAAACTCAAGCTTGAGAATTTAAAAAGTCTAGATTATGTATATTATTCACCAACCCGCACTGGGTCCGAATGATCGATTATAAGCCGAAGTTCCATTGTGATTACAAAGGGTGGCCTGAGCCCAGCAGTGGAACGTTATAGGCAATCGAAGAGATTGGTTACAAACGTGACTTCCTTTTTATTATTCGCATATATTATATTTAACAAAATTAAAATTCAGAATTTCGCACATGAAATACGAAATTCTTTCACATATATCCTATCCTTTTTCATCAGGAAGTATTTATCGTTAAAATTCTTCTTTTAAGTGACAACACATGTACGAATGAATGTAACACGAGAGAGAATACGTGAAGTATTTTTGCAATGCCACTTTGAAGGGTATCAGTAACTGTAGTTGGCCCTTACGCGTCAAAATATTTCCTTTCACATTTGAGTTTCCGCCGGAGACAACTGAGAATATCAAATACACCCGCCGCCGACAGAATGCGGAAAATGTAAAATTGTCGTTTTCACGAATGAAGGAGCAGGTGTGAGGGTGATACAAATACCGACGCTTGGTAAGAAATAAAAAATAAAATGAAGGAGAAATATTCCTCACGCAAGGACTCCGGAATACGTAGGTAATAATGTAACAAACGAAGTGTCAAAATAAAACAATCATGGCCGTGCCGGCGACGGTTACCGTAAATATTCTGTTATTGCCCGCAAAAGAAAAATGTACGACAAATTCATGTGATTTCTGACGCGGCGACGATTTTAAAATTGGAATTCTTCGCAAACTTGCATCGGGATTACGTTTGTAAAATGGCGAGATGTGTAAGAATGTTTCCATAATGCAGTTGTCATATCTGCAAACAAACGGTCGCAGTACCGTATTGAAATCTGTCAATTTAATTACGGGATGAGTACGTGTTTAAAATATTGCATTGTTTTCTTTTCGTCGATACTTATTTTATTTATTCTTATTTTCATCATACCTGTTAGGTAGGTAAAGTGAAGGTAGGTAAGGCGTAGGTAAAGTGTTCATACACGTGTAAGACGTATAAGTAAAAGGCGTACTTTTTATATAGGTACGGTGTGCCCATGAAAATGTTGAGCAATTTCGCGTTCAATCGTTTGAAAGAACATACAGTGATAACGTTCAATATTTAAATTGTTAAGTTAGATGTACAAGCGAAAATCGTCCTTGTTTTAGAAACGTCAAAATGAAACTTAACTTTGAAATGCCTAACTTCATCATTAGCCGATTATACGAGTATTTACACCTGTAGTTTTTTTATAGATAAGGATATAATGATTAACTTTCTAATAATATGAATCTTTATAATAATAGTATTTGTATAAAGTGGCCTAACCGAAACTTTACAAATAAGCTAGATTCGTTGCTAAATTAAATATATAGGTACAATACAATACTTTTAGTATATTCATATACCTCAATAATACCTACATATTGAAAAGAATTTACCAACAATAGAAATGTTACCAGGGGACAGATGAATATGCCTCTACCGATGCCAGTTTATTTATTTTATTTACACTTTATTGTTTTAACAGAAGGCTTATAACATAACTTATCTATATAAGTTATAACAAATTATAAGCCAGTGCAAGACTGACAACGCACATTACAGACGCGGCGGGCAGCAGCTCATCGCAATAATTTAAATCAGCAATGGATAGTTCTGACGAAGAAATATATTTATTTCAACTTATGTTTGATGAGGAAATAAGAATGAAAATAAAAAGGAAACGTGATGTCACGAAATTTGCAAAAAAGAATCTTATATAGTGAATTTTATATCCTTTAAAGACTTGTTAGGAGATGAAAGAAAGTTTTTCCAATATTTTAGAATTGCACATGAAAAATATTGTTAACTGCGCCTGTCCAACGCACATTGAGGCGGGCTGCAGTGCAACGCATAACATCGGCGCATATATACGGCTGGCAAGCGATGCACTAGTCCGCTGAGCTGCGGTCTGTGATGTGCGATGGTTTATAGATACATACAAATTGTATGAAAATGATTCAGGAATATTTTTGCAATGTTATGCTCTGCGAGACGCCCCGCAATATGTGCGAGCCTATGGTACGGTATGACATAGTATTTAACTTGAAACATTCAAATAATACAAAAAAAAATCTACAACGTCGTGGCCTAAAATTAGAGCTTAAAACGGTAATAATATTTTGAAACGGCAGTGTCATATCGACGCAATGCGGTACGTCAAACGTGACAGTTTTACGGCTTTCCTATGCAAATAGCGCACGTAATGGATGAGTTGACGCCTCCTCGTATGTCACCTTCGAGGTGAGGTCACCCAACATTTTTATATCCGAATACGTCCTAAAGTAGGTCGTGGTAAAAATGGAGTTAGAGTAAAATGTATTTGGATGACATATCAGTTTCTTCCCGATGCGAAACCTAATCTAACAGGCGTCTGAAGGCCTCCAGGGTTCATACGAGTACGGGTGTCTTTCGTATTCTGGCAAATGATTAATATAAATAAAGATACGAAACGAATTCGGGTACTCCCGATTGGGGCAAGTGACCAAAAATTGGTTATCGGAATGTGGCCTCGAGCTAGTGTAAACAATGTTTTAAGTAGTAGTAGTACTCGAGTTTGAGTTAAAGCATTCGAGCACCTGAATGCGGGCTAACGACCTAGTGTAATTGATCCATTACAATATAGTGTTTTTCCAAGGCCCACTACTGTTTTTCGTTTTTCCCATTCCTCTTTGACAACTTTAGGGTGACTACCAATAAACCTTATTCGGCAATAGGGTTTAAGATTTCCAATGCGTTCTACCCATTCGTATTTCACGTAGGTACAAATCCTTCTAGTAAATTTATCTTCTGGTGAAAATTCACACCAACAGTGTAGTTAGGCAGTAAAGGAAAAAATCATGACAAAATCGAAGACTGTGAGTTTCCGAGAAAAAATTCTGGGACATGTGTAATGTCCACCAAACCACAGAATAACTATAGTCCAAACAAGCTGTGCCCGCGTTGTGAAGCCTTGGTTGTGAAGTATGGGAGCTTGCAATGACGAGCTGTATAACGTACAGTGATAAGTAGTAGTGATAAGTGATAAATAGCCTTTGAATGAATGAAGTACAGTGGGATGTTAGACTGATATCGATGTAGCTAAAAATTTACATTACGGGGAACCTGCCTACAGCACGATTTCCTTCTAACAGGGCAGTATAAATTGAGGAAACCCTCGTATAATACGGCTAGTACTTCATATAAACACGCTGCCAGGACGTGTCCAGAATAAACTAGATAAATTGTAGAATAACAAGTATACATTGTCCGTGCGGTGTCCGGCTGGCTTTAGAACCACCAAATCTTCCCGCGGGTGTCGAAAAAGGCACGTATAACACAAATGAAGCCACTAGCCATCACAAGCCCCGAGGAACTGAAAGAGTGGACTTTCCAGTCCGCCTTGCCAGTGTGGACAATGTGCCACCGTTCAGTGGTGGACGAAAATTGAGATTTAGTGGAAAAATATCCCTAAATGAACCTTTGTATGGAAACAAGAAAGAATTACATCCCGATTAAAGATGTAATGGAAGTTTCGAAGTAATTTACCATTAAGCACTGTATGAATAAAGAAAAACAGAAAACTGAGTTATTATGATATTATTAAACGGAAAATATATAGTTAGATATTTTATACAGAAGAGTAACACAAAACTACGAATACATAATTAGAAGTACGATTTCTTATCGCCTTTGAGTGGTAAGGAGACGTCTGTAGACAAGAGGTTGATAGTGCAATAAAGAAATAATGTCTCTATATATTTATATATAGCTGTGTATATTAATATTTCAGTATATTTGCAATAATAATAAAGATGATTGTCAACAAGTATTAAAATACTACTTGTTTTCAATAACTTCTCGTAAGCCAATAATCCATCTGTTTTTATTAGCTCTGGGTCTCATATGACAATATAACACGATATTTTCTAGGAATTTGATGCGTAGTTAAATTAGATGCTAAAATTAGTTTTTTGGTTTCCATTTTGTCGTTCACCACTTCAATCAGCAAACGGCCATCGCCTCGTAACTTACAAATAACAAAATACGCATATAAATAACCCAAATAGCGCGTAAATTACGCCATCAAGCGTGCTGTTCAAACGGAACACATAAAAAGGAACAACACGTGAAATCGTTAGTTTGGCACCCCTGTTTAATAATAGGTGATTTGCCCCCGACATATGAAAAATTGAGGCTAATAACCAGTATATGCAGACCTTCTTCTTTTCCTCGAGTGTACCCCGCATCATATGAAAGGAAGGTTCACCGTGCGGGTGAAGAAGGTCAGCGTTGTTTGTTCGGTTGAAGAGATGCGTGTCTCCAGCCCATCCTAGAGTCTTCTGCCCAATGCCACTTGTATCGGCGAGTTTATTGTCACACGCTCGCAGTTTTTCGTGAGTTGTGGTAACAAAATTTTAGGAAGTATGTAGACGCTGACGTTTTTATTGGTTCTATAGGTAAAAATAAGTGTTTGAGTGTACAAGTTTGCGGTTTTATTTTGGTTGGAATTTCCAACTGGGAAAACTTTGGGCAAAGTTTGAATAAGTAGTTTGGAGGTATTTGTGTCGGTGGTACTCATGCATGCAACGCACGATTTTTCCGAATGGGGTAGATGTAGTTTTTTATAGTAACTTTAGTATTGGCAATATATATTAATATTTGAGATATTCGCGTTTTCCCCACATATTTATCTATTTAAACAAATCTCAATGGGTATGTTTACCTTATTTATTATACTCGACTTTTCGGTTGGGTTAGACTTTCGGACTTTCGGTTATACCCACCATGGTCGCGAAACAGACTGAAGTTCGTTAGTTCGTCCAGACAATAACGAAAAAAACATACTTTCCGGACTTTGAAGACCAAATGCGGGTAGTTGATGAAACTGATCGTAACTCTCGATGTGGACTGCTCGGCTCTTCAGTCAGCTCGTGACCATGATTGGTGTCAAGTAAAATAAATAAGGTAAACATATGCATTGACACCGTTTAAATAGATAAATATTTAGTTAAAGGCAAATTGAGCAGATACAAACTCGCTTGCAGCTCATTATTGACTTATTTAATAGGCGGCTGGGTAGCGTCAACCGCAAATGCAACGTGGTGAAATAAACCTGTTCACCAGCACCGAATATGGACGTCACAGACTATTATAACGCGTTTACGAACTCAAAAAGTTTATAATCGTGTATTCTCGGCTGGCAAATGCATATACCTACAGGATGCGCGAACCTTTCCCGAAGCCAGAAACAGTAAATTTCATTCACTGACATGAAAATTTTAGAAATAATTTTTGTATAAAAAACAATTCTACCAAATTTTTCATTCAAAATTGCTGAGTACAAAGATTTTATTTTTACAAAAAAATAATTGTGCCTTTAGGTGCACCAAATCTATCGACCATCAAATTTATATACCTAAGTACTATAGGGGTATTAAGTACATTATCTTCGGTTAACATTACGTATAACATTCCTGGAGCACTTCTGCAATTTCTTATTTAATGGACGGACCTTATTAGAGACCTATTACGTATATCCAACAATGGAGATTACAAGCTAATGGTACTGATAACTTTTTATTTCATCTGCCATATACAGTAAATGGCAAAATTTCTATTTAAAGAAAATTGATTGGGAAATTTGTCACCCCTTTTGTATCGTTAAATACCGCGGATTAGTGTCATTTTTTCAGAAAATACTAATAAACCGATTTCTAAGAAGTTAGCGCAAACAAAACTAAATTTAATGTCAGTTGGAAACCGCAGAGTTTTTAATACACACATCAAAACTAGCAAGTTTTGGTGGCCATAAAGTCAGTGTCTACCGGCGACTGGCTGAGAACAAATAATGACAAATATTTTCTTAGCGTTCATTTGTTTTTGATTACATCATGGAAATGGAAATGATAAAACGGTTGAAGTTATGCGGAATCGAATTCCTAATCCTAATTTGTAAACATATAACAATATAAAATATGTTAGTTTATATAACTTTGCAGTTCCCAATGAAATAAATAGATGGATAGAGTTTGAAGTCGGAATCGCCCTAGAAAACTAATAAAAAATATATTTATGTAAAAATCATCTATTTATGGCTATGACAATTCTTTGGATTTAATGCATTATTATTCATATTATATTAGCATCATATTATATTATTCATATATATTATATTATATTCATCATATTATATTATATATTATATTATCATATTAGTAGTAAGTTAGCAAGGCATTCGACTGTTTAAATGAAAATTTTGCGTTTATAGGCCAAACCAATAATTCAGTCATACCCATACTCGTAATACTTTTTTACTATTGCCGTAGTTCACAGAAGTGTCGTTTTCCCCGTTTTCCCGTCAATTTTCTGGTAACAAAATGGCCGCCGCTCAGGCACAGTGCGACACGCATGCACTCGCACGCGATAAGGTGTCGAATTCAGACAGTTTATAAAACAGAAACAATAAAAAAACACGATTAGGTGTACTCAATACAAAAATAAATCGTTTCATAAGAAATTATATAAATTAATAGATAAATATTTATAATACTTCAGCGTACAATTTAATAATAATAAAGAACCTATTTTTAGACATGATGGTAAAAATGGAGTCTAATAATCTATGTTTTTGTCTATAATTTTACTGTTTATTTGAAGAAAGAAAGAAAATTTATTGTCACACACGTACTTAAAAAACACAAACATTTAATACTAAAAGAAAGAACTTAAGATTAGTAGTGGCAATATTGAGGTATCAGCCGATGTCAGCCGTAAAGTCTAGCCAACGAAAGTTGTGACTGAAAAGCGCGGCCTATAAAAAAATTGATTATCACTAAAATAGTTAAAAAATAATTATGATACTTGAATTAAATAACAAAATTAGCCTAGCATTGAATTCAAGTATCAAAATTATTTCTATTTTATTTACTCTAGTATGTGAACGTCGGTGTGTCTGTATTACTTTCTTATCAAGACTTTATTCATCAACCGCTGATTTTTCAAATTTTAAACTAATTTTGACACAAATCGACGAAATTAACTACCTAATAAAGTAGGTCCGAGTCCGTCCCTGTCCGATTGGTGGTGATATACTGCTGTTTCGACACTCTCAGGGCCGTCGCGGCAGGTGTCGACTCTAGCGCCTGAACCTCACGACACCTCACGCATAGTTTACATTAAAATACCTACGAGTAGACTTGCCCATATTAACACAAAGTACGCCAATTTTACTATGGTAGGGTGTTAGGAAAAAAAAAAACCTTGAAATAATGTGTTGAAATAAATACAGGTGTTTTTGCATTGATTAAGTTTACCTAATTAAATAAAATTCGTATGATTAAGTTGCATGTGTACATGATTGATACGAATGAAAAATTTAAGAATCTAATTAATATGAGAAAATGCACCGTAACCAGTCATTTTTATCGTGCACTAGCTGTGTATCTTTTCTTCCCATTAGCCGATTTCGATGAAACAAAGTTTCGAATTGTCAAGCTAAGCTTAATTAACCTGTGGAAGCCCGATGAAAATCCGTACAGTAGTTTTGGAGATAAGCGTGTTCAAACAGACAAATAAAATTTTCAAAATCGTTTTTTAGTATTCTGATGCTCTTCCTTCATCCTTCATCGCCTCTAATCAGTTTTTGGTAAATATATTCAATGTACAGACACGCTGGTTCTACGGTTTTATTATATGTACCTATAGATATAGATGAGGGGTGTATATATGGCCTTAAAACGTCACGCCGGTCTAGCGTGTTAGTGAATTCACTTTTTTAGGAGTGGTAGGTATATTGTTCCTCAGTACTTGTGGATGCAGCTTTTTTATCCATTAGTCGCCTTTTATGGCATCCACGAGAAGAGATGGGGTGTGGTTATTCCAGTCAGCCGCAACCACATGTTGCGAAAATGTGTCAAAATGTACTTATCAAAAATCGTTGCTTACGATTAAATCTAATAAAGTCAGCTATCAACACGTTTTAATGTGTCAAATGTACCTATCACTTACTCGTATGATGTTTTGTTGATAAAATCTAATTGGTGATTAGCTAAGCCATTTGTTGAAATTAAAAACGGGGACGGCCTAAGCGCTTTTATTACGATAAATGTGCTGTACTAGTGAGAAATTAAATTTTGTTATTCTATTTTAAACGTTCGTAGCGCTCATTACTCAATACAGACAGGGTACTTAATGATTAGAGCGTAGCGCAGCCGCCTAGAGGAAA
This sequence comes from Sesia apiformis, assembly GCA_914767545.1. Classification (NCBI taxonomy): domain Eukaryota; kingdom Metazoa; phylum Arthropoda; class Insecta; order Lepidoptera; family Sesiidae; genus Sesia; species Sesia apiformis. Next base: position 5,814,399 of record OU611968.1, read on the forward strand.
GCTCTAGGCTTGACACTAGAAAAACCTATATATAATTGAAATGGACAATAAGTTTTGAAAAAATACTTATTGTAAAGACTGGTAGAATTACTCTCAATACTGAACAACGTACTTTTACTTATTTTGCATTATTTCAGTGGCATGTCAAAAAAATATAAATCTGTGTTGGTGCCGACAAATGCCAAGTGTCGAATACAAATATTTGCGACGTTGGCCAAAACGGCACTCCACTTATCATTTGACACTTCGCACGTAACTCGAGAAGGGATCACTCGGTGCAAACACAGAGTGCAAATAGATTTGTGTTAATGTTACAACGTAACAACGTTACTAATGTTTCACGATAATGTGTCAATTCTATAAAGTCTCATTGTAACGCAAAGACTTTTCTCTTTAACCATCTTGATAATCGAGAGGGAAGATCTCAGTTAGCACTTCGTGGACCCATGGTAGTAATTAAGTAAGGCGGTAGACCGATATTTTCGTATATTTCGTTACGCCTGGAATGCCTTCTAAAGAAAGGAAGCTGGTTATTTCATTGCACGACTGAATTTCTTACTCCTGAATGGACCAGACTTCACCCTGGTCAAGATTTGAGAGCCTTACTGTTAAGTCGATGCAATCTTAAGGAATTGCTGTTTAAAGACTATTAATTTTTGGTAGAATAACCATATTAACGCATTTACAACCTTTAACTCAATCAATTTCTCAACACACTGCATTCGATATCTAGCTGACCTGTTACAAATATTTGTATTGTATTCGTAAAATTCACTTAAACTGACGTTCAAAGGAAAATCAGTATTAATGTTTACATTTTGGCACTAGACATTTCAATTCGACTAACCATAGTAACTTAGTTGTAAATGATAGCAAACTGCACTCGATCTCGGTCTGACTTGTTGCAAATATTTGTACTCGTGAGAACTCACGCATCTCGCGTTAAGTAACATCAGGCTTATTGATTTTATTTTTGTACTACTCGTAGTTAGCAACTTGTATGAACCATGTGGGAGGTTTTAAGGGCAAGTTCAGTGTTTATGTGATGCATGGCGGAAGGGTTAAATCCACAATTACAGAGGGATAGATAACAAAAGCTGTCCGTCACAGCGTTTCGGAAGTTCTAAACTCCTACTTCTTGAGGCGCTCGTTCAGTCTGTTCCGGCCTGTGTCGCTATTTCAGTAAGTTGTAGTTGCGCTATAATCAATTGTAAAAATTCGTCAAAAGTGGTGAACAGAACAGAGTCAAGGGAGATGTTTCCTTTCACCGATTAGTGGTTTGGTTCTCCATCACTAAAATTTACTCGTGACGCGTTTGGTTTCCATACAATTTCACGAACTTGCGTCGTCTATATATGTTTATGGTTAACTCTGTAGTATCTTACTGGTAAACCCCTAATTATGTAGTCATTAATTGTCGGCTTCAGAATAGCACCATCCCATCTCTTCCCGTGGGTATGGTCACGACTAAGGGATCACGAAACTGCTAACCACAAGCCCCAAGGAACTGCACCACGTCTAAGAGAGTGGACTCGCCGACCTGCTTGGCTAGCGTGGCGTTTTAGGGGCCATACATCTCTCATACACAAGTAATGTATGAAGAAGCGCATATCCAGCAGTGGACGATAAAGTGGACGACTCCGGTTATGGTAATTTATGTTATTTGTAAACAAAATGTTTTCTTTTTTAGTGTTTTCTTCCGCATTTCCCATAGCCTATATTCCCTAAAGTCAAATCGAATTCTTTATTTAGATACGTCATATAAAGGATTATAGCTTCTATTTTGCCATCAATACGACACAAAACGTAATAGAAACGTCACTGGACTGTTCGAATTAACTTTGTCAGATGTAATGTTTGCTTTTTTGCATAGTTTGGCTTCCGACATCGATAGCTTCTGCTTAATCCCGACTGCGGTCAAGATAATCCTAGTACAAAGAATTATAGTGTAGAAACAATCGCGCATAGTGTAAAAATATTGACATATCAATTTACCAGAGCGAGTCAGCTTTGTAAATTAATATGTGTAAACGCACACATACAGACAGTCTACCGACATCGTCATTTGTCTTATTAATGTAGTAATAAATGTTATTATGAAGTACTAGCTTAGGGCTTAGGGCCTCGCTGACGTTGATTTAATTGTAATACCAAACAAAATTTAACATCCTATATTTTAACTCGCGGTACGTGGCCTCCATTCGAGGACTCGTCTGCCCCATCGGTTATCGGTCCTGCGGCAAGTATGACCTGCCCATTGCCACTTCAATACGCCTATTCTACGAGCTATGTCGTTGGTGGTTGGACGAGAAGAGGCGAGAATCGTATGTGGCGGCGAACCTTGGGAGAGGCCTATATACAGCAGTGGAGAGACATAGGCTAGTGGTATGGTATTTTATATTCCTGACAAATTTTTAAAAAGGTAAAGACACGTGTTAATCGTCTGTCTGTATTGAAAAATATTTACACCAAGTTAAAAGAACCATATTTTTTTTTTCAAAACACATAATGACATCCCTTTTCACCTCTTTGAGGATTGATTTTGAGAATACCATTTTTAGCTAAGTCTTTACGTCATAAAAGGAAGCTACTGTCCAAATTTCATGTTTCCAGCTTCAGCGGTTTCAGCTCGACGTTGATGAGTCAGACAGTCGGGAAATTTCTCTTCATATGTATAGATTTGAGCTTGGATTTTACTTGTTTTATTATTTATTACACCTGATGGTAAGTGGATGCTGTCGTCCATAGACATCCGCGATACATGCCAATATCAGTCCAGAATGACAAACGTTGGCACGCCCTCGGATGCACTTCCTACCTTTGCGAATAAGGAATGGATTGGTAAAATGGGGAGGGATAGGATGGGGTGGGAATGGACTCTGGTATATTTTACTCACTACCGAAACACATACATACGTGTTTCGGGAATACGAAACACATACGTACATTGGGGAAATGTTGCTGTAGACTGCTGGAGCTCTCTTCATACGGCCCTCGTGGTTACAAAGTTAGGCACAGGCCTTAATTTGCAACCATGCTATTTTACAGGTTGACATAGATTGAGATGTCAACACAAAACCTCAACATGAAATAGTCTCATCTCATCATTTCCTTCGCAGCATGGAAACCAAACGACTTGAAGAAGTTCATAATGGCCGGATGACCAGAGCCTTGGAAGAAACCCCATTTCCAGCATTATTTTAAATATAGGAGATCTTTCTATGATCCTTGATTCCCCTTATTTTCGTTTAAAAATATGGTACCATAGAATATTTAATTGCGTTGCAAAAATGTTCTCTCGTAGGTTAATTTTGTGAGATATTATTAGTTAATATTATCTTCATAATAGTTTATCCTGTGACTTGGTTTAGATTTAGTGTGCGAATTATCGAAAACATCATATAACAAGATTAATATTTGTTTTTAGAAAAGTTGCCGTCGACATTACAAATCTCAGCGGCCAGGCGCAACTACGCAATTTAAAAACTCTCAAAAAAAAAAACTACTTGATTAAAATCCGCACTCGCATAGTCAAGAGCCTTAATAAAGATTAAAATTTACACCTCAAGTGTTCGCAACGAGCCTTTTGAAGCCTTTAGGTGGTTCAAAAAAGCTATTGTATGACAGCTTAGTATAATAACGAATATTGCTATTGTATCGGTTTTTGTGAAAGGGTTTAAGGGATAACATGTTTGTATCTATATTTCAAAGGATTGCTACTGCTGTGAAACCTTAGAGTCAGTAGGTACTATTTGGTTCGTGTCAACTATCTTACTCCCGTAAGGTTAATCCTAAAACAGTATAATGATTGGACTCTATTACCGATATCGTACTGAAAAATTCTTAAGAAGCGTTATAATAAATTGTAGAAGTATTTATTGTACAGTTGTATATTGAATAGAATGATTTTTTTTTTAATGTACGAAGGTGGCAGACGAGCATACTGTCGCCCATAGACATTCGCGATACATGCCAACATCAGTCCAATATAAAAAAACGTTGACACGCCCCCAGATGCTCTGCCTATCTTTGGAGCTATAGGAATGGATTTGGATCCACTCCAAGGGATCCATTAAAGGGTTGGGAAAATGGGAAGGGATACGATGTGAATGGGCTCTGGCACATCTCACTCACTACTGAAACACGTACGTACATTAAGGAAATAAGATAAAGTGGGAAATGCAGTACGTTTCAAAGTAGTCTTCTGTGAGAGAGGGGTAAGGTAACGTGGCCAGTCGAGCGCACCCGGTGGCTGTTGGATTGCAGCGTGCATTCTCCGCCTCAAATGGGTCCCTCAAATTATTGTATGTTGACGTTAATCTGAAGGTTCATTAATAAGACTATAAATGTCCTCTAACTTATTAAACACTTATAAATAAATACATTAAACTGAACTCTTCGTTGGGGGGGGGGGGGGGGAAGACGCACAAAAAGTTGTATATTGAAGAAAAACTCATATAAGATAAATGAAACACCGTGTTGGTTTGTGTCGAAGATTGTGTCGAATCAAACATTTTGCTAGACGATCTTTACAGGTTTACAGATATAGGTCCATGTGCCTAAACGACACTGATGTTAATTCCATACTCGTTAGGTATCAGATTTTCGTATTCAAATCGACGTGCGCGGTGCGTATCGAAGGTAGAAATCAACCACTTAATCTCGGAGCTACTCAACCAAATCTGACGACCGCAACTGTCAATAACGAACCCACAACCCTATCGAAGAAGGCCCTCACTGCAAGATTTTATCACCCTTCTCTAATAGACAACAATTTGCAAGGGTCGATCTGCAGGACGCCTCGATGCCTTCCAAAGGACAGCACCTTTTGATCAAATAACTGTATATAAATTACGGAGCATATGCCCTTTCCTGCTCGAGCAAGCGCACCGGTTCGCCGGGCTTTGTATCTTGTAGTATCTGTGTATCTTGTATTTGTATATTGGTCGTGTGAAACGCTTGCTCATAAAAATTTCTAATTCTTAAAATAACGAAAAATATTTAAGGAACTAGGGGAAGTAAGACTCCAAAAAAGATTCAAAGCATGACTAAGTCTACTAAAGCCCAATTTTGGGGGACGGAGTGCATGCTGCAATCCAACAGTCGCTGTGCGCACTCGACTTGCTTCGTTACCCGTCTCTCATAGAAGACTACCTTGAAATATACCTACTGTGTTTCCCAGTTTATCCTATTCCCCAATGTATGTACGTTTTTCAGTAGTGAGTGAGATATGTCGGAGCCCATTCCCAACTAATGCTATCCCATCCCTCCCCATTTTCTCAACCCGTTCCCTAAATCCATTCCTACATCTCCAATGGTAGGCAGCGCATCCGGGGTCGTGCCAACGTTTGCCAGTCTGCACGAGGGATGTTCCGAATATTCATATTTCTATTCGTTTCGGCGAATACACGCCAATTTTCAAGTATTCGTACTCGTATTCGTCATTTTCTGAACGAATGGAAAAGCCTAATGGAAAGAGTAGACAAAATAGGTTTTCCAAAAAGGAAATAAATAAGAGTAAACATTGAATTGAAAATCAGTTACATATGTGATTTTTTAGTGTAATTAGAGTTAATTTGGTGTAATTATTTAGTGTAGTAGTATTTTTAGCATTTAGTGTAACTTTAAATTTAACTATTTTACGTCTTACTAACTATTTTTTTTACTATTTTACTAAGACGTAAAATAGTTAAATTTAAAGTTAGGTAGGTAACTACTTAACTTTAGATTAAACCAAAACATACTTACTGATTGAAATTATAGCACTAACTTTAAATTGAACTACAAATTACATAGGTACTTACTAATTTTACAAGTGTGTGTGTAGTACGTTAGATGCTATTGGTAATTGTATTCGCGAGTAGTGGGGTACATTATTCGAATTTATATTCGTGACTAGTGATTTTTTTGCTAATCGAAACATCCCTAATCTGGACTGAAGATGGCATGTACCGCGGATGTCCACTTATCACCAGGTGGACCAGGTATGCCATCATCACCAGGTATGCTCGTGTGCCGCAAGGTCTACTAAATTATTTGCCACGGCTATCAAATTGTTTGCAATCGTGGAAAAAAATATCATGAAAGTTCCAGTACAAAAATAAGCAATTTTTTTGCAGTGTTTGCTCAAAAAAATTGAGTTTTTGGCAGCCCAGCTGTTGGGAAGGCACGCCACAATAGGTTACTTGGAGTGAATTAGTCGCTCGAAATGCTACGGCTGCAGATTAGCCCCTTACAATTAAAACGGCGCCTTTAACCATCTTTGACGTGAAGATGAGCATGCCCCCCGGCGGCGGGCCATTGTACTCAAAATGTTTACAAAAATGGGTGCAAAATAGGCTATGGTTACTGAAGAAGTGGGTGATTTCATGGTTGTTCCGATATATCTTCATTTATAATCAAGAGATTGAGAACATGTTGATTCAATGACGTTGTATTTTGTCTTCGACATAAAGGAGAATGCATCAAGAGTAGATCATGATTTTAATCCGGAAAATAAACTACGGTTAACAAACAGTGGTCGACTTCACGGTTGTCTGTCTTTGTGTGTTAATGTTTGTTATTGATAATAAACTTTATACAATCTTGAACAAATTGTCGAGTGTGTAAATAACATTGGACGACATTAGTACGAAGGCGACTGGTTTATAAGGAAATAATAATCGATGCTTGAGCAGTTTTTATAAGAAATAATTTGTTTGATCAAGTATTTTGTTATGTTATAAATGATTTAATCATTATACGAGTATGAAGACCAACTGACGTATAATCAGTCTGAGGAAATTCTCAGCAATCTACCAGCGAGAATTACCCTCCATTACCGGATAACTTCAGTTTATAGGTTCATATATTCCAACTGTCTAGATTAAAAAGGTATATCGCTAATAATTACCGGACGCTTTTTGGCGACCGTTAAAGAGTTGGAGATGTCATTATAATTGACGACACGCCAATTTAGAAGACCGTTAACATAGCCATAAAAATGCCGCACTCTGTCCTATATTAAGGGTGTTGTAAATAACTCGATTGCGGCCAATATATCCATTCGGACGGCGTCCGTTTGATTCACGACCTGTCATCGGTCATCTCACGATTTTTGTTTAATTTTTATTATGCTATGACCACTCTCGGTTGCCAGATAGTAATTCAAATTGCTTTATTGTTCTTAAAGGAGTCAGTGTTAGCTAGAAATAGTCTGTGGATCTATGTAGTTGATTAAGGATCAAAAGATACTCTAAAGCTTATTGTAGGAATGTAAGGCTTATTGCTTGAAAATACACGGGAATGGCGTAGGAAATACTTCTCATGTATTTTTAAGCAACTAGGTAAGGTATTTGAAAAATAATGAAGAGTAATAGATACTGAGAATTAAAATAATAGTAACAGTAAAGATGAGAGAAATGAGAAGAAAGTGGGAATCCAAAAAAGAGAATTAATTATTCAAATTTAAAATGAGACGATTGATGCCGAGTTGCATGTGCCTGAAGAAAACAATATAAAAATGGATTCGTTTCTCCAAAAATTTATAAACAAAAATGAGATCACTATTATAAATACGAAATACAAAATTAATCGACGTTAACAACCCTCGATAAATATCGGCATGAAAAATTGACGAGAGCTCAAAAATCGGCATGTCTGACACAGAGCGCGGGACAAAAAACGAAAACAAATAACTAACCTATCTCTGTTTCCATCTGTCTACCTGTTACTACGTCGGACATAGGATGTTCCTGTTTTGCTGCTTTTACTTTTTCGAAATTTAAATGTTTCACTACAAAAACACAATTAAAAAAAAGCAATTGCATAAGGATTTTCGTTTCCATTGCTTCTTATCATCTGCGGTATCGAATTATATAAAAAAATACTAATCTATAAACTCATAGCATTTATTAACGGTTAACATCTTCATGTTCTATTCTTTTGTAGTAAAATTTGAAAACATTAGCTTCGTTGAAACATTAATTAAAAAAAACACATCATACCATATCGAGTCAGCTGTTGTCAAAATTCTACGCATACCACGCGGCGACCGTCGTTATTTCAATTATAAGTCCCTCGTCAAAGACAAAAGACCTGACACGGAAAAAAAACAAAAAAGGAAACAGACGTTCATCGTCTGAATTAAAAAAAAAACAATCGTTTTATCTATGATTGGATCGCGGTCGTGTAAATGCGCTCAAGTGTATTATGTTACCTTAAAGAGCCGGCTTTCATTTTCGGTAGCGGTGTTTGATATCGAAACTGGACTTTGGCTTTTTCTGCAATGGCTAGATGTAATGGGTTTGGGGTAGAGCGCTCTCTATAGAAAGATAAACCGTTTTAAATTTCACCTACTTGACATTAAATAGCTAGGGCGTAACTAGAATATATTTGTCAGCCTCTTGAACATCAAAAATTAACAACGGCCGATAATTTAAATAATAAATACATCTTTCTTGTTGATTTGACTAATAGATCAGATGCTTTCTACGAGTGTTAACAGATTAATTTGTCGCATTTTATGAGAAAAGGGACATTATTTTCTCAGTTATGAAGACTGGTGAAATTTAAAAAAATTAAATTGATTATCTTTTAAATGAGATGTTGGAGCAAATTTTTATGTCATTAAACAGGAACTTGAAACAACGAAATTTTAAAATAAAATAATTTAACCAAATTAATTACCGACAATGAGGTCCCTTTGCTCAGATAACGTCATGTTGCTCAATGTAAACTAATTACTTATTTCTAATCGTATTTTTAGGACATATTCTTAGTATTTTTTTTCTATTTCTGTATTATATATAAACTGTAAGACCTATTTAAATATGCAGTTACTACGAAAATTACTAATGTTTACAGATCGTAATAAGTACGTGCAATTTAATATTTGCATGCTGTTACCTGAATGTTAATCTGATTTAGGTATTTAGCTTAATATGAGCAACTTGGAATACCCCGCTCAAAGGCAAATAAAGATATATTTATTTATATTATTAAAATAAAAAATGTTGGCGATAACTTCAAATTCTCACTGAACGCTAAGCCGAAGGTTACCCAAAGTAAATAGCCATAATAACCGTGTACGTTACAATGGACCCCCACTGCGTGCCGACAGGGTTCCAACCCACGAGTCTCATTTTAATTACAATATCACCCACATTACAAACTTAAAAAATAATAATAAGGCGACCGAACCGACTGCTAGTTTTGGGAGTTTTGGGCCGTTTTTTGCGGTTCAGTTTTGACATGGCCTATTGTTCGGAATCGTGTATTAGGTTTTGATCAAATAAAGGCAATATAAAAGGACAACACAGAAGCAAATGTGTTTGAGATCGGTGAAAATGTTGAATAGTTTCTTTTTATGTTGGCAGAAACAAATAAGAAAGTAAAATTTAATACTGTGATAGGTAATACAATTCAACAACACGTTAAACAATAGCCGAAAGTTGTGGAATGAACCGCTAACATTGTTACGTTGGCAGTTCTACTGAAAATTCCTGTTCCAATGGAACAATGTATTTTTCCACTGGGGTTATTCAAGAGAGCTCTGTGTAAGATTCTGCGAGGTTGGCAGCACATTTGCAACCTCTAAGGTGTTGCAGGTGTCCAAGGAAAGTGGTGACCATTACCATCAAATGGTACCATTGCCATACCGCCAGTCCGTTCAATTCTTCTATATAAAATGTTAAATAATATAATCTCTTTTCTAATCTTCAGATTTTGTGGAGTGCCTTGTTGCAGCAGAGCTACAACTTGCGCCGCCTCACTTTCAGTAGTATCCATTATTTTAAACACAATCAACGAAAAATACAGTCTCAGTTAACACATTTTTTGAATGATTAAGAAGCGGTCCTTTATAAGTTCGTTTGGTAATGGTAACACGACTCGAACGAGTTCCGATGTAAACAATCAAATCAACACTCAGCAAGTTTTATGTTAAAAACTTTGATAAGTACCCTCAAGTGCACTAAAATTTAATGTAAACAAGATGTCAAACATCTTATCTGTCCCCGGAAATGAACAAAACTGTGCAAAGCCACTTAATTTTGAAACAATAAAATAAAATCATAAAAAACGGGGGTGGGCCGATTTTTGTGATGATAAGTAGTTTATTTCCCCTCAGAGGCCGCTGACAAACAATTAGTCATTTATTAAATTGCAAGCCCTAGGCACAGACCGTAGGTGTATTTGGGCTGCCACTGCATTTGTACCGGGTACAGCTTGAGATGAATACTTAGCTTTAATTTAAGGTGTAAAAAATAATAATTGCTAATAAGCTTCACATAAAACAAAATAAATTTAAAAAAAAAATGTTTTTTCATTTTCACCGATTTCAATAACGATAAAAGAAGTCGGTACTCACGAATCCGTGCTTGTCGCTAATGTTGTTGGTGAGCTTCAGCTTGTGGAAGGACACCACTTTCTGCATCCACTGCTCCCCTGTTGAGGGCGAGTCGGGGTGGATGTACATTCTCTTCGGCATCTCAGGGTCTGCTTTACCGGCGACCATCCATCGGCTCCGGGAACAAAGATGAAGATTATAGATTCCTCAAGCTTCAGTCGCAAGTGACTGATTTTTATTAGACACTTTTAGTATATTTCTTGCAATTCACGAGCGCGCATCTGTATTGCTTGTAGGGGTGAGTATCAGTAGGTACGCGTAAAAAGAGACGTTATGTCCTTAATAATTTACTTTTAACTACATTGACGCGAAAGTTATTATCGTGTATATTATTCGCGGATATTTATTTATATGCAAGGTTGACGCGTGCTCCTGAGTTGCAAGAACTATACGAGTTGAATCGAAAATTTGGTTAAGGGATTATAATGATTTCGCTAATAAATTTTCTTTTATACCTATCTAGGAAGAAGCTGATAACTAGCTTAATATTAAGCATCGATAGACATTTGGGAGATATACCACTGCAGGTATCATCAAACGACAAAACTGATTCCTGAAATGACCAAATTAAATAGTCATTTGATTGGAAAAAGAAAGGTATCTCTTTCAGTTCATAATCTACTAGTCAAAGTTGTTTCTTATAACGGTTCTAAGTCGATACTTGTAACAACATTTCTTGAAATCTTCTCACTTTTCTGCAGCCTTGGTCTCTTTTACGGCATTTGTCTATTTAGCTACTAACTTATTTTACTTATCTATTTAGCTATTTAGTTCCATTTATTTAGTTACTCTGTAACATAAATGTTTGATATGAAAGTTCTATCAAATTTAACAGGAACCTCTTAGACATTTCTGATAGCTTTACTGTTACAAAGGGATCTTCTAAGGGCGAAGGAAATAGGATTTTCTGTTTTTGAATAGTAATATATCAGAGATCTTTTCAAGATATTAATATTAAGACAAGATATAAGATCTTTTTAACATACTTAAAAATATTGCACACATTTTAAATGTGTATACATTATTATAATTATTAACGTGGAAAATTGATAATTGAAAATTAAACACCATTTGGTCCTTTTGTCACTTTGGGTTTTATTTCGTAGTTTGTATTATTTAGAAATGCCAATAAAAGTTCATTGGTTCGTGTTTTGAATAGTCATTAATAAAATTATAATTAATTTTAAATTAATTAAAGAAGCATGCGTTCACAAAAGCAGGTGTTTTCATAATTTCAAATGATCAATCTTTATTGTTATATTTATGCTAGAGTCAGTATTTTTAACAGGAAAAATATTATTTTAGTGAATTTATAATTTACTGTGAGATAAAGTGATAATGGCAGATTTATTAACTTTTAATGTAACTGTTTAATAGATCCGCCATTTCAAAAAATGTGATAAAAGCTTTGCAAGCATTATTTACTAACTTTCAATCACATACGACATGCTCATGCAGTTCCGACAATGCATTAGTTTCGGAAAACCAGTCATTTAGAAAAGTTGTCTTTTTTCTTTTTTATGACACAATCTTTCTAATAAAAAGCAATTTAATTGAATGACATGACTTCTTGATGAGCGTGAGACCTGCGTATATCCAACAAAGTATAGACACGGGTTAATTACTTGTATAGAGAAATAAGTAGGTCCTGTTTCCAAACTTTGTGACAATGTCAGTATTGCATATAATGAAGATTAACTAATCAATTTACACGTGTGATTACAAAAAGAAGGTGTAAGGGAATACTCCTCTCTAATTACAGCGATTTAAAGCGAACATCCCCAAACAATGTGAACCAAAGAGATTTTCTGCCTTTATCCGAAAAATGACACGGCCAAGATAAATTTGCTATTGCTATCTGATCACAAATCATTGAAGTAGTAATGAAGAGCGTCTACAGTTACGAGTAATGGTGTTTTTGAAATAGCAAACTTTTCTTGGTTGGATATTTAGCTCGTTAAAGAAACAAGTGAACGAATTTTGTAAAAACGCAATGCTTCCCTAACGCGGGTGCCTCGGGCTTACTCAATAATGGGTTTAGGATTTAAGGCAGCAGATCCCTATCGGATTCACAATGTCAGTACGCATGCTTCTTGCCTTTCAGTTTTAAACGAATTACATTAAAATAAGATCCACTCATCTCTTTTTTGTTAAATGCTACTTCATTTTCTTATTTTAATTTAATTCACCACTTCTTTGTTATATACCTGTTGTGGAATTTGTATCTGCAATCGTCGGCAGCTACGATGTCCATTAGCAAAATGTACTTTGCTTTTTTATCAAGACCAGAAACGCGAACTTTGTAGGCAGGAAACATACGTCTGCAAGCAATACGAGAGAAAAACATGGTTGGGACTTGTTCTTTGCGACAACGATTTGACATCACGTCGATTGTGAGACATGCCGCTGAACTAGTTTCGCTTTTTTACGTCCATTCGCAGAATAACGAACACTTTAGCTTGTGATCTCGCACCGACGTAATTGCGTTTTTAGAATATCTAATTTCCGAGCCTCAAATAGGAGATAAATAAACTGCAGTGTTTCATTACTTTCCTTTTGCTCGTCGACTCCCGGGCTAATCAGCGGTCCTCTCTAATGAGGTGTTACTAAGTATTCGCGACAAGCAAAAAGGACGTGTTTACCCACCAGACGACCAAAAATGGCGAGGTTCGCATCCATTGTGCAGTTCTGCGCTGCGTCACCACGCACGTGAGCAAATGCGCTGGACGCCGCTCGAAAAACGACCCACAAGATAGAAGCAAGGAATATCTCTGCTCGCGTAATTGGTTATTGATTTATGTAAGTGAGGATTTGCTATAATTAATTACCATATTAACGGCGCTAGGCGGCCAGCCTTTGTCGGCGGATCGGTTTACGGCTGAGTCACACTCACATTCGGCCGGAATGCCCGGGTCGTATTAATTAACGGATATTAAATCGGAGTTTATCGGCCGCATCTCGATGTTGCCAAACCTGCGCGTCGGCCTTTTGATATTGGTCGTCGATCGGCGGCGGACATAAAGCGGAGAGCGTTATCTCGAGTTGTCATCGGGAATTAAACAATGTACACGATCAAATGCGATGACTATCGATCGCGGTCGGGTGCGCCTCGAGATGTCGTTGCGCAAATGCACCGGAAGGTTTTACGAGATCTCTTAACAAGATTGTCGACGTTTAATCACAATTTGAAGTAATTTAGTAGAGCACAGGGCTGCGTCGGTATTTCTCACTTCTGGTGACGGCGTCGCGCGCTTTTTACATGTGCCGCGCTGAGACAAAGATATTTTAACGATATTACACATCGGATGCGCGTTGAATCGTTAATCGGCGACCGATTCCAGGCGGTGTTCACTTGTCGCACAAAGTCGTTGCCCTTAAATTGAACATGCTTACAAATTGTTAACACGAAATTATGTGGGAACTAGTGCATTGCGTGGGCAGAATCACAAGCTAAATGAAAACAAGCGTGTATTGGAACGCGGTTAATGATGAGCAGCTCCAATCAACGATGATATCTAAAAGTCACGGTGCATACAGCAAACAGTACCTAGTTCATCTTTTTACAAACACTCAAAAGGAGTCACGCACACAAGATTCATGCATAATGCATGAACTTTTTGAGTAGTTTTATACCGTCAAAGTGCGCGTGTGTTACGGTTGCAGTAAAAGTTAGAGCAAAATCATTCCTCTCGTATCTAATTGTTTTAAGTGTCAATCACTGCATTCTTTCGTCTCGTGTGCGCGGATTATTTATGATTGTTGGCCGAGTTACTGTTTGCTTTACCGAATAAGTAGCGACAATTTGGCGCCCACTGACACCAAATTCTCGCACAAGTTACATTGAGAGCCTTAAACAGGTGTAGGAATGCAATGATCAGTCCCAGCAGGCAATGAATGGTGACCAAATGGTAGTCTACCTGTTGTGGAACTTATATCTGTAGTCGTCGGCTGCGACGATGTCCAGTAGAAGGATGTATTTTGCTTTCGCGTCCAGTCCAGAAACGCGGAACTTCATTTGTGGGAACATTTGTCTGGAAATCGCAATTTTAACCATCATTTTGGGATGAGATTTCTTGGAGCTAGTAACCTATGGAAGTTTTAAACTGGTGCTGTAGAATTGAAGATAATATACCTACCTATATTTCGTTACAGACGTAATAAAACATTGGCTAATCCAGCGTTCGTACAATTAGAAACCATTTTATTTTATTATTTGATGTTTACATGGAAAACCAAGCATCAACAAAACAACAATTAAATACAAAACTTTTTGCGTTTGTAATTCAATTATGGTAATTTTAATGTTTAGATTCGTTGTTCTTACTGAAAATACAGATTTGTTCTATAACGTTGTATTTGCGGTTCGGCAACACTATCCCCCTATTAAATATATTATGAGCTGCAAAAGAAGTTTGTATTTGTTCGAACGCTCGACTGGGGCGGGGCTTATTGTAGATGGAACTATGACAAAAATATTCAATTTATTTCAAAAGCAACAATAATTCGAAAGTTTTTAATTTACTTATATTTGTAATGTAAATATTTGAAACAAGAATACCTTATAAGACATTGATATTTCTTAAATTTATGAATAAATAACAAAATCTATTGAATTATGTAATTGCCAAATTGAAAAAAGAAATGATTTGTAAATTGTAGAATAGTATTGTCTAGAGTTAACGTAAAGTGACTCCATAAGATAGTGTTTACGAGAAGCAAAACCTTTTTCCACAGTTAACAAATCAGTTTTCTGTGTGCCAATGTTTGTCGTAAGTATGTTGTCACAATGTGGCATGACTTTCGTACTTGACGCGGGGTCAAGGAGAGAGGCAGATGAATCCCTTTATACCAAGGAATTATTTAGTCAATATTCAACTACCAGAATTTCGACCACGGAATAAAATACTTACACAAAGGTCCGTTGTCAAACGTTGTCCATATTCTACCCCCGAAGGTTGTCCACATTATACTCCCAATGGTTGGTAATCATTTTGGTTAATTGTGTTATAGATTTTATAAATTGTCCAATCTGTAGACCTATAAGGTTTTGCTCTTGGTAAGGTTAGTTAGATGAGAAGAGCCGAGGATCGTGTGTGGTGGCGAGCCTTGGTGGGAGAGGCCTATATCCAACAGCGGAGAGACATATGGCATGGAAAGCATAAGTTGTCAGTTGTCACTTTTTATAATAACTATACATAAAATTATGTTACAGTTTACAAAACCTAATTTCGTTTTGTAAAGAATTAAAACTGATAATTAAATATTTTTATTTGATAAAGCTAAATTCATTATTTAATTAATTAGTTATTATATCGTACTGATAAAGTTACAATACTCGCTAAATCATAAAAAGAAATAAAATGAAATAGTTTTGTGTAAAGATGATGCATTATGATTAGGTAAGTACTTAATTTACTTACTTATTATTTAAGAAATTTATTTATTTAAGTACTTGGTGCTGTCGGCAATAGGTTAACATCCTGAATTTTGGTGAGTTAACGTAATGTCGATTGTACACATTGCATATTTGTGACGTCATTTGAGCAAAGGGACCTCATTGTCGGTATGGACTTATTAACTTTGGTTAAGATATTCTAACTTAAAATTTCGTTGTTTCAAGATTTTTAAGATAAAGCTATAAAAAAATAAGTTATATTTTTTTTAGATTCACTAATGTCTCAATATCTGGTAAAGTAGAATCGAGAATAAGGTCTATTTTCTCAGGTAATATCACATTTAATTTTATTTTACATGGTTTAACAATAAATAGCAATACATATATCTAAAACTAATCGTTGCTCGTTACCGAATGTTGTCATTGTTTAATTAAACAGGAACAATAAAATACACAGTACAATAAAGTACCTATGCAATAAAATACAGTGTAAACTGTGTGGTTACTGCTTTAGAATATGACCACTCCATCTCTTGCCGTGGGTCTCGTAAAAAACGACTAAGGTATTAAACAATGCCCTGAGGAACTGCACCACCTCTAAAGTTAGATGCCAACCCTCATGCACAAAACAATGTGCATGGGGTATCCAGCAGTAGACGATTAAAGAGCTGTCGACGGTCGACGGATTTGCCTTGATTAGACCTTAGCCAAAACAAAGGTTCTATCTAAGTCTGCATACTTCCTGCTTTAACGGAGCATCAAAAATCGTATGCGTGCGCTTACTCTTACGCTATTAGGCAAGATATTTATAGACATTACGTGAGCGACACACGGAGCGATTTGCGGACAGGCTGTAGTGCGGCTGATGGATGTCGTGTAGTGTGGTGAGGTGTTTAGAATACAAAATGCTTTGTGAAACAAGGATTATCATCAAGGCAGAAGCCGCTTAAAATGGCCTAACAATGTTTACATACATACCACGAAATAAAATAAACTCATAATAACGGTGTTAAAATTTAATCATTGTTAAAAAAACTTATCACTTTCTTACAAGTCAAAAATTGATTTTTGAGAAATAACGAGTTTTTAAGCATTCTTTTAAAAACAGCATTTATAAGTAAAGCATTATTGACGAATTTATACAAGTGTAATAAAAATAAATATTTATAAAAAAATAACCGGGTTTTCTGATCTGACTTTGACTCCCTTGGATTTTTCTTCCCATGATCAGTTGGAGAAGGTGACAATATTCTTATTGCGCGTGAAATAATTGAGGCACGAATAATTAAAATGCTTGTGCAGATTACTGATTCTTCGTCAATTACAAAATCAGTTGTTTCACTTAATTAGTACAACTGTCAACTTACGATATGTACATCTTATATTTTTATGGTCAGAGCTTCATTTTATTATTGAATAAATAAATGGTCGGTTATAAACCATTTACGGTTTTCCACACCATGAGCTGTTAGCAATAAAACCGATTTATTTGTATTGTAGCATTTTTAATTTTATAGTCTTGATTAATGCAGTGAAGATGGTTGATTTTCTCGTTATGAAAGTCATAAACGGCCACACAGGAATTCGAACTCTTATAAGTTTTTTTTTTGTAATAAATAATGCCACACTCAATGGCCCACACTAGGATTCCCTGTGTCGTGGGTCCAGAGACACATACAAAGACAAACATAAACACACACCCACATAGTATGTATTTATATTATGTGTATCGGAAACTGTATGTTTTTCTTACTAAAAATATATTAATAGCTTGTACTTTATTGAGTAATAAATATAGTTTCCCTCATATAGATCAATCAATATCGATCGTCGATAGCGGATATACTTCTACATTAGCTAAAATGTGAAAATTTTACTAAATAAAATAATTTACCGCTCTCCATCTCCGTCCGACACCTATCTATTAAATACTATTTTACAACACCAATTTTTTTTTACTATTTCACCGGACACGCAATTTTAAAACTACTTATCGCAGATTTACAATTCATAGTACCAAGGGACTAATTGTATAAAACCTTTAAACCGTTAAAACCTTTTTTCCTGCCTAGCCTAGTCGTTCGCTTGCCGCCCAATTTTCTTTGCTGTAGATTGCCGATAGAGTAAGCACATGAGTAAATTATACGCACAGAGTGCAAGCTTCATGCAAACCCGGCGCGATAGGTATACTATTACATAGCGTAACTGCGTGCGTGACCGCTCACCGACAGGTTCACGTACGCGCCATGAGGGAACAAAACGGTTCAATGAGAGGACAAACACCATGTGTTGCACGCGCTATGCGTTCTTTTACTTGATTTAGTTCTGGTTTATTTTGAATTATTTCATTATTATTAAAAAATGTATAGAACAACACAAATGTTATATTAAAAAAATTAGTTATATTTCAAAAGATCTGCACAAGCAATAAATATGAGTATAAATTATTTATTTAGTCATTATAAGGATTATAATGAAGGCAATGTACGGGTTTGAATATCTTATAATTCTCTTTAATTTGTAATTTCTTTGTAAGAAAACTTCATTAATATATTATTTTGATCTTAATACGCAAATTGTTTATATTGGTAATGAATTTAAAAATGAATACAGGTTTATACTTTTGAGATGCCAAGTGAGTGTTTCCCGATAAAATATTTAAAGAAACTTTATATTCGACTAAGAATTTATCCCACCATTAAAAATAATAATAAACATTTGAAAAACAAACATTTTAAGAAATTAATGTTTAAAGTAATTTAATTGTAAATGTTATATTGGATTGATTAATAAAACTCAGAATTCATAAAACTTATTTTTATCTTTGCGTGTCAGCCCTACCAGAGTAGATATAAATATTCGGCACCTCAAAAGAGCTGTTGCTCTGTACGCATATATACATATATACTCATGTGGGATAAGTTTGAGTATACTTACCTGGTGTAAGTAAAGACTATCGACAAACTGCGATTTTACCAATTAATTTATCGCGCGTTTTACAATTCCCGCACAGTTCCGGCGAGAATATAGTATAAGAGAATATTGTTTGGTCTCTTACGCGACCAAACTTCATACAATTCTTGTGTGCAAAAATTCTCATGATGATAAAAAATCGATGATAATAGTGGTAGCAGCATTTACATAATAAAAGCTGTTTTTACAAGCTTTTGACCGATTTTCTCTCCCGCACGTATTTGAAAAACTTTCTTTGTGTAAATGCGTCTTTATTTCCTTCAGTGTAAAGCGCACCTTATACATCATGCGGTAACTGCATTCAAACATCACTCCTTTACAAACCACACAATGTCGCTACTAAGTAATTTAACATAATAAACGACTGCTCTACCCCAGAATTGCTTGACCTTTGACACTGTTATAAAATAATCTCTGTGGCTCTTTGTATAAGGACGTTGAAGTTTACAAGAGAGTTCATTTAGACTAGTAAGTTAGAATATCTACTTTTGCTAGACCTCTACTTTTGTACAACTGAAATTGAAACTGGAGTTCTTCTTACACTGGCCATTCTACTTTAAATTGAGCTCAGCTAAGATGGAGGTGTAATAGTGAAGTGGGGCCAAATGAATTTGGGATTCCGAGTTATAATGGACAATATTTCATTATTGCTGTGTATAAGTCTCGATTGTAAATCTCAAGTAGGAGCCTGTTAGCACCTCAAAGCGTTCTTTTGTTAGATAAACTAACTATTTTAATAATAAAATTATTGATAAGAGGAAAAGACATGTTTGTTCATTAATTAATTTTAAATCGAAATGTTATCAGGGTTTCGCAATGACTACCTATTTTATCTGGAATTTCTGTGTGGTCTTTTCCACATGTTGACTGTTTTATCCACAACTATTAATTATTGTTATATTACATGTTAGAATTAGGTATACGCTCAATTCCCTAAGATGAAAAGCAGATCATGCTCATGGTTCTGAGTTAATTGACATTGATAGATAGACATTACTTCATTCTACACCAGCACATACCGAAGGAAAATACAAAAATACAAGTAATTAGAACCGGGCGGCCTTATAGCTAAAGCGATTTCTTTCACCTTTGGGTGGTAAGGAGAAGCCTGTAGATGAACAAAGGGTACTTATTAGATTGTGTAATAGAGAAATAATGTCTCCATATAAAAAAATATTTTTTAAATATAAAAATAAAATATCAGTTTATGGGCTAAGGGTCTATGGGCGACAGTATCCACTTACCATCAGGTGGACTGTATGCTCGTTAGCCGGCATCGTCCATAAAAAAAAGTGGCTATCGGCACTACCACAAGTCCTGAGAAACTACACGACCATAGAAGAGTGCACTCGTTTAGCTAGTGTGGCATTTTAAGTCTAGATATCCGTTATGCACACAATCTGTGTTATACCTACAATCTGGTGACGAGGCCCGTGTCCAGCACTGGACAACAAAAGGGCTGGTGACAGTGACTAAGTCATTTTAAAGTAGAATAAAAAAGAAGATAAAAAGGTTTTCTATTAAATTAAACCAATGAACCTAAAAATATTTTACTAAAATGAAATAAAAAATACTTTTAATCTTACAAGTGCGTACGTAGTATTAGGATACTATTACTATATTACGCTACGATATTGGGTTCTTCCAGAAAGCTGTGAATAGGATTTTGCAAGGTCGGCGGCGCGCCCGCATACCTCCTGGTGTTGCAGGTGTCCATGGGCGGCGGTAACACTTACGTACCATCACGTGGGACCGCTCGTCCGCCTACTTCGCTATAAAAAAATAATATTCGAATTCGCTAAAAGTGAGGTTAATTATTCGTATTTGTATTCATGAATAGTGTTTTATTGTCTATATATACTTGTATCTATAACTTATCAGTCTTATCAGCGCCACTTTCACCTCGCAAACAATTGTGATTTAATGAATGTATGTATCTTTTTAATTAGGACGTCATCGTCTTAAAACGCGGGGTGTCACTGGGTGTGCGCGGGGGTCGCGGAGGGTCATTACCGTGGCATTCGTCAAGCAAGGGGCGGGGGCCGCATCTGCTCACACGTTGGCGCATTCTTGCGGCTTCCAGCTAGGGCCCGATGCCACAAAACTACGTGATTAGCGAGTTATACGATTAGAAAAATTGTCAACTGTTTATGGAGTCAGCAGTTTCTTTAACTTCATAGTTTTTTATATAGAAACATGGCGGCAGACAGTACACCCGGTGGTAAATGAGTACTGTTGCCCATGGACATCCGCAACATCAGTCCAGAATGACCAATGTCAGCGCGTCTCTGGATGCGCTGCCTACCTTGTACCAAACTACTCAGAAAGTTTTGCGACAAAGAGGTTTTATCTATGGCGCACTGGTTGGTTTTGATGTCAATTAAAACTACGACTAATCTATAATATAAAACCATCGGTGGATGTAGCCGTCACGCATCGACACGGGCCGGTTGCTAGTTTACACGTACACACTTCCTCACAAGTATGTATAATTAATAAAACAACCCTACACTGATCAGGTTTCGCGACTTTCGTAGTGCTTTCCCTGCGAAAAATTAGGCGTAAAAAGATCATGTAATCTGCAATCTAATCCCGAATCTCCTTACAGTGTGAATTTTCCAACTTATAGTTTATGATACTTAACCGCTATTATTAATACCTACATACTATAATTTCGAAAAAAATGTTTAGAAAAAAAATTAATTAAAGGAAACCTAGAAAAATAAGTAAAATAAATAAATATTTAAGTTCAAAACTTCGATTTTTTTGCACTGCCAACTTAGTTAGGTCTTTCCGTTACGCCACGATATGGGGCTCTTCAAGAGAGTTGTGAACAGGATTCTGCAAGGTTGGCAGCGTACTCGCAAGCCCCCAGAGTGTTGCAGGGTTGCATGGGCGGCGGTGACCATTTACCATCACGTAGGCCGCACGCTCGTCTGCCATCTATTATATTGAAAAAATATCACTTATTTCGTCTTTCCGTTCATTTTCAGCATAATATGGAAGGAAATTTTGTATTTATTTTAGTACATTATTTTAAAACTTACCTAATACATAAAACAATTAAATTGATAAAATTACCTAACTTCTATCTATTATCTAAAACAGTTAAACATAAAAATCGCCACACAGGAAGGAAGTCATTTCAAAGGTGCAAAATAAATCTTTCCACCCAAGGTCAGACTGACATATTCCAACATATGTAAATTAACTTTTTTAATTATCATTATTAACTGAAGAAATTAAAATTCCACAGGTATCACGTGTAAAGCTGTAGCGAGCTTAGTAAAGCCCAGTGTGAGGTTAAAAGTTGGAGATGTAGATAGAAAAATATGGAAGCGGCATGACAGTGGAATCGAGGGTAGTTTAAAAGATTTAGGCTTGTTTAATTTGGAACAAATTGTATTATTTAATATCCTATAAATAGGAAAATAAATAATGTACATAATAATATTTTTTGTAAAAAAAATATAGGTTATAACCGGGAATTCAAATAAGCGTAACAACATTTTTTGCGGTTCGAAAAAGACTTACGTAAGGCGATTTAGGTTTATACAGTGCTCTAAACTGAAGACATAAGATTGTACCTACTTACTACAACATTGTTTTTACGGTTGGTGTCACGTAATCGCCTATTTGAAAAGTTAATAATGAACTGCAAAGGGATTTGTAATTCCTAGAACCGCTTTTAGACGAATCCTTTAGAAAGGGTTAGTTATTTAGTTTTCATTCATAAATGCACCTAAAAAGATTACCTAGCACCTAGGATTCGCTGTCATTCGACAATAATGTAAAGTTGGTTTGTTTGTAACCTAATAATTAATGAACAAATTAATGAAACACCACCAAAGACATGCCATGCCGTAGGACTTTTCATAAATAAGAAAAGTTTTTGAACGCAGCTACAAAATGTAGTTTTAGGTTAACATCACTATCAATTTTCACTTGTTCTTTCTCTTCTTTCGAATGATCTGTTGACATCTAGCAGTAGTATAATTTACGGTAAATAACAAGCTCTTTCCCGTAAAATTTCTATATTTTCTCAATATTTCAAGTATTTTGCTTTATACAAAAAACAGACAGATTAACACACAGGACAGTTATATTGGCCAATGCCAGCGAAGCTACGGGAAAGAGGTAATAAATATAATGAGCGTGGATAATTTCAATGTATTTCAATATCGTTTTCAAATTGTTTCAGGCAGTCTCTTCTAGTAACAACTTTTTAACTTCATGTGGGGTACATCCTACGCCCCGCCTGACTAATATAGTGCCGCGATCGACTATAAAGATAACCGGAATTCCGCTACCGGACACCATCCAACTAATTAATAAATAACCAAATTAAATAAATGCTAGATAAAAGTTGCGTGCTCCAGAATACAGCTGTAAGTTACAAAGGTTTCATAGTTTTATCATATTTATAAATTATTTATTCATTCTCCCCTTTCCTCAAAAAACCCGCCAATTTTCTCTAAGTCCTGATATCAATAACCATCAGGCTTGGGACTAGATGCTCTGTTGGCTGGTCTTATTGTGATAAAAAAATCTACTTATTTCGTTTAAAGACTCTACCAATATTTAATGGCATACAAGCGGCCATTACATTAAAAGTTAGTAGCTAACCGTCACCTATGGCTGTCTATTTCGATACCGGTTTGATTTCGATTCCTACAAAATGAAACCGCATAAAGTTAATTAACCAGTACAATTCGTAATACTCTATATTAGTCCACATAAAGATTTGTTTTGCCAAAAATTTATTCAGGTGTGTCTAATTCTAAAGTTATTCTATCTAAATATGTAGAGCCCAGTTCTTAAGTCCTTGCAAACGAATAAACAAATAAACACTTTATTAGCAAAAACAAAAGGCAAAAGAGACTAGATTGTTAAACGAAGATAAAAGCGCTCACTACATCCTTGTGTCCTAAATTCTTTGCGTTCTAACACTTGAGAGAACTGTTAGCATCTAATGTTGAGATATTTTGCACGTGAGTTGTATAACAACTAAAAATGCTAGGAGCGTATTGCAGTAGGATGTTTTAAAGCAAGATTTGGAATCGGTTACGGATTGTACAGTTCAATATCGGTTTATAAACAGGATACGATTACGAAACTGTTCGCAAGCACTTATGAACTTGAAGTTTATGAAAGTTGACCCAAGAGTCGACGTTTCAAAGCGCCTGGTCGACAACATTGGCGACCCTGGGGATGATTATTATCTTGCGCAACAGCCTTCCAGTCCAACGAGGTAACGTGGTCGCCACTAACCGCCACCATGCTGGGTATCTTCCCAAAAGGACCCAGCGTGTACAACATACTCAATATATTCGTTCGGTACTTTAAGCAGTATGTACAATAAACTTTAAAATATGATTTCACACGATCTCGTCTCCTCCCCTGACGAGCAAAAATGGGGGAGAGACGGTATAACTCCCATTGGATGTACAGTCGGTCCGGGTTTAGTTCCGTAGGGACAGAAGCGAAAGCTACGCGCGTTATCGAGCAATATCGCCTTCTGCATCTTCATCGAGAGCCAACCGCAATGGAAACCTAACCAACTTAGGTTGCTCTCGAGGCTTTGAATAATTATATTTTTATTGCTATTATATATTTTAGTTTGAAATAATATTCTAAAATAATATAAGTTATTTACCTATAGTAATGACTTCATGAATAAGTTTTTTTTCATTTCAAAATATGAAGGTTGAATTAAGACAAAGAGATTTCGAGGATACGATTTGGAATTTGAGTGTACCTATATTTGAATATCGCTCACCGTTTAATAAATACAAACAGTAAGTACCTAAGTACAAGTAGAACACTCAATGTAAGTACAAAATATTAACCTAAATATTTTGCGCCTATTTTCACCACTAGACACGTAAACAAGTATAACTCAAGTTAGTAAATTTTACGAGTGTCAAATTTTGCAACATGCAATATTGCTATCGAACGTTGTGCTTTTATAAGTGGAATAGACAGTAAAAATTGTATTTCAACTGCATTTTCACATTAAGTTTAATGTGAATTGTGACTTTGTGTGGCAAATGTTTTTAATTTTATTAAGTGCTATTATTTAGGTAGGAATTCAAAAAATGCATAAACGGGCACGAATGCAGAATTTGGTCTCTTGGTCCAAATACTCTGTATTACGCAAAAGGTAAATAGTTCAAACTGCAGAATTGAGAAGATTAATATAATTATTTATTTAAACTTCATTGTACACGTAATTGTAAAATGGCAGACTTAATGCCATATGGCACTATTCAATTTGACTTTTCCCCCTTATCTATCCTTTGTTTTTTTATCTATCCTAATTTTGAATAATTCTGTCTCCGAAATAAGTACTGGTACTCTGACGTTGTTTAACTATTGGTTTATAAACGATAACTTTTACCAGACCTATTTAAGCTTGCAAGCTTCTATTCATTGGTCTATAGCTTGTTCTGTTTGGCTGCTGGTACAAGGATATAGGTACTTTATAGACCTCCACTGAAGAGATCTTTAACACCGATAAACAGATTTATTACATTGATTGCTAGTGTATAGCTTCAGAATAATGAATCACAATAAAATAATTAATTTAAAAAAAAATTACTTTAACAAGAAAATTATCACTAGCTCGGCGGTGAGGGAAAACATCGTGACGAAACCAGCATGCTCGAGACATATAATAAAATCTGGAGTGTGTGTATCCACCAGCCCGCACTGATCCCACATGGTGGATTATGTTCCAACCCCCCCCCCCCCCCCGTAAGTAACTAGAGGCGGCCTGTGCCCTGCAATGTAACGTTATTGTCTGATAAAAGTACTTATTAAACTAACATTTGTATGTACGTGGGTGACTAGGTAAATTTTGAGATATTCAAATTTCAGAAAGAGAAGTCATTTGAGCTGCACCTACCGCTTTTAAAACTTCATTTATTTGGGATTCGAATTATGAAAGCCATTTAGTGAAAACGAAATAAATAAAAATGATGTATTCACTTTTTTATTGCGTTTCGCGCGCTTTTCTTTGCAACAATGGAATTCGAACGAGAACGTTTTCATACAATGATATTATACGATTTTAATGTTGATTTAAATGAAAGTGAGTGTAAAGATAGATTAGTATCAGCATATGCGGACCTCGCACCAACCCGTGCAACAATTTTTAGATGGTTTCCTCAATTTAAACAAGGAAAATTTTCCTTGAGATGATGACTAATGATGAGAAAAGTGGCCGTGCTGCGACTTCTGTAACGAATGAAAACATCAACGCGGTAAAGAAAATGTTGCACGAAGACCCACGAACAGATAGAAGAGACTCAAGATTCATCGCGATTTCATGATTTCATGTACCTATCTGTGTCACGTATCATGTACCATTAAGATTTCATGTATCTGTGTTGCCTGAATAAATGAAATAAATGCGTTACTATGCGCGTTAGTATGAAGTATTTTTTTTTTTACGGGAAAGAAGGTGACAGTCATGCAAACCGTTCATCAGATAGTAAGTGGTTACTGTCGCCCTGCCACGTCAATGGTACTTGCCAACATCAGTTCAGAATGACAAACGTCCCCAGATGCGCCGCACAACTTTGGAGATTCTTGATTGAATTTGTAGAGTTAGGAAGATGGGTAATAGTATGTATAAAGAGGACAAGGAGTTTCCCTTGTCGCATTACACCATACATTTTGCCTAGGGGACGAGGAAGGTGTTATTCCATTGCACTCTCTACTTAATGGCACCGGGAATGGGATGTGAGTGGAGAATTTAATGTCATAAGAGAGAGAGGAGTTTGCAATTGAAATGGGCAAAAATCTATACTTAATATTTCTGCATAAAGGTATTAAGAATGTTTGTATTGTGCATAAATCTATATTTTTGTCAGTACACAAATTGATCAGTCCGCATCAGTGCTCTAGTCTAGTGACTGAGGGAGCGGGGTCGATACGTCTAGTGACCGGCTTTGTGCTAACAAGCAATTTTATACACCCAGTTCTTACTGTTTCTCCATTATTTTAATGCCCGTAGAAAAATGTTTCCTGACGAAATTTGGCATTAAACTTTATTGTTGTTTGAATTAAAATTATTTTGGTTATGTTTTGAAAATTACTATTAACTACTAAAACTATTTTAAGAGTGTAGTCCCTTATACCCTATATATTTACCGGTGAATAATAATAGCTTCGTTCGCGGTAAGGATTCAGAACTGATTCGGAACTATACGCATGCGCAGTTCAAATAATGCCGTTCGCGGAACACACAATTCAGAATTTCTAGTTACAGTTCTGTGTTCGCGGAACCGTCGAACTCGGTTCAGGATCGGTTCAGAATCAGTTCTATCAGTTCTATAACTTTGGCAAGAATCGTAGTTCCAGACATGCGCAGTTTTTACCTAACGACATTTGACATACATGCTGCGGCTATATTCAGTTGGTTAGAAACTAATAAACTGGTTAAATAGTTAAATAAAATATAAATTTTATTAATTTATTAAGGGTTAAATAAAATATGGTTAGTTTTGTTTGTTGTTTATATAAATAAGTTTATATAATACTCTAATAAGAGTAATGTGTTTTGGTGGGTCCACTTAAATACTTGCCAACTTAGGGGTTTTCCCCCAAATTTAGGGGGTAAATAAGTGGGATGGGTTTTTTTTAGGGGTTTTATATTTTTAGGGGTATTTTTAGGGATTTTTTGACTCTTCATATATTTTTTTGAATATGTATTTTTCATATATTATGTGAAAGTATAGGCCCTGGGACAATCCAAACTATAATACGAGTAGCTAATCATATTTATTTGTTGACCTAGCGACTTAACGACATCTAGTACAAATATATTACAACTACTCTGTGGTGACTGGTAGTTATTGTGCCTATGCTTACTGGAAATACATATGTACGTTGATTATTGTTTACTTGTTTAATTCGATTTTGTTGTTGTACTGCTGTGCCGACAAGCAATTTGTTAATGATGCCTAAAGAAACTAAAAATAAAAAAATGTACAGTCAGAAGTACACGTAGATTTGGGAAACAGATCCAGATTTAAAAGGTAAAGAAATTTCATTGCATTTTTGTAATTTATATTTTTTCTTTTATTATATATTTTTTTAGGGGGATTTCTAAGTAATTGGGGCGATTTTGGGGGTTTTTGACTTAAGCTTTAGGGATAAATATTTTTGAGAGTTGGTAACACTGCCGATGACAGTAGATCGTACGCAGTTTGGTTCCGAAATCGTTCGCGGAAATAAAAATCACGAATCGGTTTATAACCGCGCATGCGCTCTACTACGATTCCAAATTAGTTTAGTACTAGTTCCGAATTAGTTCCGAATCCTTACCGCGAACAAAGCTAATTACACACTGCGTAATTTTCAATATTTCCATTTTATCTCTTAATTACATAGGTATTGTAATTTATTTCATTTTATACATAGATAGGTTGTACATTATGTAATAATATAATGTATTTATACACATGTATTTTATCACTCACACAGAATGTGAGTGAATAATTTAATATATTAAAGTTTAAGTGTTGTTATTTGTAGCGCGCTGGTGTATAATACTGTTATGTTACAAATTTAAATAAATGTAGAAAGATGTGATTTATATCATAGTTATTTCGTTTAGATAAATAAGTTCCTTTAACTTTAATTGGACCTCCGAATGCACGATTGCACATCTGCTCAATCCACACAGAGAAATTCTAATCAAAATTGTCTGGCAATCAGAATTTTATTTACTATTATAAGCAAAATTTGTATATACTAATATCAAAAAAAATGTTTATATTAAGGACAATCAGAATTCTGATTATAATTACAAGTTTTCTTGTTCTTTCTATTAGGCCGATTTCTATTATCAAATTACATTTATTGTAGTAGGTAGGTAACATGTGTACTTTATAATTTAAACGACCACTCAACAATTCAGCTTTTTATAGGTTTGGAGTAAATTTCTTTCATTGCTCTTTGGCCGATAGAAAATTCCTCAAGGCATTATAAGCTTGCCATTTAAAAAAACTTTAAAAAACATATGTAAGTATAAAGTTTTAATGTAAGAAACAGCGACAAAACGTAAAGACAAAAGTATTAGTACCAAAAACAAAAGACGCCGCTCCTAATACGATTCGGTAAAACAGAGTCGGCGTTGTCTATGGAAAGACTCGAAAATAAAAAAGGTTATAAATAACGATTAACAAAAAGCGGTGTCATCTCGTTTCCCTTATAGTCGACCGTGGCCTGTCGACGGTAGCTCCGCTAATCGACGTAGGGAACTGTGGAGTCAACATTAATATATATCATGTTACTGTATATAATACTAACATTTGCTCGTGACTTCGCTCTCTTAGGTGTTAATCCGGATTACAATCTACCAAGTTTCAAAGAAATCGGTTCAGCCGGTTCCACGTGATTGAATAACAAACATCCAAACATTTGCATTTAGAATATTAGTGGGATAATATTATAAATGCATCGAATCGAATTGTTGGGCTCGAAATTACCTAATTTAGATGCGAACGAGCGGGAACTCGGTAGGTAGTACTAGGATAGCACTAAATAAAAATTTGACTAGGCTCCCATATCAGAAATTATTAATTCGGAGACAAGACGATTGTTAAACAGGGCTTACGTCTAAAGGCTCATTTACACAAAGAAAGTATCTCGAACGGCTCGGGCGAGAATATTGTATGATTCTCGTATGCACCCGAACCATACGATTCTCGCCTGCGACTGTTTTTACATGATGATAAAAACTCGATGACAAAAAGGATCCACATTTATATATTTTTTTCAATGTGTCTTAAAATTTAAAGTTAGATAGTTGGTTGTATATCTATTTGACTATCTTTACAATAGATTTGTCTATAAACTTTTAGCCATTTATTACCATATCTTTTATCTCAAGAGGCATACACCAACAGCTATTATAAACACACCAACACGACTCCATAGCCGCTGCTGTCAGATCCGAGATAAGTATGACGTGACGTAACTACATTCTCAACGGCGCCACCTTCTCACAGGGTGGGCTGACTCGATCTTACGCTTCTTAGCACTCTTCTCTTAGCTACGTTTCCATAACCTTTGATATCGGTCGCAGATTTTTTCGGTATATCGGTAGGTCTTTGCGTAGACACATCTGCGGATAGTCTGCGCTGTGAATGTGATTCCACTTCACAGCCGTTATCGCATGCTACGAATGTGATTCCCTCTTCGAATTAGGAATTCCTAAAGGAGTTAATTAAAGTTAGTATGGTACATATGGTACCATACTATACCACCAGTCTACGGGGTATAAGTCCATCTATTACAGTCGCTCCCTCTCACACGGCACACTAACAGTAGATGTATACAGGATGCGATTGAAACTTCTAATTTAAGTGATATACCCGTAAAATGTTCCTTTAAACTTGAGTATTTGCAAAAAAAAAGATTCGTAAAATTTTCATGTTAATTAACTAACTCAAAATCATGGATGGAATCAATGGTTTCAGTCTTCTATAATACATTTGTCTCACCTGTATAGTAATACAGTAACTATAGGTACTACTGTATTACTATAATACTATACTACTATCTAGTAGGTAAATATCGTAAAAGTAATAACCGTTAATAGGTAATAATAAACAGCCCTTCTATCGTCCGCTGCCTAGACACGGGGTTTTTCGTGCATGAGATATGTATGGTCTTAAAACGCCGCGGTGGTCAAGCGGATTCACCAACCCACAAGGTGTAGTTTTTTTTTTGTAGACAAGTGGGCGGACGAGCAAGCGGTTCCACGTGATGATAAGTGTTACCGCCGCCCATGGACACCTGCAACACCATGGGGTATGCGGGTGAGTCGCCGACCTTGCATAATCCTATTCACAGCTTTCTTGAAGAACCCCATATCGTAGCTTAATGGAAAGACCTCTTCAGGCAGTTCGTTCGTTCTTCAGAACATTGTTATCCCTTTATGACACTCACCTTTTATGATACCCAAGGGATATATGTATATATACCCAATACCCAATACTTTATACCCAAGGGAAGAAATGGAGTGGTACAATTCCAAAGCCGATGAACACCACACGGCACAGTACAGGTAATTATTTAATAATAGACAAGTTCAAATATGGTGAAGGTAATGGTTTTTTTCCGATTAGAAGTAGCTACTTTAATTTTCTAGGTATAAATTAAGATTATTACCTAATAGCCTAAGTAAATGATGATTTTTAATTATTATTAAGTTTTATAATACGTTGTCATCATCAAGTCATTGGTAAGAAATTAAAAATAAATCTTTCAAAAAGTAAACGCGGGTCTATTGATCGAGCGTGCGGTGGCAGAGATTTCGTTCGTCGCGAGTGTCGACAAAAAGTGGACAGAAACATCTTGTCGTTGTCATGTCGTATGTCGCCTCCACACGCTCGAGTTTTAAGAACAGATTGGACGATAACGAGTGAATAATTATTCAAATGCTTCTAAACATTTCGAATTCGGGCGTTCGCGTCGATTAAGAAGTTTAAGAGAAGAATTCAAAGGTTTTGAAAAAAAGAATTTCTGCTCAGAAATTCGTGCGATAAAATTAGCGGTAGGAATTATTTTGCGAATATATAAAAGTATAGGTATACCAGCTGCTTTGTTGGACCTCTGTAATCATACATCTGCAATTCTCTGGTGTTTGTAGACGCTGCAATAGTTAACTGCTACTATCTTAAATATGTCCTTACGAGTATTGTCCATTCTGTCGCGTGGTGTTTGCCGATTTTGGAATAGCACCATCCCATCTCGTCCCGTGGGTCTCGTAAAAGGCAACTAAGGGATAACAAAGCGGCTACCACAAGCCCTCAGGAACTACTCCACCACCTGCATAAAAAAGTGGACTCGCCAACGCGCTTGGCCTGCGTGGTGTTATATAGTCATACATCCCTCACGCACAAGACATTGTCGATGATGAAGTCCACGTCCAGCAGTGGATACTAAAAGGGCTGGTTACTTTTATTGTCCATTACGAGCTCTCCTATAAAATGCGTTTAGTTGTGTGACTACAGAATTGAAATCTACATAATTAGGAAAGTAAATTTAATTACATGCCTTTAAATGCATGTAAATTGTCAAATCGGTAGCAGAGGACGTATTCTAAAGACGTATCATTAAGATTCAATTAAGAACAAACTCTTGATTAGTGGAAAACAAACAATTAGTCAAAATACGGTGATACGAATTCAGAACCGACACGCTCTATATACGTGATTCGATTCCTTATTAGAACCTACGGTGAGAAACAAGATAGCTACGTGACAGAATTAAAAATATAATTGCGACTGACAACTGATTGACATATGTCAAATGGTTTAACGAGTCTTATTGATTAATTAAAAATCAGGTTCGGCGCAATTATTTATAGTGAGCAGTTTCTTTAAAATTCTTAACTCGGAATAAAATGTTTAGTAGACCTAAGGCAAAAAGAGACTCACGTAGCAATAGGTAACATAGCCCAAGTTCTTTATAAAATACATTTATATCAAAATTTGTTTTTTTTTTTTTTTTCAAAAATGCGACACATCGTACCCTCAGAATACAGACATAACCCGAAAATGATAGTTTTTCAGTAGGTATAGCAAAAAAAACACTGTAAAAAGTTACATAACTTTTTGTTATTTTTACGACATAGATACCTACATATATCATTAAAATAATAAAATCCTAATCATTATTATTTTCTGTAAAATTATTATATATATTTATTATTTCTTATAGACTTCTACCAATTTAGGTAAAATACGGTGTTACGTATGTGAACTTTTTTCTAAAAATATTTTGTTTTTACAAAAAAACTACTAAATCGAATTTGTGGCCATGTCGTATTTGGTGATAAAATTATGTAAAAATTCGGTATGTGTAGTTTAAACTGCTCTTTTAAATAATGGTAAAATCTATATTTCGACATCATACGACTTGAAATATATATTTAAGCTTGGGTGTGATATATATGTCGATATATAAAAATATTTGACCGTTTCCTATTACATTTTACTAAAATACTTAGGGTAATTCTAGGAAAGACGGCCATAGAGGACAGATGGCCCGTAGATATATTTTCAACTATCGCCAAGAGAGGGCAGTGCGTTCTTTTGTCAGTACGAATCTAGACATCTTGCGTGCCTCACTGTGTCGGAATTTGGAACGAAAAAATAATAAAAACGTGAGTAATTTGCATTTTATTTTTTCAATAGGGTCGAAATTTTTCACGACTAGTTAATAATTAAACTGTTGACATACCTAGAAATCTTTTTTTTACGGTACTTTGAGCTATAATTGTGAGAACATGTATTTGTCTATAATATAACCTCAAAAGGAGTTACTATTTTGATTTGTTTAAAGTAATCCCGGGGTGGGTCATCTTTCCTATACGTTTTAGAAGTGATGGCCATAATTTTTCAAGGTGAGATGGCCACTTAACGAACTAATACTTTGACTGTAAATTTATAACACAAGCAACATTTCTGTTATTTCAGATGCCTAACCAGTACCTTCGCAAGTCGGACAAGCGCGGCAAATGGAGTCAAGACGATTTGTCACAAGCAATTGAAGCTGTTAATATCAGGAAAGTTTCAATTCGGCATGCTGCTTTGGAATATGGTGTACCACGAAAAACCCTTGAACGGCGTATTAAAACAAAAAAATTCTTAAAGGGTCCCATGGGTCCGTCGTCAGTTTTTGGGGTGGAACATGAGAAAAGACTGGCACGGCATATTATAAATATGCAAAAAAATGGCTTTCCATTAACACCAAAGGACGTACGAAGTATAGCTTACCTTTTTGCTATACAATTGGGAATAAAACATTCATTTAATGTACAAAAAGCTGAAGCAGGTTATGTTTGGATGACATCATTTTTAATAAGAAATCCTGAAATAAGGATTAGGAAGGCGGAAGGTATGTCTTTGGCCCGCTGCTAAGCATTGAATCGCACAGAAATTAATGCTTATTTCGATATACTGCTTGATACACTGGAAAAGTTTGAGCTATTTGACAAACCATCGAATATTTTCAATATGGATGAAACGGGGCTCCAATTAAACAGTCGACCTGGTCACGTATTGGCAGAAAAGGGTACAAAGGCAGTATCCACTGTAACATCCACAGAAAAAGGCGAAACGATCACTGTTGTTGCTTGCTGTAATGCGGAGGGGATTTTCCTACCACCGGCATGCATCATGAAAGGAAAAAATAAGAAACAGGAATGGCAAGACGGAATGCCGCCTGGATCTGTGTTATTTATGTCGCAGAAATCCGCATACATCAATGCTGAATTATTTTTTGAATGGCTGAAGACACATTTTCTTCCCAGGAAGCCCACTGGAAAAGTATTACTGATTCTAGATGGACATACGTCGGACTGCAATTCAGTGGAGATGCTGGAATTTGCTACTGCGCACGATATCTGCTTATTGTCACTACCAAGCCACACCACGCATTACCTCCAACCACTCGATAGAGCTGTGTTCAAATCCATTAAATTATTCTATTATGAAGCATGTCGCATGTGGCTCAAACATAATCCTGGAAGACGTCTTACCCGTCTTCAATTCGAAGAATTGTTGTCCGTAGCTTGGGGTAGAGCAGCTACACCAGAAAATGCCATAGCTGGTTTCAGAGCAACAGGTTTAGCACCATTCAATCGTTTAGCTATTCCGGAGTATGCATTTACGATGTCGCACCTGGATAATAACGAGAGTAGGAAGCAGAGAGACAAGCAATTTGACTGCTTGGATGTGGAAGTAAATCATCCCGGCCCATCTGAAATTCAAAGTACGCGTAGATTTAGCAGCACTTCCTTAATTGAACACACAAGCCCGACTGGAGAGCTGGGAACTTCGACCCTTCAAAATATTGACAATGTTCTATCTGGAATGTCAGTAGAGCCGGCCACATTGGTTACTCCAAATATAGAAGAGACGCCATCAAAATTCTTAACCGAAATATCGCCTATACCCGATAAAAAGTATCAAGCAAAACGATCAAAACAAGTGGTAATGTTGTTAATAGCAGACTGTGACCTAAATTACCGAAGAGAATGTGACGAAAAGAAAAATATGATCACTCTGAAGAAGAAAATAAAGCAGGAGAAATCGGCTAGTAAAGAATGTGACAAGAGAATCAGAACAACACTCCAGAAGAAAAAGACCAGGAAACTGCAGGAATCTGCTGACACTGAAGATGAAGATGAACCAGTTCTCCAAGACAGTGGTGACTCTTCAGCAATGGAAACCTGTATACACCTGTATGTAAACAAACCTGTGTCGCATGTGGCGAAAACTATTTTGAAACAGATAAAATAGAAGATTGGATTGAGTGCATCATATGCAAGCGGTGGGTGCACGAAAATTGTACTAAATTTGACGAAAAATGTGATATAATATGTGGCAAGAAAGTAAAGTATCAGAAAGAAAACATAAATACGATCAGTGGGGCCAAAGGAAAAAGGAAAGGAAAGGGAAAAGGGAAAAGAAGCATGTCCTAAATTGTATGGCCATCTCATATTGATTAGTATAGGTGACATGGCCACCCCCAGTGTTCAGAAATATTATTTTTAAGTTAGGTGAACATGAGGCTGTTTAGTTTTTTTTTGTGTTTATGTTAACATTATTAAATACATGCTTGTTTAAAAATATATCAACTTATTTTATTTAATAAAGAGTACAAGATATTGATTTCCAAAAAAACTATGGCCAACTATCCTAGAATTACCCTATATGTTTGCTCTGCTGATACAGAATATACCTATTTCAATGTCTATGTATACCGTTAAATGACAATTTCTAAACGAAATTCCTAGTTGGAAACGTTTAGCGAGCCGGCCTATGTCGTCGTGCGCCAAAAAAGGAGCACAAGAAAATGGCGGCGTATGCTCGGTACGACGAAATGCCGGGAATGTATCCACGTGGAGTGGCCCCACGAATTCAGGGCCAAATGTAAAGGCTCCCGTTCCCTCTGCTTTATTTTGGATGTCTCCCATTTGTTATACATAATACATGTAGGGACCCTATCGCGGCATCGGCCGTCAGAGAATTCGGGACGGCGCCAGTGGGTAAAGGCTGATACAATTTGGTAGAGAATTCAATTAATTTGGTACGTTTACGGACGCTTTGAAAGGCACCGATTGGTTTAACGTTAATTGAAGTATTGTGTGGATGCGCATTTGAGTAAGTTTCGGCGTTTGATTTACTTGGGTACCTTGCAATTTAGTTGAGCAAGGAATGTGGAGTTCGTATACCAAAAGACAGCTCAGCAATAAAATTAAACAGACTTTACATAGACATAGGTATTTACACATTATGTTCTATAATTACATAGTCGCAGGCGTATTTGATTGTTAGAACAATCATTTTAAAGTTTTTAAAAAGTACAAAAATCTTAGTCCAAGATCCTAGAAACCAATTTCATCATTCCAAGTATCATTAAAAAAGTAATGAACGATACATTTAGATTTTTCGTTTTAACATCATGCTGTATACATCGCGGATAGGTTGGGAATCGAACAGAGGCCGGAATGCGTCGCGACATGAACTTATGAGTTACAGCCACTGGGTTTTTGTTCTTCAAAATGGCGGCCATGAAAATGAACCTTTAATAACGAAGTGGTTAATACTGAGCGACTTTATTGTTGCAAATGTTTGATGAACTTTCGGATTACTCTGTGTTGCGTTGCAAGGAAATTTAGTTCGAAATCAGGTTTCATCATAGATGTTTCTATAGAAAGAAAGTAGCAGACAAGCAGATAATCGACCTGGTGATGAGTTAGTTGACATTGTTGCCCGTGGACATACGCGAGCTGGCGGTACATGC
The DNA here is from genome assembly GCA_914767545.1 of Sesia apiformis. Lineage (NCBI taxonomy): Eukaryota > Metazoa > Arthropoda > Insecta > Lepidoptera > Sesiidae > Sesia > Sesia apiformis. The sequence goes on from OU611968.1 coordinate 5,850,986, forward strand.
CCACAACAGCCCAGAATGTCACACGTTGGTACGGTCTCGGATGCGCTACAACATACTTATGGAGATTTAATAAAAATGGAGAAAAGTTTGCTACTAATATCTACCGATAATGGTAGTTTAGATTTTAGATACGTTAGAACGTAGTTTAATGAAGAATGTACTTCTATGGTTAAAAAGGTACCCATACCAACTTACGTAATGCGGTAACGGTAATGCGGCTTCCATCAGATTTATGTCCATGAAATATCTATTAAATATCAAAGGAATATAAAACCTATCTTCTAGCACATTTTAAGCTTCAATAGCATTAGTGTCGTGTGCAAAAACAAAAGCTGTCTCTAATACATTTCGTATAGAATTGGTATAATATTCTAAAAACAATAAAGAACGGTATGTGATACTTATACTAATAGAGCACAGCAAGATATAAAATACCTTAATGTAATCGATGCGTGCAAAAACAGCTTTGATCAATTCTGCGTAAACTGTGCAAAACTAGGTAAACAAAATTGCAATCCATGCTAATGTTTCCTAGATTTTAGTTTAGAATAAATGTGGCTACTTCACATGCAAGCCGTAGCCGCGATAAATTCTTAAAAAAGACAATTAAATTATTCCTATTTGCGTTCCATTACGAGAACTAGTCCTTGAGACATCAGTTTCTACTAATTTGGTTACTGCGGTTCCGTTTCTTGAAATTTGTATCGAATCATTCCACGTATCGCGCTAAGATGGGGAACTGAGAGATGGTGGAATGAATACAAATCGTCCAGTTGAGAATAACCCAGAAAAAACTGAGCGGTGTTCGAGTCACGGTCGCGAGGCGCCTCTATGACGTAATGGAAAGAAAATTAGGGGATATCACTGAATCGTTAATTTTTAACGATGTAACTAGGCATGGAGAATATATGCTGTGAGTTAGCAAAGGCATTGCTCAAAATGTCTTATAGAATCTAAATAAAACTGCATAATCATCCGAAAATAGGTTTAGAAAACATTTGAATAATTCTAAGATGTTTCTTGAAGAAATTGGCGGAGATGGGCGAAAAACAGAGGGTAAGAATGTATTTCGATTAGTCTTCTGTTGTATGTGAAATTAATATTTATGTGTGAATTTAGGTTTTTAAGTCAAAATTTACTTTATTTCAATGTGTCGTAGTCAGACATATTTTATTCTTGCAAAATCCTGAATTTACCTAGCACACTATATAGTGTGATAGGTAAGGTAGATATATATTATATACTGGCTCTATGTGTGGCACTGTCAGATGAAGAGAGATATCAAGATAAATAAACATAAAATTGTACTGAACAGAGAATTGGCACTTAACAATTGGCGTGTCGATTACTTTTATTTGTGGTATTTAACCGCACGCGATACGAAATGATTTGTTCGAGTTAACAAGAGCAGTAATGTAAAATACAATTTATACTTTATGTTTCGTTTAAAGAACTTTGTAGTTGTAATAAATATGAAGAGATTCGCGGTTTTACTTTAAACATATCTAGTGACACAATCGACATTCTGTTGTATAAGAAGAATTACTGCTACGTGTGCTACGAGTATCTATGTCAGTAGGTATAACAAGGAATTGAACCGGACAATTTGGTGCGAAAATAGGATAGTTTGTTGTAATATGTAATGTACCATTTGCATAAAAGTAATTAGTACAAGTACTCGTAAGTACAAGAATAGTTATATTTATTTCTTGTACTTAATTGTATTAGTTATTTCTCTTGTGCTCCCTAATCTATATCGTAAGTTCCACTCGCATCTATTTTAAAGTACATGGAACGAGACTACTTCTGTTTCATCTACTTCGAAATACGTGAGCAATGGAAGCCACGTACCGGGAAGCGCAGTGGGAAGCGCCTCTGGCTCGATGGATCCGCGACTTTAAGAAGTTCACTGATGAAGGCTTAATAAGAAGAGTCAAAGATCGTGTGTGGTGGCAAGCCTTTAGAGAGGCCCATATTCAGTAGTGAGTAGACGATAGACACAGACAGATAGGTAGAGGACCGTATACCTAACAGTGAGATCAGGAGGCGAACAGGATCGACTGACACTGCTCGGAAGATCGCAATGTTTAAGTAGAAATGGTCAGGTCACGTATGTCGTAAAGAGAACGAGCGTTGGAGCCATAAGCCGGAGACGAGTGGGCAGACCAATGGCCTGTTGGCGCGACGATTTCGTCAAAGCGGTAGGAATGAGGTGGATGCAGCAAACAGACAGACAAACAGACAAAGATGGATTGCACAGGAAGAGGCCCTAGTTCAGTAGTGGACTACAGCGGGCTGATTATGATCGTATAGTATTGTAACGTTAATTTTACTATGAAACCGGATAGAGTTGTATTCACTGACATGAGCCTGTGGAGACGCAGTTCGCCCCGCGGCCAATCGGGTAGGTAGCTAGTCGCTGTGCCAATAAGCCCTAACAATTCTTAACATTAAACACTTTATTTACTAAGATGACTTTACATAATAAATCCTTTCACTAACAGAATATAATAGTTCTTAACAGAATATACTACAGGAAAGATAACTTAAAAAAGGAGACGCTAAAAGCGGAAATGATAAAACCACAAGACCTGACCTAATTCCCGAGTCTAGGCCAAGTCCGTACGTCAATAGCCTCGACAATGTCGTTGTAACTTTGTAGGCAAAGGCGACCTATAATGTAAGTTGATAGTTCGTAGTGAAACCCTGTTCCGTAGCTACTGTATCTTTTATACATACCATGTTGCATGGTTCATCACCGAGTCTGTATACGTTGTTTAAAGATGAATTAATTTACAAATCATTAGCAATGGGATATTTGACTGTTAAAAATATATTATACAGTATATACATAATTAGTTAATTTAGGATACTAGGAATAAATTCGTACGTACTCGATTAATTATGGTAATTTCGGTATATATTAAATCGAGTATGTATTGTCATTCAAACGACAGAGTAAACATTAGAAAAAAGAAAAAAAAATACAACGAAAATGTTATTGAGGAGAGATTCGAACGCGGGTCACCTACTTGCGAATTCATACCGCTGCATTTGAATCAACTAGAAAAACGATAAAAATAACAAAAACACTCTTCTCTTGCCTCAATCATTTATCTCCATAGCAACTAATAAGTCAAATAAATACTCTGTTTATGACATTCAGTATGGTTACGCTAAAGCTGGCTCCATACTTATGCAGCAAAATTTACAAACTGATAAGCTACCGGTTATTGCAGTATTGGTTGAAGAATATCACGAATTTACTACATGAACGTTAGTGCACTGCTGATAGCGATGCGAAGCTCCGTTCCACATTTCATAAAATACGTGATACACACAGAACATAGCAGATTATTTTAATTCTCGGCCAGGCGGGTTTTCTTAAGATGTTTTCCTTCACCGCCGAGCTAGCTATAATAGAAAATTCATCTCAATAAAAATATTTATGAAAAATGTTGCCAATCCTCGCAACTGTTGGCGGATAAAAGTGGTGAGATCTAAAAGTCGCCAACACCTGTTTAATGGAATATTAATTCTTGTGGCTTTGCTATTTCACATAAGGCATCTGTTAGGTTATTAATGGTAGAGATTTTTTTGTTGGGATTAAAATGTCTTGAAGAAACTGTGACAAAGGGCTTGGAATTAACAAGTTAGAAAAGAAACAAGAATTTGCCCAGTAACGAACTCGGTAAGAGAAGAATTTGGTAAAACCAGTCGAAAGGTATAGAACAATGATGTTAATCTTCTAAAGTGAGTTCCATTACAATCACGCATGAGTGACCTGAGATACCTAATAATAGTTTCCCACAATGTCACAAGTTTCTTTTTAGTTAATTTTCTACTGGATTTGTTTTTTTTAATAAGTTTGTTTTCTTTCCTAGTTGTTCTATAAGTACCTACTAAAACATGAATTTCCGGAGAAGTCAAGTATCTACTACGCTATTTAGGATTAATATAATATTAAATAAAAAGAAAAATATAGATTTAAATAAATATTAAAATAAAGTGTAGGTAAGTTAATACAAGTCGAAATAGGACTACCAATGATGGTAAAGAATAAAAAATATGTGAAGTAAGTTGCATTGTAAATGATGTCATTTAACTTATGTAGTTAGAGCAATGATCAACATTTGAGCAACAGATTTAGGTTGACCTTATTATTGAAGTTTATCTCGACACCTGATCGGAATAGCATAACGGGATAAACAGCTTAAGCTAAAGATTGCTAGCAAAAATATTATACACCAAGTACGATGCGTAGATGACACAGACCTTGTAATTTCGCCAAAGTCGCGACTCGCTTCAACTTTGTACAAGGTCTACAAAAACAATGCTGTCGGCTAACAGCAACAAAGGCATATAACCGTTAATTTACGAGTACGTCGCAAATACATCACTCTATGTCCGGGTGTGGTCGGTGCGATTGTTCCCCGAATTATTCCGATCACGACTCCTAAATGTTCTTCAATCGACGCCTCGTACATCTTCGCTATTTCGGACTATGGGCTAATCGGTGACGAACGCTGGACGGTCGGTGAATTCATAATTCCAGAGACACTTCCTTATTAGTTTGTAATTGTTGATTCTGGAGTCGGCGCGTCTGCTTGTCTCGTTGTGATGGATAAGGCTTTGGAGGTTAACAGTTAGATACGCCGAAAATATACTCACGTTATGATTTTATTTTTTATTTCAGAACCAATAATGTCCATAGAAGTTTTATATAATAGTTACATTTATTTCAGTAATCAAATAAAGAGATATCTCCTGCTTTTTAATGAGTATAATTTCTGTCTGTTTTTCTAAGGTTGACTGGAAGAGATTCCTTTTGGTCCGCTTTTGTACGTATAGTAATATTGTAATGTCTTATTGTAACAATTCATTATAAATATATTAAAGAACCAAAACAGATTGGTCATGTAGCGGTTATCAATGTTGCCGAGACTACGAGCGATGGGCCAAACTCTTCTGGAGAACCCGGACGGAAAGAAAAAGCACAGGCAGATGACGAGCCCGATGGTCAGATGACGTGAAGAAATTTGTAGGCCCTGTATGGACCAGAGGTACAATAAACTGAGTAGAACGGAAAAATACTTGAAGAGGTATATATCCAGCAGTGGACAAAGTAATGTAAAGTTTCTTCTTCAGCAGAAGAAGAAATCAAATTGGGCAGTCAATGTGGCAGACATAAAAAATGGGGGAACGAGTTTGAAGCTTAGAGTCGTCGAAAGCACAACCCGAGAGGATTGGAGGAAATAGGGGGTGGCCTAAGTCACTGTCACAATAAATGCATTTACGAAAGTTCGTAAATACTTGTAATCGTTGTAATCGCATGAATATAAATATATTTATTTATTTTCTAAATATAAAGAAATATTTTATTTATTCATTTAAACTTCCAACAATCTACGCGTAGATGTAAATTGTGATATATTGATGGATTTTGTTGGATCAAAGAAAATTGTTCTCTAGGATTTGATGAAGTGGAGGCAGAAACAAAGGGTCCAAAGTCACTAAAACATACGTAGATGACAAGATATCACCAGGACATGTTGTCGTTGAACGTATTATTATCTAGACAAACGACAGCAATTCGTTGTTTGATTCCAAACTCAGATCACGTAATGTCGTAGTATAATACAACTGAGCTAGGCATCCTAGTTAGGCGATATACAGCAAGTTACATGTTGCATTTTGGCATTCTTTTGTAATTTTGATCTTTTGTTAGTTGAAATAGTAATACCTACAGTTTATATCTGTACAACATAGTCTATATACCTACATATGTACAATTCGATACTTTAAAGATATTTATCAAAGTATAATACGAGTGCTTTTCTAAACATTGATTAGTGTTTGAAAAAAGTATATATGTAAGCATATGTAATTAGATAGCTACTTTATTAAGCAATGTAATATCATAATCAATTTTATTTGAAGTAATATTTGATTCCTTTATTACTTTAATACAAAAGAAACTCAATATTTTTGGACAAACGATTCATATTGTCAAATTGGGCGTTTGGTCAAATATAAACTCTGTTGGAGAATGCTTTAGACAGTTAATTAATTGTTATGTAAACGGGTTACTCACGATTTACTATTTATTTATTATAGCCGATATTTGTGTCTAGTTACATGAGCCGTGGTCGCGACGAGACTGCGGTGTTGTTGCTATTGACAGTCAAATCTGTCTACCCTCCGTCGTGTTCGCTTTTGGTTCACCTGCCCACACTGAACTTGTTTTTCTTGATTAAGTTCCTTGCACACTATACTAACAATATCACCACACCCACTTAGTTCTATTTAGTTAGAACTTAGTTCTAATTTTTACGAGATTCATATATAGAACGTGGCCGATCTTTTCCCGAAGCCTGAAGACATAGATTCCGTTATGATTATAAGTTCATTGACATGAAATTTTTTCGATTTTTTTTTGCATACAATAAGATTTTTTGAGATTTTACAAAATTATTCATACAATTTTGCTACACAAATACAAAGACCAAAAACAATATTTTTAATAAGAAAAATATAATTAAAATACAACATTTGTTAGTTCAGAATTATGAGTAGGTAACTGACTTAAAAGTTTCTGTCTTCGGGGGAAGATGGGACACACTATAGGTATTCATTAACACTAATTGAAAAGAATTAAAAAAAGCCTGAGAAAAACACAATTCAATATATCTTCAGCGTCGGAGAAACAAAACAAACACCGAACGCCTTAAAAACCAAGGTCATCACCCAAAAATCTATAAACCAAACGTAATAAACTCACCAATAACTCAAAATGAGATATCTCCTCATAAATCATACAATTTTAGTGCTCTTAAGTGAACATTATCTATACTGATTACGAGAAACAAAGATTCTTTTCTCTATGAAGGAGCTCTTTCTTGGTAACCTCTGAGGTCGTGAGATAGAAAATAATAAGCACGTTGAGAATATATTGGTTTAAGTTGAGTTATGTGAAGTGTTCATTGGTTTTATTTATCTTGGAGTCGTAAATATTAAGCGTCTCTATACTTTACCCACCGCATTCTATGTGCATCTATTCTATGTCTATGTGTTTCAGAGCCCTTGCAGTTGAGGTATAGTTTTTTTTTTTATGGTGAAGGTGACAGGCGGACATGCGGCCCACGTGATGGTAAGTGGCTATCGCCGCCTATGAAGGAACAGCAGGGGTATGCTGGTGCGCCGCCGGCCTTGTGAAATCCTATTCACAGCTTTCTTGAAGAACCCCATGTCGTAGCGTAGTGGGAAAACCTCAGCTGGCAGTTCATTCCAGAACTTTCAGGTTCGCGGTATGAACTGTGTCTTGATGACAGTACTGTGCGTAGCGACTCTTTGTCAAGGAAGTGCGGATAAGCAGTAAGAAAGTTAAACAGGCAAGGAGAAAAAGTTTTTAATTTAAAGGTTAAAGGGCATACTAATCAGTGCTGCCGATAGAATTAGGCCTAAAAAGCATAATTTAGAAATTTACCCGTTTATTTAAAAGTATGAAAGTTTACTGAAATACTTTAAGTTATTTTATAAAAACAGTTCGAAGTAAAACTCTCATTCTTTTTTTATGTTGGTTAGCTTGTTGATTATAAATAACGTAACCGATTAAGGTTTGTTCGCATAAGGACAGATTCTTATAACGAAAGAAACTGCACAGTCAATCTGAGTGTTTGAGATTCTTTTGAGAAGGCTTTAGGGGTGGTATTAAGATAAACTTGGGATGATTTTATATTAGTCTTTGAATGGTTTTGAGAAATAAACAAAATTAAAAGGAGAACAAGGTCCCTTCTGGAACCTTACACCAATATAATCAGAACAACATGGATGACGTCGTGAAAAAAAATGTTTCCTCAGAATAGTTTTCTCACCGACTGCGCCATTATACACCTATATAATGATTTGTGAATTAAAAATGACGTAACCTAAACCTAACCTGTTAATTTTTTGGTTAATGCCTATTTTATCTTTATGGGAACAAAGCGACAAGTTAAACCTTGAAAATGAACCATGTTCACCCACCGCATTCCGTGTGCAAATAGGTGATATCTACTGTTTTACAGACCTAGAGGTGTGGTGTATTATAGTTATTACAATGGTATTGTAGGTATTATTTGATATTAATCTTAGTTTTGTAGGGGGAGAGTGCATGCTGCATTCCCACAGCCGCTGGGCGCACTTGACTGGCCACGTTACCCCTCTCTCACAAAAGACTACTTTGAAATGTACTGCATTTCCTACTTAATCGTATTTCCCCAATGTATGTACGTGTTTCGGTAGTGAGTGAGATATGCCAGAGCTCATTCCCATGCTATCTCTCCCCATTTTCCCAATCAATTCCTTAATCTGCAAAGGTAGGCAGCGCATCCGGGGGCGTATCGACGTTTGTGATTCGGGACTGATGTTGGCATGTATCGCGGATGTCTATGGACGACAGTCTCCACTTACCATCGGGTGGACTGTATGCTCATCTGCCGCCTTTCTTCTATAATAAAAATAAAATTGAGGCTTAGTAAAAAGTGTTGCAAATAGAATTGGGTCTAAAAAAAAGAAATTATAATTTAGAATTAAAGTTTGCCAGTTAATTTACTAGTAGTACCTACGTAAGTACGAGTAACTTTAATAAAATCATTTCGGTCATTTTAAAGGTAGTTCATAGTTAATCTCTTACAAGATTTTTCTTATTAAAATAAGTGAACCTATCAAGTTATATAACCACAAACTTTGAATTGTACATGGGAAAATAACTTGCATTCCGCTCTTTCATTTGTTCTCTTTTGTATTCGGCTAAGGGGCACTTAACTTACCCCTAACTTTAATCTTTTCTTAACCTAAGTGAAAGTAGGTAAGCCACATTGAAAATCTACACTGAAACTATAGAATAGTTGCAAAAACTTCCCAGCTCTACCAGCAAACCTTAAAACTTTAATTAACTCGTTGAAAATAACGAGTTATTAAACAATTAAGCATCTAACGTTCCGAAAAGGGAGTCGCAACAGTTCGAAAAGAACTCGGCAGTCAATCACTTCAACCCCCTTGACTTTAAAGTTTTAGTGCCCAAATTTTTACCTTAGCAACCCTGAGCCAGCTATCCAGTATATAAAGATCTTTCAACATAGATTTTAATGACAACTGATACTGTAAAACAATTAGCCAAAACGAATTTTATAATTGGTAGGAAGTTATCGATATTTCCAAAATTTACGTAATTTTTTCTCTTCATATATGGCAATTCTTCATTCTGCAAGTGTAAAGTATTCTTCATAATAAACAATTGTAAAGTCTAAAACGTATCTTGTCAATGTCCAGTCCCGTTGAAGTAAGTCAGGAGTCACTTCGTAAAACGATAGTAGGTTTACTGAGGACAGAAGAGGACTCATTAGAATCACACGAAAAACGCAGTACCACGCTTTTAATTATCACAAACACCACGTACGAAAAATACTTTGAAGTTTAATAAACTATCACTATTAAACCGCAAAACGCCTAATACACAATTTTTACAATAATTAAACAAAAACTCAACTTCACTTCTCGAGTGCCCGCCAAAAAGTCGCTCCGTCTATCGAAATTAAATAGATGGGTCCTACGTATAAACGACAGTGTCAATCTAGCGCTTTTTTCTGTTTTTCGGCTTTCGCTCCACGCAACATAATATTTAAGTATATGACTGGTCAGTCTACATCTCTATTGGTGGATACAGACCTCTCACAAGGCTAGCCATTACACACAAATTTCGGCTTTTATTATCCAGCCACTACAGTCACAAACAGCGTTTTTTTTTCAAAATGTGTATTTGATCCAATTTAGAAGAATTAGAAACATATTTAAGTAGTTATCGAGCATTTACAATTATTAGTTATTTGAATTTTATTAGAGATTTTTATTGTAGTTTTTCCTTTTTTGAAATATTAAGACTGAACTAAAAAGAGTCGGTAGAGTCGGTAGAAGTATAAATAGGAAGCAGTGTGCGAATAAGTATCGATTTGAGGGCAGGCGCGAGGCTAATAGTGTTCTATGTTCAGTAGTTCTCAACTTCTATAATTCATATGTGTTTTGAAAATGGAACACTCTTATTAGGTAGTAGGTGCTTCAGTTCCAAATTTAACTTTTTAATGAACCCCTCCTCATCTGCTTCACCCTAGAAGTTGCTAACCAGGTTTCTTTGATAACAATGTACGATGTGTCTTCTAGTCTATTCCCATATCGATGGCGAATATATCCGCAGAACAACGACGTGACAGCATTCAACAAAGAACTATATTTATAAGCTGTCGATTGTAAATGAAAATCTATGGTCATGAGCTATTTCATAATCAATTTCCACAAGTTTTCCACCACTTTTTATTCAACAAATCAATTAATTCGTTTCGCCGCGTCCCTTAATTACCCGAATAGTTCGTCTGTCTGAAACCGCTGCAGGGCACAGTAAAGGTATGTTCCACAGTAAGGTAACTTAAGCGATAGGTAGGTATTTGAAAATTGTTTTTTGTGAACTTCGCAGAGGAATTAAGTTTTTAATATTCTTCTTTCATTTTCGGCATTTTCGTACAGTTCAAAACAATACCCCTGTCATATATATATCACGTAAACATTTGAGTATGTGAGGTTAGCTTGATTCCCATGGGAACTTTATAATAGATCTGAATACAACATACCCTAAGTGATAACCCGGCACTCTAGTGATTTTTGCGTGACAAACAAAAATTCCAAAAAAATGGACTCTGTATCACTAGTATATTACAGTGAAAAGATTTTTTAATTTAACAGACACGGCTTTGTTACAATTTTATTATAATGTATTTTTTGTGCAAAAAGTCAATCTTCAACTTTCAATAGTATGTCTTGCCGTGCAGTCAAAACAATAACTACGTGAGATTTATCGGAAGCAAGGTCAACATGCGGCTGCTTCTTGCATCGATCGGTGTAACATTAATTTGCACCACACTTGTAAAAATTTGCCAGTGTGTACGTGAGTTTTTATATAAAATTAGTTAGTTTACTGCTCTACCGTGAGCAAGGTTCATCGGATCTGGTTTTATGGAGACAACTCGCCCGTGTCGCCCTAATTAAACCTCTCGTAAAGTGCAAGGGCCTCGTCAATCAACGTTGAACGTTGAAGGGACGAAAGGATAAAAATTTCACTTGCGACTCAGACTGATTCATGTTTGTCTCCGTATTGATAAGCGACGCAAGGAGTTGACAGAAGAGGTTAATGAGGCAATATTTGGATAAACATAAAATAATTAACATGAAGTTAGAAGTGACAGTAATACTATCGTAATACTTTATAATACATTAGTAAGACTCATTCTAGAATTCGCCAGTATTATTTGGAACCCTTGTTGTAATGTTTCAACTGATTCGTTGGAAGCTCTACAGCGAAGACTGGTTAAACATTTAAGATATATAGCCATGAGGACCAATAGTGTATTCTGTGATGTTACACAATCTTCAAAGCCGACGCACTGTTTAAGATTAAATATTTCTGCACAAACTTCTTAAAAGCAGGATTGACTCCCCTCTATTTGCTAAATAAAATATGTTTCAAGAGTCCACGACTAAAAATTAGGAATAATATCAATTGTTTGATTTACTTTTTTCCCGATGTAACTATGCCCAAAAATCATTTCTTTTTCGGTCTTGATAGAGTTATATTACAATGAAGATTTCTCTAGCATTGACATTATGCATGTACCTGGTCATGTTTTCGTGAGGAAAATCATAATGTATGTATTATTCCTTTCTTAAAACATAATGAATATATTATTACAACATATTAGTATCCCAGTTGTTAATATTTATGTAATATGTAATGTTATGTAATAGCGCGGTACCCTCTCAAAGCAACGCCCTAAGCCGAGGTCCTCCGTTCCTTCGGCCGGTCTACCGGCGGGGGAGCCCTTAGGCTCGTTACTGCACACACTCTTTGCTTCTGGCTGAGCGTCTTCTGCGCTCGCCCTAAACCATACATGTCCGGTGACTCTTGAAAGGCCATTAGGGCCACAGGAATTAAGCCCTTCCGAAAAAAAAGGTGCGTAGCTTATGGTAAATGAATTGTAATTTTTATGTATTCATATGTACAATTTAATGTACAGGTACCTACTGTTTGTGCCCAAATAAAATAAAAATTAATATAGAATAATTGAATTAATGTAGTACAAACACAAATACAATCAGTTATCAGGATCAGTTGGATCAGTTATGCAGATTGGTATCCAATTTAAACAAAAATATCAATACAGAAATGACGGCTAATTGCTTACGTATGTTTATTATTTTATTTTATTACAACATACATTTCCTTTTTTGAATATTTGAGTCTTTAACGAAATCTTAATTCAAGTAAGTGTGGGTAGTATGAACCGCTATGCGTCCGAAATATGTCCTGGCTAAGTTCACGGTAATGTCATCGAACTGGATCCGAAGGTTAAATGATTTGTCATTTAAGCAGATTGGGGAATAATTTCGACCCACAACGAAGGGTAACAACTGTCATATTTATTTGAAGTTCAGTGTACATGGGATCATTTTTCAGGGTCATGAAATATTTTAAACGGAATAGACGTTGATTTTTTTAAATTTTAATTTGTTTACGAAAATATAATTTTATCTCCTTTCTAAATATGAGATGAATGTATCGAAATTTATGTAAATTTTATTCATAATATACTTTGTGTGAAATTATTTCCAGTTTCGTCAATAGGAATTATGATACAATACAAATATTTGTTACTTAATTATAAAGAAACTAATTTAACAATATGTGCTAATTGCGCTAGTGCCATATAAGAAAAAAAAGACAAAATTGTCTATTTAATTGAGCCCGAGAGAACCCAGTAACGGTAAAAGATACATAACTATTTTAGAGTTCCGTAAATCATTCGATTCTAGCACATTTTCATATTCAGAACACGTCGCGTCTGTTCCCGTCTTGTCTGCAGTATTGATTATTAGCCACTCCCGATCCCAAACATCTACTTACTAGAAACATTATTTTTGGCGTGGGGAGGCTCTTGCCCAGCAATGGGACACATTAGTACCTATAGGTTATTAAGAATGTTACTTGAATTGGGCAATGAACTGACTATCAACGTGCAAAAAAATAAATGAATGACGAGTAGTAATTACTAAAGAAACATTTGTAACAAATAATTTGTATAAAATAAGTGGAACAAAAAGTAATATATAAGGGACGACTTCGGTACTACGGATAAACCCCGGAGGTTTTTTGTAGTATATACATAGTTGAATGAATTATTATCAAAAGTCTGGTCAAGAAAAAAAACCTTCGACGAAAGTTTTTTTTATCTTGAATATTCGTCAGTGGCTAACGCACTTGTCCGACATAGGGCGAGTAGCGAGTTGAGCGAGTAGGTATTACTTGTCGCTGGGCGATGAGCGAGTAGTCGCTTCGGACGCCCGACTCCATATAGATCCACGTAGATCTGATATTACAAAGGAGTAGGCAACGAAAGTCGCTGAACAGATCCAAAATTCCAAAACACCTGTGCACAATAACTTTTCACCATAAAATTCTTAGCAGAGTAATAAACAATTACCATCAGAGAATTACAAAAGGCGCTGAACACTATTGTGCCGTTAATTGCTAAACATTTCTGACTACATAAGATGATCTTCAATAAATCCAAAAGTTGCTGAGAAAAACAGCCTATTCTTTGTCATTGTCAAACTTAGTCGACAAGACACGGAAATTACCGACTAGCTTACTATTGCTGTCTTTCTCATTTTGTGCATGACGTCAGTGATGTCATTTATGACATACGTTGTGTTCAGAGACATATGATATGAAAGATGATCATCTATTTTTATAGGCCCGGTTCAGTACACCGATTTATGAAAAGATAGTGTTTACCTACATTATTTTTTAAATATTGTGATCAGCAACATTTGTTGTTGACTGTACTTATTTGCACATTTGTTGCTCGCCCTACCGGTACTAGCGGGCATGCTTCCAGCGGACCTTGAGGTGATCCGCGCTGGCTCCTGCCAGTGGGATCTGGCGCGTTTACTTGCGACCAGGGAGGAGGCGCGTGCTGGGAAACAGGCCATTTGGAACGAGACAGTGGCTAGCTGGCAGGAAAGGTGGGTTGGCGAGAGCCAGGGCAGAGAGCTGTTCAGGTTCTTCCCTGACGTGCCGGTTCGACTCAAGTCGCGTTGGGTCGAACCGGACTATGAAACTTCCCAGATACTCACTGGGCATGGCTGCTTCCGAAAGCGACTGCATGATATGAAGCTGTGTGGAGGACTTGCACCATGTTCTATGGTCCTGTCCTCTATACGAGGAAGATCGACGGAGTATGCTAGAGAGTCTCTCTGAAGCGAACTTCCGCGGGCTCAGAGAGTCTCTCTGAAGCGAACTTCCGCGGGCTCAGAGAGTGTGCACACCGATGGCACAGGAAAAGGAGTCCGAAAGAGCTGCTCGGCACTTAAGTACATCGTCTAGTGGAGTAGAACAGCCCCAGAAAGGAGAGAGTGCTGATGGGACACAGGCGAAAGAGAATATTTGTAGGGAGGTAGAGCAGATACGCGCCGCAACATAGCCCTAGCAGGCGAACGGCGCGTACCTCCCGACGATTTGGTCCGTATAACCAAAAGGTTGGTAGGATCATGGGTGGAGGTGGGTCATGTACTTATTTGCAATTGGAAATACTTTTCTATCAAAGAATGTAAAAATTCAAATTAATTTCTGGTCATCCTGTAATATGCACGAAATTCATGATCTGGTAGTTCGTAGAATATTAAGTTTATATTAAGCATCCGATACCTTCTTCGTTTTCGATTTAAATCTTTCTTATTTTTCCACCAATCTGATTGGTGGTAGCTTATGTGTCAGATTAACTATCTGATTATATAGATATGTACTTTTTATCCAAATCAGTTATATAGATAGTTCCCACGGGAATCAAGCTATCCATGTATACCTACCTAATCTAACATCTATGCGCACGAAGTGGCCGGCACTGCTAATAGATAGCAGTTTTATTTTTATTAATAAGTAACTTAACAGGAAGCCTAGCTTGTGAAATCTTTTAATCCATTCTCACTGGCGCAATTAATCAAAGAGGTTTCGGTATCACATCGTCCCTAAATTCGCGGTTTGGTTGCCCTTTGGGAGGGGTGGCGGATCCGAAAACTGTGCGCTATTACACCTACCTAAGCTAATGGGGCTGTTTACCCTGATCAGCGTGTTGGCTTAATTAAATTATGAATTTTAGAAGTACAAAGTGTTATTAAAATGTTAAACATTTTGAAACACGTTTAGTTGGAGTATTTTTCTGTATTGAGTCTGTAAGAACAGAGAACTGGCCAAATGACCGTTCGGACGATTTACAAACTTTTATGCTTACTTTATACTGAATGATGTGACTGTGACGTACAGCTAGCAACACCCGAATGTAACCAAAACTTTCTAACCCTTATTACTAGCGTATTAAGGTACCGGTGGGTATATATTGACACGTTGCTGTAACTGAATGGAATATATGCGGGATCCCACAAAATAGGAAAAATATCGTGGCGATTATTGTAGGGGCTGGCTGGCCGTTCCGAGGCACAAAACCGAGAGGTATGGAGGAAATGGTGGGAAGCCTATGCTCAGCAGTGGGACGGTTCAGACTAATAATAACTGAATAAACAGGTCTGTTGTATGTTGTACTGTTTTTAGGTGGGATAAATAACTTCCATTGTCCTCCATACATTAAAAACAAAATCACAAGATTTTTTTAAAATACACATCTGGATGGGCGTGCGGGAGACGACTGGCGAGTATACAGTGTGGACAATTAAGCTATACCGCAAATTGCTGACAACGTAAAACACGTAAACACCGTAAAATGGGGGGACATTGTACAACGATGTATTTGCGGTTCACGCTTTCTAAAGAAAAACTCGCCGCAAAGAAGTTTGTATTTGATCGAACGTTGGATTGGTAGATAGTATGCAAGATAGACGAAATAATTTTGAAATATTTCAGTTTTCAATTTGGTAGATAAATTTAGGTTTCTCAATTAATTAAAATCTATGTTTCTCATTGTTACAGACGTGATTAAATGAGCAGTACCTAAATTGATAATTTCGGTCATTTGAAATGAGATCAGGTTAGGTTAGTTCTGTGTTGACAATGAGCATCAATAAGGAATAGGAGTCGACTTGATGATGACATTTCCACCAATTTAAAATTATTTGCTTCAGTTATTAATTATTATACACAAATAGGTTGTGTGGTTGATCAAGATTTTTTTTTGTTGCTCGTTTAACTGCAAGCCTTATTTTTATAGCATTATTATAAACGTAAAGAGTTTAGGCTGGAATATAGAATTAATACCTAATTAGTATTTACAAAGAATTTCATTTTCAGGTAGTCGGTTAACGATGATTAACAAGTAACTAATAAACAAAGAAAGAGCTCATTCACGTTCCGTAAAAACACTGGCTGAACACAAAAAAGAAAAATATCTTATCTATAGGTAGTATAAACGTGAGATAACAAAAAGGTTGTACAGACTTTTTCGCACCACATAACTCTCGCTGGCAGGTTGCTGTTAATTATAGTTAATTGATATAATTGTCGTATTTACAACCTTTGTACAACGAAGCACGGATTTCTGTTAACAATGATTGCATAAACTATTGGCAACCGTGTTAATATTCATTCTAACAAGAATCGTGTTTCCATAGCTAATTTGTACATATTTACCATTTTATTGCGAACTGCGGACTCTGATATAGGCTTTAGTAATTTAAAATTATGTAGTACCTTTTTGGTGTATTAAATCAGATTGATAAGATTTTTTTTTGTTTATATTTTAGTTTTTCTGTATATACCTATATTTAATATATATATAATTAGGTAGGTACCTTTTTGGTGCATTAAATGAGATGATATATGTAATGGCGGTTAAAAGGTTAATATAATTCTCATTAAATAAGTAGATGTAACATAATCGATATCAGCCTATCGCACAACTCACACAGGGCACAGGCCTCCCCTAGTAAATCGCTAAGTGGGTTTCGGACCATAATCGACCACGTGGCCCCAGTGTGGATTATAATAATACCTACTTAAAACTTAATTTTAATACGAAACGATCTGGATGCCCCTTGTGGAATATGGTAAAGAAAACACGGCGACAAAACTCCGAAAATTTGTTATTCGTTGAAATATTTTTTAAGCGTCCGCTTTCCAAACATTTGATAGCGTAGCCTCCAAGGCGTCACAATTACCGCAAACGCGTCGCGGCTACTTACCTATTCTCCTTGACTCGGACATAGCGTAGTAGACACATAACAGTAGGTTATCTTCATAGAAATTCAAAATCACGGATTGCTTGTGTGCACGCAATGTCCGTGTGCACAACTGCATAGAATTTTGCAGTAAATTCACGACGCGCGTCATACGCCGCAGTCGAATGATGCGCTGCGTTTCGCCTAGAATCGAGAATAGATAGGTAATTATCTCGACGACGAATGGAGTTTAAATACTGTATGTTTTGTTACAAAGAAACAGTTACATTTACGAAAAAGAATGTTAAAGAAACATTTACGAAGTATGCTAGAATTTTTTATACCGTAGTTACATTGCCGTAGTTTCGTGTGTGGTGGCGAGCTTTGGTTGATACCTATATCCAGCTGTGGAGAGACATAGACTGGCATTAAGATGAAATTACGTTCTCCGTACATTTTGAGTTTAGAGTAACATCAATTTGATACCTGTATCAATTAAAAAAGCAAGAAATCGAATTTTTTTTTTATGACATTGCCACTTATATTGACGACTTGTAAAAACATAATGATGAATAATTGTGTTCGTCTAATAACTGATAAGTGGGTGAAGACAGCTCGATGGACATTTGAATGAAACAACAGATACCTAGAAGTTTTTGTAAGTATAAACTTACAAAAACATCTTATGAAATCGTCTTTTTATTATACTATTTTTACATATCTTTCAGACATGTCTGAATTTGACTTTAAGTACCTAAAACCGTAACTCTCGACTTTTTGGCGGGAACTCGAGAAATGAAGTTGAGTTTTTTTATTATTATATAAATTGTGTCCCCATTGCATGCGTTGTGCGTTTTGTGATTCAATAGTGATTGTTAATTAAAGTATTTTTTGTGCGTAATATTTGAGTTAAACAGATCGTGTGCTTCCAAGAATTCCTCTTCTATCCTCAGTAAACCTACTATCACTTTACTCAGCGATTTCTGACCTACTTAGACGGGACTGAACATTGGCAGGATACGTTTTGGATACTTTGGAATTGTTTACTACAAAGAAAACTTGACACTGGTCGAATGTGCTAATTTGCAACATTGTCATATATGGAAAGAAAAAAAAAATGCATTAACTTTTTCCTTAACTTTCAGATATGAAATCGATTGTAGCAGTAAAAATTCCATCTTGTAATAATGGTGAGACGTTAAAAATGGTTGAAAAAAAGGGTAATGTCAGCTTTTGACGTACTTACTTACTCAGCGAGTAGGTATGCGATATCGTAACGTCTTGCAATACCACGCGATGTACCCGACGCGTTATCGCCGCAATTGCTGCGACTCTACCAATGTTCATACCCATATATCGCATTAACTTAAACATGTTTTCACTCATTTATACAACGTTACTTGTATTTCAAATAAATAAGAATAAGACAATGGCATGTGAACAATCAATTAATTGCTAACACAATAACAGCCATGTATTTCACGCATGGACACTCGTTGCGTCCGATCTACAGGCATTCGTGTTTTACTTCATACATCTTGTATGAAATGAATAAACGGATCGCATTGCGAATTTGTTGCCTTTCGTGTTGTGTTTGGATTGATACCTCATTAATATCTACAAGTCGAGTTGCAAAACTGCAGATTATTTAATGCCTGTGATTTCTGGGGAATGATAGGTATTCTTAAACACATATTTCTTAGGAGATTTCGATGTCTTGCTTTGTTTATATTTTATTATAACGCGGAGTAAGTCCTACCATGTTACAACCATCTTCACGTCAACTATCTTCTCTATGTGAAGATTTCATGTTTTCCAATGCGGCCCCTACGAGATAATAAACAATTAATTCCCTATGTAGAAAAAAACATTTAACGCAAACGCGATTCGTTTGCAAACGACAATTATTGTAGGTGTATATTATGTAGATCTCCAGTAGTTTTAATTTTAAAAATAGCTTAGTGAGTTTTTGAAGAGAAATGTTCAGTTTTATTTACCGACTAGCCTTTTAAAAATCATCCACATATAAAGAATAATTATACTACTTATACTGTAGATACCGGAAAAAGCAAAACGCTTCGGCTAGAAGCCAACGATTTTGGGAAAGTCTCTGGTAGTAGCTGGGTAAAACGAACATAGTGTTGTGGCAAGCCATGACAGAAGTCTATGTACGGTAGTGGATGGAAAAAAGCTGATATTATTACTAATTAAATATCAACCTGGACTTCCTCTATTCCATAAAGGAATGCAATCATCGCATGTGCAAAGACTCTTAACTCCTACTCAACATTTATAAGGAAAGTGAGGAAACACATTTCTTAGAAGAGTATTTTACAGTTGATACAAGAATGTTTTAATTATTAATTTTAGTTACCACACGCATTTACGCAGTGTGGTAGGTGTACTACTACATAGCTAAATAAAATTTGTGATTGTTACAAATAAACCGTTTTTTTTTTTAACTTTTAATGAGCTTTTTCTATCTGCTCATATCATCTTACATCTCATACAGCTCATCTTAAACGATAGTAACAGGCTCATAAAACCATTCGTAGGATCATCATAGGTAGTATTAATTTTAATAGGTACCTATCTATTTTTAATAGTTTAACTATGTAATTAAATATCGATTTCAATTGTCGATTCAACTGCTCATCAGAATATTCAAGATTCTTAACTACGGTTTTAGTATTAATTTCCCGGACACAAAATTAATTTTGACACTATAACGCTATTAAATTAATTACGATTTAAAAACGTCGTCGAAGTGGAGACATTATCGTCAGTTTGTTTACATATCGCGTTACAAACCGCGCCCACAAGATGGCCGACACAGTTTGTAGGATTCGCTACCTTCACGAAATTAGTTCTAGCTGATTGGTAAACAGCCTGGTAGGAGAGCTGACATGTTAAAACACCTTAAAAGTGAACTCTGCTACGAGGCAGTATTGTCACGTGCGTTCGAAATTCTCACTAAAATTTTAGGCCCTCATTTTTTTTTGTCTGTGGTATTTTAGTTGGCATTGGCATAATATACAGACTCATGCCTTTGCCATAAAAATGTATGTCCTAATATTTGTTTCGCTGCATGCAAAATAATGAAATCGACACTGCAATTCAATTGGTGTAAAAGCCATTTTGGCGAAAATAAGTTATTTATTACAATTTTGATCAGTTTTTTACGCTCCATCGATCGGTACCTACTTATATTTAAAATGTTGATATTCATAAAAAATGGCTTTTACTATTGCCACAAGTTTGTCTAGGATGTAAAGCACTTTGCTTTAATTTCAAATCTTAAAAGGTCAAAGCCACCTTTTAAAATGACCTAGGTCGTAAAAACAAAATGGCTTTTACGACCATGAAGGATTTTATTTATATATTTATTCAGGAACGAACAGTCTCATAGTAATTTGAAGATAATAAAGTTGAATACATTTACATCTAGAGTCCAGATCTACTGTTCCGTAACAATAAAAAGCGTTAAATAAAAACGTACATTAAAAACCTAACAAGGATTTTGCAAGGTCGGCGGCGCGCCCGCATACCCTCTGGTGTTGCAGGTGTCCATGGGCGGCGGTAACACTTACCATCACGTGGGACCGCTTGCTCGTCCGCCCACTTGTCTACAAAAAAAAAACTAACATTTCAGCCACTACTTTTTAAATTTAGGATACGATAGTCCGAAAATATCGATAGTATTTAATTATTCTTTACTAGCTTCTTCCCGCGGCTTCGCCCGCGTGAAATTCGGTTATCACGGTAAATATCCTAAGTCCGTCCCTGGATAGTACCCTATGTCCGTCCCTGTGTTTCGATCTATCTTCGTACCAAATTGCATCAAAATCGGTTCAGTGGTTTAGCCGTGAAAAGTTAACAGACAGAGTTACTTTTTCGCATTTATAATATTAAGTATAGATTGAAGTTGGATGTGAGAAGTCCGAAAAAATATTTTTACATAATCAGTTATGCCCAAAGGAATATGAAAGATTTCAGTTGAACGTGAGATGGCACGTGGAACTAAAAGAGCAATAACTAAATTAAAATTAAATAAATTTGCTAATAAGCAATTAGAGTCTATTTATCCGCAATAGTTAATACAGATGTAATAGATTTATAGAGAAATAATAGATAATTTTTTACAAAAAAAGTGTTTAAAAAATCTTTATTAGTAACTTTCATATTTCGTAGGTATGTATATGTAAATTGAGTTGAAATCATTTAAATTCACAAATAATAATCTATAACTAAGTAATTTTGACGTAATAATATGACTCGAAACTTGTCCGTTCCTATAACTGGTGTTAATGTATTTACTAGATAAAGTATAATAAAGAATAAATATAAAGTTATTTAGTAGATACATATTTATTCTTAACAAACTTTTAATTTGTACATAAAGGTATTGGCTTAAACATTAATGGGCTGAGTAAATGAATGCTACTGGTATATACACCAGAGATTTTTAAATATATTAAGAAAAAAAATGGTTTACATCAATTAAAGCTTTCTTAAAGGCTATTTGGTGAGACGTAAACGGCGAAAAATATCAATTTTTGTAATACTACACATACATTTTTTTGTAATACTATCAGAACGGAATTTAGTATTTAGATTGTTAAAGCTCACAGAAAGACTAACGTTATTCATCTACACAATGTTTTTAACAGCTATGAGAACAAAAATGTTATCTGTATTAAAAATTATCAAAAAAGTTTTCTTTTTTTCGTTTTCGCTTCTCCTGAAAAGCCTTTTAGCTGTGCCAATTGAATCGCAGTGTCGAAATGTACCTATCATGTAAACTGTAGAGGAAGGTGGCTATATTTCGGATACCATTTTGTTTTTAATGTGTAGAATTAAAAATATTGAACCTTTGGCTAAGGATGTGACATTATTTCTTACTATAAATAGTGTACTTTAGGATCCCAAAACGTTAAATATCCTGGTGTAAAGAAAAAGAAAATAATATTGTTTTTGCAAAACCATGATGTTTTTGGAGTAAAGAAAAAGGAGTCTTAATTTCGGATACATAAAAATTTTAGGATAATAATGTTAAAAATATAATAAAACTATGCAATATAGAAAATATTTATTTGTAGAAAACTCAAATGACATTTAAAGGACTAAAAATCAAATTTTAAAATAATTAATTTCAATATTAATAATTAAAGATAATTAAAATTAAAATAAAAAATGAAAAGTAATTAAATTAAAATTAAAAATCATAATCTATTCATTCAAGACATTCGGCGCAAATAAATTTAGCCTTCTTTTTAAATCCCGTACACTTCTCGTGACCCCACTTGAAACATTTACTACATCTTGCCCACTCCTCGCCATGTGTGTCTTCTGAAAACAATCCCAGGCATACCATGCACTCGGCATCGTCAGCATCTGATTCATCCGTTAAAATGAGCTCTTCAGCTGAGGAACTTGAAGAGCTGTCATGAGTTTTCTGGCTTTTTTGCAGGCTTTGTTCTTTTTCTAATTACCTTTTTGGCTCCAGATGTTGTGATGGTTGTGACTCGTCAATTATTTTAGATTTGCTTTTTTTAGAATTCTGTGATAAAGTGTTTAAGACGGGCTTTTTCTTTTTTGCAATATTTTCCAGAGATCCTTCAAGGGCTACTTTGTAAGGGGATCCAGTAATCAGAACTGCTTTTCCCTTCTATTTGTTTTTCCCCTGCGTTCTCACTAGCTACATTTTTACGATTCTTGAAGGAGGGTAAAGGACTTACATCAGTCGGTTTTATAAATTGAGACACAGATGTGTTTGCCTTCGTGGACAGAGTTGATTGTTTCTGATTTGGGTTGATTAAATTTTGTGAGTTAGGAGGAACATTTTCGGATAGCACAGGTACTAAATCGCTGTCTGCTGTTCTTTCTTCTTCATAAACTTCAACATTTGGGTTTTCTATGGCAAACTCATGTTCATCAAAGACGTTTCTGTTACAAGGAAAGAGACCGTTTTTTTTTAAAACCATTAATCGCTGTCTGAATGGTTGCAGCACGAGCATAGGCTCTACATACTAATTCAGCTATTTGATATGCAGTCACTACTCTCCCAGAATTGTTTCTTAACCATGTCTCTATTTCTTGAGCATAATAAGTTTTGAACGGGCTCATAAAAGCCACATCAAGCGCTTGCATTTTATGAGTTGAATGAGGAGGTAGACAGACGATGATGACTCCATTTTCCCTTCCAACATTGATAACATCTATGTTACGTGTATGCGAATAATGGCCGTCGAGAATGAGGATCACAGGATTTTCAACTGAAGGTTTTGTGATTGCTATGAAATGATGTAACCACTTCGTGAAACTATCTCCTTGTATCCACCCTGATACATGACATGATGAAATAGATCCCGGGGGAGCTCCATTCATGAGTTCAGGCTTCATGTTCTTCCTTGGGAAAACGAACAGAGGCGGGATAAATTGCCCTGCAGCACTCATGCAGGTAACAAGAGTTACTAGTGATCCACGTTCGGCAGACGAAATGCTAGCGATCTGCTTTATTCCTTTTAAACCAATAACCTTGCATGTTTTATGTTGAACAATGCTGACTCCAGTCTCGTCAACATTGAAAATTTTCTGCGGAGAAGATCCCACTTTTTCTAATTGTTTTTCATAAATATCAAAAAATTCTTCCACATTGTGTTTTGTGAAGTCTCTTACTCTAGCCGCTGATATTGCCTGAGGGGTTCGAAATGATAATTCACGATGGCGTTGCATAAACAATCTCAACCATTTTTTACCTGCCCGACCAGTATTTCTAAATGGATACCGCAGATTATTTTGTAAAGCCAGCTGAAAAGCCATTTGCATTACGTCTCGTGCGCGTAAACCAAAGAATCGTTTCTCCATATCTAATAAATATTGAACGAGCAAACTCTCCAGTTCATCAGGAAATATGGGTTTTCTCCCAATTTTGGCTTTCACCAGATCGTCAACACTCTTACCGTCTTTGTTTTTGACGTAGTCTTCTAACGTAGACTTGGGCACTCCGAACACTTTATGAGCCTTAAGATATCCCATTTTTTTATTATGCACCGCTTCCACAGCTTTTTTCATGTCTTCTGGAGTCCACTTTATTCGCTTCTTGAATAAAAAAACCTTAAAGGAATAAAAAAACATTATAAACCGATAATTTGAATTAAAACAGATAACTCATTTCAATCAAAACAATACCCAATTTCGGATACCCTAATTTCGGATAACCAGAATTAGGCACTATTGCCTATCCGGAATTAGGGCCTTATAAAAAATACTTTTGAATCCACTTATGTAAAATAACCTCAAAACTATTCACGTCAAATCAATTTGACACTTAAACTACATTTTATCACCTTCATATTATACTTTAAAACAAAGTATTAGAACTTACCACTTGCCCTGCAGCTGTGTTCGAAGTTGACATCTTCAAAAACTATGTTTTTGCAATATTTTTAATTTATTTTTTGTTCCGTACACGAAGTTCTGACGATGGCGGCGACAACACAGATTCAATATGGAGGCGACCGCTCCCCTTGACTATTATTAGCAGCGCCGCCTAGTGCATAGGTTATGAATAAAGACGCTATCCGAAATTAAGGCACCATCCAAAATATGGGTACCTTCCTCTATACGTGTATTTTATGCGTTTTGTGTAACCAATGGGATCAAAATTTTGTGCTGGCACCCTCCAATATTTTTAGACATGTTTCATTAATTGTTTTAAATAGTTTTATTCACATATCACATATATCTACATAACTGTATTACTGAGGTTAATTGCTGACATATGCTAAATTATAACTATTTAAAATAAAGATAGGAACACTTTTGCAAACAACTTGAAAAGTAAATTAGAAGTAGCTAAGAATCAGGTAAGGCATAGTAATTAATAAATGTTTAACAGATCAATTGCAACCTGATGATATTTCATTAGAAATAATGACAAGATTGTTAGGATTCGTATTGCGCATTTATATTGTACACACGGACATAAATAATTTCATCTAATTGTATGTCAGTAGGGGCCTATTAGTACATAAAGTATAGACAGTAGCAGATACATTTATATATAGTGTATAGATACATATATATATATATAGTATTGTAGACTTAATATCTATTTATACTTATAGAAAGATGACAAGAACAAACTGAGTATGAATGTATGTATGTAAAGTATCCACGTATTTTATTAATACACAACATGGCATATTTTTTTAATAATATCTACTTCCATTATTTTTTCATTTCTTTTTATTTTCATTTTGCTTTTTTCCTTCCTTGATTGCACCGCGGCGCCGTAATTAATTAGGTATATCTTTCCTCTCCTGAAGGTTAGCTGGAAGACGATGCCATGTACCACTGTACTCACTGAGTACAATAAAGTATTAATTAAATAATCCTTAAGAGTGAGTCTTCACATATAAATAGTGACATAATCATTAATCTAGAATCAGCTCTGGTAAACATCTAAAAACATGGTAAACTGACAACAAAAAAAATGGAAGCGCAATAAATAAATACGTTTTCAACAAATTTATGTGAGATTATGTGATTATTATGTGAGTTATTATGTGAGAAAACTTAAACAAGGGACGTTTATTATCGGTTTTACTTTCCCAGATATTGAGACATTGGTGAAATCTTGAACAAGGAAACATAATTTGTTTATTTTAAAAATCAGTTGTTAGAGCAAGTTTCTATTTCAACAGAATCTTGAAACAACGAAATTTCAAGTTAGAAAATCTTAACTAAAATTAACAACTCCATACGAACAATAAGGTGACGTTGGTCAAATAAGTCAGAGATATAAAATTAATAAACTTATATGCGTTGCAGTACCTATCTAGGTGTTTATGTTACAGTTTTGCGTGACACGGCAGTGCTCGTGTCATGTGATAATACGCCATAATTAGCACCGCTGATAACAGGCCGCGAGGGAGGTGTACAGTTAGAAAAGTACATAACAAATATACCTGCAAAGGTGTTATTACGAGTACACTTTATCTACGACTCTTAACGCTGTGTAGCATTTTTTATTTTTGAATTTAGATTTTAAAATTAAAAACTGGCTGTTTTCGTAATGTGTCCTTGGCTTGAAAAGTGTAACAGTGTGCGATTGTGTGGTTAGTTCATTGCATTATTAACATTGTCCATTAAGCCTATAACGTCCTACTGGGGAGAGGTCTCCTCTAGTAAATCACTTATGGTTTAGTGTAGCGTGTAGTGTTACCCGACGTTAATAATTTTCTTTCTTTCTTTCCATAAATACCGGTATTTTTACAGATTTCTTTTAGTTATCGGTACCGCTTCCAAAGGCATTGGTACTGTTATCTTGAAATACCGTTATTTCAAAGCACCGATCGTGACTCTAGTTAGAATGTGGCCTAAGAATAAGGACGTCTGCAAACATGCGGCTCGTAGTTCGCGATATCCGGACTTAGAATAGCCATTCACTTCCTTGAATACGGAATGACTTTTTGTCGGAATTAGTGAGAGTATTTCGAGAAATGATTTATTTTATAATTATGTAAAAAGCGTAACCACTGTTTTGTTGTCCACTGCTGGACTCGAGCCTCGTCTTGTGCACGATGAACGTATGTATACGAGGCCTTAAAACGAAACGCTGACCAAGCGGGCGAGTCTACTCTTTTAGATGCGGTGCAGTTCCTAAGGACATGTGGTTGTTATCCCTTAGTCACCTTTTACGTCACCCATGGAAAGAGATGGGGCGGTGCCGTTCTAAAGCCAACTGGGATTCACCGTCACTGGCTTCTAAAGGTTGTTTCTAATGCTCTGTGCCCTGTAGAACTAATAAAGTCCCAGTCCTTATAAATGTAGTAATTTCGTCATGTCCGTCTTTAAAACTTTATAATTTCTACCAACGCGGCAATGGTTTGATATAGGTTTTGAAGTCTTAATGTCTGGGAAAGTAGAATCGACAATAAGGCTATCTTTCTTAGATAATGTTACAAATACTTACTATAATAGTTTTATTTGAGTTCTATAAAGACAAAATTGTTGGTGATACCTAGTCTTAACTAAAGTAAAGGCGCAAGTAAAAATCTAAACAGTAGCTAAACCGCAAGGCGAAAGGTGCGCAAGTAATAAAAGTCCGCCTTGTTTCAAACTGGCGGTAACTTGTAGAACCCAAGTCCTACGATTAAGTTATCAATTGTGAATTATAATTTACATAAATAATCGATTGCGTTTCAATAGTTAGCTATTTTAGAATAATAAAATAATAACAACCCGAGGTAACTAAATTGTGTGCCTATGTCAATTACGTACAATCGCATGCAAAAATGGTGTATAAAAATGTTTTTATTTCTATAATGGACTGACGACTTAAAAAAAATCTCTAGTATTGCTTGGATGAGAAGAGCTGAGGATTGCATGGGTATTGAGAGACGAATAGTGGAAAGACAAAGGATGGTGTGTTATAACTATCAATCAATCGTGATTTCACAATTGTTATGTGTGGCAGCTTTGTTTAAGCTATTAACTATATTAGATTACTCATATAGAATATATAGGTACATGTAATCACAGAAGTGATTAATATAAAAGAATAAAATGAAGTCCCTACATTTTATACTCTTATTGTCCGATTCTAAGAAGTACTAGATTCATTATATCAACCACACATGAAAGTGGTCATCGTTTTATTTAATTATTTTAAAATTCGAACTATTCTCGCCGTAAAAGTCGTAAATGTAATGGAGCCGAAATATCACCTATAAGATAAATTTGATTTTTTTTTATAACTCAATGAACCAGTACTCGATCGAGAACATAATAAAGTTTCGGATCCATTACCGTCTTGCCGAATATATCTTGGCTGTATACAAAATCTACTTCCTTCTCCAAGCGTGAAATAAAAAATACTATCAGTTTTGTTTCACCCCGAATATTATGCTCGATTCAATGAGTAGGTACTTGGTAATTTTAGTAGGTACGTCTAAATAAGTGCTTATACTAAATAGGCGTCTCTATGTATGTGTCTAATGATTTATTATGAAAGAAAACTGCACGCCACGAGCTTGTAATTTTATTGGCCTACTGCATTTTCTATCCTGTAATTTGCTTAGTTAAAATGTGTATACTAAATAGGTCTTTAATTTAGACACTGCACATTCTGACCTAGTATATGATATTAAATAATTTATCTGTAAAAGGTAAATTGATTGGTGATTAGGCATGTTGTATGTTCTGAATACATAAAAGGTATTTTATGTTGCTCCTTTATGTAAATAATACGTTAAACCTTAAATGCATAATTTATTGCAATTGAAGCTGTGATTAAGTAGTTATTTTAACATACATGTTGAATTTTGTTATACTGTACTGTTGTAATGTACCTATTGCAGAACAAGTTCGATCGGTTTTACCCCCTTACTAGCTAGCATAATAGAATTTATATCGATCTAATAAAATTTCAAAATGGAGAACTACATGACGATACCTCAGATTCATAACCATTTTGTGATTTCCAAAATCATAGCAATGTCTTACTGTATGTAGGTATGTCTGTTTGTTTACGTTTAGTTTCTTTACATTCTTCAGGTACAGGGAATATTGCACACACTCAGCTTCAATGGCATATAGAAAGCAACATCTACACTGTTGTTGTATAGCTTTGAAACATACAGTTTTTTAGAGGATACGTGGACACGAACACATGCAAGATGCCGAATGCTTCTAAGGCAGGGGTGGTCTTAGTCGATCGCCTAAGACGGGACTGTCAATCGTGAAAGGAAATCAATTGGTTTGACATAATTAATATTTGAAATAAATAAGGTTGACATTATCAAATTATACCTACTGCAGATTTAGTTAATTTGACAGAAGAAATGAAAGCACAAACTTCTCATTATTTTTTGTTTCCTATTGAAATTAATTTTACCCATTTATAAATAATATATAAAAATCTATCTAATTATTGTTTTATTCATCGCTAGAACTCAGATTTTTTTAAAGTAAAACACTTCTGTAAACAAGTTGGCCACCCCTGTTCTACGGTATACCTACAATTACTTACTTAGTATTGTCGCTTCTGCTGTTTGATATATTCGGTATTTATATTTATTAATCTATGTGGAAAGAATTAATAAATAAATTTATTCAATTTCGATTAATCCATCTATAAATTCCAATAATAAATATTTACGATAATTTTAGACAAAATACGTCTGTGAAGATATATTCTAGCGACAACCGACTATCGATACTCTCAATATTAAAATTAACTACGTAAGTATTATATTTTCCTGTGAAACCTTATTTTTGTTACGGTTATCTAATTAAAAATGTCGTTGTTTCACGTTTCTGTTGAAATAGAAGTATCCGATTTTCCAAATAAAGGAATTAATTATGTTTTTTTTTAAAGATTATGCTTAAGTTTCAATATCTGGTAAACTAGAACCACTACCAAGGTTCCATTTCTCAGATAATGTCATAGGTACCTATTCATCGAAATTAAGGAAAATGTGTGAATACTTTTCATCTCGACAGTACCTACTCTGTATCTCCGCCTACCGCAGATTGAACACGGTAGTGTAGAAATACAAATTTAATTTAATGAAAGCTTTTTAACATTAGCGGAGTTCATATTTTTATAATTATTCGTTACAGTAAATAAATAATAGCGATCGCTTGCAATGAAAATGAGAAAATAATATAGTCTAAAATATTAATCTATTTATTATTATTCACATTATTATTTATTTATTACTTGATATATTATTAGCGCATTAATAAAGGGTGCATCATGATAGCATCCCCGTAATTTTAAAATTAAGTAGTAAGTTTATTCTTTAAAATATTGCGTTAAATATACGTAACAATTATTTCTTTAAATAATACCTATTAATCGATATTAATAAAGAATCTATGTGCAGTATATTATACCTCGTTAACACCACTATATTTCTATGCGCATCGATTTACGTTTTAAATTAGATAAGTATATATTATAGTGTTACTGAACCGTTGAAAAACTAGTTTTCATAGAATTATTACCACAGTAGTGTATTACTGTCTGTTAGGTGTTTTGTTAATTACGCACTAGAAATAAAAACTGGTACAGATGGTGGAAAAAATCGTTGAGCGTTTAATAATCGCTCGTGCGGAAAAGATTTAATGATCGAATTGTTGAATTATTTTATCACAATTAGCGCTGGACGGAGCGCTGGAATAACGTTTTGCTAAGGAACCCAAACATACTTGATGTCAGCGTATAACTTCACACTAAAAGGGCACAGGTCTTTGTGAATTGCATTAGGATTTCGGACTGTAATCCACCACGAGGGCCCAGTGCGGATTGGTGGATACACATACTATAGATATTTTTTTTATTTCTCGAGCAAGCGGGTTTCCCCACGGTGTTTTGTTTCACCTAGCGTTTTGTCAGCTAGTGATATTAAAAATCAGTAGGTAGGTACTTAAGTAGAAACTCAATGGTTATGGGTCGAGGATTTGAACTCACGTGAATCAAGCTTAGATATCTCTAGGCTATCAGCGCTCAACCCAAAAATAGCCCAATATCTATTTGTATTAATTTAGCTTCCTAAAAGAGAATGATTTTTTAGAAATCGGCCAAATTAAGTTTCTATTAAATTAAGTTATATTTTCAAATTAAATTTCGTATTTACTTAACAAGTAAACGTCCCTGTGAAATTTTTGTGTTTAATTAGAGATAGCGTTGAAAGTTACAAAGTTATAGAAAGTTCAAGGACAAATTAAAATATTTCTATAATAAAAAAAAAAAACAAATGCAAACTTGGAGGGAAACTGGCACCTTGCATGAAGCTGCCACTTTTCCACTTTCCAAAATATATTTTTTTTCAAATTTCAACAGGACTTTGATGTTAACTCTCCGAATTTTGGCCTCGTCGACCTTTGAAGTGTTCTTATACCTACACTTGAATGTTTTACTAGGCCAGTAACATTTTATAAATACAATAAAAATGAATCAGCTATTTAAAATTGTAGCCATAAACAATTTTGTTAACAATCTTTGGTGTCAGATTTCCTGACATAACCATAGTCTTAAATGCTTTGCAGTAGTAAGTAGGCAGGCCCTACTTTGAAAAGAAAAATACTTTGCAGTACAAATTCTTGTTTTAAATGCAGTAATTTGTACTACATTCATTAAAATTTGTACTTCAAGGATTTACGAGATTTGACATATCTTATGTAGACCAGCTGCAAAGTATGGGTACTTCCTAGCCCGACCATACTGCAATTGAAGGTGTACAAATAGAATTAAAAGGTTAATTGAGACTGATCCTG
Source organism: Sesia apiformis (assembly GCA_914767545.1). Classification (NCBI taxonomy): domain Eukaryota; kingdom Metazoa; phylum Arthropoda; class Insecta; order Lepidoptera; family Sesiidae; genus Sesia; species Sesia apiformis. The sequence goes on from OU611968.1 coordinate 5,882,525, forward strand.
CCAGGAAGTATGTATGGCACTATTAATGTAGTCATTTGAAACGTTTTCATTTTATGCTCTTTTTGTTTTCAGGGAATAAAAAAGGAATAATAAAAAGGCGACATAAAAACAGAATTCAAATACATATAAGAATATGTAGATTCTACATGTTGGGTACAGGAGAGAAATCAAATTACTTTCACGAATTTTACGACGTAATGAAGGAGGAACAAATTTGCGTGCGACATTTTATTTGCCTATATTTGGGCTTGAGTAATAAATTTGTCACTACTTGCGTGGCCGTGTCACACGATCATGTCGCATTGTTTTATTACATGCTACAAAATTGATATGTTTCTACTTACCAAGTATTCCCTCATGAAATACTTACTATTTTGTCCAATAAATAACCGTTTTTTCCGAGGGTTACATCAAAGTTTTTTGTTTTTTCCCCCATTGAAAACTAATATTATCATGGAATATATCAATCCCTATAAACACATAACTGAAAAGATGAATTATTATTTTTGTTTATAAAGAGAAAATAACGAAACAGTTATAAATCTTGATTGCAACTTTTAATTAATGCAAGATCACAATCCGACGGGTGCAGTTTGGATAAAAAATGCGCCTATGATATGCCACAAACCCTTCTTGGTATATACGGAAAATTGCTACGATTGCTACGATATACTTGATATTAAATTATACTTGAATACTAAAAAGAAGTTACTAAAATGTTTTTTATAGACTTATTAATTATTATAAATCAAAATGTAGTTTGTTTGTACAACATTTTTTGTAAAAACTGTAGAGCACATTTTATTTTATAATAACAATATAAAAACAGTATCTGCGGTTATTTTATTGTCCAGTATAGGTAAGCAATAGAAACATTCAACTAAAACTTAATAAATCATATTGAATGTCAGTCAAGGATGTCGACTAATTTGGTCTAATAAGTTCTTTGACCAATAATGCAATGAAATGCTTTAAAGGTTACGAGAACAAAATAATAAATGTGTAAGAAGTATTCGTTAAGAGATTCCACGTCAAATATTGGTGAAATATGTGGTACCCAGTAAGATTGACTTGTACAAATAAACGCTGTTAGGTTACCTCTTTTAAGTTATTATATTAGTATTACTAATTAAAACGACGTTCCTAATATAGTTTTCAGCCCTAGTTTTAACGACTTACCCTTGTATACACGTAGGTACTTAGGGGTTATTTAATTATTTCGCAAATCGTTTCACACACTACACTGAGTATACTATACACGTTCGTATGAGCACGATCACAGTAACGAGCAACGATGGTGTGCGCAGCGGAGCCGTACTGACCTGCCACTTTTGGTGATCACCATCTCGGTGCCCAGCTTGTGGAACTTCTCCCAGAGGTCTTTGCCCTCGAGTGTGACCTTGGGGTCGTCGACGACGCCGTCGTCGTCCGGCGGCAATGGCGCGTACGGCGGTGGCGGTTTCAGCAGCGGGCAAGGCCCTGAGAGCGCGGCAGCAGCGGCTAACGCGGCTGGCAAGTACGGGGGCGGCGGTAGCGCGCCCGCTGTCAGCAGTGCTGATACCGAGAAGTCGCTCGGCCGCGGTGCCAGCAGCGGGTGGAACGCGACGGCATCGCGCCGCTCCGCGCCCTCGAAGCGCATGCCCGCGCCGCCCGGGGCCCACGGCGCGCGCTCCACGACCGGCGTGCCCGACGGCTCCAGCGGTCGCGGTCGCGCCCGCTCATGCAACGTCCATAACGCGCCGGCCGGCGGCTCGTTCGCGACACTCGCTAACACACTCGTCCTGTGGCGACACCCGCTCGCACGGCAGGCGTCAAACGACTGGCCGCCGGCGGCGCCGGCTCCGACACCCCTCCCGCCGCGCGCCGCCCAATGGCGCGCCGAGCGGCGCCCCGCGCGCGCGCTTCCCGCGCGGCAGGCGGGGCCGCGCCGCCACAAGCGTTGTTTTTTCGTCGCCGGCGAGGTGTCCGCCACCGCCACACCTCGCGCGCCCGCGATCGCGCGGGGCTTGCGGGGCGCTCCGCTAATCTCGTTAATGCGGCGCGCGGGGGCGACACTCGCGACGGCCGCCGCCGCCGCCGCCTCCTTCTAATTGGACACGTTTCCGTCCGTTCATCAATTGAGCTCGTTACGTTCTCGCAATATCTTTTGTGCGGCAGCGCTAGAGCTGGCCCTCTATTGCGAGACCTCATCCGTTGTCTCAAAGACCTACATCTAACTAACGCACATAACTACGCACGCTGTTCTTTGACATTGCGATAGCTATATCCCTTTGATGCTTTGCCGCAATAGTTAATAGGTATAACTGAACATTTTAGTAGGTACCTATACTTATATGTCGGTTTGGTTAGGTGCCCTAGACTAAGTGTATGTCTAAAAAGTTTCTAGGAGCAATTCAAAGAAAAGGAGCAGATTTAAACAGTAGCCATGTTTTTCAGACAAATTGTAATACTTGCTTGTTATACTTATCTAATACTTTCTCCACTAATAGTTTTTCTAAGTATGTGACATTCGAATCGATTTTTAGCTGTCACTAACTCAAGCGTTTTAGCTCAATAATTCATCCCACACCGCCCGCCTGGTAGTTAATATTGCAACGCGGTAATTCGATAATTTGTTTTTGTATGGTACCATATACTAAAATGTTACAATTATACCATACAGCGACGATTATCACACACTGTTGTAAAAGTAGTGCCGTAATACCAATCAATTACCGCAATATCGCGTTACCATAATAGCGACCGGTACCTATTTATATAGCGTGACCGCGTCTGTTTGGGATAGCCTTTAATTTACCTACGCTTGCTCTTGGTAGGTACCTAATTCGGAATTTGTATTGTGACTAAGTAATGTTTTTTTCTTTTAGACGCCATTTGATTTGAGTATTATTAGAATGAAGAGAGAGAGGAGAGGCGTAGGTATATCCAGCAGTGGGGAGACACAGGCTGATGGTATCTATGGTATAATGAAGAATGTGGAAAGTAGTTTGTTTGGGCAGAACAAGTAAATAAACAGTGTTAAATTAGGTAATTCGTTTTGGGAAGTAGTAATCATCTACGTTAACAATTTTAAGCTTTTATTAGCTTCTATGCTTTATAGAGTTTGAGCTATTTTACAAAACAAGTTTCTTATTTGAAGTTGCATTCATTACCTATTAAGTATTATTTAGATTAAAAAATCGGACTATTGCCTTGGTAACATAATGTAGGTACCCATAGGTGGATATAAAATGAAATTAAATAAATTTGTAAGCTTTTTCAAAATTCAAAATAGGCAATAGGTAAGTGGGCAATTAGGTACACTATTTAAGTGTAGGTACCTATTTACATAAGCCCTCGCCGCCGTCGCCTGGTTTACTGTAAGAAAAATAGAAAATATATAGAAAATGATTATTAGATAAGTCGCTCAGCAGGCTATGGAGAGGGCTAGGCCCTACGCTCGCAGTTTCATTTCGAAATAAGATTTGCCTAAATACGAAAGGAAAAGATTTGCCAGAGAATTATAGTTACCTACCTACATAGTTCATAGAATCAGCGTGCTGCATTGGCAGTAGACAATAACTTGCCGTGGGACCGATAACTGATGTCGGTCCTCCAGTCGAGTCGATGTCGAGAAGAGTCCTCAAAAATGGAGGCCACGTACCTACCTACCGGGAAGCGCAGGGTGGGACATCCTTCTGCCAGGTAGACCCACGCGACGACTTGAAGAAGTTCTTCGGTGACTTGAAAGAGGTTAGACTTGAAGAAGGTTTTTTCTTTCATGCATTAAGCTACGACATGGGGCTCTTCAGGAAAGCTATGAATAGAATTCTGCAAGGCGCAAGGTCTGATACCGCTTCCAAATCCCACATGATGTTGCAGGTGTCCATGGGTAGCGGTGACCATTTGATTCAATATCTTCAAAACGAGTAACATTTTTATTCAACATTGTAAAATAATATTCGTTTTATAGTAGGTACAATAATCTCAAACAACATTCGTTAATGCTAATTTAGAGTCAAAGTCAAAATCTTTATAATAATTTGTAAGACTTTTGGGCATATAGGACTTTTTGGCTAGAACCCGAGAAGTAAAGTGAAGTTTTTGTTTGATTATTAGGTATAAGACATGTACTTATGTTTGGTTAGAATTGTATTGTAAAAGTGTATTGTAGAGTTATTGTAAAAATTGTGTATTGTGAGATTTGTCGTTTATTGAACTGCAAAGTTCCTAGTGTTAGTGCATAATGTGTGTGCTAATTAAATAAAAGCGTGAGACTGCATTTTGTTTTGTTCTTCCAAGCAGTGCAACTTTGTCTTCAGTAAACCTACTATCACGTTACTGAGCGACGCCTACTTCGACGGGACTGAACAATGACGTGATAGAAACAATTCTGTTTTATAATTTACTGTGTGGACCAATGGCTATGCCAGAATACAAATCAATTAGATGAAAAAAAACTTCATAATCTGTGTCAGTACAATTTTTACTAACATACCTAATTAATGAAATATTATCCCTATAACCAAATTGCTTAAATCTTTGATACAGATTCTCTTAAGGTACCTATGTTCCAATTTATATTAAATGTTACCCTCCTATAGGTAGGCACTTCTTCGTAAAATTAGGGGCCTACAAATGGGCATTCTCCTTGTGACCTAGATCTAAAGTTATGATTGTGAAAATCAGATTAAAAATTGTTTAGGTTTTAAAAATATCTTTATATTTATGATAAAAGTGATAATGGAAGTCTGTACACACACACTTTGCTATCAATTGTATTAGTATATCTAATTAGATAGATTGCATGTCACTAAAATCATAGTACCTACCTACCTAACAATTACTAATTAATTTAACAATAAAAGTTATACCTAGGTACCTACCATGTACCTACCTAATACTGTATGGTAGATATTAATTACTACTATGAACAACTATTATAATTATTATATTATGTATTATAAATACCTGTTATATATTATTGTAAGTATACTTACTACGTGCCGATGTTATTGAAATCTTGGCGCGAATAGGTACGTACGCACCGGAACTTTAATAATTTTATATTATACTTTTTGTTATTATTTTATGTTACCGTATCTTTCCTTTTCGGACGGCCATCGGAGATATTTGAAAATACAATTATTTAATTTGTATTCAAATAAGTAGGTATAACTGCTTTCACATATCCACATTTTCCAATTTCCCTCATAAGAAGGTTGTTTACTAGGAATTACTATTTCATAAATTAGATATATAGGTATCTAACTAAAGTAAATTAAATATAAGTACCTATACCTTATATTTACATAATAGGTAGGTAGGTACCTATTGGGTAGATATAGATTAAACAAAATTAATCAGGAGCTTTTTACAAATAGTGACGAAATAAGATTAGCATAATGATTCAACTCGTATTAATTTATATTATAGATTTGCGATTTTCTCATCCATGTATTCTGTGACTTTATACACTTTTAAACAGTGCATAGTTTTTATATTGTAACAGCGCCACCTTTCAACGAGTAGCAGTAAACAAAACCAGAACGGACCTAACGCTTAAAACAAGTATCCCTGAGCTGCGCTAAGAAGATAGTTGTGAGTTGTAACATTATCTGAGAAAAAGGATTTATTGTCAGTTCTTTATAGTTACCTGAATTTCAGAATTTTGTGAAAACTTACAGCTAAACTAGAGTATTATTTGTATTTATTCATCATCTGCAAAATTTTCGGGCTCAATCCTGGGCAAAGTGGGTCCCTCCCTACCCACTTTGCCTTTGTGCCTTCGCCTTTTTTCCGAATCTTTTTTCATAACCTCAAAAATATTTCTATTAATTCTGTGAAAATTTTAACAAATTATAGATTTATAGCGTATACGGAACCAGAGATAGGTATATCTATAGCTTATATTGGTATAGTATCAATAAGTAAATTTAATAAAATATTGATACATCACACGCCACTTATGTTTTTAAATCGGTCAAAAAATATTTTCATTCTTACACGCCTCTGTCCTTATTCGTAATCGTAACTAACCGCTTTCGCTCGGCTATCCGGGCGGGGACGGCTATCCGGGCGGGGAGCGGACGGGAACTATCCGGCAAACCGGCCTTTTTTTTGTCGGAATGTTTAAATTCTTGTGGCCCTAGTGGCCTTTCAAGAGTCACCGGTCGTGCTCAAACCGGCCAAAATCAGTTTAGTACTTATATATCTTATATATTTAAAAACATAAAAAAAACTTATATATCCGCCATTAAAGAGCCTACCTGCTTTGCCTAGGGTACCCTCTTTGTGCTCCTTTGCCCCAATTAAGAAAATATGCCAAGATAACCACTAATATTCAATAAATAGTTAGGTAGGTACCTTGTTAAATTATTCTATTATATATTTTCGAAGTTTCGAACTCGACGAAGGTGGCAGACAAGCAAACAGTCCACGTGATGGTAAGTGAATACTGTCGCCCATAGACAACATTAGTCCAGAATAACAAACGTTGGCACGTCCCCGGATGCGCTGCCTACCTTTAGAGATATAGGAATGGATTTGGAGAAAGGATTGGGAAAATGGGAAGGGAGAGGATGGGAATGGGCCCTGGCACATCTCACTCACTACCGAAACACATACGTACATTGGGGAAATATGATAAAGTGGGAAATGCAGTACATTTCAAGGTAGTCTTCTGTGAGAGAGGGGTAACGTGGCCAGTCGAGTACGCCCAGAGGCTGTTGGATTGTAGCGTGCACTCTACCCCTCCCTATTATATGTCCATATTATATGTATCCTATGTTTGTTGAAATGTTTAATTTAGTCATGGATGTAAATCATAAATTAGGATTTCGTTGTTATGTAAGGTTAACTAATAATTTAAACTTATTTCTTTACCATGTTTTTGTAAAATATTTCCTGTATCTGTTTTTGGAACTTAACTTTTACAAACCAACACTTGAATCCACCAGACAATTTGAATCTACATTTCAAATAAAGGCCACCGCAGACGAAGACGGAAGAGGAAATATTGAATAATTGTAACATCTCGAACCCTCACCACAATGACATCGAATAATAACCGACAAATCTCTTTACTAAGCTTGTCGGCAGCAACTTCATCGAAGTAAAACGATCGAGGACTGCGAACTTTTCGTTAGAGAATTTTAAATTCCTTAGAGCGACAAGGTTGTAAAGGTACGAAAGGGGGGCAAAGATAGGATAATAAGTGCGCCTCAAAAGAATATCGGGAAATTCGGTTATAGGCTTTCCTTTTGGCGTGGGGACGGGGAAAGGTGTTTAAACACTCAAACCTCCGAAAATGTGGGGGTCTTTTATAGCACCCTCGAGTTGAGTGTCTTGATTGTAAAAATGTTAAATTTGGAAATGTTAGATTTGCAGTAGATATGATTCATGTTTTAATTCGACGATGGAAACATTACGGCTCGCCAGAAAATTATTCGTGCATGAATTATAATTGAATTATATCTAATAAAGAATCTAAGGTTGACATCTTAATAAAAAATCATAATTATAGTTAGGTTGTCTCATCTGTATTTTCAAAGTGTTGAAACCGAGTGTGTGAATGATAATTATGAATAAGTAATGAAACGTTAATTTTCTTCGCGAAAAAATCTTTTTTTTATAGAAAGAAGGCGACAAACGAGCATACAGTCCACCTGGTCTAATGGTAAGTGGATACTGTCGCCTATAGACATTCGCGATGCATGCCAACATTAGTCCAAAATGACAAACTTTGGCACGCCCCCGGATGCGCTGCCTACCTTTGTTGATGAAAGAATGGATTTGGAGAAAGGGTTGGGGACGTGGGAACGGATAGGATGGAATGGGCTCTGGCATATCTCACTCATTACCGAAACACGTACCTACATACACTGGGGAATATGATAAAGTGGGAAATGCAGTACATTTCAAGGTAGTGTTCTGTGAGAGAGGGGTAACGAGGCCAGTCGAGTGCGCCCAGCGGCTGTTGGATTGCAGCGTGCACTCTCCCTCTCTTAGTCTGACGGGAGAGAGATATTGATGTTGACTTTCTTCAAAGTTAACCGAAACGTAGAATGGAAACAGACGTCTAATGTGATGTGTTGTTATTAGCTTGGATTTGTGTCCCACTGTTGGGCGAAGGCCCTCTTTATGTCAGACCGACCTGTTCAAAATACAATGCTCCACCAAGTTTTGTGGTATGCATCTAAGTCGTCCCGCCATCTCGTCCTCGATCCGTCTCTACGTCGGTGTCCATCCTCTGGCATCCGATTTTCACGTTCATGCCACACACACCAATTCAACAGTGAATAGGATTTTGCAAGGTCGGCGGCGCACCCGCATACCCCCTGGTGTTGCAAGTGTCCGTGGGCGGTAACACTTATAATACGTGGGACCGCTTGCTCGTCCACCCACTGGTCTATAAAAAGAAAAAAAAACATAAATTATAACAGTCTTGTAGTCATTATTGTCAATTGATTGTAAAACTGACATCTTATTTCTTTTAATGGAATTAATTTCAAATGTTTTGATTAAATTTGACTAATTAATTGACTAATGTTCTATAATAATTTTATATTTATTTTGCACGCCAATTCTGGCAAATGTGACGAGCATGTACCTAATTACCATCTATTACTCACATTGCTAATAAATGATTTGATTGATTGTAAGCAGCCGAAACTACGATTTAAAAAAATGCGTAATTACATCTAAATTCCCGTCCATTCGTATCCGCCTTTTATGTTCACACGTAGCAATAACAATGTGTATGACAATAATCATTAGTACCTAATTGCGTTACCGTCACTAAGGACTCTCGGCCGTTCTGACCGGCCTTATAACTGGCCAGTAATTTTTATGGTGGTTATTCGAAGAAATCCGCTTGGGTGGCCACGTAAACCTCACCAACGCAATCGTACAGCTATATTAACTTTTATAACAAAGGGGTTAGAGGCGTTTTTAAAGAATCGTGTTTATGATATAAGTTGGTGTGATCGTCAGTTTTGAGTAACAACGCTCGTTTCGAATAGCTAGCGTTTTATTGGTAGGATAAAAGGTTTTTTTTTTCAAATGCTATGTGATGGGAAATGTTTATTAACCTGTACAGCTTGCTGGTATGTGAACAAACACTATTTGTACGTTCGTTACGTGAGAGAAAGATTTACAATGTGGATTTTCTTTGCCATTTTCTAAGGAATTAGATAGTTACATGGATTTTATTGCGGAGACTTCCGCCTCGCGACATTGGTGGTTCCATATTTACCTACATTCTTAATAAACTTGTGTGCTTTGCATCCATCTATGAATTATCTATGACCTACTGATATCCACTGATACTGATATGTAATTTGATTCTTATCCACATACATACCCTACCATACAATCAGCCTATTTCTACTGCCGGTTATAGATCTCTCCCAAGGTTCTTCATGCTCTGCTACTGTACTGCTCTTCTCATCCAGCCCATACGGGAGATATTCTCTAAGTTGTAAAGTCACCAGGACTTCCCATACTGTAATTTTTATACTAATTTTGTGTATTTCATTTATTTTTTGTTGTTAGTTGTTTCACATGATTGTTTGTTAATCTATTAAGGTCAAATCTTGCAAGTAGATTTTAACCCACTTCTACTTATAGTACCTACTGCCTTGAAATTTTGCACATGAGTATAAAACCGATAACAGTACAATAATCTGATGACCTGGACCCGATGCTATACCTAGTCAGGAAGGACAACATACCGTGGAACTCCTCAACGCCGAACGGTAGACATGTCGTATTTGGGCTCGTTTGGCTCGGAGTTTCAATGACAATGCATTAGTGCCATGACCTTGACCTAATACTGCACCGAAGAAGGCCAGCACACTATTGACCTCCTCAACGGCGAACAGTTGAGACGTCGTGTTTGGGCTCGTTTTGATGGGCTCGTACTAAAGTTTTTGGAACTTACAGAACACTGAAAAGGAGTAAATAAATTAAACGTAAAAAACAGCTTTTATAAAAAGGCACGAAAATCAGATAAAATTATTAACAAATAATAGTAATAATGACTTGTATCTTAATTTAAATCATTTTAGGAAAGCATATTTTTAAAATGTTCTTTTTTAGTTTAATTTTCATTTCTAGCAGATACTCGTACTATCCTATCCAGTTTTCTCAAAAATGGTGATGTAATAGTATATCGTTAGATTATTATTATTGAAATCTCTAAATTTATGACATTTCATATTCGTGTGATTTTGGGTAGTTTTGCAATAGATAGAGGTAGGTACTGATTGTGAAAATAATTATTGATATAGCTACATATGTATGAACAATAGGCTTTTAGAAAGGGCATACATAAGGCTGGAATCTACTAATCGATCAGTTAATGATTCATAATTATTGATTATGGTATAGGCATAATGACATTTACACCGCGGAGGTGAATCATTGGTAGATAATTGGCATCTCTGTGTAAGTCACCTTTTTCTGTAGAAAGAAGTCCTTATTTGAGAATATTCGCCATATTACCAAGCCTTTTTTCTAATTCTTGACTACATGAATATCAAGTGTATGCAGATATCTATGAAAGTATGAGCAACAGTATCCTCTATACCACCATGAGGACTGTCTGCTCGTATGCCAGCTTTTTAAATATAAGAATTCCTGATGGAACTCAAGACTCTTTAGTGAGCCCAGTTACACACATTAAATTAATTGCAATTACGAAATATTTCATTTTTTATTACTCTACAGTTAATGATTGTTAGATTCTTACCTACCTTTCTAATTCCTATGTAGGTATGATTATGAATAGTTCTTACAGTATACTTGCATCACGAGAGAAGCTTTGATATATTCTTACTGCTATCACGCATCGGTACTCCGGTGTAGGCCTCTTCAGCCCTCTAGGGAACCAACAGGGAGGGCTCTATCGCTCTAAGAGGAACGTACGTGCATAATTACAGTTAAAAAAGAACTAAATCATTATCCATCCCTTTCTTTTGTAATAAAGTTCTTTGAGAAAGAAAGGGTTCGGCAATATTATCGCGAATGCTGGAGAGCGTTTTAAGATTAAGGGGGGGTTAGTTTAATTATTTCGGTATTAGTTTTATTGCTATTAAGGTATATACGCATATATTTAAAAGTACAGATTGCAGTAAAAGGTATTGCATTTCCCACTTTATCTTATTTACCTCATGCACGTAGGTACGTGTTTCGGTAGTGAGTGAGATGTGCCAGAGCCCATTCCCATCCTATCTCTCCTCATTTCCCAACCCTTTCTCCAAATCCATTCCTATATCTCCAAAGGTAGGCAGCGCATCCGGGCGCGTGCCAACGTTTGTCATTTTGGACTAATGTTGGCATGTATCGCGGATGTCTATGGGCGACAGTAGCCACTTTCCATCAGGTGGACTGTCTGCTATTCTGCAGCCTTCGTACATAAAAAAAAAAGCAATCATGTAATGCTTTGGTCGAGATCCGTGTAGAGAAAACCTGAGTAATAGGAGTCAACAGAATTCCACTTCACTGTTCCGCTTGCCTGCTGTTAATTATTATATCTTTTTAATAACAAAACGATGTATCAACATTAACTTTCATATTATCACCCGATGTTAAATGTACCCACGGGATGTTAAGTCACCATATCTAATCCATGGACACCTGCAATACCAAGAGGATTACGTGTTGCTTAACTTACAACTCAGTTGAAGATTCTCATGTGGTAATTTAGCGGAGAGACTTGAAAAGGTAGAATTCCATAACTTCAATATCACAATTTCATTGAGATAATAGGTATATTTAATCTGCAAATATCATACCGTTCCAACCGATTGGTTTATTCAAAATTATACCAAAGCAATATATTTATTTAGGTGGCAAGAAATCTTGTATTTGTGAAATCTTGTGTCCTGCAAAGTATTTGTTCCAAATATTTACCCAATAGTCCACCTACCACCATAATCGTCACCATAAAAATCATAGACACCTTTGAAACAATTGTACTCGTATCAACCGTTAGTCTAATAGATTCTTCACTAACTAGATACTAATTAAAACAATGTTCTAAAGTAGGTATGTCTACATGTCTACATTGAAATATACCTAAATCACACACACACACACACACACACACACATATATATATATATATATATATTGTTACACATACGTAGATGAGTCCCCAAATGGATGCGTATCGGGAAGCGCAGTGTGAGATTCTCTCCGGCCAGGTGCCAGGTAGATCAACGACTTCAAGAAGTTCGTCGGTGGTAGTTGGATGAGAAGAGTCGAGGATCATGTGTGGTGTCGAGCCTTGGAAGAGTAGTGTCCATCCAGCAGTGTAGGCTAATGGTATGCTAGGTATACATACATATCCATTGATGCCAATGACGAATACAACAATTATTAGATATATACAATTATCAAAACTATACCATTAGTTGTATATTAATGAGGGGTGATTTAATTAATTTACGTGATTTAATGAGGGGAAGAGTGCATGCTGCACTCCAACAGCCGCTGGGCGCAGTCGACTCGCCCCGTTACCCCTCTCTCACAGAAGACTACCTTGAAACGTACTGCATTTCCCACTTTATCTTATTTCCCTAATATACGTACGTGTTTCGGTAGTGAGTGAGATGTGCCAGAGCCCATTCCCATCCTATCCCTCCCCATTTCCCCAACCCTTTCTCCAAATCCATTCCTATATCTCCAAAGGTAGGCAGCGCATCCGGGGGCGTGCCATCGTTTGTCATTTTGAACTAATGTTGGCATGTATCACGGATGTCTATGGACGACAGTACCCACTTACCATCAGCTGGACTGTATGCTCGTCTGCCGCTTTCGTCCATAAAAAAAAATATTACATCTTGATGGATGGATGTATTCGTCATATTTGGCGGTCAAAAGGTTAAGAAGGTATTAAATTAGCATAATAGGTTTAGCTAGATACCTATTATTAGCTATGTACACAGCCTAAGTGGTCAATTATAAGATTACCTGCTTACACACGGTGGCTCCCAGTTCGTGTATCAGACCTTCTCATTTTAAAGCCTTATCTTACTAATTAGATTGAAAGATGTCGTAACTCACAAACCGGCTTTTTAGTGCAGGCCTAAATGAGGTTTAAATAAACATTTATGGTGCCTTTATCATATTATATGTTAATTACTTCCAATTTTAGCAAACAGGTGTAAAATCAGTTACCTACAGTACCTATATCTGAGACATTATATAACAAAAAGGACCTTACTGTCGATATGGATCTATTGATTTTAGCTATTATGTTACTTAAATTGCGTTATTTTAAGATTCTATTTAGATTGAATTATTATTTTTAATACAAGACAATTGCATAATAGGTATATGTTATTTATCAAATTTTATAAAAGCGTTTTCATATATAGAAATCTGGAACCGACAATAAATTTTCTTAAATAATGTGTTACATTAATATTTTCAGTGAATATCTGACATCAGCGCCATCTGGTGTAGAGTGGCAGTAAAGTTTAACAAATTTTTAACGAAACTCCTATCTAGGCACCTTTGCCTAGATTCGTGCCCTTGCACGAAATATCTGTTAACACATCCGTCCTCTTTTCGCAGGACACTGTTCGCTTTTGAAGGGCGTTCGGGGATGTCCGGCGGACTTTTCAAATGTGCCCGGGGGTTTTAAGAAGTGTGTAATTACGACGACGACGGTGACAGGTTGTATTAAACAATTGCAGATTGTCAATTAGACTGGTTTATGTTTTTATGCTTAATACGTCTAAGGGCAGAAAGTTTCCAGATACACCTACTTATCTGGCTAATCACTTAGTCAATACAAATAAGTTAATTGTATTAAATTTGTATGAAACAATAAACAAATCGTATGAAATTATATTGTTGTAAAAATGCAAGTATCAATCTTACCTAAAATTATTTGTAAACATTGCAATAGAAAACCTTAGTTTAGGTAAACTTTCAGACAAAATGGAAATAAGTACCTAGGTACTTAAGTTAGAAAGCTGGTCTATCAAGTAGGAATTCACTTAGAATTTTTGCCACACTTTTTCTGAATCGCCCGACCTAAAATTCCACGACACTGTCAACTTCATCAAGACTCAAGACTGAGACGCCGTTAAAAAAAGATAGAAAATTCCATTTCTAAAAAGTTTCGGCGCGTTTCAATCCGATGCCAACTTACTTTCAAATTAGACGTCTAAAACGCGAACAAAAAACGATCTATTCGATACAAATATTGCACACGACGACGGCGGTAAAACAAGTAAAAATAAAGGCGGCTGACATTCTATTTTTCTTTGAAAGGAGCCTGCGCGCGCATTGTGTCTTCACTGCGCGAGCGCACAAAACGACCAAGACTTAGCGCTCGCCGCGCCACGGTGAGCGAGACAGACACTTGCGCGCTGTTTTGATGAGAAAGAAATAGCTATATTAAGGGCGTTCCGTCATTGAATTTCACAGCCAATTAATGTTCAGTGGGCTTCCAAATGGGAGGGGCCAGTTCGATCCAAGCTAATAGGGACCGACCTAAAATGATCTATAGATCGCTGTGCCGGCGCATACTGCATTGTTATCGTTAATATTGTGAATTATTTTATATCCACGTGTGATGGCTGAATAATTTATACATTTTAAAAAGGTTTTTGGATTAGGTGACTCGTCGCGAAAGTGTTTTTTAATACCTATAGCTAAAGATTATCTATTTTTCTAAAAATCAACATATTTAGACAATTTGTAGGTTGAAAAGTACGTAGACTTTTCAATCTAAACCTATAGCATAAAGTAACCAAACGAAATAACAACGGGAAGCCTTTCGCAGATCTTTTAGGTTCACTTACATTTATGCTTATATGCTTATATTTATGCCTCTAACAAGACTTTAAGTAAATTTGAGCCTTGAGCTTCCTCGTGTATTGCATGTGAAGGCGTCTCTACTACAGGATACAAAAAGATTTACAAATAACAATGATTCATGTTTGACAAAAATGGATGTTTAACAAACAGTCAAATTCTTTCTAATTCTAATTCTGACTTTCCTGTCCGCCATCACCCCGCTCACAGCATCAATCTACTACAAGTCTGTGACTTCAGAGTTGCACCCAGTATCAGGTATTTAGGGAGGACAGTCTCATTGCTTATAGAATTTATTTCCACTCTACTTGATATTAAGTAGGTATCTACTTATTATGAGCGAGACTTCAAGCATGATTAGGTTTAAATCTAAAGTCTTGCATGCCTCGAAATAGCAAATGATAAGATGATTTTATATGTCGTGCATAAAGCATAAACAAATTGTAGGTAGGTACTGCATCAGTGTAGCCGCCCTATTGTGTATCTAATACCTAGGATTCCTAGGTATTAGATACACAATAGCGCAAGCTAAATCCTCAAAATTCCTCACTGTTATTATGTTCCCTAATTTCTCACTTTATTGTATATTGTTAAACTGTTATCTGTAATAAGTGAATTATCCTCATTGCTACTTAGTGGTGCATTTATCTGGGGAACCTCTAGATAGATAGATAAATGTGGTGTGGTTCAAATCAACCAGTCATGAAGGCAGAAACAGAAAGAATCAATTATGTAGGAATTTAAACCTCTTTCTGTAGAGCTCGCTACCTCTTCTGTCTTGGTGCTCAACACGTGAAGGCGTATTCATTCCACCACAATGGACAGGCAAAGAGGCAGACACCTTAATTAGACAGCGTTAACAAAAGACGGATAGAACAATGGCAACCATAGAATAGATCTTAGGACTATTTGCATGGGTAACATGTTATATTGTTACTAGCCTACTTCAATTAGTTATTACAATCAAGTATATTCAAGTACCTACTTACACTTGGTGGCGAAAAGGAAAACATCTCTAGGAAGCCACAACTATATGGGCCTGCATCAGTATATATCTATAGGTACTAATATTATAAACGCGAAAAAGTAACTCTGTTACCTTTTCACGGCTAAATTACTGAACCGATTTTGATGAAATTTGGTACGGAGATAGATCGAAACCCAGGGACGGACAAAGGGTACTTTCCAGGGATGGACTTAGGGTACTTACCGCGATAACCGAATTTCACGCGGGCGAAGCCGCGGGCACAACTAGTAGCCAATATATATCTCATATCGCCAGCCTACCTAAACTATCTGGGGTATGCAATATGCATAACATCCATCGAGCTACATTTTTCTTTATACAGTGTATTCATTTGAAACATTTGAGACTACGTGCTGGATTTTGTCTCGAAACTCTCTCGAGGCATGTGCCGGATGTGCCTTGTAGTCCGATATTTAAGCCGGTTGAGCCATACGAAACAGAATGGCCATTGCGTCGTGGCCAGAATGGAACCTACTCTTTACTTTAGAAAACTATCAGTACAATATAATGTTTAAGATTTTCACTTTTTTTACACACAGTTAGCTACTATAGACGGATATACGATTATTATTATAACTGTCAATTTTTAAGGATTGTTAAAATGTTTTGTTTGATATGAACTATAAGCGAAAAAAGGTGAATAATTCTACGTAAGTACCCACTTATATCAAACATGAGTGAAAATTAGAGGTTACTTTGAATTATATCGTAGGTAGGTACATATTTATTTCTATTTCTTATATAGCCTGATTTCAAATATATTTTTTTCAAATACCTAAAAATGAAAACCGATATATATGTCTGTTTGTATTTGAACTCAGAAATGTGCAATTACGTACAATTTAATTATTGTGCTTCATGGATTCTGGCAAAGAGATAGCCATGAAAGGTTTTAAACTATAAGATCAGCTCCATTTTAAGAGTCACGTTTGAAGACAATACGTAGGTTATCATACAGAATCTATGATATACATTGACTTAAATGATTAAAATAGTAGGTACCTATGCCTATGAGTTTATAGGAGTATAACTAACTTTTGTCTACAAGCATTGATTGATTGTTACCTAGATTCAAAGCTACTCCACTGCATTCTGTGTACTCTCGCGTCTTTGTTACTGCTGTCTATTATTTAATTGTAATGTATGTATGAATAAAATGTATTATGAACACATCTATCAGAACAGGTACCTACTGTTGTTAGACATGATTAGACATACATAAACTGTACAAAACAAACTAACAAACGAGTTTATTACAATTCCTTATTGTAAATTGCGAACTTTATGCCACTAATTCTCTGTAGGTTAGGTATTTATTTAAAAGCAACTATTTCTTCGTTTTCCTACTAGAAAACAATTTCACCCGGTTCAATAGATAATTTTTGCATAGTTGCATACCTTAACTTTACTAAATGTTACTATTGTTTCAAAGAAACGAGTTATTAATTTTATAAACTGTTGGAAATAAGTAATAATGATATTCCTTACAGCCTAATCTATATTTAATGTTAAATAATTGTTACTACATTTTCTATTAAAATTTATAATTTTGAGCAAGCAAACCTGTACCTATCGTTGAACACGGCGCTTTACCAGAAACTTTTCATTTGTAGGCGTTATATATAGTAATAATATAGCCAGCCCTCCATATTGATTAACTAATGTTGGATGAGTTTAAGTTCAACCCTCAGAAGTTAATAATTTGCAATAGCCGCAAAAAAAATTGAGACTTATATAAAAAAGCGCAAACAAACATTGAACAGAAAGACAGTTACAACAAACTTCAAGAATAATAATTGTCAATTAATCAAATATTAAATGTAAAAAATCAATTGGCTTTCATGACCCGTTTAGTGCAGAGGATATCCTAGGTCCGTATATATGTATATATATACATATATTATTAGTGTCCTCATCTGTATACAGTAAATTTTGATAGTTCCTTAGTAGAAAGAGATTGCTCGAATCTCATCTAAGTGTAATACATCACATAAAGAGTCAACGTAGGTTTAGACTGATATTTTTATGATTATGTTCCTATTCAAAGCCCAAGTTACGGAAACATAGGAAGGTACAGAAATTAATGTAACACAGGACTGTGATTTTCTTGTTAATAAAAGGCTCATGTGCTCGTGACACGCGCGCCTCAAAAATTATCATATCTTACAAGGCAAATAAGAAATGTCATATCAGTCATTGATTAAAAATCCGCATAATAATGTGTTATTATGCTATTATTGCATATAGACTAGAAATTGGATAATGAAATGTGGGTCCGTGAAGGAGTTTATTTACATCGGTAGTTACAAAATTATTTATAAATAAAAAATCAAAAAATATGTTTTATTGATTATGAAAAATTCCAACGTTAGTCGTAATAAATCAGTGCAATATTAAAAATATACATTGCTTGTCACGAATTAGCATTCTAGACGTCAATATAATATAAATACCTACGTAATGTTTTTGTAATGCCACCATGCAGATTATTAATTACGTGGTACACAGAGTGACTGTCAACAAGAACGACAACCTTAGGTCACGCCCCTCTTGTCGTCAATTAGCACAATTACCGATTTTACCCACTGTGAGTTTTTAAAGACAGGTAATGGGGTCCAGAAACAAAGACGAACATTAGCTATCAAACGAAAAAATATTTATTTTAAAACCCGAAGTAGCTAGGCTGCCTGGTATTTTAAAATAGATAAATAGTTCAAATAATAGTTGCGATTAGATCAAAGTTATAAATGTTATAAATGGGTCATCAATGTTATAAAACTTTTATTATTAAATCAAAAACAGAAAGCTTTAGTGTTTTATTATCTACTTATTTTCCAAATTTCAAAAAGAAATAGTTGGTTGCTGATTATTTCTTGTGTTATTATTGTGATCTTTTTAAGTTATTTATGTTTCAGAAATATATGTTTTATAAATCATATTGTCACACTCGTCGAAATTGTCATTGAATTATGCTTCCAGATGGAATTTTAGAGTCACAACACAAATGCAAAACATGGGGTTTTGTTTATCAGAAAATCGTTTAAAACGCGATTCGGGTATTTATGTAACAGACACAAAAAGAATAACGTTCTGTAGTCATTTTTAACTTGTCAAAATAAATGTGGGCGTTTCTATACTCAATGATCGTATACGGACTTTGATCCTAACAGATGCACAATAATTTTGGAGCCTACCGAATTCCAGTAGGCGGTCCGCCTGTGTGTCGATTCGTTTCTCTATCCGGCGGTCTACGTCTGTCTCTTCTGGGATAAATGTTCAGATAACGCAAATTAGTTAACTAATATTAGTGAAGAGCAATAAAACTAAGCAAGTCCGTGACGTGGAATGGCCACTTTTGTCCTATCCACACTATCTACCACGCTTATGACAGAGATTGTGTTGTGTCATGTTACTTGATATACAAGTCAAGTTCAATCAAACAACAAAAGCTTTGTTAATATAGTTACGCATATAGTCAGTTAGTCATTTATGTTTTGCCCCCCTTGACTTTATGTAAGTACTTTTAGCAGTCGGGTAAAGCCTACTTTTGACTAGCTATTATTGAAGTAAATATTATGTACCTACCTATATTCTTTTATTTTCGTGTTTACCTATTCAGTGGAATATTTTATTGTGTGTCATTAAATACATATTTTCACTAGCGACCCGACCTCGCTTCGCTTCGGTTTAGAAGTTTTTTTTTTTTTCAAAATTTCACTATAAAATATAGCCTAGCAATTAAACAACTTTGAACGGTTTAAATCGCGTATATTTGACATTATTTTTATCCCGACGTTTCGAACACTTTGCAGTGGACGTGGTCACGGGGTGACTAATTGATTTTATTTGTCACTTGAGTTATTAAGAAATTATTTGGTCTACCGTCTGAAATTTTTAGAACTACCGTCTGGATTTTTTAATCATAACATTCCCTATGCACGCAGTATTCACTCACGGTGTCCAGAGGTCTTGCAGTATTGCGTTGGCCTTGGGATTTAATTAATTTAATGACTGGATCCCAAGCCGGTGGTACTTGCCAACCATCTTCTCTATTGAAATTTGGGTGTTTCTTGATTTCAATAGCCTCGCGTAACATTCTTGGCATGAATCGGGTCTCTCTAGCGAGGATTTGTGGATTATCAAATCGAATGTAATGGTTGTCCAGAGCATGTTCACAAACTGCAGACTTGGTCGAGCGTCTGTTCTTCATGTCAGCTATGTGTTCTTTTATCCGGATACCGATGCTCCTCTTTGTTTGCCCAATGTATGATAACCCGCATTCACAATCAAGCTTGTAAACACCGGTCTTAAAAATCTTCTTGTGCGGCTTGAAGTAAGTTTTAATTGAAGCTCGTCTTAAGATATTGCCAATTTTGTCAGTGATGCCCTTGATGTATGGTAAGATGGCAGGTTGTCGCTCAACTGTAGGAGGCTTGGGGCGGCTTCTGTGACGCATTCGTGGGAGTTTGTGATTGTTGCTTCGCAGTACTTGTTTCACATGCAGAAGCTCTTCCTCGAGGTGGTCAGTGTCACAGATGCCGTGTGCTCTCTGTAACAAAGATTTGCCTACGGTAGCCAACTGACATGGATGGTGATGGGAGTTACCATTGAGATATTTATCTGTATGGGTGGGTTTCCTATACACAGTATGACCAAGAGAGTTGTCAGGATTTCTGATGACTAAAATGTCAAGGAAAGCTAAGGATTTATTGACCTCAGACTCCATAGTAAATTGGATTTTATCATGTAAAGAGTTTAAATGATTTAGGAATGCAGAAACATTATTTTTGGGGAGGACGGCAAAAGTATCGTCTACGTACCGTTTGTAGATCTTCGGCATAGCCACAGCTCTGGTGAAAGCCTTCTCCTCGAAGTCTTCCATGAAAATATCGGCGACAACGGGGGAGACTGGAGAGCCCATTGCTACACCATCGATCTGTATGTAGAATTTATTATCCCAGAATAGGTAGGCAGATGTTAGGCAGTGTTCTAGTAGTTCTGCATATTCTATGGGTTGGTCGTGCTCAGTTAGTTTTTTCTTGACAATTTCAATGCAATCATGTACAGGTAAGCATGTAAATAATGATTGTACATCAAAGCTGACCATTATTTCATCATCAGTCAATTGTATGTGTTTGATTTGGCTGACAAAATGGTAAGAATCCTTGACATGCGCACTAGTTTGACCGCGAAGTGGAGACAGTATTTTAGCAAGATGTTGAGCTAGTTTGTATGTCGGCGAGTCAATTTGGCTTACAATTGGGCGCAAAGGGACGTCTGTATGGATAGTCTGTATAGGGACCAAAACTGTATGGATTACCGAAAATACACAAAAATGACAAATACTCAAATACCAATTTTGTCAAATACCTGTGATGTATATTTGTATAGCTTAAACTTAAATACGCCGCACCACAAAATATTTCTTTAAATTTCGAAAATTATAAACATAGAATTCCTATATCCCTAGTTTTATATTGAGTATAGATTATATGAACGTTTTTGACTAGGTATTTTTGATAGGGTTGCTAGGAAAGAGAATCGAAATTTGCGTGAAGACACCGGCTATAGATACATTCAATACAAAATTAGCAATATCCACATTGATATATTCCGTGCCTACTACACACGTAACTTTCTTATGATTTTCATACTCGGTTCACTAGTCACAGAGATTGCTGGGAATAAACAATTTCTTCTTGTCTAATATTATTTGGAATAATCGACAGATGGTGCCGGCGACTCGTTTCCCTGTCGGTCTGTATAAAGTGTCGAATTACTCTAATTATCTAGCGGGGAGGAAGCGGAACGGCCGGACAATAGGCGAAGTGAAATTAAATCTACTTTGTCGTATGGTTAATGCTCGATGAATATTAAATAACTATCCTATTTTTTGTTCTTGTTAAACAGGGTAAGAATTCTGTTGTTGTCGTTGCGTTCTGTTTCATTCGTGGATTTTATAAAAATAACTTAAAATTTCTGCGTGTTTCACGTATGAAATAGGTTAATTAAACTAATACAATACTGTCAATACTTAAATACGACCATAAATAATTCTTCTAAAAGGAATATTTAGCGTCTGAACAACCTATTGTTTTCATGACTTTTGGTAACGAAAGACTTTATTATCTATCGATATAAGTGTACGTACTGTCGACATTGATTATTGTAGCGATTCACTTTGTCGTTTAATTATTTATACTTTATTATTGTCGTTTAGTAATTTATTATCAAAAGGCGCACTTAATGATGTTTAAGCATTTCCTCTCAGCCAACCTCCGCGCTATTTAGTGATGGTATGATGGGTGCGAATGAAAGCAAACAAAAAAAAACCTAAATAGAACATAGATACATACAAACATACATACATACCTAGGTAAGTACAATTTGTCGTTCTGTCACCATGACGATTAATAATTAACTAATATGCTCATTATAATTACAACATTTTCGGAACAATCGACGATATTCACCGGCCATTTCCAATGCACTTGCTAGAAATTCCTATGCAAATCAATTCCTAGAAAACCAACTGGTATATATAAACATATATAAGTGTATATAGACATATTTTATATAGATATTTTTTATAGGCAGACTAGCAGATAGACAGACCACTTGGTGTAAGGTAGGTACATGTCAACATCAGTTCAGAATAATAAATGTAGGATGCGCTGCTTGGAGATATATGAATTAATTTAGAGAAAGGGTTGAGAAAATGGAAAGGAATAAGATAGAAGGGAAAGGGATGGGAATGGACTGTGGCATAGATATCTCACCCACTACTGAAACACGTAGGTACTTACGAGTTTCAGTACATTGGAGAGAATAGGACAAAACGGGAAATATAGTAGATTTTACTGTACCTACTCTTATTTATAAATGAAATTAAAACTTTCCGTGATGAACGACATCTGTGACAAAATGTCTATAATCATTTCCGTCGACGTTACTAATCCACATAATAAACAGCCATTTCAGTAGCTAGTTGGCTGAGCTGTGGTTTCTCAAATCAATAGAATACCTCCTCATAAATAACGAAAATTATATGGATATGAATTAATATGAAAAAACTTAATGTATTATTTGTTTTTTTTTTCACTGACAACCCAGATTTATAATGTCGAATTTAAACATCTGTCCCTATTCAATACTCGCGTATTGTCAGCGTTTTTTTTTTTATATTTCCCTTTTGCATTAACGTTCGGAGAGGAATGCCGACCGCCATTTTGATTAGTTATTTAGAACCTGAATTGATTTTCGATATTTTAAACATTATTTCAATAGTATTTATAAAAGTTACGAATAAATACGATTCGTTGATTGGATAAGAGGAGCTGAAGATCGAGTATCATTAGCACAGACCGTTGATATGGTACGCTATAATAAAAGTGTACCTAGATATTATCAACCATACCAGGGCCGTCTTAAGTCTATTCTGCGCCGGGGTGCGGGAGTGTATCCTAAGACAGTCAAACATCCTATTGTGTATCCTATGACAGTCAAATATCCTATTGTGTATCCTATGACAGTCAAATATCCTATTGTGTATCCTATGACAGTCAAATATCCTATTGTGTAATTGTTTACTATAGCGTTATATTTTTTCATTACCTTTAAAAGGTGAGCGCCCGGGGTGCACCGCACCCCTTGCACCCCCTGGTAAAGACGGCCCTGAACCATACAATCAGCCTGTGTTTCTCCAGTGCTAGATATGGGCGACTTCCAATGAGCGCCATCAAACACGGTCTTCAGCTTTTGTCATTCAGCCACTACCGACGAATTTCTTCAAGTCGTCAGTCCACCTGGCCGGAGTCCACCTGCTCAACGGTATTGCTCTAAAAAGAGTACACCAGTTAAAATATCTTGGACACTTGGTGACCAGAGTGACCTTAAGGACGATGTAGATATGGAGAGGGGACGCAGAGCATTGTCGGTCCCGGCAAATATGCTGGCTCACAGATTCGCCCGATGTACCTACAGACCCTGTTAAAATAACGATGTTGAAGGCACACTGTACATCTACAAACTCAATATACTGTATATCAATATTATAGTAGGTAGATATATCAATATACTGTGGTTCAGGGGCTCGTTGTGTTCTGCGGGTTCAATAAATAACACAGATGGATTTAATGCTATCTGGTAATGAAATCCGCCTCATTGTTGAGCAAAGTCCGTAGCAGCGGCAACAGCATTTTTAAGATGATAGCAGTACGAATGGTCCACTAAAGTGCCAATTAATTAACAAGACTAAATCTCTTGTAGATATTAAGTACCTACCTACTGAGTTACTCGTAGGATAAGTGATTGTTGCTAACAAGTGTGTGGATTTGTGTTTTCTGTTAATGAATAACAAGCAAATAAAAATTTGCATCCGCAGAACTACGTTTCCGAAATTTTACCTTAAATTTAACAATAGTTTCAACGGGCTTGAAATATTAAGGAATGTAGTCATTAAACAATGTATAAATTGATAGGCTATATACGCCCTCAGGCCAGATGGAGCGACCACTTAAAGAAATTCGCCTGTAGTGGCTGCATGAGAAGAGCCAAGGATCGTGTGTGCTAGAGAGCCTCGGGAGAGGCCTGGAATGGTGTCACCTTTCTAGAAAGTAATATTCTAGTTTTTTTAATGTTATTTGTTTAGTGAAATCTATTTCTTCATGAAGTAAGTAAATTGAGACACCACAATCGCCACCAGCCCTTTTGTCGTTTTCTGCTGGATACGGGCTTCATGATGTATATTATCTTGTGCATGAGGGAAGTATGATGTTAAAACGCTAAGCTGGCCAAATGGGTTAGCGAGTTAACTCTTTTAGAGCATTAGAGGTTTTGGAGCCCTGAGGAACGGGCTTATGGTTGCAACTTTTTTTTATCCATTAGTCGTCTTTTACGATAACCACGGGAAGAAGTAGGAAGAAATAGAAATAGAAGAATAGGAAAGAAATATATTAGAATGATGCCATTCTAAATCCGGAGCCAAGAAATATTAATACTTACAAAGAGTGACAAATATTGATCATACCCAGTATTTTGTTAAACTTTCCTCGCTCTTTTGACGAAGTTTAGATTTGAATGTCTAATTTTTTATAGTAAGTAAATTGATACGAGACTTCATTGACGACATTACTTAGTTTACATCCAACTGTATTCTACTACGGTTTCATGGTTTTATTCATGTTTTACGGCTTCGGTGGGCGTTGCAGTGTTAAGTTTCGACGGTTTGCCGATAGAATACATCAAACGTATCGGGTGTTGACGGAACTGTTGGGAGTGACGCTGGTTGGAAGGTGGTGTAGTTTTTATTTTTATTGTAAGAGAAGGTCGGTAACACGGAGGTACGTTTAACAGCACATCAAGAGTTAAAATGAATGAGAGTTAAAATGTTAAATGTTAAAATGATTGAAACTAATTCTAATTGTTTAAAATGTATACAAACATGGCCTTAAATTAAACAATGAAGTGATAATTGTTTACATATCCATAATTTGACTCGTCTAAACTACAAGTTTTGCCCTAGATTTACAGCTAAATGTTGATATAACATATGAGGACCCCAGAGGTCAAGGGGTCTAAGTGACATTTTCGAAAGAATTGAGTTAGATGCAGTAACAGACTGTTAAAATACTATTCTTTTTAGTGGTGAGGAGATCCAAGTGATTTCCCTGACAGGTGCTGCTATCTAGTGTGTTGCCCCTTCACCACTAGTAGTGCATGCTAACACTGCTATTGTTAGTATCTACTATAATAAACAATAGATAGCTACTAACAATAGATAGCTAGTAATAAACAATAGATAGCTACTAACAATAGCTATCTATTGTTAGTACTAATTAGAAGCAAATGGCCAAAGTGTTGGCCTAAAATGGTCAAAACAAAAAAAAAATAACTTTCCCTCTTACAAAATTTTGTTGACTTTTGGTTCAATTATCTCAAAACATACATTTTGTCACTTAGACCCCTTTACCTCTGGGGTCCTCATATGTATTTCATTATTTTGGGTTCGTTGGATTGGAGTGAGCTAAAAGAAACATACCTAAATAACAAACATTATTACTGCAGTCTACCTATTATATTCAATGATTATACATTTAAAAAAATCGAAATATTTTATCTATACGAATTAAATACCTATTTTATAGCAAATAAAAACGTATGAAGTAGTTTTAAAAATGATTTTACGTTCTTATTAGATTTAATTATCTTATGTCGTTACACTCTGTCTGCTCTAATGATGTACGACAGATAATTCTTAAACAAATGATTTTAAACCTAATGTTCACGTAATACAGTACCATATACATGTTGGAAGATAGATTATGAAATTCCTTCGCCGGCTACACCTTCACAGAACGCCGGCTTTACACCACTTAGATCTAATTGATTCATATTAAATAAGCCTAATTACAAGGTGACCGTAAATAATTATAGTATACCCATAGACAATTGACGGAGACCTTGTTAAAGACTTTTTATTTCTTTTTTATTATTATAACCAGTGTGTCGTCAATTTCGTCCGCTACAGATGTCAATTACGCTGTCTCTGAGCGGAACGTATTGTTGAATAGCTTGAGTTGTTAAAATCTACGCTTAAGTGTTTAATTTGTTAATTACCTTCTTGTTAACATTCTATTTGTGATTTAAATAAAATTTTGTTACGCCTACTTACAGTATATTTTTGGCAAATAGGCGATAAGTTTCAAAAAAAGGTAGGTAATACTAGATAATAACACATATCCGAAACAATCTTCTTTTTAAAATTATTAGTCAGCAATAAAAGTGAATATGCACTTATTTATAACAAAGGATCATAATAATGTGTATCTATTAATCAAATAATTAAAAGTACCTATCTGAAATATATATGAAGTGTATACAGGATGTAGGTAATTGAATCTTTTCGGAATCTTGAAATCATGGGCTCTGTTCATATGAAAATTTCAGAAACGTTTATTGCATTAATTAATTTTTTTGCAGTTTCACCAACTTATTCACACAAATTTGCTAAATATATTCAAAAGTTCATATTTTAATGGAAAATATATAACATAATAAATCAATTCTCAGAACCATGAACATAAACTATAGTTTCAATCTTCAGCTAAGTTTTGGTTGCACCCAAAGAACAAATAAAACAAGCTATCTGCTAATAAGACACAAGCTTAATTTTGTATCTAATAAAAGAAGAACTGTCAACAACAGGTTTTTATTTTGTGTATTACCGTCTAAAGGTAACCTTGCCGTATGTCAACGCATTAGGACAATATAGTGTAAGAGTCACCGTGCTGTTGACTGTACAAAAATTGATTGACTCGTGGTTTATAGGCTGACGTAAATTACGACAGGCCATCTCCGAGCTGTCAAAAAAGTAACATCAAAAAACCCTTTTCACCCCAGGGGAAAGCGATAAAAAACAATTTCTCATAGTCGAAAAATCGCGCGCCAACCGCAACTGTCAAAAATATCGGAATCGATTAAAATGAGCCGATTCCTTCCTGCCTTTACAAATCAACAAAATTTAAAAAAAACGCGGCACAATAGGGAAGGAAGTAGTGACCGCAAGAAGTCGAAATTACCCGAGCACATCCCTAATTATACCATTTTTACTATAATTTTGCGGCCAGTGTTGCCTCCTGAGGGTTTGAAAATCACCACCTCCTTTGTAACGGTAGGCAACTACAAATCAAACAATATTAACAGCCTGCTTATGCCATTGTGTGAGGGCTTGTTAAAAAACCGTTTTTTGAAATTGGAATCGTTTTAAAAGGTCATAAATTAGAGGGAAAGTTAATGGTGCAGCTACTAGGCTGCTGTTATTGTACTTATATTTCAAGTACAATGTTGCAGATAATACAACAGTTAAAGGCAACTGATTTTCAAATCTGTTTGATACTTAAAGTATTTTTTTATTTTTGTAGAAAAGCTCCTTTTTTGTAGGAAAGCGATTAGTATTCGAGTATTCGTTTAGAAAATATGAATAAGTATTGGAAAATTAGCGAGTATTCGGAAAATCCCTATAAGGTAGGGGAGAGCGGGGCTGAAAGTGCCGATTTTGAGAAATCGCTTAAATTAACTATTAAAATGAAATGTAGTATTCTCAATTTGTAGACCATTTAGTGTCAAATTTAATATAGTTTTTGAATATATATTTATATTTTGCAATGTTCTAATAGTTTATAGCTGAGACTCAAATTAGTGGAACGAGTCTACGAGGCACAATTGACCCCGCCGTGGGGCGTGTTGTACCGATGCTGAGGTTGGTTGTGCCGTTCAGAAACTAAGACATTTTAAATGAAAATAAATGGTGTTTGAGTAAAAAATAACAAAAGCATTATAATTTTATGCAATATTTCTATTAATAAAATAACAACTACAAACTTTTTTCTAATTATAACTTTTATTAAACTACTTGAGAAAAAAAACAAAAAATAATCAACATTTCTTCTTGCTTAAACTAAATGAAATTAACTCTACTTCGTAATTTGTTCTTCAGAAAAAATCTGTTGCACCTTCTTGGTCTTATAATTAAACATTTGGTAACATTATCTAAAAATAATCAACTTTTTTTAATTTTTTGATTAGCGTTTCTTAGGCAATAGTAATAAATACTTTGGTGCGATATTTATTATGAGACTTACTTAAATCAGTCTTAAATTAGAGAGAGAGAGATAGAGAGAGTTCAGTTTTTGCTCTAATTATATCTAATCGGAAAACGACTCATCGGAGCAGCAATTTGGACAGAGAAACATGACATGTTTTTCGTCTTTTATACATTTCAAGTGAGCCCAGTTTTTACACATAACACACTCAATCCATTTCTCGTTTGATTTTGAGTTGGAATACGAATCACAACAAATAATACAGTACCATTCTAATCGATCTTCCTCATCCTCGCTCTCAGTATCTTCTATTTCTTGTAAAATTTTCCTTTTAGTTTCGTTCTTGTTATCTTTGCCATTGTTGATTTTCTTTTTACGCTGCTCCTTTCCTTTACTTTTATTCTCTTTCATGTTCCTATTTACTTTGGTATTACTTCCTTCTATTTTCTTCTTCTTAGCATGTTCCTCAGCAAGTGCATTTTTCTCAGGGGTGTCAGTGAGAGCAGCTGCTTTTCTAATGCGTCGTTTGTTTCCTGCTGATAATCGAGGAGGAGGAGGAGGTGTCGGAGTGGCCTGATAATCTCCGGTGAGAAAGTTGCTGTATCGTTAGAATGTCCTGGCTGAGCAATATTTTTAAGAACAAGCTCAGCGCTGTTCGCACGAACTGTTTCCTGCTGGTCATTGTTTTGCGGGGTCTGCAGAGAAGGCTCTTGAGAATTTATGCGGTTCCTTTCTTGAGCTATTTCTCCAATTGTAGTTTGGTTAGTATTTGTAATTTCTGGAGGACAGTACAGTTGTTGAATGTGCGATGGACCGGGTTCATTGCTTAGATCCACTAACGCAGGTTGACTTTCTGGTTGCAGCCGGTCAGTGACAAAAGATGGTGCAAAGTCTTCATCAGTAAAAACGTTAGGATCAAAGGGCCATATACCAGCCTTTTTGAATGCACTGCAGATGTTGGTTGGTGTAGACGCTAATGGCCAAGCATATTTCACAATACCCGGTATTTCATAGATCGTCATCGTCTTTCCGGGATTATTCCGTAACCAGTTCTCTTGGGCTTTTGCGCAGTATGTCTTGAACGGACCATTGATGCCAACGTCCAGAGGTTGAAGACGGTGAGTGCAATGTGAAGGAAAGGAAAGCATGATAAGAGAATTTTCTTTTGCCTTTTCAACCACCTTGATACAATGTGCGATGAGTGATTATCTAGCAGTAAAAGGACTGGTTCAGAAGGCCTGGGTTTGGTATATTTTATGAAATGATCCATAAAAACGAAAAACTCGTTACTTGTCATCCATCCTGAGCTATTACCAGCACCAATACATTCAGGAGGGCCGTCGCGTATAAATAGGTCTTTATACTTCAGTCGAGGAAACATAAACATTGGTGGAATTGTATTTCCAATAGCA
The DNA here is from genome assembly GCA_914767545.1 of Sesia apiformis. Taxonomy (NCBI): domain Eukaryota; kingdom Metazoa; phylum Arthropoda; class Insecta; order Lepidoptera; family Sesiidae; genus Sesia; species Sesia apiformis. Next base: position 5,912,380 of record OU611968.1, read on the forward strand.
TTTGCCGCTAACTCCACAGTGACCAAAGTTCCACGTTCTGCAGACACAATCGCTCCCACTTGCTTAATACCCTTGGCTGTAACATATTTCTTTGGCTTAAGTACGGTTGTGACTCCAGCCTCATCTAAGATCAATCTAAGAGCCTCATCTATGCGGGAGGGAGTCAACTTGTGTTTTAAAATCACATCTCCAAGCTTGTCAAAAAATTGTGTTACATTATGTCTGTTAAACGACGTAGCGCGACCCGCGCTTGTCGCTTCTGGTGTTCTAATAGAAAGCGCTAGGTTCCTTTTCAAAAAGTTAGTGAACCAATCTTTGCCTGCCATTCCATTTGCATGCCACGAGTCAGGAATATTTTGCACATTAAATCTAATCGCACATTCATATGCAAGTTTTTTTATTTCTTCTGGCAAGAGACCGAAGTAAATAGAGGAACACGTTAAAATGTATGACGCCAGTGCTTCCTCTTGTTCAGCATTAAATATCACCCTAGGTTTGTATCCAACTGTAGGAATTTGTCCTTCTTTTATTTTTTTTACGAACCGTTGCAATGTCGTATGGCATATTTCTAATTCACGTGCTACAGTTTTCAATTTACGGCCCTCTTTTATAACCGCGTCAGCAGCTCTTTGTAGAAGCTCCTTCGAAGTGGTCCCCCTCTCTGTCTTCCGTTTGTAGGTCCTCATCCTATATAAAACAAGTAGTAAATAATGGATCACTTGAGGCTTGAAAGTGCCTTTGGTTGGGGGCTGGCCGCGGCACAACCAGCCCCCAACCAAAGGCACTTTTAACCCCGTTACAAGGACACACACTTTCTATCAAATAAAAAAATATGTATTTAACGGAACTCAGATTTCAATACGACAGGCAATTTGTAAATAAACTACCATTATTTCAGTGAAACACCAACATTAATAGCTTAAAAAACGAAGACTATTGACCAAAAAGTATAAATACAAAAATATTTACTCACGTGTCGACAGAACACCCGACTACACACCGGCACCTCAGTCAGTATCGCCACTGAAACTAAAATGGCTGCCGCCGATGAGCGAAGGTTAGACATTCTTCGACGCAGTATGAAAATGCTGATATCTCTTTTTGTCTTTAAGAAATTCCCATCGGCACTACTTACCCTCGGCACTTCCAACCCCGCGCTCCCCTACACAGATTCTAGCTTATTTTTTTAATTCTTAACTTCATAACCTCTTAAATTCGTAACTTCAAGAATGTCAATCGGGTATAGGTACCCCTAGATACTCTAAGCTTTTACCACTATATTAAAAGTTGAACCAGTGTAAGTAGGATTAATGTTTATACCTACACAGGCAACAATACTCTCGTAACTCGAAACACATGACGTGCTATCATAACTGGCCACACAAAAAGATGTGAACTTATGTTGTACCCTTATGCTGGGCATTGTGTTATGTTGAACATTATGTTATGTGTTGGTCCAGAGGCCCGTATAAATAATGGAACATGGTCGGCATAACGCGCCGCTCGCTGTGGACTAGGCGCCTGTAGTGCACAGAAAATGTATGGAGATGAATTGAGAACTATTTTAATTTTAACTTAATATTTGGAGAACAATCGATAATGAATGAAAGAAAGAAAGAAACATTCGGCAAGATACATAAAACATACATGACGGAAAATAATCACAATGATAATTTACAAAACGTAATAATTGTCATTACCTACGTGCACGGCAGTGCGCTGTCGAAAGGGTCTCCAGCTCAACATAATGCTTGAGACAAGCATTCGCATTCAGCATTGATTTTCAGCTAGAGTCCCGGTGACGTTTGGACGTACCTAAGTGTTTCGCTAGTGAGTGAGATATGTGAGCTAATTCCCATCCTATCCTATCCCTCCCCATTTTCCAACCTATTCCTAAATTTCTAAAAGTTCCAGAATGTTTGCCATTCTAGACTGATGTTGGCATGTAGGGGAAGGTCGGACAAGAAGAACATGGTGGGCAAAGTGGGTACTTCTTCTATCTGTCTATTAGAGCAAGAGCGAGACAAAACGTTTACCGCTAGCGCTAGCGCACTCTCACCCGCGGCGAATCAGTCCGCCGCGGCCAGCCGCGCAAGGTAGTCTAGTCTATAGGAGATGGTACAATTTTTCGCGCGCAGAAAATAAAATAAAATAACGATAAGTTCGCTTTGTTAATTATGATTTATGTGAAGCTTCTTGTTCATCTATGTAGACGTTGATGAAGCTAGGCTCGTCATTTAACTATTACCTACCTACTAGTGAATCAACGTCAAAACATTCAATTTGTTGATAAAAAAATGTTGATTGTTACTGTTGTTAATTATGTTAATTATTGTTATCAAAGAGGTGGTGTTAATTTACATTCATTTTGTTCATTAAATTTCTTAAGCTTAGGTGTTAATTTTATTGATCAACGTTGAGTCGTCCCTTTTGCCCGACCTTCCCCTATCACGGATGTCCATTTGCGACACTGTCCACTTACCACCGGGTGGACTATCTGCTCGACTGCCGCATTCTTTCCATAAAGAAAAAAAAGTGGTCTAATCGTACCTGTGTGTGCTACTTTTCTTTTGAACAATAAATATATATATTAATTTACTGGCCGTAGCGATTAACGCAGAACCCACAAAAAATATATGTATGTGGAAAATTATTTAAGCAGCTAATATTGACTCCATGCAGTTTTATGTCCCTCAGCTTGGGTGGCGCCCGCCGCTATAAAATTCGGACAGCGGCGCGGAATCCCACAGATTCCAAGTTAATATTAATTGACGATCGACTGACCTCCCCCTGCCTCACCCTCCCGGAGGAATTGGGAAATATTTTGTATGGGTTACATTTTTAAATAAATACAATTAGTTAATTCAAAGTTATAATAATTTGAGGTTAGTACTTGGTAACATCATGCACGTTTTTTTTTAAATTTTATTAGCAGAAGGCGGCAGACGAGCATACAGCCCTCCCGGTGGTAAGTGGATACTGGCACAAACGTACATCCGCGGTACATGCTAACTTCAGTCCAGAATGATAAACATTGGCTACGTAGTGTCCAAACATACCTTTGGAACATTATGAATGGGTTGGAAAATGGAGAATGATAGAATAGGATGTGATGGGAATGGGCTCTGGCATATTTCACTCACTACCGAAACCAGTACATACATTGGGGAATAGTGGGTAATGCAGTACCTACATAGTTGCAAGGTAGCCTTTTGTGAGAGGCGGTTAAAGAGGCCAGTCGAGTGCGCCCAGTGGCTGTTGAATTGCAGCGTGCAGCCTGCCCTTCCTAAAAATAAAGTATAATTATATTTATGTAGATACGAGTATGTCTCTCTGCACTCTACGTTTACTTCTGAAGACGCTTTGTTCTGAAGTCCATATTTGTTCTGAAGAGCGTACGCTTCTTATTGGCTCATTACTGTCTCTCTCTCACTACTGGCGACTTTCTTTAAGTTATCGATTCACCCAGCCTGATGGTATCTTACCTATCTAGGTATCTATAATATCTAAAAAAAATATTATTGACTTCAGTTTCAATTGGTAATTACCTACTCAGATGAAGCCTCGACTTTTAACTTGTAAATTTTTTACTTTACACACATATCGGGTGTGTTACCTTATAATAATTAAGTATTAAATCAGCATCTATTAAATCGAACTTACCCATTTACTCGGTAGGAACGCACGTGGAATAGGAATAGGGTAAACGCGTTAATTGTCGGCACTGGGATAGATCGTGAGGTAACGGTGTCCATTGTTAATAATTGCCTACCTATTCTTACATACCTACCTGATGGAACAGTCGCACTTGGCTTATTCCCGACAGGATATTTTCTGATTACCCATGTCGCGGAGTGTTGCATGCTTAAATTCATGCATGCAACACCACCATAAATCCAAAACCCAACACTCCATTAAATCAGATAGTGTCACATTTGTCAAGAAATTGAATCAGTTAGTTCAGGATCTCTTAGGACAATAACAAGCAGGAATAGACTTAGTCCATTCTAAGATGGTCCTTTTAAGTAGGCAATTTTGTAACTTTAGTTATTCAAAAATAGTTTGATTTCTTGATTAGGTATGATTTGCTTTTTTTGCTGCCGTTTACCTAAATACAGATCTTAAAGGGACTTAAGAAAAAACAATTCATATATTACCTATCTACTTGTTTACCGAATTAAACATTAACAAGAAAAAATACTAATTATATCAAGACGGACATCTTGGAATTGATAGCGCAATAAAAAAACAATGAAAAAATAAAGACATGAAAAAACTTAAAATTAAAAAGTTAAAATGAGATGTGTGATATTGGCCATGTCACACCAATGTTTTGGCCGCAGGAACAAGGTAACATGAGAAGGCCGGCAATAGACATTAGATACTTGCTTACCAAAGAGGCTGGTTGGAAAGGTATAAATAAAAAAAAAATAAGAATAGGTTTTATTGATCACTGGCGCGTGAATGCTGAGCCCTTTGGCGGCGAAAAAATATTTCGAAACGTCTCATTTGGTCTCACATTCTAAATTTGAATCAGGTTTTCTGTACAGTTGAAAGCACTTTAATGTATTAGGTAGGTACTTACTTACTTACTGTAACGGGCCCTTTTATCGTCCACTTTTGGGCACGGGCCTTAAAACTGATTCTAGCCAAGCGGGTTGGCGAGTCTAGAACTCTTTTAGAAGTGATGTAGTTCCTCAGGGCTTGTGGTAGCGGCTTTGTTATCCTTTAGTTGCTTGTTACGACACCCACGGAAAAGATGGGTGGTGCGACACTACTTCTAAAGCTAAAGCGACACGGCACCACAAGGCTTTAGAAACTAAGGAACTAAACTGTTAGATATTAAACTAATTTTGTAAATGAAATCATTACCTCTGTCTGTCTGTAAGTTCGCGTCAATCTAGGCCTATGTTTGCAATAGTCAGGGCCGTTAAAAGTTATAGATTGCTCTTATCATAATCAGCCTAGTAGTTTTGAAAATAACGGACATGATGATTTATTTAAATGATTGTATAATATCATAGAAATGTATATTGAAGTCACTTAGATATATCTTACCTAATATTTTCTTAGGTTTTCGCGATTACTATACATTGCAATTAAACATGCAGTTGTTTAATTGCAATATCTTACCTATATAGGTAAGATATTTGGAAATCAGATCCCAAACGTGCGAAGCCACAGGAAATGTTGCTAAACATCTAGATTGACCCTGTAGACCATCAGATTGACCATCAGATGCCCATCTAGACTACCATGACTAAATACTTCTACGAGTAGCTGCAGTATTGTTCAACCGAACGTTCGCACGATTACAAAACTTCTTTTGCGTTTCTAAACGTGTTATAATGCTGATTTTAAAGTTTATATTCGTTGCTCTAACTGAATGAATAGGTTTGTTATACATCGATATATTTGCGGTTGGCGCTGCTTAACCGCTTATGGTTGATAGCAATAGTAAGTTGATAATGAGATGCAAAGGAGTTTGTATTTGTGCGAACGCTTGATTGGCTGATTCTGTTGGTAAATGTTCGATACCTATTTTCTTACTGGGAAGCTATAGCTTCATTTACTGTCTAGATATATAAAATTAGCCACTTTAATATGCAATGCAAGCAGCTCTTTCAGTATCCACTGTTTTACATAGGCCTCTTCATGCCTTGTGTATGAGGGATGTATGGTCTTAAAACGCCACACTGGCCTAGCGGGTTGGCAAGTTCACTCGTTCAGAGGTAGTGTAGTTCCTTAGCTCTTGTGGTAAGTGGCGGCTTTGTTATCCCTTAATGGCCCTTTACGATAGCCATGGGAAGAGTTGGAGTGGTTCTATTCTGTAGCCGGCCCATACCACACGGCACCAGTTTAATATAGATACAAGACGTACCTACCTACCTATATTAGGTAAGTAGGCAAGTCAATTCAATGAGGCAAAAGAGTCGGACTGGTTAGATGGTTACCAGCTACAGCATTTTAAGCTACTCGTATACCTACGTACTCGTGATAGGTAGGTACAAAATTATTCCATTCCAATGTAGCTCGTACAAGTAGTTTGTCCTGCACCTTATCATCGATTATAGAAAGGAACATCGACACAGATGATATCGTGAAAAATCTTTACAAAATGCTCTGCCTATAAGAGCGTGGCATCTAGGATTATCTCACACAAATATCGAAGTGAACAACCAATAGCAATGTGGGAGAAGTATACAAACAACGATCACTAGGTGTTAAATTTAACACCTCTCTCTGCCAATGAAATATCTACCTTGCGCTGTAATTATATGTCACAAAATCGTTTGGAACTAAAATTCGTATTACACAAAGAATGAGGGAGAGAACAATCAATATTCAACCTTAACGGGATGGAATATAGTCCAATCATACTTTGCGTTCTGTGTTCTACAAATGTAGCAAGGCGTCAATTTTCACACCTCAACCGCTATTCCAGTTACGACTTTATACCAATATAGTTATAGTAGTTTTTAGACTATAAAGTGGTTATTTACATAGTTCCTTTTTAAATTGTGTAGGAAAAAGTGTCAGGTTTCACGCCTCGGGTGTGAAGGGTCCGATATTCTGGATACTGATTGGGTGATAGTCCCTTCGTTCCATTCGCTAGCTGTTGATTACTGAACAAGATAGTTGTGTGAGTGAAATAAGTAGATACAAGATTATGCTCTCACATTAAACGGAATATATGACATTAACTCAGTAAAATAGGCCTCATTGAGTGTTTTAGTGTCCCAGATATTACCTAAGACTATAATAATAATAGGTACATTTATTTCGGACATAAATAATGTTCCATATACTTACCTAATTGTTAGTAGAAGACTTAAATCTATGTTAGTAAAATATAATCAACAGAGTAGGTATTTCATTATTATTTACATGTACCTATATTAAATTACATTATTACAATTACGTTAAATACATTAGAGAAATAATAATTAAATTATACACATTATACAGTCCTATCCAGTGTATCTGGATAGGACAGTCACATTTACCATTTATAGTTCTCAGGATACTGTAGTCGCTGCCACGGATTCTGTTCAGTACTTACCTAGGCGTCCTATTAGGCATGGCATTAGGTTTAATATACATGGCAGTAGTCCCATCAGGATCCTGAAAACATTATTATATTGTACCTACAGGCAGGACGTTGACGGCCCCAAAGCGTTTGCCTTATCCACATGTCGCACGAGTAAAACCATTGGCAGTAGGTATTTAAAAAGTGTTGCTTCTGACCGCCAACGCACTGCGCTCCCTTCTCAATATCAGGATCGTCACTGAGATGCCCAGACACGATGTGACCCAGATATTTAAAACTACTGATGCTGTATCGTGTAAAAATAGTGGTGTACATCCTTTGGTCGGTTGTTACCTGACTTAAATATGAGTATCTCACTATTTTTTGTGTTATCTGGCCCTGCCTCTCTGCATATGCCTTTCAGGTGCCGAGCAGCTTTCTTAGAGCGTTAGCCGACGGGTTCAGCAGCACCATATCATCGGCGTAACTAATGCCGTTCACACAAATACCATCCACATAGCAGCCCGCGTGTGCGGTCAGCTTAATGGACAGGTTGCAGAGCTTAAGTGAAGTTTTAGATAGATAGTCTTAGATTTCTATAGAGACATCTTAAAAAATAATATTCTTTTCTATTACCCCATCTAAAAACAGTTGCCTACTAGTACCTAAAGCAAGTTTCTATTTAAACAGAATCTTGAAACAACGAAATGATAAATTAGAAAATATTATCTGAAGTCTAAATAAACCTACATATAATTAAATCGTAATAAAGTCATTTCTGTACCTACATTTAATATTTTTTAAAAAATTCATTGCGTCTAAAGTGTCTAAAGTCTAACTAGTGATATCTACAGAACCCAAAACAATTTTTTTTAGAATTTTTGTCTGTCTGTCTGTCTGTCTATCCGCCTGTCTGTCTGTGTAAACGCGCGTTACGCAAAATCTACTAGACGGATTTTAATAAAACTGGATATCGTTAGGTATAGCTTATGTGCCGGGTTAACATTTAGGGTACTTTTTATCTGGTTTGATTGATTACAGAGTTCCCACGGGAATCATGAGTTCACGTGTACGAAGTCGCAGGCAGCGCTAATATATATTATCTAACTCCATATAGCGTTCTATGTTCAGTAGCTCTCGGATTATTTAATTCATATGTGTTTTGAAAATGGAACATTCTTGTTAGGTAGGGGGAATCCCCCTAGCGCCGGACAGCACTAAGTACCGGACAAATATCGTCTAAACCCGAAATAGCACTATCGTTCGCTCTTGTGTGTAGAAAAATATCAAACTCAATGGAAAAAACCCATGCGCGACGCGAGCCACCTCAGTGCCACGCGATACGTTGTACAGGTGACACGTTAGTCATTTTGCGCGGGAATCCTTTGCACCGAGTAATATTGGCAATTACGTAAATTATTATTTAGAGAGAACAGACCATCTGTAGAACTATCTGTTTAAGCATTGGTAAGTATATTTTGTATTGATATGCTTTGATCGCGTATATATGAACTGACTTTATCATAACAAAAATTTTACTAGAGTATAGTGTGCCCCTACGTTCGGACAATTACAGATTCCCTAGTACCGGACAAATTTATTTTGACCGATTCATGTAAATGTTGTGCTTGTCCCATACGATATCATTTTATAAGTAATTTAATTTATCTTTTCAGAATATTCACATAATGGAGAGAAAAAAAAAAGGTATTTGGGATTCAAAAAACTTGAAATTAGCAATTGATAATGTGTTAAATCAAAAAATGACTATAAGAGAAGCTTCCCAGCGTTTCAGTGTACCAAAAAGCACTTTATTCGATAAAGTAAAATTATTAAAACAGGGTAAAGAGATTGAGTTGAAACCTTGAAGATTTAAGAAAACATTCTCGGAACACTATGATCAATTGTTAGAATGTCACGTCAAAGATTTAGCTAACCGATGCATGCCTTTGACCAAGAAAGAGTTCCTAAAGCTTGCCTACGATTTAGCTGTCACGCTTAAATTATCACACCGTTTCAATGTTGAAAAGAAAACTGCGGGAAAACATTTTTATGATGATTATATGAAAGGACATCCAGATTTAAGTTTAAGAACTGCAGAATCTACGAGTTTAATGCGCGCTGTTGCCTTTAATAAAACCCAGGTTGATATTTTCTATACTAATTTAGAGGCACATTTACAAAGATATAATTTCCGTGCATCAAATCAAATATTTATAACTGTGATGAAACAGGAGTTACAACGGTCCAGAGACACGAGAAAGTTATAGCAAAAAAAAACATACGACAAGTAGGCAAGTTAACATCTGCGAAAAGAGGAAAAAATATTACAGTAATGTTTTGTAAGAGTGCTATGGGATACTTTATTCCCCCTTTTTTCATATTTCCGCGTCAGAGATCAAATGAGCGCTTAATGATAAATGCCCCACCAGAAAGTGAAGGTGTAGCTCAGCCTAAAGGGTGGGTGAATAACGATATATTTATGAAATGGTTGTCATATTTTGTGAAATTTACTAGACCGACGAAGGAAGCACCAATTTTACTTGTTCTTGATGGGCATAGTAGCCACAAGACGTTAGAAGTCATCGACTTTTGCAGGGTCAATCACATACATTTAATCAGCACCCCACCTCATACTACACATAAGCTCCAACCATTAGACCGATCTTTCATGGAACCTTTCAAAAACGCTTACAATGAACGCTGTGGCATGTGGATGCGGGCTAATGCTGGAGCAAGAATAACTGAATATGACATCGCCGGCCTTGTAGCAGAAGCATTTAAAAAAGTTGCACGTTTTGAAATAGCCGAGGCAGGATTCAAATGTACGGGAATCCACCCATTTGACAAAAATATTTTCACGGATCTAGATTATTTACCCAGTGATGTCACTGATATTCCTCTTAACAGCAATGAACCAACAAATAAACCAGCCGCAACGAATTCCCATCGTGGGAAATCAATTGATACTGTAGCTAATGATACAGGTTTAAGCCCAATTCTACGGCCTGAGATTACACAAAATAAACATCAAGTGGATGTTACAGCAACTGACTTTGCAACTCATGACACTGTTCAGTCAATACCTATTTTGTCGTCTGAGATAACGCAGAATTCACAACAGGAAACTATTGCTCCGCAATCACCACAGCCTTCAACCAGTAAAGCGTCTCTACAAGCTGTAAGCCTGAACCAAAAGTCGGCATCACAGCTGGTCGACATAACAAACATAAGAAAAACCATTCTAAATATCTCACCTTTACCAGATGCTGCTACAAAAAGAGCACAAGCAAGAAAACGAAAGGCTGAAAAGAGTGAAATTTTGACTGATTCGCCATACAAATTACTTTTAGAAGAAAAAGAAAATGAAGAAAGAAAAAAAAAAGTTTAAAAGAAGGAAATCTTAAGTTTAAGAAGACAAATGATAAAGGAAAAATAAAGAAAACCCGGAAGGTACCATTGATTGAAAAGCAACAGGAGACTTACTACTGTGTTGTTTGCTGTGAAGACTATAACGAAGACTGGATCCAGTGCGGGTTGTGTAGAGAATGGGCTCATGAAGCCTGTGCGGATATCCCAGAATGTCCCGACGTTTATGTTTGTGATCGTTGTAAATTTGTCTAATTTGTCCCTACCTAAGTTAATTTAAATTGCAAAATTAATGAAACTGTCCGGTCATAAGGGTTCGAATTTATACTCGTCCGGTACTATGTGCCACATTTTAATAATCCCAAAATTATACCAGTGATTAGTTCCTCTATAAGTGATTTGAAATTATTTAATTGATGTTTATGTTGATTTATTTGAACGCCTATAATAGTTGTGTATCTCAAAATGTTAATTGCTATAATAAAACATGACTACTCGATTTTTTATTTCTGAAAAACCTTAAGTGTCCGGTACTGGGGGGATTCCCCCTACCTACCTACCTACGTAGTACGAAGTTTCAAATTTAACTTTTTAATAAACCCTTCCTCATCTGCTTCAAAACCTAGAAGTTGCCAATCAGATTTGTTTGATAGAAACGTATGATGTGTCATCTAGCCTGTACCCATATCGATGGTGTATAGACATATAAATATATGCAGAAATATGAATTGTATATACCTATTTCTATACAAATAGGTAGGTACTATTACCTAGTATATCTATAGCTAGATGTTTTGCAAATGTCACTAAAACGTAAATTTATGAAAACGTAGGGAAGGCGTTCCACTACTCGTATAAACTCAAATACTTGCATAGTTGTAGTCGTGATGTGTCGCAGTAACACGACTATACTCTGAGCCCATATAAATAAAACATTCCAAGAAATCAGAGCGGACATTAATCTGCGTCCGTTATCTCATCTGCGTCACGTTTTGCTCTTGTCACGTCACGGGCCGCGTCACGATCGTACGCGGAACACTGGAAATAGGCGCAGAAGGGCAGTGCATCTTAGGAAGTGACCGAACTTGTAGTTGTGATTAATCACAACATCTAGACTCGATTAGATTCACTGAGTCAGTGGAGTGTGTTTGCGATATGTGTGAAAAGTATTTATTACCTATCACATAGGTAGCTAAGATAGACTAATATGTTTTATTACCTATCACATAGGTAGCTAAGATAGACTAATATGTTTTTCCCTTTTTATCGGACTACGGCGAAGCCAATAATGTAAAAAGTATGTAAAAAGAATGTCACGAAGCCTGAAGCCATGGAATTCGTTCACGATTCTCAATTCATTGACATAAAATAAGAATCTTTTTTTACAAAACAATCATACGTCTGCTAAATACAAACCTCATAAAATAAATATTAAAAAAAATGTCATAATAACTCTCAATAATCGTAATAGTATTTAATAATCTCAATTAACTTATACCTAAGCATAAGCAGAATTCATGGTTTCAGGTTTCGCGAAAGATTCGGACACATCCTATATATACCTATATGTATGTGTGTTTATATACCATACATATTTATTATACACTAGCTTCTGCCCGCGGCTTCGCTCGCGTGGACTAAATAGCTGCAAAAGTTTTTTAACACCTGTCAAAGTACCGACATCATAGATTTTACGGATGGAAATCCATCCAGCAGTTTTTGAGTAATTCTATTAAGTATTTTTTTTGTTTTCCTCTATAACTCAACTATGCTATGACGCATACCTATATCAGTTTTCCTTCTGGATACTTAGCTATAGGTACATTAGTAAAAACCCGATCAAAATTCGTTCAGTAGTTTTTACATTGTGCTAAAACAAGCTGACATACATACAAAAATTTTAAAAACTACGTTGGGTTCTGTAGCTTCTAAGGTGACCCCCATTTTTTTTTAAATTAAGTCAATATATAGTTTCAATCCTTTTACTGTTTAATTATATGTAGGTACCTATAGATAGATTAGAAGTTCTACTGCAGCGTCTAAATTACTGGGCCGATTTCAATAAAGGAGATGATCGCATCCTATTAGTTTTCGTTACTTAAGTGTTTTAGGAGTGTTTTTTTTTGAAAAAGGTACAATATGGCGGCGCGGCCGTAATTTAAAAAATTCCTACATCTTAATTTTATTTAAATAGTTAGGTATTTGTCTAGAGGAATATTATATTAAAGGTAATGAAGAGTAGAATTAAATATGACCACAATGATATAAGTGAAACGAAATATCGGCTATACCTAAATAAATAAATCTTGAGTAGGTAATCCGTTTACATAACAATATGTTCAACAATATTATTATGTTTAACAAAAGTTTCTTATGTTTTAACAAAGGTTTAAAGGGTTACGTAGGTACCTACCTATATTTTTGAAAAGAATGCTGTAAATAGTTGTGGTTACTAGTTTTTCACAAAAATAACAGTTGTCTCCCATTTCGAAAGATATAATTTTTAATAAGGAATCATTAGTGATTTGGCACCGATCATAATGTTTGAAATTACCAATATTTAATTATACGAGATACAAAAATTACCGATACTTGTTCGATATGATAAGAGAATTAGATTGTACATTTAGGATTTGGATTGTAAATTTCCAAATAGAAAAACTGGAAATCTGCGTAACGTCTTGTCTTAGTACGAGTAAAATTTTGATAGATAATCAACAGCAAAACAAAAGACAATCAGAATAAAGTGCACTTAAAATAGACACTAAACCAATTTATTCTTACGTTCGCAAAAATATGATGTAGTTTCAATTATCTACGCTATAAGCTCGTCTATTGTATAAAATAAATTTCGATAGCTGTACAGTTATTTTTGCGATACGTGCGTCGATTGTTTAATATTGACGTTTGCGCATGTCGCCTTCACTTTATACGGTTTGTGTTGTGCTTATACAGAGACAAAATACTCGATTCTACCCCTTAGTAGCGTATTAAGGGAGGGATTAGTATAGATTGACTTGTTCCCGTTTGTAAAAGGTCCTTTATAGTTTATCCTAAAAACAAGCTAATTATAGGATCGAAATATTTAGCTTTTCGAGCTCTTTCTACTAGTAAAATTAATATTCTGCTATAATGAACCGTTTCTAAGATGTTGAGAGAAAAAAAAACGATGAAATCCTATTATCCTATTTCTTTTTTCTTCTTGATTCTCAAGATCTTAAATTTTTAACAGGGTATACAAAAATTGATTAAGTCTTGTATTCATAGTGTTTGATAATGTCAAAAAGAATATATTTAAGTATCTACCTAGGTACTTGTTGTAGTCGCCAAAGTATCCAATCGAATTTATACAAATCATAATGGAGTCAGTTAAATGATACTAATTGAACGATGAGTTCTGCTTATACCTATGAGATACACGCAACAGCTACGTATCCATTTATAAAATTGTTATCCGCTGAAAGGGTAGCATTAGATACACCGTACACCTGTAGTAATAGAGCAAGCTCGCACGTATCACTAAAATTCCCAAATCTCCGGAGACCGTCACATCCCGTCCGTAAGTCACGCCGATAGTCCTGGATAAAGGGCCAGTACAAAGGAAAGCGGCGATCACCCTCCGGACCCCCGAGGGGTGTAGGGGGGTGTTTCCCCCGGGGATCAATTTCAGCGGGCGCGCCTTCTCGGCTCGCGTGGCGAAGTAATCGCCTTAGACCGGACTTTGGTGTCGTTATGTGGCCTGCTTCGAGCTTCGTGTTTAGGCTTAACTCACAAACATATATGGTGAAAAATATGTCTTCATGTATAATATCTTATATGTCTTTCAAGTCTGTGCTCTATGGACCAAAATATATGTATAGATGTTTTTAGGTAGGCTTTGTGTAGATGTTCGCACATAATAGGTACGTAAACAACACATTTTTAGAGAAACTTATATATACCTATATAATAGAATGTATAAACAAATGAACTTTTGGAATTTTTAGTTTTTAACTATCTTCGGCTCCAACCGAATATTAGAATTTTTCCATGAAACTTTTTATTTAAGTTAATTTAAAGACACTTAATTTTCAATTACTAGTACCTACAATCAGATGGAATGTAAATAAGTATACCAAATGTTGAAAATATGTAATAATAAAAAACGCGGAAATCTCATAGATTTGTACACAAACAACTTAAGAGTCTTAATAATTAATTACAATTGTACTTTATACGTCAATCTGAGTGCGTTAGAGATAGGGTAGGTATCATCTATAAGGGCCAGGTAGTTTAGTCGACTCTCTAATCTTCGCGTCAAAACACTGCGAATTAATCAAAGTACCTACCTACTTCTAATTCAAATTCAAATATATACACTAATGATTACAATAAGAAGTGGTCAAATCCAGATGTGGTCTTTACAAGAAGTGGTTAAATCCAGATGTGGTCTTTACAAGAAGTGGTTAAATCCAGATGTGGACACTAAACCACCGAATCGTCTGCTTCATGTAGGTTCTTTGAAATTTGTTTACAACATAGGTACCTACATTTATTAATTAGGTAGGTATACAAGAAATAAATAACATGAGATTACACGAGGTCAGACATATTATATTTCACTGACAGGTGCCATTCATCATTATATTATACGAATAAACACAAAAATTAAGTACAAAAAAGAAAATTAGAAAATTAAATTGCTTGCAGAATTTTACTTTTCAACATTCTAATGTTGCCATAAAAAAAAATATTGATATAAATAATAATTATTTGTCATCATTTGGGCTTTTCGTCTGTCTGTTAAACGACTCTAGATTATTGGTAGGTACAGACTGTAACAGCAAGCAGCCCTTTGATCCGTCCCCCGCTGGACACGGGTTTCCTTGTCTGTACACATTGTCTTGTGCACGAGGGATATATAGCTTTAAAACGCCACGCTGACCACGCGGGTTGGCGAGTCCACTCTTGTAGAGGTTCCTCAGCTATTATGGTAAGGGCTTTGTCAACCCTTAGTCGCCATTTATAATGTTCACGGGAAGAGATGTCGTGGCCGTTGGTACAGACACCAGTCCGTAATTTAATTATGGTAGGTATTTAACTTTTAATCGTATACTTAATCATATACGTATAATCCTTTAAACGCGTTACACAGACATTTTGTTACCTCCGGTTAGCGCCTAAACACGCTTAATTTACAGCTTATTTACGACTAAATAAATCTGACATATCAAGTCCGTATTCTAATCCAACACCTCTAAATCGGACGATCATCCATATCTCTGTCTCACTCAAATTTATTAGGAGAGAAAAGGATGGAGCGTGAGTTGAAGATTGGTTTGACGGAATACATATCATCCAATTACTTGTTCTACTTGCTGTGTCACTGGCAATTACTTTGGATTACCAGATACTTAAATAGGTACCTATATAGAAACATAGGTACGTACGTAGTAAGGTTGCTACGCATTTGGTAGGGAATTTCATTGCGTAATTCAGATGACGTCAGGTGGTGTTTTGTGTGTTGAACATGAAATCTCGTTTAATTTTTGTTTTATGGGTAAATGCGGCAGACGAACGTACCGTCCACCCGATGGTAAGTGGATACATGATGGTAAGTGCTCATGGACATTCGCGATCCATGTTAACATTAGTCCAAAATGACAAACGTTGGCACGCCCTCGGCTGCGCTGCCTACCTTTGAAGATATAAGAATGAATTTGGGAAAATGGGAAGGAATAAGATGGGATGGGAATGGGCTCTGGCATACCTATTCGCTCACTATCAAAATACGTACGTACATTGGGGAAATAGGATAAAGTGGAAAATGCAGTACATTTCAAGGTAGTCTTCTGTGAAAGAGGGGTAACGTGGTCAGTCGAGCGAGCCCAGCGGCTGTTAGATTGCAGCGTGCGCTCTCCCTTTCAAAATTATGTTGAACACTAAAATATGGCAGTATTAAACATTGGCAAGGCAGATCGATGACTCAACCACAATGTTTTTTTGTGCTTTTGTATAATATTTATCTATTTAAACGGGTCTTAACGCGAATGTTTACCTTATTTATTTTACTCGACGTTTCGATTGATTTGTATCAACCGTGGTCACCAGCTGACTGACAAGGCAGGTAGTTCACGTCCACGGGTCTTTTCTATAATGTTTAAAGTAAACATTCGTAAGAGACTCGATAGGTAGCATCAGATTGGTCACCTGTTTTTTCCAACACCTATTCTCTACCTAAAAAGAAAGGTAAATTAATCAACATGTTAAATAAAATGTTAGGGAGAAGAAAGTTTTTCTTACTGCGATACGAAAACGTGTTGTAATTAATGAAATCCTTCGTAAAAGTATAAAAAATTAACTGTTTTAGAAAAATCAATGTGATATAGTTTGAATTTCATTACCTTCGTGGTATAATTGCTATATGTAAGTAATCGTACTGAACAACATATTCATGAAATTGGCATATAGAAACATGAAGAATTAATAATTAATTAATTAATTACTTAATTAAAGTCTAAGAATATATACTCGAGTGTCGATCAATAAATACACGTACCTAAATGTAATAAATAATATTGTGAAAACCGTTGAAAGCAACACTCTCCTAGAGCGTTGCTATGAAAAGCGAACAATCAAACGTTAGCAGTTATTTACGGTACAGTACGCCCCGATTATAATAGAGCATTCGTAGTTCTAACACGCTCATACGTAGGTACAGTCGCCGTCACAAGCCGCAAACGTGCGGAGGAATCTCACCCGGGAGGGTGTGGGAGGGTGAGCCCCTCCCCGGGTTGCGACGTCCTGTCACTGACAAATGGCCCGGAGGAGAGCTCGACCCCGACACCCTCTCGAGGCTCGCGGTGTAGTAGATGAGTTTTCTTCGAAATAACTTTCTTAAAATATAACAGTTATGGCCGTTGCAGAGGATGTGCAGTGGCTTGCGCAAGTACTAATCATTAGTACCTACTTGCGCCAGTGTTCATAGGTAGTTGATCACTTGCACCTGCCCTGTGCAGTGCCAGTTCATAGTAGTCAGCCATGGCCGAATCGCTGAACAAGAATGCGAGAATGCAAGTATTGTGGAAGTGGAAAAGGCGTAGCGAACGCAAACAGGTCGCGCCCGCGCAAGTACTAAAACGAGTACAACTAAGCAACATGCACTCGCACTTTCACTAAGCAAAAAGTGTTCACATGATGAAATTTGATGCACTGTAGTAGTACTTGAGCATCGTTTAATGTTAAATTGAAAGCTTATGTTTAATTGGTGCTTATGTTAATGCTTATATTTTATTGGTGCAGATCCACCAATTCGCTTGCACATGCTTGGAGAATTATAATGCAATACCTCCTCGTGACTGACTAAGCAATCCCTGCAGTCCTCACGTTATAGGCTGATATCGTACAGACTTATTATTATTAGTTACATTTTATTACTATTGATACTTCACCTCTCTTCTGGCAGATTTAAACGAGAATTATTCAATTTGTTACTTAGTAACTAAAATATGAAAATCAGTTTAAGTGTGAAAATCAGTATCTATTAAACGTTTGGGAACACGTATAGTACATTTGGTAGGATATTTAAAGGTTGTACTTCTGCATATAGGTACATACATATAGGCATATAGGTATAGGCACACATTTTATACGATAATGAAGTCATTTTTAACAATGACCAAATATATATATAGATACTTATATATAAAATAAATCTTCCCCTCAGAATAGAAGTCTTTTATAGCGTTGTGACGCCATATACCCAAGGTGTCGCGTGACCGACTGTTATCGCGCGAAATTCAATTTAATAAAGAATAGTTTTTTTTTAAATAAAAGCAAATATGGAGGGTATAACCAACATATTTCTCAAGTTTTGAAATACTTTCTCGTAAATTGTCAAATAGCCAATTGCAATAGGTACCTACTATGTCATTTACGTGTATTGTATAATTGTTTGATATTTGAAATAAATAAATAAAGTTACAAAATATAGGTATAGCAGCTTCTAAATCTACAATGCCTAAATAGAGTATCTTGAATTTCAGCAGCTAACATCTTATCAGACTACGAGCCAGTAGCAGGAGGGCGCTATAATTTCATAGGACGGGCGTCGGGCGACGCTTATCTCGGGCGCTGGCTGCAGGCGCCGGGAGCAGCGCCTTGCCCCACCCGCGCCACTTGTGTGCGCGACCGTACTACCGATATCGGGGATTTACGATATAGATGTTGTAACGATAGTATAATTTAGCTGGAAGATTGGCCTCTGAGGTTTTTATGGGAAAAGGTTATGGATAAATTATGGACATCAGACACCTACACTGTTGATATTTTTAATGACTCCCAAAAGCCCGATTTACCTAATACTTTTATTGATTAATACCTATTTTAACTTAATTACTAATTACAATTAACGTAAGATTTAATGTAAGCAAAGGCGACCTTGACGCTAAATCGATCTCTTCCACAGAAAGTAAGGTTATGTCATAAAGTACCTACTTCAAAATACTATCTACCAAAAATACGATAATACAATATAACATATATAGATATGCTTCACATGAAGACAGATAGTCTGTAGGCACTAATAATATAATCACAAGAAATAAGAAACTGATCACGTGATCAGATGGGATGATCATTGATCAGTGAACAGATGTATTGATGTGAAATTAGTAACAATTAAGTGATTTTGAATGCTCAAATGTCATTTTATAAAAAGAATTAAAATAAAATCACGTCTAGTATATCACGTTTTATAGACATCGTATTTCGATATTTTTTTAAAAATATCCTTACATTATACAACTATAGAAATATTTCGATAGATTTTTATATAGATTTTGGAAATATCAATAAATCCTATCGACAATAAGGTCCTTTTTCCCTCATAATGTCACATAGCAATAAAATCTTTATTGTTAACACATTTTTGTTCACATATATGTATGATATGAAACCCCCAACTCTTGAAGTAGGTAAACCTATATCACAGGACCTAGTGTTCTCCCCAATAATATGACAGTAGTGTGCTTATCCACCAATCAAAACTTATATATTAAAAGTACAAGTGTATAGTCAATATATACTTAGTTATATATGTGTGTATTTCAATTTTCAAGTACTTGTGTTCGAGGTTGTACTTACGCGCTGCGCGAGACAGTGAGTAATGCGACACAACAAGTCTGAAACAGATAGGGCGCATTTATGCCTGCACACAAACATTCTAGTCACATATATGCAGTCCTTACAGTGTGCGACATGCTGAAGATCACATTTAGTAGTGGAAATAAAGATTGTGAAATAGTTCTACAATGAATACGAAATTCGATAATAAAGATTGAACTAGAAATAAAAAAGAAACAAGATAACGTGCGACAGGCCGAGATGACATTTCGGGATGTCCTCTATTGCAATGTGAGTTAAAATTATATGATTTTCTAATAATTTTCGAATTCGAATTTCAGAACTAACCGTTCTTGTTAGTGTCGCGTTGTCACAGACTAAGTGTCCACAATACTAGATACCCATGAGTTACACTTCCGAAGTTTCGGGCTCGACGGAAGTTCGAACGAACTACATGTTATAGGGTTATAACTGACTTTCGTTTGGTCGGAGATCTATACATCGGGTGTCTAAAAGTATCTCATTTATTTACGTGAAATTTGTCTTGTACAAATACTCGTACTCGACTACGTACTCGTCTCGTACGTAGGTACTCGTATATGACATCAGCCAAGACTGGACGGAATAGAGATTTGTATGAAATCGTCGATCGCCGACCACTTTACTAAACTTCTCATATTATTGAACCTTAATATGTGGGGGCTATTAAAGTGGTCGGTTATGACAGTGACCGAAATTCTTCCCGCTCGTGGCGCGCACTTCAGTCTCAAAAGCAACGCACTACACTGTTGTATAATTCGTTGTTTTCAGGACTAACCTATTGAACCGATTTCAATGAAAATAGAAAGAGGTAGCCTGTAATCTGGAGTAGAATATAGGACACTTATTCCGAAAAATTGATAAGTTTATCGGGGAACCAATTACCTACTTTTAAAACAAAATCTACATGGGCGAAGCAGCGGGTATAAGTTATTTTAATATAATATTACTATAACCACTAATTAAATAAATACGGAAACTGATCGTACAAACAGAGTATTCTCTACACACGTAGGTAGGTACACACGATAAATATTATCGTGTCCATTAGGAGCGTTGATATAGGAATACAAAACATTCCCACATCGACGATTAGGTCAGTGGGAAAGAAAAATGTTGTTAACAGGTGTTCGGAGGGAGGAACTAAAGCATTCTTTGTTTGTTTACATATTTACAGGTACCTACTGAAGTAAATATTTAGATATAAATACAGAACATATATTTACATATATAGAAATGAAGGTAAGGATATACAGAATGTTACCCAACCTTTCCTACGAGAGAGCTAGGGCCTGAAACCATGGATTTCGTTCATGATTCGAAGTTCATTCTAACAATACCAATTCATTTTTTTTTAAATCTTAATTTTGGTTTCAAGTTTCGGAACCTCTGTATAATATTCTAACTACAGTTACACGCTGAATATAATATCTACTTAATTGTATTAATTTTTTTTTGTGAATTCAATATTGGCAGAACCTTCATATTATCTGTTATTTTTTGTGAATTCAATATAGGCAGAACCTTCATGTTATCGGTTATTTTTGTGAATTTAATATTGGCATAACCTTCATGTTATTCGTTATATTTTGTGAATTCAATATTGGCATAACCTTCATGTTATCCGTTATTTTTTGGTAATTCAATATTGGTAGAACCTTCATGTTATCCGTTATTTTTTGTGAATTCAATATTGACATAACTTTCATGTTATCCGTTATTTTTTGGTAATTCAATATTGGTAGAACCTTCATGTTATCCGTTATTTTTTGGTAATTCAATATTGGTAGAACCTTCATGTTATCCGTTATTTTTTGTGAATTCAATATTGACATAACTTTCATGTTATCCGTTATTTTTTGGTAATTCAATATTGGTAGAACCTTCATGTTATCCGTTATTTTTTGGTAATTCAATATTGGTAGAACCTTCATGTTATCCGTTATTTTTTGGTAATTCAATATTGGTAGAACCTTCATGTTATCCGTTATTTTTTGTGAATTCAATATTGACATAACTTTCATGTTATCCGTTATTTTTTGGTAATTCAATATTGGTAGAACCTTCATGTTATCCGTTATTTTTTGGTAATTCAATATTGGTAGAACCTTCATGTTATCCGTTATTTTTTGGTAATTCAATATTGGTAGAACCTTCATGTTATCCGTTATTTTTTGGTAATTCAATATTGGTAGAACCTTCATGTTATCCTTTATTTTTTGGTAATTCAATATTGGTAGAACCTCCATGTTCTCCGTTATTTTTTGGTAATTCAATATTGGTAGAACCTTCATGTTATCCGTTATTTTTTGTTAATTCAATATTGGTAGAACCTTCATGTTATCCGTTATTTTTTGGTAATTCAATATTGGTAGAACCTTCATGTTATCCGTTATTTTTTGATAATTCAATATTGGTAGACCCTTCATATTATCCGTTATTTTTTGGTAATTCAATATTGGTAGAACCTTCATGTTATCCGTTATTTTTTGGTAATTCAATATTGACATAACTTTCATGTTATCCGTTATTATTTGTGAATTCAATATTGGTAG
Source organism: Sesia apiformis (assembly GCA_914767545.1). Taxonomy (NCBI): domain Eukaryota; kingdom Metazoa; phylum Arthropoda; class Insecta; order Lepidoptera; family Sesiidae; genus Sesia; species Sesia apiformis. Next base: position 5,934,475 of record OU611968.1, read on the forward strand.
AACCTTCATGTTCTCCTTTATTTTTTGTGAATTCAATATTGACATAACTTTCATGTTATCCGTTATTATTTGTGAATTCGATATTGGCAGAACCTTCATGTTATCCGTTATTTTTTGGTAATTCAATATTGGCAGAACCTTCATATTATCCGTTATTTTTTGTGAATTCAATATTGACATAACTTTCATGTTATCCGTTATTATTTGTGAATTCGATATTGGCAGAACCTTCATGTTCTCCGTTATTTCATCATAAACTACGATCTTAAGTTTTGTTTTGTTCTAAAGGGTGATCCAATTTGAGTTTCCTATATTGGCAACACTGTAAATTAGACAGCTGTCAATAATGGCACGTGTTTGAAACATCAAATGTTAATTTGAAACAACACATTTCTGAAATGGGTCTCTTAACCATCGCTCAACGCGTTAAAATTGTTCAATAGTTCTGTACGAACTGTGTATCGACGTTTACGGGAAGATTATGGTCAATCTAATCGTCCTACTGAGCGAACAATTCGCAACATAGTGAAAAAATTTGAGGAAACTGGAAGCATTGGAGACAGGGTAAGCCGTGTGCATCATCGTGGCGCACGTTCAGGCGAGAATATTGCTGCCGTGAGTGATAGTATGGCCGAAGACCCAGAATTATCGATTCGTCGCCGTTCGCAGAGTTTGGGCGTTTCTTATGGCTCCCTTTGGCGCATTTTGCATAAGGACTTGCACCTGCACCCGTATAAAATTCAGTTAACACAAGAACTGAAGCCCAGAGATCATAGACAGCGAAGAATTTACGCAGATTGGGTGTTAGAGCAACAGGAAGTTGATGCCGATTTTTCAAATAAAATTTTCTTCTCTGATGAGGCACATTTTCAACTCTCTGGGTATGTTAATAAACAAAATTGCCGCATGTGGGGTGATGAAAATCCTCACGTGATACACGAGACACTTTTGCATGCCCAAAAAGTAACTGTATGGTGCGCATTGTGGTCAGGCGGCGTAATTGGGCCATACTTTTTTGAAAACGATGAAGGTCAGAGAGTAACAGTCAACGGTGAGCGCTATAGGCGCATGATAACCGATTATTTTTGGCACGAAATCGAAGATATTGATGTGGGAGACATGTGGGTTCAGCAAGACGGCGCAACTTGCCACACATCGCGTGCAACGTTAACTGTTTTGCGTGAGATGTTCAGAGGTCGCATTATTTCACGTTGCGCTGACGTCAACTGGCCGACAAGATCATGCGATTTAACGCCGTTGGATTTTTTTTTGTGGGGTTTTCTTAAGAGTCGCGTCTACGCCAACAAACCTGCAATGTTGAAGCGCCTAAAAACTAACATCCGCCAAGTTATAGCCGAGATAACCCCCGAAACTTACGAAAAAGTCATCGAAAATTATCTCGAACGAATCAACTGCTGCAGAAGGTCCGTCCAGTGGCGGCCATTTGCCTGACATCATTTTCCATAATTAATGAATAATACCAAATATTCGATTAATAAAAAAAAAACTAAGATAATGTTACATTTTGTGTGTTTCTTCTTAAATAAAAGTTAGGAAATTGGAATTGGATCATCCTTTACAAGCATCATGTCTGCATTAAGCTTTTGTAGGATAATGCGCAATGAAATCTATAAAGAAATAACTGAAATCAATCTAAATAAATCATAACAAATTATAACAATAGCTTATAAATTATAACAAATTATAACAATTTTATTTTGTTATAACTGCGCAAATTATAACAAAATAAAATTATTATTGGTGGATGAGAGGAGCTGAAGACGGTGTGTGGTGGCCGTTACATATTCAGCAGTGGAGACTAGTGGAGAGACACAGACTGATGTTATGGTGTGGTATGGTATTGATTATAATTATTAAGGAAATAGTGGGAAGCATATCAAAATCCCTGTTCCTAATTTTGGGGATGGAAATTTATTTGATGTGGTTTCTGGGATTATAGCGAGTGAGCTCATAGCTTAAGATAATCTCGCAAATATCCCATGTAATCTCAAAACGCTGATACAAAGCGAGACGCGGCAAAAGTGGACCCCCATAAAAACGGACCGTGTCTAGTCCACGTTATAAAAATTCAGCACTGGATAAATAAAAATATAAAATAAAATATGAAATGAAAGTGGCGCGGGGCGCAAGAAACTCGCGATCCTTTTGAATGTGTTCTGTATGGGGACAGGGGCGTCCGTTGAGTTCACTTACCTACATGTTTAATTTAAATAAATGTGACTTTATCTGAGCAAAGGGACCTAATTTTTTATTTTTTTAAGCAGCTGTTTAACTATACCCCCTGTAAAAGAATGGACTCGCCAACCTATACCATCGTGGCATTTTAAGGTCATACATCCCTCATGCACAAGACAAGGTGCATGAGATGACCCATGCCAAGCAGTGGACTATAAAAGGGCTTTTTACGATTTAAAGAAAGATCTATTCTTCAATTTCCTATTCGCTTCATAATTTAAAATTGAAAATTGAATTATTTATTATCAAGTTGAAGATTAAGCAAAAATGGGAATTATTGGTTTATTTAGTCACCACAAGCCTACTCCACTAGTTTCCGTGGTCACAAGGAGTGTTTCTTTGGCCGTAACAATCTGAAGGCGGCGCCACGGGTCAGCGAAGACCCCCTCCCCTCCCACAAGACACGACACACGCACATGTACTTGTGTGGGTACACAAAGATTATGCAAGTAGGCAGTAGACAGTACCTACACGAGAGGTAACTAGAACTTTTATTCATTCATCACGAATCATGCCTCACGTGAATTATTATTAAGAAAGAAAGAAAATTATTTTATTGACATCAACATATGAAATAAAATAAAAAGTCAATTAGAAAATTAAAAGAATTTCTATTGTTGTGCCAATCGGCACCGACTCAGTTTATGTCACAGTGTCAATTTCGGTTGAAGCCGCACGGACTGTCCTCAGCAGAGACCGTATTACGTTTACCAAGACTAAGTTCTGGCGAGTCTTACGAATTAAAGAGGCCTGTTTAATCAGCACTCCACTGGTGATTAAACGGTAGTCATATAGTACTTACTTAGTCTTGAGCAATCGTATTATATCGGAGTTATCTACATTTGAGTTACTTTTAATAACATTGAAAATTTTCAGTTTTTAAACAAATGTATGTTCCACCCGGAATCGAACCCGGGACCCTTTGCACAGCAGGTACTGTTTTTGCACAGCATAACTGGGCTAATTGGTCGTCAAAATAAATAATTTGATATCAAAATAAAGGAAAAGGTAACTAGTATTGAAAGTATATAGATAGAGTTGATAATACCATTAACTTTACGTCTAGTTAATTCTAATGTCGCTTCTGAGGCCTCCTCTTTGTTAGATTGTAGAAGTGTGCAGGCTTTGTCGAGCGTCGCTTCGGCATCGGATTGCGAGGGTGGCCAGCTTATTGAGGCGACGGTATCGCGGGCCTTTTACAGCGCCAGGCTATTTCACTTGCTACACAACCTTCTCTCACTGACTTCACGTTACAATTTTTCATGGATTAGGTGAAGAGGCAGGCATCCAATATTAAGTAGTTTGTCAATGTTTTTACCTTAAGTAGCTCTCTCTAAGGCACGCAAGAAGGTGGCGAATATAGCATGTGGCTATTTCATCTATGACACTAAATTTCAAAGTTACTTTAGACTCAGAATCACAATGTATTTAATGTGCAAAAAGATTGTTAGATTCTACGGCAATGCCAACCCAAGGACCTGTCCGTATTAGTCGGCAGCTATTCTACCTCTGTAGTGGGCCATGCCCAGTTAGGATACTCAATTCCTTAAGCAGGGTGTGTGATGGCTCGACACATATCTCGTGGAACGTACAATATTGAGTTGAAAAATTATGTTATATCATTCAGTGTAACTTACCTCGATTCCATTGGTTAATGTCTTTTCACTGCTGGATATAGACCTCTCTCAAGACTCACCGCCACACATTTTCTTAAAAGTTATCCCGCATAAACCCTTGCCTTTAATATTTGCTTGTCTGACCGGGAATCTTTGCATAGTAAGCAGAGGGATTTGAATCGATTCGGCTAATTTATAGATTATAAATAAATGAAAGGGCTGGGCGTGCGGTATGTACCTAATTATACGTATTTATATTTTTTTTTAAAGACTAGTGGGCGGACGAGCAAACGGTCCCACGTGATGATAAGTGTCACCGCCGCCCATGGACACCTGCAACACCAGAGGGCATGCGGTTATCATGATAATATTCATAATCTGTTACTAATATTATGTAATGAAGATGAGATGTTGTAGGTTCGTAGTCGACATCTTTCATTACAACTCCATATTTTGACGTAGGCTAACATGAAATTTGAAAATCGATTATATCGTAAAGAATTCTAAAGAAATAGATCGTCCGAATCATGTTTCGAATGTTGTAATGACCGATTACAATACTGTGAATAGAGGTCGCAGTAATACAGTAAGAAACAATGCTCGTTTGAGTATTGTTACAACAACTCCCTGCGACACAACTATTTTTACATTTATATCAACAATTATCATAAAAACACCCTTTAGCATATCATAGTGTAGGGACACAGTGTTGACATGGTGTCGAATACTAGACACAGTTTTTTGTTAATTCATCAGGCTAATAGAAGCTAAGTGGCACCGTACCGCCCCTACTACCTTCAGTCGTCTCCTGCTCACCTATCTGCATAACCGTTATTTGTAATTATGTTAAAAGCAATTCATGTAAAATAAATTATTTGGGGGATATTTTTAACAGTCTCAATTAACACACGAACACGCAAACTTAACTACTAACTTAGAATTGACTAGAATTTCTAAAAGGGCAAAGGAGACGGCATCAAATGAACTAAAAGAGTTATAACACCCCAATATTGCTTTGCGGAATTACCGCTTTACATCACAAATAGAACTTCAGAAAACAAGCCGGCTAAAGCAAGCGCCAAATATTAACTCCAGGAAGCGGATAATTAAGAGGGCAGCACTCTCTCTAACAGCTTTAACTGCTTCGGATAACTGCTTAGCGGGGATACTTGGGAACTTCCTTGGAGGAACTCTGACTAACCAACTTTGGGCAATGTGAAAGGGATGGACAGAATTTTGCCGATCTTGAGACTGTATATCTTAATACTATGTTAAAATTCGGCTAATTCAATTATTCGTTCCACATCAGATTCTTACTAGGGGACGAAATACGGAGATATAAAATAAATATTATTTCCCAGGACGAAATAATAGGAAAGTACAGTTGGGTAAAAAATTAAAAATATATTTAAATCACCTGATATTATTTTCTTAACGAAATACTACAAACACCTAGGAGTAGTATTTAGGTTCCAAATATGCATAGGTTCATGTAATAAAGCCCTTATGGTAAAGCCTGTCCTCGAAAAGATAAATACGAGTCAAACTACGGAAATTAAAAGCCATCCTCGCGGACACTGTGCGCGAATTTTACCTGCTGCTTCAGGAGCCCATGTTTTTGATACACTTAGAAAAAGGTGTGTTATGATATATAGATAGATACAACTCTTTATTGCACACCAAAACAAAATAAAACAAGACAGTAATAGACATTGTAACCCATGAAAAGCACAAAAGGCGGTCTTATGCTAATAACGATCTCTGCCAGGCAACCTTTGGGTAGAGAGGAAATAAATATTTTAATCACAGGAGATGATGTACAGTCTATAGGTATACATAATTACATATAATACATACATATAAATATACATACACACTAAATACAATATATATATTATATATATATATACATACAGTAATAAAACAATTAGAATAAGAGATGTAGACAGGCGATGAAAAAATATACAATAAGTATGTATATATATCCAATATATTTATTAGCTTGTCCACTAATTCTATTTTTGTCAATGATTCTGTTGAAATATGACGGAGGGAGAGCCGCGGGGTGGAATGGTAATGACATTGAAAAGAGGGTAACTTTGTATCTCAGGGACTCTGAGTGAATCGCCGTGTTTCTCTTTGAGAAAGTTTTTGTTGCGGTTTTATTTTTTTATTTCAAAATGTTTACAAATAGGAACAAAGGTACTCAGAAAAACAAACGAAAATAATAGTAGCCACGCAGCATAAACACTACATATGTAGGTATGTTCGTTATTAGTAAACACAGCGTGAACAAGATAAATAAATTATAAAGATAAATAAATATATCTTAGGCAATCGAAGACCGATATTGCCTCTATATTTGTAAGGTTAATATGGTTTTTTTTTTAATTAAGGCCAAACAATCATGGCAAATGTCAAATTTATCATGATATTTATTTGCTACAGCGGTCAATCTGTTGAGGGGAGCTGAACGTAGCAGATTGGTGGGAGTTGCTTCAACGGAAAAGGGAGCAAATTTACTGTTTCTATTGTGCAGATACAGTAGGTCCTCGCAGTCCATCTCGTTTCTGATGAGTCTAACTAGGAATACATGTACACAGGACCGCATCCGGAATTCCTCAGATTTTAGGACAACTCTTGGGAATCGGGACGCCTTCAAACTAGGGTTTGTATTGTAGGGCATCCATTCGATAGCGGCTGAATTAAAAAAAAAAAAGGAAATTATTTAAATAAAAATATAAAATTCTTGTGCTTTTTATCTCTTCTAATTGCTGTGCCCTACAGGGTCTATAATGATCTAATAGGTATTATCTCAGCAACTCGTAAATCTTAATGGAGTAAAGTATAGATTATCGAGCATGGGCGTAGCCACGGTGGTTCAGGTTGGAGCGCTTGACCCCCCCCCCCCCCCCCTCCCCCCCACCCCTCCCGCGCGCATAGGGAAGAATAGGCATAGGACGTGATATTGTATATCTGATAACGTGAAAATTATAATTGTAGAATCGACATTATAGATATAAGTAGGTACGCTATAGATATGGTAGGAGGAGAAGGGAGCAAGCTGCAATCCGACAGACACAGCCGTTAGACCCACTCGGCTATCCACGTTACACCATACTCAAGGAACATTACCGTAAATTGTACTATATTTCACACTTTATTTTATCCTCTCAATTATGTAGGTACGTGTTTCGGTAGATAGTGAGACGTCCAATCCTATCCTTCCCTATTGTCCTAATCCTTTCTACAAATACATTCTCAAATCTCCAAAGGTAGGCAATGCATCTGGGGCCGAGGCAACGTTTGTCATTCTGAACCGATATTGGCATAAATCTAGGGCAGATGTCGCAGGGCGACAGTATTCACTTACCAACAGGTGAACAAGAAAAAATAAAAAAAACGGAGCTGGAAATGGATTAGAAATAATGGAGAATAACGAAATTGGTAATGGAATGGGGAGTTTTCCTAATCCCATTATACTCCCCATTCTTTCTCGAAGGGATGGGACGGGGTGAGTAATAACATTGGATGTGATACTTCCCTTTTACTTTCTATTTGATGAGATTGAATGGAATGGGATGAAAAATAGACTTTGACAAGTCTCATTCACTCCCGCAACATGTATCACTTAATCCTATTACCGCAACACACCTTAATTATACCCACCAAAGATTTTTCTTTAATTATCGGGCATGCGCCGTTTCTCACGAAGTCTATTCTAAACCGTCGTGCTAGTGGTAATTCAAACTCAATTAGAAATTCAACAGGGTTTGATCTCAATTTGTAAATCGAGAAAAAAATGCCCTTGGTTATCATCGTGCTTTCTTTCGACGATCAAGTAACCCAAAGATAGGCGCTTGTTGCGGTTTGTTGCATGTTTTGTGTTCGTCTTTGTATGTGTCTCTGGACCCATGACACGGGGAATCCTGGTGTGGGCCATTGAGTGTGGCGTTATTTGTTATTATTATTTATATAATTTCTTGACAATTAAAATTTTAAGGTTCCTATGATCTACGAACAATTTAAAACCTAATACCGTCTCACTGCGAGAGAGACATAGCGGCAGAACACAATAACGAACCAATCAATATCCTCAGAATAAGGAAAAAGAACTTCCAATCCGATTTGAAAATCTCCGGGCACTTGGCGTGTTTTCTCGCGTTATCTTTAACTACCCTCAGTTAAGCGGAATTGCTTTATCGCCTCACCTTCGCAGTTCACAGCTTTCCCCCACCCCCTTCCTACTTGCCCCACCTCCGTAACCCCCCTTCCTTTCTGTAGTAACAAATATCGGAGTGTTTCTTTTGTTTTGAGAGTATTATCTATTTCGATTGAAAGTTTGGGTTAGAAATGATATTTTTAATCCATTGTTAGGTCTTTATTTTCAGCTTAATAACAAATACAAAACTTCACCATCAGCCTAATGTGTCTCTGTACCTACTGCCGGATATAGGCCTCCCCCCGAGGACAGCAACCACATAAGGTCTTCAGCTTTTCTCATCCAGCCCCTACCGGAGACTTTTTCAAGTTGTCAAACCGTCTGGCCTAAGGGCGTTTTTAATACGTAAATTAAAAATCGTATAGTTCCTTTGTAAGGTAACTAAACTTTCAAGAAGCTAATTTTTGTTGAATAATTGAATTATATTGAATTTTTTTTGCGTTAATAAGATATTGAACACATATTATGCACACATTAAGTCATTACGCATATTAGAACCATTTTTGGTTGTAATATGAGTAATTTTTGAAACCATTTTTGTGTTATTTCGCTCTTCTGTAAAGTAGGAGTTTTCATAGTACCTACCGCTTTATACGTTTGATACGAGTACGTCGATATAGATTTTTGTTTCTGCCTGAACGAATATTACGCAAAAATACTGAATGAATTTTAATAAAACTTGGCATACTTATAGCTCATTTGGCGGGTTGACATTTAGGGTACTTTTTATTCAGATCGTTTATACAGTTCCCACGGGAATCACTCTAAAGTTCCCACGAATGAAGTCGCGAGCACTGCTCATGATAATTAAAATGTTGCAGCGATTTATAATAAAATGTTACAATTCAGTTTCTCAATTTAATAAGGACGAGAAACAAGAAGCGTCATATAATTTTTTCGTGTAAATAATACAAGACAGACACCAGTTAGACATTAACACAGAATGCACAAATTAACATTGAATGGTCAGTAAAAACAAAATGCAAGATATGCAGCGAACAGTCGCGTAATTAATTAACAACTAATTAATAAATAATTAATATTAATCATTACGTTTTCAGTGCATGTAGAGTGTGCATTACCACACAATATAGCTACTAAACATATCTCTATTTTATCTTATTTCCCCCAATGAACGTATGTGTTTAGATAGTGACTGATATGTTCCAGAGTCCATTTTTATCAAACCTATTCTATTCCTCCCCATCCCAACCCTTTCTCCAAATTCATTCATAAATGTCATTCTGGACTGGTGTTGGCATGTGTCGCGGATGTCCATGGGCGAGAGTATTCACTTGCTAAGTACTACTAGATGGACTGCCCGCTTGTCTGCTCCCTGACTTAATGTATACAATGTCTAGTTAGTAGTTAGGCATAGTAGTTAGTAGATAGTTAGTTAGTAGTTACTAGTTTAGGCATCATGTTTTCTGTTGTATAGATCTAATAAAGATCTAATAAGTTTACTCCAAACTAGAGTCCTGATTTAGAATTTCTTTGACCTATAACTAAACTTCTAGACATTATGATCATGCACGATAAAGTGTGATAGCCTTAATAGATTTATTCTCAAGTCTCATTGGTGAACCGCACCTCCCATCACAGAAGTGAGGTCCATCCGCATTTCGCGCACTGTTCGGTCCAAAAATTATTTTATATCGCGCTGTGGAACGAACTGCCTCAAGAGGTCTTCCCATTAAGCTACGACATGGGGTTCTTCAAGAAAGCTGTGAATAGGATTTTGCAAGGTCGGCGGCGCGCCCGCATACCCCCTGGTGTTGCAGGTGTCCATGGGCGGCGGTAACACTTACCATCACGTGGGACCGCTCGCTCGTCCGCCTTCTTCTCTATAAAAAAAAAAGTCCTGAATTCAAAATCTAGAGCAGAGTGAGAATAAAAAATAAATCCAGAGCATGTGCACTAATCCGCACTTGGTGTTATCACTGTACGATCAGCAACACGTTAACGTACCCAAAACCATACAAAACTGTGCCTTATTTAGGGTTGTCACCAGAAATTTAAAGAAACTAGAATTCATGACCAAACAACTCCGAACATAGCGTCTGTAACCCCGGACGTACTGAGCATAAATAAACCAGTCTTATTGACAATCTGCAATTGTTCCATACAACCTGTCACCGTCGTTGTCGTGCGTTACTCACTTGTTACTCACTTCTTAAAAACGCCGGACACATTTGAAATATCCCCCCGGACGTCCCCGGACGCCCTTCAAAAGAGAACAGTGTCCGGGGAAAAGAGGCCTGATGGAAAGCCTACCCTTATTAGTAGCGCCTTAAAGTACCCATGGGTATAAGTTGACCTGTTGCTGATTGTACCTACCACTAACCGCTATATCATTAATACCATATGTGAAATCCTATAAATAAATTTATAGATGTTAAATTATTATACTATGTATATAAGGAATAGTTTTTAAGCTACTAGTAGATACATGTAACTAATATAAAATAAAATGAAATGAAACCGCCCTCTATTCCCGCGGATTTGTAAAGACAAAGGGATAACATAGCCGCTACCACGAGCGCTGAGGAACTACACCACCTCTGAGGGAGTGGACTCGCCCACCGGCAGCGTGGCGTTTTAAGGGTGAACACCACTTATGCACAGGACAATGTAGATGACAATGTGCTTCTTTATTTAGAATATTGAATTTAGGTATTTAGCATTCCAAGTAACATTAAGTCAGTCAGGTTGTCAATAGACAACTTTTTCAACTTAACTAAAGGCTATTTACACAAGGCTGTTATCAACCCGATCACCGTTATCTCTGTTATCGACGAGTTTTTATCATCATGTGAACAGTTGTAGGCGAGAATTGTATGTAGTTTGGTCCCATACGAGAATCGTATACAAATATTCTCGTCCGAACCGTTCGAAAAACTCCTCGTCTAAATGAGCGTTTAGGCAAGTTGAAAAAGTTGTCTTTTGACACCTGCAATATCAGCCTTTTACTCTAAGCAAAACAACAGTTCTTTGTATAAAATCTTTTGTTCTGTTTACGTACTTTTCAAATATATTGGATTAAAACCCTGATAAATAGCCTTCTCGATTTTGAATTAGTTGGACTCCTGTTTTATAATACCTTATGCAGTCTGCATAAAGTTTAGTTTCCAATGACTCTCTCCAAGCCTAAACAAAAGACGGTCATAGTAATGTCTATATTTATCTGATCCTAAACGTTTAAATAAAGACTACAAGCAACTAATTCAGGAAAAAAGTATCTAGGTACTGAAAATGGCAGCCTAGTTTTGGTCCTGAAGGGAACTGTCAACGTACATCAACCAGCCATCAATGTCTTGGCAACTAAAATATATTCTGATAAAATGTAACACACAAAATGAGACTATAGAACATGTACTCGTATCTGACATGCTTACAACGTAAAGAATTCTGTCTGTGTACATATTTGGCATCAGTGATTGATAAGTGTTTTTATAATATGAATGGAATCATTAATTATAAGTTTATGGAGGAGGATGCATGGTGCATTCCCACAGCCGCTGGGCGCACCCCCTCTCTACCTTAAAGACTACCTTGAAATGTACTGCATTTCCTACTTAATCGTATTTCCCCAATGTACGTACGTGTTTCGGTAGTGAGTGAGATATGCCAGAGCCCATTCCCATCCCATCCTATCCCTCTCCATTTCCCAATCCATTCCTTAATCTGCAAAGGTAGGCAGCACATCCAAGGATATGCCAACGTTTGTCATTCTGAACTTATGTTAACATGATAAGTGGATACACTATACACTTAACATCAGGTGGACTGTATGCTCGTCTGTCGTCTTTATTCTATAAAAAAAAGAAATAATATAATGTTGTTATGCTCTTTATCTATACTAATATATAAAGTGGTAAAATTGTGTGTGTGTTTGTGGGTACGTTGGGGGTAATCCCTGGAACTACTGAACCGATTTCAAAAATTCTTTCACAAATAGGAAGCTACATTATCCGTGTCTAATATAGGCTAAATTTTATTTTAAAATTTTTTTAAAAAATATCTTATAAACCGAAGCGAAGCGAGGGCGCCTCGCTAATCATTAATATGAGGTAACATGTTAACTTCTGCATGCATGTAGAAGGTAAAATTGTGACTTCTCGTTTAAATCATATATGTTTTTACATCACTTACGTCACTGTACCCTAATTTATGCAATAAATGTTATTCTATTCTACTCTACATGATAAGCCCACACGATGGTAAGTGGCTACCGCCGCTCATGGACACTTATGACATCAAGGGGTATGCAGGTGCGCTTCTTGAGGCAGTTCGTTTTACAGCCTACGGATTCGCGGCAAAAAACGATACAGAATAACTATAGCTCTAATTTAAAATTTTCAGCAAGCGACACTAGCGACGCTCGCGGCTGGAAATATAAATAAAAAAAATATATAATATTATTGTAGTTTTTCTGATTAAAACGAATCACGTTCATAATTATTATTATTGTAATGTATATACATTCATAAATCTACCTATTCAAGTAGATCGATAAATAATATTGATCTGATCAATACCTACTTTCCTTCTTCTTTGGGTTGATGGCAGTATCAGTTGTCAACTCAAGCGCGATGACAATTTTGCCAATGTGAAGTGAAAAGAATTTCTATCAAGCATTTTCTTCCCCCAAGTATGTTAGGAGTCGCTCAGTGAAGTGATAGTAGGTTTACTGAGAACAAGAGTTGGTGACAAACTTTATACTTTACTTGTAAACTTTACACAATTGGTGCAGACTACTTGCCTAAAAGTAGGAATAGACTAAGAAATTATCTACAGGAAGCACTGTTTTAAAGAAGTGAGTGCTCTGCACGAAAGACCTTGGCTGTAATGTTTGGAAATTAATTGATGAGTAGAAATGGAAGAGATATGAAGGTCAATAATCAGGATTGGACACGAAGGTTTTTTGAGTATGGCGGTAAGTTAATATTGTTATCAGCCCAGGCAGTTCACAAGTGTCTGCAATCAGCTACAGTTGAAAATCAGCGCTACAGTTGCTGCTGCAGCCCGCAACGCATGCAGAGTTATAGTCTATTGAACAGGTGTCAATACACACCTGTGTGTTATGTATGCTATGTAGTTCAATTGTTACTATTAATAATGTGTAGTATTATTACTTGGCATTAATAAATTTCTTTCTTAAAGCAAAACCACGGCTCAGTTGCTAGTTGTACACCTCGCCTCCTCCTCTCATTTTCCGTACAATTTCCCGCAGACTGCGAAGGCCCAAGAGAGCGTGATAAACGCTAGCTTTTGCGAGGCCAGTTTTTATGCCTCGTGATGTCATCGCAGACAATGGCAACAAACGCAAGTTTTAGATGAAATGACGTAAAATACGGACGCCTGACTACGTATCTTGATACACAGAAGCAGAATTGCGGTTTTTAAAATCGTGCTTTGGAAAATAGGTACCTAGGAAAATAAAGTGGCAAGTAGATAGTATACGGTCACTCATTGACGAACTTAGAAGCGGCAATAATTGAAGTATAACGATCCCAACAAAAACATTTCTGTAAAAATGTTGCCAATCTTCGCGACTGTTTGGTGGACAAGAGTAGTGAGATCTAAAAGTCGCCATACCTGGTTTAATGGAATTTTTCTTCATGTAGCTTGGTCATTTCTATTCGTGTATAGCTTATATAGGTGTATTCGTGTATAGCGTGTATAGATATATAGGTGAATGGACAAGCCAATCAACACGAAATCCAGGTTGAGCTCATGACCCATCCTGCTCACGATGTCTTTTTTCGTCATAGGCTGTTGCCTAATTGCAACAAAAAGATTGTATATTATTGCATAATATAGGTAGATATTGACTTATTTTCGTACCTATATATCCAGGCCTTTTGCGACTTAGACGTTTTGCTAATTAGGCCTTTAGCTTTTAGGACATTCTGCATATTTGGACTTTCAGCGACTTGGCCGTTGTGCGAGTTGGACGATTTACATAGATATTCTGATAGAAACCCCTCACAACCTAGACTTTCCATCATGTGATTTCTATCTTTTCCCGAAAATGAACATTTTATGCTAGTTACGAAAATCATTACACACGAATACGAAAATTAATTATGGAGACAGAAGAGATATTTTTTATTATAACGATATTTTGTCCCTCGATAGTGACGATAGTTCAATATTTAAACATAAACTGAATATGGGATGGGTGATCGCAAAACGGTACTAGCCTATGGGTATCTAGGTATTCTCGATGAACATCCGTGAATTCGAACCCCGCACCGAGTTCAAGTAAATATCATATCATACCATCAGCCTATGTATTTCCACTACCTACTGGATCCTTATGCTCGTGGGGCAATGTTGCCCGCGGCCGTAGGTAGGAGTTGCATCACAGCACGTGTTCCGCCGGTGGTGCTATGTGAGCAACACCACGAAATCGAATGTTGAGCGGCGATAACCCGACATTCCATTTTATGACAATTTTATAATAATTGAATATAAATATAATAAATAAATCGTGTTCCAAGCGCGAAGCTGCGGAATGTTCATAAGCATAGGATGAAATTACTTTATTATACTTTACTAAAAAAAAATTCTTTACTATATGGTACACATAGGTACATATATATGCTATATACAACTACATTTAAAATTTATTTACCAAAATATTTTATATAATGAAATAAACAAATACTTACATGATAAATAGATACCTATACTTAATTTACACTTTACTTAAGAATATGCATAGATTTCTAGATATAGATATATCTATATTTACTAAAATAAACTTGTTAGTTTAACTTCACACATTACTCGTACACCACGTTATAGGTATACATTTTTTTGAGACCGTACAAACAATAAAAACCCTTTAGTCACAGTAACAATTTGGGTTACTGTATATGACTGGGTTACAATATGACTTGCACGTTTCTTTCTTTCGAGGTATTCTTGGCTTTTAGCAATTTTGTATTAGGTGTGAATCTAGAATATAATGTACGCAATACATAAATAATAATACTCGTAATATATATATATATAGGGTATATATATACCCTTGCAAAATGCAGTGGAGCAAAAATTATTTCGCTAGAGTAAATAAGCTCAATTTTTTACGAAATCGCTGTGTCGCAATTTTTTTTTACCTCCGTTCTATTCAATTCAAAAGCTAGTTTTCTTCCAAATGACAAATTAATCTCTCGAAAGTTGTGGGATGATGTTTTTTTTGGTAACGTTTCAGAGGCAACGAGCTGTGACGAATTGAAGTGACATTTTCGGTTGTTTATAAAGTTGCGTTCATACACGTTGACAAACTATAACTAGACTATTTTTAGAAAATTATACATAACCTCAAACTCTTAACAATGATTTTCTTTCGTGAAACTCAAGAACTTTTGTTCTACGACTCCACAAAATTCAAAAATTCACTCTCACCTCTAAAGGAGTGGACTCGCCAACTGTTTGGCCGCTTGGTTATATATACAAATATTGATATAGTCAACGGATAAATAGACAATACATTGATTACATTTTAAATGTAATAAGTAATAACTGTATTCACATATTGACTGCCGTCAGTCAAGATCATAAAAAATACGGTATATCAGAACGTGAACGAGATAATTTGTAAATTAGACCAATTAGACAACCACTTAATAACCTAAGTCGATTAGTAATTTAGTACTTACCATTAAAATTAATTAGTTTGAAAGTAGGTATTACAAGTAAAAAAAAATGTAGGCAGTAAAAATAAGTACCTACCTATTGCTTTTTGGCGGGAACTCGAGTAGTGAAGTTTGGTTTTTGTTTGATTAGGTATTATAAATGTTGTATATCGTGCGTTTTGTAGTTTAATAGCGACAGTTTATTAAACTTCAAAGTGTTTTTGTGCGTAATGTTTGTTATAATCAAATAAAAGCATAGAACTGCGTTTTTCATGTGCTTCCAAGGAGTCCTCTTCTGTCCTCAGTTAACTTACTACCACTTTACCGTTTGACTCCTGACTCACTTCGACGGAACTGGACATTGACAGGATAGGTTTAAGACTTTCAAATTGTTAATTACGAAGAAAACTTGACATTGGAACAATGTGCTAATTGCTTCCTTGCAATATAAGGTTTTTTTTTTAAAATGCTGCTCATTGTACACTCTGGCTTATTATAAGTTATAGGCCTTTTTATAGAGGTACAACATTGCAGCAATTATGCTCAATTTATGCCGAATTTGGTCGCAAGTGTCCCTTAAACTTTCTAGAGCTCGAACCGACTAACAATAAATATGATTTTAAAAACATCATTATTTTCAGTTTTTGGACCGTGAGAGTGGGGGGGGGGGGGGGGGGGGATTTTGTGTACCTTTACGAAATGTTTATGTTTATTTATTGTTTATTTAAATTGTTTATATTTGTTGCACCTAGCTGTTGCTCGCGGTATCGGCTAAGTTAACTTCTCGGTTAACTCAGCCTCGGTTACCTTTATCTGTCACCGCAGTTTCGGCGTGTTCGCTGTTCATGTTACTGTACCGAAATATAAGTAAAACAGTTATACTTAGGTACTTCAACACAGTTAAAGCCTCATTGCAGTTAATATCTAAGGGCCTAATAACTATGTGATTGTTTGTCTTAAACTTAAATCGAGTTGTATTTTAGGGACCTTATTCAGTCTTCATAGGGGTTAGTATTCAACGACACTATCAAGCAAACAAACGTTTAACATCGGTATGCCCTTAGATTCACATTCAAACAAATCAAGGTCTTAGCATAATAGAGTAATTTAAAATCCAATAGACATTCAATGGTTCACGCACTGATGTGCAATTGGAAATTTTCAAGCTTCTTGGATCCGAACAAACAAACAGTTTAGAGATGTTTAGCACAAATTGCCAAATGCTAGTCCGTCCAAATGTCGCCGGCCATTGTGGTTTTTTGCCAGGATTATGTCAATCCAATCCGGGCTGTTTGAGTCGGTAGGATAAGTCGGTAGTTGGTAGCGTTTCACAGGGATACGGATGCGCTAGTGTTGTGCAATTATAGCTACTTACTTTATCGATGGTTCGTATAATATTTCGTAAATACTTATCCTAAGACCTCTTGCCTAGAAAACCTAGAAAGCTCATAGCTAGGGGAGGTGTAGCGATTTTATATGGTTTAACCTTATTATTTATTGTTATGGTTTGACATAATATTTACTTCTTGCGAAATGTATACCTACTGACGAAAAAAGATCAAACGCATATTGAACGAGCATTTGTTTTGATTCAAAATGTTTTTGTTGTGTATTTTCGTGAAATTTAAAATACACTCGGAACCCTAATTTAGTGTGTGTTCGGAGAGCATTTGTCTGGTTTTTGAACATTAGGAAAAATTATTACAAGCCCCATGAGATAAAAACACTAATCCTGGTTACGGGCCTCCTTACAAATACTGTTAGGACATGTGGATTTTAGCTTCATTCTATCAAATGGATGTATTTTCTTCTTTCACACACAAAACGTGAAAATCATTTAGCCTTATCGTTATGAAAATTTTTTTTAGAATATAAACTGGATTATAATATATTGATATGACGTAAAATTATTGATAAATTTTCGTTCCTAATGGAAGTAAGAACTTACTTACTTACTTCCTAAATCATTTTATACCGCGGACCCGTAGGCTGTGGAATGAACTGCCTCAAGAGGTCGTTCCACTACGCTACGACATGGGGTTCTTCAAGAAAGCTGTGAATAGAATTTTGTAAGATCGGCGGCGCGCCCGCATACCTCCTGGTGTTGCAGGTGTCCATGGGCGGCGGTAACACTTACCATCACGTGGGACTGCTAGCTCGTCCGCCGCCTTCTCTATAAAAAAAAGTAGCATGTTTATTGCCCGCGAATAATTTATATTATTGCTATTTTCAATGACGTTACGAACTTACCAAACTATAAAATATAAAAATAAATATCGATAGGTATTTTAGCCAGTACTACCCTAACGCTGCGTACGGTTTCCGCACGGTTGCGTAATTTGATCAGCCGAGCCGTCCCGCGAAAATTACTGAACGCAACTCACAAATTACTGATTCAGGTGCAACCATTCAGTAAGTGGCACTCGGAGGATTAAAACTAAATGGTCCAGTCGTTTCTATATCTTTCTGACAGCAAAAAATAAGTCTTATTATGAAATAAATACGTACATATGGATGCTCAAACAACTAGTTATACGTATGTACCTACCTACTTTGAAGCGAAGTTTTTGTGGCATTAGAATGAGACTAGAACATAGACAGTGTTGGATACCTCCTAGACGGTGAATTATATGTATTGTGCAATTTTTTAATGTTTTTGATGGCTCGTGCATTGCAGCTCGTTTGGGTGCAAGGCGCATTTCAATAATATTGTGCAATAACACTATTATACAATGTTATTGTAGGTGTAGGTGCCGCCTTAGTTGGTAGTCGAGATGTGTTCGAGGTCTTACTTAAAGAATAGAAAAACAAAAATATAACTTAAATAACGCTCTGAAATTTCTTTTCTCCGTTAATGTTATCCGTTTTCAACAAGAAAATACCTATTTAAATATATGTTTTTAAGGTAAAGGCATAAATACTTTATAGGTACCTATAGCCTAGTTAATTAGTAAAGTGAGTGAAGGCTCGAGCACACGTCGCGACATCAATCGTGACCTCCGTCAGGCTGATCAAGCAAATTGAATCGTGGGCTCTTCGTAAAAAGTAAACGTGGAATCGTGGCGCCAACGCGCCCGCGATCTTCTTTATTCGAATGTCTGTTCTGAGTATTCTTTTTTTAAATGTTCCCGCTTGTTTCTAGATTGGAAAGGCTAGTACGATAGGTTTGCTTAATAGACCTATTTTTATATGAAAATGGCGAATGTTGTGAAGCTAATGTTATTATGACATAAATAATAAAATCACTATTACATTTTTTTTTCAAAAAGGGGTGTATAAGTTACTTGTATTGGTGTCTTATTTGTGTTCAAACGAATACTTATATATTTTAAGCTTTTTGACCAATTCAGTTAATTGATATACGTAACACCATAGACATACAATTTTGCTAAGCAGAAATAAATTAAATAACTTGTATGACTGACCAATAAAAACTATAATATTAACTAATTAATTTTGATGAAACATTGTCAAAAATCAACTTTAACCCAATTTCCCTCAGCTCGTTTCTCTAGAAAGGTTTGAATACACCATCTTATAAATTTCTTAAACTTTAAATTTCTTAAGTCATATTATTAGGTCCTTACTTATGAAGTTGCGCTTTTTGTTATACTGGAATGATTTTGTTATACTTTGAACTTGGATATCTTGGGTTTGAATTGTAATTCCAGATTTTTTTTATGTACGAAGGCGGCAGACGAGGATACAGTCCACCTGATGGTAAGTGGTACTGTCGCCCATGGACATTGGACATCCGCGATACATGCCAACATCAGTCCAAAATGACAAACGCTGGCAAGTTCCCGGATGCGCTGCCTCCTTCCTTTGGAGCTATAGGAATGGATTTGGAGAAAGGGTTGGGAAAATGGGGAGGGATAGGATGGGAATGGGCTCTGGCACATCTCACTCGCTACCGAAACACGTACGTACATTAGGGAAATAACATAAAGTGGGAAATGCAGTACATTTCAAGGTAGTCTTCTGTGAGAGAGAGGTAACGTGGTCAGTCGAGCGCGCCCAGCGGCTATTTGATTGCAGCGTGCACTCTCCCCCTCAACAGATTCAAATAATGTAATTTAAAACTAGGTTATTCTTTTTTTCACAATCAACTATGCATTTGTATTTCTGTTCATTGTTATTTCTCGAATATCTTGTTTGTGCAATCATGGATAACGTGAAACTTTACTGTACTGTTGAATACGAGTTTCAAATTGTCATCGATGATTATATCATCTGGATGTTCTTGATTCTCAACTTTGTCGTTTGATTGGAGGCTCCTGATTTTTTATATTATTGATGACAGCATAAGTATATATACGAGTATATGTAAGTAAAGATAAATATTTTACTCTGTGGGACAGGTCGGTATGTGAACTAGACACAGCGGGACGTATCGCGGTCCCTCTGTAGTGGACCACCCGTTATGATGAAGTAGGTATTTTCAATTTTCGACTTCAAACATTTTAACTCCCAAACATGTTGTAGATGAACAGATTAGGCCGTAATTAAAAAGTTTGTTCTACGCGGCAATTATTTTTATTCGGGTCGAAACACGGTGGGTTTTCTATAAATTTGAGTGGAGTAATTAAATTGAACATTGTATGTGTCTGGCCTTTTGTTCCCAGAAAAAGGGTTAAGAGAAAACAAAACAATCAAAGATAGGTGTGTCTTCTTCATTTAGAAATTCCTCAAAATTCTTATCGATTTTATTAAATCCCAGTGCGATGAAATTTTAAATAAACAGTACTTATATAGGTATAGTTTTAAGGCCATACATTCCTCATGCACAAGACAGTAAGCTTGATGAGGAGGCCCACGTCCAGCAGTGGACTATAAAAGAGCTGGTAAATATACTCAGTACATGAGTAGGTAGGTACTGGGTATTGGGTGTCATCGAATATAGACAAGTCAAGCACGGATTGGACAAATAGGGTTCAGTAAAGGAAAAGAAAACTAATGAAGGTCAAAAGTCATATAGTTTGATATGTATAAGAAGGTCTCATAGCTTGTCTCTATACGACTCCGAAGCCATTCGGTACCGTAACATACCATTAGCCTATGTCTCTCACTGCTGGCCAGCCACCAAACACGGTCTTCGGTTCTTCTCATCCAGCCACCACCGGTGAACTTATTAAAGTCGCCAGTTAACCTGGCCGATGGGCGTCCCACACTATCCTCAATCCGAAGACTAAATAAAATTACATGTATTAGGTATGTATTTGCGTTAAATGCTAAATACATTTCGTTCAACTTTTTTTAAGATTTTTTTTTATTTAAGCACATATTTCTGTTCCTTAGAAGAAATTCATTTCAGTGATCCTTAAGTGTGTTCCATCGAATAGAAAGCAGTAGACACAATGATAATTTATTACGAACAAGCAGTCAAATGAATGCGGTAAAATTTCAGGGAATCGTCCTGCGATTCCTTGAAAAAGGGCAAGAGAAACTTTTAAGAAGTCTGTAATGTTAATTAAGCGCCCTTCATGCGTTGCGGATTTCTAGAAATTTCTTTTTAGAAGTTCAGCTAAAATAAATTTACTAAAATAATGCGCAAGCGCAGTAATTTTCGAGATGTTATTAAATATGGGTTTCCAGGCAAAAATGATCCAGATAGGCGGTAGGTAGGTATTAGAGTTATAGGCAGATTGGTTAACTAGAATACATATCTGAATACATGTTATGTTTAAATCTAATACCCAAATGAATGTTTCTTTGTTTGCCCCGTATGCGTTCCTATAGCAATCATCCGATCGCGATGAAACTTTGGTGAGTTGTTGTGCACACGTCCGCGAAGGTTTTTGAATTAGTACTTGAAGACCACGCGAACCAAGCCGCGGACAACAGCTAGTAAATAATAAATAATAAGTCGAAAAAGTACATTTCGAGAAAATCACATGTACACAGGTCCACGGACAGTTACATAGAAGATGGTTTATTGTAAAAATTGAACATACCTACCTATTCGTATATTGTTTCACTTCAATCTCGGTTTGCCCAAAAGGTTGACTGGCGGAGGCACTAAGTTCGCCTTTTGTTCATTTTGCCTAAAAATATTTCTCATAACCATGGTTGGGTTGCACCAACCGTGGTCACGAGCTGTATAACAAACGTCGAAATAACCCGTTGTAATAGAATTTATCATAAATTTATGCATGATTTAGTACCTACCAAATACATACCTATACATAGTAGATAAAGATATATTTACTCATGTTTATTATCAATTAGGTAGGTATGTGGTAACATATAATTTTTTATCAATAATAAATTGGGCATGTACATAATACATAATCAATAATAATTATGTATTTTTTTACTATTTATATATTTTATAAATTAAAAGCTGTTGAAATAATATCTATAGGGTAATTCTAGGAAAGACGGCCATAGAGGACAGATGGCCCGTAGATATATTTTCAACTATCGCCAAGAGAGGGCAGTGCGTTCTTTTGTCAGTACGAATCTAGACATCTTACGTATCTCACTGTGTCGGAATTTGGAACGAAAAAATAATAAAATCGTGAGTAATTTGCATTTTATTTTTTCAATAGGGTCGAAATTTTTCACGACTAGTTAATGATTAAACTGTTGACATACCTAGAAATCTTTTTTTTACGGTACTTTGAGCTATAATTGTGAGAACATGTATTTTTCTATAATATAACCTCAAAAGGAGTTACTGTTTTGATTTGTTTAAAGTAATCCCGGGGTGGGCCATCTTTCCTATACGTTTTAGGAGTGATGGCCATAATTTTTCAAGGTGAGATGGCCACTTAACGAACTAATACTTTGACTGTAAATTTATAACACAAGCAACATTTCTGTTATTTCAGATGCCTAACCAGTACATTCGCAAGTCTGACAAGCGCGGCAAATGGAGTCAAGACGATTTGTCACAAGCAATTGAAGCTGTTAATATCAGGAAAGTTTCAATCCGGCATGCTGCTTTGGAATATGGTGTACCACGAAAAACCCTTGAACGGCGTATTAAAACAAAAAAATTCTTAAAGGGTCCCATGGGTCCGTCGTCAGTTTTTGGGGTGCAACATGAGAAAAGACTGGCACGGCATATTATAAATATGCAAAAAAATGGCTTTCCATTAACACCAAAGGATGTGCGAAGTATAGCTTACCTTTTTGCTATACAATTGGGAATAAAACATTCTTTTAATGTACAAAAAGCTGAAGCAGGTTATGTTTGGATGACATCATTTTTAATAAGAAATCCTGAAATAAGGATTAGGAAGGCGGAAGGCCCTTGTCTTTGGCCCGCTGCCAAGCATTGAATCGCACAGAAATTAATGCTTATTTCGATATGCTGCTTGATACACTAGAAAAGTTTGAGCTATTTGACAAACCATCGAATATTTTCAATATGGATGAAACGGGGCTCCAATTAAACAGTCGACCTGGTCACGTATTGGCAGAAAAGGGTACAAAGGCAGTATCCACTGTAACATCCACAGAAAAAGGCGAAACGATCACTGTTGTTGCTTCTTGTAATGCGGAGGGGATTTTCCTACCACCGGCATGCATCATGAAAGGAAAAAATAAGAAACAGGAATGGCAAGACGGAATGCCGCCTGGATCTGTGTTATTTATGTCGCAGAAATCCGCATACATCAATGCTGAATTATTTTTTGAATGGCTGAAGATACATTTTCTTCCCAGGAAGCCCACTGGAAAAGTATTACTGATTGTAGATGGACATACGTCGCACTGCAATTCAGTCGAGGTGCTGGAATTTGCTACTGCGCACGATATTTGCTTATTGTCACTACCAAGCCACACCACGCATTACCTCCAACCACTCGATAGAGCTGTGTTCAAATCCATTAAATTAATTTATTATGAAGCATGTCGCATGTGGCTCAAACAAAATCCTGGAAGACGTCTTACCCGTCTTCAATTCGGAGAATTATTGTCCGTAGCTTGGGGTAGAGCAGCTACACCAGAAAATGCCATAGCTGGTTTCAGAGCAACAGGTCTTTATCCATTCAATCGTTTAGCTATTCCGGAGTATGCATTTACGATGTCGCACCTGGATAATAACGAGAGTAGGAAGCAGAGAGACAAGCAATTTGACTGCTTGGATGTGGAAGTAAATCATCCCGGCCCATCTGAAATTCAAAGTACACATAGATTTAGCAGCACTTCCTTAATTGAACACACAAGCCCGACTGGAGAGCTGGGAACTTCGACCCTTCAAAATATTGACGATGTTCTATCTGGAATGTCAGTAGAGCCGGCCACATTGGTCACTCAAAATATAGAAGAGACGCCATCAAAATTCTTAACCGAAATATCGCCTATACCCGATAAAAAGTATCAAGCAAGAAAACGATCAAAACAAGTGGCAATGTTGTTAACAGCAGACACTCACGTAAATTACCGAAGAGAATGTGACGAAAAGAAAAATATGATCACTCTGAAGAAGAAAATAAAGCAGGAGAAATCGGCTAGTAAAGAATGTGACAAGAGAATCAGAACAACACTCCAGAAGAAAAAGACCAGGAAACTGCAGGAATCTACTGACACTGAAGATGAACCGGTTCTCCAAGACAGTGGTGACTCTTCAGCAATGGAAACCTGTATTGATGACTGTGTCGCATGTGGCGAAAACTATTTTGAAACAGAAAAAATAGAAGATTGGATTGAGTGCATCATATGCAAGCGGTGGGTGCACGAAAATTGTACTAAATTTGACGAAAAATGTGATATATGTGGCAAGAAAGTAAAGTATCAGAAAGAAAACATATATACGATCAATGGGGCCAAAGGAAAAAGGAAAGGAAAGGGAAAAGGGAAAAGAAGCATGTCCTAAATTGTATGGCCATCTTATCTCAAACTCTATGGCCATCTCATATTGATTAGTATATGTGAGATGGCCACCCCCAGTGTTCAGAAATATTATTTTTAAGTTAGGTGAACATGAGGCTGTTTAGTTTTTTTTTGTGTTTATGTTAACATTATTAAATACATGCTTGTTTAAAAATATATAAACTTATTTTATTTAATAAAGAGTACAAGATATTGATTTCCAAAAAAACTATGGCCAACTATCCTAGAATTACCCTATATATATATTTTTGTATATTATTTGATATGTAAAACCTATGCGTATTTTATATATATGTATGTATGTATATTTTAAGTGTTTATTATTATACTATATATTGTTTGTAGGTATATTACAATACCTATATTCATTTCAAATTATAGTTTAGGTATATATTGTTGTTCATTTGAACCTACTATAAGGGAAGGCCGGGTAAGATGGGGTAGTTAAGGATCAAATCTCAATTATTCACAGGGTTTAGTAGTTTTAGAATCGTATTTATTCTTATTCAATCATTTTGTTATCAGTCTTGAATAATTACATGAAATCAGGAACATCTAACCACTGCACTGGTAATTAAATTACAATATATAGAACACTAGATATCACCCCATCTTACCCGAACTATCGGGCAAGATGGGGTGATGCTATAGGGCAAGATGGGGTACACTTATTCTTTTGATCTAAGGACGACATAACTCACAAATAGGTGTTGCTTCAGCATCCTCGTCATCAACACCGGCACAGCTACAATGTGCCCACTTAAAACACAACGAACAAGCTATCCAACCTTCATTAGAGTCCAAGTTCGTCCTGAGCAATAAAAATATGGAGTGTTTTTTTCATCACTATCCATCTCTTTAGTAAATGACTTTCTAGTATGTTTCTTTGCTTTAGATTTTGTACCTTTTGTCTTGAGTTGTTTTTCCTCCTTCTTTCTCTGTTTAATTTCCTTCTTTTTCTTTTATAACTCTTCTGCGTCACTTTTCTTTTTTATCATTTCTTCTAACTCCCGTTTAAAATGTGACGAGGTTATGATGGCTGTCTTACCACGTCTTCTTGTAACTCTTGATATTTTTTTGGTCACTGGAAGGGGCATCAATTGTTTTGGACTGACCAAAGTAAAGTTTCTTTGATCTGAGACTGGGTCAGGCCAGTGAGAGCACTCTGCGGATGGAATAGCTGTAGTTGTCATTGTTGTTGTTGTAGCAGGAGATGTACTAATAGCTGCAGCAGTCGTTACTGTTGTTGTGCCAATAGTTGCTGCCAGGGTATATGTTGTTGTGGCAGTGGCTAGAGTTGTTGATAGCCTCACTTCTCCAGACTCCTGATTTGTAGTGGAAGGACGTACCTCATTAAAAGGAATATCGGTTGTTAAAGAGGCCATGAAATCGCTGTCTGTAACGTTGGGGTCATGTGGCCAAATACCAGTAGTTTTAAAGCCATTGATAGCTGTTGGCATTGTAGCAGCTTGAACAAAAGCTTTGCCAAACAGTTCAGCAACTTGACGCATGGTAACTACCATTCCTGGATTGGTGCGGAGCCATGTCGATACAGCTTGGTCATAGTATATGCTCAATGGCCTCATCAAAACCATATCAGCGGGTTGAAGACGATGAGTGGTGTGCGGTGGGAAACATAAAATTAAGAATCCATTTGCTTTAGCTTCATTAATTAAGTCTATATTCTGAGTATGTGTGCTGTGTCCATCCAATAGTAATAATACTGGTTGATCTGGGCCCCAATGGTATCTTCAGGTTCTCTATTTCATTACTGTTTTCACGAGCCTGTTTTACTTTTCTCTCCAATGTGGTTTGTGGGACTAAAAAGGACTTAGCAGCCAACATGTATCCCACTTTTCCCTCTAGAACCGCTTCTACTGCCTTTTTCATTGCCTCTTCAGACCATTTCCCTCTCTCCGATTTTCTTTTATAATTATATACCATCCTTAAACAACAACAAAACAGATATAAAATTAAAATCACTGTGGGCAAGATGGGGTACCCCGTACCCCGTCTTGCCCGTTAATCAGTTTTGAAATTTAAAATTAAATATAAAATTTACAACGAATATTTTATAGAAAAACAAGTTTCTACCTGTTACTACAGTCTCCTGTTGATAAGATTCGCGTAAAGGCCACAGAAAACTCACAAGTTCTAATACTTTCGCAGTACCAAACTTATAATGAAGAAATTTTAGTGCAAACGAGCTAATTCACTTTTTTTGCAATAACAACAACAATTAACTAACGGTCCTGTTGGTACTCGTACGACTGAGAGCTGTCATGGCGGCGAATAGTTCGTTGCTAGAACGAACATGATGGGTTGATTCGAATCACGTGAATAGCCTAGTACCCCATCTTGCCCACCACCCTGACTTACCCGGCCTTCCCCTACTTGCCATCACTATATGGCCCCGAGGTTGGCTGCGAGAAGATGTTTTATAGCACCAAGTCCTACTTTTGTTTATAACAATAAAAAGTGTAAATAAATATACTTATAAACATTTCTATCTAAAAATGTGATTTAGAAGCGTCATATAAAAATGTTTGTGACGGGAAATTGTAGGTATTTGACGGTAAAGTAATAATTGTAGGTGTTTGGGGTTCTGTTTGGGTTCTTGATTAAGACTTTTTAATAGTTTTATTATCACATTTTATTTCGTCACGTCTTACATCGTTTACAGCCATGACACGAGAGGGGCCGGAAAGGGAAGGACATAGACTAAAAGTATTTTTAATAGACAAACAAATCATAGACTACAACATGCCCTTTTTTCTAAAGAAAAAATATTATTTAACACATTGGTTTTACATTGACGTTTGGAATGACATTGACACCGTGACATAAATTATAACCATATTTTTCAACAAGTTTCGTTATTAAAACAATACAATATTAAATGACAAATTACTGTAAAACAATAAAATTAAATTGAATAAAAGTGAATTAGTGATTATATGCATGTCCAGACTGAATTATTTTACTATATTAATTCCTATTACTAATTGTACACAAATTGTTTATAGTCGTCAATTACATTAATTTTACAAATCAAATTTCTGTGTTTTCTTTAATAATCTACCTCTCGAACTGTATTTTCCATCAGTGCATTGTCTTTCAGCTATACTAGCGTCGTTATTACCCTTCGAGGAAGACATTACACTTTCGTCGACATTGACAAATATTGGAGATTTTAATACATTTTCTGACTCCAGACCTGATTCTACCGATAAGAATGATTCAGAATCTTCACTCTGTGACTTAGAAGTTGGACTTGACTCATGAAAGAAGATAAATACACAACTATCATCCTCTTCATTTACAATTTTTGACTTTTTAAAGGATTCTGACTCCGACTTATGAATCTCTTGACTTGGATTTACAACATTATAAGTTTGTAGACTTGAACTAGGTTCACAAAACTTAACTTTCTTTTGTTTAGACTTTGAGACATAATTATGACTTGAGTTTTGCTTATATGACTTATAATTGAAGCGAATATGATGACTATTTCTACGATAAGTTACATTATTAAGATCTTTGACAATGAATGATGTTGGATATTTTGTTTTAGACACAATAATACCTTTTGTCCATATAATATCTCTTGGATTTTTCTTAAAATAAATCTGGTCATTTATGTGAAACTCTGGGTAGGTTTTGCAATTTTTATTATAATATGCTCTAGTCCTTAATAAGTTGCTTTCTTTCTTTTCTGAGTGTTCTGAATGCTTAACAATTTTAGATCTTAAGTTTTTTATCTGGTTAGGCAGTTTTGATCGTAAATTTCTAGACATTAAAAGCTGTGCAGGCGAATTAAGATTACCTCTAGGTGTATTTCTGTATTGCAACAATCCGATGTATGGATCAGATCCCGATTCATTGCTTTTTCTTAGTATATTTTTCACTACTCTAACTGAAACTTCTGCTAGCCCATTTGATCTTGGAAAATGAGGACTTGAAACGATATGTTCTATATCCCATTCCTGTAAGAAGTCTTTAAATTCTGTGGAGTTGTACGGTGGACCTCCATCAGAGACTAATTGCATCGGAATACCGTGACATGCAAAAATAGACTTTAAGTGTGTTATGACATTAGACGTTCTACTATCTTTCTTTAAGTTTGCGATTTCTATGTAGTTAGAGTAATAATCGACCACTAATAAATATTTATTACCTTTGTATTCAAATAAATCTGTTGCTAATTTTTGCCAGGGAAATAAAGGTTGTTCATGAGACAGCATTGGTTGTTTTGTTTTATTTGAAGAATAAATTGCACATGTTTCGCATTGTCTGACTTTATTCTCAATATCCTGACAGATGTTAGGCCAATAGACTACTTGTCTAGCTAAGTTTTTAGTTTTTTCTATACCTTGGTGACCTTCATGTAAAATGTTTAATATTTCTGATCTCATTGACATAGGTATGATGACAGAGTTATTTTTGAAAATTATTTCATTTATCACATGAATTTCTTCTTTGATATTCCAATAAGGTAATACCAATTTGTCGCAACGTTCTTTACAATGGGGCCATCCATTTTTATAATATTCTTTAAGTTTTTGAGAAATTAAATCTTGACTAGTATGACTTAAAATTTTGTCAAGTTTTTCAGGCGAAATTGCTAAATTAGATGTCAATAAATTAATATGAATATCAATATTCGAATCTAAGTCTTCTAGACTGACTAATTCTTGATTTAAGTTAGTTTCTTTGACTGGTGATCGAGACAAGGTATCTGAGATATACATTTCTGAGCCTTTTGTGTATGAGACAATTAAGTGATAAGCTTGTAATGTTATCATCATTCTTTGCAATCTTGTAGGAACTTCTCCTAAAGGTTTTTTGAATAGAGTGACTAATGGTTGATGGTCTGTTTCGACATAAATTGGTTTGCCATACAAGTATTGATGAAATTTCTTACATCCGAATACTATAGCGTAAAGTTCTTTTTCTATTTGAGCATAGTTAATTTGACTTTTATTTAATGACTTTGAGGCATATGCTATTGGATGCTTATCATGTAAGATTACAGCACCGACTGCATTTTGGGATGCGTCGACAGACAATCTTATAGATTTTTTTATATCATAATGGACTAATACGGGTGACTGACATAGTAATGACTTTAATTTTCTGAACTGTTGTTCATGTTGGTCTAACCATTGCCATTTATTTTGCTTTTTTAGCAATTCTCTCAGAAGAGAAGTTTCTTCTGCTAGATTTTGTATGTAAGAACCTAAATAGTTTATCATGCCTAGAAATCTTTGTAATTCTTTGACATTAGATGGACTTGACATTTTTGAAATGGCTTCTATTTTTGACTGATCAGGTGACACACCATTTTTATTAAAAATATGACCCACATAGCGGATTTCAGACATACCGAATTGACATTTAGACTTATTAAATTTTAGATTGACTTCAGAAGCACGTTTGAATAGTAATTCAAGTCTTTTATTGTGTTCTTCTATATTGGCTCCATAAACAAGGATGTCGTCCACAAAAATTATTATACCTGACAAATCACCGAACAATTCGTTCATAGTCCTATGGAAAATTTCACCACTAGAGTTAATTCCATAAGGCAATCTCAGAAACTTGTATCTACCGTAAGGTGTATTAAAAGTACAGAGATCACTACTCTCAGGGTCTAAACCTATAGCCCAATAACCTGAACTAGCATCTAATTTTGAAAAAATTGATGCACCGGCAACTTTAGATCTTAAATCATCAAATGTAGGGTAAGGGTAGTGAGGTCTCTTGATTGCTTCATTTAGGTTTCTAGGGTCGAGACAAATTCTTAACCTTCCGTTAGGTTTTTCGACTAAGACAATAGAATTCACCCATTTTGTTGGCTTTTCTACTTTTTCTATGACTTTAAGTTGTTCCATACTCTTCAATTCGTCTTTAAGACGATCTTCTAAAGTATAAGGTATTCTACGAACGGGACAAACTTTAGGTGGTATACAACTATCAATGTCTAGATGAGCTTTATATGGTAGACAACCAAGACCTTCGAATGTTTTTGCATATTTAGAAAGAATTTCTTGTACTGACCTTTCTTGAATTCCGAATACTCTTTTGACAATACCCAGTTTCTCACATGAATCCCAACCAATAATTGTATTACAATCACATTCAACCACAACAAAGTAAAGTTTTGTCGATAATCCATTTTCAAATTCACAATTAAGTAAACAAGTACCTAAATTTGGCACTAATTGTCCTGAAAAAGAAAAGATTTTATTATTTGTTCTAAAAATGTTGATTTTCGAGTGCGTGCTGCTCATAATTTTATCTAATACTTTCCTGCTGATGATATTTGTGTCTGCACCTGTATCAATTTGACATTTGAGTTTATAATTATTGCAACAAACATTTATTTGCCAATCTTTAGTCTTAAGGTTACTTTTATCAATTGAGTTTATGACAAAATGATCAGACATATTTTCTGATTCTTCGTGGTAGGATATGTTACTCACTTTACGACTTGGATTTTCCGATTTTCTGTAAAAACAATATTTGGCGAAGTGATTTTTCTTTTTGCAGTTATTGCATGTCTTGCCTTCTGCTGGACACTTATATTTATGAATTTGACCACATTTTGTACAGTTTTTATTTTTGGGCGATTTATTTCTGTAGTATCCATCCGTTGATTGATTTCTGTACGCATGGTAGTTTCTCTGACTTGACCGATTTCTTTGGACAGTTGACGATGACTTTGCTATTTGGACAGTTTCTTTAATAGTTTTTGTGTCTTGACTCAATTTGTTTGATCTTTCTTGTGACAATTCCAGACTTTTAGCTATTTTCACGGCAATTTCCGTTGTTAATTTTTCTTCTTGCAAAAGTTTTTCCTTGATATGTGTGTTTTTTATACCAATTACTAGCATGTCTTTGATGAGTGCGTCTTTAAGGTCTTGAAATTCACACGTGGCTGCTAAATTATTTAATGTTGTTAAGTATTCATCTAACGATTCGTCATGTTTTTGGTATCGCGTGAAAAAGTTAAATCTTTCTACTGTTACATTTGCATGCGGGCTGAATTTTTCGTCAAATAATTTCAAAATTTCGTCGACATTCGTTTTTGTCCTGTCTACGTTAAAACTATTAAATATTTCGATGCCATCGTCGCCAATTGCATTTAATAATACTGCAGTTTGCTTGGCTTGTGGAAATTTTGCTGTTTCGTTAGCGTCTGCGAAAATTTCGAATCGCAATTTCCATTTTTTCCATTTCTCGGAAGCGTTGTCGCCATTTTGTATGGACAACGACTTAATTTGCGTGACGAATGCTTTGTCGGACATTTTATTCTTAATTTAAGGACTTACTGATCCGAAGACTTGCTGAGACCAGTTCTGACACCATGTTTGGGGTTCTGTTTGGGTTCTTGATTAAGACTTTTTAATAGTTTTATTATCACATTTTATTTCGTCACGTCTTACATCGTTTATTAGTCATGACACGAGAGGGGCCGGAAAGGGAAGGACATAGACTAAAAGTATTTTTAATAGACAAACAAATCATAGACTACAACAGTAGGTAGGTAAACCTAATAAACAATTAAAATCAAGAAATGTAATTTTTTCCCCAATTTAAGAAAACAAGCCCGGAGGAACTGTAGTTCCTCCGGGCGTGTTCCTCTAAAAGAGTGGACTGATCAGTCCGCTTGGCCAGCGTGGCGTTTTAAAGCCTTACATCCCTCATGCACAAGACAATGTGCATGAGAATGCCCATGTCCAACAGTGGATACTGAAAATGCAGGTTGCATCTAGTTTCCGAGATATCTTGATCCGATCTTAGAAACTAGAAGCCGGAATGTGGGCCCCTTTTGCCTGCTTAATTATCCATTATTAAATAATATTTACATGTATATATTATATATCCATAGTAATTATTGTTTTCGCACACCTATTTATTGTTTATTCGATGTCTTAGTTCATCCTAATTGGTTTTACATTCGAGTGCAAAATAAATTAAGAAATCAATGTTCTTAAAAACTTTAATTGTCACCTAATAATTTCCCGAACAATCTATCAATTTGAAAACTTTTGTTAGGTAATTCTATTTTAAGTGGTAACTGATTGGATAAACTCATAAATTAATAGCAACAAAACAATTACTAATAGGTACCTAAAGGCATCTTACAGAATGACTACACTAGGTACAACTAATTAAACAATGCCGGGCGGTCACTTGCGTATTCCGCAATAATTTCAGTTGGCATGATTAAGTAAAAAAGAAACAAACGTCCAAATACATTTTTAGGGTTCATTACGTTACGTTGTAATCGCTCTATGTTACGTACAGTCTCTCAGCGTTCGGTGTGATGATTATCCATCTTAAACCCGGAGCCAGGCGGAGCCGGAACCACGTGGACTCCCACGGCGGCGTCTTTGTAGGGGGATAGTGCATGCTGCATTCCCACAGCCGCTGGGCGCACTCGACTGGCCACGTTACCCCTCTCTCATAGAATACTACCTTGAAATGTACATCATTTCCTACTTTATCGTATTTCCCCAATGTATGTACGAATTATACGTGTTTCGGTAGTGAGTGGGATATACCAGAGCCCATTCCCATCCCATCCTATCTCTCCCCATTTTCCCAATCCATTCCTTAACCTGCACAGGGGGCGTGCCAACGTTTGTCATTCTGTACTGATGTTGGTATGTATCGCGGATGTCCATGGATGACAGTATCCACTTACCATCAGGTGGACTGTGTGCTCGTCTGCCGCCCTTTTCTATAAAAAAAAATTCGGTAATACAAAGATGGCCGTCGGTATTTTTTAATGAGTAGTAGGTACTGTGCTTATTATGTGACGGCCGATACTATACGTATGGCTGTGTGGTGTCCGCCGGCTTCAAAATAGCACCACGCAATCTTTTCCAGTGGATGTCATAAACGGCGACTTAGGAATAACAAAGCCCCTATACTATAAGTCTTGAAGAACTACACCGCCTCTAAAAGAGTGAGCTCGCCAACCCGTTTGGAGAGCGTGGTCTTTCGACGCCGTATGTGGACGGTGGACGAGGCTGGTGGCGGTGACTGCACTTATTTGTATAAACATATTTGATCCAAAGTTAAAGCTGTCTTCACATTTTTTCCCCACTTTCTCCTACCACACATTTTAAATCCACATTTAAATCTGCACCCTGTATTTTTATGATGATTATCCACCTCTAAACCCAGAGCCAGGCGCCAGTCTAACCACGTGGACTCCCACGGCGGCGTCTTTGTCGGCGGATCAAACGACACGCGCCGCCGCCGTCATACACGACGCGCCGCGCCCGCGCAACTTCTTATGTGCCCTAATTCAGGAGCGATGTGCTAACGCTTCTAGTGAGAAAGAAAT
Organism: Sesia apiformis; assembly: GCA_914767545.1. Taxonomy (NCBI): domain Eukaryota; kingdom Metazoa; phylum Arthropoda; class Insecta; order Lepidoptera; family Sesiidae; genus Sesia; species Sesia apiformis. Next base: position 5,968,417 of record OU611968.1, read on the forward strand.
AAACAAAATATATACATTCTTATATACACATATAGATACATATACAGATAGATACAACTCTTTATTGCATACTAAAACAAAAACAAAATAATAACAAACATTCTAGACACAAAATGTACAAAAGGTACACCACTTTAAAATTCTATACCACCCGGTGTACAGTATCCATAATTATTAATGACATAATATATACACACTACACTAACAATGTCCGCGGACGTATTCGACTATAAATCGCAAGGTTAAAATTTGTTAATCACTGGATTCCACGTCGACGATAGCGAAGACCTCGACGATCTATATAAGCCTCTTCTCGTGACCACGGTTGGTGTCACCCGTGCTGTAACGTCGAGTAGTAATAAAAGGTAAATAAATACCTTTATTATATACACGTTCAGACCTGATTTAGAATATAAAATGTGTACAAAACGCGAAAGTTTTAAAAAGTTATATGCGACTTTATGGGCTCTGAAGGCGTGGCGTGTTTGGATGTGCTCCTTCTTTAACCAATCAAACTAAAATGATTGCGTGCTATGAAAAAGCCAACCGGAATTAATTAATTTTAACAATATAATTCACATTCTGTGGTACTCAATGTTTGTACTCTAGTTTGGGAGAAGTCGTCTTATCACATTGTTCAACAAAGTATTTACCTATAGCATATGTACTCGTATTTAAGTAAAGCTAAATCGTGTCTCATTGATTTCTTGTCAGTTGCACCACACCCCAATTCCAGTTACAGGAATACTTGGAGAGCAGTGAATGTGAATTTTGATCGTGATATCGCATTGCGTGGGTAGATGGTAATTTCTAATCGATTTGAGCGTTTTATTTGGATATTAAGTGTCCCTGGTGTTACATAAACTTGTTATTGATTGACAATAGTGTAAGAGTTCGAAAAGAAGTAACATTTTTTTTTGTACCTATATGAGTTACAGCCAGGGCCGTCTTAAGTCTATTCTGCGCCGGGGTGCGGGAGTGTATCCTAAGACAGTCAAACATCCTATTGTGTATCCTATGACAGTCAAATATCCTATTGTGTATCCTATGACAGTCAAATATCCTATTGTGTATCCTATGACAGTCAAATATCCTATTGTGTAATTGTTTACTATAGCGTTATATTTTTTCATTACCTTCAAAAGGTGAGCGCCCGGGGTGCACCGCACCCCTTGCACCCCCTGGTAAAGACGGCCCTGGTTACAGCGAAAATAGATCAAAGGGCAAAAGACTTTTTCCTATTTCCTCAAAGTACGTATCTATTTCGGTATTGAGTGAGATATGCCAGAGCCCATTCCCATCCCATCCTATCCTATCCCTCTCCATTTTCTCAATGCTTCCTCCAAATCTATTCTTTCAAAGGTAAGTACATACGGGGCGTGCCAATGTTTTTCATTCTGGACTGATATTGATATTGACATTGTACTGCGGATGTTCATTCACTTACCACCAAGTGAACTGTGTGGTAATGGTAAGCACTGCAAACAAGCAAAACAAGCGATAGCGGGTTAAAATCAATCTTTATTTAGGTACCTTCATACTGACATTTCAATTTACCTAGTTTCAAAACCAATGCACTCCACTACTCTTTGCCCGTATAGTTACAACGGTTTCTTAAATTATTAGGTAGGTAAGTGTCTCTATTATTGGCTCTACGATGCGTATTAGAACCAACCAATGATACAGCTCGCACAATTAGCGGCAGTTTACACGTGCGTATCGCTACGCCATCACTGCGATGCATATTGCGTTGCGCGACCAGATGTGTATCACATCAAACAAACACATCTATAGAGATACTAGGAAATACATATATAGGTTATAATTATAACGTTATTATAACTTATAAGTGAAATACATTACGTAACAGAAAATAATACACAATAAATGAATTAAATTAAACCAGCGAAATTGTCCATCTTCGCCGATTCATTATTAGCAAAACTTAGAAAAAATAATCCTTAAAGTTATCTATACAAGTATGTAAGGTTACCAGATCTCTGAAATTTCCGGGATTGTCCCGGTATTTATTTTTGCGTTCTATGTCCAGGATTTTAAGCAGTTTGTGAAGATTTTTTTTTATTATGGTGTAAATTTGCACACTATGATAAAAAATATTGTTGGTTCTTGTAGTTAGGTACCTATAGTAGGTAGGAAAAAGGAAAAACAATGTAATATAACTTCAATGACTTTTTATTTTTCGTTACAAATTCTAAAAGGGACATCTAGTAGAAATGTCCCGGAAAAAGAAATTTTATTTCTAGAACCCCAAGGGAGCATCAGTTTCTTGTAGGGATATGTAGGTGCATTGTATTTCAAGAAGGCTGTGAATAGGACTTTGTAACATTGGCAGAACACCCGCATTTCCTAGGTTGTAGGAATTGTAGTTGTTCATGGACAACGGTAAACTATTACCATGAGGTGGGCCGCATGCAAAGTTTCTATATAAAATAAAATTTCGATGCTATACCGCTTAGTGAAAAATGTTACCGCAAAAATAAAACCAAGCCCATAATTTGGAAACGCGACATCTAAAGATTTGTTCATTAGACATTCGATAAATAATCAATTCCGATTAGCTACAAAACTGGATGCTCGACCGAAAACCACGTAAGTGATGGTTGTCGGCACAAAAATGAATAAATACATAAATAAGTGCAGACAAGATATAAATAAATAAATACAAATGGAGGCTACTGGCGCCACGCTCGCAGCCGCGCGCGCTCTTCTTATTGCCCGATATGTGCGCACAGAAATGCGTGGAGTACACATTACTAAATAATAAACAGGATCAAACAAAATATTTGAAAGCAGAAATAACCAAATCTAAATGAAAACGATTTTTTTTTAAATTTATTAAAGTTATAACTAGTCGTTAAGTGGCAAATCCGTATTGAACGGGAATAAAAAACCATTTTATATGTTTATCTGTTCCACGAACAATAACGCGGTGAATTTGTTAAACTTGATAATAATTCGATGCAAACTTATTACGTAACAAGTTAAAACCTTTAAAATATTAGTTTAAGGTTAGTATCTATACGAGTATGTTATTTTTTAAAGCATTCGTTAATTACGCCTGTTACAAATACCTTGATTATTGTTACAAATTCGTTTCATATGCAACTTTACAACTACGAGTATTTAAACAATTTGATAAGAATTCGTAACATGATAATAAATCATTTATTGGAAGTCAGTGAGTCAGACAAAATAAATAATTTAGTATTTCAAATATTTTCCTACAAATAGACTGTAGTTACATTTAATATTTAATGTAGTACATTTAATTCTATCAATTTCAGTCCATGTTAGTAAACGAAACCTAAGGCATAGCTCGTAATTTATCCACAGACAATTTCAAGTAATGCCAACTAACATAATTTACCATACAAAGTAAATCCAACAACTGAGTTTACAACTGATGCAGAAACCAAAAAAAATTTGATTTTCAAATTACGTAAAAAAAATCTTTTCGATTTAGCTTAAATTAAATTTAGTGGTAAGATAGAAGGGGCCTATATCTCAGTTAAGTTCATAAATAGTCCAAATCCCTTCTGTAGTTCTAATATGACTATTATTACGATTAACATTAGTTTAATCTTTACAAAAATTAAAAAAAAAAACAAAGCCTATAACAAAATTAAGTTTTTTTACTTTTTATTTATAAAGATTTTTTTAATATTATGTATACAAAACAGATTTATATTATATTATGTATCAGCAGAATGAAGCTGAAATATAATCGACACATGAAACGACGAAGAGGAGACAGATGTGCACATTCACTGTCACATCATTAATTACGCCTGATACTCCTAAATACATACATATGCAACTTTATAACAATTTAAATAAATGGTAACAACTCGTTTCATTTGCAAATAAATAAATGATATGTTAATGAATGATTTTCGGAACTTAATAAGTCGGAGAGAATAATTGATATAATAGGGGTTAAAGTATGAAAATGCCGTTTTATAGTAATAGAATACTTTGAATTGACATAAAACCTTCATGGTGTGAGATTTTCGAGTGAAACTTTTTTCACACGATACCTATGAGCTTCTTGTTTTAAAAAATGTGCAACATTCGATTTGCGACTTTCAATTGTTTTTTTTTCAGCTTAGACGGGAAAGATGGATACTTCGAAAATCCGAGTAATCTTTGAATACGAGTTCCTACGCGGAGTTCCAAGAGGCAGTACAAAATGCTTTCACACAGTTTGTCGAATCTACATCCCCAGAGTTCTATCGCAAAGGCATAAATGAACTTCCGATTAGATGGCAACAATGTATAGATAATGATATCTATGTATAGATAATAGATAATAAATATTTTGATTAAATAAAGATGTTACATTTTAGAAAAAAACGAGTTTTACTTTTTCAGTACAAATCGGCAATTTCATACTTTAACCCCTAATATTTAAATATTTAAAAAAACATAGCAACAGACAGACTGTAGTTACATTTAATTGTATTAATTTCAGTCCATCTAAACGAAATCGAAGGCACGGCTCCTAGTTTTTTCACAAACCATTTGAAATAATGCCAACGAACATCGTTTATCACACAGATCAATTCCAACCACTGAGTTTTAAGAACCTGCTATCGTTTTGAGAGATATCGAAAAAAATACCACATCTAATATTTGCTTCAATGAAATTTAGCGATACGATTGAATGGGTACAAAAACTAAAAAAGAAACATATCAAAGTAAGTATTTACTAAAGATATTTCATTACACAGGGCTCATAAGTCTACAGCTTTACTTTAATAGTTTTGTTTTGTATTTATAAAGATTTTCATAATATACGAAACAATTTTATCTGATATGGACACATGAATCGATAATGAGAAACCCATATAATTCGACAATGCACATTCAATTCATATTGGGATATTCGCAGAATCTTTAAATATGAAGGCGACTCCACCCCTCCACCTGTCATTTGTAGGCTTATCCGATTTATAAACGCAATATTGTATTTGTATAAAACAATAGCCTTATTATAGGTGGTTCGCAGTCGTGTGGTCTCTCTTTAGTTTATTTTGCTGACTGTACACCCGCCAAAAAATCCATTTCGGCGTACATTGGATTCGTTATCAAATTTAATCTTGTTCAGCAAGTCAGATAAAATCGCTTCTTTTTCTAACCTTTGGTTGAATTTTAAATCGGACTAATTTTATCAATGTCGTCAGATGAACAAACTGTATCACTCTTCGTCGCCACAGATGTGGAGGGATAGATAACGGAAGCTGTGCGTCGCTGCATGCCCGAAGTTGGCGCTGAGCTCCTATTTCTCGCGCTGTTCGTTCAGTTTGTTCCGATCTGTTTCACTTGCAAGTCAAAGCAATTGCTAAGTAATTGCGCTATAATCAACTTTGCGCTAAAATCATCGCTATGGTCACCTCTCCCATCTCCTTGCTATGCTCACATAAATAAATATAGGTAAATGACACATAAATTCTCGCATAAACGACAACAGGTCACAGGTGGTCACGAAAAAATAAGTATTTATGTACGAAAAAACGTTTTATTAATTAGTGAATTACAATCAAATGGTAAAAAACATAATTAGGACAAAATTATTAGTACGAGAGGAGAGGAAAACATCGGGAGGAAACCCGCATGCACCCGAAATAATAAAAAAATCTGCAGTATATGTATCCACCAATCGGCACTGGGCCCGCGTGGTGGACTACGGTCCGAAACCCCCTAGTGATTTACTAGGGGAGGCTTGTGCCCAGCAGTGGGACATTAAAAGGCTGATACAAGTATGTACAAGTATTAGTAAGGTATTTCAGGCTTATTTTTGACCTTTTCAAGGGGGTCGCGAGATTCGCTCTGTCATATTACCACCATAATTCAGTCATAGTTCAGTGTTAAGTCAGATGAAATAGTCGTCATAATTGGTGTCATTCTAGAATAAGATTATCTCTCATTAATCTTATTCTAGATTGGTAGCAGGATGTAGTATTCGGCATGTTGTGTTAGAAATGATTTTGTATATTTTTAAAGAATTACTAACCAAACAAACTTCAGATAAGGATTAATTACAGCGATCTTGATACCAAGTCCCACTACAGGATGTAGGCCTCCCCTGGTAAATTACTAGGGCGGATTTATGCTTTGTTTCTTTATTAATTCTCGAGTATGCTGATTTCTTCACAATGCTTTCCTTCACCGCTGAGATAGGGATAATTTTAAAAATTCATACTTAAGTTGAAAGTCAATGGTAGGTAGGACTGAGGATTAAACTCACGACCTCTGGAATAGGCGTCGAGTTTAGGATCTATCACTTATCATCGCTATCAACCCTTTATAGCGACCATGTAACGAATCATATAACGAATCTTCTCCAACCAGATGTAGCACATGTTACTATGTTGGTAACTTTATGCCACCCAGAGTACTTGTGTAGTAAGAAGTTATTGTTCAAAGGCTCCTCTTTTATTGTTTCAATAAATATAAATCGAACAACACCCATGAGATAACCAGTAGACTTATGAAGCTTTAGAACTGGCAAATTATTGCAATTTGGTATCCTGAAATTGATGCGTCATATTTGATAAAAATACAAACGGATACAAATTTTGCTCGATATGGAATTCAGTGATTAATAAATTTAATAAAATTAAACCTCGCGATTTGTCGTCTGACGCTACTCTGATATTGTGAGTGTTGTGTGCCGCAACTTTCCGGACTATGAACACCAAATGCGAGTAGTTGATGAAACGTGGACTACCTACCTCATTAGTCAGCTTGTAATCATGGTTGGTGCAATTCAACAGAAACGTAGAGTAAAACAAATAAGGTAACCATTCGCGCTAAGACCCGTTTAAATCTAGTAGTACTAACTATCGGAAAAGTGCATTCTTTTGCAGAGCAACGTCAGAATACAATGCGCTTTGTAGGCAATTTCTAGATATTGATTTGTTTCATACTAAACCTACTGTGCGAAATTTACTTTCAACTCGGTTTTACGGTTCTCCACCTCGCTAGCATTAATATTATTTTTTTCAAAAATCACACATATTTGTTTGTCTGATTATATTTTCCTTACTCTTGTCTGCGAATTGGTGAAAACTTATTGGCTTTAATTATTTATATGTCCATGTCAACTCTTTGTTTTCATATTGTTTTGTTGGTGCCTGGTTTTCCATGTCAACATAAAAATAAGCAAATAAAATTAATAATAATTCCGTAATCAAGCACATAAATATTTAAAGTGGGCTTCATGGGTCCCTATTTTCGTACTCGCATATTTTTCATATTTATCTTAGTTTGTTTATAGTAGTGCTCACTGTTTAAATTACATATTATATAATAATTATGTTTAGTTACCTGTTTTGGTATGTTATTCAAACAATGTTTTAATATAAATAGGTATTAGTATAGGTATGTTGTCTGTGTTGGTATGTTATTCCATCAATGTTTTAGTATAAATATTAAGTATCTAAATGTTATAAAATACAACATTCTGTTTTAATTTAGTTAAGTTTAGTAAGTAGTTAGTAGTTAAGTTTAGTTTTAATCATTAGGAGTGTAGCTATTACATAAAAAAGTACTACCCATATACAATATAATTCGAAAAAAATATAAAATGTTACATATCCGCTTCTAATCATCTTAACTCTACAGAACATACGCACGCGTCGACTGGAATGCTTTTGGTGTGCCGCCTCGATTCGTGATTGGTCGGACACGGCTTGTTTCTGATATTGGACGTTTCAGATTTCGAATTATGGCGCAACAAATTAAATAGCTCGGTGATTCAAGTGTGGGCAGAAAAAAACAGAAACAGTGTAAGTCTCTAATTGAAGTGTCGTGGTGATCGCAAATGCATATGGAATTTCTAGTATCGTATGAAATTGGGGGGTGTGTCGTTCATCCGTCGGTAGGCAATGACCAACTTGGTCGCGGTTACAAATTGTCTATTTAATCTAAATGTGATCCTCTAGGCCGAGGCCGAGACTTACACGGGTGTCTCAGGTGGCGCTGAGCCGGGCGATCTGCCCCGACTGCACTCCGGTGGTCGAGACGGTTTCCTTTCCTTATTTTCCCATGTCTCGAAGTAGCATGTGTATTCCGGGCCTTAGCTGTAGAAGATGCCGTCTGTAGTGGATATCCATGTCAGCTCGTGTTTGTGTTTAGTCTTAGAGCGGTGATACCCTTGAGAGGTGATAGTTTACAAGGATTCTTGACTCTCATTCGTGTAGAAGTTAATTCAAATCCTGGACCCATACCAGTTTCTGCTTAATAGATACGGCTTATTTAAAATTATCTATGGGTTTCGGCGGTGAACAACAACATCGCTTGTGGGGAAACCAGCATGTTTAATAATTAATGAAATGTGGGGTATTTGTATCCATCAACCCGCACTGGGTCCACGTGCTGGATTATGTCCCGAAATCACGTAGTGCTTTACTATGAGAGGCCTGTGCCCTGCAGTGGGATGTTATAGGTTGATATCGAGTTTCCTATTACCCAGGAAACATTGATAGTACCTACTAGAAAGAACATTGACTTCCTAGCTTTAGAGTTGTCACAGCCCGCCATTTTTGCATCAATAATAGATGTCGGTGGCGCACTTAAAACCACTTAACCCTACCTCGGCAGCCCTTGTTCATCTATAATTTTACAATCCCCGCGGGCGTTAATGTCACGCCTTCCACCACCTACTTAGAAAACACAACAATCAATCCACTGAAACAACGTAAATTGAACTTTATTAACCTTCTAAAAAAGTAGCATTTAAATGTTTCGCGCGCAGAGAGAAACGGGGTAAAATCACACACATGCTAAAAGAATAATTCTTCAGGTACAGTTCCCATATTAAACATGCACTTGATTAGACGCTTATTTCAAAGCACTTGGGTTGTGTTTTATCGTTGGTGATTGATAATAAATTTGTCGACGCTAAGGTGACAATCGTGACGCCATGTTGGTTTAGTGTAGTAGTGGTGTGGGGGGGGGGGGGGAACTATGGGGTTATTAATAAGAGGTTTATGCCACTTTAATTGGCTCGGAACGTCGAAAATTTAAAGCGTACAGGGAAAATCGATATCGTGTGTTTTATTTAAGAGGGTAATGACATTTTGTGCTGTGACAAGATTCATTTAGCTGGATTCTTATTTTCTTTTACATTATTTATGGCATAATTATGTACCCACTTTATTTGTACTCTTCATGATTTTCGATTTCTTTTATATAAGCGTTTATCGATTTATATAACTGGTTGAACGAAGGCTGGTCTTTGTTTCGTCCATTGGTGGACGTGGGCCAAGGATGTACGGTCTTAAAACGACACACTGGCCAAGTGGATTGAGGAGTCCACTCTTTTACAGGTACAGTGAATCAAGGTGTAGTGAATCAGCGGCTTTGTTATTCCTTTACTCCGATTGTACACCCAGGGGAAGAGATGGGAAGAGTTTTTGTATTGACTCGAAGAATTAAATATTTTGTTTTTGCGTTACAACTATGCGTTACAACTTTTTGCGTTTTATTTTGTGGAAAGCATTTAAAATTTTATTTCACTACAGGCAGGCCATATCTGGCGTAGGACCGACTGATGGACTAAAGAATTCTTTGAATGAAGACCATGTATTGGGAAGCGCAGTGTGAGATGGTGGACTTTCCAGTCAGGTGGGACGACTTGATGAAACTTGCCGGTAGTTCCTCAATGACAAGAGCAGAAGATCGTCTTTAGGGGCGTGTAAGACATGAGAGACCTACCATATATACAGCAGAAGAAAAATATAGGGTGATATGGTATTATGGTAATTTTTCTACATATTTATTATTTACAATGTACAATTTAAACAACTTTGTTTATACAAGTTTGTTTATTAGATTACTAAGAATGTCATCACCAAATCGATATTCGCGGGACTTCTAAAGCTTTAAAGTCACCCGAGGACCTACACCTAAACCACCTATAAATTGGCTACCATCGATTTGCTGCTCATTTAGTATTTTCTGTTGCTCATTTAAATATTTTTCATATAAATTTTCTCAAAAGTAAAGTGTAAAAAATCCTTAACTTTTCTAAACTTTTTGAAACTCGTTTCCCTAACCTGTACGTTAACAACAATACTTCCAGCAAAAGAGTTTCATATTGACGTAGGCCCGAAGAATTTCTCGAGTGCTAATTTGGCCCACTACACCCTAGTACTTAAGGGCAATCGTCCACCCCCCGAGATGAGCTATATTAGGCTGTGTTAGAGTCAAGTCCACCTCTAGCGCTGCGCTCCAGTGAACCGTCTCCATGACACCTTTGGATGTCCGACTAGTTGCGTTACTATGAGTTACTAACTAGAAGAATGAAATCCTAAAGTGAGTTTCGTTTAAGTTGCAAGGAAAAATTACTGTATTTCTCACTCATTAGTTAGAAAGCGAGAAACGAATATTAGAGTGGGTTTAGAGGTTAAGGTTTCTTTTGTTCTGTTTATACTCAGTTATCAGACAAATAGTAAAACAATAGTTATATAATATGTAAAATGATTGTTTGTGCTTTACATAGGTATTATTAGGTATACGACATTATACCTAATCATAATAAACAAATACACTACCCTTTTTTTAATTTAATTTGTATCTAAATAGCTCGGAAAATTATATTTTTATTTAAGTACGCGTAGTCCATACATAAATAATAATAATAATATATATGTAAATATGTTTTTATAATAATATTATGTATATAGAAATAATATTATTACAAAAACGTATTATTCGTTGATTACGTCCTATTCGTATCTGCGAGTACGAATACGAATCGTATCCGCGGATTCGTATTGATATTTGTATTCGCGAATGCATTTATGCTATTCGACATGCAACATCGAAATATTTATATTTCATTTTACCTATTGGCAGACGAATTACTACAATTCTATTCGTATGTGTTCACCAGTAAGTACATATGAACTACTATGAAAATACTCATATGAACTTACTAGATTGCTCGTATGACCTTAGTAACGCTATTTACAAAGGGTCAGCCCAAGGAGGCAAGGGGGTGAGTCGTAACGGATAGGGGGTCGCAATGGAGAGTGCTTCGGACACTTGAGGGGCGAACCACCCGACATCGGCTTTTGACAGCCGGCATTCTTAGAATGAGGAGTTAGGATTTGGAATCGTGAGGATAGTTAAATTAAATACGAGTAGCAAGTTAGTCCACGGGAAATTCTTCTAATTCTTCTTTTTGTACATGTACGTTCAATTATATTTGTAACTAGAACTATTAGGGGTGTATGAAATTGCCGATTTGTACTGAAAAATTAAAAATCGTTTTTTTCTAAAATGTAACATATTTATTTAAACAAAATATTTACCCTCATTATCTAAGTATACATTGTTGCCATCTAATCGGAAGTTCATTTATGCCTTTGCGATAGAACTCTGGGGATGTAGATTCGACAAACTGTGTGAAAGCATTTTGTACTGCCTCTTGGGAAGAAAATTTTTTACCACGTAGAAAATTGTCCAAATCACGAAAAAAATGGTAGTCCGTTGGAGCAAGGTCTGGCGAGTACGGAGGATGACGTATGATTTCTAACTGCAGCTCCTGTAGAGTTACAACGGTTTCTCGTGCAGTGTGAGGTCTTGCGTTATCATGGAGCAATAATGGTGAAAATCGATTCACGAGTCGGGGCTGTTTCACTGCTAGTTTCGCCATCATTGTTCGAAGTTCGGCACAGTAAACATCTGCTGTTATTGCTTGACCAGACCTGAGAAAGCTATAGTGAATAACACCATGAATAGACCACCAAACAGTTACCATTACCTTTTTATTGGTAAGCTTTGCCTTAGGGCACTGTTGCGGAGTTGCATTGTTGATCTGGGGTCAGCCATTGCATTTTTCGCTTTCGGTTATCGTAAAGAATCCACTTTTCGTCACATGTCACAATTCGATCCAATATTCCTTCATTTCTGTACCGATTCAACAAGGCAACGCAAGTTTCAACACGTGTTTCTTTCTGCAGATCAGTCAAATCATGAGGCACCCATTTTTCATATTTTTTTATCTTATTGATTTTATGCAAATGAGTCAATATTGTAGGTAAGGTAACGTTAAACCATGCCGCTAATTCCTGGGTCGTTTGACTCGGATCAGCTTCCACCATCTCCTTCAATTCAGCGTTATTCAACTGTGTGGGCGGTCTTCCACGTGGTTCGTTTTTCAAGTCGACGTTTCTATTACGAAAGCGTTTAAACCAAAAACGCACGGTTCGTTCATTAGCAGTCTCCTCTCCAAACGCAGCATTGATATTGCGAGCCGTTTCGCCGCGTTAGTTCCGCGTCGGATTCGTATTCAAAGATGAATAAAAAAAACAATTGAAAGTCGAAAATCGAATGTTGCACATTTTTTAAAACAAGAACCTCATAGGTATCATGTGAAAAAAGTTTCACTCGAATTTCTCACACCATGAAGATTTTATGTCAATTCAAAGTATCTATTACTATAAAACGGCAATTTCGTACTTTAACCCCTATTATTTCTACCCAAAGGTTGTCTGGCAGAGATCGCTAATAGCTATTGCCTTTTGTGCATTTCATGTGTTGCAATGTCTTGTTTTGTTTGGGTGTGCAATACTGTTTAATTTATCAATTAGGTCCTTACCTATGAAATTGCAGTTTTATATGGAAAAAGTCGACTTATTTTTTGTTTGAAAATTATGTATTTAATTAAACGAAGTATTGTTCATTATTATTAATGCATATTATCATCATTATTATCAAGTTTTGCCATTTTAATGGAAATTGATTGATGCCTCTGCTATAGAACTTCTGGGGACGGGAATCGGTGAATTCTCCGAAGGCGTTGTTCACTGTTTCTTTGGAGTTGATTTTTTTCCTGTGTAAAAAATATCCAAATTCCGAAAAATATGGAAATCAGTAGGGGCAAGGTCCAGCGAGTACGGCGGGCGACGCAGAGTTTCTAATCGAAGCTCCTGTAACTTTGAGACTGTCTGTCCTGCAGTGTCGAGCTTTATCATAGAGAAGCAGTGGACTAGAGCGATTGACCAGACTCGGTTGTTTGATAGCGAGCTTGTCCATCATTGTTTGCAGTTCTTCACAGTATACATCTGCATCAATTGTTCTGCCAGATCTCAATAAGTTGTAGTGGAAAATACTGGCACAAGTCCATCATACAGTCACCATTAGCTTCTTTTAACTCATTTTACATTTGGGACATTGTTTGGCTGTGTCTACTAGGTTCGACCATTGTGACGAACGTTTACGATGATCATGCAAGATCCGTTTCTCATCACAAATGACAATACTATACCGAATCCCTTCATTTTTGTGCCGGTTCAGTAAAGTAAGGCAAGCTTAAACGCGTGTTTGCAGCTGACTGTACCCAAGGTACCCACTTTTCGAGCTTCTTCACTTTCCCGATTTGACACAATTGAATGAATATCATTTTGACACTTACGCCGAAGGCTGCTGCTAATTTAGACGTAGTTTGAAATGAATCCACTTCCACTATTGCTTTCAAGACGTCATTATCAACTTTTGTCTCCGGTCGTCCAGGGGGCTTGTTCTTGAGGTCGAAATTTCCAGAACTAATACGATCAAAGCAAAAACGCACCGTGCGTTCGTTTGCGGTGTTTGGTCCGTAAACATGCTTAATATTGCGTGCCGTCTGTGCTGCGTTGCTGCCACGACGGAAGTCTTATTTTTGAAAATAACGCGAATTTTTAACTTTCCTAATGTTGCGTACACAACGATATCTAAGCAAAAAGTCGTTTGACGGAAAAACAATAAATAACTGATTTTAAAAACGAATGTCATAGCTTTAAATTGAAATTTATTTGAATTTGGATTCCAAGTGAACTAAGTTTGAAGTGAACTAACTAAGTTCAAAGTGGCCACTATGAACAAACGGCAATATCATATGTAAGGCCCTAATATGTGTATTTGGACAAGTTAAAAAGAATTTTGAAGCAGTTATAAGTAGTAGTTATCATTTTTAAATTAGTAGTCGTTATCTACAAATATTACGTTTACTATATTGAAATCAGACTATAAGGCGTTGAACACACTTGTAGCCGCGACCTGAGACGCGGTTGGTCGCGTAGTCGCGCGGTAGGTAGGTATAGTTTATGAGAGAGGAAATGGTTTAGTTTTTTCAAAGCGATGTAAACTTTTATAAAAAGAATCAGTGTCAATATATGAATGAATGAATGTAGTATAGTTCTCCAACTCTATAAATATGTATTAACATTTTTTTTCTAAAATGTACTCGTATATAATATAGAATATATCGTATATAGAAAGATCTTTCATCCGATTGGCGTCTGCCATTGGAGTTTCTTACATTTACATTTTTTACATTGGAACTGCATTTCCATTTTTAATTATCCTTCAAATAGTTGAACACGCCTAACTGCTTGCTATTTACAATGTGTGGCGTTATGGTAACTGGTCATGATTTAAATGGAAATATATGCATTTAAAATGGTCAATCTAAATTCTTAAGCCTCAATATGTTAAGACTTGATTTATTTAAGTAGTTTAGCTGGTTAAACCAATTACAAGTTCCCACGTTTTTGTATAAATGAACTTGTCTGCTGCAATTGAGCCATGGTTTTCATCTTATAACCGTCGTAACAATTTGATTTTTAAGTAACTTATCTATTAATTTTTTATTGAAGTTAGTCAGACGGTGATAAGTGGATAAGTACTGCCGCCCGTGGACATCCGCAGTACATGCCAACATCAGTCAAGAATGACAAATGTGGACACGCCCCCGGATGAGCTGCCTACCTTTTGAGATGTAGGAATGGATATGGAGAAGAAATGGGGAGGGATAAGATAGGATGGGATGGGAATGGATTCTGGCATATGTCACTCACTACCGAAACACGTACGTACATTGGGGAATAGATATATTGGGAAATACATTTCAAAATAGTATTTTGTGACAGAGCGCGTGCGCCCAGTGGTTGTTGAATTGCAGTATCACCTTCTCCCTCCAATGCAGGGTGCATTATTTCTCCAAATTAAGGAGAAATAATTAAACGAGCAGCAAAAATTACTGAATAGGCAGCAAATCGATGGTAGCAAATTTAAAGGTGGGTTAGGTTTATGTTGTCTGGTGACAATAAAATAAATAATTTTGTTATTCAAAAATGGGTTGTTTTGCTGATCATGATTGGCTGCTCATATAATATTATTGTTGCTCATTTAATACAAGTCGATATTAAGTGGTTACTGTTGCTAACGGTCACGTGCAACACCATGAGGATTACAGGCGCTTTGCCTATCTTGTCGACACTATTCACAGCACTTTCGAAGAATCAGCGAAAAGAGTCCAGCACTTTCACCGATGCTGCACTTTCTACTGTTCCGTACTACTATCCGGCCCCTTGGCTATAGGTCCTAGATCCAGCTACCCATCTCCATATAGTATGTCTATCCGTCACTTGTCGTGTCGTATACGCACATTCTTACCCCTTCTTTAGCCCGGCACGTCACCTTGCCACAGTCCATCACTGCCTCCTACGCTTCGCTCTGCAGTCCGGTATGTTTTTAATTTTGTCCATGTTAATGATGCTGATGACGAATGGCGGGAACCAGCTCATCTTATGCAGAGCATGTTGTGTATTTTTCCATTTTAATACACATATTGTAAAAATTGTGCATTAGGCGTTTTGTGGTTTAATAGTGATAGTTTATTAAACTTCAAAGTGTTTCTCGTGTGTGGTGTTTGTGATACTCAAATAAAAGCGTGGGACTGCGTTTTTTGTGTGCTTCCAAGGAGTCCTCTTCTGTCCTCAGTAACCCTACTATCGCTTTACTGAGCGACTCCTGACTACTTTGACGGGACTGGACATTGACAGAATACGTTATAAATTTTAAAATTGTTAATTACGAAGAAAACTTGACACTAGCAGAACGTGCTAATTGCACCATTGCCACATATGAAGAAAAAAAACCACTGCATTAAACTATTATGTAGGAATAAATTGTTTTTTTATACATTCTCTGTGCGTGCAGTCATTAATTGATTTTTGGAAAACTTTAATGAAATCTTAGTCTATTTCTGTATTTGATCGTTACATGGCTGTAAGATTTCTGCATAAATAAATAAAACAAATATAACGATCAATAATTCGGCATTCTAAGTAATCCGGCACAAGGAAGAAATTTATGATGCCGGATTATCGAGCTTGAACTGTATCTACATCTATTTTTAATAAAATATTCTCAATTAGATCAAATTTTTCGCGGAGTTCTTAAAAGGTGCCTGCCTATAGGCAGTAGGCAAAGTAGGCAGAATCACGCACTACCTTTGAGTAGCTAAGTTGAAACTCGTGGTGGATAAAAGCTGCTTATAAAAGCAGCGATGATGCAGTGATAGTCGTCATAGGCTTGTATGTAAAACACTTTTACCCATGTACTTGTATGTAAAAACAAATTGACGGGCATCCATCCGCTGGTGTCAAAGGGCGCGTTCACACAGTTGGCGGATCAAGTCGACTCTAATTGTCGCTGTCAACTGGTAATTGACCGCATCGCTTCCTACTTATCGGACCACCCGGGTGCACAATTCACTAGTTGGACGTACGTGTACTATATATGTATGTGTGACAGTCTTCATTAGTAGTGGAAACGATTCGAGTATGTATGTATAATATAAACAATATGCATGTAGGTATATTTTCTGTCCGTTTGCTGCCTTTTTTTATAAAAAAATGACATAATCTAGGTGCGGTAAATTGAAGCTCAATTTGTTTTAGTACAAAATTAGGTTCCAGGGAAAGTCAGGAAAAAATACTATTTATCTATCCAAAAAAATAATTGATTAAAATAGAAGAACCTCGTTACCTAATTTCGGAACGGTCCACTAGATGATGTGATCCTTTTGAAAGAAAATTGAAAACGTCAATCAAATAAGGGTCGGCAGTTTCAATCTGTTACTTCATGATTTCACCCAAAACAAATGTCGATATCGATTACACTGCCAGCGAATTGTAAACGATATGTCTAAAAAAATATATCATGTTTATAAGTGATCCTCCTATTTTCTCTATGTAACAGCCTTTCCCAATGGGTTCTACTATAGATTTATGGTATTTTGATTTTTATGTTGGGTAGTTTATGGAAAAGATGGCGTCTCTTGGAGTCAGAGACCAAGATCCACTACGAGTTGCTGAGCCAACGGAGCAAGTAAGTAAGTAGTTTATGATAGATATGTACAACGTGACCCTAAAGCAACGAGAATGGTGAAAATAGGTTGTTCAATATAATGATGTGAACAGGATTTTGCAAGATCGGCAGCGCAGCCGTAAGCCCCCTGGTGTTGCAGGTGTCCATGGGCGGCGGAGACCACTCACTATCATGTGGCCCGTCCGCTCGTCTGCTACCTACACTATAAAAATAAGTATCGCGAGGAGAATCAATTTTACCAGTTTTCATAATACCTACCTACGTTAGAAATTGTTTCATAACTTATTGTTCATTTTTAATATATCTCTTATTCTATACGCAGTTACGCAAAACAAACACTCATTTCAACTACTTAGGTACCAGCCGCGATGCACAGTTTCGCATAGGCGACGTCCGGTCAATACCACGTACCTACCTACTGAATAATGAGTGCTACACGAATGTTTTAGATTTATTTATTTCCTAAAATAATTTTATTATCGAAAACCGTTCTACGATAATAAAAGTTGTAACTTTATTCAATAAACTTTACCAACCCCTCCAACACTCGGCTTAAACAAAACCGTCCCATCAACAAAAACTGCTGTCCCAAACTCAACAAGCATGAATGTAATGGTAGCTAAACACGGGTTTTAAAGGGTCTACGATAACAGTTGACTAGTTAATCGGATAATCTACAAGATGTCGACTGACTTATATATGTTGCGCGGGCGCCGCTTGCCACCGACCCTGATCCTATATTTTTTGTTCTCAAACTTTTGGAGTTTCAATTAAGCAAGGCTTTTTCATGTCTCATTTTATTTTTTCCAACAGAAACTATAAACTCATTTAAAAAGACACCTAACACTTAAAATAGAAATCTTCAAATGTTCACACAAATTAAAAACTACTAGACATTCCTACCTACTCATTCTAGATCAAATTCGAAAAATAAAGTGCAACGTTCCAATAAGTTTTTTTCCTTCATATATGGCAATAGTGTAATTTGCTCATTCTGCCCATGTCAACTTCACAGTCTAATAAACAATTTCAAAGTCTAAAACGTACCTTGTCAATGTCCAGTCCCGTCGAAGCAAGTCAGGAATCGCTCAGAAAAGCGAAAGTAGGTTTACTGAGGACAGAAGCACACGAAAAATCATTCCTACACTTTTATTTGATTATCACAAACACCACGTCCGAAAACACCTTGAAGTTATTGAACTAACTATCACTATTAAAGCACAAAACGCTCAATACCCATTTTTTACAATAATCATACTCAACTTCACACCTCGCCAAAAAGTTTTAGGGTTTATTTTGTTTTTATTTATTTATATTTCTTGAACAAAGTCATTTTCGCAAATGAAATGACTGAGTTTAAGCGATAAATTGTGCTTACCTAAATTTATTTACGCTTTTACAGAATTTTATTTTAAATTGGTGTAATTGGTACGGTATTTTAAATTGGTCAGTCTGTCTGTCACCACAGACTGCCGTACCATATCATCAGTCTATGTCTCTCCACTGGTGGATATAGGCCTCTCCGAAGGCCACCACAGATCTTCTCTTCTTATACAGCCAACACCAGCAAACTTCTTCAAGTCGTCAGTCCACCTGTCCGAAGGGCGTGCCACATCTCACATCCCACATCCAGAAACTAACTAATAAAAAAAATATCTCCCTGAAATGTAAATATAATCACGATTTTCTACCTCCTTAATTGTTGTCACAAAAAAGTTTGAGAATCAAGTAACCATTTAAAACGGGTTCAGAACTGATCCTGAGATAGTCGCGACATCAATTCAGGCCAGCGATTTAGGGTTAAAAACAAATAAAAACCAAACGTTTCGAGACGGAAATTCCTATGAAATCGTACAAAATGTTGAACAAATTCATTAGAAACGTCCCGTACGAATTTGTCACAAAAATTTCGACTGCATTCCTGAAGGCTAATAGCGCGATCAATGGAGCGACCAATACATTTTTTGTCGTTTCGCGGTGGAATTTTTCAAAGAAGTCCAATAGTAACACAAATTTGTCTTTTTGAACAAGAAACTGAAACAGAAAATAAAGATCTATATTCCGTTTCAATCCAATTTGTCCAAAATGTAAACAACATGGCGGCCTGAGGTAAGTAACACGGCCTTTTAGCTAATATTATAGATATTTTTTAAAGAAAACCATAAAATCGTATATGGGTTGAATGGTGGGTAACGTTAGCACGAAAACATCTGTCAATAATTTGGCACGCCACCGCCTCGTGACTGCGTCAAAGGAAACTGTTGTTCCGTTTATTGGAGAAACATTTTAAATGACAAAAATCCTATTTCAAAAGAAAGGTTATTCCACTTTGTGCACCTGGATGATATCACCTGGGTGAAATAATTATTTGTGTCCCATGATCACTCAATGATAAATCACCTGGGTGTATAAAGTCCACTCGATTTTTATTCAGTTTTTATGTATATTTTATTCACCTACAAATCGAAAATCCATAAGATGAATTGAAGGACTGCCAAATAAAGTCGGTTATTGTATGAATCGTTTAATACTGATTATAATGAACAATTGCTACGGTGCGTTTTAATCAAAACGCATATAATAATCAAGGACAATTATTGAATAACAATATCACGGAAATAAACATTCACCTAGGTAATATCACACCGGTGCACCGGTGCGAATATTCTGTTTTCGACGCGTTATCATAAGTAGATTTGATTTATTTATTCACTCACCTTTAGTTAGGTATCATTCAGTTTATAAAATTGTCTCCTCCAATTAAGAAGTATAAACTGGGCCCTTAAACGTTCACTCTCATAACCTTTTACTGGATTGGGCTTATTGTTATATTGAATTTATTAATAAAATATTTATCGATTTTTTTTTAAGGCACATTGGACCCCCAGAATGACCTTCTATGTTTTAATTAATAAGTAGTGTTATTAGGCATTAAAATTTGAATGAAAACAGGATTACCCGCAACAATTATATTATCCACAAATTAACATCTTAATTGATATATTACAACTAAGTTGATATGTCACAATACCAAGGTATTTTGACTATGCCTGTATAACAATCCAATCCAATTTTTTAATATGGCCCCATACTGAACTTATTTACGGCAAGGACCTTTACTTTTGGTTAAAAAAAATTAAATTATAATTTCTTTGTTTCAAGATTCGCCTTTTTATAGAAAAAAAGCGGCAGACGAGCACAGTCTACCTGATGGTAAGTGGATACTGTCGTCCATAGACATCCGCGATACATGCCAACATCTGTCCAGAATGACAAACGTTGGCTCGCCCCCGGATGCGCATTAAGATTAAGGAATGGATTGGGAGAAAGGATTGAAAAAATGGGGAGGGATAGAATAGGATGGGATGGGAATGGGCTTTAGCATATCTCACTCACTACCGAAACACGTAAGTACCCTAGGTACGTGCATTAGAGGCATAGGATAAAGTAGGAAATGTAGTGCATTTCAAGGTAGGTAGTCTTCTGTGAGAGAGGAACAACGTGGCCAGCTTAATTAGGAACATGTTGTATAAATAGATTTAAAAAAAAATAAGCCTTCTTCAAGACTTTATTATCTGGACACCAGAACCGAAAATGAGGTTAATTTTCTTAGATAATGCCACATTTATGGGCATCCCAAACTTACGTAATAGCTCCCAATGATGATCATTTGAACTTATCAACATTTTCAACGCATCTGCAAGAAAAACTCCCGCGAAATTGCTATTTGTTGTTTACAGTATTTTGCTGTATAAGGCCCGATTAAATCGCCCCATCACCGAGAGGAGCAACTTTCTTCACCCAGTATAATCAGTACTTCGCACCAAAAAGAGACAACAACTGTCAACGTCCAACGAGAGCAACAGAGACGGAGATATGAGAAACCTCTCGAGTAAATTTAGACTAAGATAGACTTATGGTGGAAACGGCTAGAGTGAAAGGAAGGTGAAGCTGTCTGGGTGGCCACCCCCCACGGTTGGCCGATGACCATAAAAATGAGTATAAAATTGAAACATCAATATAATAAGCAATCAACAAGGCCCAGACCAGGTCTAATTATACAGAACGAGCCTTCGTTATAAATTACTTTATGGCCAGAGATACAGATTGCTCTAAAATCGAGTGGTTCTCCAATTTGAATGAGAATGTTTGCGTATTGCACGGTGATTTATATATGTCAATAGATAGCAATTATGTTGTTTGGTTGATATATTATGTTCGTGAGATATTATGTATTTTGATTGCGCGTATACATATATACTATATTATTATATGATATGATATATTATATATATATGATATATTATGTTCGTGAGATATTAGCTTCGTTCGCGGTAAGGATTCAGAACTGATTCGGAACTATACGCATGCGCAGTTCAAATAATGCCGTTCGCGGAACACACAATTCAGAATTTCTAGTTACAGTTCTGTGTTCGCGGAACCGTCGAACTCGATTCAGGATCGGTTCATAATCAGTTCTATCAGTTCTATAACTTTGGCAAGAATCCGTAGTTCCAGACATGCGCAGTTTTTACCTAACGACATTTGACATACATGCTGCGGCTATATTCAGTTGGTTAGAAACTAATAAACTGGTTAAATAGTTAAATAAAATATAAATTTTATTAATTTATTAAGGGTTAAATAAAATATGGTTAGTTTTGTTTGTTGTTTATATAAATAAGTTTATATAATACTCTAATAAGAGTAATGTGTTTTGGTGGGTCCACTTAAATACTTGCCAACTTAGGGGTTTTCCCCCCAAATTTAGGGGGTAAATAAGTGGGATGGGTTTTTTTTAGGGGTTTTATATTTTTAGGGGTATTTTTAGGGATTTTTTGACTCTTCATATATTTTTTTGAATATATATTTTTCATATATTATGTGAAAGTATAGGCCCTGGGACAATCCAAACTATAATAGCTAATCATATTTATTTGTTGACCTAGCGACTTAACGACATCTAGTACAAATATATTACAACTACTCTGTGGTGACTGGTGGTTATTGTGCCTATGTATAGGCCTATGTGCCTATACATATGTACGTTGATTATTGTTTACTTGTTTAATTCGATTTTGTTGTTGTACTGCTGTGCCGACAAGCAATTTGTTAATGATGCCTAAAGAAACTAAAAATAATAAAATGTACAGTCAGAAGTACACGTAGATTTGGGAAACAGATCCAGATTTAAAAGGTAAAGAAATTTCATTGCATTTTTGTAATTTATATTTTTTCTTTTATTATATATTTTTTTAGAGGGATTTCTAAGTAATTGGGGCGATTTTGGGGGTTTTTGACTTAAGCTTTAGGGATAAATATTTTTGAGAGTTGGTAACACTGCCGATGACAGTAGATCGTACGCAGTTTGGTTCCGAAATCGTTCGCGGAAATAAAAATCACGAATCGGTCTATAACCGAGCATGCGCTCTACTACGATTCCAAATTAGTTCAGTACTAGTTCCGAATTAGTTCTGAATCCTTACCGCGAACAAAGCTATTATGTATTTTGATTGCGCGTAACAAATATACATTTAAAAATGAATTCTATTACATATTTCTAATGTTTCCACAATGTTATGTTTGGAAGTAGTTATCCTAATATTCGATTGGAATGTCTTGACTAAATGCAATTTATTTTTATATACCTATTTTATTGTACAAATGATAAGAATAGTTATAAAATTTTTATTCTGTAATAACACTAATTGCCGAACTTTGGGTTATAAACAGATAAATGAACTAGTCAAGAAATAATAAATAAACTTGTAAAATTACAGATACGTATCAATATCTACCTGTAAATTTTATTCATAGTTTCCAATGAACGCGTGCCGTCTTTCATGGGATGCCATAGACAACCAAACGCAGTTATATGTTGTGTGATTAAAATTCTGAAGAAATAAAATTTCTAAACGAAAGCGACGCAAATTAGTTAATCAATTATATATCTTTGCAAATATAAATATTTACCTATCAATGCTACTGTTAAAAAGATTTACGGAAAGGAGGATTTAAAGTCCAAAGCATACTATTACTAATTACCTACTTAAAATCTAATTGTTTAGTTAAACTTGAAAACAGTTTCGTTATAATTAAAAATAAAATAAAAAGGCTTTTATTTAAACGAGGAGTAAAAAAATACTATGATCAGCAAATCATGAATATCATGATCAAGAAAATAAACTATATTTGAATAACTGAAATAAACAATTTTTAATTATCTAAGAATGTCAACACAAAGTCTACGGAGTCCAGCTGTCTTTATTTTCACCAGAGAACCTACCTAACCTAAACTAACCTACCTTTAAATTTGATGCCACATTCAGTATCTACTTCTGCTGCTCAGTTAATTATTTCCCATAAAAAAATCCCTTCATTATTTGAACACTCTATAAGGCGCCGTGGCCGGCTGTCATAACTGGATAATGTGTATGATTAAATTTCGGCTCCCCGAGGCAGAGGTGCCGTGATATTCAGTTTGTTGGTTTTTCAACCTTTGTTTTTTTATAACCAGCCAATTTCGGACGTAGATGACGACGATATCACATGGACATGACTATAGTGTTTTAAAACACCCATCTTATTGCTGAGAACCGATGCAAAGTAACTACTATACATATGAGTGAACTGATACCGTTTCAAATATAGGACTCCGATTATTCAAATACGTACCGAACGAATATTCAAATAATCGTTTCATACATAACTCGGTCCAGATTAAACTAAAGGTGTGCTGTAGTTGTTTATGACTATGAGTCGTCGCTAAAATTTGCTTTTGACACTATAGGTACATATAATGAATAATGAATGATAGAAACAATTTAAATTATTCTCAGTAACCTACCGATTCGATTTCGATCTACTTTTGTTTTATTAATAGTTTAAATGAATCATTTATCTATTAGTATAATTAGCGTAAAAAAATGTATGTACACACTTACCTATAATTTTGGAAAGTAACATATTGAATTTAAGTAGGTATTTAATATGGGAAGAATAAGCAGTTGCTATTAGCTAAATGATTGCAATTTTGTCTATATATATATTTATCTAGGCATCTTTTGGACGGGGCTAATTGTACCTAATTGTAATCTAAAATACCTAATTTTTAGGAGTGCCAATCTTTCATGCACCAGGTTGGCCAATAGATTAATCTTGAGAAAACAAGTGATATTTTTTTCATTATATACATATATATAACAAAATCGTTATAAAGGCCTTCTTACATTTAAAATTTCTTGATAAAATCATTGCAGTGTAAGTACTATGAATGATACTCTCTGTCTGTCCCTTTAAACGTTCATCACGCTAAAACCACTGTACGGATTTTAATGAAACTACGCATGTTTATAGCTTATGTGTCAGGTTAACATTTAGGGTATTTATATCCTGATCAGTTCCCAAGGGAATCAAGATAACCATATATAACGTAACGTATATGCGTAAGAAGCCGCCGGCACTGCGAGTCTATAACATCTATCTATAATATTTTTATTTTAAAAGAACATGGTTTCATGTTTATTCAACCTTATTTTTCCTCTTAAGCGCATCCTCACTAGTCTGCCCAAAGAGACGAGCCCACGAATTTAGCAGTCGCCACGATCTCGCCCGATTCCCATAATTTACAGCGACCTGGTGATAATTACGTGAGACCACCACCTAACTCGTCTGATGATCACACTAGATTAACCTAGTCATACGATAATAGCTCTTCGGTGGTTTCATCAGTCGCCATATGCATATTTATGTTGTTAGAATACTG
The DNA here is from genome assembly GCA_914767545.1 of Sesia apiformis. Lineage (NCBI taxonomy): Eukaryota > Metazoa > Arthropoda > Insecta > Lepidoptera > Sesiidae > Sesia > Sesia apiformis. The sequence continues at coordinate 5,993,369 of OU611968.1, forward strand.
TTAGGTTTAGAAAGAAGATGGGGTGATGATGATCCACCTAAAGAGGCGTGTACACCTAAATATCGTAGAGTATCGTTTCTCAACCTGGGGTTCACGATCAAATGTAATGTCGCAATTTGTCGTACTTATGTACGAAGAACCTTTTATTAATTAATGATTTATAATTAAATTTGAAACGGTAAAAACACAATTAAAACCCAATTATTAATATGGGGTTTATGAGGTTATTTATTTTATTTCAGGGTTTTGCAGGGGGTCGAGACACTAACAAGGTATCCGTGATTATAAACACGACTACTTATACGTTGTCGTCTTTATGATCTGAGTACCAAATCGGTTTCCAACTATAATTAACGAGTGACAATGACAATTAAGTGACAATTAAGTGTCAATTTCGTGAAATCTTATGTTATTTGTATGAAAATAATTTTAGTATCAATAGGTTAATTAAAACAACGGGTAATTTTGATGCCATTATTCGAAATTAGTGTCTTTAAACACTAGAACTACGATAGGAAAATCATCTTCTACTTCTCGTAGTGCCCATCCAATTAGTGAAGGTTGGCAATCAGTTCCGCGAATTCGCAGATCGGCGACACTCTCGTGACGGTCGCAGCCACGACTTTTTCGTCGGGAAACCATAAGAATGATCAATAGACTTCAATATCATAACCTTCTAACGGAGCTTCAGTTAATTTGGTAAATGACCTATTAGGATGATTATTATCTCTCAGGTATTATCTCTCAGCCATGGGAAATTATCATACCATACCATTTCCAACTTTCAGATATTCGAGAACCAAAATCGACCCTTAAAATAAACACTTTACATTCGGTTCTATTTCGATGACCTAGTCGCACATCTTGTAGGCACTCCGCACTCTGGTACATCTTTTAGCTTTGTACCTACTTGTTAACTCTGTGGGTGGTATGAACACAGCAATCGGAAGTACATGATAGCATTCCTATACCCATTGATCGCCATCAAATCGGCTCGTCGTGACTAGCTCTCACCGATAATGTCTTTCTTTACATAATAGCTCGTGTAGTTTCGAAATTGTTGCAGATTTTTAAATTTCTAATTTCGATGCTTGATTGATGGGACTACGTTATTTATGTTAGACTAATATATTTATGGTTCTGCCAAAATGAAAATTGAAATGGATATTAATAGTCTAAGGAATGGATAACAAAATGTTTCTCTTTATTGTAAAATGTTTAAATCTAAGATTGGTAAAAAAAAAGTTATCTTCGAAGGAAATATGCAGATATATTTTAATTAAATTAATATGATCGTTGACAGAAATCAAACAAAGGGTTCCCGTATATTCACCATAGCTGTAAATTTGCCATAGAAAAAACAAATGTAAATTCACAACAGCCCAGTATTCTGTGTTAATTAATTAAAGTTTTTTTTTGACGTCACTAAACTTGAAAAGTATTATACGAAGAAAAGCAAAATATAGTTTTAAATTTTAAAAGCATTTTACAGCTAATTGTACAAGATAGATTCTTAGGTAACTATGTAAATAGTAATTTAAAAACTTTTAAAACTTTTAGCCTTTTAAAAACGTACAATCCATATAGGTATGTATGGCATACAATCCATGTATGGCATAGTTACAACAATCTGGTGAAAATTCAATGACTTATGCCAAGCCAAATATTCCCACAGAAGACCTATTGTAGAATATAACTGGTGTGTTTTGGCAGAGATTTATCAGAATTCATTCTTTATACTATCCTAGATCCCAGATCCTAGACTCCCGTCTCTCAACTTATAATGCCCCCTTTACCCCATTATTCACTTTTTACTTCTTAGCCTTTTTGTGTTTTGTACAAATTTTTATTTATATATCGGGTCTAAACGCTTACAGTTAAAGGCTTTTGTTTATGTAGGCTCTTTAGATCTAGTCTCGATTTGGAGTTCTCAAAACCTAGTGGATTTCAACTCCAGTAAGACGCAAGTCTGTGCATTCACCGCTAAAAAAAAACCCTTTTGTCGTAGCACCTCGCTTTCAGAGCATATCTCTTACGATATCGGAGAGTATCGGGATCCTTGGTGTCGATATCTCCAACAAAGTCGAATTTAGGGGTCATCTGGAAAATAAGGCCAAAAAGGCCTCCAAAAAGCTCGGTATGCTGAACAGAGCGAAGCGGTACTTCACCCCTGGGCAACACATTATGCTTTACAAAGCTCAGGTGAGGCCCCATTGGAGTATTGCTCTCATCTCTGGGCCGCCACACTGAAATACGAGTTGGACCCATTTGACTCCATCCAACGACGTGCTGTTCGTATTGTCGACGATCCCACTCTCACGGGCGGTTTAGAACTCAGCATCCGGAGAGACGTTGCGTCTCTCTGTGTGTTCTATCGCCTGTACAACGGGCTCTGAAGAATTGTTTAATATAATATACACCTCGGGTTTCTACAACCGCACCTCCCGTCACAGAAATGCGGTCCATCTCCATCTGCATTTCTTCGATACGGAGGTGTCGCGCACTGTTCGGCCCAAAAAAATATTTTATACCGCGAACCCGTAGACTGTGGAACGAACTGTGGTGTCAAGGGGTCTTTCATTAAGCTACGACATGGGGTTCTTCAAGAAAGCTGTGAATAGGATTTTGCAAGGTCGGCGGCGCGCCCGCATACCCCCTAGTGTTGCAGGTGTCCATGGGCGGCGGTAACACTTACCATCACGTGGGACCGCTTGCTCGTCCGCCCACTTTTTTATATTAAAAAAAAATGTAGTGGAATTCAGTGATTAATAAATTTAAACCTAGCGATTTATCGTCGAATACGTCCGTGAAATTAGTGTAGTGGATCACAGCTTTTCCAAATGTAAATATAAATGTGAGTAGTTTAAACAATTGCTCGCAGATCCTACCTTGTATTACCCGACTTTTCATTCAACCTGTGACCACTGCAGGAGTAACTAGTGCCGAAACGTCGAGTAATAGGTATACAAAAGCCTTTAAGTATTCGAGTTTAGTCCCGATTTACTTTTTGCTTTCGCGTTTTCTATTTATTATTTCTGTTTATTATTATACGAGTAGGCACTACATAAATATGTGCAATTATGAACTCTTATTAAAACATAATTTAGTTCATAAAGGTCCTCATTTTAAGGAATACCTTTTCATGATACAATACTTAAGTGTTACACCTACAAGCTGCAACTTGGTGCAAACTATAAGTTGCAAAACTTGATAATTAACAGAGTAAAAACCAGTGTTAGCTATACTGGGCGAGCCGTTTATCTTAAAGTACATGTAGGCAAGTAATAACTGTGTTGTGTCGCACGCAACTACCGATTCGTCGCGTAAATCAAACAAATGAGATATAAACAACACGTCAAGTAGATATTTACATAGCTAAACTTTAATGCGATGTTAATAAGGACTTGTTTTGTGTGAACTGATGCGCTGGCTGTGCAGTGTCATCCGCCGGCGGCGACAGTTGAGATCACCACGCATTATCACCTGCCTTCAGAGAACAGTGGGGAGTATAGAGATTCTTGAGTATATGTTTTCTTGGAGTCTAGCTGAGATTAAGTGGAATGCGATGTCTAAAATCAACTACTTTCTAATTGTTATTCTTCTTTTATTTGGCTCGTGTCTTCTCCCAAAGTGCACAACAATTGACTTTCATTTCCTTTTCGATTGCCAATCTTTTGCCTTTGACATTAAGACTATTCTTCACCTTTTTAAGGTCAATGGATTATTTGCCCAAGTGATGTGCGTTGTGCTTGCTAGAACGTATACTTAATTGTCTACATAATAGTACTCGCTAAAAGCTACATGAGCTACATTCGGCATGCTAAAAGTTGCCTCAGCAACTATGAAGAAAACCAAGAGAAGTTTTCTTAATGAATAAAATCCGAAAAGAATTAAGTCGTCAAAGAACGAAAGTAGACGTATGACCCGAAAGGCGTGCCGTCCCGGTGGGACCTTATACTAAATGATATCGAAATCAGTTGATCAGTTGTTTATATACCTACATCCACTCATCAATACTACGAGTTACTTAATACGAGTACCTACCTATGTGTATTATGATTACCTCAATCACAATTCTCTTTGTTAAGGTTGTCGAAAGAAATTGCTATTAAGAAATTAATCCTTAATTTTGTCATAATGTAACAGTTATACAATTGATGGTTTTATCTATATATGTATTGAATGGAATTAAACATCACAATTTACAGACAACTCCACACTTCTGTCCATCTTTAGAACTCACGTTCGTGACTCCAATCCCATCTCATTATCCAGTTTGGTGCTCGTTTAAAAAATATAAATAATACACGAGACGCATCAAATTGAAGCATAATCGCGGCGTTATAGTTATTAGAGGTAAATATAGATATTATCGAAGGTTTGCTCGCCATGGGTGGCGCACCGTTGGCGCAGTAATAAGCGAGATGGGGCGACGACGGACGAGTGGTTTTGGATTATCGTAAGTGGAATATTAGGATCGGTAGATTCGTAGAGTGTGATGAGTGAAATGATAACCAAGTGGCTACTTACAATGGCGGTACATCCATTGAAGACCGTAAGCCCCAGTTACCTAATAAATAAAATAATAATATTATAATGATTAATAATGGTTTGGAATGATTTAACAACTATTATAGGTTATAATTAATCACTACAAATTCAAAGAGATACGACCTGATATATCAAGAAAGATATGAATGATATGATCTGTCGTATGCTGCCAATTATTTTTTTAAGTTTTTAGTTTGCCAGTGCGTGCCTACAAAGGTTGGCACGCCTTGGATGTCGCCTATCTTTGGAGATTAGGAATGGATTTGGACAAATCCATTTCCAAATCTCCAAGGTAAATAATAGCGCTTCCGGGGGCGTGTCAACATTTGTCATTCTGAACTGATGTTGGCATATATCACGGATGTATATGGACGACAGTATCCACCTACCATCAGGTGGACTGACTGCTAGTTCCATTGGTGCCAGACCGGTGCAGATAACTAAATTAAAATAAACAACGGTAGTACTGTATTCGAATAAAACTACGAACATCTAAATTCGGCTAGATAGCGCAGCGGAACATAAAGCTTGGTACACAATACACATTAGTGCTGCGGTGGCCGGGGTCGTCCGCATTGTGCCGGGCACGCACCGTGACCGGACCATTACCTACGTCTAGTACGGCTAGCAAACAAAATTGGAGTAGCAAAGACATTGTTGAAGTGCATTTGTTGTGCCACTGTTTGCTTTTTCAAACTGCATATTTTTAACATTGTTATATGAATCTTATATAGGAACCTTACTAGATTCACCATTAGAGAGATACATTTATATATCAATCGGGTCTTAACTGGCTAGGAAGAATTTTAGTATTGTTTTATTTATTTGTTTATTAACTTTGCCAACATTCTTACATAATAGGTACATATTATGTCAGTTACAATGCACATAAGTGATTAAACTAAGCTTATGAAAACTAATAGATATACACAGCTTGCACATTCATATAACGAATAAAATAAGTACTGTGCCTGTTAGAAAAATTAAAAAAGCAGAAAATTTTGAAATTTTGATGTTATACATTTCGAATATAGATACTAATTAATTTAAGAGGCTCTAAACTCATAATGATAATTTTGAAGGTATTTAAGAAACAGGACAAAATATCCGCATGTCAATCAGAATTTAAAAAAAAAATGTTCTTATCATGATTTAAAGTGCTGGACATGATACTAAAAGTGCCCAGATTTGTTCCGTCTATTTACTATAGATTGATTTAAAATTTATTAGGTATTCTAGAATTTTGGCGAGCAATAGCAAACCTTACATAAGCTAGGAGTTAACGACAATCCACTATAGAATCTGTCTAATGAAACGTGTCAATCGGTATTTTTAAAAATTTTAGTATAGCAACATTCTACGCTTACAGATTAATTTTTGTATGAAGAGCAATAGATTTTGATACCTACTCTCGACATTTGTGGTAATTTGATTCTATTGCTATTTTATTTACAATTAACAGAACTATTGGTTACTTTCAGATAGCGTACTGTAAATGATGAGGAGTTGAAACTCAAGATCAATAACATAATTGATTTTTTAAAATCGCAAAAATACGGAGGCAGCGTTAAAATTTCGTGGTTGTGGATTTGACTTTGTTTTTTGAGAATTTCTTGCATTGTTAACTTGCACTGTCCATCACAAGTACCTACACTTCGTTTAGTTAGATTTAACATTCCGAGAGACTCGTACAAATAAAAACCTGAATGTAATACGAAGATATAGTACCTATATACAATGTGATTTGTTTGTTTTATTTATTTTATTTCCTCTAAAAATACGAGTTAAACAAACCAATATACACTAAGCGAACACACAGACAGACAGAAATAGCGACTTTATTTTATACTATTTAGAGAATAATCAAATTGTTAAAAAGGTATGTTTAAAAAAATTAATAATGGAAGTATCAAATTGATATTTCAGAGTATTTTCAGTGTTCACAGTTAGAAGATTTTTAAATTTGCCGCGTTTTTAAATTGACACGTTTCATTAGACAGACTGCCTCGTAGCATCATGTATCTACTCGTAGAACAAAATTTCATCTACAACCCAGTGACGGTTTTCAAGAGAGGTTATTTTGAATTGTTTTAATCGGTCTTTATGTCTCAACCTTTGGTGAGTAATTTAAAAAATAATTATCACAAAGTCTAAGGCGATTGCTCCGCTATGTTTCGCTATCGCTTCAGACTTCTCACCGAAAGAAATCAAATCCTTTCTGGGTAGGAAAGACTTCCGTGTATTAAATATTAAATTCTTAACCTCGGCTTCTGTTTTCTTATTTTCGCCTATTTATATAAATCAGTCGATTCATTGACTGATGACTTTCAACATTATTTTCGCTTCGTGAGTGTTTCAAGTTACAATAGAGATTCGATTAACCGAACTAATTGCTGTTGTAGGTCATTCGGATAATCGAACATGCGGATAATTAAATTTGTAGGAAAAAGCAACTTGTAGGTAAGTAGTGGTAGGTATTTCTTTCAAAGTAACGAAAACAATATTCCAGTTCTAAAAGCGCAATGTATTAATATGTGTATTGTTCTTGATCGCTTTTCGATAACTACCTACTCCTATATTCACTATTGAATTTGGATGTATATTTCTAGAATGTAATTAAATGCGCAACACAAAATATTAAATGGGAATGTAATCAATGGCAGCAAATATAAATAAAGATGTTTTAAGTTTAGGTTTAAAGAACAAGAAATACAAAGAAATAGTCTTGCGAAGCGACTCTGTCCACTTGGTGATGACATTCTTAGTAAATTACTTCTATTATTAAAAAATTGGTTATTTTGTTTATTATGATTTGCTGCTCATTTAGAATTTTTGGCTGCTTGTTTCAGGTCACCTGATGGTAAGTGGATACTGTAGTCCATAGACATCCGCGATATATGCCAACATCAGTCCAGAATGACAAACGTTGGCATGCCCCCGGATGCACTGCCTACCTTTGCAAATTAAGGAATGGATTGTGAGAAAGGGTAGGGAAAATGGGGAGAGATGGGATGGGAATGGGCTCTGGCACATCTCACTCACTACCGAAACACGTACGTACGAGTACATTGTGGAAATACGATAAAGTAGGAAATGCAGTACATTTCAAGGTAGTCTTCTGTGAGTCTCCACTGTATTTAGAACGCGTTGTGGATGATTCTTGAATGCCACGTCGAGTTGCGGATAAGTAAAACCATCCAAACATCAAAATAATATCTCATTTCGATGTTTGAATAACCAACATGGGTGTTATTTTCGCTCATGGAGCGATTTCGATGTTCGAGCGTAACATAAGTCATGATCAATGATCTTCAGTAGTGTGAACAATGATGGTATAGGTCATAATCAGTCATAATTTCCGGTAATGACTTCAAGTTTCCTTAAATGAAAAATCCTTTCCAAAGTTGCAAATACATGTAGATACAAGTATATTATTTGCTGACCGTCCCGTCCTACACAATCGCCGCTTATTTTCACTTACATTAGTTCAGTGAAGGATGGTATCAATGAAATATGTGCAGAGCTCGCGTGATGTCGCCTTTCCTTTTGACAGAAAAGAAAAGGGAGCCCCCTCCACCCCCTACTTAGGTGATTGGATTTTTTACCAAAACGACTTGCAGGATGCTTGCAGGATACTTTGATCCTTCAGTAAATAATAAAAAAAATGTATTTAGATGCTTTGATTTATTTATCATACTTAGTCCTTACTTAGGACCTAAGAGCCCAAAATACGAGTACTTAAACCTGATGTGTTCTTCACTCTATAGAATATGATATATTTTTATGGGTTCTGTTATATCTGTCAAATAAAATCCTTATACGAATTAGTTCCCTTGTTATGTAGGCAATTTTATAGTTTATTTTTTCAAAATTGACTTTATATGTAAACGTTCTCTCCCAAAATTACTGACAATTAAGTACCTACTAATCATTACTGTCTATAAATTGAACAATATTATACAGGAATGTAGGAGATGTAGGAGTAATGTAGGTGTGTGGTTCAAGGAGTGCTAGGAATCAATTATGAGGAAACAGCTGCCACAGCCATCCACTGGGTAAATGACTAAATAACAACATGAGTACCATACCATCAGTTTTGGTCTTTCCACTGCTGGATACAGGCCTTTTCCAAGACTTCTTCCAAGACGATCTTCGGCTCGTCTCATCCAGCTACTTCCGGTGAACGTCTCCAAGCTGTCGGTTCACGTGGCCGGAAGGTGTCCTACACTGCGCTTCTTGGTACCTGGTCGCCATTTAATCATTTGCCGCAAGACCAATAACAATGTGACTAAAATGTCTAAATATGGTTTAAATAATTATATTTTAATTTCGCTACTTATTATGCATAAATATTAATTAAATTTAGAAATTTAATTAAAATTTACTAAAATCCCGTTTAGTTTCGATGGCCATTTCTCCCTCTAAAATTAAATAACCAATTCACTAAAGCGACATAAATCAAAGTGCAAATACTTCGAAAATACAAATATTTATATCGAAATGATACCTATGATTTTGGAAAGGGTGGCTAAGACACGTGGCCTTGCATTTCGGGGTGGGCAATATCCAATTTAAGTAGACCTTCCCTGCTTCTCTATTTGTCAGAAAACGTGGGGAAAAGAGATGAAAGTTCAAACATATAGGTCTGGTTAAAATGGTCATATTATGGTAACAAAAGATTTTTATTTAATGCGATTTAAATTTATAGCATTGTTTGTTTGTTATATTTGATGTCGGATGTTATGAAGTGGCCTTTATGATGTGGGGTTCCCATGGTTAAAATCATTAGGTGGTTATGAAATATTTTTTAATGGTAACAAATACAGATTCTTAATGTTCTTTACACGAAACATTGATGGCAAAATTCATATCTTCTTAGCCAAACCCACTTCAGGTGAAGCTAGGATCCTTTATGATTTAGTATTAATATATTATAAATATCAAAATGTAATTAGATTAGGATACTATGGGACCTGACATGTCTACCCAATGAATACAAAAGTTCCTGTTAAAAATTGAGAATAAAAAACATTCGTATGTTGTTTACTTTTTCATTTTTTATAATTCACGGGCTCTTTAGTGTGAGTTATTGATTTTATTTTCATTATTTTCTTGTCCTGCTCAGCACTAGTTTTTTTAGTTCTCTATTGGGTAGTGAGTACTTACGCAGTGCATATGTAACAGAATCAACTGTATAATGATTGAAACATATTTTACGACAAAACCGTAAAGTATGAGTAAATAATTTAATTTTGTTACATTTAGTATATTTATATACCACTGAATGGTATTATTTGTTATTAGATACATAAAAATCACGTTCTTTATATTAATAATCTAATTTCATTCTAAATCTCCAAATATTATGATGAACGTAAGCAAATACTGCTGTTAACATGACATTCATACGTAGTATTCGATAAAAGCAATATTCCCTACATATTTTCTCATGATAAAATGCAAAGTAAAAACTATTAAAGAGACTCTTTCCCCTAATCCCGTCTGATCCGAGTTTAGGGGAGAGGAGACAAATTATTATATTCCATAATATCATTGCGCGAACATTATCAGTCGCCACCGGAGCGTGACAAGAAATTATTGGAGTTTTGGCGTTTTTTGCACGTCCGTCTCGATGGGAAGCCGGCGACACACTGCGCGTTCCGGAAGTTGTAAAGTAGTGATTTGTAACGCACGCGCCGCGGCGCCTGGCGTCACTTCCTCTACCGGCCATAATGACGCATAGAATCTCCCGCCGAAATGTCTTGCGTATCTCGCCATTCTGCACTCCCCTTTATTCGACCCCCGTTTTATTGTCAATATCGGACAAGCTTTTACTTTTATGCTCTGTTTAGCTAAATTTCTCTCTCCATTTAATTACTGCGTCTGTTGTAATGTGTTTTGCAGATGACATGTAAACGGCGCGTGTAAGTGCAAACGCGGTTTCTTCCTTTAGAGGGTTTTTCACATTTGCTGCTTTTAGTAGACATCCCAGACGTTAAGGAAAATCAGGAATTTGCGTTGCGAACGTCTTTTATCGCCCTTCTTTGTGCCTTCCTTACTTACTTTAATACTTATGATGTACATCCCGGGTTATTTTTTTTGCTTCTCTGAATCTGTTCACCAAGTCTTTAAAGACTACGCTTGGAAATGTATGGAGGTTCTCAATAACTAACAACAATATGAAACAATAAATTAGTTCTTATGTAACAAATTATTAAACAAGAAAATAGATACATGTAACACCCTGCTCAATTTGTGTCCGACCACGTATGTATGTACGGATACATTACGAAAACATTGGCTATCGGCTAATCGGGAAACACCCGAACGTGTCATCCACGTTTATGAATTACAGTAGGTAGGTACCTCTAATTACATACTTTATTTATTACGAGATACTTTATTGCATAGAAGTGGATGACGCGTTAGGGTATTTCCGGATTAGCCAATGGCCAATGTTGTCGTAATGTATCTGTAGCGAGTAGGCTACATCTATAAGAATGATCTGTAGCGATATAAGAATTGTGACCTAATTCTTTAAGCAAAGTTTTACTTTGGAATTACAGCAAGTTGACAAAAAAATCTATCTATTAGGTAAGTTACAATCGTGACTGCAAAACTTAATATGTTTTGGAACGAATTTATATGTTTGCGCGTAAATTTATTGCGGCTACCGCGACGAACCGCTTTGCGTCGCCGGCCGTTGTAAATACGAAACTTTACATTTTGTACACATGTTACATAATAAACAGCGAAAAAGGTTTCGATCAAAAATATTTTTAAACGAAGGCTCCGGGCACATTGCCTTTCGTCATCACTCATTAAGTCATCACACACTTAGAGCTTTTGAATTTATATGTATATATACAGGTATATATGTAAGCATATTTTATGATAGCCGATATACCTCAAATAATCACCAATGGTATTGTATGATATTGATATGGTATGGATTCATCATGTATGATATTGTATTTGTATGTAAATTATTTATACTGTTTGCCGTTTTAGATATACATTTATACCTCTCATCACCCCTCCCAATATATTTCTTTGATCGACCTAAAGGTTAGCTTGTAGAGAATGAAAATAGCTTGTAGGCATTAAGCGCTCCGCCTTATGTAACATAATGTGAAAAAAAGTTTTTTTTTTAAACAAAGTCCTTTAGCAGCTTTTGGTTGAGATCATAGGTTTTCACAATATCACAGGATAACACTACATGACGACCTGTACATAGTTAAGGAGCGTCTTTAACAAATGTTGTTAAATACGGCCTTTATAAAATCATTATTTTTACAATATAAATTTTTTACAAAAGGCAAATTTTAGGTAAGTATAAGGCAAATTTTAGACCTCGAGACAAAGGCGCTAATTAATGATTATTTTTCAAAATTTGGCAAAAGTTGAACAAATTTATGGGACTTTAAAAAAAAACAAATAGCAAAAATTCGGAAAGTCCTTAACGTACAACGTCAGGTTCTGCGCACACTTTGGCGACGTAAAAGATATGTAAGATATATTATTTACGTATAGGTATAGGTGACGTATATTTAAACAGATTTTCAGGCCATTATCTCAATATTAAAATATCTTTTTGTATATTAATAAAAATATCGATTGTTAACGGTTTTGTAAGTGGTATGTAGCTGACAACGGTAACTATTTCCACGACAAAATCACACAATATGGATTTAATATTTTATTTCACTAAGCGAAGCATCGTAATTACAATTACAACTAATGTTGTTAATTTCAATGCGAAAATTAATATCCTTATATGTTACCTATCAATGCTACCACAAATTACGGAAACGCTACGAAATTTGGTACAACTCATATAGTTGTCAGAATTAGTAACCCATCTGACCTAATAAAAATAGCTGGTCTTAATGAGCGTGGCGAAGTCGAATGACTAGTGCACCGGCCTTTTCCCTTGAACCTACTAAACAAATAAAATAGCAGAATGCATAATTGGTGACGTTCGTCTTTTACAGAGCTCGCCGTAATTGGAACTGCAGATTGATGTGCGTCCATGTAGCGGTGCAAGCGACGGTCCCCAATAGATATAGTAACCGGTGTAGAATCAGAAATGTAAGTATCTGGACTCAACGGTTGACTCTTCAAACATGTGGCTCCTCATTTGACTTCGGGACTAAATAACGAAACAAGTGTGTTACACATAAATCAAACCACTAACCAGGATGCTGACTACACATTTCACAGCCTCGTTTAACTAAGCCGTAATTTGTATTATTTATTTAAACTTCATTGCATATTGTAATATACAAATGGCGGACTTAATGCCATATGGCATTATCTACCAGTCAACCACCAGATCATTATGTCGAAATTTAGATTTTATCATTACTTAAAAGAGCAGTATAAACTAGATATAAGGTGGGTGGACCATGGAAGGCCACTCTAACGATTAAACAGTTATTATTCCTTTATTTACTGTATAAATTAAACAAACAAATTATTAAGTAACACATTGTTTTATTATGTAACTTATAAAACATTTTTTTTTATTGCAGAGGTAATGGTTATTTATTAAATTTAAGTTTTATTAAACTCTTCCAAACGGCCTTGCAAGGAACAAGGCTCCATACAAGGCCGATACAATAAATCAATCGTCTAACTTAAAACTAACGTTGTGACAATCAAAATTTCTGCTTATACTTAAACTACATAAAAAGGTCTTTCATTAAAATGAAACATTAAATACTTACCATATTAAACTCACATAAAAAATACTCAACGAACATTACTTGAACACTATCGTAAAACTAAGAATGTATTCGTGAAAACGTTTTAAAAATAATTTTAATGAGTATTATATCGATATCAAATAAGTTGCCAATAACCTTTATAATGAAATAAAAAAAAATTATAACCGACCAAAATGGCCTTCTTATGGGTCCGTTCCTTGTAAGGCCAAAATGTTCCAAATAAGGCCAAACAATAAAAAATATTATCTATGAAATGTTTTTTTTTAATCAACAAAACAATTAGATATTACAGACTACGTACTCTAATCACAACCTTTATAATGGCACTTAGCCAGTCTTGTAATCAGGAATGTTTATAACTTTAAAACTAACGATTCCTATACTTTTCCCAAGTATGGTTTAAAAAACGAAAATAGAACAAAATAATAACTTCAGTTATGAAACAAACTTATAAACTAAGGAGGACAATAATTTTAGTACTTTAATCACAATCTGGACACAAAAATTGTAGGTCATTTTTAGTGAGACCCATACACTCCTCGTGATACCACTTTTGACATTCGCTACATTTCCTCATGTTTTCCATTCTACACTCGCAACATGCGTAACAGTACCATTTCTTTTCTTCGCCTTCTTTACTTTTCTTCTCGGCCTTTTGCTGTTTTTATTGTTTTGTTTTTGTTGTGCTTTTCTTTTCAGTACTTTTTTAGAATCATTTTCACTATGGATGTCTTTCTTTTCTTGTTCTCGCTTACTTGTGGACTTTCCTTTCTTCTTACTCCTTTTTTGATTCAAATCTTCCTTTTTTTCTTCAGTTTTAAATAAATCCTTAACTATTCTTTGTCCTTTATAATTTATAGCTTTTTGCCGTGGACGTGTAGACTTTATCTTAGCGTAATTTGGAGTAGGCAAAAAGGTATGAAACGATGTTTCTTTATCCTGAATTAAGTTAATCAACGGTTCGTCATCATTCGAAGATCTAGTGGAACTTATCTCGTGACTCTTTTGTTGAGCTTTTGTTTTAGGTCTGCTTAATTGTTTTTCTGGAGTTATTTCTCCATTCTGTTCGGGATATTCATCATCTGACGAAAAAATGTAAAAATCGGAAGTGTAGTTTTCACTTCTGTGTAATTGTGTGGTGTAGTGGTAAAGTTTACTGATGTAGTTATTTTTGATAAATTATTCACTGAGATTCAAATCAAGATCAGAGTCAGAGCTAGAATCAACGATATTTTTTTGTAGTCCGGATGTACTTGGAACAGGATTATCGTACAGAGATGGTTGAGGGTCATGATTTGTATTTGCGTCGTTGAGCCAGTCTACTGAACTTAGCAGTATATTGCCACGCTGATCATTGATCGTATTGTCTATTTCCATATCTGAAGCATCAGTTGAAGAACTGTAAGGAACAAGAGTTGGTTTTCTTTGTTCTATTGCAGGTGAAAATTCTAATACTTCATATTGACCCCCATGGGTCAAGTCGTGAAAAGATGAAGGCGATGATGATACGATCTTCTCTTGAGAAGTTACCGGAAAAATTGAAAAGTGAGAAACACGAGCTGACCTTTCATCTATCAGAGACAGAGACGACAATTCTGACACTTCATTAAATTGAGGTGCAGGGGGCGAGACTTGAATAGATATAAGCGGTTGTGATGTGGTCTTGTCTTGTAATGTTTCCGGCAAAGGTCTTTCTGTTACAATTGAAGGAGCATAAGCATCTTCTGGAATCACACCATGATCGAGAGGGTATAAGCCAGTAGCTCTGAACCCGTTCATTATAATTGTTTGAGTCATACGCTTTGGCCAGGTTCGCGAGAAAATGTGGTTGAATGTAACTTTGTTTAAACTTCTCTTAAGAGAATTGCACAGGTAGTTCAACACCTCTTCATCCCAATGATGTTCGAAAGACTTATTCACAGATTTATCTAGAGGTTGGAGTTCGTGGGTGGTATTTGAAGGTAAGCAGTATAGCACTATATTATTTCTATCTGCTTCTTCCAGAGCCTCATAAGATAAATGACACTTTGCGCCGTCAAAGATAAGCAGACACTTACCGGGTGCTTTATGTTGCGCTAAATGTTGAATGAACTCTACGAACAAGCTACTGGTCATGCTGCCTTTGGGTGCCATTCGTACTTTTGTTCCAGCTGGCAAGTTTTCTCCTAATTCTGATCTGTATCGTATGCCCTTAAAAATAATCATGGGCGGTACAGCACAACCCACAGCATTGACGCACATCGCGATGGTGACGTTCTCAGCGTGCTCCGGCGCAACAACATGAACTCTGGTGTTTCCCTTCTCAGTCAAAACTACATTTTGTTTGTGGACCGTGATGCGACACCCCTTCTCATCCATACTATATAATCGTTCTGGATGTGCAATAATGTCCAGCTCTTGATAGAGTTTCTTTACTTCTTCAAAATGGTGTTTCACGATGGGTTTATTCATTTTTTGTGCTCTAGCTGGGTTCATTATTTGGGGTTTTCTTTTCGAAATTGATGGGTTTCGACTAAGAAACATTTTGAGCCATTTACGTCCAGCCATTCTTGTAGACAGATTGAACGAGTGCTTGATTTTAAACCTCTCACAAAATAAAAAGGCTTGCTTCCGGATAAATTTTGGGGTAAGTGGTATACCCAGTTTGGCAAAACGTTTAATTCGCTGAGCTAAGTCTTCTTCTAACTGTTTTGTGAGAACAGTAGTCTTTCCAATAATCTTAGTAGTTTTACCGGTTAGTAAATGGTTTCTAAGGGTTCGTTTCGGAATATTGAATTTCAACGCTGCAGTATTCGTATTAAGTTGATTTGTTTGTACCGCTTCCATGGCACACCTTAAACTCTCTTCATCCCATGTACTTCCTCTTTTTCTAGGTTTTGGTCCTGGCATTCTTGAAACCTGGAATTATACCTACACTTAAATTTAACCATCTGTTCAATGACTAACAAATACTAATTACGAGATTTCCAGAAGAAAGCCGCAAAAAAGTGAAACTAGTGGTAGCTATTACATTAGGCCCTATACAGAAGTGTGACTACAAGCAAAATCTATATTTAAATTAAAGCAGTAAAGCAATGACAAATATTGATATTAAATTGTATTTTGTTCTTAACATGCTTATGTAAAGAACGAAAACTTAGTCATAATTTTATTTTTAATAAGTAAGTATAAGTACTCATGAAGTTTTAAAATAAAATTATTTAAAGCATGATTATAAGTAATAATATTACGAACTTATACATTGTTTTACCTTTCCCCATACGTATTTACAACTATAAACTAGGTATTAATATTTTCTTGATTCCTAGATGTTCCTAGTAAGGCCCTTGTGCCCTAGCAAGGCCAACTGTAAATTTTTTGATCGGCCTTACAAGGAACCATTGGCTTTCCTAGGAACACTACCGATATTTTAACTAAAATGGAAATAAAGTAATTTTTTTTTTCTTTAGTACCATAGCAAATCCTTATATATCTATTCAGCGTAAAAAATTTAAAGAAAATAATAATGTATTTACTTGAAAACTTACGTTTTGTTGTGAGCGCGTATTATAATTTTAACGTCGACGATCGAAGTCAACAAAGCGAGGGACCGCACTGACAAAATAGCGGCGCGAGCGACTCGCCGCCGCGTCTGTGTTCTCGAGTTCGATGGGTGTTAGTGTGAGTAGAAGGAATTTGTCATCGCATGGCAATAACTACGACTTTTCAATAATCGGCCTTACAAAGAGCATGGCCTTCCATGGTCCACCCACCTTACGTATTTTTTTAATTATAAATATCGCCATATTTCAGAAAATAATGTAAGATTAATATATATTTTGAAGAAGTCTATAACAAATAATAACCGTAACAATATAACTAAATACAAAATAATAATTATCAGGATTTTATTATTTTAATGACGTGCATAAACCCACAACAAAAATTATAAAAAAAAAATTCTCAACTTTTTATAGTGATTTTTGCTGTACCTACTGAAAAGTTATCAGCTATTTACATGACCTTGTTTAATCCGCCAATGGTATATCGCGATTTAGACTTTGATCGTTAGTGACGCCGGTAACGAAATACCGTCCAATTCGTAAAACAAGAAAAAAAAAAGATTTACCTTTTGCAAAACTTTTTAATGTTTTTAATTTTAACCAGGTGGTCTGTGAGACATACACGTCACCAGTGGCGGTCCTGTTTAAAAGTTAAAAGG
Organism: Sesia apiformis; assembly: GCA_914767545.1. Lineage (NCBI taxonomy): Eukaryota > Metazoa > Arthropoda > Insecta > Lepidoptera > Sesiidae > Sesia > Sesia apiformis. The sequence continues at coordinate 6,010,850 of OU611968.1, forward strand.
CCTGTTTTAGAACCTGCTTTAAAAACATGACGTTATCTGACCAAAAGGACCTTATTGTCGGTATGGGGTAGGAGGAGAGTGGACGGTGCATTCCCACAGCCGCTGAGCGCACTCGATCGGCCTTCTATCCCTTCTATCACAGAAGGCTACCTTGAAATATACTGCATTTCCTACTTTATCGTATTTTCCCAATGTACGTGTTTCGGTAGTGAGTGAGATATGCCAGAGACCATTCTCATCCTATCCCTCCCCATTTTAGCAATCCTATTTCTCAATCTGCATCCGGGGGCGTGGCAACGTTTGTCATTCTGGACTGATGTTGGCATGTATTGCGAATGTGAATGGGAACAGTATCCATTTACCATCAGATGGACTGTATGCTCGTCTGCCGCCTGTTTCTATAAAACAAATGGATTTATTGACTTTGGTTAAGATTTTGTAACTTAAAATTGTACTTAAGTTTCGCATAGATAAAGTTAAAGTTTTAAAAAAAGCAGAGGTAGTACTCTGTTTTTCTCTGTATATTGTGCAGTAACACGAACTTTGGAATCTGTGAATCGGGAGTGGTAATGAGACTGATCAAGGGCTGACTCGGTTTTAAGAAATTCGGCCCCTTGAGCGTTTTATTTGGCGTCCAGTTGAGCGATTGCCGCTGTTTGTAAGTAAATTGCTGGCCGATAGTTCACTTCTTTTTATTATTGTAAAAGAGAAGGGGGGGTTATTGCGTTTCTCTTCAGAGCACGTTAAAGGTCTTGAATAATATTTTTTTATTTTCATGCATCAGTACTTATAGAAATACGGCTAGCAAGATGGTATGGTCCATGGACACCTTACGTATACGGTCTCGTATCACTGTAATCGCTGCTGGTCTATTGTGATCGCCTCCTTTTCTATAGTTCGCTAGGATAAAACTATACTGCAAGCGATAGGCATAATATGTTGTCCACGGACACCTTATTTAGTACGAACTTCGGTATGTTACAGTTGTATGGCCACGTATTAATGTCTTAAATTTCATGAAAATGCTTCGTGACTCCTTTGGTTGGACTCCTTTCGGTTTACTCGGATCCTACTCACGTATATTCAGGCCCTTTACTGTATGAAAATCTTTTGAAAACAGTAGCGAAACAAACATAAAGTTTATAATAAAATATTATATTTTGGTACCTAATACAATGATATATTTGCAATGATAAAAAAGTTTGGAAAACAGTGAGATAAGAAAAGAATAAATAGATTAGCACGGTGGGAAAAAGGTACCTTAGTAAATATACACCTACCCAGCTCAATAAGTTTTTTATGAAGTTCATTACTTCTCTCTGTTACATGAACTAGATAAAGGAACATATTTTACTTTACCTATAAAGATTTCTTTTCATGTACTAAATATAACTTGAAAATCTATCTATTACATTTTCTGGCTTTGAATACTGTCTTAGAAATAAGTCTAGAAAGTGCGATGACTCAGCTAATCCTGCTATTTCTTCTAGCTCACTCAGATGAAATGCGCGGGTCATTGAGTTAATATAATATTGATATTAGGATAAGTACGCATGAACGTTCAACTTGATCATAATCTGAAAAATAAACATAAATATAGATTTCGTAATTCTTTCACGAAAGACAAATAGCGTCATCGAGACCTCATTTGAGGTATCAGGATAATTAAGAACTATTTTTCTTTTTTATTCAATACTAGCTTCTGCCTGCGACTTCGCGCGTGTGGACAATTTTTAATACCTGTAAATGCACCGACGATGGATTTCACGGATGAAAATCCAGCCAGTACTCAATGAGTAATTCTAATAAAAGTATTTTTTTTTTATTTTCCTCTGTAACTCAACTTCCTTGTGTCACGAAGATGACACATATACCAGTTTTCCTTCTGGATATTTAGCTATACATTAGTGAAAATCCGATCAAAATCCGTTCAATAGTTTTTAAGTGATGCTGAAACAGACAAATAGACGAGTCGAGCGGGTTCGCGAGTCAACTGTTTTAAGAGGTGATGTAGTTCCTCAAGGTTTGCAGGTAACAGCTTTGTTATCCCTTAATCGTGTTTTACGACATCCACTGAGACAGATGGTGTGGTGATGTTTAAACACCTGCATCTTCGTTTCATGACTTATGAAACCATAATATTTATTATGCTGTGATGTGTTTTAATTTATGACGAAGAGTTGAGATTAAAAATTTGAAAATCAACGAATTATTGTAAGATAGATGATAAACTTAAAACTGCATTTTATTAATGTCTACACAAATTTTGGTCTGTGTGCAGCTGACCTCACAGTCATATCAGGAATAAAAACTCAATTTGTACGTAATCGGATACACCAGCATAGTTATGAAGTTATCTCGGATGGACAGACGAATTGATGAGGAATTCCGACGTCAATCTTCATAATGATGGAGTGATGAATTGGAGATTATTTATCTGGGATAGACAGGAAATATCCACTATCTACTTGCTATTATATACTAATAGGTAACGGTTAGTTTGTTTGTTGTATTTACGAAGAATATTTGCTATATCTGGACATCATGAAATCTATAAGTCACTATTGGGTTGTTTTAAATATAGTCACTATTTGGTCACTAGTTTTATTGATTTTCCTATTTGATTTTCGATTAGCTAATTTGTGATAATGCTTCAAACATAATATTAATTGCTGGAACATTTAATTTTTGCGTGAGAACATTAATGATAACAAAATAACTATTTAATTAAATTAAATGTTGTATACAAAATGTTAAATTAAACGGAAACCTGAAACTATGGATTCGTGATTTTGAGACTGTGCGATTAGCCTCATTATTCAGCGACCACGTCTCGGCACCATAAGTCATCGTAGGCAGGACACACTGATTGAATAGACGGGTTTTCAGACATTGCGGAACTGGTCTTGATCTTAGAACGTCCTCTAGCTTCTCAAATGCCGCCCAACCTCATTGTATCCGAGATAGCCAGGCGGATATAATTAGGATGGGCGTAACCTTAGTAGCTTTCACTTCATTAGATTTTTATTTACATTTACCTACTTTTAATATATAATTTAATTTAGTCATTTTAATGTACAATGTTTTAATGTGCTATAATTAGCACCCCCAAAGTTACACAAATCATCGAAATCGAAACAAACAGCTAAACGTAATAAATTTCAAATCAGAGATAACATTTCTCGAATTTAACAAAATATTTTCTCTAAAATACCAAAGTCACGGCGTCACACCGGATGTGACGGCGGCGATGCGCGTGCGTCGCTCTTCCTGCCGCGTGCGAACCAAAATGGCGGCGACAAACTTCCGTTTTGAGTCGGAAGTTAACGCTAGAGGGTGCCGTTTGGTTTTCGTCATAACATAAAGACAATCAAAGCAGTAGTTCATCTGAAGGTGCATGAATGCAACCTTTTAAAATGAAAGCGGCATACCTAACTTAGCTTCAAGAAATTCTCTGAGACCGCTGGTTGAGCCTGTTGTATCTCAATAATAAATCAAATTTATATAAAATGTATTTTCCGTATTAATAGATAAGGCCTAAATTTTAGTGACAATTTTCTAAATAGGGAGAAATGGATTAAAGAGAATAAATAACATTTAGTGTGACCTCGAGCGGAGGGTATTTAGAAGTTAACTGTATTTCCTATTGTTTTAATGACTGACTCTTAACACTCTTAAGTATTCTGTGGCATTGATATAAAATTTTACCAGTGTCTAGCGGAGCAGGACTTGAAATGATTGTCAAACCTTACATTTCTGACACATAGAATACGTATGCTATGCCTATTACATTACAAGAAGGATTGCCACTTTACTACCCGCTAACTGAGCCATGTTTAATAAAGACGAACTAAGTCAAGCATTCAAGGTACGAATATATGGTGCGCAGACACAATACATCTAAAACTGTATTGCAAGTAAACAGATAAAAGGACTAGTACCTATAGCTTTAAGTTTAAATTCCCCAAGTAACCTGACAGATATCGCAAATAAATATGATAACCGTCCCCCATCATCGAATTTCACTAGCTTCAAATATAGTCGCCGACACTGTCTGTCTTAATCGTTTTCATTTACTAGTTTTAGCAATGCAACATGCAGATCAGGATGCTGTCTGGACTTTGCATTGTTAACACCAGGCCACGGAAACACCGAGGCCTAAATGTGAAATCGACAAAACTCATGGACCCAGATTTATTTTGCTAACTGTGCAAATAGTAAAAACAGGATCATGATCAAACTATTCCATTCTATTGTATTTCATCCATCGGCTACCCCACCTTTCTCTGCTTACAAAGCTCACCCCAAAAGCTTCAACAATAAAGTTTATTCGCATCGATTTGAGAATACATACGAGATATGTTATACGAGCACTCTAGGGCAGCCACGTTACAATCTAATATTGTTCTATGTTCAGTAGCTCTCGAGTTCTTTAATTAATATGCGTTTTGGAAATGAACATTCTTATTGGGTACGTATCAAATTTGACTTTTTAATTCATTAAAATCTCCTCATCTGCTTCAACCCCCCCCCCCCCCCCTAGAAGTTGCCAACAAGGTTTCTTTGATAATAACGGATGATGGGTGATCTAGGCTATTCCCGTAATGATGGTCTGGCGTCAGCTAGACACTAATAATAATTCTCCTTACTGCTCGCTAAGCCTAATAAAATTTATATAAGTATTTGTTTCTCTACTGTTTGCTACATATACGTACATAACGTGGACGTATAAATTATGGTTGGGGATGCTGAGTCTCATTGTTAGTATTTGCACAATCATTGCTGCGCGAAAATGACGCGCGGCTTAGAAGCCAACTAGTGATGTCACACGAAAAGCTGACCATTAATCATTGTAATGCATGCAAAGAGTCGCTTCGTACCATGCGCTCATCAAGACAGTTTATACTGCGAACCTGAAAGTTGTGAAATGAACTTCCTGAGGTTTTTTCCGCTAAGCTACGACATGGACTTTTTCAGAGCTGTGAAAAGGATTCTACAAGATCCGCATGCCCTGTGGTGTTGCTGGTGTCCATTATGTGGCCCTCTCGCTGGTTTACCATCTCGTCCATATAAAATAATAAATCCAGCCTTTAATGTTCTATGAACTCCTTCTAATAATCGCATTATTGCATGCGCTTATTTATATACACATTTATTTTAGAGAAATAAATTAAGTGAACAATTGAATACTGAATTAGCAGAAAATTGGTGATAGTAAATTTAGAGGTGGATTTAAATTTGCTACCATTTGTTTTTGTTGTCTGCTGACAAAAAAGAAAATCGCGGATGTCCATGGTCGACTTTGTGATAATATTTTTATTCCAAGATCGTTTGTTTTGTTGGTCACGAATTGCTATCCGTTTAGTATTCTTGTTAAAAATATACCAAATTATTGTTAATAGGTATTATAAGTAGGGACTTTTTCACTATTCCTATTCTATACGTAACCACAGATTCCCGAAATTCCTTTCTTGATTCTAGGACACTCGTGGAAACCAATCACACTTTTAGTCCAATTAAAATCGATGCAGAAACATTGACGATCAAATATCTACGTGTCTGTACAAAATATGTATCATTAATTAATGTATTCTCTCATTCCAAGAAATATATATTTTTTTATTCTCAATTTATAACAGGAACGTTTGTCCTCATTCAGTATGTACCTATGCACACAAGTCACATCGTATCGTACCTATGATAATTACACTACCAAAAGCAATTGGATAAACTAGCACACCATATTATATCCTAACTTCACCCAGGGTTTGGCTGTCTTTGCTTTGAAAAATACCAATATCTAGACCGTTGATATTAATTTTAGTTAATATCATCATACTTTGATGCCTGTTTCTATCACACCCCTCTGACACATATTAAGGGAATATGGTAAGGAATGAGAAAAATATAGTAATGTAGCGACACAGTGTTCGACACGATGTTTTATTTTGTTCGTTTTTCGTAGTGGAGCTTTTTCAGTATAGAGTTTTTTTTTTGCGTCCTGTGCCCTGTGCGCGGCATCACCAGTGATCTCTTGCGCTTCCAGTTAAGTACTTTAGTTTAAATGTACATATTTATGTGCTTAATCAATAAACATACTTTGAGGATAATTTCAATATTATAAATAGACAATAATATCCTTTACAGTGGGAATAACGAAGAATCCTATCCTAGTGTAATGGAATGAGAAATATTTACACATTCCCAATCCATTTTCCAAATCCACTCCTAAATTCCCAAAGGTAGGTCGTTCAATCTGGGTCATGCCAACGTGTATCATTATTGATAAAACTGAATGCATCTAGTACACTTCAAGCTCATTTTATTCAGTTGCCCGTATACATAACTAAATGTCAATTATAATAATACACAAAATTAGAGAACAAAAGAACTAATAAAATGCCATGAAAAGGACATCCTGATTACCATAATTAAATAGCACTAAACTGATTTATGCCCTCTCCAGGCCCCCATCACTTAAGCCTTTCTCTTACATTTAATTGGAAGGATCTTAAAACTTTAATTTCCCTCTTTTTGTTCCCGATTGAATTCAGACAGGAAATACATCGTTGGATCAAAAGCTTGTTTTTAGTCTCCGTTGCATTGAAAAGGGCCATACGATATGACATATTTTATTGCTGGACTCCACATAAACAAATTAGGCGGATATTTCAATCTCACTTTTAGGCGTTTTTTGTGAGATTGCCAACGAGTCCTTTTGGCGAATGCCGCTCCAATGAATAGCAATAAGACGACGTATAGCTTTTGTTAAACGTATGTCTTAAACTTTACGATCGGATGTGTTCGTCAGTTTTTAGACTGATCGCGGTACAAACAGCAAGTAGGTACGTCGTTATCAAATAAATTAACATACATATTGGATAATTTTTGCATGGGAGATTTATGTTTGTATGCAATACAGCCCAAATTGATGTGTGGTCTCCTGATAAAGTACTTATAATGAATCATGGTAAAGAGAATAAAGAAATTGAAGGATCAATGTCCTACCATTACCGAGTTTTGTATTTTATAGTCATTTTTATAACGATATAACGATAAAGATTCAATTAGGTATAAAAGTTACATTGGTTTGTATTTAATAGTATACCTAAATTAAAAAAATGATAATTGAACTTTAAGTAATTAATAACTTGAATTAAACAAAAATGCTACACAAATTTTATCAGACAAAAATTACACCTCTAACCCTCCACACATGTTTATCCAAACCAAAAGATACATACACGCACTATAGTTACATATGCTAGGGTTGCCTCCGGTGTTTGCCCACGAAATAGATCTGTTGGCTCAGTTGATTGCCGATCGAAACTTTACAGAACTGACCACTCGGAATCGGATTACTGCTTCGTTAACCGTCCGAACATTTTTGCTGTTTGTCTGACCGCTGACAATGCAAACAAACATCGTGGGGAGCCGTTGTCTCCCGATGTTTGTGTTTGTGACAACCCTGGAAGTTTGCCACCTTATTTGCGAAGTGAGCTAATTTAATTTGGAGATTAAACGGTCTGTGGTAAACGTCAGAAGTTTATTGAATTGTCGAATTTTAAGTTTTTTATACTCCTAGCAGTGGGATGCGGTTTTAGGCTGTTTATTACAATTCTCTTTTAGCGTTATCACCAATCCAATTTAAATGATATAACGGTAAATGGCGCGCGGCGGCGCATCTGTAAGTGTGCTTACGTTTGTCATTCAGGACTGATGTTTGTATACATCGCGGATGTCGCAGGATGACAGTTTCCACTTACCACTTGACGGGCTGTATGCAAGTCTCTCAGTTTTAATTTCTATAAAAAATGGACAGCAGCGGACAGGTCATATCTTTTTTTCCATTACAGGTCGTAAGTAGGTACCTATTTTTATCGTAAGTTGCTATTTTATCGCAGTGGTAGTTTTGCAACAAATTATTTCATCTACAAGTATATAAAGCATATACAAGGTATAAAGAGATTGATTCATATGAATATCGACCTGTAACGTCCCTCTATAGGGCTCAAGCTTCCTTTTATATCCACGAGAAGGTTCCGACTCTTCACGGTGGCGGTAGGATGGTGAACGTTACACATAGGGGAGGGGAGGGCAAGATGGAAGGTCTAACTTTGTATTGTAATAATACAAAAATAGCATATTATAAATCTTTTATTTTAATCAGTTTTGAGAGTAAACCTAAAAAATAATATAATTCTGTAATTAATAATAATTAATATTTGGTCCAAAATCAGTAACGACCCATGAAGTAAAACCCTGGCATATTCCATTTTGCCCTCACACTGAAGGCAAAATGGAAAGCTTATACGGGCAAGATGGAATGTATAGGATAACTTTAAATATTGCAATTGATACATAATAAACAACCATCTTCTGCATCAGTACACAGTTCATGTGCCCAACCACAACAAGACGGACATTGTAACCAATCTTCTGTGGGTGGTTCCACGTATTGTTCTCCACAAAACAGGCAAAACACATCTTCTTTTGAAGCTTTCTCGATTTTCTCGGTTCTTTTTGCTTTTCCCTTACCCTTCTCTTTTCCCTTTCCTTTCCCCTTTCCTTTATACTCATATGTTTCTTTGTTATTATGTTTTTTCTCTATTCCTTTGCTATCTTGCAGAAAATCTAATTTTGGTTTCTTTGTCAGCTCCCTCTCTTCAATTGTAGCTTTGAATGGAGAACTGGTTAGGATCTCTGACTTCTGACATCTAACTTTTCGCTTTTTTATTGTCGGCGTAACTTTAGGTGAAGGAAGTATTTTCTTTGGAGAAATCATGTATGATGTAGATGGCTGTTCCAAACTAATGTCAATGACACCAGAATCAGAACGCTTTTCTTCATTCTGTGCTACTTTTAATATGTCAGTGTCTGCGTTTTCTTCTTTTTCGAGAACGTCATCTCTTTCGACAGTCATAGCAGCTTCACAGCCTTCTGTTATTGCAACATTGTCACTGTTTATGACTGAATCTTCTATTTTGTCTTCTCCTACTACTACTACTCCACTACTCTTCTCCCAGGATGATTCTTTTGGAATGTGTCAATGGTTTGCTCAAAAGCCACTTTAAATGAACGGTAGACTGACACATCTAGTGGTTGCAGCTTGTGGCTTGTGTGTGGAGGAATGCTGACCATAATCACATGTTTCTCTCGTGCTAAATTTAAAGATTTTAGGTTCTGATGAGTAGTGTGGTTGTCTAGAATCAATAAAACTGGTCTGTCTGCTGATGGTCTCGTTTTTTCGATAAATATTTGTAACCAGTTGTTAAAAGTATTGTTATTTATCCAGCCAGAATCAGAGCACCAAGCTTGGGAGCCGTTGGGGGCTCCGTCCAAAAGGCGTTCATTCATTCTCTTCCTTTGCCCAAATATAAAACAAGGTGGAATAAAGCGACCCGTAGCACTGCAAGTACAGATCACTGTGGTAAGTTGCCCCTTTTCTGCTGTAGCAATAACCCCTACTTGCCTTTTGCCTTTTGTCGAAATTACTCGAGGAGGTCGGGAAGCGCTAGTCTTGACACCAGTCTCGTCCATATTATATATATCGTCCGGTCTTGTCAGAAACTGGTATTGGGAAATAACATCCCATAGGTTATTATAGAAGCGATCCACCTGAGTGCGATTAAAAGCAGAGCAACGAGCTAGGGATGTGGGTTCCGGCGTTCGGAATGTTAGCTGGGGGTGTCTTTCCATGAACCCTTCTATCCATGCCCTCCCAGCCTTTTCACACTTAAAAGGATTAGGAATGTTATTTAATTTTGCCACCTCATAAGCTAATTCCTGAAGACTATCTTTTGATAGGCCATAAAATAGTGCGTCTCGTTCAATGGCAAGGTCACAAATCTTCTGCTCAAGCTCCTTTGAGAAAACAGGCTGAAACCTACCTAGTTTCTTAGAAGCGTCACCTTTTTTGATGTGGCGATGTAAAGTTCCGATCGGAATACTATATTTCTTTGAAGCTGCACTTATTGTTGTAGCTTTTGCCTCATCCATCGCCTTCTGCATTGTTTCTTCCGTCCAAGACCCCCTCTTAGTTTTTCTTTTATATTTGAAGACCATCTAGAAAGAAAAAATGCGTAATTAAAGAGAGGAAATAAAGTAAAGAAATAAAATAATTTGACTCGGGCAAGATAGAAACTTTTCCATCTTGCCCTAAAATTCAAATTTCCAACTTGCCCATACGCCGGTTTTAATAATAATATACCGACGCATCTGTAACCTTACTTTTTTTTCTTATGGTAGATATCAATTCATACAATCGATTCCTAGTAGATATCTACTGTCAAAACAAAATAATAATATTTCTTACCCTTTTTAAACAATTTCACTGCAAAAATCCTAGTTTTTATAATAATACGGCGTCTATTAAACAAAACAATAGTACTCTTCAGTGGCTGGCGCGAACCGGACTGAACTTCGTGTGTAAAGTCAACATGGTCGCGTGTCTTTGTGTGCGTAACGACGCGGACGACATGTCACGTGTTTTGAGTTTATAGGTAGTTTCCATCTTACCCGCTCCTTCCATCTTGCCCTCCCCTCCCCTACCCCAGATTATTTTTTAGAGGCACATAAGTTTTTTTTACTACCACCCAGTAGGTAATAATTGTAGATGGTAGAAATTTTTCAAAGAATACGGAGCATTTACGGAATTTGTTTAAAAGTGAACGTAAATAAAACTAAGAAACACTGAGTCCACTATTTTTATTTATTTTATTAATTTAAACTAATAAAGGCTTATATTTAAACGAGCAGCTGAATACTAGATGATCAGCAAATCACAATCAACAAATAATTTATTTTTGAATAACTGAAATAAATAATTTTCAATCACTGTGATTCTCAAAGTCTACGGCAAACTTGAACATAACGCATCTCTAAAAATTTGTTGCCATAGATTTGCTGCCATTTCAATAATTAGTTGCCATCGATTTGCTGCCCATTCAGTAATTAATTGCCATCGATTTGCTGCCCATTCAGTAATTTGTGCTGCTCATTTAACTATTTCTTCCATTATGAAGGTTTACCATTTCTTTCACGAGATCGTAAACAATCCTCGGCACGTGAAGCTGAATATAAGTACGAATTTTTTAAAAATGTCGTTATCACGGCGGTGAAGGAAAACATTGTGAAGAAACACGTATGCATGAACACGCATACGTGTTTCCTTCATACAAAATTAAAGAATATGTGGAGCATAATAATATGTATCCAATCAGCTCTTATCCATGGGCGTCGGAACACTTATCATCACATGAGACCGCTTGCTCGTCCTCCCACTTCTATAAAAAAAAAAATTAACAATTTATCAAATGTCAACGAAAACGCTTCAGCCGTTTCGATGTGATCGAGTAACAAACATCCAAACTTTCGCATTTATAATATTAGTGGAAAATCATAATGTTTTATTGCCATTCGTGACATAGCTCACTATAAAAAATAAATCGAAGGTCAGGAGGCATCAGTGAAATTGTTTCAATCCCTCGAGTGTCATATTATGTGCAGACGTTTAATCAACGTATTGAATGACCCATAAAGATATTATGGACACTTTATAATTACAATCGTACCCACTGTTATAGGTACCTACTGATGCTTAGACCAAATCAAATCAAACCATAGGTATACTTTACTTGCAGTGTGAGTAGTTTGCAGATTGTAATTACATACAATTCATTGTCAATGCCAATGCCCGTCACATTGGCATGCATAAAATAAAAATAAAATTATTACAGAACATTAGACCATTAATTAGTAGGTAAATTATTATCAATACACTTCAAATTGATTCCAGTAAAAGAAATAAGATATCAATTTTACAATCAATAATAATTAACTAGACATTAAATACTAAATGTCAATTTAAGCACACTATTAATTTAAGTAGTCTAAGTATCAGTATTTAGTATTTATCTTCCCCGAAGACTATTCGTACAAGACTACTTACGGCCTAGAATTGTACTTGTTTATAGAAAAAAGGTGACAGACAAGAAAACGGTCCATCTGATGGTAAGTGGATACTGTCGCCCATGGACATCTTCATTACATGCCAGTGTCAATTCAGAATTCCAAACACTGGCAGGCCCACGGATGTGCTGCTGCTGAAAATTTGTAGTGAGTATTTATTGTGAAAGGAGTATACATCGTATACCTATAACTATAATTCCAGTAGTTCTACAAAAAGAAACAATATTTTTATGAGGCATAAGCGGGTTACTTATTTTTATTATCCCTTATTTTTGATAATGTTTCGTATATTTAAAATTGTAAATCGAGGTTTAAACGTGTTAAAGTTAAAGGCGTGATAATTAAGTGAGAAATAAAATGTATTTTATTTCATTTAACATTTAAAAATGAAGCATACATACAGAGTAAACAAATTATACCTACGCGTTTACACGTAAATCGGTTACAATATAAAATATATACCAAAAGCGAAAATTTTGTAGCCATTTTTTTATTTATTTATAAAAAAAATGACTACAAAATTTTCGCTGTTCGCCACACACAATTGCCCACACTGGGATTCCCTGTGTCGTGGGTCCAGATACACAAAGACGAACACACCACCCAGACCGGAACAAATAATTCGACGGTCCTGGTCACATATGAGCAATCAGATTTTCCGATTTTTAGTTATAAGCATATTATAGCATACGTTTACAGGTATTTTTTTTACAAATAACATTGAGTAAGGAGATCATGGTAATACTTTAACTTATTACCTCGTAATATTGTGATTATTTTTTACTTACGTAAGTACAAAACTTGTACTGCCATTAAAGATTCATACTAATAAAATTTTCAATTAGTAAGAAAGTAGAAACCGTTTTATTAGTACAAGCTTACATATATAGATAAGAATTTAATGCATGCAATAGCAATTAGCATGGACCTACATGATAGATTTAGTATAAAAGAAAAATATTTTTTATTGCATTGTTAATGTAAAAACGTTTACATGTAGGTAAGTACCTATGCATTAGGACATGTGTAGTATCAAATTAGGAACTGGTTTGTGTAATACCATACCATCATAGAGAGACACTCTACTGCTGGATATAGGTCTCTCCCAAGGACCGCCACCACACACGGTCTTCTGCTCTTCTCATCCAGCCACTATCACATATATGACGTGCCCACTGTTACTTCAGCTGGCTGATCCTAATCTATCCTTTGAGCTGTCGGCAACTTTCGTTTTTCATCGAATTTCTTCTTTAAAGATTTTGTCCAACAAAGAATCTCCGAGCGATATTGAATTTGTAAATTATGCCCACCGTTTGTGTTAATTAAATCATATAATAAATAGTTTTTGGTGGTATGGATAAGGGCGTGAGTTACGAAAATTGACAAATGAGCAAATAATTAACAAAAAAATAAGCAGTTAGGTAAAAAAGACGTACCTACGTTGGTTCCATGAAAATGTTGAGCATTTCATTTGAAAAAACTAACAGTGATTTATAACTTAGTTCTTGGAACTTTAGTTCCAAAATATAATATATCAATTTAGATTTGCAAGTGAAAATTGTAATTATGTTCTAAAAATGTCAAATTGAAATTCAACTTTGAAGTGTTCTCCATTATCATTGGCCGACTGTATTATCTATCATTGGCATATGTTCAATTCACCATTTGTTTATCATTTGTTCGCGTCGCTTTATGCCGACGACTGACAGCTGTCACCGGGAGAGAACGACGTAATTGGCTATTTGACAGATATAATAATAAATTATAAAATTATCGGATAACGTAGCTTATAGGCCAAAAATAATTATAAAATGCGTTTTTTCATTAAAACGAATGACAAATATATTTTTTATTAAATAAATTAAAGATGTTTTATATGTGTTTTACGATATCCGAAACGCGGGTAGCCATGATTGATTACCACGTGACGTCACAACAATATGACATTAACCTAACCAAAAATTTTTCGACGTTGCGTATTTTTTCTATTCTCAAAGATTTGATAATTGATTTTTCGTGGTCAACACAAAATGGAAGGTGGTTTGATGGTTAATGACTGCAAATTTCGGCACCACGTTCAAATATAAAGTTCAAATCGTTTCATCAAAACCAATATTGATTCGGGTCACTATATAATATTGATTGATTGATGATCGATGTGCTGCGCCTGGAGCCCACTGAGCCTAACATTTACTATAATCATTTCATTTCGGCTATTTTTTCCCCAAATAATTTCTTTCCCGCATCCCGCATGTCCTTCATCCCGGGTCCTATCGGATCCTTCTTCTCGGGTATCTTCCCGAACGCACCCAATAGTGGTTTTTGTCCTACATCGTGCCCACATATAACTTATCTCCTTTTTCCAATCTCCTACCACTGAATTTTTAACGTAATATGACATGCATGTTTATCCTCTACCTTTATTTTCGTACTGTTGTGTTACATTCCATCCAAAGGTTGCCTAACGTTAAGAAAGAAAATTTTAATAACATAAGATTTTCCTTTATGATTACATTTATTTATTATATTGTTGTTTATTTTAGTCATATTTTCTTGAAAATTTACCGCATTTTCATACTGACTGAACCGTTTTTGATAAAAACAGCCTGTAACCTTTCGAAAACTGAAATAAAATTTGCTTGAAGATCCGAAGATTAGCGTGAACAATAGTGTAAATATAGGTACAGATGATATTGTTTAAAAGTATGTTGATAGAGTAATAATATGCTCAATATTCACTTCTCTGAATTTTTCTTTCAGTTTAGGAGACTTAAAAATAGGTAGATATTTATTACAACTTTTAAAATTTTGTAACGTAAATATGAATAAAAAATCTTTACCTTTATTGTTTCGAGTTTCTCTTGTAATGTATAGATAAATAAATATGTCACCGATTACTGAACCACTCTGAAAACATTCTAGAAAACACCAGTTCAGAGAAAACAAACAAAATGGCGTCCCATCCGTTGGCGCCAAATTAAACCTGTTTCTGTATCATATCGCGCTTTGATCTTCCTCCCGAAGGAGTGTTTGCTCGCTACCGTGTCTATTTGTCCTGTAAGCCTTGAAAGGAACTTCGTGAATGTGGAAGGTTCTTTTCAATAGGAGATTTATATCGGCAGATGAGACTGGCAACTGTAGCGTCGCAATTTGTGGATAGTAGATAGCGCGATAAACAACCCTTGTTGGTGGAATAGATGTGTCCATAGTGTGCCGAAGATATATACGTGTTTATACGAAGTCTATCGGTGTGGGTATTTAGGTATGTCTATGATCTTATAAATAGATTAATAGTAATAGTTAAGTTTTTGTTTGTTTTGAAAAAAATGTAATGTGTGTTTTAATAGTGATAGTCTATTAATTAAACTTCAAAGTGTTTTTTGTTTTGAGTTTCTAAGTGATAATCAAATGAAAGAATGAGACTGCATTTTTCGTGTGCTTCCAACGAAGTCCAACAGTTTTGTCCTCAATAAACTAACTATTACCTTTTACTGAGTTACTTAAATGATACATTGACGAGATATGTTTTGGCTTTAAATTAGTTGGCTTGGCACAATGTGCTAATTGCGCTATTGCCATATTATAAGAAAAAAATGTTACAAATAACGTGTTTCTTTTAATTTTAAAAAGTTGTATTTATTTATTTTATTAAAAAAGTTAATTATAAATTATTCTTATTTGGATTATTGTAAAAATATTATATATTAGGTACCTATACAACTTATAAAATATATTTGAAACTAATACCCCGTTAAACTTTGGTTGATTAATTTATATGTTCATTTATAAGGAATGTTTTAAGGAACCTAAGGTACCTACTAATCTACTAATATTCCTTGCTATTATCTTTTGTCAATGGCAATTCTGAAGATAGAAATGTAAAAAATATCTGCTTTTTGTTTATTTCTTTATAATATTAATATTATTATTAATCACTAGCCTGTTGTTTAGTGCCTGGCTTACTACTATTAAACAGGCATAGTATTTAGCATGTGTCAGATGTATTCCGAAAAGATGGTCTTTTCGGAATACATCTGACACATCTGACAATTCTGCAAAGCTGAGTTCTGAGGAAAAACCGTACGCGAAGCCCCTACGGGTTCCCCTATGGAACGAACTGCCTCAAGAGGTCTTCCCATTAAGCTACGACATGGGGTTCTTCAAGAAAGCTGTGAATAGGTTTTTGCAAGGTCGGCGGCGCGCCCGCATATCCCCTGGTGTTGCAGGTGTCCATTGGCGGTGGTAACACTTACCATCACGTGGGACCGCTTGCTCGTCCACCCTCTTGTCTGTATAAAAAAAAAGAAATTGTGCCTTATAATTAGCAAATAGGCAAGATGAAATAAAATCAGAGATTTTGAAAATACCCCCGACGGTTAAAACGCTCTGATTGTAATGAATGATCAAGAGTATAAAAAATGATTATTTATTACCCACGAAGATAGTGGAAGGTTACATTAAATTATGGATTATTGCAGATTGTATACAAGTGTGGTTTTCAAGTTTTATACAAGTTTGTGACCCTCGCGTCAGTTTTTCAACATTTATTATTATTTTGAATTATAAAAAATGGTAAAATATTAAAATCAATGGCGTATATGTACCTATATATTACATTTACAGTAACCCCTCAGCATGAAGCAATTTTTACAGATAATTATACATACCTACTTAGATAAATGACTCTTTACCTGCAATGATATACCTACTTGTGTAAGTGTATGATGTAGGGTCTGTGGTGAAATTATTACTATTTTTCTTCAAAATAGCTAAAACATAAGGTCATGAGTGAGTGTTTATGAGTTTTGATTATTCATACACGTGGGGTTGTGAGAGAGGTGACGTCGAGGACTTTGTAAATACGCGGTTAATGTATATATTTCACGATACAGATTGTAGTTTGCATGTTTTCCTGTCTTTATTTTAGGTACTCTAAAATTTACTGAACGTAATATTTTTATAACGTAGGTAAAGGCGGCAAATAGACAGACGTACAACCTGATGCTATTAATTAACATGATTTTGGTAAATACTCGTAATTCATCATAATAATTGGATTATGAAAAACGGTAAGTTTTTTCTAGGCGTGGGTCTTCTTCTCTCAACCAACACTTTTACCAGGTATCGGCACATGCCTGGGTGCTTCTCACCGACTCGCGATTCCACGGTACCCTCCACAAAGTAACGTCTTAAGCCTTAAGGAACTGACCCCAGCTCCTTCCGCCCGGTCTATCGGCGGGGGAGTTCTTAGGCTCGTTGCTGTATTCACTTTTTGTTCCTGGCTGAGCCCCTTCTGCGCTCGCCCTAAACCATACATGTTCGGTGACTCTTGAAATTAAGACCATTAAGGCTCAAGGCCTCAAGAATTTAGTCACTCCGAAAAAAAAGGTCTTTTTTTTCTAGAACATGTTATAAGTTTCTGTTTATTTGTGCATTAACAATTAAACAGAAAAATTCTTCGAGTTTCTTCGAGGTTTTAAGTATTTTTGTCAAATTGCCACCATCTGTGCTGACAAGCCATCGATTTGGTTTGCCCAAGCGGAGGCGCAATTTGACAGAGCAGGTATTTCACGGGAAAAAACCAAAATACAGTTATGTCATCGCAATGCTGGACACTCTTTTGTCACTGAGTCAGTTTCGAACTATTGGGTTGTGTAATTAATTCCCGCGGTTTTTTGCTTATAACATTTAAGATGGTTGGCGATGGTCTTGAAGGTACAGCCCATCTTTTCGGCCAACTTTCGTGTTGTTTGACGACCATCTTCTTTCAGAAACGTCTTGAGACGATATTCGTTGAAGTTGGAAGGTCGGCCGGAGCGAGGTGGGTCGCTTAGGTCGAAAATGCCATTTTTAAACTTGACAAACCAATCTTGAGCGGTCCTCGGAGCTATAGCATCTACTCCATACACGTCACAAATGTCGCGAGCTGCTTCCGTAGCTTTTTGACCACGACGAAAGGCGAAATAGTGCAGAAGTCGAAAATTATATTTTTTACCTCCTGGAACTTCCATTTCAAAGGCCTGAAAATAGATTAAAATTATATAATTCGAAACAATGAAGCAGATAGGTTTGTAGAACAAGAAAACAACTTGGGAATGCACATAAGTAGGTACCTATATATTTTACCCAACAGAACACAAATTTGCGGAAAACAAATAAAATACAAAAAACGCGGGAATTTATTACACAACCTATTATAGAATATAAATTATATTCTGCCATACCACCAAGTTGCTAGCGTAAGAAACATAAAATATAAACAGCCTAAAAAACACATATACCTACCTAAGTACCTAGGCAAACAAAACCCCCATTCCCAGCTCGTATAATATCATTGTGGTGTAACAAAAACATCCGACACCCCGCGTGTCACTTCACCCCTGCCACCCGTCTGAATTATTTAGGCGGACGCCCGACTCCTTACCACCATCTATATTTCATCAAGTACGGCTTGGCTTTATCACGTGTCGTGTGGTGGGTGACGGTACATGCCGGAACACAAATTAATATAAGCTGCAGCGCAGCTACTGTCCTATTCCCCTTAAATTATTTCCCATTTTTTATAATATGTTATTATATATTTTTTATATTTTTAATTATAATATTATTTGTTATACAAGAGTGCAAAGTTACTTTTTAACCGCGTGCTCAATTTTGATGACCGAGCAAGCGAAGGATTTCAAAAATTAGAATCCTGAGCGTTAGCGAGGGAATCAAAAGAGCACGAGGTGAAAAATCTTTGCACTCGAGTGCAACACGTAACTTTTCATCACACCTCAGCGAGGAAATGACTAAATGCAAAAAGAAAACATTTACAATCACAAGATACTTTTATTTCAGTTTAGGTATTAACTACTACATTATGATAGGAAAAGTACACCAAGAAGGTTCCGAGTCTGAGTTTTTAACAAATTAAAAAAGGTTGTATGATAAATTCGGCACCATGGAGGTAGAAGTAAATAGGTTTAATGATGTTTTGAATTCACAAACTTAGTGCACACGATGTTCTAAATTCAATTTACTTTATCCTCTAGCAGATAAAAACGGCTTTTGCACTCAGATATCGAAGAGCAAAAATACTCTTTCCGAGATAGGGGGATGAAAATAACTATTATCATGTTAAATTACGACACCTTTCCTTCTCTGTTTTTTTTTTCGAATTTATTGAAGTTTTTTAGTGTGTAAAAAAGATTTGTAAGAATGTTGAATTAGCCTATAAACTGTGTAAAAATCCAGATAACAGGTTACAAAGCATGTATCCAATACACATAAACACAGTAATGGTAATATGGGTATAGAACAATAACGAAAAATTAAATAGATTTTCGACCACATAACGTAAAGAAAACGTCAGGTTTCATCTAAAAACAGTTTTATTTGACAGTTGCATAAGAGTGATAAATTATGAAAAATGAAAATACAACACATTTATCCACAAGTTATTTACTTAATACAAAAACTAAAGACAAGTACAAGTATAATGGATCTAAATTTAGTACAAAATTCTATAATTCGGTGTTTAAAACATATCACATGAATAATTCATATTTTTGTTTTTTTTTGCGCCTTTCGACTCCATTTAATGCAATGATTTAAAAAGCCTTAAAAAGATTTTTGAATTTGAACTTATGACTTACACGAATTTTAATAGTAGTCCAAGCGTCTTAATAAATGATCTAGTGCAAACACAAATACAAAATCTTCTTTTCTGTAAAATTTCATTTTTGTCGCTTGTATCAGGTAGAATTGAATCTAATTATGAGTTGGAAACAACATATAAATTTTGATATAACAAGGTATATGTACCTTGTCTTAGTTCGCCAATTACATGGACACCAAGTTCTGACTAACCGCCATTCACCGTCTTAAACCGTCGTAGGCAAGTGGCTAAGTAGTAATAAAAATGTTATAATGACGCTGTTAATTACAGTAGAGCGGTTAACGAGAATGTTCACGGGTATTAAGTATGGTGTTGTGTCTGGCATGTCGTCATATATACATAAGGCCACGCTACTACAGGTTCTTAGATAGGAAAGGCGTGTGTGAAATGAATTCGTGTCGTGTTCGACATAAACTTACAAAATGTTAGGGATGAGAATATTAGCCAGCGTCACTTTGTTGTTGCGGCACACAATACTGAGGATATTATAACATATATATAGTGTTTAATGATTGATGTCTTATTTTTATGTATTTTTTTTATAGAAAGACATCCGCGATTAGGGTTACCAGATGACAGGAATTTTCCTGACATGTCCGGAATTTTAGCCCTCTGTCAGGGAAACAGGAAAAATTTGAAATTGTCAGGAATTTTTAAATAGAAAGAGAAAAATATATTATAAGAAATAAAAATTAAAATATTTATTGAGCAGTTTGTTCACAAAAAATAATAATAAAAGAATCAAATCTCAACAATTAAATTAAGTTTCATTCAATCTGATCTGGCTCGTACTTTGTATTGCTGGATATTGCTTTCAGCAACTGCTGGTCTTTCATAACAATTTTATGAAACTCTTCACATGACGTGTTCTTCAGATTGAACTATGTCAACAGTAAAGCCTTAACAGAAGCTACGGACAGTCTATTTCTCTCCTTTGTCCACTTAATTAACCCATTAATGAGAACACTCGCTCTACGTTCGCATTTTGTGCTTGAATTGCAAATACAAAACAGCAAATTTTGTTCAGTTCTGCCAGTCTCTCACAGCTTACGGATTTTAAAATCATTTCCCCTTGTTTAACGGGCACGCACACGTAGGCTACATGCTACATAGGCGGGTAGGCGCATGCGTCAAGTTCACCCGCGAGTTTTTAAAATTAGATATTTTTTCTGCCTCCGGGTGGGTACCTACCATAAATATAACATTGGCACAAAATGTCAGGAAAATTATTTAAAAGTCAGGGATATTGCCAGGAAAACTCATTTTCGGATCTGGTAACCCTATCTGCGATACATACCAACATCAGTCCAGAATGACAATGAATGGCACGCCCCCGAATGCGTTGCCTACCTTTGGAGAATTGGAATAGATTTGTAGAAAGTGTTGGGTGTTGGGAGGGATAGGTAAGGATAGGATGGAAACAGGCTCAGGCATATCTCACTTGCTACCGAAACTGGTATTGAACTCGTATACTCAAATCGGGGAATAGGATAAAATGGGAAATGCAATACATTTTATTGTCGTCTTCTATGAGAGAGGGGTAACGCGGCCAGTTGAATGCGCCCAGCGGCTGTGGGATTGCATTGTGCATCCTCCATCTCTCAATGTTCGGAACTGTGGTATTGTGATAATTAATAAATATATTTTCTTCCTTTTTTTCTTAATCTTCTATTATACGGAGGGATTGTTTGTTTTTGGTTTATTTATGTGTAAACAAAAACAACTGCCTATTTTGAAAGCTCTTTAATTATAAAGTAAGCTAAATTAACTCAGATGGTTATGGCTAGGTCTGGGTTCCATAGAAAGTCGTTATGCCACCCGAACGAAGCTAGACAGAGTTGCTAGTACAAATATATTTTTTACCTTTAGTAAGGGTATTGTTAGAAGCAAAAGCCACACCTATAAATTTACCCGCTACTAAAAACTTTTCCGATTCGTTAATGATAAATAACCACGTTTCATTACGTTTTTTATACGTTAACAAATTCATTATACCTTACAAAAGCAGCAACGGACACCAATTAACAGTTGCCGTCACAGAAATTAAAGTCACTGTTCCCATTTATTAAATAACACCTATGTAGCACGCAGTACATACGTACAAATGAAATGTCGTTCCACTGAACAAACACCAGCGCAACGATTGCAATCGCCAACATGCTTGAAAACAAAGCAACAGTGTTGGGTTTGCGATAAATCGTTACATGTGATTATTTTTTCAAGTAGTATGTGACAGGCCCGCCCACCGGAGTACGGAACAGTTCCAGGAACATATATATTAGTTTTTGCACCATTCTATATGTACGTACCACTGCGGGAACATTCTACAATTATGTATAAATTTTGTTAAACTATAGTGGCTAGCTTCCAAGACTTGTGACGAAAAATAGAATGTTACAACTGTATACTAATTATTACACTAGCTGTGCCTGCGGTGTGGTCGCATTTGACTGGCCGAGTTGTCCCACTCTTAAAGAGAGATAAAATCACGTGATTGTAGGAAACACGGTACTCACATCAGATTGACGGATGTCCATAGTCCTTACATTCTCAAACGGTCACAGATATTATGACAATTTTCTAAAACATAGGTAATCGTAATGTACCTACGGATGTGGTATGTAGCTCTAATAGGTCTAATAAGATTCATGCCCGACTGACAGGACAGTGACTACTATTCACCGTTGAAGAGTTCCACAGTGTGCTGGCTTTCCTTTCTGCAGCATCAGATCAAGATCATCAGATTAATGCATTGTTAACGGTTTTATATACATGTGTAAAATTTTAAGGCAGTAGCACAAGTGGAAATGGGTTAAAATAGACTTGCAAAATTTGACCTAAACAAACTAATAAACATGTGAAGTTGAATAAAAGCCTGTAATAACACCTCATCTCATACTTCATTATCTCCCATAACGCCGCTTGAACTTCACAATTATTAACGCGGGAACCTTTCTGAAAGACCTCTATGAACTAGTATCAACATTTGAATACTGTGGTATTTTTTATAACCATAAACGATACAGGTAGTCCCATTTCCATCATGGCGGCCTAGCGTTCATATTAACATCCCATGTCGGCCATAAAACCTTCTAGTTATGAACTTTATTATGGCCTAACCACATGTACTCGTATATACCATTATCCCGGAGCAACTGACATAAATTGATGGGAGCATAAAGATTTATAATGATTTTTGTAACGTTGTTGGAACAAATGTTGAACGGTTTATGTGGACATGGTGTAGGTATTTTACAATTAGCATAGTTGTTTGGATGAGCGGTGATTGCCTCTCATTCATGGGGCCTGAGTTCGAATCCCGGCCTGTACCACTGAGGGTCTACTTAGGTACAGACTTTTCAATACTCACGGTAATTGACCCTACTAGAAATTAATGTTAATTGGTTTATTTTTTCAACTAGAGTAAAAATAAACCCGTTGCAGTATTACAATAGAGAAATACAAGAAGAAAATTACAATAAAAAATATCGATAGCTTCAGCGAAATTGATGCCTCGATATAATTAATACCTGATAGTGTTCTACTTAAAAAAAATCTGACCTGTTGCGATCGATTCAAATGTGCTTTAGTGGGATGAATGAAACAATAATTAGATAGCTTTATATAATAATAATTTATTTGAGTACATGTCCATAGGCATAATTTATATCAATAGGTAACAAAAAATAATGTGAAGTTTGTGCTTTCATATCTTCTGCAACTTAACAAAATCAGGAGTATAATTTGATAACGTCAACCCTAACGAAAATTTTGAGACCTGTCAACAATTTTAATTACCTTTCGCTATCGATCGCTCTGTCTATGGCGATCGACTTGTGGGCCACCTCTGCTATAGAGTATAGCATAAAAAGAGTAAATAAATAAAAGAATCGCTACTGTGTTGATGACGTTCCAATTTTAGTCAATTATTGTAGGCGGACATCGCCTACATTATAGAGAACATTATGTAAATACTATACAATAACAAATTGATAAAATAATCAGAATATCCCAATGAGTTCATACTTCCATATCACGTACGAATCAATATCAAATGTATTGGTACACAGCAGGGGCTGATTGCAATCAACCGAATCACCCTTATTGAGTTTACGTACGAATCCAGGGCATACACATTGTATTTGTATGTGAGCTAACCGAACTGTTTGCTGGGCTATTATCTCTGGCTTACAACGATGTTGGATTATTAAGCGTGGTTGATTGCTGGATACGCCACTAAAACAAAAAAAATGATTTGTACTCTTCTCTGTTTTCACAGCCCTCAACGCTCTGATGGAGCAGACAGCGTTAAGTACTCGTACTTATTAGAAAACCGTTAATTGATTTTTATAACCGTAAGGTTGGCAGGGCTATGGGTGGTGGAGGGTAAAAAAAGTGATTTTTCTACAGTAATACTAAACAATTGAAAGCAGAGCAATGAATCTAAAGGCATCACGAGGCATGCGCCGCGAATGGTTCGCCGCACATAGTTCAGGCTGTGTTGACGTGGGTGCTCATTGTGATCATTCGCCGCATACGCACGTTGCGAGCAGATTCTACTAATTCGTGCGATGTGAGCAGCGTGGTTGTTTGAATTCTCACCCTGAGCATGTGCAGTTCGGACGGGTGCATTTTTGCACGTCGCATGCCTCAGGCTGAGGCATGTGTGACGAACTGCCTTAACGTAATACGCGCCTTAACATGACGTTGAAACATGGCCTGTGTTCGCGAAATAATCACGAAGATTAGTTTTCAGTACTGCAATAGCCCTGTCAGTATCCACTGCTGGACACGGGCTTTCTTGTCTTGTGCATGAGGGATGAATGGCCCTGGTTAAGCGGGTTGATGAGTCCACTCTTTGAAAGGTAGTGTAGTTCCCCAGAGCTTGTGGTAGCCGATTTGTCACCTTTAGTCGCTTCTTACGACACCCATAATGTTTCCAGTGATGTTCTGTGGGAATTTTTGGAATCGTTTCAGTGGATTTTTTTTATGGGCGAAGGCGGCAGACGAGCATACAGTCCACCTGATGGCAAGTGGATACTGTCGCCCATAGACATCCGCGATACATGCCAACATTAGTCCAAAATGACAAACGTTGGCATGCCCCCGGATGCGCTGCCTAAATTTGGAGATATGGGAATGGATTTGGAGAAAGGGTTGGGAAAATGGGGAGGGATAGGATGGGAATGGGCTCTGGCACATCTCACTCACTACTGAAACACGTACGTATCTACATTAGGGAAATAAGATAAAGTGGGAAATGCTCAAGGACTACATTTCAAGGTAGTCTTCTGTGAGACAATAAGACGTAGGACAATAAGATAAATTAACTACCTAATTTAAATATTTTGATGTTTCATTTCCTTTCCTACTTTTTAGATCTGGAGCATCTGAAAGCGTGCTGATGTTCGCCATTGTTGACTGGTATTGTCGTGTATCAACGGTATCCACTGAGGATAGTATCCACCCACTTATCACCAGGTGGACTGTTTACTCGTGTGCTGCCATCTTTTTGAAAAAAAAAAACACATTTTTGAAGTAAATTCCCAGTACAATCGGAAACCAAATTGCACTACAAATTTATTCCCAAAATACTGTGTGTCCAGTATTTTGTAATCAAAGTACCACATCCAGTAATCAAACAACTCAACTCAACGTCTTTGATGTGGGGTCCTATTTTCTCTTTATCAAAAGATTTATCAACTTTATTTCGACAGAATTGTTCTTAGCTAGTATAACAATTTGTATGATTTGATGCTGTTGACAGTCGCTTGTAGCTTGTAGAGTACGTGGTGGCAAAATTATTTCAGTTATATATTTTGTGTTTGTTGTTTGTCGCTTCAGTAACAATATTGTGTTCAAGTAAGTATAGAAATTTATCTAGAATATTTTTAAATTAGTGGTAGCCAGATATCAGCTGTAACTTAAGTGATTTAACGTCGCTAGCTAACCGTAGGTGATGGAGGCTATTTTTTTAATACAAAATTTTGATTAAGAGTCTGAATGAAGTATGTGCACAGTAAAACGTTATGAAATTGCAATCTGACGCCTTAATCTGAAAATAAAATATGGCCTAACCGATATAAGCCTATAACGTCCCATTGAAGAACACAGATCTCTCTCCCCATGACTTTACGAGGGTTACATGTTACATGACATAATTTTAGTTTACATGTGACATTTATAATTGTTTATGATTACGTTTATAATACATTTATAATCACCAGATTAATGTAATCTTTTTGTAGGAAATTTTACGATCTGTGCTAAACTAGCTTCTGCCTGCGGATTCACTCGCGTTAAGCAGCTTTAAAAGATTTTTAACACCTGTAAAAGCACCGACATGGTGGATTTCACGAATGAAAATCCATCCAGTAGTTTTTGTAATTCCATTAAAAGTATTTTCTTTATTTTTCTCTATAACTCAAATTCCTTGTGTCATTTGAAAATGACAGATATACCAGTTTACCTTCTGAATACTTAGCTATACATTAGTGGAAACTCGATCAAAATTCGTTCTTTTACGTGATGCTCGAAAAAACAGAAATACAGACAAACATACGGACAAAAATTTAAAAATTACTGTTTATGGTTTTGTAGCTTCTAAACAGACCCCCATTTTTTTTTAATTAAGTCGAATGCACAGACTCAATCCTTTTACTGTTTTAATATATTTTATGTATATATAAATGTCACATGTTTGTTTGTCAAGGTCAAATCTTTTAACCCGATTTTAATCCATTTCCACTTGTACTACTGCCTTGAAATTTTACACATATATATAAAGTCGATGACAATACAATAATCTGATACCCCTGCCCTGATGCTGCAGCCAGAAAGGCGTGTTTGGGCTCGTTTTGATGGGATCGTAGTTTTAATGACAACCTTAGTGTCATGGACCTTAACCTGATACTGCAACTGGGAATACCAGCACACTGTGGAATTCCTCAACGGGGAACCGTAGACATTTTGTGTTTGGACTGTTTTGATGGGCACGCAATTTCGATGACAACCGTCTGGTTCGGTGAGATGAGCGTCGTCTGCAACTTAGAACACTAAAAAGGAGTTGTAATAACTCTAATCACTTATTATGACAATCTTTTTTGTTTGTCGCTTGGGTTTTTAGTATGTGTATTTATGCACGTAGGATCACTCCTCTTCCTCGGACAGTATTAATTAAACCACCGAATCTCTTCTAACATTTTATTACTTTTTAACATGACAATCAATCACAACCTATTTTCAATCCGTCTGACAGCTCTTCGTTGGCGGAAGTGCGACGGGGCCCACACGCTAATTAATGTTGCGCCACTACCGCTTATAGCGATAGTGATGTCACTAAATCATAGGAGTAAATAAATTATTTAAATAAATTTGAGGTGGAGAGTGTACGCTGGAATCCAACAGCCGCTGGGCGCGCTCGACTGGCCACGTTACCCCTCCCTCACAGAAGACTAGCTAGAAATGTACTGCATTTCCCACTTTATCTTATTTCCCTAATATACGTACGTGTTTCGGTAGTGAGTGAGGTGTGCCAGAGCCCATTATTGAATAAATTGAATAATTAAAATGCACTAAAATGAAGAAAATAAACATCGAAGTCATTACTATTATTTGATGTAATTTAGCCCCATTATGTTAATGTTTTTATGTTGTCACGCCAGATTTTTTTTTAATCATTTTTTCCTTGATTCATTTAAACTAATGAAGCAATGTACCTAAGAGCAAAACAAGAGCGAATAAGGTACCAATTCGTGTGCGCAAATAAAAATATCAAACAAAGGCGTCATTCCCTGATCCCTCCCGTGTTTTTGGTTTCCCGCCGCGTCCGATCAAATCGAATTAATGCCTAACGAGTGTATCGGTTACCAATGTAATTCAGTTTGCGAGAATCAGTGCCTATTAAATAATACCACCATACATCTACAGTTCACACACAAAACCATGTTCTATTTCCAACTCTATTACAAAATAAATTGGGCCAGAAAATAAATTTTAGAGGTGCAAAGTTATGTTTGTATTATTGGGAGTGCTTGTAATCGCCGAGCTCATCAATTCGATTCTTGATGGAAAAACACGATTCGATAGGTCAATTCTTTTGTACGGAGATGAAGGTGGATTATCTGATTTATATGATTTCTTGTTAGGTAACTGAATTACCTTTTATTCTCCAACTTAGCTTATTGACTGTTGTAAGACTATTTATCTATGTATTTAAACGAGTCTCAACGCGAGTATTTACCTTATTTAATTTACTAAACGTTTCGGTTGGGATGCACCAACCGTGGTCACCAGCTGACTCAATATACGCGTTGATACCCGTTGAAATAAATAAATATGTGTGAAAAACGTGAAAATCCCAAATGATATGTTGTAAGACTACTGTAGCATATGTTACTCGATGTGTTTATAGAAAAGATAGCATAGGAGCAAACATCTTACCTGGTAATTTGTATACTTACCTACTACGAGTTTTGTAAGATGGAAGTTATTGATATGCTATCCACACTCTAAATCAGAAGACTCTATTGTTTATGCTTTGCTGTATAAATATTATATAATAAACACATATAATATAAATTGTTGTAATTTTTGCAAAACTTTAGATGTACAATTGTTGTTTACTTTTATAATTATAATTATTGTATGCCTAATTATTATGCCTAATTGTAATTATTGTATGGGGACATGGCTGTGCTGTATAAATGTAACATGAGAACTTTATAACCTATGGCCCATAATAAAATGATTTGATTTGATTTGCTATGCATTAAATTCGTGCTTCTCCAATATACTGTTTTCAGATGTACCTACCGAACACCTTTCCCAGATGACAATAGGCAATGAGAAAAGAATTTGATGTAGATACGGGATTAGAGGCTTATGTTCTTTATACATACACTTAATAGACATTTCATAGAACATAGATTCATAGACATTTCATTACAGTGGACAACTGTAAAATGTACCAGGTACGTGTTTCGACACGGAGTCAACTATGCCAGATCCCATTTCCCATCCTATCTTCTCTTGTTCCATCTAATGGAGAGTATAATGAAATAAAAGAAAATCTTTACTTTACTCTTTACTCCCATCCCCCAAAGAGGAATGGAAAGTGTGATCGGGCCTCGTCCTGGTACACTTCCTATTTCCCATATTTTTAACCGTTTCCTCAAATCCGCTCTAAAATCTCCAAAGTTAGGTTGCTGCCCGTTTGGATTGGAGATACGGGGCGGGGCGTGCCCGTATTCGATCTGACCGTCTGCCGCCTGCTAATATCTGCGAATTCCGTCAAATACATCTGCCAGCTGTGATCCACTATTGTGGTGTAAACCAATAATGTAATCAACTAATGTGGTGAATCATGGAAGAATAAAGAAATATAAACGAAAATATATCTATACCTACATATAATACAATAATAAAATCGTAACAGCCGTGTCTGTCGGTACATGAAATATTGGGGTTAAAGTATGAAATTGCCGATTTATACTGAAAAATGAAAACTCGTTTTTTTCTAAAATGTAACATATTTATTTAATCAAAATATTTACCCTCATTATCTATACATTGTTGCCATCTAATCGGAAGTTCATTTATGCCTTTGCGATAGAACTCTGGGGATGTAGATTCGACAAACTGTGTGAAAGCATTTTGTACTGCCTCTTGGGAAGAAAATTTTTTACCACGTAGAAAGTTGTCCAAATCACGAAAAAAATGGTAGTCCGTTGGAGCAAGGTCTGGCGAGTACGGAGGATGACGTATGGTTTCTAACTGCAGCTCCTGTAGAGTTACAACGGTTTCTCGTGCAGTGTGAGGTCTTGCGTTATCATGGAGCAATAATGGTGAAGATCGATTCACGAGTCGGGGCTGTTTCACTGCTAGTTTCGCCATCATTGTTCGAAGTTCGGCACAGTAAACATCTGCTGTTATTGCTTGACCAGACCTGAGAAAGCTATAGTGAATAACACCATGAATAGACCACCAAACAGTTACCTTTACCTTTTTATTGGTAAGCTTTGCCTTAGGGCACTGTTGCGGCGTTGCATTGTTGACCTGGGGTCAGCCATTGCATTTTTCGCTTTCGGTTATCGTAAAGAATCCACTTTTCGTCACATGTCACAATTCGATCCAATATTCCTTCATTTCTGTACCGATTCAACAAGGCAACGCAAGTTTCAACACGCGTTTCTTTCTGCAGATCAGTCAAATCATGAGGCACCCATATTTCATATTTTTTTATCTTATTGATTTGATGCAAATGAGTCAATATTGTAGGTAAGGTAACGTTAAACCATGCCGTTAATTCCTGGGTAGTTTGACTCGGATCGGCTTCCATCATCTCCTTCAATTCAGCGTTATTCACCTGTGTGGGCGGTCTTCCACGTGGTTCGTTCTTCAAGTCAAAGTTTCCATTACGAAAGCGTTTAAACCAAAAACGCACGGTTCGTTCATTAGCAGTCTCCTCTCCAAACGCAGCATTGATATTGCGAGCCGTCTCTGCCGCGTTAGTTCCGCGTCGGAACTCGTATTCAAAGATTACTCGGATTTTCGAAGTATCCATCTTTCCCGTCTAAGCTGAATAAAAAAAACAATTGAAAGTCGAAAATCGAATGTTGCACATTTTTTAAAACAAGAACCTCATAGGTATCATGTCAAAAAAGTTTCACTCAAAAATCTCACACCATGAAGGTTTTATATCAATTCAAAGTATCTATTACTATAAAACGGCAATTTCATACTTTAACCCCTATTATAAGAAATAAAAATTAAAAATTTATTGAGCAGTTTGTTCACAAAAAATAATAATAAAAGAATCAACTCTCAACAATTAAATTAAGTTTCATTCAATCTGATCTGGCTCGTACTTTGTATTGCTGGATATTGCTTTCAACAACTGCTGGTCTTTCATAACA
Organism: Sesia apiformis; assembly: GCA_914767545.1. Taxonomy (NCBI): domain Eukaryota; kingdom Metazoa; phylum Arthropoda; class Insecta; order Lepidoptera; family Sesiidae; genus Sesia; species Sesia apiformis. The sequence continues at coordinate 6,041,396 of OU611968.1, forward strand.
ATATAAAATACGAACGATATAGAACCTAAAACAAAATTTTTTGGATTTTTAATCGGCCTGTCTGAACGCGCGTCACACAAAATCTATGCCCCAGAATTTAACGAAACTTGTCACAGTTATCCCGATCCGTTAAAGAGTTCCCATGGGAATCACTAAGGTTCTAGTTTAAAACACGGCTCTTTGCTCACCACCCAATTGTAATTTTGAAAACACAATTAAGCACAGAATACGTAGTTTTAATAGCTTAATTAATCTGCATATCAGAACAAAATTGTGACGAGTTTTACTCTTCCATTTAAAGAACCAACCCTTGTTGATAATGCGACTGTCCAATTATGTTTATTATTTTGTTACTTTTTGTAATTGCATGAAAATTGTAGCGCCTCGGCGCGTATTAATATTTTGTTGCTTTAAACCAAATGTTCAAAGTTATGTGTCGCTTTATAACAAATAAACCTGTCATTCATTTATTAAATTTTGAGGTCTTTTAGCACTGTGCGATTTAAGCAGATATTTTTTAAAATGGCAGGACACACGTGGGTCTCCAAATTACCAAGCATTGCGTGTGAAGACACATGGTCATTACCATAACAATGAACACGAAACACCGCACACTTCCTCCCAAATTGGTGACTAATGACGCAGTTGGAGGCTGTACCTATAACGTCATCTAACTACATAAAAATAGTCTCAGAAACGGTTCTGTCTGTACACTCGCGATTAACTAAAAATTCGTAATGATAGCAGAAATGTAAATATATAATTACAAGGTATGTCTGCCTTATTGTTTCTTAATGTACAGATGTAGTGAGAAAACCTAGGTATTAGCCTTTAATGTCCTACTTGGCACAGGCCTGCCCTTGTAAATCACTTAAGTTCGGGCTGTAATTCACGGCCCCGTACGGCATGGTGGACCACAGGCTGATAACTACATAAATAGACAAATGAATAAAGTCAATCTGTAACAGCCACGGATCCTCCATGTGCATGAGGAGACCCATCTTCAACATTGGACGATAAAAGAGTTGGTTACAGTTACGGTACCTACATAAGTTTGTCGGACACTGAGGAATCATCGAGACTGTACTTTCATCGGCGCTAAATCCCGCTGTGCTTATTGGCTTCCTCCACAATCCTCTTCCAAGTGATCTTTGGTTCTCTTCCAGCATGTTACTCTTCTCTTGCTCCTCAGAATCTCCTTTAGTTTGATATGGAACTGAGTGAGGTCAGTTTTGTGTATATGGCATGGAGGATGAGGACTGGCGCCATGTTCTATAGGCTTGTCCTTTGTAGGATGAGGAACGACACGACGGGAGGAGGGCCCGGTATATTACTGCGACCTCGTCTCCTCAGAAGTGAACCACCGCGGGCTACGAAAGTTCGGACATCATTGGCACCGGAAATGGAGCCCAAAAGAGCTGCTCGGCACCGAAGTAACTTAAATGTGGAGTTCAGCCCCAGAAAGAGCCTACACATTCGACCCATCTCTTTCGCGGCCTGCCACGTGGTCACTTTTGTTGCGAGATGCAGTCTGTCATTATTTTTGGCGCTCTTTCTTCTGCTATATGCTTTACAGATTAACAGAATCTATGGTTTCAAGCGTCGGGAATAGTTCGAACACACCTGTATAATAATGTGTGTAAGCATGAAAATCTTTAAAGTTATATATAATTTCCCTTTGCAGTCATAAGAGGGTTTCGGGACATATCCACCAAACAGCGCAAGCGTTGCGAACGACTTCATTGAGCATAACATGTAATAGTTAAGTGCAATGCAATAATATAAGTCAGATATTAATTGAATCTTCCGGGTTACTTGGCTGAGGTCTTCTGGAATCTCTTCCCCTTCTTCCAAACGTTTCGTCAACAACTGCGGTTGACATCTTCAGTGGCGACTGCGTTCACTTTCGGAGAGATGCTATCTCTTCGGCTTCTCGAGCTCGATGTTATGTTGCGCTCGAGAAGCCGAAGAGATAACATCTCTCCGAATTCTTAATAATTCAAAATTATTTGCTTCCGTTATCCAAAAATAAGTTCTTTTGCTCTAATTTACTGTTCATTTTATTTTGTTGTTATTCATTAAATCGTAAATACAAGCCGCTCGTATCACGTAAATACGCTCGTATCGTTGTCCACGCAAAGATTTGTATCACTTTACGTACATATTAAATTCGTCTAGCTAGAGAGTCTATACACAGCTTTAAAAGTATTTATCTGTTCCTACATCAGATTACAGCTTACATATTCATTCAAAGTACTTTTGTGTCATTATTTTTAACCGCATTTAACCGATACAGTCAAAATTATTTTTCATTCTTATAAACGAAACCGCGACTATTTTCAAAGACGTTGAAATTCGTTTTGGAGTAAAGTGAGATTGAAGGATAGCAAGTATAAAGTTGTTATAATACAATAAATTAATCTTTCAAGCTCCCGTTTGCAATCTGTTGTTTTCTTTGTTTGTTACGTCAATAGCATACGGTTCTGATTTAATTTGCGATGCTCTCATTATTTATCTTATTAGTATTACAGATTATTTTGTGAATGAATGAATAGAATTAATTTTGGGTTCAGTTTGATCGATTCTCAATACTTTATTGATTTTTGTTATGTTAAAATTAATCAATTTGAACGATTGAAGGCAATATATTAATAACATTGTAACTCACTGGTTTACAGAATTTAAAGGTATGTTAATATTGCAAAAGTATTTTATTCAAAGTAAATAAAGAGCCCCCTTAATACAGAGACGCCTTTACCACATACTTGTCAGTTTTATGAGTTTCATTAGGGATTACTTCAATTATACATTTAAGCTTAAATTTTATACCTAACTTTTTAAACCGTTAAAAGCGTCGAATGTTCTGAAGAACTTGAATTTGATGCCAACTTCGGGTTTTTACCATTTGCATTGTTCGTCATCGTGGTGCGCACTTCCTTGAAATGAGTCGCTGTGTACAGTGCGGTCAAAAAGACACTTTACACCGCGAACCCGAAAGTTGTGGAATGAACTGCCAGCCAAGGTTTTTCCATTACGCTACGATAGGTGGCTCTTCAAGAGAGATGTGAACAGGATTCTGCAAGGTCGGCGCGCACTCGCAAACCCCCTAGTGTTGTAGGTGTCCATGGGCAGCGGTAACCAGTTACCATTAAGTGGGCCGGCCGAGCGGCTATTCTACCGTCTACCATCTATTCTATAAAAAAAAACTATCGTCGATTTTTTGTGTGAAATTTATCTCCACTGGCATAGGTACTGAAGTGGCAATGGACAAGTCATATTTGTTGCAGGACCGATAACTGATGGGGTAGACGAGTCCTCGAATGGTGGCCACGTAACGGGCAGCGCAGTGCGGGCGCTCTCCGGCCACGTGATCGACACCACTTGATGAAGTTCGCCGGTGGCAGCTGGATAAGTAGAATGTGTTGTTGCGAAAGTTGGGAGAGGCCTATATTCAGCAGTTGTGAGATTAGATAGGGTGATTATGGTGGTGACTCCACCGATAGAAGCACGATAGCTCAATTTTTTGTAGATATTATTTAATGTCAAAGTCACTATAATATATCGCATTGAGGTGCAGGCAAGTCCTACTTCCCAACAAACTTTTGCCTAACTCTACTGACCTTTAACAATTATCAGAAGAAAAAACACAGAATAATCAATTTATCAGCAACTGTAATGTATCGCACGTATCTCATTCTATTCAATCCGTGTTGAGCATATAATGAAGTAACAACAACTACTTGTCCTGTTTACACTCCCCCCCCCCAAGGAACAGTGGTGAGTGTAATAGGATGAGGAAAACTTCTTAACCCGTAGTACCTCCCAAAGCATTCTCCACATCGTCTCCAAATGTAGGCGCGCATTCCAAGGATGTATGGATGTATCGGGTTTGTTATGGAGTGTCAAGAAAACGCTACATTTCCGAGGGATAATTTTAATGATTTACTGATTACAATTACTGATAAGTAAGGGAAGGCCGGGTAAGATGGGGTAGTTAAGGATCAAATCTCAATTATTCACAGGGTTTAGTAGTTTTAGTATCGTATTTATTCTTATTCAATCATTTTGTTATCAGTCTTGAATAATTACATGAAATCAGGAACATCTAACCATTGCACTGGTCATTAAATTACAATATATAGAACAATTACAATATACATACAATTACAATAATTACAATATATAGGGATGTAAGGGGTCCCAACCTACATCTCTGGGACCCAAGCCAACCTCACCGGCTCGTGGTGCACTCTGCCGACCAACGAACGAGGCTCTGGCGACCCGCCACCACGCACTGGACCAGCGCGCCGGGTTACGGTCCCCCCCCCCCCACTATGGCAGGCAGGTCGCTGCCGATAGGTCTAAATGGCGGATAATGGGGGAGGCCTATGTCCAGCAGTGGACGTCCAAGGGCTGAAATGATGATGATGATATAGAACACTAGATATCACCCCATCTTACTCGAACGATCGGGCAATATAGGGTGATGTTATAGGGCAAGATGGGGTACACTTATTCTTTTGATCTAAGGACGACATAACTCATAAATAGGTGTTGCTTCAGCATCCTCGTCATCAACACCGGCACAGCTACAATGTGCCCACTTAAAACACAACGAACAAGCTATCCAACCTTCATTAGAGTCCAAGTATCGTCCTGTGCAATAAAAATATGGAATGTTTTCCGTTTCATCACTATCCATCTCTTTAGAAGATGACTTTCTAGTACGTTTCTTTGCTTTAGATTTTGTACCTTTTGTCTTGAGTTGTTTTTCCTCCTTCTTTCTCTGTTTAATTTCCTTCTTTTTCTTTTTTAACTCTTCTGCGTCACTTTTCTTTTTTATCATTTCTTCCAACTCCCGTTTAAAAGGTGACGAGGTTATGATGGCTGTCTTACCACGTCTTCTTGTAACTCTTGATATTTTTTTGGTCACTGGTCACTTTGGGCATCAATTGCTTTGGACTGACCAAAGTAAAGTTACTTTGATCTGAGACTGGGTCAGGCCAGTGAGAGCACCCTGCGGATGGAATAGCTGTAGTTGTCATTGTTGTTGTTGTAGCAGGAGATGTACTAATAGCTGCAGCAGTCGTTACTGTTGTGCCAATAGTTGCTGCCAGGGTATATGTTGTTGTGGCAGTGGCTAGAGTTGTTGATAGCCTCACTTCTCCAGACTCCTGATTTGTAGTGGAAGGACGTTCCTCATTAAAAGGAATCTCGGTTGTTAAAGAGGCCATGAAATCGCTGTCTGTAAAAACGTTGGGGTCATGTGGCCAAATACCAGTAGTTTTAAAGCCATTGATAGCTGTTGGCATTGTAGCAGCTTGAACAAAAGCTTTGCCAAACAGTTCAGCAACTTGACGCATGGTAACTACCATTCCTGGATTGGTGCGGAGCCATGTTGATACAGCTTGGTCATAGTATATGCTCAATGGCCCCATCAAAACCATATCAGCGGGTTGAAGACGATGAGTGGTGTGCGGTGGGAAACATAAAAATATGACTCCATTTGCTCTAGCTTCATTAATTAAGTCTATATTCTGAGTATGTGTGCTGTGTCCATCCAATAGATCCACTGGTTGATCTACTGACGCACCACTAAATTTGACAAACTGCTTAAATAATTCCAGAAAACATACACCCCAAGACCCCGATGCAGCATTGAGTATCAATTCAGGGTTCATCCTCTTTCTTGGGAACACTAACATCGGTGACATATAACGCCCGGCGGCATTGAGGCAAACTTCGACTGTAACAGTTGTTCCTCTTTCAGCAGACACTATTGCACCGACTTGTTTTCGACCTTTTCTAGCTATAATTTTTGATCTAGTTTTAGGTACCACTGATACACCCGTCTCATCACAGTTATATATCCGATCTAGGGTCAATTTGTGCTCATCGTAAACGTTTGCCAAAAAATTGAAAAAGTCTGTGACAACTACTTTGTTGAAACCGGCAGCTCTTGCGGCTGAGGTAATTTCCGGTTTTCTGATAGACAATTCTGAGTGTCTTGCCAAGAAATTTCTAAGCCAGTCCTTCCCAGCGTCAGCCTTATTACTATTAAATGAACAAGGCTTATTATTTTGTGCAGCAAGTTGTAAAACCATTTGCTTCAAATCTCTGGTCGTAAGGCCATAAAACCTGCTCTCCATATCTAGTAAATAATTCACAAGCTCATCCTCTTCTTTTTGTGAAAATACAGGTAGTCTGGGCCCCAATGGTATCTTCAGGTTCTCAATTTCATTACTGTTTTCACGAGCCTGTTTTACTTTTCTCTCCAATGTAGTTTGTGGGAGTAAAAAGGACTTAGCAGCCAACATGTATCCCACTTTTCCCTCTAGAACCGTTTCTACTGCCTTTTTCATTGCCTCTTCAGACCATTTCCCTCTCTCCGATTTTCTTTTATAATTATATACCATCCTTAAACAACAACAAAACAGATATAAAATTAAAAGCACTGTGATGGGCAAGATGGGGTACCCCGTACCCCGTCTTGCCCGTTAATCAGTTTTGAAATTTAAAATTAAATATAAAATTTACAACGAATATTTTATAGAAAAACAAGTTTCTACCTGTTACTACAGTCTCCTGTTGATAAGATTCGCGGAAAGGCCACAGAAAACTCACAAGTTCTAATACTTTCGCAGTACCAAACTTATAATGAAGAAATTTTAGTGCAAACGAGCTAATTCACTTTTTTTGCAATAACAACAACAATTAACTAGCGGTCCTGTTGGTACTCGTACGACTGAGAGCTGTCATGGCGGCGAATAGTTCGTTGCTAGAACGAACTTGATGGGTTGATTCGAATCATGTGAATAGCCTAGTATCCCGTCTTACCCACCACCCCGACTTACCCGGCCTTCCCCTACATAGTAGAGCGTGAATGGCTGAGTTGCTTGCGCTTGGAGAACTTTCATTGTGCGAGTGTAGCTCGTACAGTCTTTCTTGCTTAACATTGACATGTATCGCAGGCGTCCATGGGGAACAGTATCCACTTTACGCCAGATGGAGACTGTCTGTCACTTCCATTTTATAAAAAAATCTAATATTTTTTTTCTTTGTAGTAAGTAGCAATACATCTGATGTATGTTCCGAGCCTAGAAAAGAACAATCATCTACATTGGATAATAAAGGCAACAATAACCCCAACGTCTTTTGTCACCCCACATTGTCATGGAGAAACAGTTGCGTAAAACAATTATCATTGTCTTGGGGTAAAAAAACGACCCCAATTTTAAGAATTAATAGGTCGGCGGAAAATTGCGGGTTTAATTGATGCAAATGTCATTCTCAAAGCATGTCCAGGCATGTTTTGTCATGTAATTGATACGCATAACGCATAAGGTGGGAATTTCAAGGTAGCTTACGTTAATCGTGTTTTTGCGGTTAGAAGATTTTTTTCGAGGGCATGTGTTTTATAGTTGAATGTAAGAGATAGGTTTCATTGTGTAGAAAAGGCAAACGACACATTGTGTTATAGCAATTCTACGATTCCGACAACCAATAAGTATATGAATATTTTAAAGTAAATGTTCGACGATATAGCTGAAGTAATTCTGCACGATTATAGCTAAAGTTGTGTATAACTCTAAGTGAATTTATAAAAGTGTAAATGTTTTATAAAATGTGTCTGTAACTAGATAAGTTTGGAAATTACATTATTTCCGTTTCTGAAGCTAGCTGAACCAAATTTATAACACTGCAAAAAAAAATAAACAACCTCTCTGAAAATATAAAAATAATAATAACCTTTCTTTTACTTTCATTTTATTTATTTCATCCTATGTGTGCACAATAAATTATAATCTATCATTATAATAATTATCAAATAAATTAAAAATAACATTTCAATTTCAAGGCCCCTGAATAGAGGATATTATAGTACATGTTTTTACGGCTACCACAAGCCGTGGTGTTTAAATAACCCAAGAAAAGTTCGCCCACGATCGCCTACAGTATAAATAAGACTCTCAAATCTCGCAATAGCCTGCACGGCGGCGCTTCAAAGCCTTCAAACCCTCCCATAAGTGGACCAACGCGACGACTTGAAGAAGTTTACCGGAGTTCCTATTAGATATCGGAAATAATCTGTATTCAATTAAAATTTTGAAAATTGTATCCTTATACTCGTAATACACTCGTCTTGTGACCACACTACTCCATACATTGATGGACTGTGTATGACATAAATATTCATCATAATTTTCATCATGAAAAAGAAACTAAAGTAATAACTACCTATAGTTCGTTCGCGATTAGAGTAAGTCATCGATGCATATGCATAGGGTTTTAGGTTTTTTTACATCATTGATTTTGTTTTTGAAACTTCACAGCACGAAAAAATATCAAAGTATATAAAACACAGAGTCTACAATATTTTTTAAGCCATTTACGAAGTACCTAACATCATTTTAAATCTTTCAATGTATAAATATCAAACAATAGGATTTGAACATCACTAGCGGGGAGTTTTGTGTGTGTTTATATATGTGTGTGTGTATGCGTGTTATGTGTGAGCGTGCGTTTATGTGTGCATGTGCATGTGTATCATGTGTGAGCGTACACGCACGCGGACGTGTGTGAGTGTTTGAGAGTGTGTATGGATTTAAATGTATTGTTATTTGTTAATATCATTTTTAATCTGAGCCCACACCTTACTGCGCATTTATCTAATTCGTCCAACATCCAACGTTACCCCACTCTCATAGAAAACTACCTTGAAATGTACTGCATTTACGACTTTAACTTATTTCCCTAATGTACGTACGTGTTTCGGTAGTGAGATGTGCCAGAGTCCATTCCCATCCTAACTCTCCCCATTTTCCCAACCCTTTCTCCAAATCCATTCCTTTATCTCCAAAGGTAGGCAGTGCATCCGGGGCGTGTCGACGTTTGTCATTATGGACTAATGTTGGCATGTATCGCGGATGTCTTTGGGCGACAGTATCCACTTACCATCAGGTCGACTGTATGCTCGTCTGCCGCCTTTGTACAAAAAAAAAAATGTCAATCTTAGTCAATCGAGCTCTTTTTCACAGGTGATTTTAATGTTTAGTTTCCTTCTGTTCTCCAATGATTTTATAAACTGTATCTTCGGACACACCACACGAACTTGCCGTTTTAAAGACCATAACTTGCATACTCATATTATTATGATCACTTTGTTTAAAGTACTTAGACCAGGTAGGTCTCTCTCCATTCGATTCACTTTCAGTTTTAAGAACAGGCGAAGTATACGAATTCATTTTTAAACTTAAATGAAATAAAACATACAAATCCAGTTTATTTCGTGAGAAGCGTTCTTTCGAACTGATCACTGTCGAGGACGCTTTCTAATTTACGGTAATCTCATTGGTCAAGGGGCCAGGACAAAGGACAGTGACGACTCACTATTTTCTAAACGCGGGCGGACTATAATGTTTCACATAACGGTCTATGAAACCTTAGATTCATTTTAATGCGTAGTCCAACACACACTTGATCTGTTTCAATGCTGACGTACACATTTAATCCTCTATGTTTTAGCTCTATTTTTAGCTTCCTCTCAATCTGTATCTATCCACTGTTGGATGTCACATGATTTTCCACTCTTCATTCAATTAGTGTTTTACTAGCGATGTTCTTGACATCGTTCATAGTATAAGTTTTTTCGTTTCTAAGGTCATAGTACACTCGATACTTTTACCATCGGAGATTTTGCGATTGCAATCGATACTATATGGGAGTTTTGCTAACTCTTGTCTCTTAGCAATGGTTCGCGGCATCATAATCGCGTTGGCGATGGGGAGGTCGGATACATAGATATTTATTAGCACTTAACGTAACTGTACATGTTTTTGAAATCATGCAATTACATGGTACTTTTAAATGTACGGGCTCTAGTGTTCGTTCGCTACAACTAGTAGCAGCTATTCATGAGTGACTATTTTACCGATCTGCCAATGTTAAAAGTATTGAGTATGGTTAAGTCGAGTACAAACCTATAAGTCGTCTGTGTTGTATTCTCTGTTCTGCCGACTTCTGCCTCCGGCCGAGCGTGTTGAGAAACGTAAAATTTGCATAAGTATAGAAAAAAAATCACGATGCGTAAACGAAAAAATGTACCGCTTCTGAACGAAATCTTGGACACGCTAGGACTCAAGGTCATCTTGAAGACTAGCCCTAAAAATACTTTAAAATTTCGTAAAAAATATATGAATAAAATTGTATTACTCACTTCTCTTCTTTGCTACTATACAGGTTGATTCCGAGCTTTTACTTAAGCTTGAAACCATAGATTCTGCTCATGATTAAGAGGTAATTGATAAGGAAGTTTAACGAATCTTAAACTTTTAAGATTCGTTAAACTTTCATCCAAAAATATCCAGAAACGTAGAAAATATTGCTGGATATGCGCTTTCCTCAAGACACGCCACTACACACGCTTATTCAACCAATAGTGACTTTCGTTAAGTCGTCAGTCGTCATTGTCTGGTCTGTCATTGACAGACCAGTGGCCAGAGGGCATCCCGCGCTACGTCTCCTGGTACTTGGTCTCCATTTGAGGACTCATCTACCCCATCGGTCTTCAGTACTGTATCAGATACGGCCAGCACACTGCTTCTTTCAGTTGAATGGATCTATGAAAATTCTTTATTGCATTTTTATTTTAACTAAATATTTACATCAATTAAACACAACATAGGTATCCAGAAGCGATCGATTTGAGAATACATACTAGATCTATACTAATATAATAAAGAGAGAGTGCGAATTTTGTGAGTTTGTGTGTATGTGGAGGGTAATCTCCAAAACCACTGCATCTATTTGAAAAATTCTTTCACCATTTGAAAGGTACATTATTCCAGATGGACATAGGCTATATATTATGCGCAAAAAAAATTGCCGGGCATGCAACGCATGCCGGGCACAGCTAGTATGTTATACAAGCGCACTCTAGGGCATGCATGTTAAGAGTCTAATAGTGTTCTAATATATGTTCAGTAGTTCTCGAATTCTTTAATTCATATGTGGTTTAAAAATTGAATATTTTTATTACGTAGTACTTAAGTTTCAAATTTTACTTTTTTATGAACCCCTCCTCATGTGTTACACCCCCCTAGAAGTTGCCAACCGGGTTTCTTTGATAAGAACATATGATGTGTCGTCTAGTCTATTCCCATATCGATGACAGAAGCAATAGGCGGCCTTATAGCTAAGTGCGATCTCGTCCAGGCAACCAGGGGGCAGGGATTTAAATGACTTAGAGGAAGATGTAGTTTGATTCTTTAACTAATTAGCAAGAAATCTAAAATTGCAGGCGTATTTATAACACGTGGAAGTAGGTGAAGTACAAAGAACATTATATTATAAACGATTATTCCATAATTTTCCTAAATCATTAACCCCTACAAATTTAGAAAACATCAACAAAAATCTTGACGGACGCACGCGATCTTATTATCTCAAAAATTATATGAAAAACTCCTTCGTTGTGGGTAGAGGTGTTTTTTGGGGTATAATAGGGTATAATTAGTAATTGGCACATCGGGTGCGGTTAGCATGCTCGCATCCTTTTCAAATTGCGGTTTTTGGCGGACAACAATCGGTGGCCATATGTCGTCTAACGGACTACTTCCTTGGCGCATTGAGTATTGTTAAGGAACGTAAGCATATATTTCACTAATAATTGAAGGCTGCGTAAAATTCTAACACATAAAGGGCTGATTTTTGAAGTGCTTGGAAATAATTATTTAAAACAGGCAAGTAAATTTTCATAGAAACATAAGAGTCGCTTGTTTGTGTGGATGTAGTTTGATGATATGATATCAGCTCATTGCAGGGCACAGGCCTCCCCCAGTGAATCACTAGGGGTTTGGGGCCGTAATCCACCTCACGGGCCCAGTGCGGATTGATGAATCACATGCCCCATATTTTTTAAACCTTTCCCGCCGAACTAGTGACAATTTTAAAAAATCTGTACTTAAGTAGAAGATCAGTGGTACTGACCGAGGATTTGAACTCACGATCACGATCAGGGGAGGGGTCCCCTACCCCTAGGCTATCACCGCTCATTAAATTACGTGTAGTTGTTTATAAAAATGCGTTGACTGCTAGAAAATGCCTTTTGTTCGCTTTTTGTAGGTACACAATATACAGTGCAATGATGTTTAACAAAATAAATCAACAATAGAATTTTTAGATACTAGATCAATAAAGTGTGTAAGTACCGTTCACTAAAAGTGACAAAGAGTTAGATGTCAAATGGCACAGGTTCTCAACTAGTCGGAGAAGCCTGGAATTTCAATAAACATGCATACTATGAAATGGCTCATAATGTTTAAGCAGGCGCTATCACTGCACTGCGAATGCTACTAACTAGTGATAACCGTAGCCGAAACTATCGGATAACCGAATTAAAAAATATTTGAATCCGAAATAAAACATTCGGATGTTATTACAAATAATTTTACACATTGCTGTTAGGGGCGGAATTTAAATGAGGTGAGTTTTAACAAGTTCTTGCCGCTTGCATTTGATTTGATAGATTTTTCGTTCGTTCTTTATGAGAGTTCTTTATGCAATTATTCCGTGTTTAGTTTTATTTATTTTAGATATTTGCATTTCTTAAAAAGTTCATTAACTAACATTTCTGTAACCGAAACCGTATCCGAAACCATACCCGAAATAATTGCATATCTATTTCTGCAACCGAAACACCGGTTTCGGTAATACCTATTGTATACCGATACAATAGGTACATCCGTATCACTCGACTAACTAACTCTCTACTCACTTACTCTTCCAATTTACTATATCTACATTATATCCGATTTGGTGCCAAACTCGTTAGAAAATCTTGCAAAAATATTACACTAAATGTTCTCAATTAATTTATCAGTCGAAATATCCTAAAGCGTAATACATCCGATCCCATTCATTCCATTCGTTCCCCCACAATCATTCGGTCAATTTGACAATGGCCAGCGGCCCCTATTTTGAAAATATTTGCTTGTACCGGACCAAACAATTCCATCTAAGTGGATGGACCCCCGAATACAATTGAATAATGTCGGTGTTACGGTTATTATTTGTAATGCCGAAGGATATACGATGGGATTTCTTTGTATTCATATACCAATAGCAGTGGTGTGCTTTGGTTTCCAAACTATATTTTTTTTATAGAAAAAAGGCGGCAGACCAGCATAACTACAGTCTACCTGATGGTAAGTGGATATTGTCGTCAATAGATATCCACGATACATGCCAACATCGTGTAAGGTTTTGTGGTCCTGTCTAAAACGTTCGAACTTTTTTTTGTATTACATAAATATTTATTGAACGGAATATTGTCCATTTAATTCAACTTTCGTCATTTTTCTGGGAGAACCATTAATTATCCCATCGCTATAATTTTTTTGGGATTTCTGAGCGAAAAACCGATTTAAATGGTTTACACAGGCTTCCCTTGAATGTAATTTTAGTCCATTTAGATAATTTTGTAAAGAGCGGAATAAATGATAATCCGAAGATCCTAGGTCTGGACTGTATGGAGAATGCATTAAACTTCCCAGACAAGATCCATCAGTTTTTGTTTAGTGATCAACGATATATGCGGTTGAGCATTGTCGTCGTGAAATATGGGGGCTAATCTTCAAGTGCTTGTTTCAATTTTACTAATTGCTGACAGTAGGCATCAGAATTAATCGTTTGACCATGTGGCAAAAGCTCGTAACCAATGCTTTTCCAGTCCCGCCATACACATAACATGACTTTGGGACTATTTGTGATGGCTCACCTCGCTTGGACCAAGATCGTTTTCGAACATTGTTATCGTAGGTGATCCATTTCTCATCGCCTGTTACCAATCTCTTCAGAAATGGATCGATTACATTTCGTTTTTGCAACATCTCGCATATGGAAATTCTATTCACCAAGTTTCTGTCATTTAAATCACGCGGCACCCAAACATCTAGCTGTTTTACAGAACTCAGTTTATAAAGGTGGTCCGAACCTGTTGAGTGGTGAATGCTAAGCTTTCCGCAATTTGATGACAACTTATGTGTCGATCTGCTTCAATTTTTTCAATGATAACATCAACATTTACCTAAATAGGACGACTATAGCGAGAAACAACATTCACATCAAAATTACCAGACCTGAATCGACTGAACCATTTTTTTGCAGTAGTTTTAGATAGAGGATTTTCTCCGTAAACACCACAAATCTCTTTTCGAGCAGTAGAAGCTAGAAATTGTAAAACATACTTATCTAATTTTCTCCTTCTTAACTTTCATTGCCGCCATTACAAAAAAATCAGCTGTCAAATGGTATATTATCACTTACCCGCCAGTGAACAGTGTTGCCAGAAATACAGTACCTATGCTAAAGTCATACATTCAAAAAGGCCGCGAACTTTTCAGACTTCTTATTATATAATACATATGTCAATGACATATGTCATGAAAAATAAAACCTATTGTAAAAACTGGTGGAAAAGATTCTACTCTCGACATTGCACAATTTGATTTTATCTTTTGGGTTATTGCAGTAATTTGGTTGACATTGTATAAAAAAGATGTTTATAATCGATTGGAAATTGTGAAGAGCACTAACAACAGTAGCCATAGCCCATGACTTCGACTGCGCTAGCGTAGTTTTAGCGTAGAAAATTATTAGTTAAATGGTAAGCTCTGTTTATTTGCTCTGTTATCTGTTTATTATACACGCTCCAGACGAATAGGTTATTACACTGTTTATTTTAGTACCGATTTTAGCATGGATTTAGGTTCTCCGAAACAGGATTTATCTGTCGGTATAATCGCAATGCGATATTGCGGTAATACTTACATCTTGCGGCTCTCTACTTTTATCCAAGTGTAAAATTTCATGCGGTAGGTACCATACAAAATGTAGGTACCTACTAAGATCAATTATTTATCGTGTTACCGTGTTGCGATATTACCGGCCGGTATATCGCATCTGTGTGGAAGAACTTTGGACTACCATCTAATTCGTCAAAATTTGTTTTAAATTCCAATTTTCACTCCCAATTAATAAAATTTTCTAAAAAAAGAATTAAAATACTCATTGTTAAAATCAATTTATCCATAGTTCTGAAGAATCGCATAGTGGTAATCAATTGAAAAATTCGTCCAAATCACGGTGGCACCGACCGGAATTCGAAGTCATGAACTACACGTATCTGACACGTGTATTCCTTCGAACGAACGACGTTCGAACTTCATTAAAGTACGTAGAAAGTTTTTTCGCGTAAAATTAAGATCAACCGGCAATTACCGGCAAACAAGTTTACATTTATTGTAAAATTACAAGAGCACCCTTGCACTGCTGCATACCGTGTCATATCGTGTGTTACTACGCCATAACTGGTCATCCATCGCCTCAAGATCATATAACAACTTGAAATCTTCATACTAAAGGAATAAAGCTCAAAATGATTTTAGCTCTAACTCTGAGAGACGCTCTTGGCTACGTAATCGCGCGTCATCGCCACGATTTCAATGTAACGTCTGTTCTTTATGTTCTTCGAGTAACAAAGGATGGTTTTGGGAGACATTCGTGACTGTTTGTAACATTTGATGGTACCGTGATAAGTTCTAAAATACCTGAGAGAAACGGACGCATTCAGAATTGCCAATATGCCAAGTGGACACTGTCGACCAGGCCCGGCGATAAGGCGGGACTACGGGTACAACTATAACAGACCCTGGACGTCAGGGGGTCCTATGTAAATGTTACATGTATATATATAATCAATAAGTCTCTAAAAATCGCATTTGTTTTAAGACTACGTATTGATTATTGATGACTAATTATTGATAACTCAGAGTACCGGACCCCAACATTTCTGTCGGCGGGCCTGCTGTCGCCCATCAGTACTTTATGAGATGACCCAGAAACTATGCAATAAAAATTCAAGTGATGATTTTCATGTGCCCATATTCTAATATAGAATACAGATCAAATATACAAATCTGAAAATAATTAAAATTCACATAAATCGACAAACTAACATTTTTTTTAAATATATTCTTTTTTTCGTCTATTCTGCTATACACGAGTCATGCTGATCTTTCCACCTTGTTCAGATGACCGTGTGACGTAAAACGCTGGGTGCTATATTTCATTTATTAAACTTTAATACACAAAGAAATATTGTACAAAAGGCGGACTTAATATCAAGTGGCATTCTCTGCCAGTTAACCGTTGGAAAACTGTAATAATAAGGCAATGCATCGTATATTTAAATAAAACTATTTTCAAATGAAAACCATCCTTTTTCCTTATTGTACTACGACGCAAAGTACAATCGTCACTCGTGCGTATTGGACAACAAAATACTATTTCATTTTCATAACAATCATTAACTGGCCATGAATGATTCTAACAAGAAAATCGATTTTATAAGGCATCTAAAGACCTATTAAAATATCAGTAGCCCAGTCATTTTAAACAAGTAATCACGCAATCTTCCCAAATAATTCCAGTTAGCTGAATTTTGTCATACATCTCTATAATAGTGTTCTAAATCGACATATAAAAAAATCGACATTGATATCACGTGTGCCTCTTAAGATATTCTAGGTCAAAGGTTACGAAATACAGTTTTTCGTGAGAATCTCGCTTTCTATAAGGTGAGAGGTTATTACAAAAAATATAGATCGGATAATTTCCTACAAAAAAGATGCTGTATATTTTTTTTTATGGAACGCTGAGAGTATTCGGCTATTCAATGGTATTTTCTCCATAATACCCTCTTTGGCAAGGCGCATACTTTACTACCTACTAGGTACTCTATGTAATAAATTTAACTTTATTACAGTATCTACGTTGTAAGTATGTATATAAATGGTTGGATTTCCTAGAAAAGAGTTCCCCTCCACCATAAAACCTCGAGTAGCAGATGTGCTCCTTTGTTTTAGGACCCATGCGTGTATACTCGTACCTGCGATAGTCTCATGTCGTTGTTGTGCTGTTTAGCTTTACCACCTACTACCGCAGCAGCTCCACAGCATGTTTATCGAGTGTACTATCAAATACAAACTTGGCTGGGAAGAGACACTGATCCTGATCGGTGGAGTTGGAAAATAAAAAACAACATATTGAAGCCAGTTACACTATTGTTACCATCAGCCGATGGTTTATTAAATACAATGTTTTATAATTGCGCAAAAGATTTTGGTGGAAAATGTGGATGCAGAAAAATCGGTTTAAATGCTCTGCAGTATGTGGGTATTGTCATGATCAGTCACGCTTAAATTAAGTGATATAACAGTAGATACCGATGGCTTTGACATAGATACCGATATAAGTCCACTAGATATGTTAGTACAAACTATGTTAGTCCACTAGTTACAAATGTATTAGAGATAGAAAATGTAGATGACCAAGATATTCAGCAATTCACCACAATTGAGTAATAAGAAAATAGATTTCAATACATAAAATTTACCTCCGAGCCATAAAAATTTAGATTTTCCCAAAAATCAGTATTTTGTGACCTTTGACCTTGAATATCTCAAAACACACACGCGATATCTCAATGTCTATTTTTGATATGTTGAGAACACTATTACAAAGGTGTATGCCAAAATTCAGCTAATTGGGATTTTTAGGAAAGATGAAACCTAAAATGACTGGACTATAATAGACAGACCATCTATCTTGAAGGAAGTCCAAAAGATCACCAACAGTCGATAGAATTAAAGTTGAGGAACCACACATCCCCATTTAGTTTTTCAATTTTCTTAACTAAATTAATTTCCATAGAGTCAGAAAGATAATTTCAGATTACGAGGTTAATTCTTTGATAAACTATATCGCCACTCTCGAATAGATGGCGCAACAAATGTTGGAATTATAACATTTTAGCCGTCCTGGCGACATCTCTTGAGGAGTAGCGGAATTATATACTATTTTTTATTTTAAAGGATTCAGTAAATAAAATTGCCTATAATAACAATTTACTCACTATAACCTATTTTATTACTTTATTTGTTTTTAGTTTATTAGATTTATATTGTGTGTCCCCGCTTTTCAATACGAAAGACATGTAGGTATAGAATTTTCCGTATAATGAAAATTAAACAAATTAACGAAGAATACCTTGACGATTAGAATCATCATCATCATCATCATCATCTCAGCCTTTGGACGTCCACTGCTGGACATAGGCCTCCCCCATTTCCGCCATTTAGACCTATCGGCAGCGACCTGCATCCAGCGGGTGCCCGCAACCTTTATGAGGTCGTCTGTCCATCTAGCAGATGGACGTCCTCGGCTTCGTCCGCCGGTACGTGGTCTCCATTCGAGAACCCCTCTGCCCCATCGGCCATCGGTTCTTCGAGCTATGTGCCCTGCCCACTGCCACTTCAGCTTGCTAACCCGAGAGGCTATGTCGGTCACTTTAGTTCGTCTACGGATCTCCACATTCCTGATTCGATCACGTAGGGAAACCCCGAGCATAGCCCTCTCCATAGCTCGCTGTGCGACAGTGAGCTTATTTATGAGGCCCATAGTCAGAGACCACGTCTCGGTGCCGTAGGTCATCACTGGCAACACACACTGGTCTAAGACCTTCGTCTTCAAGCACTGAGGTATTTTGGACGAGAAGACGCTGCGTAGCTTCCCGAACGCTGCCCAGCCGAGTTGGATTCGTCGATTGACCTCTTTCTCGAAGTTGGACCTACCTAGTTGGACCGTTTGGCCTAGGTAGACGTACTCGTCAACAACTTCGAGAATCGAGCTCCCAACTGAAACTGGGGTGGGCACGACATGGACATTCGACATGATTTTCGTCTTGTCCATGTTCATTTTAAGGCCCACCTGTTGGGAAACTCGATTGAGGTCTCCGAGCATTGTGCTAAGATCCTCCAGCGATTCTGCCATAACCACGATATCGTCGGCAAATCGAAGGTGAGTGATGCATTCGCCATCAACGTTGATGCCGAGTCCTTTCCATTCCAGGAGCTTGAAAGCGTCTTCCATCGCATTGGTGAAGAGCTTCGGAGAGATAACATCTCCTTGTCTCACACCCCTCTGCAATGGAATCGGCTCCGTGCTCCCTTCCTGTACTCGGACTGACATGGTGGCGTTGTTATACAAACACTACAACACTTCGATATACCGATAGTCAATATGGCACCGCTGGAGGGACTGTAGCACTGCCCAAGTCTCGATCGAATCAAAGGCTTTCTCATAGTCCACAAACGCTAAGCATAACGGCAAGTTATACTCCTCGGTCTTCTGTATAACTTGCCGCAGCGTATGGATGTGGTCTATGGTACTATAGCCTTTTCGGAAACCGGCTTGTTCGGGAGGCTGGAAGTCATCATACCTGCGCTCGAGACAATTCGTGATAACCCTCAAAAACAGCTTATAAACATGGCTCAGAAGCGAGATGGGCCTATAGTTCTTCAACAAGGTCTTGTCGCCTTTCTTGAAGAAGAGCACCACCACGCTTCTGTTCCGTGCCTCCGGCGTAATACCTTCGAGCAAGACGGAATTAAAGAGCTTCTGAAGGACTTTCAGTACCGGTGTTCCACCCGCTTTCAGAAGCTCTGAAGTGATTCCGTCCTCACCCGGCGCCTTGTTGTTTCTAAGCTGTTTGAGGGCCATCCTAATCTCGTACAGGCTGATGTCCGGGATGTCTTCGGTATAGTGTCCGGTCAACTTGGCTCTTGGGTCTTTGGCCAAGTTGCCAACAGGTTTAGCGACCGAGGTATACAACTGTCCATAGAACTTCTCGATCTCCCTCAGTACCTCTTGTTTGTCGGAAGTGACACTGCCGTCCTCCCTCTTCAGCTTCGTCAACTGGCTCTGCCCAATAGATAAGTCTCTTGCGAGCACTTTGGAGCCTTTATTCCGCTCTATCGTCTCCTTAATACGATTAGTATTAAAGAGACGGATGTCGTGTCGCAAGGACTGGTGAATCCGTCTATTGAGCTGCCGATATGCTTCCGCGTCATCAGGAGTCTGCAGTGTCATCGAACGTCGTTCCGCCAAGAGGTCGGTGAGCTTTTGGGGTCCATCTCTTCGACGATGTCTGAAGAATTTAGACCCCACCGTATGGACAGTTTCTACCAACCTGTTGTTGATATCGTCCACTGCAACGCAATCCTCTAGGCAATCGAAGCGATTTGACAATTCAAGCTGAAAGCTTTCGGGATCTTGTATGTGGGCAGCAATAGGTCGGAGCGTAGACTTCATCAGGCGGGACCTTTCCAACTTGACGTTTATATTCAATGTGCCTCTAAACCATTCGGTGATCACTACCGGTTTTCACCCTGTGGATCACGGAGACATCATTGAATATTTGTCTCTTTGTGGCCATAATGAAGTCTATCTCATTTTTAACGGAACCGTCGGGGCTCATCCTTGTCCACTTCCTATGAGGCGGCTTCTTGAAGAAAGAGTTCATCATAAAGAGTCCCTCTTTCTCAAGAAAGTCGGCCAGCCTCTGGCCCCTCTGGTTCCGGTGCCCACATCCAAATTGCCCCACTCTCAACTCATCGTCGCCTCTTTTGCCCAGTTTCGCGTTGAAATCCCCCATAACAATATTGTAGTGTGTTTTCGAAGCATGTATGGCTCTACTAATGTAATCATACATTGCTTCCACTTCGTTATCCGGGTGTGCCGAGGTCGGTGCGTAGACCTGTATGACCTTCAACGAATATATCTTGGATATTCTGAGTATAAGGTACGCGACCCTGCTCGACACACTCGTGATGGCTACAACATTATTTACGAGGGACTTGTGGACGATAAACCCGACACCACCTTGGGACTGCTGGTCGCCCTCCCGGTAATAGAACAAGTTGCCGGATTTCAGGGTTATCGTGTCCTCCCCCTCTCTTCGGATTTCTGATAACCCTAATATATCCCAGTGCAACTTGCCTATCTCCTCTTCCAGCTCAGCGATCTTCTCGTCTGTCCTCAAAGTGCGCGTGTTGTAAGTCACCAGTGACAACCTACGTCGGTAATCCGTTTTGAAAGCCTTGGTCGTTCGACGGTGGAATCCCGCCCGGAGATTCTTAGCACCCTTGGCTCCAGCGCTCGACCAGCGCCCGTCGTCCACGCCGGTGTTGCGACTGGAGCCGCCGGGAACTTGGGGCCGTTTTACGTTTTCTGCCATAAGGAGGGGGGGGGGGGGGGGTGGACCGTAACCCGCCGCGCTGGTCCAGTGCGTGGTGGCGGGTCGCCAGAGCCTCGTTCGTTGGTCGGCAGGGTGCACCACGAGCCGGTGAGGTTGGCTTGGGTCCCAGAGATGTAGGTTGGGACCCCTTACACCCCCTAAAGAATACTAGAATACTTACCAACGATAGAGAGACGATTAGAATACTTACCATAATTATGAGAATCATTTATTGCCCTCCTGTTCGAACGCGCCCGAAAGAAGTTTCTCTCGTAGTTCCTATTTTGATTAAATTATAGCTAGCAAAGCAACCTAAGCTGGAGGCTTTAGGGTAAACGAACAGTGATCAGACCAAAACTGCCCTCAAACAACTTCATAACGAAAGCGCAAGTGACATTATATTTGGAAGTTAAAAATAAACAAAGAGAGTAAACAATGGCTAGGCATTTTGTTTTATCCAAAACTGCGAGTTTCTAGTTTGATTTTAAATCAATGAAAATTTTTATATTTTTTTTTACATTGTTCATGTTGCATTGTGCCTTTTCTTCTAAGGAGAACGCCTTCTAAGGCGGAAAGCAGTTGATAAGTTAAAAGGGCACAGTTCAAAAGTTAGTAAATGTTTGAATTTTCGTTTGAATATCAAATTATCAATTTCTATTAAGCTATTGAGTATTGAAAGACGTCGTTTTTTATTGTAAAGTGATACGACGCGTTCTACATCTTATTTAATCTGGTATCTGGTATTCTCTTTTGTATATCTGGATTTATATACCTATCTATATTGTCCTCCTTAGGAAAAGTCGTTTGTGGACCGCCTGTTTTGATGATAGCTCAACACCTAGGTATTAAACATTCTAAAATGAGAAAAGGTATATTTTCATTTTGAGACGCCTGAACAATAATACGTAGACTAAATGTTTAACATACTTTTATTGCTATTCCAAAGTACAGGGCGCATCAGATCAGTTTGGAAACATTCCGAAAAGCAAAAGGCTTGTAGGTATACTAAGTACACTGCATTATGCCATTTCCATTTCTTTATTTTCTCGATGACAGCTCACACACAGTGGTCGATATAACTTTGTTCTAGCGTCAACGCCTAAAACTCCGAACAAAAATTAGGCACCAAGACGTCATATTTCATTAACAAGGTCACGTCAGACAGAAAGCAATTTTAGGGATGTAGTTAGTCGATCGACTGTGTTTTTATTATAATAACTTGGAAATGTTACAATCAAAATCGACTACTAGAACATACGATTTTTTTTAATCATTACATTACTGGCGGTTTTTATTACTATTAAATTAGTTTTCATTTATTGTAATGAAAATACAGTCATCTTGTTTCATAATTCCACATAAAATCATGATATATATATATATATATATATATATATATATATATATATATATATCATGACCTATCGATAAACGTAACACGATAACAGATCCGATATTTTTTTACAAAATGTAAGAAACTAAGCTACTGCCGGATACTTTTGTACAAATTTATTAACTAATATTATATTTCATTACAAGATGTTACACGTGTTAATTCTTGATTGATAATGCCAACTTCTTTAAAATTTTCGAAGCTGTTGTAAAATAAGTAGGTATAGGTAGGTACTCGACAATGAAACGAAATAATTATAATGACAGGTAACCTTTATTTATTTATTTTAATCAAAATCTGATGAATCGTCACTGTCACTCGATGAGCTCTCCCCAACATTTATTATAAGTTCCTGTACTTCTATATTATCGAATGCCACATGAATTTCCCAATCCGACGCTATAATGTTTTGGGTTCTTCTCACAATTTTTTCCCAGTTTTCGGCAGTTACTTCCGCACATGCATTTTTTAATAAATCTAAAATTTTTTAGTAAAAGGGGGATGGGTATTGTTTCGAGCGGCGTGTCCTTTGATTTGTGCCCATATTAGTTCTATAGCATTGTACTGGCAATGATACGGCGGAAGTCGAAGAACCCAATGACCACATTCGGCAGCTATTTCGTCGATAACATATCTTTTAGGGAGGCTTTTTTTCGATTTTGAAATATTCACTAATTGTACTTTTAATAAAGTATTATCCACATTTTCGCCATGACGTTGGAGCCAGTCAATTATCTCTTGTTTTTTATTGGCCTGCGTCGGCATTTTATCAATTTGTCTGGAGTGATATGTAGCGTTGTACATAATAATTATCGACGGTTCTTCCAGAGATTGCACCATTTCTTTAAACCATCCTTCGTAAATCTCCGCGTTCATTTCTTCGTGGTAGTCCACTGTTTTCTTGGATTTAAAGGCCAGTAAAGCATCTGACATGAATCCTTTCGTAGACCCTGCATGGCATATGATGAGGCGTTCACCTTTTCCCATTGGCACTGAACTAGTGGAAGCGACGGTGTCGTCAGTCCAGTTCTTAGATACTGTGTGGTTTGCATTTAACCAAGTCTCGTCAGTGAAAATAACATTTGACCAATCTGATATCTTTTTGGCTTCGCTCAAAAATTCGCAGCGAGCCATAGCAACGTCGTGACGCTCCATCAATATTTTACGTTTGTCCGATTTTTTATAACAAAATCCAATTTCTTTCAAAACCAAGCTTAATGACGATTTTTGGCCATGGAACAAACCACATTCACGTAAAGAAACAACAAGTTTTTTAAGTGTTGGAATTTCTATGCGCAAGTAATAGTCATATATATGACGGCGAATAGCGTCAGCGTCGAAGTTGTCAACCGATGTCACACGACGTGGTTGGCGTTTTTTCTTCGGCGTACGAAGCTTATTTTCCTGCATGCCGCTTGTACCGTAAAGCTTCGGTAGTAATTTTTGAAACAGCAGGTCCACTAATTCCTAATGCGGCCGCAACACGCTCTCGCACTTGCGACAGTGATAATAGCGGGCCACCATTTTGATACTCTGCTTCAAAGTAATTACGAACCTTGATCACCAGTTCTCTCGCCTGCCTTTTCAGAACAGATCCTTTCGGCATTTTGATATTTGACAGCTGGGCAGCAATCAACACGGAGGAACACAAAATACACAACGTAACGTATGGATAATGTGAAAAAACTCAGCGAACAGAAATGTAGTGACTAGCACGACCGTCTTGTTGCGAGTGACAGATTAAAACAAACACAAAATGGCGGTGGGCCATTGAGTGTTCCCACCTTGAAAAAATATATTTGAATGTTTTTGTTGTATTTGTCTTTGTTCAAAATATAATAAATATATTATGCGATCGATATCATTACTTATTTGGTCACAACACTACAACTATCAAATTAGAACTGTCATCGAGAAAATAAAGAAATGGAACTTATATAGTTTAAATTGCTTCAGAGTTAAATTCAAAGCTTTTCTCAGCGACGTTCAGAAAAAAATTGAAAACTACAACACTGTAACTATTCCTTTACAGCTTGATCTTTGACTTGTACTGCAAGTAATATTTGACTATTTGAACTATTCTACTGATTGTAGCATAAAAGTAAATATACTTGTCTCTCTCTACGTATTATATATCTATATATATATATATATATAAGTGTGTGTCTTCTCGATTACATTATATTTATCAATACACCTTATAGGCTTAAAGAATAATTGTGTCCATCGGCGCATACCGCTGTTACACCCGTTCACGCTTGTTGTAAAAATGGTAACACTGTGTGTGTGTCATAATAAAATAAAGATGACTACGTAAACGGCGCGGGGGTTGTTTGATTTATCAAATAAGTGAAAGACAACTAAAACATGGGTAGTCACTATATTACCATAATGTTATTTAAGTTTATAAAACCGTAAAAGAATTGTGTAGAGCGTGGAACCGAAATTGTTAATAATTATTTGTTAAGTTTTTATGACTAGTTTTTTTCAGTCTACCCTTTTTTGCGGCGGTTCTCACTTTTTAAGAATATCTATCACGTTTTTCACTTGGAAATCACATCATACCGTAACTTACCATCGGCCTGTGTGTAACATTTGTTCCAATAGCTCACCTTTATAATCTCTATGTTTTTGTATATCCTATTGTTTGAGTTCGCTTGTTAACCTTTTTATTAGACTATTTAATCATATTTTTTTGTATTTCCTATGTACTCGCCGTTTTTTATGAAATCTCTCAAACTACTTATCTTCTTACTCAAACGCATTACTTATCTTCTTGGCATAAATAAATAACACTAACCGAAAAC
Source organism: Sesia apiformis (assembly GCA_914767545.1). Classification (NCBI taxonomy): domain Eukaryota; kingdom Metazoa; phylum Arthropoda; class Insecta; order Lepidoptera; family Sesiidae; genus Sesia; species Sesia apiformis. The sequence continues at coordinate 6,066,732 of OU611968.1, forward strand.
AATAGATAGGTACTGGCTGAAAATCACTTTTCGTCTTAAAAATCTAAAATTGAAAAAATGATTCGACCGTATTCTGACAGGACGTCAGAAAAATCTACGGGGGCGTCCGGATGAGTTGTCTTCAGTCTGCCGACGAATCATGAAGGCTCGAAGTAAACGTCACAAGCCTGTGACGGGGGTTTCCCCGGGACACGTCACCTCGGCCTCCATCGCTCCAAAACCCTCGACGCTGACACACCAATGCAATTCCGTCGTTCTGTTGGCACCGCCGCTCTCGCCAACCGCCGTAGCTTCTAGTCCGCCGCTCTCTGGGCGCTGGTGCTCCTGCTGGTTTTGCGCCTGGCCGCCACCGCTTCGTCTGACAGCCGCTGCTTCTGGCTGGCGGTAGTACTGCTTTCCGTCCATTCGGTCCGTCTCAGAGCGCCTCCGCTAAGCGCCGGAACCAAAGTGACTTGTACTTGGTTTCTGCGAGCCGTGCCGTCTTCTTTGGACCAAACTTCAGTGGTTGTTAGGTTTTCTACTTAGCTCTCCTGTGAATCTAGGTTTTCTTATAATATATAACAATTAGAACAACTGAACCTCTTTTCTTTTATAGTTAACTATCACAGAATTAGTTTTATGTGTGTTACACAACTGCTGGATATAGGCCCCTCTCACGGCTTGCTACCACATCTTAGGCTCTTAGGCTTAGCCTCTTCTCGTCCAGCCATTACCGGTAAACTTCTTTAAGTCATCGGTTTACCTGGTCGCAGGGCATTTCCACACTGCGCTTTCCGAGATGGTTCAAGGACTCGTCTACTGCATCATTTGTCAGACCTAGAAACACTATTAATGAATACACTATTAAATACCTACCTACAACTAAGTTCATTAGATAAAATCCATGCAAAATTATGAAATTACATTAAATCCATGCAATCCATGCCAAATTGTCAAATGAGTGTAAAAATGCAATAATTACCTAAGTGCAATAAATGCAATCGAGTGCAACCAATGCAATAATTACCTAAGAGTAACAAATGCTCTAGATCAATAATAGAACAGAAGTGACAAAGAATTTTGTGTGCTGTAGAAGTGCTCTACGCCTTGCATGTGTGTATGTGCGTGGGACCCCTCACAGATCGCAACAAACACTAATTTGTTAAAACTGACACCACCTGGTGGTATGGCTATACGTCGCCTTTTTTTGAACCACTAGTCGCAAGTAGGGATCGCAAACCGGGGTCCCGAATCTCGAAATTACCGAAATACCGGGCCGAAAATAACTCGATAAAATATCGAAATCGGATTTTTAAAAACTTGTATATTTGATATTTTCGGTATTTACGTCTTAACATACTATTTTTAAATTCATAATCATTAAAGCGCTGTTCTCGTTAGGTGTTTAAAATGCGTTTGTTAGTTGTTGCTTTTGTAACCATCTGCACTCCGAATTGAGCGATAAAGCATTAAATATATTGCCATTCTTAAAATCTTATTAGGAATTTACATTTAAAGAAAAAATACACCAACAATTTTTTTTTATGTTTATGATGTGATTTTTAAAATAAATTTAAAATACAGTCATTTTTTTATGGAAAGAAGGTGGCAAACGAGCATACAGTCCACGTGGTGGTAAGTGGATACTGTCGCCCATAGACATCCGTGATACATGCCAACATTAGTCCAAAATGACAAGCTTTGGCACGCCCCCGGATGCGCTGCCGACCTTTGTTGATGAAATAATGGATTTGGAGAAAAGGTTGGGGACGTAGGAAGGGATAGGATGGGAATGGGCTCTGGCATATCTCACTCACTACCGAAACACGTACATACATTGGGGAATATGATAAAGTGGGAAATGCAGTACATTTCGAGGTATCTGTGAGAGAGGGGTAACGAGGGCAGTCGAGTGCGCCCAGCGGCTGTTGGATTGCAGCGTGCACTCTCCTCCTCTTAAATCATTTCTATATTACTCATTCCTACTTAACTACTTGTTACGTGTTAATATAAAGTAAGTCAAAAAATAATAATACTTAGCAATTAAACAACTTTAACGGTTTAAATCGCGTATATTTGACATTATTTATATCCCGACGTTTCGAACACTTTGCAGTGGACGTGGTCACGGGGTGACTAATTGATTTTATTTGTCACTTGAGTTATTAAGAAATTATTTGGACTACCGTCTGAAATTTTTTGAACTACCGTCTGGATTTTTTAATCATAACATTCCCTATGCACGCAGTATTCACTCACGGTGTCCAGAGGTCTTGCAGTATTGCGTTGGCCTTGGGATTTAATTAATTTAATGACTGGATCCCAAGCCGGTGGTACTTGCCAACCATCTTCTCTATTGAAATTTGGGTGTTTCTTGATTTCAATAGCCTCGCGTAACATTCTTGGCATGAATCGGGTCTCTCTAGCGAGGATTTGTGGATTATCAAATCGAATGTAATGGTTGGGTTTGTCCAGAGCATGTTCACAAACTGCAGACTTGGTCGAGCGTCTGTTCTTCATGTCAGCTATGTGTTCTTTTATCCGGATACCGATCCTCCTCTTTGTTTGCCCAATGTATGATAACCCGCATTCACAATCAAGCTTGTAAACACCTGCATCTTGTAGGGGGATATTGCTCTTGACCGGTCTTAAAAATTGGCTAATCTTCTTGTGCGGCTTGAAGTAAGTTTTAATTGAAGCTCGTCTTAAGATATTGCCAATTTTGTCAGTGATGCCCTTGATGTATGGTAAGATGGCAGGTTGTCGCTCAACTGTAGGAGGCTTGGGGCGGCTTCTGTGACGCATTCGTGGGAGTTTGTGATTGTTGCTTCGCAGTACTTGTTTCACATGCAGAAGCTCTTCCTCGAGGTGGTCAGTGTCACAGATGCCGTGTGCTCTCTGTAACAAAGATTTGCCTACGGTAGCCAACTGACATGGATGGTGATGGGAGTTACCATTGAGATATTTATCTGTATGGGTGTAGTTGTGTAGGCCAACGCAATACTGCAAGACCTCTGGACACCGTGAGTGAATACTGCGTGCATAGGGAATGTTATGATTAAAAAATCCAGACGGTAGTTCAAAAAATTTCAGACGGTAGTCCAAATAATTTCTTAATAACTCAAGTGACAAATAAAATCAATTAGTCACCCCGTGACCACGTCCACTGCAAAGTGTTCGAAACGTCGGGATATAAATAATGTCAAATATACGCGATTTAAACCGTTAAAGTTGTTTAATTGCTATGTATAGTAATCGCGAAAACCTAAGAAAATATAATAATAATACTTATTGTTATTTTAGCATCTATTTCATTTTGTATTTAAAAATACAGATTAGATAAAATACGATGGTTGTACAATAAATTTTGTTGTACGATCGCAGTTTGGGGTTATGAGTATAAAAATATTTTTACCACTGTGTCATCGATTACAAGACAATACACGTGTATTTTACTGTGCTGTGTTTGTTAACTTAATTACAGTAATTGTTTGAAAGTTTCGGCATGGCTATTTTTACAAACCGCGATTATCGAGCAATTTTCTATTACCATTTCAAGCGTAGCCTAAGTAGACAAAAATGTCGATGAGATTATTTCGGTTTTAGATCAAGAAGCACCATCGCACCATGCAGTACCTTAAGGATTATCGAACCCTGGTATTTGCAGTTCAAGCCTAGTGGGATGGGAATGGAAGACGATTCAAGGTCAGGCAGACCCGTGAAAGTGTTGAAGATTTCGATTAATTTCGATTCAAGTGTTGAAAAGCCGGGAAACGTAGCTCATGTAGAAAAAGAAACAAAGATGACAGGCGCGTTACCCACCGATAGTTCAAGGAACTCTTGAATATTCCTGTAGAATAATAAAATTTTATTCGAAACATTATATGTAAATAATACTTTGCAACCTCAACGATCAATCAATCGTTTGTTCGGTACAATAATTAAATTGTAAGCAGATTAGAGTTTCAAATAATCACCGCAGTTTATTTAAATGTTCGAAATTTAATTAAATTGTGATAAACTGTTAGTGATTTGTTAATAAGATCATTTTAATATAGGTACGGTAGGTACTGGTAGAATATTATTATATTTTAAATTAAATATTTATTAAACTGATTAACACTTATCAAAAAAAATAATTCACACGTTAAAATATTTTGTTTCCTTTAAAATATCTAGGTAAATGAATAACAAAAATAATAGACAACATAACATTCCATTCTAAAATTCTCATAATTGCCAATTGTAAGTAATTTCTATAATTTTTTAACTAAAAAAAGTACCTACATCTAATAAATTATGTAGGTATATTTATGTAAGTATTTTATATTGGTTAACCCTCAGCGGCTAAACTAATTTCAACAAATTCATTCCATTTAACGTCGAATAGTTTATAAGCCAATTTCTTCTGATCTGCTGTCAAAGAACTGTACCTTAGAGAGTTCAACGCCAACTGCTTCAGCAAACGCAAATCATTTAGTCTACTTGCCACACCAACAAAAGCTACGTAAAAATCTGTAGAAAGAGGATCAGCTTCCCATAATCCTGGATCATCACTCGACAACACCACTGGCAGATTTTCCGCTATAAATGTAGCTAGCGGATGATTCCGAATGTCACTCACCAGAGAGAGAACTGAATTTGACACCACGTTCACTTCTACACATATATCTTTCTTTTTTACTTCCGCTTTAACAAGAGGATGCTTCAGCAAAGCGTACCCATGGCCGATTCTCTTTGCTTCAAGGACCACTGCATCCACCAAGTTCTCATCAGTTAAAGTGCCGTACCAATTCGTTTCACCAGCATGGAAGTAGTAATCCAAATCTTTTACTGCTTCTAATTCTGGAAGAAATCTGACAAGTGGTTCTCCAAGATCTTCTTGACCAACGAGGTCGAATCCGGCTAAAAAATCTGGAAATGATGTTTTTAAATCTTCTGTTACAAGTAAGGCTTCTTCAACGGTTTGTTTATCTACATGCCTTCCTTGAGAATAAATCATTTTTGCACCAAGGAAGTCTGGATAGTCCTCGATGAATGTGTCGACAATTCGCTTCGAAGTATTCATGAAGTCACGTGTATCAGTCATAGTACCGTTCAAGTTATATAGTCCAGTGTAACCGCTTCTTACTTCCACGTACATTATGTTGTCATTTCTGAATTCTTTCAATGATTCGTAAAAGTATTCTTCCCAAACCGGCTGGTACGCTAACAAAGGGAGGATAATTTTGAAGATACGAGAAAAACGTGTCCACATAGTGTTAACATCAGAACGTTTCTGGCAAGAATCTTTATCCAGCAATGTGAAGTTTCTTCGTAGTTCTTCGTCGAACTTCGTAACATTGATCAAAGACTTTCTCAAGTCACTCATGAGCATCCAATTCATCTCACATTCATCAGGCGGTGTTCCCAAGGCAAACTTAAATTTTATCATCTTCTCCAAGCAGACGTAAAGATGTTTTTTATAGGTGACATTAACGAAAAAGTCTGGACCGAGCAAACTGCTGGCGTGGAGGTGAAGAGCTGCTCCTTTGGGCATCTTTCTTATGAACTGATAAACTTTTGAGTTCTTTATCGTGTCCTTATATTCAAAGAAGCTGTGAGAAAAGTTGAAATATTCAGGATTATCAAACGTATAGTCCAGTTCCCTGAACTTCCACTTCATTAGTAAATTATTTAATCTCAATTCTTTATCATTTAATTTCATTTCTCCACCTATAGACATTAGGATTTCGTTTTCCAATACTTTATCCCTTTTCCTTTCATTATTCACAGTCAATTTGTACATATACACTGACACGAGACAATATAACATTAAAATAACTATTTTATTCATTGTCTCTGTAGTTGGAGACACGCGACTTCGCACTGTGTATATGAATGCCACTAATTGATTTTAACACTACAAATAATGCTCATTTGTTACAGTACAAATCTATATGACGTCATATAGTCCTACTCATATACGAGCGTGTAAAAACAACGAATCGTTGTAATTGTAAGTTGTAAACGGCGTGTATGTCCATTATATTCAGACGTATATTAGATTAGTTAATAGGTATGAGAATTAAAAAAGTCGTTTTAACAACACAGTACAATTATGAGTTTAAAATTACATAATGTTATGTAACAGGAAAAAATAAGTATATTATACTAGCAAAACCCGGCAGACGTTGTCCTGCCTGTGTTACCTCTGTTATTTATTTACCTCTGTATATAAAATTACAAATTATTCTGTTTTGCCATCAATATGATTTTTGCGATCTGTTGAACGGTATAGAAGTTGATGTGCTGCAGCGCCATCTAGTGGCGAGTTACAACAAAGTCGATAGCTCGAAAATATTCTCCGTGCTCAAATACCTAAGTATATCAATTTTCATGGCGATCGGTTAAACAGTATAGAAGTTGATGTGTTGTAGCGCTATCTAGTGGCGAGTCACAACAAAGTGGATAGCATAAAAACCAACCCCATGAAAAAAAAAATATGTAAAAAAAAAAAATTGGAACCAGTTTAAACTAAGTACCTATTTTGTATAAATTATCTCTTAAATTAATAGTTTAAGGCAATTTACGTACTGGGAGGAGCAGTGTAGGTAGAAAGACGACTCGTAGAAGTTCACCAGTAGAAGGATGAGAAGAGCCGAAGATCGTGTCTGGTGGTGACCCTTGGGAGAATACTATATCCAACAGTGAAAAGATATAGGCCGACGGTATGGTATAGTCAATAAGAATATATTCGGCAAATTGTTACAGTATGTAGCTACACAATAGCTAGTTACAATAGCTACACTGTGGGGTTGCTACGTTTGTCGTTGCGACACGAAAACATGCATTATCGTATTCGACGATACATACCCTATATCCATCTATTACCTATGTATATAGGGCCAAATGTCCTATCGTGAACCAGGCATATAGAATGAACCACCACGATAGTTCGAAAACGCGACGGCCAATTAGTGCCAATAATGACGACACAAGTGGGTTTGAATCCCTCCCTCGCTCATTAGTTTACGGCAAGATCCCGCAAGAGTGAGAAGACAATTTTAATAAAAACAGACCCAAAAAGTAAGTTTTTTTCACAGATTTCTTTCTTAGTTTGTTGTTTCCAGGTGGAAGATAATATTATGTTTGTTATTGCACTACATTATACATGGATTTCGTTTTCCAATGCACCATGTTTCAGTTAATCAAATCTTCATTAGACTGTTAGAATTTTGAAAATAGATTAAAAAAGAGGTGTGTCCTACATTGACCCATGGTTCGTTGTGTACTACTCGTGCCTAAGGAGCCACAATGGCACACAATGGTGTACACCTATCTGACTCATTGTTTGTAACTGTTCTTTTCTTAAGATGGCAAGAATCTAAAAGCAATTCACCAAAAAAGGGCAACCATTCGGCTGTCAATATGCTGAAAGGGCGACATTTCCGAAACGGCGTTAGTATCAGAAAAATCGCAAAGGAATGTAATATTGCCTATTAAACGTTGCGTTATATTGTAAAAAAATTAAATGTCCCCACCGGAGATCTGGTGAATATGAGCCTGATACCAAATTACGACAACCATAAAATATTCACACCCCATCAAGAGGAAGCATTGAAAGAATTGAACATTGAAAATTACCAAGAAAATCTGTTGAAGACGACTATGTATTGGTTGTTTTGTAATCAAAATTAAAATTTATTATATCGAGTCGTCAATGCACATAAATATGGAGTTTCAAAGGTACCAGAGGATGAAGAATAAAGATAATGTGAAGTTCTACGTGCCACTAGAACATGATTTAGGGGAAATAACATTACAAGACATCAATATGATTTTACCTCCTAAATAAATGGGAATAAAAACCGCAATTCCACCTACAATTTCCACGTCCGTGTTACACTTAGGTACGATTCATATACGATCATTTCAAGTACGATGCAAGATCATTTCACCTTCTCTGTACGTCTGGGGCGTGATTTTGGTATCTACAAAGAAAATAAGAACCAAATTCACCAATCTGTCTAAACAAACACAATGCGGGAAATAGTGATCATGTGACCCCCATTACCCGAAAACAACATAACAAGAAAAAAAATGTTGTTAAAATATAATAAAAAATCTGGAGTTTAAATGTTCATTAACTTCGTATTTTTGATGATCAATCTTACATTAAAAATTGGTAAACTGATGAGGAGTATCATATTTTGTACCCACCTATTATTTCGTACCTACACTAGCAGAATAATATCAACGAAACGAGAAAACAAAAAAAACTCCGCACTGGAACGCGCAGCCACAACTGAGCAAGACTGCGGCGGGGCCACAAGGGGCATGTAGCCAACTGTTGACATCGTATACTCGCGACTATTAAACGTTTTGTTTAGTAATTCTAAATGTGACCACCATTGCTCCATTGTCCCCTACACCTCGACGTGCAGTATGAATCAATTCTTATTTTTTCTAATTCACTTATTGTAGAAAGTATAGGAAAAATTAAAAAATACCTTGAATGCTAGTTTGAAGCCCGATAAATTCACTAGCTACTTGAATAAAATCAGTCATAGACGACAAAAAACTAAGATGTCATAGGTTTCCGAAATTTATCTGGTTCATTGCTGGACAACTTGTTGAACTTCTATTATTATTATTTATCTATATATATATATATATATATATATATATACTCCGATAAGACCACTATCGTGTACGTAATAAGGATTACATTCGTTCTAGATGTGTCTACATACTCTAAATACTACTACATATGTCACTTAAAAGTATAATAATTTTCCAAAGCATGTCAAATGTCACGTTTCCTTAAAATAATTTTATGATTAGTTTTAACGCCTGATAGCTATTGTCAAGCAATATGTTATTAAAGCGGTAAAATTAAATGATATACAGGTAAATTCTATAACAGGTACATTTCTATATTGGTAAATTACTCGGGGGTATTTACTTAAGTATACAAGATTATACAAGTACAGTCGGCCAATGATAATGTTGAGCACTTCAATTTTTAACTTTTCCACTTTAATTTTGGAACTTAATCACTGTCTGTTCTTTCAACCGAGCCAAACGCGAAATTGCTCAACAATTTCTTACCAGTGGCGGCTTTAGAGATGTACGACCCCTGCGGCCGCACAGGACGCCGAAGATTCGGAGAGCGCCTTGATTTAGAGTCGCTCTACACTGCAGAAGACCCAGACACAAGACAAGGGGGTGCACCTACCATACAATATCGTCTTGCTACTTGCGTGCAAACAAAGCCGCTACCATAACCCTCAGGAACTACACCACCTTTGAAAGAGTAGACTCGCCAATCCGCTTGGCTAACGTGGCGTTTTCAGGCTATACATATGAGTACATACATCCCTCGTGCACAAGACAATGTCCATGAAGAAGCCTTGTATGCATTGTATGAAGAGCATTGTATAATAATAGGGCTGATGACAGTGACATTTGTTTGCTGCTAATGAAAATTGGTATAGTATTCATTCCATAACATCACTAATTGTTGACTGCAGTTTCGCCTACATTGACAGCTATAAAAACAATGTTATGACTTGTTACGTCCCAAATACACATACACGTACTCGTATACTAAATTTTGTACCCATTAATTTATTGAAGTTATTATTAGGTAACAAACAAACCAACTTTTGCACTTACAATGTTTTCGCATTTATATTTGATTTGATTTTTTTTTATTACATTTTAAAATAGGTTATTTATATTTGAAAATCGATTTATTTTAAAATCGATCATCGCTGAACAAAGAACAATTAAAGGTCACGGGCCATATAACTTGACAGGTACGAGTATTATTATATTTATTAAAAACTTCATTACACAAGTAATTGTAGAAATGGCGAACTTAAGAGGCCGCCTAGACGATCAATTAATTATATTGAGCAATTTTACTGATTGCGCAATGTTTTTGATCGTTTAATACGTCCGTAGTTTCGAGCCAACGACGAAAAATTAAACAAAAGAAAAGAATAAAAGGTCAAAGGTCAATTATCTGTGTGTATTGAAACTCGTTTAGTTCCAAGGTCCGAAACCCTCCAGTGATTTTCTAGGAGAGATATGTGCTCTGCAGTGGGACGTTATAGGCTGAAATTACACAATACATAAATAATACACAAGAGAACAAAACGAAAATCACAGAGCGGTGAAAATTATGTACCTAAGTGTTATTTTAGGATTAAGTAGGATACTCAAGGACCTACAATAGGCGTTGTAAACTATTCCCTGTGTCTGCTCGAGCTTACTATTGTCAATTTTGACTAATGTTTAACTGACTGGGAATCGAACCTGATAACTTTTGCACAGCAAGTAGAGTCGCTACTGTTGTTAGACGGAGAACTGCTTATTGGTCATCGCCATAACAGTCAATCACGTAGTATGACAAATTCAAGAAAATCCGAAAGAGAATATTTTTTGATATAAGAATAATTTTTTGGTCAGAACCTATGTAAATACTCAATCATATTCATATATGTACATTATTTTGGATATTAAATTATGAGACAGTATAAGTTGCTAAGTATAAGTATTTTATGGCCGCCTGATCATGGTAAACTGTTTTAATTACTTAGCTAATAAGAGTAACTTAAACAGTCAAACAATCAATAAAATTCTAACTCTAATTCGAACAGATTTTATATAACGGCGTGATAAGTCCCTACTCGACAGTTGTTAATTTAAGACGTTGCACCGCTTTGTAATAATGGAATGACCTCACATAAATTTACGTAAGCTACACCAGCATGTAGTAACACTGGTAATGGTAATGCATTCACCTTGAACCCATATTTTTTTTTTAGTGAAACCGTGCAATTGCATCTTAATTTATTCTCCGTTAACGGGAAATATCAATCGAGTAAGAAAAGCTCTTATGACGTTGTGAATTAAGTCTATATAAATACACTCGATATAACCGGCCACGGTTCAGTAGTCGATGCCGCGACGCCAAGTATGAATGTCATAAGTTAAGTGACCCTTTGATACGTCGACAGTGTAAAAAGACGATTACAATGAATACCTTTATAATTTACAGTGCAGTGTGTTGTCTGTTTTTTGTTAAACCGTTTGACGCAAGACACCTTTTGGACAGCTACTTCAACGACAGAAACAATATACTTGAAGAAGAGTCCTACCTTTCGCTTGGAGGGAAAATAACCTTGAACGATGATGAAACGTTAGCCAACGAAATCCTGATGGAGTATAAGCGAAGGGAGATCAACGAATCCTTCCACAACCCTCAGTTCTTCAACTTCTCAAGACATTACTTCAGCTACAAGCATGAGATTGCAAACTCACAGGTGTACCAAATCATCAAGCGAATCCCAAAAGGAGCGGCATTACACGTCCACAGCTCTATGATGTTAGGGTCTGAATATATAGTTAATCTGACCTATCATGACCACTTGTACGCTTGTTTCGCAAACGACGATTTAAAATTACACTTCGCAAACACTGTCCCCCAGCGTCCTTGTCCCACTAAGTGGGACCTCCTCAGTGATCTAAGGAACGCATCTGACAATGTCGCTAGTTTTGATGCGAAACTGAAACGTTATTTCACATTATACACAGAAGACGAGAATGAAATTGTTACGGATGTAAACACTGCTTGGATTAAATTTAATAAAGTATACCGCACGATTAAATCGTTAATATCTTACAGACCAGTGAGAGAAGAATACTTTTATCGATCATTAAAGAACTTCTATGACGACAATGTGATGTATATAGAGATAAGAAGTGGATTGCATTCGTTGTACGAACTTGATGGGACGACCCACGACAAAATGTATTTAGCAAAAATGTATCAAAGGATCACAAGGAAATTCATGAAAGATCATCCGGATTTCGTCGGCATTAAGCTGATTTTGACGAGGCATCGTTCAGCAGATGTGGCTCAAGTTCGTGAAGCTCTCAGTTTAGCACTCAGATTGAAGAAGGAACTGCCAGATATGTTCGCCGGCTTTGATCTTGTAGGTCAAGAAGATTTAGGAAAACCTCTGAAGGAATTTATACCTGTTTTGGCAGAAGCAAAAGATGAGATAAATTACTTCTTTCATGGTGGGGAAACGAATTGGTTCGGAACGCCAACTGATGAGAATTTACTAGATGCAATACTTCTTGGATCGAAAAGGATAGGTCACGCATATGCGTTGATGAAACATCCCACTCTCATAACAGCCGTTAATCAGAACGATATTGCACTTGAAGTGAATGTGATATCTAACGCTGTGTTATCTTTAGTACGAGATGTTAGAAATCACCCATTGGCTACTTATTTGGCTCTAGGTATGCCTGTAGTGTTATCCAGTGATGATCCAGGTGTATGGGATGCGGATCCATTGTCTCATGATTTCTACGTGACATTCGTTGGTGTGGCGAGCAAGCATGCAGATCTGCGTATGCTCAAACAATTAGCAATGAACTCCATCAAATACAGTGCGCTAGACGATGCCGGTAAAGTAAAATTATTCGAAGTGTTTTTCAGAAGTTGGGATAAGTTTGTTAAAGAGGTTATCACACACTATACCTAATTAGAAATATTTATAAAATTATATTACTTAAAAAATGTTGCAGGTATTTGTGTGGTAGGTATTTTAGTACGTGCTCAGAATTTAAAATTATCTCTTGATCCGTCTATAGATAATGAAATATGTGAATATATTTTCTTTACTATAAATTGAAATGCAAATGAATTAGACTAAAACCTTCGAATTTTTAAACATGCGATAGGTATTATCTAAGCATTGACTTTGCTTAAGATTTTCTAACTTACATTTCGTTGTTCTATCGTCTGACCTATATAATGTAAAATATGTCATTTTTTTAAAGATTTTTAAGTCTATTCATAGTTGTCTATCGAGACAGATATTGATGTGGAAACTAAAATCAAGAAACTGATCCTATTCTCAGGCAATTTCATAAATTAATATTAACCTAAATAGCTTAAGTAGATAATAATTGAAAGAGTAATGAATAGTGCAATGTATTGTTGTTAGTATTTAATTTAAAATTAGTGGTTACTTTTGATTAGAATTATTAATAAATGTATAAAAGCAGCATTCTTTATATAAGTTGCAATTGGACATCAAAATACATTAATAAAACTGAACATTCATAACGATGATGTTATTATCTTGGAACACCATTTGACCTGAGAGATTATTTATTATAGGTTAATAATATAGCATTTATTATATTATCTATTCGACGATAAACGTTTTATGTAAAAATAAAATATGTTTAAAATTTTTGAATATTTATGCATATTAATATGTCGGTATTTAATACCTAACTACGAGTATTACAATAAAGTGCATTGTTATATTAACGACAGAGGTATTAAAAGAGTACTTGATTTCTGTAATTTGTTTTATTACATACTAGCTGAGCCAACAGACGTTGTCCTGTCCAAATTTCAATAATATAATAATTTCAATAAGTTCATACAAAAATCACATAGAAAAAAGCACTTTCAGTTTTTCCCGAATTTTCCGATTTTCCAGGCAACTTTTTCAATTTTTCTTTCCCTAAAAACCTTATTCGGACTAATACGGACATTTAAAAAAAAATAGCCAAATCGGTCCAGCCGTTCTCAAGTGATGCGCTTACCAACGAACAGCATTTAATTTTTATTTATATACATAGATGAATATACCTACATACCTACATGCAAATTTTTTTTTTGAACATATTAATTTGTCGTGAGAAATGCCACATAAACCTATTTCGGCCTTTTAATTGTTTTTCACGTACCTAATAAATAAATTAAGATATTCTGTTTATCAAGAAATATGTACATATTAGGTATACCTAAATACATACATATTATACTAAAAATTCATATAAATACATATTTTACAAGTCGTATTTGCAATAAAAATGTGTAATTACATTTGTGCAATTTATTTCATTTATTTAATCATCAGACAAAATTGATCCATAATAAAGTATCAGTGCTATAAAAAGTGTCCTACAAAACTATGTTAGTGCAACAAACAAGAAATTATATTAATCATTTCAATAATTTCTATTCAGATGTAGATCAAGTACTTAGTTCTTTTATTTAAAATCAACATGCAAACGAAATCTATACTAATATAATAAAGAGAGAGTGCGAATTTTGTGAGTTTGCGTGTATGTGGAGGGTAATCTCCGGAACCACTGCACTTATTTGAAAAATTTTTCAACATTTGAAAGGTACATTATTGCAAATGGACATAGGCTATATTATATATATTATGTGCAAAAAAAATGCCGGGCATGCAACGCATGCCGGGCACAGCTAGTGCTTAATAAAAGGGGTCATATTTCTCCGCTGTCGTCTTCAGGATACTGTTACAACTGGCCGGTACTCTAAATAATAGAGACGCGATTTTTTGCTCCCCGTAGCGTGAAATCCATCAATGCTCGTCTGCGCGAACATGTCAGAGGCGCTGTAGAAGCTCGGCGGTCTAAATTACAAAAAAAGTTAAATAAATACGCCAAAATGAATACCAAAATGACATATATGGAATGCGCTAAATCGCAAAAAGTTATATAAATAAATAAATGAATAACACCACACTCAAAGTCCCACACTAGGGTTCCCTGTGTCATATATGGACTAAATGACATATATGGAATGCGCTAAATCGCAAAAAGTTATATAAATAAATAAATGAATAACGCCACACTCATAGTCCCACACTAGGGTTCCCTGTGTCATATATGGACTAAATGACATATATGGAATGCGCTAAATCGCAAAAAGTTATATAAATAAATAAATGAATAACGCCACACTCAAAGTCCCACACTAGGGTTCCCTGTGTCATATATGGACTAAATGACATATATGGAATGCGCTAAATCGCAAAAAGTTATATAAATAAATAAATGAATAACGCCACACTCATAGTCCCACACTAGGGTTCCCTGTGTCATATATGGACTAAATGACATATATGGAATGCGCTAAATCGCAAAAAGTTATATAAATAAATAAATGAATAACGCCACACTCATAGTCCCACACTAGGGTTCCCTGTGTCATATATGGACTAAATGACATATATGGAATGCGCTAAATCGCAAAAAGTTATATAAATAAATAAATGAATAACGCCACACTCATAGTCCCACACTAGGGTTCCCTGTGTCATATATGGACTAAATGACATATATGGAATGCGCTAAATCGCAAAAAGTTATATAAATAAATAAATGAATAACGCCACACTCATAGTCCCACACTAGGGTTCCCTGTGTCGTGGGTTCAGAGACACATAAAGAGACAAACACGCACCCAGACCCGACCATACATTACTTTTTTTAAACAAATATATGCCCGACCGGGACCTTTTACATAGCAAGCAAGGTCACTACCAACTGTGCCAATCGGTCGGCTAATATATGACAGATATATTAGCCAATGTCTATTACAAATAAGTGATTTGCTATAATTTGTAAAATGCGATAACTTGTTCGTTGCAATGACACAGTACCACATACCACCCCATCTCCTCCCGCGGGTGTTGTAACAGGCGGCGACCAAGGGATAACAAAGTGACTATCATAAGCCCCGAGGAACTATACCACCTCTAAGAGAGTGGACTCGCCAACTCGCTTGGCCAGCGTGGCCAAACTTGGCAAGCGTGGCTTGTATGTGCGAGGAAAGTATACATTCCTCACACATACAGGACACTGAACACTAGGATGCCCAAGTCCAGCAGTGGATAGTGGATACTAAAAAGGCTAAGTATGGGAGAAATGCGGTGGTACTATTCTATTTAAAGGCGGCCAATATCGCACGACACACACACGTAGACATAAATAACATATACGCATTAATATGCAGTTAACCGGTCAATACAATTGCACGCCAACTGCGTTCTTTGCTTTTCTGTGCCTCGTTTGTTCAAGTCACAGACTATAATAAAAGTATATATAGACGGTGTCTCAATAAACAAAGAACTGATGCAGCTTGCGTGATGTTTTAAGTGTTTAATTTTTTTGTCATTGGTCGGAATTTAAGCGATTTGTATAGAATATGGTATATGTATATGTGTGTGTGTGTGTCGTCACTAGATTGAAAGGAGATGACGTCTATACCTAACGTTTTCAAAGTATTTATTTTACTATTTTTATGGATCAACCTAAATCATTTTAACCGCATTGTGTGAAGTCAGAACAATTAGCACTAATGATTGTACAAATTGACACCATTCTACCGTTATCATAACATCTGAGTGTTCGCCATTTGACACCAATTAGAGCAGACACTGTAACGCGTGAAGCCATAAGTCGGATACGCTCGTGATGTGTGAACGTAGCTTAATTTTAATGATCGCGAACGATTGCAATAAGAGTGTAACTCATTATTTTAGTTTTTTTTTATTATACCAATCGGATTTTACTTAGAACTAGCAACCCGTCCTAGCATCCTTCAAGTGGTACAATAGACTCGGATCGCTGTCTTTTTTCGATTACTAATTAGTAATTACCATACCGTCAGCCATACCACTGCTGGATATAGGACTCTCCTAAAGACCGCCACCACACACTGTCATCCGCTCTTTTCGTCCAGCCACTATCGACGACTTTCTTCAAGTGGTCAATCCACATGACCGGAAGGCATACGTTACGTTTCGCGGTACGCGGTCTCCATGCGAGGACTCGTCTCCCCCATCGGTTATCGGTCCTGCGGCAAATATGGCCCGCCCACTACCCCCTCAGCTTGCTGATCCATTGAGCTATGTCGCCAACCTTAGTTCTTCGGCGAATTTCTTCCTTACAGATTTTATCCAGCAAAGAAACTCCGAGCCTGGCTCTCTCCATCGCTCGCTGAGCGACTTTGAATTTGCGAATCAGGCCTGCCGTCAGAGACCACGTTTCGGCACCATTGGTCATAACGGACAGCACTCACTGATTGTAGACTTTCGTCTTCAAACATTGTGGTACAGGCGATGAATAGATGTGACGTATTTTCCCAAACGTTACCTAACAGCATTTGTTGGTCTTTCGACTGAATTTGGACTTATCTAACTGGATTCACTGTCCAAGATAAACATATCCGTATACAACTTCTAGTGAAGCTCCCTCGACACTGACCGGTCCAGGTCCGACGTGTTCATTGAACATGACTTTTGTCTTGTTCAGATTCATCCCAAGACCAACAATGCGCAAGGTCGCATTGAGGCCGTTTAGCATCCAACTTAAATCCTTCAACGACTCTGCCATGATAATGATGTCGTCCGCTAGTTATTAGTAATCAAAAAAGAATTATTACCGCCTGGTTGTATTCTCTTTTTGTTACATTGTTCCTTATTTGTGTCACAATGTAACAACAATTATAAGTACAATAAACAGTTTTATCTATCTATAGCATGCTGATTCTACCTATAGCTAGAGTTAAATTTTACGACACCAGCAGGAAAATATGGGACGGTAAGTACTATTCTAAAGCCGGCCGACACCACATGAATATTTTTATTTGTTTATAGCGGGGGTTCATGTAACTAAACCAAAATATGTGCTATACATAAAAAATAAACAAAAATTATGATTAACCCGTTTTATTCGGGTTCTATGTTTGGCAATCATCATGTCCGACAATGTGCAATAGTTTCTTAAATAAATAAATATTTAAATACGGGTTACGCAGCTTTGTCAAGCGACAACTAATTAGTGTGGACGTGATCAAATCGTGCGCAACTGTGAAAATTCACGCTACTCAGAAGCTACAAGCAAGACGTGACTGAAGAAAATAAATGTCGTCTTATTCATCCGTAACACAGTATACAAAGAAAGAAT
The DNA here is from genome assembly GCA_914767545.1 of Sesia apiformis. Taxonomy (NCBI): domain Eukaryota; kingdom Metazoa; phylum Arthropoda; class Insecta; order Lepidoptera; family Sesiidae; genus Sesia; species Sesia apiformis. Next base: position 6,084,519 of record OU611968.1, read on the forward strand.
GATGGCTACTTTTGTATGAAACCTGGCCTGGCCACCAATACAATTGTAATGTATGTCAACTTATTGACTACCTAGTGTTACCATAAATAAATATTTTGTTTCCCAGATTAATGGGGTATCTAGAAAAATGGTGCTTGGTAAATAAATGGTATCTAATAATCCTCTATAACGGCTGGGTCATGCCCGTAAACCTTTGGCGTGCTCAGATGGTCTCAGATTAAATTAGACACCCTGGATAGAAACCAGCTAGCTCCCAGCTCCACAGGATGCACCAGCTAGGGCCCTGTACCGTGGCCGACTGTGCTTCCGCTGGTGGTTAAACCGTCTCTCCCTTATACATTTTTGAGCTACTTGTAATGCAAATATCTCAGGTAGATACTTTCGGGCCTTGTCATAATAAAAATTGAAGTTTATGTTAAAAGCGTTCATTTGATATTCATGTGGTTTTTATTGGATATACCGGCCAAAATGACGCATCACTCTTTACATTTGGATATATCTTCTACTTTTCTTCTATGGCAATAGCACAATTGGCGAATTTTTGACGGCAACTCGAAAGACAAAAGACAAAAGGGTCACTATTTAACATTTTTTTAATGAAACCCAGAGAAATTGGCACTTCGGGAGCGGGAGGGTGTACGCTGAAAACTCAAAGTGCGCACTCGACTTGTTACCTCTCTCTGTTACAGAACACTACCGTACACTACTGCTTTTGCAACGTTATCCTATTCTATTCCCTCAAAGTAGGTACTTACGTGTTTTGGTAGTAAGCGAGATATGTCTGAGACCATTCCAATCCCATCCTATCCTAACCCTCCCCATTTTCCCCTCTTCCTTCAAATCGTTTCCTAAATATCCAAAGGTAGGTAGCGCAGCGTAGTGTAGCAAATTTTAGCAAAAACGCTGTGTTCTGATATAGACCAGATGTTGTAACCAGTTTTTGTAAAAGTTTAATAGTACTTAGCAGCGTATTCCTGGACGACTGTTGTGGTTCTAACTCATCAGAAGGCGCTGCTGTACCAAATTAACAACATCGAAACATACTTTTAGAGTTCATTACAAACATAATGTAACTACTGAACCTATTAATAATTACAATTTATTCTCTAATTATTATATTAATTACCCTTGTTTATTATTTACGTTTATTACGTTTAATACTTACTAGTATATAAAAGGCATTAAGGTCTTCTTTTGTAAATAAATAAAGGAAGTCATTTTTTTACAGTCTATCCTTTTATTTAATTGCATTTTTATAAAATGTAAATAATAATAAACAAATAAAACTTTACGTTTATTCCTTCATGAGTACATACAGACAACCAATACGGGCAGCCGATTGCCGTGGTTTCAAAAAGTTAACACATTTACTTAAACCTCTTAAATCCTAAATGTAATCCTATATGGTTTGGAAATGACACCTGTAGATGATATCATTATTATTACCAAATTGTTAAGCTGTCCGATTGTCGCTAATCCCAGTCTCGGTATAGTTCCAACAACAAATCCATCGCGGATGGCTTCATGCCAACCGTATCTACCCTCTAATAATATAATTGGTTCGTTAATCGCTTGAACACCGACAAATCGTCTGTGACTGTCGACACTTGCGTGACACAAAGAAACGCAAAGGAATATCCATGACAAAATACTTGGAGAATTATTTAATTAAGTTACTTGGGGGAAAATGCAGATGGCATTTCATAATGGTCGAACTAATCGTATTTTTATTTTAGCTTTCTGGTGATCTTTGAATTTTGATCTTAGTTTAAATAACTTATAGGTACCTACTTACTGTACTTATGTCAGAATATGATCGATCTACTCGTATTTATATTTTAGGTTTCTTATAATCTTTGAATTTTGATTATAAGTTTAAGTATTTAGAGGTACTTAAAGTAGGTACATGAAATGTAGAGCAAGAAGACCTTTGTATGGTTTTGACAATTAAATCTATACATTAGTTTTTAGTTTTTCATATCTAATTTCACTGTAATAATGTTGAAAACCTTTTCTCAGTTGTCAGTAGGTACTCTTTGGCAGTCTATAGTTACATTTTAACAATATTAACAGTTTGATTACGAGACTGTATCACAATGAACGCATTATGATGCAACTCACATTTCAACACTCGTATTGCATCTGGCTAAACATCCGCTATGAATAAGAAATGTATTAAATACATACAACAAAGTAGTTTTAGAAACTGTACCTATAGCAACAGTAGACATTACAACATATTTTGTAATATATCTAATTAAATCAATTAGATTATAGAGCCCATTAAAATTATACTACTTTATCTTATCTAAAACAAAAGAATACATGATACTAAAAACGTTATTTAATATAAGTAACGGTAGATATTTCAACAAATACATGTTTGGTAATAAATTAACAAAAAATTTATAAGTTCCGGAGGTGCTCGTATACTCGTTTTACAACTCTCTTCCTACCTTATCTTTTACTATGGAGTCAATAAACTTCGTCCACTGTATCTCGAACGCATGAATAGCTTTGTCTTTATTTGATAAAGAACTGTAGTATAAAGAGTTCAAGGCTAATTTCTTTAGTAGCCTCAAGTCCGCATGTCGACTGGCAACACCAACAAAAGTAACATAAAAGTCATGAGATAATGGATCGGCCTCCCAAACACCTGGATCGTCACTAGATATCACCACAGGCAGACCCTGTGCGAGGAATGATGCAAGCGGATGGTTCCTCACGTCATCCACGAGTTTAAGCACAGCATTTGACACTACATTCACTTCTATCGCAATGTCTCTGTTCTTTATTTCTTGTATCAGAACAGGATGTTTGGCTATAGCATATGCGTGACCGATACGTTTTGTACCCAACAAAATAACATCGAATAGGTTTTCGTCGGAACTCGAGCCATACCAGTTGGTTTCCCCAGCATGAAAAAAATAGGTTAATTCATTTGCCGCATCTTGTAATATGGGTAGGAAATCTTTGGTAGGCCATCCCAAATCTTCTTGACCGACTAAATCAAAACCAGCCAAAAAGTGTGGCATTGTTCTCTTTATTTCTCTAGCTATTTTAATATATTCTTTAATAGTACCTGCATCTACTTTCCTAAGTGGGGCATAAATGAGTTTTGCTCCGAAGAAATCTGGATAGTTAAGCACAAACTCGTCTACGATTTTCTTGTATGTTTCTGCTGTCGCCACGGAGTCGAATACACTGCCGTCTAAATCATAAAGTTCTGGTAAAACACTTCGAATTTCCAAATACATAATATTATCTTCTCTGCACTCCTTTAGTGTATCGTAGAAATATTGCTCCCACACAGGCTTATAATAAAGAAGGGGGCCGGTTGTTATGAAATATTGTTGAAACCTACTCCAAACCTTGTTGATATCAGTGTAAACTTCATTGGGCTCCTCGATTACAATTGTAAAATGTTTTCTAAGTTCAGCGTCAAACTTTTTCACGTTACCTGAAGAATACCTGGCATCTCTCATTAACTGCCACTTGGTTTCACAAGGTATCGTTGGCAACTCTTCTGAGAAACGAAAATGTACATCGTCATTAACAAAGCACACGTATAAGTCATCCCAGTAGGTATATTTTAGGACGTAGTCAGGATTTATTGCCCCAGTGTCGTGTGCATGAAGAATCGCTCCCTTTGGCATCTTTTTAATCAGTTGGAATAGCTCTGTATTCTTTACTTCATCTTTCCATTCGAAGAAGTGTTTGGACAAATTAAACATCTGTGGGTGGTGGAACGCGTGGTCCAGTTCTTGATGTTTTAGCTCCATTATGTTTTCGTTAACCATTTGCTCACTATCACTCAACACAACGTCACTACCAAGCATCATATCGAGCTCTTTTTGTATGAGGTTGTATCGTTCATCTTCGATTTGAAACGCGACTTCACATTCTATAGAGAAAACTGAGAGTAGCACGCCAAGTAAACAGAGTAAGTAAGTCCACATTGTCACAGCAGAAATGATTCGCAACACGTAATGAAGGTTCTTATAATATCGAATATCGAGAGCAAGGTTGTTCTATCAAAGGCGACACCTTGCGCAGGTAGTCGGTAGATTGACAATGAAAAACATTACTACACGAGTACCTACTAATTTATGACTGATAAAGTACAAAAATTTAAATCTTGATAATAGTTATCGGGCTAACAAATTGTAATAACACGTGGTGGTTTGATTTATAACCGCGTTCGAATGGTGTTTGCAATGAGAACGCATTGTTTAGGTAAATACTACACGAGAAACGATGCATGTTATTATTATTATAAGTGCACGGAAGTGGTGAATTGGTGATTCGTGGGAAAACACAATATTTATTTTATTAAATTCTGTAATAATGCTTTCGGTTTTACAATCATAAATAAAATAGATGAAATAGGTAGTATAATAATACAAAATAATAATAATTGAAATTAATAACAAGCCTGGAGCGTGGTGTTAAGCAGAGCGGTTTGGGATAAAAGAGGGGAGGCCTTTGCTCAACAGCGGGAAACAAACATAGGCTAATAAAAAAAATAACAAGCGTAAATCAATAGCAATCTTTAGTCATGAAACCAAGTCAAATTATGTTGCATTTGATATCATAATTATCATTTATCGCTCCATAGGAATCTATTTATAAATGCATATTAACTGATTTCGAACGATATATCAGTCAATTTGAAATGAAGGATAATTAGTTCTAAAAATCATTTCTAAAAATATAAAGGATGAGTTGAGGATGATTTCGTTCGCGTGGTCTACATGAATAGTATGTACATGGTAGCCTATGTGTTAATCCGGATTACAGTCTACCTATTTGTCAAGTTTCAACGAAGTCGACCGACTTCGTTGAAACTGCCGTGATTGAGTAACACACATTTAAACTTTGACATTTATAATATTAATGGGATAAACTATACACTTGCTCTGTAAAGATAGGAATATATGTCTTCTTGTCTACGTATAGGTACATACACTTAAGAAATCTCTCATCAATATGAGAGAGTTTTCATTTGAAGATTAAAGGGCAAGGTGACGACACGCGAACCGAAACTTATCTCAAAAATGCTAGAAACAATTTTACTCCCGGAACCACAGAGAGTAAACACTTAGATTGGGCGTGACGTTTGGAAACTCAAGAGCGCACTTGCTCACTTTTTTGTTATCGCGTCACCGTAATCTATTATTTTATTTATTTATTAAGTTACACGAACAGAATGGTACATTTTATAATACTTACTCAATATATACCTATACTACTATAACATGGATTCTGTAACATACTAAAAACAGACGATGTAATTAATTATTCTTCGAAAGCGATAAGTACCTAGTGTAAGATTTAAATGTTTAAAACAGTAAATTAAGATGCTCGTCAAAATAATTTAATCTGTTTACTACTTAATGAACCTATATCTAAAATTTAATTACAATTACAATTATTATTATAGTGGAGTGTAGGCTTTCTCGGCCGGTGTCCATATTAATTGAATCTTCCGGGTTGGCCGAGGTCTTCTGGAATCTCTTCTCTTTCTTCCAAACAGTCGCCACTGAAGATGTCAACCGCAGTTGTTGACGAAACGTTTGGAAGAAAGAGAAGAGATTCCAGAAGACCTCGGCCAAGTAGCCCGGAAGATTCAATTAATATGGACACCGGCCGAGAAAGCCTACACTAATGGAGTGTAGGCTTTCTTTATAACATTCGAAATTCAAACGTTTATAAACAGCCAGGAGTGCAAAACTTTCAGTGTGCTCTAGGTATTTAAAACTATAAAATTATTACCTATTCAATTATTTTAAAATAAATAATAATATTTCGACTCATTTAATAAGATATACCTTAGGCCGTAGAACTTGGCTCTGTCGTTTGTATACTCTATAATAACAAGGTGTCAATTTGTGCCGGTTGCGTAAGCAGTAGATAGTGCAATATTATGTCTTAAGTAAGAAGAAAGCAATAGTCATGGTGAAATTGTAATAAGAACTTGTTTTTCGCAAAGGTTTTATGACGGCGAAGTGGTCATAGGGTAGATAATCTTCTCTTTCTTCCAAACAGTCGCCACTGAAGATGTCAACCGCAGTTGTTGACGAAACGTTTGGAAGAAAGAGAAGAGATTCCAGAAGACCTCGGCCAACCCGGAAGATTCAATTAATATAATACAATTATTATTATTCTTTTTTTATAGATAACCGCGGTATAGAGATTGCAATGGGTCCCGTCACATATTGGTTTGAAAGGTAATGAGAAGGCTGACAAGCGAGCAAAATGTGCGATTTCACAGGGTAGACAAATATATATTGCTCCTAGTTACTCGGAAATATTGCCCAAAAAGAAATGCCATATGCTTTGGAAGGAGTAGATATTTTGATGAAAAATGCCGAGAAAAGGGCATATGGTATAAAACCATTCAGTGTGAGCCTCCTCATAGACCTTGGTTTTCTGAAACCAATTTAAATAGAAAATACACTGTCTTAGCATTCAGACTGCATTCTGGACACATGCCACTCAACAAATTTGGATACCTCATGAAAAAGATTAGCTCTCCAAATTGCGATGTATGTGCAATTGTTGAAGATGTCCAACACTTGTTGGTGGAGTGTGTCCAGAATCAACAGGAACGGGAGGCCTTAGTGAGGGCTCTCGATGTGAACAGGAATGATGTTTGTATGTTCCATAAGATAGGTACTAGGAGAACCTAATTCACGAGCAGCATTTAGTTTGTACAGATTCGTGAGCCCTGACAAGGGCTATTAAATTGGTAAGTACATTAATGTTGTAGAATGTAAGTTTAGTGTATGATGGAACTGACATGTGACAAGGCGGAAAGTTCCTTGAAAAGAAGAATTAAAAACGGTCTAAAATTCTGTAGATATGAGTCAGTAAGTACACGTTTCTGATTTAGAAACACAATGAACCCGTATGTAATGTGGTAATTTTGAATAAATTATTGCATGTTAAAGCTGAGATGGATGCTCATACAAAGCAGTCACAGGACACGCGGACGGCAGACTATGCTACTGTAATCTCTTTTTATCACTTTCTTGAAATTTCTTTTCTGTTATGTGTTTAAATATATATGTGTTTGTCTTATCCTTTGTTTGTATCTGTGTTTGTGTTTAAATATATATGTGTTTGTGTTATTAGTATCCTATGACTGTTATCTGAATAGGTAAATGTATTATCTATGTATCTATGTGTTATATAGATTTCCAAAAGCATAATTATTGAACAATTTATTGTCTACTTATCAAATACGTATATTAATTAAAATAGGCATTAAAAATTGTTGATATTAGGCAAGCGAAGAAAAGGAATCACAATGCGAAGGCTAAATGGACATTCGTCCTACATCCATCTTCTGTGGTAGGAACGTACGTGGCAATTCGTGTCGCCGCCATCTTTTCTCTTTTTTTAACGAATGCGTACAGCGGGGCGGTACTGTGGTAAAGTGCCACTTAATCCGTACCCCAACCCTTTACATAAAATCAGCATGGCGGATGGGGATGAGGTCTTTGCCTTCCTTTTTTTTAAGTTTCTTCGATGCAATGCTTTGAAAACGAAACCCCCTTTAACAAGCCGCAAGTTGTAATTTACACCAGTTCGAAATGCTTTATAGAAATCTGTTATTGCTGTATAAAATTTGAATGTGCGAAGTTTGTGAGCTCAATTACATTTTTATCCGATAAGTCTTTGAATAGCTCATGTACAAATTTAAGTAAATTTACGATTTAATAGGCACCACACAAAGGATCATTCGCCTAAGGACAGATTCTCGAATGTAGTGAATACAGACGTACCTAAATACAAAATGACAGGTTAGGTTAGTAGTTTCGTGCATAACCAAAATAGGGATGGACGCCCTCCGTACCCACATTTTTCCGATGGTACCTATACCTACTGATTTCTGTACGCTATTTGCTAGAATAAACGAAAAATATAACCACTTTTAATATCGGAACTATATGTTGAGGATAATACACAACAAGTTGCGCTGACCATCTCAAGACTATCTTAATACTTCCCCAAAAGCTTTCTCAAAATAGTTTCATACCCATCTCAATCACTCGGTTGACTGTGCAGTTTTCTGTCGTTATGAAAATCTGTCTTTTTGTAAATTTGTCCTCACGCGAATGATCCTTCACGAATAGGTAAAGATTTAAGAGTGGGCTGTCAATTAATTATTGAGATACAATAATCCTTGTTTCTTCTAAAAAAATGTATTTCGTTTTTAAGAAATAACAACAGAAGTCTTGATATTAGAAGTATTATATGAATTAATATAAAAAAAAACTTCATTACCGTAACCTTTTCTCGTCGATATCATGTTAGTACATTAATGAAACTTCACGTACTTCATTCAGTTCGCAACTGACTTATTTTAACATATAAAAAAGTGAGTATATTTTTGCTGAGTCTATAGTAATCAAAACTCAGTGAATATAGTGATTTATCAGTGGGTCAGTGACCCTGGCGATGTCACTACAACAGTGATGTCAGCGTCACGCCGAATCGTAACACCGATCGATGTTCTACGTACTGTCGGGCGAAGCGGTTTCGATAGTAAACTGTACATTATTCAATTAGTGCCACCTAGACATGCGAGTCGTAAATAATGAGAATATCATGATGACGTGGTCGCCTGACAACAACAGTCAGTGCACTCGACTCGTGAGTTTATGTGTTTTTTGCGAACACTTAAAAATTAATTAAGACCTGACATTGATTGACCAACAAATACTTGAGAATAAACTAAAAAACTGCAGCCTCACGATATTTTATATACCTACGTGACTGAATGTACGTGACTCGGGTAAATCGTGCTTTAACGCGTAGTTAAGACTGGCTTCAGAATAAAAAATAATAAAACAGCCAAAAAATTAAATAAAAAACAGCACATCCTATCCCTTCCCATTTTCAAATCCGTTTCTCTAAATCCATTCCTATATCTCCAAAAATAAGCAGCGCATTCGGGGGCGTGCCAACTTTTATCATTCTGGACTAATGTTGGGATGTATCGCCGATGTCTATAGATAACAGTATCCACTTGCCACCAGGTGAATTGTATGCTCGTCTGCCGTCTTTTTTCCATAAATAAATGAGTTTTCCCACTTTTGTCGGGCCGTTCCAATTTTCGGGTTTTTATTGATTTACAAATGTCCCGATAATCATGTCTCGACAACAAGGCGAACTCAGGTCGATACAAACAATATTATGTTCAACATTTTTTTGACGGTACCTATAAGTGTACTCGGCTTTAGCATCCGACTGCTCCTAAATAAAGATGTCAATAAAGAATAATGACATGTTATAATTAATTTACTTTATCTTAAGTTATTTATCTTTATTTACTAAGAGCTGCGTTGAACAAAAAAAAACTTCTATGACGAATAAGATTTATTTATTTCTTAATATCAGAGAATGTTACATAATTTGGTTTCTAAGGGCTCGGCAACTATTAGATACTGGGTCATATGAATCACTACACATTCCCCGGTATATTTACATATGTACATCTAAATAACTATTATTATTATATTTTACAAAACTAGTACTTACATATTAATTTAAATGATGTTCAATGTATATGCCATAGAAATATGAAACCCAATTGAGAGTATTCATCAATGAGAAACAAGTTAAAAATACACTACGATTAGTACACAACTTGGTGTGTACAACTGATAATAAATATATAAATATTGTCAACATGTTTTAGTGCGCTTTATCGGCAAACCGCTTGGTCACGGGTCACCGCTCCCTTTCTCAGTATTCAATCGACGTCGAGTCGCGCGATACGTAGCGCCCGCGCACCCGGTGACCTCTCATCATGCGCTTATTACTCATAATACACACCATCTACTTTGTTTACACCACGTGCTACGCATCGGACCACATAAGCAAGCGAGCGAAACTACTCGAAGATGAATCCCTTCTAGCACTCGGTGGCGAAATACTACTCACGGATAAAGAAGCAGCTGTCAGCAATTGTCTCATGGAACACAAGTTCAAAGAGGTCGACTATGCGTTTGATAATCCGCAGTACTTCAATTTCTCAAATCACTTTTTCACTTATAAAGATATGATAAGAAACTCCAAAGTCTATAAGATCATTAAAGACATGCCCAAAGGAGCTGCACTGCATGTACACGACATGGCTATTTTGGGTCCCGATTATCTCATTAACATTACTTATTTGAACGACCTATATGTTTGCTTTGAAAAAGATAAGCCTCAGTTAAAATTTGCACAGATACTTCCAAAGCAACCCTGCGTAGAACAATGGCAACTTATGTCAAATGCCAGACGCAAATCAGATAATATCACAGCTTTCGATGCTAAACTAAGGAAGCACTTTACCCTCGTTGTAAAAGATCCTGATATCGAATACCCGACCATTAAAGACACTTGGTCAACTTTTATGCAATATTTTGTTACAGTTGCACCAATGTTGTCATACAGACCAATTTGGGAGCAATACTTCTATGACGCTTTAAAGAAGTTTAGAGAAGATAATATCATGTACGTAGAAGTTAGAAGCGTTTTGCCAAATCTTTATGAGCTGGATGGGACAGTTTACGACCAAGTAGTAACAGCTAAAGCTTATAGAAAAAGTATAAAGAGATTCATAAAGGATCATCCAGATTTTATTGGAGCGAAACTAATATTTGCGCCATCAAGATTCGTAAACATGTTTCAGTTGGACGAATATCTGGGAGTCGCTAGAAGAATAAAAAATGATTTGGCTGATACTTTCGCTGGCTTTGATCTTGTGGGACAAGAAGACTTAGGAAGTCCTTTGATAGAATTTGAGCCCCAACTAACAGCAGCAGCGAAGGAGTTCGACTACTTCTTTCATGCCGGAGAAACGGATTGGTATGGAACATTTACGGACGAGAATTTAGTGGACGCAATATTGCTAGGAGCCAAACGAATAGGTCATGCTTTCGCTCTGCCAAAACACCCTTTGTTAGTAAAAGAGGTGATGGATAGGGACATCGGTTTAGAAGTGAATGTGATATCAAACACTATTCTGTCTTTAGTGCGTGATATGAGAAACCATCCGTTGAGTGTTTTCATAGCTCAAGGCTTACCAGTTGTTCTATCGAGTGATGATCCAGGAGCATGGGAAGCAGATCCTATATCTGATGATTTTTACATTGCTTTTGTAGCCATTGCCAGTCGTCTTTCAGACTTGAGGATGTTGAAGAAACTGGCTTTGAACTCCTTGAGGTACAGTGCTCTAGACCCTCAATCAAAAATTGATTCCTTAGTTCAATTTAATATTAGATGGAATGATTTTATAGAAAATTTTAAGTGTTCGTCATATTAAGAGAAATTTGTAACAGTATTATGAAATAATTTCCTTTCTATTAAAATAAGTTTAATGTTGTTTACTAAGTTTGATTTTAACGACCGATTTATCAAAACAACGGAAGGTTTTATCAGAAACTAGAGATTAAGTAAATGGAGCATATTCATTGGTGTCAAATCATAACAAGCAATGACGTAGGTTTCCTATTGGGAGATATTTATAATAATATGCAGTTTAAAAACAGTCTATAACGACCGATTAGCCCAGTGCATGCAGTGGGTTCTGAGTTGTGACCCTACCTGCTGCTTAAAAAGTCCCGGTTTCGATTCCCGGTCGTATCTACATTCATTTGTTTAAAGACAATTGTTCATTCGGGTTTGTATGGTGTATCCGTCTTTGTATTTGCCTCTGAACCCACGACACAGGAAATCTTAGTATGGGCCATTGAGAGTGGCGTTATAAAAAAAATAACATTATTTATGTATCTAATCTAAGTTTAATATCTATGTAATTGTAGTGAACGATAGACGGGAACTTAAAGTACCAAAATAAAATACAATGAACTGTATCAAATTGGTTCAGTAGGCAATTCCTGGCTAGAGGAATTTGCTTGATACTTATTGCAAAAACCCCACCACCGTTAACAATAGACAAAATGCCTATGCTACAGTTAAGTAAGACTAAGATTGTAGTAGATACATAAACATTATTTACCCTACACCCTGTTCTTGATAGAAAAAAGTTACATAGAGGATCTAGAGACGCACATTGCGCGTGCTTACTCAAAGTTGTATATCTACCAGCATACCTATTATTTTTCTAAAAAGTCAGGTTTATTTTATTTCGATCCTTATGTCAACTTCATAGGGGGCACTTCTTACGTTGCAAGTACGGAAAACTCGTGGAGTGTGACACTTTAAAGGAGTGTTCTCTCAACTCAACTAATGAACCTATTGTCTGTTACGCCATCTGTCTACTTGTATGCATCCCCTCTTGCGTTATGAGTTCTCAGTAGTTAGTACTCGTATTATACAATCTGAACCGGTAAATACATACCAGTGAGTATCTACTGTTTCTGGCCCGAAATTTTTCTAGATGTCTAAAAAAACAATTATACGTCATTGTAATTGTCATTTATAATGTTAATTCTTGTATAATGTTTCGAGTTCAACCCTCGTTAGATTACTTGTGTTTTAGCACATCAGGAGGTCGTAAAATCATTAAATGTTTAAACTGGAATATCGTTCCGTGATTAAGTTCGTTACAAATGAAGGTATTAGCCGGACCGATATAAAAAAAAGGTTGGATAATGTGTACGGGGATTCTTCTCCATCATTTTCCACCGTCAAAAATGGTTGTAAGCAAATTCGTTTAAGACGAGAGTCCATCGATGTCGAACCTCTCTCCGGTGGACTTAATAATATCAAATTAATGGAAGAATAAGTTCTGAGCGAAGGCGGCCAAAAATAAAAGAAATAACTGCTGTTAGGATTCTTCATAAATATCTTCTGAATAAAGTTAGTGCGAGGTGGAAGCCAAAACTTCTTTCAAGAGTGCAGCGAGTGAACGAGTAGCGTGCTCTAAGAAACTTTTAGAGGCCTTTCAGAGAAACGGTAACGATTTTTGGAGTCAATTTTATTGGGGATAAACTATGGTTCTTTACTATGAAAACGGATTTCTTTCCAAAAGGGAGTCGAATGGAGTGGCGTTGTTCTGGTAAAGCACCGCCTAGAGAGGCCTAAAGGTGACTCAGGTCCACCAAAAATATTTTGGCTTCGATATTCTGGGACTGTCAAGGAATATTGCTAATAGACATAAGAGAACGTATACGGTGGCTGGAAGCTATTATGCTAACCTCATAAAGAAATTACGAGAAGCAATCAAGCTTTCGAGTCGAGCAATTGACTAAGCGATCGAGAAGCTTAGTGGAAAACTAAGTAAAGGTGTGCGGCTTCTCCATGAAAATGCACCCGTCTACGCCGCCGCAGTTGCAAAAGCTGCTGTGTCAAAATATGGCTTCACGGAAATTCGCTACCCACCCTATAGCCCTGACATGGCTCCCAGTAGTGTTGCCAAATCCGTTTCTCCAAATATCGTGACTTAAATGGAAAAAAAGCGGGACTGAGACGAAAAAATCGGGACGTAGAAAAAATGCATAACAATGGTTACAATTCTTTAATTCAAAATCACAGACTTTAATGCGATCAATCCAACCTTAAGATTTACTACTATTACTTACTATCTACACTATCAAGATAAACAATTACATATTAAATTTATCTTATTATATTTAACAAAAATATATTATTATTTGCAAAAGGAAGTTGCAATCTAAGGAATCAACGATAAAATTATTTAACGATATTGAATTATTTAACGTTACATAAATATGTATATGTAATTATTTTTTATAGAACACATATTTTGAGCTTGATTTTGTCGCTTGTAACATTCTTGTTTTCTTTTCTTTTAGGACAAATGTATAAATCTCTTGACAAGACATCTGAAAATTGACTTTTATTTGAATCTCCGCCTTCATATGTTCTATCCATAGTTTATTGCATCTGTCAGTCAATGTTACATTTGCCTGAGAAAAAACCCCTGCAGTCGATGCATTCGACACCAGTATTGATCCCACAAACTGGTATAACTTTAGAAGAATAGGCGAGTTTTGAGTTTTAAAAATGTTAAGCCATTGTGCGATAGGTTTTTTATTGTCATCCTCAATAGCGGCTTTTAAAACGTCTTTTATTTTATAAATTTCTTCATATAAAGCATCCATATCGAAATCAACCGTAATATTTAGTTTTTCTATAATTTCAACGACCATCAAAATTAGCATTCAGAGAAAATGGTTGAAACATATTAACTGAATTGCTTTCGCCGAAATTAAACCGTGCCTCTATATATTGTAACAAGTTTTTAAAAAAACAACTAACAGTTTAATAGCTATTGGAATTTGTTTCGGCAGGCATTTTCCTTATCAAATGGTTACAAATGTATCAATGGTATCAAATTGGTCTTCAATTCTTTGATATTTTTTTTTCTTAGAATTAGTAAGTAAGTTAAACGCCTCAAAGCATAACATTCTGTCACTCTCCAGCTGCAGTACCGGTGACTCTTGAAAGGCCACTAGGGCCACAAGAATTTAGACATTCACGATGTTAAGACAAATCAAGGTTTTTTAGTCGGTAGGAGGGGTCTCCAGCTGCAGTACGGTGTCGTGTATAATTTTCAACGCATTCTGAAAAAGACGAGATACGCTTCGGTCTGTTCATCATTAAAGTACACCCAAAGAACTGATCTTCTCGTCTTCTCTCAATGTGATGAAGTATTTTTTTAATATCTCATAGGATTACACTAAACGCGTCACCGATTCTTTTATTTTCTTTTAAAGTACCTACCGCGCCTAATTGGTTACTTAGATGAAAAAGCGGGATTTTGGGAGTCCCGGTCAGGGTGCTGGCGGGACGCGTTTTGAGAGGGCTGAAAAACGGGACGTCCCACCAAAACCGGGACATCTGGCAACACTAGCTCCTAGTGATTACTGTTTGTTCTCAGAACTCAAGGCGGAGTTAAGGGGTAGATAGACGATTTTCCACAGATGATGAAGTGACCGCTACGGTTTTCCCCTATTTTGAAGACAAAAGTTCTGACTATTTCTATACTGGGATAAATATGCTAATTAAACGATCACGATTAATGTGTTCAATTAGACCTGGACTATATTGAAAAATAAAAATAGTTCCATAAACTTGGGTGTTCTTTTTATTTATCAGGGCGGAAACTTTTGAATCTCCCCCCGTATACATAGAACTTAAAAATATGATTAATTTGTAGGTACAATAGCACTGTTAGTGAAAATTAGTTCTGTGTACACACACGTAAATTACCAAAATGGCTTTTTTACTTTTTACCAAATAGATTGACTGTGGACAAATTTCTTGACACAGATAGATTTAAGATTAGTGAAATTAGGGTTAAATCTGCCTGTGACTTACTAAAATGCTTTTTTCTCAAAATGTAAACAAAAGAATAATTACAACCGTCCATATGATAATGCCCACACTGAACGCGGGTTTTACTATTGTCTACTAGTTATTCTGTGACGAGAGTCAGAAGCGGATGGCGTTTTTTTATAATAATATGTAAAATATTGTATGAGAGTCTTCCCATTAGCGATGGGCGATTGCGTGTTAAAATAAACGAATTATTCAATTATAAAGTTATTATTCGAATGAATGAATGTCGCATAACAGGTTAGCTACCATGATGGTCCCAGGTGACAACTACTAGAAGTTTCTAATGGCCTGCGGCGTAAGGACTGCTGTGGTATACCTACTTGCCGAAATATTACTGTAAACCGTTCAAACAATGCAATAAGTTAAAGAGATCGGCCCTCTACAGGCCGGGAGGAGGGACCGGCATACTACTGCGACCTCGCCTCCACCGAAGCGAACGTCCGCGGGCTCAGAGAGTTTGCACACCGATGGCACAGGAAAAGGAGCCCGAAAGAGCTGTTCGGCACTGAAGTACATCGCTTTGTGGAGTAGAACAGCCCCAGAAAGGGGAGAGTACTTATGGGACACAGGCAAAAGAAAATACTTGTAGGGAGGCAGAGCAGATACGCGCCGCAAAATAGCCCTAGCAGGCGAATGGCGCGTACCTCCCGACGATTTGGTCCGTATAACCAAAAGGTTGGTAGGACCATGGGTGGAGGTGGGTGGAGGTGGCCCTCTACAGGCCCAGCGAAAAGTTATCTTTAGGTACATATGCAGTATCAAAAACTGACTTTCTCGTATATTCTGTACCTACTTAGGAAATACGGATTTGGGGAGAATGATTAAAACTCATGAAATATTTTGCGATTTATTTATTGAAAAAAATAATGAAATATTTTACGAAATTAATTTTTCTTACGTTACTGAACAATAATACAGAAGCGGTCGTTTCGTGAGACCGAGTGGTCCCACGAAACCCGAGAGGTCGTACTGCCAGTGACCCAACTCCCATATATTGTAGCTGCGGCCATTGGCGGTCTATAGGGACTGCTCGTTAATTACGTAAAGAAATAAAAAAAAACGTAAGGGTACTAATAAAATAATATGGTGGTAAAATTTGAAAATTTTGAAACGCGCGCCTCGATTAATCGACCCTGACGAATGAATGTCGATTAACTGTTACCGACCAGTGTTGTTTCACAATTACGATTTATATGTTAAAAACGCACACCAGCAGCTTCAATTATTCTTTTCTTCTCAATTTGAAATTGGTCTGAACAGTGATTATACATGACAAAGTAATGATTCGCAGTGTTGCTTAATCGGGGCAGGTTGATTAAAGGACGCCTCGACAATCCATTCGATTAATTTCTTGGGCTTGTCGATTAATCGTCATTTGAATTAAAAATTGAACTTTCATCGATTAATTCGTATATTATTTTATTTGCAATCGCCCATCAGTACGTCACATCACACAGAAACGCCCGAACCTCTTTTAATGTGACCTGCCTGATAAAGATATAGATAGTGCCCGCAACGGATATTTAATTTTGGTCCCGAACATATGTCCTGGGCGTTGGGCTTCCGGATCTATTCACTCTCCAATATGCATCATTATGTCGCAACCCAAGTCTATCACTGAAATTTTCAGCGTTCAAACAAACGCGAAAAATGAAGTCTGGCTGGGCCTGATCACGTAGTAAAGTGAATGCGTTTTATGAAAAAGGTTTTGTTTTAGGTTTTATAAAAACCTGAAACACATCGATAATGCTCCGTCCAGTTAGGAAACTGGCAACCCATTCGCATAATCCCTCGGGTATCCCAAAGATGGTTTACGGAGCGACTGGGGAATTCTGTTGATTTCAGCACGAATGTTTTCTTTTAACTTTCTGAATTTCAAGTATCTCCATAAGAAAAAGTCACAAGGGCTTATGGCGGGCGATCTGAGTGGCCACGGTATGGTGCGATTGCAGGATATGTCTTTTTCAAGAAATAACTGCTGCACTGCATTCATGGACACATTTGCCATACGAGCTGTTGCCCCTTGTTGCTGGAACCACGTGTTCCTATTTTGTAGTTCATGCCTAAAAAAGTCACATCATCTCGGAATATCTCTCCGAATTCACGGTCACAATTTGGTCACGCTGGTTTTCGAAGAAAAAAGACCTCATAATGGCAGATGCAGACATTGCACACCACACTGTAACCTTAGGCTTGTGTAAAGGCTCTTGATGCATTTCTCTTGGGTTGCTGACATCCCAGTACCTAACGGAAATTTTGTTACCGCTAGCTTGGCGCTTCGAATAGGCTTTTTTTCATCGAAATCGACTGACGGAAAGAAAAGATGTCCCAATTTAGAGTTTAAAAACTAAAATTCCAGGCGTACGAAGTCGCGGGCACAGTTAGTTTGAAAATAAATCGATACCAAAAATTCTGTCGAGAAGTTTAGGAAAGTACCTATCAATAATATATAAAAGCCTATTCGAAGCGTCAAGCTAAACTTAATGAACCTGTGGAAACCCCATGAAAATCCGTTCCGTAGTTTCAGACAGACAAAAAATTTCAAAATCGTTTTTTTGTATTCTGATACTCTTCCTTCATCGCCCCCAATCAGTTTTTGGTAAATATATTCAATGTACAGACACGCTGGTTCTACAGTTTTATTATATGTATAAATAGATAGATAGAAGATCAATAATAATCAGTAGTAATTGAATGTTCCGGGCTACTTGGCCGAGGTCTTCTGGAATCTCTTCTCTTTTTTCCAAACGTTTCGTCAACAACTGCGGTTGACATCTTCAGTGGCGACTGCGTTCACTTTCGGAGAGATGTTATCTCTTCGGCTTCTCGAGCGCAACTGACTCGACGATTGTGGCGCACCGGTATTTATAGTGGGCGAGTGTTTATATATATGTATTTATATGCACCGGTATTTATATGTTTGTGTGGTGTGTATCGGTGTGTTTCTCAAATCACCCACTTACGGAGGAAAAGACATCGATACTTGCAAAAGGAGGAAATTTTGCAGTCACTCCGGCCCATCTGCTACGAGAAGATATTGTTGCAAATATCGAGGCAGTAATTCGGGTTATACCATCAGGAGACGCTGAAGAAATACGTCGGGAAGCATCTAGAATTTTACAGAAAGCGAAACCTCTAAAAAGCAATATTACCTCCAAAGAGCGAGTGGCCTTAAAGAGTTTAAACGCCAATAAAGACATCGTCATACTGCCTGCAGACAAAGGGAACGCGACCATCGTCCTTAACACGAAGGATTACATAGAGAAGATAGCCAACTTACTGGACCCGTCCACATACAAGAAACTTACACGGGATCCGACAGCGAGGGTAGTACGAGAAACAAATCAGTTGATAAAACTGTTCTCGATGCCTGACGAAGACAAGCGACGCTGTGTTATGGGCGAAGCTTTACCACCCAGACTTTACGGTTTGCCGAAGATTCATAAGACCGGAATACCTGTACGACCTATTGTCAGTGCAATCGGTGCCCCAACATACGACCTAGCCAAATATGTATTTATCACACAAACTTCAACCACATATCGGAAACACGACTTCGTACATAAAGAATTCAGCCCATTTCGTCAAGAAGCTGAAAAGCATTACAGTAAGACCTGAAGATATATTAATCAGCTTCGACGTGGTGTCTCTGTTCATAATGGTCCCAGTGAAAGAGACAATAGAAAGATTACGGCAAGACTTCCCCTAGGATATAGTGTCTCTTTATGAATACGTATTAAAGTGAACAATAATTTCTATGAGCAGGTTGAACGAGCAGGCAGTTTGGTGTAGTGTGTACTGCGATATCAGTAGTCAGGACATCACCTTCCTATGAGCAATGAACAAATTATAATTTGGATAAGAAATATAAATTTATATTTTAAATTATTTTCACTGATATATGTTTTCAATTTACGGTCTAATTCATTTATTAACCTGCGAACAGAGTAAGCGCTGGTCCGCTGACCATATAATATACATATACAGATAGGTATTGTTCGCGGCGTTGGTTACCAAACGCTTAAGTGTTTAAACTACGTGTTACTACAGGATGTGAAAATAATGTTTGAATTTTGGCATTGAAATATTGTTCTTTTAATATATTAGTGCTTTTAATATGGACCGGTAAAATATTGCAATGCTCATTGTTCGCTTTAGTTTAATTTTTAGATGGGACCCATTATTGTTTTTATAAATTTTAGTTGTAGTCGAAAGATATTATCTAAGTAACATTTATAATCATAAAAAAAATTCAAAAGTCAAATTCAAAATCCCCCGAATTAAAGAGGTGTTGAGTGCAATTTAGTAGGGATCAAAAGGATGCAGCTCAATTTTGACACCGAATAGTTCAGCAATCCAATAAACCTACTTGAACTTACTTTAAAGCCGATTTATCGCAATAAAAAAGAGAATAAAAGTGGGTAGTTTTAGGGGGTGATTTGTTCCTTCCAAAAACTCATATCGTTCTTTCATTAAAGCTATTAATTCCTCAAAAAAAAATTGCTACCTCGTGGTGGTCATCTAATCGACTTTTCACGGCTTTTTGTTTTTGTACTACGCGTCTCCGTTCGAAGACTCGTATCCCAAATCGGTAACGCTCGTGTGACATATTATATAGCCTACCCACTGCCACTTCAGCTTGCTAATTCTTTTGGCTATGTCGGTAATTCGTTCTTCGTCGAATTTTTTCGTTACAGGTCAATTATACATTCAAGAAGAACGTAAATTGACAATGCAAAGAATTTTTTGTTTTCGTTTTGTGTTACCAAACGCTATGTTAGGTGCACTTAATAATACCGAGTGTATTTCGTATTGAAAATCAATTCCCATCGAACATTTCAATTGCTTTATACCTCTATTGTTTCATTCCAGTCTATTGTTCTGTTCTAATTAAACGAGTTTCTGATTCCCGCGTCCGTGTGTTGCTAAGAGTATCGGTCACACCGTTACCACGTACGAGAAGAATCATGGAATTTTATGAAGAAATTCACCATTTTATTTATTCCTCATCTAAAAAAGATTACAAAAATTACAAAAAATCAAAAACCACAAGTCCCATGGCTTGTAGTTTTTGATTTTTTGTAATTTTGTAGTGTGAACATGACTGTGAGTGGTTTTCGCGCGTTCGCGGCTTTTACTAGTCAGTCGTTTTTTCTTCCGGAATGGCTAAATTGTTGTGGCCCTAATGGCCTTTCAAGTCACCGGACATGTATAGTTTAGGGGGAGCGCAGAAGGCGCTCAGCCAGGAGCAAAGAGTGTGTGCAGCAATGAGCTTAAGGGCGGCGGTAGACTGGCTTTGGGAGAATACCGCGGGATCGCGAGTCGGAGAGAAGCGCCCAGGCACGTGCCGATACCTGGTAAAAGTGTTGGCTGGAGGCCGGTGTGTGTTCACGGTGTAGCGAGGGTGACGTCCTCGTCTCCGGCGGCGGGGACGGTGAATATGTGTAGTATAAAAACCACATTGGCAGCAGTAATTGGGTTATCGGGGTCGTCTAAGACGTGCCGAGGGCGACGACGGCAGCGGGGAGGGTCACTCCTATCGGGGACATACGTTAGGCTGTCAACTACTAGGGGGTTGGGATGGTGAGGGACTCTGTCGTAGTAGCGTCGGGCGGAAAGTCAGAGCCGGTAACGTGTGTTTGCGACAAAGGGTTCGCAGGCGCGAATCGTGAACGCTCTCTACATTCACGTCTGTTATGAAATTGTGGACAGAATTGCATTTTAATAAATACATCGGTGTAACACGCGGTTATATGGAACCGTAATATGAACATCCTGTGGGTGAACATGCTTTATGAACGTCAATTGTTGCTTTGTGTTGAGTAGATAGGTGAGTAGATACTTTAGTGAAGCTATTGAAAGTGTCAGGTGTATATTTATTTTTTCTTTCATTTTATTTTACTTTTGTGAGTAGTTTCTCTTAATATAAATCTACCTAATATAATGTATTCGTTAATCAACGATTTATTACCTATAGATTTATTATAAATATATTTAATATATTTATTATAGACATAATCATGTATACCTTGTATGTATTATATTTATTCTTATGTATATATGTATGTGTGTAAGTATTCATTATATTTATTTTACCACACAATCTAAATTGTGTCTTTCATGCACAACTAACTAACTACTGTGATCAACCCAAAAGGTTGGCTACTAGAGAATGCCTTCAGGCAACCGCACCTTTTGTAAGATATTCTGCAATGAAGTGTAAATAAAAAAGCCACATCAACCTACGTATAATGTCATTAAAGTATTGGTTGACAATTCGTATCTCTGTTGTATTATTGTCCTTAATAATAAATATTTTTTATTTCGGAGCAAATAATGTCCATAGAAGTTTTGTGTATAGAATCAATCAGTATCTCACTTCTATAAATATGGGAGCATTTTCTATAACAGTACGACTGACTACTCTGTGGTTCGATTGATTCAAGAAGTGGCATTGGGTCATGTAGCGGCGTGTCTTGGAGAGCAGTAGCGCAACCACGTCCGGCCGCGTGACTGGTGACTAGGGATATGAGTGTTCGACTTTTTTCATATATAGAAAGAAGATGACAGTTGAGCAGACAGTTCACGTGATCGTAAGTGAATACGTTCACTTGATGGCAATTCACCTGATGGTAAGCCCTGCGACATCCGCGATACTTGCCAACATCATCCCAGAATGACAAACGTTGGTATTGCCGCGGCTGGTGACGTATCACCCGCGAGACCCGCATCGTGTTCCCGCGGTGCGCGAAAGAAGCCGCCCCGAGGAAGTGATGGTTGCATGTGAAAAAGAGGACCAGCGGTTGCGAGGAACTACAGGCGCATGGCCGTGACATGGTGGTGTTTTTTTTTTTATTAAATAGATGACAGTCGAGCGGGCGGGCCACATGATGGTATGTGGTCTCCGCCGCCCATGGACACCTGCAACACCGGGGGGCTTACGGGTGCGCTGCCGATCTTGTACAATCCTGTTCACAACCTTTCAAAGGGAGACCCGGTGAAACAGTTGCCCGCTAACCGCCCGTGAGTTGTTGGGGGCTCGAACCCGGGGATCTCTTTTTAATCTCTACCCCAGGTGGATGCCCCGCCGCACGCGAAGTCCCTTGAGGTAGCAGTTGTGCCAGAGGAGACCGGAGTGGAACCCGACTGGTGCCCCCCACGGGGGGGACCGGTGGCCCCTCCGTACCTCGCGCCAGCAAGTCACAACCTTTGTGACCTGCTTTTTCTCGGCTCTGCGCTTGGTCCTCTGATCCACATGCAATCATCTCTCTCTGTGTTCCCCCCCCCCCCTTTTCCCCCTTACACTGAACTTACACTGAAATTTTAATGGATAGAAAAAAGGAAAATTTTAGTAAGCACTCAGCGGTCCATCCCTTAAGTTCCACATTTAAAGTGGACTTCTGCAACATCAGACATGCATCTGCATGCATAGTACCTAACTTCGACGTCGTCCACTACCACCTTGAGACGGCAATGCCGGCCTTACTTTTCTTGACGGAGACACAGATATCCTGCTTGGCCGATACATCATATCTTCATTAACCCGGTTACAAACTGTTTTGTGCACTGATTTGTGGGGCGGCAACAGATATCCTGCCGGACATACATGCATACGTATGCATGTATGTCCGGGAGGATATCTGTTGCCGCCGCCTCAGCCATTTTGAAGACAGGAATGTTATCTACATACCTCTTCCAGATCTTTATGAAACTAGGAGCAGATTGGATGGCCGGCTCTTGAAAATAGTGCATTCATAAGTTGGTTACTACTGGTGCGACCGGACTACCCATTGAAAAATAAAAACCCACACAAGTTGGCAATAGCAGAGCACCTATTAGAAACCAAAAGTAATTTCAACTGAATGCCATTACATACAATGTTTGGTCCAAGAGAATATAGAAATAAAAAACAATGTGGAAATTTCAATCGCGGGGATGGATTTAAGTTGGAACGTAGAATGGGATCCAGTGATTGAATTTTGCAAAACCAGACAAGTGCGTTTTCAAACTCGCATGTGCGTGGTAATATTTAATCAACAAAAAAACAAGTTCAGTGTGGGCAGGTGAATCAAAAACGAATACGACGGAGGGTAGACAGATTTGTCTGTACATAGCAATAACACCTTCAACCGCCTTCGCAGTCTTGCCGCGACCACGGTTTATGTAATTGGACCCAAATATTGGCTATAATAAATAAATAATAAATGGTGAGTAGTAACCCGTTCACATAACAATTATTATGTTCACAAACGCAGTGGAAGATGCATTTAGGACCCTGGATTGGAACATGTGGTGTTAATGAATGAACACTGAACTCTTAGTTTCGCCGATGATATAGTCATCATAGCAGACGTGCCGAGGACGACGACGGCAATGGGAAGGGCCATTACTACATAGGTACATAGGGTACATATTTGGGTACATAGGTTAAGCTGTCAGCTACTAGGGGAATGGGATGGTGCGGGACTATATTATAGTAGCATCGGGCGGAGTCTTTCATGTATTTGGCGATGGAGGGAAATTCCAAGTCCTTGTGGAGGTTGACATTGCGAGAGTACCATGGGGCAGCCACGGATTTACGCACATACTTATATTGGGAGGGTTTGAAGTATTTTAATGTTGGACGGGGTTGCGTGTGCAAAGACAACGCTAGCGAAGGTCATTATGGGACGTACGCAGATTCTGTTAAGCGACATTTTATTTCTCCCGCCTATGAGAGGATTGAGACGACCGAGTACAAAGGAGGCTCGGTGTCGGACAGTTTTTATGTGTTCTCGGAAGGTCAGCCGATGGTCGAGGGTGACTCCAAGATATTTGGTCTTCCTAGCTCAAGGGGAGTGGGGACTGCAATCCTCCGGCTGATTCCTCTTCGCGAACGGCGTTCGACTGTTGTAAGAATACATTAGCAAAGTATAAAAGATAAAATGTGAACGTCATCTGACATTACAATGTTAAATACTTCTTCTTCTCAGCATGTTTTCGTACACCGCTGGACGTTGCCTCTCCACGATTTCTCCACCTGGAACGATCTATTGCTTCTCTGGTACAGGTTAAACCAGCGATTTTAAGTATGTGTCGGCGGCTTGCACACAGTTCGCTTTCACGAACGAGGTCTCCACAGCCCGCCCACAGCCATTTCAGTCGTACAACCCGGTTGCCTCGACTACCTTAATGCATTGGTAAATGGTTTCTTTTTAATCCTGTCGCATAGGGATACTCTGAGCGTAGATCGTTCCATGATTCTCTGTGCCATTTTAGGTTTGTGTATAACCCCTGCAGTTAGTGTACATGTTTTGCAAGGATAGATCATAACTGGGAGTATACGCAGATTAAAAACCCGCGACTTTAGGGATTATGGGATCCTGGTCCAGAACACTTCTTAATATTCCCGAAGGTGGCATATCCCAGCTCAATTCTGCGATCTGCTTCTGCTGCCAAAGTGTCTCTTCTGAGCTTGATTACCTACCAAATGTAGATAATCGTTACTTATTAAATCCCGTGGTCTTCTATACAAGTTATCGGTGCCCAACAGCTTTGTCTTATCCTTATTCATTTTCAGGCCCAGCTAGGCATAGGCCTATCATCCTTACGAATTTCTAAACCCTCCAATTCAGTTCAAAGTTCAGTGAACTATTTCCCTGAACTTCCTTTCTAAATCGGAGGGTTTTCGGCGATCAATCAATACAAACAATAAAATCATCTGCAAAGCGGAGATGATTGACATTCATGCGTAAGCTTTACTAACTCAAGCGTTTTAAATACATACTTACTAACTCAATTCCCTAATGAATGTTATTGATATTTTTTATATATATATTATAGAATATATATAATAAAATATATATAAATAATGTACGTATCATCATAATTTATACACAGACTATCAAAAACGATTCTTGCCAGCAAAGATCATGACTTTGCAAATAATACGTGGTCGGAAAAGTTCACGGCCTTTTTGAACTTTGACTTTAGCGTGCTATATTTCTGGTAACACTGATCACTGGCGGGAAAGTGATATACCGTTGGACAGCTGAGTTTTTTGTAATGGCGGCAAATTAAAATTACAATTTAAAAGTTTACCTTTTCATATTTTTCAACAATTTTAAAATGGTAGTTAATAAGGAGAAAATTAGATATGTTTCACAATGCAATGGAGGCCATGGTCCTCCACGTGTACATTGTGTTATGCATAAAAATATATGGCCTTAAAAAGCCACGCTGGCCAAACGGGTTGACGAATCCTCTTTCAGATGGTGTAGTTCCTCAGCCCATTTCAACCCGTGGGTGTTGTAAGAGGCGACCAAGGGATAAGAAAGTCGCTACCACAAATATAATAAATGCTTAGTTGCATTAGTTCTATTTGCTTTCAGTACAAAAATATATTTCTGGCAACATTTTTGTTGAAACTTTGTACGTACGTGTTTTGGTAGTGGGTGATATATGCCACAGCACATTTCCATTTAATCCTGCCCCTCCACATTTTCCCAACCCTTTCTACAAATCCATTCATACATCTTCAAAAGTAGGCAGCGTATCCGAGGGCGTGCCAATTTTTGTCATTCTCGGGTGATGGCGGCATGTATCGCGGGTGTCCACGGGAGAGTTTCCACTTACCACCAGGTGGACTATATTCCCGTACTTCGCTTTATTTTTATTAAAAAAAATCTGTCCCACGTAGCCCAATTTCAATACACTCCCTAAATGATCAAAAACACTGCACAATATAATTGATCCTCTAGGGCAGGCCTCTAAGGATTTTTTTTTAGGAAATGAATGGAAAAATGGAGAAAATCAAGTTATTTTTTTTTATTTATTTATTTATTTTAAATGAAACAATATTTTAAATTATAATTTAATGGGAACAATGTGATTGAATTTGTTAACTAATTTCGGAAAAATCTGGCTTGATTCCCTCTGTTAATGCAATTCGAAGATCTGGTTCTAATTGTAATTTATTTCTGTATATGGTTTTAATTATACCTAGTCTTGCCATAAATACTGAAACAAAGAAAAAAAACATTTTCTATTGCAAATAACATTTATTACTTTTATAGTGTGTTAGTTTAATATATAAATATAAAACAATTTAAAATATAAAAAGCTTATTCGAAGTAGTCTCCATTGGCTTCAATACAGTCCTTTAAACGTTGAGGCCAGTTATCAATAGAAGCACGCACTCTTTCCATGGGAAAATTCTTCACTGCCAATCGTACGAATTGTTTTAGGGACTCCAAATTATCATGGCGTTTAGAGCAAGCCGTACTCTCTAAAACTGACCATAAATCATAATCCAGCGGATTAAGATCGGGACTAGACGACGGCCAGTCTTCAGCTCTGATGAAGTCCGAAACGTTCGTTTCCAACCAAGACTGCGTAGACCGAGCTTTA
Organism: Sesia apiformis; assembly: GCA_914767545.1. NCBI lineage: Eukaryota > Metazoa > Arthropoda > Insecta > Lepidoptera > Sesiidae > Sesia > Sesia apiformis. Next base: position 6,111,234 of record OU611968.1, read on the forward strand.
TGACCCGGCGCCGAGTCTTGCTGGAAGGACCATTCTTGGTTATTGAACATGGTGTTGTTAAGGGGCTTCACTACCTTCTCAAGAATGGTATCTTGATACACTTGTGCCGATGTTTTGATACCTTTTTCACAAAAGTATGGCTCAGTCACTCCTTCATAGCTAATACCCCACCAAACCATCACTGAAGTCGGGTAGTGCCCACGTTGCACTCTGTCGACTAATTGGGAAGCTTCCTTAGAGCTTTGAGCATAAATACGGTCATTTTGTTTGTTAAAATGTTGCTCAATTGTAAAAATTTTCTCATCCGTAAACAAAATTTTTCTGTGACCTCCCTTTGCGTACCGCTTCAGTAGTTGTTTCGATTTTACCACCCTATTCTTTTTTAAATTATCAGTTAAGAAATGACCAGTACGTCTCTTATAGGCTGCAAGTCCTAAGTCATCTTTTAAAATACGCGACATGGTTCTAGGTGCTATCTTCATCTCCCGAGATAAAATCTTTTGCTTTCGGACAGGATTTCTTCGAATTCTTTCCCTTACTGCTTTGACCACCTTTTTCGTACGAACACAACGTGGACGGCCAGATCTTTTTCTGTCACAAACAGAGGAGGTCTCATTGTCCCTATTAATAGCCCGGTACACAAACATTTTACTAATACCAAGCATATGGAGAGTTTTAAAAATTGCATTTGGCTCCATACCTACTTTGTGTAATGCAATCACAGCGATTCGGTTCTCTTTATCACCCCACTCCATTTTAATATCGCAAAATATTGTACAATGTATTGGCGCCAAAATGAGAAAACTCAATGAACAATCATATAAAAATGACAGATTCCAAATTCAAATGTAATATTTAGTTTATTTTTAATTGTAACAGTATTTATGGCCAGACTAGGTAGTCATTGCAGAAAATACTACTTCGCACAGGTACGTGGAACCAAATGGTAAGATTGCATTCCACGCTGTGCATACTAAATCTGGATACTCGATTTTCAGTTATAATTTTGTGCGCGCGAGAGGACATAAAGTATTTTGAAGAGAAATGTGGCGTACCCCCTAGAATTTTCTGCGTACCTACTAAAATTACGCGTACCCCACTTTGGAGACCACTGCTCTAGGGCGCCTCTGAAACCTATAAGCTCCGTGTTGCTGCTGTGCATCAGAAGCTGTTCCTCAGTCCCGACTTTTGCCCAGAAGAGTTGGGGTTCCGATTAGTACCCAGTTAAGTTTATTATATTGTAACAATATGTATTCTAGGTTAATGTTAATTGTATAGGCCTTAATTGCATGAAATAAAAAATATGTGGCTATTAACCGGATAGTCCAATTATTACAAATCCCTCTGCAGCTCGTTATTAACTTATTAGTTATTAGCCGCAAAAATAATATTGGAAGACAATCTGAGAAATAAAAAAACATACTGTAATTTAATTATATTTCTAAATAAGTTATTGTAAAAATGATAAGTAATTTATTTTCTATTTTTGATTCATCAATAAATTTATTTAATCTGTCATTCTTTTATTTTTAATATAAACCATAATCAACACAATTTCTTTGCGAACGGAAGAAAGAAATTTGTAATTGTTGGAACGTTATATTTTCGGTATAAAAAGAATTAAATGCGTTTTAGTATAATTTGAGTTGTTTTAATTAATGACATTATACATTTATACAAAGACTGAAGTACACAAAAGCATCTACAAGTACAGTCAGCAACAGATTAATTTATATCTATTGGTGCTTTAATATGCTAGTAATAAGATTATTATGTTCTGGATACATTACTGTGTTGCTGGCTATGCATAGGTAAAAGCACTTTATATTGTTATAAATGAAGACAACATTTTGTACAGTTCAAATTTTTTTCATATTTATACAGGGTTAAATCCAAAATATTAACACTGAAGTTCTTTTGTGAAAATTAACGACTTTTTAAAATAACTTAAACGACTTTTACTTAACAAAAACAATGTAATAACTTATACTATGATACATAAAAATGTAATTTCATCTATGAAGCGAAAAAAATACGTGCAAAGTGACAACTTTGCAACTGTTGAGGTACAGAAATTGCAAGACGTGTATTTTTTCTTTATGGAAAGAAGGCCTGATGGTAAGTGAATACCGTCGCTCATGGACAACCGTGATACATACCGATATCAGTTCAGAATGACTAACGTTTTAGCATGCCCCTGGATGGACTGCCTAACATTGAAGATTTAAAGGAATTTGAAAGATGGATTGGGAAAATGGGTAGGGCTAGGACAAGATGGCTAGGAATGGGCTCTGGCATATCTCACTCACTACCGAAACATGTACTTACATTGGGGAAGTGGGAAATGCAATACATTCCAAATTTTTTTGATAACTTATTGTTTATTTCTAATGTACGTTTTTTCCTACGCGCGTGGTCCGCGCCCGGTCATTAATTACCCTGTACTGAGTAATGAGGCGCTACTAACATTTTAGATACAACAACAAAACTGTATATTTGTATTTTTTGATTTCTTCCCTAAATTTTTATATATTTCAAATTAATTGATGGGTCTTGCATTGTTCCTGTGACACGTTGTATATTATAGACCCGATATGGAACAATATCTGCTAGAAATAACAAAGCTAGTTACGTAAAGCCTAGTCTTCACCCGCGGGTACGGCGTCTTCCAATCTTTTTATGTATTTCACTCGTAATTCCGTCACAGAATCACCTTTTAGTTGATCCTGTAACCACAAACAGGTGACTGAAACTATATTAATAAAGATTTTTCTTCATGTTTTTTTTTTAGCATCATTGTTCCATGGCTGTGTGGTGATGTTGGCTGGTTTTAGAGTAGCACTACTCCATCTCTTGTTGTTAAACGCGACTAAAAAAAAACAGTTGCTACCACAAGCCCTGACGAACTACACCAGCTCTAAAAAAGTAAACTCGCCAATTCACTTAGTCAGCATAGTGTTTTAAGGTCATACATCCCATGCACAAGACAATGTGCGCGAGGAAGTCCATGTACAGCAGTAGAAGATAAAAGAGCTGGTTATGGTTTACATCATTATCACAGTTCTCGTCACCGAAGGGCGGTTCATCCACACTTCCGTGAAAGTTGCAGCATAGATAAACACTTCAACTATCAATATCAGCCTACAATATCTCACTGCAGGGCAAGGCCTTCCCTAGTAAGTCCCTAGGGGGTTCAAGGTTGTAATTAACCACAAAGGCCGAGTTAATGGATAGATAGGAAGGAGCTTGAGAATATTTTAGTTATTGCTATCTATGTCACTCACATTTGGTTATAATTTGTGCGAAAAGGCCACAACTGAAAATCAGTGCCCAAGTTGGCCTAGTCTGGGGCACGAGGCTGAGTTGTGAGACCATTTCATTACAGCAAATAGAATATTATGTAGATTGAAATAATTTTTTTTAGGCATATTTTAATGGTTTTAAATTAATCATGTCATTAATTAAGATTGTAGCAATCAATAAGGGGTACTTCTATTCTAATGGTACTACTATTTTAATGATATAACACAATTTTGATCCTTTTCTAGCTTGTTACCCTTCACCCTATAACTTTGACATTCTTCATGATATATTGAATCCACAGATTGATTTCTAAAATTTTATAACTGATTAATTACTTAAAATGTCAAAAATAACCTATTAAATAATATGTAGATTCCAATGATCATAATTACCTGTACAAACCAGCATTGCACATCTAGCTGCACCATCTGTAACGCCCCCCTTATTGCTCCAGGTATTAACGCACAGTACTTCAGTCCATTGTTGGGCATTTCCACCCACTCACTAAGTGAACATTGGTCCCAAGTGAGAGAGAACTCATCTCCGGAGCTGCTCCAACCAGTTACTGTAGGCTGCATGTTGAGATATAATCTGAAAAAGGATTTAAATACACATAGAGTTAAATAAAAAATATCTGCACCCCTTTAGCACTTGAATTTCTTTTCTCTGTGAAAACTTTCTGAAGTTGACATGTAACACACTTGTCCATGGGCGACAGTGTCCACTTACTATAAAGAGGACTGCATACGCGCTTACCGCCTTTTTCGTAAAAAAAAGCTTTTAGCGTTACAGAGAAAGACACGGTGCTTAATGTGTACAAGTATGTACACGTACACCGAAAAGAAATCGAAATACGAAACACCCTTAAAAACGATTGTGTTAATAAAATGGGTGAAATTTTAACACTTTAACAGCTTCGCATTTTAAAGCGCGCGTTCCATGTTATGCCGGCGATTTTTGACATTATTATTATTAAGGTTATAGAAAAACTGGGTACCAGATCGAGTTTCAAAGATAAACTTGATGACTTCACTTTATTGGCTAGTTCATCAATTTTTTCATAGATATTTTCATTTCATATAACACATAATTAAAGAAGCAAAATGTGCCATGTTGGTCATATAATAGATGACATAATGGATAAATTTACTATCAAAGTTGGTGATAGCAATGATTCTGAATATTCGGAATCAGATTCATCAGAATCTATTGTTTTGGATTCTGAATAAAATACTTAATAAATAATAATAATGTGGTTTTATTGAACTCTGTAATTTACCTTCAACCTGGGAGAACAGAAAGAGAGGCCCAGCAATAGGACAATTAAGACTAGATAAGAAAAAATATATTTTCATAGTAATAAATATATATTTTAAGACATCTCTTGTTCGGTGACATTTTATGAGATTTTGCCAGATGACAGATGACACTTTTGCCAGATTCGATAGATTCCCACAAGTTTAATAGAGCACCATGCGATTTTACAGACCCTTTTTTAAAAATATCTGATCTGATAAAACATTTAAAAATACAGTTAGTTCAGATTGCTGGACATCACTATTTTAAAAATGCCAAAAACTAGCAACACATGAAAACTCACTTTAGTCTCTGGGATTGAAAACGAACTGTAAGTCTTTTTATAAAATACTTTTTAAAATTATGTACTGAATAAAGATGCAAATTTTTCGAAAAAATAAAAAAGGGGCACTCTCGAAATCCATGCCACTATCACAAAGGTCAAATTGTGGTCATCCAATAGGTTAGGAACAAACTTATCCACAGTTTCAAGGTTGGCCACTATTTACCAGACATGCTGTATACTCTAACGGCCTTTCAAATGAAATTACAGGTACAGCCAGTAAATTAATGTTTACCCAAATCAAATCATAAATAATTTAGATTGTAATTGATATTTTACGTGAGAAAAGAGTGAAGTATTTCTATCTATAGAAAGCAGGCGGCAGACAAGCATATGGTCCACCCAGCGGTAAGTTGATAATGTCACCCTGAGACATGCACAATTTATGCCAACATCAGTCCAGAATGGCAAATGTTGACTCACCCTTGGATGCACTGCCTACATTTGGAGATTAAAGAATGTATATGGAGAAAAGGTCGAGAGAATGGGGAAGGATAGGACAGGATGGGAATAGCCAATGGAAGCAAACTCTTAATGAAAGCTGGAATATTCCGTGGAAAGCATGCCTTATGCTCAAGCACATTTCATTACGTATTACAAATATACCTGAATGCCTGCTGAATCTTATCAGCAGTTTCCCTCATCTCCAAGCATCTATTCGACGATGTTCGAGCCAAGAAGTCCTCAATGAGCCGAACTCCCATGTTGTAGCCAATTCGCTCCAATTGCTTGTTGACATCGTCTGTGTTCTCTATCTCCTTTAGCATTTGAGACACTAGAGCGCCGTAGGTCAGCGTCAAGAGTTCAGAGTTCTGTAATTTTTTACGAAGAAATGCAATTATTACTGATAATAAAAAAATGATGATTAGTGATTCTGATTACTGTAATATTAGATAAATTATGTATTTAAAAAAATACTTACAACTTTTTTAGCGTCAAGCCTAGAAGTTTGCCTAGACATGTTGAACTTTGGGGAATAGATAGAACTGTATTTTGACAGTATTCCAGGTACTATTACAAAGCTCCGACTCAAAAAATCAGAAACACAAGAAAGAATGAGAAAAGTGTGAAAAGTAGTGAAAACAATCTGTCAGACTATTGACATATTGTTCTGTTTGTAGTTTCAGTTTCAAAACGTGCAAAATACAAATAGAGACGTAACATATTATTTGTTATTATTATTTGCTTCTATTTTTGCTCGTGTATTATTAACGAGAAATGAATGTCGTGTGTAAAGTGAAAACTTACTGCATAATTTTCTTTTTAGGAGTATTCGTTGAACAATACTTGTGGTAACCCGAATTTACCCGACATTGACCGTTACAATCTGACATGTAATGTAAGCGTCAACGAACCCAACGCCCATTGACGTTTGTTGTCGTTCCATTGTTTTGTTTATCAAAAACGTCACAATTTTAAAAATGATTCTCATCAGTTTGTGATAAAAAAAATTGAATTGTTTAATTTATTATGATTGTGAAATGTTTAAACTTGAATTATGGAACCCTATGGGGCCTGTAATTCGGGTTCTGTGAACTTATCTGTCCCCGAGGAATCGTATGCTGCAGTGAACTCTTCAGTGTTAAATTACTACAAAAAATTTGGTAGAAAAAGCAACTTAGAGCAGTATTTTTCTTTATCTACAGCTCAGAGTGATATTAGAGATCCTACAAGTCTGTTTTGGAGGAGAATGAAGTCTCAGAGTGATTCATCAGACTCTGGCGATAAGAAGAGCGCATCTTCAACGGAACTTTGCAGGATATCTATCAAATGCACGATTCCTGAAAACTCTAGCTCTCAGGTAACGTGTCTCTGTTTATATATATAATGCTATTATCTGAGTTTGTAACTTAAAAATTCGTTGTTCTCTAATACGGTACTTAGAGTGTGTGAATCAAATGACAACTTGCGAATGGCTGCATATATTTGTTTGTAATTTTAATTGATATACATTGATATATGTAATATTAAGTAATACTTATACCACTACAGTTTCAAGATTCTGTTTTAATAGAAATATGCTCTAATTTCAGCCCTAAAATAATTAAAAAATGTTATTTTTTTAAGACTTTTCTAGTCTCAATATTAATAAGATATAAGGTATAGACAATAAGGTCTCATTTCTCAGATAAAGACAAAAGCACAGTCTTGTCTTTTGGTTTTGCTTCTTTAGTTATTAATAGACAAAGCATTCCAGAATAAATACACCAGACAACTTTAACAAAAGGAAATAAAATTGAACTAGCAGTTCCTATGGTAAGCTCTTTTAAATAGAACAAACATATTCCTTTATTATCTTTAGTGAGGTAACTAATGCAAAGCTACTTAATATAGACCTATAGACCTCTTTAATCTAACTACTGAGTTTCTTAACTAATACAACAGGTCAGCCTTTCTCCACCGTTTTAGTCATGCACCCCCCCCGAAGGCCAAAAATAAAGTAAATAACCTCCCTTACTAAAAATAATTAGGTCCTAAATAAGTTTTACTTAACATTTGATTATAAATCATTATTTAATTAATGAAAGATTTTTTGTACAGAAGTGCTTAATTTTTCTGGCCAACTGCAACCCTCTTTATTGCCTCTAATATGTGATTGCAACTCTGTCATGATGTGTTATAAATAATCCCTTAATTTTTTTTTTTTAAATAGAGAAGTAGGTGGTCGAGCAGGCGGTCATTAATTATTTAAAAAAGTGTGTTGAGTGAGGGTCTATTGGGGTTGTAGGGGAGAAAATACGGAAATGAAAACACGCTTAATTGGTTCACACAAAACTGCAGAGGTCCAAGGGAACCGGTAGTAGACAACAAACTCACTTTCTAGCAGAGATTTGCTTATTAATTACTACATGTATGTGTACACGTTACTACATCGCCTAAGCAATTGTACAAGTCAAACTGTGATAGGAAAGCTTGGGCTTCCATTATTTATAGAACCTAGTTGCCTTGCGATCCCCCTGTTCTCTGAGGAATATATTTACTCTTTCATCCATGTTTTACTTAAGTTATAAGTTACAAAGTACATATATACATATAGGTTAATAATTATTTTGCACACAGAGTCTATTTTCTATAGTAAAGACAGGAATTGATAATGCTTTTGCTTTTGATGAATCATAACTTTTATTTCAAACATAATTTTTATTTGTTCCTAGACTTATGTTAGATCTAACTTATAACCTAAACATACACAAATGTAAAAGTGGGAAGTTAAAACATAAACATTGACATGAAGTAAAATAAGGAAACTAGTCTGCAATAAGCAATAATATTAGAATTTACATAAACACATAACATTATAATATGGTAAATAGGCATGTAACTAACATCACATAATTCATGAGAAAAGAGGTTCAAACTCTCTTATATGCTTCTACTGGGCAAGCTCAGAAGTGCTGATGCTATTTACCGTTTCTCCCCTTTCTCCGAGATTTGGGACGCTAGAACACTGCACACTGATTTGTTTATTCACTCATTATTCTGTTGTGCACAATTTGTGAGGTTATTGTCTATCATCTACGGCCTGGTGGTCCGACAACTTAAAAAAAATTGCCAGTGAAGATTGTGTGTCTCACCTATGGTGAGCCTCGGGAGAGGCCTATATCCAGCAGTGGAGAGACATAGGCTTCTTTGGCTCATCACTGAGTTTCTACTTCAGTTATGGATTTTTTAAACAAAATATCACTGACTAGCATGTTCCAGAATTAAAAAATAATCTGGAATATGTATATCCATCCATCAATCCACTGTGGCCTACCGTAGTGGATAATGGCCCGAAACCGCTTAATGATTTATTAAAGGAGGCATGTACCCTGCATTGGGATTTAATAAATATATATTCATTTAAAACTACAAACTCACAAGTACATCAGTGGGGCACAAAACTGGTTTGTTTTGAGAATACAATGGGTTTTGTGGGACAAGGTGAACAAATTAAGTGATTCATCCAGCAAACATGCTAGTTCTAAACATGCGGAACTAGGAGTAAAAGCTAGTACATATTAACCTCATGTGTTGTGGGAATTAATTAAATAACTAGTCCGGAAGTTAAGTATTTTACTAATTTGAATATAAAATCGTGCAAGTCATGTTTCTTCATTCTTCATATATTTTGCTAAGTCATTGAAGGTTTGTGTACCTTGTCCTTAATCAGTAGAAAAGTGGGTACAAAATGATCAAAGCTTTGAAGTTTTATGCTATTTTGAACTTTATACAATTGGAACTAGGATTGTATTAATATCATTTTTCTTGTATAGATGCCTATTTGTTACATATAGCAAAGAAAACATTTCTTGTTGTGCAAATAACATATTAATAACTGGTTTAAATTGTGTTAATGTTGGAGTATAAACAGCTATTTTTAGATGTAATTTGTTTTTGTGTTTTTAATTTGGCATACATGTACAAAATACTTCACAAGATGGATTAACACATAGAATAGTTATGATTGTGGTTAAGGTGAGTCGAGTTATGGGCAAAATAGTTAACATATAATTTTAACTAGGTCTCATATAGTTCACAACTGCACAATAATGATATCTGATGATGTCACCAATAGGGTATTAGATATTCTTGGAATAGAAATCAATCTAGGTCAGTTAATAATATCTTTTATTTTCAGACAAATTGTCCATAATATGTGTTAATAACCATAAATCTTAACCTAGTGTTAGTAATGACATAAAATAAAATTAAGATTATGATGTGGCAACTCAACCCAACCCCGCATCTATGTACCGTCTAGTATGCAGTCGTGTCCATTGGGGTAGCATTGGACTATCCCATCTGGCTGCAATAGCACTCAGGATGGTGTTGTAGTTGGCTCGGATTCGCGCCAGCAGAAAAGCACAGCGTTTACGTATTATGATAAAGAAGTCATCAACAGTCACTTCAGCAAACATCGCTGAAGCGCTGCAGTGATGTGGTAGCCCCATCAGCGCCCTGAACGTATTATTATACTGAACCCGAAGAGCGTTGTATATCCCTCGCATGTAATTGTACCACAGACCGCACTGTAAAATGTTTTTCAATACTCTTAAAAGAACAACATCTTAATGTCTTTTGTACATCGTGTAAATCTGCAGGTCAACATATTGCAGCGAACAGGCAACGCTCTTCGTTCCCTCTCTATATATATGTTATCATATACGTTTACAGCGACCTGGTGACCCACATACTTAAACTGCTCAACAATATTAAGAGGACTACCTGACAGCAGTACTGGTACCACATTTGTGTATCATTTGGTACCAGCTATGAAAATCATGAGCTCACTCTTTTTAGCATTGTATCTGTGTCCATAGTTCGCCCCATACCTCTCATTGAGCAGCTTTATGAGAGCACCAATTGTTGGGCTTAGCAATACCATGTCATCTGCATAACTGATATTGTTGAATATCCTGGCAACATGGCATGCAACATTTGTATTACTGAGCTCAACAATCAGCTGATTTATATACAGTTCGAACAGTATACACTCCTTCCTCACCTCACATTTCAACCCATACTCATCACTAAGAGTCCCAGCTCACTTGTCTCACCTCACGTATTTATCTGTCCATTGTATCAAAATTCTGGCAGCTTTGTGACCTCACCCGGGACAGTCATTTCATGTTTCAGCTTTTGCCAAAGCTGAATAGGACACCAAATCGAATGCCTTTAACAGGTCCAAATAACATGGTGTCTTTCGTGCTGTATAGTACTGGATAGTGTGCTTGAGTGAGGATGTTAAACCATTGAATAACCGAAAAAGAACCGTTTAATGTTAAACCATGCACCTCGCTAACATACGTGTACTTGTCTGAAGGAAGTTGTTTACTATAAGTGTACACTATTGTTACTTACTATTGCTTACTATTGTTCAGTGCAATAATCAGAGAGTTCAGTAAAATACAACCCATCCGGATGCATTCAATTTAGGTCTCCCTTTGTTTTCACTCGTTTTACTTTCTTTTTTTATTTACTTTTTACCACTAGCTTATTTACAATTAATTTTGCTGAAATGTCAATCATGCTGTCGTCACATAACTGAGATGTCAATTAGATTTAACACTTCTGTACACACTAAATTTGAAATGTTGATACCTTGCTTTCTGATGCAAAAAGAAGTAAATCTTTTAGACATTGCTGAGGAACTGGGTATTGATCACAAAACGGTTTTAAGTCATTTGAAAAAGTCTGAGTACCAAAAAAGGTGTCACATGATCTTATGGAAAAGAACCTCTTAAACCGTGTTTCCATTTGCGATTCTCTGTTGAAACGAAACCTAACCATTTTTGAAACTGTTGATCACGGGTGACGAGAAGTGGATCACTTACGACAAGAACGTGCGAAAAAGATGGTAGTCAAAGCACGGACAGGCTCCACTAACAGTGGCAAAGCCCGGCTTAACGCGAAACAACGTGAGGTTGTGTGTATGGTAGGATTGGAACGGTATCGTTCATTATGAGCTTATACCGCCCAGGGAAGAAACTATTGATTCTGACCTCTACTGCCAGCAACTGATGAGATTAAAGCAAGCAATTGAGCCAAACTTGCCTGAGCTGATAAACTGAACACCACACACATCTTTAGCCACTCGGAAAAAATTGAGAGAGCTCGGCTGGGAAGTGTTGATGCATCCACCGTATAGCCCTGACCTTGCCCTCTCAGATTTCTACCCGTTTCGGTCACTTCAGAACTAGAAGAGTAGCGTAACTACTTGTCGCAATTTTTGGCCAAAATCCCAGAATTTCTACAGCAATGGGATCATGACACTACAAAGTGGTAACAAGTTATTGATCAAAACAGCACATATTTATTATAAGTAAAATTAATTATACTTTAAAAAAAATGTCTTTAATTTCTATAGAGAACGTGAAGATACTTTCGCCCCAACCTAATATAAGTATACCAAATTTTCTAATAAATTAACATTCTTTGTAATATGGGTTAGTTTTCTTTAATGGTTGAATAAGTAATTAAATATATCATTTCCAGGAAAAGTCAATATCCCTAGTTTAATGTACCTAATGGTTTTTTTATTTTTATTTATTTACTTCAGACAACAAAAACCCATGCAATATAAAACAAAACATTAAATATATTTACATATTTAATTATATTAATCTGGAGTAAATGATAAATCAATGCAACATTTCAAACCAAAATAAATAAAAAGTGGGTATGTATTTATTTTTAGGATGAAAATCCAAAAACCAAGAGTGACTCTGAATCTCCACCTATAATAACAGAAGAAGTAGCACCAAGTGAATCCAGACAATCTGACTATGAATCTGTCAAGTCAGATGGTGGTAATTCACAAAAATGTAAGTATAGACTTTAAAAAATATGTTAAAATTTTAAAATTAATTAATTAATTTTAAGGCTTTAATTTATGAGCATTCAATATTCTTTAACTTATTTCAGCTGTAGATGCTACACTAGACACATCAGCAAACAAACCTCTCTCACCAACTAGTAGCATCACATCTCAGCGAAAACTTGAATGGGATTCTTTAGCCGATGTTGGATATGCTAATGAAAGTGACATGAAAACATCTCCTTCAAGTCTTAGTACTCTCGAAAGACTTGCTTTAAAACAGCAATATTCTAATAATGATTCAAGACAAAGTTCTAATATTGGAGGTCCAACTGCTCATTCTACTCCTCTAGAACAAAATGATACGAAGACAAAGGGAAAGAAAGGCCTAATAAAGAAAAGCACAAAAATTTACAAAAAGGATTATGATTGTCTTGAAGTTAATATGCCTCATAGCTCAAAGATGAATCCCTCCCAGGCTATCAATGTTAATTTGACAAAACACATTTCTTTTAATGTTGAAAGAAATGGAGGAATCACTATAGATAATGTAAAGCAGGATGTGTCTGTATCTCCAGAAAAAGTGACGGGTGATATTGTGGAAATGCCACAAATAAAAATGGATAAAGAAATTCAAACAACATTGACGAAGCCTAAAGAAAGATCTGGAAGTTCCGTTGACAATCCAAAGTCTCCAAAAACTTTACAGTTGTATGGACAAGGAATTCCTGTACTTATCAATTTGAATACTTTGAAGAGAAGAAACAGAAGAAGGAAACTCAGAAGTGTAGCAAGGAAAAACAAATGGAGAATTTTAAAGAAATTAGAGGTTGATAAAGAAAATATACATGTACATGAAAAAAGTGGGGAACAAGTATCTGAAGCAGAAAGCTTCGAATACATGCCTGGTCATATTTATAATCAGAATCATTTGAATGACAATTCAATTCAGTCCAGACCCATTAATACTGATAACAAGTCTAGTCTGGAGTCTAGTGGCGTACTTACTACTGATTCTAGCAAGAATTCAAAACTTTCTTTTACTAAAGATTTAGAGAAAAATATAAACTTACTTAGAGCAGCATTGGAGAAACGTTCCAGCGATATTAATTTGAGAAAGAGACTTATTAAAGAAGTTGTTCAAAAACTATTAAACACAAAATATAGAGATGATGAAAGTACTACTGACTTTATATCTGGCTTCAATCTTAGTAGTAAATTGCGTGATAATAATTACACAACTACTAGCACTTCAGAAACCAACAATACAGATAATACTCAGATGAAAAAACCAAAAAAATCAATATTGAGGGCAGACAAATTTAATCTGATTATACCTTCTACATCTCAAAGTGCTCCAAATTTACCTGTTGCATCTAATAGTGAGAACCCTGTTACTTCCAATTTGAGCAAGCTTTTAACCTCTTCTAACACAGAATCAGATGTTTCTAGTAAAGAAAAGACTTCATCAGACACTGTGTTTGCGAAGACGTCATCCCAGGAATTGTATGAAAAGTATATGACAGCCCTGAAAAGAGAAGAGGCTTATAAAAAACATTTAAAAGACAAAGAAATATTCTTGAAACAGAAACAAGTTAGTTCAGATACTGCAATTAAATTACCTGTACATCTTGACACTAAAACTAGTAATCGATTGAAAGATTTAATGAAAGATTTGACTAGAAACAACTATGATGATGGTTCAGGAGATGCTAGCAAACTAGAAGGAGGATCTAGTTCTAACATAGATTTTGATAGATACAGAGTTATCAGAAAACAAAGAAGTCACTCTGTATTTACACTCTCATCGGGTAATTCTGACTGTCATGATAAAAAAGCTGACTTAAGAAAGAGACTGCAGCGTTCTATCAAAATGCCTATGAAAGCTGGTTCCAGTAAAAGTGAACAGCATTACTGCTGCTGTCCTTTTCATTCCTCGTGTAAACCTGCTGTTACTGATAGTTCAGTACAAGTGAATATAAAACACCACTGTGATCAGGATTCCTCATTGGATAAACAACCACAACAAAATGATACCATTCCGCGTGGACATCAAAATCAGAGAGAATCGTCTAGAAATGTTGCTCGTGTTGTATCAGATAATATGACAGGGGAATTGAAATATGTGTGTGTACCTACTGACAAAGAGCAAGTGTCACAAGAAGTTCCCGAAAACTTTTTAATATATAAATGCTCGCGTTTGACTAACAGGGGTGTACAGTTAGAAGACACACAACCGAAGTTCTCAAATGCATGCGTCCAGTGTACTAAAGACTGCTCATGCTCCCAAAAATCCAAAGACTCTTCTCTATCCCATTCATCAAGTTCAAAGGAAAAAGAAACTAAGAATGTATATTTTTCAAATAAAGTATCGAAAAGTAATAGTTCAGACAATATAATAGAACTCAGGGCAACAAAATCGTCGCAAACCGATGTTAACTTGGCCTTGAACCTTATTCCACAAAAATCTAATGAGTGTAATGTGACATCAGTAAAAACAGATGAAGAAAGTCATATACAGCCAAGATTCCAATGTGGATTTAAAAGTGATTTGACGTCATTAAAGGCAGATAAAGAACCACATGTGTGTTCGTCAAAATGTCAATGTGGTTGTAGTGATAAAGATAAAAGCAATGAGACAAATGAATTTCAACCAAAAAAATACATATGGCAAACCACACGATGGGCACAAACTGAAATAAGTATTACTCCAAAACTTTCAGATCCAACTTTGTCTGATATAGTTATAATTAGCGACGCTGACTGTGTTCGACTGATTAGTGAACAACGTAAGGAAGTTGCTGAAACTAATTCAAAAAAAGATAACATTAATTGTCAACATCTGAAACCAGCAGGTAGTCCTAAAGTTTCAAAGAAACAAATTGCACCTAAGGTAGTATCGCCTAGAGGTGGTATTGATCGTAAAAAGTTGGAAGATGTAAGAAATAGAACACAAGGAGATGTGTACAAGACTACAGATAAAATGGACTGTTGTGGAGTTCAAGTAGCAACACCAAAAAATAATATAGAACATAAAAAGTGCGAAGAAATAAAGAATAAAATGATATCAAAGGAACGACCATTAACGAGTGAGAACTGTTCGGGAGAACAGAAACTTTATTCAGTCCCTATAGATGAGGACATTAAAACTGGTGATTCAAAAGAACAACAGACTGCGCCTGATAATTTTACAATACCTATTCAAGGTACTAATATGACTCTGAAAGTTAGCATAGGTTCAAACATGCCAATTAGTCCAGTAGAAAACAAAAATAATGAGACACAAGTAACTTACGAAGTGATAAACCAGGAAAACATTACCGAAAAAAAAGAGTTTGTTGAAAAAGCTACTTGCTTAACAGATGATAGTTCCAAAGCTGTGCAATCCCAAAAGACTGCATTTTTCAACCAGAATGTTGTAGAATCTCCACATTGTACCTATCTTGCAAATAGTATACCAGCATCTGAACATAATAAGGAGGAACCGGTGAATACCGCTCAAAATACACGCTTGGCATGTGTTACCAAGGAAGGGATTAAATATAATACATATCCGAAGGGCATTCAGTTAAAAGAACGCAAGTCTATTGTCCGTTCAAACACTGATACAGCTTTATTGGACCAAGAATGTTGTATTCAAACTGATCGCATCTGTATTAATGACGTGGCACTCCAACAAGAAAGTCCGATTGCATGTGCGCAAAGTATTAAAACTACTACAGAAACTACCACAGATCGAAGTCAGTCTTCAAATTCCAAACGTTATTCGGAAAAAACTTCTAAAATTGTAATGAAACCAAAGACCTCTTCAGAATGTGAGCAAACTCATACATCAAAAACGAGCAGTGACAGTGATAAATATTCTGAAGTGTCCACAAAAGATCCAGTAATTGCAATGATAGAAGCCATAACAAAGCGGTATTCTAAAAAAGAAGCAGGAAAGAGTGGAAGAAAGAAATGTTTCAAAGAGATTATGACTGTGATGAAATATCTCTTGGACACAGAGGATAGTACCGACCAAGAACAAAATCGAGCAACAGAGAGTTCTTCTGCTCGTGAAACTGATTGTGAATGTAGGAGTAACAAATCACAAATAAAAGGACCAATAGGAAGTAATTCTTATCAAAATAATGTTAAAAAAGTCGTAGACACAGACGTATGTGGCACTGTTTGTGGGTCAGACAAAAATATGCCACCACCAAAAGGAGTTAACACATGTGAAGTCAAAGAACTCGTTGACAAGGGCATACAGCTGCCCTGTAAAAGGACAAAAAACATAATGTTTTCAAACACTGAATCATCAGATATTCCCTTTTCGACTGATATTCCTGGTACATCATCAGATTCGGCTACCTGCAAAGTTTTAAATAAAATAAAAAGAGAATGTGAAAAGTATCACCAAAGACGTTGTAAGTCTTCCTATAATGGTGCAAAAAAATGTAATATTTCTAGCAGCACGTCGATGAATTGCGACCAATGTAAAAGAGTCCACCATTGCCCTTGTAGGGGACATAAATGTAAAGGTCACAGAAACAAATTGAGTATGGAGAAAATTAAAAAGAAATGTGTTGCTTATAACTTGATTATTAAGACGTCTGATAGTATAGTTAGTGAAGATGTATGCGCTAGAAAAAGTCAACGCTTGGAAAACATTGTTGTTAAAGTGCCAAGGCGACAAGTTGTTGAAACCGATGCTTGTGGAGGGATTTCGTCTAAAGTTGAGAAAGATTTGCCCCAATGTCCACGCAATAAAACGCAGCGCTCAAGAAGTTTGCCTAATGACGATGAAGTTTACGGGTACTGTAAAAGACCTCAAGCATACACCGTAAGAGATTATTTGGAGCGGAACCGACCTGATTTCGTAGAAAGAAGTTCCAATCGACAGAGTTGCTTGAAATTCATCAGTGAATCTAGGTAAGATAATCAAACCATAAAAAGCGCAAATGTACAGTGTTGGTGTTAGTCATTGATTAGCTGATTTAATAATATAGAAAACTGGGCTTGAAAGAATTTGACGAGTAGCTTTGAATTAAGGTCAGTCGTTAATCATTAGCGGAGTAACTCAAAGGAATTTAAAAAAATAGTCATTGATTGAAAATTAATCGTCAATCGTAAAAATTAATTGACTAATTTCTAATGATTAGCTATTAATTTCGATGTACAATTTTTTTTTCTTGAATTAGTTCCCTAAAGATTAATGACTTAATACTAATCGTAAAATCAACAATTTGTTTCAATTAATAGAAATAAAAACAAACAAAAAAATAATAGAAAATTGAATCAATGGATGATTTAGTTTTCTATTAATTTTTCCCGTTTAAAATTTTAATTGAATAATGAATTGATTAATGCCATGCCACCACTGATTCCATACCACTCACCAATTTTTCTTACTTCAGAAATGAAGATCAATATACCCTCCCCAATTTGAAAATGATTGTCGTTCACTCCCCTAAGTGTTCAGGATATATGGAACCTTGTAATATGCACTGTGGAGGTATTGGCACAAGTTTCTTTCGTATAAAAGTAGTTTTTGATTGCACTCTTATCGACGATACTGTCTTTATAGACATAGAATATTAAAATTGGATTTAAAAAATATATGAAACTTAAAATTAGATTTTAACTCACAGACGTTAAGCCCTAGACTTCGTCTGGTGTGAAATATTACAATAAAATAAATAGGTGTAATAAGTACAAGTAACCCTCCTATAGACGATAATCCTTAGAGCCGCTACAGAAATGGAAGTTAGACTACGAAAACTAAAAACATTTCTTTTTAAATCATTGCATTTTTATTAAAAATATTAATATACTCGTACCAGTATGTATGCATGTTACAAAATGAAAAGAAAAACCATTTAAGTGACCTTAATTTGATAATTCTCCTCAATTTTCTTTTTCCAACATGCATATAAGGTTGATGTTTTTAGTTTTTTCAATGATATTAATATTAAATATTGTTTTCAAGCTTCTTAAATTCGGTCCCTAATCTTAAATTACGTTGCAATTTTTCTTAAAGATTTCATTAGACATTTTTTTTCCACCAAAACCCAATTTCATCAGTGCTCTGTGTTATACGTGGGTTTCTGCAATTTATCTTACTATATTAGAGCGATACCGTACTGTTACCTATACGTTAGTAATAAAGCTTGTTCGTAGGTGTGCCATTGAACTGTTGTGATCCAAGCAATAATCCTTGTGGACAAATGGTTCAGCCTGAAGTATCAAATGTTGGTGAGTGCGTGCTATAGGTTAAACTAAGGTTATAGAGTGATAGATAACGCAAATTGACCGTCGCTGCGTGCCAAAAGTTGGCGTTACGCTCCTATTTCTCGCGCTACTCGTTCAGTCCGACTCGTGTCGCTAGCAAGTCACTGTTACAAAACACAAAAAAATCTGATTCAAGGGAGATATTTCGTTTCATCGATGAGTGGTTTCTTATCACTAAAATTTACTAGTGACGTGATACGCTTGATTTCCATACAATTTCACGAACTTGCGTTGTCTATGTCTGTTAGCTAAGCATATTGACCCACCGAGCGTTTGCACGATTACAAATTTTTTTGCCTTCGTAAACGGATAATTATAATGACTTTATGGTTCATATTCGTTGCTATAACTGAAAGAACAGCTTTGTTTTATGACATTGTATTTGCGGTCAATGCCTACAAATCATCTATTGAATAAGTTGATAATGAGCTGCAAAGGAGTTTGTATTTGTTCAAATGCTCGATTGTGTATACAATATTATCATAACGCCCTATAACAAGCGCAACCAATTATACTGTACTTAGGTGGGTGCCTGAACTCTTTGGCATCAAGGGCAATGAAGCCGTCGACGAACTAGCAAAGCGAGGGTCTGATCTGACGGAGTCTCCATTGGTCCTGACCCCATATAATAATTATTCATTTAATTCAAACATAGAATTGTTAGTAGAAGACAAATCTATGTTAGTAAAATATAGTCACAGGGTATATTTATTATTAATAGATTCACATTAAATTGCATTAAATTAAACTCAAAATCAAAATATGTAATGCAACATATGTACAGTATGAAGTAACAGCCCTATCCAATGTATCTGGATAGCACAGACAAATTCACCACTTATAGTTCTCAGGATACTGTTGTCACTGCCACAGATTCTGTTCAGTAGGGAAGCGGCCTTTTTGCGAATTAAGGCTTTAAAACCTGCGTGTGCGCCTCTGCGAACATTGCAGAAGCATGCTATACTGTGGCAGTCCCATCAGCATGCCGAAAACATTATATTGTACACGCAGGACGTTGACGGCCCTAAGCGTATGCCTAGCGTATATGTAAGCAACACATTAGACCACACTAAGGGCAATAAATTATTTGGCAACATATCCCAGGTTTCAAGCACGTGAAAGCGCGATTAAAATATGGTGACAGGTGGTCCTTTCATAGTCGATAGGCGAGCCTTGGGAGAGCACAGGGCCCGCCACTACACACAGTCTTCCGTTCTTCTCCGTCTTCCGGCGTACTTCTTCAAGTCGTTGATTCACGTGGTCTCCATTCGAGGACTCGTCTGTCATCATATAATAAATTAGACCTACTAATAAATTAAAATTAAACGTTCTTCAGGGCAAATGAGCGCTCCGCCCAGCGGCAGCTGCTATCATTGCAGCTGGAGAAACAACAAGATTTGAAGGCGCTGAGCGCGACAGAGCTCAAACAGTTGGCCAAGGAGCTCGGCGTCGATCTTCGACGTAAAAATCGTAAGTACCAATAACTTACTTATATGTATTTATAATGTAGTTATATGTAAATTTAAAATGTCATTTTAGATTATTATAGCTTGACTGTTTTGCATGAATTTTGTAATGTCTAATACGTTTAATTGTATAACGTTTTATGATTGTATAACAAAACAAGTTTGTAGTGATTCTGTTTTTATTTTAATAAGTTGTAAACATGACATGGGAATTTTGGTTGCAATTTTCAACAAAGTAATTTTAACCGAAAATTCACTTTTTATTTTTGTTACACACTTTTAGAGTGACGAAAAACTGTATTCAAAGGTTTTCAAAAGACTCGCACACAATCGGAAATTTTAACCCGCCCATTTTTCTTGAAAAAATCGGTAAGTCATTTTATTGCGCTAATTCATAGAGTAGGTTGTAAGATGCTAGTCTTGCTAAGGGAAATTGCGTCTACAATTAAAAGAAAAATAATGTGTAGACACAAGATTCCTTACATCATACGCTAACAATTGGCGCAATAAACTAACTTACGAAAGAAGGCGCCAGACGAGCACGCAGTCCTATACTTCGAGTATCCACTTACCATCAGGTGCACTGTCTGCCCGTCTGCCGTCTTCTTTGCATAAAATTAAAAATACAAGGAATAACAAAAATAATTGTTTTTGCAGTTGCACCAAAATTCATAAGTGAACGTGAAATGAAGAAGCATTCAGAGAAAATATACAAGTCACTGCCAGAAGTCGTTCAGAAAAAAGAAGAGGCTAAGAAGGAAAACGTTAAAAAAACTAATTTATTGATGGCGCATATTTTTAAAAAGGCAATTATGAGTATTTACTGATTTTTCTATGAAGATTGTGAAGAAATCTATCTTACTAATTAATACCTATTTATGAGATTCGGAACGGATAGCAAAATATGTCGGATTATTAGTTTTTTTCTCCGTTAATTTCGTGGATGAGCCAAATCGATTCAGTAGATTCAAAATTAAGACTGTAAACTTTAAAAAAAAAGATTTCAATGTCAATTTTATTCATGCGTAAGGCCGTGGCTGCTTTATGGTACTCTCGCAATGTCGACCTGCAATGTCGACTTCTCTTGGCTGAACGCCTTCTGCACTCACCCTAGATTATGAAAAAAAATATGACCGACTTTAATCAGAATGGATCCAACTCACAGTCCTACTTGTATCATAACAAATAATTTTGTGACAAAAAGTCTAAAATATAGTGCATATTTCTTCAATCAAAACGCTTTTAAATCTTATAATAAGACTTTAGAATTATATTATATTGTACTTACTTATCACAATTTTTTGTTTTTGTATTTTGCAAAATGCTCCAGCATCTTGTACGTTGGATCCATTCTGATCAAAACCGGTCACGATGGATAGGGCTTGTAAAACTGTACAACTTCTAACTAAGCATTGTTTTTGTAAAATGTTTTTTTAAATTTAAATGTTCGAATTTTCCATTCCGACTAGCGCTTGCTATCAGCCTATTTTATAAACAGGAGGCGAGATGAGCAGACAGTCCACCTGGTCGTAGTAAGTGGATACTGTCCCACATAGACATCTACGATACATGCCAACATTAGTCAAAAATCTCGAGAAGCTGTAGTGGATAATACCGGCACAGGACCACCATATAGTTACCATGAGCTTCTTTTGACCCAGTTTACGTTTGGGACATTGTTTGGCTGTGTCTCCTGGATTCAACCATTGTGATGATTATCATACAGGGTCCACTTCGTATCACAAGTGACAATACGATACAGAATCCCATCATTTTTGTGCCGGTTCGGCAAAGTAAGGCAAGCTTCGACGCGTCTTTGCAGTTGACTTTCATTAAGTTCATACGATACCCACTTTCCGAGCTTCTTCACTTTCCTGATTCGACGCAAATGAATCAATATCGTATTGTCACTTACGCCGAAGGCTGCTGCCAATGTAGACGTGATTTGAGATGAATCCGCTTCCACTATTTCTTTCAATTCGTCATTATCGACTTTAGTCTCTGTTAGTCCACGGGGCTTGTTCTTGATATCGAAATTTCCAGAACGGAAAAGATCAAACCAAAAACCCACCGTGCGTTCTTTTGCGGTATTTGGTCCGTGCACATCGTCGATATTGCGTGCCGTCTGTACTACGTTGCTGTCGTGACGGAACTCATATTCGAAAATAACGCGAATTTTTAACTTTTTTATCTTCGCCAACAACGATATCTAAGCAAAAAGTCGTTTGACGGAAAAACTAATGAATAACTGATTTTGAGAAAGAAAGTCATAGCGTGAAATTGACATTTGGAATTGTAAGCCAAATACTTGTAAATGTAAGCCAATTGTACGCAACATGTCCAAAGTGGCCACCATGAACAGACGGAAATTTCATTTGGTAGGCCTGAATATTATCAGATATTCGGATTAATATCAATATTATCAAAGTTTAATTTGACATTCGGAGATGAAGTTTAAATCTGACAAAATTAAACTTAGAGTTTAGTGAAAAAGCTCAAATCAATACTTGTTGCAGGCTACTTGCAGCTTGTACTGTTGCAGGTTGTAGGTACTTAATAAATGATAAAACTCTTTAGAATTGAATTTTTGAGAATGTCGAACGTAAGAAGATTAAGGATTAAGGTATCAGGAGGTCGTGATAAAGGCCCTAAGGGCCTGCTCCTGATAAAGTAACTGCTAACAATCTGATAGATAAATTATCTGCCAATTATTTGCCATTTAAATTTAGCTGATACAGACTTTCTGATAAAGTATAACTGGCTTTTTGATACTTTCTGATAAAGTATCTGGAGGTGGTGAGAAAGGCCCTAAGTCTGACATAATGCGAGTGCAAATTAATAGTTTAATTTTGGGCGTAATAAATCTTAGTATAAATTTAATGTTTTATTTGGACATAGTAACTTGAAATTTTAATTATGGATATAATAAATAGTATAAATTGAAAGTTTAATCCAGACACGATAAATTAGGAACTTAATTTCGGACGTAATAAATAGTATAAATTCCATTTATTTCAAATATCTTTTATTAATAGATTATTTTGTTATTATTTCCAGAACCTCCAAAAGAAAACACTTCGAGGCGATGTCAACCTGTCAAACTACAGCACTGTTATAAAGATCTGACACACGAGCAAACTGAAAGTTAAAACAAAACAATGATATGGAGTTAATATTTGTGAATATATGTTGTATTTTATTGTAAATTGTTAGTGTTTTTTATGTATTTTGTAAACGATTTGTTAACGTCTTGTTTAATTGACGATTTTAAATAAATTAATATTTTTGATAAAATTCTTTATTTTGTTGATAAAAAAATATTCGACAGATAAATCTTTAAAAATGTAACAGTATTTTTCTGTTAATAGAAATAAAAAAGGAGCAATAAATAGAAATAAGGTATACGATATATCCTTCATTTATTTACATAGTCAATTACATAACCTAATTACATTTTGGTCCAATACAATCTTAAACAATTATTATTATTAATTACTCTTATTAACAAAAAATAATAGACATTGTCATTGATATTCAAGAATATAGCAATGCTATTTTACCGTTTATTCCCACCATTTCAGTTGTCCAGTTCAATTGTTGAACTATTGAGAATTTCTGGACCGTTCCCAATAGTCTTAACAGATAGTTCTACCCGTAAGACTTGAGGAAAAAATCCCATTAGTTATATAGTAAGACTACGATGATCTTAATTCGGTAGTCTTACCAAAAATAAACTAAAACGTGAATAGACAATGATAAATGGCAAACCAAGAAACGAAAGTAAAATAAAACAGATGTTCGAAAGTAAACAAAACGTCCAAAAAAACAAATGAAGAAATGTACCTTCTTACTTTTAATGTTGCACAAATACATTGTACAAAACCCATCGTCCTGTTGTGAAATTATTCTTTGTCCGTGTACTATAAATTGGTATAAATTACAGAAAATTGCTGGCCAAGAGTATGTCTTTCGAACCATATATATAATATGATGTGTAGACTGTGAACCTTAACAACGCAACTTTTCCAAAAAATGCCCAACACTTATTTAAATCATGTAAATTACTATTGTTTTTTTCTTGAATACCTTTTGATATGATGCGTCTTCGGCAAAAATGTTTAACAATTGATGCAAGTTAAACCATTTTTTATAAACTTCTCTATTAATCATAGAGTGCCACGATTTTAAATAATTTGTACAATTACACAAATAAATGTGATACACAAGTAAGTAAATGTGACTGAGAATGTTTTTTGAGACATGTTGAAGAGCAATATTGAAAGAATGACTGATTAATAGAAAACACAATAGACGAACATATAATAATTAATTAAAAGTTACATTAATTATTTTATTTTTATTGTTAATTAATTATCTTACTTATCTTACTAATTAATTATCTTATTATTTGTTAATTTCGTTACTCATTTATACATCCACCATAGAAAAATTGTTATCATTAGTTACTACTATTGTCTTTCCAACTGAAGTACCAATTCCTTGAGTTTCCTTCTATGGACCTTAGTAGACGCAGTCATAGGTATTTCGTTAAGAAATATCACCCCACCTCGCAGTTGCTGTGAATCCGATAAGGTCTCTGAAATTGTGATAGAAATTAGTGTCCATTAACTCAGCTATTGTTCAATAACTACAATACGCCACTGTGGATACGGCGGTTGACTGTAGTGGAAAATGTTATTTTATAGTTATTAACATTTTCGACAACTAGAAAAGAAAATAATAACATTAGAAAGAGTGTATCACATTCGTTAGAAAAGCCCGAGGCTTCGCCCGACAAGAGCTGAAGTACCTTTATAATACAATATAGGTACTATAATATAGGTATATAGGTACAATATAGGTCCGTAGAGAAAAAGGCACAAGTGCATTGTAATTCGGGAAACATGCGAAAATAAAGGTAAAATTTTCATTAATTTAAAATCCAGCTAGAAACTTTTTTGATTGTGGATAGAATAAAAATAATAACCAATGTTTATTGTTTATTTTCAATTTCAGAATATAACGTTATATGCTTGTGTTAAAAATGTTACTGATACCTTTTCTTCTTAGGCTAGCAACTCGTATCGTAAACATACTCGTATGATATAAACGGAAAGGTTTTGTATCGTTTCTCCAGTTTCCAAGTATTAACTATACCATACCATCGGCCTGTCTTTCCACTGCTGGATATAGGCCTCTACCAAGGCTCATCACTACACATGATCCTCGGCTCTTCACATCCCGCCACCACCGGAGAATTTCTTTAAGTCGTCGGTTTACATGGTCGGAGGGCGACCCACACTGCGCTTCCCAGGACGTGGCCTCCATTCGAGAACTCGTCTACCCCAATGTTCTTCGATCCTGCGGCAAATATGACCTGTCCATTGCCATTTCAACATCCCGATTCTACGAGCTATGTCGGTGACGTTAGTTCTTTGGCGAATGCCTTCGTTTCGAATTCTATCCCTCAAAGAAACTCCTAGTTGTTCACCAAAGAGCGTTCGTCGATGACATAGTCATCATGGCAGAATCGTTGGAAGATTTTAGCTGGATGCTAAACGACCTTAATGCAATATTACGACGCGTCGGTCCCGGAATGAACTTAGGCAAAACAAAAATCATGTTCAATGAACACGTTATTCCGGGACTGATAGACGTCGAAGGCGTGGCATTTGAAGTTGTTGACCATTATGTCTCTTTGGGCAAACAATCCAGCAAGTCTAACTTCAGCAAGGAGGTCGATAGACACATTCAGCTCGGCTGGGTAGTATTTGGAAAAATGCGTCGGCTCTTCTCGTTGCCTATACCACAATGCGTGAAAACGAAAGTAATTAGCGCGTCCTGCCGTTTATGGCGTATGGTGCAGAAACGTTGCCTCTAACGGTAGGCCTGATTCATAAGTCAACGTCACTCAGCGAGCTATGGAGAGAACTATTAACTATCATGAAACTATTATTGTAAGTACTGTACCTTTATTACCTCATTATTTAAATTTTATTTCGTCTTGGGGTTTTCAAATCATTTTATATATTATATGTCGTGAACCCGAAAGTGGAATGAACTGCCTACTGAGGTTTTCCCACTGAGCTACGACGTTATGGGGCTCTTCAAGGGTGCTGTGAATAGGATTCTGCAAGGTTAGCAGTACACCCGCATTTCCCCTGATGACGACCATTTACCATCAGGTAGGCCGTCCGTCTACAACATTTTCTATAAAGAAATAAGGCTCAAAATAGAAAAATATTAATTTATCGACAGTACCTTTAACTAAGTCCTTAATCTGCTGTGCAGTGATCTCACAACCATTTCTCCGTACAACACAGGCTACTGGTAAATCTCCGCATTCAGGGTCAGATATACCTGTAACTGCCACATCCAGTACTCCTGGATGCTGACGTATAACGCCTTCTATTTGTACTGGGGAGATCTGTAACACACAAGTAATTGAATTAAGCAATTTTCTAGTGTATAACTTCACGCTTTATATTTTCATTGTCATTCTACAACCCGGTTCTTTCCAATAAAGCATCTTCAGTTCACCGGTGACCAATAAGACCAAAACTTAGACATTAAAGGTCAAATTGCTTGATAAAATAATCACTAGATCAAAAGCTCATGGTCAACAGCTTATCAGGTATCATGACAATGGTAGGTACAAAAAAGACAAAAGGAGATTGCAGTCGCGTACTTTTCTATTGGTCTGTCATGTACATGTGTCATATTTGCCACAGGACCGATAACCGATGTGATAGAAGAGTCCTTGAAAGGAGGCGACGTACTGTGTAGCGCAGTGTAGGACACGCTCCGGCCACGTAGACCAAAAAGCGCCGGTTCGCCGGTGGTAGGTGTTACGTACACTATAGTACAATCATGCAAAGTTGCTACCTAGGACACTTGGGTGGTTGTTTATGGCTTTGGAGTTTTTGAAGTTAGTTGGTTTATGACAATGTACATTACGTGTCGACAAAAATAAATCAAAGAAATGTCCAAACATCTACGTGTATCCTTAAACAGTAGGTAGTTAAATGAGAACGTGTGTAGTGACGAGCCGCGGGAGAAGCCTGTATGAAAGAGGCAGTA
Organism: Sesia apiformis; assembly: GCA_914767545.1. Classification (NCBI taxonomy): domain Eukaryota; kingdom Metazoa; phylum Arthropoda; class Insecta; order Lepidoptera; family Sesiidae; genus Sesia; species Sesia apiformis. The sequence goes on from OU611968.1 coordinate 6,138,295, forward strand.
GAGAGATAGAGAGGTGTGGCACAAAAAGTCATGAAAGTTCACGGAAGTCCTGCACAGAAGGGTGTTGACGGGCAGTGATAGAACTCGCGCATCCGCTCCCGAGTCCGATCCCTCACCGCTTTTGCGATGTGTTTAAAGACACACCTCCATTGGAAACAAAATTACTGAGGCGAAGCGAAGCGAAGCAAACAACTGATACACTAGACATTGACGAGGGGGGTCATTAAAAACAGGCGAAAAATTGTCAAGATTAGAAAAAAATACATGGAAATAACTCGAAGTATTTCGATACCTGCTTATTTTTTATCTTATTTTTTTTATACATATTAGGGAAATTGTAAGAAATAATACTTAATCCGCCAACAAATTACTTAGTTTGGCGGAAATATGTTACATTGAAAAAAATATGAAAATAAATAAACAAAATGCGTGACCGAAACATTGGAGAATTTAAAATAATAAACGGGTATTACGAGTAAAACTTTAAAAAATTAAAAACGCTTCGTCATGTAATAAAATATCTTTAGCCATCCTTGGCCTTAACTGCTATTTTCCTCTAACCTTTCAACTTACCTGATAACTTTTATACTTAAGCATCAATTTTATGCGCTCCACGAAGTAAAAGTTCCAATTTTCATCTCTGTAGAACATGTCGCCCGTTTTAAACCACCGACCCTCGGTGAATGTCTCTTCCGTTGCTTTTGGGTTGTTATAATACTCCTGGAAGGACAACGACCACTATCGTTTATATAATCTGGAATAAAACTAACTTCAACCTGTAGTAAATAGATACTGACGCCAATGGACATCCGTGATACTTTAGTCCAGAATGACAAACGTCTACCTACCCGTAATAGGAAATACATGAATTATGGGTTCAGGAGTTTTTCTCATCTCATTACACTTTCCATTGCTTCTTGGGGGGATGGACTGGAATTGGGAGTCCCTACTCCTTAGTTTATCACCTTCAATGCCATGGTTGCGTTTTCCGTACAAAGACGGAAAACACATAAGTGCTGGGGCATCGAATGAACTCATGTATATTAAACTATTTAGTTTAATGAAGATATTCTTTACCTTTCTTTTTTTTTTTTGTTAAGAAAGACAACCAAGGAAAATCTTCATGGACACCTGGGAATGGAGGCCCAGGTAGTGCCGGACTCCTACCGGCTAAAAACGTTGATTTGTCTTAACATCGTGTATGTCTAAATTCTTGTGGCCTTAGTGGCCTTTTAAGAGTCACCGGGTTGATTTAGGGCGAGCGCAGAAGGTGCTCAGCCAGGAACAAAGTGTGTGTGTTGTGTTGCAACGAGCCTAAGGGCTCCCCCGCCGGTAAACCGGCGGAAGGAACGGACCTTGATATCCTTTACCGCATCACACTCTACTCTGTGGGATAGGGGTTGGGATGAGATAAAGAGTAGGAAATATAATGTGATAAGAGGCCTACTGCAAAGTTCGTAACACTATTGTAAATCTGAACCGCAGACCTATTGAAAGTCTGAATTTACATTGTTACCTTAAAAATTCCAGGTCCTTTCAGCCATAGTTCTCCTGGTACATGCGGTTCATAGATGTCTTCTTGTGTTTCAACGTTTATCAACTGGAAAGAAATATTAAAAAGTAATGTATACGAAGTTACTATTTTACTTATAGATAAAACAGTAGATGGGCGAGTGGCACACCTGATGATAAGTGATCAGCGCCGCTCATGGACACCTGCTTGACGATAGATTGACTGACCTCAAGCCAACTTAGTTGACGAAGAGACATGAAAAGTTTGGGTCTTTAGGAGGACGGTGTTTGTGCTAGAGAGGAATGGCATCCCAAGATTAATAAAGGTGACTCCACATAACGGGAAGTGTTTAAGTGAAGGAAAAGAACGACTTACTCTACACTGCAAATACCCCACCGGTTTCCCGCAAGACCCAGGCGGTGGGGAGTCGAAGTCAAACGCGACTCCTGCTAGCTCACTCATCCCATATACGTTGAACACTTCCGTTTGCGGAGTTATTTTCTGTAATACATAACAAACCATTGACACATTAACCCCTAACACCAGTTGTTATTTTGCAACGCTAGTGGCCATAAAGTGAAGTTGAATCTTCTGTACATATCTGTATGTCTTTATATCTGAGAAATGGCACATAGAATCTGCACCATTACTTTTTTTTGTGTCTCTGCTGAAGAATAGTTCTTACAGTCATCTTACCAGCTACCACTTGCTGTTTTCTGCTTTTTTAACAAGTTATTTCTGTACTACTACTAATTGACACGATTTCTGTTTTCTAACGATTTCTACCGCTCTTATCATCCAGCCTCTACTTTCTTTAATTAAGACATGGTTTCGAATGGCTTGAAGTAGTCCTGCAATATATTTTACCATCAGTCTGGCATCTTTTGGCTGCAGAGATTAAGATCTCTTTTGGCTCGCAGACCCAACGGAGTCAGCTAGTACCTATCAGCGTTATATTTCTCTACTGTTACCTACATGTAAGGCTTTAAGATTCGCCACTTATTTTTCAGCCACTAAAGGCGATTTTAGGACATCTGCTGACCAGATTTAATTTGTTCTACACTATACTTGACCTTTATTTCCTCAATGAGATCGTGCGGCACCGCACTACCACCAAGCAAAATCAGGTCGAAGCATGTAAAGTCGCATCTGTCTCGATCTCCAGGTTTGATAAGAGTAGTCATTAACGTTGGACTCAACACTGTGTAAGTAGGCTGTAAATAGAACCAAAGGTCAGGGCAAAGACAGGACGGAAATAATCACAATAAGCATAATGGGACGTAAGTTAAACAATGGAGAGAGTTGCTAACTTATAATTATCTATTCCTGACCACTCGATTGATACCTAATATCAAATTACCCACTACATTAATAATTGTCAATATACAAATATCTTACACTACTTAGTTAACATTGAGGAATTGGTATCGTCCATAAAGTCTGTTTCTGATCCTCCAGTACCAGATCCTGGTTCTCTACCAGAATACCAGAGGATACTTATCGAATTTTGAGTACCTCTATATAAAATAATCTTAAATAGGTACCAGGGAGGTCCAAAAGTTTCTGCCCTGACATATATCTACATGTCTAAAAAAAATATTATACGTTATTGTAATTGTAATTGTCATTTATTCTGCTAATTCGTGTATATTTTTTAGATTTCAACTCTCGTTAGTTTTGATTCCTCGACTCTTAGAACAACAGGAATTCATAAAATCTTTAAAATGTTTAAACTGGAATATCGTTCTATGATTAAGCTCCTTACAAAAAAAGGTGTTAGCCCAAGCGATATGAAACAATGTGTACGGGGATTCTTCTCCATCATTTTTCACCGTCAAAGATTGATGTAAGTAATTTCGTTTAGGACGAGAGTCTATCGACGACGAACCTCGCGGCGGTCGATCCGTTGAGGCACTCACTCCAAACAACATCAAATTTGTGGAAGAAGAAGTTCTAAGCGACCGACGGCTAAACACGAAAGAAATAGTAGCAAGGACAGGGCTTTCAAAAACTACAGTCCTTATGATTCTTTATAAACATCTTCATATGAATGAAGTTAATGCGAGGTGTGTGCCGAATCTTCTTTCAGGTGTGCAACGAAGTGAACGAGTAGCGTGCTCTAAGGAACTTTTGGAGGCCTTTCAGAGAAGCGTAAACTATTTTTTGGAGTAAATTGTTACTAGGGATGTAATTATACCCATAGTTACTATGATATCCTTTCCAAAGGGTGTCGATGGTCGATGGAGAGGCGCAGTTCTGGTGAAGCACCGCCTAGAAAGGCAAAAGTGACTCAGTTCACCAAAAAGATTATGGCTTCGATATTCTGGGATTATTAAGGAATATTGCTTATAGGTATAAAAGAACGCAATATTACAGTGACTGGAAGCTATTATACTAACCTTATATAACAATCACGAGAAGCAATCAAGCAGAACCGTCGTGGAAAACTAAGCAAAGTTGAAATGAACTTGAGTGTCCTTTTTCTTTGTCAGGCCGGAAACATGTGGAACGCCCCTTGTACGAGTATATGCCAATAATTGGCCGTGTGGTGTCGGAAGGCTTTAGAATAGCACAACTCTTACAGTGGGTGTGGTAAAAGGAGACTGAGGGATAATAAAGCTGCTACCATAAGCCCTGCGGAACTACACCTCAAAATAGTGGATTGGCCAACCCGCTTCGCCAGCTCGGCGGTATGTGCAGCAGTGTATGATAAAGGGCTGGTCATGGTATATGCTAATAATAATTTGTAAGTATAGTTACGTACCCGGTAAGTGTTGAATAGATAATACAAATGATCCTGAGTGATTACAGCTGAAGTCTGCAGCCTCGTGAACCTCAATATAGGCGATATAATGTAATTGATAAGTGCAGTTAGCCACTGAAGAGGGGAACCGATGAAGGCCATGTATGTTGGTTCAGGAAACTTCGTGTATCGTTCCCTGAAATCATATTAGGTTCTTCAGTCATTGTAGGTTCGTTTGACGAATACCTATATTTTTTTCTTTAAAAGAAATTTCTTAATCGATTACGACACTCGCGTGCCCGAGAATAAAGGAAATTATGGCATATGTAAATCCACCAATTTCCACTGTAAATCGCCTGCTGGATTGCACAGCCGCTGATCGCACTCGACTGGCCAAATTACCTCTCTCTAATCTATAGAAGACTACCTTAAATGTACTACATTTTCCTTAGCCTTCAGCCAACACTTTTATCAGGTATCGGCACGTGCCTGGGCGCTTCTCATCGACCCGCGATCCCGCGGTACCCTCCCGAAGCAACGCCCTAAGCCGAGGTCCGTTCCTTCCGTCGGTCTAATGAGCCCTTAGGCTCGTTGCTGCTCTACTCTTTGCTCCAGGCTGAGTGCCTTCTGCGCTCGCCCTAAACTATATCCGGTGACTCTTGAAAGGCCATTAGGGCCACAAGAAATTAGCCATTCCGAAAAAGAAAAGTACTACCATTTTCCACCATATCCTATTTCCCCAACGTACGGACGTACGTGTTTCGGTAGTGAGTGCGATATGAATATAAGAGCCCATTCCTATTCCATCCTATCTCATTCTACCCAATCCTATCCCATCGAATGAAGTGTATAATGGAATAAAAAAATTTAAAATAACTCGTTATTCCATTATGTTCTTGGCAATTTGAGCTCTTGTGCCATTAGGTAGGTACTAGTAATTTTTTTAGCCTAATTGGTATTTCAAGGAAAGTTTCTAACAAAATTTGCTATCTTTACTATACTTAAGATGCAGAAGTATCTTGCCTAGATGTAAAGAGACTTGATGTAATGGTCCTAATAGTGGAACACATGCTTTCCGACATAGGAGAACTCGGTGTGAAGGAATCAATTTGACGGGTGTGATGATTCGATATTTAAATTTATTTACCAGAGATAAGGTGTTGTGAGAGCGAAATTCTTGTGGGTAACGGCTGCAGCTTTCGGCAGTCCAGTGGTGCCACTGGTTGCTATTAAAAACCCGATGGTTTCAGCTGGGTTGAAATCGGCTGGTCTAAATAAACAAATCACTCAGTTATCTATGATGGATACTAATTTTACACGTTACAATATTATTTTTTATATTTGCTTCCAGAACACTTACAATAGAATAAAATTTGGCATACCACGGATATTTCATTAGAATACATCGTTATGGGAATAGCAAATCGATGTCAAAAGATGCAACCGCCATCATTCCGACTCATTTTTCCTACTGCACTCCTAAGTCTCCCAAGGTACTCGTAGGTATTTCAATACTAAGGTTTGTCATTCTTGACTAATATTGCCAGGATCGCGGATATTCGGATATTCATGTTATATATACTTTATTAGAAAATAATATTATAATAGTAAAATAATATTGATTTTTCTTGTCTCCATTTAACGACAACTCTCAATAACGCCATAAAATGCGGAGTTCCTTCAGTGTCGCTATATACAGTTTACACTGTAATTTCTTAATAACTCCAGTGACAAATATAATCAATTAGTGACCGTGACCACGTCCACTGCAAAGTGTTCGAAACGTCGGGATAAAAATAATGTTAAATATACGCGATTTAAACCGTTCAAAGTTGTTTAATTGCTATCGGGTAATGCATTTTTTTTAAAGGAGTGACAGACAGGCATTAGTTATACATGTAAAATCTTAATCTGGGAAATATTTGTTTTTATCGCAGCATGTCTGTTTATATCTCACGTTTGGTTTTATATCACAGCACTGTTCTTCCCTTTGAATCCAAAACTAGGATTATTGGATTATTTACATGAAATCGTCAATAGTTGTGTCGTCTCCATATTTATCCAGGAACTCGGTGAAGCTGAGCAGGTAGTCCCCTTTGTCAAAAGTAACAATCTGAGCGCTCAAGTCAGATTCGTTGAGGGCTAACTGGATGTCAGGCGCTTTCTCGCTTTGGCAGAATATCACTTTTGGCTTGCTAATATTGAAGGATGCCTTTAATTCCACTGAAAAATTAAGGCACAGGCTTAACTTCGAATATCCAGAACTCAGTCTGAAACTTATCATAATCAGTTTATATCAATCCAATTACAACAGAAATACAGCCACATGAACGATATGTAGCTGAACTATATCTATATACCACTTTCTTACAATCAGCATACTAATTATCTCGCGAATTAGCTTGTCACGAAAGAGAAGATAATAGCAAATGACGTACCTTCAGTAAGTCTATACGGCTTTGGACATTCTTAACATAAAAGGTGAACAAAATCAATAAGTCCAAAGATAAGTAATGTTTTTAGATACTCACTAACTCCCAAAGTTCTATCAACGGCAGAAATAATTACTCCAAGATATAAAGCCGCATAGAACGGCATACCCACGTCCAAGTGATTGGGTGCCATTAAAACTATTACGTCGCCCTTCTCCACGCCCATGTTTCTGAAGCAGTTTGCACATTTGACTGATTTTTCTAATGCTGACCAGTTCGTGTCCGATTTGCCGGTTGCTCCATCAATCTGTGAAAAAATTGAAATATGCTAAGAAGTCGATTTATGTAGGTACAACACCATTACAATAATATATACTCATACTTAATTCATACTTAGTTTTTTTTCAGTTTATTCCCTGATCTTAAACTTTATCACGGATTCGCAATCAGACGAATCCTTGATTTGAAATCAAGATTCTGGGATTTAATTAGACTTGTATCAGTCACAAACTCAGTAGGACCTTTTCTGTAGTCTTCTGACCATTTTCGTTCAATAACTAACTATACTCGTAGTTATCGATCTGGCAGTCTAATATATACCGTGCCGTTAACGCCTTAAAATATAATTTCCGTTATTTCCTTACTTGCATAACGAATTCGGGTTCATCTTTGAAGCTCTGTAGAAGAATCTTTCCCAAATGGTACCGATCTGATGGTATTCTCGACTCCGCTATAATGCGGGACGTCAACTCTTGCATGTACCAATGTACCTGATGGTTAACGTGTTTCTTCTGCTCGGGCATTGTTCTGAGAGCAACACAAAATGATTTATTTTTTACTTATCAAAGTATCTTTTTACATCTTCGATAAGAAAATTCTTTGTAACTCGTAGTTATTACCTTACGATCATGGACTATTTCTACCTACATGTGGGAGTTCTATTTAAATGATATTCAAAAGATTGTAATAGGTGAAAACAAATTTTCAACACTAGATAATTAAATATTGAGGAGAAATTACTAGGTGTGCCACTAGATTATATTGAAGAACAACTCAAAACATCACAGGTCCTTCTGGCACATAAACACTCCGAAGCTTTATCTGGGAGGATCTTGTTTATGTGCCTTAAAATTTACAGAAGAGTTTTTTTTGTAGAAAAAAAGGCGGCAGATGTGCATACAGTCCACCTGATGATAAGTGGATACTGTAGCACATGGACATCCGCGATATATGCCAACTTCAGTCCAGAATGACAAACGTCGGCACGCCCATGCCTACCTTTGAGGATTAAGGAATAGATTGGGAGAAAGTGATGGGAAAATGGGGAGGGATAGGATGGGATGGGAATGGGCTCTGGCATATCTCACTCACCACCGAAACACGTACGTACATTAGAGAAATACGATAAAGTAAGAAATGCAGTACATTTCAAGGTAGTATCTGTGAGAGAGGGGTAACGTGTCCAGTCGAGTGCGCCCGGCGGCTATAGGAATGCAGTGTGCATTTCCCTCTACAAAGTAGCCGTGCAAAGCTGACTTAACAGATCTAGAATCTATACATCTGCCTATTTCAGATTGTATGTAGGGCGAACTGCACATCGCAATCAGAAAACGTAATTTTTGTGAATTTTATTAACATTTCATCTGGCATGCATTTTAACAAAAAAAAAAAAACAAGCTGCTGCCTCACAGCACAGCGTGACCTAGCGGGAAAACTGGAGATTTGCAGTAATTTTGTTTCAGATGAAATTATTGAGGATGTGAAAAAAATTATTTCAAAGAAACATGGTACAAGGACTGGCAATATTGCACCATTCAAATTTTTAATTTCTAAAGCGCTCGCAATTGGTTTCATTCTATTGCCATTTTATAGGCGAAGTTATGAGTTGGGCGTGGTATGACGACCAATTTGTGTCGTATTTGTTTCCTATCTAGTATATGGATTAAATGTCAATACCAAAAGTGACAGTCAATGTCGACAGAATATTGACTGGCCCTTTAAGGTTTCGTAACTCAAAGGGCAGCCGGTTACGTGTATAGCTGACGGCAAAACACGTATTAGTAGAAACCACTTGTCTCATTCATTGCCATAATTTCGGAAAACAAGTTACAGCGCGACAGAGTGCTGATACAGTGCTGATATAAAAAGGCCTCCTAAGTGTAATCCATCTACGTCCCTACTTATTGTTATGTGTCATTGATCAAGTAGTATACGATGAAGTTGATCACCCGCTAATCTTAAAAACATGCATAAGATTTATAGACCGCTTTATCTTTCTGTATGATGATTTGTAGAAAAATATGTAAATATTGCGCAATGGAATAGATTTATTATTCCATCGAACAATATGACCTTTCGTTGTTCTCGATTGTATTTGTGCCCTCATTGGGGCAATACTATAATAATTATAATCGCCTGTCAAGTTGACTGTATGCTCGTCTGCCGCCTTCTTCCATAAAAATAAATAAGAATCTCATAAAGCATCATTAGCACGTGCAATCCATATTTGCATATATGTACTCATAAACATTATTGTGCACATAGCTCAATGTACGCCGTATTTGCGGAAATGAATCTGTGCATTACTACGTTGCATTCTGCAGTTGATATGACAGGTCATTGTGTGTAAAATGATAATGGAGTCTTGCTCTTAGCTTCGACTATCCAAGTAGCATTTTGATGATATTTATAGTACTAATATTATAAAGACTGAGTGTCTTATTTTATTATTCATTTTACTTTATTGTATTTTGTGGTGTGGTGCTACTCTACTCTACTACCGGCCAACACCACGTGACATGCCTTGTTTGTATGTAAGAGGTAAACTCAAAAAAATTAAATACATATCACTTTTAGCAAGTTTTTTTTTTTTTTTTTTTATAGACTAGGGGGCGGACGAGCAAGCGGTCCCACGTGATGGTAAGTGTTACCGCCGCCCATGGGCACCTGCAACACCAGGGGGCATGCGGGCGCGCCGCCGACCTTGCGAAATCCTATTCACAGCTCTCTTGAAGAACCCCATATCGTAGTTCAATGGAAAGACCTCTTGAGGCAGTTCGTTCCACAGTCTACGGGTTCGCGGTATAAAATAGTTTTTGGACCGCATAGTGCGCGACACCTCCGTATCGAGGAAATGCGGATGGACCGCACTTCTGTGACGGGAGGTGCGGTTGTAGAAACCCGAGGTGGGAATTATATTAAACAATTCTTCAGAGCATTCCCCATTGTACAGGCGGTAGAACACACAGAGAGACGCAACGTCTCTCCGAATGCTGAGGGATTCTAAACCGCCCGTGAGAGTGGGATCGTCGACAATACGAACAGCACGTCGTTGGATAAAGTCAAATGGGTCCAATTGGTATTTCGGTGCGCCGGCCCAGAGATGAGAGCAGTACTCCATATGGGGCCTCACCTGAGCTTTGTAAAGCACAAGGAGTTGCCCAGGTTTGAAGTACCGCTTCGCTCTGTTCAGCACACCGAGCTTTTTGGAGGCCATTTTGGCCTTATTGTCCAGATGACCCCTAAATTCGACTTTGCTGGAGATGTCGATACCAAGGATCCCGATACTCTCCAAGATCTTAAGAGGTATGCTCTGAAAGCGAGGTGCTACAATAAAAGGGGTTTTTTTAGCGGTGAATGCACAGACTTGCGTCTTACTGGGGTTGAAATCCACTAGGTTCATAGAACCCCAAATCGAGACTAGATCTAAAGAGTCTTCGATTTCAGACACAAGCCTGGCGCGACTCTCTTCCACTTCGACCCGAGGGATGTTGGCGCGGCCCCTGTACAAGGTGTCTCCAGTACTGTCATCCGCATAGCAACGTATGTCACCAATTTGTAACAGGTCGTTGATATGCAGAAGGAACAGAGTTGGGGACAACACGGAGCCTTGCGGGACGCCAGCGTTAATAGACATGGTGTCGGAGCAGCTACCATCGATAACGACTCTGATGCTCCGTCCAGTCAGGAAACTGGCAACCCATTCGCATAATCCCTCGGGTATCCCGAAAGATGGTAGCTTGGAAAGCAGCGATTTGTGCCATACCCGGTCAAAAGCTTTCTCAATGTCTAGGCCTACAGCCAGAGCCTCGCCTCTACTCTCAATGGCGTCAGCCCAGCGGTGTGTTAAATACGCTAAAAGATCACCAGCCGAGCGATTATGGCGAAATCCATATTGACGGTCGCTAATCAGCTGGTGATCCTCTAGGTACCCAAGGAGCTGTGTGTTTATAACACGTTCCATCACTTTGGAGAGGAGGGAGGTGATCGCTATTGGCCTGTAGTTGGCCGGGTCGGTGCGGTCACCCTTTTTAGGCAGAGGGTGAACATGACCTACCTTCCATGCTGACGGGAAGCTTTTTGTGGAATGTGAGAGCCTAAAGAGTCGCGTAAGCACCGGAGACAACTCGGGAGCGCAAAATTTGAGCACCACCGCAGGAATACCATCTGGCCCACTCGACTTTCGGATATCAAGAGATGCTAGAGCTCGCCGGACTTCACGCTGGGTGAAGCAGATTTCCGGCATGGAGCTTGTGCACCTTGAGGTGGACGGTGGTGAGGCACCTCTATCGTCCAGAGTCGAGTTTGAGGCGAAGAGACTGCCCAGGAGATCGGCTTTCTCTTTCGCCCCATGGGCCAGTGAGCCATCGAGTTTCCGCAGTGGTGGAAGTGACGACTGACAGAAGTTACCCTCGGCAGCCTTAGCGAGCGACCAGAAAGCCCGACTTCCAGAAGGATAGCTTGCTAGTCGATCGCCAATTCTGCGGATGTGCTCATTCCTTGCTCTGACAGTGATCCTCTTACTGCACCTCGAGGCAGCGTTAAATTTCTTCCTCAAGTCGGTGGTATTCGGATCTTCAGACACCTGCGCTTTGGCCCAGGCCCTGTATGCAGCCCGCTTATTACGGCGGGCCTCTCTACAGGACTGATTAAACCAAGGTTGGCTCCGTCCGCCTACGGGTATCACGGAACAAGGAATATAACATTCCATGCCCTGCAACACCACGTCGGTAACGGAGTCTGCACAGGTATCCGGATCACCCGACGAGAAACAGAGCTGCCCCCAGGGATAAGAAGCGTAAAATTCGCGCAACCCATCCCAATCTGCAGACTTGTAGTGCCAGACGTTGCGCGTTCCCTGAGAATAGGTCGGCGCGGATTGTTTAGCTGGCACAGCAGTTCGAATGATACAATGGTCTGATCATCCTAACGGAGCATCAACAACAACATTGTAGTCATTCGGCCGCGTAGTCAGCAGGAGGTCCAATAAGGAGGGAGTATGGCTCTCGATATCAGGTATCCTCGTGGGTGAGGATACCAACTGCGAGAAACCATAGGTCAGGGCAAAGATGTGGGCTGCTCTCCCTGCGCGGTCGGTTATTCGGGATCCCAACCACTCTTCGTGGTGAGCGTTGAAATCACCGAGGACCACCACTTCCGCGCAAGGGAACTGCTCGAGCACGCTGTCAGTCGTCTCTTGTAGCCGCTCAAAAAAACGAGTCGTCTCCGTATCACCGCTGTGGGACCTATAAAGGCAAGCGTAGACTTTAGTGGAACATCCATAGTCAATACGCGCCCAGAGGATCGACAGGTCCCCGTCTTCAAAATGGCTGAGGCGGCGGCAACAGACATCCTCCCGGACGTACATGCATACCCCGGCACGTCGCACAAAACGGTGCTCCAGTTTGTAACCGGGGTAATGAAGATATGATGTATCGGCCGGGCAGGAAATCTGTGTCTCCGTCAAGAAAAGTAAGGCCGGCTTTGCCGTCTCAAGGTGGTAGTGGACGGCGTCGATGTTACTATGCATCCCTCTGATGTTGCAAAGTCCACTTGAAACGTGGAACTTGAGGGGTGGGCCGCTGAGTGCACATTATACCTTCTCTTTTTCTTGGCCATTGTGTGAATAGGAAAAAACTAAAATAAAAAAAAAGGGGGGACGGAGAGAGAGATGGCTGCATGTGGATCAAAGGACAAAGCACGGGGCGGAGAAAAAATCAGGTCACAAAGGTTGTGTGACTTGCCGGCGCGGGGTACGGAAGGGCCCCCGGTCCCCACCCGGGGGCAGCAGTCGGGTTCCACTCCGGTCTCCTCCGGCACAACTGCTACCCCAAGGGATTTTTCACGTGCGGCGGGGCAGCCTCCTGGGGTGGAGATTAAAGTAAGATCCCCGGGCTCGGGCCCCCAACAACACGCGGGCGGTCAGCGGACAACCGTTTCACCGGGTCTCCCTGATCCCCGCGCCACCATGTCACGCCCATGCGCGTCTGTAATTCCCCGCAACCGCCGGTCCTCATTTCCACACGCAGCAATCTCTCTCTCGGGACGGCTTCTTCCGCTCACCGCCGGAACACGATGCGGGCCTCGCGGCTTATAAGGCACCATTATGGCGGCGGACTCCGACGGGAGGGTGGTAGCATTACCGACGGAGTAACCCTCCCACCGCAAAAAGGGAACGCCATTGCCTCGTCAGTTGACAGCAGGGTGCACCACTAGCAGGTGAGGTTGGCTTAGGCTCCAAAGATGTTAGGTGAGCCTCTTACACCCCTTATTTTATATTTTATTTAGGTTTCGTAGGTAATCACTATGCTACTTGAGTGAAGCCACGGGATAGAAATGGTCTAAAAATAGTAATCTTTATTTAAAATAGATATAATGTTGAATTAATAAACATTCAGGTTTAATAAAAGCAGTTAATTCCGACACTTCCTAATGCTGTCTGACTGCGACCAGACGAAATTTATGACAATAATTACATCTATAGAGATAATTAAATGTTTCATTATGAGGCCATTATTTTCGAATTGTCCTATTCATCACCTTACAAATCACAAGACGAATTTTGAATCATACCATAATTCGTCGAGCGGGTCTAACGTAAACGCATAACATTACAAGAAAATACGAGTACGTTTATAGACATACGAGTATAACCCTCTACCGTACAACATAAACTGATAACATTAACATTAATTCGTTATACCAATTAATGGAAAGTATAAAAGAACCCTACAGTATGCCACATGTAAGTATGAAACCCATGCATAGCGCAAGTAAATTAATAAGTCGAAATCAAATATTTTCAAAGCTACGGTTTGAATATGTATATTCAAATTTTCAAACTGTAATTTCAATATGTATATTTTTAATTAATTTTGACCGTGTGATATTGAAATCAATTTGAAATCACAGTAAGTACCTATCGAACACTGAGTTTTATTTTTTTATTGTAAATCAGAAACAGGTACCTACCTATAAAATACAAAATGCTAAAATTTATTTAAAATATTATCTATTTGAATTGAGAAATTGGATTGAGTTATTTACTCAATCTAATTTATCTGAAGCAATAATATTGAAATAAATTTTGTATAGATATATATCCCAAGTGGTACAACATAACTTCTTTAAAATTATGAATATCTCGAGTTGTAAACTTATTCTTACCGTGCACGGAAATGTGGCTGTAGTAGTTTCCAGTCGCCAATGAATAACGTAGGTACGTATTCAGCTTTATAACATTACAAGCGTGAACGGTTCTAATTTTGTATGTAGGTACCAGCGCTAAAACTTAAAAGGAAAGCCAGAATTTAACTTAAAAACAACAATAGCGCGTGGATATAAAATAACACCCCCGACCGCATAATACACAAACGAACACTATCGATTCCACTTACATAAAACAGTTCAAACACACAGACCATCTACATACCTTTTTACTTATTCAACGATGTACACAAATTATATATACGTACCACAGTATATAATTTAAGCCTGTGATATTTCTCAACACTGTATTAATAGCTATGCAATGAATAGGTAATACTGAACTGACGTCCTACCTCAATAAAGACAACTGTGCTTCTGAACTTGTGTTATAATATAAATTTAACAATGGATCATTTATATAACTGACATTATATCATTATATTGACACTACTAAGTAGTTTCAATCAGGTAATTACGGTTCAACTTGAAATTGATATAAGACAGAATACACTGGTTCCAATAACATTTATATCTTTTATTAACTGCAATAGTCAAGCTTTGTACAAAAGTTCTGGGCTAATAAGATGAATTGACGTTTCTCAGTTACAGTCGCTATGCAACGTTTCCTCAGTCTGTAGGGGGGTTCTTCAAAGAATACCAGTGCTCACTTTAGTAAATGGGTAAATGTAATAAAGTAGCCAGTGTAAGTTGAAGTAGCATCCGCAAACAAACGATATTCACAAACTTACGCAATTCTGATACAGAAAGATTTACTGGAGTGCAGTAAACCAGCACGTCCTTATGGATTAAAAAAATATATAGCAAAATGAATAGATAGTTTTTTTTCATACTATACTTAGTGTCTGCCTCAATTTGATTTTGTGCTGCCCAACACTAAAAATCTTCTTGTCTATGATAAGCTTGAACGGTGTGCGTTGCTATCGCCCTGTTTTACTAAACATTTAAATACAGTCCACAAAAACACCAAGTCGGAGTTTTAATTTGAGAAAAAATGAAACCAGTGCGACAACCTACTTCAATATATGGCAATGGGGTCCAGTCTCTTAGAAGTAAGTTAGGAGTAGGTCAGAAAAGTGATAGAAGGTTTACTGAGGAGAGAAGAGGAAGCACACGAAAAACGCAGTCCTATGCTTTTATTTGATTATCACAAACATTACACACTATGAACTTTAATAAACCACAAAAAACGCACAACACACAAATTTTATAATACTCGTTATATAGTCAAACGAAACCTTAAAGTGAATCTTGGATATATCAGTATGATCCATAAACTAAGCGTCAATCTACTGTTTTCCTGTTTTAAAGTGAGCCAACGCCTACCAAAGTTAAAAGAGCAAGAACCGCTGGATAATTTCTAATCGGAAGTATTTTCACTTTAACTGGCTACCCGATATCTGTATCTTTATGAAATCAAAGCGGCATTAACGCAGAATGGCAAGTATGTAGCCACATGCTTGCCAAATGTTTTTACTGCAGTAAGTAACAACCGTCCAAACACAGGTCTCCGCGGACTGCTGCTGCACCGCGACAACGCGGCCGCTCACTCAGCGCTTAAAACAAGCGACGTTTTGGACAGTAATATAATTAAAGTTTTAGTTCTAAAGTCTACGGTCAAGCTACTTACAGTCCCGATTTGGCACATTGTGACTTTTTTATATTTCCCAAAATTAAACCCCAACTTAAAAGGAAGCAGTTTTTGTCGCCGGAAGACACGCTGGCTACGTTCGACGAGGCTGTGAAAGAGGTATCTGAGGAAGAGTGGAAAAAATGTTTTCAAAATTGGATCAAACGCATGGAACTTTGTATTGAAGCAAGTGGAAAGTACTTTGAAAAAATAAATAAAAAAAAATATTAATTGAATCTTCCGGGCTACTTGTGGAGTTGCTCTCGAGAAGCCGAAGAGATAACATCTCTCCGAAAGTGAACGCAGTCGCCACTGAAGATGTCAACCGCAGTTGTTGACGAGACGTTTGGAAGAAAGAGAAGATTACAGAAGACCTCGGCCAAGTAGCCCGGAAGATTCAATTAATATGTACATCGGCCTAGAAAGCCTACACTCCACTAAAAAAAATTATAATCGTAGATTTTTTTTTTCTTTTACGCATACTTTGTGTGTTCCCCGCGTAGATTTATATATCCAACTGTATAGTAGGATTGCGTTAGCGGCCAGTTCTTAGTAGTTTGTAGCAAGAAATTCGGTAACTAAAATATCATTGCAAATAGTGCCATAAAATATAATTAAGATAATCACCGCTGAAATACATTTATGTTAGTGTGTCTCCATCCTAACGTTAAACAGGATCGAATAGTGACATTGTTCAATACTATTTTATTATTTACGACATAATATGTTTTATGGCTGTTTGTCGCAAAATTACATGTATTTTTCTTCAGCTTATGACTACAATTGTTAGTAAATGTTCATGAATTTCTGAGCACAACACTTACCTAGCAATCAGTTACGTAAAAAGGAATATTTCATGATATTCCGTGCTGTAGATAAAATCGACATGAAGAAAGGTTAGTGTGGGTCGAATATTTACCTATATTTTATAATTGATGATTTTTGATCGATGATTTTATACTCACCATACCATGGGAAGATTTTGTGATTTGTGATACCATAGCACACTTGTTTTAAGGCAACCAACAGCGCGAATGGAGTTGTATGGAGTCGCTTGGACGTGTTCTCACGGCATCGTGCGAACAAGTGGTCGACGCTTTAATAAATATTTGTTCGATCGAGAATCGAACTCGGAAATTTTTGCATATCAGGCAGGAACACCAATGACTAAGCAAATCTGTTGTCATAACATCATCTATACATGCAATCAGCCCTTTCAGTATTCACTGCAGGACATGGGCCTCCTCAGGCACTCTGTCTTGTGCATAAGGGATATATGGCCTTAAAATGCCAGGCTGGTCAAACGGGTTGGCTAGTCCACTATTTCAGAGGTGGTGTAGTTCCTCGGCGTTTCTGGTATCGACTTTGTTATCCCTTATTCGACATCCGCGGGAAGAAATGGGATGGTGGTATTCTATAGGCGGCCGACACTACACGGCATATATACATACCAAAATCACTACATATAAAGAAAAATATCCTGATTGGTAGACTCTTCAAAGCCGATCCGAAACCGATGAAGTTAGAAATATGAAATTCAGACAGTGACTATTTTATGACGTATAACAAAAATGGCAAAGCGGATCGCAATACTGGCAATTTCACGAAACTGACATCCTAGCAAAACTAGCGAAGGAGGAAACTGAAGAATCAGGAAAATGCCTAACTAGCGAAATTGTCAACCTACCGAAACTGTCTAATGAGTAAACTGGTGAATTAGTGAAATTGACGAGTAAGGAAACTGACCAGTGGTACGCTAACTCAATGAAATGGGCTCATTAAGGAGGGTTCTTATACTTACGTTCCATGCAAATAAATTTCATATCATTTCAGAGCTTTCTCGAAATTTAACCCCTAAGGTGTCAATGTATGTATGTATGGATAAAAATATATGTTGGTCCTTTTAACTTGAAACTTGAGACAAATATTCTACAATACAATAAATCAACACGTGCTTTACTATTTTTATAAATTGTGTCAGGGTCAAATTTTAACAAAGAAAAGCGACCTTATTTTCGGTTCTGTAGTTTCCCAAATTCGAGTCACAAATAAGAAGTTTAAAATACCTACCAACATTTTTATACTTAGCTTGTCGAGTAACTTTAGTCCAATAGATCCATTATCTATCAGAGTTCAGAATTAGAACAAAGATACCGGTGGAAGCTGGAGGAGAAGAGTGTAAAATTATATGTGGTGACGAGCCATTCGAGAGTCTCACAAGAGATTTAGGTAGGTACGAGTGTTCATAGGTATGCAGCAATTGGAACATTGGTTGTCAATTTGGAAACATTGTGATGCTCCACTATTTAGATACACAGATAATCTATATTATCTGTACAGATCCATATCCTTATTCATATGTAATCCATATCCAGATAGTATATACGTAAGCATTTTGAGTTCCGGCAGACGGACCTCTTTCACATTAAGTTTAAATATACAGTCAAGGAATCTTTAAGTCAGTAGGTACCTACCAAAATGAATTAGCAATCTTTTGACTATTTTCATAATTAGTAAATTACAGGATGAGACAGATCTTCATTATAAAGTAATACAATAAAATGTTTGCAGTAACTTAGAACATTTATACTACGATAATAACAAGAAAAAAAATAATTACAATAATTTGGTAATTGCAGTTATTTTTCACAATTACTTCCGTCACCGTCATCAGTCTTTTTATCATCCACTGTTGGACATGGTTTTCCTCTTGTACCTACATTGCCTTATGCATGGGGGATGTGTGGCCTTAAAACGTAACGCTGCAACCTGGTTTTCTCCATAGACCATAAATCCAAAAATTAAAAATGTGCTACTCACACTCGTTTTATCAACAACATTTGACACCACTGTTAAAACGGCAGCACGGTCATCGAAAATTACTTATTGCTAAATAATTATTGGTAGATTACTGAAAAGTCTAGCAAGTAATACACATACACCAGGTGTGTACACCTGGTAAGCATAGAATACCAGAATACCGTAGTAGAAGTGAGTTACCAAGGAAATCCCAGTTCTGTGTGAGCTACCCTATCTCTTACGTGTGATGTCATGACTTCAAATCTCGGTTTGCATCATTGATTTTCTACTCAAGTAGAGATTTTTCAGATATCACTAGTCCAGTGGAAATATTGTGACGGATGGATAAATTCTTTAAGTACTAGTTTTTTGAAGGTTTAATAATTATATTTGTACCTTGAATCGGAACGTAGGTTAAGGCTTTCGTCATACTTGATACGTCAAGAGCAGGTACATTATAATTAAATTAATTAATTAACTTTGATAAAGAAAGTTTAAAGAAAATGTAATTAATAAAATGGAATGCATACTTGTCTTATACACTTAAGTACTTTCTTTTTAATTATAATACTACCAGTTTGTGTGTGTGTGTGAGGAAACCCACATGTGTATAAACAAATACACATGCATTTTCCCTGAATGCGGGTTATAAATACGACTTCAATTAGCCGCTTTAGGCTCATATAGTTGGTATGTGGTCTGAAAACCTGGTTAAGCTTGTACAATATTTTTGTATATTTTATTAGTGAACTTGCTAATGGTGCTCAATATACTAACAAGTATACCCTTTCGCGATTACGAACGGAGATCTGTTGTATCGTGATGAAATCTACATATAGAATGAAAAAAGGAGCCTTACGAAACGAACCTGTACGAGTATAATGATTTATGTAATTAATAATGATTTAGCCACTAATTACTTTAACAATTTGTCAAGTATTAAAGTAATTAGTTGTCATTATACTTATTTCAACAGTAATCATGCTGTAGTTCTAATGCTGTGCTTCCACCCCACATACTATTGTTGCCAATACATCGATCAACTAGCTTGATCTGAGCAAGAACAATGACAACGAAACAACCAACAATTTGGTTTGACGTAACATCGACACTATCGAAGTACCTGTGCAGTGTGGACCAGTCCACCTGGTGATAAATGGATACTGTCGCCCATGGACATCCGCGATACATGCCAACATCAGTCCAGACTGACAAACGTTGTAACCTTTACACGCCCCTGAATGCGCTGCTTAATTGATTGATTTAGGAATTGATTTGGAGGAAGACTTGGAAAACATTGGGAGGATAGGATGGAATGGGAATGGGATCTAGGATGGGATTTTATAAATATCATCTAAGGTAGGTAAGGGTAATGACGCCCGTAGTGTAGTAACGCCCACCTTTGAATTTGGCGGTATGGGATGCCACGACGAAATATATGAATGCTTTCTTGAACGCGCCCGAGCGAGGTTAGAAAGAGACAGAAAGCAAATTTTTAACAGCGTCACTCATTCGTTTAGTGTAGCCGAGCAAAGTTTGGAGAGTTACTGCGCACTTGATTTTATAATATTTTACTTACGGAAAAGGTAATTATTTCTGTTGTATATTGATTTATTTTGTTAATATTTCTGTATTTGTACTTTATAATGATTATAAGTAATATATATTTAAAAACATTTTTGAGAAACATTTAGTGAGTTTTTTATAACCTCACAATTTTGTTTTTCTTATCAGTACGACTAATTGCGCCCGAAGAAATGGGCCGTGGGCGTTATTAGACATATAATAAAAAAAATCTTTGATTTTTTTTTAGATTCAGTATGGGGAAGCCTACAGTTAAAAAACGAGGTTTTTGGGAAGAAAAGGATATGGACGCAGCCCTCAATGCGGTGTCTAGAGGCATTCTGACTCAGAGAGCTGCTGCAGATAGGTTTAATATACCTCGAAGAACACTTCGCGACCATATCAAGACGGGAATGTGTACAAAGAGAATGGATAGGAAATCTGTGTTAAGTCCAGAACAAGAGCAAGACCTCGTCAACAGAATTATACGTGTGGCTGAAGTAGGGTTACCACTAACTATGAAAATGTTACGATTTAACGTATACAAGTTCTGTAAACAACACAACATACCAAATAGCTTCAACGAAGACAAACAAAAGGCTGGAAGAGATTGGGTGAGAGCATTTTTGAAGAGGAACCCTGAAATCGCTAGAAGGAAGGCTCAATTCATGAACCAGGCCAGGGCACAAAAATTAAACAAGTTTATCGTAGAAGATCACTTTAAGAAACTTGGAGAAGTCTTAGAAAATTTGGATATAAAAAACAAACCCGAAAAAAATTTCAATGTGGATGAAAAAGGATGCAGATTGAGTCTTCACCATCAGCCCACAGTTGTTGCAAAAAAAGGTGCTAAGAGAGTGCACTTTATCTCCAACGAACATGCAGAAAATGTTACAATAGTTGGTTGTGTATCTGCGATTGGTAATCCTATACCACCAATGATAATTTTGAAAGGAAAGAGGCTTAAACCGGAATTTAAAGACGATTTGCCCCCAGGTAGCATAGTCCGAATGGCTCCTAAGGGTTACATGACTACAGAGCTGTTTATTGATTTTATTAAACACTTAGCTACCTTCAAACCACCTGGTAAAATAATTTTGGTATATGATGGTGCGAAATGCCATCTTGATATTATAATCCTGGATGCTGCTGATGAACATAATATTATTCTATACTGTCTGCCCTCTAACACCACCCACGAGTTACAACCATTAGACAAATCAGTATACAGATCCTTTGAACACCATTGGGACACGGAGCTACTTCAATACCAAGCCGAACATCCAGATCGCAAGATCAATAAGATCAGCTTTAACAAGATCCTGACAAGAGTTTGGTCAAAGTGCATGACCAATGCAAACATAACTAATGGCTTCAAGGCTGTGGGGATCTACCCCTTCAACCCCGATGCCATACCAGAGACTGCTTTTGCTCCCTCGGTCCTTACGGAACGGTCTTCCAACATAAGCAATTCAGAAAAACAGAATACACCAAATATTGACCCAAATCTGCAATCAGCCCATCAAAATACTGCAGTCAACACTGAGGAGTTTTCGGATATCGATGATGATCGCCCCCTTGCTGAACTGAAATCCAAAGAAAATGTTGCACTCAAGGCTTCGTTTCAAAAACTTATACGCACACCAGTGAAACAATCCCCTAATACTGGGCAGCAAAGAAGGAAGGCTTTAAACTATAAAGCACAAAAATTGACCAAAGACTTATTCCAAAAAAATAAAGAAGATGCCTCAACTTCTATATTCTTACCATCACTAAACCAGGGAAGTTCTACTTCTAAAGAGGAGAACTGGTCTTGTCCAGCTTATAATCAGAACAGGATGGTAGATATGAGGCAATGCACTAAATGTAAAATCTGGTATCACGAGGACTGTATGGGCTTGAGTCAGAAAGACATTGAATTCGAGTGCCCATACTGTTAAGATTTTGTTTTACATTTTGTATTTGATGTTTTAAGTAAGAAATTGATATTCGTAAAAGTGTTTTTCATTGTGTTGTAAAATTGTTGAACAAAACCGTAACTTAAATGCTTAAGGTTAGTTGGGGCGCTATTATACACACGTGTGTGTTATAACGCCCAAAACCACATTTTTTTTAAAAGAGGTTTTTAATTTTTTGCGAGGTTTTAGACACAAATGTGTATTATTTTATTGATACTTATTATATAGAGATTATTGAAATAAATTGTTTTTGTTCTTATAATTAACATTGTATTAAATATAAGATAAAATATATTAGGTGGGCGCTATTACCCTCACCTACCTTATAATGCGTTCTTACTGCAAAATTGAAAGGCAGTTTATTTTACGGCATAGTTATTGGCTATAAGAGCTTATTGTAGTAGGTTCCCTGGATGTTACAAAAACAATTTTGGCTAGTGCAAAGTGCACGGTGTAATGTACATCGTACACCTAATACTTGATTAAAACACCTAATGAGGAGGTTAAAGCGCCTAAGAGATGTAATAGCAATATGTTGTATTCTGTTGTCACACGCGTACACTTCCCGGCCGGAGGCCGGAATACACATCGGCCTTTACCATAGAAAGAAACTATCGGCTAGCTTTGGTTTTTTAGAGCGTCGTCTCTGTATAGAGAGTGTGCAGTTACGACAGAGACGACGCTCTACAAAATCGAGCTAGCCGATCATAGTCGATGTGTGTTACTTTCAGCCGGGATGTGTACATTATTTTAATACTCCAGTCTTCATTTGACTAGTCTTTTTTTGACTAGTTTTTCAGTAATACAGTAGTATTACTACCAGCCATAGTAGAAGGTATGGCCTCTCTCAAGGTATGCCACCATACTCTACCGCCTATTTCATTCAGACACTGTTAGCTACTATGTCATGGCTTTACTTGGCCGCAAGGTGTCTCACGCATTCCCGGTACACGGTCTGAGCTGGATGAGCAATGAATCTCCGTATTTAGAGGAGAATATTATTTTGATAAAAAAACGTATAATTTAAAACAATAGGCACTTTAAATTGGTGAAGAAAGATATATTGAGGAAATGTGAATATCCTCAATATATTTTTTTAGCAATAAAAAGAAAACTGGGATCCACTATTCACCTCTGGACACGTGTAGTGGATTTAGACTGAAATCTTATGGTTGTTCGGGAACAATGCAGTGTGATGTTGTAAATACTGATAGATATATATTTTGGCGCCCGTGTAAATAAAATTATTACAATCACTCCCATGTGAATTTGGGATATTATCAAAGAAAAGGGGCTTTGTTATCGGTTCTAGCATCTCAGATAGAATAGTGAACGTTAGTGAAATATTAGAAAAAAAAACGTGTGCGGTCAGAGGACCCCCGTCAGGTACGAAGATCCTCACGCATTTTTTTTTAATTTTTTTTTCGAAATAAAATCTGTATAATTCATGTATTTTTTTTTAATTTTGTATCATATTTTCAATGCAAATAATTTAAAATAAGGAATCAAATCAAAAATCAAAGTTTCATTAAATATATATTGAGTCTCGCTCTAGATACTCGCACGCACACACACACACACACACACACAGAAGGAGAAAGGCGTATGGAGGGGGTAAAAATCTTACGTCACGTTACATTTTCTCTCGAATCACACCTACCGCAAGCCGCGTAAAGGAACTTCGTTCCAAAAAGTATCGTAATTATTCTATTACTTTATATTAAAATCAGATATTGGAGATCATGTAAATAGTTGCATTTTTTACTTATTAATAGAAAAAAGAAGCATTTTGAAACAAATAATTTTGAATCGACTTTCAATGGTTCCAGGATTTCCGTTTGGAATCCTATTGACCTCTGTCCGTTATTTGCAAAACTACTGGTCCAATATTGATAAGGAAGAAGTAGGTAGGTACCCTATAATATTCCAGGATAAAGACGTTACCTACACTGCAGTACAGACCGCAACAAAATCGACCAATCGGTAATCGGCCCGAGATTAGCACAAACAAACGGATACTGTATTCTTAAATTTATTCTTGCAACTAAATTTGAATTTGATAGAGTGACATTGTCCATTACCACCACAACGCAATTGTAGTTGTGCATCTCAACGGCGAATCCAGAGTTAAACTTCTTTCTAGTTGTATCTTCATTGATGATGTTCGTGTTTATAATGGAGCTTCATAAAGAGTTAGTGTTTATTTACGGTCCAGCGGTTTAGTCAAGAAACAAAATTGGATATAAACTGTACGGAAACATAGAAACGCGTTTCGCAAAATAAAAACATACGTAAAATATACGTAGGTACAGAAGACAGCGCACCAAATAGTTTTTTTATTTTCACCTTTATGTCTACCCAGCATGAGTTACTGCACTTTACGTTGTTGACTTCTGGTAATTTATATCACCGTAATTGCACACTTGAGAACCGGTTCTCATGCTGTCGTCTCAGCAGGGCCGTCTTTTAAGTCTATTCTGCGCCGGGGTGCGGGAGTGTATCCTAAGACAGTCAAACATCCTATTGTGTATCCTATGACAGTCAAATATCCTATTGTGTATCCTATGACAGTCAAATATCCTATTGTGTATCCTATGACAGTCAAATATCCTATTGTGTAATTGTTTACTATAGCGTTATATTTTTTCATTACCTTTAAAAGGTGAGCGCCCGGGGTGCACCGCACCCCTTGCACCCCCTGGTAAAGACGGCCCTGCGTCTCAGTATAAATTATATTTTAACTAGACTTTGACCCCTATTTCAAATGCTGGTTATATTTTTTTTCTTTCTACAAATGCCAGTACCTAACATTTGTTATAATAGTGCTTTATTTAAGATGTTTATCTATAAAGTTTCCATCCATAATACCGTAACCAGCCACCTTATCGTCCACTGCTGAGACATGGACCACCTCGTGTACATTGTCTTGTGTATTTAAAACATCACGATGTCCAAGCGGGGTGGCAAGTCTACTCCTTTTGAGGTGGTGTACATAGTTTCTCAGGGTTTCGACACAGACTAAACCAAGGGCTCAGTCAGGATTTTATCAGTCAGTCAGGATCCAGGATCCAGTCAGCAGTCAGTCACCAGTAGCACCAGTAGTTACCAGTAGCAGTCAGGATCCAGGGAAAAGCAAACAATTTTTAAATAATTGAAACAGAGATAGTGAAAACCAGAAAGTTTGTTACTTATTCTTGCCTATGCCGGGGGGGGGGGGGGGGGGCGAAAAATAGTCGAATTAATTGGACAATATGGTATTCAATAAATATTTATGTAATACAAAAAGTCTTTATTATCTTCACTATAAAAAGGTCGCGAACTTATCCGACTACTTAATACTTTGTACAAGAATGACTTCGATTACGCCCTCGTGATCTATGAACCTTTTGAGTTGAGTCTCGGATAAACAACGACAAAGCTGAAAGTAACTTTCATGTGTTGGTAGATGCCACATAAAGTTATACATAATCATATGTTTATGGTTTTGTGACAATAATGGCTAGTTTCACTAGATATAAAATTAAGTCCACTGCGCCGAATTTCATCAAACCTTAATAAGGTGGGTGGACCATGGAAGGCCACTCTAACGATTAAACAGTTATTATTCCTTTATTTACTGTATAAATTAAACAAACAAATTATTAAGTAACACATTGTTTTATTATGTAACTTATAAAACATTTTTTTTTATTGCAGAGGTAATGGTTATTTATTAAATTTAAGTTTTATTAAACTCTTCCAAACGGCCTTGCAAGGAACAAGGCTCCATACAAGGCCGATACAATAAATCAATCGTCTAACTTAAAACTAACGTTGTGACAATCAAAATTTCTGCTTATACTTAAACTACATAAAAAGGTCTTTCATTAAAATGAAACATTAAATACTTACCATATTAAACTCACATAAAAAATACTCAACGAACATTACTTGAACACTATCGTAAAACTAAGAATGTATTCGTGAAAACGTTTTAAAAATAATTTTAATGAGTATTATATCGATATCAAATAAGTTGCCAATAACCTTTATAATGAAATAAAAAAAAATTATAACCGACCAAAATGGCCTTCTTATGGGTCCGTTCCTTGTAAGGCCAAAATGTTCCAAATAAGGCCAAACAATAAAAAATATTATCTATGAAATGTTTTTTTTAATCAACAAAACAATTAGATATTACAGACTACGTACTCTAATCACAACCTTTATAATGGCACTTAGCCAGTCTTGTAATCAGGAATGTTTATAACTTTAAAACTAACGATTCCTATACTTTTCCCAAGTATGGTTTAAAAAACGAAAATAGAACAAAATAATAACTTCAGTTATGAAACAAACTTATAAACTAAGGAGGACAATAATTTTAGTACTTTAATCACAATCTGGACACAAAAATTGTAGGTCATTTTTAGTGAGACCCATACACTCCTCGTGATACCACTTTTGACATTCGCTACATTTCCTCATGTTTTCCATTCTACACTCGCAACATGCGTAACAGTACCATTTCTTTTCTTCGCCTTCTTTACTTTTCTTCTCGGCCTTTTGCTGTTTTTATTGTTTTGTTTTTGTTGTGCTTTTCTTTTCAGTACTTTTTTAGAATCATTTTTACTATGGATGTCTTTCTTTTCTTGTTCTCGCTTACTTGTGGACTTTCCTTTTTTCTTACTCCTTTTTTGATTCAAATCTTCCTTTTTTTCTTCAGTTTTAAATAAATCCTTAACTATTCTTTGTCCTTTATAATTTATAGCTTTTTGCCGTGGACGTGTAGACTTTATCTTAGCGTAATTTGGAGTAGGCAAAAAGGTATGAAACGATGTTTCTTTATCCTGAATTAAGTTAATCAACGGTTCGTCATCATTCGAAGATCTAGTGGAACTTATCTCGTGACTCTTTTGTTGAGCTTTTGTTTTAGGTCTGCTTAATTGTTTTTCTGGAGTTATTTCTCCTTTCTGTTCGGGATATTCATCATCTGACGAAAAAATGTAAAAATCGGAAGTGTAGTTTTCACTTCTGTGTAATTGTGTGGTGTAGTGGTAAAGTTTACTGATGTAGTTATTTTTGATAAATTATTCACTGAGATTCAAATCAAGATCAGAGTCAGAGCTAGAATCAACGATATTTTTTTGTAGTCCGGATGTACTTGGAACAGGATTATCGTACAGAGATGGTTGAGGGTCATGATTTGTATTTGCGTCGTTGAGCCAGTCTACTGAACTTAGCAGTATATTGCCACGCTGATCATTGATCGTATTGTCTATTTCCATATCTGAAGCATCAGTTGAAGAATTGTAAGGAACAAGAGTTGGTTTTCTTTGTTCTATTGCAGGTGAAAATTCTGATACTTCATATTGACCCCCATGGGTCAAGTCGTGAAAAGATGAAGGCGATGATGATACGATCTTCTCTTGAGAAGTTACCGGAAAAATTGAAAAGTGAGAAACACGAGCTGACCTTTCATCTATCAGAGACAGAGACGACAATTCTGACACTTCATTAAATTGAGGTGCAGGAGGCGAGACTTGAATAGATATAAGCGGTTGTGATGTGGTCTTGTCTTGTAATGTTTCCGGCAAAGGTCTTTCTGTTACAATTGAAGGAGCATAAGCATCTTCTGGAATCACACCATGATCGAGAGGGTATAAGCCAGTAGCTCTGAACCCGTTCATTATATTTGTTTGAGTCATACGCTTTGGCCAGGTTCGCGAGAAAATGTGGTTGAATGTAACTTTGTTTAAACTTCTCTTAAGAGAATTGCACAGGTAGTTCAACACCTCTTCATCCCAATGATGTTCGAAAGACTTATTCACAGATTTATCTAGAGGTTGGAGTTCGTGGGTGGTATTTGAAGGTAAGCAGTATAGCACTATATTATTTGTATCTGCTTCTTCCAGAGCCTCATAAGATAAATGACACTTTGCGCCGTCAAAGATAAGCAGACACTTACCGGGTGCTTTATGTTGCGCTAAATGTTGAATGAACTCTACGAACAAGCTACTGGTCATGCTGCCTTTGGGTGCCATTCGTACTTTTGTTCCAGCTGGCAAGTTTTCTCCTAATTCTGATCTGTATCGTATGCCCTTAAAAATAATCATGGGCGGTACAGCACAACCCACAGCATTGACGCACATCGCGATGGTGACGTTCTCAGCGTGCTCCGGCGCAACAACATGAACTCTGGTGTTTCCCTTCTCAGTCAAAACTACATTTTGTTTGTGGACCGTGATGCGACACCCCTTCTCATCCATACTATATAATCGTTCTGGATGTGCAATAATGTCCAGCTCTTGATAGAGTTTCTTTACTTCTTCAAAATGGTGTTTCACGATGGGTTTATTCATTTTTTGTGCTCTAGCTGGGTTCATTATTTGGGGTTTTCTTTTCGAAATTGATGGGTTTCGACTAAGAAACATTTTGAGCCATTTACGTCCAGCCATTCTTGTAGACAGATTGAACGAGTGCTTGATTTTAAACCTCTCACAAAATAAAAAGGCTTGCTTCCGGATAAATTTTGGGGTAAGTGGTATACCCAGTTTGGCAAAACGTTTAATTCGCTGAGCTAAGTCTTCTTCTAACTGTTTTGTGAGAACAGTAGTCTTTCCAATAATCTTAGTAGTTTTACCGGTTAGTAAATGGTTTCTAAGGGTTCGTTTCGGAATATTGAATTTGAACGCTGCAGTATTCGTATTAAGTTGATTTGTTTGTACCGCTTCCATGGCACACCTTAAACTCTCTTCATCCCATGTACTTCCTCTTTTTCTAGGTTTTGGTCCTGGCATTCTTGAAACCTGGAATTATACCTACACTTAAATTTAACCATCTGTTCAATGACTAACAAATACTAATTACGAGATTTCCAGAAGAAAGCCGCAAAAAAGTGAAACTAGTGGTAGCTATTACATTAGGCTCTATACAGAAGTGTGACTACAAGCAAAATCTATATTTAAATTAAAGCAGTAAAGCAATGACAAATGTATTTTGTTTGACAATATTAAATTGTATTTTGTTCTTAACATGCTTATGTAAAGAACGAAAACTTAGTCATAATTTTATTTTTAATAAGTAAGTATAAGTACTCATGAAGTTTTAAAATAAAATTATTTAAAGCATGATTATAAGTAATAATATTACGAACTTATACATTGTTTTACCTTTCCCCATACGTATTTACAACTATAAACTAGGTATTAATATTTTCTTGATTCCTAGATGTTCCTAGTAAGGCCCTTGTGCCCTAGCAAGGCCAACTGTAAATTTTTTGATCGGCCTTACAAGGAACCATTGGCTTTCCTAGGAACACTACCGATATTTTAACTAAAATGGAAATAAAGTAATTTTTTTTTTCTTTAGTACCATAGCAAATCCTTATATATCAATTCAGCGTAAAAAATTTAAAGAAAATAATAATGTATTTACTTGAAAACTTACGTTTTGTTGTGAGCGCGTATTATAATTTTAACGTCGACGATCGAAGTCAACAAAGCGAGGGACCGCACTGACAAAATAGCGGCGCGAGCGACTCGCCGCCGCGTCTGTGTTCTTGAGTTCGATGGGTGTTAGTGTGAGTAGAAGGAATTTGTCATCGCATGGCAATAACTACGACTTTTCAATAATCGGCCTTACAAAGAGCATGGCCTTCCATGGTCCACCCACCTTATTTAATTCTTAATTTCAATAAATTTCATTTCATAGGCTCAAGCTATACCAGTCAAAAAAAAGGAAAATAATGGGTTAGCGATATCCCCTCCACTACAAAAAAGATTACAATATTTTCTGTCAATGAACAGCATAAATAATTCTGGTGCCTTTTAGGAGTTGCTCGAGTTCTAGGCGTTCTGATAACAACAGTACTTAAATTTAACATCATAGTAAAGTTTTAAAATGCCTTTATACTATATTGTATTTATAAAGGACTCCCTAAAGGATGATTCATGTTACACCGTGACGGGGGCGGGCCGTGCCCGTGCCGTGACGTTTCCACCGTGCGCCGGACGGGATGTAGCATGAATGGGTATTCATGCTACACCAGGCTGATTACAAGTAATTAATGCACGACCGTGTCCGCATATGTATCGAGTGTTGTCAAGTGGGTATCCATTTCGATAATAAAATAATGTTATTTTCAGTTTTTTATTATTTTCCATTTTTCGCTTGAGTGAATAAGACGTGTATTATTTATAATAATGCAATTTTCACAACTTGAGTCAGCAGCTATTGCAATTGCTATTGATGACGAAGCATTGGGAACACGAATTCGAACTACAAAAAGAAGATGGGGTGTTCATCCAGCCTGGAGGAAATGAGAATCGGAAGGAGAATTCGCCATACTCTACAATGAATTAATAGATGATTAGAGCAAATTTTATGATTATTTTAGAATGTCTAGAGAATACTTTAGTATCTTACTTGAAACAGTAAATCCTTACCTAACTAAACAAAATTCAAGATTTCAGAAGCCTATTATTATTATTTATCTAAGTGTTTATTATCCAAATACTTATGATGAGTCATATCATAAACCACAGGGTACTTGCGCACACATTCTAGCAATTTATTGTCGTCCATTTTGCGGTTGCACTGCTCACCTCACTATAGTCCGTCGTCGATTGCCCTCCGGGCGCCCGGCGAACACATTCATGTTACGACGTGCCGTGGCCGGGCTGGAGCGGGACAGGGAAAAGAATACCCACCGACATTTCGATGCCGTGCCACGGCCGGGGCCCGACCCGGTCTAACATGACATGGTTCATACAAAAGTATACTATAGATCTTTGACCGTGCCCCGTCCGTGACACGGCCCGGCCCCGGCACGGTGTAACGTGAATCATCCTTAATATTGGAGACGTAATCACAGATGATGTAACACAAAACAAAATAAAAAATTCGAAGTGCCTGGTAGTATTTGTTTATTAATATTTAAAACAAAACACAAAATAACAGGCGCCGCTATTTGTTAAAATATTTTTAGGTAGGTGCACAGGAGAACACTCAGAAATACGAGTATATAGGTACCGGTACATTTTAGATTTTGACCTTTTCAAGCGAAGAGCTGTCCTAATCTACTATATACTGTGATTTTGAAATTTAATGAAAAAAAAAAGATTTTTTAATGTTTTATCTTAAAACATAGACTTAGTTAAAGCATGTTTCATTTAAGCAGAATTTTGAAGTAAGGAAATTTTAGGTTAGAAGATCTTAACCAAACTCAAGATGTCAGACAACGTCATATAGGTACGAGTAGAAACTGTTGTGATTGACGCAAGGTAGCGGGAAAAGGTCAGGTGAATCTCTTTTTAACAAGTCACAATTAGATACCTACGTACTTATTTTTTTTCCTTTATAGAATCGAATGTCCGTTTCTATACATGTTTATAAAGTAGGTATCGATTAAAATAAGAATGTTACAGGTCACATTGAATACGTAGGTAGTTTCCGTAAGAAACGAAAATGACAATGTCGAAAATTAACATCAATTAATTATTCATTGGGTAATAATTATAATTAATTAACAACTTCTATTTCTTTAAACTTTCATTGTCTAATCGTACTTCTTAGTCGTAATCGTACACTTCAAATTGTACAATTTAATCGATTTTTAGTTTTTTTTAACCTAAAAATAATTTAACTGATTAATAATAATAATAAATCAGGCGTTTAGATAATATCAATTATTATTAATTGACAACTTTTATTTGTACGTCCGGTTTTGTGGCAAGATTTGAACGGTTAGGATTGATTTTTTTTATTGTTTATTCAAGAATACAATTACTGTTAATTATCATATTGCGAAATAACTTAAAACTATGTAACTTAAAAGAAATATTAAAAATATAAAAGTTGTTTATTGTATAAATCTGATTATATATTGAGCATGTTATATAAATTTTAGTTATAATTATGTTGAAATATAAAAGGATTTTATCTAATATAAACCTTTAAATTACTTTTTATGTAAACACAATCAAATGAAGATTCCTAAAATCCTAAAATCATCAACAGTAGCTATGAAGAAGATATGATTGCGTCAAAACATTGTATTATTTTTTTACCATATAGTCGTAAGTGATAAATCTGTGCGTTAATTTTTCAAATATGCTATGCATTTAATTTTAATTTATCAATTTAATACAGAACTCATTATACACTTATTGTTATTGTTACGTTTATCGTATTCCTAATACTCAAACAATTTCATCAAAACAAAGTAATACTAAAATTACTAAAATAACAATTGAAAATAACTATAGAAAAAGATACTGTTTATGGACGCGTTTATAGTGGAAACTTTACATTAAATTATTTATTTACATTTTAGCAACTTTAATAGTAAGAGCAGTGAATGGACTATAGTGAGCCAACCGGCTTTGGCTTCAGACGCGTGACGAAGACTTCGTAATGGATCAGTTTCTTGGATTAAAATATAAGTTGAAGACTTCGGAAAATTTTGAGGAGTACATGAAATTTATTGGTGAGTTTTTTTTAATATGCATATTTTTCTGAAACTTAAGTGCAGTTAAAGAAATGTCAGGGTTTTGTCTCATACAGGCAGTGACATATCAGTCCTGCGAAGCGGTACCTACTCCGTCAATTTTGAGATGACGTTCTTAGTCGTTTAAAATTATTGACTTCAGTTATTATACTAATAGATTTTTATATTGCTAATGATTTGCTGCCCATTTAGCATTTTTTTGTCTACGTTTAAATGCAAGATACAAGTCAAGCGCGACTTGCAGGCGATAGTACAAAAGACAATCCTAAAAGGTCAAAGGCCATGCATGTCGCCTAACTGAATTGGTCATTGGCTAGTTTGCAATTAAATCTATTAAATCTATCTATTAATTAAATCAATTAATGTCAATTAAAATCTCATCCTAATTTCAGTAGTTTTAGCATGATGCCGAAAGAATAGACAGACTTTTGTCACAAACAAATAGGTTATTTTGTTTCTAACAGCACAAACTAGCTTTCGCATTAATATTACTTATGAAATTTTTAAATGGTATGCGAGTGTTGCATATACTGTGACAAGTGAATAGATCAGTAATTACTTAAATTAGTTTTTACTCATTTACTATATTCGTATAGGTATTTACTATATTCGTATAGGTATACGAATATAGTAAATGAGTAAAAACTAATTATTTGATTTTATTATTTTATACTAAACTTATTATATTATAATAATTATTATAGGTATAATTATTATAGGTATGTGTAGGTACTATAGCCGCGTTGCCTATATAGCGTCTTGAAGGCAATCCGATTTATGTAGGTACTAAGCCGTGATAAGTACAATCAGGAAGCTGTCATCGCGCATTACGAAAACCCAGGTACAAGAAAATAACTATACTAAGCAGGTAACATGATGCTCCAAACGATTGGAGGCTTAACGCTGATCGCGAATTTATGTAAAACTGTTAATAGGATTCTCCAAGGTGGACAGCGCATTCGCATCTCTTCTGGTGTTGCAGATGTCCACTGGCGACGGTGTTTCTTGCCATCTGGTGGACCGTTCACTATCTTATTTCAGAGGGGGAAGGCGCATGCTGTGATCCTACACCTACACACATTACACATCCCCTCTCTCACAGAAGACTACCGTGAAATGTACCTACTATGTTTCCCCTTTTATCTCATTATCACAGTGTATATCTATACGTCTTTCGGTAGCGAGTGAGATATGCCAGAGTCCATTCCCATCCCCATCCTGTTATTCCCCCATTTTCGTAACCTTTCTCGAAATCTACTCTCAAAATCTCCAAAGGTTGGCAGCGCATCTGGAGGCGTCCTCACGTTTGCCATTCTAGACTGAGGGTGTTCACGGGATCCACTTACCTACCACCAAGTGAACTGAATGCTAGTCCGAAACTATTTTTTATAAAAAAATATGTCATGTCATGCATATTACAGTAATTTTAATCAACGACGTACCTATCTGAAATTACTTTGTATCGTCCTTGAATTCGTCGACAGCAACAGTCCTCTTTTATGATTAAAGTGCAATATCATGTCTTAAGTAAGAAAAAGCAATAGTCATGGTGAAATCGTAATAAAAATTTGTTTTTCTCAAAGGTTTTATGACGGCGAAGTGGTCATAGAGTAGATAAGTATATTATAGATAAGTATAACATAGAGTAGATTATCTACCCTATGACCACTTCGCCGTCATAAAACCTTTGCGAAAAACAAGTTCTTATTACAATTTCACCATGACTATTGCTTTCTTCTTACTTAAGACATAATATTGCACTATCTACTGCTTACGCAACCGTCACAAATTGACACCTTGTTATTATAGAGTATACAAACGACAGAGCCAAGTTCTACGGCCTAAGGTATATCTTATTAAATAAGTCGAAATATTATTATTTATTTTAAAATAATTGAATAGGTAATAATTTTATAGTTTTAAATACCTAGAGCACACTGAAAGTTTTGCACTCCTGGCTGTTTATAAACGTTTGAATTTCGAATGTTATAAAGAAAGCCTACACTCCACTAGTGTAGGCTTTCTCGGCCGGTGTCCATATTAATTGAATCTTCCGGGCTACTTGGCCGAGGTCTTCTGGAATCTCTTCTCTTTCTTCCAAACGTTTCGTCAACAACTGCGGTTGACATCTTCAGTGGCGACTGCGTTAACTTTCGGAGAGATGATATCTCTCCGGCTTCTCGAGCGCAACTGATTTATAACGTTATATTTAAAATATATTAAATTATTTAAATTCGAATGTTATATTTAAAAAAATATATAACACCTCATTTATTGACTAAAATATTTTTTGTCGGGGAATCGCTTTTTTTTTTTCCAAGTTAGAGAGAAACGGCCGAGAAGTCGCATGCTCTTGCATTATGAAAATGCTGCTCCGCACACTGTGAACAAGACGAAGTCATTTTTGGCTTCAGAAAAGGTGGAGCTCGTGACTCATCCTGCACACATTCCGGACCTCGCACCATGTGATTTCTTTGTTTTCCCAAAAATCAAAGTTTTAATGAGAGATATGACATTTACGGGGCCAGAAAAGGCTGTGACAGCTTTCGACGAACATGTAAAAAACATACCCCCAGATCGTCATGTTTCAAAACATGGTCGTGATGTTTTGAAAATTGGTTTAACCGAATAAAAGTGTTTAAAATTAAATATTTAAAAAAATAATAAATATGATACTATATTTTCATAAACTGTTTTATTTATAAGTTATGCGAAACTTAAAGTGTGCCCCACGTAATTTAATAAAATACACATTAAAAAAAAAATCTGGCTCATATGTTCCACCAATTCGCACCGGACCCGCGCCGCGTGTTGGTTTATTTTTTTGTTAATAACGCCTCACTCCATGGCCCACACTAGGATTCCCAGTGTCGTGGGTTCAGAGACACATGCAAAGATGAACACATCACGTGCAACACTTAGACCGTTAAACAAATCTTTAAAAAAAATATTGTCCGACAATGAAACTATATCGAAACTCCGCAATGATTTATTTACTAGGGGAGGCCTACGCTCGGCACTGGGATATTAAAGGTTGATACAAATACAAGTACAATTTAATAGGTACAGGTAAAATAAGCTGTTCATATTTATAAATTGTTATTAATAACTGTAAGTAATGAACATTTCTTGGCAATTACGATGCCATTGATCACTAACAGCTTCGATGAGCTTGAAAATCTTCACTGTTGTCCTTAGAACTCTTAAAATCTGTAAATAGAATATATGGTTCGTTACTATATAGGGTAAGGTTGCTTTAGTCGTACCACAGCCTAAGTCGTACTCCAATAATATCTGATCTCATGTTAATAATAAATGACATCTAATGGTGTAAATTTGAACTATTTAGTCGTGCGAGTAAACAACAACAAGTGGGCGGCCCGCCGGCTATCGTGGCAGAAAAAATATTAAAAAGTAAGTTTTGTTACTGTTTTCATTAAAATTTCTCGCTCATTTGTAAGCCATTTCAAAAAATAATATGATGATACAGTAATTTTTTTGATTCATGTCTATTTTCGTAGTATTTTGCCATTCATTTAAGCATAATCAAACGGTAGAATATTTTTCGGTTATGTCAGTGATTTTGGTTTAAAACTTTGAAGGTCTCGCGGCTTAAATCGTACCTGCGGACAATTCGTTACTCGTACCGGTACGACTTAGGCATTGATGTAATATTTTTACTAATTCACAATTATTTTTTCAGCTGATCAATAGAAAATTATGACGAAAAGAATTTACAATACTTGGAAGCAAGAGGATATGGATGAAGCTTTACTGAAACATCGGAATGGTGAAATTACATTTAATGAAGCATGTACTGATATAACATACCAAAGCCGCCTACGACGCCATTTGAAGGGTTTGAATAAAAGAACTAAATTTGGAAGACCGAATGATATGATAGCAGGCATGGAAGATGAATTAGCACAGCATGTAATTAATTTAGAGTCTAGTTTCTTTGGATTAACTATTACTGATTTAAGGAAGCTTGCTTACCAACTTGCTGAAAAATATCAATTACCTCATCGCTTCAACAAGGGAAAAAAAATAGCGGGCAAAAAATGGTTTTACAGGTTTATGAAAGACCATCCTACTTTGTCCTTGCGTGTTCCGGAGGCAACATCGATGGCAAGAAGTAAGGGTCTTAATAAAGAGCGTGTTTATAAGTTTTTTGATAAGTATGAAGAAATACTGGATAAACACAAGTTTACTGCCGAGCGAATATACAATATGGATGAAACTGCATTATCCACCGTCCACAAACCTTCCAAAGTCATTGCTCAAAAAGGCAAACACCAAGTGGGTGCAATCACAAGCGGAGAAAGGAGTCTAACTACGACAGGTATATGTGCGATGAATGCAGCAGGCGAATTCATTCCACCTATGTTGATATTTAAGCGCAGCAGAATGAATGACATATTAAAAAAAGGAGCTCCGCCAAACACAGCATTTGGATGCTCGAAAAATGGATGGATAACATCGGAACTATTTGTCCAATGGCTAGAACATTTTATAAAATATACTAAATTAGACAAAAGCAACCAAAAACAAATGTTACTTTTACTGGATGGTCATAGCACACATACCAAAAATTTAGAAGCAATTCAGCTGGTTCGTGATTACGGTATAATCATGTTATCATTTCCTGCTCACACAACACATCGACTACAGCCATTAGACATATCATTATTTAAATCACTAATAAACAACTACAATGAAGCGGCATTTTCTTGGCTACGCTCAAATCCTGGCAGTGTTATAAAACAGACTAACATTGCAGAACTTCTTGGTAATGCATACCCTAGATCGGTTCGTATGGACATATCACTAAATGGGTTTAGAGCAACAGGCTTATGGCCATGTGATAGAAATGTCATCAAAGAAGAGGATTTTGTAGCTTCTGTACATATTATTGAACAATCAGACCAAGAATCTGCTGATGCAACTGAAGCAATAGCGCGACCCAGAATTACATTGTCACTGGCCAGAGTTGCATTGCCACCCAGAGTCGTGACGCCACCAAAAATGGCAACGCCACCTAGGATTGCAACACCACTCAATGTCCCACCCGGACCTTCAACAATATCTCAAGAATCTGCACCAGAACACAATATTGCAACAGTTGATGATATTAATAGTCAACAAATAAAGTCTTACTTGAACACTTTATCTCCTGTTCCTTGTATAACAACAGTTATCAAGAAAATGAAGAAAGGAACTAAGCCAACAATAGAATTAACCTCAACTCCCTATAAAAATGAAATAGAAGCCAAAGAAAAGGCAAATAAAAGGAAGAAACCTATACTGGACTTAAAACAAGTTAGAATAGAAAAAGGGATGCAGAAAACTATAAAAAAAAGAAAGATAGTTAAAAAATGTAACAAAGATAAAAAAACAAAAGACAAAGAAACTTGGTTATGCCAACTATGTAATGAAGATCGTGAAGAAAACATGATCCAGTGTATTAAATGTAAGGGTTGGGTACATGACCTATGTGCTGGCGTGGAAAGAAAGATAAACGAATATATTTGTGATATCTGTGTTCAAACCAGATGGTATATAATAGATGGTATTTTCTATATGGTATGCCAAATAATTATTTCTTAAGAATTTATATTTTGTTTCGTATGTAGGTATAATTTACAAATAATTTTAACTTTGAAGACTGTGATGATTCCTTAGAGAAGAAAAATGTGACTTGATCTCCTAAGAAAATATGTGTTTGTAGTTTTTAATTGTTATTATGACTTCTTATGTTCTTCTATAAATTTATGATGTCGTCGCTAACGCCTTATTCTAAGTACGACTTAGGCTATAGGAGGTACGAATTAGGCAACCGGGTGCCTAAATCGTACCGAAGGTACTTTTTCGAAAGACGTTCAAATGACTATTTTCATAAAAGATTTTTGTAGGTTTATGAAAGCGGGTTAATAGCTTAATAAATAAAGCTCCAGGGTCGCAAAAAATTTTGTTTAATTTAAATTATCTTAAAAATTACAGTAATTTTCCCTTAGGGGGTACGACTTGAGCAACCTTACCTTAATTACATAAAATATGATAAGTACTAGAATTCGATCTGTGAAATTGAATCAAAATTGTATCTTGAAAAATGACTGCGTTATAAGGGCTTAGATGGCACAAATTCGAAAAGTCAAAATGTGTTAACGACGTCCCTAAAACAGTGCAGCCAGTTGCCCGCTTATCCACTTCTTCAAAATAGGTTTTTAACATCAATCCACCGGACTACCTAATTTATTAATCTTTTTAATAACGGTTTGTGTTCTTCTCTAGTTGCAGAACAAGCTATAAAATATGTAAACAATACTTCAACTATTTTAATACTTATATTTTCATACAAAATAATTAAATCCAATTCATAAGATACGAGTATTGTCACAGATTATTATGAATTGAAGATAATAGTGAACAATTTAATGATAAATAAGTTTGAGAAGTTTGGATAAAAGCTTTAACAGGTCGGAATCATACAACACTTGTATTTGAACCGATATTAACATCACAAATTATTTTGATAAACTCATGCGAGTGCAAAATCCGTCCTTTATATCGCTTTATTCTGATTAAACACCATACAATGGCTGAAGCTCCACAGAATAAGAAATAGCGCTTTATAATATTAAAATAATAATAAAACATTAATTTCAGAAACAATATTCCATCAATGACAAGAACAAAAACGTTAAAGTAAAAATTCAAGGCTAAATTAACATGAATTGAAATCGCTGTTTAATAATTTTTCAATCAATCAATAATTACGATAAATAAAAAATTTATCTTCCTCAGAAATATAATATTAGGTAGTCGGATAAATTCGCGGCCTTTTTATAGTGAAAAATCTTAAAGACTTTTATGCGTTACATAAATATTCATTGAACGGAATATTTTCCATTTAATTCGACTACCTTTCGCCAGTTTTCTGGAACAGCCATTATCCAATCGCTATTAAATTTTTGGGGTTTCTAAACAATAAGCGGATTTAAATGGTTTATACAGGCTTCTCTTGAATGTCATTTTACTCCATCTAAAGAATTTTGTAAAGAGCGGAATAAATAATAATCAGAAGGTGCTACGTGTGGACTGTATGAGGATGCATTAAAAATTCCCAGCCAAGGCCATCAATTTTTGTTTAGTCATCAAAGATGTCATCGGTCGATCATTGTCTTGATGGATAACTACAACTTTTCTATTCAATAATTCTGGGCGTTTTTCTTCAAGTTCTTGTTTCAATTTTACTAATTGCTGACAGTAGACATCAGAATTAATCGTTTGGTTATGTGGCGAAAGCTCGTAATACACAATGCATTTCCAGTCCCACCATGC
This sequence comes from Sesia apiformis, assembly GCA_914767545.1. Classification (NCBI taxonomy): domain Eukaryota; kingdom Metazoa; phylum Arthropoda; class Insecta; order Lepidoptera; family Sesiidae; genus Sesia; species Sesia apiformis. Next base: position 6,178,269 of record OU611968.1, read on the forward strand.
ACATAACATGACTTTGTTCTCGGAGTGAGGCCTGGCTTTGGGACTATTTGTGATGCCTCACCTCGCTTAGACTAAGATCGTTTTCAAACATTGTTATCGTAGGTGATCCACATCTCATTGCCTGTTAAAAATCTCTTCAGAAATTGTTCGATTTCAGTTCGTTTTAGCAACATCTCGCATATGGAAATTCTATTCATCAAGTTTCTGTCATTTAAATCATGCGGCACCCAAACATTTAGCTTTTTTACAAAGTTCAGTTTTAGCAGGTAATCCAAAATTTTTCAGTAGTGAATGCTAAGTTCTTCCGCAATTTGATAACTGCTTATGTGTCGATTTGCTTCTATTTTTTCAATAATAACATCAACATTTACTTTAATAGGACGAACATTACGAGGAACATCATTCACATCAAAATTACCAGACGTGAATCGACTGAACTATTTTTTTGCAGTAGTTTTAGATAAAGCATCTTCTCCGTAAACTCAACAAATCTCTTTTCGACCACTAGAAGTGGAACTTTAGGAACTATTCCTCTGTTATATATACTTATATGTGTGGTAAAGTAATTATATTTTACCGGAAATAGACAAGTCGTATAACATTGAATAGGAAAGGTAATCTGCTCCTGGAGTAGTTTCCTTTCGTTTCAAAGTTTTTTGTAATTCTCCCAAGGTGATTTCTCTCCCCAGCGTGGTTGCAAAATGCAGACCCGGAATTAATGTTAGCTCTGTCCCCTTTCATCCATCTCATCTTCCTCCACAATGATGTTGCTGAAGTTTCCAAGTCAATACTAGAACAACACTCTGTACACCTTTATGGCGTGCTTCTTCAATATTTTTTTGCTTTCTTTTATTTTATTCCTTAAAGTATCCAAGTTATCTGGAGTTGGATTTCTTCTTAATTTGCAAGTGCTAGGCGCCCTTCTGCAACTTATTTAGAGATTCAAGAATTCCAATAGCGGTTGGGTCAAATTTTGAATTTAGATCTTGACTTGCCACGGTATACCTAGTTTGTTCTGTCACTGCATTTATTTTTTTCATAAATATTTCGTAGCTAATCTGAACATCTGGGTTAAATTATACATTGTTAAAAGCTACATTTGTTTTTTCTTTATATTTGTCCCACCGTGCTTCTTTGAAATTACGTATTTAGTGTATTTCCTATTTGTATACTAACCAAAATTCATTTTAATAAAAACATGGTCACTGCCTATCATGTAATTTATTATGACTGCTTGTGTTTCATATATATATACTCGTATATATACATATATAAAAATGAATGTTTCTTTGTTTGTTCCGTATGCGTTCCTATATAATGGTATAGGACATAGGTATAGGAACAACTCACCAAAATTTCATCGCAATCGGATGAATGCATCCGATTGCGATGAAACTTTGATGAGTTGTTGCGCGCACGCCCGCGAAGGTTTCTGAATTAGTACTTGAAGACCACGCGAACGAAGTCGCGGGCATCAGCTAGTATATAATATAAATAAATAAATAAAACAAATTGAGGTAAACAAATACAACAATTTAATTTTTTTCACATTAACAATCAACCAAACGATTTCTTTCTAACACCAATTCAACCTTAATTATAATTAAGTAAATGATGTTAGACACCCTCATAGTAGATGATACCTGGTTTGAGGCCCGAGCCTTCTATGGTGGCAGTCTGAAAGGAAAAAAACATCAATTAGAAAACTACATTTTATTTGACATGCGGACGAAATGCCGCATCATTCTCTGGAGTCAAAGAAGCACTGACAAACTTTGATATGTCCAAATAAAAACGATGATAGGTATACGACGAGGTCCAAAAGTTTCTGGCCTGGCAAAGAAAAAGAACACTCAATTTCACGACACTATTTTTATTTTTCAATATAGTCTCCATCTATTTGAATACACCTTTCGAATCGTTTAATTGGCATTTCCATCCCAGTATAAAAATAGTCAGAAGTTTTGTCTTCAAAATGAGCGAAAACCGCAACGGTCACGTCATCATCGGTGGAAAATTCTCTACCCCTTAAGTCCACCTTGAGTGTTGAGAACAAATAGTAATCACTGGGAGCCAAGTCAGGACTATAGGGTGGGTGGCGAATTTTCGTATAGGCACACTTTGAAACGGCAGCTTTCGCAACTGCAGCGACGTGGACGGATGCCTTGTCTAGTTTTCCACGACGGTTCTGCTTGATTGCTTCTCATGATTGTTATATAAGGTTAGTATAATAGCTTCCAGTCACTGTAATATTGCGTTCTTTTATGTCTATAAGCAATATTCCTTGACAATCCCATAATATCGAACCCATACTTTTTTTGGTGGACTGATTCACCTTTGCCTTTCTAGGCGGTGCTTCACCAGAACGACGCCACTCCATCGACTCCCTTTTGGAAAGGGAATCATGGTAAAAAATCATAGTTAGTTTATTCCCCTGTAACAATTGACGCCAAAAAATCGTTTCCGTTTTTCTGAAAGGTCTCCAAAAGTTCCTTAGAGCACGCTACTCGTTTACTTCGCTGCACACTTGAAAGAAGTGTTGGCACCCACCTCGCAGTTCGCACTAACTTTATTCATATGAAGATGTTCATGAAGAATCCTAAGGACTGTAGTTTTTGAAAGCCCTGTCCTTGCTGCTATTTCTTTCGTCTTTAGCCGTCGGTCGCTCAGAAATTCTTCTTCCACTAATGAGATGTTGCTTGGAGTGAGTGCTTCAACGGGTCGACCGGAGCGAGGTTCGCCGTATCCAACCTTTGTTTGATATAGGTCGGGCTAAGACCTTTCTTTGCAAGGAACTTAATCACGGAACGATATTTCAGTTTAAACATTTTGCGACTTCCTGTTTGCGACCTAAGAGTCGAGGAATTAAAACGGGTTGAACTCGATAATGGCAATTACAATGCGTATAATTTGTTTTTTATACATTTAGAAGTATGTCAGGCCAGAAACTTTTGGACCTTACTGGTATATATCCTTAAAAATTAATGTATTTTACGATTGGATAACGGTAAAGTAATTGAAGATGTCAGTAGTGACTGGATTAGCAAAATGAAGAACATATTATTATGTTATGGCCAGTTTGAGCTATCTCGATATACAACTTTGTAGCGTGCACTCGCTTCATCCCATTTACTTAATCCAGGGGGCCGAGTATATTAATTTAAACTGACCCAACGCAAGCTGTACAGCTGCCAAAACTGTATTTTATGTCACAACCCAAACCATGCCCATCACTAACGTTTATTTGATCAAAAAGCAAACAAAAAAATTTATTGCTTACCAACTCCAATCCGTTGCCTTTGAAGGCCCTGTCGAAGTGAATTACTTTGCCGTCGACTTTCATAACAGTCTTTAGAACGTCACCTTCAAGAGTAAACCTGGCGTTGGTTTGTGTGCCGTCGGAAGTGGTATTGTCGGACTCCTTGTCTAAGGTGATGGTTTGGTCGAATATGATGTCATCGCCAAGAGTGATATAGTATCTAATAGTGCCATCGGCGTTCTTTTCGAAGGACGTAATTGTATTTAATTGTTTGAATAGTTTAAGAGTCTGTTCTGGAACCGCTGTAAATTGAACATGATTGATCACGAGAGTTAGACCGCTCTTAAAGCAAAGTACTTACTTAACTGTTTACATAAGTTATATAGATAATTTAATGTACTCTCTACAAATACAAATAGGTAAGTGTCGGTACAATTTAAAAGTTTAATTTTTTGCAATAAAAAGTTAGTATTTATTCTTATCAATTTTCCTTATTTGGTGATAATAAATTTAAAGAAGTTTATAAATTCTGAAAATCACGATTTATACATTAAAAATTACCATTTTAAGTTTGAAGCTGAAATAAGTACCTACAGACAAGTAACTAATGTGATCTACTTACACAGTGAATCGAAGATCTCAACATTTTCAGCCTTAGTCTTCTTATACTTCTTTCCGAAGAACGACATTTTTGTTGGTTGCTAGTATAAGACTACGAAACTTACTGCAATAACATAAAAATCAATACCGAATCGTTTTTATACCTAGCTCGTAATCAGTATACCTCTGATAACGGTTGTATCTGGTGTCTCGTACAAAAATTTAATAAATAATACAGTCTGCGACAAAAAAATGTCTCAAGTGTAATCAGTGATTTTTATAGTATTCTTGGTGCTGACCATGGGAAAATTATTTAAAAAAAATCCTTCACGTACACAATCCATTGTTATAATTAGCCTGTCTAGTTTTGTCGAATTTGTGTATTTTTTAATGTAAGGTAGCACTATGAGTTTAGACAAAATTTCAAATATTTCCAAAGAAACTGTTATATTTTGCTTACAAACACTTTTAAAAAGTAATGTGAGAAAGTTTTAAGGCGTTTGCAATGAAATAGACAATCTTATATATACTGGACAGTCGTACTAAAACTAGTGTAATACGGTTAAAACTGGATCACTTTCCTATTAGTGGCTGTCTGTCGACCTTCCCTCCCATCCCTTACTATCTGCCTCCACTGACATCTTTCGTGTCAGTGTCTGTCTGTCCCCGCCATCCTCCTTCCCACCACCTTCCACCGTACCAGATTCTCCTTCAGTTTATCTCTTTGCTCTGTGCTGTTCACGTGCTGTTTCTGATTTTATAAAGTGGTGATATTTTTTTAACAGTTTTGTGGTTGATTTGGGGGCAATGGCGATTTAAAAAAGATCCCTTGCTTTCCCTGCGAATGAGACAGTCGTGACAGGAAGGAAAACTATATAAAGAAAGAATGGCCGCTGAGAAAAACCTTGCAGGTTGGAGTTAAAAATGTTGAGAGGGAGAGTCTCGTAGATCCCAAAGAGGTATTACTTCCACCACTACACATTAAATTGGGTTTGATGAAATAATTTGTCAAGGCATTGCCAAAGGAAGGAGAATGTTTTAGATACCTTTGTGAGCAGTTTCCTGGGTTATCCGAGGCAAAGCTAAAAGAAGGAGTGTCGAACCTGACATCAGAAAACTAATGAGAAAGTAATGCCAGTTTTTTTAGAAGAAAATGGAAACAACAGAACAAGCAGCATGGGTATCTTTTAAACTAGTTGTAACCAGTTTTCTGAGAAATAAAAAGGACCCAAACTACAAGTCAATTTTTTCTTAGGTTTTCGCGATTACTATACATAGCAATTAAACAACTTTAACGGTTTAAATCGCGTATATTTGACATTATTTATATCCCGACGTTTCGAACACTTTGCAGTGGACGTGGTCACGGGGTGACTAATTGATTTTATTTGTCACTTGAGTTATTAAGAAATTATTTGGACTACCTTCTGAAATTTTTTGAACTACCGTCTGGATTTTTTAATCATAACATTCCCTATGCACGCAGTATTCACTCACGGTGTCCAGAGGTCTTGCAGTATTGCGTTGGCCTTGGGATTTAATTAATTTAATGACTGGATCCCAAGCCGGTGGTACTTGCCAACCATCTTCTCTATTGAAATTTGGGTGTTTCTTGATTTCAATAGCCTCGCGTAACATTCTTGGCATGAATCGGGTCTCTCTAGCGAGGATTTGTGGATTATCAAATCGAATGTAATGGTTGGGTTTGACCAGAGCATGTTCACAAACTGCAGACTTGGTCGAGCGTCTGTTCTTCATGTCAGCTTTGTGTTCTTTTATCCGGATACCGATGCTCCTCTTTGTTTGCCCAATGTATGATAACCCGCATTCACAATCAAGCTTGTAAACACCTGCATCTTGTAGGGGGATATTGCTCTTGACCGGTCTTAAAAATTGGCTAATCTTCTTGTGCGGCTTGAAGTAAGTTTTAATTGAAGCTCGTCTTAAGATATTGCCAATTTTGTCAGTGATGCCCTTGATGTATGGTAAGATGGCAGGTTGTCGCTCAACTGTAGGAGGCTTGGGGCGGTTTCTGTGACGCATTCGTGGGAGTTTGTGATTGTTGCTTCGCAGTACTTGTTTCACATGCAGGAGCTCTTCCTCGAGGTGGTCAGTGTCACAGATGCCGTGTGCTCTCTGTAACAAAGATTTGCCTACGGTAGCCAACTGACATGGATGGTGATGGGAGTTACCATTGAAATATTTATCTGTATGGGTCCACTGCAAAGTGTTCGAAACGTCGGGATATAAATAATGTCAAATATACGCGATTTAAACCGTTAAAGTTGTTTAATTGCTATACAAGTCAATTGTCGCTGACATGCTAGACAACTTCATGAAGCTGGGTTGTAATATGAGCATAAAAGTTCATTTTCTCCACTCACACCTAGACTTCTTCCCTGTAAATCTTGGTGATGTCAGTGAAGAGCAGGGCGAAAGGTTCCATCAAGACATCAAGGAAATGGAAAAAGGTACCAAGGAAGATGGAACGTTAACATGATAGCGGATTACTGCTGGATATTAAAAAGGGAGGATCCTCAAGCTGTCCACAGCAGGAAGAGCACTAAAAGAAGTTTTGATGTGAAGCGAAAGCGCTTCTACAAGGACTTTCGATTCTATAGTTATGCACTTTTTTCAATATTCTATTATATAAGTGTAAATGTAAACCAGGGCGGGCATCTTTTATCTGTTTATTAAAATTTAGAACCTTTAGAAAAAATGTACAATGCTTTTCACCCAAAATACACACCCCCTTTGTGAGATAACCTGACGTGATAGAAAAAAAAGGGATTTTAATTTTTGAAATCATCACTGAAAAATACATGGAAATCAGGTTATCAAAGTACAAACAACTTTTAAAAATATTTTTTTTTGCAGACGTGTAATTGAAGCAGTATTACATGTGCTCGCTGTCTGGAATACCACGGGATTTCGAGAGATGAATATGATTTTAAAAAGATCCATACACCAACACCAACTTTTGGGTTGGAACGCCCCCGGATGCGCTGCCTACCTTTTGCAGATTAAGGAATGGATTGGGAAAATGGGGACGGATAGGATGGGATGGGAATGGGCTCTGGCATATCTCACTCACTACCGAAACACGTACATACATTGGGGAAATAAGATAGTAGGAAATGCAGTACATTTCAAGGTAGTCTTCTGTGAGAGAGGGGTAACGTGGCCAGTCGAGTGCGCCCAGCGGCTGTGGAAATGCAGCATGCACTCTCCCTCTACAACTATAATCTTATAATCTAACTATACTAAGCCTATCTTAACTACTTATATAATATCTTCAGAGTCGTTTAGAGCGTTTTCATTTCGGAACTAAACACTATGAGTATTTCATCAAAAAATCGCGGATGTCGTGTGGCACCCACGTACTTAAACCAAAAATTGTGTCGGATACTGATAAGGTAATATAATATGGAATAATTGAACGAAATCGATTTACAAAAACAAATACGAAACTAATGTAGGTACTGTGTGCTCAATAGGCACACCCAATTTTTTTTTGTCGCATAATGCACATTTGTTAACTAGATAATCTATATTGATTAAAGAGATTCAATAATAAAATCATATCACTCTTAACCGCTATCAATAACTTGGTAGAACTAATTGAAGTTTTGAAGGAATTGTCGGATACATTTATATGTTTGTATTTTGCCGGTAATCTCTGGAACTACTGAACCGATTTCAAAAATTCTTTCACAAATAGGAAGCTACATTATCCGTGTCTATATTTATCAGTATTAACATTATCAGTATAGGCTATATTTTATTGTGAAATTTAAAAAAAAAATATTAAATTTTATAAACCGAAGCGAAGCGATGGCGGGTCGCTAGTGGCTTATAACGAGGAATAAAAAACAATAGATTAATTAAAGCAATGGCTCATATATTTTATTTCATATATGGAAATGGTTCAATTAGCAATCCTGCCAGTGTCAAGTTTTCTTCGTAACAAACAACTTCAAAGTCGTAAACGTATCTTGTCAATGTCCAGTCCCGTCAAAGTAAGTGAGGAGTCGGTCAGTACAGCGATAGTAGATTTACTGAGGACAGTAGAGGACTCTTTGGAAGCACACGAAAAACGCAGTCCCACGCTTTTATTTGATTATCACAAACACCGCCCAGGATTAACACATTGAAGTAACTATCCCTATTAAACTACAAAACGCCTATTAATTTTTACAATAATCAAACAAAAGCTCAACTGCGCTTCTCGAGTTCCCGCCAAAAAGTTCATATTTATTTATTTTATTTTATTTAACAAACTTTATTGCACATTATCGTACAAAAGGCGAGCTCAATGCCTTAAGGCATTCTTTACCAGCTAACCATAATATCTTTTTTTCCCATTATTTTTAAGTGTTTTCGGTTGTTTCAACAATTTGTGAAAACTATTCTGTCGTTGCACTACGTTCATTGTCTAATGTCATATTTGTTTTTTTATTCTACTTTTTTATTTTCGAGGCTTTAGTCAGTTTATCCGACTATGCCAGCCTCATAGGGATGCTCACTATACTGTCTTTAAAATCCTGTCTTCTCTCAGTCAACCCTCAATCTGAGGGCATGTATAACAAATTTATATAGTTTAACTGCTTCCTCAGTCAAGGGCTGAGTGAGGATTACATTAACTTCCCCGGTGCGATAATTGTTTTGCGTCAAGTATCTATATCAAACATCCTTTAGTTGACTGCACTCCACAATCAAGTGTAAGAAATCCTCCGATGTGTTACAAAAACTGCACAATGAGGAAGACTCCTTAACCATCAAGTGATACAACAATGGAACTTGGGGAGGAGTATCTTATAAAGTTCTATACCAAATAGGTACCCTTCGTCACAGAACCCATTTATATTAATTTCTTCTAAATTCCTGGATCTTTTAAACAAGCATATATTAATTACTCTTTGTAAGTGTTGTAACGGGTGATCTCAATATTTATTAAATAGGACACTCACTTATGGTCCAAGACATGTAAAATAATTAATTACAGACTGGATTAAATCTGCGGTATGATTTAACAATGTAGTCAGTCCGGTCACGTGGATTGAGAGCGAGCGAAAGAGGTCGAGTGCTCAGAGGGCGCCACGAACTGCGTCTGGTTACCACATTCATGGAACTACGTTCCGTTACTACAGTAGGTAATGAATGTTCTTTAGAGCATTCTCCATTGGTAAGGTGGTAGAACACGCAGAGACAAACAACGTCTCTCCGAACGCTAAGGGGTTCTAAACCGCCCATTGAGAGTGGGATCGTCGACAAGCCGAACAGTACGTCGTTGGATTAACTATAATGGGTCCAATTGATATTTCGGTGCGCCGGCCCAGAGATGTGAGCAGTACTCCATATGAGGCCTAACCTGAGATTTGTGAAGCATCAGAAGTTGCTCAGGGGTGAAGTACCTCTTCTCACAGTTCAGCACAGAGTTTTTTGGAGGCCATTATGGCTTTACTTTCTAGATGACCCCTTAATTCGACTTTGTTCGAAATGTCGACACCAAGGATCTCGAAACACTCCGAGATCTTAAGAGGTATGCTCTGAAAACGAGGTGCTACGACAAAAGTAATATTAATATTTTATATTAGGCATTATTATATATCTACTACTTATACATATTAAAAGACTACCTACATATTATTAAAAGAGAGCCAATGCTGCACCTATTACTATTCTCACCCAATGTTGATGGACAAACACGCCTTTTGTATGTACTTCTGTAATTATTTTTATATCATTTCTGTGTACAATAAGGTATATAAATAAATAAATACTTCTCCCTAAACTATTTGCATCCAGTGATTTTGGATTGGGCAGCTTATTTTGGACATAATAATATTAAGAATGTTATTGTCACTGCATCGCAACCAATGGTGGCAATGGCGCAATTGTGGCATGGCATCGAAGACATAGGCGAGTGCCTCTGTAAACATACAGAATGCACTGCAGTAGCATCCTGACAACAATATACACGCAAAACGTTGTAAGTTTTGCTTGTATGTACTTTGGCGAGTTCGTTTATACTCGAATTTTTTGTTTCTACCTACCGGCAAACTTTATCGCTGACACTCCACTATTGTCTCCACTGAAGTAACACTAATTTTGAAAGACGAAATTCTTTCTCCTCACGATCTGCGACCAATTGCAATACTATTAGCATGTTTTATTTTTCATTTATTTTTTTGGCCATTAAAAAAATTAAAAATTACTATATAGTCACCTACGGAAACATTGAAATATGTTTAACCTCATATAAGATTTATATTGGAAGATAAAATGTCTTTTAGGGAGCAGGAAGGCCATCGAAAGTATAAGAATAAGAATATAAGTATAAGAAGTTATATAGTGAATGTTGAGTAGAAATGAAAGGTAAACAAAAAAAAAAGCCTTCCGTTGTATTCCTAGGCATTAAGGGTTTAAGTTTTGAATCGGGTGATTCACAATACCCATAATGAAAGTCCTGTACCTACTTACTTCACGTAGAAACGAGACTATGGCGATGAATGATACGTCATGTCAATACATCAGGATGTATTGACAGGACATGTCAGGATTTTGCAATACCCCCAATACGCAATATGGATTTGCAATACGCATACCCCCTGGTGTTGCAGGTGTCCATGGGCGGCGGTAACACTTACCATCACGTGAGACCGCTTGCTCGTCCGCCCACTAGTCTATAAAAAAAAAAAATCTCCTATCCAAAGGTTTTTGCTTTGAAGAGATCGTATCTCTATTTATAAAAACACAACGTCTGTCTTTTCGCTTATAACTTGGGTTCTTCCTGAAGGTTATACATTAGTTATTGTAAGTATGTAAGCAGGTTTGTTCTCACCCACTAGCGATCCCGCGGTGGAGCCTTTATAGGCTCGTTGCTGTACCTACACACTAGTTTCTGGCTGAGCGTCTTCTGTGCTCGCCCTAAAGTATATATTGTCCTGTGTCTCTTGAAAGGCCATTAGGACCACAACAATTAAGCCCCTCCGAAAAAGAAAAGAAATGTACGTAAGATTAGAATATAATAATTTTGCAATCGTTTGAACCCACAATTCAAGAAATTCTAGTGTGTGTATAGTCCAATAGGCGAGTCCAGTGCCGATTGGTGGATACACATGCTCCAGAATTTTTCTTTTCTTTTGGAGCATGCGATTTAAATCGCGATGTTTTCTTCCACCGTCGAGATAGTGATATTTTTTAGAAATCCGTACATCAGTAGAAAATCAGTAATTTAAGGTCGAGGATTTGATCTCGCGAACTCACGAATGAGAGTCGACAATATATACGCCTGAGCTATCGCCGCACTTATTTTTTATATTTTTATTTACACGTGGAACAATTGATTTTTTCAGGCATTGGTTTAATATCGCGTAAGACGGCCATATCAGTATCTCCCGTAGCAGTTCTTACGAAAAACGAGGATGGGTGCTACACGTTCACCATGACCACCACCTTCCGGACCATCACCATCACGTTCAGACTAGACGAGGAGTTCGTTGAGGAACGAGCTGATGGAGAAAGGGTTGGTAGATATATCATATTAGGCTGGTCAACTTGGTGGAGCCACCAATCCATACTCTATTAATGTATTTGATTATAAATAATTCGATAATTATATAAATTACACTAGAAATTGTGCGTGGGTGTCTGCTGTCTTTAGAATAGCACTACTCCATCTCTTCGTCACTTTTGTCGTCAACTGCTGGACAAACCCATTTCCTCGTGCTCATTGTCTTGTGCATGAGATATGTGTGACTTTAAAACGTCGCGCTGGCTAAGGGGATTAGCCGGTCTATTTAGAAGTGGTGCAGGTGGGTATATCCCCAGCGCTTGAGGTAGCCGCTCTGTTATCCCTTAAACGCCCTTAGTCTGTTATCCCTTTTACGACACCCACGGGAAGAGATGGGGTGAAGCTAATACCGGCCGATAAACAAATAAGTAAATAATACGATAAAATTGTGTCAATTAAAATTGCAGGTGAAATCAATAGTAACAGTCGATGGCACCAAGATAGTACAAACACAGACTGAGGAGAACGGCAGGAAGTCGGTCCATGTGCGGGAGTTCACATCGGAATTATTAATTGTGGTGAGAAACACATTTTTTTTAAAATTTATTTTGGGAGCGTTAAGCCGTATGAACGTATGAACTACCCTTGAAGTCGAAATAAAAGTAACGAGGTCAGAAAGACACAAGCAGTTATTATTTATTCTATTGAATAACTATAATCATTCTCTTTAATTAATATAAAGAAATAATATTATCTTTATAATTATTTTAAACAAGAAACAACCTGTGAAAATAATGTTCCTAATTTATGAAGACCCGATACTTTATATTAAAACCTATTTTTCTAATTTCACGCAATATAGAGAGTCTGGCAAATGAAAGTTGAGACTTGAAAAGTGTGGCAAATTTAAAAGGCAAATTGGTCATCATAATGGAATATATGAATAGGAAATCCCAGTTTTGTGGTCATTATAAATTAGCTTAGAATTTGCTGTGCTAATTTTAATATTCTATTCAATTATCTAAATTATTAATTCAACTATTTTTAGTGATAACAGCTAGTTTTTTTTAATTTGTGGCACTTTTCCAGTCTCAAGTTTCATTTGCTAGACTCGAACATTCCTATAAATGCAGTGTAGTGTACCCGGCCAAATTCTAACATATTTTGCCGTGTGCCTGTTGTCATTAAATACCTATAGGTATCTATGATATTACCTGAGAAAAGAGATTTTATTGTCGGTTCTAGTTTTCCAGATATGGAGACTTTAGCGAAATCTTAAAGAACATATTGCTTTATCTTAAAAATCAAATGTTAAGTTAGAAAATCTTAACTAAAGTCCACATGACGTCACATATGTCTAATCTCATGATATTAATATTGCAACAAAATAGTGCACGATAGTACACCCGATTCAATTCGCACAGAATAGTTATATTTCAGTGCACCCGTATTCATTAAAACAATCTATCTAAGGAAATGTAACATTGATTAATAGTAATTATATAGTATATATATATCTATATATATATATATCGAGGTAATGTAAATTTATTATTAATATAAAGAATTTTATATTTTTGCAGACAACAACTGCTGACGGCTGGGACGGTAAATGTATTAGAACCTATGAAATAGTAAATTAGCTTTTTAAATTCCTGATACATATCTAATTAATTGTTGCCAAAAATAATATAAATTATTAGCTTTTATCAATACAAAGTTTTGCATGCAATGCAGAAACTAATTTAGATTCCTTACCAAATACGAATAGGCAGTAGTGTAATTATTAATAAGGTAGGTACTAATTGTTTTTATTCAATTTAATAAATATGTTATCTTATCAATGTAGTAAGATCAGAGGATAATAAAGTGTTAGCTTAAAAACGCCTATATAGGATGACATGTTTTTTTTTAAATAAATTTTAAAACTCATTTTGTTATTTATTTTTAAACAAGCACCCTGAAAACGATTTAATGAATTCGTTGATTAGTCTTGAGGATTTTCATTGTTTCATTGTTATTTAGTAGTTAGGTACAGTTTACTAACAAACATCAAAACCGGACTGGACGTATTATTTTAATGCTTTAGTAAAGAGTCATACTAAGCCATAAGGGCGTAGTCAGAACTTTATCCAGGGTGGAGCAAAAACAAACAATTTTCTTGCAACTTCAATAGAGGTAGGTAGCGTAGTGCAGAAAGTCTGTTACTTTCTTCCCTATCCAAGCGCCACAACCCGCCTCGCTGTAGCTACGCCCATGCATAGTACCGTAGCCGTAAAAGCCCTAATCAGACCCCTTTTCGTTCACTGCTGGACATGGGACCCGGACATGGTTCATGCAATTTTTTTTATCTTTTTTATGAGAGATTAATATCCATAAAACGGCAGGCTGGCCAAACGGGTTGGCGAGTTCACTCTTTTAAAGGTGATGTAGTTCCTGAGGGCTCGCGGTAGCGGCTTTTTTATCCCTTAATCGCCTTTTACGACACTCATGAGAACAGATGGAGTGATGCTTCACTACTTCGTTATGCCACAGATTATATCATCTTAACTTCTTTTATATAGAAAAAATGCGGCAGACGAGCATACGTCCACCTCATGGCAAGTGGATACTGTCGTCCATATACATCCGCGATACATGCCAACATCAGTCCAGACAACAAACATTGGCACGCCCCCGGACGCGCTGCCTACCTTTGCAGATTGAGAAATGGATTGGAAAAATGGGGATGGATAGGATGGGATGGGAATGGGCTCTGGCATATCTCACTCACCACCGAAACACGTACCTACACACATTGGGGAAATAAGATAGTAGGAAATAAAGTACATTTCAAGATAGTCTTCTGTGAGAGAGGGGTAACGTGGCCAGTCGAGTGCGCCCAGCGGCTGTGGAAACGCAGCATGCGCTCTCCCCCTACAACTATAATCTTATAATCTAACTATACTAAGCCTATCTTAACTACTTATATAATATCTTCAGAGTCGTTTAGAGCGTTTTCATTTCGGAACTATACACTATGAGTATTTCATCAACAAATCGCGGATGTCGTGTAGCACCCACGTACTTAAACCAAAAATTGTGTCGGATACTGATAAGGTAATATAATATGGAATAATTGAACGAAATCGATTTACAAAAACAAATACGAAACTAATGTACTGTGTGCTCAATAGGCACACCCAATTTTTTTTGTCGCGTAATGCACATTTGTTAATTAGATAATATTGATTAAAGAGATTTAATAATAAAATCATACCACTCTTAGCCGCTATCAAAAACTTGGTGAACTGAAGGTCTTAATCGTTACAAAGGATAAACAAGTAGAACTAATTGAAGTTTTGAAGGAATTGCTAGATACATTTATTTTAAGGTTTATGAATGGTTTATAACGAGGAACAAAAAACAACAAATTAATTAAAGCAACGGCTCATATTTAGTCCGTTTTTATTATGTAAGTATGCCCATGGTGCAATTAGCATATCCTGCCAATGTCAAGTTTTCTTCGTAACAAACAACTTCAAAGTCGTAAACGTATCTTGTCAATGTCCAGTCCCGTCGAAGTAAGTGAGGAGTCGGTCAGTACAGCGATAGTAGATTTACTGAGGACAGAAGAGGACTCTTTGGAAGCACACGAAAAACGCAGTCCCACGCTTTTATTTGATTATCACAAACACCACCCACGAAAAAGATTTTGAAGTAACTATCCCTATTAAACCTATTAAACTACAAAACGCCTATTAGTTTTTACAATAACCAAACAAAAGCTCAACTTCGCTTCTCGAGTTCCCGCTAAAAAGTTCATATTTATTTATTTTATTTTATTTAACAAACTTTATTGCACATTATCGTACAGAAGGTGAGCTTAATGCCATGAAGCATTCTTTACCAGCTAACCAAAATATCTTTTTTTCCCCATTATTTTTAAGTGTGTTGGTTGTTTCAACAATTTATGAAAACTATTCTGTCGTTGCGCTATGTTCATTGTCTAATGTCATATTTGCTTTTTTATTCTACTTTTTTTATTTTCGAGGCTTCAGTCAGTTTATCCGACTATGCCAGCCTCATAGGGATGCTCACTATACTGTCTTTAAAATCCTGCCTTCTCTCAGTCAACCCTCAATTTGAGGGCATGTATAACAAATTTATATAGTTTAACTGCTTCCTCAGTCAAGGGCTAACTGAGGATTACATTAACTTCCCCGGTTTGGTTCTATACCAAATACCCCTCGTCACAGAACCCATTTATATTAATTTCTTCTAAGTTCCTGGATCTTTTAATCAGCATATATTACTTTTTGTAGGTAATGACAAATGAAGTCCTATCTCTTTTAACATTCTAATCAACTTACTAACAATAGATTTTGTTTCCGTTACAGCCAAATCAGTATTCTTACTATCAAATGTAGTGAATGGAATATTAACATTAACTATAGTATACCATGGATATATTTTTTGCCTATATCCATTGTGACGATGTTGAAAAGTAATGGCGACAATGGGTCCCCCTGTGCTAATTCTTTATATGTATCTCTGGCTATTATTTCATTGTCCAGTTCGAAGATTTTAAGTTGCCCATTATTTAAAAAAATCTAGAAATAAGTGCAAATTTTACTTCAAATCCCAATTCTTTGCAACATCGCCACCGTCGAGTTAATATTAATATTATTATACCTGCTCTCAATATATACCCAGCACGCAGGTGTGGGCATACTCTTTGAAAACCCGGTTTGTATTTTAGTAATAAATCTTGTGAGATTATCTCACGATGATTGAGTTCGTCTGAAACCAACCGGTGAAAGAGATAGCATGCCTCTGCTTTCAACGTACCATTCTGTACTCTTGTCAATTAGGTACTTATTAAAATAAATATTTTACATGAACAAGATATGAGAGATATTGGGCGCAAAGACGATATTAAATTAGGGTTTTTATTTGGTTTCTGTATCGGTATCACTCTGATATTACGCCTCTGTTTAGGAACTATTCCTCTGTTATATATACTTATATGTGTGGTAAAGTAATTATATTTTACCGGAAATAGACAAGTTGTATAACATTGAATAGGAAAGGTAATCTGCTCCTGGAATAGTGTCCTTTCGTTTCAAAGTTTTTTGTAATTCTCCCAAGGTGGTTTTTCTCCCCAGCGTGGTTGCAAAATGCAGACCCGGAATTAATGTTAGCTCTGTCCCCTTTCATCCATCTCATCTTCCTCCACAATAATGTTGCTGAAGTTTCCAAGTCAATACTAAAACAACACTCTGTACACCTTTATGGCGTGCTTCTTCAATATTTTTTTTGCTTTCTTTTATTTTATTCCTTAAAGTATCCAAGTTATCTGGAGTTGGATTTCTTCTTAATTTGCAAGTGCTAGGCGCCCTTCTGCAACTTATTTAGAGATTCAAGAATTCCAATAGCGGTTGGGTCAAATTTTGAATTTAGATCTTGACTTGCCACGGTATACATAGTTTGTTCTGTCACTGCATTTTTTTTTTTCATAAATATATCGTAGCTAATCTGAACATCTGGGTTAAATTATACATCGTTAAAAGCTACATTTGTTTTTTCTTTATATTTGTCCCACCTTGCTTCTTTGAAATTACGTATTTAGTGTATTTCCTATTTGTATACTAACCAAAATTCATTTTAATAAAAACATGGTCACTGCCTATCATGTAATTTATTATGACTGCTTGTGTTTCATATATATATATACTCGTATATATACATATATAAAAATGAATATTTCTTTGTTTGTTCCGTATGCGTTCCTATATAATGGTATAGGACATAGGTATAGAAACAACTCATCAAAGTTTCATCGCAATCGGATGAATGCATCCGGATGCGCACGCCCGCGAAGGTTTCTGAATTAGTACTTGAAGACCACGCGAACGAAGTCGCGGGCATCAGCTAGTATATAATATAAATAAATAAATAAAACAAATTGAGGTAAACAAATACAACAATTTAATTTTTTTCACATTAACAATCAACCAAACGATTTCTTTCTAACACCAATTCAACCTTAATTATAATTAAGTAAATGATGTTAGACACCCTCATAGTAGATGATACCTGGTTTGAGGCCCGAGCCTTCTATGGTGGCAGTCTGAAAGGAAAAAAACATCAATTAGAAAACTACATTTTATTTGACATGCGGACGAAATGCCGCATCATTATCTGGAGTCAAAGAAGCACTGACAAACTTTGATATGTCCAAATAAAAACGATGATAGGTATACGACGAAATCCAATAGTTTCCGGCCTGGCAAAGAAACAGAACACTCAATTTCAGGACACTATTTTTATTTTTCAATATAGTCTCCATCTATTTGAATACACCTTTCGAATCGTTTAATTGGCATTTCCATCCCAGTATAAAAATAGTCAGAAGTTTTGTCTTCAAAATGAGCGAAAACCGCAGCGGTCACCTCAACATCGGTGGAAAATTTTCTACCCCTTAAGTCCACCTTGAGTGTTGAGAACAAATAGTAATCACTGGGAGCCAAGTCAGGACTATAGGGTGGGTGGCGAATTTTCGTATAGGCACACTTTGAAACGGCAGCTTTCGCAACTGCAGCGACGTGGACGGATGCCTTGTCTAGTTTTCCACGACGGTTCTGCTTGATTGCTTCTCGTGATTGTTATATAAGGTTAGTATAATAGCTTCCAGTCACTGTAATATTGCGTTCTTTTATGTCTATAAGCAATATTCCTTGACAATCCCATAATATCGAACCCATACTTTTTTTGGTGGACTGATTCACCTTTGCCTTTCTAGGCGGTGCTTCACCAGAACGACGCCACTCCATCGACTCCCTTTTGGAAAGGGAATCATGGTAAAAAATCATAGTTAGTTTCATCCCCTGTAACAATTGACGCCAAAAAATCGTTTCCGTTTCTCTGAAAGGTCTCCAAAAGTTCCTTAGAGCACGCTACTCGTTTACTTCGCTGCACACTTGAAAGAAGTGTTGGCACCCACCTCGCAGTTCGCACTAACTTTATTCATATGAAGATGTTCATGAAGAATCCTAAGGACTGTAGTTTTTGAAAGCCCTGTCCTTGCTGCTATTTCTTTCGTCTTTAGCCGTCGGTCGCTCAGAAATTCTTCTTCCACTAATGAGATATTGCTTGGAGTTAGTACTTCAACGGGTCGACCGGAGCGAGGTTCGTCGTATCCAACCTTTGTTTGATATAGGTCGGGCTAAGACCATTTCTTTGCAAGGAACTTAATCACGGAACGATATTTCAGTTTAAACATTTTGCGACTTCCTGTTGTTCTAAGAGTCGAGGAATTAAAACGGGCTGAACTCGATAATGGCAATTACAATGACGTATTATTTGTTTTTTATACATTTAGAAGTATGTCAGGAAAGAAACTTCCGAACCTTACTGGTATATATCCTTAAAAATTAATGTATTTTACGATTGGATAACGGTAAAGTAATTGAAGATGTCAGTAGTGACTGGATTAGCAAAATGGAAAAACATATTATTATGTTATGGCAAGTTTGAGCTATCTCGATATACAACTTTGTAGCGTGCACTCGCTTCATCCCATTTACTTAATCCAGGGGGCCGATTATATTAATTTAAACTGACCCAACGTAAGCTGTACAGCTGCCAAAACTGTATTTTATGTCACAACGCAAACCATGCCCATCATTACGCAAACCACGCAAACCCTAACTTTATTTTATCAAAAAGCAAACAAAAAAATTTATTGCTTACCAACTCCAATCCGTTGCCTTTGAAGGCCCTGTCGAAGTGAATTACTTTCCCGTCGACTTTCATAACAGTCTTTAGAACGTCACCTTCAAGAGTAAACCTGGCGTTGGTTTGTGTGCCGTCGGAAGTGGTATTGTCGGACTCCTTGTCTAAGGTGATGGTTTGGTCGAATATGATGTCATCCCCAAGAGTGATATAGTATCTAATAGTGCCATCGGCGTTCTTTTCGAAGGACGTAATTGTATTTAATTGTTTGAATAGTTTAAGAGTCTGTTCTGGAACCGCTGTAAAGTGACCATGATTGATCACGAGAGTTAGACCGCTCTTAAAGCAAAGTACTTACTTAACTGTTTACATAAGTTATATAGATAATTTAATGTACTCTCTACAAATACAAATAGGTAAGTGTCGGTATAATTTAAAAGTTTAATTTTTTGCAATAAAAAGTTAGTATTTATTCTTATCAATTTTCCTTATTTGGTGATAATAAATTCAAAGAAGTTTATAAATTCTGAAAATCACGATTTATACATTAAAAATTACCATTTTAAGTTTGAAGCTGAAATAAGTACCTACAGACAAGTAACTAATGTGATCTACTTACACAGTGAATCGAAGATCTCAACATTTTCAACCTTAGTCTTCTTATACTTCTTTCCGAAGAACGACATTTTTGCTGGTTGCTAGTATAAGACTACGAAACTTACTGCAATAACATAAAAATCAATACCGAATCGTTTTTATACCTAGCTCGTAATCAGTATACCTCTGATAACGGTTATTTATCGAAATAAAATATAAACGATTAATAAGAGATAATAAAAATAATAAACAGGTGTATAGCTGGTGT
Organism: Sesia apiformis; assembly: GCA_914767545.1. Taxonomy (NCBI): domain Eukaryota; kingdom Metazoa; phylum Arthropoda; class Insecta; order Lepidoptera; family Sesiidae; genus Sesia; species Sesia apiformis. The sequence goes on from OU611968.1 coordinate 6,198,225, forward strand.
CTTGTACAAAAATTGAATAAATAATTGTAGCAGTATTATACTCGTATATGTGCTCGCTGTCTGGAATACCATGGGAGTTCGAGGGATGAATTAAATGACTTTTAAAAGATCCAAACACCAACTTTTGGGTTGGAACGCCCCCGGATGCGCTGCCTACCTTTGCAGATTAAGGAATGGATTGGGAAAATGGGGACGGATAGGATGGGATGGGAATGGGCTCTGGCATATCTCACTCACTACCGAAACACGTACATACATTGGGGAAGTAAGATAGTAGGAAATGCAGTACATTTCAACGTAGTCTTCTGTGAGAGAGGGGTGGTCTCACAGCCGGTCGAGTGCACCCAGCGGCTGTGAGAATGCAGCATGCACTCTCCCCCTACAATACGAAACTAATGTACTATGTGCTCAATAGGCACATTCAATTTTTTTGATGCGTACCTAATGCACATTTGTTAACTAGATAATATTTATTAAAGAGATTTAATAATAAAATCATACCACTCTTAGCCGCTATCAAAAACTTGGTGAACTGAAGGTCTTAATCGTTACAAAGGATAAACAAGTAGAACTAATTGAAGTTTTGAAGGAATTGCTAGATACATTTATTTTAAGGTTTATGAATAGTTTATAACGAGGAATAAAAAACAACAAATTAATTAAAGCAACGACTCATATTTATTCTGGTTTTTTTTTATGTAAGTATGCCAATGGTGCAGTTAGCATATCCTGCCAATGTTAAGTTTTCTTCGTAACAAACAACTTCAAAGTCGTAAACGTATCTTGTCAATGTCCAGTCCCGTCGAAGTAAGTGAGGAGTCGGTCAGTACAGCGATAGTAGATTTACTGAGGACAGAAGAGGACTCTTTGGAAGCACACGAAAAACGCAGTCCCTGCTTTTATTTGATTATCACAAACACCACCCACGAAAAACACTTTGAAGTAACTATCCCTATTAAACTACAAAACGCCTACTAATTTTTACAATAATCAAACAAAAGCTCAACTTCGCTTCTCGAGTTCCCGCCAAAAAGTTCATATTTATTTATTTTATTTTATTTAACAAACTTTATTGCACATTATCGTACAAAAGGCGAGCTTAATGCCTTAAGGCATTCTTTACCAGCTAACCATAATATCTTTTTTCCCCATTATTTTTAAGTATATTCGGTTGTTTCAACAATTTGTGAAAACTATTCTGTCGTATCCGACTATGCCAGCCTCATAGGGATGCTCACTATACTGTCTTTAAAATCCTGTCTTCTCTCAGTCAACCCTCAATCTGAGGGTATGTATAACAAATTTATATAGTTTAACTGCTTCCTCAGTCAAGGGCTGACTGAGGATTACATTAACTTCCCCGGTGCGATAATTGTTTTGCGTCAAGTATCTATATCAAACATCTTTTAGTTGACTGCACTCCACAATCAAGTGTAAGAAATCGTCCGATGTGTTACAAAAAGTGCATAATGGGGAAGACACACATCAAGTGATAAAATTTATTAATGGGCATATGAGCAGTCCTCGATCTAAAAGCTACAACAAGTAAATCCCTGGTGAGGCTGCCACAGTCGAACCATTGAACTTGGGGAGGAGTATCATGTACAGTTCTATACCAAATAGCCTTCGTCACAGAACCCATTTATATTAATTTCTTCCAAGTTCCTTTATCTTTTAAACAGCATATATGATATTACTTTTTGTAGGTAATGACAAATGAACTCCTATCTCTTTTAATATTTTAATCAACTGACTAACTGTAGATTTTGTTTCCGTAACAGCCAAATCAGAATTCTTACTATCAAATGTAGTGAATGGAATATTAACATTAACTATAGTATACCATGGATATATTTTTTGCCTATATCCATTGTGACGATGTTGAAAAGTAATGGCGACAATGGGTCCCCTGTGCTAATTCTTTATATGTATCTCTGGCTATTATTTCATTGTCCAATCCCAAGATTTGAAGTTGCCTATTATTTAAAAAAATCCAGAAATAAGTGCTACCGTTGAAGGAGATAGCATGCCTCTACTTCCCACGTACCATTCTATACTCTTATCAATTACCTATTAAATGAAATATTTTACATGAACAAGATATGAGAGATATTGGGCGTAAAGATGATATTAAATTAGTAATGATATTCATTTGGTTTCTGTACCAGAAATATACAAGTTGTATAACATTGAATAGGAAAGGTAATCTGCTCCTGGAGTAGTGTCCTTTCGTTTCAAAGTTTTTTGTAATTCTCCCAAGGTGATTTCTCTCCCCAGCGTGGTTGCAAAATGCAGACCCGGAATTAATGTTAGCTCTGTCCCCTTTCATCCATCTCATCTTCCTCCACAATAATGTTGCTGAAGTTTCCAAGTCAATACTAGAACAACACTCTGTACACCTTTATGGCGTGCTTCTTCAATATTTTTTTGCTTTCTTTTATTTTATTCCTTAAAGTATCCAAGTTATCTGGAGTTGGATTTCTTCTTAATTTGCAAGTGCTAGGCGCCCTTCTGCAACTTATTTAGAGATTCAAGAATTCCAATAGCGGTTGGGTCAAATTTTGAATTTAGATCTTCACTTGCCACGGTATACCTAGTTTGTTCTGTCACTGCATTTATTTTTTTCATAAATATATCGTACCTAATCTGAACATCTGGGTTAAATTATACATCGTTAAAAGCTACATTTGTTTTTTCTTTATATTTGTCCCACCGTACTTCTTTGAAATTACGTATTTAGTGTATTTCCTATTTGTATACTAACCAAAATTCATTTTAATGAAAACATAGTCACTGCCTATCATGTAATTTATTATGATTGCTTGTGTTTCATATATCTCGTATATATACATATATAAAAATTAATGTTTCTTTGTTTGTTCCGTATGCGTTCCTATATAATGGTATAGAACATAGGTATAGGAACAACTCATCAAAGTTTCATCGCAATCGGATGAATGCATCCGATTGCGATGAAACTTTGATGAGTTGTTGTGCGCACGCCCGCGAAGGTTTCTGAATTAGTACTTGAAGACCACGCGAACGAAGTCGCGGGCATCAGCTAGTATATAATATAAATAAATAAATAAAACAAATTGAGGTAAACAAATACAACAATTTAATTTTTTTCACATTAACAATCAACCAAACGATTTCTTTCTAACACCAATTCAACCTTAATTATAATTAAGTATATGATGTCAGACACCCTCATAGTAGATGATACCTGGTTTGAGGCCCGAGCCTTCTATGGTGGCAGTCTGAAAGAAAAAAACATCAATTAGAAAACTACATTTTATTTGACATGCGAACGAAATGCAGCATTATTATCTGGAGTCAAAGAAGCACTGACAAACTTTGATATGTCCAAATAAAAACGATGATAGGTATACGACGAAATCCAAAAGTTTCCGGCCTGGCAAAGAAAAAGAACACTCAATTTCAGGACACTATTTTTATTTTTCAATATAGTCTCCATCTATTTGAATACACCTTTCGAATCGTTTAATTGGCATTTCCATCTCAGTATAAAAATAGTCAGAAGTTTTGTCTTCAAAATGAGCGAAAACCACAACGGTCACGTCATCATCGGTGGAAAATTTTCTACCCCTTAAGTCCACCTTGAGTGTTGAGAACAAATAGTAATCACTGGGAGCCAAGTCAGGACTATAGGGTGGGTGGCGAATTTTCGTATAGGCACACTTTGAAACGGCAGCTTTCGCAACTGCAGCGACGTGGACGGATGCCTTGTCTAGTTTTCCACGACGGTTCTGCTTGATTGCTTCTCGTGATTGTTATATAAGGTTAGTATAATAGCTTCCAGTCACTGTAATATTGCGTTCTTTTATGTCTATAAGCAATATTCCTTGACAATCCCATAATATCGAACCCATACTTTTTTTGGTGGACTGATTCACCTTTGCCTTTCTAGGCGGTGCTTCACCAGAACGACGCCACTCCATCGACTCCCTTTTGGAAAGGGAATCATGGTAAGAAATCATAGTTAGTTTCATCCCCTGTAACAATTGACGCCAAAAAATCGTTTCCGTTTCTCTGAAAGGTCTCCAAAAGTTCCTTAGAGCACGCTACTCGTTTACTTCGCTGCACACTTGAAAGAAGTGTTGGCACCCACCTCGCAGTTCGCACTAACTTTATTCATATGAAGATGTTCATGAAGAATCCTAAGGACTGTAGTTTTTGAAAGCCCTGTCCTTGCTGCTATTTCTTTCGTCTTTAGCCGTCGGTCGCTCAGAAATTCTTCTTCCACTAATGAGATGTTGCTTGGAGTTAGTACTTCAACGGGTCGACCGGAGCGAGGTTCGTCGTATCCAACCTTTGTTTGATATAGGTCGGGCTAAGACCATTTCTTTGCAAGGAACTTAATCACGGAACGATATTTCAGTTTAAACATTTTGCGACTTCCTGTTGTTCTAAGAGTCGAGGAATTAAAACGGGCTGAACTCGATAATGGCAATTACAATGACGTATTATTTGTTTTTTATACATTTAGAAGTATGTCAGGAAAGAAACTTCCGAACCTTACTGGTATATATCCTTAAAAATTAATGTATTTTACGATTGGATAACGGTAAAGTAATTGAAGATGTCAGTAGTGACTGGATTAGCAAAATGGAAAAACATATTATTATGTTATGGCAAGTTTGAGCTATCTCGGTATACTACTTTGGAGATATATGTATGTATATATATATATATATAGGCTGACAATGTTATCTATTAGTTGGAACGGTAACTGAAATAATTGTTTTATGAGAAATCTATAAGAAAACTACTGTTCTATGAGTTTTTTATTCTTGGCCAGTCGGGCGCCCTCAGCAGCTTTACGATTGTAGCGTGCACTCGCTTCATCCCATTTACTTAATCTAGGGGGCCGATTATATTAATTTAAACTGACCCAACGTAAGCTGTACAGCTGCCAAAACTGTATTTTATGTCACAACGCAAACCATGCCCATCACTAACGTTTATTTGATCAAAAAGCAAACAAAAAAAATTATTGCTTACCAACTCCAATCCGTTGCCTTTGAAGGCCCTGTCGAAGTGAATTACTTTGCCGTCGACTTTCATAACAGTCTTTAGAACGTCACCTTCAAGAGTAGAACTGGCTTTGGTTTTTGTGCCGTCGGGAGCGGTATTTTCGGACTCCTTGTCTAAGGTGATGGTTTGGTCGAATATGATGTCATCGCCAAGAGTGATGTAGTACCTAATAGTGCCATCGGCGTTCTTTTCGAAGGACGTAATTGTATTTAATTGTTTGAGTAGTTTAAGAGTCTTTTCTGGAACCACTGTAAATTGACCATGATTGATCACGAGAGTTAGACCGCTCTTAAAGCAAAGTACTTACTTGACTGTTTACATAAGTTATATAGATAATTTAATGTACTCTCTACAAATACAAATAGGTAAGTGTCGGTACAATTTAAAAGTTTAATTTTTTGCAATAAAAAGTTAGTATTTATTCTTATCAATTTTCCTTATTTGGTGATAATAAATTCAAAGAAGTTTATAAATTCTGAAAATCACGGTTTATACATTAAAAATTACCATTTTAAGTTTGAAGCTGAAATAAGTACCTACAGACAAGTAACTAATGTGATCTACTTACACAGTGAATCGAAGACCTCAACATTTTCAACCTTAGTTTTCTTATACTTCTTTCCGAAGAACGACATTTTTGCTGGTTGCTAGTATAAGACTACGAAACTTACTGCAATAACATAAAAATCAATACCGAATCGTTTTTATACCTAGCTCGTAATCAGTATATGTCTGATAACGGTTGTATCTGGTATCTCGTACAAAAATTGAATAAATAATACAGTCTGCGACAAAGAAATTGTCTCAAGTGTAATCAGTGATTTTTATAGTATTCTCGGTGCTGACTATGGGAAAATTATTTAAAAAAAATCCATCACATACACAATTCATTGTTATAATTAGCCTGTCTAGTTTTGTCGAATTTGTGTATTTTTTAAAGTAAGGTAGCACTATGAGTTTAGACAAAATTTCAAATATTTCCAAAGAAACTGTTATATTTTGCTTACAAACACTTTTAAAAAGTAATATGAGAAAGTTTTAAGGCGTTTGCAATGAAATAGGCAATCTTATATATACTGGACAGTCGTACTAAAACTAGTGTAATACGGTTAAAACTGGATCAGTTTCCTATTAGTGGCTGTCTGTCGACCTTCCCTCCCATCCCTTACTATCTGCCTCCACTGACATCTTTCGTGTCAGTGTCTGTCTGTCCCCGCCATCCTCCTTCCCACCACCTTCCACCGTACCAGATTCTCCTTCAGTTTATCTCTTTGCTCTGTGCTGTTCACGTGCTGTTTCTGATTTTATAAAGTGGTGATATTTTTTTAACAGTTTTGTGGTTGATTTGGGGGCAATGGCGATTTAAAAAAGATCCCTTGCTTTCCCTGCGAATGAGACAGTCGTGGGTTTGATGAAATAATTTGTCAAGGCATTGCCAAAAGAAGGAGAATGTTTTAGATAGCTTTGTGAGCAGTTTCCTGGTTTATCCGAGGCAAAGCTAAAAGAAGGAATGTCGAACCTGACATCAGAAAACTAATGAGAAACTAATGCCAGCTTTTTGAGAAGAAAATGGAAACAACAGAACAAGCAGCATGGGTATCTTTTAAACTAGTTGTAACCAGTTTTCTGAGAAACAAAAAGGACCCAAACTACAAGTCAATTGTCGCTGACATGCTAGAAAACTTCATGAAGCTGGGTTGTAATATGAGCATAAAAGTTCATTTTCTCCACTCACATCTTGACTTCTTCCCTGTAAATCTTGGTGATGTCAGTGAAGAGCAGGGCAAAAGGTTCCATCAAGACATCAAGGAAATGGAAAAAGTTACCAAGGAAGATGGAACGTTAACATGATAGCGGATTACTGCTGGATATTAAAAAGGGAGGATCCTCAAGCTGTCCACAGCAGGAAGAGCACTAGAAGAAGTTTTTATGTGAAGCGAAAGCGCTTCTACAAGGACTTTCGATTCTATAGTTATGCACTTTTTTCAATATTCTATTATATAAGTGTAAATGTAAACCAGGGCATCTTTTATCTGTTTATTAAAATATAGAACCTTTAGAAAAAATGTACAATGCTTTTCACCCAAAATACACACCCTTTTTGTGAGATTACCTGACGTAATAGAAAAAAATGGATTTTAATTTTTGAAATCAGCACTGAAAAATACATGGAAATCAGGTTATCAAAGTACAAACAACTTTTAAAAATATTTTTTTCTGCAGACGTGTAATTGAAGCAGTATTACATGTGCTCGCTGGAATACCACGGGAGTTCGAGAGATGAATATGATTTTGTAAAGATCCATACACAAACACCAACTTTTGGGTTGGAACGCTCCCGGATGCGCTGCCTACCTTTTGCAGATTAAGGAATGGATTGGGAAAATGGGGACGGGTAGGATGGGATGGGAATGGGCTCTGGCATATCTCACTCACTACCGAAACACGTACATACATTGGGGAAATAAGATAGTAGGAAATGCAGTATATTTCAAGGTAGTCTTCTGTGAGAGAGGGGTAACGTGGCCAGTAGAGTGCGCCCAGCGGCTGTGGGACTGCAGCATGCACTCTCCCCCTACAACTATAATCTTATAATCTAACTATACTAAGCCTTAACTACTTACATAATATCTTCAGAGTCATTTAGAGCGTGTTCATTTCGGAACCTTTAGAACTATCGAACTAAGAACTAAACACTATGAGTATTTCATCAAAAAATCGCGGATGTCGTGTAGCACCTACGTACTTAAACCAAAAATTGTGTCGGTAATATAATATGGAATAATTGAACGAAATCGATTTACAAAAACAAATACGAAACTAATGTAGGTACTGTGTGCTCAATAGGCACACCCAATTTTTTTTGTTGCGTAATGCACATTTGTTAACTAGATAATCTATATTGATTAAAGACATTTAATAATAAAATCATATCGCTCTTAGCCACTATCAATAACTTGGTAGAACTAATTGAAGTTTTGAAGGAATTGTCGGATACATTTATATGTTTATATGTTTGTATTTTGCCGGTAATCTCTGGAACTACTGAACTGATTTCAAAAATTCTTTCACAAATAGGAAGCTACATTATCCGTGTCTAGTATAGGCTATATTTTATTGTGAAATTAAAAAAAAAGTATTAAACTTATAAACCGAAGCGAAGCGATGGCGGGTCGCTAGTGGCTTATAACGAGGAATAAAAAAACAACAAATTAATTAAAGCAACGGCTCATATATTTTATTTCATATATGGAAATGGTGCAATTAGCATATCCTGCCAGTGTCAAGTTTTCTTCGTAACAAACAATTTCAAAGTCGTAAACGTATCTTGTCAATGTCCAGTCCCGTCGAAGTAAGTGAGGAGTCGGTCAGTACAGCGATAGTAGATTTACTGAGGACAGAAGAGGACTCTTTGGAAGCACACGAAAAACGCAGTCCCACGCTTTTATTTGATTATCACAAACACCACCCACGAAAAAGATATTGAAGTAACTATCCCTATTAAACTACAAAACGCCTATTAATTTTTACAATAATCAAACAAAAGCTCAACTTCGCTTCTCGAGTTCCCGCCAAAAAGTTCATATTTATTTATTTTATTTTATTTAACAAACTTTATTGCACATTATCGTTCAAAAGGCGAGCTTAATGCCTTAAGGCATTCTTTGCCAGCTAACCATAATATCTATTTTTCCCCATTATTTTTAAGTATGTTCGGTTGTTTCAACAATTTGTGAAAACTATTCTGTCGTATCCGACTATGCCAGCCTCATAGGGATGCTCAATATACTGTCTTTAAAATCCTGTCTTCTTTCAGTCAACCCTCAATCTGAAGGCATATATAACAAATTTATATAGTTTAACTGCTTCTTCAGTCAAGGGCTGACTGAGGATTACATTAACTTCCCCGGTGCGATAATTGTTTTGTCGAACATCCTATAGGTGACTGCACTCCACAATCAAGTGTAAGATATCCTCCGATGTGTTACAAAAACTGCACAATGAGGAAGACTCCTTAACCATCAAGTGATAAAACCATGGAACTTGGGGAGGAGTATCTTATAAAGTTCTATACCAAATAGGTACCCTTCGTCACAGAACCCATTTATATTAATTTCTTCTAAGTTCCTGGATCTTTTAAACAGCATATATTAATTACTCTTTGTAAGTGTTGTAACGGGTGATCTCTATATTTATTAAATAGGACACTCACTTATGGTCCAAGACATGTAAATTAATTAATTACAGTCTGGATTAAATCTGAGGTATGATTTAACAATGTAGTCAGTCCGGTCGTGTGGATTGAGAGCGAGCGAAAGAGGTCCAGTGCTCAGAGGGCGCCCCGAACTGCGTTTGGTTACCACATTCATGGAACTACGTTCCGTTATTACAGTAGGTAATGAATGACAAATGAAGTCCTATCTCTTTTAATATTTTAATCGACTTACTAACAGTAGATTTTGTTTCCGTAACAGCCAAATCAGAATTCTTACTATCACATGTAGTGAATGGAATATTAACATTAACTATAGTATACCATGAATATATTTTTTGCCTATATCCATTGTGACGATGTTGAAAAGTAATGGCGACAATGGGTCCCCCTGTGCTAATTCTTTATATGTATCTCTGGCTATTATTTCATTGTCCAATCCCAAGATTTGAAATTGCCTATTATTTAAAAAAATCCAGAAATAAGTGCAAACTTTACTTCAAATCCCAATTCTTTGCAATATCGCCACCATCGAGTTAATATTAATATTATTGTACCCGCTCTCAATATCTACCGAGCACTCAGGTGTGGGCATACTCTTTGAAAACCCGGTTTGTATCTTAGTAATAAATCTTGTGAGATTATCTAACGATGATTGAGTTAGTCTGAAACCAAACGTTGCGGACTCGAAATTAATGTTAGCTCTATCCCCTTTCATCCACTTAATCTTCCTCCACAATGCTGTTGCTGAAGTTTCCACGTCAATACTAGAACAACACTCTGTCCACCCTTTATTGCGTACTTCTTCAATATTTTTTTTGCTTTCTTTTATTCCTTAAAGGACCTACTTTACTTAGATAACTTAGGTAAGTTATCTGGAGTTCGATTTCTTCTTAATTTGCAAGTGCTAGGCGCCCTTCTGCAACTGATTTAGAGATGGAAGAATTCCAATAGGGGTTGGGTCAAATTTTGAATTTGGATCTTGGTATTGTTTGTTCTGTCACTGCATTTATTTTGTTCATAAATATATCGTAGCTAATCTGAACATCTGGGTTAAATTATACATCGTTAAAAGTTACATTTGTTTTTTCTTTATATTTGTCACACAGTGCTTCTTTGAAATTACGTTTTTAGTGTATTTCCTATTTGTATAATAACCAAAATTCATTTTAATAAAAACATGGTTGCTGCCTATCATGTAATTTATTGTGACCGCTTGTGTTTCGTATATAATAAAAATAAATAAATAAAACAAATTGAGGTTAACAAACACAAGAATTTAATTTTATTCACATAAACAATCAATCAAACGATTTCTTTCACAACACTAATTCAACCTTATTATAATTAAATAATATTAGACACCCTCATAGTAGATGATACCCGGTTTGAGGTCCGAGCCATCTACGGTGACGTTCTGAAAAAAAAACTTCAATTAGAAAACTACATTTTATTTGACATGCGGACGAAATGCCGCATCATTATCTGGAGTCAAAGAAGCACTGGAAAACTTTGATATGTCCTATCAAAAACGATGATAGGTATACGAGGAAGTCCAAAAGTTTCCGGCCAGACAAAGAAAAATGACACTCAAGTTCATGAAACTATTTTTATTTTTCAATTTAGTCTCCGTCAATTGGAACACGCTTTTCTGATCGTTTAATCAACATTTCTATCTCATTGTCAGTAGGTATAAAAATAGTCAGAATTTTTGTCTTCGAAATGGGCGAAAACCGCAGCGGTCACCTCAACATCAGTGGAAAATTTTCTACCCCTTAAGTCCATCTTGAGTGTTGAGAACAAATAGTAATCACTGGGAGCCAAGTCAGGACTACAGGCTGGGTGGCGATAAATCGTGTAGGCACACTGAAACGGCAGCTTTCGCAACTGCAGCGACGTAGACGGATGCATTGTCTAGTTTTCCATGACGGTTCTGTTTGATAGCTTCCAGTCACTGTAATATAGCGTTCTTTTATGTCTATAAGCAATATTCCTTGACAATCCCAGAATATCGAACCCATACTCTTTTTGTTGGACTGAGTCAACTTTGCCTTTCTAGGCGGTGCTTCACCAGAACGACGCCACTCCATCGACTCCCTTTTGGAAAGGGAATCATGGTAAAAAATCATAGTTAGTTTCATCCCCAGTAACAATTGACTCCACAAAATTGTTTCCGTTTCTCTGAAAGGTCTCCAAAAGTTCCTTAGAGCACGCTACTCGTTTAGTTCGCTGCACACCTGAAAGAATTTTTGTCACCCATCTCGCACTAACTTTATTCATGCTCATAATTCTCATGATCCTCATGATTCTTCATGAACTAAGGACTCCTACAGTTCTTCCTAAGGACTGTAGTTTTTGAAAACCCTGTCTTTGCTGCTATTTCTTTCGTTTTCAGCCGTCGATCGCTCAGAACTTCTTCTTCCACTAATGAGATGTTGTTTGGAGTGAGTGCTTCAACGGGTCGACCGGAGCGAGGTTCGTCGTCGATGGACCGAGAGTCCATATTCCTAAACCAGTTCCACTCCTAAACGAAATTACTTACAAAATATTTTGACGGTCGAAAATGATGGAGAAGGAACCGGGGATTCTTCTTGTTACAGTATCAAATCTTTGTTTGATATAGGTCGGGCTAAGACCTTTCTTTGTAAGGAACTTATCACGGCACAATATTCCGGTTTAAACATTTTAAAAATTTTGCGACTTCCTGTTGTTCTAAGAGTCGAGGAATTCAAATGGGTTGAACTCGATACATGGCAATTATAATGACGTATAATTTGTTTTTTTTTTCACATTTAGAAATATGTCAGGCCAGAAACTTTTGGAACTCACTGGTATATATCCTTAAAAATGAATGCATTTTACGATTAGATAACGGTAACGTAATTGAAGATGTCAGTAGTAACTGGATTAGCAAAATGGAACAACATATTGTGGAGTGTAGGCTTTCTCCATATTAATTGAATCTTCCGGGCTACTTGGCCGAGGTCTTCTGGAATCTCTTCCCTTTCTTCCAAACGTTTCGTTAACAACTGCGGTTGATATCTTCAGTGGCGGCTGCGTTCACTTTCGGAGAGATGTTATCTCTTCGGTTTCTCGAGCGCAACTGACTCGACGACTGAGGCGCACCGGTATTTATAGTGGGCGAGGGTAGTTGTGATTGTATGTGTACCGACGCACCGATATTTATAGTAGGCGAGGGTAGTTGTGATTCTGTGGTGTGTACCGAGTTTGTTTTTGTCCCTCCCTCTCGTATCTCTTCCCCGTGAGCTTGATGTCTTCGGAGTGCTGGATACCAGATATTACGGAGTCTTAGATTCTCTTCTTTTTTGTTAAAATTGTTGGGGTGCTTGTAGATTTCAATAGCTTACCTATTGAGACGGGAATAATAATGATTCCCGGTTGACAAGATCTTTGTGTCCTTGAAGCAGATTTCGTGGTCCCCATCCGACAAGGCATGTTTACCTACGGCCGACTTCTCAGTCTCTCCTCTTCGACAATTGCCCTTATGTTTTTTTTTTATAGAGAAGAGGGCGGACGAGCATGCGGTCCCACGTGATGGTAAGTGTTACCGCCGCCCATGGACACCGTGATGTGGGTATTGATACTCCGTTTTGTAGTGCCAATATACACTGACCCACAGGAGCATGGTCTTTTATATACTCCAGTCGCGGACAACGGATTTCTGGGATTTTTGACTGATCTGATGATATTTCTGATTTGGCTCGTAGACTTGAAAATAGTCTTCACGTTTTTCTTTTGTAAGATCTTGCTGATGCGATCTGTTACGCCTTTTAAGTAAGGTAAGAACGCCCTGCTTCTCTGGGTTGGTGTCGATATTGTCAGTTTTTGTCAGCTGTGTTATGGGCGAAGCTTTGCCACCCAGACTTTACGGTTTGCCGAAGATTCATAAGACCGGAATACCTTTACGACCTATAGTCAGTGCAATCGGTGCCCCAACATAGGACCTAGCCAAATATTTATCCCACAAACTTCAGCCACACATCGACAACACGACTTCGTACATAAAGGATTCAGCCCATTTCGTCGAGAAGCTGAAAAGCATTACAGTAAGACCCGAAGATATATTAATCAGCTTCGACGTGGTGTCCCTGTTCACAATGGTCCCAGTGAAGGAGACAAAATGTTTGGACGAAACGTTTGGAAGAAAGAGAAGAGATTCCAGAAGACCTCGGCCAAGTAGCCCGGAGATTCAATTAATATGGAAGAACATATTATTATGTTATGGCAAGTTTGTGCTATATCGATATACAACTTTGGAGATATATATATACATAGGCTGACAATGTTATCTGTTAGTTGGAAGGGTAACTGAAATAATTTTTCTATGAGAAAAACTACCATTCTATGAGTTTTCTATTCTTGGCCAGTCTGGCACGCTCAGCAGCTTTAGGATTGTAGAGTGCACTCGCTTCATCCTATTTAATTAAACCAGGGGGCGATTATATTAATTCAAACTGACCCAACGTAAGCTGTACAACAGCCAAAACTAGATTTTATGTCACAACGCAGACCATGCCCATCACTACCGTTTAATTGATCAAAAAGTAAATAAAAAAATGTATTGCTTACCAACTCCATCCCGCTGCCTTTAAAGACCCTGTCGAAGTGAATTACTTTGCCGTCGATTTTCATAACACTCTTTAGAATGTCACCTTCAAGAGTAAAACTGACTTTGGTTTGTATGCCGTCGGGAGTGGTAAAGTCGGACTCCTTTCCTAAGGTGATGGTTTGGTCGAATTTGATGTCATCGCCAAGAGTGGAGTAGTACCTAATAGTGCCATCGGCGTTCTTTTCGAAGCTAGTGACCGTATCTGTCTGTTTAAGTAGTCCGAGAGTCTTTTCTGGAACTTCTGTAAATTGACCATAATTGATCATGAGAGTTAGACCGCTCTTTAAAAGGCAAAGTACTTAGGTACTTGGCTATTTACTTAAGTTATATAGATAATTTAATGTACTCCCTACAATTACAAATAAGTGTCGGTAGAATTTAAAAGTTTCAATTTTTGCAATAAAAAGTATTCTCATATTAATTATTCTTAAAAGTTTTTGCAATATTTATTCTTATCAATTTTCGTTCGTGATAATAGATTCAAAGAAGTTTATCAATTCTGAAAATCACGGTTTACACATTAAAAAATTACCATTTTAAGTTTGAAGCTACAATATCTAAGTACAATAATGTGTACCTAAATGTGTGACAAGTACCTAAATAACTACTACTTACTCAGTGCGTCGAGGATTTCAAGAACATTTTCAACCTTAGTCTTCTTATACTTCTTTCCAAAGAACGACATTTTTGCAGGTTGCTAGTATAAGACCACGAAACTTAGGTACTGCAATAACATACAAATCGATAATCGACTTTATACCTAACTCGTAATCAGTATACGTCTGATAACGGTTGTTTACCGAAATAAATGAGTAATAAAAAGGTGCGTACCTGGTGTCTTGTACAAAAATTGAAAAAATAATTGAAGAAGTATTGAAGCGCTCGCTGTCTGAAATACCACGTGAGTTCGAGTGATGAATTAAATGATTTTTAAAAGATACAACCACCAACACCAAGTGTTAAAGAAACCACACTTAAAGTGTGCATAAAAGATGCACTTTCAGAAGCTGCTGCGCGTAACTGCTTCACTGCAATGAAATCCCGGCTGACTTTAATTCCGCTATTAACGTCAGCTTAATGGCTCAATTTGGTGGTTATATGATTTATTATTCCACAATAGACAGGATGAATCGCTAGATACTATTGCAAGATGCAATCACTAAAATTACATTCAATCTATTTCAACAAAAGTGGATCACATGACGAGTTATGGTCCGATCCTCTGAGATATCCATACTTTTTATTCATTTTTGTAGGGGGACAGTGCACACTGCATTCCCACAGCCGCTGCGCGCACTCGACTGGCCACGTTACCCCTCACTCACAGGAGACTACTTGTATGTATTGCATTTCCAACTTTATCGTTTCCCTAATGTACGTACGTATTTCAGTAGTAAGAGATATATGCCAGAGCCCATTCTCATCTCATCCTATCCCTTTCCATTTTTCCAATTCTTTCTCCCAATCCATTCGTAAATCTGCAAAGATAGGCAGCGCACCCGGGCGCGTGGCAACGTTTGTAATTCTGGACTGATGTTGGCGTGTATTGCGGATGTCTCTGGACGATAGTGTCCACTTACCATCGGGTTAATTATATGCTCGTCTGCCGCCTTTTTTATATAAACTATACCATACCATAACGAGCAATTTTATAATCCACTGCTGGTCTCCTCGCGCACATTGTCTTGTGCATGAGGGACGTATTGGCCAAGCGGGTTGGGAATCACCATACCATGGTTAGGTTAATCTGTGTACCATTATAAGCAAGTTCATATAATTTATTACCATTTTAAAATGAAGATATATTTTGGTCGGGGTTTCCTTCTGCAAGAAGTAGACGATTATTTTATCTTCTTTTCACTGCCAAACCATTGGATATACTTGGCTCGTAGTATATGCGGGTTGTGTAAATATAGGTAGTATGTGTATATAAATCCATGTGTAGGTGTGACTTTTAGTCTGTTCGCGTGCTTTGCTACTTGTATGCCCTTTAAGCCCACGAATGGCGGTTCTGCTCCCAAACCGTGGTGTTGCTGAGAACACCTAGAACGTCTGTCACAAAATATTCACTTGTTTAGACTGTAATTATAAAGAGTTCTTACGGAACTCTAAAATCAGACTGATTACATTGTTTTATTTTCGTTGGGGGGCCATAAGATTAAGTTTATAGGTTTTACAGTGTACTAGTAGGTATGTTTTATTGCTGTTACTACAGTTCTATGTTATTTTACGTTGACTGTATTATTCCACTATGGTATTATACAATTTTTACAGATCTGATTACAGAATCCGTTTCCATCGGCGAGCTTTTTTTGATTATCTTTCAAAACTTTCTGTGTAGTGTAATAGCTATAACCTTCCAGAAAACTCTCGGTGTTATGAATGTCTTATAATTTCGTTAAGGAGTGATAATAACCACTGAATGGAGTCCTTTTAAAATTAAAAAAATATATATTTTGTGTATAAAAGGCCCCTTTGAGAGTAGAGTATAAAAGTCCAGGGCTGTGGCCCACGCTAGCCCCTAGGTTAGTCCGCCACTGGCTAGGCGAATAGATCGTTCTATCCAAAGATTATCAGTATTTATCAATATACTTATCAATTACCTGAAATTTTGTACTTCGCTCCTAATTAAGAATTAATTCGTAACACGAAAATAACACTTATCTACGTAATTTTATTCCATAGACTTGATAAGAAATTGATAAGCAATTGCATACGATTATATAGGTACGATTACTGTTTGTCACTCGAAAATCAACATTAATAACATTTTATTTAACTTAAAATAGACTTTATATATACGAGTATATATTATATATAAGATCTAATTATATATATAAGATCTGGCAATAGAAATCCTAATTTATACTTAGCTAATCGCATCGCTAAGTATCTATCTAGTACCTACCTATTTAGTACCTTATTGATAAATGTTTCTTATTGGAACGAAGTTCCTTCGGCTTGTAGTAAGTGTGATTCGAGAGAAAATGTAACGTCACGTAAGATTTTTACCCCCTCCTTATGCCTTTCTCTGTGTGTATGTGAGTGCGAGTATCGAGAGCGAGACAAGCATAATAACAGACGTGCAGACTAATGCGTGGCCGGTTGTATAATAACCTAAATACTGAACACGAAAAAATTTCGTTAAAATATATTTGTTGTTTTTGTTTGTTTTAAATCATACGTGAGTTATAATATTGTCTCATTATTGTAATAAGGTTTTGAGAAATAGAAACTCAAGAAAGTATGCAAAATACAGATTGAGAAAAGTAAGTTAATAAAATTGTATAACTTGAATCAATTGCTTACTGTTTACATACGTTTATCGCACATGTGATTCGAGTGTTTGCTATTTACTATATTTATATACATTATAGAGAGACAATAGTGCAATCACGAATCCAACGTTTCACTGAACTATACAGATTTTATTTCGAATTACATTCGGAGTTTAAATGCGTGAGGATCTTCGTTCCTGACGGGGGTCCCCTGACCGCACACGGTCTTTTATTTATTTTATCTTCTTATTTTTGCAGTAGGAATAAGTAGAAGTAGAATTTTCACATATCTCTGCTAGTAGAAAAATCTTCCTTTCTCCTCTACCAGGAGGGAAGAGCCGGTAGGGATAGTGGAATAGCTGCAATATTTTGGTGTGGTGGTTACATATTCAGATAAGTGTAAGTATATGTTGTTATGTGATTTTGATTAAATTGTAAGCAACTAGCAACAAACTGTAGAGCATTTCTCAGTCCCGCTATTCGATCCACTATTCGAGAATACGAGTATCATTACGAATAGTAGCTAACCTACGTAATTTGTAGTTCAATTTAAAGTCAGTGCTGTAAATATTTTTCTATTTCAATCAGAAGTCCCGGAGGGTTTAGCAGGTAGAAATAACTACTCGAAACAAAATACCTACATACCTACTCATATTGCTACCTAATACCATATTGACGCACTTGTAATGCTTGTCATAGCACTCGCTCGTTTCGCTTGTAGTTCGATTTCGACGTGACAGCGAAAACATATCTCATCGGTCGATAAGGAAAAAAAAAGATATTTTTTCTTTCCTTAGCCATTCTTTCGTATGACTAGCTTCGAATTTTTAATAAATACAGTTTAAAAGTGCAATTCTCGTAGTTTAACATATAGTTTGTATGTTTTGCTTACTCTCTAGTTTTTTGGAAAAATCCTAATTATTTTTCTAAAAGACTAGAAAGTAAGCAAAACACACAAATTCAAAAAGGCGTGAGGTCAGTGACTTTATACAAGTTGCAGTGGGACATTTTACTCGGGGGTATTCTTTCCCGCCTAAGGTCATCTCTAAACATTTGCGTTATGACTGTACGTATTTTTAAGGTTTATACATATATACCTTCCTGTGGTTTTTACATATTATCCCATCTCTTTCCGTGGGTGTCATAAAATGCGACTAAAGGATAACAAAGCCGCTGCCACAAGCGCTGAGGAGCTACACCACATCTAAAAGAATGGACTCGCCAACCCGGTTCGCTAGCGTAGCGTTTTAAGGCCATACATCCCACATACACAACACAATGTGCATAAAAAGACTGAAAGTGGGTACTGAAAGGGCTGATTGCATACATACAGGCTGTCTCAAAAAATGGTGTCAAGCATTCGAAAAGGTAGAGCACCCCCAGGGGTACCCGAATCACCCCCATGATGTTCCGCGATTTTTTGTAGTTTACGAGTTATGATTTTTTTTCGTGATTATCACCAAACTACGAGTTTGAAGATATTTTTGGTCGTGACTTTAATAATTGAGATAAGTGCCGGTTTTTTTCCTATTTAGCTGAATGCTAGGTCTATCAAATACAAAAAGATTTAATTCCATAACCCAAATCTTTGCGACCAAAAAAAAAAATTTACCAAAATCTTTGGGGCCGATTTAAAAAAATAAAAAAGCGTGTGTGGTCAAGAACGAAGATCCTCACGCATTTTTTTTTAAACTCCGAATGTAATTCGAAATAAAATCTGTATACTTCATGTATTTTTTTTATTTTGTATCATATTTTCAATGCAAATAATTTAAAATAAGGAATCAAATCAAGAATTTAGGTTATACAACCAGCCACGCACTAGTCTGCAAGTCTGTTATTCTGGTCGAGTCTCGGTCTCGATACTCGCACGCACACACACATAGAGAAAGAGAAAGGCGTATGGAGGGGGTAAAAAGCAAGCCGCGTAAAGGAACTTCGTTCCTTTTTGGAACGAAGTTGCCTATTATAACTACTATTTACATTGGGCTCTTACTATTCGAGTGAAAATACTATTTAGAAAATGGTGAATACGATTAGGCATTTGAAAATTGGCGAGTAATTCACCAAAATAAATGCGTATATTCGTAACATCCCTAGTAGGTGCCTACACGTATCTGTTCAAAGTTTATCCATCTATCAATACCTACATATCAAGTTTGTTTGCGCTGACGATATGTAATCATCATTATTATTGATTATTATGACTAATGAAGTGATACACTTGGCACTTTAGGCGCCCCACACACCGAGGACTCATATGCTGCAGTGCTTATGGACTCATTTACACAAGGAGAGTTTCTCGAACGCGTGCAGGAGAGAATATCGGTCAAAAGTTAGTATAAACAACTGTGATCGTCATGTGATTACTGTTATCATCGAGTTATTATTATAATGTGAACAGTGGCAGGCGGAGATCATATAGGTACCTACAGGGTGGAAAATATGAAGGGGACATGGAGGAAAAGTACATTAAATATTGAAGATATCAAATTTCACTCAAAGGAAACATTCTTTTGTTTTTTTAAAATAAGAATAACCGCATTCAAACATTTTTTTAAAATCTTTAAAAAATCCGAGCCGGGAATCGAACCAACTAAAAATGCAAAAAATAGACAGTCACTATTTTATTGAACCAATCGATAGGGTCTATGATAAGGATAAAATCTCTCGAACAAACATTGTATCTTACAATTAAAGAAGACCTTGAAATCTAACAATTCGTACCCATCGAATTAACCTGAAGGATACCTACCTAGATAGATAGATAACTCTTTATTAGAACAAATGCTTACAAACAATATTACAATCTGAAAAGGTACAATCGGCGGTCTTATCGCTAAGTAACGATCTCTTCCAGACAACCGTTTGATACTGAAGAATTCTTAAAAGAGTGCTAGAGAAATTATATTGACTAATACAAAAGTTAACCAAACATAGGTAACCTAATAACTAGGTACATTAACCATTGAATATGCAAATTACCTGAAGTAGACTATTATAAATTGTTACCTAAATTACACATTAAAATTATAATTTCGATACAACATTTTTATAAATTAACTGATAAGTTGCTCGAAATGCGAACCATTTTCTTGAATGCAGAGATTTGAGTCTTTTCAGAAATTCATTTCGTGTAACCTTCTGCAATGGGTTGTGATGAATGTTCGTGATAAAATCTTGAACCTCAACTCTTCCGCAGACTCATAGGATTTTTTGTAAATTCTTTTTTTTCATGGCCCCACAAAAAATATCCAGCGGCGTAAGATCTGGAGATCTTGCAGGCCATTTAATTGTCCCGTTTGTACCTATCCAGACATTGAAATTGTTATTAACATAAGTGTTGAGGACACTTTTGTCTACTGCGATCTCTTCAACAGATCGAGGACAGTATTGTCCTACAACCTTATAGGTCGCCGGGGGATGTGGACTGTATATATAGGGATGTTGTACAATAATAACGCCTTATTTCCTTTTCTTCGATAATATCAGCAGAGCCGGGGGCAGGGGGCAGAGGTACTTGTTGTTCTACTACTTGTCCTAGTCACTTGGTTGACCGTTTGTAGTGTTCGGAGTGGTGCCGCTGATCGGAATGCCGGAAGCCCAAAATGGTTCGTCTTTTATTCCATTTTGGCTTCCCCTTCTACTTTTCTACATGTGTACCCCTCCCGCTACCCCGCGGGGGATCATTTATTCATACAAGACACTGTTATACATTTTTATACATTTACAAGATTCTTATTAGATAAAACTTAGATGTAAACTAACCTAAGGGGGATCTAATAAGATCATGACGCTATAACGTTCGGTTTCGAGTGGACGGGGTGCGCGGTTTGTGCGACATATTTACGTAACCCCGTCCCCCGCTTCAGGACTATAAATATTATATTCGTCCGCCAGGTGGCGGAGCGCTCAGTTGTTTCCCGAACGCCATAGCGCCCACAACTTATCCCTAGCATGCCCTACTTACCCTATTCACCAATAATTATCCTAATAGGGTAATAAAAGACACACTAGGGATCATTTTAATATCAATTACACAATACATAGTTATAAAATGGACATTATACAAATAGTGTAAACCTAATGATATTAAGAGATATTCATACATTTTCATACATTTATAAGACACTAAAGAGAAACAACTATACAAGCGAAATTAATATCTATACACATATACAAGTACCCTAGCTTTTTACATTTTTATTCATTCCGTCGTTAACATACTCCCGCCGTCGCCGTCTCGCGACCTAACCGGTAGAACGACGATCTTCTTTGTGGGTCGCCGCAGAACGTGTCCGTTGCTCGTTTGTAGGTCGACGACGCGCACTTCGCCGTCTTGCCCGGGGTACGTAGCGATGACTCTTCCTCGCGGCCATGTGTTCCTCGGTAGATTTGCGTCGCACACGATGATTAAATCTCCGACGCGTGGTGCCTCGCCGATCGTGCGGGGCTCCCGCCGGTATTGAAGCAGGGGGAGATACTCTCGTACCCAGCGGCTCCAGAAGGTGTCGGCTAGCCGCTGGGCGCGCCGCCAATGCGCGCGTGCATTTATGTCTTCTTCGGTGAAGGCGCCCGGTGCTGGGACATGGGAATTGGGTCCCAGCAGCAGGTGATTGGGTGTGAGCGCCTCCGGTTCCCCTGGTGTCACTGCCACGTGTGTGAGTCAACTCCCGACCGTGTTTTCTACTTCGACGAGCAGTGTGTGGAGTGTCTCGTCGCTCGGGTACTTTTCGTGTAGCGTTGCTCGCAGGCCTTCTTTCACCGTGCGAACCATGCGTTCCCAGGCCCCGGCCATGAAGGGGGCGGAGGGGGGGAACGTGACGTCACGCGATGTGCTTCGCTGTTGTCTCTTCTCGGACCGCAGTGAGTGCGGCCTCGTCGAGTTGTCTTTCCGCGGCTTTGAAGTTGGTGGCGTTGTCGCACCACAACTCCTTTGGGCAGCCGCGTCGCCCCATGAATCTTCGCAGCGCAGATATAGCAGAGTCTGCGCTGAGTGATGCCGCTACTTCCAAGTGGACGGCCCTTGTCGTCATGCAGGTGAATAGGGCGACATACCTTTTTTCTCGGTGTCGGCCCACGGTTACTTCGAGTGGACCGAAGTAGTCGAGCCCGGTGAAGGTGAACGGGCGCGCGTGATGTGCTACACGCGCGTGCGGCAGATCCCCGGTGGCTGGATTCGTTGGTTTCGCCTTCTTCAACTTGCATGTTATACATACCTTTAAAACGCCCCGTACTGTAGGGCGAATTTTCATAATGCAGAATCGCTGTCGTACTTCATTCACCACTAGCTCGACGCCCCCATGATGCATCTTCCTATGTACATGATCTATGTACATCTTCGTGTAGTCATGTGCGCCGTCTAGTATAGCTGGATTTGCCGTTTCCTCGCTAATCCCTTCTGTGGCAGCGATTCTTCCTTTTAGTCTTAGTAGTCCGTCCGTTCCCATGATAATACTTAGACCGGCGAGTTTGTCGTCTCCCGCCGGTGTGGTGCTACGCTCGATGCGTTTGCGTTCGCCTGCGTAGCTGTCTTCTTGTGCTGCCTTCGTCCAGAGATGTTCGGCTTGAATGAGATGATGCGCCTCTAATGGCACAAACTTGCGCTGGTCGCATGCGGATTCTCTTGCCGTTGCCGCCTTTGCGTCGCCCCTTTTTGTCCTTGACCATGCCGGGTCCGATGTCGGGTTGGCGATGGTCCTTTTGCGACGCGCTGCTGCCACGGTGTGTCTCCTTTTCCGACATAAGTCGATGAAATGTAGTACGCGTGCGGTGGCCCGGATCAGGCGTTGCCATTTTGAAAAGCGCGTGATATCGGGCAAGTGTGCGTGCCCCTTTATGTCGTTCGTTGTTGCGCAGCATCTCTCCCTTTCTTCCCCGGTGCGTTCCTTTGTCGTGCTTGTCTCGACCGGCCATTGTTCTTCAGGTGATAGTAGAAAAGGCGGGCCGGTGAACCATCGGTGATTCTCGTTGAAATCCGCGGGTGTCGCTCGTGTCGCGTCGTCGGCTACGTTGAGTTGTGACGGCAGCCATCTCCAGTCCTTTTTCTTTGTAGTATCTTCAATCTCGGCGACGCGATGTGCGACGAACGTTTTGAACGTCCGTGGTTCGGCTCGGATCCACGCGAGAGCGGTGCGTGAATCACTCCAATACACCTGTCTTGCGGTCATGAAGTCGTGCTCTTTCGCGACGTTTTTCGCTAGTCGTGCTCCGAGTACCGCCGCCTGTAGCTCAAGTCGTGGTATAGAGACGGGCTTGAGCGGTGCGACGCGGCTCTTTGCAGCGGCTAGTGATATTCTTACGGTGCCGTCGGCTCGTTGTAATCTCCAGTACACGGCGGCTGCGTAGGCTTCTTCACTTGCGTCTACGAAAGTGTGCAGTTCTCTTCTTACGGCCGGTTCTACATCATAGCAGCGGGGAATGCGAAGTTCTTCTAGAGCGCGTAGTGTATAAAGCCACGCGCTCCATCTTGGTTGCAGCTCTTCGGGAAGCGGTTCGTCCCAGCTCGTTCCATGACTCCATGTATCTTGCATAAGTCGTTTCGCCGGAGTAGTTATCGGCGATACGAGTCCGAGCGGGTCGAACAGCGACATTATCACGCTGAGTGCTTCCCTCTTGGTGGGTGGACGTCTACCTTCTATTACGTCGGGTGGTGTCTTCATAGCATTTATGTGGAAGCCGATGCAGTCTTCATTTACCTGCCATAGGAGGCCGAGTGTCTTCTCTATCTCGCTCCCGCCTATGGTGACTGTCGTGGTTCCGGGATCCGACGAAAATTGTTTGACGACGGACTTCTTGTTGGACACCCATCCCCGTAAATGGAAGCCGGCTCGACGGTGTATCTCGTCGACCGACTTTACGACTCTCGCAGCCTCCTCCTTGTCTGGGAAGCTGGTTATGAAGTCGTCCATGTAGTGGTTTGTTTGGATCTCTCTGGCGGCGCGTTCGTTTACATGTGCGAACTCGGTGGCGTTGCGATTCTTGATGTACAGCGCTGTGCATGGTGATGACGTTGCCCCAAATATGACTGACGTCATCTTGTACTCACGTGGTGGTGTGTTGCCTCTTTCGTCTCCCCTCCATAGGAAGCGTAGTGCGTCTTGCTCTTCCGGTCGTATCTTGACTTGCATAAACATCTCCTTGATGTCCGCTGACACTGCAATGGGATGTTGACGGAATCTCATGATGACTCCGGGCAGTGATTGAAGTAGATCAGGCCCTGACAGCAGCATATCATTCAGGCTGCGGCCGAAGGATCTCGCAGCGGCATCGTGGACGACTCGGATCTTCTCCTTTGCCGGGTTGATGACGGCGAAATGTGGCAAGTACCACGTCTTGTCTGCAGGTGGCGCTGTAGTCGCAGGCTCGGCGTATCCGGATACTAACAGGTTCGTCATACGTTCCTTGTATTTCTCCCTAAGCTCCGGGTCGCGGTCGAGTTTTCTTTCCAGGTTGTGCAGCCGTTTGAGAGCATCCCCATAATTGTTAGGGATCTTTACATTATCCTCTTTCCATAGGAGTCCGGTTTCGAACCGCCCGTCAGGTAACCGTCGACTTTGCTTACTCAAAATGTCGATAGCTCGCTGCTCCGGGTCATCCTTTGTTTGCCTCGGCTCGATGCCCAGTGACTCCAATTTGAAGAAGTTCTTCATTAACTCCTCCATTTCGTCGCGCTTCTCGCTGATGTGGCCGCAGAAGGTGACGGGTTCACATACTGAAGTGCGGCATCCATGCAGTACCCATCCCAGTAGCGTTAGCGATGCTACTGGTTTGTTCCTTTTTCCCGCTCGGATCTGACGGGAGACGATCAACTCCCAGTTGTCCTGTCCGATGAGAATCTTAGGGCATGCATTTTTATAGATGAGCTCGTCCTTGACGTCATCTAAGTGTGTGCAGTCTTCTAGGTCCGTTTCTCCGACAGTCTGCGATGTGAAGTTTAGACGTTTGATGGTACGTGCGCCTTTCAATGTGTGCACGCTGTCCGAATGCAGCCCTTGTATTTTTACGTCGATAGTGCGGCTTTTCTCGTGTTTTGTTTCTCCGCCGTTGATGCCCTGTATGGACATCGTGTCAACTGGCCCGTTGATGCCAAGGGAGTCTACTATAGCATCCTCAATGATGGTGACGGTGCTGCCTTCGTCGAACAACGCGTACGTATGTACCTTCGCGTGTGGTCCGGCAAGCACTACGGGTGCTATCTTTAGATAAGCTCGGCGCCGATGCGGTATTGAATTCGCGGCGGTGGCCTTGTTGATAACTTCCGTTGTAGACGTAATTATTTCTTCTTTGGGCTCGTCTGTCTTCACTATTGGCGATGGAGTCCGACGCGTATGATGTAACAGCCGATGATGTGCCATCCCACAACCGCTGTGCCCACATGGCTTAACTCGGCAGTTGCCCCGGCGATGGTTGCTAGACAGGCAACGGAAGCAGATGTTATTTCTTTTTGCGATTTCCCAGCGGGTGTCGATATCGCTGTCTGCAAATTGTTTGCACGAAGGCAAGCTGTGATCTTCCTTGCATAGTGGGCAAAGCTTCATTTTTTCGTCGGTTGTGGCGCTGTAATCATGTTTCCCCTTTCCGTTGGCAGAGGCGCTGTATTCAAACTTGCCTTTTCCGTCGGTAGAGGCGCTGTGTTCATAGTTCCATCTTCCGTTGGTAGGGGCGCTGTATTGGGGCTTCCCCTTTCCGTCGGTAGAGGCGCTGTGTTCATACTTCCATCTTCCGTTGGTAGGGGCGCTGTATTCGGGCTTCCCCTTTCCGTCGGTAGTGGCGCTGTATGTACGTTCGGTTTTCCTCCTTATTGCTTTTTCTCTTATATTCGCAGGTACGGACCTTTCTCTTGTAGGTACGGCGATGGGATTAATGACTTCGGGTGGTGCGTAGGCACTGCACTTATCGGCTTCTATGTTCAGGAACGTCGATAGTAGGTTTAGTGTAGGCACCTCGTGTTCCCATGCGCTCGCAAAGTCGTACCATTTGCTCTTCAGTATTGGGGTGAATTTGTCCATTATAGCCCGGACTAACTCGGGGCTATAGAGGTAGTTCTCCCTTTTCATTTCCTGTATGGTGGCCACGGCGTTGGCCACCTTACTGGCGAATACGCAGAGGTCGCGGGGCTCGTCGGTCAGCTTGCGCAAATATCGCAACTTTTCTGCCTCATACGCGACGAGTGCATCCGGCCTCCCGAATCTTCTTCCGAGAGCCTCCATAATTTCGTCCGGCTCTCGGTGGGCGGTGAACAGGCTTGCTACCGCCTCCATAGCGGTACCCTTTAGGCTCTTTCTTAGCCGTGCCAGGTTGTCGCTCTTCATGAAGGCGCGCCTTGAATCCTCATACGCGCCCTTGAACCCCAACCATGCGCTGCCATGTCCGTCGAACGTAGGCAGCTCGGTTATATACCTTGGTGTCTCCCTCGCCGATATCTTCACCGCCTTGGAGATCGCAGAGGCCATTTGCTCCACGATGTCTGCGGTAGGGCGTGCGGGCCGAGACGTACTATGCTCTCGGTGCTTATTTCCGTCATCTTCATCATTGGCGGTGTAAGCTCCCCGTCCTCGTCCTCCTTCATACTTTATCGGCGAGGTCTTGCGAGACTTAGGCTCCGCCTCCTGCGGGGGTACAGGGGGGGGTGCGTCGTTCCGGTTCAACCATTTTTCTAACCGGAACGATTGGTCTTTGTCTTCCTTTTCTTCATCATCTGCCTCGGAGCCCGATTCTAATTCCGCTAGCCTGAGTTCCTGCTCCTTGGCTTGCAGGCGCAGCTGTAGTAAGGTACGTTCGACCTCCAGACGTTCCTTCTTCTTGGCGGATGCGGTAGAGCGGTGTGACCTCGCCGTGACGCTTGCGGCTCGTGGAACGATCGTGACGTCCGCTGCCGCCGAAGTCGTCTTCATAGTGGCCTCGGTGCTAGTAGTACCGCCGCTGGTGGTCGTCGTCCCTGTCGCTGTGGTGCCTGTGCCCGTGGTAGCGGAAGTCGTGGCTGTGGACTCCGTGGTGGCAGATGTTGATTCCGTAGTGGTTTGTGCTCCGCTCTGCGATCCCGTCCGGCTCTGAGATCTCGTTGTTGACGGCATTGTGAAAACAACGGTTTTAGTTTTTGACGTGGAAATTGAGACGTTTATGACGTGGAAATTGAGACGTTTATGACGTGGAAATTGAGATGTTTATGACGTGGAAATCAGGACGTGGAAATCAAGACGGAAATCAAGACTTGTATGCACGGACGAGTACGACGCGTCGTCTCTTCCCGCTGTTTCTTCCTTAAACAACGCCGTGCAATTCTTGACTTGGCGACTTGATGAACCGTGGACGCTGATTCTTCTTATCCGGCTGCTCGAAGGACCATCGATGTTGAGGACACTTTTGTCTACTGCGATCTCTTCAACAGATCGAGGACAGTATTGTCCTACAACCTTATAGGTCGCCGGGGGATGTGGACTGTATATATAGGGATGTTGTACAATAATAACGCCTTATTTCCTTTTCTTCGATAATATCAGCAGAGCCGGGGGCAGGGGGCAGAGGTACTTGTTGTTCTACTACTTGTCCTAGTCACTTGGTTGACCGTTTGTAGTGTTCGGAGTGGTGCCGCTGATCGGAATGCCGGAAGCCCAAAATGGTTCGTCTTTTATTCCATTTTGGCTTCCCCTTCTACTTTTCTACATGTGTACCCCTCCCGCTACCCCGCGGGGGATCATTTATTCATACAAGACACTGTTATACATTTTTATACATTTACAAGATTCTTATTAGATAAAACTTAGATGTAAACTAACCTAAGGGGGATCTAATAAGATCATGACGCTATAACGTTCGGTTTCGAGTGGACGGGGTGCGCGGTTTGTGCGACATATTTACGTAACCCCGTCCCCCGCTTCAGGACTATAAATATTATATTCGTCCGCCAGGTGGCGGAGCGCTCAGTTATTTCCCGAACGCCATAGCGCCCACAACTTATCCCTAGCATGCCCTACTTACCCTATTCACCAATAATTATCCTAATAGGGTAATAAAAGACACACTAGGGATCATTTTAATATCAATTACACAATACATAGTTATAAAATGGACATTATACAAATAGTGTAAACCTAATGATATTAAGAGATATTCATACATTTTCATACATTTATAAGACACTAAAGAGAAACAACTATACAAGCGAAATTAATATCTATACACATATACAAGTACCCTAGCTTTTTACATTTTTATTCATTCCGTCGTTAACAATAAGCAGTGGATATTCTACTATCTATCTATCTAGGTACGTGTACTTCAGGTTAATTCGATAGGTACGAATTGTTAGATTTCAAGGTCTTCTTTAATTGTAGATACAGTGTTTGTTCGAGAGATTTTATCCTATCATAGACCCTATCGATTGATTCAATAAAATAGTGACTGTCTATTTTTTGCATTTTTAGTTGGTTCGATTCCCGGCTCAGGTAAGCTTTTTAAAAAATGTTTGAATGCGGTTATTCTTATTTTAAAAAACAAAAGAATGTTTCCTTTGAGTGAAATTTGATATCTTCAACATTTAATGTAATTTTCCTCCATGTCCCCCGTTCGTATTTTCCACTCTGTATAATATATTCTCGCCGGAACCGTTCCAGAAACTCTCCATGTGTAAACGAGCCTTGAGCGTTGAAGTCGTCCTCAGTAGTCCTCTGGGGCCCCGAGGGTCTCCACACCGGTATGACATTTGCGCTGCCTATGCAATCCACTTTTTATCACTTTCACCTGTCCATGAGTCATGCGAAACATTATTGATCTGCTGTACACATCACGTTTGGCGTCAGATTCCGACAAAGATTTTATGTTGTGGCTGTTAATGACTAGCAAGTGAAATTTACTAGTCCGCACGACAACACAGAGAATTCTAGTGTGAGGTCTAGGGTTTGGATACCTTGTTCTATATATCGTCAATAAGACAATTCTAAACAAAGTAAAAGTAAAATTATTTTCGAAAATTAAAAATAAACAAAGAGAACAAAAAATGGTTATTCAATTTGTTTTATCCAAAATTCGAAGTTTCTAGCTTGATTATAAATTAATGAAAATTATATCAAAATTTTTTTGCTCGTTTCTTGAATGTCATCAAAATGCATTGTGCCTTTTTTACTAAGGAGGGCAGTATAACTGCGATTGATGTAATTCTTTAATAAATAATTCTACTTTTTATTTTCATAACACAATTTTTAGTCCCATACCACCATTAAGGGGTTTGAGTCTACAAATCATCCCACAGGACCTGTGTGGGTCGGTGAATACATATGCTCCAGTATTTTTTTAAATCTCATCTGTACGGGTATCCTCAAGATGTTGTCAATCACCGCCGAGGTAGTGACATTTTAAAAATTCATACTTACACATTCGGTATCACCGATATTTCACTAAAACATTGTAGGATGTTACCTATTTTTTTGATGTAGGTATTGCACAGAACACACATGTTGTGTCATTGGCACTATACAGAAAATATGAACACGCAATCTGTTCACTGGCGTTATTTATTGGTAAAATAATCTTATTTCTACATTTACTAAGAAAACTATGAAAATGTGGAGAACACGTTAAAGATGTGTCGTTAGCATCACTTAGGCATGAACAAAAATGATATGTAAACGGCCGGCGTCACCGACTTTACAAATGAAAGTGGAGAATACATACCTCTATGGTCCAGTTCTTATAGGAAGAGCTCTGACAGCTGGCATAAATCTTTAACATGTAGTAAAAATCCTTTGTTTACTGTAGGACTACTGCTTAGCACTACCAGTAAAGTAATGGAAAATCTTACTCTCCCGTAACACTAGCGGGCTATCTAATCTTTTTCTTTTATTAAACGAAGATTATTAACTCATTGGAGGAATAAACACTTCCTGTTGTTTAAAATAAAGTACTACCTAAATTATCTCTGATGCTTTTCAAAACGAAGGCCTAAATTTAGTCTCAAACCTACCCCCACTTTCAAGTGTAGGTACAACATTGCCTGTACGATATAAAAAACAAAGCATTAAGTGTGTTAAAAATTGTTTATCAGCATTTTGAAAATGTACAAATAACTGTAAATTTCGCAGAAATTATTTTAGTCGACTATTATTTCGAAGGCTTGCGTATTTTAGTTTTTTATTCTCCCGAATGCAGACAATTAATTAGTCAAATCCATGAATTCTTTGGCGATGTCACATTTAAAATTTGCCCTCCACCGTTGGCTGAAATGTTATAGCATTCACGGTGGCGTCGGTGGCACTATTGAAACTACAAATGTGATTCCTCTAATTTTTGCTCTGTTACCCAATAAATTAGAAAATACATACTTGACGTTATATACCTAACATAACAATATCACAATTGCCAGATACGACACCTCGTAATTTCATTGTGATTTTGAATTAGCATCGATTAATGCTATATCAGTAGTTTTCCCCGACATTAAACTGAAAGGTTACTTTTACCCATTGATGTACATATGACTAGATTAGCAGTGTTCATTAGTTAGCGTTACCACTTCGTATATGCCTGCAGGCATATCTGACTTCAGTTGCTAGCTTGACGTCAGTGACCGCGTATCTGCGACGTAACGATAAAGTTACCAAAATGGTGAAATGTGGCGTTAAAATTTGTATGTCACGGTCCGAAAAGGATGATAAAGCAAGTGGTGTTACTTTTCACAAGTAAGTTTGCTCAATTTTGTTCAGATTATCCAAAATAACATTACAAAACGAAATAAATTTATCACGCATTGTTTTTGCCATCAATGTTGCCAGTGAAAACGATTTTGATTTTCCCACACTGTTGGGAGTTTTGTGAATGATGAACGTATGGTGCCTGTAAGTCAAAAGTATTAATAGTAATTTATGTTATTTCATCATAATCTGTAATCATCATCAAATAGTCAGTAGTAGGTAGAATGATCTCTTATTTGTTTTCCAGGGTACGTAAAGAACAGAAGCGCAGGGAGGAGTTGATAAAAAAAATATAAGACTGTTACGTAAAGAAACCGACTGGTTACCATCTCTAGAGCAACCGTGATATGCTCGAAACACTTCGAAGATCGAGATAAGATTCTACCTAAGCATGATAAAGGTCGTATTCGATTGTCAAACAAAGCAGTTCCAATGGTCATTGTAAGTACCTATTTCATTATGTACTCAATTTAGCATTCATTACAATATTTATTTATTTAATGGAATGGAAGTTGTTGTCTGTCCGTCGGTCCGTGTTTGTCATAGGCTAATTTTTGTCATTTTTTAGGATGAAAGCGAATCAGCAATGGAAATGGAAGTGGATTTGAATGTGGAAACTGATGAAGAAATTATTAAAATATTAGAAACACCACGAAAACATAAAATGAGAAAAACCATTAAGCGTTTGAAGTTTGTGTTATCGGAAAGATTGAAATGTATAAAAAAATTAAGACAAAAAAGCAAAAGACTTAAGTTAAAGAACAAACAGTTGTCAGACGTAATAAAAGAAATAAAAAATAAGCGTTACTTAAGTGAAGAAGAAGAAATGCAGTTAAATGTTAATGATGAATTGTGCGTTTTAATGAACGCATTTCAAAAGAAAAGGTCATTTAAAAAAATTCCTCTTGCACTAAGAAAGTTCGCGTTATCACTTAATTTTTGCTCACCTGCAGCATATAAATATGTTCGTTCATCCTTGAACAATTGTTTGCCTCACCCAAGAACGTTGCTGAATTGGTATAACAAGATTAATGGAGAATATACCACGAAAGTAAAATGTTTACTTTAAATAACAAAAAAGATAGTAAAAGGCAATTATATAACAAACTCATGTTACACAGTGGTGTTTAAACAATATAATAATTTTTAAGTTTAAAATACATTTACAATTTAATTAATTTACAATTGAAATTTATTTTGTTAAAATGATTGTCATAAACATAAAAAAACAATATTTTAAATTATTTAAAATATTTAAAAAAAAACAATTCCATTTTAAACAATAATAATTTGACACAATGTAAATAGTCTTAAAATATAATATTTACGTTTACGCACCTAAACATTTTTTCTTCCTATCCTTGTCCTATCCTAATCCTTGTCAATTTCTTTAGATCTATATGATCTATTGAAAGTTTCATTAAAATCTGTTAAGAATACAGAGCCTTTATCCCCAAGTAATTTATTAAATTACTTCATTCATTCATTTTGGGGAAATTATTTCTGACCACTGGCAACTCTGGGCTTTTTTTCCGATAACGATGTCTTGTTTCACTTCGACGTGATTAGTTTGAACGAAGAAGTTGTGTAGAAGAATCGAGACAAACATAGTTTACTTTGGAATATGTATCGGTTTCAAAGCTACGTCTTTTGAAGTCGCAAGTGGTTACACATTTCTGAGAACTGTTTGTAAGACGTTGCTACTCTAGTATTTAGAAGCTCACTGCTTTTACCACTGGTCAAGGGCAATATGGGAAAAAGCTAAGGCACTGGGTCTTTATAAGAGTAAAGGTCAAAAACGTATTGTTGGACTAACAGCAGTGCTTGCCTTATTGCCTGCCGGAGACTTATTTCGAGGTTGGGAATATGTCAAAGCAGGAAGTTGGGATTTTGGGGATGCAAACATTTTCAAAATACATGGAACGTTTCTGGCTTAAAAAATATTCTAATCAAATTTTGAGAGTTTTTGGAGAACGCCATCGAACCAAAAATGTTTTAGAGGCGTATCACTCCAAAATCAATAAACGGGTAACAAAATGCACATTTTTGAGTGATTTTCAAAAAAGAAAGATAACAAAAAGCACCAACATTCAACAACACCTATGTGACAAAGCGAACCAAAATTGCTATTGAAAATGATGATTATCCATGGGATGCAAGTTAAATTGCGGTAAATTTTTTCGAAATCTACTTGCTATTTTTGGTTTTGCCATGATTTTAAATTGTTTTCTTTTTTTAATTCTAACTGATGATAAGAGAGGTGTTCAGTTTTGTTTAGTGTCGGACAATTTTAACAATAATAATAGCATTAACAATAAGTAAGAATAATACTAATAATAATAAGTAATACATTACAATATTATTTTTCATTTGTTTTTTCGGCATTTATTCATTATAAAGTCTTTAAAAATGATTGTGCCATCCGTAGTGAGTAAGTGGATGGGTAATTTTAATGGGAATTGGAGAAGAAAATCTCCTATAGCCACTACTGGTAGTGCTAAGCAGTAGTGCCACAGTAAATAAACGGTAAAAATCATTTTACAACTCGATAGTCCTTTAAGAATATTGTTTTTCCATTTTGTTGTGATGATGTATGACTTAAGAAAGAAACGGTATTTACATAAAATGAATTAAATACAGAACTGTCAGTGCTCTTCCTATGATAACCGGACTCTAAGTCTACTATAAAACACATTTTTATCATAATTGCATATTTTCGAATTTTTATTAAGATTTAAATATAGGTAACCAAATCATTTATTCTGTTTAGGATGGCAAATAGCAATCACTTAAAAATAGATCACAGAAAGTACATGTTGGTCTGTCCTCATACAGTTCTATTCTAGCTGTAACACCACAGCTTCTGCAGATTATATAATCACCATGTCCTATCGGTGTAAAGGTTACTGAACAAAATGTATTTAGATGTCCATTTTTGCACAAATACTCTTCTATTTTATGTTCACACCATTCACAAGTGTATTCAATGTTTGTTTCTCTCATTTTCAACACTTTTATTGGGACAATTTCCTTTATATCTTTCTTATGTTTTTTGCAATAACCTTCCAAATATTTCCTAGCACCCGCATAAATCTCAGATTCAAAATGTGTTAGGACTCCATCGTTGTTAATATACCTATCATGTAATTCTTGTAATAATGTCTTTGCTTGTATGACAGATATTTTTTCTTTAATGGTATCTATAGATGTTTCTGGAAGCTGCCCTTTTGAGCTATTTTTTAATATGCTCTGTAAGTTGTTATACAATAACAATAATATTAAGTAAATTTTGAGCTTATACACATCACTATCATCTGTGTACAGTTGATTGAAGTCAATAGTGGGCAATAATTTTAACTTCATAGTTTTGTACCTCAACAGCTCTATGTAGTCCCATTGGTGGGTCAGTTTTTGCAATGGATTATTTAATAGTAATGGTACTTCAGTATGCTGGCTAATGTTCTTGCATAGAAAGACTATATCTATTTTTGCTGGATGTTTTCTAAAAGACACTTTTCTATCAACTATTCCCAATGCACATATTGCTCCGTTTGTTGAATGATCTAGTCCATAGAGTTCATAAGTTGGAAAATCATCTTTTGTCTCAATTGGTTTAACTTTAACATTCAAATCATTATCCAAAACATTTATGTCAATTTTATATATCTTACAATTTACAGTACTCAAGTAAATATTGTTGTTATTATTAGAAATTGATGTTATTCTGTAGTCATTCACATTGGTTACATATTGAGATATGACATTGCAGTGTTGTGCAAACATTTGCACTACCAAATGTCTGTGTTTATTAAATATTAGGATTACTTTGTCTTCAATTATAATGTATTGCATGTATTTAGCAATCATTCTATCTTTATGTGACCATATGTCAACGGTGATTAAATGTTTTATATTGTCGCTTTCTACTTCACAAATGTGAGCATATATCTGGCCCAGTATATTCGAACAGATAAGCCAAAAACAATTTTTAAGTCTAGGGATCCACTGCATTGAGATTATTTCACCTTTATTGTTGTCCTGACTACTGTTCTGATAGAATACTCGCATGTCATCACCTTTACACTGTATTAACCAAAACATGATGTTACCATTTTTCTGAGCTGTGACAAAATGGCAAGTATTATTTGCATCAACTTGGGGTTCCCAACATATTGCACTTGTTTCAACCGCATAGACTGCTTGTTTTACTTGCTCCAAATCAAAATCTTGTATATCTAAATCATTTATATACAGGTCCTTTATAATAGTGGACAAATTTAAGATACTTACCCATCTGTACCGTTGTGATACAAATATCTCTACATTGCCAACGTTGTTCAGAACAGCTATGGCGTTTAATCTTAAATCTGTCGGGGACCATTTAAAGTCAATTACGTTCGCCAATTCTTGCAAAAGATTATTTTTATAAGGCCAAAACGCTGGATCTACGAGCATTTGTGTAAACTCAGAATTATTAATTTTCTCAGACTTCAAGAATCTCCTTGGAAACAAGCTGGTTGCGGGACTAACGATTGGAGTGGGGATCGAAGACTCTAAACAGTCGATATTCTTGTCCAAACAATGTAAGTTATAGGTAAATTCGAAGAAATGTATACCTTTGTGGGTGCGCACAGCCAGAACCGAATTTTGCCATGAAATAAACGTTTCTTCATTCTTGAGGATAAGAATTGATCGTCTGGATATTTCACATAAGGAGTTTTGAGCCATATTCCCTTTTATTATTACTAATATTATTATTATTTTTAAAACAAAATTATACTGATAGTTGAAAAGGTGTTGTCAACTGTTGTCAAATTGTTTTTTTTTCTTCAAATATGGCAATGGTGCACTTAGCACATTGTGTCAGCTTCAAGTTTTCTTCGTAATAAACAAACATATCCTAAACATAACCCGTCAATGTCCAGTCCCGTCGAAGTAAGTCAGGAGTCGAGTAGGTTTACTGAGGACACAAGAGGATTCCTTGGAAGCACACGAAAAACGCAGTTCCGCGCTTTTATTTGATTATCAATTTATCACAAACATCACGCACGAAAAACACTGAAGTTTAATAAACTATCACTATTAAACCGCAAAACGCCTATACACAAACGCATAATACACATTGTTTACAATAATCAAACAAAATCTCAAGTTCATTTCTCAAGGTCCCGCCAAAAAAAT
This sequence comes from Sesia apiformis, assembly GCA_914767545.1. Lineage (NCBI taxonomy): Eukaryota > Metazoa > Arthropoda > Insecta > Lepidoptera > Sesiidae > Sesia > Sesia apiformis. Next base: position 6,234,273 of record OU611968.1, read on the forward strand.
TCCGAATTTTTTATTTATATACTTTATTTGGACACTGGCCTAGCCTGATTGCCACGCACAGAAGGACTTGGAACTTTCGTCCATCGTCAAATATGTGAAAGTCTCCGCTCGACGTTAGTACGACAGAGTCCCTCACCATCCCAACCTCCTAATAGTTGACAGCCTAACCTGTGTTCCCGATAGGAATGAATGACCTCCCCGTTGCTGTCGTTGTCGTCGTCCTCGGCACGTCTTAGACGACCCCGACATCCCAATTACACTACACTCACAGACTACACATATACACCGTCTCTGCCGGTGGAGACGAGGACGTCACCCTTGCTGTACCGTGAACACACACCAACCTTCTGCCAACACTCTTACTAGGTTTCGGCACGTGCCTGGGCGCTTCTCACCCACTCGCGATCCTGCGGCGCCCTCTCAAAGCAACGCGCTAAGCAGAGGTTAGTTCCTTCCCGGTCTACCGGCGGGGGACCCCATAGGCTCGTTGGTGCACATACTTTTTGTTCTTGGCTGAGCGCCTTCTGCACTCACCCTAAATAGGCTTGTTGTAAACATGGTATCAAAATTTTAAATACGTAGAATTATACATACTTCTGTCTACAACATCTTCAATACTCATGTTTTTATAGCTATATCCTGTCCTAGAATTGTTTGTTTGTAACGAAAAGAAGTTCAATAGAATATATCAGTTAATATATGAATGGATTATATGAATTTGATTTTTTCAAATCTATTTTGTCACACTATTAGTAGGTACAGTATGAATTAACTTTTAAACGATCTTATTTCATAACAATAAGACTCATCTATGTTGCGCCATCTGGCGCCAAGTAGCAATATTTTCTCATTATTTATTAGTTGAGAGCATTGTGAATTCTATTAAATTTCACTTATTGATAAAATAATAAATTATGAGATAAACAGTGTCACATTTAGAAAAATCTTAAACATGTTAATCGTAAACACATTTTTGAATTTCCCTTTTTTAATTCAAGATGGTAGCTGCCACTCATAATTTAAATTTTAAAATAGTTATATTTTTTTGTTGCTTTCAAAGTGACGAAGAAGAAAGATAAGAAAAAATAATTTACCATTAGTTTTTGGATCTCAGATGGCAGTTTACATTAAAATTGCATAATGAGAATCATTTCCAACACATTCGAGGTAGAGTATTTCAAATTTGAAACCGGTTTTTAAGTATAAGATGTCGGCTGCCATATAATCCTGAAATTTTGTAGTGTTCAGTATTTTTCTGTTCATTTAATTATTTCTCTATTAATTAAATCCGTATCAATCAATGACCTTAATTGTCATTGACACGTAACTTTGAAATTATCATTAGTAGCGTAATAGCGACTAATTACCGTAATTGAGTTCTAATATTTACTACTCATACCTACTCAACATAAAATAATGACATTGTCACTGATAAGTTAACATTATCATTGAGAAGTATGCGTAATACCTACATATATCATATAATACATCAATAAGTACTATATAAATTTCGATATAGGTGGCGTGTGTTGTGTTGTGACTTTATGAGTATTTTGGAGAGTTACCTACTTATTAAAAAGAAGACCAAATATTACTTAAATTTCGGATCAAACATAATGCCTTTCTTCAGTGGACGCTGTACAAGCAGTGTGAACTTAGCAGGAAAAACAGCTTTGATAACAGGATGTAATACAGGAATTGGGAAAGTAACTGTTATGGACTTTTATAAAAGAGGTGAGTCAGAATTTTCAACTTGTCTGTCAAAATAAATATGTAGGTACTTATGCATAAATATGACTTCATTGCATCGAGTAAGTATATAACAGTGATCATCTTTGCCCTTTATTTTACAAACTACGATTTTGATAAAACGTTTGATAATTTCAGAATAATATAACCTAGACCTATTAATAAATATTCATATTCCTTTCAGGCGCTAGAGTAATAATGGCATGTCGCAATTTGGATAAAGCTATGGAAGCTAAAAATGAAGTGGAAAAAAAATGTAAAGATATTTCAAATAAGGGTGATTTGGTAATAGTGAAATGTGACCTTACATCTTTAACATCTGTTAGGGAATGTGCTCAAAAGATTATTGAAACAGAACCACAGATAAATATATTAGTTAACAATGCGGGTGTAATGATGTGTCCAAAAGGTGAAACTGAAGATGGTTTTGAGATACAGTTTGGAACAAATCATTTGGCACATTTTCTATTGACCATGTTACTCCTACCTCGTATCATTAACAGTAAACCTGCACGAATTGTAACAGTATCTTCACGGGCCCATACCGGTAAGTGCATTAGTTCTATGTAAATTATTTGGCAAAATATATTCTCAATGATAAAAGTAAGTTTATTTTATACTTTTAATTAAATTTCAGGAAATGCTATGGAAATTGAAGATTTAAATTTTAAGAAAAGGAATTATAATGCTTTCGACGCATATTCACAAAGCAAACTTGCTAATGTATTATTTTCGAGGGAATTAGCATTTAAATTAAAAGTATGTAAGAATATGAATTGTTTCCAAAATATATTTGTTTAAGCAGGAACTTTCTAATAAACCAAAACTTCTAATGAAAGTATTTTTTCAGGAATACAATATAACAGGAGTAAACACTTATAGTTTACACCCAGGATTCATCAAAACTGAATTGAATCGTCACTTGAGTGACATTTTATTTAGAGGAGCTTCATCTACTCTTGAATTTTTTTTGTCACCTTTTATGAAGACTCCAGAACTTGGATCCCAAACAACAATATACTGTGCTGTTGATGAAAAATGTGCCAATGAAACTGGTTTATACTACAGGTACCTATATAAACATTTTGAATACATATTATAGTTATATTTACATGAGTGTGTTAAATTATATCACTATTGCACTGATTGGTAGTAAAACATCTAACTAAATGTTTAGACATACCTACCAGTTGTACTTAATTTAAAAAAAACATGCTACATTAATTTGTTGAGATTATATAATAATCATATTATTATTTTGAGAATAATTTACGACAAACAACATGCTACGAAATCATATCTATTTAATTACAAAGTATAGGTAGATTGCAATTAATGATATTGTGTAAAATTTCAGTGATTGTGCTGTAAAGTCACCGTCCAGAAACGCCCTGAATGATGAATATGCTAAAAATCTTTGGGAAGTATCTACGAGTTTGGTCAGTCTTAATGATTATAATCCATTTACTGCTGAGGATACAGGCTTAAAGGTTAAGGGTTAAGTTTATTAAATTACATCGAGATTATAGGGTTATGTTATGTTGCTAGGATAGTGTTTTGTTATTTTGATATTGTATTTACTGGAATAAAGACTGTTGAGAATTTGAACATCCTTATTATCCATTGGGATAATATTTCAGTATATTTCAGTGGTGACGAGATTACTGGTTATTAGAACCTTACTATGAAATTGCCGTTTGTTCATAGTGGCCACTTTGAACTTAGTTATCTCGCATTTGGCTTCAAATTCCCAATACGAGTTATTTTTTATTTATTTTATTATTTTGGAATACGAGTTCCGCCGTGGTAAGAACGCAGCAGAAAAGGCACGCAATATCAACGATGTATACATAGTTACGTCACCCAAGCCCTTGCTGTTGATAACTGGGCCAGCAGAACCTGGTGGCCGGCTGAATCCATAGTTCTAGGAACCTAGCGCTTAGTTAGCATTTAGGATGTAGCCATAAGAATTACTTGTTAGTTAGATTTAATTAAATAAGATAGTTGAATACTGGCATCAAGCTCTGCCACTTGTCTTCAATCTAATTAGTTTAATATATTAATTTTTAGTTTTTAAAAAGCATTTTTCTTGTTCCCGAAAATTGACTCCCGAATCGCTCGTACATAAGGCTTGTGCCGTCTTCCGTGTTTTTCGTAAATCCGCCATCAAACTTTGGCTGGAAAACGCATTATCGCTGCATGGCTCGAGTGATCAGACGAACCAAATAAATAAGTCATAACGGGGTGTGAAAACTGTGATGGAGATGATCAGTTGGTGAGTAAAACTCTTCACTTTCCCTTGAAATCCCATCCATTTGCTATTGTGAAATAAACCTCTTTTGTAATAACGTTATCTGGTTTAAGTAATAAATTATATAAAAGATTTAAAAGTTATTAAAATAGTGATTTAAATTAAATCTAGTAATATAATAAGTGAACAAGGCTTCGAACTCAGTCACAATTATATCTACTGAATTTAACTCAATTTAAAATTAATTAGTGCTTGATTTTTATACAAATTGTATTTCCATTCTCGTCCATGAAGTCCCCATCAACACCGGACTAGACACTCAGGTCGCGCACTGGGCTTTCCACAAGCGGAAGTCAGTCGGTGGGTTTAATCGCGCGGGCGGCATGAAGAAAATCGAAAGATTTACCAACGGCAACCCAAACCACTTGGAAAGCTAACCCAGGGACCTGCCCACATTAGCGAGCAGCGAAGGAAACCTCCGTCTATTGGCAAAAAGCCCAGCAGCGGAACTCCACCCCTCGTGCAGGGTGTGAGAGACGGCTCAGAGTTTACTACAGACCTAGTCACGGCGTGGCCACATGCGATAGAAAATGAACTATACAATTTTACCACAGACGAATAATACTATAGACCTAGTTACGGCGTGGCGACATGCTATAGAAAATTAGGTTATACACTTTTACATAGTGTTTTTAAAGTTTGGACACAATCACGGCACAATGATGTACTGGCTTTGAAAAACTGCCACGCAGAGTGGGATGCACGATAACAATACTGTCTCTTTTATTACGTCATTGTTAAATGGTATAAGCCCTTCTCTTAATTTACTGTTAAACAGTGAAGGACGATGTCACGATGTCTTGCTTCTCTGTCTACGTATAAGGTGTTCCAAAACACAAAAAGCGCTGTAAATAAATATTAATAGAAGTTCAAGATTAAGTGCTTAATTTTCATTAAATATTATTCTAAATTATATTCGATATATTATACAATATTACGATATATTATCATATGTAGTTCCATATTTCTATGTATTTGATATTTCCACTGCCTTACAAGTATTTATTGAGATATTTCAGTAGGAAAAGTTCTCGGCCTTTTTGAACGTATGAATTTAGGTGCTATATTTCTGGCAACACTGATCACTGGCGGGAAACCGATAAACTGTTTGACAGCTGATTTTTTGTAATTAGAAAAATTAGAAGTTAAAAGTCTTATCGTTTTATATTTTTTATCAATTTTAAAATGAAAGTTAATAAGGAGAAAATTAGATGTTTTACAATTTTTTATCGACTACGACATTAATGCTTCTAGTGCTCGAAAAGAGATTTGTGGTGTTTACGAAGAAGATGCTTTATCTAAAACTAATGTAAACAAATATGATGTTCCTCCCTGTGGTCACCTATTTAACCGCTCATTTGCGATGACAGATGACGTACCAATCTATTTGAGCTTCGTTTTAGGCAGAGACGTTCGAAATTTAAAATTTCACTAATCGTGAACTTGTGCGTTCAAACAAATAATAATTGTGATTGAACTACATCACCCAGTACTGAAATATAGATATTATTAGAAGCCCTATTAAATATACATTTGATGGATGTAAATAAAGTTGGTACATTATTGCAAGATGTTCGAAAAATATTTAAATTTCCGAGAAATGATAACATACGAGAAAAGAAATATTCATTTAAAATTGGTTTTTATCGTGGTGATTATTTTCCTTTCCTTTTTATTTTTAATATCATCAATTAGGAAATTTTATTCCCATTCAAATGAAATATAACACAAATTCTTACGTTGCCAACAAAAAATGCTGGACGAAATGTAAACAAAGAGTCGAGCGTGTCGTTATCGCTTCCAAGGACAAGCGAGGAATTAGTTCTGGTGCACACTAATATTATAAATGCGAATGTGATTTAGCCGAGGACTGCGGGTGGGGTATATAGCCCAATGAGTACCGAGTTGAAAAACACGTCTGTCTCTCTTTATTAAATGCTCTAACCCATACGAAACGTTGTTTATTTCATTCTAAGATAAATATTTACACAAGTTTGCCGTTGAAGCGCCAGTTGTTGATCCTAACTGATATAATACAAACAAAAATAAAAAGAGAATTTTCGGTTAAAACTACTTTGTTTTTTAGGGGTTTGTTAGGCTCACCTACCATCTTTGGAGCCTAAGCCAACCTCACCTGCTAGTGGTGCACCCTGCTGTTAACTAACGAGGCAATGGCGTTCCCTTTTTTGCGGTGGGAGGGTTACTCCGTCGGCATAGCTACCACCCTTCCGTCGGAGTCCGCCGCCATAATGGTGCCCTATTAGCCGCGAGGCCTGCATCGTGTTCCGGCGGTGAGCGGAAGAAGCCGTCCCGAGAGAGAGATTGTTGCGTGTGGAAAGGAGGACCAGCGGTTGCGGAGAATTACAGACGCGCATGGGCGTGGCATGGTGGCGCGGGGATCAGGGAGACCCGGTGAAACGGTTGTCCGCTGACCGCCCGCGGGTTGTTGGGGGCCCGAGCCTGGGGATCTTACTTTAATCTCCACCCCAGGAGGCTGCCCCGCCGCACGCGAAAAATCCCTTGGGGTAGCAGTTGTGCCGGAGGGGACCGGAGTGGAACCCGACTGCTGCCCCCCCCGGGGGGGGGGGGCGCTTCCGTACCCCGTGCCAGCAAGTCACATAACCTTTGCGACCTGGTTTTTTCTCTGCTCCGTGCTTTGTCCTTTGATCCACATGCAACCATCTCTCTCTCCGTCCCCCCTTTTCTTCTTCTTCTTCTTTCCCCTATTCACGCTCACTATGATGGCCAAGAAAAAGAAAAAGTATAATGTTCACTCAGCGGCCCATCCCGTAAGTTCCACACTACAAGTGGACTTTTGCAATATCAGAGGGATGCACAGTAACATCGACGCCGTCCACTACCACCTTGAGACGGCAAAGCCGGCCTTACTTTTCTTGACGGAGACACAGGTTTCCTGCCCGGCCGATACATCATATCTTCATTACCCCGGTTACAAACTGGAGCACTGTTTTGTGCGACATGCTGGGGTATGCATGTACGTCCGGGAGGATATTTGTTGCCGCCGCCTCAGCCATTTTGAAGACGGGGACCTGTCGATTCTCTGGGCGCGTATTGACTACGGAGGTTCCACTAAAGTCTACGCTTGCCTTTACAGGTCCCACAGCGGTGATACGGAGACTACTCGTTTTTTTGAGCGTCTACAAGAGACGACTGACAGCGTGCTCGAGCAGTTCCCTTACGCGGAAGTGGTGGTCCTCGGTGATTTCAACGCTCACCACGAAGAGTGGTTGGGATCCCGAATAACCGACCGCGCAGGGAGAGCAGCCTACAACTTTGCCCTGGCCTACGGTTTCTCGCAGTTGGTGTCCTCACCCACGAGGATACCTGATATCGAGAGCCATACTTCCTCCTTATTGGACCTCCTGCTGACTACGCGGCCGAATGACTACAATGTTGTTGTTGATACTCCGTTAGAATCAGCAGACCATTGTATCGTTCGAACTGCTGTGCCAGCTAAACAATCCGCGCCGACCTATTTTCAGGGAACGCGCAACGTCTGGCACTACAAGTCTGCAGATTGGGATGGGTTGCCCGAATTTTACGCTTCTTATCCGTGGGGGCAGCTCTGTTTCTCGTCGGGTGATTCGGATACCTGTGCAGACTCCGTTGCCGACGTGGTGTTGCAGGGCATGGAATGTTATATTCCTTGTTCCGTGATATCCGTAGGCGGACGGAGCCAACCTTGGTTTAATCAGTCCTGTAGAGAGGCCCGCCGTAAGAAGCGGGCTGCATACAGGGCCTGGGCCAAAGCGCAGGTGTCTGAAGATCCGAATACCACCGACTTGAGGAAGAAATTTAACGCTGCCTCGAGGTGCAGTAAGAGGATCACTGTCAGAGCAAGGAATGAGCACATCCGCAGAATTGGCGATCGACTAGCAAGCTATCCTTCTGGAAGTCGGGCTTTCTGGTCGCTCGCTAAGGCTGCCGAGGGTAACTTCTGTCAGTCGTCACTTCCACCATTGCGGAAACTCGATGGCTCACTGGCCCATGAGGCGAAAGAGAAAGCCGATCTCCTGGGCAGTCTCTTCGCCTCAAACTCGACTCTGGACGATAGAGGTGCCTCACCACCGTCCACCTCGAGGTGCACAAGCTCCATGCCGGAAATCTGCTTCACCCAGCGTGAAGTCCGGCGAGCTCTAGCATCTCTTGATATCCGAAAGTCGAGTGGGCCAGATGGTATTCCTGCGGTGGTGCTCAAATTTTGCGCTCCCGAGTTGTCTCCGGTGCTTACGCCTCTCTTTAGGCTCTCATATTCCACAAAAAGCTTCCCGTCAGCATGGAAGGTAGCTCATGTTCACCCTTTGCCTAAAAAGGGTGACCGCACCGACCCGGCCAACTACAGGCCAATAGCGATCACCTCCCTCCTCTCCAAAGTGATGGAGCGTGTTATAAACACACAGCTCCTTGGGTACCTAGAGGATCACCAGCTGATTAGCGACCGTCAATATGGATTTCGCCATAATCGCTCGGCTGGTGATCTTTTAGCGTATTTGACACATCGCTGGGCTGACGCCATTGAGAGTAGAGGCGAGGCTCTGGCTGTAAGCCTAGACATTGCGAAAGCTTTTGACCGGGTATGGCACAAATCGCTGCTTTACAAGTTACCATCTTTCGGGATACCCGAGGGACTATGCGAATGGGTTGCCAGTTTCCTGACTGGACGGAGCATCAGAGTCGTTATCGATGGTAGCTGCTCCGACACCATGTCTATTAACGCTGGCGTCCCGCAAGGCTCCGTGCTGTCTCCAACTCTGTTCCTTCTGCATATCAACGACCTGTTACAAATTGGTGACATACGTTGCTATGCGGATGACAGTACTGGAGACGCCTTGTACAGGGGTCGCGCCAACATCCCTCGAGTCGGAGTGGAAGAGAGTCGCGCCAGGCTTGTGTCTGAAATCGAAGACTCCCTAAATCTAGTCTCGATTTGGGGTTCCCTGAACCTAGTGGATTTCAACCCCAGTAAGACGCAAGTCTGTGCATTCACCGCTAAAGAAACCCCTTTTGTCGTAGCACCTCGCTTTCAGAGCATACCTCTTAAGGTTCCGTACTGTTCGGTCCAAAAAATATTTTATATCGCGAACCCGTAGGCTGTGGAACGAACTGCCTCAAGAGGTCTTCCCATTAAACTACGACATGGGGTTCTTCAAGAGAGCTGTGAATAGGATTTTGCAAGGTCGGCGGCGCGCCCGCATACCCCCTGGTGTTGCAGGTGTCCATGGGCGGCGGTAACACTTACCATCACGTGAGACCGCTTACTCGTCCGCCCTCTTCTCTATAAAAAAAAAAAAAACTTGATAATTGCAAGCAAAATTTCCATGTGTCATGTTACGTTTATGTGCCATAACTATCAAAAATTTCATACACAACTTTTCAGCGTTTTTTAAAAAGAGATCGACGTGTATTTCACCTCCGTAGATATCGGGGGGATTTTTCGCCAGATGTCATAGGTCTGCTGTCACTTGGGACGATTTTGTCCCAGCCCGCAAACGAGCGGTTAAGAAGAAAAATTAACACTGGCAGAATGTGCTAATTGCACCATTGACATATATGAATAAAAAAAAAATACTACTGTTAGTCTCCGCAAAATGTCATTGGTGGGTAGAAAAACGAATTTAATATTACTTTAAATAAGACAATTTGACTTTTGTACATAGATCGCCTGGAGTAATATTTTATTATCAACGACACTAGAGAAGAAAAATAAAGGTCCTAAATAGGCTCACAGGTCTACGAGCTTAGCCAATTTGTCTGCATCGTGCAAACCACTGGAAAATCTTATAAAGAGATAGTGACGGTTATGATACGGTTATGATGTGACGGCAAAGGTTCGTCGTTTGCAACCAAAACCTCGTGTATTTGAGTCGCATTTTAGCAGAACGTTAAGAATTTAGACAGACTACAAGAAAAAATGAATTGATGATTCTAAATCTAGTGTGAAAATGAATGTATTGTAATTGAATGCATTCCTCCGCGCTGTAGAACAAAAACGATTGGTTCTACAAAAAGAATATATGATTCTAAATCTAGTGTGAAAATGAATGTATTGTAATTGAACGCATTCCTCCGCGCTGTAGAACAAAAACGATTGGTTCTACAAAAAGAATATTAAATCCTTTTTATATAAAATTTTCTGATCTACAATTTTAATACTAACCCGTGGCCACAAAAAGTGAGGATTTTATAAAAAAAAACGGTATTTTGAAATAATGACTTCTATTTTACCCATAGAAGTCATTGTTTGTAACATTTTACCTTGAATAAATCATGCTCAAAACGCAAACGCGACATCAGTGTAGATTTTTAATATGTTGATAACAAAATTCTGGTAACGGCGATTCTATAATAATTATAGATCGGACTTTTGGGTGCTATTCGAACGTTGTCACGAACATGGATATGACATTCGGGAATTGGAAATTCCGTAATCTCGATATTTCTTTTTAAACCTTATTAGAGTTTTGAAAAATGTTTAGAAATTGTATTAATTTTAGAAAAATATTATTAACAAATATTTTAGAATTTAAAGCATAAAGTGGTATACCTACTGAGTTTTTTTCATACATGCAATCTCACAATTTTAAGTTAACAATAACCATAAATAGGTACCCAAAATTGAACAAAAGGAACCTTTTGACGACAGCCATAAAAATTGCTTATCTCTTGCAAAATACCTAGAAAACTATTGAGCATACCTACTGTCACTATTGTCGGCAATATTTCAAAGGCGGTAGGTATATTTGTTATTTTTCTTCGAGCTATCGCGGTTATTTATTTAAAATATTGGAGTTATAGAGGTAGTAGATCCATTTCTGTATGTTCGAGACATGAAAGATGTACACAATTTTTTCGATTTACGGGGGTTAAATATGTACTAAAATAGTTGTAGGGAAAGACTGATTATTTCGAATTATCGAGAATTAAAATTCGCGAAATGGAGGCTTTGGGGCTTAAAGGGAACAAGAGATTTTGGAATTGTAGAGGTTTTCAACTATCTCATTTGCGAGGTTCTACTGTATTCTTTTTTAGCGTACCTACCATAAAAAAAAAAAAATAGACAAACATACATATCGCTCTCTTGTTGCAACTAGTGATGTGCCAGCTTTGAAAAAACATGACTGGTCGTAATTCACGTAAATCGAATTGTTAATTTCCTGATTTGTTGATTTCGAACAAGATGCCTGACGAATTCGAAAATAATAAATGTTTAAAAAATTACCCTTATAAAATTGTAATGTAACATTATTTTGTAAATTCTAGAGCCGTGGCCCTAAATTTTAAATTTTGTTACTTTGGAACTGAGCTGGAGACCTGGATTAATACATAAACTACTTTTTATCCCGTTTTTCCCACGGGTTAGGTGAAACCGCAAGTCGAAGAACTTGAGTTCGTGAGATCCGAATCAAGTTAACTCGAACTGAGCGCTTGAGTTGACCCGTCTCTAATCCCGAGCATTTTTTGACTCATTCGCTTACTTCGGTTTGTCGAGTGCTGTTCAGTTTGCTATCCGTGTGTTTTATGCCATTATTTGTTGACCCCTGCGCGTTACCTCGATTTTGGATTTAACTGCATAACTTGACATTTTTGGCTTGAAAAACGGACTACGATTATTGCAACTGGACAAGTATTTAAATATGTTTTTTCCCGAAAACATACTTTTGGTGAGTACTATCTTATTCTGATATATTTTATACACCTAAGAGATTTTATGTTTTGTTTGTATTTTAAATCAAGAAATTATACCCTGTACATTTATATGAGTGTTTTATTTAGTAAACAATTATCCTATTCGGAATCTCATCATTAATATTTTTACATCTATTACTAAATACCACATTCTTAAGCATTGAAGAATTTTTTATTTCCATTCTTTACATAATAGTCGGTACTCGTGATTCCGACATTCATCCATATTCGATATCCCAGTGATATATGTAATTCCGAGACACGGAATTTTTCCCGGGATTTTTTTGGTCGTATCCATACTTTTGATGACATATTTTGTCAATAGCACCCAAAAGTCCGATCTATAATAATAATATAAAACCTAACTTTGTCACAAATTTATATATTAGGCACTTTTTTCTACGCGGCGCTTTATTGTTGTTAAAGAGTGATTTTTGCATATTTTAAAACGCAGCTTAAAGCCGTACTTAAGATTATTATAATCTGTGGCAGTATTGTTCTTGACTTACATTGCTTGTTTCGAAATTATTTAAAAATTAAAAAGAAAAAAGTCATAACAATTAACCACGAGGACCGTCTCATCTTTTTATTTCTGGTACCTAATAAAATAATGTGGTTATAAATAAATAACGTAGTATTTATGTGCCACACGTTGTGCGGCTCGAGAAAAGGTAACCAGCATTTCATGTTTGTTTTTACTTCAAATGTTAAAGATGCTATGCAGTCTATAATTGTACTCCTCGCTTTTTGGAGTCTGTATTGATGAAGGATTTGTTTTTCTATCGTATATATTGATTATTCTGTAGTTTTTGGATTTCTAGAAAAATGGGTAAACGAGGATACAATGCTAAAGCACGTCAGATTGTTAAAACAAACGTTGATGATACACAAACAAAAGAGGTAAATTGTTGAACACTTATTGCATTTTCGAGTTTTCTACCGATATAGTAATTTTAATTCATACTTTGTAGATAAAATTAGAATTTGTTAGAAATGAATATGGCACGTCAGACGCCAGTAATCTATTGGCGTTGCCCTCAAAAAAGCGAAAAACTAAAATTATCACTGAAAAAAAGGAAAAGACGCGATTTCTTTCGAAGGCGCATAGAAAACGTTTAGAGAAAATTGTTGAAAAGAAGAAAAAAAAGGCAAATGTAAGTACACTTTATGTATGTAATATTTTATATATCACATTTTATGGAAGTTTACATATTACGAGTCGTGTGATGTCAGCCGGTTCTAGAATATCATTACCCCATCTCTTCCCGTGGGTATCGTAAAAGTCGACTAAGGGATAACAAAGTGGCTACCCTGTGTAATCTACACCACCTCTGGAAAAGTGAATTTGCCAACCCACCTGGCCAGCGTGGTGTTTTAAGACATACACATTCCTACATCCCCTCATACATGAGTAAACTGTATGAGGAGGCCCATGTCCAGCAGTGGATATTAAAATTGCTGGTTGTTATTGTTGTAACATTATTTGTGCTATATGCATCCAATGATATGAGCAAGAATAACACTAAATGGGTACAGATATTGAAAAAGGCCTAGATGAAGGTTGCCATTCTTTCCATGAAGAATGTCCTAAGGTAACTGAAGACCTAAGGGCTTAGACGAGAATTGGGTAGGCTTTTGCCCAGTACTGAGACAGAGCATAGGCTATAAAAAAATACATTAATACTGCTAAAAGTTTATGCCGTTCTGCTCCTTCACAGAATAGTATTCTATCTCCAACAGTTGATTAAGATCATAAAGATAATATCTTAAAGGTAATGATTAATATAGTTGTATTTTTTTTTAAGATTACTGCATTTTTACACATATTTACACATATTAAATGGGTCCTAAACACATATATTTTACTCAATGTTTTATTCATGCCATATTAATAATCACCGGATTTCTTGTTGAGGATAATTTTCGCTTAAAAATAAAAGAGTGAAACATATATGTTTAGTAACTGTTTAAGTAAATAAATAATGTGAAGAACCTTTCTGAAAACTAGAGTCCCATTTCTCATAATATGATATTATAGGAATTTGTTTGTTTTTTTTTTATTATTTTAACCATCATCACTTTTGTTCAAAACATTTAGATAGAACCTGTTATTCCTTTTTTTCAGAGAGCTTCACTTCTTGAGTCTCTGTCTCAAATTCAAGCATCACCTGATGAGGTGAGTCTGTTGACGGCCATATCTACAGTACAGACCTTGGGTTTGAGGAGATTATCAGAATTTAGTCAAGAGGTGCTACTACAGAATAATGAACCTACTAACCAGAAAAAGTTTAGCAGTATTGCAGGTATGTAAAAATATGCTGATATGTAGAAAATATTGTATGTTTATTTATTTAAACTTCATTGCACAAGTGCTTCATATAAATAGCGGACTTAATGTCACATGGCATTTTCTACCAGTCAACCTAGATATAGTTCAGATAATAATATACACAAATATTATTTTATGATACATACTCCTACATATATATAATATATATATATATATATATATATGTTTATGTATATATATACATAAACATAATATTTTCTTAGGTTTTCGCGATTACTGTATATAGCAATTAAACAACTTTAACGGTTTAAATCGCGTATATTTGACATTATTTATATCCCGACGTTTCGAACACTTTGCAGTGGACGTGGTCACGGGGTGACTAAGACCGGTCAAGAGCAATATCCCCCCCTACAAGATGCAGGTGTTTACAAGCTTGATTGTGAATGCGGGCTATCATACATTGGGCAAACAAAGAGGAGCATCGGTATTCAGATAAAAGAACACATAGCTGACATGAAGAACAGACGCTCAACCAAGTCTGCAGTTTGTGAACATGCTCTGGACAAACCCAACCATTACATTCAATTTGATAATCCACAAATCCTGGCTAGAGAGACCCGATTCATGCCAAGAATGTTACGCGAGGCTATTGAAATCAAGAAACACCCAAATTTCAATAGAGAAGATGGTTGGCAAGTACCACCGGCTTGGGATCCAGTCATTAAATTAATTAAATCCCAAGGCCAACGCAATACTGCAAGACCTCTGGACACCGTGAGTGAATACTGCGTGCATAGGGAATGTTATGATTAAAAAAATCCAGAGGATAGTTCAAAAAAAAATTTCAGACGGTAGTCCAAATAATTTCTTAATAACTCAAGTGACAAATAAAATCAATTAGTCACCCCGTGACCACGTCCACTGCAAAGTGTTCGAAACGTCGGGATATAAATAATGTCAAATATATGCGATTTAAACCGTTAAAGTTGTTTAATTGCTTTATACATAAACATATTTGAACACATAATATTATAATACATATATAATACACAATAGAGCAGAAACAATGTTGTTTGTAATTTCTAAATAAGCTAGTTCCCCAGAAATTTGACAATAAATTGATATTGAACAATAAGTAGAACTTATGTATCCTTAGGAACTAATGAAATGAAAACGCCATAATGAAATATTTAAGTAATTTGCTTTGTAAGCGTATGTACAAAAAATACATATAGCCTATATGTATCTATGAAATACCCTTTATTTTTCTCTAATAGTCACGAGTTTTTTATAGTTATACAAATATTAACTTTTAATTATTTTAACAGGAGCCAAAAAGCGCCTGAGACTTCTGAAGCTTGGTAATACAGAAAAGAATAAGAAGGCTAAATATGATCCCAATGTAGTAGGGCTAGAGGAATCATCAACCGAAGAATCAAGTTCAGAATCAGAAATTGATGATAAGCCAGAAATGATTGAAAATGGGCCTAATGGTGAAAATGAGAACTCAGAACAGAAAAATGAAGAAAATAAAAATTATAGTGTAGAAAATGAAAGAGATGAAATTGATCAAGTTATTATTAAAGATAAATCAAATTCTGCAGCTGAATTAAATGAAAAAACAAATGAGAAGTGTGTAAAAATATCCTGGGATCCGAATATGAAAAGTGGCTCAAAAGGCAATGCAGTTAAAGCAGAAAAGAAGCCTTTACTAGACCATCCCACAAAACATGTAGAAGTTAAACGAGACCCAAAAGTGCAGGTGGCCAGGCTAAAATTGCCAATCTTGGGTGAGGAGCAGAGGATCATGGAGTTGATTAATGAAAATGGAATTCTAATTATTGCTGGTGAAACCGGTGAGTACGTATGAAATCTAGAAATTTCAGGTATGAGACCTCAGTGTCAAATGATTTTTTAGTTAATTAACTCATCATGTTTTGTCCTTCACACACAATCATTATTATTTATTTATACAAGGGCATATACAAGGTATATATGAGTGTGGATACAGATGCACTCAGTGTGTCATTATTCATTATACAAGCACATAGTCTGTAATATGTGAATAAAATGTGATAAGAAAATAGAGCTTAACATGCTACATTACACTAAATGTATACTTATTTTCTTCCATACATCAGTAATTAATTCAAATTTTAGAAAGAGAATCTTTAGGCATAGCTTAGTTAATAGCTAATGCACTCCATACGTACGGTCTGATTCTAAGGCACACACGCGTGTCTGTGGACGCACGCGGCACATATTGCAATTAGCGAAAAATAGCAATCCGCCATTATGGGCTTGTGATACAGGACGCTTTATGCATAATAGGCATTTATCGCCAGTGGGATGGCAGAGTGAAATAGCTGTTGGATACATAAGCTGTCCTTTAGGTCTTTTATATTTTAGGCACAGGTCTTGTTAGAATATTTTATTTGCTATAAAAACGGATATAAGTGAGAATATTTGAAACTACCTTCAAACATGAATCATTGAGGTATGACCCTTTTGATCCTAAAAGGATGTTAGGATAAATAAAACATGGAAAATTGTTAACAACTGAAAAGCTTGTAAGGTTCAAGCTTTTGGGGTTATTGTGATCCTCCTGAAGACTATTGATATCAAGCAACTGTGCTTTATTATAGGCAGTGGCAAAACCACACAAATCCCGCAATTCCTCTACGAAGCTGGTTACACTGAACACAACATGATAGCTGTTACGGAACCACGCCGAGTTGCCACTGTTGCAATGGCTGCTAGAGTTGGTCACGAATTGGGTCTCAATAAAAATGAAGTGTCGTACTTGATGCGTTTTGAGGGAAATGTTACTAAGGACACGAAGATTAAATTTATGACAGATGGTAAGTTATTTTTAATTAAATTTGTTTCAGTTTAATTAATTTTAAGAGATAACTTTCTAGAGGTTTGTCATTTTGTTCTTTCATCATTTTTATCAGCTGAATAGTTTTTACAAATTATGGTTTCATTGATTGAATAGTTTTAATTAATTAATCGGTAATTAATGGTCTGAGTCACTAGCATTGATATAATAGAAGTGTCCATAGAAGTAATTTTCCATGTCTTTGTCACGTAATTTTGCAGTTGTCAGTTTTGTTAAACTTAGGGCAAAAAAAATACATAAGTGGAATCAGAAATGGAGGTCTAAAATCTTTCTAAGCTTCTTTTGCTGATGTGACAGAAGCGGTGGTCTATTACAGCACAGTGACAACTACAAGATTTCATTCTACATTCTACTTCATACTACTTCATTCTACCTTAGAGATGAGATAGTTTATGTTTATTTAGAAAGAAGGCGGCAGACTAGCATACAGTCCATGGTGGTAAATTGATACTGTCGCCCATTGATATCCGCGGTAATTGTTAACATCATTCCAGAATGACAAAGGTTGACACAAAATAGGATAAAGTGGGAATTGCAGTACATTTTATAGTAGTCTTCGGAGAGAGAGGGGTAAGTTGGACAGTCAAGTGCGACAGCGACTGTAGGATTGTAGCGTGCAGGGTGCACGCTACAATTTTTTTTTTACTTAGCCTATGATTGTGTCCCACTGCTGAGCAATGGCCAAACCGCTCTTATAAAAGTATGGACATTATAGGTCAAAAAACGTAATGTATCGGAACCCTTTTTACTTACCTCTGTCGTATGATAGGGAATCTGTTTCTCCCGGAGATTCTTGGTATTACTTGCTCCAGAACGTCCCTGAAGCTGCCGGGCACTTGGAGTCGTATATTTGGTCTTTAAACTCACCACGCTGGTCCGTTGTGGGTTGGGAAGTCCACTATTTCAGAGGTGGTGTAATTGCTCAGTACTTGTTATCCCTTAGTCGCCACGACGTGACGCCCATGGGAAGAGTTGGAGTGGTGGTATTCTACAGTCGGTTATTAACATAAATCTATAACAGATTCCTGCATGTTTTATTTATATACTTTATTGTACACAGAAATGATAAAAATAGTTTTAAAAGAAAATACTTAAAAGGCGATAGATAAGCGAAGAAATGCCATGAAATGGTGAGCAATGAAAGGATGATTCTAAATTTTATATTTACGATTATCCCCGTTTCCAATAATCTCGGATAATTATACATTTTATAAATCATTCCATAAACTTATTTTAGGTGTACTTCTAAAAGAGATCCAAACAGACTTTCTCCTAAGTAAATACTCAGTAGTAATACTAGACGAAGCACACGAACGTAGTATGTACACAGATGTATTACTAGGTCTTTTATCAAGGATTGTCCCATTAAGACGAAAGCGTGGAATACCTTTGCGTTTGATTATAATGTCTGCCACATTGAGAGTGGAGGATTTTACTGAGAATAGTAGACTGTTCAAAGAACCACCGCCTGTTATTAATGTAAGTATATTTTTGGCATTATTATTGTAGATTTAAGAACTTTATGTGTCAATAGGGTCTTGTATCATTGACTATTGCTGGGCTGTAGTAATCGTCTTCGCCGCTAATGCAATAATGCTTGCAATTATTACAGGATAGTTTTAGCGGCGAATATATTTTCTATATAAATAAGACTTTTTTTTTCATAATAAAGGTCCAGTAGTTTTGAGTTTTATCTTTTACATACAAACAAACAAAAAACAAACTCACATGTTTATAATATTAGTATAGATAGATATTGATTTCTAATGCTATAAGTTATACATATGTGATATTTCTGTCATTTCTAGTTTTCTAGATATTGAGACTTTTACTGGTTTATTTGAAAGAAAAGGAACACATTTTATTATTGTTTTATCTTACAAATCAGATGTTGTGCCATGTTTTCATTTAAACATAACCTTGAAACAATTTCAAGTTAGAAAATTTTAATCAGAAATCAATATATTTGTCCCTGTGCTCAAAAAATGTCATACGTGTTACCATTTTATATTAAACAATCAAATAGAGCGGTGATAACATAGGGGTGTCTATACTCGACTCACATTAGTGTGATCGTGAGCTCAAATACGATCTGGAACAATTGTCACTAACTCAGCGGTGAGGGAAAACATCCTGTGCAAACCCGCATGTTCCAGAAATAATAAAATAATCTGGAGTATGTGATCCACCAATACTCACCGGGCCCGCGTGGTGCATTACGGCCCGTGAGCCTCCAGTGATTTACTAGGGGAAGCCTGTGCCCTGCAGTGGGACATTATAGGCTGATGCAAGTATAATCAAATCTCTAATCCATACATTAAACATTACAGATAGAGTCCAGACAGTTTCCTGTAACGATACATTTCAATAAACACACCCACAGTGATTACTTGAAGGAATCATTTAAGAAAGCTGTTAAAATACACACCAGACTTCCAGAAGGGGGTATTTTAATATTTGTGACCGGACAGCAAGAAGTAAGTGCTATTTCTTTTCAGTTTCTCGTTACATGGTATAAATGTCACTGAAATATTTGTATGTTCAAAATAATTTGCAACTATTTTTGACCAATTGGAACAGTAGATTGAAGTTCTTAAGAACTCCGCAGACTTAGACTTAAGATTTAGATTGGTATTAGCCTGAGGTCGCCATTAATAGATGTGTCTAAGATCGTGTTATGTTTAGACTTTGATCAAGTGGTTCTATATTGAACTATATGCCGACTGCATAAAGTACTATAAAACAGGATTTATTCATTTATTTGTACTTTATTGCACAGAAATATTGTACAAGAGGCGGATTTAATACCTTATGGCTTTCTCTACCAGTCGACCTTTGGCAAACAGAAAATATTCTGTTCATTCTAAGATTGAGAGCCGTATGTTTATTTTATGTCTGTAAATATATTAATAAACACACACTTTCGGATTTATAATATTAAGTATTGTTGGATGTTAATCTTTCTTATTATTACAACTTTTCAGATACACTATCTAGTCCGCAAGTTAAAAGCGGCTTTTCCATACCGCAAAGACGTGAACTATTCCAAACTGATAACAAAGAATAAACCCGTGAAAGAAGCAGACGCGGCTTTGGATTCTGAACCTGATGACATCGAGTCTGACGATGACGAGGTATGTATTCCAATATAATTAAGTTCGTAGTTGAATACTGAATTGTAGATTAACATCCTGAAATTCCGTCTAATAAAAGTTGCAGTTGATGCAGAATAACATGTTATTGGGCGAATGTACTTGTTTGCCAATGCTCCCCTTAAATATTAAGTAATTATTTATTACTTAATATTTCCTTTATAGGTAGAGAAAGAAATGAAGCGTGCTCGTAAAGCGAGGAGGAAAGCTAAGAAAAAATCTAAATTATTGCCCAAAATCAATCTGGATGACTATGATATGCCGGAGGATGATGGACAGGCTGATTTGGTGGGGGACGATGACGACAGTGAAGGACATTTGAGTGATTCAGGTATGTAAAATATTATTTATATCATATGCTTGAGTGTTGTGTATATTGGCTTCTTTTAAAAAAGAAATGCCATGAAAAATCTTCACTAAAAACAAAGTAATTTTTTATATTGGAGTGTAGGCTTTCTCGGCCGGTGTCCATATTAATTGAATCTTCCGGGCTACTTGGCCGAGGTCTTCTGGAATCTCTTCTCTTTCTTCCAAACGTTTCGTCAACGACTACGGTTGACATCTTCAGTGGCGACTGCGTTCACTTTCGGAGAGATGTTATCTCTTCGGCTTCTCGAGCGCAACTGCAACCGCAGATCTCGGCCAAGTAGCCCGGAAGATTCAATTAATAAAAGTAATTTTTTGTTCACTTATTAATGGAAAATATGACATTCAGTATGTAGTATTATATCATAACATACGCAGTTATAATAGAATTAGTCGTGATATAGATTTTGATCCCTTTTGTAATAGTGTAACTACACTTAAAAGAAAGTATTGTGCTCGCTTCTTTTCCACTGTTACATGATATTCCTTATTTTTGAAATAGCTGACAATATTTGCTTGTTTTTGAAGACTTATTAATAGTCGTGCAGTTACTATATATTAAAACTTGTAATCCCCTAAGTGTTCGTGTAATCGAATATCTATACTAATATAATAAAGAGGTAAAATTGTGTGTTTGTTTGTGGGTATGTTGGGGGTAACCTCTGGAACTGTGGAACCGATTTCAAAAATTCTTTCACAAATAGGAAACTACATTATCCGTGTTTAACATAGGCTATATTTTATTTATAAATTTTGAAAAAAAAAATTTATAAAACTGAAGCAAAGCGAGGGCGGACAATTAGTATGAAATAAAATAAAAATATTGTATAATAAAATATGAACGTAACGTTTTTGAGCAATCGCTCATAGTAGCCGAGTAACCAAAGTTATGCAATAGGCATGATGACAGTATTAAAGAATTAAAGAATAAATGATTTTAGAGAAAAAAATATGTTGAAAGAATTCTAATAAATTAACCAGTTTTAATGTAAACATTGAGATTAATAATATTTTCAATAAAATAAAAGTATAAAATACTGCATTCGGCCATGTTAACTAAAACGCCAATCAGAGCGAATGACGTCACACCTCAGGAAACATCACCGTGTCGCTTGAACTTCGATTGATTTACCTACCTACGTTTACCTAGGCGTAACGTCACAAGCGACGCCATGACACCTGCGAGTGTTTTCGCGCATAATTCAAAGAAGATAGAAAAAAAATGCATAATTTGCGTTAAAACTTATTTTATTGCTGAAATAATGTTATTTTCGGAAACAGTAGACGTGAATCTACATTATAGAAGCGGATTTCAAAATCCGTCATCATGCCTATTGAACTCGGTAGAATATATAAATAAAACTACTTTTATTACTGTATAAATGTCACAATATGATAAAAATTAACGAAGAAACCTTTAGAAAGAATACAATCAGGCGTTCTTATTGCTTCATAGCATAAAACTTAGACATTGTTGGTATTCTGAACATTCCAGAATGTGATTTGGTTTGGTGGCTGTGCACTTGCGCACTTGTGTCGCGAGGGATTTGAGCAGTGAGTAAAAATTTAGCTTATCCTTAAACAGACCTATATCCAGGAACCTAGTCCACTTTGTTTGGGGTTACAATTCCACTGCCCGATATTCGACGTTCCTTACGGCCTTTCGGATCATTACGTCGACTTCTTAAAATGTTGAATTCTCAAAATGTTAGATGTATGCCAATTTCCCGGCCTCCGGTTAGTCAGTTCAGAATATGTTCGATTAATTTTTTGAAATTGTTATTTCCTTGTAGGAATATTTTCTATTCGCGTTTTTTCTGATATTATCATTCTTTTTTCTTACAGTATACTTTCTAGTCGCCTTTTTCTCCAATAGAAGCTTCTTATACATACGAGTAT
The DNA here is from genome assembly GCA_914767545.1 of Sesia apiformis. Taxonomy (NCBI): domain Eukaryota; kingdom Metazoa; phylum Arthropoda; class Insecta; order Lepidoptera; family Sesiidae; genus Sesia; species Sesia apiformis. The sequence continues at coordinate 6,256,652 of OU611968.1, forward strand.
TAGATTTTTTTGGAAATTTCAAAAAACGAATTTAACATATCACATTTTGGGAATGCCCGCTTTAGTAATTCAACATTTTGGAATTTAACATTTTGAAGTCAATGTAATGTTCCGAAAGGCACATAAGGAGACATTTTGTCAGTGTCTAAAGGTATTTTGACAGAGATCGCCTTTAGCGGTGATACCGCCTTTTGTGCATTTTGTGTTTACAATGTCTGTTATTATTTTGTTTTGGTGTGCCATAAAGAGTTTATCTATCTATACTTTCAGACACAGAAGAAGACACTCTCACCCACGAGATAAAATCCTGTCGACAGCCCCTCTGGGTTCTTCCACTGTATTCAATGCTAAACTCAGCTAAACAAACGCGTGTGTTCGCGCAACCGCCAGTGGGCGCGCGGCTTTGTGTCGTCAGTACTGACGTGGCGGAGACCTCTCTCACTATACCCGCTGTCAAGTATGTGGTGGATGCTGGCAAGAAGAAAATGCGGTGAGTTGATCCCAATTCAAATTAATTTGTTTGTAGACCATGTAATTAGTTATGGTGACAGAAGCAGTTTGTGAAAATCCTCTGTCTGACCGTAAGGCATATACATATAAATAACAGTGTAAATATATACAAAACCATTAAATTTTAATGTTAAAATTATCAATGTCAAAATGATTAATTATTTGAATTTAAATTAATGTAATTATAAATACAACCAACCAAGTACAATTATCGATTATTATGACAATATTAAAACAATTCCAGAAGAAAATAATGTAAGAATAGACTCGCTTCACAATCAAACGCAACATATAAGGTCAGGGAAAAAGTTTCTTCGTATTTTATATACAAATTCAAGACAATTTTTTTAAAAGTTTAATTTCTTTTAATTATAATATATGTGTGCCGTTTTGTTCTATAACTTGTTGCCATCTTATAAGTAGTGACATGATCCCGTTACTGTAGAAATTTTGGGATTTTTGGTCAAAAAATTGCGACAAGTACTGTCAAAGTCCTCTCTTGATTTTAACCTTACACTACCTAAAGAATTCTGAAAAGACCGAAACAAGTGGAAATCTGAGGGCGCAAGGTCAGGGCTATATGGTGGGTGCATCAACACTTCCCAACCAAGCTCTCTCAATTTTTGCTGAGTGGCCAAAGATGTGTGTGGTCTGGCGTTATCATGATGAAAGACTCTTTCTGGTGATCAATTCCGGGCGCTTCTTCTCAATTTCTTGCTTTAGTCTCATCAGCTGTTGGCAGTAGAGATCCGAATCGATGGTTTTGCCCGGCAGTAAAAGGTCATAATGAACGATGCTCTTCCAATCCCACCATACACACAACATCACCTTATTGCGCGTTAATCCGGGTTTCGGTCTGTCTGTCTGTCGGGTCTGTGGAGCTTGGCCGCACTTAGACCATGATCTTTTCCGCACGTTCTTGTCGTAAGTGATCCACTTCTCATTACCGGTGATCAATCTTTTCAAAAATGGTTCGGTTTTATTGCGTTTTAATAGAGAATCGCAAACGAGTACACGCGGTTCATTAGGTTTCTTTAAGTGTGGTACCCAAATATCGAGCTTTTTTGTGAATCCAGACTATTTCAAATAAGGCAAAACTGTTTTGTAGTCAATGCCCAGTTCATCAGCAATGTCGTAACTACTTATATGCCGATCTTGCTGCACTTTTTCACAAATGGCATCAATTTTATCGGTAACAGGGCGACCGGGGCGAACTGCATCTTTAACATTAAGATTTCGTGATTGAAAACGCTTAAACCAACTTTGTGCTACTCTTACTGACACTGCATTAGGTCCATAAACGGTACAAATTTTTTTCGTGGCTTGTGTCGAATTTTTCCCTTTTTTATAATAAAACATTAAAATATATCGAATTTCTTCGTTAGATTCACTCATATTCTTGGACAGAAAAACAATTGAAATAATGGTATCATAACCAGCCAGGTACAAATAGTTCAATCAAAGATATTGGATCACAACTTCATACATACAAAATACGAAAAGACTTTCTCCCCGACCTATTACACAAACTTTCAATGATAACTTTTTTTTATATAAGTTTAAATAAAAAATATACGCTCCTTCTTAACAGTAAATTTCTACAATTAAAACTAACAGTAACAGTAAGACTGTAGAAAAGCGTAGTGTGCAGTACACGTGTCCTATGACTGCACTGGGCTTCCAGCTTTAAATAGTGATCCTGAAGGTAAAAAGCGTTTTTGTTGGGTGCTTTTCTAATATCAGGGATTAAGAAATTAAACTGATAAATAGTTTCTTATTTCAGTGTATACGACCATACAACAGGCGCTAGCGCTTGGCGTATTGTATGGACGTCACAGGCCAGTGCGGCCCAACGAGCGGGCCGGGCCGGCAGAACCGGCCCGGGCCACGCGTACCGACTGTACAGCAGCGCGGTGTTCCAGCACGAATGTGTTCCGTACTATCCTCCAGACCTGTGTCGAAGACCGCTAGATGACTTAGTGTTGCAGATGAAGTGCATGGGAATCGATAAGGTAAGTGAAGAAATTAACGTTTTATTAATGAAACACTGAAAATAAGACAAAATTAAAATTACAATAAAATCCCCGACGCTTAAAAAGCTCTAATTAAATTTGAAAAAGTTTAAATAAAAATATAAACCAGTCAGCAATCTTGTTGACAATCTGTAATAGTTTAATACAACCTGTCACCGTCGTCGCTCGTCGCGACGAAGGTTTACCGAATGTAAAAAAGACAGATTTTTATACCTTAAAAATCTTTGATTTTTCTTCTGTGATATTTTCAGGTGGTGAACTTCCCATTCCCGACGGCACCAGACAGAATGCAGATCCGTTTAGCAGAAAAGCGACTTGAAATACTTGGCATTTTGGAGAAACATGAATCAAACAACAAGAGGAAAGATGATGAAGAGGTTAGTTATTAAGATGTGTTTTATGAATAGCATAAAATGTATCTAACAGTAGTGATTCAATTAGCAGCTGTTTATGGATGAAGTTTATGAACTGTAGGGGGAGGGAGCACGCTTCATATCCACAGCCGCTGGGCGCACTCAAACGTTACCCCAGAAGTATTGCATTGATATATGCCCCAGTATTGATCTACTCACAGAAGACTACCTTGAAATGTATTGCATTTCCTACTTTATTGTATTTCCCCAATGTACGTACGTGTTTCGGTAGTGAGTGAGATATGCCACACCCATTTCTATCCCATCCTATTCTACCCCATCCATATTTTCCTTTCTCCCAATACATTCCTTAATATGTAAAGGTGGCCAGCGCATCCAGGGGCGTGCCTACGTTTGTCATTTTAGATTGATGTTGGCATGTATCGCGGATGTCTATGGACGACAGTATCCACTTACCATCAGGTGGACTGTATGCTCCTCTGCCGCATTTTCCCTTAAAATAAAAAAAAAGTGTGCGGCGCTGCCACCAGTAGCAGCGTATAGTGAGTAGTACAGAGTAACAAGAGAACTTCATTCTAAAAAAGTAACTTTCTGAGGCAAATATGAAGTTCAGAAGAAAGTCGTAGAACTAAAATTTTTTTTTCATATATGGCAATTGTGCAATTAGCTCATTTTGGCAGTGTCAAGTTTTCATCGTAATAAACAATTTCAAAGTCTATAACTTATCTTGTTCAGTCCAGTCGAAGTAAGTCAGGAGTCGTTCAGTAAAGCGATAGTAGGTTTACTGAGGACAGAATAGGACTCCTTGGAAGCACACGAGAAACGCGGTCCCTATCTTTTATTTGATTATCACAAACACCACGCACGAAAAACGCTGAAGTTTAATAGACTCTCACTATTAAACCACATCCCACAATACACAATTTTTACAATCAAATATAAACTCATCTTCACTTCTCCATATAAAAACTCCATCAAATATAAACTCCGCCAAAAAGACCGAGACCAAAAGTTGTTAGTTTTAATGATATATTCGTACATTCCGTGTTAAGAACATGCAGGTATTTTCTATTTAATCCTGTTTAATATGTTCATGCATCAGTGAATCCTTCAACTCTTTAATATATTTTAAAATAGTTTATTTAGTTTCTGTGCGATGTAAGATCAGGTGATGATGGGGCTGGCACATTCTTGTAGGCAATGAAAATGGAATTCAATTCAAGTATCCACTGCTCGACATGGGCCTTCTCATGCACATTGTCTTGTTCATGAGGGATGAATGGCCTTAAAACATCACACTGGCCACGCTGGTCTATCCTTGTAGGAGAAAAGCGTAAATGAAATTAGCTTACCATAAAAGGTAACATATTCTTTACAGGTGTTAAAAGTGACGCCCCTCGGACAAGCAGTATCAGCATTTCCTTTGCTACCACGTTATGGCAAAATGTTAGCGCTAAGTCATCAACAGAATTTGCTGTCTTATACCACTATGCTGGTGTCTGCACTCGCCGTGCCTGAGGTATTAATTTAATAATTTATTGTACACTCATAACATGAAAAGAAAGAAAAAGTAAACATGAACAAAAGGCAAGGTTAGATTTCTTCCAGCAGAACTGGGAAAGTAAAATATAGGTCAAGACATAATAGCAGCTATGCAGCGTCTTTAAAATACCACCGCCTTCCCTCGTTACGCGAAGGAAGAAAGAATTTCGATCTGATCAATTTATTTAAACTAATGAATAATTATTTTGACTCCCCCCACATAACAAAATAAAGTTTAGTGTACTCCACTATCTATATACGGCTCCTCCGTGGCACTCCTCCGGGTCTGGCAGCATTGACCAGACTGTTCATGGGATCTTCCACACTGGCTATTTCCCTGCATTGTAGAAGCTGGGTAAAGTCATAGTCCTCCCGAAACCGGGAAAAAACCGCCGTCAGCCCTCGAGATACCGTCCCATAACTCTGCTATCCCACATTGCTAAGCTATTCGAGCGTTTGTTGCTGCGACGTCTCCGTCCGCATCTCCCAATCAGGGCGGAGCAATTTGGATTTCGCAGCAACCACTCCACAACGCTCCAGCTTACGCGTGTCCTACATCACCTGGCATCAGAGAGCAACCGGGGCTGATACACGGTTAGAGTCTTCTTAGACATTGAGAAGGCCTTTGATCGTGTATGGCACGAGGGGTTGCTCTACAAACTTTTGGATATTAGGACGCCGCCTGCAATTGTGCGGATAGTAGCGTCATTCCTCGGGTTGAAGTTTCTACGTCTCGGTCGAGGATGTGGCTTCTCAGCCAGACCCCATTACTGCCGGAGTTCCACAAGGGAGCAGCCTTTCGCCGTGTCTATATGCGGCGTTCACTAACGACATCCCCACTCTACATGCCCAGCTGCAGGAGTAGGAGGAAGACTGTGGCACCAGCAAAGCCGTTATCACAAGCGTTGAAGAACTACACCACCTCTAACAGAGGACTCACCAACCGGCTTGGCCAGCGTGGTGTTTTACGGCTATTCATCCCTCATACACAAGGCAGTGTACACGAGGAGACCCATGTCCAGCAGTGGATACTGAAAGGACTGGTTGCAAATGAGGATCTATGGTTATTAGCAAAATAAACGATTTATTTATTATTTATTTTGTGTAGAAATTTCTTCACAAACGTGATCTTTTTGCTTGTAAACAGGTGATGTCTGGTAAACCAGATAGTTGGCCAGCTACAGGTCATACTCTTCTACTAGGAGATCCTGGAGTGTTGCTAAGAGCTGTGGGCGCCGTTGAATATGCTCGTTTCAAAGGTGAAGAGGGGTTATTCTGTGCTAAATATGGACTGAGAGAGAAGGTAATTAATTCATAAACATAGGTACAGCACAATTTAGTAATACCGGTCGGCCACCTTTGTATTCCACAGCATGATTGAGTAAAAAAGAATCTAACATCTAAACACACTTTTAGAGTTCATTACGTTAGGTTACTCCTATGATACATACATAGAGTGGAATGGGAAGAAAATCTGAAGTTATTTAATCAGTAATAATGTAATATTCATAGTCCTGATCATAATGCAAAGACAATCACGGGCAATAAAATAAATAATCATAATCATATATAATAAACATAATGTAATTGTGTACGATGTTATAGTATTCAATTAACTAAAGTTATAGTATCGTTTAATTAGGACCGCGTCAGTTACCTCAAGCTGCCATGTTTGTTTACATTTTGAACAAGTTGCATTAGTACGAGGTATATATTTTTGCATTTATGAATGTGTGTGTATATTTATGTGTATGTATTATTATGTTACATTATTTTGTGCTTTCTATTTTTCAGTTTAAAACTGTACCTATGATCCTTTTTCTGTATAATCTGGTAGTTGATTGGTAGAGAATGCCTTATGGCATTAAGTCCGACTTTTGTACATATCAATGTGCACTTAAGTTTAAAAAAATGAATAAATATTTATTTTTTTGTTTAATTTTGCAGGCCATAAACGAACTTCGCAAACTTCGCAAACAGTTAACCCAAGAAATCAACCTCAGTATTCATGGTGTTAATGCAATAATAGACCCGGAGATGAAGCCTCCGGATGACAACCAAGCTAGGTTGTTGAGGCAACTGGTATTAAGTGGTTTAGGAGATCAGGTCGGGAGGAAGATTGGACTGGACGAGCTTAAAGAAGGTAACTACCATAACATTATTAAGAATCTATTTTAAGTCAGTACCCATACCTTGAAGATGTTTGTGTCTGTGGGTAGTGGAGAACGAAACCCGGGTAAATATTATAATTCCTGCAACTCGCGAGCGCCCTTGCTTAAAGGTAATGATGAATAGAATTTAAGAATTGTTGGCGTTAATTGCAACAAATATCTCTAACCACATGAGCTTTGACTTTCAATTGTTCCTTTGCCGACTTATTTTGGGCCAAATCTCAGTTGACTGGTCAATAAAAAGTATTAAACATAAAACCCCACTATGAAAAAGTTTCAAATAACTTTTAAGTTGTTCAAAGGTCTTACATATGACGTAGTTCGCAATCCAACAGTCGCTGGGCGCGTTCGACTGGCCACATTACCCCTCTCTCACAGAAGACTACCTTGAAATGTACTGCATTTACCACTTTTATCTTATTTCCTTAATGTATGTACGTACGTATTTCGGTAGTGAGTGAGATATGCCAGAGCCAATTCCCATCCTATTTTCCAAACCCTTTCTCCAAATCCATTCCTATATCTCCTAAGGTAGGCAGCGCATCCGGGGGCGTGTCAACGTTTGTCATTTTGGACTAATGTTGCCATGTATCGCGGATGTCTATGAGCGACAGTATCCACTTACCATCAGGTGGACTGTGTGCTCGTCTGCCGCCTTCGTCCATAAAAAAAAATTGCGTGTCAGTTGTAAATCCTATAATAGTTTATTATAATAATAAATTCCCTTTATTTCGATCAACTCAGCAGGATCATAACATTTTTATCATAATTTATTGTTAGTAGTGATGGGTAATTCCGGATTCAATGAATCAAAAGAGCAGACACCGCGAGAGGAGCGGAAACCCTTAATTGTTCCACCGAATTGTTAGTTACTCCTACTCCGGCGCCGTGTGATCGCGCATCGCCACTTGTCGTAGGCCCAAGCAAAAGCAAACGCAACGATGGCATGACCTTTTTTTTTTGCTTATACAACGACCATTATGGAAAGGGAATGAAACGCTCTCGGACGGTGAATAAGTAGGTGATACAAAAGAGTTAAGGAGTAACTAAGAGGAGTCAGATCCGCAAGCGGAGCAGGATTAAGTGAGCTGAAACACTCCGAGAAGTCGCGATTACCCACCACTAATTGTTAGTAAGAACTTAATGAAAAATAACACAGAAATAGGTTGTGGAACGAACTGCCTCAAGAGGTCTTTCCATTGAGCTACGATATGGGGTTCTTCAAGAGAGCTGTGAATAGGATTTTGCAAGGTCGGCGGCGCACCCGCATACCCCCTGGTGTTGCAGGTGCCCATGGGCGGCGGTAACACTTATCACCACGTGGGACCGCTTGCTCGTCCGCCCACTAATCTATAAAAAAAAAAAAAAAAAATAAAAATAAAATATATATACAGCAACGGTTCATGTACTGACAGTCAAAGCTGTTCGAAAACATTTCCAGGATACCGTTGGCGCTGGCCGGTGCGATGCCGTTTATAATCGCGCGGTTAGGTCATATCGTCGCTGTGCCTGCAAAATCCGATAAAGGTTTTTTTTGTCGAAATCGTAATTTTTCATTTCGAGCCTTCTTTTAGAGGTCGGATATATCTTCAAAATCCGTTTTTTGACATTTTTTAGAAAAGTATTTCTATTAGGAATATGAAAAATCCGATTTTGCAAATATTCTGAAATCAAAACTTGGCTCGAAATAAATGAAAAAATCACGAATTCGTCAAAAAACGATTGTTGCATTTTGCAGGCGCAGCGACGACATCTAAAAGTCTTTTTTTCCGAAGATCCTGAAACTTATTTGAAACTTTTGCATAGTGGGTTTTAGTTCTGGAACTAAATTTAATGCTAAATAAAATATATTTTTTCTTTTGTAGGCGAAGACAAACGTAAATTCAAATACGCTTACCACTGTGGTGAACTGGACGAGCCAGTCCTCTTACATTCGGATTCCATTTTACGGCAGGTCATACCCGAATGGGTGGTGTACCAAGAGTTGTATGAAACTGGAGCCGAAGAACGACGCAAGATGGTGATAAGGAACGTGACTGCGATAGAACCGGAGTGGCTGCCGGTTTATGTGCCGCATTTATGTAATTTAGGTACATATTTATAATAATAATTCCTTTAATATAATGGGTGTTGTACCAGTTGTGTGAAACTGGCGCGAAGACACTACGAAAGATGGTGATAAGGAACGGGACTGCGATAAAACCGGAGTGGCTGCCGGCGTATGTGGCGCGTCAATGTAATTTAGCTACGTATTTATAATTCATAATTGGAAGAAAATTATAAATAAATAAATAAAGGTCACACTCAATGTCTCACACTAGGATTGGGTCCAGAGACACGTACAAAGATGAACACACTATATAGACCATATAGAACATCTGGACCCTAACAAACATCTGTCTTTAAACAAATGATTGTCCCGCCGGGAATCGACCCCATGACAAGAGGTCACAGCAGGTAGGGTCACTACGAACTCAACTAATTGGTCGTCAAATAATTAAAATTTCCAACTGTCAGAGGATTACTAGACCAAACAGAAATATGGATGCGGGTGCAATTTTGGGTTAAATAGAAACTACATTAATGGTAGTATATACAAATAATATAACTTTATTGCACACAAATATTATACAAAAGGCGAACTTAATGCCTTATTAAGTTCGCTCTGTCAATCAACCTTTTTTTTCTCCATATATGATGGCATTGGTACAATTAGTACAATCTGCCAATGTCAAGTTTTTTTTCTTCGTATTAAACAATTTCAAAGTCTAACGTATCCTGTCAATGTCCAGTCATGTCGGAGTAACTCAGTAGTCACTCAGTAAACCGATAATAAATAGGCTTACTGAGGACAGATGACGACTCCTTGGAAGCACACCAAAAACGCAGTTTCACGCTTTTATTTGATTATCACAAACATTACGCACAAAAAACGGTTGGAAGTTTAATAACAAGGCTATAAAATTTAAGCCAAAATTAAAACCAGGACAGTGTCCGTCGCTAGCTTAACGTCCGAGCTCGCTTCCTGAGGTGGATCTGCTTGTAGCGATTGTTTTATTGGAGACTGCGTACCCTTACAGCACCGCCCGCGACTGCAGTAGGAGGAAACATTTAGGTACATAGATTTACGATTAAAATCCCTACACTGGAGGGACTATTTACACGTCCCCCCCCAATAGCTGTTAGTTTTCATGAAAGAAATTCAGTTTTAAGAGGTTGCAGGTATTTTTTATTTAACCCTGTATAAAGAAAGTGGCAGACGAACAGAGAGTTCAGTTTTTGGTAAGTGGATGCTGTCGCCCTACGACATCTGCGTTACATGCCAACATCAGTCCAGAATGACAAACGTTGGCACTCCCTCGGATGGCGCTACCTACCTTTGGATATCTTTGAGGAAGGCCCGAAGGGCTGAAAAAATGGAGAGGAATAGGATGGATGGGACGGGAATGGGCTCTGGCATATCTCACTCAGTACCGAAACACGTACGTACATTGGAGGGAATACGGTAAAGTGAGAAACGTAGTACATTTGAGTGTTTTGTGAATGCGAGCCAACTCGTGTAACTCGAGGATTGCAGCGTGCACACATATCCTCCCAAAAGTGAGGGTTAGTTACTAAATGTTCAATTTAATTTTATATTGTTTGTTGGTGTTCTTTGAGTTTTTGGTAAAAGGACTTCTATTTCCAATTTTTATGTTAATTTTGCACGTCATTATTGGTAAATGTGTCCATCCTGACTGTATTTACTTATTATCCATTGTAACGTACATTGAAATTATATAAATGTGAATTAATTAGGTACAATGTGTCGTGTGGTGTGGGCCGGCTATAGAATAGCACCGCCCCATCTCTTCCCGCGGGTGTCGTAACAGGCGGCGACTAAGGGATAACAAAGCGGCTACCACAAGCCCCGAGGAACTACACCACCTCTAAAACAGTGGACTCGCCAACCCGCTTGGCCAGCGTGGCGTTTTAGGGCTATACATTGTCTTGTGCACGAGGAGGCCCACGTCCAGCAGAGGATACTGGAAGGGCCGGTTCCAGTTACAGTACTTGGACACTAAAACAATGTTACCTAAACAGGCGAACCACTACCGCATTCTCCACCAAGATTCGACGAGAAATCGGGCCGAGTGAAGTGTCACTTCAAAGGGACCTTCGGGAAGGCCGGCTGGGAACTACCCATGGTTGAAATTGATTTTCCCGACAAGATTCAGAGATACAGGTAAATATACATTTTTTATTTAATTTAATTCAATGCTGACAACACATATCAGTATTGGAAAAAAAGAATGAAATAAGACAATGAAATCATTGAACAACCTAGTGTTCGCACGAACATTTTTTGGGTTCGTAAGAGAGTTATCACACTGAGTTCTCTTAAATGAACTATACTATTTCCATTTCTTTATTTTCTCGATGACAGTTCTAATTTGATAGTTGTAGTGTTGTGACCAAATAAGTAATGATATCGATCGCATATATTTATTATATTTTGAACAAAGACAAATACAACAAAAACATTCAAATATATTTTTTCAAGGTGGGAACACTCAATGGCCCACCGCCATTTTGTGTTTGTTTTAATCTGTCACTCGCAACAAGACGGTCGTGCTAGTCACTACATTTCTGTTCGCTGAGTTTTTTCACATTATCCATACGTTACGTTGTGTATTTTGTGTTCCTCCGTGTTGATTGCTGCCCAGCTGTCAAATATCAAAATGCCGAAAGGATCTGTTCTGAAAAGGCAGGCGAGAGAACTGGTGATCAAGGTTCGTAATTACTTTGAAGCAGAGTATCAAAATGGTGGCCCGCTATTACCACTGTCGCAAGTGCGAGAGCGTGTTGCGGCCGCATTAGGAATTAGTGGACCTACTGTTTCAAAAATTACTACCGAAGCTTACGGTACAAGCGGCATGCAGGAAAATAAGCTTCGTACGCCGAAGAAAAAACGCCAACCACGTCGTGTGACATCGGTTGACAACTTCGACGCTGACGCTATTCGCCGTCATATATATGACTATTACTTGCGCAAAGAAATTCCAACACTTAAAAAACTTGTTGTTTCTTTACGTGAATGTGGTTTGTTCCATGGCCAAAAATCGTCATTAAGCTTGGTTTTGAAAGAAATTGGATTTTGTTATAAAAAATCGGACAAACGTAAAATATTGATGGAGCGTCACGACGTTGCTATGGCTCGCTGCGAATTTTTGAGCGAAGCCAAAAAGATATCAGATTGGTCAAATGTTATTTTCACTGACGAGACTTGGTTAAAAGCAAACCACACAGTATCTAAGAACTGGACTGACGACACCGTCGCTTCCACTAGTTCAGTGCCAATGGGAAAAGGTGAACGCCTCCTCATATGCCATGCAGGGTCTACGAAAGGATTCATGTCAGATGCTTTACTGGCCTTTAAATCCAAGAAAACAGTGGACTACCACGAAGAAATGAACGCGGAGATTTACGAAGGATGGTTTAAAGAAATGGTGCAATCTCTGGAAGAACCGTCGATAATTATTATGGACAACGCTACATATCACTCCAGACAAATTGATAAAATGCCGACGCAGGCCAATAAAAAACAAGAGATAATTGACTGGCTCCAACGTCATGGCGAAAATGTGGATAATACTTTATTAAAATTACAATTAGTGAATATTTTAAAATCGAAAAAAAGCCTCCCTAAAAGATATGTTATCGACGAAATAGCTGCCGAATGTGGTCATTGGGTTCTTCGACTTCCGCCGTATCATTGCCAGTACAATGCTATAGAACTAATATGGGCACAAATCAAAGGACACGCCGCTCGAAACAATACCCATCCCCCTTTTACGGCAAACAAGATGTTAGATTTATTAAAAAATGCATGTGCGGAAGTAACTGCCGAAAACTGGGAAAAAATTGTGAGAAGAACCCAAAACATTATAGCGTCGGATTGGGAAATTCATGTGGCATTCGATAATATACTCGTAGAAGTACAGGAACTTATAATAAATGTTGGGGAGAGCTCATCGAGTGACAGTGACGATTCATCAGATTTTGATTAAAATAAATAAATAAAGATTACCTGTCATTATAATTATTTCGTTTCATTGTCGAGTACCTACCTATACCTACTTATTTTACAACAGCTTCGAAAATTTTAAAGAAGTTGGCATTATCAATCAAGAATTAACACGTGTAACATCTTGTAATGAAATATAATATTAGTTAATAAATTTGTACAAAAGTATCCGGCAGTAGTTTAGTTTCTTACATTTTGTAAAAAAATATCGGATCTGTTATCGTGTTACGTTTATCGATTATATATATATATCATGATTTTATGTGGAATTATGAAACAAGATGACTGTATTTTCATTACAATAAATGAAAACTAATTTAATAGTAATAAAAACCGCCAGTAATGTAATGATTAAAAAAAATCGTATGTTCTAGTAGTCGATTTTGATTGTAACATTTCCAAGTTATTATAATAAAAACACAGTCGATCGACTAACTACATCCCTAAAATTGCTTTCTGGCTGACGTGACCTTGTTAATGAAATATGACGTCTTGGTGCCTAATTTTTGTTCGGAGTTTTAGGCGTTGACGCTAGAACAAAGTTATATCGACCACTGTGTGTGAGCTGTCATCGAGAAAATAAAGAAATGGAAATAGTATAATAAGTTTGTTTTACGTTGTTATTTATATTTGCGGTTGACGTTACCTAAGCGTTTATTGGATAATTGATAACGAGCTGCAAAGGAGTTCGTATTTGCCAACGCTCGATTGGCCGATACTTTACAGAGATCTTTAATTGGTAAAATTTTAATATATTCAGAGACTTAAATCGACTTTTTTCTTTTTTAATTAACAAAAATTTAAAGCCATTGATTTGAATTGTAAACGTATTATCTCACTTAAAATCCATATTAAATAAGTATCCATATACTTAAATATGTATGGATTTCAGGGTAAAAATATAACTGGAAATTTCATTGTTTCAAGATTCCGTTTAATTAGAAACTGCACTAATATCTGGCCTTTGAAATAAGGCACTAAAGTAGTATATTTAAAAAAAAAATAAGTCTCAATATCTGGGAAACAGCCGACAATAAGGTCTCTTAGTCATATTTTTTTTTCTGTCTAAAAAGTTATTTTTCTTTTCACATTCACACAGATGGTTCGCAAAATTCTTTCTCGAAGGCGTAGTTTATCCAAAACTAAAAAATTACCTTCCATCTCTTCTCACGCCACCATCGACCATGATTAAATCTTGGGCGAAACTACAGCCTAAGACGGAAACATTCTTAAGGACCCTTATTGCCAAGAGAATAGGGACTAGAGACGCTTTGAATAAAATTTGGGAGGAGCAGCCTAATTGTAAGTACAGTAATTTTAATCATAGTCTATTGTAATTTTAGTTTATTGTAATAATAATTGTAGACTCAATAGTGGATGGAGTGTGAAAATTGTAATCTATTGTAATTGTAGTCTATTTTTTTTTTATTGGGAAAGTGGCTACATTAATACATTTTTCAGTAATAAACATGAGTATCAAAGAAATCTTAACTAAATGCACATAATAATGTAATAAGTTGACTCCGCATGCACTCTATGGTAATTGTAGGCTATTGTAATTGTAGATATAAGACCTATATTTTTTATTGCAGATTTATTGGATGAATATTTAAAATGGGTTCCAAGGTCTGCCCACAACGATGTCGCCATGTCCTGGCCTCCATTGTAAATAATAATAGTGCATTATATATTATTTATACATTATATATTATATTCTAAATTGTAGTTACCTTGTAAATATTGATAATAAAGTTATGATTATATAATTTTCGTTTTATTATATCTTATGGTTTATGGAGTCGTTTAAAAGTGTTCACACGGCGTCAATTGCAAGACTTAACAGCTGATCGCGTGATCGAGCGGCCAGCCACCCGCAATTGCATCTGGTCGCGGTTCCATACATAGAGCTGCAATCAACTCCTGGTGTTGCAGGTGTCCATGGGCGTAGGTAACATTTACCATCACGTGGGACCGCTTGCTCGTCCACCTACTTCCCCATAAAAAAGCCGTCAAAAGACCGACTAGGTGACCACTACGAGGTGGCAACTTGGTTATTGTGGAAATGATCGCTTTTGCATCATCGATGAAGGTACAATATGAGATATTTCCATTTAAGTGGCGGAAAGGGTAAATCGTCTCAAAATTACCCGCTTTTATTATCTTTTTTTGTGTGCGATAAATCTGCTGAAAATAAATCTCCCACGTTCAAGGGGTGTTTAGTACAATTTATGGAGGATGAAGAGGGTGCAGATCAATTTTGACACCGGATTCCAGTTCAGCAACCCAAAAAAAACAACTAGAACTCATTTTCAAGACCTAAGTTAGTGTCGTTTTCCTTTTGTTGAAGAAACTTAATAACTATTAAGTTAAATAACTTTTGTTATTGTTATTAACTTTTTGTTATTTAACTTTTGTTTAATGAATATTTTTTTTTATGAAATGGCGAGAATCATTCACAAAAGACTTATGTTCTACCCACCAATGGTTGTAATATTGAAGAAATGTGTTTGGCCAGGTTATATATGTGGGTGAACCAATCTGACTTACTATTGAGCGCAAAGGAACATTGGGCTCGGTTTATAAAGATAACTGAACACGTCCCAGTGAATAGGTCCTGGTGGTAGTGAATTACGCCCCGTATGCGTTGCGTCACTCTGGCTGTCGGGTTCATTCACATTCGTTCATTCACTAGTTCACTCACATTCGTGTCCGTCGACACACTGAAAGATTCTCGGCATTTCATAAAAAAATATAGACGAAATAAAGCTGGAACCACGTTTGATGAATTTTTGAGAGCCGCCAATGTCGACACTAATCGATGGATGTTGACATTACCGAGATGAATGTTGGTGAACAATACTGCACCAAATTACTTCCATACGTAAAGTCGTGCTGTATTCTCACGCTTCGCTTTCAAAAGGCCCAGACAGCGAATTTGTTTCGTGGTTATTGACCTTTTTCAATGACAAAAATTATAAGATGCAATGTAAAATCCACCTTATTTCCATATCAAGAAGCACGTTCACATATAAGGCCAATCTAGAGTTTACTGTATTATCTACAATCAATCTTATTGTATCATCCGCTTTCTGTGCCATGTACGATTAGCAGATGAGGAAGATTTTTTTTATTCTAAAACAATACTAACTGCTACGTAGTGACCATTAATTAAAGTCGAATTATTTATTCGAGTCAGAGATAGACATATAGAACTGTCAAACAGAATGAAATTTGTACAGAGATGACACTTTATTAACAGTTCTACATGTCATATATCTGACTTGAATAAATAATTCGACTATAGCTTGTATCTTCACTGCTTGATTTTTCAGCTGTGATCATTCACCCACTGGGTTTCATTAGGATTATGCACATTTTTTATACCCAGAATAAGTGAGGTATTTTCTTATAGAAGAGGTGGTAGACGGGCGAGCGGCCCACAATATGGCCAGTGGGTAACGCCTAGGCTTGCCAACTCTCCCAATGAATATTTCGGGATTTAATGGGAAAAAAATCGGGACGGGCAAAATTAAATCGGGACTTCTCAAAAAAACATTTTTAATCATAAAAGAATTCCACTGGAAAAAACAATACACAGACTCAGAATGTGACCATCAATGAATTACCTAGTAGGTACATACAATACGTTTAGTTTTTGTTCAAAGAATATTTATTTTGTAATTTGACGCATTTCAAAAGATTTTTATTTTTAATTACATAATCGTAAAATTCAGAACATGTTTTACTGAAATTAATCCTTATTTGTAATTCGGATTTAACATGTTCCGTCGTCAATCTGTTCCTTTCATTAGTCCAAGTTTTACTACATATGGAGAAAATTCTCTCTGCGTGGGCGTTTGATGGCGGAATCGACGCAACGTATTGAAATACTTTACGTAAATTCACTAAGCTTTTATTCTTAGTAAAAAGATTATGCTATTGCTCATAAGGAGAGATGGGTTACTTTTTTTGGCTCATAAGGTTTCTTTTTTTTCTTTAATTAAAATACTCAGTACTTCACAAAACTCCTCATACAACTGATCCATTTTAGGGCTACTTTCTGCTGTGGACATTCACATTTTGTCTAAATATATACTCAAGTCATCAAAACCAAATTCTTGTTCCAAATTAAACAACCTTAGTACAGCCAGTTTGGTATTTTCCGTAAAATCAAAGCGATCCTCAATGTATTTTAAAGCAGTGCGATACCACATAGGTAATAAAAGAACTTTCGATGGATTGCTGCTCTTCAATATTCATCTTTTTTAAAATGTTAGTACTGGTAAATCCAAAAAAATTGTCAGTTATTATTTGGTTCAGTTTATTTCGCAAATTATTAATTATATCATAAACCTGGCTAGCCAAAATATCATCTTTTTCTAATATTAATATTGCGTCATGAACGATTTTTAATGCGTTGTTAAAAAAAGACAGAAAACATTCTGTTTTCAAACAACCATCTTCTTCTGAAAAATATTTCTTTAAAGCCACTGGACAATCTTCATTCATCTCGGAAAAATATTTTTTTAAAATCGGGAACTCTCGCAGGATTCTCTCAGCAACAGGTAGTAACGACAGCCATCGAGTAGTGGCATGCCTTAATTATATCTCCATAAAGGTTAAGTCAGCTTCTAAAAATAGAGTTTTCAGTTGCTGCACCCGTTTTGCGTGGTAGGATAAATGTCCATATAGCTTCAAAACTAAGTATTCTACATCAAACTCGCACTTTTCACAGGCACTTTTAACAGCATTGTGCAATAAATGTGCGGGACAGCGAGCTGGCAACACTTTATTGTTTTCTTTATAATTGGAAAACTGTGTGATTCTTGCCGTAATTTACGTTCACATTATTTGCTGCATAGGCTGAAATATTTTCCTTATTAATTATTCCTGAAATATCTAATTCCAGGTTTCCAAGGCGATCTTTGATATTTGTAAAAATTGCTAAAGCGCTTTGATCAACGTCATCATAAAAGTCTAGAAGACAATTCTTGATTCCACAGTCGATAGTGTAGAACCTGACTAGTATTGGGAATACTTTGATATTCCCATGGTTTGTAACATCCGAAGAAATGCTAAAATATATACCGTTTCTTAGTTCTATCAGAGGGTCTTCGATAGAAGCGGGACCCAAAACATTATGAGCAATAGAACTTGCTTTTGTACGCCCCAAATTCGTGTTGGTGGCAATTTTGGAGTCATGGAAAACTTTGACGCATACCTTTACATCACATTCTGTACAAAGAAATGAAACACCATGCTTTACGGCGTGATAAACTTTGACAATTTCGGCAGCTATCTTCTTTTCCTCGTCGCAACTTACAACGTCACCTTTCAAAAACTATTCGAGCGTTTGATTTTTCTTATTGGTCTGCTCATTTTTCTGATGACGAATTGTGTTTTTTAACATCATTCAGTCCGCCATGAACAATGGAAAAAAAAATATTGCACAAAATACAGTGTGATTTATGCACATTATTGTTCTCTTTTTGTAAGCAGTGGTATTGTTGTTCCCACTCCATTTTGTAAACAGACATACGCTTTGATTTTTCTTCTTTCGTTTTTCTTTTTCACTGTTACTAGCAGTACTACCACTACCATCATACATTTTGATAAAAATTACGAGGCAGAAATATGTAAGAAACGAATATGTAAGAACTGACGACTCTGACTTCTGACGAGTAATTAAAACAGAATAACTAGACAAAACAAAAACGCGCTTTGATTCACTCGTTCGCTCGCGCGTCCCCCACGCCACGCCACCTCACCTCGGCACTGCATTTGCTCACTTTCATTGCGGTTGTTTCACATAAAAGTTACAAATCAGTAGGCATAGAGTACATTTTGTCAGTAGGTACTTACTCCCTTGGCCGGCCGACGACACGACACGCGAGCGCGGTAATGTGGAAACAACAATAGCGAAACTGGCGAGATTAATAAAATAAAAAAATTGTAGATGGTAAAAATCGGGACAATTAGCGTCTCGTCAGTACTGTGGTCGGGACGCGGGACACAGGGGCCTAAAATCGGGACATCCCGATTAAATCGGAACAGTTGGCAAGCCTAGTAACGCCGTCCATGGCCACCTCTAACACAAGGGGGAACGAATGTGACCTTGCAGAATTCATGCATATATTTATGACCTTACTTGCTTGAAAATAGAATTTAAAGATGAGAATTTTGATTATTTATAACTAATGTAATGACGTATGGTTCCAAAGTGTGTACTAAGTGGGTTTGATTCACAAGTTCAGTCGCTTAGCGAGCTATGGAAATTATGCTCGGAGTTTCTTTAATAGACTCAATTAAAAACGAAGAAATAAACCGGTTAAAATTTTAGTAAGTTGAAGTGTCACAGTAATATTCAGTTTTACGCGTAGATTTTCTCTTTTCCAAATTGGCGAGCAATCATGTGGCTGTGACTTCAAAACCTGTGACGAAAATATAGTTTCCTTTGATGATTACATTTTTGTAGTTGGCTGTACAATAATCATTATTTCGTCACGTTATCATTTCATTCACTTGTCAACTGACCTCCAATTCAGTCTATATTCAGCCTTCCGACTGTACACATGTCTGCGTTTTTCGTAAAATGAACTTTTATTTAACTTAAGATACAAGTGTAGTGTAAACGAGCAACATTTTTTCGCTACGGTTTAGTGTAAAAATGGCGGGAGTTTTTTACAGTTTAATATTAATTTATGCGGTTATTAATTTTGTTTATAGTTTCGCGTTGCCTTTCGAAGGTCTGTACAGATTGGATATAGTACACTACAATGACTTTCACGCTAGGTTTGTATGATCTTGATCTGTCTTGTATGATCTTATATATATATAGATATTTGTTTTGATCGTAGATTCTTAATCTCTCTTCTTCTTAGGTTGTATCGTTGCGGCTCCTAATTTTTGGGCTGGCTGACCTAAAGTTATATTGACCCAACTATTCACTCAAAAAAGTTATATGTATACTGGTATGTAACGTATGGTCAACACTGACTAAACGGCATTTTAATTTCGTCATTTCGGCCCATGAACCAAAACGGAATGATAATAAATGAGTGCGATTATTAGCAATAATCATTATTGATAATAAATAATAATTATTATAGCGATTATTTTTGAATGCAACCAGTAGGCGAATGGGATTGGAAATTGTTCCCAGAAATTCATAGACATGCATAGAATACGCATCTCAGTAGATATTACTGGCACTGCTGGATACGGGTTTCCTCATGTACCTACATTGTCTTGCGCATGAGGGATGTAAGGCCCTAAAACGCCAACTGACCAAGCTGGTTGGCGTGTCCACTATTTTAGAGGCGGTGTAGTGTGTTCAGGGGTTGTGGTAAGCTCTGGTTATTTTTAGGTGCCCTTTATGACACCCAACGAGAAGAGATGGGGCGGTGCTATTTTAAATTCGGCCGAAACCACACGGCATTAGTAGATATTAGATGGGTTTAATGTTGAATTATACTTATCTAATATCTACTTTAAATGATAGGTTTATTTTTAAGTGCGTCTGTGCGGAAACAGTCTGTTCCGAATAAATCTAGCTCTAAGATTCTTGGTTTACATGATTTCTTTGGACATTTGTTAATATTATCGGTACCTCTAGGTACTTCCGTACCTCGCATTGGTATACGCTGAATGCCACCAATTGGCGGTTGCTTATATGATGATACATAATTTTTCTTCTGGAAAATATCCATAATCTCAAAGTTTTAAATATTTTTTATAATAATAAAAGATTTCTTTATATTTGATTATTTGAATCTCGAGCATACATTTCGATGTATCTATAACTCCATTAACACCGATTCTGTATCAACTAATATCAATCCGTCTGTTCCCTTTGAACAGTACCTAAAGGAGAACAGTACCTACTCACATAATAGTTTTTAAGTAGGAACAACTGTGTTATAATTTAACGGGTGAATGACTATTAATTAAGTACATCATTGAGAACGGTAACAAAACATTACAATATTTTACCTTCACGATTTTACAAGACTAGGGTTGATGAAATGTCATTAGTCTTATTGCAAAGTATCAAACGTTTGCATAATTACTTGTCACAAAACATGAACCTATAGTTGAAGTTTTGCTTCTGATGTTATTAAATTTAGCTACCGGGTGTGTGTCGTAAAAGGCGATTAAGATATAACAGAGCCGCTACTACTAGCATTGAAGAACTACACCGCCTCTGAAAGAGTGGACTCGCCAGCGTGGCGTTTTAAGGCCATATATTCCTCATGCATAATAAAATGTGCACGAGGAAGCCCATTTCCAGCAGTGAAGGATAAAAGAGTTGGTTACGGTTACACCGATTACACCGAGCGGCGCGTATACTTCCGTCTTTTTCCTTGTAAGTAAAACTAAATTAAAAGAACTTTCCATTGTTCTGCACTCGATTGAAAAACACAATCGATTGTTATTGTCACGAAAAACCAATAGGTACTTTAATAATAAGTACTTACAATACGTGAAAATACCAAAAACATATCGTGTAATGGGACGAGACATCAGTCTATTCGTTTATTTTCACGAACATATAGGAACCTACTAAATTAATAAAAAATCTTAAAAACTTTATTTCAATTATTAAAGTTCAGAGAGCAGTAACGTTCAGAATTATTATGTCACATATTATGTCACTTGTTATCGTTGATTGTGAAGAATTAAAGATTTTAAAAGTTCATAGTACATTATTTCATAGAATCGATATTCTAAATTCAAAATAAACATGAGTAATTACAAGTGGGATTTTAATCAACTAAGTGTGACAATGAAATCTAATAAGAGTACCTACTTAATTGTAAGTTATTTGTAGCACGAATCTCCATTCTTTGTGTTCGTGAGGCATTTATAGACGAATTTGATATATTAGGTTCGGGGAGAAAGGTTCTTCGTATTTTCTATAGAAATTCAAGACAATTTTTTAAAAGTTTAATTACATTTACTTATTATAAATATGTGCCGTTTTGATCGATAACTTGTTGCCATCTTGTAGATAGTGTCTTGATCTCATTCTTCTAGAAATTCTGGGATTTTTGGCCAATAATTTTGACAGTCCTCTCTTGATGTCAACCTTACGCTGCTTAAAGTTCTGAAGTGACCGATGCATCAACGCTGTGGTGGATGCTTAAAGGCTGTGGTGGATGCATCAACACTTTACAGCCAAGCTTTCTCAATCTTTGCTAAAAATACATATGTGTGTAGTCTGGCGTTATCATGGTGAAAGATCACAGCCTTTCTGTTTATCAGTTCAGGCCGTTTTGTCTCAATTGCTTGCTTTAATCTCATCAGTTGCTGGCAGTAGAGGTCAGAATAAATAGTTTCCCCTGGCGCTAAAAGCTCATAATGAACGATACCTTTCCAATACACACAACATCACCTTGTTTTGCATTGTACCGGGTTTTGCCACTGTTTGTGGAGCCTGTCCGTGCATTGACTACCATCTTTTTCGCACGTTCTTGTCGTAAGTGATCCACTTCTCGTCACGCGTGATCAATCATTTAAAAAATGGTTCTGTTTCGTTTCGCTTTACCAGAGAATCGCAAATAGAAACGCGGTTTATGAGGTTTCTTTCCGTAAGATAATGTATATCTAGCCAAATATCTAGCCCTTTCTGGTTGTTGAGTTAATATCAGTATGTTTTAAAGTAAGGTAGTGTCCAATAGACTGTTGAAGAAAATACACGTCTTTCATTGTATAGTAAACCAACCAAGCGAAACTCGACCTTAAGTGAATCAACATATGGTCCAAAATCGAACCGGATACCAGCGACTACATTACCGGCCGCCTGACAAAAAAAGAGGGTGATAAGACTGTCGAGTGTTCGATGTGTTGACAAAGTTTTGAGTTTTAATATAAATTCATTTCATTACTTTTGCTACAATAGAATTTCGTGCTTATAATGGCTACAGAAGTGGAAAAAGCGTTAAATATACTGGAAAATATTGCGTACACTCTGAAGAAAACACAAGTTAATTTGAGAAAATGCCCAAAAGCAAGATTAACACAAAATTACGTCGAAGCACGCCTGAAATGTGTAGAAGACTATTGGGACGAATATAAACTGGCTTATAGCGAAATAATACGCAACACATCGAGGGAAAAAAGAGATCAAATACCCTACATCGCAAAGGAAGAATTTTATGAGCATGAAGAAACATACATCAGCCTAAAAACTGAACTGAAGGAGTTGTTAGTTCCTCAACAAGTCAGCGTCAGCGCTTCGTTACCAATATCCAGCGATTCTCAACATGCGCGTGTAGTGTTACCCAAAATACAATTACCTACCTACAGTGGACAATATGAAGAGTGGTTGTCGTTCCATGACTTATTTAATACACTTGTGCACACCAACGAGACATTGAATAATGTACAAAAATTGCATTATTTAAAAACAAGCCTTACTGGGGAAGCTGCATCAATATTAAAACACATACAAGTGACGGATTCAAACTATGAACAGGCATGGGACGTATTAAAAATAAGGTATGGAAACAAACGAATACTTATCAATGCCGTCATGAAGAGGTTCTTCTCGCAAAAGAAAATGACAGTTAATAATTCAAGTGTAATCAAGAATTTACTAGACACAACTTTCGAATGCTTACATCACCTAAATAACATGAAAGTAGATACTGTAAACTGGGATCTACTGATAATATTCGTCATAGTGCAGAAATTGGACTCTGAAACTCATAAAGACTGGGAAGAATATGTGAGTAGCAATTGCCCAGATTCCGACAGTCTCCCCTCGCTCGATATGTTTCGCAAGTTTCTGGAAAACCGTTTCCGTACGCTGGAGCTCACAGAACCAACAAAACAAAAGTCAAATCCTGTTTGTCTACGAGAGAAGTCATTTCACATTTCAACCACCGTCGAAAACAATAAAAGATGTCAAATATGTAGTGAAAGTCATACACTTAGCCATTGTAAGGAGTTCGGGAAACGTTCACCAGTCAATCGAAGTGAATTTATCAAAACAAACAATCTGTGCTTCAACTGCCTTGCACCTGGACACTCTGTAAGGCAATGTCGCATTCCAACATGCTGTCGAATATGCAGAAGGCGTCATCATTCGCTTCTTCACGTAAACAAGGAAAGAAAGGCAAGTGTGTCGAATACAACGAGCTATACTGAGAACAAACAAACACAACAACCCGAAATGGCACTTCATACAAACGTGGAGAAGATTGAAGATAAGGAAGATATAACAATGGGGCCGTCACACGTTTCCACTAAACAAAGTACAGCGTTACTGGCAACAGCAATCGTACAAGTGAGAAGTGAAGATAACAATACAATTACACTGCGAGCTTTAATTGACCAAGGTTCACAAGCGAGCTTCATAAGTGAACGAGCTGCACAACAACTCAAGGCCAAGCGGTATCCAATAAGGGGTACAATAGTCGGTGCGGGATCAACGAGAGAAGATATCAAACAAGTAGTTCAGATCAACGTCGAGTCGAGATGTGAAGCTTTCAACTTGAAGGTTAGAACATACGTTATGTCAAAGCAACTGACTACTAAAATACCGTCCCATACAATCAACGCAAACAATTGGCCTCACCTAGATGGACTAGTCCTGGCTGATCCAAACTACCACAAGCCAGGTTCTATAGATTTGCTCCTGGGTGTCGATGTGTATGCACTAATAGTACAAAACGAGTTAATCAAAGGTCCGCCAGGGTCACCGTGCGCTCATAAAACAAACCTTGGCTGGATTCTGTTCGGAAAGGTAGAAGATAGAACAAAACAACCAGAATTAGTTCTCGTCATGCATCACCAGATCATAGCGGAAGATTTCTTAAAAACATTTTGGGAAATAGAACAAGATTCAAACAGAAAATATACAATAGAAGAAAAGCAATGCGAAGATTTCATTGAAGAAAGTTATACAAGAAACAGCGATGGAAACTACGTCGTGAGACTCCCATTTCGTACCAAAAATCCTTTAACACCGGATGGGAATACAAGAGAAATTGCAATGAAGCGCTTGATTCAGCAAGAAGTGAGACTACAAAAAACACCTGAATTGAGAGAAGAATACTACAAGGCGTGTACCAGACCATCAATACCATCCACAAATATAGAAAGAAAGAAAAACATACAGTCCTACGTTAATATAACAGAACATGAAGAGAATCTTAAATTTGAAAATTACGATTCACTTACCGAGCTATTGAGAATTATAGTACATTGTAAAAGGTTTTTAAATATGAAAAGAAATCCAAAGAAGCTAGAATATGAAATGACAACAGAAGAATTACAAAATGCGTTAGAGATTTGCATAAGACGAGTACAAGAGGATGAATTTACAGATGAAATGCGAAGACTAAAAGAAAATAAAACTGTAAGAACCACTAGCATTTTGAAGACCCTAAACCCATTCATTGACGAGCAGAGTATCCTCAGGGTGGGCGGTAGAGTGAGAAACGCAGACGCCGATGAGAACCTGAAACATCCCGTGATACTGGGCAAGAGAAACAGCCTCGTATCACTCATACTGGCTGACGCACATCTGAGGACATTACACGGTGGAATAAAAATGATGATTACTTACCTGATGAGTAAATACTGGATCGTTGGCTGCAAGAGTTTGGTGAAGCAATACATACATAAATGTATTACCTGTGCACGGCAGCGAGCTACTAGTAGACAAACGATGATGGGTGACTTACCTGAACCCCGTGTGACTCCTTCGCGCCCATTCTCTAGAAGTGGAGTTGACTTTGCTGGCCCTGTTTATGTATTAAATTCTAAAGGAAGAGGAGCCAAGACTAGTAAGGCATACATTTGCATTTTTATATGCATGGCTGTAAAGGCAATACATTTAGAATTGGTGAGCGATCTGACATCTGATGCATTCATCGCAGCATTCAAACGTTTCGTGGCCAGAAGAGGAAGATGTAAGGAAATCTGGAGCGACAACGGGACTAACTTTGTGGCATCCAACAAGGAATTATTTGCAATGTGGAGAGAAGCAGGACTTGAAATACCCGGCCCTATAGCAGATCAACTGGAAAATGATGGCACGCAGTGGCACTTCACTCCGCCATATAGTCCTAACTTTGGGGGGCTCTGGGAAGCCGGCGTCAAGTCCGTCAAACAGCACTTAAGGATAATATTGACTTCGAATTTAACATTCGAAGAGTTCACGACAGTGCTCACACAAATCGAAGCCTGTCTTAATTCTCGCCCTTTGACACCGGTAACTACAGATGTGGATTTGATCGATGACATACAAGTACTTACCCCGGGACATTTTATCGTTGGAGAAGCATTGATAACTGTACCAGATCGCGACTATACAATTGCTAACATCAATCTGTTATCTAGATGGCAACATACCCAACGACTGGTTCAAGCATTTTGGAAACGCTGGCAGACTGAATATTTGTCGCGACTTCACCAGCGACCTAAATGGCTGAAAAGAACGCCAGAGTTTGAAGTTGGCGACATTGTGTTGCTAAAGGACGAAAATATGCCCCCTAGCAAGTGGGCACTGGCACGAATAATAGAAAAACATCCCGGACGAGACAGTATAACGCGAGTGTATACCGTGCGTTACAATGGTAAATCAACTCGGAGATCAATCTCAAATTTGTGTGCGTTACCAATCAATACTAAAGATTAACTTAGTATTAACTTAGAAGATTTTCTTTGTAAATTTGTGTTTAATACTTCTATAAATTCACTATTTCATTTGCATAATTAAGTATGAAAGTATATGAAAATGTAAAACAAAAGGTATATCAAGATTTTATGTAACTTTATGTATAATAATAATTTGCTTCTTTCATGGCCTTATGTTGCATTGTAATATTCATTTGTTTAAATTAGAAAAGGCCCTAAAGCCCTTTTGGTGGGCGGTATGTTGAGTTAATATCAGTATGTTTTAAAGTAAGGTAGTGTCCAATAGACTGTTGAAGAGAATACACGTCTTTCATTGTATAGTAAACCAACCAAGCGAAACTCGACCTTAAGTGAATCAACACTGGTACTCAGACTTTTTCAAATGACTTATAACCGTTTTGTGATCAATAAATACCCAGTTCCTCAGCAATATCATAACTACTGACGTGTCGATCTTGCCCACTTTTTCACAGATGGAATTGACTTTATCTGTAACTGGGCGTAACTTATCTGTAACCAGAGCGAGCTGCATCTTTCACGTTAAAATTTCCAGACTGAAAACACTTGAACCAACTTTGTGCTACCCTGACCGATAGCGCATTAGATCCATAAACGGTATATTTTTCTGTGGCTTGTGTCGCATTTTTGTAATAAATTTCAAAAGTGAATTTCTTCTTTAGTTTCACTCACTGGAACACTCGTGTGATACTATTAAAAACCTCGCCTACGGCTCGGTTTTTAAACACACACTCGTGTTTTAATACCCCTCATTATGCAACAGTTTCATAAACTACTATTTTGAAACATGACTAAAAAAATTATATTTTTTTAAAATTTGAAGACAATATTTTCTTCAA
Source organism: Sesia apiformis (assembly GCA_914767545.1). NCBI lineage: Eukaryota > Metazoa > Arthropoda > Insecta > Lepidoptera > Sesiidae > Sesia > Sesia apiformis. The sequence goes on from OU611968.1 coordinate 6,283,853, forward strand.
TTAAATAATTTGCCGAGCCTGAGAATGAATAATTTTCCCTCTTTTAAAATCAGGTGGTGCCATAATTATTTTGTAATTTATGTTATAACTGCTATAGATATAGATATTCGTAATGGAACGCGGCCCTCTCGTAAATTATCTCAACGGCAACTAATTATGATTCGTGTAATTGAGAAAAAGGGACTAAGAAACTAAAGTAGATGATGATGTATGATAGCTTTTTCATATTCTCGAGTGCTATGTAATTGTATATTAATATAGGTACTTTTTGAGAGGGAGAGTGCACGCTGCAACCCAACAGCCGCTGGGCGCGCTCGACTGGCCACGTTACTCCTCCCTCACAGAAGACTGCCTTGAACTCTACTGCATTTCTCACTTTATCTTATTTCCCTAATGTACGTACGTGTCCCATCCTATCCCTTAATATTTTCCCAAACCTTTCTCAAAATTATTCCTATATCTCCAAAGGTAGGCAGCGCATCCGGGGGCGTGCTGACGTTTGTCATTTTGGACTAATGTTGGCATGTATCGCGGATGTTTACGGGCGACAGTATCCACTTACTATCAGATGCCGACTTCGTCCATAGAAAAAAATACGCCGCTGTGGGACACCGATAGACCGACGTGCGACCATTTGAAGAAATTTGGCGGTAGTGGTTGGGTGAGAAGAACAGAAGAACGTTGGCGAAAGAATTTGGTGGCGAGCCTTAGAGGCTCCCTAGACGATCCCTAGACGATCAAATATATTGTTCAATTTTATTGTGTGCCTAATGTTTATAAATGTTTAGGGAGTTTATTGAGACTCGTATGGGCGCAAAGCGCTAACTATTAATATTGTGAAAAGACATTATTGTACAATTTTATTGTAAGTCTAGGGGCAGCGGTGGAGCGTTAAAGGCTAATGGTGTGGTTACATATATTTGTAAACGTTTATAGATTCGAGGAAACTTCAGTAGACACCCCGACATGCCGGTACAATAACAACTCTTGTCTTGGTGGCTTCCCGCGCCTTTATAATGAGATACAGCTCCTGCTAAAAGAAAAACCTGATTCTATACTCCTCAATGCTGGTGACAGCTTTCAAGGCACGTATTGGTACACCCTGCTGAAATGGAACGTCACACAGGAGTTCATGAATTTGCTGCCCCATGATGCTCATGTAAGTCGATGATTTATCTCTACTTGTTTGGACTTTATACAATGTGTTACCCAAATAATGCAAAACCTGAAGCATTTAAATCTAGCTTGATTAGAATGACAGCTGTCAAAGTGCCTCGAATAGTGCTGGGATAATAATGATCAAATCCAGGTAGGTAATGTGTTTATTTGTAGACTGAGTGTTATACACTACAAATAAAAAAATACGTGCGTGTATCTATGGCAAAAACGTTCTGTGATTTTTAGGTTTTTATAGATTAATTATTTTTATAGAGCACTATTCGAGGCACTTTGACAGCTGTCATTCCAATCAAAACTAGATTTAAAAGACTAATTTATATATTAAACAAATTTTATTTACAAACCAATTAGTTTTGTTAAATTTTTCAAACATATTTGCTAAATACAAAACAAGGAAATGTATTTTTTATAATAAAACAATGCCTAGTTATGTCAAGTCAATTAAATTTTAACTCTTAATCATGAGCAAAATTCATAATTTTACACACACCTTACACACCACTTTAGCTTATGAAAGTGGTCATAAGTGGTAGCATGTCGAATAATAACTTGCATAGAAAACAATCGTGCAAAATATTGAATCATAAAAGAAAAGAATAAAGAAAATAAAAGAAATGCCTAACGCCATAAAAGAAAGTCACTGTCCAAATCTCGTCTAATAGAGCTTTAGCTTCGGTGGTTTCGGCTTGACGTTTATGAGTCAGTCAGGGATATTTGTTTTTATATGCATGCATATGTAATAAATAATACATTACATAGATAAGTATTTATTTATGTAATATATTATTAGCGATTGGATATTTATACGCGGTTAGCTATTCGATAATTGAATAATAATCGAATATTTGGATAACTGAGGTTAGGATAATCGAAGTTCTTCTGTTACAGACACTTTACGAAAAAATTGGCCATCGACTAATCCGAAAACACTCGAACACGCCATCAACGTCTATAAATTACCGTACCTGTAATTGCATACTTTATTACGAGATACTTTATTGCATAGGCGTGGTTGACGCGTTAAGGTGTTACCGGATTAGCCGATGGCCAATGTTTTCGTAATGTACGAGTATCTGCACACGCTTCTCCGTTGTAGATTTTAGTACCTATCTTGTAATCCACTCCCTCACTAATATAAATCTAAAAGTGTGTTAGTCTGTTTATTGCGGTTTCATGATTAAACTACTGAACCATTTTCAATGAAATTTGACAGAGAGATAGGACATAGAAGACTTTCTATCTCGGAAAATTGATCTGTGTTTGTAGGGGGAGCTAATTAATTACCTAGTTTTAAAATAAACACCACGCTGACGCAGCGCTGGCTAAAGCTAGTGATAATATGAAACATATGCCCATATGTAGGTATATAAAAATGTCAGATGTTAGCAAAACAATTGAACGCTTGTCCTTGGACGCTTCATTATGCAGAAGTCACGTCAACAAAATTAACAAAGGCACTAACTGCTGACTTTATTTCACCTTTTTCTGTGGTTTTGCATTCGACTTGGTAAGGAAATTGACTTCTTCCTCATTACAGTCAAGGATAAGTGTGCGAGACAAGGATAGACGTTCGCAATATTGACTGATAACCATCAGTAAATACGAACATTATAATAATATGTGACATCATCTGAGAAAAGGGACCTTGTTGTCGGTTTCAATTTCCCAAATATTAAGACTGGTGAAGTCTTAAAAGAAATAACACATTTTTGTTGGCTTGTTCTTTTAACATACGTTTTTTGGCTTAAACGAATAGGAAATAAAATCGTGATCAAAAAGTCAATCAATATTTGAATAACTAAAGTAAATCGTTTTTAATTACTAAGAATGTCACTAGCAAGTCGATGGAGTAAATGGGACTCTTATTTCTTTATTGTCACAAGAGAACGTAAACCTAACCGACCTTTGACATTTGCTACCATTTGAATTCAGTATTAATTTTCGGTATTTAATCATTTATTTGTTCATTGTGATAATTATTACAGGCGAAGAAATGGCAAATGATTTGTCATCAAAAATTACAATTACATAATTCAGAGTAAAATATTAAAAGTAAGCATTACAATTTCCCGTGATATAATGTGATTCCACCATACCATATAACATCATTATAACAATACCATTTACTAATTCATCACCAGTAAATAAGATCTGACCTAAATTATATGTTAGAACATCTGTCCGTCTGTCTATTCTGTTGATTTAATTATTTCTTTTATTTATTGGATTCGGGAGTTTTTTTTTATTGGAGTAGGTATCGGATGTTAGGGTATGTTTCTAATTAGAGAAATTTTAAGTCCGAAAATTTTAACCAAATAAGTTTATACTATAATAAAGTATCTACGTTCAGATAATGTCACATGCTCGTATAGTACTTCTGAAAAAACCGTATTTATTCCATTAACATGAAAAACTTACGTTATTTACCAGGCAATCGGCAACCATGAATTCGACGACGGTCCAGAAGGTCTGGCGCCCTACCTTTCAGCGTTGAAGGCGCCAGTGCTGGCAGCTAACATGGATACCTCTAAGGAGCCCTCCATGCAGGGACTCTACAAACCTTCTACCATCATCACCAGGAAAGGCAGGAAGATTGGCCTTATTGGGTTGATTACTACTGATACAAAGGTGACATAACAATATTACGATGTGAATTGTAATGTACTTCTTATTCATATCTTGACATATTAAAATATTATGTGGTCAAGGTATCTATATATTATCTTATCTGTGGTCCGTTTTATATGAGAGTAAGAACTTAAATCGGACTAATTAAATTCTAATCGCAATACAATACAAAATATCGATCGAAGTTGCTGCAAATGCAAAAGAAAACCTTATCTGAATTACTATGTTTATATTCTTATATGGAAACACAAGAGAACTGTAAATTTTGGCTTATTTCTTATTTTTTAAATACTAACGAGAAAATTGTCAATACTACGTGAGTATTTACTTTTCAATATCATAAAACGTTGTTGAGTTTATCAAAGAATTTATCTTTGTGAGTCTGGAGTACATTATGTCACGTCCGACAGCAGATATATTGATAAAATCAGTACAGAATAGATACATTATTTAAAATAAAACGTACAAATACTTGTATCTATCTATTTTTTCGTGTCTAAAGACGTGTCAACATCTGTCATTCGGGACTGATGTACTGACTGACAGTACTGTGATTTAGTGATGGGTAAAGTAACTCCGGAGTTAATGAATCAAAAGTGTTAATTCCGCGAGCGGAGCAGAATCCCTTAATTGTTCCATCAAATTGTTATTCATTCCGATTCCGGCGCCAATCATGATTGTGAGTGTAATCGCGCATCGGCACTTGTCGGGGGCTCAAAATCGAGATGCAACGACGGCATGACCTTTTTTTTGCTTATGCAACAACCGTTAGGGAAAGAGAATGAAACGCTCTCGGAAGGTGATTAAGTAAGTGAATGAAAAGAGTTAAGGAGTAACTAAGAGGAGTCGGATCCTCAAGCGGAGCAGGATTAAGTGAGTTAAAACACTCCGAGAAGTCTACCACTAACTGTTATGTACTGACGACTGACAGTATCCATTTACCATCAAGTGAACTCTATGCTAGTCTGCAGCCTTGTTTCTATAAAATATATTTAATATTATTATGGACATTTGTCTGAAATTAACTTAAATTTAACGATTTATGCAACAATGAAATAACGACATTGTAGTTTTGAGACTACTTAGCTATCGTCATTGCTTCACTAAGCGTTTCTTGTAGTAGTTCACCATGAACCCAGAGGCTTCTATGCGAAATGACCAACAACACCACACTATAAGTACCATACCATCAGCGTGTGGTTTCTCTACTGCTGGATATGGGCTTCTCCCAACACTCGATACCATACGCGATCTTCGGCTCTTCATTGAGCCGCAATTCATAATTTATATTTATCCTTTTTCCAGACATTATCATCTCCCGGTAATGTGAAATTCACAGATCCTCGCGAGGCGACCGGGCGGGAAGCTCAGATTCTCAAAAATCAGGGAGTCGACATTATTATCCTACTATCGCACTGCGGCCTTGATACTGATAAGTTAGTCAACATTTTATTTAAATAGACCTTACGTACACAGTACAGATCGATCGATGTCAGCAATGACGAGGATTTTGTTTCTTTGCAATGACAAGATTTTGTTTACACAAGAGGTAAGTGGCCCACAGATTATTTCGATGTTATTCCTCCTAACACTTACCAGTCGGATAACAACAATGTCGGATACTGTTTTTGCGACAAGTTTTAAAAGGGAAATAATTACATGAGCAGCAGAAGTACTGAAAGTGGCAGCAAATTTAAAGGTGGGATAAGTTTAGGTTCTCTGGTGACAATAAACGATGCGGGACTCCGCTAAATAAACGATGCCTTGTGTTGCCATTCTTAATAATTCAATTATTTATTTCAGTTATTCAAAAATAGTTTGTTTTGTTGATCAGGATTAGCTGCCCATTTAGTATTTATTGCTGTATTTTTTTTATTGAAAATATTCTCCCGCGTTCTTGTGAATTAAAAAGAATCCGGAACATAAGTAAAATATCCCGTGTAGTGGAATATGACTGGAAATAATTAATTGATCCATGCCATTATAGGACGTTATTGATATCGAAGCTCTGTTAATCAATCTTCTTTTTTTATAGAGTGCTAGCCCGCGACTATGGTCAGTACATAGACATAATAGTAGGGGGACACTCGCACTCCCTGCTGTGGAATGGAGACGCGCCTAGCGGTGAAGCCGTCGCTGGACCTTATCCTGTTTTTGTACAGAGCACTGTTGATAACAAACATCAGGTAAGAACTCAGAGGTGTGCAGTGCATATGCTCAGCAATTTATTTAGGAGTGAAAAGTAATAAAAATAACGAAAAGCATTGAAAAAATAAGTAGCATTTATGAAATTATTTAAAAGGTAAACTTTATGTATGTATAACCGAGCTATTAATAAACTACTTACCATAATTTGTAAGTGATTTTTTATATACTTATTTATAGTTTTATAGATGAAATCCATGCGCAAACAAGCGATTTATTAGATACTCGGTGCGGTGTCTGCCACTTCGTTCGCGTGAACTTGTGATTCCCGGGGGAACTCTATAATCGATCTAGATAAAAAGTACCCTAAATGTTAATCCGGCACTTCTATAACTATGCTAAGTTTTTTAAAATTCTGTCTAATGGCTTTTGCGTAATGCGCGTTCAAACAGATAGACAACAATTTTAAAAATGACTATTTTGGGTTCTGTATCTTTCGTAAAGTACAAATGCAACAATTTTTTTTCAATAAATATTTTATGTCCAGAAACTGCTCTTTGACGTATTTTAGGTATATGTATAGATAAATTACCTATTAATATACTAATATAAACTATTTACTCTAATAAGATGTACTCTAATAACACAAAACGCGATTTATAAATATGCGCAAACACGCGATTTATAAATATTCCCACCCTATTTTCCTAACCGTTAGGTTCGTTCCTCTAAATCTCCAAAGGTAGGCATGCCAACGTTTGTCAATCTGGACTAATGTCGGCATGTATCGCGGATGTCCATGGGCGACAGTATCCACTTACCATCAGGTGGACTATCAATTCGTTTGCCGCCTTAAAAAGAATTACAAACATAAGAAATATTTATACTGAAGGCTTTAAAGGGCATTACACACGTCCTTGCGGATCAAAAAATAGATAGCAGAATGAGTTAGAGCGCTGCCATTTGACGTTAGTTGCAAATTTGGATTTACCAGTTCGTAGGACCTTGTAGCAAGAATTTCCGTATAGAAGAATACTCGAAAGAGTATACAATATCATCATCTGTCAGCTTGTCTGTCAGATTCTTTGCATAAAAAAACTTTTTTACAAATTTTTGTGTTTTCTAGGTGTTGATAGTCCAGGCCTCCGCTTTCACTAAGTACATGGGCAATCTGTCAGTATATTTCGACTTCCGAGGCGACTACGTGAAGTGGGATGGTGGACCGATATTCCTTGACCGGTCTATACCTGAAGGTTAGTTGAATCGAATACTAACGATACTTGTCAATCGAATACTAACGATCACAGGAATGTGTTCGTGATTTTAAACTACTTAAGTTCTACTTAAGTACGGATTTTTAAAAAATGTCACTAGCGCGGCGGTCAGGAAACTCTCATGCTGAAGGAATAAAATAATCAGGAGTATATGTATCCACAAATCCGCACTGGACCCTCGTGGTGGATTATGGCCCGAAACCTCCTAGTGAGGTTTACTACTAGGGGAGGCCTGTAGTCTGCAGTGGAACGTTATAGACTGATACAACTACACGTACTATTAATATACACCTGCACAATCCTAAGTTAAATTTCAATTACTATTATTTTTATGTATGGACTTAAGCCGTTAGATGACTTTGGTTATTGCTTGCCTTTGAAATGCGTGACAATTGTCTAGATCTGCACATGTTATTATTATTTGACATTTGACAAACCGCATAAACCAATATACCGACCTGTGGTATCGGCTACATATGTGGTACCTACCTGTGATGGTATGGTAGTGGTATCGGCTGGCGTGAGAATAGCCATCCCATTTCTTCCCGTGGGGCGAGACAAAAGGCGACAAAAGGATAACAAAACCGCTACTATACCATAAAATAGTGGACTAGCCAACTCACTTGGCCAGGCGTGGCGTTTCGATATCATACATCCTCATGTATAAGACAATGTCCAGCAGTGAATGAAAAATGGCTAGTTACGTTTATATAAACCTGATTTAAAATCAAGGTCATTTTTATATATATTTGAAGTGATGACATTTTAAGATGACCTGTTGTCTTTTATATTAGTTTGATGCACTCGTATCTTGTTTTAAAATCTCTGCCTAATTACTCTCATGTTATACATGACCTTGCTTTTACAGATCCAGTTATAAAAGCAAAATTAGCTCCGTACGCAGAACTAGTTCATCAAGCAGAGAACGTTCCAGTTGGCGAGAGTCAATCGACCTTACATTTTGAAGATTGTGTTTTTGGAGAGTGCGCACTCGGAGATTTGCTGACTGATGCTTTTAATGAATATGTAATAAATATGTTTATTCATATGTCAGCCAGCTTGCTGTGCAATAATAGATTTTGGGTTCGATTCTTGGTCGGGCAATCATTTGTTTAAAGACAAGTGTTTGTTTGATTCAGAGTGTCGCACGTGTTGTGTTCGTTTCTGTAGTATGTGTCTTTGGACCCACGACACAGGGAATCCTAGTGTGGGATTTTTAGTGGGGCGTTATTTATAAAAAAAGACCCTCACCCCATACCACTGAGTAAGGGTTTTTAAAAATTGTCACTAGCTCGATATTGAGGGAAAACATTGTGAAGAAACTCGCATGCTCTAGGAATAAAAAAAAATCTTGAGTGTGTGTATTCACCAACCCGCACTGAGCCCGAGTGGTGGATTATGACCAGAAAACGCCCAATGATTTACTAGGGGAGGCCTATGCCTTGCAGTGGGACGTTATAGGCTGATACAAGTACATAGAGGCCCAAAATAAAAGTAATCACAAACCAAATAAGAAACAGTGAAAATATCTCCAAAAAAAATGTACATAGAAAATAAACAGTTCACTCACTACTGCCCTTTAATTAAAAAGAAATTATTGTAAGCGTTATCTTTTTCAGGCTAAATCAAATGTCAAGTCAGAGTATGACTACGTGGCGTTCATACAACGTGGCAACATCAAGTCCAGCATACCCCAAGGAAGTAAGTATTTATAGATTGATATTCAAAAAGCGTAATTTATTCTTCCTCTTCTTAGGTTTGATGGCAGTATCAGTCGTAGACTCCAGTGCGACGACTATTTCGCCAATGTCGCGTGTAAATGAATTTCAAGTAAATATGTGGTCGATTAGTAAAGCGATACCTAGTAGGTTTACTGAAAACATATTTATCTATTTAAATGGGTGGTAACGCGAATGTTTACCTTATTTATTTTACTCGGTACGTTTCGTTTACTTTTCGGTTGGGTTGCACTAACCACGGTCACTAACCCAACCGAAACGTCGAGTAAAATAAATAAGGTAAACATTGGCGTTCAGGCCCGTTTAAATAGATAAATATGTCATCGAGTAAAATAAATAGGGTAAACTTTCGCGTTAAGGCCCATTTAAATAGATAAATATGTGTGAAGTACCCGAAAATCTCAAATGTTAAATTACTGAGTACAGTTGGATTTCTTGGAAGGACACGGAAATTAGGCCGTACTGGCCACATGTACCTAAGTTCCTTAATGGCCGGCGCGTAGGTTGTCATAACACTAGTGGGTAATTAGTCTACCACAACTTACTACTTATGCCATATTTATTACCTTTTATTCCAGATATCACAAAAGGTGTGATTTTTGAGCTCCTTCCCTTCAAGGACCGCGTTGAAACTTTTGAGCTGCAAGGAAAGTACGTATTAGAGGCGTTAGAAAGAAGCATCGGTGATGCTTGGGATTTCAATCCCTTTAAGGGACCGCTGGTGTTACAAATTTCTGGTAAGTGTGTTGGTTAACAAATGTCCTATTGGTCTCCTGTACGTCCAACTGAATAGTAAGAAACGAAAAGTACTTATACGGAAAGCAAAACTGGAAGCGAATAACGAAAAAAAATCGAAACAGCAGGATTTTTATTTGTTTGTAATGCTCGCTTTCTCGCCTTGCCAACAGATGGCATTATAAGTCCAATTTAGCAAATTGATTAATATTGGGTTCGTGATGGTTCGGGCTTTGAAATTTATTAATTCTTGAAATTGAACGGGGGTGGAGTGGACATAAATAAACGAAATAAATTTAATAGATAGGTATAGATTTTAAGTTGCTATTCTCTATTTATAGACGCACGAGACAAAAGATAAACAAAAGTGTAGTAGAAATCACTTTGTCTTATTTAAATTAGACCCTAAACTGAGTCTTTACTTCTTGTTTAGGTATTATCAAATAGGCTACAGCATGCAAGCTTTAACCCCAGGATAACGCTAGAGATTGGAATTAAGTTTTAAAACTACTACCTTTTTTGTGTACTAATTGTCTCATGCTATAATGAATATGGTATAGTTGCGGCAATAAAAAAACTTGTGATTCGCCGTGTTCAGTAATCGGTAACTGTCCGTTGTGACCGCAACTCACAATGAAAGTCATTATCCACAGCTAGTTGCCCTTTGCTTATAATGTTTATATTTTATGAATCATAATAATATTTTAGGTATTTCATTTTACTCGAAAACGTATCAATGGTGCTATCTGTTTAACTTCATTAATTCAATCCAGGTCTCCACGTAGCCTACAATTTATCGAAGCCTGAGGGTCAGAGAGTAACGTTGGTGACGCTCGTCAAAACAAACACTGCTCTGGATGTGAATCAGAACTATCAGGTCACCGCGCCCGCGTATTTAGCTGGAGGCGGCGATGGGTACACGGTACGTAGTATGTTGCTATCTATACTAATTGTCGGATATACTAATTAGTTCGGGTATTAGAATGACGTTAAGTAGCGGCGTTAAGTAGAACCGTATTTTCTAAAACGTAGCCTGTCAATGTCCAGCGCGTTGAAGTAAGTCAGGAGTCTCTCAGTAAAGCGACAGTTGGTTTACTGAGGACAGAAGAGGACTCCTTGGAAGCACACAAGAAACTCAGTCCTATAAAGTGTGCGGCGCTGCCACCAGTAGCAACGTATAGTGAGTACTACAGAGTAACAAGAGAACTTCATTTTAAAAAAATAACTTTTTGGAGCAAATATGAAGTTCGGAAGAAAATCGTAGAACTAAATTTTATTTTTTCATATATGGCAATTGTGCAATTAGCACATTCTGGCAGGGTCAAGTTTTCTTCGTAATAAACAATTTCAAAGTTTATAAATTATCTTGTTCAGTCCCGTCGAAGTAAGTCAGGAGTCGTTCAGTAAAGCCATAGTAGGTTTACTGAGGACAGAATAGGACTCCTTGGAAGCGGATGAAAAACGCGGCCCCATGCTTTTACATGATTATCACAAACATCACGCACGAAAAACACTTTGAAGTTTAACAAACGATCACTATTAAAGCACAAAACACAATTTTTACAATACTCAAGCAAAACTTCAAATCAAACTTCACTTCTCGAGTTCCCACCAAAAAGCTTCTAGAACCTATTTAACGCCATTTGCACGATTTCCGATACTGTCTTTGGAAATTTTCCATTAACCGGTATCACAAGATCTAAATCCAACTGTATAGAGTGGTCTCCGCTACAGTTCGTTTAAGATTAATTTAAGATTTATGAAAGTAATTCTCCCTGTGGACAGCTTATTGTGGTTAACGCTGTAATTGTATCGTCTAGTAGCGTCGACTGAATTATTCTACTTTTAAGCATGTTGATCACCCCACTCACATATGGTCGGATCACTGCCACATGCTCTTTAGTCGATGAATGTATCGCCTCAAAGATTGTGCGATCAAAAGCTATATGATCAGAAGCTATATATATTGAGAAAGGCGCTCCGTGTTCCAGTGCTGGTTCTGGCCCATCGATATGTAATAGACTAGATGTCACAACATAAGTTCTTATCAGAGAAACCTGGTTGGCAACTTCTAGAGAGGGTGAAGCAGATGAGGAAGAGTTCATTAAAAAGTCAAATTTGAAACTTGAGTACTACGTAATAAGAATGTTCCATTTTAAAACCCCATATGAATTAAAGAATTCGAGAGCTACTGAACATATATCACTATTAGACTAAGGTGCTTGCCCTAGAGCGTTTGTATAATATATCTAGTATGTATTCTCAAATCGGAGTTCTGGATTGACGTGGCATGCATCGCGGATGTCCATGGTTAACAGTATCTACTTACCACCAGGTGGAGTGTGCGCCACGTTCGTTCACAAAAAAAATATGTACTATAATTCGTTTTTCAGATGCTAAAGGATTATAAGAAAAATGTGAAGATCATTGGCCGCGACCAGACGATATTGGAGCAGTACATCAAGGAGCACTCGCCACTAAATATAATAACAGATGGAAGAATAAGAATAGACGAACACTAAATAATAAAATATTTGACCTGAGAATCGAGAATATTCATCTCTTGCCATCATACGTACTGATTTATTAGTAGTGTATTTTTAATTGTGTCTACACTATGTTGTTTGTCAATGCAGTGTTACGTTGTGAAATTTTAATTAAAATGTGTTATTATAATAATAAAGTTAAGTAATTGTTATTATAAGTAATGAAAAGGGACCTTATTGCCGTAGATGTTAGAGCATGTTTCGATTTAAACAGAATCTCGAAACAACGAAATTTTATGTCAGAAAATCTTGAGCAATACAACATATTTTATTTAGTAATTTCTTCACTCCTACACACAAATCCACACACACACACACGCACACAAACACTACAATCGCCTACAATAATTAAATTGTCGATTTTGCATTGTATAGATAGTAAAATCCATTTTTGGGAATAAGCTAAATTTACAAGTATAATAAGTTATCTTCTTGTTTTGCTGTGAATTTTTGTTCATTAATAAAATAAAGTAAATAAAATAGTTATACCAACAATAAGGTCCCTTTGTTTAGATAACGTTACAATTATTTTTTAATTTATTATTAAATATTCTTTTCTATTATTGCAAAATAGTTGTAAATAAACGTTGAATGTTTACTTTTTCCTTTATTTTAATTTTTCCATCCATTTCCATTAGCCTAGTGTTTTGAAGTAAAAGCATTGAGTCTGTACAATGATTTAATTAAAAAAAAAAGATTTGGTCTCCTTAAAAGCTACAGAACCCAAAAAAGGAGATTTTAATTTTTTTATCTGTTTGTTTGAGCATCACGTAAAAACTACTGAACGGGTTTTGATCGTGTCTTCATTATTGTATAGCTAACTATCCAGAAGGAAAACTGGTACATGTTTCATCTTCATACGACGCAAGGAAGTTGAGTTATAGAGGAAAATGAAAAAATGACAGTAGAATTACTCAAAAACTACGGGATGTAATTTGATCCGTGAAATCCATCATGTCAGTGCTTTTACAGGTGTTAAAAATCTTTTACAGCTGCTTAGTCCAAACGGTACGTAATAAAGCTAGTACATATGGATGCAATTCGCCAACAGTGGCTAAATGAGAAAAGCGTAAACAGTGTGTGTTATGTGCTTTAGAATATATAGATACGTGTTTATATATCCAACAGTGGAGACAGGCTGATGGTATGGTAAAATGTGATATCTGCTTCTTGTTTATGTAAATATAACATGAGGGTAGACAAATACGGTTGATTACTGTCGCCCTTTTATTGCAGCAATCATCATTAGTCTGTATACACAGTGTAATGTGTTTACATTTGTGTGAGTGGGGCTTGAAGATTATCATTTGACGATTCGATACAATTTCAAATAGCGACTTCCATTGTCTAATATATAGAATATAAAGAAGGAAGTTATATGGTTTTTGCATATTGATTATATTAATGATTCATACGTGATATGAGTTGACGCGGTAACAACATTGCCACACGAGAAAATTTTCAAATACTTAATTAATAAATTAATTTCTTAAATTAACTCTCTGATTTTGTTACTCTGTACTACGAAATGCAACGGCGTAAACATCATTCATAAACAGCTGTTAATCGAACCACTACCATTAGATAGCTGTATCTATGTAAGTCGATGCGAAAGAGTGATTTGTGTGAAATAAAAACGCTGAATTTTAGTGGAACAATATTCGTTAGTTTTCACGAAACTAATTCGATGTTAAAAGTGTGCAGGTATTTCTTATTTGAACTCTGTATATATTCGAAAATTAGAATTCAATTTTTGTTTAAATATGAACGAAAATATTTAAGTAGTTTGATTTAATTATGTAATTGTCGTAATATAGAGAAAGTAGATGCAGAGTAGAAAATGTATGAATTTTCTTATTTCACAACATTACTGCAATCCAACAGCCACTGGGTGCAGTCGACTGGTCTCGTTTAACCCCTCAAGACTACCAGTAGTGACGTATTTCACCCATGTAGGTACGTACGTGTTTCAGTAGTGAGTGAGATATGCCGGAGCCCATTCTCATTCCATCCCATCCCATCTTCCTATTTTCACAACCCTTTCTCCATTCCAGGGGCGTGCCAACATTTGTAATTCTGGACTGATGTCGACATGTATCGCGAATGTCCACGGCCGACCGTATCCACTTACCACCAGGTGGACTGTATGCTCGTCTGTCGCCTTCGTTCTTTAAAATGTGTTTCAAAACAGTTCTAAGGCAAGAAGTTTCTAATGTACGGAGTTCACAATAAATTGCAAGACCAAATAATGGTTGACCACGAATCAAGAGAGGGAACAATTAAACGATACATCTCAATGTATAAATATTTAGGATTCCTACCAGCTCGATACGAGCACTCTGGAAAGATATCGTTTAATAGGACTGCATTGTGTTTGATGTGGTGTGCGGTGGTGACTAAAGGTGAGTGAGTGACTGTGTTTTATAACTCTCCTTAGCATAGTGTAGCTAAGTACAATACGCAAAATGACTACCACCCGAAAAATGTACGACACGCAAAATGTGCAAATAATTACCACCCGAAAAATGTACGACATGCGACATGTTCAAATTGCTACCACCCGCAAAATTTGCATACTTCTAAGATTTGTAGTAATTCTGCAGCATGATAATGTACAAAGGACAAACTGTGTACAAACTTCTCATGACCAACGATAACTAGGTGTAAAGCATTGGTCCACCCTGTGTTTGCATAATTACATACTTTTGCGTTCGTAAACGAATTATTACGGTGTTATTAAAATTCGTATTCGTTTCCTTAACTGAATGAATAGGTTTGTACTACTATGCTATATTTACGGTTGGCTCTACCTAACCAATTATTGAATAAGTTGATAACGAGCTGCAAAGGAGTTTGTAATTGTGCGAACGCTCGATTGGCCGATGCTATAGGTAGTTGTTGTCGTTCTCAATCCGCGAAGCTTACCTACTCGTAGAGCGAATTGTTGGAAACAAGACAATAAATGAGGAAACATTAAAACAGACCCGGTCTAATTGTAACACCACGAATCGTTAATTTACCCGTGCCTGCTGCCGTCCTAACTAAAAGTGCAGTAACTACCTTAATACGGATGAAAAACGTAAACAAATTTTTTTTTGTATCTCTCAAAGTATAGAAGCTACCATGTTACGTATATAACTTATGTTTCCTGAAAGGGTAGAATATTGAGTTTAAATATTTAAACGCGGGTAAGATTGAATTGTAGTTTTGTTTTGCTGATTACGTATTATGTACATAATTCGATTTTGACAAAAACACTAGTTACTGTACTTTTAGTTAAGACGACAGCCTGGGTTCCTGAACGTGTATGTATCGCTCTTGACAATCTGAAACATACTGCATCTCTTTCTGTGTTAAGCCAGGTCCACATTTGTATTATTTCACCGTTGTTTTTCACCGAGTCGTATCCGCGACGTGTTGCATAAACATAGATACGGACTTGTTTTGATACGTTACAAGATACGTAGTCGGTCGCCTGATCCAGATTTTCGCTCCGTCGATGTTGGACCTAATCGTGTCTCCGACTAATCGGCAATCATCTGGAATCGGCAAAATGCAATGGGATAACCAGAAAACGATCAAGTTTATCGATATGCATCGAACCAGGGAAGTTCTGTGGAAACTGGATTATAAAAATTACTATAACAAAAATCTCAAGAAGGATTTATGGGATCATTGGAAATGGAATGCAAAGTGTCAATGAAATGGTGGGGAAATGATACCATGATAGACGGTGATGATATGGGGGTAAAAGTGCGTCCATACCTTGATACACTTCAAGATACATGTCGCCGATACAATAGATACGGTGTACGCTACAGTGAAATGATACAAATGTATACCTGGCTTTGACGTCTGTATCTTAAATCAGTATTACGAGTTTACCGTATTAAATCAAATCAGTATTTGTACTTTATCTCTTCAGCACTCTGGCAAATCTACTTTTTTCTGTTTGTTCAAATTCCACAAAACTGGGGCATATATCTACTACATGCGCTGTATGTATGGCATACGATGTTGTTCACTGTATTTCTGTTTACGTCTAGAAGAAGGGTCCGTATGACGAATGAAGTTGTGAAAGAAATTAGAAAAGTAAGTATTTTAAAACTTATTACTAAATTTAAAGAAGTTGTGGGCTATTGGTTCGAATATGGCTCTCACGCGTTCTATACTGATTAATCGACAAAACAAACATTTTTACCAACTTACTGCAGCGCCATCTAGGCTAAAACTAAAGATAGGCGGAATATAAATACAACACACACAATGGTGTGACGCACAATGGCCACACTCAATGGCCCACACTAGGATTCCCTGTATCGTGGGTCCAGAGACACGCAAAGACAAACACACCCAGACCCGAACAAACATGAAATATAACAAATATAAAGCTGTAACTGAATAAAATCAATTTATTGCTAGCTTTAAGCCGACTAAAAAAATGATTTATCTAGATACATGACTTGGGAGATGGGATGGGAATATAAAACCTGGGAAAGAGAAGGGACGGGAGAGGAGGCAAGAGGTGTGAAAGAAGGAAAGGAGTGCAATTGATATATATTGTATTAATACATTGCACCAGTTAAATCCCAGATAAACCCTCCAGTGATTTATCAGTGGAGGCGTGTGTTACACAGTGGGACGTTATAGTAATACAGGCATCAGCCTAAATGTACTTGTAACAACTAATACAAGTATTGCAGCAGTAGTATCAGCAGTAATTTATAACAGCTTGTTTATCTTTCAGATTGACGAGTTATTCAATTTCTCGTGGTCAGCAAATCAATACAATACCACGTTAGCGATTTTATTCGGGACTTCGTGGCTTATGTTGGTACCTACTGTGGTTTATGATACATACTATATTTGGATTCTTCCAATAAGTAAGTCATTATTATACTCACACCAACATTTATTTTGTTGAAAGAAGGTAGCAGACCACCATACAGTTCACCCGGTGGTAAGTGTATACTGTCGCCCGTGGACCCTGGCGGTACATGCCAACATTAGTCCGAAACGACAGACTTTGGCACGCCCCCGGATGCGCTGCGTACCTTTGCTGATGTAACCATGAATTTGGAGAAAGGGAAATGGGAAGAGATAGGGCAGGATGGGATGGGATGGGAATGGTCTCTGGCATATCTCACTCACCAGCGAAACACGTACGTACATAAATACACATCCATGTACACAGATAGTATTAGTATTAGTTAAGTTTCAGTATTAGTTATCACAGTAATAATTTCAGTATTAGTGCCATGTGGTGTCGGCCGGCTATAAAATTTGTAAAATCTGTAAACCACATTTATGCAAAGAAATTGATTTGATTGATAGAATAGCACCACCCCATTTCTTCCCGCGGGTATTGTAAAAGGCGACTAAAGCATAACAAAGCTGCTATCTCAAGCCCTGAGGAACTACACCATCTCTAAAAGGATGGACTCGCCAACCCGCTTGGCCAGCGTGTCGTTTTAAAGTCATACATCCCTCATGCACAAGACAATGTGTATGAAAGGGCTGGTTGCATTGCATTGCATTATACAATATAATCTGTTTTATATCTCTATTGTTTCTTTTGTTATATGTATATTATATGTGAGTTTATGTATGTCGATTTGGGCGATAATCCACTACACAGGCCCAGTGCGGATATCACAAATGCTTCAAAATTATTTTCGAGCATGTATGTTTCCTGCTTAGCGCGAAACGTCATCCTGCCAGGTGGACAGATGACTTAAAGAAAATCGCCGGTAGTGGCAGAATGACAAGAGCGACAGACCAAGTGTGATGGCGTGCTTTGGAACAGGCCTATATCCAACAGTGGAGAGACACAGCCAGATAGTATTAGTAGGGTTTACTTACAATATTTTCCTTCATCATCGAGTAACTGACAAGTCGAGAACTACCACAGCCCTTGATAGGTTATAAGTTATAATCAGTGGTGTTAAACCACCGATCAACCAAAATACAGAGATGTACCATTAATATTCTAAAAGTGAAGCTATTGCTAGGCGGTTAAATTCATCTCCTTTCAATTCAGTCGGTCATTTGGCGGCAAAAAAAATACCAATAACTTGTTTTTGATAGTTTAACTTTTTTTTAATGAAAATTACAATATTGTTTTATATAACGGTGTTGTCAATAGAATAAAACTATAGAAAAGTGTTAGAAAGATCGAATTAAGTGAAAAACAAAACATAATTACCTATATAAACTGAAATTATATTAATTGTGCACGACAGAATAGTGAATAGTGAAAGTGCGGTGCCTATATACCTATGTGTACAATATAAAATCAGTGCGCGAAATATGTACGTGCTAACATCACACATTTCGGAGGAAAAGAGGGCCGTCTAAACAGAGTTCCGCAAACAGTAAAGTTTAAGCAGCGGAATTTTGGTCAAGAGTGAAATTCACGTGCCCTTCCTCCGAAATAATAAAATGTTAACACATACATTACCGTTATCATAAGATGTCGATATTATGTATAAAATGAATAGAATATTAATATTATGTAAGATGTAAAATGTTTAGTTAAGGATTATGTGTTATATTATTGTTTCTTTACCTTTACATTTTATAATTTGTTTATGTACGATTTGCTTGTGTTTTATATGTCTTATTCTCGCTCTCCGAAGTGCTAGGATACCTAGGTTATAAGTCAGGGAATTAGAATAAGGTTTAAAATAAAGACTACCGCCCGCAGTGTGTTTTATTTAGGATAAGTTCTAGAACAAAAAGTTGCGGGCTAGGTGGCGTAGTTCCGGTATCGGCGCCACTGAAAAGCCGTACACCCTCGGTCCTCCCACACCTCTTGCTACTCACAGAGGGAGGGAGGGAAGATAAGAAAAAGGAAATTAAAAGGGAAAATACCTAAACTTCGCCACCGAAAATAGTCTTTATCCTCCGTGCAATAAGAGGACCGACCCAGATAAATAAGACTTGTAACCTAGATATTATGTACAAAAGTGGAGAGCGAATAGCAATAAATCTTCCTCAGGGAACGGGGGGATCGCTGGGGCAGCAAACTTCTATAAAAAGGGAAAGGCCTAACAGCCAGCAAGCCAGTTCGTCCTCAGCACTTGTATAGTAAGAAACCTAAGAAGAAAAGTGAGCTTGCTGCCCGTTGCCGCTCCCTCCGCACCCCTGTGTTTTAATGTAAACCAGAGCAGCGTTTTATTTCCGTATTCACCCCAACATCTGATCTGCCGAGATCCCTGCACCAACATCAAGACCGGCAAAGCCTAAATCCCTACACCCCCCGTTAAAGCCACGACGTGTGACCTGCAACATTGGCCTTCGACCGCGATCAACGTGCAACTCTAACATCTGGTTCTTAGCCGGATTGCTGAGCCAACACGCTGATCGCCAAATCGGCGTCCACCTTTAACATTAATGTTGTAGCACAAATTTCGCGAAACGGTTTTTTAGAAAAATGTCACTTGCTCGGCGGTGAAGGAAAACATAGTGAGGAAATGTGAAAAAAATCTTGAGTATGTGATCCACCAATCCCGCACTGGGCCCGTCGCGTGGTGGATTACGGCCCGTAATCCCCAGTGATTTACTAGGGGAGACTTGTACCCTACAGTGGAACGTTATAGGCTGATACAAGTGCAAGTACATTTAGTGGTAAATGTGTAGCTTAATTTACTTTAAGTGTTTAAATATAGCAAGGGCTTTTAAAAATGTAGTTATTATTACTTCTTGTTAATCGTAACAGTAACATTATATTTATACCCATAACAGTAACATTCATTATATTATATTATATTATCACTCATGCACACAGTTTTATGATAAATAATTATCCATCTATGTATTTTGCTTGATCTGTGTGTTAAAAATGTCTCATTTATTTCAAGTTTATTTGTTTCAAGATAATATGTGGGTGAAGACCGAGGAGTTAATCGCCGAAGTATCGCGAGTAATGATATGCGGATTCCAATGGTCGTTTGGCACCCAAATAGCGTGGTTGTTGTTGAGATTGAGCAAAGTTCACGAAAAGCTGAGGCGTGTGCAGGAATTGCAGTTGAACGGTGAGAAAATTGGAAGCGTTGTAACCGATGGTTCATGGATATCCAGCAGTGAAGAGACATAGGCTTGTACTTGCTGTATAATGAATGATTGAATTATTAAGTATTAAAGAAAATTCTCGATCACGGGAAGTAGAAGCTAGGACAAGAAATATATGACGTTATTCTCTTTTTAATACTGTTCTGTGATTTTTATAATACATGTATTATTTTATTCCAGAACAATGAGACGGTATCATTTATAATTATTTTTATACTTTTAATAACAAATACGTGCAGCCCCTTAACAAGGAATTTCTATCGTTAAAACTAACAAACTTTGTTTAATGACTTTTTTCCGAACTTAATATTATTCTCAAAAGAGTTAAATTTATTAATGAAGTAATGATTTTTTTAATGATTTTGGTACCCTGTTACCTGTAACAGTACACGAACGGCGACGCCCATCCATAAACAGCTGTTAATCGAACCGTTACAATTAAATACTTATATCTATTTTAAAAATCAGTGTGAGCGTACGTACGCGTTGCAAGTGAGTGTTTTTTTTATAAAAAAATGCTGCATTTTAAGAAGTCGTAGAACAAAAGTTGTTAATTTTAACATTGAATAAGGTAAATGTATCTATATAAATAAGGGTGTAAGAGATTTCGATCACCATCACACGGGACCCGAGCCATGACCTTCTGCAAGCGGAAGCTAGCCTGCTAAATAACGGACGGAGCTCTGACGACCGATCAATGGCGGTTTAACCATTCCATTTGCTGGATCTTAAATACCAGAGGCCGGTGACGAGCAGTAGCGTCACCGGTGCGAGAGGCACAGCACTGCGATTACCAACTCGCCTGCCCAGCGTGATGATTAGGGCATAGACCTCCCAATTTAAACACGAAATACACGATGGCCCCCAGTCCCCGGCGGCCCTACTATGGCAACGGCTACGATAACGGTGCGATGCGAAGGATGCGAAGAATCCCCGTGTTCGGTTAGGCTTGTAAAAACCGACTACTGTACCTGGTTGAATATAACACATGGATTCTGATGCATGACGAAAATGCAGTTACAAACCGAGCTGGATAGGATAAGCTTTGACATTCTTGGGTTATCGGAAGTCCAGAGAGAGGGAGAGGACACGATGACCTTTGAATCTGGAAATCTATTCTACTACCGGCATGGTGACCAACCATCCCAAGGTGGTGTCGGTTTTCTCATTAACAAGGTCCTCGTTAACAACGTTGTGAAAGTATCTGCTGTGTCGCCGCGGGTGTAGTGTCTTGTGCTCAGGTTAGCTAAAAACTACCTTTTAAAGATTGTGCAAGTATACTCTCACGTCTACACACGCGGATGACGAAGCCGAGGCGCTTTATGATATCAAGATCAAGAGCCCTGAATCAGACTGTCAAGACTCAATTCAGTGTTGTTATTGGGGATTTCAATGCTAAAGTGGGAAGTTTGAAGAAAGGATTTTTTTTGATGAACTCTTTCTTTAAAAAGAAACCCCTTAGGAAGTGGACCTGGCAAAGCACAGACGGTAGGACACTAAACGAAATTTACTTCATGTTTAGAGATGTTAGAGTGATCAACAGGTTAAATACCGGAAGCGATCACCGACCTGTACGTGAAACTCAAAATATCTACTATATGTCGGAAAGGTCTGTTTTGATGAAGGCCGATCTTCGTCTCCCACCACCTCAAAATGTGTTAGGCTCCAATAAGTTTCAGTTGGAACTCCAGAATCAATTCAATGCACTGGAAATCACGGCTAATGTTGACTGATGACCGATGACTAGGTGAGAATGATCCGAGAAATAAGCTATAAATATTTTAAAGACTCCAAACTCTCAAGCGAGACTTGATCTCATGGAACTGAGGCGAAAGAGAGTTTCTCTTACTGCTTTGCCAGATCGACAACTCAATAAAAAAGTCCCGACTACCGAGGCTGATACGCCGTGACCTTCGTCTTTGCAATACAAAACGAATTGGGGCGACGATAGAGAGAAATAACGGTTCTTGAGACTTTGTTCTCTTGGGCGCAGTCATTTGGCGATGCTTAAAATGGATAGTGCTAAAACTCTTTCTCCGAGACCATAGATCTTCGCAGATGGTGAGAAGTTTTATGGCAATGGGCGGGTCATATTTGCCGCAGGATCTATGGCCGATGGGGTAGACGAATGGAGGCAACACACCGGAAATCGCAGTGTGGGACTTCCTCCGACCCTGTGGACCAACGAAGATATTCGCCGGTGGTGGTTGGATGAGAAGAGCCGAGGATAGTGTGTGGTGGCGAGCCAAGGTAGAGGTCTACATCCAGCAGTGGAGGCTGGTGGTATGGTACAATAGTAGCGATCGCTCCCTATTATTTAGTCTAAGTTAGCATAGAGTAGACGTTAATCTGCTTGATTGGTGCACGTACGCAATGCACGCAAACGCTCATTTCTCTTTCAAATATGATGAAATAAATACCCTCTACATTCTCACACAAATGAAGCCACGCAAGCTGGAAGAATATTTGTATTAATTAATTAATTTTATTATTAGCTCTAACTTATTCTTTATACAAAAACAGATGAGAAAACAATCGAGTCCACAATAAAATTGTTGCGCACAAGTCGCCTTTTGTGCAGGAATATGATGAACGAGTGGGTATTTGCAGTCGCTGTGGACGTCGTCAGGTTAATGATAGGTTTAACAGCGATGGTGTTCTTTACCACACTCGATATAGGTAATGATATATGTACCTAAATAACGTCACACCAACTCACACTTTAGTTCTTAAAAAATGTAGGTACTTCCTACTTGACAAGACTATCACGTCCTTACCAACGAAGTTGCCATTTTTACACACTTGTATCAATCAACTTTTAATGTCCCACTGCAAGATACAGGCCTCCGTGGAAAATCACTGGGGGATTTCGGGCTGTAATCTACCACGCGGGCCCAGTGCCGATTGGTTATGTTTTTCTCTCACCGCCGAACTAGTGACAGTTTAAAAAATACCAATCACACTGGCTGCACTGAATTTGGATATCTTTGGTTTGACTTGGAATTCCGAATTCAAATATATTTTAATTTAAAGCTATTCTTTTTCAAAATCAGCAATTTATTTGTTTTTCTGTTGACTGTTATTTCTCGAATATTTTCGTTTGCGCAGAGATTTGTTTGTTTGTGTCAGTGTACTAAATGAATAAAAATAGTGAAAAAAGTGTAATTAATAAAAATAATAACGTTTCATTGTGGATGAAACAAAAACAAACTAGGAAATTATATTGAAAACATTACTTTATTAAAGTATATTGGATTTTTCAGTGGGCCTACAATTGGGAGATGTCATGAAAAATTTAACATGGATATTTGCAAATTTTTACAATTTCATTGCTTTTCTAAAAGTTTTCGACAATTTGGAACATGAGGTAAATTAGTGGTATCACTAAGGCCTTTATCACACTGGCGATTTGCGAGCGTGTTTCCAGCGAGGCTGTTCGTGAACATGCTCTCAGCAAGTTTCCCGCGAGTGCGTAACAAGCTCGCGATGGTGACGCCGCGTTCTCTCGACATTCTCTTCTCTTTCACACACAGTCACTCGTATTCTCTCGCACACACGGCGAGCTCGTTGCTCTCAAGCGGTAAGCTGGCTGTGGCGAGCACGTTCACATATCGTCTCGCTAGAAACACGCTCGCAAATCGCCTGTGTGATGACGCCCTAAGAATTTTCAGTTACAAAAATGTAGATATATATGACGTTATTTGGGAAAAGGGCCTTTATTGTTTGAACCGACAATAAGGTCTAGTTTCCCAAATATTGAGTTTTAATAAAGCAAAAATAACACTATTTTACTGAAACTTATTCTCAGTAAACCTATTATCACTTTACTGAGTGTCTCGCTAATTTACTTAGAGACAGAGACTTTAAATTTGTTAAGTACGAAGAAAACTCGAAAACTGGCACAATGTGCTAATTGCGTTATTGCCATAAAAGAAAAGAAAAAAATGGTATGGATCTGGCGATTTGTGCTAAGACGTACTTACTTACGACGAAGTATTTGTACTTGCATTAGTCTATAACGACCCACTGCAGCGCACAGGCCTCCCCTAGTAAATCATCGGGGCGTTTCGGGCCGTAATCCTCCATGCGGACCCAGTATGTATTGGTGGATTACATACTCCAGATATTTTTTATTTGTGAAGCATGCGGGTTTGTTCACGATGTTTTCCTTCACCGCCGAGCTAGTGACAATTTAAAGAAAAACAGAACAATAATATTTTTAATGCCTTTTTTCAGTGGTTACAAACATTACAAACTCTAAAAAGTGTAATAGTGAACATACAAAAGTACAGTTCAACTGAAAGCCAAGGAATGCTTACGAGGAGAGAACGTGCTATTTCGCTGCTTAATATTGCCCCTCTTCGTTTCAAATGTTTTCAAAACATTTTTTTGAACACAAAAATGATAATAATTGTAAGTTAGTAAGAAATAAGCGTAAAATTCCATTTATTTCTAATAATCAAACATAACAGTCGAACGAAAACAAGTGTGGGTACAGATACCCACGTGAGCTTTGAAATAACGTAAAGCTCATAATTGGGTCCTCAGTATTCAGAGTAGAATCGATTATGAGCTTTACCAGTTTTTGTAATAACTTTTTTTTATTACTTTCTGTTCATTTCTATATCTCATATTCTAAGCGCGATTGCGTACTATGACCGCTACCCGGCTCGCGCGCATCGCCTAGGCGCCCGGTCATTTCCCTGTCTAAGTATCGTCACGTAAAAAGAGCGCTGGACGTCTGTGAAAGGGATGAGTCCGCGTATCGGTACAGTTGCGCACGAATTTACTTATTGTTTTATATATTATATTTCAATACTTTAGAGTAAAGGTTTGTTTGAAACCAAAAAAGTAAGTTTAGTAATATATATTTATAATATATATACTAACAAATATGAGCATGTTTGTCTGCATGAAGAAAATAAAATATAAAAAAATATAATTTTTAATATGATATATGCCTTTTGTTTACGATGCGCACACTAGGCGCGCACCTGCCTCGCGTTACGCGAAAGCAGCCCGAGGAATGTGCACTCGGGTCCAACTGTAGACTTACTCAATATATCCACCAAAATGGTGGGTAAGCACAATAATCAACAATTTACACAATTTAAAGGTCTCACTTACCCCAGGTGGTTTTGCCCACACACAAATCTGGAAAGTGTACCTACGCTAGTCCCTACTAGACGTGACCTATCTTAGTGTGATTGAATAAATACATACATTCACAATAGATACTTGTGTAGTAATCCAAGTCTCGTTCCGTGGTGAGCCGGTGGCCGCTATAGCTCCGCAACTCACACACGGCAGTAAAATCACCTCGAGATATCACTCCAAATACCACAAGCACAATCACAATCACCAAGTCCAACCAACACTCTCGCGTGGCTCCAGGAGATCCGCGTGCAAGTCCAGTTAATAGGCGCGAATCCCAAAATCAACTGCCCGAGGCCGCGATGTGAACTTAACTCCCAAAACACTCGCGTGGCACAGGATATCAGCGAACAAGACCTATTACTAGGCGCGAATAACAAAATCAACTGTCCGAGGCCGCGGTGTGAATTTATCTCAATTTAACTCTGCTCGCCGCCGAGCGCGTGTTACTACTCAAAAATATCAAACCGCCTTCAATATGGCGGGGATAAAAAAATGTTGCTTCGAAATAATCAATGTGGTAAGCGGGATAATGTCGCGACGGCCCGCTTCAAAATAGAATCGCCCACCAAGACCTCGGCTAACCTGGGAACACCATCAGAGCCCGGAAAAAGCTTAACAATGCGCCCCCGGCGCCAACACAAGGGCGGTAGGTTAGCATCTTTAACCAACACGAGGTCCCCAACCTTCGGCGGATTCGTTTTGTCCGTCCACTTGACGCGTTGCTGCAGAGTGTGCAAATATTCAAGGTGCCAGCGTTTCCAGAAACTCTGAGTGAGTTGCTGGAGCAATTGAAAACGCGACAAACGATAACTGGGCACATCAGTCCAAGGGTACTCTGGCAGAGCGACAAATGGCTGACCAATCAAAAAATGGCCCGGCGTTAGGGCTTCCAAATCATTCGGATCCGACGAAAGTGGGCATAGCGGTCGAGAGTTGAGGACGGCCTCAACTTTCGCAAACACGGTCGCGAGTTCCTCAAATGTGAGAATCGTCTCACCAATAACGCGCCTCAAATGGGTCTTTGCCGATTTAACTACGGCCTCAAAAATTCCACCCCAGTGCGGACAAACTGGCGGATCGAAGCGCCAGGTTATCCCACGGAGGGCCATCTCGCGCCCCAAATTCATTTTCTGCTCTTCAAGAAACTCATACACATCCCTTAAGTAGTTATTGGCCCCCTGAAAATTAGTTCCGTTGTCGGACCTAATCAAGGTAGGGAGTCCCCTACGAGATACAAATCGGCTGAGGGCCGCTACGAAGGCTACTGTGGAGAGAGCAGACACAACTTCCAAGTGTGTGGCCTTAGTAGACAGGCACACAAAAACACACAAATAAGCCTTTACGGATTTGGCATTACGAAGCTGAGATGACTTGACCAAAAAAGGGCCAGCAAAATCCGTACCAACTGTGGCAAAGGGTCTAGACTCAGAGACTCGGTCCGCGGGCAAATCGCCCATCTGGGGTTGCATGGTAGAAGCTTTAGTTCTGTAACAAGACATGCAACGAAAAATGACTCCCCGGACGAGTCGTCTAGCCGACAAAATCCAAAATTCGCGTTGCAAAATCGCCAACAGTGCGTTACAGCCTGCATGGGAGTTCTTGAGGTGTTGGCGATCCATCGCCAGCAACCGCACCAAATGTCCATCTTTCGGCAAGAGAAGAGGATGACGGACACCATGAGGCAAATTGGCATGTCTAAGCCGACCTCCCACGCGCAGTAGACCCGAAGGATCCACAAAGGGATTCAATCGCACAATAGCGCCTTTTAATTTAGCGGGACCTTCCTTCATAGATTTTAACTCTGAAGCGAAGCTAACAGACTGTACTACGCGAATCCAACTCAATAGCGCTTCATGTCGTTCCTCAGACGAGATGAAGGCTGACAACAATTTATTCTGTGGGTTTTTAACATTGTGACGCCAATGTCTAACCCAAGATGTCACATTCAAAAGTTTATCCAGTGAGCTGTACCTGGCCAGCAAAACATCGGGATCACATGATGATTCCGCTGCTTGGCCGCTCCCGGCACCATCGGCCACTGGTAAACTTACAAAGCCTATCGCAGGCTGCACTAGAGTGATCCGTGAGGCCGGCCAAATTGACACTGGTCCCTTCAGCCAGTCCGGATCCCACCACAACGGATGTCCAATAATCTCTAGGGCTGAGCACCCACGTGATGCACAGTCAGCTGGGTTTATATCGCCAGGGACATGTCGCCAAATCAATCGAGCTTGCGACGCCTGGATCTGGGAAACACGGTTCGCCACAAACACCTCCAAGGTGTGAACAGAAGCTCGCAACCAACAAAGCACAATTTGACTGTCTGTCCATGCAAAGACGTCTACTAACTCTACGGAACGCCCTAGAGTAGCGACGACATGATTTAAGAGATGAGTCAAGAGAGTGGCGCCTGACAATTCTAGCTTCGGTATTGTCATACGCGAGCGAATAGGCGCAACTTGCTCTTTGCTAGAACCGGCGAGACCAAAACATGTCCAGCAGCATCCACTGTGCATAGATAAACAACCGCTGCATACCCTCGCTCGGAAGCATCACAAAAGCCATGAAGGCTAGCTCTATATTTTCCAGACGGAAGGAAACGTCTGGGCAAGGAAACCCGATTAAGAGCTGGGAGGGATGACACAAACTCTAGCCATTCCAACAATAACTCTCCATGAAGAGGCTCTAGGCCTGGTACAGCACCTGAAGGTCGATGACAGCACCTACTCGACAGCCATGGACTTGTTAAAGCGCCGTTACCACAACGTGCGCCTTTTGGCTGACACCCATGTGGGACAAATTTTGAACCTGCCTTAAGTGTTGGTTGGACTTGGTGATTGTGATTGTGCTTGTGGTATTTGGAGTGATATCTCGAGGTGATTTTACTGCCGTGTGTGAGTTGCGGAGCTATAGCGGCCACCGGCTCACCACGGAACGAGACTTGGATTACTACACAAGTATCTATTGTGAATGTATGTATTTATTCAATCACACTAAGATAGGTCACGTCTAGTAGGGACTAGCGTAGGTACACTTTCCAGATTTGTGTGTGGGCAAAACCACCTGGGGTAAGTGAGACCTTTAAATTGTGTAAATTGTTGATTATTGTGCTTACCCACCATTTTGGTGGATATATTGAGTAAGTTTATTACATTTGGGCCCGAGTGCACATTCCTCGGGCTGCTTTCGCGTAACACGAGGCAGGTGCGCGCCTAGTGTGCGCATCGTAAACACCTTTTGTTTTTACCAGGAGTTCGAAAAACTGTGAGTAATTCGGAATCTCTTGCATCTTTTACAATTCGTCTCACAGTGGCCTCAGAAGTATGCGTTGCCGCTGCGGTCCGTTCCATACATTGTTTTAAATTAATTACCTCGCTATTATCAGCCTCTGTTTTCATAAATCAATATACGTTGTAAACCATTTTTCTTTCTTTTCTATGCAAAACCATCTTGTAATATTCGTAATTAACAAAAACTTTTGTGTGCGACTGTACTTTGGGAGCGAACGAAACGTCGACTGAACGCGGGAAGCAAAGGTCGACTGACGAATCAACGGCGCGCTACGCGACGGCACTGACATGATTTATCATAGATATAAATGTTTTCTATTCTAAAGACTGCATAATGGTTAATTATTATTGTTATCGTTTCCTTAGATTAGCTAATTATAATTTATGTTAATAATATTAAGCATGTATATAGTTATTAGTTTGTAATAGGCGTTGTAGTCTGACAAACATGTTCTTTGTTATGTTAGTTTAGCCTAGGGGTTGACACTGGGTTTTAAACTTATGTATATTTTTATATTAATAAAGACATTTTAAAAACAAAACTGACATGGCGTGTAAGTAATCCCCCCGTCGCGACTCATCTCGTACCACAAAATAGATCGATAAATCGCTTACTGCGCGGGTTGACCGTTAGCCCTCCTTTTACGTGAAACGATATATACCGAGTAATGAGAGTTACAAACGTTTTAGATAGAACAACAAAACTTTACATGTTTGTAACTTTTGATTTATTCCCTAAAATAAATATACTTTTCCGTAGAACGGTTTTATATATTTTAAATTAGTTGACATGTTTAAGGTTTTGCCTTATTTCAGTCATACGTTGTATAAATTGGCACCTGCGAATACCACGGATCACCTAAATTGTAGGATCACCTAGTGGTATTAAATAGGACTCTAGAGATTTAAATATTAATTAATATCTAGTTTACATTTTTCAGATGGCCGGAATCAGCGTCAATTATTTACTTTTCTTCATTCAATTACAATATAAGTTGATATAAAATATACTAATTAACACTAAAATTATTAATTTTTCAATTCATTTAGTAGGTACATCATTATATTGTCATTAGGGTTAAATCGTTGTTTTAAGTAAAGAATGACGTGTGAATAAACAAATGAATGATAAAGTATTCTTAATGAATGTGAATGTAAATAGACTCTGCCTTCTAAAAGTACAGTACAGTTTTCTAATAAAAAAGGGACATTACAACCAATTTCAGTCACTACATGATTAAATTCTTTGAATGACAACGAAGAAATATTGTTTATAATATATATTAAAATCATACATACGATCATAGAGCATAGACTGTACATTTCATGATATATTTTTATATTATATTATGTATTGTATGATTAAATTTATTTATTAATCTAATAATAAAATTACATCCTATGTGAAATTACAAGTATAAATTACAAATTACAATAAAGTACAATTTTATTAAGCAAGTAGAACTGTTAAATAAAATAACTATGAAGAATTTGGATATGAAAAACAACATCTTTGGTGTGTCTGGAGCTCTTCGCGTTCTGACGTTGTTTGGAATAAGCTGCCTTACACTAAGTAATTCGAACACAAAGTATGTGGTGAAGCATTCGAGGATTATCTCCATTTACGTACTGCTCTTTAATTTGATTATCTGTAAGTATCTATTTTTGTGACTATAAAAAATCTTATTTATTTTGTTACAATTTTTGGTTGTTTCTGTTATTTTGGAAACAAACAGTCACGTGGCCTCAAGACAGAAATATAAGTATGATTTATTTCTTTTATTTTTATTTCAGAAATGTAGAAATTCTTTTATCCTAAAAAAATATTAGTTTTTCCAAAGAGTGGGTCCCTTTGGAAAAACTAATAAAATAGAACTTTTAAAATCAAGTACACGCGGACGAAATCGCCAGCGAATGCTAGAATTTTATCTGTGTTCTGTTTGTTTCAGTGTTTGCCTATATTTGGTCTCTATACACAATGTTTGGTTTTGTGGAGAGCAAGAAGACCTCTTTCGAAACCTTATTTTTAATCGTGCTCAACTATGTCTTAGCAATTCCTGCGAAATTCAATAATTTCTTTAAGCCGAAAGTTTTTAATACATGTTTTGATGTATATTCTGCGGTAAGATTAAATATTTTTCTGTTTTGTATAGATGGTAAAAACATGCCTATATCTATGTGTATAAAAAATATATGTATGTATATATGTATGTATAAATATATTTAAATATATGTATAAATATATTTATATATATGTTTTATCTATATATATAAAAAAATTAAATCAATGTTAATAAAATGTTTTTTATAAATTAATGTTATTTTGGCTCAAGGTCATAAACGTTTGTTGAAAGTTAAGACTGAGGCACAGACTAAGATAAACCGAGACCGATTATTATTGACAGAGATAAATAAACGTTTTTAGACAAATCTTTGTCTTAGACCGAGTGTTTGGAAAATAACCTTTATGCAGACTGCATAAAGTCCCCAAAAAACGTCTCAGTTTAAGATAGAATCTTTTATTTGGCCCCACATTTATTAGCTTAGATCGAATGGTTTAACCTTCACGGAGTCCTTATGCAAACTACATAAGGTCTCTGTAAACACGACTTGGTTTAAAGTTGCCTGTTAATTTGGGACATTTCCTTAGATATAAGAATAAATAATAACTATTGTTTATTCTTTTGTTTATCTGGCGGTTGAAACTATTTTTGTACAAACTTTTCTGCTATAGAAAAAGTGGCAGACGACCGGGGGGCTCAGAAGATAGGAGGTCGTCACCGACTCCCAAGGATACCCGCAACACCAGGGGAGATGCGGGTGCGCGCCGACCGCGCACAATACTATTCAGTTTCCTTGAAAAAACCTATATCATAGCAATCGTAACTCAGTGTAAAAACATCAGTAGGCAGTTTATTCCATAGCATTCGGGTTCGCGGTAAAATGTGTGGAACACCGCACCGAGTCTATGTAGTAGCTCTTTGTCAAGGAAGTGCGAATGAACGGCCTCACTTTTTTGACATAACTCTGTAAACGTCAGTCTAGATAGAGTGTTTATTTATTAGGACCTTAATGGCCTAACGCTGTGTCTAGTTATAAGGACCTTGCCCCCCCTACTATGTGACTTCAAAGGAAGATAGAAAATCCATGTTTTTCATAACTTTTTTAATGTATTTTTTAATCCTTCCGTATTTCAGATTGATGACGTCATTGGTTCAAAAAGATGTTTCACTTCTGAAAAGATATCCTCAATTTTGCTATTATTTCATATTGTATATGTCCCCGTGACGTTTTATGTAAACCACTGCCTGCATTCAAAGAGTTTTGGTGTAGGTAAGAAATTTATTATTTTGTTTTTATTAAAAAAATTAAAGCTTGTTTTTGTAAAAAATATTATTGATCTTAAACAACAGACTTCATGTACACGACAGTGCACCAGCCAAGTTTGCAAACAACGTGGCGACAGACACTGTCATACACCTAAATAGGTTTTTTTTATACAGAAGATTTGGCAGACGGGCGGGCCACAAGGCGGTAAGTGGTCGCCGCCGACCATGGACACTTGCAACACCAGGGTTGTTGCGAGTGTGCCACTGACCTTACAGGGTCCTATTCACAGCTCTCTTAACTCTCTTCTAACACCTCCTGTCGTAGCTCAGTAGAAAAAGCTCAGTTGACCGTTCAGTCCACAATTTTCGGGTGCGCGGTAATGTCTTGAAGACCGTACTGCACGCAACATCTCCCTATCAAGGAAATGAAGTTACACCGCTTTTCGATGACTATATGTGGGATGGTAAAAATCCGAAGCTTCGTTTAATGCGTGTAGTTCGTGTAGGTGCTTGTAAATACACGAGCCAACTTCAGGCACTTCAGCGGAGGATCCTGGCGGTCCTTGGGAGAGGCTAAATCCAGCAGTGGACCTTCCAGCATCCAGACACGTATTCATGTAATATTTAATATGCATTTAATATTTAATTCTTTGTGATATATCCTTTCTCGCTCTAAAGCTGTTACTGATATGTTTATAGGGGATTATAATCTATAAAAAATTGACTTAACGCGTGTAACAATCGAATGTAGAGTTAGTACACCAAGCTCTGTTGTGTAGAAGGAATCGACAGTACAAGAATAAACCATTATAAGATGTCAAAGTGATTTAGTGTTCAGGTTTAGTGTATCTCTGTACGTATATTTTATAATTTATATATGTTTGTATATGTACATTTGTATAATACTTATAACATACAAATGGGTTTGAAGATAAGAGGTGTGAAGATGTAAGTGACCGAGCGGACAGTCGACGAATGGAAGGTGACCGGTGTGAAGTGAGTGCACGAGCCGATTGACTGAAAGGTGAGTGTTTGTTAGGTCAAACTGAAAATACGATTATATTCGTACGATACATTCGATTCCACCAGTGCATGATATAACTAAGATTTTAAACGGTATATGATTTTTGTTAAGTGTCAAATTGGCCAACACTGCTTGCGTCTGTTTGCGAGTTGTTCTATGTGGTTGCCCCAGTTGAAGGGAGTATCTATCATGAGAATTAAATATCGTTGGCTATCCACAAGTTCAATCAATTCACATTGATAGGTTTTAGTTGCCAGTTTGTGTGGGCATTCATGGCTATGTGAGACTAGTATCTACCTTATTATGAGCCGACCTGATATAAAGTAGTTGGCTAGACCATTCATGAGACCATTTGGCTAATTGGTCGAAAACTTGTTGCAGTTTACATATCGCCTTAATTATATCTCGTTCTGCGATTACTAGACATGTATCGTCTGCAAAGTTGTAAAAAGCGCTTTGATATGAAGTGAAGTGGTTCAATCACAGATCCTTGAGCAGTGCTATATTTGCCTATATAGCACATATCGCTAAAGCTGTTATTAAACTTTACATGGAAATTTGTGTACTGTAAGTAGTTTGCACACCACTTGTGTACAACTCACCCTTAATACCATTGTTGTTTAATTACTCTAAGTATTGATCATGGTCCAAAGTATCAAATGCTTTGGAGTAGTCAATGAATAGTACTAGGATATTTTTCTTATCGTTCAAATGTGTAACTACAACCAACTCTTCATTTATTATCTTCCTAACTTATTTAGTAATAGTTTGCAAGAGGTTTTCCATATCTACCGTCATTAGCTTACCTTCAGACGATTTGTTTGATTCTTCCTTATCTTCTGGTTCTTCATTAGGAATGATGATCGAAGATCGTCTCATTGTTTTTGAACACCGCGAGGAGCAGTTCCATTCAAAGTTGTTAGCGCCACGCAAAGCAGCGAGTTGTTTGGGAGATATCTTGGCACATTCAGTAGTTGCGTGTTCTTGACGTTCATATCTGCTGCACTGAATTCCAAGTGCTCTTCTAGACAGATTCTTGTCGCACACATTGCACTTAGCCATACTAACAATCACAAGCAGTCGGTAAACTAAGTTAAACAATTTAATTTGTAGATCGCAAACAGAGAGATGTTAACTCTTCGGCGTACAAGAGTAGAATGCTTTACACAATGGTTTAATCGCATGAAAAACTGTATCGATTGCCGCGGAGACACAGGTGTTGTTGTAAGACGTAGTAAGGTGTTAATTAACATTAGAAGAGTCGAAAATAAAGTAGTAAGGTGTTGAAGATATCAGTTTTATTTGGCTCAATACCCACCCACATATGCCATGCAATTATGCTACGAGTATGCATGCATTGGGTACCTATATTTAAGGAAATTTTACTGTTATCGCTTAAGTTATAATATGATATTTGAAATACTTCTCATCGTACCTCCCAATGTATCTCTCTGATCAACCCAAAGGTAGAGAATGCCTTAAGGCATTAAGCTCTCCTTTTATACGATAATTTGCAACAAAGTTTGTTAAATAAATAAAGGTTCTCATAAAATAAAATGCCAAGTGGAACTGTTGCAGACGATACTAACGAAAGTACAGATTGCCTTGCAGATATATTATACCACATATTTTGGTGCCTCCCACGTACACAACTGCAAGCTTTCCAGACTGCGTTCATGTATTTGCTACTACTGTTTACCTTTCGTCTGAATGCTTTAGCTGATTATTTGGAGGAGTGTTACGTGGAATATGAAGGTATGTTTATACTGTAGGTATCCGACGTCTACTGTATCAGTCTATACAGGATGTGTCATTGATTCTATTGATGATTCTGAGTTATGAAGTTATTAACTTGAAAATTATGCACATTTTTATGGAAAATAATAAATTAATGTAATTTTTGTTAAAGTCTGAAACTTCATGATTCTAAGTTAATTGACATTAATATTTTTTGATTTTGTTTTGCAATGAACTACAGGTTTTGAAATTTTGCTAATTTCTCATATCATACCATACCATTAGCCTATGTTTCTCTACTGCTCGATATAGGCATTTTCCAAGGCTCGCTATCATACACGATCTTAAGTCCACCTGTCCGGAGGTGTACCTCCTGCGGCAAACATGTCCTGTCCATTGTCACTTCAGTAATTCTTTAGCGAATCTCTTCATTTCGGATCTTATCCCGTAAAGAAACTCTGAAAAAAAGAAAGCGTAGATTTCTCTATAGCTCGTTAAGCGGCTTTGAACTTATGGATACAAACATATTTAATACAAACATGTTTCTTCCATTGAAATGGTTATCTATTAAAATGGCAATTCAAGTAAATATATATGCACGTAAATATGCACTTTTAGGTCTGCTTCTATCCTGCCGTATACAGGGGTTTGTTTATCCTAATCTCGCAACAATATATTTTATCACTTACATGTATGCATTCTTAATTATTTTTAAAATTGCCTTCAGAACATGAACAAAGCGACAAACGGAATTTGTTTGTGTCTGAAGAGTTCATTAAAACAGAGTTTCCGAAAGTGATTAAGGACCGTAAGTAGAATTTTTACCTTACCTCTTATTAACTCGCGGTTCATAGCTTCTTTTATAATAAGATAAAGTTCGGCCATATACTTACATCCTTCCTGGTAATTAAACAACTTTGAACGGTTTAAATCGCGTATATTTGACATTATTTATATCCCGACGTTTCGAACACTTTGCAGTGGACGTGGTCACGGGGTGACTAATTGATTTTATGACAAAGTTTTATGACTAAGTTAATAATGTCAAATATACGCGATTTAAACCGTTAAAGTTGTTTAATTGCTATGTATAGTAATCGCGAAAACCTAAGAAAATATTATCCTTCCTGGTGTTACAAGTGGATATCGGCGGTAGAAATTAAGTACCCACTTAATTTCTCACATACACTGTCACTTTAAAAAATCAGGGAAAAATCATCTGTTTACGTGTTCATCTGTTCAATATCAACTGCTAGACACGGGTCGTGTACATTGTCTTGTGCATGTGGGATAGGTCCATATGTGCATGTGTCAGCTGCTACAAGCGCTGAGGAAATATACCACCTCTAAAAGAGTGCACTAGACAATCCTTCGTGCACGAGACAATGTGCGCGAGAAGTCCCGTGACCAGCAGTGGCTGCTGAAAGGGCTATTTGCATGTGGCTTCAAATGGCTTCAAAACGCCACGCTGGCCAAGCGGGTAGGCCATTCCACTCTTATAGAAGTGATCTTGTTATCGCTTAGTCGCCTTTTAAGACACCGGTGCAAAAAAAACCTGGTGGAGCTATTTTAAAGCTGGCCGACACCACATGACTAATTTATCTGATAAGTAAATTTTGCATCGATATTCGGCGAGAAAATGCAAACAGCTTCAATTGATAATTTATTCAGTATTTGTCGAGAAGTGAATATTAATTGGGATCTATTTTAATGTCTTTTTTTAACATTCAAAAGGTGATGATTCGGTGTTTTCAGGGTCTACATTAATAAAGAAAATGCGTTTACTCCGTGCGAACACAATTCTTACGCTGCTCAGCAAAATTAACCATTGCACAGGCTTGATAGAGAAAACAGCCAATCCTGCACTGACGGCATTGCTTACCTGCTTATTCGTAGACCTGTTCATGCCTCTGAAGAACATGTTCAAGATATATATACGTGAGTATTGGAAAATTTTGTATAAATTTTCAGTTCACTTGGTAGATATGCGTCTCACACTGCGCTTGAAGTGTAAGAAAGAAGAAAGTGTCTAGTGGCGGTCCTCCGGAGAGGCTTATATTCAGTAGTTGAAAGGAACAAGCTCATGGTATGGTATGTATTGGAAGGTATAACTAGGACTAAGATTTTCCGACATTAAAATGTCAGCCTGGCCGAAAGTAGAAATGAAATTAGACGGCGACAAATCAATTATTCACCTGATGATCAGTACGAGTAGTTTTAAGTAGTTTCTCCCTCCTAACTTCGAAAATTAATATAATGATCTGGTTCATAGAGTGGAAATTAGACAGAAGAGTTTCTGCAGGCCTCCTAAATATGAACGGTGTACCTTTATTTATTTATTAACCCTCAAAAATTTTTATTTTTACTTTATTATATAGCTGTATTTGAAAACGACTAAATTTAAATATTTTTTATGTTATTTATTTAAAAAATATGTTCTTTTATAAATAGGAAAAATTGTTTATATGAAATACTATATGCCCTTACTTCAGTTTTCCATTAATGAACTAATTTGAAAAAAATATGGTCAATAATTCGTTTTGTAAGAATAATATATTATATGTTTTAAGAAGAAGCCCGTTGATAATAATAAACATAAAAATATCACTAAACAGAAAATAATAATGATTAGGATTTTATTATTTTAACGACATATAAAAAAAACTTTTAAGAAAATAAATAATTATCTAATAAATATTAATTATTATCTAAGTTTTTACGTTTTTTTTGCTTTCCTGAAAAATTGACATTTTAGTCTTATGTTTTTATTTCACTGAGGGTGCGATGTAAACAAACATGTAGGTACAATAGTCGAGAACATGAAAAAGTCATCGTACATGATGATGTACAATACTTTCTAGTCTACTTTCGTTGTCGTTTTGTCGTCTACTTTCGTTTCTTAGTCGCTATTTCGCAATTACACGAATCATAATTTGTTGTCTATGAGACAGTATACGAGTAGGTCGCGTTCAATTACGCCTAAGTATTTATATAGAGCAGATACAACATAAATGACAAAATAATTATGGTACCATCTAATTTTAAAAGAGGGAAAATTATTCACTCACATGCTCAGCAAGTTATTTAATTCAAGAAAATCGTTTCTTCAATTTTTAAAATATAAATATCATTTTTAATAG
This sequence comes from Sesia apiformis, assembly GCA_914767545.1. Taxonomy (NCBI): domain Eukaryota; kingdom Metazoa; phylum Arthropoda; class Insecta; order Lepidoptera; family Sesiidae; genus Sesia; species Sesia apiformis. The sequence continues at coordinate 6,321,849 of OU611968.1, forward strand.
AGTCGTGTTTCAAAAAGGTTTTTATGAACCCGATGTTATTACGTAATATATTCCAAATTCGTCGTTTATCCCCCATGAACACATAAAAAATGGAGGTTCATGCTACAAGTGATTTACGATTAAGTACTCTTATTAGATTCATTGACATACTTAGTTGATTAAAATCACACTTGTAATTGCTCTACATAAATCAAAGCAAATTTTTGTTTATTAGAATTTAGAATATCGATTCAAATAATTCTCTATGAACTTTACTTATTCACAATCAACGAGAAGAAATGATACATGTGACATAACAATTCTGAACTTTATTACTTTTATCATAAAGTATTTATTTAATAATTTAATTGAATATTAAGATTTTTCAATCATTTAATATACGTTCGTGAATAAACGAAGAGACTGATGTCTCGTCTCATTACACGATGGCTTTTTTATATTCTCGAGCATTGTACCAACTTTTTTAATGTTCAATTGTTCCCAGCTGCGGGCGATGGATCATCCACTATGTGGGCATCGTTACCATTGTACGACCACCTGCATCAATTCTGTCACCACGCTGTGTTTTTCTTCTGCCTTACTGAGACTTGTCATGCCCTTTTGAAAGCTGTAAATACAATTATTTTTCTTTTTTTTTTGCAAATATTTTTCATGCAATAGAAACTTTTATAGATAGAACCTGGCAAACGAGCATAAAATTTATCTGGCGGTCGCTAGGACATGGGGTTGTTCAAAAAAACTATGAATAGGATTCTGAATAGGATAGGAGTCTGTCCTAAGTTTGTTTGTCAAAGGTTGTCTGGCAGAGATCGCTATTAGCGGTAAGACCGCCTTTTGTGCATTTCTTAGGTTACAATGTCCGGTTAGTCTTGTTTTAGTGTGCAATAACGGGTTATATAATTTATCAAGTCTGTCACGACAGAGAAGCAGAACGGAATTGTAATGAAAATTAGTTCGTATCGCCCACCATATTTATTGTTGGCGCGAATGCATATACTCTCTGATGATGATGCATGGGTGTCCGTGGGTTGCTTTAGCTACTTACCATCACGTGGGCCGCTTGCACTTGCTTTCCTATAAAGAAAAGTGGATATTGTCACCCTTGGACATCTGCGATACACACCAACAATGACGACTGCAGATGCAGATGCAGGTAGGTAACGACCTTTGGAGATTTACGAGTCAGGATTGGTACTTAAGGGTTGGGAAGGACTGGGAATAAGGAGTAACGAGTTAACAAGTTTTCCTCATCCCATTACACTTGTGCTGTAAAAATGAGCGCTGAATACTCGAGCGCTGTCAGTGTTGAAGAACCTTAAAACCTTAACATTAACTGTTTTCTTCAGGGACTTAAGTCTATCAAACGTTAAAACTTCTCAGCTGTATCGCTTACGAGCGTTTAATGCTATAGTTTTAAAGGTTCACTAAGACTTGGATGTCGATCGCTCAGCGCTGGTTTTTACACTCTTCATTTAATGGAAGAGGTATAGAATGATTGAAAAGAAATTAAATGAAATTTTATTTGCATGGAATATATACATATAAAGCAGCTATTGACAAATCGTTCGAGTACAATGTGCCGTCGTTTATTGGCTTGCAAAACACAAGGAAAAAAGAAATCTTAGGTTACATTAATTTGACATTTAAATTTTGTTAGGTATAATGACATAATGTTAGGTGAAGGATGTCAAAATATATAAATAAGGTAATAAAAATAATAACTAGTTTAAAAGAAAAAATAATAATTGAAATTATAACTTAAAATTGAAATATTCAACTGTAGTCGAATGGAAACATTTATCAATTAGTACGTTAAACAACGCTTTTTTGAAACGTTTCAATGGTAGTGTTTTGTTGAATGATCGTAATTAGTATACATCTTGAGGTAATTATTATATATTATATTTTGAGAGGAAAAGTGCACGTTACCCCTCTTTCACAGAAGACTACCTTGAAATGTACTGCATTTCCGACTTTATCTTTTTTCCCTAATGTACGTACGTGTTTCGGTAGTGAGTCAGATGTGTCAGAGCCCATTCTCATCCTATCCCTCCCCATTTTACCAAGCCTTTCTCCAAATCCATTCCTATATCTCCAAAGGTAGGCAGCGCATCCGGGGGCGTGTCAACGTTTGCCATCTTGAACTAATGTTGGCATGTATCGCGAATGTCTATGGGCGACAGTATCCACTTACCATCAGGTGGACTGTATGCTCGTCTGTCGCCTTTGTTCATAATATATATATATATATATATTATATAAGTATTATTTTACTTGTAGGTCGGTATATTAAATTGTGTTTATTTCGTCTTCTATTTCTTGGCAGCAAATCATCAATACCTTATTAAAGAGATTCATATTTTGTTGAACAAACATATTAATCTTATTCTGTACATCAGCACACCAGATTAGTCGGGGGTATGCTGAAAATAGCGAAGAATGAACCACATCTCTGGCCGGAGGTGTCCCGCCTGTGTTGCTCTCGGCCCGCATTTACTGCTTCCCGTATATTCATCATCGATAGACCTATTGCTTATCAGGTACGTACATTATTTTAACCATTCCGACAATTGACCTTTGAGCTTTTCTTGTTATCTTTTGGTTAAAGTTTCATCGCCACCGTAATAGTTAAATCATTTAATTTCACTGCGAGATTTTATATTCTAAATCGGGTGAGAATGAGCATGAGAATTGAGAATGTGAGAGTGTTGAGAACATTCTCAACGCTGGAATTAATCACCGGATAGAACTCTGCACTCCCAAAATCCTATCACGGAACGTCACTATTAACTAAAGATTGCACATGAAGCGATTGAAATTAAGAAATATAAAAATTTCAATCGGTTAGATGGATGTAGTCGACGTGGAATCCAGTGATTAACAAATTTAAACCTTACGATTTACCATCGAATACGTCGAATATCGCAGCCTTTCCGAATGTGAAGATCGAATGTGGGTAGTTGATAAAACTGCTCGCAGCTCCCATCCTGGACTACCCGCCTCTTCAGTCAACTCGTGACTACGGTTGGTGTCACCCGTGCCGACGCAAATGTACAAAACTCTTTTATCTATGTATAACATTTTATACCACGAACCCGAACGTTGTGGAATGAACTGCCAGCTAAGATTTTTCAGCTTTTCTAGAGAATTGTGAACCGGATTGTGCAAGGTCCATGGGCGGTGGTAATTACTTATCATCTCTCCTTACTATCCTTATCTTGCCCTACTGGCGTTATGTCCTCTTTCGCTGGTCAGGCTATAATACTCTGGAACGAGCCTACTTGGAAGATCTCTTTCAAAGAATGCTTCGGGATCACTATCTGTCAATGGAACTAGTTAGTTAATCATCTTTGTACAAATGCTTTATACATAATGTATACTTTGTGTCATTATATTTTATTTATGTTTGTAGATGTAGATATATTCTATGTATTTCTATGTATTTTGTATTATATGCATATGCATGTATATACATGTATATATATACATGTATGTATATACATATATTTATCTTATCTTATATATGTACTATTTTGTGTTCAGTTAAGCAATTACCACCCTCATGCAATTCTATTAACTGAAGGTTGACTGGGAGAGAATGCCATTAGGTATTCAGTCCGTCCTTTGTACAATTTTTGTGCGGTAAAGTTTAAATAAATAAATGTGGCCCGTCAACTCGCCCGCCATCTATTCTATAAAAAAAAACATTCTTCCCACTTTGATCATTCCAGTGGTAAAAAGAAAAAGACATTGACGTAACTAATTTATGTAGCGCACACCACTTTAGTACGTAAATAAATTCTTAAAATCCACAGATTTAGACTTGTCTTATGATATTATACTCCATCTATATAAATCAAAATGTAAACGTTCGTTTGATCAAAATCTTAAATCTCCGAAAGTTCTTAACCGATTCCTTTGAAATTTTGCCAGAACGTTGCAATCGAATACGCGCGTTTTTTTATATACACAGGGATGTGATTGTTTTATATCACATTGTAAAAACATGCTTTTTACCTAATAACAGGTAAAAACAGGGTAAGCGCCATCTGTTGGGCAGCCACAGCAACGCGTGGTCGGGTACAGTTAGACATAAAATTATTACATATTTTCGCGATCCTCAATCAACCTCTTAGAAGTTATCAGATTAGTTGCTATATAATTTATTGATGATTACTTGAAAATAGCTCAGATGTTCCAACTTAAGCTTCTTATTATAAGCAAATACATAGTTTTCCTCTTAAAATATAATAAAATAATTAAACGAATTATTTTTTCAGGCAATCCTTTCAATGCTGTCTCTCAGTCTTCTGATGAGGCAAATACAGCATGATAAACAAGCTCAAGGAACCTAAAAACTGACCGTGGAAAACATCAGGCGCTCGAACAGATACAAACTGCTTTGCAGCTTTTTATCTGCTTATCTAACAGGCGCCAACCGCAAATACAATGTTGTAGGACAAACATATTCTTTCAGTTAGAGTAATGAAAAGAAATGTTAAAGTCAGTGTAATAACTAGCTTATGACCCACAAAATGAGTTTGTAATTGTGCTCACTTTCGATTGCCCAATGCTTTATACGCCGTAACTACTCAACGAAGAGTTTTCGGTTTTATTTAGTTGGTCGTATATGATATATGAATTTAAATTCTGTGATGAGTATTTGTGGCGGTTTTCAATAGAAGGTACAAACTTTTTGCCGTGATTTTAAAGTGAATTTTCGTTGCTCCAACTAATTGAATGAATTAATGTTGTTAAAAACGATCGCTGAACGTTTCAGCGCTGGCGCGTAATGTTAGTGCTATTGAACTTTAACCGTGTTAGACTCGAGTTTTAAACTATAAGAGTTAAAGGCCATCAAATCCTTTATTTCGGATATCCGATAGTTTCGGTTACGGTTACGGAGCTCCAAAACATCTCTATTACAGATGTAGCTTAGGTGTGAACTAAATGAAACAAGATCGAAAATGTTGTTTTGTAATAATATGACCATTTAAATGTATAAACAATTTAAAATTATCAATTATAATATAATGAATAATTTGAGGAAGGGACTTTAGTGAAATCTTAAAAAAATCAAGTTTCTTTTTAAACAGAATAATAATAGAAATGAGAAATAATATAAATTTTAATCAATCTTATTAATTAAGTACCTAAATACATAATTATGCTAATTAGTTACTTTTTTCCGATCAATTAGGTATTTTATAAATCTTTCTAATCTTTTAACGACTAATATACAAAAAAGCCTAAAACAGATTGGTATGGATTTTGTTTTTTGTTAATTTGCCTGTTTGTCTGTATAAAACTAGTTTCTCTTAAGATGATACTACTCGTATCTGTATACGATGATGATATTATTATTAAAATTATTCTGTCAGTCGCAGTAGTTTTAGTGTGTTTTTGTAATGTGTGCACCTACTGTGTGTGTACCCACTGTGTGTGTAATCACGGTGTGTATACCCACTGTGTGTGTAATCACTGTGTGTATACCCAATGTGTGTGTTCCCACAGTGTGTGTTCCCACTGTGTGTGTCCCCACTGTGTGCTTACCCACGGTGTGTGTTTCCACTGTGTATGTATCCACGGTGTATGTACCCACGGCGTGTGTGCTCTCTGTGTGTGTACCCACGGTGTGTGTGCCCACTGTGTGTGTAATCACTGTGTGTATACCCACTGTGTGTGTAATCACTGTGTGTGTAATCACTGTGTGTATACCCACTGTGTGTGTTCCCACTGTGTGTTCCCACTGTGTGCTTTCCACGGTGTGTGTTTCCACTGTGTATGTACCCACGGTGTATGTACCCACGGTGTGTGTGCTCACTGTGTGTGTACTAACGGTGTTTGTACCCACGGTGTGTGTGCCCACTGTGTGTGTACCTACGGTGTATGTACCTACTGTGTGTGTACCTATTGTGTGTGTACCTACTGTGTGTGTACCTACTGTGTGTGTACCTATTGTGTGTGTGCCCACTGTGTGTGTACCTACGGTGTATGTACCTACTGTGTGTGTACCTATTGTGTGTGTACCTACTGTGTGTGTACCTACTGTGTGTGTACCTATTGTGTGTGTACCTACTGTGTGTGTACCTACTGTGTGTGTACCTACTGCTTGTGTATCTGTAAAAAATGGTACGATAATAAAGATAATAGGATGTTATACGACGTATACGATGATGATAAAGATTATGCTGTTATCTCATTTTTGTCAGTATAAGTAGTTGTTGTATTAGAGTGTGCAATGTGTGTGAAATAAATACCATAATATACTTACTTCTTTAAATAAAAATGGAAGGAAACAATTTTTTATTGTATTCATTATTTGCTTTATATTCATTCTTACTTTATATAATGTTATTCAGAGCTTTAGAAATAAATGTTTTGACTTGATTTTATAGAAGGCTCACGAAAGGCGTAAATCGGTAGATTTCGTTATTTTTTGTCCGTTTCACAAAAAAAGTTTTAGGTACAAATTTTTGAGCTTTACGAACCCTACTACGTGACATTTAATATATTATATTGCCACTAGTTTTTTTCATATTTTTCGAAAAACACTGCACCCTCGTAATTTTGGAATACTGAACCGATTTGGCTCATCTATGAACTGAATTGAAATGTAGATGCATACTATTTTTGTGCCGAATTTAATTTCAATCAGCGAAGAAATGTGTCTGCTTTATGACCACGAGATGTAAAATTGTTCTTCGAGGGACCCAAAACAAGGAAAGGTATTTTTTGTGAAAATATCTAGATGAACATTGCGATGCGTAACCGCGAGTTCTCATTGCAAAATCTAGTCGCGTTTGACCTTCGCTCCATACATGTTTGAGGTGCCAAATATGGGCGACATATTCATGAGAAACAAAAGTGTCATCAGGCAAATGGAGCGGAGAAATTCACCGTCTAATGAGAATGAAAATACTCGGGAAAGGTATCCATATTTGACGTCTGTTGAAATTGATACGCAACCTTGAGGAGAGCACACCGCAGCGCAGCGAAGTCTTGAAGGAAAACATATTGACATTTTATACTTTCTTTGCCTTACATTATAAGCACTAATAGAAATCTAACTTTTTAAACTTTCGCGTTTTGTACACATTTTATATTCTAAATCGGGTCTGAACGCGTATCATAAAGGTATTTGTTTACCTATTACTCCTACTCGACGTTTCGGCACGGGTTACGCCAGCCGTGGTCACGAGTTGACTCAAATAAAACAAATAGATATAGGTAAGAAAGAAACATTTTTTTTAATAGAAAGAAGGTGACTGCCGAGCAGATAATTCATCTGGTGGTAAGTGGATAGTGTCGCTCGTGGACATCAGCGTTGAAATTAACGATCTTTTAGAAATAAACTACTTATTCAGTTATTTATTTAGAAATATTATGTGATAATTTCTCGTTTAATGAAACGTGTACACATCTTTCAGTGTTCACATCTATGTTTCAGATTATTTCTAAAACTATACGTGTACATCTTAAAAGAAAAGAAAATTCTCTCACACTTTTCTAATACCGTTTTTAATAATCCAATTCTCCATAGAAAGGGGTCGTAAACCCTCGCATTCGGCTCTAAAATTTAATTATATGGTATAATAAAGATCTCTTTATAGCTGTATATTATTTCAAAACTTCCAGGAAGAACAAGGGCGCTTTTGCTTGATAAAATACATGAATTTTGTATGAGAGTGTAGCGTCCGCATTTTTGTTACCTTTTCTCGATACTCGATATGAAAAATAGATAGTAATTATAGATGGCGTCAATCGCGTGTTATTAACCTCTTCCTTTCTCTTTGATCTTAGATTGATGGACATGTTACTAGGACATGTTATAAATGGACATAGCCCAACCCCTCCCATCTCCTACAGGGCACTACTGGACTCACACACTACTAGATTCATAGTCTGTAATCGTAGATATTTTGAATGGCTGTAACGTAGCGTAGCGTAACGTAACGTAGCTGTAGCGTAGCGTGGCTGTAACGTAATGTGGCTGTAACGTAGCGTAGCGTAACGTAACGTAGCTGTAACGTAATGTTGCTGTAACGTAGCGTAGCGTAACGTAACGTAGCTGTAGCGTAGCGTGGCTGTAACGTAATGTTGCTGTAACGTAGCGTAGCGTAACGTAACGTAGCTGTAGCGTAGCGTGGCTGTAACGTAATGTTGCTGTAACGTAGCGTAGCGTAACGTAACGTAGCTGTAGCGTAGCGTGGCTGTAATGTAATGTGGCAGTAACGTAGCGTAGCGTAACGTAACGTAGCTGTAGCGTAGCGTGGCTGTAACGTAATGTGGCAGTAACGTAGCGTAGCGTAACGTAACGTAGCTGTAGCGTAGCGTGGCTGTAATGTAATGTGGCAGTAACGTAGCGTGGCTGTAACGCTATGTTAGTGTGCATTAGTGGACACTACATGTCCTTTTGGATATTGCAATTCACGACATTTGTGAATGCGTGTTCGGCATAGTTATAACGTATGTATCGGATTCACATTGACGGTACTTTTTATCCAGATCATATCCTAACGTTTACGCACAAGTCGCAGGCTCTGATAATACAAAATAATACTGATTCAAATTTATCAAGACTAACATAACGTTACTTTGTTAAAGACATCGCAGTAATATCTACGGTGACTTCACAAGCGTACACAAAACCTCTCGCAATGTTTTCCGTTGTTGGATGACCTGTTAGAAGTTCCTTAATCATCTTAATAATTAGATAAATTATTTGTTTGGAAAAAATTGGATAAAGGTCATTCCTTATATGAATGATACTTTCTACTCCCTGTCAGACCACGAATCGAATGGAGACCACGTATCGGGAAAATTAGCGTGGGACGCTCTCTGACTATGCTGAACTGTTTCAAACCCTATATTTTTAATTATAAATTGAATAAATCCTTTGTATAAATCAATTTGTCTAACCAGTTCCGAAGAAAATTCAGATAAAAAATAATACTTCTGAAATATTTTTTTGGGTATTTCTACGTTTACCTTCATTATTTCTAATACGACATGTATAAACTTAATACGATTCCATTAAGTCCCTCGTTATAAATAAAGTTCCGCTCGAGAGGACATGTATAAAATGTAATAAGATTACGATCCTTTACGGCAACGGTTTTAAATTAAACCACATTCAAGTGTCTTTAAGGTTCCGATGAAGTTAAGGTAACTTTTAAGGCTCGCGTCGCGCAAACGAACATACTCGTTAGTGGTCGCAACAACTCGCTATCCGACGGTCAATAGCTCGCAAGTTGTTATATGGAGTTGCTTGAATGTGTATATACGGTGCCTCGCGACTAGCAACGCGACCAAACACTTTATTTATGTATAAACTCCCATACAAGTGCTAACCTATTACTCTCACTTCCTAACTAATAATTCTCTACGCATAAGGGATGCTAATGTAAAATATTTCTTTGAAACATTTTTTTATTCTTTATATTGCTAGAATTGATTTTGAAAATTTGAAATTCTTATTGTTAGAAAAGTATCAGAAACTAAAAAATAATTATATTTAAGTAGCGTTTATGAGTCAGAAAGTAAATGGTTTGTCGAGAAAATGTGATATGCTTAAAGATAAAAATAGTGTCTAGTAAGAATTTTGAGATAAAATTATTGTTATAATGATTCTGCATTATAACAATTTTATGTATTATAACATAATCATATGATTATGTATTATGCAGAATTATATTGGAATGATGAGTGTTGAAGAGATAACAGAAATTCTATTTTACTAAATCATTCTTAGAACCCTAATTTAACGTCTGTCCGCCACGCACTTGCCCGATTTTTTTATATTAAACAACTACGTTGATATTCGAGAACATTCCTTTAGCTTTGTGGTGAATGTAATTTCTTTTGGCTTTCTAAAGCGGATGTATATACAAAGCTGGTAGTATTCGTATCTACCAGTGACTGTTTGTATTTATTAAAACATTTTTTGCTTTCGGTATTAAATTTTTCGGTTAAGTTTTTGGTGAGTTAGACCTACGGACCGTATCACTGAGTTTTTAATTAAGTAAAATGTTTGCAAAATTTATTTTTCCGTTCAGTGATAAAAAATTATTGCTAGAAAATATGCTTGAATCCACCAATTTGCATTGGGACCGCATGGTGGATTAGGTGCCAAAATTCCTTCATGATTACAAATAGAGGCCTGCAGCCCAGCCCATAGGTAGCCTCTCTACGTTATAGTCTAACGTCTTAAATTGTTCGGCATCTTGAATCATCCCAACCAGCACACAAGCTATATGTATTGGACGGTTATTGTATAGCCTTGATACAAGTATAGTATACAAGCTGTCGAATTAGCTCATGGCTGCATATCGTCCTGTGTAACCAGTCCTGTTTTCGGCCACTGCTGGATATGGGCCTCCTCAAGCACATTATCCTATATGTATGAGGGATATATGACTTTAAAAGGAATCTAATCATTTTGTGTCTAGCCATTTGTGTTTTACATCGCTCATAATCTAGTTAGCGATCTGCAAGTAGAGCTGCCACCCCTCCGGGTTTGACCGGGAGTCTCCGGGTTTGGAGGACGCTTGTCCGGGCTACGGGTTAACATCGTAAATCTCCGGGCGGCACGGCTGTGACGTTGAACATTCAAAAATCTCAGAAAAAATTGAAATATGATTTTTAAACCGGCTCTAGTAAACATTACCTAATACCCACAACTAAGATAGATTACTTTAAAGATTATTGTTGTGACAAATGCAAAGATACAATTTAAAGCGTCGCTGTGTGTATCAAAGACAGTATTTTATTGATAATTTAGTAAAAACTAAAATACTAACTTAAATTAAAAATTGCCCCAACTACTCGTATTTCCTGTTTCGTTTTTTTCACATTTTTTTTATATCTCCGGGTTTTGAGTATTCTGAAGATGGCAGCCCTATCTGCAAGTAGACGTCATTTAGCTAATTAGACTTCAACAATGCATTAGATAAGGTCCATGACACCTCACTGATTGCGAAATTGGAGTACATTTGAATCCACGGTTTTATTTTTAAATTGTTATGTTTCTATTAAGAGTTTTTTGTGGAACCAAAAGCGACCTTGCATTTATGGATCATGGCAAATATTAAACTTCACGTCCCAGCACCGTACGTCATAGAAGTGTGAAATAAAATAAATTATAATTAAAGTTATGCCTTGTCTACACAAATACACACTTGTATCGGCACATTGTATCTCAACAATGGCAGTATATGGCGGCATGTGTAGTGCATTACACGATCAATCCAGATCTCGATGATCGTGATTCTGATTGACCGTGGAATGTGTTGGAATCCATGAATCTAACATATTACACGGTCAATCTGGATCACGATCAACGTTCGTGGTCTGGATTGATTGTGTAACGGCCGCCCTATGTTTCAGCACAAGTATGCGTCTAAACTATTTTATGTGACGATACAAGTATGTGGTGATGCATGTGTCGCGACTTGCGCCTCGCTAACTGGTGAACCGAGGTCCGAGACCAGTGTGCCTGCGACCTGCATGGAACATGTATTGCGACTATGTATCGCTACTTATGCCTGTTTACTGAATACCTGTGTTGATATATGAGCCCGGATACAAATATCGCGATATGTATCGCCACTTGTGTTCTAGTGGGAACTAGGCATTAGGGTATCGATCACTAAATATAATTGCAGTCTTGTAGAGCGTTTGCACACGTATTTCGTTTATAAATTTATATTCGAATCGCCAATCGGGTCATTTTCTCTTCTTAATTTAGTTTAAACCTTTGTACATACTATCAAGGTCTCAGAAACTGAGCGGATACGTTCGCAGCTCTATTTATAACGAACTGCTTATTTTGTGGCTGTGAATGATTCATTTCTTTATATGGACAAAAACAAATATCTACTTTTGTTATTTAGTTACAATTTGCGTCTAGCTAGATAATTTTAGAAATTGCATATCGCACGTAAGACTCTATTTGAAGGTATGAAGGTGAAAGTGGTAAGTATAATGTATGTATGTAATGTATTTTCTGTAGCCGATAGCAGAAGCCAAATTTCAAAAAACTACTATTTCCGTGAGACATAATGATAGACATAATCTTGACTATTATGTCTACCTTGGGCAGACTATCGGACTGGGCAAGTCCAACTTCAGCAAAGAGCTCGGTTGGGGAGTATTTGAGTAAATGCGTAGGCTCATTCCGTCGCCTATAATATTTTTTTTGGACGAATTGGGAAGACGAGCATACAGTTACGAAAAGCATACGAAAGTTTTCAATCAGTGCGTCCTGCCAGTTATGACGTATGGTGCAGAAACGTGACCTCTGATGGTAGGCCTGATCCATAAGTTTAAATTTGCTCAGCGAGCTCTGGAGAGAGCTATACTCCGAGTTTCTTTACGGAATAAGATCTGAAACGAAGAGATTCGCTAAAGAACAAAAGTCACCCAGAATCAGCATGCTCCCGTGGTATGCTGATGAATGGACAGGTCATATTTGCCGCAGGACCGATGGGGTGGACGAGTCCTCGAGTGGAGATCAAGTACTGGGAAGCGCAGTGTGGGACGCCCTCCGGTCGGCTCCACCGACGACTTGAAGAGGTTCGCCGGTGGTGGTGGTGGCCAGCTTTGGGAGAGGCCTATATTCAACAGTGGAGAGACATAGGCTGATATGTATGGTATGGCATGGTAGGTATTATTTTGTACTGTTGTACTGAAAACAAAATAGACAAATGTTGTTTTAAATACAAGTTACAAGTGGCATTGAAGGTTTGACGGGATTTTTCGATAAAGTTTCATATTGAATTGTTTTTTAAAAAAATAAAGTTTACTCCTTCGTAATTTTGGAATTGCTGCACCGATTTGGCTCAAATGAGGAATTCAATACAATACATAAACTTTTTGTGCCAAATTACATTTCGAACCGTTAAAAAATGCGTTCTACAATTAGTCTTAAAAAGGTATATCCGATATACGAGTATGTATATGAATAACTGATTGTTGTTTTGGATTACGAGATTTGGTGAATTTTTTTCGTTGTCAAAAATCATGATCTCCGCAATATATTGTTTTTTTTCGTAAACGGCCTAAAATTATAATTATCTAGATGTCTTCGCGTTATCATGCATTAGTTAATGCATGATCATGACATATGGTGAAGAAACTTGGTCTCTGATGGTAGGTCTGATTCACATATTTATAGTCGATCAGCGGGCGATGGAAAGACCTCGGAGTCTTTTGATAAAATCAGTAACGAAGACATTAAACAATGAATCAGGAAGCTGAAGTGGCAGTGCGCAGGCCATATATGCCGCAGGACCGATAATCGATGGGAGTAAGTCCTTGGATAGAGACCACGGACCGGGAAACGACTGACGACTTGAAGAAAGTAGCCGGTTGTAGCTGGATGAGAAGAACAGAAGGCCGAGTGTAGTGACGGTCTTTAGGAGAAGCCTATATCTAGCAGTGGAGAGACATGGATATGGTAGGTGTCTTTATGGATATATCTTAAGGATTGTTCTCATGAGGCGCTATCCGCGCTATCGCGCGCTTATGTTAGTTAAGTACGTTCGAGGAAGTCGTTACAGCCGCCGCGGAATATATTATTATGAATATCTGTGACGACCGTTATCAAGGTCGCGTCATGCGAAAGCCGATAATAATGACAGATGCGTATTAGTTATGTCGCGTTTTTGGGATCATAATATAACGTACCTACTACTATAATTGTACGGATATTGCGTATGTAACAGACGTAAATATTGTTATATAAGGGATCGTAGGTTACAGATGGAGATATCCCAAGTTGTGAGTAGATAGAGATAAAACGTATATAAAGCTTTGTGGTTATCATTGCGATCGGTACAAGTGAGCGGGCCTGTTTTTCTAGACCAGAGTTTTCCAAACATATACTCGTATATCTACCGCCTCATTTACAGAGGAGAAGTTAGTCTGCGTCTCTTAAAATATATATTGGCTAACTTTTTGGTGATTACTGTTTACTATTCAGGCGAACTGTCGCACCTCCGTTTGGCAACTTCTTCCTAAAACAATTTAGTGTGTTGACACTCACTACACTACACACTACTCACTACAGGGCACAAGTCTCCACTCGTACGATTACAATTTTTTGAGTTCGTAAACGAGTTTTTACGGTGGCTTTAAAGTTCATTTTCATTGCTCTAACCGAATGAATAGGTTTGTTCTATAACGTTGTACTCGTATTTGCGTTTGGTGCCGCTTAACCGCCTATTGTATAAGTTGATAAAATGAGATGCAAAGGAGTTTGTATTGTGTGCGAACGCTCGATTGGCCAATTTATATGAGGTTTTCGGACCATAATTCTACCACGCGAGTCCTACCATTCTGACATCAGAATGGCTGGTCACCTACCTACATTATCTACATTTATGACATTCGTATTACGATCCAGTGCTGAATCAGCACATAATTCTACCCACAATAATGCACACAATTATGATGGGTATCTGTTTCTTTTGCATGTTCAAAGTTGGTGTTCAACTACGTAATATACGAGTATAACAGTGGTTACATTGGTCTCCTACCATTTCCCACAATTACTGCTTAATCATGTTGCGATTGTTAGGAAACGACTGTCTAAATACATTCAAGACAATGTCATTGTGAAGTAATGAAGCGAGTAATTTTTTTAGAGTTCCCGAGTAAAGATATAAAACGCCCCTGTTTAGATTTGCCCAAATGTGAGGATTTGGGATTTTGAGAATATATGTATTATCTGTAAATTGTTTAAATTCTGATAAGTTTAAAAAAGTAACAGGGATTCATAATCACTATTCTTTTAAAAAATTACGAAACAATCTCAAAAAAAATAGAAATAAAATTTAACGCCAACAAAAGCAAAATTAAACTATAGTTTCTTATTGAGCAAACACAAAAAAATGCAATTGACCCAAATTGTAACCGTTGCAAAGTGAAAAAGGAATATTTAGATAATACACTACAGATTAGAACATCAGGCTAGAAAGAAAGATATCGCGTTATGGCGTT
The DNA here is from genome assembly GCA_914767545.1 of Sesia apiformis. Taxonomy (NCBI): domain Eukaryota; kingdom Metazoa; phylum Arthropoda; class Insecta; order Lepidoptera; family Sesiidae; genus Sesia; species Sesia apiformis. The sequence continues at coordinate 6,336,852 of OU611968.1, forward strand.
ATACAAGTGAATATTAAATCAACCAAGGCCCGCTCTACATATATACTATATGTTTTATCTCAAATCTATTTATGCATCAGAATAAAGGTACATAGCCACTGTATCTACATAATTGATTCATTTGTTGGTATCGTATGCAGTTGCAACTTGCGGATACCTTGGCGTACTTGCCGTGAAATCTACATTCACCTTCGTTGTTAGCGTTCCGTTGGCAGGGACACGATGACCTTCACTTTGGGTTGAATTAATACCAGCATTTATTTATTTTTATTCATTTATGGAGTTCACGGCTACAATTTATGGTAAGAGTAGGTACAGTTCATATATACATACACATATTTTATTGTAATTTATCGTTTTTTAATTCAATTAATTTTCAAGGTGATGTCCGTTAATATTACTTCTTTCTTCAATAAATAACTTGACGTAATGTAATGTGATTTTTTAATGAATTTGTTTATCCTGTATTTTGAGTAATATATATTCTACGGATTGCGTATATTATGCGTATATATTGCGTCATATTAAAATGACTGAAATTCATACTAAAGGTTTGTTTTTGGTAGTTTTTTATAGGTTACTAAAGATTACCCCTAGGCTTAAATCAATCACCAATTACAATAGTTATTGGTTATAATTAATTTAATTGTAACTTAGTGCTTAATTATTGAGTTACAATTAATTATAACTTGAGTTTTAACCCTTAGCACCACTCGCTGTCTTTAGCGTACATAATACATATAGACATTCGCCGGGGACCTAGGTCCTCCACGACTGTAGCTAAGGGTTAGATGCGATGATTTTTTGGATCATGTAATTTTATTAGTAGTCTCGTAAGAATAATAAATAATACAAGTATTATTTATTATTCTTATAATAAATAAAAATAATAAATAACACAAGTATTATTTATTATTCTTAGGGTAGTGTACACAGTATAGTTAGAAACAGAAGCTTGTTATAAATATTTTTGTACGGAACCATTAATAATTTGGCTTTTCCATATTTATGTTTACTTTTTGTCTGTATGCAGTTTTTATGCTTGAAATTGATCTTTTTTTATTAAATCCGTGTTTTTATTTATGTAATTATTTAATTTCTTATTGTAACATCACGTGAGATTTCTAAACATAAAACTTAGCACAGTACTTATTTGACAGATGATTTGTTTGGACACATTGCGATATCAATTGAATGATAACATAATACTTAGTGCATGTATTAGGCACAGCAAATAAGCTATGCTGTTACGATAACTCATAACTATCAATATTAAACCTTATAACTACAGCACTTAAGTTTATGACTTATTAAATTTTACTGCAATAAAACGAATGATAAGTATGTTAGACCTCAGTTTTTCAGATAATAAAGTCGAATGTTGCTTGAGTAGTTTAGTATTATTTAAACTTTCAAGTAGAACTGACGTTTTTTTGAACTCGCGTTCAAATTGACTAGAATGGTGCTACGGAAATAAATGTCCTTTCTAAGTTAGAACGTTGCTTAGTTAAAATGGATCTCTTGATTGTTATTGTGTTTTATGTGAATTTTATATACTTCGTGAGTGGTGGAGTCATTCCTAGTGATCTATATAAACTAGATATAGTGCATTATAATGATTTTCACGATCGGTACGTTACCTTCAAGTGTTCACTACAATTAATTACGATTGTAATAAAAACTGATGTATTAATAATACCTATAATATGTGGTATTATTTGTAATAATGGACCTCACGGATTCTAAACCTCGCTTTAGTGAAATTTAACAATAAACATGTTTATATTATATCTTACAAATATATGTGAGAGTAAGTTATTGTTTAAACATAATCATGAAACAAGGACATTTTAAGTTAGAAAATCTATATGTTAGTAAGCCTTTAAGTCCACACTGATAGGTCACCACCTGTAAAAGAGTGGAGTCGCTACCCTGCTTGACGAGACCATGCCGGTTAACCCACACCCCTCATGCAACAGACAATCTGATGAGAATTTACATGTCTAACAGTGAACGTTAAAGGAGCTGGTTACGGTTTATTCTTTCGCAAAATATTGAAAGACCTTATTTTATATTTGTTACATTTGCAACTGTAATTAACAATTAAAACAAAACATCATATTGTTTTTTGATTGAGACATTAAATTTTACGCCGTTTTTTATTAACAATAAACAATCGCTTCTCATTTTTTGCACGCGCGGAGAATTCACACGTTAAGATTTTGATAGAAACTGACAGTTTCCGTGACTTGTTTATCGTGATATTTGACATGCGTCAATTTGTACCACGTGACCTTAATTTCTTTGAATAATCAGGTCGTCAAATTATATTTTTATTGTCTCTATTTTCCTGTATTGTTTTCCCGATGACTGCTTGTTAGCTTTATTTCGTACACCTAAAAAGAATATCACATTAAGATTCGTTGATACCGAAAATTGGGATGCTTGAGCAAAAATTTATACTAACATATAGTAACACCGTAAAATACGTATGGTAAAATCGTAATAAAGCCTTGTCTGTTCATTTTTTTTTTTTCAAAAAAGAATCATTAAAGAGCACAAATCAACAATTTTTGTATGTCAGTTTGTGTGTACCTGTCTGTCTGAACGCGCATAGTGCAAAAATCACTAGACGGATTATAATGAAACTTTGGCATAGTCATATCATAACTCATGTGCCGGACATATGGCGCCGGCTTAACATTTAGGGTATTTTTATTTAGATTAAAATTACAGAGTTGCCATGGAAATCAAGCTACACGTTTAATTACGCTCACGAAGTCACGGACTCCGATAGTTGATAATAATATGAGTAACTATAGTGTAGTCACGTGGAGAACTATCGACGGAACTAACAGGACTAACGACTACTCGTAACAGTTTTCGTATACGATTCTGAGTTCATTGACATGAACTCCCCCACCGTTTCAACCCCCTTGTAGTTGACAGCCTAACCTCAATAGGAATAACCCTCTTCGTGTTGCCGTTGTCGTCCTCGGTACGTCTTAGACGACCCCGACGACCCAATTACTACAGCCAATGCAGTTCTTACACTACACTCACAGGCTTCACATGTATACCGTCTCCGCCGGCGGAGACGATAACGTTTCGCTACACTGTGAACACACACCGGCCTTCAGCCAACACTTTTATCAGGTATCGGCACTTGTCTGGGCGCTTCTCACCGACTTGCGATCCCGTGGTACCCTCCCAAAGCAACGCTCTAAGCCGAGGTCCGTTCCTTCCGCCGATCTACCTGCGGGGAGCCCTTATGCTCATTGCTGCTCACACTCTTTGCTCCTAGCTGAGCGCCTTCTGCGCTCGCCCTAAACCGTACATGTACGGTGACTCTTGAAAGCCCATTAGGGCCACAAGAATTTAGCCTTTCCGAAAAAAAAATTACATGTACATTTTAAAACACATGACAAATCATTCTGGACTGACGTCGAAATGTATCGGTGGTATCCATGGGCGACAGTATCCGCTTAGCACCAGGTGAACTGCATGTTCGTCTGCCGCCGTTCTGACATTGAATGTTTTCACATTTTCCAGATTTGAAGAAACGTCAGTCCTATACCCGGTATGTTTGACCAACGACACCAAATGTGTCGGCGGTTTTGCCCGCCTCTACCACGAGATCCAGACCCTGATGAAAGAGAAACCTGATGCTTTACTTCTGAACGCGGGAGATACCTTTCAGGGTACCTACTGGTACACACTGCTCAAGTGGAATATAACACAGAAGTTCATTAATATGCTCCCAAATGATGCTCATGTAAGTAAAAAAAACAATAAGGTGTTTTTTACTAGTCTAGTCTAGGCTATTAGACAAGTTAATTGACAAATACATAGATAGAGATGGAAACCACATAACCACACACACACACGCCCTTATGCGCACAAACCTTCCTCCTTCACGTTTCCCCCAAAGGCAACAATGATTTATTTCTATTTATTTTTTGGGTCTTTTATCTTGACATGCCAGACCCATGATACCTTATAACCTATATTATACAATAACACATACCTCATAAATAAACGAATAAACTCTATAAACTATTTGATGTATGGATTCACATACATCAAAATACACAACGATTTAATTTCATGTAGGTATTTAATTTTTAGTACAATTTGTTGTATTAAATGAAATTAAATAAATAGGCAGTCAGTTTTAAGTTATTTCAAGTGTGTATATTAAAGTGCTGTATATTTGGTATTATTGTAAATAAATATACAGATAGAGATGAGATGACAGAGAACAAACAGCTGATTTATTCTTTCTAGATTTTACATAGATAGCAGACGATCTAACACTCCACCTGGCAGTAAGTGGATGCTGTTGCCAATTAACATAAACGATACATATCAACATCGTCAATAATGACAAACATTGGCACGCCTTCGAATGCGCCGCTTATCTTTAAATATTTAGAAGTGGATTTTGGAAAAGGATTGGGAAGTATGGGGAACAGGGGGTATAAAATGTAAAGGAAAAGGCAGTGGAGATTAGATATACAGATTAACATTCATTATTTCCTAAAATAAACGTATATACCTATATGTAATGAGCGGTGATTGGCTAGACGTATTTATACTCGACTTACATTCGAGGAGTGTAATTGTGAGTTCAAATCCTCGGCACCACGAGTTTCTTTTTAAGTATGATTTTTTTTCAAATTGTCACTAGCTCGACGGTGAGGAAAAGCATCGCGAGGAAATAATAAAAATCTCGAGTAGGTATATCCACCAAAATTCGATCCGCGTGGTAGATTATGGCCCGAAACTCCTCAGTGATTTATCAGGAAGTGATCTGTGCCCTGCAGTGGGACGTTATAGACTGACATTAATCAAATTTATATGAATAGAAACCAAGACATAATTAAATCATACGTATTTCTACTCCACTTCACTTTATATCTGTGGTATAAACCTTATTTGATAGTCGGATAACGAGACACGCGACACTGATCATGAAGCCGGATAAGACCCTCATAACCATACTTCCTGCAAGGAAAACTTGGTGATTTTTCCTTATACGATTTTTTATCAAATTTTTCTATGTGAGGTTACAAAAGTACGCTCGTCAACAGACGCTGTATATCAAGGTAAAACAAACATTTTCCCTGAAAAAGTTAATTTGTGTTAAGGAATTCAGAATAATAGGATTAATATGATTCAAAGTTAGATAAGTGGTTTTAACATTAGATTAGATCCGCCGCTGGGTAAATCTTGTCCGGGTAGAAGATTCATGCATCCATTATTCTGTTGTGTTTAACCTGAGGTCTTGAATTTTTTTGACTGTAAAGAAATTATTATTTGATTTAATGACAGGCGATCAGAATATATTCAATGCAATTATTTTTGAAAAAAATCTAAATTTACAGGCAGGGTCGGTTTAGTCCCGTTAGGTGTGGTGTATGTGTGTGTGTGTGTGTTGGGTTATTGTGTGGGTACGAAATTTTAATTTAAAAACATTATTTTTTATGATATTTTCTATATGCGAGCTAGCGTTGGATTGGACATAGAAATTCATTTACTGCTCATTTAAATTATACAGGGACAATCGTATTTTTGTTATTGTGTTTACCACGACAAAAAGTAATTTAATTTCAAAATATAATTTCTGATTTATATTTATAAGTTTCAAATCAGATAGGAACGGACAGAAAGAATAGATGGCAATTGTAAGGACACAGATGATATTGTAAACGCGTTCTTCTATCTTGTAGAAAATTATAATTACGATGAGAGCCAAAATGATAATAATTGTGAACAAATTGATGAAAACTTATATTGACAGAATACGTTTTAGACTTTGAAATATTTTATTACGAAGAAAACTTAACACTGGCAGAATGTGCTAATTGCACCATTGTCATCATATATGAAGAAAAAAAAAACATCTATCATGTCATAGTTTATGTTGAATAAAGCCATAATTCGGTTGGTTTTATCTAATTCTGTGTCACATTTTATAGAACCGACTAACAAAAACAATAATAATACACAAACACGTGTCTTCACAATAAGTAATTTAAAAAAAATATGCTTGTATTGTCATTCAGGTTTTAACAATGACATCGTGAACGATGAATACTTATTAATAAAAGATGCACTATTAAAACATAATTAACAAAGAGTTTTAAATTCCTTAAAATACTAATTACATTGTTATCGCAAATTTATGTCTTAATTATTTATGTACTGTGTAACTTAGATAACAACATTCAGTGTGACACAGTGACCTTTGTGTTCTTCATTAATACCTCTTTTTAATAAAAAGTAGTAACTAAAGTTATATTTAGTCTCCAAATTTATATACACTTAATGGATAACCTTGCACTTTATGGGTCACGTTTTTTACGCCAAGATTTTTGGTTACACAAATATGTACCTACGTCAATCTTTATTTTTTTATTTTCCACTAAATAAGCGTAGATAACGAATTTTCAATGGATGAATTATTTTATTATCGCAATAATATACAGTTGAAGTTGTACCTACAGTCATGCACAAACATGTTTTTGACTTTACAAATATAGTTCAATATTTTGGCCGCTTGTGTTAAATCAAGTATGGAATTATCTTAGGTAGTCTAAATTACAAAAAAACCCAGAGAAAATGCATCTGTAGGTACTTTAATTTTAAATGGTATTTTAATACAAAGCATTTAAGTAAACAATTTTCAGAAATTACAACATTTTAAATATATATTTATTGTTTTTATTTTTATTTATTGGTGTTCATATCATATAGTTATTTATGTATAAGTATGTAAGTGGATCATCTACTTGACAATTATTTTTCGTCACTTAGACCGTGCCTGGACGAGATCAATCGCTATTAATAATAATAACAAGACCGCCTATTGTATACTAATTTATGTTTTTTTCCCTCGACCTCTCGGGTCGGTATTTACCGTTCCTTCCGCCCCGAGTCCCTCGAGGAAGAGAAGGTTCGGCTCTTCCAATTTCTTCACCCAAAACTTTTGAAACTATTGTCACTGTGTGTATGGCTGCTTGTTTTTGCAAGATGTTCCCCTGTGCTCGAGCAGTTCCCCTGCGCGGAAGTGGTGGTCCTCGGTTGGCGCCGCTTTACCAGCGTGCCGTTTTTAGGCCATACATCCCTCATGCACATTATCTTGTCGTGTTCAACGGCGAACGATAAAAGGACTGGTGACGGTAACATATGTTTATAGCACTTTAATCAAATACTTGTGTACATTTTAGGCTATAGGAAACCATGAATTCGATGACGGTATATCGGGTGTTGTACCGTATCTTGCGGCACTAAAAGCGCCAGTTGTCGCAGCCAACATCGATACAAGCAAGGAGCCGTCTCTAAATGGACTTTACCAACCACATGTTATAGTTGAAAGGAAAGGAAGAAAGATTGGCGTCATAGGTCTAATTACACCTGAAACGGGGGTAAGTATGATTGATCAATCGATCATGTTTCCAAACGTAAAGAGAAAAATACGGAGAAGTACAGAAGAATAAAGAGAAAATGTAGTGAAAATAACATCGCAATTTTATTAATTGATTGCATAACATTTATTAAACATCGCTTTTATCAAATAATAAAATGGCATGTCTTGTTATTGTGTAATTTACATTCCTTACATAAAACAACCGACATCACATTATGACTATTATTTTCACTTAAATGTTTTATTACATTATTTCGTCATCGTTTGTAATATATAATATTTTTTTTTATTGTTTCCTACATCCAATACCAATCCGGACTGGGCCCGCGCCGTGGATTACGGCCCGAAACTCCCCCGGTAATTTACTAGGGGAGGCCTGTGGGCCACAGTGAGACATTTAAGGCTAATACAAGTACAAGTTACCTATAGCCTTGTATTCAAACGAACAGCAAAAAAATCTAAATGAGCAGCTTAATATCATGCTGAACAAAATAAACTGTGTTTGAGTTTACCGGCGGGGGAGCACTTAGGCACGTTGCTGTACACACTCTTTGCTCCTGGCTGAGCGCCTTCTACGCTCGCCCTAAACCATACATGTCCGGTGACCCTTGAAAGGCCATTAGCGCCACAAGAATTTAGCCATTCCGGAAAAAAAAACTGAAGTAAAGACGTAAATAATTTTAAATTACTGAAAATGTCAGCACCAAACCGACGGAGTCCCGCTTTCTATTTCTAACAAAGTAGTTTTAAATTTACTACCATCGATTTATAATAAATAATTATAATATCTTTATTTGCTATAATGTTAGTATGACAGTGGATTGTAATAATATATGTTTTGTATCATAACATTAGCTGCAAGTATAGCATGCAAAATCTATAGCATTACTATGTGATTTGTCCATTTACATTTATCAATAATTAAAATAGATTTAAGAGTAAGTGATAAATAAACTCAAAGGCAATGTCATCATAAGGTTGGAGATACGTAAAAAATAAATAAAATGATATAACATAAATAAATCATGTCTTAACACATTAGTAATTCATGTTTTGGTAGGGGAAGAGTGCACGCTGCATTCCCACAGCCGCTGGGCGCACTCGACTGGCCACGTTACCCCTCCCTCACAGAAGACTACCTTGAAATGTACTACATTTCCTACTTTACCGTATTTCCCCAATGTACGTACGTGTTACGCTAATGAGTGAGATATGCCAGAGCCCATTCCCATCTCATCCTGTCCTATCCCTCCACATTTTCCCAATCCATTCCTTAATCTGCAAAGGTAGGTAGCGCGCCCGGGGGCGTGCCAACGTTTGTCATTCTGGACTGATGTTGGCATGTATCGCTGATGTCTATGGACGACAGTATCCACTTACCGTCAAGTGGACTGTATGGTCGCTTGCCGCCTTTTTTGTATAAAAAAACATGTAAATAAGAAAATTCCCCCTTTCTATGTAATTTTGTTTTTTTTCGTTTGTATTTAATTTTCAAGTTTGTATTTAATCTCTTTCAACAATTCATTTTCATATAAATACCAATGTATTTAACATTGGTAATAATTATGTGATGTTTTACAGATTTCGTCTAATTCAAGAGGAGTGATATTTCTAGACCCTGTCGAAACAACTAAGAAGGAAGCTAAAATATTAACTGACGAAGGTGTAGATATAATAATAGTATTATCTCATTGTGGTCTTCAGGTCGATAAGTAGGTGTATACATATTTTTCCTAATTATTTTTAACCTAACATTATGTTGTAACATTTAATAATCTTGTTTGGACGGGTCGATAATGTTTCTTTAATTTTCTCTTTGTAATCACGAAGACGATTTGGGAGAGTCCTATATCCACCAGTGGAGAGACATAGGCTGATGGTATGGCAATCATGAGAGTACTTCTGGTCACAATCGTTCAGGCGAGCTCAAAGCGTAGAATCGTTTTCCTTAACGATGTTTTTTCTCATCGTCGACTTAGTGACTAGAAAATAAGTGCTATGGACTAGATTTTGAGCTCATGATTTTAGGTACCTATGTGTATGAAAGTACTTAACGCTATCTATCATCCTTCTCAATTCAAACTACAAATAAGTGCTTGTACTGAATAGGGTAAAGTTTCGAAATTATATTTTAATTCTCACATTGTTAGTAATATTATATTCTAAATAAACTTTATCTGATATTTCAAGTTCTAATTTGTAAATCGCAGAGAACTAAGGCAATGTTCAGACACACCATTTTCGAACCACACTACAACCGCAAAAATTGGGCGGGACGAATTTGTATGAAATCGCTTGATATTAAGTTATTCATACGGACCACGTTTTGTGGTTCATGTTGAAAGCTGTCGCAACATGTGCTACAATATCGATCAAACACAAACATAATGCAAAACCACAAAGTAACCACAAACAATTATAGCTAAACAAGAACAGCTGTTTTGTAGTTATTCTAATTCATTGGTACCACTACTCAGCGATTATTTTGTGGCCGTGGTGTGGTCCGAAACTGATGTGTCTGAATACTAAAATGTCTCTTATAAATTTATTACTTATTTGAGTTTGAAATTACTTCAAACTAAGACTATCTTTTAATTGGAACATAAAACATCAAAGTATTTGCATATAAACAAAGAGATAAATCTATGAACCCTATCTTCATCAGTCATAGTTTATATACTCTATCAACTTAAGGACGATTTAAATGCAAAGATAGACACAGACTGCTATATTTTCCAATAAACTTGTCATGCTATAAAATTTAGTGCTGGAATACAGACGGTGACCCAGTAAAAATGATGGTTTATCGCATTTTCTCGATATAGAGGTTCGATCCAAAAAACATTTTATATCGTGGACTCATACGTTGTGGAAAGAACTGCCTCAGGGGGTCTTTCCGTTACGCTACGATATGGGATTCTTCAAGAAGGCTGTGAATAGGATTAAGCACGGTCGGCGGCGTAGCCGCTTACCTCCTGGTGTTGCAGGTGTCCATGGGCGGTGGTAGCCACTTACCATCACGTGGGCCGCTTGCCCGTCTGACTCCTCTCATATATAAAAAAAATGTGAAGTGGGATCGGTTTAAGATACAATTTAATCTACAAAAGATTTAGGGTTTTCTTGTGGGAAAGTTAATAAAGTTCCGATAATTTGCAGAGAAATAGCGAGTGAAGTAGGAGACAATATCGACATTATTGTGGGTGGACATTCTCACAGTTTATTATGGAATCGAGACTCCCCGAGCAAGGAACACAAGTCCGGACCTTATCCTGTAGTTGTTGAGTCCAAAACAAAACCTGGACATAAGGTATGAGATACTAATAGATACTAATAGCAATGTAATGTCCAAACATATTACGTAAAAGAATACTCCTGAATTACTCCTGAATTAAGAAACTACGTACTACGTACTCCTGAATTAAGAAAACTCATATATAATGGGAGGATGTTATTAATGTTATTCAGAATCTCGAAGATTTTCACCTGATTTTACATACAAATATAATGATAAGATGTTACATGAAACAATAATTTTAAAAATATATTTTGTTTTAAGACCATATATCCCTCATGCACAAGACAATATTTTAGTTTCCGTTTGATCTGGTGATTGACTGGTAGAGAATTCCGTGGGGCATGAAGTACGCCATATGAATTTTATTTGAATTTGAATTTAATTAAATTAGAAGTTTTGAAGTTTAAATAAATAAATAAGACAATATATACAGACAATGTATGAGGAGGTAAGCAGTCAAGCGTGTCAAGCAATGGACACTGAAAGGGCTGGTTGCATTTGCGTAATGTTCTCATAAACTTACATTGATGTGTCGTTTATGTTGTACAGCCAGGAATCTATGAGTATTGGATGTCAATGTGTTTACCATCGAAATATAATAAGGATCTAATGCTGTAAACTGCATTAAAATCGGTTAAATAGTTTTTGAATTACCGTTAACACATTAGTTCCCAAAGTGCACGTCTTTACTCCCCGGGACACTGCACTGCCTCACAGGAGCGCCGCTGAAAAGTAACAACTTTCATATTTTTATTTGTATTTCAATAACATAGGACGCGACACCAGTTCCACTAGATTACATAGCATTTAATGTCATGCTATAAACATATTTAATGTCCTATGACAGTTTGTTATGTAGTGTACCTATGCTAAATTAATAAAATACTTATTATATACGTATGTATATAATAAGTATTTTATTAACTTACACATTTATTTTAATAATACTTCCGTTACTCTTTTTATTTATTTTTCATTTTCCTTTTGCTTTTCTCCTTTGTTCATTGCGCCGCTGTCATTACTATCTTTCCTCTCCTGAAGGATGGCTGGAAGACAATGGCATGTAGCATTAAGCCCGCCCTTTAACACCCTTTAACAGTTTATTTTAACACTTGCACAAAGTACAATTTGTGCAAGTGTTAAAATAAACAAATGAATAATAAACAGGTGCAAACCACTTAATTACATGTTATGTTTTATTAATTTGCAAAGCAATGAACTCTTGCAAAATGTTATTGGGTAATTCGTTATGTAATTTCGATGTTATACGATGACATGGGGTTCGTCAAGAGAACTCTGATAGGTTTTTGCAAAGTTCACCAGCGCAACCGCTTTACCTCTTGGTGTGACAGGTGTCCTGTCACACAGGGCGGTAACTGACCATCATGTGAACCGCTTGCCCGTCTGCCTTCTCTCCTATAAAAACAGATTAAAATATATTAATATATATATTTATTTTATATTACTTTCAGGTGTTAGTCGTAACCGCTTCGGCGTTTACGAAGTATTTAGGAAACATGAGTGCGTATTTTGACAAAAATGGAGAGTTGGAATCGTTTGACGGAGAACCAGTGTTTCTGAACAGATCAATTCCTGAAGGTATGTCCTCTTTGGAGTAAAAATCTTCTTATTTTTGTGCCGTTTTAAGGTTTTGTGCCAGCGTGCCATTTTAAGGTCATACATTGCTCACGCATAAGACAATGTGCATTGCGGTCCGCAACGTCCCATTTAATGGGAGCTGAAATTAGTTATCGCTAAGTTATCATCACTTTTATTATGGTTAATAACGACAGATATATTTGGCTCGCCACAAAAAAAAAATATAAATATAAATAAAAAAATATACCGTCCCGCCCTGACTTCGCTCAGTTGGCATAACCGTTTTCGATTGAAGCCAAACATAGTATATATTCATCTGAATTAATTTAACTCTCTAAATGTGAAAGAACTTTTAAAATCGGCTCAGTGATTTTTGAGTTTACGTTTTATAAGCAAAAGGAAACCGTCTTTCTTTGTAAATTAATACGGATAATATTTCCACATGGAGATTTTCGACGAAGAAAATCCTAAAAATAAATTTTAAAGATTTTTCCTTAGGGCAAAATCCTTCCTTACTCCTTCTTTTGTAACCCTTATTTTTCGTCCAATAAGGAAAATTGATGTTTTTATTATAAGGAATCTACTAATTCAACTTAAGGTAGGTACTCTGTAATTTTAAACTAATAAGATTTATCTTATGACCATTAATTGAAAGGAAAATAAAAATATTTTTATTTTATTTTCCTTAATTATTAAAGTAGCATATTCCTTAAGTATGAAGTAGTTCGTTATTACGAACTCCGTAATTTGACCCAGCTACTTCATAGTAATAATTTCATTACACAAGAATAAAGATGTCGATATTTTCTCTCATTTTATTCATGCTGTAGTGCAGTGGGTTCACGGGCAACTAAAAATATCCGTTGTCTCACCAGTGGGCCAAAGTGCTGGGATTACGGTGGGAACCCAAAATAGCAATCTTTTCGTGTCCTGACTTCTCCATAATTTCTTTAACGCCATCAAGTATTATATTTGCAAAATTTCACTTGAATAGCTTAGATAAAATCAATATTTTTTTTTTCTAAAATTTTAATTTATAACATTCTATATCTCATATTGACATAAAGTCTATGACATACAGTACGAAATATTCTTTTTAAAGAATATATTTCTAATATATTTTGAAATTTTGATCGTAGATATACTTGTACCTGTAAAATAAGAGATTAATTATATTTCAGATCCAGAAATAAAGAAACTATTACAACCTTACAAGGACAAGCTGCACGAGTTAGTGGAGGAGGTTGTAGGATTCGCTAACAATGATTTGCTAGCAAAAGACTGTGGCTCCATGGAGTGCGCAGTTGGCGATATAATAGCTGATTCCTATTTGAATGCTGTAAGTCTTATAGATTTTTTTGGTGAAGAAATTGTATTAGAATCAGATTCCATGAGATCAGAAGAAGATGTTGATAATGCTGTCCTGTTATTAGTGTTTAAACATCGTCCGCAGTTTCATTTTGTTTGCTACATTATTAAACGTATTTATATATTTCTAAGTGTCTTCTAATACATGTTCCTGTTCAACTTAAAGGTTGACTATGCCAGGCATTAGGCTCGCCTTTTGCGAAAGGTTAAATAAAAATGATAAATAAAAAATGTTTCATAAAAAGTGTATAGAGTACAGTTTTCGAAAATTAAAATCTTAACTTGGTAATGATAGAAAAAGAAAAAACTAAAACAGTTTTGTATTGTTTTTTATTTACTGTGTATAATTCTTAATAGGAAGTAGGTACTTTTGAACGAAAAGTTGAGTCTTATTCAAGTTGAAACGTTTAGGATCATATCCCATTTAGGAAGATTTTGGTCGGTAGACTCTGTGAGCGAAGTTGGCGAATCGCGCAAGTTGGGAAATCGCGTAAGTAGGTGTTCCGCTCGCAGGTCGTCTCTGTGTGTGTCTGAAGACTCACGCAGACTTGCGCAGACTAACACAAACAAAAAAACCTGTCACTGTCACACACAAACTATAAATATACGCAGAGATGATCACAAACTATTAAACAAGATGTTCCTGAATAGAATATGATTTAAAAATTCAAATCTCATTTTTTCTTATTTCACACCGACAACACACGGAATTCTAGTGAGAGCCATTGAATATGATCTTATTCATTTATAAACAATAGTTATAAAAGGCGGCATAATTTTAATTTTAAATTCAGTGATATAAATCAGTAAAAGATATTCCCGACGTAGAATAAATAGTCGGTCTGTGTTATTTTAAATTTTAAATTCAAATTGCACGTGCTACGGCCTGCACTACAAAGCCGGCAGGTATTATGGTAATGTCTTCTTGATATTACAGAGGGTACTTTTACATATTATAGAGAAATACATAGCTCGTAATGCAATGCTATTGGATATTAATGTTTATTATTTTACCAGCACATAAATGCTAAATTTGTCTCCAAATATTGCTTCGAAAAGTGTACCTACTGGAAAATCGCACCGTAGTTCAGAATACCTCAGCGAGCTAGGGAAAGAGTTATACTCGAAATTCTTTGATGGAAATGATCCGAATCGAAGAAAATCGTAAAATAACCAAAGTCGGTAGAACATTGATTCAAGAACCAACTGGTTAAAGTTTAAAGTACTAGCAACGGGCATGTAACATCGGTCGCAGGAATGACAACCGGTAGGGTCACACTAGTCCTCGTGTGGAGGCGAGCTATTGAAAAATGTAGCTTGGGACGTTCTCTAGCCCAGATGGAACAACGACATGATAAAGTCTTAAAGGCACCGGTAGTGGTTGGATGAGAAGAGCGGAAAATCGATGGACTATATCCAGCATTTAAGAGATATTGGCTAACGGTATCTCTGCACATTACACATGTACAGAGGGGGGGAGTACACGCTGCAGTCCAACAGCCGCTGGGCGCGCTCGACAGGCCACGTTACCCCTCTCTCACAGAAGACTATCTTGAAATGTACTGCAATTCCCAATTTTATGTACGTGTGTCGGTAGTGAGTGAGATGTGCCAGAGCCCATTCCCATTCTATCTCTCCCCATTTTCCTAACCCTTTCTCCAAATCCATTCCTATATCTCCAAAGGTAGGCAGCGCATCCGGGGGCGTGCCAACGTTTGTCATTTTGGACTAATGTTGGCATGTATCGCGGATGTCTATGGGCGACAGTATCCACTTACCCTCAGGTGGACTGTATGCTCGTCTGCCGCCGTCGTCCTAAAAAAAATAGATGAAATTTTTCATAATAAATGTCAATTATTACGATGCATATTCATTTAAGAATCGTTTTGACTTTTGGTGAGCTTTATCACACATAGCATGTTCATGACATTATTTCTTTACAGACCAAAGAAATGTTCAAGACAAAAGGGATTATCGATACTAATATTACCCATGTCGCTTTCCTGTTAAGGAATATGATTCGAGGATCTATAGCTAAAGGAAGTAAGTTTATCACTGCAGATCAGTACCCAGCGATAGAGTAATAATCGAATCATGTTTATTTGTGCTAAGTATACATTGCGGTATCGGCAAGATATTTTTACCGTAGGAAAGATTACCGTTGGGATAATCGAGTCGAATAGAGGCCACGTACCGGGAAGCGCAGTGCGGATCTCCCTGCAGTCGGTGGACCAACGACTTGAACAAATTCGCCGCTGGTGGTTGGGTGAGAATAGCCGAAGATCGTGTGTAATGACGAATTTTGGGAGAGAATATATCCAGCGGTAGAGAGACATTGGGTGATGGTCTGATATGGTACGGTACGGTATGGTTTTTACTTTATAGAGTACTTCCGTTCCAATTCAATACAAAACAAAACCAATTGAATGAATTATCTCAAAATTTTTTAGGTTTAATTCTAGGGCAAACTTGCAGTCTTGATGAATTACATTATGGATATGTAAATAAATTATCACCTTACTATTTAATTTAAGGCTGTGACAGTTACCTCAGGCAAATTACGAGTAGAATGGAATGGTGTATAGTGTATACGCTCGTAGCGTGGAGAAGCTACTCAATTTTTTTGTTCAAAATGAGCAGGGAACAACATTTACGATCTTAATATTGCGGGGTACTGTAACTTGCTTTTAATTTTAGTGCCTTTTAGTGACTCTTTTATAGAAAGATGCTCGTCCAGCGGATAATTCGTCTGTGGTTCGTAATATTCAATGTTCGCTGCTTTCGGATACAGGATTTAGGATGAGGATGATAATGAATGTAAACAGCGAAGGGATGATTTGATTTCCTCTGTTTGAGAAGAGCTGTGGAGAAGATTTCGTACTCACAGACGAAATAAAACGACCACATCTATAATTTATACTTATCTTCCCTTATATTACCAAGGGTGGTGGTCATCCGTCCAAAATTCCAATCATTTCACATCACTTGACTAATACTAGAAGTATAATTAGGTACTATGTATAGTCTGTTGTTGTTATTTAATTATCTTTTCTCACAAATTTCCCTATAATAACGAAAACAATGGAGATTAACATAAAATACATTTTTTTGATAGACATAACACGAGGTGGGGTAATAAACACCATGCCATTTACAAATAAAGTGGTGACATTTTCACTGCCGGGTCGTTACCTAGTCGAGGTGTTTGAACGGTGCCTTACCAACTTCTGGACTGCTAAGCCCTTTAATGGGCCATGGATGTCGCACGTGGCTGGTAAGATATATTTAAGAAATACTCTTTCTAAATAATTACGTTTCCGCGTGGTGTCGGTCGGCTTTAAAATACCATCACTCCATATCTTCCCATGGGTTTCGTAAAAAGCGATTGAAAGATGACAAAGTCGCTACCACAAGCCATGAAGGCCGTACATCCCTCATGCTCTCAGGCCTTAGGGCATACAATGTGTATGAGGGTTCCCATGTCAAGCTATGGACGATATAGGGGCTAGCGGTTATTCGATTCGTAATCCAGTTGTAGTATTTATGACGATTGACTAATTTGATCAAAGCCTTACCAAGAATTACTACTATAGAGGAATAATCACGAATTTGTCTTGAGATATGGTACTGATATACTGCAACTGATGAGAACATTATAATCTGCATTCTGCTACATTCGGCACAATTTTATTCACGAGAATACGGCAAATGCGAAGTGAAGCAGTGAAGCAAACAGTTCGATAAACAGTGCTGTTTGCGGATTGAAAATGCAACATATTGTGTGGATATCATGCGTTGAAGATTGAAAATAAACATCGGATAAAGATAGAGGGTTTTTAAAAAATGAACTGGTTATATCTTTTATTAATTTTTTAGTGTGTTTGTGTGTTGACAAATTTCGTAGTAGGTCTTGTGAAATAGCCTAGCTATATAGTTCACGCTAACTATTGTGAAACAACCTTGTAGTACGTTAAGGGAAAGACCGGTTTCGTATGAGAATAATATACATATTGTTGACTTTGCACTGTCGTTTGTCTTTCCATCCAGACATAGTCTGTGTCTATAGGAAATACTGTTCTCCTTAGAAAAAAGGAAAAAAGAATGCATTGATGACATTCGAGAAAAGTACATAAAAATTTGGTAATATTTTCATTAATTTAAAATCAAGCTAGAAGTTTCGAGTTATTGATGAACAAAAATCTGTAACCATTGTTTATTTCTCGGTGTTTATTTTTAATTTCCGAATATACTTATGATTTCATTGAAAATGTTACTAATGCCATAAGAACATAGCATAGCCATAGCATTATTTATTATATTTTCTTCGGCAGAATGTTGGATACCTGTTCAATAACGGTTAAACATATTGTTCTTATAGCATTCCGTAAATGTCACTTAATAATGTCACACATTCCTTCTGTTTTTAGGTCTCCGATTGACTTTGGATGCAAAAAATGGAACTGCAACAGTATTAGTTAAAAACGGTGATGAGTACCAACCTATAGACCTGGATAAGGAGTACCAAGTTACCACGTTAGGATTTTTGAGCAGAGGAGGGAATGGATTTAAGGTATTTTATTGATAATAATTTATGTTAATGAGTATTATTTTATCAACATAACAACATATCAACCTACATGTTTCGTGAGTGCGGTGAGATATGGCAGAGGTCATTTCCAATCCTATCCCATCTCATTCTCTCCCATTCCAGTTCATCGCTTCTTAAGGTAGGACGGGGATAGATGAGGAATAAGATGAGGAAGATTCTTTGTCCCGCTGTAATTCTTATACTCCATCCTTCCCAATCCTTTTCCCAAATTCACTTCTAAATTTCTAAAGGTAGGCGGCATATCCGTAGGTGTGCCAACGTTTGTCATTTTGGTCTGACGTTGACATATATCGGGAATATGCATGGGCGACAGTTATGCATTTACCATCAACAAGACTGTCTGCTCGTCCGTTACTTACGGGCCATAATTTACCACGCAGTCCTTTTGCTAATTGGTGGATATATGGTGGATATTGGTGGATAATGGATATTCAAATGCCTTCTGCAACCAGCTGAGCGCCTTCTGCGCTCGCCCTAAATTAAACATGACCGGTAACTATTGAAAGGCCACTAGGGCCACAAGAATTTAGCCATTCCGAAAAAAAAGAAAATCCTTCTGCAACCTCTGTACGAAACGGCCACAACTGTACGAAAGTTAGTCTAGTCTGAACTTGCGCCAATTGGCTCAGTTGTGTCCGTTTCATTGCTACAAAGAGAATATGTAGATTGAAATATTTTATTGTTTCGTCTGTATGTATATGTATATTCTTGCATGTTTTAATATTAAGTACACGTACTTATTTTAGTTTGTAGCAATGAATAATGGTTTTCTATTCTATTCTACATACATATACTCCGCGCGTGAGCTCCGAGGCCGCGGCGCATGAGGAGCGGGAACCGCCCCGCTTTACCCGTAACCGCCGCTCACCCCTTCTAGCTCTTTAGTCATAGTGTTGCGCTCCACGCTATAGAAAATTCTATCGATGCATTTGTATGTTATGTCGAAGATAACAACAGTGAAGCCGACACGTCGGATTCATTTATGTCAATTATTATTATAATTCAGGTAGTGACTGATTTAAGTATAGGTATTGTAACTAAGTTTATGTATTTTATTTCTATTAAAACTTTCACTCAATTTGCAATTCATTCTATAATAATTTTTACTCATTATTAATACCACAACCTATATAAGCAGAGGCAAAAAAATATTATTGTTCACTATCGATAATAGTCTAATTAAAACTCATTTACCGATAAGTATATCGAATAACGTAATGCAATACTCTTATGCATGAACATTCCTCAAAAGGCCTCGGAGGTCGCGAGCGGACATGACCCACCTCCGCCCATGGTCCTACCAACCTTTTGGTTATACGGACCGAATCGTCGGGAGGTACGCGCCGTTCGCCAGCTGAGGGCTATGTTGCGGCGCGTATCTGCTCTGCCTCCCTACAAGTATTTCCTTTCCTATGTCCGGTTCCCACTCTCCCCTTTCTGGGGCTGTTTCAACGTACACATCACGCGACTTCGACGCCGAGCAGCTCTCCTGGGCTCCTTAGATTGTGCCATCGGTGTGCAAATTCTCGTAGCCTACGGAAGTTCGCCTCTGAGGAAACGAGATCGCAGTAAAACACCGGACCCTCCTCCTGTCTTGTGATTCCCTCCAGCATTCTCTGTCGTTCCTCCTCGTATAGAGGACAGGACCATAAAACATGGTGCAAGTCCTCGTCAGCCATGCCACACTCACACAAACTACTCTCACACAACTTCATATCGTGAAGTCTCTTTCTAAAGCAGCCATGCCCAGTGAGTATCTGTGATGTTTCATAATCCGGCTCGATCCAACGCGATTTGAGTCGAGCCGCCATGTCCGGGAAAAATCTAAACAGCTCTCTGCCCTTATTCTTGCCAACCCACCTTTCCTGCCAGCTGACCACTGTCTCACTCCAGATGGCCCGCCTCCTAGCACGCGCCTCCTCCCTGGTCGGGAGCGAGCCCGCCAGACCCGTCCTGCCGGCACGAATCACCTCAAGGTCCGCTGGAAACACGCCCGCCAGTACCGGAAGAGCAAGCGTGCTTACTGATCTATATGTCTTCGTCAATAAGATCAACGAAGGCCGCTGGGTACGCAATAAGACGCGAGCGGACAGTACTTTTTCTAACATCTGTCGCTGGCACTGCTAGTAATAATACCAATATATTCCCACTTGTACCGCTTCATTCGTAACCGTCGCGCCGCTTACTCCTTCTAGATCTTTAGTCATAGTGTTGCGCTCCACGCTATAGAAAATTCTATCGATGCATTTGTAGGTTATGTTGAAGATGACAACAGTAAATCCGACACTTCGGATTCATTTGTGCCAATTATTATTATAATTCAGGTAGTGACTGATTTAAGTATAGGTATTGTAACTAATTTTATGTATTTTATTTCTATTAAAATTTTCACGCAATTTGCAATTCATTCTATAATAATTTTTACTCATTATTAATACCACAACCCATATAGGCAGAGACATAAATAGAAAAAAAAAAATGTTCACTATCGATAATAGTCTAATTAAAACTCATTTACCGATAAGTATATCGAATAACGTAATGCAACACTACTCTTATGCATGAACATTCCTTAAAAGGCCTCGGAAGTCGCGAGCGGACAGTACTTTTTCTAACATCTGTCGCTGGCACTGCTAGTAATAATACCAATATATTCTCACTTCCAGATATTGCACGATTATGCTCAAAATGAGACATACGTGGGAAAAGACGCCGACATTCTAGAAGAATACATCAGGAAGATTTCACCAATAACACCAACGGTTGACGGCAGATTAACAGTTTTAAATTAGCACAGGGAAATGATGTTGTTCTATGAAAGAGTACCTACAAAGATTTGTTGTACAGTAGTTTTTTAATGAAACTTTTGTTCCTACTTTTTTAATAAATTACTAAATGGAAGAGGCTACTTAATACGACTTTTGTTGTTACGTCCCATTACAGTGCTCGGCCTCGTCTTGTAAGTGCGAGGGGATCGTTACGAGTACATGTGTGATCATTGTGAATTACTTACACATGTCCTATATTTTACCAAAACCCCTGAGCACTTCGGTTTCCTCACGTTGTTTTTCTTCACCGCCTTATTATCTTTTATTTTTAAACTTTCGCGTTTTGTTCACATTTTATATTGTTAGTAGGATTTGAACGCGTAAAATTCAAAGCCATTGTTAATTTTTTATTTCTACTCGACGTTTCGGCACGGGTTAAATCAGCCGTGGTCACGAGTTGACTGAAGAGGTGGGTAGTCCAGGGTGGGAGCTGCGAATAGTTTTATCAACTATCCCACATTGATATTCTCACTCGGAAAGGCTGCAACACACTACACTAATGTAGGTCACAGACACGTGTACCGACATATTGTTTTATTATGTTTTGTTGCTCCGTATATAATGGAGTGCATGAATTAGCTTGTATTGTAATTTATTGAACTATTACAAGGAGAACCCTATCTTTGGAACCCTAATTTTCTTCGGGGCTTTGTATTTTCACTGGTGGAAAAGATAAAATATATAGTTAAAGGAACATAAATAATAGAACGGTATAGGGTCAATCAAATAATCGTCTATTATGTCCGCAGACTTTGCAAAGTCTGATTCACAAATATTTGCGAAACGTGTGCGGCTGCTCTTTGCAAAGAGTTTTGACTAGGTACAAATATTTCCCAAAAAAAAATTGTAGAAATTATTGTACATATCTATACACATGTCTAGGACCGGCTTAACAATGTCCACGGACGTATTCGACGATAAATCGCAAGGTTTAAATTTGTTAATCACTGGATTCCATTCATTCATTGGATAAAAGGTAAATGAAAGCATTTAATTTTTCGCGTTCAGACGGGATTTACAATATAAAATTATTATCGTTTCATTAGAAATCTAAATACCACACCATCAACCCGTGTCTCTCCACTGCTGGATATAGGCTTCTCTTAAGACTCGCTGCCAGACATGATCTTCAGTACTTCTCGTAAAAATCGATAATTATACAGTTTTTTTTAGGTTAATAAATTTTTCATTTTGTTTATTTTTTGCATCTTATTTTTATATACAACGTGTCACTAAAATAATTTAAAACCCATCAAGTAAGCAACTTAAAATATGTTAAACCGTTCTAGCGAAAAATAAAATTATTTTATGGAATATCTGAAAAGTTACAAACATGTGAAATTTGTTCTTCTATCTAAAATGGTCGTGGCGCCCCTTACACTAGTAGTAGTAGAATTAGAAAATGCATCTGCGCATGGCATAAAATATATACTAGAAATTAACAATAAGTTATGAAAAAAAAAAACAGATTGAATCGATTTTACTCTCAATACCGAACAACCTATTTTCAGCTTTTCCGTTATTTTAGTGACAAGTATATGGTGTGTCCAAAGATTACGCAACGACAAGCGTATAAAATGGCGACTATTCACACATAGAAAATGAAAATGAGATAGGCGGAATTTGAAATGCGAGTATTTGAAATACATAGGTCACACTGAAAATTTCCGGAACTGGCCACTTATGTAAACAATATTCAAGAAGTAATTACAATATTTGGAAATGGAACTCTTTGGCTGTAGAATAAAGTTTGTTTCATCTAACAGTCATTTGTTTTTCATTGTGGCGTTATTTTAAAAATTGCGTGTCTGCATTACGATGGATTTAACTCGTGAAAATTTTCGCTGTATGATTTATTTATGTAATCTACAGCCTATTTAAAATTTTCTACAATTTTAAGTGTAATTTGACAGCTCGGCAAAGCCTCGCTCGGCTTCAAACTGCTTTTAGTGATGAAGCACCAAGCAAGACGACAATTTATAGCTAGTTAGCAGAATTTAAGTGCGGTTGTGTCAATCTCAGTGACGAATTCCGTGAAAGTCGCCCGTCCATCGCTGTCAACAACAAAAACATTGATGCTGTGCGCAATATGATCGAAACAGAGAGGCATGTGACCTACCATGAGATTCGAGCATCCATAGGCATAGGCATGAGTCAGGATATAATCAATCTTACACAAACATTTGGCTGTGCGAAAGCTATGCTCGCAGTGGATCCCACACACTTTTACGGAGGCTCGAAAAACGGAACGCGTCACTTGGTGCAATGCCATGCTTACCAGCTTCAACGAAGGGGCATCAAATTTAGTGTGGAACATAGTAACAGGTGACGAAACATGGATTTACCGCTACGATCCCGAAACAAAGCAGCAATCGACCATTTGGGTCTTTCAAGATGAGCCGAACCCCCCCAAAGTGGCGCGTGTGCAAAGTGCCGCGAAGCAAATGATCGCTTCTTTTTTTAGAGAAACTGGACACGTAACTACTGTTGCTTTGGAGAATCGTCGTAACGTGAATGCTGATTGGTACACGACTATTTTCTTGCCCGAAGTTATTGACGAACTCCGTAAGAACAACCTTAAACCCCGCACCATGACAATGCCAGCTCTCAGACGGCCAATCAGACAAACGACTTTTTGAAGGTGAAAAACGTAGAACTCATGAGCTCATCCACCATACAGTCCCGACTTGGCACCTTGTAACTTTTTCTTGTTTCTTGTAACCAATTACGCGGTCAACGATTTTTAGCGCCAGAAGAGGCTGTCGAATATAGTATGAGAAACATGTTTCCGAGGTCACCACGGAGGAGTGAAATAAATGTTATGGAAATTGGTTTATTCGTATAAAAAAGTGTATTGACATTCAGGAAGAATATTTTGAGAAACAATAAATTGATTTGTGGCCATTCATTGATTTTTTTCTTATTCATTCCGGAAACTTTCACAGTGGCCCTCGCATGAAATATCAACTGACATCTAGTGTGTCGAGTCCGCTATAAGACAAGCTATGTCACACCTTGAAAAAACGCCATTACAACAATTCCTATTGTACTCCTATTGTACTGGTGGAACTTCGCATTAGAAACGAAATGTTCAGTTCACTAACTGATTTGTTTATTGGTTAACTATCATGTAGATACGAATATAAACTATACTATACCATCAGCCTGTGTCTCTCCAGTACTGGATACAGACCTCTCCCAAGGACCACCACCACACATGGTGCTCTGCTCTTCTCAACCAGCCATTACCGGAGACCTTCTTTAAGTCGTCGGTGCGCCTGACCGGAGGGCCTCCCAAGCTGTGTTTTGTATGTTTTTGTTTGTAAGTTATGTAACCCAGTAATTATTGTCTATTAATATATAATGCTATGCAACTAGCCCTTTCAGTATCTACTGCTGGACATGGGTCTCCTCATGCACATCGTCTTGTGCATGAGGGATGTATGGCCTTGAAACGCTGACAAAGCGTGTTGGCGAGTCCAATTTTCTGGAGGTAGCGTTTTTTAGAAGTGTAGTTCCTCATGGCTTATGGTAACCGTTTTGTTATCACTTAATCGCCTTTTACGACATCCACGGGAATAGATGGGGTCGTGCTAGTCTAGAGCCGGTCGAAACCACACTGCACGTCATTCTATTAATATCTAGATGAAGAGCTATCTAGATGAAATTAAGAGTTGTTGCGAGTGGCAAGAGAAAAGCTAAGGCGGGACAATTAACTGAACCATCTTTCAATTTGGCGTGACTATAGTAATGTGCTCAATCGAAAACCAACCGCTATACTATACTTCTTTATTTAAAGAACCTGTACCTAACCAACGTTTTTGACTTTATCGTTACTTCGAGATTTTTATTTTGACTATGTATTCATTTTGGCAGTTTTGTAAATCGGAATACATATATCTATACCTACAATCAACCTTTTCATTAAAGCAATCCCTAAACCTTTTGTAACAAAATTCAGTCTAACTTCATCGTACAGTCCATCGGGAAGCTGGTTATCGAAGTTCAAGCAGTATTAGTGAATTTTGATGAAACGCAAACTGCTGGAATATTACCAGGAAACTGTGTTAACTTGTGTTATTGGCTATTTGTACTTAGCTAAGTTGGATTACTTCCGTTGGGGGTTATGGTGTTTTACATAGCGCAAAGTCGTAGATTATGAAAATTATGATGCTTTGTAACTTGAACCTATAGCCCAGTTGTTTTAGGTAGCCCTCTATATATGCTAAGCATCACTAAGAACACCGTCAAATCCACTCCTTTCATTATCCTTGTTGGCAATGTCCAGAACCTCATCTAAGCACAATCGTATTCGTTGCGCCTAGACGGTTTTAAAGCTGTATACCTTGCATTATAAGTTTGAAATCTATCTCCGCATCGTCAAGGGCTTTTAAATACATACAGATCTGAAACAAGAGTTTCAGTGTTTCATATCTGACAATCAACCAGATCTCAAGATTGATTACTTTATTCGTCGAATTCTTTGAACACACACATTCACACACTGTGCACAACAAACACACACACAAACAAAAACATACACCCTCGCATATCCTCTTACACACACCCACCCCATTTCATTTTTTTTGCTTAGTTAACGGAATCTTTTATTGGCCTATTTTTGTTATCTTCTCTATTCTGCTTTAAATTATTATTGAGGTTGTTCATTATCTAAATAAAAAAATATAGGTCGAATACAGAACCTCCTTTATTTGAAATCGGTTAAAAACAACTGATTGAAGGTGACGGATTCGAACGTAAATAAATACCCAAGCTAAAATGGTTCAACGTAATTTGACCAGCCATTGGAAACTTTCGTGTTAATTTCCATTTTTCTTTTTCACGAATTGCGAAATAGACATTCGAATTGCTAAAATGGATTTTAAAAGCGAATTTTGGGATAGATAAAACGTAATAGCTTTATTCAAGTTTAATGGGTGAAAGCCTTTCGGAACTTTTCGGAACTGGAAACAAGCAACGTGCAAGAGACATAAATGAAATATCGAAGAAAAGAAGTTAGTCCAGCAGTGGACGGCAACGGGCTGATTAACATACCGTGTCATCAGTTTGTATCTCTCATATAACTTGTATCCCCAGGACCGCCATCAAGGTCTTTTACTCTTCTCATCCAGCCACTACTGACGACTTTCTTCAAGTTGTTTCGCAGTACGTGATCTCCATTCGAGGACTCGTCTACTTCATCGGTCCAGCGACGGCTATGGCCTGCCACTATAACGACATAATAAGCTCTGTTTCAAATAAATCACGCAGTATGGCGTGATAGTCATTTATTTCAATTGCTATTCGAGAAACTTACGTCACCAGAATTTTGTGGGAAACTTTGTTTAACTAAATTAAGATTAATTGAATTTAAAACAAATATTGATTAAATTTTAAACTTAAGACTTATTTACAAATATTACGAATTACGAATGTTTTTATTCATGAGTGAAAAATACCAATAAGAAAAATTCAAATAACTTCTTAATTCGAAAATTTCCCAAACAAAGTTTTAAAATTTCCCAAAATCCCTCATCCAATAAAATTATCTCGAACAAAACTCCTTTTCAAAATCAAATTTCCTCGAATAATTAATTTTAATGTATGGTAATGAGTGCCGGCGATTCGTGTGATAATTAGACGAACGCCGTCTGCTCAGTATTGTGAGTCCAGCTGGCTTTCCCTTTCAAACCAAGTCAGGTATCTACAGTTCTGCTTTACTACATTGTTGTAAGAACACTAGATGTGACTGACTATGTGATACTCCAGGACACAGGGATTCATTTGGAATTCATAACAAGTTAAGGAAACTGACGGCCGTCAATTAAAAAGTAAAATGATAATTGTTTGCATAATTAATTCATCGAAACTGTAAGTTTGATTTGGTTTTGTTTTTGGCAATTTTTGACGCTGACAATCATGTGTTTATAATGTCCTAGCTAGACGATTTAAATAAGGTAAATATTGCGAATGTTTACCTTATTTAAGACCCGTTTAAATAGATAAATATTTCCTAGACGGTTTTCCATCTATTTGTTTACTTTACTCTTTACGTGGGGTCATCCATAAATTACGTCACACGTTAAGGGGGAGGGAGGGGGTCAACTAAGTGTGACATCGTGTGACAGGGGGGGGGGATGAGTCATGAACTTCGTGACGTCACATGTATAAATCTAAAGTATTAAAACTAAACTTTAACTCTAAGGAAAAACTTTAAAATATTACCAACTCTATCAATATTATTATAAAGAACTTTTTATTTTTGTTTATTTACCGGGAGAGACACGGGGGTACGGAATCGACATTCAAAAGTATCTACACTACTCATGAATAGTATAGCTAAGTATCGATATTTTGATTTTTCTAGATATAATATCGATATTTCTTTATTTAATATTTCAATGTATATATTGTGTTGTCCGGAATAGTGTTTGTTGTCTATTGTCAATATACGAGTATATATGATATGATTCATAGTTAATATGAATATATGATTCGCCACTTCCGTAAAATTTGACTCAATGTTTTTGAGTTTTTATCACGAAACTTTTAACATGGTAATTGTGTTCCGCTTCGTAAAAGGTTGAATTGAATAAAATCCGCAGCTGTAACTGGCTTAATGTTGTTTGTACAACGTTGGATAATGTGCTTTAGCCTGATCGTGCTTCGAGAGTGTTCGCGAGGAATTTGTATTGGTTTTTATGCTGTTATGTTCTGGATACTATATGGTTTAACTTTTGAGATATTCGCATTTTTCACAAATATTTTTCTATTAAACCGGTCTTAATGCGTATGTTTGCCTTTTTTATTTTAGTCGGCGTTTTCAGGATTTTACGTGAAGCGATTTAAATTAAGAAATACGTATATAAAGATTTGATTCAAAAATATGGATACAAAATGTCCTCACAGGATAACGGTCTTACAAGTTCTCTGTGATCAGATAACGTGACATATTATCAATGTTTTGAACATTATGTAGGTTATATAAGTAAAGTTTTCATGCATTCGCTCCTATCTCTAAAACGCACACCGGAAATCCGAACATGCGGTTAAACTCATGTGCCACTTGATAGGTACTCTACCTACTTTTACGAGTAGGTGTCATGCATAGAATGTAACCGCAGCTTTGCCGTTTAGTTCTAATAGGAGCATGTGCTTCACAGACTAATTAGGTGTCACGTGATTAACAAGCTCAAGACACAGTGCATAGAGCGAATAGTAGGTAATCTATTTACTCTATTTCTATCTACACAAACTATGAACATAAAAAGTAGTACAAATTACATAAAAGTACACAACAACCGTCTCTGTCCATAGAAACATCATTGTAGTGTATACAGAACCCAAAACAACAATTTTTGTCATGTTGTGTGAATACGCATCAGGCATAAACCACTTGAAAAAAGGATTTTAACGAAACTTGACATAGTTATGGCCGGTTTAACAAAACGTGGCGCTACGATAGAATAGAAATTATTCATATAGGACTATTAAATATTTTTTAATAGTAAGTTGAATTTATATTACACCACAAACGTCTTGGTATTTATTTATCTATTTAAACGGGTCTCAACGCGTATGTTTACCTTTTTTATTTTACTCGACAAGTAATTATTATGGTAAATATGTGTAAAAAACCCAAATGTCTTGATACTTTCTATTTTTTTCATATTCATCGATTGTATAACTATACAAATACAAGGGATGAAATTGTTGAGATTAGGGTATGTCATTGGCTGATCAACCGTGGGTAAGGACTGTAAAAAACAATTTGGCAGTTACATGATTTACGACTAATAAGAGAACTATCTGTTTTAGGTCTTTTTGGCTAGTTGAGAACGTATGCTTGGTATTGTACCGTATGCTGACCACTAATACAATTGTAATTTACCTATCTCAACTTATTGACTATAACCTACTGTTACCATATATAAATATTTTGTTTCCCCGATTAATGGGGTGTCTATGAAAATAGTGCTTGGTAAATATGATTGCCTGGAAGAGATCGCTTAAGCGATAAGGCCGCCAATTGTGTCTTAAGTATGTGTATATTTTGTGTGTTGTGTATCGAATAAAGAGTATTATTATTACTTTAAATAAAAAACTTAATAGTAAAGACCGAGCTCTAATAAGATCCAAGCCTATAAGGGCTGACATACTCAGATGGTCACAGATGGTCTACCTTGGATACAAAAATCCGCTTAACCATGTCTCTCCACAGAATGCACCATTCAAAGTTTCAAAAGTTTCACCATTCAAAACCATTCAAAGCCCTGAACCTCGGCCGACTGTGCTTACGCCGGTGGTTATGTCGTGTCTCCCTTATACATTGTGAAATACTTGAAAGGCACATATCTCATTTCTACGGTACTTTAGGGCCTTATTTCATTTGGTATTCATGTGGTTTTTATTGGATATACCGCCCAAAATGACGCATCATTCTTTGTTATGATTATTAGGTATGGCATCATCATAATTCTAGTCATAATCATATCTTTCTTGATTCTAGTCTATAAGTGGCGTCCATTAGTGTTACTTGTTGTTATCATATCACATTGTTACATTGCTATTATTTCTTTACATACTTTGAAAATATTCCCTATATTCCGTTCCAATCCAATTTATCCAAAATGTAAACAAACATGGCGGCCTGACTCGGCCTAAAATTAAATAGTGTGGTGATAATTGTTTACATTGTATACACAGCGCTCGACTGGCCACGTTACTTCTCTCTCACAGAAGACCACCTTGAAATGTATTGTATTTCCCACTTTATCTTATTTCCCTAATGTACGTACGTGTTTCGGTAGTGAGTGAAATATGCCAGAGCCCATTTCCATCCTATCCCTCCCCATTTTCCCAACCCTTTCTCCAAATCTATTCCTGTATTTCCAAAGTTAGGCAGCGCATCCGGGGGCGTGCCAATGTTTGTCATTTTGAACTAATGTTGGCATGTATCGCGGTTGTCTATGGGCTATATCCACTTGCCATCAGGTGGACTGTATGCTCGTCTGCCGCCATAATTTAATTCAACGAGAGTGCAAGTTTGCCTTAGATTTAGAGCTGAATGATGAGTTAATGTTTGTAGACACATGTTTGTTCACGTTTTGGACAAATTGTATTGTAACTGAATTTAGTTATGTTACTGCTTGCTTGCTTATACTGCCTTCCCCGAGTGACTCCCGGTGGGGCGCCCTGCGGTGTACCAGTCAGCAAGTAATAGTTCGTTACCTTTGTCGCTACCGTATTATGACTAACTTACTAACGAGATATGGTATCGGTAACCTTAACATATAGGGCTTAACATATTGTGATTGATGTTGGAAATGAGCTTAATGATCGAAATCCTAGCAATCCTTTGTCGCTATTGCAATGTAGAGAACTATTTTAGTAATGTTTCTCTTAGTAGAGACAGTTTAGGACCAGCTCTTATCAGCTTATCCAGCTCTTTTTCCATCGGCTGCTAAAAATGAGGCCCATTTTTAGCAGACAATATCGACATCAACCCAGAGAGAAGCAGGGCGTTCTTACCTTACTTAAAAGGCGTAACAGATCGCATCAGCAAGATCTTACAAAAGAAAAACGTGAAGACCATTTTCAAGCCTACGAGCCAACTCAGAAATATCATCAGATCAGTCAAAGATCCCAGAGATCCGTTGTCCTCGACTGGAGTATATAAAATACCATGCTCCTGTGGGTCAGTGTATATTGGCACTACAAAACGGAGTGTTAATACCCGCATTAAAGAACATAAAGGCAATTGTCGAAGAGGAGAGACTGAGAAGTCGGCCGTAGCTAAACATGCCTTGTCGGATGGGGACCACGAAATCTGCTTCAGGGACACAAAGATCTTGTCAATCGGGAATCATTATTATGCTCGTCTCAACAGGGAAGCTATTGAAATCTACAAGCATCCGAACAATTTTAATAAAAAAGAAGAGAATCTAAAACTCCGTAATATCTGGTATCCAGCACTCCGAAGACATCAAGCTCAAGGGGAAGAGAGACGAGAGGGGGGGATAAAAACAGACTCTGTACACACTCAATCACAACTACCCTCGCCCACTATAAATACCGGTGCGCCACAATCGTCGAGTCAGTTGCGCTCGAGAAGCCGAAGAGATAACATCTCTCCGAAAGTGAACGCAGTCGCCACTGAAGATGTCAACCGTAGCTGTTGACGAAACGTTTGGAAGAAAGGGAAGAGATTTCAGAAGACCTCGGCCAAGTAGCCCGGAAGATTCAATTAATATGGACACCGGTCGAGAAAGCCTACACTTCACCTTACTTATTTCGTGATATTTTGGAAGCAAATTCGCTAATCGACATTGAAATTATGAATAATTGTGGGAAGCACTGATCTAAGACTTTCTTCAAGCATTGCGGTATAGACGATGAGAAGAGCCGACACATTTTTCCGAATGCAGCCGGGTGGTGCTAAATGAGCAACAACACAAAGCCGACTACCCTGCGGCAATAATCCGCCTCCATGGCTCGACTCACAAGACGTGAAACCTAAATATACCCTTAAAAAGAGTGGACTTATAGCCTTTAATACTCCATGAAAACACACTAAGGGACAATGTCTGAAAAAATCACCTTTAAGTACACAGCTGTGTCGCAGCATTACTTTCACAATAATTATTTAAATGATGGCGAAATATTTTCACGTTTCAAGTTTTAAAGACACTCCAAATAGAATTGTCAATGAACCTTTGTGAAAAACTAACAAAGTCAAATAAGTTACTTACGTTGTCAGACGTGCGGTCCCGCATGTTTGCAGCATTTAAATTAGTTTTAATTTAACCCTAGAAGACCGGGTATTTTCTGTGGTCTGTTGAACCTTTCAGTTAACCCTAACTGAGCTGGACAGAGGTCCCTCAGTCGCTATTTGTAATTGTGAATTTAACGCTTTAACTGTCCTAGTATATTTATTATTTACTGATGGTCCTGTATGTCTGGGTTGAATGAATGAAATGGGCGAAGTATAAATAATTGAGGTTTCAATCTTTCTTTATTGTTTTCGTAAAACTATCGGACATTGCTCGGAAAAATCGTGCTGGATACGTAAGTATTTATTTAATCAATACATAATATTATAAAACAGTAAAAGGATTTAAGTCTGTACATTGAGTTAATTACTTAAATAAAATATGAGGGGTCTTGTTAGAAGCTACAGAATTCAAAACAGTAACTATTAACATTTTTGTCTGTATGTCTGTAACATTGATACAAGGAAGATGATTTATAGAGGACAATAACAAAAAAACTTTTAATGGAATCACTTAAAAACTACTGGATCTATTCTAACGAAGTTTTCACTGTCATGTAGCTCAGTCAGCCTAATAACAGCGCCAATATCTTTAAATCCTTTTATCCTTTAAATGCGTCATATTAAGAGTGACTATTAATATATAATATATATTTATTGTCTCTTTGTGTAAAAACTATATAACTATACGTCATGAATTAGGAGTTTCGCCATTGTATAGGTACTAGTACTAATAGTATTGCTTGTTCGGAAGAAAATGAGCACTAGAGAAAAAAAATGTAAATGTAATATCAATATACCTAGTAAATATTTCAATGACTTTTTTATGATTATTATTTATTATACACGTTTATTCAGTTTGAAATCAGTTTAGTATTTAATCATTCAAATTAAATATGTAATATTTATTTACAATATTTAATAACACTACTCATTTTCATTTCTTTGAATGTTAGAAAAGCCCACTAAATTGAAGTTAAATGCTTTGTTATACACAAATACACTCACAGGCCCATTAAATACATTTCACTATTTGTCAACAGATTCCTTGGATATTAAATAAAACAAGTAGTCATTGCTCGTCTATGACCTTTGTAGTTTTTCTGCTTTATATCCTTTTTTAACGTGATATTGCACCTGGGCTAGAAGACAATGTCATAATATAGTGTTTGTACTATCTATCTATACCAGGCTAATCAGAAAGTTTTGCGACAAAGAGTTTTTATCTACGGAACACTGGCTGGTTTTGATGTCAATTAAAACTATGACTATCTATAACATTCAAACAAAACATTCCAAATTAAAATTTCCTGCCATATTTTTTTACTAGCTGAATCAAAATGTGTCTCGTGAAAAAAACGAATATTCGACGGGAACACTCCATCGCTGTGATTTTGTATGATTTGAAATGTTAATATTTTCTTAGGTTTTCGCGATTACTATACATAGCAATTAAACAACTTTAACGGTTTAAATCGCGTATATTTGACATTATTTATATCCCGACGTTTCGAACACTTTGCAGTGGACGTGGTCACGGGGTGACTAATTGATTTTATTTGTCACTTGAGTTAGTCACAATCAATTAGTCACCCCGTGACCACGTCCACTGCAAAATCAAAAGAATCTTTTAATAGACTTTAAATGGTGTTTGCAGACAAGTCTTTGGTACAATGTATTTTCAAAGTGAGCCAACGCCTACCAAAGTGAAAAGTGAAAAAAGAAGCCCTAGAAAAAAATTAATCGCAAGTTTATTCACTTTAATTGGTTACCTGATAGGTATCTGTATCTTTAGGAAACCAAAACAGCATTAACGCAGAATGGTGCGTAGCCACGTGCTTGCCAAACGTTTTTACTGCAGTGTCAAATCTTTACCAAAAGAATCCAGTGTCGTCAAAGGAATAATTAATTTGTTATCAAAATAAATATCTTCGATTTTAAAAACTTATGAAGTGGTTTTTAGTCATTTAGTTGCTTTGTTGCTTTGTTTTACGACCCACGGGAAGAAATAGGGTGGTAATATTCTAAAGCGGGCCGACACTACACGACTAAGACATATTATAGAATTTATTTTTCCTTAGATCCGAAGTCACACGCGGAAGAAGCTACAAAAGCCACTAATATTTCCTATAAATATATTTTTCTCTTCAAAAATTTCCTGTATTATGCTAACTCGACAAGGCACGACCTCCGGCGTTACCTATAAATCTCCACGCGGAAGGGGTGTACCTATCTTTGACAGGAAGTGTACACACCAGGGCCACGAAGTTTGTTCGGCATACATTAATCTACTCAACCGATGGTATAAATAATTTATTTTGCGGTGTGTAGAATGTGCGGTTTCGTTACCCACTAGCTTCCTAATATAATAGACAAAAATAAAATCTGTGAACAATGCAATACAGTTGATTTGAGCCAGTTTTATACAAAACTAGCTGTTGCCCGTGACTTCGTTCACGTGGTCTTCAATTTAATGCGTAAATATATTTAGTGCGAGCTTTATTTGGTGGGGCGCAAGTCGTTTCAAAAAATGAGTGTATTGTGAAATGGTTGTACTAATTCAGAAACCTTCGCGGGCGTGCGCACTACAACTCACCAAAGTTTCATCGCAATCGGACGAATGGTATAGGAACGCATACGGGACAAACAAAGAAACATTCATTTTCATATATATATATATATATATATATTTATTTAAGCTAGTTAAGCAGCAAAATATCATGAACAACAAAACAAACTATTTTTGTATCGCGGATACCCACCCATTAGCGACAGTAACCATTTAATACCAGATGGAGTGTCTCATATCATTTTTTTATAGAATAAATGGCAGACGAGTGAGCGGGCCACATGATGATAAATGGTCACCGCCGCCCATGGACACTTTCAACACCTGTGGCCTTGCGGGTGCGTTGCCGACCTCCTCTTGACGATGTTTCTATCTCTTGATGTTTCTGGTGATGTCTCTGATTGATTTCTTGATATCTGCTGTCTGTCACGTTCTACTATTATACATGAAAACTAATATTATGATTATTGTAACTCACTGTTATTCTAAGATTGACTGGACGAGGTTCCTTCTAGCAATAAGTTCGCCTTTTATACTTACGGTAATATTGGTAATGTCTTATTGTAACAATTCTTTATAAGTACAATAAAGAACAATATGAATAACAACACTGGAAATCTGCAAAATAATTGTCGTCGTCCGCCTTTGCTTGGTCCGATGATTACAACGAAAACCAAGTTGTCATTTTCGAAATATTCTAAATTGTCTCTTTCCTGTTTTTCTTTAGTCCTATTTTGAAATGAGATGTGCGTCAAGTAGATACATTTCCCCATTGATATTAAAATGAATGGGCAACTTACCTGAATCCTATTCATTAATTTTACGAGTTTATGAGTTTTTGACAATGGCTTTTGAGTTTCATGAGACCACATTCCTCTTAAGAACATCTTCCAGGTAATTAATTGGTGAACAATTTTGAAAACTGCGTTCTAACAGAGACCTATTTATTTTCAATTGGGGATTTTTCCATTCTAAGGGGTTTTCCAATAGGGACTTGACAACTTTGAATTCAATTTGTGAACGCACCCTTTCACTAATCATCGAACTGTCACTGTCAATTTATTCAGTAAACTTAACATTTTCATCATGGTAAAGTACACGAACGAACAACGTCTGCCAATTATAAAAATTTACTACAGAAATTCGGAGTCGGTGACCGCTACTTTAAGAGCGTTAACTTCGATTTTCGGTCGTAATTCTCGCCCTAGTAGACAGGCAGTAACAAGTTTAGTGCAAAAATTTGAGTCTACATATTCGTTGTGTGATGTTGCCGTGCCAGTGAGACAACGGGTTGGTCGAAGTGTCGAAAATATCGCTGCCGTTGAATCGTCCGTAGCAAATGATCCAAAGCAGTCAATTCCACGGCGTTCTCAAGAGTTGGACATCGCCCAGACCACTTTATGGCGAATTTTGCGTAAGGATCTTGGTTTACACCCATACAAGATCAAGCTGACTCAGGAATTGAAGCCGATGGACCATTTGAAGCGACGTACGTTCTCCGATTGGGCTCTGGAAAAGATGCGCCAAGATGATCAATTTCATCGCAAAATCATCTTCAGTGACGAAGCTCATTTTTGGCTCAATGGGTTCGTCAATAAGCAAAATATGCGTTATTGGTCGGGTAAAAATCCACATGTGCTTCATGAAACACCACTTCATCCACAAAAAATAACTGTTTGGTGCGGTTTGCATGCCGGCGGCGTCATAGGGCCATATTTTTTCGTCCACGATAATGATCGTCACGTTACTGTGAATGGTAATCGTTATCGCGCCATGATTACCGATTATTTTTGGCCCGAATTGGAAGATATGGACTTGGACAACATGTGGTTTCAACAGGACGGTGCCACAAGCCACACAGCACACGTTACAATCGATTTATTGAAGAGTAAGTTTGATGAGCGTGTTATCTCAAGAAATGGACCAGTCGATTGGCCGCCTCGTTCGTGCGATTTAACGCCTCTAGACTTTTTTCTTTGGGGCTACGTCAAGTCATTGGTCTATGCCAACAAGCCGACGACGTTGGAAGAGCTCAGAGCCAACATTGAACGCGAAATAGCAGCCGTTTCGGCCGAAATGTGTGGCCGAGTCATCGAAAATTGGGTCCAACGAATCGACCGCTGCAAACGTGCCCGCGGTGGCCATATGAACGAAGTCGAGTTCCATTCATAAATGTTTTGATTGTACTTCAACCCGATAATAAAGTTTTTGAAATATCTCAAATGGTTTGCATTTTATTTTGAAAAAAAGTTGTCAAGTCCTTATTGGAAAACATAAGCGTGTGCAGGTTGATGATGATTTTTTGTATATAAAATTTAAACTTACTAAAAGTATTGAACGTTCTTTATAGAATTAAATAAGTACAAGTGTAGAAAGTCAACAAAAGACGTATGAAAATATTATATATATGAGAGAGTAATAAAAGAAAACTTTGTTTCTTTTCAACAAATTATACAAGTTTAAGTCAATTCAGGAAGAATCCTCGTAAGTAGCAATTGTAAAGTTTACTTACGTGTAATACTTACTTACGTGTACTTACTGGACGTGTAATATAGGAGGCATAAGATATAATTTTTAATAATTTGTCGTATGTATTTATTTGTGTGTATTATATTTATTTGTTGGTTAAAGCGATCTCTTCGTGAATAGGCACAACTTTAAAAGAAAATTTTGCTTTATTTTCAAAGAAGAACTTAGAGCAGGTCACTAGTGTCGTTTCTGTTTCAAGTACACAATACAGAACACATTAGCTGATCGCATCGCAGAGTGCATAGCGCCTTTCTTTTAAGTATTACGTGCTGAGAATTCTAACTGACTTCAAAGGAATGGCAGTTCTCTTTCAGTTCGATGTAGGGGTAGATACGTGGAAGTAAATATATAAATTAATAGCCTTTATTTCCATACAATGAAGTTACATTGAATTACAATGAAGTCATGTCATCTTCTTGCTTTATTTATTTTCAAATGATTAAAGTTTAATATTTTATATTAAAATAGACAATATTATTGTAATTTATTATTATTATTGAATGATTATTTATTATTAATTAATTATTTGTTACTACTAATTGGTTATTTATTATTGGTTTATTATTAGTTGATTCATTTTTGTATTCGACATTTATTTATTATTAAGTAATCTATTTTATTGTTTGGTCACCCAACGTCGGGTGTGGGCTTCCTCCATGCTCGCCCTCTAACTCTGTTTCAGTCTCTTGGATTCCAATTTAGCACGCGTTCGCTCCAGCGTCCATCTGTAGTTCTGGGGACATGTCCAGCCCACTTCCAATTTATTTTACATATTTTTTGAATTATGTCAGTTATTTTTGTGGTCTGTCGTTCAGTTTTATTCGCATCATAGATCTCTCCGTTGCTCTTTAAAGTTTCTTAACTTGTGTACTATTTCTACTGTGAGAGGCCAGCACTGACAACCATAATATGTAGCGGTAGGTAAAATGGTATTGTTCATCAGCTTTTTCTTCAAGAAAACAGGAAGTTTACTTTTGAAGATTTCTTTTTGTGACCAATATTTATTCCATGCCATGGCAATTCTTCTGTCTATTTCTTTATTTAGTGAGTTATCAAAGGAAAATGACTGACAAAGATATACATATTCTCTCACGTAGCTAACAATCGCCTTTGTTGTAGTTGTAACTTTTTGTTCTTCATTGGTCATTATTTTGGTTTCAGTGATGTTCATATGAGGGCCTGCGCGGCTCCATTCAGGCTTTTCATGTTTGCATCTAACGTTTCTGATAACGTCACTATATCATCAGCAAATTTGATATTTATTCCATACTGTTGTCAGTCTAGTTTTCTGAATATAGATTCTAGCAGTGCTGTAAATAGTTTAGGCGACAGTGGATCACCTTGTTTTACTCCGCGTTTATGTCAGAAGAGTCACTGATACGCTCAAGATTTATTTTTGCAGATGTATTTTTGTGAATTATTTTTATAATAATTATGTACTTTTTTCGAACTCCTTGTTCCTCAAGACTTTTCCAAAGATATTGTTGTGATATAGAGTCGAAGGCTTTTGTGTAATCGATGAACGCTATGAATAAGTTTTTATTGTATTCGTTGAAGTTTTCGATTATATCTGCGTTAATGTGAATATGTCCATAGTTGAATATCTCTTCCTAAACCCAAGCGTTCTTCATCTAGTCTTGCCGATAGTCATTTTAGTGTTATTGTCGAAAATAATTTACATACTATTGATAAAAGACTTTTAGGCCTATGAGTTTAGGATCTCTAAGCCTTTATACAGTAGGGTAATCAGTGAATACTGACATTATTTAGGGATGCTTTCCTGTACCAATATATCATTGAATATTTGTTTTTGAAGAAAAATATGCGGCAGACGATCATACAGTCCATCTGGATGGTAAGTGGATACTGTCGTCCATAGACGTCCGCGATACATGCCAACATCAGTCCAGAAGGACAAACGTTGACACGCCCCCGGATGCGTCACCTACCTTTGCAGAATGGATTGGGAAAATGGGGAGGGAGACGATGGGGATTGAAATGGGCTCTGGCATATCTCACTCACTACCAAAACACGTACGTAGAACTTCGTGTTTCTAATCCTTTTCCTAAGAATTCTAATTTTTTCTTCTTAATTTTGTTTTCTCTGATTTTTTTACCTATTTCCTTATGCAGTATTATCAACAGTTTTCGTTGTTCTCGAGTCCTGTTGGAAATATATTTAAGAGGGTTTCTTTCTTTTATTAATAATTCAATTTCTTTTGTGACAAATATGGATTCATTCATCCGTCTCTTTTCTTTTGACAAGTATTCTACACATTCCCGGACTGCTTGTGTTATTTCTTTCGAATTTTTTTTACTTACTTTTTTAAATTTATTTGATTATTTATTTGAATTGATATTAATTACTATGGAGATACATTAATTGTGGCAAGAGAAGAGTATTTTTGTTAATTTTATTCTATTGCTGGTTGGTTCAATTGAAGCGATATGGACTCACTAGTAGATGACCCGCGTTCGAGTCTCTCTCCAATGACATTTTTGTTTTACTTTTCTCTTTCTTTATTTTATCTACTCTTTTTCTAATGTTTGATTTGTCGTTTCAATGAAAATACATACACGATTAAATATGTTCCGAAATTATCATAGTTGATGGAGTTTAACGTGTTAGTAACCTCTCCTTCTCGCTTTGGAGTTGATCAGAATAGAAAAAAATCATTTTTCCCTTAAGTTTTATTTCAACCTCTATCAGCATGCCAAATTTCAGTTTCCTAGCACCTTTGGAAGTACTTTAGATTTTTGATGATCAGTGAGTGAGTGAGTGACAAAAATGTAGTTGTTCGTGTTCATATATCTTCAAAATTGTATGTTGTGGAAACTTGAAATTTGACAGTTTAATTTAGCTTCTAAACTTCTTATCGGAGTATCAAATTGAGCCGTCTATATTTCTCCAATAGTACAAAAGTACGCTGTGTTGCTTCGAGAAAAAGTTGCAGTGTTGATAGTGCGGCGAGTCTTGGCGGCGGCACTACCATGCCTCCTGATACTATTTCTATTAAATCGCTTTTATATGTATTTAGTTTCAAGAAGCTATTTGCACAGAAGTAATCATCTCTATATCGACTTACGTATTTCCTAAGTAAGTATAAGGGAAAATAATCATTTTTTCCTTAGCATTGATACAGCCACTTCAAATACTTTTCCTTTTTGTTTGTCCATCCTGACTAGTGGATATATTACTCTTTTATTATTTTTCCTGGCCTTGTACTACATTGTTTCTTGCGATTTAGTCTATTTTACTTCACTTATTATATATTACTATTATATAATCACTACATTAAAGATACTATTCACTATATATTACTTCACTACATTAAAGACTTTTTAGAAACTTCGAAATTTTAATGTTTGAAGTGTAGGAGTCTAACGAAGTAAGCTGATGAGGACTCTTCAGTATAAAAGTAAAACTAAGCTTTTGGATACTTGCTTTGTATTATGTTATCAATGGACTTTTTCTATTTCTTGGATGATACGATTACATGTGTCTTGTTATTTTACTCTTATTGTGGTTGACAATCAAAATAATAATTAAAAAAAAAGAAATAAAGAATGCATCGAAGTGACCAGTGCCGATGACCTTAATTATCGCCAACAAGAATCAATGAAAATTAGATATCGTTCAACTCATATCAACATATCGTTCAACGTGGGATATTATAAAAGATGTAAATAGGTCCTTATATATTACGATACCATTAGCCATCGGCGAATCCGGAAACTGCCAAACGTCATCCACGTCTATGAAATATCATACCTCTAATTGCGTACTTTATTTAGAGATACTTTATTGCATTCTTTATAAGTTTATTGCATAGATTTGAATGACGCGTACGGGTGTTTCCGGATTAGCCAATGGCCAATGTTTTCGTAATGTATCTGTACCTACTTACTACCTCTCAGATTAGAAGAAAAAGATGCTACGTGTTGTCCAGTTATAGTTTTGCAGAAACAATACCAACGTTATTTTTTTATAATTCCAAGGCGCATGTGTCGATTTGAAACCGAGATATTTATTCCGCATGCGCGAAATTCTATCAAAGATGGCGGAAAGTGCCCGGCTCTTGACCCGTTGTAGTAAATGATTTATAGAATAATACAAAATAAACGCACCTAGCAATCTGTAAATAGAAAACAAAAGAACGCGTTCGAAATTCAAATAAAGGTTCTAAAAGTTGGCGCCCAAGGTGCTTTTTGATGCTCAATACAGAAAATTTATTGCGTCTACGTGATATTTAGGACCGTGTTGACAGATCAGTGGCAATCAGTGGAGATGAGTGACTACAATTTTTTATTTGGATTATCCCGATTTAGTGCGTGGTTTGCGTGAATACGGCTGTAGAAAATCAGAAAATCAGGAAGAAATTAATAACGCAATAATGTCTCTATTTGGATATAAAACACGTTGAATTATCTCACAGTTTTGAAGGTAAGTTTTTTTTGTCAAATTTATTGTAGTAGGTACCTACGAGTATCACAGAGAGGCTGCGGATGGATTTTTCATTATACAGCTCTAGTGAGAATTTCGTTGCTTCTATATAACGGTAGATTTTTACATTAATTTATTTATAATTATTATTTCCTTAAATTAACATTTTAATTTGTCTACGATATATTTTTTTGATTTATCCATAACTGCTGTAAATATCGGTTATACTTTTCGTTAGATATTATTGTTTCATTACTCTATTACATTATTTAATAAGCAATCAATCCTGGTCATTTTATCTATTGCATTTATTTTTATTTCTAGTAAAAATTAATATTAGGGCCTTACCTATGAAATTGCCGTTTGTTTATAGTGGCCACTTTGAACTTAGTTATCTTGCGTATACTTGGAACTCAATTAATTTTAATTTAAAAGTAATGACATTCTTTTTAATAATTTAGTTATTCATTTGTTATTTCTATTTGTTTAGAGCTTGATGAGCCTTATCTAACCGATTTTTAAAAAGTTTACTCCCTAGTAATTTTAAAACTACTGTACCCATTTGAGGTATATCGTCAACATTCGTTTTTCGTCGTATTTCGCCGGTAGTGGGTGGATGAGAAGAGCGAAGACCGTATGCGGTGGCTGTATACAGCAGTGGAGAGACACAGGTTGATTGTTGGTATGGTCCTATTGGCCCATTTACGAATTTACCAGTTAGACCCCAACTAATTTTGTGCTAATTTTTTTTTTAATTTGTGAAGAATCGTGGTATTGTCGAGATAAGTAATGTAATAATTTTGATTACGATTTATTATAAATTAGTAGGTACCTACCTACTTAGGAAAGCCAATGCATTATTAAAACGTCATTACTAAATCATTAACATATTGAAACAAATTTTAACGTCTAGATATTGATCTGGACGTTAAAATTTGCCTCACTCAGAGTTCTTATCAGTGTATTTGTTACACACAGTGTATAAAGCAACGGTGTAGAATCTCGCGTTAACATCCTAAATATCCGCGTGATGACATAGAGAACTGTTTATATTACATACCCATTGAAACATAGCAGCGGTTAAAGGTAGTTAGTTGCTTATTTGGAACGAAATTCTCAATGAGTATAACATTACGTTATACGTTATAATAGAATATTTTACGGTTCTCGAAAAAATTATTCATGGCTTACTCGATAAGTATAAACGAAAATAAACCCGCATTGAAAATATTTGTTCGAATTCATTGAAAAATTAGTAAGATGTATGGCATAAAGTATTAGTCATTCTTGCGTGACTTGCCAATGATTAAGGACGTCATTGTTCTATGCTATTGTCGTATTTTTCTAAAGTTTGACTTTGTAAGTGATTTCTTTTCCTTAGTTCTCTCTTGATTGTAAGTGATTGATTTCTAAGTAATTGAACAAGATATTTTGATTTTGATTTCACAAATTTATTCCTAGTGTCACAAATTATTTAATATTTATATTAAGTAATAATAAAATGTTACAATTAAATAATAAGGCATTGAACATAGAATTGAATAAATATCCCTGCGATGTCATCCTAATTCGTGTAATAGATACTCGTATTTTCTACTGTCTAACTGGAAATGCCGTACCACGTGACGTCATATTCGTCATAGGAGACTTCATATTCGTTCTCTAATTCCTCACGTTATGTATGTAGATTCTGTACTGGTTCTCTTGCTGACTGTGTTGTATAAGTCCAATGTAATGCCACATGGGAGGAGAGATAAATTTCATATTTATCAGAGCAGACAGACACGAGATTACAGCAATAAATAACATAGAATCTAGAGTAATTTGTACAGAAATCCCGATTAACTTTAGCATTAGGTATTTCATTAAGATATTTATATCATATTATATTATTTAATTCGTTTTTCCCCATTTTTTGTCTGTTTTTCCCATCCCGTCTTGTTATTTTTTTCAATTTAATATTACTTCTACAATATATCCAAGAGATAATGATAACACCATCATGTCTCCAAAGTTGTATAAAAGTATTGTACAATCTAGAAGACTTTTACCAAATTTTTGGATTTGCTGTGTGTATATGTACCGTGTAACCAATCCTTTTGTCGTTCACTACTGAACACGGGCCCCTTCTCATGCACATTCGTCTTGTGCTCGAGGGTTGTATGACGCTACACTGGTCAAGCGAGTTAGCGAGTCCATTCCTTTAGAGGACCACCTCTAGTGGTATAGTTCCTAGGAGTCTTGTGGTAGCTTTGTTATCCCATAGCCACCTTTTACGATACCCACTAAAAGACATGGTGTGGTTGAACTGCTCTTTTCTGCGTGATCATTGTCTACTCTTACTTCATCTTACTTTTTAAAATTTTAGCCGCTTGTTTTATAGTCACTGGAGACTACCATAGATATCAGACTACAGAAATAGATTACCATAGATACGTGACACAGTCACGACTTTGGTTTCTGAACGCCGAGAGCTTGAAAACGTAGCAACATTGTCGGAAAATTATTATTACAAATAAAAAATAGTAACTCTACATCTTTGATATTCTATTTAATAAGAGAAATAAACAACATTTACTAAACTAATAACTGATCCAAATTACGAAATAAAACATCAAACGATCTATATCGGTCGCAATAATCCGAACAGTTACTTTACAAGCCATTCAAGTCCGAAATTAACCAATAGTAACGTACTTCATTAGCTCAATAAAATTGATAGTGTACTACCCTACAGATATTTATTAGAAACCCATGCGAATAAAGTAGAATAGTGTTTAATGGTAGAACTATAAAAATGGACATTTAAATCGAAACGATTGCGGCTACATTTCGATCGACCATAAATTCATCGTAAAGCATTCATGGCCTATTTGTCGGAATTATTTTATTTCGTGGTAATTTGAAACGGTATACAATTGGTTTTATTTCTCATTTTATCTTTCAAACTTCAGTACTCTCTTATACTAACCAGTAATATAGGCAGGGTTAATTAAAAAAATACTTTAACTGTCTTTCGTTCGTCAAAACTACTTATGTTTTACGAATTTTTAAAATCGAGCACCTTATTTTTTACACAAACCACTTACTGGTCCCGCATTTATAAGTGTAAGTTATACATACTTATATACATAAGTTATATGTATAGATAAGTTATAACTTTGCCAAGTTTCTATAAAATCCGTCCAGTGGTTATTGCATGGTGCCCGTTCAGACAGACTGACAGACAGGTAGACAAAAATTGCCAGAATTGTTATTTTCGTCTACATACGTAGACGAAAACTTTATACATTACTCTTACTTTATACATTGCAACGAATATTTTGGAAAAAAAAAATTATATGCTAAATAGTAACAGACACGGCTTTGTTATGATTTTATTGTTATACTAGCTTTTTGCCCACAGTTTCGCCCACAGTGTGTGTGGATTTTATTTGACTCCCCCTGGAAAAAAACTACGGAATAAGAAGTGTAATTTCAGGCTACTTCTCTGCCAAAATTTCAAGACCTCAAGGTAAAATGTTTTTGAGATATAGATTTTGCGT
The DNA here is from genome assembly GCA_914767545.1 of Sesia apiformis. Classification (NCBI taxonomy): domain Eukaryota; kingdom Metazoa; phylum Arthropoda; class Insecta; order Lepidoptera; family Sesiidae; genus Sesia; species Sesia apiformis. The sequence continues at coordinate 6,381,841 of OU611968.1, forward strand.
CGAAAATGAGAAGTCTATATTATGCTAAATTTTATGTCTCTATCTTTTATAGTTCTTGAGAAACAGACATTGCATTAAGAAAATATCTCCCCCCCCCCCCCTTTCCCCTCTTCCCAGTAAGATTTCCAAAAATGCTTCCTCAGTGGATACGTACTCGTATATCATAAAAGCAATCCACAGTACACATTTCATGTTTCCAGCTTCAGCGGTTTAGGCTCGGCGATGATGAATCAGTCAGTCTGTCAGGACATCTCTTTTTATATATACACGCCAGCGTTTGTCATTCTTGATTGATTTTAGAATGTATAATGAATGCTTATGGGAGAACGTATCCACTTACCACTAGAGGGACTGTCTGTTCATCTGCTATCTTCTTATGAAAAAAGCTTATCAGACCGGATAACGTATCTGAGACCTTCATTCATGCGATAACAAGTTACAACCGACTATGCAATTCGGCCGTCATAACATTATGGATAAAAATACAAATAGCATTTAATAGTTAGGTAGTATGATTAATTCGTGTGACTCAGTTTCGCGATACAAAAAACAAATTGATTCAGTCAAGCAACTCTCGTCGATACAAATGGTTGCTCAAATACGTTAACAGTGCAGAAACATGTGGAATTTCAAAATACTATTGTTTGTGTCTTTGATTGTAAATTCAAAGTGTTACAAATTGGAAGACAGCAGACAAGTGTGGGGTCGAGATGAACCAACGAAACCAAACCGTATTCCCACCAACTTCGACCAAAACGGTGCTGAATTGAGTTTTAAGGGAAAGTCTCATGTGGAAGACTCAGAAATACTTGAAGATACATTTATACCTGAAGTTGGCAGCAGATCTTTTATAGGTCTTGGAAATACGAATTCGTGTGCAAAAGGTTTTATTAAAATTGGTCGAAGGTGTGTTGAGAAGATTAAAAGAAATAAAGACAGATTCGTCTTCGCAACTTAATAAATGTGAAAATAAACAGTGAAATTGAACATATGAACAATATGTGAAATTAATATAAATATGTGGAATTGATTATAGGTAAATAGGCATTATATGACGCAGAGATTCAATCAGGACTGCAAAATTAAAATTGTAATAAGATAAGATGTATTTAAAGTATATTGACTAATCTTGCGTTTGCCCAACTACTCGTACAAACCTTTATTTGCGTTCGTATACGAGTTATTCTAGTGAGTTTAACGTTCCAATTAGTTGCCATAACTGAACTAATAAGTTTATTCTTTTACTTAATTCTACAACGTTGTATTTGCGGTTAGCTCCACTTAATCATAATATTGAATAAGTCGATAATGAGATGAAAAGGAATTTGTGATTATTCGAACACTAGATTACCCAAATAATGAAATAAATTTTAAATATGGTTAATGTGATATGATAATGTACCAATTTTATTTCTGTTTTTAATTCTTTTTTTTATGCCTAGATCTATGATATTTATTTTCTTTTGTAAAATTTGTTAATTTCTACCTTCCCAAGATCATGTATCATCTGGTGTCAATTACCATTTATCCGTATAAATGTGTGCATAACAATTATTATAACACGTTATTGATGTGTTATTATAACGTATTCATGGCTGTAGGTTGACCTATTGTTAATGAGAATTGTTGAGAATTGAGAGAACCTGTTGCTCATTAGCAGTAGGTCAACATATAGTTATTGGTCATTAGCAGTAGACCAATATAACATTTGTTGCTCATTAGCAATAGATCAACATACATCTGTTGCTCATTAGCAATATGTAAACATACCCCGCATATCCCTGTTTTCAATGCGTTGCAATGCGTTAGATTTTCTTTTGTCAGAAACCTTCGCGCGTCGTCGATTTCGTTTTTTTTTGTCAGTGCGCGCGACGGCGCACAACAACTCACCAAAGTTTCATCGAAATCGGACGAATGGTTTAGGAACACATAAAAGACGAACAAACAAACAACCAAACATTATTTTTTATATATTAAATATATAGATGTATTATTAAAATTAGCTTGTTGGGATTCTGTAAAATATAAATAAATGAAAACTGCATCGAAAATTGAGGTTATCTTTGATTAATCATTATTGTAAAATTTGTGTATTGTGTGTTTCGTGGTTTAATAGTGATAGTTTACTAAACTTCAGTGTTTTGTGATAATCAAATAAAAGTGAGGCTGAGTTTATCGTGTGCTTTCATGGAGTCCTCTTCTGTTCGCAGTAAACCTACCGCTTTACTGAGCGAGTCCTGACTAACGGGACGGAACTAGATATTGACAGGATACGTTGTAGACTGAAATTATTGATTACAAATTTTTTTTAAGAAAAACTGACACTGGCACAATGGCCTAATTGCACCATTGCGTCATATACGAAACGGAACAATATATATATTTTTTTCTAAAAATACTGACACTTGAACCAATCGATGGTTTAATCATAGCGTATGCCTCAACTCTGTTCTATCCAATTTCGCTACACTCGATCGTTCCAAGTGTTCAGCCGCTGTCCAATTAAATTGGGCACTGTCCCGCACCCGACATACGTGTTCAACATATAACATGTTGGGGACTTGCATACGTGTTTAACATTAAACGTGTTTGGTGCTTGCACTTAAAATGTTGGATAGAGACGGGCGGGCGGTGTGCGTTAATTTGAAATGTGTAGCTGTCTGTTCTTTCAGACATTTCATGTAGCTTTACATGTGAATAATGAATACATAATAGCTTTGCATAATAAATAAAAATAACACTTATATATTATTGTTAAACATAAATATTCTATTCCAAAGTTTTAATAGTCGTTATAGGAAACTAATAACTAATGTCTAATCTAAATAGTAACTAAATGCTTATTCTAAACTAAACATAAAAGGATAATTCATTTTTATTCATTTGGGAATAACGAAGGTTTCCCAACTAGTGTTGCAAAAAAATTCGAGTCTTTTAGGCCTAAGAGACTTAAGTCCTTTTTTAGAGCTCGCCTCACAGAATAAATTTGAAGACTCGTGCTTTACAAAAACCTTGAGCCTTTTTCAAACCTGGATTCGTAATTCGAGTTGTTAGGTGAAGAAAAGACTTAAGCAATTTCGACTTAATATTTTTTGTAGGTCTCCCTCCGACATCCAGCGGGTGGTATGAGGGCAACAGGCAGAATGCAGATGATTTATAGACAGTAGCGAGGCAGTGAATATCATACAAATTAATCTTAAGAATTCAAGCAGCAAAATTAACAATGTTTGTGAATTTATTAAAAAAAGTCTAGTAATCAGCTGAGATTATTTATTAAAAAGTGCACAAGTTAACTCTAAAATGAGTCATTCTTTTTTTGTAGTCATTTATCAGTAGGAAACTCATAGTAGAGGGAACGCCTCTACTACGAGATTTCAGTTTTTTTCTCTCAGTAATTGTAATTAACTAATCACCTAATCAGTAATCACTTAATAAAGCGCACAACCAAAAATTTCGGAAATATTAAACCTAAATTAACTCTCTCTAACGCACTGTCCATATTTTAAAAGTCACACCTATAGAATAGAAATACTACAAAATAAGTACCTACGACACCTCTGCTGTAAGGGCGGAATCTCCTTAATTTCTACATACTCGTATAATTAATTATAAATTAAAAAAATACAACACGTTACCTTTAACTGATCTAAGGAATTTGTGAGATCTTTGTTTACTACAAACAAATATAAATAATAAAATTAACTCCTCATCACTGTTAGCTAACTAACTACATTTAACGGTTCTAAGGCTGAACACCCGGCTAAAAGTTATAATTTATTTAGAGATCACAGATAGATCACGGGTTAGGATGTTTAAAGTGTTTATTTGACGTAAATCATGCATTGTAACATGCGGAATTAGCCTTTAAGTATATGTACAATAAGTGTATCTTTATGATTGTGTTTCACAAGTTAAAGTATGTACATATTCATGTTGGCTTCCTACGAAATAAATAAATAAATCAATAAAAATAATCTAATATTAAAAAAGACAGAGGTGATTCGTGATCGAGGCCTTTATTTAGATAGTAAACTGCCATTCAACACTTATATAGACAAAATATTTAGTTAACAGAGGTTTTAGAATGTTAGGATTTGTATTCTGTAACTGCAATAATTTCAAGCATTCTTACATAAAAATAGCTATTTATATTAAACTTGTACGCTGTGGTCGTGCATATTGCAGCTAAATTTGGAGTTCTCTTTACATTATTCATGCTCAGAGACTAGAGCGTATCCAGAAGAGATTTTTGTGGCATCTATCTTATCAGGAACGAGTGGCTAGGCAGCTTCCCTCCTATGAAAAGCATTTTAAACTATTTAGCTTGCAAGACTGTGCAGATATCTTCTCGACCACTTATTTCCTTTCAAACTTATTAAGGGTTTGATAGATTTTCCCCAGCTAGTGGAATCGATTAAAATCAAGGTCAATCTCAGAATTCCCTGTCCTCAAAAATAGTTGGCCCGTAGTTTGGCAGCATCTAAAAGCAGACTTGGTCATCACTCAATCACTAATAGGATGTTTCATCAGTAGGTGCAACTCTTTGGTATAAGAAAGTGACCTGGATGTTTTCTCTAATAGACCGAATAAATTTAAGCGTAAAAACATTATAAAATAAAAAAAACATATTAAAAAAAACGAATAGAACTGAAAATATTTGACCGCTTAATAATTGAATAGATTTATTTGGATTACTTTGATGTCTATTATGGTTGACATTTATTTAAATTAAAACGAAATAAAAAAGACATCAAAGCGCCTAATGCTAAACGCTCCGTTTATTTTTACTGTTTATTAAAAAGATGATGATCGTAAGTTTTATTAGTTTCTAGAAAACCTTGTATAAATGGAAAAACAAAAGAAAGAAAGCTTCGTAGAACAAAATAATTGTTATTAAACTATTTCAGGTTAAAAAATTTCATGTTAATTAAATTAAGTATTCTGTAAAAAGATCTCTTATTGTCTATGTACCAGAATGTCCACAAATTTCTGCTGTTTTAATGTAGGTATTTATTTTGTGTAACTCACTAACGCAAACCGTGAAATTTTAATGTTATGTACGTTTACAAGTGATGCCACAGTGCTAGAGGAAAGGTATTTCGACATTAGTTCCAGCATTGCGCTTAAAAAGGCTTTTTGTGTCTGCAGGAGTATTTCTTAGTGTTCCAGCATCGCTAGCTTTGCGAAACATGTACTGTCCGGAATTTAGAAAGTGGATTTCAAACACTGCTATTGTTTGTGAACTTTTGCCTCTTTTATTTTGTGGATCACGTTAAGTTTTAGTTTGTGTGTATTCATTCATCTGGTACTCGTATATGTATTTGTTGGTAAATTATTATTTATCCTGTTTGTCGTTTAAGTTATATATTTATACCTCTTATCGCACCTCACAATGTATTTTTCTGTTAAACCCAAAGGCTGATAGAGAATACCATATTGAGCAATGAAGTTTTTTAAACAAAAAATAAATAAATAATTGGGGAATACTGAAGGAAATGTTACTTGATCTTTTAGGGTACATAATCTAATATAAAATATGTATGTATGGATATGGTAAGTTTCTTATGTTATCTGTGACACAGAAGGTAGCAGGCCTACCTTCCGACGTATAATTCACGAAGTATGTTCGTGTAACGTTAGCATTGCACAGCGGTGCATTTACACCGTATGCATTCGAATCACAAAGCCCATCGTGTTCTCTGACGCGCCACTTCTCCACGCACACTTCCTCTTTTGTTGTTAGGAATTGTTTATACGTGTGTTGGGTTTATTTAGTTCAGCTATTTTGGGCTGAGTTTAGTTTTTATGTTTCGTGTTACATAGAAATTTAATAACATTTAGAATGACATTAGGAAAGCACCCAATAAAAGACCCTTTAAAAACTGCTTCAAAGAAATAATTTAAAGCTTAGGGAGTTAGGATTTTAGAGAATATATTCTACCTTGATTTTCATGGAATTTCATGTCGTGCCTAACGAAGGATCTCGTTTCTTTTACATTCGATGAACTATTGTTACGCGCGACGACGGTGACAGGTTGTATTAAACTATTGCAGATTGTCAACAAGCTACTGACTGGTTTGTGTTTATTTTACCCTTTTTAAAGGTAAAAGAGTTTTTTAACCGTCGGGGATTTTAACAAAGTTCTTAATTTTGTCTTTTTGAACAAACGGATTACGAAATTCAAGTCTTACATAAACAACTTTAATAAATTATTAATTCGATTACTACCTTGCTATTGTATCGTTCCTCTCTAGCTACCAGTTATAAAATAGTTTGTTTATATTTAAAATTTAGAAATTGTAGGTTCATTAGGTTTTAAGTACATTTTTTTATATTTCGATTTTATCTTATTTTTATTTTATCTTATATTATATTTATATTTTAAAATAAAGAGAAAAATAAATAAATGTGGCATGTGTTAAAAATACCGTAACGTGTATGCAACTTACTACACTGTATTTTAAACTGTTCTCTTGTAACAAGTTTGTTATTCATACGTTATGAAATTTATATAAATAAAAATGTAAACGTTCGTTAGTTCAAAATCTTAAATCTCCGAAAATTCTACACCGATTGCTTTGAAATTTTGACACAACTTTGCATTCGAATACGCGCATGTTTTTATATACATATCACAGGGTAAAAACATGCATTTTACCCAAAAACAGGTAAAAACAGGGTAAGCGCCATCTGTTGGGCAGCCACAGCAACGCGTGGCGGGTACAGCTAGTAAAAATAAATATGGATGTTGTACCGTGAAATATACATTTTACATTATCTAAGTTTCGGTGTTGTAAATGAGTGAGCTACGAGTATATTGAGGAACAATTAAATGTTAAACGATCAAGTGTAGAAAAAATGGTCCAACAGGAAATATGATCAATGTTCTTTTCGACATTGCGAAACAATTTAATGTCCAAACTAATTTTATTTTTCTTGGATATTATTTTATAGTGATGTAAGCCACACCAACTGGACCTAAAATTTATTATGTTCTTTCGAATATCCGCACTGCTTTTCAAACGAAGATTTTGTAAAGTCTTTGTTCATTCATTTACCATTCATCCATCCACCATTCATTAATTTATTTATTTCGGACTTTTATCCATCATTAATCGATCATTCATTCATCACTCATTGAGCATTCATTCAGTATCCAATCATTATTTATTCATTATACAATCGTCATTTATTCATCATTCGCTCATAATTCTTCGTCATTCAATTATCATTCATTCATCAATCAATCATTCGTAATACATCCACCATTCATTCCCATTCACCCATTCATTAATCTCTCATTCATCCTTCATCATTCATTCATTTCGTACTTTTATTCATCTTTAATCGATCATTCATTCATCACTCATTGAGCATTCATTCAGCATTCAGTTCGTTTATTCATTCATTATACAATCGTCATTAATTCATCATTCACTCATAATTCTTCGTCATACAATCATCATTCATTCATCAATCAATGATTCATAATACATTCATCATTCGTTCATTCACCATTTATTCTTCCTTTATCCTTCATCATTTATCATTCATTTATTAATCATTCATTCATCACTCATGCATCACTCATCCATTCACCAGTCACCATTCATTCATTGAATTAATTATAAGTGACACAAACGTTTCTCTAGTGAGAATGTCCACATCACTGCCAGTGTAATTTTCATTTCTCTAGATGTTTTATGTAAAGTGTAGCCGTTAACAATGCGACTATATTGCCGTGTCCAGTAAGAAATGCGACATACAATATCATACAAAATACATACGAGTAACATTCTCCAGCTTTATTCGATTACAGACCAGCTACAACCACTCATTTCAAAGTGAGAGGGGTCATTTATCTCGATCGCGCTCCTCTCGTTCTCAGCAATCATCAATCGTCGTGCACTCATAGGTTTCAAGTGGCGTTCATTCGTTTCACGTTAATTCTGATCTTAGCGTGTTCATAGCGAGTTCATGAAGTACAGTTGTATATATTACTAGTTGATATATTTATTACTAGCTGGTGACAGCGACTTCGTTCGCATGAACTTGTGATTCTCGTGGGAACGTGGGTGGAATCTGGATAAAAAGTAGGTACCCTAAATGTTAACCCGGCACATAAGCTACACAAAACTATACCAAATTATCCAAACGGATACAAAACCGTCCGTCTAGTAGTTTTTGCCTGATGCGTGTTCAGACAGACAGACAGAGCAAAATTCTAAAAAAAATTGTTTTTGGCTCAACATCATTCGTACTTTACACTACAATCACTTTTTTTTTAAATATTTCTTGCACAGACACAGCTCTGTTTCGATTTAATTATATGTATATACATATACTTAGATTTTCGGATTAAGATGCGAATACAGATTTTTTTAATTAACATTTAATCTATTTATATGTGTGCTTTTTTAAATGGAAAATGTTGCAACATATAGCTTCATTTATTTTTTTACCCACGACGGAATGGAGACGTTATATGCATTTGGAGTAAAAGAATGTATGTAAACTTCCTGGCCGAAAGTAATACACATCGGCCTTTACAAAGAGACTATCGACTAGCTTTAACGCTAGCTTTAAGACTAGCTCGTAACGGCTAGTACGATGCTCTACAAAATCAAGCTAGCCGATCATAGTCGATGTTTGTATGCTCCATTTGTTTCCACTTTCTAAAACGGCTGGACCGATTTTAATACGGTTTTTTATAAGCGTTTATTTGTACTTTGTAGCATGTTTGAGGAAGGGTGTTGTGGTTCTAACTCACGAGGGGGCGCTGCTGAACCAAGTTAAAAATTAATTTTTTGGAGTTGATTAGTTCGATGAGAAGCGAAAAATATGAAAAATATAAGATTGATGAATATGGAAAATATTCAGCATAATGAGATACAGTGTGGCCTTCATCATATTATATTACCTGATAGATGAAATGGAGTGGGATAGGATTGGATAAAATAATATTGGATGTTAAAGTGCATTCAATTAGTCAGTTGAACGCGTCTAATACAACCAGCTCCTATTCGTCGATAATGTTATTAATTAATATAAATAGCAATTTGCATCATTAACAAGTGTTTACTTATACTCTAAAGTCTTCACGAAGGCAGTCATGGACACAGAGAATAATGTATGAAATTGAATCGTAATCATTCTTCACACGAGGAAAGGGCGATGTTTGCATGTGGATGCATTTAAATAAATAATTATAATATTCTAAACTAAAAAGCCGAAAATATTAAGACAAATTTTTTTTTATAATACCCCCGACAGTTAAAACAGTCTAATTCAGTTTTTTAAAGGTAATTACAGCGTATTAACCATCCAGAGCAGTGGTTCTCAAACTTTTTAAATGACGGAACCCTTTTGGGAAGCAAAATACTTGATGGAACCCTACAATAAAACAATTATTTTTATAAGTGTATTCTATATTAATCAGCATAATAAAAGTACAATGTATCAGTTACTAATTATTATTTACTTCACCACTTGGTAAGGACAATAATAGAAAACATTAAAAAAGAAAAAATCTAACTAGTGGGAGGTATGAAACTGTTTTTTATTTTTCATCAATTGCTTGATATCAGGTTTGATGGAAGAAAGTTGGAGTCTCATATCAGCTTCGGCGTCCAGTCTATTGCGATATTTTGTTTTCGTGGCTGCGTAGGTAGAGAATCCTGTTTCGCACAAATATGTAGTTGGGAACGGGAGAAGAATATCCAGAGCCATTTGGCCAAGCATTGCATATTCATCTTGGATTCTGCACCAAAAATCATTAAGAGGCGTCGTTTTGAACAATGACTCCATACTTGTGTCTGATGACATTTCTAAAAGAGATTCATATATCTCATTTGACATGTTTTCAGGCTTTTCCAAGTTGGGTAAAAAAGGATTATGAATCCAGGAGTTCACTTTAATTTTTGTATTGTGTTCTTCGGGAAAATACTTTTCAAAAGATGCGCGCATCGAACTGAGATATTGGACCAATTCTTCAAACACATTATCTTCAAACATTTCTGAGTCGTTTTCGCTAACAAACTCACTGAGTAACGTAAAACTTTCTATTTCTTTCTTACCAATGCAAATGATCCAAAAATCTAATTTTCTTTTAAAAGCAGTTATTTTATTATAGGCCTGAAACACTGTTGTCTGTTTACCTTGCAACGATAAATTTAATTCGTTAAGTTTTTGAAAGATATCCGCCATAAAAGACAATCGGAACAACCAAGTTTTATCATACAAACGGTCCTTCAAATTAAAAGAAGTATCTGCTGAAAGAAACATTTGTAACTCGGCTCTAAGTTCAAATAGCCTTGTTAAAGTTTTTCCCCGAGACAGCCATCGCACTTCTGTATGGAGCAGCAGTGTTTTATGTTTGCTGCCATAATCTTCACACAATAATGAGAACAATCGGGATTGTAGTGGTCGTGATTTGATAAAATTAATTATTTTTACCGCTTCATCCATAACTAATTTTAGATTAGACGGCATTTGCTTCATCGCAAGTGCTTGTCTATGCAGAATACAATGACTGGAACTACAATTAGGCGCTTTATTTTTCATTCGTGACACTGCTCCTGCTGTTTTACCTGTCATCGCCTTGGCCCCATCTGTACAAATGTCAATGCAATTGTTCCAACTGAGATTATGTTCTTCAAAAAATATATTTATTTTATTAAAAATTTCTTCCCCGGTAGTGTTTGTAAGCAGCGATGAACACATAAGCATGTCTTCTTCAAAAGAACTTTTATATGGATATCTCACAATAACCAGCAGGATAGCCAAACCAGCGACATCAGTCGACTCGTCCATTTGCAAAGCGAATCGTGTATTTTGTAGACGTGTAACTAGTTCTTGTTTGACGTAGCTTGCCAGATCATGGATTCGTCGTGAAACAGTATCGTTTGATAGCGGAACAGTAGAAAGATGCTTTGCAGATTTTTCATCAAGCATACATTTTGTTATGTCTAATACACATGGTTTTATTAATTTCTCAGCGATAGTGTGCGCTTCACCTGCTTGTGCAATGCGATAGCTAACTAAGTATGATGCCTCCGTGGCCTTTTCGTTGGTAGTTTGTGTTACATGCATCATATTTTTTTGACTTTCTAATAACTGATCTTTTTTGCGAACAAAAAATTCTTTATTCTTGTCTTTAGTCTCGGGGTGTACGGTTTCTAAATGTCGACGCAATTTGGCAGGTGCCATGGAACTATTAGGAAGCAGTTTACTACAGAGCATGCAGAGAGGTGAGCCGTTGGAATCAACAAATCCGAAACTGATATAAGATTCATCATACTTCCTTTTTTTCGTCTTTGAAACCGTCGAGCTTGACGTCGTGGCACTCGTGGCATCATCTTCTGGATCGGTGATTGCTAAATTCTCCGCGCGCATTGCTTTTGAACATTCAGCGTCATTAGAAGATGTTGTTGGAACACGTTTAACACCTTTAAGCCAACGTTCCATTCTTCTTTATTTATAATGTTACAAGTCAGGATAGTGGGGTTTAAATAATGCACAATCGTTACTGCGTATAAGAGACTAAATTTAGAATCTACAGGGAAGAAATGTATAAAACTGAGACAACAGAATACAGCAGGCAGTAAAACAATGAACACTAGTTTCTCGCTAGCGAGCTTGTAAGTAGGTAGTAACTTATCGCTCCGAACGCTAATCATCAACTGACGACGCCAACGCGCGATCGCCGCTTTTATACTTAGTCCTAGACTCGATCTCAAATATTCTCGAAAATACTCGAGTCGGCACCTTTGATAAACAAAAAGCAAAAATAAAAACAGAAATTTAAAAATAGCGTTGTAAACAATATCGACTTTATCCTTTGAAGTTAGAGACGAAAGTCGCTAGTTGACAACTATAGCGTCTAATTCAGAGGCGGCTTTTATCAAAGAGACTGAGCGCTTACAAGTATACTACCCGCTCGTTTTAAGTTTGCCGCTGGCGATAGGTATGAGTGTATGACGTTCGAAATTTTTTATTTAATTGTAACAATAAAAATTGTGTACGTTAGATATTTGGGTAAAACTATGACACATTATAAGTTTTGTTGTCACGTGGGGGAGGGTACGCGCATTCCACAGACCGGCAAACTTAGAGCGAACGCGTTGTACAAGTATAAAATTGTTGAGACCAAACTTATGAGATATTGTACCAGCTAATGTAACACAAGCTTATACAAATACAAATAAATAAATAAATAACATTCATAGCGTTTTGTCTCCGCGCGGCCGCGGAGTCCGCACAGCCGCGGAGCGACCAGAGAGAGGTGTTTTGATTTTTTTATTTCTAAATTCTTGCGGAACCCCGACAGAGGTATCACGGAACCCTAGGGTTCCGCGGAACACACTTAGAGTATAGCTGATCCAGAGTTTTATTTAAAAAAAGTTTATAATAGTGACAGTTTTCAGTTCAATATCAAAGTATCGTAATAAGTTAACAGAATCAATAAAATCTTTCTCACTGACTCGCGACCTGCGGTACCATCCCAAAGCAACGCCCTAAGTCGAGGTCCGTTCCTTCCGCCGGTCTACTGGTGGAGGAACCCTTAGGCTCGTTGCTGCACACACTCTTTGCTCCAGGCTGAGCGCCTACTGCGCTCGCTCTAAACCATACATCTCCGGTGACTCTTGAAAGGCCATTAGGGCCCACAAGTGTTTAATCATTCCGAGAAAAAAAAACACAATCAGTCCCACGTCACATAATTGCTGTTGTACTTTGTTTTCATTAGAATTTTATGTAGTTCGCACTAAAAACTGTGTGTCATATTCAAATACACCTAGTTAATCCTTTAAATCTTTTGCGTTTTTGCATTATACCTAAGTTCTACGAGACAAGAGCCTAATAAATTAAGTGTTTTTAGCATTATTTCCTACCAGAAAACACGTACATTATCTAGAATGATTTATTACAAGCTCAGCTAAAGGTGTTTTTATGGCAGCTAGATTTTAAGAAAAAAAAATATATAGTTCTCGTTCAACCGCAAAATTGAATGAATTAAAATTAAATAGCTATAAAATATTTAAAAGAAAATGATGGGAAATAAATTCGAAATTATGTCTTACCAAAAGAACGGTAGGTGTCTACATTTTAAAAGGGTAAATTATCGAAAGTCAAAATTGTATATAGACGGCTAAATAGATAACTGGCCATGCTCGCTGCATACAACAACGCGATGTTAACTGATTCACTGATTGTGTAACCAAATTTTACTGACGGCTCTCATAGTTTCTATGGCTCAGTTGGTTGAGCATCTATTCTGTGAACAAAGTTTATTGTATGCAAACTTATCTATTTTTCCGTTGGTACATAATAGAATAAGTACTCTTCATTAACAATATAAGCAAATGCAACCTTACTTAAGTATGTACAGTGCACCTTGGAGAAACAGAAAGCAGTAATCGAATGGAATAGCTACGATGCCTCCATTAGACGTTCGACTCGTAGTCGATTCGAATATCGAACACCGGACTGAATAAAATATACGAGATACGAGACGTATTATGATTGGACCAGTATCACGTTAAATGCAATCCCCTGATTGTTTCACGTTTGTTTATTCCAAATGCGGATTGGTAACGAACAATCACGAGAACTATTGAATTATGGAATGAATTCTTTGTTTTTTGCAATTTTTGCTCAGTATTTATGTAATGACCATGTACATAAATATAGGATATCTAGGTATTTTAATGAATTATCTAAATGTATTAGACGATAATTGTGTTATGTCAATTAATCAGTTCATTACTATTCCTCGTTTTTGTAATATTAAAGTTATTACAGTTTAATAAGTTTTTACTATCTTGTTTAGTCTGGGTTTTACGCTAACTGTTAGGAAACCGATTATGTTCCTTTTTTCCCGCCTCGTTCTATTCCGCCAAACTTGGCAACACTGACAGTTCAATATCTGTCCGCGAGTGCGCTTGTTACGCTTAGACAAAAACTCAAAGAATATCAAAAATAGTAACCGTGTGTGTAGTGTCTGTGTAGTGAGAATATTATTGAACCAGCTCATAACCCACAACGAGGTGCCCCGCGGCTGGAGACAAGCATTCATCGTCCTGTGAGTACATACTTCTTCCCTTTAACATAGTCGGGAATTTGTTGGGGTAGTTTCAAAACTTAGTTTACGCAACACTAACAATTGTAATTAATTAAGGACAACAATCAAGTAATGATTGTAATAATTAATGAAATAAAGCTTCAGCCATCGCAAATGATTGCACAGTTAAATTAAGTGTGTTGGCGATAATTTGAGTCAATAGTTGTAGCGGCCGTGTGAATCCCTAGATCTGGAATGCTGTGGGAATTCAAAACCATATCGTGCTCCGTCGTCTCTCCAGCATCCAGAGGCTTCCACTTGAACTCCGGGAGCGTTATCTTAGTGCTCAGGCGCCTGGCCGTATATATGCGGCTGACCCACTGAATAGTAGTACCGGAATCCAACGCCTACGGAGGCCGTGATGCCTCTTCTATATATATAAAAATGAATGTTTCTTTGTTTGTCCCGCTTGCGTTCCTATAACATTCATCCGATTGCGATGAAACTTTGGTGAGTTGTTGTGCGCACGCCCGCGAAGCTTTCTCTAATATGGCATTAAATTGAAGACCACGTGAACTACGAGTATATTGCGGGCAACAGCTAGTAAATTATAAGATTTTATTGGACTACACTTCCGCTCTAGACGACGTTTCGTGGCAGACAATTTTCTTTATATTTTTTCCTTCGGCGATGCCTATATGGCCAGCACGAGGTTGTATACGTGAGCGTTCCGTCATCTACTCCCTAATAAGAAATCACCCCGTACACAGTCTGTTTCGGCTCTAACAATAGTAGTAAAATTTACCCTATGGAAATATTTATCAAGAACTACCTTAGAATAGTTGAAACACTTTTAAACTATTCGAATAGTTTTGATGACGCAATAGATTTAATTATAACAACTATTAAATATTTATTCAGTGCCTCAGTTTGACCTACAAATATTCAGTTCCGGTGATAATTTAAACCAATTCTCACCCACACAACAAGCGCCACAATGGAATATAACAATCCACGTAATACCTACTTAAATTTTATTATCAATTTCTGAATTTATACCCGATCTCGTTCCGAATCCGTTGGAGCACACGCAGTGTAATGAAATAAGTCATTTAAATTGGAATAGAGATTTCAATGGTAGTACCACAGTGTGAACGATACCCAGAATGGAATCTTTGTAACAGCATTCTAAATTCGGTGGGCGCTTACAGCGACAAGGTACATCGCGTGACGTTCATTCAAGGTACTTTAATGACAAATCACGAATGCTAGTACGCTACCTGGGCGTGTGAGTATAGCAGAAATGCAAAGAGAATGAACAATATTTATAGACTTCAACATGCATTTATATCAGTAATTATGCACTAATATAGGTCTTCAGTTAATTTTGTGTTCAATGAGAAAGCAAAATTTACACGAACAATCAACATTAGACCTGTTACTAAAATAATGTGACCTTACTAACCATTAGTCATATGAGAGAGATAGATAGAGCGTTTCTTATCTCTTTTTTGCGTATTACATATTGCTACTTTGTTGGCAAGGACATTGTTAGACATTGTTGGACGTTGTTAAATACCATTGTTTTGTAAAAAAATGTGACTCACTGTATGTTATTAGATGTAAGGTTGTAAAAGATATATAAATGTAGATTAAACACGTATATTAGATATCTATCTTTCTATTATACTATGCTAGGTTTTTGCTCTAGGCTTGGCCCGCGTGGATTTTGTTTTAATAGTAATGGTCACCCCTGGAAAAAATTGTAGGATATAGAGTGTGCATATCCTTTACCGGAATTTGGGCTACCCCTCTGCCTAAATTTCATTAAAATCGGTGCAGTAATTTAGTCATGAAGACATAATAAACAAATACAATGACACTCTCGCATGTTTAATATTAGTATGGATAAGGGCAGTCGATATCAACTATTAATTGATAAAGCCTGAAGCATTAGATGCGGAACATGCAGAGACGGACTTGAACAACACTTTTCCGTAAATAGTAATGTTTTTTAATTTACTTTCCACATTTTACAAAATTTGACACAATTAATACATTAGTGTGGATTTAATTGAGTTTGTCCTGTGGTAATTGGCAAAGAAAAAGCTATTTATTTGTATTACCTATATTACGTCCCTTCTGAGAAATAAACATGTTAACTTCAATGGAAAACCGATAAATATTCCAATATAATGACGAAAAACGGTAATACATATATTTAATTATTTGTATTGGCTAATATTTATATCAAGTTTCAAGTTAATATGACCATTATTTTTTTTTCATACAAATTTTGACAGCCCGTTTCACTCTTTGGAGGTTGAATTACGCGATGTCTAGGCGTAAAAGAAGTTCAATAGTTCAATAAAAATTTAAATGTTCGTGTTTATAGCTTCAGGGGTTTCGGATCAGCGTTGATGAGTTCCTTAGTCAACCAGTCAGATCATTTCTCTTTATATGTATAGAAATATATTTGTAGTACTATAATATCCGCTTAACCTTAACAATCTGGCACTGTATTTATTGTCATTGCAAAACAGGCTATCAGAAGAATCTGTGGTCTTTTGAATCAGTTGAATACTTCGACTGTATTAGTAGTACCTATTCATGTCCTAAACACAGATTGCCCTTTAGTAGAACCAGTTAATAAGTAATTTCGATTGTAAGTAGGCGCGGAGAACAATGCTGAGAACAAGTTCCATAGGGGTCGGGGCGTGTCCTACTGACCAAGTTAGTCCAATCTCATAAATGACTGCCATGCATATCGGCATATTTTGAGAGGGAGTGAGAGTTAGTCCTCGCAACGAGACTTGAACTTCGAATCTGTGTGAGTGGGTGGCGAAAGTGGACAGTCAAAAAATATTAGTAGAAAAATTATTAGACTAAATTATAGTAATAAAACTGTAATAATTTTGAAAAAAATATATAAATATTATTGTTAAAGTATTTCTTCAACCTCTGACATTGTGTTGTACTTGATAATGTATCGCCCTGTTATGGCATCAATAGCGGCATCTCGATCATCGAGTTTTGTTTCTTCCTTTACTAGGTGCTCACATAAATTCTATTTATTTGGAGGAGCCATTCCTTATCCTTATTCCAAAAACGAATGAAAATATTAACAAAACAAGACAATTCAAATTAATAAAATACATCTGACTGTTATCGGCGCCGAAAGTGAAATGAGGCAGGACGGAGATGCGCTGCGCTTCAGTTCCATTGTCGAAATCCTGTACAAACCGATTTAAACATTTAAGCATGCGCAGACCCGCTATACCACATGCCGGTTAGCGCTGTACACTATCGGTGTGCATTCACACAAATGAAAAGCTCGTGTCGTTAAGTGAGCTGTACCAAAGTCTGTTACGCTTGACTTCCTTCTCATTCCATGCTAATGCTTTCTGTGTTATTCCTTATTGTTTCGTTCCATGATACGTAATTATTATTAATTTATCCAAAGCCTAACCACAACTTTTCAAGTCCCCAACTTAAAAAGTTTTTGAAAAATAGTATTTGCGCCGAAAACCATCCGTCCCTTTTATGCCCTTTTCCAATTCTCTTTTATGCCCCCCCCCCCCCCTCTCTACGTCAAATATCAAATAATGACGATACACGTGTTTAATTATTTTAATTGGGAAGTCTATATACCTACTACATTTCAAGTTACCAACTTTAAAAGTTTTTGAGATATAAATTTTGCGTCGAAAACCGTCCGTCCCTTTTATGCCCAAGTCAAAGTCAAATATCAAGAAACTCCGATATACGAGTTTAATTATTTTAAATGAGAAGTCTATATGCTAAATTAATGAATAATAATTTAATTTAATGCAATTTATAATGTAATCTCAAATGTCTGTATTTAAAAAATTAAAAAAATTAATTGATGTGCCCTTACAGACTGTTTGTGTGTCTTTAGATGTAAGTTTAATGTTACCTACAACATGCAATAAATAAATAAATAAAAAATAAATTATGTCTCTAACTTAAATAGTTCTTGGGATATAAATTTTGCATATAATCGCCTTTTATGCCCCCTTCTAAGTCAAATATAAAAAAAACACCGATATACGTGTTTAATTATTTTAAATGAGATCAGAATTCTATACTAATGTCTCTAACTTAAATAGTTCTTGAGATACGGGCATCGCTCCTTCCCCTTTTATCCCCCTTTTCCCAGTAAAATTTCTAAACATCCTTTCTAGTGGATATGTATATCATAAAACCTATCTACTGTGCAAATTTCGTGTTTCTAGCTCAGCGGTCAGTTAGGACATTTCTTTTTATATGTATAGATTAAGTACGGCGGAAGCTTAGTATGCAAAAAAAAATGTATTATATACTAAATTAGGGGAAATTGTTCGGTGTCAGAACCAACAGTGCTAGAAAATGAATAGCGGGCCATATGCGTCACTCTGGCTCACGTTGTGCTGCATCAGAGCCTCGTGTCGCCTGTGAACTATGGACAAGTAAACAAGGCCGTAGTTTCGCGAGCGATCCTCGGGACGAAGGGGCGCGTAACACGTTACATCTGTGTCTGTTTGCTGTATTTCCGAAGTTAATATGAAGTTTCCTCACTGGAACCTGGTACACTGTGCTTCAATAGAACATTAGGCGTCGAGGAGACTAAGCGTGGTAATATTGGATTATACCACTGATTTATGCAAAATCTTTATCGGTGGAGACACCTGAAATTGGATTTCGGTAACGTCACATTACTTTTGGTTAAACGGTGGAACTGGGAATTCGATTTTTCGAATATACTCGCTTATTATTTGGAAAAGCAGTCCTTCTTTAATGATGTCTTTCTTTTTTCAGATTTGTCTGATTTTCTTTTTCTATAATGAAGGAATTTCATAGAAAGATGAAAGAAGAGTAAAGTCGTCCTGATCATAAGCAGATACTGTCCGATTAGAATACCAACAATTACAATTTTGTAGTATTCGTAAACGAGAATAAAATTGCGAATTTTCTTTACTTCCTATATATTTTTAATTGAATTATATTTTGAAATTGAGCTTATATTCAACTCAACAAAGATTACCCAAAAGATAATAGGGTTGTCCATATTATCTTACGGTATATTTACCTAATTGGTCTTTACGAATTGTTCACAATGACCATAATTTTATTGTTTGATTCCGAAACCATCCAACATTGCATATTGTGAAGCGTGAGTCAGCCATTAAACACAATGTAACTGACTCATACACCAATCGGTGCAAGCTTATCACACGAATTCCAAATTTAAATGAATACTTTCATGATTAACGTTTCTTTCTGTTTTAGAGTACAGATTTTTTTAACCTAATATAATACGAGAGCCAGTAATTTCTACGTTCATCATATAGTCCACTGAGATATGATGTAAGGGAAATAATACGAGAGATTTAGAGTTATTATTTAGGACTAGGTGGGAAATTAAAATTTGGGCGCAATTAATTTAAACAAATTAATTTTAATGCGCCTTTATTTAATAAGTATTTTTCCGAACATTTTTTTATCAATTAAAAATTATAAATAATTTATTTTAATTTATTCAATTATAATTTTAATTTTTAACCAGGCTATATAAACTCTGATTTTTAATTTGAGAGTATTCTAAGATTTGATGATGTTTACAGACAAATGAAATTTCTCTAAAAAATAGTAACATAAAACTTACATTTAAAAAAATGTAGATACTTAGATAATGTTTTCTTCCGATTTTGTAAAATGGTAATCTATCTATCTATATAAATAAAAAGTAAACGTTCGTTTGTTCAAAATCTTAAATCTCCGAAAGTTCTTCACCGATTGCTTTGAAATTTTGACACATCGTTGCATTCGAATACGCGCGTGTTTTTATATATCTATCACAGGGTAAAATTTTTTTTACCCAAAAACAGGTTGAAACAGGGTAAGCGCCATCTGTTGGGCAGCCACAGCAACGCTGTGGCAAATACAACAGCAAATACAAAATAAACAGTAAATTAATATGACAATACCATAATTTATAATCCTTATATCAAATATAGCTATGGGAGATCCTATCTCTTCTTATTTTCCTTACGCTTTCTCCAAACTTATTCCTGAACCTCCAAAGGTAGGCAGGCGGAGCGTGCCTACGCTTGTCATTCTGGACTGATCTTGGCATGTATCACTGATGTCCATGGACGACAGTATTACTACCAAGTGGATCGTATTTTTGTCTGTCGCCTTTTTACCATATAAAAAAATGTTAACTTTGGCTTTTTATTATTAATTCGACTTTCTGTCGAACTATCCTCAATAAGTTTCTGCGCAAACTTGGCGGGATCGCTATCAATGTGGACACGGGATCAATCTACATTCATTATTCCTAAACTATAGTACAATATATTGCTTTATATTCGACCTTACTGTAGGTACATGTTTACGAGTATTTCATTAATTAAAGATATGTGAGGCGGATGTCAAGGGAGAGAGATCAAAGTTGTGTTTTGAGGACAACACCCTTGGGTTTTGACTTTGACAAAACTGTACGAGCTGAAATTATATATAAACATGTAGGAATCAATGTTATTAAGGAATTAGTGGTTTAGACATTCGGTATTAGGTTGTTAGATCTCAAACTTACGGCGAGTACATACGGGTAAATTTTTGTCGATTCTCGGGGTCTACTCTGATTTTACACCTCCGAGGTTTTGAAATCGACCGAAGTTCGAACGAACTAAGTGCTATAACCTTACTCTGACTTTCCTTCGTTCAGAGGTCTATATATTGGGTATCTTTGATTTTTAAAATAGTAGATTGTTAACTAAGGGATGAAAGGCACCTATTTCTGACGAGACATTTTTGCGCTCGAACAAAGTGAGAGCGCCAATAGTTCGAATATGAGGAAAGTAAACAAACAATATATGCAAAAAATATACTTCAACTTCTCAAGAATTTGCATCATTCTCGGTTTCCCGCCTTTTTTTTTTCTTTTTTACGCGCAACATTTTTCAAGCGCCATATTGACTAATTTTTTTTAAACTACTTTTCGGTCCTAGAGCTTAAACGTATCAATTTCAGCTTCTTAGATAATCTATGGTCTACTTTCAGAGTATGAGAAATGAAAAGGTATTTTTTAATATTATTGTCGTGAAATTTGACGTTTAATCTTCAAGTATCTATTGGCAAAATCTATATTTCGATCGTTGTCTCGTGCGATCGGAGTAGTTTCAAATGTTAAATGAACTTTGTTCGGGCGGATGTATCGGAGCGAACGTTTTCCTGGTAGGAATCACGTGAATTATCGGCTGAAACTTTGTATTTTGGGATTTCGGAATATACTTCCCGATTCAAACGTACCACACTTTTGCGTTTAGTAAGCTGGTTATGCTATGTTTTACGCGTTAAAGCAAGTTGTATACTTTGTGGTTAGTATTTTATTACTATAAATAATGTCGAACGTCTACTGCAACTGAAACACAACTAAAACATGAATGGTAGGCAGTGCTGCCATCTTTCTCCAGCCGATGAGCGTTTATAGCGCTTGACAAAAGCGCTAGATTCCGCTAAATGGACGATTGAAAAACAAAGTAGCTTTTTCGAAGTTTTTATATTATTTAATACATAAACACTCAATTATTAAAATATAACTTAGTCTACGGTAAAATGTAAATTTAATCATCGTTAATCAATATCAGGATCGATATTAGAAGGATCAGGATGAGTGATGATCACTGTAGTTGATTGAATTCCCTATGGTCCAGGTTCTGATGCTTGAACCTGGTTTTGGTTTTGTCCAGGTTTTGTTTTTGTAATTTCTATATATATTTAAAGCCTTAATCAATGCTTAAAATCAGGGTTTGCTTCCCATTCACTTTTATAACGTTGTTTAGAATATGTTTTTTTTTTTATACTGGGACTTCCATATTAAATAACACTTTAGTTCGTACTTTGTGATTACAATAATACAACAGATTGGCAGTAAGATAAGATCTAAGATCTTGGCGTTTTATGAACGCCAATCTGTTGTATTATTGTAATCACAAAGTACGAACTAAAGTGTTATTTAATATGGAAGTCCCAGTATAAAAAAAAAAACATATTCTAAACAACGTTATAAAAGTGAATGGGAAGCAAACCCTGATTTTAAGCATTGATTAAGGCTTTAAATATATATAGAAATTACAAAAACAAAACCTGGACAAAACCAAAACCAGGTTCAAGCATCAGAACCTGGACCATAGGGAATTCAATCAACTACAGTGATCACTCATCATTGTCTTCAATGAGAAGTAATGAGAACTACAATGAATGACCATTGGTAGGTAAGTAAGTACATGTTAGTAGAATTTACCCCCAGGTCTATGATTTGTCAAACATAGATCTAGCTTTATATTCATTAAACTGTCTTAAACTGTTTTATGAACGAAATTTAAACAATTATTTAATTAAACCTATTCTGATCAAGTGAACTTAGACAATTTGGACAGTATGTCAATAATGTTCGAAACGATTCAGTCATTTGGTGAAAATGTAACTGTATGAACTTGGCTTTACATTGATCATTTTCTAAAATGTCATAATTCTAGACTAACTTGTCTAAATATGTCGGCGAACTTTCTCTTATAAACCTAATTTCAACTTAGTGTAAGCGTTAGCTTGAAAGTTTGTCCCATAGAGGATAAATTTTACAGGTTTCTAAACCCTTATATTAAACTAATTTTGTATTATTTTTATACTAGTGTAATAGTTTATCAGATTTTCTAGTATATTACACTAGCAATTTAAGCAGTGCTTTTTTACGTATTTTAAAGCTGACATTTACCATCTCAAACTTTATAAAATACTCTTGATGCCTAAAATTACTAAAGTGATTTAGCTACGAATTTAACCAAGATATTGAGCAAAAATACTTTTGCTCCAAATACGAGTATCATTAAAATCCGTTAAGAATTGCGTCCTTCAGTTTCTTCACAAATATTATTATATTCCGTAATATTTGTGACAAATATTACAAAACCGGTTGTTCTTTTGCATTCAATTGGTCATCCTTGCAGATATGTAGTGTTTTTTATGAGATTCGAAACTCGTGGTTACTTAAATAGACAGATATACAGATACATATATGTATATATACAGATATATATACTTTATTGAATGAATGAATGAGACATTTATTTGCTATAAAACAACACACATAATTACTAACATTTGGTTTGAGGTAGAGGAATTTTTTTTAAGAAAAATTACATCAAAACGTATGTTTTGATGTAATTTTATAGAAGTATCTATCTGTATAGAATCTTCTGTATAGATATCTTCTGTATAGAAGAGGAACAAAAAAGTAATATTATATGAAGTGCAATCGGCGGCCTTATTGCTAAAGCAATTTCTTCCAGGCAACGTTTGAGTGGTAAGGAGAAGTCTGTAGACGAAATGTCTCTTTATAAATACACAAGATACATACATGCATGGATACATACACAAATATATACGTACATACAGAAAGAGCTAAGGAACTAGAAAAGATAAAGAAAAATAAAGAAAAACATATTAGGCGTTGGAGAACTCTTAATCTGCAAGAAAAAAATGGACGAAGGCGGCAGACCAGCATACAGTCCACCTGATGGTAAGTGGATACTGTCGCCCATAGACATTTGCGACACATGCCAAGATTAGTCCAAAATGACAAACGTTGGCACGTCCCCGGATGCGCTGCCTACCTTTGGAGATATAGGAATGGATTTGGAGAAAGGGTTGGGAAAATGGGGAGAGAAAGAATGGGAATGGGCTCTGGTACATCTCACTCACTACCGAAACACGTATATACAATTAGGGAAATAAAATAAAAGTGGAAAATGCAGTACATTTCAAGGTAGTCTTCTGTGAGAGAGGGTCCGCCTCTGTTCAATATAGTGCAAAAAGAGTAAATAAATATAACTCCATACGCAGCTGTGATTACACCCCTAGCTGACCGATGTATTTCAATAGATGATTGTAAATCTCTGCGTAGAACTCATTATAAATCTCATCAGCATAAACTTCGGTAGTTTCCGTTCAGTATCTGTTTTTACTCTGGTTTAGGGCGTCTTATATAACTGAGTTAGAGTTTAAAACTAATCTCCAAGTAACCTAGATTTAATAAACTTGTCTGCGAATGCAGATTATTACTAAGTCTTTGCTATGATCTATCGTGCAATTGAATGTTTTCTCCACCGTTTTTATTTTTGCTCATCAGTCATTTACGGTCTAAAACTTTTTAAAGTTTTCTTGATGCCTAGAAAAATCTCTTAAGAGTTCGTTAAAAAAGTAATTAAACTATGTCTGTTTATAAACGAAATGAATGTCTGTTTGTTTATTTGTTTACCCTAATTTCGAAAACTACGTTTTAGATACCGTCACAATCAGTAGAATAAAATGTGAATCCGAACTTTGAACAAATACGTGAACAAATCTCTTTTGAATCTTGTTTTATGGAAGAAAATGTTTTATGGAAATTTGAACGTTTTTATGGAGCTCAAACTTATAAAACATGTTTTTACGCCCATCTTATGGGACTTTGTAAGACAATTTTTATGATAAAACTTTTTAACTAATAAGAACATTACACAGTATTCGTAAATTTCTTATTTAGCAGCTTTTTATATGGAATAGATGGCAGACAAGCGGGCGGGCCACATTGGTAAGTGGTCAGTCACCGCCGCTCATGGGACACTCGCAACACCATTGGGCATGCGGTTGCGCTGCTGACCTTGCAGAGTCCTGTTCAAAGTTCTTTTGCAGAACCCCATTCCACAGCTGGCAGTTCATTCCACAACTTACGGGTTCGCGATATAAAGTGTCTTTTTGACCGCAATGATTCTTTGTCAAGGAAGTGCGGATGAATCGTACGACGATGACAGTCGGTGTGGTGGTAAAAACCCGAAGTCGGCATCAAATTGAACAGCTTTAGGTAATTAAACAACTTTTAACGGTTTAAATCGCGTATATTTGACATGATTTATATCCCGACGTTTCGAACACTTTGCAGTGGACGTGGTCACGGGGTGACTAATTGATTTTATTTGTCACTTGAGTTATTAAGAAATTATTACTACCGTCTGAAATTTTTTGAACTACCGTCTGAATTTTTTTAATCATAACTAAATTTTAATCATTTAGTCAAATATACGCGATTTAAACCGTTAAAAGTTGTTTAATTGCAATGTATAGTAATCGCGAAAACCTAAGAAAATATTAGCTTTAGGTAATTTTTAATCCTAGCTTATCCACATTGAATCTAAGGAGATTTAATGTTCTTATTTTGTTTATTTACTACTTATACGCATAAGTCCTATTTTGTTAAGTTGAATGTTTTATTATTGTTATCTTTAAAAGGGGTATTAATAGGAACTTTAAAATCATTTAATACTTTATATTTATTCTGTTATTTTATATGTATTGTATTGTTAATAAGAATAGAATAGATAAGAATGTTTAGGGTAGGGTAGGGACGTTAAAGGTGATCTCAATTTATGAATTTCCTTATTATTAATTTATTATATCATTTTTATTATTATTCTAGTATTTATTAATTTAGTAATTTAATAATTAAATAGTAGAAAATTAAATGTAAAAAATATGAGAAACGGGACGAGAATAGATTTTAAGATTTCTTTATGGATTTCAAGAATTTTTTTGGTAGTTATTTCTGATTTATGCTTCTAAGAATGTTATTTTATCGGTTAGTATTTCGTGGAAGTGTTAATAAAAATAAATTTATACAATTTCATAAGTTGTGGTTAAATAATCTAACTTTCCGGGAACATTTCATTTTTTATCTGCAATTTTCGTTATTAATTCCTAGAAATTGAGGTAGAAACAATAAAATTTATTAGATGAAATTAAGGCAAGAATAAATAAATTATTTATTAGTGTCGCCTTCGAGTTAATGTAGTGGAAAGGAAAAGACATTTGTACTGAACGTTGTACAGATAATGTTTGGAAATGGACAAAGTTTTCCAATAATTTCTCTACTTTCGTAAACCTAAAATTAATGAGACGTTGCTTATTTAAAAATGAGACTGTCGAAGTGACACTGTAGTGACGTAACGGAACTTCAGTTCAAACCATAGACTATATTATGGACTCGCTATACCTATAAGGCCCTACAAAAATTGTGTAAAATATTTTTAAATGTCAATCAGTAAGACTGAAACTATTAGATCTAATTAAAAACTATCATGCATTGTATGATTTTTTATTGTTGTAAGCAGTAAGAATGAAGGGGGAAAGAAGATACATTATATTGTTTAAAATTCAGACAATCGAAAATAAGAATTGTAAGATATTTTTTACATTGTCATTTTATGACAACGATGAACCTGCGGACACTACGTGCGTGTGCCGAATTTGTTTCATAATTTCTATGAGAGAAGTAATTTCTATTTCAGAAACGTTTTATTGTGATGTAGAGTCGTTGGTCTTGATTCATGTCATTAATTACGTCCCAGTGTAGATTATTAAAATCTATTCAGTAGATTTTGAGTCAATCTCGAATAAATAAACATATGTATTAAATGAAGTTGTTTTAACTTCTAATCAACGCACTGTATCTTTCGAAAAATTCACGGCAACGATTTTTTCCAAAAAATATTTAAAGAACAGACATGACTGTTTCACGATTTTATTATATTTATATATATAAGAAGTACACTGTAACTTTTTTTTTATATTTAATGTACAGTCACGTATTTCTTACGATTTTTTTATGTGTATATAGAGAAGATAAGTAAACGGTATAATTTCTTTAATAATGCTGCTGTCCTAACTAAAAGTGCAGTAATTTTCTTAAGGGGGGGGGGGGGGGGGGGTGAAGTATAGAAGCTATCCCATTCCATAGCCCATTCTCATCCTATCCGTCCCTATTTTCCCCACTCATTCTCCAAATCCATTACTATATGTCCAAAGCTAGACAGCGCATCCCGGGGAATGCCAACGTGTGTCATTCTGGATGTCGGCATGGATTGCGGATGGACGACAGTATCCACTAACCATCAGGTGGACTGTATGCTCGTCTGCCGCCTTTTTTCCATAAAGAAAAGAAAAAAACCATATTGTTATAACTTCTGATTCCTTAAGGGGTTGAAATTGGGTATACATATTTAAACGCGGGTAAGATTGAACTGTATAGTTTGTTTTGCTGATTACCAATTATGTACAATACATAATTCGATTTTGTCAAAAACACTAGTTAGGTAGGACGGCAAAATGAAATTTATGGGAATATGTAATAAGCAAGTAAGTCAAGTCGCGACAAATAATAATAATAATAGTAGCTACACAACAATATTAATTCCCGGATTTCTTTTCTATTGGGCGTCCTCATTGAAACTTCTAGAATACAAAATTTGTGATATAAAAAATAAAACGTGTAGCAGGTTGTCATTTCTTTTGAACTATCATTTTCTTATGGTTTCGCCCACTTTGAAACCAAGTTTTGCCGGTAAATCGTTTAATTTATTAATATTACTAGCTTTTCGCCCGCGGGTTCGCACGCGTGCATTTTGTTTTGGTAACGGATTTTGTTTGGTTTGTTTTGGTAAAGTAATGGATTCCCCTGGAAAAAAATAAGGGCTAAAAAGTGTGCATATCCTTTTCCGGAATCTGGACTATCTCTTTGCCAAAATTTCATGGAAATCGGTGCAGTAATTTAGTCACGAAGACATAACGAACAAACAGACAAACAAACACACTATCGGATTATTAATATTAGGGTGGATAAGGGCCGTCGATATCAAGTATTAATTGACAAAACCTGAAGCAATACATGCGGAACATACAGAGACGGACTTGAAAAACACTTCTCCGTAAATAGTTATATATATTTTTATTAATAGCCAACTTGTTGATGGTTTGAATGAATGTCAACACGTTTGAGCTTGTGTTCTGCAGTTAGCTGTGTTGTCACCCATTGCGCAGAGACTTTATAGAAACCGAGCTCATCGTGGATGATTTGGTGGGCAGAACTGTGACTGATGTTCAAAGAAAGCGCCACGTCATCGATGGCAACTCGCCTATCCCCCAGAACTATCTCTAGAGCTTGCTGAATCTCGTCGTCCGTGGTGGAGGTTGAGGAGCATCCTGCTCCCTTTTCATGCGTCACATTCGTCGGGCCAATTTTAAACTTCTCGATCCACGAAAAGACACTTTTACGTGATAAGGCACTGTCCCCGTATTATGATAAAAGTGTACGATGAATTTCACCCCCTTTCACACTTTCCGACCAGAGAAATCGGATCTCTGCTCGTTGTTCCTCCTTGGTGCAAATTGCCACTGGAGCGGAGATGTTGAAACTGTAACCGCCGGAAAGCAACTGACGCGATCGGGGTCAGATGGCGCCACACTACAGTTGTACCAACGCATGCTTATATGACAGTATGACAACCTTAAAGTTGTGTTATTATTTATTATGAATGTTATAATGAAAATGTAGATAATTTGACTTATGTATATATATCCATATTTGTTACACAGTTATTATTAGGCAAAGAACAAACTAACTTTCACATTTACAATATTTCTCTGGATGTACGAGTATATTTTGTACATATTTCGAAGGAAGCGATGCGAGCGTCATGAAAAATAATAAATGTTACGTGATGAAATTATGATATTATTACTTCTATATGTTAGCTATAAGGTCGCGAAAAATATTGTAACATCTGTAGAAGAATCAGTCTTATTTTCTACATGATGTAACACTTGAACAAATTAATCATTTAACGTAACTAATATATCATTTTATATGAACGTGTATTTTTTATAGAAGATAATGACATTAAAATATTATGTTATGATATAATCCGCCCACGTCTGATTCTGTCGAGAGACGCCTGACATGTATCTGTTATTTACAAGTCTGAGCCTTTTATCATAAGATATCAATAGCTTTTGACATACAGTAACTTCTTTTTACTTTGAGAACATATTGGAAGACTGTTAAATTACACGTTATCCTTTTTTATTGGAGAGGGCGCCGACGGGCATGTGACGTACATAGTGGTAAGTTGTTACCGCCGCCAATATACACCTGTAACAACAAAGGAAGCGGGGATGCGGGTGCGCATAGCGGAATCTTTTGCAGAATCCTGCTAGGGTTGGCACAGCTTTCTTCAACAACTCTATCTCGAAGCATATCGGAAAGTTCTCTTGGGGTAGTTCATTAGATACAAAACCTCTCCTAGGTTTCGTTTATGCCTACGTTGATCCTTGATACCAAGGCATGAAACGGTGTTTAGATCGCATAATGCGCGACACTCCCTTGTCGAGGGAAGGCGGTTGTGCCTCGCATAGGTGACGGGATATTATATTGTTGTACGATAGAAACCCGAGTTGGAAATTATGTTGTTTGCCATGAAACACTCTCAAAATGAAACATTTTTGACTCTACTCAATTTCTAATATAACATTGTCGAATTTGTTGTTTTATTTAATAAATAAGGTTATATAAAAATATTCGGGGAAAGGACGTTCGGGGAAAGGAACATTCGGGGAAAACTTGAGGAAAGGACATTCTGGGAAAAGGACGTTTCGGAGCGACTGGACATTCCAGTAATAATACTCGTACGTAGCGCACTGAAACTAAGAACTAAGAAAGAAATTAAGAAAAACTAATATCTAAATGTAAAAAAGCCCCTCTAAATTAATAAAAAAGTGTAATCATATTAATATGTGTAATCTTAAGAGCATGCTCGCGCCCGTAGGAGTTATCTCGGCCATTCTGCAAAATAACTTTCTAAAAATAATCTTCTAAAATACCTTTTAATTTATATCCACCGTTTCTCAGAATCTTCTACGCGCCAGAAATAGCAATCCAAACGATTTTATTTAGTGTCGTAATCAATGTTGAATTCGGCACTAATGTAGCGGAAACGCTTTGGAGAAGTAATGCAGATGTAATGTTGCCCGGAATACGTCCAACTTGTACGTTGGTGTGGGTTTTGTTAGGATCACATTAGTGTTCTTGTTAATATATTGTAAGTCTGCATAGAAATATGAAGCTTTAATTCAGATATTTCGAGACGCACAGTGTCGGTGGTAGGTCGATCGTTCCCACAGTAATGGAGAGAAAAATTACAAGACGTCAAGTGAATTAAAATAACAACAGGGTGTGTCCATATGGAAAAAAATGACGTACACTTTAATCTATCCAGCTATAGATTAAACCTTAAACTTTGACCTTAAATTATTCTTTTTTGTACGAGTGATATTATTGGGCCATGCCGCGTTTAATTGCTCAACTACTTATCTATAAAAGTTTTTTATTGAAACAATTCGAGAAATTTATACTAGTTAGGTTTAATGAAGTTTTTCTTAAAAATGAAGTTTTTCTAATGTATGTCTTAGGTACTTGGCTAACGACTGTTAGAAATAAAAAATATATTTTAATGTTAAAGTGCTTTTTAGTTAATTAATTGGGTAGGCATTTTCTGTATCTTTATCTTTAAGTATAAAAATATATTATGGATCTAATTTATCTTTAATTCGCAAAATTCCTAATTACTAATTCATATCGTAATGACTCCAATTTCAAAAAATATTTTTAAACCTACTCGTTATTTCGTTTTCATTTCACAATCAAATGATGGGTACTTCGTAAACACTATTCTGCGAAACTGTATTAGTATTTTCTAAACCGTTTTATTGTATGCTAATATATCGTTATTTCCATCCTAAATTTCTTTGGTCCGCCTTTCTCTTGTAAAGCCATTTTGGTTTGCAGAGTTTGGGATAATATAGTCTGCGCAAAAACAAAATCTCCAATTGACGTTTCATTAGAGTCGAACTGAGTTTTGTTACATACTTACTCGTAGGTATGTACCTAATGCACACGCCTGTTTGTAGGCAAACACATGTCCATATGCATATGCCATGATCGTGATAAATACTTCTTTGCCTAGTTTAAATTCTTATAATAAATCTTATTGATTATCATATTATTTACTCGACAGTTTTCAGTAGTTCACATTTCTTTACTTAATCTTGAATTTATTTCGTCCAAACGTGTATACTTTTATAATTCCTTTCTAATTTGGATATTTCTTTTGCAGATGAAAATTCTCAACTACATAGAAGTAACAATAAGTTGCTTGTTTACTATGGAGAGTTAGAATAAGAAATATGCGTTCCACACGCTTATGAAAGCAAATATGGATAAGACCAATAAGAAGAAGAACTACGCTAATGGAAAATACAAGAAGAATGGCAAGTCAGAGAGCTACAGGCTCGATGACGACATCGACGCAACTTGTTGCTTTTGTGTCAAAACCAAGAAGAGCAAGAAGAAGAGTTTAATTGCAGGATGCGTGACGAACCTAGGCATCTTTGTTCTTTTACTAGCTTATACATTACTGGGAGCATTCATATTTCTAGCCATTGAAGGCAGCGCTGCCAAGGTTCATCAGAAGACTCTTGCGACTACTTCCTATCAAGCTAATGATCATAAATCAGTTCCTCTCTCTAAACTTAATGGAACAATTGCTCAAGCCAGTGCTGAATTGAGATCTCAAACTGTTGAAAGTATTTGGGAAATAACTGTGTCGTTAAATATTTTATATAAGGAAAATTGGACGAGGTTGGCTGCGCAAGAGATCGCGAGGTTTCAAGAGAAATTGGTGGCAAGAGTTGCAGCTGACGTTTCGGCACAATAT
The DNA here is from genome assembly GCA_914767545.1 of Sesia apiformis. NCBI lineage: Eukaryota > Metazoa > Arthropoda > Insecta > Lepidoptera > Sesiidae > Sesia > Sesia apiformis. The sequence continues at coordinate 6,413,546 of OU611968.1, forward strand.
GGAGGAGCCAGGGCTTTAGAGTCAGCTCCAGCTCTAGTGATCGATGAGTACGAGTGGAATTTCGCTAAGGCGTTCTTGTATTCATTGACTGTTCTCACGACTATCGGTGAGAAACGATTTTATTTCCTGATACTCCATTTAATTTCAAATTCCACTCCATGTTAATAATTAATTTGCGGCCTACTTTGTTATAGATGATGGATAATGGTAAGTCATTTATCATCTGGTGGGCCATTAGTCATTTTATGAAAAACATCTATCTATAAATAAAAATATCGAGTAACAGAACTTTATTCAAGTTTGTATTTTTAGGAGAATCGTGTTTATACACCGCGTCAGGAGTTGTTTGAACAGTAAGCTCAATATAAAAGAGCGGATATTGTATCAAAGATCACATCAAAGGGGAAAATCTCCTCCATATAAATAGCTAACAATTGCTTTAAATAAACGTTTTCGTTTATTTTCAGGTTACGGCAGTGTCGCACCGAAAACGGCTTTAGGAAAAGTTGTTACGATTGGTTACGCTGTTATCGGTATTCCGCTCACTCTCCTATATCTCTCAGTCGTTGGAGCATTGCTATCAAGGCTTGCCCGAAGCGTATTCAGCCGAGCCTTGTGCTGCTGTCTTTGCACAAAATGTGGATATTGTTGTCTCGACGAAAGAACAATGGCGGGAAAAGAACGAAAGGAGAAAGCGAGGAAACAGGATGACTACAGGAGCCAGACGTTGCATCTCCAGGAACCTTATTACGTTCGCTCCCCATCAGGCACAATAATTTCAGCGTCGCAAGCACACAATGTTGGCACAAATTCAATAAAAGATAAGACGCAAGGATTAAGTTTTTTAAGAGACTGTGACTCTACCAGTTGCACTGATACTGATTCGAAGATTTCCCTCCGTGGTTTCTCCATTCTTGCTCCAGTTTCACTTTGTCTCGCTGCTATCTTCACGTATATCTTCTTCGGTGCTCTAGTGTTATATCAGCTTGAAGGCTGGAGCCCCATCGACGGCGTTTACTTCTGCTTTATGAGTTTGAGCACAATTGGTTTCGGTCACTTAGCTCCTGGAGCTACTCAGAAGAACGGCGCTTCTTCTGGCACTGTCTGGTTCTGTTCCATCTACATTATGACTGGTCTTGCCCTCACTGCCATGTGTTTCAACGTTCTTCACGACGAGATTGTCCACCGACTGAGACATCATGAGAAAATCAAGGCTAATACTCAGAAGGTGTTGACTCCGGAGTTTTTACATCGGTCTTGACGAGATGAAAGCGGAAACTTGTCTGAAGAAACCGTGATTAATTCCGAAGGTGAATCACTACCAGAGGTGTTGCATCATGTTTCAAGTTCAAGATGCGAGGGTGTGGCTGTGCGAAGGGCTGTATATACCGTTAGGGAAGAAAGAGAGCCTGAAAGAGTGACCCCCATGTAATTAATAGACGTCATTTAATCGCCAATCTAGGCAAGATTCTTTATTTTATTATTACATTTTTACTTCTTACTTAGAAGTTAGTATCTACTTTTAGTATCTATTGTTATTTTTGGTGTTTGTGTTTTTAGTAAATTAACTATTCGTAAATTTATTCATTATGTAAACTAGTAGGAAACTAGGAATTATGAGTGATTTGATATGACAAAGGAACTTGAATAATAAATTAAGTAAGCATTTGACTGACCATATTTGCTAATTAATTTAATTAGAATAACAACACATTTATTGTAGGTACGTTGTATGTATATTATTACTGCAGTATCACACAAAAATTGTGTTGGAAATCCTCTTTAGATAAGTATGTACTTACTAATATTTAATTATAAAATATACGCATATGTCTTGACTATCTTCAGACGATACTCGGGTCAAGACAAAGAATATATTATTTTTTAACAATTAGTTATTAACTGTTTACAATTTAAATATTGATTTATAATGTTATGTTACTTGCACGACTTTTGTAACTTATGTAATGTTACTTATGTTTTATTGTGATGAATAGGAAGTACGTGTAATAATTTTATTATTGCCAAATAAGAATACAATAAAAAATAGAAGTTATTATATCATAAACATTAGAATAAGTAACACCCTTTAAAATTAGACAGTTGTTGAACAACTGGTTATAATTTGTCCTTTTCTATAACTTAGTTTTTTGATATGTTAGAGTGAGGAAGTATGTTTGTGTTTACGGCGTACTTAGTTCATACAAAGTGTGAATAAAAACATAATGTTATATCGGGATTTTGTGCAATTGTATGATTTGAGAAAATACAATTTTAATGATAGATGAATAAACAGTTTTAAGGAAAAAATTGTTTTTATTTACCTATTTTTTTACGCATAACATATTTTGGTTAAATAGGTATTTGCAATAGGGTAGACGAATATTACTGAATACCATGTATCAAGAAACCTTTAGGAACATAACGTTAACTTTTTAAAATGTTGAATTTTGAAAATGTCTGTTCCCAAAATATTGAATTCCAGATTGTTGAATTTTAATTTCGCAATTTATTGAATTGTCCCAAAATTATCCTCCGCCCTAAAACATAAATTTAATTTAGTTAAATTGGAAACAAATCAACTAAACTTAATTACTAGGACTAAAAACCCAATTTTAATTTAATAAAGTTGTTTTGTTTGATGTAATATGTGTATATGTATGTATCCTGTTTGTTAGTCTTAATATTCCAAAAGGCTAATATCGTTGTATATGAAATAAAATATAAACGGACAGACCAGAGTCCGGGAAATCAACATTCAATATTTTGGGAATTCAACATTTTAAGAAGTCGACGTTGTGCAAAATAGAAAAATTTCAATTTTTTTTTTTGATGAAGGTGGCAGACGGGCATATTTTCACGGGATGGTAATTGGCTAGGCCGCTCATGGACACTTGCAAACATGAAGGGGTATGAGGATGAGCGCTGGCCTTGTAAAGTCCTATTCACAGTTTTCTTGAAGAACCTCATGTCGTAGCGTAGCGGGAAACCCTCAGCGGGCAGTTCATTCCACAACTTTCGGGTTCGTGGTATAATGTGTCTTGATGACCGCACTATGCGCAGAGACTCTTTGTCAAGGACGTGTGGGTTAACCACACGACGATGACGGGAGGTGTGATGGTAAAAACCCGTAAATGGCATTATATTGAACAATTGTTCAAAACATTCCCCGTTATACAGGCGGTAGAACACGCAGAGGGACGCAACGTCCATCCGGACTCTGAGAGTGGGATCGTCGAAAATTCAAACAGCTCGTCGTTGGATGGAGTCAAATGGATCCAATTGATATTTCGGTGATATTGATATATGACCACAGATGTGAGTGGTACTCCACATGGGGCCTAACCTGATCTTTGTAAAGCATTAGACGTTGCCCCGAGGCCAGGTGAAATACCGCTTTGTTTTGTCCAGCACACCGAGGAATTTTAGGAATTTAGGAATCCAATATTTTAGGAAGTCAACGTTATGGTCCGAAAGGTCCAACAATTGTATCGTATGATGCTCTTTATTAGTTCCATTTCACTGCATGAAATTTGATGGTATGAGAAATTGGCGCTGGTGATTCTTATTCACTCCCACAAAAGGTTGTAGTTGCAATATTTATGGTAATATTTTTATAGAGAGAGAGAGGTAACTCCGGGTCAGTGGAACACGCCCAGTGACTGGAATTGTAGCTTGTGTTCTATTCCTGGACTGATGACTTAAGAAAAGTGCTGCTATTTTCTGGGTGAGAAGAGTGGAAGATCGTGTGTGATACTGGGTCTATATCCCCCAGTGGGGAGATATACTGGGGGTGTGGTAAATATAACTTTTGATTACCGAACATCACAACTTTCGAAATGTATAAGCGCATAACAAGATTGCTGGATAATTGAAAAAATTGAATGACAAATTATTAGTAATATTAATTGCCTTTGGAATCTATTCGGACCTTCTGGGAATTGTGGGTTCCAAATGTCTTTTGACTCGAGAAACTATATTGTTGTGATTTACAGCCAGGAAACTGGGGTTAAACACAGTTTATAGTACAAACGGTGTTGAAATGTCTATAATGTCGGCTTTTGTTTTGAACTGTAAACAAAGGTGCCTTAGATGGATTGACATGGAGTTTATTCAGCGTACGGTATATGTTGAAGGTTTTTTTACTGTAACTTAATGATGTTTATGGGCTATGTTGATGACTCATTTTTTGGCGAATCACTTCGAAACGAAAAAGTTTTCCCGTAAATAAACTCAAAGAACCAGCATGCTGAAGTGGAAATTAGTAGGTTAGGTCAGTGGGAGTCCTTTAGTGGGGACAATGTACTGGAAAGCCCGGTGTGAGTCAACCTCCGGCCGAGTGAACCGACAACTGAATACATGATAATAGTGGGTCGATGACAAGAGTCGAAGACTGTGTGTAGTGGCAAGCCTTGGGAGAGGTCTTATATATAGCAGTGGAGAGTTATATGGCTTATGGTATGGTATAGATATCAAGAAAAAGGACTTCATGTTTTGTGATCTTTAGATATACTGCGATAAGACTTTAAAGAAAGTGGCGAAAAAAAGGAATTAAGAGCAAGAATATTATAATGTCGATCAAATCTACAGGCATGTTTTGATCTGTTATTTTTTATTTTTTCAGTACTTTTGAATAACAATAGGTTATAGTTCTCCACTTTCTCATTTCAACCCAACAGTGTATAGACTGATGATGAACTGATGGTATAGTAGGTAATCGTACCGATATATATACCTACGTAGGTACCTACGTACCTACATATATCGTATATGTACCTACTTATTTTGCTCCCTGCCTCAGCAATTCGATGCTTGGTCACCGCAGACGCCACTGCTCTGCTCTGCACGATTTCGTACCAGTTGATTTTATGAAGCACATACAGACAAGTTATACGCTTGGTATACTTACGATTTGGCTTCCGACAATCAGTTCTGACCCTTGCATCATTTTTACCCAATACACGTCCGATTCAGCATTGACAGTCGGACTGACATCAACCGGTATATATCCGAAATAATTTCATATTAGTCCCCTATAGATTTGATACAGGCTGAGTTGAATTTTTTTTATATAAAGAAATCTACAGACAAGCAGACAGTCCACCAGATGGTAAGTAGATATTGTCGCCCTGCGGCTTCCTCGATACATGCGAACATCGGTTCCAAATGACAAACGTTGGCACGCCCCCGGATGCAATACCTGCTTTTGGAAATTTGGATTGGATTTGTAGAAAGGGTTGGGAAAATGGAGAGGGATGCGATGGGATAGGAATGGACTCTGGCATATCTCACTCACTACCAAAACGGATAAAGAATAATGTGGGATATGTAGTAAGATAGTCTACTTTGAGAGTGGGGTAACGAAATCGGTAGAGTGAGTTCAATGGTTGCGCGACTGCAGCATGTACAGCCTCCGTATCAAGATGTTATAGCAGTATCTACTATGTCTACTCGTAACTTGTGTGCAGACGGTCAAAACGGTCATTAAATCGTAGAGTGGTATCGGACGGATCGGAGTAGAACTTTGATCCGAGTCCGAAGACCATCACAGACAGACTTTTCAGAGGTGTACGTCTGACCCCATGGTCCCATGGTCCTACCAACCTTGCGGTTATTACGAAAGCTTTATCGACACGCTTTTTGTTGACTCCCTTCTTATACTGCAACACTGACTTTCTTTTTTATTCTACTCTCTAGTCTATTCTATTCTACTTTCTAGTCTTTCTGCTGCTAGACGACACATTTACGCCTTCGGTGCCGAGCAGCTCCTTACTTGTGACATCCTGTGTCCCTGTGACGTCTATGGAAAATTGGAAATACGCTATACTGCCCTCCGAATAAGAAAACACTTATTAACTTCAAGGCATTAGTAACTTCTTGACGAAAGAATGAGTAGAATTATGTTCTGAAATTTAAAATGAACAAAGAAAATAAAAGATGGTTATTCTTTTTGTCTCATCTCAAACTTCAAGTTTCTAGCTTGATTTTAAATTATCTAATGAATATTTTACCATACTTCTTTTTGCAGTTTTCTTGAATTCGTCAAAAGTTTTTCTTCTTCTTCATATATGGCAATGGTGCATTAGACATTCTGCAAGTGTCAAGTTTTCTTCGTGATAAACAATTTCAAAGTCTAAAATGTTTCCTGTGAATGTCTAGTCGCATCGTAGTAAGACAGGAGTCGCTCAGTAAAGCAATATTAGGTTTACTGAGGACATATTAAGTGAATTCCTTGGAAACACACGAAAAACGCAGTCTCACGCTTTTATTTGATTATCATAAACACCACGCACGAAAAACACTTTGAAGTTTAATAAACTATCACCATTAAACCACAAAACGCCTAATACACATTTTTTACAATAATCAAACAAAAACTCAACTTCACTGCTCGAGTTCCCGCCAAAAAGTAGTGTCGTCAAAAGTGTTTTTTTTTATAAGGAGGGCAGTATAGAAATTGGGACTTCCAACAGTCGCTTTCGGGTAACAAAATCTGAAATACATTGCCAGTAAGTTTTAGGAAATTTTAAATAAGGTCCTAAAAGGGTGTCACAACTTTTATTTTAACAATTAAAAGTAAACATAATTTTATAGGATTTAGAAATACAAAAAGGGATCACATAACTTCCTAATTACTGTTCTCACAATGCATAAAGTACCTTTGAGTGTAGCCAGATGTTTTGTTGTGTTACAGGTTGTCCTAAAAAGAAAGTGGTTTGAAAATGCAAATGGTAACAATGTGTAAGTACAAGTACTATGCAACCAGACCTTCCAGTATTCACTGCTGAACATGTTGAACAGCCACCTCATGCACAGCCATTCGTGCATGTAAAGCCATTAGCGGGGTACTATATAACGGGGAACGAGCACTATATAAGTATTTATTTATTTTGTAATACAAAACGATTATACAAGAAATACTTAAAAATAACTTATATAAATGTTTTACTAGTTGTAGAATTTACACCAATGTTCACATAATAAATTGATCCAAAAAAGGTCACATGAAACAAGCAACAACAGCCTTGCAGTTCATGTGTGTGGAAAACCAAAATAAAAAGAAAAGATTTGGAAAATTAGGAACACTACTGTAATTGAATGGTTGATGTTGCATATGTACTTGTATATATACATATGTATATGTATTAACTGTATATTAACTTATATAAATATTTGTAATTATACGTTAAACAGAAAATGATAACTAATAACGAAATCGCTTAACCTTGCACGATTCGTAATAGTCTTTCTCTCTCTTCATTAATTCAAAAAGACTATTGAAAGTACACTTTCTCTGTATTATTTAATTGGTATATATGTATTTATAATATACAAATATGTAATAATTCTTGTATATATTTATGTACCCTACCGTGTATGGTTATAGTTTGTATATCATAATATACATATTTAATAGTTATTGTAATAATAATAGAATACAAGCAAATATAGCTTTTGTGTACACTATGTCTACCTGTCTCATACACTCCTGATCATAGTGGCGGGGTTTCTTTAAGTAATCTCCCGAAGAGATAAGCTCGCCTGTTGTAAGTACACATGTCTTTGTACACACACATCTTTTGTGTGTGTACAATAAAGTATAAATAAATAAATGAAGTAGGATAATTTTCGTTTTTTCACTGTGTTAAGAAAGAAGTTCGTACATGTTCATCTTTTCATAGAGCCTCTAATCATGTCAGTCACATTTCGAAGCTAATAAGAAATAATTTGAAAAGAGAATGTCTGCCTCATTCGCCTTTTACGTTTTATTCCTTACGGAACACTCTGTATATTGGTGGCTTACACAAACCAGACCGTCCCGGATTAAAAATGTATCCATCGGGTAAATAACGAGTTTCGCTCGGATACAATACTAACAATCGACAAATAAAGTACGTTACAGAATTCAATTACGAATTTAACATTATATCGGCCGCACCGGAGAATACTCGTTCTTTTTAATACACAGATATGTTTTCCTGTTTAGAAAAGCTGAAGCTTTTAAGATTATTCGTAAAATCGTGACCAGCCCTTTTAACATTCACTGCTGGACATAGGCCTCCTCATTCATGTACTTAAAACCTTAAAAACCGAGTTGGCGATACAACTTTCTTAGAGGTGGTGTTCCTCCTTACTTCCTCAGCGCTGGAGCTAGCAGCCTTGTTATCCCTAAAGGCCTGTTCAGATATAAGCGAATTGGCCAGGGTGAGCGAATATCGCCTAGGCATGCGTATTACCGCTTGGGTGTACGCGGTGTATCGCTAGCCGAAGCGGTTAGCGATTATCGCCTATGTCTGAACGAAGGTATTATCGCGTATATCGTATATCATTACCGCGGGCGGCAGTGAATCTCTCTTATATTAATTGAACAGCCCTTAAGTCAAGTTGACACGGAAAGAAATAAGATGGCGCTATTTTAAAACCGGCCGACATCTCATGTTCCATGATAAATGAAATAATTCTGCTATAGTTCCGGTATCATTAACTCGAACGTTACATTACACAGAAATAATCATGTTTGTACACACTTTAAAATTAAAAAAGGCAAAGATAACAATCCCTTTTGTGAAAGCACTGATGCCGGTAAAATGAGGTCTTGCTACAGAGACGTTGCTCGAGCGCTTACCTGCTTAATTTATTAGGGTTGACAATTTTATACCAAATTATCTTAAAATGATTACGAGGGAATTAAAACTCCGAATATTTTTTTTTATATACCTACTTTATTGTACCCCCACAAATGATAAGAATAGTTACAAAAAATATATACAATGTGACAAATATAAATCATAGTAAAAATACAAATCCATTCAGTATAACTAACTGGATTCCGAGATTTATGTTTTTTTATGTTTAATTGCACTCCTAAAAAATTTTCAATTTAAAATATTTAAAAACGTTTGATTTGTTCCCGTCGGGTACAGACGTGTGAGGATAGATCGGAATAAACCGTCACAGACGTACCTACCTGAAGTACATAAGTACATTAACAAGAAAGTGAAACATTGACAAGGCAAAATTAAGAATAAAGAATCACTATTCTTATAGCCACTGCTCAACAATTATTTCCTACGACCATATTATAGCTTTCCCAAAATATCAAATAATTGGATGTAAATGGTACGATGCTTATGCAGTAATATACCTGCACATAACTGAAAGCCTCTATTGAAGTGATGAAGTGTTCATATCGTCGGGCATTATCACCCGGCGAAGCTCATTAAGGCATTAAAATATTGGTAAAAAATTCCACTGCAAATTTCCACTGGAACGTTTCGAGAGGTTTTACGTGTTAACAAGGCAGTAGTGGCTGCCACGTTGTAATTTTATAAACGGCTTTTGTATATATTTTTAAAAGCTACTGTAACTATTAGTATATAGTAGGAATATTGTGTAAGTATCTCTAGTGAAACACACAAAACAGGGGAAATAATAATAACAAAATAACAAATGTGCTTAAAAAGAAATAAGGTGCGACGTGTGTCCCGGTGACACTCGGGGTAAGTATCTAGCCCAGCGTACTGCTGTGGAAGAAAAGGAAGTGAACAACAGCGCTGATATGCTGCGGCCTTAGACGAGCAACGATGAAGAGTGTGAATTAAAATTTAATCATATGAACATTAGTGAAACTTAAAAGTATTAAGTACTAAAGAGTACTAATTGATGACAATTTGGCGAGTAAATAATGTTTTGACAGCTGCCAGAATAGAAGTCTCCTTATTTTTCAGTAATAAATGGGCAAAGGTAATTGGTCCGTACGTATGGCTTAGCACATAGTAAATTTCAATTTATTGTAGCTAGCTGGCTGGCGATTTTCAAGGCGGAATATTCGCCAGTTGCAATAACAACAGCTCAAAAAGCTATTGCCACAGCTTGGAAACAATGTTTGGATATTGTACTATAAATATTACAATTTTCATTTCTATGTTTTTCAAAGAAAATTGTATTTACGCGGTGATAGTATTTATTCCATATTTGGATAATAAAAATGAAAAATGCCATGAAAATTACAGTCATTCGAAGGTAACAATTACAATATTGTACATACAATATTGTAACAATTACAATATTGTATATACAATATTTTTTGTAAGCAGAGTGAATGATGTGAGCGCGGTTTGATTAAAATTTTAATTTTTACCCATTGCAGTCGGTGCAGGCCGTTTCATATGAGCAGGTATGAACAATTAATACTTTCAATGATACATACGGTAATGATACGTGTGTCAAGGGATCGATTAAGGATATTTTAAAGTAGTGTTATAATACTTATTTTTATCGGCGAAAACACCTCACTACCTACTCCCCCCCACCCCTGGACACTTGAATGGCACCCTTCATAATTTCTTAGTCGGCCGAATAAGATATGTACTTATATAAAGGCAATATCTAAGAACATATAGGTCGTACAAACATGAAAATGGTCTCATTCGAGAGATAAAAGTACAGGTCATCAGTTAATTAAACAATTTATTCCAAAATATTGACATAACAGACCTAAAAAAAGTAGCAACCATAAAATTTAATCCAAAAATTATGCATATTTTAATGTTGTATAATTTACTGCATAAACGAGACTCTTGACTTACAATTTATTTGTTATTGATTTTTTAGATCGATAGCTTTTGAGTAAACTTATAAAATAACATCAAAATATTAACTCTATGCCAGTTACTTTTAGTGCTTATTTCCTTTGAACATAGCATTTTTAAGTAGTATCCACGCATTATTTCATATTTTAAATTTAATTTCGTTTGTTACAAAATAAAGAACAGGAAACCTGATTGATGATTTATTTTCAGTTACTCGTAAATTGAATATAAGACGCAGTATAATTCACAAAAACTCATCGCTGTAAATTCACAAAAATCGCATCCAGTTAAATAAATAAAAGCGAATATATTGAAACAGAAAAAGCTATAATTTTGGCGTTCACCCTTCCATTTAACGGATGCTATAAAACAAAATCAATTTAGAGTCCGTAAAACCCATCTTCGCAAACGATTTAAAATAAACCGTAACATATAAGCTTTAGGGTCTATTTATATTTTCAAAGCGAATGAAATGCTGCGTTTCATTTAAAATGATTTAAAGGTCTGGAATGTACGATTTCAAAACGTTTTGTTGGTAAATGCATCACTGGAGTTAATGGAATTTCATGAAGTCTTTCATAGCTGTAGTCTATGTCGACTGCTATATTTTTTGGAGTTTTAACGTTATCGATTTAGTCGTCAACGCGTCTCCTTTAGTAATCCTTATAATTTTAGTGCAGTGACTATATTATTATAAGGAATCTTCGGATTTTGTCTCGTAAAAAAACGCCGAGAATAATAGTCACAAATCCAACAACGAATGTAGCCCTGAACTGATCGCAAAAGAGCATTTACAAGTATATCATTTTGCTCCAGTCTTACAACTCATATGGATCATTGATTTTTTTATAGCGTTCAGATTAAAGTGAAAAAGGGGGCCTGAGCCTAAAATAAATCAGTGTTCAGCCCCAAATCCGTTGATGGCTCTAACTAATAGCACTCTTCACTTCAAACTTACCTATGTATGTAGCCTACCTTCATAATACAAGAGATTCGCCAAGGAAAATAATTTACAAATATATCTCATAATCAGCATGCTGAACTGGCAATGGGTGGGCCATATCTACTGCAGGAATGATAACTGATAGGATAAGGAGTCCTGGAATGGAAACCATAAACCTTGTAAGAAGTATATATCCAAAAGTGAAGAGATAAAATCTGATGGTATGGTATGGTGACTAACTGATACGTCGCAGCGACTAGCAGATAGTGACAGGGGAAGAAAAGCTTTTCTCGCGGCAGTAATTTTTTACCTCTTGGAAAAAATAAGATAATGGTCACATCAACAAATATTCATTTCTGTGGTATTGACTGTGTTCATATTGACTGTGTTCATATTGACTGTGTTCATATTGACTGTGTGTTCATATTGACTGTGTTCATATTGACTGTGTTCATATTGACTGTGTTCATCACAATGCAACGCGCCGTGTTTATGTCTTAGGCAGATCGTCAAAAGTTCCCTTTTTATTCTTCTGTTTCTATCTATTTTTCTGTAATGACCACTATTACAGTGAATTGGCTTTTGGTGTGTGATGACACCACACATATAGCCGTGTGGTGTCGGCCGCCTGTAGGATAACACCACTCCATTTCTTCCAGTGGGTGTCATAAAAGGTGGTTAAAGGATAATGAAACCTCTACCACAAGCGCCGAGAAACTACATTACCTCAAGAGCGGACTTGCCGACCCGCTTGGCCAGCACGGTGTCTTGATCCCTCATGCCCAAGACAATGTGCACGAGGACGCATATGTCCAGCAGTGGACGTTATAACGGCTGGTTACGGTGGAATTATAGAGGTATACTTGGACAAACAACTTGGAAATCACTTGAGCTGCCGTTATATCCAGCACTAGAGAGGTCCAACCCCATGGTATAATATGATATAGAACTTCATTCATACAGCTCGGCTGTTCCATATTAAAACTAAGTAAAGAACAAATTTAGAAAGAAAAAAGTTTTTCAAAACTATGCTGAGATTAATTATGGAAAATATGGGTTGTTCCGTCAATTACATTGATTAATTATAATTAAATTAATCGCAATAGAAGGTATATGAAAACTTATATTTATTATTTGTCCGGCGGCGGATACCTTCATTTTCTTGTTGCCCCATCCTTTTCCCACTTAAGCGTTTGCCATTTATCGCCTCTCTTCATTGAGAAGAAAATATGTGTCAGTCAGTCCGCCTTGACGCCCGATGTCGCGTCCTGGGATGTGCTTTACAATGGGACGATTTCAGATAGGCGATTTTCCATTGTCCCTTTTGTCACACCCTTATATTTACCAGCAATCTTATACAGTCTACACCGCCGGTGGACCGCCTTCCTCCATCACAGGCAGACTGATAGTCTTTGGCATACCGCGAATATTTCGTCAGAAAGATTTTTATAAATTTTTCACCCCGCTCGGGTTCGTGAAACCAATTAAAATATTTCGTATTGGAGATATGAATATCTCGAAAATCGGTAGCTGCATCACGAAATATAAAACACTAAACAACCTATAAATCATTTAATATATGAGATATTTACTAATACTACTAAACTAATACTTACTAAACTAAGATTACTAACTAAACTAACTAATACGAATACTTTGTATAATAGCGATAAAATTGTAATTTCCGATATTGACTTACTATGTTTTAACTTGGCTGCTTGTATGTTTTTCTGCTCTCCTGTAAAAAATAAATAAAAAAAAAGTAAAAAAATGTTATAAATATCATACTTACTACGGAGCTCTGACAATTCAACAAAAATTATACAGTAGGTTTATATACCAGCCCACACATGTGTTTATATACCAGCCCACACATGTGTTTATATACCAGCCCACACATGTGTTTATATACCAGTCCCCACATGTGTTTATCAACCTGCCCACACATGTGTTTATATACCAGTCCCCACATGTGTTTATCAACCTGCCCACACATGTGTTTATGTACGTTTTTATTTGAAACTAAAATTGTTCAAAGGCGAGTCTTTTGTTTCAGTAAGGCGACTTCCGCTATCTGAAGCGAGGGCACATATTTACTGAACTTGCTGCGAAATAGCAGTTTTGTTGCGTATTCGGTGCATCCACATGAATTCATTATTTTATGTTCCTCTATGTTAATGTTAATTTATGTGCTTGTAATGTCAATTGAGAGTGCACGCTGCAATTCCATAACTGCTGGACGCACTCAGCTGGTCAAGTTACCCCTCTCTCTCACAGAAGACTACCATAAAATGTATTACATTTCCCACTTTATTATTCCTTCAATGTACATGTCCGCCTTTCGATAGTGATTGAGATATACCGGAGCCCATTTCTGTCTTATCCTATCCTTCTCGTTTTTACAACGAATTCATCCCTTAATCTTCAAAGATAGGCCGCGCATCCGGGGGCGTGTCCACGTTTGTACTCTGGATTGATGTTAGCATATATCGCGGGTGTTCGTGGGCAACAGTATCGACTTACCACCAGACGGGCCGTAAGCCACCGTCGCTTAAAAATAGAATTCGTCATTCTATATTACGGAAATAGAAAAGAATACGCCGAATTTAGATTGAAAAGAGCTATTTTGGCACGTTTTGGAGTTTAACCCATCTTATGCATCAGTTATTTGATTACCCTCAAAATGTTTCAAAAAATAAAAACGGTCGCTTTTACCGATTTTACTATTCGTAATGGATTTCTTTGTGCATGCGGCAGTTCGCTAAACCTGTGCAGATGTTAGTCTTACCTTCATTTAATACTGAGCAGTTTTTTGTATTCTTTTAAGAGGTCAGTTAAACAAAATTGCAGAGGCTAAGGTTTCAGAATAGTACCACCCAATCTCTTCCCGTGTGTGTCGGAAAAGGTAGCCAGAGGATAACAAAGCTACTGCAAGCCCTGAGCAACTAACTACATCACCTCTGTAGAAATCACTTTAGCAATAAAGCCGCCATTTGTAATTTTAATTACCAATATTTTAAATTACTTTTCTTTTGAACGATTGAAGCTGAAACTTGTGTTTCGGCTTCAATCGGGTCTTGTAAAAAATTGTAAATCACGCTTCTTTTCAATGAGTACCAGTATATTAGTCACGCTTTACCTTTATCCACGATTTACAAATCTCATTTTCATACAACAAGAGTTTCTATTTCTAAAAAGGAACACGAAATACAGTAAGGCCTTATCCCTAAAGTGATTTCTTTCAGGCAAACTTTGGGTGGGAGAAGTTCGTAGACGAATGTTTTGTAGTGTTTTTAGACTTATATACTCAGTACTATAATTATCCAAGATTAGACATTTCAAGAGATTAAGCAAATCCATAGATCAGTTTGTACAAAGTGATTAAAAGTAGAATTGAAGTGGAATTGAAGTTAGATCGAGGGCTTCTGAGTAATTATTGAAATCCTTTAAACCTATCTAAATGAAGACTTGTGGCCTCATTTACTGTAATAGCAAAATTGTAATAGCATTACATAATTCAGGCCTCAAACTTGAATGTTCTAGTAAGATTTTCGCATGTTTCATAAATTAATTATTTCAGTTATTGCTTACGCGGAAATTTAGAAATTGAAACATTAAAAGGCATTATGTAATATCTTTTAAATATCCATTTATCTTTACACCAAGCCATTTTTACACCAAGCCATCTTTACATGAAGCCATCTTTACATCAAGCCACCTTTACATCAAGCCATCTTTACATCAAGCCATCTTTACACCATTTATCTTCCCGTGGATGTCGTAAAAGGAGACTATGGTATATCACTTGAGGAACTATATCACCGACCAGCTTGCCCAGGGTAGTGTTAAAGGCCATACATTCGTCACGCACACTACAATGTGCATGAGGAAGCCCATGTCCACAAGTGGAAACCGAAAGGCTGGTTGCATTGCATCCATCCATCATCCATCTGAAGCCAGGTCGGATCGCTATCTGTTAATACAATAACATTCAAAAATCTTTTATTTTATGTAGTTCGCATCAACTTTCACTGCGAGATCTTAAGCTAAATTGAATGTAAACTTGACAAGTTGTCTTTTTTTCGCCTCATATCCATTTAGCTAAAGTCACGTAGAAAATAAAATCTGGTATTATTACTGCTATTACGCGAGTATGCGAAGTTCGACTTTGACTCATCTAGCTCCTCGCTAAAGTAAGAGGAGTGGTACTTAACGGTGATGCTTTGTGACACATTGACACCAAGAGTTGCTAACGTTTTTTTCAATAATTTTCCAGCTGTATTTTGGTTGATTGATGTTTTAAATCTAAATCTTAAATCTTAATCTAATCTAATATTAAATCTGTTTTAACATGCTGTTCACTTTGCCTTTACCCTAGTAGCTTCATAATTTCAAATGGCTATTCGGTAATCTTGTTAAGAATTAGACACAGAAACTTGGGAATAAACCGATTTTTGATGCAGTTTTCGCTATCGTGAAGATTATTTCTTCCTGAGGGTTTCAGTATACATGTGATCTTACGCATACAGTCTCGTTCATAATGAAAATAAAGCTATGTTATCCTGCTTGACAATGAAATAGTCTATATGTGACGCTTGCCTCATATCACACTACTATCATATTTTACTGTGATAAGCAGTCTTGTTCATAATATTTTTTGAGGGGGAGAGTGTACACTGCAATCCAACAGCCGCTGGGCGCGCTAGACCAGCCACGTTACCCCTCTCTCACAGAAGACTATCTTGAAATTTTTTGCATTTACCACTTTATCTTATTTCTCCAATGTACGTAAGTGTTTCGGTAGTGAGTGAGAGGTGCCAGAGCCCATTCCCATCCTCTCCTATCCCTCTCCATTTTCCCAACCCTTTCTCCAAATCCATTCCTATATTTCCAAAGGTAGAAATATCCGGGGGCGTGCCAACGTTTGTCATTTTGGATTAATATTAGCATGTATCGCGGATGTCTATGGATGAGAGTATCCACTTACCATCAGGTGGACTGTATACTCGTCTGCCGTCTTACATAGCAGTAAAAAATACTGCTATGTCATCTGGTTGATAATCAAATATGTGATACCTAATATTACATTACTATCACATTTTACTATCGCATTCAATCTTGTTCATGCTACTGCATTATATGCTTTACAATCAAGGAGTCCGTGTGTGATGGTTGCCTGATACAGCGTAGAGAGCAGACGTACCTAACCGATCCCAGTTTCATCAATATGCAGACCCGAGTAATCGCACCTGATCGTCTAGCGCACCAGTACCTCCCCTCCCTCATTGTGCTTTATGGTTACCTTGCACGGGTATTATAGAAGTTGGATGCTTCGCAATGGCTTTAAGTTCAAGCGAAATATGATGAAAAACAAAGTTGTTTTAATTTTAGTTATTCGTCTTGATAAATCGTCATTTATCAAGGCAACTACTAACTCTTGGTTTTCATGGTTTTGTAACATGGGTTTTAGAATTGCACCACTGCATTGCTTTCCGTGGGTCGCTACTAAGGGGCAACAGAACCTTGAGGAAGTACACCCACCTCTAAAAGAGTGGACTCGTCTGGCCAACGCGAACGTGGCATTTTAAGGTCATACACCTCGCACAAAACAATGTGCTTGAGGAGGCGCATGTCCGAAAATAGCGGTGGACAAAAATAAGGGCCGATGACGATACATTCAGAATATCTAACTGTTAAATAAATTTTAATCCCCATTAAGTTGGTTTATTCCTATCTCCTATCCACTGACTGGTTTTCGTTAATAAAATAGTATGTCTATGCACTTATCCATTTTTTAAATGTACCCTACTTCTCCTAAACTTGGTTTTAACTAATAGATTTTGCCAGAAAGTTTCAAACGTCGACCTCGGTGTCGACAAGACTAAAAATTTAAGTCCGTGTGAATATGCGATGTTTATGTAAAGGAACGTTTTTCTTCTTGGGTTTTATGTCCCTCTCATAATTTATTTATGGGATGCGGGGGTTGTGTGAATTCTGTTTTACGTGAATCTAAATGTCTAAATGGATTTATTTAGGAGTTTAAATTCTGTTAGGACAGGTGAGATAGAGTGAAGAGATGATAGCCAAGCGGCGTTGTGTACATATGTGAAATGCTAATTTGGCGTCAGAGGTCCATTGTAGCTGGAGTACGTAAACTATGTATTTATTTCATAATTTCATTTTATTGTTTTAAGAAAATAGTTAAAGCTGGAGTAAACTTAGTCGCTGATTGTAGCGATCTACGACCACTGAGCTGTCTCCATCGCCGGTGGTTGAAAAACAGGAGTTTCAATCACCACCGGCGAACGGTTTTCTGCAGCGACATCCCACTGTAGAGTACTCACTGTAGAGTACAGGTAGGGTTGCCAATATAGTATTCTACTACAACTTGAGAAATATAACTTTAGAAATATAGTAGTCGGGCACTACTATATTTCTAGAGAAAATATATAGTAGTCATAACTAATATATTTGGATGACAAACAAATTCATATACATGGGGAATTCAAATATCGCTGAACATTTTCAATAAATGTGTCAAATTGTGAAATAGTGTAACAATTGTAGATATTTTCAAAATTACTTAAATAATGTAGAATTATTTAAATTTCTTAAACAAAAAATAGGTAATACAAAGAAAAAAATATGTATAAAAGGAAATCACTAAGAGGAATTTATTGCTATTTGTGACTAAAAGTTAGACTTATTTAAACAATTGGTTCGATTTTTCAGAATCAAATTGGCTGAGTCTTCTAAAATACTTCATTCTAACAACAAAACTGGAATTTTCCAAATTTTATATGTACATTGGTAGAGAAATTAGAAATTGCTCAAAAACTGAACATCTGACTATTAATTCTGACTAATTGTACTCAGAGACGATTCAGTTGAATAAAATTCTGGACCTTGTACTTGTTGATCAAACATTCCGTAATGAATCTACCTACTGCTGAAAAATGGCAACAAATTTTCATCCTCAGTGATTCAGATATCTATCTTTACCATTCTAAAAATTACATCATTTCCTCTATCGATTCCTTTATTTACAGAGCGCATATTTTCTGTGATGAATACTAAATGGAGAGATGAGCGCCACAGAGCCAGCATAAATCCTATAAAAAGCCGAGTTATTGTTTATTGTAATTTGAATTTAAAGTGCAATAATATTTAAGAAGCTATCCTTAAAAATAAAATAAGAAACTGTTGATGAATGCTCAGAGTAGCAAAAAATACTCATTTAAAAATAAAATATAAATAAATAACTTACTTTAAAAAATAAAATATCATTTTGGAACATACGATTACTATATTTTTTTTTTCCGAATCTACTATATTTTTGTGGGTACTTGAAAATACTAAATTCGGCCTAAAAAGTTGGCAACCCTAGGTACAGGCCTCCTCTCGTAAATCACTAGAAATTTTTCGATCATTATCCACCACGTGGACCCAGCGCGGATTGGGTACACATACCTACTCTAGATTTTTTTTATTTTTCAAGTATGCACGAAAAACACGAACCCATTTTCGCGAAACCCGTCACTACCTTTCCGCTCACCACCGAGTTAGTAATTATTTCACAAATCCTGAGGAACTGAGAAGCAATGTAGGTAATTCTGGATTCTTTTCACCTTTAGGATCGATTGCATCTTATATAAATCAAGAGAAATACTATAATGTCCCCCATGAACCAACATGTGTAGCATCAGATTATACACCTCACTCGATATTCTGTTCTTCTTAGCGAAACTACTGGCGCACTTCTTCATCTATGTTTAATTAAATTGAATTATTGCGATATCAACACATTTAAGTAAATTCGGTTCACAACTGCATTGTTGAAAACTTTGCCCAACTTCATTTGCTAGTAGGGTTGCCAACCGTTATCGTATAATAATAATCTATTTAATATATCTATGGTATTGTACTAAAATTTGGTCTGGGGTACTTACTATATACTGTTGAATAAATACATAATGAGCGAAAATACGTGTTCAAATCGATCTACTGTTTTTCATTAATTCTCTCTCACGAAATAAATTAATTAAAAACAAATTGTCAACAAACTTATGAAAATGAGACATAACTTTGATCGTTGTTTTACTGAACTGTATTTGTTTTTTATTAAAACAGGCACATCGGTGGTACATCCATGTGGATACATCATTATCATAATATGTACAGACCTGTTCCATGTAGGAGAATTCCATGTATAGGTTTATCTATTATTCTCGACGTAGACTTTTCAGTCAGCTCGTGACCATGATTGGTGCAACCCAATCGAAACTTCGAGTAAAATAAATAAAGTAAACATTCGCGTTAAGACCCGTTTAAATAGATAAATAAGAAAGAAATGGAATCTCTTATTCATAGTGTTAATTTAAATTTTAAGCACAAAGAAATATATAGTGTGTTTTAAAAGATAATAAGTTAATTAAGACGGTCAAAAGTACAAGAAATACGCTTTTATTAAGAATAATTTCAATTAAAATTGTAATAATTGTCATAATTCACAAACTTTTTCTTTAGAAAACGTAATATATTCTTCACACTTATTCTATTAAAATACTATATTTCTCAGAAAGTTGGCAACCCTAAGAAATTTACCCATGCTTCATGTGCAATGAACCGATAAGACAAATAGCTCGCAATATAACTTACAAGTCAGATAAAGTGTACCTGACTAGATACTGTAAATCGCACCTCTCAGTGTATCTCTGTTCAATCCAAATATTAACCGAGAGAGAATGCCTTGAGGCATTAAGGGCGTCTTTTGTTCATCAATGAGTAATAAAATGAAGTTTAAGTGTAGGTATTTCAGAAACAGAGATCAAAGGAATATATACAGTAGCATTAGTGGATTTTGTATTTTCTAATATATGTATAAGAATTATTGCCACTTTCTACAAATTTGAAAATGGATGTTATATACCAGCTATCTTCTAATTTTTATATTAGGTACTTTGCTGTCTTTCCTGTAATGCTATAATGCTTTGAAAAATGAAAAATGTATACTTAACATTGTTCCGATTTAAGTGGCTATTATCTATAACATATATAAGTCTATAATATATGTATTTTTCTACTATTTCCCGTCCATCAACGTTTTAGCACGTCTCTTAACACAGTTTTATCGAACGGATACAACGGCTGGTCTTAACGATTTTCAGAACTGATTTAATATAGCACGAATTGCAGTGTAGCAACCACTATTAAAGTAACTGTATAGTATCTATAAATACATATTATAACATCGGAATAAAGCCGCGTCACATGAAACATTTTTGAAAAAAAAATGTTATGTGTATACTACGAATTGTACAGAATTCAAAACAACAATTATTATAATTTTATCTATCTGTTTGAACCTAGATAATTCTTGAAGGTAATTGAAACTTTGAAGATAATTCTGTTGAAAGGGGTCCATACTTTTCGCATATTATAAGTACGAATAAAACAATATATAGGACTGATATTAATTGACTTCAAAGGTTTTACCAAACGTTTCGATTGGTGGATAATAATCTATATAAAACTCTCACTGCTGACAAACGAACCTCCCCTTGGAGGAAAAGAAAGACTGCAATAACAGTTAATATTCGAAGAAGTATTCCTACAGTAAGTCCTCATGAAGGAACAGCTGTTTAAAATTTCATATAGTATGAGCCGCAGCGTTTTGTAAACTGTTTTTCGAAAATAAAACCACTTTTAAAAAAAAAATAACTAAAGTATTTTTCGTTTATTTTTTTAAATTTTTACCTTCACTATCTGCATCAGAAGAAATTTTGTATGGAAATTGAAGAATTTAAAAAGTATGAAATTGGTAACTTTCGTAAGAAAGCGTTACCTAAACAGGCTCATTTGCAAATTTGAAATCAATCGTTTCTAGCACGATTTGACTAAAGTTCGTACGGCCATATCATTATGTAAAGTTACTTGGTATACGCCAGAATCGTCGGCACACAGAATAGAAAAGTAATAGTATCGAAACTTCTTATAGACTCCTTGAAATTGTCTCACGCACACTCGCTGCTCGCACACAAATGCTCGCGCGTCAATAAACACAAAATATTTTGGATTAATAGGATCTACTTATCGTAAGCGTCAGTATCAAGAAGAGAAAAACACGATTTTATTTTTAACAAATCTACGGATGGAACGAATGAAATAATGATATAAATTAAGTAATGAATACGAATGTAAATGACGAATACAACTCGAATACAAAATTCGAGTACCAGCGTATGTGGCCTGTGTCGTCATTTTGCGGTGGTTCTCACTTGTTTATACTAGTAACACAGGCAAGCACGATTATTTGAGTAAGCTCGATGATATTTGACCATATGAACATTGCTTATTGAACAAAGAATTCATTCACTTAATCACATACTGATAATCGAATTGAACGATTTTGAACGAATAATGTTTGATGATGTTTGAGTAAGTAGCGCGATTGCTACTTACGTAGTCTAACATCATTCGTTTAAATTGGTTCAATTAGTGAAACATCATGTTTGCAGTAAACATCAATCGTCCTTGCAAGCTTAAAACCGCTCTCATGTATTCTGCATCTCAGTACTGAATGAGAGTGTACGCATGTAATGCATGTCTACATGAGTGTTTCGTGTGCTAGTACTAAAATTAGGTACTGGTTTTCGGTATACAGTGGTTGGTAGCAGGAAACAAAGCGCATTCTTTAACATTTTATGAGATACCCACCCGGGACGGTGCTTTGTGGGGGAATATTTCAACGATAAATATCTCTTAAGACGTTTCCTTTCTGTTTATCGTTAGGATTCCGCTGATTCCTTTAACAGTTTTTCTTTAAACCTCCTTTTATTGTCGGAACATTGTCTACAGCGGAGATTGTTAGGATTTTTTTCAGTTTTGTTTTGTGCCTTTCTTGGGAAATGAGTGCAGAAAGAATTTTATTCTAAAAATATTTTTCTTTTTTTTGCTTTTCATATATGACAATGGTGCAATTAGAATAATGGTGCATTTCAAAGATTAAAGCGTATCCTGTCAATGTCCAGCCCCGTCGAAGTCAGTTATAAGTGGCTCAGTAAAGTGATAGTAAATTCACCGAGGACAGTAGAGGACTCGTTGGAAGCACAATAAACACACAGTGCTATGCTTTATTTATTTGATTATCATGAACATTATGCACAAACACCACTTTGAAATTTAATAAACTATCACTATTAAATCACAAAACGCATAATACACAATTAATATATTAATCAAACAAAAATTCAACTTCTCGATGTCCTGCCAAAATCTCTTTCTCTAAAGTTGTACAAAAACACATCTTTTTCACCTTACTTTATTTCTCCCACTATCATTGTTTTCCTTCTAGGTACATAAATATATATTTTTTGTATATCTAAACTCAATGAAATTGATTCGAAATTTCATAATAAACTGTTTATCGTTTTAACACTTTAATAAATAAATAAACTTCATTTGAAACTAAAGAAAAATGTAGTTATAATTAGCTATGTAATAATTCAAAATTAATGAAAATATTTGAATTGCTATGCCCTTTGAGGGTTGTTGTATGTCATTAGATATAAGTTTAATGTTACCTACAACATATTTTTTTAATGTGTTATGCTCGTATGCCATATTATCCCACTAGCCTCTACTTCTCTGCTGAATATAGGCCTCCACCGAGAGGAGTGGGAGTGGAGGTATATGCCAGGGTCACAGGACTTGAACGGAGACCACGTACCAGGAAGCATAGATTTGAAGAAGTTCGCCGGTGATTGCTGGATGAGAGGAGTCGAACAAAGAAGCAACAAGAAGCCTGAAATATACGAGTAGGTACTTATATAATAATTTCCTTAAAGTTTTTTTTTACATTTCCTCGATTAAAGGTTTCCTAAGTAAACGAAATTTTCAATTAAATTCAATTTTAACAGGAAAATTTGAGTAGGTAATTTATTTGAGTTTCTACTTTATTCCAATGAACAGTATTTCTTAATTAGTAAGTCCATAAATTAGGCTTGACGTAACTGCGTATAGGAAAATAAAAATGATGGCTATGTATAAGTATAAAAATAAATATAAGTAGATATATGTGAATAATTTGATATTTAATTTAACTGTATTACGAGTACTTTGAATTATATAGGCATATATTTGTATTAGATTGCTGTGCCCTTACAGGATGTCATGTCTCATAATTATAAATGGTTGTGTACATGAGAAATCAATATATAAATTATTTAAATAACATTATTTATCCTATAAATTGAAATTACTTGAATATTTTGGTCCTAAAATTGGGGATCAAACAAGATAAACCTACCTAATCAGGGTAAAAAAGGTATTGCAGATTACTATTAAGCCTCAGTTCGATTGTATCGGCCATTATATAATGAATTTTATTCGCTTCGTCTAATTTGGTTTCCATTTTAAACAAATGTAATTGTAGAGCGTTCGACTAATCTCGTGCCCTCAACTTCGACCTTTATAAAATGAAAAGACGGTTTTTACCTGTTTTTCATTTAATTATTTATTTAAGGCAACTAACTTTCGTTTTAATCTTTAGCGTTTTGTACACATTTTATATTGTAAACCGGGTCTGAACGCGTATAATTGGATGTTTTTATTTACCATTTATTTCTACTCGACATTTCGGCACGGGTTACACCAGCCATGGTCCAGAGTTGTCAACTAAATCTACATACAACTAAGTCAACTATGTATACATACAATTATAAAATAGGCACTGAACTTATTAAATAGATTAAAATGAACTAAAATTATTTGCGCATTCGTATTTTGTATGTATGAAGTTGTGATTCAATATCTTTGACTGAACTATTTATACCTGGCTAGTTATGATACCATTAAAAAGGTAACATTTAAAAAAAAGAAATAAAAAATAAAAAAACTGTTTTCCGCCATTTTTCAATTGTTTCTCTGTCCAAGAAAATGAGTGAATCTAACGAAGAAATTCGATACATTTTAAAGTTTAATTACAAAAAAGGGAAAAATGCGACACAATCCGCGAAAAAAAATTGTGTCGTTTATGGACCTAATGTAGTGTCAGTAAGAGTAGCGCAAAGTTGGTTTAAGCGGTTCCAGTCAGGAAATCTTAATGTTAAAGATTCAGTTCGCTCCGGACGCCCTGTTACCGATAAAGTTGATGTCATTTGTGAAAAAGTGCAGCAAGATCGCCATATAAGTAGTTACGACATTGCTGATGAACTGGGCATTGACCACAAAACAGTTTTGACTCATTTGAAAAAGTCTGGATTCACAAAAAAGCATATTTGGGTACCACACGAGCTCACTGAAAGAAACCTAATGAACCGTGTACCCGTTTGTGATTCTCTATTAAAATGCAATGAAACCGAACCATTTTTGAAAAGATTGATCACTGGTGATGAGAAGTGAATCACTTACGACAAGAACGTGTGGAAAAGATCATGGTCTAAGTGCGGCCAAGCTCCACAGACTGTGGCGAAACCCGGATTAACGCGCAAAAAGGTGATGTTGTGTGTATGGTGGGATTGGAAGAGCGTCGTTCATTATGAGCTTTTACCGCCGGGCAAAACCATCGATTCGGATCTCTACTGCCAACAGCTGATGAGACTAAAGCAAGAAATTGAGAAAAAACGCTCGGAATTGATCAACAGAAAGTGTCTTTCATCATGATAACGCCAGACAACACATATCTTTAGCCACTCAGCAAAAATTGAGAAAGCTCGGTTGGGAAGTGTTGATGCACCTACCATATAGCTCTGATCTTGCGCCCTCAGATTGCCACTTATTTCGGTTTCTTTAGAATTCTTTAGGTAGTGTAAGGTTAACATCAAAAGAGGACTGTCAAAACTACTTGTCGCAATTTTTTGACCAAACATCCCAAAATCTCTACAGCAACGGGATCATGTCACTACCTACAAGATGGCAACAAGTTATAGAACAAAACGGCACATATATAATATAATTAAATATAATTAAACTTTTAAAAAAAAGTCTGGAATTTGTATATAAAATACGAAGAAACTTCCCCGACCTTATACAATACGAGTAAAATGAAGTACCAATTATTTATTTTTAAAATAATAAAAAAACATATAATACATGTTGTTATTTTTTAGTTAGTTTTAGTGTACCGATTGACATATTAAAATGTTTTGCACTAAGTACATATTTTTGTAGGACCTTATATTGGTGTTTGCATTGTGATTTGAATAAATCGTTTTAATGCGTATCGTCTATCCTTTCCTTTCATTGCTCGACAACCTCAGTTAATTGTTGCTTAGCGGAACCGGGAGTGTATTATCCCTGATACGGTTGAATCACGTAAGAACACGCTTATCTAACAATGGTCAGATACGAAGTTTCGTTGATTGAATCAATTTGGGATTTCCGCGGGTTTTTTGTGTGGAGGATTGTGGGAAACATTTTTTGTTGGAATTATTGGGGAATTAACTGTAATATATAATCTCAAAATAAAATAATAACTGCAATATGTATATTGTTCTTCCCTCTGCTTACCACTTTTGCTACTTTGAAGTCAGATGTGACCAACCTGCACTTTGTTATCTTTTTATCTTATAATAACCCAGCAAGCAGTAATCCACCTGGATACACAGGACTTCAGAAGACGTCTGAAGGAAGAAAATTTAATTTACTAATATATGCTAGACAGTAGTACTCTCGCTATTAATGATGGCGGAATAGCTAGTACCTGACATACAACTCAATGTACAACTGTAAACCGTACTTTATGAAATTACGTATTCTACCATTGCCGTGTCTTCTTTACTATGTCAGATAGTAAAATAGTAATCTACCATTCCTGCAACGAAAACATGAGAACGTAGATGTGCTCCGAGATGTGCGTTTTCGTTGCAAAATATCCTAACCTATTCAAAATGAACCATGTACAAATATAACAACATACAGTAGAAATAATAATAAAAACAAAAATAAATTATATGTTCCTTCACAAAGGATAAAATTAATTAGGATAAAAGGATAAAACATTTATAACCCATAAAACGTGGGGAAATCCATCATGAGATACCCCCCCCCCCCCCCCCGCCGCCGCCTACACCTTGGACGGGAGAGTATGTCGGACTCTTACCGACTAAAACCCCACGACTACCCTCTTTCCACCGAATGCAGAAGTCACGGGTACGCTTTCACAGTCTTCCGCAACCCCAGCGGTGGCGGCCCGTCAGTACGGGCCTCGGACTGATGTTCGCCGACTCGTGGGGAAAGAAACGCCGTCCACCCAGGCAGTGCCCTTGTATCTGAGTAACCCTAATTTCCCAGGGATGTCCGCGCCATCCCAGGACCAACCACCCTTTTCTCCACCGTGCCCTCTGCCTATACAGAGGGACACGTAGACACGATCCCTGTTTCTCCGCCGTGCCTGCCGCCCATGCAGCGAGACACGCGGAGACCGTACGTGTTTCTCTGAATGCCCCCAACTTCTAAGGGACACGCAGAGAAACCTAAAGGAGAACACCGTCCACCCAGGCAGAGCCCCTATACCTGGGTAATGCTACCACCACTGGAATGCCAAGAGGCATCCCAGGGTTGACCACCTTGTTCTCCGCTGTGCCCTAGGAACTCAAGGGACACGCGGAGACCGTCCCTATCTCTCCATGCGCCCCTCACAACTGGGGCACACAGAGAAACGTTACCCTCTTGGAGGCGAGAGACCAGACTGATATCGGTACTAACCAATCTGGGTTCCGCGTCCCTACCTTTCAGCGCTGGAATGCCGAGAGGCATCCCAGGGTCGACTACTTTGTTCTCCGCTCATACAGAGGGACACGCGGAGACCGTCCTAGTTTCTTCATGCTTCCTCTCAACAGCGAGAGCATACAGAGAAACGCCACCTTCTTGGAGGCGAGAGACCAGACCGGCAGCTATTAACCGGTCTGGGCCCCCACCTCCCCACCTTTCACCGCTGGAATGCCGAGAGGCATCCCAGAGTTGACCACCATCCTTCTTTCTCCATGCGCCCCCAACAGCTGGGGCACACAGAGAAACGCCACCTTCTTGGAGGTGAGAGACCAGACTGGCAGTAAATAAACCAGTCTGGGCCCCCGCCTCCCCACCTTTTGCCAGGATATTAGCCAACAGACACCAAGATGTCCCAAGAAAGGAAAAGTCGCTGACTGTTGCCCAGGGTGCACCGTTCCGGATCTGTCGTTGACCCATCGTTTCCTGCGGACGTATCCAGAACGACAAATGGACCCGCAACAGACCGGGCACACGAGGAGGTTCCCCGGCCACGCCACCCCAACAATGCATACCTACTGTATGGCTATTAAAATATATAATAATTTGCCTGACGTGTTAAAGGAATTAATGCAAATGTATTAAAATGAGATTATTCAAATTTTTAATTTACAAATGTTTTTATAATATTGGAGACTATTTGAATGACAACGAAATATAAACATTCTTGAAATAATAAATTAGTGACATTCATCAGTTATTTATTTATTTTATTATTTAGTTTTGACATACTCGTATTTGACATTTAATTTTGAATTGCATCTTTATATATTTATCTATTTAAACGGGTCCTAACTCGAATGTTTACCTTATTTATTTTACTAGACGTTTCGATTGGGTTGCACCAACCGTGGTCACATTCGTGTTAAGACCCGATTAAATAGATAAATACGTGTGAAAAACGCGAAAATCTCATATTCTCTCGTAAGGCATCTTTATATTCTATTGAATTGATAAATGTAATTTTTATGTAATCATTAAACATTTGCACGCCAGTCATATGGCAGAAAGTGTAAGGCTAGTTCATTAATATAGCAGAAGACCAATATGTATCCGCATTCTGAAGCAACTATATTAAATTAGTATTATTATAAATAACTAGCAAGTGATGTCACTCAATACATATGCTTGTAAGAAGCATGGCAGTTACTACAAACTGTAAGTTGAAAACCACAAAATGGAGGTTCGTAAGTTCGTAGTTCCCCGCTTCCCCGCGGGACACATGCACACGAACAATCAAACGACTTATAAATCTACTGGTGTGCTATTAAACCGCATACTTCTGACGGCCAAAATTTGAATACATATGCGAGTAGCACGCGCTTGCAAGGTGCATACCAGTGTATGCTTTTGTGCGAGTGACACGCATGTGAATCACGGCTCTTATGCGGTATCCGTTCTACCCGCCTAGATCTTAAAACACAATCTATACAAGTACAGAATAAATAAGTACTATAAATATACTATAAATAAGTACAGCAAAGAATTATAGTTTTCGTATCGACTATAGACTCTATAGTTCTTGTACTGTTACATACTGGTTACAACTATACTGGTTACAAGGTTACAACCTTGTATTAAACTGTTAATATATGTACGAAACTATTCGAAACTAGACTGTCCAACGTGTAGTTTATGTAGCTTCAATTAGTGTGAGCTCCTCGGGGAAATATATTTCATCTCATAATCATAATTCCACGCTAACTACGTCACACGCGCCACTTGAGTAATTATCACTGAATAACTATATTATACTTTTTTGGGGGCAAACAAGTCTTCTAATATAAGTTTCTTCAAATATCTAATTTCTTCTAATGTCCTCTAATATTCTATGTAAGTATCTAAAGGAAAACGTAGAATGGAAAGCTGTCCGGTTAGATGAGCTGACGACATAAAGAAAGTCGCCGGTAGTGACTGGAATAAGAGCAAAACATCGTGTGTATAATCGTGTAAACATGGCAATAACTTGAAATTAAAGGCAGGACGCAGGCAGGATGTATCTCCTTGAAACGTCACGCTGGCCAAGCGGTTGACGAGTTCACTCTATTGGAAATGGTATAGATCCTCAGCGCTTTTCCGCCAGGCGGGCAGTATATAATAAACGAAATATTTTAACTAATTATTCTAATTGCTGTTTTTTGGAAAATGTCAAGGCTCGTCACCACTCCAATAGCGGAGAGTCGTACGCGGCAAATTTTGGAAGTTTATTTAACACTCATTTTGATAGGAAAAGAATAAGTTGAAATTTTATATTTTTTGTTATCTTATCAGCACATAGAATGAAATTTAAACACAAATAAATGCACATTGAAATAAAATTTTAGCATTGTTATTTTGAACTCTGTGACGTGTCTTTGGTGACATTTTTTTATTTTTTATACAATGGTTTATTTTTATTTTCTTAAACTGGTAACTTCTATAACGTAGATTTTGTTCAATATGATCAGTGCATTCGCAAATCAATACATTAATTAAAAGAAACGACAATTATCAAGATGTTTACGGTGAACTATAAGTTCAACAACTTACTATAAAAAATACTGATTACAACGGCAGTCGGAAGGGAGGTTTTGGAAGGGTGTGAAACTGACATCAGTCTTCTTTATATGTGTAGTTGTAATAAACCTTAAGATCCCTAAGATTAAACAAGAACATCATTCAAATAATTGCTACGTCTGATGTCCATACATTAATATAATGCTCAATAATAGTCCGGAGAGTCCTCAGTGAGGTACTCTTCTTGCAGTCATAAATCAAAGATATTGCCTCGCTAGTCCCCTTTCTGTTCGGAGCCACTTGTATTAGGAATCAGATTCAATAAGCCTGTACGCGGTATAATGTAATGTTGTGTAATAAAGGTTTTTTCTTATTGTACTAAATATTTAGATTTACATATTACCAGGGCTTGGAAATAATTTAAATTTTAAAACTGGGTTCATATAAAAATTAACGTTTTGTTTCGGTTTCTCTCTTATTAAATCGATATTTGACCGGTCTTCTCCAATTTTTAACTCAAATGAACAACCTGTGCCGTGATGTTGGCTGGCTTTAGACCATTTTGAATTCTAATAATATTATTACACGCTATCATCACCCCACATCTTCCCGTTGATGTCGTAAAGGCGGCTAAAGGATAACAAAGTCGTTACCACCAACCAGCCCTAAACAACTACGCCACCGCTAAAAGCCTTACCTCGCCAACTCGCTTGGCCAGAGTGTCGTGTTAACTCATGCACAACACAATGAGCGTGAGGAAGTCCAGGTCCACGGGTAGGACCCGTGGACACACCAGGTTGTCACAACAGTGTGACTTCCCGTTACTTTAGGTTTCGTGCTTAACCGAAATAGGGATGGACGTCTATCCCATACCCGTGTTATTCCCATGGTACCACTTATCGGTAGTACCACCAAAATTAATATTTCTGGTCACTCCTGTTACCACTGACGAGATCTTACTTTAAAAATTCATCTCTATATAATTTTTTGAAAGTTTCTTTAAATACCTACAATCGATTAGGTAAATACTAGAATTTTACCGATCATCGAGAGCTCCACCGTTTTTTTACAGACCCTGACTGCTTTTAAAGAACGATATATAAATCTCCTACTGATTTATGTACGCCTGGTACTTCTTTATCGGAACATCTTTAACTTAAATGTCAGGCACGGCCTAATAGAATACGACCCCAATATTTGGGAACATAAGGAGAATGGAATTAGGATTAGGAAAGAAGGTGTGGGAAGGATGGGGACTGGAGAAATCTTAAAAAAAAATGTCACACTAGTGTGACAATCTGGTGTGTCTGGTGTCGCCGTAGAGTTAGTTACGGTTATGGTTATGAAAAATAGCGAAATCTGTCTTTCGGAATGGCGTTAACCATCAGCAAATCTAAATCGTTTGTGTATGACAGTACGGCTGACTTCTGTACCGTTTGATCGATCAGTTGCGGTAGGTGTCTTAAGACCGGTATCGGCAGCGCGATCACGAGAATTGAGATCACGAGGCAATGAAAGGCACCGCCAGAGTAATAACTTCTTATTTAATGAGCTCTCTTACACAACTAGTCGATCGAAGCGATCATTTTGTATAGGAGGCCCCCGTCGAACATGAATTCTACTCGAGCAACTTTAGTTCCTTCCAAAAGTAGAATATTCTTCTGGGCTTGTTACATGCTTGTATAGTGTCCTCGGATTTTCGATGGTCTTCGCTCGTTGGGATGCCACACCCGTGCACTGCAAGAGTATATGGGATGGCGTTTCCCCAGCTTCCATGAATCCTCTGCATGGGCTGTCAGTGACACCTAAAATGAAAAAAAAGAATAAAAAAGAACCGGTTAATTGAGGATCATGAAACGTTCACATTCACAAATGTTCGCAAATTTCATTGCGTACATAAATTTGATCTTCAATGAATGAAAGAGAAAGAAAGAAAGAAAATTATTTTTTTGACACAGTATATAGTAGGTAATAGTGTAATAAAAGGCGATTAATTAAAAAAATATAATTGTTGTGCCAATTGGTATCAACTCAGCATAATTGGTGCAACGTGAAATACGAAGCAGATTTTTAGTTGGAGCCGCACCCGTGACCACGTACTGCCCACAGCAAAGGTTGTGTCACTCGATTTTCTAAGGGTTCATCCCTTAGAAACCAGTGTTTTTAAACCGGTGTTTAGTTTTGATGAGGGGGGGTGTGCACGCTGCAATCCAACAGCCGCTGGGCGCATTCGACTGGCCACGTTACCCCTCTCTCACAGAAGACTACCTTGAAACGTACTGCATTTTCCACTTAATCTTATTTCCCTAATGTACGTACGTGTTTCGGTAGTGAGTGAGATGTGTCAGAGCCCATTCCCATCCTATCCCTCCCCATTTCCCGAACCCTTTCTCCAAATCCAGTCCTATATCCAAAGGTAGGCAGCGCATCCGGGGGCGTGCCAACGTTTGTCATTTTGGACTAATGTTGGCATGTATCACAAATGTCTATGGGCTACAGTATCCACTTACCATCAGGTGGACTGTATGCTCGTCTGCCACCTTCGTCCATAAAAAAAAAACCCTCAATCACAACTATAGCGACTCACCTATGAAGTCAACCAAGAGCGTAGTCAGGATTTTATCCAGAGTGGGCAATAGCAAACATTTTTTTAATAATTTAGATAGAGGTATGCAGAAATGCAAAAAGTCTTTTAGTTATTCCGTATGCCTGCAAGCGCCCCAACCTGCCCACCGTGGCTACGCACATGAAGTCAACATACAATAACACAAGGTATGTATGAACTCGTATGTACTCTTTGACAAAGGCGTTTACAGGCGTAGGGTTACCAGCCCACGCCAGTAAACGTAAATTTAAAGCCAGGAAGTGTTTTCGCAAACACTCCTGAGGGTTTTAAAATCCAAGTGGGTCATTATGGTGTCCTAGCCTTAAATTAAGGTAAATAAATAAAGCCGTACATTGTGTTACCGTTAATTTGTACCTTTTGGCATTTCACGTAGTATTAGCTAGGCTGGAAGAGTCAAAACATTTTTAAAAATTACATTATGAATTTATTTGCTAAAACATGGTAATACCAAGATGAAAAAAAAATAACAGAAGCTCTACATGTTTGTAATAAAAATGACATGGAAAATTTAAATGTAACACATAAAAGAATGGAACAATTAAGACAATAATACTCATTTAAATTATAGTATTTAAATTAACACGTTCAGACCGAGATGAAAAATGAGTATTATTGCTAAATGCTATTATTGCTTATATTATTATTGCTCTGTTTTAAGTTACAACAAAGCAAAAAAAGGGGTTGACATATCAGATCAGATAGCTTCGTACTATTCCAGTCTTCGAAATACCATAAAGTGGTATCCAAAACTTGTTATTGAACTGATTTGTGGCACTATGTTGGTTAATATTTGGGTTATTCACTAGAAATTTGTAGAAGAGAGAAAGATGAGCATTTTAGAGTTCCGGGAAAGAATTCTAAAAAAGTTGATTAAGCAAGCCAAACCCTGAAAATCAGCCGAATGCTGATGAGGAGGTACGAGCGCCCAATTTTCGGCAAAGAATGCCAAAACATCAGCTACAAAAAATGTAGGGAATGTTCAGAAATACATTCCCATTATTACATGGGAATGGCCTTGTTACGATCGCATCACATCTGCTGAAACAGCAACTGTGGCTAGAAAAAAAGCAAAATGAGTAAATACGTATTGCAGTGAGTGTGAAAACAGTCCAAACACATGAATGGGTATTCATGTGTTTGGACTGTTACAACAGTATTCATAAGAAGTAATTTAAATTGTATTGCCATTTTGTGGTTTCTAAAATAAAGTGGATATTTTGTCTACTTGGATAATTTTACTTTCCCTTTCGATTATCAACTCCTGAACTATACTAAGAAAATATACTCTTTTCTCAGGGCGGCATGAATTTCTTAGAACATCAAAAGTCAAGTGTAGCGTGGCCACCGGTAGCGCACCCCGCCTAACAGACGACTAGTCCGTGCTCCACCGGTAGTGCACCCCGCCTAACAGACGACTAGTCCGTGCTCCACCGGTAGTGCACCCCGCCTAACAGACGACTAGTCCGTGCTCCACCGGTAGTACACCCCGCCTAACAGACGACTAGTCCGTGCTCCACCGGTAGTGCACCCCGCCTAACAGACGACTAGTCCGTGCTCCACCGGTAGTGCACCCCGCCTAACAGACGACTAGTCCGTGCTCCACCGGTAGTGCACCCCGCCTAACAGACGACTAGTCCGTGCTCCACCGGTAGTGCACCCCGCCTAACAGACGACTAGTCCGTGCTCCACCGGTAGTGCACCCCGCCTAACAGACGACTAGTCCGTGCTCCACCGGTAGTGCACCCCGCCTAACAGACGACTAGTCCGTGCTCCACCGGTAGTACACCCCGCCTAACAGACGACTAGTCCGTGCTCCACCGGTAGTACACCCCGCTTTGAACGTGTTAAATTATAGATATTTTTGTTTTGGTGTCAATGAGCAGTTGTCTCTAATAATTTTGTTATTATGGCCAGTGGAACATGGCTTAAGGATTATAAATGCGGAAATGCATTTCCAACTTTATCCTATTCTCCCAATGTAAGAACGCGTCTCGGTAGTGAGCGAGATATACCGGATCGTATTCCCATCCTACCCTATCCCTCGCTATTTTCCCAAACCTTTCAAATTCAATTTGTTTATTTGCAATGTGCGTTACAAAAGGTGGTAAATATATTTCTCCAAATCTATTCTTAAATAGTTTCTCTTGGGCCTAATTCTCTATCGGCGTGGCAACGTTTTTTATTCCGGACTGATGTTGGTATACATAATATATCGTGATGACTATAGGTGGCCTTAGGCACTTACCACCAGGTGGGTTTTTTGCTCGTCTAGCACCTTCTTTCAATAAAGAACAAAACAAAACATTCGCCACTTTTTCACGGTACCTAACATCAAAATCAAAGTTAACCATAAAACTTTTTCGTCCTTTACTTCATCGTTGTTTATGCCCAATGCCGGTGTGTCCATGGCCTGAAGTATCCTTTTACCACCAGATGGATTGTTTGCTTGTCTGTTACCATCATTCTACATAAAAAAACAAGGTGCCCATGAACTGTAATACTCACTTACGATCATATGGATTGCATCTATAAAAAGCCAGGCGTTACCGATAATAGGCATTCCATATAGTTTTATCCACTATTCACAATATATTCCAGGTGTCTAGGAGTTTTACTCAAACCATTCATTTGCAGAACTTGCAGCAAGGTACTCGTAGTAACATCTTATAATAATATTAATACAATAATGTGAACTTAAAATAGTTTAATGAGCGCTGAGCACTCGAGTGCTAAGTCAGCGCTATACTCTATTCACATTAAAAAAAAATGACATCAACCGTTCAATGTAGTATAAAATGGACACTAATTGCACACAGCGTTAATTGGACAATCGAGGAACACTCCTTCTAGTAATTGGTCAATAGGTAAGAAACCACGTGACTGATAGTGGCGACAACACTTTTTTCTTAACTTGAACAGAATATAATTAACCTTAAGAACCTTAACCGTTTTAGACTCGAGCTTTTCACTTCAAGGGTCACCTCAAGGATCATCAAACGTTACAAACGTTAACACTACAGTCTTGAAGGTTGATTATCACGATCGAGAGCCGAGCGCTCAGCGCTTGTTTTCAGAGTTCAGCTCAACACCAACTTAAATCATACTCATCCTGCTAGAGATTTACATGCGTTCGACTTGTATCTGCCAGGTGTTATTTACCACCTGGCATTAGCGTCTCATCGTATCTCTTCCAGATATCTGCTATCAATGTCTTTCATCGTCGAACGAGTCGCCATGTCGTAAATCCACGTAATTGGAGGGTGCGCGCCCCATGCCTTCCAGGTGAGGTTATCCGACATACTTACGACTTTATACGATTCGCGAGTTATTTTAGTGCAGGTCGTTCAATTTACCAGTGATAGTTTATGTTTCGGTTGCTATTTTTGTGTTTGAATTCACATAAATCTATCTAAATTTAAGTGAAGGGGAAGACTGCATGCTGTATTCCCGCAGCCGCTGCGCGCGCTGGCCACGTTACCACTCTCTCTACCTTGAAATGTACTGTAGTTTCTACTTCATCTTATTTTACCAATGTACGTACGTGTTTCGGTAGAGAGTAAGATATGCCAGAGCCCATTCCCATCCCACCCTATCCCTCCCCATTTTCCAAAACCCTTTCCCCAGATCCGTTCCTATATATCCAAAGGTAGGCAGCGCCATCGCCAAGGTTTGTCATTTTCGTCTGATGTTGGTATGTGTAGCGGATATCTATGGGCGATTCACTTATCAAAAATCTTAGAATTTTGAAGAAGGTTTGCCTTTATTGAGGTTATTTTGAATTAAGATTTATATCAGCCCCATGATATCAAACCTTTACAAACATCTAAATTTAACTAATAAAACTACACTACACTACACATTTAGGTTAAGCCGGGACAGTTTGAAACTTAAAAAAAGGTATTGAGATTTAAGTAAAATGTTAAAAA
Organism: Sesia apiformis; assembly: GCA_914767545.1. Taxonomy (NCBI): domain Eukaryota; kingdom Metazoa; phylum Arthropoda; class Insecta; order Lepidoptera; family Sesiidae; genus Sesia; species Sesia apiformis. Next base: position 6,449,897 of record OU611968.1, read on the forward strand.
GATAAAATATTTATTATGTTAAAATCAGTTATTAGAGCATGCTTCTATTTAAACGGAATCTTGGTGATTTCGGTAGTGGTTCGTTATGCGAAAATAGTTGAGTCATGTCACACTTTCAAAATAAATAAAATTTAATTAATACTGTTCTGTTCTGTAAAGTCTAGTAGGGCTACCTAATTTCTATTCTCCTAGTACTCTTGTAAATCACCTTCAAATACGTGGCTAGTATATGACGCGAATCAATGACAGTAAACTACTGAATTAATTTGAAACCCAATGGGGGTCATAGATGAAATGAAAAAAAATGACGCCGACTTTGAAGCTGTATTTATCATACTTCAATGCATTGTTTTTGGTTTTGGGATATGTTCTTAACGTAGTTTATTTTCTGTACTTTAACGTCTACGTAATTTTGATAACTTTATAAGTCTAAATTTTACTTTCAAACAAAATTGCAATGTCCCAAGCGTAACATCGTAGAAAGAAATACATATAACTCTCAATATTTTTATTTTAGAGCGCATAATTTTATTTAGTTGTACAAAACATATATGTACCAAATTACCATCTTCAAAATGCCTCATTACAATATTTTGTAAAATGTCCCCTGATTTTTATATGTGAGTTACACAGACTGGGTAACGGCATTAAATGATATATGTGTTTAGTTTACAAAGCTACTTTCAAACATTTTTAAATATTGTGATCTCATATTTACCAAACCGGCATGTATGGAATCTTATTTTATAACGTTACCTAATATGAAGTTAAGTACTTCTTTTGATTTTTTTAAAACAATAAATAAGTTCCAATTTAATATGAGTATTCTTTGATTTAGGTATCTATCAAACAGGATGTACAATGTGTATCAGTTCTAATTATTAATATCAGTAACGTTATTAACATGTGAGTAACATTTATAATTATTTTGAACTCTACTCTTATAATAACCATTTGAAATAACCCTATGTATACAACAACAGGTAGGCGTCACTAAACATTACTTAAATTTATAACTTTTTAGGAGTGACCAATCTCAACTATTTTCGCGTGACGGAACAATTTCGAATGATAAAAAATCTGAATGAAAAAATTAGGTATAACTAAATATACACAAAACTATAGACAATATAATTTACATTATAATTGTAATTTACATTATAATTCGGGTATTCAATTAATCCAGTGAAATTAGATGTGAAAAAAAACCTAGAGTTTATTTTGATTAGTTCCAAAACTGGGAACTAAAATACCTAGTCTGGCCATAAATACACACACAATGAACAAAAACACCACGAATTTCTCGCCACAATGAAGGAAAATGAATAAATTACATTTGAATTTGGAATCTATCATTCTCACGTGAAAAATAAAAGATTTTTTTCATCTTGGCGCCAATTATTATAAAATATTTTACTAATATTAAAATGGAGTGGGGTGATAATGAAAACCGTATTGCTGTAATTGCATTGCACAAAGTAGGCGTGGAGCCAAATGCAATTTTTAATACTCTCCATCCGCTTGGTATTAGCTGAATGTTTGTGTACCGGGCTATTAGTAGGTACATTGAAACGTCCTCTGTTTGTGATAGAAAAAGGTCTGGTCGTCCATGCACTATTCGTACTAAACAGACGATTAAAGCTGTGAAGGAGAGAATCCGAAGACATCACGTCCGGAAGCTAAAACATTTATGCCGAGAGATGAATATAGCACCCAGAACCATGTCACGTATTTTAAAAGATGCTTACAAAAGACGTACTGGTCATTTCTTAACTGTTAATTTAAAGAAATATAGGGTTGACAAATCAAAACAACTTCTTCGGGGGTACGCAGACAAATCTTATTGACGGACGAGAAAATGTTCACCATTGAGGAACATTTTAACAAGCAGAATCATCGAGTTTATTCTCATAACTCTAGAGAAGCTGCTCAATTGGTTAATAGGATGGAATGTGTCCTTTATCCGGCTTCAGTGATGGTTTGGTGGGGTGTTAGCTATCAAAGAGTGTGAACCATATTTGTGTAAAAAAGGTATTAAAACGTCGGCTCAAGTGTATCAAGATGCGATTCTTGAGAAGGTCGTAAGCCTCTTAACAACAGCCTGTTCCATAACCAAGAATGGTCCTTTCAGCAAGACTCAGCACCAGGTCATAAGGCTTGCTCAACATAGGCGTGGCTAGAAAGGAATATTTCCAACTTCATTAGAACTGAAAACTGACTAGTCCCGATCTGATTATGATTTATAGTTATTTAAACGCCATGATAATATTGAATCCCTGAAACATTCCATAAGGGTGGAACATGGAAACATCTCATGGAAAGGGTGTTAGTTGCCAATCGAAACCTGGCTACAGTGTATGAAAGATTATATAAAAGTACGTCGTGACCATTTCGAATAAATGTTATATTTTTTAAAATGCTTACCTATCTTTTCTAAAATAACACAAATTCTTCTAATAAAATGATAATGTAAACAAGAAATATCAATATTTTCTTTGTAACCATATTTATGGCTAGACTAGGTTACCTTTACCTTTTAAAATCTCCGTTCATGATTTTACAAGCGATACTGACAATAAGGTCCCTTTGCTCTAATAACGTTATAAAATTGGATGAAGTTTATTCAAATAAATAAGCAATGACACACTCAATAGTCCACACCAGGGTTTTTTTTATCATAGGCTTTTGGATACACGCACAAAGATGAACACAAACTAACTAGATCCATAAATCACTGCAAATAGAACCTATTTGCACAGCAATTAAGACACTACAAACGGAACTAGTAGTTTAGGTTACGATGGGGCTGACATGTGGCCTATGCATAAAAGCCACCATATAAAAAAGGTAAAAAAAGTTTATATAAAATAGATTTAAAAAACTGAACTAGTCGATTGTCAAGGACGACTATGAGAAAATTCGCAAGTCATGGAAATATTTCGAAATGTGTATAACGTCCATCAATCCGCCGTATGCAAACAGGAACTGATGAATTGCGGACCAGAAATGATGGATCATGCCTTCAAACTGCCGCCCGATTTCGAGAGAAAACTTATAGTATAAAAATAGCTAAAGAATCCCTTCGAACACAAAGAACGAACTATTTTTATGTATTTATTAATACTTTATTTTACAGACAAAAATATCTACATAAAATGGGATTAACAAATGATTCATGCCAGAGTAACAGGCGAGATTATCTCCTTAGAAGATTTCTTCCAGCAAGTGCAAGAATAAGGCAGAATGGAATAGATGTGAACAGATATGTCGGTAGACATAGTATACAGAAATGCTATATTTACTTATAAGGTACGACAATCAAAAACCTATGTAATATATACTTTATACGAGGGTGTGGCTTATAGTACAAGCTGCAATCCAACAGCCACTGGGCGCATTCGACTCTCTCACAGAAAACTGCCATAAAATATACTGCATTTTCTACTTTATGACATTCCCACAATATACGTACGTGTTTCAGTAGTGAGTAGAATATGCCAGAGCTCTTTATATCCTATCTCATTATCCTAAGCCTTTTTCTAAATTCAGGTAGGGCAGCGGCCTACCTTTGGAGAAAAATAAAAATAACACCTAAGGTTGAGCTCATCCGGAAGCGTGCCATCGTTTGGCATTCTGAACAGATGTTGGCAGGTATTGCAAATGTTGCTCGTCTGCCACTTTATTTCTATAAAAGAACAACATGGTGTTGCATAATCAGGCGGCCACGTGACAGTTAAATGATTCAGTTTCACGTTCAGTTTCCTCAGTTTAGTTTATTTTCACTGCCAAGTGACAGTTAATTATCAGGCGGCGAGACTACCTGTCATATCACCAAGAAGAGCTATCCCATGTAGATTTTTTTATGCCCGAAGCATAAAACAATCATATTTCCGCTGCAAATCTTATTCGCAAATGTAAATAGAAAAGTTTTAAAATGTCATTGTCTATTTTCTCACTATACGAGTCTCTCGGGTTGCCAAAGCGTTTATATTGCAAATGTAGATTGCCGGAGGAAACGCGGGATCCAGTTACTAACATTATTGAAATGAACCGAGTTGATGTATGCGCTCCATATTGTCGGCATTTCAAAAGTACCGAGACGTCTGCTATCTTTTCTATAGAAAAAAAGTCTGATTTTTTATTTAGCAATCTCTAACCACTAAGCGGATTGGCGAATCCACTCTTTTAGAGGTGGTGTAATTCTCCAGGACTTGTGGTAACCGCCTTATCATTTCTTAATCTCCTTTTATATCACTTACGGGGGGTGGGGCTTTAAGAGATGGGGTGTAGTGCTATTCTAAAGCCGACATCACAAGACACCTTCTTGGCGTTTTAGGGCCATACATCTTTAATGCACAAGACAATGTGCATGAAATGGGCTGGTTGCATTGCATTAATTTGCAACCACGAAGCGATCTGTGTAACTCTACCATGGTAGAATGTTAAGCTAACGTTAATGACATAGGTGGTCGAGTGTCTCGCTACAAAGAGAATTGTGCCTCCGGAATCAAATAACATAGATCTATTATATAAAAATTAATACACATATAAAACAGTAAATCTTTGGGATAAAAACATGTAAAATAAGTGTTTCATTTAAATGGATATTCCAGTATTTCAGTATTCTCATAAAAGACTACCGTTAATTGTACTACATTTCCTAACCTAGTCGCCAAATGTACGTACTTGTTTCGGTAGTCAGTGAAATATGCCAGAGCCCATTTCCAGCTCATCCCATCCTATCTTATCCCCTCCTATCTCATAGATTGAGGAGTATAATAGAATAAAAGTAACTCCTCGTTTTCCAGTATACTCTTAACTCCCCACCCCATCGCCCCAAAGATATATATTATGTTGATTCCCAGAACCTCGCTCCTTTGGTTCCTAAGTATTTGTATCTTTGTCATGTCAATAAAATCGTTTTTGTCCACCACGGTTCTTTGATTCCTTCAGGATGCCCTCACACAATACTTATTACATTCTGTATATTTACATCTGTATATATTCTGTATAGTCCTAAAACTTACTACATATTATTGTAATCGTTTTAAACGAAATCATCAACACACATTTTACGAAATACAATTCCGGTTTTGCATTTCATATTTGATATTCAAGACAATAAGGTTCCTAGTTCTATTCACACAAATAATGTACGACGTACAATATTATCTATACGCGATTTTAACAACAGCGATCGTTAAAGTTTGGTCGAGCTGATTTACGAGTTTAAACATAGATTAAATATTTTCATAAAACAGAAGAGACAATAATTATCAGCAGTTATAAAAACCTCAGGAAATTATCGTGGAGATCGGGGGCCATTAAAGAAAAAATTGGGTTCCGGTTCTCTCTAGCTCCATGTGGTTTATTATGACCAGCGAATCTCAAAACCTCTGACGGGATACCCTGCAGTGGAGCGATATAGGATATAACGAAGACAGAAATATGCAATGAAGAATTTAATTAAACGCCTGATTGAAGCTGTCATTATAAATTAGGGTATTGTTAAATTGTTGAAATTTCCAAGAAAATAAATTTTACATTTACACTCCAGCTCAAGCAGTTCAGTTAATTCCACATACATCGAAATCGATCGATATCGATATATCATCTAAATCGATCGATAATCGATATCGATATGTAATGTCGATGGTGAGAGACATATTTTGTGACCTTTGTTGCGTTAACACGTTTGTTTGTTGCTTGATCTATGTCATTTTACAGTTCATTGGCGATTTGGGCGAATAAATCAACTCCAGCTAAACTGTCGACCCGCGGTTTGATGTACGCTTCATAATGGAGCGCGCAAATGTAATTTATAGATGTTAATATTATCTGCGTTCGAATCACATATCGAGATGACGTTTGGTCAAACTTATTCAAAGAGATTAAAGTTAGAAATTCAGTATAGGTACTCGAAAAATAAAACAAACTTAAATCATTTCGAATTTTGTACCGTATCGTAATCAGCCCCTTTTTTTTGTCCACTGCTGGGCATGGGCTTCTTCATGCTCATTGTATCATGCATGAGGGATGTATGGCCATAAAACGCTATGCCGGTCAAGCGGGTTGGCGACTTTTGCATTCTTTTAAATGTGGTGTAGTTCCTTATGTCTTGTGGCATTTTGTACATATACGAGTACCTATACATAATTTAATCTAACAGAAACATTCTGTTAATTTCTTTTATAATTAATTAAACAATACTGGTTAATTATTTAAATGTTTATTTAAAAAAACTGCATAAAATATATCAGCAGTATAAATAGTAAACTACGTAATAGCGACTAGATTGTTCACTTTGAATTGTAGCTCCCAAGCGATTAGTCTCCAAGTGTCGAGACACCGACACCTAACGTTTCTGACGCAGAGTAATTCATGGCTAAACGGAACACAGCTAGAGGGCTGACACTGGCCTCCTGAACAAATAGCTGGCCATTTGAATTTAGAAGTCTTATTTTTTCAGTTCGCGACTAAAAGACTGGCAGTCAGATCAGAGTAATTAATGAAATAAATCATGACTGGGAAAAATATTTTAGGTTACGAAATTTAAAAGTTCACATAACTGTTTACTCGTATACTGATTTCTTTTTAAATCACAGTGAGAATACATAATAGTGAGAATATTTAATCGTTGAATTTTATTTAAATTGGTAAGGCGGATAATGAATGGATGTCGTTCCAACCTACCAACAAACATAAAATTACGTACCGCAATCCTTATAACCTATAGAAACGCTAATAAATATTTACTTACTAAAAAATATGAAAAAGATTTCAACAAATAAAAGATTCGAATGGAGAAGCCGTTTATACGAGTATGGTTCATTCACGGTTTTGACATTAACTGCCTTATCATTAAAATATTTATGATATAAAAGCTTTCATTTGAGGTATATCTCAAGTGTGTCAAGGTATATATTGATTTTTTGCGAGTTTTTTACCAATCGTCCTTTATGATAATCGACTATTTTCTTTAAAGATCCAAGTTCATAACTCAATGGTATCAATGCACGTTCTAGCAAATTGGTATTAATTGAAATCGAAGAGGTAGGTTTAGACAAGAGGGTTGCAAGAGGCCTGGTTTGTCGACCACCACTTGATTTATACCTGACAAGGTACAGAGGGTTGCGATCTCGAGTAAACTAGACTGGACGTTGCGGTATATCGACAACTGCCTTTGGCGCTATGCAGGGCTGTCACTCCAGAAAATGTTCTATTCGGCTTCGTTAAATTATTACAATCCTTGTAATAATTTCTACACACAAAATTATAAAAAAAATCATTATAAATTTTATTATATTATTATTAGATACTTTTTTTTTTATTAAGATTATAAAATAATATTCTCACGAAGACTGTAGCGCCAAACATTAATTTCATATATTAAGATTTGCAATGTTCTATTATTTGGAGAAATAAATTACTATAACTTATAGATTTTCGTGTCTTGTACACAGATTTGTATTAAAGTGGTCTTAAAGTAAAATCTGGTTTGTATTAATCGTTTGTTACCTGTTTGTTTATTTATCTGTTTGTTTTACTCATGACCATGACAGATAAAAGATTTTTTATAGTATAAACTTGCATAAAAGCAAAATTTAAAAAGAGGCAAGTAGACGGTAATATCTTCCAGATAACCAGACCTTCCAGACGAATCCGGTTAGGAAAAAAATTCTTAAGTAACTAAATTTTGCCTACAGAGGGATAAATAACGCTAGCTGTGAATCGCTGCGTGCCCGAAGATGGCGTTAAGCTACTACTTCTAGTGCCGCTCGTTTAATGTTTCGACCCGTGTCGTTAGTTAGTGAGTGAGATATGCCAGAGTCCATTCCCATCCTAACCCTCCCCCATTTTCTCTACCCTTTCTCCAAATTCATTCTTATAGCTCCAAAGGTAGACAGCGCATCCGGAGGCGTGACAACGTTTGTATCTATCGCGGGTGTCTGTGGGTGACAGTATCCAGTATCTAGGTGGACTGTATGCTCGTCTGCCGCCTTCGTACATAAAAATAAAAAAAAACTTACAAAATTTCTCAAAAGTGGTGAACTGAGTCAAAAGAGATGTTTCGTTTCATCGGTGAGTGGTTTTCCAGCACTCAAATTTACTCCTGACGCAACACGCTTGGTTTCCATAAAAACTCAGTACAATTGCCATACAATTAATAATATAATAATAATTAATTAAAAAGAATTAATAATTCATTAATTTAATTTAGTTCAATTTATAATGGATGTATTTTAAAAAATATTGAATTGCTGTGTGCTTGGAGGGTGTTGTATGTCATAAAATGTAAGTTTATAGTTACTTACAAGATGCCATAAATAAATAAATGAACAATTATTCCCCTACAACAAATATTCTCCAAAATGTGACAACCATATCGTTAGTTCGTCGGTGGTTGGTCGTACGCACAATGTTGGCTGTCGCTTATCGCGTCCGCGCCAACTTCATGTTTTATGGAGCAACGGCTGTCCAATCCGTATTACATACAACGAACATTTCATTACTTTTATATCCGAAATTCAAATTTATATCAAAGATTTTTATTGCAAAGTAGGAAACGGTTAGAAAGCTATGGTTAAATTAACTAATCGGACATTAATTAGTTCTTGGATGTGGATAGCGCACACTGGTTGTATTTTACGGCAGGAGTATGAAGCATAATATGAAAAAAATCTCTAACCCCATTTCCTGCTTCTCATCCAGTTCCACTCACATTGAATTTGGAGTATTATAGAATACCTAAGGAAAGCTTTTCAGCCCTTTATAAAAGGATTTTATGTACTCTTCCACTGTACTTACTCGTCATGTTTCCTTAAGAGGAGGGGGATTGGATGGAGCGGTAGGTATAGTAAGTGTTTTCTAGGCGTTTGATCGGTTACTGAACGGTTGTAGCCGGATATGTGTTTGCGATTTAATGTTGTTCTGACCTCCAGGCAACCTGATTTTTTAAATGAATTAAGTCAAATTTGAACGTATGTGTCGGCTTATTTGGAGGTACTTGGTAGGCAGAAAGTAAGTAGTACTGTAGAACAGAATGAACTGAGCAATTTATTGGGTATCACAACTACATACACAATTTAATTTTATTATTGAACTAAAAGCCAATCAGAAACTCTACTTTTCAACCAATAGCAAACGACATTAATGATTCATAATTTTACTATGGATCTGTATATCATCACCGAATGTGTTTGTCGCGAGCGTCTCATCGCGGCGCTGTGCGAGCACATACTCGTACATCTTCCATATGGGAATAGACTAGATAACATATCATACGGACTTATCAAAGAAACCTGGCTGGCATCTTCTAGGAGGGTGAAGCAGATGAGGAGGGGTTCATTAAAAAGTCGAATTTGAAACTTAAGTACTACATAATAAGAATGTTCCATTTTTGAAACACATATGAATTAAAGAATTCGAGAGCTACTGACTATAGAACACTTAAGACTCGGGCACATTATCGCCGCGTCGCACTGCAAAATTGCGAAAACGCACATTACAGGCGCGGCGGGCCACACCTCAACGCAATAATTTAAGTCAGTTAGCTGTTGACATTCAAATCTCACGTCATCGCACAATGAATAACTTTTGAATTACGTCCTTACGGACGTAATTCAAAAGTTACCTGCGCCCGTTCAACGCACATTAAGGCGGCCCGCTTCGCAGCGCTATCATGCTATCATTGGCGCATAAATACAGCTGGCAAACGATCCGATAGTGCGATGCGCTACGGCGCCATGCATTCCACTTGTAGTGTGCGATGTTTTATACAAAATGTATTGAAATGGTTCAGGAGGATTTTTGCAATGTTATGCGCTGCGATGTGGCCCGCCGTAATGTGCGCGAGCCATCGGACTCTAACGTGCCTGCCCTAGAGTGCTTGTATAACATATCTAGTATGTATTCTCAAATCGATGACATAAATAAACGGTCGCTCGGCCGGTTCGTTCCTTAGTAGCGGCCGGCCGTGCTGCGGTGCAAACGTCGAACGTCTGAATGCAGTGCAATGCCGAGTGCATCTTCGTATTACGTGAGCTCTGTGTGTACATGAAGAATACTGCTTGCTGTTCCTGCCTGCTGCAAGAAGTAAATAGCTCATCGTGTTTCTACGGAATGCGATGTATCTTAGTTTCCATCCACGGTTCTTTTCGGAACCATGTAGTCCAGATTTCTTTACGGGAGCGTTAATAATGCCAGTGGCTACGCATGTAGCTACACTTTTAACGGCAGTCTTCTGTAACAGTCGCGCTGCCGCCCAGTTGACAGTGAAATCCAGCATCTACTCGTATCTCGCTGTCGTAGTTAAATTAGATACAATTATGCTGAACTAATTCAAGCGCCAAAAATTGATACTTTTGTTTTTTTTGTGCCATTCGACTCAATTTAGTTGTAATCTACAAGTCTTAAAATTATTTTTGAATTATGTATTTACTCGATATTTTAGTAGTAGTCTAAGGACCTTTTAAAACTAGTGCAAACACAAATATAAAATCGTCTTTCCTGTAAATTTCATTTTTGGCGCTTGGATTAGTTATGTAGAGTGGTATCCAATTACTCTAACAAAAACTAGTAAGACTATACTGACAAATTCTATGTCGAAGTTAACTTATCATTGAATGGTGCCGAAAGCGAATAAACTTATAGTGAAGTGAAGTGAAGTTTATATCACGTTTGCACTTTGCCGAGAGCAGTTTTATTGCACGATAGAAAACTGGTCATAAATCGCAAACTACACGCTACCGAGCTGTTGTTGCATTGTGACCCCTCAAAACAGCACAGAGAAATATATACGTATTATATTATATGATCCGTTCCAGTCCAAGTTGCAGTAAATGAAAGTTGCAGTAAGTTGCGAACCCGTAGGCTGTGGAACGAACTGCCTCAAGAGGTCTTCCCATTAAACTACGACATGGGGTTCTTCAAGAGAGCTGTGAATAGGATTTTGCAAGGTCGGCGGCGCGCCCGCATACCCCCTGGTGTTGCAGGTGTCCATGGGCGGCGGTAACACTTACCATCACGTGAGACCGCTTGCTCGTCCGCCCTCTTCTCTATAAAAAAAAAAATAAAAAAATAAAACCAAAATGCAATATCTCAACATTTAGCTTTAAATCTAGGGCAAATTTGCAGTCTGGATGAATCAAATTATGGGATATGTAAACAATTATCACCTCAATATTAAATTTAATGCCGTATCAGTTACCTCATCCCCCCATGTTTGTTTACATTTAAAAAAAAATGATATGGAACGAAGAATACCTCATTTTCATTATACAAATATATAATAACTTATTAATAAGTTATACAATATATAACCAAGTTATACAAATATATGACATTTGTTATAACTTGGCTGTAAATAGCTCAGCGTAACTTCAAACTTGTTTTACTTTCATTGCGGGCAGAAATAATTATTTTGAAATAAAAAAAAATGTTGAATATTAATGAAATAATGGCCTATATGAATTACGTTTACAGTAGGCATTTACTATGATGCAGGTCAATTTTATTACACCTTATATAAAAGAGAGAAAAAAATAGAGGTTTCTACGTGCAAACTGTTTCAATTAAATAAATTTAATATACCCACTGGGGTCGGTCTGACAGGAGGTGTCTGAGCGGCCACATAAATTATGCAGTTACTCCTTTTCCGGTAGAAGCGCAAGAAATATTATAGTCTATTGTTTTATTTCTAAAAGCTTTCTATCTAAGAGTGTCTTAGTATAAAACTAACAAATAAATTAACCTTTATTTTAAGGGCAGGTGGCAAACATAATTGAAGAATTTTTTTAATGGAGAAAGGCGGCAGTCGGGCATACAGTCCACCTGATGGTAAGTGGATACTGTCGTCCATAGACATCTGCGATACATGCTAACATCAGTCCAGAATGACGAATGTTGGCACGCTCCCAGATGCGCTGCGTGCCTTTGCAGATTAAGGAATGGATTGGGGAAAATAGGGAGGGAGAGAATGGAATGGGAATGGGCTCTGGCATATCTCACTTATTACCGCAACACGTACGTACATTGGGGAAATACGATAAAGTAGGAAATGCAGTACATTTCAAGGTAGTCGTCTGTGAGAGGGGTAACGCGGCCAGTCGAGTGCTCCCAGCCGCTGTGGGAATGCAGCATGCTCTCTCCACCTACATGAAAGTGATTTAGAAGTGGAGTACGATTACGAGACGAGCATAATGAATTAAGGACATCATTGTTTTGATATTGCGATTCTTTTTTTTAATCTGTAATATTAACTTATTTTTATTAACTATCTAGATTTTACTAATTTAATGTTAGTACTTAAACTTATTAAATTATTTAATTTTCTACAAATAGTCAAAAATCCAATTGAAAGAAAGAAAGATAGAATTAATTGTATTAAAATAAATAATAACGTCTTCTCAATATTAAACATAATTCGTTCAAAGTACCCGTGACTCGCCATAATAAAACATTTCTCACCCATCGCTCACGGCGTAACTCTCCAAATGGATCTCATTCATAAAGGTTATAACTCATTTATATGGCTGCTATTGCAGTAGTTTTGGGGTAGAATGAGGGAATGTTTGCTATATTACGAGAAAAAAGTAAGTTAGTTGCGGCTCGGCCAGACTTTGAGTAATGACGGCACATTCGTGAGGTCGAACGCATATTGCGCTTGGGGACATGAAAGCTGTTGAGAGGCCTCACACCGGTCACATTCTGACCGGTCTTGCTGACCGCGTGTGACTAGAGATGTGTGTCGGATAGGATAGAACACAGGACAAAATTATATGACCTTTGACCTTCAATTGTTTTCCTTTGTATTAGTGGCCGTCGGGCTTAGTCGCCCTTCACTGGTCAAAATCTATCTGGCTTCCAGGCAACTTGATTCAGTCTGATTCAGTGACCTAATTCCCCAAAATTTATTTCCCATCCTATGTTAGTGGGGAGTATAATGCGATAACTGAGAAATACCGGTATTCCCTTTACCCTTACCTTCCCTTACGTAACATGTTTCCAAATCAATTCTTTAACGTCGGCGACGTGCCAACGTTCGTTATTCTAGACTGATATTGGTGCGTCTCGCGGACGTCCAAGATGGACTGACTGCTCGTCTGCTATCTCTTTCCATAAAAAAAAATGTTCATAAAGTCCTTTCATCTCACGAAGGTGGGTTATACTTAGTAGTGGTTGAGGTCGTACGTGTGCATTGTTTTAGTGTGCGTAAACTTGAGAACTCTCAGTTGAGTTCCCGACGCCGCGCGTATGAGTAAAACCACTACTAAACGTAACCCGCCTTCGTGGCATCGTCACAAATTCTTCTAGTAATTTTTGTATTCCTATAAATTTCATGAATTAAGTCGTTTTTATAGAGGAGATGGTAAATGGTCACCACCGGCCACGAATACCCGCAACATCAGAGGGCATGCCGACCTTGTAGAATTTTGCTTTTGGGATAATGAATATTATACTTCTATAATTATTATATTGTGTCTAAAAACGTCGATTCTACAGCCCTCTCTGTTCCATCGCAACATGTCTTAGCAGTTTCCTAGCAACGCAAGCTATTTTCATTTTGATCAGTCATTCCATTTATCAATCTATCCTTTTATTGTTCTAAACGTATTTTCATTTTCACACCCTTTTTATTACATTCATAGCTTTTGTATTCGATGGACGCAGAGAGGACGTAAATTGAAATTATCAAAGAATGAGATACAGACTTGAATGATGAAAGTGAGATATAGAGTAAACGTGTGAATAACAATTATTCGCATGTGGTTAATTCAGTCTTCAATCAGTGCGTCCTGCCAGTGCGATGCTGAAATATGGCCTCTGACGGTAGGCCCGATCCATAAGTTCAAAGTTGCTTAGTGCGCTATGGAGACAGCTATATGCTCGCAGATTCTTTGTGGGATAAAATAAAACGAAGAGATTCGCCAAATTCTTAAGATCCAACAGATTATTTCTTGTGAGAAATGTGAATATCGACACATCTGTACTATTTATAATTTAGAGTTCAGTCAAAAAATGTATAAATACATTGAATTCCCGAAAAAATCGCTCTATTGACAAACGAAAGACCTACGAAAAGTCGCTTCCACCTCATATGTTCGGAAGTTAGGTAGCTCGGTAGAGCGTGAAGTTAGGCACGTAAAACTATCCATTAGTTGGTGATGCATTGCTTACGGTCAGGGTCCATTGGTGCCTCCTTAGTTCAAAGATGGATCGGTAGACCGCACGCGCGGTTCAATTGTTACAAATGTAGGCAGAGATTTTTTTAAATTCAGGACCATTTTCCTTCTTCGATATTCATTAATAAATTATCTATAATAATAAAACCGTTACAGAGCAGTCTGTACTTTAAAAAAGAATTGTAAAAAATATTTCTATGAACGATGCAAAAACCAAAACAACTATTTTTAGAATGTTTAGGTGTCTGAACCACTGAACTGAACCGCGCATTCATGCAAAAACCAATGAAAGGAGTTTAATAAAACTTGGCATAACATTTAGGGCACTTTTTATACAGATCAATTATAAAGTTCCTGCCGGAATCAGCCCGCCTCCTTTGATATAGAAAAAAAACTAACCACACATACTCTAACGTCTACTGAATATTTGAATATTTGTTATAATCATAATAAATAATCACAAATGATATTATTTACAATAGAAAAAATATCAATTCGTTAATAAAAAAAAGTATGCTGGTGTTTGATGTTTGGAAGGAATTTGAAATTTGGGAATCCAAAATATCGCACAGAATTGGAGGGAGTGCAATCATTTTTCGAATAGCATTTATGAGTTCTAAGAGATTTAGTACTAAGAGACAAGAAAAATATTTTTATAGCGGTTACAGCGATTTTACCGGCGTGTTGAAAGTGCTTGTGCAAATAGATTCTAATAATAAGTAAAAGGTATGACATTAAACGGGGAAAGTTTAATAAATCCATCAACGCGGCTTCAGTCAAAAAATCGTATCTCTATAGTTCAATATAAAAGGTTGGAAACCTTAGCGGAAAAAGCCAAGTTTCGTATCCAATTTATTCGGCAGTCACGGCCATTTCAGGCTTTACGAACTTCAAAAGGGCAGAGCTCTTTAAAATTTCATTTCAAGTGTAAATGGAAGGAACGGTGGGCTGAGCAATAGCACAAAGGGCTGGCTAAGTGGACAAATTAGACTACCTGTTCCCGACTCCCTTTAAAATAAGTAATTCAAATTTCGAAGGGCTACCTTATAAATTGTTTAACTGCGTTTGCATTTGTAGTAAGTTATCGTTTAAGGGCAAGTAAATCATACAGAGCTGCGAGATTTTAATCCTTAGTTAAGGTTGCTATAGTGCCGTGTGGTGTCGGCTGACTATAGAATACTACCATCCCATCTCTTCCCGTTAGTATCGTAAAAGGCGACTGAGGGAAAACAAAGCGGCTACCACAAGCCCTGTACTACATCACCTCTAAAAGAGTGGACCGTCAATCCGCTTGGCAAGAGTGGCGTTTTTAGGGCCTTACATCCCAAGGAGTAGCAAGTAGGCCTATGTCCAGCAGTGGATACTGAAAGGGATGGTTGCATTGCGTTTATTGGCTGCAAGGATGAGACGCCGTTTTTCTGCATGACATTTTAATGCTGTATTTTAAGGCTGTGTTATACATGCTGCTTGTGTTTAAGCCATCTTTACACCTTTTATCAAAGTTGTATAAATACGACAAAGGGACAATTTAAAAATCTCTTCACCGCAATCTCTTAAAACGAGGCTTAAAATCTTTAAAATAGCATAATTTTCACAATGAGTTTCCATATCAAAATTTTATTTTCAAAAGCGAAGTTGACACAATGCCGCATTGAATTTGCTGTGAAAATTTAATAAGGTCGCGCTGATTTCGCGGAGCTCGGTGGAAATATGGTTGTAGGAAAATATTATGAGAAGGCTGCACAATTTCGTAGCTCTAGCATAAGGTTATAAAATACAAAGGCAATAGGTAATATAGGTGCGATACCTACTTCGTATAAATATTCTGCTTCTCCTTGTTAACTATCAACCGCTCCTATACCACTATACCATCCTTTCCTCACCTTTACCGCTATTTGTTTGCTGTTAGTCAACGGTATAAAAGGCCTGCCGTCGTACAACCTATATATAAGGTCGGGGAAAAAGTTTCTTCGTATTTTATATACGAATTGAAGACAATTTTTTTAAAAGTTTAATTACATTTAATTATAATATATATGTGCCGTTTTGTTCTATAACTTGTTGCCATCTTGTAGGTAGTGGCATGATCCCGTTGCTGTAGAAATTTTGGAATTCTCGCTCAAAAAATTGCGACAAGTAGGACTGTCAGTCCTCTTTTGATGTTAACCTTACACTATCTAAAGAATTATGAAGAGACCGAAACAAGTGGAAATTTGAGGGCGCAAGGTCAGGGCTATATGGTGGGTGCATCAACACTTTCCAACCAAGCTCTCTCAATTTTAGCTGAGTGAGTGGCCAAAGATGTGTGTGGTCTGGCGTTATCACTTTCTGTTGATCAATTCCGAGAAATCAATTTTTTCTCAATTTATTGCTTTAGTCTCATCAGCTGTTGGCAGTAGAGATCCGAATCGATGGTTTTGCCCGGCGGTAAAAGCTCATAATGAACGATGCTCTTCCAATCCCACCATACACACAACATCACCTTATCGCGCGTTAATCCGGGTTTCGCCACAGTCTGTGGAGCTTGGCCGCACTTAGACCATGATCTTTTCCGCATGTTCTTGTCTAGACCGATCTTTTCAAAAAATAGTTCGGTTTCATTGTGTTTTAATAGAGAATCGCAAATGAATACACGGTTCATTGGGTTTCTTTCAGTGAGCTCGTGTGGTACCCAAATATCAAGCTTTTTTGTAAATCCAGACTTTTTCAAATGAGTCAAAACTGTTTTATGATCAATGCCCAGTTCATCAGCAAAGTCGTAACTACTCGTACTTATATGCCGATCTTGCTGCACTTTTTCACAAATGACATCAATTTTATCAGTAACAGGGCGACCGGAGCGAACTGCATCTTTAACATTAAGATTTCCTGACTGAAAACGCTCCATAGGTCCATAGGTTTATGACATTAGATCCATAAACGGCACAAAATTTTTTCGCGGCTTGTGTTGAATTTTTTCCTTTTTTTGTAATAAAACTTTAAAATGTATCGAATTTCTTCGTTAGATTCATTCATTTTCTTGGACAGAAAAACAATTGAAAAATGGCGGGAAACAGTTTTTTACTATTTTATTTCTTTTTTTATAAATGTAACCTTTTTAATGGTGTCATAACCAGCCAGGTACAAACAGTTCAATCAAAGATATTGGATCACATCTTCATACATACAAAATACGAAAAGACTTTCTCCCCGATGTATTATTTACCTACATACCTATTACAAATGCGCGTTAAAACCCGGTTATCATCCACAAAAAAGCCCCAGACCCTTTTATAGAATCCCATTAATTAAAGATCTCACATAGTTTATTGATATACGTTCCATGGTTAGTGTAGTAATTCTTTGGGTCGTAAACTCGATATCTATACATACATATAATAAAACTGTAGAACCAGCGTTGATTGGGGGCGATATCAGAATACAAGAAGATGATTTTGAAAATTTTTGTCTGTCTGTTTGTCTGTTCGAACACGCTAATCTCCAAAACTGCGCGACAGATTTTCATGGCGTTTATTAATGGGGTTCCGCAGGTTCATTAAGCTTAGCTTGGCGCTTCGAATAGGCTTTGTTTCATCGAAATCGGCTGACGGGAAGAAAAGATGCGTATACAAAGCTTTATAAATAAAACTAAAATTCTACGCGTACGAAGTCGCGGACACAGCTAGTTGTATAAATAAACATTTCAGTGTTAACACAACACGATTAAAAGCAAATTTATTATGGATTATCTCGTGAAAATAGTCGGTCCTATCTAACACAAATACTAACAAATTTCAAACACGGCGCTTAGAAATAAAATACAAATAGTCGTACCCTCATTTAAACCTGAAACACACGGTCGTGTCGACACGTCATCGCTACGCCGAGCAAAAAATACTCCTAATGCAGAGTCTAGACTCACGTCTAGACAAGTCGCTGTGAGAATTCACGCCATGATCTAGCGTGCCCCTAGAACATATCGTTACACTCACAATTGTTTACGAACTCACGCGTTGTGATTTTTGTTGTATAGCGGATATTTTGTATTCCATAATATCGGTTCAGCCTGGAAATATTAAAAAAACTCATTACTCCAACTCATTTTGAAAATAGTAAATCATGCAAGACTTATATATCCGCTCGCAGCTGCTCTCGTGCCGCACTAAGAACGATGCGTGAATATGGAATGCGGTTCGTGTCCGAGAACCCTTTGTCGCGGACACAGCTTACCGACTGCGACCGGGAAACAAACTGTGAACGCGCGAGAAGCTTGTGAAAACCATCTACACTCGCGTTCACGGCTGTTCGCGGGCCTTCACAACCGGCTTAAAAGGCGTTATCCGCCGAGCAATTCCCCTGAGAAAATTGTAACCGCTGACATAGCTCCAACAATTCCCCTGCTATAAATTGACATCTAAGCGATGCTACGAACCATGTGGGAGTTTATTGGATGCAATAACTGTCTTTATTTCCACATGTTGCATTCAACATACATGTTTAATAAAGTTCAACATTATGTTGATAACTGTAACTATGACCAGCTTCGTTTTTCGTTTTTTTGGCAATACCATAATATAACGCGCACTAAAGCTAAAATCTAAGAATCCTGGAAGAATCTTAGATTTTTAGCTAAACTGAATCTAAGAATCAGGGTGCTAAGAATCCCTGGAGGAGGATTGGGTGCCAGAAAACGATAATTTTTGATGGGAAAGCCACATATAAAGAGTAATAGAGAGTGTTTTATACAAGTGAGAGCCGTATGTCCCATATCACTCGTGCGTTATTCGCACGTTGTTATCCCTATAAAGCGAATTAACAAGTGAAACTAGAAATTAATTACAACTAGTAGGCTTATAACTGCTCGACCCTTTTTGCAGGGCTGTGGTACGACCCTTCAACTTGTTTGTTTACCTAATCCCTTGTATGTAAAAATTAGCCGAGTTACCCCCGGTATGTTGACCACGGAAATTGTTTTAAACTAATTTGTGTTTAGTCTGTACATAAATGTGTGATATACTCGTATATTACACTAGCAAAATCGATCCGAACTTGTAACAGACAAACTATTGATTAAGTTACAAAAAGAATGTATTTGAACTGTCGACAAATAAATTGCATTGGTAAACAAACAACCCTTTTAGCATCGACTGCTTCCATGGGCTTCCTCGTGGCCATTTACACGATCCATGACGGAGTAAGGCCTCAAAACGACACGATGGCTAAGAGGGATGGCGAGTCCACTCTTTTAGATGTGGTGTAGTGGTATTTAGTCATCTTTTACGACACCCATGGGATGGAAGAGATGAGATGGTGGTATTCTAAAGACGGTCGACATCATACAGCGCTTTCTACCATATATGTAAAATAAGTTAGACAATTAAAAAAGGTTTTATCTTTCCTTAAGTTTTTCTTTGCAAAGTGTAAAGTATTGTCTCACTAATGTACCAGGCGATGGACTTAAGTGAAATGCGGAGTAACAAGTTCGCTAACAAATTAAGTTTAATTTGCTTGGAGAGTGCTTGAATATTGATTTTATTGGTTTGAAGAAAGGACACAATGGGTATATCCGTTTGTCTCGTAGCGAGGTTTCCATACCCTATTTAGGATATTCATAGATATCTAAGTCGTCAAACAATGAAGGATTGTATAGGGAGGCTCGTTCTGTTGCCAAGGTGGCCTTTGATAATCTATTGAACTTGATGATTTGGTAGAAATAGAGTTAATAAATAAATCAACCGAGCGGATATAGTTAGGCTGGCTGGCATTTTTTTATTTTTTTTATTTACGGTTCGCAAACTGGACGTTGCAACATAAAACATAATATCATGATAGGCTGAACGGCCTTCTAAATGCGAACACAACTTGTATAAAAATAGTTTACACTTAATAAAAGTAGAAA
Organism: Sesia apiformis; assembly: GCA_914767545.1. Lineage (NCBI taxonomy): Eukaryota > Metazoa > Arthropoda > Insecta > Lepidoptera > Sesiidae > Sesia > Sesia apiformis. Next base: position 6,469,958 of record OU611968.1, read on the forward strand.
TAAAATTTTAACAATTAATAATAAGAAAAAAAAAGAACCAGGAAAGATAAAATATGATTACAATTTAGAATATAAAAATCGTTTGAAACTGTTAACCGATGCATTGAAAATATCGATCTCAAGACAGATGCCGTTATAAAAGGAACACATTCGGTTCAATGGTGAGTGTTGACCGTAGTTGGTTCGGCAAAAAGGCACAACTAGCGTTCTGCAGTTAATTAAACGGCTACTGATTCGTGGGACGTAAAACTTTAGGTTTTCAAGTAGGTCAGGGCTATCTACTATACCATTAATAATTTTATGGAGGAAAACAAGATCAGCTATCTTACGTTTGCGGTCAAGGGAGATCATCCCATAGTGCTTGAGTCTAGATTCATATGATTTAAGACTGCAGCAGAAATTGTTGGAGTAAGTGAGGTGATGTAAAAAGAGTTTTTGGAGCCTCTCAATTCTAGTGACGTGGACCGCATAAGACGGGCTCCAAACCTGGCTGCAATATTCCAACAGTGTTCGGACATGACAATTAAAAAGTATAAAAGCCAGCCAATCTAGCTCCTTTATTTGAAATATGGTTAATATGTTCTCTAAAGTCTAACCTCCGATCTAAAACAACCCCCAAGTCACGCTTGAGACTTCATTAACCGCACTATTATCTATGAAATATGTTGCATTATGTTGCGTGAATAATTTTCGGGTAAATTTAATATGGTAACATTTGGACGCATTAAAAATCATTTTGTTTTGAATGCACCATATGTTGACAGCACTGAGATCTTTTTGTAAACTTTTAACATCATCATTAGACTGAATAACTCAATAGATCTTTAAATCATCGACAAACATTCTGAACCTAGATACTAATGCAGAGCAGAGGTCATTTATGAATAAGAGAAAAAATAAGGGTCCAAGATGGGAACCTTGAGGTACTCTTGAAGGAACCATCCTGGCCGCGGATTTGAAACCACGCACAATAACTAGCTGGGAACGATTAAGAAGATAAGACTCACACCACCTTAACAGAGATCCGCATATACCAGAGAGTCCCAGCTTGCGAATGAGTATAGCATGGTCTACCACGTCAAAAGCCTTAGAAAAGTCTGTATATACTGCATGAACTTCATTTTTGTCTTCGAATACCTCAATTATATCGTTAACGTAACCAACGAGATTTCACGCCGTAGATCTATCCGTCAGGAATCCATATTGATGCCTGCTAAATGTGGGCTTCAGGCGGAAGTATAATATTTTTTTAACCATGCCTTCAAAAAGCTTACCAATGGAAGATAAAATTGAAATCGGTCGGTAGTTAGCTATATCGGCTTGATCACCCTTCTTATGTATAGGAATAATATGCACAGTTTTCCACTTGGTAGGAAATATGCCACACGTTAATGATTTATTAAATATAATGTGCAAGGGTTCGACCAATTGAGAGGCATAGTGCTTGAGGAAAATAGGTGATATTGCATCTGGCCCAGGCCCTTTGTTAGTGTTGATGAGCTGTAGGGCTTTCAAAATATCGGATCTTGTTAAAGCGAATGAGCTGGAAGTGTGACAGGTCTTTGAATTATCCGTCAGCAGAATTGATGGCGTAGAACTGTTGTAGATGGAGTTAAAATACTCGGAGAAAATATTGCTGATCTGCTGTCCACCCTCAACATTTCGACTACCGAGGTACATTTCATCAGGTATTTCATTACTGTTAGATCTGAACGATTTAATAAATGTCCAGAAGTACTTTGGGTTCATTTTGATTTGAGTTTTAGCGTCGGATTTAAATCTAGACAAACATTCTTTGATCATAGTGTCACAGCGATTTCGCAACATTCTGAAAGTTAAATGATCTCGGGGATTAGATTACCATATAGTTTGAATCTTCTGTGGAATTTGGCTTTCTCTCTAAGTGTTCGCACCAAAGAACGGCAAAACCAGCAGGGATACCTATTGTCAATCTTTATGGTAGATGGAGTGTGACTATGGATTATGGGAACAATGAGTTGATAAAAAATGTCAACAGATTCGTCCACTGTGCAGGCAGGCCCTAAGTGATCACTCCAGTTAATTTTGTCCAAATCGTCATTAATCCCAATATAATCAGCCCTAGAGTAATTCAAAAAGGGAGATCTCCGATATTTAATTCTCCTGAGCGGATCAATCTTTATTTTGATCACAAGTGCAGGGTGGTGAGTATCTTGCTTTACAAACGGCGGAGCGAATAAATCCATAGAGAAGAAGTTCGTATCGTTAGTTATTATTAAGTCTAGCATACGTCCATTTATATTAGAAACCGAATTGATTTGATGAAGGTTGTTGAAAGAGAGCATATCGACGATAACGTTTTCTACTTCGGCATTCGGCCAAGTCTCCGTAAGTAAAATGACGTCAACCTCTAGTTTCAATGCATTGGTCAACAACTCGTCGGCTTTTGTTCTAAGGCCTCTAACATTTTGATACACTATTTTGAAGTTAGAGGTAGAACGAATATTCATAGGGAGAACCGTAACTCAAAGAGAACTTAGAAACTCCAAGTCTTTAACAAAGAAGCTCTTCGAGTTAACGTCTTTGCGCATCAATATTCTGCCGTTGCGCACCCACACAAAATCGAACTTCTTATTCTTGGCCACTTTTCTGGCGGCAGCGTGCAATTTCTTGTTAGCTGGAGTAAAGTGTTCACAAACGTAAATTGGTTTCCTGTCCCTGTCTGTAATGCCTAGGTGAGAAGAATTCAATTTGTCGCTGTGGTGAATCCGGTTATGAATTTTTACTGCTGCAATCAAGGAGTCTCTCACGAATGGGCTCGAGAGTTTGACCACTATTGACCGTGGTCTATTGGACTCTTTGTTTAATTTTGCCACGCGGTGGTAATTTAGCAGTTCGTGCTCTTTGAGGTCGTAGCCAACAGTAGTGGCAAGTTGTTTAACGACTGTCTTGATATTTTCTGACGTGTGTATCTCGCACTGTATCTCCAAGTTACAGTCGCGCGATTGTTGCTCAAACTGGTTTACTCTAGAGCTAAGTTCAACCACTTGAGAGCGCAAGTCACCCACCTGACCGCGCAACGTGCTGTTGTCCTCTTGCAGTTCACTTATGGCCTTGTTTTTAATTTCAAGTGCTTCTTTCAGTTGATCGCACCTTGCCGACATATAGTTAACACTTTCAGTGAGCTCATGTATCTTGGTGCGAGTATCAGAGCTGTCCAGTGTGAAGTCTCTCATAATATCCCTGTGAAGCTGAGTGAGAGATTCTTGGAGTTTATGGTCAAAATACTGCTTAAAATCTTAAGTGTTGTTTAGAGCTGGCGAGTCAGTACTATGCAGGGGCGATTTGAGAGATTGGGACGGAGTGTCGACCGTTTGTCTCCTGACTTGCACTCAATACACTTTCATGTAGCCCTGTACGACTTAGATTCTTTGGTGAAGTTATCAGCCAATACTCCCAAACACTGGTAGTGGAAAGCAGCGTTGCATTTAGAAGAAGCTTTAATATCGCTGGCCTTTATTTGCTTGCTACATTTTCTACAGACACTCATCTTGTTTAAGTCCCGAAAACGGGGGAGATCGTTTAATGGTGGCAACTCTATAAGTGACAAATTGTTAAAACTGATGCTGTCAGTTGAGTTTGATAGTAAGATAATCACCAAAGTTAGGGTACTTTTGAGAGAATTTCAATCTAGCAAAAAGTGGGTATAAAAATACGACTTAACTTAATCGATTTTCCAAGTAAATTATCGGTTATTGTCCAGGATAACAGCACTGCTCTTATTTCATTAGTGTAACTTCACTTTGCACGCATATTTACTGTGTTTTAAAACGGATTTACTTCATTTTACTAAAATAGATTAAACGAGCTATAAGTGTAAACAATGCATTGGCATTGCCAGCCACAACATTTGGTAAGCTATGTAGTTTTCTTTTTTTTACACATAGCAAGAAGGCGGCAGACGAGCATATAGTCCACCTGGTGATAAGTGGATACTGTCGCCCATGGACCCCCCGAGATACATGCCAATAACAGTCCAGAATAACAAACTTTGGCACGCCCCCGGATACGCTGGCTACCTTTGGATATGTAGGAATGGATTTGAAGATAGGGTTGAGAAAATAGGGACGGACAGGATAGGATGGGAATGGGCTCTGGCATATTTCACTCACTACCGAAATACGTATGTACATTGGTGAATAGGATAAAGTTGAAAATGCAGTACATTGCAAGGTAGTTTTCTGAGAGAGAGAGGTGTGAGAGAGACTATGTGAGAGAGTGAGCCCAGTCGCTGTTGGATTGCACCGTGCACCCTCCCTCTTCGTTATATCCTAATCCAAAGTCTTTGATGGATCTTGCCAGTGATCTATGGTACTGAAATATGGATATTAATACGGGAGTTGATTCACAAGTTAAAAATGGCTCGGCGAGCTGCGTAGAGGACTATGTTTTAAGATCTTTCAAGGCAAAAAATCGGAACAAAGCATTTTGTCAAAGGAGTATGATATTGGTAAAATACTAATTTAGAATTGTGAATGAAAAACGTGCGCCAGATTATTACATTACAAAGTAAAGTTGGTTGATTGGTTTTATACAAAGTTTGTAGCTTTTTATACGTAGCATGAAATATTTGGTAAAAATAAAAAAAAAATTAGGTGTACGACTTTGCTTCCGCCGTTTTCCTATAGGTGGCTTTGGGGGTAAGCAGTGGTCGAAATAAAAGATAAAATAAATGTATTAATGTACATAAAAGATTCGTAAAATTTTCAAGTCAATGAAATCAGAATCATAAATGAAATTATAGTTTTAGGTTTAGGGAAAGGTTTCATTACAACCTGTTACTAAATAAGTATAATAATACCTACTATGTATCATATGACATGACATGACAGACAGTTGTTTTAGTTTTGTTTATGTTTTTTAATAATGGTAGAATATGAATATGACATAGTATGAATGTGTGTATGGTGTGAAGCGGGATATGTTGTGATATGGTATGAATTTTGTATGTTGTTATTATGAGTTATTAGACTTTATAAAATTGCAATACCCTGGCAGGGCCATGTACTTAGCCAGTTTCTGCCTGGTGTACATAACAGAATTGAATAAATAATAAAAGGTTTGTATTTAAACGTACAACAAAAAAATACTAAATGGCCAAAAAGACACGATGGGCAAAACGAGCTATTTTTGAATAACTGAAATTATAAATGAAACGAACGAACAGGTTCCACGAGATACTCGTTTAATGTCACAAAGATGAGTTTACAGAAACATAGAAACATAACAAAGGACATGTAACGGACAAAATATATGTGGACGGCCGCACGTGAACACGAATAAATATTTCAAAGAAAACGCGAGAGCAAGGCGTTGATAGACGGTTTTCGATTGACGTTATTAGGAATTTAATTGGTAAGCCGACGCGGAGTGCGCGTCGGCCGCTGAAATAAGTGGTGTTACAAAATTAACTATTTGTAATTATTACATAGATAGATAGATATAAAGTTTTAATTCATACACACAAGTGATCGCAATAACGTGACAACTGCCATTGAAAGTGAGAACAAAGCCATTGAAACAAGAGTTCTAAAAATTAATTAAACATAGTTATGCAAAGAAAAAAGTGAAATTAAAAACAACGCGATAAAACTGCGCGGTCCCATGTGTGTCGAAAGGGTATCCGTCTCAGCACAAGCTGTATACCGTACAAACAGCATACAGCGCTGATTTTCAGACGGAATCAAGACGCGTGAATCGGGTGTAACAGTGGTGTGCGCCGTTGAACATAATTCTTGAGCCTATATGAATTAAGAGTTTGAGAATTAAGAATGTTATTAAAAATGTAAACGCAAAGTCGATGACTTGTTCATCGTTTATTGTCACCAGAGAACCTAAACTTAACCCACCTTTAAAGCTGCCATCGATTTGCTGCCATTTTCAATATTTCTGCTCCACATTCATTTAATTACTATGATAAAATACCAGCACATATTAATTTAATTTTAATTAATATTAATATTAATTAATATTAAGACGATCGAACAATAAAATAATTGCGTAAATTATTGTCTATAATAACACGAAAAGTCCATTCTTTTCAGGACTTCTAAGGTTTTACCTTTCAAAAGCTTTACGAGTAGGTACTTGTGTTTAATTAAGGTTCAACCTCAATACTAAGGTCTTTGACTCCTGAAACATTACTAGAAGCAATAACACGTAAGCAATACAAAAAGAAAAGCATTGCTATTCAATGATACCAGGCGCTCCGGCCAATCAAATTACATCTGGCCTAATAATTCATCAACAATTTCATACACGCCCTGTAACATGACTTGAGCTCAAATGAGATTTATTGCTGAGACGTGAATGTGTTTTCTTCACTGCTTCTTCACCATCAATCTTCTCTTAGCAAAAGGGCTTTAATTAAATTTGCCACCGACTCAGTTAGTCTTTGCTATAGTTTTTACTGAAAAGGCATTTTATTTCCTTTGCAAACTACTTACCTTTGGTAATAGAGTTTTTGATCAGTTTTAGGTAATTTTATAAATTCTTAATTGCAATGCAATGCACTCAGCCCTTTCAGTTCCACTGCAGGACATGGGCCTCCTCATGCACAAGGGATATGTGCCCTTATAACGCCAAGCTGGACAAGCAGGTTGGCGAGTCGACTCTTTCAAAGGTGGTGTAGTTCCTCAGCGTTTGTGGTAGCAGCTTTGTTATCCCGACACTACACCATACGGAACAACAAAAACTAATTAATTACTAGAAGTAAATTAGCGAAATCAAAATCAAGATATATTTAAAAATAATTAAGTTATCTATAACTCAGTTATTTTTAAACATATCTAACTTAGAATTGACTAGTTAGAAAAGGACCGCACTGTTGTGCTAATGACATCATTATTACAGTAGTACGATTTGATTATAAGTCATGCACTCCAACTTAAACTGTATGCTAGTCTATATTAAGGTCATATTTTCTGATGATTTTGATTTATTTTGAAATATTTATTCGTTTTCTTCTCTACTCTTGTCGAGTCACAAAATATGTATATCAATCTAGAGTATAGTCAACTGCCCTATTATCGTCCTGACAAATTACTTGTTATTTATTATTGGTCAATCAGTGTACGTACAAATACAAACTCATATACTGCTTATTGCACCAAGGTGGCGGCAAACGCAAATAGAAGTTTGTGGGAACCTACACTTTTAGGTATAATATATCAACAAAAACAAAATATGACATATTTGCCGCAAGACCGACAAACGGTGGGGTGGGGGAGATGAGTTCTCGAATGGAGGCCATGAACCGGGGAGCGCGTGAGGGACTTCCTCCGGTCGAGTGAACTGAACGTCCTGAAGAAGTTCGCAGGAGTGAATGAATGAGAAAAACCGAAGATCGTGTGTGTTGGCGAATTTGGGGCGGCCTATAACCAGCAGTGGAGAGATATAGGCTGATAGGTATGGTAATGAATCTTCATGAATTTGAATTTAATAAACATGCTAGCCACTTCCAGCACCTCTTTACATGCATCGCGACGTTTCGCACACCGCGCGCACGGCGTAAATAATCCCTTTATTCTAAAACAAATTGTAATCAATTAAGATTACGCTGTGACAGTTTGATTGACACATATTTTTATTTTGTTAGGAAAAAGTTGACTTTTAGATGTCTCTCTTGATAATTTTGATTTTAGTATCTAATTAAAACACACGGTCGGTTTTCAATTGATAGTTTGTGGCGGCCATTAAACTCTTGAAGACAAAATTACGAAAAGGGTGTAAAATACTGTAATAAATCAGACTGCAAAATATTTATTAAGTTTTTCATTACATAATTCTCTCATTAGTTACACGACGTGCTCGAGGACGTAATATATTTGCAGGTATTAATTAACAAAATGCTCCGTATATCGCACTTGTGCTTGCTAATATTTATCTTGTATTTCTTAGACAATTTGTTGAGGAAATTCCTTTCATCCGTAATGTGTGTTCTGTTTAATATATTGTATTATAGACCTTATATATTCTTCACTTCTCTTTACGTTGTCTGTATCAAATATTTATTCTATTTATGGGGTAGACGAGTCCTCGAATAGAGGTCAGGTACCGGGAAACGCAGTGTGGAACACCCTCCGGACATGTGTTAGCTGGATGACAAGAGTCGAATATCGTGTGTAGTGACGAGCATTGCGTGGCGCTTATATCCAGCACTGAAGAGACACAGGCTGATGGCTATTTAATTCCATTCATTTGTAAATTTTATAATCTGGATCATAGAACTGGGATTTCTTTGTTAATGTATTCCGTGATCTGGATGTTGTCACCGTCGGTGACAATATTTGTCAGCTTGTAAATGTTGTCACCGTCGGTGACAATATTTGTCAGCTTGTAAATCTGCACGGTAATAAAACTTCAATCTAAAAATTCTAAAGATATTTTTTTATAATGGCTTTGGTGTATCTTTAAAAATTCGAGGCGGCAATAGCCTGGACTCGTTCAGTGGCGCACAATAATTGAACGGTCTTTTCTATAACATTAGTGTAGACGTGTACAGAGGAAATGGTATGGAATCTTTATACTTGAATGTAGTGAATATGAAATGTTACGATCTGTTAAAAATGTCACCTTATGACACAAACACGTTTGAGAGGGAGAGTGTACGCTGCAATCCAACAGTCGCTGAGCGCGCTCGACTGGCCACGTTACCCCCCCCCCCCCCCCCCCTAACAGAAGACTACCTTGAAATGTACAGCATTTGCCACTTTATCTTATTTCCCTAAAGTAAGTACGTGTTTCGGTAGTGAGTGAGGTGTGCCCGAGCCCCTTCAACTCCTATCCCTCCCCATTTTGTCAACCCTTTCTCCAAATCCATTCCTATATCTCCAAAGGTAAGCAGCGCATCCGGGGGCGTGCCAACGTTTGTCATTTTGGACTAATGTTGGCATGTATCGTGGATGTCCAAGGGCTACAGTATTCACTTACCATCAGGTGGACTGTATGCTAGTCTGCCGCCTTCGTGCATAAAAAAAAACATTCTTTGTACAGAATTCAATAGTTTCTCCTATTATAATATTTATATGTATGGTCCATATATTTAATATCTATTTATAATATGTATATAATATATATAATCGTATAAGTAAATTATCAATGTATTGTTAAATTATTATTATTTATACGGATAAATTAAGCTTTACTGTTTAATTTCTTCTGCGCCCGCTTTCAAATTTTCACATTTAACCAACGCAACGGTCGACTGATAGAGAATGCCTTAAGGCATTGAGTCCGCCTCTGTTCAATACGGTGCAAAGAGAAAAGGTAAATAAATAAATATGTTGGATTGGAGTACGAATGCAAAAAAAAGGTTGAATCCAAAATTACAAATACATATTATTATTAGGTATCTTTTGATCCTAACCTCGTCAATTATAAATGCTTATGCAAACATAGGAGTATGTATTATACGACAGATAAATACAAGGACGCGGGAGTTCTTCTCTGTCTGAATTTTAATTAAAGGAGATTTTTTTGTATTTTTTACTGGTTTTTCCTTATACTATGACGAATGGGAACGCCTAACAATAGTAGCTGATTCTAATTGAGGCACATTGTGCAGCGCTTCCAATATATGGCAATTGAATACAAAATTATTTCCATATATTAATATGGAAAGCGTTAGGTATGCAATACCTATTGTGGGCAAGAAACCGGGTTTAAGTCGGGTTAGTAGGCTGATTTATTGCTTGCTAATATGCTTCTTCAGCAATTTCGCCCGTTTTCTGTCTTAGCTTTATTATTAAAGGTAGATACGATTTGTAGGTAGTTTTAGTGAAATTTCAAATTAGTCTTTGAATTGCAGAAATCATATCTTTCAAATTCCGGAAGAAATATATATTTTATTGTACCTACACACAAATTTTAAAAATAGTTACAAAAGATAATACATATCAAAGGCATAAATTTCACCAGATCTCGTCGAAGGCGTCATCTTTCATACATTTCATACAGCAAGACCGACAACCGATGGGACGACGAGTCCTGGAATAGAGATCAAGTACCGGGAAACGTAGCGCGGGATGCCCTCCGACCTTACCGACTGACGACTGCCCTCAGACTGACGACCTTAAGAAAGTCCTTGGTAGTGGATGAGAAAAACAGAAGGCCGTCTGTGGTGGCGGTTCTTGGGAGAGGCTTATTATATCCAACGGGGGAGAGGCGCAGGCTGATGGTATAGTATGATAAAATAGAGTGGAAGTGAACGTCACGACGTTGTAGAATAAATAAATGGAAATGTATTCGTAGTAGGTGCCTACGTCGTATATTCAGTGAAACAAAATTAAACTTCGATTAAATTTTGATTGTAGCAAAATGCATTGTCTGTGTCGACAATAGACTTTATTATGTTATTTTAAAGTCGTACATGGCTTGTGTCTTTAAACTGTGCTACTTAGCGATCCAAGCGGATAATACTGATTGATTAGTAAAAAATAGATTGGAAGTTGAAATTAATAATGAAAAGGTAGCCGTGAATATTCAGTCAAAATTCTTGCCAATTTGCCAAATAATCCGATCAAATTTTAATTGTGGCTAAGTGCATTTAGTCGTAGTCGACGCTCGATTTGACACCATTATTATTTTATTTTATAATAGACTTCTTTTAAAACGATTTGACTTTTAAGTTTAACAAGACAGATTGATATCAAAATCAAGAATTGAATTTAAATCAAGACAGCTGGCCAAGCGGGTTGGCGAGTTCAGTCTTTAAAGTATCCCTTAGTCGTATTACGACACCAACGAGAAGGGATGGGGTGGTACTATTCTAAAGTCGGTCGACACCACACGCCCAAGTAATTAAACCGCCTCGCGCCGTTATCCCCCTCAAACATTTTTATAAATGGTCCAGCTCGTATTCTTACACCATTACAAAAGTTCCGGCGCCAATTTCTAATAAAAATCGCTAAATGCTTATTTAGCATTTCCCATTAGCGAACAAACACTTAACCAATCGTGGCCCAAATGAGCCAATCAACTCAACATTAAAATTCTATTCACATACGCCGAGTCCACGTAAGTCCACCTAATTTGTAGCATCCCTCGGCACTCCTGATCGTTGGGCCGATATCCGGCGGAGATGTACATCGGAAACCTTTTGTTATCGGCGAGGTCGAGCTAGTGCTTTCCTTTGATAGTGGGTGGGTTAGGAGGGGTGTTCACTACTTCGTTAGGCTTTTGAATATTCACATCGAGTTTTTTTTTATAGATTAGGGGGCGGACGAGATTGATAGTAAGTGTTACCGCCGCCCATGGACACCTGCAACACCAGGGGGTATGCGGGCGCGCCGCCGATCTTGCAAAATCCTATTCACAGCTCTCTTGAAGAACCCCATATCGTAGCATAATGGAAATACCTCTTCAGGCAGTTCGTTCCACAGCCTACGGGTTCGCGGTATAAAATATTTTTTGGACCGAACAGTGTGCGACACCTCTGTATCGAGGAAATGCGGATGGACCGCACTTCTGTGACGGGAGGTGCGGTTGTAGAAACCCGAGGTGGGAATTATATTAAACAGTTCTTCAGAGCATTCCCCATTGTACAGGCGGTAAAACACACAGAGAGACGCAACGTCTCTCCGAATGTTGAGGGATTCTAAACCGCCCGTGTGAGTGGGATCGTCGACAATACGAACAGCTCGTCGTTGGATGGAGTCAAGTGGGTCCAATTGGTATTCGGTGCGCCGGCCCACAGATGAGAGCAATACTCCATATGGGGCCTCACCTGAGCTTTGTACAGCATTTGTAAAGCCCAGGGGTGAGTAGGTATAAACTATAAAAAATACTTCCCACTCAATGACCACGATAAGATTCCTTTAGTCGTGGGTCCAGAGATACACATATAGCAGAAGATGAGCATTATTTTCAATTTTGTTCCACTTGTTTTATTTGGAAATTCATAAATGATAATCGGATTTGTCCGGTTTTCTGTGATTGGTTTTTGTCTGATAATTAAGTCATTCAAGAATGAATGCAATTAGACGCATAGTTAGACACAAATAAATTTAAACGTTAAACTATGATTCTAATTTAAATATATTTAATATAGTTTATATTAAATTTTTACTTTGACTATTTTATATTTGTGTGGCTGAACATTGGTTTCTGAAATTAATCATTTTTATTTACAGCCGTTCACAAACCCCAACCAAATATTTGTTTTAAAACAAATGAGTGTCCGTCCTGGACTGGAACCCGGAACCTTTAGCACAACATGCAGTTGATATTCAACTATCAACTGCACTACTCGGTGGACATTAGTGCATGTGCATGCATGCACATGCGTGCATTAGTCCATGCACTAATGCAATAATGATATGCATGTCTGTTTAGATTGTGTTTGATTCTTCGCTGGCTAAAATACGTTATTAATATAAATTTATTTTTATAGTTATTTATATTATTCATATGTAGTTTAAAGAATTAACGAGCTGAAGAGGTGCCTAATGAGTCAGACTATATTAGTAAGAACAATATGCGACACCGACACCAACGACGGAGATAATTCTCAATCCACGGGAGGTGTAGTGTTGAAAGAGCACCGGCCACGTGGACTTGATATAGGTGGGATGATAGGTTATATAGTGGTAAGTCATAGAATAAGTAGGTACTTATAATACTTATATACCCGACAATAGAGGCATAGGCTAATGGCAGGTAGATGGTAGGTATAGGATATAAGAGTGTCGTGAATACCTACGTATCTTAGAAAAGGCATGCCTTGTCTAATAATAATTTGTTATCTAATGCGTTTTCTAAGATGATCATCAGTTTAAAGTGAGTACATCAATGTAATATTCTGTATAATATTTAATTATTAATGTTCGATATTGTAGTTGTTTTCAAGTGAACTGTACTTTGTTATTTGAGGCCAAAGATTTGTGTCTTGTGTGTATATCGAATTATCTTCTTTATTTGATATTTTTTTTTATAGAATAGATGGCAGACGAGTGGGAGGGCCACATGATGGTAAATGGTCACCGCCGCCCATGGACACGTGCAACACCAGAGGGCTTGCGGGTGCACTGCCGACCTTGCAAAATCCTGCTCACAGCTCTTTTAAAGAGCCCCATATTGTAGCGTAATGAAAAACCTCGGCTGGCATTTCTTTTCACAAGTTTTGGGTTTGCTGTATAAAGTGTCCTTTTGATCGTACTATACGCATGGTGTCTATGTCAAGGAAGTGCGTACAAACAGCACAACGTTGAAGAACGGTTCACCGGTGCGATGGTAAAAACCCGAAGTTCGCATCAAATTCTTCATAACATTCCCCATTATATAGGCGGTAGAAAACGCAGAGAGACGCAACATCTTTTCGGATGCTGAGCGCTTCTAGAGCACCCGTGAGAGTGGGATTGTCGACAATTCGGACAGCACGTCGTTGGACGGAGTCATAAGGTTCCAGCTGGTATTTCCGTGCACCAGCTTAGAGGTGTGAGCAGTACCTACTCCACCGTGCGCTCGTTACAATGAGTGAGTCGGGAAGGTTCGCGACTCACATTTGATCTTTACATTCGGAGAGGCTGCGACCCGCTACACTAACAATGTCCGCGGATGTATTCGACGATAAATCGCAAGGTTATTTGTCACTGGGTTCCATGTCGACGACAGTTTATAATTTCAATAGCTTTACGTACAATAATATGTTCAGAGAGTTTACGAGTTCAAACCCGATTTACAATATAAAAGTTTAACTGTTCTCTCTACATAACTCAATGGTGATGGTCAATACTTCAAAACATTAAGTCCGTCTTTTCTCACTCCTTGCAGTAAAGAACAAATAAAATAAAGGTCGGTAACACATCTATAGTCCCCTGCTACAGACATAGTTGGGTATGTGTGTATCTCCCTTTATGTTACGCTTGTAGATACCTCCCTTGATGTTGAGCGTTCAGATGAAACGTGCGTAGATAAAGAGACCTCCTTGAAGCCCTTTCAGTTCTTCGGGAACAACAACGTAAGTCGTTCAAGGGATTCACTTCACTAACAATTTTTACTATAGGGACAGTGGATAAATGGTAAAATATTTTTGTTAAAGAATGTAAGAAGAAAAGGACCTCATTTTCAACTTATGTACATATTATAACTAGTTATATAACTATAACTAGATGGGTGAGTTATAACGCATTGTGAGGAAACCCACATGTCCAAGAATTTTAAAAACATTGGGTATATAGAAATACTAATTCACACTGGAGTAGCGCAGTGGACTATGTCCTATATCCTACCACTGTAGGATTGCTTAGACTGTTAAACAATAATAAAATTACATAATGGTACAGTCAACAACAAAAGTCGCTGGACAGTTTTAGTTTTCCATAATATCTAGACACACAAATATGCCATAAGGCCATAACGCCAAAATAAAATGAACACGCTTATATTACATAAATAAGTTTACACAGTCATATCAATAGTAGCTATACATTATATAATCTCAAAATACATGATCATTCTAAACTAACATCAGTTGCTGAACAGTGACGTAAATAAATAATTCTCATTTTATTACACAAATAAGAGACCATTAACAGAAGATAAAGAAGAAGAAAAATACATATTAAGTAGTAGAGGGTCCCATTGAAATTGAAATGTACATAGATGTAGTGAATTTTCCATACATTTTTCATTCACAAACTAAAAAATAGAATCGATTACAATTGCTCACTTTTTCATGAAATGCAGGAGCCACCGTTAGTTGCACAGAATAAACAAACATGTTCATCAAACTGAACAATTTATTTTTTAAAAGCCCTCGATCGAATAGATTGGCAATTTGAAAACTATTCTGTGGGGATTTTGGATTTATTGAGAGAATTAAAATTCGATAGATAATCTACTGGCTCGGAAATTCCAACAATTCACTATTTTTATTGACTAACAGCAGTGGGCGCGACTTCGTGCGAGTATACGTTACAGTATGTGTGGTAAGCTTGGTTCCCGTGGGAATCTGGATAAAAAGTACATTAAATAATCACTCGGTACCTACCTAAACCATAATTATGCCCGGCTTCACTAAAATTCGTGCAGTCGTTTTTGTGTGATGCACGTTCCAATAAACAGGGGGACAGACAGACAGACAGACGGGCGCAGACGGACAGATACTCTAACAAAAAATCTGAAAACTGTTGCTTTGGACTCTGTATCACATGTACCTACTTATTTTACACTGAATGTTCGGATGTGGTGGCTTTGGGAGACGCTTAAATCCAGCAATAGAGGTCGATGGGATGGTGTGAAATATGGTATATCCATAAACACATATACGTCTTCTGCTCTCCTTATCCAGCCACCATCGACAATCTTTCTTCAAGTTGTTGATTCACCAGGTTTTATTGTCAATACAATCAACAAATTCTCCCAAAAATTGTACTCATATTATTTATGGAAAAAGGGAGCAGACAGTCCAGTTGGTAAGTGGATAATGTCGCCCAGGGGTATACGATGTGATAAATGCCAACAGCAGAATGATAACCGCCGGAACGGACGCGCTGCAGGCCTTTGGAGACTTATGAGTAGATTTGGAGAAAAAGGATTTAGGAGGATTTAGACATTGTCTCGTGCATGATCCCTCATCCCCTATAAGGTCTTTAAAGTGCCGTGCTAGCCAAACGGGTTGGCGAGTCCTCTTTTTGAGGTGGTGTAGTACCTCAAAGCTTGTGGTAGGCACTTTGTTATTCGTTATAATTGTTATGTAAACGGGTTACTCACGATTTGTTATTTATTTATTATAGGCGACATTTCAGTCCAGCCGATATCCACGAACCGTGGTCACGTGGTAACGTGGACAAAACTGCGGTGGAACAACACCTTCAGTTTAAAATCTTTTATACGGGAAGAGATGGTGTGGTGCTATTCTATAGTCGGTCGCCACCATACGGTACACTCCAGGGACTCTTGAAAAACCATTAGGGGCTGCACGAATTACCCATTCCGATAAAAAAAACCGTACGGCACAAATGTGGTAGGGTGGAAAGTAAATAGTAGCTATAATTCGATAAGCTATAATTTTGAGGGGGAGAGTGCACGCTGCAATCCCAACAGCCGCTGGGCGCATTCGACTGGCTACGTTACCCCTCTCTCTACCTTGAAATGTACTGCATTTCCCATTTTATACTATTTCCCCAATGTACGTACGTGTTTCGGTAGTGAATGAGATATGTCAGAGGCCATTCTCATCCCACCCTATCCCTCCCCATTTTCAAATGCCCTTTGACCACATCCATTCCTAATCTCCAAAGGTAGGCAGAGCATCCGGGGGCGTGCGAACGTTTGTCATTTTGGACTAATGTTGGCATGTGTCGCAGATATCAATGGTAGCCCATGGACATCCGCGTTACATGCCAACATTCACTTACCATCAGGTGGACTGTATGCTCGTCTGCCGCCTTCGTCCATAAAAAAAAGATAAGGAGATTCCTTTATGCTCTTACTCTCCACCCAATTATTATTCTACTCTGTACTGTGGTTTTGCATGGAAGTCAATTTGGAATTCATGAGATTTTTATTTCAAAAAAAGATTTCGGCCGCACTTGCAAACTTGAACACTGTCAACAAAAATCCGAAACTCGGAAGCTAAAAGGCTAAATACATTTTTACGTCCCTGCTTTGTTTGTGAACAAACACAATCCCTTTTCCCTACTAAGTAATGAAATATGCAACATGGCAAACAAATGTGCATTTTGTAGACGCAGCTCAGCTTAAAACAAAGTAAAAAAATCTCGCGATAGTGCAATTTCTAATTAATATTAAAATCCAATCCGGTCTCCATCCGCTTGCTCTGGAAAGTTTAATCCAGTTACTGGATTCGTTTGGTCGTAATGTTTTCTACCTACATTTATTTTGGGCTTAATTGATTGGACGTTTGTTGACATGGTTTTTGCTTTTCGCTTCACTTTTACATAAATAACGAAGCATATAGTGCAAAGGAAAGTCACGAATGCATTTTTCTGTAAGACGCTTCTGAAGTGCCTTTTTCAGCGGTTTATTCCATTATTAGCGGTGCCAGCGACTTCATATGTGTGCACGTTAGTGTTTTCCGGAGGAACTCTTTAACGGATCGGTACGAAATGGGTCTTAACACAGATCATAAGCTATAATTCTGCCAAGTTTCATTAAATTCTGTGCAGTAGTTTTTGCATGATACGCGTTCATGATACAGACAGACAAAAAATCTAAAAGTGACGGTTTTGGGTCCTGTGTCGTTCGTAGAGTACCTACACTGCTACGATTTTTTTTCAAAATATAATTTATGTACACATATGAGTCTGCTATGATTTTATTATTAGGTCTATGAAATGACCAATTTGTATGAGAAACTGAAATATTTTTTTGTTATAAATGTTATGTTAGTTATGTTAGTCGAAATATATACCCATATTATCTACACACTCTCACCGCCTCACGGGCAGTTGATTGATGCCACTCCTGTAAAAGTCTCGTCGAAGAGTATCAATGAATTATTCAAAAGCTTTAATCACAGCTACTACAGAATCAAATTTATTTACTTGCAAAATGTCCAAACTTCGAAAGAAATGGAAATTTGTCGGGACAAGTTCCGGTGGTATGAATGACGATTGATCAAACTCGGTTGCTTTGTTGCCAGCTTTTCCATCATCGTCTGTAGCTCCATACAGTACACATTTACATCAATCGTTTGACCGGTTCGCAAGAAACTGTAATGGCCAGTACCGGCACAGGACCACCAAACTGATACCAGTAGCTTTTTCGTAGTTATCTTGCGTTTTGGACATTGTTGGGCTGCAGCTCCTGGATCCAGGCACGGACACGAACGTTTGCGTTTATAGTACAGGATCCATTTCTCATGACAAGTCACTATGCGATTCAAAATTCCTTCGTTTTTGTGACGGTTCAATGACAAAATGCACACTTCGACGCGTTGTTATCGCTGAGGTCCGTTCAGTTCATACGGTACCCACTTTTCGAACCAACATTGTTTTATCACCAACAACAAACCCTGCTGCTAACTCAGCTGTACTTTGAGATGGATGTGCTTTGGTCGTAGATCGTCCGTGGGGCTCATCCTTAAGATCGAAATTTCCAGAACGGAAGCGTTCAAACCGGTGCGATCGTTTGTGGTGTTTGGCCCATACACACTATTGATATTGTGAGCTGTCTGACTTGCGTTGGTGCCGAGACGAAACTCATTTTCAAAAATAGTACGAATTATCGATTTATGCATTTTGTTTTATTTTGAAATTTGAATTAGAACAAAAGATATCAAAACTCAAGGTGGCCAGTAATAAAATCGATGATTTCATAGGTAAGCATCTAATACATTTATGCAAATGTACCTATATGAACCGGGAAAACAGAAATTGTTACGAAACTGTAACACATCTTTCGTGAACGGGCTTTTTTTTTCACCGCGACACTGCGAATGGGACGTTCTGCGACATGAGAAGAAAAAAGAATCATATCAGTAAAACGCAAATACAATGTTTTGGTATAAGGAAATAACAATTTCGAAAAATTATCGTAAAAATCCTAAATGTGTATCTGTGTATGCCAAAATTAAAACAAAGAGTATAATTATTATTATGTATAATAAAATTATCATTATGCCAACAACAAAAATTGCAATTTATCTAAAGATCAAATAAAATAATTAATCCCAAGAGACATAATTCCTCTCGGTTATTCTAAGGTTGACTGGAGGTAGGTACTAAGTATACATTTAAAGTACATTTTTTCATAACATTTTCGATCTTGACGGAGACTGGGGTCGGACCAGGACACAACATCCGAAAATTATTATAAAGTATAATTACGCAAAACGGAAAAGTCTACATTTGAAGAAGTCGACGTTATGGTCCTAAACGAGGAAAATTAAGTAGGAGTCTTCAGTGCATGGTTCTATCCTGTAGATCCACAATAAAGTCCGATGTATCAGAATTGCCAGAGTATCAAAATGTCTAGTTATATAAAATGTTAAAAATGAAAATGTTCAGAATATCAAAATGTCTAGGTTCGTCCAAAATGTCATGAAAATGTCCAAAATATCCAAATGGACAGCGCCCTAAGTGGATTTTTTTGTATAATTGGATTTTTTGATACTCCGGTCATTCTGATACCTTGGACTTTAAGGGTTCTTTTGAACTTACGCGTGTACTATTGAATTATTGAAAAATAAACTGTATTGCACAGTATAATATAATGGTGAAATGCATATAAATTACATTAGTTAAATATCATGCCAATTAAAAAACGTTTCGTAAACCAC
Source organism: Sesia apiformis (assembly GCA_914767545.1). Taxonomy (NCBI): domain Eukaryota; kingdom Metazoa; phylum Arthropoda; class Insecta; order Lepidoptera; family Sesiidae; genus Sesia; species Sesia apiformis. The sequence goes on from OU611968.1 coordinate 6,489,240, forward strand.
TCATATATCACTTCAGATTTTACATGACAACTTTCGATCTATTTATTCGATTATAAAATTGCAGTGATCTAAAATCCACATAACGAAGTCCGCGAATTGCGACGACATGGTGGACCCACATGACGTTTCATTGTGGCTGCAGTCCTTGAATGTATTTGCACATCCAGTTCATCACGATAACCCACATTACAAACGAGAAACCCATGAGAATAAATTGGGTCACATCAAGTGTCGGAGCTGTAACCATTGTACATAATTGTACAAATCTTAAATAATTTCGTATCGTTTGGATTCTTAATCCTTAAAACTTCTTCTGTTAGCACGTTTTCCCAGTAATAATGTATTTAACGAATGTGAAGAGTAGGAAGAGAATTACCAAAGAACCCACTACAGTAAGGAATTGATTTACCGTGAATGTCAAAGGAGAGTTTTCTGTGCTCATTATTCGAGTTATCAATTCTTTCCTTCTTTCCTCTTCTGTTCTATAACGCTCCTTGGAAGTACTTACACATCCAACTCATAATAATCAATAGAGTTACAAAAGCGAAAGCGATAAGGATTACCTGAAGGAGATCTACGGTATAACATGTTCCTTTGGTTCCCATAGTACTTTCATCGGCCGTTGACAATGTGACACACTACGAGAAAAAGTAATACCAAAATTACTATAGAACCGACGATCACTAGAAGCTGGTTAAGGTTAAATGTAAGTCCACAGGTGGTTCCAGCTGCTCCAGATTTAGCCATTCTTTTATATCGTCATATGGTAAAGACATTTTACGGGTCACTCAAAATTTTCATTTTCTTGCAACTTTAATATTCAAACTATAAAATTTTGTATGGATTACTTTGTGTATCTTTTTTCACATGTATTTTGTGTTTGACTATATTTTTAATTTTAGTTTAGTGCCTACATTTTGTTTTTCAAATTCAGAAATGTTTTTGATAATTTGACATTATTTCAGAAAAATGTGTGACAGTATTATAATATGACATTACCCAATAATATTGATTTTTGCTCTTCACTTTTTAGTTTCAATGCCAGTTACATCATAAAATCATAATAATCAAGATCGTCAAGTTTCTGTTCATAGGAAAAGGATTTTCAGAGGTGGAGGTTGCATGCATGTTAGGCTACGTTCTACAATTGCTGGGCGCCCTTGATCGGCCGAGACCTATCTTACAAAAGATTGGTAATATATTAATAGTTTTTTTATTAAAAGAAGGCGGCAGGCGACCCATAGACACGCATGGATATGGACATAACTAATGGACATCCGCGATACAATGCCAACATCAGTTTTTAAAATGACAAACGCTGGCACGCTCAGATTTCGCCTTTGGAGATTTAAGAATGTATTTGGAAAATCAGTTAGGAAAATTAGGAGCGACAGATAGGGTGGAATAGGAATGGGCTCTGGCATATCTCACTTTCTATAGAAACAGTACGTATATTGGAGGAATAGGATATAGTGGGAAATGCTAAAGGTGGTATTTTATGAAACTTGGGGAATCGAGTGCGCTTAGCGGCTATGGGATTGCAGCGTACACCCACTCCCTCCCAAAAGTGAAATGGAGTGAGTGAGATACGCCAAAGCCTATTTCCCATCCATCTTATCGAGTAGGGTGTATAATGAGGTAAGGGAGGACTTTCATCCCGTTATACTTTCTTACTCACTATTCAATTTTAATCGTCAGATCCTGAAGGTGTCAACTGTCGGTTTGTTCTACTAGATACTCACTCTATTAGACGAAAGGTTGGCTGAAACACGTATGAATGTTAGATTACATTATGTGTACAGCGAACAAGTTTATAGACTTGGAAAATACCTAGTTGATGATTTAATCGCAATAGATCCGGCTCCGAATCTCGTTCTCCGAAGAGTAACGGTATACCTTTAACGATACCATCAGAGCGTTCTGGCGTGAAAACTACATCGGAAAACGTACGAATGAAGGGTCTACATCTCACATCCATCCTACTCTTCCGAGTTACATTCAGATGGTACAAAAACAGGATTCAGCTTCATTGATATAATCTAAGATTTAAAAATTTAAAGTCACCGACATAACTCATTGAATCAGCATGTTGAAGTGGTAATGGACAGGTCATATTTGCCGCAGGACTTATAACCTACGGGGTAGACGAGTCCTCGAATAGAGACCACGAACCGGAATCATCGACGTGATGTGTCCATGTGAAGAAGTACGCTGGTGATGGTTGGATGAGAAGAACCGAAGATCGTGTGCGGTAGCGAGCCTTTTAATTAAGGTCTATATACAGCAGTGGAGAGACAGGCTGATGGTATGGTGTGGTTACTATCATCATCATCATCTCAGCCCTTGGACGTCCACTGCTGGACATAGGCCTCCCCCATTGTCCGCCATTTAGACCTATCAGCAGCGACCTGCGTGGTTACTATAAATTTGGTAAAATAAAGCGTAAAAAGTGCCCACAGAGAAGGCAGGTGTCTTGTGCTCACTACCACTAAGGTTGTATAGAAGGTTTTACGAAAAAGGTTTGTCTTTTAAAGAAAGTTCTCTATGGTTTGAAACAGGATAGAATAGAAATCTAATATTTTGCACAGTAATTTTCTAAGTCTATGGGATAGAAGCTTGAATAAAACGGTGAATAAAGTTTTAGGAATATATTTGGAGAAATGGTTAGGAAAATCAGGAGCGACAGAATAGGGTGGAATAAGAATGGGCTCTGGCATATCTCACTCTATAGAATATAGAACACTCACTAGACTCACTATAGAAACAGTACGTATATTGGGGGAATAGGATAAAGTGGGAAATGCTAAAGGTGGTATTTTGTGAAACTTGGGCAGTCTAGTGCGCTTAGTGTGTTGTGTTGTGTCTGTAATAAACTGTGTTGTGTTTATTTGAAGCGAAATTTTCGTTGTGTTTCATAATAATAAGGAAGAAAAGGGAACATATCAAAACCTAATATTTTTTGGCTTGTATTTAAACGGGCATCAAAAAAATAGTAAATGGGCAGCAAATCATGATCAACAAATCAAAATATTTCGGAATCACTGCAAAAAATAATTTTAAATTACTAAGAACAATAAACGTTTAAATTTGCTGCCACATTCAGTATTTTTGCTGGTCATCTCATTATTCCCTTTTTTTTCAGATAAAAATCAGGGTAAGCGGGACAGATTTTGGACATGAGATTCAGGATTGAAAATGGGTGCATCAAATTGGATCATAGCAATATAACTTTTAAAATTTTTGCGTTTTGTACACATTTTATTTTCTAAATCATGTCTGGACACGTATATAAAGATATTTGTTTACCTTTTACTACTAATGGACGTTTCGGCGCCGGCACGGGTTACACCAGCCGTGGTTACGAGTTGACTGAACAGGCGGGTAGTCCAGGATGGGAGCTGCGAGTAGTTTTATCAACTACCCACATTGAATCCTCACATTCGGAAAGACTGTGACACGCTACACTAACAATGTCGGCGGACGTATTCGACGGTAAATGGCAAGGTTTGAATTTGTTAATCACAGAATTCCACGTGGACGACAGTTTATATCCATCTTCTTGATTGAAATTGTTATATTTCTTAATTTCAGTCGCTTCAATTACAATCCTGGGATAATAGTGACGTTAATTAAAAAGGATTTTGGGAGTGTAGAGTTCTCTATTCAGTGATTAATTCCAGCATTGATAATGTGGTCGGCTATTGCTGAATTACCAGTTTGGCGATTTCTTGCAGCTGCGATGGTTCCTTGATTCTTTCCGCAACTGTACGTGTAGTTTGGCCTATATAGGAATTACCACAGCTGCAGTCTGGTAATACCTGGCGTCTGGTAAGGTATAACGTCCTTGGGTGTGCGTAGATTTTCCGCTAGTTTAGAGGACGAAGTATATACAGACTTAATGGAGTATCTTCTCAATACTGTTTCAATTCTGTCCGTTACTCCTTTCACGTATCGCATAAATGCTGGCTGTCTGTTAACCTCAGGATGTTTCTCCCTCTGATTGCGCCTTGGTTGCCTTTCAGGCGATTTGTACCGTTTGAGTACCTCCTAAACATGTAATAATTAGTATTTTATACATATGTTCAGGGTCACAGAGGTGATACGCTCTTTTGTTTAACCTAGTAACGACGGATTGCAGGTATCAAGAATGATGATGTGAGGAGGCATGCAGGTATCCGTCAGTGTGTGTTGACTTTCTATATACCTACAGTGTGATAACTCGATAAGGAACCGTCTTTTCTAACCATTATATTGACATCTAAGAAAACCCAAGTTCTGTCTTTTTCCATTTCATAGGTGAACCGCATTTTTGGATGAATGGAATTAAGGTGTTTAATTTAATGCTCTAGTAAGAGAGTCAAAAAGCTGTCGTGGGAAACATGAAATCAGATGTTACTCTTATCCCATTATACACTCTAGTACGTGGGACAGGGATTATATAAGGGAGAGCTGGGATTGATATTAATGGGGTGAGAACGATCTGGTTTGAGGGTAGGTTGGAGAAGGGATGTAACAAGGCGGGAGAAATGGGCAGTATTGGATTGGGTGAGATGGGATGGGAAAGACCACGCGAACAAAGTCGTGGGCACAACTAGTAATTATTAAAACAATATAACGAAATTATACTAATTTAATTGCATATAAATTATATAGAATATTTTTTTTATAATGTCATACATTTCGATTTTTATAGTTCGGTTTAAAAACAATGGTCGAGGAATACGTATTGTAGATGTTCCTCGATCCAAGAAATGCTAGCTAACATAGTAGCTAACATAGTCCGTATAGACGAATTACAATCTTCTAGTATCAAGCCTCCAATTTTCCTTTCCTGAAAAACAAAATGATTGAATATGCAACGATTGTGAAAATGATACATAATGTTTTGAGTCTTGATGTGGAAAACAGCGGAAAAAACAATAAAAGAAATTAACAAATCTTCTGAAAATATGATAGTTTTAGTGTACTTGAAATTAATGTTTCTTGGTATAATTGACAACTAGACAGCAACGTAAACTCGTATTAAAACAATCAAATTTCATCAGAGAATAACGCAAGTAGGTAGATATGAGAGATCGTCAAGGTTGATTTTTTTGGCCAAGGGTTAATAGAGACAATGGCGGATAGCCCCTCGGGATGCATACATACTACCTTACTAATATATAAAAATTAAACGATGTCGGTTTGTTTGAAACGATTTTACGCATCAACGGGTGTATGAATCGTGCTGAAATCTTGCATCGACCTTCCTTGGGACCACGGAAAGTTACTCATAGGCTGCATTTATTGTTTGGAAAGTAAATGATTGCTACGGGATAAAGGAAATTCCGCGGGTTATCCTACGGGGGCGTAGGATAGTCTAATAAATATATTATCGAGATTCGAAATAAACTGAATGACTCCTTAATTCAGGCACAGAAGCCAGAAATAGAACCAATTGGAGGAGAATTGTCGCGGGGTCCAAGACCCACAATGGCTTGCAGCGCAGCTGAAAATAAGTATGTATATCCGCCATATCCTATGACTTGTACTAATCTGACCCTGGGTATTTCACCTGCAGCAAGGGGTGATTACCCCTTCATTGCTTCCCTTGTGGATTCTAATGCATGACTCTATTACACTAGATGTCAATATAGCACTGCATCCTTGGAATACAATGTCTCTTGGATCCAAATATAACATAATATTGAACATCCACAACATAGGATTTCACCCCTACAGCGATATTACATACTTTTTGCGGCTTTGTACCTTTTTTGTTTTTCTTAGTATGTATTTTTGCACTACCCATTAACAATGTTTACAAAAGCTAAACAAAGTTGCTTGTTCTTGACTCAACATTTTTAAAGACAATATACCTACAGATAATTGTCCTACAGACCTAATTAAAAAATGAAAACTGCGAAAGGCGTCTAGTTCTAGATAAGTAGGTATACGTTATTTAGCTGATTTGTTTCATAGATTTATGAATGAAATATATATGTATATAATATTATTCAGACAAACTGTTAGACGAAATGTACTTAATTTGATTAGTAACAGGAAATTGTTGTAATATTTATTTCTTTTATATAAAGAATAGAAACGTGGCAGGCGAGCACAGTCCATCTGGCGGTAAGTGGATACTGTCGCTCATGGACATCCGCTATATAGATATGTCATCAATCAAAAATGACAAACGCTGCCACGTTCAACCACCGATTTACGGAGCTTCAGGACACCTATCTTTAGATATATAAACAAAATTGTTGGGAATGGTAGAAACATGTAAAAAGTTGTAGGAATATTCTAAAATCATAATAATATCTAATATGTCGTTTACGCTGGTTTTCCCAATAAAATTGTCGGTATAGAAGTATTTTAAAATATATTTTAGGCATATTATATAAGGTGGATGGATATATACTTTCCTTCACCGATGTTAAATTTTGTTGCATATTTATGTTAAGTTAGCACCTAATGTTAAGTTTTATATTTTGTCGTAGTCAACTAGCTTTAATTTAGCAAATCATGGAAAGTCTATAATCGTCTAGTCAAGAGCAGTCAGACAGCTTGCTAAGATTTTTTCTTATACAGTGGCTAAAATTTTTACTTTCATTTTTTTAAATTTTTGTTTGTAATCTTAGCGTGAGACGCCCTCCGGTCAGATGAACTGACAGACTTAACGCGGCCGGTAGAAGCTAGACGAAGAGAGTAGAAGTCCGTTTGTGACGGTGGGCCTTGAGAGAGACTTCCATTCAATAATACAGGTATAATAAGTTATTACGTTATCTGGCTGCTATTAATGAAGTATCTAGACTCACCAGGAAACGTTATATTACAATAAATGGCTACAACATATACAAAAATAACACCTCACTTCTGCGTTTATTACTAAGCCGTTAATTTCATCTGTTAGTACGTAGGCATTATGACGTAATGTTATTATTATAAATTAACATATGTACATATGTTCACGCGGGTCTTCCGTAAGGAAAGACGAAGACCAAAAGATTACGATTTGCCTTAACATTGATACAGTTATCTCTTACTTACCGTTTCCAAGGATTCGGCAAATGTACTTTATATGGTGACTATCTTTGCATTATTTCACATTTTATTAAGTTTGTCCAAAGTTGCTAATAATGCATAGATTTCTTCATACAGATCTTTCTTCTTTTGAATATTACAAACACAGGATGACAAAGCCGCTACCACAAGCCATTTTATGTACACAGGCATTTTATGTATTTAGACATGTTATATGATACTTTACTATAGAATAATTAATGACACATTGTAAATCCAAAAGGTACCTTGCTTGCGGATTTACTCTTACTTTCTTCTTACATGGAAATTACCTCAAAAACATTTTTTGTTCAAAAAATAACTCAATACTGCCAACACCGGGGTTAATCAAAACTCATAGACTTTGTGACCAATTTATTGATAACCAAACTTAACTTCTATTACATTCCCAAACTAATTACACCATAGTAAATACATTAAAAATGTTGATTTTTCTATCATCAGTGGTGATACTAAATTTCTAAGAGAACGATTAGACATGAAAATAACAAAGTATACTCGTATATATTGCAAAATCTAAAACCGATGGGATATACATATTCTCCAGTGATTTGACGATTCAAAGATAAAAAAAAATCTCCAGTATGAATGGGAAGACCAGAAGAAAATGTGTGATGGTGAGCCTTTAAAGAAGTTTATATCAATTATTATTGGAGAAACACAGGCTATGGTAATGTGGTTGGTTTTAATACTGAAGATAGAAAAATCCTTCAGAACAAAATTATACCTTTATTTAATGCAGCCTCCCTTTAAGCATATACACAGCCGGATAACATACATCCTGTTAATAATAATGGTAAAGAAAACGTTATCTTAAATTGATTCATGCGATTTGTAACCGTTATTAAATATCTTTGGTGTGGTTCGTATTATAGCGTGCAAAAGAGAAGAATATCAGCGAGTGTATAGAATAGAAAGAATCAAGTATTAGAATTGTATCATTAACTACAGTATTTAAGTAACAACATATTGAGACAGCACGTTTTGAAGTCACTGAAAAATATCATAATAATATTGTGAACAGCTATGAAAAACTGTTGTTATTTTTAAAAACACTAATTTTAGCTATCTCTTTCATTATTTATAAAAGTAAAAGAGACAAGTAAAATTAAGGCCAATAAAAGTAAAAACTGATTTAAAATTAACGGTACCCATATGGATATTGTTTATAGTAAGATGCTCTCAAAATATCTTTATAGTAAATATAAAGGAAACGGTGAAAGTGAAAGCAAGAATGAACAATTACTGTTTCTTGTACTTTTTAAGAGCTTTTCTGCGGTTATTCTCCATGGTTCTCGTGACGAGCCAGACTGCGAAGTTCCCGGTCACTTTATGGAGGAAGTTGATGAAACTAGTGAAAAAACCGTGAGGCAAGTATCCTGTAGTATTAGAGACGGTTCCGACTAAACTGATAGCGGATTTGACGAAAGTCTTCGCGGTGGGAGCAAAAACAGTGCTGCGTCGGATTCCAGACATATTCGAGCAAACAAAGCCGGGCAGAATACATTGAACTATGATGCCTTTTTTACTGTACTCCATTTCTAAGCCTTCTGTGAACTTGTCGACGTATGCCTGCAAAGAAATGCACAATTTAAACCATTTTTCCATCTCATGAAGGCCCTGGGGAATATTTTTTATTCTATTTTATTTTTATGTTTACTTGGAAAACTAAGAGTTAAGACGGATAGACAACTAAAACCTAATAAGTAATAATTATGATTGATGAACACTAATATGTAGATCACAAAAGTCTCGAACCAGATTTTTACTAGAATTCGTAAGATCGTAACTAGATTCGTAACTTATGCGTTTAATTAAATATGCTTGAATGATTTCATTAAAATCTTCAGTATTTTCCGTGAGATTTGAAAATAAATGTTATATTCATTTTAATTAAGGCTAGCCCGTAGCTAAGATAATAAAATTATCTTAAAGAGATTATCGAACGAAGAATCTGGAAAACATAAACTGTTAACAACAAAATTAGATTAGTAAGACAGTGTTTACTTTAAACATACCGTTTAAAAAACTATGCAGAACTTTTATCAAAGGCGCGATCTTTGTTAAAAATCACAAAAGAATAGCTTAATTAAAGTGTGTCCCAGTTTAGAATAAAGTGACTCAGCGTCTAGGGAGAAAAGTGCAGTTACTTGGTTTCACTAACTGAATACGAGGTATGTTATTAGTCTTTTGTTTTTTATAATTATTCTTTACACAAATGCGGTGTCTATTTTTATTAAGAAAACAAAACGTTTCCACTTTCTATGAGAATAAAATATGGTAGAAACTGTACGACGTTTTGAGAATCTAAACGTGTTCCACTATATATACAAGTTGAAGTGGTTGAGTTACTGTCAAGCACTTCAAGAGTGGACATTTATTAAAAAAAAAAATAGTGCAGAGTGCCCAAAAATAATTGGAAAGCAGAGCAGGCGCGTAACATAAAGAAAATGGAAATTGGGTAGATAGAAATGGATCTCCAAATTATTGCTCCGCAAAACAACACAAAGAATGCGCTAGATCTGTCTGGAGAAGACATTAGAGAAGATTATGATCCCACAGAGCGTTGTACAGCTGCTGTTGATGATGATGGTCATGTTTCTAGTATAAACGCGGTTGTAAGTGGATTTGGACACAGTTGTTGTAAACAGATGTAAAGTTTACATATAAACAAAAAAGCCTGTCTTTATAATATTGGAATAGATATGGATTCAATATAACAACAACTTACAACGTTTGTATTGCATTAATTGCAAAATTATTCTTACCTTAGACGCAGCATAAACAGTGAGCAGAGGGCTTGGTATCATTGAAGAGGCTGATCCGATGTTGATCACCACACCCTTTTCTCTCTTCACCATTCCGGGTAGTACCAGTCCTGTCATGCGGGTAACGGATACAACGTTTGCCTTTATAAGAGAGGTCATCATCTTCTCCCTGTGGACAAAATTTCGTACATTTTCGTAAGTAGGTTATTTTAAAAGGTTTAGAAGTGCTATTTGTTCACGACCGGTGACTCTTGAAAGGCCACTAGGGCCACAAGAATTTAGCCATTTCGAAAAAAAAGGTGCTATTTGTGTTTTAATAGGATCTAAAATATTGTACATTGCAATTGAATGTACAATATCTTTAGTGAATGTATATCTTTAGTGTGACTTCGCGCTTGGGGATGACAATTCTTGGGAGTTTTGTAGGGGGAGAGTGCATGCTGCATTCCCACAGCCGCTGGGCGCAATCGACTGGCCACGTTACCCCTGTCTCAAAGAAGACTACCTTGAAATGTACTGCATTTCCTACTTTATCGTATATAGCCAACGTACGTACGTGTTTCAGTAGTGAGTGAGATATACCAGAGCCCATTCCCATCTCATCCTACATGCCGTCCATAGACATTCACGATACATGCCAACATCAGTCCAGAATTACAAACGTTGGTACACCTCCGGATGCGCTGCCTACCTTTGCTGACTAAGGAATGGATTGGGAGAAACGGTTAGCAAAATTAGCGGTTAGCAGTTAGCAAATAGGATGGGAACGAGATCCGGCATATACGAGTATCACTCACTACATTTCACGGTAGTCTTGTGTGAGAGAGGCTTCAGTGGGCTCAACGACTGTGGAATTGCAGTGTGGAACATTTCTTTAATTTACTTACAGTGTCGCTTACCTACTGCCAATTTTAAAGCGAAAACCATATTTATTTATTCGCGGAGTATGGTGTTTGATTAAATATACTAGTACAAATATTCGATATTTTTTCTTAAATTAAGGGCTTGTATATATTATTAAATCATTAATAAACTATTAATAAGGCCAGTGTTGTTTTCTCTCAAGGTTGAGTCATTTGTAAGTCTCGTTATAAGTCAATCAAGCGACACGTTTTGTCTAGTTAATTAGTGTAATTCGGTAACCTAATTGATTTACTTCAGACAGTACAATAGTAAATCACTAAGTCTGTTTAATGTACACGTAATTTGTCCTCTATAAGAGACCGTATACTCTAAAGTGAATTGTCTCAATGAGATTATGAACATTACATGTTGACATTATGTACTCGAGATCTTGTCTAGATACAGAATATATTGTATGTAAAATTGAATTTTGCAACAATAATATTAGAAGGGGCTTTTGGCGGGAACTCGAGAAGCGAAGTCGAGTTTTTGTTTGATTATTATAATAAAAATTCTGTATTGTGGGTTTTGTGGTTTAATAGTGATAGATTATTATTAAACTTCAAAAGCTTTTTGTTGGTAATGTTGTGCGTAAATCAAATAAAAACCTAAGATTGCATTTTCCGTATTTTTTCAAGGAGTCCAACTCTTCTGTCCTCAGTAAAACTACTGTCACTTTGCTAATGACTCTCTTATTTAGACTGAACACTGGACATTTATGAGATGTGTTTTAAATTGTTAATTGCGAAAAATACTCTACACTGGCACAATGTGCTAATTGCACTATTTCCACATAGGAAAAGAATCATAAAACTATATTAGCAAATAAACTAGGGTTTAATTTCCCAAGCCTGAGACCATGAGATCTGCTCATGATTTTGGGTTAACTGACAGTATTACAGTTCTACAGAAATAGTGTAAAATATTACATTAAAACTAAAAAATATTTATTACATTAAAAATAAACAATAAACAATTGGTGATTTAAGATTTGATTTTTTTTTTTGAAAATATGTTCATTTTTGTTGTTTATATGTAGCATATTGGTAAAATCGCATGAAAATATAATTTATTCAAAAAAGTTTCATCAAACTTTCGTGTCAATTATGTGAAATCTTACACTTTACAGCCTGTATATGAATGTTCTAATGTCTGAAAACTCTCTAATATCGAGTTGGATCATTAAGCAAGACAAGCCATTAGTGGCGATGTCAGGAACAGTGATTATATTAATTCTAACAAACAGGTCAGGCATCGTAAAACTCCTGGGAGTAAAGACATTAAGGGCCTTCCTTACTATAAGTCAGTAATACTTTCATCAGAAAATATAAGTATCAGAAAGTCAGTATCAGCTGGATTAAATTGGCAGATTCTTGACATATAATTCATCCATAAAATTGATAATAGTTACTTTATCAGGTGGTGAGAAATGTCCTTTGTTACATAGTTTTACTAAGAATTAAAAACATAACATATTGTGTGTGTCTAAAAAGGCTTCTCAAAGGGGTTGCAATTGAAATACGGATATCTATTGCACATAGAATAAACAAACAAAGACAGTAAAATCAACGGTAAGCCACAAACAATATTGATGTATGTAGGAAATAACGTGATTCTTATTCACTTTGTACAGATTTAGGTTCAGTTAAATGAACTGTGGTCACGACAAGTGTGACTTGACGTGAGTTTTTTCAATAATAGAATGACAAATAATGACGGGAGTTCATTAATATGCGACAATTACAGTTTATCATTAGACGAAATAATTCTTTGTTTTATAATATTTGATAATAAAAATTAATAATTAATTCATAAGATTTAATTTCAATATTTTTTTTATTTATTTAAAAAAATGCATTTAGTACAAAAAGGCAATCTTAATGTTTTAGAGGTATCAATGACCAGCCAACCTTTGGGTTGAGCAGAGAAGCACATTGAGTTGCGATGAAAGATATCGATGCGATAACTTAAATGATAATTAGTAAATATTTTAACACAATATCTTATAAGTTATAATAGATAACACAGATTATCACAACTACTCGTATATACATATAATACAACTACATAGAATTGCAAATTAAATAATTGATTTTGTAAGAAATATACGCAATAAATTATGCCCTAGTTAGTTCGATAGTATTCATAAATTAATTCGATGTTCTGCCTCATATAGGCGTGCAAAAATTAAAGTAATATAATATATATGTATGTATATATATTACTAAATTAATATTTACACAGTTCTCGTGCCTACATACATTTTTCAATAAATAGATTAAAAGCAATTAAAAAGTAATCTTTTCAAACCTCTATAATACATATGTAATGGCAAACATATTGTATGTTGCCATTGATCATAGTTCACGTTCCCGTGCACTCCCGGGAGCGTCGTATTCCACGTGTCAGTTTCATTGCAACGTTTTATTGTTTCGCAATAGCACGTTTTATACTTTATTGGGGATCGGACACGTTTCAGGACATTGGTAAAGTTGGTTACATTGATAGTAACATAGTAGATAACATGACCGTTACGCACCGTTATGAATACCAGTCGTCTCTTCGCGTGAGTGTCGTAAACGGCGACTAACGGCTAACAAGGCCTCTCTCTGTGGATCCGCCAACCTGCTTGGTCAGTGAGGGGTTTTAAAGCCACACATCCCTCGTGCACAGGACAATGTGCGTGAGAAGACCCATATCCAACAGTAGACGATAAAAGAGCCCGGTCACGGTATATGTAGATAATATAACTTTTTAAACTTTCGCATTTTGTACACATTTTATATTGTGGATAGAACTTTGCTCTTCAAAAATCCTCTCCACTAAACGTCACATTATCCCAGGATCGAACGTGAAGCGATTGAAATTAAGAAATATAAAATGTTCAATAGGGAAGATGGTTATAACCTGACCTCCACGTGGAATCCAGTCATTAAAAAACTTAAACCTTGCGATTTACTGTCGAATACGTCTGCGTACATTGTTAGAATAGTATGTGAAGATCAAATGTGGGTAGTTAATAAAACTGCTCGCAGCTTCCATCTTGGACTACCCGCCTCTTCATTCAACTTGTGATCACGGCTGGTGTAAACCGTGGCGAAACGTCGAGTAGAAGAAATAAAAGGTAAACAAAAACCTGTAATTTTACGCGTTCAGACTCGATTTACAATATAAAATGAGTAGATAACATGGCAAGGCAACGTATTATGATTATTATTATTATTACGTATTAACATATTATTATCTTACCGCGCAATATCAGCCTGTAGGGAACCAACACCACCTTTGGTTGTCGCGCTGGTCATTTTAGTTCGGGACTTCATTCCTTTTAGGGTTATAAATAGAGTTGCCAATCGTCTCGCGAGAGCCGAGACGTACTGTTTCTAGGACCGTAGAAACAGGTTGAATTAGACCGACAATGACTAGGACCTAAGAAACTAGGAGTAAGAAACTAGGACCGACCAATGACGAATTGTCATTGGTCGATTTCGGCGATATATGACTTATTTAGCACCACCCAGAGGAGACGTGTACTGAGACCTTCCCTCCACTAATGCGAGCAAAAGTTACTTACAGGTAGTAATGTTAATTTACTAACGCGTAAGCCATCTGTAACCTCAGAGGGCTGTGAATACGTCATCAATCTTTAGCTTTGCTTCAATTAAGACCGCAGAAGGTATCACTTCATCTTGTTATACTATCGAAACTAAATTACAGCGTAACTAACACTAACTTATTACTTAGTCATATAACCAATGATAGGAAGAGGTAGGGAGAGCTTATTAAAGATTATATCAAGATCTGATCTTGGGGATCTGTTTTAATGACATTTGTAGGTAAATATTAGACTAATGTTGGCATGTATCGCGGATATTTATGGGCGATAGTATCCACTTACCATCAGGGGGACTGTATGCTCGTCAGCCGCCTTCGTCCATAAAAATATATATCCATATATTAATTAAAAGGCCCCCTAGACAATCAATGTTTTTGATAGTTTAGTAATTGTACTGAAACTTGTTTTGGTGAAAGGTGCGATTCAATAGAATTCTGTAATGAGCAGTAGTCGGGGTTAGGTAGTGTGATTTTGGGATTTGCGGTAAGAAAAATTAATATGGACATTCTCTTTTTTCGGGAATTATATTCTCGGGTGTCATATTGACATTCGTGCATCAAATCTAGAACTTTAAACTAAGATTAAAGTAGAGTCAATTTAATAGGCCACTTTTGACAAGTGTTAAACTGGTTGTCATAGTGAGGTAATCTAACAGAAATTATCGATTAAAGACAAAAATCGATATATAAGTCGTAATATTAGTGAATCGATTTTAGTGTTCATAAAAAAATAATTCTCCAGTAATATTTTTAGAGTATACACAGCATTAGAAACCTTCTACACCACATTCCACATGACCTCAAAGTTAAGTGTAATTATGGGAAATACAATGAAACCAGTTTATATATGTAATCAATTATTATTTATTAGTTGGAACTGCTATCGTTGCTATTATTATCAATTCTTAAATCACATTAAAAATCTCCATTATATTTTTTTTGTTTTTTCTACTACTTTCTTCCAATCATCTTTGGAAACATTTGTACACGCAGTTTTTATTAAAAATGATATTGCACCAGAAAATAAGTCTGCTTTTTTAATGAACATAAATGTTTTTTTTCTAGATGGATACTCTTTTCACAATAATAAATAACCATAAATGTGGTTGCGAATTGTATCGCAATTAAAACTATCGACATAGACAACTGTCATAATTCTTTTCCTTTTCTTCCTTTTAATTTCAGATATAGTTTTAATATATTAAATGAGGTATAGATATATTAATTTAATTATATATATATTTTTAATGTATTTACTAATTAATAATTGTATTTATTTAAATTATGTCAATTATTTAATAATTTTATTGTTCCCTTAATTTCTTTATTTATCGTAACGGTAATTTTCTTCGATATTCCTTTCTCTCTACAAGTTACTTCGATTATAAAGATCACATCCCTATTATTAAAAAAGAAAAAATGTATACAGGCGTAACCTTGTAGTGGGGTTCGAATTTCTTGAAATATAAATTGATAATGATGTTTAGCAACCAAATTAACCTTCGAACTTATTAAATTTGATATAAAAAGACAAGTTTATATTTTTTTTTATTAAAAATGTTGCATATTTTTAGTGTTCAGTAATGCATTTATAAACTTAATGCAAAGTTATATCGTCACAAAGTCAATGAAATGTCAAAAGTGGCCTATTAAATTGACTCTACTGTAGTCCCGGTTAGTTTCGAAACAGTTCGTCTTTTTAAACGATAAGTTTACTTGGCATGGAAGGTTTAAGAAACATATTACAAAGTCTTCTAAAATAATTTACTTTCCTATCCAGCCATTTACAAATATACTTCTTTCTTAAGACATTAAATAGTTTTACTCTATTCTAGACTCTAGACCTACAATAAAGTTGTACAATAATCTCATTACTAATGATTTATTGTCGGTCTAGGGACCGCCTAAACATGTGCACAACATGAATAGAAACATACTTAGGCTAGATTGTGACTTTATGATAAAAAGAAAACTGGATTTTAAAAACTACAGAAGCTAAAAAGGCAATATAAAAGGTCAAAACAAATTATATGATTGCCTAACCGCAATTTCTTTTAAATTCGGTTATCAGAATTTAAATCATATAAGAACTCTTCTCTCGCCTAGTTCATTTACATTACTTTGTCATCTACGAAGATTTCGGCAATCAAATCAACACTCATATGCTCGCATTTCGCATCGCGAGAAATCACGATGCTCCGCAAATCGAATTCATACATTATAATATACTTCGGAATCCAGAATCCCCATATAAATATACGATATTATAGAGTGGGAAATGGCTGGGATGCTTCACAAATAATCCCCGCTCGATAAAACGACGATAGTTCGAATAATATTTCAAATCGGCACTTATTTCACACGGCTCCAATAGCGGAGCACCTGCTGCCTTTGAAAATCGCTTCCGTATATAAGGTGTGGTTTGCCGCGTTCAATTTCAACAGTTGAGAACATTTCGAATGGAATTTTAGCTGAAGAAGTCGTAGCAACAGCAATTGAAATGGGAATGGGTTTCAATTTTAAAAGATAACACTGAAATACCAAAAGCAGTAAGTGATGTAGACTGGAGGAGGGAGACTTACTGGTTACGATTAAGAAATAGGACACATTGTATTAACGGTATCTAATTTCTAACTGACAAAGGTTTTGTACAGGAGAAGGGCTCATACTATGTATACCTGTATGTGGGCTGACAGTTTCCGAGACATATAAGGTGAAAAATATCGATTTTTAACTAATAATGCAATCTTATAGACTGCATATAGTCTTATATACTTTAGATTCATATAAGAAACTTTGCTAAATCTCAAACCAAAGTGTTAAAAATTATAAATAAACACTGCATCGAGAAGGGCCCATATGTTCGAAATTCTGCAAATTATTTACTGCATGAAACTCATTTAGCGCTAGACCATCGAGCGTTCAAAGCTCGTTTTTACAACACCTATACTGGAGCGTAAACTATCTAGTCCCATACTTAATTAACATTCAATTGAAGTAATATTTTTACAAATAGGTTAGAATTTGCGTGAGGATTTGGATACAATCTCATTTTGTATGCCATTCAGTCAACTCCAACGCCCACTAGTAAAATTGACGATGTGTTACACATACGTGATCCTACTCGTAATTTTAATATCAAAGGATTTAAAATTTGTATTATTTTAGACTCTTTTGACCGTAATAAATCATATTTTCATCCGGTCAAGCTGATACTTTAAGCAAGAAACGGTAGTTCCCATTTGTTCTATAGTTAGTTAGTCTATAGTTAGTTCTATAGTTAGTTCTATGTTCTATAGTCCCATTGTTAGGTACTGTGACGTCATAGAACTGTCATTTATAATTTTTTGTCCCATTATAGAACAATGTATTAATAGAACGATACACGATACACGATACAATTACACGATAGAACAAATGAATTAATAACTGTCCTGCTAGTTCAATAAAACTAAAAATGTTTTAGTTTAATTATGAAAACTAGAATATCTTCTTGTTCACCACCTAGGTACTGGCTGGTTATGGATCTAAAACGACTCATAGAACGAATAGGACAAAAAGTCTTAATAGCTCTACAGAACTACTGGGACAATTATTATTTCATATATTCTATCATGTTACAATTGGGACAAAACAGTCTTAAAAGTTCTATGACGTCACAGTTCTATAGAACTTCCCCCTGTAACGCAACCGTGTTTAGGGTGATTTCCTATTACGCTTTTAGGTCCGATTATCAAGACTGATCCGGGTATTATGTTGGTTAATGAAATCAAAATGAATGTTTTAATCAACGTCTGAAATGCTGAAGTTGTCTTCAGCGAAGTTTTTATTTTTCACGGGACTGATAAAATAAAATGAGGAAAAAATTTATTTGGCACAATGTGGGTTTAGAAAACATAAAAAGTAAAATTTGTATTTTATAAAACAGTAACAATATTAATTATGACAGATGTCGCTGTATCTTCTCTTCCGAATAAAGCCTTGCAACAACATGGAGGCATTTTAATTTGATACTGCCAAAATATTCATAAAATGAGCATTAAGGGTTCAACGGTGGGTACTTATACAAGTAATAATAATAATAAATACTCTTTACTGCATACAAATAGTTATTACATGTGCACAAATAATAAATGACAGAATACAATAGGCGACCTTATCGCTAAGGCGAGCTCTTCCAGGCCACCTTAGGATAGAGAAAAATAAAAGGGATATAGGTAGTGCAAAAGGACCGAAATCCACAGATGGATCATGTTCAATATATACTTATCGACAATAAATATAGTATAATAAAGACATATAATAATAAATAACTTAATAATATATAAATACATACACACATATCTACATGTACACTGCACACAGTATCAGTTCGCAAATAAGATTAAAGTTAACTAACTAAATAGAAATCCAAAGGAAATAACTAATAGAATAATGATTTCTAATTTGCCTTTTAAAACTAGACAGCGACTAAGCACGTCTAATAACAACTGGTAAGGAGTTCCAAAGCTTAGCAGCCTGCACTGTGAAAGAGTTGGTAAAGAAATTTGAAGAATGTATAGGAAATTTAAGAAGTAAATTTTCAGAAGAACGTATGTACGTGGATTGTGAAGCAAAGAATTCAAAATGCTCTTTCAAATATTGTGGGGTCAAGGGATTAAAAAGTACAGAGTAGAGAAGTGAAAGTATATGCGTATTTCTGCGAAGTCGGATTGAAAGTCACTTGAGCTTATTGCGAAACTCGGAAACATGGTCATATTTACGCAGTCCAAATATGAACCGGATGCAAAGATTTTGGAGTCGCTCAAGTTCGTTGAGTTGGTCTTCCGTTAAGTCGAGATAACAGGTATCAGCATAGTCAAGTAAAGGGAAAAATAGAGATTGAACTAGCGCAATTTTAGTGTCTGTCGGGAAGGAATTCCCGTAAACGCTTCAAAGAGCATGTCGTGGCAAACATTTTCTTGCTCACTGCATCGATTTGAGGTCCCCAAGATAGGGTTCGATCTAGGGCTTCCAATCTCGGTATACCGATATCCCGAAATACCGAGATCCCGCATGATTTTTCAGTCCCGCTCACTGCGGGATTAGAAGTGCGGGATCCGCGGGATCAGCGGGATTGAAAATTATTACGGGCGAGTCCTTTCCCGAGCGCTATCGCTCGGACGGACACTGACGCAGGACGCTGCGCGCTGCCACG
Source organism: Sesia apiformis (assembly GCA_914767545.1). Classification (NCBI taxonomy): domain Eukaryota; kingdom Metazoa; phylum Arthropoda; class Insecta; order Lepidoptera; family Sesiidae; genus Sesia; species Sesia apiformis. Next base: position 6,508,791 of record OU611968.1, read on the forward strand.
CGCCGCGGTATTGCATACGGACGGCGCATGTGCGAAAACTGTCGGCTCGGCTGTGTTGCGCGCGGCGCGGTCGCCATTATTTACTTTGCTTTGATGATCGTTTGTTTGCTAATTTAATTATCTACAATTATTTCTTATTTATTGCTACTTCTACTTCAATACTAATTAAAAATAACTAAATATCGATTTGAACATGTCTAATTCAGATACAGTACGGTACAAAACATTTTCTTCTACTAATAAAATCTGGAAGTATTTTCATAAGTCTGAGGACAATCTAACTGCAAAGTGTTTGTTGTGCAAGGCTATTCTAAAGACTACAGCAAGATCTACGAAGGGACTACATGTTCATTTGAAAGCTAAACACGGAATCGAAGATTTATCTGTGAGTCAAGAAAGTTCGGATGCCACTAGTACCGGTGCTACCACAAGTACCACAACGGCATACACATCCACCGAGAAGACAGCGGATTTGCCTTCAGGTTCATTGCCAAAAAAAGCTAAGATCACATATCATTTTTCAGTTATTAAAGATAATAAAGGCTGTTCGATGGAGGAAAGAGTAGCCCGTATGGCGGCAAAAGATGGGCTTCCTTTAAGTGTTTTCGTGACATCAGCGGATTTACGAGAACTTTTTAAGAGTAAAGGACATGTTCTCCCTACTTCTTCAACCACTATTCGAATGATGATCATGAACTACGGTATGACCATTAAAAAGAAAATTATACGAGATCTCGCTGAATTAAAAAAACGTGACTACCGTTTTTCCCTAACGTTCGATGAATGGACGTCTATTGGCAACCGGAGATATATGAACATTAACATTCACACTTTCGCAAATGATCGTAATATGTTCTGGAATCTGGGACTTGTTAGAATTAATGGGAGTATGCCAGCTATAATATGTATTGAGATATTAAAGAAGAAGCTAAGTGAACACGATCTCGATTTAGATAAAGATATCGTTGCTGTAACAACGGACGGTGCGGCCGTAATGGTGAAGGTTGGAAAACTAATTATGCCTTTTCATCAACTCTGTTACGCCCATTGCCTGCAGTTGGGTATATTAGATGTTATATACAATAATAAAAAATCTGAGTCCGAAAATTCTAACGAAATCTGTGATGATGAGGAGACGGAAGAGGAAGTTGAAGAGGAGACCGAACAACATGGAGGTTTTATTATCTCACCATCCTCTAATGAAGAAGTTGAATTATCCCCAAATTTTAGAGAGCCAATCAAGAAGGTACGGAAAGTCGTCATTTTGTTTAAAGGCTCACCTACCAAAAATTACAAACTACAGGATTACGTGCAGAAGGAATTCGGAAGGAAAATTGAGTTGATAAGAGATTGTAAGACTAGATGGAGCAGTTTGTATAATATGATTGAATCTTTTAACAGACTGAAACTATGTGTTGCTAAAACTCTTATTGATATTGGACTTGGAACAAATAATGACTACTGCTTTTCAGAACATGAACTGGAATCACTTTCTGACTTGGAACGCACGCTTAAACCTGTAAAGTTGGCTGTAGAGGTTCTTTGCCGTCAAGACGCTAATCTTCTAACGGCGGAAACTACTTTGAAGTTTATGATTACTAAATTAAAAGAAAATCGTAACTCTACGCTGGGCAAAGAGTTAGCTGAATCTTTACGACGACGTATAACAGAAAGACGAACAGATATGACTGCAGTTCTAATTTACTTACAAAATCCAGTTGCCTACCATGCCTCTGAAGTTGATGAAACGTTCAGTTTGCCACCAAAAAGTGTGATTCGAAGGGACATTAAGAAGTTAGTCCAGAAGATGAAGTATAATGCATTATCCCTCAACCCAAGTTCCTCAACTGCGTCCAACGAAATCGATGATGATGAAGTGGCCCTTTCTGTTGTGGCTGAAAAGAATCTTCAGAGTCAAGTTGTTGATGCTGCTAACTTGGAAGAGAACGCGGCTACTCCAGTTTTGACATTACAAGAGGAACTAGAGCAAACTTTAAACTCCGCCATGACAAGTATTTGTCCATCGCCCGCTCGAATTCATCTAATCGAAACCATCATAAAGAAAGAGATGACTCTTTATGAATCAGGAGGGTCGATGGGTAAATATTTAACGTTAGCACACAATGCCCTAAAGTCTGTAGTACCTACAAGTGTAGAAGCTGAGCGGGCGTTCTCTGCTGCCGGTTATCTCACCAGCAAGATACGAAGTAGCTTGGCTGACGACACGTTGGGAATGTTGTGTTTCCTCCGAAAACACGTCCAAAATGTGAAGTGAATTTCCTGTAACTTCTTAATTTTTTTGTACTGGTCTAATAAATATTTAAAACTTTAAGCGTGCTTTGTTTTATTACTTACTTTTAACCACTTATATCGAAAAATGCGGGATCCCGTTATCCCGAGATCCCGCACCATTGAAAAATTTTGATCCCGCTTATACCGAGATCCCGCAAGGGCCTGCGGGATTGGAAGCCATAGTTCGATCTATAAGTATACCCAGATTTTTTACTTTGTCGCTATACGGAATACATGGACCATCAAAACATACGGCAGGGAGGTGTTGCCAATCAATTTTACTAACGAACTTAGAACTAACAACAATAATTACCTGAATCTTTGCAGGATTGACACGCAATCCATGTGATTTGCTCCATTCAAGGATGCGAATCAAGTCAGTGTTAATTACGTCTATTGGATTGTTGAGGTTATCCAACGTGGTTTGTATATAAATCTGTAAGTCGTCTGCGTAGAGATGGTAGGAGGAAGTAAGCTGATGGGTAGTAGAGTTTATGAAAATTGCAAATAGGAAAGGGAACAACACGCCACCTTGGGGTACGCCGGCAGATGTAGTGCTCTGGGAAGAGATGGTATCATCTAGGCGCACACGTTGCCGTCGCCCACACAAGTAACTACGAAACCAGTCTATCGTCTATGGAGATAAGTTAAGGGACCGTAATATATCTAATATGATATCGAAATCAACGGTATTAAAAGCATTACTGAAGTCAAGTAGGGTTAATAGTGTTAACTTTTTGTTTTCCATGTCCAGTAGTAGTTACATGAAGTAGTTACATCCCTTCTGCATTTACCGACGTCGTTATCTGAGCAAAAAGACTTTCCGGTCCGGTTATTTTTTATACGGACTTATTGACTGTCAAGATGAAATTTCATTATATTAAGATTTTGCTTAAATAGAAATGTGCCGATTTTTAAGATAAACATTAATACTCGTATGTTACTTTTAAGATTTCACTATAGTCTCAATATATGGGGAACTAGAACCGAAAACGAGGTTCGCTGTAATATTTTATTTTCCATTACAGTTCACCTGGTGGTATGTGGATACTATCGCACATGGACATCCACGATATATACCATCAGTGCAGAATAACGAAAATTGGCAAATCTCAGGATGCGCCGCCGCCTGCGGTATATGGATTTAACTATTTAACCAAGAATACTTACCAATCAGGCACATCCAAGAAGTACTCCGGGTACGCATAAGAGACGCCAACATTGTTGACGAGGGTACCAATTTCAAGATCGCCGATCTCCTTAGAGATATGTCCGAAAATATGATCGCCGTCGCTGAAGTCCGCTTGAACAATCTTTGTTGACACTTTGTAGTCCCTTTCTAGGATTGAAAAAAATGAATTTACTTAAAACTATCTGTAGTATTGACAAAAAAAAGAAAAGGAAAGAAAGAAAACTTTGGGGGAGAGTGCACGGTGCAATCCAACAGCCGCTGGGCGCACTCGACTGGCCTCGTTACCCCTCTCTCACAGAACACTGCCTTGAAATGAACTGCGTTTCCCACTTTATCATATTCCTCAATGTATGTACGTGTTTCGGTAGTGAGTGAGATATGCCAGAGCCCATTCCCATCCTATCCCTTCCCATGTCCACAACCCTTTCTCCAAATCCATTCTTTCATCAACAAAGGTAGGCAGCGCATCCGGGGACCAGTGTTGGCCTGTTTGGACTAGTGTTGGCATGTTTCGCCGATGTCTATGGGCGACAGTATCCACTTACCACCAGGTGGACTGTATGCTCGTCAGCCGACTTCTGTCTATAAAAAAAAAAAAAAGAAATTCTGATGGAGTAGTTTTTAAGACTAGTTCGAAAGACACAGAGACAGATAAACATACATAAAGTGAGATATCTTGTAGGCAATGTATACAGGTTTACTATAAAGTACCTGAAAAGTATTGAATTCTTGACGTCAAAACTTTTTTTCTACGAATTTTCTAGATAAAACATGCGGTCTAAAAATTCTGAAGTCTGTGATAAATTGATTACTCTGTTCTAATGGAAGTCATGGCACATACATCAGATATAACATATTTTGATATGTTCATAGCTAACCTTGGCAGAAGTCTTCTTGTTAGGTACACCCGGAAACAGCATAGAACTTTCTTCTCAAATCGTACATGTTCTAATACGTAATAAAATATTATAACTTTTGTATGAAAAAGTGTTAAATAGTAAGAAGTCAAAGAACAATAGTTCATTGTTTTAACGTCAGGAATTCGGTGTCTAAAGGTTATACAATACGAGTACTAAATAAGATAATTAATTTCTAAACATAGGTCTTTAGTTAGAATTAAAATTTTAAAAAGTGTTCTATTTTGTCAAGTTTAGGTTTCCATTTCACTTACCAATTTCTTCAGCAGTTGCTTTCAGCTTCACCATCGATCGACTGATTAGAACGATATCACAGCCGCGAGCAGCCAACTGCAACAAAAATCTTATTTTGTACACGAGATTTTTAAAGCTATTTTACATATTCGCAGCTTTAGATTAGTATACACTACATCCTTCCCGTGAGTGGCGTAAAGGGCAACTAGGGGCTACCAAAATCGCTACCCCAAGCCCTAAGGAACTACACAATATCTAAAAGAGTGGGCTCGCCAACACGCTTGGCCAGCATGGCGCTTTGAGACCATACACCCGTCATGCACGAGATAATGTGTATCAGGAGAGCTATGACCGACAGTAGACGAAGGGCTGGTAACCGTATATATTCGCGAAAGTAGATGGTATGGTAAATTATTTCTGCAAAATAAAATATAAATTTATGCAAGTAGAAAGATATTGCAGGATACAAACAGATTATCATTTAGTCGTACAACAATGTGAATATACTACCTATTATATTACGCATACAACGATAAATAACTATTCAGAGTACATATTTACTTATTTACGTTTATTGAAACATCCATAGTAAAAACAAACATATTCTTGTCGACGATTGTGAGACGTCAAACACTAATATTTGCTTTAATGCTCGAGCAATATTGTTTATAGCATACTAGTGTTTTCCCGTAGTTTTGTCCGTTTTGAACCCGATTTCCAAATCAATTAGTGTGCCTAGATGGGTATGTCTGAGCGACTTTAGATATATTCCAACAATAATATATCATTATCCCTTGATTTTAATCCTTGTCGGATACCCTTCCGGAATGAAAACGCTACACTGAAACCGCGTCAAAATTGATCTAGTAAATCCCGAGACTCGAGCGAACAAACAATCCGATAGACCTTGACCACAGACTGTAACTCACCGTGGCTCTGCCAGAAGTGGAGTAGACCAAAAAGTCTCCTATTATGAAACGCCAACTGGGACAAGGTGGTAAGGCGGTTGGGAATAGATTCACCTGCCTATAAAATTCACAATTGGGAATAAATAGATCACACACGCTTGCAAGATTTTTTCCTCACAAAATTAAATTTGAATAAAAACATATATTCTGGAAATCCGAAATGAAAATCATGGGTACAAAAATGAAAGGAAATTAGAGTTAGTAATTGCGAGGTTAGGGCGAACAGGCAATAAGGAAAGGAAGCATCACATACATGTTATCCACGACCTGATCTAACGAATTCACGAAATACCAATTCAGGTCTTTCTGCTACGCTACGATATGGGATTCATCACGAGAGATGAAAATAGTGCTTTACTAAAATATATTTATTTTGTAAAATGCGAAAATGTCTTGGTGTGAAAATGGTATGGCCTTTGTTGTGGCCAGTCCGTGATCAACGGTGCGGCTCCAAGTAAAAATCAGCGTAGCAGTTCACGCTGCGACATTGGACGTCATTTGGACGCGTCATTGCTGAGTTGGTGTCGATTGGAACAAAAGTTAATATTAATTTATTTTTATCTTCCGCTCAATTTATTGTGTCTAATTCGTTCTGTCTTACATGATCGGCAGTTCATTTACCACCATGCGTCTCCTTTTCTATTTACAAATAAAAAGGAAGACAAACAGACACATGGTCTTTTACATATGTACAGAAACGCTTAAATTAGGTATATTTATTGTTCACAACATATTTTATGTTAGACTCAAGGGTGTTTGTTTGTAATGGATTGGATGTTTGATTTATATGTATGAAAACTAATGACATATCTCTTAATGAACCATTGAACCAACCAAGTAATTTGAAATAATAAAAAAAAATGTTGTGACATCTGAAGCACTGGTCAAACGCACGCACGAGGACAACTTGTTCTGCGTTCGTGAACGAATAAATTACGGCGACTTTATTAATTTTCGTTGATATAACTGAATGAATAGTTTTGTCCAACAACATTAAATTTGCGGTTGGCGTTACCTAACCATTTTTTGTATAGTGAAGTAGGTGGACGAGCAAGCGGTACCACGTGATGGTAAGTGTTACCGCTGCTCATGGATACATTTAACATTAACATATTTATTATATATTTCATTTAACGGAGTTACCTATTAAACAGTTCTTAAACGCGTATGTTTTCCTTTTTTTATTTTACTCGGCGTTTCGGTTGGCCGTTCAACCATGGTCACGAGCTGACTAAAGAGTCGGAGATTTGGTTACCCGCATTGGTATTCATAATCCGGACAATGGCGGCATATTACATTACCATAAGACTAAATGATTCTGATCTTATGACCTTACAATATCTAAAGAAGGCGAAAAATCACAAGGTAAACTTTATTAAAATTAAATACCGGATTCTATGTTGAAAACAATTTGTATCCATCTTCTCGATTGAAATTTATTATTTTTCTTAGTTTTTATTGTTTAACGTCGAGTAAAATACATTATGTAGTAATTATAACATAATTTACTTGTAATCATAGGTAAATATACAAATCCTAAGTAAATGTTATAAAATCAGATCCACTACGATTTACCCGAGGGGTGTACAAATCTTTAGTTGTTACAAGTTACATTCATATCCTGTACATTACATTAAGGCCATATTCATGTAACTTCGCTTTTTACGTCACCCGACAAAAAATAATAAACATTGAAACAAGAAACAAAATAAGAGATATAATAATGTGGATAATATAGTCTGTGATTATAAATAATAATAATATTAATATCATATATGTAGTTACAAAGTCAAATAATTATAATTGTCAAGTGAAATAATAATAACTATAAAATGTCGGTCTACTTTACAATTTTGTTCTCCTTCTTAATGTTTTTTTCTTAGTAAGTATATTGTTATAATAAAATATTTGTTTTATACTACCAATATAGTGACTTTTTTATATTTAAAACATAAAAAAAATATTGATAAATAATAATTAATTGGTTCATTGGAATTAAATAACCGAATGACTAAAATAATATGTTAATTTCAGTAGTTAAATAAAAAAGCATTGAATACCTGTAGAAACAAATGTTTTTATTAAAATAAATTCTAACATCGGATGAAATTATTCCAAAATACAAACAAAGAAATTCAGCTTCGAATCCCTGTATTTTCATTTAAATTTTAAATTTTTAAATCGTTATTGCGACTGCTGCAGACTTCAGTTTTAAGCATATTTCAAAAGCATCCTAGGATTTAAGAAATGTATGGTATACCTGAATTATCTACCACGGTAGAACGGTAAGTAAGCTTTATACAGCAAGCAAGCAAATTGTAAATCACACACACGCACATGGAGGATTTCACATACGTGACAGTGCCATGCGGGAATAGGCATTCACGACGCGATTAGGACGCCGTTAGTTATAGTTTTCCTGTTTGTTACGATAAAAAATAGTATAAAACATTTATAATCAAAGTATTTGTCGAAATTCATTAACCTTCACTCAATTCGGTTTGCCAGTTAAGATGTATAGGCCAGTCAATAGAGATTTATAATTAGCAAAAAAGTTCCTCAGTCGGTAAACTGAATTTCTTTTTGTTTTTACGAGTCTATCAGTATTAAAGGAAAAACAAGTTTACGGTTGCACGCATTAAACCTATTTATTTTAAAAAATAGGTTGTAATATACAGTTTTTTGTGAATAACTCTTTGGCGTTGATTTCTTTTTAAATCTGATTACGCCAATCGAAAGAACGGCAAACACTGATGGAAAATGACACGTCTAAAGTGAACGTATTTCTAACTCCGATTTTATATATGAAAAGTAGATATATGAAACAAAAAAAATAGTTGAAATATTATGTATATGGTTTTCAAAGTTTAAAATGCATATTTTAAGAAGGTGTTAGTTGTTTTTTGCTAAAAATCAAAATTATAGTTTTCTCATACGAAATATAATAAAATGTCGTCGTTACAGAAAATTTATCTAATTTTAAACACGTGTAAACTAAAAATGTTTAAGCGTTGCATCTTTTTGAGGCTACTGTTTCATAAGTGTATTTAAGTATAATAAAATATATGTCATTTTAACAATAATTGTTTACATAAACAAATAGAAAAAATGTTTTTTCTCACTGCTTGACACATATGAAACATATAGGCATGAAAATTTGTATACCCTATATATTTGTATATTTATATTTGCATATGAATATTTTTGTGAATGCTGAAGACGATCTAAAGTCAAAATTAGAAAATTCAAAATGGCACCTTTAATATAGGGACAGAAATATCAAAAAAATAATATTTTGCTACCAATAATAATATGTAAATAAATACATTTTAGAAAATAATATAAAAATATTGATTTTATAATTGTTTTGAGCGACCTCGAAAACCGCGAAATTCATTGTTTTTGAATTTTCTAATTTTTACTTCAGAAACGCTTTATCGACCTCAAAAGCTCAGATAAACATCATTTTAAAAAATATAATTCCTTATTAATAATTAAATAGTTATTTTTTTAATATTTTTATGCCTGTATATTGAAGCCGCCATTTTTATTTACAATTTTTAGAATCTTGTTCGGCATCCACAAAACCCCCACATACAAATGTTCATGCCTATATTACATTTTATTTTATTTATTAGGTACAACAACAAATTTACAAACTTACAAACTTATTACAGACTCATTTTATAAAACATTTATAAGTTTGTAAATTCACGTAAAGTTAGTTATACATAACTTTAGCTATAATCATGCAGAATAGATAAACTATCTATCTAAAAGGAAAATATCTATCCAACAGAATTTTAAAACGGGCGTTATTTAGATAGAATATGTTAAATTCGTTTTCCAGATCGTTATAATAACGACATATTCTATAGAATGGATAAGAAACTAATATCTTTAATATATTTCGAGAAATTTAATTGTTTACTTATTTTGCATAAATTAAGTTTATTTCAAAATATAAATGTTAAGCGGAGTAATTCGAAGGGTACACTTTTATATTTGGACCATAAGAAATATGTTCCAAAGGTATAAAATTGAGAAAACTGAGAAACACATTAACATTAACTAATTCTTTCTCAGTGAATTCATTAACTGGGGAAGTTATTCCGAAATCTGGCATATTTTTGATCTCTATAGACCGGACTGGTAGATACTGTACCGAAACGTGTCCTCTGATGATAGGCCAAATACATTATGTAAAAGTTTCACAGTCGTTTAACGAACTATGGAGAGCTATCTACGCTCGAAGTTTCTTTGTGGAATAAAATCTAAAACAAAGACATACGCCAAAGAACGAAAGTCATCGACATAGCTTATAGAATCAGTAAGCTGAAGTGACAATGGGTAAAACCGACAACCGATGGGCTAGCGAGTCAGTCAATGGATACCACGCACCGGCATACTCAGTGTAAGACTGTGTGGAAGATCGTGTGTGGTGACACGCCAACAGCGATATGCAATAGCGAAGGCGTAGGCTCATTGGTAGTTTTTACAAGCATTTTCAGATTCACAAAAAAACAAATTTGTAATAAGAAATTGTTTCCGAGTATTTCAATAAAAATATTAATATTGTTGAAACATTTGAGGAATCAATTAGCTTTGCATTGCTAATGTTACTGTTACTAGTTTACTGTTCATATCTCTGCTGTGGCTTAAAGATCGCAGCCTCGATGGTTTTACTGCAAATGGAGGTTCCTTATAAAATACTGACTGAAGTGGAATATTGTATAAGAATCTCGCTAGTATATTGATATCGATCCCATTCGATGAAACCCGCGAGGGATCTGAAATACGTCCCGCGGGATAGTGCACACGATTATTTTGCAATGAAAGTTTCGTTCAAAATTTGTAGATATCTTTGAGCAATACGTGAGCCTCTACGTATGTAGAATACGTACAAAATTCTAACATTCCGTACTCAAATTGATAGTTTTTTGTGTATCATCTACCTGACTTACGTTCGTGAGATGTAACTTTTAAGGCACACGCCAATCAATAAGAGTATATTACGCTATATTCAGTAGGTTCATATTTTTATAAACAAAGGATATACATTTACATATACATGTGCACATATACGTATATATATGTTGTATTACACGTATGTGCGTATATCAACTCATTTGAATTTTTCTCGCACCTCGCCATTGAACCTAGTATTTGATCAACACAAAGGTTAGCTTGGCTGGTAGGGAATAAGTTCGCCTTTTGTACGATAATGTGCAATGAAGAGTATAATGAAAAAATAAATATTGCACTACCACTTAATATTGACCTAAATATTAGCGTCTATATAAATATGCTACGCTTGCTTGGATTTAATTACGTCTAATTGTCGAATAGACTATCGTCTATTCGTCGTATAACGATCTATAACGATTTAGTCGTCTATAACGAATAGACAATCGTCGCCTGCCGCTGCCACCATCGTCGTGAGTAGGGAATGCAATACCAGGATACCGGGATCCCGAAATGCCGGGATCACGCATGCAATATGCAGGACTAATCTCGCTCGTAAATTGAGCGGGATCCGACAGGATTTGCGGGATTGAGGAGAAACGAAGTTCATGCGTGTTACTCTGCTCGCGGGCACGCGCGACTTAATGAAGCAGCATCAGCAGCACCAATGTCACTTCAAGACGAACTCGAACTGACCTTGACCAGTTTGAAAACTTCTGGAACACCCCAACCTAGCAATGTAATAGCATCTGGCAATAGCAATCTTGAGGTTTTGATAAGGAAGGAAATGAATTATTTTGATTCGGGTGGATTAAAAGGTACATACCACCAATTTGCCTTTAACTCATTAATGGCGGTTGTTCCTATTAGCGTAGAAGCAGAACGAGCCTTTTCTGCTGGTGGCTACCTAGTCTGCAAGGTCAGGAGCCGTTTAGCCGATGAAACAATTAACACTTTAACTTCTTGCGCAGTTATTTTCAAAATAATATTTAATTCTCTTGTAATGTTTAATTTATTATAATAATAATGTTTAATTTCTTATAATAATAATGTTTAATTCTCTTTGAAAAATATTAATAAAGAATTTGTTACTTAAAATTTGTTTAATTTCTGTTGAAACCCTTCAAATGTGGTACTAGTTTATGATTTATTTCCGAAGTCTTACAGCCACCCGCGGGATCCCGCAAATACCTGGATCCGCGGGATTGAGAATGTTCAGTCCCACAAATACCGGGATTGAAATTATCTTACGGGATTGCATTCCCTAGTCGTGACTAGGGAAAATAATTTTTTGAGTAATGAGCGTGAGAAAAGAATGATCGAGTGTAAGAAAATGATCATTACAATTTTTAAAGTCTTTTGGAATCAAAGTAAATTTGCAATTATTTTTTAATTGTATATGTATTAGTATAACAAAGAATTTATTTATTCATTTAATTCTGTAGAAAATGTCAATGGTTTCAACGTTTAATTTTGTCCATTTACAGTTAAATTAACAGATAATTAAATTCTTTCGATTAATGAATTTCCATTTAGACTAATTTTAAGCTAAATTTGGATATTTGAGTGAGTTTATAATTACGTAAATTAATTGTATAAATACAAGTTACATTTACTTAATTTATATTTTGATTTACATACCTTAAGTAACATTAAATGTGATATTATCTGACAAAAAAGGACTTTTTTATATAAAGAAGGTGCCAGACGAGCGAACACTTACCTGATTGTAAGTTGATACTGTCGCCCGTGGAGATCTGTGATAAATGCCAATATACGTACAGAATAAGGGAAAATGTGGAGGGATAGTATAGGATGGGATCGCGATGATTTCTGACATATCTTACTCACTACCGAAATACGTACGTGCTACATAAGGGGAATCAGTGGAAAATGCAGTACGTTTTACGGTAATGTTCTATGAGAGAGTGGTAACTTGGCCAGTCGAGTGAGCCAAGGCGAAATCGGCTTAAGTGTGAAATGCCGCGGATTAAAGCTCGTAAGAGAAACTGTTTCACCAAGTAAAACTTTCATTAAACTATTTCTATCTATTTATATTGTATGAACGTATACTTTCCAGTGGACCATTAATATCGTCTCGTGTTCTGTACCGCTAAAAGGCTATTACGTGTATCTACCTGTGCAGGTGAAATGATATATTACCTCTCGGGCGTATTGCTTTCCGATGCCATCCGTGCAGCCGGTCACCACTGCAACAAGGAAAATTGTATTAAACGTTACAGCTCCGTACTCTTATACAATGCAATATAATTTTAGAATATTAAGAACGTTCAAACTCGAGTCCGAATTTTAATTCGAGGTATTTATGTACAAAGAAAGGTCGTTGTCAAATTGTCATTTCAGATATAATGTATATTTTTCGGAATATTTTTTTTTAATTTTTATCTATAACAAACGTAAACTCTACAATAATACAACGCAAACAGAGCCAGAAATCCATTCGAGCACTCAGGACCGATATCAGAAGCCGAATGACAAAATGGCGGCCGGCATAAACAGTTTAGGTTTTCTTTCCGTAAGATCATGTGGCACGTAAATATCGAGCTTTTTCTGGTACCCAGACTTTTTCAAATGACTTGAAACCGTTTTGTGATCAATACCCAGTTCCTCAGCAATGTTATAACTACTGACGTGTCGATCTTGACGTTTTTCACAGATGGCATTGACTTTATCTGTAGCTGGGCGATCAGAGCGAGCTGCATATTTCACGTTAAAAAATCCAGACTGAAAACACTTGAACCACTTGTGCTACCCAAGGTAACCGATACCGCATTAGATCCATAAACGGCACAATTTTCTTGCGGCTTGTGTCGCATTTTGACTTTTTTGTAATAAGATTACAAAATGTAGCGTACCTACTTATTAGTTACTTTCACTCATTTTCACAGACTGGAAAACAATGGAAACAATGGCGGAAAATGGTTTTCTTTTAATATCTTCTTTTTTTAGAATTTCAACTTTCAATGGTATTTTTTTTTTATAGATTAGTGGGCGGACAAGCAAGCGGTCCCACGTGATGGTAAGCCAGCCAGGTACAAATAATACAACGAAAGAGATTTGATTATAACTTCATATGTACAAAATACGAAAAGACTTTCTCTCCGATCTACTATACACAAACATAAGCAAAATAAGATGATAGTATGAAGATACCTATACAATTCTGAACATGAAAATAAATTTTATCTAATAATGCTTATTTTAAATATTAATTTACATATTTTATAAATAAGCACTATTTATTTAAAAACGTTAGACTTCAAAAACCTAATTATTTCCATTAATTAAAGGCAACTCAATTCCGCAACACAATACAAATTCCGTCATTTGCATAATGTGTTACTTTCTCACTTGAAACCTGTCGTCGCAGATGAGGGTCATGTCAACGATATTGTAAAAACGGTCTTGTGTACACAAACTTTACAGTGTGGATTTCCTTGAACTTGTAGGTCGAGGTGAAAGTATACGTTTTGTCGATGGAAACTTATTTATGAGATACAGTCGAGATAATTTTGTGCTTTACTCTGAAGTAATAATGTTCAGTAACAACGCAAAAGTAAATTGTAATGATATTTAGGTTTCATGATTGGGTTAGGGCGCAGGAAAAAGCATGCAATAATTATGGAAGTAGTCATAATGTAACTAGTAGGTACGCTACATAAAATAACTCAATGGTAATAAGTGTGATGATTTGAAATTGCTCAACATTATATCCTCTGGATAGTTGAATCAACGATATTTTTTATTGTAACGATATTATACGATATTGTAACAGGATTTTATTATTCAAACAATATGCGAAAAGATAAACATTTCGAAAAACTCTTTAAAATTCGAGGTATCATGATAGCTGTAACCGGCCCTGTTATTGTCCACTGCTGAACATGGGCTTCCTCATGCACATTGTCATTATACATTAGGGATGGCCTCATAAAGTTACGCAGGCGGTGCGGGTTGGCGAGTCCACTATTTGCGGCTTTGTTATCTCTTAGTCGCTTTTAACGACATCCACTAGAAGAGATGGCGTGATGTTATTCTAAAGTCTGCCAACAAAAAATCATGATAGCTTACAGGTAAATAGAAAAGAATAAATCGATCAGAAAATATTGAAAATTGCATAACAATGTTGAATAATTAATAAGAACTGAGATCATTTTAATAAAGAAAATATTTTACACAAATACATTTTTTTAATAGAAAAAGGCGGCAGACGAGCATACAGTCCACCTGATGGTAAGTGGATACTGTCGTCTACGGATAATCCGGGGGCCTACCCCGGATGCGGCGCCTACGTTTGCAGATTAAGGAATGGATTGGGAGAAAGGGTTGGGAAGATAGGATAGGATGGGAATGGGCTCTAGCATATATCATTCACTACCGAAACTAAGAATAATCGAATAAGAATAGAAGAATAATGAACAGGTAACAAATAAAAAAACGTATAACTTTTTTTATACTTTATTGATACAAATTATTTAAAAAAATGCGCATTTTTGTTGTATTTCTAATAGTAATTCCTATAAATACGTGTGTTAAATATGAACTGGACTTTATTGGATACAAGCGATCTATCCTGGCTTCGCTCACATGGTATAACGATTTTCTAGGCAAACCCAAATCGAAAAAGCAAAATCTAGGCAAAAGCAACGTTTGCCAAAAATGACAGACGTTAACACGGTTCCGGATACCCGCCTAAGTTTGGAAATTTAGGATATGGGAGTACACTGCTACATCCAGATTCTTGCCGAGTGCAGAGAAGCGTTTACAAATACAAGAGTGTGGATTGAGTGCTTGCCGCGACTTTTCAAACTTTGCCGCCGCTCGACTTTGAGTTGGTATTTCGGTCCGAGTCAAAGGATGCTTAGCCATGGCAGCAATTTTTACGTCCGATATACAAGGGCGACATATCGCGCTTGCAAGCATTTGGCAAAACATTTGTACAAGCTACTCGGCTTGAGTCTAGATCTAGCTAAACGGTATGAGGAGTTTCTTCATCCTATTACACTCTCCATTCTTCCTTTGGAGGAAGGGGAAGGTTGGGGAGGGATAGTGAGGAATAGTAAGCATATGAGGTGATATACTTTCTTTATCCCATTATACATGAAGTGGGAATCCCATCACGTGTGATGGGATTGAATCTAAGAGAAAGGGGCTCATGAGTGCTGGTTTATCTCAGTTAACATGTGAGTATGTACATTTCATGACGGTCGTTTGTGTATGTATTCTAGTTATTAAATAACTAGTCAAGTGCAGATTGGCACAATAGGGCTGACATCGTATGGCCATTGGGATTCCCAAAACATTTTATTTAACAAAAATATTTGAATTATACTTTAGGTATACTTACATAGAATTCATCATTACACTTAAATACTTAAATAAACTACTAATAAACTTTCATTACTTAAACTATGACATGGGGTTCTTCAAGAAAGCTGTGAATAGGATTTTGCAAGGTCGGCGGCGGGCCCGCATACCCCCTGGTGTTGCAGGTGTCCATGGGCGGCGGTAACAATTACCATCACGTGAGACCGCTTGCTCGTCCGCCCTCTTCATTATAAAAAAAAAAAAAACTTAGGTCACCCTATGACTCGGACTCTGACTTCACGCGACATTCGTGGGGAGTGTAAGTGGGCAACAGCTGTCAACTACTAAATAGCTGTGCATTCACTGATAGCCTAAAATAAGCAGCGGTGAGAGCCTAGAGGTCATATTCGTGTGATCGTGAGGTCAAATCCTCCGCCGTACCGCTGAGTATCTAGCAGTATCTAGCTGAGCTGAGTACGGATTTTTAAAAATTGTCGTTTGCTCGGCGGTGAGGGAGAACATCGTGAGGAAACCCGTGTGATACAGAAATTAAAAAAATAATCTGGAGTATGTAATCCGCACTGAGTGATGGATTGCGGCCCGAAGCCCACCAGTGATTTACTAGGGGAAATTTGTGGCCTGCAGTAGATATTATAGGCTGATACAAGTACAATATATAGAATGGTTTTTTTTTTTAATTTGTTGAGCAACTCTTGCTCCAAGTACCTACAATAGGAGATATAAAAGGTAAAGGTATTGCTTGACAGGTTCTCCAGCTAACAGCGTTTTAAATACCCAGAATTTGCAATAAAATTTATTATTACAATTATCACTCGGCAATTAAATGGACTTATTTATATTCTCATTACAGTCTTGTCTGTTAGTTATCACCAGGTTATTATAAAAGGGGTAAGAATTAAGGTTTTGGAATAAAAATTAAACATTACTGTATAATTAAATTTCTGGAATACCTGCGCAGTTTGAAGCCCGGTCTAATTTAAGATTAGGAGAATTTTAATGAAATTTCAGTATAGGCCTGTACTTACCTATTAAATTAATTTAAGACTTCCAAGAACTCTATATTTCATCTCTATAAGATTTCATACGACGTCAAACACAAAACATGCTTTAAAAATTCCCGAGAGTTTCAGGTAAGTATTTAATTTAAAGTTTAAGGTTTTTAAGGCTGGAACTAATAATAAGTTAATATTGGAATGGACCCACTACAAGTTACCTATTTAAAAAGTAACCTGGTTCCCTAAACCATCGTAGGTAGCTATAGGCATTCTCTATATCTTTTACTCCCTCGTTGAAGAATATTGAAGCATGCAGCTTGAAGTTACCTTCTTTTTAAAGATCTATCTAAGGAATTTAGAACAAGAGTAGAAAATTTGCATTTGTGTAAGAAAAATATAGTAATATAGTAATTATAATGATCGAGAGAAAAGCCACGTCATTAGTTGAATAACCATTGTCCCGCATTGAACATAATATCGAGAGATTACGAGAAAGTGTAAGTGGATATTTAAGTAAGTGCTTATTACTAGCAGCTTATTACATCAATCAGAAATTGCTCTGTTCAGGAAATCATTCAGGAGTCTATTATAAGTGACAAAATGAAATGACGAACGAAATGACATCAGCATTGCTGATGTTTATGTTGAGACTATAATAAGTAAATGTGATCACAGTAGATTTTAGGTCCTCTTGACTACCAAGCCGCACTTCCAGTAGTGTTGTGGGGAATTTCTTTTCCTTCTGCACTAGTGTCGTGTCAATAGCCTCCTGTGCCTTTGGTAGCCTTTTTTTATATTAAAGTAAAATTTAATTTGTAGTACTAAAGTATATTGGTCGTATTATTCGTTGAACATGAGAAAGTGGGCCTTGTGACAGCCACGGTGATGACATTTTAAACACATAAAATTTAATGACTGAATAAGTTTTAATTTCTTATTCATTTGTTACCACCGCATATAATCATTAATCTTAATCGTCATAAACAACCTGCAAAATAATAAATAATTGTTATGTAAACGGGTTACTCACGATTTACTATTTATTTATTTATTTCGGTCCAGTTACATGAGCCGTGGTCGCGGCGAGACAGCGGAAGCGGATGAAGGTGTTGTGGCTATTGACAGACAAATCTGTCTACCCTCCGTCGTGATCGTTTTTGGTTCACCTACCCACACTGGATTTGTTTTTATTGATTAAGTTCCTTGCAGACTATAATAACAACATATACGCGAGTTTGAAAACACATCTGCAAACCCAGAAAAGTAGAAAAAACGCAACTCTATTTCCTTGTACACATTTCCACATCTTAAATGAACAATAACAAGACAACAAAACGCAGTAAAACCCAGATCCAAAGGGCAATTCCTGGTTCCATGACCCTTTGCAACAAGTCTCTCGTTCTATTCTTTTTGCAGTCAGGAATTTATTACCGAGGGAAGTGTTTGAAGAAAAATGAAATCGTTATGTGCCACAGTGATAAATGGTTCGGTAGAAAAATTGTTACCACAAAGTACGCTGAATCAATTTAAGGTTCAAACACTTAAGGCTGTTTTTTTTACTTTTTTGTTTCATAAAAAGTTAGTTTGTAAAAAAATATGAATCTTTGTAAAATAACTTGTTTCAAAACGGTTAATATCATTCTTTGTACATAATTATAATAAAATCGTAACAAAACCGTGTCTGTACATGAAATATTTTTGAAAGATTGTAATATAAACTAGGAATGATATTAGAGCCCAAAACAACATTTATTTTGAATTTTTGTCTGTCCGCCATTTTTGTTTATAGTGAAGTAGGCGGACGAGCAAGCGGTCCCACGTGATGGTAAGTGTTACCACCGCCCATAGACACCTGCAACACCAGGGGGTATGCGGGTGCGCGCGCCGCCAACCTTGCAAAATCCTATTCACAGCATTCACAAAATACTATTTGAACGCAAATCACGCAAAATCCACTGTGCGGATTTTAATTTTAATGAGCATTCTTATAGCACACATTTAGGGTACTTTTTTATCTATAAAAGAGTTCCCTATTGGAATTACTCTAAATTCATGCGAACAAAGTGGCGGGCTCTGCTAGTGGTAGTATAAAGTCCGTTTCACTTTGCTATGCAATCAGAATTATCCTTCACTAACTTTAGAAGTCGTTTTTGACACCCATAAAAACTATTATGGTGATAAAATATATTTGTTTCTTATTTTTCTATTATATTTTTGTTATAGAATAGATGGCAGACGAGCGGGAGAGCCACATGATGGTAAGTGGTCACCGCGACCCATGGAGACCTGCGACATCGGGGGCGTGGCGACCTTGCAGAATCCTGTTCACAGCTCTCTTGAAGAGCCCCATGTCGTACGGAAATACTTCCGCTGTCAGTCCATTCTACAACTTTCGGGTTCGCGGTAGAAAGTGTCTTTTTGACCGCACTGAGCGCAGCGACTCCATGTCAACGAAGTGCGGATGAACCGCACAACGAATTATAAAATTAATCATTGTAACTTTCGTTGAATAAATATTTTACAGATGACTTTTCCTGCATTTGTTCATTTCTGAAGGTTCAGGCATTTCGAAATAATTCTACAAGCGAATCCATAATATGCGTAACTCATGAGTCACAATAAATTTGTTCTACTAGGACTATCTAGTAGTGGGATATATGGGGTCGAATCGATTCCAAAATGTAGGCAGGGAAGTACAATTTTGGAAACCTAAAGGCCTCATAGACGTATAAGATCGATTTAAATGTAATGTTGAATAAGAAATAAAAGAAAAACAACCAATATAAATGAACATTTATGAAAATTTTAAAACGACTAAGAATGTAATCCACCAAGCCGACAATGTTCGTCTATTTATTTGCTACGATCGATTTATTGCTGATTCAGTAGTTTTTGTTGCTCATATTAATAGTTAAATAATTGCTCCATATCACACTTATATTGTGTTGGAGTCAAAATAAATCGCCTTTAATATAAATTAAATAGTTTATAATAATCTGTAGTTTGTAAACAGATAACTATTTACAAACTTTTTCCAATTTAGCCAAGACAAAATCTATTCATTAATTCATTAAACCTAAAAACTTTTCATTACTCTCTTGGTCACCGTTTAATGGCCCAAAAGACTAGTCCAGTTTAATACTTGAAACGTGAACTATTTTCTCTAGGGAGGTCTGGTAAACTTTAAAGTACGCGCCGAGTGCAAATAAAGTAGAAGTTGAACACAAAACGCATGCTTCTAAAGGGAAAAGTTGTTGGGAAATGGCAACATTTCTTCATTCCAAACTATGAACAAGACTGTAAAGAGTAAACATTTTCAAGTACGGTAAAGTCAGGTGCTTTGAGAACTTCGGGTTTTGTAGAGAAATATAGTTAAGTAGTTGTTACTTGAATAGACACTATAGATAAATTTTCATAAACCGAGTGAAATGGGAGATGTTTATAATTTAACACCATCATAACCAACGTTTTTACAAGAACAATGCATTGAATTCATTTGAATAGACTGAAAAATGTCGCTAGTTTCAATTCCGGAATATCTTATCTTCCCGCGAAAATAAGGCCTCGACTTTTTGGCGGGAACTCGAATAGTGCAAGTTGAGTTTTTATTTGATTATAGTAAAAAATGTATATATTAGGCGTGTTGTGGTGTAATAGTTTATTAAACTTCAAAATATTTTTCGTGCGTGGTGTTTGTAAATAAAAATAAAAGTAAATAATCAAATAAAAGCGTGGCTCGTGTGCTTCCAAGGAATCCTCTTTTGTCCTCAGTAAACATACTATCGCCTTACTGGGCACTGAGTGGGACTGGGATCACATGTTGTGGTCTCGCCTTGCGGTTCAAGACTAAAAAGGATGACAATTATGTGATCGCACTTTTTGGCGGGAACTCGAGAAGGGAAATTGATTTTTTGTTGGATTATTGTAAAAATTGTGTATTTGGCGTTTTGTGTTTTAATGGTGATAATTTATTAAACTTCAAAGTGGTTTTTGTGCATAGTGTTCGTGATAAACAATAAAAGGCGTGGGACTGCGTTTTTCGTGTACCTACTTCCAAGGAGTCCTCTTCTGTCCTCAATAAACTATGGCTTTACTGAGCGACTCGTGACATACTTCGACAGGACTGGACATTGACAGGATACGTTGTAGAGATTGAAACTGTTTATATAATAGTAATAATCCTTCATCCCATTAAACTCCTATAAGTACATTATACATTAAAATTAAGATTTGATAAAATGGGATAGGATAACTCTTACCCATTCCAAAGGAGTGTTCCAAATATGCAGTTGTCGCTCTTTGACGATCTACAACATTTGGTGCATACTTTTCTATTTTCATAAGGGAAATAATTAAATGAGCCGAACACTGATTTTTTTTTTAATTTTTTTTTTTATAGAGTAGAGGGCGGACGAGCAAGCGGTCTCACGTGATGGTAAGTGTTACCGCAGCCCATGGACACCTGCAACACCAGGGGGTATGCGGGCGCGCCGCCGACCTTGCAATACTGAAAGTGGCAGCAAATCAATGGCAACAAATTTAAAAATGGGTTAGGTTTAGGTTCTCTGGTGACAATAAAGACAGCGGAACTCTGTGGACTTTGTGTTGACATTCTTAGTAATTAAAAATTGTTTATTTCAGTTATTGATAAATTGGTAGTATTTATTTAGTATTTTTTGCTGCTCATTTGAATACAAGCCTTTTCATATGTGAAGAGACATGTTATTTAGAATGTCAACGAGTGATAATGGTACATTTAGAACACAGCCCTTAAATACATACAATGATTGTACTTTTTGAGGAAGGGGTAACCCGTTTCTTCGGATGCAGTCGAGTAGATAAAATCCGTAACTCTTAATTATTTATAATTATTTTTTCAGTCCTTTTACCATAACATCCCACTGCAGAGCACAGGCCTCTCCTAGTAAATCATTAGGAGCTTCGGACTATAATCCAACATGTGGGCTCAGGGTAGATTGGTGGACATGCTCCAGATTTTTTTTCAATTCTAATACATATGAGTTAGTGACATTTTTTTTAAAATGCGTACTGAAGAAATTCAGTGGTATGAGCTGATAATTTGAACTCAAGACGATGCAGATGTCACGAATGAGAGTCGAGAATGGTAGGTACCCCTAAGCTATTATCCCAATCAAATATTTTTGTCTAATTGGTCACATCGAAATTTAAAATTATGGTTTCAATTAGTGATTATTACTTATATATCTTCGATATTTTCTTTTTTTTCTTCAAAACTATCTTAAGTCATGAACTTTGTTATTTATACTTCAACTTTCACCTAACTGGCTTCTATTGTGATGGCCACAATAATTCCGCCACGACCACATGATAAACACGGTGGGGTAAGCTATAGATAATTTATACATACGGTTTATACATTTATTTATTATATTTATTATACATTTATTCATGTATAAATAAATTTATACATTTTTATAAAATATATACAGTGGGCTCAACTTATAGATAATTTTGTATCCAAGTTGTAGTAAAAGTCTAAAACAAAGGGGAATACAACCTTAGAAGTTAGTAATGTTAGTAGTTTATAATAGTAAATATATATGGTTATAAATATAAGTGAACATGTTTAAACATACTTACCTATGTTTATAATTTAATATTGTTAGTGTTTATAAATTTACTTAAGATATTAACAAAAGGTGTATTTACAAGGGATAGGAGGCATTTGAGATTGTAGGACGCGGGATTTGTTATTTATAAGTGAAAGTAGATAGGTACCTATCACTTATCAATCTTATCATACTCACAATAAACTTTCTATATTTTTCACTAAACAATAAAGAAACACTTATAACAAACCTATGCTTCTAACTCAAAATTATTAATTATGACGAAAGGACAATTAAAAAATATATTTAATAACCAACCTCTATCATTTGAACTTTCCAAAGATAATTAACCTCATAAAATAAATCTGCTATCAACGCGATAATGACCTTAAAAGCCATAATATCACAATTTATACGGATCGTACATGTTATTAGCATATTTTAGCATAAATTTATTCCATACTGAATGTACTTACATGCCCATTTTCCTTTAGATTTAAAATCCACTTTATTGATTGCGGGACCGATAACATAGGAATACACCAAACTAATCAATCCTTTCACTATATAAATTAACACCAATGCCAAAAAAGCAATGCCTACTTTCTCTAAAGTACTAAATTGAGCCATTATGACTTATAAAACACTATATTTTTCAAATAAATGCGAAATATATTAGTCGAAATTTGAGGTTATGAATTGGAGAGAGTATAGAGTTTAGTCGAGCATTTGACACACTTCGCGCATGCGTACTGATGGTCGAAGAAAGTGGCCATGCGCCTGGAATGAACGATAACCGAATGAAACATTACATACACAACGACCGTACCCGATTCTGCACGCGGTTCTCATGTTAGAACGAGAGGGAAATATCTCGCTTCTCGGTTCAGTGATAAGAGCCGATGTCACGGGTACAATGAGGTCATGCGAGCAATAACGTTGATCGGAAGTAAACCGTACATGTGTTGAAGTCATGAAAATGATTTTTTATATTTGTAACCTTTGGATTCAGTATAGAATTGGAGCGTTGCGTGAAGTGAGTCTTAGGAGAGAACTATACGTGGGTGACACTGAAAGTTTTTAAAATCTCAAAAATGAAATCAGGTATAAAGATAAGGGATGTTATAGTGCTTTTCGAAGTATTCTCCATGACAATCGATACATTTTTTCATATGATGAAACCATTGTGTGAAGCATTAAGCCCACCCTTCTTTAAGCACCTCTTCAACAGCCGTTTGGAAGGCTGTTACTGCCTCTTTTGCATTCATAAAACATATTCCTCTGAGTTTTCCTTAATTTTAGGGAATAAATAAAAATCACAGGGCGTAAGGTCGGGACCAGCGTCGTAGCTAGGGGCTGGCCGCGGGGGCGGCTGCCAGGGGCGCAAACCTCAAGGGGGCGCACTCGCGGACCCGCAACCTGCGGGCCTCTGGGCGCGGGCACATTAAGAACTTATCCAAAAATTAAAACACGAGTATATGCTAATTTGCACTTGATAACGATAGCGCCTAAAGGATTCTTTAATCAAAAGTATTTAACAGATTTTTGTACAAAATATTCACTGCTGACTCGCGCTGAACGAAAATATTGCTACCAATATATCTTTGTCCCACTCATACCTCATACAGAAAATACATCTAACATACTCTGTCAGAACAACCACGATGCACCCATAATGACTGCACTCCAAAAGTTTAAAATTCAGCTTTACTGTGTACTGGAGATTTCAAAGTTTAGCTGATTTTGGTTTCCTAACAGAACTTTCGTTACACGAAACCTCCACTGAAGAACTAAAGAAATCCGCAGTTGATCTCGTAAAAACAAAGATGATTTAAATGCCAACGAATTATATTTAGAGATTGAAAGCTACAAACACCAAATAAAATCATTATTGCCTGATTTAAAAAATGCAGATTACATTGCACTTCTTAATTGCCATGAAGAATATGGCTTAGTGACCAGTTATCACAATATAGGGATTGCTATTCGCCAAGCATTGACGCTACTTGTGACTTCTGCCAGCCGTGAAAGTTCTTTCAGCAAATTAAAATTAATAAAAAAATATTTACAATCGCAGATTGGTCAAGAACGTTTGAGTAATCTCGCTATAATATCGATTGAGTATGACATTGCAAAAAGTATTGAGGTAGACCATACGACTGACAAATTGGCCTCAGAAAAAGCCAGACAAGTAAACTTTTAACATATTTTCACATTTCAGTGACTTCATATCTTCTTCTTCTTCTTCTTCTTCTCAGCCCTTGGACGTCCACTGCTGGACATAGGCCTCCCCCATTGTCCGCCATTTAGACCTATCGGCAGCGACCTGCATCCAGCGGGTGCCCGCAACCTTTATGAGGTCGTCTGTCCATCTAGCAGATGGACGTCCTCGGCTTCGTCCGCCGGTACGTGGTCTCCATTCGAGAACCCTTCTGCCCCATCGGCCATCGGTTCTTCGAGCTATGTGCCCTGCCCACTGCCACTTCAGCTTGCTAACCCGAGAGGCTATGTCGGTGACTTTAGTTCGTCTACGGATCTCCTCATTCCTGATTCGATCACGTAGGGAAACCCCGAGCATAGCCCTCTCCATAGCTCGCTGTGCGATAGTGAGCTTATTTATGAGGCCCATAGTCAGAGACCACGTCTCGGTGCCGTAGGTCATCACTGGCAACACACACTGGTCGAAGACCTTCGTCTTCAAGCACTGAGGTATTTTGGACGAGAAGACGCTGCGTAGCTTCCCGAACGCTGCCCAGCCGAGTTGGATTCGTCGATTGACCTCTTTCTCGAAGTTGGACCTACCTAGTTGGACCGTTTGGCCTAGGTAGACGTACTCGTTAACAACTTCGAGAATCGAGCTCCCGACTGAAACTGGGGTGGGCACGACATGGACATTCGACATGATTTTCGTCTTGTCCGTGTTCATTTTAAGGCCCACCTGTTGGGAAACTCGATTGAGGTCTCCGAGCATTGTGCTAAGATCCTCCAGCGATTCTGCCATGACCACGATATCGTCGGCAAATCGAAGGTGAGTGATGCATTCGCCATCAACGTTGATGCCGAGTCCTTTCCATTCCAGGAGCTTGAAAGCGTCATCCATCGCATTGGTGAAGAGCTACGGAGAGATGACATCTCCTTGTCTCACACCCCTCTGCAATGGAATCGGCTCCGTGCTCCCTTCCTGTACTCGGACTGACATGGTGGCGTTGTTATACAAACACTTCAACACTTCGATATACCGATAGTCAATATGGCACCGCTGGAGGGACTGTAGCACTGCCCAAGTCTCGATCGAATCAAAGGCTTTCTCATAGTCCACAAACGCTAAGCATAATGGCAAGTTATACTCCTCGGTCTTCTGTATAACTTGCCGCAGCGTATGGATGTGGTCTATGGTACTATAGCCTTTTCGGAAACCGGCTTGTTCGGGAGGCTGGAAGTCATCAAACCTGCGCTCGAGACGATTCGTGATAACCCTCGAAAACAGCTTATAAACATGGCTCAGAAGCGAGATGGCCCTATAGTTCTTCAACAAGGTCTTGTCGCCTTTCTTGAAGAAGAGCACCACCATGCTTCTGTTCCATGCCTCCGGCGTAATATCTTCGAGCAAGACGGAATTAAAGAGCTTCTGAAGGACTTTCAGTACCGGTGTTCCACCCGCTTTCAGAAGCTCTGAAGTGATTCCGTCTTCACCCGGCGCCTTGTTGTTTCTAAGCTGTTTGAGGGCCATCCTAATCTCGTACAGGCTGATGTCCGGGATGTCTTCGGTATAGTGTTATATTATATTATCTTCATATCTACTTAATGTCAAATGTACGAGTATACTCGTAACATAAATTGTACTTTAAAGTTATTGTATTGTTTCTCTTCCTACAAAATAAGTAAGAACTAATTTTATATGTATTGCTTAAATGTATAACTTAAATTACACTTTAAAGTTATTGTATTGTCTTCCTACAAAATAAGTTTTGGAGGGCGCAAAATTCAAATCTTGCCCTGGGCGCTCATGACTTTAGCTACGACACTGATCGGACCTATACGACTTATAGGGGATGACCCACTAACTACATTTACCGTACCTACTCAAAAATTAGATCTAACATAGCAGAAACAGATGCTATGATCTCAAAAACAAATCATAGCAGTAGATTCACCTTTCATCATCTGTTACTATATCACAAATAGCATTTGATTGACCATTGTCGAATTTTTCAAGCATTTGGAGACATCATTCCACGCGAGCTTTTTTATATATTTTTTATTGTTTTATACATAAAATAATAAGTTTCGTCTTTATATTTTTTTATGTAACTATTATTCTATAAGTCTGTCTAAACTCTGTTACCGCTGTTTATCCTTAAATAAATAAAAAATTACAAACTCATTTTATTGATGTTAATTTTTAGAGAGTGATATTGATAAGTTAAATGAAGTGCAGTTAAAAAAATTCGAAAAAATATAAAAAGATACATGTAGTTATGTTAGTTAAACATTTCAAAATTCGCCCATGGACATTGCCAACATCAATAAAAAATGACTTTCGCAGACGAGTACCTATCTTCCAAACTTAAGGAATTTAAATGTAATCACAATATTATGCAAAAGTTTCAAAATATTTCCCCCATAACACGTGATTGGCGGTGAGGGAAAACATCGTGAGGAAACTCGCATGCTCCAGAAGTAAAAAAAAATCCCCCAATCCGCACTGGGCCTGTTTGGTGGATTACGGTCCGAAACCCTCAAGTAATTTACTAGGGGAGGCCCTATGCTCTGCAGTGGGACGTCATAGACTGATACAAGTACGTGACTCGATAGAATGTCTACTAGAATATTCTAAACGCGGAATTCGTCGGAATCTATTACATTAATTGAGGGGTTCCTAACAAGTTGAAACTCGAAAAGCTAATTAAAATTTCGCTCTAAGGCACTCGTTATCGTCGCCAACGGACCTCGGATGAGTTAGCAACTTAATTACGTTTATAAGGTCCCGAAATCATTTTGATACAATGTGATACTCGTCACCTTCCCGACAGCTTATAATGTTATACAGGCTTAAATAAAAAATACATGAACGCTCTTGACACTGATAATTTCTATCATTAAAACATAAGTATAACTCCATGACTTTTCTCAACTTGATACAATATTTTCTGACAATATTTTTTACTTTTTCATCCCACTTTTTTTGTATTCTTTGTCTTCCTCTAATACACCACCCGCTTGCAACTTCCCTTTCTCAACAGTTTGACAACGTTGCGTATATTTCCGTTTCACAGAGTATAGATTACATGTTTAATAAAAAAATTTAGCAACATAAAAATGAAGTTTATGTGTGAAAGAAAAGGTAAAAAAAAAATTGTCGTCGTTGTTAGTTTTCACGAAATAAATTCAGTTATAAATATTTTTAAATTTAATCCTGTATAATATTAGTTATTATAAGTCTAAATAAGATAACGCATCATAAACGGGAATGTTTACCTTTTTTATATTAATTGAATCTTCCGGGCTACTTGGCCGAGGTCTTCTGGAATCTCTTCTCTTTCTTCCAAACGTTTCGTCAACAACTGCGATTGACATCTTCAGTGGCGACTGCGTTCACTTTCGGAGAGATGTTATCTCTTCGGCTTCTCGAGTGCAACTAACTCGACGACTGTGGCGCACCGGTATTTATAGTGGGCGAGGGTAGTTGTGATTGTGTGTGTACCTAGTCCTTTTTTGTCCCCCCCCCCCCCCTCTCGTCTCTCTTCCCCGTGAGCTTGATGTCTTCGGAGCCGTAGCTAAACATGCCTTGTCGGATGGGGACCACGAAATCTGCTTCAGGGACACAAAGATCTTGTCAACCGGGAATCATTATTATTCCCGTCTCAATAGGGAAGCTATTGAAATCTACAAGCATCCCAACAATTTTAACAAAAAAGAAGAGAATCTAAGACTCCGTAATATCTGGTATCCAGCACTCCGAAGACATCAAGCTCACGGGGAAGAGAGACGAGAGGGGGGGGACAAAAACAGACTCGGTACACACACAATCACAACTACCCTCGCCCACTATAAATATCGGTGCGTCGGTACACATACAATCACAACTACCCTCGCCCACTATAAATACCGGTGCGCCACAGTCGTCGAGTCAGTTGCGCTCGAGAAGCCGAAGAGATAACATCTCTCCAAAAGTGAACGCAGTCGCCACTGAAGATGTCAACCGCAGTTGTTGACGAAACGTTTGGAAGAAAGAGAAGAGATTCCAGAAGACCTAAGCCAAGTAGCCCGAAAGATTCAATTAACATGGACACCGGCCGAGAAAGCCTACACTCCACTATATTTACCTTTTTTATTTTACTCGGCGTTTCGGCTGGGTTACACCAACCATGGTCATAAATATATGTGAGAAACCCGAAAAAATTGATAATAATTTATATTATCGAAAACAGTTTCTTGTCTGACTATATTTTTATTGTCATGTCGACATTGTGTAAATAAATTTCAGATCTCTGAGTTTTTCTTCGACATTAATTATTGTGAGGAAACGTAATTCGTAAAATTCAGAAACGTGCCTGTTAACTAAAATGTCTACAGTTTTTAGAAATCTGCTCCCAAGAGTTTTGAAACAATTCTTAGAAGGAAATTCTAATCCAAGCGAATTATTTAGGTGTTGGAACAACTTGCTTGTTGTTGTAACAGCTATCAATGCTAAACTTTCGCTGCGGAACAACTCGAAGTAATTCACTAATTAGTTTCCGATGTCCTTAGCAACGACTTGTCTGAGTTGTGTTTTAAGCTGAGACTTTATTGTTTATTGTATATTATCAAGGGTGTAACTAAAAGGTTATCCAGGAAATTGTTTGCTTTGCCTTAAAGCAAACAATGTCCTTGTAATTTAAATAGAGATGGTGTAATGCAGAAAGTCTGTAACTTATTTTTCCCTATGCCAGGAGGGAGGGGGGGGCTAAATCTGCCCCACCATGGCTATGCCCATGTATATTATACTGAATATCATCTATAATTGAAGACAGGAACTTGAATTAAGTTCAAATACGAAGATGGATAATACACAGACACTTTAGAACTGACCGTATGTAACATGAAAACTGTCAGTTTACGAACCTCATTTTTACTCGTAACTGTCAATTTAAACTGTTCAGTCAAAACTGACAGTTTTAACTCATCGTATATGACGTGACGGCCATTATTTTACACCAAAACATGTAATACGAAAATGTCAATTTTAGTTAGTAACAAGAAAGTTATAATAATTATTTAGATGGTCTTATTGTAAATAAGATTTCCTCCAAGCAACCTTTGGGTCGTAAGAAGCGGTAACAAATAAGTGATAATTTTTTTTACTATAAGAAAAGGGCGGTAGACGAGCATACAGTCTACCTGATGGTAAATGGATTTTGTAGACTCTCGGTTTCTCGAACATCAGTCAAACGCTAGTATCACAGATAGTATGCTATCTGTGTTATCATCGAGTTTTTATCATCATGTGAATAGTTGTAGACGAGAATTGTACATAGTTTGGCCGCATACGAGAATCGCGCCCTATATTCTCGCATGAACAGTTCGAAAAACTCTCCTTGTGTTAATGAGCCATTATTCAAAATCTTCTAATGGATAAAAAAGAATAATGGGCAATGAGGTTAATTTTTAAAATATCGTTAAACACGCGCGCTGAAATGTATTTTTTATTCAAACCTGTAAGAACTTTAGCATTTTTAGGGACTCTTATGTATAAATACTTTATTCGTACCTCACATGGAACACCAATTATAAAAACTGTCCCGCCTTCTGACACTTCTAACACCCACACTAATTCGCGTCCCAGTGGCAACAATCGTTGTTATCGGCCCCATCTGAGGGACGTAACAAGGGTGTCTCAATGGTCAGTCTAGATAAAAGACAGATATGGGCCCTTGTAACTGCGTCGCATAAACGTAGGGTTGGCAGTTCGTTTTTAAATGTTATAAAAACAATATTAATTAATTAAACAACACTTTCAGCCAAGTGGACTGATGACTTAAAAAAGTTGCCAGTAGTGAAGCGATGATCGTGGATGGTAGCGACTCTGAGGAGTGGGCTATATCCATTAGTGGGGATATGTAGGCTCATGGTATTGTAGAAACTTACATGCCGAGAAATAAATATGGTTGAATAATTTAATTAATATAAAACAGATTTTTTGAATTCGTCACCAGCCTTAATCGACCACTGCTGGACGGCTGGCCAAGTGGGTTGACGAGTCCACTCTTAGGGGCCATCCATAAATTACGTCACACGAATTTCATGATTTTTAGAGTCCCCCCCCCCCGTCCTTGACATAGGTGGTCACATTTGTGGGACCCCCCATTGGTGTGACGACACATATTGTGCAATTTTAAATTTAGAAATTATTAAATTAAAACAACCCTATATTAATATTAATATACTTAGTAATAATTTAAAGTTTTTCGTTAGAGTTGAAGTTTAGTTTTAATACTTTAGATTTATACATGTGACGTCACGAAGCTTATGACTCGTCCCCTCCCCCCTTGTCACACGATGTCACACTTTGTTGACCCCCTCCCTCCCCCTTAACGTGTAACGTAATTTACGGATGACCCCTTATAGGGGTGCTGTAGTTCTTGAGGGCTTATGGCAGCGGCTTTGTTATTCCTTAGTCGCCTTTTACGATACCCATGGGTCGGTCTATCAGACCGGAGGGTGTAAACACTGCGCTTTCTAGCACGTGCATTATAATTATGTGTAGTAAACAGCGACTAAGGGATTACACAGCCGCTACCACAAGCACTGAGAAACTACACCACCACTTAAAGGCAAACTAGCTTGGCCAGCGTGGCGTTTTAAAGCCATACATCGCTTATGCACAAGACAATAACCAACGGTCGACTGGTAGAGAATGCCTGGGGGGTATCGAGTCCGCCTCTGTGCATTATAGGGCAAAAGAGTAAATAAATTAATAAATGTGCATAAGGATTCTGAAAAGGCTGGTTGCATTGCATTGCATCATTTTGTAGAGTAAAGAGTAGACATTTCATCTTATCCTGGTCCCGATCAAATTTGAGTTAATTTATGAAAAGACGCGCCATCGCGACACTACCCGTCGAAGATACCTGATTATAATCAAATAATGAAATAACTTCCGTCTATGTAACTTTGGTTTGCGTGCTTTAGAGAGCATGACCTAGTTAGAACATCGTTTCTTAACGTTCTTAGTGTCGCGAGCCCCTGAAAAGAAGAAAAATAAAGTATTTTAGGTTATGTTTTTACAGTTTAACATTTGATTATAAATCAGGAAGTTATTAATAAAAGGTTTTTTAGTACATAAGTGCTTATTTTTTCCCAACTAACTGTTACACACCCCCCCCCCCCCCCTTGTATTGATAATTATTAAAATTAAGTCTCAATTTAATAAAAATATTTAAACGTTCAATATGACAATATTGAACGTTTACTTACACATTCACAGTAAAACCTGTTTCAAAAACTTGTTTCACAGCAAACAAAAACTGTTTTGTTAAAGCCAAGTCCATTAGAACCATGTTTCTTATTTGCCAAGCAATTTATTTATATTGATTTACAGCAGGTGGCACCCCTACACAATACAAAAGGATAGTGTAATTTGGAATAGGTAAAGGGTAATACAGAGATCCGTTATGACATAATAAAGGTCTTTCCTAAGGAAATGGTTTGTACTGTTTAAATGTCTCGCGGAATGGTCATTTGAAATGATGTCCCCTAATTCAGTTGTTTTTGTGAGTAAATTGGCAATAGCAGTGGAAATACTCGTGGCAAGTACTATAAGATATGGTTATTAGAGTCCTTTCGGGGCGGTGCTGGCTGATCAAACATGTTTGATTTGGGGATCAAGGTTCCCACAACCTGCAGATTTTGTTCCAAGCAGGATGAAACACCAATGCACCCTGCTTCGCGAATGTGGCCCTTCGATTTACAAAAGAAGGTATCTTTTGTACGAGTATATGGGCGCTTATCTGTTAAAGAAGAAAGAGGTCCAACAACTCGCTGCTGAAACTATCCTACGATATCTGTAGGCCATAGATATTGTCAGCGAACTATAAAAAACGATGGCGATCATAATACATCAGCAATGGTCGCGGTGATACGAGGCTGTATTGATTCGCAGATCCCCTAATTTTATAATAAGATGTGACTGAACAATTATATGACTTCTACAACAAATTTAGTTATACATTACAATGTATGTGTACGTGTTCAATACAATATTGGAAATAAAAAAACTGTAAGTGTGAGAGAGTCAAATGAAACCTTAATTTCATCAAATTATTTAAAAGTTTATTTTTTTTTAGATATATAGCTCCATTTATTTTTAGATACCATATGTGTATCTTAGATTATCATAGTTTTACTTATTCTTTGTATTATTTTTAATTAAAATCTTACATACAAAAATCGGGGTTTTTGATTTATAATTATTATCATTAATCGATTAAAATAAAAGATAGTAAGATACAAATACAACCTCGATCTCAACAGAGAATAGGAAACTTTGGTGTCTAAAGATCTATGTCAAATATAATAATAATAAGCTACTCCTTTTATAATTCTATTTATATAATTTTGCGTTCAGTAAACTTCTTGTATGTGTTTTTTTATTTATCCACGACGGAACCCTCCGGAGCATAATGCACAATACGAAAAATGTACACCTCGCAAAATGTACAGCATGCAAAATGTACAACACGCAAAATGATACATAGAGCGTTCCTTTTATACCATTTGTCACAGTATACTAAAATTTAAAACAAGGACGATTAGCTTGATAACAAATTATCAACATAGATTTAGAATCAGCTCCAAAGATCATTCATACTAAATAATTCCGGTTCGCGATATTAAGGCCCTTTCTCACACAACCTCCTGATACTTTATCAACGTAAAGTAACTTAAAGTACCGCACAGTACAATACAAGGATCTTTGTCAAGGAAGTGAGAGGCAGAAGTGCTTCGGTGAAGAGGCGTGGGATGATAAATAAAGTTAGCATCAAATTGAACAGCTGTTCAGAAAATATCCCCTTTATCTCCATACTGTGACGTGTTACAGGACAACACACTATTCAACTTTTGCTTGTATAACATGAAAGGTAAATTAATATGAACATTACACAAACAGTGCCTGAATACGACGGATAAAGTTTGTCACAAACTAATGTAATAACTCGAACGTTCCGCATTGTGTTCAAACTTAGCATAGTTCCGATTCGAGCCGGATTCAAGCGATTTAGATATTATGATTTTGTTATTGTAAATTACGTCATACGAGAATTTGGATATTGGAGTTAGGGGCTTGTTCTTTGTCATAATGTTATTCCGATTGAATATCTTTACACAGGTGATTTGATCTTGTGTTTTCGTTTCAGCATTACATGTCAGTCTATAAAGTACGAGTAGTGTTGTTAAAGCTAGCTCAGCGCTGAACACATCAGCGCTCAAACGCTGGGGCGCTATATTAGTGCTATTGAAGCTTAACCTTAACCGTTTTAGATTCGAGCTTTCAGCCATTTAAGACCATGGAACATTAAAAATAAACGTTAAACGCTCACTCGCCTCTAACGCTAGTTTTTAAAGTTCATCAGTGCTCACTCAGCGTTTGAGAGTCGATCGCTCAACGTTGGTTTTTACAACACGACAATAACATCTTTATGGACTTATCTTTATGGATAGAGAGGGTGCACACTGAAATTCCACAGCCGCTGGGCGCACTATACTGGCCAAGTTACCCCTCTCTCTTTCAGAAGACTATAATAAAATATAGGTACGACATTTTCCACTTGATTCTATTCCCCAATGTACGTATAGTCCCGGAACGAGTTGAATGCGTGCGGAAGGAATTTATGTCACTTGTTTTTAGTGTTGTACTACAATGATCTTAGTGAAAGATAGGTATATCGATATTGGTAAAAGTTAATATTTTTAATTTAAATATCGCGGTCAAACATAAAACACACGACTATGTAATTATAAAAAACATCACTTATTTTTTACTATCTTTATTTACTTTCATTATTTATTTATTTATTATTTATTACACATTAGATAATATAGTAAGTAGGTATACATAATTTTTAGTTTTAAATAGATATTTAATATTTAGTTTTGAAAAATAAAGTTACTAAAAACAAAAAGAAAAAATACAAAAATTACTAATTGAGAGAAATATAAAAAAAAAACAATATTATAACAACAAAAATCTACTACGCATTACATTATTAATAATAATAAAAGATAACTTAAAAGTACTAAAAGACACAAAATACTATCATATTGTTTTGAATGAATATTAGTCACTACAATCATCACTTGTAACACCTGATGCAGACAAGTCAGAATCAGGTTTGGTCGCTCATTTTAACAAGTAAGTATAGGTAGTAAAAAACTACGCAACATGTGTTATATCGATGACGCAAGAGAAACAATAGAAAGCGAGCAAGCACATCACTTAACTAACCGGCACAAGTGCGGCGAGACGGTTGGCTCGTGTCCCCACACCTCACACCGGGCGCGCATTTAGCTCATTCCGGGACAGTACCTACGTATTTCGGTAGTGAGTGAGATATGGCGGAGCCCATTTTCATTCTATTCTACCTATTTCTCCCCATTTTCCCATCCATTTCTCTAAATCTATTCCTAAATATCCAGAGGTAGACCATCCCGGGCACACCAATGTTTGTCAGTCTGGATTGATGTTGGCATGTATCGCGGATGTCTATTGGCGACAGAATTCACCTGGGGGCCGGTCGCACGTTAGACGTTATTTTAAATGTTGACGTTATGACGTATGGCACAGTGCGACTGAATGCTTTACGATTGTATCCATCGATTGTGGTAAGTTGTGTTATAGCGTGTCTTAGCAAACAGTAGCATGACCACGTGACCAGCCAAGTCACAGATCGACATTGTATGTTCAACGTTTAAAAGCTAAAAGCCTCTATAGTGGGAGCTAAGTTTGATCTAGTTTTAAATAAATTTCTTAGTTGTGACACCACTTTATTGGCACTTATTACTGTTTCCTTTGTGCTAGTTTAAGTAAGGACGCTGGAAAGTATCTAAACGAAGCGTCCCAAGCTATTTTCTTTACAAACTTTGTTTAGTTCAAGTTTAAAAGAAATAATTTAATCAAAAAGGTAGTCGTTCAAACTATTAACACGGGTGAAAATTAATATGGGTGCAGTAAAAGTTCGTTATCTGACGTAATGACTAGTTATGATGACGTTAACCGAGCAAAGGGATCTTATTGTTGAAATGTACTGTAATGTGGTGCCCAGAGAGAGGAATGAAAGCCGAGACTGTTGAGTAAATACTGACTATATTTCCAATGGATCATACCTTAAATAAGTACAAAAGTAGGTTACACAGTGTATATGGTTAAATAAGTATATATAGTTAATATAATCTATTCATTACATCTCATCTCCACCGCAATAAAATAAATAAAATAATACTAACAGTTTATTTTATTTTAGCTTATATTACGAATGTTAATACAGTATAATGTGATATCATAATAATTATTGTCTTAACAAACTTTAGAAGTAAGTAATTAATACCCACATACTTTTTTTAATACAATTGTTAGGTAATTGGTTCAAAATACATTTTTGTTCTGTTTTTGTGAATAACATAGTTTTTATTATCTTTAATTATTTCTACATTGGGTGAACATTCCCTTACTACTTTGTATGGACCTGAATATATGTTTTGGAACTTATTTCCAGTTTCATTTTTTATTAAAATCAAATCATTCTGTTTATAAGTTACAGGGTTAATATTACGATCATATTTATCTTTTCTTTTCAATTTACTAGCTATTAAATTTTCTCGCGCCTCTTTTTGTGACGTTTGTATTCTGAATTTGAGTTCTAAAGGATAATTATCAAAATTGTACAATGGGTCTACTTGTGCTGATTGCAAATTAGATGGTAAAATACATTTCTTACCGAACACCAACTCATAGGGAGTAAACTTAGTCTCTGTATGTACCGCAGTGTTATAAGAAAAACACCAAAATGGAAGCCATGTGCTCCAAGCTTCTGGGTGCTTTCCTGTCTGTATTCGCAAATAGTTACCCAAATGTTTGTGCGAATTCTCCAAGGCACCGACACTTTGATGATGATATGCGGTAGACTGCAGCTTGTTAATATGCAAAAGTTTACAAACCTCTTTCATTGTGTCCGATAAAAACTCCGTTCCCCTGTCTGTAGCTATCTCCTTCGGGATACCATACCTAAGAATCCAATTATTTACAAAGTTCCTGGCTACTTCACTTGACCCCTTTGACATTAATGGGTAAGCCTCAATATACTTACTCAACTCACATTGTATAGTTAAAATGTACACATAATTATCGTAATCTTTATCTAACGGCCCTACTATATCTAAATATATCTTCTCAACCGCCGAATTTGCCGTTGAACTTATTGTCATAGGCTCTTTAGTATAATGTGAGGAATGTTTTTGTTTTTGACATTTGTCACACCTTTTTATAAATTCTGTAACATCAGCTTCTAATTTTGGCCAAAAATAATATTTCTTTATGTTATTTACCATTCGTCTTATGCCGGCATGGCCACTTGTGGGTAATATATGAAAATCGTTTAAAATTACAAGCTTATCGTCTTTATTAGTTATTCTCTTTGTTCCCCGTAAAATACATATACGTGGTCCGGACCAATTACTTATGTTATTTACTTCATTTATTAATTTTTCCACAAATTTATTATTTTTCTCAGTTTTAATGAAGTATACTTCTTTTATATTTATTTTCCCACAAAATATATTTAGCTCTCTCACAAATTCGCCTGGCGACAGTTGCGATCGAGACGCTAAATTAATAAAAATAATATTCATTGAGGGTACATAACTCAAACATCCCTTCTCGTGCGTTATCTCATTCAATTTACGATATCGATTTAATTCATAAGCGCTTATGAAACATAATTCCGTGAAATATTTCGGTTTGCTATGTATTTCTACAACTTTTGGTTGATCAGGCCAATTGTTCTTAGAAACAATAGCATCCCGTTGTTGCCTAGCCATCTGGCCACGCGTCATTACATTCATCACCGTTTGATTCATCTCTTTCAACTCCTCCGAAATTAAATGCAAACGTGAAAGTGCATCAGCGGCAGAGTTATTCTTCCCTTTCAAATATTCAAGTATAAAATCATATTCTTCTAATGTTAATCTAAATTTAATCAAACGGCTAGATGGATCTCGCATTCCAAATAAGTAGATAAGTGGCTTATGATCAGTCTGAATTTTGAATGTCCTTCCATACAAATATGGACGAAAATGCTTTACGGCCCATACAATCGCAAGCAGTTCCTTTTCAATCGTCGGGTACCTTTTTTCTGCTTTATTAAGACTACGACTAGCATAGGCTACAGGCCTGCCGTCGCTGTTGCACAAAACTGCACCTACGCCATATCCTGATGCATCTGTTTGTAGAATAAATTGATTAGACTCCGAAAACTCAGGGTATTGCAATACAGGATGGGATATTAAATTTCGTTTCAATAATTCAAATGATTTTTGGCACTCCTCATCCCATTTAAAAGTTACATTTTTCCGACACAAATTATTTAATGCATGTGCTTTTGTAGCAAAATTAGGAATAAATTTCCTGTAATAGTTCACAAAGGCCACGAATCTTTTGACTTCATCGACCTTAGTAGGAACTGGGTAGTCTTTAACAACCCCTATTTTATCAGAATCTGGTATAACGCCCTCTGCTGACACAATATGACCCAAATAAAGTAGTTCCTTTTGTAAGAAAATACATTTTTGAGGATTTAACTTTAGATTGACTTTACGTAATCTTTCAAAAATGGATTGTAAATTTTTAATATGACTAGGTAAGTCCCTACTATAACAGACTAAATCGTCTTGGTATACCAAGCATTTTTCGTATGTTAACCCTGTCATCGCCATAGTCATCATACGCGAAAATGAACTAGGACTGGTCTTTAATCCCATAGGCATTCTAGTCATCTGAAACTGTCCGGAGCAAAAAGCAGTATACTTGCGACTATCTGGGTCTAAGCTTACATTATAGTAACCTTGATGTAAATCTAAATGAGAAAAGTACATGCAACCCGATAACGAATCTAAAATTTCCGTTATATTTGGAAGTGGAAATTTATCATCATGTATACTGTTATTAAGTTTCCTGTAATCTATGACCAAACGCCATCTTTTGTTTCCATTTTGGTCACTTTTCTTTGGCACCAACAAGATTGGACTGGACCATTCACTTTGACATGGTTCAATAATATTTTCTTTCATCATTTGATCAATTTGGTTATTAATTTCATTTTTTAAAGCATGAGGCAAACGATAGAGTTTTGAAAAAATAGGATGAATATTCGGTTTTATTTTAATTGAGTGTTGATAAATATCAGTGGTTGATAATTTGTCCCCTTCCAAATAAAAAATATCGGGATATTTTGCACATAAACTTTCTATATTAATTCTTTCTTCTTTATTTAAATTACTTAAATCCAATTTTGACAATAGTATTTTAACTCGCGATGCATTTTTCTCGGTTTTATCAAAGTTACAAACATTATATTCCTTTACATTTTCTATATTAAGTTTAATTTCAGATAAAGTTATATCTTTTGAGGTCGAATTCAATACTCGAACTGGTATTTTGCCATTGATTGGATGTACTAACGTACTCGCAATAAATACGCCCTCGCACACTTCTTTCGTACATACCACACATTCTTCTGTTAAACTGGTATTAATAAAGTGAATTGATTCTGATCTGGCAGGTAACGACAATAAATTACTACACGAGTCTATCAGTTGCAAAGATATTTGTTTAGATTCACTGATCCATAATGACAGACTATTATGTTTCATATCAATCACCGCTCCATACTTTCCTAAAAAGTCCTGTCCTAAAATACCGTGCGACTTACAAGGTAGCGTGTCAAATACATAAAACTTATGACTAATACACTGCCCGTGTATTGTCAACTGTAAACATACATATCCGATAGCTTGTACTTTTCCACCTATACCATTTATAGTTATGTTTTCTTTGTTGATTGGGATGTCAAAATCTAAAACATGCTTATGTTTTATAGCCGAAATTGAAGCTCCCGTATCTATGAGCCAATTAAACGCGTGTCTGTTTTTATAACATAACTTTATGTAGTAACTACTATCGCTGGCTAAAATACTATATGTTATAGGCACGAAAAAAATCATTTTCAGGTTCCGACTTCCGAGTGGATGAACTCGATTGAGGCTGTGATTCATCAGTCACTACTGTCCGAATCTGTCCTCTGAATGGTCTACGACCCCTAGAATGATTATTATAAGTTCTACCTTGATATGGCGCTCTGCCCTGGGGCACTCCCCGTGGCTGAAATTGAGGCTGCTGGGACCCTTGTCTGGTCCTGGTATGCGACTGTCGCCCGTTGTAGCTAGGGTTGCCTCGCCAACGATCAGTGTTGTATGTACCTCTTGGAGTGTTCTGATGAGAAGAGGGCCTGGAAGTGTTTTTATAGAAACGATTATTATTATGCCTTAGTGTTAACACTTCAGCTGTTGAACTTGAACCTGAAACGTCCTCGTCAATTGCGGCCTGAATCGCATCTTTTAAATTTTCAAATCTCTGAGCCGTAATAATCGTGCCAATCCTACGATTTCTTAATCCGTCGCTAAATTGCCGAATGGCCTGTTTCTCGTTTATAGATTTTAAAATATTAAATTTTTCAACATTTCCCTCAGATTGAGAAATTGTAAGGTCAGCGAATAATTCGGATAAGGTTTTTCCGAAAGCATCAATAGACGCATCATTTTGTCTGCAATTTAAAAATTGTTTTTGCAAAGCACTTGTAGATTTCTTTGGCAAAAGTAACATTTTCATATCATTTAAAAGATTAGGTACAGTGTCGTATCTTGTTGCTAATTTTAGCTTAGCAGACTGCGACAGTCTGCTTTTCAAAACAAAAGATAATAAATACGTCTGTGACTCAGCATTAAGAACCGAACTATAGTACTCAATACCATCGATAAGTTGTCGTAAATTGGAAAGCTCATCATTCATCACTGGCAATAAGCTCAAAGCTACTTTCAGGTCGAATTTATCCATTGTTGAAAAACTACTAGAACCCTCTGAAATTCGACACAACTCAGTTATTTCATCAAACAATTTCTTAATATCCCCACAATATTTTTCAAAAAGAAGTAGCTTGTCCTCTCCTAAGCTTTTCCTGTCAATACTTCCTATATAATTATTATATTGTGCAACAATAAATTTAGCTTCGTCTAACTTTGTCTGCAATATTTTACCTTGTCGTCTAGCAGGTCCTATTTTAATTAAATACTGTCTTACTACTAATAAATCCTCATATAATTTCTTTAAAAATGTTGCCATAGAGTTTAAAAATACTTAATATGCATTATAGAGTATTAACATACCTGTATAAGTTTGGAACCCTGGATCCTCCGCATATTAACAAGAACTGTAACATGTTAATAATACACGAGTATACATAAGTTAGGATAATATTCTTAACTTTTTTTTTTTTTTTTTTTTGTTTACTAATATTTAAGTAATAATAATATTAATTATACGTTAGTAAATAAGGTTACAGTCCACTAAATAATGTCTATCAACTTGCCGAAATTACGATGTACGCGAAAAAGAAATACGCATATTTATGTAACCGCACTTCACTTCACACGACACCTATTTTATACGCTTATAGGCATTTTTAACACTTTTACACTGCGTTATCATTGATCTTCAAATCGGGGTAACCTTGGCGCCGTTGAAAGGAAAGCCGTCGCACCCTGCTGCCACTCGCATTCAGCTCAAACTTCTGTCGTATCCACCTTAAATGACATTTCCGATATATCCGGAATGCTCCATACAGGACTCCAAAAACCAGGCAGAGTACTATGACGCATAACAGGATGCTGGTTGTTTTCATATGGAATCGGAACTCCTCAATCGGTGCATCATTTGTGCCCCCAGCTGCATTTTGCGCTATCACGATGTTCTCTTCTTTAGACTGCTGTTTCCCCATTTTCGAAGCTCACTCTTAGTTCACTAGCGTCGCTGCCAGAAGTTTTGATATAATTCATTTTATCAACCGATGATTGCATTGTCCCGAGAACACGATGTTTATCATTCACTGTCCATATACGTAATCGGTCGGCGACGCGGCGGCGAACGGTGTCAGAATACCGGTGCCCGTGAATCTACTTTAGGCAGGGTCGCCATGTAATGTGGTGCCCAGAGAGAGGAATGAAAGCCGAGACTGTTGAGTAAATACTGACTATATTTCCAATGGATCATACCTTAAATAAGTACAAAAGTAGGTTACACAGTGTATATGGTTAAATAAGTATATATAGTTAATATAATCTATTCATTACATCTCAGTACTTAAGCTTGTTTATCTTAAAATTCCGTTATTTAAAAATTCTGTTTATATAGAAACATGGTCTGATGTTTAAGATTTATTTTTATTGCTATGGTATTAAAATAGTGTATTTTTTTTTTTTTTTTTTTTTTTTTTTTATAGACTAGGGGGCGGACGAGCAAGCGGTCCCACGTGATGGTAAGTGTTACCGCCGCCCATGGGCACCTGCAACACCAGGGGGTATGCGGGCGCGCCGCCGACCTTGCAAAATCCTATTCACAGCTCTCTTGAAGAACCCCATATCGTAGTTCAATGGAAAGACCTCTTGAGGCAGTTCGTTCCACAGCCTACGGGTTCGCGGTATAAAATAGTTTTTGGACCGCATAGTGCGCGACACCTCCGTATCGAGGAAATGCGGATGGACCGCACTTCTGTGACGGGAGGTGCGGTTGTAGAAACCCGAGGTGGGAATTATATTAAACAATTCTTCAGAGCATTCCCCATTGTACAGGCGGTAGAACACACAGAGAGACGCAACGTCTCTCCGAACGCTGAGGGATTCTAAACCGCCCGTGAGAGTGGGATCGTCGACAATACGAACAGCACGTCGTTGGATAGAGTCAAATGGGTCCAATTGGTATTTCGGTGCGCCGGCCCAGAGATGAGAGCAGTACTCCATATGGGGCCTCACCTGAGCTTTGTAAAGCATAAGGAGTCGCCCAGGTTTGAAGTACCGCTTCGCTCTGTTCAGCACACCGAGCTTTTTGGAGGCCATTTTGGCCTTATTGTCCAGATGACCCCTAAATTCGACTTTGCTGGAGATGTCGATACCAAGGATCCCGATACTCTCCAAGATCTTAAGAGGTATGCTCTGAAAGCGAGGTGCTACAATAAAAGGGGTTTTCTTAGCGGTGAATGCACAGACTTGCGTCTTACTGGGGTTGAAATCCACTAGGTTCATAGAACCCCAAATCGAAACTAGATCTAAAGAGTCATCGATTTCAGACACAAGCCTGGCGCGACTCTCTTCCACTTCGACCCGAGGGATGTTGGCGCGGCCCCTGTACAAGGTGTCTCCAGTACTGTCATCCGCATAGCAACGTATGTCACCAATTTGTAACAGGTCGTTGATATGCAGAAGGAACAGAGTTGGGGACAACACGGAGCCTTGCGGGACGCCAGCGTCAATAGACATGGTGTCGGAGCAGCTACCATCGATAACGACTCTGATGCTCCGTCCAGTCAGGAAACTGGCAACCCATTCGCATAATCCCTCGGGTATCCCGAAAGATGGTAGCTTGGAAAGCAGCGATTTGTGCCATACCCGGTCAAAAGCTTTCGCAATGTCTAGGCCTACAGCCAGAGCCTCGCCTCTACTCTCAATGGCGTCAGCCCAGCGGTGTGTTAAATACGCTAAAAGATCACCAGCCGAGCGATTATGGCGAAATCCATATTGACGGTCGCTAATCAGCTGGTGATCCTCTAGGTACCCAAGGAGCTGTGTGTTTATAACACGCTCCATCACTTTGGAGAGGAGGGAGGTGATCGCTATTGGCCTGTAGTTGGCCGGGTCGGTGCGGTCACCCTTTTTAGGCAAAGGGTGAACATGAGCTACCTTCCATGCTGACGGGAAGCTTTTTGTGGAATA
Source organism: Sesia apiformis (assembly GCA_914767545.1). Taxonomy (NCBI): domain Eukaryota; kingdom Metazoa; phylum Arthropoda; class Insecta; order Lepidoptera; family Sesiidae; genus Sesia; species Sesia apiformis. The sequence goes on from OU611968.1 coordinate 6,552,363, forward strand.
TGAGAGCCTAAAGAGTCGCGTAAGCACCGGAGACAACTCGGGAGCGCAAAATTTGAGCACCACCGCAGGAATACCATCTGGCCCACTCGACTTTCGGATATCAAGAGATGCTAGAGCTCGCCGGACTTCACGCTGGGTGAAGCAGATTTCCGGCATGGAGCTTGTGCACCTCGAGGTGGACGGTGGTGAGGCACCTCTATCGTCCAGGGTCGAGTTTGAGGCGAAGAGACTGCCCAGGAGATCGGCTTTCTCTTTCGCCCCATGGGCCAGTGAGCCATCGAGTTTCCGCAGTGGTGGAAGTGACGACTGACAGAAGTTACCCTCGGCAGCCTTAGCGAGCGACCAGAAAGCCCGACTTCCAGAAGGATAGCTTGCTAGTCGATCGCCAATTCTGCGGATGTGCTCATTCCTTGCTCTGACAGTGGTCCTCTTACTGCACCTCGAGGCAGCGTTAAATTTCTTCCTCAAGTCGGTGGTATTCGGATCTTCAGACACCTGCGCTTTGGCCCAGGCCCTGTATGCAGCCCGCTTATTACGGCGGGCCTCTCTACAGGACTGATTAAACCAAGGTTGGCTCCGTCCGCCTACGGGTATCACGGAACAAGGAATATAACATTCCATGCCCTGCAACACCACGTCGGCAACGGAGTCTGCACAGGTATCCGGATCACCCGACGAGAAACAGAGCTGCCCCCAGGGATAAGAAGCGTAAAATTCGCGCAACCCATCCCAATCTGCAGACTTGTAGTGCCAGACGTTGCGCGTTCCCTGAGAATAGGTCGGCGCGGATTGTTTAGCTGGCACAGCAGTTCGAATGATACAATGGTCTGATGATCCTAACGGAGCATCAACAACAACATTGTAGTCATTCGGCCGCGTAGTCAGCAGGAGGTCCAATAAGGAGGGAGTATGGCTCTCGATATCAGGTATCCTCGTGGGTGAGGATACCAACTGCGAGAAACCATAGGTCAGGGCAAAGATGTGGGCTGCTCTCCCTGCGCGGTCGGTTATTCGGGATCCCAACCACTCTTCGTGGTGAGCGTTGAAATCACCGAGGACCACCACTTCCGCGCAAGGGAACTGCTCGAGCACGCTGTCAGTCGTCTCTTGTAGCCGCTCAAAAAAACGAGTCGTCTCCGTATCACCGCTGTGGGACCTGTAAAGGCAAGCGTAGACTTTAGTGGAACATCCAAAGTCAATACGCGCCCAGAGGATCGACAGGTCCCCGTCTTCAAAATGGCTGAGGCGGCGGCAACAGACATCCTCCCGGACGTACATGCATACCCCGGCACGTCGCACAAAACAGTGCTCCAGTTTGTAACCGGGGTAATGAAGATATGATGTATCGGCCGGGCAGGAAATCTGTGTCTCCGTCAAGAAAAGTAAGGCCGGCTTTGCCGTCTCAAGGTGGTAGTGGACGGCGTCGATGTTACTATGCATCCCTCTGATGTTGCAAAAGTCCACTTGAAACGTGGAACTTGAGGGGTGGGCCGCTGAGTGTACATTATACCTTCTCTTTTTCTTGGCCATTGTGTGAATAGGAAAAAACTAAAATAGAAAAAAAAAAAGGGGGGACGGAGAGAGAGATGGCTGCATGTGGATCAAAGGACAAAGCACGGGGCGGAGAAAAAATCAGGTCACAAAGGTTGTGTGACTTGCCGGCGCGGGGTACGGAAGGGCCCCCGGTCCCCCCCCGGGGGCAGCAGTCGGGTTCCACTCCGGTCTCCTCCGGCACAACTGCTACCCCAAGGGATTTTTCACGTGCGGCGGGGCAGCCTCCTGGGGTGGAGATTAAAGTAAGATCCCCGGGCTCGGGCCCCCAACAACACGCGGGCGGTCAGCGGACAACCGTTTCACCGGGTCTCCCTGATCCCCGCGCCACCATGTCACGCCCATGCGCGTCTGTAATTCCCCGCAACCGCCGGTCCTCATTTCCACACGCAGCAATCTCTCTCTCGGGACGGCTTCTTCCGCTCACCGCCGGAACACGATGCGGGCCTCGCGGCTTATAAGGCACCATTATGGCGGCGGACTCCGACGGGAGGGTGGTAGCATTGCCGACGGAGTAACCCTCCCACCGCAAAAAGGGAACGCCATTGCCTCGTCAGTTGACAGCAGGGTGCACCACTAGCAGGTGAGGTTGGCTTAGGCTCCAAAGATGTTAGGTGAGCCTCTTACACCTATTTATTTCATTAGTCTCATTATCTGGAAAACTACATAGAACTGAAAAGATCTACATAGTAGTTATTATAATATGTGTACATAAAAATATAATGTAGGTACACAAATTTACAAAAATATATAACAGGCAAATTTATAATAAAGTACTTTATACAGCATGTCCAGTAAATAGTGGCCAACCGTGAAACTGTCGATAGTAACCACAATTTGATGTTAGTGTTAATGGTTTCCCAGATTTTGACCCTATTTGGATTTTTTTTAAAATCTTAATTTTATTCCTTTCTTCTTCAAATTCTCGCCTTTTTACGCATTCGCCAAATTCTTGTGAACTTAATGGCCTTTCAAGAGTCCCCGGACATGTATGGTTTTGTGCGAGCGCAGAAGGCACTCAGTCACGAGCCGCCGGTAGACCGACGGAAGGAACGGATCGGTTTAGGGCGTTGCTTTGGGACGGTACCGCGGGATCGGTGACAAGCGCCCAGGCACGTGCCGATAACTGGTAAAAGTGTTGGCTGAAGGCCGATGTGTGTTCACGGTGTAGCGAAGGCGACGTCCTCGTCGACAATTCTCGCCTTTTATTTATTTATTTCCACTTTATTGTTTTAACAAAAGGTGGACTTAATGCCATAAAGCATTTTCGCCCAGCCAACCTTGGGGTTATAATAAATAATAAAGTGGGAGGTATAAGTGAAACAACATTATACAAAAGAAAATTTGGAATTAACAAAATATACAAATATAATAATAGTAGATTATTAACCAAGGGGATAAAGCAGTGTTTTCTGTCGCGGGTGACGATTTAAATCGCGAGCGTAACGAAGGACTCGAGGTTTACTCCCGAGCGTAGCGAGGGTGTTAAAAACTTAAATCACGAGCGAAGCGAGGGATTTAAGACGAGTCCTGAGTGTAGCGAGGGATTTAAGTTCACCCAAGACTAAGACAGCTTTATCACCGAGGAAAATTCTCTACTTTTCGTACCATTTGCGAAAAAATTAACACAATAATAATATGAGATAAGCATTTATTAAAAATAATGACAATTAAAAGTAAAAGTTAACATTCGAAACATTGGTCCAATTATTGATAGAGAGAGTTACATTTTTGTTTGGTACATTTATTGTTGATGAGTTGATTTGAGTATTGAAAATTCTTCATAAGTTTTTAAATAATTTTCCTTGGATTTTGTTGGAAGCAAATTATTTATAATTGCGGCAGCATTTGCACTGATGGAATCCGACAATTCACTGTCACTGTCGCTTTGATTTAACATCGTAACGTATTTTTAGAACATTAACTTATTTATAAAAATAAATTAAAATAAACTTAACGTTTATGTATTTGAAGAAAACAAAAACGCGGCAAATTCCTAGACTAATATTTTTTTGTCGGAAAAGCAAAGGCATCAAGCTCATACGGCCTCGTCGGTTTTCGCAATTTTATTTAATAATCATAACTGCATAATAAATGCGTATTCCTTTTTCAAAATGATGTATAATGCTTTATATACAAACTCAATGGTGTAAACACAGATGTAGTTCAGTATACATTTCGGTAAGTATTCCAAATTTAAATCACATTCTCCCCCTAGAGGATGAATGAAATTCAGTACAATTTTCTTTCCCTGTTTTTAACAGATTAAAAATGACTATTGTTATGTTCGCTTTTTGTGGCATAGAATGTCACTTTTTTGAGCAAGTGGTACGAAAATAATAATAAACACTTAAAATATACATACATACTGTCAAATAAGTATCGGGAATATTGAAAAAGAATGCCCGCTTAAAATGTCTGCGTAAAAATATATACCTATGTCTGTTAGGTTGGCACTATTGTAGCTAATTTTCATGTAAAGTTTTGGCGCGATCTGTCATATAGTTGTTTGAAAATTTTCATATTTGCTAGACGACGTCGAGTGTACTTGCGAATTTTAGAATGGATAAAAATATCGAACAAAGAATTTGCCTCAAATTTTGTGTTGAGAACAATATTTCTTGTGCGGAATCATTGAAAATGTTAGAGAAGGCCTACGGCGAGTGGACTTTATCAACAACAACAGCATATGAGTGATACAAAGCATTCAAAGTACCTTCAACGTCTTCGACTGGAAAAAATGTCAACAAGGTGAAAGATATGGTGATGGTAAATCGTCGCGCTAGCTTAAGAGAGATAGCCCGGGAAGTTGACATGTGTCACGAATCCGTTCGCACCATTTTGGTTGATGTTTTAAGTATGAAACGTGTTGCGGCACGGCTTGTTCTGAAGGAGCTGAATTTTCATCAAAGAGATACTGGCCAACAGGTTGCTACAGACATGCTTGAACGAGCCAATGCGGAGCCCACATTCATGAAACGCATCAACGAGAGACGAAACGTAGGTTTATGAGTTTGATATGCAAACCAGCCAGCAAGCTTCAGAATAGCAAACCGAAACCGAAAAAAACACGCCAAAGCCACTCAAAAGTCAAAATCATGGTGACTGTTTTCCTTGATTATCATGGTGTTGTCCACTCAAAATTCCTTCCGGCGGGTCAAACAGTTAATAAATTATCTAGGCGTCATAACGCGATTACGTGAGAATATTCGTCGGACAAGACCAGATTTGTGGAATAACTATTTTTGGATGTCGTCTCACACCTCACACTTCAATCATCGTAGGGGAATTTTTAGCCAAAAATTCAACGAATGTCATCGACCAAGCACCGTATTCTCCAGATATGGCCCCGTGTGACTTTTTTTATTCCCCAGACTCTAATTACCACTTCGTGGCAGACGTTTTGAGTCCGTTGATGTAATAAAACAAAATTCGATAAAAGAGCTAAAGGCCATACCGGAATAAAAGAAGTATTTCTACAAATGGATTATTCGCTGGCGAAAGTGTATTGCGTCAAATAGAGCCTATTTCGAGAGCGACAAAATAAATTTAGACGATTGAAGCAATATTTTTGGTTTTATTAAAAAATCCCGAAACTTATTTAACAGAGTAGTACCTACATATAAAATAACATATTATGTATAATATATTCAAATAATACATTCCCATAAACATAAAATTCACGCCAAATGTAAACAACGAAAAAAAAATATTGGTGACAGTTTTTATTTAATTCTTTTGGCACTGGCTGCTACTGAATTTGACATTCGAATGAAATAGAATGCATTCCTATAATTTAATGTAAAGTATTCGATTCCAGAAACTTATTGATCAACCTAGTACTTACATGCAAATATAATAACTAAACGGTATTTATTATTTGGAAGAGGTCTATTCATATATCAATTTCGCCTTTCTAGGATTTGACTACACAATGATAATCATTGTGGGCCATCAAGTATGCTGTAATTTTGACCCATCCAGTTATATACTTTTTTACTTTTTACTGTTTTATTTGTATTAGTGGGATCAATTTTACCAGGAAAAGTTAAAATGGGTCTGCATTTGAAGTGCATTTTCCTAACTTTCTTACTGATTTAACATTAGTCCATATAATGTGCCGTTTCTGATTTTTAAAAATTAGAAAAAAAATCCTTTTATAAATTTACCAAAATTCGGCGTAGCGTCCCAACAATACAGGCCACTTTAATGCCTAAGCGGGTTTTTTATTACATATTAATTTTTCCTAATAGGCCACAATAGGGCCTGCCTCAGCGTTTTACGGGCTCGTCTCCAGGGCAACAATTACAGCTCATGAATTTCAATGAGCGGCGCACAGTGGTGTGAGAGCTAGACATTTTCTAGTGGCACTCTTATTTCACACGCCTGAAATATCACAGGCTTCTAGAAAGGACGGGGAAAATGTTGACGCACGTTTTATTTTCTACTTAAAGATTTTTGTATTTTGTGAAGATCTGTAATAATAATTATTATGGCTCATTTACACAGGGAGAGTTTGGGTCGTAAGAAGCGGTAACATATAAAGGTAGATGAAAATGAATTACAATATTTTCACAGAATATTGATAACAAACTATAATACATCTTACTCGAAATGTGGGGTATTTTTTTCCGAAATTAAAATTTCTTTATATCCGCATTAAGTAGAATTATGGCTCATTTATACAACAAGAGTTTCTCGAATGCGAATTTCTCGAACATCGGTAAAAAGCTAATATAAGCAACTGTTATCATCATCTGACCACTGTTATCCCTGTTATCATCAAAATTTTATCATCATGTGAATGTATGTGTACATCATGTGAATCATGTGAATATCATTTTATCATCAATTTGTAGGCGAGAATTTTATGTGGTTTGGTCGCATATGATAATCGTATACAATATTCTCGCCCGAACTGTTCGAGAAACTCTGGTTGTGTAAATGAGCCTTAATATCCTTGAGAATTGACGTGATTAAACTACTTATTAAACATATTTATAAGTAGTTTAGGCCATATTTATTCATAAATGTTTTGATCTCAAAAAACAATGCGACTATAGATTGAATGGTGTCATAAAGGGCTGGGTTACTAACAGATTTAATCTTATATTGTAAATCTGGTCTGAACGCGTATAACAAAAATATTTGTTTACCTTTTATTTCTACTTGACGTTTCCTATTATTCCAGGATTGTACAAAAAGCGATTGAAATTTAAAAATATAATAATTTCATCGGGAAGATGGATATAAACTGTTATCGACATATAATCCATTGATTAACAAATTTACATAAACCTTGCGATTTATTTACGTCCTATGCGATTGCGACATTGTTAGTGTAGTGTGTCGCAACCTTACCGAATGTGAAGATCAAATGTGGGTAGTTGATTAAATTGCTCGTAGCTCCCATCTTGGACTACCCGCCTCTTCAGTCAACTCGTGACCACAGCTAGTGTAACCCGTGAGTAGGAATAAAAGGTAAACAAATACCAAATATGAAATGTGTACAAAACGCGAATGTTTAAAAGTTATATTTGATATTATATATTTTTTTTTTTTATAGAGAAGAGGGCGGACGAGCATGCGGTCTCACGTGATGGTAAGTGTTACCGCCGCCCATGGACACCTGCAACACCAGGGGGTATGCGGGCGCGCCGCCGACCTTGCAAAATCCTATTCACAGCTTTCTTGAAGAACCCCATGTCGTAGTTTAATGGGAAGACCTCTTGAGGCAGTTCGTTCCACAGGCGACACCTCCGTATCTGGGAAATGCGGATGGACCGCACTTCTGTGACGGGAGGTGCGGTTGTAGAAACCCGAGGTGGGAATTATATTGAATTATTATTCCCTATCCCATCCAATCCCTTCAAGTGGGGAGTATGATAGGATAAAGGATATCTCATAGGATATCTCACATTATACTCTCTATTTTCCAACATATCCTATCAAATTCTATAAATCCTATGAAAGGTGCGAATTTAGAAGAAAAAAATGACAAAATTTGTTTTACAAAGCTAGCCTCCAAACTATGCGAAGACATCTTTCATACTCGTATTTATGTAGACATGAGTATCCCAAAAAAGTACGTGTATCGCATGATACTCATAAATTACTTAAAAAACTAAAATATTTAATGTATGAGATAACAATAATATTTTAGGTGTGATAATATCTATCATTCTGTAATGTGTGTAAAATAACCATGAAATTTTATTTCATGTTTTAATTTGGCTTTTTATTATTTTTACGCTGCTGTAATTTGTTAAAAATACTTACTAGGTTTTGGCATAGTCATCTTGAAACTTATGCTAAACATCTTGGTAACTTATGTTTATAATGTATAAACATACGGCCTGCCACAGTCTTTCATTTAAACAAAATAAGATTTATGAAATTAACATCGTCGAGAGTGTCTCTCATAAAATACCTACATGACACTAGCTTTTAATAACTTATATGATATCGAAATACTGTCTAAATGCAGTATTTAATAGTACGAGAACGTGCCGAATCCAACTCGAACGCGATCCTTACCAATCGAAAAGTTTTAGAGGAACAGATATTCTGAGAGGCATCGCTTCAGGAAATACGTACGGGAGCGTTGATTTGTCAAAGGAGATACGTGATGTATCCGAAATATATGCACACCACCCATATAGATAGAGTTGCTTTTAATATCATATTTGAGTTTACCAATGGTTGTGAAGAATTCATTTGAAACTGAAGACGTTAATTTGATTAAGACCTGTATCGAGTAATCGTTCTTACGTTGAAATCGATTACTATGATAATATGATTTTATTTAATTATTTAATTTTACTTATTTCAGACACAAAATAGTCCATACACTGAACATTGAAATACATAGGGTCAATCACATAAATTTTTCTTCTTCATATGTGGCAATGGTGCAATTAGCACATTCTGCCAGTGTCAAGTTTTCTTCGTAATAAACAATTTCAAAGTCTAAAACATATCCTGTCAATGTCCAGTCCATTCGAAATAAATCAGGAGTCGCTCAGTAAAGCCATAGTAGGTTTACTGAGGACAGAAGAGGACTCCTTGAAAGCATACGAGAAACTCAGTTTCACGCTCTTATTGTATATCACAAACACTATGCACAAAAACCACTTTGAAGTTTAATAAACTATCACTATTAAAATACAAAACGCTTAATACACAATTTTTACAACAATTAAACAAAAATTCTACTTCACTTCTCGAGTTCCCGCCAAAAAGTCCGATCACATAATTGTCATCTTTTTTAGTCCTGAACTGCAAGGTCACAACTGAGACCACAACATGTGATCCCAGTCCCACTCAGTGCCTCAAGAAAGGGTTACCAATTTTCACAATACTATTTGCTGAACTCAATAATAACAGATTAATAAATAATAACTTCAAATTGACTTTCAATTTAATTTTAAAAATCGGTTCATATTTAAGAAGCTAAACTAATGTAGACTTAGTCGGCTATTTTCATATGAACAGTTCGAAATATGCTTCGTTTAATAACAACAAATTTATATTAATTTCAATTTAATTATTATGCAGACGTATTACATATTAACGAGACGTAAACTCTTTGTGTTAAATTATACCATGCCTCATTATATAACGCAAAATCTTAATACACATCAACTAATTTAAAATATATAAAACCGTTCTAGCGAATAATAAAATTAGTTTAGGTAATAAATGAAAAGTTACAAATATGTAAGGTTTTGTTGTTGCAAAACGTTCGTAGCGCACATTACTCGGTAGATTGGATAATGACTGGGCGCGTAGACGGGCGTGGTTCGGGCGACGCACGTAGAATGCAACTGCGCATACTTACTAAAAAATTATAATAATTTATGAAAACAAAAACCCTATTGAAAAAACTGGTAGAATCTTCAACTCTCGATACTGAATAATCTAGTTTTAGCTTTTTGATTTATTAATGACACCTTATATTGAATCTATCAAATCCGTCGATCTTCAAATTAATCCGTTTCGTTTTATAATATCGATTTCAGAATACACACGTACTAGATTGAGATACAAACTCTAGGGCAGACACGTTAGTCTAATAGTGTTCGTTCTTCAGTAGCTCTAGAATTATTTAATTCATATGTGTTTTGAAAATAGAACGTTCCTATTACGTACTATTTAAGTTTCAAATTTGACTTTTTAATGAATCCCTCTTCACTGCTTCACGCCCCCTAGAAGTTACTGACCAGATTTTTCAAGGGTTTCTTTGATAAGAACCAATGACGTGTCATCTAGTCTATTCCCATATCGATGTGTTGTAGCCACCGATGAAACTTTAAACAAAGGAAGACAACAAAAGGTCAAAGGTCAATTGTCTCAGAAAGAACAATATCTAGTAGTTACTGTAACTTTCCATCACGTGGAACGTTATCTGTTCCGTAGTCTGTCTTTTTGTTACCTCTTCTTTAAAAAATCTTTCTCTCGTCCGCCCTCTTCTCTATAAAAAAAAAAATATAAATGGAAGAATAAGGAAAGTAATTTCAGAGAAATTCCTAGAATCGACGAAATAAAAAGCATTGTATTTTACAATAGTGATCTGGCATTTTCAATTTAAAGTCGCGGCTTGGAACAGAAGCTAACGTTTCTTATTTGCTACTTTTAGTTTAACTGTCCGGTTTAAAGTAGGAAAATATCTCTTGATGTTTTACTTCACTTCGTTTTGGATGATCTTATGAATTAATACATTATGAGAGATATTTTGATGATATGCTTCCTTACTCATAAAAACGCTGCATTCCCACAGCCGTTGGGCGTCCTCGACTGGTCACGTTACACGTCCCTCTTTCACAGAAGACAACCTTGAAATTTAAAGCATTTCCCACTATATTATGATATATATAGGTATACGTACGTGTTTTGGTAGTGAGTGAGATATGCCCATTCCCATCGCATCCTATCCCTCCCCATTTTCCCAACCCATTCTCCAAATCCATTCCTATATCTCTAAAGGTACTTAAACTATACTTAAAGTCCACATAAGTGTTTGTCCTATCAGTTCGTACAAATTTCAACATTACGATCGCGAGCCCCTTTTCTCGTTCACTGCTGGACATGGGCCTCCTCATGTATGAGGGATGTATGGCCTTAAAACGCCACACTGGCCTGGCGGATTGAGGAGTCCACTCTTTTGAAGGAGGTGTAGCCCTTAGTGTAGTCGTTTGTTATCCCCTAGTCTCCCTTTAGACCACCAACGGTACCCGCTTTTCGGTACCCTCCTTTCAGACATACCCGCTTTGTCAGCACGCACAAGAAAATGTGCATGACGAGGCTCATATCTAGTAGTTGATGATATAAGTGATGATTACGGTTACATAATGTTACATTAAATGTCACCAGTAACGTGCTATGAACCAATAGAGTAAATGGGTGACACTGAAAGATTTTAGAATCTCAAAAATGAAATCAGGTAAAAAAGATTTTCGAAGTATTCTCCGCGACAATCGATACATTTTTTAATGCGACGAAACCATTGTGTGAAGCATTCAACCCACCAAGCCGTTTCAAGCCGTCACTGCCTCTTCTGCGTTCATGAAAACGTATTCCTATGAGTTTATCTTTAATTTTAGAGTATAAATGAAAATCATAAGACGCAAAGTTGGGACTGTGTGGCGAATTAACTCTACCTTTACAGTACTAAAAAATTGCTTCGTTTGTCTGGTGGAGTGAGGTGGAGCATTGTCATGATGGAGGATCATTCTGCTTGGTGGGCGTCGTTCTTTCACTTTTTCCAAAATAGAAGGTAAGCAGCTGTTCACATACCAGTTCGCAGTTATTGTTCTTTTATTTTCTAAACTTATCGTAGCACAGTGGCTCGATCTGCCAAAGAAGGAGGCAATCGTGTGTGTATGTATGTATGTGTGTTGCTTAATAACAAATAAACCATTCATTCATTCACTCATTTCCAAAATTCGATTTCTTTTTTCTATCATATGTGCAGTAGCCAGTTCTAAGAACTTCTAGTTTGACCTATCAAAGGTTCAAAATATACAATAACTCAAATATCAATCAAAATATTCTAAGAGAATATTCGTGTTAAACTTACTAAAAACTGGTAACTACTGAGGTTATAGCGGACATCAATATTTGCAATCTTTTTTTAAAGAAGGACAAATTTAATTAGGAAAATTAAGGTTTTCGCGTTTAAACAAGACGAAAGTGTGTACCATCCTTCTCGTCATTACTTCATTGATGTCACTGTGCTGATGCCAACAGTACAGAATCTTCATAAAAAAGTTTAAAATACGTGTCAGACATACATATATACAACTTTGACACGAAGCGCAGTGTGACATTTTCGCAACCCCAAATAAGGTCATATATATATATATATATATATATTATAACACCACACCCAAGGGCTCACTAGGATTCCCTGTATCGTGGGTTCAGAGACACATAGAAAGACGAACACAACACATGCAACACCCAGACCTGAACAAACACCGTATATATTCAATATGTTTAACCGACGGGGAATCGAACCCGGGACCTATTGCATAATAGGCAGGGTCGCTATCAACTGGGCTGATTAGTAATGACTGCTTTACTATTGATCAATATACAGGGCATAAATGAGCTTTCTTTGAAGCCTGAAACCTTTCAGTTTATTATTCTGTGCTAATTGATAAGTAAATCTGTACAATTGAACGTGAATGTTATTCCTGTGTTAACCTTCGACTCCCTCCCTAATGTAGTCTGGAGAATCGTATTGGCTAACTGTATATTTACTGCATTTTTGTAGTGGAATTGTTCTGAAAAATGCAATCTCTATGTGTATAAACACGTATTCTCCAGTGACAACTTGCGGTGATGGGTCACACAATTTATTTTATTTTTAAACAATGTTCTAATATAAAACCTATCATATATTGTATGATCAATCGATGACTTTTTATTAATTTATTTTATCATTAATTATTTTTAGCATTTTTTTAAAATGTTGTTTCAATATTATTGTAACCATATACCAGTATTTATCGATTAAGATATGTAAATTTATTAATTACGTTTATTACTGAGTTCGAAATTTTGATAGGAAAACATTAAAATAACGTAAATTGATTAATTACACTGCTGATTCACTTCAAAGGTATATTAGCAAGTTAGGGTACGAGGGGAGAAAGGGAAGAACCGGAAACTGCGTTTCGTTACCATAATTCTTAACCGACATTATGATTCCATGCTGTCCTTTTTGTGTTTACTGTGACAACGTCTTTCACTTTTAATTAAATACGTCGCCGGGAAGTTGCTAAAGTTATTTGGAAGGCATCGTTGCTGCAATGGAGCTTATAGGAAATTAATTTACTAAAGGCAATGTTCGCTTCATTACCCACTAAATGGAATTTTGAATGACTGCGGTACTAGTTTAGTATGTGCCCTCAAGTGAGGCTTTATGTAAAATATTCAGTTATAGTCTGACAAACTTATGTGTGCCGGTAGCAAAATTAGAAAACTACAGTTATCTGACGTTTTGGCTTACTCTATGACAACATACAATATATTAATGTTGTCATTTCATTTTTCAATGCTCCGTTAAATGGCAAGATGTTGAAACGCAAGATAAATTTGTAGGACTGTAGATAGCTCGCAAAGTTATTTAGTTACAATTATGTTCCTTCTAAATGTTATACTTGTAATTATTTTATGTCTGGACTTTATGTTTTATTTTATGGAATAACTTTGTACGTATTATACCAATTTATATATCTCGATAAAATTTAACACACTTGACAGTAAATTCACCACAGCCCAGCTTGCATGTGTTAATTCGTTACAGAGTATTTTTTATGTCACTAAGCTTCAAAGGTAGGTTGTAGTATTGTTGTAGGTTGTAGTAGTCTTGTAGTATTATTCGAAAGTAGAATGCTTTTATAGAAACTTTTTTCTGCTATTAGTACAAGGTATAATTTTTAGGTATGTAAGTACGTGTGGTGAGTACCTATACACAAAAATATTAATAAATAATTAAACTTGTGACGAAAATACAATATTAATGTATGGAGTTTTAAAAACATGGAAAATTTACGATGTGATAAAATTCAATAACCCCAAATAAAGTTTTTATTCATTCATTCAATCAAATTGATGACTTACGTTTTTTTTCTTCATAGGTGGCGATGGTGCAATAAGCACATTCCTACCAGTGTCAAGTTTTCTTCGTAATAAACAATTTAAAAGTCTAAAACGTATCCAGTCAATTTCCAGTCCCGTCATATTAAGTCAGGAGTCGCTCAATAAAGCCATAGTAGGTTTACTGAAGACAGAAGAGGACTCCTTGGAAACACATGAAAAACTCAGTCCCACGCTTTTATTTGATTATCACAAACATCACGCACGAAAAACACGTTGAAGTTTAATAAACCATAACTATTAAACCACAAAACCCCTAATACACACTTTTTAAAGTAATCATACAAAAACTAACATTCACTGTTTGAGTTCCTGCCAAAAAGTCCGACTATAACGTTCATTTCTGTTGCTCTATCTGAGAGTAAGTATGGTATGTACGTACATGTTTGAACTATTTGCTTCTATATGTTTCTACACGTTTTATTTGCGGTTGGCGCCACCTTACCGTCTATAATGAGGAGTTTGTACTTATTCAGACCTCTATTCTTCAACACCCTATGAATTTTAGATAAATCGTTTCATTTTACTTTGTGCTACCAAGCTAAATATTCAACTTTAGAAAAATTCTCATATAAAAGTAATTCGCTAGATATACTGAATCCTCTACCACTTTAATGGGACATTACACTTACATTTTAAACCGCTATTACTATGGACTTAAGGTTTAAACTTAAAATATTATTAAAGTTCGTACATTTGCCCGGTTTCTTTCCTAACGAGGAACGAAGAAAGAAGTCACGTTAAGAGCAAAACTTGGTTATTTTTTAATCCTTATGAGAATTTTATGTTAACACCAAACTTATGCTGTCATCTAGCACAATTTTAAACTTTCTTTACTTTCTTACAGAGATCTACCCAAATCACAGTAGGTATCTAACATATATGTATCAGTGTATAACGTTCCTCCTCTAATAAATCACGGGTTTCGGGCCGTAATCCACCACGCCCGCGCCGGCCCAGCGCGGATTGTTGGATCACATACTCCAGATTTTGTTTTATTTCTGGAACATGTGGGCTTCCTCACAATGTTTTCTATCACCGACAAGCTAGTGATAATTTTTAAAATCCATACTTAAGTAGAAACTCCGTGGCTGAGGATTTCAATTCACGGTAATATGAATGGGAGTCGAGTATAGATACCCCTACGCTATCGTCGCTCTTTCATTTTCTAGAGCATCTAACATACTGGTTTAATTTTCTACACCATCGTTTCTCAATCTTTTTAGTGTCGCAACCCCCCTTAAAAGACCAAAATTTAAATAAATAACCTCACGACCCCTCTACTTTCTTACTTCTCTTTATAATTGATCCGTAATTATGTTTTTACTGTTTAACATTTTATACAACAATTTTATATTTATTTATTTATTCAGAAATCATACAGTCACTTATCAACAATGTTTGGTAACAGGGGTTCCAAATCTGTGAAGCGTACTCTATAAGTGGCTACGAACATAGGCACAGTAAATAAACTCAATAGTATTAATTTCTTTAAACAAGTGTGATGATCACATCATAAAACCGAGAGCTTTGGATAACTTTATGGCTATGTTATTAATATGACAATTGAAAGAGAGTTTGTTGTCATGAAATACTTCAAGATCTCTACCCTCACACACTCTTAGTAACTGTTGGTTCTTGATTTCATAGTTGTACTGGTAGGGAATATTTTTACAAGTAAAGGACATGACGGAACATTTAGAGACATTGAGATCTAGTTTGTTTAATCGATAATAATCACCTAGTCTTAATAAATCTTCCCGAAGAAGTACTGCGTCTGTAATACTATTGATAGATCGGAAAAATGTCATATCGTCTGCAAATAATAAATGTCTAGAATGTTTGAAATAGGTGCCAATGTCATTTATATAATGGACATGAGTGGATCCAAAAGAGAACCTTGTGGCACTCCCGATGGGACACTCATCCAAAAAGAGGTGAATCCGCTTATAACCACTGCTCGAGACCTATTTC
This sequence comes from Sesia apiformis, assembly GCA_914767545.1. Classification (NCBI taxonomy): domain Eukaryota; kingdom Metazoa; phylum Arthropoda; class Insecta; order Lepidoptera; family Sesiidae; genus Sesia; species Sesia apiformis. The sequence continues at coordinate 6,568,053 of OU611968.1, forward strand.
GCACATAGAATGAAAACCACCTAAAAACATGGCCTCGTATACCAATTTTATACAATTTCCGCAAAAGCATGCTATGATCAATACGATCAAATGCTTTGCTGTAATTGGTATAAACTGTATCAACCTGAATCTTATTATTCGTGCTGGAAGAGATGAAGTCATTAAAAACTACAACATTAAAAATTTAGAACAAATTTACTTTTAACAGCAGTCAGCAATCAATGGTTGGTGCAACCCAGCCGAAACTTTGAGTAAGATAGGAAAGGTAAATAAAAATACACGTTTGACATCCTTTCAGTAGATAAAAAGATATATGTGTGAAAACAAGAAAATCGTAAAATTTAATATCCCAAATAATAATTGTTTGGGATAGTAAATTTTTATAGAAGGAAAATTAACCCTATGTGGTATACTACTAGGTACGAATAATACGCCTTCGTAACTTTCAGCATTTAACTTTCTTTACGTTTTAACTCTTTATTTTTTTCGTCAAACTTTTTGATGTGGGCTGACTTTAATGTTTAGTTAAACAACGCTTACCAACTCGTGTCTCACGTTTTATTAAAATGTTGACCTGAAACTTGAAAGCGAAAAGTTTGATGCTTTCTTCGCTGATTTTCTAAAGTGATATCTAAGTAGTTGATTTATTACAGTTTAGATTATAAAATACTTACTAAACATTTAGAATGTAGCTACCATTTCTTTTACTTTATTTCTTATTTATTTTGTACTTATTTCGTAGGAAATATTAATGAAGTTTTAGAGAAAAACATTTCCTGCCACGTATGACCTTTCAATATAATTCACCTTGGGTTATCTGTTACCTACAACTTTATATTTTAACATTAACAATTTATATATATATATCATTATTAATTAATTTATTTTTAAAACAATACATAAAAAGTTGAACTACAAACTCGTAAACTACAAAGTCGAACTACCGTAGAAAATCGGAAATTTATAATTTCCAGACATAAAAATCACTTACAACACCACATCATACCATCAGCTTCCCTAAGGGTCGCCCGAACTTCATCAACCGGCGATCTTCATCAACCGGCGATCTTCATCAAGTCGTCGTCGATTCAGGAGGCCGGAGGGCGATCCATAATGCGCTTCCCGGTACGTGATCTTCATTCAGGGACTCGTCTACCCCATTGCTTCAGTTCTTTGATGCCTGGCTGAATTGATCTGCTCATTGTCAATTCCGCATGCTGATTCCGCAAGCTATGTCCGTGAATCTCGATGGTTTATTATTGTATTTTCACCACATTTGTAAAGGCATGTTTTTAAAAGTGGTTGTTTCTTACGTATTGATATTTCTGTGTCTATAATATAAATGTATCTTATACAATTAGCAGAAAAATGGTTGTAATACAGTATTCTACTTTTCTTTCGAACAATACTTTCAAGCTTAATGACATAAAAAAAAACCCACAAACAATTAGAAAAAATAATGTCTCCATATAAATATTCATAATATATACTAATATGCGGTAAAGAGAACCGTTAATCTGCGAGATAGTGTTATTTTAAGAGTCTTTTGAAACTTGCTAGAAATTACAATAGTTATACTAAGGGCGTAGTCAGAATTTTATCCAAGGTGGGGCAAAGCAAACAATTTTATACAGCGTGGGGAAAAAAGAAAACAATTTTCTTATAATTTATATAGATATAGTGTAATACAGGAAGTCTGTTACTTATTCTTCCCAAGCCGGGTGGGGGGAGGGGCAACCGCCCCAACTTGCAGCACCGTGGCTGCATCGATGATAATTATGATAATTACTTAGATACCTATAATAATATTAAAGATTTTACAGGTAAAACGTCCTCAGTGGGCTAAAACCACGATTGAAAATTTTGTTTAGTAATATAATTCTGAAGAAACACGCGTCGACGTAACCCTCGGAAGAGTCTTGACCCGGTACCAACAGGTGCTGACGGGGGGAGAAAATTCCCTTTTAAAATTCATGAGGCGAAATTGTCGATGCCTCGCTCCGGTATCAACGAGAATGATCCATTTTATTTACTATGTAACCTTTTGCAATAACTATATAACGTCCCACATGGTAAGTGAAGTGTGAAATTCGATACCAAATCACTTTAGGTAGATTTTTAATTCTCGAATAAAAAATATGAGTTTACTGTAGCAGTTCCGACCGGGGAGCGTAACGTTTGGACGAGGTGGATCAATGAAATGAAATGATTATAATAATAGGTAATGGTGAACCTTCGAAAGGGCCCCATCTTCAGACTTTCTCCAGCAGTGAAGAAATACAGACTAATAAAACCATTAGAGTTTAAAAAAAATCACAGACCCATTAGAGTTCCATTGAAGAAAAAAAATTTTGAATGATCAGTAATGGTCATATACCGTAGTACATAATTATTCAATGGTTTTGAAGGTTAACCGTGATCGTAACCAACCCTTTTATCATCTACGGCTGGACATGACCTCTTATATACATTACTTATTTAATTATTATTTATTTTTAAAAGGATCTCCATCAAGAGGTGCGTACGACATGAAAATCACTTAAAGCTAATAGAAAACAAAGTGTCCTCTCAATTATAGTATAAGGGGCGGTTTAGAACATTAGAGCATCAGTGGCTTGGCGAGTCCACTCTTTTAGAGGTGGTGCAGTTGATCAGGGCTCGTGGTAGCGACTTTGTTACCCCATTAGTGACCTTTTATTACACCCACTGGTAGAGATGGTGCGGTGATGTTATGTCGGCCGACACCGCACAGCTATTAAGGTTAAACGCCATGTCTTCAAAGGGTTTTCAAATTTTAATTGTCTACAGAAATCTTAAAATTAATTAGTTGGCAGTTTGTCATTTTTGTTTGTTATTTGGCTTGACTTGAATACCTAATTCAAATATATAAAGGGGCTCGATAAGAATAAACAAATTATATCAACTTATGTCATACTGTTTCGCCTTCAAGACACTTATGTAAAGGAAAATTCAACGTAAAATGTTGTTAATAACCGTTCTGTTTGGATTTTAAATAATGCTCAGTTGAACATAATTTGATATAACTGTCTTAAGACGTTATAGATGCGTCAGAATTGAGAAGTGAGTTGAAATGTGTCACATCAAATTGGCTTAATTTTGTTATGGTATTTTTGTTATACTTTGAGTATATATGCCAATAAATGATAATAAAAATGTTAATTTACTAATTACTTTCACAAAAAATTATACCACGTAGTCATGTATGGTTGAGGAGTCACAATTAGAGTATCGGAACTTTTGAATTTTAAACCGTAACGAGTCCATGTTTTTTTGTACAAATCACACATAATAACCTTATAATCATAATCATTCGGGGGAGAGTGTATGCTGCATTCCCACAGCCGCTGGGCGCACTCGACTGGCCACGTTACCCCTATCTCACAGAAGACTACCTTGTAATGTACTGCATTTCCCACGTTATCGTATTTCCATAATGTATGTAGGTAGGTACGTGTTTCGGTAGTAAGTGAGATATACCAGAGTCCATTTCCACTCCATCCTATCCCTCCCCATTTTCCCAGTCTATTCCTTAATCTGTAAAGATAGGCAGCGCATCCGAAGGCCTGTCAACGTTTGTCATTCTGGACTGATGTTGGCATGTATCGCGGATGTCTGTGGACGACAGTATCCATTTACCATCAGGTGGACTGTATGCTCATCTGCCGCCTTTTTTCTATAAAAAAATACAAAATTTTCAAACATTTCAATCTAATACTTTCTAAGTGGCTCCTCAATTCAAACGTTTGGTTTGAGGAGCCACGTTTATAAACATATAGGTAACTACAAATTCTAGAATTAATCCTACAAAACTTACTAGTTAACTACAAAACCTCTTCCAAGGCTTGCCACCACATACGATCTTTGCCCTTTTCATTTCGCCGCTACCGGCCAACTTCTTCAATCGTTGGTCTACGTGGCTAGAGGGCGGAACGCCCTCTAGCCACTGTTCGTTCAGTTTTTGTTCAGTTCAGTTCAACACTGTTCGTTCAGTTCTTCTCTGTAGGTGTATGTTATATATTTATCGAATTAGGTGCTTCGTTTTGGATTTAATGCCGCAAAAAAATCTGAGTATATGTAGATTAGCCATAGCTCGCTAAATGACCTTAAACTTGAGGACAAATAAAGTCAACCTAGAATCCATGTTTTGACACCATGCATCCTATCATAGCATAATTCACAGGACAACTGATTGAAAATTTTCGGTAGGACTGATCTTTGCTTATTATATCTAGCTTGCTCTCTTTCATTATGTATGAAAATGAACGTGTCCTACTTAAAAAGTTTGTTGCGAAATTGTTTGGTTATTTTAATAGCGTCTACTTTATTCCTGTCTTTTTCACTCTTGTAGATTGAGTTACAATTAATACGCTTAAGATAATGACCGTTACCGCAACTGATAGGATGTTCCCTAAGATCTTTACCTCGACAACTGTATCCCTTAAGATTTATTAACCGTACATCTTCATTGATATTAACATAACTGCCGTCGGAGGTGGTAAGTAATCGGGACGTATGAGCCGCCACTAATTCCTTATCAGGTTCTTGCGGTGATGGTCTGGAATAAAGGACAGAAACGCGTTGTTTGCTGTCTATCGCTGTCTCAATACACTTCAGTTTTAAAGCATTTATTTGGGAATGGTGACAGATTAACTTCATAATTAAAAGGCTAAAAAGCAATCTTTTATTATTCACGATAGTGGAGTTGTGCAGCCTAGTATTACATCTAATTGTTATTGTATTAGACCAGTAAGAAATCAGACTGAATATGACTATCAGTTAAATTCGGTGCTTTCGCATTTACGGCTCAGTTCGTATCTTTAGACTCGTTTATATTTTTATGGCAAGAAGTTGACAGACGAAACTATCATCTACTTAATTCAAAATGATAAATATCGTCACCCGCAACTAGCATTGTGTCTAATGTACCAATAGGTATTTAATGGCATCCAATAGATAAGCCAAGTATATTTTGGTTGAGTTGAGTGTATAAATGTTGGCACTATATTTAACTATTGTTTCTTTATTATTAATGTGTCAGTATTATGACACGGCAAAATTAAGAATAAAGGATAGTGACCCAACAATTGTTTCTTGTGACCGTATATGCATCTAAATTGTGAATATCACACGAATATCAAATCAGCAATGTATACCAAGCGCGTCGATATAACCTTTCCACATCGACTCTCACGTCGTAACCCAACGATATGAACTTCGTGCGGCGTGCACCTGCCCGATAACGCTAAGCGATACCGAAGGGGTTTGTCTACATTAGCATTCACTTTATAGTTCTGTCTGTATTCCGTGTAAATGTTACCCGATATGTCACCGCAGAGTAAACACTACCTCGATTATTGTATGCTTGTCTACACTTTAAACTTATAAAAATTAATTTATACTTATAAAGTATAAATTTTAAACTTGAAGTTCCGTATAAGCAAATACATTATGTAAGGTATAGGTACTATATAAACATAGTTCTTAATTATCTCCTTACAACTTTTTATTTCGTTTAAAATCTTGACTCATTATTTTACCACGTTAACACACCTTTCCCGCTCGATATCTATCATAAGAGTAAGAGACAGTAAAAATCAAAGGCTTCTTAATATTAGCGTAAAGTATTAAGAAGTCTTTTGTAAAAATAAATAAATATTCATGGACGAATGTAACCGTTCACTGGTAACACTGATTCATTATTACATCTTCTTTTTGTAAATCCACATTAATTTTTCATGACCTTTATTGCATTTCTCACTGTCCCCTAATTCACTGGGCAGTTAAACAGTTAGTTGGCGTACAGTTAAACAATGTCCGCGATAATCGTTGCTCCCGCCAGCTGTGAAGTTCGCGCTGTAATAAGATTTTTGTGTGCAAAAGGATCTGCAAAAAACTGGACGAACAAATGTTCATGACGAAGAGCGGAGTGGTAGGCCCAGTATGCAAACCGATGAAATTGTTTCTCTGGTGGACCAAAAACTGATGCGTTTTGAAATCACGACACCATTGTCTAACCTTTCCTTCATTCATTACAGTAGGTCCATAAACTATGCATAACTCTCGATGAATTTCAGCAGCTGAAGATCCTTTTGCACACAAAAATCTTATTACAGCGCGAACTTCACAGCTGGCGGGAGCAACGATTATCGCGGACATTGTTTACTGTACGCACAGATAGGCGATACTACTGACTACTGAATCAAAACAACACCTGAAATAGCTGCACGAGTAGTGCACGTACAGATATGCACAAGTTTAAACGTGTTACGACTTGTCGATTTTGAAATATAAGCGAACGGCCCTTACTTTTCGAATACGCCTCGTATCTTAGCAAAATAAAATTATTTCATGTATTTATCTTTTTGTATCTTTTCATTTTATCTTTTTATGTATCTATCTTTTTGCTCCTCGTTTAAATACAAGCTCTTATGAAATATGAATATATACATGGTGTATTTTATAGCAGTCTTCTACGAGACAGACTTCTGAGTATTACATCAACATGCTAGTGTCATCGACCCCATTTAACTGTTCTTTCTGTTATGTTATATTTTATGTTATAAAAGAGTTTGAATATGACTTTTCCAACAAAGGGCAATGTCTGTTTTGATGTCGTTACCCCATCATCCTACGCTGAGTTGACTCCCGGGGGAAATGATGTTTTCCATTAGCAGACTGTGCTATTGTAAAACTTGTACTTAAACACTCCAATTACTATGCGTGTTGAAGTGTGTCGACACTATATTTACTTCTACACACTTGTCTAATTAGATATTTTGTTGCACATAGGGATTTTAAAAGTTGATTCATAAAGTTACTTGACAAGTAAATTTAAAATAAAATATTTTATAATATCAAAACGAAAACACATTTTTTTAGGATTACATATAGATATGACATAGAAAAGTCAATTGATGATATATCTGAACCGGTTCTCCCAATCCTCTTCTCCGGTAAGGACCTAAACAAATGAATAACTGATTTTGAAAAAAGATTATCAAATAAAAGCGTTTTTCTTGTGGTTCCAAAGAGTTTTCTTCTGGCACTTACTATGACTTTACTAAATGACTTCTGGCTCACTTCGATGGGACCGGACATTTACAGGATATGTTTTAGACTTTGAAATTGTTTATTTCGAAAAAAAAACTTTACATTGGCAGAATGTGCTAATTGCACCATTGTCATATATAAAAAGAAAAAAACGTAGTTTTAAATTAAAATTTATGTGAATTCGGAATTGTAAGTCAAACCAAAGATATGACATTTTGGAGAGAATTCGAACGCTTTTTATCCTTTACTTTAATGATATTGCAAACATTTTATTATTTAAACCTACACTAATACCAAACATATTCGCACAGGCAAGCATACAAGTACACATACACACACCTAACACACACACACACAATGTATTCATGTATTCATTCGATTGATTAAATAATAATTTTGTATATAACCACATTGCACTCGTGTTGAATGTCGAATTGTATCGTATCATATCTGGTAATTGTACCACCGTAATATTACATAACAATGACAGCGACTTCGTCCTAATGAACTTAAGTGATTCCCGTGGGAACTTCACAATTGATGTGGATAAAAAGTACCCAAAATGATAACTCGGCACATAAGCTATACCTATATAAAATTCCATTAACATGCGTACCGTGGTTTTTGCAAGATGATGTGTGTTCAGATAAACAGACAGATAGACTAAAATTCCAAAAAATATTGTTTTGGACTCTGTCTCATTCATTCACTGTGTAGATTGTAGGTATATTATTTCATTATATTTGCGAGAGTCGTTATATAGTCCCTCCAATGCGGGATCTTAGTCGGACTTCCTCCTATTACAATCAAGGGTGGTGGGGGCTACACATATTCAATCTTCACATAAAATAAGCGCTACAGCTAAATAGCGTTACTGACTCATTCAGATTATGAAGACACAATGCAGGTCCATTGCTGGAAGGAAATTGTAAGCTAAACTGGATGGAAACTGGACAAAAGTTATTTCTCTAATATTTATGACGGGTTGACGGGATGAAAGATATATTATTGTTTTTGTGTTATGTTGATTGCTACGATACTATATTTTTTTTGTGTTTATAGCTTATTGGCGTATGCTTATTGTTGCCTTAAACGTAAGCGCATTTTCCATGCTAGATCACGCCTTAATAAGATAGCTAGAACAAAGTACATAATATATATATTATTATAACTATTATTATTTTATGAAAGAAAGAACATGCGCAACCAATATGTAAAGATTTGTGTGCTTCACGGCACAACTGATGAGTTTACAAATAAATGGATTTGATTAACCGTTTAAATTAAATGTTTAAATTTCTCCTTCAATTTCTCCTCTTCATGTAATGAAATAGATTGGAATTAATACAATCAGCTGTTGGAATTAAATATTATATAATTATCCTCCTCCAAATTATATGTAATACACGCCGCTAAATGATCTTCTCAAAGAGCGGTGATAACTTATTTCTACTCGACTCCCATTCTACCTTATCAATTAGGCAGGCAGGCAGCTCATTCGTAGGCGTGGTAACTTTGCCTTTCTGTACCGATGTAGGCATGTATCGCGAATGTCTATGGGCAAAAGTATTCACTTACCACCCTAGTGTCTTCTCATTTGGCAATATATGTCTTTTTTAAACGGACAATTATTGTCCATTGTATTTTTTCTCTCCACAAGCGTCGTATACCTCACATTATACTTCTATAACAAAAACTACTTAATGTGCTGTTATTTTAAGCAAATTCGAGTGTAAGTTCCTAGCTAGTAGCTAGTGCTAGCACAGTACCAAAGTTCTCCAAGTATCTAGTGGCCTGGGGATAAAATACCAGGTTGAGGGGTGCTCCAAAAAACACCATCGCCGGCGGATTGCAGGTGAGTGGGACGTACATTCCATACTTTATATATATCCCAAGCAATAATAATGAATATTAATTTAGGAATTTGGGTAATTAGTGTTTGTAGACCTAAGATTCAGGGGATTCTAGTGTGGAATGTTCCTTTAAACGAACATAAAATATAGAAACTGTACCATTACAGTTGGTATTCCAATTACTTTGATCTTCCAAGTCTAAATACCCAGATTTGTAATTTAACTTTGTAATCAAATGGTTTGTTTCGTTTGTCACATCGTACCCTGAAAACGTTTTGACGTCATTCCCCCCCGTAATGAATACGATGTCATTACACGTCCTAATGAAAACAGAAAATCATTTGACTTTTGTCGTTTGATTGCTTTTAGAAAAACTTTTGTATTCAATGAACAGACGTAATTACAAGTTTCTTTAAAAAGGGATGTTTTATATATACAGTCCACTAGATGGTAAGTGGATACTGTCGCCCATACATATCCGCGATACATGCCAACATTAGTTCAAAATGACAAACGTTGACACGCCCCCGGATGCGCTGCCTACCTTTGGAGATGTAGGAATGGATTTGGAGAAAGGGTTGGGAAAATGGGGAGGGATAGGATAGGAATGGGCTCTGGCACATCTCACCGAAACACGTACGTACATTGGGGAAATAAACTAAAGTGGGAAATGCAGTATATTTCAAGGTAGGGAGGGGTAATGTGGCCAGTCGAGCGCGCCCAGCGGCTGCTGGATTGCAGCGTGCACTCTCCCCCTCAAAAATATTAGGATTTTTATCTATATAAGAAGATAAAAATCTGCCGTTGCAGTGACCTTGATCCTTATTAGTATGCAGGTATTAATACCATTACTGTATTTGATGGTACAATAACAGTAACTGTACAGATGGTAAGATCCCCCACCTCTTATGGTCCTTCCAACCCTCCGGTTATGCGAAGCGAATCGCGGCAGATACGTTCCTTATTGCGTAGTATCTTTCCGGCGTAGGCAGAGTACTGTCTCTCAACAACTGTTCTTATTCGCCCGTGTCCCTTATCCACTCTCCCCTTTCTGGGGCATAAATGCTACATGTACGTCTCTCCAGTGCCGAGGAGCTCGGTTATTTACGCAGGCTTCTGTTTCGGTGCCAGAGGTAACTCTCGCAGCCTCCGGAAGTTCGCATCTGAGTTGATATATGTGATCATTACACACTTGATTAGCACATACTTACAGTAATATCGTATATAGTTCAGGGAGTGCGCGTAATTACTTTGGAACCATTTACAGTACAAATGTGAGCGCATCAACTCTCGTCAACGCGTGTCAACTGAAAGAAGCTTAAATACACACAAAGAATATTATTTTTTTTGTTAAAGGGCGAATTGTAACAAATTAATGCGCACTGCGTCTGATAGTTCAATATGCTTGGGCACTCGTCATGCGAGTTGACATGGGGCAAATTGAATATTATGCACAAATTGAATCCTCCACTTGGGCACCTGTCAACAGAACTCATATTCACGGGCCCTACTACGGAGCTCATGAGAGGCATAATAATATTTTTGAGTAGAGAATCTTTTTGAATACGATTAAAAAAATATTTTTTAAGAATCTTCTTACGTAAGAATCGTGAGAAAAAAATTACACAACCCCGCCGTCCCCCAAACTGGTAACACTGCGGTGTGTGTGTTAGATTTCTTAGAGTTTAGATTTCACTTTCCTCTCACGAGGGCGAAATATCTGGACATTTGTCCACCTACAATAGTAGCCTCGTTATCAACAACAGTGTAGTGGTATTAGTTGGGTCATTTATACTCTATGTTCACTTCAGTAATGAATGAGCTTCGATGAAACACATACGTATCATTCATTACTCCTGAATAGGGAACTTTTTAGGTACACTCTTTATCCTACTAGGATTCGAGCACGGATGTATTATTTATACATTCAGGTTCGAATCCTGGTGGGTCAGATCGGAGAGGCCTTTAGGGCTATGTATGATGGCTTTAGGGCTAGGGCTATGTATATCTATGTCATGATATTGTGCCTCTTTGAGTTCGGTTGCAGCTACCTTAAAAATCACGCGAACGCGATGGTCGGCAATGTGCTACACACAATATTGCAACGAGATATAGGAAGAGAACGTATAAGTATTAGATTTGTACCCTTTTAAACTCGTACTGGTAGCATCGCGAGTCGCCGGGCTGCTCGACGATTCGTGCATACGCACTCATGCTTAACGCCGATAGTTTACAGCACTTCTATTCTTTAATATCATACGAGTATAGAATGTGTCAGATAATGCCTGATGATGAGTTATATTCATAATTATTCATTGAGTTAATTCACGTCATAACATTTTTTGCAGAAACGTAGATATATACTTATTTTGCTAAATTTTCCTACATAATATTCGAAAGTTATGCAATGAACTGCCAGCCAAGGTTTTTACGTTACGTTTACGATATGGCGCTCTTTAAGAGAGCTGTGGACAGGATTCTGTAAGATCAGCAGAGCCGCATTACCCCTGCTGTTACAGGTGTCCATGGGCGGCTGCGACCACTTATTATCCTGTGACCCGCCCGACCGTCTGCCATTTATTATGTAAAAAAATCATTTTTGTTACAAAATATGTGTAACATTTCATGTTAATTAACTTAGGATCATAAGCAGAATTCATGGTTTCAGTGTTCCGAAATACGTCTGACATATTCTTTATATTCATTGTGGTTTCAACGAACTTCGTTATGTCCAATTAGAACTACAGTCCAATTACTCGAGTTTCGGTAGAATTCTAAACGCATCTCTACTGCACTTAAAGTGGCGCACGAAGTATAAGTTTGAAACCAAGAACTCAAATAAGAACTAAACCCGTGTGTTACGGCTAATATTTGTAACAAGATAATTTATTTTTTATTTCTCAATGTTACTGAAAATAACCACTAAAAAGAAATATGTTTCAAATCCAATTTGTCCGTAGTAAAAATTTGTTAAAGTAACGCTAAATGACATTATTATTTTTAGTATAGTTAGAACTATTTATTTATTTTAGGATTTTTAATGAATATATAAATATTTATCTGATTAACACAAGTTTTTATGAACTTTTATAGTTTCATCTGTACTAAAAAGTTGGTATTTTTAAATTAGGCCTTTCTACGTAGGACCCCGGCGTGTGAGTTCAAACTGTAATCCCACAGATGCTGGATGTAGTCTAATGGCCACATTACCCCCCCGTCTCACAGAAGACTGCCGTAAAGTTCACTGTATTAAACGTATCATCAACGAAATAACGCAAAAACTGAAACATGGCAACAAATCAAAAATATATATAATCGTTCCGACAAAAAATAAATTCATTTTATAGAATAAATCAAAAGTTACACACATTTAAGGTTGTGTTGTCCCGTCTAAAACATTCGTAGCACTTCGTAGCACCGGGCGTCTAGGTGGCGCGCGCTCGCGGTTCGGGCGACTTGAGCGGAATAAATTGATATACTAGAATTGTACTATAGTACAATATAATGAAATTATTATAAAATTAAGTATATAGTATAATTGTCCATGATTTATAAATCATGAAAAAAACCTGTAAAAACTGGTAGGATCGATTTCAATCTCGATAATGACGACAACATATTTTCAGTGACAGGTTGTATATATATTTTTTTTAATTGTTATACATATAATGTGCTTTATCAAGCACTAGAGATAAATCTCGAAATCAAAACAAATTGCGTTGCTCTGAAAAGAGATTGTTTTTATTAAACCAAATGTGGCAATATACAATTGACATCAAAACAACATGTTACAATCTGTACAAATCTTACCTGAAAAGAGAAACAACATTTAATGCTATTGATTCTCTAATTTAATTCTCAATATCTTATTATATTTTGTCATTAGACACAATTGTAAAACCTCGATATAACAATCCTTGATATAAAAAATGACAAGCCCTTCTGTCAAACCTCCATTGGCTCAACCATAGAGTAACCATCGACTGGCTCAAACTCCACAGAGCCACCACTATAGTCAATTAGGAATGAAGTACAAAGATCTTCATTTACATCTTCCCCCCCCCCCCCCCCCCCTTTTAGGTTTCTTCTGGTACTGGAACAAGTTTTGTATGGTGGAAAAGATTTGATTCGAATTTTTTATGCCCTGTGTTTACTCTATATATTGAGTTTGACAATTTTTCTAATACTTGGTATGGGCCGATTTTTAATTCATCCAGTTTTTTCCTGTTTAATCGATTTCCGTTTTCAACATATACCAAGTCTCCTACTTTAAGTTCGCATTTTTTTCTGTTTTTGTCGAATTGTTGCTTATTATAATTGTGTGATTTTATACTTTTCTCCAAAGCTATTTTTCTATCTTGCATTAACTCATTATGTGTTATTTTTTGTTTCAGTTCATCTGGTAGAATATTAACATTTTTTCCTTCTAATAGATATTGTGGAGAAAATCCTGTCACAGTGTGCTCCGTTTCATTATATTTTTTTGTACATTCGTGAGCAATAGTCGTCCAGGCCAATTTATCCTTCTTTTCATTAATTTTACATCTGATTTTATTAACTAATGTTTGGTTCAATCTTTCGTTCAAACCATTCGAAAAAGGTGCATTTACTGCAGTGAAAATTATGGGTATATTTTCCTTATTTAAGAAGTTTTTAAATTCTTTTGAATTTATACCCGGATATTGATCAGATAGAATCATGCCTATTTTATTTTCCTGTGTCACTTTTTTAACAATCTTTATAAAATCACTCGAGCTTTGAGTTTTTGAAGTCACAATATAGGCATACCTGGTGAAGTGGTCTACCAGAAGATGTAAATATGTTTTTGTAGAGCGTGAGCTACCAAATCCACCGATGGTATCTATAGACATTATTTCAAAAGGGTAAGTAGCGGGCCCTAGATGAGACATTAGTCCAAATTTATATTTAGCTCTAGATTTATTTTTTATGCAGATTTCACAGTTGTCGCAAATTTTCTTTATATTACATGTTAAATTTTTCGCTACGTAGAATGGTTTAATTTTGTTTTCCATTTGTTGTATTCCTATATGGCAGTAAAGATAATGTATGTTTTCTATAATTTTTTTTACTAAATTCCTCGGTCAGTACAATCTTTTCCTTTCTCCCTATCTTCTTATAGTATATTTTATCTTTTAATTTTAGTTTATTTATATTTTGTTTTATATCTTCATTTTTTTCTTGATCATTTTGGATGTCTTCTAGTTTAATAAAGTTCACAATTTTTAAAATTTCATCTTGATTTTCATATGATTCTAATACAGGATTTCTGCTCAAACTATCAGCTTCTAAGTTGTATTTTCCTGGAGAATATATTACCTCGAAATTAAATTGAGATAGATAATATGTGAGCTCTCCCAGTTCTTCATCCGTTCTAGCCTTAATATTCATTTTTTCTAGAGGTTTATGATCAGAGAAAATTGAGAATTTTTTTCCTATGAGCCAAAGCTGCCAATATTTTACTGCTTCCTTTATTGCTAAACACTCCAGATATATAGCTTTTTTCTTTTTTTGAGTGTCATTTAATTTTTTTGAAAAATATGCACAGGGTTTTTCTTCTCCATTGCATTGTGGTTGCTTCAAGACCGCGCCTATGCCCTGTATACTGGCGTCCGTATAAATATGTATCGGCAGATCTGGGTCAAAGATTGCTAAAATGGGTTTTGAACACAGTAGCTTCTTTATTGTATCAAATGATTCTTGACATTTCTCTGACCAAACAAATTTTTGTTCTTTTCTTAACAAATTATGTAAGGGATCTAATATGATTGATATATTGGGCACATATTTTCCATAAAAATTTATTTTTCCCAAAAACTGCCGAACATTTTTTCGTGTTGTCGGAACAGGGAAATCTTTTATAGCAATTAAATTATCCTTTAGAGGACTAATTGTATTATTTTTTATTATATGGCCTAAGTACTTCACCGAGTCTTGTGCAAATTTACACTTAGAGAATTTCAATCTAAAGCCTTCCTTTAAAATTGCTTCCAATAACAATGATAAGTGCTTAACATGTGCTGGAAATGTCTCAGAAAATATCAGAATATCATCTATGTAATTTACGGTGAAATCTGATAGTCCATGTTTCCTAATAATGCTACTTAATATTCTCTGAAAAATTGCAGGAGAAGTTTTTAAACCAAAGGGTAAACAGGTCCACTGAAAGTGGTTTTCTTGAGTAACAAATGCTGTTTTCTTTCTGTCTTCAATTTTCAAAGGGATTGACCAAAATGCTGAATTTATATCCAGCGTTGAGAAGAATTTGCAGTTTCTTGTTTTTATCATTAAATCCTCGATTAGTGGAAACGGTTGTGATTGAGGAATCACAATTTTATTTAGATCGCGAAAATCTATGCATAATCTAGATTTTCTTCCTTCTTCCTTTTTATATGCCAATGTTACCGGGGCTGCAAAAGGACTATAAGACTCTTCAATTAATTTTTTTTGTAATAATTTCGATACTTGTTGTTCTATTTCTTTTTTATCCTCAATAGTGCATCTATATGGTCTTTTGCTACAATATCTATCTATTAATAAATCAATATGTGCTTCATAGCCCTTCACCGTGCCTATATCATATTTATCTTTGGCAAAAAGTGATTTATATTTGCAAATTAATTTATTTATTTCTGACTGTTCCTGAAGGTTTAGATGATTTACTGATATGTTAAAGTTCGTCGCTTCCACGTGTTCATTAAAGTTTATTTTATACTTATCATTTGTTTCAACTTTAGTTTTCCCTAGGACATTCACTTCCTTTTTTTTTTTATTTAAGTTCTGATTTTCTTCAAACTTGCTACCTGAAAAGCCAGGAATTATTTTTGTGTTATTAGGATTTATTTCTTCTTTATTATCTTCTTTTTTGAAGTTTAGGATGTTTTGTGTAATTTCTAATTTTTCATTTTGAATTAGTTGAAATTTTTCTATGCAATCTAATCCAATTAAGAAATCATAGTCGAAATTCTCTTCATCTATGACAAAAACATTAATATTTTTTTCAATCTCATAAATCTTTATCTTTAAAGTTACTATTCCTATGGATTTTTTTACACCATTAATCGTTTTTAAGTTTGCATTTCCATTATTATTATTAATTGGGTTACTTTTCAAGGACAATAATCTTGAGTTTATTAAAGACACATTCGACCCTGAATCATAAATTCCCAAAATTTCTAAGGTATTATTTATTGTTAATTTAATTTTGATTAATGGTGAAGTTGTTAGTTTTTTGGATCTATTTCATTTAATTGCATTTCTAACTCCGAATTGTTGACGCTTCTAATTTGACCTCTTTTAGGTTGGTCATTATTTTTGTTTTTAAACCAACATAAGGATTCAGGATGATACCGGTTTCCTTTATTTTCTTTTTCACATATTCTGCATGGTCGGTCTCTTCCATTGTTTTCTTTAATTTTATTTTCAAAACCTACCATCTTTTTTTCCAAAATCTTTTTATTCACCAAATGTTCTAAACCTCTGATGTTATTAAATAAATTCTCAGTATCTTTTAAGTTATTTCTATCAATTTTATCTGCTATAAAATTTGGTAGCCCCGTAGCGATTAGATCAATTAGAGTGGGTTTATCCATTGATTTATTTATCTCCAATAAAAGTCTTTCTTTTTTTAGTGCATAATCTAGTAATGAGCCCTGTCTGTATTTGAATAAAATTGCATACCTGACTGGTGACCAACCTTTGTCCGCATAAGTTTCATAAAAGTTTTTTTTCCATATTGACCATTCTGAGTTTACTGTATATTTTATGAGCATGGAACTGTACCAGTCAAGACACGAGTCTTCTAAAAATAGCCTAAGAACTTCAATTCTCATAGTATCTTCATCTATTTCTAAACGAGTACATTCTGCTTCAAAAATATTCATCCATTGAGATCCATTTGATGTTTTTCTAGTGAATTTTTCTATTACAAATTTCTCTGTTAAATTTCTTATTTTATGAGGTTTAGGTGTGTCCTTCTTCATTTCAGCAAAATTCTCCAGGATTCTTGTCAAGGCTTCTTCTGAAATTTTAGCTGTATCAGCCTCTTGCCGTGTTTCTGGTGTAATCTCTTCCAGTAAATATCCCTTGAACTGCATATTTCCATCTTCATCTACATAAACATTATTCATCTCTGGTGTTACCGAAATCCATACTTTTCTTTTTTCGTGTCTCTTTTGTAGGGTAGCTTTTACTTTTTGGAAAGTTTGAGTTCTTATAAGTGTATCATGTAGTTTTACCGGTTGTAGTTGTTCCGGGATTACAAAAGTTTGTTTATCGGTATCCGTAATTGAGGTTATGCAGATTACGTTCGTTTTTGGATCTTCAGCCGGTTTCACTACAAATTCAAACCTTAATTTTTCCATTGCTGCTCAACAGCTGTAAAAATGTTGTTTTATAATGTGCTTTATCAAGCACTAGAGATAAATCTCGAAATCAAAACAAATTGCGTTGCTCTGAAAAGAGATTGTTTTTATTAAACCAAATGTGGCAATATACAATTGACATCAAAACAACATGTTACAATCTGTACAAATCTTACCTGAAAAGAGAAACAACATTTAATGCTATTGATTCTCTAATTTAATTCTCAATATCTTATTATATTTTGTCATTAGACACAATTGTAAAACCTCGATATAACAATCCTTGATATAAAAAATGACAAGCCCTTCTGTCAAACCTCCATTGGCTCAACCATAGAGTAACCATCGACTGGCTCAAACTCCACAGAGCCACCACTATAGTCAATTAGGAATGAAGTACAAAGATCTTCATTTACATACATTTAATTAGCGTAAAACAGAGTTCCAGAACAGAACATTCAAACAGAGTTACATTTTCCAGGCTTAACTTAATTTTAGGTGTAACAAATGGTAGTGGTACCTTGATACCACTTCCACTTCACATGGTCAGAGGACGCCGAGCGAAGCGACCTTTATGTCAGCGGAGTTTTTAATATCGTAGGTTTTTACGCTTCTGATTTTATTCCTTTCTGAATTTGTGATGACAGTTTCAATTTATTTTCGAAATCGTAGTGAAATAAAAATGCTTCCCCGTTCAATATCTTTAATTATAATAATACTACTGTAGTTTCGAACACACAGTTTCAGTCATTTTTTTATACAATACATGGTAGACGGGCAACATCGTGGTAAGTGGTCACCACAGCCCATGGACACCTGCAACATCAAGGGGCTTGCGAGTGCGCGCCGATTTTGCAGAATCCTGTTCACAGCTCAATTGAATCGTATTTTAATTGAAAAATCTGAGCTGGCAGTTCATTCCACAACTTTCGGGTTCGCACTGTACGGGTTTTTTCTGACCGCACTGTACGCAGCGACTCTGTCAAGGAAATGCTAATGAACCGCACGACGATCACGAGCAGTGCGATGGTTAAAACCCGAAATTGACATCAAATCGAACAGTTCTTCAGAACATTCCCCATTATATAGAAAACGAAGTGAGAGGCAATATCTCTTCGGATACTGAACGATTCTAGACCACCTGTGAGAGTGGTCGTCGACAACTCTCACAGCACGTCGTTTGTAATTATCGTTGAGACCCGTTTAAATAGATAAATTAGCTTCCTGTGAATTTTGAAGTACCTACTAACAAATAAAGAAAAACGAACACAAAGAATATCATTTTACCTAGCAAGTCTAGAAAGCAATTAGGAATGTCACTTGTCTACGGCAGCATATCCACATTTCCGCTTTTAAAGGTATCCGTGACCGTTTTTAAAGGTGTGTTTTCAGTCTAACTCAGACGGGGCATTTTAAAGCCACACCATAACCACAAAAGGAGTAGTCGCTTTTGGACGAGAATTAATCAATATAAAAACATCGTCATCCTATCATATCCTATCTCTTCTCATTCTTCCAACCCTTTCTCCAAATCCTTTCGTAATTCTTCAGCGAATCCTCAGGCGTGTCAACATTTGTCTATATAAACTGATGTTGGCATATATCACGGATGTATATAGGTAACAATAATCCTTTACCGTGGTGAACAATCAGTTTGTCTGCTACCTTCTTATGAATATTTTGTAATACGCGTTAGGTGTAACGACCGCCAATGTCAGTAAGTAAGTATTCTGTTTTTAGTGTTAACATATCAAGTTGTAGACTGTCAATTAATCTCTTTCGTATTAGTGGCTCTGTTTTGTGTCACACGCTTGACTGGTCATAATATCATAAAGATAATATGATCAATGGAAACGAAATTTAAAAGTATATACTTTTAAATTTCGCAATTTAAATCGTAATCGTAATTTAAAAGATCTGTCTAAGTTTCGTGTGGTTTCGTGTACTGATTTTTTAGCATTTCAAAAATGGTTATGAATTTAAAATAAAAAACTTTATGCTTCTATTTTTATACAGAATAATCCCTATTAATATTATATGTATTCTAGGTAATGGTGTATATTGTATGGGCGTTAGTTGCTTGAAATAAATAAATAAAATGAAGTTATTAATATTCACTCACGATGTGATATACCTTTTCACTCATATTTAGCATATTGACATTTGTGAAACTTTAAGATAATTCCGATATAAAATTCCGATTGTTTAGGTGGTCGTTAAATCCGTAATTACTCAAATTCGTTACTCGTCTAATTTCGGACCTCATCTAATTCGTTAACAGTATAAATCTGGACTTGTCTAAAGTTTGTACAGTCACAAATAGATATCCTATTTAGTTAAATATATAGTAAAAATTCCATGACCTATTATTACAAGAGACAACCCACCAACGTAACTACAGATTGTAATCTCGTAGCAGTTGTGTGGTTTTTTAGTGGTCCGTCCGAGTTAAGCTTTATAAGTCGTAATTCCCGGAGTAAATGTAAATTTGTTAATTTACAGCTAAGTAAGAGTGGCGTTCTAAACTTTTAACAAGATTCTCTGAAAGCAGTATGACCCTTTTAATTACGAAAATAGAAGGTTTTATAGCGTTCCATTAAGTTAGCTTTTGCGTTACTATTTATTTTGTGTAATAGATGACTACTTCACTCAATCCTTTATGTAATTCAGCTATTTATATCTTTAGATTATATTCCTCTAATCTGGATCAATCTATTATTTTACTGTGTTAGCTATATTCATAAATCTGTAATTATTCATAAATTATTACAGATGTATGAATATATTAATAATTTATGAATATATTATTCATAAAGTGTAATAATTATTAAGAGAAAATACGATTCTTTTTTTGTTTGTTTCTACTACTGTTACTAAATATTAATGCCACTGAGTGTCAGGGTAGGTTACCAGTGTTAAAAAATGGCAAAAGAACAGATCTAGACACGGTCCGACAGAGACGAAACAACGCCGTAGCATATGTCCGAAAACACAGGTTGCACCACCAAAATAAATGGCCCCGCACGTAATATATCGTAACCTTGCTGTACCAATCATTTACTTATTAATTAGATACTTCCAGGAAACAAAATATAAGGTGGCACTGGCCCCCCTAGTAAATCACTAGGGTAGTAGTATTACCTAGTAATCCAGCATACGGGCCGAATCATTTGAATGTCACTTCCAATATAACATTCAAATGCACGCAAACAGCACGGCTACTGTTTGCGTGCATATCGAAACCCAGCAAGAAACAAGTTTAGGAAAAAATGGTTTTGACAAAAATATCTATAGTATACGTACAAATTTACTAGGGAAACTGTGCAAAGACAAAGTGTATCGTATTTATGGAGAAACTTAAATCCATCACGACATGCTAATAAATCACCTAAAAATACCTATACAACATATAATAGGTATAACTAGAATATTTTAGGCTTCTTATATCTATCATCTAGCATTATATGTAATAATAACGATAAAATATTCTAACTTTCTATCTTTTGACATGGCTGATTTTAAGTCTTTTGGAGTCGACTGTAAAATTTGTTAAAAAGTACTTATTGAATTTTGATATACGGTAGCCGAGCAATCAACATGAAAAGGTAGCCCATAAAGATATCCTAGGATACAGATACAGATAGCTTTGAAACCAAACCACTGTTTTACTGTATTTAGAACAGATCCATCATTGAAGATACAGCTATAAATCTTTGCCCATCTCAAATTTTCGACGAATCCTATGAGTAGTAACACCTTCACTACGCTGTTGCTCGTAAAACTTGATGGATGTGGTGCGTTGTAACTTTTATACGATTTATATCGCATAAGTTTAACGAGATCGCGAAAAAACAACACTGAAGAAGGTAACTATCAAACCTTATTTTATATCATTAACTTTTTGGGTAAATATATTTAGAAGTATACCTACTACCTTTTTATGTGGACAGACGAGCAGACAGTCCACTTGATAGTATATGGATACCGTAGTCCATGGATATCCGCGATACATGCCAATATCAGTCCAGAATTACAATCATTGGCACGCCCTCAGATGCGCTTTTGAAGAGATCACCGCCTGTAACAATAGCCTTCCGATCAATCTTTTCTCTTACTGACTACCTTGAAATGTACTGCATTTCCCACTTTATCTTATTTTGCCAATGTACGTACGTGTTTCGGTAGTAAGTGAAATATACCAGAGTCCATTCCTATCCAACCTTATCGTATTCATATCCCAACCCTTTCTCGAAATACATTCCTAAATATCCTAAGGTAGACAGCGCATTCGGAAGCGTGCCAAACTTTGTCATTCTGGACTGATGTTGGCATGTATCGCGGATATTCATGGGCGATATTATCCATTTACCATCAGATGGACTGTATGCTCGTCTGCCTCCTTCTTCCATACAAAAAAAATATCCAAAAAAGGTTTCGGTGATTCAATTACCTACTTAAGATTATTCTACAATATTTTCCCTACGCAGCGCGGAACGCCTTACGGTCAAAGACTATATACTTACTTGTTGGACCAAAAGCCGCTCTTGGCTGGTCATTATTGCGAGTAGTCTCCATAGATTGACAGATAGATAGATAGAAACTTTTATTTCTACACAAGTGATCGCAATAACGTGACAATGTCTTATTCTAAAAAATAATGAATGAAATCCAAAACAAGGCGATAAAAACGGCGCGGTTCCATATGTGTCGAAAGAGTATCCCTCTCAGCACAAGCTGTATACTGTAAAAAAACAGCATACAGCGCTGATTTTCAGACGGAACCAAGACTCGTGAAACAGTATCGTGTAACGGCGTGAACGTGTAACAGTGGTGTGCGCCGCTGAACAAAATTCTTGGGCCTATAAGGTGTGTAGATAAATGTAAATGTAAATTATAATTATGAGAGTGAGTGGTCAAATGTGTATATATTACATTACAATATTTAAAATAGAGAAGACAAACACCTATATATAAATATACATAATATATAAATATAGACAAATATATTTACTTTTATGCTGCAATATATTAGTACCTCAAATAGTCAAATATTAGTTGCAGTACAAATAACCGTTATAGCAGTGGTTCAGCAATATCAAGCTCTAATGGAATAGTTACCAGTTTTATAGTTTTCAAGGTTTTTGGAACGTCAGTGAGAAAAGCTTTGAATTTAACTCTGAAACAATTGCACTGAAGATTGCACTCGCGTTAGCACCTATTTTCCTAGATAGACATGTAACAGAGTAATAGCCTATGCCTCCCAGTGACCTCATGTCAAGTGCTACGTTTATCTCATGTTATGTTTCAAGACGAAATAAGATGAATAACAAACAAATAATAATAATATTTTTTTTATCCTATTCTGCCTGTAACTTTGTTTCTTATGTGATGCTGCTTTCCAGGATTTTTCACTTTAAAGGATCAAAACCCAAAGTATACAGATAAAAATTCCCCTCTGTATTTGCCGACAGTTCTATGACACAAGTGTTAACTGAGATCCTTTTTTCAAGGAGTTATGGAGTTATGTTAAGGTTAGTTTTACCCTTTAGTGGCTGGATGACACGAACGGAAGATCATTATTAGTGGCCAACCTTAGAAGAGACTTAGGTATATTAAGACATAGGTTGACGGTGTGGTATGTAATTGCGTAGTTATGTCTATGTCAGAGGACTGAATGATGTTTCAAAGTTAAACAACTTGTTTTAGGCAAAATATCAATATTAAATAAGACTTATCTTAAAATTCGATCATGTTTCTGAAACAAAAATTGGCGCCCCGGGCAAATTGTATTCCTCGTAAAAATGTGTAACACAAATAACGTACGTAATACATCTAATCTTTCGAGGCAAGGTTCATCGATATTCGATAGAAATTTAATTTCAAAGTCGAATAGGAATAATTGCAAAACACATGATCCCCATGTTTCCCGGTGGATTCAATTTCATATACACTCTTTTTAGAAACTGATCCCAGAACATATTATAAGTAAAAAAATAGTATGCGAACTTCCCAAAAGCGCCTGAAGTTTAACTCGCGCACACATATGTGTTCTTGACACACATTGCACCGTGATTAACTATAGGAGTGGTAATTTGTCACAATCCACAAAGGTTATCGTTGCGAAATAATGATGATATAGTTAAAATTTCCGTAATTTGTTTCTGAGTATTATATTGTACATATTTTCCTTATTACAATAATATTATTAACGACCTATGAAAATAAAAACCAGTGATATCCCAGAGGTATCTATCTATTCTTGACTTGTGTTTATATCATGACCTCTATTATTGAGTTTCTACTTATGTAGATACGAATGTTTCAATATCACTAGTCCGACAGTGAAAGAAAGGAGACCCGCGGACGCGACAATAAAAAATCTAGAAATCTAGGGTACCTACTTCAATACGATTCGAATGCCAAAACCCCCTTGTAATGCAATGGAAAGCCTGTTCTCAGTTGTAGGACATAAAAGATAAATATTGAATTAACATTAAAAAATAGGGTTATTTTGATGTTTTGTATTTGTATCACCCAGCAGGATGTTTTGTTTATTTGTGTTTTTTCTAAACATTTGTGTTTATTATGTTAGATGTATGTAATTTTGCACGCCATTATTGGCAAATGTGTCGATCGGACTACCTATGTATTTATCAGCTTTTGTAACGCACATTGCAAATAAACAAATTGAATTTTAGAGCTTCACCTTCAATCTGATCTATACTAATACGAGTATAATGAAGAGAGAGTGCAAATTTTGTAAGTTTGTGTGTATGTGGAGGGTAATCTCCGGAACCACTGCACCTATTTGAGATTTTTTTTCACCATTTGAAAATTGAAAGGTACATTATTCCAGATGGACATAGGCTATATATTATGTGCAAAAAAATTGCCGGGCATGCAACGCATGCCGGGCACAGTTAGTGTGGTATAATTGAGTAACGCTATAACGGCTATAACGCTCTAAAGCGTTATAGCCTTAATTAGACATGTTAAGTTCTAATTAAGGCTGTGTTGTGTGGTGTCAACCGGATTTACCCATCTCTTCCAACCAACCTCATCTCTTCCTGTGGGTGACGTAAAAGGCGACTAAGGGATAACTAATCCGCCCTGAAGAACTACAACACCTTTAAAATAGTGAAATCGCCAACTCGTTTCGCTAGGGTGACATTTTAAGGCCAATTATCCCTCATGAACAAGACAAGGTGCATGAGAGACCCATGCCTAGCAGTTGATGAAACAAAAAGGTTACGATTACGATATGAACATAAAAAATTATAAAATTTCAACCTGATGGACAAAATATTTTACACCATAACTGAGTACAGTACTTACTGTGTTTATTTTCCTAACTGTGTCACAAATGTGAACGCCAAGTATCTGTCACTCGAAATAAATTCGATTTCATTCGAGTTGGACGAGGATCGAGTTGGATAAGGACTTCTTTTGGATTAATATTTTCGAGTAGTTATATTACTGGGAATATTCTGCACATTACGGTGACACTTGATCACTTTTGAGAATAAATTTCAGCTGGAGTTGATATATCATAAATCTAACTAGACGCTTTCTAGACTAGTTAGATATGTATTATGAAAAGATATGTTTTTTTACCAAATATAGGCGGCAGATGAGCTGACAGTCCACCTGACGGTAAGTGGACATTGTCGCCCACATACATCGATACATGCCAAAACATCAGACCAGAACAACAAAGCCCCCGGATATGCTTTGGAGATGTAGGAATGGGTTTGGAGAAAGGGTTGGGAAAATGGGGAGGGATAGAACGGGATGGGAATGACCACTTCTGAAACGCATCGGTACATTGATAAAACGGGATAAAGTGGGAAATGCAGTATATTTTACGGTAATCTTCTATCGCGGATATCAGTAAATGCTTAAAGTGAAGTCTCTAATCAGTACGTCCTGTCAGTGACGAATTGACATATGGTCCCAAAATGTGAACTCTAAACAGTTGAGCATAACCATCTCATTTTATTTTATCTTATCAGGGATGGTTAGCTATTTGGGTCGAAGTGATTTCTAACCACTTCGACCCAATGAGATCTTTTATATAAAAGATCCCTAGTTTACCATTACTCTTGACCCCAAATATATTATGATATCCGTATACCTCAGGATATCCAGCAACAGTGGAAGCCTATGTCCGAAACATAAGTTCAAAGTCGCCAAACGAGATATGCAGATAACTATAATACTTTATATACTATATGTACCTAATTAATGGCAAAGTATTATTCAGGTATTGCACTAATTACATACGTATAGTGTTTTCCATCTTTACATGCATAAACAAAACTAAGAAAGAAAAACAAGCTTAAAATGACGCTCCTCTCTAAAATGCAAACATTATTCTTTGCCAACTTTCCGAAATTACAACAAACGAGTACAATCTTTTCCATTATTTTTAATACAAATCTCTTATCCAAGTTTTCGAATCAGTTAAAGCAGGTTGTGAGAGGATGCTAGACTAAATAGTATGGAGCTCACTTCAGACTTGTTTATGATATAATAGTACTGCAGTCAACCCCCAAAATGCCGTCAAGAGCCAATTAGGTGGCCATGACGAGGTAGCAACTTGTTTTTTATGGAAATGATAGCTTTTGCATCATTGATGAATTTGTTTCGATTTAAGTGGGGGAAGGAGTAAATCAGGGGCTCTAAATCTGTAGTGAATCTGAGGGGGCTCAGGGAGGTAACTACCCGCTTTTATTCCCTTTTTTATGTAGATAAATCTGTTTGAAAATGAGTTCCAGTAAGTTTTTTGGGTTGCTGAACTCGAATCCGTTATCAAAATTGAGCTTCACCCTCTTCAGTGGGTTCCTGAGTGCGTTTTACATTGCGCTTCGCTATACGTGGACTTCATTCGAGGACTCACCTATCCCATCAGTTATCGGCCCTGCGGTAAATATGGCTTGTCCATTGCTGAACCTAGGCTGAAGGTGTAATATGGTACCCACCTTATCTTTTTAGTGTATTTTTTAACGTAAGCGTTTTTACGGCTATCACTCGGACTAAGAACATTCTTATATATTTTGTTTATTCGCGAAATTCAGCGCGGAGGTCTTTGTAGCTGCAATAAAAGTCACTTAGACGAAATTCGCTCGAAATCTTATGGGGTAAGATTGAAGAGGGTCGCCTTGTGAGATGTGGCTGAGGCGGCATTAATTAATTCTGCATTCCACTAAGATATAAATCATGCTAGACATGACAGGTAGGAGGGATCCCCAATTATCATCTCTGTATACAAATTCGTCACAGAGATATTAAAGTCACAGCTTATCTAAATATAGAACAACTGTAATTTTGTATAGCCGGGCGCGTCATTGAATTCTCCGAAAAATATGTGATGTTATTTGAATCTGATTGTTCGAATGGAGTTTGATTAAGATTGTTTAACTTAAAATTTCGTTGATTCAAGATTTAGTTTAACCACAAGACTATAATTGTCTTTCAACCAGACCATGCCAGCCACCAACACCAATACCGGCGCCGAATATAAAGCCGGCACCGGTAGCCCATTATTGCCATTGTGACGCCCACTAGTGCTCGCCTAGAGTGGAACAGTACAAACAGCTGCTGGATAAAGAAGAAAAACTGTGAGATTGAGAAAATAAGATTGAGGAAACAGGTAAGGCTGTCGATTCAGTAGTAACTGAATTGTTTTAGACCACGGTCGGAGTTGGCACGGGTACGGGACCGCGGAATCCGATGCGTATTTTCAAACACATACATATATTGGTCCAGGTCTGGTTGGTATGACTGTAGGGCGGGGAGTAGACTCGAGGATTTTGGTTCTTGATTCTTTTTTTTTATAGAAGAGGTGGTAGACAGGCGGCCGGCAGGCGTGATGGCAAATCGTCACCGCCGCCCATGGACTTCTGCAACACCAGAAGGTATGCGGCTGCGCTGCCGACCTTGCAGAATGCTATTCATAGCCCGTTTGAAGAGCCTCAAGTCGTAATTAAGTGGAAAGACTTCAAATGAAAGTGAGTGTAAAGATAGATTAGTATCAGCTTTTGGGGAACTCGCACCGTTCTATGCAACAATTTTTAAGTGGTTTTACTTAATTTAAAAAGGAAAATTTTTCTTGAAAGACTGACCTTTCAGGTGTTAAAAGAACAAGCTTTATCTTTGAAATTACGGGATAAAACATGAGTCGGTAAATTATGCATTAGTATAAGTTATCCCAATAAAGGTAACAAAGTAGGCAAATTTCAACGAATTTTTATTTATCTGTAGTTTACAATCAGCGATATCATGTCACTTCTTGTATCCATGATTTCGTGACCATTAACCTTTGTTGAGGACGAACACCAATTTAATTTAATTATTAACAAATCAAGGGCCCTGCCACTGATTGTGTGGGCAAAGATTATTAGTTTAGATGAGGTTAGTGGTAAAGGACCCATTACCTAAAGTACTAAGTAGCAATATGTATTCTTCTTCTTTGTGAAAAGAGGAGAAGTAATTAAATGAACAACAGAAAATACTAATTGAGTAGCAATTTGGTGGGAGCATATAAAGGGCATTCGAGTATGGAAATGAAACTCGCGTTTGTTTCAAAATGAAGTTAAGAAATTATTTGTTGGAAAAGCAAAAGGAGGAATGCATTCATACGAGGTGCTCAGAAATTTCTTAAATGCCTTGGTTTTTATTTATCTACTTACACCTATTTTGAGGAATGACGAGAAGATGTTATCTATATAAAAAAAATGTAAACGTTCGTTTGTTCAAAATTTTAAATCTCCGAAAGTTTTTCACCGATTGCTTTGAAATTTTGACACTACGACGTTGCATTCGAATACGCACGTGTTTTTATATCACATATCACAGGGTAAGCACAAAATCAGGTAAAGGCAGGGTAAACGCCATCTGTTGGGCAGCCACAGCAACGCGTGGCCAGGTACAGCTAGTATTTGATAATAATTTGTTAATAACCAAATTTTTATGCAGGTCTAACTTGCTTGTTGTAAATTATAAGGACCGCAATCTCTTATATTTATTATGTATATAGGGTACTGGCAGAATATCAGTGCTGTGGATTATCCGCAGCGTCAGCTGAACCACTTCCATTTTATTGTCGCGCGTGACACACAATACTCGTATACTTAGATATTTTATATTTTTATTTGACGTATCACTGTACATTGTGTAATTGTGGTGTTGTGATAACGAATACTTTTTAATATATGTTCTCGCTTTCTTTCTTATTATTCTTAGTTTTAGATTCTCCGGTGAAAAAGAAATACAAAACCGTCAACTTAACTAACATAATTAACTTGGTGATGAATATTAATTAATTTAAAATTATTAACTTTAGTTATTCAAAACCTAGATTGTTTTCAGCATCAATCGCGATCAATAAAATAATGATTAACTGCTCGTTTAGTATTTTTTTTGCTGGTTTTAAAGCAAGTCGTAGAAGGATATTGTAATATTTTTTTTCTCTAACGGAATAGTATTATGATGTATCAGAAATGTATGTAGGTATAGGTATGTATGTATGTATGGGTATAGGTATGTACATCTATGTAGCTATAGACAATCGACCACACACGGCACACCGTGTGGGGTCGATTGTAGAATAGCACCAACCCATTTCTTCCCGCTGGCGTTGTGAGAGGCGACTAAGAGATAACAAAGTCGCTACCACAAGCGCCGAGGAACTACAACACCTCTGAAATAGTGGACTCGCCAACCAGTTTGGCCAGCGTGGCGTTTTAAGGCCCATGTCCTGCAGTGGATACTGAAAGGACTGATTGCATTGCATCACAAATTGAATTAAGGGAGACAATAATTTAAAAAAAAAATTAAAACGACAATTTAATTTTATATCCTGTCTATACTTTTTTAATCTGCCGCTTTCTGCTTTTGTCGCGTTTCTTTAAACAGACTTTAGTTTTATTATTTTTATTTTCAATTTTCCTTTATGTTGACTGTTAAAAAGTATAAAAAGTATTGAAAATCAATACATGAAATAAACATCCAAATCAAATCTGACATTGATGATCGAAAATGAAAGGTGAATTTTACTTCTAAGTAAAATTTTTAACTTACGTTATTTTCAATTCGATACGTTTTAAGGGATTTTTAAAGAGACATGTTAATATCGCCTTCTTTGCAGATTCACAAACTCTTTTTAGTATTTTGGTTCAGTGACGCCGCGCGATGGTAATCTCTGGCATAATAATCCTTTGCCACGACAGTTGCTAGTGATGCGAAAAATTTTATCATCAAATTTTATCGATATTTTATCGCCAATTGCTGTTATTTATAGGTACAATTAAGTAAACATTAATGGAAATTAATTTCAGTACATTCTTAGAAAATATATCCATCAGATTTACATGAGTGAATATCGATTTTTCTGTAAATTTTCTAATTGATAATAATAGTGTACGATAATTATTGTTGGATGTAATGTCGTAGGTAGGTATACTACTGACGCCTGAGTTAACAAAATATATTACACGCTGTTTCATAATATTACATAATAATATACTATACACAATATTGCTAGCTATAAATTTGCTTAGACTCGTTGAGCGGTGACTTTCTAGACTCTCATTCAAGTGGTTGGGAGTCTAAGGCGTTCCCACTAATTTTCTATTTAAATTTAAATTTTGTATTCAAATTTATTATTATTTTAATTTTCTATTAATTTTTTTTTAAATTATCACTAAATTGACTTATTGAACTTATTGACTAAATTGAAGGAAAACATTACGAGGAAAAATCTTGGGCATGGTATTTACGAACCTGCACTGTTCTCGCTTGTTGTATTATGGCCCGAAACCCCCTGGTGATTACTAAGAAACCTATGTCTTACAGTAGAACGACGCACCATGGAAAATGGTAGAACAAGCTCAAATCATAAAATGCCTTTTACCAAAATATTCTCGATATCACTTTAAGCTTTGATGCATACAACAAAAGTAACTTTAGAAAATTTTCTTTTGTTCATAAACAAACATTCTAAATATTATTCTAATTAATAGCAACCAATACCTAAAAACATTTTGACTTAAATTTTAACAAAAATAACTCTTAATCGACAAGTTAGTTTGGCATCCCTAGCGAGGCCTCATCTGGCTACACTACAGACGCGGGGTAAGTATCCGTTTTGCTAATGCACTGGGGTCATTCCTTTTTACATCAGCCCCAAGGATGCTGAGAGTTAGCAGGTCCCTTGATGGTATTAGAGGACGGCATGTGTTTTAAAGGTTGTACAAAAATAATGTAATGAGTATTTTGATGATACTTAATAGCAAGTAGTATTAGGACGTATTATGATGATTGAAGATGAAGTGAAATTATTTCGATATCAAATTTATAAAAAAAAATATGATTCATATGCTGTATTTACTTACAGTGCATTTTTAACTGTACTTTAACTTTTTTATAATTGAGGTAGCAAACGAACGGGCGGGCCACGAGATGGTAAGTGGTCAACTCCTCCTATGTATACCTACACCACAGAGAATGCGGATGCTCTGAAGACCTTGCAGGATTCGCAGTCTTCTTGAAGAACCCTATGTCGTAATAAAGTGGAAAAACCTCAATAGGCAGTTCGTTCCATAACTTTTGGGTTCACGGCAAAAAGTGTCCTGAAAACCGCACTGCACGCAATAGCTCTTTGTCAAGGAAGTACGGGTGAATCGCTCTTCAGTGACGAGAGGTGCGATGAAACCCGAAGTTGGCAACAGATTGAACAGCTCTTCAGAGTATTCCCCATTGTACAGAGAGTAAAATGCAGAGAGATGCTACATCTTTTCGGACGCTGATCGATTATAAGTAGCCTATGATAGTGCTATTGTCGACAATTCAAAAAGCACGTCGTTGGACGGAGTCAAGTGAATGCAGCTGGTATTTCGGTGTACCGGCCCAGAGGAATGATTATGTAAGTATGCATAATTATACAGGTAGGTATTTTGTTTGATAAGACTTTACTAAGTGTAGGTACTTCTGTTTAACCAAAAGTTAGGTGACAAAGAATGCCACTAGATATTAAATCCACTTTCTGTAGGACATACTTAATTCAATAATTAATTTTTGCTGTATATAATTGATGTTACTTTATTGCATTTCTAAGCGTATGCGGAACTGTTCCAAATAAAAATAGTTGTAATTTTGTCATTTAGAAATATATATTCTAATTTATATAAATGACCATCCAAACTATTTTACATAGAAGCAAAAACATGTAATTTCTGTACAAAAACATTCCTCCACACATTGTTTATTTCAGAATATTCTTGTTTAACGTATATTCCCCGAAATGAAGTTCAACTCGCCCATTGCGTACGAGCTGAAATTCCCTTGGCGTATAAAGACTGAAATGGAATGTAACAAGCCCGCAAAGGGTGAGCCTCCAGGGCTCCAATGAAAAATCTAATATCACTCAAGCCTCGGCGAAACTCAACAATTGGTACTCATGAATTTTAAACAGGCATTTTCTTTGCGACGCCTTAAGTAATCCAGCCACTTAGGCCCGCACCTGCGAGGAAGCTGGCAAATAGTGGCGGATAAATAGTAACGGTGGGGAGTTTTATCATAGGAATTTTTTGGTACTACCTGGACAAGATTTTAGACCGCTCCATTGATCTTCGAGCACGGATTCCCTCATGGTAGAGTCAATGTCTCGGGCTGCGGACATTTTAAGAGTCTACAAAGAATTCCTCATACAACATACTCATAAAATACATACAACTGATGTAATACATTGTAATACATTGTAATACATGTAATACATGTATTACTGACTGTAATACATTCACATGATATACATGGATGTTTCTGGAATGAGATGCCATTACACCCGTTTCCCTTTTTCCCGCCTCTTTCTACCATTTTTTTGTTAAACTATGAAACTATGCAACCTCTAAGATTTATTTTGATAGTTAAATGCTCACAGCAAGACAGCTATTTATGTATAATATAATATTACGCACATATAAGTAATTATATTCCTTTTGATAAAAACTTAATTGAATAGAACTGTGTTTTCCAAACGACACTTTCACATTATTGGTCCACATGTATATAACCATATAAGCAAACACTTGAATATATACTTCTTCAACAAATAAAATATCAAAAATGGGGTAAATAAATGATTAAAAACCTTAATTTATAACGAGACTGAGAATTTATAAATAAATTAATTATATTAGGTACACATATCTATTCATGACCATAATTAAAATGCACACAGTATACAAATACGACACAACATTTACACTCTATTACACAATACGTACAAATTAAGTTTAGTAGATGGCCCCCGGCTACAAAGGTTATAATATAGACTTAACTGTTTTGGTGTTGGTCGGGTGATGCAATGACAAAACACAGGGACCATAAGTGTGATTGTGGCTTACCAACGGAAACCCGCTGTAACTAGTTAGTACAATCTATATAAAGTTAGTGTATAAAGTAAGTATTTGTTTAAGAAGTATATATATACTTCTTAAACAAATACAATATCCAAATATGGTAAATAAATGGTTAAAAACCTTAAATTATAATGCGACTGAGAAAATATTAGAAATATATCCATGACCTTATAATTACAATGCAACCCAACACACAAATATAACAACATTTACACATTATTACACAATACGAGTTTAGTAGATGTTCCCTGAATATAAAAGTTATAATATACACGGCACAGAGACTCTAAGGTACCCTAAGTGTGTTTGTGGCTTCCCAACTGGCACCCTTTGCAATTAAATTAGTGTAATCTGTATTTATTATTAAGTTGTTGAATAAATATATATGTAGTGAAAATTCATGAGAAAAATAGTACCTATATATTCCATTAATATTATAAATGCAAAAATTTGGATGCTTGCATATTTCTTAGTGAAATTAAATTACATCTTTTTAAGTCTATCACTGGTAAAATTGTTATTTGGGCTCGATGTCAGTACATATTTGAGGGGATCAACTAGCATTGTTGTCAAATAATATATTATGTATGATTTCGTTTTGTTGTTCTTCTGTTGAAACTTGAGAAATAGGCACAATGTATTCCGATTAACACATTGTAGGTTACTATTCATGTACGTCATACGGGCGATGATTTACATACTACACAATGATCTGGATATGCAACAAATAATTACAAACTGTCCGATAATAAATTTTTGACTAATTTCACAGAAAAATATTTATGAAAACGATTAAACAACGGAATGAAAATTATAACACTTTTAACCGTATCAACACAACTTTGAATGTATAAGTTTTATTTGTTTTCATTAACCCTGCAATTAATAATAATGACATGATACTATGATAATTAAATAATTAGGCAAGTACATTTTATTCAGTTAGGTAATAATGTAGGTATATTGTATGTATGTGAATGTGTGTATTTTAAGTAACAATATTGTTAAACTTGCAACCACCATATCATCACTAAATAGCCTCAAGTTTGGCTGGACGAAAATGTTTTAAATAAATATCCATCTTAAAATTCATCTTTATACAGAGAAAATCAATCTTTATAAAGCGATCATTATACATAATTCAGTCTGTAGTTAAATCCCATTTAAATTCGAAATATCACGTTCACCTCAATGGAAAACCAATTTTATTTTAACAAAAGTGCATTTAATGTTGTCGTGTTGCGAGGTCAGCAAAATGGGGCTTATGGTTTATTGCAAATTAAGTCGTTGTGAATATCAAATACTTTTTATTTATTGATCAATAAAACGAATGATTGAATTATTGAGTATGAGCATAAAATTAAAAAAAAGTCACTCTCTTTATGAATAGGGGGGGGGGGGGGGGGGGGGCGAAATATGTTTAAGCTCACTCAACGAATCATGAGATTTTCGTTTGTGTGATTTCACACCGACAGTGTATATGTATAGTGCGAACCAAGCACCGGTTATTCCACGTATCGTGGTCGGTAGCGCTTCTTCTCGGCTAGAGCGCATAGTGGCTCCCACCGTCACACTTCTTTGCGGTCATTGTCGGATAATTGTCAGAGTAACATTGCAGTTACTTCGATAATTATTAATAAAATTATGAAAGTACTTTTGAGATTACTTTGATTAATAATTATCAGTCTAATTGCGGTTCTACATATGATTGTGATCAGAGTTTACGACCCAGCTGCTTTTCCATGCGCCAGGACCACCAGGACAGGTCCTGCGACGATGAGGTTTAATAATAGTCATTAAATTATAAATATCTAATAACTATGATTAAATATTAAATATGTACATATGATTGTAGATATATTAATATTAAGTATTTACTCTTGTTTCATTGTATGTCTTGTTGCCTGTTCTACAAAATAAATAGATAAATAAAATAATTATTAAGTACTGATTAAAGAGAACATCAAACTCTGATAATGAGATATTTCATTTGATATTTCTCAAATACACCAGATTTCCACCAACATACCTATCATCAGATTATAATAATATTGTTTAAAATACAGTTACTTTTCGGGATAAATATTATAAGCGATAATTGCACATTTTAGAGAAGAAAGTGCTTTTTAAATAACTCCGAGGAGACCAGCATTTTCATAGTTTGTCCCTTGCAATATTATTTTGAACAGTTTCATTCATTATATGGTATAATTCCGGAAAGCTTTATAATTATTTATTTAATATATTTCAAAAAAGATGTATTTAAGCGGGCAACAAAATATACTAAATGGGTAGCAAATCGTAATCACAAAAACAATTTTAAGTAAGTAAGTAATTTTAAACTACTAAGAATGTCATCACCAATTGGTCGGTGGTCCGCTTCGCGAAACTCCTATATCTTTATATTCAACCGAGATCCTAACCCACCTTTGAATTTGCTGCCATCGATTTGCTGCCGTGCATTATTTTCAGCTGCACATTTAATAATTCTCTTTTAAAAAAGATATTTAATGTTTCTACGTTCCAACCGGATAAATGAACCATATCTCGATATAAAATATGATAATGTAAAAAATACCTATCTTCTTTTCCTACAAATTTAAAAAACATAACAGTCATGATGAATAGCGTTGTAAAAATTTCGGTGACGACTACACGAGAACATTTTTATTACAAAGTTAAATTACAAAGTCGGCCTTTCATTAAGGCGAAAGATGGAAGAAAGCAAGCCGTTTTATGACCTAAATGTGACATATTCGTTTTGTTTCGTAATTTATATTCAAAGTGTGATTACTTTTTTGATTAACTGTACGATGTTTTAATAAGCTTGTTGAATTTTCTCCTTCAAGTTTAATGAGCCACGTTTTTCTTCATCTGCTCTGTTTATTTTTGCACTGTACTATATGTATGTATGTAAATAAATTGGCTAATAAAATATTTGTGACTTTATTTATTTTATTTAATAAATCTCAACAATAATTGAAAACAGAATAGAAAAGATAACAAAAATTGACCTAAATATTTTCGTAACTAATCAATGAGAATGCATTTATAACAATGGTTGGAATGAAAAAATAAGGTCACATGGGATGGGTGTGTGTGCGTGTTTGCATGTGTAGCTGCGTGCGTGTTTGCATGTGTAACTGCGTGCGTGTTTGCATGTGTATCTGCGTGCGTGCGCGCGTGTGTGTGTGATTCGGTTACGGTTTTCACAGTAAATAGCGAACCATCAGCGACTGGCGTTGCCATCGGTCTTTTTTAAAACATCCTCAGTGAGAAGTTTTAATTTGCAATTCTAGTTTCACCTTGGTACCAAAAATATGTGTCATTTACCTAACATCATTTCAATTTAAATTTTAACTAACAATATAATTAACTTCCCAAGAAATCGACAACAGCCCACGCACAAAGTAAATATACCGCATGGAATAGCGTCTCTGAAGCAAAACGACGTAACAAATTAACAAAATTTTAACCCCATCGTCTCACCGACAAAAGAAAATGTCATAAAGTTATAATTATAACATTTCCCTTCAACTTTGAACGTTTAAATCACCAAACCAAACAGTTTAACAGATTAACCAAACAGAGAGCATCACGTTAATTAAAGTATCACAACAACAAACTGCGCATTTTCTGCTACCACCTATAACCTCAATATCGTTAAATGCTGTGTCATAAAATGTGTTTTTGTTAAGAAAATCAAAACAAAGCTGTTAAGGTGTGGCTGTAAACGGTGATTTGTTTACTTCTACGCACATACCGGTTAGGTAAATATTTGCTATTTACCTTTCAACTCCCTATGATCTTGGATACTGATTTACCTGAATGAATATTATATTTTAGGCAGATTTTTTCTCTATATATATTAAATAAAAAAACAACAAAGAAATACTAAATGGGTAGCAAATCCTGATCAACCAAAACAACTTATTTTTGAATAAATTATTTAAAAAAATAATATCGGACCGGTACGGTACAGTATAGCCCTTAAAAAATGCACTACAGTGAATATTATTACGTATTTTAGTGTTTTCGACGTCGCTGAATCCGAATCTGAAGCTATTATTTACCTAAAAATGTGGCAACGTTGCGAAAAATGGCTTTTAAGTAAAAAATGCGAAAATAAAATTGTATACTTTTTTTATGTTTAACTCGCCATATCTCAGGCAATTATCAATCTTTCCCTTTGAACCTTTTACAGGTTCATCTTCAAACCTTTTAACTTAAAGTGGACTAGAAAAAAGATACGATCTTAGGAATTTAGAAGCAAGAAGACTGATAAGAGGCCCACTAAACAATCAATTATAGTATTCAATTTTACGGATTGCGCAATGTTTTTGATCGTTTTTTTTATTTCAACTTTTACTACCTTAACATACATCGGTTACTTGGTGCCATCAAACAGAATAGTTTATCACTGCACATCCGCCATATTCGTTAAGTAGTTATTATAAATATTAGAGAGTGTATTGAAACTAGTTTAGGTGCAAGGCGCGATTCAATAATATTATGCAATAACATTATTGTACAATTTGATTGTAGGTCTAGGGTCCGCTCTAAAATAATGCTCGAAGGAAGGAGTATTGTTACGTTACTTCGGTATGTATTCTACGTACGTAGAAGCTCACATGTTGCTCAAAAATGTGATAATAATATAATATATTGAATGCTGATAGCTTTATCACCGTCCAATATATCATATCACGCCCTTACCATAAACAGCATTCTAAACAATGTCATAACTCCCTGAACCTGCCCTATATCTAAACAGCAATAAAACGTTTCCTGGATACACGAAAAGTGTTTTATTAAGAAGTTAAATTACAGATTGTCGTCATTATGAGGCTTTATTACTGTCTCTAATGTTGTTTATGGGTTGAGGAAGCATTCCGGGTTCCATGATATAATTATATGTATATATATGTATATACAAGTATAAACACTAGTTTATAATTATCCTGTATTCTGGGATATTTGAATAATGGAACACGCAATATACGTTATACGTTTAATCGTCGGATACAACTACCCCCCCCCCCCCCCCAGCCCGCACTACCCACGTATCCGATACTGACAGTCTTCGCCTACCTACACTACATCCCTCCACCACTAGCATGTTGACTTCACTATACATAATTATGTTAACAGTAACAAAAAAAAACATTACGCAAATAAACACTAGGAATAAACAATTACGATCAAGATGAGTTTTAACTACTTGCAACGGGGATTCTTATTTCTCGTGCTACGTACAGGCGGAGGAGGAGCAGGCCGCTCCGCCTCAAAAGGTTCGTCCAAAGATTCGGAACTACCTTCCTCCTTTACAGACTGTGCAGCCCCCCTCCAAAACCCCTCCAAAAAAAATATTGGGTGCCTATAAAATTCTAAATGCATTTCGTGTAATTTTGAAAAATGATCAATAATAAACTGTAACAAAACCGATCTTTTTATTTTTTATTTATTATCCTCCACCACCCATAGCCAACATTGTACCAGTGTCAAGTGTCTAACCATTTGCAATTTTAAACACCATGCTGGACCTAATCATAGCTCTCTTCAAGACCCCCATGTCGTAAATCAGTATTAAATCTTCCGTAGACAGTTCATTTCACAACCTTTAGGTTGGCGGTATTATACTGTCTCGAAAACAACAACGTACGCAGCTCCTTGTCAAGGAAGCGCGAATGCACCGCCAATTATGAAAGGTGTACATACATACGTAAAGGTGAAATACAATATGTGTACTAATTTTTACAATACAATACAAATAATTGTAGACTAAATGTAGCCGACGCAACGGTTTCATTCATCAGTTTCATTAGAGCCCCCAACAGAATATCAGCGCTTCTCCTCAATTGGTGAAGCAATATACTGAGTTGGGGACTTGCCGCGCCATGTACACACTTTTTGTACTTACTATTTTAATCGTTACTTTGATAAATCTGTGTGCAGTCTGTGGTGACAAATGAAATTATTTTCTTTCTTTCTTAAAAACTCAAAGATCGCATTGAACAGCTTTAGATTGAACTCGCGCGTTTTTTTTTTTCAGTTAATCTGTTGTTGTTTCCTTACTATGATTCTAATACTGTAACAAGTCTAAAATACAGTCTCGGGCTTCCACCTGCAATAGCCTTTTTAGCTGAATTTTATTTTCTTTGCAAAATTTGTACAAGTACAATTGCTACAGAGATAAGAATATTGGTAGAGTGGCTAAGGCATTTCGGGTGACCAAATCGAATATTATACTAGAGCAATTGATTTTTTTATGTGTGAAACATATTGTTTAGATACATATAATACCATATGATTAAAATTGTCAACTCAAGAGTGAAATTAATAGTCAGTGCTTTTAACCAGCTTAACTAACTTCCTTTTTCCAAGAACCCTTTTTAAATAGTAATAATAAAAGTTAACTAGCTACATAAGTGTTTTAATTATAACTTTTTGTTTGGAACGTAATAAAGATTGGTGTGAAAAAATCCTTTATTCTTTATTAGGGACTGACGTCGCAAACTTATCGATATACATATAACTATATAAGTTTATATATTATACGGTAAATATATATTTTGATGATGAAAAATACTAACGGAGCAACAGCAGAATTGAATGTTAACTTCTGGGATGACCCACATGCCCATTCTAATTATATTGTATCTATCCTCTATAGTAGTCTATTTCATCTCCACGTACAAATTGCGTTTACTTTTCAATTCTAGCAACGAGTCGCATAACGGAGAATTTTTCCGAGTTACCACTCACGTAGATCGCGGATGTAGTATTTGACGGCGAATTCGGTTTTTATTTGACTGATCTGATTGGTTTACAGTCTTTGAGGAAGAAAATGTTACGATTGTGTTTAACAAAAATACGGTCTGTAAACCTGTACCGTGAAATACAAATACGGTATTAGTGAAATACAAGACAAACCTGACTAATATCAATCCCACTCAATTACCTCAATCCCACTGGAAGTGACTGTTACTTTACTTTCTCACTCACGCACACACAAATTACCATAGTGTGCAATTGAAAGTTAGTTTCTATTTTTTCTTTAAATATGTACCTATATTCGTAAATAAACAAAACTTCGGAAATTCACCGTTTGGAGTTATATTTTCCATATGTGAATATTTTTTTGAGATCATTTATTTCTTTTTCCGAACTTGTTACGGGTTTCAAATTCTGTTAATACACATATTAAACTGTGGAATTGAAATGATTTCCAGCATTATATAATATTATAGCGTTGTTTAGAACGAAACGCCACAACAATAGTCTCAAACAGAATTTGAAATAACCAATAACATTATGCTTCCCGAAAACCCCGGTTAATGTGTGGGTTTGTATGTGAATTATTTATTATAATACTTTGTATTAAAGCTGAGCTAAATAATAATAGAAAGCTTGTTTCAATAAAAATCAATAACAATAAAGGAATACTGTTTTATCCGTATTCATTCCATGTATTTCTGGTTTTAGGTATAATGCAGATGTTATAAATAGTGACTCAGCTTTAAACAAACATATAATATTCTGTAATGCAATGCAATCAGCCCTTTCAAAATCCGCTGCAGAACACGGTAGCGACCTCCAGTTCCTGACGACGATGCGCATTATTACACAGTATGTTAATGGCCAATACATAAACCAAAACAAAAATTAACAGAACTTTACACAAGCTGTTTACATATATCTCTTCAACAATTCCGAATATACATTTTCAAAACAGAAGCCTATAATGCATATCCTCCGTTTCTTGGTGTGTGTAAACTGCAATGCTTTTAGAAAATTGTTTGCTTTGTGTGCAATTGTTATGAAAATAGAGCTACTTAAAGGAAATGTTAAAACAGGAATGGTGAAATTATGCACTTCTTAAATGATGTGTACCGTTTTTAATGCAAGTCTCTCATATTTTCTTGTAAGTGAACTCTGCGTTTTTATTTAATTTCATTGCATGGTAATAACATCAGCCTGTGTCTCTCCACTGCTGGATATAGGGCTCTCCCAAGGACCGCCACCACACACGGTCTTCTGCGCTTTTTATCCAGGAACCACCGAATAAAATCTTCAATTGGTCGGTCGGTCGATTTTTTGGCAAGAACTCGAGAAGTGAAGTTGAGTTTTCGGTTGATTATTGTAAAATTGCAGCGCATCCGAGGGCGTGCCAACGTTTGACTAATGTTAGCATGTATCGCGGATGTCTATGGGCGACAGTATCCACTTACCATCAGGTGGACTGTATGCTCATCTGCCGTCTTCGTCCATAAAAACCTGCTCATTGCCACGCAGATTCTATGATGTGAGAGAGATTCGCCAAAGAACTACAGTCACATTATATTATACTGGTACGTATTTTGTTAATTTGTTGTAAATCTCATTTTCATCCCCCTATCTCGGAAAGAATATTTTTGCTCTTCGATATCTAAGTGCAAAAGCCGTTTTTATCCGCTAGAGGATAAAGTAAATTGAATTTAGAACATCGTGTGCACTAAATTTGTGAATTCAAAAAATCATTAAACATCATTATTAGTATTATTTGTTATAATTTAAAGATTATTCTGTAATACTTACCTATCATAATGTAGTAGTT
This sequence comes from Sesia apiformis, assembly GCA_914767545.1. Taxonomy (NCBI): domain Eukaryota; kingdom Metazoa; phylum Arthropoda; class Insecta; order Lepidoptera; family Sesiidae; genus Sesia; species Sesia apiformis. The sequence continues at coordinate 6,609,373 of OU611968.1, forward strand.
AATACCTAAACTGAAATAAAAGTATCTTGTGATAGTAAATGTTTTTTTTTTTGCATTTAGTCATTTCCTCGCTGAGGTGGGATGAAAAGTTACGTGTTGCACTCGAGTGCAAAGATTTTTCACCTCGTGCTCTTTTGATTCCCTCGCTAACGCTCAGGATTCTAATTTTAGAATCCTTCGCTTGTTTGGTCATCAAAATTGAGCACGCGGTTAAAAAGCAACTTTGCACTCTTGTATAACAAATAACTATTGTTATAAGTCTATGCTACATGGACAATTTCTTTGTATTATTCCTGTTTATTAAGTATACATGCCGAGGCGAACATTTCCTTGAATTCTACCTTTCTTAATAACTAATTACTTTGTATTATTTGTTCGGCAATTAATACACATCAATTAATTACAATTAATCATTCGAGTACTATTTACCTTATTATTTTCTTTTGTTTTAAGAATAATATAATAAAGTTTTTCGATTGACAAATATTACAAGTATTTATTACACTTCTTTTATTTTCGTCTCATCTATCAATCCATATATTATTCGTTGTTGTATATCTCATTTGTTGAAGGTTTATTTAGCTTAAACAAATTCTTTCTATTATACTTTTTTATTATTATATCACTAGTGGTGCCCGCGACTTCGTTGGCTTGAACTTTGAAGTGATTCTCGCGGGAACCCTAATCTGGATCTGGATAAAAAGCACCCTAAATGTCAACCCGGTACATGAGCTATAATATGCCAAGTTTATTTCAAATCCGTTAAGCAGTTTTTGCAGATGTGCGTTCAGACAGATAAACAAACAGACAAAAATTCAAAAAAAAATTGTTTTGGACTTTGTATCATTCAAAATTTATACCTATTGCAACGTTTTTTTTTTTTCAAAAATAATGTACAGACTCGGCCTCGTTACGATTTTATTATACGTATAGATTATTAGTATGTGTAGTGATGACTGATTCTTGATTACCTATTCGTAAAGCGACGCTTACGTTGTAGACACAGATTTTATTATTATATTGTTTGATCTATATCAACTTTTATAACTTTACTTTTAGTACTTGTTGTTAGCACAGAGGAATCCGTCCCAAACAAGGGTGAAAGAGAAAATTGATCCGTAAACCCGTAAATATCACCAATGACAATCACTTTATATTTTTAAACAGTGCGTTTCGCAATTGCTATAGGACAGGTGCGTTTCGTCGCTGCTACATGTTCCCCTTTCAAGAAAAAAAAATATATTAACAATTACTTGAGTCTTATTTTAAAACCTCTTCTTCCACTTTTACACTGTTATTTGTAACTATATATTGCTCGTAAGAAAGTAAGAAATTATTATGTCGATGCATACGCCAACATCGTCTGGATGTTAAAAAATTTCAGACGGTAGTTCATAAAAATTTCAGACGGTAGTAATAATTTCTTAATAACTCAAGTGACAAATAAAATCAATTAGTCACCCCGTGACCACGTCCACTGCAAAGTGTTCGAAACGTCGGGATATAAATAATGTCAAATATACGCGATTTAAACCGTTAAAAGTTGTTTAATTGCTATGTATAGTAATCGCGAAAACCTAAGAAAATATTATGTAACGGTATACGGGCCGGAAACATCAAACGAAATAAGACGGTGGGAGTACCACAACATCAAGCGCGTAAGACTCTTAACATCGCTAAATTTCCTAAAGCGGTGTAGAGATAATGATATTATACCAGTGTGCGTGAGAATATCACCTAAAAAGGACATTTCTGGAAGCGCCGGGATCCTCCGTCAAACAAGTAAGAAATTATTATGTCGATGCATACGCCAACATCGTCTGGATGTTAAAAAATTTCAGACGGTAGTTCATAAAAATTTCAGACGGTAGTAATAATTTCTTAATAACTCAAGTGACAAATAAAATCAATTAGTCACCCCGTGACCACGTCCACTGCAAAGTGTTCGAAACGTCGGGATATAAATAATGTCAAATATACGCGATTTAAACCGTTAAAAGTTGTTTAATTGCTATGTATAGTAATCGCGAAAACCTAAGAAAATATTATATATTGCTCGTTGAAACGAAAAGGAGCTCTTAAATTTTCAACACCTCGTCCCACCCGCTCATCGGTTACTCGGCAATTCTTCCGACCAAAACATTTTGTTGTAATTCAATTTCCTCATTCACACTGACGTGCAACCTTTAGGGAGACTGGATACATAAACAGACGACCTTGTAAAATATTTACATGTGTCTTTTGGCCTTTCTCCCCTAGTAATATATTCAAACCTCGTATGAATTCTCGTATGCGTCGAAAATTGTTTGCGCAAAAAATGTATGTAAAATTCCAGTCCCTTTTTGGTATGGGATTAAAAATACGTAATTACACGTGTAGGCAGAGATGTGACGGGTCTGCTTGTTTAACATAGATTAATATGTAGGTCTGTGTATGTGATAATTAGATGGACCTGTGATATATTTTGGAGGAAAAAATAGTCCTCGAAATAGTGTTATGTAGCTAAAATAACTCCAATAAAGGTTATGTAGGTCTGACGGTACGAACACATGATTGTTTCAATTAATAATAGCTTACAATAGAATTCAAGTTAATATAAGATAATCCATCATCTACTCGTACCACGAACGTTCTTCTCAATCTTTGTCGGTCACATAATTGTGTCGGAACATTTGTTTTTCTGGATTAATATCGGATCAGATTAAAAATCAAATTCTACAAAATTTATCGATAAAGAAATGTTTGTATTGAACCTGACTGGGCACTACCGACTGGGCTAAATATAACATGGTATCAAAATAATCAATAGGCGGCTAGATGCCAGCAATCGCAAATACAACGCTGCAGGACAAACTTATTACATTCAGTTATAGCAATGAATGTGAACGTTAAAGTCATAATAATAACTCCTTTATGAACGTAATAAAGTTTGTAATCGTGTAAACGTCTTGTTGCTTTACAACATAATAGTTTCTTGGTGGCCTCTAACGGTAGGCCTGCTCTATAAGTTCAGAGTCGCTCAGCAAGTTATCGATAGGGTTACCCACGGAGTTTTTTTGCGGGATAAGATCATTAAGAGATTTTCCAAAGAACTACAGTTACTGATATAGCTTATTGACGCAATATCCTGAATTAGCAATGATCAGGTCATATTCGACCACCGATGGCGTAGACTTGTTCTCGGATGGAGGTTACGTACCGGTAAGCGCAGTGTGGAGCGTCTTCAGACTAGGCGGACTGGCGACTTAAGTAGTATGTGGTGGCTGGTGGCCAGCCTTGAGAGAAGCCTATATCCAGCAGTGGAGGGACGTAGGGTGATAGTAAGCTATAGTAGTTTCCTGCTATAGGTATTCACCTGCGACCCTCTTCCGCGACCGCATGTTTTAACATGGTAACGATTAGTTATTTATTTGTGTTGGACAAACAGAATGTAACATTTTATAAACTATAAATTTTAGCACCTTTCCTTTACGTCGAAACACAAAATTATAGACTGCATCTGTATCGGTCGATCAATGACAGCCTATAACGTCCCACTGTAGGACAAAAGCTTCTCCTGGTAAATCACTGATTTTGGGCCGTAAACGCGGGTCCGATGTGTACTGGTGGATGCTCCAAATTCTTTTTAATCTCTAACTATGCGGGTTTCTCCACAGTGTTTACCTTCGCGGCCCTAGTGATAATTTTAGGAAAATCAGTACTTAAGTATAAATTCAATGGTACGGGCCAAAGAATATCTCTAGTTGACAATATAAACTACCTATAGTATTATATCATCAGACTGTTTCTCTCCATTACTAGGTATAGGTTTCTTCCAAGGCTCGCCACCACACACGGTCTTCAGCTTTTCTCATCCAGCCACTACCGACGACTTTCTTCAAGTCGTCATTCCACTTGACCGAAGGCGTCACACGCTTTCTCTCGGTACGTGGTTTCCATTTGAGACTGCTTACATAAAGGTTATGTAATATCAAACAAAGGAAAGATAAAACAAAACAAGAATTTACGACATACGAAATAAAATTATAAAATCTCATCGACATGATCGATCAGCAGCGAGTGTGCTCAAGACCTTTTGAAGGCTTTTGACAGTAGAATGAGTCAATATCGTCTCTTACTATGAGAACACTAATAATATATATTTGGGTTTGGTTATTAATTCCTACTTTCTTTTTAATACATAATATTTTTTAATACATTTTAATACATTCCTATTTTATTTAATACATGTCGTGATTGTGATATCATATAGGTTCTTATTATGTGGATGGATAGTCTTCATACAATTTAGCAACTGGAGATGTCCGGATAATTTTATCATGTCAATATTTTGAAGGTTGATTACACATTTTCAATCAGTCAATGTGCAAACCACATTTTTTAAATCACGTTATTTATTATTAATCATAGATTATTGTTATAAAATGGACCACATTCGTATTTCAGGAGTGAGTGGGATCGTCAGTTTCCATCCCATGATTTTCCATCCCATCCTGTTAAGACCGCAACGTCATCGAGAGCGACTGTGGGGAAGGACCGCGGCGCGAATATCAACGGTTATAAGAAGCTAATCGACCACCATCAAATTACTCAAGAAAAATAGAACGTACAAGACACTCGTTAGCCATTCATCAAAATATTTAATGTATTCTATAAATATAATTATCAATAAATACCATACATTTTTCGAGTTCAAGTTCAATCTTTTCAATGTACCATCCTTTACACATCCCATCCTATCCCCATTCCCCATGTTAATCCATCTGTTTGGAGATTTAGGGTTTTTCCTAACCCTCTCTCAAATCTCCAAAGATAGACGGCGCATGTGGGAGCGTGCCTTTCCGGCATCGCAATGCGCTTCGGCACTACTGCACTTCTTATTGCATTTCGGAATTTCTGTGTATATTCTATGTTGTTTTCTCTCTCTTTTTTGATATAATGAAATAAAGTTCCATTGTCTAAATTATTTGCGACAAGTTGGCAAATGGTACTGGCTAAGGGCGCTGCCATACCACGACCTTCGGATTGAAGAAACAGGCGACACACAAATCGTTTATTCATGAATGTGAGAGGGCCGTCCCCACTGAGCTGTTTCTACGCCAGAACCACATATTTTCAACTCTTATCCCTTGAGATTTGTCGGTGTCACGACTTTGAACGTATTCTTGTATACTTTGTCATTTGAAGTGTTTTTTCTTGAGAATAATAAAATAGACAAGGTTTATGTCAACACCGCTTTGATATGCGAGGGAAAATCGCTGTAATGAGATTAGAGAAAATGATATTTATTTTATTGAATTTTTATTTATTATATTGGCAGATGGTATAACTTGATGGTTGTTACCACTTCACTGTACTAATAGTAGACTTCACACTGACTATTGACGTTTTTCCAATCATGAACTAATGACCGAGTAAAGGAGATTATTGAAACATTAGAAGATATATCATCCTCATCATCTTGGGGTGCCATCTTTAAAATTAAGTTTGGCGGTCAGTTGTTGTCGTCTGTCTTTCACCGCAATCTTCAAATAGTGGTACTTGAGGCCGGACCATCCACCCCCTTCTCTCGCTACCTGGTACTCTCTTTCCGGGATCTTGCCTTCTGGGACCAACCTTGGAAACTCGTACAGACTTTCTCTTACCATATGATGGTAGACAATAGCTCCCGCCCGCGCCGGAAACCTGCTCTCTCAAGAACTTTGACTCACTTGACACACACACAATAATATTATAAAAAGATTATGAATCCACTTTACAGTACTTTCCCTCTTGCATAAGCCGTTCTCTGATATTGGATAGCTCCTTCAAAATGGCCTTCACGATACAGGCTATGCCTAGTGTGAGGACCTATGTTGTTCTGAATTGCAATAGTCAACAGGGGTAATTATAAACATGCCACAAAGTTAATTTCGATTTTTTTTTTATAGAAAAAGGGCGGTATACGAGCATACAGTCCACCTGATGATAAGTGGATACTGTCGTCCATAGACATCCGCGATACATGCCAACATCAATCCAGAACGACAAACGTTGGCACGCACCCGGATGCGCAGCCTACCTTTGCAGATTAAAGAATGGATTGCGAAAATTGGGAGGGATAGGATGCGATGGGAATGGGCTCTGGCATATCTCACTCACTACCGAAACACGTACGTACATTGGAGAAATACGATAAAGTAGGAAATGCAGTACATTTCAAGGTAGTCTTCTGTGAGAGAGGGGTAATGTGGTCAGTTGAGTGCGCCCAGCGCTTGTGGGAATGCAGCATGCATTCTCCTTCTACATACGCGTTTTATATTCTAGATCGGGGCTGAACGCGTATAATAAAAGTATTTGTTTACTTTTTATTCCTACTCGAATAAAAGGTAAACAAATACACTTTATTATAGGCGTTCATACCCATTTAGAATATATATTGTGTACAATACGCGAAAGTGTAAAAAATTGTAAATATACGCGTGCTTGCAATTGGGTTTTTGAAAAAAAAAAAATATCATTTTTTTTTATGTATTTTAAAACTTTATCATAAATTATATTAATAATCGATGCGAAATACTCTTAAAAATGTTTATTTAATTTATTATAAACAATTTAAAATTGATAGAATTTTAAAAAGAATCACGTGACTACAAACGCGCTACGATTGGTCGCCATGTTTGTGACGTCATAATGTTAAAAGGATTTCTCGATAGTACAGTATCACAGGCTTCTACATGTAAATTGATGACAAATATCCGACATTTAGTTTAAAAAAATATTTATATTAACTACTTTTATTTAGTTATGTGTGATACAGGATTTATAAAGGCTAATTCCGATAATATACCTGATGTTTTTTTTTTTTTTTTTTATAGACTAGGAGGCGGACGAGCAAGCGGTCCCACGTGATGGTAAGTGTTACCGCCGCCCATGGGCACCTGCAACACCAGGGGGCATGCGGGCGCGCCGCCGACCTTGCAAAATCCTATTCACAGCTCTCTTGAAGAACCCCATATCGTAGCTCAGTGGAAAGACCTCTTGAGGCAGTTCGTTCCACAGCCTACGGGTTCGCGGTATAAAATAGTTTTTGGACCGAACAGTGCGCGACACCTCCGTATCGAGGAAATGCGGATGGACCGCACTTCTGTGACGGGAGGTGCGGTTGTAGAAACCCGAGGTGGGAATTATATTAAACAATTCTTCAGAGCATTCCCCATTGTACAGGCGGTAGAACACACAGAGAGACGCAACGTCTCTCCGAATGCTGAGGGATTCTAAACCGCCCGTGAGAGTGGGATCGTCGACAATACGAACAGCACGTCGTTGGATAGAGTCAAATGGGTCCAATTGGTATTTCGGTGCGCCGGCCCAGAGATGAGAGCAGTACTCCATATGGGGCCTCACCTGAGCTTTGTAAAGCATTAAGAGTTGCCCAGGGGTGAAGTACCGCTTCGCTCTGTTCAGCACACCGAGCTTTTTGGAGGCCATTTTGGCTTTATTGTCCAGATGACCCCTAAATTACATTGTGGATATATTTATGATAACAGATTTTCTTAAAAATGATATTCGGTTTAATTCAGCTGAAGTTCGAGGTGCTAAAGCATCAAGGTAAGTTTATAAAAAAATAATATTGTAAATTAAAATATTAAATGATTTATTCGTCATTAAATATAATTTGATGTTGTTTTGGAATTAGGTCGTCGTACTGCTTGGAACCATTTATTTCGACGTTTAACATTTTGTGGAACATTTAAAAACATTTTTTTAGGAGTTGTTTTTGTAGTATTCGTACATAATGGTACGAAGCAAGCACGATAACTTTTAAGGTTAGACATTTTCGATATATTTATTAATATATTGACGATAATAACAAGATTTAATCGATTAATAGTCAAAATACTGTATCAGCTGTGTGCTACAATGAGTAGAAATTAACATTGTGACGTCACACGCGCTCGGGTTTGTTCGGGAACTGTCCGCGTGTTTTCGGTACTGGATTCAAAAATTTATTTGTAATTAAATATAACTTTTTAATTAAAGCGAAAAAAAAAAAACTAAAAATAGTTTTGTTATAAAATGTGTATATGATCTTTCCATTAATGATAAAAAATTTTTTTTTTCAAAAACCCAATTCCTTGGTTGGCCTTACATTATGCCATAAACCTTTAATGAAGTTCGATGTATCTTTAATGGAATTAATATTTCAATGTACTCGATGTACCATATTTATAAGGTTTAATAAAGTTTAATTTCTATTAATTACGTAACATGTTGTTAATTTGTTAATTAAATGTTACGTAATCTTAAATACATGTAATACACGTAATCTTAAATTAAGTGTTAATCTTAAATACATACAATATGTTATTTCATCGATATTCAACCCATTTTTTTATAATTCAGAACAATTATAACTACCCACAATGAAACTAAAATCATGTCACTAGCGTATGCAGACACTACTACTATTATTTATACCAAATAGATAATAAACATAAAAAAGTAAGTGTCGTGTTAACATTCCTGACTGATGTTGACATGTTTCACTGATGTTCATAGGCGACAGTTTCCACTTACGAGTACAACCAGGTGGATTTTCATTCTATAAAAAGATACCACAGAGATTTTACCACAGAGATTTAGCATTTTTAATAACCAAAATTAACATATTATAACGATATTGTAATTTTATCTGCATTAAATACGAAACTAAAAAGTTAAACGATTTAATACAAGCGTTAAACGGAACTAATTATGTAAAATCGGCTGAATACTTTAATAGGAGAAATATATTTATAATATTATGTGTTAAAAATTTGCTTTAATGTAGTGTTTTAAATGCAAATTATAATGAAAACAATAACAATACACTTGCTTTTTTTTTCGGAATGGCTAAATTCTTGTGGCCCTAGTGGCCTTTCAAGAGTCACCGGTCGTGTTTGATTTAGGGCGAGCGCAGAAGGCGCTCAGCCAGGAACAAAATGTGTGTTGCAACGAGCCTAAGGGCTCCCCCGCCGGTAAACCGGCGGAAGGAACGGACCTCGGCTTAGGGCGTTGCATTGGGGGGATACCGCGGGATCGCGAGTCGGCGAGAAGCGCCCAGGCCCGTGCCGATACCTAGTAAAAGTGTTGGCTGAGGGCCGGTGTGTGTTAACGGTGTAACGAGGGGACGTACACGTCTCCGCCGGCGGGGACGGTGTCTGTGTGCTGTGGTTGAGTGCAGTGTGAGAACTGCATTGGCAGTGGTGATCGGGTCGTCCGGATTGTCCAGGATGTGCCGCGGGCGACGATAGCGGGGAGGGGCACTCCTGTCCGGTATGTAGGTGAGGGAGGAGACAATCAGAGGGTTGGGATGGTGTGGGATAACGTTATAGTAGCGTCGTGCGGTGTCCATTATGTATTTGACGATGGAGGGAAGTTCCAAGTCCTTGTGGAAGTCGACGTTACGCAAGTACCATGGTGCAGCCACGGCCTTGTGCACGAATCCGTTTTGGAGTGTTTGAAGAATTTTAATGTTGGAGGGAGCTGCGTGTGCGAACACAATGCTAGCATAGGTCATAATGGGTCGGATGAGAGTTGTGTATAATGTCAACTTATTTCTAAGCGACATTTTACTTCTCCCGCCTTGAGAAGAGGGGGTTGAGGCGACAGAGCACAAAGGCGACTCGGTTTCGGACAGTTTTAATGTGTTCTCGGAAAGTCAGTCTATGGTCTAGAGTGACTCCGAGATATTTGGTCTTTCTGACGAGAGAAATTGTTTGAACGAAGAGGGGACAATACACTTGCTAAAACACTTTTCAACATTTTCAAAAATAAAGTGCAGTTAATTAATTTGTGAAAATATGTTTGTCATGTGGTTTTGCGAGGACATTTTTTGTTATAATCAAATTATGCATAGCTTTTTTTTCTTTTCATATATGGCAATAGTGTAATTAGCACATTCTGCCAGTGTCAAGTTTTCTTCGTTATTAAAGTTAAAACAATTTAAAATACGATTAAATAAATAAATATGTGTGCAAAACGCAAAAAAATAAATGTTATATAAAAATTTAAAATTTTGCAAATGTCTAGTCACATCAAAGCAAGTTTGGAGTTGCTTATAACAATGATATTAGGAAAACAGAGACGACCTCTTGAAAACAGACAAAAAATGCAGTTTTATGTTTTTATTTGATTGACAAAAATTGTACACTAACACTAGGCACTTTGAAGTAAACTGTCACTATTTAACAGCAAAACCCACAATATTTTTTTTTTACATTAATCAAACAAAAACTCAATCATCACTTCTCGAATTCCCGCCAAAAGATCCTCTTATCGCTTTCAACGCTGTATCGTTTCTCAATGCAGTATTTTCATTCATTTTTTGCCTTCTTATCAGCCTGTGTGAATCATTTTTTAATACACAAGTAGACCATCTAGTGACCTAGTGAAAAGTGGATACTGTCACACATGGACATCGGCGATTCACGTCAACATTATTCCGTGACAAATATTGGTGCATCGCCGGATGCTTAGCCTACGTTTGGAGATTTAGGAATGGATTTAAAGACAGAATTAGGAAAATAAAGAATAGATAGCCTTAGGTTATACTGCTCTAATTCATAATATAATACGCAATAAACGCAATACTACTGTATTGCGAAAACCCGTCAAAGGTCGGTTTTGAGATACCACAATGAGATTAAACAAATAATAAAATTACTATCCTATCCCCTTCTATTTTCCCAACCCTTTCTCCAAATACATCCTAAATGTCCAAAGGTATTCAGCGCATCCGAGGGTGTGCCAACATCAGTCATTCTGGTCTGATGTTGGCATGTATCCCGCATGTCTACAGGCGTCAGTATCCACTTGTCATCGGGTGGACTGTATGCTTGTATGCCGCCTTTTTTCTATAACAACTAAATAATAGCCAACAATACGCCGTGTATCTACACGAGATGGTTGAGGGGTATAACTACAAGTTGTCTGCTCAGAATATGCCTTTATACTCGTATATTTCGTATAATACACATCCTTACATGCCACGTAAGAGGCATTGCTCCGGTCTAAGCTTTGTAAGTGGGCACTGGTATTAATCCTCCCCGCATATAGAAGAGCACGAACATGTAAACACAGACCGGATTAACCGATGTGAAAAATAAATACGGAACGAATTTTGAGGCGTTGTCCTTGAAGATTTCAAGATCTTCTATAAATTGAAGTCTATGTGAGTTTGATTTCGTACACGAACAATGATACACCTTATAACATACTATAAGTCTGTGATAGTTGTCCATTTTTACATGAGGCTATCTGACGAACTTACCGGGATTACTACACGGTAATAGTTTTTAAATTAATTATATTTTAATATTTTAATGAAAGTAATCTTAATATTTACCTACATTTGTAATAATTCAAAATTCACATTATTTATCTGTGAGGGTGTTAGACTTTTAACCAAGTTTCGGTAATTTTAAACAATTTTTGCTGGCGACTCTGCAGCTCTGGTGCCACGACGTCAATAATAATAAAGCAAATTAAATAATTAAAAAAATAAATAAATAAAAATAAAATAAAGAGAAAAAAATCTAATAATTATGGAAAACAACATTATAATATTGAGTTTCTTCAGATTTGAAACTTTGTAGGGACAAGATTTTAATGAGAATATTTTTACATTGCATTTTGTAGAAAGTGAATGTCTTTGAGAAACTACATATAAATAAATATTAATTGTTTAATTCTCAATTTATATATGACTGGAATCGGTGAACTTTAGAGCTTTTCGGCTTTTATTTATTGTATCTGGTGACTCTTGAAAGGCAAATGTATCCATTCAGAAAAGCAAAAAAAGTTTAAATCACGCGTTCCGTAACCCCAGCGCACGGGCGAAAAAAAAAAAAATCCTCGTTTTTTAATTCAATTCTTTATATTGTACTGATAATATGAACTTTATAAAAATATTATTATCCATTCATTTTATACCAATGGTATCAAAATGTTTTATGAATACTCGTATACATTTTTTTTTCCAAATCCCTTTCCGAGGGCGTTTGTAATTCTGGCCCGATAGTGGCATGTATTACGGATGTTCATGGGCGACAATGTTTACCTACCACCAGGTGGACTGTCGGTTCCTCCGCCACCACCTCTCTATAAAAAAGTGATGTACTAATAGACATAAAACGTTAAAAAAAAATAAGTCCTGTAAACATTGACTAATATACACGAAATATTACATAGTACATCAGAACATCAGTCCAGAATGACGACCGCTGGCATGCCCCCGGATGTGCTGCCTACCTTTTAAGATGTAGGAATTGATTTGGAGAAAGGGTTGGGAAAGTGAAGATGCATAGGATAGGATGGCATGGGAATGGACTCTGGCATATCTCACTCACTACCGGAACACGTACGTACATTGGGGAATAGTATATAGCGGGAAATACAGTACATTTCAAGGTAGTCCTGTGAGAAAGGGATAACGACGTCAGTCGAGTGCGCCCAGCGGCTGTTGGATTGCAGCATGCACCCTTCCTTTCCATAATCCAATCTTCCGCTTAAACGTTCATATGCTACTTAAACAATAGAGAGACGATTTTGGGTGGTAACAAGGTTAGCAGGCTGGCAGTGTTGGCTTAATATTGAACTGTCGATAGTGCATGTGCGGTTTGTTTGTTGTTGTTGCTTTTACATTTGATTACATTTACTCATCTTACATTTGATTTTTAAACAAAGCTATTCTTTATGTTTTGATAAACAATTCACTATAGAAATTAAATCTCTTATCTGTTACTATAGACTTTAAATCTCTTATCTGGCAAACCGACAATAATGCATTTAGCTTTTCTCAAATAATGTCACATATTAACTAAAAATTAGAAAGCATAATTAAAGTTTTGAATTATAAGGAAATACGAATTACTTAGACTGTATAATGTAGTCAACTTGTAATTATAAAATACCCAATGAAAACAATATTATTAGCACGAGTTTGAGCGGAGATTTAATTTTTCCTATTAATCAAAAATTAAAAGGAATTCTGAGATGTTAGACATAATTTACACTGAAACATTATTAATTAAAAATTCTCTGTGTAAAACCCGAACAAATTTAACTAAACTTTTACGTCCAAAATGAAATGGGCTTGATAAAGTAATAGTATTCTTTTGCAACAGAGATTATTTCTACCCGTCCACTCATTATGGCCTTTGTCCCTTTTTATATGACATTTTCCAAAATGGCGGCCACCCTAATGTTGAAGTCGTTTTTATTGTTTTGATAAAACCCCTCTTACTTTCAGTGTATGAAACATGTAGGTATATATTGTTAACAAAATGCAGAGTAAAATTCTCTGAAACTTCTAGACAAGGAATTTTTCCGTGGAAGACAGAACACATTGAAATTAAAAGTGCGAATTGCCCAACGTAAAACAATTTTCTGTTTATCACAAATTACCTACACTTGCCAAGACTCGCCACAGTACCACACTACCGAACATTGCACCCTTTTCTCGAAGCAACTCAGCGTACTTTTGACTCCCTCGTATTATTACACTGACAAAATATAGACGGCTCAAAATGATACCTGGATGAGAAATCGAGGAGCTAAATTAAACAGCCAAATTTCAAGTTTCTACGACTTACTATTTTGAAGATATATGAACAAGAAAAACCACAATTTTGTCACTCACACACTCACTAATCATCAAAAATCTAAAGTACCTCCAGAGGTGCTAGAAACCTGAAATTTGGTTCGATGATAGAAGTTGGAATAAAACCTAAGGGAAAAATCTTAAAATGGATATTTGCACTCTGTTCTCCTCCAACGTGAGAAGGAGAGTGGTTTAGATGAATGAATCGCTCTATAGAGACTAATGGAGAGTAATAAATTTTTTTTTGAATCTCAAAATTTACCTAGTCACCCACGTAATAAAATAAAAGTATGGGACTGCATTTTTCGTGTACTGTATTTATTTACTCTTTTAACAATAGTATACTTAAATATTAAAATTGAAAAGACAATCATACTAAAGCCATCATATTAATATTAATACCCATATAATATAATATTATACCCATATGGGTACCAGAATAATTTAAAATTTAGGACCTACAGTTAAAAATAAAAAGTTATCCGGTCTTAGCCGGATGCTTCACCGCTTGGCCGGATACCGAATAGTGAAAAATTGGCCCAATAGACCAGATAGTTACCGGATAACTGTTGCATCTCTTACGAGCATATTTTTGACAGGTACTACTAAGAAAATATTTTTCATCATAAATAACCAAGGAAAACGCTATAAATCAGGTTGCTTCGAAAAATTTTACGAGTTAAGTAACATGACTGTTCACAGAAACAAGCCTAGCGAAAGAAAAATTTTCAAAGATATTTCTTTTCTTCGTATTGTTATAATAGGATGCCAGACAGACAGACACTAAAGGCTCGTTCAGACAAGAGTTAATAATGCTGGATAGAGTGACATTCAGGAAAGAATATGGAAACGCTGGGGACATTCACGCCAGCGATAACATTGAGCGTTAAAATACCACTTGCCGCTTCGTAAACGCTGCGCGCAACGTTCGAGCCGGGGTTGGTTACATTGCTATGTAGACCCATAATAATGCAAATTGACCTCAATACTTGCAATATATTTTAGTCCGCGAAATAGATTTGCCGTGTAGGATCGGCGGGCTTAAGAAGAGCACCACTCCATCTCTTCCCATGGGTGTCGTAAAAGGCGATTAAGCGATAACAAAGCGGCCATCACAAGCCCAGAGGAACCTCTAAAAGAGTGGATTCGCCAACCCGTTTGGCCAGCGAAGCGTTTTAAAGACAAAGACCCCTCATGCATTAGTTAATGTACATGAGAAGGCCCACGTTCAGATATACACTAAAAGGGCTGGTTACGCTTACGGTAAATTAAAATCATCATCATCATCATCGTTTGCCGCACTTTCGCATCTACTACTGGATAGGCCTCCTCCAAATGTCTACACTTCAAACGATGTTAAAGCTCTTACGATTATTATACTTCACATCATTGGACCATCTTGCCGGGGGTCAACGAACGCCTCTTTTGTTAATGTGCAGTCTCCACACCACGTTGCCACGTGACCAGCGGTTATCATCCACATAAATCACACGATAGCCCATCGCCACTTAAACTTTGCTATATGCGTCGCAATATTTGTGACTCTTATGCGTTTGCGTATGATTTGTTTGAGCTCTTTGTCCCGTTATGATATTCCGAGCGTAGCTTGCTGCGACTTCCACCTTACGAACGATTATTTCACTTGTTTTGGCCCAAGTTTCCAAGATCCAGGACAAGCAGTATGCACTGGTTAAATTAGACGATGATGCAAATAGGACTACAACTACTTTTTTTTTTTTTAAATCTGCATTTTTTTTATTTTTTTTGATCAGGTAACTTGTCTGTCAAGCACTCGTCACCAGTGGGAATTTTTTATTCGGAAGCCAACAGTGCAGTGTGAACAGATTTTTATGTAATTTTCCTAGAGAAACGGAGTACTACGATGGATAAGTGCGTCGTTTTAAATATTTACATTGGAGCGTTCTACAAATATTATAATTTGGTGTTCATTTGAGTTATTGAAATCAACAAGATATGTCGTATTGGATAGTTGTAAGCGTAATACACATTTTTATCGGGTTCATTTTATACTCTTGATAACTAAAATACGTAGCAATTAAACAACTTTGAACGGTTTAAATCGCGTATATTTGACATTATTTATATCCCGACGTTTCGAACACTTTGCAGTGGACGTGGTCACGGGGTGACTCAGGTGGTCACGTCCACTGCAAAGTGTTCGAAACGTCGGGATATAAATAATGTCAAATATACGCGATTTAAACCGTTCAAAGTTGTTTAATTGCTATGTATAGTAATCGCGAAAACCTAAGAAAATACGTACTTAGAATTGAAATAATGTATAATATAATATAATTTTATTTAAAACTTAATTGTTCTTTATCTTCGAAGACTCATGTTTTGCTCTGTGATTTAGTTAGTACGCCGTAATAACAAATGTGATTCCTTCCACTATCTTACGGAATCCAAGCCATTTATTCTCTGCTGCAAACGACATACCCTGCTGGGGATGGGCATTTGGTAAACGACAAAGGGCGGTATTAAGTAGCTAGATTTCAAATAACCGAGAGCGATAGTGGACAATAGTAACAGTATTGCCGCACTGAAGTAAAGGTCAACTTATTTTCAACACTGTACTTCTATACATGAGCTTCAGTCTGCTCATAAATTGTGTTCCGCGCCCCGAGAGGGAAGATGACGATGTTGTTTAGAAACATTCAGAAACAATCACAAAAAACTTCCACTACGTCATTTACTCATACTGTTCGCACTAATTCGAAGGTCAATCTTTTCTTGCGGATTTAAAAACGTTAAAATTTATGACCAGCGGTCGTTGTTTTCGACTTACTTCCAGCTTATTGTGCAATAAAAACCGTGGACGTGCGATCAATTGGTCACAGACAATGGGGGGGGGGGGGGGGGGGGGTGTGCTCGTCCTTTGAGAGTGGGACATAACTCACAAACTTCTCCGCCCAGTCGATTGCGGTTTATTTGCGATATTTTTGCAGGATTTGACGGGTATTGTCAACGCGTTTCGTTAACGGGTGACACTTACGTAGTTCATAAATATAGTTTTCGAGACCTATTTAAGATTTCTGTTTGATAATGTCACTATTCTATAGGCACATTTGTAACATTTTTTTTTATTGCTAATTAAAACTGCTGAAGAATAACTATATTTTTAATAAACATGATTAATATACGAGTAGATAGTAGTTACATACTCGTAGGAATTACCCGGTGAGGAAGTATCTGGTGGATTACCGAAATACCTATATCGTAAACAATATTGATACAGATAGGGTTGTAGATAAATTACCTTCTTCAAAAAGTATTATGATAAAAGGTATAATGCTCGAATGAGCGTTGCTCTCTCGATATGTAATCGACGTATGAAATCCGTAATTGCTGTTTATTAAGAAACAATAAAAAAACAATGAATTTTTCTCAAATCTCACCCAATCTCATCGTAAAAGGCAATTAAGGAATAACAAAGTCGCTACCGCAAGCCCTGAGAAAGTACACTGAATCTACAAGACATCTAAAAGAGTGGAGCCACCAACCCGTTTGGCTCACTTGACGTTTATGGGACCATACATCTCTCATGTACAAGACCAATTTGCATGAGGAGGTCCATGCCCAGTGGACTATATGAAGGCTGGATCATTGCACGGTAAGGATGGTATGGCTTCAGCTTTCTCGTGTTGTTTTTTTTTTAATTTATAATTCATACAGTTATCATAATTGTTATTTCAGCGGTACATTGTAAAGTCATGTAATTACTATCTTCTTAGTAATTTCAATGTACAGTTAATTTACATAGCAAATACCTAATGATTTTGCAATTTACCGACGTAATTCTATATCACTGCATTAATTTGTGTTTGTAACTCTTTACATAGGCGTATTTTGTAGCACCCATAGTATTAGAGTACAATCACTTAACTGTCATTCTTCAAATGTTGAAAACGCATCTCGTGTGTTTACGTAGATATCAATTGCATTGAATTATAATGATGTATAAAATTGTAAGTATTGTAATCTAAGTAATGTAATGTAAAGTATAATTGTAATGTAAAAAAATGTAAGTATTGTAATTGTTTCTTTAAATCAAATTATTAATTTTAGGTAAGACCATAGGTGACAAATGTGACGATTCGTTATAAATAACTCACATTAAGTCTTCATTAAACATGCAAATATCAATTGTAAATGTTATAATTAAAAAATTTTTTACTTCACGGGTTGGTTATATTCTTAGGTAATATAAGAATGTTTTGATCTTTGTGTGAAAAAACTGATGAAGTTTGAAAATTCTTAGAACCAAAGTCGTTAATTTAAATTTTGTGTTATAATGTTCTAGGTATTTTTTAATCAACACTGTATATCTGTACATTATCGCAATTCACAAACCTTCTCTTTGCTTGAAAGTGCTGATCTCACTGTGAAAATACAGTTCAATAACAAAGCCCAACTTTGTTCACAGACCAACTCGGAACTGGAGCAGAATATGCACGAACTTTTGAATGTGAGCGAGGTAGACTTGGAAAAGGTGTTCAGGTATTATGACGTCACACCACAAGAGGTGGAAGAGAAGTTGAGGAGCGTGCATGAGTGGTACGCGAAGCAACCGCATTTGCCTGAAGGACAACTACGTATTTTTTTTTATATATATTTTTTTAATTATGACATATTTCTACATTATGGATGCACTCAAATTTGAGCGATTCTGTGTTTTGTAACGTGTAACAGAATGTTACATTGCAAGTACATCGTGAACTAAAAAGAGCACTCCTATGTAATATAGAAACGTATGTTATAAATATTAGGGGTTAAAGTATGAAATTGTCGATTTGTACTGAAAAATTAAAACTCGTTTTTTTCTAAAATGTAACATATTTATTTAATCAAAATATTTACCCTCATTATTTATACATTGTTGCCATCTAATCGGAAGTTCATTTATGCCTTTGCGATAGAACTCTGGGGATGTAGATTCGACAAACTGTGTGAAAACATTTTGTACTGCTTCTTGGGAAGAAAATTTTTTACCACGGAGAAAGTTGTCCAAATCACGAAAAAAATGGTAGTCCGTTGGAAAAAGGTCTGGCGAGTACGGAGGATGACGTATGGTTTCTAACTGCAGCTCCTGTAGAGTTACAACGGTTTCTCGTGCAGTGTGAGGTCTTGCGTTATCATGGAGCAATAATGGTGAAGATCGATTCACGAGTCGGGGCTGTTTCACTGCTAGTTTCGCCATCATTGTTCGAAGTTCGGCACAGTAAACATCTGCTGTTATTGCTTGACCAGACCTGAGAAAGCTATAGTGAATAACACCATGAATAGACCACCAAACAGTTACCATTACCTTTTTATTGGTAAGCTTTACCTTAGGGCACTGTTGCGGCGTTGCATTGTTGACCTGGGGTCAGCCATTGCATTTTTCGCTTTCGGTTATCGTAAAGAATCCACTTTTCGTCACATGTCACAATTCGATCCAATATTCCTTCATTTCTGTACCGATTCAACAAGGCAACGCAAGTTTCAACACGCGTTTCTTTCTGCAGATCAGTCAAATCATGAGACACCCATTTTTCATATTTTTTTATCTTATTGATTTGATGCAAATGAGTCAATATTGTAGGTAAGGTAACGTTAAACCATGCCGCTAATTCCTGGGTAGTTTGAATAGGATCGGCTTCCACCATCTCCTTCAATTCAGCGTTATTCACCTGTGTGGGCGGTCTTCCACGTGGTTCGTTCTTCAAGTCGAAGTTTCCATTACGAAAGCGTTTAAACCAAAAACGCACGGTTCGTTCATTAGCAGTCTCCTCTCCAAACGCAGCATTGATATTGCGAGCCGTTTCTGCCGCGTTAGTTCCGCGTCGGAACTCGTACTCAAAGATTACTCGGATTTTCGAAGTATCCATCTTTCCCGTCTAAGCTGAATAAAAAAAAACAATTGGAAGTTGAAAATCGAATGTTGCACATTTTTTTAAAACAAGAACCTCATAGGCATCATGTGAAAAAAGTTTTACTCGAAAATCTCACACCATGAAGGTTTTATGTCAATTCAAAGTATCTATTACTATAAAACGGCAATTTCATACTTTTCCCTATTAAATGATATACATTTCTAATCTTCTTAATGCTAAATTGTAAATAAATGTCTTTTTTATTTCTTTTATTTTTTAAAGTTTATTTTAAAGTTTTAAAGATTAAAATAAACGTTCGATAAGCTTTCGATTTTAAAGTTTTGTTGGATAAATTGTTCTCGACTAGATCTTTATAGAGTGAATACTCTAATTGTGACATAATTCCAAGTTACCTATGATAACAGATCTATTCTGTATAAGCTATTATGTTACCTATATACCTAATGTTGTTATGTGTTTGATATTCAAGTCACGCCATCATTGGTAATAGATTACCATATTTTGTCATATAGTAAATAGTCAAATAGTTGAGTAAATATTATTTTAATATAACCAGAGCCCATATCCCATTCTATCCTATCTTACCCTCTTCTATTCCATCGAATGGAGAGTACAATGGAATAAACTCCTTATTTCATTGTTCTGTTGACTTCCCGTCCCACCCCATGCCCTCAAGGAGGATTAAGAGGTATAACGGGATGAGAACTTTTCATTTTTCATAGGAATATTAAACATGATAATGATTTTTCAGATGATCAATTTATAGCAAGATACTTAGTAACACAGTCCTTCAGCGTGGAGAAAGTTAAAGAGAAGATAGACAACTATTACACAGCCAGGCGTAAGATGCCGGAGTTATTGGCAAATAGAGACCCGCTGCAGTCGAGGCTGAATGAATACTTGATGAAAGGTAATTGGGTGGTGCTGCCGAGAAGGACGCCTGAGAACCACCGAATTACTATATTCAGGTAAGATTTGTTTATTTAAGTAAATAATCTATTTAATTATAGTTGACGTTTTCGTTGATAATAATGAAGTTAATATACTCTCAAAACATCAAGTAACGTACCTTCATCATCGACTGGCGGGTTTCCGCACTTCATACTATACTCGGCGACCATTGTGCGTGTTAGTTTACTCCCAGTATGGATGTTCGGTGTACCTATACTCATTTTAAGAAGGATTATTTGAAATCCTAATCAATAATGGAATAAATAATGAAAGATACTGAAAGATAATGAAACAATTAGAACATTACCTCTGTCTAATATTTAAACTATACTTTATTTTTTTTAAATAACGCTGCACTCAATTGCCTACACTAGGATTCTTTGTGTCGTGGTCAAGACGTCCTTCAAAGACAAATAAATTACCCACACCCAAACAATCATTTGTCTTTAAACAAAGGAATGTCCAACCGGGAATAGAATTCATGTGGCTCTGCACGGTAGTACTACCAACTGGGCTAATCGGTCCTCAAATTCGCTATATTATCCCAGTGATATATAAAGGCCTGCATCTATTGTCTCTACTTCTCTCGGCTCGGTAATTTTCACTTTCGATCTTTAGAACAATATCAGAACATAATTTTGAAATTCCTGAATGATTGATATTGAACCGAAATCTAAGAAATGACAATATATTGTAGTTCCTTAATGTTAAAATCATCAAACTGAATCAACTGCGTGAATTTTGGTTTTAATGGAACTGTTTTGCCGTTTATACTCTTAATAATGTATAGTAATGTAGGTACTTCATTGATATAGTTCTTTTATCTCACAAAAGGCGGCTTACACTAACTGGTTGTGCTCGTACATGTACATTGTTTAAGTGTGCGCCGCGCAGTCGGGAATCCAACTGAGCGTTGACTAGTTTACTCACACTAAACCAATGTACTTGTACATGTATGAACACAACTACATTTAGTAGTCAACGGCCTTCGTGAGTTGAAGAATATACTTCATTGTTACACCAAATAAAAATCGAAAAGCAATAGAAAACTCCTTCAAAGGAGCATTAAGAAACGCCTTTTGACATTTATTTTAAACTGTTTGATGTAATGAATATCTATCCATTTGTGCGATTCTAACAGTTTGATTTTCCTTGATTAAACAAAACGACAAATACGTAAGTTAAATTACCTTTGGGTTGGTTTTCTATTAATCTGGTACTCCCTTTAAAATACACTTAATATTAAACCTAATTTTTAGGTGATGTTTTAATTTCTAGATGTAAAACTACTGAGGACATCATAGTAATTGATATTATTAAGGTGCTCTTTATGATAGCAGACTACCGCCTTTGGAACGATGCTGTGATTGGCGAACACAGCATTTTCGACTTTAGCAACATCACCATAAGACATGCAGTCCAGTTCACACCATCATTGATCAAAAACATCATGTTTTATTTGAACGTATGTATCTACTTTCAATCGCAGATTGTTAAAGTACCGTAATCGGTACTCCTGTTGATCATCGTTTGTGAAGTGTGGTGCCGGTGCCGGCTGGCTATAGAGTATCAACACTCTATATCTTCCTGCGGGTCTAGTAAAAGACGACTAAGAGATAATAAAGCTGAGAAACTGAAGAAGGGGCGTGGCTGGCGTGACGTTTCAAGGTTATACACCCCTCATGCCCAAGACAATGTGCACTAGGGCTTCTCATGACCAGCAGTGGATACTAAAAGAGCTGATTGCATTGCATTGTCTTTTAGTGTTTTCTTTCTTTCTCTATTCCTCATACCTCATACATAGAAACTCTATATGAAACATCTATATAAAACGATCTATATTGTGATCTATGCAAACATTATAAATTGGACAGTTTAGATATGAGACGACGTCACCATGATATATTGTTATTGCAAGCGATATGTTGTGGTCAGTGGGAGTGCGCAGATCTTCTAGCTTCAGTGTCACTGTTGGCACCTACACACCGCACTCTTCCACGTCCCTCTACGTTCCACGTATCACGTCCTCACGTCCATAGAAATTATGCGCAAAATACTGTACTTTGTCCTATTTTACGTACCTATAATCTTTATTACTCAGAATTGGACTTATTTGATTTAACAAATAATCTCTAAAAAGGCAATAGTTAAATTGCATCATAAATAATGCAATGAAGGTATCAGGATTCAGACACATAAATCTTTAACTTACGCTACGTGGGTGGATGAGTAATATACCCATCCACACTCAAGAAGATCATGCACACACACACGCACAACAGCACACACGCGCACACTCGCACACACATACATACGCACATACAATTAGGATATATACTCGTAATATAAGATGTTATAGTATCGTATTATGGTTTTGTGTTGAGCAGATGCGAGCGATTGCAGCTTGCTGTCACCTCAATATGTTTAGAAAAAATATGTTTAAATTGAGCGTAATCTTGTATTGGCCTTGGTTTTTATCTTTAATTTTTTTTTATATATACTATGTATCGCTGTTGGGTTACAAATAATAAAAAAACCTCGATAAAGTACTTTTTAAATTTATGAAGTTTTATATGCATGCTCTTTGGAGTCATTTGTGTTACAACACCTAAAACAGCAAGACATGGCTCTAACATTCTACAAAAGTGTACAATTTCTCTAAATTCAACAACTAATAATCTCTAATCAAAATGTACTCACGTAATAAACTTCTCCACTAATTTCGTCTAACTTCTCTACTATTAACTGATAACGTAAATGTAATAAAAAATACACTTATAATCTCAGTCTATTAGAACTTATTAGATCATCAATCTTAGTTTATTTACGCAATTATTACATTACAAATACCTAATGACAATGCATTCTCGAAATATTATATAGATAGATAGATACACTTTATTCTACAGTCTACACCATAAACACAGAGAAATACCATACAATGTACAAGTAATGAGAAGTGCAACTGGCCTTATGATGAAATTGTCAAAGTAACATTAATCACATTTAAGGCTCATTTTACACAAGCGGGCTTGTTTAATAAGCATTTTCAGCATCGATATCGATGCTCAGCATACACTATAGACGACTGTATTCACACTGTCAATATAAAAATTTACGAAATCGACTGTTATCTTGAATATTTTTTGGAACTGTAGGATATAAAAAGTGTTGTCCTATATTTCTACTATTGTTATGTCTATCGACTATTTCTACTGTATTGTTTATATAAAGCTAAGCTACTAGCTTTTACTAAAACTGTTTACTAAAACATTATTAGAAATCCAACTTCAACTGAGCCACCGTTTATTATTTCGAAATGAAATATTCCTTGGAAATAAATTTGATGCGAGGAAAACTTTGGTCACGCGATCGGGGAATTATTTTACTAAGTAATTATCAGAAATACGTAAACAGGATATTGAATATCGGTGAACGGTAAAAAAATCAAAATAACTTTCCCCAATTCCAATCAAAATACTTATTACGTTATAGATGGGTACTCGAATTGCCCAAAACGAAATGTTTTTTTTTTGTTACCGGGTTCTAGACACGTGGCTTCTTTCAAGTTACAGTTACTACTACTTGGGGCATTAAAGCTAATAGGCCGAGAAGCGAATAGTCGTGAAATGTCAGCTCGCATGACACCATCTCTTAACGTGGGTGTAAAAGGCAACTAAGGAATAAATAAGACTTCATCACCTGCCCTAAAGTACTATACCACCTCTAAAGAAGTGAAGTCGCTAACCTGCTTGTCTAGCATTTATTTTAAGGCCATAGATCCCTCATACATAAGACAATGTGCATGAAGAGTCCCATGTCCAGCAGAGGGTGATAAAGGGGCTGGTTGCGATACACAGTTACTGCCTTGTTATACTTTCAGTCTTGTCTCGGGCCAAAGATAAAAGGTGTTCACATTATTAACTTGCCACCATACGCTGAGAATGCCCTGAATCTCTTCAAGAGAGCAATGAAGACGAAACTGGTGAAACGTATACAAACATACAACAATTTTGATGAAGTTATGAATAAGTTTCCAAGGAAGATATTCCCGAAGGATCTAGGAGGAGACGATATTAGCTGTCAAGAAATAATAGGTAAACATGAACAGCTTTTCAGTTAGATACCTATATTTATATAAATCGATGTAAGTGTAAGTATGTAAGTGGTGCGAGTAATGAATGGTTTGTGTGAAAAAATAATGCTGAATTTTATAAAGTCGTAGAACAGATGTTAAAATTAACCAGACATGGGCTTTGCGTTTGTGTGAGTGCACACCGATAGTGTACAGTGCGAACTATTATACAATCGAATTGAACAATTCGACACCCACTCACACAAATGCAAAGCTCATATCCCGTTGATTTCACTATAAGAGGGTGTAGTTATTTTTTATTTAAGCCTGTATATCCAAAATTACGCGAGCAATTTTAATAAAAATATGCGAAAGTCTTCTGGACTTAGTTCGCAAAACAACAGTGGAACCTGCACCGGAATATGTAGTTCCAGAGATTAGCTTCAATAAACAAGCAGACAGACAGGTTTGAGTCCCCTTTAGTTTTAAAATTAATTTTAATTTCAGATGCGTGGATGAAAACATTTCAAAGTTCACCGTGGAGAAACCACTTCATCAAACAAGACGATATTCTTACAGACGAATCCAAAAGAGAGGCTCTTTCTAGAGTGAATGAATTATTTGGCGTTGAAGGATCTTTTAGAAAGTTACAATTTGATTAAAAATTGTTTAGCACCGCCATCTTTTGAGAATATCAATGTAGACAATTAGTAAGCATATATTTACTTTTGTGTGTTTAGGTATATACAAATATATTGAATACCCAAATGACGACTGAATTCAAAGTGAGTGGAAATATTAATATCACGGTGAAACAAATACTGCATTCTCATTAATTCTAAAGAATTTTATTCAAAATAAGCCATGTAAGTATGTATGTTCAAATCGCGATGTAAGTATTTATGCCATGTCGGTATGTTAAGTAAGTTACCACAAGAACCCACTTTACACAATATGTTCAATATATAGATATACTAAGAACCTTGTATATTGACTCCACTTATTAAATATTTTATTATATATTATAGTTGTTTTATATTTTAATTGAATTTTAAATAAACTATTAAGTTAATTTTAGGTTTATAGAAATTTATTATAAATAGATATTTTATATCTTAACTTGATTTTATTGTATTTTATTGATTATATTAAAGAAATATATACCGGCGATAAAAATTATTAAAACACCTTTCACAACAGACAGGAGAAAGACAAGAAACTAATAAACACATGCCAAAGAATATCAGCTAAGTTATATGATTCGGTCTAAATCTCTTTGCTCTTTGAGAATCAGTTCATTTAGCACATGTGTGGAAACCCACGACATTTAATATATATTTAACAGATTGATAAACAATCTAGTATGTCTACGGGCTTACAGACGGTTTAGCCATTGATTAATTACTCGGTCCGGTGCACGGTGGTCAGGACACTCTCAATCAGGACGTGGTTTCTGAACTAATTGTCCTGTTTATCCCATTAATGTTAAATTCTCTATGCTTTACCTTTGTCTAATATTTGATCAAAATCATTCAAATGGTACCTACTTTATTACTGGTGTGGAAATGAGAAGATTATGAGCCTTTAGTTACATAATGTCCATATCCTCAACATGTCCATTAATCACTACGCTCATATTCAGTAATATGTAATCCAGTAATCTTTGGGGGATAGTGTACGCTGCATTTCCACAGCCGCTGGACGCACTCGATTGGCCACGTTACCCCTCTCTCACAGAAGACTACCTTGAAATGTATTGCATTTCCTACTTTATCGTATTTCCACAATGCACGTACGTGTTTCGGTAGTGAGTGAGATACGCCAGAGCCCATTCCCATTCCATCCTATCTCTCCCCATTTTCCTGACCCTTTCTCCCGATCCTTTCCTTAATCTGCAAAGGTGGGCAGCGCATACGGGGGCGTGCCAACGTTTGTCATTTTGAACTGATGTTGGCAAATATCGCGGAACGGACGACAGAATCCACTTACCATCAGGTGGACTGTAATTATCCGTTTCCTAAAACGTCTTCTTCGGAAAAAGAAGAAGAAAGAAAATGGTTTTATTGATAACAACTATCGATTTGAGAATACAAAATATTCATAGATATGTTAAACAAACACTCTAGGGCAGGCACGTGAGAATCTAATACTGTTATACATATGTTCAGTAGCTCTTGAATTTTTTAATTCATATGTGTTTTAAAAATGGAACATTCAAATTGAAATTGCCAACGAGGTTTCTTTCATAATGTATGATGTATCATATAATCTATTCCCATATCAGTGACAACAACATATTAAATGAAAAGGCAATTAGAAAATACAAAAATTATATTGATTTTCGTTTCAATCGGCGCAATTCAGCATAACTGCGTTGCTGAGTTGCACGTCAACTGCGACGTTAATTTTCAGTTGGAGTCCATAGTAGAGACCGTGATATTTATACACAAAACATGCCATGTAATAAATAAAGATTTAACAGAAAAGTCTACCTAAAAATATTAATAAATATAAAAAATAAAATTAAAATACGACAATAAATAAAGATAGCGAAAAATAAACGGAAAATAGAATAATATGTATATAAATCACTGTAATTATTTGACTATTTAAAGACCACTTTTTTAGAATGATTGTATTTTAAAATAACCATTTCTCAAGACGTCAGTTTCCTAAAATGACCCCATCTGAAAATGACCATTTAAGTAATTATCCACTTCACAGATTAGACAAAGATACAGTGAAATCAACGAGACGTGGCCTTTGCGTTTTTGATTCTACTTTGAATAATAAAATACTCTTACTACTTTTTAAAATGACGCATTTTTGCTAGTGCTTAACATGCCGAAACCCTTTGACTAACAATTACTACGTTTAATCAAGTACCTACCTATTCAAAAAGTTGTCGTTATGAAATGCGGATGTGATGGGAATAAACGCTAGGAGAGTTTCTCGAACGCGTGTAGGAGAGAGAATTGGTCAAATATATGCCTGGCTTGTATAAACAACTGTAATCATCACGTGGTTACTGTTATCATCGGGAGTTTATCATCATGTGAACAGTTGCAGGCGAAAATCGAATGAAGTTTGATCGCATATGAAAATCATATACTTCTCACCTGACCCGTCTGAGGAATTCTCCTGCTGTAAATGAGCCTTAAGTCATTTTAAGAAGTAGTTACATATCAGACAATTGATCTTTGACTTTTTATTGTTTTCTTTTGTTAAAAATTTCACCGAAAGAGTATTCTAACAATACTCTTTCGAGTACTGTGCTTTACTGAAATTCTTCCAACTAGATCCCTAAGAACTGGTCGCTAAGGAAAACCTAAATTTGCTGCAAACTCTTTGATTCGATTTGTAAAGACAGTTACAATTCGGTAAAGCTTTCTGTATCTGTATGTTTGTGAATATCTAATAAAACGCTTGCAATTGTTGTTACTGTTTTTCTGCTGTATAACAATACATTTATAAAAAAAATATATTAATAATAAATACTCTTTATTGCATACAAACAGTTATTACATGTGCGCAAATAATAAATGACAGAATTAACCTTATTTATTATTGTAAGTATTTTTAGTGGTCCGTTTAAATATACAGTTTCAGTTTCTTAAGTGCCTTTCATATGTTTGAACTTTATTTTTTAATACTCTTACCGATAATTAAATTGCTGGATTGAAGACTGGGTTGTCTTTGATTTTCTAAGAACCCCTCTACCAACTGAGCTAACGTCGCGGTATAAGTTAAGAGATGTAGGCGTACTACAAAATAGTCATTTTGAAAGTAGACAATTTGGGACAAATTACTTTATTTTTATTGCTAAAATAATACATTACATAATACGTAGGCGGGATGATAAGTATCTGGCCTAAACTATTTAAAAAGAACATATATTTAAAAAAAATATCTCATTTTACAAAAGAAATTTCTAGCTATCCATATTTTAAATTTGAAATCGACGGCGCCAATATTTTTTAATAATCTGACATTTTAGAAAATCTTGTGTTGAATTTTTCATGAAATGAATAAAATTGAACAAAGAGCGGTGATAAAGTTTCTTCATATGAAGGGTTTAAAGAGATTAACAATTTTTGACGAGTTAAAAAATGTTTTAGGTGAAAATGCTCTTTCATATGCCACAGTCAAGAACTGGGTTGCCGAATTTAAGCGCCGCCGTACAAGCGTCCAAGATGAATCCCGATCCGGACGTCCAAAAAGCGTCACCACCCCAGAAATGATCTCCAAAGTCCATGAGATGGTCTTGGACGATCGAAGATTGAAATTATCCGAAATAGCGGAAAGTGTAAGCATCTCGAAAGAACGGGTATATCACATCCTGAGTGAAGAATTGCATATGAAAAAGCTATCCGCCCGTTGGGTGCCGCGCTTGCTTACTCTCGATCAAAAACGAATTCGTATGCAAGACTCCCAACACTGTTTGAATCGTTTTAAGAGTAATAAAGTGGATTTTTTGCGAAGATTTGTAACAACAGAAGAAACGTGGGTCCACCACTATATACCTGAATCCAAAATTCAATCAAAGCAGTGGACAGAAGCTGGGTGTTTGGCTCCAAAGAAAGCCAAAGCTGTGAAATCACCAGGGAAAGTGATGATCTGTATTTTGGGATGCGAAGGGAATTTTAATGACAGATTACCTTGCGAAGGGTCAAACTATTACCGACGACTACTACGCTGATCTGTTACACAAGTTACAGGAATGTATTCAGCAAAAAAGACCATGTTTGACTCAAAAAAAATAATCTTTCACCAAGACAACGCAAGGGTTCACACATGCGTTGAACATGCGTTAAGGCAATGGCAAAAATCAACGAATTACACTACGAATTGTTGCTCCATCCACCTTATTTGCGTAACCTAGCACCGTCGGACTTCCACCTGTTCCCTAAGCTCAAAACTTTTTTAGGCGGACAGAAACTTGAGACGAATGATGCCGTTATAACTGCTGTAGAGGAGTATTTTGCCGGCCTTGAAGAAACGCATTTTATGGAGGGCATAACTGTTTTGGAGCGAAGATGGACTAAGTGCGTAGAGCTTACAGGAGACTATGTCGAAAAATAAAAACCACTTCGTTACATTAAACTGAGTATTTCTTTCCTAGGCCAGGTACTTATCATCCCGCCCTCGTATGATCATTAATCTATTGACGTCAGTAGAGCTTGTCTGTAAATAACATTCCGTTTGTCTGGTAAGAATAAAAAAGGTATAGTTTATGTTTAAGTAAATAAAACAAATATACACACCATATAATAAAAAAAAATATAACAAAACAGAATATTTAAGCAAAAAGAGATCAATAAATAAATTGTTATAGAAATTTAAGGAGTTATATTTATAATTATATTAAGGCAATTGTAATAAGGTTTACATTCAATAAAATTAAACAAAAAAAAGTACTCAATTTAGGATAGTTATGATAATTGCAAGCACATTGTTTGCCAAGCAATATACAGGTGGTTCAATTATTCTAGTGATGACTAATACAATTTTTTTTAAGTACATGTTTTACATTTTTTTGATTAACTGTTTCGTTGACATCGTTCGGTAAATTATTCAATTGCACCCATTGACGAATTACAACAGAGATTATGCTACAATGATGTCAATTTTTATTAAAATGTGAATAGAGTTATGTGAATACTTATGCACAAAAACAGCGATTGCTATCACGATTTTGTGTCAAAAGGCGACACTTGTAACAGATCGAGACATTTTGTTCATTGTATGGTAAAAATGTCACCTTTTAATGTTAACCTCCTCAATTGTTTTTTCTAGCTGTGTCTGCGACTTCGCGTGGGCTGTAGAATGTTTATGACATTATCTAAACAAAGGATCTTTATTATTAGTATGTTTTTTTGGTTTTTGGCTTAGTAACTGGTTAATTTTTTTAACTCAATATTTTGTTATTTCAATTTTCTTTATAAATAAATTCAAATTCATTCTTCTTTCAATATTTAATTGCTAAGTGTTACGATAATGATGTTACAGGAATGCTGGGTATCTTATGACTTAGTCACCTTTTACCTTTTGCAAATTGACGTGCTTCAAGCACTGAACCTGCGAACAATTGATCTCTGAACGTCTGATTTTTAAGATACAGAAATGTTATTACTGTTATTTTTTAAGATTAAAATTTCTCTAGTCATAAATTAGTCATAAACTAGTCATATCTGGGAAATTAGAACCGACGTTAGGGTAAAGGACCTCAGATAATTTCACATAAATTGTACTTCGTTCATTATGAAATTAACATTATCAACAGACATAGTGTAAGCTAGTCAGAATTATACTGTAATGCAATGCCCTGCTGGACATGGGCCTGGACATCCACTGCCTTGAGGGATGTATGGCCATGAAACGCCACGCTAGCCAAGCGGGTTGGCGAGTCCACTCCTAGAGGTGGTGTAATTTCTCAAGGCTTGTGGTAGCCGTATTATTATCTTTTAGTCGCCTTTTATGACACCCTCATTTATACAGCCGGCCGACACACCACGGCTATATAGAAGAATTCAAGAATTTAAGAACATTAAAAGTATATTCACATTCACATAGAAGATTTTTCTGAGGGGGAGAGTGCACGCTGCAATCCAACAGCTGCTGGGCGCGCTCGACAGGTCACGTTACCCCTCTCTCACAGAAGACTACCATGAAATGTACTGCATTTCCCACTTTATCTTATTTCCCTAATGTACGTACGTGTTTCGGTAGTGAGTGAGATGTGCCAGAGCCCATTCCCATCCTATCCCTGCCCAATTTCCCAACCCTTTCTCCAAATCCATTCCTATATTTCCAAAGGTAGGCAGCGCATCCGGGGACGTGCCGACGTTTGTCATTTTGGACTAATGTTGACATGTATCGCGGATGACTATGGGCGACAGTATCCACTTACCATCAGGTGGACTGTATGCTCGTCTGCCGCCTTCGTCCATAAAAAAAAAACTTTAATTTGTGATGAATAAAAATTAATCATGAACAAAAATAACAATCAGATCTAGATGTAGAAGCTACATAACGTCCTAAAGATAAGATTAATCAGAAGAACCTTATTGTCCCATGTCTTATTGTCCTCTGGCGGTGTTATAAAATTATCCAAAAATATTTTTTGTTTGGAAAATCGATATTGTTCAACGTAAACAAATCATTTATCAAATCATAACTTATTAACATACCTACCATGGTATTTATTTAAATTTTATTAACTAATTTAATTGCGAGTTAAGTTGTACTTGATTATTAATAACTAGTTTTATGGCAGTAAGTTTTTAATGGCCGAAATTACATCGGCCGTTACTATAATTGCTGTCAATTTTTTTTTTGTTTTAACTTAAATACTCCGTTTTCAAGTTCAAGTTCACTTATTATTTCCACCCGTTTTTAGTTATAATAGAGCAAAGGGACATCGTCTGTCAGTCTGTCGGCTTGTTTATTGAAACTAATCTTAAGAACATTGTATTTCGATGCGCTTCGTTAACACTTTTCTTTAGCAAGTTAAGTGTAGAAGCTTTTCGCATATTTTTATGGATATCGATCTAGTAAATTTGAATATATAATGATAACCCACCGTATAGCAAAAATTACTACTGTATCCAAAATTATGAATATAAGATTGTTCAAAAATAATCTTATAATTGAAATTTATCTAGGCTAATATTTCTTTTGGTTTTTAGACAAGTAATCATTTTTTAATTTCTAGTATTTAGATAAATGATTTTAGTTATAATTATTTTGACTTTAAAATTCATAAATTTTGACATTAAAAATGAAATACTCATATTAAATGTTTTAGGCTAAGATTATAAACTCCAATATTGTATACATATTTCCATTATCAATGACTGCTGTAATTGTCTTTTTAAAAAATGTTTCTGTCTAACTGATCCAATGAAGGATAACGGCGCTTGGACTACTTATTTCATTAGTTAACTACTTGTGGAAGATTATAGATATTAAAAATATTGTTAGAGCAATGTAGCGAGAAAAAGAAATTACTATTACTAGAG
This sequence comes from Sesia apiformis, assembly GCA_914767545.1. Taxonomy (NCBI): domain Eukaryota; kingdom Metazoa; phylum Arthropoda; class Insecta; order Lepidoptera; family Sesiidae; genus Sesia; species Sesia apiformis. The sequence goes on from OU611968.1 coordinate 6,641,941, forward strand.
CATCGTGTACATGCTGGTTGAAAACAAAAATATCAAAGGCGCTTGGATTAGTTGTGCATAATTGTACCCAATTAACATAATATATATGTGTACTTAAAAGGCTTAATTGAATTACAATCTTATTTATTTCTATACTTATTGTATACACAAATGATAAAAATGGTTACGAAAGAAAATACATACAAAAAGCGTTCTTATTCCCTTAGGAGATTTCTACCAGCAAACCTGGAAGAGAGATAGGTGAACAATGAAATGGGCAGACATAGTGCGTACCTAAATACACTACCTAAACACCTAAACACTACTAAATACTACCTACTACACTACTGTACCTAAACACTACTTTCATAATACGATTATTACATACTAATAATATATTCTTATACGAATACACACTTATCTACACATACAGATACATATATACATAGATATTTTAAATGTAACAGAGTTAAAGCGTGCTCATTGTCAATTAAATAAAACTCTTAATTAAATTAAATAAATAGTAAAATATTTACCCTAAATGCCTGCTTTATACAGATTTTATGCGAGAAAGAAGAATCGTTCGAGCAAAAATGAATTTGTTTATTTTCCCCGGAGACTTTGATAAAGAGACACTCAGTCGTGACTGAGCGGTCGGCACGTGACCTGGTTTGTCGCCCGCACGAAAATAACGTAAAAACTTGAATAATATACGTCATCCATATGATTTCGCCGCACATATTCAATGAATTCTGGTACTTTAGAAATATTTTTCTTCTCAATGTCTTATCTTGTTTTTTAATTTTATTTTTTAACCGACTAACTCGATGGCATTCCTGTCAGCTCTACCAAAGATTTCATATACTATACACCGCTTTTTTTATAGAAAAAGGCATCATTAGAGCATACAGTCCACTTGATGGTAAGTGGATACTGTCGTCCTTGGACGTCCGCAATCACGCAGTCCGCACGTCAGTCCAGAATGACCAACGTTGAGACGTCTCCGCTGCCTGCCTTTAAAGATGTAGGAATGGATTTAGAGGAAGGTTTGGGAATGGGATGGGAATAGGCTCTGGCATATCTCCCTCACTACCGAATACGTACGGACATTGGGAAAATAGGATAAAGTGGGAAATGTAGTACATTTCAGCGCTTGTGGTAGCTAGCAGCTTTGCTATCGCTCAGTCGCCTTTTACTACACACGCCAACATCGAATCTACTTATCTCGAAACTAGTATCTACTTACTGGACAAAATTAAACAAACTACTTTTTTCTCAGTCCTTTTTATGTCCTACTGCAGGGCACAAGCCACCTTCTAAATCAATAGAGAGTTTCGGGCCGTAATACGCTACGGGGACTCAGTGCGGATACACGCTCCAATTTTTAGTTAAATACTTAAAGAAACATATTCAAATAGAAACTCAGTAGTAAGGGCCGAAGTATTTGAACTCACGACTTCTCACGAGAAAGAGTAAAATACCTCCAGTCTATCACCGCTTTTATTAATAAAATATAATAAACCTTATTAATAATTAAGCAGGTCCTGTAATTGTTCCTACGAATTATAAGGTCAATGTTAGAAACAAAAATGTCAACAACCAGAAAATAGTAATGACTTAATAAAATAATAATCTTCAAAACAAGTTTTACATTTTATACATATCAATTATAAGTATATAGGTACAATCTTTTATTTTCCGCCTCATAATGAGTTTCCTTGATAAAGTCGAGTTAATAACTTAATAAAGTGTATATGTACTTACCTATATAATCATTCCTAATGGTACTAGTGATAAATAAAAGGTTACTACATGTACCTACTGATTACGTTCGCATCAGGTCAACTATCGTTTGCTTATTAAAATTCCGAGTCATATTTTGATTAACATGTGATTTAGTTAATTGCCAGATAGATGGAAACTACCGTATACATTTCACTGTGCCCTTAATATTTTGCCTTGAACATTAAATAATAGGTAGTCGAAAAAGTTCGCGGGCTTTTTGAACGTATGACTTTAGCGTGCTATATTTCTTACAACACTGATCACTGGCCAGAAAGTGATATACCGTTTGACAGCTGTCTTTTGAATTGACAGCTGACAGTGATATTGAAATTACAAGTTAAAAGTTTTATCTTTACATATTTTTTAACAATTTTAAAATGAAAGTTAATGGAAAAAATATGCTGAAACAAAAACAAAATTTTTATATAGAAACGATACGATTATAACCTGAAAGTAAGAGTTGCTACTGATATTTACGGAAATAGTTACATACTCGGTGTTAACCGTCGCTATAGACAAATACAGTTTGTCTCATGAAAGTATTTATTCATTTTATCATATTAAATAACCGTTATTACTTTGATTCAGACGTTATCAGAATATCCTGCAGGTGATACGGTTTATGTCAATTGTTAAGTGTACAGGCAGTAATTAAATATAAATTACTATTGTGTATTGTAATGAAGTTTGCCCTTAAAGTCGTATACTAGATGGTATTTATTGACAATGGCTGGTAAAGAACATTTTTCGTTGGCAGAATATATTTTTTGAATTGGTAATTTTCCCGAGAATACGTCCTGATTGTCGATTGTAGTTTCTTAGATATTGAGATTTAAAGACTTATAAGTGAAATCATAAAAAATGTATTTATTTATTGCATAATTTTTTTATGCAAGAAGCCGGCCGGCATACGAGCTTGGCATACGGTGTGGACTGTATATTCAAAACATATATGAATTGGGTCTTTGAAAAAAAAAAATTATCAATTTTTTTTATGTATTTTAAAACTTTATCATAAATTATATTAATAATCGATGCGAAATACTCTTAAAAAATGTTTATTTAATTTATTATAAACAATTTAAAATTGATAAAATTTTAAAAATAATCACGTGACTACAAACGCGCTACGATTGGTCGCCATGTTTGTGACGTCATAATGTTAAAAGGATTTCTCGATAGTACAGTATCACAGGCTTCTACATGTAAATTGACGACAAATATCCGACATTTAGTTTAAAAAAATATTTATATTAACTACTTTTATTTAGTTATGTGTGATAAAGGATTTATAAAGGCTAATTCCGATAATATATATATATGATGTGGATATATTTATGATAACAGATTTTCTTAAAAATGATATTCGGTTTAATTCAGCCGAAGTTCGAGGTGCTAAAGCATCAAGGTAAGTTTATAAAAAAATAATATTGTAAATTAAAATATTAAATGATTTATTCGTCATTAAATATAATTTGATGTTGTTTTGGAATTAGGTCGTCGTACTGCTTGGAACCATTTATTTCGACGTTTAACATTTTGTGGAACATTTAAAAACATTTTTTTAGGAGTTGTTTTTGTAGTATTCGTACATAATGGTACGAAGCAAGCACGATAACTTTTAAGGTTAGACATTTTCGATATATTTATTAATATATTGACGATAATAACAAGATTTAATCGATTAATAGTCAAAATACTGTATCAGCTGTATGCTACAATGAGTAGAAATTAACATTGTGACGTCACACGCGCTCGGGTTTGTTCGGGAACTGTCCGCGTGTTTTCGGTACTGGATTCAAAAATTTATTTGTAATTAAATATAACTTTTTAATTAAAGCAAAAAAAAAACTAAAAATAGTTTTGTTATAAAATGTGTATATGATCTTTCCATTAATGATAAAAAAAATTTTCATTCAAAAACCCAATTAAAGAATTCAAGAGCATATATTCAACATATGTATAACAGTATTAGACTCTCACGTGCCTGCCCTAGAGTGTTTGTTTAACATATCTACGAGTAGTTTGTAAACTCAAATAGATAGTTGTTATCAATAAAATAATTTTCTTTCTTCTTCGTTTTCCGAAGCAGAAGTTTTAGGAAACGGACATTTTTTTTCTTTTAATAGAAAAAAAGGCGGCAGGCGAGCATACAGTCCATCTGATGGTAAGTGGATAGATACTGTCGTCCATAGAGATCCGCGATACATGCCAACATCAGTCTAGAATCTAGAATGATAAATGTTGGCACGCCCTAGGATACGCTATGTACCTATGCAGATTAAGAAATGGATTGTGAGAAAGGGTTGGGAACATGGGGAGGGATAGGATGGGATGGGAATAGGAACCTTAATAATCAGATGTTAAAAAGAATCTTGAAATAAAGAAATTTATAATTAGTAAATGTTATCCAAAGTCAATAAAAAATACCATCTTGAAGAAAGTCCTCGTAGTGTAAAGGGTGAATAAAATAAAAAAAAAATACAAAATACATATTGAATATTTTATTTGGTACATAAATAATAGTTACAAATACAATACAGTACTGATTTTGTTTTAGATAAATCAAACAACTTTTAGATAAATTGATCACAATGGAAATACAATTATTAATTCATTACTTATATAATAAAACAGATTTTTTTTGTACGTTTTCTGTGTAAAAAAGGTGGCAGACTGGCAGACAATTCCCCTGATAAGTGGATTTAGTTCACTATGACTAACGTATAAACGTCAGTATTGGGATATAAAGGATTGGGATGTATGGAGAATAGGAAGTACAATGGAATAAGGAGTTTTATTCTATCGCGATGTGAAATGAGATAGACAGGATGGGAAGGAATGGGAAATACTCTTTGGTATCTCACTCATTGCCAAAGTACGTGTGAATTATAGGGAAATTTTCTATGAGTCATAGTGTTTAAAAATATCACGGTAAAAAGAGGAAGATAACCAATATTTTCCAATAACCTCTTAATATATGTATTTAACTAAAATTAGTCTAATTCGGTACTTGACAGTATTTTTAGATAAAAATAAGGTTTTATCAAAATGATAGATTAGATGTTAAAAAGTCATATTTCAAGGTCTATTGACTTTTTATAGTCATATTTTTTTAGAAATTCAATAATAAAAATAAAGTTTTTGAACTGTTTGTCACGTGACTACGAACGCCAATCACGATGCGTGACGTCATAGTTCTTGTTTACATGTCGCCGCTAATAAAGTACCAAGTGTTTTTTCGTAGTTATTTTGTTGGTGTTTAAGGAATTTTGTGGTGTTTTGTGGTTGCAAAAGAGTGTTATAATGGACAACAATTATGGAAAAGGATTACATAAAAGCAGACAGTGCAAATCTGCCCAAAATCGACGTTCTTATGGTGGGAAGTTTTTTTGCCACAAACTCCGACTTTTGTTCTGCAAAATTTAGAAATGTAAAAACATCAGTGTAAGTACTAATCATTACATATTATTATGTCAAAGGATTATTTATGTAAACAATAGATTACATTTTCTTTGTGAAACTTAACAAGTGACATAGCTAATGAAAGACGTAAACGCGTAGAGGTTATGTTTGTTACTTTATATTCACACAAATATATATCGAGTTTTTTTCGGTTACAATCATTAACAAAAATGTTTTTTCTCTTGCAGATCTTCGAGAGATTCATATGGTGATGACGCAGTCGGCTATGTACAATTACATCGGGATACAAAAACTAATTTGTGCACAGTAAAATGTAAAATATGTCCCGAACACAAAGTGCGATCAAAGCCTTATAAAGTCACTTTAATAGTGAATGAAAAAGCAGATCGTATATTAAGTGTGCAGTGTCATGACTGCGCTGCCTCTCAAGGAGGTTGCAAACATTCGGTGGCATTTCTTATGTGGATGCACAGAAGGAGCGAAGAACCTCCTTGTACCTCTGTACAGTGCTACTGGAAAAAATCTAAATTAGCACAGGTGGGCAGCACAATCAAATTTGTAAAGGCAAAAGATTTAAGTAAAAATAAAAAAAGTTCAAGCACTTCAGCAGAAAGTTTGGTTTTTACTAAATTTGTAAATGAAGCGAAGAGATGTCGAGTGAACAACTGCCAAATATTAAAGCATTTGCCTGATTACGAAGTGAAAGGTGTGCAAATGCTTTCTCTGCATCATTTATTTTTACAATATAATGACGGAAATGATTGCAAAAGTTTTCTGGAAAGTATACACATTCTATTTTCAGAAGAAAGCATAAAAGAGATTGAAGAAAAAACAAGAGACCAGCATCAAAATGAATTATGGTATGCCTTTAGGTACGGCAGAATAACGGCTTCAATAGCATACGAAGTTAGCCGTTGTAAGACCCTTGATGGGTCTTTAATAGCTACTATCATGGGAGCACGAACCCCAGATACATCAGCAATGAGAAGAGGGCGTCTCTTGGAAGAAAAAGTAAGACAAAATGTCGAAAAAGAAATTGGCAAGATAGACAAGTGCGGTTTATTTATCTCGAAACAACATCCCATAATAGCAGGATCGCCAGATGGTATATTACATGATGCCATTATCGAAATAAAATGTCCTGCAAGTGAACAAAGTTTTAAAAATTATATTAAAAATGCAAGAATTACTGCAAAGTTCCTATGTCAAGTGCAAATTCAAATGTATGTCACAGGATTGAAGAATTGCTACTTTTGTGTTGCACACTGGGAGTTTGAAAAAAATGAAAAAGTGCAAATAATCAAGATTTCTTATGATGAAACAAATGTCAATAATATGTTGAATATATTACTTTATTTTTGGAAAAATAATATTTATCCACTATTATCTACAAGTACTAAAATAGAATAACGTGTACTAAAATACTAATATGTATTTTACTATTTTCTTTTCAGATATGAAGGGATTTGATCGGTTCATTGAAAAATAAAAATTATTATTACCTTTAGTGAAATTGTTTTTATTTCACCTGTCATTAAACCAAAATACATAACGAAGACAAAGAATGTAGATATTTGTTACATAAAATAAATATATAACTCATACAAAGTTGCATATCGCTATTTTTTTATAATACTGTCTTGCAAATTAATGAGAGCGCATGCTATTATTATCACTTCATCTAGTAAACGAGTTAGGTTGATATTTACAACTGCGTGCAGTTTAAGTATAGAAAATTCTCGTAACCTACGTATGACCCTTTCGATATGAATTCTTAAACTGGCAATTTCTTTCGTCTGTTTTGCTTCGGCTTTTGTTAATTTTGATCCAGTAGCGACACTTGGTGGTCTCATCAGATGATGTCCTTTTACTAATAACAAGTGCTCAATGTGTTTGAAGCCTCTGTCAGCAATAATAAACGTCCCTGGATTTAAGCTATCTAGAAAATCGCAATCTTCGACAAGTTGTACGTCACTAATTCTGCCACCATATCCTTCTGAAATGTAGTTAACTACACCATCGGGCGTACTGCTTATTAAATACTTGACTGTGTTCGCTTTTTTATACTCCGACCATGTCAGAGCCTGATTAATGGCTTTTGCAGGTTTCTGGATTTCTCTTTCTAGGCAATCTATTATGCATCCGACATTGTGATATTTATGCCTAAATGCAGTAGGCAAATTCATTTTTATACTTCTGTTATTTAATTTTACAATAAATGCACGCAAAGCGTTCGCAATAATCGGTACATTATTATAGAAAATCTTACTTGCGTATGACATTGTCATACTAAATTCATCTCCTAGTTCTTCAAACTTGGTATTTAATCTAATTTTTTTAGACACAATAAAATATGTTCTTCTGATATTTTTGTCTCTGTTTGTATTATATCAATTAAAAAATAACAATCTTGTGGAACTCCAATATAAAAGCGAGGTTTCCTTTTAATCTTTTGTAGAGTATTTTGGAGTATCAACTTTTTTTGTTCTTCTTCATGTATGTATGACCTGTTCTTCTGATGCAATAGATTGCATAGATGTCGAAAATTCGTCTCGTGACAGTGAAGCTGTAAAAACAGAAGCTTCACTTTCTGACGTTTCTTCAGCAACCAGTTTTTTTAATGCCTTTTTAACACCTGATGTCGAAATATCTATTTTCTTGAAAGGCGAAGTAGAGACGTTTGTAAATGTTGATTTTAACGGTGAAGTTGCAATATTCATCGTACTGATATAAGATTGCGTTTGTTTACTTCTGTATTGTTTGTATATAGACACTTGAATCGATTTATCAACTTACGTAGACTGCATTGCGCTAAATTGTGTACACTGGTCTTCTTCCATTTGGTTTGCGGTACCTTGTATTTCAGATGGACTTACTTGGCCTTCTACTTGTTGTGAATCTGTAAATTCACCATATTATTGATATTTGTATAGGTAATATACCGTGTCACCGTGTTAATTTTTATACAATATGAACATTTTTTATGAAATATTTATTATCGCAAGCATACCTGTCGCAATATCAGTTATCTCTTTTTTTTTAGCATCATTTAACGCCTCTTCAACTAATGCTATTCTTTGCCTTTTAATGATAACAGCCCTCGTAGTGATTGCAGCTGTCCGCTTTCTTCTATCTGGCTGGCATTCGAACCTTGAGGGTACACATCCCTCTTTCATTTTGATTTGTTTAACTGAGCCCATCAAACGGTACCTGGTGTAATTTTCCATGTCGTTGGGTAGCTAAAAATATTAGAACGCACTTTACGAAATAACTTTGAATGATTGTTTCTTGACAAATATTATAACCTCAACAATATTATAACCTCAATGTCTATGGTAAATATTATAATCTCAACGAAATAACATTTCCATATAACAAATTTTTTTGTATATATAATATGCAAACTACTTAGATAAACAAATAATACTTACATCAAAGTGATCTTCACAAAAGTAAAGAATGGATTTCAACGATATGTCACATAGATTTCTTCTTGCAAGTAGCAACCACTTTCTTCGAATTTTCGGTTGTTTTGGCGCATGAATGAATAATTTAGTGGGTGTACTTATTGTAGTATTTGTACACAGAGGGACTGCACAGCACTTATAATATGTAGGATTCATGATGTTTAAAAATTAGAAAGAAAACCCGTAAAGCGATTCAACTTACATATACAAAATCGTTTGTTTATAGAACTATGACGTCACCAACATGGCGTCACGACAGAGTGCCGTTTTCGCGGGAAAATCGAAATTTGACTATAAAACTTCGATTTTATGTTAAACCTTGACTTCAATTTAATATACGCTTCAAGTTATAAACATATACACACATAATCTTTCATTTTAAATCAATTCAAAAAAATTGTCAAGTACCGAATTATTAGGTGTTGACCACACGGAAATACACGCCGCGGCGACTCGGTAACGGCTTAATTACACGACACCGTGTGTACACATGCATGCTTTCCCATATAACTCTATTTCAGTCCTCCGCGGCACACTGGTGTATCGTGCCGTAGAGTAACCTGAATCACCGAGCAGGGGGTTGAAACTAAGGACACGAGCGTGACAAATCTCCAGCGGTTTAACACACTTTTTCACTTATTCAGTGATTTTTGAATGCTATAATTTTAATTATGTTTTTAGTTCAGTTGTACCGCTCAATGTTGAAAAGAAAAAGAGTTTGTCGCAAGTGAAAAATGGTTGCGAAGCACTGCTCTATTCAAACTAAATATTTGATTACCGGATGGGAGGTTACCGAGACGAGCCCGTGTGCCCTATCCCTAAACATAACATACAATTAAAATTACAATTTTAATCAAAATCTAATTGTTTGAAAGAACCAGTTAAGTATTCTTCGTCGCCTTCTTCGTAACCGCGTCTTTGTCTTTCATCGGACACCATTTTCATGCAGTCGATTAGATGTTGTTTCGTCTTGCCATATATTAGCTCCTTTTCAGTTTTTACTATAAATAAAAAGGACATTTTTATTTTAGAAATAACATGCACAGCGAAAAGATAACACACACATATATTATGCTTTCAAACATCCACACAATACTCGCATAATCATACTTATATACATTGTTATTGTTAACTAACAATTGGTGTCATTTTATAAAATACCTTGAAAAGTAATTATAAGTAGTAAAATTACTTAATTACTGAGTTTATATATGATTGATGTATCAGCCGATAACGTCCCACTGCAGGGCACAGGCCTCCCCTAGTAAATCACAGGGAAGTTTCGGACCTCAATCCACCCAATACCCAGTGCGGATTGGTGGATCACGCACGTACTTCTATATTTTTTTTTATTTATGGAATTTGCGGGATTCCTCACTATGTTTTCCCTGAACGCCGAGCTAGTGACAATTTTTAAAAATCCATACTTATGTAGAAACTGAGCGGTACGGACTCAGTGAACTCTTGTAGTCTCTAGTCTCTTGAACTCACAATCAAACGAATGTGAGCCGAGTATATATACCCCTAGGCTATCACCGTTCAAATACGCTCAAATGTCACGCGCCTCGTATCGTATCCTCGAATGTGGATACATATTTAGCAAATGCGTCTAGCCCCAAAAAAATTACAAACTATAGTCTCCAGCTTTACTCAGTCCTCTTTAATTCTAACACGATTAACCTTTGTAATGGTAAAGTATGAGCTAAGTGATGACATGACAACGTACCACGATTTTGAGAAGACTTTTATCAATGTGTTCTTTGCCTGACCTTTCCCCTCATTGCTATACTAACTCGAATTATTGTATTAACTTATTCAACAAAGAATGGTGCGTCGTTACGGCCAGTATAGTCAATACATACCGAATAAAAGATTTTAACAAAAGCTTCAGTTTTATGATATGACACGGATATAAGATATCTACCTTATAATTATCTCAAAAATGTTTAAGAGGCAGATGATATTACCACCAGCGGAAGCACAGTCGGGCGAGGTACAGAGCCCTAGGTGGTGCATCCTGTGGAGAGACATTTTGGAGGAGGAGACGGAGTCGGGTGTCTATTTTGGTCTGCGACCAACGAACCACGCCATAGGTGTACGTACATGAGAGCGGGCATGAGCCAGTCGTTATAGACTCGGATCTTACTAGGACCCGATTTTTTCCATTAAGTTTTTTATTTATCAATTTAAATTTTTATAGATACCCATTATTCTGGGAAAGGTGCTGGTCAATAAGTTGAACTACATTACAATTGCATTGGTGGTCAGACCAGGTATCATACAAAAGTGTCCATCATTCTTTACCAGTGCTTTTTTTTTTCAGAATGACTTAATTCTTGTGGCCCTAATGGTCTTTCAAGAAACATCGGACATGCATGGTTTAGAGCGAGCGCAGAAGGCGCTCAGCCAGGTTCAAAAAGTGTGTGCAGCAACGAGCCTAAGGGCTCCCCCGCCGGTAGACTAACGAAAGGAATGGACCTCGGCTTAGGGCGTTGTTTTGTGAGGGTACCGCGGGATTGCGAGTCGGTGAGAAGCGCCCAGGCACGTGCCCATAGTGGTAACTTTACCTGTCCTATATCTACAACTAACCATATTATACCATACCTGTTTCTCTCCCAGGGCCCAACACCACACACGATCCTCCTTCATCTAGCTCCTATGTAATCTATGACCAAAACCGAAATTAAGTCTATGTGCTTACGTCTAAATTCTTCCATGCTCGGCTGCGTGCCACCATAGTCTTCCGGCAAAAATTCAACAGGTATGCACTTCTTTAGATCATCAATCGAGTCATGGATCACAACGCGATCCATAATCTTCGGTATTACAAACTGTCTAAAGAATTTTAATATCTGCTGTGCGATCGACGGAGCATTTAGTACATGTATTCCGAAAATTCTTAAGCCGAGGCCTTCCTAAAACAGAAAAGAGAAATAATTGTTGATATCAATATCCCTTTATTCATTCGCCTTTTGCTTGCGTGTTATTAATGTGGATGGTGCCCTTTTCCAATCGATTCCAATCAGAAAAAACGAGCAAAATGTTTCAGATTGTCTTATTTGAAAGTTGTTTTTCCTACTTCGTCCAATTCCCATTCGCACCAACAACCCTAATAGTATAGCGGCGTTAGTTGTGTAATACTCGTACGTCAGGCGTAATACATGTCAATAAATATATCAGACATAAATATAGGTAGAAAGTATAACGTTATCGTATTTTTAATAATCCATATAGGACATATCTAATATTCAGAAAGATTTCAAAGAAATATAACGCAATTATTGGACAAACAGGTCGTATATCTCTATAATGGCAGCATGAGAAAAGTCAAACATGGTGTGTAGTGATGAGCCTTGGAAAAGGCCTATATTCAGCAGTGGAGAGACAAAAACTGATGGTATTTAAGTGAAAAGTAACAATGGATGGGGTGGGTTCCTCTAGCTCTATCACTCATTTCTAAAAATTTTTTTCTAAAACGTACAGGAATTCTACTATTCTGATTGCTACGTGCTATCGGATTTTTATTTTGAAACATTGTAATATTTAAAATTATGTCACCAAACTACTACTCAATGAAAATAGTTACAACAGTTTGCTATTTCCAATATGATTTTCTTTCACATAGGACATAATTATTGCAATATCAACGTTACAATTTGAGTGCCATTAAGGAAACATTTTTGTTCTATGTAGTTTCATTTCCTTACTCCTTAATACCGGCCTTGTAGAACAGAACAGAGGTTCAAGTATTTTGATGAACATTATAACGGTCATACGAAGATAATATCATAATTTTAGACCCACATATGTCTCTAGCAATTAGATATTTTTTTTAAGTTTTTAATGTATAAAAAATATTAACCAGATGCGTTTGTTAATATTTTTTATTCAATGTCAAATTCTTTTATTATACGAAAACAAATTATATAATTTTACACTATCATATAAAACGAATTTAAAATATATAGTAATAATAAAAATATAATAAGCGTTTATTGTACTAAATGTTCAAAATATCGGACTAATATGTAGGTATAAGCAATTTGTACAACAATGCGAAGAAAGCTCTGTGACAATAAAAGGTAAACAAAAACCTTTAATGTTACGCGTTTACATCAGATTTACAATATATAATGATGTTGGTAAGTTTCGCAGATGTATCCATTTTGTTAAATGATAACATATCAACTGGTCTGACACATGTTTTTAAATAATAAAAAAAATATTTACCTGAAATATGTGGGCCGCTTTCTGTAAGATTAACGGATTCATTCTTATTAAATGTCCTAAACCAATACCTTTCAGGTTAATGATCCAAATTTCTCCCATAAGATAATCGTACTTTAATCTCATGTCTGCAAACTGTAAAAAATGGTTTAAAAATATATTTTATTATTACATTTATGGTGCCGTGTGGCCACCACGTGTGGCGTGGGCTGCGGAATACCACCAGCCCATCTCTTCCCGTGTGTGTCCTAAATGCCGACTAAGGGTTAACAAAGAACTTAGGATCCGCTTTAATCCGCTACCACAAGCCTTGAGGAACTTAGGATTATCTATATAAATAAAAATTAAATGCTGCTCGTTGGTAAGCGCATCACTTGAGAACGGCTCCACTGATATGACTATTTTTTAAAAAAAATGTTCGTAATAGTCCAAATAAGGTTTTTAGGATAAGAGAAATTGGAAAAGTTGAACGGAAAATTGGAAGATTTGGGAAAAACTGAAAGTGTTTTTTTTCTATGGGATTTTTGTTTGAACTCAAGACAACTCACGATTCGAACGATGGATATGCGTAATTATTTTTTTGTTTTGTTTGTTATAGTCCTGGAAAAGGTCCTTCAGGATAAAAAAATATTTATTGAAATTTGAAATTGTGGTTTTTTTTTTATTGAAATTTGGACAGGACAACGTCTGTCGTGTCAGCTAGTTTACAATCATAATTACTTACCAATAGTGAATTCCTAAACAATATTTCTCCTACAAAATGACTGGGATCTAAGTCTGTGAAGTCAATAACTGTTATCCTTTTATTCTTGTACAGCTTTGGTATTAGTATCTGGCGACTGAAATAAAATTTTCATTTTAATACTAGTAAAACATTGGCCAACCGAGCGATTACAAACCTCTTCTGCATTCGTTAACGAAGTATTGCGGTAATTTTAAAGTTTATATTCGTTGCTCTAACTGACTAAATAGGTTTGACTAAATTTGCGGTTGGCTCCAATAAATAATATTGAATAAATTGATAATGGTCTGCAAAGTAGTCTGTGATTGACCAATTTAACTTTTCAGCCTGCCTCTACATACACATTGTCACATTCGAATCGAATGACCATAAAATATCACGCTAGCCATGTGGGCTGGCGAGTCCACATTTAAGAGGTGGCGTATACTTTAAATTAGTTTAATTGATATGTATAATTCCTTCGTATAAAAATAATGTGTGTGTTTCGCAAATTTTAAAGTGTTAATTTAATTGTTATAACGTACTGTATTTTTCTTGACAAAAAAAAGGAAACGTGATGTGTTTTGATGTCAACAGCAATAACAGCAATATTACGTTATTATATATCCACATTTATGTAAATTATAATAATAATTGTGAGTTTTTACATGTATGTATGTATTTCAAATTTGTTATTACAAAACTGGTTTAAGGTACTGCCCGCCCATATACCCCAACATAATTAAAAAATCGTTTTTGGTGTTGTGTCTTTATTGTTGCGTATCGCGGAGTACAGAGGCGGTCACTTGTATATATAATTTGGGTGATGAGCGTTGAAGGCGAAAAGTGACAAGTTAATACTCATTTATCTTCTTCTTTTTCAGCCCTTGGACGTCCACTGCTGGACATAGGCCAGCTCATTTATACATACTCATTTATACTCGTAGTAAAATACTCGTATTTGGAAAACCTAAATTAGATTAAAAAACCTAATTAGGTATGTCCCAGTAATACAATTTCCTCGGAAATTGACACTAGTATCATCGATCTCAACAATACATTTATCGATGACTAGCATACACATTACATTATAGATAGTGGTTATAGTGGTTATAGGTTATATACACATTATAGATACACGCTGAATTCCCACAGCCGCTGGGCGCACTCGACTGGCCTCGGTACCCCTCTCTCACAGAAAACTACCTTGAAATGTACCGCATTACCTAGTTTATCGTATTTCCCGTGTACGCACATGTTTCGGTAGTGAATGAGATGTGCCAGAGACCATTCTCATCGTATTCTACCCTATATCTTCCCATTTTCCCAATCCTTTCTCCCAATCCATTTCCTAATCTGCAAAGGTAGGCAGCGCGTCCGGAGGCGTGCCAATGTTTGTCATTCTGGATTATTTATGTATTTATTTTTATTTTTTAGTTTTGCACTCCTTTATTCAAAACGTAACTTTACGTACCTAAATATATGCAGTAGGTACATATTGTGCTTATAATTTGTTTACAATGCCACTAATTACATAATACGTACTCCGCAATCATTTCAATATGGTTGACTGAAAATTAAACAAATATTCAAATACACTTTCAGAGCTTACGTTGTAACCACCCTATGTTATATATATATATCTGTCTCGGCATTCAGTCACGGTTGAAAATAGAAGGATATTCGACGGGCATTATTAAATCAGGTCAGTGTTTAAACTTTCTGGTTTTGTACACATTTTATATTGTAAATCAGGTGTGAAAAATTAAAGATTTTCGTTTACCTTTTATTTCTACCTTTCTTTCTACTCGACGTTTCGGTACACGTGGTACACCAGCCGTGGTCACGGGTTGACTAGACAAAAACGTTTAATATTACGCGTTCAGACCCAATTTACAATATAAAATCAGGTAAGATTATTAAAGCTTCAAAAAAAGTGTAAATAAAAATAAAAAATCTAAGTCTTTTGTCGTATACAATGATGAGTGATGACTGTACTCACTGGAATGTCCAAATATCTCCATCGCCAGACAAGACCTTCTCTCTGTTTAGCATTAATTCTGGTGCGAATTTTCTGTATTTATAATAGTTGTCTAGTCGACGTTTTGCCTTTTCACGAGATCCTTTCGCAATTAGGACCATTCTTTCTGCCAAATCGCGGTCTGAAAGAAGCAGGACTGTTAGAATAGAGCTCAGTGGGAAAAGGCGATCGACTCGCCAACCACCTCTACTATCCTACTTTCGAAGAATACTGCCGTGAAATACACCGATGTAGTTAGGAAATGGTATGTTTACAATTCCATCCATTCTCTTCCATCCCATCGAATCCCCTATTCGAACATAATGGAATTAAGGTTTCATTCTGTTGCTCATGTCCACGGGCATGGACATTAGCAATATATACCAAGAGGGTAGGTAGGGTTTATTTTTTTTACTCCCAAATTGTAAAAGTCACCAATTCTTTATCTCAATTTATAAATGGAAAATAATTGATAAGCAGAAAAAAATACTGAACAGGCAGCAAATCGCCATCGATTTGCTGCCATCAGCAAAGGTGAGTTAGATTTAGGTTCTCTGGTGACTAATGTTGGTCAACTTGGTCATGGCATCCTTAGTATATTTTTTTTATTTCAGTTATTAAAATAATAAGTTATTATGTTGATCATGATTTATTATTATTTTAGATATAGGCGAGCAGCTGGCAGCTGATTTGCCTATATTTTATGCTGGTGTATGCATTAATCTTGCTCCGACATCCAATTGTCCAGTTTCTATTTGAAAATTCCCACCGTTGTAGAATCCACTACTTCTTGTTGACATTTATTACAAGTGTTTACAACGCTGTTGTTCAATGCGTTATACACGTATGCGACCATTGAAGAGGTCAGAGACCCTTCCAATGCCGGCCATTTAGTTTTTTTTCGCTGCACATTTAAATATAAGCCTTTATAAATTGACTGACCGTAACATATTGATACTTTTAAGCTACATCCATATTATATTGCAAGGACAGTCCCATGCAATGCTTAACTTCTCTTGAAATGGACAGGTGTCATTTTATTGTTTAATTAATTACAGCCAGCAACACACTAATGCATCCAAAGTCATCCTATTCTAGACCTTATTATATTAGAGTATTAAGGTGGCGACGTAAATTGTTTGTCACATAGTTGTTTGGTACTTTGTACGTATTGCCAAAATTATTAGGTACACTCGGCAAAACGCTAATGTTTCCAAAACCATTCGATTCTAGTCCTTATTTCCAGCGTGTTAAGGTAACAATTAAACTGTCGCTCTGTACAGATTGCAAACATGAAAAGCGGACACGAAATTATATCTATAACGTTGTTAGATACAATTATCATATTTATTTTGATCTCGTTACCATTTGACCTTCTTTGTTATTTGTTGTTGAAGATCAAGATCATCTGAGGCAATACATAAATCTACAGCAAATTACTAGTGTGGTAAGAATGATGGTGTTTAAATGTCAAATATATTTAAGCCTTGACCGACACCAATAAATTGTAGTGACATGGTAAATGTGGTTTCCATTGGGATTCTTCGAATTTGTCCATGATTTTTATGTGTAAAAGCTACTTACTTGTATAGCATTAACACGAAAAAGAAATTTAGGTGGAGTAAGCCAGATTTGTAGAAGATCAAATTTGGAGTGCGTCACTTTCTTATTAGGTCAGATTCGGAGAAAGTCTGGCGCGGGAAGAAACAGGAAAATTAAGAAGATTTCTTATAGATCTTTAGACATATTCGTGACTGAAACTGTAAGAGGGAATTAAAGTAAGTATAAAACAGGCTCAGCGAGGACAATAGTTACTTGGAATTCTGTTTGTGACTTAAGAAGATATTCACCAAAAAACGAAAGTCGCGTTATGTAACTCAGAATAAGCATACTGAAGTGGTAAATGGACAGGTCATATCTAACTCAGTACTGATAACTGACGAGTCCTTGAATTGTGACCAGATACCGGGAAACGCAGTATGGAACACCCTCTGACCAGGTGAACCGTTGGCTTGAAGAAGTTTTCCGGTTATGACTGAATGAGAAGATCGGCAGATCGTGTATAGTAGCAAGCCTATATCTAGCAGCGGAGAGACATAGGCTGAAGATAATGGTAGGAGAAGGACAAAAACAATAATTTCAGAAACGTCGTCGGTTGATTCATTTTTACAGCTATCAATTGCTGCACACTACTGGAAGCTCTACACTGCCTTTTATTTCAGTTTAGAATTCGAAGTTGAATCAAACATCGACTGAAAATTTTAGAAGCAAAATTTTATATGTATTTGCATTTTTTTACTAGCCAATGACCCGTTTGTATGTCACTACTATTCGCGAAGTGATTACTACTAATGTGATAATTAGTCATTCTCTGATCAAAGTGTCTCAATTAGAGGAACGTTCACTATATAAAAATCGTCATCAAGCGGTTGACTTCATTGACATCTAGTCCAAACCAATATTTCATAAATAACGTTAACTCTAACAGTCTGAAAATGGACGTGATTCATAAATTTAAAAATTCGTTCACAGATAGATAGAAATAGCTATGCTAGGAGAAATGAAAAAAATCATAAAATAATGAAGTCATAGACAGCTCAAAGAATCAATAAGCTGCATTGACAGTGGGCAAGTTAAAGGTCGCCCTTTGAACCAGTACCTAGACTGATGATTTAAAGAAAGTCGTCGGTAGTGATCGATAACTCAAGACTTGATTGATCATCATTCGAAATCAGATTCCATTCTTTTCTTGGTATTCGGCAGCTCGGTGACACCACTGTGTCCACGACCAATATTACAGTCAATATTGTACACATTCTGTTTCAAGATTATGTAGAAATATACACTTACGTAAATCATTCATTCCACACTGTATCATAATATCAACTTGTTTCTCTCGTGTCTCTTGGATTTTGGTCTCGGCTATGTCTTATGACCACAGCATATATCAAAGAAGTCTATATTCACAATTACACACTCTCTTCTGCATTTTTTATCCAATGAGTACTAGCGACTATCTTTAAATCTTCGATAGAGGTTTGTGCGCATTTCATTTCCTAGTAGGTACATGTCTACTCCCTCGGTTATCGGACCTGGAAGAGATATGACCTGCCCACTCCTATTTCAACTTGCTGTTTCATAGTCCATAGAAAGCTGTTTTGAAACCGCTCTCGAACCCTCCCCGCACAGACATGCAAATACCTGTCTCTTCTACAAACCTGTGCTGTTCTCCTGAACGTTCATCCTTCAATTTTCTTTACAACTACCACCCGGTATTGTGTTAGTTAAATACGTTACCTAGTCCTGCTTCAACTAGGTGCGGTTGCTTCTGGAACCAATCCAATATGGCGTCCACGTCATCTATCATGTCACTCTCTTTTATTCCAACTTCTTCAAGGATCTCTTTCCTCTCTTCTTCAGTCCATTGGAAAAGTGGATGGTGACCTTGTTGATACGACATCTATGAAACAGTTAAGAGATATTTGTAAAATATTAAAATTAATTAATAAAAATCACCGGTGTTAAAAGGATTCTTAAAAGGATTTCAAGAAGTTTAATATACTATTAATAATTTAATAATAACTGTTAATGATTTTTAAAAATGTTACTAAGATTTTTAATAAACTTTTAATAAATACTTAGTAACATTTCTCTTTTTTATTCTAATATAGTTCATAGTTTAATTAAAACCTTAAGTATTAATAGTAAGTATTAAAACTTCTTTTTCAAACGATCATACTCGATTATAACATCACATGTACATACAATTTATACATAAAAATACCTAAATAACAACAAACAGGTTGTAATAATAAATCAATAATTTACATAATAACAAATATATTATATCATTAAGAAATATATTATGTCAGTATGAGAGACTGTATCTTAGTTTTTATTTTTGTTAAAACGTTAATTAGGTCCTACGATACAAACCCTGCTTAGTGCAGGTTAAATAATGCCACGGTAAGAAAAAAGGGTATCTGATTTTTTTACCAAATTAAGTTAACTACATATTCAGTACCAGCGCAAAAAGACGTATCTGCCTGTAATTTTATTTTTGCTTTTAGAAGCCTCCATCCGGAGAAAAACTTTAATAAAATCGACGTACAACACATATTTTTCTAAAAATCAGAGGATGAAAAAGTGTTATAATGATTCCTAAGTTAAAAAGGCATAACTACCTCATTGCGTCTTTTGACCTCAAAAAGTATAATTCACATCAACAGTTAAAATATATTTCTACTTATCTCTTAAATGAAAAGAGGTACCTTGCGAAGGTGCTTCAAATTATTTAAGGAAATACTAAGTTAATTGGACGCAATGTATCCCTTGTCACGTAGTTATTCACAGATGACGCAAATGGCAGAAGACCCCTTCCCTCGTAGTATAATTATTATCACAGTGACTATTATTAGGAAAATTATACTTAATTTTATTTTAAGGGGTTTCTCTTAAAATAACTGGCGCTGGTCTTACGCTTACAGTTGTATCCAAGACCATGCAGCACATTTGGGCGTGTCGTAAATTGCGAGGATAAATTTTCCGAAATAGGTAGGCATTATCAGGTTATTTTTTTTAAATTTAGTGATTATGTGTACATTTCTGCATATAATAAATAATAAAACTAATTAATTGTATGTTACAGATTTGTCAAAATTAAAGATGTACGTAGTTCTAAACTACTTTCTATGGTATAAGCTAATAAGTCGCGATTCCACTTTTGATTATGATGCTGGACTATTAATAACAGTACCTGCAATAATAATTAGACGACATTCCAACAATCTCACTTTTTAAATATTTTAATTTTTAAATAAGGATTATCTGAAAAAAAATGCCCGAATCGTTCAATCAGCACTGATTCTGATTTTCTAGATAATTCAGTTCCGGTAAAAGTAAAGGTAAAAGAAACAACTATTTCCGAATTCTCAGAGCCGGAAGACTCAGCGGAAGAAGTCGATAATGTGCAACATCACCTTACGAAAAAGGTATAAATCTATTGTTAGAAAACGAAAAAAGTATGAAAAACCGTTAGCAGAATGAAACAAGAAAACAAGAAGAGAAACAAAAAAAAAATTATACACGATCCCGATTGTATCATTACAACATTCATATCCTGTAGAAGAATACTTTGAAAAGATATCACATGAACAACACGAGAATTATATATAATATGTAAATAGCTTTTACAATTTAACGACCACAAATGTGCCCAAATCGAAATTCATCTTGTACTATTTTAATCTATTAAATGTATTTAATATGTCATCTTGTACTATGTACAGTAACGATCAAATTATCATCGTAACTTCTTATGTTTTTACTTGGTTTTTTGAATGCTCTGAGCTTTCCTGTAAAGTTTATTAAAATTTAGTTATTAAGTAATTTTTACGGGGCAGCTGATAATGTTTCAGACTATAATTGCATTACCAACTGGATTCCGTCTTCTACTACCAAGATATATATCGCACAACAGATTTATATCTATATATTTATATTTATATCCAGTTATCTGGATGAAGAAGGCAGTTATAAAATTTCACACATTATGAATATTAAACTAACGTAATAAAAAGTAAAGAAGTACTCACCTTAGCAAGGTTTTACAATGAAACAATTTTGAGAAATAAATATTAATAAATATCCACTTTAAACGACTGTTACATCTGACTCACTGTAGTGTTTTACCGGTATGTTGCTCTGAAACCTGCCTACATACATATGTCCAAAACTGGTTTGCGTATCACAAAAAAGAAAACAATATGTTATGTTGTTATGTTGAGGTTAACGTTTGTCAATTGTCGCACTAATGTTGAAAAGGTTATTCTTTTGCTACACTTAATCTAGTTATAGATAAAAAAATAGATCAGAATCAGAATAGTCTCCAGGGTTACAGTCTTCGACAATGTAAAATAAAAACGTAAAAGTATAAATTTGTTCTTTATTTTAAATGTACCATACCATCAGCTAATGTCTTTCCACTGCTGGATATAAGCCTCTCCCAAAGCTCCCAAAGAGGGTGTCTAACACTTCGTTGCCCTATACTCGATCTCCATTCAAGGACTCGTCTATCCTATCGGATGTCTGTCCTGCGGTAAATACGGCCTGCCCATTGCCACTTCAGGTTATTAATTATGTGAGCAATGTCGGTGACTATTGTTCTTTGGAGAATCTCTTGGTTTCGTAACAAATTCAAATTAAATTTATTTGTTGAATACAGGTAACTACAGATGACATGCAAATTATTACACAGCTGTTTTACCAACGCGGGCATTTTTTTTTAAATATGGCAACTTTGCATATTTGGATTTCTTATAGCGGGTTTTTTTAATCGTGAGGGGGAGAGTGCACGCTGCAATCCAACAGCCGCTGGGCGCGCTCGACTGGCCACGTTATCCCTCTCTCACAGAAGACTACTGTGCACTGTCAAGTCTTTCTTGTAATTTTGAAATTATCTCGTTTCGTTTTTGTCTTTGCAATTACTCAGCTAATATTGATCTGGAAAGCTATTGTGCAAAGTTGTTTCTACATTAAAATGGCATGATGACCCACTGCGATCAATCATATTTTGTGACAATGAAACTATCGCCCTTCTTGTCCATTTTATTAAATTATATAAATTTTTATCGAACAAATATCGCGAAATTTTGTGTTATCCATTGAGAATACATAAATAAGTACTTAAAGTAGATTTTCGTTATGTTTGTATCATGGTGTATTTCTACAATTTTACCGTTAGATGGCGTTATTGTGGATATTGTGTTGTACTGTTTATGCGACACATACGTAGTTACGTTATTCAACGATAGATGTTGTTATTTCTTTTACGTACGTAAATTTATTATTTTTCTAAATCTATCGAAAAAAAGAATCCTTTATTCGTTAAGTTTTACAGTCTTATTAAATATTCGTAATTTATAAAAACTGCAATTTGTGAAAATATCTTATGGTCAACTTGAATCAAAACTTGAGTCAACTGTGCCATGCGAATTCGTCGATCAGCCCTAACGTTAAGCCATTTGTCACTTCAATGATGTCTTCAAATCTTTGTTATATACATTATTGTTGAATATAATCGTTATTTTGTTAGAAAAGTTTAACAGACAACCCTCATTTGATCCGATATTTATATTTGAATGACCTTCACTTGTCATAACAGCTTTATATATTTTTATTTTTCTTCCATTCTTTTAATTTGCTTTGATATGTGTTGTTTGCATAAAAATAATAATATTTAATTGGAATTTTAATCGTTATTTTTTATTTCAATTCTTTTGCAAGGATTTTGCAAGGTCGGCGGCGCGCCCGCATACCCCCTGGTGTTGCAGGTGTCCATGGGCGGCGGTAACACTTACCATCACGTGGGACCGCTTGCTCGTCCGCTCTCTTCTCTATAAAAAAAAATCTATAAAATTTGGTGCGGAAACACCACTAATAAAGTTGTTTATTTTCTTTTGAGGCGATGCAACTTTCACTGCTCGCTATCGCGGGTTTATCTGTATTTAATCTGATCTAATTCCGCAAAAAACATATATATATATATATATATATAAGTTCTGGTCATTATATACAGCAGGAAAATTTAGATATTTATAATCTAGAATTTCAGAATGGCGTGGTAATGTTTCTTTCTTCCTTGAGTGTTTCATTAACTTCTTCTTTTAGTTAATCTTTCGAATAACATTACAGAGCTTATTCTAATGTGGGTTCTAAGGTGTGTGGTTCTTATTCTAAAGGTTTTATAGACTGTGGTTTAGCAAAAATATACAGGAAAGTGAACAGGAAAATATGCACTTAACAATAACCTGTCAACTGCAACCAGTTTGTAGTTATAAATTATATTGCATTTACAGACCATCTTTAGGTAACGCTGTGTTTATAGCATAGGGGTATTTATATTTTATTCTCGACTCACGCTCGTAAAGTCAAAAGTACGAATCCCATACTACTTACATAAGTTGAATTTTAGGAAGATTTCGGTGAAAACTACCTTTTGAGGAGATCATGAAAGTTGGATGAACCTTAATAAAATTTAATAACCGATTTTAATAAAATTCCATACAAAAATAGTTTGGGTTTAAATCTTAGTTAAGTTCAAAGGTGAGACAAATCAGTTAAGTAAGTAGTTACAGAAATATGGTGTAACAGTAATTTGGGCGTGTGGTGTCGGCCGGCTTTGGAATAGAAACATTTGAACCTTCCTGTGAGTATCGTTAAAGACGACTTTGGCGTAACAAAGCGGCTACCACAAGCCCCGGGGAACTACACCACCTCTAAAAGAGTGGACTCGCCAATCCGCTTGGCCAACGTGGCGTTTTAAGGCCATACATCCTTCATGCACAAGACAATGTGCCCGGGGAGTCTCTCGTTGTAACTGTGGACGTTGAAAGGGCTGGTTATGTGAAACAGTAGCACATGTTATCAGCGGTGACATGGTAAGTGGTGCGAATGAGGCGAGCGGAAGCGTTATGGCTCATTTACACAATGAGACTTGTATAAATAAAGGCTAATGCGAGTTTCTGGAACATGTATTGTTGTCATCGTCTGATTACTGTTATCTCTGTTATCAACGAGTTTTTATCATCATGTGAACAGCTGTAGGCGAGATTTTTCCCCTCGTTTTTTTTTCCTGTTTTCTTAAATCGCTACTTAGCTCTAACTTATCTATGACTCTGATAGCGACTCGCCAATTCGCACAGAATGTTTGCAGCTTTCGATGTTGGCTAGGACAGAATTTTATGGAACATCCCTACATCACACCTATTCAAATTTAGAATCCCTATCAGAGCCTTCCTCTCAGGTTCATTCCGGGAACACTCCACCAACAAGTTTTGGACATCTAGGCGAGAATTGTATGTAGTTTGGTCGCATAAGAAAATCGTATACAACATTTTGGCCTGAACTGTTCGAGAAACTCGCCGTGTTTAAACAAGCCATTACACGTGGCAGCGAGGTCAGCGGTCGTCAGTAGCTCCCATTGCTCTGACTCGGAAGACATCGCTATATTGACATACTCTTCCTGACGAGCGAACAAATTTGAAACCTTTACTGATCTAGATAATATATGGTGTAAAATTTATATTTCATTACAAAATTAAGCTTCGACTAAAGTTCAGGTGTTTCGGCTAACCTTCTGTCAATATCATAATTAGCATAAACCTTACCCACCTAGTTTTATTACGTAGGTTACATACCCAGTTTCTGATTTATTGTTAACACACTAAAATAAAATACGGGCATACCAATTGTAAAGTATCCTATAAAATAGTGGTCATTTCAGATAAACATATTTTATGTTGTTCTATTTACGTTCAGTAACCAAGGCAAAAAAAAGAATGATTTTTATTTTGAGTTTTTCATAAAAAAAACAACAAAAATTAACATATTATATTTTTTATTATTTAAAATGCCCCTATGTAAAATAACAAAATATTTAATATTAAGTTATTTTAAAAGAATATTATTTAGTTAATTTTTATACTTAGGTACTTTCATTTACATTTCTTTTTATTTACGATTACATTATCTATATAGATAGATATCCATTTATCTATCTAGATACATAGATAGATAGACAAGACGTTTATTCAGAACACAGTTGTAGGACACTACAGTTACAAAGGAAAAGACACACACATACATACATATTAAAACATATGCGTTTTAATATGTGATACTGAAACTCTCATGACCGTTATCTTCGTTCCGCTGTAAACTCCACATTCTATGTCTTTTCTCACCGCGCTGGTTTCATGACTAATTCCTTCGCCGCTCAGGTAACAACACTCTGGAACTAGCTTCCCACTGACAAAAGGAAGGCTCGGAACTACCTCGGAAATCTACACAGCTAATGGTATTTTTCTTTTTTTTTTCTCTACATTTATTTTATATGTATTATAAGTATTGTATTTATATTATCTTATTCATATGTATGGTCTATACTCCTGCATAGACTGCTTAAGACGACGTTCATAAGAAGATGTAGAGCCTGCATAAGGGCAGGCGGCGGACAATTTGAGCATCTTCTTAATTTTTTATAATAAATGAAATGTAGTAGTAGGTACCTATATTTTTTAAGTCTTTTAGTCTTTCTTTAGTCCCTCACATGCCTTGATGTATAAATTATGACTAAAAATCAATTTAGTGTACGCACTAAAAAATGCACGCTGCAATCCAACAGCCGCTGGGCGCCCTCGACTGGCCACGTTACCTTTCTCTCACAGAAGACTATCTTGAAATGTACTGCATTTCCCACTTTATCTTTTTTCCTTAATTTACGTACGTGTTTCGATAGTGAGTGAGATGTGCCAGAGCCCATTCCCATCCTATCCCTCCCCATTTTTGGCCCCTTTCTACAAATACAAATCCGGGGGCGTGCCAACGTTTGTCATTTTGGATTGATGTAGGCATGTATCGAGGATGCCTATGGACAACAGTATCTGTATATGAACAATTGTTCAATATAATTCCCACCTCGGGTTTCTACAACCGCACCTCCCGTCAGAGAAGTGCGGTCCATCCGCATTTCCTAAATACGGAGGTGTCGCGTACTGTTCGGTTCAAAAATTATTTTATATCGCGAACCCGTAGGCTGTGGAACGAACTACCTCAAGAGGTCTTCCCATTAAACTACGACACGGGGTTCTTCAAAAGAGCTGTGAATAGGATTTTGCAAGGTCGGCGGCGCGCCCGCATACCCCCTGGTGTTGCAGGTGTCCATGGGCGGCGGTGACACTTACCATCACGTGAGACCGCTTGCTCGTCCGTCCTCTTCCCTGTAAAAAAAAAAAAAGTACCGACTTACCATCGGGTGGACTGTATGCTCGTCTGCCGCCTTCGTAAAAACCATAAAAGTCGTACATAAAAAAAATAATTATGTTGAGAAGTTTAATTTGATAAAAATAGCTCCTTTGATATTTTAATAGCAATATCATCATTTCTGAAAGACGAAACCGCATGTATTATACCATTTTAACTAATTAGTCTACTGATTATACTAATTGTATACTATATTAAATATTATGGATTGTAGGTTTGCTACATTCCTTTTTGGTAACTGAAGGTCCAATTCAAATTAATAGACAAAGTTTATACCTTAACTTGAGACAAATTTAAACTTTTCGAAGATATCATAACAGTAAATGAAAAATACTGATTTACGCTTAACAGAGCAACTCTTCGAGAATAATGAACTGACAACAGAATATGAATTTTCCTTCATTCGTGTAGCTGCAGCACGCAAATTATTGATAAAGGATTTTAATTTTTCAAAAAAATCAAATTAAGAGCCAATATCTCGATAACCGTGCGACTTCTGATTAAGATTAATTGCTGTCAAAGACTTATTTATGTCTTGAGCTGGCCGATCGACAGTTTCAAGCTTGGCCACTATTTACTGGAAATCCCGTATATTTAATAACTATTTTTTCTGGTATGTATATTTATCAATGTATTATAATATATTATTTATACAGATGAATTAAGTTGTACTGTTTAATTTCTTCTGAACCCGCGTTATTTTTTCACATTTAACCATCGGTCGACTGATAGAGGCATTAATTAAGGCATTAAGTCCGCTTGTGTATAATATAATGTAAAAGAGTAAATAAATTAAAAAAAAAACATAAAATTTATTGAGCATTGTCTTATAACAAGTTATTACAATTATATCAGTTATTAATATATTCATTGTTACAAGTCACCTTAACCATTTAACTAACAATAATTTCCAACTAACAATAACACATAAATAATTTACATAATGCACATTTATTTACGTTACAGAAATTCAATTAATTTCAATTACCAAATCCTGCCATCACAGTTAATATAAAATTAATTACCTACCTAAAATAGGAAGACACATTTTACTTAGGTACGTATAAAATTAGATTTACCTCCATCAACGCTCATTTTTGAGACCACATTTATTTAGATAAAAATTAATATGAAGTTTTCTGAACAAGGGGACCTTATTGTATGAACTTATTGATTTTGGTCAACATTTCGGTTAACTGCTCAGGTATCTACGTATTGTGTATTATTTATTATAACAGTATGTATGTTCTACATATGAAATATATTCTTACGTGTATGTCTATATTTACTAGTTTATATATTTTTAATATTTTTATTTAAATTTATTGTGTACTAGCTGTGTCCGCGATTTCGTACGCATGGAATTTTAGTTTTTAAACTCTAAATCTAACTCTAAACCTCATCAAAATCCGTTAAGTAGTTTTGGAGATTAGCGTGTTCGAACAGACAAACAGACAGATAGATAAAAATTTTCAAAATCGTCTTTTTGCATTCTGATACTCTTCCTTCATCGCTCCCAATCAGTTTTTGGTAAATATATTCAATGTTCTACAGTTCTACAGCTGGTTCTCCAGTTTTATTATATGTATAGACATACAAGTTGGCACAGATAGACAAACTTTTCCCGAAAGCCCTTCAAACTCTGATATTTGATTACTAGGGCGTTTTGGCGGGAACTCGAAAAGTGAAGTTCTATACCTATACCTCAGTACTATACCTACTATCGCTTTACTGGGCGTTCCATCCCATTCCCATCCCATCCTATCTTATCAGTCCTTTCCCAACGCTTTCTCCTAATCCATTCCCAAATCTCGAAAGGCAGGTAGTGCATCAAGGGGCGTGCTAATGTTCGTGATTCTGAACCGATGGACGACAGTATCCACTTTTTTCTTCTTATTCATATGTTCTTCTTAATTTATTAGGCAATGATGCAATTAGCACATTCTGCCAATGTCAAGTATTCTTCGTAAATCAAAACATTCCAAAACATTTCGTCAACGTCCAGTCACGTCGTAGGAAGTCAAGAGTCGCTCAGTGAAGTGAACTGAGGGCAGACTTGCACTCCTTGGAAGCACACGAAAAAAGCAATCTTATTTTTTTATTTGATTATCACAAACTCTAGGCACTTTGATATTTAATACACTATCACTATTAAACCACAAAACATATTTATACATAATTTTACATTATTCAAAATAATAAGTCAACCATCACTTCTCGAGTTGTCGTCAAAAAGTCCAGTATCCACTTACCACCAGGTGGGCTGTCTGCTCGTCGGCAAGCTTATTTCTATAAAAAAATAATGCTCGTATCATTTGATTTTTAACATAAAGCATATTTAAACATTGTTAGTTATACCTGAAAAACTAAAATCGACAATAACATCCCTTTTCTCAGATAATATCCACTAATAATCTCCCACCCGTTTGATAAAATTAAACAAAATCTAATGCACCGAACTAAATCAAAATCGTACAACGATATTTAGCCTTTAGCCACTGTCATTATGTTATCATTACGGTGTGGGTCAGTCGGCTTTGGAATCGCACCAAATGTGGTGTCGCATCCCTTCTCGCGGGTGCCGTAAAAGGCGACTGACAAATAACAAAACTACCACAATCCCTGAGGAACTCTAACATCACCTCGAGAAGAGTGGACTTGCCAACCCACTTGGCTAGAATCTCACTCGGTTTTACAATGCAACGCATTCGCTCCGATTGATCGATTTTATATACGTACAAAAACGATGTATTATGTTTACAAAAAGCGCTATTTTGTAATTGAGCTAAACATAGCTATATGTTAAATTTGTGGTTAGTTCACGAATTCAGGCAAAAATATCGTCGTTCGAAAAGAAGAGAAATTACTTAATCAACATTCAACTTTCTAAAATTTCCAGGAACACCCATGAAATCTACGTCGAATTTGGAATTCACTCTAAGTGATTCGTTCGACACAAAATATTCTGAATCTTGTATAATTCTTCTTGCGTCTTCAGTTCTGAGTGCATCTTTCCATTGTTCTGTAACAATCATGTAAAATCATGATTAAGTTTTTTTTATTAACTCACATCATAGAGTTATTTTAAGTGAGAGCTTGAGTTTTGTACACATTTTAATAATAATCATTAATACTATTAAATGACAGAATACAACAGGTGAATTTATCGCTAAGGCGATTTCTTCCACGCAACCTTAGAACACAGAAAAAATTAAACTAATATGGGTAGAACAAAACGTATGAAATTTACAGATAGAATTACATTCAATATATACCGATTACCGACTGCATCCATAATAAATATAGTATAATACATATTTATAATTACTGACATATAAATATATATATTATAGAAAAAAGGCGGCAGACGAGCATACAGTCCACCTGATGCTAAGTGGATACTGTCGTCCATAGACATCCGCGACACATGTCAACATCAGCCCAGAATGACAAACGTTGGCGCGCCCCCGGTTGCGATGCCCACCTTTGCAGATTAAAGAATGGATTGGGAGAAAGTGTTGGGAAAATGGGGAGGGATAGAATACGATGGGATGGGAATGGGCTCTGACATATCTCACTCATTATAGAAACACGTACGTACATTGGGGAAATACCATAAAGTGGGAAATGCAGTACATTTCAAGGTAGTCTTCTGTGAGAGAGGGATAACGAGGCCAGTTGAGTGCGTCCAGCGCCTGTGGGAATACAGCGTGCACTCCCTCCTACAAAATATACGTAAATACGAATATAATATACATCTGAATTCAATATCAATTCTGCCCCGGTAAGAAAAAAAAGCATACATTTTTAAGGAACGCATACATAACATACTCGTCCATATGTATATACGAAAATTAAAAATAGACAAAATTAAAAAAGATTTTTCTGTCATCAAAATGCATATTTGTGTCTTTTTTTCTAACATTAATGAAACTGTCTGCAGATCCCGTCGTGAATTACCTGCCTCTTCATTCAATTCGTGAATTACGGCGCATACGCGTGGCAAATAGAAGCAAAAGATAAATAAAAGAGTTTAATTTTGTTTATAGAAAGAAGACGAATGAGCAGACGGTTCACTAGGTGGTCAGCTGACGTGGTGATACTATCGCCCATAGACATTTGCGATACATGCCAACGTCAGTACAGAATGACAACGTTGACAATTCGCCCCCAAATGTCCTAACTACCTTTGGAGATTTAAAAATATATTTGAAGAATGAGTAGTAAAAATGGAGAGGGATAGAGTAGGGCTGGATGGGAATGGGCTCTGGCATATCTCACTAACTAACAAAACACGTACGTACATTGGGGGAGTAGGATAAAGTGGGAAATACACTATATTTTACGATAGTCTTCCATTAAATAGGGCCCTTGGCCAGTCTCTTCCCAAATTACCAAAATAAATTAACGAATAATACTTAATAAATAGTTACCAAATAATTTAGAACAAGAGGGTTGGTCTCCGTCATACTCCTTCGGCAAGCACTCCTTTGGTATATGCTTGTGGAGCTCCTCATAACTGTTGTGGACGTGAAGCCTCTTGGCCACCTTCTCTTTCAGAGCTTGCTTCAGTATAAGGACAAGTTTATCTACATATGATGGTGCGTTCAGAATGTGAATGCCTTTGATTTTTGTGCCGAAACCTTCCTATAAACAAAAAGTAAAAGTCATTACGATTAATCCATCAAGCACAACACGATGTGCGTGAGGAGGATCTTATCCAGCAGTGAATGAAACAAAGAGGTGGGGTTATGGATACTCACAGTACACAAAAATTCAGCTTTCTTCACAACGACCGGGTTGATCTTACTTATCATACTCAGTTGTACATCACTAAGATCGATAATGTATCTTTCACTAAAATTGTAATCATAGTGCAATCTGTATTCGCCAATCTGAAAAATATGAACAGAAACGGGTTAATCATTAATTAATTAAGCCTGTTAATATCTACAATTTACATGCGCATCTAGATGCGTAATATTTACTTGTTTTACTTGACGTTTTGACCCATAACCATGGACGTCGTAGAACTTGATGTCCAACTTTTAATTCACGTTATGAGTAAACTCATA
Organism: Sesia apiformis; assembly: GCA_914767545.1. Lineage (NCBI taxonomy): Eukaryota > Metazoa > Arthropoda > Insecta > Lepidoptera > Sesiidae > Sesia > Sesia apiformis. The sequence continues at coordinate 6,673,462 of OU611968.1, forward strand.
TGACGACCATATGATGGTCTGTACGTAATAATCAGACTAAAACGTTGAGTGGAGTAATAAACATATACTCATGTTAAGACCAAAGCGTTTAGTTCTAGTTTTTAACCACATTTTATTTGCACCGCTTCTTTCAACTTTCAATAGTCCACACTAATGCAAAGACAAACACAAATTACTCAGATCCAGAATATCATTAAATAAACTTCTGTACGACTGGTAAACGAACGTTCTGTACGTTCTGTACGACTGACAGGAGGATTACCAACTGGGCTAAATGGTTGTAATAAGTTATATTAATTACAAGTTATTACAATTACAGGCAGTCCTCGAGTTACGTCATTTCGACTTGAGTCGTGTCGAGTTACGTCAAACAACTTTTTGACACTATTCCTCAAACATACGTCAATTGTTTCGATTTACGTCATAGGGGAATTCACTTGTCGCGCGGTCAACGTCCGCGGCGGGGGAGGTCGCTGTCCCAGAGCCATATCTGTGTAGTACATACGTGATGGACAACAGAATCAGAACATGTTATAGCTTTTTTTGTTTCGCTGACAGTTTTTGTTTGTTTATTTTTTGAAATTACTTTTTTACTATGGCACTAGAAAACAAAGAAATGATAACAAGAAAAAAGAAGCGAAGCAATCTAGAATTGATAGTTTCTTTAAATCGAAGGTTTAATTTATTATTTCTCATTAATTTTTCGAAATAATAGGTTAATAATTACATACCAAAAGTAAGTACCAATTTGATAAATAGTTATTTTAAGGAACTTACTTTCAGTACTTTACTTTACTTTACTTACTTTATGTAATAAATGCAGTTTTATTTATATTTAATAAAGGCCTTGCGGAACCTAACCCCCGGTTTTTATATGGAAATCTATGAAAAAAATGTCTCGACTTACGTCGTTTCGATTTACGTCGAGTATTTCGAGAACCTGACATGCCGTAAGTACGAGGGGACAAACTGTACTTATTATAAGTACATTTCTTATATATGACATTATATAACAATTCTTATTAATTGATTAGAAAGATATAAATAATAAATACTTAAATAAAAAAATGTTTTATTGTTTAATCGCAATATATTCTATAACAGTGATACTGAGTCAAATCACGGGCTGGCGACAAAAAGTAATACGGTATATTATTTATACATATATGTAATATACTATAATAAGTTTTTTTTATAGAAAAAAAAGCTGCAGACGAACATACAGTCCACCTGATGGTAATTGGATACTGTCGTCCATAGATATCCGGGATACATGCCAACATCACTTCAGAATGACAAACGTTGGCGAACCTCCGGTTGCGCTGCCTACCTTTGCAGATTAAGAAATGGATTGGGAAAATAGGGAGGGATAGGATGGGATGGGAATGGACTCTGGCATATATCACTCACTATCGAAACACGTAGGTACATTGAGGAAATACGATAAGGTAGGAAATGCAGTACATTTCAAGGTAGTCTTCCATGAGAGGGGTAACGTGGCCAGTCGAGTGCACCCAGCGGCTGTGGGAATGCAGCACACACTCTCCCCCTAACAAATAATACTATATTAAGTAACAATATAATAAATAACATTATAAGTAACTGTAACAATAAGGTATACCTTATTTGACTTACCAAAAAACAATATCTGAAGTAGGTGAGTAAATTGAAATTGTCAATCTTTTCCTTTATGAATTGAGTCACCATTATCCTGGTTTGGTCTACAGGATGTAATTTTGGTAGGGGAACGTATTTTCTGAAAAGATAAATTGGGTACCTAACTATAAGCTTTTACGTCCACGTTAAAATTGTTAAAAATGTTGTTTGGTGTGTGTGGGGTGGAACTGAATTATTATAAAACTTTGCTCTTGTATCATAATTTTATAAATCATCTAGTTTTATTTATTTAAAGAAATTTAAAGAAAGAAAATTTTATTTATTACATTTTTACATATTGCCAACTCACATCGCCATGACAGTATAGAAACTTTATAATGACAATCGTTCCATACAAGCAACAAAAATCACCTACAATAAATTATACAATAAAAAATAACGGCAAATATCTTACTGTGATCTCTTGACAATTCTCATACATTTTGAAGACAACTAATAACAATGCCATCTAGCGGTTTGAATGGGAATTTAGCTGTTAAGAATTTGCTACGTGAGTAATAGTCTCAATCCACTGAAAGTTAAACATTTAGATTTTTGTGTAGTGTTGATTTATTGATTTAGGTATGTAGTAAAATAGTATGTATACGAGAGTAGGTACGGATTTTTTAAATTATCGCTAGCTCGATGGTGTGAGACAACATGATGAGGAAACCTGTATGCCCGAGTAATAAAAAGTATGAAGCATGTATATGTATCCACCAATTCATGGTGGATTATGTGGGAAACCTCCAAGTGATTTATTAGAGTGACCTGTTTCCTGCAGTGGGAACCTATAGACTGGTATCTATCGATCGATGTTGTGAGCTTCTTCATTACCCAAAGAATATTATACCAAAAATAGATTTTAATATTATTTAACTGTATATTTAAATAAAATAATTTTAGAAACCCTACGATATGGGGTTCTTCAAGAAAGCTGTGAATAGGATTTTGCAATGTCGTCGGCGCACCTGCATGCCCCCTGATGTTGCAGGTGTCCATGGGCGGTGGTAACACTTACCATCACGTGGGACCGCTTGCTCGGACGACTTGCTCACCTTACACTTGTTTTTTTTTAAAAAGCTTATCACGAATCAATTTAGTAATTTAGACGATTTTAAAATAACGTGTTTAGTTTCTTGACATTATGTGAATTAGGATTTTTAAACTAACTTAAAATTTCGTTGTTTTAAAATTCAGTTTAGACATGATCTAACCTGATCGTGATCTAGGTTAATACCTGACAAAAAATTGACATGGGGTCGCTCGGAACCTCTGTCTACAGGTCTGGTACAGGTAGGTAACACAGGAGTTAATGTATTGACCGTTAATTTGAAGTTCCACAGTTTAATATAAACTGTCTAGATATGATACTAATAGGCAAATGAGAGAATTCCTTGAAACTAGGTGATAAATTGTTGAATCACGATTTTGAAGAATTTGAACAGCGTGCTAATATTTGTAATGTTATCTATATCCTTGATTTATTTTAATGTTCACAGATTTATTTTACTATGACAATAATAATTTCTAAAGTATAATTGATAATTCTAAAAGGCTGTTAAAACCTCTAAAAACTTATAATTGTATGACATAAAATCTGTTGATGCTAATTAATTTCAATGTATATTTAATAAATTCAATTGAATTTAAAGAATAATAACTTTCTGAATAAGGATTTATTAATAACATTTAACAGTTTGACTGCCCATAACATATGAAGAAATCAACCGGGGTGGCGTATTTTTTAAATGTGTTAATTAGTTTTTAAAATATTCAGGTATTACTATAAACACTACTTTATTAACTTATTATGTTTGTAAAAAATCACGTTATTATATTGTACGCCTATTGATGCAGAACACAATGGGAGATGATTATAATGTAACTCTAAATTTGGTAGATATGTTTTTGCAAAATAAATGATTTGATTGCTTTACTGATTGTAGCTCAATGTGGGACGGACGACTCGAAGAAGTTTGCGGTCTCGATGAAAAGATTAGAAGACGGTCAGAGGTGGCGGGCCTTGGGAGATGCCTTTATTCGGTAGAAGAAATAAATACATACGCTGCTGGTGATGGTTTTGCCTTGTATTATAATGTATACATATTATTTTCTTTGAATGTTATTTTTACGCTTCGATAATTTGCGTTTGACCTGACCTCACCTAGGTATCTGATTTCCAATTAGTCTAGACCTATCAAGTGTTAATTAAAGCTGTGGGGTTGAATAATGCACTATATCGTGTATCATGACGTACGTTCTAACTTTAGACTTATAAATATTTACTGATGTTTATTTTACAAACCAAACCATAAACGCTACGAATGTTTTAGACAGAACACCAAAGTTTTACATGTTTCTAACTTTTGATATATTCCCTAAAATAATTTTGTTTTTCGGTAGAACGGTTTTATATATTGTAAATTAGTTGGCGTATTTCAACTTTTACGTTATTTCGGTAAGTAATACGTTGTATATTATAGCATACCATCAGCCTGTGTCTCTCCACTGCTCGATATAGGCCTCTCCTAAGGAACGCCACTACTCACGGTCTTCAGCTCTTCTTATTCAGAAACTATGGCGCCTTTCTTCAAGTCGTCAGCCCATCTGGTCGGAGGGCGTCCCGGCCTACATTTTCCGGGCGCCTCCATTCGGGGACTCGCCTCTCCCATCGGTTCTCGGTCCTGCGGCATTTATGACCTACCCACTGCCACTTCAGCTTGCTGATTCTTTGAGCTATATCGGCAACTTTAGTTTTTCGTTAAATTTATTTATATTTAGTTATTAAATAGCTCTGATAAATAAATTTACTTACACGGCAAAATCATCAAACTCGTCAATTTTTCTATTTAATACAAGATCAGGTAATTTCGCCCTGGATGTCAACAATTTGTCGAGTTTTTCCTTCGTCCCCTCAACTGACCCTTTAGCCAAGAGGAACACGCGTTCTAAAATACCTCGATCTGAAAAATAAATGAAAACATTTATACGACTGGACGCATGCAATACCACGTGCATAGAAACAAAACTTTCGCGCTTTCTAGTCAATCACTACACCGCCATAATTAAATAATAAATTAAAAAAACAATGATAAACCGTTGTATATACTTTCGACATTTTTTTAAATTTTAGACTGCATTTAGGTTTGAGTCCCACCAACCGAATTTAGCGGCGCGGCGTATATGGAAACGCTACCAGTATTCAGAACCTCGGTACTTCTGATATGCGGGAGGATTAGCGGCTGCAATATTGTTTTTAATTGTTGTCAAACCTATGTTGTCAAATTATTTAATTGTTGTCAAACCTTGTTTTTAATTGTTTTAGTTCTGTGCCGCGGGAGTCATTACTAACGCCTTTATGAAACATTTAAATGTGAAACCGTACCGCTACTTTGCCAAACTTTGCGAAAGTCCTGCAATATGTTACTATATCGTTTGCTAGGTACCGGCTTGGGCTATTGAGTACTATTGGGACAGGATGTGATATTTTTTATATATGTAGATTGAAGGCGATAGACGGGCAGACAGTCCACGTGGTGGTAAACAATACATGCCAACATCAGTCCAGAATGACAAACGTTGGCATGCCCCCAAATGATGTCGCTACGTTTAGAGTTTTAAAAATGGACTTAGAGAAAGAGTTCGGAGAATGGGGATGGAAAGGATAGGGTGAGATGGGAATGGGCTCTAACATATCTCACTCACTACCGCAATACGTACGTACATTGGCAGAATACGATAAAGTGCTCCGATAAAATACAACAATACTATGAAATACGAAGTGCACTTTACGATAGTCTTCTGAGTCGAAAGCGCAGCTGATGCAGCTGTGTGAGATTGCAGCGTGCATCCGTGAGGGTGACTCTCACTATATCCCCATTGTTTAATATAATCCTAATGAGTGGTTTGTGTGAAAAAGAGGGCTGAATTATAAAAAAATCATAAAACAATAGTTGCTAGTTTTGATATAGGTAGGTAATTCAGTGGTAAAAATGCGTAGGTATTTTAATATCATGTGGTATATGTTTGTAGATAGAAATGAGTTTGATCGTTTGTACAGCCGTGTGCAGATGGGGTCACATGGGCATCAAAATCATAATACCAATCGCGAAAACTTGTCCGAAGACAGCTGGTAGAATCTTTTGAATATTCAAATTATTGCATACGCAACGAATTCCAGTTCGGAAGGGAAGACCCCTGTCAAACTGTCCCAAAAAGTGTCCGAAAGGGCGTTTTATTAAATAAGGAAATATGTAAACTTTTATACTAGTAGATATGTTAGTATGGCACTTTCTGCTGTAGAGTTCCGGATATTAATTGTTGACCCTTTTCAATAACAAATCCCTAGAAGTCAAATCAATAAAGTTAAAATTAACTTAAATAGTGATGTGACCTTTTTGTAAGGTATCATCCAGTGGGGAGACACTATCTGATGGCAACGTATCGTAAAGTAAATATTAACCGTCCTTGCATTATTTCTGTTAGTAAATGACCTATAAATACAAAAATCTCTGTTGACATATGCATCCAAAAAATCTATGCTATCCTATTTCACAGAACACTACGGTAAAATGTATTGCATTTCCTACTTATCCCAAGTACGTACGTGTTTCCGTATGAGATAATGCCAAAGTCCATTCTTATCCCATCTTCTAACCTATCCCTTCCCTTTGGTCAACCCTTCCTCAAAATGAATTCAACGTTTGTCATTCTGGACTGATGTTGGCATGTACCGCGGATGTCTATGGACAACAGTATTCACTTACCATCGGGTGGATTGTATGCCTGCCACCTTCTATGAAATAAATAAAAAAGTAACTATTATTATGTTAAAAGTCGGGGTTAGGTAGTGTGATTTTTGGATTTGAAGTAAAAAATAATATTATGGACATTACCCTTTTCCGGGAATCATATTCTAAGTTTGTTATAAGTACCTAAGTTTATTTCGCTATAACGACATAAATATACTCTATATATGCTCAGTTACAACTGAGTTTACTGTAACAAATATATTTTCAAACTTATTTCAGTTTTTTTGATATCCTCACTACGAACTATAAACCTCGTAATTATGTGGGTATATAAAATGTAGCTATTTTCGACAAACCGTTACAAATACACAAAAACAATAGTATAGACACAGTTGCAAGTAGGTACAACATCAATAACAACCAGATTCAGAATCCTTGGAATCCCGGGGTATATCCATATTAGTACACCTATACATTTTGTCACAAGTACCAAAATCACACTGCCTAACCCCGACCTCTGGTAATTATATATCTCCTTCAATTACGCGGCCTTACGAGTATGCTTGTGTGGGAGATAAGAGAGGTTATTTGGAGAGACAGCATTTACTTATTTCAGAATCTCTTTTTACAAAAGCTTTAGTAGACCATATTCTCTTACCCAAGTACTTGTAAGCCTCAGCAAGGTGTGGTTGCTTCTTGCACCAGTCTTCAATGGCATCTAGACTCTCCCGTATTCTTTGCACATCATTCAGACCGAGAGAATCACGAGCAGTTTGTATTTCTTCTGGAGTCACCTGTATCAGTGGATGATGCGGAAATACCTCCATTGTGGATAATTTCTATAACAAGTAGTAAGACATTAAAGGCGATTTTTGTTTGAAGGCGTTATGACAAAAGCATACACATTCCAATTATGAAGAGCGGTTTAAAACGAAAATCGTTTACAAAACAAAACACATACCAATTATATTAAAAGCAGTTTAAATGAAAAGTAGTCTAAAAAGTAATACACATTCCAATTATTATTATTATTATAACCAGTGGTTTGAATCGAAAATCATATAAAAGACTATACACATTCCAACTTTAAAGAGCAGTTATAATGGAAAATCGTTTAATTTTTCACTTGATGATAATATGAAAATTGATTTTAATAAGAAGGAATATGCATAATGAATATGCATGTGTGTGTAATAATGTATACATTTTTGTTACATTATTTGTATTATAGGTATGTATATATATATAATAATATTACGTTATATATATAATATATATAAAGATTGGTATGTATTTACTTCTTGATATTCTAATTTAATTTTGACATATGAGTCTTATGATTGGCATATGAATGAAATAAAGCTTATATTACTATTATAATTGATTTAGTTGAATCGGATAGTGATGATAGTAACATTTATTATTTAATTATCAAAATTGTTTAGTAAACATTTTCTTTCATTATTCATTAGATAATAATGATTTTTAAAATACTTTTGTAATACTTTTATTTAAAAAAGCATGAAAATTAATGCGTGTTGTTAAAAATTTAAATCAAATTTATTTTACTTAGCAAATTTTATAAACATATTGCTGAAACTGAAATAAAATATATAACACAAATCTATTATATTATATACATATACATTCTATATATATATATGTATATAGAATTATAATATTGATAATTGATATATTGGAGATTAATAGACTTCAACACCATTTGACTGATCATCATGAAAGTTGGCACATATATGTATTTTTTCACGGAAAAGGTTTTTATGCTATCCACTTTGTTGTAACTCGCCATTAGGTGGCGCTGTAACACATCAACTTCTATACCGTTCAACCGATCGCCATGAAAATTGGTATACGAGTACATAGGTATTTGAGCACGGAGAATATTTTCGAGCTATCGATTTTGTTGAAACTCGTCACTAGATGGCGCAGCACCACATCAACTTCTATGCCAGGACAACGTCTGTCGGGTTTTGCTAGTATAATATAATATACAATATTTATATATTAGTTTAATTATCGCATTGGGATTTAAGTGTTACGAGTATATTATGTATTATTGCGATAGTTAATTAATTGAGTGCTATTATAATGAATAAACATTTAAAAATTAGAGAAAACCTAAAAAAAAATACATAATACGAGAACAAAATTTAAAAAAAATTGAAGAGTTAAAAGAACATGACTTGATATTTATTTGCGAATTTTACCGAACAAGGTTAACAAAGAACCATTTAGCTACGTTACGTACCTATCGCTACTCGTTCACCTTGCTTCTCATACATTTTAAATTGTTTCCTTTTCATAAGGAAACTCAACATTGTTGCACTGTTCATTATGTTTATATAAGATTAAAATTTTATAATTACCAATAAAATGCAACTTCAAATTTATGGGTCTCATAAATTATTATTAAGTTATTTATTACACACGACCTGCACGACGGTTTTGTTACGATTTTTATATTGTGGTTTTATTACTAAAATAACTATTAATATCTAATTTAATGTTGCAATTATATTTGTAGGTACTCAGGCAGAATGTATAATATATTATTGTGCATATATTTTTTTATAGAAAAAAGGCGGCAGACGAGCGTACAGTCCACCTGATGGTAAGTGAATACTGTTGGTCCATAGACATCCGCGATACATGCCAACATCAGTCCAGAATGACAAACGTTGGCACGCCCCCGAATGCGCTGCCCACCTTTACAGATTAAGGGATGGATCGGGAGAAAGGGTTTGGAAAATGGGGAGGGATAGGATGGGACGGGAATGAACTCTAGCATATCTCTCTCATTATCGAAACACGTACGTACATTGGGGAAATACGATAAAGTAGGAAATGCAGTACATTTTAAGGTAGTCATCTGTGAGAGAGGGGTAACGTGGCCAGTCGAGTACGGCCAGCGGCTGTGGCAATGCAGCGTGCACTCTCCCCCTACAGTATGTATACCCTCATTTCTATAAATTACAAATACAGAGTATAACTGAATCTTTCCTGAAGATTGAATCCATGGATTCTAGTAATGATTCTGAGTTAATCTTATACTTTGTACGAGTATTTAGCAAATTTGTACCTATTTACCTATTTTGCATGTCATTATTGACTCAGAATTAAGAACTGAATTTTTGGTTTTAGGCACGGGCAAGGTTAGTAGAGTATTTAGTAGTATTAGTATTAATAGAATGGACAATGGGTTAAAGTTTCTCAAATAAATATTATAACCTGTACATGTACATGTAAATATTATGTACATGTTGTACCTTGAAATATGATACCTCGAAAGAAAGTTTTTATTTCATTCAATATTATGGCAGTTAATGGCAAAACCGTGATCGAACCGTGACATAAGCCGCTTCTAGATTCTTATCTTTTATTTGTTACGATCTTGGTATCTAGATTTGTTACTAATTACCCGCGGGAATCATTGTAACATAATATATGCGAAGGATGTCGCAGATAGAACTAGTGCGATACTCGTAATAACTATGATTTATGTGTAAGTTACATGTAAACCCTTGCCTTGACACTGTACCCTTAACCCTCATTAAAGTCATCTTGATGAACCTAACTATTATGTAGGTAATTATAGTTTAGTACAAAATAAAACATTTTTCTATTTGCACTAACCTCGGGGACTATTGGTCAGGTTTAGTTTTATTGTGAAACGACAGGTATATTGTGAAAGGTATTAATTTGAAGTTTGTATTTAAACGGGAAGTAAAGAATTTCTAATAGAATCATGATGGACAAAAGACACTGTTTTTAAGTGGAAATAAATAATTTTTAACTAATAATAATATCATCATTGAGTGGTCACTCCTATATACTTGTTGACACCGGAAAACATAACTATAACCCACCCTTAAATTTTGCTGCCCACTCAGTATTTTTTGCTGCCCACTCCGTATTTTTCACTGCCTGTTTAATTATTCATCTTTATTTTTATTGTAGTTTTTTCCAAATGGCTAAATTCTTGTGGCCCTGGTGGCCTATCAAAACTCACCGTACATTTTTATTGTAAGGTGAGCGCAGGGGGCGCGGCGCTTAGCCAGAAAAAAGTGTGGGATGCAATGAGCCTAACGTATTTCAGTTTTTTTTTTATTGTACCTACTAATAAATTTTGTCAGTGTATGTTATTATGGATCATTGTTATCGGAAAACATATAAATAAGAAATATATTTTTACAAAAAAATAAGACGGTAACAAAAATATGTGAGTAGAGAATATTCTGCGTTGCAACATTTAGTAATAACCGTTTGTCGTTTACCTATTAAATATTTACAAATAGATCATAACTTATAATATACATCATGTATGAGTACAATATTTGACATTAATAAGTCAATTACGAACTACTTACTACTATGTAATCCAATAATATGGGTAGAGTCGTAAGAATATTAAATAATATAAGTAATTATTTAATATTCTTATGGTCGTGCTAAGTTTAAATACTTTAGGTGAATACTTTGGAGTGATAGTTACGTCGATTCGTCAAATACCTTTAGCAGAGACACATTTAAACAGTAAACAATCCAGTTTTTTAAGCTCTAAACACTCAAATTCTGTAAACTCTGTTTTCGTTATGGAATAATAGCTCCATGGTTTACTCCTGAAGTCTTTTTTAAATATAACATTCAATGTAATTCTAATATGTTATTTAAAACTAGTTCTAACTAGAGAAAACTAGGTGTAAAGGAATGAACCAGACAAAACCAATTGAAATCAGTGTCGATGTCACAGTACATCAAGATGTGCCCGGGCAATGCGTTTAAATTGTTTCTGGGTAGAAAGGATTTTCGCATTGTTTAAAAATAATAACCACGAAGTCGGAGTTGAAATAGCCACGAAGTAATCCGAGTTTTAGGCGATCGCAATGCGTAGCGTAGCCTAAACATGCCGAATTGATTCTTGGTTCGTGCTGTACCCGGACACACTTCGATTTGCTGTTATTTCCACTTGAGCCCATATTTTATAGTTCTTTATAGTACATTTATACTACAATAAATACTACATTTGTACAATGAAGTATTTATTGTAGTATTTATTGAGCTCATTTATGACGGAATTAACAAACTCCAAGCCAGATGGACATTGTTTTGACAAAAGCAGTTTTAACTGATTCATTTCGTTAAAACTAGTTTTCCCTATTTAAAACTAGTTTTAATTAACAATCAAATTTGTTTGCCCGTAAATTCTAGTTTTTACTAGGAAAAACACGTTTTCACTGAAAAGGGGTTTCAACTGTAACATGTAGATTTTACATTTTTTTTCTACATCGGGATGTAATATGTATATACTTTATGTTTTTGTATGTTAATTGTTATTACGTATTTATTGTATAAAATATGCAAGGTCAGCCGGGGCAAGTGCGTCATACCTTTCACGTTGATGAATTTAATGGCAAATATTTTTATTTTCATAACTTTTCAACCATCAAATTAGACATTATCAGATAATTTGTTTCTTTGGCCACAAATAAATTTTGTCCATTGTGGAATTTGGACCATTTTTAGAAGATATTTAGATGGACTTTCCCACACCAAGGGGTAAGTGCGGTTACATTCGGTAAAATATAGTTATAGAATGTCCATTTTATCTATTGGTACAATATTTACAATAGGCGTATGTACGCGCTACAAGATTATGCATTCATTACTTTATTCTTATTAATATAAGCTCTAATATCACTTAAAAAGTGTACTTGAGGAAAGTGCGCAATACTTTTGCTTGACAGGAGTAGCAAACCTGTTTTTGGTTTAGCGTTTAGTTCATTAAACTACGAAATTGCTTATATGCAAACCGTTAAAGGTATTAAATAAAAAGGAATGATTTATGAAAGTTCACAATGCCTGTGTTCACAATGTTTTATTTGGTTCACAATGCCACCGCAACCCGAATAGCCTCCAATGTTGCACATCATCGTCGGGGCCGTCTGTTCGGCTGTGATCTTTCACATTTAAAATATACTATTTTTTAAGATTAAATCAGTCTAGTTTCAATTAAAGGCATTATGAGCTTCAACATAACGTTAACATAAAACTTAAGCTCCTATTCAGTATTGCGTTACACATAATCAATTAGATTCGAAGCTCATATATAAATGATCTCCAGGTTTACATAAAGGGTGAATTTGTACTTGTTTTAGAAACTTTAAAGGAGTGAACTCATAGAAAGCAATAATTTTGTTTAACAACTTTTTAAAAAACTCGTAAAAAATATTTTTAACTCCCCACTGTAAAACTGCCGATCAGCCGATTGAGTTTGTATGGGAAGATGAACCATTTTATGGCAAATGACCAATAGTCGTCAACAAAAAATTGACCGGTTTCATGAAATCATTTTTACATCTTACGCGTTTACCTTTGAAACATCTGTGGCCGAGTGGCTTCCGCGTTGTTGCAATGATAATGCGGGTAAAGCAATGTTTACTCAGGACGGCACCTGGATGCTTGATAATTTCGAGTGGCATTTATCTCGAGCGTATGCACGTAAAGCCGTTGGTCCCGGGTTATTGTCATTGACAGCAGCCGTTAAGCCAAGTCATAGGCCTTATGGGTGGCTTGATAATTTCTGACAGTAAAGTGACTACCAGTTTTACATCTCCACCAATTCGCACTGGGATCACGTGGTGGAGTATGACCCACACCCTCCCTCTTGATGGTGGTGGACCCCATGTCTCAGCAGTGGGACGTATACGAGTTGATGTAGTAATAGTAGTAGTGGTGGTTTACACATTATAGTCTTTAAAATCAATTCAATTTGAGCCTGTATTTTACAAAAGACACTTAGTTTATAAGCTTTTTTCAGTTAAGTATTGTTTTTTTTTGTATTGTACCCAGCAAAATACAACAGAACTATTTTGAAAAGAAAACCTTTTGTTGAAAACAACACGCCACCATATTCTAAATAAGTATTTTATATGAATTAGAGTGCACACATACCAAAACACGTGTCAAATATATTTATGATCTCTGATATAAACAATTATGCAAAAAAAATGTTATTAATTTCTGACTTGAAGTAAGTGCGTCACAGTAAGCACTTGCCTCTTTGCATAATTTATAAATTATGACTTTGAAATTTCTAAAATACTTAATATTTCGCTAAATTTTAGAAAAATAAATAAAAAAAACATGAAGCATAACGTCTGTAGAATAATCTTAAAATAGTTTTAGCGGAGAAAACACCGAATATTAAAAGATTTTTACAAATTCCCAGGATGGCACTCACATGCGAAGTTTAGTACTAATAACACTGAAAAGAAAATGACTGCCACGAAACTGTTGAGCCACGATGAGTAAGTAGCTTTCCATGTACAACTTTCATTTGAAACTTGAGTTAGTGTCATATTTGACGGGACACAGTCGTTAACTAAATACTTACTTAGTATGAGAGATTTTGATGCTAGATGCACTTACCCCGTGGAGGCACTTGCCCCGACTGACCTTATCTATTTTATTGGTCCTGCGGCAAGTAATCACTTTCACACTTTGCCCACTTTTTGATCACTTTCACTTCAACATGTTGATTCTGTGAGCTATCTATGTGACTTTAGTTCCTTAACCGATAACCGACGGGGTGAACGTTTCCTCGAGTGAAGGCCACGTACCGGGATACTGTGGAACGTCCTCCGGTCATGTAGACCGACGACTTCAAGAAGTTTCGCCAGTGGTGGTTGGATGAGAAGAGCTGCGGATCGTATGTGATGGTGAGCTTTGGGAGTTGCCTATTTCCGGCAGTGAAGAAACGTAGACTGATAGTGTGGTATGTATCATCGATATGGGAAGAGGCACATACGTTCTTATCAAAGAAACCTGGTTGGCAACTTCTAAGGGGAGTGAAGCAGATGGGTAGGGGTTCATTAAAAAGTCAATTTGAAACTTCGTAGTTACTACGTGATAAGAATGTTCGGTTTTCCAAAACGCAAAAGAATTAAAGAATTCGAGAGCTCCTGAACATAGAACACTATTAGACTGTAACCGTATCTGCCCTAGAGTGCTAGTATAACAAAATGTATTCACAAATCGTTGGTATGTATAAATTTCTTGTAGGTACGTATTGTATATTGATTTTATACTTTAGTATGAATGTATATGTAGGCATATTTTGTGTATTTTATATTCAGTCTTACTATGCACTTTACAAGAATTGCATTTCAGTTTAACCAAAAGTTGACTGACAGAATGCCACTGCGCATTAAGTCCTCCTCCTGTACTTTATTGCACTAAAGCTTAAATAAATAAATATCGTAGACGTCTATGGGCAACTATATTCACTTACCACCAGATGCTCATCTGTCAACTTCTTTCTATGAGAGGTTTTCTCTTCATTTGTCTATACATCGGTGAATGATCACCATAAAGACCTGGATCGAGCCTTTATAGTGTCGTCATACCTAACCTTGATTTTATCATCATTTGAGTACACAATACGGGTACTTGTCGGTGTAAATGTTTACATTCTCTTGACACTGGCCTCAACACGTCATTATATAAGTCAATAACGACGAATTTACGCCAACGTTCAAGTTGTTACGAAATTGAAATTATGAGAAAAGTAAACAAAGATTTTTGCCTACCAATAGATTTATACGACTTCATATAGTATGTATTAAAATGTTTGACGTACCTAATTATGTTTTCTTTTATTTACTTGACTATTTTTTATTTAAATAAGTTTTATAAAGTTTCCGTCTTTATTTTCATATATGGCAATGGTGCAATTAACACGTTCTGCCAGTGCCAAGTTTTTCTTCGTAATGAACAATTTCAAAGTCTAAAACGTATCCTGTCAATGTCCAGTCCCGTCAAAGTCAGGAATCGCTCAGTGAAGTGATAGTAGGTTTACTGAGAACACGAAAAACTCAGTTTTTATTTGATTATCACAAACATTACGCACGAAAACACTTTGATCTTTAATAAACTATCACTATTAAACCACAAAACGTACAATACATTTTTTGTTTTAATCAAACAGAAACTCAACTATACTTCTCGAGTTCCCGCCAAAAAGCCCTTTATAAAGTTGTACAAAAGGCGGACATATGCCTAGTGGTATTCTATGCTACTCAACCTTTAGTTAAAAATGCAAGAACGCGTAGTAAAGTCCTTTTAAAGTGCGTATTAAGAAAAAATTCAAATTCATTGCTCTAATTCTAATACATTTCTTCTAGAATATTTGCGGTTGATGCTACCTAACCACTATAACTTTAACTGCTAACTCCTAACACTATAACTGCTTATAACTTGATAATGACCAACAAAAGAGTTTGTACATTCGCGAACGCTCAATCGAGCGGCCAATCGGCCGATACTGTAGACGTAGAAACATTTTTCAACCTTTTTAGTGTCGCGACCCCGAAAATGGCTGAAAATAAAGTAAATAACCTCACCACCCCTTTACTAATAATTCGGTCCTAACTATGTTTTTTAATTTAATTATGTGGGTGATTAATAAAAAGTGCTTCGTAAATAAGTACTTAATAAGTTCCTGACCAACTGCGATCCCCTATATGTATGAGTAACGGCGACCTCCTTGGGGGTTGCGACCCCCGGGTTCAGAAACGACTCTGTTTCTCGGAGAAGAAACCGAAAGATCACCAACTCTATGATGTACTAAAATAACGTAACTCGTTAGGAAACTGATATATTTATTTAATTATGTTTGTTTATATCAACACACACACACATACAGATAAATACATTCTTCAACCATCCGAATTCAACCTTTTCTTCCTCGGACCAGTACGTTTACGTAGCTATATCTGCTATGATAAACGGGCCGCAATAGTTTACAGTCCACGTACCGGGAAGCGCAGTGTGAGTATGAGAAGAACCTAAGCGTGTGAGTATCTGGTGGCGAGTCTTGGGAGAGGCCTATATCCAGCAGTGAAGAGACATACGCTGATAGTGTGGTATAATGTCTATCATCGTCTATATCTGTTAGATACATCTCCAATCACTGTTCTTAGGACTATACATTTTAAGAAGGTCGAAGGTAGGTACTCCTAGTGGCAAGTTGAACCGTTCCTTCTTCACTCCCGTAACCGCTTGTCGAACGGACCGATTGTACCCATCCATTCCGAAAACTTTAAAATTATATTTTCAGATATAGATATTCGACGGGACACTTGCGGCCATAACTGAATTGCCTCCAGGCAAAACATGTATATCGCAAATCAAATCATTTACATAAGTCTTACGAAAGATCTTATATTTTAAATACCTCCTATTACGTTTTGTCTTAAGAGCAGACAGAATAAAAAAAAAACAATTAAATTTGAACCAGTTGTACCTAATGTCAGATAAATAATATCTGATATTATTTTATGCCCGTAATAGGTAATTATTTTTTATTATTGTGGTATTTTGTAAAAACTGCAATGGGGATAACGGTAATAATTTTGTTTACCATTGTCGTTGTTTCCACCAGTGGGGACTATCAGTGGAGACAACGGTACCAAACCCATTAGTGATCGGCTGCGGTTCGAGCGCGTTAGCGTAGGTTTAGCGTAGATAAGTAGCAGTTAAATGGTAAACTTTTCTTATATGATTATGGTAAGAGTATTAAAGGACATCATTATACCTGGCGTTTATTTTTTTTTGGATACGGCCAGCAATGATATTTGGACGATCGAAAGTCTATGTTAAACCTATTCTAATGGTATATAAATGATTTATTTATTTTACTTAACGTAAGAGTTACATCCATTTCTTTAGGCATACGTATATGACTTCGTTCGTTAGATAACACAAGAGTTATATCGATTCTTATAAACAAGTAAAGGACTGTAGCTAAGGGTATGATTTTGGAATAATTAAATAACCGGCCAAGAGTGTGTCGGAGACACATTAATAGGGTTCCGTAGATTTCTATGAAATTTATTGGGATACGAGTAACAAGTTGGTAGCCGATACCTCTTTATTTTATTGCAAAAAGTCAGTGAACATTATCATCGTCTTATCATCATATCATTATCATATCTATTTTATCTTTATATTTTATACTATTCATGCCTCTACAATAAAAAAATGTAATTACATTAAAATAATAAAAATTTAACAAAACTTAAACTAGTTGGTTTTTAATCAATGCTATTTTATCTAAAATAGAAAAGTCAATATAACTCTTATTTTACCGAAAATATAAAATTCGTTTGTGTACCATTTGAATAGGTTTTACATAGTATTTCAATCCTGCAAATATAATTGCTGGCCGCATCCAAAAAAAAAAATTATGCCAGAATTGTATGGACAAATAATGGTGTCCTAGATGTTCGCGTCATTTAGTAATATAATTTTAATATTTTCTTAGGTTTTCGCGATTACTATACATAGCAATTAAACAACTTTAACGGTTTAAATCGCGTATATTTGACATTATTTATATCCCGACGTTTCGATTTATATCACGACCCGATTTATATCACGGGGTGACCACGTCCACTGCAAAGTGTTCGAAACGTCGGGATGTAAATAATGTCAAATATACTCGATTTAAACCGTTAAAGTTGTTTAATTGCTAAATATAATTTTATATAATTGTAACTGTTATTGTATCTACCGCATCATCTCTGCATAGATAGATAGACAGATAGATAGAAAACTCCTTATTATATGTAAATGTTACATTATAAGTAAAATTAAGGAACAATATTGTATGACTGAGGTAATAACGCAGGTGAGGTAACAACGCATAGCTTAAAGGTTGACTGGAACATAATGCTTTAAAGCAATAAGTATGCCTTTTGCCATTATATGCAATAAAGAATAAATTAATAAAAATAAAGAAATAAATGTTAATGTAAAATATACATACAGACCCACAATACCTTAATAATAATAAAAAATAAGGTCATTTTGGTACAATAGTTTGTTCTGATTAGTTCACGATTATGTTGATCGCGCTAAAAATTTAATTCTCACACACATACGTTATTGATAGTTGCGATTAGCAAAAAAATATGTTTGCTTTTATAGTTTTTTATGTATTTTTATAGACCTGGTCAACAGACATTACGAATTCAAGAAACTTGATATTCTAGGTAACGATAACATGTATCTACGTGTTTAATTTCAAGTAATTTTATACTGTTTTGACCAACGAAGCCAATAATGCAGACGAGAACAATTAAAACTAAAGGTCATATTGGTTAAATTGATATACATAACAAAGATATTTTTTATAGAGAGAAGGTAGCACACGACCTGGTGGTAAGTGGCTACTGTCGGCCGTGGACATCCGCGATACATGCCAACATCAGTCCAGAATGACAAACGTTATTACGCTCCCGTATGTGCCACTTACATTCGAAAATTTAGGAATGGATGTCTTCAAAATGAACTCGCTCCTTTTTTCCCAAGGACGGCAGACTATATTGGCGGTGAAGGAAAACATGGTGATAAAACCTAAATGTCCCAGAATTAAAGTAGAATCTGGGGCATTCGTATTCCTGGCTCGTAACCTTAAGGAAGGTCTGCGTATTGAAATAGGATACTACGATATAATACTTATATTTCATACCATTGAAAAAAACTGATATAATTAAGAGTTAGCAAAAATATACTCATGAATATCAAATTCTGTAACTATATTATGTAACTAATTGTTTAAAGTAATATTTTATTACATATTCGCATAAAATGAGACAACTTACTTGATAACGCAACTTGAATACTTATATTAAAACTACTTAAATTAAAACATTCACATTCTTAATTTTCTTTGAACATAAATGTGATATTATTCCAGTAAACCGGTCATATTTTCAATAGGAACTTAAGTTTCTCAGATACAAATCTTTAAAAGATATCACAATTACACGTCTTGAAACAATGAAATTATTAGTTTATAATCTTAACCCAAGCCAATAAGTCCATACCGACATAAAGTCCTTTTGCTAAAGTGACAATTATTTTCAGAATATTATCTACTTAGGGCACTTCACTAACATTCACTTTTTAATTCACACTATTTTTGTTGTTTTCTTTTATCATGACAACAGCACAAGGAGCCAGTGTCGAGTTTTATTCGTAACAAGTTTGAAGTCAAAACAATTCAAAATATGTCTCGTCAATTAAGTTTAAGTAAAGTCAGCAATTTAAGTTTAAGGTTTACTGAGAACACAAAAATTGGACTCCTTGGAAGCACGTGATAAACGTAACCCTATCTATGCTTTTATTTGATTATAACAAACATTACGCACAAAAGACACTTTGAAGTTTAAATTATTAAACCACAAAAACCATAATACATAATTTTTGCAAGAAATTATCAATCAAAACTCAACTTTTCTTCTGCAGTTCCAAACAGTCCACTAATTAAGTTAAAACAAAGCGAAGAGTATTTCTTATTTTAAAAGTATTTGCGATAAAGAAACTTACATTTTTAAATACCGGAGTGACCGTGTGCCTACGATAACGAACGTGGACTCGTTCTCATCTGGACGGCTTCGACCTTAGCCGTGGTATAATACGGCATTGAGGCACTTCCACACGCAATACGTTTTCCTTCAACTGAGCGACTAATTATAGATTTGCATGTTGGCATGTATCCGGCATGTATACGCACGACAATATCCACTTACCACCAATTGGGCTGTATGCTCTTCTGTCGCCTTCTTCCTATAAAAAAAAATCGGTGCGGGATTTACTGCAGATTCGCGGGTTACTTAAGCTGAATTTTATCCGCAGTATGACAAAATTCAGCTTCTTAATCTCCGCATCTTTATATCAAGTTTCTATAGTGTATCAAGTTATATCAATAGTGAAATGCTACTGAGAAATATGATATTTCAAAAAAGAAAATTCTCATATAAGGTGCCTGATTATTTCCTTAAATATACGAAATTATTTTTCAAAAACATTTATAGTTAGGAACTGTAAGCTATCCAAATTTGTTTTCTTTTCGAAATAATTTTTCAATTTCCAATATTATATAGGGTAACGATAATTATTCAGGAAGGTTTTAAAGATAAATATCAACGTTGAATAATAGAATGTTACCTACCGGTTTGCACAACGGTAAAAGGTAGTCAAACAATGTAGGTAAGACAAACTTATCTTTGTATCGACTACGGAGAAAAGAATAATAATAACTTATTTACAAGTTTATATACAATTTCGACCATAAAACAATAATTATAAAGTTCATTCTTAAACGAAAGTCCGCCGGCCTATAATGTATTTATAACCAGGAGATGCCATAAAATTTAATTAAAGAATATTGGACTAAACAACATATTAAACGCTCATTTTATAAAAACGTTTTTTCAAAAACTGATTTTATTATACAAAACCATCTTACATTAATCTAAGTGAGGATGGTAAAGGCCCGCGCATATTACGGCGAGCCGCATCGCAGCGTATGTCATTGAAAAAATCCTCTTGAATCGTTTTCATATATTTTATACAAACCATCACAAACATCAGGCGGGCCCCGCATCGCGTCGCAATGCAGGGCACCGACGGATCGCTCGCCAGCCGTGGGTGACTAGTAATTTTGAGATACAAAAATAAATATTTGAGTTACAACACAAATTTTTATTACAACTTCTCAAAATACTCTCCGTTAGTCTCTATACAGCGATTCATTCGTCTAAACCAATATTTAAAGCACTGGCGATACTCTTCTTTAGCGAGGTTCTCAACATCTGCCATAAAAACATTCCGAGCGTCCTCAGGGCTGTCGAAAAGAATGCCACGGAGTCCAAGCTTCACTTTTTGAAAGAGAAAGAAGTCGCATGGAGCTAAATCAGGGCTCTAGAGAGGGTAACTCAATTCTTGGATCTCTGTGGTCTTCAAAACTCTTAGGTATGTTTTGTTCAGTGAGATGATGCATTGTGATGATACAAGAATAGCCCTCTCAAACCTGTTTTAGAAGGTTTTTGATTCAATATATCGAATACAGTTGGTAAACACACTTCACTTTATCATAAATAATTTTTTGAGCGTCTAGAGAAATTGTCGCTAAATGGTCACCTGCAGAGAAGAATGTTGCCACCATTTCTTTGCCCAAACTGAGCCCTCGTTTGGCCTTTCTGAGAGACCCTTCGTCTGGAAACACCTAAACCGTTGATTGCCGTTTAGTTAATGGGTCATACTGATATATCCAACTCTCATCTCCAGTAGTAACATTAAATATATTCCGTCCCTCTCCATTTTCGAATATTACAATCATATCACGCACCCTGCTCCATATCACTCCAGCTTGTTTTTGTTCAGCAGTTAGCGAATGAGGAACCCAACGCGAACACAGCTTGAAGGTGTTGGTGTAAAATTTCATGAATGCCCAGCGATTAAATCTTCTTCTCTATCTGCCGTATTTAATTTTTGGGTCTTTATGCAACATTTTGTTTGCCGCCTCGATGTTTTCATACGTTACAGAAGTTGCAGGACGGCCCCTTCTCTCAAGGAAAATTTTCCTTGTTTAAATTGAGAAAACCATCTAATAATTATTATACGCGACGGTGTGACGTCCCCAAAAGCTGATCTTCACACTTACTTTCATTTAAACTAACTTTAAAATCGTATAACATCACTATAAGATCATTATTGCACAAACATGTTATCGTTCGATATCCATTGTTCTAAAGAATAGCGCGCGAAATGCAATAAAAAAGTGAATACATATTTTTTTCTTTATGACTAAATGGCTTTCCGAATTCGAATTTCATATAAATGATATCTTATAAACGGTTCAAATAAGTTCTCTTTCTGAAATTTGAGTATCTCAAAATTTACCTAGTCACACCTCAAAAATTATATTTATTTAATTTAATTTAATTAAAACGGCCGAAGCCAATTACATCAATTAAATACAGCAATAAACAATTACAAATAATGCAGTAAATAACCAAAACAAATAAAATAAAGAAGAACACATCAAAAGAAAACCTATGTATGCGCCGACATGCGCTGCGACGCGGCCCGCTTCAATGTATTAAAATTGAAGTTGACTCAGTTAACGGACGTGATTCGAGAGTTATTCGCTGTGCGACGACGAAAAGAACTGAAAGTCAACAGCTGACTTAAATTATTGCTCTGATCAGCGGTCCGCCACGACCATAATGTGCGTTATCGCAGTTTTACAATACGACGGGCTGCTGCGGCACAATGCGGCTGTAATGTGTGCGTGTCCTAAAGAAATGACATAAACATTAGGTAGTTAGCGGCTTTTTTATAGAGAAACTAACAGACTTTTTTGTATTATAAAAATATTTATTGAACGGAATGTTGTCCATTTAATTCGACTATCTTTCACCGTCTATCTTTTCTGGCAGGGCCATTATCCCATAGCTATAAAATTTTTGTGGTTTCTGAACGTAAAACTGATTTAAACGGTTTATATAGGCTTCTCTTCAATGTAAATTTATTCCATTTAGAGAATTTTGTGAAGAGTCGAATAATTGACAATCCGATGGTGCTGTCTGGACTGTATGGAGGATACATTAAAACTTCCCAGCCAAGGTCCATCAATTTTTGTTTAGTCATCAAAGATGTATGCGGTCGAGCATTGTCGTGATGGAAAATTATACCTTTTCTATTTATTAATTCTGAGCGTTTTTCTAAAGTGCTTGTTTAAATTTTACTAATTACTGACAGAAGACATCAGAATTAATCGTTTGGCCATGTGGCAAAAGTTCATAATATACAATGCCTTTCCAGTCCTACCACACACATAACATAATATGACTGCCTATTAATTAAACATGAGCATTCAGACTTATGTCCTTTTGACATAGACATATACATAAAGGACACGGCTATAGATATTTCAATTTCACAACCATCAAATGGTGTGCAAAAACGAATTTGATTCTATTGGGGATTTAGTTGATTCAATTGTCTCCGCAATAGCGGACCGTGACATAAAATGACAAATTGTGCTGTAAATAAATGTAAAAATCACGAAATAAAAAGGAATATGAAATATATTATTATATATAATTATTAAATAAATTATAATAATAAAGAAACAGTAATCATCTTTAAAATCCTCTTATAAAAATTACATTAGGCCGCCGTTAAAAGGCTACTCTATTCTTATGTAATAATAGTCAACTCTAGTATTTTACATCGAAGTACTCTTGAAATCCCACAGACGGCGTTAACTTATTCTCTAAGAAAACATTTCAGTAAAAATGTATGAAAGACCATAGTCCTGTCATTTAAATCCTTCGATATGAGAATAGACTAGATGACACAGCATATGTTCTTATCAAAGAACCCTGATTGACAACTTTTCTAGGGGGGACAGATGAAGAGGGGTTCATTAAAAAGTCAAATTTGAAACTTAAGTATTACGTAATAAGAATGTTCCATTCTCAAAACACATATGAATTAAAGAATTCGAAAGCTATTGAACATAGAACACTATTATACCTACTGTAACGTGCCTGCCGAGTGTCTGTATAACACATTTATACAGATTCTGTATACACATTCTCAAATCGATGTTTCAATCTATGCCTTTTAACGTTTACAAGACAGAGGCTTTCACTTTCGAAGCGATTACGAAATGTTGTGTGGAAACACCTTAATACGACAGCAACGTTTCATCATTTGTATGGTAAATTCAATAGTACTAAAAACCGGACTCCCAGATGTAACACTTAAATGGGTTTTGATAGGCAAAATTTTAATATATAATATGTGCCATTATTATACAGGACTTTATTTGTCGGCTTTAGTTTTCGAGATGAAATAATATATCTTAATCAAATTTTAATCATTTTTCCTAAACAATTTTTTATTTTTTTTGCTTTATCTTACAAGATGAACATTTTAATGAAATTCAATAAGTCCATACCGACAATATTGCTATATTGACAAATTATTAAAATATATATAATTTAATTTGTTTTTTAATTAATAAGTTCATTTACAAAATATGTAAAACGTTTACAAAATTTCTACATAGAGTAATTGGTAGGGGGAGAGTGCACGCTGCATTCCCATAGCCGCTGAGCACACTGAACCAGCCACGTTACCGCTCTCTCACGGAAGACTACATTGAAATGTACTGCATTTCCTGCTTTATCGCATTTCCCCAGTGTACGTACATGTTTCGGTAGTGAGTGAGATATGCCAGAGCCCATTCCCACCCCATCCTGTCCTATCCCTCCACATTTTCCCAACCCTTTCTCCCAATCCATTCCTGAATTTGCAAAGGTGGGCAGCGCATCCGGCGGCGTGCCAAAATTTCTCAATCTGGACTGATGTTGGTATGTATCGCGGATGTCTTTCTATCGACGACAGTATCCACTTTCGTCGGACTTTATGCTCGTCTGCCCCTTTATTCTATAAAAAAAAATAACAATCATTTTATTCATGGCCACGATATAATGTAGACAAATTTTTATTATAATAATTATACTAATGATACTTACGAAATACCGAACATAGGTAACAATGATCATAAAAAAATACAGTTGTTTATGAATTTTATGTTCAATTTGACAATTTAAACTATTTAACTTGTACGGTGCAACTGTACAGAGACTTTTATAACGCGAAATATGAAATAAGTAGCAGAAAATGCTGAATTGGCAGTAGTTTGTTTTGTAGATCATGATTTGCTAACCATTTAGTATTTTTTGTTAATACAAATATAAGCATTTTACTCGACACACGCGGCGTAGCCAATTTAATTAAGAATTAGTACGAGTAAAACGATCAAGCGTACCGCATGTGCTAGTATGAATCATTAATTGTTCAGTGAATATAACTTGTTATATTCTCACCGAAGACAGTTAATGATAGATTAAAAAAATAATTGTATGAAACATTTACTAAATTAAAAAAAAATACAGCATTAGATTCGGAAAACTTTCATGTCAATGAATTCAGGATCATGTACGAGTACACAATCCATTGTTTTAAGTATTATACTCGTAATTCATAATTTTGATAATCTTCTAATAGGCATTAAATTTATAAAATTCTATTCATTTTCTGTGATAATTTTCTGTGAGACAAGTGGCTAAACAAGCCTAACGTGTTCTGCAGTTAAGTATGCTCACGACCGGTGACTCTTGAAAGGCCACTAGGACCACAAGAATTTAGCCATTCAAACTGCAAAAACAAGTTTGTGCAGTAATTAATCATCGATTAACGAATATAAAATGTTAGTCATCTAATAACTTGTTTCATTGCTTTAAACAGTAAATAGAGTCTGTCCAATGAAACGTGTCAATTCAAAACCGCGGCAAATTTAAAAATCTTATAGCTGTAAACACTGACAATACTCTGAAATATCAATTTGATACTTTCATTATTTAATTTTTTAAACATACCTTTTTAGCAAATTGCTTCTTCTCTAAAATAGTATAAAACCAAGTCACTATTTCTGTCTGTGTCTGCTTAGTGAATATTGGTTTGTTTAACTCATATTTTTAGAGGTAACTTAATAAATAAATCAAACAAATCACATTGTATATATCTTTATATGTCAAACAAAACATATTGTATGTAGGTATTATATCTTTGTATTCAGAGTTTTATTTGTATGAGTCTCTCACAGTGTTAACTCTAACTAAACGAAGTGTACTTGTGACGGACAGTGCAAGTTAACAATGCAAGAAATTCTCAAGAACAAAGTCAAATCCACAGTCACGAAATTTTAATGCTGCCTCCGTTTTATTGCGATTTTAAAGAATCAGTTATGTTATTGATCTTGAGTTTCAACTCCTCATCATTTACACTACGGTATCTGAAAGTAACCCATAGTTCTGTTAATTGTAAATAAAATAGCAATAGAATCAAATAACCAAAAATGTCGAGAGTAGGTATCAAAATCTATTGCTCTTCATACAAAAACTAACCTGTAAGCTTAGAATGTTGCCATACTAAAACTGCCATACTACGTTCGAGAAGTCGAAGAGATAACATCTCTCCGAAAGTGAACGCAGTCGCCACTGAAGATGTCAACCGCAGTTGTTGACGAAACGTTTGGAAGAAAGAGAAGAGATTCCAGAAGACCTCGGCCAAGTAGCCCGGAAGATTCAATTAATATGGACACCGGCCGAGAAAGCTTACACTCCACTTCATTTCATTTATTACTGAAAATTACTGAAGATGCTCAAAACTTGAGAGAGGGGGTAACGTGGCCAGTCGAGTGCGCCCAACGGCCTTTTTTCTATAAAAAAAATACTAAAGGCTCCAATAAATGTATTATTTTTTATTTATTTGTTGCATGTGGTACATTAAACTTACATGATATCTGATGGCATACAAAATCCTACAATTACACACCAATTCAAATTTAAAAAGTAAAAATACATGTACGTACCTAGTACATATTAAATACGTACCTAATTAAATTACACGGTAGTGAATGAATTACTAATTCTCTTCTTAATTAATTAATATTTATTAATCGTCTTCCCTCATTTTTAATTTCCTAATTTAAACTTACAAATAAAAGACAATAACAGGCGAAAGGTCAAATTAATTAAAATTTTAGTCTAACTTTATAAGGAATAAGCTCTTAACAAATAAAAATAACACTTTTCTGGATCTGATTACAAGACCTTCTACAAAAACAAATATATTTTTTTTTGTTTCACAAAAACTTTTGCCGAAAATTAAAATCCGTAGCAACTGAATTGGCGCCTTTTCCAAGTTTCCAACTTTTAAATTCGATTATGACCTAATATTTTTTCCCTGGGTAAAGTTTTAATGTTATAACTGTTAGCATTATAACAGAAAACAAAGATCAACTGCGTAAAAAAATATTTATAGGAGATTTTTTATTCTTTTCTACAAAGAGAATCTTTACAAAAAGACTTTTTTTTTGTGCCAGGTAAAGGTGATTTTACATTTGCGACTTTTAAATTTTACACTTGTTTGCAATAGTTGTGACGTTGTGGAGTCGGTTGGCTTAAGATAATCCTTAGGGTCATCTCTTCCCTCAATGTCGTAAAAGGCGACTAAGGGATAATAAAGCCGCTACCACAAGCCCTGAGGAACTGCACCACCTGTACAAGGGTAGACTCTCCAATCCGCTTGGCCAGCGTGGAGTTTGAAGGCCATACATCCTCCATGCACAAGACAAATGTGCATGAGAAGGCCCATGTCCAGCAGTGGGCTGGTATGTTAAAAGTTTCCTGAACCCAAAGTCTGTTTTCTAAAAGTACCAAGTAGCCGGATAGGACTATTTATCATTATATTCCATTGGCATAAGATATTAGCATTGAAGGGAATCTTATAAAGCTATAGTTGTTTAAATTCATGATAAACACTCAATATTTTGGCGGATTTTTAAGTATTTTCATGTTAGAACTTAGAAAAATATAAGACTGTCAAGTTAAAAATCTGTACTAGACTAAAATCTCTACTTGAGATAATTCATCATAATATGCTTGATATTTAGCGGTTAGCGCTTACACTCGTTTGTATAAGCCATTCTATGAGATAAATTGTTGTAGGACTCCTCGTTTAGACAAAAAACTTGCTATTTCACAGTTGGTTCGACTCTTCCGAGAGAGCGGGCGTGCTCTCTCACACGTTTTGTCGATCTTTGCAGTTAATCAACAAAATCTAAATATGGTGCATTAAACCTTAAATTATTATTGTACTTTAAGTTGACTTTATTGTATTGAATTAAGTTATTATTGTTATTCTATTGAATTAAATTATTATTTTTATTTTATTGTGTTCAATTAGGGTTATTATTATATAAACGTAGGTGGCGTCAGATAGCTATTTAAATTAAAATTTAAAGTTGTAAAATACTATGATTTCTTAAATATATTGATTTAATTTGATACTTGTGCCTTTGCACAAGTATGAATTAAATCTTTGTGCCTTTACTTGAAAAGCCGCGTAATGACTCCATAGTTCACGAGAACAAAAATTAAAATAGTAGAGGCCAAGGGTCAAGTTAATTCACCGAAGACAATCATGAATTGGCTGTTTTTGTATTTGTGTCCAACGGCATAAGAGGGAATCAATTTAATATTCATAGCCTTTGAACTTGTACCAAAAATTCCATTGAGGACGAACCCTAAGAGTCTAAAATTTACACCTCTTTACTAATTAAGATAATGCGGCGAAACAAAGATTCCCCTGAAACCGTTCTACCGAAATAAAAGGGTTACAATTTGTGTGTTCTGTTGAGAAAGGTTCGACGCTATCAGCAGACAATGCCATTGTTAAGATCTTATTATAATGTTTAATGTTTCCTTCCTTGATATCTTTATAAAATATGCTGGTTTATACTCACAATTTTGACATAGTAGAAAAAAAAGTACAGAATATCATAAAAATGTCTGAGATTCTGAGCCTACACACAATTTTTAATAGCGATGATCGATGAGTAGAAATATTGGTGGAAGAAGAGAGCACATCGAATGTAAATCTTGTTGGGTCAACATAAAAGCAAAGAGTTGTGATACATATTTTAATACCTATCGTTGAACTCTTCGAGCAATTTGTGACCCAATGGGAAACAAATTCATATGAAACATGTCCTGGAGTTTTTTTTGTATATGAGTAAAACTTGTATATGAGTTTAAAAAGGTAACAAAATAAACGTAAAACTGATAACTTTGCCACGAATCTTCATTTGTCGGATTTAACAGTCTCTAACAAGCTATATAGTAGTTATATTTATCGACATAAATCGATTCGACATGACATCGATTTCGGTCGTTTGCATAAAGATACGATCCTGCGTTCTTACACTGTTCTTCTATCATGTGTTGTATAGAAAATACGAATATCGTTTTATTTGTCCGCAATTAAAGTTCAAGGAGTAATAACGTTATTACTTTATATCAATAGTTTATTATACTTAAAAGCAGATATCCACACGTTACATTTTTAAATTACATACGAAATATCGTCTGGCCCACTTTGTATGAAAGAAAATCGCCAAAACGTAAATATGTACGAGACAATATTTTTTGATTCGTATTTACGACTATGTAAATGTTACCTTACACAACATTTAAACCTGCATCTGTCCACTGGTGAATATGAGCCTTTATAGATTACAAATTCAAAAAGAGTTATGAAATTAGCCCATTTTCTTTAACAATAGCAACATTTTACATAAATCAACTCAGCACTTTAACAATAAAATCTATGTAGCTATAAAAATTAACACCAACCTCTCCCACCAAAGGAGGGTCTAAAAGGCCCTTTTTATTGTTCGCCAAATGAAATTATAACCATTACGCTGTTATTAGGCCACCAATACAAAGAAGTCAGGTGTTTTTAAGGCGTCTACATAATAAAGGATAACGCTTTTTTATGCTAATTGCTGCTTTGCAAATGTTACGAAGGGATAAAAGCAAATTTATTGTAACTCGGAGGCGTTAAAAGTGCCCTACTTGAAAAAAATATTTATTTATTTTTTTATTGTTCTGGAAAAGCCGATGTAATTTCTTCAGTCTTTTATGTATAAACGATTACATTTATTAAGGGTAATTTATTTTATTTTACAGTCGTTTCTAAATTTACAAATGTTTATAATTCATTTTCTAATAAAGTTGCGGATTCTAAGAAAGTCTGTTTCTAGCAGAGTTGAATCGCTTATGTTGATGAATCTTGAGAGATACGTGTATCTATCTTGCTTGTGTGCTTGGCTGTAAGCTAACTATTACCATACAATACTATTATTTACCATATTATAGTAACGTATGGCAAATTATCGTGAGAAAACCCGCATGCTCGAGAAATAAAAAAAAATCGGAAGTTTTTTTAATAAACCCACGGTACATGCCAACATCAGTCCAGAATGACAAACGTTGGCACGCCTCTGGATGCGTTGCCTACCTTTGCAGACTAAGGAACTGATTGGGAAAATGGGGAGGGATGGGAATGAGCTCTGGCATACCTCACTCACTATCGAAACGCGTACTTATATTCGGGAAATACGATAAAGCAGGAAAAAGCAGTACATTTCAAGGTAGTATTCTGTGAGAGAGGAGTAACATGGCTAGCCGAGTGCTCCCAGCGGCGATGGGAATGCAGCATGCACCCTCTCCCTACAATGTATATGTATCTACCAATTCGCACTGGACCCGCGTGGTGATCATAACTCTTCATAACCTCTCAGTAATTAGTAAGTCAGTAACTCAATAAGTCAGTGCGGACGTTATAGCTACAGCACTAGTTATACGTTGCCAATACAAATATAAAACAAACGTTATACAAATACAAGTAACGTAGTTTAATATGAAAAGTAACGTAATTTGTAGTTTAATATGTAAAATCTGATAAAAACACTATACGTTGTAGAAAACCAAATTTTCATGGACTGCACAACAACTTACAAATAAGAAGTAGAGCGATATAAGGAGTAGGACGATATAAGGAGTAGGACGATATAAGGAGATATACAACATTTTATTATCTGTATTTCGTCCTAATAGGATGAAATTTTGTGGGACAAACTATAGAATTAGTCAAAATTTCAAATTAATTTCTATAATATTTTCTTAGGTTTTCGCAATTACTATACATAGCAATTAAACAACTTTGAACGGTTTAAATCGCGTATATTTAATATTATTTATATCCCGACGTTTCGAATTTGCAGTGGACGTGGTCACGGGGTGACTAATTGATTTTATTTGTCACTTGAGTTATTAAGAAATTATTTGAACTACCGTCTGAAATTTTTTTAATCATAACATTCCCTATGCACGCAGTATTCGCTCACGGTGTCCAGAGGTCTTGCAGTATTGCGTTGGCCTTGGGATTTAATTAATTTAATGACTGGATCCCAAGCCGGTGGTACTTGCCAACCATCTTCTCTATTGAAATTTGAGTGTTTCTTGATTTCAATAGCCTCGCGTAACATTCTTGGCATCAACCGGGTCTCTCTAGCGAGGATTTGTGGATTATCGAATCGAATGTAATGGTTGGGTTTGTCCAGAACATGTTCACAAACTGCGGACTTGGTCGAGCGTCTGTCTTCTTCATGTCAACTATGTGTTCTTTTATCCGGATACTGATGCTCCTCTTTGTTTGCCCAATGTATGATAACCCGCATTCACAATCAAGCTTGTAAACACCTGCATCTTGTAGGGAAAGGTAAGGGGTCAAGGAAAGCTAAGGATTTATTGACCTCAGACTCCATAGTAAATTGGATTTTATAGTTGACATTCTAGTCATCAGAAATCCTGACAACTCTCTTGGTCATACTGTGTATAATGTTATGATTAAAAAATTTTCAGACGGTTGTTCAAATAATTTCTTAATAACTCAAGTGACAAATAAAATCAATTAGTCACCCCGTGACCACGTCCACTGCAAAGTATTCGAAACGTCGGGATATAAATAATGTTAAATATACGCGATTTAAACCGTTCAAATTGTTTAATTAATTTCTATAAGATTTTAAACAGTACAAATATCTTGTTTGCACCAATGTTAAAATTAGAGTATGAAATAGTTCAAATACTCATTTTGGTAACAAGTAAGAAAGCTGTCGAGACGATCCTTCAATTCAATTTATTTAATTAATTCTTAACCTAACAACTATACTCGTTATGAACGCTCCAGCGATCTGAGTTTGTACAAACGACGTTACTGGAAGCTTAGTTAACCGTATACAGCATCATAGTATCTACGGAGGTAGCTTATTTATTACTAATTTGTACTCTATAACACATGTATTAAGTGTGAAATTCCAGGGAACGCCGAAAGCAATTTTTAATATTCATACACCGAGACACATCTTGCGTGGAGCGGAGCTCAAAGTAATTTAAAGTCTATTGTCGTATAATTGTATTACGTGCCTGGAATGCTCCGGGACGTAAAGGAATTATATTTCCTAATAAACATGGGCATTAATTACAAGAGACGCTCTGCTAAGTTTGGAAAATATGCAGGAGGCGTGGGTCGTTTTTACCCCCACACCGTAATACGGTTATTTGCATGTTGTACAATTTGCTGCAGTTTTTATTCGGATTTTTTTATAACTTATTATTTTGTAACCTTTGTAGTAAACATCACAATTTCATATGAAAACTTTTTATATACAGAACATGTACATATATGTAATAATAATAGTAGTAAAGCGATGATAGCCTAGGGATATCAATACCTGGCTCAGCGTACCACTGAATTTAACTTATGCAGTCGCAAAAACGCGCTATTATGATGCCGCGATCGAGGGCTGAGAGTCGCTAAAACGCAATGCAGCATCGATATAGTCGCAAAAATGGGAGATTAGGTCGCGATCGGGCGCTGATAATCGCCTACAGAATCAATGCAATCGCAAAATCACCGATCGCCCTTGCTGAAAATATCTGGTCGCTAAGCACAACGCCATCAACCGCGTCTGGTAGCCGCGATCAGTGAGCCTTTGCGCCCTACGTCTAATAAAATAGAATACCAAAGTCCTAATTTTCACACTCGAAAAAATACGTAACAAAATGGAATTGCATACAAAACTTTAAATTTGGGCAGCTCGTACCTTCGCTCGGAAATATTTCGAAATGTTTTGTCTTTACCCGACACTCGGAGCTATTACTACGCAGAGTTTAATTTCCACTCTGTTACGTTTGACCAATATAAAACTAAATGCCGTGTCACATATCAATGTTCAGTTATATGTATATAACATGACTGACAAACACGACTTGTTTGATGTATGAACACAACTATTGAATACCAATCAGACAAGTTTCCTATAACTGAACATTGATATTTAATCCTTTAATTAATTGATATTTACATCTTAATACATTTTTTTAGGTTTTCACAAAACAAAACATAACAGAGTCTTAAAATGTTATTATAACCTTTCTTACAAAATAATAAATACAAACAGTCGGGTATTTTGAGCATTTTGTATATTAAATGTTTTTAATATTTTTATTTTCATTATTTAAGTTAGTTTTATATGTATAATCTAGTAAAATGGTATACTTTTTATTACGGTGTTTGAACACATATCTACCACACAATACGATCAGCTTGTGACTCTCCAGCGTAGAGGGCTCTGCTGTAGCACTCTACAGCGGTGGCCTCTTATTTAAAATCCTCTCTCAAGGATCGTCACCAAACGTGCTCTTCTGCTCTTCTTATCCAACCACAATCGAATTTATTTAAATCTTCATTCGACCCGAACACCAACCCAACTGCCCAGTGTGGTGAAGCATAAATGAACACATAACCTACTTCTTTAAATTGACATTTGAATCTCATTTCTCTGTGGGACCTTTGAATTAAACATGGCCGTCAACACATTTTATACTGAACGAACTACGAGTACATATACTTGTCCGTTACCGACGGTCGGAGAGACAAGCCGCAACTCGCCGAGTGTGAAATTAATGTAAGACACGCTAGAAACTTGGGAACTTTGTCAGCATTTATTGAACCATATGAGAACGTGTTCAAGTTTTACGCTGAGACATGTTTTATAGTGTTTCACATACCTGGTGTGTGTGTTACGTTTCGATGTTTGTTACAGTTCTATATCAGCATATAACGTTCCATTAACAGATATAGAGGGATAGATAGCGTAAATTGTCCGTCGCTGCGTGTCCCAAGTTGGCGCTAATCGTCTACTTCTTGCGCTGCTCATTCAGTCTGTTCCGACCCGTGTCACTACCAAGGCGTTGTTACCAATCGCAAAAATGCCTAATTGTGCTATAATCACTTGTACAAAGTCATTTAAAACCTAAGTAAGTGGAGTGAAGGGAGATGTTTCGTTTCATCTATGAGTAGTTTCTCATCTCTAAAATTTACTCTTGGTCACACGCTTGTTTTTCACACAATATCACGATCTTTTCACGTGTTGTTTATCAAAGTGCATAGTCCCACCAGAGGGCACAGATCTCCGCTTACTAATTAATAGGGGTTAACTATAATAAATTACAGTTTGATATTCTTTAACTCATTGTATTCTATTATATTAAATAATATATGCACACATATTGTTGAATACTTGCTCCATTACCTGGGGGTAGGAAATTATGAGGGTAGGTAGGAACTACCTTCATTAATATTTTGCACTCAACAGAGGTATCAAGTTAGTCGTGGCTCGTAGCCAAACGTTGACAGACGACCGGTAGCTCGTAGTCACACGCTGTCATATACCGACTCGCTCTATATCGCGCCTCCGTGTGTACGTTTCATGGGAGTTCATCATTTGGAAACGTTTTTCACGAACTTTTCCCGTGGGATTGCTCGACACCTGCATTTTACCAGTAAAACCTCTCCAAAGATTTTTCCTCTCCAGAGAGGACGACTCCAATCCAAGAGTTATCTGTACGCCATCCGTACCCGCTCGAACAGGCTCTCATCTGACCTCTGCGGATCACAAGTTTAGTGGAGTCTTTTTCCTATCCTTTGGCAGGCAAGCATTCAATATATTAATGTCCTTCAAATAGGTATTAAGGTCCTTTAGAATTTAAGGTCCTTCTCAGTTTATTAAGGTCCTTCAGGTTTCACAGATATTCATTTGATTTAATCCACTCTTCGTCGTTGTTCGTGGGTGTACTATAAGACCCTAGCAGAATATCAGCGCTGTGGATCATTTCCTTTTCTTCCACAGCTTTATGCTGAGCTAGGTCTTTTGTATAGAATAGATGGAAGATGAGTGGGCGGGCCACATGATGGTAAGTCGTCACCGCCGCCTATGGACACCTGCAATACAAGGGGTATACGGGTGCGTGCCGACCTTGTAAAATCCTGTTCGCTATTCTTTTTGGCGTCACGACACACATTTGCACACTTATTTTTTTGTTGCGCACTTGTTGTTATGTTATTATTAAGCGTTTCCTGTGTTTTTGTGTGTCGTGCTGTGATAAATTAATAAATTTTCTTTCTTTCGTTCTTTCTTCCTAAATAGTTGATTTAATTGAACCAGCCCTCTTAAAACATTCCATAATTTTGGACCACATATTTTTTCACATCCTTATATATAATAAATACATGTAGTATCCTATTTACATATTTATCTAAATAACCACCTACCTACAGGTTAAATAATTGTGTGCATCAGCGCACACCACTGTTACTCCCGTCCATACATCTTCTGTTCCATCTGAAAATCAACGCTGTATGCCGTTTTGTATGGTAGGTATACAGCTTGTGTTGAGACGGGCACACAAGAAACCACGCAGTTTTTTTGCTTAAAATTTTAACTTTTTCATAGTTTGCTGTCTTCAGTGCATTTAAGGTATATTAGATTTAGAAATTAGATTTAGATTTAGAAATAAAATTTTAATGTACGAGTACCTATCTATCTTCAAGCGGTTTGCTTATAGGGTAGTCCAACCTTTCCCGAACCTTAAACAATGGATTCCAATAGTTACCAATCAAACATAAGAAAACGTATCGTCAATTTATCTTAAGACACTTAGATCGGCTAGTAATAAGAACTAAAATAGAATGATTTTGCAACGACATACTTATCACGCGGGAAGTGTCACAATGAATGTTAGGAACAGATAATTGCGCCACACTTGGCGAAATGCGAGTTTTACACCGCACTGAAAGACATTGTTCTTAGGAGAGGGACACACCATTCTGTGAAATGGTCTTACTTTCATTGAGAAACGTAAAAGAAAAGTGAAGGTTTTTGGAAAATGGCTTGTTTTTTATTCATATCTAGGACCGGTGTATGCGTCTATAGAGACTGTCTTTGACTTTGAAAACCAGACAAAAATATGTCTTCAAATTCGCGCGTATATAGTGATAATGTTTGTATAGTGTGCCGTGAACTTAACAAATTCAGTGTGAGCAGAAGAAGTAAGAACTAACAAAACGAGTAGAAAATCCCTTTGTTAAATAACAACGACACCTTCGTCCTTCACCCACCCCTTAACCCACGTGGCCACGTTTCAAGTGACGGGAACGAAATATCGGCTATCCAAAAATAAATCGTGAGTAA
This sequence comes from Sesia apiformis, assembly GCA_914767545.1. Taxonomy (NCBI): domain Eukaryota; kingdom Metazoa; phylum Arthropoda; class Insecta; order Lepidoptera; family Sesiidae; genus Sesia; species Sesia apiformis. The sequence goes on from OU611968.1 coordinate 6,709,762, forward strand.
TCCGTTTACATAACATTTATTAGAATGCCCACTGGTTAATACCTAACGGACGATGGCGATAAACATTTTAAAAGATGTAACTGGATGTAGGCACAGTTTCGACAAATTCTGCCCCGAAACCTGGGCATATTTGCTCACAACTTTTTTTACTGCTGAGCTAGAAAAAAAATGCGTACATCAATAAAAAAATTGTGGTTTTAAACTCATGATCGCATGAAATTAAGGTTAGAATGGATATGAGTACATCCCCATATCACCACTACTGGGATAAATTTCAAAATTAAAAAGTATTCAAATAAAGAAATGCTATTTTACTTATCAACCTTTAAATCTAAAGGCATTTAAATTACAGTAAACCAAAACGAGTGGTTATGCTTTACCTTGTAACACAATTCATGTTTATATGTTTTATTACCTCAGTTTATTTAAAACCAACGTTACTTACCACGTTACCAACTTACGTTACCAACTCTCAATTAGGTTAACCATCTACGTCAACATTCAAGGATACGCTTACAAACATTTTTTTTCACTTTATAATGAAAATACCTACAAGTTAACGTCAAGATTAAACTTTAATTTATCTTCCCTTTTTTGGTATGGTAGCTTTACTTGAAACAGCTTTTGTGGACAAGAGGGGGGGGCGACATGCGGATGCATTGCCGACCTTGCAGAATCATGTTCACAGCTCTCTTGAAGAGGTCCACGTCGTAGTAAAGCGTAAGGACCTCTTCGATCTTTCGAAATCACCGTATAAAGTGTCTTGATGACCGCACTGTACGCAGCACAACCAAGATGGGAAGTTGAAAAAATCTTGTGGTGTTTGAATGAGAAAAGCGTAAATCGTGGCGTGCATTAAGTATGTTTAGAGGGAGGAGATGTCACTCATATTCCATTAATTGCCACAGCTCCATCCCATCCTATCACATGGGGTGTGTAAAAGTATAAGAGAAGTCTTAATCAATTATACTACCTATCTACTGCCTACTCCATCCTGTCCCACCTGTAAGATTTAAAGTTTATATTTACGGGCGTTAAGTTAGCATAATTTGGTCTTTGTAGTACTTTATTTTGTTGGTGTCACTACTTCTGGAAAAAGGAGTGGGCTTTTGTCGCCCATTGCCCTTTATGCCTGACGTTATATGAACTAATAGAAGAAAAAAACTTAGTTTATTTTAGCTATATGATGTTCATCTCTTACCATTTGGAGCATCATCAAGGAACCTCAGCGCCGGTATTATTGAGTCGAGCAAGTAACAATATACAGTTTACAATTTTAGGCAATTCACAGACCATAATACGAGTAGTAATCATACATGATCCAGTCCCATCAATGCGATCAATGCGAGTATAATGCGATAAAGAAGACGCCTTGGCAACAAACTCTCTTACTTTGCCATAAATGTGAAATAAAACAAACACGTCAAGAAAGCTTGATGTACAGCAATCTTCTGTACGTAGCTTTATACCATTTCAGGGCGGCATATTTGTGGTACGGGTACCTTGGTACCACATACGACAATTTATAACGTCTATTAACGACAGCGGGAGTTAAAACGGTACGGACAAAGTACACAGTAGTTACGAATGGGCAGTAGAGAACCGTAGCGCAGCTCTTTAAATGTCTACGCCCGTTGCCTGGTTTGGAACTAGGGTCATCACTATTTTTAAACATGTCTTCTTGTTAATGTGCAAGCAATATTGGTTAGTTTACGAATATGTAGTTATAAATTTATTCATATATAGAGTTCTGATGTAAAAAAAGATTCCTTTCGTGATGACATGGCAATTACATCTAAAGCATACATTTTGCTGTGTTCGTTTCATTATAAATACTATTCCGTTCTTAATATATTCCAATAGAGGTCTGATAAAATATACCTATATTTTAAAAAAATAAGACAAATAATTACGCCGTCTGCTTATAGAAATTTTATTAGGGAAAACGCTTCAATGACGTAACCACCGCTACGAATGGCTCTATGTTTTAATACAAACATTTGTATTACTAATTGCTACCTGATCACTTACAATGTTTCGTACATCGTACAGTATTATTTATGCTTTATGTTATTCGCTGGAATGCGGGTAGAAAGAGACGTTACCGTTTCGCAATTATCGCTACGGTGAAACACAATTTCACTTCTCAAATTCCCACCAAAAACTAGAAGTATTGTTATTTTTTTATTTATCTCAGAACATAAATGACCCATGGATAGGGTTAGTAGGACATTCCGAAACTATATTACTAAGGAACTACCTATTTTTTCATCAATCCCACCCGAAAAAATTTAATGGATAAATCAGTCCTCTCTGCGATTGCTCTCAGAATCCGGTTGGTACTGTCCTACATCCTATGCCATAGGGATAGAAATATATTTTTCATCCCCCTATCTCGGAAAGAGTATTTTGCTCTTCGATATCTGAGTGCAAAAGCCGTTTTTATCCGCTAGAGGATAAAGTAAATTGAATTTAGAACATCGTGTGCACTAAGTTTGTGAATTCAAAACATCATTAAACCTATTTACTTCTACCTCCATGGTGCCGAATTTATCATACAACCTTTTTTAATTTGTTAAAAACTCAGACTCGGAACCTTCTTGGTGTACTTTTCCTATCATAATGTAGTAGTTAATACCTAAACTGAAATAAAAGTATCTTGTGATTGTAAATGTTTTTTTTTTGCATTTAGTCATTTCCTCGCTGAGGTGGGATGAAAATTTACGTGTTGCACTCGAGTGCAAAGATTTTTCACCTCGTGCTCTTTTGATTCCCTCGCTAACGCTCAGGATTCTAATTTTTGAATCACTCGCTGCGCTCGTGATTCAATTTTAGAATCCTTCGCTTGCTCGGTCGTCAAAATTGAGCACGCGGTTAAAAAGCAACTTTGCACTCTTGTATAACAAATAAATCATTTCTGATCACATAAAAATCGTTCTTACACTCGACTGCAAACATTTCTAAGGTACTGCAGAAATGTGGCAGCCCTAACAGCATCCTGATGACATTATTATATTGGACTCGCAGGATATTGTAGCATTCATAGTGTTGAAGGTATTCATAGGTATTCATAGTGTTGAATACCTATGGAAACTATAGAAAGATATGAGATGTACCTTAGAGTAAAGTTAGATATTCAATCAGCAAACATTCCTCCGTGGGTAACATTTTTTCCCGACCTTCGTAATCATTTTTAACATATGTACCAAAAAATGTTTATCACACTATATGGATACATATGGAGTGTATGCTTCTTTTTCTATTCAACAAAAAAGTTGTAAAATACTAGTTTTTGGCAAATAACTCTTTATTTTTTTTCTTTTTACAAAAACTAATGATGTCATTTAAAGGTACGGGAAGTTTTACATTGTAGGAACCTTGCCTACACTGTAATTAATTTAATTAGGCAAGCAAACCCGCCGGCCGATGCTAAATTTGCTCAGGGAATGTACGCGCGGCCGCTTGTAGAAGGCGCTTGCGCAGAGCCGAGCGAGCGGGCGCCGCGCGCAGTCGCTACCCATATCCGACGGCGAATGCATGCGCATTTTTAACTTCTGGTGTTTATAAATTTATATGCCCCTCCGTAAAGTTTCTTCTAGAGGTTAATTTCTAATACTTCCTTTTTCCTATCAGTAATATCCTATGTTCAAAATTCATGCTTGGTCTTGTAAAATCTGAATCGGTATTGTAAATCTTGGCATACATAAATAATGTGTGGTAAATAAGGTGTGGACTTTCACTATTAAAGAAACATAAGTGATCAAGAACCCTGTTCCAACACTTTAACATAAAAAATGTTAATGAATGTTTTTGGTAAAAACAGAACTGTAGACGGTATATTTTTTTGTTAAATGCACGAAAATATAATTCCGCGACAAGTTAGAGCGCCTGTAGAACACGTAGCCGTGCCCGTACCTACTACACTAAATTTGCTATAATTTTCTAAGTAGTTAATGAAATCGAACAGACCAAAATCTACATAAAAGAGGAATACTAACAGATCCCCATATTTTGAGATGAAAAAGAGTATATGAAACTATTTATTTTCTGTTAAAGTTAAACTACAAGGAATTTCGGTTAAGGATCTATCATTGCAACAATTTTCAAAAATGTAATTTAAAACTATAACATTTCACTCTTGAAATGATATATTGAAAAATGCGTGAAGGAAAAAAAATAAAAATATTTTTTTATGTTATACACCAATTTTACTCTCTTTCAACACATCAAGAAAATAATTATTTGTAAATAAAGATATCAAAAATATAGTGCAGATATGTATTGAATGGGTCTTAGAGAGACAGAGGATGAAAGAATATCTACGTGGCGTTTGGAGCCATTGCAGCGGGGCGGAGGAGCTGTGCCGCTCGAAAGCCGGAGCAAGTTATAGGAATTGCTTATGTAGAGTGCGTTTGCGTGTGAGTGTTACTCATACCATTCCGTACCATCAGTCTATGTCCCTCCACTGGTGGATATAGGCACACACGGCTCAGGTTCATAAGGTTCCAATGTGTCAGAATGATCTAGTGATCATGGTACAGTTACCATAGTAACCAATTCACTAAATCGTCCAGTCCCAAAATGTCTAGTGACCCAAAACGACCAGCATCAAAATATAGTCCATTTCCCGTAATGTCCAGCGCCCTAAAATTACTAGTATCAAACAGTCCAATCCTGAAAAATCAAGAATGAGTTCACAAAAAATAATTATTATTTGTCACACTGGGTAGTATGACTATAGAGAAATTAGTTTTCCCGTAGTCACACCATGGTGTCACACTGGTGTCCATCGAGACAAATCAGACGGCACTACGTTACTGGACATTTTAATTCTTTAGACATTTTGGGACTGGATGATTTATGTATTGGTCATTATGGTACAGTAGACATTCTAACACATTGGACCTCATGAACCTGAGCGGCAAACACGATCCTCGGCTCTTCTCATCCAACCACCACCCCACCGGTGAACTTATTAAAGTCGTAGGTTTACCTGGCCAAAGGGCGTCCCACACTGCGCTTCCCGGTACATATTCGAGGACTTATCCACCTCATCGGCCATCGGCCCTGCGGTAAATATGACCTGCCCATTGCCACTTCAACATGACGATTTTACGAGTTGTGTCGGTGACTTTAGTTCTTTGGCGAATGTCTTCGTTTCGTATTCTATAAGTATCTCGCAAAGAAACTCTGACATAGATCACTCCAGAGCTCGTTGAGTGACTTTGAACTAATGGATCACGCCTATCGTTACAGACCACGTTTCGACATCTTATGTCATAACTGGCAAGACGCATTGTTACAAGACTTTCATCTTTAAGCGTTTTGGTTTATGCGACGAGTAGAGCCGACACATAATTCCAGATAGTTCTTTGGCTGACCAAAGAAGAATAGAAAGAAGTAGTGAATTGTTACTCATAGAAATAATTATTTTGAATGTCTAATTTATTGTAATTATGTTTAAATTACTGTGGAAAACTTACAATTACAAATTTTAAGAAGAATTTCGTATCCATTCATATTTTTTTAATGATTTCTTTCGTAACATACGTATTTCTTTCCAACCATATTGGATCATTTCGAATTAAAAAAAATTGACATCTCTTTTCCAGCGACCCCCAAAACCTATATCTTTGAATTTTGAACATATATAGTTTGAAATTCACCAACTTATTTCGTTTTTTATTTTTTTTTTATAAAGGTCAGCCATATTGGTTCAGCCATTTTGAATTATTGATATCATATTCTTTTTCAGCGACCCCCAAAAGCTGTAACACATAATTATAACCACAATATCTTTGAAATTCACCAATTTAATGCGGTTTTTAATTATTTTTCTATAAAAAAATCTATAAATTATTAAAAAACAATGATCTCACAATTTTAAAAAGTAAACTTTTAATTTTTACCTATATAAAAGTGAAATCAGAAGGTTTCAAGTCAATTCCTGGACAGGGTAATTATTCCGAAATAATGCGTATTTCCGTGGTAATTTTACTTTATTATATAGATATGGTTAGAAAGCCTATTGCGGTACGAAAATTTCTGACTCCTTGTAAATAAAATCTCAACGTATGATACTTATTTTGAAAATTAATTCCATTCCATATTCCATGTGGACATTCCATACGTTTTCTTTATATTATTGTGATGAGGACAGGGAAAGTGTGCCTGTAAGAATTTAGAACACGAAACGTAAAGGGTTTTCTTTGAATTACTCGAGATTAGAAGCACCATAATATTAAGGTCTAGCAACTGTTTATTTACAAAAGTACCTATAGAAATGTAAATTTAGGCTAAATGGTACTAGTAGGTAAGCATCCCTCAGATTGAGGTTTGACTGAGGGAACACAGGATTGTAACGAGCATATCTATGAGGTTGTAATAGGCGGTAAGTCTTGAAAAAATGTAGACTAATTAATAAGTTTGAAAGCTAAAATCCGACTACGCAAAATTTTCAAATAAGATGTAGGTTCTTTGGAAAGAGACCTTTTACATATTATATGCTATAGTCTCATGTCACTTATAAATACTATTTCAGTTCGTAAACGTGGGAACAGCCATCCTTCTAGAAGACTTAAAATTTATTTGAAAATCTTGCATAGTCAAGTTTTAGTTTGACTTTTTTATTTTACTTGTAAACATTCAATCAGCACCTCTAGAGGATGCCAGTAGAAAGGGAAACAAGCATTTGACACAAAAATTACACACCAAGGAGTATTTAATTTCACAAAAGTCAAGACTTAGGATACACTAGGCCCAAAGATAATAGTAACGAAACAATATTAAAAAGTATGTAATTAGTAGCTTCTGTAAATTCACTACAGTAACCTCACTCATTACGCCGATAGATGGCAGTACATGGATGACCTAAAACACTGGTTTGGTTTCTTCAAACCAGTGTTAGCTGCGGATCATGACATATATTGCATATTTATGTATGTTAATTGGTCTAAGATTGGATTGTAATATTTTTAAGTCTGTATGAACTTTATGAAAGGCATAATTCAATTTAATTGTTCTATGAATAGTTTTTAATTGTTTTTCTGAAATTATCTTGCTTCAGTATTCGTTGGTGATGAGTAGAAATAAGAAAATTTCGTTGATAGGTAGCTAGATTCTTAATATATTTTTTCAATTTTTCATACCGTTTTCTTCATGACCTTTGACCCTTAATTATTGTAATTTGTATTGCTGTCAATGAACGGACGTTCCGAGCTTGAGCAATCAAATCCCCTCTGCACTATTCACGTATGCTTTTTATATACGATTTTTCCTTTAGTATTGTATAATTTATTGTCGAGTGTTCTTTCTTCATGAATCTGAATAAATCTTTTTTTATTCTCTTTAATTCTTTATGAATTATGTTCTTTATGATTTTGAGCTATCAATACACCATTTGAAACATTTTTTTCCTTATAAAACATTTTATATACATATAAAACATGTATACACATATGAGAGAGTAATAATGCACTGTGTTATATACAGACGAATTGACGAACATGATTAAATTATAAGGGTTTATAGTTGACTGCGAATCTTGGAAAAGAATCGCCTGTATTTTTACTTTACGCTATATATTTACATCCGTATTTGCATAAGACATAGTACAAAACAAACAAGTACCCATTATTTAATAGCAAATATACATTTTAGTGATACTGATTACATTTTAAATAATATTAATGTGTGCATTTTAATAATGTAACGAGGTCGTGGAAACCTTGCATATTCCTCGAAAGACACTTCATTTATTAAACTTTCTGATGGACATTTCACACAATTCACATCCAAACCGGCTGCTCTTACTGGTTTAGCCGTTTGCATTAGCAGCACCCTTTCCTCCTTCACCCTCACACCAATCGCGCCGCATCATCAGCTTCCGTTTGGAGCCTCGCCCGGATCCTAACCCGTATCCAGGTAGGTGCTGCTTATTTTTCATAACTTCTTTATAGTGTTAAGATAGCCAAGCGAGGATGACCGCACCTACTTATCCAGCATTCCATTTCCTATATTCTAATTTGCCGCGCTTTCACTTCCAACAATCACCTTCAAAGTGCATTCTCCTTGCTTCGGTATTTTTTGACGTGATATTCCTTAACTGACAAAGTTATCTCGTTAAATGCACTTGAGCTTGCGGTTCCGACGGCCTAACTTTGTATCTGAAGACCAGATTTTCTAGACCGATGACCAACAACGAAGTATAAGTATGTAGTATCGTTTTTGTTAAGTTTGGGAGCGGCGACAGAGGTCCAGTAATTTTGGTCGGCGTCGGCGTCTCCTATCGCAGAATTTGAGGTACTTAATCATCTTAGTCTCAGTTTAAATGAGTGAGTCAAAAGTGACACTGCAGTTAAGATAGTTGTAAAGTTATCACTTTGTTTATTTAGTTCAATGTTATTTTAACCGTTGAACTTCAAACAAAGGAGCTTATTGGAAAAGCAGTTTCTTTTAAATCTATCAGTTAGTCTACGGCTGTGCCTACAAAAATTTTATTTATTTATTTACTACAAAAATCACAATCTTAAACTGTAATTACGCCTCAAAAAATCAATGACCTGAGCATATGTCTACAGTCCGGTAGGGGTGTTTATGTTATGGCAGTCCTTTTAGACCTGGGCCTGTGCAAGGGCTTACTACTTGAAGTAGACATTATTGTGGAGACAGCGGCCTGAGACTGGACATTGGAGATAATCAATAACATATTTTTTAGAAAATAACAATATGTACATATTACTTTACAAACAAAACACAAAGTACACTTAATTAATTTAACTTTAATCAAATATAAATATGTTGTACAAAATTAATGGCTCTTAACATCTCTTTGTATTGAATAGTTGACGTGTGCGTGTCTGATCAATAATTAGTGAACACTATTCTGTCCTTTCGCTATGTTTATTTTATAATGTCATATTTTGTAGGTAATATTGTGTTTCATATATAATAAAATAAATAAATGTATATATATATATATATATATATATTATAGACTAGTGGGCGCATGAGCAAGCGGTCCCACGTTTCAGGTATTCAGGGGAACGTGGATCGTATAAGATAGAAAAAAGTGTGCATTCTTATATATCTGCGTTGTCGGATGGGCAGCCATTTAAACTGAGAACGATATGAGGATTTATGATCATATTTACGAAGTTTTTTTTTTTTTTTTATAGAGAAGAGGGCGGACGAGCAAAAGCGGTCTCACGTGATGGTAAGTGTTACCGCCGCCCATGGACACCTGCAACACCAGGGGGTATGCGGGCGCGCCGCCGACCTTGCAAAATCCTATTCACAGCTCTCTTGAAGAACCCCATATCGTAGCTTAATGGAAAGGCCTCTTCAGGCAGTTCGTTCCACGACCTACGGGTTCGCGGTATAAAATAATTTTTGGACTGAACAGTGCGCGACACCTCCGTATCGAGGAAATGCGGATGGACCGCACTTCTGTGACGGGAGGTGCGGTTGTAGAAACCCGAGGTGGGAATTATATTAAACAGTTCTTCACAGCATTCCCCATTGTACAGGCGGTAGAACACACAGAGAGACGCAACGTCTCTCCGAATGCTGAGAGATTCTAAACCGCCCGTGAGAGTGGGATCGTCGACAATACGAAAAGCACGTCGTTGGATGGAGTCAAATATATATTATATATAAGTTTCACAAATTATACATATAATTTGTAAAATTCCTACAGCCGCTGTTTGCACTCGACTGGCCACGTTACCCCTATCTCACAGAAGACTACCTTGAAATATACTGCATTTCCTACCTTATCGTATTTCCCCAATGTACATACGTGTTTCGGTAGTGAGTGAGATATGCCAGAGCCCATTCCCATCCTATCCTATCCCTCCACATTTTCTCAACTCTTTCTCCCAATCCATTCCTTAATCTACAAACCTTTATAGATTAAGCGCAATCGGGGGCGTGCCAACTAGTGGTGCCAGATATCCCGCTTTTGGCGGGACGTCCCGTTTTTCAGCCTTGTCAGGACACGTCCAGCCAGCACCCCGAACGGGACGCCCAAAATCACGCTTTTTCATATACATAGCCGACATGGCGCGATAGGTACTTTAAAAATTTAAGAGTCGGCCAGCGAAGGAAGAAGCGCACGAAACGAGCGGGCGGCGGATGATGTGCGAATTGGGCGACCGTGCGACGCGCGGGGGTGAGGCGGGGGAGTTACAAGCGGCAAAATCAAGCTCAAAATTGTGTGTTCTATAAAAAATAATTTATATTTATGTAACGTTAAATAATTAATTTAATATCGTTGATTCCTTACATTGCAACTTCCTTCTGCAAATATATTAATTAATATATTTATGTTGAATTTAATAAGATAAATTTAATAATTGTTTATGTTGATAGTATGAATAAGTAATAGTAGTAAATCTTAAGGTTTGATTGATCTCATTACAGTCTGTGATTTTGAATTAAAGGATTGTAACCTTTGTAACAGGATTGTTGCATTTTTTTTAGGTCCCGATTTTTTCGTCCCAGTCCCGCTTTTTTTCCATTTAAGTCACGATATTTGGAAAAACGGATCTGGCAGCACTAGTGCCAACGTTTGTCATTCTGTACTGGTGTTGGCATGTATCGCGGATGTCTATGGACGACAGTATCCACTTACCATTAAGTGGACTGTATGCTCGGCTGCCACCTTTTTTCTATAAAAAAAAAAACGTCCATATATTAACTATGAGTTTCAACAGATCGAATATGATTTCTGTAGTTTTTCTTATAATGCTGAACCGAAAGCACTTTCAATGCGGCGCTCTGACACAGAATTATCAAATCCATGATTTTACAAACAATACATTTTTACAACAATAGCGCTTCACAAATGTTCACGAAATTACCGGGTCTTGAAGTAGGTACTAATGCGATAAATGACAATTTTACAAATCGCAGAACACTGTACTTTGCGCAATACTTTCCTGCTGTGCAAAAGGTTCTGGTAATGCTGAGCTGAAAGGTTCAATTCTCAGTCGGACACTCATTTGTTTAAAAACAAAAATTTTGGTCGGATGTGGGTGGTTTGTCTTAGTTAGAAGCCGAAGATAAGAATAGCCGAAGACCGTCCGTGGTGCTGAGCCTTGGGGGAAGCCTATATCAAGTAGCACCAAACTGATGGTATAGTATGTTTAAGATACAATGAAACAGGCAAGTAATGTACGTGTACATACTATATTTACGTAAATACCTAACGAGAAACTATGTATTGCAATAACATTTTAAATTTACTCGTAATATTGCACTTGTTTCGCTGGAAAATGATCGTGCTTCAAAGAATCCTGTTCTTAATTTGCTATTCACGGAATTTTTTAAATCTTTGAACACAGACCCTCGACCGTTATGCAAACGTTCCCAAGTAAGTTTGAAACACAACTTCGATAACCAAAACATCTTGTTAATATTTAAGTCTCGCCTCGGCTTTTGTGCCCAAATTTAATAAAAAATCTTTAGGCCTTCTGATCGAAATTCTTGTATTGTCACTAAGCTTGTACCTCCATCTACGACATCTGCTTCCATAAAAAAAGGTCTTTGTACTTTCGGAATACGGTTTACTGGATTCAGGACAGTCTAGGGTTATGCTGACACATTCCACTGTATTATTACGGTCTGTTTCGGTATTGCATGTGTTATCAACAGTTTTACGCGACTCAGCTTCGGGCCGAGGTTAGGATGTTTTTACGGCCTGATTTTGTTCCTTTATTGAAACTTTTCTTCTTGTTACTGTGGCCGTTTGGCTGACGAAAATTGAACGCTTGTGAAATTGGAATGAAGCCCGTTTATTCATTGGGAATTTGAATTTAAAATGATTAAGCATTTCACAAGTCAATTCCTGTAAATTACACAATGAATAGCACTTTGTCCTTTAATTGACTGCATCATGTGCTGTTAATGTTTCGACAAAGTTCATTGACATATTGATATTAACAATATTGATTGATTGATTATAACTTTATAGAAAAGATTTGCTCGTGTTTTAAAATGACTTTTTTATGTTAAATGCCCACTTTGATGAGATCTAAAGTGTATATTACTGTTTTAATAATTGTCACTAGCTCGGCGGTGAGAAGAAAACATCGCGAGAAACCCCGCATGGACTAGAAATAAAAAAATCTGGATTGTGTGTATCCACCAATCCGCACTGGGCCGACGTGGGCCGAGCGATTTACTAGGGAACGCCTATGCCCTATAGTGGGACATTAAAGGGTTGATACATTACATTGTATAATGCACCCCTTTTGTGTTTCTCTGTTTGCCCAAAGGTTGACTGGTAGACAAAATGTCATAAGGCAATAAGTCCGCCTTTTGTACAAAATTTATGTGCAATAAAGCATTAATAACAAAGTAAATAAGTAGGGTACTTGTAAATAGGGTTACTTATAAACAGTCTTTTAATTACTTATGTCTCCCGGTGAGACAAAAATATACCACAGTGTGCCTCCAGCTCAATCCTGTTCTTAGTCGACATTCGTTCATATACCTATCGAATATCAAAAATAATCTGCTTGAATTACAACGAATAGTAAAAAGTACTAAATGAACAGCAAATCAAGATCAACAAAACAATGATTGAATTTATTGTTTGTTTGATTTCTTTTTAAATAACTGAAGTAAGTAAATAATTTTAAATAACTAAGAATATCACTATGTTGACCGACTCCTATTTGTTTATTGTCACTAGCAAAAGTAAACCTAATAATAAGAATAATAAATAATAGGTACGTGTATAGAAGGGAATCTTCTTCGTGTGTGTCCCAAAAGCCGTAAATAAACACCTATTTCCCCCTCAACCCGTAACGTCCCTCTGTCGCCCACGGATTCCGTGAGCGCTGTTAATTATTTAAACATTTATTATATCCGAATACTTATTACGTTAGTTAATAATTAGTTGAAGCGTTTAATTAAGTAAAAACATGAAATGAAACTTTATTAATAGTTTTATAAAAAAGCAAGGCCCTGATTGACGGTTTGTATGATACGATACGAAACTGTAGGCTATTATAGCGACCTTGAACGCGTTCGGCGCGCGAGTTTCATTTCTATATGGTATTTATTATTCTTATGACCTAACACACCTTTAAATTTTCTATCATCGATACTCGTATACTCCACCGTCAATTAAAACACAAATACAGTTACCATACAAATATATATTGTATATTACTACCTCAATTGACCTTGTTTTTAATTCCCTAATAACACAAAATGATAATTATTGTTTTATCGAATATATTTACCGATAACATAAAAATCACAATGCATAATGCATGCTCCATTTATTCAACTTTAGGGTTAAATTCGTAAAACATAATTATGTTTTTATCATTATTTGAACGTCTATAAACACTTGCGATACTTGTTTGAAGTTACCAGGAAAAAGTTACCCTTATCTGGTGTATAACGCGTTGAATTTTGACGTTGCCGAAAATTTATTGGTTACGGGAAAAAATATACTGCTCGAGCCATGTTGTTAGTACAGAAACATTATGTATGGCTTTGAAAGTCATGCCTTCACTGAACTCATACCTACAACATGTAATAATGATTTACATGGTATTCATAAACACTGGAAGTCGGTGTGAAAATAATTTTCATTATTGTGTTTGAAATTAAATAACGAAATATTGCCTTCATAGGCGAGGTTCGGAACGAAGGGATACCAGATTGGATATTCAATATCGCTTTATTGTTGAAGTATTAGAAAATCATTGTAAATATATAAAACATTTATATATCATCATCAAAATTAATAAATACAAGGGCTTTAATGCCCAATGGTACTAAACTTATGTTTCCCTTCACAGTCCGAAATAGGTCCCTTCCAAGGTTAATTAATCATCACACACTGTTTATCGCTTTTCTTATCCAGTCACCAGTGGCGGCATTCTTTACATTGATTACAAAAACGGTATGTTAACTGACGATAAAAGATGGAAATCAAAGTAAAATCTATAAACCATAAACAGAATGCTATTCAAGTAGACCTGCTACACTAGAAGTGGAAATGCTAATTAAGTCAAACGTGCGGTATTTGATGGTAGTTTTCGAGGTTTATTTTAGCGGCCAGAAACAAAACTGGAAGGAGTGACTATTGCCTCAAAGGAGTATTAATGAGTAATGAGTAAATAATGAGTATTCCACTTACAAAAGTCGCTACTTACAAAAGGGTAGTGTATGGTTAGAAGTTTAATAAAAATTTAATAAAATAAACAATTTAATAAATATAGTCTATTTATTTCTAGCGTCCTTTCATCAATAACCAAAATTTCTGCATAAGCAATAACTAGTGCATAATGGTAAAAATAACTCAAGTGTTTGCAAGTGAACTACCCAAATTAGTATTTACTGCAATCAGCCCTTAAAAAGCCGCCACAAGACGTTTTCATTACCACGACGAGGTTCAACTTGTTTATTTTATTTGGTAAAATGATAGCTTTTGCATCATAGAACGATATGAACGAAAACGAACAAGGAACGATATGAGTTCTTTTGTTTCAAGAAGGGGAAGTGGTATCCCCCCCCCCCCATAACTACCCGTTTTTATTCTCTTTCTTTATCTGCGGTAAATCGGGTGGAAAATGAGTTCTAGTAGGTTTTTGAGGTGCTGAATTCGAATCCGGTGTCAAAATTAAGCTACATTTTCTTAATCTCCAGTAATTTCCCCCATTTAAGAGGTGTTTAGTGCAATTTACTGGTGCATAATTGACTTTTCCATGATTGTCTGTCACCAAGTAGGCGTTGAGCACACAGTGTGTAGCCTGGTTGCAGATAGCCGCGATCATAAGCCCGCAAGGATTTGCTTGAGAGTCGCTTGAAACTCTTCACACGGCATCTGACTATTGCGTGACTTGTCAACTGGTCGAATTGAAACCGAGAGTTCAGCCACGGCCAGTCACCTTCAGTCATAGCCAGTCACTAAATCACACGGGTACCATTTTGTAAATATTGACGTACAAGTACGGCAACAATGTTTTAGATAGACCTTGCGATTCGTTGACGTGCAGGAAGTGTTCGATCAGCAACTAACCAGAATTTATTGATTACACGTAGTTGTGAGGACTCAAAAAGCCGATTATTCTGAGTATTGTTCTGATTTCACATTGCGACTTGTTACATTTCTATTCTGCTGCTAAAGTGTGGAGTTAGAGAAACGTACGAAACAACGTAACGGGAAAAGAGAAATCTTTATTGTTGCTAGGTCATGATAAATTGTGGGCAGACGGCGTTTATTAAAACAGGGCAATGAAATTGATGGCCCCATTAATTTGTTGCTCGATTTATTGTAGATTCCTCGGTCAATTACGACGAATTTTGTGTAATTGCCCTGTGACATTTTACAGTTGTTTACCAAAGTGGGCTTGTTAATTATTTTTATGGATTAAGATTTACTTCATTTTAACAGAAAACTGGTGTTATATTTGTTTCACGCCTTCTGTAAAAGCGGGGTGAAGTATTTTAGGAGTGATTATATATAATTCGATGAAGGCAGTTTGATTTTGAAAGTAGGTAAAAATTCAGTAAATAGGACAGTGTGTAGACGCCTATATGCAGATTGTTTTAAAAAAAATATAAGGTGCAATAGCCTAGGGGTATTTATACTCCACATTCGTGTGATCATGGGTTTAAATCCACGGCCCGTACTAACGTCAGTTTCTACTTAATTACGGTTTTTTTTAAATTCTCACTACCTCGTCGGTGAGGGAAAACATCGTGAAGAAACCCGTGCCATAAATAAAAAAAAACTGGAGTATGTGATCCACCAATCCGCATCGGGCCCGCAGGATGGATTATGGCCCGAACCCCCCCCCCCCCCCAAAGATTTACTAGGGAATACCTGTGCCTTGCAGTGTGACGTTATAGGCCGGTGTAAGTACAAGTACAAGTAACAACAATACAAGCAACTCAACGGTTCACTCACGTTGACGTGGGTTTATAAATAGATAGATAAAAGATAGCCTTATAATGGACAAAATATCAGCTCCGCTTGTTTGCTAACAAGAGAATAACCAATATAACTAGTTGCTGAAGGAAATCTCCACATTTCCCATTCCATACAAGTCTGTTTTGACTCCCTTAAACCGAACTAATATGCGGCTAATTCTGTCATCGTTACATCCCATTTATCGCACAATAAACAATTGAATGAATTAGACTTATTTTTATTATATATTGTTAGTTACCATATTATTATTATTATGTTTAGTGGGTGTAAGTTTTTCATAAATAAGTTCATTTTGGTGGAAACTTTGTTGGTGTAATTCAATTTTTATAATTATTTTTTTCAAATTAATGTTCTTAAAACTCAAAAATTTTGGACGTATCTGCGGTCGTCGGTGCGGTCAATCGGATAGTGTGCTCATTTGCCAACTTCTGAATCGCATTGAAAAATGAACTTTCGCATGAATAATATCAGTTAGGTCAAATAAAAGAAGTACGTGCCTACATCAAAAACAAGGCGAAATTTTGAGGAGGTACAAACCGGTAAATAGTTTACCGATAAGGTGAAAAGAGGATCCGGCCTAATGAACCATTTGCCCTCGGAAATTGGGTGAATTTGGGTGGCTGTGAAGCTTAACACAGTTTGCTTCTCGTGTATTGAATAGATACGGAAAATTGTTCTTTTAACACACTTTTATTATTATAACTCGTTATGGAATATTATTTTTCTATTTATTTACTTATTTTTTGTGGGGTGTAAGGGGTCGAAACCTACATCTCTGGGACCCAAGCCAACCTCACCGGCTCGTGGTGCACCCTGCCGACCAACGAACGAGGCTCTGGCGACCCGCCACCACGCACTGGACCAGCGCGGCGGGTTACGGTCCACCCCCCCCCCCCCCCCTATGGCAGCAAAAGTAAAACGGCCCCAAATTCCCGGCGGCTCCAGTCGCAACACCGGCGTGGACGACGGGCGCTGGTCGAGCGCTGGAGCCAGGGGTGCTAAGAATCTCCGGGCGGGATTCCACCGTCGAACGACCAGGGCTCTTAAAACGGATTACCGACGTAGGTTGTCACTGGTGACTTACAACACGCGCACTTTGAGGACAGACGAGAAGATCGCTGAGCTGGAAGAGGAGATAGGCAAGTTGCACTGGGATATATTGGGGTTATCAGAAATCCGAAGAGAGGGGGAGGACACGATAACCCTGAAGTCCGGCAACTTGTTCTATTACCGGGAGGGCGACCAGCAGTCCCAAGGTGGTGTCGGGTTTATCGTCCACAAGTCCCTCGTAAATAATGTTGTAGCCATCACGAGTGTGTCGAGCAGGGTCGCGTACCTTATACTCAGAATATCCAAGAGATATTCGTTGAAGGTCATACAGGTCTACGCACCGACCTCGGCACACCCGGATAGCGAAGTGGAAGCAATGTATGAGGACATTAGTAGAGCCATACGTGCTTCGAAAACACACTACAATATTGTTATGGGGGATTTCAACGCGAAACTGGGCAAAAGAGGCGACGATGAGTTGAGAGTGGGGCAATTTGGATGTGGGCACCGGAACCAGAGGGGCCAGAGGCTGGCCGACTTTCTTGAGAAAGAGGGACTCTTTATGATGAACTCTTTCTTCAAGAAGCCGCCTCATAGGAAGTGGACCTGGATGAGCCCCGACGGTTCCGTTAAAAATGAGATAGACTTCATTATGGCCACAAAGAGACAAATATTCAATGATGTCTCCGTGATCCACAGGGTGAAAACCGGTAGTGATCACCGAATGGTTAGAGGCACATTGAATATAAACGTCAAGTTGGAAAGGTCCCGCCTGATGAAGTCTACGCTCCGACCTACTGCTGCCCACATACAAAACCCCGAAAGCTTTCAGCTTGAATTGTCAAATCGCTTCGATTGCCTAGAGGATTGCGTTGCAGTGGACGATATCAACAACAGGTTGGTAGAAACTGTCCATACGGTGGGGTCTAAATTCTTCAGACATCGTCGAAGAGATAGACCCCAAAAGCTCACCGACCACACCCTCGACCTCTTGGCGGAACGACGTTCGATGGCACTGCAGACTCCTGATGACGCGGAAGCATATCGGCAGCTCAATAGACGGATTCACCAGTCCTTGCGACACGACATCCGTCTCTTTAATACTAATCGTATTAAGGAGACGATAGAGCGGAATAAAGGCTCCAAAGTGTTCGCAAGAGACTTATCTATTGGGCAGAGCCAGTTGACGAAGCTGAAGAGGGAGGACGGCAGTGTCACTTCCGACAAACAAGAGGTACTGAGGGAGATCGAGAGGTTCTATGGACAGTTGTATACCTCGGTCGCTAAACCTGTTGGCAACTTGGCCAAAGACCCAAGAGCCAAGTTAACCCGACACTATACCGAAGACATCCCGGACATCAGCCTGTACGAGATTAGGATGGCCCTCAAACAGTTTAGAAACAACAAGGCGCCGGGTGAAGACGGAATCACTTCAGAGCTTCTGAAAGCGGGTGGAACACCGGTACTGAAAGTCCTTCAGAAGCTCTTTAATTCCGTCTTGCTCGAAGGTATTACGCCGGAGGCATGGAACAGAAGCGTGGTGGTGCTCTTCTTCAAGAAAGGCGACAAGACCTTGTTGAAGAACTATAGGCCCATCTCGCTTCTGAGCCATGTTTATAAGCTGTTTTCGAGGGTTATCACGAATCGTCTCGAGCGCAGGTTTGATGACTTCCAGCCTCCCGAACAAGCCGGTTTCCGAAAAGGCTATAGTACCATAGACCACATCCATACGCTGCGGCAAGTTATACAGAAGACCGAGGAGTATAACTTGTCATTATGCTTAGCGTTTGTGGACTATGAGAAAGCCTTTGATTCGATCGAGACTTGGGCAGTGCTACAGTCCCTCCAGCGGTGCCATATTGACTATCGGTATATCGAAGTGTTGAAGTGTTTGTATAACAACGCCACCATGTCAGTCCGAGTACAGGAAGGGAGCACGGAGCCGATTCCATTGCAGAGGGGTGTGAGACAAGGAGATGTAATCTCTCCGAAGCTCTTCACCAATGCGATGGAAGACGCTTTCAAGCTCCTGGAATGGAAAGGACTCGGCATCAACGTTGATGGCGAATGCATCACTCACCTTCGATTTGCCGACGATATCGTGGTCATGGCAGAATCGCTGGAGGATCTTAGCACAATGCTCGGAGACCTCAATCGAGTTTCCCAACAGGTGGGCCTTAAAATGAACATGGACAAGACGAAAATCATGTCGAATGTCCATGTCGTGCCCACTCCAGTTTCAGTTGGGAGCTCGATTCTCGAAGTTGTTGACGAGTACGTCTACCTAGGCCAAACGGTCCAACTAGGTAGGTCCAACTTCGAGAAAGAGGTCAATCGACGAATCCAACTCGGCTGGTCAGCGTTCGGGAAGCTACGCAGCGTCTTCTCGTCCAAAATACCTCAGTGCTTGAAGACGAAGGTCTTCGACCAGTGTGTGTTGCCAGTGATGACCTACGGCACCGAGACGTGGTCTCTGACTATGGGCCTCATAAATAAGCTCACTGTCGCACAGCGAGCTATGGAGAGGGCTATGCTCGGGGTTTCCCTACGTGATCGAATCAGGAATGAGGAGATCCGTAGACGAACTAAAGTCACCGACATAGCCTCTCGGGTTAGCAAGCTGAAGTGGCAGTGGGCAGGGCACATAGCTCGAAGAACCGATGGCCGATGGGGCAGAAGGGTTCTCGAATGGAGACCACGTACCGGCGGACGAAGCCGAGGACGTCCATCTGCTAGATGGACAGACGACCTCATAAAGGTTGCGGGCACCCGCTGGATGCAGGTCGCTGCCGATAGGTCTAAATGGCGGACAATGGGGGAGGCCTATGTCCAGCAGTGGACGTCCAAGGGCTGAGAAGAGAAGAAGAGAAGACTTATTTTGTAAAATGTAGGTATATTATTGTATTAGATTATTTTATTACACATCCAATGGCTGTCAAGTGTGTATGTAGTAGATCTGGGTCCAGAATTCTTGTTTAGGCGCCATTGGGCTCTCAAGCTTACCATAAACAAAGTTCACAATACTTGCCAATACTTTCACACAAGAGAGACTACAAGACAAGTCTTGTCATATTTAACAAGTCTTATTTTAAACAAAAGGGGGGTTTTAAAACCCCAACAGAACCCGAGATCATTTGGCAGATGTAAACAAAATAATCGTTATTCTTCGCCATCAAAGTGAATTAACCATCTAACCGAAATCCTTAGTTTCGCGCCTCAAGGCTATAAGTAAATTAGTTTTTCCGCGACATTGTCTGCGGCTTACAACCACAATGAAAGCAGGCAACAGTATGTAAACTTCACATTAAATGCTTTAAATGTGCCTCATGCCCACATTGGCGCAATTTACACGAACTTCATTATAGACCGTACAATGCGCGCCTGCAGCCCGCATTCACAACAAAGAAAATACTTTCATTTCATGTACGACTAGGTACATTCTAGAAATTTTGGTAGTGTTGTCAAGTGCTAAAACACAAAATTATCAAAAATCATTAAAGAAATCTGACTATATGATAAATAACATACAATATAATTGTCCATTGTTATATCGATATATGTAGTAATTTCGACGAAATAGCATTGTTGCATTTTATCAAAATCTTCGGAAATATCAACGACGTTCTTCCCCCTTCTTTTACACCATACCAAATGATTTCCAGGAAGAGATTATTTAATCTATATAGACCACCAGTCATCTTTGTAGTAAAACTGATAATGGCAGTAATCTGGTCATAGATCCATGGTAAAGAAACAACGAGCAGACGTCAAAAAATATTTGAAGAATGAGAAAGAAAAACATTTATCACAAAATCTCTACAAATTACATATATGTAAGCTGCATTGGGTGCATGCTACTTCAAATACGTATAATTAAAACGTTGTAATGAAACATTTTTTGTTCAAATGTTCGAACGACCGACAACCCTATTTTAGCATAAATTAGTCTAAAGAGCTCTGAAATTCCCTACTGCTTTTAACTTATTTTGTGGCATTATGCACGAAGGCATAATCTCCTCTCCGACACATAAGCATTGTCTTGATTAAACTACCTCTGAGATCATTCCAACCTTAGCCACGCATCTCAAGGGAAATTACGCTGACGACTCAAGTCTAGCTCTCAATGGAACACCGCCTTTATTTTCCATTTCATTTTTATATGCATCAGAGGGTTTGATTGATGTTATTTCTGTTACTTCCTATTGTGAATACGGTTAAGTTTTCTGTATTTTCCAGCGTTATTGTTTCTCATACCAATTGGGATTCAGGAGTGGCATACGTTAACATACGTAATCACATACCTACGTGAGACGTGTGGTGTAGGCCGGCTATAAAATAGCACCATCTCATCTTTTCCTGTGGGTGTAGTAAAAGGCGACTAAGGGATAACAAACCGCCTACCAGAAGTCCTAAGAAACTACACCGCCTCTAAAAAGTGGACTGGCCTACCCGTTAACGAGGCGTTTTAGAGCCTTTTAATACATACGTCACGCACAAGCCTATATCAAATATCGGTAATGTAATACCGATATTTATGTATAAAACGAATTCTTTTTTCTCCTTTATCCATTGATGTCTAACGCGACATCATTCTCTGGTATTACAAAGATATCGACTAGTTCAGTCTATCAGAGAAAACTGATAATACAACAATAGACCGTCATTTTGGTGACAAGGCCTACGCACAAAAGGGCATGAGGGCACAATTTAGTAAGCTTAATCGGGTCAGGGAATGACCTGATTCTGTGATAGTTATGTTTATCTAAGTAAAATTAGTTGTTACTTTCCTAATACAGCAGAAGAATCAAATTAATTAGAAAGTACGTACGTACGTACGTGTACGTGTCAATTGTACGTGTTTCGGTAGTGAGTGAGATATATCAGAGCCCATTCCCATCCCAGTCTATCCCTCTCCATTTTCACAACTCGTCCCCTAAATCCATTCCCACATCTTCAAAGCCAGGCATACAGGGGGCGTGCAGAACGTCTTTCATTGTGGACTAAAATTGGCGTGTACCGCTATTCTAAAGCTGGTATACCACATTTTCCGTATGATTTAGAAACAAATTGTTCAGAAAAAAGTTATGGAGCTGGAGCCCTATTCAACGGTATATAGTTTGTATGTATTGAGGTCGCACATTTTTTGAAAGGTTTATCTACACCGACCATCAAGTATTTCTGCGAAATTTCGCCAAATGCCACCTATTCTGCCAAATTTCGTTTTAATTCTTAAAAAGTGAGGAAGGCGCATGAACAGCGAATTTAAATTGAACCTATTTATAATACTTATAAATAGGTTTGTGATCGTCTATCTGTGTCTTTTTAGACCCACGACACAGAAAATCCTAGTGTGAGCGTGAAGTCATTTATATGTACGTACATAAGACAGTTCAGGACAACTCTACTGTCTGTGCAGCGTGTGACCGACCGTTTAGGACTAAGTTCGGTATCACCAGCCACATCCGAGCACACGCCAGGAAGTGGAAGGATCGCCATCGTCGAAACCGACGTGGAGGACATCATCATTTACTAATACTTCATGGTTTCACTTACAACTTTCCTTTATACTTACATCTGATGTAGTAGACGAGACAACGTACCGATAAGCGCAGTGTGGCGCGCCCTCCCGTCAGGTGACCCGACTCCGACGACATGACTAAGTTCGCCGACAGTGGCTGGATAAGAAGAGTGAAAGATTGCGTGTGGTGGCGAGCTTTGAGAGAGGATTGTATCCAGAATTAGAGAGAAGGCATGGCATCTAGAATTAGATATGGATATGGAATAAATATTTCTGAACAAATAGGGATAAGATCCACTCGGAATAGTAATAAATATGGTATAGGTATCAATTATTATCCCATGCGGAATCTTGTCGCTTGGGACCGATATCCACTTAATAAGAATCCACTAAAGTGACAAAGATCACAGAAAATTAGAGATAATAATATTAAGGGTTAAGGTATGAAATTGCCCATTTGTACTGAAAAATTAAAACTCGTTTTTTTCTAAAATGTAACATATTTATTAATCAAAATATTTACCCTCATTATCTATACATTGTTGCCATCTAATCGGAAGTTCATTTATGCCTTTGCGATAGAACTCTGGGGATGTAGATTCGACAAACTGTGTGAAAGCATTTTGTACCGCCTCTTGGGAAGAAAATTTTTTACCACGTAGAAAATTGTCCAAATCACGAAAAAAATCGTAGTCCGTTGGAGCAAGGTCTGGCGAGTACGGAGGATGACGTATGGTTTATAACTGCAGCTCCTGTAGAGTTACAACGGTTTCTCGTGCAGGGTGAGGTCTTGCGTTATCATGGAGCAATAATGGTGAAGATCGATTCACGAGTCGGGGCTGTTTCACTGCTAGTTTCGCCATCATTGTTCGAAGTTCGGCACAGTAAACATCTGCTGTTATTGCTTGACCAGACCTGAGAAAGCTATAGTGAATAACACCATGAATAGACCACCAAACAGTTACCATTACCTTTTTATTGGTAAGCTTTGCCTTAGGGCACTGTTGTGGCGTTTGACCTGGGGTCAGCCATTGCATTTTTCGCTTTCGGTTATCGTAAAGAATCCACTTTTCGTCACATGTCACATGTCACAGGCAACGCAAGTTTCAACACGCGTTTCTTTCTGCAGGTCAGTCAAATCATGAGGCACCCATTTTTCATATTTTTTTATCTTATTGATTTGATGCAAATGAGTCAATATTGTAGGTAAGGTAACGTTAAACCATGCCTCTAATTCCTGGGTAGCTTGACTCGGCTCGGCTTCCACCATCTCCTTCAATTCAGCGTTATTCACCTGTGTGGGCGGTCTTCCACGTGGTTCGTTCTTCAAGTCGAAGTTTCCATTACGAAAGCGTTTAAACCAAAAACGCACGGTTCGTTCATTAGCAGTCTCCTCTCCAAACGCAGCATTGATATTGCGAGCCGTTTCTGCCGCGTTAGTTCCGCGTCGGAACTCGTATTCAAAGATTACTCGGATTTTCGAAGTATCCATCTTTCCCGTCTAAGCTGAATAAAAAAAACAATTGAAAGTCGAAAATCGAATGTTGCACATTTTTTAAAACAAGAACCTCATAGGTATCATGTGAAAAAAGTTTCACTCGAAAATCTCACACCATGAAGGTTTTATGTCAATTCAAAGTGTATATTACTATAAAACGGCAATTTCATACTTTAACCCTTATTATTAAAGCCACACTTTTAAATTTTTTGGAAATGTCACAACTGAAAAACTATTTGCGATATAGCCTAGTCAATTGTAGACAGAAAATCACCCAATCTTCCCAAAAATTCCCAGTTAGTTGAATTTTGGCATACACCTTTGTGTAATGGTATTCGTTTGATTAAACAACATATCAAAAATCGACATTGATATTGAGTTTGAGTTTTAAAGATATTCACGATAGTCGCAATTTCTTGCGAAAATCTCGCTTTCTTTGGCTCGGGGGCCAACGAAGGTTATTATAGAAATTGTAGATTGAAAAATTTCCTATAAAAAAATACACATTTTATGTAGTAATAGTTGCAGTGCTGTTTCTTATAGTTTTTATATCTATGAAGAAATAACCCTAATGTTTAAATAAACAAGACTAATTTATTTTGCTTCCCAAAATAAATTCATTGAACCGTACTTAAGACCTTTTATGTTTGCCAGTTGACGAGACGGTCACGACACGATATTGGAAATTACGTTAATCTTCCGTTAGTGAGTCCGCCGCAAAATATCCAACATGGACACAATGGAGGGAAGTTCCTTTCATCTATCGATGTAATAAAGACACACTTTTTACACAAGAGTTATGAGAATGTAACGGAAATATAGAAATAATATCATGTCATAGAATAATATCATACTTGTGATTCTGATAAAACGTATTTCTTAATTAATATAGGAAAATAGACCTTATTATCGATTCTAAATTCCTCTAAATTCCCACATATTGAGACTTTATTTAGTAAAATATTTTTTGCTTTTAACTAAATAAAGTTATTTTACAAAAAAAACAAAGGTTTTATTTGCTTTATCTTCAAAATCAAAAGTCGATAACGTCTCTGACATGATTAGAGACATTTAATCAATAATGGACTTTTGCTGACTATTGAAATTAAGAATTATCATCATTCAGACACGTTAATAAAGTGAAATAATTGGACTTAGACAAATTTAATACGAAAATCGAACAATTCAATACTCTTATTGATGTTATTTTATTAGCAGCTTGTAGAACTTTCATAATAAAGGAAAACAATATCAACATAATCGGAACCATAGTAAAAAAAAAACAAGTAAGTTATCTCCGTAGAAACGATATAGTCACCACGGCTTGCTTGTATGCGTATTGTATGCGCATGGGTATGCGTATGCTTGTATGCGTATGCATATTTATGAGATATTTGCATTGTTGAACTCTTGTAACCTCAATAAATGTTGAACGTAATACTGCCCATTACGTCCCGTGATAGATATCGAGTTCCATGGCCGCGTCCGGCCCGCGCCATATATCCGCTAACTTTACTTACCCGATATGTGCGTTATACGAAAATCAAAGAATTACAACTTATTAGCTTTAAAAGTGCTTGGATTTCAATTCAAACAGGTCCTACTAGTATTCTTGCTAAGACAACTTATGGAGATGTTTTTAAGGAGCTGGTTAACATAATTAAAAATATTACCTTTCCTTCTCTTTAAACTTTGCAATAGACTTATCCACATTAAGACCTAAATCTAGATTATTTTTCAATCAAGTCAATACGCAGTGTAGTATTAATAGATAATACTGATTTTGCCCAATATATGAATATTAATTTTATCTTTCCTATTTCATCTTACAGTTTAAGTACATGACGTGTATTTTTGATGAAGTATTACCTGGCTATACGGCGCTCATGTAACATAAATTACAACACATCGCGTAACCACATTTATATGGAGTCTTTGGATACGCTTAACTCCTTTAATTGAATATTAACAGAAAATATGTATTATTGAAATATTTAATACTTTAAGATTTATGTAATGATGCCTGCTCTTATTGACTTTAACTGATCTATTTGTGTAAAATATTGCACACCTCAAATTGCATACCAAATATTGCAAATTATTTGCACACCTCATACAAATTAATGTGGAAGAGCAGAAAGGTTTAAAAATCTTTGTCAATGAATATCTCAAATCGACCTTAATAAAGTTATATGAGATTGGTGTGACACGGCACAGTTGACGTTCCTAAAATTGATATTTTTATCCCTTATTCAATAACCTGATTCAAGAACCGAAAATGTTGTAGTTTCTGTAATAGGTAGATTTCTCCGAAATCTGCTGAAAAGAATCTCGTTATAACTCTCACTTAAACTCATCTCATTATAACTCTCATTTCTTGGAATCTCATTATAAGAAAATTGATAGATATATTTGAGGTAGCGATTATGCATGGTGATTATTGTTACTACTACAAAAGAAAAGGTTCTAAATTGCGCTCTTTTTCTTAAGTTATTGCTTCTATATAAGTCCCTTGTCTCAGTATTAATAAGATATTTCTACTAATATATCAGATAATTTATATTTATAATTTTTCACAAATAGTCAAAGTCAATCTATTACGCTGTCCCGTCTTGAAAACTTAATTGTGAAACATTTGTAGTGAGTCAATTTAGAACCGAACGAAAACCTTATTCCAAATTTATTCTTTAATAGTTTGTTTTTAAGTTTAGATTAGTTTTTAGATTTAAGTATTTTGTGTTCATTGTACTTATTTTTACTTATATCTTTACCGTCATTTAAGTAATAAATTTTGTTTTACATTCTAATCCGATAATAATCTTCATAATCCGATATTTTTCAAGGCATTTTCAAGTTATAGTGCGCTTGAATGCCACACGCTTCTGTGTAAGCAGTGTAAGCCGTGTGACTCTTCCACCTAAGAACCTACTTGTATTTTTTACTATGCAGAATCAGTAAATAAACAAAGCGCTCTTGGCCTTCTTACCTCCGCCACAATATTTCTCACTACCCACATTAATATTCCGGGCCCACTTTTCTATTTATATGATTTTGGCCACTACGGAGGCTTTCCCATATTTGCCCTTATTTTCCCCGAGGCATAAGTAGAGTGGAAAAAATATATGAAAGACGAAATAGAAAAGGGGCCTTACTATGTGTCCTACTTCCTTGTTAATGAAGTGACAAATAAGTGACAAATCTTTAACATTTAAACTTTCGCGTTTTTGGAAGCACAAGTTAAAACTTTTTTGAGAAACTTACCGATGGCCAGATGATAATACTTATAATAATATTAGGCTCAAACTAATAATCGTGTGAATCAGATAGCATTTCTTCAGTACTCATATGACACTTTTAGCTTATTGACTAAGATTGCATGATTATAAAATTAGACATTCTAAATTATGTCTAATTTTGTTTCTAGTTTTTTATCTTTTTTGCAGATACTTTATATATAGTTACCTCTTTAATGCTATAAACGATCGCTTAAGTACTGATTTGGAAGTTGAGTTGCATAACATGTTGATATGAGGAAGTGGGTGTATGCTGCAATTCCACAGCCTCTGGGTGCACTTGACTGGTCGCGTTACCTGTTTCTCACAGAAGGCTACCATGAAATGTATTGCATTTCCCAGTTAGTCCTATTACCTCAATGTAAGTACGTGTTTCGGTAGTGAGTGAGATATGCCAGAGCCCATTCCATCCCACCCTATCCTATCACCCCTCATTTTCCCAATCCATTATCCAAATACATTCCTAAATTTCCAAAAGTAGACAGTGCATCCGTACCAACATTTGTCTTTCTGGACTGATGTTGGCATGGAGCGCGAATGTCCATGGGCAACAATAAACACTTGCCACCAGATGGACTGTATGCTCGTCTGCCGCATTTTTTCCTCAAAAATTAATCTAACGCTGAATTTTTCATCTACTTTCCAGAGAGAGTTCATGATACCGGAACAAATGGTAGTGTGACAAATCTGATGGTAGCACCTACCCTCGTTTCGCAACGCCTAACACCGTATCCATTCAACCGTGAAGGGATGGCCTATTATTAACTTTGTGACTTTCTTCAGTGAGAAGTCGAGGCAAATCGCTCAGGATTTTCTTTGTATTGTTAGAAATTCCTTTGAGATTTTAGCACGGCGATATTGCAGCTGAGTGCATCCCTGAAATAGAATGCTAGTGATAGAAGTATTGACAATTTTGTGTACAGACAGCTGTACATTTACAACACAACAATACTTTTCTGTTATTATTAATTGAATCTTCCGGGCTACTTGGCCGTTCAGCACTGAACGCAGTCGCCACTGAAGATGTCAACCGCAGTTGTTGACGAGACGTTTGAAAAAAAGAGAAGAGATTCCAGAAGACCTCGGCCAAGTAGCCCGGAAGATTCAATTAATATGGACACCGGCCGAGAAAGCCTACACTCCACTATACTTTTCTGTTAGTTATATGTTTTATAGATTTTGTTCTGGGAAACCAAACTGTGATCCCATATTTGTCTCTTCGTTTCATTATTTTTCCTTTTATAATAATATTTGTAATTAAATCACAGTTAAATTATTCCACTAATCATTTCCATGCAAAAATAACTATCTACTCTGCTCCACTGTATTTGTAAACACTATCCAAAGGCAAGCAGTGGCATCCGCGGATTGGTCAGCATTGCTCAACAATGGCGAGATTTGTTTACCAAATACTCATATAATGTGCCTATCATCAGACGGACTGTTTGTTCCACTACCATTTTAAAATAAAAAAAGCCATAAGGCATTAAGTCCGCCCTTAGTACAGTGTTTGTGTGCAACAGAGTATTAATAAATAATCGATATGGGAATAGACTAGATGACACATCATACGTTTTTATTAAAGAAACCTGAATGGCAACTTTTTGGCGGGGTTGGGGGAGGGGGCTGAAGCAGATGAGGAGGGGTTCATTAGAAAGTCAAATTTAAAAATTAAGTACGTACTACATAATAAGATTATTCCATTTTAAAAACACATATGAATTAAAGAATTCGAGAGCTACCGAACATAGAAAATCTATTATCTAACGTGCCTTGCGTTAGAGTGCTTTAATAACATATCTAGTACGTATTCTCAAATCGATGTAATAAATAAATATTGAAAAAGTAGCAGACACCCAGCTTTAATTGATATGTTCTCCAGACAGAAGCATAGACAGAAAATAAATATAGTTACCAAATATTAAAAATAAAAAAAACATTCACAGCTGTCTTAATTGCATTTAAATTGTTCCTCAGAAAGTTATAAAGGGCGTGTCTGGCGGAAAGTCACTTACTCTGTCCGCCATCCGTAACCGTATATTTCTACTGATGGATACAAATATTCAAAACACTATCTGTTTTTGTTACTGTGTTTACGTTTTGATACCAAATCAGCCGTCGCCATCATAGATTGAGACAAGCCCACGACACCAACCTGACATGACATGGTTATGAAATCACATATAATCCTTATTGACATAAATACCTTCATATACTTATTTATTCAGACTGAAAACGATGTCAGCAGACTGTTTTGTAGGATCGTCAACCTTGGCGCCCATGTTTCGTTAAAAACATTGTAATAAAATTAGGTATGTATTAGGTGCTTACCTATGAAATGACCGATTTGTATGAGAAACTGATTTTGTTTTTTGTTATAAAAATATTTATTATGTTAGTCGAAATATTAACTCATATTATCTCGACACTTTCGCCACCTCACGGGCGGTTGATTGATGCCACTCATGTAAAAGTCTCGTGGTGTAAATGAATGTAATAATTCATTGATACCCATCAATGAATTATTCAAAATACCTAATCACAGCTACTTCAGAATCAAATTTTTTTCCTTGCAAATATTGTCCAAATTTCTAAAGAAATGGGGATCTGTCGGGGCAAGGTCCGGTGAGTATAGTGGGTGAGGGAGAGTCTCCACGTCCAGCTCTTGAAATTTTAAAACTGTGTTTGAGAAGTACCTAATTATTCTCGTATATATTGAGTGTGTTGTTCAAATTTGATTCTTATGATAAGGTACCTAGCATTCTTGTGGCACTACCTAGCTGGATAGAAAGGCTTTGATGCGTTGCGGCCAGCCCTAGCACGCCAGTGCTGTGCTGTGGACCAGCTGCTTTCAAAGGTCATTAAAAAAACCAAGCACACTTGGATCCTACTGACCCGGTGACCGTCTTGACACCGAGACATTGAAGATATTGGGAAGATCTTGGCGCTACTTTATTTCTTGTAAACAATTGGTGATAATTAATAATAATTATTAATAATTGGTACAATATAAAGGTATTTTTTATATACAATATATACACAAAAATAATTTCGTGATATCTATTTTACGTATATTTTTTTATATATGGACTATGTTATCTGAACAAACTGAATTTTTTACCCGTACGAGAACACCGTAATAATTTTCAATCGACACCGTAAATATGTTATATACTCTGACAGTAAAAGGTTCATGAATAAGAATGTAATGGAACTTTTATACAACCTTCCTTATAGATAGTGTAATATTCCGAAAAATCGCGTTTCATTTTTATGTATGACTTTTTGCTTGCGTCTTGTTCGGATATTTATATTGAAAATTGACTGACTCCAAATTACAGATTTATTTATATGCAGATTTTCTCATTGTCAGCTTGCTTCGACTGAACACGGGATATCCTCTCCTGGTAGTAATTCTCCTCAGTCATTTATTTTTTCTGAACCACACTTGATTTATTACCATTAAGACAATTGTTGCCATTTACATGAGGGCCTATAGCTATAATATTTATGTAATATATAGTTAATAACAGTCCATTGAGCAAAGCAAAAAGAAAATTAACAAATCGATACAGTTCAATATTTTAAGTTAGTATGTAAATAAACTATTTAATTATATTTGATTCATTTATTTATTTATTATGCTCCTCTCTGATTGTCTGTCTGTCTCTATGTATGTTTTCTGATAAGATACGGACAATAATGCTGCTAATAAATAAGGTAAATATTGTTGGAGATCATTTAAAAGAGAGCAGTCTTGAATGATATATTTGGGAAGTTGAGACTTCGAATCGAGACACCAAATGCTTTTCCAATCATTTCCAATCTTTATTCTAATATTCCCGTTATATATTTTCCTCTGAAATGTTTTTTGCCGCTTTAAACCTCATTTTCGAGGCGCCTAATATAAAAATCAGTGCCACGTACATTTTTATTGCGAGACACAGGAGCCTTTATGAAAATTTATCCTTTTATATTGAGTTTTACCGCTTCCCGCGGTCGTTTCGAACCCATAAACTGTTGTCGGCCGGGGCAATAGCGGGAAATAAATATGACCAGTAAACTACCTGTACCTAAACGCGCGAAATTCATAAAACACACACTAACGCAGCACGAACGCACACAGCACGCGTCACGAGAATCTATAACCCTATAAATGAATTTTATTTATGGAAATTAACCTATTATCCTTTGTATTAGTATTGGACCAAGCTGCGCTTGACTGGTCAATAACCGTTACGATAAAATAACGTCAAATAAAGTACCTAATACTTATGACAAACGTATAAAAATAATAGAATCTTAAGTTATTACGTTATTACTTAAGTATAGACGGCGCATTCCGAAGCGTGCCAACGTTTATCATTTTTGACTAAAGCCGGCATGTATTGCGAATGTTATGCGAAAGCAACAGTATCCATTTATTTCTAGGTATATAGTCTGCTCGTTTTCCACCTCCTTTTTACTAAAAAGATTTCGATATATCGGGTTTTGAATTAAATATTTCGTCAACATAAAAATGATGCTACTATAGCATATTGCGGACACGGTAAAACATCTCAACATCCAAACCGCACCGAATCTCGCGTTCGAATGTAGATAACATACCGCTTTACGGTGTTATTAGGCATTCGTATGACGTTGAAGGCGATTTATATGAAAACTTGGACTTTAACAACGACCATTTGATTTTGTTATCCAGTTTTGCTTTACTTCCGGTTAGGCGAACATTCCTTTGTTCACGATAACCATTATTGTCTTTGTGCTCTGTTGGATTATATAAATTTTCGACTGTTAATTTAAGTTTAATGAATTTGTGGAATGTTTACGACAATTTAATCGAGAATGTTCTGTTATGCTTAGAATTTTGAAAAGGAAGGGGAGAATTTGTAATGGGTATTTAAGTGACACGTTTTGTAACGAAGATGTCTCTTAACAGATACAATATTTTCTAGTAATTAATTGCGACATTATCGAAGAAAAGGGACCTTATTGTCGTTCTTATTGTAGTCACTTATTGTACTCACCCGGATATTAAGACTTAATTAAATCTTAAATTATTTAAAAAATATAAAACCTAGCTGCGTCCAACTACTATATGAACACACGGATACATTGAAATTAATGAAACAAGTAAGTTTGCATATTTACTGGATACAGTGCGTTGTTTGCGCAGACGGTAGAGGGGTTATTTAGGCAATGAATACGACCACTCCTGACTTCAGCAATTTATTTATGATTAATTGTGGTATATATATGTAAAAAAAAACCTAATAAGGTGTATTTCATGGGATATTGATGAATATAAGCGGCACTGCACTGAAGGCTTTCCCGAATTGTAATATGCACGCTTTATGGATCAAAAACTAGACAGCAGAATGAATCAAAAAGCAATCGAATCAAAGATTTTGAAGCAGATTTGAATTTAGGTTATTCATTAGCAGCCAGTTGTTATAATCCAGTTGCAAGAAATTAGGAAAGGTACTAACTGGTTTGTTTGTTTTGTTTTATGAATTATTTTACTATTTTGACAATTTAGTATCAGACTCAAAGCAGTGGGAATCGGATTTATTGGAACGAAGTTCCTTTACGCGGCTTGCGGTAGGTGTGATTCGAGAGAAAATGTAACGTCACGTACGATTTTTACCCCTTCCATACGCCTTTCTCTTTCTCTGTGTGTGTGTGCGTGCGAGTATCGAGAGCGACACTCAAGGTGAATAACAGACGCGCAGACTAGTGTGCGGCCGGTTGTATAACCTAGATTTTTGATTTTTGATTTGATTCCTTATTTTAAATTATTTGCATTGAAAATATGATACAAAATGAAAAAAAAATATATGAACTATACGGATTTTATCTCGAAGTACATTCGGAGTTTAAAAGAACATGCGTGAGGATCTTCGTTTCTGACGGGGGGAGGGGTCCCCTGACCGTTTTTTATTCTGTAAACCTATTCGTGTGCTGCAATCGGCTAGTAAAAATAACATGTATTTTTTGCTTTATTTTTAAAATCAAGTTTTTCCGCTTTGTGCATCTAGATGTAATAAAGCTTGTCTTCAAGTACATGTTTAGTCGGTGTAAAAAAACTTGTTTTGTTGGTCTTGGTTTTGTTGTTCTGTGACCCCTTCCCGTTCTGTGATTTCCGCAGCAACCCTTCACATCTTCAAATCCATCATTTTTTCTCCAAACGTAGATAGGGCATCCGGGGGCGAGCCAACAGTATCCACTTACCACTTGGTTGACTGTATGCTCGTCTGCCACCTTCGTACTCTCAGATAATGTCATAAATGTACAAAATAAGTGGCTCGTGAAAACACGGGAAGCGAATTAAGGGGGCATGCCGCATGACAGTCTAGCTGGTAGGCCTCTATATGACCTGGCTTTGCCCTCCGCACTTCTGGATTGATGTTGGCATGTATCACGGAAGACCGTAGGCAAGTACTGCATGCTCGTGCAGAACAGAGCAGAAATGTTTCCAAAAACTTTTTTTTTCTTATTTTTAAAAAGTATACTGTTCCACTGTACAGTAATCACGAAAGTAATCCATACACGATTGGTGGATATAATAAGGGTTAAAGTATGAAATTGCCGTTTTATAGTAATAGATACTTTGAATTGACATAAAACCTTCATGGTGTGAGATTTTCGAGTGAAACTTATTTCACATGATACCTCATAAGGTTCTTGTTTTAAAAATGTGCAACATTCGATTTTCGACTTTCAATTGTTTTTTTTTAATCAGCTTAGACGGGAAAGATGGATACTTCGAAAATCCGAGTAATCTTTGAATACGAGTTCCGACGCGGAACTAACGCGGCAGAAACGGCTCGCAATATCAATGCTGCGTTTGGAGAGGAGACTGCTAATGAACGAACCGTGCGTTTTTGGTTTAAATGCTTTCGTAATGGAAACTTCGACTTGAAGAACGAACCACGTGGAAGACCGCCCACACAGGTGAATAACGCTGTATTGAAGGAGATGGTGGAAGCCGATCCTAGTCAAACTACCCAGGAATTAGCGGCATGGTTTAACGTTACCTTACCTACAATATTGACTCATTTGCATCAAATCAATAAGATAAAAAAATATGAAAAATGGGTGCCTCATGATTTGACTGATCTGCAGAAAGAAACGCGTGTTGAAACTTGCGTTGCGTTGTTGAATCGGTACAGAAATGAAGGAATATTGGATGGAATTGTGACATGTGACGAAAAGTGGATTCTTTACGATAACCGAAAGCGAAAAATGCAATGACTGACCCCAGGTCAAACGCCGCAATAGTGCCCTAAGGCAAAGCTTAACAATAAAAAGGTAATGGTAACTGTTTGGTGGTCTATTCATGGTGTTATTCACTATAGCTTTCTCAGGTCTGGTCAAGCAATAACAGCAGATGTTTACTGTGCCGAACTTCGAACAATGATGGCGAAACTAGCAGTGAAACAGCCCCGACTCGTGAATCGATCTTCACCATTATTGATTCATGATAACGCAAGACCTCACACTGCACGAGAAACCGTTGTAACTCTACAGGAGCTGCAGTTAGTAACCATACGTCATCCTCCGTACCGCCAGACCTTGCTCCAACGGCCTACCATTTTTTTCGTGATTTAGACAATTTTCTACGTGATAAAAAATTTTCTTCCCAAGAGGCAGTACAAAATGCTTTCACACAGTTTGTCGAATCTACATCCCCAGAGTTCTATCGCAATGGCATAAATGAACTTCCGATTAGATGGCAACACTGTATAGATAACGAGGGTAAATATTTTGATTAAATAAATATGTTACATTTTAGAAAAAAACTATTTTTAATTTTTCAGTACAAATCGGCAAAATCATACTTTAACCCCTAATACTAGCTCCACGCTTATTTTTTTAATTCTCGGTGCGTGCGGATTCCTTCGCGATGTTTTTCCTTTAGCGAGTTAGTGATAATAATAATTTGAACATGACAGTATAATAAATGATTTTAATCTATCAAGCTTTATTACCTTTTACCTTCAATTTATTTCCGTTTCTATTTGGCCAAGTCAATTTAATAATTAATTGATGACGTATTTTGTCACAAAAGCATTAGGTAGTAGGTACATAGTAAAAACTGGCCGCGTGGTGTAGGCAGACTATAAAATAGCAGTAGGTACCTCACCTCTTCCTGAGGGTGTAATAAAAGGCCACTAAGAGTAAACCCACTAACCCGCTGGGCTACCATTGCGTTTTGAGGTCATACATCCCTCATGTACCAGACAATGTGCATGAAGAGGACCATGTCTAGCAGTGGACACCAAATGAGCTGGTTACATCTTTCGTACGTGTTTCGGTAGTGAGTGAGATGTGCCAGAGCCCATTCCCATCCTATCCTTTCTCATTTTCCCAACACTTTCTCCAAATCCATTCTTATATTTCCAAATTCTTATATTTATACATCCGGCGGCGTGCCAACGTTTGTCGTTTTGGACTAATGTTGGCATGTATTGCGGAAGTCTATGGGCGACAGTATCTACCATCAGTTAGACTGTATGCTCGACTGCCGAATTCGTACATAGAAAAAACATTAAGAATATATATTGAGATAACCCCCGAAGATAGACGAACAGACCATTAATTCTTCATTTTATGTTCTTCATTTTTTCTGTTTATGTGTAATTTGTTTGTTTCTACCTTTTACTGTGTATTGTGGAGTTTGAATAAAGTCGACTTTGTCTAAATGGCCGAATGAACATATAAAACCTTTATTCGGAATTTCTATTTTAACAGAACAAAAAGCTACAATATAATAGAGAGAGTGACGCTATCATTCTGTACCTACCTATTTGTAGCTCGACATTGTAATTTGTCTTTTCAATATATTTTGAACGAGCGATCTACTTTACATACCTAATACATTGACATATTAATATTCAACACAAATTGACATATTAATTTTTTTGTTGCAAGTTGTAGATAACATTAAACTTTAACATTAAACAGTGCTATGGTAAACAAAGGAGCAATTATTCATGTTTTTTAAAAAGATTTAAGGTTTTTCTAAACATTCTAAACTAAAATATATATTTCCTTGCCCGTCAATAAAAATTGTTTATTTGTAACATATAATTATTATTATAGAAATACATACACATGCTACATAAAATATTAAATTATAATATTACATATTTAAATTATACGATATATTTATGGTGGAATTATTAATTGTCTTCCTAATTAATAATTATTATTTATTTATTACTTGTCTTATGTTTTTTTATTATGTTTTTAAAAGTTTGTCCATAGATATATTCATATTTCTTCTTCAAACCATTATCAAATTACGAAGAAATTGAAATTACACGTTTCGCTTCCCTTTATCTTGGAGAGAAAGTGACTGTCTCAAAAGACCGGAGAAGCTCGACGTCAGAGAAATGGGAATGCAATTCATCATCCTTTATACAACGTCAGCCTCGTCAGTCATTTCGGCCGACACGAAAGCCAAGTTCTTAAGAATGGCATGAAGCCTATAAAGGGGTATACAGACATCGTGGGTCATGTACTGATTGCTTTAGATACACTTCTCACAATTTGCAGACCTGAGATGCAAATAATCGTATCGGACCTAATTTACGGCTCTAACGATGCTCAGTGCGAATTAAGAATGGTCCACGCCATTCTAGAAGATATGTAAAAATAAAAAGCTGGACCCTTTTGACTCCACCTAACGACGTGCTGTCCAAATTGTCAACGATCCCTCTCTCCCAGGTGGTCTAGAATCGCTCAGCATCCGATGAGATGTTGCGTCTCATGTTGCGTCAACGCAGAAGCGTTTTCTACCGCTTATGTAATGGAGAATGTCCTGAAGAACTGTTCAATTTGATGCCAACTTCGGGTTTTTACCATCGCAACGCTCGTCATCGTCAATTCATCCGCACTTCCTTGACATAGAGTCGCTGCGTACAGTGCAGTCAAAAAGACACTCACTTCAAAAAGGCACTTGCAGGTGTCTATGGGCGACGGTGACCACTTACCATCGTGTGGTTCGCCTGCTCGTCCGCCATCTATGAAAAAAAATCTGATTGACTAGTAGAAAATGCCGTAAAGCATAAAATTTGCCATTTGTTCAAATTACTTGTGCAATCAAGTTTAGATAAATAAATTACTGCACGTGGCACCTAGCTCTGTGTCCTAATTCTATAATCCTAATCCTAATCCTTGTCCTAATCCTAATGTGTCCTATGATTGACACATGTAACATGTTATACATTAATTAGGTTAGGATTTAAATTAATTGATTCAATCTTAAATTAATTATAATTTAATTAAATTTAGAACATTTGTTTTCTTTTGCAATCTACATACGTTTATTTTTTTTATACATATGTCATCATTTATACATATACACATTTGCCACATCGGAAATAATCATGTGAAAATGTATATGTATATATTATTTTCAAGTGTTATTATGCCATTAAATTTACTAGATTCTCTGTAGTTTACGTACTTATGACAGGTTTTGTAGTTAAGGTGCTATAAAAATCTAGTCTAATATGCCTTTGCCCTTTGAAGATGTGATCTGATGAGTTTTTTTTCGCGTCAAGTGCCTCAGCCTGAGGCAAGCATTACAGCCGCACGGCTCGCGATGTCTGTACACAACTTAAAGAACTTCCTCAGCTTCAAAGTCTGAGATAAATTAATATTCTCCTTTAGAATTTTTACGGCAAAGCCGTGATTATTTGTAAAGATTTTCTCTTGCACGAAACGAAATGATAATTTGTTGAAGATGAATTTGCTTGTCCCTTTTGCCGTTTTAATTTTTTATCATTACTTTTATTATTATTTGGAACTTTCTAAGATTCTACGATTCATAACTAGAGTTCGAGTGTTTCAAATCCAAAAATAATAACTGTTAAATTAAAATGTGATAAGTCTTGAACTCTTGATTTACTTAACTTATTGAATGAAATAATATACGTAATTAATATATTTTATGTTATGTTATTTTCCATTGTGTTATTATAATATTGTGATCATATTATTGTTGTACCTATAAGTAAATAAAATAACAAAAATTTAAGGCCAAATACAATCTCCTCAGCATTAAATAACATTATCATGTTATTCAAAAGGCGGCTAGATGACATCAACAGCAAATAGAACGTCGTAGAACAAACCTGTAGTTTCAGATTAAGCATCGATATCCATATAATATAATCACTATAATTAATAATCACTATAATTTAATGCTTAGGTATATGAACGCAGAAAAGTTTGTAGTTATTGGTATATTCGATTAGCCAATGCTTTGTCTTTTTAATGACGTCAGTGACGGTAAATAATTTGTCATCATGTAAAATACCACTTCGATATTAGTATAACGTCCCACTCTAGGCCTAGAAAAGTTGAATCACTAGAACGTTTCGGGCCATAATCTGAGGCACAGTGCTGATTGTTGAACACACATGCTTTTGCACGATGTTTTCCTTCACTGTTGAGCTAGAAATAATACAAAAATCCGCAATTAAGTTGAAATAAGGGATTTGAACTCTCAACCTCACGAACGAGAGTGAAGATACTACTCTGAGTATGACCACACTGCCACCTCATTGCCGTTTATTTCACAAAATCTACAAATGATTTAGAAAAGTGGCCTAAATGTTTAATAAGTAACCTTATAAATATCATAACTAAATACCTCTTCACTGTTGGATATAGGCCTCTCCCAAGACTCGCCCGCTCTCACGCTCTTAAGCCCTTTTCATCGAATCACTACTGGCAAACTTTCTTGTACTTGAAACTTGAAACTTGAAAACTATTCCACTCCATCGGTTGCCGGTCCTGCGGCAGATATGGCCTGCCCATTGCTACTTCAATAACGTTATTATATTAGGTCTCTAAGTATTTTCCCCAAAGCAATCTAGAATAAAAGCCACACCACGTACCTAACATTTGACATTTCTAATGCTTCCAGCATTAACATATAAAAGTAATAAAACTAAAAGGAGAGATTTCCATTTCAATATATACCACTATTTGTCTTTCACGGAAGCCCTTCAACCCTTTTCCTGCTTAGATTACTTTCCTCTATATGTTTTTTGTTTGTTAGTGATTGTGGGTATCCTTTCCTGCTCATCTTCAGATGCTTTTAATTGGTTTACAAACCCATTAATGGAGATTGGAAATTGATTAAGTAAATAAATTGATAATTAAGTAAGTAAATTTTAATTAATACCCGAACGTATAAAAAAAATTTTGGAAACAAAGGAAAAATATAGTTATACATATTTTTTTACTACATTTCCACTAGTTCAATGGATCAATTCAATCATTCAATTGGTGAGACTTTTTTTCACAGTACATAGTTCAATTAAAGCCGTTTTGTGTTACCAATTGAACTACTGGTAGTGGTGATTGAACCGGTCAATTGAACTAATGTACGTCTCGTAACTTTAATAACTGTAGGGGCAAATATAGTTAACATTACTTACTGTGGCTGATCCAGCTACTGGACCAGTGTTGTGGATAATAATAATAATGTTGTGGATAATATGGTGGCGCAAGAAAGAACTAGATTTTGGTTAGTCGATTG
This sequence comes from Sesia apiformis, assembly GCA_914767545.1. Taxonomy (NCBI): domain Eukaryota; kingdom Metazoa; phylum Arthropoda; class Insecta; order Lepidoptera; family Sesiidae; genus Sesia; species Sesia apiformis. The sequence goes on from OU611968.1 coordinate 6,749,638, forward strand.
TCCAAAGATAAATTGAAAGACAAATTGTCCGTATGGTGATTACGGTCGACGACTGAGGCGGCGCGGCCGCAGCGCTTCCCTGCCGGGCTTGTATAGATGTTGCACGTAGGTAGATGTATAAAACATATACCTACGAGTATGATATAAAGTCACTGCGCACACCGTCGAATAATCGTTATATAAAATTTAAAATATGTAGAAACTAGAATATCTATTACAGATTTCAGATTGCAACAGCCAAGTATTGATTGCAAAATTACAATCTAAATATATAAACATTACTATATTATTTCTTGTGGAATAATACCACGGTGCTTGAAGACGAAATTCTTCAATGACACAAGGTGCTGAAATATGGCCTCTGAGATCTGATCCATTCACTATTTGAATATCCTTATCATCTTAATTTTCTTTAGGTCTCAGGACTAAATAAGGCGCTTTAATTAGGACTAAATTAGACTAATTTACTAAAAAAAAAGTAATAAAGTACATATATGACCTGAATATTTCATCTTCGTCATGTCTTTATCGTAAAACGATTTACTTTTATTTTATTTTCAAGAACTTCTGTATTGTTATTGAATAACATACAACATATTTCAAATATAAGTGCGTGTTTTTTATATAAAGTCCCTGGCGTTGATACTTGGATAGAAATAAAGGTAAATGCATAAATATTTGTATTTTTTATTAAATCCATTTTTTTACAAAGAAACTATTCACATGAAAATCGTTACAGATATACTTCTTGATATTAACAGTTGACAAATAGATTCAGATAAAAGATGTCAGACATCAGCATCATTGCTATAAGTAATTAATATTTACAAAAATGTACAAATTATACATTATATACATTATATATATATATATACATAATATATATACATATATATTATTACTTATATATATATATATATATATATATATATATATACTTATATATATATACACCTACTCCTATTTAATAGTAGAAAATTAAATTCGACAAGTTTTTGTTATTACATGATAGGTATATTTTGAAAGACATGTTTTAATATAAAAAAGTATGTATTGTAATTCACAGCCGGAAATAAAATGAAAGTTATAATAGACCTTAGGAGAGAACAACATAAAATTGACATTCGTTTGTATCAAATCATACGCATTGTTTTTTCTATGTACATGTTTATTTATTTAACTCAATGTAAATATGTGCTCAGAATGTTTATTAGATATATTTTACATTTTTTTCTCATTGACATGTTCACATAAGTACATCCTACGTGTTAACATGTTCAAGCATTTCAGGCAATGCGTTATAGGCTACCATGTTGCCGAAACCGCCTTTAGGCTCCTTTTTGGTTACAATAGCAACTATTTCATCTTCAGCAATAGATGGAGGGAATTCCTCACTCGCCTCCATCGCTGCTGGTATATCATCTACACTAAGAACTACTTCTCTATTGTCAATTTCGATTCTATTACGTTCTACTAAAGAATTGTCTTCCATTATACTATACAGATTCTCTGACTTACCTTTACTGTACATATGTCAGGAATTCATATAGAATGGATCATTTAAATTGACCTCGTCATTGACTGTATTACCTTTCTGTGACCACTCTTTTTGTTGGTGTTTTATCCTATAAATTATTTCGTCATGAATGACACCGAAACACATCGCAGTTAACGCTAATCCTGTCAGTGTATATCCTGAGCAAAACCATAAAGTAACTGAATTTATACTATAATATCTAACACCGTGGATGGTAGTGTAATTCATGCCAGGAATTATATTACCGAATCCAATAGTACTTAGTGCCATAAAACAAAAATAAAATCCATCCACGATGCCCATATTGTCTAACTTAAAGAGAACTATAGCTCCGATAGTAATGTAAATAAATATGGCGCCGAGACATAGTAATACAGGGGCTAGTATACTTAAACCATGCATAGATAATTTGGAATCAGTGTCAGGCCAACTAATAACATCATCTTTAGCGGTGCTTGTTGTCGGCCTTTCTGATATGGATGAGTCTTTTTGACTATCAGGTTTTAATACATAACACTCTTCTGTTGGAGTCTTGCTGGTGTTCTGACTGTTAAGTATTTCTTCTTGCTGTCTCTTAAGTTTCATTCTTCGTTCCTTCTCCGCCATCCGTCGCTCGTCATAGCAGCAGTAGCCGCAATTCGAGCAAAGACAACAGCATAATGCTCGACTGAAGACGCTTCGAGCCATTTTAGATAACAACGAGCCCACACTTGATAGGTATACAAGTGTGAGTGGAATCCCAATCAAGGCGTAAAGGATCGTGACACCCTTACCGAGGATGGTTCTTGGTGCGATGTTGCCATAACCTGTAATATAAATGATTGATATATGAAATGATAATGTTCATATTACTCGTAGAAGAAATTTAAACGGTGTTAAGGGTGTAACCGATCTATTCTCAAAGCCTAAAATAATATAATCTACTCATAATTTTGAGTTAATAGAATACAAGTTTACGTATTATTTTGTAACAATATCAATTTGAGCTTTGTATTTAGCTAATTTGTATAAAAATTGTGCAAGAACGGAAAATAAAATTCTAACAAAAAAGACTCTTAAAGTTTTCACGTCAATAAACACAGAATCATGAGCATAATCTATGGTTTCAGGCTTCAGGTAGTATATTGGACACTACTATATACTATATATGCTCAAATATTTGAGCAAATATTCTTACCTATGGTAGTTAAAACAGTTAATGAGTAGAAAAATGCCAATGCCAAATTCCACTCGTGTTCTTCGTAATGGTTGCTTACATCGTTACCACCAAATTCACCTAAAGCCATCTCTCTGTAACTAACGCCATACTGCGACGCCATTTCAGTCGTTACACGTTGCACCAACTCGTTTTGGAATTTAAGAATTTCCTGTGCAGCCAACCGCGTCCAGTTTTCCCTATACAAAATATTCAGTGATACAGTTATCTCCCAAATATTTTCTACCGCTCTACTCCTCGCTTCCCAGAAATAATTAGCAGAGAGCGTTAAGTTTCCATAATCATATTCATCGTCTGTCTCTTTTTTGTCAGTTGTATTTTGCTCTTTATGGCTAAGCCTCTGTTTGTCCGGCAATATCCGGGGTCTAGCCGGCATTTCAGCTCCACCCTCTATAGCTAAAAATATGAAAGAACCGAGAAAAGTATATGCCAACAAAACTGTAAATATCACGAGATTTGTGAGAGATCCTATGATAAATTGTTTTCTTCTATACTTTGTTGTTTTAAAACAAAAGCAACAAACAACTTTTTGGTGCGAAGTTTGTGCTTTCTTTCTGCTATTAGATCCCATCGAGTCGGCATCTTGGCATCTGACCAAAGGGATGCCTCCATTTAGTGAAGGCTTTGCCAACGTGTATTGTTCAAATCGGTTGATCGCTTCTTTATCCAGTACTACATGGTCTATATCCATTTTTGGATCGAATTGTTATCTCCCTCCTTCGTGTTGTGGGGTCATTATCCTTTCGCCGCTATTTTTTATCTGAAACAAGGAAAAATTTCCTGTTTAACTATGATACCGCTTTTGCAACACTTAAGTGTATACGCTTGGATAGTCATTTTTCAAAGTCCTTTTAGGTGGAGGGGAATAAGTGACAAATGACGAAGTATGATGTACCTAAAGGAATGATTAATGGTCGCCCGAAATCTTGTAACCGATGAAATCTTTAAACAGGGTTTTCAGTGACAGGACCTAATTGCTATGTTTATGTTAAGACTATAGTAACATAAAACTAGTTTAATAAATTGAAAACCGGTGAAGAAACCAGTTTCTCTTAAAAAATAAATCATTTATCCAAATATCGAAAAGCCACAAAGCAGTTTTCTAAAATGATCTCCATTTATTGTTTTTGCGGAGAATCGTGAAAAGTCGCCATTATGGTCTACCGCAGCTGTCATTCTTCGGCTATTTATTTAATGAGAGGCTTTATTGGAAGGAATGAAGAAATCTTCTAAGAATGAAATTCTTAAAACGTAACTGTCAAATAAGCCTCCAATGTGAGTATACATCGCCAATAATGAGTATAATTGTGACTTGACGTTGGTTGTCCCTTTTGTTATCAAAGCTGAGTTATTTGTGGTAATTGGATTCAATCCATATTTTTGGCGTTGGTTTGGTTATATTATAAGTATAACATTTCTGTTATAGTTAATATAATTGTTTATGTTAAGGATCAAAGAACGAAAATGCTTGTTGAGTAAAAAATATCCCCCACTATGTAATTATACTAGCATTTCTGGTCACAGCGCGATTTTGTACCTTTTAGATGTGCAATTGCAAAGTTAAATTGGTATCCAAAAGTGCTTAAAAAGTTAAACTAAGATTATAGTAGTACCTTTTTCGTAAAGGCATTCTAATCTCTCTGCTGGTTACATAGCAATAACAACATAAAAAATTACCATTTGCAGAATATTTTAACCATAACAACCATCTTCTAAGACGTCCATCGGACCCCACGTCTGTTACTGTCAAATACGACTTATTTGAAACAATAAAGGGGCTGCTTATAAAAATAGTCCAAGTCCCGGGAATGAATAATTCATAGTCCTCGCTCACCCTCGATAATGCCTCTAGATAAAAATTTATTTTACTCATGGGTGGCGGGAGGGAGACAGGAATGACATACGGCATATGCGTCAAAATCAAAAGGAAATTCTTGGTTTTGGCACACGTTGCTTACTTTACTTTGATGTATAGTTGATGCTGCCATGTAATTAATTAGTATTTGTGTTAAGGTAGATCAAATCTAAATAACAATGCGTTTGTGGTATGTGTTATTTGCTAATGTCAACAGTAGGCAATGATTGTTGTAACATAGTAATGGATAGTAATGAAAACTTCAGATACACTAATAATATATTGTTTATTCGGTGATGTTGCTTTTGATTCAAACCACAATTCGATGATAGATTTAGTTGTTTATTATCTATGCAAATTAATTAAAATTACAAAATGAAACGATAGCTTGAAAGGACAGAGCAGCGCTATCTGGCGAAAATTCTAGGTTCAAATTATAAAACACGGTATCTCTCTGTATTTCTATTTTTATAATTTTATAATAACTTCAAACCGTTGAAAAGAACTATAGATATTTTCGTCTGTGAATAATATTTTATATATCTATGAGGGTTTTAAGATTTGTACTGTATTAATCGTATGTGTAATTTCGAATTCGGCATACGAGTTTTATAACAAAGTAGCTTTTGCCCTGCGGATTCGAACTTGTAGAATTTGTTTTGGATTTTGTTAGTGTTGTCCCTCTAGAAACACTAATTAATTTTCCGAAACAAAAAGTGTTTTATGTCTTTCTATGGATTTAAGTAAAAAATCCGTAGTACCGGTAGGGGTTAAAACTCACTTAATATCTGTAAATTGAGAGTAGATATCTACCGCTCAAATGGGTCGGTACCAGGGCATTACATAAAAGTGAATTTAGATGTCACTATTAGCATTTTTGTATGGACTACCTAACAAGGTAACGACTTAAGGCTCGCGCACACTACAGCCGCGTCGCGTCGCAACTGCAACAACGCACATTATAGACGCGACGGGCCGCAACTATTACGACGCAATAATTTATGCCAGTTAGCTGTGACATTCAATTCTTCACGACGTCTCACGCCGAATAACTTTCGAATTACGTCCGTTAACTGCGCACGTTCAACTTTAATTTAAACAACTTTAACGTTAATATCTTTTAATTTTCACTCCAAAAATAAAACTATATTATTTATTAAAAAATATATTAATATAATAAATTTTAATATTATAAATAGATATTATTAAAAGAAAGTTAAATAACAAGTACAATATTTAATAATCCAAAATGAAATTCCTATTGATTTCATTTAGATGTTTTTTTTTCTGTCACATGTCACATTGTCTGTTGTCACAGTTGTTTATACTAACTTTTGACCGATTTTCTCTACTGCACACGTTCGGGAAACTCTTTTGGGCGAATACTCTTTAGCGATACTACTTTGTGCGAAAGCTGTGCTCGTGGTGGATCCTACACAATTTGGCGGAGGCTCAAAAAACGAAACGCGTCACTTGGTGGAATGCCATGCTTACCAGATTCAAGGAAGGGGCGTCAAATTTGGTGTGGAACATAGTAACAGGTGACGAAACATGGATTTACAGCTATAACCTCGAAACAAAGCAGCAATCGATCATTTGGGTCTTTCAAGATGACCCGAACCCCACCAAAGAGGCGCGTGTGCAAAGTGCCGCGAAGCAGATGATCGCATCTTTTTCTAGAAAAACTGGACATGTAGCTACCTGTATAGAATGATAGATACTACGATATGTCGCTAATATAATGTAAACGATATACTAAAGCAACAAGGGTGATATGAATTCTCGAATATCCGCTATACTTTGGCAATTGTTATATATCGCTATCAGTTGCGAATTCAAAAATTTTGTTTATGATAAAATTTCACTTTCTTCCCACGTAGGCTCGTTTCGATTTCTCGCGAATACGGGAGCGAATTCTCGAACGCGGGCAACGCGTCATGAATAAAAAATATATTATATTATTCTATTATAAGAGACCGCGCCTTCGCACCTAATAAACCTAGTACAATCAACGAACAGTAAGGAGAGATTAATAAAATCATTAAAATGCCCTTCAACTACACACGCGCGTTTAGATGCTCTCTCTGTGTCTTCTACTGCTTGTATAATAGGCACTCTAAAAAGCTGTTCAATTCGATGCCAACATCGGGTTTTACCATCGTAACTCTCGTCATCGAAAAACAGTGTAATTAATACATTCAAAACACTGTAAACCGCGAACCCGAAAGTTGCGGAGTGAATTGTTAATTATGGTTCTTTCCACTGAGCTACATGGCATTTTTCAAAAGAGCCGTGAAAAAAGATCCTGAAAGAATAATTTCTTTCAGCCTATTGGCAATCCCCTGGTGTGTGAACACATGCTATTATATAGGGAAGGTCCGTCAACCACTTCTACTATAAGGTGATTATACCTACTACAAAGTATATTATGGGTAGTATATTGCTAAGTAAAAATACTCTTTAATTTTGCTGTCTTTAATTTTTATATGAATAAATAAATTTATTTCAATATCCTGTGTCAAAAAATTACACCTGAAGTGCGTAATTTTTCTCATATACGAATTATTTTAATTAATTAATTGGACTATTCATTATTAATATCGAAGAGGAGTTTCAATAATATCGCAGCTTCTTGCGCTTCTCGCGTTACACACAGAGAATCCCTATTCATACTTCCAATACAAATATGAATAAAATCGCTCTTAAGCGTGGGCGTAACACAATAGACAGTAATAATAAATAACACAGGTTCATTCTGCACTTTATTTTGTTAATTTATTATACTTTAGATTTGAAAATATTGATCAAAAACAATCAAAATCAGCATCATTGATCAAAATCGGGAGGGATCCCGTGGAATACTCGTATTTTTTACTGAAATTACTTGTTTGCTGCAATCTCAAGGTGACATAGTCGTGGGCGTTAAAATATGAGCGCTTTCTGTTAACTTGAAGGTTAAGGCCAGACGAGCGTAATCTGAGTCGATCAAATTTTCGGTCAACTTGAATTCAGTCTACGATGCCACGCACGATCCCCTTCTACTCTATCTGACTTTTCTATTCTAATGAACTCTACCTGAGGTGAATCGGTGTCAGTTGTTGTGAATCGAATTTTGTACTCAAATTATGTCATAGTCTGACCGAAAATTTAGTAACGTAATTTGTACAACGTATCGTAACGTTATTATCGGGAGATTCAAACTCGTCTCGGTCTAGCCTAAGATTTAATTCATCTCGTGCTAAATATATTTTTTAGATATTACAATTTTTATTGAAGAGTAAATCTTCTGCACCTAAGTAATATAATAATATTAAATACCCTGTGGTGAAAATGTTCACAATTCTGTCCGCCGCAAGTAACTCATAAAACGAATACGAAGCTGTACTACTATTCCTTTATATACTGTGATCATGCAAGTAAGAGACTTCGCTTTTACACCTTATAAACGAGGGTTTGGTAAATTGATATTTTGATGTATTATTTGTATCTCCGAGTTATGGTGAGCGTGTATCGTGCAAAGAATGGCAAAGTCTTTAACTTTTTGTATGATATTCAGTAAATTTCAGGATTACTTTCAGGTAGCAACAAATATTCTTCCGATTTTTGTCTGATAATTGGTAGACATGGTGTATATTGTAAGCAGCTCTGTTTACTGTCAAGATCTGCCTTACCTTTCTTTAGTCGTAGATCCAGAGACACGTAGACGATCGCAACCACTTCCATACCTTTTGTATAATATAAGATGGCTCTCGAGATGCTAAATAGTGGCCGCTCCCCATGGACACCTGCAACACCTGGGGCATGCGTGTGCACTGCGGACCTTGCAAAATCCTATTCACGGCCTTCTTTAAGAGCCTCATATCGTAACTAAGTGGAATAATCTCAGTAGGCAGTTTGTAAACAAGTATCTAGAAAGACACTGTACGCAAGAGCTCTCTGTCAAGGAAATGCGCATAAATCGCTCTTCGGTGACGAGAGGTGCGATGATAAAAACCCGAAGTTAGCATCAGATTAAACGTATTGGTCTTGAGAAACATCCCCATTGTAAAGGCGGCAGAAAACGCACTTAGAGGCTACATCTGTCCAGATGCTGAGGGAATCTAAACCGCTTATGAGATAGGAATCGTCGACAGCACGCCGTTAGACGAAGTCAAGTGGATCCAGCTGGTATTTCGGTACACCTACCCAGAGGTGTGAGCACTGTATGTGGGGTCTAATTATACACACATAATATAAAATATCTATACAATATCTTAATCTCACTTTAACTTGAATTTACCAGATTTAAATAAAATTGTAAACCGAAAGGAACAATGACGTCGGAATTTTGGGTTTTAAACCCACGGACAAAGTTTTCAACAACAGTACATTCTGAAACACAAATTGCCAATTTATATCAATAGGCTGCGATATTTGAAGACAACTGAATACAGGAGCGAAGAAAGGCTATACCGGATAGTATACCTACGTCAATAGTTTGCAAGGTGCTGTATAAAACTGATTTGAAATAGCTGTTATTGATACCTGAACATATTTTGTTCTGATGGAAAATAATAGCTCTTCTATAAAAAAAAATCATCAAAAGTGTTGTGAGAGAGATCCAGAAGTACACAAGTAACATCGCTGAATCCATGAAGCAAATGCAAATATCTACAGATGAGCTTTATAATAGGTATGAAAAACACGAAAAGAATACATACGGAAAAGTCCAAGACGGATAGATAGAAGAAAATTATGGATAAATGCCTCCTGCTATTCTTGTTAAACGGATCTCCATTACTAATATCCCTTCTTGTACCCTTTTTAAACTTTATTTAGTTTGTCTATATTTCCTTATATACCGAAGGTCTGTCTCGATTTTCTTTAACACATTTTAGTTTTATTCGGTTTCATTTCCTTTAACTCATACGGCTATTGAAAATCGTGTTCCTTTTATTTAGTGCGGACCAGCTGAAATAGTATCCTGACGATGACAGCGGATAAATATGATTCCCCTATTTATTAGGCATTTCGTTCGCGTATTAATTATTAAAATAACTACTTTATTAATATCCGAGCTGAAGTGATTGTGTCACTTTATTAGTTTCAGGTTAATTATTATCATTTAGTTTCTTTATTTTAGTTTGTAGCACTAATATAGTTTTATAAGTCTTTTTCTTGTTTTATTAAATTACCACTTGATGTGGATCTATATTGTCCGATTAAATAAAATAAATAAATAAACAACGCTATTATAAAATTCAATTTTTGTAACACCCCTTTAGATTACAGATTAACTATTTGGTTTCGCATACAGACATATTGCATTATCGGCAGTATTGAATACAATACAACAATGAATGGGGCACAAGTCTACAGTGTGTTATTGTCAATGTATTGTGCGCCTTTCAAAATATGAAATACAGTCTGTTCAATGAATACTACATGGCATTTGGTTTCTATTACAATTAGTCTATTTGATTCTGTTGATTAATTTATATAAAATTCAAGTCGTGTAAACATATTATGTCGGTAACATGGCCTTCTGAATATCTAACTCTGCATATAGTTTCTAAAAATTGTATTATCTTCCATAAAACCAGCACTGACCTCCCTACTTTCCTCGTTTGGTATGTTGTTGTTATCATTCACATTCAATAAAACATAAAATACTCGTATTATCAGCTTATGTATCTCCATTGCTATACGTAGACTTGCCCAAGGCTCGCCAACACACGATCTTCTGCTCGTCTAACCTAGAGAACATCGAAAAAATTATCTAAACCGCCAGTCTACCTTATGTAATATAACTAATATAACATATGATATATATTTATATACACACACACACATATATATATACTTAGTATATTATATATTACGTAATTATGTATAACTGTGATCAAAATATTTATTTCGTCTCTACCCAAAGGGTTGCTGGCAGAGATCGCCTTTAGCGATAACCGCCTTTTGTGCATTTTGTCTACAATGTCTGTTATTGTTTATGTTTTGTTTTTAGTGAGCAATAAAGAGTTTAATCTACCCTACCTGGCCAGATGACATCCGACAATCCGTTTCCTTTCGTATCGTTTCATCCCACCTCATCACTTGTTGATCCTGAGGCAGACATGGCTTTTCCATCGCCATTCCAGCTTGCTAATCCTATGAGCTGTCTTAGTAACTTTGATTGTTGGTCGATTCTCTTCATTTCGAATTTTATCGAGTAAAGAATATTCAACCAAAGGTAAAGGCCTTTAACTTTTAATTTTAAATTTTAGTCTTTAACATAAATTGTTGAGCCACTTACAACATGCGTAAGTTACAAAGTGCATACTTTCACACATTAATTCATTCACATTCATTTTCACACAGCATTCGGAGAGACGTTGCATCTCTCTGTGTGTTCTACCGCGTTGTACACGCGTTGTTCAGAGCATAGGGAATGCTCTGAAGAATTGTTCAATATAATTCTCACCTCGGATTTCTACAACCGCACCTCCCGCCACAGATGTGTGGTCCATCCGCATTTCCTCGATACAGAGGTGTCGCGTACTGTTCGGTCCAAGAATTATTTTATATAGCGAACCCGTACGCTGTAGAACGAATTGCCTCAAGAGGTCTTCCCATTAAATTACGACATGGGGTTCTTCAAGAAAGCTGTGAATAGGATTTTGCAAGGTCGGTGGCGCACCCGCATACTCTCTGGTGTTGCAGGCGTCCATGGGCGGCTGTAACACTTACCTACCATCACGTGGGACCGCTTGCTCGTCCGCCCTCTTATCGAAAAAGAAAAAAAAAACATTCTCTTGCATATTTCCAATGTTTACACTAGCTTCTTCGTTCTCATACATTGAACATTCATTATTTAATTTACATTACCTTGCTTGTTATCGATGTTAAATTTACCTATAAACTTTATCCTTATTGCTATAGACGGTTTCACCGAAATACTAATAAAACCTCAATAGGCTGATATGGCTTTTTATTCAATTGCCGAATGTGATACTGTATTTTTTAAACATTGCGTTTCGAAATATTTTATTTATTTTTATAAGACCTAAGATAAAGTACCTAATAATATATTACTGTACAAATACCACAAGCGAATATATTTCTAAATTTGCGAATCTACATGTGTTTTTCTTTTCCGTATCACACCACCACACAAAATCTCTCGCTCATTTAATAATCTAATAAACCATTGCCACTAATCAGCAAGGTAATTAATTCATACAGTGGAAATTCGTATCTGTTATCACATGCACAAATAGCTTCCCGCATTGCCAGTACAACAGGATTTCAAAACGTTATTTTGCCTCTAATTATTCCGATATGCGGGTTTTGAAATCGGAGCATATCCCTGTTATTGTTTAGATAAATTATGTATCAAATAATATCATTTCTTATACCGCAACTGTATCAAGTAGGTGTAACAATCATGAGGATATCAATCTCTGCTGAATTATACACCATTTTTGTACATGAGGAGGAGTGTACATGCTACAATTCCACAGCCGCTGGGCGCACTCGACTGGTCACGTTCCCCTCGCTCACAGAAAACTACCTTGAAATGTACCACATTTCCCACTTTATATGTACATACGTGTTTCGGTAGTGAGTGAGATTTGCCAGAGCTCATACCCATTCCATCTCATTCTATCCCTCCCAATTTTCTCAATCCTTTTTCTAAATACTTACATTCCTAAATTATTTTATACCGCGAACCCGTAGGCTGTGGAACGAACTGCCTCAAGAGGTCTTTCCATTGAGCCACGATATGGGGTTCTTCAAGAGAGCTGTGAATAGGATTTTGCAAGGTCGGCGGCGCGCCCGCATACCCCCTGGTGTTGCAGGTGCCCATGGGCGGCGGTAACACTTGCCATCACGTGGGACCGCTTGCTCGTCCGCCCACTAATCTATAAAAAAAAAAAAAATGCAAAGGTAGTCCATCGGGGAGCGTGCCAACGTTTGTTACTCTGGACTGATGTTGGCATGTATTGTGGATTTCTATGGGTGACAGTATCCATTGACTACTAAGTGCACTGTATGCTCGTCGATAAAAAAATCATTTGGTATAAACTTTTGAAAGTCGAACATCATTCCTAGTCCATTTGTCAAAATGCTTCGCAAAATACAACATCACGTAACAACAAATAGTCCGCTCGCCAGTAATTGCAATTAATAAAGATGCAACAATTATACAAATAAATTCCCACAAACATTCCAGCACCAATATCAAAACAGCCAACCCCGTCCAGTCACATAATAATTAAACAGACAAACTCATAAAAACTGAATTACATTAAGAATTAACTTGCCCCTTCCAATTTGGCTCACAGACTTCAGACAAATGGCTCTCCGTTTATCATTAGGGAGCAGTGGCCCCATATTATGCTTAATTAGGGAAATTATTCGGACCGTTTCATCTACCTGCTCCATATTTCATCAGCGGCAATTTTTCAAAAAGATAGCGTTGAGCGTAATACTTTTTGTACGTCAAAAATGTCAAGGCAACGCAGTTTAGAATAAACATTGAGTCCTTAAAGATACTGAAAATCTGTCAGAAGAAGTATGTACCACTAGTCTATACATAAAATAAATCTATATATATTATAAAACCATAACAAAGCCGTGTCTGTACATTAAACATTTTTTTTAGAAAGTCGTCGCCTTGTAAAGAACGAATGAAACAGAGCCCAAAACAAAAAAAAAATGTCCGTCTGTCTGTCTAGAATGAACTTGGTGTAGTAGTAGCTTATGTGCCGGGTTAACATTTAGAGTACGTTTCATCCAGATCCATTGTGGAGTTCCCACGGGAATCAAGCTGATCATACATACTCTCACGACTAAGCATATGAAGTCGCGAGCACCGCTAGTTCTAAATATTTACTGACGGGTGATTTTACAAGATCTAATTCATGGTGATGAATTACTCCTAAAAATAAGTTTTGCAAGTACTATATCCATATGGATATACTTTCCACTGATCCGCGGATAAGTTGCCGCCTAAGCCGAATAGTTCGGCGCAAGGTATACTCAATACAGTTAAGTCAAATAATATGGTATATCGTGTCTCCCTAAATCAGTGAACAAGTTGTCACTTTTCCCGATATTTTATGATTATGTTTTTATGAGATGTTGAAAATCATCTTCGGAAATAACAAATACGAGTACATTGTCCATTTTAAGTCATTTCATTGCTCTATTTGATCACTTACATACCAATCAAGCCCCTGAGACCTTTGACCTTTTATTGTCTATTGTTTGATGATCTTCAGGCATCCCGGAGACTCACATTTCTCTCAAATTTACCTATGACTTATTCAGTATACTGTTATGCTGATGTTATACTATGAATAATATGTATATTAACACAATTTTGTCTTGTGCATACCAAACTTAGGCACCTTTTCATTCATTGATATTTGTTCACTAAACATTTCGGTCTAAAATATGTGAGTTAAAAACAGAAAAAATAATAAAAATAAAAAATAAATATCGGAAATTACAAGTAAAGAATTGGCCCCTTTTGTATCTATTTCAAAATTAGTTACATCTACGTAAATTAGTAAGTAGAACAGAAACTGACATTGCTATTTCTTGAAGCTTCCTAGAAGTAATTATATAACTGTGGTAAAAAATAACCTTTAACATAGTAAATACTGAGTAGCATCAAAAAGAGAACCGGCAGTTCAACTAAGTATATTCATTACATAAGTGTCTTCGAGGTATAAGTTAGTGAAACAGCGGAGAACATTTGAATATGCAACTTAAATGCTGAGTGCACGTTATAGTCCAAGAGCTCATGTCGTCTAATCAAAAAGGATTTTTAAAATAAACACATTTTCAGAAAAGGATACTTTACGTAATAGTATTGGACGTATTTTAAAATCCCTTCACTTTTATGAAAGTAATGCAGTTGGACATAGGCTATGTTTGGGTTCCCCCAAGAAATCAGTATATCACCTGAGCAAATCTAAGGTGGATAACAAGCTAGTACTTTACAAAGTACTTAATATAAAATGTTTTATTAACTCTTGCACTGCTTAAGTAGGTACATTTTAGTGAAAGTGTGATCACATTTTAGCAAAAACGAAAATCTAATGCTGCAAGGATTAGGAAAGCTAAAATGAATAACTAAAGTATTAACAAATACGTTGCGTCTTAACCAAAAAAAGACTGATAGAAAATGCCAGTAGGCAATAAGGTCTCATTGTCTTATTGTCAATGAGGCCTTCTGTATGAATTAGAAGCAATTTTGCTAAAATAATAATATAAATTTATATCTTATTTATTATTATTAATTAGCAACAAATATATAACAATATCAATCGTGCCGCTCTTGCATAATAGCCGCATTGCTCTTGCATAATTTCTAAGTGTACAAAATCCAATTTAATTCACTAATCTCATATGCACAAAGAATTAACTAATTAATTAAAAATGCAAAGTTCTAAAATATTATTATAAAATATTTAATTGTGGGAGAAATTAATTTAAAATCTAAAACAGTCTTGACAAAAATTCTATATTGGCAAATTATTAATAGTTTACGTCATGGTTCTTAGACTATTGGTGCAAAAGGCTCTGCACGTTA
Source organism: Sesia apiformis (assembly GCA_914767545.1). Taxonomy (NCBI): domain Eukaryota; kingdom Metazoa; phylum Arthropoda; class Insecta; order Lepidoptera; family Sesiidae; genus Sesia; species Sesia apiformis. The sequence goes on from OU611968.1 coordinate 6,764,822, forward strand.
CGAGCATTTCCTCAACTAACTTGAGTGTAACTTAGCTAATTTTCGCGTCGGGAATTTCGATGACAATTGCATGTCTGGTGCGATTATGTATGTTATTCTGCAAAGTAACTATTATATTAGGGGTTAAAGTATGAAATTGCCGATTTGTACTGAAAAATTAAAACTCGTTTTTACCTAAAGTGTAACATATTTATTTAATCAAAATATTTACCCTCACTATGTATACATTGTTGCCATCTAATCGGAAGTTCATTTATGCCTTTGCGATAGAACTCTGGGGATGTAGATTCGACAAACTGTGTGAAAGCATTTTGTACTGCCTCTTGGGAAGAAAATTTTTTACCACGTAGAAAATTGTCCAAATCACGAAAAAAATGGTAGTCCGTTGGAGCAAGGTCTGGCGAGGACGGAGGATGATGTATGGTTTCTAACTGCAGCTCCTGTAGAGTTACAACGGTTTCTCGTGCAGTGTGAGGTCTTGCGTTATCATGGAGCAATAATGGTGAAGATCGATTCACGAGTCGGGGCTGTTTCACTGCTAGTTTCGCCATCATTGTTCGAAGTTCGGCACAGTAAACATCTGCTGTTATTGCTTGACCAGACCTGAGAATGCTATAGTGAATAACACCATGAATAGACCACCGAACAGTTACCATTACCTTTTTATTGGTAAGCTTTGCCTTAGGGCACTGTTGCGGCGTTTGACCTGGGGTCAGCCATTGCATTTTCGCTTTCGGTTATCGTAAAGAATCCACTTTTCGTCACATGTCACAATTCGATCCAATATTCCTTCATTTCTGTACTGATTCAACAAGGCAACGCAAGTTTCAACACGCGTTTCTTTCTGCAGATCAGTCAAATCACGAAGCACCCATTTTTCATATTTTTTTATCTTATTAATGTGATGCAAATGAGTTAATATTGTAGGTAAGGTAACGTTAAACCATGCCGCTAATTCCTGGGTAGTTTCACTCGGATCGGCTTCCACCATCTCTTTCAATTCAGCGTTATTCACCTGTGTGGGCGGTCTTCCACGTGGTTCGTTCTTCAAATCGAAGTTTCCATTACGAAAGCGTTTAAACCAAAAACGCACGGTTCATTCATTAGCAGTCTCCTCTCCAAACGCAGCATTGATATTGCTAGCCGTTTCTGCCGCGTTAGTTCCGCGTCGGAACTCGTATTCAAAGATTACTCGGATTTTCGAAATATCCATCTTTCCCGTCTAAGCTGAATAAAAAAAAACAATTGAAAGTCGAAAATCGAATGTTGCACATTTTTTAAAACAAGAACCTCATAGGTATCGTGTGAAAAAAGTTTCACTCGAAAATCTCACACCATGAAGGTTTTATGTCAATTCAAAGTATCTATTACTATAAAATGGCAATTTCATACTGTAACCCCTATTATTTTAAGCAGGCGAAAAACATGTCTAGTCATTAATATGACTTACTGTTATTATTAATAGCTTTATTAATATATTAACATTTATTAATCTTTATTTTATTAACTTATCGTTATTAATATGGCTTAATATGTCATTAATATGAATTATGTCATGTTACTTAAGGTAATTAGGTGATTTGTTTTTAATTACGTATTAGCAGTTGCTTCAACATCTTACTGCTAATATGGCAGCGCCAGTCGGAAGGAATATTTCATTATTTTCAGAAAGTTTTACAGCTGGTTTTCAAGTACCTTTATATCACATCATAACGGCAATTCGTAGATGATCTGAAGATATTTTTAATCCGTGTACTACGGCAACAGAGAATTGAAAGAGAACAACAACAATAAAACAAGTTTTTAATTCCGTGCAGTAGTCAGGTATTTCTTTTTTTTTTCTTTATGGAAAGAAGGTGGCAGATAAGCTAACGGTCCACCTGATGGTGAATGGATACTGTCGCCCATGTACAACCGCGATACATGCCGACATCAATCCAGAATAACTAACGTAATGCGCTGCCTAACTTTAGGAACGGATTTGAAGGAAGTGTTGAGAAAATGGGAAGGGATCCCTAACGCAGGGCCGTCTTTACCAGGGGGTGCAAGGGGTGCGGTGCACCCCGGGCGCTCACCTTTTAAAGGTAATGAAAAAATATAACGCTATAGTAAACAATTACACAATAGGATATTTGACTGTCATAGGATACACAATAGGATATTTGACTGTCATAGGATACACAATAGGATATTTGACTGTCATAGGATACACAATAGGATGTTTGACTGTCTTAGGATACACTCCCGCACCCCGGCGCAGAATAGACTTTAGACGGCCCTGCCCTAACGCTTACTTTTAAGATGGCATAGGAATGGGCTCTGGCATATCTCACTCACTACCTTACTTACTTTGAAGACAAACTCTCGAAAAAAGTTATTAAACAATATGTGCAGACCTTATACGAGCCCTATTCAACAATATATTATTAGAGTTTATATGCATAGACAACGATTCTTCTTTTATTTTTTTCAAAAGTTTAAACCCTTATAATTTTGGAACTACGGAAGCGATTTGACTTATAATTAAACTTAATTAACAAAGTATAGACTCAAACTTTTGCTGCCAGATTAAGAAATACGCCCAGCAATTTATCTACAAATTTTTAGTAAATCCGTTGTACACAATTTAGTTACGTACGAGTGTATCCGTAAACTGTGAATGTAATTTCATATTTACGAGTATATCCGAAATCTACTTAAAATCTTGGGCTGTTCTTTCTTAGTATATTCAGGACTATATTCATATTTTTTTCTTCCTTTAAACAACTTATAATATCTAATATATAAAACATAATGTTGGTTTGTATGTGTTGTATAGAAATTTGTATAGGAACGCTTTAAGATGATAACCAATTCATGTTTTCATTACTGTTTAAGTTTGAAAACTAAAAAAATTAGTGTTTTTAATTCTCATATAATTTCAGTTTTATATATACGTAAGGCGAATAGATTAGCGAATAGATTAATTGAATAGATTAATAGAAATTACCCACCTAAATTGTATTTCCGTGAACATTAACGAGTTGATATCTGAAACAAAAGAAATAATGATAAATACTCGTGTTGAAACAGTGATTAATTGTGATTTAGTTTAAACAGAATATATGTTTTGGCTTCATATCCAAATAATAATATATAGGATTCCTATATTATTTTACAATAAACAATATAATTTAAATAATATCTTTTGTTTAGTTAGATGATAACAATTTGATTCATGCAGTTTGCTTTTATAAAAAGAACGAAATATGCAGTCTATTGCAGTTGAAATTACATGGCGGTGAAGATAACAGAGTATTATTTGATTGAAAGACTTATAAGAAATTCTAATATTCCGTTTCTAATTTCCAACGTTTGACATTTTGGACTGATGTTGGCACGCATCACGAATGTTCATGGGCGACAGTATCCACTTACCATCAGAGGGACTGATTGCTTGTTTGCGACTTTTTATAAAAAAAAAAAAATGAAGCTTTTATAAATAGATACTGTTTACCCACAATTATAGTTACTCGTAAATCCCAGACCATTTTTATCACATTATACTCTTTATTCCCCTTTCTTCCTAATCAATTTTCCAATTCATAACTCCAAAATACCAAGGCAATCTCCATCTTCAAAAATAGTTGTGTTGTGTTCAAAAATACTTCAACGTTCATGATTATAACTGCTTTTTTTATCTACACATATAATAAATTATAATAAAGCCGTGTCTGTACATTTAGAATTTTTTTGAAACGAAAATCATTGCAGTGACTGTAAAATACTAGAGACACAGATTTTTTTTTGGATTTTTATTTGTGTGCCTCTGAACATCTGATCACTCTGAACGCCTGTGTCTGATCACGCAATACTGAACACTACCCCATCACACGACGGATCTTAATGAAACATGACATTGTACTACTGCCGGATACTTTTTATCCAGATTAATTGTAAATTTCCCACGGGAATCGAGCTAACCACACATACTTTTATGTCCACTCGCACGAAGTAGCAGATTCTGATAGTGTATATATCCACTAGCAGTTAATAATTAATAACACGATTCAATCATTGCACGTAAATGCATATACAGATTGTAAGACAATAACTAAATATTCTTAAAAATCTAGAACACATAAACATAAATTGTGCATTTTTAGTTTTATTATAATCATAACCAGACATATACGATACTCATATCGTATCGTACACAAAGTTTACAATAAATATCTTACGTACTGTTTTTTTTTCTAACAATTCTCGCCACTATTTATTATGGGGCGTTTATTACTTACAATAAATCACAATCTGATTTACGCTTGTTTCTGTTACATTGTAACTTAATATTATATGTAACTTATGTAACTTTATACTCCGTAGTAACAATACAATGCAAAGGAAATAAATAATTTTACCCAATTGATTGACGAAGCCGAGGACGTCCATCTGCTAGATGGACAGACGACCTCATAAAGGCTGCGGGCACCCGCTGGATGCAGGTCGCTGCCGATAGGTCTAAATGGCGGACAATGGGGGAGGCCTATGTCCAGCAGTGGACGTCCAAGGGCTGAAAAGAAGAAGAAGAAGAAGAATTGATTTTTAACTGATTTCTGGTAAGCTACACAATCTATTTACCACCAGTTAGACTGTCGCCTGCACCCTTTCATAAAAAAGAACTTCGAAACAATTATGAGATATTCCTCTATCCTATTCCATTAAAAGACCAAATGTGCCTCTCTATACCCACTACCTCAAAGAATGGGACGCAAATATAATAAAAATGCAAAATGTACTACAACGGAACGAGTTAAGACATAAATTACATTACGAGGGTTTCAACCCCACTGTAAAAGGATGCGCTTTATTTTATACTAAGTAAACCACTTCTTTAGGTTTATTAAATTTTTGCAACTCTCGAGTACCAGTTGCAAATTGAATCAGTTGAATTGCAAATTGAACCAGTATCAAATTGAACCAGTTGCATGCAATTTTTTTAATAAAAAGTCTATTCTAATTGTAAACGGATCGAAAGACCAGAACCTTTTTATAGCTTCTGAACGACAAATAAAAGGTTCTATAGTCCATTCGAATTCAATTTGCCGAAAACACAACCAAATCTCAACATTTAGCTTTAAATCTAGGGCAAACTTACAGTCTTGATGAAACGAATCATGGATATGTAAATATATTTTGGACAAATCGGATTGGAATAGGATATAAAGGTGCTAAACAGCTTAAGCCGCTGACCAGTACATTAATGTAATAAGCATGTATGATAACAACATCACAGTTGCGTAGATATACGCCACCAAATCATAACCATCTGAGGATATGAATGAAACTTAACTGTTAGTATTACTCCCAAAAACGGTTTATTAGTATCGGAGATTTTTTCAACAAAAATATCTCTTTTAACATTACAATCGACGAAAAGAAGATCATAAGAGAGACATGAATTAAAACAGCACAAGATCAAGAGAAGGGTGGCACAGACAAAAGGACTCTTAGACTTAGCAGTGGGCGGACTCAGACTTTGGACGATAACGATAATTAACATATTATTATAGAAGAGCTTAGAGAAAATGTCAAAATTCCAAAGTTAACCTGGATTGAAGTTGTTTTACTAGCAAATTCAAATATCAACAGCTTCCGAACCGTTTACATTCTGCCAAACTGATAATGCAGCGAAATTCCGTCGTCTCAATATTAAATCTTTATGACACACGAAACACTGTAGTGTCGACCCTGGATATCCTCAGCAAGTTTGTCAAAGGATATTACTCCAAGCGTGTAGCGTGTCGTAGAGGTTACAACGACAAATTGTGAAACTGCAGCTGTGAGCTCGTCCATTTTAGAATTCTCATCGCTGGCGCTTTTAAAATTGACACGTGAAGTTCGTTTTTCAAGACTTACAGTGCTGAATTTATTGGTGATTCCTTTTTACATTTATTCATTTATTTTATTATATGTACCTATTCCCTTTATAGGTAGATAGTAGTTTCACAGGCGGTTTAAAGTTGATCAATGTTTGAGAGATATCGCATCTCAATGTTCTGAACGGGGTATGTTCTAAAGAGCTGTTCAATTTGATGACATTTTTGGGTTTTTACCATCGCACTTCAGCTTCGACCAAGCGAGTGGTTAATTCGCACTCCTTGACAAAGAGTTGCTGCGTTCAGTGCGATTATACTGTTCATTATTTATTTTGTTTGTTACTAATGACGCTTTCATCAATAAATAATATCATTCAATTATCAATGGATATTTGATTAAATAAATCCATAAGTTTGCAACAAAGAGGCAAAGGTAGAACAAGTTAACGGCAGGTACTAGGTAGTTATAGGTAGTTATAGGTACTAGGCAGGTATTCATATAGTTCATGCTATACAATACACACTCAAAAATAATTAGCTAGCACGTTCAAATGAAAAGGAAATATTACATTAATTTTACGTTGAAATTTTAACCAAATACTGAAAATAAACGTAAAATGTCCATAATAAAAAAAATCATAAATTATGTTATCATCGATACCACGTGTTATGGTCGGCTTTAGAATAACACCACGCCGTCTCTTCCCGTAAAAGGCAGCTCAGGGATAACAATGCCGACCACCACAAACATGAGGACCTCTAAAAGAGTGGACCGTCGCACGTGACTAACGTGCCGTTTTAAGGCAACACATTCCTTATGCACAAGACGATGCGCATGAAAGTAGGCCCATGTCCAAGTGGATGATAAAACGGCAGGTTAAGGCGTGGTTGGTTACGTTATGTTATGTATTGCTAGCCATGTCTTATTTGTCATAAAAGAAAATTACACCATGTTCAATGAAATGAGTAATCTGTGAAACATGTCCCGAATACTTGCATAAACCGGATAAACATTCACCCAAAGCGTTCTACATCTCATTGTTTTAAACTACGACGTCCCATAGTAGAGTAGTAGTACAGCGAGGAAAAAGTAGCGCAATTTAATAGCATTATCTAAATAGCTCACATAAATCTAAATAGCATTATCTAATATATATATATATATTTATGGCTTGTATTAGGTATATATAGGCTTGTGTTAGGTACTTACCTATCAAATTACCGATTTTATTACCGGCCACTGAGTTTCGTTATCTTTTGTTCTAATTCGAATTTCAAAATAAAACAAAACGCATCTAATAGCTACGATGTTCATAGTTGAAAATCAGTATTTCATTTGTTTTTCTGTATCCAAATTTTGTTCATATGATTCTCATGAAAATAAAATGGATAAATTGAAAATTCGAGCTATTTTCGAACATGAGTTTCATCACGGCTTCAACGCAAGCTAGACAGCTCACAATATCAATAGTGTGTATGGGCCAAACACCACAAACGATCGCACCGTGTGTCGATGGTTTGAACGCTTCCGTTCTGGAAGTTTAAGGATGAGTCCCGAGGACGACCTATGACCCAAGTTAATAACTATGAATTAAAGGTGGAAGCAGATTCATATAGCTTCAAAGTACAGGTGGAAGCTTCAAAGATTCATGAGTTAGCAGCAGAGTTTGATGTTAGTGATAAAACAATGTTGATTCATCTGCGTCAAATAGGCAAAATAAAGAAGCTCGAAAAGTGAGAACCGTATGAACTGAACGAACGAAGCGACAACAACGCGTCGAAGTGTGCACTGTGTTGTTATTGAACTGTCACAAAACCGAAGGAATGTTGAATCGCATTGTGACTTGTAATGAGAAATGGATCCTGTACGATAACCGCAAACGTTCGTATCAGTGGCTGGATCTTGGAGTAGCAGCCCAACAATGTCCAAAACGCAAGATAACTAAGAAAAACCTACTGGTATCCAGTTTGATGGTCCTGTGCCGATATTGTCCACTACAGTTTCTTGCGAGCCGGTCAAACGATTGATTAAGATGTGTACTGTAAGGAGCTGGAGACGATGATGGAAAAGCTGGCAACAAAGTAACCGAGTTTGGTCAATCGCTAATCTCCACTTCTTCTTCATGACAATGCCCGGCCTCACACTTCTCATACCACAGTTTTAAAACTTCAAGAGCTGGACCTGGAGACTCTCCTTCAACCACCATACTCACCAAACCTTGCCTTGATTCTGAAATAGCTGCGATTGGGGCTTTTGAAAAATTCATTGATACCCATCCACGAGATGGCAGCAGTGGCATCAATCAACTGCCCGTGAGGTGGCGAAGGTGTGTAGATAATATGGGTCATAATTCCACTATAAAAATAAATATTTAAAAAAAAACAGCTTCTCATACAAATCAGTAATTTCATAGCACCTAATATTTATACGATCAACAACCAATAATATAAAATGCTAATGCTATTTTGAACACAAAAGACAAATTCGATGCGGCTGCTTTTGACATTCGTCTGTTTTGAAAACCATTCATCATTGTTGTCAAAAATCATTTCCACAGTCTCCTGTACCATTGTGTTAAAAAGGGGTTAGAAATTACAAAAAAACAACATCATGCGGTGTTTTCCCAGGCGGTCGGTCGCCCATCCAAGTACTGACTGCGCCCGACGTTGACTTAACTTCGGTGATCGGACGAGAACCGGTGTTTTCAACGTGATATGGACGTTGGCGATAAAGTATATGAAAAGCTACATTAAAACTACTGTCACAGCATTAAATGCTGATATACATATGTTTTTTATAATTACTATCCAAAAATAGACAAAAATAAAAATTTCAATAAATCTCTAGTTAATGTGTTGTAATAATGCTTGTTAATTCTAAAAATGTTCTGTATTTTGTTTCTAAAACTAATAACCGTAATAGTCCTGAGTTGGTTATCAAAAATTGTCATTACCGCTATCTTCTCTAGTCAATATCATGTCAGTGGATCAAGGGACATGATATGCACTTAAGATTTTAAACTGAACATAATAATTGTTATGTAAACAATGATAAATAAATAATAAATCGTGAGTAACCCGTTTACATAACAATTATCCACGTACTTAGTTTTCAGTTACAAGGGCCGCTACTAATTTCTTTAAAGCACATACAAATTTAAATATATTCTTAAGTGAGCCCCTAGTAACCAAAAGTCAACGATTTATGGACCACATTGGAAAATCACCCCACTACGTAATCAATCTATATATTTTGAAAAAATCGCGGTACATTAAACAATATTTAATAAATATGATACACTGATACACATGATACAGTGGTACATAGAGTTATTAAATTTAAATTTACCTTCTCGAAACGCTATGCGCATGTAACGTATGTGTGCGTAATGTACAATCCAAGCATTTGTACAGATACCATACTGTTCGTAGTTTTATATCGTGCCTTTACAATGTCGTTTTGTACATTGTAGTGCAAGCAAATTCATTTTTCACAATCCTATGCTATCTCGAGTAAGTTTAGTGCTAATAAAAGTTCACAGCATGCAGCGCTGCATGCGATTCCTGCCCCTGTACTATTTTATAAACAATACGAGTTAAAAGAAACTATGAAACCTGAGCATTTTCGAAATTTCTCTCAAGAAAATTGGTTTTGAAATTGCGGACGCAATTGGAGTTAGAAAATTGCGGAAGTAAATCCCATTTGAACTATATCTTTATCTCTTTCAGTTGATACTTCTTTGTCCTTCTTTAAGTATTTAGGTTCATTTTGAATTAGTATTGCTTTACCCACTGTTACCGTATGCCACTGAAATATTAAAATTATACATAGGTAGAACTGATTTTTATACAAAACATTTTTTTTAATATTTATATAATATCCTCATCATTTAGCTTTACATTAAGGTAAACTTGCACTCTCGATGGATCAAAATATCGGTATGTATTAATTCTCTATTTTTTCTCTATAGGTATTTATATTATATGTCTGTATGTATTATAAGTATTATATTTACATTATCTTATGTATGGTCTTATATATTATCCATATTTAAATTATTATCATTTATACAGATGTTTATATTTATACAGCTCTGTTTCATTTCTTCTGCACCCGTTTTTCACATTTAACCAAACAACGGTCGACTGGTAGAGAATGCCTTAAAGCATTAAGTCCGCCTCTGTACAATATAGTGCAAAAATAGGAAACAAATAAGTATGAAAACAATTAACACCTTATTTAATATATATATAAGCTTATATCAGTTTGTTTATATCGCTTGTTAAGCTCACAAGCTTGTTAAGCTTGTTAAACAAAGCTTGTTAAGCTTTGTTTATATACAGTTTGTTAAGCTCATATCGCGTCACCATGTCTGTTTGTGTTTTAGACAAAGTGGATTGGAACGTTTCTTATTGTAATGTTCATAATAATGTTCAGTCTGTGTGATATTTAACGATAAACAATTCAAGTCACAGACGTTAAATGTATAAATCTGAATAATTTTCACATAGTGCATAAAATAATTGACAGAAGTTGTTAAAATGCTTCATTAAAATGCCAAACGTTTCAAAACTGAAGGAATCATTTTTGACGTTTATATTAATAAGTGTGCCGTGTGGTGTACTCTCTCGCAGCTACTCTAGGGTTTCTAGGGTACTCTCGTAGTGGTGCTACTGTACCTATAGTAGCACCAGCCCATTGACTCGCTCTGCTTCATTGCCACCGGGTGGCCTCGAGGTCAGTTGATTGAACTAGTGGGAATAAAGGATTCTAAAGCCGGTTGACAGCACACGGCCACATGCTTATCATCAGTATATTATATTATGTTTTATATGCTAGGGTAGTCAGCACATCTGGGGCGTGCCAACATTTGTCATTTGTCAACTGGATTCATGTTGACATGGATCACGTATGTCCACAGGCAACAGTATCCAATTACCACCAAGTGAAATGTATGCTTGCTTATCGCTTTCTTTCTAAAAAAGAAAATATATAATCAAAATAATATGTTTCATATCTTCATATTATCTTACATATGCTATACCTACTAAAGATTCTTGTATCCCATTTTAACACTGGTTGATCTACGGCCATATCCAGTTGAGTTTACGGCTCATAAACTGGGGTAGATGCGCTGTGGGTATGGATTTATTACTGTGTCATAATACATGTTACTGCAGTCACAATAAAGGTTACCAACAGTAAGTTTTTACAACGTGCCTTTTATACGATTTTAAATGGGTATGATGGCAGACGAGCGGGTAGGCCACATGATGGTAAGTGGTCACCGCCGTCCATGGACACCTGCAACACCAGGGGCTTGCAGGTGCGTGCCGACCTTGAAGAATCCTGTTCACAACTCCCTTGAAGAGCCCCATATCGTAGCGTGATGGAAATACCTCATAGATTATCCAATAAATCCTATAAATCACAGAAGACTATTGTAAAATGTAAAATGAGCACGTGTTTCGGTGGTGAGTGAGATATGTCAGAGCCAAGTCCCATCTCATCCTATCCCCCCCACATATTCCTAACCCTTTTTACGAACACACATCGCCTAGTTGTGTTATATCAACGTCCTCAGGAGGGCGGTAACGTTGGGAACCATGGGCGAAGCCACGTGTGGGGCAGGTTGGGGTGTTTATCCCCCCCTCCCCCCCAGGACATAGGGAAGAATAAGTAAAAGTAAATTACACCATCTCTATTTAAATTATAAGGAAATTGTTTGCTTTGCCCCACCCGGAATAAGATTCTGGTTATGCCCTTGTTGGGAACCGTCTTAGATCGATCATGGATATGAGAGTGTACTCTTATATCGATATCGTAGGCTTTCGCCGCTCTAGTCATTAATTGATCATACCATACCATCAACCTATGTCTCCCCATTGCTGGATATAGGCCCCTCTCAAGGCTCAGCACCACACACAATCTTCGGCTCTTCTCATCCATCCACCACCCGCGAACTTCCGTAAGTCGTCGGTTCACGTGGCCGGACTGCGACCCATACTGCGCTTCTTGGTACGTGGCCTCCATTCAAGGACTTGGTTTATCTCATTGGTCACCAGTCCTACGGCAAACATGACCTGCCCGTTGCCACTATATAGCATGCTGATTCTACGAGCTATGTCGGTGAATTTAGTTCTTTGGCGAATCTCTTCGCTTTGCACCTTATCCGTTAAATAAGCTCCGAGCATAGCCTTAACTATGCTATAACATAATTATTTATTATCTTATCTATTACAGATACGAATAATTGTGAGTAAGTATTGATAAGACAGTTTATATTAAACAGATGACACATTGTTTAAGATTCACGGACCAATAATACTTACAGACGACAGCATACATCAAGTATAATATTTCTCTTCCATTTTCGCTTTCATGTCATCGAAACAAGACATATTAATGTTACGGTTGATATACTGTTGGCTGTTATTATATCCACTAAAAGATCCCCAAATAAATGTTATACGCTACGTGATTGGATATTCCATTATAAGTACACGAAAACAATCCTCACGAACCGTGCAATATTCTGTCTTTTATATAACAAAGCCTTTATACGAACTAGCGAACTCTCAAGTTTCTCATTTTGAGAGTAATCAGAGACGTGCGGACTCTTTCAGAGTCTCTTTCAAACGAAAACCACGTTATAACACCGAATGTGGTACCGACAGACTGTTTGATTGAATAACAAGCTAGGGATCGAGCTACTGAGCCAGTGATAAAAATCCATAAGTGGTACGTACAGCTCGGGATTTCAACTTACGGTCTCACGAATGAGAGTCGGGAATATGTAGATAGTTCTAAGCTATCATCGCTCGCTCTAACTCGGCAGTGAAGGAAAACATTGTGAGGACATCCGCATACCCAAGCATTAAAATAATAAAATGAAAATGCTGCGAATTTGATATTATGAATAATTACAGTATTTTTACATTATAAAAATAAAATTAGCTCGTTTTTGTAACATATTTTTAAAATTTTAATGAATTTACGAGTATGGTGGAGTGTACATAGTATATGTAGATGTAGTCATGTTTCAGATAGCAAAATAAACACTATTAGCGAATACAAATACGAATCACTCGGCTCACTATTCGCGAATACAAATACGAATCACTCGGCTCACTATTCGCGAATACAAATACGAATCACTCGGCTCACTATTCGCGAATACAAATACGAATCACTCGGCTCACTATTCGCGAATACAAATACGAATCACTCGGCTCACTATTCGCGAATACAAATACGAATCACTCGGCTCACTATTCGCGAATACGAATAGTACTAATTTACTAAAATTAATAAGTCATTTTTAGTTCAATTTAAAGTTAGTACCTACCTCGGTTTTTTTAATTCAATTAGTAAGTATTTTTTAGTTCTATATAAGGTACATATTTTCCAATAAACAAACGAATAAACATAAAGGTTTTCAAATAAACGTTATTTTTTTAAATATCTACCATTTTATTTATTATAAAATACCGCTTTTACCAACATTGGGTGACTAAGTAAATTTTGAGATACTCATATTTCAGAAAAATAATCCCAGTTGTACAGTTTTCAAAATATCATTTATTTGAAATTCGAATTCCGAAAGCCATTTAATCAAAACGAAAAAATAAACATGTTGTATTCACTCTTTTATTGCATTTCACGCGCTTTCTTTGCAATCAGCAATATATATCAGCCTTTGGGGACCTCGCACGGGAGTGCAACAATTTTTAGATGGTTTTCTCAATTTAAACAAGGAAAATTTTCCTTGAAAGACTTCTGTAACGAATGAAAACATCGAGGCGGTAAAGAAAATGTTGCACGAAGACCCAAAAACTACTTACAAACAGATAGAGATACAACTCTTAAGATTTCATAGGCGGTCATTCATGAAATTTTACACCAACACCTTCAACTCATGAAAATTTGTTGGCGTTAGGTTCCGCATTCACTGACTGCTGAACAAAAACAAGCTTACGTTACATGGTGCAGGGAAATGATTATAAAATTCGAAAATGGAGAGGGACGGAATATACTTAACACTATTACTGGAGACGAGAGTTAGATCTATCAGTATGACCCACTAACTAAGCGACAATCAACGGTTTGGGTGTTTCCAGACAAAGAGCCTCCCAGGAAGGTCAAACATGAGCGCAGTATGGGCAAAAAAATCAAAACAACATTCTTCTCTGTCACTGCTGTCGAACAACGGCCACCCGGCCGTTGTCCGACAATTTCTTTAGACGTTCAAAAAACTGTTAATGCCCAATGGTACAGTGAAGTGTGTTTACCAATGTATTCGATTGCCTACCTTTTCAGATTAATAGATTGGAAAAATGGGGAAGGATAGAATGGGATGGGCACGGGCTCTGGCATACCTCATTCTCTACCGAAACACGTACGTACATTGAGGAAAAGATAAAGTGGGAAATGCAGTACCTTGAAGGTAGTCTTCTTTGAGAGAGGGTGCAGTAACGAGGCCAGTCGAGTGCGCCCAGTGGCTGTAGGAGTGCAGCGTGCATCCTCTCTCTCCTATATATGTCAAAACGAATACGAAGATGAAACATCCCCAGTTCTTTCATTTCTGAATTTCTGAACATAACTTGCATTTCTGAACGGTACGCACGTGAGTCACCAATGAAGTCGCAAGTTTCTGCGACAAAGTTCTGTTTCTACTTTACGAAACTTCTACTCTTCGTTACATTTTAGTTTACTAAAAGCATTTTTTGTTTACGTCACAAAATTGAGGAGAAAACATTTGTGTTGTTAAATATTAGGGGTTAAAGTATGAAATTGCCGATTTGTACTGAAAAATTAAAACTAGTTTTTTTCTAAAATGTAACATATTTATTTAATCAAAATATTTACCCTCATTATCTATACATTGTTGCCATCTAATCGGAAGTTCATTTATGCCTTTGCGATAGAACTCTGGGGATGTAGATTCGACAAACTGTGTGAAAGCTTTTTGTACTGCCTCTTGGGAAGAAATTTTTTTACCAAGTAGAAAATTGTCCAAATCACGAAAAAAATGGTAGTCCGTTGGAGCAAGGTCTGGCGAGTTCGGAGGATGACGTATGGTTTCTAACTGCAGCTCCTGTAGAGTTACAACGGTTTCTCGTGCAGTGTGAGGTCTTGCGTTATCATGGAGCAATAATGGTGAAGATCGATTCACGAGTCGGGGCTGTTTCACTGCTAGTTTCGCCATCATTGTTCGAAGTTCGGCACAGTAAACATCTGCTGTCATTGCTTGACCAAACCTGAGAAAGCTATAGTGAATAACACCATGAATAGACCACCAAACAGTTACCATTACCTTTTTATTGGTAAGCTTTGTCTTAGGGCACTGTTGCGGCGTTTGACCTGGGGTCAGCCATTGCATTTTTCGCTTTCGGTTATCGTAAAGAATCCACTTTTCGTCACATGTCACAATTCGATCCAATATTCCTTCATTTCTGTACCGATTCAACAACGCAATGCAAGTTTCAACACGCGTTTCTTTCTGCAGATCAGTCAAATCATGAGGCACCCATTTTTCATATTTTTTTATCTTATTGATTTGATGCAAATGAGTTAATATTGTAGGTAAGGTAACGTTAAACCATGCCGCTAATTCCTGGGTAGTTTCACTCGGATCGGCTTCCACCATCTCCTTCAATTCAGCGTTATTCACCTGTGTGGGCGGTCTTCCACGTGGTTCGTTCTTCAAGTCGAAGTTTCCATTACGAAAGCGTTTAAACCAAAAACGCACGGTTCGTTCATTAGCAGTCTCCTCTCCAAACGCAGCATTGATATTGCGAGCCGTTTCTGCCGCGTTAGTTCCGCGTCGGAACTCGTATTCAAAGATTATTCGGATTTTCGAGGTATCCATCATTCCCGTCTAAGCTGAATAAAAAAAACAATTGAAATTCGCAAATCGAATGTTGCACATTTTTAAAACAAGAACCTCATAGGTATCATGTGAAAAAAGTTTCACTCGAAAATCTCACACCATGAAGGATTTATGTCAATTCAAAGTACTCGTATCTATTACTATAAAACGGCAATTTCATACTTTAACCCCTATTACATTCGAATTTAGGAATAGCTTTCAACACAAGTTATTGATCACTTTTGAGTCATTCTCTGAGTGAGACTTTACAAATGGTTAAAATGAATTATTAGGTAACTTTTTAAATTCAAAATTTAGTTTTTTAAACAAACTATTTTCTATTAATAACTAAAGCCACAAATATGGATCTTAAGCGCAAAACACACAGAAATGGCGTCTGGCGCTAGAGAGGCTCGGGCGTCTTGCCATTTCATTCTCATTTCATACAAAATATATGGAAGCTACGCGATTTAAAACATACTGATATTTTGTGGCGTGGTGCAGACATGGCATCCATGCCATGTCTGCACCACGCCCGAGCCACGCCAGCGCCAAAAGCCATTCTATGTGTTTTGCGCCTTAGAGCTCAGAGAAACGATGTTCAAAGAAGTTTCTGGAATTTAAGGCTCGAGGATACGAGAAATAAATCTCACAAAGGTCGAAAGGCACTTTATATTATGAGAAAAACGATTCCGATTCTCTGTATGATAAAAAGCTTTATAAAAACAGCGAAGCAGCACTTCAACGAATCTAAGCCAAAAAAATTCAATACTCGATACGCACTCGAAATTCGAGAAATTCTAAGCGTTCCTCCCTAAGTGCTTGTTGATGTGTATGCCGAATCAAATGTCTAGTGTATTAGATTTACTAAAGTGAGTTACTCACTTTAGTGAGTTACGGGTTCCTTTATGTAACAGTATTAACAGTGCTGATGGAATTTTTGAACCGAGTGGGACGAAAGTAAACAATGTTAATGAAACATAAACATTTATCCTTAGGACCCGAACTACCTTGAACATTGAACAATAAGCTTCACAATAATAATAAAAGTCCAACAGCCACTGGGCGCATTCGGCTGGCCTCGTTACTGCCCTCTCTCAAAGAAGACTACCTCGAAATGTACTGCATTTCCCACTTTATCTTATTCCTCAATGTACGTACGTGTTTCCGTAGTAAGTGAGATATGCCAGAGCCCATTCCTATCCCATAGGATACTATCCCTACCCATTTTCCCAACCCTTCCTCTAAATCCATTTCTACATCTTCAAAGGCAAGCAGCGCATCGGGGGGCGTTCCAAGGTTTGTCATTATGGATTGAAGTTGGCATGTAATATCTAATATCTATCTCTATCTATCTCATTAAACTCATTATAGTTCTATATATAACTTTATTTAACGCACATACAATCACATTTTATACACATTTGTCTCGGTGCTTTCTAATGTCTTAGATATACATGTGTGTATGTACACACACGCTTGCATAAATATAAAGAACAACGTATATCTGACTGTGTGGTTGGTTGTTTAACTGTGGGTATGTTCGCGTTAATTTCAGAACTACTAAGTCGATTTTGTTGCGGAGTCTTCCCTGCTCCATGGGGGTTATGGAGTACTTTTATCCAAGATCTGTCCCGTAGTTTTCAAACTTATTATCTTCAAATAATGCTCAGAGGTCATCATGGTTAGGTACATATTATTTTGATAATGGTACGATATCGTAAGAATAATGAAATAATCTAGATATACTAGTCTAGACACTTAACAAATTGATTTGGAAATCTAGTTTCAAGCAAGCGAAGCCGCGGACAAATTCTGGTTTTGAAGGAGGATGCACACTACAATTCCACAGCTACTGAATACACTCGACTGGCCAAGTTACCCCCCCACCTCTCTCACAGTAAAATATACTACTGTAAAAATACTACATAATTCCCATCATATCCTATACTCGTATGAGATGTTCACTTATACTATGATAAAAGTACATGTACAGTATATACACATGTACAGTACAGTACATAAATTAAATCTTGATAAAAGTATGTTTCATCAATGATGTAATGGTATGAGGAAAACTTTCTGCAAATACATTGCCTTATATCTCCAATTCGAGTACATTCAAGAGCGTGCTAACGTTCTAACCAACGCCCAATGAGAACATTCTGCACTGATGGCCGCATGTTTCGCGGATGTAAAAGGCCACAGTATCCACTTACCACAAGATGGACTGTCTACTTGTTGTCACCTTCATTCTATAAAATAGAGAAATACCACTAAAACAGACTGTTTCATAAAACTTGTTGTGGAAATGTTAATGAAATTGATGCCAAAGCAGACTTGATAGCAAGCGTATCTCGATTCTTGGAAAAGGTACATAGGCTAGTAATTTTAGACAAAAAATCATGCAATCTTTAGCTGAAAAAATTAGTCAGCTGAATTTTGGCATACACCTTTGTAATACAATTGGCGGCATTTGGCAACACAATTAGTAACTCACGAACACTGATCGTTGGATGGATCGTCTGCCGCTTGCAGTGGTCAAAAATCGTCTGTCGCGCGTCAAAAATGGCTCGCGAGGCAAATAATTAGGTTGGCGCGCTCAGTCATGGCTCACGCGGCTGCCGTGCATAATCGATATACAACTTAACAATAAGCCTTAGAGACAGTTGTCAGTGGCAAAACCTAGACCGACATATATGATATACAAATTACACAAGATTATAACGTCGGAAAATGGAGGACGTTATTCAGAACATTACACTTTTATGTCTCACACAAAAAGGGGGTGAACAGAAAAGGAATTTATTATTGTCATAACATCGGAGTTTTTATTGTAGATAAACTGTTTAAACGAGGAGAATGTACCACGGTGTAACGGTTATTTTACGAGGGACCTTCAATGTTATGGATGGAGTTGGTCATTCTGAAAACGACTTTATATTACCACGACTATGAAGTCCCGAGAATTTTCAGTATTTTCCACTCGGCATTGAAATTCATCAAGTGCTTTCACTCAGGGAAAATATTTTTCTGAAAGGGGTTGCATTTTTAAGGGTAAACGACAACCAAAAAGGGCACTGGACATTAATTAATACAAGTAACAGTAATTATTAACTAATTTGTTTAAGTATTACCTGAGTAGGATATATCCTATATATCCTGTGTATAGGATATATGTATAGTATATATACTAGGATATATAGTATATATAGTAGTATATGTGTATATATAGTAGGATAGGCTGTATACAGCATAATTATATTACAAGCATAATAGACAAATAATTAGGCTGAGTTCAAATCCTCGTGGTCACTGGGTTTCACCACTAAATACAACTAAGTACAGATTTAAAAAAATGTTCCAGAATAAAAAAAAGCAACAAATCTGGAGTATGTGTATTCACCAATCTGCATTGTGCTTGCGTGGTAGATTATGGCCCAAACTGCCTAGTGATTTCTGTGCTCTGTGCCCTGCATTGTTACGTAGCAAATACTTTACTACGTTACGTAGTAAAGATGGTAAAGAGGCAGATAGCCAATGCTAAGTATTTGTTGTCACCGATAGACACCTCAGTTATATCGTTACCGATCCAGTAGATCAAGTCTTCCATTCTCGTCGTACTTAGTCGTATTTACTGAAGTAATATTACAACTAAATTTAAAATATAAAACCTAAAGGGGGTTATTGAGTCACGACCATAATAAATTCGTTCACAATGTTTACACGGGTAAAGACAAACATAATTTTTCATTGTGTAGTAGGTATAAGTACCTCCGGAGTAAGCTCCGTGTTATTATTTTGTTTATTTTTCCGTATTTAAGTTTGTCCTTTTGTTATTTACCAGAACATTTAATTTTTCGCTTGTTATTTCAACGAACCCTTTTTATAATTTAACATTTATAGTTAAATGTACAGGATATTTAACTTGCACGAACAGGAAACATCTAGGATATCTTAACGGGGGTGGTCTACACGAATCTACTCGGATTCCCAATCACTTCGCCCCAATGGGATCTTTTGTGTTCCCTTAACTTCCACGTTGACTTCCATATACTTCAAGATATCCGGCAGTCATGAAAGACTAGTAATCTTCTGGCACCGCTTTATGATTACCTAGAATGTGAAGGATAACTGGGAGATTGTCACCTCTTTGCTGATTCCACCGCATTGTGGAAGTACATGACTAGACAGAGAAGTTATCTAAACATAAAGTGGTCTTCACAAGACTCATTTACCTCAGTAGTTTTCGATCCTGTGGTAAATGTGACAATGGCACAGCCATTCATTTTGGGGCATCAATTAGTCCATTATGATGTTGGTACTGTATTTACTATTTACTATTGTATGTAGTTGAATACATGAACATTAAACACATTTATGGTGGCAAAGTGCGCGAGCATCGTCATGTAGCGGTCGAAGATGTCCAACACTTGTTAGTGGAATGTGCCCGGAATCAAGGTGCCAATGAGGACTTTCAAACAGAACAGAATATATGTAGGTGAATTTAACAGAATTTTAGCAGAACCAAACTCAAAAGCCGCCCAATTACGGCACAGGTTTGTGAGTCTTCATTAGTAGGTAATTTTCATTTAAGCTGTTCTGCTTTTTCTTTTGAGTTTGTGTAGTTTTGGTTACTGTGGGGCTGACGTGAAGCGTATGCATCAAAGCCCCTAAATAAAGTGGAAAAAAAAACATCACAAACCCCACAAGACAACATTTCGCGGCGCGATTAAATAATATGTATTTTTATATCGAGGACTACAACTCGATATAAAAATATTATTTATATATCTCATATTTTGAATTGAATTACTATCTATATGTAACATAATATCCATTATTATTAGATGTCACTTATTATTATTATTACATTATTATGTTACTTAGAAATCTAAGTAACATAGAAGTAGTTTATTCACACACTACTTACAATAAGTTTTTTTACAATATTCACACATGTGTGTAATTATTCTGTTTTACAATAAATTAGTGCTGTGGATTATCACAGTTTTTGATGAGTTAGAATTGATTTCATCCATAATTTTCCTGTAGATCCATTTCTTTCCTTTTCTACTTATTTCTTTTCATTTATCTTTTAATGAATTGTTTCAAATTCGGTGATGTTTATATCTACACCACGCGTTCGAGCAGTTGAGCTTTGCGGCATGAGGTGGGGAAGCGGGGGAGATGCCCAACCGCTCACCGCTAGCTACTCTTAAATATATCTGTGTATTTTTTCATAGTCTAAAATATCAATCAAAAACGACATAATTTGGTTACGCGCCCAGCCCTAGTGCTCCCTTATCGCATTCCTTCCGGAGCGCTACTGCTCGCGCGCCGATTATAGTTTGAAGATTACTCTCAAAATTAAAATTGTACCTAAGCTAATTTTCCCCGGTAATCCAAACAAGGTTCCTTTTAATCTCATATAACAGTTTCTTATAGCTTCAGTAACTTCAGTAAACACGACCAAACATATCGTGCTCTCATAACCCGCGATAAACAGGCACGAATATTTATTTCATGCCATCACAAGTTCTGTTTAGGGGAAACAACGTTTGAAATTAGTATCTGTCTTGAGTCACAATAGTCGCTTTGTATGTGCACAAAGGGAGGCATTGTAACCCGCAACCCACAACTAAAGCAATCCTACGACAACACCAGTCACTCATCTTCGCAAACTCTATTGTGCGAAATTTCTTTTACAAATGAGTTGACACTTCTGAGGCGGTAGTTCGCGTCTGTATGTGGTAAACGCTTTTTGTTGGATTAAGTTGGGGTATTTTTGTTTTGTTTTGTCCGGAATATAATTAAAAGTACAAATATGGATTATGGAATATTTAAGTGAAATCAAAAACATATATTGAATAAAACAAGAGGTTGGATACAGACTTTGAACTGTCATTTGGAATAAACAGTTTGTTATCAACGACCACGATGGGGTTGTCGGACGAAAATATTGATACCAAAATCCAATTGTACACGAGTATATATTGTATGTACAAGGTATATATGAATTCGAAAGACTGGCAGAGCATGCCACTAGGCATTAAGTTCGCCTTTTGTACAGTATTTCCAAGTGCATCAAATAAAGTTTAATTAAATAAATAAATCTGGTCACACTACCATTTACGTAAACGTAATATTTCCTACTAGTGTTAGATTGCCTGAATATTGGTCGATTAAAAATTGTAAACAAAATTTTAAAAGGTAAGTAAACTAAGCAATATGAATCTTGAAACGCGAGAAATAAGGCAGTCATCGTGTCTACATTATTATTGTACTTTCCATGTACAACTATGTTGCGTCAAGGCATTTATGAATCCGTTCTTAATAACGTGTGTAAAAGGAAATTAGATCGGCTTAATAAAATTTTGTCCTTGACCTAGTAAACATAAAACCATTTAATATTAAGAGTACCTATTTGAAATTAAAACATTTAATTTTAATGAGTTTAATAGCAACACCACCAATGTTAAATCGATAATAAATAAAAGTGTTTAACATATCTACATTTATAATTAACGATGTTTATATAGAGAAACGGTCTTATTATTTTAATTACATGAAATACAACAAAACATGTAATACGTTTCACCATCATGTAATTCATGTTCAATAATAACACTATTTGCCTACGAGAAAATGAAGCGCTATCTTAATAAACAAACCGCGGCATCTCAAATGTCAATCCCATACAGGTTACTGTGCAAATAATGCGGGAACAGAGATGAATGAGAGTTATATAAAGAGGGAAAATGTTTAAGCCGTCTTTCAACAATATATCACATTTCCAAGTTTGCTTTGAAGTAAATTTTCTGGCTGGCAAAAGTTTACTTTGCATTTTCCCACTTTGTGGTTGGAGCGGGAAGACAGAACCCAAACGAATATCGCGTCGGGAATATTAATTAAGATTATCATTTCTGTCTGTGATATTATGTAGTAGTCGATAAAGATGACACGTGTCGTGTAAAGTCAGTTTGACAAATACATAAATAAATGTGAATAAATGTGATGTGAACGAATATGGTGAAACAGTTGATAAAGCTGTAAATGGCAGTTCGCTAAAATTTTACTTTGAAGCTCTGAATTTTAAGTAAAAATCAGATTAAGACTCTCCATAAGAATCAAAACGGATAAATGACCGTTTCCACAGAATAGAACTTTCGGTTATATCAGTATGTTCTGATTCTGTCATAGAGAACCGGAAACTTCAATCCACATTCTCTATGACTGACCAGCTATAGCACAATGAAGTATCTCTTGATGATCCCCGATTTTCATCGGGGACCATCGTGAGGTCCGTGGAACATTTATATCTTAGGGTTAATTATAATAGATCTTCAAGGTTGCAGTGGTTCTATTTGTAAACATTTTGAGTCCAATCAACGCTTTCTTAAAATAATAAATTAGGGGCAGCATTCGCAATCCACTACGAGTGGCTTAAACTCATTATCTTAATTATTAATCTCGGAAGGAGGAATAAATATGTGAACAAAAGGCACACTAAACTGTTTGAGTTTAGTTTAATCTGCAAAATGTAGAGTCTAGGTGACACCAATTTTATTCTCTATATTGTACTGGTTTACTTATTTATTCTTTTAAGTAAGATTTACGGACATTTGAATCATACATTTAGGTATAACAACGAAATATAAATGTTACTTAATACATATTAAGTTTAATGCTGTTATAATATCCACAGTTGCCATCTAAATTTTAGGCGTAATCATACACGATTTTTTAGGATATAAAAACTAGATACAATGTATACAATTAGACAATGCAATTCGATGTTTTAAGAGGAAAAGTTTACTGCCGTCGTCGTCGGAAAAGTTCGTCTCAATGGTGCTGTGCTTGTACAAAACAAGTTGACGTTAATGGACAACTTATTAAAAATATTAACAGTTCTCATAAAATATGAGTTTTGTCTGTATTTGATTTTAGTTAAGAGCATGTGAAATAACAAGAACATTCTACGCAATGAAAACTATAACCGTTCAAGTTATAAATTATTCAGAAAGAACAATCACATAACTCACAGTTATTACTCCAATCGCTCAATGCCAATGGAAGGCGCACAGTAATTGGGTCTTTGATCCAAATTTCCTTTGCAAAATTAAATTCATTTCCACCCAAATTTACTGAACAAAAACGCCGTTGTCAACCCACATATCAAATGTAGTATGGTGGCAAAACATTTCGCTTACATTCAAAGACAATCAGTCAACTTATACCTTTTGGAGTTCCCTTTTCCGTGTGACAATGAAGATAGGTAACAGTAGTGAACAGTAGAGACAGTATTTCTACAAATTCACACACAAATGCGCAATTTACATAACGTCACCCATATTCTCAAGCGCTAAACTACAGCGATTAGTCGCCACGTCATAAACAAAATATGTACTTCTTCAGACAGTCATACGTATTTATCTATACAAAGTTATCAAATCTAATTTAAAAATTAAAATATGCCATAAGTTGAGATAATCATATAACCGTACACAGAGGAAATAACGATAAATAGATATAACGTTAAGTATTGAAATTGCGTTATTAAGTGAGGAATTGCTTTATTTTAAATTTTGACACACTTTGTACTTCCCATCCCCGCCGAAAGTAATACACATCGACTATTATCGGCTAGCTTCGATTTTATAGAGCGTCGTCTCTATATTAACGGCACACGACAGAGACGAAAATCAAAGCTAGCCGATAGTCTCTTTCTAAAGGCCGATATGTATTACTTTCGGCCGGGAAGTGTACATATTTTACATTTATACTAGAGTACGGTATCCTGGCTGAGCGCCTTCTGCGCTCACCCTAAATCAACCCGATGACTCTTAAAAGGCCACTAAGGCCACAAGAATTTAGACATACACGATGTTAAGACATTTCAAAGTTTTTTAGCCGGTAAGAGTCCGGCACTACCTGGGCCCCATTCCCAGGTGTCCATGAGGATTTTCCTTGATTGTCTTTCCTAACAAAAAAAATAAAACCATAGTACGGCAAATGAAAGTTCACACTGGAAAAGCGCAGCAAATAAAAAAAAATGTAGTTTATCACTATAAATAGTTAGAAAAATATTTTTGATTATTGAATTCAAAGCTATGTTAATTTTATTAATAAATTCAAGTATCAAAAATATTTTCCAACAATTTTTACCGATAAGTCCAGTGTTAATTTTCCAGACTCTAGTAGTAATTATTTCAAAACCAGCTAGCTGTCTGACAATCGAACGAAAATTATTATTTCAAAAATACCTATCAGATACCATACCGTTTCATTTAAACGTCTGTGGTAACGGAGCCGTGAAAAAGAGTAATGGTCGAGGAAATAGAGTTAGCTGGCGTGGAACTTTTGCACCTTTTAGGGTGGCACAAAGGATAGTTTTGCATGCATAACTCCGGGAGATGTTGGGCTCTTTAAACAAACTTGTAGCAGACGTTATTTACTGCTGTGAATCGTTTGTAACAATATAAGTTCAGTTAAATGTTGTTAGGTATGCAATTTCTCTGGATAATTCTGGACATATCTGACATGGCAATTCTAAACGTTTACCACACTGAACATGAATCCACAGTAAAATAGAAAAAGAAATAACTTAAATACGTACACCAAACTTATTGCCAATAACAGATTCTACTTTTTAGTACAATTTTAGCAACAACTATTAACCATATAATAAACCTTTTTTTTCATTGCCTGAATTCTAATTTAACTTAACATAAGTAATTCCTCCATCCCGAAATCATTAAATATATTTAATGTCACCTAATTGACTGTTTTGAATAGAAACTTACAAAGATTGCCTGAAAGAGATCGCTTAAGCGATAAGGCCTACCTTTTGTATTCCTATTTATTTAAACTTTGTGTCACATTCACTGTACTTTTTGGTGAGCAATCAATTATACTTAATTAGTTAAAAGGCGGCTGACAGGCACACCACCTGACGTCCACCTGATGGTAAGTGATGTCGTCCATAGAAATCCGCGATATAGCCAACATAAGTCTAGAATGACAAACGTTGGCACGCCCCGGATACCCTGCCTACCTTTGCAAATTAAGGAATGGATTGGGAGAAAGGGTTGGGAAAATGGGGAGGGAAAATAGAAGGAATAGGATAGGATGATAATGGGCGCTGGCATATCACACTCACTACCGAAACACGTACGTACATTGGGGAAATACGATAAAGTAGAAAATGCAGTAAATTTCAAGGTTGTCTTCCGTGAGAGAGAGGTAACGTGGCCAGTCGAGTGGGCCCAGCGGCTGTGGGAATGCACCTTGCACTCTTCCCCTACCGAAGATCTACCTACGTAGGTAGGTAGGCCTTCCCCTCCTACCCTACCATTAGATCTGGTAATAAAATTATTAAGAGATACTATTAAAAAAAAAGCAAATTTGAAACTGATCTTATGTATGAGAAAACAAGATAGGAACCGTTTCTTATCTGTTTTTTATTTATTCAATTTGTTTGGTCGCAACAATGATATTATATTTTTTATATAATATCATTGGGTCGCAAACAAGAAATAAACTAAATAATGCTATTTTTTTAATAAAAAAAAATGCATTTGCTATATTTAGTTTATTTAACTTTCAGCGATTTTTGATAGATTAAACGTGTAAAATATACTATATCTTTATCGAATATTGTATATGCCGAGGCCAAGTCTAATATCGTTCTCCATATACGAAAGCAACGATATCTTAACTCTTTTATTTTACATAGCTCTAGCTGGGAATTAAAAACCTACAAATTTAAAAAAAATGCAACGGGAAATGTCAATAAAACACTTAAAAAAAAGTGAACTGATCACAAATTTTTCAAACCAGCAATGCTATTCAACAGAACAGTTCGGATACCTGTTACGTGGAACGCTCTTTGGAACCGTTCCGGTAGCGCCTCTGTATTGTGCTACCGTTATGTTGGTAGACTACAATAGCGTATTGTGATAGGTAGTGTTGTAGCTAAATTGATAGTTTGTCGATAGCAATGCCTCGAAAATGCTTGCTGTATTCCAACGATAGCTCAGGTAGTAGAGGTTCTCCAAAGAATAACGGGAATTAGTCACTCCAGGGGTTATTTAAACGTAAACGTTGCTATACTCTTTCAGACATTGGCATGTTTAAAATAATAGGTGATGTGGTTACCTTGACACGCCCTTAAGTGCAAGCCGCAAATTATCGACTCCCGGGAGTCCAAAGCAGTCCTAATTGTTGTGGACGCAACAAACTGTTCTGTATTTCACTTGTATTTTAATATTTAATAATATTATCTTTGTATTAACCGAAACGCATTACTCT
The DNA here is from genome assembly GCA_914767545.1 of Sesia apiformis. Taxonomy (NCBI): domain Eukaryota; kingdom Metazoa; phylum Arthropoda; class Insecta; order Lepidoptera; family Sesiidae; genus Sesia; species Sesia apiformis. Next base: position 6,791,865 of record OU611968.1, read on the forward strand.
TCTTCATTAATGAATAGCACTGGCCGAAAACAATATAAACTGGTTGGAAACAGCTCTACGTGTATTAACACGTTTAATTCCCACGAATTAAGTTAAATAATATGTACCTGACCAGAAGTGTTGGGTGGAAAACAAGTTAATTATGATCTATGCTCGACAATTTTTTTGCACATAATATATATACATAATATGTACCTTTCAAATGGTGAAAGAATTTTTCAAATAGATGTAGTGGTTCCGGAGATTACCCCCCACATACACACAAACTCACAAAATTCGCACTCTCTCTTTATTATATTAGTATAGATTAACCTATATCATACTCGTATAAGCCTCTTGGAAGGTCTCGGCGTACTTTTCAAAAATTCCAAAATGAAATTCAAATTCCAAATTATACCTACACACAAATATATTATGTCCTCAGATAAGGCTCATGAAGCTCTATAACTTACGAGTATGTCATTTTATTTGTTGTAAAACGTACATCAAATGAATCATCCGACTTGCGGATGCGATCTGTCTTTATTAATTACGTTTGTTGTTACGTGAAACAAATATCAAATAACAACAATAAACTACAAACGTCACTCTTTACGATAACAGTCTGTTTATTTATTGACATTTTTCTTATTAATCGATATAATGCCGTAACGTCTTGCGCATTCATTTTTGAAGAGAAAAAATTGAAGACGTGTTTACAGTTATTTTTGACAGTTATTTTTTCAATCAATCCAATTAAATTTCAAATTACTTTAAATATTTTTTTCTTAGTCTAATATAAATTTTGTTTAAATATTTTACAGGGGAAACATTCGCATGGCATTTCAAAAGTAGAAACCTGTATTATTTTTTAAAAATCATTATCAAGAATATCAAAAATTTGTAATTTATATTAAGATCAAAATATTAACGAACTTTTCTTAAAGTTACAAAATATACAAAATTTTCCGGAGGAATTATAAGACATTCAAACCGTACATTGCCTTCATTATAATTCTTATAATGACTGAATAAAGAATTTTTACTCTTATTGCTTGTTCCGATCTTTTCAAGTTTAGCTCAATTTTTCCACATTTACATATGTTGTTCGATACATTTTTTTTTAATAATAATAAAATATTTGAACATATTATATATTAGACGAGTGAAACACACATATGATTTGCAAGTGCACGTCATACACGTATTTGTAAAGAATGAAAAATATAAATTTCCCTAAATTTTTATTTTATTATTAAAAGGAGAAAAAATTGTCAGAGCATCGAGTGAAATAAATTAGATAAACATTAGGTACGCGTTTAGACCCGTCTAGTAAATAAATATGAGTGCCAAATACCGGTAAGTATACCAAAAAGGCAAACTTTTTCTTTCATGGATTTGTAACTCACAGTTCACCGTGTACCGTAAAACCCGTAACATTACGAAGCGTTCACCGCCCAAGTTTGTCCCTATTTCTTAAGCATTTGTCGCATAATTGGTTTTAGAAATTCGCAGCACTCGGGGGAAATTGATGGATTGTCTCCAAGTTTGTCTTCGGGGAATTGTTAATTATGGTAATTTTGCCCGGAACATCACTTCGATTAGATAAATCGACATAGTACATGTATAGGCGTCTACGGTATGGCTAACAACTTGTTACGTGGTGCAGAATCTGTTTTTTTGATTAATATAATCACTTTTTTATTTATTTAAAAAAAATGTATTTAGTCGTACAAAAAGGGAACTTAATGCGTGGAGTCTCCACGCATTCAGAGAATGTCTTTCTCAACTAATCAACCTTTCGGTTGACTAGAGACACACGTTGGGAGGTGCGATGAAATTAATTTACCTTAAACGAGAATTGGTAAATGATTTACACAAACCGCTATAATGGATGCATACGATACATACATACATTAATGCATAATTCATATGTAAATATACATATATGTATGCAGGCATACATATATACTTACATATAATATACCTTCATACATGCAATATGAATTGTAAACAATTTAAAATTTTAAAGGTTTTTTATTTCTCTATCTTTATTTAAAGATTATGGAAAATTTTATGCTTATCGAAAGAATGTCTAGGATTATATGTGTGACATACGTCAGTGTGTAAGACACAAAATACGTCACTAACTCAAGTCACTAATATTATTAATGACTGCGAAATGTTTCCGAAAATAATTTGAAGATTTAACCGCTTTGAAATTTAACCGAAGCCTTTGTATTTTCGGACCGGGAATATAACTCGAACCATCTACATAACAGGAGCATAACAGAAGCACTATATGCAATGGGCTAACCGGCCGTTATGAGTAACGAATGATGAAAATCCCATATCAGCAATGAGTAGATGAGTTTTTATCTATTTACGTTGTTTTCCTTTCTCAATACAAATATTTACACAATGCAATGCAATGCAACCAGCCCTTTCGGTATTCATAGCTGGACATGGACATGGGACATTCCTAGTGCACATTGTCTTGTGGATGAGAGATGTAGGGCCTTAAACGCCACGCTGGCCTAGCGGGTTGCCGAGTCCACTATTTTAGAGGTGGTGTCAGGGCTTGTGGTAGCCGCTTTGTTTGTTATCCCTTAGTCGCCTTTTACGACACCCACGGGAAAAGATGGGGTGGGGATGGTCGACCGATTCTATATTCGGTCGACACCACACGGCACATGGAAATGTTTACACATCGATATAAAAATAACTACATTATTGTTTACTGTGGTAAATAGGTGATTCGTGTAAAGTGTTTTATGTAGCTGTCAAAGTTATTGTAATAAGAATAATAAATATTTATGTACCGATTCAACTAAAATATCCCGTTCAAAGGTCAGTCTTTTGAACAGGGTATTTTAGTTGAAATCTGAACAAAATCCACCGTTCACACAGTTCACGAATTTAGAATTAAAAACGATAATAATTATGTGTTGGAGTTCAATGTCTATTGATTAAACATTTTTGTTAATTTATCGAAAATAGAGTTTCATTTAATGTTTGGTCACGTATCGTTGTTTATTGATGATTTGATTTTTGAAATCAAATCAACTTTAAACTATCTTTAAACGCAATCACGCTAAAAATACATTTGTCATACTGTTTACAATAATTTAAAATTGGATTTTGACATATTTTATACGAGGCTTATGCCCTTTAAATAAAAAATAATCTCCGAATCATAAGACCTTTGCTGTTGCAGAAACGGCCAATAAATAACTTACAATTTGTTTTTCACAGCCTAGTCTAGAATTATATAATGTCACTTACATATGATATTAAGTGGAATTGAGTGACATATTACGAACGTATGCCACTTAATTGTACTAATTGTTTATTGGAGGAAACTTTACTGATTTACTATATTTTAATTCTTTCTGATCGATATCATGTTGTAAATACTCTGTTTCACAAATAATAAAAAAAACTACTAAACAGCAATAAATGAAACCAAACCAGATCGCGATTAAAGGCATTATTCTACATATCTTTATCATGGTATTAATTTTAATGTCTATGATTCTTCAAAATTTGATTAGACATTATTATAGGTCTACCAGAATCTCATGTCATAAAAAAAAATTGTGATTTTCATATGGTCATTGTGATTTCAGATGTCAATTGTCACCTGTCAAATCAAAGTACGAGATTTGTCAACCGCTGCCGAGATTTTGTGATATCTTCTTGACAATTTGTTGTTTTTGTGAAAATGTTGAAAAAGCCACTTCGATCTCAAGCGAGAAATATTGTTTTCAATGTGTATCGTAAAATAAGGGAAGAAGAAGGCGTAAATCAAACTCAATCTTTGATTTTAAAGCGCGTCGTAGAGTTGACCGGTAAGTTGGACTGAGTTGTTTTGATACTTTTAGTTTATTTTATATTTTTCTTACTTAATTGTAGCTTCTTTATAGGGGTTTCCAGTACTACTATACGGCGAATCGTAGGTGAGGGCACATCGAATGATGTTGTATTTTCCACGCCTGGTAAAAAGAGGAGAGGGGGGAAGAAGAAAATCAACTTGGACAGTTTCGATTTAGAGTTGATTAGGAATAAAGTAAATGAATTCTATACAGTTCGGAAGGAAATTCCAACAGTAATGAAACTGTTACAAATTCTTCGACAAGATATTGATTTCAACGGAGGGAGAGAATCTTTGAGGTAAGAAAAATATTAAGTAATAATCCCTCTCACTCTCACTCGTAAGAGGAGGCCTGTGCCCTGCAGTGGGACGTATATAGACTGATGATGATGAATGACTAAGCTATCGTTTGATTAACATGATAAATTTTATTATTTTATACAAACTTATACTTAAGGAGATTGGTTTTGAATATGTTAAATGCCAATCAAAAAGGACCATTTTGATGGAGAGAGATGACGTAAAACTGCAAAGATACAAGTTTTTGAAGCGTATAAAGGAAAACCGCGAAGCTGAAGAGCATAATAAATTGGATGTGATTTATTTAGATGAGACTTACATTCACGGTTCATGTTCTGTGAACAAGTGCTGGCAAAGCAAAGATATTGCAGGTCCATCTAAAAGTATTTCACTTGGAGCGAGGTGGATCATTGTAAACGCTGGTGGAGAAAATGGCTTTGTAACAAATTGTTGTCTGGTGTACAGGTCAACAAGTTATCTGCTGACTATCACCACGATATGAATAAGGACAATTTCACAAAATGGGTGACAGAGAAGCTAATTCCAAATCTGACAAGACCTTCACTAATTGTTATGGATAATGCTAGTTATCATTCCGTACGGATGAACAAACCGCCCACACAAGCCAATCGTATCGTTGATATAAAAGAATGGCTTCGTGCAAATGATGTACATTATGATGATCTTTGGCGTAAATGTCAACTACTTGAAGTAGTGAAACAAAATATGTCTGCGCCCTTATATGAGATAGAATAGATGAAGTATTAAAATCGCACGGTCACGAAGTTTTAAGGCTCCCTTATCATTGCACATTGAATCCCATAGAAATGATTTGGGGTATAATGAAGCAAAAAGTTGCTGATAAAAATGTAAATAGGCCTGCAAGTGACATTAAATTATTAACAGAAGAAGCTTTCTCACAAATCGGTGCAGAGGAATGGCGAAAATGTTGTGAACATGTAAAGAAAATTGAAAACAATTTCATCGAGCAAGATAGAATAATTGAAATGCTGGAAGAGCGATTTATAATAAATACCTCTTTATCTTCATCATCTGATGAAGAACAAGAAATGCAAGTGGAGTTCTTGGAATCGTTTTCTAGTTCTCAATGAGGTGTTAGTTATTAGTATGATTTAAATGATATATAATAAATTAGTACATAAAGTAATATACGATTGATTTATTTTTCATGACATATTTTCCTATGTTAAGAACCCGATGTATAACAACTTTCTTTATACACATACCTAATATACTTCATGTTCATTCATACTAAAGACATAAATAAAAATTAAACAGTATCGAGATCGTTTAATCCAATTTCCCCTGTATTGCACACAACAAATTTTTATTTCCCCATTTGCCATGAGATTCCGGTAGACTTATATTTACTAAAATATCGATGCCAGAAATTTGTTGACGCTATATTTCTGTAACATCCTTTAAGATATAAATATTTTTATGCTAATACATAATTGATTGACAAGAATATACTTTTTGTACTTACTTCAGTTTTACATTAACAAAATATTGAAAAAACAACTGCCAAAAAACTTGCCCGTTAATTATGGAAATATTCCATTAACATCTGTTTTTTGCTTGTTGTGTGTTGTTATATCTTTTCATAACAAGCGATTCATCTAATGAATGAACATCGAACTTTATGATAAACAGTGCTGAATCATAGGAGTGAATGAATTCAGCAAATTATTCCGTCAGTTATTTTTCTGAGTTATTATAAAGCTAATTGTATGATATGGTAAATAGCATATAACACATCACGGCTCACCTCTAACTAAAGAAAATTCAATCGTGAGGTGAGGATGACAGCTCTTTTGTTCGACTTCTTTGTCCGCGGGCTAGCGCTTTATTTTCCCAGCGGTAATTAATTTTATTCGGACATATTGATCCAGTTAAATCGCCAGACAAGGAAGCCACAGATGTGTAATTAAGCCAGATTCATTATTAAATAACTATAATTATACTACATTGTATTAAATAACAAAGTCAACATTAATAAGTTTTGATTTTACCTAATTCACGACAGGTTAATGACAAAAGTCACAAAACAAGTTAATGTACAAACAGATGAAACATATTTACAAAAGTAATTCCCAGTTTAATCTCAAATACCTCGGCGGCTTCGTAATTATATTTTACCAGCGTCTTGGTTTCGCTGGTTTCCTAGGGAACTCATACAAAAAAATACACAGAAAACACAGAACACAGTTTGTAATCAGCAAACACTCGGTTGTTGTTTCACATAAAAATTACATTATTATAATTGCGTCAAACATTTAAAAACTTTGACGAAATAATATAAAACAAATAGAGACTCATATTTTTGTTATAAAAGAATCAGTAACCAGGCAAAGGCATCAGGCATCAGTCATCAGTAACCAGGTGTAGTAACGAAACGCAGTTCCGGGCCTCTCTCTATTCTCTCTACCTCTCAGCAGACACGACCGTACGGAGCTACAATGGTTCAATAAAGAAATACTTAGGTTAGAATAAAGACAGTGTAAATAATCACTTTACATGTCATATGTTACACGTGAGTGTATTTAATCAATATAAATGTCACACGGTACAACACTAGGCATCAGTAACAGGCAGTAAACTGCTGCCCTGTTTTCGTCCACTGGTGCATGAGAGATGTGTGATCTTAAAACGCCACGCTGACCAAGCGGGTTGGCGAGCCCACTCTTTCAGAGGTGGTGTTGTTCCCCAGGTCTAGTGGTAGCGGCTTTGTTATCCTTTATTCACCTTTTACAACACCTACGGGAAGATATGGGGTGGTACTATTCTAAAGCCACACGAAAGACACCACATGGCTGTTGAATAAATAATCCCAAGATACAGATACAGCAGGATAACTGGACACAGATGACAATGAATAACGAGATTTAGGCCACTAATCGCACATGTTACAGCGTCCAGTGCATCGCTGCCAACAATCGATGCGACACGTCCAATCCATCTAATCCGGCGTAAGCCTACGCATTGCATCTGTCATCGGTCGGATTAGTTAGACGGATCGCTATCACAAAGCACATTGTATGGACAATGCTCACAAGAACCGAAATCATGACAAATGAAACCTTTAGTATTCGATTTGTATCAAATTGTTGATGAATGTTCAACACAATTTTCAAGGATAATAATAATGTAACTACGATTTTTAAAAAGAAAGGAAAGAAAAGGGATTTTTTTTTAAAATAATGTATAAGTCTGCTTTCCACTGCTAGGTTTAAGTCCCCTCTCATAGCTCGCCATTACACGCAATCTTCAGATCCATCTTCAGTTGGGCCATTTATGTCGAAGGCGTTCCATATTGTGCTTCCTGGTACGTTGTCTTCATTCAAGGACTCGTCTATCCCTTCCGTCCTGTGACAGTTATGGCCTACCCTTTGGCCCTCTTGCATGCTGATTCTATGAGCAATGTCGGTGACTTCCATTTCGTGACGAATGTCTTCGTAAGAAGACATTCGCCTTACATTACATTCGTAAGAAGTGGTCCTATTAATTTATGTCAGTCTCAATTGGGCCACATGGCTAAAAGACTTTTTACACTGTGCTTCCCGGTACGTGGTCTTCTCGTATATTCCATCGGTTGTCGATCCTGCAGCAGATATAACCATTACCATGCTGATTCTATTAACTATATGGACATTAGGCCTGATTAATAAAATCTTATTAGAGCGAGCCATGCAAATAAGTCTTGGAATTTCTTTGAGAAATAGAATGCGAAACGAAGACATTTCCTATTCGGATAGAATATGTAATATATTTATGAATTTATTTATTTTAACACTTCATTTCACAAAGTACAATGGGCGGGCTTAGTGCTACAATCTACATGGCATTGTCTTCCAGCCAACCTTCAGGAGAGGAAATATATTAATGACAGCGGCGCAATCAACAAAGGAGAAAAGCAAAAGGAAAATAAAAATAATACATGACGGAAGTATTATTAAAATAAATGTGTAAATTAATAATTTAATGTAGAAAAATAAGCACTTGGTTTGGTCCCAATTCAAACTTCAAAATTTCAACCCCAAGAAATATCTAAACAAACATTTATTTTAACCCCTGGGGAATAAATGGACTTTAAATTATATTTTACAGCATATTCAACTACAAAAATGTTTATGACAACTCAATGTATACTGCAACACGCGTTTTTTTCACTGGTGGGCGTGTCAATCACGGACAACTCGCGTAGGGACACAGCCTATATACGAGTACCTTGGTATCTTAATATAGATAAGGTCTTCCTCATTCCGTTTTCACTACAGACAGATACTCGACTTCACTATTTCTTCGCTCCTACTTGATCCTCTCTAAAAATATATTGAGACTATTTTTCAAACACTACACTTTGACTAAATGTCGTAACTTTGGCTTCAAGCTATTAATCATTAGTCACGTCTTAATCGTTAATCATCTTATCATGTCTGCCTTTTGCCGCTTCTTCTATAAAAACATACTTAATCATATTGAAGCCATTAAACCATGAGCTGATTTCTTTAATAACGACATGCAAGTACCCGGGCAGTAAATCAACCATCATGGCGGTTGGTCCGTGCAAGAATTTTATTTGCGCAGCTAACAAGCTCCACTGGGATTACGCGGAACATTGAACCATGAATCGCCTTCGGGATTGAGTGGGAAAATTAAAAGAGAAAATGTAACAATGATGTGCATTTCAACTATTCATATTCATTGTTATAAATACAATATTCCGATTAAATTTTTAGTAAAGTGAAAATGAATGACGTGCTATAAGATTGCCTGTATACATCGTGTATACATATTTTTTATTACCATACCATACCATCAGCCTGTGTCTCTCCACTACTGGATATATGTATGCCTCGCCTAAGGAATGCCGCCACACACGATCTTCAGCTCTTCTCATCCTCATCCAGCCACCACCGGCGACTTTCTTCAAGTCGTCAGTCCATCTGGCCGGATAATTTTCTTAGTCATTACTTCATTATTTCTGAGTCTGCTGTCTGAAATAAAGTGTCTTTTTACCAGCACTATACGCAGCGACTCTATGTCAAGGAAGTGCGGATGAATCAGACGACGATGACGGGCAGTGCGATGGTAGAAACCCGAAGTTGACATCAAATTGAATAGTTCTCCAGAACAATCCCAATTATATAGGCGGTAGAAAATGCATAGAGATGCAACATCTCTTCAGATGTTGAACGATTCTATATCACCTGTGAGAGTGGGATCTCACAGTGGGGACAGCACGTCGTTGGATGGAGTCAAAGGGGTTCAGCTGGTATTTTGGTGCACCGGCCTACAGGTGTGAGCAGTACTCCATGTGGGGTCTAACTTGAGCTTTATAAAGCGACAAGCGTTACCCCGGAGTGAAGTACCTACTGCTTCACCCTGTTCAGTACACCAAGCTTTTTACTGGCAAGTTTTATCTTGCTCTCCAGATGACTTCGAAACTCGACTTTGCTCGAAATATCGACGCCAAAGATGCCAAAAGTCTCGGAGACCTTAAGAGGAGTTTTCTGAAATCGAGATGCCGCGACAATTGGATCTTTCTTAGCGGTGAATACGCGACTTGTGTCTTATGTGTGTTAACGACGACGCCTCAAGTTAGCAATGTAAGACGTATTTGTAAATATAGTTTTTGATGCCCTGTTATTGTTAAGAATTTGTGATATATATTTGTGTGTAGTTATGTGTAATTGTATTTGTGTAATATGTGTTTTATTAAAGATGACGACGGAATTAAAAGATACTCCAAAGAAAGACGCGAGTTGTAGAACTCAAGTTGTAAGCGTCAATATTATTGTTGCTGTCCTTATCTAGAATAGTCTATCCTTGTCATATGATATCTCGCTCCCACACATATTGTTGAATAAAGATAGCCTGAGGCGCCCCCAGTCGGTCGATACACGAATCCTCTTACTTCCGTAGAAGCTAGTTGAGACAGTTAGATCCGAAATATAAGTAGGCCCGGTTTGAGTGCGATCAATGGCAACTGGGAATTAAACTTGGCAACTTAGCAACTGATCTGAACATTGAACAGTAAATCACTGCAGCTCTCACTAGCAACACCGCGCTCTCAAGAATAGTGTCTCAACGCCTGCTTCTACACATCTTGATCGGCACCTCAGAGGCATCCGACTGTATGTTCGTGTACCGTCAGTACGGGCAAGCTCCTCGGGCGTAGTTTTAACCACGACCCGACTCGAGTTTCATTTCACTACCCGTCGCCCGTACACTCACCATCTTCGGTACGCAACAATGTGGACTAAATTAAAATCCAAATTTCTGGAGCATGCAAGGTTCCTCGTGATGTTTTCCCTCGGCACCGAGCTAGTGACAATTTTTAAAACTCCATACTTAAGTAGAATGTCAGTGGTGCGAGCCGAGAATTTGAACTCACGATAATATGAATGGGAGGCGAATATAGATACCCCTACGTTATCGCCGCTCTTTCATTTTCTAGAACATCTAACATAGGTACTGATTTAATTTTCTACACCATCGTTTCTCAACCGTTTTAGTGTCGCAACCCCCATTAAAACACGAAAAGTGATTCGAGTATAGATACGCCTGGGCTATCACCGCTCTATTGCCGTGTACAATAGGGAAAACTAAAATTTCGGTTTAAATAAATTATTATTTCGCAAAAAAGAAAACATTGTTCACTTAAACAATGAGAAATTAACAGAACATAAACTTAGAGTAGGTTCTAATACATTTGGCATTCAACCGATTGGAGATACAGTATTGTCAAATATTCTTTTAACATATTTCTGAAACTAGTTACAGATAAAAACATATATATTTTCAGGTAATATATTATATGTATAATTTCCCCTATTTATCATCTCTCTACACCGAATTCCTGAGATGTTACAGCAATTATTTTTTGTTCATCGGAAGAGAATTGAAGTGTTGGAAAGATAATAAAATAACTAGATCGGAATACAATAGGATCTACGATATAAAAATCTGAACACAATGTCAATCCAGAATTTAGTCTGAATCTGTCACTTTAACGACAAATAACCGTCAATCAATGCGACAGCAAATATCTAAATGTCAATTGCAAACATCAAAAGCTTTTTACAACACGAATCAATTCATTCATTTCGCATTTACGTTATTTGTATCAAATTATTCATGTCGTGAAGGGAACTGGAGCAAAATTTCTTCCAAATTCATAACAAATGACAATATGAAAAGTAAACATGAATAAAAAATTTCGTAACGACCATCCGAGCGGACGGCGGATTCAAATTGTGTAAGAGCATCGAAAAATGTGACTTGTTTCGCGCAAAATATATGGAAAGATGTAAGACAACAATTTTTCCAAAAGTTCGACTTGTTTTGCAATCACCAACGCTTTTAATTTTATCCTTACAGTATAATGATTTTTATGTTTGATTATTCAGGATGTAATATATAATTATGATACTTATACAATATGAGTATATGTTGTTGATTATGTAGACAATTAATAATGTTATAAATATTTTTATAATATTGGATATTGACCATGTGATTTGTATGGTAATTTGGCAGGATATAGAAGTCATATATATATAAGATTTAGAAGAAATTGTAAAAAATAGCAATAATTTCACATCTTGATAAAACTAAGAGTGACTGTTAGTTAAAAACTATTTATTATCAGTTCCAAACTGTATTTTACATTTGTGTTCAAATTTGAGGAAGCCTACAGCTAGAAAATCAATTCCTACATCTGATAATCTGGGCAGCACATTCGGGCAGCACATCATCAAGATACTCGTGTGTTGATGTATCGAGCTGGTTAAGCTCTACAATCGTTGTCGTGACATTTTTACTACATTTCGATGGAAAAATAAAGCGTTCGTGATACGGCTATAGGTACATTTATCGATCCTCAACTAGTAAATCGACACACAACACACTTAATACAGGCCTCAACTACTAAATCGCTAGGTTTCGGGCCATAATCTACCACACAGGCCCAGTCCGATTATATACGCCCAAGACATTTCTTTTAAATTCTCGAGCATGTGGGTTTTCTACCAACTGGCGGTGCGTTGTTTCATTTACTTAGTAAATGTCGATTTCACATCTGATTTCGCCTAGAAAATATTTTTCGTTGAAAAGTGTTATTATATGACTTTTAAAATCTTAATTTCTCTTAAAACATATTCTCAGTGTCTGTCTATATTGTATGTAATATATATGTGTGTGCATTTGTGTTTATACTACTTACCTTGTGTGTACCGTAACCGTACGACTATTTCATACCGTTCGTCTTTCATATCATTATGTTAACTTTTAAGCTCTTATGTAAGTGACAGTTATCTCAAAGAGAATAAAGTTTCATTGAACCTACATAAACACATAAATCTAAAATCTTAAAAATTAAAAACACTTTTCTTAAAAATAACTATATTTTTCCGGTAATAAATTTCGAAGTAAATACCCTACAGAATAATCGAAGCCGCGATAAAATCTGACTTCTAAATTTCAAAGTAGAAGATAATAAACCAACAAAGAATTTTTTTTTCTTCATCGTAATAAACGATTTCCAAGTCTAAAACGTATTTTGTCAAGTGCTTATATTTTTGAAGGAGTCAATCCTTTTAAAACAAGATCAGATATTTAAAAAGATTGTAGCTAATTTCTAAAGTCCTGTCTACCCATAGAGATAAGTACTTTTATACCGTCACAAGCAAAATAAAGAAAAAGGTTATATGTTCGAAGTTAAAAAATGCAAAAGTTAATTTTCTATTTATATTTTTCATGAATAAATTTCGCTTGCGAAGCTTAACGGAGCGATAAAATTTGAAAATGGAAAGAAGCTATTCCCCATTTGATCCGAAGCCTAACAAATGGTTACCATTAAAATCGGGAAATATCCGAAGAATCCCTTATTAAAACGTTTCGGAATACCATCCGGGGAAATAACTAATATATTTTGGGGAAGTTAAATATTTTTTGGGATTTTTTTGCATAGACGGAATTGTAAACATCGTTTTATTTATTTTTTAGTTTTACTCAACCATTTATTGCACACACAACATGACACCAATAAAAAGAAAGAAAAATAAAAGATGTACAAAAGGCAAGCTTATCTCCTGGGGAGATTTCTGCCATCAGACCTGGGAAAATGAAATATAGGTCAAACAGAAAGGTAGTGCTACGGAAATTTTTTATGTATAATAATTTAGTGGTAACAATATTAACAAAATACATAAATATATATATATCCAATATATATAAAGACATGTACCTAAATAATAAATACTATACATATAAAATATATACATATTATAATACGTATATATAAATAATATATATGTTATATCTACAATGTAGACTATTTAGGAAATTGAAAAATAGTGCTCTTTAAGTCGGTTTTTAAAAATAATAAGAGAAGGACATCTCGTATCCTATGAGGGAGAGTATTCCATAAGGGTACGAGAATTGTGAGAAGGGATCTTTAACAGGGAGACGGTTTAGGTTCTAAGGAGTTCTAAAACATGGAAAAATATACGAGAAAAGGTCAAGCAAGTAGATAAGAGAAGTAGCTTTGTTAAAAACATTATAGAGGAGTGTAAGAATGTGACAATGACGGCGAAAACGAATAGGTAACCAATAAAGCCAATAACTCAGAAATGTGGTACTCAAACTTGAGCAAACCAAAAATAACGCGAATACTCAAGTTTCGAAGACGCTCAAGTCTATTCAGAAGTTCTTCAGTGGCATCTAGAAAGCATACATCGGCGTAATTGATAATAGAAGAAGGAGAGTATGAGTCAGATTAGTCTTACTAATAGGGAACGTTTTGAAGGCGTTTCAGAGATTGGATACAATAACGAAATTTTTTGCTGATCTCATTGATGTGACAGCCCTATGACTGATTATTATCAAATATAATGTCCAAATTTTAAGCGGAGTATAATAGTGGTATAATAGAAAAATCTAAACGATTATACATATATTTATTGACAATAATGAAAGCTTTAGACTTTGCAGCGTTTATCAGGAGACCAAATGAGTTTGTCCACAAACTAATGCTGTGTAGATCTTTGTTCAACACAGATATACAGTTTGCAATATCTGCAACATCAACATATTACATAATAATACATAATATACGCCATTATTTCATTGACCAGAAATCTTAAAGACTAGTTTTATATTTAAAATATTTATTTTACTTATTTAGAACTACAAATATTTCATAAATACAGATACATTTTCACAAATTCTCCAAATATAACTTATAACGTTACGGTAGCGAAGTAACATTCATTGTTGCAGCCAACCGCTGCGCTGAGCAAGCCTGGGTTGCAGGTGAAACGCTTACAAAATAAACAAGTAACATTGAATTTTGTAATAAATATGAAGGAAAATATTTTAATTTTAATTATATAACAGTGTTGAATATTCAAATATATGTGTGCATGCATGCATGTCTCTCTGTCACTATGCATGAGCCCGCGTGTGTGTGTGTGTGTGTGTGCGAGAGGGCGTGTATTGTTGCGTCTACGCGTGTATATACTCAAACACGTACATATGTGGCATCTCTTTAAAGTTTAAATGCATTTATTTAAGTTGTCCCAAAGAATTCTTCTTCATTTAATTCGCGTTAGCAAGATTTCCGTCTTATCATATGAAAGGCTTAGGAGCCAATCACGCGCTATATTCTTACAGGTGCGTTTTAGTGACTGGGTATATAGGATTTTGTAGATTTTATTATATAAAATGGGACCCATAACGAAAAATATTATTTCTACTGAATTCAAAGTTAGTTTTCGGTATGTTGCACACCGTGTGTTTTAAGCGTTTCGATTTAAATGTATGTGGGATATAACATCAACAGTTGTCTCACGGTCAGAACCTGAACTATGTTATACAAGGTGTTTGTCGGGAACCTAACGGTCTTACGAAAAAAAATAACTTTTAACACAAGTCTCTGAGCTCGTTTCACAATGAGAATCCTAGTTTTGTTAACCCCGCCCCAGGCTACCACACCATATACTGTGATTGATGATAAATAGTGAAATAAGTCATTTTCAATATGTTTAATTTGGCAACCTGTCTAATTCTACTAAAAATCACTATTATAATACAGAATGTAGTCAGTTTCGGACCTACTCTTTTGTGATGTAGTCGTTTCGATACCTAGTATTCTTGATATATATTCAATATATGATCTACACTTTTTGTTGACGTGGTCATTTTGAGATCTAGCCTTTATGCTTCCGACTTCTTCTCAACGTACGACGGCAGTTGACTTGTCGGAAATTTTGTCCAGCAAAGTTCAGCGGCTTTCAGAACGTCATTTTGAACGAGTGGCGACTTTGTAAAATAAACGATTTATGAATGTGAGATAAAATGTTTACTGCGCGCGAAAAGCTATTGACTGATTCAATTTTTTTAAAGCATGGCAAATATTTTATTCAATCCAGTTTTCTGCTTGCGCATTCGGTATTCATGGAAATATACTTCACTGGCATTTGTACACGGTTTTTCTCGCGAAACTTTCTGTATGTTTTTCGTACTAATTTTCGATCTGTTGAGCTGATTTTGCTATGGTTTTGGTGGTCATATAAGTGTTGATACCGAAAATTTATAGGGTACTTTTTATCGAAATTGATCATTAATTTTTATTTATTTATTATATTTTATTATTTATTATACACATGAAACAATATATATAAATGTTAAATGATGTGAATAAATAAAATGTAAATAAATGTTAGTGAAATGTTAAAAAGAAAAGATGTACAAAAAGCAAGCTTATCTAATATGAAGATCTGTTCCTATTAAAATATGTAGTTGGATAACTTTGAAACATATAAATTAATTACAAGCCGTAAGCGAAAGAAAGCCAAACATGCAACTTGATATATTTTTTTATAATGGGACGCAAGGCTGTCCCTTTGTTGGGTCCAAAACCAGACCCGGAAGCCTCGTCATCGACAATCTATAGTGTTGCCATCCAGTGGAGTAAAAACAGCATATTTTTTTATTTAATTTATTATATTTAAATTTGTTTATTTTTACTTTATATAATATTAATGTTTTGATTAATTTTACTTTACATGTATTGATGACAAAATTTGTCACAGACTATAAAGTTTTATGTTCTTGTTTGGAACACAAGCTACCACATTTTTATACATCCATTATTTCTCGAATACAAAAAAAACATCCGAGCAATAATGGATTTAACTTCCTTTGGACACTTTCGGCCTCACTTTGAAATACTGGGTATTCTGTATTATATATACGAATTGTGTCACTTTGTTAAAAATTCTGTGCCTACACAGCAGACGGGACCCCAATAGATTAGACCTAAATTGTACCTAAAAGGGTGTTATATGGTGTATTTTAAGAGAGGGAGAGTGCACGCTGCAATTCAACAGCCACTGGGCGCACTCGACTGGTCACGTTACCCCTCTCTCACAGAAGACTACCTTGAAATGTACTGCATATCCCACTTTATCTTATTTCCCTAAGTACATACGTGTTTCGGTAGTGAGTGAGATGTGCCAGAGCCCGTTCCCATCCTATCCCCCCATTCCCCCCCCCCCCCATTTCCCCAACCCTTTCTCCAAATCCATTCCTATATCTCCAAAGGTAGGCAGCGCATCCGGAGGCGTGCCAACGTTTGTCATTTTGGACTAATGTTGGTGTTCGTCTGTCGCCTTCGAAGATAAAAAAAAATATATATGATTTTTTTCCGGGAACTCGAGAAGTTGAGTTTATGATTGATTATTGTAAAAATTGTGTATTAGGCGTTTTGTGGTTTAATAGTGATAGTTTATTAAACTTCAAAGTTGTTTTGTGCATGATATTTGTGATACTCAAATAAAAGCATAACACTGTGTTTTTCGTGCGCTTCCAAGGAGTCCTCTTCTGTACTCAGTAAACGTACTATCGCTTTACTGACCGACTCTTAACTTACTTCGACGGGACTAGACATTGACTTTAAAATTATTTATTGCTAAGAAAACTTGACACCGGCAGTATATGTGCTAATTGCGCCATTGCCATATATAAAAAGAAAGAAAAAATAATTGAAAATATTAATACCTATAAATGGCTGCTTTATCATTTCTATTATTCTACGAGTGAATTCTTGATGTACAAATATGTCTATGGAGATATAATATATAAACATTTTTTTTATTGTTTTATTTTATGACCCTTTTATTTTATATATTGACTTTTCTTTTAACATTATTTTTTTGACAGTTTCATGTATTACAGGACTCTCGCCCTCTTCAACAAAACATGTGCCACGTGTGCCAATTTTCTCGCTTATACGTCCTACTATTTAAATTCGCTTGAATTTAAATAGTATATAAATAAATAAATAAATAAATAAATAGTATATTGAATTTTAATAGTATTATAGGCATACTAATCTACAGATCAACATTGAATGGTTGTTTTTAAGTCGAAGATCAAAAGAACTTGAGTTATGATAATAGAATAATAAGAAATTCTAAAAATTCTATGCCTATTTTATTAACAAATTATTACCTACTTAAATTCGACAAGCTTCAAAAGATTCTCACAAAAACCAAAGGCAAAAAACTGTTTGTGATGTTTGATGTCCCAAATCGTCAATGTAAAAGTCAATTTCCTGGGAAAATGAAAATATCTCTATGCCAGTCGGGAAAACAAGCGCTCTCGACCCGGACCATCGATTTACAAAACTTTTAGGTGAATATTCAAATCTCCTACGTGGTTCTTCATCGCGATGTATTTCTGTTATTAAGCAACACAAGAAAAATAATGGATATGTAAATAATTGAGGCAAAATAACCTGAACAAGAAGACCTTATTGTCGGTATGGATTTAATGTCGGATTAAGATTTTCAAACTTAAAATTTCGGGTTATTATGAGGTGGTCAGAAACGTCTAATGTGAATTATCTTCGTTTTCTTTTGGTACCATCTTCTAACGGAGGTTGATGATCAGCATGGCTATTCACACGCGAGAGACTACTGCTCGAAACAAAGACTTGGAGCTCATGCCGAACCATTTTCTAAGATTTCTGAGCCCAGATGTGCGTCTTCTAGTCTGCGTGCAAGAGAAGGTATTTATCACTGACCAAACTATGATAATTTTCTTATTTTAATTGTTTTGTAATCCTGTACCCTCGCCCAGACTATGTGTAAAAGATTAGAGACATTTGGATCTACAGAAGAATGTTACGAATATCGTGGGTGGATCGTATAAGAAACGAGACGGTTTTGCGAAGAATTGATAAGGGTTTGGAGGTGATCAAAAAAGTCAAAATAAGAATGTGAATATACATGTGTGTATTGTATATTATGTGATTGTATACTATACTCCATCTACATGACGTGATAGACATTTTTATTTGCTGACTACTCAAAACTCAAAGGTTGACTGGTAGAAACCATTTTTAGCGATAAGATAGACTTTTGTGTCTACAATGTTTTGTTCTGTTTTTCTCTAATTTATTAGGTGAAACAAACAATTGTACGTAAAATGTTACATATTACAGTAGGTGTATGAGTATTGTGTGTTTGTGAATAATCCACACCGTGTTTCACATATGGGTTATAAAGAAACAGAAAAAATAATTCAGTAAGCACATTGGAAACGTCAATTTTTCAAATGTTAGCAACTTCAAGAATAATTTACTTTAACTGTATTTTATACGTTGTATTATACTATTTACAATCTACTTTTTTTAATAAATTTGCTACCAATTATTTGTACTTAGCTGTCCATGTACCAAATATATCGAAGTTATTTAGTTTATTATATGGAGATCCAATAAGCGCCTTAGAGACGCTCGTACAAATTTTTTTTCTTAATTATCTGTTTTATTTATCTAACAATCTATTTAAGATCATGTTTGTCCGATAATTTTGTGATAATGAAGCCTCATGCATTCAATAAAGTTGGCCGACCATAGTTGCGCGGATAGTTCCCATACAAGCACCAACTCTATGCATATAGACCAAGTTTCCTATTACTTACCTCTTGTTGTTAGAGATGCGCCAATTAACTGCTGACGAGGTAGCTTTGTTTACGATATACTGAACTCTATTGTTGCGTGATGTAGTGAGGGAAACTAGGCAGATGCCTAGTTTTCTGGAGAAACCATAGGTGGACCAATTATTTGTTATTTGAGATTACATAGACCGCCAGTGATGGTTATAATGTTACTCAGTAAGAACACATCTGCTGGGTGGTAATAAAAATAAAATAACGTCTTACATATTTCTTAAAAATGTGAAATGAAGTGCCTAACAATTATTGTATAAAAAATAATGAGACTGCTTAGATATCACATACAAACGGATGTGACTTACTATGAAAACTACGAAAACTGATTACTTACCACTACTTGATTAGACTTAATTTAGATTTTAGTAAAGAACTAAATAAACAATTGACTTTTAAAGAAATATATACCCAATTTTGTTGTAATCTATAACAAATGTTCACTTATAGTTAATAGGGGTTTAATATTTGTTTCAAATTATTTTTATTTTGATAACACAAATACTGTTGTTGTTTTATTTTAAAAAAATAATTTGGTAAACAATTTACTAAATAAATGTTTTCTTGATTTTCAAATCTTAAAATTTTATAAACCTTTGCTGAATCCCGGGGGATCCCGTGGGATTTATTTATCAATTTAAACGGGTCTCAACGCGTTTGTTTACCTTAATTATATTACTCGACGTTTAGGTTGGTTTGCACCAACCATGGTTACGAGTTACCTGAACAGGCGGATAGTGCACGTCAAGAATTGCGAGGAGTGTCATCAACTACCCGCATTTGATCTTTTAGTCCGGAAAGTTGCGGCGCACAACACTCACTATCCGCCTCTTCAGTGAGCTCGTGACCATGGTTGGTGCAACCCAACCTAGTTGAAAAACCATATTCAATATTGTTTAAAAAAGATTTTTCTGCAAAATGGAATGGATGCTGGTGCTAGGTTTAATTTCTGGGAATCGATGGAATAATTCATTACAATTAAAATCATCTGGAAAAACACACAATATACAAAAAACGCATTTAAAATTTTACTACCTATATAAATAACCGGAACTATAAGGAAACAATGAGGACCACACTATGCAAATTAATTGGCAACATATTTTCAAGTTTGACATTTGTACTTGTCAATTTAGTCTCCGGAATTAAAAAACGAACTATAATGTTCATCTTTTCATTTGACCTAATCTTTCACTAGCCCTGTCCTTAGTTTACGACAGCCGATATAGTGGAACGACTATCAAGATGTTCAGGCGATCGAAACCGTCTCAGCTGAATGGAGGGATTCCATCGTCATCCATTACGTCACTCGATCGACCGATAACGATCGAAACTGGACATCAATCTTATTACAGTTTCTGAGCCACCATTTGTTATTTGACTTAATTTAATTTGGGATCCTTTGGATCTCCCGTCGACTGGCGACATTCTATCTTTAGAAGAGGAAACGTAATTCGGAAACGTACTACATTTAATTAAGAATGGATATATAATATGAGATTGCCGTGTGATCTCGGTCGGCTTTCCTGGATCTTGTCTGGTGTAATGAGTTGCAGGAGCTCTTAATTGTTGTTTCTTATGATATGACCGAAGTACTGGAGTTTCTTTGTGAGCGTGTAGTGTCGACTTTAAAATAGTACCCACTCCATTTCTACCCTTGCATTTTTTTATAGAAAAAAGGCGGCAGACGAGCATACAGTCCACCTGATGGTAAGTGGATACTGTCGTCCATAGGCATCCGCGATACATGCCAACATCAGTCCAGAATGACAAACGATGGCACGCCTCCGGAGACTCCGGACGCGCTGCCTACAGTTTAGATTAAGGAATGAATTGGAACAAAGGGTTGGGAAAATGGGGAGGGATAGGATAGGATGGGAATGGGCTCTGGCATATCTCACTCACTACCGAAACACGTACGTACATTGGGGAAATACGATAAAGTAGGAAATGCGGTACATTTGAAGGTAGTCTTCTGTGAGAGAGAGATAACGTGGCCAGTCGAGCGCGCCCAGCGGCTGTGGGAATGCAGCGTGCACTCTGATAAAAGCAAAAAAAGAGTGTGGTAAAATGCAACTAAGTGATAACAATGCTGCTAATACGCCCTGAGGAACACCATCTTTTAAAGAGTGATCTCGCCAAACCGCACTTGGCCAGCGTGGCGTTTTAAGGCCATACATGCACAAGATAATGTACATGAGGAAACCCATGTGCAACAGTGGACGATAAAAGTGCTGGCAACGGTATACTATATTAGGTTATTAATGTTATTATTAATGTTATTAATAGCTATAATTACTCATTGTCTTGTGTAATGTTTAAAGAAAAACTGTTTTCATGCGCCTATACTATTTTCATTATCTACAAGACACACGAATACAGCATATCGAAATTTTACCAAAATACGTACATACATAGATTTTGTGGGTTTATCCCAATACTAGTCACGTTACTCGTATAGAGATAAATACATTGTTTCCATTTTTGTTTATAGTAATCTGATAAGGAAAGAGATTGGAATCTTTTTCCACTTATAAAAGTTTTTATAAGAAAAAATTACATAATTATTTTTATAAAAGATTTTTCTAAAATGAATATGTATATGTACAAATATATAGGTGGCAATGTTCGTTCTAGTAATGGCTGTCTATAGCCTTTGATATAGGCTGTTACGTCAATACTGTAATGTTTGTAATCAAATTTTTGAGGGATAAAATCTCGTTACGGCATCATCGATTGGTGTATCGCTATTCTTTCCTCACTTATCGCTCATTCCTCTGCTGGCAGAGGTCGCACTAACCTCCAGGGCAATGCGCCGTTAGCACGGATAACTCATAATTATTACATTATTAATTAATAATAAATTGTTAAAAATACATAATGATGTGAATGTATTTTGCTTTAATACAGATATGAACGTGTTATTATGAGATGTTCGTGGGGAAAAAGACCTGAATATATGCTTTGGTTTTATAAAATGTTGTGCATATTCTGCGAGTAAGTAAACATGCATACCTACATATAACTTAAGCGACTTAACTACATATACCATAATTACATATAAGCGAAAATACCTTCGAGACACGTATTAGATACTTTACCTGCCAATGAAACCAACGGAAAATACTACTTATCCACTTAATAATTACTTATCCACACGAGTCATTCTTTTCAAAATAATCAGAATCTTCTGAGGGAGAGAGTGCAATCCAACAGCCGCTGGGGGCGCTCGACTGGCCACGTTATCCCTCTCCCACAGAAGACTACCTTGAAATGTACTGCATGTCCCACTTTTATCTTATTTCCCTGATATGTGTACGTGTTTCGGTAGTGAGTGAGATGTGCCAGAGCCCATTCCCATCCTATCCCTCTCCATTTACCCAATCCTTTCTCCAAATCCAGTCCTATATCCAAAGGTAGGCAGCGCATCCGGGGACGTCTGCCACCTTCGTCCATAAAAAAAAAAAATGTAGTAAATTTAGTATGTTTTCCTTCTGTATGTTATGATATGAAACAAAACTTATATTATTACCATCCACTGTCATACTAACATTATAGCAAATCAGTAATTAGCAAATCAATCAATGATCAATATCAATAATGTGATTATTATTGGATTATACCATTACATGTTTATACATCTTGTCGCCATCTCCACCTTCTACATCTACATCTCCACTTTAATATAGGCCTTGCTCGAAGGTCGCCACCATACACAATCTCAATTCATCTAACTACATAATTAGATTAGGCGTAATTATACTTTCTTGATTCCTAATCAAATTTTCGCTGTTAGAATGACTTCCAACATTTTATTGAAATGAATGTAAATAAAGAAGTGATGTAAAAATCAGTAACAAAATATACATTATTCATTGCCAAAAATAGAGATATTTATCGCGACTTACTTGTTGAAGTCCCGAAAAAATATAGTAACCGCAATTTCAAAGTAACAAATCAAAAAGTTACGCCCAAATCCGTCGCGCGATGAGTTGAGAAATAAAATTATTCCCAAAGTTCGCGTCCCCAAATAAGTACATCCTTTTCGTAAAAACACGCGATTATGAAGGAAGAAAGAGAATTTTTGGTTTCGCGTGAAATTCTTAAAGTGCAGATTTTATCGAGCACAAACTTTTGTTAAAATCGTTTGGATTTTATATTATGCATATAAATTATTATTATTATTTGGCATTATTTAAATTAATCTGAAGGTTATTCTTATTACATTGACCATAACGAAAAATAAATTTATTATAGTGAACTGTAATAAGAATAACACTATAAGAAAAGATGACTTTGTTTACTTATTATCAAAATATTAAATTATTTAATGCGGGTATATTAACAGCTTTATCTAAACGTATTGGAGATGTTTGTATTCTACTAAGAATAGCTTGAATAGTAATTTTATTTATGAAACTTTAACATAATGAGTGTTATGTCTAGAGATCGGATATTCGGGTGCATATTTACCTAAATTTGAGGTGTTGGAAAAGCATGGAGTGCACTTTTGTATCGGCCGAATGCCGCACTCCCGGGATCGACAAATTTAATGTTCCGACTATAGAATACGATGCATATACCTAAAGTTGTAAAGCTAATTCCTAAGACCCTCAGAACTTGACTACAAGTTGCCATTAGAACTAAGAATTTGAATCCAAATCAGAAGTTTATATTTTCAATAGTGCCTTAAATCGTATCGACTCTGTCCTGGTCACCATCAGACCTTCAAAACTCCTGAGGAGTTTCATAAATAAGCATCCTATTAGTTGTGAAATCCCGGGATTTTGGTTTTCAAATAAATTCTTTTAAGAAACCGCTTCCATATTTTATATCTTGTAATGTGCACCTGAATATCCGGTCTCTAGTTATGACTTATGACTAATTTATCCGTGACTAATAAAGAATTTTAATTCTGTCAAAGTGGATTAAAAATATTAAATTAATGAAGAACATTAATATATTAATAAACAGTCATAAGAAACAAAATATAGGATATCTTTACTATTTAAATATTACATTATGACAAAATTAAGAAATAAAGTTTCAAAAATACAGAAACTAGACAGTTTTATTACTGAAGTGACAATGGATGGGCCATATTTGGCGCAAGACCGATAACCGATGGGGCAGACGAGTTCTCGAAGAGGCCATCTACAGGGAAGCGCAATAAGGACGTCTTAAAGAAGTTCACCGGTGTGTCTGAATGAGAAAAGCGGAACATCGTATGTGGTGGCGGCAACCCTTCGAGAGGCCTACGTCCTACAGTGGAAAAATATAGACTGATCGTATGGTATAGTAAGGATATCTACATACGATCGTTCCAACTGAAGATTAATTAAATATGTACAAATAGACGTACGAACATAAGAAATACATAGACAATAATCAGAACATACTCGCAAAAATAAACTTCAGCCATACAATTTCCGAGGAACAGTTAACATCATATTGTGTAAAAGTAGGACGATGTGGGGTCACAGATGTTTCCCGCATTATCTCCAGAACGATACGAGTTAAATCTTGGTCCCGAAACATCTACACAAGTTTGTCTAATTGGAAAACTTGAAAAGGTGTGCTTGGCTGAGAACAATTGAATTTGCCCCTTCCTCAACCTTGTTAGCGTGTCGTGGCATCTTAATTAATGATTATATGTCTCAGATATCATTTCAACATATGCTATTTACTTTGAAACTGGAAACCAACAAACGAGATGGTTTTGATATTACACGTAGAGCGGGTGACCTTATTTTATATGTTGTTTCTAGATAAACTGTAGTCGGCACGAGTTATAATAATATATCATGAAAGAAGACTATATTCTAATATATCATAAGTTAATCATATCCCGACAGTGGTTTAGAGGAAGAGACCGCTGGGTGTGCCCGACTGGCAGTCATCTTCCTCTCAGAGTAGAATGTTAGTACGTGAAATATACTGACATGTTTCGGGAGTGAGTGACATATGCCAGAGCCTATTTTATCCCATCAATGAGATGGAATAAGATGAGAGAAGTCTCTCATCCCGTTATATTCTATACTCATAATTGGAAAAAATGGAGGCAGTAGTGTAATGATAATTTCAATAATAATAATAAAGTTATTGCTTATAAATAGTTAATACATGTGCACACATCATAAATGACAGAATACAATAGGCGACCAATCAAAATCAAAATCAAAAATTGCCTCATCGCTAAGGCGATCTCTTTCAGGGAATTGGGCCGGAAAAAATCAAAATTTTTGCCCACAGCTTCGCCCGTGTGTGTGGATTTTGTTTGACTCCCCCTGGAAAAAAAAATACGGGAATAAAAGTGTAATTTCAAGACCCCAAGTTAAAAAGACTTTGTGATATAGATTTTGCGTCGAAAATGAGAAGTCTATATTGTACTAAATTTTATGTCTCTAACTTTTATAGTTCTTGAGAATCAGGCATTGCATTAAGAAAATATCTCCCCCTTTTTCCCCCTCTTCCCAGTAAGATTTCAGGGCGGGATGATAAGTACCTGGCCTAGGAAAGAAATACTCAGTTTAACGTAACGAAGTGGTTTTTATTTTTCGACATAGTCTCCTTTAAGCTCTACGCACTTAGTTCATCTTCGCTCCAAAGCAGTTATGCCCTCCATAAAATGCGTTTCTTCAAGGCCGGCAAAATACTCCTCTACAGCAGTTATAACGGTATCATTCGTCTCAAATTTCTGTCCGCCTAAAAAAGTTTTGAGCTTAGGGAACAGGTGGAAGTCCGACGGTGCTAGGTCACGCGAATAAGGTGGATGGGGCAACAATTCGTAGTGTAATTCGTTGATTTTTGCCATTGCTTTAACGCATGTTCAACGCATGTGTGAACCCTTGCGTTGTCTTGGTGAAAGATTATTTTTTTTCGAGTCAAACCTGGTCTTTTTTGCTGAATACATTCCTGTAACTTGTGTAACAGATCAGCGTGGTCATCATCATCATCATCATCATCTCAGCCTTTAGACGTCCACTGCTGGACATAGGCCTCCCCCATTGTCCGCCATTTAGACCTATCGGCAGCGACCTGCATCCAGCGGGTGCCCGCCACCTTTATGAGGTCGTCTGTCCATCTAGCAGATGGACGTCCTCGGCTTCGTCCGCCGGTACGTGGTCTCCATTCGAGAACCCTTCTGCCCCATCGGCCATCGGTTCTTCGAGCTATGTGCCCTGCCCACTGCCACTTCAGCTTGCTAACCCGAGAGGCTATGTCGGTGACTTTAGTTCGTCTACGGATCTCTTCATTCCTGATTCGATCACGTAGGGAAACCCCGAGCATAGCCCTCTCCATAGCTCGCTGTGCGACAGTGAGCTTATTTATGAGGCCCATAGTCAGAGACCACGTCTCGGTGCCGTAGGTCATCACTGGCAACACACACTGGTCGAAGACCTTCGTCTTCAAGCACTGAGGTATTTTGGACGAGAAGACGCTGCGTAGCTTCCCGAACGCTGCCCAGCCGAGTTGGATTCGTCGATTGACCTCTTTCTCGAAGTTGGACCTACCTAGTTGGACCGTTTGGCCTAGGTAGACGTACTCGTCAACAACTTCGAGAATCGAGCTCCCAACTGAAACTGGGGTGGGCACGACATGGACATTCGACATGATTTTCGTCTTGTCCATGTTCATTTTAAGGCCCACCTGTTGGGAAACTCGATTGAGGTCTCCGAGCATTGTGCTAAGATCCTCCAGCGATTCTGCCATGACCACGATATCGTCGGCAAATCGAAGGTGAGTGATGCATTCGCCATCAACGTTGATGCCGAGTCCTTTCCATTCCAGGAGCTTGAAAGCGTCTTCCATCGCAGTGGTGAAGAGCTTCGGAGAGATAACATCTCCTTGTCTCACACCCCTCTGCAATGGAATCGGCTCCGTGCTCCCTTCCTGTACTCGGACTGACATGGTGGCGTTGTTATACAAACACTTCAACACTTCGATATACCGATAGTCAATATGGCACCGCTGGAGGGACTGTAGCACTGCCCAAGTCTCGATCGAATCAAAGGCTTTCTCATAGTCCACAAACGCTAAGCATAATGGCAAGTTATACTCCTCGGTCTTCTGTATAACTTGCCGCAGCGTATGGATGTGGTCTATGGTACTATAGCCTTTTCGGAAACCGGCTTGTTCGGGAGGCTGGAAGTCATCAAACCTGCGCTCGAGACGATTCGTGATAACCCTCGAAAACAGCTTATAAACATGGCTCAGAAGCGAGATGGGCCTATAGTTCTTCAACAAGGTCTTGTCACCTTTCTTGAAGAAGAGCACCACCACGCTTCCGTTCCATGCCTCCGGCGTAATACCTTCGAGCAAGACGGAATTAAAGAGCTTCTGAAGGACTTTCAGTACCGGTGTTCCACCCGCTTTCAGAAGCTCTGAAGTGATTCCGTCCTCACCCGGCGCCTTGTTATTTCTAAGCTGTTTGAGGGCCATCCTAATCTCGTACAGGCTGATGTCCGGGATGTCTTCGGTATAGTGTCGGGTCAACTTGGCTCTTGGGTCTTTGGCCAAGTTGCCAACAGGTTTAGCGACCGAGGTATACAACTGTCCATAGAACTTCTCGATCTCCCTCAGTACCTCTTGTTTGTCGGAAGTGACACTGCCGTCCTCCCTCTTCAGCTTCGTCAACTGGCTCTGCCCAATAGATAAGTCTCTTGCGAACACTTTGGAGCCTTTATTCCGCTCTATCGTCTCCTTAATACGATTAGTATTAAAGAGACGGATGTCGTGTCGCAAGGACTGGTGAATCCGTCTATTGAGCTGCCGATATGCTTCCGCGTCATCAGGAGTCTGCAGTGTCATCGAACGTCGTTCCGCCAAGAGGTCGAGGGTGTGGTCGGTGAGCTTTTGGGGTCCATCTCTTCGACGATGTCTGAAGAATTTAGACCCCACCGTATGGACAGTTTCTACCAACCTGTTGTTGATATCGTCCACTGCAACGCAATCCTCTAGGCAGCTAGGCTCCTCTAATCAGCGTGGTAGTCGCCGGTAATAGTTTGACCCTTCGCAAAGTAATCTGTCATCAAAATTCCCTTCGCATCCCAAAATACAGATGCCATCACTTTCCCTGCCGATTTCGCAGCTTTGGCTTTCTTTGGAGCTGTACACCCAGCTACTGTCCACTGCTTTGATTGAATTTTGGATTCAGGTGTATAGTGGTGGACCCACGTTTCATCTGTTGTTACAAATCTTCGCAAAAAATCCACTTTATTACTCTTAAAACGATTCAAACAATGTTGGGAGTCTTGCATACGAATTCGTTTTTGATCGAGATTAAGCAAGCGCGGCACCCAACGGGCGGATAGCTTTTTCATATACAATTCTTCACTCAGGATGTGATGTACCCGTTCTTTCGAGATGTTTACACTGTCAGCTATTTCGGATAATTTCAATCTTCGATCGTCCAAGACCATCTCATGGACTTTGGAGATCATTTCTGGGGTGGTGACGCTTTTTGGACGTCCGGATCGGGATTCATCTTGGACGCTTGTACGGCCGCGCTTAAATTCGGTAACCCAGTTCTTGACTGTGGCATATGAAAGAGCACTTTCACCTAAAACATTTTTTAACTCGTCAAAAATTGTTGATCCCTTTAAACCCTTCATATGAAGAAACTTTATCACTGCTCTTTGTTCAATTTTATCCATTTTGTGAAAAATTCAACACCAGATTTTCTAAAATGTCAGATTATTAAAAAACATTAGAGCCGTCGATTTCAAATTTAGAATATGGATAGCTAGAAATCTCTTTTGTAAAATGAGATATTTATTTTAAATATATGTTCTTTGTAAATAGTTTAGGCCAGATACTTATCATCCCGCCTACGTAGCTTCAGCGGTTTAGGCTCGGCGATGATGAGTCAGGACATATCTTTTTATATATGCACGCCAGCGTTTGTCATTCTTGATTGATTTTAGAATGTATCATGAATGTTCATGGGAGAACGTATCCACTTACCACTTACACTTACCAAAAAAGCCTAACAGACCGGAGAACATATCTGAGACCTTCATTCATGCGATAAAAAGTTACAACCGACTACGCAATTCGGCCGTCATAACATTATGGATAAAAATACAAATAACATTTAATAGGTAGTAGTATAATTAATTCGTGTGACTCAGTTTCGCGATACAAAAACAAATTGATTCAGTCAAGCAACTCTCGTCGATACAAACGGTTGCTCAAATACGTTAACAGTGCAGAAACATGTGGAATTTCAAAATACTATTTTTTGTGACTTTGATTGTAAATTCAAAGTGTTACAAATTGGAAGATAGCGGACAAGTGTGGGGTTATCGTGATGAACCAACGGAACCAAACCGTGTTCCCGCCAACTTCGACCAAAACGACGCTGAATTGAGTTTTAGGGGAAAGTCTCACGTGGAAGAGTCAGAAATACTTAAAGACAGATTTATACGTCAAGATCGCGGCAGATCTTTTATGCGTATTGGAAATACGAAATCGTGTGCAAAAGGTTTTAACAAAATTGCTGGAAGGTGTGTTAAGAAGATTAAAAGAAATAGGCAGAATTAATGAATGCTCTAGTGATATTGTTTAGAATCGAATGGTTTTGGGTATTTCAGCGTGTTGCATACTGTATTTTTACACTTGACTGATAAAGTGTAAGCAAGGTGTTGCCGGTATCCATGGGCGACGGTGACCAATTACTATCATGTGGCCCGCCCGCTCGCCTGCCATCTGTTCTATAATAAAAAGACAATGCTTATTTTAGAATATTCTTGAGGCAAATATTACAATATATTTTTCCTGTAAAATTAAAAATATATATGTACCTATGTAATTAACTAATTAATATTAAGAGGAAAACGTTCAATAAAATTAATTTAATTATTAGATATATAAATTTAATTATTACATGGTTTATACAACCTATAAACCACCTTGAAAATTTAACATTTGTTGTAACACTTAATGCAATGAATGAGGATTGATTATTATTAGTTAATTAATTAAATTAATTAAAACATGAGAGTTTGTCTTTGATTCAATAATGGTTAATTTTAACAATCAACAACTTTAAGTTTGTTTACCTTCCGATTCCTGGAATCCTTAATGTAATTTTAACATTATAGTAAGTTTATAATATTCAATATAATTCATCTTTCCATTCCATTCAATTCCATTGATATCAGCCTATGATAACGTCCCACTGCAGGGTAAAGACCTTTCAGTAATCACGAGGGCGTGCCGGCCTCAATCTGCCACGCTGGACCGGTGCGGATTAGTGTCTATATATGGCCCGGTTTTTTTTAAATTCTTGAACATGAAGGATTCTTTATGATGTTTTCCTTCACCGCCAAGCTACGGATATTTTAAAAAAAATGTATTTACGACAAGTGGAAACCCAAAGGTACCGGCAGGAATTCATTAAATCATGAAAACATGAATTCACGAATTCAGGAAACATCGTGAATTCATGAAAACACGAATGAGAATCGAAAATAGATACCCATAGGCTATCACAGCTTTAGGAAGCCGATTTGCTGTACATAAGGCTCCCGCTTTTTTAAGGAAATAAGGTGGCAGGAAATATCAATCAGAATGATAAACATCAGTATGCCCGCGGATGTGCTGTCCAGCTTTGGAGTTTTAAAAGAATGGATTTGGGGAATTGGGGAGGGATTGGATAGGATGGAATACGATGGGAAGGGAATGTTAAACTTGTAAATAAAATTAATTAGATATACCCAACATTAAAAAATGCATATGTGTTACATTTAGTCTATGAAAGCCCGCTGACACCAATTTGCAAACGCCGGGCGGCGCCAGTGGTCTTGACGACTAAATTGCAACCTCTGGCTTACAGATTAAACGGGGATTACATTTAGCTAATGTATTCGCCACGTTCTACTTGCATGTAACTCTGGGAGACATGCCAACATAAAAGTAAGTATTTTTGATATAAGCCTATAAATCTCCCACTGCATTACATATGCGTTCTTTAAAAACATTAAACACCTGTCCAAAAAATTCGAAATTTGTTTCTCACCTCATCTTCAGAATTTTCTTCACAACTCTCGCAACTTGCTTCAAGTTAATAAGTACCCACAAAAATCGAGTGTGTAGGGAGAAAAAAAGGTTTTCCATGTTATTCAAATCAGTGAAAAAGTTTTTGTAACAAGTGCTTGGTAAGATCCCGTCTTCTTGACAAACGAGCTGAAACTTTTTATTTTAGATATATTTTTTCTATTTCACTTCTCGTCAAGTTATATTATGATTTATATAAGAGAAATATAATTAAAGAAAAAAATATCTTTCGAGAAAGATAATTGATAAGATATTTGATAAGCTTTATGATTTGTAAAGCTGTGAATAGAATATGATTTTTTTATTTATTTATCTGAAAAGTATTGTATTTGGTTAGTGTTGTACAAGCTGTGTTGCAGGGCGCTCGACGCTCGAGCACTGAGTGAGCTCTAATGAACCTATAAGACTTGAGCATTAAACTTGTGAGACGGTTTTAAACCCTTGAACTCAAAAGGTCGAGTCTAAAACAGTTAAGTTAACTTAGCGCTGGGGCGTTCATTTTAACAACACTCTCTTGTTTACAAGGAGAGGCCTCTGCCCAGCAGTGGAAGATTATAGACTGAGATTATAAGTTAT
Organism: Sesia apiformis; assembly: GCA_914767545.1. Lineage (NCBI taxonomy): Eukaryota > Metazoa > Arthropoda > Insecta > Lepidoptera > Sesiidae > Sesia > Sesia apiformis. The sequence goes on from OU611968.1 coordinate 6,823,696, forward strand.
ATTATTAATGTACATAAGGTTCCGTTCTTAAAACTTGACTTGACACATTTGATTTCATAAAACAAAGAGGATTCTCTGCAATTTAAAAATTAACCTATTTGTGATATGACAATGTATACTAAGAGACATTTTTAATATACTCACGTATTAGTTGAATAGGTTTTGAGTAGTCAATCTGTAACAAAATAAAATAATGTTTAGCCAATCTGTAACAAGAGGAGGGTGCACGCTGCAATCTCACAGCCTCTGAGCGCACTCGACTGGCCACGTTACCCCTCTCTCACAGACTTTCTCACTTTATCATATTCCCCAATGCATGTATGTGTTTTGGTAGTGAGTGAGATATGTCACTGCCCGTTCCCATCTTATCCTATCCCCTCTCATTTTCCCAGACTATGAGGCCTCCAGAAGTGGAGAAACATGCTGATGAAGAGTATACTTACCACAGTATAGTAACATTATCAGAATACCGTCGCCATCGATACTAGGGTTTTCTGTTTCTTCTATACTGTCTCTATAACTTTCACGTTACTACAAGTTATATTTATAACTAAATAATATGCATTTTTTTACAATGAATCATTCTAGTCATGAAAACCCCACGTGGTCTGACCACGAGAGGACGAAAAATAAAAAGTGCCAGGGATCAACACGATAAAAAAGCGGAACCGCAATATGTCGACCGTTTTACATACGTCTCCGTAACAAAACATGACAGCTCTCGTTTCCGGACGAAACGGACGTCTGACGAGACTGTCAAATACAATGAACAAATAGTAGCTGAACTTCATACGAGTATAGTTTAATCGTCTTCATCCAGATCCTTGTGAGAATACCCAAGTCCAAACGACTACTACATAAAGCTCGTCACCTAGATCTTTATGAATATACAGCGTAGAATCAAAATACGCACCGCTCGCGGAGAGAGTTTACTCTAGAAGGTGCGTTCATAAACTCTAATAAATTCTTACTTTACTCGAAAGCCTAGCCAGAAGCTGGTCTTTCAGACTAAGCTAAAAGCCACCGGGCACTAGACACATAAAAACCTTGAGGACCTTTTGGAGTAGTCCAAGTTAAAAGCGAAATCGTTTAAAGAAGGAGACATGGAAATAGGTGCAATTTCTTTGAAGACGACTGAATGGCCTGGCCAGTAGTGTTAATCACGCCCAATCCACCAAATCTCGAATTTTTATCAAACGAATTCTTATCTTAAATACAAATATTTTTTACGATCTAGCTAGATTGTTGAAGCAGTTAAAAAAATTCAAAAACTGTTTTAACTGAAAAAAGGCGAAAGTAAATATAAATAATAATGGTTCCAGAGACTTTCTCTAAGTCTCATCGAAGAACTTCCTACGCTACGACGATGTGGTCTGCCAATAGCTACTTCAGCTTAGCGACTGATCCTCGATTCTTTACTTGATTGATTACTTGATTCATTTTATGACTTTGTTTCTTTCCCAAATTCTGTCGTGTAGAATCTTATCCATCAAGAAGACTCCGAGCTTAGATTATTCAGTAGCTGATAAAGCAATGAACTGCGAAAATTATAGCACTAAGTTGAGCTACTCTTCGCTCAATGTAGGGAGGTTTACGCTAACGCTCAATTTCTGATAGGCCCCTGTCGACCCCTATAACTTATATCAATGATGTATGACTGGAGCCGCTTTTTTCATACGAATAAACACGTTACAGATGTGTCAATATCATATTGATGTCTATCCATCGCCAAGAATAATACGAACATGGCTATGTTTCATGCTTTTGAAGGTGTCCTATAAGTGGGACTATGACTATAAGACGAATTTTGCGAGAGCAAAACGGATTATATAAAGGTGGGTGGGTAAATTTCTATGAAATGAATCCGGTACCCATTAACCATAGACGTCACACAGAGTAAGTAAAGAACAAAGGGTCGTTCCTTATCAAAGTACCTATTCTTTGTTGACTAAAAACCCTTAGTCAACTTTATTTTATGCCCTCTGGCATGCTGAATTCCCACAGCCGCTGGGCGCACTCGACTGGCCACGTTAGGCAGGGGTCCCTTTCCACCTTCTAACTCCCCTTATACTCCTTACCTTACCCTTATACTCCTATGAGTGTGTAATATCAAAATAGAATGCCAGATCGCGTGTGTAATAATAATATAGAAGCAATTGAATCTATTTTTAGACTCAACCAAAATAATATTAGAGACTGAGCTAAAACAACAGTGACACGGACGGAATAAAACTATTGTTTGTATAAAAAAAACTATGCAAGCAAACAGATTGGCAATCACTGCCGCGGTTAGTTGAACATGACTTGCAATTTTGTCATGTAGCAGAGACACGTGACGTAGCTCTTTTTATACTCAAATTTATTTATCGTTATTACATGAAAATTCAAACATTTTTTTTTACTAAGAAAGTAGTAGTCGAGCAAACAGGCCACCTGGCGGTAAGTGGATACTGTCGCCCGTGAACACCAGCGGTACATGCCGAAATCAGATCTGAATGACAAACGTTGACACGCCTGCGGATGCGCTACCTTTGGCCCCAAAGGTAGCGGATGAAATTCATTTGGAAAAACGACTCGAAGATGTAAAGGGGTAGGATGGGATGGAATCATCATTAGCATACCGAACTAAGATTAGGAATTAAGAACTAAGACTAGCAATACATAAAAATCTATCGCGACAATTTATCGACGCGACGCATAAACATGTCAACATGGAGTAAAGTTAGATTACTTTAGTAGTAACGTAATTTCCTCTGCGTAAACCGGAACAGAAACAACTAGCAAACTGAAATGTCAGTCACTTACCGTTATAGGCCTCATGGGGTACTACAAGTTGCTTTGATATCGCTTGAAATAAACTACGTTATTTCAAACTACAACTGTTTTTGTATTTTACGGTTCCAAAGAAAGGTTCGCAACCTTAAGGCCTTTTTTGTTATTTCCGTCTGTCCGTCTATCATAGTATAATATCGTAGAGTATAATAATATCGTATAATTTAATCTATATAATACGGCTGATTTTGATATGTATTTTATAATTCCGTCGGTAAACCTATAAACTAAGTTAAAAAGATAAATATAATACTTAGCGTTAGAATAAGGGCTGATTTTAACATTTAGGCTAAGCCCTAATGTACTGGGAACTGAGAGAACTGGGAATAGGTACTGGGAAATGCTTGTATGCAGTGTTATAGGTGGCTCCACCCGACACTACTACGACAGAATCCCACACCATCCCAACTCCCAAGTGGTTTCCAGCCCCAGTAGGCCGATAGGTCGTTACCGTCGTCGTCGTCGTTCCCGGCACTCGGTCTTAGACGACCCCGGGGAGTCAATTACTGTTGCCAATGCGGCTCTTGAACTACTCTCACGGGCTACATATATACACCGTCCCAGCCGGCGAAGATAAGGACGTCCCCCTTCGCTACACCGTCAACACACACCGGCCTTCAGCACGTGCCTGGACGCTTGTCACCGACTCGCGATCCCGCGGTACCCTCCCAAAGCAGCGCCCTAAGCCGAGGTCCGTTCCTTCCGCCGGTCTACCAGCGGGGGAGCCCTTAGGCTCGTTCCTGCACACACTTTTTGCTCCTGGCTGAGCGCCTTCTGCCCTCGTCCTAAACCATACATCTCCGGTGACTCTTGAAAGGCCATTAGGACCACAAGAATTTAGCCATTCCGAGAAAAAAAAAGGTTATAGATGCATTAATTTCCAAGATAAAAATAATTTACCAAATTATTATGTGGTGTATTATATATTTATTTATTTACTCTTTAAAATGTGAAAAATGTAAGCGGATGCAGAAGAACTCAAATCGTAAAATGCATCTCTATAAATAACAATAATAATATAATAATACATTTAAAAAATACTTATACGATAAAATATATAAATATACGCAAAATATACGTACTAAGAAAATAGATATTAAATATATAGAACATACATATAAATAAGTAAATATAAATATAATAATTATAATACATACCTACGAATAATATAAATATAGAGAAAAAAGGAGAAAATACCATTAGCTCTGTGAAGGAATAATTAGTGTGTTCCCAAAGAGCCCCATTAGTGTTCCCAAAGAGCTCTTGAGGCTGTTTTTATAAGTAGCCTTCCTTATGTCAGTGGGGAGCGAGTTCCAGAGCCTTACTGCATGAGCAGCGAAGGAATTAGTCATGAAACCAGTGCGATGAGAAGAGACAGAGAGAGAGTGTGGTGTATGGTGGAACAAAGATAACGGTCATGATAGTCCCTCTGAGACTGAAAGCTACATTTCAGGTATTCAGGGTAACGTGGATCGTATAAGATAGAAAAAAGTGTGCATTCTTATACATCTGCGTTGTCGGATGGGCAGCCATTTAAACTGAGAACGATATGAGGATTTATGATCATATTTACGAAGTCCGAAAATGACACGAATACAGTTGTTGATAATACGATCCAATTTGTTAAGGAGAACTTGCTTGACATCAGAGTAACAAACATCAGCGTAATCAATTATCGGTAGCAAAAGTGAATGCACTAGCAGAGTGCCAGTCGGAAGAAAATTTTTAAAATTGATATAGGGATCATATTGTAATATATTTACACTATGATCCCTATAGTATATTGTTAGTATATTGGTTCTGGGAATTCAATAAAGAGCTGGGATATTATCAGTATCTCCGCTAATGCGATGAACGTCAAATTAATTATAACAGCTATTTCCGAAACCAATCTGATTGACTTCAATCAAAGTCGACTTGATTAGAGTACATGATACACGCGCAACGCAATATTCAAATTGAGTAACTCAGCTTCAAATTTATGTTATAATCCCTTAATTTATCATCAATTTCCTTATATGTAGTTGTAATGAAGCATTAATTTTTCCATATCGAAAAAATCTAATAATGTGCTTAAATAACATCATGTTATTTGTAGCTGGCAATATGTAAAGTTTCCAGGCCAACTGACGTTGGCCTGGACGTTTCTGTCTGTTGCTGACGTTTCCCGCTTACCGACCACCCTGTAAAACTATAAAATAAAATATTAATTAGTTAAAAAAAATAAGGTTTAACATAAATAAATAATGCATCAGTAAATTCATGTTATCAAGACAACTGTTTGCTGTGTTGCGCATGTGTGGGTGTACGTGTACGATATACAAGTACAGAAGTGTACATTATTACCGGGAGGGTCGCGCCCCCATCTGTGGACCATGAGACGCACACGTGCATATCCGCGACACTCCATACTATTTAAACAATCTCTTTGTTTTCTCTTTTCTTTGATCCCTGGATCTGCTACAGATTCTATTTAAAAACGTTTACCATTATTTATTTTTTTAATTTTCTAAACCTAGACAATAAAGAAATAGGAGTCCTTTATATTAATGGGTCTTATACTTAAATTAAATTAAGTTACATAAGGCCTACGACAAATATTAATCAAAATATCACAATTTCTTTGTCTTAGATTGTAACCCAATCGGCATGAATCAAAACAACAAAGCGGCCCGACCCTCATCTCGCCGCGGATTTAATTGCTAATCATCCGAGAACGATGGAATACCGGATTAAATGGGCCAGTATTCTCTGAGTCTCTGAGCCACAGTATTGATAAGAAACAGTCAAGAAATACCGCAAAATTTAGGAGGTAATTACCTTCCTCCGAAAGTGATTATTCCCTTAGAAATTAGAATTAGCTAGATGAAGATAGTCGTATTTTTTATTAGAAAATCAGTCAATATGTTCATCAAGACGTAGATATAAGTAACTATTTATTTAAGATCATTAAGATATAATATATGAAAAGAATTTAAACTTACTTAACCTAAATTAATCTAAATACCAAATCTAATTAAATCTAAATTTAAACTGAATATAAAAGTAGAGCTACTCTAGAGATATAATATCGTATTTTACGACGGCACGGCGATGTCTTGCTATGTATAATGTCATACAGTGAAATCAACGAGACATGAGTGAATGTTAGTTTGTGTGAGTGCACACCGATAGTATACAGTACGAATCATTTCGACAATCGGATTGGACAATTCGGCACCTACTCACACAGATGCAAAGCTCATGTCTCGTTGATTTCACTGTACGCATTCGTTTTCTAAAGTCACTTCAACAGAGCAGTTAGCACCGACCATTTCACAGGAGAATCGTAATCGCAAGCAATAGTAAACTGTCGGCCAATCGAACATTCGTACAAATACAAACTCATTTGCATGTCATTATCAACTTATGCAGTAAGCGATCAGATATAGAGTCCAGTCAAATAGTACCAAAAAAGCGACTCCACGCAAAAGGTCGGGTAGTTTTGATTTTTGGATATGTTATCCGTACCGGGACCCTATTTAAAAATTCAGATTTTCAACCTCGCAGACAGCCGCGGGTACTACTACCTCGAAAAAAACAGCAAAGATTTCGACAATGCGTTTTCGCGAAATGTCTCATAAACAGTGCGATAGTTGCATTTTTTTTTTGTAGAAAAAAAGACGAGCATACTGTATGGTAAGTGAATTACTGTCGTCCATAGACATCCGAGATACATGCCAACATCAATCCAGAATGATAAACGTTGGCACACCCCCGGATGCGCTGCCCACCTTTGCAGATTAAGGAATGAATAGGGTGAAAGGGTTGTGAAAATGGGGAGAGATAGGATGGGATGGGAATGGGCTCTGGCATATCTCACTCACTACCGAAACACGTGCGTACATTGGGGAAATACAATAAACTGCGCCCAGTGGCTGTGGAAATGCAGCCTGCACTCTCTCCAATTAAGTATATCAGTTACGTTAGTATATTAAGTTAGAATAACTGTGATACAAAATGAATACAAAGAGATTTTCCTACGTCATATAGTTCCCGAGATACGGGCTTTTCAAAAATTAGAATTTGGTACAAAACGTCTGAAAGTAATCGTCGAGGAAGGATTCATTTTTTTTATCCATAGATAATATAGATGCTACTCGCCTTCATGCCCTGCAGAGTTTCTACCGGATACAGACATGGTTGGATAATAAGAAAATTTCACAGACTGGGGATGAGTGTGTACCACCTTTGGACTCTCGCCCCTCAGAATTGAAAGATATTCAGCTCCAGAATCTTTGGTACAGCCTGTTGCTGAAAAACAGTATGTGGTAATGTATGTGAATGCAAAAAGCAGACCTCAACTGTTCCACTTTATGCACGAATTGTATGCACTCTTTATGCACGACAGTCATGTGAAAATTTCACGGAAGTCATTTTGAACAGTGACACGGAGGGATGCAGTATATGATCGATTTTTGTGACCTTGTAAGTATATGATCCTGAAACGATTAATAATGATGCAGAAAAACAAAAACGTTGCTTTTTCATTTTAATAAACACTTAATATGTAGTTAATTGAGTATTTTACAGTAATTATTAAACTTGTTCAATTACCTACTACATATAGGGTGCGTACAAAATATTATGATGATTTTATGATTTTTTTGTACCCTTCAGTAATATAATTGTTAATAAGTGAAAACCTATTTTAGTGTTTATTTATAAACTCCTTAAAAATAATGTATTTTGAAAATTGTTAGGTGTACAAATGTTGTCCTGTGCTCATTGTTCAGAAAATGTCTTCATCTTAAATGTCTTTAAGGACGGTTTTTGCTGTGACACCGACCATTTTACTTTGCAACTTTACTTTGCAAAAACTAACTTTTAATGGAAAGTTTAAATTGTAGAATTTCCAGGCAACAAATTCAGAATTTCCTAAATCTGTATCTTGGGAATCTGTATCTGTATATGATCTACGAAAATCACACCGTACTCCCTTTACAGAAAATTAACTCTAGTTTACTGAAAGTATGATTTACGCACTATTTATGAGATATTTCGCAAAAAACTAAATATCGTCGAAAATCTGGAGGTTTTTTCGTAGTGCCAGTGCTCGCGGTTGTCTACTGAGGTCGAAAACTTAGAATTTTGAATAAATCCCTGGTACGGACAACATACCAAGAATTCAAAACGGGTGGTTTTGCATGGTACAATTTATAATTTGAATGGACTAAAGTGTCACCCGCAAATATAACGTTGTAAATCAAACCTATTTATTAAGTTAAAACAACGAAAAAAAAGAAATCATCGAAATAAGTCCTTTACGAACCCAAAAAAATAGTTGTAGTCATGTGAACACTCGGTTGACCAATGCTGAATTGGTCAATTGCTGACTGCTGAATTGACGCAGATCACTAGGATTTTATTTCTCGGTTTTATTCTGTTCCATATATATACACACACACGCACTCACTCACACACACTCTCTCTCTCACGCACTCACACACACACGCTAAAACATATATACGTATATATATATATATATATATACGTAAAATTTGGAGCCTCTTATGAGCACTAAGGAATGTATCGTCACGGATAGGTACCCACTTATTTTAAATGTACCGATAAAATATGTTAACATGCAGGTTATATATGTTAAATAATGTTTAAGCAAACATACATCTAGTTATTATATACTACAATGTTTTTAAATGTTTAACAATAGAATTGTGCAGGCCGTTGAATCTGGGTCTACGAGACAAACCAAGCGGTTTTCTTTTACTTAATTTCCATTTGATAAAAGGAGCTTTCTTTGTATGTTAATAAAAAAAATATCTTTACTTCGCCAAGTAAGATTCCATACCATTCCTTATCTATACTATACCGAGCATTCAAAGCAACAATAAGCCAATATTATTTCGTCATAATAATCGCTTAAGCACACTCCCGGAGTAATATTAATAATTTTATCGATATTTCATAAAGTGCCACTCATAACGTCACTATAGCTAGCGGGAAATATATTAAATTCTTGAGAGAAATTGAAGTATTTGTAGATACTCGTTTAAATTCAAATGTAAATTTTAAGAGGAATACTTACGGCATAAAGTTTCATCGTTTTTAGCGCTGAACACCTCCGAACAATTTGATATCCTCAATAGCAGAGTGAGGTCCTTTACATCTGCTGATCAGCTATTAAATGAGGCTTTCTTTGTCAATGAGAACGTTTTGTTAGGTGAAGCCGTTTGTTTCTACTGTGATATCCAAATAACATGGATATTTAAAATGTCAGTTGTTCGTTCATATTTACCATTAGCCTATGAAGTGAGCTGTGACCCATCCGGTACCATTAGATAGAAGAATCTCTTTTACGTCCAATCCCGTCGAAGTAAGTTAGGTAGGAATCGCTCAGTAAAGTGTGAATAAGTTTATTGAGGACCTAATGCTACGGCCACACTATCGGCCGAAAATACGTGGCGTGATGTCGCGATATTACGAAGTATTCGTAGTTCTTCGGGAAACGTGATCAACGTTTTGGCCATGCCTATGGCGACAGCGCGAACCTTCGCCGAAGCCCGACAGTGTGGCCGTAGCATAAGAGTTGGACTCTTAACCTAAGAGTTAAAAAAACACAGTCTTATGCATTTATTTGATTATCACAAACATTACGCACTTTGAAGTTTAATAAACTATATGAAACCACAAAACCCATATTATACAGATATTATAATAATGGAACAAAAACTCGACTTCACTTCTTGTGAACCCGACAAACAGTCCAATAAAAATATTAAAGGTTTATTTACTTATCCATGAACTGTCTATCAATACTTCAACTTCAGTAACCTTGAGACTTTGACCAGTTAGCTGTAAAGTTATTCGGTTTATTGTGAACTCAAGCGATTTTGTGATGTTTCTTTTGAAAACTTTGTTAAGTTCAGACCGTGTTCAGTCTGATAGGTTTTTATAAGAAACTAAGAAAATATTTAAATAAGTTTAGAAGTTGTTATTTTCGACTTACATAGAGATAGAAAGCGGTGACAAATATGTTTATGAGTATCTTTCCTCTATTCGAAGGTCGTAAGTCCGAACTCCAGCCCGAAAGTATCATTCAATTTCTGCTCAAGTATCTACCTCAAATATAAAATAAATCTCAATCTAAATTCATGTCTGTTTAGGCAATATTTATACAAACAAACCCTCTTCACATTTATATAATATCCGCGTTCGGCTCACGTGGTGGATTACTCCAATTTCCCTTGTGATTACAAGAGAAGGTCTGGTAGGGGGATAAGGGGATCCCGCAACCGCTGCGCACACTAGACTGGCCAAGTTACTCTACCCTATCCTCTCTCTCACAGAACATTACCCTCAAAGGTACTGCGTTTCCTACTTTATCCAATCCCCAAATATATGTTCGTGTTTCGGTAGTGAGCAAGATATGTAAGGGCCCCTTTCTCCAAATACATTCCCAAATCTAAAAAGACAGCGCATCCGAGAGTATGCCAACGTTGTCATTGGCACTTACCACGGATGCCCATGAGCGCCAATATCCACTTACCACCATGTGAAACTATCTGTTCGTCTGCCATCTCCCCTTGCATTGAGTAGAAATTAGATTGAAATAGAGGAAACTGTTTATTCCGTTATACTTTCTATTCATTCTACTCGTCCATCCCATCCCTCCTCATCCCACTCGCCCCGAGGAATAATGGGAAATGTAAAGGAAAAATATACGTCCCTATTCTCCATTCTTTCTAATACTTTTTTCCAAATCCCCTCGTGCCGAATTTTCTCATTAATAATCGAATGTATCGCGGATCCCTAATCAACAGGTGGACTGTCTGCGTGTCTGTTACTGCTTGCTTTATATAAAAAAACATGTTGTTTAGTTTTTAACGAAGGCGGGTTATGGTCGTACATGTACATTGTTTCAATGTGTGTAAACTTGACAACGCTGAGTTGGTTTCCCGACGCTACTACTACTAAGCCTAACCCGCCTTCGTGAGATGAAAGAGCTATACCTACCTTCTTATTCCAAAAAAGGTATTTACGTTTTATTCTTCACTACGTAGTAATTTATAGGTATTTTATTGTGAAACCTGACTAACAACAGAATTTCACTGAACTGACAGCAATAATATTTTAAAGATGGCAATTTTAAGCGTTGCCCTAAATCCAGCACGCCGTTGCAGCTAAAATATTTTTAATAGACAAAATATTTTTTGACATACGACTCGCATGCAGTGATGGAGCGATATGCGCAATAAATAATTGCCGAGCTATTAAATAATAAATAAGATTACTTTTCCGACATTTATTATAAATGAAACATAGAGCATATACCATACGTTATTATTTAAGGTAGGTGACGCATCCGGGGACGTGTCAACGTCTGGCATTCCTGACTGATGTTGGCGTCAGTATCCATTTACAACCAGGCGAATCCCCCTCCATCTATTTCTATATCTGCTCGTCTGCCATTTATTTTCATATAAAAATATCATACCATTACTCTGTGTCTCTAAGCTATAAACAGAGGTCACGTGGTCACGCACCTGGTCAGAGGGCGTCGCACGCTACATTTCCCGATACGTGGTCTCCATTCGAGAAATCGTCTCGCCGATAGGTTGTCGCCGCTAGAGGTTGGATAAGAAGAGCTGAAGACTGTGTGTGGTGGCGGTCTTTGGGAGAGGCCTACATCCAGTAGTGCAGAAACACAGGCCGATGGTATGGTATGTATTCTTTGTTTATCATACAGTAAGTCCGTAGCTATAAAATTTATTTTTTATTTCTCTTTGAGCTTAAAGCTGCGGCAAGGAGTCAATAGCTATAGCGCTTTTTAGGTTAATAATTTTACAACTCTGTTACTATTTTTAATGCAGGATTAATATACACGGTCGATGAAAACCGCACAGAAAGATGTATATCTTAGCTCAGAAATTTAAGGGAATGGTTCGGGTTGAGCTTCGTGACGTTTTAAGGCAATACATCCCTCACGCACAATACATTGTGTATGAGACGGCCTATGTCTAACGGTGGATACTGGCAGAGCTGGTGTGACTACAATAGTTTTAATGTTACTGTAGTTAGTGCACGATGCATTCCCACAGCCACTGGGCGCACTCGATTGGCCACGTTACCTTGAAATGTACTGCATTTCCTACTTTACCGTATTTCCCCAATGTACGTGTTTGGGTAATGAGTGAGATATACCAGAGGCTATTCCCATCCCATCCTATCCCTCCCCATTTTTCCAACCCTTTCTCCCAATCCATTCCTTAATCTGCAACGGTAGGCAGCGCGTCCGGAGGCTTGCACACGTTTGTCATTCTGGACTGATGTTGGCATGTATCGCGGATGTCTATGGGCGACAGTATCCATTTACCATCAAGGTGGACTGTATGCTCGTATGCCGCCTTTTTTTCTATATAAAAAAAGTTAAATCCGATATTATCACTCATTTTAGTCACCTTTCTCAGACTTAAGTATATTCTATTAGAAAAAAGCCGATTAATAAAAATTTTTATTTTGTTTGTCGCAAATTATTCAGTAAAGGGACGTAAAAAAGGCGTATGCGCTATTAATCACGCCGTTTAAACGCCAAGACACGTTAGAATTTAAAACAAAATTAAGCGATTCGAGAGGACTTCTTAAGTGAGATCTGGTATAATTATATTAGAGCTCTAGTATAATCATGAAACTGGTCTTGCTCCTTTAAGCAAACGTTCCATTACGGAGTTCAGCTAAAAAAATTCATTTAACATTTGCCCACAAAATTAGCAAACAGCTCCAGAGCTATTTTGCTATTAGACCACATGTTTTAATAACTTTTTAGTAACGTTGTTCCAAAATAAAAGTGATTATTGAAAAGACAAAGTTAAAGTGAGAAACTTTCTTTTATAATTTTATACTCGTATTTAAGGTCTTTTTCTTTGTTAATTCTGGTAAGACAAAATATTAATATCAAATATTAATACATATAAATTATTAATATAATTAGGTATAAAATACATAAAAAAATATTCCAATCCAAAACTCTAATTAGCCTTCAGGCCGTTCTTTTGTGACGAACCAAAGAGAAGGAACAATCGAATAACTTTTAATTTTTTTGGACCACAATCATATTTTCTATCCTTTGGCGTTCATTTTGTTGAATGACTCATTCATTCACTCCTTTATAATTACAGTCCTTTTATTCCTTTATTTGTTTAAGCATCTATTAATATAATAGGATTTGAATGTTAAAATCATGAATATTAATTGGAAATCGCCAATTTGAGTCGACGTTTTCGTTGTTGAAAAATTTACTTTAAAATTAATTGCAACACAGGGAATATTCAAGGTTACAATATATAAGGAATATCTTCTAAACAACCTTATCATAACTGAGAGAAGAGAATTAATGTCGAGTGAGAGTGAGACATGTGAGAATTAATGAGAATTAACGTAAGCAGGCAACAACATATAATAAGGAAGAGAAGATACATAATATTTTATGTTCTACTCGATCGTTCTTAATTTTTCGTCAATTCCTTTAAAGTTTAATTTTTATACCCATCAAAAATGTATGATCATATGTATGTATCATATTTATGTATGTATGTTCATATGAATGAAGTTGTAATATCGTATTACCTATAAATAGGTATATTATATTTGTTATAAGTATTTGTGTGAAATATTTACGTTATATGTATATATTTAAGTTATATTTATACGTATCATCGCACCTCCCAACGTGCCTCTCTGTTCAACCCATAGGTCGGCTGGTAGGTACTGCCTCCAGACATTAAGCCCGCCTTTTGTACGACTATGCGCAATAAAGTTTTTTACATAAATAAAAAGCATTTTCTTCATTTGAGTCCAGTAAAAATGATAAACCGCATCATATGTAGCTTCGAGCAAAGAAACAAAAGGAGACCAGTCGCGACCCAGTCGATTTGGCAACCCTCCAACTCACATTAGTGTCTTAGTATTTCGTTAACTTTAAAATTTTCGCGAATAGGCACGCTGACTTACGGTCGTGGATTATAATGACTCGGTCCCACATTGTGCCAAGTTTCCCGTCTGCATTAACATATTCTTTAAGCTGTTAATCTTCATTCTCTTCTGAATGTAACAAAATATGGGTCATCGTCTTATTATTTATGAGAGAGGCTGTTATTCTCAACTCGTTACGCCAGTATACAGTGTCATTATAAATAACAGTATGTAGACATAACAACTGTTATATTAAGCGTTATATTTAAAAAATAAAGACTTATATAAATGAATGCCAGCACCGTCTTTACAGTGATTTTATATCAATAAAACTAAAAACTTTGCGCCACGACTATTTTCCAGCTTCATAAATTCCCCAAAAAAGTTAACACAAAAAACTAAAACATCACTCACTACCTGTCACTCGCATGCCAATGAGCACACGTTATCTCTGTATCTCTACAATATTATACATGTATTAACATTGTACACGTGTGTGTGTTTTCGTTTAATAATATCTTATTAGTATGTAATAATCGTATTATTAAAGTAGTGTTCGTATAATAAAAATAATTGATTTAGGTACGCACAATGTCCATTTCATTGCTCACCTATCGCTCTTCCAGATTTGCTGGTAGAATCCTCCTTTTGTCCTTTTGTGTGTATTTTATTAATTGTATTTTTTTTTTTTTTCCTTTTTTCTGTCCCGTTTTTGTATTCTTTGTCTTTGTGTAATACGCCGACTGCTTGCAATTGCTCTTTCTCAACAGTTCGACAACGTTGTGTAATATTAATAAATAATAATAGAAAAACTACTACGGAAAATGTTTTCCAATTATTTACAAATTAACAAAGTACGTTCACTTTATATTTAACAACAGACTAGTTACATTCACAGCTAGACGTTAGCACACTTAGCAGTTTGTTTAAAAACCCGTAAAAGGTCCGAGTTTGCTGTTGACATTCGACCATAAAATGTTTAGGTGCAGTTACACTATAAAATTACAGAAGCGTGAAGCTATGCTACCGAGGAGTAGAAGTTACACTGTGATGTAAAATTTCGTTGCGGTTTAGATTGTACTTATGTCTTAATTTTTTTAAACTACTTTAAAATAATGCGTACTTAAGTTTTAAACTACTTTTAAAACTACTTAAGTAGAAATTCAGTATGAGTCTACATTCAAACTCACAAACAACCACACTAATGTGAATCAAAAATAAGTGTCCATCGGTTACCAGTGCTCCCGCACATTTCCAACATATTAATATATCGATTTCTATCAAGGTCTCATATCCGTAGCTTATTCTATTAACAGCGTATCAAAACATCTCCATACATACCGTCATGCACGGTAGCAGCGTGTTCATACGATCGGCCGCGTCACTGGTTACCGCGACCAGTCGCATTGTTGTGGGCGGTGACCAGTGGCACAGTGTGTTGTACGCCTAATACACTACATTGTATCACACAGCAATGAAAGCAAAACCATAAATCAATTCAATAGTGCAGCCGGAAGCCGTAAACAAATAGGGCGGTAGTTAATCATTGGTTTAATGTATCGTTACGACCGGTAGAATAGGTTCCTTGGCTCCCCTTGAACAAATGACACGGAAAAGGGTTTGGTAACCTACTGATAGTGAACAGGCAAATGGAGTCCCGCAATCTATTGATTATGCTCTGAGTTATGGGTAGATGAAGAAACCGTGAAATATTTGGGATACGAAGATTTAATGGTTCGTGTCTAGGGAGACTTCTAAGATATCTATCTATTACGAAAACCACGACTTTGTGAACAAACTGCAATTTGCAATTATACCACGCATTTCTTACTGGATTAAAATAAAATTTGGAAAAAATATTTCGGAGCCTTGAGAGGCCTATTCAACAGGGCAGTGACTTGTCCCGATGGTATAATATGGTATGGTATCTCGGTTGGGCTCGCAAATGACACGAATCGGTTCAGTAGTTCTTAATTTACGACCGTGTAAATTTTACAAAGAATCTAAAAAGAAATTCAACTTCTATTCTTAAGTGTAGACACGATATCACCTTGCATAGGCTTCATGAATCTCTATAAATTTTATAACACAATATGTAATTTTCGCGTTTTCACACCTTTTTATCTATTTAATCGGATCTCAATGCGTATGTTTAGCTTATTTATTTTACTCTACGTTTCGATTGGGTTGCACCAACCATGGTCACGGGCTAGCTGACTGTCGAGTAAAATAAATAAGGTAAATATACTCGTTTAAATAGATAGATAAATATCTACAAGTTTAGACTAAGTATTTTTTTCTAAACGTTTCGTACATTCTAATTGTACTAATTAAAATCAATAATTAAAAAAAGAAGTAAAAAAATTCGTAATACCAGTCTTGTAGACAATCTACAATAGACGAATGCAACCTGTCACGTGTCGTCGTCCGTAATGAATGAATACAATGAATGATCAAATATAAATGAATGAACCTAAATTATGCATGGCTGGTTTACACTGGTCTAGAAGTCTACCCTTGTTTACCCTTTTTAAGGTTTATTTTAATTAAAGGTTTTTAACCGTTGTGGGTTTTCAATTTTATTATTTTTATTTTAACTTATATTTTAATCTTTATAAAATTATATAATAATTTGCTTTGCCTCCTGCCATTTGCCTCCGAAACATGGTCTTCTATGAGAATGAGATATCCTGCCCAGTCAGTCACAATCAGTTGTAACGCACAGTATTGTCTTCCCCTATGTATTATAACTGTTAATCGAACTAAACATTGCCAAAAAATAGTCCAAACACGATAGTTTTACCGTTAAAATTCAAGGAGTTCCCTCACCCGCCTTCGACACTAAACGGCTACATATGTAAAGTATACCTCTTTGACTACTTTGACTACAACTACAGAGAGACGCATTCGAATAAATACATTCATTTAGATTTATAATCACATTCGTACACATCAATTTTCTGTAGGAATGAGATAACACAATCAGTCAGACGCACCCAGTCGACTGTGGGATACAGCATCATTTTCCCCTATGTATTTGAACTGTTCATTGAACCGAATAACTCCAAAAAATGAGCCCAAACTAATCCAAACAGGAACTTCTTGAAATTTGGAGGTACAATGGTCGTTCATTGTACTTCCAAATTTCAAGGAGTTCCCTAAACCACTTCCGGCTTCAGCATCAGATGCTGACGGTTATGTTCATAATATACACCTCTTTAATTATTCACTTCATAAGGACGCATTCGAATAAGTACATTCGCTTAGAAGTTAAAAAGCATTACAACATTTAACTTGGTACAGCAGCGCCCCCTGGTGAATTACAATCATAACACCCATACTCAAACACGCTCCAAGGTACAATTAAACGTTTACATAAACCGCTTCAAAATCTGGCCGCCGTTTCAGAGAAAAATGGTAAGGAACATATATTCTCTTACCCAAAATACATCCGTTCCGTCATGGGTAAAAATAGTGTCGCACGCCATCGATCTTTTTAGCATTGAAGAGATACTAATTTATGCGAGTATCACATTATCAGTCTGTCTGTCTACTGCTGGAGGGGTCTAAATCCAGCATAGTTACAGGTTGATGGAATGGAATTGTAAAATAGTTCTTAGAATATAGGTATACCTTCCTTATTCTTTACTAGACCTTCTTAAAAGTACGTGATATTCTTCTCTAATAAAAAAAAATACATTGCAAAAATCAACTTCTCGATAACAATGGTTTTGCAAGTTATGCCATGCCTTCAATCATAATTGCTTACTAGAAAGAAAAATTTATTTATGATAATTTATAAAATTTATTTCATATACTCAAGATTCTCAGACAATCTACTGTAGATATTCATAGGTGAAGTTAAGAAAGATCTGTAGGTATTCATGACAAAAAGCCTACCAATTTACTATATACCAAAACTTGGAAATACATTTATGAAACTTGTTCGCCAATGTACGTAGATGTTAACACGAAACTTCCTAACAACTTGAGCTGAAACTTCGCTATTGGATACTGGGCATGATCGATGTCTTTTTAATTTTATTCTTTATCGCTGAATATTAGAGGGAAAAGTTTTATCACAACAAAAACTTCGCAATATTGTAGTTGAAGTTTGGACACCTTCAAATTGGAGAATTAATATTACTTCGACATTAAATTCTTCTTCTATCTTTTGCAATATAAAGTTCCACTTATAGCATCATCAAAACATTATCAAAACTAATAATAAAACGAAGACATTCTGTACATTGAAGATATTTTAGAAAAAATGTATTCATCCAACCATATATTTTTATTGTATTGTAGACGTATGTATTGTAGGTCCTAAGGCGGATTTATTTTTTAAGGATCTTAAGCGCTTGTTCGACAATACTGAGGCGAACCTAAAAGTTGTGGAATGAAGTGTCAGCTGAAGTTTTTCCGTTACGTTACGACATGCGGCCCTGCAAGAGAGCTGTGAACAGGATTCTGCAAGGTCGGCAGCGCCCCTGGTCTGCAACACCGCACCTGAACGTGTCCATAGGCGGTGATGACCACTTACCATCATGTGGCCCGTCCACTCGTCTGCCATCTGTTTTATAAAAAAAAACTAAGGGCCCCTAGGGTTGGCCATTACCACATATAATGCAGCATCAGTCTAGCAATCTAGCGAAGTAATGCCAATAGCATACTAGATACTTTGCCACAGAAATCAATTTTTTACAACATGCTGAATATACAGGCTGTAACCAAACCTTTCCGCAAGCCTAAAACCATGGATTTTGCTGATTATTCTGAATTAATTGAATTATTTTGTTAAAATATACTTGTAGTATTTAGGTGACTTTGTATTCAGGGTAAGAAAATTTGCAAAAAAAATGTGAAAGTTTCATGTAAATTAACTCTCGGAATCATGAACCGATACCATGGTCACAGGGTTCGGATACACCTGTGTTATCGCCGCTTTTTTTTGTGGACGCTTTTTCGAACGCGGATTTTTTAGTCCATGACAGATGACGACTGACGCTGTGACCGGGAGAAAATTACCACCCTCGGCACCGCGCAAATTCCAGTACATATCGTTATTAATGACCCCAGTGCAGTGGTTACGGAATTGAGCGACCATGTCTTCGTCGGCTGCTGTATGTGCTGCACTCGGAATCTTTCGCGTATGTACCAATGACATTTTCTATAATTAATCACTTTCATAATTTTTCCCAATCATTTATTAAATTTACGTCCCCAGTCGTAATTTCCTCGCAACATGCCCACGTTTAGTTGTCATTTCTCTTTATTCTCGCATCCCCCAGGTCCTTCAGCCGCTGGTCCATAGATACATTTAGTGGTTTCCAATGGATATATAACGCGCTATCACCTGTATATGGATATTGAGCATAATGTACGGTGGACCAAGAAAATTATTTACCAGTTTCTAAAGAATGCTCTAGCTAATGAAAATATTGCCATGGTTCTAGAAATTGGATTCTAATACTGAAAGTGAAGCACAATTATGACGTAGTAGTTGACTGCAAGCTAATCAAAATACATAGGTTAAAGATGTTACTATATTTTGAATTTTGTAATCAAAGCATTAGTTTATTATTTTCGTCTATAATATATAACCTAACATTTCACTAAAAACCATTACAATCTATTTAGATTAGAAAAGAAATATAATTTCATTCTACCTTCTAATTCCTGATTTTAAAAAAATCACAGTATTGCAATTTTAATTTTCATCTTCAGAGGGAAATAAGATAATTTCAACGCCCCGCAATTTGTCCATTCTCACAAATAATTATTTGTGAGTACAAATAATTACTCACAAATATTGAGCAATTGCTCAATATAATTAGGGCCATAACATCAGTGAAATATCCAGAACGACCTCCGGCCAGGGGGACTGGCGACTTAAAGAGTTTCGCTGGTAGTGGTTGGATGAGAAAAGCCGAGGATTGTGTGTGGTAGCGAACTTTGGGAGAGGCCTATATCCAGCAGTGGAGAGACATACGCTGATGGTGTGGTATGGTATCTAGAAGTTTAAATATATCACAGCAAGTTTAAGCAGAGTCATAACATGTTATTTTTATTTTTGAAATTATGCTGTTATTCTATCTATTACTTATTTTATTTTTAATTTTGGACACGGACTATTTGTTTTTGCATTATTTGGGAAGTCGAGGAGGGAAGTTTGATGGATCACATAAAAAGCGACCGTCAGTCAGCTTGTGATCTCGAATATTAACAGAGAATTGTTTAGAAGCGAATACAAGTTAATTGTTTTAGACCGACTAAGTTTTTTGAAGAAATGTTTAATGTAAATGGTCAAACGATTAGAAATTACTTACATTACAAACATCATGCCAAGAAAATATACCTATATGAGTGACAAAGAATTGCTCGATTGAACTTCCCCAGAGAACACTTGGATTTCGATGGGAGTAATATCGTTTTTGTGTGATGAGAAAACCTTCAAATTTAGTTATTATATGAGAACAAATGCGGGAACCTGGTATCTTCTCAGGCTTGTAGGGCTAATCAGGAGCCGTCTGCAAGCTATATTAGAAAGTAAACAAAACTCTTTGATATTTATGTCATTACCATGACATTCAAGGACGTTTCCTGTTCTTTTACTATGCTGGTCCAGTTTGTGAAAATCATTGGAAACTTTTAGGGTTTAGATCGAGTCACATAGTTGTAATGTAATCACTTGAGTTTTTTGTTTTTATAAAAAGAAATAGTATGTATTTTGTTGTTCATTATAATAAAATGAAAATGATAATAAATAATAGCCCTTATGACGTGCAACGGACCGTCGACTTTAGGGTGGTAAACCACTTTCTTGGCCGACTGTACAATAAATACTTTTTAAGTTTGATTTAAATTGCAGGCTTAAGCGTTTCAGTGTAAAATGATTTTTTTTGTTTTCCGTTAATAAAAAATGTTTTTTTTTATCTATGGCAGTATTTGTAATTTTTGACTTTAGCAAGGCTGTTTTCAGTTTTTGTTTTAATTTTACTCAAATATGGTTTTTATCTCAGAAACAAATTAATTTTAACAGTAGATGTTTGATCAAAATTAACAGTATAAAGTTTAGTATAACTTTATTAAACTTCGAGGTAAATGTTAAATGTTGTCATTAAAACTTTCTTTAATTTATTATTCAATGGTGAACAATTGTCAAGTCCTATGTTTCTTTAATCTGTAATCTCATTCTAGAGAATTCATTCTATTCATTCATCTATTCAATTCATTCATTGTTTTAATATCTACATTTGAGCAGGTTTACGTCTGGCTATAAAAGTCTTGTCTAAATTATTTTGTTATAGCTTCTTACTATTTTTTTCTACTTAAATTAATTCATACAAAGAATTTAATGAACCTAATTTAGACATTCAGATATTAGATAAACCTTTTTGAAGATACAATAACCCCTTGTTTGAAGTGTGTTATGCTTAAAAGTTATTGTGTTATCGGGTAGTAAACGTGAGACTGAGTCTTTTCGAATGATTCACTATATACGAGTATGTTTCACTCTTCATATATTCACTGTTTCGTTTACGAAGATTGTTACTTTGCTGCTATTTCTTTTCCCCTACTAAACAAAATGTCTTAACAATTAAATAATTCCTTTGACTAACGTGCACTTTGGAAGACGGGTTCACGTACCGGGAATCTTAGCGCGGGACATCCTCCAGCCATATAAACTGATGAGTGATGACTTGAGTGATTATTATTCCCGTCTCAATAGGGAAGCTATTGAAATCTACAAGCATCCCAACAATTTTAACAAAAAAGAAGAAAATCTAAGCCTCCGTAATATCTGGTATCCAGCACTCCGAAGACATCAAGCTCACGGGGAAGAGAGACGAGAAGGGGGGGACAAAAACAGACTCGATACACACCACACAAACATATAAATACCGGTGCATATAAATACAATATATGAATACATATATAAATACTCGCCCACTATAAATACCGGTGCGCCACAATCGTCGAGTCAGTTCCCCTCGTTACACCGTTAACACACACCGGCCCTCAGCCAACACTTTCACTAGGCATCGACACATGCCTGGGCGCTTCTCGCCGACACGCGATCCCGCGGTATCCCCCCAATGCAACGCCCTAAGCCGAGGTCCGTTCCTTCCGCCGGTTTACCGGCGGGGGAGCCCTTAGGCTGTTGCAACGCACATTTTCCTCCTGGCTGAGCGCCTTCTGCGCTCGCCCTACATCAACGCGACCGGTGACTCTTGAAAGGCCACTAGGGCCACAAGAACTATACATACACGATGTTGAGGCAATCAGGTTTTTTAGTCGGTAGGAGTCCGACACTACCCGGTACCACCTAGGCTGGCCCAGCCAGACTAGATGGTGCCAGGTGTCCTATGCAGGATTTTTCCTGATTGTCTCTCCTAACAAAAAAAAAAAAAAAAAACGTCGAGTCAGTTGCGCTCGAGAAGCCGAAGAGATAACATCTCTCCGAAAGTGAACGCAGTCGCCACTGAAGATGTCAACCGCAGTTGTTGACGAAACGTTTGGAAAAAAAAGAGGAGATTCCAGAAGACCTCGGCCCAGTAGCCCGGAAGATTCAATTAATATAGACACCGGCCGAGAAAGCCTACACTCCACTATTCTGTTTAAGAACTGGTTACATAATAATAGACAAAGGAGCTCTCTCTCTCTTCTTGTTCCGACCACTAACGTAACGTGTTTTATGATATCTTAAAATAGTCCTCATAAACAAATATAACATACTATACTATCAATTCCTGACAACTTCTGTGCGAAATCATATTCAAGCAGTGACCCGTACATAATAGATATGAACCAGCGACCTATGGATGATTCTATGTTTTCTTTTGTATACTAACCAATCTAAATAAATCATGATTTCTTAACTTAAAGTCATAATAAAGTAACTAAATCCTATTCCATCCACAGTGTCGCTTGAAACGGTTGTTGCGGGATCAAACGACTGTTTACCTCATTTGCACACGAGCTGACTTCAAACGGTTTAACGTACCGCGTCACCATTCAAGCGTTTGTTTTCGATTCCCAGTTTCATCCGGCTCTAATCGTATTTGAGTCACAAATACGGGGTTTTTCTCCTTTGTGCCACAGGAAGGATGGAAGCGGTAAGGTTGTATTTTTTTCATTTTATCACGGCGAAGATAAATAACAGTAACTGTAAACACAGCACCTTTTTTTTTGGAATAGCTAAATTCTTGTATCCCTAATGGTCTTTCAAAGAGGCATGTATAGTTTAGGACGAACGCAAAACTCACTCAGCCAGGAGCAAAGAGTGTGTGCAGCAACAATCCTAAGGGCTCCCCAGCCGGTAGACCGGCAGAAGGAACGGAGCTCAGCTTAAGGCGTTGCTCTGGGGGGGTACCGCAGGATCGCAAGTCGGTAAAAATCGCCCAGGCACGTGACGCTGTCTGATAAAGTGTTGGCTGAAGGCCGATGTGTGTTCACGGTGCAGCGAGGGGGACGTCCTCGTCCCCCTCGAGGGGGACGGTGTATATGTGTAGCCTGTGAGTGTAGTGCAAGAACCGCATTGTCAGCAGTAATTGGATCGTCGGGCTCTTTTAGGAAGTGTCGAGGATGACGACGACGACGGTAATGGGGAGAGGTATTTCTGTTGGGGACATAGGTTGGACTGGCAAGTATTAGGGGGTTGGGATGGTGGAAGATTCTGTGTGGAAGATGTAGTAGTGCCGGGCGGAGTTTTTTAAGTATTTGACGATGTAGGGAAATTCCTAGTACTTCTGAAAGTCAACATTGCGAGAGTACAATGGGGCAGCCACGGGCTTACGCACGAATCTATTTTGGAGGGTTTGGAGTATTTTTAATGTTGGGGGTGTTGAGTGTGCAAAGACAATGCTAGCGAAGGTCATTATGGGACGTATGAAGGTTTTGTACAATGTCAGCTTATTTCTAAGGGACATTTTACTTCTCCCGCCTATGAGAGGGTTGAAGCGACCGAGTACAAAGGCGGCTCGGTTTCGGACAGTTTTTATGTATCGACCATCGACGTAAAAGGTCCGTCGGTGGTCTAGAGTGACTCCATACGAGTATATGCAGGGTTAAATAAAATACTGAATTTACACCATTAATGTACTTATATCGGCTTTTAATGTCCCATTGCAGAGCACAGACCTCCCTTAGTAAATCACTAGGGGTTTCGGGACGTAATCCACCACGAGTGCCAAGTGCGGATCGGTCGATACACATACTCCTGTTTATTTTTATTTCTGGAGCATGCTGGTTGGTTTCCTCGCAATATTTTCTTTTCACCTTCAAGCTAGTGACAATTTTTAAAAATCCTTACCTAAGTGGTATGGGCTGAGGATTTCAACTCACGATCAAACGAATGTCAGTCGAGTACAGATACCCCTAGGCTATCACTGCTCATGTTACATTGTAGTTTGGAAATTTTAAGTTATCTACATTAAGTAATCGCCACGCAAATTAATAAATAATTAATGTCATTACCTTCTAATATCAAAGATGTTATGTTCATGACGACGCGATGCCTCAATCTCTCCCTGTGGCATAGCTAGTATTGTGAAAACGACTGTTGAGCGCTCGACACTCTAGTGCGGAGTGAGCGCTAACGAACTTTAAGACTCTATTATTAAAGGCTAGCGAGCGTTACGAGTATAGTTAAAAAAATTAATGTCTGATGGTCTTAAACACTTGTAGAAAAAACATTAAGTCTAAGTTAAGATATTGAATAGTTTTACTGTTCAATATCACTGACTGAGTACGCCAGCGCTGAAACGTTCAGCGCTCGTTTTAACTACACGAGATATAGCAATTAAATTCCCTCAAAACTCCCCACAATTGCGTAAACAAAGTTTTTGTGTGCGTAAAGGTTATTTGGAAAATTCTCATTCAAGAGTGTATACTGTGCTATCTTGCGCTTCTATGTATCCAGATCAATTACCATTTTTCATGCAAATTTGTTGAATGCGTTCGCAGTGTCACGTCACTAATCGATGGAACTTCTAAATATCGATTCATTATTTTGCCGCATCATGTTTTTTGCTTGCTTTCTCTTATAGGGATTTCATTTCTGCTTTCCATAATCCGATGTTCGCATTGACTGTGGTGTTACGGTTAAGCGATGTTGGTTTTTGGAGTTCTTTCAGTTTTAATAATTCGAGCGCTACTCTGTTTTCAATTCGCATTAATGTTCGTTATTTGTAAACAACATTATTCATTTAAAATTTTCTTTGTAATTATTTAATAGTTTACCACTTACCATCATGTGACCCGTCCGTTCGTCCGCCATCTGTTCTATAAAAACAAAAAAGTTTATCAAACATTACTGTAACTAATGTTGTGTGCTTATATCTATAAATTAAATCATTATTTCACTCTTTTGATCTTTAAAATATAAATCATAGTTATGTATATTTTTCCAAAAAGTGTTTAAACAAAGATTAACTAAATATTCCACAAATACATTCTTAAGTTCTATAGCTCATCTATAGCACTGATCACAAAAATGGAAATATTGAATGTAAAAATTGAATTCGAACGTAATAATAATAAATACTATTTATTGTTTACAAGTGCCGTGTAGTGTCGCGGCCGGCTATAGAATAGTACCACCCCATGTCTTCCCGCGGGTGTCACAAAAGTGACAACAAAGTGGCTACCACAAGCCCTGAACAACTACACCACTTCTAAAAGAGTGGGCTCGCCAACCCTTATCCACAAAACAATGTGCATAAGGAGGCCCACGTCCAACAGTAAATGCCGAATGGGCTGGTTGCATTGTATTGCTTACAAATGATAAGCACAAAACGGAATAAAATAAGTGACCTTATCGCTAAGGCGGTCTCTTCGAGGCAACTGTGATTATTATTTTTTGTTTATAGAAAAAAAGGCGGCAGCCGAGCATACAGTCCACCTGATGGTAAGTGGATACTGGCGCCATAGACATCCTCAATACATGCCAACATCAGTCCAGGATGACAAACGTTGGCACGCCCCCGGATGCGCTGCCTACCTTTGCAGATTAAGGAATGGATTGGGAAAATGGGGACGGATACCGATCTCTCACTCACTACCGAAACACGAACGTACATTGGGGAAATACGATAAAGTAGGAAATGGAGTACATTTCAAGGTAGTATTCTGTGAGAGAGGGGTAACTTGGCCAGCCGAGTGCTGTGGCGGCTGTGGGAATGCAGCATGCACTCTCCTCCTACCAAAAACTATGTGGCTAGTAGTACAAAACAGTTGAAATTTGCAGAAAAATAATTACATCACATTAATTAATGTAGTAATATTATTAATTACATTAAGTATTAATTACATGGCAATTAGTGACTATATGCATCAGAGTTATCCCCACAATCAACCACCCTTAGCATCCATTGTAAACTACACTTTTAATAACTCCTATTTAGTTTAACCTATAAAACTCGAGTCCGTAACAATAAATCACGGAAAACTTTGATAAACAGATGTTGCTAGTGGACCCAAGAGTGCTGTCCAAGAAACTTGGAGACTAAAGAATTTATTGATCTTTCAATCTGAATCTATCATGGGATATTTTTAAGGAAAAAACCTACGTTACTTTTACGTATATTTAGCACCGTGGGTCTTAGATGCATGTGCTATAAAGAACGGACCATAGTCCTCCACGCGGGCCCATTGTGGATTAGTGGATACATATGTTAGATTCATTTTTCTATTAACGAGCACGCAAGCTTCCTAAAAATTGTAACAATACTCATTTTTTTTTTTCCAAAAATCCATCCATAAGTACGGGTTGAGGATTTGTACTCACGAATGATAGTCGAACATAGACACCCCTAGAATATCACTGCTTATACAATCTCCATAATCTCCGGACGGAATACTAAAAAAAGTACCAAATAGAAGATACCGTACCATACCATCAGCCTGCGTCTCTCTACTGCTGTATATAAACCTCTACCAAGAACCGCCACCACACACGGTCTCCTGCTCTTCTCACCCTCTACTGACGACTTTCTTCAAGTCGTCAAGTCCTCCTGGTCCGAGGGAGTCTTGGCGTATGACGTTTTCATACGCTAATATTTCACATAATTAATCACGGAACTCATAATAATTAAGTCGGGGAAGCTCAAGATATCCGAGCGTAATCTATCACAGTTTTAACATGCCATAAAGATCTGTGGGTTTTTGTATGCTTTTTTCCGCGCGCGGTTAGAAGTTTGAAAATGACAAAGACGATTTGGGCAATGGCCTTTCTTTATAGCTTTCCATTTAAAGGCAAAAAGCTGGTCAAGTGCAAGTCGCGGTAACATATAAACGTTTGTTTCATAGGAAGAGTTACACAAGCAAATCGTTGACTTTTAGTTTTTCGATAAGAAGTCCTAGGCCGGACCTTTTGTGAAATATATTTTAAATTCATGAGTTTGGAGATTAAAAACATATATTTATTTACTTATTGAAATAATAAGAGAAATAGTAAATGGACAGCAAATTTAAAGGTGGGTTAGGTTTAGGGTCTCTAGTGATAAAGATATAGGAGTCCCGCATTGACGCGTGATTTGCTGGTCATCAATTTAACTGCTGCTAAATAAGAAACAGCTGCTAAACAAAATTTTTATTCTTATATTTTATAAAATCATAACTACCTTAAAAAAACATTTTAATAAACGCGTCATAGGATTTTTATAAAACGCTCTCAAATCTTTATTACGTTCTTGTCAGCGCCCACAGCGTGATTGAAAATGAAATCGACGAGTTTTGACAAAGGGCTTTCTGTATGGTTTACTATTTCCACGAAAAAAATCTGGTCAAATACGAATTGGATTCTGTGAAGGTTATATCAAACTGCATTTTCATAGACAGTGTTATTTTTAACTGAAATTGAAGTATTCAATTGAAGTATTCCTTGTCATTGCACAGAATAACCGTGTTATATATGTCATACGCTGGTCAAATTATGGTCAAAAATAACCATCAAAAAAATACTTTATAAATATTATACCTATATACTGTATAACTGTAATCGGAGCTTTTTTCCGTGCACTGCTTGACATGGACCTTCTCATTTACATGACAAAGTGCATGGACTAGACGATCAAGCTAACAAACAACGGCCGATCTGCTACGTTGACCCTACAATAATTTTATGTGATTGCAATATGCATTGCATTAAGACGCAGCGCCCTCCGGCCCTGGTGGACCAACGACTTAAAGAATTTCTCTGGTGGTGGTTAGATGAAAAGAGCCGAGGACCTTTTGATTTTACTATTTCATCTTCTTCCACCTTCCGTTTATTCACAACCCTTTTTAATACTTAAGAACCATTTTGTAGACCATTTCAAATGGTCCGCGAGCTAACCTATGGCCTGTAACGTTGCGTTTTTGTAAAAACTATTTTCTCTTATCAAGTTTTAAAAACATCTAGGACATCTGTTGAATCGTTTTGGCATTAGTGGTTCTTAGTACTAGTAACGCCACCTATTTGTACTTACGTTGAACTAATTGGTGTTAGCTCGATGCGAGTTTCAGTTCAGAAACTAAAATGGATCGATTTATGGAAAAATTAGGATTTCGTTTATATTTAAATAATAAATAAAATTCTTCAGGGATTATTCCTCTTGTGTATACAAGTGTTTAAAAAAAATATTTGAAAGGTGTCCTTTTATTTGAATCGTCGCAGACTCGAATTTGGGTTTCAGAACGGATCAGAGAAATGTAAAGGTTTGACGGAAGGAAGGCACTTTCGTTTTTGGGATTCACCAAGATGGGTGGAAAATAAATATATTTGATTGGAATAGTTGAATCCAGCGATGCCAGTGGAATCTCATCGAGATTCCACATGATAGACATGAGGTAAGAGATTTAGTCGACGTTGTTCGGATTTTCTAATTTGATTTTCAACGCGTCACAAACGAACGCGTGTTTTCATGATGCATTTTTTTATTTCAGCAGACACCCTAAGTTTGAGGCAGGGTCGGGATGCATGTGACGAGGGCCCAGAATAAATGAGCTACACGTCACTGTAAGATAATTTTCCTTTTCGTTTGAAACTTTTCATAGGGATCGTTCCTACCCTCTTTTATAGATTGAATTCTAAAAAATATCGTATTCTTTTCAGATGCGGGGATTAAACTTTTATGGAGATTTAACTTTTATGGAAATTTAATTTAATTTTGATACCTTTAAACTTTTAGAGAGTTGATCGATATGGATTTCAATGATTAGATTTTACATGAGGATTTCAAGATTTATGCTGTTATTTAAATGATTGGATTTAAATGATTATCAGAGATTTTCCCTCTGATTGAGCGAGACTCCTCAGCACAGTGTCCGGAGGTGGGTAACGACTGGTTGGACCAGGGAAGGAACCGTTGGTGGACCACCCTCAGTAACGTCGGATCACAGGTACCCTTTCACCTTACTAAGCTGTAGGCGTTTCCTCGTATTGAAGATTTGACCAAGAGAATAGTGATAATAATTCTTGAAGTGTGTTTTTTATAGTTGAGTTTACAGTTTTATAGAGGGTTATATTTTCACCACCGAACCGAACAAACACCCCTGATCTTTACCGTTGAGATTGATATTTCTTTAATGATGCCTAAGGGTGGGCTAATGTTGTAATAAGTAAAGATTTTTTTAGTTTTAGAATTACCCTTAAGTGTACCTATGTAAATTTAATTACCATTTGGAACAGTACAACATATAACAACCAAAACAATAAATACATCAATCTTAACAGGGTCTCTTTCTTTTATTTATAAACAATAAAACAGCTACAGGTTCTTTATATAAATATCTGTAACCAACAGCGTGAAGTTATATACAGAAAGAACTTCGTTACAGGCCCGTACCATATATTTAAAGTATCGGTTACAATTATGGTTGAATAATGAACAACCGTTAGATACATGTATTGTAATAATGGAAATGATCACCGTTTTTTTATTTCTTACCTAAAATGGGCTTGAAAGATTATAAAAATCCCGTGATTTTATTTTACGATATCTTTAAAGCCTTTTAAATTTGGATGTTAACCGAGCGTCGTGTGACATCATGATACATTTATATATTGTTTTCTTTATAGAAAAAGGCGGCAGACGAGCATACAGTCCACCTGATGGTAAGTGGGCATTGTCGTCCATAGACATCAGCGATAAAAGCAAGCCTTGGGAGAGTCCAGCAGTGGAGAGACATAGGCTGATGGTATGGAGCATTTCCGTGACAAACTGTACTGAAAATGAACACAGCAAGTTATTTCGGGACAATATCGGAAATGCCGAAGACCTGGCAACCTTACCTGGGAGACGTCTGTATCCAACAGTAGAGGAACATTGTAGTAGTAATAAGTCTCCAGCTCTTTACAATCAGCTTTTGTTTTTGCTGACCGTACATTCACTTCACTAGGTCAGCGTTATTTGTGAGGTATATCGACCGACCAATAACCACGGCTAACGGCCGAAGGCTTTTTACACCACGTGACAAATAGACCTCTTAAGCCTACACATTCGAAGTAAACGAGATTACTACGAGACGTAATACGCGGATTTTTGCACCTATCGTGTGAAAAGTTCTTATATAGAGTTGTTTTTTTTTAAATAATCAGGTAATCCTAAATTAGGATATTTGTTTAATTTTTATTCCTACTCGACGTTTCGCCACGTGTCACACCAGCAATGGCTGGGTAACGCCACAATAAAAGAACTGGAATAAAAGGTAAACAGATAATACGCGTTCAGACACGATTTAGAATTAAAATGTGTACAAAGCGCGAAAGTTTGAAAAGTTGTAATTCTAAAAACGGTGCTAAATTATGTGACATTATTATTATGTCGATCATTGATTAAAACAGAAATGTATGAGGTTGCAATGAATAAATCTTGCTAAAGAACCTTGTGTCTAGAATAAAAAGAAAAATCTAGATTGTCCTTACAACCTACACTATCATATTAGTGCAATAAAATAAGTTACGATTTTACAAGAAAAATGAGTAGGTTCGATTACCGATAGTGTATGAGTTTTTTTAAAAACTCTGATTGCAGTTTTTCATAATTCTAAAATGGACGTCATGGTTCTTTAGAACAAATTTGTCAGTAGTTTCAGACTTCTCCATACTAACTCGTCTCAATAAAAGACCTTGTATACAAAGTATACTTAAACTAATAAATACACTCTTATAAAATATCCACATAGGTTACATTTTTTTTATGGACTCGTGGGCGGGCGAGCAAGCGGTCCCACGTGATGGTAAGTGTTACCGCCACCCATGGACACCTGCAACACCAGGGGGTATGCGGGCGCGCCGCCGACCTTTCAAAATCCTATTCACAGCTCTCTTGAACAACCCCATATCGTAGCATAATGGAAGAGAAATGCATGCATCAAGAGAAACAAATAACAAAAATCCATGTTGCTGACAAAAGTGAAAATCCTGTCTCTCACATTTCGTTCCATTTTATTGGGGACTTTATTAAAAAGATGTTTTTAAAGAATATTTTGTTTGGAGCTTTCCGGGTGTCAGTGGGGATATAGCGTTCCAGAGTCTAGCTGGAATTTAATTCGTTATTTGATTTAATTTTATTTCTTTTTGGTTTTCATAATACCTATATGGCATTCCTCGCGCAAGTTCCCTGAAGTCTAAACCGTACTCTAGGTTTATTCCCAGATTAGGGCGGCACATATTTTAGACAAGCTTAGAAATTGATGACGTGGGAATTGATGAAGTAAGCAGATCGGAATTAAGTTTCTTTTCTTCTTATATTTACATTTTTTTTTGGATTTGTATATTAATTCAAGCAATAATAAGATTCCTGGCCAAGGAGACACAGGTTTTAGCTAACACTTAATGATCAATCTACTTACTTATCTGTAAAAATCGGGGAAATAAATGATTACTTATAGTGTTTCTCTGTTTTTATAAAAGTAAATAGTTTTTTAAGGTTATTTTACACGTTAAATTTTAAATATTTATTATTAGTCAGATCCTTTTTGAACTAAATTTTTGCCACTAAAGTATTATAAAAATAATATAAAGCTATAAATAAATTTGATCATTTTTAAAAATAGGGCTCAATTCAATTTGAGCAGTGAATATGTTGCATGTGTTGTGTTCGTCTTTGCATGTGTCTCCGGACCTACGACAAGTATTCCGTTACCTATGCAATAAGAATAACGTAATTGACAATACGTATAATGAAATAAATACAAATGCACAAACCATATTACTAGGACAATATAAATATGAAAATCTCGGCTTGACCCAATAGGACCATTAATACAAATGAAAACAATAGGGTATAATTTCAAGTATCCAACTTTATTTTATAATTATTTATCGTAGATATATTTTTTATTATAAAGAGAATAAGAAACGTACATCTATAGTTTTAATAGAAATTTAGTTGAATTACAACCAAGTTGCTAAAAAATCAAACGTGTAATATTATATGTAACAATCGTAACTACTAAAGATTAACGTCTTTATGTTCATCCATATCTTATGAAACTACTAATATAAACAAAACACGTTCACAACCATAGGTCCTAATTAACTTGGAAGAGTTATTGCAATCCCTCCCTTGGGAATACATGATAACAGTATCATCACTATACAAACATCTACCTGCGTATTTATACGTCATAATTTAGTGTATAATCTCAGAAATGTTAAGGCAGGTGGGATTAAAACGGGGGAATGATGCGGCGAGCTTCCTCGCACGCCACTGCCTAAACTCAAGATTTTGTGAGTTGCCGAGTTTCGCTTAAACGGGAGGTTAACACGCAGCCGTTAAAACACGTCACAAAAACTTGAATATTCCAACGTAACATAACTATATCAAGTCACACATTATTACATCAGAATATACTAAGTTGACATATTTACAAAAGGGATTTATTTGATCAATTTCTAATCTTTAATATAAGTACTTGTAGGTATTTATAGGCCTATAATGTCCCACTGTGCACTGCGGGGCACAGACTTCCGCTAGTAAAACACCACGCCATAATCCACCACACAGGCCCAGTGCTGATTGGTATTGGTATTGGTATTCCAGATATTCAAAATTCCCAGTCTGTCTAAAGATCTGTTCCTGACACAACCAACGAAAACTTGTTACGTTCAGAACTCATATTTCAAATGTGTCTGTAAATTTTATGATACAACTTAGTCAGATTGAACTTTAGTGTTTATATTTTATTGATCATAGGACTGCTATTTTAGCTTATTGTCATCGATTAATTATTGTCATCGATTTAAAAATTTCATATGCCGTAATAACTTCCCTCCGGGAAAGTTATTATGACGGCTAAGTTGTAGTTCAAACAAGAAATAATCTGGATTAGAAAAATGAAACGCAAACATCATCCCGCTACGTTATTAAAATCGCTTCAAGAACGCCGGTCTGCGCTGTCTCTTAATTATGCAATTCTAAATTCTAATGTGTAATTAATGTAAATTCTAAAGGGTACTAATGTTATAAAGGACTGGGAAGGTAAAATATTTAGTCTATAAGCTTGGAGCAGTTAACGCAAACTTCGAAATTATGCATTCTCTTCAAACTTCACATATTACTGGTAAATGTTAGGTTTTGAAGTAACTTGCTCGATATACGTACTTATTAATACTAACAATCAGGCAGTGAATTGGGTGATGTGAGTGAGCGGAGTACAGCTCTGAAGCAACATATATAAGCGTGCACTTTACTCATATTGCCCTACGTTATTGAACACCTGGTTCGTAATGGTGGTATCTATTTAGTCGTAGTTCATTGATGCTCTGCCCTGCATAATTATACTATAGTCCGTCAACTTGGTTGACAACAGTCCTCTCCTGCAGGAAAGCGGGGGATGAGGAAGTGTAACTCGTTGTTTGACACCTATGAACACTAACTTTAATACTTTTTCAAAAAATACCTTTAAAAAAATCATTACATGTATAGACACGGCTTTTTTACGATTTTATGATATATATATTATACGATATTACTATATGTGGTAGTGTTTAGGCTGTCGCATGCGACACCTAAAGCCCCGCTTACAGCTCCACTTCTCTCAGTCCACAGGCTTAGCTTTCGTTCGAGTACTAAGTTTTCGTTTCCCGCATGTTTCGACAGCTGTTCAATATATTTTCGGTTCATTAAATTTCCTGGAAGTTGATTTTCCAAGAAGTTGCGAAACGCCTATCTGTCATAATATCTTAAAGTCATTTTACTTTAGCGAAATCTTTCCATACAACAGACGGTTTCCCAAGAGAACTAAAGACAATAACTTTGAAAATCTGACTAATAGATCGAATAGGAAAATTGATATCCCAATAGAGTTCGTATAAGTTACTACTTACAAGAACTAGTAACTTATGTTAGTATATTTATTATGTGTTTTGAGAGTGAGATATACCCGAATCCATTTCCCATCCTGTCGCGTGGAGACAAAGTATTAAGAAATAAAGAAACTACTTATCTCATTATAGGCTTTACTCCCTATTTCATCTCTTCGCCCAAACACGTATAGCTATACGTGTAGCTAAGCAGAGTGTAGCTATACGTATAGCCTATGAAAAACGTTAAAAAAAATCCTTTTCGGGATTATTTTTCCATTACTATGACTAAATTCATTTCTAACCTCGGCGGCGTGCCTACCTTTGTCACTTTTGACTGTCGTTGGCATGTACCGCGGATGGCCATGGGCGACAGTATCCACTTACCAGTATTCACCAATGGGGCAACTGAAATTTAAGAAATGCCGAAATTTCAATCGCGAGGATGGATTTAAGTTGGCACGTGAATGGGACCCAGTGATTGAACTTTGCAAATACAGAAAAGTAGAAGCGTTTTCAAACTCACGTGTGTGTGGTCATATCGTTACAAGTGGTATAGTATGCAAGGAATTTAATCAAGAAAAACACATTCAGTGTGGGCAGGTGCATGGAAAACGAACACGACGGAGGATAGACGGATTTGTCGGTCAATAACAACAACAGCTTCAGCCGCCTCCGCAGTCTCGCCGCGACCACGGCTCGTGTAACTGGACCGAAAAATCGGCTGAAATAAATAAAAAACAATCATGAGTAACCTGTTTATATAACAATTATTCATCAAGTAGACTGTCTGCTCGTCAGCCTCCATCTTGACACTCAATTTATATCATTAACACCAACAACTTCGTTCTACGAGATTTTTCTGAACTTGATATCGTGCCCAAAAGAAGTTAAATTCTTTAAATGAAAGAACTAATTTCATTTAAAGTCTGTGCCGCGTGGTGTTGGCCGGCCACAGAATAGAACCACCCCATCTCTTCCCAAGGATGTTGTAAAAGGCGACAAAGGGATAACAAAGCCGCTATCGCTTGCTTTGAGGAATTACATCACCTCTAAAAGAGAGGATTTGCCAACCCACTTAGCGTGGCATTTTAAGGCCATTTATCCCTCATCCTCGAGAGGTTGAGGAGGCCCAAGTCCAGCAGTAGATATTGAAAGGGCTGATAGCATTGCATACGCTATTTGTAGTACAAATGGCAACGTCGCATACTATATTCATAAACAGTTGCTAATCGAACCACTGCCTTTTGATTCTCATACCTACGAGTATGTATATAAATCATTGCTAGTAGTTTGTGTGAAAAAAGGGCTAACGTTTAAAAAGAGAAATAATTGAATGAGCAGCAAATAATACTGAATGGGCAACACATAGACAGTAGCAAAATTTAAAGGTGGGTAAGATTTTGGTTCTCTGATGACAATAAAGGGTTTGGTTCTTAATAATTAAAGAATATTTATTTCACTTATTCAAAAATAAGTTGTTTTTATTGGGTTAGGCGACTTATGTCCAATATCGGTATTGTCCAATTCGTAATTAAAACCAAAACGACAAATAATTTTTGTCCAAATTGAATATTGTCCAAACTGAATACTGTCCAAATTGAATATTGTCCAAACTGAATACTGTCCAAATTGAATATTGTCCAAACTGAATACTATCCAAATTGAATATTGTCCAATCTGTCAAAGATATTTTTTTTGTAATATCATATGATTCACATTGGACTAATTTCCTTTTAGGCAAATTTCGTATTGGTCATTTTTAATTTTGGACAATTTTCATAATACATTTTAGACAAATTTAGTATTGGACATTTATAGTTGCATGGACGTAATTATGAATTGGACAATAATCATATTGGACATAAGTCGTTAAAGCCGTTTTGTTGATTATGATTTGCTACCAAATTAGCAAATTATACAAAATGTTGTATAATTTGCTGCTCATTTAGATACAAGCCTTTTAAAAAGTCATAGAATAAAAGTTGTTACTTTCCAGAAAATAAATTCAGTGTTAATAATAAATTCAGACATTTGTGTGATCGGTGACTTCAAATCGTCGGCCCGTACCACTGACTTTCTACTAAAGTACTGATTTAAAAAAAAATACACTAGTTCGGTTGTGTAAAAGGAAACATCGTGAGGAAACCCGTATGTTCCGGAAATAAAAGAAGTCTGAAGTATGTGTGCCCATACATACTCCTGTGCCCTGTAGTGGGACATTTAAGGCTGATACAAGTACAATACAAAAAATCAAGCGATAGCAACATATGTTCAAACTAACATAAGGAACAACGGGCTAAGTTTAAATAGGTGCCCCGTTACTTAATGGCATACAATTAACTCTTAAGTTTAAGCTTAATGTCTGAAACGATAACTACAGTTGCGAGTTTGTTTAATTCCGTAATCCTGAATTCAAATACTTTGTTGATATAGGGCGGTTATCAAGTGGAACTACCATAGAGAATGTAAGTGGCGGAAAATGGTAAGTTTATGGCGTGTGAGGAACGGGAATGTTAATCAGTGGTGTACATTGGTTTTGAAACTTACTTAAAACTCTTCATGTATATTATCTCGTGCATGAGGGATGCATGGACTTAAAACGCTACGCTGGTCAGGCGGGTTGACGACTCCACTCTTTCAGGGGTGATATAGTTCCTCAGGACTGGTAGCAGGTACAGAATGAGAATGAGTCTATGGACATCCGATATACATGTCAATATCAGTCCAAATATTGGTATGCCCCCGAACGTGCTGCCTACCAATTCTATCACCTTCCTAATGGGAATAAAAAATTGAAATGAGAAAAGAATAATATCAATACAATTCAACCAACCTGGTTGAGCTTCTGTTGCAAAGAAGAGAGTAAAAGGTGAAAGTTCATATTGTTCGACGAGTTAAACCAGATTTTCTTACTCACGAATGCGCCGTCAATCTTGCTTGGCAATAAAAGTTCGTATACACTATAAGTAATGTTATCGTCAAGGATATGCGGTCTCTTTTTACGCATAGGGACACTCAAAACTACGGGCAATACAAAAAGTCTCTGGAGTTGCAAAATCTAGCGCAAGCAAGTCGTAGTGCGTAGACCTGTTACGCCGTAGCCCGTAGCCCCGCTACGGCGTCTACGAATAGCATCAAACCGCGTAATGCTATAAATGTTTTGAATAACTACCCAAGTTTAGTTAATTTAGCTACAATTTCGGGTTCCATAATTACCTGTATCTATGAAAGTAATGTCAGTTTAATGTTTGGGGGGAAATTTTTGTGTGATATTAAGGTATTCCTTTTCCTACACAATGAATTTATTCCCCCATTCAGAATAATAAAGAACATTTCTTATACTAATGATGATATATATCATTCTTCATTGTCTATTTCGAAATACAATGAGTAGACAAATGTATAAAAAAGCCCTTTTAAAATAATAAAAAGTGTCTACGCAAAACTGCGGTGCGAAAATATTACTTCAGCACCATTTAAAAGATTAAAATATAATGTCAACGACCTACTTTTCATTACGGCCGCCCAAAAAAATTAACCAGCCGAAATAGCTACACCGTGGGCAAAAGTCTCAGTAAGGCAACTTCTTATAAATGCAAAAAATGTAACTCTCACACTGCCCAGAGAAACGATTGATAAGCGTGCTAAAACCAACATCAATTATTGTATAGGTATATTACTTAATATGTATATAGATATATTACTTAATATGTATATAGGTATATTACTTAATATTGCAAATATCTATTAATGTAAAGTCATTCAACTTCAACTTTCACCTAACTGGCTTCTATTGTGACAGCCACAATAATTCCACCACGACCACGTTGTTAAGTAAAGTCATTGTAATAGGCTACTTTTGATAGGTGTCAAACTGGGTCTCGTAGTGAGGTGATTTAACATCAATTATTATCGATTAAAGTAAAAAATCGATATGTAAGTCATATATTAGTGAATCGATTTTACTGTTCATAAAAAACTAATTCTCCATATAGAGCATACACAGAATTAGATACCTCCTACATACGCCAC
Organism: Sesia apiformis; assembly: GCA_914767545.1. NCBI lineage: Eukaryota > Metazoa > Arthropoda > Insecta > Lepidoptera > Sesiidae > Sesia > Sesia apiformis. Next base: position 6,861,824 of record OU611968.1, read on the forward strand.
ATGACCTCAAAATTAAGCGTAATTAAGAGAAATATAATGAAACCAGTTTATTTATCTAATAAATTATTATTTATTAGTTGGAACTATCAGATTCGTTAGAACTGCTTTCGTGCTATCGCTGCTGTCTTCGGTTACGCATATAATGATTTAAATTTAAAGAATATTATCATTTCTAAAATCACGTTGAAAATATTCAATTATATATTTTTTTTCGTTTTCTCTACCTCTTTCTTCCAATCATCTTTGGCAACATTTGTACACGCAGTTTTTATTAAAGATGATATTCCAACAGAAAATAATTCTTTTAATGAACATTTAAGTTTTTTTTGTAGATGGATACTCTTTTCTCGTATGGGCAATAACCAAAAATCTGGTTGCGACTTGCGTCGGCATCAAAACTATCGACACCGGCAACTTGCTTACTTCTTTCACTTTCCTCGGCGTATGTAAAATGGTATATTCCGAACCAGGTGGGTCGTATTTTTTTTTTTTAATTTTAGATATTGTTTTCTTGTGTCTAACCTAACCTAACGCTCGGGCAACGCGTTCTCTTACTTGCGTCACTGGTAAAAGTAGACCGCCATTTTAAGATTCTCGTTCAAAATAGTCTCATAATTTCAACACCAGCTCCCGAGATTGACTATTCAATGTTTCTCCTCGTTTTAAAATGGTAAGAAAGAAGTATGAACGCAAACTACAAATTATTAAGAGAAAATAATCAGACTCCAAATTAAAGCCAGATAAACGGAGTATGCAAAATCAGTCTAAAAAGAAAGTCAGGTCAGAAAGAAAAACAAAAATAACACGATAGCACAGCAAGAAAAACGCACAGTCACTTCGTACAACGATAAAAGCGGGCGGCAGTGTTGGACCCACCGGTTCATTTCTTTTTGTTATTATTGGTTCGGATACGAGTTATTTAGCTAAAGAAAAATTATAGTTTTAGTATTAATTTAATTACTTATATCTTTTTAATGTATATTCAGAATATTTAGTAATAATTGTATTTATTTAAATTTTGACAATTATGTAATAATTTTATTATTGTACTTTTAATTATGTTTACTTATGGTAACGGTAACTTTCTTCCATATTCTTTTCTCTCTATGAGTTAATTCGATTATCCCTATTATTAAAAAAGAAAAGGCGTGGGCAGGCGTCACCTTGTAGTGAGGTTCGAATTTCTTGAAATATAAATTGATAATTATGTTTAGCAACCAAATTAACCGATGAACTTATTAAATTTGATATAAATTTGATATAAAAAGCTTGTATTTTTTTATTAAAAAGTGACGTGTGTTTAGTATTCAGTTATGAATTTATTAACTAATCGAATTATGTGACCCATGCAAAGTTATATCGTCACAAAGTCAATGAAATATCAAAAGTGACCTATTACAGTGACTCTACTTTAATTGTATTATCAATAAGTAAAACAATTATAGGTCTACCGGAATCTCATGGCATAAAAAAAAATTTGCCATTTTCATATGGCAATGTCAATTGTCATCTGTCAAATCAAAGTACGAGATTTGTCAACCACTGCTGAGATTTTGTGATATCTTCTTGACAATTTGTTGTTTTTGTGAAAATGTCGAAAAAGTCACTTCGCTCAAGCGAGAAATATTGTTTTCAATGTGTATCGTAAAATAAGGAAAGAAGAAGGCGTAAATCAAACTCAATCTTTGATTTTAAAGCGCGTCGTAGAGTTGACCGATAAGTTGGACTGAGTTGTTTTGATACTTTTACTTTATTTAATATTTTTCTTACTTAATTGTAGCTTCTTTATAGGGGTTTCCAGTACTACTATACGGCGAATCGTAGGTGAGGGCACATCGAATGATGGTGTATTTTCCACCCCTGGTAAAAAGAGGAGAGGGGGGAAGAAGAAAATCAACTTGGACAGTTTCGATTTAGAGTTGATTAGGAATAAAGTAAATGAATTCTATACAGTTCGGAAGGAAATTCCAACAGTAATAAAACTGTTACAAATTCTTCGACAAGATATTGATTTCAACGGAGGGAGAGAATCTTTGGGGTAAGAAAAATATTAAGTAATAAGGGATTATAGTGAGGGATCTCACTCTCACTCGTAAGAGGAGGCCTGTGCCCTGCAGTGGGACGTATATAGACTGATGATGATGATGATGAATGACTAAGCTATCTTTTGAGTAACATGATACATTTTATTATTTTTTACAGATTTATACTTAAGGAAATTGGTTTTAAATATGTTAAATGCCAATGAAAAAGGACCACTTTGCAAAGATACAAAACTACAAAGATACTAATTCCAAATTTGACAAGATCTTCACTAATTGTTATGGATAATGCTAGTAATCATTCCGTACGGATGAATAAACCGCCCACACAAGCCAATCGTATCGCGGATATAAAAGAATGGCTTCGTGCAAATGATGTACATTATGATGATCTTTGGCGTAAATGTCAACTACTTGAAGTAGTGAAATAAAACATGTCTGCGCCCTTATATGAGATAGATGAAGTTTTAAGGCTCCCACCTTATCTCATTGCACATTGAATCCCATAGAAATGATTTGGGGTATAATGAAGCAAAAAGTTGCTGATAAAAATGTAAATAGGCCTGCAAGTGACATTAAATTGTTAACAGAAGAAGCTTTCACACAAATTGGTGCAGAGGAATGGCGAAAATGTTGTGAACATGTAAAGAAAATTGAAAACGATTTCATCGAGCAAGATAGAATAATTGAAATGCTGGAAGAGCGATTTATAATAAATACCTCTTTATCTTCATCATCTGATGAAAAACAAGAAATGCAAGTGGAGTTCTTGGAATCGTTTTCTAGTTCTGAATGAGGTGTTAAGTTATTAGTATGATTCAAATGATATATAATAGTACATACAGTAATATACGATTGATTTATTTTTCATGACATATTTTCCTATGTTAAGAACCCGATGTATAACAACATTCTTCATACACATACCTAATATACTCCATGTTCATTAATACTAAAGACATAAATGAAAATTAAACAGTATCAAGATCGTTTAATCCAATTTCCCCGGTATTGCACACAACAAATTTTTATTACCCCATTTGCCATGAGATTTCGGTAGACCTATAATATTGATTATTATTTTTATATTTGATATTTCTGTGCCCTAACTATAATATATTATAACGTCTATGCCACCCAATAAGTCACAGATTATATTGTAACGTCTGTCATAATGCACCATGTCAAATACTTAGTATTCAGTCATGGTAATATTCCTTCTCTCACTCGCAATAATGTCGGCCACCAACAAAGTCAACGTCTAATATTAAAATAAATAAATCCGTTATAATCCCAGCAACTACAACCTACGCCCTCAGGTTTATGTTGTAACCATACTTTACATTATAAAATCTTTATTTATAATTATGAAGACAATTTACATATTGCAATCATTAATGTATAAGTTAATAATGGAATTAAAATTTAACGTATGTATTTTTATTTTTTATATTTGAATTATTATGCCTGTTTAAGTGTAATGTACCTATAACTTGCAAGAAATAAATAAAGTACCTACTCGGTGATGAGAATGTGGCACATCAAAAATGATGAGAATTTTTTCAGTTAGTTACTGACTGTTATTCATCAGACGTGTTTTTAGGGCAGTGTCACGTCAGAAGCGTCCACATCAGTGTATAATATATTATTAGCTAATGCCTTCGCCTTAACCACATGCAATTAGCATTAAATACAAGTTATTAGGACTAAATTATCCGGTATGTTGTTGGCCGGCTCATTTCTTCTGGTGAGTGTCGCGAAAGGTCAGTACAGAATAAGAATGCCATTACCACAAGCCCTGAGGAACTACACCACCTCTAAAAGAGTGGACTCGCCAACCAGCTTGACCAGCGTGGCGTTGTAAGGCAATACATCCCACATGCACATTGTCTTGTGCATGAGGGATGTATTGCCGATGTCCAGGAGTGGCTACTAAAGGAGCTGGTTACGGTTACACATTCCAAAAATGCAATTTTAGCCTACCGTCCATATCTATATTAGGTCACAACATCGCCGAGAAAAGTCTCAATTTCGCCCTGTTTTAATCAAGTCGGAGGAGGGTGGGCCAGAATGGTATAACTCGTTAACCCGGATCTTATAGCACTATTCGTGTTAGAGGAAGCTGGGCAGTAGTACTGTGTGTGTACAGATTACTTTTTTCTTTTTCGCAATTTCTATTTTCCTGTAGCTTATATTTGAACTTAAGTGTAATTACTGCATGAATAAAATATATAATTAGCTTTCAGCTACATAATTAACTAATCGATTCCAAACCTCAACCAAACCTCACCGCTACTAAATGAATAATAAACAATACAAGTATAGAATGGAATCTCCTTTGTGCGTGTCCCAAACGCCGCGAAATAAACACCTACTTCACCCCTCAGCCCGTAACGTCCCTCTATCGCCCACGGACACCGTGAGGGCTGTCACTTATATAACAATTTATTATACCCGTCTACCTATTAGGTTAGTTAACTTATATAATTATTAAAACGTTAAATTAATTGTAAAAAATCATGAAATTGATTTTTATCAATAGTTTTATAAAGAAGCAAGGTGGCAATGTATCAAATAGAGCAAGTAGCGTTAGACGGCGCGGCGCGGCCCTGACTGAAAGCTTGTATGATACGATGCGAAACTGTAGGCTATTATAGCGATCTAGAAAGCGTTCGGCTCGCGAGTTTAATTTCTATATGGTATTTATTATTCTTATGGTATTAGTGTAGTGACACACATTTTTCACTCAACTCATCAATCCACTACAGGCAATTATTTACTACTATGCTTAGTCATATATTTTTATTTTTAATTATTTACTAAGGCTCTCTAAAGGAACGTGCAACATAAAAGCCTCCTCACCCATTTTAATCCACGGAGAGGTTTAGCTGCGAAGGCGCGGTTTCTCCGCAACCGTGTCGAATTAATGCGGTGAATGCGGTTTTATTTCCTCTTTGTGCCGTATCGACGGTAACACACACCTAATCTTACTTCGTTTTAGCTGCGAATGAAGACGCATGTATAATCTCTCCCGCTAAAACAAAAAAAATACTTAGTTGAAGTGGGTTTGGTATATTTAATTAAATATGTATGTATTTATTTATTTATTGCACCATGTACAGAGTTACAAATTACAAACCAACTGATACCTATTCTACACAGACCCTATTACCGAGGCCGAAAACCAAGGCCTAGGCCTTGGTCTACAAATCAACGCTGTCGGCCGCGTACAGCTGACGCCAAGCGCCGACGTTTTGATGGTCAATCTTGGACAGGGCGCGTCAGTCCTTTGCATGCACTCAACGTGACTACTGCGCTCACTGCGTGATGAATTATTTAATACCAATATTTTTTTTTGAGGACGGCGATGATCTCATATAATTGTAACGAGAAAGAAGACACGTCACTACATATTTGTGACTGGAGAAATTTAAGGCTATTTTAATTACTTTGGCAGAAAATATTTGTATCGTAACAATATGAGTTTCAAGAGTATTTTCGACTTACAAAAGATCAATTTATGACTCTTTTGACGATCTGCTGAAACAGCCATTAAAAAGATATAAGAAGCCGATTTCTGCAGTGCAAAAATGGGGTGTAACACTACGGTAGGTGACTAGTCATCAATATGTATTAAAATCCACCGCATTTGAGCTACGCTACACGACGCGTTTTGAGGGTACGAAAAAAAACAATAATATTCATTATTAAACATAAAAATCTTCATTTATTAAACTTTAAGTATAAGGTTACTAAGTGTCCCAATTCCAGTTCGCATCTTCAGATGGCATTGGGGTAGTCGAAGAATTATATGAAATAGACGTTCTATATTGAGAAAACGGATACTCAATACTCGTAGAATTCCTAAGCTTACGCCACTTACGACTTTTAGTGTAGAGCAAGGCCTTAGGGTATAGCAAATAGGAAAGGGCGCATCTCCGTACTTATTTATTTATTTAATAAAATCTATCTTCACTTTATATGTGTATAAAAACTATTTATTACAAACCTTTTAAAATAGTCAATACTATACGACTATAACATAGTGCAGTAACTAATTAAGAAGTTTGAGCTTTTTATACAATTTAGTATATAAACTTGGTATATAAAGAAGACCAAACAGTCAACCTGGTGGTAAGTTGCTACAGAGGCCCATAAACACCCAAGATGTTTACCCCACACAATATATGAAAATATTGATAAGTATTGACGCGTCAGTTATGAGCGGCTACAGCTGAGGATTAAAAAAATCAATTTTAGATCTTATTTATTACTAAGAGCTTACAATTTTTAGTGTATTTACTATTTATTTACAAGAAACGTAAAATACATTATGACCACCTGACATCCTGTCAGCACATTGCCCTCTCTCGCGATTGGCCGAGAGGAGAATCAAGGTATTCAGTTACGGTGCAGCGGCGAAGCAAAGTGTTGCCACCACAAATTTATAATATTATAAACTAAAATACTAATCTAAAAATATGTGTCTTGACTGATGCTAGGCCTAAAACGAATTGTGTCGAAATCCGACGTCATTGCAAGGCACGTGGTGCGGTGTCAGCACCTCGTGCTCGGTGCCGTTCTTATGCGACTACTGAGGGTCATGCTTATGCAGCGATCTTTATACTCGTATGTTAGGCATGCGTAACACGCCTGTAAACCTGCCACCTTCCTTCGAACATTCAGTAGTAGGTTTGGATTAGTATATAGCTTACAATAATAAAAGCAATTATTTTTCTACAATTTGTTTTACATCTACTGTTACCCTAAATCTGTCACTGGATTATCATTTATTGCCGAATATTTTGGCTTACCGTCAACTAGGTATTCTCGTGCCAATTTTGATAAAGGGAATTTTAAACAAAATTAGGTACTTCTACTTCAAAAATGCAATCCACTGAATCGCAATACCGGGTAGTAAGAAGAAAAGGCATTCGGAAATTTAAAATAAACAAAATGGATATTCTTTTGATTTATCCAAAACTCGCAATTTTCTAGCTTGATTTTAAATTAATAAAAATATTACCGAAATTTTATGCATTTTTCTCGAATGTCATCAAAATGTGCATTTGATGTAATTTAAACCTTTTAGGAAACCAGAATTAATCTATAACGTTACTCTGTAGTCCTCAACGGAAAATGATGATATTGTCTTCCTGTATTCATTCTTTTTTCTTCTTTATAGCACTTATGGCAAGAGTATCTTTAAGTTGTATTCACAAGAGTATCTCACAGAGTGAAGGCTATGTCTAATGATAGATATGGCCTTCACTAAGTCTCGCAACTATTATACCAATTTATTTTAAAAGCGCTTACAAATATCTCTACTCTACTCGTAATTATACTCATTTACTGTTTTCTATTTGTTCATAATGTCTCAATTATCTGCAATAAGACCACTTGTTTTGAGTCTCATTGGTTCAATGTCAGACTTTCATGCACTCGCATTAAGAGGGGTTTATTCTGGATTTGGTGGTTATCAAACATGCAACAGACTGTTTTTCATTCTTTGGCCGCCGAGTTTATTGAAGATGTTTGCCTTCACCGTCGAGTTAGTGATAATTGTAAAAAAGTCCTCATTACTTATTTTACATTTATCGCTACTTCTTCATTTTTTGTTTCGTAAACTACGAATAAACACAAAATTTGCATCGGCCATGATAACAATCGATCGGAAGAAAATCAACAAACCGAATTCGAACTGGAATTCCGCTTACGAAACAGAAAAAAAAACAAAAGAGAAAACCGCATTCCCAACTCTACTTTTTTCCAGTAGTACCGAAAAATTCTGAAAACTCGCCGGCTATAAAGCTATAAGTTAATTGAGAAGCTTTGAGCCGGTTACTATGCACTCGAGTAGATAGTTTTTGTTATGAATGACTGAGCAAAAGGAGTAAAATTAAAAATATATTGGCTACTGACAGGTTGGTTATAGCTGCTCGTTTCAATTTTGTAGTTCAGATCAGTGTTTCCCAACCTTTCTTTACCTGCGACACGCTTCAAAGGTAATTAAGTTTTTGCAATATAAAAATTTTAAGACAAAATTTACAATTAATTTTATATTATTTTTCAGACGTGCACCGTGAATCGGGCGCAAAATGAACATAATGGCGACTAACCTAATTTGTAAAATAATAAGGAAACCTCGTAAATACCTTCTGTGGCGGTGGGAGTGAGCACGCATTTTGCGGAATTAATCTAGCTTGTCAGCATTTTTCAAACTTTTATTATATATTTTTAATTTTTATAAGCATTTCCTAAATACGGAGGTGTCGCTTACTGTTCGAATGGCTGTGGAACGAACTGCCTCAAGAGGTCTTTCCATTAAGCTACGACATGGGGTTCTTTAAGAAAGCTGTGAATAGGATTTTGCAAGGTCGGCGGCGCGCCCGCATTCCCCCTGGTGTTGCAGGTGTCCTTGGGCGGCGGTAACACTTACCATAACGTGGGACCGCTTGCTCGTCCGCCCTCTTCTCTATAAAAAAAAGGTATTATTTTTTTAGTATAACTTATGATATTTGGTAGACACTAGAAGCACTCCACACACTTTGGGAAACACTTTTGATAATGATAATGCTATAATAACAACGTAATCCTTTCATATAACGATGCCGGTGTTAGGGGGATTAACGTTTAAGCAGGTTTTAAACGCACATAAAACGCAAATTCTTAACGCGAAAACGCGACATCGTCTTGTTTGCGTTCAGTCAGAGATAGATGAAGGAAACCACCGTAATACGTACAGACCAAATTAACGGTTTCACGTAACGAACGCGACTAACAAAGGATGTACCTGTTTAAGCCACGGTCTTGTTACTGGTGACGAGCATGTAGCGAAAAGTCGAATTATTTATTAGGTATCCAGAATTGATGATAAAATATTATCTTTAACAATTTATAAGTAATAAGAGATCCCTCATTTTGTAAACAAAATTATTGTTGTCACTGAAATTCTATTAACACGATAAATGCAAAAGTTTGAATGTTTATTACTCAATCACGTCGAAACGGCTAAACCGATTTTGTTGAAACTTGGCAAATAGGTACATTGTAATCCGGTTTAATACAGACCACGAGAATGAAAACTCAGGCAAAAACTAAGTGAGTAATGGATTAAACGAGTAGAATTAAAGGAAAAAGGCAATGAATCAAGAGTTCAATAAATAAAGGGCAGTTCTGCTGCAATGAAAACTGCATATGAAATGTATGCGTTTATTCGATTAGAAATTATTTGATCGCTTGCGTTAGTCGTGTGTAAAAAGACCGCGGCCTTAAACAGGTTAAGATCAGGCGTGGAATTGTGTTGAAATTAATTTGAACAATCAATAGCCTTCCGTCTCTGTCGCACTTAGCAAGTTCATTATGTCACTGATTTATTATTTGTTGTAATAGGGATAAATAATTGATTGCGACTAAAAGCAATATTAGGAGGAAATAAGAGAAGCCATAAGTTAATTATGGATACAATTAACTTTGTCAATAAGGTGAAAGCGAATATAACCAAACCGTGAAAGAAAATGTATCTTAATTTCTGAATCTGTTATTAAGTGCAGACGAAAATACTTAGTACTCAGTTCTTGTTCGTCGAAATGAGTGTCCGATTTTGGTGTCATAAGAATTATGTAGCATTTTGCATTAACCCAGATTGTGTCGGAAATTTCGGAAAAATAGCAAATTCAAGTCGAGTATTGTTATGTGTATTGACAAGATGAAATTTCAAAAGATTACTTTAGTGTTACTTTACTTTAGATTACCCTGCAGATTAAATTATGTAGTATCGTATCATTGGCATGTATTGATTCTGAAACTTGATAAACGGTAGTGACCATACACATAAATACACAACGCATGTTTGTGAAATTGAATGGATGGAAGCCAAGCGTGTCACTTTAGTCAGTAAATTTTAGTGATGATAAACTCACCGATGAAAGGAAACGCCTCCCTTGACCCGAGTCAAGGAAGGACATTTTTGACCAAATTTTTACAGTTAATTATAACATAATTAGGCATTTTGTATCAAAGACGAGCAGCGCGAGGAGGAGCTTAGTGCCAACTTCGGGCACGCAGCGACAGACAGCTTGCGTTATATCTGTGGTATATCTATATTTGTGGTAGTGACCGTATGCTGGTAGGTATATAAAAAATGTTTTTAATCGACTGGAAAATGTGCGAAGCACTAATAACACAACACCAGCGATCGTGACTTCGTCCGCACTAGCGTAGGTTTAGCGTAGATAAGTACACAGGTGTACAAGTATGAAATGCGGATTTTTTTTCCAAATTCTAGTTGAAAAGTCGGAAGAATGATAAAAAGTGGTTTATTCAAAGTATGTTCCATTGCTAGTTACACATTTTTCCCATCTTTCGGGTAATTTGTGAATACCACGCCAGTAAAAATCTTCCCCTTTTGCCGCGAACCATTCATCGAGCCATTTTTTCACATCTTCGTACGAACCAAAGCGCTGCTCAGCAAGTGCGTGACCCATCGATGCAAACAAGTGGTAGTCGGAAGGAGCCCAGTCTGGTGAGTAAGCCGCATAACACGCACTTCCCAGCTGAGTGTTTCCAACGTGCCGCGAACGAGTTTTGCCGTATGTGATGGAGCATTGTCATGGAGAAAAATGACCTTGTGTTGCCTTTTTCGATATTCTAGTCGTTTTTCGAGTAGCGAACGGTTTAAATCAATCAATTGTTGTTGGTAGCGTTTGGTATTAACCGTTTCACCAGGCTTTAATAACTCATAATAAATCACACCCTTCTGGTCCCACCAAACACAGAGCATCGTCTTCCTGCCAAAGCGATTCGGTCTTGCGGTCGATGTGGATGGTGCGCCTGGGTCTACCCATGATTTTTTGCGCCTGGGATTCTCCAAATATATCCACTTTTCACCCCAGTAACGATACGATGCAAGAACGACTTTCTTTTGTATCGTTCGATCAAAATTTCACATGTGTTTTTGCGCCTCTCCATTTGCCTCTCGTTCAACTCATGTGGTACCCATCTGCCGACCTTCTGAATCTTTCCCATCTCTGGTAGGCGATTGGAAACAGCTTGTTGACTAACGTTCAATTGCTCTGCGAGTTTTTTTTGTGTTTGTGAATCGTCTTCGTCCAATAAATGGTTAAATGGTTATTTGTTAAATGGTAAGCTTTGCTTATTATGAGATGCATGCCTCTAAATATCATACCATTAGCTCGTGTCTCTACAATGCCAAATATAGAGACTTTTCTTACTTATAATTTCTTTATTTCGGAAAATGTCCATAGATATTGTTAGTAAGTTACAACTGAACTAATGTTAGTACTTAATATTAGATTATACCTAAAACCAGCTTCATCCACTGCGTCTGGAAGGGCTTGGCCACTATCGTTCTCAGGATGCTATTGCCGCTTCCCTTCACTCTGCTCATCAACGAGGCTGCCTTTTTTCTCATGATGGCTTGAAAGTCATCTGTGCGCGTCACCGCAAACATTGTTAATGCGAAAACTACAAAGTTACAAAGGCTGTTTAGTTTCACGACGAGATACGAGTACAATCAAGATCTTCGACTCTTCTCATCAAGAGACTACCTCTCGCTCGCGAGCTACTCATCACTACCAGCGACCTGCCCACTTACTGGTCACGCATCGCAACTGGACTAAAATGCTCACATTACTGGACGACGACACCGTATGTTCGACGCTTATCCCAATAAATGTCTTATTTCTCAGTATTTAATAACAAGATGAAGCTCAAAGTCACCTTTTCTTAACTGGCGTAATAAAAATGATGTGGTTTCGAGCTCCTAACAAATTACGACAAAGCACTTAAAGGGTTATTTACTGTAGGTCTACAAAGGAGAGGTTTATTAACTGGCGGCCGAGGAAGGGCTCAAATTTTATTAACCATTTAATTTAATTTCGGCCCTTTCGAAGATTCAGTTAGCAACTGATACTTTTTGAACTTTATTGAATCAGTGGCGGGTGAAAGATTTTTGCTCGACTGCAAAGTAAAAGGAATTGATTTAACAACGTACACCTTTTTATACTAGCAAGACACTCTAGTGATAGATGAACAGATAGTCCATTTGGAAATATATGGATACTGTCACCCATGGACGTGAGCGATACATGACAACATCAATTCAGAATGACAAACGTAACACGCCCGTGGATGCACCGCCTAAATTTTTGCATAAAAAGTGAATTGGAAAAGGCGTTGAAAATGATAAAGAATAGGAAATAAAATAGGAGGAGGAGGTTTCCTCATTCACTTGACTCTGGAACGCGTTGCCTGTCAATATTAAAATAGCATCCTCCCGAGGTATTTTCAAGAGACTGCTTAAAGAACACCTTCATGAAACAGATATTGGTTAATTTATTTATTTGCAAGATACACCAACAGCATTTACACGAAAAAATACAAATGATAAAAGCTTATAAATTCAAAATACCGCGTGCAATACTTTAATAGGTACATACAACACAGAGGCATGCGAGTATGATACAATACGAGCATGATCCAAAAAAATAAATTTAAATGTAGATGTACATAAATCCAATTAAATAAGGATAAATTACAATTTACTATACTATTAAATTAAACAAATGAAAAAAATACAAAAACAAAAAGTGCTCGACTACAATTTACGTGAAATTTTGCGTTTAAAACCTGCCAAAGGATCATTAAAGATGTCGATGTCATGAGAATTCTACTCGTTATAAGTATTCAGAAGACGATTTAATGGCGAGAATTTACCCAGGTTTGTTTTAGAAGGTAACGGTACTAATTGCTTACTTGTAGGATATCTTGGGATAGAGCGAGGTACAGCAAAGCCAATCTGGTTTACCACCTCAGGTATTAACAAGGCATCATTTAATATTTTGTGCAACAAAATCAAGCAGGAAACCTTCCGACGCACTACTAACGTTGGTAAACGTTGGTAATAGAATAGTCATTATGGGAGAAAGGATAAAATGGGCCCTGGCATATGTCGCTCACTGAGTAGGTACGTGTAATGGGTAAATATGATAAAGTGGGAAATTCAGTACATTTCAAGGTAGTTTTCTGTGAGCGAGCGTTACCCACGCGGACAGTGGAGCGTGCCCAGCGACTATAGGAATGCAGCATGCACTCTCTTTCTCAAAAACACAAGTTTTTATAAAGTCTCACAGCGTCAATCATCTATACTGAAGAGTGAAGAATTATAAGTAAGACCAGTGGCGTAACTATAGGGCGGCAGAGCGGGCAAAATGCCACCGGCCCCCGGCCAAAGGGGGGCCACGACTCGAGAGATCCGCGAGCACGGGAAGATCCCGACATTTATTTTATAAAATAGTTTCGTTTTCAATTAATTTAAGTTACCTACTAAAGTACAGACAAACCTACTAATGTATCAAGGTTTGAATGCATTTGTAAGAAAACGAAATGACCCAGTTTTAGAACGCGTCAGAAACGTAGTCATAAAATGCTCGCCACTTGTAGACGCCGCGCTGTAACAACACTAAGTTACTGAAGAAATGTTTTAACTTATACAGTATAAGTATGTTTTCATAAAATGCACACAATATTATAACAGCGGAGTGTAGGCTTTCTCGGCCGGTGTCCATATTAATTGAATCTTCTGGGCTACTTGGCCGAGGTCTTCTGGAAACTTCTCTTTCTTCCAAACGTTTCGTCAACAACTGCGGTTGACATCTTCAGTGGCGACTGCGTTCACTTTCAGAGAGATGTTATCTCTTCGGCTTCTTGAGCGCAACTGACTCGACGACTGTGGCGCACCGGTATTTATAGTAGGCGAGGGTGGTTGTGATTGTGTGTGTACCGAGTCTGTTTTTGTCCCCCCTCTCGTCTCTCTTCCCCGTGAGCTTGATGTCTTCGGAGTGCTTACTTCCAGGTGAACAATAATTTCTACGAGCAGATTGACGGTGTAGCGATGGGCAGTCCATTGCGTCCTGTGGTAGCCAACTACTACATGGAGTCATTCGAAGAGACTGCACTGGAAACAGCACTACAAAAACCATCGTTCTGGTTCCGGTATGTGGATGACACCTTTGTAATCTAGAGTCACGGGGAGGAAGAGCTCGAACTCTTTCTGAAACACCTTAACAACATCCATCAAACAATCCAATTCACCATAGAAAAAGAAAGCAATGGGAAGCTTCCGTTTTTGGGACATCAAGTGTACCGCAAGCCCACCCACACCGACAGATATCTACTTAAAGATTCCAATCATCATCCTAAACAAAAGAGAGCAATGATGAAGACGCTGATGGACCGGGCGAAACGAATCTGCGAACCGTTACATCTACAATCGGAAGTGATACATTTAAACCAAGCCCTTCAAAGCAACAGATACACAGTCCCCGAAATCAAGAGGGTGCAGAAACCAATAAGAGGAGCCAAAAAAGCTGACAATATCGACACCAACCCAGGGAGAAGCAGGGCGTTCTTACCTTACTTAAAAGGCGTAACAGATCGCATCAGCAAGATCTTACAAAAGAAAAATGTGAAGACCATTTTCAAGACTACGAGCCAACTCAGAAATATCATCAGATCAGTCAAAGATCCCAGAGTTCCGTTGTCCTCGACTGGAATATATAAAATACCATGCTCTTGTGGGTCAGTGTACATTGGCACTACAAAACGTAGTGTCAATACCCGCATTAAAGAACATAAAGGCAATTGTCGAAGAGGAGAGACTGAGAAGTCGGCCGTAGCTAAACATGCCTTGTCGGATGGGGACCACGAAATCTGCTTCAGGGACACAAAGATCTTGTCAACCGAGAATCATTATTATTCCCGTCTCAATAGGGAAGCTATTGAAATCTACAAACATCCCAACAATTTTAACAAAAAAGAAGAGAATCTAAGACTCCGTAATATCTGGTATCCAGCACTCCGAAGACATCAAGCTCACGGGGAAGAGAGACGAGAGGGGGGGACAAAAACAGACTCGGTACACACACAATCACAACTACCCTCGCCCACTATAAATATCGGTGCGTCGGTACACATACAATCACAACTACCCTCGCCTACTATAAATACCGGTGCGCCACAGTCGTCGAGTCAGTTGCGCTCGAGAAGCCGAAGAGATAACATCTCTCCTAAAGTGAACGCAGTCGCCACTGAAGATGTCAACCGCAGTTGTTGACGAAACGTTTGGAAGAAAGAGAAGAGTTTCCAGAAGACCTCGGCCAAGTAGCCCGGAAGATTCAATTAATATTATAACAGCGTTTTATACGTACTTTACGTAGTGATTTATTGAAAAGAAACTACAACTTTGGATGAGTTTCTTTACATTGAGGGAGGGCCCCATCCTATGAATTTGCCACGGGCCTCAACGGTATAGTTACGCCACTGAGTAAGACCCTTATAGACTGTATTGTTAGAGGTTGCCGCACTTATGTTATAAAAAGACACAAACTTTCACTGAATTCGTTTACTTCAAACTATTAATTCACTAGGTGTATAATCGCCCAATTATTAACTTTATACTTAACGAAACGACGCAATTTGACTGGGAACTAGTGAAGGCCTATCGACCCGGAGTTTGTGTACCTTTTTTTTTTTATTTTCATGTAGATTAGTGGGCGGACGAGCAAGCGGTCCCACGTGATGGTAAGTGTTACAGCCGCCCATGGGCACCTGCAACACCAGGGGGTATGCGGGCGCGCCGCCGACCTTGCAAAATCCTATTCACAGCTCTCTTGAAGAACCCCATATCGTAGCTCAATGGAAAGACCACTTGAGGCAGTTCGTTCCACAGCCTACGGGTTCGCGGTATAAAATAATTTTTGGACCGAACAGTGCGCGACACCTCCGTATCGAGGAAATGCGGATGGACCGCACTTCTGTGACGGGAGGTGCGGTTGTAGAGGTGTTGTGTGCTAGTGTATCCACTAGGTTCAGAGAACCCCAAATCGAGACTAGATCTAAAGAGTCTTCGATTTCAGACACAAGCCTGGCGCGACTCTCTTCCACTTCGACCCGAGGGATGTTGGCGCGGCCCCTGTACAAGGCGTCTCCAGTACTGTCATCTGCATAGCAACGTATGTCACCAATTTGCAACAGGTCGTTGATATGCAGAAGGAACAGAGTTGGGGACAGCACGGAGCCTTGCGGGACGCCAGCGTTAATAGACATGGTGTCGGAGCAGCTACCATCGATAACGACTCTGATGCTCCGTCCAGTCAGGAAACTGGCAACCCATTCGCATAATCCCTCGGGTATCCCGAAAGATGGTAACTTGGAAAGCAGCGATTTGTGCCATACCCGGTCAAAAGCTTTCGCAATGTCTAGGCCTATAGCCAGAGCCTCGCCTCTACTCTCAATGGCGTCAGCCCAGCGGTGTGTTAAATACGCTAAAAGATCACCAGCCGAGCGATTATGGCGAAATCCATATTGACGGTCGCTAATCAGCTGGTGATCCTCTAGGTACCCAAGGAGCTGTGTGTTTATGACACGCTCCATCACCTTGGAGAGGAGGGAGGTGATCGCTATTGGCCTGTAGTTGGCCGGGTCTGTGCGGTCACCCTTTTTAGGCAAAGGGTGAACATGAGCTACCTTCCATGTTGACGGGAAGCTTTTTGTAGAGTATGAGAGCCTAAAGAGTCGCGTAAGCACCGGGGACAACTCGGGAGCGCAAAATTTAAGCACCACTGCAGGAATATCATCTGGCCCACTCGACTTTCGGATATCAAGAGATGCTAGAGCTCGCCGGACTTCACGCTGTGTGAAACAGATTTCCAGCATGGAGCTTGTGCACCTCGAGATAGACGGTGGTGGGGCACCTCTATCGTCCAGTGTCGAGTTTGAGGCAAAGAGATCAGCTTTCTCCTTCGCCCCATGGGCCAGTGACTCATCGAGTTTCCGCAGTGGAGGGAGTGACGACTGACAGAAGTTACCTTCAGCAGCCTTAGCGAGCGACCAGAAAGCCCGGCTTCCAGAAGGATAGCTAGCTAGTCGGTCGCCAATTCTGCGGATGTGCTCATTCTTTGCTCTGACAATGATCTTCTTACTGCACCTCGAGCTAGCGTTAAATTTCTTCCTCAAGTTGGAGGTATTCGGATCTTCGGACACCTGCTCTCTGGCCCAGGCCCTGTATGCGGCCCGTTTATTACGACGGGCCTCTCTGCAGGACTGATTAAACCATGGTTGGCTCCGTCCGCCTACCGGTATCACGGTGCAAGGAATATAACATTCCATGCCCTGCAACACCACGTCGGTAACGGAGTCTGCACAGGTATCCGGATTTCCCGACGAGAAACAAAGCTGCCCCCAGGGATAAGAGGCGTAAAATTCGCGCAACCCATCCCAATCTGCTGACTTATAGTGCCAGACTTTGCGCGTTCCCTGTAAATGGGTCCGCACGGATTGCTTAGCTGGCACAGCAGTTCGAATGACACAATGGTCGGATGATCCTAACGGGGCATCAACAACAACATTGTAGTCATTCGGCCGCGTAGTCATCAGGAGGTCCAGTAAGGAGGGAGGACACCAACTGCGAGAAACCATAGGCCAGGGCAAAGTTATAGGCTGCTCTCCCTGTGCGGTCGGTAGTTCGGGATCCCAACCACTCTTCGTGGTGAGCGTTGAAATCACCAAGGACCACCACTTCCGCGCAAGGAAACTGCTCGAGCACGCTGTCAGTCGTTTCTTGTAGACGCTCAAAAAAACGAGTCGTCTCCGTATCACTGCTGTGGGACCTGTAAAGGCAAGCGTAGACTTTAGTGGAACGTCCGTAGTCAATACGCGCCCAGATAATCGACAGGTCCCCGTCTTCAAAATGGCTGAGGCGGCGGCAACAAATATCCTCCCGGACATACATGCATATCCCAGCACGTCGCACAAAACAGTGCTCCAGTTTGTAACCGGGGTAATGAAGATATGATGTGTCGGCCGGGCAGGAAATCTGTGTCTCCGTCAAGAAAGGTAAGGCCGGCTTTGCCGTCTCAAGGTGGTAGTGGACGGCGTCGTCGTTACTATGCATCCCTCTAATGTTGCAAAAGTCCACTTTAAATGTGGAACTTACAGGATGGGCCGCTGAGTGCACATTATACATTTTCTTTTTCTTGGCCATTGTGTGAATAGGAAAAACTAAAAAAAAGGGGGGACGGAGAGAGAGATGGTTGCATGTGGATCAAAGGACAAAGCACGGGGCGGAGAAAAAATCAGGTCACAAAGGTTGTGTGACTTGCTGGCGCGGGGTACGGAAGGGCCCCCGGTCGTCCCCCCCCCCCCCCCCAGGGGCAGCAGTCGGGTTCCACTCCGGTCTCCTCCGGCACAACTGCTACCCCAAGGGATTTTTAGCGTGCGGCGGGGCAGCCTCCTGGGGTGGAGATTAAAGTAAGATCCCCGGGCTCGGGCCCCCAACAACCCGCGGGCGGTCAGCGGACAACCGTTTCACCGGGTGTCCCTGATCCCCGCGCCACCATGCCACGCCCATGCGCGTCTGTAATTCCCCGCAACCGCCGGTCCTCCTTTCCACACGCAACAATCTCTCTCTCGGGACGGCTTCTTCCGCTCACCGCCGGAACACGATGCTGGCCTCGCGGCTTATAAGGCACCATTATGGCGGCGGACTCCGACGGAAGGGTGGTAGCATTGCCGACGGAGTAACCCTCCCACCGCAAAAAGGGAACGCCATTGCCTCGTCAGTTGACAGCAGGGTGCACCACTAGCAGCTGAGGTTGGCTTAGGCTCCAAAGATGGTAGGTGAGCCTCTTACACCCCTGACCAATCTACCTACCTACCTACCAATCTACACTAGTTTCTGTGCTGAAGGCCAGCCGGCAAGGCAGACACAGGGTCCGTAGCTGGGCAGCAATTCGGCTAGTCAAGATGGTACTAGTAACTAACTAGACGAGAATATAAAATACATGAACTTATATAGCAATAATAAGCTGATTCCAACACATACACTTGCAAACTTGCAGCTTACTAAACGTAAAAGTAGGCTGTAAAACATAATAATTTATAAAACAAAATTAACTTAAAATCAGGATACGGCTTGAAATTTTCACATTTCAAATAGAACTTGAATGTTGTACACTTGTATGATACACACGTACAGATCCCCACACGATACGCACAACTTAAAAATTTCATAACAATATAAACCAAAACGTGTCATTTTGCGCACAACTCCCTTGTCCACACTCTACAAATTTTAATCCCATTTCAAGTGAAGTACACACCTACATCACACATGTATGAGTTTACCACAGTAGAAGTAGATTAAAAATAGTAAGTATATGTCCGCGTCGGCGTGTTTTCTACAACGTGTCACGCAACATGTCAACCAATTTAAAATATGTATATAAAACCGTTCAAGCGAAAAATAAAACTCTTTTAAGGAGTGAATCAAAAACCATGTAAGGTTTTGTTGTCGTATCTAAAACGTTCGTAGCGCTTATTACTCCGACCGCACACAATAAATTATATACTAGAATTTTATTATAAATCTTACAAAAACCTATTGTAAAAACTGGTAGAATCGATTCTATTAACAATACTGAACAATCTATTTTCATCGTTTGCGTTATTTCATCGTTGTAATTGTGGGTACTTGAAGGAAAACGCATTGCTGTGCACGTGTGACACGTGCATCGAATGGGAGTCTCCACCGTTTATAACGGGAACGGTGAGAAGTGTATTTTTTAATAATTGTGGCAGACAGACGACCCACCGAGTGTTAAGTGGTTATCATCATCTATGGACGCTTGCAATATCAGGAGGATTACAGACAGGATGCCTACCCTGCAAATATGCTCACAGCTCTCTTAAAGAACCCCATGCCGTAACGCAGCGGAAAAACCTGAGGAGGTAGGTCGTACCACAATCCTCGTGTTCGCGGTGTAAATTGTCTTGTATCCCGAACAGTGTTCGCGGTGTAAATTGTCTTGTATCCCGAACAGTGTTCGCGGTGTAAATTGTCTTGTATCCCGAACAGCACGCGACTGGTCCCCTATCAAGAGAGTGCGTATATATCCGTGTTTCGATGACGGGAGGAGGGGTGATAAAAACCCGAGGCATTGACCTGTTCCTCAGAGCATTCGCCAATGTACAAACGATAGAGCACATATAGAGAGGCAACATCTCTCCGATACTAAGGGGTTCTAAACCACTTAGTATCCTTAGGTTTTTGGATATAGAATCGTCGACTATTTACTACTCATACTTACAAACGAAATAAAATAATTAAATTTAGTATATATCTAAGACTAATATGTATAATACGTAGCACCTAATATTACATATGTATGTACAAATTTAAATATTTATTTCACGATTAGTGTATACTTACATAAGGATAGAATCTGTAGGGATGCTCAGATATCATAATCTGTAATACAGGTCTACCTAGTACAGAGGTACTAGTACTAGTACTGGTACCAAGTACTAGAACCTGGTACTGGTACCAAGTACTAGTACCTAATACTAGTACTAGGTATTAGTACCTAGTACAGGCATATTGCAACTACGGAACCATTGTTTTCGCTTAATAAAGATTATATTTATGTATTGTTAACTCGTTTCGATACCTCCTTAGAACACCTTAGAATGAAACATTATTGGCGCGACTTTTCACTTGTTATAATATAAATTCACACCCCTATGGAATATGGCCACCGCGCCTGTAAACATCTACATCTGTATGTGTGAACATAGAGCTATATACTCAATCTTTTCTTTGAGTACAGTTAGCTTACCGTCCTACTGTGGCCTATCCCGGGAGGTTGTTGATTTTCCTGCCTAATTACCCCGCCGGAGTTGGGTACACAAAACTTTTACCCGAGTATAAATTTCAACACCTATGCCCTGTTTGTGGCACACCTCCGAACTGTAATTTATTGTGAGTTTACACTGAATTTAATTGGGTGCGAGCAAAATTACAATAATATCCAATTGTTACATTTTAAATTAAGTAATTGTTTAAATTAATCCTGCTTTAACGCAAAAGAGTTTTTATTGAACAGACCATGATATTTTAAAATAAATCATTGTTGTAACTTAACTGTAAATAGGTACTAACGCATAAGTCTTAAGATTATTAATTAATAACCACACTGAGTCATATTTTGATACTCGAAAATAAAGTTTATTATTTTATAATATCAAAATACATTTTTCATTGTGTCAATGGAAGCATTGGCTAACCGAGCGTACGCACGATTACAAACTTTTCTTGCATTCGTAACGCAGAAAGTTATTACCGTGGCTTTAATTGTCATTTTCGTTGCTCTAATTGATTGAATGGGTTTTATCTACAATGATATATTTGCGGTTAGCGCTATGTAACCGCTTATTAAATAAATTGGCAATGAGCTGCAAAGGAGTTTGCATATGTGCGAATACTCGATTGGCCGATACTGTACATTATTTGGTTTGTGCGCTTTTATGATCACCAAACCGGAATTCAGATAGACAAGGCAGTACATTTTAAACTTTTAAACCAATTTGCTTATATTTTAAAAAGACAAAACATCAACTCTACTACGGAAAAATGTTGATTGGACAAAAAACTGTTAAGCGACAAACACATGATCCGTTCACGTGACTTGGTACTTTTATTTAGCAAAAATCAACTATCACTGGAACAGATAGAGTTCACACCTACGACATTTTTTGACCTTAGTAGACTCTGACATTAAACGAGTTTGTGAAACATAGAAGACGAGAAACGTTACAGTGATTAATTCTAATTTATACAATTTATGGAATTATCATCATCATGGAATGCAATAACGAACTTCCGGAGCTCAATGTTCAATAATGGAAATGACATAAAGGTTCATTCAATACTTTATCGTTCATTCGATAAAGGCGCGGGCCGAGAGATCTAATACCCTCTGCCTTTCCCTCTGCGTTCTACACTCAATTACTACATTTTTATATGATGACAACTATGCAAAGGTTACTACGTTGTACGGCCAATAAATAAGGTATGGGTATATTTTATGTCTATGCTCACGATAAAATGAAGTAAATAAAGCTGCTGTAATCATTTTTTTGTCATCTTTGGCAATAAAGTCGAATATTGAAAAGTCAATCGATAACTATAGGTTTTTGTGTCTTATTTACATTCTGTAGTTCATAATAAGAGTAAAACATAAAACAAGCTATGTTATAGAACTTATAGAGCATTAATCGTAAAAATGACTGAAATAAAGCCGTACCAACACATTGTGAATGTTGTCATTCTATTGGATAGGTGAGGGACGATTCTAAAATTGCAATATAGTTACTACTTTGACAGAATGTAATGCGAAAAAAAATCGGAATAAGCAGCCACCAGCATAACTTTAATATTCTCTCAATTATACCCTTTTTTCGTTCACTCCGTCCACTAAGATTTAGAGTTAATTTCTACAGTAATATGGGTACACGACATATAAATTTGATATTAGCCATGAGTCGGCGCGATACATGTGAACAGTTTGGTAATTGGTAATCAATAATAATTGATAATTCTTGCTCGTAATTACGTAAAAACTTCAAGAAATACTGCAGGGAATTCATAGACAGGATTTTTGTAAGAAATTGCTATAATTTTCCTGTTCTTTTTCCTTTGCATTAATTCACAAAAGAAGGCCTGTCTCTAGCATCGACATATTTCGGACGTTTCTTAGGAATTTGTGTCAGAATGTTGGAACAAAAGTACCCAAGTTCGAGGCAAAGTATATTCACCTCACCCACGTTACCTCCTACTAAGGTGTCTCCCGGGAGGATCCATATCCATAGCCTTGTAAAATTTCAGAGGTGTCCCTTGTGCGAAGGTCGGCTCACATTAATCATTTTAGAAGTGGGAAATCCCTATGAAATTCCCACCGAGATTAGTTGGAATTATCGTAGCTGTCGAGACAACAGCATGCATTATATTTTAAGACTAGCGGTGCCCGCAACTTCTTGCGCGTAAACGTTAAAAGTATGTGTGGTTAGCTTGATTCCCACGGGAACTCTACAATGGATCTGCATAAAAAGTACCCTAAATATTAGCCCGGCACATAAGCTACAACTATGCCATGTTTAATAAAAATCCGTATCGTGTTTTTTGCGTGACGCGTGTTCAAACAGATAGACAGACTAACAGACATAGAGACAGACAAAAATTTTAAAAATGTTGTTTTGGGATCTGCATCATTCATGATATAAACGGTAATGATTTTGTTTAAACTACTGACACGATTTTATTATATGTATATAGATATGTAAAAGAAAAGTTGCAGATTCAACAACATACTATTTGTACATAAATCACTGTCATCAGCCCTTTTATCGTCCACTGCTGGACATGGGCCTTCTCATATACATTGTCTTATATATGAGGGATGTATGGGCTAAAAACGTTGGCCAAGCATGTTGGCGAGTCCACTCTTTTAAATTTTATTATACTTTAGTCGCCTTTTACGACACAGGAATGGGGTGGTGCTATTCTAAAGCCGGCCGACAACATAAGTACCTATAGGTATTATAGGTATTGACCGTCGCCATACCTATAAATTCTTTAAAAAAATTCGTCAATTTATTTTATAAATTCCTGTCATTTGGTATTATAATTTTATATGTTTTCGCACCTACCGCACCAACTCCGCATAGCAAAACGGTTGACTGCGAGATAATGCTTTAAAGCATTAAGTCCGTCTTGTCACTTTGTGCAATAAAGAACAAATAAATTGGAGGACGAAAACCATAAACAGGATGATCCGGAGAAACTTGCTGGATTAGGCCAAGGCCCACCCTGAGCTATATAGACAAAAAAGAGGTCACCTGATTTTACTCGAAATCTCCCGTAGCAAGAGTTAGATGTTTTCAAAACCTGCCTAATAGGACTGTGTCCAGTCTGAGTACAATACATTCACAATACTATTTTCTTGTCCAATTCAATCCCAGAAATGTGTAGAAATGAAGCCCCTTTGTTCGGCTTTCAGTCTTTCTGACGTTATTCATGAATCATGACATGATTTAAAATGAGATGTCGATTGTCCATTTGTCACATTAATGGAAAAAGAAATTACTTTTTGTGTGCTAACTTTTACATAATCAATGGAATTGAAAATCCACTAACCAGTAAAATAAAATCCTAGGTCTTTCCTAGAATTAATAAAATACGTGTTTTCGTGAAACGTTTTAATTAATCCGAAGTTATTAGATAGTTTATAAGTCTAAGATTCTAAGTTTATAAGTCTTATAAAGATAAAATAAATAAGATAAAAATGACTTTTCCTTCATTTAAAAATAAAACCTAGTTTCGTAAATCACGCTTCTGAAATTATTCATGTAAATATTATTTTGATGCCACACATAGACCTCGATACAATACACACACACAGAGAACTACTTATGTATAAATTACAAAGAGTAAATAATACACAAAATAAAACTGTAATAGTCATCGATTTATTTTTTGGGTATTCAGGTTTACAAACAGAAAAGCATAGAAATGTATTGGATTAGAACAATTACACCGTACAATAAGGTGACGGGCCGCGACAGCCAGTGTATAGTATATATATATATATATGTGTGTGTGTGTGTGTGTGTGTGTGTGCGTGTGTGTGTGTACCTCTATATGTGTGTGTTGTATGCGTATATATTTGTATATATATAATTAATAATCAACTTAATAATAAGTAGTAACATAGTTTATAAGTTAAAATTGTTACTAATACTAATGATAGAATGAAATACGGATCTTGTGGTATGAAATAAATGAATTATTTTTATTATTATTAATTCTACATAACTAATTTTATTGTACACTTATATGAAAAAGACACCAAAAGGTCTCTTGTAACAACATTGTTACAAATTGTACAAAATTTATGTATGCTGTACACCATCTACGTATAATTAAAATACATATTTATTTCCTCTCTACCCAAATGTTGTATGCCAGAGATAAGACCGCCTTTTGTACATATCATATGTTACAATATCTGTTACTGTCTTGTTTTGTTTTGGTGCGCAGTAAAGAGTTTTTATCTATCTATTTAATAATGTGGATTAAGAGGCCCATGTCCAACAGTCGACAGGATAAGGGCTGGTGACCAATTAATGAAAACAAATGTATGTTGGACTGTGCATATGTATGTTGGACTGTGCATCGAACCCACGATTTTTAGCAGAACAGACACACGTACTAACTGGGCTAAACGTTCGTCAAAAACATTATATCACAAATTTCGTTACTCAATATAAGATCTGTAAGACATTAAAGCTGGGCGCAGACATAAAAGGGCCGAAAAATCCCTTAATGGTTAGATTTATAGTCGCCAGGATTTTCCTCCTTGTTACGCTTTGAAATGTAACATCTTAACACTTTTTCGCTCGTGTGGATATCAATGGTCCAGAAGGCCGTTCAGGTTTTCGACTGTTACTACTAACCGCATTAAGAATTGAAATATTCAATGGGACTTTTTGATCTCGGACTATTGAAAAGTTAGAAGTCGCCACTGGATTAATAGCTGGAATTCTAAAAAAAGGTGACATTGGCAACCAATTTCTTGAAAACGTGAATGTTTTAGAATATGATATTTAAATTAAATATCAATATTGTGAAAGTTAATATTTTTTAGGGAATAGAAAATAAAAATAATATTGTTTCGCTGTCTAATAACTACAAATTATCCTCAAAAATGTTTAAAGAAATTGTAAATAACTGTTATTACTTAATCAGTTTTACGATCGAAACCTCAAAGTTGGTAACAATAATCATAATATTGATTACTGTTTAATCAATACCATACTTAATCAATATAAATATAATTATTGATTACGTTTATAGCTTATCTTAAATTAAGAGTAATAATAGCTAAAATATTTTAAGAAACCAAAGATGGTAAACAGTTGATTGTGTGAAATATAATATTTTATTTACTACTATTATATTTAGTACGGAATAGATTTCAATGTAAAAATTTTTTAAAAGGATTTTCTAATTTACAATACATCTTTTATTTCACTCTTATTAAAAACTTCTTTGTATTATATCTCAGACGACATGAAAAGATTCTTAGGCATTCAGCCAGGTCTTTAATAAGCCTTCTCATATTTTTTGGTACTATTTAGTCCACCGAATTCTAAAGCTCAATATTCTTGTCAACCTGCCTATAAAAGATAAAGTGGTGAGAGTCTAGAGGTATTTATTAGGAGCTAGAGACCATAAGCTAGAGGTCACATCCTGAAATATAATACTCATTAAATATAAAATCGTAGGTACACTGCCTGTATATAAGATTCATCTGATGTTTACTGCTGAAAATATATGAAATTTTTAATAAATAGTTTACTAGTTTCATCATATTGAAAACGTTGTACAAATTTGGTTCTTGTGGCAAGGTATCTACGAGACTGGGCGGTTAGTAGGTACCTTAAAATCGAATTGCAGCACTTACATCAAAAAAAATAATTTGTACCGATTTTTTGGTATAATATTTAGTTAGACGATGAAAAAAAACATCGCGAGGCAGATAATAAGAAAACACTGGAATATATGTAAACAAAGTATGGACCACTAATACAAAAGAGTGTAAATGAATTCCAAAACTCATAGATTAAGAAAAAAGTTTCAAATATAAATACGAAAATACATGCGATAATCTCTTCATCGTCTCTTCAAATTTTAAAAGACCCATGAACGTTTACAAAATGATTCTCAAATTGTTCAAACGTAATACGCAATTTAAATGTCAGAGGGAATGTAAATTTTACGCTAAAACATAATTTCTGTTTCTTGAGAGCCTGCGGCCGCCATGTTTATGACTGTTTATTACTAGATCTTATACATTTAAATCTTATACAGAAATAAATATAGGAGAAACATGACAATTAATTATGTGTGCATTTTGTAAATAGAGGTAGATAATAGAAGTAAAAATGAGTTATTATTGTAAATATACGGCCGTGTGGTGTTGGCCGGCTCTCTTCCTCATCTCTTCCCTTGGGTGTCGTAAAAGGCGAATAGGAGATACAAAGACGTTAACACAGGCCTTGAGGAACTATCATACCATACCATCAGCCTATGTCTCCCCACTGCTGAATATAGGCCTCTCCCTTGGCTCGCCACCACACACGATCCTCGGCTCTTCTCATCCAACCACCACTGGCGAATTTCTTTAAGTGATCAGTCCACCTGGTCGGAGGGTGTCCCACACTGAGCTTCCCGGTACGTGGCTTCCATTCGAGGACTCGTTTACCCCATCGGTTATCGGTCCTGAGGCAAATATGACCTGCCCATTGCCACTTCAACATGCCGATTTTACGAGATATATCGGTGGCTTTCGTTCTTTGGTGAATGGAAGTACACCACCTGTAATAGAGTGGACTCGCCAACCCGCTTGGACAGCGTGGCCTATTAAGGCCATACATCCCTCATGCACAAAACAATGTGTATAAGGACGTCCATGTCTAGCAGGTTACGAACATAAGATTATTTGTAATTATAAATCTGTAATTGATGTATATGTATAACACTGGTGTATCTTAAACAAATAAATGTATCACTCGTAACGGAAAAGATAGCTGACGTTTAACTTTTGAGATATTCGCGATTTTCACACATATTTATGTATTAAACGGATCTCAACACGTATTTTACCTTAATTATTTAATAGCTAAATATGAATCTAACGTTGTCTCTTGACGTTTGCAATAAAACCAGCTATAAATAGAACCAAATATGTATAATAAATATGTCTAATAAATGAAAACAAACTGTATCCATCAAAAGCTCCTAAAGATTATAATTCCTTGTCCAGTGCCAATTAATTCCAGTATTAATAACCATTTTACGCCCATCAATTCAACAATTTTGACAACGTTGCTGGCATTCGCCAGTACGTACGGTATAATCCGCTTGATAAAACTGATTTCAGGGCTCTAAATAATAAAAAATCGCTGTTTTTTTACTTTTTTCCTCGAATATATAAACTTTGTGCATGGGGGAAGTATGACCTTAAAAGTTAAAACGGCACTCTGGCCATGCGGGTTGATAAATTCACTCTTTTAGAAGTGATGTAGTTCTCCAGGGCTTGTGGTAGCGGCTTTATTACCGTTTAGTCGGCTTTTATGCCACACACGGGAAGATTGAGCTATTCAAAAGCCGGCCGACACCACGGGGGCATGAGGAGGCCCAGCTGTTAGAAGCGCCGGTTTCGGTTATTCTAATTTGACATTGCTCGCTGAGCGACTTTGAATTTGTGAATCACGACATTGTCAGAGTCCGTGTTTCGGCATCTTATCGTCATAACTCGCGCTGGAGGCGTTGATTTAAGACTTTCTTCTTCAATCTATACTCGCGATATCTATATACGATATTTATCAATCTACATACGAATATCTCACTAGCTAGCCAATTGCCATCTTTATAATCATTAGCAATAAAGTGATTGTTTTCATACCATACGAGTAGACTGACAGATTTTCTTTTTCTTTATCTGGTAATTAATTTCCGGCAGACATGCGTAAAAATAAACAATAAGGAGATCAAAAGATTCTTTTGCACTTGTATAGTCAGAAGCTAAACATAAAGGCTCTCACAAACAGACGCGATATATCGGTCGGTGTTATCGCATCGCGATATTCCGTTAATTGATCTTACATCTCCCTTCTTTTATCGCTTTACGATAATTGTCGCCCTGTGTATGATTTCAAACGGTACCATACAAAATATACTAACACCAATTATCGCATTACCGCGTTGCGATATTACCGACCGCTATATCACACCTGTGTGGAGAGACTTTGGGCTTAACTTTGCTTCTCACATATTTAGCTATTAAACAGGTCTTACTCGAATGTCATAACGCAAGTATTATTGATCATCTAGGAGACCTCTTATAGCAACCATGGTCACGAGCTGACTGGAGAACGGGTAGTTCGTGTCGAGAGCTGTGAGCAGTTTTTTCAACAACCGAGAGAAGAATAACGTAGCCAATTGAGTACGCCCAGCGGCTGATAGCTGTAGTTTGAACACTTGTCCTCCCATAGGTATATACGTGGGTGACACTGTAAGTTTTTATCTCCAGACTGAAATTAGATATAAAGATGGAAGTTGATTTATTGTTTTTAGAAGTATTCTCCACAACAATCGATACACTTTTTCATGTGATGAAACCATTGTGTGAAGCATTCAGCCCAGCTTTTTTAGGCACCTCTTCATCAACAGCCGTTCGGATGTTGTTTCACTGGTGGAGTGAGCTAGGACATTGATGTGATGTACGATCATTCTAATTCGTGGGCGTAGTTCTTTGACTTTTTCCAAAATATAAGGCAAACAGCTGCAACAGGCAGGAGCAGACAACGGCTGTTCATATACTAGTTGAACGGAAATGTTCTCTTGTACAATATTTTTTTTCGCAGAAATAAAAAACAAATGACAGCTTTGAAAATTTAATCGAGTTTGATAAGCAATGAGTTCCATTTTTAAAATTCCTTTTTTTTCAATTATTGTTGACTTTGGACCACTTTACTAATGGGTTGTTTCTTGATATAAAGTACATAACCATAGATTATTATTGAAAAATTACAATTATAATATAAATACATACATAAACTTATCTTAGCAATTAAACAACTGTCACCCCGTGACCACGTCCACTGCAAAGTGTTCGAAACGTCGGGATATAAATAATGTTAAATATACGCGATTTAAACCGTTCAAAGTCGTTTAATTGCTATGTATAGTAATCGCGAAAACCCAAGAAAATATTATAAACTTATCTTACTTTAGAGCGTAGTTGTTAAATGAGAGCGACTTGCATACTGGAGCAAGTATTAGATGCGCTAGTGCGCTACAAAAAATGTGTCCCACGAAACTGGCGCAAGTGACTTGCAACAGTTTATGGTCGCACTGTAACCAAAGAGCCAATTTGTAGGACCTGACGATCTGACGATGTAATCAAACAGCTCCAAAATAGATTCATGCGTAAGGCCGTGGCTGTTCCATAGTACTCTCGCAATGTCGACCTCCACAAGGACTTGGAACTTCCATCCATCGTCAAATACGTGAAAGACTCCGCTCGACGCTACTATGACAGAGTCCATCCCTCCACCATCCCAACCCCCTAGTAGTTGACAGCCTAACCAAGGTTCCTGATAGAAATGATCCTCCCCGTTGCCGTCGTCGTCCTCGGCACGTCTTAGACGATCTGAACCACCCAATTACTGCTGCGTATGCGGTTCTTACACTACACTCACAGACTACACATATACACCGTTCCCTCCGCCGGAGACGAAAACGTCACCCTCGCTACACCGTAAACTCACACCGGCCTTCAGCCAACACTTTTACCATTCTCACCGATCCCGCGGTACCCTCCCAAAGCAAGGACCTAAGTCATTAAGGTATTGCTTGAAAGGCCATTAGGATCACAAGATTTTAGCCATTCCGAAAAAAAAGTAATCAAACAGGTTAAAGTAAAATTATACCCTTTTGTATAGCACGATATTCGATTTTACCATATTATCGTGGATTATCAACAAGTATAATCAAAATATTATTCAGATACTGTACGAATTTTCATGCGAATTTCATAACATCGGTATAATCGACGCAGTATCGATTCATCGGGCGTTCATTCGGTCCCCATTCAAAAACAGAAGGCGGCATTTGTTTGCAAATCAAAAAGCAATATCGCGCCGATCGATACAAGCAGCTTTAACATATTTGCATAATAGGATTTTGTTCGGTCCGGAGTTACGAATTGTCTTTAAAATAAAGGATTTGGGCTGCTGTATTAGCTGTATGTAAATTTATTTAGAATGGAACTAAAGGTCGTGAAATGAATGTTGGCGTTATAACTATTTCTGAATTCTCGAAAATAGAATTAGTTTTAGAAAAAGATACAATATTCACTGCTGTAATACTATCGGTCTTTGTCTGTCCACTGCTGAATATAGGCAACTCCCAACAACCGCCACAACACACGGTCTTCTGCTCTACCGCACCCAGCCACTGTCGACGATTTTCCAGAGGATGTCCTGGTACGTGATCTCCGCTCCAGGACTCATCTCCCCCATCGGTTGTCGGTTCTGCGGCACATATGGCCTGCCCACTGCCAGTTCAGCTTGCTGATTCTTTGAACTATTTCGGAAACTTTAGTTCCTTGTAGAATTTATTCGGTACGGATTTTGTCCAGCAAAGAAACTCCTCTATATAGCTGTTTCTATCTCTCGCTCAATTAAGCCAACGTTTCGACACCATACGACATAAAGGACAGCACGCATTGACATTGTATTATAGACGAATCGAAGAGATGACACATTTTCCCGAATGCTGGCCAGCAGAGCTGAATGCGTCTATCGGCCTCTCGACTGAAATTGGACTCATCTAACTAGACTACCTAATGTAATAATAAAAACACGTTATATTTTCTTTCCCTAAACTAATAAGAGTTTATTAAAATAAACTTGTCACTGCCGGGTAATGTAAGAAATTGATTTGTAAGAGTTTTCGAGGTTCATAGTAAGAGGCCGGTAAGAGTTCTGAGGAATAGAGAAGCAAAGAGGGCAGTACTTAGGACTGATCGTAAGATTACCATTACAGTCGCCACACACGTAATTACTCTTGGCAAAATTTTCCACTAAGGCAATAAGTCCGTATTTTTACAATACAGTTTTTTTCTTATAGTGAAGTTGGCTGACGAGCAAGCGGTCACACGTGGTGGTAAGTGAATATACGATTAAATAAATTACAAAAATAGTAAATAAATTTAATATGTCATTCCGAATTATAAACTTTTAATTACATATCCTTTTTAAATAAAGGATTTTCATTGTTAATTAATAAATAGTTTATTTACGTCACAGAGATTCATTAGTCGCAATGAATAAAAACACTAATCACATTAGCGCTAAGTTGCCGATCTCGTCGAAAATTCCAGAAAAATGCGCACACTTAGCCAAAAGGGTTTACTCAATTAATCAAGACTCATTACACAAATGGATTTTTTAAATGGAGCCTTTACTCCGCGGCGGGGAGAAACAAATTTCTCTAAAACATAGTGGATTCACGTGACCGATTTTTCAATAAAAATGGATGCTAGACACACTTCGCTGCAGTGCCTCAAAGAACGTTTGTTTTTCCACTTAAATTTCAACAAGACAAATACTGTTTTTCTAGTCACAGATGTAACAAAAGACTTAGCTGAAGCCAAATCTTTTGTTACATCTGTTTTGTAATAACACTGTTTGAAATTAGAATATGTAACAAATAATTACACAGTGATTAATGTACACTACGAGTTTTTTTTTGTACACTACACACTCCACTGGCCAAATCTTTCACAAGAAGACTACCGCCAATGTATGTGTTTCGGTAATGAATGATATCTCATTATCTGCCAGAAGCCCATTCCCATCCTATCCTACCCTATCCCCATTTTCCTCACCATTTCCCGAAATCCGTTCCTAAATCTCCAAAAATATGGCAGATTATAGTCTTATTCCTTAAAATTATAGTTTTAAATCCTCGACCTTCAACCTTCACTTCAACACTAAATTTTAGACAATTTTATTTTTAAAAGTTTTCTCAATTTCAATTTTCTCAATTCTCAATCAAGTCTCAATTTTAGTATGGATTTTAAAAAAATATCACTAGTTTAGCGGTGAAGGAAAACATCATGAAAAAACCCACATGTTCTAGAATAAAAAAATCTTGAGTATATGTATTCCCACCAACCTGCACTGGGCTTGCGTAGTAGATTATGGTTTGAAAGCCGCGGATGATTTACTAGGGGAAGATTGTGCCCCGCAGTGAAAAGCTTAAAAAAGTTTGACATCAACATCATTTACAACACTCTTCAACTGAACTCCTTCTAGGAAATATGCACAAGTCATCAGCAGTAACCAAACAATACCAGACCGATTATTAATCAACAAATCAACAATACGGCGTTGAGTCAAGCGTGTAATCACTCTGAAAGCGGTTAACATAAATCTGTCGAGGTTACCGGTCACCGATATCCGGGGCCACTATCAATCATACCCTTACTTGCTTCAGTTCACAAACTACGTTATGGTAGGACCTTGTTAGAAAGGGATAGCGTGAAAACGTTCTTCTTATAATATTAGGCAACGTGATAACGTTGCACGGTACTGCGAGTAGATTTACATAAATTTAGAACAAATCGCTTGCACGTTGTTCTTTGAAGAACGGTGTAACCTAAGGCTAGGAATAGACGGACGTCTAGCGCTCTAGCTACCCGCTGGTAATTAATGGACAAAATATACTAACCACTCAAGTAGTTGCCATCAAGCGCTCAAACTGTTTGTATTGACTGCTGAATGGCAGACGTCCGTAGCATAGCGGGGGCTACAAAGTTGACGGAGTGTAGGAGGGTGCGCCGATAGCGTCCGAGCATTCGACAGCTCGAGCTGTCATTATAACTATATTTTTATTTTATTTTATTATAATATATATCGAAAGAGCAGACGAGCATACAGTCCACTCGGTGGTAAGTGGATACCGTCACCCATTGACATAATAATCCACGGTACATGCCAATTTCAGTCCACAATGACAAACGATGGCACGCCCACCGGATGCGCTCTCTGCCTGCTTTTGAAGATGGATGGATGGATGAATGAATGGATTCAGAGGCAGGGTTGCAAAAATAGGGATGGATAGGATAGGATGGGATGGGAATGGGCTCTGGCAGATAGTGAAATATCACTTACTACCGAAACACGTACAAATGATATATGTGAAAATCTATAACAGCTTTTAAGTACGTGTTAAATTCCTTAAATACCAATTATATTGATTAGTTTTAAGCTGCTGGCTTTCTATGTAATAGAATTAAAATAAAATAAAATTACTAGGGGATGCCTGTGCACCTGCAGTGATACATTATAGTACTGCAATCAACCTTCAAAAAGCCGTCAAAAAGGCTTTTTGACCGCTGTTGCATCATAGATGAAGTAGCGATATGAGGTTTTTCAATTCAAGTGGGGGAAGGGTTAAATCAACCCATCAAAACTACCCGCTTTTATTCTCTTTTTTATGCGATAAATCGTTATCTAGTGATTTTTCACAGCTTTTTGGGGGTTGATTGCAGTACTATATTACCTATTGTCAAAAAGCAGATTCTTCCAAAATTGCAGACAATTTCCGCGACAAGAAATTATTTCTGGGAAATAAATCTCAAAAATATATATATTTCTATTTCTGAGAATATACACATTTCTTTAGGAAGAGATTTACTTAAGGAACGCCCATATCCTAAAACCAAACTAAGACAAACAATGACAAATAAGCCAAATTACTGAAAACACATCGATTATACTATCAAGTTGCTTTCAGAAATCAATGGCGGTCGTATCAATTTAACAAATAATTTGCTTTTGTTTTCAGCAACCAAACCTGACGAAGTGGAGGAATCCTCGGATTGGGAACGGAGCCGCGGATAACCCCGCGTGCCATTGTGATAGATCTCAGATTCCGAGCTAGATTGCTTGCACAGCGATGTAGGATTGCAAGAAGTGGCAATCTACGGTTCATAGAATACAGAAGGGGAATATAACAGTATAAAATGTTGGCGATTTATACTCATTCAATTCAATACTCAATTCAAATGAAATTGTTTACCATTTAAATCGGTATCAGCATAAGTCGTGTCACTCCTATTAAAACACTGGGGCATTTCGGGTCGTAATCCACCAGGTGAGCCCAGTGCGATCATTCGGATTTCTTCACGATATTTTCCCTCACTGTCAAGCTAATGATTATTTAAAAAATCCGTGCTTAAGTAGAAACTTAAGTGGTGTGTGCTGTGAATTTGAACTTAATACTACATGAATGTGAGTCAAGAATAAAATACTCCTAGTATATCAACAGCTCTACCATTCAAATGGAGATCACATCAATAGTATAAGCGTACCGCATCGTACGTACCATTTGAATGGGACCTGCCCAACACGATTTGAACGATTGTCTCATTGGTCCTTCAAGGCCGTCGTTCAAATGCGTCCAAGGATGTGTTCAAGAGCACGGTAGAAACAACAATAAATAAATAGTAATAAATCGTTTATTTTGCTAATAACTACAAATCATGATTTATTAACACATACTATGCTCTGAAGAACTGTTTAATATAATTCCCACCTTGGGTTCCTACAACCGCACCTCCCGTCACAGAAGTGCGGTCCATCCGCATTTCCTCGATACGGAGGTGTCGCGCACTGTTCGGTCCAAAAAATATTTTATACCGCGAACCCGTAGGCTGTCGAACTGCCTGAAGAGGTCTTTCCATTAAGCTACGATATGGGGTTCTTCAAGAGAGCTGTGAATAGGATTTTGCAAGGTCCGCGGCGCATCCACATACCCCCTGGTGTTGCAGATGTCCATGGGCGGCGGTAACACTTACAATCACGTGGGACCGCTTGTTCGTCCTAACACTAATCTATAAAAAAAAACTAAGGAAATGAAGTTCTGACCTCTACACTAGTACAATCTATGTGGTAGAAGTTAGATGCCTGTGAAACTCCCTGTTTTTTTCAAATCACACCACATCTTTTAAGGGCAATGTGAGTAATAACAGACGCTATACAAATACAAAAATATAGAAATATAGTAATAAATTACAATACATTGCCAGAGTACTAAGTACCAGAGTAAACCAATGTATGATTCAACAAAATTAGTGGAGATAGAGTATTTTTACTTAGTGCACACTAAACATGTTTTTAAATACGCCAAGTCACTTCCAGTACCACTGTATCTCTATCCAAAGTTTCCATGTCATTCCCTGAACGGGTCCCTTGGCTAAACGGTGGGATCCGAGGGTTTTTGTGCGAACCCCCTCGGCCGCCCTGTTTCCCTGAATATATTTACTGAAATCAGATCCTGTACACAATCAGATCAGTTCGACCTTCCGATTGAGCTGTGACGAATTGTGGCTTTGTTAACACGATATATCGGTGAAGACTGTTTTATAGAGTGTGATTCACACCAGAACACAGAAAAGCACACACACACAGAGAAAGAGAAAGGCGTATGGAGGGGGTAAAAATCTTACGTGACGTTACATTTTCTCTCGAATCACACCTACCGCAAGCCGCGTAAAGGAACTTCGTTCCAATAAGTAAATTTATGAATGCCAGATAATACTACATACTATTAATAATAGTAACATATTAAAGTATATAGCCCACTTAACAAAAAGGTGTGTATTGATAGCCTACTAAACACAAATTGCCACTCGTCTATCTGACCACAACTCAGCACGGGCTGCAGTAACAACTGCACCGCTGATTTGTAGTTGTAGCCGCATGTAGTTAGTGTCTGTCGGAGCTATTATTACATTAAACTTTATTCATGAATTATTATGTTTCCATACAGATTTTATTTATAAAGTTTCTTCCACAATAGATTATAAACTACGTGGTGAAATGCTTTCGAAAGGTCGAAACGTCAGTATAGTATCTGACAGTGTGCTTCATACATACGATTGCACTCTCGGTAGATAATCCTGATTTAAAACGAAATTGAGCATGATGTAAACCTAGGTACGAGTACTTGTCAAGCATACCGGCAAGCACCTTGGCCTGAAATTTCCTTTATCGGCAATATCCCCACTTTTACTCTTTACAATCGTTACCACCAAGGTTTTCATTAGTTCTTTTCGCAGATAAGAATGTCCAATGCAAAGTGAATAAAACATTGATAAGACACGAGGTTATTGTACACCTGCAAATTTTTGAATGTTCTACACTAACGTCCATCGTGAACAGGAGACTTTCCCCTAGTCTTTCAATGGCTAATTTCAACTTATTAGTGCGTCTTTGAAGTCAGTTCTCTTTTTTTGAGTTATTTATATTTTAAAACTAATAAGTTACATAATCGAATGTATGTTACATACCTTACGTTAAATCAACTTAACTTACGAGTATACATCAACAATTTTAACGTTTACGTAGCGATCCGTTATCGGTTATTCTAAAACTGACTGGAAGAGATTTCTTCTAGGAATTATAGTTCAGGCGACCTCAATATCTTAAGGCATTCTCTAACAGCTAACCTTTGGGTTGATCAAAGAAATACATTGGAGGTGGGAAGTTTAAGTTACAAACAGAATAAATAATTTACATATAAATAAATAGGGTAAAGCCACCAAAGAGTACGCGCTTTATAAACATTTATTTTTAGAAAAATCAACTTTGACATTACACTTTGTCCTTCTTACTTTAATTAAACTTTGGTCCCTTAGGAACATTTATGAAAAAATAAAACATAAGTAACAATCTCAGGTAATACAAAAATGTCTTAAACTTAGAACTTGTCCCATGCGCACTCTTTGGGTGCTATGTAACAAAGAGTACGCGGTGAAAACCTTCCATAGAAGCTAAGAGTGCGCGTGAGACAGAAGTGAGATCTTCAGCCCCGACAACTGTCACAGGTGAAGGCCCCAAGCCCGATATAGTCTGTGCACTCATCATGCCACCAGGCTTCACACTTATTACACTGGATCCAGTCTTCGTGGGGTGGTTCAACGTATTGTTCAAGGCAAAGAGGGCATCTAATTATTTCTCTTCCAGTACTTGTATTCAAACACCGTGGAGTATTTTTAGCGTTTTATTATTCTTATTTGTTGCTTTCTTACTTTTATTCCTTTCTTCTTTTCTTCTTCTTTGAGTTGGTTTTTATACGGTGAGCTTGTTAAAATCTCAGCTTTCTTGCGTTTCAGATTTCTCTTTGTTTGATGGGTTGCCTTTGGTAAAGGTCGAATGTCGGAAGGTTTAATAAATCCCGATGTGGATGGTGTAGGCTCAACGGCAGACACAGTTTGAAAAACATCAACTAATGCAGGGAGGTCTGGAGTCTTTTGAGTGTGACGTAGTTCTTCAGTGCCTATAAAAGTCGATGTTTCTATCAACGATTGTGACGACTGTGCGTCAGAAGCTTGTATACTATTTGTTTCAGTCTGCGTTGTTTCAATAGCTTGAAGATCAGATGTTTCAGAAATTTGAACAATAGAGCTTGTTGTCTCAGGCTCAGAGATACGATCAATAGGAGGAACTTGATTTTCAATTGTATCTGCTGGTAAATACGGACGATCAGTTACGTCTGCTGGGGCGAAATCTTCATCTGTAAACAGTTGGTCATTAAATGGCCAGATACCGCAGGTTTCAAAGGACTTTCTTGCTCGTTCTACTGAAGCAACCTTTGAGTATGCTGTGCCAAATAACCGGGCAACTTGGAACTGTGTAATAACACGCCCAGGATTTGAAACTTGCCAGTTATCGCAGGCAACAGCATACGCTTTTTTTAGGGGCCCAAAGAAGCCTGTATCCAGTGATTGCATACGATGACTCGTGTGTGGCGCTAAACTCAAAAGAACTACTCCATTTTCACACGCTAGTTCTATTGCAGCTAAACTCAAATGTGATGAATGGTTATCCAGAACCAATAGAACAGGCGTGTCTTTGGATGATCTAACCATCGTGATGAAATGCTTGAACTACAGTAGAAACAAATCGGAATTCATGTACCCAGAATCCGATACAAGTAGCAACGAGTCTTCTGGAGCTCCGTCAATCAACTCTTGTTTTTGTCGCTTCCTAGGAAAAATTAATGCTGGTGGTACAAATGATCCAGTAGCGCTCATGCAGCAGACAGCTGTCACTGTTTGCCCTCTTTCCGCAGACACTATTTTGCCGACTATCTTCTTCCCTTTCTTTGCATAAACTTTGGGTAGTTTATTTGGGACCGTTTGTAGCCCAGTTTCGTCCATATTATAAATTTGTCTGCCAACAAATTTGTATTTAATCATGACCTCTTTGAGATTCATATAAAACCTTTGTACTTGGACACGGTTAAAGCCAGCAGCACGTGCCAAACTGTTTTTTTCTGGCTGACGTAGACTGAGCTGATGTTTTCTGGCAAAATTTTCCACCCATTGTTTACTGGCTTGTTTCTTTTCTCGATTAAATCTATGATCAAGATTATTCTTCTCTGCAAGATCGTATGCAATTCTTCCAAATTCTTTCTTTGTTAGTCCATAGAAACATGCATCTAATTTCCTGCAATGGTCTGCCAAGCAATTTTCTAAATCGGTGTTAAACACGCTCTTAAATCTGCCGAGGGACGCAGGAACGGTGTCTGCTTTTAATCTTTTTCTTAATGTTGCTTCCGAAATATTTAATGATTCCGCAATAGATCTCTTGCTTTGACCCCTTGCTATTTTTTCTTTCACTTCTTTTAGAATTTGCTCAGTGAAGATTAAGTCATTACCCATGATGTCAATCCTGTAAAATAATCAAGAAAAATAAACTCATAAAAACTATTACAACCTGTTAATTTTTACTTCATACAAGCTAAGAGTACGCGTGCGCACTCTTTGGGTGCGTACTGTTACCTAATGTGTGTGTTGGGCTAAGACCATAAAATTCTTTAAAAATAATTAAAATGGCGTCATAACCTCTCAATAAAAATGAAATTTAGAACATAAATTACAAGTTTAATAACATTCGTTGGTTGCGTATTAATCACAAACCTTACAAAGCGTGTTTTAAATTGTTGAAAAATTAGATCAAATACATTTAAAATCTATTATTACATATAAAATTATAAATAAATACCTTAACGAAGAAAGTTGTCGTCCAACAGCTTGACAAGTCAAACTTCACTAATTGGTTAAACAGTGTTGCCAATATAACAAACAAAAGTACAAATTTGAGGCACCGCGTACTCTTTGGTAGCGCGTACTCTTTGGTGGCTCCACCCTATAGGTACATGAATAGGTAAATGAATACATACAATATCATAATCATAATAAAAACATACATATATAGGTATATATATAAACTTTATATACGCCTTTATACCGTTACCTATATTTATATGTGCCTTTATACTTACGATAATATGATAATGTCTTATTGTACAATAAAGAGCAACAACAGCGATAATTATATAAAATACAAAAGAAGCCACAATTATTCCGTATCCAGCAAAAATGTATAGCGCCACATAAAGAATTTCTATCTACGATATCTTGTATCACAACCTTTAATGTTCCATTGCACGGCACAGACCCTCCATAGGGAATCAATGGGGGATTTCGGTCCATAGTCCACCACGCAGGCCACGCAGTGGATTACACATAGTCCAGATATTTATTTTAATTCTGAAGCATACGGGTTTCCTCAGGATGTATTCCTCTCACCACCGAACTAATGAAAATTATTAAAAATCCGTACTTAAGTGAACTCAGTGGTGTACTTACTCAGTGGTACGGGCCGAGGATTTGAACTCACCAACTCACCATCACAAGAATGTAAGTCGAGTGATAATCCCTAAATCCCTAAGCAATCACAGCTCTATTCGATATCAAATAACGTTTATTAAAAATAATAAATTCTTCTAAAGAAAATGATTAGAAAGAAAAAAATATCTTTCTTTTATAAGTTAAGCATATAAAATGCTGTTGAAAGGTAAAACCACACGAATACAATTTTACGAATACGAACCTTATACCTTTTAAGAATACAATACCCAAGAAACCTCACTAAATCCGATATGAGGTAGGTTGAGGCTTTCCATTATTCATTTCATTATACATACACACGTGTGTATAACATCTTCAAAAGGTAGATTCCCTTGTGGTTTGAAATAACTGAAAGAATTTCTATAAGCTTCGCACTATCGTGGATATGAGAGATAGCTTTGTTTTATTTTGGCCTGTAATTAAAGAAGCAACGAGAAAAACATCAGAACGTCAAGTGCAGAAAAGTTGCGTATGTGGGTCACGTGCTAAGGTATGAAAGATACGAACTCTTACAACTAATTATGATGGGCAAGATTGGCGGAAAGGGGCGTATTGGTCACAGCAAAAGTCATGGCTTCGTAACATACGGGAGTGGACTGGCATCCTGAGTGGCTCTGAACTGTTTCACCTGGCGAGACACATGGCAAAACATTCGAAGCTGATTTCCAAACTCCACTAGTTGAAGAGACACCACAAGAACAAGAAGTAGAAGAAAAACGTTATATTTACAACAATACATATCTATACTCGACTTACATTCGTGTGATCATGTTCAAATCCTGGGTCCGTACCACTGAATTTCTACATAAGTGTGGAATTTAAAAAAATGTCACAAGCTCGGCGGTGAGGGAATCACCGTGAGGAAACCCGCATGGTCTAGGAATTAAAAAAATCTGGAGTATATGATCCACCAATCCGCTCTGGGCCCCCGTGGTGGAATACGATTCGAAGCCCCCCATGATTTACTAGGGGAGGACTGTGCCCTGCAGTGGGACGTTATATGCTGATATAATATATGAAAGCAAAGGTATTTTAATATAATATCTAAAAATAGTTTATATCTCCTACAGAAAGAGCCTGAAATTTAATAAATAGAAGGCGTTATCCTATATCTTTATTAAAGCATTTCAAAAACCACACGTCCTTTCATTTGAACCATCGATTTGAGAATACATACTAGATTTGTAAGACAAGCACTCTAGAGCATGCATGTTAGAGTCTAAGATCGTTCTATGTTTGGAGCTCTCGAATTATTTAATTCATATATATTTTGAAAATGGAAAATGCTTATTACGGAGTACTTAAGTTTCAAATTTGACTTTTAATGGGGAGGAGGTGTGCGTGAAGCAGATTAGGAGGGGTCCTAATCTGCTTCACGCACACCGCCGCCCCCCGCCCTAGAAATTGCCAACGAGGTTTTTTTGATGAGAACGTATGATGTGTCATCTAGTCTATTCCCATATCGATGACTGGAACGAATCAAGTTGTACTGAAACTTTGTAATCAATAAATGTTTATTATAAGGTTATTATTATACATATTACATACATACATATTTTTTTTACATACATACCATACCAACAGCCTATGTCTCTCCACTGCTGGTTGTAGATGTCTCCCAAGGCTCGCCACCACACACAATCTTCAGCTTTTCTCATCCAACCACCACTGGCGAATTTCTTTAAGTCATACATACATCTAATAAATTAAAAAGGTGAGTTTTCCTATTACGCAATTAACGGTCTAATATGAAGGCTGTTTTAGATTAACTGTACATGAGAGCTTGACGATCAAAAGAATGTGACGAAAGTCGTGTTTTGACGAATCCATGCTTTCACGATACACGATTTTTATTCTAAAATTACACAAAAAACTATTACATAAAACATACCTTTTCGCAGCGCCACCCCAAGTCCTCGATAATCTGAAAAAGAAAAATACAATAGTAGGTAAACTTCTATTTGCAATATTTTATGCACAATCAGCTCGACGATCAAAACAAAACGATCAATGTTTCTGTATACACAGTAGGTATGTGTTTTATTTTCTGACTAATAATGTCGATGTCAACCATAGCCCATACTTTACTCGTATATAGATTTCTGTTACCTAATGCTCAATATAAGGTCAAACATGTTGAATACTGTGTAAATATTTGTATATGCGGCGTATTTGATAATACTCCAAAAGACTTCTTGCAAAAAAATTGTTTACTAATTTTAATAATTTTCCAAGTATTTTCCTTAATATTATAATTTGTTTTTCTTGTTTACGGAACCCTTAAGAACGGCATAATACACCATGTAACAGTGGATCGTAAAGCAGGGGATTAGGTGCGGTGTCATCCAAGCCGCTTTTGGGCCCCATAATTTTGTTGTTCGCGGCCCACAGTGCTGTAGCTTAAATTAGAAAAAAAAGCGCGTATCTTTTATATTACCTACCGTTTCATTTTACGCTACCTCTAAAATTACATGATCTTCAGGAGTCAAGCGAAGCAGGATTGAGTATAGAATTCAGAGCCAAATTTAAAGCTTAGAGTCGAAGGACTTATGTAATAATACACATTGATGTGTATTGATGTGTAATACATATCAATGTTGCGTATCAAGCATCAACATCATTGATTGCAGCATACCCAATTGGGCGCGTCCAACCGGCCGAGTTATTTTTTCAGAGAAAAGATTACCATGTAACGTACCTACTAACTTGTTTCAAGAGTAAGAGTGGGCACAGTCTATTTCATCCCATCTCGTTCCAACAAATATATGTAATTAAATGTCTAGCCGAGCTGAGGATACGTCATCACTTGGTACCGTCCTCTAATATCAAAAAGATATAAGTATAGATTAAGTTCGTACCTGATAGGTAAAGAGATTTTGATGATAAGTTGTATTTATAGCAAATCGACAACAGAGTAGGCATATCTGCGTCAGCTTATAATATTCCACTGTAGGACAATGCTCCGACTACGTTTCTGCCGCTTTTAAGTCTACAGTTTTCTGCATAAAGATTAAAGTTTGTCAATACGTCCATTAGGGGCGCTCTTTAATTGTCTATACAAAA
The DNA here is from genome assembly GCA_914767545.1 of Sesia apiformis. Lineage (NCBI taxonomy): Eukaryota > Metazoa > Arthropoda > Insecta > Lepidoptera > Sesiidae > Sesia > Sesia apiformis. The sequence continues at coordinate 6,905,181 of OU611968.1, forward strand.
ATAATTGACGCATATATACGAAAAATTTAGCCTAGGCCTTCAGCTGTAAGCTCTCTTTGAATTCCCGAGAGGGTTCAAAGTCCCTTGGCTTGCCTCAAATGTGAAATCGCCATAAGAGTCGTCATCAATGTGACAATGAACCGAAACCCTTTCAAAAAATTGGATCATCAACCTACATACAATATACGGCACTACTTATTAGAACAATAACGCGCCAAAAGCGTCCCAGAGCAATTCTGGCAGACACCATTAATCAGCCGCCATATCTTGAGATACAGAAGGTGAAATAATGCGTTACGTAAAACGAGCGGTCGTATAAACGGGGCATAAACAACAGGTTTATCGTGAAACGTAACTCACTACGATTTTCCAGGCTTCTTTATTTGGAGTTTTGTGAACTTCATTGTTTCTTGAAGAATTCTTTGTATTCTTTGTAATTTTCTGGTGCAAGGTGTCAATTTAATAATAAACAAGTAGTGTAACTGTTGTTTACGTCATCGACAACACAATGTGAATTGGAGATTATTTCATAAGGATTTCATGTTAGTAAGTACACCACCCCAGCTTTTCCCGTGGATGTCGTAAAACGTGACATGAGAGATATCAAAGTCGCTACCACAAGTCCTGACGAACTACACCACCTCCAAAAGAGTGGACCCACTCGGAAAAACGATTTTCCAAGCATTCCTGGCCTCTACCAGGCACGCAATCTCACAGTTTGTACTATGTATAGAGGACAGGAAAGCCGGTAATGCGATACTCGAAATTTTGCGTATCCCTAATCCACCGTTGCGTATACGAAGGGATGCTTGCTTACAAAGATTCTTCACTCATTTAATATTTAAGATTTTTTGTAAATGAATTTAATATCTGCTTTTTAATGATTATTCTAAGGTTAACTGGAAGAGATTCCTTTCAGAAATAAATCTGCTTTTGTACTTATGGTAGTAGTGTAATATCCTATTGTAACAACGGTTATGGTATACACACAGCACAATGTTTAAAAGTAATCAACAGTACCGGCTTTATGAGATAGGACGACGCTGCACTCCTAACAGTTGAATCTCCCACAAGACTGTCAAGATATGAACGATCATATTTTCAATCAGTGAAAGTCGTCAAGTCTGTCTCTCATTCGATCAACTACAAATCATGAGAAACTCCTTTTCTCAGCACATTACAAATCATTTTCCACCCTTCGCGATTTCGGTACTGTTCTTCACACTGTAGTCAGTCCAGAATTTGCCACAGGTCCAGTCACGTACATACACGCGTGAAGGAGGCCTCCTAAATTTATAGTCCGGATGTGAGATGCCGTGCTAGACGGCCAAATTGGGGATGTCCTCCAGGAGGTCAAGCGTGTTACATAAGCATTTAACCCCTGAACAGACGTTTGGTTTTACGCAATTATACGCAGTGAAGCACAGAGTTTATGGATTAAAAATAATTCAAAACGTTTTTCTATAAACATTGTCTTATATAAAGTAAAAAGAACTTCCATACATATAAATATGTACCCGTCATCATACAAGATATAGACGCTCTTTAAAGTTTTAAGAAGCCTGTAACTAATGGATTTGATTGGCCGAGAACCTGTCGGACTGCCGTTGAACACTATTTTAAAGGAGTGCTTATTTTTTGCTTTAAAGGCCATTACTAAAAATAATGACTGTAATAAAACCTGCTTGTATTGCAGCTAAATTAAACGAATGAGTTAAAATCGAGACTTCCTTTTGAAACAATTTTCTTCTTCTAGTGCCATCTCTTATCGCAGATTGGCGTTCACCATGGCTATTATCACACATTAAACTGCTGCCAAGAATATAAAGTTCTCGTTCATTTCATACTATTCCCTAAGACTTTTGAATCAAGAGGTCCAAGATTTTTGAACCATGTAATCTTACCCTGCATTACAAGTTGTAAGAGATGGTATCTGATACTGCGCATCACGTGACCAATTATATGACAGTTTTATTATTTAGACGGTTTTGATGACTTCTAATCCTTTATCTAATCCTATTTTTTTCTGCAAAACCGTCTCGTTTCTCATCCAGCCCAGCCACAATTTTCACAACATTTTTCTGTACACTTCCATTTCAAATTCCTCTAATCTTTTGCACCTGGTACAGGTGAGAAGCCACCATTTTATTGAAGATATATTTGGACCATTATAATTATTTGCATCAGTATCAGAGTACAAAATATACCAATGGGTGGACCCGTCAGTTGAAGGAGGGATATCCATATCGATATAATAATATTCAGCAATAGAGTGAGAATAGTAATTATGTACGAATATCGTTTTCATTTCATTTTCATGACATTCCTAAATTTGTCAATGAATGGCTTCGATTCCTCGCACGTCTGCATCCGCCTTTAAAACTGGGTATCAAGATCCGGATTATACTGAAGCCTATAATCCCAATGGACGAGCAAAATTTTATAGATGTGTGAATAACCAACGTTAAAAATATAATTCCGGCAGTAAAATTCTTTCTAAATTTTACGAGGTAGAATGTTTGCAATATAATGGGATTTAACCTATGACGTTTCTTCCTTAGTCGTCCTCGACACATAAAATTTGATTTCGGTTAGACTTGGAACTCTATTTCGGTCAAATCCGATTATTAGTTAGTTACAAAATCGGACTGTTTCAACTTTTCAATAAAAATACTCCAAGCCAATATAGGATACAAAAAATATGGAACGTTTCTTTGACTTATTGTTATTTCTTCTTCTAAAATGTGCAAAAGATATGTAGTAACACCTCTGATCATTGATTTTTTCATATACTTACTAATAAATAGGTCTGTATACCATACAAAATACTTGTTAATCAAATAATTTAATTGAGAAAAGAAGCAACAACGAGTCTGCAACGTATAAATATAGATACTCGCGGAAACTTATACAGTTAGTAATAAATGCTGAAATGGAAATGATTTTGTATAATAATATTCAATTTCACATTCAAATCCAAATCGTTTATTTTTCAAGATCATAGCTAACAAATGTGGTGTTACATTACAAATATCTCCCATCCATTAGTGTACTGCAATAGGCGTATTTTAATTATGTATTATGTATTTATTATTATTGTACGTATATGTATTATGTAGATATAGGTACCTACCATTATGTATCTAATAAGCGTGCAAAAACATTACAACTGTTAAATGTTATTATTCAGTCCCTTTTCAGATACATTTAGCATAGTTTCACTATGTCCTTAATGTTTGCCAACATTAGGTTTCAATTTCATTAGTATATTTCTTAAATATATTGTTGTAATGTTATGCTTACATTTAATTACAAATGTTATGTGGTGAAGACACAATGAATCAATAAAAAAAAGAATAAATCAAATCTTATCTAATACAACTTAAAGATGGCTGGCACCCTACTGCCGACTATCTGAAATTACGCTCCACTCACATGTGCACAAGACGGAGTATTGGTTATATTATAATACTAATGGATCTACTTAAATACACTAAAATTATACTCGGAAGGTAACCTTATAATTTTGATTACCTATAGACAGTTAAATTAATTGTAATTGATGAACACTAAAGCCTTTTATTGGCCGAGGTGGGAATTAAAAGATAGTCGACGGAAATGTTGAATAGCATAGCGGCTATAACAATTCGGCATTGTTGATTGATGCTGGCGTATACCGCAGCGTGACAACATCCGCTTAAAGGCGGAATGTCTGCTTATTTGCCACCTTCTTACAATAAAAAAAACTTCATAAAAATAACAACCAACAATTTTACACAATCCTAACTTTTATTGCATCGTTATCTCCCCGCTCCCCATCTAAAGAGCTCCAGAAATATGTGTCCATTGTACGTTTCTTGTCGCCAGTTATTTGTCGCAGTATTGCCCCATTGTCCTTTGATTCTTCAATTCCCTGGGAGAGTATCCTCTGATGCGTCGTCACGTGTATGCCTTGTTAGGATTGATAAACTTCAGTTCGAAATCTCTGAAATTCGGATTCTGTTTCAAATAAATTCGCTAAGCTGTAACTATTTCTCACCTATTACATATTAATAAATGAAATATCAGCTATAACCGTGTAATTAGTAAGGAGTAACTTAACAAATGAACTTTTATTTTATAGAAAAAGATGACAATCGAGAAGACAGTCCATCTAGTGGTAACTGGATACTGTCGCCCTCACCCCCGACACGTGTCAACATCAGTTCAAAACACATGTCTAATATTTCTGCTACCGCGTCTATGGTTAAAAATGATAAACGTTGGCATGCCCACTGATGTGCTGCCTATGAGATTTAGGAATGGATTTGGAGAAAGAATTAAGAATATGGGGAGGGATAGGACGGAATGAAAATGGTCTCTGACATATCTCACTCGCTACCGAAACATATACTTACACATTGGAATATTATAGCGTGGAAAATGTAATACATTTCAGGGAGTTCGCCAAGCGGCTGTGGGATTGTAGCGTGTAACCTTACAATTGCAGACATTTATAAGCATTGTCAATACAAACATCTATAAAAAAGTTGATCAAAATAAAATTGACAAGCGCTGCGTTCCAATAAATCACAATTCACCAGTCATATTTTACCCCTGTCTCACTCACAGATGACTACCATGAAATGCATTGCATTCTTACGATTTCTTACGTTATCGTATTTCCCCACTGTAAGTACTTCTTTCGATAGTGAGTGAGATATGCCAGAGCCCATTTCCATCCCATCCTATCCTATCCTTCCTCATTTTCCCAACCCTTACTCCCAATCTATTCCTTAATCTGCAAAGGTAGGCAGCGCATCCGGGAGCGTGCCAACGTTTGTCACTCTTTTTTATATAGAACAGATGGCAGACGAGTGGGCGGGTCACATGATGGTAAGTGGTCACCGCCACCCGTGGACACTTGCAATATCAGGGGGCTTGCGGATGCACTGCCGACCTTGCAGAATCCTGTTCACGGCTCTGGACTGATGCTGGCATGTATCGCAAATGTCTATTGACGACAGTATTCACTTACCATCAGGTTGATTGTATGCACGTCTGCCGCCTTCTTTTAGTATAAAATGATAACAATTGAAAGTGTATCATAGTATTATTTATTAGTACTTAGCTATATTTTTGCTATACGTATTTGTATACAATGTTTATTAACAAGTTTTATTTATACTTTAACGTGCCTCTCTGTTTAAGCTAAAGGTTGGCTGGTAGAAAATTACTCCGGGCATTAAGCTCGCCTTTTTTTCGATTAAATATAATAAAGTTTATTACATAAATAAATAAAAGTAAAACTTCACATAGCTTGTTATACTGAATTTTTAATTGAAAACAATTATCAAAACAAGTTCATACATACCCACTTCTGTAAGTGGGTATGTATGTATACATCCCCTACTTCTATCCCAAACATACTCGTATTAAGCCCTGATTGGATTTCCATTTAATTGGGAAACGCAACTGTTTGGAAAGTATAATTTTAATTAACTACAACATATGTAATACCCATGAACGGATTACGCCAATCCTAAAATGGTTAATGACTGAAATATATTGTTGTGATGTTCAAATTAATTTATTATTTTTAATAGCATTAACGAGCACCGGCTTTTATTTTTATTTGATGGAGTATAAAAACTGTTTCAATAGGCAACTCATTTTCGCCAAAATAACCTTTACTCCATTTCAATCCCGAGGTGTTAATATAAATGGTTGTAATTATCATATTGATGGATAGATTTTATTATATGTATTATTTATAAGATACGGATAAATTCTAAATAAGTAAGTATTTGTTTATTAAATAAATATTTATTTCAAATTCAGTTTAGCTTAATTACAAACTTGAAGTCTCGAATCAAAGTTAATGAAACGATATTTAATTAAACTAAGAACCTAACTCAGGCACAAGACAGCCTACATAGATTAAATATTGAGAAGGTCGTACAAAAGTTTTCTCAATTTCGTTACTATAGACGGTATATTTGATGTAATCTATTTATCTATTTAAAAGGATCTCAATGCGTATGTTTACCTTATTTATTTTACTCGACGTTTCGGTGAGGTTAGGTTGAGTCAGCTCGTGACTATGGCTTAACAATAAGGGCTCAAGAAGAAGAACTGGGCGCTTCGCACTCGTGTTCCCGCGCGACGCCCACCCTCATGACCGGTAAAGAAACCAGAGACCAGGGCCCGCACGCGGACCGTCACAGTCGGGGTTGCGGACGAATGCAAACAGTGCACCCACGACCCTGGCGTAAAGTGAGCAGATGGAACATCGTGAGGTTTTAGCCGGTCGGAGTCCGGCATAACCCTTCGCCTGCCTCCAGCGGAAGGGTATCACATGATGGATTTCCCCACGTAAAAATAAAAAAATAAGATATACATACGCATTGAGATCGGTTTACATAAATAAATATGTGTGTAATAATAAATAGACATAATCTAGGTCCGTTCCAGAAACACTTCAACTGAATATCTTTATGTATGTAGTACAATAGGTACCTCTACTCCATACATAAAGATAATTGTATGTAACATTATCTAAGAAAAAGGATTAGCAATTCTAATTTAAAATTTAATCTAATTTAATTTTTTAAAAGTAAACAAATACTTTATTTTTACATTATCTTAAAAATCAGATGTTAGAAAATCTTGCTCTTTAAACAACATCTGGAAGCAATGAAATTTTAAATTGAAAAAAAAATACCTAAGCTAATAGTTAATAAGTATATTACCGACAATAAGGCTCCTTTACTCAACTGACGTACTGCAATAACGTCACATATTATATTCAGGCACTGGCATACATATACACAACGCAGACCCCGCGTATATGCCGTACGCCGGCGCTTGCGTCGCGTAAAAACGCTTTTTATATTATAAATCGGGTCTGAACGCGTAAAATTAGAACCTTTTATTTTCTACGGCTAGTTACACCATCAGTTGACTGAAGAGGCGGGTAGTCCAGGATGGGAGCTGCGATCAATTTTATCAACTACTTTCATTTGATCATCATATTCGGAAAGGCACACTACACTAACAATGTCCGCGGACGTGTTCGACGGCAAATTGCAAGTTTCAAATTTTTTAATCACTGAGTTTTACGTCGACGACAGTTTATTTCCATCTTCCCGATTAATATTTTTGTATTTCTTAATTCCAATCATTTCACGTACAATCCTGGGATAGTAGTGACGTTCAGTGGAGAGGATTTTTGGAGTGCAGAGTTCTATCCAGCTTTGAGAATGTGTTCGGCTATTGCTGATTTACTCGTTTTGCGGTTTTTTATAGCTATGATATGACCCTTTCTGTAACTGTACGCTTAGTTTGGCCTATATAGGAACTATCGCAGCTGCACACGGCGTCTGGTACGGTATGAAATCCTTGAATGTGCGTAGATTTTCCGCTAGTTGAAAGGACGGAGTATATACAGTATTAATAGAGTATTTCTCAATACTGACAGTCCACAAAGTGGTAAGTGGACACTATTACCCATGGACATCCGCGGTACATGCCAACTTCCGTCCATAATGGCAAACGTTGGCACACCCACCGATGCGCTGCCTGTCTTTGAAGATGTGGGAATGGATTTAGAGGAAAGGTAGGGAAAATGGAGAGGGATAGGATGGGATGGGAATGGGCATCGGCATATCTTACTCACTACTGAAACACGTACGTACATGGGGGAAATAATGTAGTGGGAAAAGCAGTACATTTCAATTGTGTTCCAACTTTGTCCGTCACTCCTTTCACGTATGATATATGTGCTTGATATCTGTTAACCTCGGGATGTTTCTCCTTTAGACTCGATTTACAATATAAATGGTGTATAAATCGCGTAAAAATGTCCACTAACCACCACTATGTCCGACAAACGCCTATGCCAATTTGCTATCGCCGGGAACTTAAACAGTTAGAGTATAAGTATCGGTAGTATTAACATTAGTAAATTTTACATACTTAACCCTAGTTTTATTTCAGAAACTAGACTACAGGATGATGACAAACTTAAATGGATTTTACTTACAAAAATGTGATAAGAACTTATTTTTTCGAAATAATTTAATTACTAAAGTAGATAATGTTTATGAAATATTTTTTTAACGTGACATAAGTTATCCTTACAGTTTACTAAAATATGGACCGTTTCTTCCATATTAAAAATAATGATTAAAGAAAATATAATACTTCTATTTCGCAACAAAATTTTACTGAATTCATCAGGTAACTGACTCTTGACTTTAAAATCATTTTAGAGATAACTCACTTAGAGTGAATAATGGTGTACTGAGAATGCTCCTGAACTACAAAATGTTCATAAAGGTGTATTCTCCAACTCAACCCAACTCAACCCCACTGTGCCACTTCAATTTTCCACGAAAATTGCATATCTAATATTCTAAAAATAACTCTCTATTTTCAATTTTACCACATCTATCAGATGGCCTCTTCGCTTATCCTCTTTCCCATAAAAATTGTTTTAAAAATGGGCAAATATTTTCAATTTTCCCGACAAAACGGCGATCCCATCATAACAAAAAACCAAGATTCATTCATTTGGACAATGACGTTGCAAATATACTGGCCAGGATGAGACTCGTAATAAATATTTGGTTGAGTTTGGATAAGAAAAAACTGATAATCGTCAGTTTGATCAAGCGTTTAGGGCTCCGAAATATCTTGTTAGTTTTACTGTTATAGGTTATATACAAACATCTCCGATATGGCTACAATTGTCGACTTGAAATTTACTTAAAATAACATTTTATAAGCAATAAATATGAAATCTGTAACCTACATATAGTAAAATCATTATATTATTTTTATACGACTTTATTATATTTACGTTTCGTTTTGGTAGGGGGAGAGTGCATCCTGCATTCCCACAGCCGCTGGCCGCACTCGACTGGTCACGTTACCTCTCTCTCACGGAAGACTACCTTGAAATGTACTGCATTTCCCACTTTATCGTATTTCCCCAATGTACGTGTTTCAGTAATGAGTGAGATATGCCAGAGCCCATTCCCATCCCATCCTCTCCCTCCCTATTTTCCCAATCCATTCGTTAATCTGCAAAAGTAGGCAGCGCATCCGAGGGCGTGCCAACGTTTGTCATTCTGGACTGATGTTGGCATGTATCGCGGCTGTCTATGGACGACAGTATCCACTTACCATCAGGTGGACTGTATGCTCGTCTGCCGCCTTTTTTCTATAAAAAAGGCTGTATACGAATATGTCTGTACACGAAATATTTTTTGACAAAAGTGATTGCAATATAAATTACGAATAATATAAATCCAAAAACAACAAATTTTGGATGTTATGTCTGTCTGTTTGAATGCACGTCACGTAAAAACTGTTAAACGAATTTTAATTTGGCATAGTTACAATTTTTGTCGGGTTAACATTTAGGGTACATATCCAGATCCACAATTTAAATGACCAAGCCATTTTTTAAATGACACCAAATGAATTTAAGAACTAAAAGAACTGTATGATCACATGAACAAAATTAGCAATATATGTATAATTGGAAAGAGAGAACATGTTTCAAATCTCCAATCGACTTAAACCTCTAGCCAAAACCGCATAAAGTTAATAAACTACTAAATACTAACAAAGACATGGGCAGTTCAATGAAAATCGAATTAGCAGATGTTTGCGGTCGCCCACAAGGCCGAGTCGTGGCTGAATCGGATATTCACACAAGCACAATATCTATACATATAATAAAAATGTAACTGATCGCTATCTGTACATGGAAGATATATGAGAAAAACTATTATTGGGGGCCTTTATCAACGCAATAGAACCCAAAACAATGATTGTTAGAATTTTTGTCTGTTTGTCTGTGCGTTTGTGCGCGCTAATCTTAGAAACGGCTCAACCGATTTGGGTGCGGTTTTCACTAATGTATTGTGGTAAGCTTCACTTAAAATTTAGTGTTTGTTTTATTTCAATCAGTTCATAAATAAAAAAGTTATATCAATTTAAAGACGGTGTTCATAAACAAAAGTCCACGCGGACGAAGTCGCGGGCAACAGCTATTGCTAAATATAAATTGATTCGTGAACTAGAGTTATCAGGATTCAATAAAGAAATACCCCCCCCCCCCCCCATCCACTTAACACCAAATATCTTCGGTGAACATACATACAGTTGTACATATTTCAGCTCATCAGTCATACATAGTCACATACATACATATGACTTATGGTTGGTGCAACCCAACCGAAACATCAAGTAAAATAAATAAGGTAAACATACGCGTAGAGATCCTTTTAAATAGATAAAATATGTATTTTATGTTACCTAAACATATAATCTACTCTATAAAGCGAAAAAATATGCAAACTGTTGGGAAAGAGAAGCGGGTGGTGTATTAGACAAAGAATCATGAACAGTGAGGGATATCTATGTAAACTCGACTCATTTCGTGACGACTCACTCGTTCGGGATGACATCGTGAATTCAAATTCTCAGCCCGTACCATTGAATTTCTACTAAGTACAGACTTCTTGAAAAGTGCCACTATTTTGGCGGTGAGAGAAAACATCGTGAAGAAACTCGTAAGCTCGATAAATTTAAAAAAACTTTCGAGTACAGACTCATACGCATACAGTGTGTACTTCCCGAAACACCCTAGTGATTTACTAAGAGAGGCCTGTGGGCTGCAGTGAGACGTTATAGGCTGCTACAAAACACGTTTGTGGTTTGCAACAACGACTTGCTAGCGACACGGGTCGGAACAAAGTGAACGACCAGTGCGAGAAGAAGCTTAGAGCTTACATATGCTGCGTTTTATAGAGGGATAGATAATCTATCCCCCTATAAAATATCTGTGGTGTCATTCCTATTTAAATTCTATACGCGACAGCCTTGCGTATCCGTCAGCAAATATTGGAGATACAAAACGTACCGATCTAATTTCTATAACGAATTTTGCTTGTAGCGTGACACGAGTACATGATTGCGACATGCGAAATTATTCACTGTCGCTCTCCACAATTGCTTTTGGTTGTTTTACGGTTGTGATTGGAATATTCGCATACCGATATTTTGTCATCACAGTGTCACTGATAATAATAATTTTGGTTAGTTGTATGAAAATTATTTACAATGGATTATTTATTTAAAACGTCGAAAACGTGGTTTTGAATTTTTCCTGCTTGAACCTATCTATACTACTTACTTACTCTTGGTGTGGTACTTTTAATTTTCAACTGTTATACTTTGATTTTCTCTGTTAATTAGTAATTGTATATGTATTATATGGTATATACCCCATGTATATATGTATGTTTTTACGTTACATACGTACTATTTATATGAATATATTCATATGAGTGAAATTGTAGCGCTGTTGATGTTCTACTACTTACTATACTTATATTTTTTTTTCAACTTTCCGATTGACGCATGATATAGGGAGTTGTTTTTTTTTTAGTTTAATCACTACTTTTTTATAGAATGAATAGCAGATGAGTGGTCGGGCCACGTGATGGTAAGTGGTCACCGTCGCCGATGGACACCTGAATCCTTGCAGAAAGCCGACCTTGCAGAATCCTGTTCACAGCTTTTTTGATTACAATTACTGATCGTATTTCAGACAGATAGACTGATGTTGGCATATATCGCGGATGTCTATGGATGACAGTATCCACTTACCAGCATCTGGACCAGCAGTCTGTTCGACTGCCGCCTTCTTTCGATAAAATAGACGAAAATTCAAAACGTGTTTGTTTATTGGTTTTGTCCAAATTACTTTTTAAAATGGACACACATAAAAAATTACATTTGTCCCTGATATGTAGATAAAACCGTGCGTTGGCCTATAAAATTATTAAGGGTATTTGTACAACGAATATTGAAACAGAATGAACTGAATATTGAATACCGTTATTACACACGTAGCAAAATAATCTGCGTGGAATGACCGGCACAGATTGAATTGTTATCGATTGAAGATTGAATTGTTGATATTATAATGATTGAAGGCGTGTTATTGTTATCGGCGATATTTTATATACATCTATACATATAATAAAGTCTTAACCAGCCGTGCCTGTACAATTACATATTTTGAAAAAAGTTAATGCAGTCTAATGTGCGAATGATAGAGAGCCCATAACCACAAAACCCACGTCCACGTCAATATAATAAGGGATATGCTGTTTGGGCACGTCAACGTCACGAGCTCTTTTATCGTCCACTGTTGAGCCTCCTCACGCATATTGCCTCCATGTGTGAAAGGTGTATGACCTCAAAACGGCACGCTGGCCGAGCGGGTTGGCAAGTCTACTCTTCATGGAGTTGGTGTAGTTCTCCAGGGCTTGCGGTAGTGGCTCTGTTAACCTTTAGTCGCCGTTTATGACACCCGCGGGGAGAAGTGAGGTGGGACTATACTAAACCCGACCCGACTTCACACAGCCCGATTAGTGCTTGCCTAGCTCTAAAACTTATCCTTGTATCAGCCTATAACGTCCCACTGCAAGACACACGCCTCCTCTAGTAAATCTACCTGAGGTTTCCTTTTACTAAAACATTTTTCTGTAAAACTTATTTTATAGAAATAGTTGGGTTTATATCGAGACTGTTTTTTCTATCAGGCACAAACCGACAAGTGATCCCCCTTATGGTGATCAAGTTGTCCTACAATCGCCTGTGTAAGCACACATCCAAAATCCAATACAATACCCAAATCATCATCATTCACCAAGATTCCTCGAGACATTGAGAAATCGTCGTCTCGTATGATGTTGCATCATTCATGAATACGGATGGATGAGGAAGGCATGCCTTTTGATTAATGCTATCTCTAAATCACTGCTAATGTGTTAGACGCCAAGCCAAAGAAAATGTATGGTCTCCCTTCACATACATTTTCGCGGAGACGGTAAATTAGAGGTGGGATTTTTTCTGATTTATTTATTCCATTTGTTTATTGATATGATGTTTAATAATAATATAATACTAACGGTGCCCGCGACTACGTTCCCACAATTAATTCCCATGGGAATTCTATAATGAATCTGAATGAAAAATACCATTATAACAAAATGAATGAGAACCCTTTTGAATAGACTATTTTAATGATATTTCTACAAAAGATTGAAATGCAAAGGCCTATTTTCAAAGAACCGCAACAGAAATTTATGGCGAAGCGAGGACACTCGGATACAATTTCAATATCCTCAGATCTGGAACAAGGTTTCAATAATTCTATTACTCCGTTGTCCGCTACTCCTTAGAGATAAATATTATATGTAGTTGACTTGTTTTGGCCCGTTATTGCCTTTGAGAGAAGTAAATTTCGATGTTTTTGTAAGTGACGAAAAATTTGGACGAGGATTATGCTAAAATACTTTTGCTATTCAATTATGAGATAAACAATAATATTTGATTAAAATTTCTCCAGATAAGTTCGAAAACTCTGCGCTATCACGGTCAGTGCCATCAGTTTCGTCGACAAGTGACATCATTTCTGACATTTCTATATTTTAATAAATTATAAACGATACTAAATCAGTAGCGAAAATACTTAATGAGCATCAAAAATACTAAATGAGCAGCGAAAATACTAAATGAGCAGCAAAAATACCAAATGAGCAGCAAAAATACTAACTGAGCAGCGAAATTACTAAATGAGAAGCAAAATACTAGATGAACAGCAAAAATCCTAAATTAGCAGCATAAATACTAAATTAGCAGCAAAAATACTAAAAAACAATTATTTTTTTAAAGAATTTAATCATCAATTCGATGGAGTTCACTGCCAGTAGAGAATCTAAACCTAACCCACTTTTAAATATCTTACCACCGATTTGCTGCTAATTCAGTATTTCTTTGCTGCTCATTCCATTACTTCTCTTATTATTAATGTGTTTGACATGTGCTTGACGAGACTCCAGGCCTCTCCGCGTAGACAACATGCGGCATTTGACAGTTGTTAGCCCTTTCTCGTTCTTGCTTATAATGAACATGTTCTTGCATATAGGTTAGGATTGTCAGTTGCACACTGTATTAAAATCGTGAAGTGCATACTAGTGAGGTCTTCCCCTTATGTAACAACATGGGGTTTTTCAAGTAAGCCGCACACCCGCTGGTGATGCAGGTGTCAATGGGCGGCGGTCCCCACTTACCATCATGTGGGCCGTCTGCCTCCATTAATATATAAAAAATATTTAATTTTATTCATTTATTTTACTGCACTAAAGATATACTGAAGGCGGACTTAATGTCTATTGGCATTCTCTACTAGTCAACCTTTGGTTAAATAGAAATTCATAGAATAGAAATAGGGTGGTGACAAGTAAAGTCCTTATTAATTGAAATATTACTTATATAAATATACATATATTAAAACACATATATACAATAAATACGTAACAAAACATACAAATACATGAAGTACATGCATAATACATGACTATGATATGAAAAGATTGTACAAAAATAAAAAGGAAAACAGACATTTAAGAAGTGTTACATTATTTTTTACTCCCTTCGCGAAAAAAAATCTTGTACCAGAGTGAACAGTGAACACTGTGGTGAAAACCATAAAAAATCCTGATCATTTTAGAACAAACAAACAGAGTAATCGTTGTATACTCTTTTACATATTGTAATATTATGTACAAATTACTTCGAACCTTGTCCGCTACTCCCCTGTGATATAGGGAATGTTATCCCGGCATCTTGCATTCCTTCATCGAGTCATGTTCATGAATTATGAAATACGGAATTTTCTGAAACTTCATGTGCTCCGACCTTCCTTGAAAATGTGGTTTAGTGCTTTACGCGGTTTTAGTTCGTTGAAGTTTGAGTTTAATATTCTAAAGCTTCCGTAAAATGGAGTTAACAATCTTCCTTATAAGTAATGGAGCTTCTAAATTTAGATTATTGTGGCATCCTAAAAGCGGTGTAATTTATGCAACGAACGATATAAGATTATACTAGCTATATAAATATACTGTTTTTGAAACTACAAACTTCCAAATATTTAAACACTTTTCAATACATCTTATTTATTTTTAGGTAATAATATAGTTACGAATCGTTTTTAAAAATTAAGGGATTACCTAATCCTTTAATTTTACGGTGTTTTCAATTTACTACAGTTACGAGTATGTAAGCGGGAATATAAAAGTACATTTAAGACCCATGTGATCAAGGCGAATCTTAACAATAATAGTAATAAATAACAAAAAACATTTTTGGTAAATATGTACTTAATTATTTTTATTTTAAGTATAATATAATATGTAAATATAATATTCTGTCTGCATGTCTGCATTTCCTACTTTATCGTATTTCCCCCATGTACGTACGTGTTTAGTTAGTGAGTCAGATATGCCAGAGCCAATTCCAATCTCATCCTATCCTATCCCTCTCCATTTTTCCAACCCTTTTTCCCAATCCATTCCTTAATCTGCCAAGGTAGGCAGCGCATCCAGGACGTGCCAACGTTTGTCAATCTAGATTGATGTTGGCATGTATCGCGGATGTCTATGGACAACACTATCCACTTACCATCACTGTATGCTCGTCTGTCTGTAAAAAAAATGTAATTACAGCTTGTCTTGAAGTACCTGATTACGCGTGCAGAATGGGCTAAGCAGGAAGGAGAATTTGCGTATTACACGATAATGGTAATTTGGAGATGAGGTCACAAGACAATAACAACAAGACAATTAAAACAAATTATTAACACCGTTCACCCGCGAGAGCGTAGTCAGTGTCCTTGAAGACAAGCTATAGCCTAATATGGGAATTGTTATTAACACAAAGATCCCCCAAACACTTGTTATTGCATGAGACCCTTGTATTGTATTGTAACTTTAAAACTTGTAACTTTTTTAAACTTTATACTTATAAAATCTAAACTTCTGAAAAGTACTTCCGACTAAAATCTAATAATCTTAGTCCAATTTATACGGTGATTAAATTCAACATAATCCATATTACATCAGCAATATCAAGTAAGAGAATTAAAACTCCGTTGGTGTCCTGCAAACAAAACTTTTGGGCTGTTGGGACCGCAAACAAGGCTCATCCATCAATCACGTTGACAGGCATTTGTACCTACATACCGAACTAGCTAACTTTAGCAGGCGACAGGGATACACGGTTCTCGGTTGTCTTGTAATAAGCCAAATTTATATTACATTCATCGATAATTGGATTATGAAAGATAATGATAATAGAGTTAAATTGGATAAGAACAAAATCGACCAAAATATCACTAAATTACATTACATCGAAGGCTAGGTAGATAAGAAAGTAGATAATAAGAAGTTGCATCTAGGTAGAAGGTAGATAATTCTAGAAATTCTCAAGATATAACATTCAACGCCAGTTTTTGGTTCAAAATCATAACCCACGGTTAAACTAGACCACTCATATGTCCCCACATATGAGTGGTCTAGTTTAAGACCCAAATTTGACCCAAATGAAACTGGAAACTTTAAGACCTTATTTTCTTCTTAACACAACACCTTACTTTTCACCTTATTACCTCTTAACTACACCTTTTCTCCACGACACCCGGAACGCAAGAGAACATTAAATGCTCACTCATCTTTCATTCAATAGAATCCTTCGCTCACTTCACACCGGTCACCTTCCATTCGTCAACTCTCAAATCCGCGTGTCAGCGTGTAGACAATAAAAGGGCTGATGACGTTGACGGTATGAGCATAATCCACCATCATTTCAGTGTTCAGGAATACATCTGATGCACCCTGTATTTGACCCATTAAAAAGATACTTTATTAGTAGACTTACTCAACAAAACTATCTGCGGCGACAGATTACACCAAAACCAAAAAGACTGCTAAATAACAGCTTGATGAAGTGCTCTGCATTCTATAAAACCATTAATGAGGCCATTCAGGCCTTGTTAAATAATCCCCACAATTATACAACCACATTTTCACGTTGACCGAGTTGTAATTAAACTGTAATAGTGTAGACCGTTATTTAAAGCTGAAGGACGAAGAGAAAATTGTTAGCGAATTTCTTAACGAATTGAAATACTATTTAACATAAAATAATTTGGTTTCATCCTGCTGGGAGTAGTGTCACCAAATGCATACGGTTTCTTCCCTGATGACTGACCTAACAAACAAGTGAAAACCGCCCTTATGTTTTAGAAATGTCAAATTTAAACTCAACTTGCAACTCAAATGACACTTGCAACACCAGGGGGTATGCGGTCGCGCCGCCGACCTTGCAAAATCCTATTCACAGTTTTCTTGAAGAACCCCATATCGTAACTTAATGTAAAGACCTCTTGAGGCAGTTCGTTCCACAGACTATGGGTTCGCGGAATAAAATGATTTATGGTCCGAACAGTACGCTACACCTCCGTATCGAGGAAATGCGGATGGACCGCAATTCTGTGACGGGAGGTGCGGTTGTAGAAACTCGAGGTGGGAATTATATTGAACAATTCTTCAGAGCATTCCCCATTGTACAGGCGATAGATAAATAAATAAATAAGATAGATATAATAAATAGTATATGTAATTGTAATACACAACATGATTAATAAGTTATTACATAATTTATATTCTCCACAGCCCCCCAAAACCGTTAGCACGCCATAGACCCAGACTTCCAATGCCCTTTGGAAATGTTGTACAATCAAGTCTGTAAACTTCTAACAAGTACACTTCGTTGCTAATTACTTTGGACCTCGCCTTATCATTATAAAGTTTTCACATTATACGTCCCTTTTTTTTGTTGTAAAATAAGCCTTGATAAATTCGGAGCCTAGAATTAATGTAAAGAATCCCTTTTGTAGAACTGTTGTAGTACTTCAAAGGTTTAAAGGGCTTTGTAGGTGTATTTTATACAATTAAGTCCATCAGTTAGAGTTTCAAGCTGAATTAAAAGAGTGGAAGACCATGTGTGGTGGCGAGCCTTGGGACTCTTGGGAGACACCTGTATTCAGCAGTAAAGAGTCATAGGCTTATGAAAAAATGGACTGAAATATAAAATTACAGTTGAAAATATTTCCATTGTTTTGAAAATAATTAAACTTATTAAAAATACAATTAAAAAAATATTCCAAACTGGCTAAATTTTAATATGATATTCAGACTCAAATGTGAGTACCGTTTTTATTATTTGTTTTAATTTAAGTTTAAATAGCAGTTTCTATAAAACAAAAGGGCTGGTTACGGTATGTTAATCATTTTTTGTCAATCTATGTACTACGTACTAACATACTCTGTAAATCGTTACTAACAAATAATATGTATTTTTATGTATCTATTGGTATGTGAAATTTGAATTGAATTTGAAAATAAAAATATAATAACGTCCACGTGCGAAGTAGTATTAAAAATACAAGTCTAAATGAACTGATTTATTTTACAATCTATTTGTATCAAATGGGAACTAACCTGGATATTACTTAATTACCATAGTTTAATTACCTTATCAAATCAGTTGTTCAGTATCCAGAGTAGAAACTTGGTAAAGTTATAGATCATGTGCCGGGATAACATTTGTTTACTTTATATCCAGATCCATTATAGAGTTCCCACGGGAATCATTCTAGTTCACGCGAACAAAATCACGGGCATCACTGATGTATGTATAGATGCTATGCCGGTTATCAACGTTGTCAACTAGGTGGTTTGAAACGGTTTTTTTCGTTAACAACGGTTGACAAAACAACTAATATGGATGGTTGAAAACTGTTGATTAACTTATTTTTTGTTATTGAACCAAAAATATGTCTTATGTAAGTTTCAGTTATGTAAAGACCTATCTATTTTTTAAGATTGCCTTTTTAATTTTAGTATACAATTTTAGATGTATTTAATCTCAACTTAATGATTTCATTATGTGATTAACAGCTATTATTAATTAATAATAAAAATAGATGTAAATACCATATTTGTACTTAACTGAACGTATTTCAAAATATGTTTTGCCTCAACAACTGTAAACGCCCTTTTAACTAGCAGTCGGGTAATGAAAGATTTCGTTTAAAAACCGTTGTCAACCGCTGATTTAGATAAAACTATGTTTATAAGTGTAGTGAAGTTGTTATTAAACTAATAAATGGTTTATTCATTAATTCATTCAAATTATAACTTACAAAGATCACTGCACAAAATACAGAACTTATGTTAATTAGTCTTCCAAACTTCAAACGTGTAATTTCTCTCTGATGTTAATTTATTCATTGCCAGCTAAGTGCGAAACGGAATCAATAGTTTGAGTCGAGTTTGCAATATTTGCCTCTAAATTATTAATGTCGTAAATGTTAAGTGTCAATGTTATTTATTTACGTACCCGAGACATTAGGAGACGTCTTGATAAAATAAAATAATTTAATTATTTCTTTAATAAATTATTGTACACACAAAACATGAAATAAAGAAAAAAAAAGAAAATATGTACAAAAGGCGAACTTATCTCCTGGGGAGATTTTTCCAGCAGACCTGGGAAAGTGAAATATAGCTCAAGCAAGACAGAACGGCAGATACTGATCAATATGATAAACGATTACTTTTATTTGTGAATTCCAATGAACTTTCTTATTTATAACGAGTGTTTTAACCATTCTGAGCATGCAACATTAATTAGTTTTGCCAGTCGAGTGCACAGCGACTGTGGAATTTCAGCATGCACCCATAACTAGGAACTTTCACTGATGCGCTGATGTCAATACACTTGTGCTACAGTCTTTCTAAACATTAACAATATTTACAAAATATACTTAAAGGGACGCTTTGTTTTAACTTTTTGAACTTGTACTCGCAGCTGTTGTTATGTGTCGGGTTAACATTTATGCTACGGCCACACTATCAGATGAAAATTCGTAGCGTGAAGTCACAACATTACTTTGTATTCAGTATTCTTCGGAACGGAACATATGACCAACATTTTGGCCAGTGCCGGCTTTACCTATGGTGCAGGGCGTGCGGCGCACACGAGCGCAGGGTCTTAGGGGGCGCCGAGCGTCGCTGTGATTTACATTTAGTTTTTAAATTAAATATTTTTGAATAAATGACAAAGTTGTACTTTTTTATTCTTGTAAGCCCTCCCTTCCTAAAAAAATACTTTTTACTCTTGAGTCCACCCCGCGGGTCAACGGGGGCGTACCGCAAGCGAAATAAACGGGCTATTGTTTCCCATCATCATTTACAATTGCACCATTTGCACCCGAATTTCCGATCACTGGTGAAAATATAACTGTAAGTATTCCATTTTGATCGCGCGCCTACTAGAGGGCGCCAGGGTATTGATTGCACCCGGGCGCTACATGGGCTAGACCCGGCGCTGGTTTTGGCCACACCTATCACGACCCTTCGCCGAAGTCCGACAGTGTGGCCATAGCATTAGAGTACTTTTAATCCAGAGCAGTTATAGAATTCCCACGGTAATCAAGCTAATAAAACATATTCTAACCTTTAAGCGCACGAAGTCGCGGGCACTGTTAGTTTAAAAATATAGTATGGTTGTCACCCCAGTCACACAAACCTACTATCACGCTTTCACGTGGACTTTCACACTGCCCCTGGTAATTTCAGCACGAATAAATTCCAGCAGTAATTTTTGATGGTTAATGGAATTGGAGAGTAGTTTTCCGACATTAATACCCTTTTGGATTCCCTGCAAACGTTTTAAGTTAGCGTGTGTGACGAATCTAGTTTCGCGTTAATTACGTACATCCAGGTCACGTTATGCAATTAGCACTTCATAACAGATACAGTGCCCGTTGATATACCTGTATGTCGCACGTTGTAAATAAGATAGACAATCAGTTATTTTCGTTTTTGTAGTCAATTCTTATGACAAGATCCAAGAGACGACACCGACATGCTGACAGTAGTTTCCGACCAAAAGATGTCTGTTTTATTCAATAACTGTATTCCCGGTAAAATTAAAAATTCCTTAACCAACTTTTATGCGATATGCAAATGGTTAAGGCACATCACTCTGAATATTTTTAGAATGTATTATAATACATTGATTGACACATAGTAGCGTAGAAATAATAATTGGCGAATGAGGTCGGACGACATGAACGTTTTTTAGGTTAACGCTAAATAAAATATTTGTACCGCGACAACAATATATGAATAAATATGAACGAATAAATTATTTACTTACTAAAATAAGTTTTCTAATAAATATAAAAGGTCAAATAGGTCAAAAAGGTCAAAGGAGAAAACATTATAAGTAGATAAACAATAAATAAACCTTACAAATTCAAACGAACGACTTAAAGGCAAAAAAGGACTTAAATCAAAGGGTTATTTGTTTCCGATCCTAAAGAAATATTACATCGACTGATAAGACAGGTATTATTTACAATGTATAAGAAAATAGTAATTTGTAGGTATTTTACATATTTATATAAACAATGTGTAGTTAAGTATATAGTAAGGTTGAAACTAATGTTAACATTATTACCTTGTTGTATATAGATTAAAAGGAATTGCCTCACCTTATCTGTAATTCCCATGCAATATCGCCCTTTACCGACCTATAGAAGACCTATAAGATATATTATGTTTGAAATTACTATTTGAAATGCGTCAAGATATATCCTGTAATATTGTCTGTATATTGTCTGGATACATATCCGTGCACGGTAGGAATGAGTTGATAACACGAAATAAAATTAAAATAACAAGTTCTAACACATTGTACCACTTTACATTAAAAAATATATTAAACCTTTCAATCTGTCAATAGGTAGATATATTATAATTACTAGAATCAAATATGTTTTTAAAATTGTTTCAGGAGCTAAAAAAGTTTAATACTTAAAAGTTTAAAAGTTCTACAGAGTTCAATACTCTATATGGTTAGTATTTGTATGAAATTATTTAAATATCATACATAAAGCAGGGTGAAATGTATTTGAATTCAAATTCAATAAACGTGATGCACTGCGTGAATAAATAAAGACCTATAAACGATTTTTTTAAAGACAATAAAATACAAATGAGCGAAGTCACAGGCTACAGCTAATCCCACATATATACCATATGACAGAATAGGATATATCCTGATACATTGCCATTAATGATACCAATACCTAAAACACGGTATACAATCACACATCCAACATACAAGTACTTAGACCACTTAATGACAATATTGTCGCATTTAATCTCCCGCGGTCGCCCGGTGATCTGTTAACCGTTAAATTAATTAAGAGGGACACTACCTAATGGACGACGAGATCCATCTTCCTCCTCCAAATAGTTTATATTGCTAGTCTAACGTTTGTTTAGTTAATCGATTCCAAATAATTGGAGCGTCGTAACAATGTTGACGAAAGGCTGCGGCTTATGTTACTGATAATGTAAGATATCTGACTATATCAGACGACATATTATATAGGAGTTGTCATGAGTGTATTTTCTATAATATTGATCTCTTTCATATACATCTAAATAATTATTAACCAATATATATATTTAAGTTATCTCATGTCTCCTAATTGAACCTCTCTGATCAACCCAAGGGTGATGCTCTTCTGATCATAGAGAATGCCTTAAGGCATTAAGTGTATATATAAATAAATAGTCTTAGTCGTCGGTATGGGAATAGACTAGAGGACACATCATTCGTTCTTTTCAAAGAAACCTGGTAGGCAACTTCTAGAGGAAGTGAAGCAAATGAGGAAGCAAAAAGTCAAATTTGTAACTTAAGTACTATTAATAGGAATGTTCCATTTTCAAAACACATATGAATGAAAGAGTTCAAGAGCTACTGAACATCGAACACTATTAAACTTAACATGCGGCGTGCCTGCCCTAGAGCGCTTATATATATATAACTTATGTAGTATGTATTTTCAAATCGATGGTCTTACGTCACACTGAAAATTTCCGGAACTGGCCACTATATATTTAAAAACATAAACATAAACACATAAACAATATTTAAAAACTAATTACAATATTTAAAATGGAACTCTTTGTCTGTAGAATATAGTTTGTTTTTTCATTGTGGCGTCATTTTAAAAATTGCGTGTCTGCATTACGATGGATTTTCGCTGTATGACTTTCTACAATTTTAAGTGTAATCTGACAGCTCAACAGAGCCTCACTCGGCTTCAAACTGCTCTTGGCTATGAAGCACCAAGTAAGATGACAATTTATAGCTGGTTTGCAGAATTCAAGCGCGGTCGTGTCAATCTCAGTGACGAATTTCGTGAAGGTCGCTCGTCCACCGCTGTCAACAACAAAAACATGTCAACACAACAACTGAAGTTGGTAAGTACCGCGGAATGTCCACGAGCGATATTTTCACTTACCCACCCACTCCACTTTCTATCTTCCTATAGAAAAATAAAATGTAAGAGTTGATGTTGTCATAGTTTTTAAATGTTCAAAAACTTTAAAAACAAAAAGCAAATTATTTAATCGACACAAATGAGATAAACCCTTTTCCAGGGAAAAGCGCAGAATCTCGTTAATCAACGTCCAAACATTTTAATTAAAGTTAGGTTTTAGACAAATGCAAAATGTGTCCTAAAATACACTTGTTTTTGCTGTAACCTAAACTGTGGTTTACACATAAAATATCTCTTTATTTTGACTAGAAGCGATCACAATTTTAAATTAAAAGCTTTTTTTAGTTTATGCTAATTCAGAATTCGAGACATTAAATTCGTAATTTTCTCTTAACTTAATTATTTAATTTCACTTATTGTGATGTTTAAATTGTTCATTTATTCTGAGCGATGCAGACCATAAATATGGGCAATAATAGTTGTTAATTGTTATTTACGTCCCCGTGATATATGTAATATAATAGTATCCAGTACTTTAATGATATACTTTAAAGATATAGAGGGAAGCCTAAAAATCATAGAGGGAAGCATTCTATGTACCAACAAAAGACAAGAGTGATTAATATGTCTCAGTTGATGACTTCACTGATGGTCAAAGAAATTTTATCATAGAGAGGAGAGAGATATAAACACACAAGAAGTAGGTCAATGGTGCAGCGTCGGACTGGCCATATAGTCGAGGTGGCGTTTGCCAGCCGGGCCCCAGCCTGCGCGGGGCCCCCCCACGGGCCTGGCTTGCAGCAAGTCCCGGTAGGTAGGATAGGAGGCCCGCGCAAGCTAAGTCCCAGCTCTTGCAACCTAAATGTAAACTAGATCAGATAGTTCGTTCATACAATTAGAAAGAAATGAAATAGATATTTTCCGATAGTATTCCATCTACCATTATCCAGTCTCGGACCCCGAGCGGAGCCACCCGGGCCCTTTCGGCCCAGTCCGACCCTGCAATGGTGTGCATTTCAGACAAGCAGAACTTATCATTTAATTATTAATTATCTACCATATGCTAAAACCTACACTAACATGGGCGAACTACGAGCGGCTGCTAGTGTTGTTATCGCTCCTATTTTTTTCCAATCGATCAAAAACAATCCTTATATCCCTCCCTCCTAATTGCATGTTCATCATTATCTAAATCACGTGACCATTATACACCATAAGCACCATCCGGGGGGATTTTCAATATTATAGTAGCTTTAGTTAATCATTCGTTCAACATTACTCCTGACAATTGGAGGGAACTCGACATGAAATCCGCAATGCTGTTTATAAAGCGTCAGTTTACGTCGTGGAACTGTCGTCCGGCCGGTTTAATGTTAGACTGCGGAATAGACAGGTGTTGTAAACCACTGTTCTGCATTAACAGGCATTGTTTAATCGATTCACACCTATTGATATGAAATCATGGCAAACAATATATCGGCAAGTCTACAAGATTTTCATTGGTTTTGTAACGCTTGTAAACTGCTACGATATTTGTTATAAACATAGGATTTTTGAAACAACTTTCGGTAGGTATCTAATATCTCTCTGATAAGCATCTAAAATTAAAAAACAAACTGGTTTATTTGATAATAGGACATACAGACGTAAAGTTAATAAAAAGAAGTTAAGGCTCTATTATTATTAACTTACCTAATCAAACTGTGCGATCGTGTGTCACAGTGACAAAAAGATTGTGTGATTCAGCATGATGCTGTGGAGTAGAATTTGCAAGCACAGCGCTGATATTCTACCAGCACCTCACTCCAATACAGTACTTACTAAGATTAATAAGAAGTCCCTTCATAATGAGTTTCGTTGATTGAAATGTCTGCCTTAATTGCAACTTCTTAGTACAATAACATGCAACCAAGATAATTATATTAGCATTGTCAAACTAATTTGGTATGAGCTGATACTTCTCCAGCACTTCACTCCAGTACACTACTTACAAATATTAGTAAGTAATACCGATCCCTATCTTGATAATGTGCTTCGTTCGTTGGTGCAACAACATGCAGCCAAAGTCAACATCGCCAAACAAATATGACTTGAAGTGTATAAATGTATTATTAAGTCGCTCATCAGATTCAGGTGCAGCGATAAATATTTTCATCACAAAAAACGTAATAACTCTCGGACAGCCGACATTAACCAATCCGCAGCCTTAAACTCCCAAAGCCTATTTTTATTTTCAAATTTCATCACGATTTATGTTACCTGAGATCGTGGAGCGGCGAGGGCCAGAACTTTGTTAATTTCGCTGAAAGTTGAACACTCGAGGGGGTTATTACGCAGACGCTAGGCGAGTTGACTGGAGAGTTATATCGAAAACTTAAAATTGTTGCTAAACATATATTGGGATGTTTATTTATCACCCAAGTGACTTTGGTACAAAGTCTTTTGAATTGAATGTCTTTCAAACTGGATTAAACCCAAAGGTATGAAGTATGACGAACTTGACATAAACGGGAATATAAAGGCAGAATCTTGGAGATACCTCTAATTATGTAGATATCAATATTAAACTTATTTGAGCCAATTATCCAGATAATAGATATAAAATATCTTTGAAGAGAAGCATTGAGTAATAGGGTAGTCAGTTAATCAACACATTTTTTTGAATTCCAAAATTTTACATTAAACTGCAAAATGTCTCATCGTTTCATATAGTTGGCGTGATTTACCATAACATATAAAGCAATATATATCTAAATCATCGTCGTCACTATCATACTTACTCCTTAACTTGCTGACATCTTTAGTTTGTTCATATCACCTTCTTCAGTTTATTTTTCGTAAGTTACTCTTGAATGAACAAAATTTTAGCAATACTTACGTGCACCGCTTTTATAATTGGACACTTACTGGCACTACCTTACCGAGATATTTAATTGAAGATTTACTAAGTGAATAGTTTAAAGTGGACATAGTTTATAGTTCAGTTTCCAATGTTAACAATATCCCTGCTTACATATGGTAGTAGTAATAAGAATCTATTATCTTAGGCCGGAGCGTGGTTAGCTGGTCACGTTCGCTCCATTTTGGATTTGCCGACACATATGCCTGTTCATGTCACGTTTTGCCGACTTCAAGGATTATTCGGCACTAACGACTTTCTTCGTCTGTAGGGACCAGCTTTGCTTCCTTTATGAGTTCTCACAATGTCTAGTTGGTCTACTTGTAAGAATTGACTTAGTTATAGTTACGAGTAGCGATCATTTTACTGGAAATTTCTATTCCGGTAATGTGATATTTTGTAAGTTGTTTTGTATTAATAGTCAAGACAAAACAAAATTGTTTTAAGTAAGATTGTAGGAAATACATGAAAAGCGTTTGAAACAATATTCAGGCGTCCATAGGCGAGAGTAACCACTTAACAACAGGTCTGCCTTCTGCCTGTTTGGCACCTTCAATATAAAAAGTCTTCTCAACGTAAGACTTTAGACAAGTCATATTATATAGCAAAGTAGAAGAGCTTATTTCCAATAATTATATCGATCTTCAAACTATCTTCAACTTTCCTTCTAATTTTAGCAACATTGTTTTAAATTACCTATAATACATTATTTTACAATCTATTATTGTATATCATAATCGACACCCATTCATTAAATCTAATCTTGTTGTTGTGATTTCAAGCGGTCATTAAAACTTCAAAAACAAATCTAATATCGGGTCAGTGCCCTTCATTATCGACCATTAAACATTTTTTCATTGAACCAAAGGTTCTCTCTCTCATTTCGGCATGTCTGACATTTAATTAATTTCTGTCCAACTCAGAATAAAGGGATCCGAAGAGGACCATTTATCACAAACTGCGGGTAATGTGGACATGGTTGGTGATAAAAAACGTATCAAAAGTTGGCTCTAAACAGTTGAGTATATTGTAAACAATGCATTGTTTCATACTTCTGGACCCTTTGTATGAAGGTCACAGAAAAAATTAAATTGAAAAAGTCCGAACAAATAAAATATGTGTGAGGACCCATTTGGCTGAGTGAACTCGTAAAAAATTAAAGGCTCTGCGGATTCAAGGTTTACGTTTATGTGTTTGGGACTGTACCTATTCCCTAATTGTTTCTAGGTCACGTAACTTCGGGCTTCCATTGTTTTGAATTCAATTTACCACATATCACGTAAGTTCGTAATTCCATTTAATTACATTTACGTTTTTAGCATTATTTTTAATAACTGATTTGGAAATTATAAAAAGTTCTATTATCAAATTTGTAAACAGATTTTTTTTGTACTAATATATGTGACGTTATTTGAGCAAAGGGACTTACTGACCTTGGCTAAGGATTTCTAAATTAAAATTATGTTACTTCAACATTTTGTTTAAATAGTTTGTTTGTCTATAGCTCTAATGTGTAATTTTTAAGACAAAGGAATAGTAATTGTGTTACTTTTTAAAGTTTTAATATCTGACAACCTAGAAAGCAAATTACCATTCCTCTTTTTTCAGATAATATCATTTTTATGATTACATGTTTTAATACTATCTTTAGGGAACCGAGAGAGTTGTCAGAAATTAGATTTCATACTTCCTACATAAACATACGACATATTATTATACCATTTATTTTTTGACGTGTTACTGAAATAACACAGAATTTGCAAACAGATTATTCAGTATCTAATTCTACCAGTTTATAGAATAGGTTTTTTTCCATAACTTATTGTTCATTTCTAGCATATCTTTTATTCCACGCGCAGTTACGCGCACTGCCGTTTCCTGCGCTGCCCCCGCTGGCGCCCGGTCAGTACCCTGTACTGCGCAATGAGAGCTACGAACGTTTTAGATAGAACTACACATCTTACTTTAGATTTAATCCCAAAAATAATCTTATTTTTCGCTAAAGATTTTATATATTTTACATTAGTTGACGTGTTTTGGGTTTTCATTATTTCGGTGCCACGTTGTATATCATTTTTTTCTAATTGCATGTTTTAGTACTGACTTCGGCAAACCGAGAAAGATGTAAGAAATCAGATTTCGTATTACCTGCATAAATATCTTATAAATAGAACTCATTTATCAACCGCTGAAATTACGCAGATTACAAATGCTATATAAATTCTAATCTGAAGTACTTAGGAGATAATACAGAGGACTAATTTATTTTCGGGAGATTTCAGCTTCGGTTTTCGTTGAAGTTGGGCTCTCGAACAATCGCGTCTTTAAAGACACCTACGCTTCCTCGAAATTCGTTTAAGTCATTTATCACCCCACGCAGCCTACTACGACTTCTTTATACGAGATTACAATTTTTTGTAATAAAAAAAAACTAGTTATTACATTAGGAATATCGGAAAATGTTGCAAGTATTGTCCTACTAATATGAAAATTCAATAACTCGCACCAATCGATAAGTTTGATTTCTTTATTTTCTGTACGTCAAAAAGTTTTTAGACAAAAGGTGTAGAGTTTTATGAACTTTATCTAGCAACAACATATCATTTTATACTCGTTTATTGGCGTTGCATTTTTATTGTTTCTGGAATAAATAAAAAGGAATATACGAATAATCGAGATGTAGTGACTTGTTTGAAATTCTAAAGACGTATTGCAATCTACCTATTGCAGGCATCGACACACAACCACACCCATACACGAAAACGCACACGCACGCCCACATACTCACACACATAAATACACGCAGGCGCACGCAGCCGCATGAGAAACGTTCACGGTCACGTACACAAGAACGCGCACGCGTGCACGCACACTCATGCGCACACACACGAACTCACCCTATAAATATTACAAAAATATATGGTATACGGATTATTATTCATATAAATGATAGATCTAAAATAATATTCAAGAAATTGTGACTTTATCCGTAACAGGACTTAAACTCAGGTTTTGAACTCACGACTTCACGGATAAGAGTCGAGAATAAAATATTCACCCCATATATATGTAATATATTTCGAAAAACTAAACACAAGAAGCATACATACATATTCAGACTATTAAACGCATTAGATTAAT
The DNA here is from genome assembly GCA_914767545.1 of Sesia apiformis. Taxonomy (NCBI): domain Eukaryota; kingdom Metazoa; phylum Arthropoda; class Insecta; order Lepidoptera; family Sesiidae; genus Sesia; species Sesia apiformis. Next base: position 6,934,493 of record OU611968.1, read on the forward strand.
TGTGGTTTAAAACGCGTTATATTCAGGCACTTGCCTGAATCTGTCATCCGTCCAACTCATTGATGCAGGTAATTCGACCTCACCGCAACTGTCTCATTGGGAATACGCATAGTGATTTCGGTATCATCTTAATTGGATACAATAATTTATCTCTGACCAGAGGCGATAATGCCCTGAAATTTCATCACCAAATATGGTTATCTCATTATTCAAGGTTTCAATTTTGGTTCGAAAACGAAAATGTATTTTCGTGGTACCTATACGAATAGTAACTGACGGTTTAAAAATGTAATAAACGTAACTTTAATCTGGCTTTTTTGGTCACTGGACGTGGGTCTCCTCAACCACATCGTCTTGTGCATGAAGGATGTATGGCCTCAAAACGTCACACTTGCCAAGCGGGCTGGCGGGTCCGCTCTTTATGAGGTAGTGCACTTCCTCGGGGCTTGTGGTAGCCGCTTTGTTATCCCTTAGCCGCCGTTTAAGACACTCCCGGGAAGAAATGGGGTGTTGCTATTCTAAAGCCAGTCACACTAATGTTTGTCTAAAAATGTTATATTTTTCTCAATAAATACTAAGATAATCTTAAATATTTCACTTTTTTCATACATAATGAAGGTGGCAGACGTATACAGTCCACCTGGTGGTCACTGTCGCGCTGCGACATTCGCAATACATTTCAAAGCTCTTTGGATGCGCTGCCTACCTTTGGTGATTTAGGAATGTATTTAGAGAAAGATTTGGGAAAATGGGGAGGACTAGGATATTGAGAAGAGTGGAATAGGGGGAAGGATGGATCCTATCCTTATAGAGTTGCATTCGTATACACTATATATTAAGTTCAAATATGTATGTTTAGTAGAAGGTAGCCCATATTCAATGAAACAGGAACCTACCAGGGATTTCACCGCCACTTCTCTCGCTAGATAACTTCGAACACGAAATTGATATCGGTCCAGAACCCGACGAACGTCAGCCGCAATGTGAGGTGAAATATTTAACATGTACTCGTACCACACGATAACAAAAAACAGTATAGGATTAAATAATACTACACTTGTTTTATTCATGGTGTTTCGTTTTGCGGGATAAAATCCGAAATGAAGAGATTTGCCGAAAGATTATTATACTCGTAAATCATGAGTTGTGACGAGCCTGGAGAGAAGCCTATATTCAGCAGTGGAGAAACATGGGCTGGATATTAAGCTTTTTGCACTAAAAGGTACAAAAGCGGACTTAAAGCCTTATTTATGGCATTTTCTATCACTCTACTCACTATTATAAGTTGATGCACAAAAGAAGCATAAAATGTAGAATGACAAGAAAATGTTGCAAGGTAAGGCCTTAAAAAATATTGTGTTACAATCTAAGACCGTTACGTTTCATTTCCATGGCAAAATGTCGAACAGCAATGTAAACAGATTCTTGAAATATTTCTGAACTTATCCTACTGTTAAATTGTACTGTGTTTAACGTTCCCCGACTTATTGAACTACATTGAGTTTATATACCTTAACGTACGAAATGCAGCTTTTGAAAAGCCAGTTCTTTATTCGATATTTGCAATTTTAAAAGCTGCTAGGATCGTGAGATGTTCTAAAAATCTAGATACTGTTATTTTATTGTATTTATTGTACTTAGTTCATTATTAATTATTATGTATAGATTACCGCTGTATATCTGAAATTATTTAAACAGTTATGTTTGTGTCTAAAGTTGTCTCTAAAAATCCCCACTCATCAGTGAATGGTTGCTTTTAGCAAACTGTTACTCTAAGAAACCATTGCTACTCTAACAATTATTAGGACTTAGGAAGGGAGACCCATACACGCAACACCTATCAATACTTACATACACACACACACATATATATAATCTCAGGTTTATTTATCGTCCCATTGCAGAGCACAGGCCTCCTCTAGTTGTGCGGAAGCTGAGCCCTATTGGGCGTTGCTTTCAGGTGCCGATACTAACGTCGAATTCTATACTAGAACTAAAGTTGTATTCCTATATACTAGGGCGGTATATAAAGTACTTTAATGAATATTTTGAGACTAATTTATCAATATGACAATTTACTACTATACTATATTCACATCCAATGTGTTGTTTCATTCATTATAAATCTTAGTTTTTGTGCAACTAATTGGCGCTATAAGTTCGAAATTATGCAGTATATAAATATCTGTCTAATAAATAAAGTCTCTATTTTGAAAAAAAAATCCACTAAAGATATTTTCTATATAAGACATGTAGCAAACATTAGAACATTTATAGAACATTTTTATTGGACAGACTTTCCATTGTATTTAATTATATTATAATTAATATGACAAGTAATTAAATAATAAATTAATGTACGAGTAAAACATTATATAAGATCATTGAAAGGACACCCTTTCAATGATCTTATAAATATATAATAAATGTTTTGCATTTTATCAGAATATCTATAGGTACATATAATAAAATTATAAAAGAGCCGTGTCTGTAGGTACGTGAAACATTTTTTGAAAAAAAAAACATTGAGTGCACTCTACGAACGATATAGAACCCAAAACAGATATTTTTAAGATTATAGTCTGTCTGTCTGGACGCAAATCACGCAAAAGCCACTGGATATAATTTAACGAAACTTGACACAATTATATATTAGCTTATGACCTGGGTTAATTTTTAGGGTATATTTTATTCCTACCCGTTATGAAGTCGGCGGTCGGCGGCGCGCCCGCATGCCCCCTGGTGTTGCAGGTGCCCATGGGCGGCGGTAACACTTACCATCACGTGGGACCGCTTGCTCGTCCGCCCCCTAGTCTATAAAAAAAAAAAAAAATGAAGTGCCTAAGAGAATCAAGTACGCGCGTACAATATCAGCCATAAACACCAACGAACATAAAAATATTTTACGTACATAATAAGCAGTGAAAGGATTTCATTGAATCTAACTAAAATGATAATGATATTCTGGTTCAAGTCATAGCATACTTTTTATCCTGAACTCTAATAAGGTCCTGAACTGATAATATCTCTCGGGAATCATGATCGTGATTTGTCGCCTGAGAAATCTAATAGCAAAATGTTGGTACAAGAGAAGTTATAATGTAGCAGGCGTCGTTGAGGTTTTAATTTTGTATAATTTAATTCCTGTTTAAAAGAAAGAGAAAGTAAAAGAAATGACCATTAAGAATTCAAAAATATTTAAACCTTTCCATGGTTCATCACACTAATTTAATTCCTGTTTCTAATGAAATGGTATCAAATGAAATCAAGTGTTGAAATGGACCTTAAACGATTTCCAGACGACCGAACAGTTTTCACTCAGCAGAAGTGCTTCCTTAACTGTTAAATGGTTCAAACACTGACACGTTTTCTTCCAATAAAAAATTATATAAAAGCAAAAATGAACGTTAAAAATTTCCTCATAATGATAATAAGTTTCCTTTTTAATATTGGGTAATAATCTTCCGATTTGTTTTTATGGAACAAGAGATTTCAGAATTAATTTTAATAAAAGTCACACTTGCTAAGGTAGACGTTGATTTTTTAGGATAATTTTAGGAAGATTTCGAAAATATGACCTTTTGTCAAACGGCAGTGAAAACATGTAACGTTATCTCAGCAAAGGCACCATTCTGCCCTCCTTAGAAGAAAAGGCACAAGTGCATTTTTATGACATTCGAGAAAAATGCAAAAAATATGATAAAAAATTTCTTTAATTTCATCATATAATTTCATCAAGCTAGAAAATTGAAATTTTGGATAAAACAATGTAAAACCATTGTTTGTTCTGTGTGTTCATTTTTAATTTCCGAATATAATGTTACTTATGCTTTATTAATAAATTCTCCTAATGCCTTTACTTAGCTTTCTCTCGACTCAAAAACAAATATTTTATACCATAAAAAATTCGTAATATTGAATGAATGAAAAGCAGAGTGGATTAGCTTTTGGAAATGTTTCGGATACATCCTCTATAAGACCGTTGATTTTTTTTTGTTGTGATTCTTGAAAAGTTTACACCGTTTCCCGCGGACTCGTACTTGATTGTGAACGAATCTAAATGACGGAAAACTGAACATGAAACGCTATTATTCCGATATACTTCGCAGATTTCGATCTACCTGACATAAAATTATGAATATTTATATACATAATTAGTCCACACTTTAATAGTCTATTACAATCGGTGGTCACAAGTTTCGTGGATACAAAATGTCTCTAGTAATTATCTTCAAAATGTGTCTAGAACAAAACTTACAATTTATAAAGATTTATGTACTTAAAATCAATTTCACTAGACACTACAAAAACAGAATAAGAGTTGAATAAAAATGTCGTTATTCTTATCGTTCTTTTTTCCACTTCTGTCACAAACGTGTGAGCCAGTGCTCTCACCACAGTTTAAATTAATAAATTAAACCGTCCTCTCCAGCGATGCTTCGCGGTTTATTACACAAGGTACAGTGAAATTAACTATACATAAGGTTTGCATTTGTGTGAGTGGGTGCCGAATTGTCCAATCCGATTGTAGAAATAGTCCTCGCAACGATACATGAGCTTCGCATGTGTGAGTGGGTGCTAAATTGTTCAATCCGATTGTTGAAATGGTTCGCACTGTACATTATCGGTGTGCACTCACACAAACGCAAAGCTCATGTCCCGTTGATTTCACTGTATGAGATTATTCATTATGAAACCAAGAGTGAGGCAGTCGAACAGTCATGTCTGAAAGAGATCGCCTTAGCTATTCTATTCTGTCATTTATTATTTGTGTACATGTAATAACTATTTGTATGCAACAAAGAATATTTATTATTATTATGACAGACAAACATTTACTGTCCCGACATTATTCACAAACTATTAACTTCATTAGTATAAATCATAATAGGTAATAAAATAGTAACAAAGCAGTGTCTGTACAAATGAAAAAAATCATTGCAGTGTATAAAGTACGAGCGATACAGCGCCCAAAATAACAGTTTTTGGAATTTAATATGTCTGTTTATCTGAACGCGGATCACTCAAAAACCATGGAACATATTTTAATGAAACTTAGCATAGTTATAGCTCATATACCGGGTTAATATTGATGGTACTTTTATCCAGGTCCTTTATAAAGTTCCCACGGGAATCACTGTAAAGTTCACGCGAGCGAAGTCGCAAGCACTGTTAGTAGCCAATATAAATTGTCCAACCAACTGATTTTTAATTGTATTTTTGAATTTGATATCAGCATAGGGCACGGGCCTCCCCTAGTAATTCACTATGGGTTTAGGACCGTAATCCACCACGTGGAACACCAGTGCGACTTGGTAGATGCTCATACTTCAGAATGTTATAATTTTAATTCTCGATTTGTCTTAATTTCTCACGAATTAATTCTCCTTCACCGTCGGGCTAATAATATTTACACAAGCATTTTGTTTTAAAGCAAAAGATTGTCAAGGTGTGGTGGCGGTCCTTAGGAGAGACCTATATCCAACAGTGGAGAGGCACAAGCTGATGGTATATGGTACTATGCTGCATACATCAGGACGTGCCCGAAAGGCCAAGTTACCCTTCTCCTACGAGAAACTTCACATTCTATTACCTCTCTTGAAGAAGATAGCGTGAAACATGTTTAGTGAACATGTGAAACTAAACGTGGTTCGAAAGGCATGTATTTAAACGAGCAACAAAAAGTACTAATGAGTCGCAAATCGTGATCAACAGACTATTTTTTAATAGCTGAAATAAATTTATTTTAAATTACTGATTAACACAAAATCGATGGACTCTTTAGTATCTTTATTGTTACCGGAGAACGTAAACTTAATCCACTTTTAAGTTTGTTGCCACTTTCAGTATTTCTGTTGTTCAATCAGCCTTATTTCTCTTTCGGAAATGAGTGAGAGTTGCTGGAGCCCATTCCCATCGCATCTAATAATTACTCGTAACATCACTTGAAAGAGAAGTCAAGCTAAAATGAACTTCGTTGTGTAGAAAAACTAACAAACTTTTTAGATCAGTTTCAGCCAACGTTTGGGACATTAAACTCTGACACAGCTTTTACAAAGAATAAAAGCAATCGAGACGGTGAGTCAGCGTTTCCGCAAAATTGGGTTTGCGGTCTGATGACCGACGCCAACCTGACGTCACGTGTCAAAGATTATAAGACAATACTTAAAATACCTACTTCATAGAGGGTTGAAGTTATTTTTTCGAGAAATATTTCGTTTGCATTTGACTTATATAATGGTGATAGCCTTAGGGGTATTTATTTTCAAATCTCATATGTGAGGTCAATCCAAGGCCACTGTCTTTACACTTAAGGATTTTTTTATAAATATCACTAGTTTGGCGGTGATGAAAAACAAGGATAAAAAACCCCATGTTTGTCAATTACAAGAGCATCTGGAGTATATTACGAATATTATTGCAAAATCCTGAAAATGACCGCAAAAACTAGGTTCGTCGGAGAAACATAACTGAAGGGGGTCACAGCTTGGCGCAAGAAAACCCAGTATCCTTTCTAAATTTCCATCTCAATTTCAACGATCAAATCAAATTCTACTATTCCCATATGAGTTTCTTGTGACAGCGACCTCTCCGAAAATGGCGTCCGTGGCTCACGTAAAACATGAGCGTTTATGTTTGCGGCGTGTCCGTAGTCCACTGTACGTAGATGAAAAAGTAGTTTATCTTCATAAGAACGCTTAAAATGCAACATACGCGCACGAACGTGACACGTATATGGGAGCCTCGTGGCATTTCAGAACAGGTTTGAATGTGGATTAAGCCACTTTATCTTTTTTATGTAAAGAAAGATGGAGGCAAACATTAACGGGTTGACGGTAAGTGGATACTGTCGTCAGACGTTAGTACGACTCTTGTATAACAACTAGTTTTGTAGGAATCGAGCAATGACATAAAATATCTGTTATAGCTCTAAAATCTCACACAACACTACTTAGATTAGGCAATCTGTAAGGACTGCAAAAACAAAAATAGCACGCGTCAGTCAGAAAAGGTTTAGACAAGAATTGTGGAGTTTCATGAGCCGTATTTAACTATATATGGTTTGAATATTGATAATGATATAAAATTTGAAAATGATAATTGCTTAGTAGACCTTTAATTGAAATTTCATTAAGTCTGGATTATGGTTTTTCGAAGAGTTAATTTTTTTTTTAAATTCGAAAGGCGTAATTGTAACTTTCCTTCGAATTCAAACAAAGAAACTACAAGGTAAGACTAAAAATTAAAATTTATCTTTAATTGTTTTATTTTGCCTAAGGTAGCCTAAGCCTAACTAAAACAAATTTATATAGAAATGCCCGAAAAGTATTAGGTACAAACCCTTAAGAAAGACACTGTCTCTGCCTATTTAGTTAATTATTCCCAGAGGATTGCTAAGTTTCGTTACTGCTTGCTCCATTCCGTACGTCGCATACTAAAATATGCATATTGTCGGCGGATTACGCTGTTCTTGCTAACTTTGACACCACAACAGATGTGCACTGGATTTTTAGCAGATTTAAATGCAAAAAGCTAGTTGAGGCACACCAGATGTTGCGTTCTCGTGGGCGAAGTCTCCAAAAAATTAGTTTTATGAATTGCATTACCACACCAAATTAGTTTGTTCTTGTAACTTTAACTTTATATAAATACAACAATTTAAGTAATTTTCTTTAAAATATTTCTATTCAACTGCCGATGGGGGTAAGTTCATTGTTTCTTCAATATAGTCTCCGCTAAAACTGTTTGGGACACACAGTCATTTATTTATCATGTATTAAAGTCTGTATTAGCTATATTAAAGTCCTAACGATATAAGTATATAATATAAAATATTTTTAGAAAAATTTTCATGCACATTAGAAATGATAGAAAACGATACAATATTCTTTTAAAAAAATATCTGTTTATCTGTCATTCATTTTAGGTATTATGGAAAAACCACTTGACGAATTTTAGTAAAACTTAGTATAATAATCATTGAATAGTAGTAGTTTATGTTCGGAATTTACATAATATAGGATACTATGTAAATCCCGTAGTCCTACCCGGATACTTGTAGTCCAAATTCGTTTCAAATATCCATAGGAAATATTATAAAGTCGACGCGAAGGGGCACAGCCAGCGTGCACAGCATTGTGCCGTACCAAAGTATAGCAAACATATTTTTTTGTTTTATAAAAGAGATGGCAGACAGGTAGACCACCTGTAAGAACAGGTGGTTGTTTCACTTGCTTAGTTCATAAAACGAAAATGTTTTTCCTATTTTAAATTTTGACCAAGAAACTAACCTTTCTGTACAGTTTCTACGCGGAAATATCAAGCTCGAGACCGAGATTGAAAATCAAATATTTACTTTCGTCCTTTTCTCTACAGAGATAGTTTTAAGCTGGGAACGGTGATTGTTTCCAAACAGCGGCGGTGTAAGAAAACCATTCGATAGATTTCCGTGAGCTAGATAGAAAATACCTGCTATAGGTGCTGTTGAACGAACGAAATATTTCGATGCCAAGCAGAAAATTCAAGCTCAATGGTGTGTTGCTCCGTTGCGTCTTTTGTATTAAATAAGTAATAAGAATGAATAAATTATGTATGTACATTTCACAGACATAATATATTTGCAAGCCGTCTGCAACCTATCTGTTTTTTTTTTTCTGAAAAGTGTGTGGTACCGCTGCATTGCATTGCATCAGTTTATTATTATTTTGATCTACCACTTGGGACTAAACATTTTTTTATACTAAAACGTAAAATCAACACTTGCATCAGCGTTTTTTTTTTAATTTTATTTGCCTATTTTTTATTATTGCCTATTAGTAGCTATTTCCAACTTGACATTCTAGTACATTATTTTTGTTCAGTAATGTTTGTTACAATTAACAATCATTATTGAACCTAAACTAATCCTCCTACATAAAGTGACTAAGAAAATTATCTTAATTTTGCAAAGAGATTATTTTGTATTAGGAATGTCACAAAGGATAATGGTACCCCTTATTTTTCGTCATCGTTTTTTAAATAGAGTGTGAAATGAATATTAGAAAGATTAATCGATCCAAGCACAAGTACAAAACAATATGAAAGGTGCATTATGCACAATACTCACTACAATGCATGATAATGCACCATTTGAACAACTTGCAAATGCAAGTTTCAATCCAAACCCCTATATATCTCGAAAGTTATAAACATTCGATCGGAAGGAGAATCACTAAAATTGCCGCGCTCTGTTTTAGACGAAGCCAGAAAGGATAAAACTGGATTTAACCAGAAGTCGAGGCAAAATTTACAGTATTGCCAGTTAAGTAATATTTCGCTATGTGTTCCGCTCATCATTTAAAATATGAAGTGTAAAGATGTCTGGCAATTATTGTGTGTGTGTGTAGATTATAATAGGATAATTCGTTTTGTTTATCTTTATTTATTTTATCGTCCTACATTTAAATTCTTCAAAAGTACAATAATAAATATTTCAGTTTCATTGACAATTTTACCTTATACTTTAACTTAAGTTCTATTATCGACTATAATATTATATTCTATTACATTAGACTATAATATAATCTTGCCACTAATATTAGGAAAGCCCCTTATAAATTTTCATTTAAAAAGTTGTTTGGGCTATATTATCTGCCTATGCAAGAGAGTTAATAAATATATTAGATTATTATTTCTTTCTCTGAAACCTCCCCTTGTCAATGGCTTATAATATATTACGAGTATATTTTCAATGTATAATATGATTTATTGTTGTATGTATTTATATGGGTATATATGTATATATTTTTATCAATATATATGAGTGTATATTGTATTATATAGTGTATATTGTAGTGTAGGAACCTTGCCTACACTGCAATTAATTTAATTGGGCAAGTAGACACGCACAGAAAGCTTTTTACGTACCCAAAGACCTGGCCACAGCAGAATATGTCTTCCTCCGGCAAGACGCTGTCCGGCGTTCTCTGGAACCTCCATACACCGGCCCCTACAAGGTACTGGAAAGAGGGAGCAAGACCTTCAGGTTGGCCATAAACGAGCGAGAGTCTACAGTTTCCATAGACCGCCTCAAGGCAGCCTACATGACCAGAGACGACACCAAGAGTGGTACGGACTCCATCCTACCAGCAAGTGATCCTGTCTCGGTGAAGAAAACCAGATCCGGTCGAACCGTCCGCTTCCCGGATTACTATCGCCCTCAGTAAGCTTCGGTCTCAGCGGGGGAGTAGTGTAGGAACCTTGCCTACACTGCAATTAATTTAATTGGGCAAGCAAACCCACCGGCCGATGCTAAATTTACTTTAGACCGTTACGCGCGGGCGCTTGTAGAAGGCGCTTGCGCAGAGCGGAGCGAGCGGGCGCCGTACAGTCACTACCGATATCCGACGGCGAATGCATGCGCAATTTTTAGTTTCTGTTCATTATCAATTTCTATTCAATCTTGTTCTAGTCAATTCCTAATAATTCGTTATCATATCAGTGACATCCTATGTGTAAAATTCATGCTCTTTCTTCAATAATCTAAATCGCAATTGTAAATCTTGACATACCTACGTAAATAAAGTGTGGACTTTTACTGATCAAGAACCAAAATTAGCACTTTATTACCTACTGTTAGTAGTCATTTTACAAGCTTTTATTCAACTCGATTTGTTAGTTAGTATGTGTGGGTCAAATTTTGCAACTGAATTTTAAACCAGTTCCACCTAACCGATTGAGCTGAAATTTTGTACACAGTTTTGGGGCTGGCGACAACACAATCTAGTATACTCAGTTATATATTTTTTTTCAAAATGGCCGTCGTTTCATGGTGACGGATTAGTTATTTCTTCACAACCTCTTTGACATGGGTATCAAACTAAAGTGTTTGTCAAGCAGAATACGTGAAGTAATTCTAATTTGAATAAAATAATATACAAAAAGCGTATTTTTTTAAAAAAAAACAAGCTTTTATTCAAGCCATGTACTAAAACGAATAAAATAAGTTTATATTGAATTATGAATTAGGCATTAAGTCCGCCTTTTGTATAATGTTTGTTTGTGCAACTAAAATTTAAATAAATAAAAATATAGAATAAATATAATTAAAATTATTAATTACAATTGTAACTACATCATTATATTATTGGTTATTATTACATTTATTACATGCGCAAAATTTAGTTATCCCTAGAAGTATAACCCATTCGCATTAATATAATTATATTATCTAAGTTAACCATACACAGATATATTTAAATAAACTAAAGTAAAACAAATATCAAATTTCTGAACTACTAAAATAACCTTTATGTTTATCCACACTCATCTCATTAAAATTAGATACAACACATGTACATTTTTTCCAATCTTTACCAATACGTTGAATACAAATATTTACCAATAAGTTGTACCTAGATTCAAACGAAAACTGTAATGCCTTATACGTCCTAAGCAAACATCTCCAACCTTTAATTGAAACGGGAATCCAGAGTAATAATAGAGATTACATCTGCTGTAACATGTACCAAACGCTTAGACATACGTGTACACAAGGATTATACACGAGTAAAGTCTGTATTACACAGAAAGACGAAAGTAAAGTCTGTATTACACAGAAAGACGAAAGTAAGTTTGGTCACATTTCTAGATGGTGTTCTTTTTATTCACTAATAAATCATAGTACGCTTCTTCCAAGAGGTCTCTTGGCATCTCCCAAAGCTGGCCAATACACATGATCTTCCATTCTCATTATCCAGTTACACTTCAACTCGTCTGAACCTCACTAAAATCTTTTTACATAGCGCTTCCTGGTATGTGGTCTTCATGTACTCGTCTACCACATCGGTTGTGGATCCTCTGATATGATATATTGTATGACCCATTGCCACTTCATCGAGTTAATCTTATGAGCTATACCAGCGACTAGTTTCTTCCTCTTTTATTTTATCCCACAATGAAATTTCAAGCTTTTCCCTGTTTAAAGATCTTAACTTATAATCTTTTTTATAGATCTATTACCTGTTAGAGTTCACGTTTCGGCATCATTAGTCATTAGTATTGAATAAAAGAAAATTACCTGAAGGGGCTGAATGAAAAAAGAAGAAGGCTGTCTGTGGTAGGGGGTTCGAAAAAACCTTTGTCCAGTAGCGGACAGTTTGGTATAACTTTTCAATCATGAGTTTGAATTTCAATTATTTTAACAGTATTTATCTCGGCGAAGCTATGGAAAACCAATTAAACTTTATTGCGCCTTCAATTATTAGCAAAAGTCTTAAAATACAGAAAGATCGTGAGACTACATTCAGATACTTAAAATCAATACAAACCGTATCGATTCACTCGAAACCAATTTAACAGATAATTTGCTTTATCTTGCGGCCCATTTTAGGGTTACACCTATAAATTCTGTTCATTGGTACAATTTGTACTGAATCGTCGAATTTGGGTTTATTATGGGATTGTCTGTACCGCAAAACTAATTATTGTACAAACCAAAACCGACATGGGCTGCATTAGATATTGCTTTCTTGTATCATTCGACATCGCTATTCTATGTTTTGTTTATTTATATACTATATAAGGAACACGCATCTACATAAACAAATAATTTATATTCCTATTTTAAAATTCAGCCGTCCACTCAGATTACGTTATGTTCCAAAGCTGATTTAACTAAAATCTACGACCACCACTGTCCCAGTCCCAGCAAAGATAATGCAAGGTCTAAAAGTATTGGCTTTTTGTTATTCCTGTTTGCTAAGAAAAGGTATTACTACCATGAAACATATCAGTTATTTATAAATAAATAAAGAGAAACAGATGTGGGAGAATATTATAAAATATCTAGTACTTGCTTTTAAATTAAAGCTAGCCTTTTCACAATGTGATTGTACTGGAAATTCTTTTCAAATTCGCAACGCACCGCTAACTTTTTATTGTGAGAAAATTCTACAGCATCAGCCACGCTACATAAGTGTATCACCATTTCATTTATATACGTTTAGTATTTTTTTTCTATTCACTTCAAGCAACAGGTTTATAAATTGGAATTTCTGTGAAATTGAATTTATTTTTGGAACCTTTGCGAATAGACTTTTTTTTAATATTCCTCAACTGTAATAAATGAACAAATTACCGCAACATATTTGCTGATGTGCTCAGTCGCTTGCTACTTTTGAAAAAATCGTCGAAGGATGTTTTCTTTATTTAATGTTATATTTTTTACTGCTTTATTCACTTCATGTATATATGTATATGTATTTAGTATTATCATATAGGTATATATTTTATATTAAGAACATTATTATTATATTGTATTACTGTTTTTTAGTATTATTTTGTATTACTTTATTGTGTCTACCTCTTCCTCTAAGTCATTTCACTGCGAGTTGGTTACCTGGTTGGTTCTCTTTTAGTCATAAGGCCGCCTTATACATGTTATGTTTAATGTACTTTGTTAAAACAATAATGCAATAAAGAATTTTCATTCGTTCATTCATTCATTTTTCATTGTTGTATCTGCAATATACATCTTAATAAGTTGTATAGTAGAAAGAAAACTATGAAGAAAACTATAAATACCAGCCATTGCAGGAGTAAAATCGCATTAACAGCAATAATACAAATTAGTTCATTAATTTCAATAAAATCAATGCAGATTAATCGATACATTCTTTTATGATAATTGTAATAACTCAAAGTGTGTTACAACAGCATTAAAATAAATAAATGCAATCTAAAAATGTGCAATTATCCCCCAGCTTTATGTCAGATTATAATACAATAACGGAAAATAAATTCAAAACACAAAAAAAATTGTTTTCTCTACAAACTTTAGTCAGTTAAATGAATCCGAATGTAAAAACTGACACTTGATATTTGGTTTTGCCTCTAAAAATGCTTCGAATTTAACACAGAATAGATTTTACTTTTTCATCGTTATTTTTGGTTCGATGAAATGAAATTTGGATTTAAAAATCTTTACTCATTCCATGAAAAATGCATTGGTGTTTCCATTTAAATGTTTATTTATATTTTAAAGAACTAACTATACGCGGTCAGATGCTTTGTTAAAATATTTTTTTCATAATTTTGATAAACAAAATCGTTTTCCACATTAAATGTATGCTATAACAAAATTAGAAACTCACAAAGCATCCGCATTTAACACTTTAGCCTATTCCCCAATGTAGGAACATGTTTCGGTGGTGAGTGAGATATTATGCTAAAGCCAATTCCCATCCCATCCTATCCTATCCCTCCCAATTTTCCCAACCTATTCTCCAAATCCAATCCTACATCTTCAAAGATAGACAGCGCATCCAAGGGCGTCTCAACGTTTGTCATTCTGAACTGAAGTAGGCATGTACTGCGAATGTCAATGGACGATAGTAACCACTTACCACCAAATGAATTGTATGCTGGACTGCCGCCTTCTTCTTATAAAAAAAGGTTTATGATACGCATAACTCGTAATTTCATTGAAATCGGTTCAGCAGTTTATTTGTTATGACCTAACAAACAGACTCGCTTTAATATTAATAATATTATTGTAGAATAGAAGTGCAGATGTTAGTGTATGATTCCTGTTTTCCATACTTAAATACATTATGTTTTTATAAGTGAAACCTATACACAAGCGAATCAAAAACACATTTGTCCAAAGTAAACAACCAATGAAATGTAAAGTGAATTCCGACAATATGTAAACGAGCTTTTATAAACGATGAGTGAAACCAATAAACATGTGTTGGTTGTCACATTATTACGTATTATTTACGTAAAAGAAATTACATAATACCCCGTAGAATAGAGAGAACAGTATTTCATTTATAGCGTCGAACTGTAAATGAAAGAAAATTCTTTATTGCATTTCTGTTTTAGGATAACTACTAATAAATTATATTTAACGCAAGACATAAGTAATGGACGGCCGAGTCGATCTAAAACGTGTCTAACGTGTCTAATCTAAAACGCCTAAATAACTAACGTGTCAATAGCTAAGTAGAAGTCAACTTTCTAGATATTGAGAGCAATGCACGGAGTTTCGAGGAAGTCTAAAACGGAAAGATTCGTCAAATAATGGGAATCACCGACATACATTTCTGAATACTAATTCTGAAATAGTAATGGAAAGGTCACATCTGCCCCAGGACTGGGAGGAGGCAATCAATGGGGTAGACGAGGCATTGAATGGAGCAGTGTAGGAAGCACACCGAACAGGCAGCACAGCCGACGCGACCACTTGAAAAAGTTCAACGGACTTTCAGCTCTTGTCATCCAGGCACTACTGGATGGTAAGAACTAAAAGTCGTGTGTGGTAGCAAGCTTTGGTTATTTTATCAATTACACTACAGTAAAAAACAAAGTTTTTTTTTAATAAAGAAATAAGGTAGCTGACGAGAAAACAGGCCATTTAATGGTAAGTGGATAGATACTGTCACCCGAGAACATCAGCGATACATGCCCACATAAGTTCTGAATGACACATGTCGGCACGACCCCAAATGCGTTGCCTACCTTTGGAATAGATTTAGTAAAGGGTTGGAAAATGGAGAGGGATAGGATAGGGTGGGAATGGGCTCTGATATATCTCACTCACTATCGAAATAAGTGCATATATTGGAGGAGGATAAGGAAGTGATTATCTTCATAAAAAGACACAAAATCATATTTTTAGCTTAGCCAAACCCTCGTGTAAAATCCGTGTTTAAGAATTTAAGAAGCTGCTAACGGTTCAATGCATTAGTGTTTTTCATGGATAATTGTGTCAAAATAACTGCAATTGTGCAATTGCAATTGTGACTGCCGATGTAGAAGGTACTGTCCTTCTTCTAGACATTCGCTTGAAAAGAAGATTCATTTGTATTTAGTAACATAAAAGCAACGCTTGACTCCACAAGCGTTCACCTGAAATTCAGAATTCGTCGTTATTTAGGATGACTATTTCTCATTTATTTTATACAATAGAGAGAATAAATTGCTAATAAGCTTATCTATATGACATTACGGAAACATACACTTAAAAATATTTCTTGTTTCCATTCAGATATATTTTGAAAATCTATTGGAATTTTATGTAATTTTAACAAAAAATTCTCTGTGTTCTCATCTATATTTCTCATTTTAAAAATAACAGCAATATGTTATTTTACCATAGTATACTACATATCTCTAAATACATAATAACATATGTTTTTATTCAAAATATTGTATTTAATTTTTAACATTACTATTTATTGAACATTACTTAAATAAAACAAGTGAAAATTGTTTAGTCCTTCATGAGTATATACGGACTGCCGATCGCTGTGGTTTCAAAATTCGAACATATTTACTTAAACACGACATCGGCAAATTCATGAGCGGGTCCTTAAACTTAGTCTAAAGACGAAGCGTAGTACACCGTTACAAAAGCGTGTTTAATAACGAAATGCAATCAAAACTTCCGGCTACTCAAACCTCACTTGAAGTGTACAGGAATTGTGGATATTTTTTGCTCTATCAAACTTTTACAGATCTTCCAATTCGTTCGTTCGTTTCATCCAGAAAGTTGGTCATACTTTTCATTCCTTACCTCAGAAGCACCTGAAATGAGGAGAGACCGGGATATAACTTTTCTAATTTTGCAATAGAACTTTACATACTTCGATGCCGAGCTGGATGTCAGGAATGCTGCGATGATTAAAATTCGATGAAGCGTTTATTGGATACTTTTCGAGTTGGTTTTCACTCATTATGGCACTAAGAGATTGTGTTGCACTTCCACATTTTGTGCTTTAGAACTTTTTATTGAAAAATATTGGCAGACTTGCAAGAAATCCATCTGGTGGTAAGTGGATACTGTCATCCATAGACATTCGCGATAAATATCAACATCGGTCAAAAATGACAAACCTTGACACATTCACGAAATGAATTTGAACTTTCCAATTAATTAAGTTTTACTTTACTTTTTAATTTTATACTATTTCCATTTCTTTATTTTCTCGATGACAGCTCACACACAGTGGTCGATATAACTTTGTTCTAGCGTCAACGCCTAAAACTCCGAACAAAAATTAGGCACCAAGACGTTATATTTCATTAACAAGGTCACGTCAGCCAGAAAGCAATTTTAGGGATGTAGTTAGTCGATCGACTGTGTTTTTATTATAATAACTTGGAAATGTTACAATCAAAATCGACTACTAGAACATACGATTTTTTTTAATCATTACATTACTGGCGGTTTTTATTACTATTAAATTAGTTTTCATTTATTGTAATGAAAATACAGTCATCTTGTTTCATAATTCCACATAAAATCATGATATATATATCATATATACATATATATATATATATATATATATATATCATGACCTATCGATAAACGTAACACGATAACAGATCCGATATTTTTTTACAAAATGTAAGAAACTTAACTACTGCCGGATACTTTTGTACAAATTTATTAACTAATATTATATTTCATTACAAGATGTTACACTTGTTAATTCTTGATTGATAATGCCAACTTCTTTAAAATTTTCGAAGCTGTTGTAAAATAAGTAGGTATAGGTAGGTACTCGACAATGAAACGAAATAATTATAATGACAGGTAATCTTTATTTATTTATTTTAATCAAAATCTGATGAATCGTCACTGTCACTCGATGAGCTCTCCCCAACATTTATTATAAGTTCCTGTACTTCTATATTATCGAATGCCACATGAATTTCCCAATCCGACGCTATAATGTTTTGGGTTCTACTCACAATTTTTTCCCAGTTTTCGGCAGTTACTTCCGCACATGCATTTTTTAATAAATCTAACATCTTGTTTGCCGTAAAAGGGGGATGGGTATTGTTTCGAGCGGCGTGTCCTTTGATTTGTGCCCATATTAGTTCTATAGCATTGTACTGGCAATGATACGGCGGAAGTCGAAGAACCCAATGACCACATTCGGCAGCTATTTCGTCGATAACATATCTTTTAGGGAGGCTTTTTTTCGATTTTAAAATATTCACTAATTGTACTTTTAATAAAGTATTATCCACATTTTCGCCATGACGTTGGAGCCAGTCAATTATCTCTTGTTTTTTATTGGCCTGCGTCGGCATTTTATCAATTTGTCTGGAGTGATATGTAGCGTTGTCCATAATAATTATCGACGGTTCTTCCAGAGATTGCACCATTTCTTTAAACTATCCTTCGTAAATCTCCGCGTTCCTTTCTTCGTGGTAGTCCACTGTTTTCTTGGATTTAAAGGCCAGTAAAGCATCTGACATGAATCCTTTCGTAGACCCTGCATGGCATATGATGAGGCGTTCACCTTTTCCCATTGGCACTGAACTAGTGGAAGCGACGGTGTCGTCAGTCCAGTTCTTAGATACTGTGTGGTTTGCATTTAACTAAGTCTCGTCAGTGAAAATAACATTTGACCAATCTGATATCTTTTTGGCTTCGCTCAAAAATTCGCAGCGAGCCATAGCAACGTCGTTACGCTCCATCAATATTTTACGTTTGTCCAATTTTTTATAACAAAATCCAATTTCTTTCAAAACCAAGCTTAATGACGATTTTTGGCCATGGAACAAACCACATTCACGTAAAGAAACAACAAGTTTTTTAAGTGTTGGAATTTCTTTGCGCAAGTAATAGTCAGTCATATATATGACGGCGAATAGCGTCAGCGTCGAAGTTGTCAACCGATGTCACACGACGTGGTTGGCGTTTTTTCTTCGGCGTACGAAGCTTATTTTCCTGCATGCCGCTTGTACCGTAAGCTTCGGTAGTAATTTTTTAAACAGTAGGTCCACTAATTCCTAATGCGGCCGCAACACGCTCTCGCACTTGCGACAGTGGTAATAGCGGGCCACCATTTTGATACTCTACTTCAAAGGAATTACGAACCTTGATCACCAGTTCTCTCGCCTGCCTTTTCAGAACAGATCCTTTCGGCATTTTGATATTTGACAACTGGGCAGCAATCAACACGGAGGAACACAAAATACACGACGTAACGTATGGATAATGTGAAAAAACTCAGCGAACAGAAATGTAGTGACTAGCACGACCGTCTTGTTGCGAGTGACAGATTAAAACAAACACAAAATGGCGGTGGGCCATTGAGTGTTCCCACCTTGAAAAAATATATTTGAATGTTTTTGTTGTATTTGTCTTTGTTCAAAATATAATAAATATATGCGATCGATATCATTACTTATTTGGTCACAACACTACAACTATCAAATTAGAACTATCATCGAGAAAATAAAGAAATGGAAATAGTATAATTATACGAGTTTAAGACCCGATTTATACTTAATATACAAAATGTATACAAAAAGCGAAAATTTAAAGGGTTTTATTCAATATCTCTCCGACAAGGTTTGGTCTCGGAATCTTTTAGCCTGAAGCTATGAATTTGGCGCCGGACATCCCGTATATACTCGTATATTTTTTGTAGAAAGGAGGTTTTTCGTAGAATACGCAAACAATCCACCTGGTAGCTATAGAAAGTTGTAAGAAATCTAACCTTTTAGAATACTAATTATATAAAAATGTAACAAATAACTTAAAGTAGGTACTCTTTAATTCCTCTGACTCTTAGAACCTCATTAAACATAAATAATACAAAAAACATTTTTTTCTGCAAGGAAAATTTGCAAAAACGTTTATTAAACCGCTTTATTGTAGGAAGGAATTAACGTTTTTTTTGTAATTATTGTAGGTACATGATAATAAACGTCGGAGACTTTTGTCGGTACCGGCGGTAATGAGTTTCGGCGTAATGACGAAACTCATTACAAAGGAAGTCCAGTTCGATTTTCTTCGACCCACGCATATACTGTTGCGGATGACGACAGTACAGACGCAGTAAAATATGGAAACAGTATGCCATCTGTATACTTATCTATATTTATTAATCTCATGCATACGGACACATATTTTTGTTTTTTATGATATCATAATGTAATTGACAACAGGGTTGGAGTCTGGCAAATGAAAGTTGAGATTGCAAAAGCGCGGGAAGTTACAAAAAATAGATTATCACTAAAAATAGTTGGAAAAATAATTTGGTAAGTACTCAAATTCAATGCTAGACTAATTTTATTATTGAATTCAAAAATCAAAATATTTCCACTGTTATCAAAATGACTTGTCGTATTAGTGTCTACTATGCTAATATGATATTGAAAACGAATTAATCGTAGTCTATGAGTTTTGTTATTATATAATCATAAAATTTTATTTACTACTTATGATTCTCAAATATAGGTATATAATTTAAATATATATTATTTTATTTAAAACAATATAAAATTTCAATTTACAACCTCATATAAATATTTATTCTTTAAATGTTAATAGCTGATAGCTGAAATAGCTGATCGTACTGTCACAAATAAAAAAAAGTTGAGAGAAATTAAGAAAAGTTAAATTAAATATTGGTGATAACTTGTATTTTTTAACATGGAATAGCACAATAGCATTTAATTTTACGTGCTATGATATGACAGCATTAAAATAAATTTAATGTTTCGAGGTGAATACAATATTTCAAGAATAACATTATAGTTATCTACTGCGTATTCAACTCTGTTGTGGACCAATGTAATTAAACAATAATATTTTATTACACTTAGGTACATACACACACACACATGACGCCGCGTCGACACACACTCGACAGCGTGTGTCATTTTAGTGCTCTCTACGTGACAATGAATATTAGAGTCAAGAAACTTTTAGACCTGCTATTTATGGGCGGTTTTTACCACTCGTACCGATACCAGCCTATAATAAAATTAGAATTACAGAAATAATAATAGTACATCACATAAAAAAATGACATCAATAATTATGATAGTTCAAAACATCAAAAACATCGATTATAAACTAAATATAGTCCTCATTGTTCAAATGAAAATCGTTATGAAATTCAAAATAAAATATCATCATCATCATCATTTCAGCCCTTGGACGTCCGCTGCTGGACATAGGCCTCCCCCGTTGTCCGCCATTTAGACCTATCGGCAGCGACCTGCATCCAGCGGAAATAAAATATATAATATACAAATATAGATATATTTTTTTTGTATCAACCTATAACGTCCCACTGCACAGGCCTCCCCTAGTAAAATCACGGAGGGGTTTGGAGCCGTAATTCACCACGCGAGCCCAGTGTGGATCGATGAATTATGTATTCCAGATGGCTTTTTTCATATTCCACTAAATATTCACTAACGTTTCTGTTTCGATTCAGTCGATTGAATACAAATTTCGTATTCTACTTATTGTTTACGATCAAAAACGAATTGAAAACAAATCGGTCATTTGTCAAATTACCAAATTTGATTTGTTAACAAATTAACAGCATAAGACAATAGCGACTTATTGACGGTATTTTTTAAATAGAGTTAAATTAGAATCGAATTGTAAGTCGAAACGTTGAACATTGCGTACCTTTACAAAAGGCATGATATTTCCTCAGATATTATATTGGAGTCATCAATTCTTCAAAACCTTTTTTTACCTTTAATCCCAACTCCCTCAAGTGTCCTCTATACAGTATGACAATAACAACACCACGACATACGAGTAGGAACGATATTGTTAAAGTTTTATTACTCAATACAACTTTTCCATTGAATGCTGTTCTGCCAGCAGAATCGATATGAAACGAATGAGTAGTACACGTATTTGATCTGTGACATTTATTGCAGTTTTCATAAACTAGTAAACGTTCCGAGGAATGTTATTATGATTTTTGTGAACGAATTTATAGATCTAATAATAAATATTTATGTGCTTAATATTTATTATATTTATATTTATTATATTTATATTTATTTACATTGTCTTGCGCATGAGGGATGTATGGCCTTAAAACGACACGCTGACCAAGCGACCAATTATTTATTTTCTATTAGATACACTGACTTTATTCTATTGATCTAATTTAGTAACACAATACAATATACGAGCTTTCAATAACCAAATATAATTTTACCAATAACCAAATATAGCAATAATAATACATACATTGCTTTCATATGAGTCTATTTTGTTCCCAATAAAACTGTAGCAATTCTACGCTACGACTAAGTCTACGGTCATCAAACTTTTTTTTTCCTCAGTTTTTGCCAGTCACCCGGCCGAGAGGTTTTTACTCGGCTCTCTGAAATGAGAGTGGTACGTGGTGCGACAGACGACGTCTCACACTACATCTCCGGGTACGATGGTAGCTTTTTGTTGCGCACACTTCATGAGAAGGGCCTTAGTAATTTGTTCGCTGCGACCGCAGTCATTTAGTAGCTATAGTTATGACGTGACAATGATATAAATAACAAATCAACTTTTTGGCGGGAAGCGAGAAGTAGAGGTTTTGTTTTATTGTAAAAATTATGTATTGTGGGATTTGTGGTTTAATAGTGATAGTTAATTAAACTTCAAAGTGTCTTGTATTAGTGCATAATGTTTGTATAACTGCACTTTTCGTGTTCTTCCAAAGAGTCCAACTGTGTCCTCAGTACACCTACTATCACTTTATTGAGCGACTCGTACTTCGACGGGACTGGACAATGACGTGATAAAAACAATTCTGTTTTACAAAGTGTACCTAAAAACTTAAAGACAAAAGTGGCGAGCTTCGGGAGAGGCCAATATCCAGTAGTGGAGAGACATTGGCTGATGGTATGGTATTGTAGTATGTTACGTTAAGTTTTGCTCGCAATTTATGTAAGCGATCATTATCATTATCTTGTTTTAAAAAAGCCAATTCGTATAATTATTATATTCATGTTTATAAATATACAAACTTTGTAATCTGAGTAACACTTTAATTAAAATAGTTTTGACATTTTGCAAATGAAACAATAATATGCAAAGATAACTTTCTCAACAAATATAAATAGACTCATAAAATGAATTAGAAACGAGTCAGATTTAGACTCATTCTTTAAAAGGTTGAATATACTTATAATTGCAAATTTCTTAAGTACCTTATCATTTCAAGGCAATGATTTCTAAAAACTACTTTGATATATCAAATGTACTTTTACATATTATGTTTATTTGTTTCTGATATACACAAGAAATGTGACGCCTTTTATATACGTCTGTAAAATGTTGTTTTCTGGTATTTTTAAAGCAAACCAAAAAGAATTTCTCTGAAAACCTTATAGCAGTACGCTTCTATTGTACGGATTGTGAAAACTTAACTCTCCACAGGATATAGTGTTGTAAGCGATGTTGAAATATCGACGTTTTTGTTACACATTCAAATGTCGCAATGTAAATTATGTCCATAATTTATCAATGGAGATAAACCAATCGTGTAACCATAGTGTAACCTTTTAAAATATATAAATGCAAGTATTGCGCTTAGATAAAATGTTTTTCTTTATAACGAATCAAGCATCGCCTCTCTAACAAATATTACGAGTATATTATATTTAGAAACTTAAAATCTTCATACAGTTCAGTTATAAAGTTCATTCATACCTATATTCATAAACTTATACACTTGACGCATACGCGGTTAACTTATATTTAGCAAACAAAAAACTTAGCTTGTGTCTTATGCCAGATAGATATAGACGAGGCTCGCCAACACAAACGCAATTTTTTGTGCGCTATCTTTCTTAACTTGCAGTGGAAAAGTATCGATACCTAGGAGTATCAATATTTTGACCTGTACGATACTTTTTTTGCGATACTACAATATATCATGAGTAGAGTATCGATACGTTTATTTCAATACCGTGTCCCTTTCGATAAGTCAACTATAGGTCTACCGGAATCTCATGGCAAATGGGGAAATAAAAATTTGTTGTGTGCAATACTGGGGAAATTGGATTAAACGATATTGATACTGTTTAATTTTTATTTATGTCTTTAGTATTAATGAACATGAAGTATATTAGGTATGTGTATGAATAATGTTGTTATACATCGGGTTCTTAAGATAGGAAAATATATCATGAAAAATAAATCAATTGTATATTACTATATGTACTAATTTATTATATATCATTTAAATCATACTAATAACTTAACACCTCATTCAGAACTAGAAAACGATTCCACTTGCATTTCTTGTTCTTCATCAGATGATGAAGATAAAGAGGTATTTATTATAAATCGCTCTTCCAGCATTTCAATTATTCTATCTTGCTGGATGAAATCGTTTTCAATTTTCTTTATATGTTCACAACATTTTCGCCATTCCTCTGCACCAATTTGTGAAAAAGCTTCTTCTGTTAATAACTTAATGTTATTTGCAGGCCTATTTACATTTTTATCAGCAACTTTTTGCTTCATTATACCCCAAATCATTTCTATGGGATTCAATGTGCAATGAGATAAGTTGGGAGCCTTAAAACTTCATCTATCTCATATAAGGGCGCAGACATGTTTTATTTCACTACTTCAAGTAGTTGACATTTACGCCAAAGATCATCATAATGTACATCATTTGCACGAAGCCATTCTTTTATATCAGCGATACGATTGGCTTGTGTTCCGTACGGATGAATAAACCGCCCGGTTTATTCATCCGTACGGAATGATAAGTAGCATTATCCACAACAATTAGTGAAGATCTTGTCAGATTTGGAATTAGTATCTTTGTAGTTTTATGTCATCTCTCTCCATCAAAATGGTCCTTTTTGATTGGCATTTAACATATTCATAACCAATCTCCTTAAGTATAAGTTTGTAAAAAATAATAAAATTTATCATGTTACTCAAACGATAACTTAGTCATTCATCATCATCATCGTCAGTCTATATACGTCCCACTGCAGGGCACAGGCCTCCTCTTACGAGTGAGAGTGAGAGGGATTATTACTTAATATTTTTGTTACCTCAAAGATTTTCTCCCTCCGTTGAAATCAATATCTTGTCAAAGAATTTGTAACAGTTTCATTACTGTTGGAATTTCCTTCCGAACTGTATAGAATTCATTTACTCTATTCCTAATCAACTCTAAATCGAAACCGTCCAAGTTGATTTTCTTCTTCCCCCCTCTCCTCTTTTTACCAGGCGTGGAAAATACACCATCATTCGATGTGCCCTCACCTACTCTTCGCCGTATAGTAGTACTGGAAACCCCTATAAAGAAGCTACAATTAAGTAAGAAAAATATAAAATAAACTAAAAGTATCAAAACAACTCAGTCCAACTTACCGGTCAACTCTACGACGCGCTTTAAAATCAAAGATTGAGTTTGATTTACGCCTTCTTCTTCCCTTATTTTACGATACACATTGAAAACAATATTTCTCGCTTGAGATTGAAGTGGCTTTCTCGACATTTTCACAAAAACAACAAATTGTCAAGAAGATATCACAAAATCTCAGCAGCGGTTGACAAATCTCGTACTTTGATTTGACAGGTGACAATTGACATTGCCATATGAAAATCGCAATTTTTTATTTTTTTTTATGCCATGAGATTCCGGTTGACCTATATCAACATTAGGACATCACTATTGAACAGTGGAGCTACTCACTTATTAAAGGCAGGGGAGAATTTGCGAGCCTTGGGCCCGCGCCAAAGTCTACCTGTAACAGTAAATGTATATCCAGTTAAGAATGAAATTACATTTTAATTTGAAAGTTTAAATTCTATTACTTCTATTTGTGAACGAAATAAATTGAAACCTGATGTAGATGGTGAATCAAATGAAATTTAATCCGTTTTGTAAAACAGGAATTTGGTTGAAATAAACGAGCACCTGTGTTATTTATATCTACTCGTTATAATAAGAAATGTATGCAATATGAAGATTTTTTTAAAATAATTACGCCGGATTACAATTAAATTGTTTATTTTTCAAAGTGGCTATATAACAATTTTTCCAAAATGTATTTTTTTCATGTTTTGTTATTCTTGTTATCAGTAAACTATATTATATTTTTTTAAAGTAAACGTTAACTTTATATCAAAAACGTTGTGATAACATCATCACACTGTAATTCTAGTGGATTATTCAAGTGGAAAATGCCCCATAGATGATAAAGGGGTTCAAGACTTGAAGAAATCTCAATGTCACATTTGAACTTGCGAACATACGGACTTTTGTATTAGGTAGTATCGTAGACTATCAGCGTGGTGTTGATAGTTTCGGTAATAATATAAGCTAACTATTATTTGTTACTACATCTATTAAATGTACGATGTAACTTCTGATTTTATGCAATTTGTATTTCAATGTTCTCAAGCATTACACTGTTTAATGCATAAACATGCCAATTTTTGGGAATCGTTAAAGCCAACACTTAAATATATTAAATAGTACCCAATTATTATTTTCAAATCATTTAGCTTGTTATTTCAGTACAATATTTTGACAGTACACAATTTTAAGCATCTGAAAAGTTGTAATCAATGGACTTTGTCTGTTTGAAAAACAAATAATTCAATTTATATTCGATTTTTTTATGAATGTAAATACTAATAAAATACTATATAAGTTTAATATCAATAATAATATCGTAGTAATGGTAACGTGGCGTGTGACATGTAATATTTTTTTACAAAATCGTTGCAGTGAAGTACCGTTTCTACAGGAATTAGGGCGGCAGTTGAGCATACAGTTCAGTCGACCTAGTGGTAAATGGATACTGTCGCCCATGCACATCCGCGGTACATGTCAACTTCAGTCCAGAGTGACAAACCTGACCCCGGGTGTACTGCCTACTGTATTTGTATGTATTTGGAGAAAGGATTGGAAAATTGGAGAGGGATAGGACAGAATGGGATGGGAATGGGCTTTGGCATATCTCATTCAATACCGAAACACGTACGTACATTAGGGAATAGGGGAAAGGGTATTTGTGTAGGAAAAATATTTCAATGTCAGAAACGGTCCATCTCGAAATAGTTTTATGATGAGGTTGAAAGATCACCTCCTCCAAATGAACTCCGGTCAGTTATTTTCTTACATATTGTAAACATTTTTGAATATATTTAATACAAAATTGTATCTAATATGTATGTGTGTGTGTGTGTGTATATATGTGTGTGTGTATGTACAATTTAAATATTTATTACTATTTATATTTGTATATTTTATCTATCATAATTTTTATTTTCTACGATATTTTTCACCCCACCTACCTACCATACCATCATTAAATAGACCCAAGGTTAAAAGTGTTAAAAGGTTAAAGGGTATAGCAAGTGTATAAATAAACGTCTAACAAAAACATGAAATTTTAGGTACACAGTATATTGACTTAATCATTTCAATGATATGCAAATATTTTTTCAATGAAATTCTCATTATTATTAGATTCTATACGCGGCAGTTTAAGTTATAGGGTGTCGGTGCGTTCGTTACGAGCGCTGTAATTTGTGGTAGAGTGAAACGAATTGTTATCAGATGCCATCTGGCTAGCACCGTATCGAAAACTGTGTCCAAGATAGGATAATAAGTATCCGCTGGTTGAAAAACTAAAATTTCTAAATTGTAATATTAGAAACCTTCCTAGCGGAAGACAGAGGAAAATAACGCATAATTTATTATTTCATTATAGACTTTCGCAAATTAAAACCAGATTGTATAAACTATAATTTTAAAAACCTTAAACCATAGATATTGGGAATGTACTGGATGACACATTATACATTCTTACCAAAGAAACCTGGTAGGCAACTTCTAGGGGGGGTCACTTCTGTGCATCAGACTTTTAAAGTCATTATTAAAAGTCTAAAAGTCAGGGTTCATTATTAAAAAGTCAAATTTGAAACATTTTCCATTTTCAAAGCACATATGAATTAAATAATTCGAGAACTACTGAACATAGAACACTATTAGACTGTAACATGCCTGTCCTAGAGTGCTTGTATAACATATCTAGTAAGTATTCTCAAATCAATGCCCTAAACGCCGAGATTCGCCAAAGATCTAAAGTCATCAATATAGCTCATAGAATCAGTATACTGAAGTGGCAAGGACCGGTAGACGAGTCCTCATATGAAGACCACGTACCGGAAAGCGCGCTGCGGGACGCCCTCCGGCCAGGAGGACCGAGTGGACTTACCAACCCGTTTGGCCAGCGTGACGTTTCAAGGTCATACATTCGTCATGCACTAGCTAGACAATGTGCAGGACGGGGCCCATATTCAGCAGTAGACGAAAAATAAAGTTTGTTCAGCGTGGGTCCGAGCTCACGACCGTGTGACGGTAAATCGAAAATAAATACCGCTGGTAAATTATTACTTAATAAAATAGTTAATGTTGTTTCTAAAAATGTTGTATTTCCGAAAACGTCAAGCGTTAACATCATATTTGATACAAAAACCGGATTAAATGGAGGAAAAATATTTACCGGCGCGATCCTCAGCATTGAAGAAATGACGGGAAAAAAATTCGGAAAAATATAGAAAATATATTATTGAACTTATTTCATAAAATATAAGAAACTAAAAATACTCGTCAAAAACCTTGCTTTCGTCAAAGTCTGTGTCAGGAACCATTACTGATAAAATTTTCACAATTTCCGGGTTTTATATTTCTTTTAAGCTACTTCTCTTGGGTGAAATTAAACCGCTGTATGGTTTGATAAATACTAAATCTTAGGTGCATTGCAATAAGAGCTAAATGACCAACCTCTACAAAGCTAGAGATTCAACATTAAATTCAAAGTACTTCATTTAAAAATCGACATGTCCTGCGCGTAAAGTGATCATTTGAAAGTGCTCGTTATAAATTTATTTTATGTTTATTAATACTATTCGATACTTGTAATTAAACAAAATTTAATGTACTGAAATCATACAGAAATGAAATATATTTGCTGTTCAACCTAAAGATACATAAATAAAGATCATAGATAAACTGCTATGTGTTATCTACCACTGTATCATAATCTATTCAGTTATAATCAAATCCTAAGCAGACAGACAAATGTTGACTTTATATAAATAGGCATAAAGACTTTTCAGATGTCCTGCAGTGTAGCTGAGTCGAATTTTATCTAATCTAATAAAACCGAAACGCTCAATCTCATCCCAGAGCTTCATTAACATTTAATTAGGTAATAAAATCAAGTCGAGAAAACAATATTTTACAACCACTCCTATTTCACGAGCGATCCGTTACTGAAAGGACTCTCTTGATCAAATGAAATTAGCAATCGATTTTAATATATTGTCAACAAAGCCAAAGTATACAGTGGAGAAATAAGCTAAATAATCAGAAGTGGCACGACCGATAACCGATGGGGTAGACGAGTCCTCGAATGGAGACCAAGTATCGGGAAGCGAATTGTGGGACCTCGGGTTAGGTGAACTGACGACTTCATGAAAGCCGGCAGTGGCTGGATTGGAAGAGCAGAAGACCGTGTACGGTGGGAGAGGGAGAGACCTAAAGTCAGCAGTGGAGACTCACAAGCTTATGATATGGTAGTCAGACTAAGGCGTCACTAACCGATACAAAATATCTACAGGTCTATCGTGATATCTCCCATCATCGTCTAGTAAATCACCTAGGGGTTTCGGACCATAATCTACCATATGGGCCCAGTGCAGATTGGCGGATTGGTGAAAACACATACTTCAGTTTTCCTTTATTTGTGGAATATGCTGGTTTCTTCACGATGTTCTTCACCGCCGAGGTAGAGATAATTTGTATGCGTCTAAGCCAATCTCCAACTTCTGTAGACATCTCTCCAAGCAATAAGGAATAACGACGACCTATTAACCCAGTTGGTATGTAAAAGGTTCTAGGATCGATTCCCGTCGAATATTAATTTGTTTAAAGACAAATATTTGTTCGGGTCTGGTGGTTGAAGTGTGTCTCTGGACTCACGACACATGAAGTCCTTCAATGCGGCGTAAATATATTAATAATAAAAAAATGTACGTATCATAAATAAAATTGTGGAATATTGCTAAAATATTTTTTCCTGTAGGCTTAGCAAAAGCCTATCTTGAATAGCCTATTTTGAAGCTAATTTAGCCGAATTTAGACAATTCGTCTTTATTCAATCAGGAATTCGAAAAAATCACCTCTTCTGCATAATCTTCAAAACTATTTTCATATAAAAGGTAATTTATGCCGGAAGGTCGTCATGTGCCAAATTTTCGGGTGGTGTATTTTTGGCTGTAATCCTGGCTGTAACATTTTGGCTGGTGGTGTAATGGCATTTATGTATACCTGCATTTTAAATTCTGATATATCATTACATACACCATACAGATATATTATTATGTATATTTATTTATTCATTTCTTTACCTGCGTAGGCTTTACAGTGTTACCATCAATGCATCTACATATTCAGAGTCACAATTACAAGCGCAGTGTGAAATGGGCTCCGGCCAGGTGGAGCGACCACTTGAAAAAGTTCACCGGAAGTGACTGAATGAGAATAACCGAAGATCATACGTGGTGATGAGTTTTGATAGAGGCATATATCCAATAGTGGAGAGACATAGGCTGATGGCCATGGCATGTATAATAAAATGATTTTGTTTGTGTATGTATTTGAAACAGGGTTCGCTGATATACATATATCAAAACGTATATACGTGATATTCGTCAAAACTATAATTTTGGTAGATCCCACGCTTTTAAATTGATTATACTAACATAAATAAAAATTATGATCACTGTCACCGCCAATGGTCCAACACTAAAGATTATAATTTAGTTGAATGTTGGTTAATATAGAAAATGGTATATGTACCTATGTATATAGAAAATGGTATATATATGTATATAGAAAATGGTATATGTATGTATATAGAAAATGGTGGTGCAATAAAGTTTACATAAAATATAACAAAATAATAAAAAATATGTGTCTTCTAACGTATCAGAGACCAACGATAAAGACAGTTGCACCATTACACGGGATAATAAAAAAAGTCCCCCGCGGCCGAGACACCGCATCATATAAAGGTCATTAAGTCCACACGTGACGGAGCCTGATAGATGCGCGCCCTACTTTGTCATAACTTGATTGATGCGATGTGAAGGCAGCCTTACTTTCCCATGTTACAGAAGGAAATTTGTTACATGGACGTATGGTTAAATAAAAAAACAATTGCGCAAAAGTATTGTTATAATCTTTATTCGCCATGCTTTGCAACCCTTCTTTCCTGATCCAGTACTAAATCACCAAAGCTACGCGACACATCTGGGTGGGATATGTTTATTATCGTTGACTGATGTTAACATGTATTACGAATGTCGATTTGCAATATTACCATACCATCAATATTACCATATATACTTACCATCAAGTGGATTGTCCGCTCTTTTGCCACCTTCTTTGTATAAAAAAAAAAATTTTATTAATAATAATAGCAGCGTACACGAAGAGTCATTGTGTCATGGGCCCAGAGATACACATAAAGGCGAGCACAAACATTTATTTGTGACTCGTTTTTTTTTTTATTTTAACATACATGTGAATCTCCATAATTTTAGAGATTAGAGATAATGTTCTGACAAACTGTGGAAACAGTTTGTTGGCGGATGAATGTGTTTATCTATACATATAATAAAATCATAATAACACAGCCGTATGAAAGAAATATTTTTGAAAAAATTCAATTGCAGTAGTACTCGTGTTAAAGAGGCTAAAACAACAATTGAATCTGAATGCGCCTCACGTAAATACCGCTAGGCGGATTTTAATAAAGCTTAGCTCAGTTATAACTTATATGCTGGGTTAATATTTAGGTTATTTTTTATCCAATAAATTATGAATTTCCCACGGGAATCACAAGTTCACGCCAACGAAGTCGCTGGCACCGCTAGTATTAAAATAAAGCTTCGTCCATTTTTGTCTTGTCTGTCTGTCTGTGGAGTTTTTGTCTGTCTGTCTATCTGTCTGTCTGAACGCGCATCACACAAAAACCGCTGGACGGATTTTAATGATACTCTGTATAGTTCTAAATTATATACTGGTTTAATATTAAGGGTACTTTTTATCAAGATACATTATGAAGTTCTGACGGGAATCACAAATTCACTCGTATGAAGTCGCTGGCGCCTATATAATCAAGCAGCCAACCTATAGAAAACAAAAATATGGCTAAACATGTTTTATTGCGTTCTCGCACTGTCTGTACCTTCAAAACTTCACCGATTTTGTCTTTACTGTTTCTTAAATGTTTATCCTCCTGGAAACGAGCCTTTGGTACATCAGGCAGGTTGCCAATGTTATTAAAACTATGTAATTTTAAATGACCGATCGACAGATAAAACATCCTTGCTACTCAAATTTTATTTTGATTGTAGCCGTAAAATTCCGCTTAAATACACCTATGTTCCAGCATCAGTGACGTCACGATATTTCGTCAAAATGGTTAGTTAACACATGCGCTTTAATACATAACACATACACTTTTTCGCATGCGCTCTCAAGCAATAAAGAGCAAACGGAATTATATTTGGGTATATTTTTATGTTGCGATTGAGCAGTTTTTACGCAGAAAATCGCATAGTGTAAAGAGAACTCCGGGTACTAAAAAAATCAATGTAGCAACCTTGACCAGTGAAACGTGGTTTGGCTTTATATAAACGCGGTCACTAATACAAAAAAGGACAATTGAATGTCAAAGGTAGTTAGTATAGCAGGTCATATAGCAAATTGCAGTAACACAACCTAGTTTAAAATAAAATAAAATACTATTCCATTTGTAATTTTTAAATAATTTACTTAGTTATCCTGTATTTTTTTTTTTTAAATCTTGTTATTAACATATTCTATTTCCAACATTAGTAAGGATTTGGTGAAAATTAAAATTGGGGCCGATTCGCCCGCTTTATTTTGAACCTGACGACCTGCAGCGAACATACAGCGAAGGACATAAAAAGAACTTCAAGAGTGAGAACGTTCATATTTCTGTGTCATGAATATATTTCAGATATTTGGATATCCATGGAACGAGCCTAATATACCAAGAATTCCTGTTTAATTTACTCTTGAAGAGGGTCCGGACTTTGCTTTCGACGATATGTCAAACCAGACCTTTGCGCCTGCGCTAACGGTATCATTTCATTCTTCAATTACTTGGTGTGTTCATCAATATGTGAACGTTTGGTGTAAATTGTACAACTAATAAAACACTTATATAAGTTATTTTAAAGTATTTATTGTATAATCGTTTTATGTTCGAAAATAAATAAGTACAATGTCATAACATAAAGCATGTCTGGATAAGTAAGAGTCAAAGATCGTGCGAGCATTGGGAGAAGTCTAGCCAGCAGTGGAGAAACAAGCCGATGGTATGGTATCTGTTCATATTATGTTACCGTATCTATCGCAAAATAATATTCCCACCTATGCATTGCCATATCTCCAAAACAAAACTTACTAACAGAAACAATAAAGCTAAACAACAATAGGAATTTGATAAGGCATGTAAGGAAGAAAGGCGCATCATACATCATTAGTAATGGATGCGAAATGTGCCACGTCATTAGACGGATGCCTATCCGCATCAATTAGCGATGTCATCCGACTTTGCTGCCTTGTCTAATAAATCTTGCGCGGATTTCGAGTCACAATTATCTAACACTACTATTTTAGTCGCTGTTCTTACGGTACCTTCGGATAACATCGGCCGAGCTCGGCTGCCTTCGGTGAAACATAGGGCGCGGCTGGCGGCCGAACTACCGCTCACTCACTGAACGGACAGCGGCGCAAAGTCATTATTTGTATTCTATTAATTTTATTATATTAAATTCGTATTGTAATCATCGGCGCCTTTTATTTGCGCAATTATACATCCGTTATACAACACGCAACAACAGAAAAGGAAGAGAGACCTTAGTATTTTCTCAGTTGTAAACGCGACTGTAAACATTAGTGGTTTTTTGTATAAAATAATTAAGTAGCGCCTCCATCAGTCGTATTGAGAAAATTAAAATCTTCATAAAAGAAAAACAATAGACGTAAACACGATTTGCAATAGAAACTTACAATAGGCCTGTGAGCCTTGTATTCCGTGGAACATAATGTGTTACAATAATGTTTTTGTACCCGGAGCTTTTCATATGTGCACTATTTGCGACGAAATATAAGTGTGGGTGCGGAGTGACTGGATTTTTCTACAGAATGAATTTTTTTTTTGGAGATGAAAATGTTTCGTAGACGATAACTGTTACACAACTAGCCGAAGCGTCTATAGATCAAATAAAGGTAGATGGTGCAATAAATTAGTAATGTCCTTACATACATACATATATACACATATACATTCATACATACAAACAGAAAGTACTAAGGACCTATGATAAAAACGTGACCTATATCGCTAGAGAAATACGAATCCGTATCAATTAGTAATGCCATCCGAGTATGCTCCCACGACTAAATGCTGTTTGGATGTCGAGACACTATTATCTGAAACATCATGGTGGTGTGAGGTATGATTTACGACTAACACAATCGACGGATCAAATTCCATCTCTGGACTATAGAATAGAAGCACATTCGTACAAGCAAAGCATAGTCGATTGCTGCTTATTATCAACTAAGCTATGTGTTTAACAACTAGAGATGTGTTGAAAACATGTACTGCAAAAGCGAAAATTAGACCGAAAGCCGGGATTCATTTTATTTTTTTCTTCTACTAATAAAATTATTACAAAAACAATATAAACATTATACTTGTGGGATTATCAAAATATACAGAAGTTCCGCTCCTGGGCTGTGCGAATTTCTGTTGGTGGGCACCAACGGAAATTTCTTCGCTGCCCGCTAATGCGGGCAGGTCACTAGAGTGCCTTTAAAGTTGGGTTGCCGTTGGTTAAGTCCTGTTTCTTCACGCCGCCTGCTCTATCAAGCCCATCGGTTGAATTCCGCTTGTGGAAAGCCCAGCGAGTGACTCGGGGCGGGCGGCGACTTAGGTTTCAATTCGGTGTTGAGCTGTGAAGTCCCAAATGAACTCGCACCTTATTTGAGCGTGACCGGGTCGTACTGGTGGGCTCGCGTGCATCGGCGCCAATCTCTTGATGTGCGGAAGGCGGTCTTGTCAGCGCGCTCAAACAGGTCCGTGGAAAGACGGGTAATGCACGCTTTTTTTTTTTCGGAATGTCTAAATTCTTGTGGGTGGCCCTAGTGGCCTTTCAAGAGTCACCGGTCATGTTTAATATAGGGCGAGCGCAGAAGGCGTTCAGCCAGGAACAAAATGTGTGTTGCAAACGACGGAAGGAACGGACCTCGGCTTAGGGCGTTGCATTGGGGGGATACCGCGGGATCGCGAGTCGGTGAGAAGCGCCCAGACACGTGCCGATACCTGATAAAAATGTTGGCTGAAGGCCGATGTGTGTTGACGGTGTAGCGAGGGAGACGTCCACGTCTCCGCCAGCGGGGACGGTGTGTCTGTGTAGTCTGTGAGTGTGGTGTAAGAACTGCATTGGCAACAGTGATGGGGTCGTCAGGGTCGTCTAAGACGTGCCGTGGACGACGGTAGCGGGGAGGGACACTCCTATCTGAGAGATAGGTGAGGGAGGTAACGATCAGGGGGTTATGATGATGCGGAATCGCGTCATAGTAACGTCGAGTGGTGGGTGCCGCACGCACGTGCTACCAGTACTTTTACACCTTCGCATCACAAGGGAAAATTCCTTCCCTCACACCTGCGCATTACCCACATAACGAGGGAAGGGCGGACCAAGCCAAAAATAGGTGTGCACGGTATACTTTTAAATGATATGTAAATATTAATGAAATATTTTATTTATAATTTTAAATGTTTTATTAATTATCTTAAATCCTTACATACTGAAACTACTGTTCCTTATTAAATAATACATATTTTTTTAATTCTACAAAATGTCAGTGAAATGAATGGGTACGAAATTCCATGGTACGAATTAGTGAGCGATAGACCTTACTTTTTCCCTTTTTCCTAATCCGGTACTAAACATCTAATTGTAGGCGGCGCTTCCAGAGGCGTGTCAACATTTATCATTTTTGACTGATGTTGATATGAATCACAGATTTCCATAGACAACAGGTGGAATGTTTGCTTGTCTGCCACCTTCTTTCTGCTGTGGCACTAGATCCATGTTCGATAAATTTGACAATAATGTACGTGTCACTGAAATAACACAGAAGCTGGAAAATACCTAAATTCAAATTTAAAATATTATCCGCGAGGTCTAATCCCTCGGGTACCGTTAATCAACCAAAAAATTTTTAATTTAAAAATCTGTAAATCCACTACACTATTGTATTTTCTTTAGACCTTTTGAATTTGTCTAAACGACTTTTAAAATTCTAAATTCTAATTATTATTTTATTTTTTTTACTTTCACATTTAGTTTTATTTTATGTCACAATCTAACTTAAATTTTTATCCACTTTTTATCCATGTCGTGCACATCTATAATTGGGATACATGCCGGGACTTCAGTCTTATCTTAATTGTATATATACTCAAATCATGTTTTGTATATATAACGCCCTAATGTTTAAATAAATAAAAATAGATCGTTCAGTATCGAGAGTAGAATCGATTCTATCAGTTTTTACAATAATTTTTTTTTATACCTTATTGTTCATTTCTAGTATATATTTTATTTTATGCACAGTTGAATGCAACGCACGTCGCCCTCGCCGCGCCCCCGTTCGTTATCCTATACTGAATAATGAGAGCTACAATTCTTGATAGCTCACAACAAAACTCCCTAAAATAATTTCAATTTTCGCTAGAACGGTTTTGTATTAATTGATGTGTGATATTTCGTTAGGTTTTGTGCTATTTCGGTAACACGTATAATAATGTCGTTAAAGTAAGCTTAGCACTTCAAAAACGCCCTAAAAGTTAAAAACAACCCTTTTTAACAAAAACAAAGAGTAATAGACAGCGGAGTTCATTAATCCCAAACACTGATCACGTATAGGCAATAAAATTTATTACCAGAAAAAACAGTAGCGATGTGAATACATCGGATTCCGGAAGATTGGTACAATTTAGTAGCGATTGTCGGTTATGACATGTTTAAATTTTAGCGAAGACCAGTAGGGAAAGCACTTGGAAACCAAATTGGAGAGGATCATGGATAGTAGAATAATCATTAAATAAATGGACGTAATTAAAAGTATGAAAAAAAAAATGTTGAAGCATCTGCAATTTAAAGCATTTGAAGCGAAGTGAATTAAAAATTATGAATTTAAAATTTGAAGCGTGCAACCGATTTTCTACAGTTAAATACCATCCATATCATTATAGTAATTTTCAGTCATTGAACGAAGCTTAAGTAAATTTATCAAGTCAATTTAATATCAGACTATTAGTGTTACACGTAAATCCCAATCCCATTGCAGAATACAAGTGTCCCCTTATAATCCCGAGGAGGTTCGCGAGTATAACCCTGGCTATTGCGAATTGGCATTTACACTCTTTACTGGGTTTTTAAATCATACAACCTAATATTCTTGTGTTCGCATACATCTCCTAACGTACAAAAGGCGAGCTTAATGCCGGAGACATCCTCTACCAGCCAGCTGGTACCAGACGTAACAGCTCTACGTTTGTGTCACTTTTACTGTATGTTTTAGTGTTCAATAAAGTGTAGTTACTTACAACATGCCGTAGCCGTCCTGGCAAGCCAGGGATCGTCGCCATTCGATATTCAGTGTTTTATTATTGAAATTTAACACCACCCCCGGTTTAGTTTATCACTTGGACCATCAGGATAACGATCGCACATGACACCGGCCTAGAATGATGGATGCGTACGTATTTCCTTTACAAAAAGTTGATTGATACCTGGTTTACTGCGAATATTCCGAATGTATCGGTTGACACTGCCGCAAATTTATCACGTGCAACCGATTTTATATGTACTCCTTCGAATTAATGTTAGCATACTTTTTGGAACTGATGAAATTCGTGTATTGAAATTGAATTTCAGTCTTTTCTTTCAGTGCAATTTTCTAACGAGTTGGAATCATGGTGGACATTTGCACTTCAGAAACTACACAACAGAATAGTGACTGAATGCTTTACTCTACAACTGGCGTAAATTCTTTAATCAGGATGTTCTTCGCCTTCCGTGTCTCATCTTGAGAGTCTTTAAGTAAGTCTTCAGGATTCCAGTCTTATATAAGACTTCTATTAAACAATGTAATTATCTTCTATTTAAAAAATGATAGAACGTAAGAAAAATGGGAGAGGATCATTCTGTGAAGCGAGCGAAAGAGGAAACGGAGAACAACCTACGTGAACTCCGTTCATCTGGGTGGAAAGATTTCGTGCAGTACAGAAAGCTACGACGTCATTTGGCTGTGGAGACTTAACCTCACTTTATCATTGATCCAGCGGAGTAAATAAGTAAAAAGTGAGATAATGACGACACACAAGGTATCGATATCAGCCTATAACGTATCACTTGGCCAGTAGAGTGAGCCTAGCGTCTCTGGGATTGTAGCGTGCACCCTCCACTTCCCAAAGCCCCTTGCGTCCCAAGTTATCGCTCTAAGTTTGTAGTTCGAAAGCCTATTTGTCTATTAAGTCCATCATGTTAAATCGCCTGTACCTAATTAGACTGAGATGCTCTAACGCCTGCGACACAGTTCACGCTCCACCGGACAAGTGGTTCAAGCCTGATTCCCTTGAATCTGATGTGGTTTTAGAAGAAAATTAATTGAAAATTAGCAAAATTTTGCTTTTTTATGAAAAGTATTATAACTGTAGGATAATAGGAGCTAAAATTTGGTATGGAAATACCTTGTGACATTTATGAAGAGTGATTTAAGCTCAATAATATAAATACAATGCGGAATATAATGTATAAATTACCTTCCTATATAAAATAAAGGTGTGGTGTCGACTAGTTTTAGAATAAAACAATAAAACCACCTCATCTCTTCCCGTTGGTGTTGTAAAAGGCGACTGAGGAGCAACAAAGCTGCTACCACAAACCCTGAGGAACTACACCAAAAATCGCCAAAAATGTGGACTCGCCAACCCGCTATGTCACCGTGGCGTTTTAATGCCATACATCCCTCATGCCCATTTTCTTGTCCAGCAATAGATTATAAAATAGCTGGTGGCAAAATAAAGGACTGTAACAAATCAAGAAAAAAACCTTAAATTTACTTTGTCTAAAAATTGTCGGATATGAATATAGGATATTGTAACTCTGACTTGACGGGGCGACCGAGCGACCAATAATCGGTCGCTCGGTCGAACATATATCGGTCTAGTTGTATGGCGTCGCTTGATCGCAACTCTATACAAACAGGAATCATTTTTTAAATGTTAACATATGATAGTTGCCCCTTATTAGGGGTTTTCTGGAAAGTATACCAGTCGATCTTCTGTACTCTTTCGAGCATTGTTGCACAATAATTAAATAGAGAATTACATAGTACATATTGAGAGGTATATATTAATCATATAAGTAGTATTATAGTATATATTAATCAAAAACAGCTAAAACATGCAATTTGTAATGTACTCAGGACACGTGTTTTTACTGTACTCTATAGTTCATTTCGATTAAAAATATATGCAGGCTTTTCTCCAGCCAAATTAATTAAAGAGTTAATGAAATTGAAACATTTATTACGTTTTGTGAAAAAACATTCTTCACGGATATAGCTGATTTTCATTCTATACCCATCATTATTTATAGATTATTACACTAGTAAACAGCAATACTGTATAATCTGATCAGTAGCACGACCACGTGACCTGCCTGCCACTATCAGCGACCCTTTGTGCCCGCCGACATCTGAAAGAGGCCTATACAGCAGTTGATTTTGATGATTATGTTAATGATAAAATATAAAAGGACTATATAAAATGAAAATAATCAATCTTACTACACACAAAAGTCGTGCGATACTTTTTCTACCATTTTATTTATTTTCACTATTCTTCCGGTCACGCGATCGACATCATTCACTTCGTAGACACCTTGAACGTTCCTCTGTTTGGTCAGACGGAAAATTTGACGAATGAGAGATAAAATAGGTTTCGGCAAATAGGTTTGATCGATTGAGAGTTGAAGTAGATCGCTTCTGTCAATATCAACAAACAGTACAATTGCTATCTATTCTTTTGGTAATTGTACGCTATAAGATACTAGAAGATATTCGAAAACAGAGTAATTATTTTTTTTATAGTAGCAGGTATAAAAGTAGCATATAAACTGCTAGTAGTAGCAGTTTATAGTAGTAGTACCCGCAACACCAGGTATTGTGACGTATTTCTTTTTTCAATATCATTCAAAACTAAACATAAATAATAATAATAATAAAGAATGTTCAAAATGTAATTGAGTACTTTATAAATAATGAAAACTAACTGTTCCGTGTCTTTATTCGTATCAACTTGAGAAGTTTAAATGAATGTCTCGTTTAAGACTTTAGAGTTTCTAAAGTCGATACTACTTTTTGATGCATGCGAAGGAGCTAATAAATGGCTATTCGCAAAAATTCGTTTCACATCACGACCCGTGGTCACACCACTTTGACCCACCGGTGGAACCACGGGTAATTTTATTTCCCCGTGGATCCACTGCACTGGAGCATGAATAAAATATCGTATCACCGATTAGAGTCGACGCAACTAGCACATTAATCGATTGAATTTTTAATGGATTGACTAATAGATTAAAATTTTAATCGGAAAATTAATCCAGCGAGTAAATAAATGAAGCAACACGTGACAAGGGTGCGCCATTAAAATTTAATTGAATTATGTCGCCGGCAATACGTTGTGGTAGTTGACGTGAATTGCAAGTATGCAAGCTTTCTTACTGTTTACGTGAAGATGTCGCACTGATCTCTTCGTACACTGTACACCAAGGGCCGTTAAAAACCCAACTCGCTTGGCAAACAACTCCCAACCAAATGAGCCAAATGGGTCGTCAAAGCGACGCATTATAACCTCGGGTAGCGAAAGAGTCGTGCCAGGAAATTAGCAAGTTGATATTCTTTTGTTTGTCTTCACTAAACTTGAACGCAATCTTCGCTAAAATCTAGCTTACTATCCTATTAGAATAAATAGTATTATGATTTTTAAATAGTTTTAGAATTTTTTTAAACAGAATAAATGAAATGAAGCATGGTCACGTCATATGCAGTGATATGCAGGTT
The DNA here is from genome assembly GCA_914767545.1 of Sesia apiformis. NCBI lineage: Eukaryota > Metazoa > Arthropoda > Insecta > Lepidoptera > Sesiidae > Sesia > Sesia apiformis. The sequence continues at coordinate 6,975,550 of OU611968.1, forward strand.
ATTATTTTTTTATGACATGAGTATATCTGCATATATTGCTGCTTACCTTTGAATACAGAAATTGAAATAAGAGAAAGATAGATCTCCACAGTCTCTTTTGCCTCCTATCTCCGTCTTTACTTCACCCTTCCCGACCATTATCTTCCCTTCAGGAGGATACGAACGGCTCCAGCTTTCTTACTCAATGAGGAAACACAGCGACACTTCTGGAGTGTACCACTGGCGCTATTCATACGAATAAATGTGGTATCAAACGACCACTGTCATCCATATCACGCTTCCTAAAGACTTACCTAACATTCTGATTGATTAATTATAAGACAGTGAAATCACGTGAAGTTTATAATTTGTAAATGACTGATCGCTGTGTAGTATTTTGGGTTATCTTTCTCTATCTTTATAAATTCGTATGTAAGGGCAACATCTACGGAGCCAATTTTGTTGAGGTTTTCGCTGCTGTATAGCGATTTTGTCTAGGATTCTTTGTATCGTGGTACCTCCTAAACAAATATGAATACAAATTACCCGAATTTTGTATTAATTTGTCTTTAAACAAATGTTTGCGTAGCCTGGAATTAAACTCAATTATTTTTTTGCAGCCGCTACTAGGGCTGCCACCTGCGGAATACCCTAAACCCGGAGATCAATGGGATAAAAGAGACTAAACAGAATTTTTAATAAAATTAATTGTAAAAACTTATAACATATGATGAGATATTTTTTTTTAATTATCCATGTTTATTTATCATAATATGGACACAATTAATTAATTATCGTAATAATAAATAATATAATATGTACATAAATATTAAATGAGATAATATTAAATTACGAATAATAATTAACACGAGATAAACTTATACACACAGCGACGCTTTAAATTGTACTTTTGCATTTGTCACATCAATAATTTTCAGAAGAATTCAAATTAGTATTAATATTTATTAGAGTCAGTTTCAAAGTCACACTTCTTATTTTTCTGAGATTTTTGAACTGAGCTGCATTGCCCGGAGGTTTACTATGTTAACCCGTAGGTCCGGACCTACAGGTCTACGGACCTTGAAAGCATCCTTCAAACCCGAAGAGTCAAAGGTGACAGCCCTAAGCACTACCATTAAGCTAATTAGTCACTAAAGCAATGGAATTACAATTCAATTTTCTTTCTCAAATGCAACGGACACAATTGGAACTACATTTTAGGAGAATTCAAAGTATATTGTTAATTGAGTTGTAGCACATAAGTACCTGCTCAATAAGTCATCCACAGGTGTGGCACTAAGTGGTTTCAATCAACATAACATACTGAAGCACCTTAGTGTCATATTGCTCATATTGCTATGCTAAGTAATGTAGTCGGCCACCGGCGTAACTACATTTTCATATTAATGTACTTCGTATCTCGTGAAATTGCTGGAGCTGCCTCTGAGGGGGAGCGAAGTGGAACTTGCTACAAATACAATTTGTTGCTTCAACACCAACGCGAACATTCGATGAACGAATGAATGAGTGGATGGATGCCCCATTTTTAGGAGCATTCATTTTCAAACAATAATTTGTCTTTTGACACGGTGCACTTTTTTAAATTCTGTAATATTTTAGGGACGCGGTGTGCATGGAGCAGTGTTATCCAAAGTTAATAATTTGTAGTAGAAGATTCACTTTGCTTCTTGTGTCCACCAGACGTCTTCCTTCGACTCGGTCTACCGAATGTTAAACTGTACGTTTAAATGTTGTAGTGATTTTAAGGGAATACAGACCTACGACCTCAAAACAGTCTTATTTCCTCCAAAATCTAAATGCGATACATTCTGTTAAACAAAAGATAAAAGATAACACGCGGGAACATAATTTACTATAAAGAGATGGTTACTCTGAAAAAAGACGAAATTTGAGATTAAACAGAGCTAACCATACTTAACATACTTACCTTACATACTTACCATACTTAGGATACTTAACATACTTACCTTACGATACTTACCATACTTACGATACTTAACATACTTACCTTACGATACTTACCATACTTACGATACTTAACATAAATGCAATGAATACATCATATGCGGATGAATTTCTTAATTGTATTTTTCCACCTTAATAATCTAATAATGAGAAGAGAAATAAATTAATTTCAGCTACCGTTTACCGTCCACTGCTGGAAATGGATATCCTCACGCACATTGTCTTGTGCAGGAGGGATGTAGAGCCTTAAAACGTCACGCTATCCAAGCGGGTTGGCGAATCCACTCTTTTAGAGATGGTGTAGTTCTTCAGAGCTTCTTGTAGCGGCTTTCTTAATCGCCTTTCACGACATCCACGGTAAGAGATGGGTTGGAATATCTAAAGCCGGCCGACACCACACATAATGACTGAATATAACATAATTGTCATAAATACAATAAGGGTATTTTATTAAAGAGGCCTGTCCAGTGGTTTTATAGTGATCGAAATCGCGATACTTAATACCATGTACGTAATATCACGTCTCAGAGTGCACCATAATGCTTGAATTAAATTTAAATAATATCTTTGCATAAGCCATTTGAGGTAGAATCTTTCTAAGGAGTTAACGAAGGAGGCTTAATTACATTTGCTTTAGTCATGCAAATGTATTTTTTTAAACAGATGCATTTTCAACAATTATTTATTTTTAACGTAAAAGATCGTGAAATATATGTTTTTAATTAGATTTAACGTACTAAGTGACATATTAGTATGTATTACACTATTTTTGTAGGATTTTATATACTTAGTAGTCAGTAGACGAAATATCAACGATTCCCTTATTTCTTGATAAGTTTTAAAAATTGCTCCAGTTAATTTAAGTCCAAAACAAAATATAAAGTTGCAAGCTGCACAACGGCTTCCGGCCACAGCCGTGTCAATGTTAATTTCACAGTTGTTTAAACACCGCAAAACGTAAATATTGTATCATAGTGGTTCTCAAACTACGGACTATTAACGCGACTAGAACTTGTCCTTACTAACGAGCCACTCTGCATTTACCCCCTGCAGTTTACGAAGACAAAGAATATTTGAAACAGAAATCTATTAGTTCAACTAATTTTGTTAAGATAAGGCCATCTTGTGGGGTGACGTTTTTCAAGGTGGTGTCTAAAACAGTAATCAGTGTAAGTGCAAAATCGAATAATAATAATAATTTTCTTTATTGTATAGATTAACAGACGAATTAGCAAACAGAGCAATGTAAACAGAAAACAATAGGTGGTCTAATTGCAATTATGCAATCACTTCCAGACAACATGCGACAGGGAAATGTGATTTGAAAAGTAGACGAATTTAGCAGTTATCTGGGAAACAAGGCCAAATTGGCCTCCATTAAGCTCGGTGTGCTGAACAGAGCAACGCCTAATGCTTTACAAAGCTCAAATTAGGCCCCATATTTCCATATGCACGTGCTCATATCTCTGGACACGTGCACCAAAATATCAATTCAACCCATTTGATTTCATCCAACGCGCTATTTGAATTGTCGACGACCACAATCTCATAGGATGAAGTGGGAAATGCAGTACATTTTACTGCAGTCTTCTGTGAGAGGGTAACGCGGTTAGTCGAGTGCACCCATTGGCTGTGGGATTGTAGCGTGCACCCCCCCCCCCCAAACTGTGGTCACGAGCTGACTTCCCTCATTTATATTAATTACATAGAGTGAAAAAAACTAATTAAACTTACTTAACTAAACTTATTTAACAGCTCGTATGATATATCATAAAAGTTTAAAATCTTAAAAGTTATATTTATCTCAAAAATATACTGAGAGAAAAGTGAGAAATCACTTAGAAATATTTCAGTCATGATTACTATTTTAAAGAAACTAGATATGTGTCACATCTAGTATCTACTTTAATTCACCTCATTGTGTGGTCAGGCAAAGAGCTCCAAGTGCCGGAGTGCATAGCTGTTTACGTTGTCATTTACTTTGCAAAGTGCATTAAATACCATTTGAATTATGCTAAGTTGATACTGTCGCATTTGCAATTTTTCTATAGAAAGCAACTCTTGGGAAAATAGGTCATTAGGTATGCAAATTTTATTTATAAAAGATATTCTTTGTGGTTGAAAAACAAAAAAAAAGGAAATTCTATTAACAACATTTCCGAATGTCACTTCTTAACTTTTAGAGCCGGAAAAAAAATATTTTCCATGGGATACAAAATATCGTCAAAAATTAAAGGATTCATACAACTATCTATTTTATCTTACTGCCTTATAAAAATTTCCATTTTTTTAAAAAATACATGTGTATTAGATAATTCGAGAGCTACTGAACATAGACCGCTATATTAAACTGTAACGTGCCTGCCCTAGAGTGCTTGTATAACATATCAAGTATGTATTCTCAAATCGATGACCTCGATGCTTCATGTCGCTTTTCAGGTACATTATTTCCCACGCAACTATAACTTTCATGAACATTTAAATACAAATATTCTGAATCTAGTGTTAGTGCGCCACTCGTAAATAGTGAATAGAGAAAGTGCGCCATAAAGTTTCCGGCCTGATAAAGAAAAAGAACACTCAAGTTCATGAAACTATTTTTATTGTTTAATATAGTCTCCGTCTATTTGAACACAATTTTCGGTTTGTTTAATTAGCATTTCTATCACAGTATTATAATAGTCAGAAGTTCTGTCACCAAAATGGGCGGTCACTTCATCGTCAGTGGAAATCTTCTATCCCTTAAGTCCGCCTTAAGTTTTGAGAACTAACAGCAATCACTGGGATCCAAGTCAGGAGTATAGGATGGCGAATTTCCATGAAGTCACACTTTGAAACAGCAGCTTTAACAACTGCGGCAGTGTGGATGGGTGCATTGTCATGGAGAAACCGCACCCTTTTGCTTAGTTTTCCACGACGTTTCTGCTTGACTGCTTCTCGTAATTGCTCTATAAGGTTATTAGCTTGTAGTCACCGTAGTATTACGTTCCTTTATGTCTATAAGCAATATTCCATCACAATCATAGAATATAGAAGCCATAATCTTTTTGGACAGACGACCTCATAAAGGTTGCGGGCACCCGCTGGATGCAGGTCGCTGCCGATAGGTCTAAATGGCGGACAATGGGGGAGGCCTATGTCCAGCAGTGGACGTCCAAGGGCTGAGAAGAAGAAGAAGAAGAATCTTTTTGGTGGACCTAGTCACCTTTGCCTTTCTAGGCAATGCCTCACCAGAACGACGGCACTCCATCGACTCCCCTTTGGTAAGGGGATCAGAGTAAAGAATTATAGTTTCATTCCCAGTAACAATTGACTCCAAAAAATCGTTTCCGTTTCTCTGAAAGGTCTCCATAAGGTCCTTAGAGCGCGCTACTAGTTCACTTCGCTGCACACTTGAAAGAAGAAGAAGCACGCCCTTCGCACTACCTTTATTCATATGAAGATGTTCATGAAGAATCCTAAGAACTGTAGTTTTTGAACGCCCTGTCCTTCCTGCCGTCTTAGCCGTCGGTCGATCAGAACTTCTTCTTCCACAATTTGATGTTAAGAGTGAGTACCTCAACGGTTCGACCGGAGCGAGGTTCGTCGTCAATGGACTCTCGTCCTAAACGAAATTGCTAATCTTTGATGGTGGAAAACGATGGAGAAGAATCTCCGTACACATTATCCAACCTTTCTTTGATATCGGTCGGGCTAACACCTTCCTTTGTAAGGAACTTAATTACGGAATGATATTCCAATTTGAACATTTTAATGGGGGTTGAACTCTAAAAACTAGACACAAATTAGCAGGATAAATGACTATTACAATTACGTATAATTCTTTTTAGGCATCTAGAAATATGTCAGGCCAGAGAATTTTGGACCTCACTGGTATGTAGCGCACTTATTGCAATTAAGTATTGTATGTGTTTAAGATTACAGAGGTCAGCAACAGCTTAACCTATATCCACGTACACCTCCTCTCGTTCGTCCTGAAACATCAAGGTGGCAAGACTGATACTGTTAGGTTAGATAGACAGCTTTTAAAGACTCATCAATATCTTGAAGTCAAACGAGATACCTCAAAGATTTCTCTGATGTATTGTTGAAAGCCATATCAGAGTAGAACGTGTAAAAAGTATACATAACAATCTTCTTTTTAGTGTCAAAAACGTAAGATTATACTTTTCTCGACAAAAATGTGTTATGTTAATTACTCAATAGTGATTTAATAAAACAATAAAAGTTTACTATTTTCCCTGTCCTCCCATAATCAACAGGTATCTCCTTTTTGTGCAAAATGTGCGTACAGCCTACAATGTCCTACTCGCTCAAAACTTGGGTAGATACTAATAAAACAAATAATGGATAATGGATGCGAGTCACTCAAAGAGCCATGGAACAAGAGATGCTTGATGTCTCTCAGACATACGATTCCCAATTCCCAATACATTTTTCAATTATCCGAACAAAACGAATGGCCACTCTGAATTCGAGATGGGCCGATTACTAAATGAAAGATGGACAGTGAGAGTGACTAAGTGGTGATTCAGAACGGGGCATCGAAATGCTGGAAGATAGTTTGCAAGACGGGTGCCATCGTTCGCTACAAAACAGTAGATAACTCAGGTCATTCCGGTCAGATCACGCGATCAGTTCCTTGTTCTATCTGATCACGGCGAAAGTTTCTGGTCTTATCGCCCGATGAGATGCTTTTACAAAATGAAAATATTTTTGTCCGATCTGATCGCTCGATCCGATGCAATCGCCAAAATAAACGAAATATATTCGTATCTGATCACGTTTCAGTTTTTAACATTTCATAGTGTTGTTTCGTGTTCATCTACAGAATAAATGTAAATATGTGAGATAATCAAACCAGACTATATTTCTTAAATATGCATTCAAAACAATATTTTTTTTAAATTACAATTAATAATTTAAGTGATCAGATAGAACATGAAACTGATCGCGTAGTCAGACCGGAATAACCCCGCCAACATGAGAAGATTTACATTTAGCAGTGGATTATTAAAGGGTAAATAAAGAAATAATTATGTGCGTCAGATTATAAAATCATCCAAACTGCGAAAGTGTACAAATTGCTAACAAATAATCTTAGTTCGCTAGTATTAAAAGGGTTTACATCAAATAATTTTAATTACGTTTTCGTGTTGACAACTGAACTTTATCATTGTGGTGTAATCATTGAAAATGTAATAATTTGCTATTGCTTCTTTTATTAACAACCGTGAGTCTGGTGTCCGTCTTTTAATACGAACTAAGGATGTTTCGAATATTAGTATTCATTTTGGCGAATAATCGCCGATTTTGAAATATTTGCATTCTTAATCATATTCATCAATTTTCTAAAGGAATACCAATGTAATAGTAAAATATCAACGTAAGTACTAAGTAAATGAGATTTGTATAAAAAATCTTTTAAAAATCAACGTTTATTTGAAAGTCAGTTACGTACCTAACTTTATCTACTTTGAACTAAAAATTCTGACTAAGTAACTAACCGCTCCTCCCGTCACAGAAGTGCGGTCCATCCGCATTTCCTCAATACGGAGGTGTCGCGCACTGTTCGGTCCAAAAATTATTTTATACCGCGAACCCGTAGGCTGTGGAACGAACTGCCTCAAGAGGTCTTTCCATTGAGCTACGATATGGGGTTCTTCAAGAGAGCTGTGAATAGGATTTTGCAAGGTCGGCGGCGCGCTCGCATACGCCCTGGTGTTGCAGGTGTCCATGGGCGGCGGTAACACTTACCATCACGTGGGACAGCTTGCTCGTCCGCCCACTAGTCTATAAAAAAAAATGGAACTAAAATTGCATGCGTAATAGTTTAGGTACTATTCCTATTCCTATTTGTATTCGCGAATAGTTTTGCTATTCAAAATATGCTTAATGCCATTTTACGATGTAACTAAATATATCTCTCCCATTTTTTTTTCTTATATAAATTCCAATTACTCAACCCATAAAATTATGTTTTTTTATAAATACTCAATTACATAATACACTTCAGCCCTTCATACTGCTGAAATGAACAACGTAAAAACAGACCTTGGAATTTCTTTGGTCTATCAACAAAACGACCACTTCCATGTGACCCACCCTTCCTCTCCCTCGACTTAATATTATGTACTTTAGAAGGAGAATAGTATGTGGTATCAGGGGTCTATCTAAACTTGACGCTTCGACTTGACCGATAGCAGTGGCCGAATTGATTACATAAGGCGATAGTTACTGATGGCCATATCCATCACCGTTTGTAAACGAACGTGGGAAGAACGCGGCTGTATTTAATCTCTAATGTACAATAAAATAATACGCCATGGTTAAAGGAACATGAACTCTGTCACAATATATTTAGTACCTATAAACGAGGTCAGACTAGAGTCTGGTAAAGAAAATATTCAGGAAAAACGTTACATAACGTTAAGGTTATGCCCCCCTTATATACATATCTTCTATACATATAATAAAATAATAACAAAACCGCGACTGTATATTTAATATTTTTTAAAAAATGTTTGAAAATCTTTTTGTGATTTTTTGTCTGTCTGTCTATCTGTCCGTCTGTCTAAACACGCGTCACGCAAAAACCACTGGACGGATATTAATGAAACTTGGCGTAATTATAACTTATGTGCCGGTCAACATTATAATTGAACGGAACGTTATAGTTGATATGGACAAAAATCAATTATAACCACCAATTATGAAGTTCCCACGGGAATCAAGCTAAGCAAACATACTCTAACGTTTACGCGCACGTAGTCGTGGGAAGGGGAACAGCCAGTTATGTTATAAACATATGAAACATATGTTGGATACAAGTACATAAAAGAAAATTAACTTTGTAAAAAACGAAAACACAATAAGTACCTAATTTCATTTGCTTATTCTGATGAATGTCGATATATTTGAGAAGTAATTTCTTTCTAATTTCTCTTTAATGATCTTTTTATTGTTACCAAATAAGTAGATATAAAATATTATAATATAAATGTAAAAACATAAGTAACTTTTCTTTAAACAAGACGTAGGCGTCGAGGAAAATAATTGAAATGTTAATATACATTATAATAACAACGGAGATTACAAAATCGTCGAGAGATTTCCAATATTTTTTTTCTTTTCAAAACAGAATAAAATCTAAGAATCAAATTATGAGCACCTACTCGTACATTGTTTTATATTGTAGAACACCTACATCGTAATAAAACGTATATATTTATTTTTGGAAGAAAAATAGGACTAAATAAAACGAGCACATTGTATATTTTTATAATCAGACTATCGTGTAGGTACTTCATACTCGTGTCCAATTTAAATGATGGGTATTTGTAGGTCGATAACTGAAAAACGTTCGTTCACTATTTAAACGATTTATACCTAAGGTCATACGACTTTAAACAAAACATCAAATTCAGAAATTAAAAGTGAAATGTGAAATTAAAATTCACAATAAAGGTCTAACGACACTAAACGAAACCACTGAAAGATAGTCTTAACTACACTAGTTCAGTTGTCCAATTCAGTCGACTGAACTATTGGGATTTTTTTCCCCACTAGTTGTTATTCTATACACTAATTTATTTTATATTCTGCAGAACTTTTATTGTATTTACCTATAATAAAATTGTAACAGAGCCACATCCTGTAAATGAAATATTAAAAAAAAATCATTACAGTGTCCACTATGAACGATAGATATATAGATAAAACAAAAACAAGACAAAATAATAACAGTTATTGTAGACACAAAATGCACAAAAGGCGGTCTTATCGCTAAAAGCGATCTCTGCTAGACAACTTTCGGGTAGAGAGAAAATAAATATTTTGATCAAAGGTAAATGTAATTAATATGTGAATACGTGTGATACACGTACATAGCCCAAAGCAACAATTCTCACAATATTTGTCTGTTCATCTGGACACACATCACGCAACAACCGCTGGAGAGATTTTAATGAAACTTGGCGTAGTTATAACTCGTATGCCGCGTAAACATTTTCACCACAGGAATCACTCTAAATTTCATGCGAACTAAGCCGCTGGTACCACTAGGAAGTATTATAGTGTAATAGTATTGGTAGTTTTATTTATACAGTTTTAATATGTGTAGTTAAGATAAAATGTAAATACAACTAAATTTATTATGAAAATGTGCAATGAAAACAGACTTTAAAACAGTCAATTTTCAATTCATTTTTGATAAATCATTATAGCTGTCACTGTCCAGCGGACCTAGGTGTTATAATTTTTGTCTCCTGATTTTCTCTATACACTAATTTCTCAATATACTGAAATATCGCAATCTGAAAAGAGCTGTTAACATCGTGATCAATTATTATTAAAAACAAACTATAATAATAAAACAAACCCATCTCACGATACTACCAGTGTACGTTAGCTTCTTCGTTACACGGGTAAATTAAATTATTCCGAGCGTCTTGCTAACGTAACAAGAGCGCAATCCAGCTTCTAGAGGCCAGATTACAACGAGTAATGTAACCTCTAGGATGCTTTTAGACTGTAAAGGTACGTATACACACAGTAAATCATCATAACTTCAGTATATATCTATCAACTACTCAATATAGACTTCAAAGCCTATTACTACTCGCGGTCTTCTACTCCCCTCGTGCGACCTCAAAACGCCACGCTAGCCAAGCGGCTTGGCGAGTCCACTATTTTAGAGGCGGTGTAGTGCTTGTGGTCAGATTATTTCGTAGTCGCCGTTCACGACACAGATTATTGATTATTGATTACTTGATTATTTTCATATAACTTTTTTGAATCAATATGTGAATATTTGGTGTAAATTGTACAACTTATAAAATATTTATATTTATTTTTAAGTATATATTGTATAATAATTATTTTATTAAATAAATATGCCTAAATAATCTTATTATTTTATTTCAAACTGCGAACGAAATAAATACCCAAAAAAATCAGCACATCCATACAAATCTGAATAGTAAATAACAGTTCTGTTACTTTTGTGGATAAAGAAAACCTTGAGAGAACTAATCGTTGAAGATCAACACCCGGAGAAAACATTGCTCAGTACTGGCATTGAAATTAATTAGATTTAAAGGAGTTTACAAAGTAAAACCCGACTGTTTCCTGTTTTGGAGGGCTCCAAAACAGGAAATAGTAGATAATGTCTGTGGTGCCACAAAACGAAACGGCGACGCATGCTTCCGTTGCGTCGCCGCTTTATATCATACAAAGAGCCCGAAATACTGTCTATCTCACGCAACTTTCCAATATGGCAACGACTATTTAATTTATTTCTTTATTTACCATACAATGGTAATGGTAGACGTGTTAAAGAAACAACGCAAAAGCTGAAAATAGGCTGTTCAGTATCGAGTGTAGAATAACTTATTGTTAATTTCTAGTATATCTTTTATTCTACGCGCAGTTGCATTCTACGAGCGTCACCGGCATACAGAGCGGCGCCCAATCATTAAATATGTACTGAGTATAATGAGCGTTACGAATGATTTAGATGCAATAACAAAACTTTACATGTTTGTAAATTTTGATGTATTTCCTAAAATAACTTTATTTTTCGCCATATTATTCAGTATTGATTTGCAGTTATAGAACTGGGCGTATTTACCCTCTTCTGTTCTAAATTCATAACCAATACATATGAAATTACTCCCTAATTTATTTGGTTTCCTTATAATTTCTAAATAAGATAATGCAGTAAGTAGTAAATAAAATGTTAAATTGTTATAACTTACAGCACTCACACTCACAATCACATGTGCTTTGGCACATTTTTATGTATTTAAATCAGGGTTCGCTAATATATATCAACGGATATATATCAACTGATATTTACCGTCGAAACTAGATGTTTGGGAGATCCCACGTTTTTAAATTGTTATACTGACATAAATAAAAATTATGATCACTACCACTGCCAATGATCCAACACCAAAGATTATAATTGTAATGTAGTTGAATGTTGATTAAGTAGACTGATTATTAATCTCAAAGACTCTAATTTACTCTTATTTTTTGTTTTGTTTCATAATAAGTAAGTCTATTAATCAAACTCAGTGTTTCATTTAACAATTTTAACACATTAAAACTACTTACACAATAGAATTCGCGTCTTTTTTACATACATGATATACGAGTATATCGGATATATGTCAAATATCGGATACTTTGATATTTATTATAAATATCTGATTCTTACGAACCCTGATTTAAATAAGTATTCGTTTGTTTCCTAAATAAAATAAAAATCTATATCTATATGTACCTACATATAATAAAAAAACACTGGACAGATTTAAATCAAACTTGGCATAGTTATAACGTATGTGCGGGTTAATACTTTTTTATCCAGATCCAGATCAATTATAAAGCTCTCACTTGAATCTAACCGCACATACTTTAACGTCTAATCGCACACGGTCGCGATCACTGCTAGTAAAAACACAATAATTCTTCTTCTTCTTCTTCTTCTCAGCCCTTGGACGTCCACTGCTGGACATAGGCCTCCCCCATTGTCCGCCATTTAGACCTATCGGCAGCGACCTGCATCCAGCGGGTGCCCGCAACCTTTATGAGGTCGTCTGTCCATCTAGCAGATGGACGTCCTCGGCTTCGTCCGCCGGTACGTGGTCTCCATTCGAGAACCCGTCTGCCCCATCGGCCATCGGTTCTTCGAGCTATGTGCCCTGCCCACTGCCACTTCAGCTTGCTAACCCGAGAGGCTATGTCGGTGACTTTAGTTCGTCTACGGATCTCCTCATTCCTGATTCGATCACGTAGAGAAACCCCGAGCATAGCCCTCTCCATAGCTCGCTGTGCGACAGTGAGCTTATTTATGAGGCCCATAGTCAGAGACCACGTCTCGGTGCCGTAGGTCATCACTGGCAACACACACTGGTCGAAGACCTTCGTCTTCAAGCACTGAGGTATTTTGGACGAGAAGACGCTGCGTAGCTTCCCGAACGCTGCCCAGCCGAGTTGGATTCGTCGATTGACCTCTTTCTCGAAGTTGGACCTACCTAGTTGGACCGTTTGGCCTAGGCTCGAGCGCAGGTTTGATGACTTCCAGCCTCCCGAACAAGCCGGTTTCCGAAAAGGCTATAGTACCATAGACCACATCCATACGCTGCGGCAAGTTATACAGAAGACCGAGGAGTATAACTTGCCATTATGCTTAGCGTTTGTGGACTATGAGAAAGCCTTTGATTCGATCGAGACTTGGGCAGTGCTACAGTCCCTCCAGCGGTGCCATATTGACTATCGGTATATCGAAGTGTTGAAGTGTTTGTATAACAACGCCACCATGTCAGTCCGAGTACAGGAAGGGAGCACGGAGCCGATTCCATTGCAGAGGGGTGTGAGACAAGGAGATGTCATCTCTCCGAAGCTCTTCACCAATGCGATGGAAGACGCTTTCAAGCTCCTGGAATGGAAAGGACTCGGCATCAACGTTGATGGCGAATGCATCACTCACCTTCGATTTGCCAACGATATCGTGGTCATGGCAGAATCGCTGGAGGATCTTAGCACAATGCTCGGAGACCTCAATCGAGTTTCCCAACAGGTGGGCCTTAAAATGAACATGGACAAGACGAAAATCATGTCGAATGTCCATGTCGTGCCCACCCCAGTTTCAGTCGGGAGCTCGATTCTCGAAGTTGTTGACGAGTACGTCTACAATAATTCATCCCTAACTTATTTAATTTGGGAGCAGTATTCCCTCGTATTGTATACACCGCACTTTGCGCCATGTCACAGTTATGTGTGCAGCGTTCAGCTATTTGCCTTTACTGCAGCATACAGAAGTCTGCCCAGTGTAAGCTCTCCACTAGTGCAGCTCTGTTTAATTTTAACATAGCGCTGCCGTATAACCATCGCTTGTAATTATGGCCTCACCTTTAATTAAATCGGTAGAGATAAATTTTCGTCTAACTCGCGTTGTCTTCTTAGCTGAGGCAATGTAATTGTAGGATTCAAATATGTGTAACTAATGTATTTCATCTTCCTTCGTGAGTTCCAACTTTGCTATTTACATTTGAGTTCTATTAACTTCTATTTATACCTACTGATTAAACTGGGTTAAGGTCGATGACATTTCAAGGGTATCTACGTTACGTGTAGGATAACAATAACCGTAACTTTCAAACTTGGAACATGCGTACCACATAGTAGTTTTAAATAAATAAATAAGTTTATTTAACATTACGACTGTCATTCAAATCGAATTGAACGACACCTAAAATATCTGCTGTCGAAATCTATGAACAAACCTTCATTATGACGACAAAATACGGCATTTTAATTTGTGTACGCTGGTGAATAGGCGCCGAATGCCCCAACAACTGATTTTAAGGTAAAATAATTATAAATTATGTTATTTTTTAATATTTCACTAAAGACTCACTATCTGAGAAACTAGAAACGTTTGCAGAAACCTTGAGAGACTAGAACCTTTTTCAGAAAACTTGAGGAACTAGAATAAGGGCCTTGTTCTCAGATAATGTTACATTATATAAATTTATTCATTTTATTAAATAATGGAGAAAAAGCAGAGAAAGACATACAAAATCGAACATACTATAATTAGTACATATTTTAAGTAAGTATGGTCAATCTCCTTGAGTATTTCTAAAGACATATGCCTATTTACTATTTTCTACACGTAAATAACTTCTCAACACACGCGTACAAGCAAGTATGTTTAAATTAACATGCACTACGAAACTTGTCCGTCGAATCCTGCCCTAAACTAATTAAGTGTAGGGCGGACCCTTTAAAGCTGATTAAAATGAAACAGCCTATACATGTAGCATGTTGTAGGCAATTGTTTTGCTACTAGTAGGGAACTTAAAGTGAATTGTGAACGAAGACAGTCTAAGTGTTTATCCTCAACTCAAATACTTTAGGTTGTAAGTTCAAACCGTGTATTCAGGTAGTTTACTGTAATTTATAGGTGCTTGTATTATTAGTGTATAGAAAATGAATAATTCCACACGTGGGAATAATCCACGGGAGGAGATGGTGTGGTGCTATTCTGCAGCTGATCGACACCACACTGTAACTGGATATAGTAAATATAAGTATAATAATAGAATAATGTGATCTTAAGCTGTATTAAGGCTGCTAGGGCATTTAAAAACTTATCGTACATCATCATGTGAGTGAAATTTCATTGTGCGAGAGGCTAGAATTACGATTGCCAAACTACCTGCCCAGGGCGGTGCGGTGATCAGGGTGTACATTTTTATTAAGAGAGGTCGATATCAAGGTCCAATGATATTTTTATATTCTAAATCGGTTCTGAACGCGTACAATAAATTTATTTGTTTTCCTTTTATTTCTACTCGACGTTTCGGCACGAGTTACACCAGCCGTGGTCACGAGTTGACTGAAAAGGCGGGTAGTCCAGGATGGGAGCTGCAAGCGCATTTGATCTTCACTTAGACACCACTCTAAAAATGTCCGCGTACGTATTCGACGGTAAATCGCAAAGTTTAAATTTGTTAATCATTGGATTCCACGTCGATGACAGTTTATATAGGCAAACCTATATTCCTATATTTGCAATATAGGAATAAAATCGAAATTTTTTGACATGTCCATGGGCCACAATATACGCTTACCCTAGACTTAAAAGTATTTAATAGAAGAAAAAAAGAAAAAAGAATAACGTGTCAGCGTGTTTTTAATCCTATATTGGAACGATTCGGTCCAAGATACCTCACATGCCGCAAACCAATTATTTGTGTTGTAAATAAGGGTCGGTACGGGCCCTTGGGACTGGATTGAGTGACCCTTCATCGAGGTTCCATTTACGAAAATAAAGGTGAATTCACGTGGAGAGGAGCTGAATGATATTGGTGCGCCAAAACTAATGCTTTTTGAGCTTTAACTAAAGAATGGACTAATGCTAATACTATTGGTTCACTTACGTATTTTTAAATCATTAAAAATACTCAAGTTTATACATTGATGTCACATTAAAAGGCATAATAATAATATAATTTATTTGTAATCACAGTTACATATACAACGATCTTAAGTTAATGTTATAGAATCAGTTCCACTATGATTTACCCAAAGGGTGTACAAATCTTCAGTCGTTACAAATTACATACATATGTAATTGTACTACTATGACTACACCTGATGCTACTACGACAGAGTCCTTCACCATCCCAACCCCTTAGTAGTTGTCAGCCTAACCTATGTCCCCGACAGGAATGCCCCTACCCGTTGCTGTCGCCATCGCCGTCCTAGGCACGTCCTAGACGACCCCGACGACCCATTTACCGCTGCCAATGCAGTTCTTACACTACACTCATACACTACACATGTACACCGTCCCCACCAGCGAAGACGAGGACGTCCCCCTCGCTACACCGTCAACACACACCGGCCTTCAGCCACCACTTTTACCAGATATCGCCACGTGCCTGGACGCTTCTCCCCGACTCGCAATCCTGCGGTACCCTCCTAAAGCAACGCCCTAAGCCGGGAACCGTTCCTTCCGCCGGTTTACGGGCGCGGAAGCCCTTAGGATCGTTGCTACACATTTTTGTCTCTGGCCGAAAGCTTTCTAAGCTCGCTCTAAATTATACATGTCCGGCGACTCTTGAAAGGCCATTAAGGCCACAAGAATTTAGCCAATCCGAAAAAAATACCTCTACATTACATTAATGTCATATTAATCTTAGGCAAAATAATAAACATTCAAACAGAAACAACCAAAAAATAATAGATAACATTACAACATCAGTGATAATATTAATGTTTGTGATGACCTACCTACCTTGCCGAAAAGATAAACAAGCTGAAGTGATAGTGGTCTAATCATATGATGATAAAACTGGCAACCGCTCGAGTAAACGAATACTCGATACTGGTAAGCGCAGTGTGAGACGTTCCCCGGTCACGTGGACCGATGACCTGAAAAGGTGGCGGGTAGCGACTGAGCCGGGAGGGTGAATGACCCCATTGTGACGCACCTTGAGAGGCGTATGTCTTGCCGTAGAAGGATATAATTTGATAAAGGCTGATGAAGAGCTACAATAGTTATGGGGTGATGTTTACTCTAGACTCTGATGCGTGGGGTGGTGAGTTAAAATCCCGATCTATACACAAGGAAACTCTTTTTGTTTATTGGTAGTGTAAATATCATTGGCAGCCTTTCCTTGATTAATTAAAGATTACATTGAAATCACTCACATTTTCTGACACCACATCTTATAGTAACAACCAAGCGCTTGAGTCTGAATTTAATTTTTTTTGAGTTTAGGCTAAAATAACTAAAAGGAGTCTTAGCTTTTTGCCTTAGCAAAAAGCTCAGACTCCTTTAGTCTTTAGCTAAGCCTTTTTTAGAAAATTTTAAAGTACCGTGAGCGAAGCCTTTAAAAATAACTGGCCTTCAAGGCCAGGTTTTTTATGTTTACAGCTTTCGAGATGTTATAATACAAGGCAAGTTTTTAAATTAGTTATTTATTATGCAGTTTTTCGCTCCGTTAACTACTCACCCAATTCATTTCCAATAAACTTCTGTATATAGACTCTGTGCGTGCGTTGTTACCCTAACTGTGTTTCACGAATACATTATAACAGGTTAAAGATAGTTTTATAGAGGTTAAACAGTTTCAGTATTCCGCTGGCGGCGGCGTTCCGAAGGTGTGAATGATTGTAGTCCACAATTATCAAATTAATGTTTCCTACTTTAATTTTTGGAATACATATTTTAATATATATAGAGTTATTGTTGAAACAGAGGTACAGAAAATTTTAGTTTACACAAAAGTATGTACGAGAAATTAAGCACATTTTTTGTAGAAAGAAGTTACGAGACGAGCAGATCCACCTAGTGTTAAGTGGATACTGCCGCCCATGGACGTAGAAAAAATATTTATGAAAGTATTAAGCGTGCATTTATATAGTGTATGGTGTTGTACTTTAGATATATCTCTGAGTGTGGATGTGGGAATTGAGTAATTTTATTTAATAATAAAATAAGACTTTAGATACGGTTCGCTGATCAATGTGTCTATGACAATCACTCTTACAAACATTCGCGAACATATCACGCGTAGGTATTTGAAAACGCGCGCAACTACATGAACAAATTGTATCATTCCGTGTAGACTGTACAAACACATCAGATACAGTAATAATATCAAATAATTCCTTATTCTCCCAAGCATAGCTCTTATTGAACATACCCAAATGTTCCTTTTGCTCACGCGCTACTTATTTGATAGTTTTAGGCTTCATAGGTTTAGCAATTTACCAATTAACAAAGCCTTTCTGGAATAGTCTGAGCCTCGTTGAAAGGCTAGATTACTGAGATTAGTAGCCGTTTGTGCTGCGACATTATTTATTGGTAGTGTTAATATATAGTCTCTCATCACCGAGAGCAGACGATAGCCAAGCGATAACAACTCACATTGGAGGTCCCCTATACGATCAATTATATTGTGCAATTTCACACAATTTTTTTGATCGTTTAGACAGTGTATTGAAAGTCATTTGAATATAAGGCGCGATTGAACAATAGATAGGTAGATAAAACTTTTTATTGCACAGCAAAACAAAATAGGACAGTAACAAACATTGAAACACATGAAATGCATAATAGGCGGCTTTGTCGCTAATCTCTCTCAGACCATCTGAGCCATCTCTGACAAAAACCTTTGGGTAGAGATGAAATAAATATTTTAATCGCGTGTAATTTTAAGGGGCCATACATTCGTCATACACGCGACAATGTACACGAGGAGGCCAATGTCCAACAGTGGATACTGAAAGATGACATCATTGTAAAATTTTAATGTAGGTCTTGGAACTGCCATCGTGAGGCTTGAGTTCAATTTCACGGTGACAATTTTTAAATAAGATTTTTATTTATTATTTTTATCTCAGCTGTGAAGGAAAACATAGTGATGAGACCCTGTATGTTACAGAATTAAAATAAACGAGCGATCTTGTATACCAATCCACACTGGGCCCGCGTGGTGTATGATCCGAAACCCATTGGTAATGTACTTTGGAAGGCCTGGCCTTAGTTGTAATTTTCGGGCAGATGATAGATACACTCCATTCCTACATAATTGAGAGGCATTTTTCACATTCCCTGACTAGCGTCGCCTACTTTCTTGTGTCTTAATCGAAGACTATTTCTATAATATTGTGCATATTTTAGCGTTCATATTACGCGTCGGTTCCTTTCTCATTAACTTGAGAAAAAAAGAAAATTGCAAAACATTAGCCCCTCGGGGAGACAGTAAACGAAAAGAATTTGGAATTTAAAGGGCTCTTGTGAAAAAATCTTTAAAATGTACGACATACATTATAGTACGAGTTCCGTCGATAACCAAGTAAATTAACCTATTGAACTGTTGAGAACACTTACACAAAATTGATTATACATTCCGAATGTAACAGAAAGTCATTAAAAAACACTTCTTATATTTGATAGTACCTATAGTTTTCTTATTTTTTACACCGAACAAAGTTACAAAACAACATTTTTTACGAGTAGGTACATTTTTGATATTTTGTAACAAACTATTAAAAAAAGTTAGACATTGTAGTGAAATTTAAAACTTTGATTAACAATATATATATAGAGGTAGTATATTTATATACATTAACATACTGTATATCGTGTATTAATACATATCTATCAATCTACCTATCTAGATAGACGTCTTATTTATAATTTATTAGACGTCTCTCTATCTAACAATGTTTTTATTTTGAGTTTACAAATTTGTAAATAGTAAATATTTACATGCCGTTTTTAAGTAACTGAATCAGGCAGACTTTCATCTTTAAAAAACTTGTAATACCTTGTTCAAAGGCAATATAAAGATGCATTTATTTATTATAAATAAGGGGAGAGAGAGAGAATTAACAAGTAGAGAGTAGAATTAAAAAAACGTTAAATAGTAGTTCTTGAAAAGTGATCCGGACGGAGCGGACCGATGGCAAAGGAAACTTCATTAATGGAATTTTCGATTCAAAAGAACCCTAAAAATGTTATAACAAAATAAATTCCTTGTGAAGCTTAGAATGTCATGGAGCGAATACACAGGTAGAGCAATAAATACAAAGGTAAGCCGGCTAAAGCGTTTTCAATGAGTAAATTTGTATTTTAATCTCGCGCGGCGAGACGGGAACCGTTTAGGGATGCGACCATAGTGAATAAGCTGGCAGTTTCGTAATTATTCTGCTTTCAGGTAGAGTTTAGAAAAACTGGGTATAGCAGAAATCAATATGTTATATAAATTTAAGCAGTCCGAGTTAAAATTCAAGTACAATGAAATTAAATATTAATAATTATTTATTATTAATTTATCATTAATATATAAAACTGTTTTATAAATAAAATATTTTAGATATAAAAAAAATCCGCAAACAAGCGTTACTTTGCAAATATTCATTCTGTCTAATTGATCTCATCAGTATTTATTAATTAATATAAAATGTAAAAACATGGGCAGTCGGAATAGTGCCGAGCCAGCCAAATAGGTAGATTTCGCTATTTTCGGATCGATTTAGAAAAAAAATATCCCACAAAATGAACATATAACATGACATGGGATGACATGGGATGACATGGCATGATATGGCATGACATGACATAATACATAACATAATTTGTTTTCTGGAGTTTTAACAATAATACTGCCGTCCAAGAGAAAAATACCGTATGTACGATTTTTTTAAAGTGAAGTTTTATATTAATACGCATACTTCAAGTAATTTCTAAAAATGTGCCATATAAAAAACTTGACATGTGACATTTTGTACATATGGTACTTTTTCTTTGGACGGCAGAATCGATATTTATTTAGAATTTTTGAAAAGTTTAATTGAAAGTTTCAAAATATCCCTAGAAGCATTTTTGTCGCTATTTCTTGCTGAATTCGCGCTCTATCTAAGCCTGCTTGGTGTTGACTTAAATCCTTTTGAATATTTTAATTTAGCCGCTTTAACAGGGGTAATATTTCGTGTAAAGCGTATTTAATTTCGTCCAAATCTCTTCATATGCCGAACGAATATATTGACGGTATATAGGCCATATGTATTTAAGTAGCTGTTCTCCAAGGCTATGTTTGCTAGAAATTAAATTTGAAAAAATATACTTTGTGTTACTAGTAGTTTTGTTTTAAAGTTTGACAAACAAAGCTTGACATAAAGTTATATCAAAATTGAATATTAAAATAAGTTGATTTTTTCTTTTAATTTGAATTTAATTACTTGTTTGCAATGTGAGTTACAACGATGGTAAGTACATATATTCAGATTGTCACATTTGCCAGTAGTGGCGTGCAAGATTACATAAGACACAACAGATATAAAACAAATTCTTACAAAAATACACTTAAAATCTACACTTAATGCAAAATATAAATTATTATAGTAGTAACAATGTCAAAAATGGAAAATGTAGTAGCAAGAAGACAATACGATTCAGAACCCCTTCATTTTAGTGCCGGGTCTCCAAAGTAAGACAAGCTGCGACGCGTGCTTGCAGCTGACTTTCATTAAGCTCATACGGTACCCAATTTACGAGCTTCATCACTTTCCCGATTTGACGCAAACGAATCAATATTGTTTTGTCACTTACACCGGAGACTGCTGCTAACTCAGACCCAGGGCCGTCTTTACCAGGGGGTGCAAGGGGTGCGGTGCACCCCGGGCGCTCACCTTTTAAAGGTAATGAAAAAATATAACGCTATAGTAAACAATTACACAATAGGATATTTGACTGTCATAGGATACACAATAGGATATTTGACTGTCATAGGATACACAATAGGATATTTGACTGTCATAGGATACACAATAGGATGTTTGACTGTCTTAGGATACACTCCCGCACCCCGGCGCAGAATAGACTTAAGACGGCCCTGCTCAGACCATTACCTGAATCCGCTTCCACTATTGCTTTCAATTCGTAATTATCGACTTTAGTCTCCGGTCGTCCACGGAGCTTGGTTCTTGGGTCGAAATTTTCAGAACGGAACCGAACAAACCCAAAACGCGCACTGTGTTCGTTTGCTGTGTTTGCTCCATAAATATCGTTGATATTGCGTGCCGTCTGTGCTGCGCTGCGTTGCTGTCACGACGGAATTCATATTCGAAAATAACGCGTTTTTATAACTTTTCCATGGTCGCAAACACATCGATATCTAAGCAAAAAGTTTTATGACGAAGAAACAAATGAATGACTGATTTTGAAAAATAATCTCATAGCTTTAAATTGAAATTAATTTGAATTTGGAATTCCAAGCCAAACGCAAGATAACTACGTTCAAAATGGCCACTATGAACAAACGGCAATTTCATAGGTACATCTGACTTTCTTCAAGTCGTCAATCCACCTCCCACTCTACGAAACCACACTAAAAAAACAAACCCAATTTTAAAGAATTTTGCTAATTCATTAGGAAATTATTACATATATGGATGAACGAATACTAATTCGTACACATTCTACTATGTATTAATTTTACGAGTTTGTATGAAATATAGAAGAAAGTGTCAAAGCTCAACAACTCCCCCCTCCCTACACAATATAATGAGCCCGACGGGAGTGATACATCGCACCGAATTGTGATTGCAAATATTAATGAATTGTCGCGATGTTGCGAGTTAAACGCGAGCGTATTTAAATATTTCACAAAGTATCGCGATTTGCACTTTTTTAATATGGTTGGTAAATACGAGTTCATTGTGTAGTTTAGTCCAATAGGGTCAATCATTCAAATGCAGGTCAGATTAGGCATCGTAACTGTTGTAGTCTATGATTTGTTTGTCTATTAAAAATACTTTTAGTCTATGTCCTTCCCTTTCCGGCCCCTCTCGTGTCATGACTATAAACGATGTAAGACGTGACGAAATAAAATGTGATAATAAAACTATTAAAAAGTCTTAATCAAGAACCCAAACAGAACCCCAAACATGGTGTCAGAACTGGTCTCAGCAAGTCTTCGGATCAGTAAGTCTTTAAATTAAGAATAAAATGTCCGACAAAGCATTCGTCACGCAAATTAAGTCGTTGTCCATACAAAATGGCGACAACGCTTCCGAGAAATGGAAAAAATGGAAATTGCGATTCGAAATTTTCGCAGACGCTAACGAAACAGCAAAATTTCCACAAGCCAAGCAAACTGCAATATTATTAAATGCAATTGGCGACGATGGCATCGAAATATTTAATAGTTTTAACGTAGACAGGACAAAAACGAATGTCGACGAAATTTTGAAATTATTTGACGAAAAATTCAGCCCGCATGCAAATGTAACAGTAGAAAGATTTAACTTTTTCACGCGATACCAAAAACATGACGAATCGTTAGATGAATACTTAACAACATTAAATAATTTAGCAGCCACGTGTGAATTTCAAAACCTTAAAGACGCACTCATCAAAGACATGCTAGTAATTGGTATAAAAAACACACATATCAAGGAAAAACTTTTGCAAGAAGAAAAATTAACAACGGAAATTGCCATAAAAATAGCTAAAAGTCTGGAATTGTCACAAGAAAGATCAAACAAATTGAGTCAAGACACAAAAACTATTAAAGAAACTGTCCAAATAGCAAAGTCATCGTCAACTGTCCAAAGAAATCGGTCAAGTCAGAGAAACTACCATGCGTACAGAAATCAATCAACGGATCGATACTGCAGAAATAAATCGCCCAAAAATAAAAACTGTACAAAATGTGGTCAAATTCATAAATATAAGTGTCCAGCAGAAGGCAAGACATGCAATAACTGCAAAAAGAAAAATCACTTCGCCAAATATTGTTTTTACAGAAAATCGGAAAATATGTCTGATCATTTTGTCATAAACTCAATTGATAAAAGTAACCTTAAGACTAAAGATTGGCAAATAAATGTTTGTTGCAATAATTATAAACTCAAATGTCAAATTGATACAGGTGCAGACACAAATATCATCAGCAGGAAAGTATTAGATAAAATTATGAGCAGCACGCACTCGAAAATCAACATTTTTAGAACAAATAATAAAATCTTTTCTTTTTCAGGACAATTAGTGCCAAATTTAGGTACTTGTTTACTTAATTGTGAATTTGAAAATGGATTATCGACAAAACTTTACTTTGTTGTGGTTGAATGTGATTGTAATACAATTATTGGTTGGGATTCATGTGAGAAACTGGGTATTGTCAAAAGAGTATTCGGAATTCAAGAAAGGTCAGTACAAGAAATTCTTTCTAAATATGCAAAAACATTCGAAGGTCTTGGTTGTCTACCATATAAAGCTCATCTAGACATTGATAGTTGTATACCACCTAAAGTTTGTCCCGTTCGTAGAATACCTTATACTTTAGAAGATCGTCTTAAAGACGAATTGAAGAGTATGGAACAACTTAAAGTCATAGAAAAAGTAGAAAAGCCAACAAAATGGGTGAATTCTATTGTCTTAGTCGAAAAACCTAACGGAAGGTTAAGAATTTGTCTCGACCCTAGAAACCTAAATGAAGCAATCAAGAGACCTCACTACCCTTACCCTACATTTGATGATTTAAGATCTAAAGTTGCCGGTGCATCAATTTTTTCAAAATTAGATGCTAGTTCAGGTTATTGGGCTATAGGTTTAGACCCTGAGAGTAGTGATCTCTGTACTTTTAATACACCTTACGGTAGATATAAGTTTCTGAGATTGCCTTATGGAATTAACTCTAGTGGTGAAATTTTCCATAGGACTATGAACGAATTGTTCGGTGATTTGTCAGGTATAATAATTTTTGTGGACGACATCCTTGTTTATGGAGCCAATATAGAAGAACACAATAAAAGACTTGAATTACTATTCAAACGTGCTTCTGAAGTCAATCTAAAATTTAATAAGTCTAAATGTCAATTCGGTATGTCTGAAATCCGCTATGTGGGTCATATTTTTAATAAAAATGGTGTGTCACCTGATCAGTCAAAAATAGAAGCCATTTCAAAAATGTCAAGTCCATCTAATGTCAAAGAATTACAAAGATTTCTAGGCATGATAAACTATTTAGGTTCTTACATACAAAATCTAGCAGAAGAAACTTCTCTTCTGAGAGAATTGCTAAAAAAGCAAAATAAATGGCAATGGTTAGACCAACATGAACAACAGTTCAGAAAATTAAAGTCATTACTATGTCAGTCACCCGTATTAGTCCATTATGATATAAAAAAATCTATAAGATTGTCTGTCGACGCATCCCAAAATGCAGTCGGTGCTGTAATCTTACATGATAAGCATCCAATAGCATATGCCTCAAAGTCATTAAATAAAAGTCAAATTAACTATGCTCAAATAGAAAAAGAACTTTACGCTATAGTATTCGGATGTAAGAAATTTCATCAATACTTGTATGGCAAACCAATTTATGTCGAAACAGACCATCAACCATTAGTCACTCTATTCAAAAAACCTTTAGGAGAAGTTCCTACAAGATTGCAAAGAATGATGATAACATTACAAGCTTATCACTTAATTGTCTCATACACAAAAGGCTCAGAGATGTATATCTCAGATACCTTGTCTCGATCACCAGTCAAAGAAACTAACTTAAATCAAGAATTAGTCAGTCTAGAAGACTTAGATTCGAATATTGATATTCATATTAATTTATTGACATCTAATTTAGCAATTTCGCCTGAAAAACTTGACAAAATTTTAAGTCATACTAGTCAAGATTTAATTTCTCAAAAACTTAAAGAATATTATAAAAATGGATGGCCCCATTGTAAAGAACGTTGCGACAAATTGGTATTACCTTATTGGAATATCAAAGAAGAAATTCATGTGATAAATGAAATAATTTTCAAAAATAACTCTGTCATCATACCTATGTCAATGAGATCAGAAATATTAAACATTTTACATGAAGGTCACCAAGGTATAGAAAAAACTAAAAACTTAGCTAGACAAGTAGTCTATTGGCCTAACATCTGTCAGGATATTGAGAATAAAGTCAGACAATGCGAAACATGTGCAATTTATTCTTCAAATAAAACAAAACAACCAATGCTGTCTCATGAACAACCTTTATTTCCCTGGCAAAAATTAGCAACAGATTTATTTGAATACAAAGGTAATAAATATTTATTAGTGGTCGATTATTACTCTAACTACATAGAAATCGCAAACTTAAAGAAAGATAGTAGAACGTCTAATGTCATAACACACTTAAAGTCTATTTTTGCATGTCACGATATTCCGATGCAATTAGTCTCTGATGGAGGTCCACCGTACAACTCCACAGAATTTAAAGACTTCTTACAGGAATGGGATATAGAACATATCGTTTCAAGTCCTCATTTTCCAAGATCAAATGGGCTAGCAGAAGTTTCAGTTAGAGTAGTGAAAAATATACTAAGAAAAAGCAATGAATCGGGATCTGATCCATACATCGGATTGTTGCAATACAGAAATACACCTAGAGGTAATCTTAATTCGCCTGCACAGCTTTTAATGTCTAGAAATTTACGATCAAAACTGCCTAACCAGATAAAAAACTTAAGACCTAAAATTGTTAAGCATTCAGAACACTCAGAAAAGAAAGAAAGCAACTTATTAAGGACTAGAGCATATTATAATAAAAATTGCAAAACCTACCCAGAGTTTCACATAAATGACCAGATTTATTTTAAGAAAAATCCAAGAGATATTATATGGACAAAAGGTATTATTGTGTCTAAAACAAAATATCCAAGATCATTCATTGTCAAAGATCTTAATAATGTAACTTATCGTAGAAATAGTCATCATATTCGCTTCAATTATAAGTCATGTAAGCAAAACTCAAGTCATAATTATGTCTCAAAGTCTAAACAAAAGAAAGTTAAGTTTTGTGAACCTAGTTCAAGTCTACAAACTTATAATGTTGTAAATCCAAGTCAAGAGATTCATAAGTCGGAGTCAGAATCTTTTAAAAAGTCAAAAATTGTAAATGAAGAGGATGATAGTTGTGTATTTATCTTCTTTCATGAGTCAAGTCCAACTTCTAAGTCACAGAGTGAAGATTCTGAATCATTCTTATCGGTAGAATCAGGTCTGGAGTCAGAAAATGTATTAAAATCTCCAATATTTGTCAATGTCGACGAAAGTGTAATGTCTTCCTCGAAGGGTAATAACGACGCTAGTATAGCTGAAAAACAATGCACTGATGGAAAATACAGTTCGAGAGGTAGATTATTAAAGAAAACACAGAAATTTGATTTGTAAAATTAATGTAATTGACGACTATAAACAATTTGTGTACAATTAGTAATAGGAATTAATATAGTAAAATAATTCAGTCTGGACATGCATATAATCACTAATTCACTTTTATTCAATTTAATTTTATTGTTTTACAGTAATTTGTCATTTAATATTGTATTGTTTTAATAACGAAACTTGTTGAAAAATATGGTTATAATTTATGTCACGGTGTCAATGTCATTCCAAACGTCAATGTAAAACCAATGTGTTAAATAATATTTTTTCTTTAGAAAAAAGGGCATGTTGTAGTCTATGATTTGTTTGTCTATTAAAAATACTTTTAGTCTATGTCCTTCCCTTTCCGGCCCCTCTCGTGTCATGACTATAAACGATGTAAGACGTGACGAAATAAAATGTGATAATAAAACTATTAAAAAGTCTTAATCAAGAACCCAAACAGAACCCCAAACAGTAACTACGTCAACAGCCTAGCAAAATATGAATTCGTTATTTGAAATATAGAATAAAATACAATATTAGGTAGTCGGATTAGTTTGCGGCCTTTTCATAGCAAAAATAATAACGACTATTTTGGATTACTTAAATATTTATTATACGAAATATTGTCCATTTAATTCGACTATCTTTCGCTATTTTTCTGGCAGAGCCATTATCCCATCGCCATTAAATTGTTGGGGTTTCTGAGCGAAAAACTGATTTAAATAGTTTACACAGGCTTCTCTTGAATGTAATTTTTGTCCATTTAGAGAATTTTGTAAAGACCGGAATAAATGATAATCCGAAGGTGCTATATCTGGACTGTATGTAGGATGAAACCATACAGTATAACTGTATGGACCTGTATCGACAGACCAATTTTTTTGCAGTAGTTTTAGATAAAGCATCTTCTACGTAAACACCACATATCTCTGTTCGAGCACTCTTTCGAGCATTCATACGCTTGTCGAAAATAAATTGGAAAATATTTTCTCCTTAGTAACTTCCATTTTAAAAAATATGAAAAATGCCGTTACAAGAGACTCAACTGTCAAATGTATCACTTTCCCCGCAGTGATAAGTGTTGCCAGAAATATAGAATGCTAAAGTCATACTATACTAACTATACAATACAAACTATAGCAATTGATATACTAGTAGTTACACCTTACGTATAATTAAGTCAGCTGACATTCTCCGCACCAAACACATCTTATATGGATGCACATAAACATACACACATAAACAGAGAAAAAGATTAAAATACACACAAACGCACACACACTCACAGGAACATAAGTATAGGAATAAACAGGCATTCCTATAATTTAATATTTGTAAGTATGCACATTACTATAATTCCTTTAATTTTGCAAATATTATTGGTGGGACGTGTAAATAGTTCTTCCAGTGCGGGGATTTTAATCGTAAATCTAAGTAAATGTTTCTTCCTAGTGCAGTCGCGGGCGGTGAGGTTAGGGTACGCAGTCTCTAATAAAATAATCGCTACAACCAAATACACCCTGACTCACTTAACAGAAGATACGATGCAGATTCACCTCAGGAAGCGAGCTTTGACGCTATGCTAGCGATGGAGACGGGCCTTAATTTTTTTTTATAAAATGTCAGACGAGCTGGCGGGACACATGATGGTAAGTGGTCACCGCCTCCCATGGACACCTGCAACACCAAGGGGCTTGCGGGTGCGTTGCCGATCTTGAACAACCCTGGTCACAGCTCTTTTAAAGAGCTCCATATCGTAGCGTGACGGTGCTTAATTTTTGTCTTAATTTTATAGCTTTGTTATTAAATTAATTACTATGTTTTTTTTCTTCATATATGGCAATGGTGCAATTAGCGCATTCTATCAGTGTCAAGTTTTCTTCGTAATAAACAATTTCAAAATCTAAAACGTATCCTATCAATATACAGTCCCGTCGAAGTAAGTTAGAAGTCGCTCAGTAAAAGTAAATTGATAATAGGTTTATTGAGGATCGAAGAGGACTTCTTGAAAGAATACGAAAAATGCAATCCCACGCTTTTATTTGATTATCACAAACACCACGCACGAAAAACTCTGAAGTTTAATCAACTATCACTATTAAACCACAAACGACTAACAATTTTTACAATAATCAAACAAAAACTCAACTTCACTACTCCAGTTCCCGCCAAAAGGTCCCTTATTTTAGTTACTATGGTAACGTAATATTATGTTGCTATCTTATTGGTATATAAGACAGTGTTGCCTTATAACGTGAACACATTCTCCATGCAGGAAACGCTGGATGACGCCTCAATAAGAAAGCGAGCACAGAGTATACGGTTTGCTGCGTATATTATTATTTTACAATAGAGAGCGTACGCGTCACCAATTATTATCAATTACTGATAATCATTAAGAAAAGTAAATCAGTATAATTTGGTATATTTAATATATAATTGGTATAGTATAATTTGGTACTAATATTATAAAAAGAGTCTATTCATTTTTTGTTTATACATAATTTTGAGTTTATCTCTTATGTAATATGTAAGAAAAATGCATTTTTTTTCATTTTTAGGAATCTTAACTAATGGGCATAGGCTTTATTTGGATTCTCTATTTAATAATAGAGTAATAATTTAATAGAGTCTATTACTTCGTTTTGTCACCTTAGCAAAGCTAGGGAGAATCGCTAGTTAAGCATTTATAATCAAATTAAAAGCCTTATTGCAAATTTAAAAGCCTTATTTAACTTTACTCATTACTTAAATAAAATAAAATCAGAATAATAATCGTGATCCAGCCTGATTCTCCGTCATACTATATATTAAAATTATCGCTTTAAATTGACTGCTAACAAAGAAACCGCTGCTTTGTAATTCATACAACCGGAAGATTGTTAGGTTCATTAATTATGAATCCTCCATTATTTTTACTGCCTTTTCAACACAAAAGAATACAGACAAATCTTTTGTGGAGAAACATTGCTTATTAACTCAAAGTATTTTTATATGGAATGATGGTAATAGATGAAGCAACCACCGGTTGCCGGGGTTGCTTCATCCGGTTAGCAACCGGTTAGCAACCTACCGGTTGCTATGGGCTAAGAATATCTACGACAAATGCCAATTTTAGTCAATATATATAATTTGTTTCAATAATATAGAACCCTGAGTACAAACTAGGGTTGCTAGAGATATGATATTTCGGATCCGGATACGGATATGGTTTTACCGGTTTCGGTTACGGTACGGTTACCGGTTTCGATTATATGAAATAATTTCGAAAATTGTTGCGGATAAGGTTTCGGTTATGGATATGTTTTTAATGAACATTTATAGAGAAATATATCATAGACTGAAAGAAAAAAAATAAAACCAAATAGGCATTTATAATCACAGTCACTGCTATGATCAAAATAATTGTATAGAAAATACCACCAAGGTATACGAGTATATTAAGGCTTATAACAAAAGTAGGTATAAAATTCACCTTATTGATTCACTAACACACGCCAACAATTACATGATTCTCGGAGGGGAAGAGTGCACGCTGCAATCCAACAGCCGCTGGGCGCACTGGACTGACCTCGTTACCCCTCTCTCATAGAAGACTACCTTGAAATGTACTGCATTTCCCACTTTATCATATTCCCCAATGTATGTACGTGTTTCGGTAGTGAGTGAGATATGCCAGTGCCCATTAACATCCTATCCCTTCCCACGTCCCCAACTCTTTCTCCAAATCCATTCTTTCATCAACAGAGGCAGGCAGCGCATCCGGGGGCGTGCCAAAGTTTATCATTTTTGGACTAATATTGGCATGTATCGCGGATGTCTATGGACGACAGTATCCACTTACCACCAGGTGGACTGTATGCACGTTTGCCATCTTCTTTCTATAAAAAAAAAAATACATATCTAATTGTAGGTACATATTTTTTACACGAAATTGTAGTAATTAGTATAATTATTTATTACAAACTATTTATTCAGACTGTAACAAAAAATTAACGAAACATCTATCAAAATGAATGCATACAGCAAGAATTTGTCAAAATTTGTATTGTTTCAACTTTCTTCCCACAGGCAACTAAAAAAAAATATTTGTAATAAAGTCCGAAACTTTTATTTCGTATTCGGCTTCGGTTTCGAATATGTTTCTTTTTCAGATATCTGATAGTTTCGGTTACACTTACGGAACTCCATAACATCCCTAGTACAAACAGTGATAGCGTTGGAGCTCGGTTTAAGCGGTGGTAGCCTAGAGGTGTAATCCGTCAGTTCAAATTCTCGGTCCGTAACACTGAGTTTATACTTAAGTGCGGATTTTCAAAAGTTGTCACTAGCTCGGCGGTGAGAGAAAAACATTGGGAGTAAACTCGAAGGAAATAAAGGAAATAAAAAAATCTGGAATATGTATACCCCCATTCTGCACCGGGCCCGCGTGGTGAATTGCGACCCGAAACACCACAGGAATTTAGTAGGGGTCGAACTTTAAAGGCTAATTAATACAATTACAATCTAGAATCCTGAGTGAAACACTAATATACACTGTGTCCATTACGTTTTCGATAAGGGTATTGTATCATTACAAACAGAATGTTATAGTCATTTATTCTTTAATAATAAATGGATTTATTTTTTTCAAACAAACTAATTCAATATTGCTGCTGTTTCCATTCTAACAAAATGTGGTAATTACGCTTAAATACTTTCCAATATTCACACAGAAACGAAATAGTTACATAATTATATGAATGTGTCATCGCACATATGGACCATTAAATATTTTTAATTTTGATAATATTTTTTATTTGGTATGTGGATAGTGTGTGGATTCCCAAGATAAATCTAAGGCGGAGAATTTATTGTTTTTGAAACACATTTAAATATGCAGTAAGTGCAGTAACTGCACTCGATTGTAGAGTTTATTTAAACTGTTTACATGCTACAAAGAGAGCGTTACGGCGTAGCAGTTACGTAGACTACGGCGTAGCACTTAAACAACACTGTTATTCAATTTCCTTATAGACAGAAGGTTGTAAGGTTCTATAAATATTAACACAATTACATGCAATATGTCTACTATAGCTACGTTACTATGAGTAAGTAACCATAGAATTGACCAATTGAGGGCTAGAACAAATACAAACTCCTTTTGTAGTTCAATATCAACTTATTCAATAGGTGTCTAGATGCGGCCGACCGCAAATACAAGGCTGTAATACAAATCTGCATTTTCAGTTACAGCAACGAAAGTGAATGCTAAAGCCACTATAATAACTCGTTTACGAACACAAAAAGGTTTTATTCATGCGAATGCTCTGTTAGGCAATGTTATATTCGTGAAGATATCTAAGTCAATAAATTCTCACGTTATTATAAGTGAATACTCTATTTTGGACGGTGGCCTTAGAACATCACATTGGTAATATTTATATTTATTTATTTATAATATTAAAAATTAACAATTTATAATACATTGGAATAAATACAAAACAAATTGTGTGATGTACAAAACGATTGTGATTGAAGGTAGTTGCAGGAACAACACGACTTTTATTTGCTCTGTGTTTTGAATTTGTTTGTGATTAATATAAGTGCCTAATAACATCTAAAACTTAGTTTTTATGGCTTAACGAAGTGACTTATCTGTCGGCTTGTTTCAATTGTTTCGAAGTATTGTTTCAATTTTGAAAGTGGGATGTTAGTGAAATACGAAATCGACGTTTTTCGCGTATATTAAAGTTATCCAAGATGGCCCATTGTTTGAAGTGTAAGAGGACTGTACCTAAAGTGGACGATAAAAACCCAAAAATTACGTGCCACGGTTGTGAAAGGCAAATTTGTGTTAAGTGTAGTAGATTGTGCGCCACTGAGTTAAGAGTCATCATACTACAATCTTCGATATTAAAATACCTATGCCCAGATTGCACACTGGGAGTGCGCGAATTGCCGGCTCTGAGACGGTAAGTGTCAGAGATGAAGCACCAAATCGAGGCCTTGGGAACTCAGCCTTGGGCCCCAGTTATAGGAATTACCTGCCCACTCGCCAACTGCACCCGTTCAGTCAGTTTACGTACTCATGCCAACTATTTCGGCTATGGTACGGGGACCCAAGGGACACATGAGGATTCGTGCTCTATTAGATTCGGGGGCCCAAGGCTGCATTGTGTCATCTTGGTTGGCGAGACAGTTAGGCTTACGCATTCACACCGGTACCTACAATGTGCG
Organism: Sesia apiformis; assembly: GCA_914767545.1. Taxonomy (NCBI): domain Eukaryota; kingdom Metazoa; phylum Arthropoda; class Insecta; order Lepidoptera; family Sesiidae; genus Sesia; species Sesia apiformis. The sequence continues at coordinate 7,008,971 of OU611968.1, forward strand.
AGGTATTGGTAAGGTGCAGGTGCGTGTGATCGGTCACACACAATTTAATTGTACACCTGCCACCTCGTCTCACCCGGAGATTGAGGCTCCGGCAATTGTGTTGGATGAGATGATTGGTGATTTGCCACAGCAAGAATTACCGTCTGCTGTGTTGAGTTTGGTGACGGGTTTGGACTTAGCAGACCCTGACTTCCACACCCCAGGCCCGATTGATCTCCTGATTGGAGCGGATGTCCTTGGAAGATTATTGTGTGGACCTAAGCGGGTTTTACAGCGAGATGGTTTAGTCGCTGTCCCGACATCATTCGGATTTGTAATTATGGGTCCAGTGTCAGCAACTGCCAATTCTCAAGAGTTTAATGATGTAGCTGTAGGTTCAGTTCTCTCTGATGCGGTTAAGAGATTTTGGGAAATGTTCATTGTCCCTCCACGGATTTTGTGACGCATCCAAGCGTGGATATGCGGCCGTGGTGTACTTACGCACGGTAAGTACCACAGGGGAGACAAAAATTCATTTAGTTATGTCGAAGAGCAAGGTTGCCCCTATTCGGACTCGACATACAATTCCGAAGTTGGAATTATGTGGTGCGACGCTGCTTGCCCGCTTATTGAATCACGTGTGCTCTACGCTCGGGCGTAGTGTAGACATTGGAACAGTTTTCGCCTGGACTGACAGTCAGATCGTTCTGTGTTGGTTGAAAACTTCGGTGCACACGTTAGAAACCTTTATAGCTAATCGAGTATCACAAATCCAAGCTTCGGAGACGGTTTTAATTTGGAGACATGTCCCAGGGGAGTTGAATCCGGCTGATTGTGCTTCTCGTGGCTTAGATGCGCCGGATCTGGATCACCACCATTTGTGGTGGGGGCCCCAGTGGTTGTTACATCCTGAAGTGGATTGGCCACGTTACCAGTGCTTGGTTACTCCTCCCCTCATTGGTTTGCTCACATCCAGTGTCTTGACTGAGCCACTCGAGGGCACCGATTTTCTGCTCGATCGCTACAGTTCCTTGTCCAAATTACTTGGCGTGACTGCCTGGATACAGCGCTTCGTTCATAACGCTCGACATCCGGAGGAAAAACGGTTGTCTCCTGTTCTCACGCCAGAAGAACGCCAAATGGCCCTACTGCATTGGATTCGCGTAGTGCAGACGAAACATTTCGCCTTAGAACTTGAGACGCTCCGGAGTGGCCGACCTAAACTCAAGGGAGCCGTTGCAAGGCTCAACCCCTTTATTGACGCTGAGGGATATATCCGTGTTGGTGGTAGATTGTGTCACGCCAATTTGTCTTTTGGGGCTCGTCATCCATTGTTGTTGCCCAAGGATGGGCCCTTAGTGCGTTTGTTGGTGACTGACCGGCATATAACAAATTCTCACGCTGGCTGCAATGCTCTGTTAGCCATCTTGCAGCGTGAATTTTGGATTTTGTCAGCCAGACGGACCGTCCGTGGCATAATTTTTCGTTGCCTGCCTTGCTATCAATTGAAGGCAGCAACGCTGCAGCCCATGATGGGAAACTTGCCTGCAGATCGGGTCACGGGGACCAGACCCTTTGTCGGAGTTCGCACCGATTTTGCCGGGCCGTTCATGGTCAAGACGTCGCGACTTCGAAATGCGAAGATAGAGAAAGCGTATTTGTGCGTCTTTGTGTGTCTGTCAACCAAGGCTGTTCACCTGGAAGTAGTTTCGGCTCTCAGTACGGAGGCGATTGTTGCCACCTTTAGTAGATTTATTAGCCGCCGCGGACTTCCAGCGTTAATTCGATCTGATTGCGGAACCAACTATCGGGGTACTGACCACTACCTTAAGGATTTATATAAGTTTTTAGAGTCTAACCAGGTAGACCTTGGAATGTCCCTATCTTGTCGGGGCATCACCTGGCAGTTTAGTCCTCCTAGCTGCCCCCATTGGGGAGGTATCTTTGAAGCAGCCGTGAAATCAGCCAAAACTCACCTAAGGCGCGTTATCGGAGAAACGATATTAACGTTTGAGGAACTTGTAACGGTATTTTGTAAAATTGAGGCCGTCCTCAACTCGCGCCCTTTGTGTCCGCTCTCGTCAGATCCGAATGACTTAGAGGCTCTAACTCCAGGTCATTTCTTGATAGGACAGCCACTTAACGCCCTGCCGGAGTACCCCTTTACAGGGGTGGCTTCTAATCGTTTGTCGCACTTTGAATTGTTGCAACAATTGTCCCAGAGTTTTTGGAAACGTTGGTCCCTGGAGTATTTGCACATTTTGCAACAGCGCGTTAAGTGGACTGATAAGACCCACCCACCAGGCATCGGTGACCTGGTTTTAATCAAGGACGCTAATTTACCGCCGTTGTTTTGGCGCCGGGGCCGCATTATTAATTTGTTTCGCGGAGCGGATGGAATACCCCGGGTTACGGAGGTCCTTGTGGGTGGCTCAATACTGAAAAGAGCGGTCACATCTCTCTCCCGCCTCCCCGTGGAGTAGCATGTAGACTTCTTCTGCATGGGACGGGGGTTTGTTCGGTATTGTTCGGGTATTGCGGGGTGAGGGGTGAATTCACGTGCTGCGCGGGCGCGGATCGCCCATTAGTTAGTTTGTGACCCTTCGGCGACTCGGGTCGGCCAGTGATCCTTGTGCGATACGATCGCAATTTGTTGTTGTGCAAGTAGGCTGCACATTATTGGGAGACCTTGGGGCACGCGAGTGGCCATAGTTGCATAATAAGTGTATTATGCAGTGATGTGAAACAGTGAAAACAGTGATCGACGACCTTGCAACGGCGCTATTAAGCGCATCCCTGTTCAGCAGTTCCGGGGGCCCCCAGGAAGATCGAGAGTGAGTGGCCGTATCCGAATTATCCGCCAACCTACACTCGTCCTCCAAGAATTTTAGTAAATTCCCGAATTTGGGCAAATATGTTGCGCTGTCACCACCGTACTTATATTCAAACCGGGCCCTTAGCTCCGGAGACAGCTTACCCAACACAATGTGGACTAAAAGAAATGACCAACTATCCACTGGCAAATCAAGTTTACTTAAGGTATTCACCGCCCCCAACAACGGGTTTAACAATTCTAACCTTAATGAGGAAACCCGGGTGACCTTAGGTAGTGCCAGGATCAGTGCCACATGTGTGTCCGCCAAACGTCTCACGTTCTGATAACGTCGGAACAACAGCGTGTGTGCTGTGACATAATTTTCATTGTTAACATCCAAATGTTGGATGAGGCTGCTGGGTTCTCCCCGAAGAATGGAGCGTAGATAAGCCATCTTTTGGCTATTAGTTAAATCCTCCCTGGAGTCTACCAGGCTATCGAACAGATTTACGAAGCCGATCCACTGTTCGAGCCTTCCGTCAAAATGTGGGAGATCCAAATTGGGAAGCCTACTCAACAACGCCGGAGGGGTTGCCTTCCCCTGCCCAGAACTCGACGGCAGACCTTCAGTCTCGTCCGAAAGGGAGACTGCCCTTTCAGTGATCGAATCAGCTAACTCATAGCACTGGTTCACGTCAGCCTCGATCCTATCAACAACCTCAGGGTCCAGATCCGGCGAAAGCTCGGTAAATTTCGCGTAATGTTGGCCTAACTTATCTATCCGAGCCGGTAAATCCTGATACCTTTTTATCAGGGCACCATGACGATCGGGTCGGTCAATCAAAGTAGCCGCCGAAGCCAACCATCGGAGTATCGCCTTAATATTTCCACTAATGGACAATGCTGACATGATTGCGTCCCTAAATGTAATAACAGGTGTACAACAAACAAATAAAAATAATATACAATATTCAGGTTTAAGGTAGTGGCCTAACAAACAAACAGGCCTCACCTACTAATTCAATTATTATCAATTGCCGAGAGCAACAATTATCGATAATACAAGAAAAAAAAAAAATATTATATGGGTACTAATTGCCTAACTAAAAAACGGATCAACTACCAACGCGTCTTAGTAAATAGTAGCAAATAATAATAGTCATAATATTATAAATGACTGTACGGTTACTAACAATTCATAGGTATACAGACGGAAAACATATAAGTACAACCTTCGTCTGAGTACCGTTGTAGTATTTCTACAAAAAAAACAAAATTTATTGTGGGCACAAAATAAGTAAAGAGAAAATCATGTGCAATACAATATTCCAATACGTAACATCCACACCAAAATCGACACCAATACACGAGAAGGATTAAAGATAATCAAAACAAAATTTCATTTAAAATACCACGTGGTCTATACCTATCCGTCTCAGGTAACCCAAATAGACAACAAAAACACGTAAACTAAATGTTTAAATCACAACCCAATTGATAACATAAATAATTATTAATTTGAAGGTAGACCCGAACAATAGGTAAAGGCCAGTCACTAACAAAGGAATGTGAACCAAAATTACCCACCATAAAAATGTTACAACATTAATTTGTTCTTTAAGTTTAACATTTCGAATATTTCACAATAACAAAGTAATTTAAGATTAAACTCTTAAAAAACGGGTAGACCTTGGAATATGATGCTATTGACAAAATAATAATTTAACTTATGCTTATGTTTCACTTTTAATAGAAGGTCCATATGGCCTAACCACGCTCTGCTACCAATGTTTTCGATGTAGCAGGAGCGTGGACCCAATATACGCAAGGCCCTCAACACGTGAAGTTACAATTATTACGAACAAATATTGAATAATGACAAAACAAAAAAAAGGAAAGGTTGATGACGGTATCAACCACGCTCTGCTACCAATGTTTTATCCGCGATACGCGGAGTCAAAAGTCTGATGAACAGGGATGCGCTTAATAGCGCCGTTGCAAGGTCGTCGATCACTATTTTCACTATCACTGCCATACACCGAACACTTATTATCCAACTATGGCCACTCGCGTACCCTAAGGTCTCCCAAAATGTGCAGCCTACTTGCACAACAACAAATTGCGATCGTATCGCACAAGGATCACTGGCCGACCCGAGTCGCCGAAGGGTCACAAACTAACTAATGGGCGATCCGCGCCCGCGCAGCACGTGAATTCACCCCTCACCCCGCAATACCCGAACAATACCGAACAGAACATTTCTAACAAAAGAAAATATAATAATGAATGAACAACATGATTTCATTCCAGTACGGTCAACAGTAACAAATTTACTTGAATGTGTTGATATGTGGACTAAAACTGGGACATACGACAACTAACAGACGTCATCTATCTGGACTATGAAAAAGCCTTCGACCGAGTGCCTATAAGAAGACTTGTTTCTAAATTAGAACACTTTGGAATCCGTGGCAAACTTCTTTTTTGTTTTTGTTTTTAAAATGTCTTTATTAATATAATAATATACATAAGTTTAAAACCCAGTGTCAACCCCTAGGCTAAACTAACATAACAAGGAACATGTTTGTCAGACTACAACGCCTATTACAAACTAATAACTATATACATGCTTAATATTATTAACATAAATTATAATTAGCTAATCTAAGGGAACGATAACAATAATAAATAACCATTATGCAGTCTTTAGAGCTATTCCAATAGAAACATATTCCAAACCCCACATAGTGGGGTTCCGCAAGGATCTGTGCTTGGACCTATCCTCTTTGGAATTTTTCTGACCGACCTGAGGCAGTGTGTACAGTCTCAACTATCGCTTTTTGCAGATGATATAAAAATAATGGGCAACAGGCACATAGTCCACGATGTTATCCAAAACGACCTTGACAGTATTCACCAATGGACCCAAGACTGGTTAATAACTCTAAATGAAAATAAAAGCGCAGTACTACACATTGGCAATAAAAATCCCAAAATGAAATACTACATCAACAAAAACCAACTAGAAGTTGTGGAGTGCCAGAAAGATCTTGGAGTACACATCACATCGAATCTAAAATGGCAAACCCATATTATTGAACTGTTTCAAAAATAGACTGGACTATCATTTAAAAAAGTGCAACAAAACAATGTACACGCATCAGCTTAAAACTGCTAGTGTATCGGAAATAATAATAATAATAATAAATCCGTAAGTCGGTTTATCTGTGAATTTAAGTTAATTAATGGGTTTAGTTACTTTTAACTAAATAAGAAAGCGGTGACAGCTTAGGGGACACCCATTTTGATTCACATTGGCGAAGTCGCTAGTTCGTACCCGGCCACAACTAAAGATTCTACTTACAAATATGTTTTTTTTTCAAGACATGGAGGTAAAGGAAACATAGTAAATAAACTCGAGTGCCAGAGAATTGAAATAAATCACTCTACCATTCATTTATTCACCGAATTACCACATGTGTAATATACAACGATCCACACTGCGCCTGCGTTGTGGATTAAAATCTGAAATTTACCTAATGATTGTAAAGGGCTCGTATTCTAAAATAAGACTTTACAGGCTAATATCAACTAAATAATATAAAAAAATAATCAAATACGGAAATCCTAAATCCATTCCTAAATCTCCAAAGGCAAGCAGAGCATCCGCGGATGTGTCAACGTTTGTCATTCTGGACTGATGTTGACATATATCTCGGATGTCTATGGGCAACAGTATCAGATGGACTGTACAGTCTGGCAGCTTCTTTCCATAAACAAAATATATAGACAAAACATGTAGTTAAAATATTTTTGTAAAAATAAAACGCAACTCAATGTATTTTAGAACAATAGTAGACTGTTCTAAAATTCTTGCGAGATTCTAGCGAGGATCCTTGACCTAATACAGCTCAAAGTAAAAATAAAGCTTATGATTTCGATATAACCCTATTTATTATTTTTGTACACTATTTGAAAGAAAACATAATCCAAAAATGTTCTTTGCTACTAAAACCGATGCGCTGCTATGGACACAAATCTTATTTGAGGCTTTCGTTTTTTTCTATGAAATGTGTACGAAAAAGAGCTCGCCGAATAGATAGAAGCACGAAATACATGTTTGGTAGCACTGTAGAGATGAACACTCAGTAGAAAATTACAGTACTCTTCTCAAAATTACGTCGGATTCAGTATTTTCAAAGTCTAAGAATCTTACTGATTGGGATTTTTCTTGTATTATCATGTCCTATGGTATTGTAATTTATGAATTACATATTCCATTGTATTTTTTTCTTCCCATTGTACAAAGAATCCACTATTAAATCTCCAAAGATAAACAACGCCTCTAAGGACATGCCAACTGTTTTACTGTTTTACTGTGGTCATATTTTACTCATACATCGCTGTCCGTGTGGTATAAACCGGCTTTAGAATACCACCACGCCATCTCTTCCCGTGGGTCTCATAAAAGGCCAATAAGGTACAGCAAAAGGCTACCACAAGCCCTGAGGAACTATACCACCTCTAAAAGAGTGGACTCGCCAACCCACTTGGCCAATGTGGCGTTTTGATGTATATATCTCTCGTGCAAGACAATGTTCACGACCAGGCCCATATCAAATAGTGTACGAAAAAAAGGCTGGTCACGATTTTTATCACAGAGGTTTATAAGAAAGTACTGCATCCTCTTATAGTAAGATGGACTGCTTACTCTTTTCCTTTATTTTTATATATGGCAATAGTGCAATTAGCACATTATGCCAGTGTCAACTTTTCTTCGTAATAAACTATTTCAAAGTCTAAAACGTATCCTGTCAACGTCCAGTCCCGTCGAAGTAAGTCAGGAGTCGCTCAGGAAATTGATAGTAGGTTTACTGAGGATGGAACTGAGGACGGAAGAGGACTTCTTGGAAGCCACGAAAAACGCAGTCGTATGCTTTTATTAAATTATCACAAACATTACGCACAAAAAACACTGAAGTTTAAAATAAACTCATTAAACCACAAAACGTGTACACAATTTTTACAATTAATCAAACAAAAAATCAAACTTCACTTCTTGAGTTCTCGTCAAAAAGTCCGACTGCTTACTCGACTGCCTTCTTTCTACAAAAAGTCTATGAAAATGATGGTATTAAATAGGTTTGTATTAGAACGAGCAGCAAAAATCCTAAATGGGCAGCAAAACATAATCAACAAAACAAACTATATTTGAATAATAACTGGAATATATAAATATAGGAGGGGGAGGGCGCACTCTCTCACAGAAGACTATTTTGAAATGTACTGCATTTCCCACTTTATTTTATTCCTCAATATATGGTACATACGTGTTCGGTGTTTCGTGTTTCGGTGAGTGAGATATGTCAGAGCCCATTCCCATCCCACACTATCCTATCACTTCCCCTTTTCCCAATCCTTCCTCTAAATCCATTCCTACATCTTCAAAGGCAGGCAACGCATCCGGAGGCGTGCCAAGATTAGTCATTGTGGACTGAAGTTGGCATTTACCGTGGATGTCCGTCGGCGACAGTATCAACTTACCACCAGGTGTACCGCATGCTCGTCTAAGGCGTCTAGCTCGTCGAAATAAATTATTTTAAATTAGGTAGTAAAAATGTGATCAGAAAGTCGACGGAGCGCCGCTTCACGGGACTCCCGCTTCTTTCTTACCACGAGATTAGCAAAACATAATTAACTCACCTTTAAGTTTGCTTCCAATGATTTGCTACTATTTTCTACTCCTTGTTTAATTATTTCTCTAATAAATACATTTATGTGCATGCCATAAACTTTTTATACTGTTCCTTATTTATATGATGTGGAAGGGTCCCAATTGCCGACGTGTCGAACCCTCTTTGCGGACCAATTGACGTCGGCTACGTAAACGAAATTCAAATAAAAGATCCAATAGTTTCTTGTTGTCACTAGATATTGGCTAGTCGGTTAGCTCCCTTTTAGAAGCAGATAGGAAAATCCACAGCCAGGCATACTTTAAAATTACTTTGATTTCGTAGTTCAAGACCGCTGAAGACAGAATGACGTCAAAATGACTGAATACAAAAGTCTGAGCATGAAGCATGAGAATAAATTAATATACATGATCTTTGACTAAGTTATGTCCAAGGTACATGACCTTTTCTCTTAAATAGTTAAACTAGTTAACTATTACTAGTTTAGAGATATACCTGTAGAAATAGATTTGGAGAACGGGATGGGCAAATGTTAAGGGATAGGATGGGAATGGGCTCTGGCACATCTCACTTACTACCGAAACACGAACGTACATTAAGGAAATATGATAAAGTGGCAAATGCAACACATTTCAAGGTAGTCTACTTTTTTTTTTTTATAGATTAGTGGGCGGACGAGCAAGCGGTCCCACGTGATGGTAAGTGTTACCGCCGCCCATGGGCACCTGCAACACCAGGGGGTATGGGTATCCGCTGACCTTGCAAAATCCTATTCACAGCTCTCTTGAAGAACCCCATATCGTAGCTCAATGGAAAGACCTCTTGAGGCAGTTCGTTCCACAGCCTACGGGTTCGCGGTATAAAATAATTTTTGGACCGAACAGTGCGCGACACCTCCGTATCGAGGATGGAACGCACTTCTGTGACGGGAGGTGCGGTTGTAGAAACCCGAGGTGGGAATTATATTAAACAATTCTTCAGAGCATTCCCCATTGTACAGGCGGTAGAACACACAGAGAGACGCAACGTCTCTCCGAATGCTGAGGGATTCTAAACCGCTCGTGAGAGTGGGATCGTCGACAATACGAACAGCACGTCGTTGGATGGAGTTAAATGGGTCCAGTTGGTATTTCGGTGCGCCGGCCCAGAGATGAGAGCAGTACTCCATATGGGGCCTCACCTGAGCTTTGTAGAGCATAAGGAGTTGCCCAGGTTTGAAGTACCGCTTCGCTCTGTTCAGCACACCGAGCTTTTTGGAGGCCATTTTGGCCATTCTGTGAGAGAGGGGTAATGTGGCCAGTCTAGTGCGCCCAGCGTCTGTTGGAATGCAGCGTGCACTCTCCCCCTCCCCTCGATGAGATTACAAAATACCTATTTGCCAAGTTTCAATGTTCAAGTATTTAGAACTCAAACGAAATGTATCAGGGCTATGTTTTGGCGCAAATCCAAGACAGCTGCGTTTTATATTTTAAAAAGCTTAAAATATTGACCCCACCGTCGCTATATATCTATGAAAGTTATGTATTTGTAAAAGAACATCCAACTAATTTTAAGTTGATAGAAATTAGACATCCAAAGCGAAAAAGGAATAAAATTGAATTATCATTCTAATATGACTGCATCATCCTAATATGACATTTTATAAAAGGACTGTATTTGTATTAGTGCCTAAATTATTTAATAAATTACCCGACTCCATAAAGGAACTGACTTGTAGACAATTTAAAATAAAATTAGAATAAATATTAGTGATTTAATTTTATTGTTATTATACTATCGATAAATATTCATTAGATAACATTAATGTATAGAGTCATAATTTTATATTATTATTATTTTTTAGACATGTTCAATATTATATTAGTTTAATTTGTACATCCTGTAATTCAATAAATGTCACATAAATTGTGTGCCGACACTGTGATATCATATATTTATATTTACTACAATATCCACCTGTAACTAACATTAAAGAACTTTGAAGTTTGAATGAAATCGCTTCAACCGTTTCCACGTGATTGAGTAACCAACATCCAAACTTTGGCATTAATAATAATATTTTAGTAGGATTTAAATTAAGAATAACTCACAATTCTGCTAATTAATTTTGTCAACAATTAAATTCCTTAACTCGATATATAGAATCATACCTGTAGGTCAGTAGTATCACATGGACACTAAACCCTCGATCACATACCTGTGAAAAAAGAGAAAGATGTCAAGTTATTTCATACTAATAACTGTAACCTTTAAGAACGTGTCACCTCGCGACACCTCAACGAGAATTGTTGGTAAAGTTGGAAATAATAGGTAAGTCGTATATTGCTGACGACGTCAACATAATCGAACTTGTCTGAAAAAGTTACAGATAAAAGACGTGTAAAGCTTATGTCAAGTCGATTCGTGCAACTTTCAGTGAGGGTGTGTGTGAGAGGCTTGGCCTGCCATTCATAGAAGTTTGGCGAGTACGTCCGAGCTTCCGTTCAGACATAGAAACGTTCGGTTTGACTAAAACTTAATTGATATCGAGCATCTAACGAATCTGCTCTGTTAGACCAGAGCAGAACTCTATTTTTTTGTTTGTATTGTGCAGTAAGTAAGTAAAAATTTAATAAAACAAAAAATAAGTAACTTTTTATCCACATTCATCTCTACCACCACTACCACAGTATCCACTTAGCACCAGGTGTGGATTGTATGCTCGTCTGCCGTCTTATTCCTTAATTAAAAGAATTAAATAAACACATCTGTTATAAGTTATAAGTCAAAAGATATTATTTTTTTAATCCTAAGCTTCTTTAATTATGTTAATCATCCCGAGTATTTAGATGAGTTTGGAATTATTTTGAAAAGGGTTTTGTGGATAGTTTCGGGGAGGTATTAAGATTTTGGGATGATTTTCTATGGGGAGGGGTCTGTTTTGGGATGATCAATTTAAGAGTTTCTTTTACATTTTAGCTTAAACTTAACTTAAATTCTTCTGTCACTGTCCCGTCTATTGGGATAATTTGAAGTTAATAAGATATAGATTAAGACAAATTAGTTTTAGTGCTATTGATGCCCTCCGAATTAGACAGACACATTGATAGTTTATAATGATTTGTAAATTACAAATAACCCTAAACCTAACTCGACATTTTCTTTGTGTACGACTGTACTCTGTCGTTATGAGAATCTGTTGTTACGAGAATCTGTCTGTATGAGAATCAGTCTTTGTGAGAATCTGTCATTATGCAAACAAACCCTTCAGAATACGCCCGCTAGTAATTTACTATGGGAAAGCCTGTGCCCTCTAGTGGAATTCTGTGGAACGCTCTATACTGACATCAAAGATCGTATTATGTATTTCCACTGTATAGACATCGATCTAATGATAGAACTGCAATTAATGCAGCATGAATAAAACCGCAATGCATATTTAACGACCAACCATTACAAAACCACTCCTTAATCGTTCTCCGACATTCAACCCACTTCTAAGCGCTTAATTGATTCTCTGGAGAGACTGTAGCTTAAAGGAATTCACTTTTCTGCGCTCAGCCGATACTGGGTCAAGATAAGCAGCTAGAAAGATTTATGGAGTAGTCATATTGCAACAGTTGTAGTTTTCTCTATTAGAGTTTAGTAATTATATTGTGTCAAAAATAATTGACTAATTAAAATATATTAAATAATTAAATGAATTAAAATGGCATTAGTATAGTATTAAATTATTATTTATTAGTAACGTTCGAGTCTTTAAGGTTCATTAGGTCTCCCTCTCAGCGGTCGAGTGTCGAGCACTAAGCGCCCATATTTTACAACACTAGTTGTGGTAGTGTCACTGTCCGCCCTGTACCCGCCAGTCGTCTCCTGCGCACTTCTATGAGATGTGTACTTCTACTTGATTCATCTCATCAATCAACACAACAGTATGGAAGACGATAGTAGTTTATTTGAACAATCTTCAGAAGATGATGCAACCAACTTTCACATAAATAAATATTGAGGAATAATGTATACCGAAGTTACACGATGAAGAATATGACGCGAGTAAACATAAATTGCTAGTCGATGGTTTCATATTCATACAAACTATACTAGATTATTAATAGTTTGCAGTGAAATTGCAGTTAAACAGTTTATAAGTGTGGTTAACTTGCTCGTTTGCATTCAATTGCAGGAATTTAGTTGTTGCTCGCTTTGAAATTCGATCAAATATTACATCACACAGACATTTTATATAATATTTGACTACTCAGTCAAGAACTCTCTCAAGAACGGCGAATTTGTCATCGTCAAGACCCCATTGTAGAAATGAGACGGGCGTTTCAGTACATTTTAAAACAAAAAAACGCCCCTCTTTACAGTTTGTTAGTACTCGAAGGCCGTCTTACTCATCGTTACTTATTCATTGTTGTAAAAAATAAAAACGTGAGAAATGGGCACTAACTGGATACGTTCTTTGGGGCTCTGTCATTCGTAAAAATGTATCGCTTTTTCAGGTTTCAAACTAAAGAGATGTACATCCCTGTGTAGTTTCAGTAATGAAATAACCGTATTGCTCTGATCTTACGGTCGAAAGTTTAAATGTGTCACTAGAATATCACACCTTTCTTCTACTTATTCGTTGTATAATATTTTTTTAACTTGAATTTTAAATATTTTTTCTTTCACACCAATGGAGCATTTTAAAAAGTCATGTACTTAAAATTATCTTTCTCACTCTGCAGATACAAAATTTAACGCCTAAAATTCCTCTTTATTACAAAAACATTCACCTTTATTATAAAGACAGCGTAAACAACCAATTAAAACGAAGGTAAAAGACAGGTACTGTTTGCAACAAAAAATATGTGAACGCAGAAATCAAATAGACTGTTTCCGACAACAAAAAAAGGAGATATGTTCCTTTGAATTCTAGGTACTACTTTATGCTAATCTTATACGTGTAGTTCTATGAATAAACATTCGTTTGGCATCATATCATACCGTACGAGTATAAGAACAGATAAGATACTAAATAAGGACACACTATCAATTGGACCAATCAATTTTTGTAGGGGGAGAGTGCACGCTGCATTCCCACAGCCACTGTGCGCACTCGACTGACAACAATACCCCTCTCTCACAGAAGACTACCTTGAAATGTACTGCATTTCCTACTTTAACGTATTTCCCCAATGTACGTACGTGTTTCGGTAGTGAGCGAGGTATTCCAGAGCTCATTCCCATCCCATCCTATCCCTCCCCATTTTTCCAACCTTTTCTCCCAATCCATTCCTTAATCTGCAAAGGTGGGCAACGCATCTGGGGTGGCAACGTTTGTCATTCTGGACCGATGTTGGCATGTATCGCGGATGTCTATGGACGACAGTATCCACTTACCATCAGGTGGACTGTATGCTCGTCTGTCGCCTTTTTTCTATTAAAAAATAATAATAATCCTTTTACAAAATTTACCGTATTATCTTGGCTGCAGACCGTACAATAAATATGTATGAAATAGATCTTCATTGAATGTTCCCAAATTAAAGGAAAATAACCTTTTTCTCAAGCATAAACTCCTAATATTAAAACGTCGGCGGTCTTTCCTTTACAAAATCAAATAACAAGCAAAAATAAACAGAGGGAACAGCGACACAATTTCATAATAATTAGTTTCATTTTAAACAAAGGGTAAAAATAATAATTTAATTGGGTAATTTAACCACCAGTACAAAATAATGAACAGTGTAGAATCTCACCTAAACCGACAAGCATTTATGCGAAGATTTATGAAAAAAATATAAACAATATGTGTAATTATTACTTATTATAATACTTCATCACAGCATACAGAGGTGCCGTTTACAGAGAATCGAAGTACAAGGTACTTATACTTACTTGGGCAGTATATATACTAAATTACATAAAAATGTTACTTTGACTTCATTCACTAAATATTATGTGGCAAAATATTTACTTGCGGTATTGTGTGTTGTTCTTATCCATGGAACAATTGACAACCCATTTTGCGTTTCGTTCATTATTTATTTTAAGAAATACGCTTAGTTCTTTCACTTTTCCTTATTTTTATTGCGCTCTTTAAGAAAAAGCTTAATTTTCCTTGTTTTTTTTCTATAATGATATTTTTGACCTGTAGCTATATATTTTTGTTCCTCGAGTAAACAGAACTAAGTAACAGAGTAACCTAAGTAAGCAGAAATTTTCGTCGAATATCTTGAAAATTGACTTAACCAATAAGTTAATAAATTACCTTACTTCAATAGTAATTTTACACGAAGTGAGGAAATTCTGAAGTGAGATTTAAATCGTATTACTCTTTTAATAACGCGATGCTACGCCGTTTTTTATTCTGCTTATAATTTAATATTGTTATTATTATTACTTAATTAATCCAACCACTACCGGGGACTTCTTCATGTCGTCAGTCCACCTGGCCGAAGGGCGTCCCACGCTGCGCTTCCCGGTACGTAGCCTCCATTCGAGGACTCGTCTACTCCACCGGTTATTGGTCCTACGGCAAATATGACCTGCCCACTGCCACTTTAGCATACTGGTTCTAAGAGGATGAGATGAGACAAAGACCCTTTGTGGTGGCGAGCCTTGGGAGAGGCCTATATCAAGTAGTTGAAGAATGTCGCCGATAATGGCTGGATGAGAAGAGCAGAAAGAGAGGTCTACATCAAGCAGTGAAGAAACACAGGCTGATGGTATAAAATGGTATTACTTACTTGAAAAAATTTATATTAATTAATTTGTATTTCACAGAGATTTAGGTCTTTGTTGTTAGCGTGGAGAGCGGCGAGGGGCAGGCGGCGCGGCAAGCGGTGACATTAGCCTATGGGTTTATATGGAAGTGGCAAGCGTGCACAGGATCGCGGGAGGGGCGCGGCGCCACTTACATATAAACCTATAGCCTAATGTTACCACTCGCCGCGCCGCTGCCGCTAGCCGCTCTCCACGCTAACAAAAGCCTTAACAGCTTAACATATTTTTTCTTTGGAATTAATAAAACGGGTTGTAATTAGCAATCGATACTAGCCTATAACGTTGTTCACATTCCTCCTCAGATTTCTCCCCTAATAAATCACTATGGGATTTCGGGCCACAATCCGTGATGAGAGCATACTGGGAATTTCTACATACATACACGAATCTTAGATTTTGTTTTTTTGTTGGTATTGTCAAGGGCGGTGGAGAATAACAGAAATTATTTCAATTTATATAGATATCGATGTAATTATATATAATATCAACTCAAATTATTGTTAATTATTTATCAATTGTTAATGTCCCTCACAAATACATACCATATCCCATATAAATACTCGTACATATACAAACACAACAAGTATATATTTACCTGTATATAAAACTCTAATAATGGCGAATTGCTCAATACACACATTTATAGTTTTACTCACACGTTCTTACACGCATGTCCTTAGTTCATAATTAATAAAATATACCTACAAGACCCGTAAAATATAAATCCTTATTGGCAGTATATGTTGTCAAATTTGTAATTTTGGGTACAACTGAGTAGTGTGGATTTTATTATGATAAATCCATATATTAGAATAACTATGTATGTTATGCAAGTATATGCATTATCTATGTAAGATAAATTTGTGTTATCTGGAAGAAATTGCATAATTGCAATAAGACCACCTATTGCTTTCTGTTTTCATAACGATAATGATAATTATTATTATTATCGGTACAAATAATATATATATATATGTAATTTTATTATAAATTTCTGTCAACCTAAATGTTTTTATAACATCGTTATCAAATTTCTTAATACTACACTTTTGCGCTTTATCAATTAACGTCTAATAACATATTGTTCATAAAACATAACAACACAAATATACTTTGTAGTTAAGTGTTAAAAGAAGCAAATAAGTACAAAGAATAACGGCTTACGCGTATTCGGAAACAGCTTACGCAAAACCTAACATAAACATGTTCAGGAAACAAACAAGTTGAAAAACAACTTTGGAGACAATTATTTTCACATTGTCTCTCCAGTATCCTTCCGCCCTCACAATCTTGTATAATCTTGTATGTATGTATAATAATGTATGTTGAGTCGTTTATCTTGTATAAACGTGTTCGTACTAATCCGTGCTAGGACACGCTATACTTTATTCATAAGTAGTGGTACCGCAAAAAAAAAATCGTACAGATCAAAGTATCAAAAGAAAAGTATCGACACATCCAAGGTAATGATATTTTCCTAAATACTTTTCCTATTCAGGAAAATAGGCAGATTTTTTACAACTTACCATTTATACATAATGATAGCAAAAAAAGAAATAAAAACTTCGACCAGCTCGACACCCTGAGGTATTCTCTCGTTCCTAAAGTTCCTAAAGTTCTCGGCAAATCGGTATCGATAAATAGATATTATAGATCAAGGATAAATAACGTCATGAGTAAAATTAGAAGTACAGATTAATTTCGATACGATACCTACCATATACTCGTAGAACTCATCATACATCTTTGTCTGTTGGTAGCTTACTGCGTTCACCGCTTCGACGATATCGTCGCCCCATCAGGCCATTGGTCTGCCCACTCTTCTCCGGCCAATCCATGATCGCCATTCCAGAAGCTTACGGCTCCAACGCCGGTCCTCTCCACCACAAACGTGACTTATACATTTCCATTTAGGCATAGCGATCTTCCGAGCAATGTCAATCAATCCTGTTCGCTTTCTGATCTCACTGTTAGGCACACGATCTCTCAGAGAAATATCCAACGTCGCTCTCTCCATCGCTCTTTGTGCTAATTGCAAGCGGTGTGTAGTTTTCCTCGTCAGGGTCCAGGTTTCTGCTCTTTGACATATACAATGACATGACATAGGTTCCATATGAGTCAACTCATATGAATAAAAATATCGATTAAAAAGTATCGAGTACAAAAGTATAGGCACCAAACAAAAAAATACTCGAAACCGAAAAATATCGATACTTTTTCCGTGTCTCTAGTCCGTGCTCTTCACTATTTGTATTATTACAAATTTGTATTATACTAATTTATAATGCTTCTTAATAGAAAGAAGATGGCAGATGAATAGACAGTTCACTTTCTGGTAAGTGGATACTGTTGCTCTTGGACATCCACGATACATGCCAACATCAATGAAGAATAACAAATCGTTGGCATGCTCCCGGATTCACCGCCTTCCTTTGGAGATTTATGAATAGATTTGGAAAAAGATTGGGAAATAAGGAATATAACGGGATGAAGAGCTTTCTTCATCCCAGTACAAGGCCAATCTTTTGCCATCTTTTTGGTACTACAGGTTGGAGTGAGCAATAAGGAGAGTATAACGGGACATGTATATATATTTGTGTGTTTATACTCTCCACTCGATGAGATTGGCTGGGATAGGATAGCGATTAGGAAATATAATGAGATGAAAGACATTAACATTAGACGATTTGATTTTTAAACTAGTTTCTATCATAGACCACTATCTAGAGGTGACAGGAAGATGTCAAAGGTAAGAATCTTTTTGTGTTCATTATCTTGTGTTCATTTCTTTGTGTTTTGCACGTCGGAGTCAGATCGATGCAGACTTGGGTAAAGCCGGATTACCATCTGTTTCAGTTGATTACTCTTTTACTGTGCAAGGGGTTCGTTTGTGGAATTCTCTTCCCCTCAACATAAAACGTGCTCAGTCTTTATCCAGCTTCAGGAGTCAACTTACTAAACACTATTTAGCTTTGTAATTTTTCATTAAGTTACTGACATATGTTCTAGTCGTATTTCTCTTTTATTATTTAGTTTTAGTTATCTCCTTTAATGCCATTTTTGTTTATAAATTTATTTATATTTTTCTTCATTTTTTTATCCCTTGGTTTACTAGATTTCCTCTTATTCAAATTATTTTATTACTTATACTTAATATGTGGGTGTGTATGTTGTATAAATTACGTATACCTATGTGGATCAATATGGATGTACTATATGTAATTTATGTAAACTGTACACCATCTACATGTGATTAAAATGTCTATTTCCCATCTACCCAAAGGTTGTCTGGCAGAAATCGCTAATAGCCATAAGACCGTCTTTTGTGCATTTCATGTATCTATGTATCTGTCTTATTTTGTTTTGGTGTGCAATGAAGAATTTTATCTCTCTATGTAACTTACCACACGGCTGCTTCCGGGGTCGTCTTGGGGATTTGGGACCTAGCGGTACAGGAATTTGCTTTTGTGGAGCGGCTGAAGAATATAGGGACCACGTGCATTGTGAGCATATGTGAGCACGTGTATATAGCATTGTGAGCTATACGAGCAAGACCGAGGTAGAATGATGGATGATGTAGTGCGAGCAGAAGCGGAGCCTGTTTACTGTGCGGACTTGGTAGCATCGGAGGCGAATTTCGCACGGCTGTTATAATTCGCGCACTCCTGGCAACGAAAGACACAGCTATATAAGAACTGCCCAGCGACGAATCTGTGTTGTGTGATGAAGATAGATGAAAGAAATTTATCCTGTCAAGAAAGTACGTGCCGGAAAGAACCCACGCAAGAACCCATATAGAAACTTGGAGTCAAAATAACATCTAAACTGAAATGGGCTGAACATATTGAATCGATAGTAAAACGGGTTAATTCACTTCTGTTCTCAATAAGAAAGCCCTTTCAGTATCGATCACCCAAAATGTTGGTTAGAATCCACAAAACATATGTACGTCCGCTAATAGAGTATGCATTCCAAATTTGAAATCGGTGCTTCTCCGAGGACATTGACTTATAAAGGAAAATCACCAAGATTCTTGTCGTTCTAAAGAAAAGACATACAGCGAAAGATTGGAAATTCTTAAGCTACAGTCCTTAAGTCAGTGTTGTATGCGTAGGGACCTCATAGAGACATAAAATTCTAACTCACAAATATAACTAGTCAGACCTGCTGTCGATCTTCAAGCTCAGAACAGACAACAGAACTAGATACTGCAATGACAAACAATTGGAAAGGTCTCTAACTTCATCAAAAGTCGCATATAACGCAATGAACAACAGAGTGGTATTTCCAAATGTTTACTCGGAATAACACAAATAAACATAACGGAATTGCCATAAGAAGTGGTAGATTCCTCTACGGTGGGGATTTTCAAATCAAGAATAGGCAAGTGGATGTCAAAGCAAGATTAATGCATATACCAGCATAAGATATAGGCCTATCAACTGCTAGCTATAATAATGATAGCACGGCGCTCATCTCCCACGATTCGGTCCTTATAAACATAAGATTAGCAGGGCCATGGTG
Source organism: Sesia apiformis (assembly GCA_914767545.1). NCBI lineage: Eukaryota > Metazoa > Arthropoda > Insecta > Lepidoptera > Sesiidae > Sesia > Sesia apiformis. The sequence continues at coordinate 7,028,735 of OU611968.1, forward strand.
GAGGGTATTTTAAAAAAGACCAAGTAGTCTACCTAAAGTAGAATTTATAGTTAAAATTAAAAATAAATAATTAACGCCGGGTCATGGTTCTAGTAATTCCTAAGTAAATACAAAACAATAACCCAAGTTGTCTCTGTTGGAACTTTATAAACCGTTTAGATGTGATGAAAGAAGATTATTGAATTTGAATAAATTACAATTTCAAAACTCAATTTGAGTGAAAATTTTGAGATTAGGCGGTGATCGATTTAAAACTTGTTACCAAGAAAAGTTTAGATTTGTGTCGAGTTTAAGAGAAATTTATTGTTAGATGTCGAGCAATGGATTGGGAAAATTCACACGTGCGTTTTCCAATACGTAGATTCAGCATTCCATGATTTATACTTTACTTATAATCATTTGAATGTAATCTAAGAAAATCGATATAAAACTTTCGTTTCAAAACTTTGATTCAATTGTTTTATATGTAATTAATTACACAGTCTATCAATAAGACATTGTGTAAACTGTATATTTGTTTCCAATATATTTAAAGGAGTTTTTAATTTCATGGTCCGAATAATTCCAGAAATGAGTTTCCGGAGGCGGGAGGGATCTGACTGCAATTTCACTGGCCCAAGTACTTGTCTCTTATAGAAGACTATCGTAACATCGTACATTTTTCGTACGTACGAGTATTATGGAAATAAATTAAGTATGCTAGAACCAATTGCCATCCCATCTCATGCCCGATGAAGGCATGTATCGTGGATCACCGTAGTACATACTTACCATTAGCTGGAAGATGTATGGTGTATGTAAGTGGAAGGTAAAAAAAACCTTTTTAATCCATTCGTTGTTTTGTAGCCACCAGTAAAACTTTGTACGAAAGAAAACAATATTTCAATGGTCAATTGCCTGAGAGGTTCTGGACTTCTTAAATTTGTTTTTATGTATATACATAGATAGTTACTTGCATACGGCCACTAATCAAAATAGTTTAAGTTTCAAAATCAATGCACGCCACTGACATACCAAATAGATTTAACATTTTTAAATCCTGCATATAATCATAGTACTCCGAAGTAGGTAAGATACGTCAACAAGCGTTGTTTCCTTCCTCAAAGCAATTTACTTAATTAAATTCTTTTAAATTCTCCCTCCTGGGAGACGCTGATGCTTTTTAATTAGATATACTCGAAATAAAAGGGCCAAAGAGCAACTGTTGTCGCTCCGTTAAATTCGGACTTAACCATAGTACTTACAAAAGGACGGTGAAGAATATCGACAATATTATCAGTACAAATACTGACGCTAGATGTGTGTATCATCTGTAATCTGTTCGAAGCTATGAAAAAAAAATTAAACTACGAAGAATTTAAGTGACTTAAAGAAACTTACCAATATGTGCATAGAAATGAAAGTGCGGCTATGATTAAGACTTGCCGGCCAGAACTGGGCGCAGCCGGTCACCGTCAGCGGCTAGGTGCAGCCTTCTTCTTAATGGCTACATCTAGGTGTAGCTGTTTGCAATTGACTATAGCTCAGTACGTCTAACCTCATTCAAACTAGTCACAACTAGGTGTAGCCATTCACTGATGGCTAGAACGAAAATCTTTCCTACCCACAAATGAGCGGAGCGATAGACCTACCTCCGCGTCGCATCTACACCCGCAACATACCCGCATCTCCCTGGTTTTTCAGGTGACCATGGACGTTAATTACTACTTTCCATCAGATAAGCTACATCAATCCATCAGATGCTCTTTTGCTCCTCTTTTTAAAAAAATGTTAGATTAACTGTCCAAATTAATTTGTCTACCAAGCAATTATGTTCCGACATGGGATCCAGGGGATTTGGCACCGTTTTTCTAATCATAACCGCAGAAGAAAATGTACACGCCATCAGCCGCATATCACCCTCTGATCTACTCCTTATAAATCCAAAACCATCTTGGTCACTGTCGTTTTACAATCGAGAACTTTTAGTAGACGTTATTAAAGAAACAAGAACGCAAATCTAGTTATGTTAACAAACCAAGGAAAATACCGTCTCTTGTTTGATTAATTTATAGCCAGCAGCTCTGCTGCAATTCTTGTACGACGTGAGAAATTCAAAATAAAATTAAGAATACAGGCCGAATTAAAACCTTCTTGTTCTTAATGAGATGTATCTACTACTGAATATATAACAAATAACACAGGAGTCAGATTAGTGTGTGTGCTGCAGAAGCGCTTAGCGTCTTGCATGTGTGCGCGAGGTGACTCTAAGGCTACAGGTGACGAGGTGATACAGGGCGCGGGTACGAGCTGTCGAGTAAACTCCTGACGCGGCGTGTCTGTTTTTAGTAAAAGCAAAACAAACGTTTACTTAGCTGTGTGTATTCTATAATATGCCGTTGAACTGCTTCAACGACATACAACTATAGTGTACCATATACAGTATTACCAGTCATTGCAGTCTTTCCGAGCGATCTGACCGTGTCTTCTGACGTGACTATACCCATGTATTGCCATGTCAGAAGACACGCTAAGGCCCTTGGCTTGCATTACTGCCGTATGACTCGCTACCCTGAGATACCTAAGTCGCCCGGCATTACTGAGACTTCTAAAAGAGGATATCACCCGGTAGACTTGATCACACGAGCGGCATCGCATCGCAGCCAATACTAACAGGTAGCGATTTCTATACATGAACAAATCAAGAACAGAAACTACGCCGTCCTTCAGGGGCTGCGAGATAACTACAGACATGAACAGGACAATATCACCGACCTCTATTTAATTCTATTTGAAATTATTATGTAATTTGAAAGTGTAATCATTACTTAATTAAAATTGAAATTATTCTTTTGGGCCCGTGAATTTTGAACATTTTAATGGAACCACAGAGTGATAAAGTATTATTGTGCGAACCAATACCATTATTGTGTGAACATGATTACATTTGGCTTTATTAAGTCAATTATTGTTCACGTCAAGTTATACTCGTATTATAACACAAACAATTACCACGTATTCATTGTTTATTGTTTATGGTTTTAGCGTTTATCCCTCGACTTTGTTCCCTTAGAAACTAATTTCATTTGTCCTTAAAATTGAACATCTTTAACACAGTATATTTTCAAAAATATTGTATTTTTACAGTCATGTATATTTTCAAGTCCATATGATTGGTCACTATCATGAGATTCACTGAAGCAAATCATAAACAAATTTTCGTAAATTCAATAGTACGAAGCTTTATTTTATTCTAGCGGTGCCAGCGACTACGTACGCGTGAACTTGTGATTCCCGTGGGAACTTCATAATTTATCAAATACCCTAAATATTAAACCAGCATATAAGTTATAACTGAGCTAAGTTTCATTAAAATCTGTCTAAGGATTTTTACGTGAAGCGCGTTCAGATAGACTGACAGACAGACAAAAATTCCAAAAATTATTGTTTTGGGCTGTGTATCACATATACTTTACACAGCAATTATTTTTTAAAAAATATTACGCCTCTGTTACGATCTTATTAAATTATGTAATAGATATACAGATTTTATAAATTGAAGAGAAATGTCGTCGTTGTTTATAAATTTAATTCGTTTGCAAACTGACAAGCCCAAAATTCCGTCAGCAATAACCTTGCATCAACGTGCCGCAGTACAAATGGAAGTTTCTAACAAAAGCAATACAGCACAACGAGGGGACAGATTTGAAATGCAAGCTTCCCGCGGACGTGCTAGTTCGCCCTGTCCATTTGAACTGTGAACGATAGAGGAATATAAAATGAGAGGAAAGGTCATCTGCTAAATTTTTAACAGGGAAGCTATAACCGCCAAAAAGAAAAAAAAAACCGTATGAAACGCGTATTATAAATCTACTTTTTTCTAATAATATAACCGTCGAAAGCATCTATGTATGAAAAGAAAGGGCATGATGAAATTACTAGAATTTTTTGAATTTTTAACATTTATCAAACAGTTAAGTGTCGTGTTGAATGTAAGTTTTTAAAATATAAAAGCGATCGCCAGTAAGTCATATTCAGTCATAATCGCTCAGCTGGCGATATTTTAGTATACTTTACACACCGATGGGCTGACGCCATTGAGAGTAGAGATGGGACTATAGCCGCTGGCTTAGACATCGGAGCCGTTGGCTTAGCCGTTGGAGTCATCTGGCAAGCAAGACAAAACTTACTAGTAAAAAGCTCGGTGTACTGAACAGAACAAAGCAGTACTTCACTCCGGGGCAACGTTTGTCGTTTTATAAAGCTCAAGTTAGACCCCACATGGAGTACTGCTCACACCTCTGGGCCGGTGCACCGAAGTACCAGCTGGACCGTCTTGACTCCGTTCAACGACGCGCCATTGGAATTGTCGACGATCCAACTCTCACATGTGGTTTAGAATCGCTCAGTATCCGTAGAAATGTTATATATCTCTGCATTTTCTACTGCCTATATAATGGGGATTGTTCTGAAGAGCTGTTCAATTTGAAGCTAACTGCGGGTTTTTACTATCGGACCGCTCGTCATCGTCGTGCGGTTCATTTCCTTCTTTCCGCATTTCCTTGACACAGAGTCGCTGCGTACAGTGCGGTCAAAAAAACAATTTATACCGCCAACCCGAAAATTATAGAATGAACTGTCAGCTGAGATATTTTCTATTACGCTACGATATGGGGCTCTTCAAAAGAGCTGTAAACAGGATTCTTCAAGATCGGCAAACCGCATCCCCCCCGGTGTTGAAGGGTCCATAAGAGGTGGTGACCACTTACCATCATGTGGCCGGCCCGCTCATTTGCCATCTATTCTATAAAAAAATATATGTCTAAACCTCCCGTATCATGTTAAAGTTTGAAAACGCCACCGAGAAATGCAGCCGTAGTTGTTTACGAATAGAGTTACTATATAACACATTACAAAATACCAGAAAATAAATCTTTTTGTTAAATATGGGTTGTCCACTCCTTTTATATTACTCAAACCGGTGAATAGTACAACACAATTTCCCGCCTGGCCGTCTAGTCTGAACTTCGAGAACGGTAATTCCCGTGGACGTAACATTTGCATGCCGTGCGAGCCAATTACACACGGATTTTAAACGTGAATACGGTTTTCAACCTTCTGTCAAATTCGGCAAAGTATTATACCCTTCAACGTTCCGTCGAAGATTTTATTGACGATTAGTCAATTCGTCTGTTAGAAGAGTAATTGACATAATAAATAATAATAATAATAAAGCGAATATTGATGATAACGTCCCAGAACAGCAGTACAGGACACATATCTCCCCTAGTAAATCACTAGCGGAGTTTCAGGCTATAATCCAAAACGCGGGTGAATAGATTTTGGTAAATTGTTATAGAGAATTAATGAAATCACTTTATGCAATAAAGAATAATTAAATAAAATAACAATACAATACAATATCTCAATTTGTAAAAACACAAGCCTGGATTTTTATTATAAAAATACTTGCTACAAAAATCTCAAATAAAAGGCGCCTTGCATTTAAATTCATAACAAATTAAATCATACATAAATTACTCTCGTCGCACCTAATTCACTAATTACTTATTCGCATACTCGTCTCAGTTACCGAAAGTGGATGCGCAGAATTAATTATAAGGTCGTGTAACTCAATTATTGTAAATTAAGAGATGGAGTTGAAAGTGGGACAAAAACGTTATCAATGAAAATTGTAGAATGAAATAACTCACAGACATGTATCGTATCAGTAAACAACATACTTCTCTGTCAAAGGAAAAACAGAACAAAATGTTTTTAAATACTTTCAAAAACAAGCGGAAACACAAAAATACAAAACACTTTTACACAATTACTGATAATAAATCAAACGTTATTCGGATTCACTTAATTGCATTAATAATTAACACTAGTTACGTTAACCATTTATTAGCACAGGACTCAAAATAATTTCATTAGCACTCAAAATAATTGGATAAATACATGGCTAATATTAAATTCAGTAAACAAATAGATTTCATTAATACAAACATTCAAACATTAATATAGTTTCAAATTTTTGTACAGCGAGTGAACTGATTCTGATTAAACATGTAGTTAAAATGCTTCCCACAATAATCTGTATTATAACTGGTTTACACAAATTTCAGAAAGAATTCTCTAAAGTTAATACTTATAATAGCCAACCCAGCGTTCGCACGATTACAATTTCTTTTCTGCGTCCGTAAACGAGTTTAGATTTCATTGCTTTAACTGAATGAATAGGTTTGTTCTACAAACTAATATTTGCCATTAGCGCTATCTAACCGCTTACTGAGTAAGTTAATAATAAGCTGCAAATGAGTTTGTATTTATGCGGACGGTCTAAAATACAAACTTTTTATATTTTTGTACCTATGTATTAAGCATCAAAATTAATTGAAATTTGTATTTCAAACGCTAAATTTTACGCAATCCCAAAAACAATCAGAAAATGACGTATTTTGCGAATGAGACAATATCATTAATTCGAATCGGTTGACACGCAAATGTTTGCCGTTTAACCACAAATGCGTCTAAAATACAAAAATAAACCAAATGCTAATTAATCGATCTAATCAGGCATGCACTTGACAGGGATCTGAATTAAATATTGGAATAGTTAAATCTATCTACTTATTTTTACATTACTCACCAACTGTCTCTCTCACTCCTCTATACCTTAATCCCACTTGATCGTGGGTCTTCCTTCGACTAAGACTAAGACTTTTCACTGCTTCATATCTTTAATAACGACGTCTATCCATCTGGTTTCAGGCATTCCCCTTGGTCTTCGGCCACGTATGGTTAGATGCAGCGCTCTATTTCTTATATAATCATGAATATACATCATCCACTGTTGAACATCGGCCCCCTTATGCATATTGAGGGATATGCATAAGGTCCCCTTATGCATATATCCCCTTATGCCTTATGATTCCCCTTATGCTTTTTGTACACGAGGGATGTACTACCTTAAAACCGGCTAGCCAAGCCGGTTAGCTAGTCCTCTCTTTTAGAGCTAGGCCACACAAGTAGCGCTACCACAAGGTAGCGGCTTTGATAACAAAGCCATAAAACTTATAATAAATATATATGATTTTAATAACAAAGCCAACAAAGGTGACTGAGTGATAGTCGTCTTTTATGATAGCCGAGAGAAGAAATGCGGTAATGCTATTCTAAAATCAGTCGACACCGAACGGCCTATGCCACGATATCCATCAACTAATGTAGAAAATTAAATAAAATATCTCTCTAAAATCGACAACGCTGAGAGTGAAATCACTGAAGCGCGTGAAAATCCTGCGAAGGAATTTTCTAGGACAATGAATTTAAACTCTCAATTTTAACACATTTGAAGGGTAACGCACCGTGAGCTCCGATCACAGTCGTAAGCAGCTTACGACACCAGAGCAGACGCGCGCGAAGAAGTGGAAAATCCAAGATAATCTGTCTGCGACATGATTCTGAAATTAGGGCCCGCGCGGTTTTTACATTTAAATAATTTTTGTTCAAACCTCACAGGATTATGGGCCTTTTTGGGAAATGTTGCTTTGTTCAAATTATGGATTTTCAAGTTGTTACGACAATGCAATTCACAGGCCTATATTACAATTTTAACTAGAATGTGAAAGTTGTTTCATTTTCCCCCTCTTGAAATCAGTTTTTGCCGCAAAAAATCTCACAACAAAACATGCATGATATATCACAACTAAATCCAGACGTCATGTGCAAATAGGCGGTCTTATTGACATTTCTGCCAGACAAATTTCGATTAGAAAAAATACACATAGTAAAAATCTTATACCTTGTAATAAAATAAACTAAAGGTGTTTTTATTGGCTTGTAATTTATTTACGTCATCAATCTACAAACATGATGTCGCCACTCTTGTTAACCTGGACAACAGTAGCAATTTTGCTCGAAAGATCATAAAATTACATTACCTCGTCGTACAAAACTGACTATTACTTCTAAATCTGCTGGATAAATATAAGGCTTGAATTTTATTATTTGCGTCATCTCCCACCGCCACTTTCGTTTACTCGCACAAAAGTGATGTGCTAAATCACATAATTATACCATACCACATCTCCAGCCTGTATCTCTCTAATGCTGACATCATATTTAACATCACATTATAACCCTAATGTTAATTAATTTTTATTATTATAATGAGAAGCACAACATATTTCCAGCGAATTAATTGTAAACAAACTTTATAGGTATATAGATCGTTTACACCGCAAACTATACCATTGGCGCTGTGTTAAAATAAAAAGTGCCTTTGCTCCATTTCCGTGTAATTAAAAAAATTCAGACGGCCACTAACGAGCCCTTACTGCTCTATTTGGTAGTGAGTTTGAATTTTTTTTTTAAATAAACTTTTTCATTTTCGCACTGGCCTATAGTTGCCGGTGATGAGTACCTTAAGGTTGTATATGCAATGGAATGAGCCGAGTTAACGAGTAAGGAAAATGTAATTATGAATTAATGAACGTTATGGTTGATGTGTTAAGATATATTTTTAAATAAAAAAGACAGTTATCTCGGCTGTGCTTTACAAAAAAGGCTGTGTTGAAAATTATTAAAAATTCGTTGAGAAGAAATGTAGAAGGAAGTAATGCACACAGTCTTGAGTCGTACATCACTTTGCTGAGATGAATTAGTATCTGTGCGCAGATAATTATTCTTTTACGTCCACATATAACCGCAACTATCCCGTTTATCGTTCTCTGCCGCACACGCGCCTCCTCGTGCACATTATCTTGCGTATGGGGAATGTATGGCTTTAAAACGGCACACAGACGAAGCAGGTGGGCGAGTCCACTCCTTTAGAAGTGGTATAGTTCCGCAGGGCTTGTGGTCGCGGCTTTCGTATCCCTTATTTGCCTTTTATGACACCCACAAGAAGAGATGGGGTGGCGCTATTTTAAAGTTGTCCAAGAGGAGCATCAATAAATATGTCGCTATAATTCCAACTCGATTCTCATAGCTTCAGGGCTCATAGCTTATGAAGAAGGCTTCAGCGCCGTGTAAACAACATTCATGTGTACGTGAAGCAATTGTCTGACCTTTATATAAAAACTCGACACTGTTCCCACTTTATACGTTGTATGTATTTAGACATAGAATTTATTCCAACATTCCATGCTGGCGGCCGGGTTTTCAAAGGCCTTTATTTGTCGTCCCCTGGCCCAGTGGGTCAGGCATTCATGGGTGTAAAACGGATTCTACATTGTAAAGTTAGAAATTTGATGTATGCGACAATACGGTATTGCGGTCAATGGAGATTAGACTTTACATAATGTTTGAATAACGCAACTCTGTTGAATACTTGTCCCATAAGTACTTCATCGCTGTCTAAATTGAGCGCACAAGCGCTGGAGTGCTAAGTCAGCGCTAATAAACCTTAAGAACCTTAAACCTTAACAGTTTTAGACTTAACCTCAAGAGTTCAATAGTATAAAATTTTAAAAACTTGTTCATTATCTCTCACTCAATGCTCGAACCATAAGCGCTCAGCGCTCGTTTTTACAACACTAGTCCTAACTATTCGTCTAATTAATGCAGTATAACACATAATAACTTGATTGTATGGTTTATTGTTTACATGCTACGAAGAGCGCTACGGCGTAGCAGAATACGTAGGCTATGGCGTAGCAATCATACGACACTTATTCAATTTCCTTATTGATAGAATACCCATCCATAATTCTACTATTCATCTATTACATATAACAAAATCGTAACACTGCCGTGTTTTTGAAAAAATCAATGTAGTGTACTCCACGAACGATACAGAGCTTAAAACAACTATTTTTAGATTGTTTGTCCGTCTGTCTGCACGTACTTCACGCAAAATTTGCGGTCCGGATTTTAATGCAACTTGGTATAGTTACAGCTTATTTGTCCGGTTAACATTTAGGTACATTTTGTCCAGATCCTTCATAGAGTTCCCACGGGAATCACTCTAAAGTTCCCGCGAACTCTAAAGTTCGCCGGCACCGCTAATTACATATGTCGTTTATATTTTTTTCACTAGAAATAGATATCACAAATAACCTTGATCTGTAATTAGAAGTTACTGAAAATCAGTAACTTCTAATTACAGTCACTCACTTCCAGTAACGGTATCGGAACAAGTTTTATGATTGACATATAATATATATCACTTTTCGATAAGGTAGATATTATTGTTATTGTATTATTATTGTACTACGTCTTTATTGTACAAAGGAAATTTCGCAAATTTTCCAAACCCACAGAATTTAGCGCGAAATTCCCTCCTGATTATTCAATCATGGAAGCCAGCGAGCATTAATATGTATTTACTTTATTTGTATTTACTTGTTGACCTCAATTTGCTTTCTGAATTTTCATTCTTATTGTGGCGCTTTGAACATTTTCAGTATTTAATTGTAGTCGCACAAATAAACACATTATCCTTGACACCTTAAAATATTTTGCGTCTCGGATTTTTTATGGAGCACCTTTGTTTTTTTAAATACCTGAATACTTGGTGTATCAATAGTTAATTGCTGAAAGAAGGTCCCACTATTATAGAATTACTCTAGAATAGAAAATAAGTATGACATAGTTTTTAAACGGCCCGCAGTCCACCTGATGGTAAGTGGATACTGTCGTCTATAGACATCCACGATACATGCCAACATCAGTCCAGAATGATAAACGTTGGCGCGCCCGCGGATGTGCTGCCTACCTTTGCAGATTAAGGAATGGATTGGGAAAATGGGGAGGGAAAGGATAGAATGGGAATGGGCTCTGGCATATTTCAATACAGTACAGTCGTAAATTTACCACAGAAAAAACATATATAAATTTACCACAGCCCAATTTTTATGTATTATTTCGTCCAGGAGTTTCTTATGCCAACTAAGTATGAAAAGCATTGTCTAAAAGAAAAGTAGTATTCTGTTTTAAAACCATTTTTTTGGTAATTGAACAAGGTAAATTTATAGGTATGTAATTACATCACAGTATTAACTTTTAAGCATGTGGCAATTTTATTTATATTTTTATTTACTTAACTTTAGTGCAATAAAAAACATTGTACAACATGCCTAGTGGCATTCCCTGTCAGTCAACCTTTGGTTAAACAGAAATATAAAAGGCGGTGCAACGTGCAATCATTAAAAATGAGTACTACTATATATAATACAATACACATATAAAACCTAAGTACACTAATACTTAATATATATATAAATACCCATCCATAATTCTAGTATCCATCTATTACATATAACAAAATCGTAACACTGCCGTGTCTGTACACAAAATATTTTTTGAAAAAATCAATGCAGTGTACTCCACGAACGATGTATGTATGTATGTATAAATATATACTTAACTATATACATACATACCCATATAAATAAATACAACAATAAATTATCACTATACATTGAATTACTTAAAATATAATATATTATAAGTCATTGACAGGGGGAGGATGTTTCAGAGAAAGACTAAAAAAATCTAAGTAACTATATTTAACAACTCTGTTGCATAGACAGACAATATCGCCGAAGCAACTTTTTATATCAAAATTTAGAGAGGGCTTTCCTAATGTTAGTTTCTAATGTTTACAATGTGGTGAAAATAAAATAACCATTAAAATTTATAGAACTGTTCATCATTAGAACCTTTACCCAAAAACTATGTACTATGTCTTTTCTGACTATGTACACGTATTTACCCTGATATCGATCAGCCTCTTAAGGGCACTCTCATCAATAGCGTATATCGTGAGAGTATAATAATTATGCTACCCCGGCGTGCTCTAATGAAGATTTATGCTCCGGGTCTTAGAAGCTCTTTGATTCACATTCGGTAAAAGAGACGGTGTGGAATTTGCCTATAACATGAGAAATTTGCTATCCAAAATGTATACAGGAAACAGTACGCCGGATGATAAGCGGGAGTGATAAGCATTAACATCTCGATACATGCCAATACTAATTAAAAATAACGAACGTTAGCACTTACGCAGGCGCATTGAGAACATGATTATTCTATCCCACACCTTTTTGAAGCAGACAAGTGTAATCATCTTTCACTTATATTTCATAATACATATTCATAATTATATTTATAATATATTTCATAATTATTTACATTAGGTTCTTTTCTATCTTCTATATTCATTACAATTCCTTAATCTCGATACCTCATTTCCTGTGAATCACAAAAGTTAACTAGGATATAATGCTGTAAAGCATTTTGAAAAATCCTATAATAAAATTTGACAAAAAAAAACACATCTCCTAGTACATAGAGTTACGTGTGGATTTACCGATATACAAGTAGTTACTACACCTATGAAACTGTAAATGAGTGTGAACTGTGTGAGTAAATAAAATAATGCTCACGGCATTGAAGCTGCGACGTTGCATCTGTGTGCGCTAGACGGATTATAGACGCTCGTTAATACATTCTGCACTAGTAATCCGCCCACTGCGTAACTTTACCGGTACATTCGTGTACAATTAACCTTTATAGTACCTGAAACCCGGGTTTTCAACAATGCGACTTTTGTAAGGGACACTTCAGGTAGGTACAACATTGTTTGGCTAAAGAACCTGTTGACATTTTGTTTGAAAGAGCTCTTAATGTAAAATGATCTTTACGGGGCTCCGCCTTTTCTAAATTAATTGCAGGAACATATTTAGGAAATATTTTTTTTACCCCAACATTGCCCATTGTTTCTGGTAAGTGTCAATTAACTTCACATGTGGTCAAAGCATAACTTCCGATATACGAATGATATATTAATATATCTAGCAGTGGCCGCAATTTCGTGCGCGTATGCATTAGCGTATATGTGGTTAACTTAATTCCCATGAGAACGTTATAATTGATCTGAATAAAAAATACCCTAAATTATAACCCGGCACATAAAGTTCATTAAAATTCGTGCAGCGGTTTTGGCATGATGCGCATTCAGAAAAAGATACGGACACACAAAAATCCAAAAAATATTGTTTTGAGCTCTGTGTCATTCGTACTTTGCAATGTAACTCCTTCTTTTTTAAAATATGTATGATTATACACACACATGCATTTGATTGAAAATTAAACGAAAGTCAGAGTCGTAGTTTACGCTACGACATGCGCCGAGTTGGTGCCGAGTGACCCAAGAATTTGATGTTCTCTTTTTCTTGTCTGTATTTGTTGTTGTTAATTTTCTTTCTTTCCTTCTTTTAAAATATTCCACTAAAAGAATCGACTGGCCTCGTAACCCCTATCTCAAGACTAACTACTTTGAAATGTACCGCATTACCCACTTTGTCTTCTTCCTCGATGTATACCTACGTGTTTTGGTAGTGAGTGAGATATGCCAGAGCCCATTCCCATCTCATCCTATCCTATCCCTCCTCATTTTTCCAACCCTTGCTCTAAATCCATTCCTATATCTTCAAAGGCAGGCAGCGCACCCGGGGCCTGCCAACGTTTGTCATTATGGACTGTAAGTGGCATGCATGTTCCGTGAATGTCCTTGAGCGACAGTATCCACTTACCACCAGGTGCTCTTCTATGACCTTATTCCTATAAAAAAACATTTTATTTTGACATATAAAACAAAAACACCAAGTCACCTCAAAAACCAAGTAGAGACATCGATATAATAAAAAATAGAACCTTCCCGGATTTATCTTCTAAACCTTGAGTTTTTATATCTCACTGAAAACTTTATCACTACCGCTGATCGTAAAGCTTCTAACCTACATATTTTTAGACAATACTAACTTGTGACCGTGGATACTCTCGCACAAACACGACCAAGAAGGATGGCGACTCCACTTTTTTAGAAGTGGTGTAGTTCCTCAACGCTTGTGTTTGCCGCTCAGTTATCCCTTCGCCTTTTACCCACGGGAAAATATGGGGTGATTGCTATTCTATAGCCGGCCGACACCCCACGGCGCACATAAGCAATGCTATTCAAAGGGGTCATAATGGTAGCATGCCGGGTACCTTACCACGAGTCCCAATCATTATAATATATAAGATTTAATTATTACATAAACATAAACACGCACATAAACACTGATTTAATTATTATTAGTTTGAATAACTTGTTTAATTGTATTTAAGCCGTTTTATCATTGTTGTCATCAAAAAATAAACAATAATAATTTTAGTTAAAAAATAGGCCTGACTCTAATTATGTCATTCTAATTCCATTTATTCTAAATTGAACAAAATGACTGCAAAATTGACAGAATGGATTTAAGAATGGGTTTTTGACATTTTCGCTCCAATACTTATATATACCATTGTATTTTATGGATGAGGTGACAAACATGCGACCCACATGATGGTAAGTGGTTACTGCCGCACATGGACACCTACAACATGCGATGCGAGGGGGATGCGAGGGCGTTGCCTACCTTGTAGAATCCTATTCACAGATTTTTGAAGAATACACCACATCGTAGACTAGTGGAAAAATCTCAGGCAACAATTCATTCCACAAACTTCTGGTTCGCGATATAAAATATCTTGAAAATCACACTATTCGCAGCAGCTATCTGTCAAGAAAGTTGCGGATGAAAGACACTTCGGTGATCAGAGGTGCGATGGTAAAAATCCGAAGTTCGCATCAGATTGAACACAATATTCCCCATTATACAATATAAACAGTAGATAACGCAAAGAGATATAATATTTCTGCAGATGTTAAGAGATTCTAAACGCCATTTCAGACGTGTATCGTTGACAATTAGGGCAAAAGGCCGTTGTACGGAGTCAAATGGACTCAGCTGGTATCTTGACGCACTGGTCCAGAAATTTGTTATAACAAACCTCTTGGCCGCCAAGAATATTAAATGCACCAGCAAAATAATAATCCTTAAATACATTTTCATATATTTTGGCGTATTGAACCATTATTGTAAAACCCCCCGTATATATATAAGTTACTGCTACATTTTTGATTAAATTATACTTATACGTTTCGAAATAAATATGTAATGGTGAAATGAAAAACTAACAAAAACAACCTGAAAATTCCAAAATGCGACAAAATGAACAGACAGAATCGTTTACTATGTGTAAAGATAATATCCCACCTTCAAATATACGACCGAATATAGAAAGCGTTGGAAAAATAAATTAGATTTCTGACACTTCCGTATACACCGCACAGAGATAAAGTAGGCAAATAATGTAATATGTAGGCTATAAACACCAACGAATAACATATACCCACATATAAATATATTACAATGAGACGTGTTTGTGCGTTTACGAAAAATATCAAATTGGCTTGGTCGGCACGTTTAGAATAAAGGAATTTGAAGAAATATAAATACACGATCCTTCTGAGAGTGTCAATTTTCATAAGGTTCCTTTAAGAAAATTCAGAGGTAAACGTAATTGGAGTAGACAATCTTTGATGGAACATCTTTTAATGTGTGTTTCGTATTCGAAAATCGTAAAGAGTCGGAAACGTGAAAGCAAAGTAAATATAAAGATAAAGGTAATAAGATAAAGAAAGAAACATCTTTGCATAACAAACAACAGTTGCATAACAATGCAACAGTCAACACAGATAGACGATTCTTATCTCATCATGGATGGTCATCTACTCTGATTCCCAATTACTTCGACTCAGTGGGATCACTTCTATTGGTTTCCGAATATGATATCCAAATACTTCAAAATATCTGGCTGTCGTAGAACCGTATGGTTATCTTGAAGATTCATTCTGCATCTCGCCAGACAGCATTCGAACAGAAGATGATTCATACACCTCCTGCTGTGCGTATGTTATCATGTACTAAATTCATCCTATATAGAGGATATTACTATAAGGAAGATATTCACCCTATAACCTCATAAGTTTTTTGTATTGAAGATTCAAGCAGATAGATGCACGAAGTCGCGAGTGGCTACTACTGCATCACAATACAAGACGGTTACCAAACTCCAGGTTCTAAACTGGCAGAATTCGATAGTAATTTATTCTGTTTTAGAAGTGAGGACAGATATTTTGACCTATAAGGGTCATACGAAGCATTCCCCACGGTTTGTTTATTAGCCTTAAACGTATAAGGCGGACGTACAAGAAGATACATGCTCATCTGGCAAATCTCATCGAACATCACCGCCGATGCCGGTGGATATTAGATAATTATTTTTCAATAATAAAGATTTATTTTCTTCTCTAGTTATCGAATACGCCATAAAATATCAATATCAGGAGCCTTGAAGTATCTCATTACGGTAAAATGCCATTACGTAATCCAGTAAACAGAAAAATATATTTTTCTCTTATACAATGAATAAATAAGTATTGTCCGGCCGTTTTGTAAAAACAACACCTCCATAGATTAAAAACTTTATGTTCATGACATCGTAACAAATATTTCGTGAACTTTTCAATGATGTAATAAATACTCGTAAAATGTATTATCGAAAAATTAACGAAATATTGAACTGAGTACAAACTGAATATGACAACACACAGACTATAAAATTTGAAGTGGTACCATAGACAATATTACCCTAAAGTCTATGAGTGGTACTAAAAATGTCATACCTGATTATGTTCGATGAGTAACAGTGTTGTGTCATAACAACGTCTACTAAAACATCATAAGCTTATTCGTAACACGCATGATTGAATACGTTAGAAAAATTTACACTTCCCGGCCGAAAGTAATACGACCCGGTCATGTGAGAGACGACACTCTACAAAATAGAAGCTAGCCGATTATAGTCGATGTGTATTACTTTCCATCGGGATGTGTACATATCCTACAGTCATTTATCTACAGTTGTATGACAAATATCGGCATGCCCTGGATGCGCTGCCTACCTTTGGAGAATGGACCTAGGAATGGACCTACCTAGGAATGGATTTGGAGAATGTGTTGGAAAAATGGGGAGGAATAAGGATGGGATAAACAATGAAAAATCAATGTAACAAATTAGTATGACTCCAAATCACTTCACAATTTCGTTTAGATACAAATGTTCGTTAGATACAGCGACTGTAGATTATGGTACAATTTAGACTAACAGTGTGGGTAAACATAACAAATCAAAACTTCATTACTTTATAGGCTACAAACAAGGTGAACACAGTCATAAACACTGCGGAAATAAAATATTGGTTTTTTGCAACAGAAGTTTAGTACCATTTGGAATCTAACTTGGAACGTTTCGCTTGGTAGTATACCAAAACCAGAGATAAATATAGCTAAGATTATAAATTCATACAATATTAAAATTGATATTTACACAGTGTCCTCGAATAAGTGTCACAAGTGTGGAATCCTAAGTATGATGTCTATTCCTTGCGGGTGGAATTCTTATAGAAAAGATTTTTAAGATACCTGCAATACAAAACTGGACATCATTACATGGACTGCGTCCCCCGGTGTAAACAGCATCACAATCTACCATTGAAAACTAATAAACTTACCTTATGAATACAGCAAACGGGTCCATTGACTCGTCATCGCTCTTGAGTAATATCTGCGTAAATGTGTCTAAACTACTATCTGAAAAATGCATTCTTTTGCAGAGCTACCTCAGAATACAATACGCTCTGTAAGAAATCTCTAAACCTTGATTTGGTCTATACTAATCCTACTGTGGTAAGAAATTTTCTTTCAACTAGGTTTTTCGGTTCTCCACCTCGCTACCTTTTTTTTTCAAAAATCACGCATATTGTTTGTCTCATTATATTATCCACACTCTTGTCTGCAACCTTAGACAACCATCTCTGGAAACTGATTGGCTTTAATTGTCTGTCTATCTCAACTCTTTGTTTGCATATTGTTTTATGAATCCTTAGTTTTCCATGTAAAGCCGTTTTCTGTGTCACCATTGATGGGTTTATGGGACCTGCGCTTATCCTGCTTACAAAGGCGTATAGAACGACAAGTAACAGTTCTTGCACTTGTGCGGCTTTTCCCAGTCGATCTAGGGATCATCCGCACCGATGTCGGGAGCTGTGTCCTGCACTTCTCAACAAAGAGAGGCGCAGACCGAGGCGGAAATAATTGATTTGTGGCAACATGATGACAGAAATATGTTAAAAGTAGTGATTGGGTTCTTTCCGCAAATAAAATTCAAATTAAATTTATTTGCTTGAAACAGGTAACTACAGATGACATTCAAATTATTGCACAGCCGTTTTGCCCTCGCGGGAGTACAAATTTGATATAAAATGTACAAGAATTAAACTTAAATCGTGCATTACTTATAATGTATTATTAACTATTTATATATTTCAATAGTGTCTCTTAATTAAACTATTCTGTAGTACGTCATAATTCGAAGAGATAAATTAGATTTAAAACAATACCAAAACTTAGATAAATTATAAATTGGGACGTCAGAGTTAGATTGTTACAGGCTTGAGTAAAGCCGGATTACCAGCTGTCCCAGTTGCTTACTGGACACGGCTGCTTCCGGGGTCGTCTGTCAGATTCAGTACTTAGCAGTACGGGAATTTGCTTTTGCCGAGCGGCCGAGGACTACAGGGACCACTTGCTATGGCATTTAAATATCCGTTATGACCAGGACAGTATCCATGAGGAAGCCCATATCCAGCAGTCGAGCAAAATGGTGAGGGTCACGGAGATTTCACAATTCTTAGAATACTCAAACTAAAATTTGAGACCGTGTGCATAAGTGACATTAAAGCGCTGGGTTAATGAACTTTATAATTAATTATTCGTAAAATTCATTTAAATACCTTTAGTAACAAGATAACACCGTTAAAATCATACATTCCAATCTCCTGCAAATTTCGACCACCTCCCCAACCTCCCACGCTCTGAACAATGATCGGAATTCCACGACCTGCTCTCATATTTCCCAGATTTTCCCTGGAAACTAATATTAATAACCTTTATTGGAGCTTTGCAATATTTTAGCGTAGAATAATCGGGATTACATTAAATTTTACTAATTGTAATGTAGATATTTGAATAATGACCGCCTTATTTCACGCTGTTTAAATGAAAATGACCCCCCATCCATAGATAATTTCATAAAAGCTGGCACGTCATAATAAAAAACAATTACTCACGGAACAGATTCCACAGCCTTCTATTTATTTTACCAACCACTGAACAAACTTTTAATTAACAGACCGTTAAATTAAGCATCGAATTCACAATCGTCGCAAATTGATAAAATCATCAATGATTCGATGTCGATACATCAATAACATAACATTTGCGTGGATATCCCGAGCGGTAATAAATATATTTCTTTTCAAGTAAATATGAACACAAACAATCGTTTCGTTATATAACCCACGTACTATATATTCGTTATATAGACTACAAAAGTTTGAAGAAAACTCCTCGTCCCATTATTCCTATCCCATCATCCACCATTAAGGAAGAAATGGGAGTATCAGAGAATACAGAAAACTCCTCCTTCCATTGTATTATTCTTTATCCTTTCTCCAAATCCACTATTGAATTTCCAAAAGTACTTTGGAAACGTAAAGTCTTATTGAAATCGCTCACACAGCTGCATCAACATTTTCTCATTCGCCTCATTTCTCATCGAAAGAGAGATATATTTGAAAAAACAAGCTGTCACTCAGTTGTCCACCCGAAATTGTACAAGTTTTAATGAAAACGCACCGACGAGCGTCCGATGCAAACAATTACCACATACACGACACAATATAAAACGGACAGTAGGGAATCTATAAGTGCATGACAACGGCGTAGATCTCGTACATCCTAAGCATTTACACATCCAAAATAATTCGTAACTGTTTAGATTAATAATTTTTATTTGCAATGAAATATTAGTACAACTTGATTTAGACGTCATAAGATCACGGATGTCATATTGAGTTCCCTCCAACATTCATCAACGTAAGTGTAACATTTTCCATAGCATTATTATTAATCTGGACAACTAATACAAAAATAACAGAGGAACTATATTAACATTGCGTATATTTTAACAAGCAGCAAATATGTAGCAATTTGATCAACTATAAAACATACGTATGGTAGCAAAATTAATAGGTTGGCATCAAATCGTTATCAGCTTACACTGTTTTATTGACAGAGCTATTAGGTAGCCACTAATTAGGGATGACAGCTAAAAAATAATATCATGTAGTAATTTATAATGTCATGTCATTTTTACTAAAAATTGGCATCCATATTGTTAATGTTTAGATACATAATTTTTAATTTGTCCAGCAAATAGTGTGAATTATGACCTATGACCTATTCAACTTTAACCACACTTCTTAAAATGATGTCAAGAAATACTAAATGAACAACAAATTATGATCAACAAAACAGCCTATTTTTGAATAACTGAAATAAATTATCGTACTTTACGCTACTCTGCACTGCTCTACGCTACGCTACTCCACTCTACTCTGCTTTACTCAACAAATGTCATCACAAAGTCGACGTAGTCCTATTTCTACATTGTCACAAAAGAACTTAAACCTAACCCACCATTTTCCTATTATAGATTTGCTGCTCATTCTCATCTGTTTCTCATTTGATTATTTCTCATTGATGGCATTATTTTTATTGATAAAAATTAAAAATTTATGTATTATTTCAAAAACCTAAAAAATGGTTTGCTTAAATGTTGTCAGAAATATAGGTACTTTTGTACTGAAAGCAAATCGAAGGCAGAAATAGAAATAATGCAGATCTCTCTCTCCAGTCGTTCCTTCATTGCTGAAGATCGTGGTCCTGGTGATTTTGCAACCCTGTGCGGATTAAATTCCTCCATTGGGTTCTATCGGAGGCCAGTCTTGCAATGGTGTGAAATTTGAACTTGGAGTCCCTCAGTTGGTCTGACCATCTGGTTGGTGAGCGGCCTCTCGATCTTTTGCCCTCAGTGTTGCCCGTCACTATAAGCTTTTCTAAGCTGTCATTCCCCCGTCGTATTATGTGACCGAAGTAAGAGAGCAGGCGCTGGTAACATATGGAGGATAGTCGCGTTTATACCCCTAGCTGTGACAGGATAGACGCGTTTGTGCGCTTGGCTGTCCAAGGAATCCTTAACATGCGCCTCCAGCACCACATCTCGAACGCGTCCATCCTTTGCCTTTCTCTCGCCTTTATGGTCCATGTCTCCACTCCGTATATGAATATTGGAAAAATTAAAGCACGGACCAAACGACTCTTGGTGGTGTTGCTTATACCCCGATTCCTCCATATTCCATTTAGACGTGCCATGGCGCTTTTCGCCGTTGCAATGCGTCTCCTAACTTCTGGAACACAGCTCCCATTACTGCATATTCGTGAGCCTAGATAGGTATATTCCTCCACAACTTCTATAGATGGAATAGTGCAGGATTCTGCGAGTTTTTCAGCACGGTCAACTATCATGAGCTTGGTCTTGCTTTTGTTTATAGTCAAGCCCAACTCCAAACTCTCCGCTTCCAGTCTTCGCAAAAGTTCCTGCATGTCTTCCAGCGAAGTAGCAACAATAACAGTATCCTCTGCATACCTTAGGTTGCATATCCGTTTTCCACCTAAAGGGAAACCTCCATCCCAATTGTCCAAAGCTTTGCGGATTATATATTCTCCGTATATGTTAAAAAGCATTGGAGAAAGAATGCAACCCTGACGTACGCCTTTGCTTGTAGCAAACACATCCGAACAGTCGGTGTCAATCTTCACAAAGGATCGGTTGCTGCAGTAGAGGTTACGGATAAGACCGATAAGATGTTTTGGCACTCCCATTTCCTCCAAAACCGACCATAGTCTGCTCCATACTACGCAATCAAAAGCTTTGGTGTAGTCAACGAAACAGAGAGCAACAGGGTTGTTGAACTCACGACTCTTTTCTATAATCTGGCGGATATTTAGGATCTGTTCTCGTGTGCCCTTTCCTTTTACAAATCCTGCCTGTTCTTCAGGAATCTGCCGATCTAGATAGGCTTTTAATCGCTTATTGATTATATGCAGAAGAATCTTGCTAGCATGCGATATGAGGGCTATTGTTCTGTAGTTCCCGCAATCAGTAGTCGAGCCCTTCTTGTGCAGCGGTATAAAGACGGATTCGGTCCAATCCTGGGGCCACTGTCCCGTCTTCCAGATGGAATTGCAGATGTTCGTTATTATTTTAGTACCTGCTGAACCTAGGCTTTTAATGAGCTCAGCTGGGATAGCATCCTTCCCTGGAGACTTGCCTAGTTTTAGCGACGATGTTGCCGATACCACCTCTGAAGGTAAAACGTAATGCAGGTAAAACGTCTGAAGGTAATGCAGATACCTATATTATATTTGCTGCCAAGTCATGATTTTTGCTGGCAAGTCACATTTTTGAAAACCTATAAATTATGGTGATACGTAGGTATATGAAATTTGATATACATTTTTGCTTTTCATTTCGGATTATTCTATAGCTAACGGGATGCATACGAGATAAATTATTTGCTGTTATTAAATTTTCTTACTGACTAGTTATTTTAATTGAGTGCAGTATTTTGTTGATGAATCATTTATCTGCAGCCATTAAAATTATAAAGATATCCCTATTAACAACTGCAATATGCATAATATAATCACAAAATATGAATATTCATTTGTATGTAAAATCGTAAAACAAAAATTTCATGTTAACTGTTGTGAAATACATATTTTTCATTTGTCAGTCAATATTATTGAACTATTACAGAAAAATAAAGTATAAATCTTAAAAAATACAAATCAATATATGTATTTAAAAACAATTCATTGGTTGATGTGATTGAAGTCTCACCAGAATTGAAATTACATAAATGATTTAGTAATATATTACTATACAGTCGTATAGTAAGACTGATGCCTGTTTAATTACAGAACATAAGTTAAACTGTACCCTTTACCTACTGCTACTCGGCTATATTGATACTTTAGGGGTGTGTTTCAAAAACTTTCTCCGTGTTTGTATTTCTACCACTTTCGTTTAGAAACAGTAATAAAAGTAGTTTAGGAAACAGTTTCATGCGAATTTTTGGAAAATTCCTTATCATGCTGTATCTTATATAAAAACTGTATAATTTAGTAATAACTTATATAATTTTAGTTTAAATAGTTATAAATTTAAAGATTTTATGAAATATACTTTTTTGGTATAAACTACAAATGTATCGGTAGGGGGATAGGGCATGCTGCATTCCCACTGCCTCTGGGCGCACTCGACTGGCCACATTACCCCTCTCTCACAGAAGACTACCTTGAAATGTACAGCATTTCCCATTTTATCCTATATCCCCAATGTACGGACGTGTTTCGGTAGTTAGTGAGATATTGCAGAGCCCATTCCCATCCCATCCTCTCCCTCCCCATTTTCCCAATCCATTCCTTAATCTGCAAAGGTAGGCAACGCACCCGGGGGCATGCCAACGTTTGTCATTCTGGACTGATGTTGGCATCTATCGCGGATGTCTATGGACGACATTATCCATTTATCCATAACCATCAGGTGAACTTTATGCTCGTCGGCCGCCTTTTTCTATAAAAAAAATGAAGCATAGAAGTCTATATAAGATTATTATTTTTTTAACAATACATACATGTCTTATTATTAAATCACATAAATCCTTTCGGCTTTGTATGTGATTCACATTAATTTTCCACCCAAACTTTGGCCCATTTGTCATATTACCGGTTGCCTAGTTTATATTTTAATATTATTTATTTAAAAAACTCGATTGCACATTACGACACAAAAGGCGAGCTTTGCCTTAAGGCATTCTCTAGCAGCTAAGCTTTGGGTAAACTTTATGAAATAAATAATTTGTAATACGAAACAGTGTACAAAACAACTTTATTATACTAATTGAACGACAAACGCTCTCTAAAATATTTCATTGATTGTATTATACATAAATTGACTAAGCGTTACCTACTTAGTTACTTAATTACGCGAATTGTACAATATACAGCAATTTTTAGTAAAACATAATTATTATTCGCCTTTATGATTATTATTACATAATTATTGTTACATAGCCCCTAGCAATCGTCTAAGATTCTCAAAGAAGGGATTTTTTAACGTACCACAATATAGTCGTGTTAGTACAAACGCTCGAATTGCCATCGTCTATTATTTACTCGTTTGGAATACTGATTGGAATGCGATGCATAAAATGAAACGATTTAACGCGATCCTACGAGACTCATTTCACTGTTCGTGGCTGCCCGCGCAATTATTCGACTATACCATATGTCACCACAAAGCTGTGGTAAAATAAATGTGGTACCAATATCAAAAATGGAACATACTTTTAGGTCAACTTTATCGGTAAAATAAATCGAAATATTGAATAGAAAATAATTTTCGTAAATAGGTCTATTTTACTAACAACGTGTTACTGCATGTTGCTATTCAATTTCCTTTATTTTCAGTGATACGAGTATACGTTAACTGCTGGAAAAAATGCTAACAAAGCTACAGAATTATATATTAATTGTGGGGAGAACCTTAGTATAATCGGTAAAAATCACACACACACTTTGGGAGAGGAAGCACGTACGTGAAATCCCACAGTCATTGGACCCACTTGACTCACCAAATTACCCCACTCTCATAGAATACTACCATAAAATATACCGCATTTCCCACTTTATGGCATTTCCGTAATATTATAAAAATTATGTTTCGGTAGTGACTGAGATATGTCAAAGATTTATTCCCAACCCAGCCCATTCTATCCCACCTTATCTTCCCAATCCTTTTTCTAAATCCTAAATTTCCAAAGGTTCCTAAATTGCCAATCCCGCGGAGTGGCAATGTTTGTCACTGTGGGCTAATGTGGCGTGTATCGCAGATGTCGCAGGGCGAGAGTATTCACTTACCAGTGGACTCTATGCTCGGCTGGAAATCGAACCCGGGACCTTTCGCACAGCAAGCAGGGTTACTACCAACTGGGCTAATTTGTCGTCGATCGCAATTCTAATGCTAATTCTTCCTAATCTCTAATAAAATCATATCAATGTGCAACGACATAGAAGTCCGGTTTAAAAATACAAATACAACTCGCAGCATTTCTAAATGTCAATTTCACTTGCAATATTCCGAAGACTGTACCTACGAAAGTTTACTAAATCATTTCAGACAAGTCGAAAATATACTCGTTTCTTTAAATTGAGAAACATTGCACGTTTGTGATTAATAGCCCCAAGTGTGTATATTGATCATAAAATAAATGTTTCTCCCGAAAATGTAAGTTATAATCCCGTTGGTAAGGTTTTACGTAAACTCAGATTGATTAATATTTTATACTTTCTTACTTATACCTAAACCGAAACATGATCTCTAACCCTTGACCTAATCCATAACTTCATAGTATGGAAAAAGCTAAATTTCTTTGCGGGATAAGTCATCCGAAACAAAAAGATTCGTCAAAGAACGAAAGTCACCGATATAGCTCACAGAATTAGTAAACTCATCAGTCGCCTTGCCACAACCATGTTCGTCTGCGCTGATGCTTCCTAAGTCCTAAGTGCTTCCTAAGTCGCAGCCTACGCTGGTCACTCCCTGGACTTACCACAAGCGGAATCCCTCCACTGGGCTAGTACCGAGAAAAATTCTGAGGCGGTGCCACTGCCCAAAAGAGCCACTCCAGGGACCTGTCCCTATTGACGGACAGATTCGCAATTACAGAATGAGATCCAATCCCGATACTGTTTCCTCCGCCCCCCCCCGTAAAAGGGAGCGCAATGTGTTCCCGAATGGATTAATAAACTAAAGAGGCAATAAGTGGGTCATATCTGCCACAGGACCAACATCCGATGGAGTAGACAAGTTCTTGAATAGACACCACGTATCGCATGAATCGCAGCGTGAATCGCCCTCCGGACTGATGCACCGACGACGACGACTTAAAGAAATTGGCCGCTGGCGGCTGAATGAAAAGAACGAAAGCCCGTGTGCGGGAACGAGCCTTGGAAACTGCCTATATTCAACAATGGAGATAAGCTAATAATATTTCAGCCGCTAGGCGCACTCGCCCATTCCCATCCCACCCTCTCCCTCCCCATTTTCCCCCAATCCATTCCTTAATCTGTAAACGTAGGCAGCGCATCCGGGGACGTACCAACGTTTGTTAACCTGGACTGGTGTTTGGCATGTATCGCGGATGTCTATGGACGACAGTATCCACTTATCATCAGGTGGACTGTATGCTCGTCTGCCGCCTTTTTTCTATAATATATGGAAAATATATATATACATGGTAGAGATATCTATACTTAAATCACGTCATAGCAACGTTGCAATTATTATTTCTGTGTGTAATGATTGTCTTCGCTAGGAGACACTGCGAGTTTTACTTATTTGGCGAAATAAAACCGGAAAGGTTTGCTTGTAATGACTGGTTTTATTAGTGGATGCAATGTAGTGCATCTCGGCTCACGATTTCGATTGACTGACACTTTTTATGTAAAAACATGTAGGTAAGCACCAAAATGGCCGACTACCGATATTTTGTGACGGTAGTTAAATAAAAATGAGAAATGTTGAAGCGGCGATGTGGAGCCGCGACAATGATATTTTCAAAATTACGCTAAAATAAACTAAATTTCAAACTTTCAAAAATAAACTAATAAGTCAAAAAAATAAACTAAATTTCAATTCTAGTCAGTCCACCTGGCCCGAGAACGTCCCACGTTATATTTCCCACAATGTGGTCTCCATTCAAGAACTCATCCACCTCATAGCTCATTTATCGGTCCTGTGAAAGATACGAACATGACCTATTTTGAATTTGATTTAAAAGTGTAAAGACCTTGAATTAAATACATGTTAACAGTTTTTCAAATCTATAAACAAACCAGATTTAATAAACTTCGCTTAGTAACACCAAGAGAATAGCCGGAGGCGTTTTAATGCCGTCTAGATTTTAAAATGACTCTCTCCAAGACCAAAAGTCTAGAACTAAAACCATTCTTTTGTCTCTTTAAACTAAATATTTCGTAATATCGTTGGCATTTTTTGCGGGACTTTTTCGTCTTAACATTTCATATGGAAAACATTTCGTATTCGTAACTTTACACTTGTCTGGCTTTGTCCCTTATTTTTAGTACTATAATTGTACTAAGTATGCACTCCTACATATGTATAACCTTTAGAGAGATTTTTGTCTTTGTATACATTGAAAAATAAATATTAAATAATAAGATAAATAATTGTGCTTGTCTTAATTGGACTTCATTACCCAATATGCTTTAGTCGTGTTTGCGTTGTTTTCATCTCTGTAACATTCATTGAGTATACTGTAACTAGCTTTTCAAAATATATTTTTAAGACCCGGCTCTGTTGCGCCTCGTCTCAATTAGCAAGCGATTGTAGGAACAAGGCGATGCGATATGGTATTAATCGTAAGAATACGCGATAAAAAAAACAATCTCCGTTATGTATCATTGAAACTTCATTGCTTCATTCCACCAAATTGTTTAATTTTTCATTGTGCGAACACTATTCCATCGCATGTTTGAATCACATACAGGTCATACAGGAAAGTCACCTCATTTGCGTTAGTAACATCGCCCATTCGAATCGCGTCGAGGGAGTAGGAAAGGGTTTACAGCGTGCCAGCAATTTACTCGGCACCGCCATCAAATCGGCACCATCAAATCTATGTTTATAATATGTGCGGTTTGCGTTTTGTTTTATTACTAAGTATCCAGAAAGCAAAAAAATGGACATCTCTGACAAGAACCATTGCCAGAATAGAAGCGTTCATACGAATGATTTAATCGCATAGCATTGATCGTACAACCGTTTGGCCAAAAAGGACAGTTCTATTCTATCGTGCGAGAATATTTAATCGTACGAATTGTCGCATCGCATTTTACGTACGACCGCTTGCTAATTTTATGGCAATTGGCAGATCGAATGATCTGCTCGTAATCTGAGACAATTCTCAGGACCGATAACCGATGGGGTAGACAAATCTTTGAATGGAGGTCACGTACCGGGGAAGCACAGTGTGAGACGTCCTCCGGCCAGATGGACCGACGACTTGAAGAAGATCACCGATGATGCCTGGATGAGAAGAGCCGAAGATCGTGTATGGTGGCTAGCCTTCCCAGAGGCCTATATTCAGCAGGGGAGAGACATAGGATAATGTTGTAGTATTGATTATGACATATCAATATCTATTTGAAACATTATCGGCACATTTGAAACACCCACATCGAATACCCAACTTCTTCTTTCGTCAGTTGTAATATGAAATCTTATTATAGTAGCCATGTGAAATGTCACAACGCCAACGCAAGCCCTCGGAGCACCACTCAATTCCGACTGATTCGAGTCGAGAATCGATGTCAAATGCCAAGTGAAATCGATTACCTTCCAGCTAGTGAATAGACACCCTTTGTACTCGTTGTCGACGTCCACTGACAAATTAAACATAGCAGTAGACAAACTTAAAATTATATTGTAATCTTACAAAACGGTAACTTCTAGCGGTTATGTGTGGACATGGCAAATGCTGATCTCATTTCATTTATTTATTGTTTTCATGTACATACAGTCACCGTAACTAGGCCTTTTAAAAATCCACTACTGCACATGGGCCTCCTCATGCACATTGATTGTCTTGACCATAGGGGATGTATGCCGTTTAAACGCCACGCTGGCCAAGCTTGTTGGCAAGTCCACTGTAAATGAGTCAAGAGATGAGGTGGTGTTATTCTAAAGCCTGCCGACAACACATGGCGCATGTCTGTAAATATTTCATGTACTTATCTGGATATGATTATGAGATCTGATAGGAGTATCATGTCGCATAATTATGTCCAGTTAGGTACATGAAATATGGACTTTGTGGCGATATTTATGTATTTTAATTGAATTAGGTTGTTGTACGCTTACCCGCGTAATACAATCCAAATATGTATATAAATATTGCCACAAAGTAATATAAGTTTTTTTCTTCACCCGACCTATAAAATTATGTAACATGAGGAAAATTTTTTGCTTATGGTTTTACTTATATTATTATATCTATAGTTGTTGTATTTGTTTGTGTTGTTTGTTTCTCTAGAAGATGTAATAAATAAAATAAAAATAAAAAAGAATGTTACTAAGTATTCTTTTCTTTTATAGAAATAAAATGACTGACCAGCAAACCGTCAAGCTAGCAATAAAAAGATACTTTCGCTCATGTATATTCGCGATATATGCCAAGATCAATCAGTTAACAATGATGAACATTGGCACATCCTACCTGCCTTTTGAAATGTCGGAGGAACTTCACTCCTATAGAATAGGGATTCTCTCTCTTACCCTTCATTACGAGTTGCAAATAATATCACCATGTTGCGCAATACAATCCGTATTAAACCCGTGGATTTGAAGCGAATTTCAAGTACTGCTAGAAATATACCTACTGTTTATATTTGTATTGTGACTGCAAAGACATTCACATTTGAAACCTTGATAAATACAATTCGAAAATAAGTGATACGGTATTAGTTACAGCCTTGAAACCAGAAAGCCTTGTCAGGTTTTGTTGGGGGTTAGTTTAAAATGAAATTAGAATAAACTTCGCCTTTGTTACGATACCCATTAATTTAGATTTTAATAATATTGACGCTAAATAAAGTTAGCTGTTACCTGTTATAGAAGTGTTTTGTAATTATTCTTTACAAGCGATTTCCCGCTACTTCACCCTCTTGTTATTGAGATATAATTACACAAATAATAAATATTTTTAATTAAGTCTCTTACTTTCAAGTTGGTGTTGTAAAAGGCGACTAACGAATAATAAAACTGTTACCACAAGTCGTAAGGAACTGCAACACCTCTAAAATAGTAGACTCGCCAACCCGTTTGGACAGCATGGCGTTTTAAGGCCATACACAAGATAATGTGCATTAGGAGGTCCATTTACAGAAATGTACGATAAAGGGGCTATCTGTTATAAAACTAGGTCTCTATCAATAGATTGGTGGAAGTTTTTAATAACCCGATTCTGTAATTTGCGATATCCATATCCGATAACCGGATAGACTACTTTTTGACCACATTATACCTACCCGAATTAGGTTATATCGGGACAGCGGACTAAGTGGCGGACTCTCGGTCGCTATAAATGTATAAAAGAAGAAATACATTCGAAATATTTAATTAAAATGCTCTGAGAGTCCCCAAACTCGTCAGATCAACAAACACAAATGAAAAGAAGAAAAATTCTCTGTTTAAAATTCTGAAATCGGCCCGCTTCAAACATCGCTGTCCCCCACGGCTGGCACTTCTATTAACTTTTTATTTAACAGTTTAACGGATGGTTAGGCCAGCCTTTGAGTTCACGAATCATTTGACAAAAGAGTAACGTCTGCGTTCAACGGACTGGTATAACGAATACACGCGATACATTTTATGGATAATTTCATATAAATTATGTTGCTCAATTCTAACGGTTTACGTAATAACGGTTCATCAGCAGTTTTAGGTAATAGAGAAAGATATATATTTTTTAAATTAATGGAGGCAAGCAGCCCACATGATGATAAGTGGCTAGCGCCGCCCTTGGACGCCTGCAACACCAGGAGGCATGTGGGTGCGCGCCGGCCTTGCAGAATCCTTGAAGAACCTCTTGTCAAAACATAAGGGGAAGACCTCACGAGGCAGTTCGTTCCACAGCCTACGGGTTCGCGGCAAAAACGATCTTTAGACAGTGCGTACAGTGAAATTTGTACAGTGCGTTTTTTTTCCAAAATACCCAAACGGGATTTATAATAAACTCCAGGCTTTATACTTCACATGTCAGCCTTTTTCATTCAACTGCAGGACAAATACCTACCTTAGTAAATAACTAAGGGGTTTCGGGCCGTAATCCACCACGCGGCGCAATGCTGATACCAATCAGCTGATAGCTCGGTGAAGGAAAACATCGTGAAGAAACCCGCATGTTCAAGAAAATAAAAAAAAATTAAGTATGCTGAATCCGGTGATTTTTTTTCAGAATCCTTACGTAAGTTGAAACTTAGTGATACGGAGCGAGAGTTTGAACTTACAGCCTCACGAATGAAAGTCGATAATGGATGCCATTAGACTATCACTGCTCTTCAGAGGAAAACAAAACAAAACACGTATGTAGAACAATCGACACTAAAATGAAGTTGTAAGTATTCAATTGTTACCAATTTTGTGTCTACATGCAAAGCATTGCATTCAGTGTGTACAATAATTTAAATAAATAAAACTGATTTAGTGAAAAAGGACTTCAAACGACTAAACCGCCGCCAAAATTAGCAGATAAGGAAGATTATAAAAGTTGTTCGGATATTAGATTCTGAACAATCGAATGTTCTCGAAGAAGTAATCAGAAGCAAAAAGAAAACAAAGAAGTTAATTTGCTCGCTAGTAAATGTCGTTACATAGGACGAAGCCGGTGGTTTCATTTGCATTATCGAAATGTTAGCGTAAATAAACAGTAGCGTATACACAATGTATTGAAAATTTATCAAAACCTAAATCTATGGATTATATTTATGATTCAGAGTTAATTGACATAATATAAAGTGTGGGACATAATATTTTTTTAGGATCTGTTTTAGGCAAATTTGTATAAAAAATTGAATAAAAATTAAAAAAAATACTTTTTTTTTGCTAAATTTTCATATTAGCTTTGGGAAAAGTTCGCACTCACCACGTAGTGAGAGGACAAGTCACACTTTGATACATTTGTAATAGCCCCCTGACACAATTTTGAAAACGGTACACGTATTATTTATTATTTATTTTTTAGAATATTTATAATAAATACCAAGTTTTAAGCGAAATAACGAAATTTTATTTTGCAGTTAAACTATACGTTTAAATAAATAAAGTACCTATAGATAAATATTCAGAGCGTTCAATATTCTACCGACATCTGTGTGAAGAAATCTTTTTGCGAATTGTTGATGGAATTTAAAAAAGCATCAAAAATCCGCGGATTATTCGCGCGCCCTCATTTAAAATAACGGAAGGGCAGTATTTTACGAAAAATAATAGGTCGCTTGACTCATTCGACGGCTTCATTAAATTGATGGCCTCTGAATTTTTTCCTGGACTCCGGCGTTTCTCTTATCTTTATTAATCATTTCGCTCCGATGCCTACCAAGGGTTGCTAGTGAAACAAGAACAATGCGTACCTATAAGTTTCTATAGAGATATATCTAACATTTCGACGCAACAGCTAGATGAAACTCTCGCGAAGATAGCGTAGGAGAATATCTATATAGGATAGAAAAAATGAGCAGACTCTATCTAGAGGGACAAAAATAATAAATTTTACGCAAATGATTATTACAAAAAACTCACAATATTAATAGTTTCCTATAGCTAGACTTGAAAGTCTTGAAAATTTTTTTTAATGATTTTACTTAGAAATCAGTTTTATGACATGTTTTGTATTTAAACGGAATCTTGAAACAACGAAATTTTAACTTTTAACCACATATAATAAGTCTATACCGACAATAAGGTCTCTTTACTTAGAAAACGTCACAAATATATTCAAATGCTATAATAATGATAGTATAATACAATTGTATTTTAAATAAACGTGTTTATGTAAAAACTACAGTGTCATTTACCAGCAGCGGTACGTTGAAGACGGATGCGGGTTAAGCAAAAAGGCGTTGAAAAGGGTCTTGCCAAGTCGACAACACATCTGCTATTCCCCCGGTGTTTCGTGTCTATAGCTGTCAGTTAGAAAGGGAACATTTTTTAAATGGCAATCTAGATTACCAGCAGGTTGCTATGTAAATATGTTTTTTTAAGTTCTCTGCAAGAATACGCTCTTATCAACAAAAAGATATACGAGGACGTCCAGCAAACAGTTGAACTTAATAATAATAATATAATCTTCATTCGAGTAACAATGACTCATATTACAAAATTATTATGAAACAATAAAAGTAAAATACATATAGACTCCCACCCAGTGTCGCAGGACGGGTGAGTCATATTTGGCAGACAAATCTGTCAGAATACTGTTGGTGCTGCAAAGCATAAGAGTGTTATCTTTTGTGGTAAGGTGTATGAGTTCGACAAAAATAGACAGATAGAAATTTTATTTCATACACACAAGAGATCGCATACATAACAGTGAAGACGGCAAACAAATAAAAATTTTAAACAAAGCAATAAAACTATGCGGCGCCGTGTGTGTCGCCACAGCGCTGATTTTGGGACGGAACTCAAGACGCGTGGACGGCAGTAACAGTGGTTTATACACAATACACACAATTCTTTGCAATTAATAAGTCTATGGGTATAAATATGCTACGTAATTTTATATATATTTTATATATATACGTATAAATATATTATACTACGTAATTTTCTTTACGCAATTATTATAAATATGCAATTATTCTTTGGGGGGGAGTGCACGCTGCATTCTCACAGCCGCTGGGCGCACTCAACTGGCCACGTTACCCCTCTCTCACAGAAGACTACCTTGAATTGTACTGCATTTCCTACTTTATCGTATTTACCCAAAGTACGTGCGTGTTTCAGTAGTGAGTGATATATGCCAGGGCCCATTCCCATCCCATCCTATCCCTCCCCATTTTCCCAATCCTTTCTTCCAATCCATTCCTTAATCTGCAAAGGTGGACAGCGCATCCGGGGGTGTGCCAACATTTGTCATTCTGGACTGACGTTGCCATGATCGCGGATGCATGAACGACAGTATCCACTTACAGTATCGGGTGGACTGTATACCAGTATACAGTCCACCTGATGGTAAGTGGATCCGTCTTTTTTCTATAAAAAAACGTATTCAAATGAAAGAAAATGAATCTGTATAAAAAGTACACTAAAGTTTAACCCGGCACATGAAGTAACTATACTTAACCACTAGATTTTTTTAACTAATATATATTTAATGGATCGCTTTTTGGAATTGAAAGATGTGGCATCTTTCAAAGGAGCTTCATAAGAACGAAGTGAAGTAATCAATGAATTAAGGCGATTTTATTATTTACTAGCAAAGTCCGCGACTTGCACATAGACTTTAGAGTATGTGTGGTTAGCTTGATTCCCGCTATAACTATGCCAGGTTTTACTAAAATGCGTCCAGTGGTTTCTGCGTAATGCGCGTTGTAATTTTATTTGATAAAAAGTCTGATACAGAGCCCAAGACAACTATTTTGTAATTTTTGTCAGTCTATCCATTTCCCTGTCTGTCATCTGTCTGTCTATCACTAAACACTAAACAGATTTTAACGAAACTTGACATAGGTGTATCTTAATGTGCAGGGTTAACATTTAGGATGCTTTTTATTTAGATCAATTATAAAGTTCCCACGGGAATCAGACTAACCACACATACTCTGACGTCTATGAGCATGAAGACGCGGGCATTGCTGGTCTCCTAGAAATTGTAATATTTCCGACAAAACTATAGAAAGAAAATAACGAAACAGTAAGGAAAAAAACTATTAGATACAACACTGATGTGCCTAAACACGATTCCCAAATAACGTCCTTGTGACCCTCTCGCACAAATTAGTCTCCGTAGAACTACGTCCACTAACATTCGTGTGATCGTCAGTTCAAATCCTCGGTCCGTACCATCGAGTCTCTACTTAAGTACGGATTTTGAATAAAAAATTGTCACCAGCTTGGCGGTAATGAAAAACGTTGCGAGGAAACCCACATGCTCCGGAAATAAAAAAATCTGGAGTGTATGTATTTACCAATTCGCACAGGGCCTGCGCGGTGGATTATGGCCCAAAACTCCCCAGTAATTTACTAGGGGAGGCCTGTGCTCTGTAGTGGAACGTTCTAGGTCCAAATAAAAGTACATAAAAATCGATGAAAATACAATGTTAAGTATCATACTATTATCAAGGCAGGAGGCAAAAGCGGACAGCATTACTCATATGCGATTTTATTTATTGTTGGCAAACACGGCAAGTTGAGTTTCAATTGGACATTTCTAAACATAAAGGTGAAATTCGCTTGCAAATTTTACTTGTCAATTTAAAAAGAGATCTTTATCAATGTCTATTATTTCAAACAAATCATACACGTAATTGCTCGACATTTTCATGCCCCCCCCCCCCCCCCTCCCTTTCTAACAATACCTAACGTTGTTTGTTCTAACTAACTTTGTTCTAACAGAAGACTGTGTGATTTGTAAGTAAATATTTTCAGTTCCACATTCGTTACAATTACAAATATCTTATAGAAGGAGAGTAGTACTTTTATTGTTCTAACTCCTATTTTGGAGAAACAATTATTTCAGTGATCAATTTTCAGGCCAACTTACTTTTTTGCCTTTGTATGTGTATTTATACAATTCACCTTTTTTTGCAAAACGTACGTTCATACCAGGAAATACATATTTCTTTTTGACAGTTAAAATTAACTGCAAACATTAGAAAGAAACTATGTTCTATGAAAGTAATAAGACTTGGAAATTTTACAACACAATAGAGTTACACAGAACGCTCTGATACGGAATAAAGCATAATAAAATACACTAAGGCATCAAAGGAAGGAAATCCTTTTGAAAACTGTAGACTTTGCTCGACTTTAAGACCATGCCAAGTTCATTGTCTCTTGTTCCCCCGTCTATTGCCGCCCGCCGCGACAAAGAATCTACGCCTTCATTTTTCAAAGTGACTCTGATTCAATCTATTTACCAGTAAGCACGAACAATGCTCCGTGGATCTATGCAGCTTCACTTGCCTAGACTCTGAAAGAACTTAACGCATTTAAGAGCAGAAGTTGTCTATGCCTATCTTTATTCTCATAAATATCATAATTATCACTAAATATCAAATTAAATATTTAAATATCAATTTAAATCGTTCAATTTTTAATTACTTTGATTTGAATTTGGAATGTCTTTCGATAATAACCGTGCAGTTTTGAAATAAATGGCCTAAGTTAAAGATTAATTTGATTGTTAATAGAATTTCTTTTTTTGACATAATTAAATTGCGGAATGAGCCTTATGGTTCACGCATTGTCTGGAAAATTGCTTTAGTTCCACTTGATCCCATTTATTTTCAGGTGACCTTCTCAACGAATTGCCTAACAGTATAAAGGTCGATACACAAACACCAAGGCCGTGTTAGTACCGTGTTAGCTCTGGGAATATATATATCCGAGTATGGCGAGTGAATATATGTGTAAGACAAAATCAACTCCTTTTCAGGGGCACAGTTTAAAAATTTAATATTTGTGTTTTCGCTTTGAATATAGACATATAACTTTAATACTGAAATTTATTTTTCTGAAGCTATCGAGTATTAAAAGATTTAATTAAATATTTTATTGTAAACCAAAAGTAATACAACGTGCTAGAACTTATTTAAAATTTTACATATCTTGATTTTATATCAAGTGCCCAGTGTTAAACCTAAACCTAAATCTACACTGGCCCTGCGTGGTGGATTATAACCCGAAACCTGATATCGTTACGTATAATATCGAGCAATCGAACGTTCTCACAAATACAAACTAATTTGCAGTTTATTATCATTTTTTTCAATAGGCGGTAATGTGACGCCAACCGCAAATGCGAGTACAATGTTGTAAAACCAACCTCTTCATTAAGTTAGAGTAACGTATGTAACCATTAAAGACATTATAATAACACGTTCACGAACGAAATGCAAGGTTTGTAATTGTGTAAATTCTGCTTACAGAATACTTTATATACTCTTTAATAACCTTACAAATGTCACAGTCATGTCATGTAAGTGACGGAATGTTTAAAAAATGTATACGACGACATGATTATGTCTCAACGCTGCCGTATTGTGTGTAAAACGACCTTAAATCTCTCGTCTTTCCCAGTTTTTTTAAGTGACCTCGTTAACAAAGTAGCAAGCAGTAATGATTAAGAACATCTTCTTGTTTTAATTTTATAAGTTAATTTGCTCTCTACAAAGTGAAAGAAAACTTGTAGAGAACTCTTCGCGTAACACCATTTTCTGTTACAGTAAAAATTTAATTATCTTTTTTAATTCATTCCTTGAGCAGCGGCAACATTTCTCAAGTATTCAAAGTGCCGTAATATTTTTTTAAAACTATTTAGTCGGATTTTTACTTGTATGACCAGAAGGGTAACATCATTGATTTGCGAACTCGAAAAATTTATTAGGTGAAAGTACCTAAAAGGACGCGAAATCTTGTTAATGAAATTTACATAAACTTCCAGTTTACATTCCTTGTTTTAAGGTTTCATTCTTTAATTCAAGGTTTCCTTTAAGGAAACATTACCTTCGTCCAATCATGTCCTATTCTTAATAAAATACTTACCAATGATATAATAAAATTAATACCATATAATGATATATACCTATATGATAAAAGGTATGCGAATATGTTTATATATTATGTATGTTATTATTTTTATATGCATATTTTTATTTCTGGAAAGAAGGCAGCAAACGAGCTGACAGTCCACCTGATGGTAACTGGATACTATCCATGGATGTATATCCAGAATGACAAACGTTAACACGCCCCGGGATGCACTGCTTACCTTTGGAGATTTAGAGCAATGGTTGGGAAAATGGGGTAGAATAGAATAAGATAGGATGGGAATGGGCTCTGGCATATCTCACTCACTACTGAAACACATACTTACATTGGGGAAGTTGGTTAAAGTAGGAAATATGGTACATGGTCTTCTGTGAGAGAGGGATATGGGGGTATGGTGAGGTATTTGGATAATGAATCACTTTGTCTTAGTTTATATTTAATGTTTGTTATTGTCACTTTATACATTAATACATTTCACGTATTGTAACCACAATATATATATCCATATATTTAATATGTACGGACGACGGAACTTGTATTGAAGTTTACATAATGTTCAGAGCGTAAGTATGCACAACCGTTAGGTAGGAGACTCTCGACTGCCGTGGCGGCGCGGCGCATGCGCAGTACTCCTGCGCATCGAGACGGCCGGCGCACGCTCGACGGTTTAACCATAAACGCCGAGCGATTCTACCTTGTAAGGTAAGTATTTTATATACGACACACCACAGGGGTAACATGACCAGTCGAGTGCGCCCAGCGGCGGCTGTGGGAATGCATTCACACAGCCTCTAAATGTAGGTATATCACATTATTAGCATCTACATATTGACACTAAAATGGCACCCGCGTTTTATTTTTACAAGCTTTTATCAAACCCTGAGGAACCAGACCACCAATAAAGGAGTAGACTCGCCAACCCGCTTGGCCAGCGTTGTGTTTTAGGGTCATCCCTCACGCACAAAACAATAGGAGGCCCATCTCCAGCAGTAACGAGAAAAAACGGCTGGTTACAAATAAAAGTACGTTTGTAAAAAATAAAACCTTTTTTACCTCTTGCGTTACGTATAAAGTTTTTAATTAAATGAATTAATAAATACATGGAGAGTTGGAGGAGGTGAGTGAGGAACAAAAAGGGTCTTGTTAATAAACTTTACAACATCCTGCGTGAGTTTTTAATTAGATAAAAGGTTGAGATAACATTTTTCTGATATTATCTTCTAAGGGAAAGATAAAGTACGGTTGTACTGAGGCCATTTCTGGATATAGGCCTTCTCTTAAGATCGTCACCACACGCGATTTTCCGCTTAGTCAACCACGGCGACTTTCTTCACAGTCTCATGGACCACATTTCGATTAAATAATTATTAAATTAATGCGTCCAGAATTCGATAAAATAGTCATTGCCCCTATTTGAGTTCATATTTAAAGTCTCAACCCCGACATGAAAACGTCATTAATTGTCATTTCAAACGTCGACATGTCATTTAGTTGACGTAATAATTAATGACATTTTCAAGAAATTATGAATTATTTTCATGTTATCTTAACAGGGGTGATTATCTATTTGGATTCCCAATCACCTCGACACAATTACCTCGACGGGATCTTTTGTGTTCCCCTAACCATATCTTCTACCTACTCTTGCTGCCCGAAGGAATCATAATAGCACCCATCTCTTCCAGTGGATGTGGTAAATGGCAACTAAGAGATAACAAAGCCATTACCACAAGCTCTGAAGAACTACACCACCTCAAAGAGTGGACTCGCCAACTCGCTTGAGTAGCGTGGCGTTTTAAGGTCATACATCCCTCGTGCACAAAACAATGTCCATGAGAAGGCCCATATCCAGCAGTGAACGAAAAAAAGGGTAGTTACGTTATATCTATAATTTATAACATTTCATTTCCTTCAAATTGTCATTACTCCAACTGCACCCAAATACGTTTTCCACTCAAAAATTTAAAACTTCTAAAATGTCTACCGTACTTTCACGATAAGACGTAATAACTCGTAACAGGACGGGCTCTTATCAATTTGAAGTCTTAAAAAAGGGGCTTAATCTTAAATAGGGAAAGCTCAAAGTATCTAATTGAATAATTTCATTAAGACAGTGGAATTGCCGAGGGAGAGTGAGGAATAATGACGGCGACACAATGTTACACAGTATTATATCTTTATACAAACGCCGGAAATGCGTTTAATACACACTAATACACGCTTAACATGCAATAGTGGGCTGTTCGACATCCTGTGAACATTACGCTTGCAAGGCAGTTATTACGTAAAAGAAAAAAAAATTGTTTCTTTATTTGGATCATCGGGTGCGTGATAATACAAATACAATTACACGATTCTATTTAGTATACTTTCTCAGTGTTCACTAATTCAGTGTTCCTAATAAGTAACCATATCTTAGTATTAGATTTTTTTATATACGCAATCACTTGTGTGTACGAAATAATATTGCTATCTATCTGTCTGTCGGTCACAAAGGGCGTGCTGATTATTTTGAAGAAATTACACACAAGTGATTGCGTATATAAAAAAATCTAATACTAAGATATGGTATCTTAGTATTAGATTTTTTTATATACGCAATCACTTGTGTGTACGAAATAATATTGCTATCTATCTGTCTGTCGGTCACAAAGGGCGTGCTGATTATTTTGAAGAAATTACGAAATTAGAGAAAAATATCTGGTCTTAGATAGCATGTACAGATGTTATAAAAGCACTTAGTACTAACTCGTAAAATATTTATTATTAATTGTAATTCTAAGTAGAACCTTTCTTTTAAATCTATTACAAGGATAAACAAGTGATTGTATATATAAGTAATTTTATACAATGGTGAGCTATAACGCAGATTACTCTTACAAAATTGAGCAGTTTGTAGTTAGAAAATTAGTATAGAGAAATCTATTTTACTTACATCAAGGACAATCTATTTCCGCTATTAAATCCATTAAAATTCCTCTTATCGGTTGAGTTCCGCTACTGTCTACCTTATGCAAGAGTGAAATAGGAAGGCTTGGGAACCCTTTTAGGCGCATTAAGTAATTCGTTCTAAGACACCACAGGCAGCCCCTCCACTGTGGAACTGTCGAGTAAAGATTTGCAATATACCATACATTATTTATAAACACAAAGTGCATTTTGAACAGAGTTTAAACAAGTTGAAAATTTACCCGGAATATTCAACCATTGAAAATTATAAATAATTTATTTGTTATCGACTTTCGAGTAAATTTAATTCGGTAAATTTAAATTTAATTTATTCGGGGAATTTAATTGTAAACTTTCGGGCTTATCGACTCGAAAATATGCCGAGATTTTGATAACGTCGATTTTCATTCAATTATCCAATAATTTTAAATTACGATTTCTCTGTTAAAAGAAGCTAGAATTTATGTCAGTGCAGGATATAGGGGCTGGTTAAGGTTTACGGAGAATGAAGATGGGATTTGAAGAAATAATTATTAATTAATTAATTAATGAAGAACATAATTATGTAATGTTGTTGACACTATGATTTTAATTAGATAAAGTCTATTCAAAGATAGATTGCAGTAGGGTAAAGCCACCAAAGAGTACGCACTTTTTAAACATTTATTTTTAGAAAAATCAACTTTGACATTACACTTTGTCCTTCTTACTTTAATTAAACTTTGGTCCCTTAGGAACATTTATGAAAAAATAAAACATAAGTAACAATCTCAGGTAATACAAAAATGTCTTAAACTTAGAACTTGTCCCATGCGCACTCTTTGGGTGCTATGTAACAAAGAGTACGCGGTGAAAACCTTCCATAGAAGCTAAGAGTGCGCGTGAGACAGAAGTGAGATCTTCAGCCCCGACAACTGTCACAGGTGAAGGCCCCAAGCCCGATATAGTCTGTGCACTCATCATGCCACCAGGCTTCACACTTATTACACTGGATCCAGTCTTCGTGGGGTGGTTCAACGTATTGTTCAAGGCAAAGAGGGCATCTAATTATTTCTCTTCCAGTACTTGTATTCAAACACCGTGGAGTATTTTTAGCCGTTTTATTTTTCTTATTTGTTGCTTTCTTACTTTTATTCCTTTCTTCTTTCTTCTTTTCTTCTTCTTTGAGTTGGTTTTTATACGGTGAGCTTGTTAAAATCTCAGATTTCTTGCGTTTCAGATTTCTCTTTGTTTGATGGGTTGCCTTTGGTAAAGGTCGAATGTCGGAAGGTTTAATAAATCCCGATGTGGATGGTGTAGGCTCAACGGTAGACACAGTTTGAAAAACATCAACTAATGCAGGGAGGTCTGGAGTCTTTTGAGTGTGACGTAGTTCTTCAGTGCCTATAAAAGTCGATGTTTCTATCAACGATGGTGACGCCTGTGCTTCAGAAGCTTGTATACTATTTGTTTCAGTCTGCGTTGTTTCAATAGCTTGAAGATCAGATGTTTCAGAAATTTGAACAACAGAACTTGTTGTCTCAGGCTCAGAGATACGATCAATAGGAGGAACTTGATTTTCAATTGTATCTGCTGGTAAATACGGACGATCAGTTACGTCTGCTGGGGCGAAATCTTCATCTGTAAACAGTTGGTCATTAAATGGCCAGATACCGCAGGTTTCAAAGGACTTTCTTGCTCGTTCTACTGAAGCAACCTTTGAGTATGCTGTGCCAAATAACCGGGCAACTTGAAACTGTGTAATAACACGCCCAGGATTTGAAACTTGCCAGTTATCGCAGGCAACAGCATATGCTTTTTTTAGGGGCCCTAAGAAGCCTGTATCCAGTGATTGCATACGATGACTCGTGTGTGGCGCTAAACTCAAAAGAACTACTCCATTTTCACACGCTAGTTCTATTGCAGCTAAACTCAAATGTGATGAATGGTTATCCAGAACCAATAGAACAGGCGTGTCTTTGGATGATCTAACCATCGTGATGAAATGCTTGAGCCACAGTAGAAACAAATCGGAATTC
Source organism: Sesia apiformis (assembly GCA_914767545.1). Lineage (NCBI taxonomy): Eukaryota > Metazoa > Arthropoda > Insecta > Lepidoptera > Sesiidae > Sesia > Sesia apiformis. The sequence goes on from OU611968.1 coordinate 7,070,947, forward strand.
ATGTACCCAGAATCCGATACAAGTAGCAACGAGTCTTCTGGAGCTCCGTCAATCAACTCTTGTTTTTGTCGCTTCCTAGGAAAAATTAATGCTGGTGGTACAAATGATCCAGTAGCGCTCATGCAGCAGACAGCTGTCACTGTTTGCCCTCTTTCCGCAGACACTATTTTGCCGACTATCTTCTTCCCTTTCTTTGCATAAACTTTGGGTAGTTTATTTGGGACCGTTTGTAGCCCAGTTTCGTCCATATTATAAATTTGTCTGCCAACAAATTTGTATTTAATCATGACTTCTTTGAGATTCATATAAAACCTTTGTACTTGGACACGGTTAAAGCCAGCAGCACGTGCCAAACTGGTTTTTTCTGGCTGGCGTAGACTGAGCTGATGTTTTCTCGCAAAATTTTCCACCCATTGTTTACTGGCTTGTTTCTTTTCTCGATTAAATCTATGATCAAGATTATTCTTCTCTGCAAGATCGTATGCAATTCTTCCAAATTCTTTCTTTGTTAGTCCATAGAAACATGCATCTAATTTCCTGCAATGGTCTGCCAAGTAATTTTCTAAATCGGTGTTAAACACGCTCTTAAATCTGCCGAGGAACGCAGGAACGGTGTCTGCTTTTAATCTTTTTCTTAATGCTGCTTCCGAAATATTTAATGATTCCGCAATAGATCTCTTGCTTTGACCCCTTGCTATTTTTTCTTTCACTTCTTTTAGAATTTGCTCAGTGAAGACTAACTTCCTGTCGGATTTTCTTTTATATTTACCCATGATGTCAATCCTGTAAAATAATCAAGAAAAATAAACTCATAAAAACTATTACAACCTGTTAATTTTTACTTCATACAAGCTAAGAGTACGCGTGCGCACTCTTTGGGTGCGTACTGTTACCTAATGTGTGTGTTGGGCTAAGACCATAAAATTCTTTAAAAATAATTAAAATGGCGTCATAACCTCTCAATAAAAATGAAATTTAGAACATAAATTACAAGTTTAATAACATTCGTTGGTTGCGTATTAATCACAAACCTTACAAAGCGTGTTTTAAATTGTTGAAAAATTAGATCAAATACATTTAAAATCTATTATTACATATAAAATTATAAATAAATACCTTAACGAAGAAAGTTGTCGTCCAACAGCTTGACAAGTCAAACTTCACTGATTGGTTAAACAGTGTTGCCAATATAACAAACAAAAGTACAAATTTGAGGCACCGCGTACTCTTTGGTAGCGCGTACTCTTTGGTGGCTCTACCCTACTATGTCAATGATTAATTGGCAATTTGATTTCTTTTATTTTATGGACAAAGGCGGCAAACGAGCATACAGTCCACCTGATGGTATGTTGATACTGTCACCCATAGACATCCGCGATACATGGCAACATTAGTCCAAAATGACACACGTTGGCACGCCCCCGTTGCGCTGCCTACCTTTGGAGATACGGGAATGGGTTTGGAGAAAGGGTTGGGAAAATGGGGAGGGATAGGATGGGATGAGCTCTAGCACATCTTACTCACTACCGAAGCACGTACGTTAATGTATGAAAATAAGATAAAGTGGGAATGCAATGCATTTCAAGGTAGACTTCTGTGACAGAGGGGTAACTATTAATTACACTTTAATTACTATTAATTACTAAGCATTTTCGTGAGGTGAATCCAAAAATCATACTCGTTTTGTCCCTAGACTGTTGGAATTTTAAGCTACCAAACAACTTATTTCTTTTTAAATCTAAATTTTTACGTTTTAATAACATATCATTAATTACATCTTCAAAGTTTTGGTGTGGTTTGACACATTAAAGGCTGTTTCTTTCTGTTTTCAGGTATGCTGAATACGATCCGTAGTTATTTTAATGTGAAAATGTACTGAAGATAAGATATGATTGTAAATAAAGTACCATTCGTTTTCTAATTTTTGAAGATACTCGTATTTCCCAAATCCACGTTGTTTCACGATTGCAATCATTTAAGGAAGTTTTGTGCTTAGTACGAAAATGCTTTAAAAAATCATAGTGGTTTTCATGAGACATTTCGAGCCTAATTTTTTGTTAATCAGTGTTATAAATTAATGTCATTTTTTACCCAACTTCAGAAAAATGTGAATATCTCGGAAACTACAGGCAGAGATCTAGACTCTTTCTGCTTGGACGCCCACAAATTAACCAACCTTTTACAGGACTAAAACATTTACCTACTGAAATTCTGACAGAAGCCTCAAAACGACACGCATGAGTTAAAATGTTTCATGTGTGGCCTGTTAACTGTATCCATCCCCTCATCCCCTATCCTCTTTATCCCCTATCATATGGGACCGGCCCTAAATAAATAACCCTTCGACGAGCTCCGTCGCATTTCGTTTTCAGCTTGTTAATTTAGTATATTACACATCTCGATTTTTTGGATTAAACCCTTTTCCTCCATGCCATAAAAATAAACACCTTTTTTATAAAAAAAAAAATATTGTAATGGTAATTGTCTACTAATTGACGAAACGATAGTCCAACGGTGAGGTTATCGACATATTGATGCGTGAAACGCCGATCCTCTAGACCACCTAAGCCATCCACAAAAATAATAGTTTGTTAGAATTGGAATACTAGAATTATTATTAGTTATTAACTAATTATTTTGTTTGAAAAAAAAATATTACTAAGTATTAAATTTATCTTAGTGACGTTGCTCACGGAATTATCTAGCAGAAGTGGCAAAGGGCAGGTAATACCTATCTGCCGCAGTACCGACAGCCGATATATTAGAGAGAAGAGAAAAATCAGAATGGGACATCCTTCGTCCAAGTGCACCAGCAAATTGAAGAAGTTTGCCTGTAGTGACTGTATGAAAAGAGCCAAAAGTGACGTGATGGTGAGGTGGCAGTGGGTGGTGTGGTGACGGTGTTATGAGCCTTAAAAGGGGCCTAGATCCAACAATGGAAAAACAAGCTTATGATAATAATAATTTAACTTTATTATTCAGTAAATGGAACTCGAGAAGCGAAGTTGAATTTTTGTTTGATTTATTGTCTATTTGTGCGTTTTGTGGTTTAATAGTGATAGTTTATTAAATGCTTCCAAAGGAGTCCTTTTCTGTCCTCAGTAAACCTACTATCACTTTACTGAGTGACTCCTGACTTACTTCGCCAGGACTGGACATTGACAGAATACGATTTAGACTTTGAAATTGTTAATTACGAAGAAACGTTTAGAATTCGAAAGATATGGCGTCTAGATTTCAACCTATTGAGTCCCAGTGCCGGGGTAGGCCTCCTCTTACAGTCAAGAAGGTTTTTTAAGGCCTTAATAGTTTATATTGGCCTTTTTAATTTATATGTATTTACCAATTTGAAAGTTATACCTACTGCATAACTTCCTACCAAACAGTCGAAACACATAAACCATTGCAAATGTGCAAATAACTTTCCGCAAGGTTATTGCTCCTACGTTCACGTTACGTGAAAGAATAATACATGGATCAAACAGTAACCTAAATCGATATAACTTTAATTATAATGTAATTAATGGTTCATTGGTACATGTATCGGTATTAATCGATTATCGATAACTTAATCGGTAATCAGTAACTTACAGGTATGTGTAATCAGTATTTATGTTAAGATGCAAATCAAGAATATTAAGATGCATATTTAACAGGAAATATTAAGCATTACATTAAGTACACATTATTGAAAATTATAGCTCAAACTTAAATCAAACCGGAAATTTTCCCAACCCCATAGAAAAATGAAAGTTTTTATCGATAAATAACTGTCAGTAAATAAGATTTAAGGCCAACAATAGCTGTCCCCTTTCCGAAATTCCTGGATGATTCCGAATGATTCACCTTTTCGATCTTTTTTTTTTATATAGAATAAAGGCGGAGCATACAGTCCACCTGATGGTAAGTGGATACTGTCGCCCATAGACATCCGCGATACATGCCAACATCAGTCCAGAATGTGAAATGTTGGCACGCCCCAGGATGGGGTGCCTGCCTTTTAAGATTAAGAAATGGATTGGGAAAATGGAGAGGGATTGGATGGGATGGGAATGGGCTCTAGCATATTTCACTCACTACTGAAACAGGTACATTGGGAAAATACGATAAAATTCAGGTTAGTCTTCTGTGAGAGAGGGGTAAAGAGGCCAGTTGAGTACTCCCAGCGGCTGTGACAATGCAGCGTGCACTCTCCCCCTACAATTTCAACTTTCCTAAATTTTTCGAAAAACTTCTTGCCGCTTATAAACTGAACGTATGTGTGCGTCAAGCACATTTTATGGGCTAAAGGCGACATACCGTTACTAGGATGTTGTGCATTTCCACGTACAAGAAAAACTTTAACAACGACTTCGATTTACATAATGTTGTTTGATGCAGGCTTTGCGCAGTATACTAGACTTTAGCTTCCGACCGTATTTGAACATAGTTTTCTCTCTACCATCTTATTACTGTTTCCTTATTGTAATGTTTACGGATTTTCATGTCGCTTGGGTTGTATTTTGGTATAAGTTTTCTTCGCTGTTTACTTAGATAAAGAAAAAGACATAAAAATGTTATAATAGTATATATAACAAGTATCTTGGAAACTTTACCTAGTGATGTATGTATAAAAACTTTATAATAATAATAATAATTACTCTTTATTGCATACAAATAGTTATTACATGTGCACAAATAATAAATGACAGAATACAATAGGCGACCTTATCGCTAAGGCGAGCTCTTCCAGGCAACCTTAGGATAGAGAAAAATAAAAGGGATATAGGTGGTGCAAAAGGACCGAAATCCACAGATGGATCATGTTCAATATATACTTATCGATAATATCGATAATAAATATAGTATAATAAATACATATAATAATAAATAACTTAATAATATATAAATACATACACATACACACATATCTACATCTTACACTGCACCCAATATCAATTCGCAAATAAGATTAAAGTTGACAAGAAAAAGAAAAAGAAAAAAATAAGGAAAGAGGGAATTGAGGTCTCCAAGGGACGAACTAAAACAGGTTAGAAACAAAAACGTAGCGAGAGGAAATCATTAGGAAAAAAAAGAAAATAGAAATCCAAAGGAACTAACTAATAGAATAATGATTACTAACTTGCCTTTTAAAACTAGACAGCGGCTGAGCACGTCTAATGACAACTGGTAAGGAGTTCCAAAGCCTAGCAGCCTGCACAATGAAAGAGTTAGTGAAGAAATTTGAAGAATGGGTGCGAAATTTAAGAAGTAAATTTTCAGAAGAACGTATGTACGGGGATTGTGAAGCAAAGAATTTAAAATATTCCTTCAGATATTGTGGGGTCAAGGGATTAAAAAGTACAGAGTAGAGAAGTGAAAGTATATGCGTATTTCTGCGAAGTCGGATTGGAAGCCACTTGAGCTTATTACGAAACTCGGAAACATGGTCATATTTCTGCAGTCCAAAAATGAACTGGTTGCAAAGATTTTGGAGGCGCTCAAGTTTGTTGAGTCTTCCGTTAAGTCGAGATAACAGGTATCAGCATAGTCAAGTAAAGGGAAAAGTAGAGATTGAACTAGCGCAATTTTAGTGTCTGTCGGAAAGAATTCACGTAAACGTTTTAAAGAGCATGTCATAGATAAATCCTCCTGCTCACTGCGTCGATTTGAGGTCCCCAAGATAGGGTTCGATCTATAAGTATACCCATATTTCTTACTTTTTCGCTATACGGAATACATAGACCATCAAAATATACGGCAGGGAGGTGATGCCAATCAATTTTACTAATGAACTTACAACTACCAACAATAATAATGTATTATTTTTAATATTTTTCACGTTTAAAAGGGAATTCGATTACCTTCCGATCCTCTGCGGATTATCGGAAATGCGCAGACTCCAGTGTTGTTTTCATACCCATATTTATTATATTATATTATAAACGATGTGATATAGTGAATCGTAAGTAATGTTACCTTAACTATTATAAATTGTATAAACACAAAATTAACGTAGAATACAATATGTTTAACTACATCGCAGACAAATCGACATTCGGTTTTGTGATGTGTTAATCCAAATATAAAATGTCAAATATTAATATTGAAAATAAATAAATAAAAATAAAAAAATGCGTTTATTGTAGCATGGGGATACAGTATAATAATGCATTCCGTGTCCTCGTGAAGCTGTCACGGTCCTGCAGCGCGTCAGCCATGTTCACTGAGCCACGGATGCCTGACTATTTTTCCATTATTAGGGCACGCATAGCATCTTTCTGGAGCAGACTGCGGGCGATTGAAAATGCCATCCTAAAAGCCGTGAGTGGCGACTTGACTGGCAGAATTTTTAAACATTGGTTATTTTATTATTTAATTAACGTAAAATAAGTTTCAAAGCCAAAGTCACCGTTATAACTATATACTTAGTTATAATTATTGACTTTTTAAGTGAATTTATTTACCGTCTCTGTTTTTACCTAGTTTATTATATATGGATTTTTTATATATTTAATAAAAAGATTATTTTTATTGTGATGTCGCACATGGGGTTTCTGCAACCGCACCTCGCGTCATAAAAGTGCGGTGCATTAGCATTTATTAGCGGTGCATTAGCGGTGCAATGTTTAATAAGAGTACAGTGGGATCCAAAAAACTGCGATCCCGTACGTTATGAGATCTTTCTATCTGATAACGTATGTTACTGCCTTAAGAGATCTTTCCATTATGAAAGGACATGGTGTTCGTCAAGAAAACTATGATTAGGATTTTGCGCACTCTCATACCCTGGTGTAGCAGGTGTCCGTGGGCTGCGATAACACCTACCATCGTGTTAGTCCCTTGTCCATCTGCCCGTCTGTATGAACCGTTTTGTATATTAAAACAAATAACTTGGTAGTATAAGTAGTGAAATGTGAATATTTATTGGGGGGAGAATGCACATTGCATTCCCGCAGGCAGCGGTGGGGCTCGCTTGTCTGGCCGCGTTACTCTCACAGAGAACTACCTTGAAAGGTACTGCATTTCCCACTTTATCCCATTTCCCAAATGTATGTAAGTGTTTCAGCAGTGAGTAAGATATGCCAGAGCCCATCCCATTCCATCCGATCCTATATCCCTAAAGGAGACAGCGCATTCAGGGACGTACCAACGTTTGTTATTCTGATGCTCATCTCGTCTGCCGCCCAATTTCTATAAAAAAATATACAATATACTTTGAAACGTAGTAAAATGGTCTTTTCATTCCGACGGTGACCATTCTCAGGTCCTTCCTACATTACAAAGAAAATAAATGACACGAATAGTCTTGCTCGTATTCTAACCGAGCTTGTCAAGAATATCGAATTTTCTAATAATTAGAATTCACCAAAATGTCAATTAATTCAATGACATCCTTTGTTATTTGAAACGAACGATTACAAAAGCTTCGCGCTGACATCTTTTGATGTTATTATAAGATCGATTTAAGGTTTCTGGGAAATCGATCGTTCCGAACTTTGATAGATAGACGCCACATAATTAATGTGAGCAAAGATGGGTTTACATTGATTATGTAAACTTACATATGTAAACATTAATTATGTAAACAATATTAGATCGCTTTCAGATAAGAAAGAAGCGATTCAGATGAAAGCCTCTGCTCCTAATAGACGTTGGTGATCGGCATAGCTGTATAGCTACCGGCTCTTGTACCATGCTCTTGCTTACCGGCTCTTGCTCTTGTACCGGCTGTACCATATCTTACTCACTGTGAGTATTCACACGAGGGGTTGCTGCCCGGAATAAAAAGTTCTTGCTCAATCAGAATTAATCCCTAAGATTCGTGAGCCAAGATATCCGTTTTTTAAACAGATGTATGACGACTGCGTACCGTTACCCTGCATTATAAGCTGTAATGGGAAGATTGAACAACTTAGACAACAACATTGATTAGCAAACCAAAGATGAGATTGGCGATTGGGTTACTGGTACATTAAGAGCTCTATGCAGATTCAAGAACTTTCTTCCATCTAGTATAGACAACTCTTCTAGTTTCTAGGAAAGAAACTTGAATATAGACCAAAAAACATAAGTCTAGAATGTTTCTGAGAAATATTTTTTAAGTTAAAATAAAGAGTTTGTAGTAAATAGAATTTAAAAGCTTAAATTGAAACGACCTACCTATTGTAATAAGTTCTAAGTATTTTAGTCGCAACTCTGTAAAAAAACCTCTATAATTTTTTAAGCTAATTTAGAAAAATATCGATTTTTAATTAGTTCTTTTTCTAGTAAGTGCTACTTTTCTATAAATGACCAGTGAGTCATAATCTAATGAAATCCTAATAGAATTTTACACTCAATTTTACAATCATGTAAATACTCGGAAACTAGAAGCCAACCCTTCGTTCCTTTTCCAAGTATTTTTTAATTATTAACTATTCAAAAACAATCGCTAATCAATCCATCTATTCTAAAATAATCGACTGAAGTTAACGAATTCGAAAATCACCCCTTCCCAATTGTCTAACTTTAATTGAGATCATGAACGTTTTCATTTCACGTTCCATTGCTTCGTCAATAATTGATTTTATCACAAAGAGTTTAGTTCAGAAATTAGTTATTATTACAATTATTATTCAAGTTAATACACATGGGGCGCGTGGTCCCGTAGTGTTACTAAGGAGTAAAGAATTCTGTGCCCGATCTCGCCTTACCAAACAAATTCTGCGGGGAAGTGCCAATCAGGACTTGAAACCGGTTTCAAATTTTATAAAAACATTTGGAAGTTAAATCGATTTTTAATACAGATTAATTTGAAGAAAATTGTCGGGAATTAAATTTCAAACCACTACTCTCTAACCGGTAAATTCCGCATTATGTTCACGTGAACACTAGGGTGCTGATTGAGCTAAGATTGAACGAATCTGGAATTTGACAGAATATGTTGACATTATTAAAATTAATTACTAGAACAAGTATACAATGTATTTTTATTTATTTAAAGATTGTCTACGTAACATACACGTCACATAAAATATGTACTTACAGTTATAGGCATAGATAAAATTGACATAAAATATTATGGGCACGACATGTAATTGACAGTTACAACATGCTTAGAAAGAACAAAAAATGGTTAAACAATATTTTTTTTATGTTAAGAAAAAAAGGCATATTACACCGGAGCAGTCGCTCTGGGGCTATTAAATGCCTAGTGTTGCTATTAAATTTATTGAATTTTAAGGCTTTACATCCCTCATGTACGAACCAACGAACATGGGGAGGGCCATGTCCAGCGGTGGACACTGAAAGGGCTGGTTGCATTTATTCATTGTGATAATTACAGGTGAGGAGATGTTACAAGTACAATGGTATGCTTCTCTGTAATATGCCCCATGGGCATACCATGATTTGTCATTAATAGTAACATATAGCAAATTACAGTTATAAAATTTATAGCAAAATATTAAAATTAATTAGTAATATAAAATTAAAATTTTATGTGATATATTATACAATATCATTATAACAATACAATTACTTCATTTATGTATTGCATTGTTAAAGATATATCAATGTCGTCTCCTGAAATATGTTAGTGTATTATTATGGAGGAAACGCAGTGTGAGGCAGTGCGGGTTCGCCGATGGTGGTTGCATGAGAAGAGCCGAAGAACGTATGTGGTGGCGAGCTTTGGGAGAGGCCTATATCACTCAGTGGGGAGACATAGGCTGATAGTGTGTTATTTTTATTTAGTGTATTATTTGTACAAAACATCATTGTTCTTAAAACGACAAACAAACAGGCAAAGTAATCCTATTCGACTCCAATGTTGCGAGCCCCTAAAAATGGCCACGAAAGTAACAACTGGGTCAAACAGTAATACCCGTGACCTGCAAACGACAGTGACACAAAGAGGGTTGGCTCACGGAGTGACGAGGAACACAGTACAGATTAAAAACAGTAGGGACTGTTAACGGTATTCTTAAAATACTTTATTACTTAAGTAATTTATCTTAGCGACATTCTCGAAATAACTAATCACACCCATCGACGGAAAGAGTTACAGGAAAATTCGAAATTTACAATCGATTATATTTAATAGAATCGATCAAATTTTGTAGCAATATCTTCAATTTTAAGTTTAAGTTTCGATTATTCCATAGTTTCGGACATATCATAGTCATCGGACATAATACATACTAGTAGAGTATACATCGGACATACTAGTAGCTATCGCTAAATAAAATTTTAACATCGGTATTCACTAAAAAAGTCTAATTACTAGTCACTTTCAATCAAATATTTTACCCATAATAAAACGCGAGTACCAACATGAAAACGCCAATACGCGTCAATGGATGAATTATAATCTATTGTTTATAAAAAAAACCATGTAATCTCAGTAAAAATACTTAGATTAATTCCCTTGGATAATTGGATTAAAAGAGAATTAATTTTCAAACTCTCCAAAAAATCAAAGCTTATAAATGGATACTTCATAATAAAGTTTGAATACTGTTTTTCCTACAATGTTGTGGAGAATCACGCCTCTCACCCCCTAAAATCAATACTTACAAATAAAACAATGGCTTTGTTTTATTTAATTTAAAACCATGGTAAAGGTAGAGGATGAGTTTTGCTGAATTGAAACATTAATGAATTATTGAAATACATTTGTTTATATCCTTGATTTGATATCTAAATTATAGCACATTTTATTTCTTTGAATTTACAATAAAAAAAATAGATCTTTCAATGCTCGATAGCTTTAAAGATATTGATTTCATCATTATAGTCATGAACTCGATATTCAAAGCGAAACACAAACATGAAACTTTTAAACTGTGTCCTTGACAAATAATCGATTTTGACTGATCAACTTATTCCCGACATGCGTAGTTATTTCATATATAGTGTGATAAAGTATTTATTATATATCTAGTTATGTATGTATACATAATTAGTTTATGTTCTGTTCAAAGGAGGACTTTACGAACCACCACCCTCATACATTTCTGTTTAACCAAAGATTAAACCACAAAACGCCTAATAGGTACACAATTTTTACAATAATCAAACAAAAACTCAAATTCACTTCTCGAATTCCCACCAAAAAGTCCTTAAATTTTCCTTAACTTGCCAACAAATGTAGATCTACTGCAGTATGAGGCCAGCAATGTGAGTCGATCCGTTTCAGGAATAATCCTAAAACAATCCTGCTTATCAATATTTTTATTAATATAAAATTCTAAATGGAAGTGAAACATTTCGATGCATATGTACCTACTGTTCTGTTTAGAAAGAAAAAGCATAAATTTTGGATGAAACAAAAATAATAACCATTGTTTATTGTTTATAAATGTTAATGTTTTCATTAAAAATGTTACTACGCCCTATTGTTCTCAGGGGGACAGAATAGGAGTTGTCACATTTTATCACAAGTTATCACACGTATTGACAAATCAGAAAAGTACCGCAAACTTCACATGCTATACTAAATCTATACTATGTTCAAGTTAAGAAAAAGTGATGTCATTACTATCATAGCATACCATACCATCACTGCTGGATATAGGCCTCTCCTGAGGACCTCCACCACACACGGTCTTCCGCTCCTCTCATCCTGCTACTACCGGCGGCTTTCTTCAAGTCATCAGTCCACGCGACCGGAGGTTGACCGACGCTACGTTTCCCGGTACGCGGTCTCGGTACTGCCACTTCAATTTGCTGATCCTTTGAACTATGTCGACAAACTTAGTTCTTCGTCTTTCTTCGTTATGTATTTTGTCTAGCAAGGAAATCCCCGGCGTAGCTCTCTCCATCGCTCGCTGAGCGACTTTGAATTTGTGAATTAGGCCTATCGTCAGAGACCACTCTTCGGCACCATATGTCATAACTTTCGTCTTTGAAGACCATATGAACCATATGAAGGCTTTCGTCTTCAAAAATTGTGGTATAGGTGACGAGAAGATGTGACGCATTTTTTTAAATGCTGCCCAATTGAGTTGAATGCATCTGTCGGCCTCTCGACTAAAGTTGGACTTATCTAACTGGATTGACTGTCCAAAATAGACATATTCGTCTACAACTTTTAATGAAGCTCCCTAAACGCTATTCTAAACATAGTCCTTAATACAAAATTCGTTAGATGTTCGTATGTTATAGCTTAACCTTCGATTCAATGTAATTAAAACATTTAGGGCCGGCGTAGAGCTGGCGAAGCGCAGAGGAGCGCGGTTTTCATTATCAACAAACAACAATCAACTATGTCAACATTGTAATAATATCAGAAATTCATCAATGCACCGACGTAGGCGCAGGCTCGGGCATCTCGCTTAAAAAGTAGCGCGGCCTACTTTTCGATTCGCCTAGTATGCGCGGCGATTAGGAGCCTGCGCGAGCATACTCAGAGCTGCGCTTCGCCAGGTCTGCGCCGGCCCTTAAGAAGCATTTTAAAATGCATGCATTTAAATACAAAGTGTCAACTCAGACAAAATGCCCTAAGCGTAATTTACTTTAAACTCAACCCTAAGTGTGGTCTCAGAAAGAGCGCAGCGAAACTCCTGACGAGTAATTGAATAATTTTGTTAACGAAATGAAACTGTTAAGGGGTGGAATTCGCAGACGATCCACCCCTGCTGCATAAAGAATTTTATCGCAGGAAGCGAGTCCTTACGCGGAGGTTGTTGTTTGTGTTTGCTGGATGAGCCAGCAAAGCGTACTACCTAAAATATTCGGATAGGTAGATTTTTACATTTCTTGTAGTAGCAAAAATGCACCTTGTCATACAATTTTATCAATAATCTTCAAACCATTACACATATGCTCCTATGAGTACTACGATCCTTTATTGTACAATATAAGGGTTGTAGAAGTTTTCCTTATGCTAGACTGGCTTTGTGTAATACTTTTTTTCACAACAACTTAATAAAAGTTAGATTTTTTTTTAAACAACAGATTTAAATTTAGAATATTTTTTCAAATCTTTCTTTATAAATAACACCAGTTGGACTATTTAAACAAGTTTATTTATCAATCAGAATATCAAAAAAGAAAAAAAGTAATGATAACTGAAAGGTTGGAAAAAATTAAATAGTACTAGTAGTACTGGTAGTTTCCAAAATTTAAAAAAAAACTGCCCATATTCCGATAACGGTTGGGAATCCTGATAACCTATACATATTTTTGTACCATAGGATATAGTCTCGTGGATCAATTGTCTTGTGGATTGTAGTTTATAAGTTAGTGCAATAGAAGACTTAAATTTGTGGCTGAAATACATAAGTACATCTACGTGTAATATTAAATACTGTACAATTTTGTTTTGTCATTTACCGTTAAAACTTATTTCTTAGTTACAGCAATAAAATAATATTTTTTATAGTAATGTAGTTGTTTATAAAAATTTTACTTTTTGCTAATTCACATTCCCGTTCAACTACGCTAAACAAACCACATCTAGTTACTATATATCCCATAATTTTATCACAGTAAGTCTCCCGCTCAAATTACTGGAGACGAACGCTGCAAATTGAAACGGTCGACAGTAAGAAGGCTTGCGTATTGCTATTTCATCTCTCGAATTTTGCATCGTAAATTCAAATTTCATTATAATCAGATGGTTATTGAGGTAATGATGAAATTAATACACGAAAAGTAAGATCTGATTCGGACTGAGCTAGTATTAAAAATCACACAGTATATTTCAAGCCCTATGAGTATGCCGGTTGCAATTTATCATGCCATTGGTAAGTTACCATCAAACAAAGGAACTATCTATTTATCAAGCGACTTCGCTCGCGAGTATTCGCGATCGTGGGGGGGGGGGGCTGGGTGGGAGGAGGAAGACGACAGCAGTGTCTTGTCATACAAACGTATTCCCCTAATTTCTCACTGAATTAATGCAATGGGGCAATTTTTATAATATGTTACAGTATATATCTACTATGAGCATGTGCCTACGTTTCCAATGTATTGATTAGTTGTTTCTTATAGGAGCTAGTACCCACCAAAAAAAAGACGTTAAAACGCTGTAAAAAAGAGGCCCTGTATTCAAATTTATAAAACAACGAAGCGTTTTTATTATAAATATAGACTAAGATCATATTACCACAGCACCTACACAGCCGCAAGTTTAAATCAGGTAGATTTCTCCAACATCTCTCTTAAAGCGTTGTAAACAGGAAATAAATCACCCAAAAATACATATGTACGGTTTCGATACCAATAAGAAAATAAAAGGCGGCCTCTTGTAAGAGAATCAAAAGAATCATCTAATATATCAAAAGACCCCAAAAATTTTTAGAATTTTGTTAAATCTAAACGGCAGTTAATAATATCCCAAAGAATATGTACTATAATTACAAACATTGTTATAATTACGAGTATAAAGAAATGGCCGACATGTTTAATGAGTCTTTCCAATCAGTATTTGAACCTCCAATAGGACATAACATGTGTGGCCGGTAATGAACCTGTCTCATCTTATAGCATTAATGGAATTATAGTTAATAAAGAAATTATAATAAAATATCTCAAGGAACTGAATTCTAACACAGGCCCGATGGCCCGACAGGACCCGATGGAATTCATCAGGTATTCCTTAAACAATGTAATATGATACAGTTTCACGTCACGTTCAAATTAGAGACCACCACAATGTTGAAAATTACAGAGGAATATTTAAAAACTCTCCGTTCTTTCTAAATTTATTGAGAAGGGCGTTTATGATCAGCTATATTCTGTCGTGACTTCTCAAATAATTAATAGTCAACATGGTTTAGTCTCGGGACGGAGTATGTGAAACAAATTTATGTGAATTGACTGACATTGTCCTCAATGTCATGGATAAGGAATATCAAGTAGACATCGTACACCGATTATTCTACAGCTTTTGACAAAATTCCCTACGATCTTCTTATAAGGAAACTTGAATATTTCGGTGTGCACGGTGATGTGATTCGTTGGTTGACTTCTTACCTTAGAAATCGTTCTCAAGCGGTCGCAATCAGAGGTTCATTGTTCATAGTTCTTCCTTTGTACCAGTTACATCTGGTGTACCTCAAGCTTCACATTTAGTCTCTTTACTATTTAATTTATTCATTAATGATATCATTACCGACTCAGGAAAATCATATATCTTATTATATGCTGATGACACTAAAATTATTAAGCTAATAAAACACCGGATGACTGTACACAGTTGCAGAAAATCCTTGACGATTTATGCACTTATTATATTAATAACTATATGCAACTCAATGTCTTTAAATGTTACTTGTGTGACTAGGTAAATTTTGAGATAAAAAAAATATCTGGGTTACAACACAAATTTTTACTACAACTTAGTCCATACTCCCCATTAGTCTTGATACAGCGATTCATTCATCTAAACTAAGATTTAAAGCAATGGCGATACTCTTCTTTAGCGAGGTCCTCTACAGCTGCCATAAGAGCATTCCGAGCGTCCTCAGGACTGTCAAAAAGAATGTCACGGAGACCAAAGTTTAACTTTTGGAAAGAGAAAGAAGGCGCAGGAGGTGACTCAATTCTTGGATCACTTTGGTCTTCAAAAACTCTTGGGTAAGTTACGCTTTGTGAGATGATGCATTGTCATGATGCAATACAGTTGATCAACACTCTTTTCTGTACCATTGGGCATTAACAGTTTTTAGCGTCGAAAGAAATTGACGCTAAATGTCCACCCGCAGAGAAGAATAATGCCACCGTTTTTTGCCCACACTACGCCCACGTTTGACCTTCCTGGGAGGCTCTTGGTCTGGAAACACCCAAACCGTTGCCTCTTAGTTGATAGATCCATCTCTCATTGTAAAAATAAAATCTTTAATAGTGCTTTGGGACTAGTTTCCCCTATCTGTTTTGTAAGTTACCTTAGTTTACCTTAGTACTAAACTTAGTAAAATTTCTCTGAGATGTTCATTTTCAATAGTGCTCATAAAAATCAGTTTCACGTTGCTACCTTCAAACGCAATTACGCTAAAAATACATTTTGTCAGACGCTCTTACACTGCTTACAATAAGTTAGAATCGGATTTTGACATATTTTATGCGAGGCTTATGCCCTAATCTTCGAATCAGTAGACCGTTGCTTTTGCAGAAGAGTCCAATAAATAACAGTAATAATTTGTTCTTCGCAGCCTGTATAATGTCACTTACATGTGATATTAAGTGAAATTGAGTGACATATTATCAACGTATATCACTTAATTTCACTAATTGTTTAATGGAGGAAACTTTAAGGATATTTTAATTCTTCTAATCGATAAATACTGTCTGTTTCCCAAATAAAAAATCTAAGAAATGTTGGTACTTATAACATTTCAGATTTTCGCATTTTTCACATTTTTTTATATATTTAAACGGCTCTGGATGCGAAAGTTTACCTTATTTATTTTACTCGACGTTTCAGTTGGGTTGCACCACCAACTTTCCGGAATATGAAGACCAAATACGGGTAGTTGATGAAACTGCTCCCAACTCTCGACGTGGACTACCCGCCTCTTCAGTTAGCTCGCGATCATGGTTGGTCCAACCCAACCGAAACTTTGAGTAAAATAAATAAGGTAAACATTCGCGTTGGGACCCGTTCAAAAATTGTTTCTCAGGTACATTTATAAGATAATGTACTTTGTAAATAGTGTGTTTGTCTTAGGAATGGTTGTATGTAATACATTAGAACTTCAACGTAACTTTTCTATTAAATGTTATAATTAAACTTTTACAAGCTGTCGTTGCCGTTCGTTATCGAAGGGTGTGCCGCTGTTTGTCCCTAATCGTTACGCCAGCGAGCGCGCTCATTGCATACTGGACGAGGTCCCATCTCGTAATAATCTCCAGCGTAATGCACCGGTACCGGTATCATGTGTACGTTAACAAAATGTTAGCGAGGCGTAGTGATTTTACTTTTAAAATGAGCGGGATCCGAGCCGGTATGCTGTGGAATTCTTATTGTTTACTATTACTCTGATTGGCCTATTTGGTAGGAACTCAAACAGTGGGTGCATGCAAGTCAAACAGATTTTAATTTTTCTAATCGCGACTACAAAGTCACATTTTACAAAACTCGTTAAACTCTAAACGGATTTCAAGGATTTAAACTTTACAATAAATATAATTAATAATAATATAATTTTATTATATCTACAAAAGGTTCAACGTCAGTCATTTAAAATGTTACACTAAAACATTATTGCCATGACAAAAGTTTGCTACGAGTATATGTATGTAAGTTTGGTTCGTTGACTTTTGCGTGATTGCCACCAGTTACAACTGTGGCTATATGTAAACCTGTGACTTTGCCAGAAAAATAATATGTCAACTATAAAAATTTAGATAGTAAAAAGTAACGATAATGAACAGTTGTAATAAAAGTAATTAATTTTTTACTCATTATGTACTCATTATTTTACAATACCATGTCATACCTACGTAGAAAAGTATTTCGCACAATGGTTCGGTCCAGTTAAATAAAGTAACAGAAGCTATAGTACCAGAATAAATTACGAATTAGAGGCACTGATATATAACGAAACGATAGTCAAGCATTGTATGTCCCAGCGGCTTCGATGGGCGGATCACTTTGACATAATGCCGGACAATAGAAAAGCAAAAATGGTCACCATATGGACTGAGCAGCAAAAAAGGCCCAGAGTCAAACCTAGAAAAAGATAGATCGATTGCGTTGAAGAACGAAGATATAAGCAAGGAAGCAGGGAAATAGAGGCAGTTGGAAAAGAATAGTGAAGGAAGCCAAGACCCACAAAGGGTTTTAGTCCCAAAGGAGGAAGAAGAACACCATACCTACGTTTTTCCACTACCGAATATAGGTCCCCCGCCTCTGGTGCATAACAATCCCCTGATAGCACTCAATAAGAACACGGTTTGTGTAGTTTATGACTCTCTATTCTTAATCACCCTACTTGATTTGTACAGCATAACTGACATTATTTTATTTATAAGCTTAACCGTTCAACTTGCCAGTTTCACTAACTAATTTCAAACGGAGGTCCTAAAGGGGCAGTTTCCAATTTATTTCAATGCCGTCTTACCCAAAATGGCTAAAGAGATAACCAACCGATACAAATTAACTCAAATAACTTCCAAATTCAAAGATTGGTTCCATCTCTTAGCTAATTGTAAATCAAGTTATCCGCAGTCCAGTAACTGAGCTAATAAAATTGGGTGTCCGACTTCGTCTGAAAGAATCATGATATCTGAAGAATTTTGATTTAAAAAATCCTTTAAAGTTGTCAGTCAACCTCTAAATAAGAATAATCTATACATTTATGCATATTAATAAAACCGTAACAAACCAGTGTCTGTACATTTTGAATCAAGTTACAGCATAAAATACGAATGATACGGAGCCCAAAAAAAAATATCTTCTCCTTTAAAAAATATTCTGTTATTAATAATAATGCGCATACTAGGAAAGTCCAGAAACACTTAAAACCAGGGCCCTTACTTTGAACTAAAGCAGAACTTTCTGAAACGTTTAGTTTAAAGTCCTTTGATTTAGTTCCGCTGCGTTTGTAGGGCATCATCTCCTTTAAATTTTATAACTTAAACGGTTACCGAGGAAATGCTTAGAATTATATTAAATAACGCTGTTTATTCAAATAGTCATTTGACCTAGGTGATGGCCCACCTAGGTAACTGCAAATATCGTTAATTACGATGTTATCTTCTCAAAACACTTCTTTTCTTACTTCATTTTTCTTGTTGTAAGGGAAATATATTTAGACGTCTGTCTATATAATATTAAATAAGTAAGTAATTAAGTATTGTTTATTGTACTGTCACCTTACCTTTTTTTGTTCACTGCTGGAGGCCTTAAATCGCCAAGCCAACCAAGCGGGTTGGCTAGTCCACTCTTTTAGGGGGATTTTTGGGTAAATTTTTGGAGAAAACGATCTTGGTCTAAGCGAGGTGAGCCATCACAAATAGTCCCAAAGCCAGGCCTCCAGTGGGACTGGAAAGGCATTGTGTATTACGAGCTTTCGCCACATGGTCAAACGATTAATTCTGCTGTAATGATGCTATGTATCATATGCTTATATCTTATGTTTATTCTGATGTACTGTCAGCAATTAGTAAAATTGAAACAAGCACTTGAAGTAAAACACGCCCAGAATTAATGAATAGAAAATTGAATGGAAATGCTCGACCGCATACATCTTTGATGACTAAACAAAAATTTATGGACCTTGGCTGGGAAGTTTTAATGCATCCTCCATACAGTCCAGACATAACACCTTCGGATTATCATTTATTCCGCTCTTTACAAAATTCTCTAAATGGAGTAAAATTACATTCAAGAGAAGCCGGTGTAAACTATTTAAATCAGTCTTCAGCTCAGAAGCCCCAAAAATTTTACAGCGATGGGATAATGGCTCTGCCAAAAAAATAGCAAAAATAGCCAAAAAGAAGTCTAATTCAATGAACAATATTCGGTTCAATAAATATTTATGTAATACAAAAATTATTTATTATTTTTACTATAAAAAGGCCGCGAACTTATTCGACTACCTAATAATTAATTATTTGTGTATTACCGAACTAAATTTTTAAAAAAACTTAAAAATAAGTGTTATATTTTAAGTTTTTATTCATAACCACTACACCTTACTTTGAACCATTCTATGGCATATACTATACAATTCAGATTAATAACTACAGTGTCAAGTAGGTACGATTCAATGCCGAGAGCACGGAAAGTATTATTTGGAACAGTTGTTTTAGTCCGTTCACAAAAGCGAAGCCCCGAGCAACAGCTAGTATTAATATTCCACAAACAAGTCAAGCCAAATGTGAAAATATGTACACTGAGTCAGCAAAGAGCCCGGAAAAATCGCCCTTTTAGCAGCGCCTTCGTTAAAGGCCCCACTAGAACGAAGTGAGGTCTTTGATAGCTTTATACGGAGAAATTAATGCGTAACGTTAACATGTTGATACAAGTTAAATGTTCCTTGAAATAAATAAAATAGGTCCTATTTATTTATTTTTAATGTGATGAATTATTATGAATTAATTGGACGCGAATTCGTATGTAGTCGCAGACACTGTTAGAGGTCTTTATCTACCGCAGAATACAATTCTGCGGAGTGCAGTTATATAGTTATTATTAATTAGTAGATTATTTATTATGGGCCGGCCGGTCGGCTTTAGAGTTGCAACACGCCATCTCTTTCCGTGGTTGTCATAAAAAGCAACTAAGTGACAACAAAGTCGCCACCACAAGCGCTGAGGAACTACACCGCCTCTAAAAGAGTGGACTCGCCAACCCACTTGGCCAGCGTGCCGTTATAAAGCCATACATCCCTCATGCACAAGACAATGTCCAGGAGGGGACCCATGTCTAGCAGTGGACGATTAAAGGGCTGGTTAAGATTACGAAAGTAGATTATTTGTGATATTATCTGATGAAATAGACCTTATTGTCGGTTCTGGTTTTCCAGATATCATGACTAACCAAATCCAAAAAATACACATGTACGACAAGCGTTTCTCATATGATTTAGTTGATTATATGTAACGCAGTCCAGCCTGTCAGCCGACAGATCACGTCCGAGAGCCATGTCCGACGCGACATATTACAGCCCGTCTGCCAGTGACGTGATCAGCCGTGACTGGCGAACAGCCAGCCGTTCCGGCTAACGCTTTCACCATAAAAATGTAAATATAAAGAACGCAATTTATTTACTTTCAAATTATGTCGGTACTTCCGTAGAAGCCCAAAAACCTGATTCACCTAACAAATCTCAAACAGTATTTAATGGTATTGGTATAAACCAAACATACGAGTAGTTTAATTATTCAATACTATTTGTTAGGTAAGCCGGGCTTTTAGTACCGTCACGGATTGCAGGTAAGTACTAATCATAAGCATCTGTTAACGTCAATACATATTTTATTTATTTAAACTTCATCGCACAATGATTATTATGTACAAAAGACGAACTTAATGCCATAAGGTATTCTCTACTGGTCAACCACCAGATCAAGCAGATCACCTGGTCAAGCAAGACGTGCAATTTAAAATTAGAAAATGGAAAACACAAAAAATAATATAACGTAATACATACAATACATACTACTCTGTCAAATAAGTTTCGGGATTTTTTTTAATAAAACAAAAAATAATGCTTCAATCGTCTAAATTCATTTTGTCGCCCTCGAAATAGGCTCCATTTGACGCAATACACTTTCGTCAGCGAATAATCTATTCGTCGAAACACTTCTTATAGGCACTTTCCGGTACGGCCTTTAGCTCTTTTAGCGAATTTTGTTTTATTACGTCATTAGTCTCAAAACGTCTGCCAAGAAGTGGTGATTTGAGTCTGGGGAATAAGAAAAAGTCACACGGTGGCCACATCTAGCCAATATGGTGCTTGGTCGAAGACATTCGTTGAATTTTTGGCTAGAAATTCCCGTACGATGATTGAAGTGCGAGACGGCGCATTGTCGTGGTGCAGTATCCAAGAATAGTTGTTCCACAAATCTGGTCTTTTCCGACGAATATTCTGTCGTAATCGCCTCATGACGCCCAGTTTATAATGTTTATTAACTGCTTGACTCTACGGAAGGAATTCTGAGTGGACATCACCATGATAATCAAAGAAAACAGTCAACATGACTTTGATTTTTGAGTGGCTTTGACGTGGTTTTCTCGGTTTCGGTTCGCTATCGAAGCGCCATTCCGAAGCTTGTTGGCTGGTTTGCATGTCAAACTCATAAACACGTTTCGTCACCCGTTATGATGTGTTTCATGAATGTGGGATCCGTATTGGCTCGTTCAAGCATATCTGTAGCAACCTGTTGGCGGGTATCTTTTTGAAGAAAATTCAGTTCCCTCGGAACAAGCCGTGCCGCGACGCGTTTCATACTTACAACATCAACCAAAATGGTACGAACGGATTCGTGACACATGTCAACTTCCTGAGCTATCTCCCGATACTTATTTGACAGTATGTATACTTACTACATATAAATACATACTCCTACATACATATATACATACACATATATAAATGCATAAATACACGCATACACGAAAAACAATAAGGAAAACATACACCATATTTGTATTTAGGTAAACGTACAAAATCTTCCATGGTAAAAACAGGACAAAGCGTTGATGCGGACCATTTGAGTGAAAACATAATGAAAACAGGCTTCTAATCTGAATTAATCGACATTTTCATCTTTCATCCATAACTCTTGTTTCATCAATAAGTACGCCACGATAGCATTTTAAGCCAATTTATTTTTACTGCGAGACTAAAAACTAGTAAAATCAATAGTTTAGAATAATTTAGAAGTTTTTTTTTCTTATCAGCCTATAACATCCTACTGGAAGACATAGGTCTCACTTAGTAAATCACTGGGGTGTTTCAGACCAGAATGTAGGGCTAGAAGGGATTAGGAACATGCTTAAAATTTGTTCGTTTTCTAATTCTCGGTCTAGTGAAATCCATGACTTAATAGACAGGTTGGTACGGGCCGAGTGTTTCAATTTACGATACAAGATAGCCCTAGTAGACAATCACCGCTGTACTAAAAAATAGGACAATTAATCTTTACGTCTACTTACAATTACTTATCATTACAATCGTCTTCTGAATGGTATACAACAACAACATATCTCTAATGGCACAAAGAAATGGCACAAAGAAAATGAATTTATTTCTTAAATGTCGGCATGTAGGTAGGTAGGTACTTCCAAGTAAGTTATTTTCCAAGTATTTACTATTTTCAAACTACTTGACCGATATAACTTAGCTATAAATAAAAATATGCAGGCATAAGGCTTTGCATGCAATCAAGTAGGAGTACCTATTATGTTTATAAAAATCAACTGAACTGAAAACTTTTCAACGTTGTGTGAGTCAAATACGAATTCGTGAATCCTGTATACATGTATACCTGTATACTAGATTGTATGTGATACAGGGAAACTATATTTTTTTTTAATAATATATCTGAAAAAAGAAAGTCTTAATCAAAGCCGGTACATACGAGTATGTCACATTCAAAGACGTGCATATTATATAAACAAATAAACAAAGTTTACCATTTTACTAATACTTATTTTCGCTAAATCTACGCTAGCGTGGGCGAAGTCATGGGCGATCACTAATGATGTTACTGCTCTTCACATTTGGTGCTTTAATCGACTACTTACAACCGCTTTTAACCGCGATCACTCCAGTCCATTAAAATCGATTTTTAAATATATATTTGCATTATTTTTATAATCAATTCACACCATTGTTCGCACTACACACAGACGCACTATGTCCGTCCATTTCATTGCTCACCTATCGCTGTCCCTCCCAGGTTTACTGGTAGAATTCTCCTAGAGGGATAAGTGTGTGTATAATAAAGTATATAAATGAATTTTAATGTCAATGATAAATTTTGGGAGAATATTAACCAATGTAATACCGAAAACCTCGTATAAGATACCAAAACTAAATCTACACGAAAAAGAATTATTGAATATAGCAGCTATTCTTACATACTGACGCTGTACTTTTCTCGACCTATAGTATCAAATACAACTTATAATGACGCGAAAGAATCTGACGAAGTAGAAACTCAAAGACATGATAGAACGGGCACAAACAAATGCAAGAAAGTCGGACGAAAATATCGATATAAAATATTTGGAGCACGTAGTCGCTTTAGGAGTTCTATAAAGATGTTTTAATGAGATTTTTCTTTATACAAGGAAGGTGGCAGATGAATGAGCATAGAGTCCACCTGGTGGTAAGTGGATACTGTCGCCCATAGACACCCACGGCACATGCCCACATTAGTCCAGAATGATAAACGTTGACACGTCCATACACTGGCTATCTTTTTTGATGTAGGAATGGATTTGGAGAAAAGGTTGGAAAAATGGGGACGGATGGAATAGGACGGGATAAACAAAGATAACATTTGAGACGTTATTTGAGCAAATAAACCTTATTGTCCGTATGAAGTTGATGCCTTCGGTTAAGATTTTCTAACTTAAAATTATATTGTTTCATAATTCTGTTTCAATTATTAATAAAAAAAAATATTAATTATTATTATGATTATTATTAAAAAAAATACATTAGTTTTAAGACTTCATTAAAGTCTAAGTATCTGAAAAACTAGTACCGAATATAAGGATCCTTTTCTCAAATAATGTCACAAATATTATTTATTGTAGCAATTATAGAAAATATTATTCTTTGATCTTAAATGTTTGCTCTCTCGTATTAGTGGTCCCGTTGAATCAAACTGCTGATCTAGACAAAAATTTAAATAATGCTTACACAAAACAGAATACGGGGACCACCCAAGCGGTGTATCTCTTCCTATCTATATCTATAAAAATATATATTATATAATATAACTTTACGGGACCAATTTTTAATGTTTTGCTAGATGGGACACATCGCATTCGCCTTATTTTATAAAGTTTTAGGTCATAATCTTATTGCTTACCTTCGTTAATTTTCTTACATGTAAAGATGATTCAATATCTGTAACAAAAAATTACAAACTGCAAAGGTACAAGGTACAAACTGCCTACTGAGTTTTTTTCTATTTAGTTACGACATGCAGCTCTTCAGGAGGGCTTTGTATAGGATCCTGCAAGATCGGCAGCGCACCCGCTTCCCCACTGGTGTTGCAGATGTCTTAGGACGACTACTTATCCACTCACCATCTCACGGACCACCCGTTTGCCCTCTTCTATGAAAGGGGTAATGTAATTAAAGCACGCGCCACACGCAGGTAGAATTTCGGTCAATGACATGAGATCAGCCAAGACTGGACGGCAAAGAGATTTGTATGAAATCGTCGATCACCGACCACTTAATGTGTAAAATGTAGTGTAGTCTTTCAAATTATATAATCAATCATTCGAAGTAAACTCTACTACCGTGACTATAACCTTGTTACATTCTTTCACCACCAACAATGAGGCTTTACAAAACCCGTGTAGGCATTCCCGAAAAAGGCCTAACGACATTCCTCGACCCACACATTAAATAGATTGACGGTGGAAAAAACTTGAAAAAACATTCTGCAAGATTGAAAAGCTGACTTGACCTAGCCGGAGCCCATACAAATTGTGGATAAGAATTGAGGTGACCATGTTTATGTTATATTGGAGACATTCTACATATAACTGTATATTGAGCAACAATTCGTTGTATTTTCATGGGTTATAATAATAATTCAATGAACGTGGAGCTCAGTAAACGTATAGAAGCGTTCGAAATGTTGGCCTACAGACGTATGCTGACCATCAGTTGAACGCAGAAGGTCACCAATGAGGATGTCCTGCGACGAGTAGATAAAAAACGCGAACTCTTGCAGACTTCGCCAAATTCAGAAAAGTTGCGTATCTGGATCACGTGCTAAGGCATGAAAGATACGAACTTTTGGAACTAATTATGATGGGCAAGATTGCCGGAAAGAGGTATGTTGGTCGCAGAAAAAGTCATCATGGCTGCGTAACATACGAGAGTAGACTGGCATCGCGAGTGCCGCCGAACTGTTTCGCCTCGCGAGAGACACGGCAAAATATTCGGACCTGATTGCCAACCTCCACCAGTTGGAGAGGCACCACAAGAATAAGATAATAATAATTATGTTGTGTTATTTATGGCTTTGTCAACTTGTTCTTTAATTTTCAAATCCTTTTTACCTTTTTTTGCCTTTAATGTTCTAATTTTCATTATTGCCTACCAGCGTCAGTATAGATTCCTACAACATTATTACATAATCTAGTTACATAACCATGATGATCTCTGTCCGTTAGTTTTAAAAGTACTCTATTGATTTTGAAGAAAAATACTCTATAACCTTCTGGAATAAACACTCTACACGATAATGAAAACCTAAACATCATCGAGCCAACAGATCCCTAGATTAGCAAACAGACCAAACAGACGTTGATCTTTTTAATTTTATCTTTACATAAAGATGTAAAATTAAATAGATATATAAAAAAACACGCAGCATCGATACATCTCAATGGAATTGCCACTACGGTACAGTCATAACTTTACCCTATTATTACAGCCATTGTTGTGCCGCAACTTCAAATCGTATCTTTCATAAAAAAATTGAATAACCTTTTTCAATACTTAATTATTTGTCAATTTTAAAATGAATCACACTAAACAATATTTTTATTTAATGGTTTAATGTGTCAAGCGATTGTCGTATTCGAAGTGGCTAATTTTATCTAATCGATAGTACATACCTAATGCAGCCCACTCCATCGGCCATATTTCTTCACTGCTAGATATAAACTACATAGATATAGTACATAGCTACAAAAAAATAACATAAACAATAGCACATTGAAGTGAAAAAATATATATATAAAAATCACGATTAAAACCTTGACTTTTAGCCGAAATACCAACTGAAATTGACCAGAAAAAATGTATAAATGTTAATCGTTTATGCTCATGACTCGTGGGAGTAACTGAGCTATAAGTAGAAAAACCTTGCCATTCAATTAATGCCAAGTACGAGTCTGCAAAATATACCTACCTACCTTTAAATGTATACAAAGATATAAAGGAGCTTTTACCTCTGTTATTAATTACGGCGATAATGCACTAAAATCAAACAGTGTAGGCGCGATAAGATACCTTTATAAGCAAACCCACATTCCCCTGTGATGTCTCTGATATCATCTGTGACAGATATTTGTGAGCAACAACGACCATTTACCAGCTGGTAGGTCACCCGCTCATCGACTACTTCTATAAGATAAGCCAACAAGCCAAACAATTGCCGGTCTATCAGATTCACCATTTTTTAAATATCCTGTCATGCCACTAAAATATTGTCTCTGATTTTAGAATTTGAAAATATTTGTTCAGTTAATCTTAACAATACATTTTACAAATATTTCCCATTTTGGCGTGCCCTATAAACCTTATTAAAAACTAAAATTATCGATCCACATGGCCAGAAAGCGTTCCAAGTACATTTCCCGTACGTGGACCACTCGAGGACTCGTCTACCCCCATCGATTGTTTGTTGGTCCTGCCACAGATGGCAGTGACCTACAAATCCCCACTTCAGCTTAATGGTTTTTACTTTACTTTCCAATCCTATTTATCAAAGAACTTCCCAGCACAGTTCTTTCCATCGCTCGTTGAGCGACTTTGCTGCTAGTACCGTTAAAGCGCCGGTATCTGGATAAAAGGACAGGAACACCGAATGTGGTGGCTTGTCTTGGAGCAGGCTCACATCCAACAGTAGAGAGACACAAACAAATGTAGTAAAAACCAAAAAATTTCCAACTTTTCATCCGTATGGCCACCCCACACCAGGATAGGCGCAGTCTATTCATGTTAGCTGACAATACAACTGAAGGCAGCTCGTTGCCACTACGTGACTCCACTACGGAAAATATTTACCTACTTTTAAGCCTACACGTGTTTCCAACCGCGCTACTTTGTTAAATATATTTTTAACGAAAAGCTATTCTAATAATTATGACCTACGTATATTCTGACCTCATTACAGTAATGGATTCTTTTCTTTGAGGATAACTGACAATTGAGTCGGTTTCGCAGTTTGTGAGTTTGCAGAAAATATATGTTAATAAAATTTTAAAGTCTGTCTTGTCAATTTAGAGTAAATTAACAGAAATTTAATGGCACCAGTCTCCTTAGTATCCACTGCTGGGCAAAGGCCATGGGCGTCCTCATACAATGTATGCCTTGTGCATGAAAGATGTATGGCCTAAAACGCCATGCTGACCACGTGAGTTGGCAAGTTCACTCTTTTAGACATGGTGTAGTTCCTCAGGACTTGTGGTAGCGGCAATTTTATAGCATTGCAAGATATTTTATAACAAAATATCTAATTTTTATTAATACGCTACATATAGATATTACTAATTTAAAAAAAAATACTTTTTGATAAGAATCAGCAAGCTGAAGTGTCAGTGGGCAGGCCAAATATGCCGTAGGTCGGTCCTCGAATGGAGACCACGTACCGGGAAACGTAGCGTGGGACGCGCCCGGGACGTCAGGTGGACTGACGACTTGAAGTTAGTCGCCGGTAGAGCTGAAGACTGTGTGTGGTGGCGGTCCTTGGGAGAGGCCTATATCCAGCAGTGGAGAGACAGGCTGATGGTATGGTATGGTAATGTATTAAAATACTATTAGGGGCCTTACCTATGTAATTACTCATAGTGGAAAATGAACTTGCGTTTGGCGTGGAATTCCAAATTCAAATTAATTTCAATTTAAAGCTATTCTTTTTCAAAATCAGTTTATCGTTTGTTTTTCGGTCAAACAACTTTTTGCTTAGATATCGTTGTGTTTGGGACCATGGAAAAGATACAAATTCGCGATATTTTCAAATATGAGTTCCCGCGTGGCAGCAACGCAGCACAGACGGCACACAATATCAACGATGTGTACGGACCAAAGGAACACACGATACCTTTTTGCTTTAATCGTTTCCGTTCTGGAAATGTCGACCTCAAGAACAAGCCCCGTCGACGACCGGAGACTAAAGTCGATAATGACGAATTGAAAACAATAGTGGAAGCGGATTCATCTCAAACTGCGTCTGAGTTAGCAGCAGCTTTCGGCGTAAGTGACAAAACGATATTGATTCATTTGCGTCAAATCGGGAAAGTGAAGAAGCTCATAAAGTGGGTATTGTATGAGCTTAGTCAGCTGCAAACACGCGTCCAAGCTTGCCCGCTTGCAAGCTTGCAAGCTTGCCCGTCCCGAGGACTTCTATAGTCCATCATAGTTCCATCATAAACCATAATTCTATAGACAATCAATCGACTTCCATTAAAATCTCAAAAGTGCATTGAGAATAATGAACAATACTTCGATTAATTTAATATATGGTTTTCATACAAAAATAATGATTTTGTTCCATATAAAACGGCAATTTCATAAATAAAAATCTAATATATTTAAAAGTGTGTGATATTCCAATCATTTCTAAAAGGGATATTGTAGATATTATTAAGTATTTTGCTCCTTATCTTTCATCTTTGACATAAATTATAAACCACACGTTATGTGTACCACACAGCCTTATAAGTTATGTGTAATATGTTAAACTCGTATTATGAGGTATGCCAAGCCGATTAAACTATCGGGTAAAGCCTACAATAAAAGATGACTCTATAAAACTGTGTCACAATTACCAAACCTAAAAGGTATTGACATGTCATAACATGTCATATACGTGTAGTTATCAATGTTACCTATTATCCAGCGTTTCCGTACCCCGGTAACCTATTTCGCTCGAAGCTGCGATGTTTAGTTGACACAGTTAAAGTTAATTTTCCGCGTTAATGCGCTTTTCACGCGATCTGATCGCGTTTCATGCGGCTTAGGTGGCAACTGGCCCGCTCAAAAACTGGGCCGCGGACCAGTTTACGACTTTTTAAAATTGCTGGTGCTCAACTGACCAGGAAGCGATTTAAAGAGTGGGCCAGTTTAGTACTTTCAAAACAGATAGGGGGAACTAGTCCCTAAGCACTTTTAAAGATTTTATTTTTACAATGAGAGTAATCAAGAGACAATGAGAGACCCACTAACTAAGAGGCAATCATTATTAGAGTGTTTCCAGACGAAGAGCCTCCCAGGAAGGTCAAACGTGGGCGCAGTGTGGCCAAAAAAATGATGACAACTTTCTTTTCGGCGAGTGGCCATTTAGCGATAATTTCTTTAGACGCTCAAAAAACCGTTTATGCCCAATGGTACAGTGAAGTGTGTTTACCAACTGTATTCGATGTGTTAAATCAAAAGGGCCTTTCTTGCATCATGACAATGCATCATCTCTTAAAGCAAAACTTACCCAAGAGTTTTTGTAGACCAAAGAGATCCAAGAATTGAGCCACCCTCTTTATAGCCCTGATTTAGCTCCATGCTACTTCTTTCTCTTTCCAAAAGTGAAGCTTGTACTCCGTGGTATTCTTTTCGACAGCCCTGAGGACACTCGGAATGCTTTTATGGCAGCTGTTGAGGACCTTACTAAAGAAGAGTATCGCCAGTACTTTAAATTTTGGTTAGAGTTTAAACGATTGAATCGCTGTATAGAGACTAATGGAGAGTAAAAAAATTGTGTTATAACCCAAATATTTTTTTGTATCTCAAAATTTACCTAGTCACCCACGTATTGTATTTCGTTAAGATTTTCTAATACAAAATTTCATTGTTTCAAGATTCAGTTTAAATAGAAACATGTTTAACATCGAAGCGATGGTTGCGCTAATTTTTATTGACAAAAAATTAAACCAAACCAATTAAACCAATGTTAAACCATATAAATCAATTTTTATCAACGTGCGTCTGTTTACGCGGGGTCCGCACGAGTGTTCGTGCGAGCGAGGGCTCCGATAAACGGAGTAGTGTTGTAAAAATTGGCTAAAAACTTTTTGAAATATATATTTTTTAAATTATGTTATGTTGATATGATGTAAAACTACATCTACCTTTATTTGATATTGTTATCTGTTATCTCCTCACCACCCAAAGGTCGCCCGTTGTACTTTTCGTATTACTTATGTAAATGGTCTTTTCGCAACATAACCGTGCTAGTGTACAATAAAGAGTTCATCTATTTTTCTAACCCTAAGAGTCGAGCGTTAAAGCCATAAACACACTGCATCGATGCATCCATGAGAATCGTGTTTTAGTGACTGTCAGCGCTCGATTGCGACATCGTGATCGAGAGTTTTTTGCGACTACATAGATGCTACATGACTTGCTTTCTAGGCAAATGGATGATGAGGGAGGTGGAGAAACACATCTAGTAGCAACGTTTCGTAATTAAAAATCGTGCGATCACACTTTTAAAGGTACGGGATTTAGCATATAGAGCGAAAGATATCCGTCGCTACGTGCCCTAAGTTGGCGCTAAGCGCTGCTCGTTTAGTCTGTTCCGTTCCGTGTTGCAATTCGTTGTTACGAAACACAACGATGCCTAATTGCACTATAGTCACTTGTGGAACGGACTGCCTCAAGAGGTCTTTCCATTAAGCTACGATATGGGATTCTTCAAGAGAGCTGTGAATAGGATTTTGCAAGGTCGGCGGCGCGCCCGCATACCCCGTGGTGTTGCAAGTGTCCATGGGCGGCGGTAACACTTACCATCACGTGGGACCGCTTACTCGTCCGCCCACTAGTCTATAAAAATAAAAAAAAACCATCAAAGGTGTTGATTCGAGTTACAGGTGGTAAGTGATTTTCCAACACTAAAAACTCACCTAAAGTGACACACTTGGTGACACACGTCATCTATCTATGTGTATGGTTCCATCCACAGAACTGGGATTTCCTTATATTCTGTGATTCGATCGCTACAACCAGCCACTCTTAAACGATTAAGTCGCCGATGCTAAAAATATCCAGTGTGCTTAACGCCTAAATGTTCGTGGACATATTAGAACGATCAAGGTTTTAAATCTTGTAAGCATTAAAAAATTGAACTACGAGATAACGTTCGTGTTTTAAGGGTTCATTGTCGCTCAGGCAGCACTCGAGCGTGGAACGCTCAGCAGCCAGCACTCATTTTTATTAGTCGAACTGTATAGTGAATTCATTTTGCTGTATATTCCGTCGACAATTGCAACGTTGAACAAAGTGGTGCTTTTGTAAACAGCCGCTATAAAGGTTTATTAATGGCACTTAATGTATGTGCAGAGGCGCCGTGAACATAGTTTTATATGCTTTACTTACTTGTAATACAGACTAGAATAGTAGCTGTTTTTTATGAAGTGGGAGAACCACTTAAAGGTAATTACGATTTAAAAGTTAAGCCAGCACCTACAAGACTTTTATGATGTATCTCTTGATCAGGCATGTTCCGAATTCTAGCATCAACGACATGTCAAATTATAGATCAGGTTATATAAAAAAAAAACATATAAATTAAAGGTAATATCGAAGAAAGTATTTTTTTTTTAATTTCTGTTTTACACGTGAACGATAGATCGCTCTCAATTGTATCAAGTTGACATCAGTTAAGCTGTCCTCGGTTATTTCAAGTTTTGTCAAATTGTTCTTAGTTCCAAGTTGTTCACGGTCTTTCGTTCTTCTCATGCAGTCACTATCCGCCCGTACAATGAAGAATACTCTGAAGAATTAGTCAACATAATTCCCACCTCGGTTTCTACAAACGCACCTCCCGTCACAGAAGTGCATCCGCATTTCCTCGATACTGTTCGGTCCAAAAACCGTTTTATAGCTCAAACCGTAGACTAAGATAGAAGTAGATAGACGAACAGCCGTTCGTTCCACAGTCTACTGTTCAAGAGGTCTCCCATTACGCTACGATAGGAGGTTCTTCACGAAAGCTGTGTGTGTGTACTGTGCTGTGATTTTGAATGGTCGGCGGCGTACACGCATACCTCCTAATGTACGTCACGTGGGCTGCTTACTCATTTGCCTCTTTCCTGTGAAAAAAATATCGGTGACTTCTGTAAGTCACGACCGGAACTCAAATCGAATCATTTATTTTTCCAAAACATAGGAAATCAAAATATGATGTTATATTAAATACATTTATCCCTTTATGTTCTGCCTGACTCACGACCATGCAAACCTCCTATCCACATTCGCATCACTAATAAACTGCTTTTTGTATTCTTGCCTCAAACCTTTCGTAACAAAATTATTTTACATTCATTATTTTGTTGAATGTAACGTCTGTTTAGATGTTGAGTGTGGCTCGTGGGCACGTACACCTGCTTTCGCATATCGCAGACGTCATTCGTGGAAACGTTTTTCGGAAGCATTTACCGCTTCCGTGAAAATGCCCAGCACCCGCCCTCCTGTTGTGAAATCGACATTATGATTTGTGCGCCGCGCTTTCCGCGGGAGATAGAGATAGTGAGGACAGTCTTCTGATCTCGCTTATACGTATCATCAGATTAGTGGAACTTTAAGAACGAAAATCTAACTCAGCAGACGTAGATTTAAAAAACCGAAGATGAATTTCAAATAACAGCGAAGTGGATTGTTATTGGTTCAGTGTGAATCAAAAAATTTGAAAGACTTTGCTATAATAATTCGCTGTTATTTGAAATTCATCTCCGGTTTTTTAAATCTACGTCTACTACGAGTAAGTTAGATTTTCGTTCCTTTTATTTCCATACGAAATCTTCAAGATATTTTTTCAATTAGTAAGTATTTAGTAAACTTGCTACCATGATCTCCTATACTGCCCCGTACTCCCGTTCTGATCCAACGACGTATAACAAGTTGTCTATCATTCCTAAATGGCAATAGGCAAAGATTAAATTCATTATTGCCCCCAAAAATTACTGAGCGTTACATCGAAAAGTCTATTTATTATTAAAAAATCGCCAGAAAACGTATTTAGTGGAAGTTAAAAGGAAGCGAAGCTGTAAACAAGATAAGGGGAGACTCGGCGATAATGGGCTTTTTGTCGGCAACCGCGTGCCGGATTAAATTGCCGAAAACGTCCGAGACACAAATTT
Organism: Sesia apiformis; assembly: GCA_914767545.1. Taxonomy (NCBI): domain Eukaryota; kingdom Metazoa; phylum Arthropoda; class Insecta; order Lepidoptera; family Sesiidae; genus Sesia; species Sesia apiformis. The sequence continues at coordinate 7,104,422 of OU611968.1, forward strand.
AGTTAAGGCGGTACTTTCGGGTCCTATTTTGGTGGGGTGAAGGTTCAGTTATAGGTAAGGGGCCTTAAAGAACATCTAAACAGACCACTTATATGCTACTACACGGACTTCAACGTATTATTAAATCACGCCTATTAGTTCAAGGAGGCAAGCAGTCTCGCCCACGCTAGACAAATCTTATAAAATCAGTGACGTAATGTTTTCGGTCGAGTGTTCCCGCAGTGCTACCAACAAAGCCCGGTGAAGAAAAAACCCGACATTAATACAAAATGAGAATAAGGTGCGAATAAAAAAGCAGATGTAACAGGTTTCATTTTATATACTCGTAGCAACATCATTTCTTTTCTGGAAATTACTAAAAGTAGATCAAGAAAATTCAGCATCTCGCACTGTCCTGATAGATAATATTGTCAAATATGTGTCGTCATCGAGCTATAAAAAGAGGCGATCATAATAGATTAGCAATGATCATAATGATGGCCTTTCAGTAACCAATGCTGAATATGGGCTTCTTCATACACATAAGAGTATGGCCTTAAAACGTCATGCTAGCCAAGCAGGTTGGCGATTTCACTTTTTAAAGGTGGTGTTTTTTGTAGGTGTGCTATTGTACAGCCGGCAAACACCACACAACAATGTTGTAAATCTCCAATAATAATCATCTATGTGACGGGAATCCGCACGACAGAATAAAAAACGTGTTGCACAGAGACCTGTACATCTTATACTTCTACTAAGACTTCTATTCAGTACCTATTCTAAGCTGCTAGAAGAAATTCAATTCTCAAAATCTAGGGCTATAATTGCTAGCTTGTGTAAGTAGGCACTTAAAACTGTGTCAACCACCGCCTTACTGCGTCCATTCCCTTTGACGTTGTGCAGAACGCTTCACGTGTTTACATTCTGCAATTAAGAGCGAGACTTTAAAAATAAATTAAAATTAAAGTTTTATGTCACGAGGACGATTTCCTTGAATATTCGTGATATTATACTGAACTGCACGAACTGATTTTATTAAAAAGCCATAAAAGGCGACTGAGGGATAACAAAGCCGATATCACAAGCCCTGACGAATTACATCAGATCCTAAAAAAGTGGACTCGCCAATCCGTTTTGCCAACGCCATAGGTACATCCCTCATGCACAAGATGATGTGCATGAAAAGGCCCATGTCCAGTAGTGGGTGGGCTATAAAAGGGCTGGTAGCGGTCACGGTCAGCCTCAAACGAGATGTTCTTTCGTCAGTTTTTTAAATCATACAAATAGCATTCTCCTATAATTATATTTAGTTATCAATTTCAAATAACCCATAAGAATGTCAAATAACCTTGAAAACCCGATACATAGAATTTGTGAACTTAATTAGATAGAACTTAATTTGTGGAAGACGAAGAAGTACTAAAACCGGAAGAGGTCCAAACAACTCGCTGTTAAAACTATCCTGCGATATCTGCAGACCATAAACATATTGGCAGCGAACTATTTATTATAAGAAGATAGGGAGATCACAATAGATCTGCAATGGTCGCAGTGACACGAGACTGTATCGACTCGCATAGCTCCTAATCCTTAATAATAATAATTGGTTTAGCCGTTTGCATTGGCAGCATCCTTTCCTCCCTCAGCCCCGCTCCAACTATAACAATGGTTGGTTAATTCGCGTTTGAGGTTAATTCGGTTAATTCGTTGGTTAGTCGTCGTCGTTCCGCCGGAGAATGTGTAGTACGTATCCATTTGTTACCTGATGGTCTTTGACCATCACTGCGCCGCATCATCAGCTTCCGCTTGGAGCCACGCCCGCATCCTATCCCTTATTAAGGTAGGTGCGGCCTATTTTTAATAACTTTTAGAGTCAAGATAGGCAAGCGAAGGCGATCACACCTACTCATCCAGCATTTCCATTTTCTATTCTTTAATTTAAGCGCGCATTCAATAACTTTGAAATAACTATCAGATAGATTATCATAAAACAATTTGAGGACATCTTAAATGAATAAATGATTCAAATGAATATTCACTAATGATATTATCATTAGTTCCTATGATTCAAAGTTAAGTTCCAACTTCACTTTTATAACTATAGTATGATTAGAACATGTGTATATGGCGGACGATACAGCCCTCACCAGGCTAAAACGCGTCGCTCTACCTTGGAACAAAGGGCTGCAGATGGATGAGGTCTAATTCCGCGTAGTAATCAAACACTATGAGACTTGTTATGGTGTATTTTTATTTGTAACTATATTTGATTTAGACAATAGAATACATTAAACCAGCTTGAAAACTTGTACCGATTGATACCAGACTAGAAAAGGGTTTTATTTATTCGTTTCAAGAAAGATATAAGAATGGGTGGGTATTCTATTCTAAGCGTATACATAACTAGAAGATTTACATAAAAATCAATGCATAGTGATATCTACAAAAGGCGAAGGTAAAGCCCTACGGTATTCTCTACCAGTCAACCACTAGGTTTTCTTATAGGACTGGTGATAAGCCTAACGGCGCACCTAATAGGTAAGTGACTTACCCCGCTTATGTTAGTCGAAGCCTTTTGAGACACGTGTCTCCAGATTTGAATTGAATTCAACGAAACATTCGTAAAAATCGATTTTTGTAACTCTCATTCAAATTTCAGTTAATTTCAAACTTATTATTTGATTTGAACAAATTATTTTTGAATTAAGAATCGGAAAATAATGAATCGACCCTGTCAAAAGTTTATCCACTGTGGTTATCGAATTTGACAAAACCAAAAGAACAAAAGTAATTATTAGGTATAATACGCCGTTAATGACGTGATGTACCACATGAGAGGTCTCTGTCTCCTCGCCGATAAATCACCTATAGTCACATCGTATCATTTACACATGTAAAGAGAAATGCCCTTACTGACTGACTGATTTATCAATGCCGAGCCGAAACCGCTGTAGCGATAAACATGAAATTTGGGCAGTAGCTTCCTTCTATGGCGAAAGGATTTCTCGAAATAAACTAGTGAACTAGTGACACGGGATTTAAAGTTTATACATACTGTCAAATAATAATCGGGAATTTTGATAAAAAAATGCCCGCGTAAAATACCTGCGTAAAAATATATTGCTGTTAGATTGGCACTATTGTAGCTAATTTTCATGTAAAATTTTGGCGCGATCTGTCAAATAGTTGTTTGAAAATTGAGTCGAGTGTACTTTGCTTATTTTACAATGGATAAAAATATCGAACAAAGAATTTGCCTCAAAATTTCCCAAGTCGCCAACAATATATGTTGTGCGGAATCATTGAAAATGTTAGAGAAGGACTACGGTTATTTACGTATTAAAAAAGTTTATACTTTTTTTTAATACGCTCGAGTTATTGTTTATAGATTTCATAATGTGAAATCCATATTAATATTTAATGGTCCTTGAAACTTGGTATAAATATTCTACAATACAAATAATTAAACACATGTTTTCAAAACTGTATCAGTGGGCTAAAATAAAGGATGCCAAATTATGAATGGAAGCACTAAGAAGATTTTTTAATTCAAATTCAGTAAATATGCTGTACTAGGCGCGTGAATAACATGATCATATATCTTACCATATATTGTTTAAATTATGTCAAGGCAACTAAGTCTACGAGGGCAAAGCCTTAGGCAACAGTTAGTCATAAATAATAACGATCTTTTTCCCAAAATTATCAAATTATTCTCCAAATCTTTTCCAAATTCCTTTAATCAGAGAGTTTGTACAAACAACCTGAACCCCCAGGCGAGATCCCACCAATAACAAATTCAATTAGCGCTTCAATAAAAGCCTTATTACAATGTACCCTATCAACTGTCACCCGATACACTTTCAAAGGGCACTCTGCTAAATGTTGTTAATAACTTAAATGGATTGAACGTGAAAAGGATAAGAGATTTAATATGTTTAGTAACTGGTTCACTGTTGCATTAAAATTATTAAAATATCTTCTCTTGTAATGCTAACTGTAGTACAGTTTCTAGTATTTGAAAATATTCGATATCTCTCTACAAACGTACACTCTTCACAGAGTGGCCGTGGTTTTGATGATTAAGATGGTAGATTGTCTCTATTGTCGTACTTCATGGAACAATCTTCTCGATTTTTCTCCGCCGGTCATTATTGGTACATTACGAGCCCTTCATTTTACATTTTACGAAGTCAATGTAATGGTACGAAAGGCATTACGAGAACACTCGGTGCAGAAACATCCATACAACCCATAGACATAGACAACACAAACTACAAAGTCCCTTTGCTCAGATAACGTCACAATTGTCTCTTTCTCACTTAGGACATGCCATTATACATCGCCCAGTACTATAGCTATTATTTTCTCATCTCAATCAACAACTAACTTATCAAGTTATAACAAGCAATGGAAACCAAGACCGAAAGTCATTCTAAAGTTGAGATCCGCTAATTAATTGGACCCATCTTGGGGCAACTAATCACTAAGTAGACTTAATTCGAAGCCTCCAGTTAAACTGAAGGCCCTCTAACCGCTGGAAAATAGTTTTTGGGGATTGTTAATCAAACTTCATTAATTCAAGGCGTTAATAACTTTCTAATTCAATTCTCTTTCATCATTTACTATAGGTACTATATCAACGTAAGTTTGTAGACATTTTGTGTATTTTTTCAGGAGAATTTTATTTTTTTATTTTTTTTCGATACGCTACGCCTTCTTTTACATACCACACCATACCATGAGCCTATGTCTCTCCACTACTGGATATAGGCCTCTACCGGCGAACTTGCGGAACTTCTGTTCTCTACCTTCTTCTTCTTCTTCTCATTTCTACCGGTGGCCGGAAGGCGTCCCGCACTGCGCTTCCCGATACGTAGCCTTCGTTTGAAACTAGTCTATCCCATCAGTCATAAGCAGAGGTGACTAACGTGATCAGGTAGTGTGATTTCTGTATGTACTTGTGACAAAATTATATTATGGATATACCCCAGGATTCTGAATCTCATTGTTAATGATGTTGTACCTACTTGCAACTATGTCTATATTATTATGTGTTATATTATTATCGAAAATAGATACATTTTATATACCCACATTATTATGAAGCTTATAATTCGAAGTGAGGATATCAAGAAAACTGAAATAGGTTTAAAAAAAATATTTGTTACAGTAAATTGAGTTACATAGCGAAATAAACTTAGGTACATAACAAAAATAGCACCCGAGAATATGATTCCCGGAAAAAGGGAATGTCCATATTATTTTTTCTTACCGCAAGTACCAAAATCACACTGCCTAACCCCGACCTCTGATTATCAGTCCTGCGGTAAATATGACCTGCTTGTTGCCACTTTAGCATATTGATTCTACGAGCTATGTATATCTAGTTTCTAGAGCTAAATTTAGTTCTTTGACGAATCTCTCCATTTCCGATCATATCCCGCAAAGAAACTGAATATATGAAAAAGAAACCGATATGTGAGCATTTGCCCATATATCAAAATGCTCATATATCATCTGGATTCACTGGCTGAAGTGGAATGGAGCGCCTATCAACTGAATAGTTGGGTTCTGCTTTACTAAGTTGTTAATTTGACAGTATGACACGGCTGACTGCTCTATGTTTTATCGATCAGTTGTGGTAGCGCCGTAGTCGCGCGTCTCAAGCTACCAGCAACGCTATCACGTGATCGGTCACGTCACTAGTCGCCGCGACCACACTGCCGTGAGCCCGACATCATATAACACCTAATTGTGGCATTTCTTAAAGACAGAAAAATAGTTTTGGTTCATATCCCGGTTAAGTACGAAGATGGAATAAAACGATTCAGTAGCTCCAAAATTAGGATATAAAAAAATCTAAAATATTTCAACGTCTATACATACATTATATTATGTGGTTGTATAGAACTCGTAAAGCTCTTTAGGAACTTTAGGATAAACACTTTTTTTTCTAAAAAAAGGTTTTTCTTTTCTGGGAAAATAGCAAAATTTACCTTTCCAGATGGCGTCTGCCACGTATCGTATTTCATTTTAATTTTTTTATACAAATAAATAGCTGAAAAGCCAACTAGTATTCATACAATAGCTAACTTTCATGTATTAGAATAAACGCGAGAATTTTTCACACTTAGACAGAAGCGTGTACTGTCGACGCACTGAATAGGACATACATATACAATGGAAGCGTGAAAGGAATTTTGTTCCACATTCTTGCTTTTGAAAGCGCGTGCTGTTACAATGAATGCGAATTCTTTTTAAAATACAAAATACACAGAAAAAGTGTGAATCTTGAATGATAAAATGTGAAATGTTCTTGTAATAATATACCACACCGTATCATTGGCCTGTGTCTCTCTATTGTTGGATATAGATAGGCATCCCCCAAGTAAGGTTTCTGACCTGGGATTTCTCGATCTCGATTTCCTGGGAAATTTGCTAATTTTGATCGAGGGAAATATATGGGATTATAAGGGTCTCCAGAAAGATGTATGCACATAGAAAAAGTGGTGATCTAATCTAGGGATGTTGATGCATTTAAATTACAACTAAAAAAGCCTTACAAATCATTACAGATAAATTTAACAAAAAACGTAATCAATATAGAGTTAGTATTATATGCATCGAAGAGTAAACGCACTTCTAATCTAGATGCTATCTAGACTTCAATCGTAAAACACACTTCAATTGAAAATTTAAGGATTTTCTCAATATCGGGCAATACAGTAAACAAAGTCAGAAATCGATTGTTTAATAAAGCCGTTAACGTCCTCACATTTTTAAACTATCATTTGTATTATGCTGTCTCGGTTCCTTTGTTTTTGTTACAGTGTTGTGTTTATGCTAAAAATTGTAAATGTTAAGATGAGAAGGGTAGGTACAGTGCGGCACAACACAGAGGTGCTAGCGGCTAAAATTATCAAACCTTGTCAACTTTGCCGAATGTTACGTGTAATCAACGTTTGACTCACGTGCAATCGCCTGATGTGCTCCGCGCGCTCGAGGCCTATAAATATAATCAGAACCGTCACTGACTTTCATAAATAAGTAAAATATTTTGACATTTATATCTATACTAACTGTTGCCCGCGACTTCGTTCGCGTGGTCTTCAATTTAAAAATAAAATAGGTACCTATTAAAATATAGTTGTACTGATTCAGAAACCTTCGTGAGCGTGCGCACAACAACTCACCAAAGTTTCATCGCAATCGGATGAATGGTATAGGAACGCATACGGGACAAACAAAGAAACATTCATTTATATTTATATATATATCGCTGTGTGTTTTTCAAATGACTTAATATTAAAATTATTAATCCCATTTCCATACCATTAAGTAAACAAGGAAATATTCTCCAAGGTTTTAACAATTTTCATTAATACAAACGTAAACAAAGTAAATAACAGTGAAAAAATGAATCTAGATCAGTGAAATTGTTGGCTGCAAAGGCATATGTATGTATGATACGATCACTACTGATAACGGAATTAGTTGACTGTAATCACAACAACGATCTCTATCGCGCATGACACAAAAAACGGCCTTTTGAAGTCATCTTATTCAACGACGCTCGTCCTTGGCCGGATTTTTCGAATATGACTTGCTGTTTTCCTTAGTTTCCTCAAGCTGTTTTCAATACGAGTGACATTTCAGAAAATTGAAATTTTAGACAAATTTTAGATTTTAAGTCACAATTCACATGAAGCTATATGAGCTTTGGTCTTCTATACATTTCTTTATTATTCATGGCTCTGTTGGCTCTGTTAGGCAAAACCGCAACTGATCAAGTTAACTTTTTTCTTTTTTTATACAGTAGTAGCGCAATTAGTATATTGTACCAGTGTCGAGTTTTCTTCGTAATTAACAATATCAAAGTCAAACCAATTCAAAACCCATCCCGTCAATGTCCAATATCGTCAAAGTAAGTTTCGAGTCGCTTAGTAAAGTGATAAACCTTGACAGCACACGAAAAACACAGTCCTATAATTTTATTCGATTATCACACATTGAACAGGATTCTGCAACTCCCCTGATGTTGCAGGTGTCCATGGACGGTGGTGACTACTTACCATCATGTGCGTACATGATCATATATCGTAAATCAGGTGGTTATGTGGTGCCCGCTCGTCTGCCATCTATTCTATGAAAGAGAAAAGTACCCACAAAAATACGGTTTGAAATTTAATAAACTATCACTATTCAAGCACAAAACCCTCTATTGTTCGTTTTGTGTTTGTGTATTGAGTATTTTGTATTTTTGGTATTGTGTATTCACAATTTTTATAGTAATCAAACAAAAACTCGACTTCACTTCTCAAAGCTAAAAAGTAATTTTAAGTCTCAGTGTTGAACTTACAAATTGGCATAGGTATATCTAAAAATCTTATTCTTTACGGAGCTAGTGATATTAAAAATAAAGAACCATTTAAGAACCATTTTGGAGAATCGCCGGGTACAATTTGTTGCCGATTGTACCACAGAAATTGTAGCTACGATTGCTATGCAATATTTCCACAACCGCAACGCGAGCTGGTTTATGCATCGTCATGCACCACAGATTAATCTTCCACATTCCCGTAATATTAATCCACTGAATGCGGTCCGTGTGCTTAGAAACGAATTTCTTTGTTCTGTGGCTTTCATTGTTTCGTTTACGAAATTATGGGTTGGAACAGAATAAAGATCCAAGTATACTATACTTCTATCTATACGATTAATCGATTATGTACATAGTTATTGGAAATAAACCAGCAACCTTTCGACACTAACGCCCAAACAATGAACTTTTGTTCTGGGACTTATTTATGCTATTAAGTTTAAACTATTTGTTGCCCGCGGCTACATTCGCGTGCATTTAACTTGATATATAATTAATAAGTAAATCCGGTAACCGTGTCCGTTAGCTAAAACGACTCAGCGTTGATCTATCAGTCAGTCAGGACATTTCTCTTAATTTGTACGTATAAATAAATAGAACGCAATCTTAATAAAAATCGACCCAGTAATTTTAACTTTACCCGCTTTAACATTAATAGATATATATCCTCAAAAAGTAATCATTTATCTAATGCAGTGTCCGTTGGCTTCAGCGGTTTCGACTCGGCGTTGATGAATCAGTCAGTAGGGACATTTCTCTTTATTTGTACGTATAAATAAATAGAACGCAATCTTAATAAAAATCGTCCCAGTAATTTTAACTTTACCCTCTTTAACATTAATAGATATATATCCTCAAAAAGTAATTATTTATCTAATGCAGTGTCCGTTGGGTTCAGCGGTTTCGACTCGGCGTTGATGAATCAGTCAGTAGGGACATTTCTCTTTATTTGTACTTATAAATAAATAGAACGCAATCTTAATAAAATCGATCGTAATTTGAACTTTAACATTAGATAAATATATTTAAAATATGTGGTTGCAAGCTAGTGAAATTCATTAAATATGAATGAAATCGATTGGTTTAAAACGCTCATAGTAAAGTGGGTTGCCTGTCATTCTCAATAAGTTTAATCTACAATTAATAAGTGAATTCTCTTTTAAAGCGATAGCATATTCACATTCCGTGAATATCTGAAATTTCAGTTTCAGGGAGATATCCATAATCGTCATCTTCGCTCCGCTGATAATTCCTCTCTTCACGCCATTTCTCGCAGTACTGGCTTTATGTCCAATTCCTTCACTGCTCAAGCAATTAAGCATTAACATTAAGAACACCCTCATTAAAAACAAATTTAAAAGTTTACTTCGAGAACATTATTTGATACAGGTTTATTAATTTAGTTTCTCAGTTCATCTTCTTTACTACTTTAAGATTACGAATACTTGAGGGATGTATGGCTTTATAACGCCACGCGCGCTGCTGCGCAAACAGGTTGGCGAATTCACTCTTTCAGAAGTATTGTAGTTCCACTTGTGGCTTGTGATAACCACTTTGTTATCCCTTACTCGCCTTTCACGACTCTCACGGGAAGAGATGGGTTGGTGCTATTCTAAAGTCGGCCCACACGGCACAGTGATGCTTATTTTTTATTAATCTCTTCAGACGTATGTCACCACTCTCAATTTTAATTAATTTAAACATACAACTTTTAAATAAACAATCTAAAAGTTCTTCAACCAATGGTATGTCCATATTTCTATTTCGTTTTCTGTTTCAAATATTTGAACTCTAAATCTCGTATCGTCGGTGGTCAACAAACAAGAAACATTCGTTTCATGCTCCCGACTGTGGTTCCCCAGGGCGTCCGAGAACGAAACCCGGGGATTTTTCAAAATGCGATTGAAATGCGAAATCCACACTCCTCTCTTGTTTCCACAAAATGCGATACTTTTTAGTATTTCTCGACTTCTATTCCACATATACACAGTACGGTATATAAGCGATGCGTTGAATGTATGAAAGTCTAATGCTAATCCTCTTGACCTAAAATTTCTGAAATAGAGAGTGGGTTTGTTAACTCCGAGCGTGCTTTGTGTTTATTGAGGCTTAAATACTTTTTGCAGTCTCTCTGTGTTATAAAAAAAACCGAATGGCATGCGCTAGTCGGAAGAGAGTGGGCTTTTCTGTAGACTTATATTTAAATGGTCCGCAAAAAAAATACTAAAGGGGCAGCAAATATGATCAACAAAACAACTCAGTTTTGAATAACTGAACTAAATAATTATAAATTATTAAGAATGTCGTAACTAAGTCGACGGAGTATTCCTATTTCTTTATTGTCACAAGAGAACCTAAACCCACCTCTACAATTGCTGCCATCGATTTGCTGCCCGTTCAGTATTTTTTTGTTGCACATTTTTCTTGCAATTTTACTGTTCCTTTTAGAAAAAAATTGGTTAGGCAAAATTTGTAGAAATTTACAAGTCCACCAACATACAGATTTTTACATAGTACCAAACCGTCAACCTGTGGCTCTCCACTACTCACTACTGGATAAATTTCCAGCAATGGAAAGGTATTCGTATATGTAATGAGTTTTTTTTTATAGACTAGTGGGCGGACGAGCAAGCGGTCCCACGTGATGGTAACTGTTACCGCCGCCCATGGACACCTACAACACCAGGGGGTATGCGGGCGCGCCGCCGACCTTGCAAAATCCTATTTACAGCTCTCTTGAAGAAGCCCATATCGTAGCATAATGGAAAAACCTCTTGAGGCAGTTCATTCCACAGCCTACGGGTTCGCGGTATAAAATGATTTTTGGACCGAACAGTGCGCGACACCTCCGTATCGAGGAAATGCGGATGGACCGCACTTCTGTGACGGAAGGTGCGGAAAACGGAAAACAAAATATCAGTTATAATAAGTAAATAATAAATCGAGAGTAATCCATTTACATAACAATTATTAAATGTTTATTGTTCGGTGGTCTTAGACCCTTGTAGCCAAAGGCTCGAGTCTAAAACGGTTAATGTTAAAGTTGAACAGCACTAACATATGCCATAGCGCGCCAGCGTCAGCTTAACAAGCCCTTTAATTCTCATTCCTATAAGTAGGTCCACAATATCAACACAGAAGACACTGCTTACGAAATCGAAAACCACTATGTTTACTCTGTTATGTTACGTCGGGAATACAACGTCGTAACGACAAACACACAGTGCCCGGCGAAGTACATAGCACTTCGTGATTTCAAATTAACTGTAGTAAAAAGAATAACATTAATATATTTTTAGATAAGAGTACATATATACGAATACTTATACATACAGAGTTAAATAAAATATTCCTACACTCTCTTAACGCTAAATTTATTTAATTAAAACTAACAACGTTTGTTCTATGACTTGCGGAACTTAATATTTGCCGCAAACAAAAGTTATTTCTTTAAAATGAAGTCTCGAACTTATTTATTTTGCAATACTCACTATACGGCAACTTTGTGCGCTCCATTCATAAACAGCTGCTAATCGATGCGAGTGAGTGATTGATTGGCTTGTGTGAAAAAAGTGGTGAATTTTAAAAAAATCATAGAACAATAAAAAATCGTATTGTTCTTTGACACCCCTACTCCCATTTTGCGGCCGGACAACAAATTTGAGTCGCAAGTTACGTAATAATTCCGGTTCCGATTCCAATTCCACCGGGTTCCTATACCTAGTAGGAACAGTTACATTCTTGTCGAAGTGCGGTCGAGCGGTATGTAACAGAGCGTTGGCGCGATGCCAATCTGCAGGGTGGCGACCTTTCAAGGTTCGTGCACTAACCACCCTTTGGGATTCGACGAATTTGAGCGAGCCGTAACCATTAAGATTACTACTTCATTTTCTGATAGTTTCAAATGTAATTGAAAACAGAATTCTGAAGTTTAATATTAAACAATTACTGTGAAAAGTGATGGTAATGTCCTCCTTGACGTTTCTAACAATAGCGTTGACTGATCACAAATGTATGCAATGATGGCATAATCTGTTATAGTTCTTTTATCTCACCAAGGCGGGATACGCTTAGTAGTGGTTGTGCTCGGACATGTACATTGTTGAAGTGCGCGCCTTAAAACAATGTACATGTACCAGCACAACTATTACTAAGCGTATCCCGCCTTCATGAGTTGAAAGAACTATTACGTCCGTGCATTATATTTAAAAAAAAAAGAAAGCAAATGGCAGACTATCCACCTGACGGTAAATGAATGGTTTCGTCCATGGCCATCCACGATACATGCCAACATTAGTCCAAAATGACAAATAATGTACCTATCTTATTAGATACACATATCATTCGCGCGTTGTAGTCAATGTCGCGATTTACTTCTTCAAAGTTCACTGAACTATTAGTTCGCGACCGACTAAGATTTAGAGTGAACAAGACCGTTATTAGATCACTGTGCGGAAGGAATTCATTTAGTTCGCTCAGAACGAAATGACCCATGCCCAGAGACGCGTGGAGGAAAGCGGGTAACCACTGAAAGGATATAAGAAGTAAATTTTCGGTTGACCAGAACACTTCTATGTAATTTAACACTTCAGCAAATGATATATAGTAAATGCTCGAATTGTCAATTTTATTTCGAGCGTCCGGTCATTCTCGTATAGTCCTTTATCACAAATTTTAAAACATAGTAACAGCTTGTGGAGTGAGGCTCGGTTGCATATATGTGGGAGATCGTTACGTGGCATTAAAAAATAATTGAAAAGATAATTTGATAATATTAAAAAAGTTGAAGGAAATTGGCATCAAAAACAAGACAAAAATAAATTAATCACTTCACTAAACTACTGAACGCTTCATATCTTATTTTACAAGTGAATGCTTCAGTTTGTACACGGCTATAAAAGTTGTATGATGGATTATTTATACGATAGTTGTGCCATTTTATTTTCCCTTCTAATACTTATATTTTACATAGAACAGACATACAAACATCTCGTTAAAACAATAAACATCACGAAGTTTACTTGTTGCCTTGTTCTAATGAATCTTAGTTGCTCTATATTTGTTCAACTAATGAGACACGCGTGTTGAAAACAGGTACCTACCTACCTGTTACCTAACACCATACTAAATGTGTGTGGCTATTTACGTAACACTTAATATTAACTATAATTTGCACATTTATAAAAAATTTATTGACACGTAAAATTACTTTAAAAAAATTGCACATTACATCGTCTGGCGGAAAAACAATAAAAACATATTCGAATCTAGATTGGAATGAAAATTAATGATACAAATAAGTTTGCAAATTTTCTACATATACTAACTGGTTTGTTGGACTTTTTGGCGGGAATTGGAGAAGTGAACTTGACTTTTTGTTTGATTAATTGTAAAAACTGTGTACTATACGTTTTGTGGTTTAATAGTGATAGTTTATTAAACTTCAGTGGTTTTTGTGGGTAATGTTTGTGATAATCAAATAAAAGCATAGGACTGCATTTTTAGTGTGCTTCCAAGGAGTCCTCTTCTCTCCTCAGTAAACCTACTATCGCTTTACTGAGCGACTTCTCACTTATACTTCACGACGGGACTGGACATTGAGAAGATACATTTTAGACTTTGAAATTGTTTATTACGAAAGAAATTGGCACTGGCAGAATGTGCTAATTGCACCATTGCCATTTATAAAAGAAAAAAAATGTTTATTTGTTTTGTTTTATGAATTACTCTACTATTTTGATAATTCGGTATTAAACACAAAGCAGTCGGGACTAGATTACAAAATAAATAACGTTTAATGAATTAAATTTTGACAGAGAAAGATTAATGAAATTTCAAATTCTACATTATATATTTATTATGTGTAAATGTGTTGTGTAAATGTTTTAATGCTGTAGTGTATGTCATGTTGTAGTGTCATGCTGTAGTGTATATATCAGTGTTATGTGTATGTCAAATAAAGTTTTATTCATTCATTCAAATTTCATTCGAATCAATTCAGAATGATAAACAAAATCTATAGTTTCAGATTTTGATAAAGTTTGGATTAAGGATTAAGGGTTCAGTTTGGATTAAGGGGGGTAATGACTGGCTATACTATAGCCCAGGGCCCCGCTGTCTAGAGAGCTCCATAGCGAAAAACTTCATAGTAGAACAAAAACATTTTAAAATAACTGACTTAGGAAAGCGAGTGAAACAAACAGATTAAGAAATTGAATTGAATTCCGAACAGGGGGAGAGCGAGTGTCACGCGTCTAGGCTACCTAGGGCAGGCGAGCGTAGCAATCTTGTTTTCTACAAAACCAAGCACCCCCGGTTATACTGTTTTGGAAGTTTGTGGGCCTGAAAAAGGATTTTCCTCCTTAAAAGGGCCCCAACGCAGACCTGTACATGATTGTGTATACATGGGGAGTATTAGATATGAATATCTAAACACTCGTCCAATTGTGGTTTCAAATGCCTAATTCCAGTTCTCCGTCACCATTAAGGTGAGTCTCAAACTCCAACTATTGCAGCAAACTGCGGTTTCGAGCGACGGGCACAGCTTGCTAAACTTTCTGTCTAATTTGATCGTCGAATATACTTGGGCTCCATTCTCAATCTTCAACGATTAAATTGAAATTCTAAGTAGCTAGACGATTAATAAACAATAATGTTGATTAATATTCCATAATGAAACATTTGTTTGTTAATTTGTTCCATGTTTCGTTAGGTATAAGTTTTGGGCTCCTGAAATACAGGTCTATCCTAGTTCAGAAGTCAGAGCTTTATAATATTTGTGGGTAGGCAATACTATCTGTCAGTCAGTCAATTAGAACCTTTGTAATTGTATGTATTTTATTAATAGTGTAGTTTGTATTGTATGAATAAACAAGCGGTGCCAGTGACTTCGTTCGCATGAATTTGTGATTCCCGCGGGAGCTTCATAATTTATCTGAATGAAAAGTACCCTAAATGTTATTCATGTTAATAAATATACAAAGTTTAATTTCCCTTATACAAATGTACAAAGTCAGTTGAAATCCCTTCAGTAGTTTTTATGTGATGCGTACAAACACACAGACACTTGGCTGGTGACAGACACAGACATTTTGGTAGAGGGAGAGTGCATGCTGCATTTCCACAGCCGCTGGGCACACTCGACTGGCCACGTTACCCGTCTCTCACAGAAGACTACCTTGAAATGTAGTGCATTTCCTACTTTATCGTATTTCCCCAATGTACGTACGTGTTTCGGTAGTGAGTGAGATATGCCAGAGCCCATTCCCATCCCATCCTATCCGTCCCCATTTCCCCAACCGTTTCTCCCAATCAATTCCTTAATCTGCAAAGGTAGGTAGCGCATCCGGGGACGTGCCAACGCTTGTCATTCTGGACCACAGTATCCACTTACCATCAGGTTGACAGGGCGACCGCCTTTTTCTATGAAAAAAGACACAAAAATTATTGTTTTGGGCTCTATATCATTCATACTTAATATTTCAAGGACTTTTTTTAAATTAATATATCAGTTAATATTTCGTAATATTTACAGGGTTAAATAAACAATAACTGCCACCCTTTTGACACTGAACTTCTATCATTAAAACTAACAATTTTTATTCTACGACCTTCTTCTGAACTTGATTTTTACCGCATTATTTTTCTCACCCAGCTTCTTTTGTATTCTGTCTAATACACCGTCTGCTTACAATTTCTCTTTCTCAACCATCAATATGGGAATAGACTATATGACACATCATACATTATTATCAAAGAAACCTGCTTGGTAGCTTCTAGCAGGAGTGAAGCAGATGAGGACGGGTTATTTAAAAAGTCAAATTTGAAACTAAATTATCTGTCTGTCCTAAACTATAGAGAATAAGCGAACAAATACTATTTACAACAATATGTCATATTGATCTATTGTCATATTGGCCTATTGTCATATATGCCTATTGTCATATTGGCCTATTGTCATATATGCCTATTGTCATATTGGCCTCTTGTCATATCGGTCTATTGTCATATTGACATACTAGCGGTGACTGCGATTCCGTTCAATTGATTAAAATTAAAACCAACAGGGATTTCCGAACGAATGGAATGAAATGAATTCAATGAATTTCTTTTGTTGGTATCGTACTGTAACCCCCCTCAATGCACGTGCCTGAATAATGCCTCTTATTAGCTATAAGTTAAAACATATAAACAGAAATATAACCTAGTAACCAAAACACGAAAAGAAAGCCATTAACAGACAATAAACACTTAATAAAGAAACAAAAAGTATTTCTTGCCAAACACAACAACTAAATGATAATAAAAGTACAACTGAAAAACAACAGTACTCTTGTAACTTGGGAATTTATAAGAAATACTATATTAAAGAAGTTTTTTGTCTGTTCGTCGCACTAGCTCCTAAGATTTTTATGAAGGAACTTTTCCATACCTTGATTAAATTCTTATTCGTACCTACTCTTGTTTTAACTTAACCACTAGTTACCTCGTAAGAGAGAAGGAATAAGCGGCCTTATCGCTAAATGCCATACCTTCCACTGAACTAACTGATAGTGAAATAACTCGCAAAAAGAGGTAATCTATGCGGATGTGATAATACATACGATATGAGCAATATGATATCAGCCTATAACGTCCCACTGCAGAGCACCACTTGGGGGGTTTCGGGCCATAATCCACCACGCGGGCCCAGTGCGGATTGATAGATACACATACTCCAGATTTTTGTTATATCTCGAGCATAAGGATTTCCTCACAATGTTTTCCTTCTCCGCCGAGCTAGTGTCAATTTAAAAAAGAAATGTACTGAAGTAGGAACTCAGTAGTAAGGACCGAGGGTTTGAATTCAAGATCACACGTCACATTCGTGTGATCGTAAGTGTAAATACCCCTAGGCTATCACCAGCTATGCAATAAAGTAATACAAAATACTGAAGAAATTAATGAAAATTAGATAGTAGAGAATCAAGTAAAATAATATTTGTAATAAAGCAAACAATATAATTATACTACAATATAAAATGAAATGAGAATCCCGCGCAAACCTACATCAAAATAATTGTATGTTAATTAATACTGTAGATATAAAAATACCAAAAATAATTATATCCCACAAACGTGAAGCCGGGGCGAATCCCTAACATACATACAAATCAAAATAGACTTACAAATTGGCTTATAACCAGAAAAAAAAACAGCACAACTCACGCCCAAATTCATTAATCATCGGACTGAAAAAAATCAAAACTTTCTGAAGATAATCAAAGGAGGGCAAGGTCTGGCTGAAAAAAAAGGCTTGAAGGGCAGTAGAGTAAATAACTTAGCAAGTTTCTCGGATGAGCGGCTCGCTAACTTTGGGTACAGCTGCGGATCCACTTATATTAAGCCTAGTTTAGGTGGTGCGAAATTGAGTAGTAAACGAACAAGTAAAACGGAAGACGTATCTTATCTATTTCTGTAGGTTGAATAACTATTTGAAAACTATAAACACACTTCCAACAGTTCCAACGCGCTAAAAGTTTAATAAAACCGTAAAATGTGATGATACTGTGGCATGAGTCAAAAAATACTTGAACCAGGACACAAATAATTATTTATATTAGTTTAGAAGTTTCAGAGATATACGCGGACGGACAGGCATAGTTTATTTTCTTACTCTAGTTTATACTTTTTTGTAAAACATACATATAGTATATACAAAGTATACATGATACCAAAGGTTTTGTTAATACTCCTTAATGTGAAAATTTAACAAAACATTTTTTGAAAATCTGTTCACAGCTCTCTTGAAGAACCCAATGTCGTAACGCGGCGGAAATACCTCGGAAGGTAAGTCGTTGCACAGTCCTCGGGTTCGCGGTATAAAGTGTCAGATAACCCGAACAGTACGCGACTGTCCCCTATCAAGAATGTGCGGATGAACTGCGTATCGGTTTCGAGACGCACGGTGCTAAAAACTTGAGGCAGGTACCATACTGAATAGTTAATTCCTCAGAGCACCTGCCATTGTGATCACGAGGGAATTCGAAACGTTTCGGGACACAATTCACCACACAGGCCCAGATTTTTAAGGAAATTTCGAAGAAATCTACCGTGATTCTTCGAAATTGCGGAGATCACGAGTTTTGAATTTTGGAAAACTTATTACTAGACCAAAGATGAACCGAATCGGTTCAAAATTATAACAGAGTAGGTAACCTTTTAAAAAAGTCTCCAAAAAATCTACGTGTATACACACAAACTACATATTATTTATATGTCTATATGTATATGTTGCTAGATAGAACTCTTAAAGCTCTATGTACAACTTTTGTATTTCTAAAACATACGAAATCTCCTTCATCGCTGAGCTACTGATACTTAATTGAAAAATGGGTGCTTACTTAAGTAGAAGCTCCCGTGGGAATTCTGTAATAGATCTGAATAAAAACCACCCTAAATATAAAGCCGGCACGGCACATAAATTGTAACTATGCCAAGTTTAATAAAAATCCGCCTTTTTTCCGGCGGATTTTTCCGATTTTGCCTGTTCAGACAGACAAAAATAAAAAAAAAAATGTTTTAGATCTCTGTATTATTCACAGTGTACAATACAGTGTTTTTTTAAATATTTAATTAAAATTAAAATTTTACAGACACTGCTTTGTAACGATTTTGTTTTATATATTACATAACATTACAATCGTGACCGCACTGAGACCTCGTAGCAACCCGTAGGGTTTTGTCGACATTTCGTAGCGTCCTCGTAGCGTGTGCTACGAACATAATTCAGCTTGTAACACAAGTTATTTATCTTAATTTGTCTGTCTACCTCTTTTGACGGTGACTTTTCGGTGTTTCGCCTAAGATTATTTACCGTGGCTCATGTTTGAATGGAAATGTTTATTCATGATACTGAAAGAGCCTTGAAAAGGCCCAAAGCGGGGTTTCTTACATTAATTTTGTTTTTATGAAAAGGAGGCGAATAAACAGGGCATGTTATGGTTCAGGTAGGCACTTACTGCCATTTTGTATGTGTTTTCAAAATATTCTGTACCTACTCTGATATTTTTTTGAATATATTTTATTTAAGTTTGTTTTTTAATTAATAAATTTGTGAGGTTAAAAAATATATGCTTCAAATCTCTAAAATAATTTAACATTACGCTAATGATAATAATAAGGCCACACTTAATGGCTCATACTGAGATTATCTATGTCGTGGATCCGGAGACACAAAAACGAACACACCACCCAGATCCGAACAAACATCTGTCTTTAAACAAATGAATGACCGACCGGGAATCGAGAAGCGGGCCTTTATACAGCAGGCAGTTTATAACTACAAACTGAGCCTAGGCTAATCGGTTTACAATATACTTGTCCTATTAAAATTTTAGTTTTATACACGACTTGTTCACCTACGCGATACGAGGTTTAATTTTATTATGTATAGCCTGACCAAGAAAATAAAAAACCTCGCCATGATGCGTAAAACTAATAGAACTAATAACTTCTACTGACAACACTAACTAGCTATGAAAAAAGCAAATGTGGCGCCCCCGCAGCAAGTTTTTTTATTTTTCTGGTCAGGCTATACCCAACAGTACCCTCGACTTTAAAGTGATTCCCGTGGGAACTCCATAATGGATCTGAATAATAAGTACACTTAATATTAACCCGGTATTATGAGCCATAACTATACCAAGTTTCATTAAAAGCTGACAAATAGTCTTTGCCTGCTGCCAGACAAAAATTTCGTAAATTGTTATTTTGGATTCTATATCATTCGAAATTGAATCGTTTATTGTTCAAAGGGGCTAATGACCAATTTGTCCAAAATGTACTTTTTCATGTTTTGCTATCGTTGTCATCAATAATTTATATTATTTTGAAATCAAAGGCTAACTTCGTATGAAAAGCCATGACACTGTTATTCCAGTAGCTTATTCAAGTGGAAAATGCGCCATAGACGATAAAAAGATTCAGGAGTTGAAGAAAGTACAATGTCATACTCCTCACGAACATACGGATTTTATATTAATATCGTAAAGTGGTTGGTCCCTAGTTTCGGTAATCATATAAGTGAGCTATTATTTTGTCTATATCTATTAAACATAAGATGTAACTTATGATTTTATTAAATTTTAGTTACAATTTTCTCATACATTAAGTACACTGTTTAGTGTAGTAAAGGGACTAATTCCGGGAATCGTATAAGCCAACATTTTAATTCTCCGATAGTTCAAAGTAACTTTAAACACTTAAACATTTTCAGTAATATCCAACAATCATTTTGAAATAATACTTTATGTTTTATAGAAGGAATGTGCCATCGTCAGTCCAGAATGACAAACGTTGGCACACCTCCGGATGTGCTACCTACCTTTGTTGATGTCGGAATGGATTTGGAGAATGGATTAGGAAAATGGGAAGGGATAGGATAGCATGAGATGGGAATGAGCTGTACCATATCTCACTCACTACCGTAACACGTAGGTACATACATTGATGAATATGATAAAGTAGGAAATGCAGGACATTTCAAGATAGTCTTCTGTGAGAGAGGGGTGAATTAATATTTAATTTAATAGGGGTAATTATTTATTTCAGTATAATATTTTTACAGTACACAGTTTAAATCTTCTCCTGAAAAGTTGTAGTCAATGGGATTAGCCACTTTGAAAAATAAATGATTCAATTTATATTGCAATCACTTTTTAAAAAAATGGCTTTTTCAGACACAGCTTTGTTACGATTTTATTTTAAGTATAGACTCAACTTTCTTACAATAAAATTTTTTTTTTTTTTTTGATCATAATAGACATTAGTAACTACAAATAACTAATATAAAGAATTACCTATATAGATGTAGTATTATTTAAAATTATTTCGCCATGGAACTATCGAAGGAATTCCGTTAAGGCCGTGGCGGACACGGGTGGGAGACAGCTATTTTCTTCTCAAATATGCATTATTGCATTATAATATTAATTATATTATATCCCATGACTATAATGTACATATTATATCCCATGACTATAATGTAGATATTTATTCATTTGCACCATTAAAAGACAGTGATGAAAATTTACAATTTTTTATATGGCCCATACACTGTCGATGCCCTGTCGATGTCGATCGACAATATTGTACACTGTCGGACAACATGTGTCCGATACGTCGTTTAACGTGTTAAACTGATAAAATTCTCTATAAGTCACTTATACCACATCAGTAACTAAAAATAGCCGATCCCTTGTAGGAATTACGAAATTGTAATCTTCGATAAACAAGATATCCTCTACTCCAAAGGCATGAAAATCAGCCTTACAAACTCAATAAAGCTATGTGTGTGTTTGTATAAGCCGCTTTATGAGGTTTATCTTACATATCTTATTTTAATACGTAATATCCTTTAATTATTTTACTCTGTAATTAAAGGCAATATAACTTTGAATTATACGAATTTCCTGTCGCTCGTCTGTTAATATTTATATTTGATATCACTCATTCCTTACAAAGTTATAGTAAATTACATTACTTAAATAATATCTCCAGGGTTTTAGTTTTAGAGATTTCTATAGAAGTCATGCGAATATTTTTTGTTCTTTGTCTCTTGAATATAAAAGTTGTTGGTAAATTTATTGATTGGAAAAGAAAAATAGGAAATCAAGAATAACTGATTTTATACTTTTAAGCAACCAACATCTATTCATATTTTGACTTATTTATTTTAAGTTAACTTTAATTATATTGTAATGTTATATATGTACTTTAAAATAAATATTTGGTTACTAAATTGAAATTGTCTTTATATTAATTTTTACATATCATTTTGAATTATACTCAAACTAGATTAAAAATTTGTAAATTGTCATTTTAGAATTTATTAGAAAATACACACTATTCAGAATAATTACCAAAATATCCGCAACGAAAATTGATAACCGAATATGCTTCAAAAATAATATTCTTGATACGTATTAATTATTCGCAGTATAATGACATTTCAATTTCCTACAGGGAATGTCAAAGTAAGCGATTTTTTTTAAAATATCCGTAATGTTAACACATCGTCATAAATCATAAATGATAAATAAATGTTATCATAAATGAAAAAAAAAATCCAGCATAATTTTAGTTATTGAATTTTAATAAAGAATTTAAGTTAATAAAGCTTTAAGTATAAATTCCTATAATATGGCTAGATTTAAACATAGATAAGTAAACTGCTTAAGCCATTTAAGGAACTAACATTTTATAAATTGATCTTCTGAAATTTGCCTCAGTTGATAAACATATCCATAAATCAGTTAAGTTTTATTATTGATAGTGCCGACTGAAAAAAGTAAGTAAGTAAGTTAATACCTATTAATATAATAATTTAATAAGTTTAAAAACTAACTAATGTGCATAATTCGTACTCACCCTGAACTGGATTCACTTAAATTCAGGGACTCTCATTAAGTCTTACCCACATTAAAACAATTTAATCGCCAAACTGTTAAAGACATCACTTAAAGATCATTAACTGAAATAACTATCCTAAAGTTTACTTAAATACTTTAACATTAAAATTATTCTAAACACTTGATTACTGTGAAGTCACAACCACTATGTTTTAAAATTTTAAACACTAAAGACTTTTAAGCACTCACAAACACTTTTCAGTTACGAGTATTTTGAATTGTTTAAGCAAAAAAATCGATATACGGTGTACACATGCGTCCCGAAGGCCGGTGCCCACTGTACTAGCGGCCTGAAATTCAGGCTCTGCGGGAGAGAAGGACCGACACTGCGTTGTCTCATTCACGCCATAGGACTTGTACGTAATACAAGGAGCTGGGTTTGAAAGCAAAACGTCGGTGTTAATATAAAAGGCGATTAAAAGTGTTGATATTATTTATGTATCGGGGTAAATTACACCTTTCAGTGTAATTTATTGCAACATTCGCAACTTGACCCGTCATTAGTGAAAATAAAGAATGTTTTATGGAGTTGTGTCTATCCGTTTAATTGATACGTTCTGCCAATCGTTTACCGTAACCATCCCTTTTATTGTTCACTGTTGGATATGGGCCTCCTCAAGTACATTGTGTTGTGCATGAGGCATGTACGACCATGAAACTCAACAGTGGCCAAGCAGGTTGACGAGTCCACTTTTTTAGAAGTGATGTAGTTCCTCAAGGCTTGTGGTAGTGACTTTATTATGTCCAGCAGTGAGCGACAAAAAGGCTGATCACGGTTACCGGATCGAATCAGCTTTATATTACAATTGAATACATTAGACCTTCTCTCTCCACTGATAAATAGACAAAGCTATAGATAACTTCATATACAATTGTTCTCTCAAGGACCGTCCCAAAGGTCTTCCTTTGGGACGGTCTCGTTCAATTCGTCGGTCTATCTGGCCGGAGGGTGTCCTACGCTGCATTTCTACCTCATCGATTGTTGCTCCTGAGGTAGATATGACGTGCCCACTTCAGAATGCCGATTCTGTGGACTTTTTCAGCGACTTTCATTCTTTGACGAATCTCTTCGTGTCAGATCTTATCCCGCAAATAAACTGCGAGCATAATTCTTTCAATAGCTCGCTGGGCGACTTTAAAATGTAAATTATGTGTAATATGTATATAAAACCGGTCTACTTACTGTAATGACGAGTGTTTTTATATATATTTATTTATAACTAGGGGTGTGCCCGATGAGATTTCTAATCGGCAACATCTCAGGAACAATCCTACTTTTCTCCCATACAAACCTTTGTCCCTTATTTTACACCCTTAGGGGATGAATTTTCAAAAAACCTTTCTTAGTGCTCACCTACGTTATATAAGGAACTCCTGTGCAAAATACCATGCTTCTAGAACCACCGGTTTAGGCTGTGCGTTGTCTGTCAGTCAGTCAGTGTTAGATTTTTATTAAGTAGATTATATGAAACTAATTCAGTTCCATGGGCAAACAATTGATCTATGAGATATTCACAACCATAAGTAACACTGATATTGAAGGCTTTACTGCAGTCTTTTAAACCTAGCTTGATTATAATGACAGCTGAAAATGTCTCGAATAGTACTCTAGAAAAATAATTAACTTAAATAAAACCTAAAAAACACAGATTTTTTTAGGTGTAGCGCACATCACTCAGTCGATAAATAAACACATTACCTCAAGTTGACCTTTACTGTCCCAGTACTATTCGAGGCACTTTAGACAGCTGTCATTTTAATCAAACTAGATTTAAAAGACTAGAGTGCAGTAGGAACGTGCTTACAGATTAAAATATAGATAGCAGAATGAGTCAGAGATCAGGCATTTGGAGGGAATTTGAATTTCGGTTTGTTAGTATCGGCTAGTAGGTGTTCTTAGAAATTTAGTTGCAAGGAGTTCCCACCATACTGGAAAGTATTGTTATGCCGGCTCCACACTTACGCCGTGAGGTCGCGGTCAGGATTCACGCCGTGAACCTGCGTGCCCCGAGAACACCTCTCTAAACTCACAATTGTTCGAAGTCCTTCGCGAGCATTGCGAGAGCGATCACGGTACGTGCCCGCGAACCATTTAATGCGGACAGCTTACCGACTCCGACCTGGAAACAAGAGCCGTGAACACGCGAGAGGTCGAAAAAAACATCTATTCGGCTATTCGCGGTACTTCACGACGTAAGTGTAGAGCCCCTACAGTGCCACAAGCGCGGCGATTAGAAAAGCTGGCGTTCTTTTCTAATGTTACTGAGACGAGCAGAATACATCTATCGACCCTCCTTGGTGAAGTTTAACTTGCCTAGACTCCATAATAGCAGGTTATAAATTTTCTTTATAAAAAAATCATATATAATATTAACATTCCATTTTATACCAACCCGATTTTCCGCCTCCGGCCTTGACCACTTATCAAGCGCCCCGATAGACACTTATTCGTTACCTAACGATGCAGTATTGAATTACGGTTAGGAATTTATTCAATAGCAGTTGAATCATTGAGATATTCCATAGTCGAGTGCAATTAGACATAAAAAGTGATAAACCTCGAAACCCAGTTATACTGAATAGATTTGTATATATATTGTTTGTTGTATTGCTAAGGTCAATTAAAAGTTTTCCCTTTAAAAATTAAAGCTATTTTTTACTCAGATTTTTCAATAATTTTATAGTAACTTTTGACCTTAAATATCTTAAAACACGCAAATGCGATATCAATGTCAACTTTTGATATGTTGTTTGGAACACTATTAGAAAGATGTACGCCAAAATTCAGGTACCTAATTGGGATTTTTTGGGAAGATGAAACATAATATTCTTGAAGATTTCAACTACGATGTAGTTATGATAAAAAACTGGAATTCAAAACTTTGTCGCACAAAGTTTTAATCCAAAAAAAAAGTATTCCTAAACCCATGATTTAAAAAACTCGGCCATTTTGTTCATTTTATTATGAAGATATGAGACTATAATCTCTGGAATCGCTTGGAGTATACTGTGTCAAAATTTCAAATCGAAATATCAATAAACGGCTGAGATATGAGTATCACAAATTAAACTCGGAAATTTGGTAAATTTACAAAATGCAAATATTTACGATTTTATTCATTTTCAATATGTTCCGATTGAGTAAACTCAGGTAAACTCGTGCCAGAGTTGTCAATTATTGGCATATATTTTCGATCAAAATTGGTTTCATGAGGCCCTGACCCTATAGTTTTTTTGTGGTCTAGCTGGAGCACTTAACGAGGATGCGCCGCACGCCTAAAAGATGACTATTTTTTTTTAAATAAACAAGGCCTAGTATAGTCTATTCTGCATTCTGAGCAGTCACTGACAGTTACAATCTCTTGGTGAACTGGATGTGAAAATGTGCACAAAGGGCCGCAAATTCGCAGCAGAAGAGCAGTTGATAGGAGCGCTTGAGGAAGAACTCGATTTAATTCCCAAAGAAAAATGGGTTGGATTAAGGAATGATTTGAGCTTATGGGGAAATGTACTATTTGACAAGGACGGTACTTTGGACAAATAAAGTAGTATTATTAAACTTAAATATTATACTTATTTATTATACTAGTATTATTATACTTATTTGCAGTTCATATTTGAACATACGACAAAATTTATTGAACAACCTGAGTAAAAAAAAATATTAACGATATTATTTAAAGGGTAAAATTTTTAGTAATTGACCTTAGATATAACAAAAAAATATATAAATCCATTCAGTATAAGCGGATTCCGAGGTAAAAACCCAATTGCACTCGACTTCAATGTGAATTCTGTCAGATACATATTTTTTTATTTATTTATTCAGAAATCGTATAGTTAAAATGTCAACTTGTCACTTGTCAACAATGTAACAATCAGATACACAAATCGACTTTGAGATTTTATTAGTTTTCCAAAAAAGAAGAGATTATCGCGCCAAGAATTACTAAAGGTCGTGATACACATGCGTGTTACTCGCACAAAAGCATACGACTATCTTGCAAATGCGTGCTACTGGCATATGTATTCAGATTTTGCAAGTAAAAAGCATGCGTTTTAATAGTATGCTACTAGATCGCAAGCAGTTTGATTTCTCGTGTGCGTGGGGAACTGCCAACTTACGAATTTACGATACTCCATTTTGTGGTCTTCAACTGGCACTCACGAAACGTTTCTAATAACTGTCGCGCGTCATACTGGCATGTGCCAGGTACTTGCTCCTGGTATGCTTTTTTACTGGCTTGTGTATCGCGGCCTCAAACAAACCATTAATACATAGTTCCACATAATAATTTAATGCAGTGTTTCCCAATCAGCAACCAAACCTGCAACAAACTTTATATGTCCATAAAATTCAACAAGCACTTGGATTTTATGGATATATCAGAAATTAAAGATCAAAAAATAGTGCAATTATATATACGTATTATGTATTATCTTTTAGGTATTTTATATTACATTATTATTATATTTATTTACCTGTATAAAAAACTTTATAGCATTTAATCGTGCAAAAGGTGAGCTAAATGCCTGCAGACATTTTCTACCAGCCAACCTTTGGGTTAAACAGAGAGGCACGTATTATATTGTATTGTTGTGTTTTAGTATTATTTTGTATTACTTATTGCATAGGCTACCTCTTCCTCGGAGTCATTTCACTGCACGCAGGTTACCAAAAACAGATCGCTTTTAGCAATAAGATCGCATTGAGGTTCTGTATAATTACCTGGTTGCCAAGAAGAGATCGCTTTTAGCGATAAGATCGCCTTGAGGTTCTGTATACCTATGTTTTTGTTTTATTTACTTAATTAGTTAAAAAAGCAATGCATTAAAGAATTTTCATTAATTTATTCAAATCCACATATTGTCTTAACAATTGGTCTCGTGCAAATGTAGGTGCACTATTTTATATTTATTAAAACCTTTTCCTTCGACCTATTTGTCTTCGTCCAAAACTCTGTTCTTCGCAATCAACCACATTCCGTTATATTTATTACTCTACTTATTAATACAAATATAATACAGTTTCAAAAATCACAGCGAACATCATAAACTTGGACATCTTCAAACAAAGCCACTGCAATGCAGACACCTAACAATATTTCGAACTATTTCAGTCCGATTTATGTTTTAATGTGATCAAAACTTCGAACAGAGACCGTGGCGTATGAGACATGTGGCAAATACTAGATATGTTTTAGAAATAAACACCGCCGTCTATACCTTTTTAGGAGAATGGCACAATTACCAAATGTTGTCGGTAATGAGTACCTACAGATTATAAAAATGGTGATACATGCCAATATAAAACCACAATGATAAACGTTGGCACACCCTCGGATGCTCTGTCCATCTTTGGAGATTTAGAGATGGATTTGGAGATAGCATTGGGAAAATTGGGAAGAATAAGATCAATACCGAAACACTTACGTAGATACATTGGGGGAATATGATGAAGTGGGAAACGCAGTACATATTACAGTAGTTTACACAAGTGTTACAATAAATCATAAGCTGGAGATGATTCAAAGTAAAACGATAAATACTGTAAGCGCCAGCGTCTCCGATGGACGGGTGACCTGGGGCCTTACCACAATTCCTTATAACAGTATTATTTTAACCTTATTTCTCAATTTCGTACCACGGCGTCCTTAATGTAAGCTTATATTAGTAATGTTTTACTAAGAAGTTTTGGTGACGTCACGTAGCTTACTGTAGTGCAAATTGGAACGTTGTATGAAAGAAATGGCGTTATACAGTTCATATAGCGTTATCTCGTTTTGTTTTTTAGCAGGGAATAGACAAATAATTAAAATCATTCGTTCTTTCGCAGCACTAAGCATTAATATTTTGGTGGAGGTCATGGTACGAATATGAGTAATGTTATTTTAGGCCTGAAATAAAACGTTCCTGCAACAATATTGTTTTGTAAAAGATGGTGGTAAGGCCCCTGGAACGAATGTCTGACAATAGAGACGCAAAGATGCTGACCAAATGGATGACCATGCTGAATCAGGGAAAGGTGGGTTAATAGCGTCGAAGCAGATTTGAAAGTGATGGGAAAGCATGCAATTTG
Organism: Sesia apiformis; assembly: GCA_914767545.1. NCBI lineage: Eukaryota > Metazoa > Arthropoda > Insecta > Lepidoptera > Sesiidae > Sesia > Sesia apiformis. Next base: position 7,133,313 of record OU611968.1, read on the forward strand.
GAAAAGGGAAGCAAGGTCAAAAGGCAATTGGAGGAAGCCAAGACACACAAAGGATTGTAGCGCCGTTGGAAGTAAGTAAATAGAACTTTTCAGACTAATATCATCTCCTCATCATCTCCATAATTATCATGCACGCATATCATCTCCATTCTATAATTATGTGGTTTATCTTCCTCTGCTGCTTCAACGAATTAAAGTCGGATGTATCACTTCCACTGCTGCTTCAACGAATCCAAGTGGGATGTATTAAATAAAACTTGACACACAATGCATTACAAACTAAAGTCGAGTCCGCGTGTTCCGCTAACCCACATTCGTAACAAAACGTACAATGCACAGCAGAGCTCGACAGTTGTATAAAGATGTAAAGGTATACATAATGTATACCTAAACAAAAACTCAACCAATTATATAAACTCGATGGACTTTCAAATATAGGTATTTATATGTTTTTTGTGTGCAAGTATTCGCAACACTGAGATAGCGTAGTTTATCTTAGAAACAAAATTTAAGTAGCATGTAAATTTGACAGTAAACCACATTGAATCCGTTCTTTAAATTATATACAAAAACTCTGACCAACTAAATCGATCTAGTAGTTGTACCGAATGAAACTCGATTGAGGCATTTGTTCCTATCGAACCAAATACCGGTCCATTTATCGTCAACTGCTGCACTTGGACCTTCTCATGCACATTTTCTTATGCATGAGGGATGTATGGCTTTAAAACACCACGCTAGCTAAGTGGGTTGGGAAGTCCACTCTTTTAGAGATGATGTAATTTCTCAAGAGATTGTGGTAGCCACTTTGTTATCCCTTTTATGATAAACACGAGAAGAGATGGGGCGATGTTCTAAAGCCGGCCGACACCACACGGCAATCGAACCCACTAATTTAACAAAATTACACCAATATATAATTCTTTATTTATCTAATTAAATGGGTCTTAACTGACTCAATGATGGTCAGGAGTCAGCTGGTGACTATGGTTGATGCAATGTATTCGAAACATCCGAGTAAAATAAATAAGGTAAACATACTGAGTTCAAACCCGTTTAATTAGATAAACATAGAAAGAAAGAAAGATAAGCATTTTATTGACAACAACAATACAGAAGACAAGAAATTGAGCAGATAGTAAAAAAGGAAAATTAATGATTATTTATTGTAACTAGCTGTGCACGGCCACGCCTTGCTGTGGCTGTCCAACAGATGGCGCTTACCCTGTCTTTACCTGTTTTTGGGTAATATATCTGAATTAGAATTCACAGAATACTACCGTGAAATTTACTGCATTTTCCACTTTATCCTATTTCCACAGTCTATTTACCTATGTGTTATTCTATCCGAACCCATTTTCCCCACCCTTCCTCCAAGTCCTGCCACCACTGCCCCCCAGTGCTTCTAGTGTCACGTGATTCTAGTATCGGTGTATCTTTTCAGGTAATGGCAGTGATACCATTTACCTTGACATGCCCTTGACAGCCCAAGCTGCACAGCATCCACTCCCGGGAGTCTAAAGCAGTCCAAACTGTTGTGGATACACATACTCGTACAGCGATTTTAGCGTCACAAATACGAACAAAATGCCGCATTGACTGATAACCGCCGTACAAGAACAAAAAAGTGTACTTCCATCACTGTTGCTTTCTGTGCGACCCCGAATTCTGAATTATATGAATATTTATGCAGACATTTCACTTTGTAAGTACATTTTTTAATATCCGATCTTATCAATAGCAAAGGAGTTTCCATAAAAAAGAAAGTATTAAAAATATAAAGCAGCGACACGCAAGCACGATAGAACGTCATATCTGGTTACATAAAAAAAATAAAACGCAACGCTACATTCCCGCATGAAAGACTTACAATCTTACATTTGCCTTTCAAAATCTCCACGAAACATAATAAATTCGTATAAATAGAAGTTCGAGTAGAGTTGTGTGGATGCAAAAATATGTTGGCACGTCTGAAGCGCTCGGGATAAAGTAAAAAATATTCCAATTTCGGAAACAGATTGCGGCGTAGGAAGCTATCCCTTATAAATATATTAAAAGGGAAATTATGACTTAAGGAGCGGCCAATATGTTCCATGAATCGGCCGGGTCGGTTCATTCTATTGACGGCTTGATGAGCGTGTGTGATGGATTAGCTCACTGTACGTACAATGACAATGACTCATAATACGGTTGATAAGTCTATATTTTATCAAGTTTGCTTAATAAATGAAGTTACGAATATGTATTAAATATGAAAGGTAAAAATATGATGAAAATAATAGCAAAAATTAATCTATTTCTAAAAAGAAACTTTCAGACGATTATCATCATTTAGCAAGCTAGTCAGATCGTGATCATGGTTAGTGATAGCCAGCAGAAATGACGAGTAACATACTCGTAAAGAAGTAAACATACCTACGCGTTATGAATATGTGTCAAAAATACGAAATGTCAAAAAACACTGGTGATGAATGACAGTGACTGCGTCGGGGGCCGTGTGGTGTCGAGTTACTTTGGGATAGCACCACACCATCTCTTACCATAGGTATCATAAAATCATAAAGGGATAACAAAGCCTAGCCACAAACTCTGAGGAACTACAACACCTTTAAAAGAGTGAATTCACCAATCCGCTTAGGCAGCGTGGCATTTTATGGCCAAAGATCCCTCATGCACATAACAATGTGCATGAGGAGGCCCGTATCCAGCTGTGGACGCTGAAGGGGCCGGTTAAGGTATTACTGGGCCACAGACACAATAGAACACAATAAAAGGTGGAAGATCGTATTACATGAAGGGTTAATGTACTCCAATAAATTTCCATAACTTTTACCACCAGCAATGGAGCAGATAAACCTTTTTTTATAGGAAGAAGGCGGCGGACGAGCTTACAGTACACCTGGTGGTAAGTGGATACTGTCGCTCATGAACATCCGCGATACATGCCAACGTCAGTTCAGAATGAGAAACGTTGACACGCTCCCGGATGCGCTGCCGACCTTTGGAGGTGTAGGAATCAATTTGAAGAAAAGGTTGGGAAAGTGAGAAAGGATGGGATAAGGGATGGAATGGGAATGGGCTCTGTTATATCTCACTCACTACCGAAACACGTACATACATTGGGGAATGGGATAAAGTGGGAAACGCAGTACATTTTAAGGTAGTCTTCTATAAGAGACGGGTAACGAGGTCAGTCGAGTGTGTCCAGCGGCTTTTGGATTGCAGCGTGCACCCTCCATAAATCTAAGGAAAAGGTAGGCATATAACCTAACTTAACCTAAAGTATACACAATTCCACCCTCCGCTGAGCAATATAAAAAAGGTATACCCATAACAAACACAATTCAAGTTGTATAGGGTAAACGAACCGACATGTGGACGGTCGATAGCCAATTCAGTACGTTTTCGTTTCGACGTACTCAATTAATCGTAAAGATTGGGCCTGAGAGCTCTGGGTGTGCTTCGGAGAGATCTCGAGTGATCTGAAGGACCCTTGTAGACCTCAGCCGCCAGGGTACTTATGCTCCTACACTAACATGGTGCGAGATAATACGTAGATTGTGTCTTTCGGTGGTAAATAATATGTAATTTGACTGCCTTTTGTCGTTGTGTTAATATTTTTCGTCTTGTCACTTATTTTGTACCTATATTTACAAAAGTTAAAATAAGTAAGGTTGTATACGTAATAAGCTAATAAGTAAGAACCAAGGCTGTATTTCTTTATTCCATTGTCCCACTATTCATTCTCTTTACTTTACTTACCTACCTATTAAAATACTAGCGGTGCCAGCAACTTCGCGTAAACTTGCGATTCTCGTAGGAACTTCATAATTTATCTGGATAAAAAGCACCATAAATGTCAACGCAGCATATAAGTTATAACTATGGCAAGTTTCATTACAATCCGTCCAGGATTTTTGCGTGATACGCGTTCATACAGATTCAACAATGGTTAAATTGGGTTCTATACCTACTTGAAATGATTTTTCTCAAAAAAGACTTTACGTACAGATACGGCTCTGTTACTATTTTATATAGTTGTATGTATAGGTATAGTCTATATTTTAAGGTATATACCGTATAGACCTTGAAATAGTAAAACAGTATACCTATTCTTGCTGTTTAACACTACACTAGCTTTTAAAGCAGGGATGATTTCTATATAGGTACATAGTTTGAGATAAAATTATTTAATTTAATGTCAATTAATGAATTCTTCCAACAAAACGTTAGAAATCTCTATAAAATATTCTCTGGATACCTGGATATTTGTTGTTTGGTACGACTGTTAGCAGCTTATTGTTTAAAATTTTCAGAATGAATTTAGAGCGGCGTTCACTTACAAGCATGTTGAACAAAAATTAACAAGTTTCCACTACATTTACTATACGGCATTGAAGAAAGTTTGTTAACAGTTCACAAAGCCCAAAGCTTTTTGAGTGGAGTTGGTTGCAAATTTAATTTCGTCGAGCTGAGTTATAGTCTGCAATATTGGAAGCAGTGATGTGGGCTTTGAATTAATAATAGATTTATGTTAGTATCTACTGTACGGTCGTGGGGAATTTCCTTTAAGATATGACACATTGTTATCTAGCGGGACAAAGAACCTTGTCGTGTTACACTAAGAGATAGCTAAAAAGGGGGGTAAACAACTTCTATTAGAAAGGAAAGAGGTGTAAGATTTGTTTCAATAGCTTATTATATTTTACGAAAAACCTAATACAAAATTTGAGATCAATTTATAAAATTAGTACTTAAAATAAAGAGTGTGTAACAGGGTCTGTTTCCTAGTTTTAGAAGCACCAAAAACTCACGGTTAGTCGGCAGGAGAGGCGGCGCCTAGTGTGGCGCACGTTCAGATTGATGTAGAGCTACCTCCAGCTGGAAACAGCGGTCGGACGGGGCAATGGAGGCCAGGCGTAACAGGCGGCAGCGCCCAGCAAGAGCACCAACGCCCAAAGAGCGACGGAGCAGAACTGCGGTGGCTGGCGAGAGTAGTGGCCCAGATGTTGTGTCCAGGACAGCTGAGTCCCGGGACAGGCGTGTGATTTCTTCCAAACGTCCTTCCTTGATCGCTCCCAAAACAAAAACTGTCCGTGCGGCCCCTTAGATTTTTCTCTTTTTCTTCATTGTCAGAATTTTGTCAGATTTACAAATTTTAGAATTTTTTTTCGTCGAGCATTTTCCAGCCAGTGCTATTTATTTCGGCCAGTGTGTTATTCATGAAGATGGGTAATGTGTTTCAGTGGTTAATACATAGCTAATATAAAAACATTATATATTGAATTACAGAATACAGATATAAAAAAAATACAGAGTTTAAAAAAGTGAGCTATTGCAACAAATGTTACACCCTTCAAAGCCGCTTTTACTAGTGCAACTCTACGATTATCAATCTATTATCAAACTCTACGATTCGTAGTTTGATAATATTTAAATTATCACTCCCTTGTTAATATTTCGGCTTCCAAGAAAAAAGGGTCGGGTTCTAATTCCACAAATACATGTTTGCAAATTTATAAAATTCAGTTAAGAAATTACATTTGATTCACAAATATCTCAGTACGTAGTTTTTCACCCACAAATCATTATTGGAAAAGGGAACCAATAACTAAATTGTTCAGGGCTTCTTGATAGGTACCTATTTATTCGCTGAATTCGCATTTATTTATATTTGGCAACACTATTTGATATGCAGTAAAATTATAGCGAAATTATTGCATTCAATAATTCTAACCCAGAGAAAATTCTATTTTGTCATAATTTTATTTTTTTAATACCTATTAATACCCGTTTTTGTATTTTATTTTATATGTACAGACAACTCTTCAAGTTCCATAATCTACCCCTAACGCAATATTCCACTAAAGGCTCGCGCACATTACAGTCGCGTCGCGCCGCAGCGCTTCGCACTGCAAAACTCCGACAGCGCACATTACAGAGGCGGCGGGCGGGCCGCAGCTCAACACAATAATTTATGTCAGTTGACATTCAATTCTTCAAGTCGTATACAGGTCGTCGCACCGGGTATATAACTCGAATTACGTCCGTTAATTGAGACCGTCCAACACACATCGGGGCGGACCGCGTCGCAACATAAAACATCGACGCATAAATACGGCTGGCAAGCAATCCGCCATCCAGTTTAGGCTCGTTGCAACACCGCTTGCTCGTCCGCCCACTAATCTATAAAAAAAAAAAAAACACTTTTCTCCTGGCTGGGCGCCTTCTGCGCTCGCCCTACATCAATCGCGACCGGTGACTCTTGAAAGGCCACCAGGGCCACAAGAACATAGACATACACGATGTTGAGGCAATCAAGATTTTTTAGCCGGTAGGAGTCCGGCACTACCTGGTACCACCTAGACTAGCCTAGCCAGACTAGATGGTACCAGGTGACCATGCAGGGTTTTCCTTGATTGTCTCTCCTAACATAAAAAAACGCCATCCAGTGCGCTGCGCTGTGGCTCGATGCGGCCCGCATGAAGAGTGCGATGGTTTATACAAAGGGCTTGAAAATGATTCAGGACTTTTGCAATATTATGCGCTGAGGTGCAGTGCAGCCCGCCGTCGATGGGCGAGTCTTAGTCCTTTTTTTACTCGAAAGCATATTACTATTTTTTTACTCGAAATACTCATTTTGGCATATTAGCCATGTAAAAATAGACACAAAAAGTACAAACTATGGAATAATTCCGATGGAGGTTATTTATTGTGTGGGTTTACATACTATCCTTCTAAACACAAAGTCCCCATCGATCAGTATACTGCTAAAAATTATTCAGGGTGTCCATTGACTGTAAAACTTTTAGCAGCATACCGATTGATGGACATTTCATTTATAAGATTAGTATTCACACAAAAAATTTGTTCCGTCAGAACTATTACAATGTGTGAATGTGATGTCTATTGTGACTGGAGTACATTTGAAAACATAATATTTCCATTTGTTATACAATGTCGGTTAGTATTAGATAAGACCACAGATACCTATATATTTTTTTACAACCGGGTGAGAGTAGAACAAAAAGGAAAATGTGTAATGGCTTCTAGCAGTTACAACATGACTTCCACTCCCCATTTACTATGTTGCGCATCATTTTGTATGAGTAAAATTTATAAAAATTTCCACAACTGTTTCCAACAAATATGTTGTCGTTGGCTCTAAGGTTTACTAAGGTACGCCACTAAGGACGCCATACTAAGGTACGCCACTAAGGACGCCATACTAAGGTACGCCACTAAGGACGCCATACTAAGGTTTTTTTTTATCTAAGGTTGAAGTAACAAGTTTAGACTAAAATTTGGTATAAACAATAATATGGTTATGTTTATTGATTAATTTTGGAGGGTCATGGTATGGAAACTTCCCTCAAGTCTAAATTTTATACTTTTTAAAAACTAAGATACAATTAAAAATGAAAGGTAATGATTTCAAAACATTTAATAATAAAATGCACGACAGAATAGTGAGTGCGTAGTAAAAGTGCAGTGCCCATAGACATATGTAAATAGAATCAGTGCGCGTAGTATGTACGTGCTGACATCGCACATCTCGGAGGAAAAAGGGTCGTCTGGAAAGGGTTGTGCAACTAGTAAAGATCGAGCGGCGGAATTCTCGAACATACACCAATAGAGGTGTACGAAGTAAATCCATGCACCTTCCCTCCGAGATCATGAGATGTTAGTACGTGCATTATCCACTCTTGTTATTATGTATTATATAAGATGTTGTATTATTTATGTCTATTTCCTTATGTTTTGTGTCTTTATAATGTACTTTGTTTAATATGTGTGTGTCCTGTCTTCGCCCTCCACAAATGTATTAGGGTACCTAGGTTATAAGTCAGGGTTCTAGGATAACATTCAGAAGTAAAGCCTACCGCCCGCAGTGTGTTTTATTTAATATCAGTTTAAAGTATATAAAGTTGCGTGCTAGATAGTGAAGTTCCGGTATCGGCGCCACTGGTAGCCATACACCCTGAGTCCTCCCATACCCCTCGCTACTCAAAGAGGGAGGAAAGGAAAATGGATTGGAATTAGTTAAAGGGCTGTGAGTTCCTACACTTCGCCATCGAAAATAGCCTTGTCCTCCGTATGAGAGGAGGACCAACCCAAGTATGTATGACTTATAACCTAAAAGTTATGTATGGCGTCGGAGAGCGAATAGCACAATAAACTTCCCCAGGGAACGAGGGGATCGCTTGGGCAGCAAGCTTGCTATAAAAAGACGAGGCTCGGGCCTTTCAGCAGCCAGTTCGTTCTCATCACTCAGACAGTAATCTGATCTATCAGACTCTTCACTAGAGAGACCTAACAAGTTCGTCAAAGTAAGCTCGCTGCCGACTGCTGCTTCCTCCGCACCCCTGTGGTTCGATGCTAATTAGAACAGCGTTTTATTTCCGTTATTTCACCCCTACACCCCCGTTGGACGGCAACGTGCGGCCTGCAACATTTGGCCTTACGGTAACCATCGATCGGCGCTCGCCCCCAACAAATAAATCCTTATAGAAGACAGGTATGCTGTAATTTTGTAAAATGCTGTATTACTTTAACTTAGGTGGTTAAAATACATTTCTTGGTAATTAGCTCTCTGTAACTTTGTATTATAATAACTCAAACAATCAGGCCAAGATACATAAACCTTTTAATATCTTAGATTGAGTAGTTTGAAATTAACCTCTATGCAGACTACATAAGGTCCTATGAATCACAATATTGACTAATACTAAGACAGAAATGTCTATTTATCTGACCTTTTAATATTTGAAGTGAATAAAAAATGTTAATAGGTCAGTATGCAGAAGGAATTCATTTAGTTCACTCAGAATGAAATGAATGACCCACATTTAATATAAAAGTATGTATTATTACAACATAATAGTTTTTATAGACTATATTTAGGCTGAAATAAAAATAATAAAGAACTTGGATTAAATGTACATTAAAACCCTTATTTTATAACAAGAACTACATTTTTAACTACAATATAATTAAAATTTACTAATCAATAGTTGAGAGGTATGTAAATTATCATATGCCTACCAGGACTTGCAGTTTACTGTGCAATCTGCTATTTCTTATGTAGTGTGCTTGAAACACACAAAACTGAACATAAACTACCAAGATTCATTAATACCAATTTGTATTATCATTATTGTGTAATAGGTGAGCAGGATTACTGCTGGTATGCCTATATGTTATGGTAGCTGGTGTTATAAGTTTTGCCATATCTCTTTGCCTAGCAGGCACTTGTAAAGTCTGTTCTTGAAACTGTTTGGCAATTCAATGTATTGTGGTAACTTATTCTATATATCCACAACTCTGTTACTGAGTATATTTTGGTCTGGTTTTGTTTATTTGGGGTGTTTTTTTAATATTAGTAATATGGCATTATTGTAGTGATACTGCTCACCGGAAGTGCTTCTCTGGTTGTGGATTACAACATACATTAAAAAAATATGAATGAAATTGTACTTGTAATCCATTTTTTGCTATATTTTAAATGTCCTATAAGGACTCTGAAGTCCAAAATAAAGGTCAAATTGCTGAAGTGATTGTCTGATTTCGAAATATCTTAAAACCTTTCACTGACCTATTTTGTAACAAATGATACAAAATAGTTTACTATAATTTTTGTAAAAGGAAATGCTAGAGGTGGTTGGTATTTCTCCAATTATTTAGTTAATAGAGCAGTGGAGAATCAATAAACCAAAAACCTTCAAAATAACTTTTCAGATTGCAATAAATCTCACTGGCAAATCATTATTCATATTTCTATAAAACAATCCATTGAGACCAGTTCTTGGAGTAAAATGCCTTCTCAGCACTTCTCTTATTTCTGCCACAGTTATTGGTGATATACCCTCAAAGCCGGACTTGATATACACAGCATTGTTCAAACTTAGCGGATTACAAAAATAACCTCCTTCATGCTTACTGAATTGATCACCACTTTTTCTTTTTGCATCTTGACGTATCAAGTACACCGCATCAACTAACTGTGCAACAGTCTCATAAGCTAAAAAACATAGTACTTCTAATGCTGACAATGAAATCTTCAATTCCTTAACAGGGTTGAGCCATCGCTCTAATTTGGCATAGGCTTTATTCTGCATCCCAAATCCAGACCCTGTGCGAAAAGAACTACACCGAGCCTTGTGATAAGCTTCATATTTCTCAAATGACATTGACTCTGTCAATTTGGAAGCTCTAACTTTTCTTAAATAGTCTATAGCATCAAATGTTATTTGACTTATTTCATCTGTCTCATCCAGTTCTTTAATAACTTCTATGTGTGTTCTTTTCTTCCTTGTTGCAGGATCCTTTTCGTCGTCTATTAGAAAAGGAGAAATTTCCGCAGGTGCGCTCCCCACACTGCGGCCTTTTTCAATCTGATCTAACCTCAACTGATATTCATACAGACGTTTCAACTTGACTGGATTTTTTCTCATCAAATATATGATGTCATAGTTAGTTATACCTTTGGAGCCTCTCATGTTGGAAGAAGTTAAACCCTCCTGAAGCATTGCCCTGAGCTGTTGCAAAACAATACTTTCGACTAGGACAACCGTCGCCGGGTTTGGATTGGGATTGTCTCCAAAACCGTGCAACATGTTCGTGATCTCCTTTTGAAAGTTTGTACCGTCGCCGTGTTCCATTGTGTAATATGACATGTTTGAGATGCTCTGTATTCTATTTTGCCAAAAAATGAGCAGAATCGCATTTCGGAAAAATCATAATATAAAACAATATGAAACTTAAAAATAAAATAAAAACTACGAATTTGACAGTTTACTTGAGCTTACGATTTTTTTTTAATTTATTTGGCTCTGGTACAGGCATTGGTCAACACAGCAAACAATACAATATAAAAAATTAAAAAGATTAGTACAATATTAGGTACTTAAAACTAGACAAATAAAACATTATTTATAACAGAAACATTTCATAAGCAAACTGATGTATAACAAAATAACACTAAAGCAAATATATAGAAAACAGAAAATAATAAATACATATTATTATCCATCTCATAATTTTCTACAAATAAAGACCTTTCATTTTGATTATTTTTAAATTCAAACCCGTTTTTGAGTAAAATTTGTCTTAGTTTCAACACAACCTCTGAAATCAATAGCTTCCTGTATTGTATCTCTGGTTTTTATGTAACATTGGCATTATTAATACACAAACCCGTGCCCTTGCCATAATAAAAAAAAACGCACTCAGCTAATTGTCAAATTGTCAGTTGTCAATGTCAAAATGAAGTGCTAAAATAAATAATATATTTTTATTGAAATAACAGCTACAAGTACTTACAAAACAAATACAGTGTGAAAGCTTGAAGGTCACGAGAACTAGAACATTCTTCAAAAATCATGAGTTTCATACGTCTTATCATTAATCACCCATTGAAAAATACCTCATGGCAAGTTCGAACACTATCCTGCTGGTCTTGCGGTGAAAATGTAAAGAAATTGGTATCAAATTTATTCTGTTCAAACTGCAGCGCACTACAGGAGCCAGAAGAAAAAAATAATTATTTTAAAATTATCGGGGTAAATGAAACTTATGATTTGGATGAAGCTGAATTATCAAAAAGATATAAAGATTTACAAAAGTATCTTCATCCTGATAAATTTGGAAACAGGTAAGGATTATTTGCATGGTTATTTGGTGGCCTAATTTTATCTGACATCAAGCTTAATAAAAAATTATAGTATAACTATTTGAAATATTTTTTTTGTTCCAGAGACAAGAAAGAACAAGAAATTTCAGAGACATATTCTTCTTTAGTAAATGAAGCATATAGAACACTATTAGAGCCCTTATCCAGAGGTATATTAATATTTGTTAGACTTTTCCCGCCACCACGCACTGGACCAGCGCGGCGGGTTACGGTCCACCCCCCCCCCCCCCCCCCCCTATGGCAGCAAAAGTAAAACGGCCCCAAATTCCCGGCGGCTCCAGTCGCAACACCGGCGTGGACGACGGGCGCTGGTCGAGCGCTGGAGCCAGGGGTGCTAAGAATCTCCGGGCGGGATTCCACCGTCGAACGACCAGGGCTCTTAAAACGGATTACCGACGTAGGTTGTCACTGGTGACTTACAACACGCGCACTTTGAGGACAGACGAGAAGATCGCTGAGCTGGAAGAGGAGATAGGCAAGTTGCACTGGGATATATTGGGGTTATCAGAAATCCGAAGAGAGGGGGAGGACACGATAACCCTGAAGTCCGGCAACTTGTTCTATTACCGGGAGGGCGACCAGCAGTCCCAAGGTGGTGTCGGGTTTATCGTCCACAAGTCCCTCGTAAATAATGTTGTAGCCATCACGAGTGTGTCGAGCAGGGTCGCGTACCTTATACTCAGAATATCCAAGAGATATTCGTTGAAGGTCATACAGGTCTACGCACCGACCTCGGCACACCCGGATAGCGAAGTGGAAGCAATGTATGAGGACATTAGTAGAGCCATACGTGCTTCGAAAACACACTACAATATTGTTATGGGGGATTTCAACGCGAAACTGGGCAAAAGAGGCGACGATGAGTTGAGAGTGGGGCAATTTGGATGTGGGCACCGGAACCAGAGGGGCCAGAGGCTGGCCGACTTTCTTGAGAAAGAGGGACTCTTTATGATGAACTCTTTCTTCAAGAAGCCGCCTCATAGGAAGTGGACCTGGATGAGCCCCGACGGTTCCGTTAAAAATGAGATAGACTTCATTATGGCCACAAAGAGACAAATATTCAATGATGTCTCCGTGATCCACAGGGTGAAAACCGGTAGTGATCACCGAATGGTTAGAGGCACATTGAATATAAACGTCAAGTTGGAAAGGTCCCGCCTGATGAAGTCTACGCTCCGACCTACTGCTGCCCACATACAAAACCCCGAAAGCTTTCAGCTTGAATTGTCAAATCGCTTCGATTGCCTAGAGGATTGCGTTGCAGTGGACGATATCAACAACAGGTTGGTAGAAACTGTCCATACGGTGGGGTCTAAATTCTTCAGACATCGTCGAAGAGATAGACCCCAAAAGCTCACCGACCACACCCTCGACCTCTTGGCGGAACGACGTTCGATGGCACTGCAGACTCCTGATGACGCGGAAGCATATCGGCAGCTCAATAGACGGATTCACCAGTCCTTGCGACACGACATCCGTCTCTTTAATACTAATCGTATTAAGGAGACGATAGAGCGGAATAAAGGCTCCAAAGTGTTCGCAAGAGACTTATCTATTGGGCAGAGCCAGTTGACGAAGCTGAAGAGGGAGGACGGCAGTGTCACTTCCGACAAACAAGAGGTACTGAGGGAAATCGAGAGGTTCTATGGACAGTTGTATACCTCGGTCGCTAAACCTGTTGGCAACTTGGCCAAAGACCCAAGAGCCAAGTTAACCCGACACTATACCGAAGACATCCCGGACATCAGCCTGTACGAGATTAGGATGGCCCTCAAACAGCTTAGAAACAACAAGGCGCCGGGTGAAGACGGAATCACTTCAGAGCTTCTGAAAGCGGGTGGAACACCGGTACTGAAAGTCCTTCAGAAGCTCTTTAATTCCGTCTTGCTCGAAGGTATTACGCCGGAGGCATGGAACAGAAGCGTGGTGGTGCTCTTCTTCAAGAAAGGCGACAAGACCTTGTTGAAGAACTATAGGCCCATCTCGCTTCTGAGCCATGTTTATAAGCTGTTTTCGAGGGTTATCACGAATCGTCTCGAGCGCAGGTTTGATGACTTCCAGCCTCCCGAACAAGCCGGTTTCCGAAAAGGCTATAGTACCATAGACCACATCCATACGCTGCGGCAAGTTATACAGAAGACCGAGGAGTATAACTTGTCATTATGCTTAGCGTTTGTGGACTATGAGAAAGCCTTTGATTCGATCGAGACTTGGGCAGTGCTACAGTCCCTCCAGCGGTGCCATATTGACTATCGGTATATCGAAGTGTTGAAGTGTTTGTATAACAACGCCACCATGTCAGTCCGAGTACAGGAAGGGAGCACGGAGCCGATTCCATTGCAGAGGGGTGTGAGACAAGGAGATGTAATCTCTCCGAAGCTCTTCACCAATGCGATGGAAGACGCTTTCAAGCTCCTGGAATGGAAAGGACTCGGCATCAACGTTGATGGCGAATGCATCACTCACCTTCGATTTGCCGACGATATCGTGGTCATGGCAGAATCGCTGGAGGATCTTAGCACAATGCTCGGAGACCTCAATCGAGTTTCCCAACAGGTGGGCCTTAAAATGAACATGGACAAGACGAAAATCATGTCGAATGTCCATGTCGTGCCCACTCCAGTTTCAGTTGGGAGCTCGATTCTCGAAGTTGTTGACGAGTACGTCTACCTAGGCCAAACGGTCCAACTAGGTAGGTCCAACTTCGAGAAAGAGGTCAATCGACGAATCCAACTCGGCTGGGCAGCGTTCGGGAAGCTACGCAGCGTCTTCTCGTCCAAAATACCTCAGTGCTTGAAGACGAAGGTCTTCGACCAGTGTGTGTTGCCAGTGATGACCTACGGCACCGAGACGTGGTCTCTGACTATGGGCCTCATAAATAAGCTCACTGTCGCACAGCGAGCTATGGAGAGGGCTATGCTCGGGGTTTCCCTACGTGATCGAATCAGGAATGAGGAGATCCGTAGACGAACTAAAGTCACCGACATAGCCTCTCGGGTTAGCAAGCTGAAGTGGCAGTGGGCAGGGCACATAGCTCGAAGAACCGATGGCCGATGGGGCAGAAGGGTTCTCGAATGGAGACCACGTACCGGCGGACGAAGCCGAGGACGTCCATCTGCTAGATGGACAGACGACCTCATAAAGGTTGCGGGCACCCGCTGGATGCAGGTCGCTGCCGATAGGTCTAAATGGCGGACAATGGGGGAGGCCTATGTCCAGCAGTGGACGTCCAAGGGCTGAGAAGAGAAGACTTTTCCCCACAACCCCGCTTACATGGTACATACACTCAGTGGTGGACTAACCTTGCGACTAGGATTGCCTATAGCCCCTGGCTACACCCTCGAGATGGGCCGCCTTTTTGATATAAACAATTTTTAAACAGCTTTTAGTTGTTAGTCCTGGACCCTGCAAGAGCTTGCACTGCATACACTGATGTCCTGTATACTAAAACCCTATGGAAAAAAATAAATTGAATATTGTGAAAAGCTGCATCAAAATCTATCCAGTAGAAACCTAAGCAAACAGAGTAACAGAACAATGAGTTTACACTTCTCCCCATTCCATTACACTTCTCATTCCTCCTTGGGGTGGAATGGGAAGTGGAGCAAAGAATATAATGTGATTAGGACATTCCTTTATTGCATCATACCCTCTACTCAAAATGAATAAAGGGGATGGGGATAGAGCATAGAGAATATAATGGTATGAGAGACCCGTTTTATACCATTATTCACCTCACTTGTTCTATCCATATTGTATAGGATGGAATGGGAAATGAGATTTAGCATCCCTCACTCTAGACTATCACCACTCTTGAATTGTTATACCTTGATTATATGACTTGTTTGTGAAGACATGAGTTCAATTATCATTAGGTCAGTAATGAAAGGAAACATTGTGGAGAAACCTGCTTGCTTCAGAAAAAAATCATACACAATCCACACCAGTGTGAATTGCAGGCCCAGGCCTGCAAGGTGGATTGTGGCTCGAAACCTAGTAAATTACTAGGGGAGGCCTGTGCCTGGGACATTGTAGGCTATATTGAATGCCTCAGTGACTTGAATAATATACATGAAATATGTGATGGTATATTTTATGTTTTCTGTAAGATCAGGGCAGCGCGACCAGTTGGGCACATGCCCACAGTTCAGTATCATCACAGTATCACAAGTTCAGTGACTTTGTTCATGTGAACTTGTGAATCCCGTGGGAATTCTATAGTCGACCTGGATAAAAAGTACCCTGAATGTTAACCTGGCACATTAGCTGAAACTTTGCCATGTTTCATTAATATGTGTCCAGTAGTTTTTGCATGATACACATTCAGACAGACAAAAATTCTAGCATCTGTGGCATTAAATCATGCACTCTCCCCCTGGATTTCTTAATAATATGAGTTTCTTCTCCACAGAGGTAATTATAATTGAACATATATGATGACAATATGTAGATGTCGCCAAGCTATGACCATTCTACAAAACTTACATGCATATAATTATTTTTATTTTAGGCATATATATGCTGCATTTAAGAGGTAAAAGCATACCAGAAAACACTGAAGTAGACCGGGAATTTCTAATGAAAATTATGAAGAAAAATGAAGAAGTTGAAGAAGCGGAAACTGAAGATGAAATAGTAAGACTCAATGAAGAGAATAAAACAGTTATTAAAGATTTACAAAAACAAGTATCACATGCCTTTTTTGATGGAGACATGAAAAAAGTTATAAACCTACTCGGTATCATGAAATATTACACAAGCATAGATAACCAAATACAATCAGCTATAAGAAGTAAAGGAATTATTAGATAGGTATTTAAAAAAAGGTTGTATTTATAAAAAATACTACTATTGATAAATAATTTAATTAGAACTTACATTGATTTTTTAAAATTGTTATAAGAAACGTAAAATTATACAAGTATATGTATATGTAGGCATGTAATAAATGGTGTCTTAATAGAATTCTTTCTCTAATAAACTAGTTGGAGTTTTTATTCAAGTCAGGGATAAGACATGTAGAACTGTCAAACAGAGAGAAATTTGTACGGAGATGACACTTTATCGACAGTTCTACCCTCACTCGAACAAAAAATCCGACTTTTGTTAATTGCTGTTATTAATTTACTAGCAGTGCCTGCGACTTCGTTCGCGTGAACTAGTGATTCCCATGGGAACTCTATAATTGATCTGGATAAAAATTACCCTAATTGTTAACCCGGCACATAAGCTGAAACTATGCCAAGTATAATTAAAATTCCGGTTAGTCAGTTTTGTGTGATGTGCGTTCAGACAAACAGACAAAAATTCTAAAAATGGCCGTTTTAGGTTCTGTATCGTTTGTTTTTTCAAAACGGCGATGAGGTTTACAAAAAATATTTCATGTACAGATACGGCTGTATTATGATTTTATTATATGTACCTATAGATAACAAAAATGTGTATAATTTTGTTTATGTATTTTGACCTTGACTCATCCTTCTTAAATGTTTAGTAAATGAAAATGAATTCTTAAATGAAATTCTTCATATCTATTTAATTTATTTGTTTTATTGTGTATTTGTAGCTGAGAGGCAAAGTGAAATATTTCCAGATTATTTGTAATTGATATTTTTAGTCAGTGGTTTCTAAAGGGCTTCCTACTTTATTTGGTAAACAAAAATAAAACCTATAAACAATAATTTTAAGTACTAAAGTAATTAAGTAAGTGTTTAAATGATGAAATTGTGACTCAATTGTTAATGCTTTTTATTCCTTATGAATGAATAAGTACAAACTTTTTTGCAGCTCATAAACCTATTCTTTATGTTAAAGACAATTACATTTTATAAATAGACACGTTATACTCCTACTTTTACTAAATGCACTCTAAAAACATCTAATATTACTATAGTTACTAATATTTACATTTCTATATGACGAAAAAGGCTGGAAAATCACAGCCCAATACAGGAATCCTGTTGTTAAAAAGAGATAAACATACATTCAAAGTACGTGTCATAATAAACGGTCGACCACGTCGCGTAGCGGCTAGGAGACATTGGACAAAATAGGTATATGTACTGTTAATAAATAGCTTTTCTTTGATTTTTTTCTAGAATAAATATGACAGACGAGTGAACATTTTTTTTTCGTCAAATATAAATCATTTCCCAGAAAATGTTTGGAACAAATCGAAGTCTAAGACGTTGGCATCCAACACGTTTTTGGATTCTGATTATTTTTATCCATTTTTCTCTCATCAATCCATCTATCGGTAGTCTACGACATGGGGTTCTTCAAGAAAGCTGTGAATAGGATTTTGCAAGGTCGGCGGCGCGCCCGCATACCCCCTGGTGTTGCAAGTGTCCATGGGCGGCGGTAACACTTACCATCACGTGAGACCGCTTGCTCGTCCTCCCTCTTATCTATAAAAAAAAAAAGTCTAAAACAGAACTAAATATACAAAGATCATAAAGTAAGTCTAAATATCACATAAATAATAAATTGTCAAATACTTTCACTACCATAGAAAATAATTCAGATGTAATAATAATAATAATGTATTATGTAAGCATTTGCAGTATTTTGTAGATGAAATTGGTTCATCTAGTGTTCGATGACCTTATTGACTACGTTCGTCTTCTTGCCTTCTCTATCACTGTCACACAAAATACGATTTCACATTTCACTCATGCAGACGGCAAAGAGATGTCATTTAGTTTAAGGGTGTAGATTGTTGGCCTGAGATCTCGATTTCGAGCGACCGCAGCGCCAAAGTTTAATGTAACATCCGACGGGGCGGATGAATGACCTAGAGAGCGCGATTTTCAAAATGTTTTGCAACAAACGTTCCACGTTGAGAAATTGTTATTGAACTTGAATATTTACAGCATAACAATAACGTTGAATTTTTGGAAACTAGCTGTTGATTCTTTTTAATAGATTAATAAGAGTAGTTGAGACACAATTTTTATGTTTTTCTATCATTTGACATCTGACATTTTTGTATTCTACTTACCTAAAATTCCAACTATTTATTTATTTGTAATTTCACTACCAAAATTTATTCTAATTCGTAAAATATTCATTCAATAAAATAATTGCAAATTCAGTAGGAAGTGTGTTTATCTCTACGCAAGGAAATGTGCCTATTGCGTAAACTCAAATACTTACTTTTTGTTTACGATCACCTCGTCGATATCTAAAAAAAATCCTAGGGTTTTAAAAAAAATGTCAATAAATGAAACACAAGTATAAAAATGATTTATTTACTACACAATAACAAATATGAGTCGCCATTACTCGCTATCTCAAAAGCGTGCTAGGGTTGTACAAAAATTAGTAAATAATTCATTTATTTACTAATTTTAACAGAAGTTTGTAAATTATTAATATACTAATTAAAAGTATGTAATTAAACAATAACGAAATATGAGTTCAAAATTCTAATGGTTTTTCATTCGATTACGGATCAAGTTCTGATTTCTGCTAATTTGATGATAAAATCAATGGCTATCACAAAACCTATCAGAATGAAAACGTTACCAGCTGCCCGATTCACGTAAGTAATAAAAACCGTAGCGCAGTGACGTCACTTCGTTTTTTGCAAATTTAGCCCTTTTAACCGACTTAAAAAAAGGAGAATTCTCAATTCGCTGTATTTTTGAACCAATTTTTATGATTCTTTACACCAGGTAACTCAGAAATTGTATAGTAATTGAGCTATTGGAAGATTTATGACAATCCAAGACTAGATAAGTAAGTGCGTTTAAAACAGAAAACCAAAAGGCGATTTCTAAGTTCCTAAGTTAAAACGACTTTTGGACTGGCGTGTTTACGTGAATCGACTGGCTGGGTAGTTAAGTTACCTGTATCTTTCAAAATCATTAGGCGTTCTTCTCTTTCATAACACGTAAAGCTCTTTCTTTCCTCTCTTTCATAGCCTCTATGATACTGGGCGCGTCACGAATGGGCATGCTTCGTGACTGCCGAGGATCAACTAATTCTGGAAGTAGGCAATCGTAATAAAACCTAACTAATTTCATCTCCATTTTCTCCTCCCAAAATTTGTCGTCCTTTTCTATAATATAAACTTTCATAGGTACAGTAGCACCAAACCAGATGCCAAGCATGCAAACGTTTCTTTTAGTAATATGTACCTGTCCCTGAATTTGGAAATACCAGTTATGATTTTTATTTATGACATAACCCTTGGAAGCCTTGTCCTTAACCCAAAAGGTATGTTTGGCCATTGCTTCATCAAGAGTCATGCCAGCTAAAGAATGTGGGCACTTAATTTCAATTAAACCGTTTGCATAAATGCCATCTGGTGTAGTACCAAGAAATTCATATTGATCGTCGACGAACAAACCGCAACCTTGTATACTAATATTCTCTTGAATTTCTAACTGTTTAATTGCGGTTTCTTCGTTTTCGATACCGTACCGTACAGCAGGCAAACTGGAGATATTACTACCATAAACGATTTTACGAACAAGAACAGCACAACTTGTGCTCTCTCGTTTTTTACAAACTTCCCCGAACGATGATGAGGTTAGTAATTTTCTCCTTGTACTCATCCACTCAGAACTACTTCTTTGCAAATGGGTCGACCTTTCAAGCTCCTCTCTTTCAGCACAAGACAACTTTAAATCGGCTAAAAAAGATGACTTGGCTTTCTCATATAATTCTGGACTCAGATCAGGTTTTTCGCAGTTTGGTCCATAGTGAGCGTCTTTCGATACAGCGCTGTGGCTCTTTTTCAATCTTAATTTAGGTTTAGCAATTAAACGGATTCTACGATTACAATTTTCCACTTTCGCGATCAAAGGATTAGGACTAGATTTAAATATTACTTCATGAGTTTTACTATGAATCGATCCTGTATTAAAAGACACAACAGCAGCTGCGCATCGGCCCGCATAAGAACCACGGGAAGAATAATTTACACGCTTACCCCCTACTAATTTGGCAATCACTGCGTTAAAACTTTCAACTATATTACTTGTACAATTATGAATTAAACTTCTAGAATGATATGACAGTCTTTTACTTAAAATGTGTACCGCGTCCATTAATCCGCATCCAACAATTGCTGGAAGCAACCCAACAGGTTCTATTCGACGAGTATCAGGTCTACAGAAATACTCCTTGCAATATTGGTGATTACCAAATACGTGTTGTGGACCATTTAGGATATCTTCACTAAGATTTTTTATTTTTTCTTCGAGTGACTGATTTTGATCGCCCCAATATTTAATAGCGCATTTTACACCCGTTCTTAAACGCAAATACCTTTCTTTTAGGAATTTCCGCAATTCGCAAGGATACTTAGTGTCTTTCGACAGTTTCTCCAAGCTATTGCAGTAGTTTCGTAAAAGATGATTTTTGCATTCAATTTTCTCTACTGTTAAATTACCGTACGGTCGCGAATCTAATATTTTTTTATAAGTACTGGAATCGCCGTCTGCTACAAATTTATTATAAATTACACCGTGATCAACAATGGAACGTTTAAACCCCTCAACTATTATAGTCGATTCCATACCGGTAGATGATCCCGAATAATTCTTGAAACAACGGTGTTCCGAGGGCTGACTGTCGTTCTTTGCGGCTCGTGCACAAACTACGCAGTATTTATTTTTAACTCCAAAAAACAATACTTTATTAGTTTTAATGCCAATTATCGCAGCTGCGCCGGACAAGGCGGAAAAATTCTTACCATAAGATCTCTTGCTCCAACAACCGTCAACAGCAACAGATATTAATGGTGTACCATTTTTATCAACACTACCTATAGACACTGCGTACTCCGCTTCTTCCTTGACAGCTTCTGCCATGGAATGTGCTGCTGTCTTTTCCCACCAATCGCAAACCGTATTATTAATTTCATTGTATAATGAAGGTGACATGATTGGTAGGGCTACTGCGGCAGTTAATGTTTTTAACTGATAGTAGCTCCCACCAGATGATATGATACCAGATACAATTTGATGATTCACTTCCATTCTATCTTCTTTCTTTTCAATCAAACACACAGTAAATTTCATACTACACATACTACATTTCATGATGAGTTTTGAGTCCAGACCAACTTTTACTTCACCTATTATACTGAGGTAACTTAACTTACAATCCATTGGACCGTGGTCCCCTATGGCCTGAAGAGCTTTAAAAAAAAAAGAAACGTCTACAACTCTACGCCCAACTTCCATTTCATCCACCTTTCCCTCTTGGTCGTTTTCAATAACTAGTTCCTGTAAAGAAAGATAATGGCTTGATTTTTTTTATAAAAAATAATTAAAAATTTAAAAAAATGCAAAAGAATTAATACAATATTAGGTTCCTGATGAATAGAAATTATAATTTCTTTACGCATTAGGTATTGTTTTTTTATGACGTCACCTATTTGAACGTAAATTTTCTTTTGAGAAAGTAATTGAGAAGTATTTCGGTACTAAGGTGTTTGTCTCTCGATGAAAATAATAAATATTGCAAGAAAAATCTATAGGTAGGTATTGAGATTTTGTCTTCGCCCATCACTAACTAAGTAGTTTGTTTATTTATGTAACAAGTCTACAAGAATTACGTATAACAACTTACCTCTATACAGCGCGTAGCATTGTTGCTCAGAGTCTCGGCCCCAAGGTTTTCTTTATTTTCAATACTGGAAATATTATTCATCAATATTATCCACTTTTTATTTATTTTGTACAACCCTAAGCCAGACGCTAGGCGCCTCGCGTCTGTTTGGCGGTATAGGTATGTCGACAAAGTTGCGCTGTCGCCTACCTACTTCCACAATTTGATATTTAGACAATACTAGCCGACCCGGCGAACTCCGTATCGCCTTTTTTTTTTTAAAAATCCTATTATTTTGATATTACATACAGATACTTCAATTTTATTTATCAGTATAGATATAGATAATACAAACCAATATTTACATGTTATTGTAGGTATATGTCTGAATCGGGCGATCTAAATCATATGACATATTGTATTAGCTTTGTAATGTACCCTGTTCAAATGCGATAATAAATAAGTAGGGAGGAACTTACATTTTATTCCGAGATCTTTTGGCTTTCATATTTTTATAATGCGTACAAAACTTTCTTTTCCCTGGCATGCCACTCAAATTCAATCAGTCCTGCGAAAAAAATAGCCTATGTTACTCAGTGATAATGTAGCTTTCGAATGATAAAAGAATTATTAAAATCAGTCCAGTACTTTTTGAGTTTATTCGTTACATACAAAAATCCAAATCTTTCCTCTTTATAATACCTATTAGTGTAGATATTGTATTTTTTACGATTTATATCTAGTTCCATCATGGTTTTCTTTCAGACATTCATTATATCGATACTTTCTACTAACTGAAAATAAATTAATTATAAAAATGTTATACTTACAGTTTTTTACAAAAAACACAAATTCACAATACGTAATTCTGCTGTCTGCAGCCGACAAGCGTGGTGTCGCGTTCACTTACAGAAAGGAACTGCCGCTGCAGACCACCGAGATTGCACGAATGAAACGAACGTTTTATCCCATACATTTGTGTATGAAAAATTTACCTTAAAATATATCTAGATTTTAGGGCTTTAAAAGAGGAAGTCTTTGTTTGTAAAGGTATAAAAAGAAGTATACAGCTATACTTATTGGTTTCTTCAGTGTTCAAAAAGTGTTTCTTTTTATCAATTTGTGTTGATTTATGGGGTTAAATCTGAAAAATACGAAGTCATGTTTTTGCATTTTTACTCAATTTTGTGCGTTTGTTGACGTTTATTATATAACAACTATTAGGTTTAAGAGTTTAATATAAGCATGAACATACTTATTGGTCTTTGATTATAATATATACAAATTATCATTGATATCAATCATATGTAAATAGGTTAAATATGAAAAATCGTAACACTCTTTTCGGTGATTTTCACGATCTACACCCTTAAATGAAATAAATGTAACTTTCAGTACTTACAAATGAAATGAGACATGTTTTTCTTTCTTTTATATTTGCAGTGTAATTTATACACTTGTGGAACTAACAAGATGGCATTTTTATCAAATTTCAAGGAAAATAGGGACACCTGAGAGTAGTGTGTAGCGTCGTTGCGAGATCGTGCGCGACTAAGTGAACTCTATTGTGCCATGGTAAACTCCAGGTCCAGACAATTACCTTGTTCATATTGCCATTTTTACAACACGAATAACGTACATAGCTATACATAGAATATCATTCTCGTTTACGGACTTGCTTTAAGAAACTCAAAAAAGTTTGTAGGTAATCGTTACACTTTTTGGCCAATTATTTAATTCTGTGAATACCAAAAAACGAGCTTAGTTGATCGATCTATTTATAAAATCCACTCTAGCACCCATAGAACTCAATAATATTAGTATTTAAATTTTGTATGCCGTAACAAAAGTTTCGGGTTCAATTCCGTTTTAGTTTTGTTCTTATTTATTTATTTATAAAGCACACAGCAGAATTTAGGCAATACATGTAAAAAAAGTAATCAAACATAAAACAAGTAACAACTAGCCAAAATTCCTAATGATGTGTACCCAGCGTGCTCAAGTTACTATGGTTACTAAAATTTTAAAAATTGCTAACTCGGTGTCCATTCCTCAATCTGCATAGGTAGGCAGCGCATCCTGGGGCGTGCCAAAATTTGTCATTCTGGACTGATGTTGGCATGTTTCGCGGATGTCTATGGACGACAGTATCCACTTATCATGAGATGGACAGTCTGCCGCCTTTATTCTATAAAAAAGTAAAGTAATACAATAATTATTGAAACAGCGTTAAACAAATCAGAACAATTATCAAAACTGCAGATTTAGCAAACATTGTTTACCCATATGGTTGTACAATGTATATAATGGATTTTAAAAGAGGTAACTGAGAGCCAAATAAATACATATACGAGTGTGTTCCTAAGATCGTTCTTCGCTTAAAATTAGATCTAGCTGTTGAAAGCTAGCGTTTAAGCAGACTGCATATGGTGTCCAGTAACACGATTTTTACGATGTTTTATCCGGACATCAGTGTTAGAAGCAATATTACAGAATAGCAAACGTTGCAAAATTTATCTACTCCCGTCCAAGGTACAAGATATTTACATTTTTTAGACCTGTTCACAAGAATAAAAAAAAATACTGCTTAAAAATACCGAGTATTATCTATATGTATATAAACGGTAGTAATGCTGCATGTTAACCTAGTTACTACAGATTAAAAGTATTAAATCACAGATTAAAAGTACTACATTAACATTTAAAATGCCCATATAGAAAATAAATGAAATGTTCTTACTTTAAGCCTGTGTAAGGTGAGGCATTGCCTTTAAAGATATAGATTTTTAATCTAGTTTGGGAGTCGGGGCTCACTCAAAATCTGGTACTTATGTAAAAATTGACAGAAATAAAGATAATTTCAATTCAATGGCACACAAGCAGACAGTCCATCTGGTGGTGAATGGACTTGTCGCCCTGCGACACATGCCAACATCAGTCCAGAATGACTAAACTCTCCCTCATATACGCTGTCTACTTATGAAGATTTGAAAGGAATTAATTTGGAAAATGTGTTCAGAAAAATGGAGAAAATTAAGTATAACGGTACTGGGAACGCGACAGCTAAGCAATATAGCCGTACGCTAATCCACGTGCGGATCCATAGGTTTTATTGCTGATAAAAATATCCAAATAGAAAGCCTGACCTTATACGCCGAGAATAGCTGCCTTCCGACCAAGCTTACGGTTGCCTTGTGTTCTTTCCAGTCTGGTAGCGCTTCTTCTCGGCTTCTTCTTGACCTTCCACTTGGTTTTAGCGTCCTTCGGTCCTAAGCAGCTATACGGCTTAGAGCGGATATACTCGCGGTATAGAAAGGGCACAGCGTGTGCCAATTCCGGGGTCCAGGAAACCACCCAAATACGTGAGTTTCACAATCGACCGGCGACGGGAGGGGTACATCGCTAGACTGCCCTGTGGCCGTCTCTCGCACCCCCTTATAAGGAGGCGGAGGAAACAGTTCCGGTATTTCTCCCTTAATGTGGTTTCGCCTCTGTCCGTTAATACGGACAGGTCCTTGGGGTGACCCTATTGGGTCATTGGTCGTTTATCCTTGATAAGGATTATTTGTGACTTCGTTGCTAGCTCCCGCCCCTTTTTGGGCGGCGGTGTCTTAAGAGGCCCCGACGTTTGACTCATCCATAGGCGTGATCAGGTCGCGTGGGAAGGCCTTGCCATCGGGCGGCCGCGCGTGCAGCGGCGCCAGCCCTCTGATGTAAGCGAGGCGCGATGCATCAACGCGGGCGAACATAGTTGTGGCAAGGCGGCCGATGAATTCTGTCAGGCTCTCCATGTGTGGGTCCCTCTGGATCGTGGCGTTCCTCACGCAGCGTGGGGCGCCGACGATGGTACGCAGGGCAAGGGATTGCTGCGCTTGCAGGGCTTGTCTGTTAGTTTTCTGCACCAGGGCGTACCATGCCGGTGCAGCATACTTGAGGCGGGGTCTCAGGTATGTTTTGTAGACCCCGAGCTTCACATGTAGAGGGAGTCGTGAGAAGAGCACTGGGCGGAGATGGTACCGCGCGACTCTTTGCGAGGCGATCGTCTTCTGTACGTGGGGCTTCATAGTGAGGGAGCGGTGGATGGTCACGCCCAGGTATTTCACTGTGGGCGACCAGTCGACGTCCTCTCCGTGGAGGCGTAGCAGTGGCGGAAGACGCGATTTACCGGTGATGATGGCCTGCGTTTTCCCAATGTTCACTGAGAGACGCCATTTGGCTAACCATGGCGGGAGGGTATCGAGCGCGCGCTGCATTTTTCGTGCGGCGTTTTGAAAGAGCTGGTATAGTACGCCGCGTCGTCGGCATACAGGGCTAGTGACACCCCCTCCACCATGGGGATGTCGTCTGTGAACCAGGAATAGCAGGCTGGCGAGAGGCAGCTGCCCTGGGGAACACCGGCCTCCAAAAGATGTTCTGTTAAGATCGCGTCCTCAACCACCACCTGGAAGCGGCGGCTCTCCAAGAAGGAGGCCACCACTCGGATGATGCGACGGGGCGCCGTGGACTTGGAGAGTTTGTACAACAGACCGCTATGCCAGACGCGGTCGAATGCCTTCTCCATGTCGAGGAATACTGCCACTGTGAATTCCTTCTTGTTTCTGGCTGTTGCCAAGTGGTGCAGTACCCTCGACAGCTGGAGGGTCGTGCTGTGTTCCGAGCGGAACCCGAAATGCTCCGCGCGTGGGTTGATGTGCGGAGCGAGGTGTCGCAGCAGGAGTTTTTCGAACACCTTCGAAATCGTTGATAGCAATGTGATTGGCCGATAGCTTTCGGATCTCATAGAATTCTTCCCGGGTTTAGGCAACATGATGACGTGGCCTAGTTTCTAGGCAGCCGGGTAGTGGCCCGTGCGCAGAATACCGTTGAAGAGGCGCGTCAGCGCCACGATGGTGCGTGGCGGTAGGTGACACAGCACTGCATTCGTGATGCGGTCTGCGCCCGGGGCTTTCCTTGGTTTTGTTTTTAGGATCATCCGGCTGACCTGGCCCGGGGAGAGGACAGTGGATGTCTCTTCCGTGGCTATCGGCTCGGCGAAGTAATCGCGAAGGTGTTGCTCGACTGCTGCGACGTGGACTACGTCGTCTGTCGGGTTCAGCTTGCACTGGCGTTCGTGGCATCCGGCGAATATCTCCGCGCGGTCTGCTGCGTGGTATCTCAGTGTCCCGTCGCTGGCCATTAGGGGCTGGGGAGTTGCTGAGCTGGCGGCACAACCGGTGGATACTGTTCCAGTCGTCGCCAGTCGCGTCTAGGTGTCTCTCCCAGCACTCGGCCCGGTAGGATGTCAGATCGGCCTTTACCTCCTCGGTGAGTCGGTTAAGCCTCGTCTTCACTCGTGGGCATCTCGTTCGCTGCCATTGTTTGCGGGTTCGCCGTTTTTCGGCGATCTTGCGGATAATGTGGGGCGGGAGAGTTGGCATTCTCTCTCGAGCGCTGGTCGTCGTGGAAGATGCCTTAGTTGCATTGTTAATGGCAGCGGTGATCTCACGGGTTAGAGTCTCCACGTCCCCCGAGGAGGCAACAGGCCGGCTCGGTGTCTGACGCACCATCATCTCCGAGAAGGTCTTCCATCGGATCAGTCGGCGCGGTGGAGGCGGCGCTGCTCTCGCCGGATGTGTCGCCAGGGCGGCAATGACCGGCAAGTGGTCCGACTGGCGGGTACGCACAAGGTGCAGTGATATAAAGGATCGGTGAAAGTGATTATTTAAAAATGTGGGTAATAAAATATAATATTACCCTACAAAATAAAAGCACCAATGTTATTGGCGCGAACAGGTTCAAAGAGTTAACTTCATCCCATTACACTAGAGGACATAGGCAATCAAGAGTATAATTAGAAGTATATCAAGAGTATATCAATGAATTAGAAGTTTCTTTTATACTCTTTCATTCGATGCCATAGGATGGGTTGGGAAATAGATTCTGGGCTTATTTCACTCACTACCTAAACACTTACGCACATTGGAGTGAATGGAATAGGGATGGGAAATGTAGCACTAGCACATTTTACAATAGTCTTCTGTGGGTATTTATTGTCATGGTGTTAATAGTCATGGGTTAAAAGACAAATGTTTGTTCGGGTCTGGGTGGTGTGTTCTACTTTATATGTCTCTGAACCCACAACCAGAGAATCCTAGTGTGGGCATGTGAGTGTGGCGTTATTTTTAAATAATATACGAAATGTACATTAATCAATAACAACGAAAGGTATAAAAATGCGCAAGCGACGCTACAGATAAAATCATACCTTGGTTTCCTGATCTTTCAAGTAACATGGCTACATCTTAGCGCGGACAAAATTGCGGGCGGTTGCTAGTCTTAAAAAGATAGCAATCGTTGTAAGTAAAATATGCATGACGTACCGGTTTCACTGCGGGGCGTACCACCACTCATATAAATGTTTACCGTAATACATGTACGTACCTAGAGTTTCACCTTAATCAATTTGCTTTCAAAATGATTGATGTCCATAATATATTTCCACGACACACTATTAACATAAAGTATACTCCGACTATAGTGCCATACTACGTAATAAAATATGTAATACAATATTCCAAAATAGAAATAGAAATTCCAGATAGATTTTTTTTAATGTGATTAATATTAATGTGCCCGTTTTAGTTAGAACGAAATAAATATAAAAATGTTTAACTTAACTTTTAGGTTAGTATATATATTGCAGTAGGTATATCTTTATTTCTCTGCATATTTGTTTGGTTATTATAACTCTAAAAATCCCCTAAGCGCCATGAAGTTTATAATTATTATTGTTTTTGCATTATCAATATAAATCGAATATCTTAACAAATTCTAAGATTGATAAAATAACAATTATTTAATAACAATATACTTATTTAACATGATAATAATTATTAAATAACACTTATAATTAATAATTGATATTTATTAATATAAAATTTATTTATTTATCAGTAAACACCATAAAAGATAAAGATAACAATCTTTATTTTATCAAGATCTAACACTCGGACTATAATAAAAGTTCATCTCATTATCAGTACTCATCAAGACATCACATAATTTATAACAAACAGAAACATGGACAGTACTCATATATGATTTGCGATCCGTCAGTCTAAAGTACACTTTGAAACGAGTAAGTACAGTTTGAAACGAATAGTAGCTGCTTATAAAACAAATAGTGTATCAGTTTTGAATTCAGAAAATGACGTGCATTAAATTCGTGTTAATTAATTTTCTATTTATTTTATTAGAAGGTAAGTAAGTATACCGTTATTATGACGCACGGTGCGGAAACGTGGATTCTAGCAGTAGGCCCGATCACTAAATTGAAAATCACTAAACGAGCCATGGATGGAACCGTGTTCTGCGTGTCTTTGCTGGACAAAATTGAATCAAAGTTACTGATTACAGCTCAACTTGAAGTGTCAGTAGGCAGGCCATATTTACAGTAGGACCGATAACCGGCGGGGTAGACGAGTCCTCAAATGAAGACCGATAAAAAGCAACGTAGAACGGCTAGGTGGACCGGTGACTTAAGAAAGTTGTCAATAATGGTTGGATGAGAAGAGCGCAAGATCGTGCGTAGTGGTCTTTGGAAGAGACCTATATCCTAAAGTGGTTAAACATAGGCTGATGGTATGGTACCGTAAATTAAATAAGTAGGTACTTATCTGTTCGTTTGTATCAAATAAAGTTTAAGAAAAACAATTTCGTACATCATTGTGAACGAACTCAGTTTATATCCCACTATCTACATAGTAATAAATAATAACCAATCCAGCAAATACGTAGCTTCTTCTATTCTTTGTAACCAATTTGAATACGAATGTGTAGTGACAATAACACAAAATAAAAAGTTTAGAATCGAATTTCAATGAACAACTTCATAATTACACTTAAGTGTGTATCGTATCATCTATGTTGCCGCTATTAATCGTTTAGGCTCAAAATGTGCAATTCGCAGTGTACAATATTTTTTGTACGATCTAAAGCAATTTTGTAAAATATTATTTGAAAAGCGTATACCATTAGTCTCATTTTAAAGATTCTTTTGTTTTCTTTAGTTAATTAACGTTAAATAAAAAAAGAGTTTTTGTTAAGCGAAGTAAAAATGGTGGCAGCTGGTGGTAATTTAGGTATATGATTTGCTCGTCGTTAAGAATTATAAGTATGAAATTCTTAGAGGATACAACTCGGGAAAACAGTATTCAAGCTCCGATGTCGCTGATTTTAGAAAAAATAATTATTACAGAAATTGCAAAAAAGCCACCCTATATCATTTTCTCGTATCTGACATTTATTTATTGCATTAACTTAAGTACCTAGATACCAGAAAACCACTACCGGACGTCCAGCTCACTGCGTTTTTTACAAGCTTTTATTTTACTTCACCTGTTAGCCTGTTAGTATGTTTGGGACAAATCTTGCAAGCCAAATTTGAACCACTTCCTCTAAACTTACGACTTTTAAATTTTGCATGCTTGTTCAGTTCTGATGACAATACACTAAAATGATAGAAATAACCTGATGCTGCAACCAGGATTGTCTCCTCACGAGGGCACTCCTCAACGATTAGTAGCACGGATACGAAACTTTGCATATACGTTTAATTTTGATAGCTAAACATGATCTTCACCATGAACTGATGCTGGAGCGAGGATTGTCTCCTCATAAGGGCACTCCTCAACGGTTAGTAAGTAGCATGCACATGAAACTTTGCAAAACAAAACATGACTTTCTACCATAATGATGCGTTACTTGAAATGGATAAATTGAGAAATATTTTTAACTAAAAAGATGTAAATAAAATACTATAAAAAAAAATGTTTTTTAAAAACAAGCTTTTATGCTAGCCATGTACTAAAACGAATAAAATAAGTTTATATTGAATTATTTGTTCTCAACAATCGAATTGTAAATGGTACCTTCTTTTATGAATATTTCGCGACAAGCTTTTTGAGAACCAATAATTCAATATAAACTTATTTTATGCGTTTTAGTACATGGCTTGCATAAAAGCTTGTTTAGAAAAAAACTTTTTTTTATATATTATTTTATTACAACAATAATTCTAAACGTATAAAAAATGCTCTATTAAATCTTTTGCTACTTGTTTAACTTTTTTGAACTTGTTGGTTTTTATCCCTAGAACAAGAAATTATTATGCTGATTTTTTGAGATACCTAGTTGTAAATAACGTCTTTCAAATTTAATAAACATAATTACATAAACATTATTTTTTATAAAAAATATTTATTTTCTGTACATAGGTATACATTTACTATGTTAATTAACTATCATCATCACCTTCTTCGGAAGCATACTCATTATCATCATTAGTATTATTGAACGGCTATCCACTATATAAACACCGCATTTACGATATGCAAAATAAAAAATGTTAAACAACGTATTTTTTCACCAAAAACAATTACGATATTATTATTTTTGGTGATAATTACTAACTAAACGTCTGGTTTTCAAAAATCAACGATATTGGTAATATTCATAGTTTTTACATATAATGGAATCATATGGCCAAACGTCAGACGCGAGCAAATGAGTTAGTAAGTAGGTAGGTAACCATTTTTTTGCAATTTAAAATTCTTTTCTTTCCCAGCGTGTATGAAGGTACTAGACATTATTTTTCTTGTTTTTTAAAACCTAATTATTTCCATATAAATTTGA
The DNA here is from genome assembly GCA_914767545.1 of Sesia apiformis. Taxonomy (NCBI): domain Eukaryota; kingdom Metazoa; phylum Arthropoda; class Insecta; order Lepidoptera; family Sesiidae; genus Sesia; species Sesia apiformis. The sequence continues at coordinate 7,165,240 of OU611968.1, forward strand.
TTGACGAGGAAATTATTTAAATTTTCATACTTAGGTATATGAAAAAAATAAACATTAATTTATCATTAACGTACAAAGACAGATATCTGTCAATTAAATTTATATCAATGTTATATACTAAGAAATATATTAGTGGAGTGTAGGCTTTCTCGGCCGGTGTCCATATTAATTGAATCTTCCGGGCTACTTGGCCGAGGTCTTCTGGAATCTCTTCTCTTTCTTCCAAACGTTTCGTCAACAACTGCGGTTGACATCTTCAGTGGCGACTGCGTTCACTTTCGGAGAGATGTTATCTCTTCGGCTTCTCGAGCGCAACTGACTCGACGACTGTGGCGCACCGGTATTTATAGTGGGCGAGGGTAGTTGTGATTGTGTGTACCGAGTCTGTTTTTGTCCCCCCCTCTCGTCTCTCCTCCCCGTGAGCTTGATGTCTTCGGAGTGCTGGATACCAGATATTACGGAGTCTTAGATTCTCTTCTTTTTTGTTAAAATTGTTGGGATGCTTGTAGATTTCAGTAGCTTCCCTATTGAGACGGGTATAATAATGATTCCCGGTTGACAAGATCTTTGTGTCCCTGAAGCAGATTTCGTGGTCCCCATCCGACAAGGCATGTTTAGCTACGGCCGACTTCTCAGTCTCTCCTCTTCGACAATTGCCTTTACGTTCTTTAATGCGGGTATTGACACTCCGTTTTGTAGTGCCAATATACACTGACCCACAGAAGCATGGTATTTTATATAGTTTTATATACGTGAAAATCTTACAAAAGAAAAACGTGAAGACCATTTTCAAATCTACGTGCCAACTCAGAAATATCATCAGATCAGTCAAAGATCCCAGAGATCCGTTGTCCTCGACTGGAGTATATCCCTTCCTCGGTTCGAAGCAAATACAGTTATTGGGTTGTGTCGAGTCAGTTGCGCTCGAGAAGCCGAAGAGATAACATCTCTCCGAAAGTGAACGCAGTCGCCACTGAAGATGTCAACCGCAGTTGTTGACGAAACGTTTGGAAGAAAGAGAAGAGATTCCAGAAGACCTCGGCCAAGTAGCCCGGAAGAATCAATTAATATAAGAAATATGTGTTAAAACAAATGGCAGATGCAAGCAAAAATATCTTATGGACCTTTTTTTACATGTTCAATGAGCTCTTAATTGATAACGCAGCGATAACATAATGCCAGACGTGGTCATTAATATTTCGTATAAATAGATTTTCACTATTTTCCACGTCTGACACACGAACGAATCATTTTAGAGATGGTGTAATAATGCAGTTCCTCAGGACTTGCGGTAGCCGCACCACCTTTGTACGTTCATACTAGGTACTATTGCACCATTTTCGAATTGCACATTTTGCGCCTAAACGCATTACATGCATTATTATTATTAGACATTCGAAACATATATCTCGTCTATACTAGAAAACCACTGAACACATTTTATCTGCTCTCGCAAACACTACCAATCTGAACAATTTTTAGTAAACAGCCAATTCCAGTACACAAGAGTGGTAGGCGGTTCGCCGACAACCATAGAGCGATATCCGATCATCGCTCAACTTCTGCTAGACATGTATGGTGATCAGCAGCAGTATATCCAGCACTGTGCTGGAGTTATTCTCACATCACGTCATATGATTTCTGCTGCACATTGCTTTCAGTATAGAGGTAATGGGAGGAAGTAAGTTTAAAATTTAATTTTTATTTTGCATTTTGTTGTACTTTTTATTGTCTATATTCTATAGTATACCTACTGCCACTTTTCAGTGTTGCATTTCGGATATTTTACTCTATTTAAATTAATAATATACTTACCTAATTAAATAACTGAAGATACTAGAAATCGAATAGTGAAATCAATATACATATCTATATTAATTAATATTTGAGGGAGAGGGTGCACGCTGCAAATCTAACAGCCGCTAGACGCACTTGACTGGCCTCGTTATCAGGGCCGTCTTTACCAGGGGGTGCAAGGGGTGCGGTGCACCCCGGGCGCTCACCTTTTAAAGGTAATGAAAAAATATAACGCTATAGTAAACAATTACACAATAGGATATTTGACTGTCATAGGATACACAATAGGATATTTGACTGTCATAGGATACACAATAGGATATTTGACTGTCATAGGATACACAATAGGATGTTTGACTGTCTTAGGATACACTCCCGCACCCCGGCGCAGAATAGACTTAAGACGGCCCTGCTCGTTATCCATCTCTCACAGAAGACTACCTTGAAATGTACTGCATTTTCCACTTTACCCTATTCTCTAATATATGAACGTGTTTCGGTAGTGAATGAGATTTGCCAGAGCCCATTTCCATCCTATTCTGTCCTACCTCCTCAATTCCCCAATGCTTTCTCCAAATCCATTCCTTCATCTAGGTAGGCATCGCTGGTATCTGGGGGCGTCCCAACGTTTATCATTCTAGACTGATGTTGGCATGTATCGCAGAGCTCTGTGGACGACAGTATTCACTTACCATCAGATGGACTGTATGGTCGTCTACCGCCTTCTTACTATAGAAAAATAAAATAAAAAGAACTAATTTCCAAGCCCTATAAAGTTGAACAAGGACTTGGGTACTGTATTATTACATCACTTAACAAACCATAGTCATTAGATCATTACTCAATACATCCTATATGTAATTGACAGCGTAGCTCGCCACCTTAAATATTATTTTCAAGATCATACCTATTTTTTTAAATAATTTGTAAAAAAATAATATCAATTTCAAGTATGTACAGTCAACTACCGTATTCTTGTAATGAGAAGTTATTGCACTGTTTTCCTTACTATCGGAGTATGAACTCACGACAAATCGTGTCTATCAATCGTTAACTAGGCCCTAGGCTACAACTGCTGAGTGATTACCTAATCCATCTTGGAGATCTACTAATAGAAACTTATGTTACAGCTACGCTGAACCAAAATTCTGGAAGATTCGTGTCGGCTCTACATTTCGATCCCGAGGAGGCTTTCTTCACAACTTAAAAAATATCATTCCTCATCCAGGCTTTGACGAATACTACTATAAAAATGATGTAGCTGTAGCAGTTGTAACGCAACCATTCAGTTTCGGCACCACGGTTCGACAAGCGACGATACCGAAATTAAGAAGTGACATCAAACCGAATTCTGTGTGTACTCTAATTGGCTGGGGTGCTATCGAGGTAAAGCATTGCCCAACCGAGCGTTCGTACAAACTTTTTGCGTTCGTGAGCACGTTATTTCGGTTATTAAAAGTTAATTTTAGTTGCTCTAACTGAATAAATATGTTTGTTTTACAACGTTATATTTACGGTTGCCGCTGGCTAACCGCTTTAAGAATAAGTTGATAGTGTGCGGCTAAGGAATTTATATTTGTGCGAACGCTCGATTGGCCGAAAATTTATTTCATTCTGTAGGTACTTTACCTACATTGACTATCAGGGCTGAATTTAGAGAGAGAGGGAGAAGTTGGGGCATATATTTTTTATAGAACTGGTGGCACGAAGGTAGGCGACCCACTTGACAGTAGTGGCCTCCTACGCCATTCGCAGTCCTTCGAGAACCAGGAATGTTTTCCTGATCTATGTATTTCTATAATATAATATGTTAATTAGAAGTAGTTCAAAATCTGAAGAGCGATACCTCCAATTCAAAACACATTACTGCTTTGGCGGCATAATTAGCTAGGGAACTAGATAGTTATTTTGCCCTCCATAGCAAAAAAGGCACAAGTGCCTTTTGATGACATTCTAGAAAAGTGTAAAAAATTCGGTAAAATATTAATTTAAAATCAAGGTAGAAATTTGGAAGATTGATTAAAACAAAAAAAAATAACCATTGTATTTTCTCTTTGTTTATTTTTGACTTCCAAATACAATGTCAATAATTAAGCTGTCGTTAAAAATGTTTGCCTTTTCTTAGGATTGTATTATCATTCTAGACTAGACTGATGTTGGCATGTATCGCGGAGTATTCACAGGACAAGAGTATCGTCCTTTATGTATATCATTGTCCCGTTTGAATAAGTGAGGCTACTCAATGTGCACTTTTTATTGAAGTTATTGGTTACATTGAAACCTAAATACGAGTACCTTCAGTGCATTACTTGTGTCCTTTCATGTCATTAACTCTTAACGAAATCCCGACTCAATCCAGTAACCTTGGTTCTTTCGACGCACCGTGGAATCCATAGGCTCTACTGACGCAGCAGTAGTCATTACAATTAATTACAATCATACCTTATTTTATAACTTAGTAAGGCCAGTGTTAACAGTCCACACTAGAATTCCCTATGTAGTGAGACCCATAAAGATAGATAAAAACAAACCCGAAGTAATCAAACCGGGATCTTTTGCACAAGAGACCATTTTTGTGATTATGGGCGGCCGTAACACTTACCATCACGTGGGACCGCTTGATCGTCCGCCTACTTCACTGTATAAAAAAAATAATTTTGTATTCAGTTAAGCCAGAAGTTTGCTTTGCATCACCCTTACCTTATATATTTCTGTCTAACCAAAGGTTGACTGGCAGAGATGCCACTAGGCATTAAGTCCGCCATCTGTACAATTTCTGTGCCGTAAAGTTTTAATAAATGATGTCTCTCTATTTTCTTATTCCAGGCCGATGGACCACAACCAGAACAATTACAACACACTGCTCTACTCACTGTAGATCAAAATATTTGCGTTCAACGCTACAACACCATCGGTGCTGTTATAATTGACTCAATGATGTGTGCTGGTCACGTAGATGTTGGCGGCGTGGATGGATGTTTTGGAGACTCCGGTGGACCCTTAATATATAAAGGCCTTGTCGTGGGCCTAGTTTCCTTTGGTTACGCGTGTGGTCATCGATACTATCCTGGCGTTTACACGAAAATATCTCATTATACAGATTGGATTGTCAATACTGTTTCTACTACTAAATAAATAACTGCGTAGAAATTTAGTTTTTCTTATAAAATAGAATAGGTACTGTTCACTAGTTAGTATCTAAGTAACATTCAACATAGATACTCAAGGGTGTGCTTTGATTATGTTGATTGCTCAAGCCCTATCGTGCCCTTCTGTTAGGGACTTTTTATAATGATAAGCACAGACTTTTTCTTCCATTCAATTTATTTTTACTTTCTCTACGAGGAGCCATTTACAACTATTTTCGAGAAACATTTTTCGAATGACATTACTACCCGCTAGACGGTGCCACTTAGCGATACGTTCCGAACCAATATGCAAACTAATAAATTCGAAATATGCAAATAATAATAACTAATAAATTCTTAACACCGCCCCTTAATTTCAAGACTGAATACTATAATAAACTCATTAAAAAACTTTAAATTATTCTAATCTTTATTTTAACTTTAAATTATGTGAAACAAAACAAATCAGACTCCTGAAATTGAAACAAAACTCTTAAACTTATGAATTACGTAAATTATGGTAATAAAATAAGTTGACATATTCTATTTTTACTGAAAGCCCCGCTATTCTCCCGCTAGCGGGAGCTTACTTTATATGTGAATTTCATGAGATTAGTAATGCAGGCATCCTCTAAAGTGTGAAATGAAGTATCCTTAATGCATAAGGACTTGGCTGAGTTGATCTCTTGGCAAGGCTGGGCGAACGGCCCGAGTTTCGACCCTTTTACGAGTCGGTAAAGATATTTAGGTAAAATAATGAAGGTTTGATTATAGGATTCATTGAAAATGGGTATTGGATACAATTTGTAATATGTGTATATTTCATTCTTGATAAGAAGAATTTCAAGTAGGAAGGTTATCTGATTTTCTTTGTGATAAGCTTTTATCATAACAACTAAATTCTCTTCATAACAACTAATTCTAAATTTAAAATAACTTTAACTAAATTCTCAAGTATATACCTACATACCAATTTTTCTGTTTGTTCAATATGTTGTTGTATTTGATATTTTGTTGATCAATATGGCATTAAAAGTTGAACCCAGATTCGGGGTCTAAACTATTTTTTGTGGAGTTCCATAAAAGTATTTTATCAGAAGTCGCACTACTTCTTGACTATTTGATATACTATTGATATTGATGCCTACTACTATTGATAATCAGGGCCGTCTTTACCAGGGGGTGCAAGGGGTGCGGTGCACCCCGGGCGCTCACCTTTTAAAGGTAATGAAAAAATATAACGCTATAGTAAACAATTACACAATAGGATATTTGACTGTCATAGGATACACAATAGGATATTTGACTGTCATAGGATACACAATAGGATATTTGACTGTCATAGGATACACAATAGGATGTTTGACTGTCTTAGGATACACTCCCGCACCCCGGCGCAGAATAGACTTAAGACGGCCCTGTTGATAATATTGATATTGATGACTACTATTTGATATTTCAAATGCTTGAGTTAACTTACTGAAGGCATCGATTATGGTGAGAAAGTATTATCCTTCTATGGAAGAGCAATCAATAAAAAATCTTGAAAGGGTTTAGTCTGAGTATGTGTTAGTTGTAGGACGGGTTTAGTGGAATTACGATCATATTTCATTTTCATACAAGCCTCATAACTATTAATAATAATAGATACTTGCTATTGTCTTATGGTATTTTAGAACAATTTCCCTTTTGCTTGCTTTCATCATCTACCTACATACACTATACCCTTTCAGTGCACTGGAAAAATTCTACATAACCCGGATATAGGAAACCCAGATATTCTACATTTCGGATATAGTTATTACTGCGTTAGTCAGTAGTTCCTTACACTTCTGGAAGCCTTCTACATATTCTTTATTTACGACAATACTATTTTTGTTTTTGTTTTCAAAATAAAATATAGCCTATATTAGACACGGATAATATAGCTTCCTATTTGTGAAAAAAATTTTGAAATCGGTTCAGTAGATCCAGAGATTACTTCCAACATACCCACAAACACACAATTTTACCTCTTTATACATATATTAGTAGAGATACTTATAGATATAGATAAATTAATATTTCATACCATGCAGTACGGTCAGCAACATGTAGTCTTATATGACGAGTATTTTTTGTTGATCATCAGTTGCAGGACAACACAAATCTTTAGGCATTTTGCTATCACAAAACTACTAACAACCGCAACGGAACGCAGTAACACATGCGACTGTATTAAGCTAAATCTTGACTACGTACTAACGTAGCCCTTATGGTAGTGAATAAATTTAAAATGTGTAAAATGTTATTTAAAATTAAGTGGGGTAAAGACAAAAAAGCGTCAAAGTAGGTACTTGAAACTATAATAAACGTTAAAATATTGATATTAAAATTTGTATTTTATACTCCGGGATAATTGTTCGTTGTTCGCCACCTTCAAACTATGTAGGTAATAGGCTAATAAAATTTTGCATGGACACTACTTTGGTATCGGTTCAACAATTAATCTAGTAAAGACAAATTTTGACTTTTGTTTTTTCGCTTCACTCTACTGCTGACGCGGATGTTATGCCTAAGTGTGAAGTGCCTTATGACTTATCACTATCAGTGACATAACTCAGTAATATATTTGAAACAACTGTAACAATCTTGACATAAAGATCACGTGTTGATATGAATAAAAAAACTGTTGTTGCCCATTGCTGGAGCATTATTTGTTTGAAAGTTGGAAGTAAACGGACGCTACCTCAGTCTGTCGATCCGATATTTTGATTGTATCCGAGGGAACCCTGCTAATACTATCATAAGATAAGTAATATTGTATATTTTGTGATTATAGTTACATATGTAGTAAAATATAGTTCTTATTCGAAAATTTTCCTGATTGGGTAGAGTTGGATAATTGTGCGCGGTTGATAATACCGTGCCCACTCATATCCAAATAACCGATAACGTTACAACACATCTGAGTGCGTACCTATAATAATATCATAGTCTAATACAGTGGTCTCCAAAGTGGGGTACGCGTAACCCGAGGAGTACGCAGAAAATTCTAGGGGTTACGCCACATTTCTTTTCAAAATACTTTATGTCCTCTCACGCGCATCAAATTATAACTGAAAAACAAAATTTGAGCTGAAAAAGTAACTGCATTTAGAAACAAAGTCGTGTGTGGAGGGAGAATTTAGAAAAAGGATCCTTAGAAATGTTTCCATCATTACGTGTTTTTGCTTCGGAAAATGAAGTAAATGCAGAACAAATTAAAGGACATATAGTTACACATTTAAAAAATTAGGAGGCAGAATTTTGTAATCGATTTGCAGATCTTCCTAATATGACAGGGTTTAAATGGGTCATGAATCCGTTTGCTGAAGATGGAAAAATAGATCATCTTCCGATTACAGCTCAAAAACAGTTAATCGACTTATGAGAAAGGACAATGTTACATTCCGAATTTAAACAAAAAGCAATTATGAAGTAATTGGTGGATGGGTTTGAAAATAGAGTATGCACAGCGTGCTACCTGTGCGAAGTAGCATTTTCTGCAATGACTATAATTAAAACCATATACAGAAATAAATTACAATTAGAACCAGATCTTCGAATTGCATTAACAGAGGGAATCAAGCCAGATTTTTCCGAAATTAGTCAACAAATTCAACCACATTGTTCCCATTAAATTATAATTTAAAATTTCTCTTGTAATTTATCATTTGCATGTATATATATTGTTTCAATTAAAATAAATAAATAAAAAAAAGTAACTTGATTTTCTGCATTTTTTCCGTTCATTTCCTGAAATTTTTGACAACAAAGTTAGGAGATCACTGGTCTAATAGACAATATTCTTTCTACACCGGCGATCCGTGCGTTACGAACAACCATGTGAGGTGTAAGTCAAATTTTTTCCCGCGCTTTCGTTATAATTTTTGATGAATTTCCATTATAAGGTAAGTTATAATGTACCTATTTATGCAAATCTTTATTGTTTGAATATTTGTCATTGCTAAAGATATTAAAAAATGGTACGCAAATAGTTTCATAATATTCAGTTTTAATATTACCTTCTTATTCAAATATCAAGATTGTTTTTCGATTTCAAAACAAAGTAACGGAGTTTGACAATAACGAGAAGTATTCTCGTGTACCTATTGGAGAAAAACAAGAGAACAAGAGAATGATCTATGTGAACAATAGGCTCTATTTGTTAAAGCAGTTTACAGAATTACTCTAAAACACCTACGAAAACTAGCATAGAACTTTGCGATTGCAAAGGTTGCATCTCAGGACTTGTGTTACTTTTACCATAAACTTATTTTTTGAAATGAAGTTCCTTTACGCGGCTTGCGGTAGGTGTGATTCGAGAGAAAATGTAACGTCACGTAAGATTTTTACCCCCTCCATACGCCTTTATCTTTCTCTCTGTGTGTGTGCGTGCGAGTATCGAGAGCGAGACTCAAGCAGAATAACAGACGTGCAGACTAGTGCGTGGCTGGTTGTATAACCTAAATTTTTGATTTTTGATTTGATTCCTTATTTTAAATTATTTGCATTGAAAATATGATACAAAATAAAAAAAAATACATGAATTATACAGATTTTATTTCGAATTACATTCGGAGTTTAAAAAAAAAATGCGTGAGAATCTTCGTTCCTGACCGGGGTGGGTCCCCTGACCGCACACGTTTTTTTTCTCTTAAAATTTCATTTCTAATTTTAAATTAAATTAGAAGCAATACCATTATTTCCGACCTAAAGGTGCCTCCACGCATTTCAGGCACGGTAGGTTTATGGTACAGGTCTGTTTTATTGCGCGTTTTGCCAGATTTTAGATTTAGATTCTCTTTTTACATAGGTACATTATGTGATACAAATGATACAATATAGTTCCTAATCGAATATTTACATGGTTATTATTTTGAAAAAGCTTAGAAGTAAATTTGATAATATAGGTATGTTTTCATTTAACCTTGTCTCTTTACATATTCATGACATAAATACACTCCCGGACACCTCAATCGAGTCACCCTGAATTTTCAGTTTTGATAGCCTGAAAATTAAAAAAAAAATTGAAAGATCAAAAAGCTTTTAGATAGTTTTGAAGCTGGCATACTAAGATTAGGAATCACTCAGTAAAGTGATAGTAGGTTTACCGAGGACAGAAGAGAACTCCTTGGAAGCACACAAAAAACGCAGTCCTATGCTTTTATTTGATTATAACGAACATTACACACCAAATACACTTTGAAGTGTCATCATCATCATCATCATCTCAGCCCTTGGACGTCCACTGCTGGACATAGGCCTCTCCCATTGTCCGCCATTTAGACCTATCGGCAGCGACCTGCATCCAGCGGTGTAATAATAACTAATAAACTACCTACTAATGTATGTACCTACAACAAGTTGAGAAAAGATACTTTTTGAAGGGAACTCGAAAAGTGAAGTTGAATTTTTCTTTGATTATTGTAAAAATTGTGTTAGGCGTTTTGTGGTTTAATAGTGCTAATTTATTAAATTTCAAAGTGTTTTTGCGTGGTGTTTGTGATAATCAAATAAAAGCATGGAACTGCGTTTTTCGTGTGCTTCCAAGGAGTCCTCTTCTGTCTTCAGTAAACCTTCTATCGCTTTAGTGAGCAACTCGTGACTTACTCTGGCGGTACGGGACATTGACAGGATGGCCTACTGAAATGATGGTTAGCTTACTTCGACGGCATTAGACATTGACCGGATCGTTTTAGACTCTGCAATTCTAAAAACTTGTCATTGGCAGAATATGCTATTTGCACCATTGCCATATATGAAAAAAGCGATCCTTGGTGTCGACATCTGTAGTGGTGTGTAGGGGTCATCTGGAAAATAAGACCAAAATGACCTCCAAAAAGCTCGGTGTGCTGAACAGAGCGAAGCGGTACTTCACCCCTGTGCAACTCCTTGTGCTTTACAAAGCTCAGGTGAGGCCCCACATGGAGTATTGCTCTCATCTCTGGGCCATCGCACTGAAATACCAATTGGACCCATTTGACTCCATCCAACAACGTCTGTTCGTATTGTCGACGATCCCACTCTCACGGGCGGCTTAGAATCCCTCAACATTCGGAGAGACGTTGCGTCTCTCTGTGTGTTCTACCGTCTGTACAATGGGGAATGCTCTGAAGAATGGTTTAATATAATTCCCAGCTCGGGTTTCTACAACCGCACCTCCCGTCACAGAAGTGCGGTCCATCCGCATTTCCTCGATACGGAGGTGTCGCGCACTGTTCGGTACAAAAATTATTTACCGCGAACCCGTAGGCTGTGGAACGAACTGTCTCAAGAGGTCTTTCCATTATGCTACGATATGGGGTTCTTCAAGAGAGCTGTGAATAGGATTTTGCATAACCTGCATTTTGCATTTTGGATATGCATAAAAAAAATCAATATTGCATAACCATTGGTTTTCAATAAAGAAATTTCATAATATCATATAACTAAAAATATTGTTTCAGGACAAAATAAATTAATGTGAAATTGAACAATAAATCTGAAAACATTTAAAATTGAATATCCCGGTTTCATTATATTTTAGAGCTACACAACATGTGAAATATTTTATTAGTTTTGACGAGCACGAGACCTTCCAAAAAACTGATCCTCATTAGTGGTCTTGAAAATTTAAAACGACGCCACTTGTAGGGGAACCCGGGGTGGAACGGGGTAGCTAAGCTTTGGTCACAATTTGTGAGAGTTTGAATGAAACAACACCATTATTTGGCAATTTGTAGGTTTATTTACTTCTTTCTATACAAGGAAATTAAAGCTAAACTTATCTAAATTAATGATAACTTTGAAAAAATATTGTTTGAAAAATAAAGGGAAATTTCCCATTCTGCACCCCCCGGGGTACAATGGGAAATGAACCCGGGGCACGATGGGGTACTAATTATTGGCATAGTTGACAGATGAGAACACTGTCATCGTCGTCACTATCTAGACCAGCACACGCCAAATGTGCCCATTTTTTACAAATGCTACAAGACCACTAGCCTTCATTGGACTTGGAGTATAAATCATGGCAATACAAGCAGATCGCATCTTCATCTTCCGAGCTTTCTTCAGATTCAGTTCCGATTCTTTTTTGTTTCTTTCTTCTTGTTTCTTCTTTGTTTTTGTTTAAACTTTTCTACGTCTTCTGAGTGTTCTTCAGGTTTAGTTCTGATTCTTTTTTGTTTCTTTGGCTTAGCTTTCATTCCTTCAGGTATGTCTTCTTTACCTTTTAACGTCAGTCTTGTTTATTTTTTTCTACTTTCGCTTTATTGATATTTTGTGTCTTTTTAATAGATTCTTCTAATTCAGTCTTGGAAGGTGAAGCGGTCAGGATTGCCGTTTTTCCACCCTTTCTTGTAACTCTTTTCATTCCAGCTTTCACTTTTGGCAACGGGATTAGCAATGTAGACCAGGACAGGACTGTCGGCTGGTTTTTCTTATATATGAACGCACCATCTGCAGATGAAATAAAAATGCGTATTTATATGAGAAGTACAAATATTTAAGAGGCGGAACGGGGTATACCCCATTGTGCCCCACCCATTGTGCCCCGACGCACCGTTCACGTAAACACGAGTGTTATGACCGGTTATATTTATTGGACTTGAGTTATCACTAGACGTTTAGTTAGTCAAAAGTATGTTTAAACAAACATGTAATGTTAATATCCGAACAGAGAATAGTGTATAGTGTAATTACCTTGGTATTGCATAGCAAAATTAAAATTTGCAAGCTTTTTCGTCGACCTTTGATAAAATCCAAACTAAGCGCACTCTCACACTGACAGCGGCCACTCCGTATAGCGCAGCACAGCGGACCGAACGTTGTGCGCGATGGTCACGCATCTCTGTCGCCTGTAGCGAGCACAACGCCTCTTTCCCGTTCCGCCCCGGTACCCCGTTCTACCCCGGGTTCCCCTACCTACTCAAACTTTTACTTCAGAGACTGACAGCAGTGATCAAAAGACCTGGTATCCAAGGCAATTCGACAACGTATTTTTTTGTCAAAAATCTGACAATTGACATTGATTTTGGCAAGTAAGTACGTAAAGTCCGATTGCTCATAAATCGATTAAATCAGAAGTGAACATTTTCAATTACTTTAGAAATAATCCAAGAATAACTATTTTACTTTGCTTATAATGGGCAAAAAGGGCGTTGTTGCATTTTTCAAGGACTTTTATTACGATCCTTTCAAGTGGTAAGTTAAGTGCACATAACCTCTTAAATTTAAAATGCACTGTTGTATTCATAAGACAAAAATTATATTTCACTATTTAAATGTTAACTACTATAAATAAAAAGATCTAATTTATAAATTGCATTTCTATCCACATAACAGTGTGTTATAAGTTATAAAACACTCCGATACAGTGCGATAAAACGCCTTTGGGCTTCAAGGGCATGGACACTACTTTGTAAGACTAACAATTATCTATATTTCAAGACTAACAATTATCTATAATAAAAATAAACTTATCTAAAAAAAATTTAATGGGTACATTAAATACATAAACTCAACCAAATCTAATACTATCTGTGGTATGATTTTAAACAAAGTAATTACAACTATCAATGTTTGTTTAACCTTATTATCTACACTAAATAAAATTATATAAAAATCACTATGTTCAATAGCACGATATTCCATTTGAACTTAATTTAAATACAAGGGTTTTAAATTAAGTTAAATTTGCATTTGTCTTGAAATTCCAATCATTGTAGTCCAGTTATCATAGGAAGAGCGCTGACAGTTCTGTATTTAATTCATTTTACGGAAGTACAGTTTCTTTCTTAAGTCATAACAACACAGCAAAATAGAAAAAAAAAAATTCTTATAAGGACTATCAAATTGTAAAATGATTTTTACTACATGTTAAAGATTTATGTCAGCTGTCAGAGCTCTTCCTATAATAACCAGACCATAGTGTTGCTTTTGCTAGTTTTACAACTTAGAGATGTGACAATCATAAACCATAACAAACTTTTTTTTATTAATAGTATTTTTTATTATCTTACAGGTCAATCGTAAAAAGCGTCGGATTTTTCTCAGTAGGTGTCATTATCGCAAGCGAATGCACAGGCCTTGAGCTAATGCCGGCCGTGCCACAATAAAACATTTAAAATTTAAAAACCATTTCTGTATATTTTCTGAGTTGAAAGTAGAAACTTTAAAAATGTTGAATTGTTTACTTCTGTTTATGTTGATTCATACTGCATTTTGTGAAGGTCAAAAAAGACCTAATTTTGTCATTGTGATAACGGATGATCAGGATGTTGTACTGGATGGGATGGTTAGTAAAAATATGCATAATATAAGCAAATAAATAGATTAGAGAATCGAACTGTTGTTTCATTTTTGTCTTTCAGAATCCAATGCAGAATGTGCAGAAGTTTATTGGGAAGGAGGGTGTTACATTTGCTAATTCAGTAAGTAATATTTTATCTGAATATCTACATCTACACTAAAAATGCTAAGAGGGTGTGAAAAGTTAGGTGCACACATTCTGTATTTTAGTCTACTATTATTGAGAGTATCTTCATTATTAAAAATAGTACTCAGAGTAGTTACTGTTTTATTATGTTGTTACATTAAGCTGAGTAATTCTGTCCAAAAAAATTTTAATATTTTTCTTTGATTATGTTTTTTGTCGTTAACTTTAAGGGCTCATCTAAAACTGTTGGATGGTTGATTCATTGTTAACCAGCCACTATAATTTACTAAGGGCTTATTTCACTTGCACTGATGAATTCTATAGATATAACTATGTGCCATTTGTTCTACCATGGCAAATGCATAATTTTATTATAAAATGTAACTTTATAATCAGGGCTGACATGTGTTCGTTCTATTACCTACCTACAAAACTTGGTATGTTGCAAGTTATGTTTTTTTTTATATCATCTTTTTGCCGAGGCTTTGAATACCCTGGGTGATCATGCCAGCCTCATGGGTACTTTCTCCTTTCCCTTATTCAAGGGAATGATCAATAAATTGGTATAAACTTAAAGCTTTACTGGAAAGAGACTCTGCTAGCCAGCAATTGATCTCTCCATTGCGCAAAGAACCCGAGCTCTCAAGAACTTCTTCTATCTGAATTCTGCACACATTCCAACACTAAATGGAAAAGGTCATCGGTCTATTGACAGTCATCACACAGTGGTGATGGTTTAATACCCTTCATGTGGTAGAACTTATTTGTTGGGATGTGTCCGGAACGCAGTCTGAAAGCTGAGAACAACATTTTTCTTGTGAGACTGACAAAATCAAACCAAGGTGTCCACAATGGATTTGACTAGATAGTTCTGTACCAGATTCCAACTTCCTTAGATATAGACTGTTCACCGAAGTGATACTCTCATTTTTGTAAACTTCCTCTTTTAATTCTAGGAATGAGTTCACTAGCAAAGGGTTTGGAATCAAAAACTACCATCCATTACAGCAGCTTTTGCAAGGTGATCTACCGTCTCATTTCCAAGTAGCCCTATATGAGAGGGGATCCATTGAATCTTTATACACATATTTTTCTGAGTTATTTCATGAATTAAATGGAGAGCTTCAAAGGCAATGGGCATTCCTCGCTGACTAAAGACACAATGAGTAAGATGTTGTAGGGCACTCTTCGAGTCGGACAAAATAACGACTGGAGGACTGTTAGGTAGACTGTTTACACAGTGTAAATCCTCTTTTATAGCTACCAGTTCTGCTCTCATCACGCACGTCTCACTGTTGCAACTTCCACTTGTGTGAAATATTACACTGAGGATCAAAGAGAGCCGCTCCAACTCCTTGTACAGATTTTGATCTGTCAGTATAAATATTATAAAGCTGAGAATAACTATCATACAACATTTTCAGAGTAGAATTCCTCAATTCCCGGTCTATTAAATTTCGTTTAGGTGCGTTTATATCATTAACTTTGTCAACAATACATGACTTAACATCAATAGATGACACCCAAGTATTTAGAGAATATAATTCTAATTTAGGACTTTTATACATATTCAAGTCTCCATTCATCATATATTTTTGCTAGCAAAGGAAAATTTTTATCACTAAAGTGACTGCATTTTAGTACAAGCTTTTGTAACATATTTACCATATGATTATTTGACTTTGGAGCTTATTCTTAACAAAAATTTACAACCCAGCCAATAGCGACGAACACTCAAAGGAGGAAAGACATGTTGCAAGTTATACGTGTCATAATTCATAACCATATGTTACGAAATTCATAAAACAAAACTGCAGAGCATACAAAATAAATTTATGAGATACTCTAAATACCGAAATAATCATTCCCAACCTAGAACCCCCGAGAAAAACTCGAAAAAAGAAGAAACAATAGAGACCTTATATTTATTTTTAAAATCATAATTTTTTTTATAGAGAAGAGGGTGGACGAGCAAGCGGTCTCACGTGATGGTAAGTGTTACCGCCATGGACACCTGCAACACCAGGGGGTAATTCCTCGTAGATTCCCCATACCTACTAGAAAATATCCCTTTCCGATGCCCCAACTCCTATACTCGAAAAAAAAAATATTGTTAGTCCCTATATGTTACACTATTGTAAAAACTCCTTAAATAGGAGTTGTCATAATTATAATGAATATTTTTATAATATTATCTCTTAATATACATCTAAATATATTAAACATATCCTCAAACAAAACTAATGTTACAGGTAATGTAAAACAAAGATCTAAGTATAACTTTAATTACCTAATTTGATACCTATTAGTCATTTTTATTATATTCTTTTTATATTATATATTTTTATTCGTCTCCCGACCTATAAACATAATTTTGTAACATCATGAAACATTACTGGCCTATGTTTTCACTTATATTATTCTATATAGGTACAACAACAACTATACAGTTGCTGTATTTGTGCTGATTGTTTCTCTTGATGTAATAAATAAATAAAAAGTAATTAATTTACTTGAAAATACAGTAACCTAGGTACTTGATTATTATTAGACTTGAAGCTTGACACAGATTTTGTTTCTGTACATTGTGTCACCACATTGACATAAGCAGACAGATAACCTCCTTGACTCACATGTGGTTTCATCTAATTGTGAAGACATGAAACTGTGCTATAGCGAGCTCTGCTCTGGCGAGCTGTACTAGTCATGCTTTGCTCTATTTTGTATGCTATGACTTAGATATGTCGAGGCTTTGATACATGCATCACGGCGCCGCTTGATTTCATATTGTTTCGGTCCAGGTTCGAGTAAGCTGTGCTGCGTGGCATATCAATTAGTAACTACCTCCCTCCACTATGCTGTTAGGACAGAGCATAGCTTGCATTAATGCAGTGAATCACGTTAAATGTTACACATATCACTGACTAGCCGAGAGGAACAGCACCACACTGTTCAGTTTAATGTGCTCCACAGTACGTGACATCGCCGATCTGCTGTCCCAGTCGCTCCAGTTTCCTCACGGGTCTATACGTCCACAACCATGGGGCACATAACAACAGCATTGCTGGTGGCTGCAACGGTGTAAATTGGAAACATCATGAAAACAAGACCTTCGCGACAGTGTTGCAAGCGGCTGGGTACAGCACTTTCTATGCTGGCAAATATTTGAATCAGGTAAAAAAGTCTCCTCTATTTATTATGAAATACATATATTTATTTAGGTGAAAAATCTTACTAGAATCGCGTACTGAAGAGGCAATGGGGAGATCATAATTGCCGCAGGACTGACAAAGGATGGGGTACGCGAGTCTTTGAGTGGAGACCGCGTACGGGACACTTTCCTGCCAGGTGGATCAACCACTTGTCAGAAGATCAATCAGAGGTTTACTGGTAGTGACTGAATGACAAGAACGGAAGATATTCGGTGGAGAACTTTAGGAGAGGCCTATATCTAACAATGGAAACACAGCCTGATGGTATAATGAATAAAACAAATGAAAAATCATCATTGTATAAATCATCTGCCTCAAGCAAAAGCATTGTTATTCTTGCAGCGCCATCTAACGAAGGTTGGCAATCATCATTGATATTTGTACTTTTGAAACAGCACCACAGAGTGCTCATGCCATACACTGGCATAAGTTCTTCAGCCAGGATCTTAGATGTGTAGGAATGGATTTGGAGAAAGGATCGGGAAAATGGGAACAGATAGGATGAGATAGAAATGGTCTCTAGCATATCTCACTCACTACTTAGACACATACGTACATTGAGGAATAGGATAAAGTGGGAAATGCAGTACATTTCAAGCTAGTCTTCTGTGAGAGAGGGGTAACGAGGCCAATTAAGTGCGCCCAGCGCCTGTTAGATTGCAGCATGCACCCTCCCCTTCCGAAGTTGTACCAAAGCGGCCTATTAACTATCATGTCTGACTCAGAAGTTGTCTATGATAAGTCTATGATAGTTAAGTAACTTAACTCTAAGTACCTAAGTAGTTGATATAAAACCATCAACCTAAATCGATATCAATACACAAAGAAAAAAAAGTGTAGGTAAATTAATAGTTTGTAATATTTTTAGTACGGTGTAGAAGCAACCGGTGGCCCAGAGCAAGTGCCTCTCGGATGGACCGAATGGCACGGGATGGTCGGTAACTCTGTTTACTACAACTACACCATATCCAACAACGGAGTGCCCACTCATTCCACCGACTTGTACCTCACTGATGTCATTGTGAGTAATTATCATTAAATATTAATTAATGCCACACATAACAGTGTGGGATGGGCTCCGTCCAGGTGGACCAATGACTTAGAGGTTCGGCAGTTGCTGGATGAGAAGAGCTAAAGTTTTTGTTTGGTTGCGTGCTTTGAGAGAGGCCTACATATATCCAGCAGTGGAAGGGGGGACTTCAAGGCTTGACAAAGCTTCTCTTACGTCCCGTTCGTCATACTATGCGTTACGAGAAGTCGGATACTTCAAATGGTAATTTATATACATATTTCGAATGATTCATTAAATTAAAAGATATTACGAATCGCTGCCATTGTAAGGGCTCTCGTTAGCGTTTGATACAGGATCTTTTTTTTGAGACAGGTCAGTATGGAGAAGTCTGAAACTATTAGAGATAGAGAAATTTATTCTAAGGAAACATGGCGTCGATTTTAGAGTTATGAAAAATTGCATTCAAAGATTTTCAAAAAATGAGTTTTTCGAGAATCGAGAATCATACCATTTTCCTTGAAAAATCGTAAGCTATTTTATTGCGTTAATAGATAGTGTGTAGGCTGTAAGGAATAAATATTGCTAAGGAAATTTCTGTCAGAATAAAAAAAACAGATTTTACGATATTCTACAATTCCGGAAGTTTAGTGTCTGTTGCTTGATGCTCTAACTGTTATCTATCATAAAAAATCATGTGAAGAGGCCACTGCTAACAATTTAATACATTTGAAAAAATCAACAATATTGTTGTGCCTGCCAATTTATTGAGATATGGAGATAAAATCCATATCTCAATAAATATAGATAAATATTTATTGATAAAATAAAGAGATAAAATCCTTGAATACCGTTTTTCATAACTAAAATCGACGGCATGGTTCTTTAGAACAAATTTCTCTATCTCTAATAGTTTCAGACTTTTCCATACCGACCTGTCTCAAAAAAAGATCCTGTACAGTGTCGCCCGTGGACATTTGCGGTACGGACAAAATGAATAAAAATTACGACGTTGACAACTTTTTACAGATTACAGAGTCTACTTTTTAGCACTTTTCACTTGTCCCGCAAAAGCGCTAAAAAGTAGACACCTTCAAGAATCTGAATTTAGAAAAATAATTGGGTAAGATGAGAATTGAGAACTTGTTTGACATTAGACCACATTATTAGTTGTATATTAGATAGATAAATAGAATTTCAAAAAAGGCTTTTTTACAATTTATTGCTGTCTCGGCAGCGAGTGATGCAACTTCTTTGAGAGAAAGGGTCAGTTGCATTTCGAGCTGATAATACCTATAATGATTCGAGAAAATCTAGGTTTCGTATTCCCCTTTTTCCTCCTCCAAAAATGGATCGCTTATATATATTTTCTCTGATTTGCATTAAGCAATAGTTTCTAGTGGTCATTAAGCAATAGTGGTCACGAGCCAATAGCGGATCCAGGGGGGGGGGGGATTAAGGGGCTCAAGCCCTCCCCCAAAAGCATCTGGGTCCACCCCTGATAAATCTCAAATTAAACTCGATATTATCCTACTTTCTCATCCTAGTGTGATCGATATTATCCTAGTGTGGAGCGTAGCTTCTCTTCGCTTAAACTAATAAAATCGTACCTTCGTACGACAATGACGGAAGACAGGTTGAAAGGTTTGGCTGCCATGTACCTCTACTCGTATGTTCACCGAGATATATCTGGCAGCCTACAACTTGTCGAAATCATTGAAGAATTTGCAAAAAGTTATCTGAGGAGACTCGCTATGTGTTAAATGAGCAAAATAAAATTTTGTGTGCTTTTTAGTTTACCTTGATAAAGCCTACCTACCCTCAACTGGGTCAAGCCAAACCAAAATCCTTGATCTGCCACTGTCACGAGCAGTTAAGACCAGTTTCAATAGATAAATATGGGTGAAAAACGCGAATATCTCAAATGTTATAGTTTCCCTATTTTGACTTTTGCTTTTTTAAATGAGAGTTGTTAAATTTGCACATTGGGCTTCTTTTTTGCAGCATTTTAACTGGGATTTTTTTTTATTTTTGGGGGTCCTAGCTCCTATAAGAAACAACTAATCAAAACGAAGGAACATGCTCATGTTAGATATCTGTAACATATTTTAAAAAAATGTCCTATTGCCCGAATTCAGAGAGGAAACAGGGCAATACGTTTGTATGGATAAGACTCCGTTGCCGTCCCCTCTTAAGCTTTAATACACAAATATTTATTATTATTTATTACATTGTTATTAGATGACTGGGCCTTAGAGACCGCGGCAAACGTATACAGAATCTAAATTTCAATAAAAAAAAAATGTATTATTACGTATATTTCGTGTTTTCAGCGTGATATTAGTCTAAGCTACATAGAGAATCAAACGGAAGCGGAACCCTTCCTAATGGTACTGGCTCCCCCCGCCCCGCACGCACCATTCACCCCCGCAGCAAGACACAATGGCGTCTTCAAAAACGTTACCGCTGTGAGGCATCCTAACTTCAATCTTGCTGTAGAGGTAAATATGTTTATAGTATTGATCAAGGACTCCGGGCCTCTCCTAGTTAAAAACGTTGTTTGCAAAGGAACATATACTGATAGATCTATTATGGTTTTATTCCCGGCTCCGATAAAGCTACTGTTCAAAAATCTATGAATGCAGTTTTTCTTACCTATAACATCCATTTATCGTTCCAGGACAAACACTGGTTAATTACGATGCCCCCATCGCCTTTACCTCAAACCATGATGTCAGAATTAGATAGAGTGTATCAATCGCGGTGGGAGACTCTGCTGGCTGTTGACGAAATGGTCGCCGATGTCGTAGACGCGTTAGATACAAGCTCGTTGTTAGAAAACACTTACATTATATACACTTCTGACAATGGATATCATATTGGTAAGTACTAGTTGTGTTACAGATGGCGCCACATAGGATGACTAGGTAAATTTTGAGATACTCTAATTTCAGAAAGATAACTCATTTGAGCTGTACCGGTTTTAAAACATCATTTATTTGAAATTCTAATTCCGAAAGACATTTATTGAATTTCGCGCGCTTTTCTTTGCAACAATGGAATTCAAACGAGAACATTTTTGTGCGATGATGTTATACAATTTTAGCTTTTACAATTTAGATCAGCTTTTGGGACCTCGCACCGTCGTTTGCAACAATTATTAGATGTCTCAATTTAAACAAGGAAAATTTTCCTTCGAGGATGATGAGAGAAGTGGCCATCCTGCGACTTCTGTAACGAATGAAAATATCAAGGCGGTAAAGACAATGTTGCACGAAGACCTAAAAACTACCTACAAACAGATAGAGGAGACTCCTAAGATTTCATCGCCGGTCATTCATGAAATGTTACACCAATACCTTCAAGTCAAGAAGCTTTGTTCGCGTTGGGTTCCTCATTCACTGACTGCTGAACAAAAACAAGTGGTGCAGGGACATGGTGCTGGCTGGTGCTGGTTACATGGTGCAGGGAAATGATTGTAAAATTCGAAAATGGAGAGGGACAGAATATATTTAACACTATTACTGGAGATGAGAGTTGGATCTATCAGTATGACCCACTCACTAACCTGCAATCAACGGTTTGGGTGTGTCCAGAGTAAGAGCCTCCCAGGAAGGTCAAACGTGGGCGCAGTGTGGGCAAAAAAATGGTAGCAATATTTTTCTCTACGAGACGATCGATTAGCATTTAGCGACAATTTCTTTAGACTCTCAAAAAACTTTTAATGCCCAATGGTACAGTAAAGTGTGTTTACCAACTGTATTCGATGTGTTAAACCAAAACGTCCTAAAACAGGTTTGAAAGGGCTTTTCTTGCATCATGACAATGCATCATCTAACAAAGCATAACTTACCCAAATGTTTTTGTAGACCAAAGAGATCCAAGAATTGAGCCACCCTCTTTATAGCCCGGATTTAGCTCCATACGACTTCTTTCTCTTACCAAAAGTGAAGCTTGTACTTCGTGGCATTGTTTTCGACAGTCCTGAGGACGCTCGGAATGCTTTGATGGCCGCTATTGAGGACCTCACTAAAGAAGAGTATGGCCAGTGCTTTAAGAGCCATTTCACAAAAATGACTAAAGCAAGTTTAGGTAATTACAACGCAAGGCGACTGGCGATAGTTTATGCCCCCGTCTCTGTAGCGTAACAATGGAAAAAAAGATTTGATATTTTGAATAAAAACCATTTTATAAAATAATGAAATATAGGTATGTAATATTTATAGGTTTAAAATAAAACAATTTGTTCTAAATTCAAGATACAACTGCTTTATTAGCTGATACCCACAAATAACTAATTAAAGTATTGTTTATTACTCTGTTATAAAAATAAAATCTGTAGTAATGTGCATAACACTACACTGACATAATAATTTACTGGATCAAAATGTTTATTCCAGTATCAGAGTATAATAAATAACAACTTCGGACTGACGAAACAATCACTGTAACTACTCGAATTTACCGAAACTTGTAGCGTGTAATTAAATTTAAATAGCTCTTAAATAAATATTTGCCGTAAAGGCATAGATCGAGACTTTCTTGGATCTATGACTTCTGGTAAGATACAACTATTGTAAAACTGAGTTAACTTTGGTAACATTTTTTCATTCCAAAAATCGTCATCCCTGTAGACTCTCACGACTTTCAGTGGAAATTCTGAACCAGTCCACACTGCAAACAAACATATAGTTTTTTTAGCAATGTGCAACTGACCCTGAATTTGAAAATGCCAATTGTGGTTTGGGTCCAGAACGATTTGAGATCGACTGTCCAACTTGAAACATTTTAATTTCTTTTCTTGAATGGCAGTTACAGGATCCATTCCAAAAGCTGAACTAGGGCACTTTACTTCAACCAGACCTTCATCACACAACCCATCAGGTGATGCCCCTAGAAATCAGTACTCTTCGTCGATGAAAAGGCCACATTTTTCTATTATTATATTTTCTTGGCCGCTAAGTTGGGCCAAAGCTTTTGGTTCGTTCTCTCTACCGTGTTTGACTGAGGCTATACTGTCTAAGTTATAGCTATATAAAATGGATTTTACCAAATGAGCAGAATTTTGATTTAATCGCCTTTTGCAAATTTTACCAAACATTGATGCAGTGAGTATGCATCTCCTTAGTTCAAGCCACAGCGCGCTTTCAGCTTGTAAAACAGTGGCGCGCTCTATTTCATGACACCTAGATGCCTGTTCTTTTAAATTATTTAAAAAATTGTGTCTTTCCGCGTTCGTAGTCTTCGACACTCATGTCTGGACGTTCACATTGACTGCCGTAATGGGCATCCATGCAACTAAAATTTATTTTTTTGCGGCTACAACTTGAACGATTCTTTACTTCACGGGTATTTTTCGCACATCTTCTGGCTTCCAGAAGTTTCAGCGATTTTCCTGGACTCGTGTTATAGATAGATTTGTATAAAGTTCACTCTTTTGCCGCCCACCACCTTGGCCACAATACTATTGAATTGCTCAACACGATTATTTGTGTAGCAGTGCAAAAGGCTCCGGGAATGGAAAGCTAATTGAGAAACATTTTTTCGTAACTTAAGTATCAGAGTCGGCACAAGTGCAATCAGGTTTGGCTCATTTTTTCTTTCTTCTGTACAGTAGTAATCATCACATTGTAAGTGGTTTCCAAAGATATGCTGGATACTATTGATAATGTCTTTTTGTAGATTTAGGATTTTATTTGAATCTAGCTCATTTTGTTCTTTTCTGTGTTTGATAGCAGAGCGAACAGCAGTCCGAAGCCTTCTTAGACGGTCGGCAGTTAAAAGTTTACGTTCAGCTAAAGGAATAGTAGTGTCTTTTTGAAGTAGTAAATTTTTGCCATTATAATTTCTTAAAAGGTGGTTTGTACATTCAATTTTTTGAATAGACACATCAGCATAAGGCCGACCCTCCAAAATACTTTTATATGTATTAGAGTCACCGTCTGCAATCAATGTTTTATATATCAAATTCCTTTCTTTCATGGAATTCTTGAACCCCTCAACTAATATAGCTTGTTCCATGCTGGTGGATGATCCCGAATGTTTTTTTGTACATTTGTGAGTTCGTGGAGCATCTCCTTTTTGCTGTCTCGGGCACAAATTACACAATATTTATTGCGAACACCAATATGCAGTACTTTACCAGTATGTTCCGCGATAATAGCAGCAACATCAGAAAGAGCCGAGTAAATATTTTTATAAGACCGTTTACCCCAACATGCATCTGCTTCGACTGCAATCATTGCAATACCTACGCTATTAACATCACCACGAGACGTTGCAGCTTCTACTTCTTGTTTGGCAGCATTTGCCATCGTTTGTTCGGCAGCAGACTTCCACATGTTAGAAACAGCATCATGTGTTTTGCTAAATAACCGAAAAGGCATTGTAGGTAAATTCATTGATGCTGTCAGCTCATTTAGATTTGAAAGACCAATTCCCGTGACGATTGCACCTGATACCGCTCCAGCGTTAACATCAAGACAACTGCTCTTCACAAGTTTTTAAAAGGAAGTTAGGTCCACACATAGAACATTTTAAATCTATTTTAGATATAAGGCCGACTTGTTTCTCTTTTATTATCCTGAAACAATTTAAATTACAGCCGAATTTTTCTCCGTGTGCTTCTATAGACAATAATTGACCCCAAAAATATTGGAAGTCAATTATTCTACTTCCATGAATGACGAAATGTTCCTAAAACAAATAAAAATAAGAAACGTAAAGCATTTGTAAATAAATAGTTATGTGTGCATGTATGCATTTATTTTTTTTACTGAAACCAACAGCTTATTACAAAAAACATTTATTCATACTTTATAAAGCCAAACAAGTTTAAATCTTATTAAGTACTAATAAATGAGAAGAAAAAAATTTATTGCCAATCGAGAGGAAACATGAATTGTTGCATTAAAAGTACCAATTAAAAGTTTAAAGTTGTCAATCAGTACAGCATCACGAAAGTAATTTCCCAACATAGCAATAGCGTTAGATTTTTCAAGAAAGCAGTAAACCGCTGTCTGCAGGACCGGTGGTGCATCAGTTACCCTTCTGATGTTGCAGTTGTCCATTATCAGTAACAACCACTTTGTAGTGGACCGTCTGTATAATAAATTAAATTAAATTAAATATAGATATATATAAAGAATTTTAAATACTAACGATTTTTCCTGATCCAGGATCTTCCGATTCTATTACGTGAGACGATCCTTCTATCTCCTTCTAAAAAAAAATGGTATTGTCAGAGGATGATAATTTGAAAATGCCGCAAGTTATCTAACTCACCACGCTTTCGGTACTATTAGAACTTATTTGATGCTCAATCAGATTTTGTCGCTTTTTCATCCTAAAATCAAAAACTAATTTATAGAAAAGGCAGTGACAAAATTAAATTTATGGTTACATCGCAAAAAAATACCTGGCTTCTCTTGCTTTTTTCAACGCTGCATAGTTATGACGTTTTTTTCTTTTCACACAATGGTAAACGGAATCTTTTCTCCCCATTGCTAAAAATAATCATTTTTTTAGATACTTAACAAATTTCTAAATATTAAAAAAATAATCAAACATGTGCAATAGGCTTCAAAAACCAAGTAATATTACCAAATAATACCAACCACTATAATATTTTAATATACCAACTAAACAAAAAAAAAAAAAACTCAATTGATCAAGACGTTGCAATCCTTGTATAATGTTTCGTTAACGCGTGCGATCGGAGCGCAGTGAAACTGACATAGGTCTTACCTCGATAAGCGCTCGCGCCATACTAGTGGCCGACACGAAAATCCCCTAATATAATGGAGCAATTAGAGCAGTTTTGTGATATTAAAAATACATATAATAAATCACAATTTATAAAAATACTTGTTTTCGTTTTAATTAGGTACAAAATTGATTTTATACTAAGTTTAAATTTAAAAAATTCTTTAATAAATGATAAAGAATTGCAGTTAAATGCCAGGTATTTTACGTCGAAATTGACGCACATTATTTTATTTTTTCTCGTGATTTGTGTTAATTTACGGAAATATTGGTGTATAATGTGTCAATAGAATTATATACTACGTATAATTGTACCTTATCTTGTTGAATTAATGAATTTTAGTGGAAGAAGCACGGCTCTGAAGTTCTTACTAGGCGCGTTTTTACTAAAACAGTTGAGTACTACAGGATAAATAAAGAAATATTTCGAAATGTATTCTACTAAATGTCAATACAAAGAAATGAGCTATTTAAAATATTTACTCAGAACTGTAAAGCAACTTACATTTCATTTTTTTTTTTTTTTTTTTATCTTAGTAAAGGGCTTTGTCGCACATGCGATTATGCCGCCCTAACTTTCATTTCATCTATAGGAGAGCTCAAAAACTTGTATTTTTCGCTTAAAACGTGAAATGGCTCTTAAATCTTGGTTTAGACGAATGAATCGCTGTATAGACTAATGGAGAGTATTTTGAGAAGTTGCAATAAAAATATGTGTTGTAACCCGAATATATTTTTTGTATGTCAAAATTTACCCAGTCAAATGGGGAATGCTCTGAAGAATTGTTTAATATAATTCCCACCTCGGGTTTCTACAACCGCACCTCCCGTCACGGAAGTGCGGTCCATCCGCATTTCCTCGATACGGAGGTGTCGCGCACTGTTCGGTCCAAAAATTATTTTATACCGCGAACCCGTAGGCTGTGGAACGAACTGCCTCAAGAGGTCGTTCCATTGAGCTACGATATGGGGTTCTTCAAGAGAGCTGTGAATAGGATTTTGCAAGGTCGGCGGCGCGCCCGCATATCCCCTGGTGTTGCAGGTACCATCACGTGGGACCGCTTGCTCGTCCGCCCACTAATCTATAAAAAAAAAAAAAACCTACGTATAATTAAAGTAGGATAGATGATGAACGTTGACTGACTAAATTTGTTAGTATGAATGATTAGAACATAGCTAGTTATGAACCAATGAAGTTAGCGTGGAAGAAAGTTGATAGAAATGCTCACCCGAATAATTATCTGGATAATTTCGAACCCTAATATTACTCCTTTTTTTTATAGAAAAAGGCGGCAAACGAGCATACATTCCATCTGATGGTGTGGATACTGTCGTCCGTAGACATCTGCGATACATGCCAGCACGCCCCCAGATACGCTGCCTACCTTTGCAGATTAAGGAAAGGAGTGGGAAAATAGGGAGGGATAGGATGGGATGGGAATGGGCCCTGGCATATCTCTCACTACCGAAACACGTACGTACATTGGAGAAATACGATAAAGTAGGAAATGCAGTACATTTCAAGGTAGTCTTCTGTGAGAGAGGGCTAACGACCAGTCGAGTGCGCCCAGCGGCTGTGGGAATGCAGAATGCACTCTTACCCTACAACATTTACAGTTACAATATATGGTACATATAGTTACAGTTACAATACTTTTTTCTAATATTTACAGGTCAATTCTCCCAAGTATACGACAAGCGTCAGCCTTACGAAACTGACATCAAAGTACCTCTCGTAATCAAAGGGCCTGGCGTTAAAAAAAATGGCATCAATCACGAACCCGTGCTGAACATCGACTTAGCGCCTACTATCATTGAATTAGCTGGTTTGCAACCACCGGCAACAATGGACGGTCACGTGATAGATTTGTTTGGTAGTGGAAAAGTGAAGGAAAGGAATATGCTGATAGAGTATTATGGAGAAGGTAATGATGTTAGGGTGGATGATTCGTGCCCGTGGAAATTTGATGGCAATAATCTTGCGGTAAGTTTTTTTGTTATTTAATTATATATTCAATTTTCAGGGAAAATATAACAGTAGGTGGTTAATCTATTCTAAGCAAACAAACAGAAATTCAACTTAAAACACACTACTGTGGGTATCTATGTATTTCCGTATGTATGTATGTATGTTCGTATGTATGTATATACAGACATTACTTCCTTATTGCACTATCTACCTCTATTTCGTCTACTGACTTCTCTTCACCACCCAAAGGATTTTGCAAGGTCGGCGGCGCACCCGCATACCCCCTGGTGTTGCAGGTATCCATGAGCCGCGGTAACACTTACCATCACGTAGGACCGCTTGCTCGTCCGCCCAATTGTCTATATAAAAAGCCCCAAAGGTTGCCTGGAAGAAATCGCTTTAGTGTTAAGGCCGCCGGTTGTGCTTCTAATTACTTGTACGTTGTATTACTCGTTATTCGGTGTACAATAAAGTGTATCTATCTACTGATTATGAATTCTTACAAATAGTAAATAAATTTAATATTTAAACATTATAAGAGTAGGCCGGATGCAACAATTAGGCACTACTTAATAATCATTCAGTTGTTGTTCGAGATTAAACGTACTGCCTAACTATAAACCGCCTAGTAAGAATGTTTTCTATAATTTGTCCTAGTAAGAGGTCAGTGTGACTAGGGCCATACATTCAACCGGCCATGCCCAACGGTGGACGATATAAGGGCTGGTGATGATTGGAGTTGTTAGGGATATGATATTTCGTATCGATGCGGATATATTTATACTTGTACCGGTTTCGGTTACGGAAATGAAATTATTTCGAATACGGTTACGGATGTTTTTAACAAAAAAAATATTTGTAATTAGGGAATGCAATATACCGTTAGGTATATTAGGGATACCGGGATCCCGCATGCAATATGCAGGACTAATCTCGCTCGTAAATTGAGCGGGATCCGGCGGGATTGAGAAGAAATGAAGTTCATGCGTGTTACTCTGCTCGCGGGCACGCGTGAACTCATGAAAACAAAACAAATTAAATTTGTGTAGTGCACGGGAACGGGGTGAGAGCGCGGGGGAGGACTTCCTTGCCCGAAGTTGTTTACAAATTGTAATAACATGCGAAACTTTTATTTCGGATATCCGTTAGAATGGACTATGGTTACGGATCTCTATAACATTTCTAGTGATGATAACGGTGACTAAATCAATAAATGTTTTATTCTATTTTGTATGAAGTATTCTAATCTTCTTTCAGGAATGTTATCCGCAATATGATTGCAAATGTCAAGACTCAAGAAATAACACTTTTGCGTGTTTGAGACACATCGCCGAACGCATAAATTTC
Source organism: Sesia apiformis (assembly GCA_914767545.1). Classification (NCBI taxonomy): domain Eukaryota; kingdom Metazoa; phylum Arthropoda; class Insecta; order Lepidoptera; family Sesiidae; genus Sesia; species Sesia apiformis. The sequence goes on from OU611968.1 coordinate 7,194,908, forward strand.
AAATACTGCGAATTTGACGATGAGCAGGTGAGTTACAAAATTATTTTTTATTGACAAGAATACCATATGTACTCTTAGACTTATTGAGAATGGGTAGAATTCTATGGAGTCTGGTCCCAATAGCATCGGGTGATGGTACTATGCTCATATGACGTGTTGTATATGCAAAACTTTATACGCCAAAGGGTGAGAAAAAGGTCGCTCCATGAGTTTTTATTTGAAACTCGCACCAATTTCAAAGTAACTATGTATACTGTGAAGGTAGATTGAACTTAAAATAGATCATGCTGTACCTATACATTTATCCACTCTATTTACGTCCTCTCAATAACATAGCCTTTAAACGCGGCTCCGCTCGCCTGGACTATATATTATTATTACCATAACAAAATATATACTAAAAATATATAGAGAAAATATCTATAAACGTAAATCTAATCAGTGGTCCTCAAGTTATAAGCTCACAAACACAGAAAGACGTCGCATTTTATAATATGTATATATTGTGACTTTGTGACACTAATACTTATAATAGTCTCTTTGTATGGGATAAAACAAGATAAATCATTAAAAAAATATTTATTTTTATGCCATCATCATTTTTATGTCAGAGTCACAATCATGCGCATTGGGATGCGGTAGCCTCTCCCCACCCCGCAAATCTGCACCTCACTCGATGTTACGGAGAGCAATTAAAGTATTTTAAATAAAGATGGTATATTTCTGATTGCCAACACTGTGCGCTGCTTTAACTTGGGGATCATTATTTTCTTTATTTAAAGAAAAAAGCAATAACTTTTTTCTCTATAGGCCGATTTTTTTTCGTCCATAGTCAAATGATACACTCCTTTCAAGCTTTAAAAAGACATCTAATTCATCATCCGACGCCACTTGGACCAAAACCGTCCGTTCTCCTTTCTTTATTTCCAATATTAATATTTATTCACAAAACCGAATGTCGATTCGCTTACAATGACAACTATTTGTCAGCCGAGTGGTCGCACGATTACAAACTTTGTTTGCATTCGTAAACCACTTACACCGGTGGTTTTAAAGTGGATATTCGTCGCTTTCTGCTTTAACTTAATAGGAATAGGTTTGTTTTACCATTTTTGCGATTGGCGCCACCTAAACGTTTATTGAATAAGATGATAATGAGTTGCTAAGGGATTTATATGTGTGCGAACATTCGACTGGCCGATACTTCGTAACGAACCCTTTAATCGGTCATCGGTGGACAAGGGGCTCATGCACATCGTTTGTTCGTGCACAAGGAATGCATAACTTAAAACGACACGCTGTCGGTGAGCGCCGAGTTGGCAAGTGCACTTTCTTGGAGGTGATGTAGTCCCTCAGGGCTTGTGGTAGCGGCTTAGTTCTCTTAGTCGCCTTTTAACAACACCCGCGGGAATAGATGAGATGGTGCTACTCTGAAGGCGGCACCACACCACCAAAGTAATAAACAATTTATATTGAGGTTTTTAATTATAACGTCTACAATTAATTTTGACAGCGTTCGCTTCAATATTTTAATCTTTTGCCACAAGGATCAAAGGTTTTTTTTTTTCAGAGCTTCGTCGAGATTTACGACCTACTTGAAGACCCTTACGAACTGAAGAATATAGATAAACAAGTGTTACCAAGCATTAGACATTGGTATGATCTGATGCTACGCCTTATGTTGGCTTGCAAAGGGAGCGAAGAATGCAATCAAAAATATTTTGAAGAGATCAATGAGCATTATACACTGCAATTATAAAATACCACGATTTCAAATGTGACTATCTGTGAAAAAGAACCATATTTGACCATATAAAGGACCATAAGAATTCCCTATGGGTCAACTAGTCTTGCAGTTGTTCTGTGCGTTAAAAAGTTTTTTTTTTTCAATAATTAAGTTAAAAATCTTAACTATTGCCTTTAAGACGATAGACGATCTAGCTAGACGATATTGTGCAATTTTACGAATTGAATGATTTTGATAGTTTAGTAAATCTATTGAAACTTGTTTGGGTGCAAAGCGTGATTCAATAATATTGTGCAATGGCATTATTATTAAATTTTATTGTGGGCCGCCTTTTATCCACAATAAGGTAGGTGTTCAGATAATGGCACAAATTACTTGTTATTCATAGAACAAAAGAATAGGTACTCATTCCTTTCCTAATCCTAATCCCTTCTAACTCCGGTTAATGTTTATAATCTTTCCTATTGTCAAAGACGCCTTCTTGAAATCCCTTGTGTTACTAATTATTAACACTACACTATAGAAATAATTAACAGTAGAATTGTTAAATATTAGCACCTATGGATTAGTCAAAACTAAATGCATTCCTTAACTCTCACACAGAGCTCGCGCACGAATATTAGTTCAAGGGTTAAAAGACTTATTTGAAATATGTACTTTTTTTAAGACTATTAAAATGAAGTATATATAATGTATATAACGTCTTAAAAATACGTTTAAAATGGAGAATGACAAAATCGACTAAAAGTATATTTCAAATGAACCGTTCAGCCTTTTAACCGTTTCTTTTCCGTGGCTAGTGCTAATAAATATTTATAGCACCAGTAGTGCTATAAATATTTATTAAGAATACAAAACGATAAAATAAAATGTAGCTTGACGAAAAAGTTATCAAGAAAGGAACATCGTATAATAAACTCTATATATACGAGAATGAGACTGAATATAACAGTCTGTATTCTTATTGACACAACATTAGACATTATTTAATATCTAAGAAATTGAATTAAATGAATTGTCAAACTGTTTATTTTACCGTTAGTATAAACAATATTTCAGCTTATTTATAAGGTCAAGTATGTTCAAAAAAAAATAAAGTAATGAAAAAAGATAATAAAACTATTATTTCACAAAACCAGACTTAAAATTTTTAATTAAAAACAAAATATTTTATAAATATCATTTATATAAAATATACTAATATCACAAAATCTTAATGGCAGCTTATTATAAGTTGTGTCCTTACAACGACCTGAAACAGAGGATTTGGTGGGTTAAGGGCCTTTCTCACCATCATCTAATAAGATATCAGGACTAAACGTCAGTAATACTTTATCGGAAAGTCAATATTAACTAGATTTAATTGGCAGATAACATATCTAGCAGATTGTTAACAGATACTTTATTGGGAGTACAAAGAAAATACTCCTGATGCCTTATCAGGTGGTAAGAAAGGCCCTTAATGATGCTCGGTCTCCCATTCTGCCCATATTCCCTATCATACACCTATGATGAAAAGACATTAATTAGAATAAATCAATGATTATTCATTTTATTTTATACAAAACTACAAGTTTCTAGTTTGATTTGGGTCATTGCATTTGTCCCTCCTGGTAGGGATGAATCAATTTTTGTACCAGACAGTAGGATCTGTAATTGAATAAATTATTTATTTAACCTTTACTCTAAAAACACTATTTTTATTTACACTTCACTTGACAAAAAAAAATCCCTTTCTTTTAAATAAAAGCAAGTGTTTAAAATGAGAAAAAAATGGTTATGCACTTTTGAGAATATTTTACAAAACTGCTTCTGACTGTACAAAAATGATTGCACATTTCGCGAAATGCACATTATACACCTAAATAAATCAAAGAAGAACGGTGATAGTCTAGGGTTATCTACTCCCGACTCTCATTTGCTCAATTTGAGTTCAAGTCTTCGGCCCGTACCACTCGGTTTCATCTTAAGTGCGGATTTTTAAAATGTATTACTAGCTCTGTGGTGAAGGAAACATTGTGAAAAAACACGATATTTTAAAGATAAATTTTAATTCTTAGTGGAAACTCATCAAAATATATTTCATATCTATTAGTGAGTTCTCACATATCTCACATATCACATATATTCTCACATATAGCATTTAATATCACGGTATTGTAGAAATGTCAGACGTGGGGGGGGGGGGGGGGGGTAAATAGCGCAAGCTAGAAAATGGCAGTTTAATTGACTAAGGTGAAAACTGACCTTTTCAAGTGACCGCAGGCACCTGCTGCCGGTTATGTATGCTGAAATAATCCGTCACTCTGCTTTGGCTACGAATATCTTCCTTACACACAAGAGGACACGGGAAGTACTTCTGGAAATATATTAATATAGAATATAATATTCTGGATTATTATATTAATAGCACCACTCCGTCTGTTCCCGTGGGATTCGTAAAGGCGGCTAACGGATAATAACTTCACCATCTCTAAAACACAGGACTCGCCAACACGTTGCCCGCCGACAGTGTGACGTTCAAGGCTATACATCCCTCGTCTACTAAACAGTGTGCAGAAAAATACCCATGCTCAAGCAGAGGAGGAAAACAAACCTGGTCACGGTGATTAAGTAAAGGAAATAATTAAAAGCAGCAGAAACCCTGAAAGTGTTATTATTATTTATTTTTTTAGTAAAAAGACGAGCACACAGTCCACCTGAGGGTAAGTGGATACTGTAGCCCATGGACATCCGCCGATACATGCCAACATCAGTCCAAAATGACACGTAAGCACGCCCCCGGATGCGGTGCCTACCATTGCAGATTAATGTATTGGGAAAATGGGGAGGGATGGGATGGGAATGGACTCTGGCATATCTCACTCATATATGGCATATATGGAAATACGATAAAGTAGGAAATGCAATACATTTCAAGGTAGTCTTCTATGAGAGGGGTAACGTGGCCAGTAGCGGCTGTGAGAATGCAGCGTGCACTCTCCCCCTATAAATATTTATCTTTTAATTTAGAGCAAACTTGCAGTCTCAATGAATCATTATTATGGATGTATCTTACAGCTGCCAGCTTCTTCCTTTAGATCTTAACATTACACCAATCTACGACACAGTTTAGCAAGACGGTAAGTATTATATGTATGTATGTCTGTTCATATACGCATTTATATAGGTACACACAAAACAGTATAGCTATACATGATTAAATGAGAAAAGATGTACAAAAGGTAAGCTTATCTCCTGTAGAGATCTCTTTTAATAGACCCGCGAAATAGAGACATTGGTCGGAACAGAAAAGCTGTGCGCAGTGCATAACTGAATACTAATAAATAAATGCATACTAAATAGGTATGTGACTATGACTATTTTTAGCGTCTAGGAAGGTAACGTCAAAATGTTAAATCCCATGGGTAATGTCTAAAGTCAATGTCTAAAGTTCAAAATGCCCAAGTGTCATAATGTCCAGTAGTTAAAATGAGAAAGCACACTTAACAACTAAATGCCTAAGATATTATTTTATTACTGGCGGTTCCAGCGGCTCCCTTCGCGTGAACTTGTAATACCCGTGGTAACTTCATAATTAATCTTGATAAAAAGTACCGTGGATAAACATGTATGTTAACCCAGTATAGAAGTTATAACTGTGCCAAGTTTTATTAAAATGCGTCCAGCGGTTATTGCGTGATGTGCGTTCAAACAGCCAGACAAAAATTCCAAAAACTTGTTTTGGGCTCTGTATCACATGTACTTTACACTGCAATGAGTTTTTTAATATTTCATGTACAGACACGGCTCTGTTACAACCAAATCTCAAATCAAAATGGCGCGCCGAAGGTGTACCGTAGATATTATATTATATAAAAAGTATAACCAAGAAATAAAGCGTGTCCATAATAAAGAAATCACTAATGAATTTCTTGAAAAAAAAAAATAATGTAATGTTTTATTTAGGTACAATAAATAAACGAGAGGTTTGTTATTTAAATGTTATTTTTCTGTTTTTAGTTGTTGTTAATAACGTTTCTCTATTTGAGTGTACAGATTACTTCTGTTTGACAATTGAACATTATGACACTTGAGCATTTTGACCTTTGGACATTGTGACATTTGGGTTATAAATATTATAATGCCCACTGGATTTTTAACATTTTGACATTACGCTCCTAGACGATTTTTACCTGTACAGCCCTCGTTCCACCCGAAATATCAACGGTGGGCACAACTTGCTTCGGCTTCAGGTAATTCACGAAACGGACCATTTCGGAGAAACTAGAATGTTCACTGTATGGAATGCCTGTGAAATAAAAATGGTACTCGCCATCTTAAAATGTCGACAGGTGTGTGTGAAGTCTTTCCCAAAGCCTGAAACATTCGCTCATTGACGTGAAATAGTTAATGATTTTTTTGCAAAACACAAATTTTATTTAGTTTTTACCAATTTTATCATACAATGCCCAAAAAGTTACACTTTCCACAGAAAACACTTAAGATTCTATGTCAATTAACTCAAAATCATGAGTTAACTCACCACGGTTTCAGGCTTTAGAAAAGGTTCGGATCAGGGGCGTGCATCTCATAATAAGCAAAGCTTACCATTTAACAAATACTTATCTACGCTAACGCGGACGAAGTCACGAACGATCACTAGTGTTAGTGTTCCTCACATCCAGTCGATTAAAAACAATGTTTATATATATTAGATACCTGCAAAGGCCGTTTAGTCGCAAATGGTCAAAATTGCGTTAGTCCAATTCGCGCATGGTCCAATTCGCAGCTAGTCCAATTTATGTTCAACGTAACGCTACATGAATAAGAAATCATTTTAATTTTATTTATTCGATTTATTATTTTTCTTTATTAATTTAGATAAATATTTTTTTAATTCTCATTTCATTAAATTTCATTCCACTAAATGACTTAAGAAAGAGTTATGTATGTACTAGATGTTTTAAAGAGTATCCCAAAATAAACAAATAAAGCGTCTAACGTTGAACCATCTGCGAATTGAAGTTTCCGTGAATTGGACCATCCGTGAATTGAACTTTCCGTGAATTGGGCCATCCGTGAATTGAACTTTCCGCTAATTGGATGTTTTTTAGGTCATCGGACGTTTTGCGAATTTAACCAACCGCGACTAAACGCATAAGGCCACTACCGTTTAATAAATTTCAAAACCAATCAATGCACGCCAATGAGTTTTAACATTTATTCCCTTCTAATTAATAATATTACTGATTTATAACTGATGTCATCTGAAAGTACATTACAGTTGATATGGACTTAAATGGTTAAGATTTTCTATCATAAAATTTTGTCTAAAGCATTGGCCGACCGGGCGTTCGCATGATTACAAACGTTTTTGTTTTTGCATTCGTAAACGAATTATAACGGCGATTTTAAAGTTAATTTTCTTTGCTCCAACTGAATGAATAGGTTTGATCTACAACGTGATATTTACAGTGAGCGCTACCTAACCGCTTATTGAATAAGTTGATAATGAGCTGCAAAGGAGTTTGTTTTTGTGCAAACGCTCGATTGGCCGATACTGTAGAATTGACAATGGCGAAAGGTTTATTTAAGTAGATATATATCAAACTGCTTACGGCAGTTCAGTGATACCCAGTACTTTTTTATTTTGGTTAGTGATAGTGGTAACAAAATGAACAAACTTATTAGGACATCGCAATTTGTATCCTTGAACATTTTTTTTTCACTATGGGGATAATTGGTGAACTCGACGTAATTCTATTGTTTGTTTTTTTATAGAAAAAAGGCGGCTGACGGACATACAGTCCACCTGATGGTAAGTGGCATAGATAGATTGACATCCGCGATACATGCCAACATCAGTCCAGAATGAGATACGTTGGCACGCCCCCGGACGCGCTGTCTACCTTTGCAGATTATAGAATGGATTGGAGTGGAGTAGAGTAGAGAGAGAGAGTAGGAGTAGAGTAGGAAAGACTTAGAGAATACAAAACCAAAAAAAATGGTTTTGTATTCTCTCGGTATACGTTCCCTGAGGCGATTCAAAACATTGATACCTACTGTTAGGAATGGGGGACCATATACTTAATTTTTAAAGTTGTAACGTGCGTAATCTCATAAGAGGGAGCTATTAGAGACCTGCAAGCACTTTATGCGGGTCAACTCATCCAGGGCCATAGAAACTAACAATTACGACCTGACTTTGACATACGCACGCTTAATAATAAAACGCCATAACTCTAAATTACAAAAGTGTGGGTAATGAAGTTTAATGTTTTCGATTAGATTACTATATTTTTTTAATTCGTTGAATTAATGCATGATTTTAATTATAATACTAATAAATTTAACTGTTTATAAACATCGATGCGAAGATAGTTTACAAAAATATTTACACTTTTTTTTTATTTAGTAGAAGCTGAACTCCTAAAAAAAAGCAATTGCATAAGTTTCAACAGGGAATGATATATATATATTACTATTATTATTATGAAATCTACGAGTTATCAAAGGTAATTAGTTATCGCTGTCACTACTGTTATTACTGAAGTTAACCATTTTAGTACTGAAATGACAATTAAAACATGTTAAAGGTAAAAAGAATCAACTTTTGTTATCTTTGTCTTTTAGGTTATTTTGACCACCATAAGAAAGATCTCATAGAGTAAACAGAATTTACCACTTTTTGATGGAAATTTTACTACTAACTACTTTTGCCTACTGCCACTAAATTTTGAATTAGGCCGGTTTATTATTAATCATGCGATATGTTATTAAACAAGTGAGAGATCCCACTGACCGTGTATAGTGACCATGTCTTTCTCTACGGCGGAGTTCTTGCCGTTCTCCCAGCCGCTCGGCTTGAACGCTACCACTTCGCTAAACGCGCCTTGCAAACTATCCAGGTAGCAGCGTAACTTCTAAAAAAATAATTTATTATGGCTTGTATTTAAACGTATTAAACAATTTTAAAAAAATACTAAATAGACATAGACTTCTTCCATGCGACATTGCTTCCAGCACACGAAAAATGCAGTCTTATGCTTTTATTTAATTATCACAAACCCTAAGCACTTTGAAGTCTAATAAACTATCACTATTTAACCACAGAACCCATAATATATAATTTTTACGTTAATTAAACAAAACTCAACCATCACTTCCCGAGTTCCTACCAAAAAGTCTAGAAAATGGTGTCGGGTTATAATCGAGTGATTGACTTTGCATGAATGTCCGCATAGTGGTTTAAGACCAGAGATCCTCATAACTGCAAGAGGAGACTTCTAACCTACAAAAGAACACAATATAGATCATGGATTCTCAACCTGGGGGTCGGCATAACACGAAGTTGGTCGAGAAAAATTAAGCACTTATGTACGAAAAACGTTTCATTAATATGTAAATTAACGATTTATAATCAAATGTTAAACAGTAAAAACCAAGGTTCGCTGATATATATCAGCGGATATATATATCATGATATAAATCCATTGATATTTATATTGATATATGATATAAATCAATTGATATTTATCGTCAAAACTAGAATTTAGGCAGATCCCACGCTTTTAAATTGTTATACTGACATAAATAAAAATTATGGTTACTGCCACTGCCTATGATCCAACACTAAACATTATAATTTAGTTGAATGTTGATTAAGTAGACTGATTTTATTAATCTCAAAGACAATTTTTTTGTTACTCTAATTATACTCTTATTTTTTGTTTTGTTTCATAATAAACAAAACAAAACAAGTATATTAATCAAAGACACATTAAAACCAGTTACAGAATGAAATTCGTGTCTTTTTTTATATACATGATATATATCAAATTTCGGATGTTTCGATATTTATTATAAATATCGGATTTTTACGAACCCTGGTAAAAACATAATTAGAATTTAATTATTGGTGAGGGGCTCGTGAGGTTATTTACTTTATCTTTGGCCCTTTCAGGGGTCGCCACACTAAAAAGGTTGAGAAACGATGATATAGACTAATATCGAAAGAACATTATGTAACTCATGTGTCAAATCCCTCATAGGAACTTCGCGCGTGCAGTTGAGAGGACTGCGGTGAAGTACTGAAGCTTCCGTCTTCCAACTGCTTGTAGTATCTTGTCATTAACCATTTACTTGTATCAGCCCAATAATTCAATGGGGGGATTTTGACCCATAATCACCACACAAGCCCAGTGCGGATTGGTGGAGACACATACTCCAGATTTTTTATTTATCGAACATGCGGGTCTCCTCACGATATTCTCCCTCACCGCAGAGCTAGTGATAATTTAAAAAATCCGTACTTATGTAGAAACGAATGTGAGAATGTGAGTAGTATACATACCCCTAGGCTATCACCGCTCTATAAATCAATTAACTGATGATTTTATGAGAATCTGTTCTGGGTCCGCGTGGATTATGGTCCGAGAATCGCTTATGACAACAAGCTTCTACATCTTCTACACTATCCTACACTGCAAAGAAACACAAACCGATCGTTGAAACATACCTCATGTGTCAGATCCCTCATAGGAACAACGTGCAGTTGACATGACTGCGGTGGTGAAGTACTGAAGCTTCTGCCTTCGACTGCTTGTAATATCTTGTCCTTTTCAGGGCACGCCCACACCGAGCAGCCCACATGACGCGCCATGCCTAGGAAGAACTTCTCTTTGCCTGGATAATTTTCAAAAAAACAATATCTAGGTTCAAACCTCCCTAATTTGATTAGTAAACTAGGAGGGGGAGCGTGAACCTTGCAATCCAACAGCCGCTGAACGCACTCGACTCGCCTCGTTACGCCTCTCACAGATGAGTACCTTGAAATATACTGCATTTCCCACTTTATCCTATTCCCTAATGTAATCGAATCCCCATCCCATCCTGTATCGTATCCCTCACCATTTCCGCAACCCTTTCTCCAAATTTATTTCCAAATCTCCAAAGGTAGGCATCCGGGGGCGTGCCAACGTTTCTCATTCTGGACTGATGTCTGCTGGAGTGTCGGCATGTATCGCGGAGGTCTATGGACGACAGTATCCACTTACCACCAAGTGGCCTGTATGATCGTCTAACAACTTCGTACGAAAAAAATCAATGTACGTAATTGTGTTGTTGTGACAATGGATAAATATATTTTCTTTCTTTTTATTATTAACCAAAAACGTATACCTAGAATTTGACATATTCATTACAATATCAGTTAGGTACATTGATATGTTATATAGAGATATTACAATGTCACAGTTACTTAACAATTTACCCGTTTTGTAAATCAATGCCAGTCTAGCGAAAGTTAATAGAAATAATAGTAATCTATGAAACGTGCAAGGATTTTGATGGCGGTTCTAACCCGTATAATTTACGAAGAATGCTGACCCATGGTGGTATTAAAAGAACTCTGCGCTCTCCCAACTAGGCGGATTATACCTACATAGCCGCCATTTTGATAATAAATCTTTGCTGTCCTTGTCTATTGTTGTCAATAAGTTCGGAGTTGTGAGTTCATATTGAAACGTTATCATATTTTACAAGTAAGTATTATTTTTTATCAATACACAAAGTTGCAAAGTATAGCGGTAAAATTAATAAAATAACATGTGAAATATGTTCTTGTAATATTACATAATATATTAAAATGTACGTATATTTTTTAAATATAATATCGCACTGGTTTCAAAAGTATTGATATTCTATTGATAAAGCAGAAACACAACAGTGTGAACGTCGCTATTAATAATTATTAGGTCGAATTTATATTATTAGATGTGTAAAGTGAAGTTTTATTATACAATGAAGTATAATAATTTTTTTTTTCCACTTGACTACATTTTTACGAAATTTGATAGGCGCGAAAACGTCAAAAGCGCCATCATACAGTGCGGCGAGTTTAGTAACGTTTTTTATTTCCTTCAGCTCGACCAGTTGTATCTTAGCTACCAAACACTAAAATATAATAATAATGCATAAAATTGAATTACACCAAGCAAAATAAATTACTGACAATTGACTATAATAACTTATTATGAGTCAATTGGAACAGGAACAATTTTCTTTTTCAAGACAAATAGGTGTAAACTATTGTCTTGAAAAAGGAATGAGGTTTTGATACATGATGTTTAGTATTATAGATGTTCTATATACTGGTAGTTGGTCTATGAGCGGTCGAGACTTGGGGAATTAGATGTTGTAAGTAATAAAATTTATTTAATTTAATCTTTCCCCTCTAGAGGTGTATTCATCATCCCAGCAAAAAATCCTAGCTTGACGGGTTAACGGACCAATTAATTACTTGTGCCATTGCGGAAATTTGAGCGTTCTTTTTAGCCACGGGTCAGTTAAGCCGTGGGTTAAGAAACAGTGGGTAAAAAGAACTAGTTAGATGAACCTTAGTTAATCTGTGGGTCGGAAACGCAATGCATCTTACCAATAGTATATGTTCCGCAGACTATGAGTACAGATGAGAACTTCTTCCTGGCTTTCTCCAAGTTGACTTTCTTTTGGTGTAAAAGGTGTACTGCCATTTCTAAACTTTGTTCTTGTGTTGGGAAGTCATAGCGCGGGTTACAATATCTGTAAACAAATAATTTTCAGGAATTTTAATGTACATCTTTAAATGTACCACGTTGAGCTAAGACATTTCCTTGCAAATACGAGGAAATATAAGTTATAATTATTAATGGGTAATTTTCGGTTCTTTTTTCCAAGCAATGAAAATTTTGGAAAAATATTACAATATTGAAAAATAATGGAATTTTATTTCCTTTCTCTTAGTAAATTTTGTGTCATTTTAATGTCGGAATTTTATTATATATTAAGAAGACAGATAATTCTTTCAAAATTAAAAAAAAAAATGCCTTTTATGTCAATTGTCTAAATTATTTTAAATATTAAGTATCGAAAAATTACCTAAAATTACCCGTCACTAGTTATAATTCATGATTTAGCACAGTATGGATTGAAATACATAAATTCATATATTTTACCACATATTAAAGAATATTGTTTTACCCTTGTTCCCAATTACCCCAATTGACATCATATAATTAAAATATTCCATCGCATCCCATTCTCTCCTGTTCCTAGAGACTATATTTACTCCCCAACCCTCAAGGAAGGATGGGATGAGATAGAACTCCTCATCTTGTTATATGCGCTATTCTACATTCTTCTCAACACTTTCTCCACATCCATTCCTAATCTCGAAAGTTAGGCGACGTTTTCTTGGGCGCGCCAACGTTTGTCATTCTGAATTAATGTTGACATATATATGGATGGATGACAGTATCCATTTACCATCAGATCGATTGTTTGCTCGTCTGCCACCTTCTATAAAAAAATAAAACTTACGTAGTATCAAGATATATGGTGTGAATGTCTGCATTCCAGAATATGGGATACGATTCCATTATAGGTGTTGCTCTAAAATCCCCCGTATGCAGTATTGTTTTGCCATTTGGTAGTGTGAATACCAACATTACTGCACCTGGACAACTGAGAGAACAAAGTGAGAGAAAATTACAGTTATTTCAATATACCTCTATATTGAAATAACTGTAATTTTCTTGTAACTGTAATTGGCTAGAGATTGCCTCCAGACATTAAGCTCGCCCTTTGTAAAATTAAGTGCAATAAAGTTTTGTAAATAAAAAAAATAAAATTACGTAGAAAATATTTTAGAACCACAGTAGTATTTAGTATGGGAATACTAAACATAATAATAAACTGTTCATATTATCAATCAGTTTCAATTTTTAATAGCAGTATCTTTCTCTAGATTTAGAGGTTTTTATATAGGGTCGGGGAAAAAGTTTCTTCGTATTTTATATACAAATTCAAGATATTTTTTTTAAAAGTTTAATTACATTTAATTATAATATATATGTGCGGTTTTGTTCTATAACTTGTTGCGATCTTGTAGGCAGTGACATGATCGCGTTGCTGTAGAAATTTTGGGATTTTTGGTCAAAAAATTGCGACAAGTAGTTTTGACAGTCTTCTCTTGATGTTAACCTTACACTACCTAAAAAATTCTGAAGAGATCGAAACAAGTGGAAATCTGAGGGCGCAAAGTCTGAGGGCTATATGGTGGGTGCATCAACACTTCCCAACCAAGCTCTCTCAATTTTTGCTGAGTGGCCAAAGATGTGTGTGGTCTGGCGTTATCATTATGAAAGACTACACCCTTTCTGTTGATCAATTCCGGGCGTTTTTTCTCAATTTCTTGCTTTAGTCTCATCAGCTGTTGGCAGTAGAGATCCGAATCAATGGTTTTGCCCGGCGGTAAAAGCTCATAATGAACGATGCTCTTCCAATCCCACCATACACACAACATCACCTTATTGCGCGTTAATCCGGGTTTCGCCACAGTCTGTGGAGCTTGCCGCACTTAGACCATTATCTTTTCCACACGTTCTTATCGGAAGTGATCCACTTCTCGTCACCAGTGATCAATCTTTTCAAAAATGGTTCGGTTTCATTGCGTTTTAATAGAGAATCGCAAACGAGTACACGGTTGATTAGGTTTCTTTCAGTGAGCTCGTGTGGTATCCAAATATCGAGCTTTTTTGTGAATCCATACTTTTTCAAATGAGTCAAAACTGTTTTGTGGTCAATGCCCAGTTCATCAGCAATGTCGTAACTACTTGTATGCCGATCTTGCTGCACTTTTTCACAAATGGCATCAACTTTATCGGTAACAGGGCGACCGGAGCGAACTGAATCTTTAACATTAAGATTTCCTGACTGAAAACGCTTAAACCAACTTTGTGCTACTCTTACTGACACTGAATTAGGTTCATAAACGGCACAATTTTTTTTCGCGGCTTGTGTCGCAATTTTCCCTTTTTTGTAATAAAACTTTAAAATGTATCGAATTTCTTCGTTATATTTACTCATTTTCTTGGACAGAAAAACAATTGAAAAATGGCAGGAAATATTTCTTTTTTTATGTTACCTTTTTAATGGTATCATAACCAGCCAGATACAAAAAGTTCAATCAAAGATATTGGATCACAACTTCATACATACAAAATACGAAAAGACTTTCGCCCCGACCTATTATAATTAGCGGTGCCAGCGACTTCGTTCGCGTGAACTTTAGAGTGATTTGATTCCCGTGGGAACTCTGTAACGGATCGGGATAAAATGTACTCGAAATGTTAACCCGGCACATAAGCGATAACTATGCCCCTAGTGTCAGTAAAATACGTCCAGTATATTTCGCGTGATGCACAGCGTCGGACTGGACATATAGTCGAGGTGGCGTTTGCCAGCCGGACCCCAGCCTGCGCGGGGCCCCCCACGGGCCTGGCTTGCGGGACTTGCCGCAAGCCAGGCGGTAGGTAGGATAGGAGGACCGCGCAGGCTAGGTCCCAGCTCTTGCAACCTAAATGTAAACTAGATCAGATAGTTCGTTCATACAATTAGAGAGAAATGAAATAGATATTTTCCGATAGTATCCCATTTACCATTATCCAGTCTCGGGCCCCGGGCGGAGCCACCCGGGCCCTTCCGGCCCAGTCCGACCCTGGTGATGCACGTTCAGACAGACAGACAAAAATTCAAAAAAATGTTGTTTAGGGCTCTATATCATTTGTATTTACTATTGCAATCACTTTTTTCAAAACATGTTTCATATTCAGACACGGCTCTGTTACGATTTTATTATACTCGTATGTATAGACTACAAATTAAAGAACTTTCTTTGGGCAGGTTGCTTTTACTCTGTTGAAGACCTAAATTGATTAAGTAAAAATTTGACTTTTTTTATCAATTTTTTAGTTTTTAAACTATGATGACATTTATGACAGATTTCGATTAAATTTTATTATTGTTACAATGAATAAATGAAAAATAATAAACACCATGAAGGATGCTGAAATTCAAATAATATCTAATAATTAGGTACGTATTTGATTAAGCATTTGTGATGTCTCCTCAAAATAAACCAGTTCACCAAGTTGGTGTACGAATAATCGGCTGTACTTAAAACCGTTACCAAAAATGGTTGAGATTAATAAAAAATATTCTTGGGATTTTGCGAGTTTGGGTGCACACTACAATCCCACAGCCGCATTCGACTAGCCACATTACCCCGCACTCACTAAAGTAAATGTAACACTATTATAAAATGTACTGCATATTTACCCCTATCCTATTCATCCAATGTCCGTGTTTCAGTAGTGTATCGTGTTTAATTCCCATCCCATCCCATCGGATATTCCCCTTTTCCAAAACCTTTATCTAAATCTAGATAATAATACTTATTTGTTCAAATCACTATATCACTATGACCCCATGTATCGCGGATGTCCACGGGCGATAGTATTCACTTACCACCAGACTGTCTGTTCTTTTACCGCCTAGTTTCTGTAAAAAAGACAAGTAAAGGCTAATTGAGACTTAAATTGGCTTGTAAAGTATGACTCACTGATTAGCGTCCACGGTCGTGATCTCAACACCATCCAGTCGTATTGTTTCGTCTATATTTATCACTTGAATGTACTTGGGGTTCACCCCTAACCGTGATATACATAGGTCAGCTAAAAATATAATCACATGCCAGTTAAATTAACTATATGATTGATCTTAACTGCACAAATAAGTATAACGTTAAAGTTAATAATAAATTAAGTATAACGTGGCCAATGTACATTGGTTTGGCAAATTACATGGGCCAAACCACGTGTGGTTTGGCCCAGTTTTAGATTAACAACACCCCATCTCTTCCGTGGGTGTCGTAAAAGACGTCTTACAGATAAAAAAAGCCGCTACCACAAGTCCGGAGGAACTACAACACTTCTAGAAGACTGTACTCGCAATCCGCCGACTGCGTGACGTTTTAAGGCTCTACATCTCTCATGCACTAGACAATGTACAATCAACATCAATAGAAACTGATCAAACACTTGTCTTAAAACAATATATACAAGAACGTCAAAAGAAACTGATCATGGAAAATTTTCATTAGAGCTGAATTCTTAAATTAGTCACAAATAAATGATCAATCAACATGTAGTTAATTGTACCGTTGAATAAGACAGAAATAAATGATTGGATGGGAATCTCTTAAGCAAATTCATGTAACGATATTTGAATTCGCTGATCAGTCAGGTGCCAAAATAAACAATGAGATATTGTTTAGAGTTTACCTTGCGGTAGCAAAATATTAGCTCCGTGGTTCCAAACATAACTGAGGTACTGAATCAATATTACGAGTCCCAATAACAATCTGTATATTATACTATGATGGATAACCATTTTATTAAAATATTCTTAAAATATAGACCTTCCTTTTAAAACAAAAATACTAGTCACTATAGTCGATCACTATAGTCACATTATATTTATTCAATAAATGAAATTGTGCATCAATATGGAGAAAACGGATTCACTCCAGTTAGAAATATATTTACATAACAAACTGTTATTAATTAACAGTATACAACGTCTATCGACAAATATTGACATCTACGTGAATCTGGACTGCGATCGTCGTGCGGCACGAATTTCATTTTTGTTAAATAAATGTTAATCAAAAAAAATTCAAAGATTTTTAGTTTTTTAACCCATTTTGTCAAACAGTTTTTATTGTAATAACAATCATTTATTTTTATTTAAAACTATTTATGTTATTATGGGTATATAAAAATACATAATATCGAGTTTTCACCATGAGTACCTCTACTACGCTACTACGACAGAGTTCCTCACCATCCCAATGCCCTAGTAGTTGACAGCCTAACATATGTCCCCGATAGGAATGACCCTCCCCGTTGCCATCGTCGTCCTGGGGATAGACACCAGACGACGCCGACGACCCAATTACTGCTGCCAATGCGGTTCTTACACTACACTCACAGACGACACATATACACCGTCCCCGCCGGCAGAGACGAGGACGTCACCCTCGCTACACAGTGAACACACATCGGCCTTCAGCCAACGCTTTTACCAGGTATCGGCACATGCCTGGGCGCTTCTCATCGACTCACGATTCCGCGGTACCCCCCCCCCCCCCTCACCCCCAAAGCAACGCCCTAAGCCGAGGTTCGTTCGTTTCACTCTTTGCTCCTGGCTGAGCGCCTTCTGCATTCGCCTTAAACTATATATCCGGTGACTCTTAAAAGGCCATTAGGGCCACAAGAATTTAGCCATTCCGAAAAAAGAAAAAAAAAACAGAGATGTGTTTAAGATTTCTACACAAGCCACATATTCCTGAAATATGTTGATTTCTGTCTTGTATGGCTCATCATTACACAATCTATAATTTATAACATAGCAAGTCAGAAATATAATATTTGATTAGTTACTTTAAAACAATATTTCATCTTTTATTTTCGACATGATATTACTGTATTTTAGGTGTCAATAAAAAGTTTCTCATTGCATCAACAGATCGTAACTAAACTATGTAATTTAAACAATATTTCAATATTTAATTTGGCATATGCTTGACCAGCGATTTGCAATGTTTTTCCATAATTTGATATTTCTGACACAATAAACAGACTATTTATAATGAAGTATGGATTGATCATTTTCTTTTCGTCTGCCATTTGTTAGATATTACATAAAATATTTAAATTTGCCAACTTATTTCTGATTAACAAATGAATTGTTATAATGATAATTTTCAAATATCAGTTCAATCTGATGTAAAACACATTCATATAGACTGTTTTCGATCGCCAATTTTTGACGCCGACTGTACATAAAGAGGCCCGTGTGCAGCGGTGGATGGAAAAAATACTGGTTACGGATTTTTCATTTATCACTAACTCGGTTAAGGATAACTCGTAAGGAATCCCGCGTATCTGATAATAAATATCTGAAGCATGTATGATATTTCTCAATTCACAATGGGCACAGGTGGTGAATTATGCCCTGAAAACTGGTATTTATTTCAAAGGAAGGTCTGTAACCTACAGTGAGAAATTATAAGTTAAAGCGAGGTAAAAAGTACATAGTAGATGAAAAAAGTATGTATATAGACGAAGGTCTCACCAGTAATTTTAGAACAAAACAACAATTTGTTGAAATTTTTCTTCAAGCCTGCATAATGATCGGAATGGAAATGAGTGAGGAAGTAATGCTTCACATTTGGTATATCTCCATAAGAGAATGCGTCCACTGCGAAATGTGTTCCTGCAAAGAAAATATAACTGTATTCAAAGTTTAGGCGTACGGGGTATACAGGGTTAAATAAAAAATACCAGCACCCTCTTAACACTGATTTCTAACATTTCTTCTACGACTTTTCTGAACTTGACATATTCCCCGAAAAGTTGACTTTGTTACTCTGTAGTACAATACAATTATCTAAAGAATATCTCCAATTTTATCGGAGCAGTTCGGAAGTGTAACAAATTATGCAAAGTAAACTGGCGAGCAATAAAATTAGGCCACGCATAAAAAATAAGTCACGCACAACATTCATTAATTTTTCTAATTTAATTTCAATTAAAAATTAAGATCACTAGTTCATAATGTTTACCGAAGGTGTAGGGGAACCCTTGGTTAACCATAAACAGTTATAATAAAGCTGTCAAACGTAATGTAAAAAACAATCTCAAGTACCCTCATCATTGGCGTATGGGGTTTAATGTTACATCGAGTAGTAACACTAAGAATTCCTTTGTTTTCGTGTCGGTTTGAGTATTGTGGTGCCTTCCATTTAATTTTGGTCATTTAAAATGGATCTTCCAGAAGCACAAGTCCGAATCGTTACTTTGTTAGAAACTGGAATGAGTCAGCGAAATGTCGCACGTACGTGTGAAGTGAGTCGTTTAACTGTCCAATATGTCTATAAAAGATATGTGGAGACAGGTGGCTACATCAGAAGACCGGGATCAGGTCGCAGAAGGAAAACGTTGGAACGAGATGATCGATTTATTGCATTAGCGAGTTTAAGAAATCGTCATTGCTCGGTTGTTGACGTGCAGCATATGCTGCGAATTGTCCGAAACGTTGATGTTAGCGAATAGACAGTAAGAAGGCTTAAAGAACGTAATTTAAAATCATATAAATCAGCAAGTGGCCCTAAACTCACCCCAGCTCACAGAGCTGTAAGACTACATGATCACCGACAGTCAACAAGACAAAACATGTCAACAAACATTGTTCTATTTTTAATACTACTGAAACTACTGAATACTACTGAAATATATACAGCATTTCCACTCCTAAATCTCCAAAGGCAGCACATCTCAGGACATTGCGAAGTTTGTCAATCTGGACTGATGTAGGCATCTATCGCAGATATTCATGGGCGACAAAATTCACTTACAATCAAGCAAACATTTTGCTCGCAAGTTGAAATACAAGGGGTTAAATCTCTAAAGAATGGTATAATCAGTTACGCTTGAATTATTATAATACCAGCGAGCCATCGTGACTTTGCTCAAGTGGCAACCAAAACATAGCCCATGTCCAACTGCATTAGTTCAGCTTTTTAAAAGTGAAATATTTTTTAAAATTGGTCCAGCTTTAGAATTTATCTCATACACATAAGTAATAATAATAAGCAAATAAATAAAGAAATAATTATGTCTCTATATTATTAGAATAGTTTTTTTGAGGGGGAGAGTGTACGTTGCAATCCAGCTGGGAGCGCTCAACTGGCCATGTTACCCCTCTCTCACAGAAGACTACCTTGAAATGTACTGCGTTTCCCATCTTATTTCCCTAATGTAAGTACGTGTTTCGGTAGTAAGTGAGATGTGCCAGAGCCCATTCCCATCCTATCCCTCCCTATTTTCCCCAACCCTTTCTCCAAATCCATCGCTATATCTCCAAAGGTAGGCAACGCATCCGGGGGCGTGCCAACGTTTGTCATTTTGGACTAATGTTGGCATGTATCGCGGATGTCTATGGGCGACAGTATCCACTTACCATCAGGTGGACTGTATGCTCATCTGCCGCCTTCGTACATAAAAAAAAATACATTTTCTAAAACTAAATTTTTCTTTTATTTTTTTTCTATTTCTTTACTCCCCTACCACTTAATTTCCTTCATAGCCTAAGGGTTGATTGGGATAGTAATGTAAATAAAATAAATCCAAAAATTAAATACATAAATCCAAAAGTTGTAAACATTTAACCAAACGTTTCCAAAAACAATACGTCTAATTACCTGCGACGATCTTATAGTGTGGAATAGGTTTTGATGAAAGGCTGGTTTTCAACTTGGGTTTGGCTGGTATACTAAATTGCAAGATATCTAAGTTCTTTCGCGGCGAGTATGAGCTAAAACTATCATTCTTCCCTGGTGATGGGAATCGCGGTGCGTCCGAATTTGAAGCCTTAATATCTTGCTTAGAAACATGATCTCTCCTAGTCGAGGTATTAATTCTAGCCGACCTAGGCGATACTTCATTGTCCTTTCTTGTACTTTTATATGTCCTGCCACGATCACATTTGACATCAGTGATACCAGAATTCTTGCTCATATCATGTGCGTCATCACGAGCTATATTCTTACAATTTTTACAGGAATCATTTATCGACGATTCTGGACGTTGAGACAAAGAATTGGAAACATTGCCTTTAGAAAGATAATCGACAATGGATTTCTGCTTTAAATTATCACTGCAAATAGACCTGTTCTTTAATGATTTTCTCTTATCACTTCTTCTAATTTGACTTCTATCTAAAAAAAATCTCTTCACTGATTTATAATTTGGTGCTTGGACAATGACATAAGAAAGTTTCTTAATGGCATCTGTATTTAAAATTAGAACTTTTGAGTTTTCTGTGGCATCCGCAGTTGACAGTTTTTTCTTTTTAATTTCTAAATGTACAGCTACAGCAGACCTCTTTGATGGACTAGTTAAAATTGTTTTGTTCGTTTCCTCGTCACTATCTATAGATATAGATAAATGTGGCTTTTCAACTAATTCACAGTCTACAGTTATATTGTTATTGTTCTGACAAACTGAAACTTTCCTTAAATTATTATCCTTTGCACTTACATTTACAGAGTCACAGTTAATTATGCCAAATGATAATGAAATTAGAGCTTCTTCTGGATTATAAGAAACTGTTCTCTCACTGGTTACATCTAATTCATTGTTATTTAACTGTGATGCTGAAGAAACTGTTATAATAGATTGACTATTCTTAACACTCTCTTTAAGATTGACATTGTTTTCATTCGATAGATCTATTTCATTAAAATTAAATGGAGTTGACTCAGCCTTATTATTTACAGTACACAAATCTCCTATAGTTGAAAAGACCACAGCATCTATAGAATGAATATCTAAATCTTTGTTGCAATATTTTATAGAATCTTTATCTTTATCTTTACATACATTTTGAAAATTTGGAGAGTTTTCTTTATTTTTTTTCACCACGGTTTCTTTAAATAATATCTGAAATAAAAAAATCAATCTGTATTTTATATCCAAAACAAAATTCTTTTTTTTTTTAAATTAAATAAAAAATTAAAACCAGAGCATATGTAAACATATAAAACAATCGGATATACAATGAAGTACCTACTAAATTGTTAAAACAAAATAAAAGACCGTGATTAAATTGGATAGGTACAACTTTTTATTTACCAAATATTTCCTACAATCTAAACAGCAAATGGAGCCTATATTACTGCTTTACATTTTATAAGATTTGTAAGCAAAACAGTCCTAATTCTATAGAATTGAACAAAAGATAACATTATAAATCCCCATCATCTCACTCACCCTAACACAAAAATAAGAAGTAAGTTTGTATGTAGTTCAGCTCCTATTGGGCCCATCTCCTGGGTAATAATGAGGTAAATTCACAAAACTATAAATATGTTCCTTCAGGAATGAGTGTACAGTACGAGTAACATGTGACTTAAAGTACAGTCAAAGCTCCTTATTCGCGGGGGTTACGTTCCGTAAATACGCCGCGATTAAGGAAACCGTGAATAGGAAATGGGAAAATGTATGGTATTATAACAGATATGTTCCAAATTTACGAAATTACAAATCAATAATGATAAAAATACTCTTAATTAAAGTTTCATAAAAAAAATATCATAGAATTAAATGGATCTGAGAGGTGGAGGGTGGCAGCCCATTGATGTACTAAATCTCGACTTCGGGCGAGCTTTTGATAAGGTCCCACATAAATGCTCACTATGGAAGCTTGAACACCTTGGTATAAGAGGAAAGCTGTTAAAGTGGTTAGAGAATTACCTTACGGGCAGAACTTTCCAGGTAAGGTTTGGAGTTCACTATTTATCAGAAAAAAGTGTTCTCAGCGGCGTACCACATGGTACTGTA
The DNA here is from genome assembly GCA_914767545.1 of Sesia apiformis. NCBI lineage: Eukaryota > Metazoa > Arthropoda > Insecta > Lepidoptera > Sesiidae > Sesia > Sesia apiformis. The sequence goes on from OU611968.1 coordinate 7,217,921, forward strand.
ATATCACCTGGGTTGTTTAGCATCTTTATCACTGACTTGTGTTCTCTTATCGAATCTGTACAATGGGGAATGCTCTGAAGAATTGTTCAATATACTTCCCACCTCGGGTTTCTACAACCGCACCTCCCGTCACAGAAGTGCGGTCCATCCGCATTTCCTAGATACGGAAGTGTCGCGTACTGTTCGGTCCAAAAATTATTTTATATCGCGAACCCGTAGGCTGTGGAACGAACTGCCTCAAGAGGTCTTCCCATTAAACTACGACATGGGGTTCTTCAAGAAAGCTGTGAATAGGATTTTGCAAGGTCGGCGGCGCGCCCGCATACCCCCTGGTGTTGCAGGTGTCCATGGGCGGCGGTAACACTTACCATCACGTGAGACCGCTTGCTCGTCCGCCCTCTTCTCTATAAAAAAAAAAAATCAGAAGTGTGTCTGTTTGCAGATGATGTGAAATACTTCGGAAATCCACTAATTAGTTCTGATACTTGGAGAGCGGACCTAGAATGCATTCAGGAGTGGACAAAAGAATGGATAATTAAAGTTAATCCATCAAAATGTACAGTGCTCTACACTGGCCGCAGCATTCCCCAGGAAGAATATAAAATTGGTGATTTTCCAATTAGTAATATAAAATCTCAAAAAGTCCTTGGGGTAATAATGAAGTGAATTTAAAATGGGCTGAACATATAGATGGAATAGTCAAAAGAGAAAATTCATATCTTTACGCCGCGCCGTTAGAAGATCATTCCAACATATCAGAAAAAAAAAACGCCGTTAGAAGATCATTCCAACATATCAGACGAGCCACATTTCTAAAAAAATACAAAACATATAAGAAACCCATTTCAAATGTGGAATCCCTACTTTATTAAGGACATTGATTTGCTTGAAAGTGTTCAAAGAAAGGCAATCAACTCCCGCACTGTCTACACGAAAAAACATATGAAGAGAGGCTCCAAATACTTAATCTCCCAAAATTACAACAACGCGGTGTGCAAAGCGATTTCTTTTTATGGACGATGGCGGCTGACGAGCATACAGTCCACCTGGTGGTAAGTGGATACTGTCGCCCATAGACATCCGCGATACATGCCAACATTAGTCCAAAATGACAAACGTTGGCTTTGGAGATATAGGCATGGATTTGGAGAAAGGGTTGGAAAAATGGGGAGGGATAGGATGGGGATGGGCTGTGGTACATCCCACTCACTACCGAAACACGTACGTACATTAGGGAAATAAGATAAAGAGGTAAATGCAGTACATTTCGAGGTAGTCTTCTTTGAGAGAGGGATAAGGTGGCCAGTCGAGCGCGCCCAGCGACTGCTGGATTGCACCGTGCACTCTCCCCGTGACAAAAGATATAGTAAATTCTCCCCCTGAGTTAATAGAGATATATAAAATCCTAACATAGAAATACTGTGGAGACTTACATAACATGTTCAACTAAACAAACAGCTAAGAAAGACACTGTAATAATCTAAACACTGGCCAATACAAAAGCGGGCCAAAATATAATCAGTAACAGCGTTGTGGATATATGGAATAAGTTACCACCAGAAATCATTGAATCGCCAACTAACCGCCACTAAACAGTTTCAAAAACAGTCTTGACAATAGGTTTCCGGGAGAAGAGATTTTTTTTTATATACACAAAAGGCGGCGGACGAGCATACAGTCCACCTGATGGTGAGTGGATACTGTAGCCCATGAACATCCGCGACACATGCCAACTTCTGTCCAGAAGGACAAACATTGGCATGCTCCCGGATGTCTACCTTTGCGGATTAAGGAATGGATTGGGAGAAAAGGTTCAGAAAATGGCAAGGGATAGAATGGGATAGGAATGGGCTCTGGCATATATCACTCACTACTGAAACACGTACGTACTCGTACTTTGGGTAAATACGATAAAGTAGAAAATGCAGTACATTTTAAGATAGTCTTCTGTGAGAGAGGGTAACGTGGCCAGTCGAGTGCGCCCAGCAGCTGTGGGAAGGCAACGTACACTCTCTCCTACCATGATAATAAGTTATGCCAAAACTATGATAAAATGGATCTTGTAATCAAAAATAAATGAATTATTATATAATAGTATAAAACTAGTAATACCTACTAACACAAGATATACTACCATACCAGCAGTAATTCTGCTCGCCAATTACACAAAAAAAAGCATTTTTTTTTTCCTTTTCCTTCAAAAATATTGGATTACATGTCCAATTTAAGCATTTGAATGTCGTAGTTTCAGTTTTCGTGTCCTTGACCACATTCAGAACCGAAGATGTTTTAAAAGGGCACACTCCTATGAGGTGTCCAAATTTCCAAAATCCTGAGTATTGTGTAACTAGAAATTTATAAGGTTCCACGTTAAACCTGCAACCGTACCCATACACGTATGGAGGTAAGTTGAAGTTAATTATCAGTCTTAAGCAGTGGCTTAAAGTATTTAGTTCTTTTTCTTGCTTCGCAACTTTTAAACAATGTTGTAATTCAGTCTGATATTTGGCAGTGGGTTAATCATTTTTCCTTTTCAAAAGAAGGCTGTTGTCAATAGATGGTAGATCCTAGAGATCATTAGCCATTCTTAGTCCTTCACTCATCAAAGAACAATGGTTTTTATCAAAAACAAAGCAGTGCTTGTATTTGATGACACTCGAAGGCGGCATCAATAGGTGGCATTAAGTCAAAGGGCGATTGCATTTTTAATAATGTAGTACATCGTAAGTAGATCGGAAGCAACGGAAGAAGGATTGGAACAACAGAACAGAATTCTGCAAGGACCGCAAGTCCCCTGGTGTTTGCAGATGTCAATGGGCGGTGGTGACCACTTATCATAATGTGGCCTGCCCACTCGCCTGCCATCTATACTATAAAAAATAATGCTGTGTTTATTTATCTCAAAAATCAAAATGTGTACATAGCAAGAATAAATTTGAGATAATTTCGATTACTGAATAATGAAATTCTTATCAGTGTCACAATAAGAATGTTATCTTGGACACAATTATTTTCCCCACAAATGTTGAAACTGTGAATTGCAAAATGATGAATAAGGAGCATTGACTGTATTGCATTAATGCTATACAGTATTTGTTTTGTTAATGCTAACTGTATTTGTTAATTACAGTTGGCCAATGATAATGTTGAGCACTTCAAAGTTGAGTTTCAATTTGACATCTATAAAACATACGGGTGATTTTGGCTTGCAAATCTAACTATCAATCCCTCCCCATTTTCCCAACCATTCCTCTATCAAATGTATCAAATTCCTACATGTTCAAATATAGGCAGGAATGCATCCAAGGTGTGCCAAAGTTTGTCATTGTGGACTAAAGTTGGTATGTACCATGGATGTCCATGGGTGACAGTATCTACTTTACACCAGGTGGACTATATCAACGTCCACCGCCTTCTTAATATAAAAAAAAAACTATTTATATTTGGAACTTTACCACTGTCTGCCCTTTTAAATAAATCAAACATAAAGTTGATCAACATTTTCATGGGCTCATGTGTGTTGCAAGGAAATGATAGCTAAATTCCAAAAGGTAAAGACATGGAATTTGCAATTATCACTAAACAATTATTACAACTCATTCGAGAGAAACATTTAAAACAATTTATATCCTAATATCTTAATGTTGAATACATTTTGTATACTGACATTACATAAACTTGTCTTCATTTTTGATAGACCAGGGTTCCTCGTCAGTGACAGAGAGTGGCGACTGAGTATAGAATTCTGTGAAGGAAAAAACAAAATATTGCTATTCTCATGGGTTAAATAGTTGTTAATATTGTAAGAACTAGGTATTGTAATTATTATCAGAATAAGCAATAGTCCTTTAGCAGCCGATGAGCTGCTGAGATGACTGACACCCTCGCGGGTGTGTAATGTGGGTAGATAAAGAAAAATTTACTATAACAAAGTATTTTAATTTAACAACAAAGTTAACAATTTTAACAAATTTAACAAAGTTTTTCACTTATTTCTAACAGCACAAATTAAGTGTCTCCTCTCTTGATCATATGGCTATTGAGCCATAGGCACTTAAATATAAGCATTAATTAATGAAATAGTTAAATCTAAAATAGATTTTGCTTTACATGAACAGGTAAAATTCCAAAATTCAAGCAATATTAGGGCTCTGTCAGACGATGCGACCTGGGTGGCGCGACCTGGGTGGCGCGACCTGGGTGGCGCCACCTGGGTCGCGCGACTCAGGTTGTCGCCACTTGAGGCGCGACCAGGGTCGCGCCACTAACGGCTCCAAGGCTTTAGTTAAAAAATGGAAACCGAAGAGTTAGCAGCTATAACCTACTTTCACCTACGTAACCGGGAAAAAAGTAAAAAGAAACGGTTTTGGGTGCATCCCTTATTAAGAAAGATAAAGGATAACAGTTTCTTCTATTCATTGTATCCTCAACTCAGACAAAATCCTGATAAATTTTTAAATTTTCTTCGAATGTCCTCTTCATCATTCGATAAATTACTCGCCATACTAAGAAACTCTGGCCCGTAGTGACACCACCATGCAAGCAGCAATTACACCAAATGAAAAATTAGTCATCACGCTAAGGTAAGTGAATGTAATTTTCTTTTATTATTAAACAAATAGAGTAATGTTCTAAACAAATACAATAAGAAATATGCTTAGAGAATATATAAAAACAAAATATTTAATTAAAAAATTGTGGAACATTATATAAACATATATGCACACTTATATATTTTGATTCAGCTAACTAAAGTCTATTTTCCGCCAAACAGTTCCAAATCGGACAATGGACTCGTAACAGCTGAGGAGTTCGAGTAAGGTGAATGATTATCGGTTTCACACCTGTTCTTCATGGCTTGAAGGGTACTGAAAAGATGCACTGGGATGGTTAGCTGTGGATAATAATTGTGTATAAACTGCTGTCCCACTATTGGAAGAGTTGGTCCGGCAGAATTGATGCTGAGGAGCGTGTGCAGTAGTATTGATTTTTCCATAAAATTGTAACTCACTGTCCAATAAATCCATGAGCTTCCGTTTTACTCCAAATCTAGCAAATTCTGGTATTTCTTTCAATGGATTTAACAAGACAGTAGAAAAATCCTGTCGCAATCATTTTCTGCCTGACTTTCTCGTTCTTGTCTACTTTGAACACTCTTCTCTATGATACTTACTAATCTTTCGCCCACAGGATCTTGTTTTTTTTTCTTTTTGAAATTGGAGAAGTTGATCTCTGTAGTGGGGGTGAAAATGCTGGAGACAAATGTTCATCCTTGTCTGCCAATGAGTTGGGGAGAGGTTGGGTTCCAACAATGTCTCCAAAAATGATAATTGCTTAAAATAAACGTTTATTGGTCGTTTTCTTGAACTGCTTCCAGACTTAGCTTGTTTTTGCAATCTCGCCTCTCTTGCATAACTATCCCGAAGGCTTTTTCAGGCGTTGTAGTTGCAGTCCTGTAACAAATATAAAACACCAAAAACTTCAATTATACAATATTAAAACACACTAACAAACTAAATTAATATCAAAGACCTTTTCATTTATATTTATTTTATTCATTTTTCCTTTCAGATATTTGGGGATGGTTGCAGCCTTATGGATTTGCACTATTCTTTTGCTTTGGGACGTTCAACGGTTGGCGGAATAGTGAAAGAAGTTTGTCAAGCATTACGGATTCACTTGAAAGAGAGTGCTATACCTCAACCTACAGAACAAAATTGGTTGACGATCAGTCAAACTTTTGAGCGTAGAGCAAACTTTCCTCACTGCATAGGCGCAATTGATGGCAAACACATCAGGATAATTCAACGGAAAGAAAGCGGCTCTCTTTACTTCAGTTACAAAAAATATTTTTCATTTATATTGTTAGCAGTTTGTGATGCGGATTACTGTTTTACATATATTGATGTAGGGTTCTATGGAAAATCAAGCGATTCATCTATTTTCAAGCAGTCCCCATTTTATAAAGGAAGGATTGAACACAATTTAAAAATCCCTGCTCCTTCTCAAATAACGAGTCTCTGTTGTACCATTCGTATTTGTTGGAGATGAAGCCTTCGGTCTTTCAGAAAATGTGTCAAGGCCATACGGCAGAAAATTTCTCTCAATGAATAAAGTTTTTAACTATTGTTTATCTAGAGCCCGTTGGTATATTGAGTGCAGTATTGGTATACTTGCCAATAAATGGAGAATACTTCATCGCCCACTCAATGTTGAAATTAATTTGGCTATAGATATTGTGAAAGCCTGCTGTCTTTTGCATAATTTTGTGTGAAAACGGGATGGTTACAACTTTGAAGATACACTTACAACACCAGATCTTCAAAATCTGGATCGAGACAATGCGAGCAGAGGAAATCATCGAGCGTTGGAAGTTAGAGATAAATTTGCTAGTTATTTTGTAAGCAGAGAGGGAGAACTCTACTGGCTTTAATTAAATATTGTATTATATTTAAATAGTATTAGGTTTTTAAATAGTTATTGCACAACATGATGTTAATGTATAATACTTTTTACTCTAATATACTTTTATTATTGCCAAGTGTCTCTACAATAATTTAATTACTGAAGAAATTGTAATGTCGTACTTACCGAATTCCCTTTTCTCCTGAACTGTTGAATCTTCTTTTCCAATAAATGCATTCACAATATCTTCCCAAGCGTTCTTCTTTTTATTCCTACTTGCATAGTCACTGCATTTAATATCCCATATAACAGGGCACTGTTGAATTTCAATAATAAACGCTTCAACATGAAGATATTCCATAGCGTATGTCCGCTACGCGCGACCTCGTGTGACAGACTGATTAGAAAACCACAGCACACCGAGTGGCGCGACCTGTGGGTCGCCCGTTGAGTCGCGGATGGTCGACTGGGTGGTGCGACCTGTGGAGTGGCGCCACCCCGTGTGACTGCCCAATTTAAACTACATTGATGAGTGGGTCGCGCGTCCCAGGTCGCGCCACCCAGGTCGCCTCGTCTGACAGAGCCGTTTATCCCACCTACCCACAAAATTTATAATGAAAAAATGTGACAATTAGGTACTGAGAAATGTACTTTATTACCTTTCCCTGCTACTTTCCCAGATATTGAGTTTAGTGATGTCTTACAAAGCAATATATTTTATTGCTTTAAAAACCACATGTGAGAGCTTGTTTCTATCAGATAGTTGAGCAACGAAATTTTGTTAGAATATCACATATTTACTTACCTGAGTTATTGCTTTCTTTACACCTCTCGGGTTTAAAAGAGATGGATAATAATAATTAATATCTTCATTATTTGGCGTTAACATTTCGCAATTTTTAACGTCTTTAACGTGTAAAACGATTATTTATCGTAATATTACGTACGTTACTCTATTTACAATAATAATATAGGATTTTTTTATTTATTTTGATACTGGCAAATGGCATAGCCATTGGTCCTCAGACGACACAAAGACTTCTTAATACTAGCGTAATAGACAAATATATAGTGCGAGCGAGATTCATAATGTATTCGAAAACCTGATTGAACAGCATAGGTGATAAGCTGATAAGTAAAGCTGGGCAGAAAACCGTTAATCCGTTAATTAACGAAGTTAACATATTGTGCAGCATGAATTAGATTGGGAAAGAGTCTATCAAAAAATCTAACAACCATAGAGGAAAAAAATCGAACACGTCAGTGGTTGTTAATGTTGCCCTTCAACAAATATTACCCAAAAACTATGAATCTTCATTTTTGTTATAAACTATAATTTACAGTTAATTATACGAATTTAAGATGTATTATTAAGCTTAATTTAGCACAAGTTAAATAAAATATTATTGCCTCTTAATGATATTAAAATAAAGACATCTAAATTCTGTGGAAAAAAATGTTATGAATTTCAAAATGGGAGGTTAGCTTTCAAATATTGGTTACATTTTTGAATCAGTTTGTACTTGTGTTTCTCTTGACTGCTGTATTTTATTACAATTGATATTTTTAAATGTAAACACAATAATTATTACAAAATCGTAGTTATTTCTACGACTGTTCGGGAATTATCTGCATTGTGAGTATTTTTATTATCACTCACATTTAACTGTCATGTTAGGTTAGAACTTGCATATTATAATTTTTGCTGACTGTCCCCGATGATTTTCCGATTTATGCTTTTTATTAGGGGCTGAAAGTAGCTTTTTGTTTCGTAAATGCTAACTTAAATGTCCTGTGAGTTTAAGATTCCATATATTTTCGATTTTTTAACTTTCCGCTTTCGATCATTGAGTATTATTGAATAATGATACCGTGATGAAATGATCATTATTTCCCAATTTTTGTTAAAACATTTTCCAAAATTGTATAAGAAACATATTTCAAAAAATGAATAAATATACCTTACAGTTTACGACACCATACATTCAATTTACATTTGTCCTAATATTTATCAACATACTACATTGTATAAATCTACCTATATACCTATGTTTTTAGCTATTTTATTTATGTGTAATTGTATGTATTCTATGTACCTTAAAATGTGTGTTTATAGTTAACAATATTATATTTATTATTTTATTAATTTTCTACAACTTCACAAGGCAAGGAAGATGCAACAGTTGCAAAATAAACTACAAAAACCGTAAGAAAAAGTTTCATAATAAAATTAAAAAAAAAATCAGGAAGATCGGAATATAAACACACTGCCGGAAAGAAAAAGACAGAAAAAAATGGTAGGCACAAGACGTGCCAGACATCATCAGGCTAATTTTGTTGTCATACCACGACAGAATTCAGTCTCTGATAATGGAAGAGTTCGTCAGAGTTTAAATCCTGAGGCATTAGCAGCCATGAGCAAAGAGCAACTTCGGGCTGAATGCAGGAAAAGGGGACAGCGGGCAACAGGCAACAAGAATGAACTGGTACAAAAACTGTTTGCGTTTGTCTCTGTGCTTTTTTATTTTTTTTTCGCCGCCCGTGTTGTGATGCTTAATATTTTGTTAATTTATTTTAAATGTAGAATTGTTTGCCATTTGTTTGACTTTACAATCAGCCAGTCAATAATTGGTTTGTAATTAGTAATTACAAAAATCTTGTAAATATTTTTAAAGTATAAATGTGTGTTTTCTTTAAAAAGACTCACTCACTTTTATATTTCACTTACTTCATTCAATATATTTTTTCTGTAACATTGTAGGTAGCATTAGAGTAGAAAAACTCATTTCACATTCACCTTTACCTATAATTAGATTTTCACTGTTACACTTTCATTTTTAATTAAATTATATAAAATTGACCCACTCAATTATTCCAACACTATCCATCTCATTACTATTTTGGTCTTAACTCATCATTAAAAGCAACTATTGCTTACTTCGATCAACAATACAACTTTGTTTAAGAAAAATAATCCACTTATAATAGTGAATAAGTAGACATTCCTTTGAATAATTTCATGGTTCATTTCTCAGGCTATATAAAAGTCATTGTTAGTTATGAAACAGGACAATAAACAATTAAGTATGAAATCTTATTAGACATTCATACACTACCATTTTTCTTTTTAATTTTGTTTTTTAATTTAGTAATTATAAGAAATATTTCTTTATGGAAGTAAAACGTTCATTAATAATCTTTGCCAGATAGGCTAAAGAGGTTAAAGAGGTATCTTTTTGTGGAATAAATACCATAAAATACCTACCTACTCAAAGATAATTCATAACTGTTCCTAGAAAACTTAAAACTGTTTTAGTAGAATATAATGAAATGTCAGTTGCAATACTATTGCAATTCATGTCACTATTTGCAATTCAACTTATTAACTATCCAGTCAAAATACCACTATGTGTAAAATGCAAACAAAACTGCTTTTTACAGGGACGTGTCTTTGCTGCCTACATTTTCACTTGTCATAACTTGGTAATAATAAGATGGAAAAAAATTAACATAAGTTCTATATGTAAGTCATTGAAATGACATTCAAAACTTAAATGTAACATGCATAAATTAATTTAACAATAAGACAATTTGCATAATTATGTATGTTATTGCAGAGAAATTTGCAGAATTTACACAAATACATTTGTATATTTGCAGACTCAACAACATCACAAACTAATAAAGTAATTTATATGAGAAACATATTCTAATGTGCGATTTCCACAAGATATGATAGCTGGTTAATCTGTTTGGTGGAACATAATGATCCTATAATTTCTACAATCCACAAAATATCGAATCTCGTTCAGATAGTGTCACATGTGATCAAACTTATCAATGATCATACTATAATATTTTGAGAAGTATAAACACCTGCTAAGTTAGTAACATCTATTTTGGGGTTAAGTGACCCATAAAAATATAGTTCAAATAATTATATGAAACAAAGCTAGAATTATATGTCTAGTTAGTGTTACGAGTTTGCACGAATTTTTTTTGCAGAACTGTAGAAACCAACAACGTATAGAATACCTACGAAATAATGGTTAAAAGAAAACCAAATAAAAAAATTAACTACTAGCTGTGCCCGGCACGCGTTGCATGCCCGTCAATTTTTTTTGCACATAAAATATAGGTATACATAATATATAGCCTATGTCCATCTGAAATAATGTACCTTTCAAATGGTGAAATATTTTTTGAAATCGGATTAATAGTTTCGGAGATTACCTCCTACATCCAAACTTACAAACTTTATTTACCTCTTTGTAATGTTAGTGTAGATATGAAACGATTATCTACAAAAAAATATGTAATGCATATAAATTATAAAAACACGAAAACCAGTTTAGACCGCTTTGCCTTTGTAAAAATTATCGCCTAATGGGTTGGAAAGAGGGTGATATAAATAGCGATTTTCGCGATAGACCTGGAGCGGTAGGTCCAGTTTTGAAGCACGCAATTAACACCGGAGTTCATAACTATGCTAATAAAATGCATATTCTATAACTAGAGAACGGACCTTTTTAACGCCGCGGACACTTCATAGGTATGTACAACGAATTACTATTTGTATTTTGCGATCAAAAATCACGTGAAAACATTAGTTGACTCTATTAGATGTGGTGCTTTGGTTTGGTATATTATAATAAATTCACGGTATTTCAGTTTGGTTTAAAATTCTATGACTAGATATTTTATAAACTTCATAAAGGATTTAGTACCAGAGTACTAATGCAGTATGATTCTCAAAATATTTTCAGAACTGTCACGCAGTCTGGAGTTTGAATTTCCACGTGTAAAAAAAATAACGGCTACGTTGTAGAGAAGTGGTTATAAAAGAAATGCGAATATTCGTTGTAACATAACATATTGTACTATATTTTCCATTCACCACGAACAACGTATATTTTTGTTTACAATAACAATTTACTGCGTTCTATTAAGAACGTTTCCTTGACAACATTTAGGCGCAAATTGAATCAGAATTAACTAACAACGATCAAAATATTTTTCTTATCTATCGTAGTATTCCGCCTATTTTGATTTCTAATCTATATCTTTACAGATAATAAAATCGTAACAAAACCGTGTCTGTACATTTAATATTTTTTTTAAGTAGTTGTTGCAGTAGTGTAAAGCGAGAAAGGTACAGAGCCCAAAACAATATTTTTTGGAATTTTTGTTTAACTGTCGGAGCATCACGTAAAAACCCTTGAACAGATTTGAATGAAACTTGGCAGAGTTATGGCTTATGTGCCGGATTAACATTTGGGATACTTTTTATGCAGACCTATTATAGAGTTCCCTCGGGAATCCTACTAACGTTCTGGCGAATGAAGTTGTGAGCACCGCTAGTAAAATAATAAAAACATTAGAAAATAAATGTAAGGAAGGGAGGGCATCACGGATTGCACTACAGGGTTTTACATTCGATAATAACAAGTCAACGAAAAGCGATTTCAATCTAGTCCTTATTACTTGGTCCTTTAAGTGCTAATGGGTGCCTCATGGCATTAACCTACCGCAGACACTGAACGATTTTAAATGAGATAAATCGAGGAAGCAGAACGCTTCAGCCTGGTTCTTGATATATTGATAAGGCTTCGGAGAGCAGTCGTCTAGACAACTTAAATTAACTTAGCTCATTATGTAAATAATTATGTGACATTATCTGAGCAAAGGGATCGCTATGAACTTATTGATTTTGGTTAACATTGTAATATAACTAATTTGGTTAATATAACTAACTTAAAATTTCGGTGTTTTTCAACTCCGTTTTATGGAAATTTCCTCTAACATCTTATTTTTTAGATAAAGCATTTTTTTAATTTTTTTTATACGTTTGGACGTCGAACTTTTTGTGCTACATATCTAATCTGTACTCTGATTTCACATATTTTTCGACTACTTTTGAGAACCTATTGCATTTTTATAATACCTAGTGGTGCTAGAGTTAGGTTTGATTGAAATAGAAGCAACATTATATCACATTACGAACAGTATAAAAGCCCATGATGACATTGTTGTAAACTTTAACAGAACAACGAGAAAACTAAGCGTCAGTGTTGTTTGGTTACTATCAACACAGAGAATACAGATCCGACGATAATACTTAAGTCCGCTTTTTGTTAAAACAATAAAAAAGTCTAAATAAATAAAATTAATACTGATTGCGATCAGTTGCATCGTTTATATAGGGTGGGCCATCTATCAGTTGGAATTTGAACTACCGTTTATTTTGAGTTTGAAAGGTATAATGACATCTATGAGGTGACAGAAAATTAGTTTTATGTTTGACATTTACGAAATGGGTCGCTTTACGCTTGAAGAAAATTGGGAAATATTAAAAACTTACTTTCAAAGTGGTGAGTCTTCTACCCAAACTGTAAGAAATTTACGTAATAAATTTGGCAGAAATCGAGTGCCTTCAACGCAGTTTGTGGATCAATTTGTGAAGCGAGTTCGTGAACATGGATTGTTATTGGACAAAATAACCCGTTTACGTTCTCGTCCAGTGCGCTCAGCCGAAAATATTGCTGCTGTTGCTCAGAGTGTGCTTGAACAGCCATCAACATTAACTCGTCATCGTTCTCAGGAATTGAACATTTCTCGCACTTCACTGAGGAGAATTTTGCATAAAGTCCTTGGCATGAAGGCTTACAAAGTTCAATTAGTCCAGGAACTGAACCCTCATGATCATCCGACGCGTTGTCGGTTCGCTCAATGGGCTGAAGATCGCTTGGTTGAAGATGAGTATTTTTACCGGAAAATCATCTTTTCTGATAAAGCTCATTTCCACTTCGGAGGCTATGTCAATAAGCAAAATTGTCGCAGAAAACCCACGCGTCATCATGGAGAAGCCGATGCACCCACAACGAGTGACTGTTTGGTGCGGCTTTTGGTACGGCGGCATCATTAGACCATTTTTCTTTGAAAACGAGCAAGGAAACGCCGTAACGGTCAATGGCGAGCGTTACCGTGCCATGCTCAACGAATGTTTGTTTCCAAAAATTGAAGAGGATGACATGGACGACATTTGGTTTCAACAGGACGGCGCTACTTGCCACACAGCCAACGCAACAATCGACATTTTGCGCACTGTTTTCGGAAATCGCATAATCAGCCGAAATTCTGATGTCAATTGGCCACCTCGCAGCTGTGATTTGACTCCGTTGGACTGTTTTCTGTGGGGAGCCGTTAAGGATAAGTGTTATGCTAACCATCCAGAGACTATTGTAGCCTTGAAACATGAAATCAAAGCTGCCATTTATGAGATAAAAGCCCAAACAATCGAAAATGTGCTGAAAAATTGGGTTGATAGAATGAGGCACTGTAAAGCCAGTCGTGGAAGTCATTTGAATGATATTGTGTTCCATGCTTAATGGCAATGTTTACTCTTTCTAATAAAGTCATACTTTTGAAAAAATATCCATGACTTTTTTTTTCAGCCAAATTAAATTCCAAATTTTAAATGGCCCACCCTTTATCTAGCATAACTTGTTTCCATTTAAGTATCAAATCAAAGACAATATTGCGTCCGAGCATCTTATTCATGAATTGCATGTAACGTTATACCTAATTATGAATCTACTGGCTTTGGCCTACGTCATCACTCACTAAAAGATGAGAGATTTCTCAAAATCATTAAAGCAGGCACCAATCAGCACCTAGATTTATCTTTTTTCTAAATGTTTGTTTTCAACTGCCTTCTGTAATTCTTTAACTATTCAATCTGAAAACTTATCTTTTAATACGATCTAGGAATTATAGGGAAACGAGAAAACATCGTGACTCGAAGTTGTGTTATATAAATATAGTATTCATAATGTACACCACAGATAGAGTCCATCATATAACGCAATAACAAAAAGTATACACAAAAGGCGGTCTTATTGCTAAAAAGATCTCTTCCGGACAACTTTTGGATTGAAGAGAAATAAATAACTGCTAAAGAGATGATGCAATTGCATTCGCATAACGCTCATCATAAATATATGAAGATCACGCACTTTAATACGTAGAGAATATTATAATTAATTGTTTATATACAAATAACAGTCGAGAAGCGCAACGAGTACACATAAATAATTATGCCGATCAGTGGACTTGCGCACGTTCACGTGATGATCACGCCACATCAGCTATTTCCGTAATCCAACCGTTCAATGCGAATGTAGACTCAATGTCAATGTCGCAAAGCTCAAAGTTATTTATATTTTTTAGAGATAATTTCGCATTGTCTTCACGCGATTTAGATTAAGGTTTTAAACTAAAATTTTAACGTATTATAAATAGAGAACAAGTCTCAATCGTTATGATTATAAAAATAGTAGACTAAGGTCGCATTTATCTTGCTTTGTTTATCACACCTTTAATAATTCTGTTCTGCCTCTTGTTCTTATTACCAAAGACGATATAGTTATATTAAATCTTTCCAGTTAACCAACAATTGTTTCAATGAAAATAACTACATTTTGTCGATTACATTTTATTACATCCTAATAAATTTTGAAATGGGCTTATTCTTCTTCCTTCTTCGTGTTCTTTTAGTTTCTCTTCATTCTCACTTCCACCGTAGTTACACTTATCCAGTTATTATAGAACATTGTTTAGAAATATTTACTTTGAATCTTCATGTATCTTCCTCAATCATTTTGGCATCTACCGGTAAGTAAGTGTTGAAATGTGTAATTCACGCGTAAATCTTTTTCGGCCCATTTAATAGACACAGTCGCAAACAAAGATCTTTGTGCCAATGTACTAATTTAGTGTTAATTAATTATACTATACTAGCTGTACCCGGCAGACGTTGTCCTGCCTGTGTATATTTATTTACCCCTGTATATAAAATTACAAATTATTCTGTTTTGTCGTCGATATGATTTTTGGGATCGGTTGAACGATATAAAAGTTGATGTGCTGCAGCGCCATCTAGTGGCGAGTTACAACAAAGTCGATAGCTTGAAAATATTCTCCGTGCTCAAATACATAAGTATACCAATTTTCATGGCGATCGGTGGAACGGTATAGAAGTTGATGTGCTGCACCGCTACCTAGTGGCAAGTTACAACAAAGTAGATAGCATAAAAACCTTCTCCATAAAAAAATACATATATGTGCCAACTTTCATGGTGATTGGTCAAACAGTTCGAAATCTATTAACATCAGATATACCGACATCCATTTTTTTATATACATATATAGATTGTCAACAAATACATTGATCTTATATGTATCTAATTTTTTTCAAAAAATAATTAGTATTACATTAGTCATAGATAAAGAATAAGAGAATAATATGAAAGAGAATATTTTACTCGTATTTTATCTTGGACTAACATAATTTCACTCGAAATGTCAATGACTTCAGTTGAAACAATGGATGGCGAACCAATTAGAGCACCGGCCGTGAAGATGATTTTCCGCCCTTGAAGCTTTTTTTATTGCGACGAATTAAATACCACAGTAGTTCGCAGTAAATATATGTACTCGTAATGTTTAGATTACGTTCTGTTAATATCTATTTCTTTAAATATATTGTGATGTTTTGTCTTAATCCATTACGTTTAAAACAATACCGACGAAGCAGCACAACCGATTTTTGATTATCGAGGAATATTTCTTTAATTATTTTAGTAGTCATCTTGTTGCAAGTACAACGCAGTATTTTTTCATATTCAAAAGATGCGCCATTTCATTTTCGCGCGCATTTTGACTTCTTTTTATTTGACAAAAAATGACGTTGGGAAGAAAACGTACAATCATATAATTAATTTACTTGCATTTTTTTCATTCCAAAAATTGCATTTGCTTTTCACTCATCAATTACTTTCGGTTTCTGGTGGCTGGTGTCCCCCATCGATAGTAAAACGAGAGAAAGTGAAAGTTGAAAAGTGAAATTCATTTTGTAGTGCTGTGAAGTGATTTTACGATATCAAACGTGCAGCGGTGACGTTTAGCATCGAGTTAACATTGCGCCAATTTTAATCGCATTCGATTTGTTAAAATTGTACTGTGATTATAAAGTGCTACAGTTTGTTTTTGATTAATGCTGGGAGTTATTTTTTAAATTAACCAACAATTTGAAGGTATTTTTAAATATTATTTAGTATTTCCTAATATTTTCGAAGTATATCACTGAATTAATACCAATTCGTAGTTGATGTTCACAAATTTGTTTATTATTACATAGTTATTTATTTCAATTTATTTTATTTATACATTTAATTAAAGTTCATTTTCCATTTTTATATGCAAATTTTCTGTTCGACCTTACATTATCAAATTATCTATTTACAAAACAGAAACAAAAGCGATACATTAAAATACCTATTTAATTATTTTTTATGTACAGTTGGCTGTTATACATATTTACCTACTCGTATTTAGATTTGCATAATCTTTTATCGCGGCAATGACAAAGCAATAATAAAATTGGTGTCAATGACTCGGTGGTGACATAAAAACTTGACAAGAAAAAAAGAATTACTAGTAAACCTAATTTTTGTTAATCTTGAAAAACGTAATATTAGGGGTTAAAGTATGAAATTGCCGATTTGTACTGAAAAATTAAAACTCGTTTTTTTCTAAAATGTAACATATTTATTTAATCAAAATATTTACCCTCATTATCTATACATTGTTGCCATCTAATCGGAAGTTCATTTATGCCTTTGCGATAGAACTCTGGGGATGTAGATTCGACAAACTGTGTGAAAGCATTTTGTACTGCCTCTTGGGAAGAAAATTTTTTACCACGTAGAAAATTGTCCAAATCACGAAAAAAATGGTAGTCCGTTGGAGCAAGGTCTGGCGAGTACGGAGGATGACGTATGGTTTCTAACTGCAGCTCCTGTAGAGTTACAACGGTTTCTCATGCAGTGTGAGGTCTTGCGTTATCATGGAGCAATAATGGTGAAGATCGATTCACGAGTCGGGGCTGTTTCACTGCTAGTTTCGCCATCTAATCTAGATAATCTGCTGTTATTGCTTGACCAGACCTGAGAAAGCTATAGTGAATAACACCATGAATAGACCACCAAACAGTTACCATTACCTTTTTATTGGTAAGCTTTGCCTTAGGGCACTGTTGCGGCGTTTGACCTGGGGTCAGCCATTGCATTTTTCGCTTTCGGTTATCGTAAAGAATCCACTTTTCGTCACATCACGTCGTCTAAGCTGAATAAAAAAAACAATTGAAAGTCGAAAATCGAATGTTGCACATTTTTTTAAACAAGAACCTCATAGGTATCATGTGAAAAAAGTTTACTCGAAAATCTCACACCACGAAGGTTTTATGTCAATTCAAAGTATCTATTACTATAAAACGGCAATTTCATACTTTAACCCCTATTATAATAACACTAATTATGATACTTATAATTGTTCTAAAACATATCAAATTAGAATACAAATTATTAAAATAATGTTATTAAAATATATTATAAGTAATTATTAATCTTTGACTTAACTGATTGCTTTAGTAAATTAGATTAAGAAAATTAAAAGTCTTTAGAACGCTAACGAGAGCCCCGCCCCGACGTCCTCCAAACTAGGTAAAATCCAGAGAAACCTGGACGTGGTCTACCTTAAAGAATAGTGACATGTATCCGAGGGTTCCGGAGCTGTGTCACATATCACATTAGAGTGACTGCCACAATATTTAAAGCCAACCATGGACTTGGGAAGATCCTTATAAGTTTAAATTTGAACCGTACATTTATTAAGTTTTTAATGAAACTATCTTGCAGATAATTATTTACCGCAGCCAGTTGTTATCTGAGAAAAGGGACCTTATTGTCGGTTCCTAGATATTGCGACGTTAGAGAAATCTAAAAAAAAAAAATATTTTCTAATTGATTATTTTTTATAAGTTAGATATTAGAACAAATATCTTTTTAAACAGAATCTTTTAATAACGAAATGTTATATTTAGAAAATCTTATGATTGAGCCTATAACTAACCCCATGCCGACAATACACGTAAAGCATTGGTCATCCGACCGTTCGCACAATTACAAACATTTTTGTCGTTCGTCAACACGTTACAGTAGTGATTTTAAGGTTCATATTCGTTGCTCTAACGTTGTTTATACTTGTAAAAATGTTGTTTCACATGCATCTACCATACTATCACTATACAGTCAGTTGACAAAATGACTTTTAGCATGAGCTCTGCCTTTTATTAAAACAACACAGTATAAATAAATAAATGAAAATGTTTCTTCTACAACATTATATTTGCGCTTGGCGCTGCCTCACCGCTTATTCAATAAATTGACAATGAGTCTCAATGGAGTTCGTATTTTTAAGAACTCTTGATTTGTCGATACTGTAAAGTTCCTTTGCTCAGGTAACATCACATTTTGCTAATTATAGAGCACCATAGAAATACTATCATTTGACTTGCATTGAATAGCTGGTGTCTACTTGTTACGTTGCGCGTATAGTTTTTTCGTCCCTCTTTTAGCCTAAATTAGCCCAAAACCTAGATTAGCTCCGGAAAAATCTCTTTTTCATGTCAGTCAGCCCTAGTAAATAATCGTGCATGAATCGGTTCAAAGCCCAAAGGACAAGTATTTTAAAAGAGGGACTTTAATGGACTCTAGTATTATTTCCTGGGTCACCCCATGTCAATAAACACCCTTATCTGAGCGAACTCTTAAGAATGTGTGTGGTATGCACGTTATTTGTTTTATTTTTCTTTCCTAATTCATTTCATTTCTATTGTAATTTCATTAAATATTTTTTAGTATATATTTTGCCCAGAGTTTCAGCATATGAATTTTCATGTATTATGCAATCAGGTCATTGGATCTGTTTACCCATAGATAAATCGATTTAGTTCCGATATTTCGACTAGTATACTCGTACTTCGCTCCCCTCATCCTTCTTTCCTCGAATATATTAAAAATTGGCCACCCTTCTGCCTATGTCCATCTGCATTAGATTATTTTGCTACAAGTGAAAAAAAAAAAAAAATCACTAATTTTTGCGTTTATTTCTTTTATATAAACGAGCTTACAGTTCCTCTATAATATGTTATTTAACAACGACGACTTTTTTCTTGTGTTGCTGAAATCTTTTTACAGTTATGTTTAAACTCTTGTCTTTTAACTTCTACCATAAACAAAATATCCCTTAACCTACAAACAATAAACATTTCCATAAATAAACTTCTCCAATTTCTTTGTGTATGATTTATTTTGTCTTCTTGCTTCGCAGCTCGCCCGGCTCGGGTATTACAAACTGGCGGCGGCCGTGCAAGCAAACACCGAGCAGCGTACGCGCAACGGACTCCACGCTCCGCACCCTAAGGAGATCAGGTACATATATATACATATAAATTTTAAACTGCACCCTGATTACATTATCATTTTTATAGAATCAAAGTGGCAGACGAGCAGACATTCCACCTGGAGGTAAGTGGATACTGTCGCCCATGAACACCTGCGCTACATGGCAACATCAATCCAGAAAACCGTGTCAGAAAACGTTGACACCCTCTAATGCGCCGCTTACCTTTAGACATTTAGAAATAGAGCATAGAATTGAATTTAGATTTAGAATTTGGATATAGAATAAAATTTACATTTAAAACCTTGGTAGCTCTAATCTACCATGTCAGAAGCCTTAGGCTTGTTGCACTCCACCTTCTTTTCTGGCTGAGCGCCCTCAATGCTCGCTCTAAACTACACACGTCCGATGACTTGAAAGACGACAGAATTTGTCATTTTGAAAAAAAAAAGGGCAGTTTGTGTTGTATCGCTTCGACCATCAGTAGTGCCGTATAGTGCCTTATCTCGATAATTTTACCTCTAAATATAATTCCACCTCTTCAACCGACTGCAATGAGATATTATTGGTTTGTGAACATCTCGCGCTCCCCCTTACAGGGGGCGGAGAAAACAATGCTGGGATTGCTCCCTTTCTGTGGTGGCGCCCCTTTCCATCAATACGGACAGGTCCTTGGAGTAACTCTTTTGAGTCGTGGTTCCGTCTCAGTATACGTCACGCCGCCCTAGCGGTACTAGCTTACCGGGAGGAGAAACCCAGAGCGACCAGCGTAGGCGGCGGTGATTAAAGAAGCACTCACGTTTGACGCGCCCTCGGGCGCGATCAGGTCACGCGGAAAGGCCTTGTCATCGGGCAGCCGCGCCTGTAGCGGCGCCATCCCTCTGATGTGAGTGAGGCGTGACGCATCAGCGCGGGCGAACGTGATTGTGGCAAGGCGGCCTATGAAAAGATTAATGAGTAGCCCCTCCTGCACAAATACCACCTAAAGTCGTGGCGTGTCATATATTATGATTTGTGATTATGAAAATATCCATAGACAACAGTAACAGCCACATTGGCCTAAGTATAATAGTTTAATAGGTTGGTTTCTTCATACCTTGCTTGTGAATCATTTTATAAAAATAAATATATGTGTACTTTTAAAACTAAATTGAACTTAATATCACAAGAACAAGGTTTTTTATTAATCGACTCATTATTTATGGCGTGTTGATCATACATATATTTGTAGTTCTTTACATTTTACATTATAATTTTTAATGTTACAGGAGCAAACCCACGCCAATGGATACTGAGAGTCTAGTGCTATGGAGGCGACCTATGACCACACTTGAGTATTTCTTCAGGGAACTCTTAATATTGTGTTCAACGGGTCTACAGAGGTGAGAACATTATTCTTCTATAGACACATTTTGAATTATTTATTGTTGGGTTGCAGTCAAAAATATACTCATTGACTATAAATATGACTATTGAGTTTATGAAACACATAAACAAAATGTGGATTAACTAAAAATGTAAGGAAAACTGATACGATTGATTTGAAAATTCGAAGTAGCTTATAAAATCGCTAATCGACTCCGGATCACGAATTATGGCTTAAATTTCTCCATAAATATTGGGAGAGACCTATGTACTAAATTGTTTATTACGTCTTTATTACTATGTAAATTTCCTACAACGCACGAGCATCACCTACAACGCATCACTACAAGCAAGGCAGACGTGCGTCTGCCTTGCTTGTAGTGATGAGTGTGCGTATGCGTGAACAAAACCGTACGTCCTTCACAATATACCTTTAAATACCTACATTAATGCGAGAGTTACTTTTCGTGTATGCGGACATTTATTCACAAGCAAAGTTGACACGCGCTTGTGAGTCGCAAGAACTATACACTAAAAACTACACTAACTAATTTCAATTTTTTTTTTTCAGATTATTAGCATACAGATTATTAGCGTTATCAGTAGTTGTGTTATCAATTAGTACAGCTGTTTCATACTACGTTAGTGGTCCACATCAACAATATGTACAGGTAATAAAAAAAATGAGTTTTACTAATTTTAAAATCTAGATTTTGGTGAAATAAAAACTTAAATATTATAAAATTACTATATTAAAGTTCTACTTATATTAAGATTAACAAAATAACCAATAAAACATAGTTTAACGATTACGATAGAATTGATATTCTTTACATGGTAACATTTTTTAAAATGTTGCCAGACTAACGGGTATCTATCCACGCCGTTAGGATTTAAAAAACCTATATTGTTACCTGCTACAAAATAGCCATATTTTATACGAATAATACCATTTATCATAACAATTATATACTCAACCCATAAAACATCATTTACCTATAGGGAAAATCTGTATTTAACACAGTTGATTTTGTTTCAAATTTGCTCTAATAGATTTAATTCAATTTCCAGTTAGTAATATCAACGCTGGCGTGGTGGGGCTGGTGGGTGGTGCTCGGAGTGTGTAGCTCTGTGGGCTTAGGAACAGGGTTACACACTTTCCTACTATACCTGGGTCCGCATATCGCCCGGGTCACATTGGCCGCCTACGAATGCGGATCACTCGACTTTCCTGAACCACCCTATCCTAATGAGTAAGTTATAATTTCGGTTTTCGTTGCTGATTGTGTATACAGTGTGACACATGCTATTTTTCTCTTGAAGTGTCTTAAATTGTTTATCTTGGTAATAAGCCATTGTTATTTTTATTTCCATTTATAGATATCTATACGACGTGTCACCGAAACAACGCAAAGCCTATAATATGCACCCAATTTAAAATATATGAAACCGTTGTAGCGAAAAATAAAATTATTTTGACAAATACATTAAAAGTTACACACATGTAAAGTTTTGTTGTCCCGTCTAAAACGTTTTAGTGCGCATACTCAGAGCGCGTTCGCGGCTCCCATTCTCTTCACATTTCATCCTATCACTACCTATTTTCCCAACCCTTTCTATAAATCTATTCCCAAAGCTCCCAACGGTAGGCAGGCGCAACTGGGGGCGTGACAACATTTGTCATTTATGGACTGATGTTGGCATGTCGAATGTCATAGGGCGACAGTATCCACTTACGATCCGGTAGACTGCTCGTACACCGCCTTCTTTCTATAAAAAAATAAATGCACGAGATGTCGTGAAATTTTTCCGAAATCCGAAATTTGTATTATTTAGTAGAAGACAGACGATTACAAGGAAGGCGTTTGCCATACAGAGGGACGTTGTAAGCTAACATCAATTTCCTTTTCCAGCATTATCTGCCCCACAGTGGTGGACCCAAAGACCGTGGTGACGATATGGAGTATAATGGCTAAAGTGCGCATCGAGTCCATGATGTGGGGCATCGGCACGGCTCTAGGGGAACTGCCGCCCTATTTCATGGCGAGAGCGGCGCGGCTCTCCGGCGGGGGAGTCGCCGACCTCGCCCTCACTGACGACTCCAGGAGTGGCAGGTGAGTGAAATAGTCATACAATCTGATCTATAGTGGACCCAAAGAGCCTGATGACGACATGTAGTATAATGTGTTAAGGGTTTAGTAACAATATGTGCAATTCTTAAAATGGCAAATGAGTCTCAAAATACTAACGAAACAGTTATTTTTCGGAGTGATTTATGAAAATGCACAAAAAATCATGTGTTATTTTTAAGTATACGGAAAATGATCAAGTCGAAAAATAACTGTTTTCTTACCATTTTGAGAATTGCACATTTTGCTACTAAAAAGTGTAAAGTGCGCATCGAGTCGACGATGTGGGGCATCATCGCCTCGATTTTTTTTATTATTTTACTTATATATGTCGGCTGATGGCCAAAACTACGCTTCATATCATCTACCGACTAGGAGCCTAGGCCAAAGTAATTAAGGGATGAAACATAGTAACAACAACGGTACGGTAACATTTCACAATAATTTAAAATGCAGTACTAATAGTTACACTGTTAATCGTAGTTACAAATTTATTAAGACAACGATCTGTTAGAGGTTCGCAAATCTAGGTCACCCATGTCAAGACTAAAAACCCGCGAATCATATCATTAACTAGTGTCACACTACGACATTCCATTAGCTCGCGTTGCCACTAGTCAATAGCAAATATCTTTATCGACCAAACTAGTTGTTAGTATATTCTATGCAGTTGATCCATCTTGTCTGTGTCCTTGTATTTTAATAAATGTCGAGTTGAAAATACATATTGTATTGTACTAAAGTAATTAAGTTTGTAAACTTGAGAACGCTCGGTTGGGTTTGCGACGCCGCAGGTCACACTAAAACAATGTACATGTCCGAGCACAACCACTACTAAGCGTAACCCGTCTTTGTGAGATAAAAGAACTATACCACAAACAGTAAGGTCCCTATGCAATAACGTCACTTTTATTAATTCCACAGGGCCAAAGTAATGGTGCAAAAGTTAGTACAACGCGTGGGTTTTGCTGGTATCCTTGCTTGTGCATCTATCCCAAACCCACTGTTTGATTTGGCCGGGTTAACCTGTGGACACTTCTTGGTGCCATTCTGGACGTTCTTCGGTGCCACTGTGGTGGGCAAAGCTGTTATTAAGATGCATATACAGAAGCTGTTTGTTATCATCGCTTTCAATGAAACTTTAGTTGGGTAAGTAAAATACATAGTTTTTATGTATATTTGTTTTTAATTTGCGTTTATTTCTTATAAATGCAAATGTGATAATTTTTTGCCACAATCACACACAGACGCTGTTTTTACGATAATTAATGTGAACAGTGCAGATAAACTATTTTATTGGAGATAGTCTAGCTAAATGAGAGGGAATCCTAAAAGCAAACGTACTTAATAAATTTAAGCTGTCAATGAGTCCTTTCGATCTTCATTAAGAATATAATATCAGCTATATTTCAACAGATATGAAGTATAAGTAAATGTAATCGAACACAATGTTCATCATAATTGCTTCCGGTAGTTTATAAGCCATATCTAAAGTTATTTGCATCTAAAGGTGTCTAATTTTGTACAAAAAGTGATCGATATCACGAGTTTGTATCAAAAGGTGACATTTTTAACAGATTGATACATTCCGTTACAAATTTCGATTCATTTTCTGAGAAGCTGATCTTCAACTTACTCTCAAAACTGCACTGGGTAGTTTTAATAATTTTAGTTATTTTAATTGACTCTAATTAATTTTCTTTAATCGACAGCCAAGTCCTATCCTGGGTAGAAAGAATACCCTACATCGGGCCCAAACTAGGAGAGCCCTTGCTAGAATTCCTTCGCAACCAAAAGGCTCGTTTACACAAAAACGACCCTTCGGCACTTCAGCAAAACCAAGGGTCTGTGCTATCGAACATTCTGGAGAAATTCGTTTTAGCTATGGTTATATACTTTGTGGTGTCAATAGTGAATGCGCTGGCGCAGAATTATAGTAAGAGGATGGGGAAGAAAAAGGGGAAGAAGCGGGATTAGGGTTTGCGGACGCCGGGCGACGCTATTAATGGACTCGGTGAGTTTATTTTTTATAATAATTATAGAACTTGTCACTGAAATAACGCAATGGCTGAAAATAACCTGTTCAGTGCGGAGAGCACAATCCATTCTACCAGTTTTTACAATAGGTTTTTTTGACTATGATTTAAAGGGGCAGTTATAATATGTGTTTTTATCCAAATAACAGAGTGGGCGGTAAAATATGAGCAGTAAAAGAAAATGTAAACGAGGAGTGTTGTTATATCTTGAAATGAGTAAGCTCAATAAATATTTGAATGTGTGAAAATTCCATTGAGCAGTAAAATTAATAAATGAGCAAATAATGCGTGAGCAGTTACTAAACAGACATTGGTCCACTAGAAATATTGGAATAAGTAGTAAATAAATAGCCCAAATTGTTTCTGGGTTAAAAATACTTTTAGGAAACTTTTAGCACTGGTAGGTTCTGAAACGACGTTTGATTATTACCGATCGCCGAGAAGTGGCATTCTAACTGACCAATCGTTCAATTTATCGCCCAAATAATAACTGCCAGTGGAACCGGCCGGATGTTTAAAAAACTGCTTAAATAATTATTACCCATTTTAAATTAGTTGACGTGTTTCAGGTTTTGTGTTATTTCCGTGATACATTGTACGAGTACGTACAGTATAGACCAAATCTCTTTTAATATATTTTATTTTTATATATTTGGGGAGCTTATATCTATGGTGCATCATATTTAACATATAAATATGTATTATAAATATTTAAATACATACTTAAAAACTATTTGTAAGCTACCACAAGTAGAAACTATATTATTATATACACACCTAGAGTGGTTATATTTGAAAGGATAGAATGGATAAAAAGAAAGAGAAGATGAAACTTCGGATTTAAAATTCTCAAGCATTACTCACTAATACATAATTGTTAGTCGCTCACCCCGTCGACACGTCATGTCGACGGGGTGAGTACATGTCGCGACATCAGTCCAGAATGACAAACATTAGTACTCTCCCGGAAGCGCTGCCTACCTTTGGAGATTTAGGAATGGATTTGGAGTAAGGGTTAGGAAAATGAGGAGGGATTGTATAGGAATGAATGATGTACTTACGGTTTAATATCAGTTAAAAATGACGAAAGTTGACATGTATCTAGTTTATTTGTAACTACCACACCATTGTCCATACTAATCAGTGGCATACGTTACATTTAATGTGACACTTACACTTATTACCATTGGAAACAGACCGTACCTGCGCTTACGTACAGACCGACGGAGCTTTTAATGAATGTGGCAAATAGGGGAATTAATTGTCGTCATCTAGAAAGTCAGTCTAGTGACAGTTCCACCTCTGGATGTTGCCATGATTGTATTCTCACAACTATGCACATATCTTTTTCATTATTCGAGCCCTGCTTTTTAAATTTCTTGTATATAGAAACATTACTATTTTTTCACTTAAATACAGTATTCATTCAAAATACACATAAAGTTTACAAGTGTTCAGATAAACCTAATCAGTGTATATCTTGGCTTTGTCTGCCACATTTACCCTAAAATATGGCAGATGTATTTAACCTGGCAATTCATAGTCAATTCTTCCGCCCTCCTTCAGATTCATTAAAAGCGTGGTCGGACTATATTGCCACTACTGTTTACATTTTCAAACCACAACTGTTACATCGACTGTTTGAAAACCATGGTCACACAATGGCTTGTGTGACCATTTTTTCGAGTCCAATACTGATAATGGCCCTTTTACAGCGCGGCGACGACAAGCGTCAGAGAGAGCGCATCGGCGTCGGTAGTACACGCATCTGTCACGCACATAAACGCCGTGAAAGTTCAATATTTACTCTATGCCTCACGTTCGTTTTAGCTCTATGTGACTTGACGACGGCCAATCAGATGCCGGCAAAATGAATGAAATAAAATTGCAGTAGAACCATAATTAGCTATAATCATCGGATATAGCTAATTTGCTAATAAAATAATTGTATTTTGCTAATATGATCGCATTTTCACCATGTTCACTCTTTACTTTTGCCAAAACTGCTGTACTGTAAACATAAAAGAAAGTGAAGTCTGGCCGAATGAATATTTTTATACAAAAATACGTATTATATATTTATCTATAATTCTCTTTTAATAAACAAAAACTAATAAATCTGATAAATATTTTTTGAATATGACAATAATGCAGCGATAATAAGCAGCATTTTGAATAAGCTAACTGCTTAACTAACTCTTTGGCGGTTAGATGAATTTCTCGGGTAACCAAGAAACTCATCTATAATTAAATTTAATTAGCAAAAAATAAATAATGAATCATTAGTTCAATTAAAACAATCAATTTAAGTATTTTTTGTTGACTACGAAATAATTGCATTTAGGAGCTAACTTCGTATCTTTCGAGTTTGACAATCCTATTAGCAAAAAATCGGCATTTACCTTTTTCTGATGGTATAGAGCGAATTCGGTGTGGGCATAACGTACGATCTTTTGTCTATATATAGTATAGTTTGTCTATGGTCGTCTTCTCGACCGTGCTAGGGTGAAAAGTATAATGTGAAAATACACAATTATATTTGTATCTTCCATCAGTTGTTATAATTTTTTAGATACTGTTACGTCCCCCGGATTATGGTACCATGTGTACCATATTCGAAGGCTGTCTAATCCCATACATAAATATTAAAATTCTGAGTTCAAAGTTAAATCTCTTGAAGAGTTATGTTATTGAAAAAAATTAACCATTTCAAAAATATAGTAATACTTCAAATACCATTTTCCATTATTAATGTAAGTCTGTTGGATTTTTATCTGTACAAAAAATTAATATGCAATAATTAAAGATTTACTTTGGGTCTATCTTTCATTAAATACATAAAGCAGTGGTTATTAAGTATTCGCACGATTACAAACTATTTTGCTTTTTTACGAACTTGGATCGACTGGTGATGTAGAATACTAGAGCTGTGCACGGTGCACTAGTACTTGTTACCGGAGAAAAACCGGTTAACACGAAAACCAGAGAAAGCCGATTGTTACTTTTAATCTTTGAATAAAATAAAATGAAGCAAATTATCGATATTATCGAAAAGGGTTCTGTAATATGGACAAAATCATATCATTTGGCATTTTAAGCTATGTTTTTCTGGTCGCTTAAGGTTAGAAACCGTTATATATACTACAAGCTATATACAGAGTGTAAAATCTCCAGTCATTTACAAGTGGATTCCATTGCCTGATGAATAAAAACATTTCTCAAATTTCCCCCCGTGCAAAGCTACTTTGATTATATTTCTATAGAGCAATCTATAGATCAGATAGTAATATAAGATAGATATAACCATTAAAGTAATAAATCGATTAAAATTTATAAATCAGCTATCGCCCGACAATTAATTATGTCTTGCCTTTATAGAATGAAAATTGTTAAGATGTTGTTAAGTAACAAATATTGAACTTTCGCAGCTTTAAAATATTCATAAACTGGTTAAGTAACGAGTGCTTAAAGTAAGTGTGTTCTAAGTTATCGTGTAAATAAAAAGTAAAAAATCCTAACCACACACATGAATCAGTAGGGTAGCATGTCTTTATGCAAAGTTTCATTGTAAATGTGTGCAAGTTGCTAGATAGGTAATAATAAGTAGCCAAGTAAAGCGTGCAATCAATTTTGCATATTTGTTTACATATACATGTAGTAAAGTGTGGCAGCATTATTATCATTCATATATAAACAGAAAACATAGATAAAAACTTATTTCTTAATAAAATATTACAATGAAGCATTAGCAGTCACCCTGTCTGTAATGTAGGGATGTATGTACGTACGTACTAGTAATTATTTTTGACATATCTTCTTTATAAATATTTGCTATTGCCTTATAAAAAGCTGTTCTAATAAAATGCAAAAATATTTTGATCATTGCGGGCTTATTTCAATAACGAAAGGAAAAGAAAGTTATTTGACGGTTATCGCTTATTTAAATAAACCCAGGAATGGACTCAACGCAAGAACGCTTGTCAGAACGCTAAAAGCAATAATTATTATTACTATAGTATATTATTATTTATCAAGTACTTACTATTTCTATTAATTTATTAATGATCGAGTCAAATGAAGTCAAACCTACAGGTCAAGTCCAACAGTTCTCGTGTTTGTTATTATTAGACATAATAAATAGCAAAATGTTAAATAGTTAAAAGACAGTTGTTGTAGTCATTTTTCAATACAATCGTAATTATATTATAATATAGTATAATTATTAATATTAATAATAGAAACAAAATGCTACCATTAATATAGAAAAAATGGTCTTTAGAGAGATGTATGAGGTATGATTAAAATAAGCGGTAGTCAGTTTTATAGAAAAAAAATCAAACTTTAATAGCAATAAAACAGTAAAACCTAAGCGCAAATTTGCTCCCTAGTTTAGAACTACTATTAAATGAAATAGGTTTTAATATGTCACACACACGCCAAGGTAAGCATTTTATAAAAGACAATAGGAGACTTGTAAATTGTAAAATAATTTTTGCTATAATTAGATAAAAATTAACTTATAAAATGTGATATTTCGTAGTTTTCATTGCGATGGTTAGGACTATTAAAATTTTAATAATTGCACTGTACAATAAGAGTATTCCCCATTATACCAAGCAGTTTATAAATCTTTACACCAGTAATAGTGAGAATTGTTTTACAACTTGATTACGTCGCACGACGGTCGTTAAAGTAGGTAATGACGTGTAATATCAAAATTTACCGGTTGCCAAATTCATTGTCATGTGATTATTTTGATTATTCCATAAGTAGTGTTTATTTTGTTTAGTGCTGTTCCTATTCAATGATTATTTAATTTTGACATCTCCCAATGATCCATGCTATATTTTCAACCTAGTCTGTGGATTTACTTATAGGATTATTGTGTATTATTATAATATAAGTATTCATGGTCTTGTGTTAACTTTATTTATATACGAGTATAAATATTAAACGACCAAATTGAATAGGCCTTAAAAGTAAAATGAACGTTTTGTTATTATTAG
The DNA here is from genome assembly GCA_914767545.1 of Sesia apiformis. Lineage (NCBI taxonomy): Eukaryota > Metazoa > Arthropoda > Insecta > Lepidoptera > Sesiidae > Sesia > Sesia apiformis. The sequence goes on from OU611968.1 coordinate 7,248,164, forward strand.
TTTTATTTTTATGCCATCTATCTCAAATTACTCCAGCCATCCATTTTCACCGATGGGTCATATTTACGTCCCTAACGAGTTTGGTCGTATAATAAATTTACAATTAATACTAGGGATCTTATGAATGAAAGACATTTTTGTATCTCGTAAATAGGTAAAGTAAATATTATATACTTTTTTTTTAATAAATAAGTAGCTAAATGGAGTCCAGTATTATAAGGTTTTATATAGGAATGGTTTAACATCGTAAGTTTTCAGGGACTGGCATTCCTTATAATGTAGATGTGTTTTGAAGTTTCTTATAGATTTAATAATTACTCAATGATTTCTTAATTTGTTTGAAGACAACATCGTTCAGTATACCATTTGGTAGTTTTTTCTCCGAATCTCTGTGAATAACAAACCATTGATTTGTGAATTCCATTAGGATTTTACAATCTGCCTGAAATGATTCAAATTTTAGCTTTGATGTGTTTATAGATATAAAACGTTTTCTTACTTACCTGTTCAGTGGGTATGGTGGTATGTATGTAATATTTATTCTTAGGTGAATTACATTGTACTGTCGTATTTAACAATTGTGTATTCAAATGTATAATTTTCTGTTATTTTTGCGTATGTAACATTTTTTTTCTTCAACATTCCACATTATTTTTGCTAATTTGTAATAAGAAGTCATGATGTGTTTGCATTTTTAAATTAATGCACTATTAGTATTAAATTAATATTTATTTTAAAGACGATAGACTACAAATTATTTAAAAATACAAACGATGATTTTACATAGGTCACACTGAAAATTTCTGGAACTGGCCACTTACATAAATAATATTAAAAAAGTAATTACAATATTTGAAAATGGAACTCTTTGGCTGTAGAATAAAGTTTGTTTCATCTAAGAGTCATTTGCTTTTTCATTGTGGCGTAATTTAAAAAATTGCGTGTCTGCATTACGATGGATTTAACTCGTGAAAATTTTCGCTGTATGATTTTCTATGATTTTAAGTGTAATTTGACAGCTCAGCAGAGCCTCGCTCGGCTTCAAACTGCTTTTGGCGATGAAGCACCAAGCAAGACGACAATATACCTGGTTTGCAGAATTCAAGCGCGGTTGTGTCAATCTCAGTGACGAATTTCGTGAAGGTCGCCCGTCCACCGCTGTTAAAAACAAAAACATCCATGCTGTTTGCCATATGATCGAAACGGACAAACATGTGACCTACCATGAGATGCGGGCATCCTTAGGCATTGGTATGAGTCAGATACAATCAGTCTTACACAAACATTTGGCTGTGCTCGTGGATTCCACAATTTGACTGAGGCTCAAAAAACGGAACGCGTCACTTGGTGCAATGCCATGCTTACCAGATTCAACGAAGAGACGTCAAATTTAGTGTGGAACATAGTAACAGGTGACAAAATATGGATTTACAGCTACGACCCCGAAACAAAGCAGCAATCGACCATTTGGGTCTTTCAAGATGAGCCAAACCTCACCAAAGTGGCGCGTGTGCAAAGTCCTGAGCAGATGATCGCTTCTTTTTTTAGTAAAACTGGACATGTGGCTACTGTTGCTTTGGAGAATCGTCGCACCGTGAATGCTGATTGGTACACGACCATTTGCTTGCCGGAAGTTATTGACGAACTCCGAAAAAACAATCGTAAACGCCGCATAATCTTGCACCGTGACAATGCCAGCTCTCATACGGCCAAACAGACAAACGACTTTTTGAAGGCGAAAAACGTAGAACTCATGAGCCATCCTCTATACAATCCCGACTTGGCACCTTGGGCTGTCGAAGAGTATTAAAAATATGTTTCCGAGGTCACCACCGAGGAGTGGAATAAATGTTACGGAAATTGGTTTATTCGCATGAAAAAGTGTATTGTCGCTCATGGAGAATATTTTTAAAACTAAAACGGAGAGAGAAACAATAAATTGATTTTTGGCCATTCATTGTAATTTTTTCTTATTCATTCCTTTCAGGAAACTTTCAGTGTGGCCCTCGTATTGTCACTAATTTGAGAACACATCTAACTTTAAACTGTGTTGTAAGCTTAAATCAAAACAGAAAGGGAAAATACGACACGTTCTTACATTGCGCGAACTGAAACTGGGCTCGGATGCACAACTACAGGCAAACGAACTCGTACAGCTTAACCGAAGTCATGTTGTACGACACGAACGACAGAGATAGGGCGATGAGCACTACTTCCCGGTTGCGTGCCGCATGGCTGTGCGGTGGTTCAGGCACGTCATGTTTCGTATAGTTTTATCTTGCTCACTCATTAATGGTCGTTTTTTTAATCATTAGTTTATTAATCATTTAATCATCATTTACAAACTAATGATTTAAAAAAACTTCTACAAATTTTACAAGTACATCAAAAAATTCTACAGCGATGATTTTATTGTCACTAATTTGACTAGTTTGTCTTTTTGGTGAACTTACGCGTGAAAAGTGATTCCATATGTCTTGTTTTTGCTCTTTGAGCGATTTGTGCTCTGAATAAATGCATAGAAAGGCATTATTAATAAATGTATTTTCCACTACAAAACTCGTGTTCATCGTGTGTGTGTATCATGTGCAAGCAAGTCGCTGTTCTATCAGTGACTAAACGAAGCAGGTCCATTGGACTCGATTTTGCAGGACCACGCGCGGTGAGTTACGTATCTTCCTCCTTTTGATTTGATCTAAGGTTATAAGTGAAATAATTACCAACACATTCAGGAAATTTCACATAAAAAGTATACACTAAATAAAATTCAATTTAGTCACATTTTGACCGATACCTATAACTTATCTGATGTATATTTATGTTTAATTTGATTTGTATGTAAGTAAATTGATTTATGGAGACATGAGAGTGTAACATTATGGATTGTTTATTTTACTTTGTTTAAATATTGTTGTATTCATAATTTAATTTATTACAAAGATTTTTTGTAAAATACTAATAAATATACGTGTTTTTAGCGCGCCCCACACCAAAGATATAAATGTATTACATTATACATTCGTATCTTTAGTGTGTAACTTGCTTTACGTGTGTACAGTCACTTGGAGTGTGGTACTTTTAGTACAAAATATTGCTTAAAGAAGTTTATAATTTAACGTTTCATTGTTTGAAAGCAATAAATGATTGGTCATGAATATATATGGTGTATTATTTTCGACCAATGGTCGACATCCATGTCATATGAAAACTTAGAAATTAGCTCACGTCCTCCCGTTGCCTAGAAAAGGTGATCGCACTGTACAGGCTAATAGTGATAACCTCCCTCCCCCTAGGTAATCAGCTGATGATCCTCTACGTAATAGAGGATCATCAACTGATAAGCGATCGCCAGTACGGTTTCCGTCATAGGCCACAAGAATTTAGACCTACACGATGTTAAGACAACTCAAGGTTTTTTTAGCCGGTAGGAGTCCGGCACTACCTGCGTCCCCTTACCAACTCCCAAGTGTCCATGCAGATTTTCCTTGGTTGTCTTTCCTAACATAAAAAAAAAAAAAAGATTGCCAGGGTAATTAAAAAAAATCCATTGTTAATAATTAATACCTAAATTTATTGTACATTAATATTTTTTAACAGAAATTAAAATTTAGATTTTATATAATAGGTATTCTTTGTCATTGTGAAAAGCTCTAATAAGAAACTAACATAAATTAAACAGCTTGTGTTCATGTGTCCAACGCTATGTCGCTGCATTTATTTTATATTTAAGGAAGATTATAGACATGTTAAAAATATTGGTGAAGCAATATAACAAGAAAAGTAAATTAGAACAGTAGATATTTTTCGAAAAAAAATATTAGCAAAAGTCTCGTCTTTATAATAACATCGTGAAATATGTCAATTTCAGTGTCGATTTGACAACACCCATTAATTTTACTGTAGATTTTTTTCTAAATACAAATTTTATGCAACTTTATAGAATTTAAATAAAAAGGATTATTTTATTATATACACAATGTTCCGTCTTTTGACTTCCTTATTTATCCAGACCAGAGGTATTAAACACACGGTCAAAATAAATTACGTGAGGCCTGAACATGTACCAGCATACAAACCTGAAAAATCTGGCGATTTGGAGGGTACGCCAGAAATTTCTGAAAGTTCTTTGGGAAAGGATTACTCTTTATGTGACGAAATAAAGGAGTAAGTATATTTAAATACTGTTCAGTACCTAGTTCCAGGGATATTTTGTTTGTATAAACATAACCTCAAAAATTTCCGTTTTAATTTTTGTACAAGACTTTTATTTATAATAGAACTTTACTCCAACGTTCATATATCGTATAAATAAATAAAACAATAAAAAATTCCTTGCTCTTGGAAAATAGAAATTAAAGGCATTATGGACTAAGACTTGGTGGACCAGTTTATAGTTTGTTTTTTTTTTTTTTATAGAAAGAAGGCGGCAAACGAGCATACAGTCCACCCGATGGTAAGTGGATACTGTCAACCATAGTCGTCCGCGATACATGCCAACATCAGTCCAGAATAACAAACGTTCACACACCCCCTGATGTGCTGCCTACCATTGCAGATTAATGGATTGGAAGAAAGGGTTGGGAAAATGGGGAGGGATCGGATAGGATGGGAATGGGCTCTGGCATATCTCACTCACTACCAAAACACATACATACACTGGGGAAATACGATAAAGTAGGAAATGCAGAGGACATTTCAAGAGAGGGGTAACGTGCCGAGTCGAGTGCGCCCACCGGCTGTGGGAATGCAGCGTGTACCTTCCTAACAAACAAAATGTTGTGAGGAAACCTGCATGTTCAGAATAAAAAAAGCATGAATCTGTCAATCTGAAGCATTTATATCCACTGATCTACACTGGCCCTGTGTGGTGGACTATGGCCCGAAACTCCCTAGTGAATTACAAGAGGAGGCCTGTGTCCTGTAGTGAAATGGTATAATGTATAGGCTGATGTCAATAATAAACTGTTTGTATATTTTAGTCTAGTTACGATTCATTCAAAGAATAAATAAAGTATGTAGCATGGAATAGACAACAAATTCAAAACACACCTACAGATTCCTTAGCCAGTGCCATCAATTACCTAGGTACTGTACTCGAAGTATCAATTATTATACTCATAAAGCAAAGCTATCTTATTCTGACCCCCTCCCTTATTCTAAACACTTAGATTTTTTTTAAATAAAATTACATACTCAAGTAGGTGTTTTTTCGAATTAACTAAAAGATATTGCATATAGCTTCATAAGAAAATGAAGCTTACCATATCTTTCAATTCAAAAAACACTCATTGAAATAAATATTGATTTAAAAATATACTCAGTAGTCAGATTAAGCGGAAATGTTGAAATTAGGTAGCTTTGCATTAAACCTGTCTGTTTCTACAGTGCTCCAGAGACAGTAAAGAAACTTTTCTCGGTGGCATTCCTCGGGCAGAAAGAGTACAACAATCTAGTTAGGGACCATTTAATGTGCAGAGTGAGGAGGCATAAATATGATGATGATACTGCGGAAACAAAAAGTAAGGATATACAGTCACACTATTTAATTGCTGAGCCACTATCCTTTATACTTAATTTCGTAGTAGTGAACAAATATCTACAATATAATATTATTATACTACTATAAAGCTGCATATTATTATATAATTCAATTCATGATAATCGACCTGCAATCTTACTACATTGTCACACCAGGATATCATGTCACAGTCATAGTTATCAACCATAACATGGCAAAAATAAGAATAAAAGATAGTGTAAATAAGTAATCTGGATAAACAATTATTTCTAGAAATGATGCTATTTATTTATTTCTAATATTAATATTTGACAATTTATATTTGGATAAAGACATCACAATACCATATAAATATGGGATCTGCGATTGTCTGTGGTGTAGGTCATAAGTACTAGATTTTTTTCCACTTTAAGATTTTTGCAATGTAATTTTCTATTCTAGATTGAATGTGAAAGTTTCATTCTTTTGTATGTTGCCGAAAGAACTATTAGCTATTAGCCGAAGAAACTTAACTATTCTATGCTACAAAAAGGTTTACATGTTATACAAGTTCCATTTCTTTATTTTCTCGATGACAGCTGACACACAGTTGTCGATATAACTTTGTTCTAGCGTCAACGCCTAAACTCCGAACAAAAATTAGGCACCAAGACGTCATATTTCATTAACAAGGTCACGTCAGACAGAAAGCAATTTTAGGGATGTAGTTATCGATAAACATAACACGATAACAGATCCGATATTTTTTTACAAAATGTAAGAAACTAAACTACTGCCGGATACTTTTGTACAAATTTATTAACTAATATTATATTTCATTACAAGATGTTACACGTGTTAATTCTTGATTGATAATGCCAACTTCTTTAAAATTTTCGAAGCTGTTGTAAAATAAGTAGGTATAAGTAGGTAATGACTCGACAATGAAACGAAATAATTATAATGACAGGTAATCTTTATTTATTTATTTTAATCAAAATCTGATGAATCGTCACTGTCACTCGATGAGCTCTCCCCAACATTTATTATAAGTTCCTGTACTTCTATATTATCGAATGCCACATGAATTTCCCAATCCGACGCTATAATGTTTTGGGTTCTTCTCATAATTTTTTCCCAGTTTTCGGCAGTTACTTCCGCACATGCATTTTTTAATAAATCTAACATCTTGTTTGCCGTAAAAGGGGGATGGGTATTGTTTCGAGCGGCGTGTCCTTTGATTTGTGCCCATATTAGTTCTATAGCATTGTACTGGCAATGATACGGCGGAAGTCGAAGAACCCAATGACCACATTCGGCAGCTATTTCGTCGATAACATATCTTTAAGGGAGGCTTTTTTTTCGATTTTAAAATATTCACTAATTGTACTTTTAATAAAGTATTATCCACATTTTCGCCATGATGTTGGAGCCAGTCAATTATCTCTTGTTTTTTATTGGCCTGCGTCGGCATTTTATCAATTTGTCTGGAGTGATATGTAGCGTTGTCCATAATAATTATCGACGGTTCTTCCAGAGATTGCACCATTTCTTTAAACCATCCTTCGTAAATCTCCGCGTTCATTTCTTCGTGGTAGTCCACTGTTTTCTTGGATTTAAAGGCCAGTAAAGCATCTGACATGAATCCTTTCGTAGACCCTGCATGGCATATGATGAGGCGTTCACCTTTTCCCATTGGCACTGAACTAGTGGAAGCGACGGTGTCGTCAGTCCAGTTCTTAGATACTGTGTGGTTTGCATTTAACCAAGTCTCGTCAGTGAAAATAACATTTGACCAATCTGATATCTTTTTGGCTTCGCTCAAAAATTCGCAGCGAGCCATAGCAACGTCGTGACGCTCCATCAATATTTTACGTTTGTCCGATTTTTTATAACAAAATCCAATTTCACTTCAATCCAATCCAACCACATTCACGTAAAGAAACAACAAGTTTTTTAAGTGTTAGAATTTCTTTGCGCAAGTAATAGTCATATATATGACGGCGAATAGCGTCAGCGTCGAAGTTGTCAACCGATGTCACACGACGTGGTTGGCGTTTTTTCTTCGGCGTACGAAGCTTATTTTCCTGCATGCCGCTTGTACCGTAAGCTTCGGTAGTAATTTTTGAAACAGTAGGTCCACTAATTCCTAATGCGGCCGCAACACGCTCTCGCACTTGCGACAGTGGTAATAGCGGGCCACCATTTTGATACTCTGCTTCAAAGTAATTACGAACCTTGATCACCAGTTCTCTCGCCTGCCTTTTCAGAACAGATCCTTTCGGCATTTTGATATTTGACAGCTGGGCAGCAATCAACACGGAGGAACACAAAATACACAACGTAACGTATGGATAATGTGAAAAAACTCAGCGAACAGAAATGTAGTGACTAGCACGACCGTCTTGTTGCGAGTGACAGATTAAAACAAACACAAAATGGCGGTGGGCCATTGAGTGTTCCCACCTTGAAAAAATATATTTGAATGTTTTTGTTGTATTTGTCTTTGTTCAAAATATAATAAATATATGCGATCGATATCATTACTTATTTGGTCACAACACTACAACTATCAAATTAGAACTGTCATCGAGAAAATAAAGAAATGGAAATACCTTAGTCAAGAAGGTATGCAATAGGCTGCCAGTCATGATTTTACTGACTTAAGCCATTAAAACCATTGCTGATTTCAAGAATGAGTAAACCGAGATGCCTAAATAAATTTAAAAATGAATAGACATTACTTTGTTATATTTTGCAGTTGCAAGATTAACTGGTTACATTCGCTGCCTTCAACAGAAAATGGATAAATTTCCTAGAGATCTGAAAGCAAAAGTAAGTTGGCTTTATGTAACACTAGAAGTATATCCTGGCTTTACCCAGAGTATCAGTGATAATGTGTTCTATTCCCTAAGACTTGTACATAAGATTTTACATTGTAGTATGTATTGTATATGCATGTGTATGTAAATGTTTATTTATGTTATGTTATTTAATTAATATGCATCACTAGTCACTATTGTTCTACATCATCACTTTTATTGCACCTACCATGCCATCTGTGCATAGCCCAGAATTTGATTAGGAGATAATGCTTCTAAGGAGTAAGTATGCCTTTTGTTTCTTTGTGCAATAAGGAATATACTATATAATATACTAGGTAGATCAATATATTTTTGGAAAAGTATTGAAACTTTAGGAAACGTATATCTAAATTGTATTAATTTTTCAACGTAATCACCTTCTAATCTAATACACCTTGAATAACGTTTTGAAAGTTACTCAATTCCCTTGAAAAAAAAAAGGCTTGATCGAAAAAAGACTACATGATGAACTCATCATCTCCGTGAAATATATGAAATATACCACGCAAGTGTTTATTAAATTGTTAAAAAGGTGAAAATCACTAGGAGCTACTAGGTCCGGGGAACATGGCAGGTGCTGCATCAGCTGACACCCAGCCATTCGGATGGCAGCGCCTGCAACACCAGACTGATGCGCAGGTGCATTGTCATGATGAAAAAACACTCCGGAACGGCAATTTTCCACGTCGTTTATTTTTTATTTCCTCGTGTAGTTTTTTAATCAATGTTGCGTAATACTCTCCAGTTATTGTCTGTCCTTTAGTTAAATAATCGATCATAATGATACCTTCCGCATCCCAAAAGACCGAGCCCATTATTTTGCCAGTGAACGCAGAGACCATGAATGGCTGGCGGGGAAGACGATCTTTTCCACATCTTACTTTGGTTCTTCATCTCCGGGTCAAAATGGTGAACCTACGTTTCATCAACGGTCACGAAACGTAGTCGAAAAGATTCTGGGTCTCGGTCAATAATTGCCTAATTTTACTTTGAAATGTCTACTCTTGCTTTCTTTTGTGCGTCTGTTAACATTCGAGGAACCAAACGCGCGGCCATCTTTTTGAATTTTAATGTATGAGTTAAATTGAACTGAATTGTCGTGAACGAAAGCTTCATAATCTCAGCTAAATGACGAATAGTCACACGTCGATTTGTCTTAACAATATCTTAATTTTTTATAACGTTGTCTTCAGTAGCAGCGGTTGTTGGGCGCCCAGAGCGAGTCTAGTCGTTACAGACGGTTCTACCGACTTCTACCGCGTTTAAATTCCGCGCACTAGTATGCTACTGTAGAATAAGACAAAGCATTGTCTTCCAAAGTGCAATTCTTCAAAAACACATTTCGTAGAAAAAAAAATCAGGCAGAAATATTTAATAACCGCACGAACTTCGATTTTCTCCATTTTGCACACTAATAAAATTCCCACTAAATGTAAACAAGGAAAAAAAATATTTATGACAGTTTTTTTTATTCTTATGGCACTGGCTACTACTGAATTTGACATTGGAATGAAATAGAATGCATTCCTATAGTTTAATGTAAAGTATCGGATTCCAGAAACTTATTGATCAACCTAGTACAATAAGTTTTCATGTACCTACTATCAAATTTGTTGATTCGTTCTATTGAAATAGAATTATGATTATGAAATAAAATACATAATTCATTATAATCAGTTTCTTTTTATTATTTATTTGTTTAGAAATAAAAATTAACAAGTCTGCTACAAATAACTTGTTAATTCAAAAAGAGTTAAAATTATTATGTAAAAAACAGTCACTAGAAACTTATTCTACCGTTGTTTAATTATAATTATAACCGTCTAATTATAATTATTATATCAATTTATAATATATTTTTTTAACTTAATAATTATTAAATACTCATCATCTAAGGTAATTTTAGGTTTACCTAGGAATAATCTCATTCTAATTTGTTAACTATTTGGAAGTAAAATTTATATTGGTTAAGCCATTTTGCTTATCATTAATATTTCATCAACTTTATCTCCACAGCAAACTGTGCAAGAGATGATTGATAGAAGAAAGAAATTGCTGAAATATCTGAGACAGTATGACTACAAGAAATTCGAATGGCTGCTGGAGAAATTGAACATTGAATATAAAGGACATCCAGAGTTAGTATTTTGCACTATAGTTCATTAATCCTCAATTAGATCGGCTGATTATTGTATTACACTATTGTTATTTTAGACACATTTTTACAAACATATTTACTTTTAATAACTAATTTACTTATACATGCCACTGAAATAACGCAAAAGCTGGATTCTTAGTACGATTTTAGTATATTTATATATTTTAGGAGCCGCGAGAAAGCGCGCGCGCCGCCTAGGCGCCCGGTTCGAGTAATGAGTACTACAAACGTTTTAGACAGGACAACAAAACCTTACATGTTTGTAAGTTTTGATTTATTCCTTGATACGGTTTTATATATTTTAAATAGGTTGTCATGTTTCAGCTTCTATGTTATTTCGTTGATATACTTACTCACTGCAAAATAGATAAGTTTGCAAAAAATTGACCGTGCGCACTACGTACAGTATACACGCACACATGGATAGATACAACGTTAATTGATTCACTGAATGTGTAACAAAATTTTACTGATGGCTCTCATGGCTTCGTTGGTTGAGCGTTTAATCTGTGAACAGTCTATGCAGACTCATCTACGAGTATATTACCGTGTGTAGTAGGACATGCCAGAGATCATCCCATCGAGGAAGTGTGATAGGATGGGGAGGGTCAGTCTCTCGTCTTGTTCTTTATTCTTAATTCCATTGAGTATAGAATAGAATGGTATAAAGGAAACTCCTTATCATGTTATACTTGATATTGAGGATGGTAGTATTATACTTTTAAAGATAATTTTTATTACAAATAATTTACTACCTTATTACCGTTTAGCATAACCGGTCTGGATATTTTATCTCTACCAATGACTTTGACCTTTGACAATTGTCTAGTTCACTTGCAAACACCGCTATTTGACTTTTTTTACCGGATATTAACCTTACCCGGGAAATTCAATCAGTGATAAAAAGACGGTAAAAAATTAACTATTTTTATTTAATTCTCAACTTGTTACTTATTTAATACTACTCTTCCGATATTTATCGTTGGACAAAAAATATCATATACGAGACAATCATAGACAAAATTTAATACTAGTTTTTTTCTTTTTACATAGTTTGGTATTGACAAACTAGCGAATTTTGTAAGGGGGACTACTCAATTGTTCTCTTTTAAATTATTTATTGTCCATGGGTGGGTAAACTGCGCCTCAAGGAATCAATTTTTTATTGTACTTGTTTTTTTTTCAGAACATACCACAAGCTGTCACGTAAAGAATCTCTCCGCAAACTAACGGAGATGCACTGCGAAGATATACGTAACAAAAAATTAGCAGACTATAGAAATCTTCTAGAAAGCCAACAAGGGCCGTTTTTGACTGAAAAACTCGCGGCACTAAAGTTCATTCAAAGTGAACAAAGGGAATTACAATTACCCGTGACAGTTACAGAACAGGATATAAAGAAAGTTGAGGAGCAGTTGAAGGAATGGACGATTAGAGACGAAATAAAACAACAGGCTAAGAAAAAGAAGAAGAATATTATATCAGTTTGAATAGTGTTTGCTTTTAATGTGTAAATAATACATTTTAGAACGTTATTGGGATTTCATTTCACAGATTTTAGTGCGAGTATGTGTATGTTCAAGTGGCGTGTGGTCTCGACCAGCTTTAGAATAGCCACCGCCCTCTTTCTTCTCGCGGGTGTCGTAAAGGCGACTGAGGGATAACGAAGCCGCTACCACAAACCCGAGGAACTACACCACTTCTACAAGAGTGGACTCGCCAACCTGCCACCCGCCGACAGCGTGATGTTTTAGGTAGATAAATACCAAAGCAAAAATAGAGTAACAGACATTGAAACACATGAAATGCATATAAGACCATAGATTTAATGTTATTATTATCTACTTGCATAGATAGATATGGTCAATTTCATTTTTTTTTGTAACCACCATCTTGTAATACATCTTCGTGATCACCTTTACAGGTATCCGACAAAATCAGATGCTCTCTGACAAAGATTCTATTATGACTCTCTATCTCACGTTATTCGCGTAGATACAATTATTTATTAGTGAGAAATGAAGAAAGTAACCCATAGCGCGCGCTCTTACCTACTCGTACACACACCGCCGTCTATTAATATTGTGTGACTTACATAATCACTGCTTCTGTTATTATCACACCCCAGATTATATATAATCCTAAACAATTTTACAACACGTGTAAATACCTACCGTGTAATTTTTAAATACCTACCTAATCAATTAATCGTTTAATAAATTAAATATCTGCACTAAGAGTGCATCGACGATTATTCAGTTATTTATTTAAAATTTACATATAATAAACCTTATTTGAGTTTGTCCTAATACTAATATCGATATTCAACGAAGTAGTAAATGGCAAAAATACAATAATGGTAAGAAAAAAACCTAACAATTGAAAGAATGAAATTAACTAAACTTAAACAATAAAGTAAAATCTATCTAAAATAATCTGAGTTGACCAAGTCGTGAATTGTATAAAAAAACTTTTACAAAATATATTGCTTTTTTCGTGTTTATCTATAAATAAATGAAAGAATAAACAAAGAAAACGATTCGGGTCTCACTGAATGGGGCGAGGATCAATAATACATTTTAAGTAAAAATTAAAAAAGTTTATTTAAAAAACCCTATATTTAAGTCTAAAATAATACAAAGCGTAATAATCAAAATCAGTCAATTTTGGACGGATATTATTTTACATACATTTTAAAATTTTAAAAGCAGTACTTAATCTAAATAAACACAATTACAACATGGAATGTCAGACTTAGCCCTACGGAAGACTTAACCTCAACTTAATCGTCATAATTTACATAACAAAGAAAAAATATTATGGCTGATTATTTCTGTAAGCGAGAGGTAAAAAATAAGCACTAAAAACGAAATTTTACATTATGAATGAAAATAAATTTTAGATGGTGAGTAGAAATAAGATTTCGCAGGCCCAGAAAAATAAAATTTTCACGGCGAATAAGCAGTGAGTAAAAATTATTATTATTTATATTACACGTCGAGTAAAAATAAGTAGCAAGAGCGCAATTTTACAAGAACTAGTTTCAGGAATGTATTTCTTTTTACGATATAATAAAGTAGGCCCTTTCGAAACTCATAAGGCTATGAAAATCTAATTTAAAAAAGTGGACTTATTAAGTTATTAACTTATTTTATTACTGATTACCTCTCAGCTACAGATCTATATTTCTACTTAATAAGATCAATGTTATTATTTTGATTGTATATTTTTGTTGATTAGGGTATTAGAGACGTCATAAAAATAGATAATGAAACTATAAAAATATGAATGTATGTATAAATAAGAAATTCAATTAAAAATGGTTTTTAACCATAAAACGAAGTTTAGCTTAATATTTAAGTTACACATAGTGTATTTTTATAATGTTGTTTAACGTGACACTACCCGGTACGATTTGTGTTAGTAATGACATCGCTCTAACTTCTATGTATACATATAAAATCGTAACCGAGCCGTGTCTGTACAAGAAATATTTTCCGAAAAAAGTAAATGCAATAGAAAGAGGCCAAAACAACATTTTTTGGAATTTTGTCTGTCTGTCTGTACGCGCATCACGCCAAAACCACTGGACAAAATATATTGAAACAGCATATTTATAGTGTCTGACTTGGGTTAACATTTAGGGTACATTTGATCCTGATCCGTGACAGAATTATTCTCACCGACTCGCGATCCCGCGGTAGCCTCCCAAAGCAACACCATAAGCCGAGGTCCGTTCCTTCTGCCGGTCTACCAGCGGGCGAGACTAGCTAGGCTCGTTGCTGCACATACTCCTTGCTTCTGGTTGAGCTCCTGAGCTCGTCCTAAACCATACATGTCCGGTGACGCTTAAAAGGCCACTAGGGCCATAAAAATTTAACCATTCCGAAAAAAAAAACATTACCGAATTCCCACGGGAATCAATCACTTCACGCGGAACGAAGTCGCTGGCACTGCGTCTATATGTACAAATAATACATGTGTCTATATGACTATACATGAAATGTTTTTTTAAAAAATCGTTGCATTTCCGCAGAAATACCGTACAGATGGGAGAATATGAAAATAGGCTTCATCTAATGAGACGAGACATCAGTCTCTTCGTTTATTCACGACTAAATACTAAATTAATGAAATCTTAAAAGCCTTATTTAAATGATGGAATAAATACTTTATGACAACAGTGATAAAGTTTAGAATTGTTACGTCACATGCGTGTGTCACTTATTATTAATGATTATGAATAAGTATTTTTTTTAAATTTCATAGAGCAATTGCTCTATATAAATCAACGTAAATTCATGTTTAGTTTGAATTTAAAGTATCGATTCTAAATTCAAGTGTGATTTTAATCAACAAAGTGTGAGAATGAAATCTAATAACAGTATGTACTTAATAGTAAATCATTTATAGCGTGAATTTCCATCCTTTGTGTTTGAGAGAGATATGGTTTTGAAATATATTAGTATATTAAAAAGATATTTCTTTTTTATTTTATGAAAAGATTCATTAAATTATGGCAAAATATTTTTAATAGTTTAATTAATTTTAAACAAGGACAATATCTATATATATAAAAAGATGTCCTGACTGACTGATTCATCATCGCCGAGCCGAAACCTCTGATGATAGAAACGTGAAATTTGCTCAGTAGATAGATTTTATATGACATATGCATCCAGTAAGGAAGGGTTTTTAGAAACTTTACTAGGAAGAGGGTGAAAAAGGGAGATATTTTTAATGCAATGTGTGTATCTCAAGAACTATTTAAGTTAGACAGATGAAATTTAGCATATAGACTTCGCATTTAAAATAATTAAACCGGGCTGTCAAAATATTGATGATTATTAACTTGGTGGCGAAGTCGCAGGCAAAAAGCTATTTCTATATAAAATAACTTTCGATACCTACTCTACGTCTATTTCACTTCTGCTTCCATTGTTCTCACAACTTTCATATTAGCATTTATTATAAAACTATCAATGTGATTGTCAAAAGAGTCTTCATTGCTGCAGTATTCATTTTCACATTTTATGGCCTGTTCATAAACCATTTTCCATGCATCTATACCGATCATTCTTTTTGTTGCTTATTCATGTCAACATTATTTTTAACAACGTAACTTTCAAATTGTGACTATATATTTTCTATCGGATTAAAATCAGGGTGGTAAGGCAGTAATCTCAATACGGAGTAGCCATGTTCTGCAAGAATTTTGTCTACGAAATATTCGGTGTGAGTTTCTTTATGGTGAAGATAACTGAGGTTTTTACCAATTGACTTCAATTGAAATATGGTTTGTTCAACCTATTTACCATTGTTTGTTTGCTGCTGTTGGAACTGTACAGTGTATAGTATTGGCCAATCGAGCGTTCGCACAAATACAAATTTCGTGGCTACTTAACGACGGATAAAACTTATTCATTCGCGTCACCAGCCAATAACCTGTTAATGAGGTCTAGAGAGCAAACCCACCCCAAAATAATGCTAGTTGCTAGTTACAATCTAGAACGGCCAATTTGCGAAAACAAAACCAAATCAATGAACATTTAGCTTTAATTTAGCTCAACATTTGGATATATAAACAATTATCACCTCACTATTTAATTTAAGACCGTATCACTAACTCAGGCCGTCGTGTTTGTTTACATTTAAGACAAAATGGATTAGAATGAAAAAAAAATAGTGATACGGCTGGCGCGTCACCAGCCAATAGCCTGTTAATGAGGTTTTAATATAACCTGTTAAGCATTGCAAACCTTGCAACCTCCCAAAAAGGCGTAAAAAAGGGAAAAGTGGGGATAACTGTACAGCACTCTAATTGTGCTTGTGTGTGTGATAGATTGTGTTCTCACTTAGATAAACAAGCAGAGATATTTTTTTAAATATTAGGATGGGGAAACTTTAATAAGTGGTTGGGGAGTGCGCCTCGTTCACTCTTCCGCACCGTAACTTAAGGGAAAGTCCACCCTAGAACAATACTAGTTGCCATTTATTACAATTTTGAAAAAAGGACGCATGTTTTAATAATTTCCAAGATACATAAGGCATTATGATTTTTTTTACTCTGTCGCTTACGACTTCTTTGGACATTCTTCCAAAAAGTCTCGATATATACTGACGTGGCACCAGCCAATAGCCTGTTAACGAGGTCCAGAGGGCAAGCTCATCCCAGAACCATACTAGTTATTAGTTACGCCAATGCCTCATGTCACAAGGAGGTGGTGTGCGGGGCTCGTGCGTAGGCGGTGGGTATGAACCCGGAGCGGCGCGACTTGGGCGCGTGCGCCCACAGCCACCCTTCCACCGTCTGCTGCGTCAAGTCCGCGTATACCCACTCGCCGCGTTTCACAGATAAGTCGTCTGGCGCTTGCGCCTGTAATTGAAATACAATGAAATGGTCATTTGTTTGCTTGCGATTTTGGGTAGATACATTAGGTAAGTCCTCGTGCACATTGTCTTTTGTGTACGAGGTTTGTATGGTTTGTATAACGGCACGGTGGCTAAGCGGGTTGGCGAGTCCACTCTTTTGTGATGATGCACTGTAGTGGTGGCTGTTTTGTTATCCCTGAGTCGCCTTTTACGACATCCACGGAAAGAGATGGAGTGGTGATATTGTAAAGCCGGCCGACACCGCGCGGCCTGTTGCAAATTTCGCAAGAATTTCACACACTTTATAGTGCTTAGTAACCTTATTAAAAATTAGTAAGTAATAAAGAAATAGTTAAGTAATCTATATATATAAAACAAAGTCTGGTTAGTTACACCATTTATAACTCAAGAACGGCTGGACCGATTTTAATGATCTCTAATTTGTTGGATTCGTCTCCGCCCCGAATAGCAGAATAACTATTAAAATATCTGAAAAATTCAAGGAAAAAAAAAAAGAAAAATAATATAGAAATATATTGAAATAAATAGAAAATACTCGAATCGAAATTTAAACAAAAATATAGAGAAAAAATGACAACAACTGTCAAATCTATTGATCTCATGCGGTACGAAGTTCGCCGGGCCAGCTAGTTAGTAATATAAAAGCACGACAAGAAACCTTATAGTCGTAAAGCATGACTAGTTCAGTGCCGTGGCACCGTCCGTCGTTGTCCTGCGTCGGGTTCACGCCGGTGTTGGTCAATATCGTGTTGTTGACTCGCTACAACCAATGTTATACAACTGAAGACTAATTACCTTATAGTCGTAAAGCATGACTAGTTCAGTGCCGTGGTACCGTCCGTCGTTGTCCTGCGTCGGGTTCACGCCGGTGTTGGTCAATATCGTGTTGTTGATTCGCTACAACCAATGTTATACAACTGAAGACTAATTACCTTATAGTCGTAAAGCATGACTAGTTCAGTGCCGTGGCACCGTCCGTCGTTGTCCTGCGTCGGGTTCACGCCGGTGTTGGTCAATATCGTGTTGTTGACTCGCTACAACCAATGTTATACAACTGAAGACTAATTACCTTATAGTCGTAAAGCATGACTAGTTCAGTGCCGTGGTACCGTCCGTCGTTGTCCTGCGTCGGGTTCACGCCGGTGTTGGTCAATATCGTGTTGTTGACTCGCTACAACCAATGTTATACAACTGAAGACTAATTACCTTATAGTCGTAAAGCATGACTAGTTCAGTGCCGTGGTACCGTCCGTCGTTGTCCTGCGTCGGGTTCACGCCGGTGTTGGTCAATATCGTGTTGTTGACTCGCTACAACCAATGTTATACAACTGAAGACTAATTACCTTATAGTCGTAAAGCATGACTAGTTCAGTGCCGTGGCACCGTCCGTCGTTGTCCTGCGTCGGGTTCACGCCGGTGTTGGTCAATATCGTGTTGTTGACTCGCTACAACCAATGTTATACAACTGAAGACTAATTACCTTATAGTCGTAAAGCATGACTAGTTCAGTGCCGTGGTACCGTCCGTCGTTGTCCTGCGTCGGGTTCACGCCGGTGTTGGTCAATATCGTGTTGTTGACTCGCTACAACCAATGTTATACAACTGAAGACTAATTACCTTATAGTCGTAAAGCATGACTAGTTCAGTGCCGTGGTACCGTCCGTCGTTGTCCTGCGTCGGGTTCACGCCGGTGTTGGTCAATATCGTGTTGTTGACTCGCTACAACCAATGTTATACAACTGAAGACTAATTACCTTATAGTCGTAAAGCATGACTAGTTCAGTGCCGTGGTACCGTCCGTCGTTGTCCTGCGTCGGGTTCACGCCGGTGTTGGTCAATATCGTGTTGTTGACTCGCTACAACCAATGTTATACAACTGAAGACTAATTACCTTATAGTCGTAAAGCATGACTAGTTCAGTGCCGTGGTACCGTCCGTCGTTGTCCTGCGTCGGGTTCACGCCGGTGTTGGTCAATATCGTGTTGTTGACTCGCTACAACCAATGTTATACAACTGAAGACTAATTACCTTATAGTCGTAAAGCATGACTAGTTCAGTGCCGTGGTACCGTCCGTCGTTGTCCTGCGTCGGGTTCACGCCGGTGTTGGTCAATATCGTGTTGTTGGCGTTCGTCGCAGCCGGAGCGTGCAGCGGCTGTGTCGCGTCTTGTTGACTCGCTGGAAAAGACAATGTTAATACAACTGAAAACAATAACCTATACTGGTTGTAACAGATCAATTCCCGTATTCTATGTATAAAACTATGTGTTCTCATGATTCTGAGTTTTACAAAGTTTTACTTGTAAGAGTTGAGTTTTACTCATGAATCTTCTTCTTGCAAAGAAATATTTATTTTAATTTTATTATACACACTAAGCAACAATACATGATTAAATAAGACAAGATGTATAAAAAGCAAGCATACAATACTTTTGATTTTTTACTTAGAATTATATCCTGTATATGGTGGGAATAAGTAAGACAGTTAGTAAGACAAAGTCACCTACATTTAATATGTTAGACCAAGAGAATAGCTCAAACAGCTCGTTAGATTTGTTCAAGAAAATGTTCCAAAATATATTTCTGTATTATCTGTAAGGTTTAGGAATACTACCTGTTTTTTTTATGTTTGGGCATGCAGATTTCCTCATGATGTTTCCATTCACCGCTAAATTAGTGTTAAATAAAAAATTCATATTTAGGCAGAAATTCAGTGGTACGGGGGAGTTCTCGCGAATGAAAGCCGAAAATAAATTTAAGCATCCACCACGTCACTTGGTAGTAAATAGTTAAAAAAAAATCAGATAAGATATTCTAGATATTTCTCATCTTCGATTTAAATTTTCGACGGGAGAGTGTATGCTGCATTCCCAGAGGCGCATGGCGCACTTGACTGGCCACGTTACCATAGAAAATTCATAGAAGGTTTCTACCTTGAAATGAACTGTATTCCCCACTTTATCCTATTTTCTCAATGTAGGTACGACTTTCGGTAGTGAGTGGGATATGCCAGTGCCCATTCTCAGCCCATCCTATTCCTTCCTATTTTCCTAACCCATTCCTATATCCGCAAAGGTAGGCAGGAGACCCGGGAGCATGCCAACATTTGTCATTCTGGACTGATGTTAACATGTATTGCAGATGTCCATGGACAACAGTATCACTTACTATCAGGTGGATTCTATGCTCATCTGTCACCTTTTTTCCATAATGTAAAAAAAAAGAGAACTTGTTTAGGTAGTAAACTAGTTTAGGCTGTTTAGAAATTAAAAACTTACCTGGAACAACTGCAGGATATACAAAACCGGAGGGTATAAACCCTTCCTGACCGTCGCTTCTTACAATCCAGTACCAATCTGGATCTTCTCTGTTGAGAACTAGAAAAATAAAAATATTCAAATTTTATTGCACAGACAAAATGTACAAAAGACGGACTTAATGCCTTATAGTATTCTCTACCAGTTAATCTTCGGGTAAACAGAGAAATAAGAGGGATGCATTGTAAAGTTGGTATTATACTCTGAAGAATTAGAAAATAAATGAACGTAACACATTATAAACATATACATAACAATACAGGTACAATAATACATATCAATATTTATTGTTTTTAGTATACATATACACATTATGTGTGATTATTTTGCTTTTCCATGGCAAATTTTTAGTGTCTGCAAATCTATCAATGGTATCGGCTTATGAGGTCTCACTGCAGGGCACAGGCCTCATCTAGTGAAATCACTGGATGGTTTCAGGTCATAATCCACCACGTGAACCCTGTGCGGATGGGTGTATAGTATACACATACTGATTTTTTTTATCTCAAGCATGTGGGTTTTCTCGCAATGTTTTCCCTCACCAGCGAGCTAGTGGCAAATTTTAAAAATCCATACAGTAGAAACTCAGTGGTATAGTCGTCGTGAGTACAATGCTGGAGCATTGTACTCACGATCACACGAATGTGAGGGAACCATATTGAAACATTCAAGATCCTTACTAACCAATATGATGTACCAAACTTGAAATCATGTACAAGAAAAATATAAACAATTATCTAAGAGGACATAAAATGAAGTTGGACCGCAGTGTCTCTGCCTCCAACTCCTATAAACATTTATATCGAACCGTGCCAGAAAATGTTATAGACGCAGATTTGGTAATCCAGTTCAAGAACCGGCTGGACAGATACTACGTTACTAAGCAAGTGACAAAAACCAGACAACATCAACATATGATGCCTAGTCTATTACAGCCATAATACATAATTATAATAGTGGAGTGTAGGCTTTCTAGGCTGGTGTCCATATTCGTTGCGTTCGAGAAGGCGAAGAGATGACATCTCTCTGAAAGTGAACGCAGTCGCCACTGAAGATGTCAACCGCAGTTGTTGACGAAACGTTTGGAAGAAAGAGAAGAGATTCCAGAAGACCTCGGCCAAGTAGCCCGGAAGATTCAATTAACATAATTATAATGTTAACAAAATTAACTAACCTGTGACAAATTCGCCCCTTTCCACATCAACATCGTTCTCGTCCCTTGCTGTGAATGTATACAGTACCACATATCTTCCAGATGGGTCTTTACTAAACGGACACGATTCGCCTTCGCTACCCATTTCCGAGTGCCCATCGTTGGTTGCTCCGTCTGATACTGATAACCTGGAAGTAAAATAACAGGAAGATTTATTTAAAGTTCTAAAGAATTTATTTATATTTGGAGAATATACTTCTACGAAGCGCTTGTGACGTCACTGACCGATCCAACGTGGGGTACACTTTAAAATCAAACAATAAAGAGACCTACTTTAGATAACATACCTTTATCCAAAGTTTGTGACGTCACTGACCGATTCAGCGTGGGATATGCTTTAAAATCAAGAAATAACTAAACAAATTCTTTAGTGTACCTTGTAAGAGATCTGATATGGGGTGTAGCTTCAAATACTCTGCACTATTTACTGCATTTAAAGTTGTATCCAACGAATGTAGCATACTAGATTTCTATTGTTTCTTCCTTTTTTTCACTTGTATATGATGAGACATTACGTAACACGTTAACCTAATTTTTAATCCATTTATTTTAATTTTTAATCAGATTTTAATCTAGTTTGAGAGTCAGGGCATACTTAAAATCTGGTAGTAATGTAAAAAGTGAGAGAAATAAAGAAAATTAAACAAGAATTATTTATATTTGTTTACATTTCTCAGCGGGAATAAGTTATTGTAATAAGTATAGGACTCCCATTTCTTTAATGCCACCAGAGAACCTAATCCACCTTATTTGCTGTCATTGATTTGCTACTCATTCGGTATTTTCTGTTTTTCATTTAATTCATTTTCATTATCCGTTTACTTCTTATAAATAATTGCTAATTATGTAAAAATGGAAAACAATTTACAGTATTTTACGTTTTTTAACTATACTAACACTAAATGAATAGTACTCAAAATCTTTTTCTCAGCCTTTAAATCTATACATAACCAAACTACAAAAGTTCTTACCCAATAAAACCATGTGCTTATCTAGAAGGTTCCTTTACTTCAAATTGGGTATGTATTTTATTATGTTTTCGCGATTTAAGTGTCCATGAAAAAAAATCCGATCACAGAGCTACTTTCGGGTATATTTCCAAGTGCTGAACTCCGCTTTCTTATTAATCTATATATATAAAAATGAATGTTTCTTTGTTTGTCCCGTATGCGTTCCTATACCATTCATCCGATTGCGATGAAACTTTGGTGAGTTGTTGTGCGCAACGAGCCATTTTTGACAAAGCGCGGCAGACGATTCAACGATTAAAAGTACAGAGCGAACAAAGTACAGACGTGCCTTTGCCGTGTGGCTGAAAACCGACCAATATTGATTCTCCGCGCGGCATGTTTGAGCGCGGTAACTTTTGAATTAGCTCGTGCGGCAAAACGGTATTGGATGACACGA
The DNA here is from genome assembly GCA_914767545.1 of Sesia apiformis. Lineage (NCBI taxonomy): Eukaryota > Metazoa > Arthropoda > Insecta > Lepidoptera > Sesiidae > Sesia > Sesia apiformis. The sequence goes on from OU611968.1 coordinate 7,271,012, forward strand.
GTAGAGTGTACGAGCGATCGTGCGGGTCACGCGATTTGCAGGGAAAGCAATGTCCCTGCGTCGGACGCCCGACATATGGGTTACTACGAGTTCTCACTACTACACTTGTATTACACTTGTATTGTTTATACTTTTTAACTTTGATAGATTTTTTTATTTTTATACTTTTTATTTGATCTCGTGTTGATATTACTAATGCTTAATAATAAAGGGAATGCGGCTCTAAAATACTATTGTGATGGTATTCTAATAGTCATATACACTACCCGGCCGAAAGTAATACACATCGACTATGATCGGCTAGCTTTGTAGAGCGTCACCTCTGTCGTGTGCCGACCACCGAACGTCGCTGACTGTCTGACCGGGATGTGTATTTAGATATTATGTCACGTTTATATTTTAATATTGAATTATATTTTTATATTTACTCACACTAGTTCTATTTTCTATCTTCTATATTTGTTACAATTATTTACTTCTCTACCAACTCATGCCCTACATAGCCCACAGGTTGACTGGGAGATAATGCTGTAAGGCATTAAGTCCGCCTTTTGTAATAATTTACAAAAAAGAGGAAATAAAATTTCAGCATGTATAATGTCCCAAATACTAACTGTGAAACATCTCTATGTGCCAGATCAGTGGGCGACCGACTCCTCGGCAGCTTTTTCTTCAAGTCGTGGTGTTCGCACGGCGCGCAGTAGGAATGCGGTATGAAACCCTCCCGCCGCGACTCTGCCACTATGACGTACACCCAGTCGTTTTCACGATACAGGACATTTACTATTTGACCACGTTTTACCTGGAAGAGTTTTATTGCATGTTTTCATATACAAATCTGCACTTTTGCACCTGTCGAAGACTTTGTGATAGATAGTCTTGGATAATGGAGAATAATCTTGGAGCTTGGGTTAGAAGGAAAAATTTCAAAATTACAAGGCTCAACTATAGGGACATGAATCTATGAAACTATATATCTATGAAAATAAGGCATGTACATATAAAATGGTGGGTTTTCGCAATGTTTGAATGAAATTAGCACTGCATTTCTTGTTAAGTTGTTAAATAAATATATTTCTATAACTTGTATACATTTGAAATACACCAGTTGCCATGTGATGCACAAGACTTCCACAATGCGATTTTGTTTCAGTTTTCCTGTTGTTTAGAGTATTTATGCAGGTTTATTCTATTTTTAATAACATCAGACTTAGTTGTATAATAATATAGTTCCTTTTGCATAACATAATATTAAAATATAAAAGTAATTATACAACGTTGTAAAACTGGTGAGAAAGAGAAATGGCAAGCAGGTGGTGTATTAGACAGTGGGGCAATATTTCTTTTAAAAACATTTAGTTTTGTTAGTGAAAGTATGAAGTTCTGAAAAAAGTTGTAGAACAAAATCCTTAGTTGTACACTATTAAGGTATTCAGAATTTTAGGATAGAAATTTAAAATTAAGGTATTTTATTTAATCCTGTATACATAATATATTATAGAATGTTTTCTATTTTTGCTGTGATCTCTAAAAGTTATACTTTACCTCTAACTCATCATCAACACACGGAGCAAAGTCATGCAGCACCACCATCTTGGAGTCTGGACTAAGGCCATGTTCCTTTTCAATGCCGACCCTCACAAGTGTCTCGATGCTTGCCGATCCTGTAATACGACCCATGCCAGGACTTAAACCTGAGCCAGGACGAGATAAATCTTTGTCTGAATCACCACTACTGGCTGTAAAGAAAAAAAAGTAGATACAAATATAGCTGGTATTTAGGTGTGTTACATTAGGTGCATGAATGAATTTTAGCATTGATACAAATCATGTGACATTATCTTAGCAAAGATACCTTATTGTCAGTATGAACTTATTGACTTTGGTTAACATTTTCTGGTTTAGAATTTCATTAAAGCTTTTTACTTTTGAATTTTGTATACTTTTCATATTCTAAATCGGGTCTAACTGCATATAATTAAAGTCTTCTGATTATGTTTTATTTCAACTCTTTAAGACAACTTGTGACCACAGTCGGATTACACAGGCCAGAAACATCAAGTAGAAACAAAAGCCTTTAATTATCCATGTTTAGACTGGATTAAATTTACAATATTAGAATTTTGTCGTTTCAAGATTCGATAGAAATATAAACATGCTCTAACATTTCATTTTTTGGTTAATGGAATACAATTTATCTTTCAATATAATTGTACTTTTTTAAATTTCACTAGTCTGAATATCTGGGACACTAGAACTGATGATTAGGACCCTTTCTCAGTTAATATCAAATTCAAATGTTTTAATGATCAAACGGTTTAAATGGTTTGGTGGTCAAATGTTTTAATTCTGTTCACTTTTTTTACTTCTCTTTATATTCATGAAAAATTATAATGCTAAAATGAGAATATATAAATGATAAAACAGGTTCACGTTTTGATGATCAATTAAATAAACTTAAATTTGTCTTAGCTGTAAATCTGACTTCATTTAGTGTTTACAGCAAAATAAATTGATTTTATAAGAAAAACAGTGCAAAAGGATTAAGAACAATCTGTTATTATTTCTATATATTTTTATTGATATTTAGCTCTCTTCAATTCGTTTTCGAATTAATAAATAAATAAGGTTTAATAAATGATCAAAAAGGCTTAAAGTTTTCGTAAATAACATGTACTACAAGTAATTTTCTCACGGTTAGGGTTGCTCGTAATACGAGACGAGACAACTTGAAACAAGCCAAAATTATATACAAGTTTTAATATTTTATATGTAGAAAGTCTGAGGTCATTGACTCAAAAGTTCTCATACAGAAAGCTCAAATTTTTCACTTACATTTCTTCTTCTTACCCCTTCTAATTCTAACTGGACATAAGAAGGCCATATTTGTTTAACACTTAAATTAACACATTACTATCACAATATCAATAATATTTTACAAGATATCCAATTTCTTTGTCTAGTAAAGATATTCACACGGTTTCTACATGACAGAAAGTTCAGAAAACAACTTTTTATCTTCAATACCCAGTTTGTGCGTTTCGTTAATGTAATGTCTATATTTTTAAGTTAAGGCGTTCCTTCCTAACATGTTAGAACGTTATATTTTGAATGTATTATAATTAAGTGCTATAAGTTATAATAACGATCGTCTCTGTTGAAAAGTACGGAGCGATTCAAAGCGCTTATAATTCTCTATATAATCTGTTTCACCCAGCGTGAAGTCCGGCGAGCTCTAACATCTCTTGATATCCGAAAGTCGAGTGGGCCAGATGGTATTCCTGCAGTGGTGCTCCAATTTTGCGCTCCCGAGTTATCTCCGGTGCTTACGCGACTCTTTAGGCTCTCATATTCCACAAAAAGCTTCCCGTCAGCATGGAAGGTAGCTCATGTTCACCCTTTGCCTGAAAAGGGTGACCGCACCGACCCGGCCAACTATAGGCCAATAGCGATCACCTCCCTCCTCTCCAAAGTGATGGAGCGTGTTATAAACACACAGCTCCTTGGGTACCTAGAGGATCACCAGCTGATTAGCGACCGTCAATATGAATTTCGCCATAATCGTTCGGCTGGTGATCTTTTAGCGTATTTAATACACCGCTGGGCTGACGCCATTGAGAGTAGAGGCGAGGCTCTGGCTGTAAGCCTAGACATTGCGAAACCTTTTGACCGGGTATGGCACAAATCGCTGCTTTCCAAGTTACCATCTTTCGGGATACCCGAGGGATTGTGCGAATAGGTTGCCAGTTTCCTGACTGGACGGAGCATCAGAGTCGTTATCGATGGTAGCTGCTCCGGCACCATGTCTATTAACGCTGGCGTCCCGCAAGGCTCCGTGTTGTCTCCAACTCTGTTCCTTCTGCATATCAACGACCTGTTGCAAATTGGTGACATACGTTGCTATGCGGATGACAGTACTGGAGACGCCTTGTACAGGGGCCGTGCCAACATCCCTCGAGTCGGAGTGGAAGAGAGTCACGCCAGGCTTGTGTCTGAAATCGAAGACTCTTTAGATCTAGGCTCGATTTAGGGTTCCCTGAACCTAGTGGATTTCAACCCCAGTAACACGCAAGTCTGTGCATTCACCGCTAAAAAGACCCCTTTTGTCGTAGCACCTCGCTTTCAGAGCATACCTCTTAAGATCTGGGAGAGTATTGGGATCCTTGGTGTCGACATTTCCAGCAAAGTCGAATTTAGGGGTCATCTGGAAAGTAAGGCCTCCAAAAAGCTCGGTGTGCTGAACAAAGCGAAGCGGTACTTCACCCCTGGGCAACTCCTAATGCTTTACAAAGCTCAGGTGAGGCCCCATATGGAGTATTGCTCACATCTCTGAGCCGGCGCACCGAAATACCAATTAGACCCATTTGACTCCATCCAACGACGTGATGTTCGTATTGTCAACGATCCCACTCTCACGGGCAGTTTAGAACCCCTCAGCGTTCGGAGAGACGTTGCATCTCTTTGTGTGTTCTACTGCCTGTACAATGGGGAATGCTCTGAATAATTATTCAATATAATTCCCACCTCGGGTTTCTACAACCGCACCTCCCGTCACAGAAGTGCGGTCCATCCGCATTTCCTAGTTACGGAGGTGTCGCGTACTGTTCGGTTCAAAAATTATTTTATGTCGCGAACCCGTAGGCTGTGGAACGAACTGCCTCAAGAGGTCTTCCCATCAAACCACGACATGGGGTTCTTCAAGAAAGCTGTGAATAGGATTTTGCAAGGTCGGCGGCGCGCCCGCATATCCCCTGGTGTTGCAGGTGTCCATGGGCAGCGGTAACACTTACCATCACGTGGGACCGCTTGCTCGTCCGCCCTCTTCTCTATAAAAAAAAAATATATATATTTTACAAATAAAATATTTTCATAACTATTGGCCAGCTTTGGAATCGCGCGGGTGCTATTTGATTTATTTTATCGTTCGCGTGAACTTTTGTTTGATTCCTACAGGAACTCTATAAAGTATATGGATAAAAAGTAGGTAACCTAAATGTTCATCCAGCACATTAATTATAACTATGAAGAATTTAATCAAAAATCGTCCAGTAGTTTTTACGTGACGCGCGTTTAAACAAACAGATAAAGACAAAAATTCCAAAAAATGTTGTTTTGGGTTCTGTAAGATTCGTACTTTATACTGCAATCACTTTTTCGAAAAAAAGAATTATATACAGGCACGGATCTGTTACGATTTTATTAACTATGTATATGTACATAGATTGTAAATCGGGTCGGAAGGCATAAAATTAAAGGCTTTTGTTGACTTTTTATATCTACTCGACGTTTCAGCACGGGTTACACCAGCCGTGGTCACGAATTGTCTGAACAGGTGAGAGCTCGGCTAACAATATCGGCGGACGTATTCGACGATAAATCGCAAGGTTTAAAGTTAATCACTGTATTCCACATCGACGACAGTAAAGCCTCACGTATCCTGGTATAATAGTGACGTTCAAAGGAGAGGAATATCAACCTCTTCAGTCAACTCGTCATGTAGAAATAAAGGTCGAACAAAAGCCTTTAATTTTACGTGTTCAGATCGGATTTGCAATATAAATGTGTACAAAACGCGAGAGGTTAAAAACTGGCATGTTATTTAATTTAAAGATCTCTTTAAAATAATTTATTCATTTTTCGATCGATTAGTTCAGTTGGCCTCTAGGCCTTACATGATATGCGAGTGGTCCGGGGTTTGAATTCCGGTCTGACATTCATTTATTTAAACATAAATGTTTGTTTCAGTCGGTGGTGTGTTCGTCTTTCTGGGTTTCTACGAACATTCCGACATACCTAAAGCTCACCAGGTTAGAACGATTACAAATCCCTTCGCAACTTTTCCCTTTGATAATGATCAAATTATTTAACATGAGAACTTAATGCTAATAATTCAAGTTTGAGGAACGTCAGTACTATTAAGACAGGATAATCACAATTGAAATTAAAATAAAAGTCATTATAGATAATTTCTTTAATTACAACTTGCCAACGAAATATATCTACACGGATACATTTTTTGCATTTTACACCATTTTATAAAGGCTCTCATCCACTTACCTACATAAAGTATTATGTCAAACTTCAACAAGATATTATTGTATAGCCTCTAAATATTTGGCACATTTTAATACGTAGAATAAATATAAAAATACCATCAATTACTTCAACAGTAATAGTTACAAACAGATTATTTTCATTTTAGATTTAAAAATCTTAATCTAAGGTACATGTAATTTAGGTACAAAGGCGGACACTCTTTTGTATAGACGAGTAGGTACACTGGATTTTCGAGTGACGCGAACGTTGTACAGAAAATATGTCAAAATTGTTGTATTTCGTGTTGAATCATAAAATGACACAACTTTCGTGCTCTATGCAGATCTTTCTATCTCCAAATATCTTTTTCTAGAAAGGAACTATCAAAATATATATTTTTATATATTTATCGAATACATATGAGTTCCGTTTCTGTACCTATGTGGTTACTTATCCAAGTAATAACGTTTTTTATTGTTTCTTTACAAAGGTACTTAAGCACAAGTTTGCACTTCAGGTACAAACTTGTGCACAATTTATTTCACAAAAATATAGGTCAACTGTCATAAAATACATTTTTTGGACATTAATTTTCTTGATTTGCAAAAAGTAGGCAAAGAGAGCTCATCGTTTAAATATTATACGCTTTATATTATAAAGCACCACTTCAATTTCTACAAGCTCATATTATATTTTTGATTAAACATAGGGAGCGTATTATGAACACTTAAAAACCATTCAAGTTCCAAGCAAGTCAATTTACAGTTTTAAACTACCTACCTCGTTTTATTCTCATTATGGGTGGGATTCAAATATTTATCTTCTGCTTGATTTCTAAAATTTTAATAAATTTATCCCAGAATTTTAAATAGAACTGGCATATTTGAAATATATAGGTACATTAAATGACATCTAATGTAATATCTGACTTTCTGCGTCGCTGTAAAGCGCTTTGTCAGTCCTTGTAACTTCATTACACTTCAAAGATTACAAATACTTTGGATTGATTGTCAAGAGATTTGAAATCTCCCTGAATTCCTATATAAGTAGGATAGCGACAAATATTGTCTCAAGTTTATAATACGGTATTGCAAAACAGTATATTTCACAATGTTTATTGACTGGCTATAAGAACTAATTAGGTAATGTGGCAGGCAAAGGAAAAAGGGTTCATAGATGTTGCGTATCAGTCAATAAATGCCATTGCTCGTGGCGATGGTCTGGAAATTTTATACAGTCCATCCAGTGCTTTAATCTTCTCCCTTTGCTGCTTGCACCTAAAATTAGGCTTCCTAGGAAATCATTCGGTTTTCCATAGTCTTTATCCCAAACTGTCAATGTCAGATTTTGGCGAGACAGTTCGGTTGGACGCGTCTCGAAGAGGAACTCCTCGTTCCAAACGGGGTTGAGGTTCCGCCATTTTATTGAGGTTTTGTGCTTCTTATGGTATGGGTCTGGATCTAAATGTCTGTAATTTCATAATTCAATTTAATTATTACCTACTCAATCTGTTTTCATACTCTACTCTCTATACTCTAAACTCTGTGTTTGTACCGGTGTTAGTGAAATACAATGACAATGAACATAATGGCAATGGACAACATCAAAGTAGAATACATTACTATTCGAAATACATTATCTTTTCTTTACTCTATAAAGGAAAACAACCACGAAAATTACTTACAATTTAACAAACGGATCGGAATATCCATTGGTGTCCTGCGGGGGCAAATCCGCAGCTCTAGAGATATTTACCACTAGAGCCCTCTTTTTCGTACTGTAGCATAGAGCTAGGAATATTCTTGGCCCTGTCGGTTCTGCGTTCGTTGAGCCTGATAATGCTAGTCGAAGCTGGTGTGGAGACTTGGCACACTCTCTGAGAGCCACCGTCGCTGAGCCCATTTCGTCACATCCATATCTAAGAAATTATACAAAAGACTAATGATTAGGATTAATTTTAATAATGATTAATTTCAGGTATATTATAAATCTGGTTAAAAATGTTTAGTTAAAGCCTTTTGCTATACGATAAGGACTCGATTCATAATACAAATCCTTAAAAACTATAAATTACGATTTATATAAAAATATTTACGTAGAGGCAACGTTCCCCTTCACACTGGAACATACAAAAACAACAAAGTTCTACACTTCAGTAAATTTTGGCTACGGCTATGAACTTATTTATTCAGATAGAGGTTCTTTCTTCGATTACTTGCTCTTGCTACTGTTCCGATTGGTTGTATAATGAAGTCTCTATTTAAGACATAACACGAAAATGTGCAAAGAAAATACGAGTAGGTATGTTTGCTTGAAACTTTCGTTTAGTTCTAGATTTCAATGGGAATCATGGTGTGGGCGAGTGCGATTTGTGATGTTAATGTTACTGGTGTTGTCAGTACCGGGGCTTTTAGATTCAGGCTGTCACCTATGAATGTTATTTATGGAAGTATATGAGAGAGGGGAGGGTGCACGCAGCAATCCCACAGCCGCTGGGCACACTCGACTGGCCAAGTACGCACTCATAGATTACTACCGTCAAATGTACTGTATTTCCCACGTCATCCTATTCCGTCAACATACGTGTTTCGGTGAGCAAGTGAGATATGCCAGAGCCCATTTCCATCCTTTTCTATCTTATCCCTTCCCTCCTTACTTCCTAAATCTCCAAAAGTGGGCAGCGCATCCAGGGTCGTGCCGTTTGTCATTCTGGACTGATGTTGTCATGTATCGCGGATGTCGCAGGGCGGTAGTAGTATCCACTTACTGTTAGGTGGCCTGTTTGCTCGTCTATCACCATATTTCTATAAAAAAGGTATTCTTCAAAAATTGATAACGATTTCTACAAACCTGTCGTCATCAAACAGGACGATTTCCAAACTCTTAATGGCGAGGTCCGACTCGGTGATGCCGAAGAAGTGTAGCGTCTCATTGAACTCGGGATTTTTGGTCTTGTGTACTGTTTTAGTTCGGAGCCTGTTCGAATATGTGCCTTCTGAAAGTGAAAGAAATATGCATAAAAATATGTAATACGAGTATAAACTTTAAACTGAGGTAATACAACTCCTTTCAAGCTATTGCCAAGACGGTGTGCCCAACGCCTAAATGTAGGAAAGTGTATTAATATCTATACAACCTACTCCTATAATACCATATAATAGAACTCGTATAATACGTATAACAGTAAAAGGGTTGAGTCTGCACATTGACTTAACTAAAAAAAAAATTGGGCGGTGTCTTTAGAAGCTATAGAATATTAAAATATATGTATCTTTGTGCAAAATCTATTGTATAGCTTATTTGTATAGCTTATTTAAAATTTATTTACTGCAAATAGGAAATTGGAGCACATCGCTGCGACCTCAGGAAGCTGAGCAGTATAGGAATAAAATGTAAATAATACTAATTAGTATAGTGTTTGGATTATGTTTTTGTATTACGTAATGAAGTCGCGAAAGTCATATACGTATATTAAGTTTGAAATCAGGTTAATATTAATAATTAAAATAATATAACTTTTGCTTAAACTATTTATAATGACACTATTCGCTAATAGATAGATGGCACTGCTAGGTGCATCTTAGTAATTGAGACTCAAAAAAGCATAATTATACGTATTTAATTGGAAAAGTTCGCTTCTTTGGGTGTTAGAAAAACCACGCAAAGCCCAATAAATTGTGGTTAAACACTTTGTTACACATCAATACAGGCTTATTAAATAATAATAATACAATTACTTGGGTAATATAATACAAACAATTACTATCCAAGCTCGCTATTTGCTCGTCTATCAATTTTTTGTTTTTTCTGGAAAATTTTCAAACCTCTTTTTCTTTTCTTTCTTATAGTAACACTCGTGTGTGTAAAATGGCATGGACTTGATTCTTGAAATTTAACTTGATCCATGCGAGTAGAATGCTGCGGGTAGAAGCTAGTTAATAATAATATATAATAATTTATCCTTATCTCAGAATGAAATAGTTCCAAGTAAAATATTTTTACTCTACATAGCGCAATTCTTTAAGACGTTCAATACACTTTTTATTTTATTATTTATTTTTTATTTAAAGTATACGGTACATAGCAGACGAGCAGAATGGCCACATGATAATAAATGAATACTGCTGCCCATGAACACCCATGATACATGCGAACATCAAACCAAAATGATGTCATTTCGGCGTGTCATGTTGGCACGCCCCCGAATGCGCTGCCTAGGATGAGATGGGAATGGGCTCTGGCGTATCTCATTCACAACCGAAAGACCTACGTACATTGGAGGAATAGGATAAGATGGGAAATCCAGTACATTTAATGGTAGTCTTCTGTGAGAGAGGGTTAACGTAGCCAGTCCAATCGCCCAGCGGCTGTGGAATTGCTACGTGCAATTTGCCTCTCCCAAAAAACTTACCCCCTCTTTAACTTACCTCTGGGTAGTACTTCTAATCTACAAAATGGATCTGAGAGGCCCGTCATGTCCATTCCAATTAGACCTCTCGCTCTCAACACCGTCACTGCAAGTGATGACGTCGAATTTTCATAAGCCAGCTTTATTTCTAATGTTCCGAAACCGGCGTCTGGTATCGTCGGCGGTCTTTCTACCTGGTTTGCAGGTTTCGAGTCTTTTCTGACGCTCCGAAGGCTGTATGCGCTTCCTTTACTGCTAGTTCGTTTTAACGCGCCGAGAGGACGCTGGTTCAGACTATCAGTTCGATGAAGGCTGAGGCCGCTGACCCCATGAGATAAGATGTCGGTCTCGCTCCACTCGTGGTGTAAGTCCTATGGGAATAAATGTAGGTCATGTAATTAAATTGTTCTTATATTAGGTATTAAGTTCTCGTAGATGTAACTTTGATTTATGTGCGATGGCATAAATTAATGTGGCGAAGCGGTTCTTATAGCCGAGCAGATGAAATGTCCTTTTTACCTTGAATAGAGAACATTTTATCTTTTGTATGACATAAAACTGGATAATAGTAACATTTAATAGGCCCACGTGATGATAAGTAGGTACCGCCGCCTATGCACACCTGCAAGACCAGGGGGTATGCGGGTGCACTGCCGGCCTTGCAGAATACTATTTACAGCTTTCTTGAAGAAGCTCATGTCGTAGCATAAGGGAAAGATCTCACAAGGTAGTTTGTTCCAGAGTCTACGGGTGCGCGACAAAAAACGACTTTTAGACCGTATAGTGCTAGACACCTCGGTATCGAGGAAATGTAGATGCACTGCCCTTCTATGACGGGCGGTGCGGATGTAGAAACCCGAGGTGAGAGTCATATCGAACAGTTCTTCTGAGCATTCCTCGTTATATAAGCGGTAGAACACGCAGAGAGACGCAACGTCTCTGCAGACGCTGAGTGGTTTCAAACCGCCTGTGAGAGTGGGATTGTCAACAATTCATACAACTCGTTGTTGGATGGAGTCAAGTGGATCCAACTGATACTTCGGTGCATTGTGAACTGTGAAATGTGAAGTGAACCAGAAATGTGAACAGTAATCTATAATGGGTCGGACGTGAGCTTTGGAGAGCGTTAGACGTTGCCCCGAGTTGACGTTGACGTTAGACCTGAGTTGTCAGACGTTGACGGTACTTCACCAAGTACCTATCACTTTGCTCTGTTCAGTACACCGAGTTTTATGGAAGCCATTTTGGCCTTGTTTTCCAGACGACTGCTAAATTCAACTCTTTTTCAACTTTTCAACGGGGGTGATTAAGAATTTCGGGTCGGTTTTTCGATTGCGCAATTTCCAAGATGGCCGCCATCAATAGAATTTCTCAGATTTTGAGGTTCTTTAATTCACGCGAGGCCGCAGGCCGAGTTTGCCCAGGTGTATCGCCACGAGCGGGCCCGTGAGCAAACGGTAGACCTTCAGCTCGACGGTCGACAACCTGCCTAAAAAAAATTCAAAATGGCGAAGTGAAGATGGCCATCTTGGAAATTTTCCAAGATGGCCGCCATACAAAATTCTTTGGTCGAGAGCTCCAAAACGGTTAGAAATATCGAATTGGTGCTCAAAGTAATATCATTTGGCATGATGATGTCCTTCCACTGTGAGAAAAATATTTTCCAAGATGGCGAATCTAAGATGGCGGCCATTTCTCAAATTCATCCGATCCGGATGAAAATTGATATCTGGGGGGTTCAGGGGACCCTGGGTAATGATTTTGAAACATTTTATTTATTCTGTCTTTTTTCAAGATGACTGCCATACTCCATGCCAAAATGGAAATTTCGATTTTGGCGTCCGAGGATCTTTGCGAGGCCGTAAGCCGAATTAGACGGGGGGCGCAGTCCGGAATGTCCCGTTAGAAATTTTGGTCTATAGGCAAAATAGCCAGAAAATAATTTTCAAAATGGCAGAAACAAAATAGCGGAAATTTTAAAAAACCTTTACGGCCTTTTTTCAAGTTTGTCCGTTCGGGGTGGAAATTGGCATCCTTATGGATTTATGGAGGCTCCGATCAAGGATTTAGGATCGGTTCGGAAATTTTCCAAGATGGCCGCCATACGAAATTATTTGGTCGACAGCTCGGAAACGGTTAGAGATATCGGATTAGTGCTCAAACTAATATCATTTGGCATGACCATGTCCTTCTTCTGAGGGAAAAACAGACTACGTAGAATATTGATTCAAATAACCTAATAACTTAGGTATTCACAATCAATGAAAATAAGTGACACGTGTAACATAATAATTCCTAACTTTATTGCTGAACATAATAATGTTAACAGTTCAGCGTTCAATGATTTAAATGGGGATTTTAAGATTTTTCATTCATATAGTATGCGTACGTCAATAAACGAAGAGGCATCAGTCTCAATACATGATGGCTTTTTCATATTCTCCTGTAGTGAACGGTTTGGTTACAATTACACAATAGTTTGTGATTAGTAATACGAGTAGGTTCGAGTATTTTAGTAAGTAAGTAATTTAACAACTGTGAACAAGTAATCACTATTTCCTTCGAAAGTTTGGTATGAAATTCGTCTTGTTTGAATTAATATCTCTTACATAACTCAATGCTAACATTTATGATTATGTTTGCTAATAATTCGCTGTTTCTGTTTACTAATATTCACTGTTCACCGAATTTCTGTTATAAATCAACTACAAAGTATAGAGAATTACATATTCTGGACGTATTTACATCTTAAAAGCCTTAAGTCCACTAAAACCAATAATAAAATCCTAACAAAGCCATATCAAGAAAATCCTTGCTGTGTGAATACAGAGTACAAAACAACATTTTTTAGATTTTTTGTGTCCGTCTTTCTGAACTCACATTACGCAAAAACTACGGGATGGATTTTAATTAAACTTGACATAGTTATAAGATATGAGTCGGGTTAACATACTCTATCGTCTACGCACACGAACTGGCGCGCACTGCTTGTACAAAGTATGGAAACATTTAGGATATGAATAGAGCTGAGGAAATAACTACACCGATACGATTAGTGATACAATAATGATTTACGTCGCCTACACTTTTTTTATAATAAGAAGGCGGTAAACCAGCATACAGTCCACCTGGTGGTAAGTGGATGCTGTCGCTCGTGGATACCCGCGGTGCATGCCAACATCAGTCCAGAATGACAAACTTTGGGACGCTCCAGGACGCGCTCGCTACCTTTTGAGATGTGGATATCGATTTGGAGAAAGGGTTGGGAAAATGGGGAGTGATAGGATAGGATGGGAAGCTACCTACCGAAACATGTATGTACATTGAGGAATAGGATACAGCGGGAAATGCTAGTTTATGCATTTCAAGTTAGTCTTCTGTGAGAGAGTGGTAACGTGGCCAGTCGCGTCCGTCGAGTGGCTGTTGGATTGTAGCATGCACCCTTCCCCTTTTATCACACACTATCAGTGTAATGTAAATAATATTTCAAAATTCTAATCTTTAATTTTATTTTCTAACTCCTGACGATTTTCCATCATTATTTCCCGGGAACGGCAGACAGCGGAAAAGACCGAATCTCTAAATACATACATGTATTTATGTTTATTCCGGCTAATCTTGCGATCTGCTTACAGGATTCATTTTTTTGCGGTTTTCTTCACTGAATTGTGTAGGTTTCTTTACCTATTCCAATTTAACACCATGCGAATTAGTGATCAAAAATCAACTGACATCTATTGATACATCTATATAATGTATACTGATTTATTTATTCAAGTATCGTTACTAAAGAACAATGAATATCCCTTGCCTTCTTCCTTTTTCCTCCCCACTTCTTCTAGCACTTTAGTCAACACCATCCTCCCACATCCTTTCTCCCTGGTCCTGTATCTAGGCAAAGTGGACCGTTTGCTCATTTGATTCCTTCTTTCCATAAAAGAAACATCTAGTGGATTCCTATCATAATTAATAGCGCCTTCTAAGTAAAACCGCAGGAGACCATTAATTTTATTATCTTTCACTTTCCCGTCATAAAATCAATTAAGCTAGTGACGTCACGGTTCAAACGGAAAATCCAATAATATTATAATTCTTGTAGACTTCATGATTAATTATATTAGGAAAGTCATTATAAAAAAATATTTTCTTATTAAAAATGTTTAAAACATTAGTGTGCCCACATTACAGACTACTTTTCTCGCTTATTACCGGACTTTAGTTATAGAATAATAGATAGATAGATAGATTTAATAAACTCTTTACTGTACACCAATACATGTTGCAAAAAGATAATTTAAGAAAAGTAGAACAGGCGGCCTTATCGCCAAATCAATCTCTTCCAGGCAACCTTCGGGTGCTATTGGTAAGGAGAAAACAGATAAAAATATCAAAAATAGGTAGACTGTGCAATTGTACATAATATCAAATCAACTATAACTTAATAATAATCATATTTTATACATATACAATTACTGAAGTTGAATACAATAGGTACATAGATACAAAGATGCATACATACATACATACATAAATAGGTTGTTTTATTGATCATGATTCGCTGCTCATTCAGCATTCTTTGCATCTCATTTAAATACAAGCTTTTTATAAAAAACTACTGATTCTATTTAAAAAAAAAAACTGGGTATCTATGCTTCTCTGTCAAGTACAGTTCCATTCATCGAAATCATGTGACCCCAATTAACCCTTAAATCGATAAAAAACGAACATCCCCGCTGTTCAGCCCATCCCCCTTTTAGCGCCTATCCTCATTTCCTCTATACATGATGTAAAGAATACTTAATGTCTGGCTGTCTGACTGTTTGCGACAATTTTTGTACTCGTTTTTACTGTTGTATTGTATAAGGTACTCGTATATATTAAGGACGTATTTGGGATATAATTATTTTATTGATATCGATAATGTAATTTTGAAAATATAATATAGTTTTATTAATGAAGGTCATATGTAGTAAAAGATTTTCATAAATTCCCGATTTTGAACCTGTTAGGTAGATAATTTTATTATTGCACACCAAATCAAAATAAAACAATAACAGACACTGTAAATACATGAATGAACAAGTGGCAGTGTTATCGTTAAAAGCGATCTCTGCCAGACAACCCTTTAGTCGGTTTCGATTGTTTATCAAAATTAATTCATTGGTAATGAAAATTCCACTGAATTTATGACGGCTTGTGTTAACTTGTTAGCTTGTGCGAAGTTAGTCAGTGTATCTTTTTTTTTTTATAGATTAGTGGGCGGGCGAGCAAGCGGTCCCACGTGATGGTAAGTGTTACCGCCGCCCATGGACACCTGCAACACCAGGGGGTATGCGGGCGCGCCGCCGACCTTGCAAAATCCTATTCACAGCTCTCTTGAAGAACCCCATATCGTAGCTTAATGGAAATACGTCTTCAGGCAGTTCGTTCCACAGCCTACGGGTTCGCGGTATAAAATATTTTTTGGACCGAACAGTGCGCGACACCTCCGTATCGAGGAAATGCGGATGGACCGCACTTCTGTGACGGGAGGTGCGGTTGTAGAAACCCGAGGTGGGAATTATATTAAACAGTTCTTCAGAGCATTCCCCATTGTACGGGCGGTAGAACACACAGAGAGACGCAACGTTGGTAGTGAATAGACCACCATTAAAAGATGAGTGCTCTCTACACTATATAAGGGGAGAGTGCACGCTGCATTCCCACAGCCGCTGGGCACACTCGACTGGCCACGTTACCCCTCTCTCACAGAAAACTACCTTGAAATGTAGTGCATTTTCTATTTTATAGTATTTCTCCAATGTACGTTCGTGTTTCGGTAGTGAGGGAGATATGTCAGAGCCTATTCCCATCCCATCTCATCCCTCCCCATTTTCCCAACTCTTTCTCCTAATTCATTCCTTAATCTGCAAAGGTGGGCAGCGCATCCGGGGGCGTGCCAATGTTTGTCATTCTGGACTGATGTTGGCATGTATCGCGGATGTCTATGATTTACTAGGATTTTTTTTTGGTTAATCAGGCGATATTGAGTTTCAAGCGGGCAAAGACACAGGGAGCTGCTAATGGATAAAGCTATAAAAGTATCGTGAAGGGACGTTTCTTTGTTCTTGTTAAGTTAAAGTCCCTCATACAATTTGCTTCATTTTAATACTTTTTCCTGGTGCTGTGTGAGAGAGTTGTTAAAAGTAATGTTAGCAACACTGTTTGGCGTTGCAGGTGATAATGGGCGGGGGTTACTCTTTAGCGTTAGGTAAGTCGTCTGTTCGTCTCCCGCCCTCTTAATAACAAAAAGCTTCGGCAAGTAATTTATTTATTTTTTATTTAACAAATTTTATTACACATTGTCTTAAAAAAAGGCTTGCTTAAGGCATTCTCTACCAGCTAACCTTTGGGTTCATCAGAGATACATTGGGAGGTGCGTTGAGAACTTGAATGACAACAGTAAAATTTCCCCAAATATCCATATACAAACATACTTGGCGGAGCCCGTGACCTCCTTTCTATAACACTGACCAGGTTAAAAACCCTGAGAATTTCTTATTCAAAAATAAACAGCAATTATAAAATACGTATGTATAATGCATTAGATTTGTTATTTACATTTATCTGATTTTCATTCTCAAAGTAATTCGAATAAAATCTATGGTTCATTTTTAGCCTATAAGCAAAGTCACGGTGTTATGCTAGTTTATAGGGAGTTTTTCTCATTCACTACAAAATGACGCACGCACAAGTGACGTAGCGGCGCGACAATGTCTGTGCTACAGGCGTATTTTATTTGCCAAACACAGTGTCCTGCTGTCTGATGCTTCCGCGGACACTGTGTCAGTATTATTGAGATGATAAAGAATGCTAAAATGGATTTCAGGTGTGAATATAGTATAGAAATGTACTTTATGGATTATGTAATATGCTTGACGAACAATACTTGGTAAAGCCGTAAAGCGCTGTGCACACATACATTGGCATTACTGTAACAAAAGGTTTATAAGTTTTATACCATAACATACCATCAGCCTATGTCTCTCCCCTGCTGGACATAGGCCTCTCCCAAGGCACGCCGCCACACACGATTCTTGGCTCTTCTAAGCCAACCACCACCGGCGAATTTCCTTAAATCATCGGTCCACCTTGTCGCGGAGGGTGTCCCACAGTGCGCTTCCCGGTACGTGGTCTCCATTCGAGGACTCGTCTACCCCCACGGCCAGCGGTCCTGTGGCAAATTATGACCAGCCCATTGCCACTTCAACATGCCGATTCTACGAGCTGTATCAGCGACTTCAGTTCTTTGGCGAAAGTCTTTGCTTCGGATCCTATAAGCTTTATAGTGATTAGAAAATATAATTAAGATACAACAATGGCTCTTCTTAAAAGCATTTAATTAAAATCGAAGTCACTTTTTGATTGTTGCTGTAAAGTTTAGTAATTTGAAATATTAGAACTTAGTAATTATTTAAATGACTTGTAAGGTTATGACAATTATGTAAGGTTATGACTTGAAACCTAAGCGAGGTTAACTGAGTAGGTTCAAGCTACAATGTTTTTTACAGACATACACATCTAATTTTATTACTCAACTACAAAGCTACATCTTCATAGATATAGATAGATAGTATCATAGCTCTTAATGGACGTAGTACATAATATGCAGGATTAAATAAATTATACCTGCACTACTTTTGAAAACTGAAACTTAAGTTCAACGACTTTTTAAAATTCAACACTTCAACACACTAGTTACTCCCTCACACCTCATACACTCGTAAAGATTTACATAGATGTAGGTAGGTATCCGGAATAGTAGCGGTTCGATTAGCAGCTGTTTATAAATGGAGTGTGCGGCGGCATTACCGTTCGTAGAAGCATATACTGAGTTATACAGAGTAACAAAGTCAGAGACTTCATGTAAGATTGTTGTTTTGGGCAAGAGTTAATCCATCACACTTGAGCTTGATCGAAATGATGAAAAAGGCCCATTTTTCAAATATACATAATCTTAATAAAAAAATCTGATAGATAAATAATATGCCAATTAAATGTAGCTACTAATATTGACTTTCTGATAAAGTATTACTGACTTTCTGATACCTTCTGATAAAGTATTAGGAGGTGGTGAGAAAGACCCTCAATGTCTTAGTATCCAAAATTAAAAAATCCGGGCGCTATCAGATATCCCGCCCGATCGCTCTCCGGACGCCCTGGAAACTAGGACAAATCCGGGGAAACCAGGACGGACGGCAGACCTAATCATGCGGTCCCTTTGCAAATTAATGGATCTACTTGACACACAAGATTGGTGATTGACTGATAAGATTGGTGTATCCACTTGATTTAACAAAATTAATTTCGATACCGCGCTGTATGCAAATTACTGCGAGGTACCGGAATTAATTTTATTCTATTTCGCTTAAATTCATTAGAAAATTAGTTAGATATGAGTTTTAGAACTGTCTCTACCACTCCATGTGTAGTTCTAATAGCACCTGAACAGAGTTTTCAAATTTATTTAAATAGCGACTTCCAAACGTCTCTGAAAACGATTGCCCCGGAGTTTCCAATTCTGTTTTAATGAATGTGAAGTTTATATCTTTCATTTAATAATTAATTAATGAAGGTACGTATTTCGATGCATGATTGCGAAATGTTTGCTGGCGCGGGAAAAGAAAGGCCTCTTCGCTGATCTATTTTAATTATGATCATTTCTTTATAAGGAGATTATACTTCTTATTTAATTTTTGTTAAAGTATATTTATTATATACGAGTATTAACATACAAATTAACCACATTTTTCAAATGATTATTGAGTCCAAAAAACTGGTTGGTTTGTCTTGAAAACACAGATTCCACAGTCTACACAATTCTTCTATGGTTTTAAACAACTAAATTAAATAAGTGTCTAATTGTTCACTTTCGGATATTCTCTTTTTTTTAGTCACCGATCAAAGGCCTTTGTTGCATAGAACAGCTTCACGACCCACCAGAAGACTGAGACCACAGAACTGTGATTTCATTATATTCCGTGATCGCGACCCACACTTTGAAAAACTGCACTACAAGAATAACTTCAATGTAGCGCTTTTCCGACTTGTGACTTCTGATTTTGTTATCCCAGTCATTTTTTCCACCCACTAAGATATCAGTCACTAAGATATTGATTACACGAATTGATTTCTAGTATTCTGGTTTAACAGGGCATCCAATATCCAAAGAGAACAATTGAAGGTCAAAGGGTTTTTTTTATTGATCCACACAAAGTACATATTAAATATTATTACATTTTCGCCAAAAGGCGTTTGGCGGCGGAAGGCAGACACGGTTTTTTTTTTAGTACATACTATAATGTACTTATAATGAATGAGTATCTATTGAAATAAGTAAAAAGAAATAAGTATAAATTAATTAATCAGTATTGAAATTAGTAATTTAATATTTTGTATATTTGTTTAATAGTTACACTGCTATATCTACTATATTTTTGATTGTTTCCTCTTTGGCGAACAGAAACAAACTGTTCCCTACTGTGTGGACCAAGGGTTGTAAAACGACACGTTTCCGACCGCGACACCCGGTAATTTCGTTCAAGAGAGTTTCGATCAAGAACAAAGTTTACGAAACTACATTTACTTACTTTCCTTTACACGTTCAACGGCTGAGTAATTAGCTACGGTTTTAAATATTAATAAAAAAAAAACACATCTGTGTAATCTTCTAATAGTTATTATAGGTTTCCTTGTAAAGAAGCTTGAAAAAGATGAAGGTTTGAAAGTTCGGACCTATTTACGATCGATCGATATGAGCTAGAACAGATCTAGAAAGATACAGATGGACATAAACTATGCTTGGGTTCCCTGGGAAATTATTACCCTACATGAGCGAAGTCAGGACACAAGCCTAGTAGTTTTATAAATTAATAATCTGTAATTAAATAAAGTAACACATTTGTTGACGCTAATCTTTGGAACAACTTGTCCAAATTTTTGGTATTTATGTTTGGTATTTTCGAAGTTTAAGATAATTTTTTGGCAAAATCGATTAATTAATTTGTAAGACAAAATAATGCAAACGGTTTCTAAGTGGGTGAACCCGCGGGCAAAAGCTAGTTACTTGATAGAGTTATTACCAAAATCAAATGATCTCCAATATTTAACAACTTGAAATTGAAAATGCCATATCGAGACTGTTATGCTTATCTGAACAATACTGAAGGACGTCTGACGAGGGTTGTGGTCTTTGTTTGCACTATTACTTATGATATAGCTACAATACACAAGCTAGAGCCTCACCCCTACTTTGCATCGACCTTTCAAGAATTATCAGAGTCATTACCTAAAAGACTGTTACCTATGAGTATGTTCGCACTCATAATTAAAGATTTGCCGATTGAGCGTTTGGAAAAAAAACAAACTCATTTGCAGCTCATTATCAATTTATTCAATAAACAGTTTGGTAGCGTCAGCCGCAAATATAGCGTGGGTAAAAAAATGTGTGGGAAGAAGGTCACTGTCGATTACTTATTTCCAAATAAGTAAGTAAGTTTCATCGAAAGCGAATAAATGGTTTAGGAACGCATAGAAGACTAACAATTTTTATTTATTAGATTTAGTTCTTTGCCTATCGTCGAATCAATTTCATTTTTAATTTTTAAACGTATTACTTTTATAAACGTATAGTATGTTGCCAGCGTCCTGTGAGCAACATTTTTTCTATCTTTTTATTTTTTTAAATATTGGTTTGTATCCCGCCTAAAATTTATGTATTGGAACATTCGTATTATACCCGTTTATGCTTTTTGTTACATTAATAATTTGACTGTATGTTTCCAAAATAAAGTAAAATAATATAAAAATGTTATAGAACAAACCTATTCATTCAGTTAGACCAACCACAAATGAACTTTATTATCAACACAATAACTGGTTTACAAACGGAAAAGATGTTTGTAATCGTGTAATCGGTTGGCCAATGCTTTATGTAGCTTCTGCTACTATAATAATCGAAAAAGCAATACTTATGTGATATTATTTTACCAAAAGGACCTTATTGTAGGTATTGACTGATTAAGATTTTGTAAATTAAATCTTAGTTGTTTCTGTTTAATTAAAAACAAGATTCTGCTTAAATAAAATCATGCTTTAACATCTGACTTTTAAGATAAAACATTAATTTTACCTAAGTCTTAAGGGAAACTAGAACCGACAATAAGGTCCGTTACTCAGATAAATGTCACATATTTATTTTTTATTTATTCGTATTTTATTTTAGAGAAATATTGTACAAAAGGCGAACTTAATGCCTTAAGACAAGTCACCTTGTCAGTCAGTACATCACGATGTAGGTACCCCGTTTGTGTTTCTCTGTTTACCCATTGTTTATTGTCGCGACAATAAATATTGGTTAAAACTAGTCGATGTCGGCATCGATTTGAAAAATTCGATGAATGTCGGTATATAATTTTCCATTGCAGAGAACAAGCCTCATCTTGTAATATTGGATAATAAAAGAGAGACAACAAAAAGGAAAAATAGAATAAGGTAAGGGTTGTACCTAACCATTATCTTTAAGCCTTTATTCAGAGTAATTATCCTTTGTAACACAATTGTTTATTCAATACCTTTTTAATTAATTAACTCTACTTGAGGCGAAAATACCTCCCAATTTATCTTCGAGCTATTTACGTGGGTTTTACAAGGCCGCTGTGGATTTAGAAATATTATTATTATATTACAAACTAGCTTCTCTCATGGTCCTGTTCGAGTGGAAATTAAATTGTCTATTTTAAGGCTAATATACCAGGAGTGCAGTGTGTGGGGTTACCAATTTGAAAACACTGATTTGCGAGAAATCGACAATTCAACAATTCAATTCAATATCTGAATAAAGCGGGATCAAAAAAAAACCCCTTTCTAAAGCCTATAGGTCTCTCAAAAGGGACGCTCGATTTTTAAAAGCCTATTGCGGACATATTTAAAATCTGTCATATTTGACAGTAATGTTTACTGAGCTTTAAAATTGAATCATGGGAAATTACACGATTCAACAACACGTGGAAAACATTAAACTTTAGCAGCGCCAGCTCTAGCCCATGTAGCGCCCGGGTGCAATCAATACCAGGGCGCCCTCTAGTAGGCGCGCGATCAAAATGGAATACTTACAGTTATATTTTCACCAGTGATCGGAAATTCGGGTGCAAATGGTGCAATTATAAATGATGTTGGGAAACAATAGCCCGTTTATTCGCTTGCGTTACGCTCCCATGGACTGATTTCACATCGAAACAAAAGCTATTGTGTAGAGGGTGGAAAAATATGACTAAATTATTTATATTTTTGAAGGAGCCGCTCGTGGCGCGCCTTGCTACCGCCGCCGACGTCGGCCATAACACGGGCGCAGGGTATTTGAGAGCGCCGCGAGCGACGCAGACTCTTTGGAGGCGTCGCGAGTGGCGCTCGGCGCCCCCTAAGACCCTGCGCCCGTGTGCGCCGCACACCCTGCACCATAGGTAAAGCCGGCACTGAACTTTAGTATCAAAATGACTGTTCAGTTAGTGGAATGTTCCGTGCGTTACGAGGAATCTGACCATAAGGTCAGATTAATCAGCCTGAATAAATCCTCAATTCGACGTCTAATCAACAAATTCGAAGAAGCAATTCATAGATATGGACATTAGCCATTTATAGTTTCAAAAGGTGAGCCACACAGCATATGCACCAATGGACATTCTGCAGGGGAAGTTCGCAGACTCCTTTATCTCGCGAGGCGGCGGCGCTCAACTGACCACCGCGATTGTGTGATCTAACGCGCTTAGACTTCTTGCGAGGTTATGTTAAATCTCAGGTGTATGCAAATCAACCGCAAACATTACTCGCGTCAATCGAGCCCGATTTATGCGATAGTCATCGAAATTTGGACCTCCAGAATGCGCGCCACTCAATGTAGCCGCGGCGGCCATTTGCACGATATCATATTCCATAATTAATGCTACCGATTGATCTTCCAAATTGACATTTTACATTTATCATCATATGCTATATATGACCATTTAGTTACTAATTTATTAAATAATATACTTTTATTCGTGCGTCACCGATGGCTCCACTGAAAATCAGCGCGGCGACTGACACTCGGTCATAACATATGCTGAGTTGGAGACCATTTCCGGCATCACAACACATACATAGGAGTACATTCAATATCAACGTGTCATTTTTTTATTAACATATTTTTTTGTTATTTTATGTATTTTTTTAATGTTTGTGATTTTCTTTTGTTTTTCTTATTGCCCACATTCCTTTTTTTTTCTTTTGGTTATTGTTCATGTATATTGTATGGGTGTACTAACATCCATACATGAAATATATACATGAAACAATATACAATTATGTCGCAATAAAGTGTTGTCTATTGTCTAAAATTGTTAATACAGTTATGAGGGGATGAGGTCTTTCTACATATTTAATACGTTTTTGAATCGTAAATTCATATTCTCCTTGGGATTGGCTTCCTTGGGATAGGCTTATGCTTATCCCAAAGAACGTCACCACACATGGTACTTTACTTACTTTTACTTTATTTAAAAAAAAACATTATTTTTTATGAAAAAATAATAATTATTTGGTAAATATCCCCCTAGTATTGTCGAAGTGGAGCATAGTCCAAGAGCATATATTATAATCGAAAATAGAAAGAAAACACAATGAAAGAGACAAAATTAAAAATTTACATAATTTATGGAATCGGGTGTTGCTTTGCCAAAGTCCACCATGTGCCACCAATAGAAACATGTTTGTTTTGAGAAAGGGGTCGCAGAAGTCAACACTTGACCATTAAAAATGGACAGAGTTTGGGGTTGAAAATGGATATTTGAGTAGGTATGTTCGTTAATTTCAACTCTGCATGTTAAGTATGCATTGTTAAATACTTTAAAATACTCGATACATAAACCACATGAGAGAATACAATAAACCTATTAGTAGCGAAAGATAAAGTAACAAAGCAATCATTATTGTATTCAAAAATTACGTTCGTCAGACGGTGTATTTATGATTTTATTAGTACAAAATAATTATGTACTTATTTATCAAGAGAGAATATTCATAGATCGCTTTATTAGTTTCCGTCTTGTCATAAGTTTAAAACAACAATCAATTACAACTCGAACCATTTCAAACTTCTAAGTGGTTTTGTACACACCAACTTCTATTTATTACTCGTATATTTTAACCATTCTATTTCCTCAATCTGCCTTTTAAACACGATGAAGTTCTAGATGGGGCTCATCAGCACGGTATGGTGAAGCTATCAGTAATAATATAATAAATATTTAAATTTTTCAGCTATTAAAACTGAGTAGGTATGTGAGTATGTGAAGTTTCCTTGAATGGAGACCACGTACCAGGAAGCGAGGCACGCCCTCTGGCCAGGTGGACCGTCCATTTGAAGAAGTCTACCAGTAGTGGCGAGATGAAAATAGTGGATGATCGTGTTTGGTGTCGTGCTTTGGAAGAGGGCTATAGGCCTATATTCCGTAGCAGAGACATAGATACGCTTATGGATGGCATGGTAACACAGGCAGTAACAGTAGCTGCAAACTATTATCCTAATTGGACACGAGGCCCTAATCAGGAAATTAAACGTCCAATAAGTAAAACGACCAATATTCTCGTTCTATTTGTTTTAAGATTATATGTGTAGAAAGTATGTGCAGTGAAACAAGCATACAAGTGGAGAATAGGTTTGTAAACGGTTTAGACGCCTCAGGTACCGCTGAAAAGACGAAACCAAAAGGTTCCTCAATGAAGACTACCGTAAGATGTACTACATTTCCCACCTCTATCCAATTCCATCAATGTATGTATTACGATTCCGTTACACTCTTAATCCCCGTCCCACCCAATCTATACCAATGAGGACTGAAAGGTGTAATAGGATAAGGAAATTCATGTTTCCTAAATTAATTCCTAAATGTCCAAAGGTATTGTGGGCGTGTCAGAATTTGTTATTCTGAGCTGCTGTTGGCGTGTATCGCGGATGCCGCAGGCTGACGGTATCCACGGTATCACCAGGTGGATTGTCTACTCGTCTGCTACCTTCTTTTTGTACAAAGACCTACGCGAACGTCGATGACCTGGGTGGAACAACTTCGTGCAAGACAGAAAATTGTTGTTTTTGTTGAGGAGGCCAAGATCCACTTCAAGTCGCTGAGTCAGCGAAGTAAGTATTATATCTGTAACTCGGCCTATATAAAGCAAATACTTATATTTGGACAATTTTATTTCCAATATGTTGTTATAAATATGGGATATCCTTACCGGAGAGATAAAATAAACACACTTTATTTCCTGTAACCTAAAAACGTTTCTATTTTTACCTTAACATAAATTTCAGCGTTATCAACGTAATTGAATTGAATAAATAGCCTTGAGTGCGTGAGATGTTCACTGCTGTCACCGTATACTAATGAAGGTCGAGACTTATGACAGATGAAAACCTTTTGTCGACTAAATAAAATAAAGGATTGTATTTAAGCGAGTAGCAAAGAACAAAACAACCACTTTTTGAATAACTAAGAATGTCATTAACAAATCGACGGGACTCCTGATATCATTATTGTCTCCAGAAAACCTATCCTACCTTTTAATTGGGCACAATTTATTTGTTGCTCATTCAGTACATTTTTGCTGTTCATTTAATTACTTCTCTAAAAGAAATAGGTAAATTTACGATTAATTTAAAGTACATTCGTAAATAAAATTATTTGACTGACGTAGTTCTCTTTCTTCTTGAAGCAAAACATATTTTTTGGGTATCAATCTACCATACCATATCACCAGCCTATGTCCCTCCGGTTGCTGCTCCGGTGCTGGTGGTGAACCTTGAAAGAGGCGTATGGCCTCTGTCAAGGCTCACACACACGTGGTGGCACACATGATCTTCGGCAAATTTCTTTAAGTTCTCATTTCACCTGATTGAAGGACGTCCTGGGAGTTTTCCGGGTATATGTTTAATAGTGGAAAATTAGACATCAGAACATTATCTTAGAGCTTACAAGTTATAAAAGTACCGCATTACTTTATGATGTCAATCTTAATTATTACGCTGTGACATAATATAGTAGTATATTAATTGTGGAATATACACAAATATCAGTAATGACACAGAGCACAGAGTGCTTTAGCGGAGAGCAGCAAGTAGGCATGTCCTTGCGGGTTAATTTCAAAGTCTGTAAATAAAGATTATTATTATTATTATGTTTCGTTTCTCGACCTCGTGGGTAGTTATTTTCCGTTCCTTCCGCCCCAAGTCCCTCAAGGAAGAAAAGGTTCGGCTGTCCAAAAATCTTCACCCAAAACTTTTGAAACTATTGTCATTGTGTGTATGTCTGCTTGTTTTTGTGAGATCAAATCTGTTTATGTATCCTATTCATTCTGGTTTAGCTTTAAAGTAGCAAAACATAAGTTCGTGTAATTCTTCTTCAGACCACTTTCTTCTTGCATCTTCATTATTAATATCTGCGGTCGGTTCCAATGCACCGGCTGAGACTGTGGGTATATCCCTGCGCTGCAAGGTGTCAGCATGCTATGACATTTTCGGGGTCTCCGGCTCCTGCCCGCCTGTTCAGCAGGGAACCACTGACGGTACGGTTTACATGCTACTTGTATCACGCCCAGAGTCAACTCCAGACGTGCCCCGACGATCGCCCCCGGTACTGGCCTTATACATGTACTTCTTGTTTTCTCATGTTTATTCATGGTTGCTATGGCTCCGTTGGTCATTGGTGAGTAATAAAATGGCCAAAGTCCGCCCCTCACGTGGCAAAGATGATCAAGCACGGACGTGAAGTTAAACTTGTGAGAGGCTTATTATTATTATAGGCTGATACAAGTATGTATAGGTAAGTAATAGTAGCGGTTCGATTAGCAGCAGTTTGTGAGCGGAGTGTGCGGCGTAGCCGCTCGTAGCAGCATACAGTGAGTAGGTATAGTAATGTAACAAAGTCAGAAACTTCATTTAAAAAAAAAGTTTTGTGACGAAAATACCAAGCTCAGAAAAAAGGCATAGCACAAAAATCATTACTTTTAATGATAGATATCTGAATATCTATCATTAAAAGTACTGATATTAAGTGATATTATCATTAAAAGTTAAAATACTGATATTAAGAGGGGTGAAGGTATTTTTTATTTAACTCTGTATAAATTTGTGTTAGAATTTCTTCATTGGCATTTTTTAAGAACATCCATCATAATTCTGAACTTACTACACCGATTGGGCTCGTCTTCGAAGTAAACCGAGATATAGATATTTTTGATATAGATATATTAGATGATATTTTTGTGCCGAATTTCATTACAATCTGTTTAGAAATGCGCCGTACATTTTCTCTACAAATTTCGTTACACCCGAGAATTCCTATATCGAAGACAGCGTCCAAAATAGCATTATAAAAATGAGTGCTAATGAACCTTAAGGGTCCCTTACGGGAAACATGAACGCGAACGCGAGACGTTCCCATAGTTGAACATATTAAATGTGATATTTCGAAGAAATAAAAATCGTATGTTTAGTTAAAGAGTTGAATTACATAGTGTATCTTCCGGATTTAACACAAGTATCACAGTTATTGAGAAAAAAAAATCTGAAAGATCACTAAAATCACGAAAAAAGACATATTGTGGCGTTCCCATAACCATAAGTTTCCTACTGATATAAATACAAAACGAATGACTCATTTCAGAGTTAAGAAATCAAACTGACCTGTGCTCATTTTAATATTTTAATCTGATAATGATCCAGCTGCCGCGCCGTAGCTAAGCTTATCTATTTCTTTTAGACTTATGTTATAATCTGAGGGCATTGTGGTATCAATGAGGTAAGTTTTATTTAGATTATATCCGGTCTATTGTGTGCTACTGTCATCAGTTTGCAGCAGTATCTCCCACAGTAACTTAGCACTTTCGTTTTCCTTTACTGTCGGCTGGTTTAGTGTTCTTCCACCAGTAATTCGAGACTTCAAAATTATGTTTTTCATTTAGTGTCCACGAAAGATATTGTACTATGTTGTTATGGCGTTTAATGTAGTACGTACCAGCTAGTTTCTCACACCGAGATGTAATATGTTGTATTGTTTCATCTTTTGTTAGGCATAGTCGGCATTTACCGTCGACCGATCTATTTAGGTTGTCTCTCTCATATTGTCTAGAGTCTAGTGGTAACTGCTTGGTCTTGTACAGCAAATAAGGAAGCTTGTATTGTGGGAGTCACCGGTTGCTTCTTGAACCACCTAAGCGAGTATTCCTTATTTATGTTTGCCTTTTCTAACGCATCTCTACGAAACTGTCCATATTTTTCCATATTTCCATATTTTTTCGTAACGTCTTATTTTTCCATGTGTTAGTTTGCTTCTTTAAAAGGATTATAGGTCTTAAAACCGCTACGCTGGCTATTGCGAGTTGACGAGTCCACGCTTTTTAGGGGTTATTTAGTCCCCATGACTTGTGGTAGTCAGGGAGTCGGGTTATCGCCGCCCGATATTCGGCTTTGTGCTGTTGCCTCTGTCCCCAACATTTTTCAAAATTAATCCTTGTACACTTGCTATTGAGCTAGTAGAGTGTACACCTGCACAGTGCGTACATTTCATAAGTATCATCTAATAGGGTTGGTAATTTATAAGATAACATAGTAATGAGCCGCCTCGACTTCGCTTGTGACAAATATTCCCTAGGGAACAGGGATCAAATAGCTCGATAGAATAGCTTCCAAAGGATCGTATAGCTTGATGGATTAATCTTGTTCAAAGCGATATCGTAATTGAAATAGTTTACTCGTTCTGTATGCGGAGGGACCCAGTATTCTCGCAACGATTACGGGCATGCTTGATTGCGCTCAAATCTCAAGCACTATTAAATAGTGTATTTATGTATATATATATTATGTATTTATTATATTTATGTATATACCTACTAGCGCCTTGGTTTCGCTCAGATGACAATCTAAACATAGGCCGCGTGGTGGATTATGGCCCGAAACTCCGGAGTAATTTACTAGGGGGGGGCTTATGCCCTGGAGTGGATCGTTAAGAGGCTGACGTCAATGTTCTATTACCGTAAGTTATGTATATACTTGTATGTGTTTGGTAACGAAACATTTTCAGAAACACATTAAAGCAAAACCAATAGAATTCTACATTACAATTCATATGGGTTTTAATTGCTTCTCGTTTGTCATAATTGAATTTTCGCGTAGAAAACTTGTGAAGCGTGTACGACCTAATTCACCCTAAAGGCATATTCAGAGTGTGAGGGTTTCAATTTAAACGAGACATGTTTAATTACCTCTTTATTAGGAACTAGCGGTGCCAGTGACTTCGTTCAGGGGAACTAGTGATTCCTGTAGGAACTTCATAATTAATCTGCATAAAAAGTACCCTAAATGTTAACTCAGAATATAAGTTATAACTGGGCGAAGCTTCATTAAAATCCATCCATTGGTTTTTGCGTGACTCGCGTTCATACAGGCCGACGGACCGACAGACGGACAGACAAACAGACAAATATTCCAAATATTGGTGTTTTAGATTCTCTATCCTTTATACTGCAATCACTTTTATCGATAAAATATTTCATGTACAGATACGACTCTGTTACGGTTTTATTAGTATTGTATATGTATAGACGTTTCGAAGTATATTTATTTATTTATTTATAAATTTAAACTTTACCTGCACAGAAATTGTACAGAGGGCGGACTTAATGCCTAGTGGCATTCTCTGCCAGTCAACCTTTGTTTAAACAGAAATGCATGATAGTGGTGCAAAAACAAAGTCCTTGCTTAACTAAAGTAGTTTTTTTTGTAGAAAGAAGGTGGCAATCGAGCATACAGTCCACCTGATAGACACTGTCGCCCACGGATATCCGTGATAGATGCCAGACAAACGTTGGCTCGCATTCTAACATATATTCTAACATAAAAACTCACAATCTGGAGAAACAAAGGTTCCTTCTCTGAGACAATGTGTGGAACTTAGAAATAACTTTACAATATGTTCGTGAAGGCATTCCTTTTAAAAATTAAAAAAAATCTAATTAACATTTTTTGCAAAAAAATAATTGTGACAATAAAATGTTTAATACACAAAATATAAGAAATATTTTCGCAGAGTAGGTATTATTTATGATGACGTACAATTATTTATCTCATAATAATGCACATTTTATTCGGCATTTTGTCTGTTGTACTTATTGTAGCACATATCACTACGTCTTATTATTGGGGAAGATTATTTTAGTCTAATACAGGGTTTCCGGTATGAAACCCCTGTATATTAGTCTAATAAACAAAATAGTCCAATACAATAAATTCTCAAGGATTCATTATAGTATTATGGTGATAAAAATTTGGTAGCAAACATTATGAAAATAATATGTACCTTACTGATTTTATATTAAGATTATATTTTAATGGCTTTTACCTTAAAATGAAATCAATATTATTATTTTAAGTTTTTTTTTATAATCATCAGAGTAAGTATTTATTATAAGACACTTATCGAGTTCTATACTACGACATAACAAGACGCTACCTTAATACATCTCGTGAAACAAATGAACTACATAAAGACCGATATAAATAGACAGCCATGACCCCATTTCATTAGAGGAAAACCTACGGAAACTAAATCAAAGGAGCGCGCTTAGAATACTAAAATGTCGATCCAGTAGGGACCTCGTTGTATTTATCTTACTTTTTAGAGGCTCGATCTTATTATTTTTTGTCGTTGTTGAATGGGCGGTGAATGGTTTCTATTCTCGACTCTCATTCGTGAGTTCGTGAGTTGAAATCCTCGGCCCGTATCACTGAGTTTCTACTTAAGGTCGCCCTAGATCTACAATAAAATTGAACTATAATGTCCTTGCACATTATTATTAAATCGCCTCTGCACCCAAACGAGTTTCAATGCACTCCCTAAACGATCAAAAACAGTGCTGTAATCCGTAAAATTGCACAATATAATTGATCGTCTAGGGGCCTCTAGGTACGGATTTTTGAAAATTATCACTAGCTCCCATGCTCCAAAATTAAAAAAAAAAACTAGAGTATATGTATTCATCAATCCGCAGAAAGGCTGTCAAAAAGTCTGAGTTCAAAAAAGGCTGAGATCAATCAAATCAGTTTTGAATGACATTTGTCGTTTATGTGCTGTTATGATATTGCGCTGCGCATAATATGAGGCTTTGATAATAATTAATTAATTATTTCACAAACTTCCTAAAATAAGAAAATTACGTTTTATTTAAATAGATTAAAGGCGACATTATTTGAGAAAAGGGAACAATATTGTAGATTCCCAGTGTTCCTAAAACTCTGCGCGGTACGTTATTTCTTGATTGAAATAAATACAGTTTGCTTGCTAACGTTTATTATGCATAATAAATAACTAAATAAGCCTTTATTTCTCTGACTTTTAGTTATATATTTTCAATATAACAGGTATGGCATCACTCATTTCGAATTTCTCACTGAGTTTCTCGATGTATTTTGTTTGATAGGATGTTACATATTTTTTACAATATAGAAATTTGAAGTTAAAAAATCTTAATTAAAATCATTACCAACGATACCATTAAACCATCATTACCATTAAAATCGGTATGGATACCAATAATAAGGTCCGTTTGCTAAGATCATGTCACAAACGTTGATTCTTAAAAAGCACTGAGGTCGAACGGCATACGATTTCGAAATAGCCGGCAAGCTTGGGCTTCTTCACAAATATGTGTATTTAGCATATATAAAATAGCTTATGGCAGTAGTTTTAAATTTTTTCTGATTCTGGGCGCCCTTAATTTTCCAAGGTATCGACCTTCCCGGGACCACAAAACGACATAGGTTACATTTCTTCCCAAAAAATAAAAGGTTCCGGAATAATCGAAAATCCTCGTGTATCACTGCGGGGCGTAGGCTAGTGTAATAAATATGTAGGGACACAGAGTTGACAGCTGACACGTGCACGCAGAACGGGCACGGTGTTTTACGAACGTCAGCAATTTGCAGTATAGCGTCACTGTCCACAACTCCATACTCTTCTCGCCAGTCGTCTCCCGCATGCCTCACGGGATGTATACTTTTATTTCATTCTTGTGATCATTTATTAAAATAGTATGGAGGACTATAGAAGTTATATATCGCACCTTCTGAAGTTTTCATCTTACAACGAAAACCAAGCAGCTCCAAAAATACAAATATAACGAAATTATTTATAACGAATTATTTAATTATAACGAATTTATTTATTCATTATAATTAAATTGTACTCAAAATCAGTTTCTGTAGCTAGGCTGGCTAGGGTAGATCTTATAAATACGGCTGATGACTGAGGGCCGCACATATCATTGATTCGGGCCGCAGTTTGATGACCACGGCTCTAAAACATCACCTAATGACGCGCCACGTGTCAATTGTCATCAGAATGTTGCAGGTATTTTTTGAAAACAAGTACAGTAATATACAAATAATTATACCAAATAATTATACATAGTTGCCGAATAAAAACATGTTTGCTTCAGATAAAATTTTCTACTTACGTGTGGAGAAGCGATTGACTTTCTGCTGTCGGTGTTGCTAGGCTGCCTTGAGAATGCGGGTGCGTGGACGCTGAGGGGAGACCCTGGCTCTGAGTCCGTCTTACCCTCGTTACTGCTGTTGCCTCCATCCTAAAGCAAAAAGATCGGTGATAAACCTATGCATTTTAATTACTTCAAATTGAAAATTCGAAACCACTTTCAGTACAGAGATGTATTAACCCTTTCGGGACGGTCCAATATAATTGTGCGTGTTGCAAGATCGAGTTTATCTCATCAATTTTATGTGTATAGTGGACAGGCCCCATATTGGACGATTGTGCGGTAAGTAGACGCTCATCTCCCGCAAAATTTTTGCGCGTCAGTCAGTCGTCGGACATGAAGCAACTCGTTCAGTTAGGTGAAAAATTGCGCTCCCCGATTTGGCGAATGTAAGTATCACAATTGATTTAACTTGTAAATGCAATGAATTACGAGTCAATAATTAGTAAAATAGATAAACATTGTACATTTTAGTGATAATAATGACGCTTTGCAAGTAAGGGCTTTGGTGTAATGGCTTAACGAACTTTTCCGTTACAATTGTATCCATCGGGGCCCTACATAGCCTAATGTGTATGTTAAGTGTATTATTATTTTTCATATTTCCAGAGTTTTAGCACAATGAACCGAGTTTTAAATGATGCTGCTATCGCAGAAATGCTAAATAAGTCTGGAGACGACGGCAGCGATAAGGATGAAGAAGATTTGTACGTTCAAACTGAACAAGACACTGACGACTCTGCCTCCTCTTCATCAGGCTCAGACTCAGATGGCGAGGACAACAGCTAAGATGGCAGAAGAAGTCCTTCAACAGCAAATCCATTCCAAACAGCAAAGATTAAATATAAATAATAAGCGCAATTCAAGACTGATACTGAGAAAATTGATCTCATTCCACGTGCTCTAAAGTTGATTTATTGTATAAGACCAATTTAATAAGTGTTAAACTTCTCCAATAAATAATTTTAATTTCTTGCGTTTATCTGAATTTATTTACTTCAAGTCAAAATTAAGTGAAGTAGAAAGGTTGGGCCCGCCTTAATATAACTGTGAGTACCTATCTCAATTGTGCGTAGGTCAGGATGGGCCCAGTGGAATACAATTGTTGGCATATAATTTTTCCAAGATGGCGTAGGAAACTCCAAAAAAAATTTCCAGATTCGTAATCTACGGCCTCAAATTACCTAGAATTCATATTCAGTAGTACAAGTTTTTTCGTTTGTTAGGCGCCGGTCCGAAAAGGTTAAAAATACAAGAGAAATTAAGTTTGTTAAACAAGGTCGGTGGCCCTGCTAAAACCTTTAGGAATAAATTTCTATTTCAATATCATTTATATTGTAAGAGATTTGGACAATTTACTTATTAAATTAATAAATATTTTCAGAATCAGTTTACAAAATAAGTAAATCTGGTCCCACTTGCTTTAAGTCTGATACTGAATTGTCAAAATAATAGAGTTCGTCATAAAACAAAATTAGCAAACCAGTTAGTGTATGCGGTAAATATGCAAACTTACTTGTATAATTAATTTTAGTTTATTTCAATATATGTATTATGTTTTCATATGTTGGACGCAGGCGGTTTTTTTGTCACAAATAACTTTTACACACAACTTGCCTGTAAAGACCTTGCCAGCTCTGTGTCATTATACCTCCCAGTCGCTTTCCGCTCAGGCAGGATGTACTTTGGCAGCGACCTGATAAACCACGCGCCTGACTTCTTCCACATCTCCCGTGTTTCCGCGCACAGGTTACATATATACTGCTCCCTGGAACAGATTGGGGACCTACTTCCGTGGGATTACTGTATTTCACGTTAATCTTAACTAAAATATTTTTGAATACTGAATTGTTTTATATGTATAAGAATGTGACAGACTAGCCTGTTCCCATCTTTGATGGGCATTCGCACATGACTGCTTATCTTTTGAAAAACTGGAATCAGGAATTGGTGGATTTCTAAGATTTTTTTATAGAAAGATGACGGACAAGCAGATAGTTCTCTAGGCGGTAGATGAATATTTTCGCCTATGGACATCTACGACTCATCAGTGCCAACATCAGAGCAGAAAGATAAACGTTGGCATGTCCGCGAAATACGTACGTACATTGGGGAAATGGTATGAATTGGGAAATGGAGTACATTTCACAGTAGTCTTCTGTGAGAATATCGTGACCAGTCGAGTACGCCCAGAGGCTGTAGGATTCAGCGTGCACCCTCCTTTCAAATTACTAAGAATGTCATCTGTTTTTACCCGACTAAGGCAAAGTCAAAGGTTATGATTTTATCAGTCTATGTTTATTTATTTATTTACACTTTATTGTTTTAACAAAAGGCGGACTTAATGCTCAAAACATTTTCTCGTACCCAACTTTGGAACTATATAGTGATGGAACTATGTAGGTATGATATAAAATAAAATTTGGAATGAATAAAATATATATACATAATTATATGTTAGTATGTATGAATGTTCATCTGTTCCCTCGTAGTACCTAAACCACTCTTAATATTTTGACAAATTGACAATGAGGTGTCGTTGGATTCTTCGTGATGTTCCGCGTATCATAAGGCTATATAACGTCACTTTAAATTTAATATGGCGGATATGAAACACGAAAATACGCGTAGCAAAAAATAAATGTATAGTGCTTAGTATGAAATGAAAAGTTTTAATGTGTACATTCCAAAAATATATAATTTATATACA
This sequence comes from Sesia apiformis, assembly GCA_914767545.1. Lineage (NCBI taxonomy): Eukaryota > Metazoa > Arthropoda > Insecta > Lepidoptera > Sesiidae > Sesia > Sesia apiformis. The sequence goes on from OU611968.1 coordinate 7,306,786, forward strand.
TAAAAATATGTCATTTTCGCATGAAAGTTAAAAAATCGTGCGAGACGTGGATAGAAACTAAAAAAAATAATACAAACTTAACAGTATTTCTAACTGACGTGCGACGTGTACAAGCCCTCTTAAAGAACCTAAAATGTATTTGAAACTTTTGCGTAATCAGGGTTTAGTTTTTAAATTTAATGTTATATTAGGTAATCGGATAAGTTCGCGGCCTTTTTATAGTGAAAACATTAAAGACTTTTTATGTTACATAAATATTTATTAAATGGAATATTGTCCATTTAATTCGACTATCAGGAATTTTCTATCCTGATAGTCGACTGACTATCTTACGCCATTTTTCTGGCAGAGCCGTTATCCCATCGCTACATATTTTTTGGGGTTTCTGAGCGAAAAACTAATTTAAATGGCTTATACAGGCTTCTCTTGAATGTAATTTTACTCCATTTAGAGAATTTTGTAAAGAGCGGAATAAATGATAATCCGAAGGTGCTATGTCTGGACTGTATGGAGGATGCATTAAAACTTTCCAATTAAGGTCCGGTCCATCCATTTTTGTTTAGTTATCAAAGAAGTATGCGGTCGAGCATTGTCGTGATGGAAAATTACACCTGTTCTATTAATTAATTCTGGGCGTTTCTCTTCAAGTTATTGCTTCAATTTTACTAATTGCTGATAGTAGACATCATAATTAATCGTTTGGCCATGTGGTAAAAGCTCGTAATACACAATGCCTTTCCAGTCCCACCATACACATAACATCCACTTCTCATCGCCTGTTACCAATCTCCTCAGAAACGGATCGAATTCATTTCGTTTTAGCAACATCTCGCATATGGAAATTCTATTCACCAAGTATCTGTCATTTAAATCATGCAGCACCCAAACATTAGCTTTTACAAAATTCAGTTTAAAGTGATCTAAAACTGTTGAGTGGTGAGTGTTAAACTCTTCCACAATTTACTCACTGCTTATGTGTTGATCTGCTTCAATTTTTTCAACCATAACAGTGAAACATGATAACATTGATTTCAATGATAACCTTCATAGGACGACTACAGCGAAGAACATCATTCACATCAAAATTAGCAGACCTGAATCGACTGAATCATTTTTTTGCCGTAGTTTTAGATAAAGCATCTTCTCCGTAAACATCACAAATCTCTTTTCGAGCACTAGAAGCATTGATATTCTTGTCGAAAAATAATTGTAAAACATATTTAATTTTCTCCCTATTAACTTCCATTTTAAAATTGTTAAAAAATATGAAAAGATAAAACTTTTAACTATAATTTCAATTTGCCGCCATAACAAAAAGGTCAGCTGTCAAACGGTAGCCAGCCAGTGATCAATGCTGCCAGAAATGTAGCACGCTAAAGTCATACGCTCAAAAAGGCCACGAACTTTTCCGATTACCTATTATTATATATTTCTTGAATCCCAAGATAAAATAATTAGAATTAATGTTGTATATAAGTTTATGACAATTAAAAGATTAATTACAAATTTTAACAAAATGTGGTGACCGTGAACACTGAATCTTGTTATAATTACATACAACTCGGCAGTTTTCTTTGCAATTTAATCTAACTTTTCCTCTTTGACCGTGGCTCGTTTCTCGAAGCCTATATACGAAATTTTATGCAAATAAAACCAATATTTCAGGCGTGATCGCGTATCGAACAGGATTTCAGATATTTTGAGCTGCTCATTTACATATTGGTATGAACTAACGTGGTAAACAACTTAACAGGATAATAGATTTATGCAATGTTTGCCCTACGGCCTATATCCAACTACGGAGAGATCTACATAGAGCGATACTAAAATATTATTAAAATTTTTGATAAAATCCCGATTGAAGATTCCGGTTATCTTTGAAAAGGTTAAAATAAAACCATAACCAGTCAGCAGTATTGTTACCATAACCGTCGTCGCGCGTAACGAAAGATCTTGTTTCTTTTACATTCGATAAACCTTCGTGACGCGCAACGACGGCGAGAGGTTGTATTTAACTATTGCAGATTGTCAACAAGACTGTACACTGGTTTATGTTTTTATTTTAACCTTTTCAAATATAATAATGTCGTCAGCATGATACCTTGTTAGAAGGACCCCTATTATACGGGTTTCTAAACTTACATTTTACAATAATCCAGGAAATATTAGATAGAGAGTGGGTACTATACATATATCTGGAGGGGTGCCTAGGTGTATCTATTCTCAGTTCTCATTCGTGAAGTCACGAGATCTAATTTTCGACCTGTATCACCAAGTTTTAGCGTACTTAAGTACGGATCTTTGAAATTATCACTAGCTCGGCGGTGAAAGAAAACATTGTGAGGAAACCCAAGATGCTCGAAGCTCTAAAAAATATCACTAGCTCGGCGGTGAAAGAAAACATCGTGAGATAATCCAACATGCTCTAGACTTTTAAAATCTATTATTAATTGTAAAATAAATCCCCATGGTTGTGAATTAAGACAAAAATCTGAAGTACCTATGTGCATTCATCGATTCGAAATGGGGCTCGCCTATTGGAATTCGACCCGAAACATTCTAGTACAATACTAGGAAAGGCCTGTGCCCTGCAGTGGAACGGCATGGACTGACATCGATAAAGTATCTATATTTGTATTCATGACAAAAGTTGTACTTATTCCACATGAAAACATGATATGAAGACTGTTTCCTCTATATATAAATTATTTATTCGAAATGTATAAAGGTAGGAATTTCAATTAAAATTCTTCCTATTGCCACTCTTGTTTGGATTTCCGTGTTATTATTGGAATTGTTGTTTAGTGGAAACGTTTAAGAATGCTTTAATTCCAAACTAGGTCAAATAACATTAGTATATAAAATAGACACTAACATTAGAAAATTGATGTTATGTAGACAGTGTTTAGTAAGGCGCGGTTGACATAAATGCCTAGCATACGGAGTTATTGAGAAGCAGAAAAAAAGGATCTAGGCTTTTGGAAGCCAGGCGGGTAATGGCGCAGGGAGAAGGTCATGTCCCCAACTCAAAAGAGCTTATAATACATCTCAGTTACATCCTATAATATCTGGTGTCAGTTTCTAGCTTTTAGGAAGTCATAATTTTTTTCTTTCCTATGACCTCACTAGAACTAAATTGTCATTTATAGAACAGTAATCGCAACAAATCGAATCCGATCGGTAAACTTTGCCGAATCAATCGAAATCAAGAACCGGAATAACCAGGGACCATTAGTCTGTGAGAATAACCCGGCTGGATCTGCTAATACTTCTCATTTACTTAGGACTCAAAGCACCACCTCCACTAGGGACAGACACCCTAATAGGAATTTCAGTGATTTTTTCTAATTTTTAATGTTCTTTCTTCGGATTTAAGTTAAGAAAACAGCAAATCGAGCGTAAAAAACTGTTGTGTCGACATAAAAGCAAATATTGAACGAAAATGATACGTTGGATAAATTATGTGTATTTTGTACTATGATGGCAAGGAGGAGGCAAGTAATATACTACGTAGTAAGCAATAAATATCGTTAACAGTTCCATACCATACAATCATATAATATCTGAATATATAGGATATAGGTACTGAATATAAAACAATTAAAAAGCGGCTGTGGGACAAAGTAGAAGTACCTATGTACTCTGGAAATTCGGCGCTTTGTACGTATGGCCTTGAGAGCAGTGGGGATCAACGAGCATTATGGGCGAAACATAATATTTATGTAATTAGTGAAGCAAAGAGCATATTGACTATTATTAATTATTTTATGATAGCTATTAAATTACATGAAGGCAGAGAGTGTAGAGGGCGTGAATATGCTTACCTATGTGGAGGTGTGTCTATAACGCACTTAGGGCAGGCTGAATTGCGGCATATAGCGCATGTTCTCAAGGGAGCCAAGAGCCTGGCTGTCTCTCCGCACAACAGACAGGATCTAGGAGCTGGACCATGCGCCGATCGACGCATACCTGTGGTAATAATGACATTATTAGATCATATAGTAAAATGTTGATTTACATAATTATTATAAGTAAGTCATTAACTCGACGGTAAGGGTAAACATCACGAGGAAATATGCTCGAGAAATAAAAGAAAAATCTGGAGTATGTATGTCCAGTCACTGGAGTCTCCCAGTGATTTAATTACTAAGAATGTCAACACAAAGTCTGGTTGGCAGTCTAATAAAAAGCTGGTAATCCCGCTTGGCGGGACTCCTTTGTCTTTATTGTCACCAGAGAATCTAACCCGCCTGCCATCGATTTGCTGCCACTTTCTGTATTTCTGCTGCTCATTACCAAATTAAAATACAACAAGCAGGTAATTTAGATGACATGGTCTTATAGTTAGTTTGGAAATACATATTACCACAGATTTGTACAGTTTAAAAAGTCTGGCGACCTTGAAATAGTTCTGGACAGCGCACTAAGATTTTATCAATTTGTCTTCGGATTTAGCAACTATTGAACTGACCTCTTGGACTTTGACTTCCTTAAACCGTTGCCTTAACGAGCGCCTTGAAGAAAGGTACAAAAAGAGATCTCTAACGAGTAACAAGAGCTAGACTGTGCTAGAGGGAACGAAAATGCATTAATTTATTCTTACCGATCGACCAACTAGATAGTTGTATCATGAAAAAGAATCTTGCGGAAAAATTCCCGACGGCACTACTAGTTTTGCTGACCAGACGGTCGCCGATCGGTGGGAACTACATGGTCTATCTGATGGCCTCGCATTTTCTTCCGAACTGAGAGGTTTTACAGCATTTGGCATCAGAAATATTACTAATACAAATATATGTTTTTTGGACTATTCTCGATTTAAGCTTAGTTAGTGGTTGGAAACTAGTCTCTATGTAGACAGCATAAAGTGTCATGAGGTGCCTAATTCTAAGATCTAGAACCATACGCTTCATACGGTTCTCGATCTTAGAACAGATACATATATCCGGGCCTAAGATTATCTCAGTTTCATTAGCGAATCTAGCGAACCTTCAAGTCTAGCGACTAGTCGGCCGATCCGTCGGGCATCAACCTCCTCCAACTTCTCGGCGCGCTTGACGACTGCCGCAATGGCCTCACGCTCGCTTGTGGACAGCGGGGGCTCGCTGCGGGCAGCGCTCCATCCCGTACGAAGTCTGGCAGAAAATATTCATTACAGTATTAGAGAGTTAAGCATTCTATTAAATATAAACTCCTTTGGAACTCATTCCATCGGCAAAAATAATGGTGTAGAACAAATTTCTACTGGTGAACGTTAAAATCGTCATAACGACTCGTTTACGAACGAAAATCGTTTGTAATTGTGTGAGTGCTCAATTAGAAAATGTTTTGTTGCACAGTATATGAAGACGCTCTTTCAGACCCGCTGAAGTAAGGAACGTCTTAATTACTATATTTTTAAAATAAAGAAAATAAAATACATAGTTATGTTTCATGGAAGGAAGGACTTAATTTTAGGCACGGGCACATTCGCATATAACGCACTGAACAACAGAGTTGTAAACACAAGAAGTGGCGGTTTCTCTACAGTGGAAATATTCAAATCGAGACTAGATAATTATATGTTAGAACAAGATCTATGGATACACCATCGCAAGATACATGATAGATCACAGCTACTAACATCAGCTACTAACTGCTCGCCTATTACATCATACACACATAATAATAATATTAATTAAAGAACAGTCACAAAAAACAAGAACGAAATAGGAAAGAATATGTCTAGCATCAGGTCAACAATGGTTGTTCGCAGAATGAAAAATGTTTAATATAATTTAGGTGTATTACATTCAATTCGATTTAGATTAAAATCTGATACAATGCAAATACGTCACTGATTACAAAACGATTAGTAATCTATGCATCGTCATCTGCCCCTCATGAAGAATCGATTCTTATTCAACGCTTATTATGATTAAACATGTAACGAGTAAAAAATATGATTAGGTAGTCGGAAAAGTTCGCGGCTTTTTATAGTGAAAATAATAAAGACTTTTTTTGTATTACATAAATATTTATTGAAAGGAATATTAAGTCCAATTAATTATCTTTCGACATTTTTCTGGCAGAGCCATTATCCCATCGCTATAAAATTTAAGGGTGTCTGAGCGAAAAACTGATTTAAATGGTTTATACAAGCTTCTCTTGAATGTAATTTTACTCCATTTAGAGAATTTTCTAATCAGCGAAAGAAATGATTACCCGAAGGATTGTATGGAGGATGCGTGAAAACTTCCCAGCCAAGATCCATCAATTTTTGTTTAATCATCAAAGATGTATGCGGTTGAGCATTGTCGTGATGGAAAACTACACCTTTTCTATTCATTAATTCTGGGCGTTTTTCTTCAAGTGCTTGTTTCAATTTTACTAATTACTGACAGTAAACATCATAATTAATCGTTTGGCCATGTGGTAAAAGCTCGTTATACACAATGCCTTTCCAGTCCACCATACACATAACATGACTTTGTTCGGAGTGAGGCCTGGCTTTGGTACTAATTGTGATAGCTCACCTCGCTTAGACCAAGATCGTTTTTGAACATTGTTAACGTAGGTGATCCACTTCCCATCACCTATTAAAAATCTCTTCAGAAATGGATCGATTTATTTCATTTCGTTTTAGCAACAGTTCGCACATGGAAATTCTATTCACCAAGTTTCTGTCAGTTAAATCATGCGGCACCCAAACATCTAGCTTTTTTACAAAATTCAGTTTATGCGAGTGATTTATAACTGTTGAGTGGTGAATGCTAAGTTCTTCCGCAATTAGATGACTGCCTATGTGTCGATCTGCTTAAATTTTTTCAATGATAACATCAACATTTACCTTAATAGGACGACCACAGCGAGTAACACCATTCACATCGAAATTAGCAGACCTGAATCGACTACTCCATTTTTTGCAGTAGTTTTAGATAAAGCATCTTCTCGGTAAACACCAAACATCTCTTTTCGAGCACTAGAAGCATACATACCCTTGTTGACAAAAATTGTAAAACATCTCCGATTTTCACCTCATTAACTTCCATTATAAAATTGTTAAAAAATATGAAATGATAAAACCTTTTAACTTGTAATTTCAATTTGTCGCCACTACAAAAAGTCAGCGGTCAAACGGTATATCCGTTTCTCGCCAGGGATTAGTGTTGCCAGAAATATAGCACGTTAAAGTCATACGTTCAAAAAGGCCGCGAACTTTTCTGACTACCTATTATTAGGGCTTTACCTATGAAATTGTTGTTTGTTCATAGTGGCCATAGTGAATATGAATATTCATAGTGAACTTAATTATCTTGCGTATGGCTTGGAATTCTAAATTCAAATTAATTACAATTCTTTTTCAAAATCGGTTATACGTTTGTTTTTTCCGTTAAACGATTTTTTGTTAAAATATTGTTGTGTTTGCGACCACGTTAAATTTAAAAATTTTCATTTTCCGTTGTTCAGTTTTAAAGGTTCCGTCGTGGCAATATCAACGATGTGTATGGACCAAACATCATTCTTCGCCCGACGCTATTAAGACAGAATTCCTCACCATCCCAACCCCCTAGTAGTTGAGAGCCTAACCTACGTCCCCGATAGGAATGTCCCTCCCCACACACTCTAGAGAGTAGAGTGCTGCAAACACTCTTTGCTCCTGGCTGAGCGCCTTCTACGCTCGCCCTAAAATATAAATGTCCGGTGACTCTTGAAAGGCGATTAGGGCCACAAGAATTTAGTCATTACGAAAAAAAAAAACCAAACACCACAAACGAACGCACGGTGCGTTTTTGGTTTGATCGTTTCCGTTCTGCAAATTTCAACCTGAAGAACAAGCCTCGTGGACGACCGGAGACTAAAGTCAATAATAACGAATTGAAAGCTATGGCTTATGGCACTATGGTGCGAAATGAAAATGTTAATCGAATATTTAAAAAAATAACATTTTGTGGAAAGGATTGTTACTAAAAGTTGATTTGCCGAATGATCGTTTACGTAAAGTTGTTTGCATTGTAAATATTTTTGAAGTTTGTTGAACAAACGGCAGACTCCCCTTAAAATTGCCTAGTCAAGTGAATCTACTTATAACAACTCAAACAATTCCTGCAAAGCAACGGGCAATAGCTACGAGTAGCAATTACTTATATAGATTATTTACTTTTCAGTCATACTGCACTGATTGCTAACAGTATAAAGTAACAAAAAGTACTGAGTAAATCCCTCAAAAGCTGCAATCTATTCTGTTCTGCAATTCTATTCTATTATACAATATATCTAATAGATTGGACGTTATTATATTTACAAAGGGTCTACGGGGAAAGTTCTTAGTAATAATGATTTAGATTTTCGTGTTTTTACACATATATGTGTTTAAACGTGTATATATTTATAAATATAACAATACCTGTTATTTATTGTACAGAGTGACAAAACATGGACTTATGCTTAGAAGAATTTTCTTCCAGTTAACCTTTTTGCTATGCGAAGATGGTGCGGTAGGTGCAATAACAGTTACAATTAAGAAATATTTTAATATGAAATGACGCGATCGTTTGTTTAAATTTAATACCATAATACATATAAATAAATACATAGTTACATACGAATATAAATACGTATTGTTATTTTCTACCTATTTGACATTAATAAATAATCTGTTAACTAAACACCACATTTTCCGTTGTTTAGTACACTGTCAATGTTTTGGCCAGGTTGCATTAGCTATGGTCACAATATAACTTTTAATCGAATTTAAAATTCACCGACTACAGAATGGAGCGTGATTTCTCGTTTTTTTTTCATTAGGTATTTATTGTAATGACTTTTTTTACTGGATTTCAGCGCCTCTAGATGAATTCGCTTCAGATTCATATACCCAGATTTATCAGATTCATAATTTATTGAAATTATTATATTTCTTATTTAAAACTTATGAGTTTGACGCGTCGAACCCGATTTTAATCTGTACTGTAATATATTGCACCTTATTACACTCAATGTATGCTTATAAAGATTCAGTGTATAATACTTTATAATCCTCTTCGACGGGAAAGATTGAATTTGTACAATGACTCTGAATTGAGGGGCAGGACAAACGGCCTAATGTTCCTTAGATAGAGGTGATCATGTAAAGTATTTACTTAAGATGATTCATTATATTTGGGGAAGGACCCGTTAATTGTAAGTGTTTACTGGGAAGTCGGATAAGCCTGTTTTCGGCGTGGATTTGTTAAATTGAGGAAATGATAAAGTGGGAATGTAGGCAACTTAGTTATTTATAGTGTAAATATTCACAGACGGTTCCACATAGTGATAACACATAAAACTGAGGCCGTAATAGATTCTGGAACGTAACGACAGACGTTTCATTTCCTGAGACCCTTTTATTCACGCTCAGTGAGTCTGAATAATTAATTTTGAGAGGAAAGAAATTGCGTCAACGTAATATACGTAAATATGTCGTAAATATGATCATTCTGCAGTATATAGATAGCTATGTATTATATATATGTTTGTATTATATAGCTATAGCCCTACAAATTCTCAGTAACCTACAGAATTGATATTTTAATGTAAAACTAATTTAACAAAAATCTTTACTTGTATCCGACACTCACTTGACCAGTTTCTATATTAAATGTAGGGATATGTACGTTTTGTTTATTATTTTTATTAAAAATAGTTATTAAAGTATTAATTGATATTTATTTTTACTAATATTTACTATTATATTTATATTATTATAAAATTATTTACTTATTTATTTATTGACTATTATAAAAATATAATAGTAATAAATAATATAATAGTAAATATAATTATTTACTATTATATTTTTGTCGAGACGATAGGCGTAATTGGTTAATATTCTTGGCACAAATATAATATTATACCATATAATAATGTTTATTAATAAAATTAAAACCACAATAATCTTAAATTACCTTAAATTTTATAAAATTTAAGGTAAATTTATAAAATAAAACCCTTTTCAAAAGGGTTTTATAAAATGAAACCCTTTTTATAAAAAGGATTTGTATAAAATCCTAATTTATAAAATTAGGAATTTTATAAAATACTTGTATTTAAACAGTCTGTAACTCGTTTATTTTTCAAAAGAACTTTTAAAAATATTATAAATATCAGGGTGGTAATATCAACATAATAAATCGTCTTGAAAATTTCCTCGAATTGTGTAGTAGTTTCTAAATTAATGATTATCTTGAGTAAAACTTAGTAGGCACTAGCATCCAAACTAAGTTCCTGCTTAGTTCCTAATGTTTAATGTACCAGAGCATAAGTCACATGAGACATATATCCGCACCTAAGAAAAAACTCAATGGTACGGGCCGCAGATTTGAACTCACGACTTCACGAATGACAGTTGGGCTATCACCGCTGTGATACACGAGGTGGAATAGGGATTCATATGAAAATCCTAGAAGAAAGGTAAAAAGTATAATGGGGCCTTGTGAAATAAATATGACACTCAGTGAAAATACAACTTCGTATCTACAAAATAAACTGTGCTCTTAATAAAATAGAAAGCTTTACGAACAACGAGCTAAAGCTAATAGCAAACAATCTTGTCAAACTATTCATCTATGAAAATTGATAAAAGGTCAGAACCATACTGGCGGCGCCTCCTGTGGGTTCGTAACACTAGTTTCCCATTATTTAATTACGTCACAAATGAAAATCCACAATGTGCAACATTAGTAAAGTAACCACTTACGAGTACGTTGGTTGTCCTACACCAAGGTGTACTTGTATCAACCTATAACGTCCCACTGCAGGGATCAGGCCTCCCCTAGTAAATCACTGGGGTTTCGGGCCGGTAATGCACCACGCGGGCCCAGTGCGGATTAGTAGATTACATACTCCAGATGTGTTTTTTATTTCTGGTGCATGCGGGTTTCCTCACGATATTTTCCTTCACCGCTGAGATATTAACAATTTTTAAAATCCGTACTTAAGTAGAAACTCAATAGTACGTGCCGAGGATTTGTACTCACGGTCCCACTAATACTAGTCTAGTATAGATACAGCAAGGTGAGTCGATAACATTATAGGAATCATAGGAGGGATGTGAATGAGAAAAGCACAAGACCGAGCGGTGATAGCCTCGGGGTATCCATTCTTGACTCTCAATTGTGAGCCCCTACCACCTAGTTTAAAGTTAGGTACGGATTTAGTAAGCATTGACACTTTCCAGATGTGATGCTGAAGAAAAATGCTTCGAATTCCATGGACATCATTTCAGAAAAACGTATAAATTTTAAAGAAACCTAAAATAACTACCAGGCTATCACCACCTGCCTCCAGAATTTTTTTGAGTACGTCTGATACATTGACAAAAGGGACAACAGTCTGGAGAGACTCAAAGTAACTGGCAAGGTGGAAGAAAACAGACCACGAGGACGTAGCCACTTTCAATACCCAACATCCACGATGCCATGAATACCGCCAAGAACAGAAACAGATGGCACAATATAAAAAAGTCTTCAATTTAAGTAAAGTTTGTTCAGTAATTTCTTCATCCTTGTAATTGTGCTTTGCACAAAGTTGGGGTAAGAAACTTTTAACTCCATTTTTGCAGTAGTTTATAGTTTCACAGTGTATGTATGTAGTATTTGTATGTATATATGAATATACCTCTCTGTCCGACCCAAAGGCTGGCAGGCAGACAATGCCTCAAGGCATTAAGCTTGCCTTTTATACGACTATGTGCAATGCAGTTATCTAAACAATAAAATAAAATAAAGGATTTCAAGCGTTTCAAGCGAAGGTCAGTGCCCTATTAGTGGGATGTTAGAGACTACTGTCGTAAGATTCGCTCTCGACTTCGTTGCATTCAATCTTAGAAAACCTACTAGATTCTTGTAAATCAAAGTTGAAACTGGAAAATCGCCGCAAATAAAAAAAAAGTTTATCATTAATAGTTGAAATAAATAATTTTGATACTTGAGTTCAATAATAAAATTAGCATTGAATTCAAATATCAAAATTATTTATTTATGATAATGATAATAATCATTTATGATTATTTATGATAACCTATTTTTTATTTTAATTTACATCGTTTTGCCAGTCTCCACTTTCATTTGCCAGACTCTATATTTCAAAATTTACAGCGACTTTGACATTTAACGACTTTGATACAAAATTAATATAACATAAATCCTGTGTACAACAGTAATAATACTAACGATATCCAAATAAACAGGTAAACAAGCAGACAGACAAATGTCGATCTTTCTGTCGTTAGAAATTCATATCTTTAAGTTGAATTTCTTACAGAAATGTTCGACGTACATAAAATAAATCCTAAATTCTTTTGTTTCGTAAAATCCAAGATTTCAAACAAACGCCATCCAAAAAATAATCTATCACCCACATCAGTGGAAGTGATTACAGGAAGAACTGCACAATAACCTTTTCAGAGCCGGATTGTAACTGGGAAGTCGAACAAAGGGATTGTAGCGGTGCTCGTTTTAAAACTGGAGTATCCAAAAAGAGATCATTTTCTTTTCAGGATGAGTGTAAGTATGTCGTCTATATGACTCACAATTGGATTCATCTAAGCCTCTTGTGCAGATACAGCTACGAACCATTCTTTATAACATTTGAGGGAAGGGCATAGTCTTTGATTCCAGCCTAAATATTCCGACTTGAAAAACGTATAACATGTAGGATTCCATATCCCAAGGTAATTGAAAAAAGGTCAAGGCACCAGGCGGAAAGGTAAGAGTAGATTTCGTAATTTTCCGTACGTTTAAAAAAACTGTTTAGACGCCGGTTCACACTATTACGGTTTATTCGATTCGGTTTTCTTACACGGTTTAGTCGTAAAAGTAAAAAAAATCTAAAGCGTTCACATTTATACGTTTTGTGAGTCGGTTTTCTGATACGGTACAACCGTTTCGGGGCAGGGGTTCAGTTTGCTGCAAAGTTTCGTAAAAGATGGACGTCAACGACGTTGCGACCGCGGTTATTTACTGGTATAATAGGCATAGAAAGAATAAAAGAAAACAGAAGATTTTGGGAGCATCCAATTGTCTCACGGCGTTTAAATCTGGGTCGCTTTTGGACACTCGTGTTAGAATTGCGAAGTGATGAAACAAAATTCTATGATTATTTTCACATGTCGATGTCAGCGTTTAACGAACTTCTAGGAAGATTGCAAGATTGGCACACGGCGCGCGGGCGGCGTACGATACTAAAAACCGGACTGTGTGAATTCTTACCATATGCCGTATGCCGCTCACGGTTTTCAGTGACAAGACACGGCAGCGAAAATAAACGAAACGTTTTTTTTTACTGCATTCGGTTTTACCATATAATGAGAATACACCCATATGTTTGCATACGCCACTGGAAACCGCATAAGAAAAACGTTTCGGTAAACCGCAAGGTGTAAACCGGCTGTAAGTTGTGCAGCTTCATGGGCTCAAATCCAACATTTATATCGGTCTATATAGGCTGTGTATTCTAGGGTTGCCAGATATAAAATCACATTTTCCGGGACATTGCGACAAAGTCTCATTCAAGAGTAACTTTGTTTATAACTTTTTATTCAAATTAAACTATAAAGACCAATGTATTTACAAAATTAAGTATCATAATCATTCAGCTCCTTTGTCTTCAAACATTGAGTAATAAATGAGCCGCACAAAGCGGGTGTCGTGTGAGAGAGTAAGTGTCGAATGATCAAGCTAGCCAACAGCTGCAGCGGCCGATCTGCTGCGTTTACCCGACAATAATTTTATGTGATAACAATTTATCATTAATGTTAACATAGTTTATCATAGTGAGCATTTCCGGGACAAACTGCATTAAATTCATGAACACGGGACATAGCAACAAATTCCGGGACAATCTCGGAAATCCCGTAGACCTGGCGACCTTGGTGTGTCTGAACGTTTTCTGGGGCCTGAAACTATGGATGGTAAGAATCCTTTTGTGCAGAAATTTTCAATGTTAAATTATTACCAATTTTTTCATACAAGTTTGTTAAATAATATATAAAGAATTGTAGAAAGAAAGAAATTGTAGCCTATATGTCAATGAACCCAGAAAAGACTATGAATCATGCACAGAATACACAATTTTTCGTTTTTAGAATAGTTCTATTTCTTATAGAAAGAAAGCGGCCGACGAGCAGCCAGCCCACTTGGTGGTAATCGATACCTTAAATTTAAGACTTTTTGATATTGTGGCATTATTAGTTTCTGTCCTGGTGTCCTAGACTCATGGACATCCGCGATATAAGCCAACGTCTGTCCAGAATGACAAACATTGGCACGCCCTCAGATTCGTTGCCTTTGAAGATGTATAGGAATGTATTTGGAGGAAAGATGGAAACATGGGGAGGGATAGAATGGGATGGGAATGGGTTCTGGCATGTCTCATTAACAACTGCACTGAACATACATTGGAAAACAGGATATAATGGGAAATTAAGTAGTCTTCTGTGACAAGAGGTAACGTGGTCGTCCAGTGCAACACACTGCGACGAAATTCTTTTTTTGGAAATTTTTGAAAGTTTAACTGACTTTATTCAGCTGATTCCGCTTTTTTCCGAAATTGGAAAATCGTCATCTCTGTAATAGGTAGATTGCTTCGTCATCTTCCTAATAGCTTTTGTTCATTACAATGAAAGAATAATTAACAGCAGTTGTTATAAACGTCGACGCTTTTGACTTTCTAAGGCTTCGCAATTTTTCATTGTATCGAGGTATCTTTTTTCAGTCGTTTTTTTTTCTGCCTTTTTATACATTTTTGTGTAACAAAACTCCCTATTCAATATTTATTTACAATAGCTCAGTTCCTTTTTGATTGTTAGAAAGATAGGTAATAGCACATTTTAGCACATTTCTGCTTATAACACCCCACTGCATGACACACTGCATCACACAAATCTTCCCTTTCATTCGTTAAGTAGTTTATGATAAATACGAGTACTTAATATAGCGCGTCTTACTTATACATTAATAAATAATCTGTGGACAGTGAAGTAGCTGATACAATGAAATATACTTTAAAGTAATGTAGGTACCTTACTCATACTGTTTAATATATAGTACCAATTGTACCATTCATCATTCCTAATAAAGAAAAAAATCATAAGTGGTTTTGGTTCACAAAATACCACACGAGTCCAGTGTAGATTGATTCACAGATGGAAATATTCTAAATGCAATCCCACACTTGTGACCGAATGTTTTTACATATTTATGAGAGAATAGAGCAATCGAAATCGCAGATAAGTCTCCCAATGAAATAACAAATCTTCTAATTAATGTGATCTTTGGTGTGGATATTGGCCTTCCTGTGTTTCTATTGTACTCTAGCTCTTTGATCTATACCCTATTATAAAATTGTAACAAAGCTGTATCTGGACTTGAAATATATTTGGAAAAAAATGATTGTAATATATATGTAGTACGATTGATATAGAGGCCAAACGAAGATCTTTTGAAATATTTGACTTGAATTGTCTGCGCGTACACACAAAAACCACTGGACGCATTTTAATGAAACTTGGCACAATTATAGCACCTGTGCCGGGCTAACATTTAGCTAACTTTTTATCCATATTTATTATAGACTTCACACGACAATCATCCTGAAGTTTCACGTGAAGTTCACGGGCACTGCTATAGTCTCTCTTCTAGCAATCATTAGACCATTGGACCATTTTAAAATTGCAACTCACATCAAATTGCGACTTAAAGTGATGCAGAATATATCCTCAAGGAAAATAAAACTGGCGACCTCTTCTACGCCGGAAGTTTAAAGCAACTTAAGTGGCACTTAGCAATAAGTAGGTCATCTTCTATTGCCTTCCTAGTTTTAAGTAGTCTTAAAGATAAACACTATTCTACCTTTATAGCATAAATGATCTATGCTTATACTATACAGTACGTAGACAGGCACTAAAAGCTTCTACAATAAAGTGCTAATTGAAAAAACTAATTAGTTTTATATCTACGAGTGCATGTTGTGAACAATAAAAACATCTGCTCTAATAAGTAGAAGTCTTTATATAGAGTTCTATTAAAGTCTGTCAAATAGGTCAGTTTACATTTTAATATTCTTAACATTTCAGAAAACTGGAATTTCAGTAAGATATACCTATCATATAAAGTATCGATACTAATATTATAAAGAAGGACTCTGACTTAGTTTTTATGAAATAGATAAACTATGTAGTTAGTAGAGTTTTTTTTAAATATTTAATTTTAAGGAAATAGTTTAGTATATACACATGTATATTATAGGCTATGTTTATTTAGGATTATGCCTTAGGACAATTTTGGTATATTATGCCAACTACGGGTCAATTCTACTAATACGTACAATATTACATTTCGTTACAGACTACATTTTAGCGGACGTTCGACTTTGATTTGAAATGATATTCTATAATAATATTTGAAACTACTATGACAATTCAAATCATTCTGCGTTTCTTATATTAGTTTAGAAAAAACTAAAATCTGTCAAGTGGATTGCCAAAGTAAATGATTAAATTTGATTTAAAAATTATAGACTATAATAACAGGTTTACATAATAAATAATCATTTTCAACCTTCGTACCACAGTTGGACGTAAGACGTCCTTGAATCGTAAGAGGATTTTTACACAAAACGATTTTTTCCCTTGTACCTACAACCCACTGTTAAGCAAAGGCCTCCTCTATTCCTTTGAAAACCTTTCATAGACAATTTCATAAAAAAGTTATTTATGATATTTCGAGGAACTAGCCGAAATTCCATACAAAAAAGCAGAAAAGGGATTCGGATTAAAAATGGTAACACCGCCTTATTACTCTGTAATATCAGAGACATGATTTACAATGATACCTACCTAACTGAATAAAATTGATACTTAACGTACAAATTGATACGAAAAACCAACACTGAACAGGGTTCGGGAACCCTTCACACTGAGATGTTATTTGATCGAGAATAATCGACCGTAATACCGTCTCTGTTCTGTCTCTTTTACAAAGATACCCTTAACGATTGACGAACTTTACTTCAGTGATTACGTTGTTATTTAGTCTAGTTGTTATTTATATTTGTTACTTAAAAACAAAGTGATTACTTCTTCGTAAATACAGATTTAATGATTAAATAAAACATCACGAGAAAAGTAAATAACAATTTTTACAAGTAATAGACTTTGTTTTTATAGAAAGAAGGCGGACGATGAGTATACTAGTCCGCCTAGTGGGAAGTGTATTTTACACTCTTCATCATTTTTGGATTAAGAAATGTTTTTCGAGTAATAATGTTACAAAATTCAATAAATTCCGTTAGATACATTCTGTTTCAAATATTTTCATCAAATAAATTTATATAATAACATCAATACGATGAGAGGATAAAGGACAAATAAAGCTTCGCTCATAACATCGTTATAGAATACACTTTATTCTCTTATTGATACCTAGTAAAGAAGAAAAAATTTCCATAATTGTAGCTTTGTGTTGATGTCGCTTGTGTTCTAGTTTAGACATAACATTCTATTTCTACGAGTTCTAAGGCATGTTACTATGTTTTTTGAAATAAATCTAATACGACGGCTGTAATTTAAAAACACCGATTCCTGATTTTTGTTGTCCACGTGATGCCAACATCTTATTCTTACTTCATATTATACTTATACTACGAGAATGTAATACATAAAGCTATCTTCCATTGTATTGAAGATGCAAGCTGTGTAGATACACGAAAAAAATTGTAACAATGCAAAATTGATATAAACAAACGAAATAAATACATGCTAACAGGAAGCGGATGTCACCCGAGTAAGATAACGAGTAATGTATTGCCATTAGCGAGGACACCGCTGAATACAACATTGGAACAACATGTAACCTTCGCGTTATTTCAGAAAAACGACAACGATACTATGTTTATTTATTTATTTAAACTTCATTGCACAAGTAGGTATTTGACGCGTGCCCGGCGGCATTCTCTACCAGTCAACCACCAGATCAATTAGAAAACAAAACGCGGCTGCAGTTTTGGTTTAAATACCTACATAAATATATACACATATATATTATAAATACATACATAAAATATGTTTAATGATAACTTTCATGTTAATGAATAAAGCGTTGCCTAACATTACTAATAACTACTACTAATAACCTACTAATAACTCAGCAATATTTTTAATTACTTAGTAGGTATTTGATATATTTGATATTTTTATTTTTTAACTAACATTAAAAGATTAATGTTATCATATGACATATATGTTATTATAGGAGGAGAGGAGATGGCGGAACGACTTAGATGCATACCACAGGACTTGGTCGACTTGGTTTGGCATAAAAGGCCTTTGCTCAACAGTGGGACACAAACATAGACTAATAAAAAAAAATAACGAAAATGGCAAGCGCAAAAATGTTGCTATAAAACTATAAACATTAAACTATAAGAATAAATAAACTATAAGATAATAAATTATATTATAAACTCTAAGACGTATAAAATTTTGCTAAATATTTAAAGCTTTATTTTGAATAAGTAGAATAGAATAAGAAAATGAACATAAGAGATTTTATGGAGGTAAATTGAATTCCATTTAGGGGTTTTACTTGTAGCTAGTAGAAGCCGAAAACCCTTAATTTACTCGTAAATGCCTCAAAAAAGGTTCAAAAGCACCGGACTATGTAGTTATAATGTGTGACATTATTTGAGAAAAGAGATTTTATTGAAAGGCGTAGTTTTCCAGATACCTACTGAAATTTTAGTGAAAACCGAAAAGAATGACATAATTTAAAATTGATTTAACTACCTTAAGAATTGAATGTTACAGTATGTTTCCATTTCAATTGAACCTTGAGGAAACGAAATTTCAAGCTATAAAATTCTAATGAAAGTTAATAAATTCATGCCGACAATAAAGTCCTTTCGCTCAGATAACGTCACATACGAGTACATGCATAACTCTCCTAACTAAATAGTTATGTACGCATAACTCTCCTACGCATTCACGGGGATATAACATAGCAAGTCGTGTTGTCCTTGACGCGGTTTCTATCTATAGAAATATCAATAATTGCCCGCACTTATTCGAATCTAAATACGATCTAAATGAACTATGGATATGAGGTAACGAGTCCTCTAATGGAGGCCATGTATCGGGGAGCGCAGTGTGCGACGCTATCCGTCCATGTGGGCCGGCGACTTGAGAAAGTTCACCGGTGGTGGCTAGTTGAGAAGAGCCGAAGATCATGTGTGGTGGCAAACTTTGACAGAGGCCTATATCGAGAAATGGAGAGACATAGGCTGATGGTATGGTTGGTACAGGTATCGTCAATATTTATTAGGTTTTATTTAGCATAATTTACACATTTTTCTATTTAAGTTTTACAACTGTATAAAATTAATTTAGATAACATTTTAGCAAGAGGAAAACAAAGCAATCATTTTAATTAAAAATTTGATCTATTTGAACAGAGATGGATTTAACGACATAAGGTATTTTACCCGTCAGCAGCTGGTCTACTACGATTCAAAAATCAAATTAAAATAATACGCATATACCTTGTGATACTGTAATAAAATACTTGTAATAAAATAATTATCTTATATACTTAAACTTTATATACTTATTTAAACTACACGTACTCTTATACTCTCTATCGTACAGTGCAATATACCTAACAATAATAAAAATTGAAATAACTTAAAGTATAAAAAATATCGTCGTTGATATTGCAATAGGACATGACGTCTCAGCCATTAAATATTTTTTCAGAAAAACACGATATCGTATTTTAGTAACCCATGGATTTGAACGAAGAATTCCGACATATTCCGTTATTAAAATGTTTTTAAATTATGGTGATTAAACTTGTTTTGTCTTAAAACTATTACTTATTGAAAATATTTGTAAGTATAGCACAAAAATTGCACAATTTCTCATTTGATTTTCTTTACATAGGACATAGCAAGAAATTTCAATTTTAATGAAATTGAAATGTTAGTAAAAATACGAGAAGGGACAATAAGGACGTCAGAATTGTATATTTCCGAACCAATGTTAAAAAAGTATCTTTATTAGTAATGTAGGTACAATAGCAAAAAAAGTTTATATGTAGATATATCAAATTATGAACTTTATTTTTGTTTTGACGACTATGATTAGGTATGTATGTACCTACCCTACCTACTTAATTACTTAGTTCGACCGATAGTATCACAGTATATTGCGGAATCAAATCTATAGCGGAAATCAAATCTGACACCTTACAGGTCACAGGTTTGATTTCCGGTCGGACAAAAGTTTATTTGCAAACAATACTTCTTCAGATTCTGGGTAGTAGGTCGTTTTCATGCGCCTCTTAAACTACAACAGAGGAAATTCTATTATGGGCTATTCATTGTGGTGTTATTCAATTATTTATTACTTTTTGAGTGCTTAAAATAAATAAGAAAACGAACGTTTATTATCAAAGAGCAAATCTAAAAATTATATTTTGTTTAATTTCTGTAATAAATAGATTTAGTTTCTAAATTTGCAAGTTCTGCAAGTTGTTATTAATATAACAATGTCTAATTATAACTAATTACACATATATTTTATGCGAAACAACGTTAACAAGCGTAAAACACTGTTCAAAATATAAACAAAACAACCCCAGTTGCAAAGTAACTTTAGAAGAGTTTATAAATCTTAAAATACTCACTTGGCTCGTAAGGAAAGCTGACGATCATTAGGGCACACATATTTATTGGCTTTGCTTTGATAATTCATTGCGAAATCTAATAATAAAAAAAAATAAAAATAAAAACAACTTGTTTATACCAGGCGCGAAGAGTCGCGCATTCTCGCCTGTTGATTCCATCCAACTGTTGCTTGGCGCTTGTCGGGTACTAAATAATCGATATTATAACAAGGCTCTCAGAATCAGTAACATATGTTGAGGTTCTCCTTTATCAGATAAGCGCTTCTAGTGCTTTTTTAATTTCTTTTACACCCATTAGGCAAGTTCCACGTCTATATTTCATTTAGAGCAAAAGGCTTTAACGTGACCTTGAACGTGATTAGGCGTAATCTAGTGTATATTATGGGATTTTGAAGTTCTATTTCGTCTTAGTTGATTTCATCAAGACATACTTAGGGCCTCTCTGAAAGAAAACTAGGCATAAACTAGAATAAACTAGAAATAAATAAACTAGAAAACTAGCATGTTTTGTTTTACCCGTAACATTGAAAAAGTAGGTACCTACCTAATAAATTTTGATTTTAAATTATTTGAATTGTGTAATTTTAGATTAATTCAAAGTCTAATATTATTTTATTAGGTTGACTACTATTATCGTACGAGTGCATCTACAAAATAATATACATACCTACTTATTATTGTATTAACTAATACGAGTAACACGAATAACAGAAGATTTGGTTAGAACATAATAACGTTATATGTAAAGGTGAATTTTTTATTTACCTCGGCACTTACCTAGTGCGTATTCATTTTTACAATTTAAAAAAATGTGAAAGTATTTTTAAAATAGTAAAATATATAAAGCTGAAGCAGCTATAAATACATATAAATTTATGTAAACAAAACAATAAACAATAAATAATTAGTAACATAATTCAGTGATTTCAACATCAAAAAACTACATTACTAACAAAATGAACGATAAAATATGCCGAATAGAAGGTACAACTTACAAAGCAATAGATGCGCACAAACAATAGATAACTGTTAGATTGCATAATTTTTCATTGCATTTGTAAGTCCCGTGCATTAAAATTTTTGAGGTTTTTTCATAACACATTTAGCACTGTCCAAACTTTAATCTATTACACTTCTATTAACATAATTTCAACTTTATTCCTCAAGAATAGAGTTAAAGTTACACTGATGAAAAATCTTTTAACATTATTGCTTCTATATTGCTATAGGAGAGTCAATTTAATAGGCCACTTTTGACAAATGTCAAACTGGTTGTCATAGTGAGGTAATCTAACAGAAATTATCGATTAAAGATAAAAATCGATAAAAAAATAATTCTCCAGTAATATTTTTAGTGTATACACAGCATTAGAAACCTTCTACACATTCCACATGACCTCAAAGTTAAGAGTAATTATGGGAAATATAATGAAACCAGTTTATATATGTAATCAATTATTATTTATTAGTTGGAACTATTAGATTCGTTGAAACTGCTATCGTTGCTATTATTATCAATTCTTAAATCACATTAAAAATCTACCATTATATTTTTTTTTGTTGTTTCTACCACTTTCTTCCAATTATCTTTGGAAACATTAGTAGGGGAACCCGGGGTGGAACGGGGTAGCTAAGCTTTGGTCACAATTTGTGAGAGTTTGAATGAAACAACACCATTATTTGGCAATTTGTAGGTTTATTTACTTCTTTCTCTACAAGGAAATTAAAGCTAAACTTATCTAAATTAATGATAACTTTGAAAAAATATTGTTTGAAAAATAAAGGGAAATTTCCCATTCTGCCCCACCCCCCGGGGTACAATGGGAAATGAACCCGGGGCACGATGGGGTACTAATTATTGGCATAGTTGACAGATGAGAACACTGTCATCGTCGTCACTATCTAGACCAGCACACGCCAAATGTGCCCATTTTTTACAAATGCTACAAGACCACTAGCCTTCATTGGACTTGGAGTATAAATCATGGCAATACAAGCAGATCGCATCTTCATCTTCCGAGCTTTCTTCAGATTCAGTTCCGATTCTTTTTTGTTTCTTTCTTCTTGTTTCTTCTTTGTTTTTGTTTAAACTTTTCTACGTCTTCTGAGTGTTCTTCAGGTTTAGTTCTGATTCTTTTTTGTTTCTTTGGCTTAGCTTTCATTCCTTCAGGTATGTCTTCTTTACCTTTTAACGTCAGTCTTGTTTATTTTTTTCTACTTTCGCTTTATTGATATTTTGTGTCTTTTTAATAGATTCTTCTAATTCAGTCTTGGAAGGTGAAGCGGTCAGGATTGCCGTTTTTCCACCCTTTCTTGTAACTCTTTTCATTCCAGCTTTCACTTTTGGCAACGGGATTAGCAATGTAGACCAGGACAGGACTGTCGGCTGGTTTTTCTTATATATGAACGCACCATCTGCAGATGAAATAAAAATGCGTATTTATATGAGAAGTACAAATATTTAAGAGGCGGAACGGGGTATACCCCATTGTGCCCCACCCATTGTGCCCCGACGCACCGTTCACGTAAACACGAGTGTTATGACCGGTTATATTTATTGGACTTGAGTTATCACTAGACGTTTAGTTAGTCAAAAGTATGTTTAAACAAACATGTAATGTTAATATCCGAACAGAGAATAGTGTATAGTGTAATTACCTTGGTATTGCATAGCAAAATTAAAATTTGCAAGCTTTTTCGTCGACCTTTGATAAAATCCAAACTAAGCGCACTCTCACACTGACAGCGGCCACTCCGTATAGCGCAGCACAGCGGACCGAACGTTGTGCGCGATGGTCACGCATCTCTGTCGCCTGTAGCGAGCACAACGCCTCTTTCCCGTTCCGCCCCGGTACCCCGTTCTACCCCGGGTTCCCCTACACACAGTTTATATTAAAAATGATATTCCACCAGAAAATAAGCCTGCTTCTTTTAATGAATATAAATGTTTTTTATAGATGGATACTCTTTTCACATATAAGTATATAACAAATAACCATAAATGTGGTTGCGAATTGCATCGGCATTAAAACTATCGACATCGACAACTGGCATAATTCTTTACCTTTTCTTCCTTTCTCTTTTTAATTTCAGATATAGCTTTAATATATTAAATTAGGTATAGATATATTAATTATAGATATAATATAGCAATTTTCATATGAATCAAACAAAACTCAACTTCACTTCTCGAATTCCTGCCAAAAAGTTACCTTGATATCATAGAATCATAGTTAGTGATTGATATCATAGTTAAGAATAAGTAATTATTAATCTTGATATCATAGATTTGATATAAACGGTTAGTTGTAACGGTAATCGCGATTACAAATAGCAATTCAAAATAAAGTAGTCTTTCAGAAACGTATTCAGAATGTTTTATTTCATTTAACATTAAAATGTTATTTACATAACAAAAGTTAAGTAACTAATGAAATTAATATATTTGCTTTCTTTTTTACAAACAATATTTTTTGTCTTATTTAGAAAAAGACAACTAAACGCTGTAACGCTGTTAACGCATTTCGTTCAAGTCGTTATGAATTCGTAAATAACGCTATTTTATTATCATCACTTCCCTATCCAGTCAGCACATCTGATTTGACATTTCAGTAATAATGGCGCATTTGCGAAACCTGTATACTTTTCTGTGAAGTGTTATATTAATTTTCTTTTTATGAACTGAAAATAAAGTGGTTTTAATGCCGTACCCGAGGCGCTATTCCACCAAAATGCCAGATTTCGACGATGAAGTCACGGTTGTCGACGTATATGACTTGGCATCGGACATTGGAAAGGAATGTGAGATAATTATTGAAAAATTCGGCGCTGACGCTGTAACAGCGCTGCTGCCGAAGGTGATTAATGCTTTGGAGTTATTGGAGAACTTGGCCGTAAGAAATGAGAAGGAGAATCAGGCACTGCAGGAGCTGACAGCAAAGATATCGCAATTGGAAAATGATAAGATCGAAAAGGCTGAATATAGACAACGCTTTGAAAAGGTACGTAGTAGAGGTCACTGCTAAGTAAATTTGTGGAATTATGCGTGTAGTAGCTCACGAAATAGTCTTAGTTTCATCATCTATGCATTCAGTGTTGTTGCAAAAGTAAAGTCGGTAACTCAGTAAGTAGTCGTATTGCATGGCATTGACATCATCTGTTTAGTCACCTTTCAAGTAATAATTAACTCTGTCGTGTGTTATAATTTTTTTGCAGTGTTTTACTGTAGTTTTTTATGTGACATTGTTTTCTTTACAATTTTTTTTTTCATATAAAAACAGGTTAGTGTTATTGTTTAGCACTTTATTATTGGCATTATTAGTAGTTCTCTATTAGTTTGTAGTGTATCTGTTATGAATTTCAACTTGCATTATTCCTGTGTACAGTATTGGTCCGGGATCAATCTGAACATTTGTGGTGTGCACGCTTATTGTTTCATTTTACAATAAACCAATAAACTGATTACTGTATAAAATAATTAATTATATGTTAAGAGTAATTTTCAATTTAATTTACAAAATAATTTTAAAAAATATGTTTGCAATAAAGTGCAATAAGTTAGATTTCACTAGAGATGGAATTTTTAAATCGAATATATAATCTATTTCGACTTCTACATTGCAATCAGTATGAAACATATGTTACTGTCTAACTGACTTAAGTTTGTGGTCTATAGTGTGTAAATATTTACGTTACAATTATTAAATTATGTATGCACATTGTCTACAAAACACAGAACATGAATAGTAATCATAGTAAGTGATAAATTAAAAAAAATAAGATTATCTTTATCTACTTTTTTTGTTCACAAACTTTCACTTATTTTGTACCTGAAAAGTTGCAAAAGAAATGAAACCTTAGTTGAAAATTGCCAATACTGGCTTTGAGTCTCATTACTGAACTATTGACAGGAATACAAATTGTAGCTTATTTAAATTTAATTAACATAAACTAAATGTTGTTACTGCACTTATTGTTTATACCTACATCAGATAAACAAAAAAAAAACAATAAATTAAATCCAGTTAATAAAGCTTACTTTGAGGATATTTATATAAAAGCTCTCATTGTATCAACATTAGAAAGGGAATTACTATCATTTATGGATTATGAAATCTGACTTTCACTTCGTCCGATATCTGTAATAGACAAGCCATTATTAGTAATCTGTTTAGAGCAATTTATATTTCTACCATAGTAAGATATAATACTGTCAAACTTGCAAGTTTTCCTGATAATGACTGGATGAGAAGAGCAGAAGTCTATGTTTGATGGTGAGCCTTAGGAGAGGCCTATATTAGTGTTGTAAAAGTGTGGGCATCCAGATCTCCGATTCTAGTTTCCGAGATATTCACATATTTCTCAAATTTTGTGAAAAATTTGATCTGTATATTGATCATGTACCTACAATTTCATGCTACATATAGGGAATGTAAACCGGTTTTAACAGAAACCGAAAAAAATGGTTAAAAATTGTTTTAGGCTAAGAATGAAAACTTGAGTTTTTATGATTTTGAAATTGGTTTCAGATTTCACAAAAATACCAGCTATTTATTATCTAAAGGTACAAATAGCTACTATTTCTAAATTATGTAAAAAATGTTATTATAGGAATTAAGTATGTTATGTTTAAATTGACCTATATCTTGACTTAAAAAAAAGAGTTAGGAGTTTGTTTAGTCAGACAGGAAGTACATATTTGATTGCAAACACCTTATTAACTACCTAACTTATTTTTATTACCTTCGAACTTCAGCCAGTTATTATGTCAAAATACACAAAAATATTATACAATGCGCTTAGTACACACAAAAAACAAAAAAAACACAAAAAACAAAATATCTTGTAACCAATCTTGTAAAAGCCTAATTGTTGCCTGCTTAATAATGGATTGGAATTTGGACCATGCACAACAAGCGCGGCCACTCATAGTTCAGTGCATCTCTTGACTCCTATGCAAAAACATGTATCCTCTTTTACTAGCATTCAAAAGTTAAATAAGTGTTTAAATGTGAATTCTAAAGTGATTAGAAAGATCACTAACAGCTGCTAATTGTGCTTTTTTGATTGAAGAATTAGATGATTTAGATTTTAAAGACATAGCAGGTCTCACCATTGATGGGGCCAGTGTTATGATTAAAATGTGTAAAGCTTCCCCGTGAACCATCAATTATGTTACGCCTATGCCTTGCAACTCGCCATATTAGACATGCTTTATAAAAATGTACTGCCTGAGATTAATGAAGATATTGGTATTGACGAAAAACCTGACAAAAGCTATAGTGATAGTGAATCAGAAGTAGTATCATGAAGAAATCAATTGTTGCCATCACTAGAAAATTCTGAGTATATACACCTTTGATAGAAAAAGTTATAGGATCTCAAAATCTTTAGAAAATCACTAATGAAAAATGATGAAATTTTGCAGAAATACATTACTGAGATATTTGTCAAAAATTTGACTCTTATCATTGACTGTAAGATAAGGAGTATGATGTAGTGATTTATCAATGCATACTCATGTATTCAGAAGGCACTAATTGATTTGAAGTATAATACTACATTTGATGATGAAGATCTTGCTTTGCTCAAGCTTTCCATGGAGTGTTGGAAATAATTAAAAGTGTTCTTTAAGTATTTATGCCAGGAAGACTTTTAACAGGAAGCACACTGTTCTTAAACATATGTTTAAGAATCTTTCCAATATGCCTGGAAATTTAAGCGAAAGGTCAACAATTTCACTGCAGAAAAGAATTGGTGACCAGTACATTTTAATTCAGGGTGTTTTAAAGTATTTACACTCCCCAAAAGATTTTTTTTATTAGCCATTCATCAAGGAATTCTTTCCCAGTGTAATAACTCTCTCACTTACTATGACAACTTTTTGTTTGTTTTTGGTATGTGTATTTATGCGTGTAGGATCATTCCTCTTCCTCCGACAGTATTAATTAAACTGCCGAATTTCTTCTAACATTTTATTACTTTTTAACACGACAATCACATAACCTATTTACAATCCGTCCGACAGCTCATCACTGGCTGAAGCGCTATAAAAACAATTTTATTGTTAAAGTCGTAGCTTCCGAATATTCCGTCCTAGCGTCACACCAAGACCAATCCCAACAAATACTACAGATGTAAATATATCTGATGTGACACAAACTACACCATGGTTCCAATCATTTAAAGAAGAATATCTATTGCACCTTCAACATTTGCTGCTAAAATAGAGAGAGATTGCTGGCCTCAGTTGATACAAATTGAAATGACATTACATGGATGTCGTTTGGGCGAGAGTGCACGCTGCGCTCAGCCACTGGGCCACGTGAATGTGTAATGAAAAGCCGTGTCGTTGACCTTTCTTGACTATCTACAAAAATTACATAATATTAAAGAATAAGTAACTCCTTCTTTTATTCACACCATTGTAAATCGTAAACCATAGTGATTGTCCGTTAGTTGTACCGACTATTTTACCGCATTTCTTTCCACTACCCGACTATTCGGTGGGGGGAGTGTGTATGCTGCAATCCCACAACGGCTGCGCTCACTGTCCACGTTACTCTTTCAAAGAAGCCTATCGTATAATATACTGCATTTCCCAATTTATTCCATTCCCTAATGTAGGTACGAGTTTCTGTAATGAGACAGAGCCCATTCCCATCCATATCTCGCTCAATTTTTTCAACTGTTTCTCCAAATATATTCTTAATTCTCCAAAGGTAGGCAGCGCATCCGGGAGCGTGCCAGCGTTTGACATTGAGCTGATGTTCGCATATATCGCGGACGTCCATAGGCGATAATATCCACTTACCATTAGGTGGACTGTAGGTCTGTCACTTTCTTTCTATAAAAAAGTTAATATGAAGGCTGGCAAATGTTTACGTTCGCTAAGCCGTCTATTTCACTTATGAACCCTACCAAGTTATCACATCAATTATATCATCTTTATTGTGTCTGAAACCAATTCTATCTGCTACCTACTGGGTTTAGGCTTTCTATGACATACTTAATATCTTTATAAGGTGCCATCTTCGTTATTGAAGGTTGGCGATTAATTTCGAAATGTGAATCTTTAATTCCCTCTTGCCCCGGAACATCCTATAACTAACATAAAAATGTAATTTCTTTAGGTGCAGTTTGCATGCCTTATTTCCTTGCGTTCAGGCCTACATACAATTTATATAGACATTTTAATAGCGGTGCATGACCGTGCATAATTTTGGGCATGTGGTGGCACTACGTGTTCCTCTGCCACTTCAATGCATAATATCTAGTAATAATGCTTTAATAAAGGGACAATAAGGCTTGTGATGTACAGAGGACGTATATTGCGTATATTTATTATGATCATAATAAATCATAATTTGTCTGGGCGCTTTTAAACGTTTGTAAGCTCAAACTTAAGCTGATAAAACTCTAATAAGTCATACATAATATTGACTACCCATCCATGTCGGTATTCTTACTCAAGTGGCGCCTTTCTTTCATAATACGTGACCCAGGTATAGAGAGATAAATAACGCAAGTTGTCAGTCGCAGCGTGTCCCTAAGTTATTGTAAATGCACCGACTTCTCGTGCTCCCCGTCGTTGTTACAAAACACAAAAAGACTTAAAATTGCGCTATAATCAATTGTAAAATCGCTAAAAGCAAAATTCGTAAAAAGGTGAATCAAGTCCAAGGATATGTTTCGTTTCATCGGTGAGTGGTTTCTCATACCCTGAAATTTACCATACAATTTACCATTTGCTTGGTTCCATACAATTTAACGAACTTGCGTTGTCTATCTTTGCCTATGATATAGAAGTCTAGAATTGCACATACAGTAATATTGAGCAGAGCTACTTTTTAAATGGCAAGGTGTGAGAGAAGCCCTTCCTTGTAATTTCCTGTAATTTATTTGCGTCTCCATCAATCCTTACGATTGAGGGTGCAGGTGTCCATAGTCGACACCTAACAGTAATCAATTACTCAAACAGACCGCTTGTTTATCTGTCTGACATTTCATAAAATGTAATGTTCTTTTTCATTGGGAAATGAAATTAAAACAACTTTTACGTGAGCGCGATAACGTTAAACAGTAAATAACAAATTCTGGAGTATTCAAATGAATACAGCATGTGCAAAACAGCTATTATGAACATACAGTATAATCACAATAAAATGGTGAGCTAGCTTAATGCAAACGCCTAAAATACGGCTGACGCACACAGATATTAGGCGCACGCGCTTATTGTGTAGGTACCGAGAGATAACGCTGTTCTCAATGTTGCATCATGCGCCATATTACTACGAAATTTCACGTATTGTATTAGCTTTATTCCGCGACTTAGCCTGTTTAATACCCATGAAATTCCAAGAAATCGGCTTAGCAATTTGGATGGTGTTTCGGGCTATAATTCACCACACAGATCCAGAATTGAATAATAATACGAAATATATTTTATGAGTACGAAATTTTATCATACGTCTTGTTGAGAATTGTAGTGTCTGTCTAGCTTGAAAATATTCTATTTAGCCACGAACTAGTAATTTGCCAGGAAATAGACGAAAACGAACCGAATCATTACCGAATTTTTCGCGTGTTGCAAAAGTGAATATTTCTGTCAATTATTTAGATATCAAAATTTTGACGCTAGTCAGCACAAATTACCCGAAAGCAGATAACTTGCATACTGTTCATATCTTTACTGTGGTATAACAGATACGTACTATTGTATTCTGAATTGAATAATTGGATTGAACGTTGACTGGCCATGCATGACTGAAATTGTGTTGCACCTTGATGTTTGCAAGACAGTTGTTTGTTCAGTTTGTACCATTCAAAAGCATTGCGATATTCATTATTAAAATTAAAATAATATATATTTTACAAATAATTAGAAGAGTACGCAAATCGACGACTTTTATTTATTTATATTATATAAACTTAACTGCACAGACAAATAAATGTACAATAGGCGGACTTGATGCTTTATAGAATTCTCTACCAGTCAACCTTTGGGTAAACAGAGAATTAAGAGTTAAAGTTA
The DNA here is from genome assembly GCA_914767545.1 of Sesia apiformis. Classification (NCBI taxonomy): domain Eukaryota; kingdom Metazoa; phylum Arthropoda; class Insecta; order Lepidoptera; family Sesiidae; genus Sesia; species Sesia apiformis. Next base: position 7,337,518 of record OU611968.1, read on the forward strand.
ATATTTAAGTTTAAAAAAGATAATTCAATTTGATATTATAAGTAAAATAAATAAACGTAACAGTTCTGTAGCCTATTGTTGTAAAAACGAGCATTGAGCCCTCGATCGGTCGCTCAGTGAACCTTTGAAACTAGAACGTTAAAGGCTAGAGAGTGTTATAGTAATTTTTTTTAATGTTTGATGATATTAAAGCCCTTATAGTTAAAAGGTCTAGTTTAAAACAGTTATTGCTCGATAGCACTAACATAGCGCGCCGACGACGTTCGAGCGCCCAAGCATTCAGCGCATGTTTTAACAACAGTATACAGTACTTTAGGCAGAATACGATACTGTCGCTGACGATATTAAAGTAGAATAGACAGTTGGCGATAAAATTTCTTGACAAATTGGAAATTGCATTTCTTGTCCGATTTGAATGAAATTTAACACAAAAGTAGTTTAATATATGGATATTTTAGTATATTTCAGTTAAATTCAGTACAAATACAAAAGTAGTATATTTCAGTTAAGTTCGTAAATGGGACAAATTGGTTCAGTAGTTTCAAAGTTACAATCAATTTAGTTACATCGAACTTGTTACCTGTATCAGATGTTTACAGGCTTCGTTCACCGGCTTCTCACATGGCAGTGTCATGGTAGTGTCCTTGTTCAATGACGTTCGGTCGTAGGCTCGTCTGAACAAAGCAATTTGTCCACAGCGTGACACAGTAGTCTGAAAATTTGGTCTACCTAATATCCACCAATCTGTGACGGGTCCTATTGGCTAGTCTACAACTATAGTGATTTGAGTCGTTTTAACTCGCGATATTTTCATGTCAAAACGTACAAACAGTGCGAATTGTATGTCCGTACTTTTAAATAAGTCGCTATAATGTGAACCCGATATTAAACAATTTCAATTATTAGTAATTTTTAATGTCGGTCTTTTTAAAGTCCCACTGCAGGCTATAATTCACCACGCGGACCGAGTGCGTATCGGGCTATAGGTCAGATTTAAAAAAAAATCTGGTACGTGCAAGTTTCCTCACGATATTTTCCTTCACCACCGAGCTAGTGATAATTAAAAAAAAATCTTACTTAACTTGTAACTGTGGTAGCTGTAGTTGAAGCTGAGTGGTATTATTATCATTTTGATCATAAATTAAGGATATTGATAACTTACATTGCAGCAAGAATACTGTAAATGTTCCGAATTGAACCCCCGGGTTTGCGTAGTAACGACTCAAATCCTCTAGAGAGTTGATGTTGGAAATTAATTTAAAAAAAGTCGTAATTGGAACATTGTGTTGTAAGCACTTTGACGGTAAAGCCATCGATTGATGATTATAATAACGTAACATATTGATGAATAAATCTTTCTTTTTCCCCTTTCTAACTGAAGCAAATGCTATGTCCGTTCTAGGTTTTAATTATCTAGTAAAAGTCCAGACGTCTGGATTTTCTAAAGAAACGGCAGGATTGCAAAAATAAAATTTACATACAAATCGTTTATGCAATATAGTATTTACGTAGAAAATCGATATGTCCACATACTATTTAGATACGTTTGAAATAAAAATGTTTTACTCCAAATAACAATGAGAGCAGATCATTGCAATAACTCAAAAATCTTAATTTATTGAAACACTATGGTAATACCAACAGTCCGTATCGTCTTACCTCTGCACTTAATGAGAGGCTTAAGAAAGTATGAGCACGTGGTTGCTTAGCAATACATTATATAACTATAATATTTTTAGTTGGAAGCCAGTAGGCTTGTATTATTAAACCAAAGAACCTAAACCTTTAAATTTACTGCCATCAATTTGCTGCTCATATTTTTTGTTGCAATACCAATTCGTAATATATTTAAGTACTATATAATTATCTAATTTTGGCCTAGCATCTCTGAAAGATCAGTAGACTTGTCACAGGACCGATGGGGTAGATACGTTCTAGAATAAATAAACACACGGTGCTCACACGGTAGTGAGGTACGAGTAGCGTGGGACGCCATCCACTTCCACCACACTGACCAGTTTGACTAACGAATTGATGAAAGTCGTCGCTAATGGTTGAATGGGGGGAACGGAAGATAGTGCGTGATGGCAGGCCTTGGGAGAGGCCTGACAATGCAGAGCCGCGCTGATGATTTAATATATTTCAATGTTATTATAATCGTTAATTAATCCGCAAGGTCGTACCTTCATGCGAGAAGAGGCAACCTTTTTTTACTTTTATGCGGGCAGTGCCCGTTGGCCATAGATTTTTTATAATACAGTAATCCCCCCTATAACACGGTACTCTTATAACGCATTTTCATATTACGCGATTTCAATCCCCCGTATAACACGGGCATTCCCCCATATAACGCGGGGATTTCCCACATTATATTTCTGTACTGTGAAATTTATAATGATTTGTACAGTTCATAATGTAATAAAACTGTTAATTTATTTGAAATTAACTGTTTTTTTTAGTTCATATGCATAAGTTTTTTATTTAAAATGTTCTTAGTTTAGTTTGATTTTAATAAAACGTACATATTTCGTTCATAATGTAGTTTTTTCTTAATATTCGATTTAAACCCCCTTTAGCGAGAAAAGTTAAACGTGAATAATTTATACGTAACGCGTTATACGGGGTCGCAAAAACGCGTTATACGGGAATACTCCTACAACACGTTTTCCTATAACGCGGAACCAGTCTACCGTGTTATAGGGGGGATTACTGTATATATATGTGGAAGCGTATATATTATATTTATTTAACCATAAGCGTCTCAAGGCTAAGTAATTCCAAGAGCACTTGCAACAAGTTACCTGGGGGTCTGAATAAGAAGAGCGGATGTATAATATTTATAATTTGCGATAATTGATTTTAAGGAAATGAGTTGGACAGAGGAATATTTACATATGGACCCATTTTTTTTCAATTCCCTGGTATAGGATTTTTCTTCATCGCTGATGACATGATAATTGACAAAAATGTATTTAGGTAGCAACCCATTTAGTATAGGCCGGGGTTTGAATTCACGATGTCAAGAATGTAAGTTGTTGAAAACCCAATTTCTCAAAAGTTTCGACAAGCATGAACAGCACTTCCGCAGTTTAATTTTTTTTTACTGGTATATCATACCAGTACATCTCAAGCCTTGCCACCACACACGATTCTCGACTTTTTATTATAAGTACATCTAACCACCATCGGCGAACTTTTTGAAGTCGTTGGTTCACCTGGCCGCAGGGCGTCCTGCTATATGTTTAATATATATCTATATATATATATATACATACATATATATATATATATATTTATATATATGTATTTTAAACAGATTAATTTAACCTACTGTGTCATTCCCGGGAATTTTCCCGGTAGTGGAAAAAAACCCGCGAATTTATTTCAGACTTCCCACTATCGGGAAAATTCCCGGGAATGACACATCAGTAATTTAACCCCAGCAATATGTATATTTTCTCAATTCATTCATTACGTTTTTTCGAACTTTATTTTTAAAAAATTAAGTTGTTATTATTTTATTTACCCAAGAAAATATGTCCTGCAATAATGACGAACACATCGACACCTCATTTGCTAGCTCAATCCAGTAATTTAGGACTTGTAGTAAATACATAGACTGATGAATACAAAACTTCCTTTTTCACTTCGCTGTACTCGGATAAAAACAATATAATATGTGAGCATGTGTATTGACATACTTAAATTTAGAAAATCTATTGACATAATTTTCCATCATCTCTTATAGCGCTCCTACTTTATCTATAAAGCGATCAAAACACGTAGAGGTTGGCTCTCGGGGTTTTTCTATAGATGTTATCGTATCGTCTATCGATTAAGTATCCGGTTAATGGTAAAGTTGTAAAGTTAAGTAAAAAAATCGTTGTATTTAACAAAATTAGTCATTTTACATCTACAAATGCGGTTAAATCCGATTATAATTCAATACCGTTTTAAAATGAGGTGTTTACATTTTTTAATGCTCCTAATTTCTTCGAGCTAATATAGTACGAGTAGCTATATTCAACAGTTTGAATTTATTCCAAATTTAAACATTCGAATTTTTTACAATTTTTTGAGGACCAATATATCCAGGTGGTGATGCTGTGCAAATAGGTTCCGAGTTCTTTTAAAGACCAATGTTTGTTATGGTCTAGGTGTGGTCGTGATCTCCTGTGTGGTGGGTCCGGATAGACACAAATATCCGGACCCACCACACAGGAGATGAGTGTGGCCAGTGGCGCTAAAATTTAATTTTCATATTGTTTACAAAAGAACTAGTTATAAATACATATTATTATATTGTAAATAATAAAAACATTCTAGATTTTTATTGGTTAATAAATTCTTGTCCATAATCAGTTCTCAGTTCCTCAAAGTAGTATTTCGTTGTAATGAAAACATTATTGTCATCGTAATTAAATAATGAATTGAATTTTATATCAGAAAATAAACCCTAATTTTATTAGTAAGATCTTATTATTAGTAATATCATACCATTAGCCTATGTCTCTCCACTGCTGGATATAGGCCTCTCCCAAGGCTTGCCACCACACGAGTCATCGACATAACTAGTGGTTCAGTCAGCTTTCTTTCATTTTTATATTACTTTTGTCAGCAACATGTTTTTTTTTTTATTTGTGTCCCGTAATGTAACCTATGTGGATATTTTATTTATATAATTTATTCATTAATTATGTATATCTTGTATGTATTATATTTATTCTTATGTATATAATGTATGTTTGTATATGTACATGTAATAATACAGTATGTATATGTAATAGTGTACTTTATTTATTTTACCACCATCTAAATGTGGTTATCTAAAGGTTGGCTGTTAGAGAAAGCTTTAAGACATTAAGCTCGCCTTTATTACGATATTGTGCAATCAAGTCTAAAAATAAATAAATTGCTCACAGAATTAGCAAGCTGAAGTGGCAATGGCCTGGTTTTATCTGCTGCAGGATCAACAACCAATGGGGTAGACATAATAAATAAATTTGCTGTCAATGCCAATTTTAAAATAAATATTATTATTTACATCGAAAGCTGTAAACATTCTGTGCGAATTTTCGAGTCGCTATCAGAGTCATAGATAAATTAAGATATTATAGTATAGATAGATGTAGATAAGTAAGACAGATAGATAGTGAAATTGTAACTTTTAAGGTACGATGGGGCTGACATACACAAAGGTGTAAAAACCTCTAAATAAAATAAAGAAGGAAAAAAAAATTATTTACAGTCCAAAGACGTACTTACACTTATTACCTTGCCTTAATAATAATAAGGTTGTTGATGCTTCATAATAATATACTGTCGACTTTTTACACGCTTGATGCTCTCGTGACCAAAGGCAGACATTTATCATTAGTATTCCATTCACTTAGCAGCTATTTTCAGTATTTAGTATGAATTAGCATAAATGGCATTTGACCCGTTATTTATGTTTATTAATTCAACGTTATTCGTTACCTTATTCAACAGACAGACAATATGGGCACAAATGCTGATATACGAATAAAGTGAAATGTTATGACTGACTTATGGACTGATTCAACGCTGGCCAAAACAGCTGAACCTAATAACATTGGACAGGAGGGCCACGCCGCAATCCCACAGCCGCTATGCACATTCGATTGGCCAAGTTACCACTCTCTCACACAAGACCACCGTAAAATGTCTTGCATTTCCCACTTTATCATATTCCCTCAATGCACGTACGTGTTTCGGTAGTGATTGAAATATGTCAGAGCCTAATCATATCCCATCCCATCCTTCTTCATTTTTCAACCCTTACTCCAATTTCAATCCTAAATCCTTAATGTGTCCGCCTACCTTTAGCCCATATGAACATGTGGGGACATGCCAACGTTTGTCATTTTGGACTGATGTTGGCATGTATCGCGGTTGTTGATGGACGACAGTATCCACTTACTACCAGGTGGACGTATGCTCGTCTGTCGCCTTCTAAGTAGACTTTATAAAGTCTTAGTTCACTCAATAAGAGGCATTTCTTCAGTCTGAAGTATCATTAAAGAAGCGCTCGACTTGACTGTGAATTATCAATAAATTTCGATTTCGTTAATATTAGATTCCAAGATGATGGAACGCTAGCTCAGTGAGTAGGTATTCTCAATAAAGAATATCAGATAGTCTTCTCTCCGGGGAAATTCAAACTAAATGTATGCACAACGCGGTCTATTGTATCACATACTATATTTATTAAAGGTATTTTTTATATTTAATAGTACAGATGCTGTCATCTCACACATAAACAAGCGATACACGAACTCTTGCCGAGACCAACAAAATAGTTGAATATACACAAATAATGTATGGACACACTGAAGGCTTTTGCGCAGTGTGATTAAACGTACAAAAAAAATGTGCATAATTGTGAAGCATCGATAACATAGTAGTTTTCTTGAAATTTGTATTAATGTGCAGTAAGAGTCCTGAGGAATTTAGAAGCAAGAAGGGCAGTAAGAGCAATTATCGGAAATTTATTGTGACACTTCAAACTTTGAAATGTTCAAACATTAGTTACTTGCGTTTGTGGCCCTTTGATGTACAAAAGATACATGTATATGGATGGGCGCTCACCACCTAAACCCGGAAGAGGTCCAACAACTCGCTGCTAAAACTAACTGCGATAGTTCCAGGCCATAGATATTGTCTCAGCGAACTATAAAAACGGTGGCGATCACAATGGTAGGCGATAGGCAATGGTCGCAGTGATACGAGTCTGTATTGACTCGCAGAGCCCGTAACCCTCAATAATGGTAATATTAGGTGCTTACCTATGAAATGACAAATTTGTATCAGAAACTGAAAAAAAAAAAATTATAGTCTAAATATTGACCCATATTATTTACACACTTTCGCTACCTCACGGGTAGTTGATTGATGCCACTCCTATAAACGGTATTTATTTAAAATAAGCCCTTATTCTTATTTTAAATAAATAATCGATATAATTAACCGCTGCATACGTATGTTATCAATAATAATGTCTTAGATTTTCCACCAAGCAAACATGTTAATAGACATGTTGTTTTCCTTTGACAGGAAATAGAAGCTATCGAAGAGCAATGGCGGACGGAGTCGGCGGAGCTAGTGACCGCGGTGTCGCGGCTCCAGGACGAAAATAAGCGCTTGAGGCGAACTATCAATGCGCCTGCGGATGGTGAGTACAACTAAAGCATTGGGCAACCGAGCGTTCGTACGATTACAAACTTACAAGCTCTCGACATAATCAAAGAGTCTTATTCTATATCCCTTGGAGAACAAACATTGGCCGTAATGCTCCCTTGACTCGTACTTGTGATTCCTACAATAGTTTCATGAAACAATTTCATGAAATAAATACATTTGGACATACATTTTAGCGACAATTTTTTTTTAACGTTTATCCGTCCTCAGAAATAGGGCTACGTGGAAACTAAAAATAAAAATATCGGGCCACGTTGCTACTGGGCCAAGATTTCGGGTCATGTGTAAAATATTTCGTTGTAACGCGGAAGAGCGATGTGTTAATGCTTGAGACATTAAACGTCAATTAATACTGCCCCTCTTAGATAAAAAGACACAAGTGCATTTTAATGACATTGTAAACAAATTAAAAAAAAAAGATAATATTTTCATTAATTTAAATCTAAGCTGTTCATGCTCTTTGTTTATCTTTAATTTCCGAATATAATGTTACTTATGCTTTCGTTAAAATGTTACTAATGCCTTTTCTTCTTAGGTTTCTTCTTTCTTAATCTAACAATTCTTCCACCCACGCAAAAGAATTTACACAAAAGTTCCGTTAAAAACACTTGTTTACACAACAGCTTGAGACGGTGCGAATCAGATTATTTTTTACAAGCTTTTATTTAACTTCACATTTATGTTTAATTCAAATCTTGTAAGCCAAATTTGAACCACTTCCTCGAAGCTTACGACTTTGAAATTTTGCATGCTTGTTCAGTTCTGATGACAATACACTAAAATGATAGAAATAACCTGATGCTGCAACCAGGATTGTCTCCTCATGAGGGCACTCCTCAACGGTTATTAGCATGCACATGAAACTTTGCAAAACAAAACATGACTTTCTGCCGTAATAATTAATATTATATATATTATTAATATTATATATATATATATATGTTATTTTATATTGAAGAACTGGATTGCACAAAATGAACCGGCAAGAGACCTTGCAACAATGATGCGTTACTTGAAATGGATAGATTGAGAAATATTTCTAACTAAAAAGGTGTAAATAAAATAATATAAAAGCAACGGTTTTAAAAAACAAGCTTTTATGCAAGCCAATGGTACCTGCGAATGTAAGTGGTACTTACTTTTATGAATATTTCGCGACAAGCTTTTTGAGAACAAATAATTCAGTATAAACTTATTCGTTTTAGTACATGGCTTGCAAGCTTGTAAAGCCATGTAAAGGCTTGTTTTTTTTATATTATTATAAAATTAATTCTCAAATAGACGAACGGCACCGGACGTGTGTGTCATTTTGATTTTTGTCTGTTTCATGTGTACGTACCTGATTATTTACACATACCTACAAAAATATGATATGATTTTAACATATCTAAAAGATAAAGTAATGGATTGATAATATTATATAGTGGGGAGTTCCTGATAGATACGGGAACACAAATGATAAACATAACTTAGGGTTGACGTGCTTTATTCGCGACTGGGAGCGCGGAGGACAACTCCGCTTCCGTTTGAGGGTAGATGTGTATAAATGGTTGACATCTACCCTACTTGATATTAATACATATCATCCCTTCCACCCTAGTTTGAAATCCTGACAACAACAAGAGAGAACAACCAATTATATCTACGCTAGAAACTTTTTGTAATCTACTCTTTTTCGTGCTCTTAGTTGGTGACGGGGTGCGGGAGTACGCGACCCCTCTGCGCCTTGATTGATATCACTTGTCTGATATTGCTCTGATGCATTAGTATTAAAATCAGGCAAATCTTGAGGCCGGACACTCCCGCTTTCCGTTCCACTAACTCCTCCCTCCTCACCATTCTGAGCGTCACCAACCTCGTCTTCATTTATAATCGGGTCATTGTTTATAAGTTCACTATTCGCGGTTATGACCGGTGACGTTGAATCTCTGGTTGCTGGTGAGGAGCAAGGTACAGAGGGCGGGAATATGTTTGGAGACCTGGCACAAGACGGCGGATCAATGGGCGGTGGCGGTGTTGCGCGTGATGACGTTTTACCACACGTTTTACCAATAAATCTTAACAACTGATCTACATGTCTCCTAACATATTCGTTAGTTTTACAAATCGCAACAGAATACATCCTATTACCTATTTTCCCCGCTACAGTGCCCATTATCCAAACAGGTTTTCGGCCTACAAATTGTTTAAGCCACACTTTATCGCCTACATTGAATAAACGACATTTATTGTTTACATTGCCATCGCTATGATCCAGACATCGACTAGTTCGTTTTGGCGTCAATGGGGGTAATAATAAATCTAATTTGCAACGAAATTCTCGCCCATACATCAACATTGCCGGCGTAGAACCTGTTGTACAATGCGTAGTATTCCTATATTGAAATAGATATTCTAAAAGATTTTCGTTAATATCACTATTGGTTTTACTTAAGATGCATTTTAACATCTTTTTACACGTACGTACCGAGTTCTCGGCTTGTCCGTTACTAGCAGGATGATAAATGGGCGAGGTAATGTGTTCGATGCCATTTATTTTGCAGAACCGGTCGAACTCTGCGGTCTTTATCTTAACATCATTGTCGGACACGATGGTTACAGGTAACCCATGCCTGGAGAATAGGTACTTGAGCTTCGAAATTAATAATCGCGAACTTGTTCCGCCGCTCATGGGAAGACATTCCAGCCATTTACTATATGCGTCTACTACAACCAGATACACCTTTTGCCCTATAGTTAGATAATCTATGTGCAAGCGGTGCCAGGGCGCGGGCGGGCGCGGCCAAGGGGCGGGGGTCGCGCGGGGCGGCGCGGGCCGCAGCGCGCTGCACGTGTCGCACGCGCCTACTGTGCGCTCGATATCGGTATCAATACCCGGCCACCACATTCTGCTGCGCGCTAAACTTTTCGTTTTCACTATACCGAAATGTCCTCTATGTAACTCCTGTAGTACCCGCTCTCTAAGTGCTGTAGGTATCACCAATCTATGTCCCCTCAGTAAACCACCGTTACCCGTTTCTAAGTCGGTTTTGCATTTAAAATACGGTTGAATAGACATACATTTAATTTTACGTGGCCAACCACATCGCATATATTTCATGACCGTTTGTAGCGTTCGATCGGCCATCGTTTCGGCAATGACGTCATCAAACGCAATTGGTAACGCTTTGTCATCAAGGAAATGTATGAACGATATATCAGCACTATCATCACTTCCCACCGTGGATGACAGCGGCGCCCTAGAAAAATAGTCTGCTACTAAATTTTTTTCACCCGATGCATACTGGATTACGTAATTATAAGCAGATAGGTATATAGCGTAACGCTGTAGACGCGATGCCGCCATTACCGAAATACCGTTTTTCTTACCAAAAATGGCAAGCAAGGGTTTATGGTCCGTCCTAAGAACGAAAGGTTCGTGTCGGCCATACAAGTATTGGTGGAAATGCTTAACACCAAAAACTATAGCAGTAGCTTCCTTTTGTATTTGACTATAGTTCTTCTCGCTAGCGGTAAGTGACCTAGAAGCGAAAGCTAGTGGCCTCTCTTGTCCATCGGGTCCCTGCGACAATACGGCGCCGAGTCCCGCAGGCCCCGCGTCCACGCTGAGCACCAGCCGCGCAGCGGGGTCGTAGTGGGCCAGCACGCGATCCGACGACAGCTCGCGCTTAATATCATCGAAGGCGCGCTGTTGTCGCACGCCCCACAGCCAGGGTCTGCCCTCGTGCAGTAATTCATGGAGGGGATGTAAAATTGATGAAGCGTTCGGTATGAATTTACGGTAATAATTAACCATGCCTACAAACCGTTTCACTTCCCGAGTGTTAGTCGGTCGCGGAGATTTGTTAATCGCTTCTACCTTGGTTTTACATGTCTTCAACCCTTCTTTATCAATAACATAACCGAGGTAGGTCACGCTTTCCCGAAAATATTCACATTTGTTTTTTTGAAGCTTTAACCCCGCTTCCTGTAACCTCTTTAAAACTATTTCTAAACGCTCTAAATGTATCGCTTTTGTAGGTCCTGTTATGCATATATCGTCCAACCAACAGACAACTCCCTCTATACCCATAAGTAACGTCTCCATTGCCCGCTGGAATATAGCCGGAGCGTTTGCCAACCCGAACACTAGGCGCGTGTATTTAAAAAGGCCTTTACTGGTACTGATGGTTGTTATGTCCTGTGAATTATCATCGGTTGATAACATTAATTGATTATATGCTCTTTTTAAATCAATTTTAGTGTAGTGTTGACCGCCCCGAAGCCTAGCAAAGACTTCTTCAATCCGCGGCAGGGGGTATCTATCTATTTCTAGATCTTTATTAACTGTTAATGCGTAATCACCACAGATACGTATGGTGCCATCGGCCTTCAACACAGGTACAATAGGAGTACCGTATTTAGAATAAGAAACCGGTACTAATATTCCTAAATGCACCAAACGCGATAATTCAGTCTCCACCTTGTCTTTAAGGGCAAAGGGTACAGGTCTGGGTTTAAAAAATCTTGGCTTTGCGCCCGCTTTTAATCGTATGCTAACCTTAAATTTATTAAATTGGCCTAACTCGTCTTTCCATAAGTCGGCGTATCGTTTTAGCAACTGATCAATATCGTGATCATTCATCACATGATACAATGAAGCAAATTGTATATTAAAACTAGACATAAAATCGCGTCCAAGCAAAGGAGGCCCTCCGTTTGGTATTACGTACAACTTTAAATTCTTCGTTACGTTTTTATATTCAATCACAACTTTAAAAAAACCTAGCGGCTCGACTTTATGACCAGTGTAATAACATAGTTTTAAGTTACATTTTTCTAATTTATAGCATGAAAAATTTCGTGACCACAATTTCTCTGAAATCACTGATATCCCGGAACCGGAATCTAATTCCATTACCAATGAACAATTGTTTATCGAAACAGTTATTGTATAAGGAGCGTTATGCACATACCTCATATTAAAAAGTTTGCATTCCTCACATTCACTGCTAGAACCGGTTTCGTCTGCCTCAGTGATGTTGTTTACGCGAGTATGTTTACACTTCACATTGCACACCTTTTTTAAATGTCCTTTTATACCACAAATCTGACATTTGTAGTTTTTATACCGGCAAAACTTGCCCGTGTGACTTTTAAGACCACATACTTCACAACACTGTACACGAGCTCTGTTATCATATGAATATGAGTCACGGCGTACCCGGGTCGGCGGCGCCTCTCGCGCCGCTCCCGCACGTTCGCCGCCGCTCGCGCCGCTTACTCGAAACATTGGTTCCTCCTTTAAACGAACTAAGCCTGGAATGCTTTCATCGCCGGCGCCGCTGCTCGCCGACCTTGCCTGCCGTACGCATGCACATTGTTGAGCCAGTTCCAATGCTTTCGTCACTGTCAAGGTTGATGCGTCTTGTTCAAACAACTTATTTCGTTCTAGTCCGTCGGGTAATCCTAAAATGAAGCGATCACGAAGAACGGTGTCCAGTGCCGGTCCAAAGTCGCAGTAGATTGCCAATCCTCTCAATCGCACTAGCCATTCTTCCAGTGTTTCACCCACCGTTTTACTCGCAGCGTAGAACCTCGCTCGATCAGCAAGAGTCGCCCTCTTTGGAGTGAAATGTCCATTTAAAATTTGAACAATTTCTTCATATTGCAAACTGTCGAGGTCGCGGGGATACACTAGATTGCGCGCTAATCTGAACGTATCATCAGATAAATACGTTAACAGCACGCTCCCTTTGTTTTCCGTGATTCCGTTCACTCGAAAAAAATGCTGAAGACGGTTAAGGAATATATTCCACTCCTGTTCCTTATAATCGAAACACGTAATGTTTCCGAGGTAACTCGACATCGTAGATAAGCCTAATTATCCTCGTCGCCACTGATAGATACGGGAACACAAATGATAAACATAACTTAGGGTTGACGTGCTTTATTCGCGACTGGGAGCGCGGAGGACAACTCCGCTTCCGTTTGAGGGTAGATGTGTATAAATGGTTGACATCTACCCTACTTGATATTAATACATATCAGTTCCTCTAATCACAATTAGTCATAAACTACTTGAAGATTGTCATATTATTTACTACATAATATTTCATTCTTGCTACTCGTCTCTTTTACGATTATTCAGCGCTTAAGAAATAACATAACCAGCCCCCCTTGTCGTCCACTGTTGAACATGGGCCTTCTCACGCACATTGTCTCGTACATGAGGGAGGGATGTACGCTACGCTGACCGAGCGGGTTGGTGAGTTCACTGTTTTAGAGGTGGTGTAACTCCTCGGTGGTATAGTCGCCTTTTACAATACTCATGGATAGAGATGGCTGGTGCTATTCTAAAGCCGGCTACCAATAAATGAACAATAATTAACGACAATAATAATGGGTAACTTAATGAACATCTTCATTTATTTATGAAATTACATGTAAATAACATCTTTCAATTCGAAAAAGCCTTTCAAATAAATAGAGATTAGTTCAAGTAACAATTAAGTCGCTCAGCATTATTTATCGACCCCTAGTCTAACTCTTCCCAAATGCAGTAAAATTTGTTTCCACATTAATAGCTCCTTCACATGAGAGTTTCTCGAACTGTGCTCGCGACCTAGCGAAATATCGCGTGGTCTTACGTGGTTACTGTACAATGATTCTCGCGAGAACTTAAAAGTTCGGGATACAAAGAATCCGTCCCACATGTGTTGACCCAGGATATAAGTTATCGTTGTACTAAATTTCATATAAAACCATCCGGTGGTTTTATGCCAGCTCTGATATTTTATCTACATGAGGACTTGATAATGATTCTCTTGGGAGCTTTATAATTGATCTCGATAGAAAGTACACTAAATGTTAACCCGCTACTTAAGCTATAAGTACGGCAAGTTTCATTGAAATCCGTCCAGTAGTTTTTCCGCGATGCGTGTTACACAGCCAAAAATTGTTATTTTTTGGGCTCTGCATCATTCAGTGTAAACCGCAATGATTTTTTCAAAAATATTTAATGTACAGACACGGCTTTATTACGATTTTAATATATGTATAGACAAATAAACTTGTTATAATCGGTTTTCCTCAAAACTTCCATCAAGGGCAGTTAATGAAATATGGGACTAAATTAAATATTTATTGAGTATACACCAATGTTATTGTATTCTACTTAAATTATTAACGCGTGTGGTAATTATTCTGCTTTATCTGTTTTTGTTGAACAATGTGTTGCATTTGAGAACAATGTTTCAAAACTGATAAGTATTGACCCAGTATTTGAGGCAATGAAATGTGAAACAATAGTACCTGTTATTTATTGGTAACTAGTGTTGGCCTGCGGCGCCGTGAAATATAAACTGTAACTGTCCGCTGCTGAAAATGAACCTCCTCACGCATGTTGTCCTCCGCATGAGCGATGTATGGCCGTAAAACGATACTGACCGACCCTGTTGTCGAGTTCGCCCTTTTAGAGATGGTGTAATTCCTCAGGTTTTATGATAGCGACTTTATTATCGCTTAGTCGCCTTTTACGCCACCCACGGGAAGAGATTGGGTGATTCTATTCTAAAGCCCTTCGACACCATACAACCGCAATACCACATTCTTTGCTCGTATTGTATAAAGAATTAAAGTTAGACCGTTGACAGATTACTGGTTTGACATATATCAGATTAATGTAACTAGTGATGTGACTATAGACAATCGTAGCAGTAGCATTAGATTCTTTTTATAACAGATTATGATAATACTTTCGTTGATGTGATTGAATAGAAAATACTGAAATTAAAAAAATATATCATTGTGGTTAAAATATGTTTTATTGAGTATTTTACACTATTCTGAATCAGAATCACGTGAACTACTGCTATCGTCGTCGCTATCGGTAACTTGAATAATTATTTCATTGTCAATTATGGAATCAATCCTAATATCGCAGTCATAGTCATTCAGAATTATTTTTCTTGTTTCTTCAACTGCACTGGCCCAGTCATCTTTTGTGACCTTCTCACAAGCTTCTTTTAGCGGGATCAACAGTGCTTCATTAGAGCTGAATGGCGGAACATATATACCAAGATTATATATCACATGTTTAAAATGATTAGCATAGTCAACTTGAACATTAGCTTTAATTTGGGCCCATATTATCTCGTTGGCATTGCATTTTAATGTTTGTGACAATGCCATTTTTCCTCCAGTAAATAAGCCAACCTCTTTTAACGATATCAAAAGCATTCTGTTCGGAAATTCATTTTTTGAATAATATAGTAAATATGATTTCTGATAGCGTCTGCATCAAAATTGTCAACATCCACGGGCTTTGTTCTTCCCTTTATCTTTGGTCTCCGTAACACATTTCCCTCGATTTTCCGAATTTTTTCTTTATTCCTGTTGAAAAGTGTTTTTATACTGTTTCCAAGCGCCTGAGAAACGCGCTCTGTACTTGGGTGACAGGCACCTAAGGTTCGCCATTTTGCGACTCACGCTCGAAATAGTCCTGTAATTTAATTATAAGTTTGCGGCATTGACTATTCAAAGTTTGTCCACTTATCGGCATTTTTATGGACAGAATCAGAATCTAATTTCGCGCCAAGTTCAACGTAATAAAGAGGAACAACGAACGAATAGTCACAAAAGCCTAGCCAATAGCCGGGTCACAAAAAAAAATGCACCACACAAGAGCAAATACTGTGGGAATGTAGTCTGTGTGTACGAGTACGTCGAGTACGAACCACGGACGATTGATTGACTGACTGTTTTGGAGACAGAAATTTGAGAAAATGGTGGCGCTAGTGCAGGTTGGGGTGACTAATAGTTAAGCCAGTGTTACCATTTTTAAGCGATAACATTAAAAAAAAAATCAATAATTTAATGATCAATATACAATTTTTAAAAATCTTAATTAAGGCTTTAATCGTAATTTACTCTACTAGTTCTGTCACAGCTTAACATTAGACTTAATCAAATCACACAAAAGTAATAGAATTGGTAAATTCATACACTTCTCAACACTTTACTCAGACTACACACAATCATACACAAACATTTCAACTGTATATATTTTTTATGAACGAAGGCGGCAGATGAGCACACAGTCCACTTGATGGTAAGTGGATGGTAACTGTCGCCCATAGACGTCAGCGATACATGCCAACATTAGTCCAAAATGACAAACGTTGGCACGCCCCCGGATTCGCTGCCTACCTTTGGAGATATAGGAATTGATTTGGAGAAAGGGTTGGGAAAATGGGGAGGGATAAGATGGGAATGGACTCTGACAAATCTCACTCACTACCGAAACACGTACGTACATTAGGGAATAAGTGGGAAATGCAGTACATTTCAAGGTAGTGGTCTGTGAAAGAGGGATAACGTGGTCAGTCGAGCGCGCCCAGCGGCTTTTGGATTGCGCCGTGCACTCTCCCCCTGCAAATATCTCGTACAATGTGATTTATTTTCTCTTTTTCTTCTACATAATGAATTGTTATAAGCCTTTTACAGTGTCAATATCAGCAAATTCACGTTCCGATTTATTCTCTAGCTTCCATCCCGTATTAATATCAAATATATAAGTAACAATCAAGTGTAAAGGTCAAACGGTATTGGCGCGCCCCGATTTTTCTTCACGAGAATGTAATTGAAATACTTGCGCCGAACAAATCCACACGATAGGATTGTTATGTTTCGGCCTCGTTATTCTGGCGTTCGATTCATGCAATTCGGTTTGACGATTAAACTTGTCCTGTTTTCGAAAGATTTATTTATTTTTGTGGTCGCATAATTCCATCAAGGATTGTTCTTTAAGCATTATTAGTATTTGTTATATAGGGATAAAAACAATGCATGTATTTTTCTAAGCACTATGCCGCCCGTCCAGCTGGATGCGTCTGTCGACCTCTACTAAAGTTAAATTTGTTTATCGGAAATACCTAGCGAAGATATTGTTCTTCAGATTTCCAGTGTCACTTCCTCGATACTTACTTTAAGGCACTTTTTTTATTTATTTAATATTGCACAAGTAATTTCCTCACGATGTTTACCTACCCTCACCGCCGAGCTAGTGTCAATTTTTAAAAATCAGGCCTTAAGTAGAAATTCAGTGCTACGGGCCGAGGATTTGAACTTACGATCACAGGAATTTGAGTCAAGTATAGATACCCCTAGACTATCACCGCTCAGCAATATATACATACACAAAATAATACATAAATAATACACAACAAAAAAACTTAATGGAGCGGTGAAAAGTAGGGCTGAAGATATAGATTCTTGATAATGATCCTCAAGCAGTCTTTTAAAACATTTTTGTTGGGTGCTTTCCTAATTTAATATGATAGCATTAAGGTCCAGAATATGACTTTTATGTAGCGGTGTCATGTAAAAAAGTCGCGGTTCGTCTTATTTTTTCGGACGACTTCCAATTTTCCGGTCTCTTGACAGCTCAGCACGTGTTTCTGCGTCACCGCCCACTCAGCGGTATATTGAGTAGCGTGGGCGGTTTTCTATTACCTCAGAAATGCCTTCATATACACTTCTTTCATTCCCCCAGTACTGAATCAAAAGGCGAGCTACGGCATTGATATTTGGCCTCGTATTTTTTAAGAACTATCCCGTGAAAAGACGGATTACTTTTTGTGTGAACTTTCGCTGGTCATTCGTTGTAGGTATAACCTATAACACTATATTATATATCTATATTGCTTATTGTTTACTACATGCATATTTAATAACGTGATTATAATATTGCCTTTAGTTGGAGCACATAAACATACTATCCGCCTGATGGTAATGACAATATCAGAAAGATTGTAAGAGATTATAAACAAAATCTAAAATTAAACGACTTGTTACTCTAAGCGTCTAATCTTATGTGTACTTGAAAATTAATATAAGTGCTGGGCAGTGTATAAAAATAGTGACTAAAATCAAACAAGAGTAGATGTGTGATTCAACTCGTTAAATTGCAAATAGATTAATAAAACCACACTTGAAGACCTCCATCAGTGTTCCCCGAAGACTTTTGTTTTTATATAAATATTTGTCTAACCGAAAATCGAACACAAAACCATTCGCACAGCAAGCAGAGGTACTACGGGCTAACAGGTAGTCAATCTTGTTTACAATGGTTAAAATTCCTCTTTCGATTATGAAGTCAGATATATGTACTTCATACGTATGTGTATATCTGAGATACGACTTGACCTTTATAACCTACAATATACTACGCTTATACCCTTCAGCATATTTACATGACCCAGACCTCTAAATAGCAATGTTTAAACACGCAGGTACGAGCGCCCCACCGTCTCCCGCGCGCGAACACGACCAAGAGGTGCTGTCTCGACTCAGCACTACTGCTGAGAAGCAACGAGCCACGCTACGGCATCAGGAGTTACAGTTACAAGAGAAACAACAGCTGATTGACAGTGTAAGCATACTTTAAATAATTGCTATAAACTTATTTATTAATTGTAAGGGGCATAAGGTGCTGATTGAATTGACAGGCAACAGATCATACACGCTAAGGCTCCAGGAATTTACGATTGCATTATAAAGTACACATCGATCAACCAAAATACATAGATGGATAATTCCTTGTGGCAAAACTGTACATGAGTGATGCCATTGGTATAAATATAATGTTATTATTTATCACGATAAACGAATAGTAAAAATTAGATTTTTAAATCTTTGCTTTATTTATTTAAAATTAATTATGCAAACAAATTTACCGTGAAGTATTACATCATTAATGTTATTACAATTTATACAGAAAAAGTTTTGTTTTCAATTTATTTCAAAATTTCTTATATTTTTTTACATTGACAACATCGGTATATCAAAATATTGTAGTTATTGTAAAAAATTAAAAGCACAATAGTACGTTCTTGGCAGTTTTTTACCGCCAAATTATAGAGTGAATTGACAGGTCAATTTGACTGCCTTACAAATGCCACATATTTGGGGACGTAATGCTACATCGGTATTTTAGTTGATCGATGGAAGTGCAGAAAAAAAAAGATTACGAGATTGACAGTTTCGATATTAAATTATTGTGTGTGTCATTTAAATTTAGAAGGATTTCTGCGATAGAAGTGAAAAGGGGTAGCTCACATAAATTAAAAACTAAGTTATTTTTGGCTTATGTATATTATATCCGTCCAAAATGAGTCCAAATATTCATGTAACTTATTAATCTTATTATGACTAAGAGGAATATTTTCGGCTCGTCTCAATTTTACCGTGTCTTCTTAAAAATAACTTTTTTGTTAATTTTCGTGACTCGTCCTATTTTTCCTTACCACTAAGTTTAGAAACAGCTCGGGTGGTAAAAGTTTTACTTTTAAGGCAGTATTACTCCGGAAAAGATACTAGTCGATCTTCTACCGGGCGTTTATTAAAAAACCTAAATAAAAAACACTTAATGTGTTTTTGTTTTTTATTCATATAAAAAAACACAAAATAATAAGGACCAAAAAAAATATTTTATATTCATAGCAGTAATACTTGTGCCAAACAAGCACTTCACTAGCTGTTAGGTATACAATATTTAACAGTTCAATATTCACAAATAGTATTCACCCTTGAAGACTTTAGCGGAGTGCAGTAAGCACATCCTTATGGATCAAACGATAGATAATAAATGAGTCAAAATGCAGAGGT
Source organism: Sesia apiformis (assembly GCA_914767545.1). NCBI lineage: Eukaryota > Metazoa > Arthropoda > Insecta > Lepidoptera > Sesiidae > Sesia > Sesia apiformis. Next base: position 7,357,384 of record OU611968.1, read on the forward strand.
TTGAGATTTTGGAACGATTTTAAATTAGAAAAAAATACTGTTGAAGGAAACGAATCGCAGAATTCTTTTTCGGAGGTTCGCATTGGCGACCAGTGGGGGTTCTTAAGAATTTAGCAACAAGATGTCCGTATATCTATGGTTCGCAGCCTTTATAATGACTATCGATTTTGTTTATTTAAGCAGTGTCGATTACTTGCAGGAAAAAAGGAGCTTTATTTGTTAGTGAAGAGTTTGCTGAATGATTACATAGCAATTCCATCGTCTTACTGGGAGATAGCTTGGACGAGGGGCGTGCGTCACAAAATCAATATCAGGATAATAATATCGTCACTATGACTCATCAAACTTGAAATAAATTGTTAATCCCCGAGACCTGGGGCCTTTCTCACCAGCTTCTGATAAGGTATCAGGAGGTACCAAAAAGTTCTTTATACTTTATCAGAAAGTCAGTATCAACTAGATTTAATTGGCAGATAATTTATCTATCAGATTGTGAACAGTTACTTTATCGGTCCCCTAAGACCGTTCTCCTTAGGCCCTTAGACTTTTAGTAACATTTTCTATTTTTATTTCTTTCTATGGGTATTATTTAAATCATAGAAGTACTAGAGTCTGACAAATGAAAGTAGAGTGGGGATAAATCTTTGGTTACCAATATAAATTGGCCTAGAAATTGTTTGACTAATTTTATTAGAGAAATAATTAAATGAACAGTAAAAAATGTTGAATGAACAGCGATTCGATGGCAGCAAAAAGGTGCCTTAGGTTTAGGTTCGCTAGTGACAGTAAAGTAATTGGAATCGCGAGATTCCGTTGATTTGGTGATGACATTCTAAGTAATTTAAATAATAAGTTGATTTGTTGATCATGATGATTCACTGCCCATTTAGTATTTTTTTTTCTGTTCCTTCAAATACAAACCATTTTAGTACTGAATTCAAGTATCGAAATTATTTTTCCAACAATTTTTAGTGATAACCATAGGTCGGGGTTAGGTAGTGTGATTTTGGGATTTGCAGTAAGAAAAACGAATATGGACATTCCCTTTTTCCGGGAATCATAACATTTTTTTTTTAAACCTATTTCAGTTTTCTTGATATCATCACTACGAACTATAAGGCTCGTAATAATTGTGGGTATATAAAATGTATCTATTTTCGATGATTCAATATACACACACAATAGACATAGTTGCAAGTAGGTACAACATCATTAAGAACCACATTCTGAATCCCAAGAATCCCGGGGTATATCCATATTAATATATACATTTTGTCACATGTACCAAAATCACACTACCAACCCCGACACCTGGTGATAACCTATTAAATGTTTTTGAATTTGCAGCGTTTTTCCACTCTCAACTTTCATTTGCCAGTTTCTAACTACTGTGATTTAAAATATAAATATGCATTTTATGAATGGTTATCCCCAGAAGAATATTTTCAGACGCTTTAGTAATTTTATTTTGCCTGTAAGATCTCATTATGTAGGCGTCCACCAAGAATTCAATTCTCAAAAATCAACCGGCGTTTCTTGACATTCCCCACCCACCAAAGCCTCCAAAGGCAAAACTGCTTTGAGTTTCATGTTACCATTTATACTGAAACCTTTAGAGCTACGTTTTGAATTAAGAAAGTCTAGTAACCAGATGCTCCCAATTAGAGCGACCTTGAAAAAAATCCATGATATAATTCTGTATACAGTGCTGGAATTTTTCACGGTCATGGTTCGCTGAGCTAGTTGTTTGTACATTTTTTAATTACCTCGTCATTTTTACTTTTTAATAACTGCACTTTATTGAACTATTTATATTGATACGAGTATTTTATTATAGCTCATATATGTCAGTCGTTAGTGTCAGTGTCGGCCAGCTTTAGGAAAGCATCGGCCCATCCCATCCCATCCTGTGGGGGTAGACTTAAACGTCTACGCACACTGCTAGTACTCGTATATCAGTAAATCAGATGAATCTCAGATGACATTTTTGAAACTGAGCAGGATTTAGTGATTGTATATTTGGTTTTATATCGATCGAGGACATAAAACCTTTCACGGGCGACGTCAGACGAGGTGACGTCACGGCGGTAAACACTCTAAATTGGCACCTTTATGTTGTAACTAACAAGGTTTACTGTTGTTTGCGGTATATAAGCATTGGGTCAATTTTATTACCTTCGTTAAGATGGATAAACATGCAGAACGAACATAAAATCAGTGGAGTTGATCTAAATTGAATCTTCTGGGGGCTTCCAAAAGAAACGAAATCATCATTGGGATATTAAAGAAAGATTGAGAACATGACAAAATAAATTTTTGGTCAAATATTTTTTTATAAGTTGAAAACCCAAATTTCCAAATATTATAAAAATATGATATAAAATAACCTCTATAATTAATTACGTTACGCCGCGTTAGGTCTTTTTCACTCTATGTTTCAAATTTTGTGGATTAAATATTGTGAGTATACTATACTATGTTTGTGATATGAAACCATAGACATGAGACTATAGATTTACAATTTAATAAAATTCGAAAGGTCTTTTTTACCCAACTTTACAAAAAATGCGGTTATCTCGGAAACTGAGTAGAATTTGCATTTTTTATGTCTGTCTGCCTTTGTATATTGTCATAAACAAGTAAATTGTAATAATATTTTCCAATTAGCACTAGCTCGGTAGCGCGGCGGCGGTGAAGGACGATATCAAGAGGAAACGTGCATGACCGATAATTTAGAAATAAGATCTATGACTTGTTTACTTGTCTATCGTTCAGTCCGCATCCCTTGTTCGATAAATGACAGATTCTGGAGAAGGTAGATTCTGGTTATAACAGTTTCGCTATAGGAGAGAAGTTTACAGTTAGATTATAATTATGATTATGAGTAACATTTCCGGTTAACACTGCAAGTGTTTACGTGGGAAGAAAATATGTAAAAGAAATAGGTCTCAACAAGACAGGCTTATTAAGGCTTATTAGCTTATTAACATGCAATTATCAATAAAGGAAGTTAAATATCAAGACAGTAATTTAAGAACTGAAAAATATTGCAAAGGGAAAGGGCATTAAATTAAAATTAAATTCGACAAATTAATTACAAGTGCAATGAAATATGAAATGTCAGTATTACAATGTCTAGAACGTTTGTGCACAGTAAATTGAACATGTTTCTGCTTTTACCAGAATCTGTCCTATACAGAATCTATCATATACCGAACAAGTGATCAGCACTAGGCCAGCGTGGGGATTAATCCTCGAAACTCCGTCGTGATTTGAAACGAGATTTACTTTTCGGATTAATAAATCTCAAAAATGGTAAGGTATACGGAAATGGAATACCTTTTACCATTAACCCTAAGAAACTAAATATCTCAAATAAAAAAATTGTATTAAAGCATGTTATTTAATAATGTTATTTTGATTCAGTAAAATATTATGTTTCGAAATAAATAGCATGTCATATTACACTTGGGCGAGTCTGGTTGGGTGATCACATTTCTATAGAAGTTATAGTCATGATGAATCATACATATACGAGTATGTCTGTAACAGGAGAGTCAATATACTCCTCGATTATGGTAATGTATTAGTAATGTGAGAGAGGACATTAGAAAATCATATATAAAGTATAATAATATATTTACTACATTTATTTTTACGAAGTCTAAACATCCGCTTTCGGGCTTCAATCATACGTATTGCATACTAGAATGTTATTGCTGTATCGAAAACGAATACCTACATTGAGGCTGACAAGGTCAGAATATTTTTCTGTACATCAAGATTCCAGGTAATTTAAGGTAACAGAGAAGACAATTTTTCCCAGTGTCATTAAGAAACGAACACAGGTTGCTAAGGTGTAAGGCTAACACTGGATAGCTGTCACCACTGGATGGCTATTTATTACCATCTTATCTTTTAATGACATAACGAGCACCTTCTTGCGCTTCAGCCTGAGGCTCTAGTGAAAGTAGTTTATCATTTGCAAACGCTACTATCGTATACGCATGGAGTACTACTAGCCGGAGAGCTGATGACGAATTTGGGGAATGTGTTTTAGGCACTTTGAAATTATAAAAAACAGTACTTTTAAATGTTAGTGAATCTGGAATGGAGAGTCTGGAAGGGCGTTTGCGGTTATTTTGCTACTGCGCAGCTTACGACATTAGCAAAAAATTAATCCAAAAAAAATATCCTTTAGGCACCTTGGAATTATTTTATTTTTTATTTTAGCATTTATGGAATCCAGAAATAAAAATCCCAGACTATTTGGACGGTTTTGAAGTATGAACAGACTGCCCCGAATTTGTTTTACTAATATACGCAAAAAATATACTTTAATCACTCTGAAATTTTTATAGCAGATTTATTAACTAATACTGAAAATTTGTGCAAAAAGCCAGACGAATAACGACGGTTTTAAATAATTACCTGACATGAATATAGATTTTAAATGAGTACGACAAAAACTTCACTTTATTATAAACTAGCTGTGTGCCCTGCATGCGTTGCATGCCGGTCAATTTTTTTTGCACATAATATACATAATTAATAACCCATGTCCATCTGGAATAATGTACCTTTCAAATGGTGAAAGAATTTTTGAAATCGGTTCAGTAGCTGTTCCAGAGATTACCTCCTACATCCAAACTTACAAACTTTACCTCTTTATAATACCTATTAGTGTAGATCAATAGAAATCTTAAAAACTATAAAGAAAGCTATAGCTGCATTTTGTGTCTTTCTTCATTAAAAATAATTACATTATCACTGTATTTTTTCTACAAATTACATAAGTTTTTGGTTCCATTGTGAATTTAAAGTATATTACCTAAAAATCAGTAGTCACTAAAAAAAAATATTATCACTACAATAATTTATTATAACTATATATATAGATATATTCATGGGTATATGTTAACACACAAAAACTAGATTGGAAAACCTCAAAAAACAGTATAAAAAGAAACTCAAAATAATTTTCCGCGTGGTCATGTTTGCTCAAAAAGAATAAACTACTCCAAAATGATCTGTAAACAGCCCGAGCTACATACTGAACTCGAGTCACGTGGTCTTTCAATCACAGCCCGGCAAGCCAAGGCCCCAGCAGCTGCCGGCAGGTGCCGATAAACTTTCTCTCTCGTACCTATGTCTACGCATAAGACTTTTTGTCTCATTTAAAATCTTTATTCGTGTCAGGTAATTATTTAAAACCGTCGTATTCGTCTGGCTTTTTGCATATATTTTCAATATTAATTAATAAATCTACTATAAACATTTCAGAGTGCCTAAAGTATATTTTTCGCGTATCAAATTCGGGGCAGTCTGGTATATCGGATTCATAACAGGCTTAATTTAATAGTATTTTTGTAGAGTATATGTCTTTGTGAATATGGTTCCCATCTACAGTATAAATTGCATCACCGAGCAAATGCAATTTAAATTTATTTTGAGCAAATGGGGTGTCGATTAGATTCTGTACCAATTTAAAGTTCTGGACGTGTCATTGAATATTAGATGCCATTGCTAAACACAATATGGCGGATACTAGCCATTCACAACGTTTTCAAACTCATTAGGATTTGTATCACAGGTTCTGATGAGAGGATTAAAAAATGTGTAAAATGTAATGATTAACTAGTGAAAACTAGTGAGAAAGTAAGTCATGATGATTAATGACATAAATGTATTGTATTGTCTAGTGACTAGTGGATAATATAATGAGATGATAAGAGAATGTGCAGTTTCATAAAAAATAATATTTATCTGTGTAATTTTAAGTTAGTTTAGAATGCAGTTTAAAGCAAGTCGTTGGAAAATGCATGGATTGAGCTAAAAATAAATGTCCGTATCTAGTTCAAGCAGCCAGACTGGATGTAACATTTATAGGTACAGACAACAAAAAAGATTAGCAATTTCAAATTTAATTAAAACAAGAATCATACAAATGAACAAGGTTCCTCAAGAAAGCTCAAAAACCTGTGTTTTCATATATAATACTATATACAAAAAAGCTTTTAATATAGATTAAATTTCTGCAATGAAAATGCGGACTCGACTGACCAAGATATCCTTCTCTCACAGAAGACTACCGTAAAAGTACTACATTTCCGACTTTATCCTATTCCCCAAACCCAACCCACCCAATTCTACCCAAATATTGTGGCAAAGGTCGCTAATATCGATAAGACCGCCTTTTGTGCAATTCATATGTTTCAATGTCTGTTACGGTCTTGTTTTGTTTTCGTGTGTGACCAATGTCCGTATGTGTTTCGGTAGTTAGTGAGATATGACAGAGTCTATCCTAGCTTATCCTATCCATCCCTATTTTCGAAAGCCTGTCTTTATATCCATTCCAAAATCTCCAAAAGTAGATAATAGTGCACCCGCGGGCATGCCAACGTTTGTCATTCTGGACTGATGTTGGCATTTATCGCGGAAATCCCAGGCCGGCACTATCCAATTACTACCAGGGTACGACTTTTTTCTATAAAAAAATAATAATTCAGGGGATCGAGACAAATCGGAGAAGAGAAAGAGATTAGTTTTAAGCTAAGCTGTAAACATGATATGCATATTTTCTGACTGTAGTACGAGTATATAGCAGTACCAGATGCATGCACTAATATGACTATTAGAGCAGACCTGACCTCAATGTTAAAAACTAATTAGATAAAAGCTAACTCTGTTTCGATTGGAATAAAAATATCACCCGCCACCTCTACGTCCATCGTATTAACTAGCATTAAGAGAAATGAATTTTCTGATCAAGTATTTATAGTATGGAGTTTAAAATTTCTTTCAAATTTAATTTCTAGAAATTTTGATATGTATTGTGGGCCTATGAATATGTTCGGCAATTTCGATTCGTTTGAAAGAACAGACTGGAATAATAAGTTTCAAATACAAATTAGCAAGTTAGATTAGAATGTAAAGTCACCCTTATATTTTATAAATGTCAGTTTTGAAATGTATTTGTTTTTAGTTTGTTTATGTTATTTAATAATGCAATGCAACGGGCCCTTTCAGTATCCACTGCGGGACATCCACTCCTCATTCCCATCCTTTCCCTCCCCATTTTCCCAACCCTTTCTCCAAATCCATTCCTATATCTTCAAAGGTATGCAACGCATCCGGGGGCATGCCAACGTTTGTCATTTTGGACTAATGTTGGCATGTATCACGGATGTCTATGTGCAACAGTATCCACTTACCATCAAGTGGACTATACAGCTCGTCTGCCGCATTCGTCGATAAAAAAAAAATCATCGCCCTTTAGAAAGAGACTATCGGCTAGTTTCGATTTTGTAGAGCGTCGTCTCTGTCGTGTGCCGTTATGACAAAGACGACGCTCTACAAAATCGAAGCTAGTTGATAATAGTCGATGTGTATTACTTTCGGCCGGGATGTGTACTTTAATTTTACCTACAAAATGTACCTATTGTTACACTCCTTTCCAATCCTTTTATCATTTACAAACCTTTGGAACCTTAGGAATTAGGAGTTATTATGAATCGCCATAATTACAAAAGTAGGCAGCGCATTGGTGTGGGATGCCGGCGTTACTGCCTTGGACCGATGTTCACGTGTATCGTGGATGTCTATCGGCCCGTTCTGCTTCCTGTTTCCCATTCTACCCCATCCTTTCTCTAAATCCTTACTTAAATCTCCAGAGGTAGGACATCTAGTTACGTATTAACTATTGTCAGTCTAGCCGATTTTAGTATTGTAAATTCCCATCGGCGACAACATCCACTTACCACCGGGTGTTTTACTTGTCTATAAAAATAAAGAGTGGACTCGCCAACCCGCTTGGCCAGCGTCGTATGTTAAGGCCATACATCCCTCATGCACACGACAATGTGCACGAGGAGGCCCATCTCCAGCAGTGGATGCTGAAAGGGCTGGTATCATTGCATTACAATATGTTTTCTGAATATTCAATAGTCAACCGATAATCTAAAATCGTGCTAAATTTAACATGTTTTTATCTAAATCTTTCAAATGCTTATCACGACTCCCTACATTGCCTTATCTTTTTAATCTAATCAAAAATACCAAAAGTGTTCCCTTCCGTCCACTTTAAAACGCACGTATTAACGTTTCTACAAATATATTTTATCTTATAAATATGCTAAGATAAAATATATCGATGTTTTGAATTCTACTATTGTGTCACGTGGTTTAACGTGATAAAGTTTACGACTCTTGAAACTATTTTTCGACTAGTTTCTTTGATGTTTTAATATTTTTTTATATTAAAATGGCCATTTTGGATACGTTACAGTTGACGAATCAAGTGGAGAAGTTGGCTCAAGTCAGCCGCGACCTCAGACGGAAGCATAAGCAGATACAAAATCAGGTAATTATTACTTTATAACCTAACTTTTGCTACACTTTGACTGTATGGTGTCGGCTGTCCTACACAGTCTCTCTCCGTGGGTGGCGCAAAAGGCGACTGAGGGCTAACAAAGCTGCTACATCAAGCCCTGAGGAACTACACCATATCTAAAAGAGTGGACTCACCAACTCGCTTAAGCAGCGTGCCGTTCCAAGGCCATACTTCCCCCATGCGCAAGCAAGGACAATCTGCATGGGAGGACCATCTCCATCACCGGAAGATATAAGGGCTGAATATGGTAACCTACTTTTTGTCTATGGATCCGTTTGCATTTTTGTGTTTATATTTAACCGACAAAGCTTCAAAACAGGCTGCTTTTAGGAAAGCCGCTTATAATTGAGCAAGAAATTATAATCGCGATTATAATTGAGCAAGTTGAGTTAATTGAGCAAGAAAGCTGCAAATGGCTTAATTAAACAGTCGTCACGAGGCTGTAAGGCGCTTGCCACATTAGCCGCATATTCCATAAATAATACGTAACATTAATAGGGACCTTATTTTTATTTTCCTAAATATTGAGAATTTAGTGAATAAGGTATTCTTTGGATTATTTTAAAAATGACATATTCGAGCATGTTTATAGTTAAACATAATTTCAAACAACGAAATTTTAAGTTAGAAAATAAGTTAATAATACTCGTTCCTCATATTGTATATTTTGTGTGAAACTTGAAAAATCCTAAATGCGGAATTTATTTTAATTTTTCTGATTGTATTGTAATCAATCATCGCCCCTTGTCAGGAAATGATTAATTGATGTTATGGTTCAATTGAGTTTATTTATGAATGGAGTTCCTGAAGAATTCAGATGAGAAATGGTAATTTTGTGTTAACATATTTGTTTATAATATGTATAGTTAGCAACATGCTATTTTAGCTAAACTATTCGATTCTAGTCCTCATTACTAGCGTTTTAAGGTACCGATAGGTATACATAGAGCTGTTGCTGATTGTATTCTGTCAGTCTTTTCTACTATTAATATTGCAGATACTTTACTCAAACGCCCTTAAATTCTCAACGCAATTGTCGCCTTTAGTATTTTTTCAACGAAATACAAATTCGCTTCGTGTACTAAATTTACGAGTAAATATAATGTGCAGTTTCACTCTAGGGAAGGAAACCAAAATTCTTTCCTGGCGACCTTCTAAAAGTCATAGGAAAAAGTTCCTATTTAGTTATGATGTAGGATGCATACCTGTATGTCTCCAGTGTAAGTTTTGCTCATTTGTAAAAGTTACTATCACGTTTTCGTCCTATATTTTTCTATTCTGTATAATGTATCAAGCAGGCCTTGAAAATACAGAAAAAACACTTGCGTTAACAACAGTAATGTTTACAAGTGAGAAAACATTCACGCTAGGCTCACAATTTACAAGAGATTTCTAACATTTTTCCAATAATAATTGTATTATTTATAGTTTTTTTCTGGCTTGTATTGAAACAAGCAGTAAACTATACTAAATAAACAATCAACAAAACAACCTATTTTTGAAGGAATTTTAAATTACTGAGAATGTAATCACCAAATCGACGGAGACTCCTGATTCTTTATTGTAACCAGAGAACCTAAACTTAACGCATCATTAAATTTGTTATCTACCATCTATTTGCTGTTCCTTCAATATTTTATTTGGTCGTGCAATATTTTTTTTTCCAGCTTCGTCTAGTATGCGAGGAGCGCACTGAACTGAGCGCAATAGTGCAGTCTCAGCAGCGAGACATATCCGTACTTCAGCAGGCCGACGCAAAAAATAAGGTATTCTTACGTAAATACGTAGCTACTTAGTGTGTGTAACACTTGCATATGTGTATAATCACACCTCTTTTATCACAAGCAGTAATTGATTTACTTTTTAACTTTCAAGGTCCGATACACGATCACCCGTATTTCGTCCACATTAGCGTAGGTTTCGCATAGATAAATAGTGTTTAAATTGTCTGTTAAGATTTACGATATTGATACTGTCATTAAATATTGTATAATCTATTGATAGTCAACTATAATTTGTATTTCTTTACAGAAGTGTCTATCATGCGGCTCTGTGTCTCCCGACGGCGCGGACGACGATCAATCGAACAAACCGACATTCAGCGTGCGCGAACTGCGCGCTATACTACAGGAACGTAATGACTTGAAGATGAAGCTCTCCCGCGCTGAGGAGCAGTTGCAAGCGCTGCAGATTGAACCGCAGCCTGACAGGTGAGAGGGCGATTGAACGTTGATATCTAGATAGGTGGGGAGATAGACAGCCAGAGAGGAGGGGTAGAGGGAGTAAACGGAGAGGAGAGATAGATAGAAGGCGGTCTGTCATATTGTAAAAGTGTAATGAGGAAGATGAAGCTCTAACGCACGGTGGAGCAATTGCAAGCGCTGCAGATTGAACCGCAGCGTCACAATTGAGAGGGAGATAAATATAGATATCTAGATAGGTAGGGAAAGATAGGTAGAGAGATATATATAAGTAGACAGAGGTAGAGGGAAGGAGGTAGAACGGAAGTAGTCTGTCATATGCAAGAGTGTAATGACAACCATGAAGCACTCCCGTGATGAGGAGCAACTGCAAGCATTGCAGATTAAGTCAGATTATTTTGATCGGACCGCAGATTGACAAGTAAAAAAGAGAGAGTAAATTATTCTGTTATTCTAAAGCCGACTGACGGTCGTCTGGTGTCGTAAAAGGCGATTAAGAAATATCAAAACCGCTACCACAAGGGCTGAGGAATTAATCCACCTCTAAAAGAGTAGACTACCCAACTTAACCAGTATGTTATTTTATGGTCATAATATATCCCCCATATAATGTCTGGTTCTCTCTCTCTCTCTCTCTCTCGCTCTCTCTCTCTCTCTCACTGTGCGCCCATTGCCGGTGTAGTTTATATGCTTATGTCGGGAAACAAATAAATCTTTCCTTAATAGATTCAGAGTTTAATTACGGATATAAGTCCTCATGCACAAGAACAATGTACACGAGTAGGCCCGGGTCCAGCGGTGGACGATAAAAGGGCTAGATACGATATATTTAACTCGACTAATAGAGCTTATAATACACCAGTAGCTCGGATACATCTCCATCAATCAGCACTACCGCTGGAGAGGAGGACGAGGCGCCTGTACAAGGACCATTACCGGCTGAACCCGACGACGCGCCCTGGAAGAGGAACAGCGGAATAAGGAAGTTGTAAGTACGATTTTTTTACTTGGTATGTTGGAGTGGTGCTTGAAAGATTGTCTATTCATTTGGTTGACTTGTGACTGTATGTAGAATTGTCGATCTTAATGTTTGGTTGGAATAGGGTAGTCTGTAAGGCTGGGCACATGACCAGAAGTAAAGCAATATTAACTCGAAAACCTTCCAACACGAAGAAGAAGTTCGATAATTTTGGCTATGAAGTACTTTTTGATAGATACCGATACTTTTGTACCAGATACTTTTAATCATATGCGTACTATATGGTAGGTGTCGTATCGAATGACAATAAATCGATACAGAAAATTTTGTATAGAAGTTTAGTAAAGTATACCTATGACTTTTGACTTAAGGTGTGAAGTTGTGTCCAAGTTTTTGTTTCGCTATCAAGAAAACTTGGTTTTTCACTATCATAACTTGGAGTGGAAAAGTATCGATAACTCGAGGTATTGATACTTTTGTTACGATACTTTTGATCGATACGATACTTCTTTTGCGATATTACTCATGAGAGTCATGAGTAAAGTATCGATACTTTTGATTTAATAACGTGTCCCTATCCAAAGCTGCTGCTAGATATCATTATATCAAATATATTGTTATCTTTCACACCCTCTTAGCTTTAAAATATCAAAATCCAATGCCTACACAACTGAGAATTCGCTTCTGTATCTATCGAAGAGTACTTGTAGGAAGCTTCCCCTTCTGGTCGTGGTCGAGTATTTATGTGGTGTTGGATCCGCTAAATTTTCTTATACAAGTTATAAAAAAACCATTGCGTTATACAAAAGGGTTGTCTTATATATTTTTTTACCCGCTAATATTGCTAATAAAATATTAGAAATCTGAACTTCAGATTTGTATGTCGTTGCAAATGCGACTGGCGCATACAAAGTTGAAGATAGTTTATATTTTAGATATATTTTTTCATAGTGGTGTTTTGAATCATATTCTAAGTCATCCCATTCAAGCTTAGTGATGGGTCTTTTTTTATCTAAATACGGTTGAAATTTAGCATTTTAGTTTTGCTAATGGGAGAAGTGTGATGTTGTAAACATTAAACTAATGTTGTAAAAAAGGAGCGCTGATCGCTCGAGCAATAAATCAATTCTAATAAACTTAAGAACTTTAATCGTTTTAGACTCGAACCTTTAACCTCAAAGATTTAGACTAGCAGACTTTAAAAACTTGAATTATGACGCTCACGGGCGTTAAATGCTCGTGTCTTGAAAGGTTCATTATCACTTGAGCGTCGAGCGCTCAACGTTCTTTTTTACAACACTAGAAGAGTAGTTTAATCATAGCGAGCATAGGTGATAAGCAAACGACAACGTGACAACATCGTTGCGACATCGACACGGCATTTTGTTTCGTATTTACCTTTTTGTGTCTAAGAGACGTGTCGCGGCGATTCGATAGAACAAAAGTGGTTTGTTTTCACAAAAGAAATTCAGTGTTATATGCACCCTATATATTTCTTATTTAACTCTGTTTTTAATTTAGTATTGGCCAGTTGAACGTCCGCACAAATACAAACTCCTTTGCAGTTTATTATCAACATATTCAATAGGCGTTGGCTAGTGACTAGTTGGCGCCGATTGTAATGTACGTTGTCGAACAAACCTGTTCTTTCAGTTAAAAACAATGAATATGAACGTTAAAATCACTGGAATAATTCGTTCAGGAATGCAAAAAATGTTTGTAATTGTGCAATTCAATTCGCTAATCCTATTGATTCAAAATTCTTATAACTTTCATCCGCTTTGGTGCATAAAAACATTAGTTGTTCATCATTATGTTTGCTTATGGATGTTTATGAGAATGTTAACTATAAATACAGTGTGTAAATGAATATTAGACCTCACAAATTAAAACAAAAATGATCCAAAGTTACTATTAGAGAACGATTTTCAGATTTTTACAATACGGTCGTGATTTATTTAGTATTAAATTCTTCTCTTAATTCTATGTAATTTTTAATTACAATACTGTCTTAAAAATCAGATGTTAGAGCATATTTCTACTTTAACAGTTTTGAAGCGACGAAACTTTAAGTCAGAAAATATTTATCCCAAACAATAAGGTCCTTTTGCTGAAAGCATTGGCCAACAACTGCACCATTATATTTTTATTTGCGTTCGTTAACGAATTATTGCAGTAATTTTGAAGTTCACATTGGTAGCTTTCTTCTTCTTCTAGACTGAATGAATAGAACTGAATGAATAGATTTGTTCTACAATGTTGTATTTGTAGTTGGTGCTACCTAACCATTTATTGAATAAGCTGATAATGAGCTGCAAAGGAGTTTGTATTTAAGTGAACACCGATTGGTCGATACTTTAAATAACATTATAAATATTCTTTTCATATCGTTCTATTAATTCATTTACACATGTGTCCGTTTTCGTTCCATAATTCACCGGTTTTTATATCACTACTCCACTCTTTCGAGTCTTTTTATGGTGCACCGTTTTATCACACACACACACACATATAAATGAACGCTTTTATTTGGTTCTGGTACATTTTCCCCTTTATTTTAAAACATTTGGCTCTTAGAAATACGCATGAAACTCTAAATTAAGTTAATGTTAAGAATTTTTGACTGTTGTGTTGTTCAAAATTTGTTCTTATTTTAGGTATGATAAAGTTTTTTTTACATAAAATGCGACCAGGGCCGAAAGAGATCTCGTTTACCACGGAATCATCATAACACTAGGCACGAAGCACGGTTTTGCATGGTATATAACGTAATACACTTGTCTTTTATATGCTTTTTTGCTTGACCTGTCTTATCCCGATCTTCTAATTTTGTTTAAATCCTTATTCAAAATGTTTTATTCTTTACTCTTGTAATTCCCAATCGTAGTCTGAATAAAAGTTAATGTTCTAAAATTAGGCAGATTCAACCAGAGCATTTGGACATTTTGAACTTTTTTACAATTTTGCTCCATTTTTTTTTCAGAAAATGGAACGCATTCTTTTTATAATCAAAATCATTTATAAATAAAATCATCCACTTTTAAATAAATCATAATTAGTGTATTTGTATATTAACATAACTAAATCCATTTCGTTAAATAACTAATGTATGGGTGAATACTTGACAATAGCAATTAATTAACTGGTTGAATGTTTTAAAAATAATCCAATAAAAAATTCAAACACAACTTGAGGTATTTTACAAACCTTACCTCTTGTCTGTTAACTTCACAATAGACCCTAGTTGACAGTTAAATAGTAAAAATTAGTTTGAGCCTTACAAATATTTGAGGTGAGCTTCTACCGCTGTTTCTGTTATTCCCGCGTAACTATAATAAATGGCACTACTCTGTTAGTGAGGTCATCGATACAGCAGCGCAGTTTTCTTCTAACTTGTGTTTTCTGAGCCCTTTATCACATTATATATATAGTCTCAGTGTGCAAAAGGTAGCTCAGTGTATCTAGTGCTCACCCAACGCTGATTCTTTAGCTTGCCTCTGCATTGTACAATAATCCAAATGTCGTCTCCAAATTTAAATTAATTGTGCCTAACCAAAATTCAGAAACCTATTGTTAGAAATTCGGATGTTGACCGAAATACTTACTTCACTATAAAGAGTATTATTATGAACGAAAATTTTCATTTTGATTTCTCAGATAGATTTACAGTATCATTAACTTATAATTATGTTATATAATCTAATAAAGAGTCAAATACCCTATTTCTTCTCCCTCCCGTATTCTGTTATCCTGTTTATTTTATGTTGTCCCCCAATACAAGTGGTTACGTGTACGGCTAGGTTCTGGCTGGTGACGTCGTCCCGCAGCGAGGACCGCCGCTCACCGCCCCCACGGATCTCTTTCGGCCCGTGGTACTGATGGATTGAGGTACGCGACGCCAGTTTGCAGGTTTCCCACTGCATTTGGTGTACGTCAATATCCAAATAGATCTCCAATAATAGTCTCTAATAAAATTAAAAGCATATTTGTCAACTAAACGTGTTGGCTTGGTTACACCGATCATGGTCACGAGCTAAGCTGAGGTGAGTCAGCTCATGACGATGGTTAATCTAACCCCACCGAAACGTCGTAAACATTTTCGTTTAAAACTTTTAATAGACAAATTTGAAAGAAATATAAACAAATCCGCATAGTTTTCTTACAGGTGCCCATAGGCAACTGTAATTGTTTTAGGATTTTCCACTGGGTTTACTTCCAATAAATTATTGATATCGTTAGGGGGGTGAAGCTAAGTGGAATTCAAGCTAGAGCTAAAGAGTCATATAAATATATGGGCTGAATGAATGTCTGTTATTTCAAATATTGTTGTCATGATCAATCATGATAATTTGTGGGATTGCTGCTACAAAAGTGATATTGTCTATGAATTATTAGGAATTCTACGTTCATCTGTGATAATTGCCGTGAAAAATGTATTTTGATTTTATTTTTAAATTTTCGTGTTTTGTCTCAATTTATACCTAAACCCGTCTTAAATGCATATATTTACCTATTTTATTTTACTCAATGTTTCGATTGGGCGGCGTCATCGGGGAGACGGGCAGTTTACGTCTAGTAGTTGTTTCGACTGGATAGCCGCATTTGGTCTTTATTTTTCGAAAATTTGTGGCAGCATTGCTAGCTGGGGACTCGGGTCAGCACCTGACCAGTTGATAGTCGGTGCAACCTGAGATGTATCGTCGAGTAAAATAAAATTGATAAATCATATATTTATATGCATCTAAGACTCGCTTAGTAAAATTTAAATTTAATTGTGTCGTTATCTGAGTAAAGGGACCTCATTGTTGGTATGAACTTCAATACTTAACTTACGATTTTCTAATTTAAAATTTCGTTGTTTCAAGATTGTTTGATTAGGATCAAGCTCTAACATCTTTTTAGGCCCATGCTCTAGGACCGTCTGATTTTTAAAATAAAGCAATAAAACATTATTTTTTTAAGATTTCACTAAAGTCTCAATATTTGGGAAATTAAACCCTATGTGTCAGATAATGTCACAATTGTAATATAGCTATCCATTTCATGACCCATTTGTAACTGTCTGCACTTCATGAATCTGCAGTTTTCGCAAGCTCTTTGCTGAGTCTGACATCGCCGTGGGCTCGTTCCCCCGCCGCTCGCTGTCGTCGCTCGCCAGTAAAATGTCCGCAACCGCCGGCGCTCCCACCGCCCCCGCGTAGGCACTCCGACCCAAACACCAACATAAACACACATAAACGCAGGCGATACTCAGACATACAACACACACCCGTAGACACATCCAAACTAGACCTGCGACAAGAACTACTCAACTTAAACCTTAACAAAAACGAGGTCAATACCTGGCTGGGAAACAAATTTGATGAAAAAGAGGAAATTGAATTCGATGATAGGTTTGAACATGATATTCCTTTACAGAGATCCATATCCCTCGATGGGGGTATAGAAATTTTTAAGTACTTGCAAACGATAGGTTCCGACTGGTCGGGAAGTACGATAAGTGTCGATTCTGTATGGACGGTGTATTCAGATGGAAAGGAAGCGCATATGTATGAAGAGTCAAGGAGTGTCGAAGATATCCCAGCTTCTCCTTTCAAAGAGAAAAGCAGGCGTGCATCTTCGGATTTGGATACTGCGTTTTTTGGACATAATTTGGCTATGTCCGTGATGCGAGACAGTTATAAAGGCCTCAAAATGGGCAGCGGGAGCATTACCCCGCAAATAAAGAAGTTGCAAAGGAATTTCTCCTTCAGAAACTCTTTTGAGGACTTTAAAACGGCTGTAAAAGATTCGTACGAGAATACAGGAAAAGAAAGTGAACAAGAAACTAGTACACAGATGAATAGGAGCGTGTATTTTAAACGTGAAGACGTTGAGCCCCAAGAAAAGAACGTGGGTAGTAGCAAAAGTTTGCGCCAAAGAAAATTGGGCATGTCAAGGAACTTATCTTTCCAAGCCATCAAGAAGCTGGAGCTGAGGAAAGAGGTTCTAAATAAACAAAGCTACGGGAAGAATAAAAGTTGCGAAGACTTCTTCAGCAGTCTGAAAACACCAGAGTCGCCCCCTGTAGGGTTTACACTTCTAAAAGGCAGTTATAAAGGTATAGAATTTACTGGTGGTAACATTTCACCAGCCATTAAAAAATTAAAAAGAAACTTCTCATTCCGCGGCTCCTTAGACATTAAAGAAAAAACGATACCCAATATTCTTACGAACGTTGATCGTTCGAATTTAGAAAGCAGTGTTGCCAAAAACGAAAACTTATTTTCCACGAATACTTCCAATTTAATAGAAATAAGTAGTAATTGTGATTGTCAAATCTGTAGGGAGGATGTCAGAGAAGATAGGTGGTCATTATTACGTGGAGTTTTTAACAAGCTTTTTATGAAAATGGTTTCAACTAGAGATCAGATTAGATATTTAACTTATTGCGATGAGAATAACAATTCGAACGAAAGCGAAATGTACACTTGTTTAATGAATGTCTTTAAGTTTATAATTGGCCTTTGGTTGCGGCATTTAGATCACAATTGACATACAATTTAAATTATTTGCTTAATAAATATTGTCAGAGGTAGAAACATTATTTCGATCACGTGACTGAATATGGCAACACTGCGTACATACCTGATTGTTTTATCAAAATGACTATTTAAATTAGTGTAAATAGTAATTTTGATAAAACTTTATATTATGTGAACTTTCGTCTAACAAGTGGAAATCGTCAATTGTCTATCCTTAAAGAGCGAATGTGGGATTGTCTAAAGTTTATATCTGACTTTAATTTTGAGCATGATAGCTCATCATAGACAGTTACAGCGACTGATACGTCATATGGCTGTGTATGAGAGACATTACTATCAAGGTCTTAAAGTTCCCGAAAATTCGTAAGTATATTTCATAAACGTTATTGTCATGGCGATAGGGTTCAATATTACTTTTCTCGTGCCTACGTGTTATACAGAAACCACTCGTATGTTAATACAGATTAATCAATGTGTGGGTAAAGTAAAGTAGGAATAAAAGTAGATTTATTTGTCAACATATACGTTACGATAATTTGTCCAGAGAATGAATAATAAAACCGGAATTTTAAAGAAACCATTGAATATATTACTTTAAAAAGTTTTATGTAACTTTATAGAAAAAACAAAATTTTGCAAAAAAATACAATTTATAATGGACAAATGGCACGAGGCGTCTATAGTGACAGAAAATGGGGATCGGTTACAAAAATCGACAAAATAAGTTATTTGTGTGTTCTTATTACGAAATGGCTTCAAAATTACACACCATTTTAAACTTTCTATAGCTAAAAGGACAATGCATACTTATAAACATAATAATTCGACTATTTCATTTTATCATGAAACTTCGTTAAAAATTAATTTTGTTAATTTTCGTGACGCATCCCTTTTTTCAATGATATCACATAAACAATGCGCTGTGATTTGTCTGTATTGTTATAAATTATGTATATTGTTAGCCGAAACGTATATGTTGACTGCAATCTACTGGGCATGGAAAACAAATTTTCTATATACACGTACTTTAAACAATATCCGTTTTTAGTAAGTAATATGAATATAATTCCTCGTTTCTAACTAAGCATAAAAATTCCTTTTTTTATTTAGGACGTGCTTTAAGATTTTTCGTATTTGAACGCAATAAAATGAGCGTCTAAGCATGTCTTAACTTTCTTTGATATTTTTGGAAGCGTAAGTGCCATCATAAAATAATTTAACTTTTATACATCACGTTAATAAACATTGGTTTTCGGACCAAATAAAACTAACATATCTTCCTTCGACATTATTTCTCGTGATAGAATTAGTCTCGAAAATACTTTGTAGTGATAATTTTTACATTTTGTACTTTAAAGGCATGTTCCAATTGCTGCGACATTTGGGTATCAGTATGGGTAGAGCCTCAATTGCGGCGATAACGCCTTAAGTACATCGGGTATTACAAGTCGCGACAATATCGCAATACATATCGCTAAGTACGTTTGATAATCACACCGGATAATCGCCACCTCAAAAGTGTATTCTGAAAAATAAGAAGTTTAATTCGCATATTTTTAAAAGAAAAGTTTTGCAGTCTTAATTTATGAATTAAAATCACATATAGGTTTTATCACAATCAAAATTTTAATTAACATATCTAAATGTATTAATAATTCGTCTTTTATTAGAGAGACTGAATCTGTTTCTCTCTTCCCTTTATAGTAAAATACTATATCATATAGTACGGTTGCCTATCCTGCGCGATAGATCGCGATATTTGCCCATATCTATACCTAAATATCGCAGAAATATAAACGGGCCTTTATAATTACACACATTTCACACGATAACAAATTAAACATATTGACAAGAATTTTTGGGCTCTATGTAGGGAGTGGCCTGAAAATTATTAAATTTTATTACATCGTACATTAAGTAAATTTTAAATACATCGATCGAAACGGTTTCATAATTACAACAACAAAGCTGTATTCATTTAATTAAGTTACCAAAAATAGCCTAAAGGATGTTGTAGAATTATTCTTTTATAATATTTAGTTTCGATAAAAAGTAGCACTCGACAATAAGATACTCCCAAAGTTTGGACATGATTTTTAGAAAAGGGAATTACTTTGGGAATTAGTGAGAAATTAAAAAAAAATAGACAAAAATAGATAAGTTTAAGTACCTTTAACAAATAGATGGGTACTCAGCTAGAACATTTTTCTAGACACATTATTAAGACACAATAGTATTAAGAAACCCACTTCACATTAAAATAGCTGTAAAATAATTCCAAACTGATATAAAATAAAAAATACGGCCATATTGCCAGAATATCACAGTGTTATAATTTTATAAAACATGCAATTAATTTCACACAGTATTAAGTGCTATTTATTATTCATCCATTGAAGTATTATTTATGAAAATGTATAATGTATGTGCTTTATACAATGTGTTTTTCCAGCAATCATATTTTAAATACTATATTTAATGATCACAGATTTACTTTGTGCACGTTTATTAGCCATAAACATATTCCAAATAATTTAGTGGGTATATTGTATTTGTTTCAACGAACTAATTTTATATACATTTGTTGCAATAAATAATTGGAACAATTTAAATCCTTACTCTATTCGAATATAAATACATATAATATATTTCTATCTCAACCCATTGAGAATGGAGTATGATGGGATAAAGGAATCTCCTTGTCCTATTACACTACTCCCCATTCGGTCACGCCTCATCCTCAAGGAGAAAAGTATAATGTAATGGCAGACGAAAACTCCTTGTCCTGTTATACTTTCTTTTCTCCATTCCAACCCTTATATCCAAATTCATTCCTAAACCTCCAAAAGTAGGCAGTGCATCCGAGCATGTGTCAACGTTTGTTACTCTGGACTGATGATATTGGCACGTATCGCGGATGTGCGACACAGTATGCACTTGTGCGACAGATGATCTGCACTGCAGTATGATGCACTGAACTGTCTACTTGTCTACCATCCTATTTCCACAAAAATATAATGGATATTTTATACTAGACATAGTCTTTCTGTTCTGTTAGTTTTCTTACAGTACCAACACAAATAATTCCGAAAATAAATAAATAACTACAGGTGCCCAAAGCGGTGCTAAGAATAATATTAAAAATGCACAAAGTAAATCTGCAAGTATATGTTATAAAATATTATTTATATAAAATATGACGCAAATCGTAGTGTTTATAAAGTATGTAACTTCTAGTCACAGTTTTACTGACTACTGGACATAGGTTTTATTTAATAAAGGAAAAAGAATAATTTCGTAAACATTGTTACAAAATTTTTTTTGGCTAGGGACGTCAAAATGCTGGTCGATTGTTAAAAAAAGTAGTATTTTATTATCTAAGTTTTTTAAGAAGCATTTGAACTTTCTTTTTTTATTTTTAAGATTATATTTGGTGCATTGTGACAATCTTCATCTCTGTCTTTCTTTATTAAAAAAAATATTATTATTATTGGGTACATGGGAATGAGTATACCTAGTTTGAAAATTTTATCTTTGTAATATACAGAGCTCAAATTTTGTTTTCGCGATATAATTCCAACTTGCATTATGGTATTATGTTAGTGATTCTGATTAATGTCTTCAAGATAATCGGTAGATAAAATAATAATATATTAATTTGTAAGTTGACGGTGTCAAATATATGTTTATAAGTTTATACTGTGTTTTTTTATTTTCTAACCCTTTATTTTTATTGTCTTAAACAGAATCTTGATTTTATCACTAAAGAAAATTTTATGAATATGAAGAACACTTGCCTTACTTGGCTCACTCACACAATATTTCAAGAACATGCTTGCCTAGTATAAACAACTATTACGAGATTCGCCTCTCGAAAGCCAATTGTCGCCTTCTAAATTTTTCTCGGCTCAATGCTGTGTAAACAGCAATGTAAATGCTGTGTAATGTAACTAAATTCTCGCATAAAATTTTATTCTATTAAAATAAATAGACATTCATAGTTTCATTTTTAATATAATCTTAGGACCCGAAATAAAAATGTCTGACATAATTGAAAAACGTCTACGATGATGGCGACAATCTCATCAAAATACAGTTCAAACTGACTCATTCGAGTCTTACCAATAGCCGTCTTACCCGTGCAATAATCGCCTCGATAATATTAGACAAGAGTCAAGATGAAACTCGTATGAGACTATCGACGTACGAGATTCTCGCCTTGTGTGTAAGTTTAAATAGATATTTTTGCCTTCAACACTTATTATTCTTGCGAATATTTTTCGCATACGAGAATCTCATACAGTATTCTCGCCCGAACCATTCGATAAATTCTCTTTGTGTAAATGAGCCTTTAATCATGGAGTTAGTAGTATCTATCTATAAGTATGCGCACAAGCACCTCATTGGTGCAGTAGTATACTACAAACAATATATTTGTGAGACCACCATGATAACCCATAATTACACACCGATTGGAATTTACTAGTAGCACAATTAGTCTGAACTCAAATTAGGGGGCACTTTAATTTGGGAAAATCTCACTATATATGGTACATAGCTTCTGTTCACATAGATCCACAATCAAGCTCCACCGTGGATACCACGCATAATTTTTCCCCCTGTTCATTCCACACGTCGATTCATGATTAATTCTTTTGTTAGTAATGAATTACATTTTTCTTGTTTTATATAAAATGTGTAGTTATTGTATTGTATTTACCTCTTATTATTATTACTTTCGCCTCCTTGGCGTAAATAGAAGCGGCCTAGGAATATTAATAATTAATTATATTTGGATCCCGAAATTGGTGGATCAACGTAGCATAAAAAAAGGTTATTACTTTTGAATTCTTAAATTGGTGCATCACAGCGGAGGAATAACTTACCACGGATCCACCGGTAGGTAGAGTCTGATTGTACATCGTTACATCGTTGTGTAGAGTCGTTACATCCATGTGAACGACGGGGAAGAATCTCAACTAAGAATGATTAGCTCAATCTAATATATAGATTAATAACAAAGTTTATATATCCATATATATGGCATATAACAATATTTGTGAACAAACTGCACGCGGGCTTCCTATCCATGTTTGTCTCCACCGTCGAACTAGTAAGATTTATAAAGCATATTTCATAAGGTTTCGAATTCGAACAGCGAATACAATGTTACTATAATAAATCGTTCTGGAACGTAAAAAGAATTTGTACCGCTCGTCCAATGCTTTACGTAGATAAAGTTAGATTACAATTACCTAAAGGTTAGTTAGCATAGAAAAATGTTTTTGCAGTGTTTAGTATGAGAAAGAGATTATCGATTTCTTGTTTACACTAACTACAGTGTATGTATGTTACACTATACAGTTCATACATGCTTTTGATGCTTATCTAATACGAGATTTCAGTTGGAACATATTAATTAAATATGACATCGTTTATGTTCAAACATTCTACCTGTCCTCCAACGAGAAGTGGAATTAAAAACAGGTCTACCTCTCGTTTTTCGAAGATGAATAATTATAACTGTCTTGTTGATTTTAATCTATTTGACTAATGTGTCAGTTCGCTAATTTCACTGTTCATTATTTTTTTTATTGCTCATTCGTTTCCGAAAATGTCAGTCCTAGTTAATAGACAATTAATGCACAGCTGCATATCCACAATTTGATTCTGGTGAAGGTCTAAGATTCATTAATAGGATCCGAAAGGAAAAGATTCGCCAAGGAAGGATAGTGGACAACAACTCATAGAATCACCGTGCTAAGTTGAACAGGCGATCATGTTTGCCGTAAGTCGGTTGACCAATGAAGGTAAATTGAGTGATATAATAACTCTTTGTTCCCATTAGTTCTATTGATCAATTCTACCGTACAACTAATGGATATTTTCGAAACAATTTCTTACAGAGATTCTTACAATTCTTACAGAATTTGTTTAATGAAATTTATGTAATTATTAAAAAAAAATGTAATCTTGTTTCGAAAACATTCAATTTTGATTACCTTTGTCTTGAAATTGAAACATAAATTATAACAATAAATTTTCAAGTGTGGGACTAGGGAGAAAGAAAAGTCGCATTAGTTCTATTATTCTACAGCAGAACAAAACGTAGGACTAGTGGGAAAAAAAATCTCATTAGTTCTACGGTAGAACTGATCAGTAGAACTAATGGGAACAAAGGATAATTACTTGAAGGGGAATCTCCGAGAAGCGATGTGGGACACGCTCCACCCAGATAGATCGATGACTTAGTCGCAGGTAATGGCGAGATTAGAATAGCCGAAGTTCATGTGTAGTGTCGATCTTTGTAAAAGGCATAGGACTTTCCCAAAGTTCGCTAGTGTACACCTAGCACTGGAGAGACACACAGATGATAAGGTATGACGGTCCAAGTCTTTGTTCCTGTGACTTCTTGTCGTCTTCTGTTTCTTATTTACTTTATTTTTTCTTACAAAACAGCTTTCCACGAAAAATCAAGAGTTTGCACAAATACAAATACCTTTGCAGTTCATTATAAACTTATTCAATAAGCGGTTAGGTGACGCCAACCGCAAATATAACGTTGCAGAACAAACCTATTCATTCGGTTAGCCCAAAGAAAATGAACTTTAAAATCGCCGCTATAACTCTTTTAAGAACGCATTAGATCATGCGAACGCGTTATTTAACTGGCACACCATATGTTGTCTAGCTAGACACTGGTTGCCAGCCGTGTACAAACAACTAGATTTCGAGTTAACATATTTTTTGTAGTAATTTGCACTTGGCTGACAAGCACAATCTTTAAAGTCGGCTTTTAAATAAATTATCAAATCAGAAGCGTATACAAAAAGCGTGTACTCTTCATTTTTATTGCAGTTTGGATGGACAATGTCTACTCGATTTTTGTATATTTTATTAGTCTAAAGTTTGGTTGACATCTTGTATTGTAAATAGAGTATTAAACGCGGATAGTTAATACGGTAGGCGACTATTTTTGAAATTGATAGGTATGTTTTGTAGTCATAAACCAGTATATCCAGTAAGTCTACTGGACTACTATATATGAAAACAAACCAGTATTACCTAAAAAAATCCAAATTAATTTAGCGAATTAGGGAGATATTGGCATCAAATGTATTGAGGTGAGGACATGATCTAGAGCTCTGTCATTCGTGCGTGATTTTAACGACACTAAGAATGACGTGATTGTTCTATATATTTAATAATTAATTATTTAATAATTTATTGTATACGTATACCATGAAATAAATAAAAAGGAAGAAAATGAAAAGAAGTACAAAAGGCGAGCTTCTCTTCTGCGGAGATTTCTTCCAGCAGATCTGCGAAAATGAATTATAGGTCAAGACAGAAAGGCGGATGTAGTATGTACAGAAAATTTTTATGAACTCGTATAATATTAATAGTACAATAATACTAACAAAATACATAAATATATTTTATTCTATATTGCGTTCCTTTTCTTAACAGGATTCTGTCAGATCGGCATCGCACCAGCATGCCCCTGGTGTAGCTGGTGTAGTATAGGTGTCCATGTGGCTAGCTCACTCGTGTGCCATATCTTCTATATAAAATAACACTTGTCACTTCTATTCTTAGTAATTTTTCAAAATATTTTGTATTTAATTTCACAGGTAAATTTCTAAAAGGGGTCTAATATCTAATACTCAATTACTTTCGTTTATCTTTTATTTACATTCGACGGTAGTTGAGACAATGGTAGGTGGTCGCAGATTTAATCTACCCGTGAACTACATTTTTTATTTTTATTTTCCGCTCTTTTTATTCTACTTTACGTACGAAATGTTACTTGATTTGAAACTTTTATCATGTCATTTTATATATTATGTTAAATTGCATTACTATGAAGCGTGGTAATAAGGAAAACACATTTAAAAAATCTATAAATTAATGTTTTTTTTTCGATAATGAAAATAGTGTGCGACTGGTTTCGGCACGTACTTCTGATATTTAAAAAGGCCTTAAGTACACTTAAGTATTGAGTAGATTATGGTTTTGAAACAGACTTTTTACTCGTATTCCTTGTGGAGATGATGCAATCAAATTAGATTAACTAGATCTTTTTTGGTTTAGTTTACAGTTCACGTGCTTCATAATTCAACATAATGACATGATCTGAGACTTATATTCCGTATCGAACTAAAATCTGGCGGGGCCCAGCACTAACGACTGAAGGTTTAAAAAGATTTGAAAAGCTGTTATAAATTGTTTGTATATTTGAGGCGGAGGTCCCTGGAGAGTGGTGGCCGGGGCTGTAGCCCACCCTAGCCCGTGCGTTAGTCCGCCACAGTTTATATGTGATTAGATCGATACACTTTATTGTACACCAAATACATACAGAGAAATACAAAGTACAAGTAATAAGAAGTACAATTAGATTAGGTTAGAAGAATTAGATTAGTGGATTACTGATTATAATATTTAGCTTTTAATTATCTTTCCATCTCAACTCTTTGTTTACGTATTGTTTTATTAACGCTCAGTTTTCCGTGAAAACATAAAATTAAAAATAAAAATTATCTAGCAATTGAACAACTTTAACGGTTTAAATCGCGTATATTTGACATTATTTATATCCCGACGTTTCGAACACTTTGCAGTGGACGTGGTCACTTAGTAAGTGACTAGTAAGTACTTAGTAAGTGACCACGTCCACTGCAAAGTGTTCGAAACGTCGGGATATAAATAATGTCAAATATACGCGATTTAAACCGTTAAAGTTGTTTAATTGCTATGTATAGTAATCGCGAAAACCTAAGAAAATATAAAAATTATCTGATTATATATGACCTGAATGTAGACTCCAGTTTCTCAGATATTGAGACTTCTCACAATCCTAAAAGAAATAACATGTTTTATTTTATCTTAAAAAGCAAATGTTAGAGTAAATATCTTAAAACATCCAAATTTTAAGTTAGTAAAATTTTAAAACATTGTCCACATCGACAAACTCCCTTTGCTCTGTGACGTCACGTAAGTCTTTCTAAAAAAATCCAGAACAATAATTCTTTGACTCAAAAACCGGCAGACCGGGTGAAATAAATGTTGGTCAACAGCTTCGATCTCCACAACTCTGATCATATCTGTGTCCTAAAATTTGGGTATTATTATCACTATCTCGGGACCGGTTCCGGTCAAGTTCACGGCAGGTTGTGGCCTACATGCTGGCCGGAATATGTTGGTAACTTTCTTTAGCGTTAAAAATGTTCGCGTGACGGAGGATTTCGCCTCCTTGTCAGCAGTGTAGATGTGACAAGTTTATATGGCTTTGCTCGCATCTTTGCAAGCGAACTTCAGCTTTTACAAATATTTTGCAACTATATTACTCAGACTTTTATTTTTGGATACATAAACTATTAATAAGGTAGTTTCAGGGGTACCTATGTCTCGGCCCCGATAGAAATACTATCCCTGTTTAGAATTACCATGTATCATCTACTATAGAATGAAACTGTTTTAAGTCAAGTCTAAAGATATTCATGCAATTATTTATTAGAAGCATTTTGGGCTGTTACTAAACTTACCTATACAAAAGTTTTTGGTTATTTACATATTTCTAGTATTGGTACTTGTGGGTAAAAACCCGATAATTAATCGCAAAATAACTGGGATTCTGTTTCGTAAGTAAACCATATTGAACGATTATTATTAGGACACTAGCAATAATTATTTCTCTAATATGTTTTGTTAGGATACCTATTCTTAAGTTGAACTATCTGTCCCCGTTTAAATCTAAACTGTTTGGGTATGTTTGTCTAATAGTAAAATACGAGTATACTAAACGAGAGTGCACTACACTACCTTATTATCAAATGTAATTACACTTAATTAAGTTTTAACACTTGCTCCAGTTCTGACATTATTTATTAAGATTTTTTTTGCGAGCATCCATCTTCGGCAAACAATTCTATTGGCATTAATGTGGAATGGATAGTTAGATGGAGCGTAGAGAGGTGTGCCTGTCGGTGTATATAATATGTCTTTATGTGTGTGTCTGGCCGAATATCGAGGCCGCACCACGGAACGTTGGAGGTTATTCGTGGAATTAGTGGTGTTGATGCTTGAAAAAGAAAAATTTTAAAAGTGTATTGATGATGATATCTGTTGGCAAACTGAAACGAATATTTTGGAAACTCTGTGCTAATAAAATTTTAATAAGAATCAGTGGAATTCCAAGTGGGTAAAAGATAATAGGAGTCAAGTAGGATAGATGTATGATATATGATTTAAGGATTAGAGGGCTAATGGAAATTTAATTCAGTTTGGATAACACTGATATATATATATATATATATAACGGAGAATTATTATCGTGCAAGTTTTTAGAAAGCGTGACGTCAGCATTGCTGACGTCACCATTATTCGCGTCACTCATATTCAACAGATAACGAAATAAAACAACTATACACTTGAAATAAACTCTTTGTTACAATCGTTTTATAATCAATACTTTTCTTAACTTATAGATTCAACTAAGATCTTAAGTCTACCCTTATTTTCTATACAACAGTAAAAATAATTCGAATAGCAATATTTCAAAAAGCACTCACCAAACTACCGTTCTCAGCAGCTGCCACTTGAAAAGTGAGCCAACAACATGGTGGCCTCCCACCATGTTGCTTCTTTACAATCATTTTTAAACAATGGTTTTAATACGAATATTTCGTTATAGTTATTCGTGAAATAATTTTAAAACATTATTTAAACACTTATAAACGCAAATAATTTCATAAAATCACACGTGGTTTTAATCACTCATCGTTCAAAACAATCTCCAACGAACATTCAAAAAGCAACTATTAAAAATCAATTTAAAGAATTATTAATGATTAAATTGTGAATGTGTTTTGTAAATTAAAGATTTGATTTATAATTAATTTTGAGCTAAACTTATTAATTTAAAGTTAACTTTTTGAATGTTCGTAACTTCTAAGGAAGTAAATACAAATGTTAACAAACTCATTTTAAAAATTATTTGATTTAGGTTAAAAAATGAAGCTTACCTATTTCATTGGTAATAAAATAGGTTAAAATTAATTATCATTCTTAAATAGACTTTATGTAATCAAACTTAAAATCTAAAATAAAAGATGTTGACTGTTTTGCGTCGACACGGCCATTCTGCGGGGCGGTGCGCGCTCTGCACCAGCCTCGGTTTCCTTTATTATTATGTTTCAATTTCTGGAAATAAGAAAACATTTTTGACTAGGTATCTGTGTACATAGATACTCCAGTCGACCATATACGGTTTTACTTATTTAGGAGACTATCTCTTAACGTAAGAAATATTGTAGGCTTATTTGTAGAAGGCAATTGTTTGTCTGTTATTTGTGCTTATGCTCCACGCACTCGCACATTAATTTAATTTTGTTTGTTTCGTCAAATGAATAATGAATATCATAAGCTTGTTGTAAAATAAGTGAATAAAGGAAATTGAGCGTTCGTTTGTTATTCGTGTTTATGCTCCACGCACTTCACACATATTGAACTTTTATTATGGAATGCAAATGCTCCACGCATCCTTGCATTTTATTTATGTACTCGTAGACAGGAATGTTGCTGTGGTGCTGGGCGGTCTCGTACGCCGTGGTCCACAGAGGCACTAAAAGGAAGGTTTTTATTATTGTGGTTCTGAGCGGTCTTGAACGCCGTGGTCCACAATTTATGATCATTGTTATAATTATTATTAAATTTTGTATAAGCTCAAGTGAATGTTGCTGTGGTGCTGGGCGGTCTCATACGCCGTGATCCACAGGGGCTCTAAAGGACATGGGAACTAGGTCGACGCTGTGGTGCTAGGCGGTCATGAACGCCGTGGTCCACAGAGGCACTAAAAGGAAGGTTTTTATTATTGTGGTTCTGAGCGGTCTTGAACGCCGTGGTCCACAATTTATGATCATTGTTATAATTATTATTAAATTTTGTATAAGCTCAAGTGAATGTTGCTGTGGTGCTGGGCGGTCTCATACGCCGTGGTCCACAGGGGCTCTAAAGGACATGGGAACTAGGTCGACGCTGTGGTGCTAGGCGGTCATGAACGCCGTGGTCCACAGAGGCACTAAAAGGAAGGTTTTTATTATTGTGGTTCTGAGCGGTCTTGAACGCCGTGGTCCACAATTTATGATCATTGTTATAATTATTATTAAATTTTGTATAAGCTCAAGTGAATGTTGCTGTGGTGCTGGGCGGTCTCATACGCCGTGGTCCACAGGGGCTCTAAAGGATATGGGAAGGACGATGCTGTGGCCTAGGCCTTTTAGACCGTGGTCCACAGAGGCTCTGAAAATGATAGGATGGGGAAAGGATTCTAAACATATTTTTAATTTATATCGATTCAATATTACAGCGCAGATATTTCATTATCGGATTCAGTGGCAAAGGTCACCTAGAATGGTTTGCTTTGATTGAAGCTTAGTTATTATCTGCATCAAAGCAGTAAGAGAAACCCTACTGCCAAAATAAAACATTAGTTTAATATGGAAGGAACTCACCGTTTGTTCCAGATTGTGATGGCATTGCAGCATGAGACGTGGATGGCTGTGGCTCGTCGGTGTCGTCCGTCGACACGGTCATCTGTTCGCCTGGTTGCGGTGCTCGGCGCAGCTGGTCATGAGCTACCTTGCGCGGTCTTCCCCTGCCAGTAACTCGCTTCACGATGTACCGGTCATTATCGACGACTCGTTGAATTTCGTATGGCTCGCTATATTTAAGATCAAGGCACGTCTGATTTCGAGGATAATCTTAATCAGAACGTAATCACCTCTTTGGAATGACTGAATCTTGGCTTTGTTTTTGTCAAAACGTTGTTTCTCGTATTCGGCCGCAGCCGCCATTTTTTGATGTACTTGTTGTTCTAGTAGATCAAAGTCGACAGTCTCTTCATCAATATTCACTAATTTCAGGAGTTCCGGCGGAACACAGTGTTGACGACGTGTAAGGAGTGTAAGGGGTGCTACTCCAGTCACGCGGTGCGGAGTACAGTTGAATGCCAGTTGTAGTGCCTCTAATGCAGTTTGCCAATTTTCGGTGTTATAGTTTTTGATCATAGTTAGCGCATTCTTTAACGTAGCCATAACACGCTCTACTTGGCCATTAGCTCGGCTGACTCCTGGCGATATTGCATGTATATTGATGTTGAAGCTGTCACAGTAGTTTTTAAATTCTCCCAGGAACTCTCTGCCACCATTGACGACAACTTGAATAGGCGTACCAAACAAGTGTACAGTACGTTTTAGTGCTGCTAGGCTGCTGCTTTGACTCTTATCATTTGAATAGCTCAGTAGCAGATACTTTGTGAAAGAGTCTATGGTAATAATTACATATTCATCAAGACTTTCTTGGTTTCTTGTACCGAGTTTTCCCGTTATATCCATATGAATTACTTGGAATGCGGCGGTAGGTTTTTGAATGGGATGGAGTTGAACTTGTGTGGCTCCCGATGGCCCCTTTGATGTCTTGCACACGATGCAATTGTCCACGAATTTCCTGACAATTGTGTTCATTTTATCAAACCAGTATGATTCTCTTAATTTCTGTAAAGTTTTCTCCCATCCTGGGTGGTGTAGCGCTGTGTGATAAGAGTTGATGAGAGTCCATTGGTATGACTTTGGTACAACAATTGCCTTACGTGTTCCCAGTACAGGGTCTGTCAGCCGCCGCTTAAGTACGCCTTCATCCAAGACATAATTATCTACGGGATTGCCATTTGCCATATTGTTAATCAATGAACGTAGGTTTTCGTCTCGTCGCTGCTCTATTTGTATCCATTCAGTGTCCCTGGTCATTAGGTTGACGTTGGTTATAGGATTTCTACTGAAGAAATCGGCGTGTTGGAGACGTTCACCCTTTCTGTACTCTACCTCGAAATCGTAATTCTGTAAAAATGCCCACCAGCGGTGCATTCGAGGGAGAAGATCCTTCTTATGCTTAGATGCCTTGAGAGCATTACAGTCAGTGATAACCACAAATTTTCGCCCGTATAAGTACTGTCGGAAGTGTTTTATAGCCCTCACTACCGCTAGGGTTTCGAGCTCGTAGGAGTGGTAACGACTCTCGACCTCTGTAGTACGTAAGCTCATATAGGCAATAGAATGATACCGCCCATCTATTATTTGAACCAATACAGCTCCGTAGCCAAGACTACTTGCGTCAGTGTAGAGCTCTATGGGTGCTTCTTCCTGGAAAAGTGCAAGAGTAGGCGCAGTAGACAAATATTGAACAATATGATTCCTAGCTTCTTCATGTCGTGCGTTCCATTCCCACTTCGCATCTTTCTTGGTTAATTCATATAGAGGAACCATGACACGTGAAAAATTGGGAATGAATCGCCGAAAATAGCTAGCAAGACCGTTAAATTGTCTCACTTGCTTTACAGTGGTAGGTACAGGAGCTTTTGTCAAAGCCTCTACCTTTCTTGGGCTGGGACTTACTTTACCGTCAGATATAATGTTGCCCAAATATTCAATAGAGCGCTTAAAGAAAGATGTTTTCTCCACATTAATCGAAAACCCAGCGTTTTGAAGAGCGATGAGTATTCGCTCAATGTGGGAAAGTCCCTGTGAAAATTCTCTACATTTTGAAAGAACATCATCGACATAAACTTGACAAACTTGCTCTACCGTGTTTGATAAAGGTCCCAACGCTCTATTTATGCAGCGTTGATACACTGAGCATGCATTACTTAGCCCAAATGGCATGGCGAGGTATTC
Organism: Sesia apiformis; assembly: GCA_914767545.1. Classification (NCBI taxonomy): domain Eukaryota; kingdom Metazoa; phylum Arthropoda; class Insecta; order Lepidoptera; family Sesiidae; genus Sesia; species Sesia apiformis. The sequence goes on from OU611968.1 coordinate 7,390,209, forward strand.
ATAGAGTCCATCAGGTGTAATAAACGCTGTTTTCTCTATTGAGCTCTCTGTGATGGGAATCTGATGAAATCCCGCGGCCATGTCAAATGTAGAGTAGTAGAGACCCCCTGCTAATTGGTCAATTTGGTCTGAAATGATTGGCAATGGATAGTGGTCTCTCAAGGTATTTCTATTAAGTTCGCGATAGTCAACGCACGTGCGATCTTTACCATTTTTCTTTTTTACTAAAATTATGGGGCTAGAAAATGGTGATTTGCTCTCCCTGATAATTTTATGATCTAATAATTCATTAACAATGCCTCGTACTTTCTCACGCTCTACAGGGCTGAGTCTGTACGGCCTTCGCTCTACATATTTATTATTATCTACATAGTCGTATTTCGAGAGACCCAGTATTAACTCGAGTGAGTGGATACCCCCGAATGAATAAATGTTCGTACTTATTTAAAAGGATTTTTAACTCATTTATTTGTTGATCATTAGTTAAATCACAATCTAGATTATCAAATTTTTCGTTATGAGATCGCATGTGGCAAACAAATGGTTGGTGAATTATTTTAACACCCCGAGAGGTTACCAGTACGCTAAGGTTTGTGTTATCGACAAGGTCAATGCCGATTAATAGATCCGTATTTATTTCATAGTCTGACACTACATGCAACTTAAGTTCTACGTGTAACTCATCGATAACACACACCGTTAATATCGTCGTTAATGATACCACAGTAAATTGGCCAATACCCTTCAGATACTGAACCTCATTAAACCTTCTACCCGGAAGTTTAGCAGCCACCGACTCACGTATTACGGAACACTCTGCTCCACTATCAAATAAGGCAAATATTTTCATGTTACCAATCATGACTGGTAAGAGAGTACGTTTTAGCGTACCTACACAATTTATGTTTGAAACTACTGCGCGTTCGCGCTTAAAACAGGTCTCATATGTGTGACCTACTCTGGAGCAAAATGTGCATGTCGGTTTGACGGTAGCCGCAGGTGGGTTTTGTTGATCTTGACGAGGCTGAACTGTATCGATCTTATTAGTACTAAAGCGACACTCACGCGTGTCATGACTAGTTCTCTTACATATTCTACAAAATAGAGAAGGTTTATCCGGAAACCTTGAGCGTTTACTAGGCCCCTGTGAATTTACATTACTAGGCGGTGGGCGTTTTACCCGCCTTATTGACGACGCGATGGAAATTAATTCCGGCACCGATTTGGCACGCGCATTTAGTAATTCTATACGCAATCCTTAGACAATTTATCCTTAGTGACACGTTGCCATAATATCCATGCCTCGGAGAGGAATTGCGATATATCTTTGCTACTTTCATTAACGTGTTCCCTAAAACGAACTATATCGCGTGAGTACCTATTCTCAGGTTCAAAAGTTGTTATCAAAATATCACGCAATTCCTCCCATGATTTCGTAGATACCAGCCAGCTATCAACCCACAACTTAGCGCGTCCTTTTAATAAGCTACCCACTTTCATTCTCACATCATAATCGCTCAAGTTGTAAGTTTCAACTGCAGTGGTCACATGCTTACACCACTCACGTATTTCTATATTAGAATCAGGATCGTAGGATGGCAAAAACACGTCATTAATTTTAATTTGAGAAACCGGAACCGACATACGATCCGTCATCTGTTCCATCATCTGCATCATACGAGCGAAAACTGGGTCGGCACACCGTTTACAGAAGAATTATCTAACACATCAGAATGACCGGCAGAAGGGGGATCTGATCCCACTTCTGATAACGGAGAATTATTATCGTGCAAGTTTTTAGAAAGCGTGACGTCAGCATTGCTGACGTCACCATTATTCGCGTCACTCATATTCAACAAATAACGAAATAAAACAACTATACACTTGAAATAAACTCTTTGTTACAATCGTTTTATAATCAATACTTTTCTTAACTTATAGATTCAACTAAGATCTTAAGTCTACCCTTATTTTCTATACAACAGTAAAAATAATTCGAATAGCAATATTTCAAAAAGCACTCACCAAACTACCGTTCTCAGCAGCTGCCACTTGAAAAGTGAGCCAACAACATGGTGGCCTCCCACCATGTTGCTTCTTTACAATCATTTTTAAACAATGGTTTTAATACGAATATTTCGTTATAGTTATTCGTGAAATAATTTTAAAACATTATTTAAACACTTATAAACGCAAATAATTTCATAAAATCACACGTGGTTTTAATCACTCATCGTTCAAAACAATCTCCAACGAACATTCAAAAAGCAACTATTAAAAATCAATTTAAAGAATTATTAATGATTAAATTGTGAATGTGTTTTGTAAATTAAAGATTTGATTTATAATTAATTTTGAGCTAAACTTATTAACTTAAAGTTAACTTTTTGAATGTTCGTAACTTCTAAGGAAGTAAATACAAATGTTAACAAACTCATTTTAAAAATTATTTGATTTAGGTTAAAAAATGAAGCTTACCTATTTCATTGGTAATAAAATAGGTTAAAATTAATTATCATTCTTAAATAGACTTTATGTAATCAAACTTAAAATCTAAAATAAAAGATGTTGACTGTTTTGCGTCGACATATATATATATATATATATATATATATGTAATAATTACATAACCTGTGCCAGCATTGTTTGTTCTATATCTATGTATTTGGATTAAGTCTTTTTTATTATGTGGTGTATTTGTGACTGTCACTAACTAATAGAAGAATGATAAAATTATGGAATAATATATTGGGAAGATATTGGCTTCTAGCATTAGCGTATAAGATCTGTCAGTCAGTTAGTATGTAACTTGTAGTAAATAAATTAATAAAAAACAAAAGTACACGTACTCATAAGGAAAAGGCCTGAATGTTAATGTCCGTTCATTTTATTTAAAATATTCTAGTTGAGTATCACTCATTTTCGGTAAGAGAATTTTTAGACAGTAGTACCAAAAATTTTGATGGTTTGTAGATGATTTCTTTAGAAGTTCCAAGATGTGTGGGTCGAAGTACATCTGAGTAAAGGTGAGCTCTGCGCGGGCGCAGCCGTGTGACGTGTCTCTTCTCACTTCTCTTCCTTTAGTGAACCGCGCACCGCCAAGCCGTATTGACGTGTTTGATTCGTTTGTCGCCTCTACGTTGACAAAAACATTTGAAAGTAATTATCACTAATTGGTGTTACATTTGAGCTAGTGTTTATTGTTTATTACCTTATGAAATAGCTAACAGTTTTAATAGTAAGTTGTTCTAAGCATTAGAAGGCAAACTTTTCGAAAGCTTGAGAAAAGTTTTCGTGCAAGGACGGTGTTTTGAAAGTTATCGTTGCAGGATATTAGTGGTTTTTGGTAAAATTGTATAACTCAGGAATTGCTTAGTACGGATACACTTGATTGGTAAGTACTATATAAGTATATTGGAGGTTTACAGCATTTTGTCAGATGAGGGTTCTCTTGGAATTTAGTTTTGTGAGACGGCATTGCATGCTGTTTCGCTCAATCGGAATGTCGTGAAGCGAATTCGCGAGTTACACAAAATGTTTTTTCGAGTGCATTTCGTGACTTACTTTAACAGATTAGCAACAAGCAATTAGTCTTTGGAAATGCGGAAATTTAGACAAAAACGTGCGCACAAGAAGACAATTTGCACTATCATTGTCAGTTTCTCTGCATTGAAAGAAGGAAGTGTTTGCTTCTACAATCATGTTAATCTTGAGAATTAATAGAATTAGTTTGTAATGCAGTTTTAAATGTTGTATTGAACTCGACGAAAATGTGTTGATGAGATGTTATTGTAATTCAGTAAAAGAAGCCACGTGAATAGCAAAGATTAAAGTTAATCCTGCTCATGATAATGTAGCCTAAAATAAGAAGATATTTTGCAAAACTTCAAAAAAATATATAGGTCTTCCTATCTACTTGAGACATCTTGGGGAAAGATATCCAGAAAGAAGTTTTTGAAGATGTTCCATACACCGTGCTACGAAACCGGAAATGATCTAATTTCTATTGTTTCGATTTTTAATCACAATCATCAGATTAGGACATTCCTACCCGAGTCACCGCGTCGTAATTGTTTACATTCATCTATTTATTTTTCATCTACTAAAATTAAGTGGGATCTAAAGGTATTAAATGATAGCTTGTATTTAAATGGGCAGCAAAAAGTACCTACTGTAGGGAAGAAATCACTATCAACAATACAAATTATTTTTGAATAGCTGAAATAAATAATGTAAAGAGAATGTCGACGAAGCATTATGTCTTTATTGCCACCAGAGAACCTAAACCTAACCGACCTTTAGGTTTGCTGCAGAAATATCTGCCGTTCATTTAATTATTATCCTTAAATAATTATTGTACCTACTTTTTGAATTATACCTGTAGGTCATAGTTATGTATTAGTATTATTTAACTACATATCATAATTTTGTTACTTACCCACATGATTATATTCATATTTTGTTTATTGATAAATTAAAGAAACAATATACGTAATAAAAACGATTGAATGAGAAGAGACAGGACAGGTCGGTAAGGGGAGAGTACACACTTCATTCCCACAGCCGCTGGGCGCACTCGACTGGCCACGTTACCCCTCTCTCACAGAAGATACCTTGAAATGTACCGCATTTCCCACTTTATCGTATTTTCCTAATGTACGTACGTATTTCGGTAGTTCGATATGCCAGAGCCCATTTCCATTCCATCCTCTCCCTCCCCATTTTCCCAATCCATTCCTTAATCTGCAAAGGTAGGCAGCGCATCCTGGGGCGTGCCAACGTTTGTCATTCTGGACTGAAGTTGGTATGTATCGCGGATGTCCATGGGCTACAGTATCCACATACCATCAGGTGGATTGTATGCTTGTCTACCACCTTTTTACTATAAAAAGGTGTATATCCTCAGTGTGCTATTGGTTTCAAGCTTACATTGCATTTGTCACATATATGAAACATTATATTTAATACAGCAACGTGAATACAAATAGTTTATAGAAAGAAAATATAAGAAATAAATTGAAACGCACATGTATGGACAGTTCATTAGTTTTTTTTAAATTTAATTGAAGTAATTTTAAGTAAACTTTTAGAACGAATATTCTAAGAATGTTTCTAAAACATTCTTAAGTATAATCGTAACATTGGACTCAGTCACCGTTTCTGAGAGGTTTGATGTCTTGAAAACTGTGAAATCGTAATGGCACGGCAATGAGCATTTGTGAAATTTTAATGTAATGTTCTCAGACATTTAGCACAATGTGCGTTTAAATTCTTTACTGAATTACCGAAGTGCAAGCAATGTGTAGGTATGTTCAAGTGCGAAAAAACGAACTGTATTCTTGCACGCAAAATTACTCTAGTCGACGTTTCGAGTTACGTTTCCCGATTGTTGTTTAGATATCTGCCTTTCCCGATTGTTGTTTACATATCTGCCTGCAGTTTAAGACTTTAAACAAACATTTGTTTATAGTCAAATGATCTGATGGGGATCTATGCAGTTTACGTTCTTTAGTTATTAAAGTGGTGATAGCCTAGTGTCCAATCTCGACTCACATTCGTCCGATCATGAGTTCAAATTCCGGCCCATACTTTTTAAGGACAGGTTTTTCAATTATTATTATTCAATAAAAGAGCGGTTACAGCCTAGAGGTATTTACACTCCACTCAAGTTCGTATAATTGTGAGTTCCAATCCTCGGCTCGTACTTAAGTTTCTACTTAAGTACGGATTTTTGAAAATTATCACTTTCTCGGCGGTGAGAGGAAAACATGGTGAGGAAAGCCCCATACTCGAGAAATAAAACAGAAACCTGGAGCAAGTGCATCCATCAATCCGCACTGGATAGATTACGGCCCAAAACCCCTGATATACCAGGGGATGCCTGTACCCAGCAATGGGACATTAAAGGCTGATTTATATTCAACAATAGTTAATTGAAGTATTTAAATTTCAGCCCACGCAGGTTCTAGCTCCTTATAATGTTTTCATTGGTGAACGTTACTAAAAATCAGCTAGTGATTACTAAAAAATCTGTACTCATGTTAAAATTCATTGGTTCTGGCTGAGAGTCGAACTCACGACTTCATCAATGTGAATCGAGAATAGATACCGTTGATGTGTTGATTTTGCAGTTTAATTTGCTGATTTCAAATTCTTGAAACTGTCGTGTATTCTAGCTCTTAAGCATGACGAGGTTTCTCTCCATTTTCATGCCATTTACAGGAACTTAATGGCACTATTAACAGGTAATAAAAGTGATATTTACTGCCGTTTCGTTTCTTTCATCGAGCGGAATTTATTTGTGTTATAATTTAATCGACTGAATGTAATGTCGTTAATTATTTCTGCGGTTTTCTCGTCGTCAAATATAATGAGCAGTGTCGTGTTAGGAACATAAGTTCTATATTTGCGTTTGCTCCCATATAAAATATAAATACATATAGTAGATACATGTAAAAAACACGTTAATATTAGTTCGGCTATGATGTATCCGAATTTTTAAAGTTCTATATTAGGTACCATACACATTTTTGTATTACCTTTAAATAATACCTCACAAACTTAATATAAAAATATAATTTAATAATTATACAGATTATTGTTTTGAAGCACGTAACCGTCCTGTTGCCGGCTCTTTTTAATGTCCACTGCTGTACATGGAGTACAGGTACATGTAAGGGGGTACATGTACACTGTTGTAGGGAGAGAGTGCATGCTGCATTCCTACAGCCGCTGGGCGCACTCGACTGGCCACGTTACCCCTCTCTCACACAAGACTACCTTGAAATGTACTGCATTTCCTACGTTATCGTATTTCCCCAATGTACGTACGTGTTTCGATACTGAGTGAGATATGCCAGATTTCCATCCCATCCCTCCCCATTTTCCCAATTCATTCCTTAATCTGCAAAGGTAGGCAGCGCATCTGAGGGCGTGCCAACGTTTGTCATTGTGAACTGATGTTGGTATGTATCGCGGATGTCTATGGACGACAGTATCCACTTACCATCAGGTGGACTGTATGCTCGTCAGCTGCCTTTTTTTATAAAAAAAACATGGCGTAAGATGTTATATGCATTTGGGATACAAGAGTGTGCTTGTGTTTTTTGTATACAATATTGTAACTATTTAACTGCTGGGCCGATTTTTATTTATTAACAATACTCGTTCCAGTTTTGTCCCTTTCGAACTTTTTGCTACTAAATTTTTACAACTGGCCGTTAATGGAAAACCGAAATTCAATTTTCCTCCATAATCTTTGATTCGATTGCTTTTTTATTCATTCTGCTGTCTAATTTTTGCTCCATAAAGACGTGACGCCTATATGAATGATTATCTCGTGACACGCACGGTTTCACATACTCGTATCATTGATATTCTGCTGTATACATAACAATAAATTTATAAAAAAATCACCTTATTAGGGTTAGTAGTCTTTAATGGTCCGTCTTACAAAGTTTATTTTACTTAAATAAAATACATTCAGGAGTGCCATTCATTTGTTACAGTATTTTTTTTTATTTATATCAAAATCAATCACATATTAATTGCTTAAGTGAGGACTGGTCGCGTTCATTTCTTGGAACCCCCATACCATCTGAGTTAACGTCGCATTTATAAAATCATTTTCATGATTTTTACGAGATCTTAATGTCAGAAAAAACGATAAATAGATAGATAGATAGACTCTATTTGTACTTTTCGTGTTATGTACTTAAATTGTCTTTTTGTAACATGTGTTGGTATAAATGTACACCAACACATGTTACAAAAAGACAATTTAAGTACATAACACGAAAAGTACAACAGGCGACCTTATCGTCAAAACGCCTTCCAGACAACCTTGGGTGGTAAGGAGAAAACAGATACCATTATGAACGTTCTTACCTGGCGTTAAAATAATACTAAAGTTCAAAATTAAAAGTTAATCAAAGTCAATGTTAAAAGATAAACTAAGACTTACTTCATTTAAAAGCTACTTAATTAAAGCAAGTTATCTTTACAAAATTATTTTTTTGTACAGCCATAGTCAGAGTTTAACTGGCTATTGTTTATGTTTTATAAATCGAATACAATGGAATTAATTAATCACAATAACAAAGGGGAAATGCCTCTGTTTGTTTACAAAAAATATTTAACATTGTTTGTTTGTTTTGTTATTTCTGTTAAATTGTTATCATAATTTTGCGCATATTTTCAACTACCTATTACTATTTCTGTGATGAGGTGAATGGCGTACAGTGCTTTTGAAATTTGATAAAGTAGTGGCCGTATGCAGGTATCTACACATATAAAGATTGTTTTTAATTGACTGGAAAATTGGAGGAGCATTAACAACACTAGCGATCGGCCGTGACGTCACGGGCGCTAGGGTAGGTTTAACCTAGATAAGTAATTAGTTAAATGGTGAGCTCGGCTTATTTGTTTATATGATGTGCTTAGATGAAAGTAACTATAATGAGGAAACCAGAGTGCCTAAATATATATCGAATGTAACCTCCCCTAATTTCTGAGTGAGTTTTATAATGCTATATAAGTTTTATATGGACGTTTCTCATATAAACCATGACAGATTCTCATACAAAAGACATCGACGACATCCAAAAAAGCAAGTGCGTTAACAACTAACAAGTTGGATGACAATTATAAATATTAGCAATGTTTATTAACCTTTTCTTCTTAACCGTTTATTAAAGTTTCTTCATACTCTGATATTAGTTAACACTGGACGATCTCAAGTTCGATGGGGCCATTAGCAATTTCCAACGCTTTCCGTTTCGATATTGCACTTGTACAGGTTTATGGTGATACGTAGTTGAATTTTCATGTTAGATATAAGACATTTTTTTTTATACATCTATACAACATTTTTTTATACAAGTATACGTATATTTTGGCAAACATTCTATTTTACAGAAAATGTTTGTCTAATATTGGCCATAACTTCTTGATTAGCTATATGGACTAGTTTAGTTAAAGTAGGAGAAAATAGAAACAATCAAGTCTTCAAAATTTTTGATACTTTTGTGAAAGTTTTAGACAAGGATTAAATTAATAACTATGAATTTTATTTTGTTAAATTAAGCGTAAAGCAATTACCTGCCCAGTTTCAGTTATCTTCTCGCGTGAGTAAAGTCTAAATTTAATTATCTGCATGTGTGTACGTGTGAATGTTACAAGTTCAATACGGCCAGTGCAGCGTGAGAAAGTGGTGGACTCGGCGAAACTTCTTTTAATGTGCTAGGCCGCTTTCCAGCCAGAATTTGAGAGAGATTGTTTTCGATTGTCTAGCGGAATCTCGTAATTCTGTTACGACGACATTCTTACTTATAAATTCAGGGATGTGCTTATAATGGACTATCTTATTTTGTTGAGGATTATAAAGCGACTACCATACGCCCTGAGGAACTACTGTCCGCCGCCAGTGTTCGTTTTATAGCCGTACCTTGCACATTGTCATGTCCACGAGGAAGCCTGCATCTTGCAGTGGATACTAAAAGGGCTGATTACGGTTCTAACTTACTAGGGTTATTGAGGTTGCTCTGAGTAAAAGATTAACTTATCTGCAATAATTATATTTCTGGTACTGGGATTGATTATAAGAATGACATAGAGGTGAATGGCGACTGTAACAATGATTTAGAACAGAGAGCAAACTTAGTAGTTTAAACTGCGGGTCGCATAATAACGCTTAACTGTAAAATAGGTTGACCATACAAAACAATGTGCCATTTTGCGTACACTGTGTCTACACTGTCAGTACAATATATATGATTCATATGGGTCACCTGTGCTTTTTGTTTATATGATTTTATCATATTCAACGATAAAAAAGTTTTGTCAGGATTTTATTCTGACATTTGTGGTTTATGCTAATGAAAACTATATCGTTTTTTAATTAGGTTAGTTGCATATTTGGAAAACGAGTTTTTGTTTTTTGGAACGCAATGCTTGTAAAAATGTGGAGCTATTACCATTATGTGTATTATTTATAATAACAAACAAGTTTGACAAACAATTTTTTATATATTTAAAATTGTTAATTGAACGATTATAGAATATTAAAAATATCATTTAAACTCGTTTTAATTTACTCGAGACTATAGATTTATGAGAGACGGACAGACTCATGATTCCTGTTACACTATCTTTATTTTAAATGTATCCATCCTACCTGTCTTATTCCTTTCTGCATTACAAAGGAATTATCATAACTCCATAAATGATTGTCGACAGACGACCACCCATACAATACTGACAAAGTTTCTACGCTATACTTGTTTTTCTCCTAACATAATTTCATTGTAATCTACTCGAAAACAAAACGTCATAACTTCCATATTATTCAAGCGACTTTCGACTTAATTCTGTTGAAATTGTTACTTGTGTCCGCTTGATGGAATGCCATTTGTACACTAGCTTTACAACTGGACATTGTCAGGACAATAAATAAAAATGTTGTATTGTAAGTTATCTATAATGGCATATTTTTCTATTCTTTATAACTGATCAGATGAAGATATTACATACCAATGGCATGTATTGGTTTTGAAATTGGGTAAACCGTAGTGGCGGTTATGTAAGTAATACTTGTTCAAATATTGTTTTTAACCGACTGGAAAATGTCAGCAGCAAAAACAATATTAGTGATTGCTCGCGGTAAACCCACGTTAGCATAAATAAGTGGTAGTTAAATGGTAAGCTATGCTTATCTGCTTGAATTTAATACACATACGAAAATCTAACTTTTGTCAGTCAATCATCGCTTGACTCAACAGTGCTAAAGCGAATAATAATTGAAGGTCATATAGCTTTATAAGTTTTTTAATAGATTACCACCAGGTGAATTGGCTGTTCGTCTGCCTTCTTTTTATAAAAAATAAATAAATGTGAAAATTGGTCGAAATCAACGTGGCGAAAATCAACGAAGCGCTAACAAATTTAACAATGTGGCAGTTCGTATTAAACGGATTTAATATATTAATAGTTTTATCTTGGTCAATGCAGGGTAAGCGGAGGGGAAAGGGGACGGGGAAGAGGCGGGCAGCAGTTAGTAGTGTATAAATCTTATAATAGTCTCAGTTCATATAGATGTACGTTTACATATTATTTATATTATTACATATTGTTTAATTGCTTTAAAGTTATATTAACAATCACTGCGGCAATTGTGTTAATTGTCGCCGGACGCGCTCGACTCGACCCACGTTACCCCTCTCTCACAGAAAACTCCCTTGAAATTCACTGCAGGGTGAGAATGCACGCAGCAATCCTACAGCCGCTGGGCGCACCTTGAAATGTACTGCATTTCCTACTTTAACATATTCCCCAATGTATGTATGTGTTTCGGTAGTGAGTGAGATATGCCAGAGCCCATTCCCATCCTATCCCTTCTCACATCCCCCACTCTTTCTCCAAATCTATTCTTTCATCAACAAAGGTAGACAGCGCATCCGGGGGCGTACCAAAGTTTGTCATTTTGGACTAATGTTGGCATGTATCGCGAATGTATATGGGCGACAGTATCCACTTACCACCAGGTGAGCTGAATGCTCGTTTGCCACCTTCTTTCAATAAAAAAAAACTGTATTTTCCACCCCATCCCATCCAATTCTATCCCTCCCCATTTTCCCAACTCTTACTCTAAATATGTTCCTACATCTCCAAAGATAGAGCACTCTCTCTGATGCACAGATGCACTCATCTGGGGGCGCTCTAAAGTTTCTCATTTTGGACTAATGTTAGCATGTATCGTGGATATTCGTGGGTTACAGTATCCACTTACCATCAGGTGGATACTACAGTATCCACTTACCATCAGGTGGATACTGTAGTATCCACCTGATGGTAAGTGGATACTACAGTATCCACTTACCATCAGGTGGATACTACAGTATCCACTTACCATCAGGTGGATACTACAGTATCCACTTACCATCAGGTGGACTGTATAAACGTGTGCCGCCTTCTTCCATAAAAAAAAACATTCCACTATTGTCGTACCACCCGACAGTCCCATTTTGTTAGTTCTAATAATGCGAGTACGAACAGAGATTGTTACTTTGTTTATGTAAGAGTTGAACTCAAAAACTAACGGACCGATTTTTATAATTATTTTTCTTTTCGGAAGCTTTAGTAAAGCAAATGGTCATAGATTATGTTTGAATTTTCATCTGAGTGAAGATGAACGTCTTTTACTAAAAAAAAAAACGCTATCAAAAAAAATAACTAAAACTTGTCGCTACTCAAATATAATACAGTATTATATTAAGATGACATATGTAATTCTAAGCGCTTTTTTATGTTAACAATAAAAAAATAGAGCCCAGCACCAGCGAGAATAAGTTTAGTCCAAGAATATCGGCACGCATATGGACATACATATTCAAGGTCAGTCGCCCAAAAATTACAAGCTGTCATCATTTTGATAGCAATTTCTATAAAAATAGTTAATCTTGTAGCTTCCGAAATAATATTTATAAACAAACTTATTGTAACTAACTTATTACTAACTTACAAGTATTCCATTCCTTAATCTGCAAAGGTGAGCAACGCATCCGGGGGCGTGCCAACGTTTGTCATTCTGGACTGATGTTGGCATGTATCACAGATGTCTATGGACGACAGTATCCACTTACCATCAGGTGGACAGTATGCTCGTCTGCCGCCTTTTTTTATAAAAAAAATATATAAAATTGGTGTATGCTAGGTACATATCCTTAGACAGGTATGTTGGTTACTTTTCTTACGTATATTGTCTAAATTCTGCTATATTGGTATGTACTTTATAAATAAAACTGTAAGTAATAAATAATTTAACATTGCTCACATACACCTTTTATGTTAATTTGTGGATGACATCAATCAAGGAAGTTGCAGTGCAACTCACAAAATTATGACATGAAGCGAGCCACCTTGTTGTAGGCGTCTTAACAATAGAATTTCCTGTCACCGACACAACACCTATTGCTTATCTTAGTTAAGTTACGAGTTACGTAAGGTTACTTAATTCCGTATTCACACTTATGACACTCAGTGTGCGGCAAACGACCTATGTTCATTGCAGTGCTTTCATTCATTCAGTGGCAGCGGTATAGTATTGGTCAACTCCTTTGCAGCTTATTACTACAAACTCCTCACTGGGGTTTAATTGATATGGGGCAGCACTATTATACCAATTGAATTTACCAACCAAATTCCTAAAACCCTAATCTTTTATATAACGCATTTAGATATGATCGTGCAGACTTTCTACTTGATTAAACGCCGATGTTAACAATTTATTTCCTTATCGGTGGAGGCATTTGAAAGTGGTCGATGCTTCATAATAATTGACGTATCTACTATCTGTTGATTGCTTGAGATGGTTATGTAATACTTATTCTATGGTATTAAAGATTCTGTCCATTGCGGTCAATGTAAGGTACTCTGCTGCCAGTGACCTGTATGTTTGTCGATCAATCCCTAACAAGTTCGACTTCCTCTTTTGTTATACTGTGTCTACATCCGTTGTTCTTGTTTCATATAAAACTCTAGTTAAATTATTCAATAGTGTTATGGGATGAGTGTTATACAAAAATATATTTTATACAATAAGTATTCAAAAATTTAATAGTTATCAAATATTTCTAGATTTTCAATGATATTACTGCGATCTACATTTAAGCTGCAATTTCATATATACGACTATTATTTACATGAATATTGACAATAACGTTATGTTTACGAAACTCAGCCTAATAAATGTATAAATAAACCCTGACGAATTTATACGTTGACACAAGACCCTGTCGATAGTCGATGAACACGATAGAAACAGGCAACCACTACTAGAAGGGGTGATTGCTCGGTCACGCTAAATATAGAAACCCGTATGGAGTCCCATGGAGAACCACGGATGTAGTAAAGTTTTGTTGTAATATAATAAAATAAAAGTATTTACAATTAAACATTTTTATTTTAAACTTAGCCCGATTAGCCCTGTTCATAATAACCCTGAGTGCTCTGCAAATTTCAATTCCCGGTCGGACATTCATTTGTTTAAAGACAAATGCTTGTTCAGGTCTGGTTGGGTGTCCGTCTTTGTGTGTGTCTCTGGACCCACGACTCGATTGCTTTTTGATTCGTTCTGCTGTCTAATTTTCGATCTGTAAAGACGTGTCATTATACTTCTGTAAAGCCTTGTGTATCTGTATGTATGTAAATATCTCATAAAACGCTTGTAATTCGCGCATGTTGCTATAATTCGGCTGCATAACAATATATTTGTAAAAAACACCTTACAGCGGTAAGTAGTTTTTAATGGTCCGTTTTTACATACACAGTTTGTTTTTATAAAATCAGTTTCTTAAATGCCTTTCATTTGTTCCAGTGTTTTTTTACTTTTTTTTAAATCAATTTTACTCATAAATAAGTTGCTGGAGTGAAAACTGGATGTCATTTATTTACTAAGTCTGAGCTAAAGTCGCATCTGGTCAGATTCCTAGTAATTAAAGATAGGCGTTTGTCATTATTTTCTAGATAAGAAAAATACCCAGATATTATCCTCATACATAATATTCCCATAAATTGTGTGGATATATAAAATGTAAATTATATGTAAAATGACATAAATACTCAGAAAGGTTAACTGGATAATGAGAAGCACCTCTATGCTAATAACACATTTTCAAACGCTTCAACTTTTGGTATCTTTAAAAATACATATTACTTCCTTAACGTAGTAATAGTGAACTTATATCTTTCTTTAATTCTATATATTTATACGTATAACATTAGAGTTAATTACTGTTATCATACTCGTAAGCGTTGCTTACTCGTTGTTAACTTTATAATAGAGTACAGTTTGCCTACCCACTTATTATTCTTTCCCCGATTACAGCTATAAAGGAAGGGATAATATTCCTTTCCTGTTTCTTCAAGTTTCGTCGTTACGAAATATTACGCAATTATGTTCATCCGTTGTTATTACTTAACTGTATTTACGTATTTCTTGTTGATAATCTTATGCAATAGTCGCTGGCAGACAGACTGACAAGCTGATAGCTGACCATCATTTATGAACATGGACGGGTCTTAAACACATTATAATGCTTAAGAAATCCCACGTCAAAATACAGTCATCTTATTGAGTAGAAAAGTCAGAAGCCAGTGAAAACCAAATTTATTTGTTAAAACACTCTTCTTTTTAATTTCTTGTTAACTTTTTGTGTTTTACAAATTATAATACTCCACAACACAAATATTCATTATTCATTTACAATAGAAACATAATTATTCTTACCTCAGTTATGTTATAAATCGCGATTATTTGAATCGCTAGCCGCTCATGATCATGCATGTAATGTACATCATTACATATATCTATTTTCATGTTATTATTATTCAATTTATTAATCACATATCTCGTCTCACATTTCGTTTAATTTATTACTATTAATTATTTTTTTTATAGACTAGTGGGCGGACGAGCAAGCGGCCCCACGTGATGGTAAGTGTTACCGCCGCCCATGGACACCTGCAACACCGGGGGGTATGCGAGCGCGCCGCCGACCTTGCTAAATCCTATACACAGCCCCTCTGAAGAACCCCATGTCGTAGCTCAATGTAAAGACCTCTTGAGGCAGTTCGTTCCACAGCCTACGGGTTCACTGTATAAAATAATTTACACTATCTTTAATTATAAATAAATATTTTACGTTATTTTAATATACGTTTTTATTTATTTTACGTTCAATACACATATAATTATTCAAATGATCCTTGACAGCAATCACCAAGCGGTGTAACTACGAGAAAAATAAATAACTCGTGATCACACTGGTGTGACAAAACGGTGTGTCCACGAGTCAGGTCCGGTATAAAAGAGGTTCTACAGACTTCTTCGGGTTGAAATTCCTATGCTCTTCAATTTAATCCTAAAACTTTTGAATATATTTCTTTCTGTTATGCTTGATATCATACAAGGATTTTTTATTTCTTTTTAATGTATTAAGGGTGTAGATCGTGAAAATCACCGAAAAGAGTGTTACGATTTTTCATATTTAACCTATTTACATATGATTGATATCAATGATAATTTGTATATATTACAATCAAAGACCAATAAGTATGTTCATGCTTATATTAAACTCTTAAACCTAATAGTTGTTATATAATAAACGTCAACAAACGCACAAAATTGAGTAAAAATGCAAAAACATGACTTCGTATTTTTCAGATTTAACCCCATAAATCAACACAAATTGATAAAAAGAAACACTTTTTGAACACTGAAGAAACCAATAAGTATAGCTGTATACTTCTTTTTATACCTTTACAAACAAAGACTTCCTCTTTTAAAGCCCTAAAATCTAGATATATTTTAAGGTAAATTTTTCATACACAAATGTATGGGATAAAACGTTCGTTTCATTCGTGCAATCTCGGTGGTCTGCAGCGGCAGTTCCTTTCTGTAAGTGAACGCGACACCACGCTTGTCGGCTGCAGACAGCAGAATTACGTATTGTGAATTTGTGTTTTTTGTAAAAAACTGTAAGTATAACATTTTTATAATTAATTTATTTTCAGTTAGTAGAAAGTATCGATATAATGAATGTCTGAAAGAAAACCATGATGGAACTAGATATAAATCGTAAAAAATACAATATCTACACTAATAGGTATTATAAAGAGGAAAGATTTGGATTTTTGTATGTAACGAATAAACTCAAAAAGTACTGGACTGATTTTAATAATTCTTTTATCATTCGAAAGCTACATTATCACTGAGTAACATAGGCTATTTTTTTCGCAGGACTGATTGAATTTGAGTGGCATGCCAGGGAAAAGAAAGTTTTGTACGCATTATAAAAATATGAAAGCCAAAAGATCTCGGAATAAAATGTAAGTTCCTCCCTACTTATTTATTATCGCATTTGAACAGGGTACATTACAAAGCTAATACAATATGTCATATGATTTAGATCGCCCGATTCAGACATATACCTACAATAACATGTAAATATTGGTTTGTATTATCTATATCTATACTGATAAATAAAATTGAAGTATCTGTATGTAATATCAAAATAATAGGATTTTTAAAAAAAAAAAAGGCGATACGGAGTTCGCCGAGTCGGCTAGTATTGTCTAAATATCAAATTGTGGAAGTAGGTAGGCGACAGCGCAACTTTGTCGACATACCTATACCGCCAAACAGACGCGAGGCGCCTAGCGTCTGGCTTAGGGTTGTACAAAATAAATAAAAAGTGGATAATATTGATGAATAATATTTCCAGTATTGAAAATAAAGAAAACCTTGGGGCCGAGACTCTGAGCAACAATGCTACGCGCTGTATAGAGGTAAGTTGTTATACGTAATTCTTGTAGACTTGTTACATAAATAAACAAACTACTTAGTTAGTGATGGGCGAAGACAAAATCTCAATACCTACCTATAGATTTTTCTTGCAATATTTATTATTTTCATCGAGAGACAAACACCTTAGTACCGAAATACTTCTCAATTACTTTCTCAAAAGAAAATTTACGTTCAAATAGGTGACGTCATAAAAAAACAATACCTAATGCGTAAAGAAATTATAATTTCTATTCATCAGGAACCTAATATTGTATTAATTCTTTTGCATTTTTTTAAATTTTTAATTATTTTTTATAAAAAAAATCAAGCCATTATCTTTCTTTACAGGAACTAGTTATTGAAAACGACCAAGAGGGAAAGGTGGATGAAATGGAAGTTGGGCGTAGAGTTGTAGACGTTTCTTTTTTTTTTAAAGCTCTTCAGGCCATAGGGGACCACGGTCCAATGGATTGTAAGTTAAGTTACCTCAGTATAATAGGTGAAGTAAAAGTTGGTCTGGACTCAAAACTCATCATGAAATGTAGTATGTGTAGTATGAAATTTACTGTGTGTTTGATTGAAAAGAAAGAAGATAGAATGGAAGTGAATCATCAAATTGTATCTGGTATCATATCATCTGGTGGGAGCTACTATCAGTTAAAAACATTAACTGCCGCAGTAGCCCTACCAATCATGTCACCTTCATTATACAATGAAATTAATAATACGGTTTGCGATTGGTGGGAAAAGACAGCAGCACATTCCATGGCAGAAGCTGTCAAGGAAGAAGCGGAGTACGCAGTGTCTATAGGTAGTGTTGATAAAAATGGTACACCATTAATATCTGTTGCTGTTGACGGTTGTTGGAGCAAGAAATCTTATGGTAAGAATTTTTCCGCCTTGTCCGGCGCAGCTGCGATAATTGGCATTAAAACTAATAAAGTATTGTTTTTTGGAGTTAAAAATAAATACTGCGTAGTTTGTGCACGAGCCGCAAAGAACGACAGTCAGCCCTCGGAACACCGTTGTTTCAAGAATTATTCGGGATCATCTACCGGTATGGAATCGACCATAATAGTTGAGGGGTTTAAACGTTCCATTGTTGATCACGGTGTAATTTATAATAAATTTGTAGCAGACGGCGATTCCAGTACTTATAAAAAAATATTAGATTCGCGACCGTACGGTAATTTAACAGTAGAGAAAATTGAATGCAAAAATCATCTTTTACGAAACTACTGCAATAGCTTGGAGAAACTGTCGAAAGACACTAAGTATCCTTGCGAATTGCGGAAATTCCTAAAAGAAAGGTATTTGCGTTTAAGAACGGGTGTAAAATGCGCTATTAAATATTGGGGCGATCAAAATCAGTCACTCGAAGAAAAAATAAAAAATCTTAGTGAAGATATCCTAAATGGTCCACAACACGTATTTGGTAATCACCAATATTGCAAGGAGTATTTCTGTAGACCTGATACTCGTCGAATAGAACCTGTTGGGTTGCTTCCAGCAATTGTTGGATGCGGATTAATGGACGCGGTACACATTTTAAGTAAAAGACTGTCATATCATTCTAGAAGTTTAATTCATAATTGTACAAGTAATATAGTTGAAAGTTTTAACGCAGTGATTGCCAAATTAGTAGGGGGTAAGCGTGTAAATTATTCTTCCCGTGGTTCTTATGCGGGCCGATGCGCAGCTGCTGTTGTGTCTTTTAATACAGGATCGATTCATAGTAAAACTCATGAAGTAATATTTAAATCTAGTCCTAATCCTTTGATCGCGAAAGTGGAAAATTGTAATCGTAGAATCCGTTTAATTGCTAAACCTAAATTAAGATTGAAAAAGAGCCACAGCGCTGTATCGAAAGACGCTCACTATGGACCAAACTGCGAAAAACCTGATCTGAGTCCAGAATTATATGAGAAAGCCAAGTCATCTTTTTTAGCCGATTTAAAGTTGTCTTGTGCTGAAAGAGAGGAGCTTGAAAGGTCGACCCATTTGCAAAGAAGTAGTTCTGAGTGGATGAGTACAAGGAGAAAATTACTAACCTCATCATCGTTCGGGGAAGTTTGTAAAAAACGAGAGAGCACAAGTTGTGCTGTTCTTGTTCGTAAAATCGTTTATGGTAGTAATATCTCCAGTTTGCCTGCTGTACGGTACGGTATCGAAAACGAAGAAACAGCAATTAAACAGTTAGAAATTCAAGAGAATATTAGTATACAAGGTTGCGGTTTGTTCGTCGACGATCAATATGAATTTCTTGGTACTACACCAGATGGCATTTATGCAAACGGTTTAATTGAAATTAAGTGCCCACATTCTTTAGCTGGCATGACTCTTGATGAAGCAATGGCCAAACATACCTTTTGGGTTAAGGACAAGGCTTCCAAGGGTTATGTCATAAATAAAAATCATAACTGGTATTTCCAAATTCAGGGACAGGTACATATTACTAAAAGAAACGTTTGCATGCTTGGCATCTGGTTTGGTGCTACTGTACCTATGAAAGTTTATATTATAGAAAAGGACGACAAATTTTGGGAGGAGAAAATGGAGATGAAATTAGTTAGGTTTTATTACGATTGCCTACTTCCAGAATTAGTTGATCCTCGGCAGTCACGAAGCATGCCCATTCGTGACGCGCCCAGTATCATAGAGGCTATGAAAGAGAGGAAAGAAAGAGCTTTACGTGTTATAAAAGAGAAGAACGCCTAATGATTTTGAAAGATACAGGTAACTTAACTACCCAGCCAGTCGATTCACGTAAACACGCCAGTCCAAAAGTCGTTTTAACTTAGGAACTTAGAAATCGCCTTTTGGTTTTCTGTTTTAAACGCACTTACTTATCTAGTCTTGGATTGTCATAAATCTTCCAATAGCTCAATTACTATACAATTTCTGAGTTACCTGGTGTAAAGAATCATAAAAATTGGTTCAAAAATACAGCGAATTGAGAATTCTCCTTTTTTTAAGTCGGTTAAAAGGGCTAAATTTGCAAAAAACGAAGTGACGTCACTGCGCTACGGTTTTTATTACTTACGTGAATCGGGCAGCTGGTAACGTTTTCATTCTGATAGGTTTTGTGATAGCCATTGATTTTATCATCAAATTAGCAGAAATCAGAACTTGATCCGTAATCGAATGAAAAACCATTAGAATTTTGAACTCATATTTCGTTATTGTTTAATTACATACTTTTAATTAGTATATTAATAATTTACAAACTTCTGTTAAAATTAGTAAATAAATGAATTATTTACTAATTTTTGTACAACCCTAGCACGCTTTTGAGATAGCGAGTAATGGCGACTCATATTTGTTATTGTGTAGTAAATAAATCATTTTTATACTTGTGTTTCATTTATTGACATTTTTTTTAAAACCCTAGGATTTTTTTTAGATATCGACGAGGTGATCGTAAACAAAAAGTAAGTATTTGAGTTTACGCAATAGGCACATTTCCTTGCGTAGAGATAAACACACTTCCTACTGAATTTGCAATTATTTTATTGAATGAATATTTTACGAATTAGAATAAATTTTGGTAGTGAAATTACAAATAAATAAATAGTTGGAATTTTAGGTAAGTAGAATACAAAAATGTCAGATGTCAAATGATAGAAAAACATAAAAATTGTGTCTCAACTACTCTTATTAATCTATTAAAAAGAATCAACAGCTAGTTTCCAAAAATTCAACGTTATTGTTATGCTGTAAATATTCAAGTTCAATAACAATTTCTCAACGTGGAACGTTTGTTGCAAAACATTTTGAAAATCGCGCTCTCTAGGTCATTCATCCGCCCCGTCGGATGTTACATTAAACTTTGGCGCTGCGGTCGCTCGAAATCGAGATCTCAGGCCAACAATCTACACCCTTAAGTGAATTTGAAAATAGAATTAAATGAGCAACAAAAATTCTGAACGAACAGCAAATTGATGGTAGAGGGAATAGAAAAAAATAATAAATTGGAAAAGATTAAATATTAATATTCCTATAAATTCCTATGCCACGACATGGAGCTCTTTAAAAGAGTTGTGAACAGGATTCTGCAGGGGTCGGCAGCGCACCCGCATGTCCCCTAATGTTGCATGTATCCATGGACGGCGGTGACCACTTACATCATATGGCCCGCTCACTCGTGTGCCATATCTTCCAGAAAAATGTTTTTTTTTTCCAAAATATATGCTGTATATTTTTATTAAAATACCTACTTTTAAAAATATCTAAAGGGTGTCAAGGATCATGCCGATTTACCTATCTAGATGACTTTGTAATGAACTTCTAATGAAGTTGTTTAGATACTTTTAAATGTTTTATACGCTGTAGATCCGAAGTGTGATCTGTATCAACTGGCACTTGTGTACCCTGAAAACTGATTTGAATTCAGTTCGCCGAATATGAGGATAGAGTGTGGAAGACCTGGGTTAGTGGTCTTACAAATTGGCAATATGTAAGGATACCCAGATGATATCATCAGGTAGACGGAAGCTTCCGCGCTCATCTACATGTTTTAATGGACGCGAGCGAAAAGGCTTACGGAGCAGTAGCCTACTGAGTTTTTTATTTCGAGAACGGCAGTGCTAGTACTGCGCTCGTACCTGGTGTTGCAGGTGTCCATGGGCGGCGGTAACACTTACCATCACGTGAGACCGCTTGCTCGTCCGCCCTCTTCTCTATAAAAAAAAAAGCAAATTCCGCATGACCCCAGTGCGGTGTTCCTGTTCCTGAAAACGTGTTTCCGTGCCGCGCTTGGAAGTCTAAGCGGCATTGATTAGGGTACGCTTGGCCTGCATGATCGAGGAGGAACATCGAATCTAGCCCGAGAGACGAGTTTTTTGGTCGGATTCTATTGCAGTTCTCTCATGGGTACGGACAGACGCCACTCTTTTCAAACCTTTTGTCACTCACCGCATAGCGGAAATCAACTACAAAACCAAGCGCGAGGAGTGGAAGTGGCTACCGACCACCGAGTATGTAAACTACGAACTATCCAGGGACCTCAACGGTCTCCATAATGACATTCGATGGTTCGTCGGTTCAAGCCGCCCAATCCGCCGGCAAAGATCAGTAGGTAATAAACACAGCGTGATAATTCATCACTTTATCAGTTAGTGGGGTGACGGGTCCTCGAGTGGAGGCCACTTACCGGGAAGCGCACTGTGAGACGCCTTCCGACCACGAGGACAGACGACGTAAAGAAGTTCGCCGGTGGTGGTTGGATGAGAAGAGCTGATTATCGTGTGTGGCGGCGAGCTTTGGGAGCGATATGCAGCAGTAGAGAGCGATAGGTAGGCTGATGGTATGGATTAAAGCAATCCTCTTCTTGTTTGTAAATGGTATAAGCGGTTGGCAACGGAAGTTCGCGCGCAGCTAGCATACTAATCTGTTATGACGGGAACGCGCATCCGTGGAACAGGGATTTATTCTTTCTGTACAACTCTATAAATAAATTAAAAGTATTCTGTATATCTTTCAGCGTCACATGTATACAATTTCCTTATTCATATATTTTTTATTCATTCCCCTGTTATGGCTGTTTATTAAATTAAATTATTTTTATTTTGGACAACAAAGATTATTAATCGAAACAAATATTAACAGATTTAACACCCATATATAACCAGGTAATATACCCAAATAATCCTGCCAACTTCTCGGGTGTTCAAACTAAAAACGCGGTATTGTACTGAACCAAATTTTACCGGAGGACCGAGAAACATGTTTGCGTTTGCTCTTCTAAAACTAATTATATTTTACCCAAGTGACTAATTATAATCTAATCCCGTGGTACGGGCATCTTACGTATTTATGTGGCATGGCCAAAAACGTAAAAATCTGATTTTTTCAGCCGTTCTTATTTTTTGTATATTTTGTAACGGAATACACAATAATTCGAGCAGGCTTATGTTCTTATTGTTTTGAGGAACATACTTTTTTTGTGTTTGATTAAAGGCCTCCTCCCTTTTATGCCAGAACGTCCTGTAAATACTGTGCTTCGCTGAATTTTGTGACATGGGTCTAAATTGTTAAAAAATCTCCGGGCGGAACAAATTCCCCGTCAAACGATCAAAGCAACACTTAGAAACATCATTACCTAAAGAAAATAATGTTTATATAAATATGTGTGTAAGTAGCCAGTCACGATCTAAAATGTGAATCGAAATACTGTTCAGCTGTAGGTAATACAATATTACGATTTTCTATACAAATGAAAAATACGAATTAGAGTATTGCCACAACCAAATAATTATCGTATTTATTAAGATAAGAAAAGCAATTGAACTTACAAACAGGTTTAAATGCTCAATAAATGTTACATAACGAACCCTGTATAAAATAATATATTGGCTTCCAAATAACTTTCTTTATTACTTATCCAAATAACTTTCCAATAATATTATGTAACTCTTAAATCCTTCTTGTTACACTTGTACCTGGACATTCACGTAAATAGACTAATGTCTTTTCTTCTCTAACGTTCTTGTTGCCGTTCGACCAGGGGGCGTATTACAAGCTTTTATTAACAGTCACTTTACGCTGTGAAATAAACTGTCTCGCAAAAAATCCATATCTAAGTCTCCTAATGATATCCGGAGCGTGCGAACCTTTGTTAGTCTGGACCGTTTTTGGTATGTACCACGTATGTCCATGAGCGACAGTATCCACTTACCACTGACAGTCTGCTCGACTGCCACCTTCTTTCTACAAAATAATTCCCCATGATTCATCCTGACCCTCATGATCAAGGAGACACCTGTACCCTCTCGACTAGGACGTTAAAGACTGATATCGATATTGATCAAAAGTATCGATATACATACATGGATGTACCTCAAAGCTCAAGACGTCAAATCTACAAATATAAGATTGACCGATGACCCGAAGAAAGTTATCGGAAGCGGTTAGATAAAGAATCTCGAAGCGACAAACCTTATCTGGCAAAAGGTAGGCGGTAAATAACGCAAATATGCACATACTCATAGTTGTACTGAACAATAAGGAATTGAACGAACGGAAAGAATGGAATGTCAGTTGTCTTATTCCGGAACTCCTAGAGAAGCAGATTTAGAAAGGTAAATGTTAGTCTTGTAGACATAATGTGTTTTAGCGATATCCTTATAGTTAGCGCAGTCTATATCTCGCATGTTGTCTTCACAACTAAGTATTTTATCTTTAAAAAGTACTCTTGTAAGTTTTCTCGGAACATTTACATCCTGTAATACCAATATAGCATGTAAGTAAAACTGGACTTGACACACCTTATTACATACCAATCTGGCGACTTAACCTCGCAAGATATTTATGGACATTTTTGCTGTGGTTACCAATGAGATCTTCACTTCTATTCCTACTAAGAGTTATGTACATTTTGTATAAAATCCTTTTTCCTCTTATGTTCTAGAAATTCCTGTAACTACTGAGTTACATGGAATAGCATAATCGGAGGAAAATAATGCCTAAATATCTGACTTTTGAGGCACATGTTCTAAAAACTTTTGAAAAAATGAGGTAGTTTTTTTTATTGAAAGAAGACTGCAGACGAGAATACAGTTCACTTGGTGGTAAGCGGATACCGCTGCTCATGGACATCTGCGAGTTGGCACGCCCCTGGGATGCGCTGCCTACCTTTCGAGATTTAGGAATTGATTTGGAGAATGGATTGGGAAAATGGAGAGGGATAGGATAGAAATGGATGTGAATGAGATGTGGCATATCTCACTAACTAAAGAAGTAAATAGCTACTTACTTTGGGGGAATAGGAGAAAGTGGAGAAATGCAGTACATTTTACGGTAGTCTGTGAGAGACTGGTAACCTGGCCAGTCGAGTGTGCCCAGCGGTTGTGGGATCGCAGCGTGCGCCCTCCTAAAATATAGTAATGGGTAGTACATAATCTTTGGACTGTCAACACTAGAGTTCAACATCGGTGGAGATTCATTCAAGGGATCAACCCGACTTATATATTTCCTTTGTTTTCCCGTCGTGATCATTGATTAATTTTGACAGAAAAAATATACACGTGTCTAGTGTGTTTCTAGGCTACACCCTCCTTTTCGCTATAACTGTACGTAACAATTCCGTCAGTCTCCCAGACACCCAGTATTCCGGAGATGTCCGGTCTCGCTCCAGATAGTTCAAAAATGAGATGAAAATCACAGGCAATTTGATGTTGTTTTCAGACAATCTATGGCGTTCTTTGTAACCGATCTAGAGCTTGTAAGTCGTTATCTTTACGGTTGTGTTGTTTGTTAGGCGAATAGGTTCAAAGTTAATTTGATATTAAACGTGCAGCTAGATGCAGTCTCTTATTTAACTTACAAGTTAAAAATACCATTTGAGGTGACCTACGACGCTCTTTGCTTTTGTACGGGTAATAACTCGACTTTTTCTGAATTTATTTCTAACAAATATTGTCCACTTGTGGGTTTTAAGCCATCCTAGAAGGTGAAAAACGATAACCAATCCACTTTATCTACTGATCTAATCCATGGCCACACCGTTTATACTAATCGGAGTCCCATTGCAGCTTAAGGATACCTACGTTGATACTTCTCTATGTACCTATTCCTTATGTTCGCACTGGGATTAAAAATTCGTTTGTAATCAAGAGTCATAATTCTGGTCTCATGTGGATAAAAACTGATTGATAGTAATTGATAAATAATTGATGTGGATTGATAATAATACACTTAACGCGAAACGCATTAGAAATGCGATAATTAAAGACTAGTTATTTTACTCTATCTTTCGCTAAGTATGTGTTTATCTCACAGAAAAATCATTTTCATTTTTAATAGAAAGATTGTGGCAGATGAGAACACAGTCCACATTTTAAAGAAGCATACGAGTAATCGATATTTGTAAATAGAATTTAATTTCATTCGTGTAATTAAATTAAATTTATGAAATAACCCACATATTTTAATTATCTTTAAGTATCACAAGGTTGGCTGGTAGATTTTTTTTTATAGCATTACAATAAAGTGTAAATAAATATAAATTTAAAGAATCTTATGAAGGATTCCTCAACTAAATGAAATAAATTCGTGAAAAAATTACACTGATCCGTGCCAAGCTTTGAATTCACGACATCACGTATGCAAATCGACTTTTAAACTAAGTTATCGACAAATTGCATTGTGGAATGGAAATATTCTACTTCTAATATAAGCATGAAAATAAAACGAATGGATATGTTATCAATTCAATATTGACAATATTTCATCAATATCGCCGGTCGTATAGAGATTTCATTCTGCGATGTTATTAACTCAAACTGCTTTCCATAAATAGCCTTAAAGTCAATAAACAGAAGAAAGTAGTTTAATAATAATAATGCCGCTTGAGATCTAAACGGGTAATGAACTCATTGCCTTCTTTTCGAAATCGCATTTATACGATTGGCTTCTTTTCATTTTATGTTTTTTTTTAATGGAATAGTCGACACGAATGCATGCACTTTATACATATAATCATACATGAAGATCTTGATATCAGACAAGAAGACCTTACTATGTAACTAATACTTACTTTCTCGTCCTCAGCTGGACACGGGCCATCTCATTTTCATTGTCTTGTTTACAAGGTATATATGACCCTTAAACAGCGTGATAGCCAAGCGGGTTGGCGAATCCACGTGTACTCGTAGTTCCTCGGGGCTTATGGTAGCGGCTTTAATATCCCTTAGACGCCTTTTACAACACCCTGGAAAATAAGACCAAAATAGCCTCCAAAAAGCTCAGTGTGCTGAACAGAGCGAAGCGGTACTTCACCCCTGGGCAACTCCTAATGCTTTACAAAGCTCAGGTGAGGCCCTGATGAGGCCATATGGAGTATTGCTCACATCTCTGGACCGGCGTACCGAAATACCAATTGGACCCATTTGACTCCATCCAACGACGTGCTGTTCGTATTGTCGACGATCCCACTCTCACGGGCGGTTTGAAACCTGAGGGAGAGTGGCATTCGGAGAGACGTTGCGTCTCTCTGTGTGTTCTATCGCCTGTACAATGGGGAATGCTCTGAAGAATTGTTTAATATAATTCCCACCTCGGCTTTCTACAACCGCACCTCCCGTCACAAAAGTACGGTCCATCCGCATTTCCTCGATACGGAGGTGTCTCGTACTGTTCGGTCCAAAATTTTTTTATATCACGAACTCGTAGGCTGTGGAACGAACTGCCTCAAGAGGTCTTCCCATTAAGCTACGACATGTGGTTCTTCAAGAAAGCTGTGAACAAGATTTTGCAAGGTCGGCGGCGCGCCCGCATACCCCCTGATGTTGCAGGTGTCCATGGGCGGCGGTAACACTTACCATCACGCGGGACCGCTTGCTCGTCCGCCCTCTTGTCTATAAAAAAAAACCCACAGGAAGAAAAAAGCTATTGTGCAGTTTCATGTTTCTAACTTTAGCGGTTTCGCCTCGACGATGATGAGTCACTAGTTGGGACATTTCTCTTTATATGTATAGATATTTATTGTTGAGAATAATTTCTTGGGAATTCGAACCCCTCTAATAAAACATGCAATACATAAAAAAAACTCTTATAACATATCATCTCAGTGCTGTGTGTTCAATTTGGGTTCACAACACGTAACATATAAGTTATTCCGAAATTATTACAACCAATCTATGTATAACATTTGTAATTTTTTGTAGAACAATCTAAACCATCCGATTCAGAGCTATCGTAGTACAGAACCCAATAGTGACTCTATGCACCTAGTTTATAAGTATTATGGTAAATAAAAAATTTGTATTTTTTTTCAATTCTATTCAATATTATATTCCCCTGTAGGCTTGCCTACTTCAATATTTTCCTTGGCTTCTTTTATTGTAAAAAAAAATCTTTGCTGGTTCCACTTTCGGCCTGAACAGGTATTACATAAAAAGGTTAATTTCAGTTTGATTAACATGTTAATAAGTAAAAATCGAGCTCTTTCGCCTCAGGCAGTTACATTATGAGCGTACGTAAAAGGAGCTCGGTTGCTTTCACCGCCGATGATGACTGCGACCTAGTGAGTGTTGCTAACAACGAACGATGATATGAACCTGCTCTCTGTTAATAATAATAATTCTTATCTATCCACCATTTTTTTTTTTTTTATTTGTACTTGATAAGTTCTGTAAGCAGATTAAGTTTTTATACCAGGTTTATGCATTTTTTATAGATTATTTCCATTTTCTATTTGCCATTTCATTTTCTGTATAGTGCAAGTGCCAGCCGAATATTATAATAGTCTGTCAACTGCGTTGGCAACTTCCGAGAGAAAAGGCACACGCCATGACATGACATAAGTGCATTTTGATGAGATCAGAGAAAAATGTAAAGAATTTTTGTATGAATTTACAATCAAGCTTGAAACTTGGAGTTTTGGATTTAACAAAAAAATAACCATTGTTTATTCTCTTATTCTCTATTTTTAATTTCTGAATATAATGGTATATGTTAAAAATGTTACTAATGCCTTTACTTTTTAGAGAGGCAGTAAACAATGTTTGACGTATTTAAAAAATATGTATATTTGCAAATAAATTGTTACCATTCATAGTTATCAAACAATGCGTTAAAGCATATTCCTTCATTCGCCTTCCTGCGCAACCAATGAGTACCACCAACGAAGTTGAAGGACTATAAATTCAAGGGTTTTCGATGTTACAAAATCACTTTCGGAATCAATATATTTAGAAATTTCAATAGGTTCTTTATAGTTTTATGGGAAAAGTAGGGGTCGCTATTCCGCTTGCGTATGACAACATCCGTGGTTTTTCATAATGTTACAACCACTAGTTATAACTTTTCTTTTATTTAAATAAATGGCAAATCAACACACAGTACACCTGATAATATAAGTACTAATCGGTTACTGTCAATTGTTTTGTTATTTGTTCACTTAAAAATCTCATTTTAATCTTTTCATTCTTTTTTTTGTTACAGATAACAAATTAAACGAAGAACTCTGAAAATTTTTGCAACTTAATACGTGGTAAGTTCTAGAATTTCATTATTATTTGTTAATTTATTTAATTATTTTCTTTTTATTTATGACTATGTGTCGGTTTGTACAATAATAATAGATGTCGTTTTTTATTCCAAATATACGTACCTACTGTCAATTATT
This sequence comes from Sesia apiformis, assembly GCA_914767545.1. Taxonomy (NCBI): domain Eukaryota; kingdom Metazoa; phylum Arthropoda; class Insecta; order Lepidoptera; family Sesiidae; genus Sesia; species Sesia apiformis. Next base: position 7,419,677 of record OU611968.1, read on the forward strand.
TGTTGAAGTAATTGCGTATGTACGTTAAGATAGGTACTTTAAATAATCCCTTCACAGACTGATCTTATGCAATACTGTGACATTTAAATTGTGTTGCAATATGCGTGGATGTTAAATTAAAATACCTAATTAGTCAGATAATCGTTCATCACGACTCTTACCAAAAAGATTAACGAGATGCCGCGTTTTGTAATTAATTATTACGATCATTTAATTGTCATGTCAGAGGGAGATAGAAAATGATTGGTTAAATTACATAATAGTGTAACTTTAAAAATAACGTTAAACCAAAACACATAACAACAGTGACAATTTACAAAAAGTACATTTAAAATGACGAAATTCATATTATGTTTTTGCGATTTCTTACGTTTCCCACAATAACAATTTATTTTATTATATCATAGTTAGCATTATGCGCAAACACAGACCTCAAACGTGCATTTATGTTTAAAGTTGTGTTCGAAAACGTGTGAAATATCAACACGAGACGCATTCGACTTGTAGAAAGTTGAGTTCACCGATTCATACACACATCATCGACGCGAAAAATGCGACCCTAATGAGTTGACAACAAACTAAACGCGGACTTTCCATTCATTTATTCCCGCGCTTTTTTGACAGATATCAATTTCATTTAAAGTTATTTATCATGTCTAGAACTAACGTAAGATTAAATTTATTGTTTATATTTAAAAAGGTGAACACTCAATTTTCGTCGTCACTCGTTGTAGATTGTTCATTCAGCAACTTATGTTACGACGGACATAAATTATTTTTAAGATCGTCATGGTTTGCACACAAATGGTGTGTGCATTAAAAGTCGTAAACATGTTTCTACGTATGCGATTTCTTACATTTAAGAAAACATACGATCTGATATCTAATCGCAGTCTTTATTTATCTAATAATCATAACTTATTGAATATTAATTAATTCATATTTACGAATGTTTTAAGGCCATAGGTTCCCCGTGCACAAGACAATTATGAAAAAGAGACATTGATTTATGTTTTATGTCCAAAAATTCATTTTATTATAATATAGACAATAGACAACACTTTATTCCGACATACACTAACACACATGCAATATAAATATCACACTAGCCAAAAGAAAATAACAATGTAGGCAATCTAGAAGAACAAAAGATAATCACAATTTTTTTTTTTAAAATATACAAGAAATAACATGAAATCAGCCAAGACGTCCAGTCTTGGAAAGGAAATTTGTACGAAATAGTCAATCACAGACCACTCTACATTGAATCTTAATATGAGGGGTCTAGTAAAGTGGTCGGTGATCGAAGATTTCATAAAAATCTTTTTACTGGTTAACCTCATGTCAGTGACCGAAATTTTATACTCGTGGCGCGCGCTTTAGTATATCAAATAACTTTTTCTAAAGCAGTGTCAATTTTATTTCCTTAATATCGTCCGATACTTATTTTATTAAATATTTTTGCAACATTAATATACATATGTCTTTGTAGCATATTATATTTATTTCTGTTTTTTCGTGTGTCACTTTTGCTCAATTTTGAAGAGAGTTTTTATAATATCTTGTTCTATTTTAGTCGACCTACTCTAACACATTGTTATTTGGTAGACGTTTCCATTTAAGTCTTAAACTGGTAGTAAGTTAAATAGACTTGTTTTTGTCTTGCCTTGTTTTTGTTATATAAATTAAGATTTTTTCACTCAGCTATCAAGCTTATCGAAACCATTAATTTTCTTTAACACAGACCAATCTGGCCCAATATATTTTTTCCTATAAATTACCATTAACTGTTGAGTCACTGTTATACAATATTATCCTTTTTTCAATACAAAAACGGCGATGTTAGCATAACCGCACGATCACACCTTGGCACGGTTATAAAAGGTTACAACATGTAAAAAAAATACCATAGCTGGTAATTAATACCTATACTTACATTAGTCCTTCAATAACCGTAACCAGGCCTTTTATCGTCCACGGTTGCACACGGGACTCCCCGTGCACATTGCATGAAGGATGGATGACCTAAAAACGTCACGCTAGCCGAGCTCGTTGGCGAGTCCACTCTTTATGAGGTGGTGTAGTTCCTCAGGGTTCGCAGTAGATCCCTTAGTCGCCTTTTACGACATCCACGGGAAGAGATGTTGGTGTTATTCCAAAACCAGCCACACATATCTGTTCATATCATAGCTACACATATTAAGAAACAACATATCTGCGCTAATCTTCATGTTTACAGATCATTATCATCAAGATAATGCTAATAATCAGTTGATAACGCTGACATGTAGCTGAGAATAAACCTTGAATGAGCTCATAAAGCTAAGTCCTGTTATTATGCTTCATCGTGGCTTCATCTCGGTTGTTTTGCGCACGGCACTACTAAATCTATGACGACACTAGGCTCTTATTAAATGAGATTGCAATAACTACTGCTTTAGGTTCTAATTATAAACAATTATCGAAATAGGTAGTGCCAAATTACTAGTTATCACATGATAAAAGAATAAGATACACAGTGCGCCATTCAAAAGTATTTACTTAAAATTTGCGCCATAGGTATAAGGTTGTTTGGAGCACCTTTCATTCAGTAAAATTACATATAATTGTTATGGTTTAAGGGTCGAATATTTAATGTATATGACATGAAAACCAATTATTATTTTATTATTTTTACAATATTACAGTATGATTATTATTACATTTATTATTATTACCAAACAATTTTTATTAAAAACTGAAAATTCAGCTTATTTATCAATGCATTTATTATTATAAATAATTGGAATTTTCTGAATTCTCAGTAAAATACTGTTGTACTAATGTGACAATAATATTTTTAGTACCTATCAAAATTAGTATGAATTTAATATGAGACTTAATATTAAGAATATTAAGATTTATTTTAAGAATTTAATATGTAAAGTCCCTGTTGTAACAAATTAGTAAAAATGAAATAAGATGTAGATACTGACAAGGTCGCTCAAAACATTGATTTAATGAATAATAATAAAAACAATTTTTACAAAATGTTTTTTTTTTCGGAATGGCTAACTTCTTGTGGCCCTAATGGCCTTTCAAAAGTCACCAGGCAGTATGGTTTAGGACAAGCGCAGACGGCGCTCAGCCAGGAGCAAAGAGTATGTGCATCAACGAGTCTAAGGATTGTTAAATGGTATTATTATAGAATACGGATAAGGAAGGCAATGCAACTATAATACTAGTTAATTGTAGGAAGTTCCTACTTCTTACTTGAAAAAAGTAAATTAATTACACTTAATGTTATGAGAGACACGATTACGAGTACGATGCATTGCAAATTGATAATAAATAGTATGGTAAACATTCAAAAATATTCAAAACTAACGAACCACATTAGTTTTGAATATTTTCATGTATTTGTATAATGAGGTATTATATTTTGTTACCTTACCATATCATTCGTCTGTTTCTCTACTGCTCAATATAGGCTTCTTACAAGGCTGGCAAACCACACAACATTCTCGTCTCTTCTCATTCAGCCACCACCAGCGAACTTCTTTGAGTCGTCAGTCCACCTTGCCAAAGGGCGTCCCACACTGCGCTTTCCGGTACGTGGCCTCCATTCGTGGGCTCGTCTACACCAACGGTTGTCGGTCCTGCTAAAAAAAATATTTGCCTATTGCCATTTCGTCATGCTGATTAGAGCATAAGAATCAGCTTATCGGTGATTTTTAGTTCTTTCGCAAATCTCTTCATTTCGGATCTTATCCCGCAAAGCAGCTCTGAGCACAGTTCTCTCTATGGTTCGCTAAGCGACTTTGAACTTGTAATTAGGCCTCCAGTTGAAGGCCACGTTTCGGCACCGTAATAATTTTTTAACTATATATTGAATAGTTTCAATTAGTAGCGCTATAGAAGTGTTTCTGAAATAAATTTTAATAATAACATAACAATTGAGGCCCAATGCGTATTACCGAATGTTAGACAATCCACAGATTTTTTTAACTTTCGAACACGCCGATTACTTTACAATGTTTTTCTTCACAACGGAACTAGTGATGATTAAAAAAGATCATGAATATGAACTACACGTATGAATATATGAACGTATGAACGTGTATGAATATACACGTTCATTCCCTCACGAACGTCGCGGATCGCCTCAACTACCCATATAAATGTTTGCACACATTCGTTTAATATGCCCCAGCGTTTCACACTCGGATAGATTCACTTTTACTACTCCTATTAAACATTCACGCGATGCGGTGAAAACAATTGATTTGTCAGACTGTCTGTATGTATTATGTATGCACTTTCACGGCGTTCATTCAAAATGCTTGACTGCACACTTGACCTTAGTATAATTCCTGTTGATAGTATTTTATTAAGGTACTAAACACCTTTGCTTGCAGTTCAGTGAAGGCACACTTTCACTCTATAACTAAAGAGCCGACGTGTGTAAGCGAACTCAATAGATTTTTTGTAATCAGAAACCTTTTTTATATCTTGTTCATTTGTTAACATGAGCATCTGAAAAATGAGCATTTAATCGTGATAACATAGGAATACTATATTTTCCTTTCATATCTAGTTTTTATCACATTTTAATGTTGGTACGTTAACACAGAACTGGTTTTATTAGAAATATTTACGGTACGCACACGTACAGAAGTGTTAATAAAAATATACTAAGTTTTTGAAAAACACGTTTCCTAAGCTGCTTACAGGAAAGTTAGTTTGTTTTTTATTTTGCTTATTTTATTTTTTAGTAGTTTTTAGCTTAATAAAAATTCACACTTGAGAGAAAATAAATGACACTCCAAATAAGATACAAAATATCAATTTATAAGCAGAATAAAAGAACAGTCATCACTGGTTTTAATAATATTTATTACAATGGATAAAAAAGAGAAATAGATACACGAGCAACATAACATAGCATAGGATAACATAGGATAGCATAGTACGGATAGCATAGTACGGATAGCATAGTACGGATAGCATAGTACGGATAGCATAGTACGGATAGCATAGTACAGATAGCATAGTACGAGTATATTGAATGTGCAACAAATCGATGGTAGCAAATTTAAGGGTGGATTAAGTTTAGGTTTTCTGGTACCAATAAAGAAATAGTGGTCCCGCATAGTGGACTCCGTCGAGTTGCTGATCACATTCTTTGTAAAATTATTTACTTAATTTATTCAAAAATAGGTTTGCTACTCATTAGTATCTTTTCGCTGCAAATACAAGCCGATAAAAAATATTTGTCAGCACTTCTGTCATCACCTGTATTTTTAGGTCACCTTTTTTTGTAGACAGGTAGGCGTGTCTGGCACGCTAATGGCACAGGTTCGATTCCCGATCGCGTGCTCGTGTTTTGGTATTTTAATGCGTTCATTGTGCTAGTGCGTGGTTCTTTGTTGCTTAATCTGCTTTGAGATTAGTTTTTTTTTGGCGGGGGAAGGTGTTGGAATGTTTTTGAAGGATTTTTTGAAGTAAAGTGTACAATTAAAAAGAGGGTAGGTTCTTTAATTTTTATACATCCGTCTTAAATCTGTCTACCATTTCTACCAGTATTCTGATATAACTATGTGATATAAAACAACAAAAGAATCGCAAAACTCATGATAAGTCAATATCAACAATAAGGACCGTTTGCTCAGATAAAATCACAATTTAATACCTACTGAATTTATTTGTACAGAATTACAATAAAAATATATTGTAAAAATATTTCAGAATACTTCGTAATCAATCAAGCTTCTTAACGAGAAGCAATTATAAGATAAGTAAAACCTATAAAACTTATTATGAAGAAAACCTTAGGTACCTTTACTCAGATAACGTACAAGTACATATTTTATTATTTAAGCAACAATTAAATAATCAGATTAATATCCTTCATGAAACGTCCAACACGTACGTAAACACGGCAAACTTGACAATCGAATGTGTAACAAAATTTTACTGATGGTTCTTAGAGCTTCCTTAGCTCAGTTGGTTGATCGTCTAATCTGTAATCAGATTATATCAAGGCACTAGTCCTATCCATCAGATCAGGTCCTAAGAAGAAAAGGCATTAGTAACAAAATTTTTAACAAAAGCGTAAGTGACATTATATTCGAAAATTACGAGTAAATGTTTTTTCTTTTAAACAATGTTAATTCTTTTTGTTTTTAACAATGTTTATTCCTTTTGTTTTATCCAAAACTCTGAGATTTCTAGCTCGATTTCAAAATTAATGAAAATTTTACCAATTTTTGAGTATTAATAATTATTCTTCTTTGTTGTCAAAATGCGCTTGTGCCCTTTCTTCTAATGAGGGCAGTATTGCATGCAAACTTAACTATTTGCCGTGTATACAAAGTGCTTCTGTCTGTACCCTTGCCACGTTACCGACCTTGGTAAGTTTTCACCGACCTGAGGTCAAGTGGCTGGGATGGCAAACGGCTCCAGGCTCATTTCACCAACTAACTTATGCCACGACCTAAGGCTCCAAGTCCCAGTGAAATGCTTAAAATCATCATGATTATATGTATCCGACCTTGTATGGAAGTTTCTAAACTTTCACAGATTTTTATGGAAAAACTATTGGGCAATTCAGCTGATGATTTAAAGTAATTATACTGCCATATCTAGAAAGCTATTCCACTCATTATACATACTGTTTAATTAATGAGTCTTCTTTAATTGATATACTATTTGATAACGTATAGTAAAAAAGCAAGGAGTGTAGAATAAAATTCAAATCCTGTGTGCTGTTTCCAGCAATTATTGAGCAATTTCTTCTTCGTACTATAAGGGCCCCGTAGACGATCAATAATATTGTGCAATTTTACGGATTGCGCAATGTTTCTAATCGTTTAGGGAGTGTATTCAAACTCGTTGGGGTGCAATACATTATTCAATAATATTCAATCGTGCAATGACCAGAGGCCGTCTACAAAAATATTCGTTCCGTTTGAGGGAATAGTAATGGTAATAGAATCTATACGTCAGTGAATAAACACCTTAAAAAAAGAACTAAAACAAACGCAAGAAAAGATCAAAAAAAAAATTCTTGTACTTTTATTGATATTAATAACATTATCATTGCACAAGCGGCTCTCAATAGTGACCTCGAGATCAAACATCATTATTCCAAGTCAGGTTGTATCGAAATATCACAACAATCGACATTGCATTCGATTACACAACCCGCTTACATCGATTTTCCGGAAAAATCGATTCTTGATAATTGATTACCCGATCCTCGACAAGTGTTTGGCGATTCGGACAGTGTTTAATTGATGAGGTCAATATTAGGGACATGGATTCAATTAACAGTTTAAATTAGTAATAATGAATAAATAATACTTATATTTTATGAGTATAATAGATAAATAGAAAAGAAAAAAAAAACAGTTATTGCCACTCTGTAGTTAAAAAATAAGAAATATAATACAATTTGAATGCCAAATGAACAAAGGAGTGACAGTGGGAAGGTCTCAGCTGATGCCGACCGCAAGTACTACTAGCGCGTTTTCAGACCTCGTACTTGCGTGATGCGTGATTGTGTGTATATGTGTATAAATTGTGTATTATTATACTCGTAATTTTAGCATATAGTTTTGGAACTACTGAATTTACTTACTTTAATATTCTTATTCTTTTAATTCACACTAATATTATATATCCAAAAGTATGTTTGTTTGTCTGTCTGCCAGTCTGTTTGTTTGCTACGTCTTCACGAAAACTACTGAACCTGTTTCAATGAAATTTGGTAGAAAGGTAACCTGAAATCCTGAGACAATCACAGGATATTTTTAATTCGGAAAATTGATAACAAACCAATCTGAAAAACTTCGTTTTATTATAAAGACTACTCGTAATGTTTATTCAAACTAACACATTATCGCATTACAACAATGTATACATTTATTATTATTAGATTGATTTTCGGCATCATTAGATATTATAATGTATTGCGTTTTAAAGACACCGTCTCTCGTACATTGTCTATTTTTTATCGGAAACAAATTATTTGACCTGTGAATTAATTTTTTTGATGTGTATTAAAATTATTCTATTAACAAAATTTTAATAGTAATTTATCACAATTTAATCAATTTAATTATATTTCAAACAGTTAAATAAACTGCGTCGTTTATTTGAAAATCTATCTGATTACAATGTAATTATTGTACGCGATTGATCAGACGCGATTTTATTTGATTGGTCATTAAAATAACTCAATTATCTCAAAAATTTCATGATAGGCCGATTTATTATAAATACCAGTGAAATTTAGTTAAGGTGAGTGGAGCCGAGGCCGCGAACAGTCAATTAGCACACGATATGTTATCTCATGGGCCACGACCGGTCATTGGGATTTGCGTGCCTCACTTTCATTTAATTTCAGTAAACGTAGTGGCGTTTTTCATTTTTCTTTCTAATCAACTTTCATTTATTTGGCTTTACCATGGAGTCTAACTTTGTCTCAATTCCAGGTACAAGCTCAAGTGAATGTACAGTTCTGTATTTTCAATCTGATAGCATTTAACATATAAAAGGGAGACTTATAAAAAAATTCAGATATTTTCCCGTTAAATGTTAATCATAAAAACACTGATCAATCGTTGTCTAACATATTTTTACTTTTGAATTGCATAATTATTTTTAGAGATGATCAAAAAAGTATTATGTGCAGTTCCAAGTATATCTGTTAAAAGTATTTTAAGTCCTAAGATTGTATCATTGTTAATCATTTTATTTTAAAACAATTCATAATAAAAATAAGAGCTAATCGTTTTCGCTTTACCACAAATCCTTGATACTTTTTGATTTGATATTGATCCTTCATACTTGATACACACTTTATTACAATTAATCGTTTTTACTTATCAATCCATCATTTTTGCTGATTGAAACTTAAATAAAATACTGATCAGTAAAATCATACCATTTTTATCTGTTAAATAAAGGCAATAAAGGCTGTAAAAGCTGGCAATAAATATGTTAATAAAGGCAGAACAGGCAGTAAAAGCAACTAGTTGAAGACAACACTGCCTGCAGTTAAAGGATCTATCATCATAGCAAAACGAAAATAATCGGTGAGTCAAAAGGAATGCGACCGGTCAGTAAACCCACTCACCTTGGTTGGAGGGCGCCCGCTCGCTAAACAATGCTTGTTTACTACCCACTACAGAGTAGACAGAGGGACCAGTAGCAGAACATAGCACTGTTCTTAAAATTGCAGCATTATAATATTATGCCCATTGGGCATCACACATGGGCGTGATATAAAGGTGGTCATATTTGCCGCGAGACTGATAACCGATGGGATAGACGAGTCATCGAATGGAGGCCACGTACCGGGAAGCGCAGTGTGAGACACCCTCCGGCCACGTGGACTAACGACTTAAAGAAATTCGCCGGTGCTGGTTGGATGAGAAGAGCAGAGGAACGTGTGTGGTGATGAGTCTTGGGAGAGTCCTATATGCAGCAGTGGAGAGACATACGCTGATGGTATGGTATATGGTATGGTATGATTCAATGTACGCGCTATCATGACTATCATAATTACGACAGAAATTGACAAACTTGCTAGTTACTTCCCAATTGTTAATTTAGTTCACGTTGGTTCAGTTTTTGTTACATTAGAATTACCTCTGGAAAAATATTTTTATTCACAAATTATGAAATTACCTATACGAGTGCGAAATGATTTGCGATTTGTTTTGTCTTAATTTTGAGATCTTTTAACGTTGAGTTTGGTTTGTGTGAAAAATCACACAAAACAAACTGACAGGTAAACTATGTTCAACGCTGATCTAACTGGTTCTCGACCTATCAGATTCTTTCATCGTTCCGAAGACACTGTTACAGCATGTTAATGTTTGCGGTAATGGGGTCTATATTTAATCGGAGCGAATTGGTGTTTAGGACGGAATAGAATCACAAATACCTTTCGTTTGACGTGTATTCCCACAAAATTTCTAAAGCATTAGCCAACAGATAGTTCGTACGATTTTTTGCGTTTGTAACCGAGTTATTACTGTGACATCAAAGCTCGAATTCGTTACTCTAACTGAACGAATAGGTTTTTTCTACCACGTTATATTTGCGGTTGATGCTACCTAACCGCTTATTACATTAATTGATAAGGAGCTGCAATGAAGTTTGTATTAGAACGCTCGTTTGGCCAAAACTTTAGTGTCGGTGAGTTTAGGTAACGTAATCAGTGTGCTTGTGTACGTGAAACCCATTTCGACCTTTAGTAAGAAGAGATGAGCTACTGTGTTATGTTGCAATTAAACAACTTTTAACGGTTTAAATCGCGTATATTTGACATGATTTATATCCCGACGTTTCGAACACTTTGCAGTGGACGTGGTCACGGGGTGACTAATTGATTTTATTTGTCACTTGAGTTATTAAGAAATTATTACTACCGTCTGAAATTTTTTGAACTACCGTCTGAAATTTTTTAATCATAACATTTCCTATGCACGCAGTATTCGCTCACGGTGTCCAGAGGTCTTGCAGTATGGCGTTGGCCTTGTGATTTAATTAATTTAATGACTGGATCCCAAGCTGGTGGTACTTGCCAACCATCTTCTCTATTGAAATTTGGGTGACGTTAGAATTGAAATTGAAAATGTTCGCTAGAGAGACCCGGTACATGCCAAGAATGTTACGCGAGGCTATTGAAATTAAGAAACACCCAAATTTCAATAGAGAAGATGGTTGGCAAGTACCACCAGCTTGGGATCCAGTCATTAAATTAATTAAATCACAAGGCCAACGCCATACTGCAAGACCTCTGGACACCGTGAGCGAATACTGCGTGCATAGGGAATGTTATGATTAAAAAATTTCAGACGGTAGTTCAAAAAATTTCAGACGGTAGTAATAATTTCTTAATAACTCAAGTGACAAATAAAATCAATTAGTCACCCCGTGACCACGTCCACTGCAAAGTGTTCGAAACGTCGGGATATAAATCATGTCAAATATACGCGATTTAAACCGTTAAAAGTTGTTTAATTGCAATGTATAGTAATCGCGAAAACCTAAGAAAATATTACTGTGTTATGTGTTTATTGTTCGTTGACCAACTTGCATGTTCTGGCTAAATGATTACTATCACCGATGCAATGACTGATGCATACAAATTGTCCTCAAATTTAAGTAAATTATGCAAAAATTAATTTAACAAGATTCGTATTAAGATTGTTAGGCATGATTAAAAACTATAGGTAAATTTAAATATGGAGCAAGATAACACAATATTTCTGGTATTTCTGAAAAACATGAGCACTTAACTAAAAGTTCAACAGCTTTAACGTGGAAATCAACTTTGCTTTATGCGTTATGTGAAAGGAGATTTGAGAGTATTTCAAAAAGTAACTAAGCTTCAATGTTCTTTGTAATTTTACTACTCATGAGTACTATCGATACTTATGATTCGATACAGTGTCCCTAGTGATATAAAGTTGCAATGCCGAGGGAAACCACTGCACCGCAACTTATTCAAAAATTGGATATGCTAAAAACCGTTTGATTTACATATACTTAATAATATGTAAGCGGTATCTAGACTCTACATCTAAACATCGAAATACAGTGAGAAAGCACTTACATCTAAATCCTAATGATTAAATGGTTACATATTATATGCTTTTTACTCGAATGCAGCAGCGGATGTGAGGGATTTTCTGCATCGAAACCATAGCGCGTTTTAACTATGAGACTGCCTGCCACCTGTCGGCAATGATACAAAAGCCTCCACAAACCTTCCACCTTTGATTTGCGACTGTGAATGCATTATCAACCTTATATTTTAAGCTATAATGTCTAAATGTGTAAAAAGTAAAAATAGTCGAAATAAACAAAAAAGAAATTCCAAACAAAATCCGACAAATTGTGAAAGTCAGTCGACTTTGTAATTAAATAGTGCAATGTAATGAAATACATTACAAAACAAAACAAGCTACCTATATGTATATACCTATATGCATTATATTATTACAAGTGATACTAAAATATATTTCCTTAAAAATAACTTTAAAATGTACCTGGGTTACTCTAACGCTTATAGCAATGATCTGGATTTATATTATAAGAGCTTTTTTTTATATAATTGATATATTTTCAAGTATTAGTATAAGACAGTAAGCATTCATTTCTTACAATTTTTAATTAACTATTAGATTAAAAATGCTTAAGGATTAATTATGCGTTTCAATTCCTCAAGAAAGTTATTTTGATTTTTGACTTAATTTAATATTGTTCTGAATATAACTCAATTCTCTAGCAAATTGTTGAGAAAATTACGTCATAACACTTTAGCGAAGAGATGTTAAGTTAGAGCTGTTTACGAACCAGTGCTAAAATATCTAAAAGTTACACGTTACAATTGCATCTTACGTAAAAGAGTGCAGACGAATGAAAAAATCATCTCAAACTCATGTGTATGTCATAATTTGAATGCAACATCTTTTTGTTGCAATTCACTTAGGTAAGGTAAAGAATAATTATTACAATAGATCTGATGAAAATCATATAACCATCTTAAAAAAAAAGCATTTATACGTTAAATATTAACTGCGTGTGAAGATAGGAATATCTCCCCAAAAAATCTGTGGTTTGCTGGACATCATTGGCTGATCAATGGCCTGTTAACCGCAACCAGCCCTATTTCGTCTATTGCTAAATACGGGCCTCGTCGTGTACATGAGGGATGTATGGTCTTAATGGCGGCGGTCCACTCTTTTAGAAAATTTTGAAAATTAATTTCAATAAAAAAAAAGGTGGTGTAGTAATTCAAGACTTGCGGTAGTGGCTTTATTATCGCCTAATCACCTTTTCCGCCACCAGCGGGTAGAGATGGGGCGGTGCTATTCTAAAGGCGACCGACACTACGCTTACATTACTCCCCACTCCCAGACATTTTTTTTTATAAAAAAAAAGGAGGCAGACGAGCATACAGTCCACCTGATGGTAAGTGGATACTGTCGTCCATAGACCTCCGCGATAGATGCCAACATCTGTCCAGAATGACAATCGTTGGCACGCCCCCAGATACGCTGCCTACCTTTTCAGATTAAGGGAGAGATTAAGAAAATGGAGAGGGAGAGGATGGGATGGGAATGTGTTCTGGCATATCTCACTCACTGCCGAAATACGTACGTACGTACGTAAGTACATTTCAAAGTAGTCTTCTGTGAGAGAGGGGTAACGGCCAGTCGAATGCGCCCAAACACATGTCTGGGACCGGCTTAATTTTAGATTTGTTCAAAATTAGAAATATGGTAAATGCGAGAGAAGAAAAACATTATAAAAATGGACGAAATGTTTTAAATACACAGAAAGAATTTAGCTAATCAAGATGCAATATAACGGGACGTAAGTACCGCGTGTAGGCTTTAATCCATCAGAAGCATCAGAAGAGATCGGCATCACTTCAATGTCTACAAAATGGATGAATAATGTGTTCGCCCACGTTCAGAGCGAAAGTAAAAACAAATGAGCGTCTCTCGACCTCGGTGACCTGTCAACCGTCTTTCTCTTTTATTAAGTTAAATAAACAATTGACAATATGAATTATGGTTTCTATAAAATTCCACTTTTCCGAATTCTTAAAATACTATCTTGTACTTCTTGTTGTACACTATCTTGTTGTACAATTTTGCTATACTGTATACATCGCCTTCTTAGAAACTGAATTATACATAAAATGATTATTTTTATAGAAGAAGCGGCAGATTAGTAGGTATTTGGCTATTTGATGATAAGTGTTCACCGCCGTCCATGGATAAGATACCATGGGGGATGCGGGTGCGTTGTCAACCTTGCAGGATCCAATTCCCAGCTCTCTTGATGAGCTCCATGTGAAGCATGTGTAGCAGAAAATAAGTTAGAAAAGACTCGGTGTACATTTACTCACAGTGGAGAATATTGCTCAGACACAAGGTAATTAGGGGAGGTATTATGTATCTTATATTATAGTTAAATATGTATGTATAGTATGTATGTATGTGTGTCTGCATGTATGTCTATATTTATTTATATTATAGTATTTAATCAACATGCGTCCCTATTAACTAGAGTTTTCCTTAATCTTACCTATCATTGCACCTACCCGGCCATCTGTGCATAGTCGAAAGGTTGACGGGGAGATAATGTTTCTAAGCATTAAGTCCGCCTTTTGTTACTTTGTGCAATAAATAATAAATAAATAAAATCCTCAGTACGCAGTTTATCCCAAATTCAGTATTTCAGTATTAAGAGAAATAAGTCAGAGCCCATTCCCATCCCATTCTACCCTATCCCTCAACATATTCCCAATCCTTTCTCCTAATTTATTCCTGAAGTCGGCATGTATCGCGAATGTCCACGGGCGACAGTATCCACTTACCCAACATTCCACATTACGCAGGTGGTAGAAAACCATCGATATGAGAATAGACTACTAGGTAGATACGTTCATAATACGAGTACAACGAATTAATACATTCGAAAGCTACTGAACATAGAACACTGTTAGACTCTTATGCGGCTGCCCTAGAGTGCTTGTATAAAGCGTGCGCCACGAGCAGAAAGAATTTCCGTCATCGACATGAGATCAGCCAAGACTGGACGGAAAGGAGAATTGTATGACATCGTCGATCGCCGACCACTTTACTAAACCCCTCATATTATTGAACCTTAAAAAATGAGGTAGTTATGAGCTTATTTTTCATTTTGCTAGTAATTTTTCCAGATATTTTAATTCTAATATTTAATATTATTATAGTTGGATGTAACTATCAATTATATTATATTTCTAATATTAATTATACGACTGTTTAAAGAGTTACTGTAACAATATTAATTGAAAACTGAAAATATATTAGAATATTTATAGAAATTATCCCTTTTTTGGTATACTTATGTTATGACTAAATATATTTTTGAATTCAGTATTTAATACAAACTTAGTCACTTAATAAATTGAGGCATGATATTTATAAATCGTAGTTATGTACTAATTATAAAGTAATTGTAATGACTATCAAAACTAACTTAAAACAGGCACAATTGCAATCTGTAATTGAACTGTGAACCAAATAAAATTACATTGAATTTTAGATTCCAGATTTAAGAAAAAAATATATATGCCACAATACAGCTCTCTCTAACATTCATAATAAGCGGTGACGTCATTACATCGTATTCACAGTAGATAGGCATTCACGCTTAATGTTAATAGAGCCTTTCGTCCTTGTCGGCAAATGCCTATCACTCTCGGTCATATGCTATTAGCATACGCATTGAGCGTTCCTCTGTTCGGATAAAACACAGTATAAAGAAAACGTAGAAAATAATCTTTATATTAAGCTCTAAATATACCATACGCACATATACGCAGTACTTACAGGAACGTGTAGTCATTGCATCATTTTATCTAAACAGAACATAAAAGGATTTCAACTGAAAAAATAATTCAAAGCAAATTTCTCAATAGAAATACACCATCCCAAATCTTTGTATGCGGATAACTTCGAGTAAATTATTTACTGATTGTACATTATTCATTGAGATTCAAAGCAAATTTTCATGTGCAAACGGAAAAGAATAGAATTTGCAATGGCATTAAACATTGCCAATCGAGCGATCCCACGATTACAGACTTCTTTTGTGATCAAATATTATTTTAACGTACATATTCGTTATTCTAACTGAAAGGACAAGTTTGTTCTACAAAATTGTATTTGCGCTCGGCTCCACCTACCCGCTTATTAAATATGTTAACAATAAGCTGCAACGGCGTTTGTATTTGTTCGAATGCCCGATTGGTTATTTCGGATTATGTCAGTAGTACAAGATAAATCTCGTTCAGATTTAGATGCATGCAAATTAATTCTGAGCATCTGATGCTACCGCATCTGCACTGTATTTTGGATGTTCGTACAAAGAATCCACACCGGTTTCTTCTCAAGCTGTGTATAAATACTGTGACCTCAAAATAGAGGAACGTGAGAGAAAATGGCTTCTGAGAGGTGTGCACCATTACACGGATAATAGACACATTGTTTATCCTTGATGAATATATGCAAGTACAATGGTATGTACCGTCTGTGCAGTATATGGGTTTCTACTCGTAATACCCTATGTCACAAGTATCAACAACAGAACCAGGAAATTTAGCAGATTTTTATTGTGCCGTGAAAGTCGTCCCTAATTGCTTAACAAGCATATCCATGTAAAGGAGATTAGTGATTAGTGTGTATTTGATGATTTTGACTTATCCACAATGTATTATCACCTGGTTCGACATTTAAGACGGAAACCAGTAAATCCAGTAAATACTCAACTGAATTTAAAATATAAAAAACAAAAGCAAAAAATAAAAAAAACACTAGTTTTATTTGGCTAATCCCCCACAAGTAGGTATACCTAATATATACAATACGGCTAATATGTAATATATACGGCTAAGTACTAATACCTAATTACTGTGTAGCGCATACTGATTTATAGGTATTGGGCTATTGAGAATATTGGACAGCAAAAACCCGACTACCTTGCTAGAGCGACAACACAATCCCTGTAGCGTGTAGCCCAAATAACTCAAAAAAAATGAACTTTCAGTGATCAAAACAGCGTGTCCTGCAGTGAGTTATTACACGTGGGACGTGGTGATGGTAAGCTGATATTGTTAACGATTGATGATAGTTATCTGTTGGTTTATACTTTAATTCCATAAAAAAGTTTTAATAAATAAATGACAATACCACCTTGCACGGGTAAGAGCTTAGCGTGAATCCTAAATGGGGCTAAATTTACGATATGAGCTTCAAGTCTCATAATCGTTATTTCATTCAAATAGCCACATTGAACAGCGGGTTCTCAGTTCCCAATGTTACCATCAGGTTACAACCTCTCGCATGCCACGATATTCACGTTCTATCGGCTATACCGTTAAAATATTCTATTTGTATGCGACCGTAACGGTTGCTGCCTTAATATTTTTTATTATGTGACCCAAATATTATCGGCTAGAGGCCCTGTTAAAATTTACATTCTATGTAATTACTGAGATTATTTAATTTCACTGCTCATAATTTATTCATTTGTACTAAACATACATATTACTAGACTCGACTCGCAAACTAGAAAAAATTCTTTATCTTGGGAGGAAAAACTACAGGTTCAATTTCAATTCAAATTGAAATGTAATGGGTGACATTAATTAATTTGCATTGAACTATAATTATATTAGTTAAGTATGTGAAATTGTTGAATATATTGGCATAGGGAAAACCTTATTGCTATAGGTATTTTTCTAAGTTTATACATATAATATATATTTATTTTGTATTTCGTTTTATGGGACGAACCTGTTGTCGGACGAACTGCTGAATTAATCTTTTATAAATTCTTACCTTACGATGTTTTTTTTTACAGTCGATCTAGAGATAAATGAAAAATTAGTACTTAGAAACTCAGAGTACCGACCGGGATTTGAACTCATGATACGACGAATAAGAACCGCTCGCCGCTTTAATTGGAAGGGCCATAATATACTAGTATGTATTACCTATAGGTAAGTCTAAATAAAAAATAATTACTCACCAACTTTTCGTTCAAAGCATTTGGCATTGAGAGGCGCGCAGTACAAATAATTATAGAAGTATAATTGACATATTATATTATTTAATAATTATTCAATGTGATGGATGCACAATGGCACAGCTTCTCAATCACATATTAATTTGACACGTAATTCTGATTGATCAATCACTCGCCTACATGTGCTTTCCATTGAATGATGCGTCAATCAAGGTCCTACATACCTTAAATAATTGCGTATTAACAAGGTTTCTTGATTGTTACACTAGGTTTCTTACTCTCTTTTGAATTCCAGTCATTCGTAGGCAACCCGCTACTTAGATATATAACATTTTGATAATTAATATTATTAGATATAAAAAAATATTTCTATTTTTCATAATTTACATCAATTTAATCATTTTGGAATTTATTTATAGTTTGAGCAATTTAATTTAAATTTATTTTACAAATAAATTTCAGTATATTTTTTTAATTTTTTCATTCATGAGGACTTAATGTCATAAGCTCATAAGGCATTCTCTACCGATCAATTACCAGATTATACGGAAAAGTTATTAGGCATGTAAAAATGAGCGCTGAGCTTTCGAGCGCTTGAGCGCTAAGTCAGCGCTAATGAACATTAAGAGCGTTAACTTTAACCGTTTTAGACTCGAGCTTTTAATATTAGGGGTTTGAGACCATCAAACGTTAAGAACTTAGACTATAACGCTCGAGTCTTAAAAGTACGTACCGTTCGAGCGTCGAGTGCTCTGCGCTTATTTATAAAATATTAATCGTTACTTTTAAATGACACAGGAAAAAATATTTGGATTATTATGCTTTATATGACTGACGAAGAACATATCATTGTAGTTACAATTGAAATTAATAAATCGTATAATACCGAAAGCCTGCGTAGAAGGAAATTATTTTTCCTTGTCCTATAGCTTAGAGTACGAGTATTTATATACTTTACTAAAATATAATATGAAATATTATAATCAATTTTATACTGTATCCAATCCATCAAATGTTTTATATTCTGACTAAACGGAAACACTTCAGACGAGTATTCTTTAAGACATTCCTAAGTCTTGCACAATCGTTGATAAGACACAAATCTATCACATTTCTTAAGATATTATCAAGACCAATCCCACATAAAATTGTCCAGAACGATAAGATGTTGTAGGCATACATACTGAATACTTACTATACATACTTACTGAATGTTTTCTGCATTCGTCACTGTTACCTTTGTTGTTTACTTATTGACAAACAAGAATTTTATCTATTACAGTTTCTTTTATCTCAAAACGTTATTTACTTGAAATTTTTGGTCCGAATAACTTTTTGATTTATTAATAAACCGTTGATCTATAAACTGTTCTTTTGATTTGTTGTTTTAGCAGTGGAATTAACTAATCCTTACGAACACAGGGAATCCTATTGCGAGGGCTAAGGATTACCTACCTTGTTTTTTATAACTATGACTCACGTAATGTTGAAATAAATTTAATTCCATCTATGAATAAACTTGACAGAGTAGATTTCTAATTGGTAGTCTGGGATACCATTGTAAATCACCATTGTATCTACACAGCTGGATACACAGCAGGGCTCTCGCAAGGCACGCTACTACACTTACATAATCTTCCTCTCTTCTCATCCAGCCGTTACCAGCGACTTTACTCGTATTTAAGTCGCCTCGTCAATCTACCTGGGAGGAAGATGTTCAATTAGATACAACGGCGGACTTTCGTTTACATACATAGGTATATGTTACAGTTAAAACCCGTTTTCGGGAAAAACGCGTTTTTCCTAGTAAAAACTAGTTTTGACTGAACGCCTTCGTTACAACTAGTAAAACTAGTGTTTCCTAGTAAAAACTAGAATTTACAGCCCAACAAATTTGAATGTTAGTTAAATCCCTATGTTTTAACTAGAGAAAACTAGTTTTAACGAAATGAATCAGTTAAAATTGTTTTTGACCGAGGTCAATGTTTATCTAGCTTGGAGTTTGTTAATGTCGTCATAAAGAAGCTTAATAAATACTACATTTTGCAAATATAGTGTTCATTGTTGTATAAAAGTTACGGGCTGAAGCCGAATTAACAGCATATCGAGATGTGGCCGGCCAAACCGCGAACCCAGAAGCAATTCGGCTTGATTAGGTTAGATGTCTGACACGATCGCGAAGCGTAGCGAAACCATCGCCTCAGGCTTCGTGGTTACTCTTTTTAAACAATGCGAAAATCCTTTCTTCCCAGAAACAATTCAAACGCATTGGCGGTTTGCCCGGCCACATCTTAATGTTCTGTGACATCGGCACTGATTTTAATTTGTTTTTTCTGGTTCATTCCGTTAGACCTAGTTTTTCCTATTTAAAACTAGTTTTATATAACATTCAACTTTGTTTGTCAGTAAATTCTAGTTTTTACTACGAAAAACTAGTTGTAACGAAGGAGTTCAGTCAAAACTAGTTTTTAATAGAAAAAACGAATTTTTACTGCACGTGGGTTTTAACTGTAATTACCTATACATATAAAAAGATATGTCTTGACTAACTGACTGATTCATCAACGCCTAGCCTAAATCGCTGTAATTAGAAACATAAAATTTCAAAGCGAATAGGTTTTATGATATACGTATTCACTAAGGAAATATTTTTAGAATCCTTACTGGGGAGAGAAGGGAAAGGAGGAGATTTTTTTTATGCCATGCCTGTCTCAAGAACTTTTTAAATTAGAGACGTGGAATTTACAATATATACTTCTCATTTAAAATAATTAAACGAACCTATGTGGGTTTTTGAATATTTTTGGCTGGGAAGGGGGCATAATAGGAAGGAGCCGTTTTCGACGCAAAATCGATATCCCAAAAACTATTTAAGTTAGAGACATGGAATTTAGAATATAGACTTCTCATTTAAATTAATTACATACGTGTATCGGCGTTTTTTGATATCAGACTTGGAAGAATAAAAAAAAGGTGACGACTTTCGATGCAAAATCCAGATCTCAAAAACTATTTATGTTGGGGTCTTGAAATTAGGTATATAAACTTCTCATTTAAAATAAAACAAACGCAATTGAATTCACGCTAACGGAGGAGTCAAAAATTGTAAAATAAAATTAACGTAGATAGCAATATAAAAAGAATAATTGTTTACAAAAACCTGTTGTTCAAGCCCGTCTCTGCAAATTATAATATTATAAATTCGAAAGTGTGTTTATCTGTCCGTTTGTTTACTATTACTTCGCGATTAGTAATTTAATCAGATACAATGCAATTTTGGCAGAGATATCCTGAAATCATATTTTTTATCCTATAGGTTTCTTCCATGGGGAGTCCATTGGTTTTAAAACAAAATCCACGTGAGCGAAGCCCTAGAAAAAAGCTAGTAGGTGCATATTTACCAACCAGGAACCTCACTGTATAACTTCAGAGTCATACAATGCATACACATACAGGATGTCTGGACTATTCCCGGAGCCTGAAACTATGTATTCCATTCATGATTATGAATTCACTGACGTAAAAATTATATAAATCTTTTTACAAACCTTTTTTTTCATTTATTACCCAATGTTTCATACCAATTTACCAAATATACCTAAGCCCAAAACTAGTTATTTTTCGAAAAAAAATATATAACGTTAATTATCAATGAATTATGGATCATACGCAGAATTCATGTTTTCAGGCTTCGGGAATAGTCCGGACACATATGTATGTATATGTATATATATATATGTGTGTGTGTGTGTGTATATATACATGTATCATATTATACATACTTACATTTATACCTACTTATAACTTACTCATTCGATTAAAAATACGATAGCACTAAGCATACAATATCTTAATAAATGAAATTGATTGCAAAAATATTAAAGGTAAACAAATAAATCTAGAAAAAAGTAATTATTGACATAGTCAGGTAATAAGTCACGTTAGAAAGCTAATATGTGTGCTATAATATGCGTGCTATAATATGCATGCTATAAAATGTTATCAGATTTTCTTTCATCAATATCGCGAAATGGAAAACACGATAACACTCGAATATTCATCTTTTTGCGTACACTTTTTGTGCAGTCCATCCTACAATATCGATGCGTGCATTTTCTAATGATTCTTGGAAGTGTGTCATGTTAAGTTAATTTTTTTTTGTAGACCATTCATTTCTATGGTGATTACATAAATTCATAGATTTTAAAAAAATGCCGCTGACAGATGAGAGCTTAAAACGGAATGTGATGACTGATTTTTGAAGAGCTCTTTATTTTACTCATTGTTTAAATTTTAATGCGCAAAGAAACATTGTATAAATGGCTGACTTATATGGCTGGCAGTGAAGAGACACAGGCTGATGATAAAGAAGCAGGAGTCCCGCGACGAGGAACTTCGTCGACTTAATGATGTAATTTTTAGTAATTTAAAATTCTTACGACTACTTTAGTTATTCAAAAATAGTCTATTTTGTTGATGATGATTTGCTGTCCCAATAATATATTTTTTTGCTGGCCGTTTAAATACAAGCCGTCAAAAAATGCCTTATCAAGCCCTTATATACTCCACTGCTGGACATGGGTTTCCTCATGCACATTGTCGAATGCAGAGGTGGTGTAATTCCTCAGGACTTGTCGTATAGCGGCTTTGTTATCCCTTAGTCGCCTTTTACGACACCCACGTGAGGAGATGGAGTCGTGCTATGGCCGACACCGCATGGTAAAGACATACACAATTATCATATCAATCGTCATACAGTAACGGCTCACCAGTAATTTTATCAACTTACTATTAAAATTTAACACAACTTATTTTATTGCGAAGGTTGCCACCTTGTTTTTTTTACTGAGAGAGCACGCAACTGGCTCGACGTTTCCTAAAGCTAGGCGCGTCGTTGCGTTAATAAACGCAAAAACTATTTGAATCGAATCACGTCTCGTCTACTGTTCACGACCGCTTCTACTACTCTGATGGGACATAGAGTATAAAGTACAGAAAGTCTAATTGTCTGTACGTAATTTTTTTCCCCGTGACATCATGTACGCTGTGATGATACATTGTCTGCCGCCTGATGGGATGTGGTATATCTAGATGACCTCATAATATTCAGAACAAACAATTTTGTTATATTTGCGCCGCTTCTGTTTAGATGCAGGACTTCCAAGAACGGATGGAGACGCCTAGAGTAGGGAATAGATGATATAATGGATAGGATAGGAGGATAAGGAACCTGGGTATGGCAACTCACCAACGAGACACGTGTTTGGACTAACTACCTAATTAGGGTATGTCAAATAATAGGGGTTAAAGTATGAAATTGTCTTTTTATAGTAATAGATACTTTGAATTGACATAAAACCTTCATGGTGTGAGATTTTCGAGTGAAACTTTTTTCACATGATACCTATGAGGTTCTTGTTTTAAAAAATGTGCAACATTCGATTTTCGATTTTCAATTGTTTTTTTTATTCAGCTTAGACGGGAAAGATGGATACTTCGAAAATCCGAGTAATCTTTGAATACGAGTTCCGACGCGGAACTAACGCGGCAGAAACGGCTCGCAATATCAATGCTGCGTTTGGAGAGGAGACTGCTAATGAACGAACCGTGCGTTTTTGGTTTAAACGCTTTCGTAATGGAAACTTCGACTTGAAGAACGAACCACGTGGAAGACCGCCCACACAGGTGAATAACGCTGAACTGAAGGAGATGGTGGAAGCCGATCCGAGTCAAACTACCCAGGAATTAGCGGCATGGTTTAACGTTACCTTACCTACAATATTGACTCATTTGCATCAAATCAATAAGATAAAAAAATATGAAAAATATGTGCCTCATGATTTGACTGATCTGCAGAAAGAAACGCGTGTTGAAACTTGCGTTGCCTTGTTGAATCGGTACAGAAATGAAGGAATATTGGATCGAATTGTGACATGTGACGAAAAGTGGATTCTTTACGATAACCAAAAGCGAAAAATGCAATGGCTGACCCCAGGTCAAACGCCGCAACAGTGCCCTAAGGCAAAGCTTACCAATAAAAAGATAATGGTAACTGTTTGGTGGTCTACTCATGGTGTTATTCACTATAGCTTTCTCAGGTCTGGTCAAGCAATAACAGCAGATGTTTACTGTGCCGAACTTCGAACAATGATGGCGAAACTAGCAGTGAAACAGCCCCGACTCGTGAATCGATCTTCACCATTATTGCTCCATGATAACGCAAGACCTCACACTGCACGAGAAATCGTTGTAACTCTACAGGAGCTGCAGTTAAAAACCATACGTCATCCTCCATACTCGCCAGACCTTGCTCCAACGGACTACCAGTTTTTTCGTGATTTGGACAATTTTGCACGTGGTAAAAAATTTTCTTCCCAAGAGGCAGTACAAAATGCTTTCACACAGTTTGTCGAATCTACATCCCCAGAGTTCTATCGTAAAGGCATAAATGAACTTCCGATTAGATGGCAACAATGTATAGATAATGAGGGTAAATATTTTGATTAAATAAATATGTTACATTTTAGAAAAAAATGAGTTTTAATTTTTCAGTACAAATCGGCAATTTCATACTTTAACCCCTAATATTTAAAAAAAACGTTCCCGCTGGCGGAGACGAGGACGTCTCCCTCGCTACACCATGAACACACACCGGGCTTCAGCCAACACTCTTACCAGGTATCAGCACGTGCCTGAGCGCTTCTCACCGACTCGCGATCCCCCGGTACACTCCTAAAGTAACGTTCTAAGCCGAGGTCCGTTCCTTTCGCCGTTCTACCGATGGGGGAGCCCTTAGGCTCGTTGCTGCACACACTTTTCCCTCCTGGCTGAGCGTCTTCTGCGCTCGCCCTAAACCAAATGTGTCCGGTGACTCTTGAAAGGCCATTAGGGTCACAGAATTTAACCATTCCGAAAAAGAAAGGCACTTCCATCTATGTCGACGAAAATCTGATTTTGAATTCTAAAAGTTTCTTAATAAACTATTTATTTACGTGATTATTGGCGCTATTTATATAGGTTTTTCAAATCAAATCAAATTATGTTATTTTTGTCCATAAGTTTACAACGTTGTTACGTTGCAGATAGTACAGCTATGTACCGCCTTTAGGGCATACAATATAAAAGCAAACAACATTCTTACATCGAAAGTTATATGAGTACAACAATATTCAATTCAGTTACAATTTCTATTTTATACTACATCTGTTTATTTGATATATAATATATGACCTTATTTATTATCTTGATTATTTAACTTCAAAACAGTGTCACATCTGCATTGGACCGGCCCAAGTTTTATTTACTGTTCTATGTCAGCACCTCAGCGAGCTAACGGGCTCGGTCGATGACAGCGCTCCTACGACTGCGCCGCAGACACTATTACTGGTTGGTTTTTTATTACTATATTTATTTATAAACATGTAATTTAAGAAATATTCACCAGTGAAAGATTTCAGCGGACAGATACTGATTTTTGAACGTGACAGGTATTTTATTTTTCATTTTCATTCTTGCGTTGAATTTTTATTTTGATGTCAGTCACGTATAATTACTCTTTGTATAATTATAGTTATCATTAAGTTATTTTTACGCCCACAAAGACAAATTAGTTATTCTGTAAGTTTGGTTATAAAATATCAATAGAAATTCTTTGAATGGATTTGATTTGAGTTTTGACATTGAACTGTCAGAATTAAAGATTTCATCCATAAAATTGTAGGCAATTCAAAATTTGTCTGAGTGCAATTATTGCCCTTCGACTATGGTATGACAAAAAAATGGAATTAGTAAAACTCGTATAGATGTGTCTTAAATACTTGTGTATATTTATAGAAGTAAAATTCACTAAATAGATTTTCTTATCAATTAAATAATTTCATTACCGTTTCGTTACCTCTGGGCTAGTTGTTTCTTTTTGTTCATTTTTTTATTTATAAACATAATGGTACATAATTCAGTCTCTTTGCGTCAGGAAACCATTACCTATTCTCTTTGCGTCAGGAAACCATTACCTATTGGCTTAAATGAGTCGCTACACATTCATTAGTTTATTTACAGACATCTGACACTAAATAAATATATTCCTACTAAACTATAAATCGCAGTCGCCACTTAAATAGTTTTTTTTAATATAAATCGAATTAAAATTCAATAAATATGAATCTACCATCTCTACCATCTACTACCATCTCTCTTTCTACCATCTCTTTCTAAATTATGAATATCACAGTAGTAAAAATGCAATTTACGACTGCAACCTGAGTAAATTGCAATTATTATGATCACTAAACAAACAAATGAAATTGTAGTGTTCACGTCCAACGCCCCAGAAGTCATTTGCTATTATCTCAATACCACGGTATACAATTCAAGTCTAACTCGTCCCGTTACCTAGACCTGGCCCTACACCGACCGGTCTAAACTGGTTTTAAGACCCTGACAGACGAACTAAAGAATCGCGATAAAAATGTTGTAATGACTATAATGGACATTAATTAATTAAATGTCAGTCCATAATTTTAACTCGTTCATTATCTTCGCCCGCTCATCGTTCAAGTTGGAAGTTTATTCTCAGTTATAAAGATTGACAGACATTCAGCTTGATGTTAACATTTTTTTACGAAATAGCTAACAGACGGATAGTCTTATTAGTGGTAAATGCTTACGCTACAGGCAGATGTCTTACACTTACTTCAACATCAATCAAAAATATCAATCGCTGTCGCAGATTCGCTGTCTATACTATATTGGATAGTACAATAATTATATTACCATCGTGTTGGCCGGCTTTAGAATAGTCCACCCCACATCTCCTCCCGTGAGTGTCGTAAAAGTCGATTGAGGGATAACGAAGCGGCTACCATAAGCCCTGAGGAACTACACCGTCCATAAAAGAGTGGACTCTAAGCCGCTTGGTCAGCGTGGTATTTACAGGCCGTATACCCCTTATGAGCAAGAGAAAGTGCGTAAGGAGACTGATATGCAGAGAATGTGATATTAAAAGAGCTGGTTACGGTACTATATTGGGTACTGATATATGGGAAACTCCTTATACTATTATACTCTGAACTCCCCATCTCTCTCTCTCTCTCAAGTTCAGTGCATCTACACAGCTGGGCTGCACAGAGCAAGCTGTAATGGTTACATTTAGATTATACTATACCTTGTCTTCGGCCGGTGTTTCTCTGCTACTGGATAAAGACCACTTATTTGATTTATAATATATCCTCCCGCAACGAATGCTTTCTTCTCTAAAAATTCTCTCCACCGTAAAGATCCTTAGTCATTTAACCAAGGATTCTAAAAGGTACAGGATGCTGATTCAACCGCCTATTTTTTAGAATAGCTTGTGTGTGAGGCCTTTAAAAACAAGATTTACACTCAGGAAATGAGTATCGACGGACCTTGAATTAGATAAGGCTGCTTAGTGATTATGCAGTTCTGGTGGAAAATTATAGACCATTTATATGGCTCAATAATTTAATTAAATTGCTTTAAAAATACTTTTTAAACACCTATAAGCCGTGTCGATATAACTATTTTTCGTTGTGTTGACTCATTTTGGAGATCAGAAATGGTGAAATGGAGCCACATTATTTAGCTAGAGCTAAATAATTAAAAAAGAAACCAATTAAAACATCAGTTACTCAATTCACTCTTTCCATCGCCAAAATTACAACATTTCATTACATAAACGCGTCTGTTTATTTTTCTTTCATGAACCAATGAAAGTGGAGCCGCCTCTTCCCGCGTTTTTCTAAGAAAAGTTTTACCTACGAAGGAAGTTTATTGAACTCGCGGGGATCTTGTTTGATAGGATTAAAAAAGGGAGACAAGAAAGGTAGAATATCGTTCAAATGATTTGCAAAAAAAGAATAATGAAGCGCAACTTTCGCTAGCTATTTCCAATTCAAATATTGAGTTCGTTTGTGATACACACTACACAATGCGTAGTTTTCACTACTTTGTTAGACAGCTGATTGAGCAAGCAATAGTCTTTTATTTATCGTATTTCGAGTATGAAATTATAGTTATTATAACGTTTTGTATCGATAAAATCTTTCTTATAATATACATGTACTATGTTGTATGTGGCAGAGTGTTGGCCGCTTTCACGCGACTCCGTTTTTACTGTGTCACTTTTTTCTTTTGTTATACCTGTCGGAAATTTATCGCTATATTGTGTTTTTAATAGCTTGTCGCCATTTGACGTCTGTGTTTTAATGTCTTCATTATCTGCCTGGTGCTATTTCTTGTTTTTTACCTTTTTTTTTATCTAAGTGCTTACTCAAACAGAAAACTTTTTCATTATTAACAAGTGATGAGTGTCATCGCATAGGAATCTTACCATGCCAATGTTTATCGTATTTTATCTTTCAAACGCAACATGACATATTGTCGTTATTGACAATGGGTTGCTAAAGGGAGCTAAAGAGAGGTAAATAAATCTCTTTCTGTCAAGAAACTATCAATTACAACAATTTTCAATTCGAAAATTTTATATTAGTTCAAAAACTCCGTGGTAGAATGAAGGTAGGAGATCGGAATTAGGTAGCTTTGCATTACAAGGAATCTAAATGATATCCTAAGAATCTAATGTCCTCTTTAATACCTGTTTGAAAAGAGTGAACAGGCTATCTTTTAATTGTGAGCGCGGGCGCCGTGAGATCTTATGGCTACAACGGGAGATTTATGTTCTACAGTGGACTTTTGTAGGGTGATTTTTTTTTAATTCATTATTTAGACCAGGGATGTTCAAACTTATACTATTGGTGATCTACATTATACACATTGGGTAGCAAGAGATCGACTAGGGTGGGCAGAAAAAAAGACAACTTTTATTAAAGGGCATTTATTGCACATACGAGTTATGAAAATAGTCTCTTGGTACTATGCATCACTACGCGATAAGTAGGTTCAAAATGGCATGCTCGGTGAAATAGTAAAAAAAAATGTGATGTGAAATTGTGATAGATAGGTAAATTATAATGATGATAATCACCATCATTTAAATTGTCGCTTAACACGTTTATGAATTTATATTTATTTATTAAATATAAATTTTACAAATTTTATAATAAACAGGAATAGATAAAAGGGTCTATAAGATGATAACTGATTATGAATATTACGAAAATGTGTTATAAAAGCCATCAACAAATTATCGATGACTATCAAACGTACAGGTTGATTTGTTAATGGTTACCACGGTGTTTGGAATGTGATAAATTCGTGCCCGAACTAAGCGTTGAACCTTGGACCAGTTGTAAACATGTACCTATGCTCTCGTGTATGTAATCGAGCATGTACGTCGTTAGGTATAGGGTTAGCAGAGAAATAAAATAAAATAAATACCTGCTAGTCGAAAAATTCTGATGTTTAGCTAAGAATTAATTAATAATTCAAATATTTAAAATAATCAATCAAAATCTGTCATAATTAAATAAAAATGTCTTTAAAAATAATTAATCAAATTCTTTTTAATTTAAAAAAAATATGTTTCGATAAACCCGTTTAGGAGATGATAATCTTGCAAATACCTACTAAAATATAGATTCTATTGTACAATATTTCGTTCAGTGTCATTAGGTCCTTACACTTTTATTTCTTTCAAATGTGGCATCTAATATAGTAAAATATAATAATATAGTATACATATATATTCACTAATATAGCCAAATGTATTGTTTGGAATAATTTACGCAACTTATTATGAACGTATTCAATGCTCATGAAAGACAGCCATTTCTTTAAGTTAAAGAATGTCTTTTTAAAAAGTAAATTAGTACCTTTTCCCTTTTTTGATGAATTATAATTGAAACAGAAATGTTATTGTTTAATTTTCATGCTATCGCTACCAACAAGATCATTGTTACAGCCTGTGTGAATTTCACAACTCTGCTCTAATAGAGCAACAGACGCGTGGGTCTCTGCCAACACTAATAAAAACTGCATGTATATATTTTGAGATTAACTACGTATTTCTTTATTGTCTACAAATGACGGGTTGCAGCTAATGCCAGGTCGTGACGAAATGTGTACGTACAGCGATAATTACCACGTTCCTATGAACACGTATGATTATAATTATTTTAATACGATCTATGTGTCGAAATGATTTTTTTTATTTAATTTTTTTTATTTTTGTAACGAGTTTGGTTGATTTCATTCTGTACTAAGTAGATCATAAAATAGCAGATTTTGTGTTATTTTCGCCTTGCAAATGGTTGTGAAAACTACCATTCAGTAATTATTATGTTTCATAAATATTAATTTTACTTAAATTAATATCGTAGAATACAAAATATAACTACAATAAAATCACCTACGTATTTCCCTTTTTTTCAAACTTATAATAAATAAAATAGATATTTTTTATAGAAAAATGGTGGCAACGAGCGGAGAGTCCACCTGGTGGTAAGTGGATACTATTGCCCGTGGAAATCTGCGATACATGCCAACATACATTCAAAATGACAAACGTTGGCACGTCCCGTGTATTTAGAAAAAGAGTCGGAAAGTATGACGAATGGGGTATATTACAGAACGGGCAGCTTTGCTCGTGCCTCTACATTCCCCATCTCTGGAGAGAATGGGTTGAGATGGGAGTAAAGAATATAATGGAATAAAGAGTTATTCGGCTAAACAAAAAACACAAATTAAATACTCCTTTAAAGTGAACAAATAATTAAAAAACTAAAGTAATAAGTACCAAGGTTGCACTTGCTTGATTGGATTCAGCCAGTACTGCCGCACGTGCAAGTTCGTAAGCAAATATTAATAAGGCTTAGTTGATAAATAAAATTAATAATTGTTAAAATATTTATTATTAAAAAAATTCTTACAAGAACACTATTCCTAAGATGTATCAATCTGTAAAATCTGTTCTACTATATAACATCAATAACGTTTCTTGTAGGTACGTCCGGACCCTGTTACTTTTCGCGCTGTTCTACCAAGCTATTTATTTGAATGTTTATTACTACAAAAAAAATGTTACAAATTTATACATTACATTACCAGTAAACCCTTTACGAGTTTACTGGGCGATTTTTTACTAGACTCGAGTGGCGACGTTACCCCCCCCCCCCCCCCTCTCTGGTCCCCATCTCTCATAGAAGACTATATTGAAATGTATTGTATTTCCCACTTTATTTTATTCGTCTAATGTTCGTAAGTATTTCGGTACTGAGTGAGATATGCCAGAGCCCATTCCTAAATTTCCAAAGGCAGAGATCACATCCAAGAGTGTGTCAACTTTTATCGTTGTGAACTGATGTTGGCATGTGTCAGGTATGCTCGTCTGCCACCTTTTTGCTATAAAAAAATTGAGATATTGAGAATTTATTTTTCTCAGCATTTTTAAAATAGCGAAATCTCTCTTCTGACTGAGGCCTGACCTCGGTCTTTTAATCTATAAGTGTAATTACTCCTCACCACAAAAAACATTTAATTGAGAAAGGTTGGTTACATCGGACATATACATACCATATGTATCTTTGTATTATTATTGTACTAGGTTTTACAACACTACTATTGAATTCGGATGCTAACAGTCTAGATTTACTTAAAAATTATCCTACTAATCGTGCTGATTCAGATTGATGGATATCTATGACACGTCTCTCTTTTATATTTTCGAAAATTCTAAAACACACCATTTAATTTTTTTTTTAAATATCAGTGGTTCATGCCGAGGTTGGAACTCATGTACGTCTAGGGCCTAGACTCTAGGCCGTCGACATATGAGTGGTTAAATAATTTGTTATGCTAATACATTTTATCTGCGGGCGTTGACCCCACGATAAGGCACAGTAACTTACCGTAGAGATAACGTGATCTAGTTTCACTGGTCCATTTGTTCACTTGGAAAACTTTCTTGTTTACCAACTTTACTTGTTACCTGTTTCTTATATGTAGATGAACATATAAGAATATATTTTTTATATTGATATGAACATATTTTGATAATATTATCAATATAACAATCTATCATTCACGTGCTGAAGTTTAAGTCTCAAGATTGCAAAAACTCTTTAAAATTATATTTTTATACTGAGATATGTCAACATCAGTAGATGTGCTTCGTATTTCCTAAAAAACAATTTGGAATCAGAATTTGAAAAATAATTGGGAACAATGATAATAAGGCTGCGATCCTATCCATCTCACCCTATCGAATAGGGAATATAGTATGATAATTTTGGTAGGGGGAGAGTGCATACTGCATTCTCACAGCCACTGGGCGCACTCGAATGACCACGTTACCCCTCTCTCACAGAAGACTAACTTGAAATGTACTGCATTTCCTACTATATCGTATTTCCCTAATGTACGCACGTGTTTCGGTAGTGAGTGAGATATGCCAGAGCCCATTCCTATCCCATCCTCTCCCTCACCATTTTCCCAATCCATTCCTTCATCTGCAAATGTAGGCAGAATGACAGACCAGTCCAGAATGACAAACGTTTGTCATTCTGAACTGATATTGGCATGTATTGCGGATGTCTATAGACGACAGAATCCACTTACCATCAGGTGGACTATATGCTCGTCTGCCGCCTTTTTTCTATAAAAAAAAGATAAGAAAAGCCCTCATTCCTTTATACTTTCTGCTAGCATTCCTTGCCATCGAATTAGAAGTATAATAGCCGAATAAAAAATCCTTTTTCTGTTATATTTTTTCCCATCCTTTTCAATCCCATGTGAACGTTTTGCATATTGATTGACGATGACATGTATCACAGATATCCATGGGCGACAGTATCCACTAATTACCGCCAGGTTCGTCTTCCATTTATTCCTATAAAAAGATTATTTTCTATCATTTCGTTTGTTTGTTCGCTGTAAAAGCAAGCTAAATTAAATAAAATTTGAAGCATTCTAATATTTGTGTTAACATCTGTGGGTACCTAAGTGGAGATTTCAATTTATTTGCTTATTTGCCTTTAATTTGTACTCAAAATGCATTTCTTTTTTACAGGTTGCATTAAGCGGACTGAAAAGAATACTAATATAGGTGAGAATTATTTGATACCTTTATTTTTTTGCGTAGGGTACTTTCCGTAGGTCCGTAGGGTAGGGTATAGATTAATAAATAATAGCGGCCCACTCTGTCTTCATTCAGGTGACATAATAAGCTAATAAGCTAGAGCCACTGGTTATCTTTGGAAAAATTAGAATTGTGGATTTACAAATATTAAATTTTCAAGGGAACCCATACATAGCCTATATCAATCTGTTTATTTTCTAGAAGTGAATTTTAAAATATGTACAATGGTTTTAGAGTTTTTTTTTTATAGGACGAAGGTGGCGTTCGAGCATACAGCCCGCCTGGTGGTAAATAGATACTGTCGTCCATAGACATCCTCGATACATGCCAATATTAGTCCAAAATGACAAGGGAAAAAACGGGGAGGGATAGGATGGGCTCTGGCATATCTCACTGACCACCGAAACACGTACGTACATTGGGGAATATGATAAAGTGCGAAATACAGTACATTTCAAGAAAGTATTCTGTGAGAGAGGGGTAATGAGGCCAGTCGAATGCGCCCGGTGGTTGTGGGATTTCAGTGTGCACTCTCCCCCTCTTACATAAAAAGAAAACAAACTCAGTCTCTATTTATTAAGATACAAATTTATTGCTATTGATATTGCTATGATTGATTGTTATAAGACCATACATCTCTTATGCACCAGACAGTGTGCATGTAAAGGCTAAAAGGGCTGGTGACAGTCACTTATTTCACTTGGAAATAAATAAATAAAATAAAAAGAAAAAGTATAAATAAGTATATAGTAAAATCTCATTTCAAACATTCTGTATATTTTACTTAAAACAGAACTGAAATGTTTTTAAGATTCACAGAGTTTAATACAAATAAAAACATCAGATGGTCACATGATCAGTTCTTATTTGTATAAAATAACGTAGAGAATTCTCTTATTATTGTATCATAAATAATGTGACAACTTTCTTCAAGGTCCTCCTATAAGGCGCGTGACAATGTTGCGACACTATCCCTCTCATCTTAGTGAGTCATTACATGAGAATTTCTTGTAAAAAGATTAAACATTATAAAATATAATCAGACGAACAAATATTATACGATCTAATTTTAAGAATGTGTTAATTAGCAAAAGATTAATATAGACTATTTTAATAGGGATTTGTGTAAATTTACGTACTGGCTGCTTTGGTCTATGGTGATTTGATTGGAGTCTCTATGGTGCAAGATTCTAAATTTAAACTATTTGGAGCCATTCCATTTTTAATTTAAAATTATTTTTGTTTTCAATTGTTAGTTCTTTTTTAAATCGCATTCGTATTCAATATTTACAAATGAAAAATCCACGTAATTTGTAAATACGAATATAGTCTTGGATGAACGCTGCACAAACAGCAAGTAACACCCAGCTTTTTTGGGCTAACTTTAACCGTAAAGTAAAATTTGTATTTTGAAATTTAGTCCTGTCAAAGATCTTTGCTCTTGGAAATTTAGTATTAATATATAGATAATAGACACCTATAGGTATGTCTAGATATATTACATATATGGAAAACTTTCTTGCTATAGTATTCTATTAGCTACGTTGTATATTTACATTTTGTGTTCTATGAGTATGCTTTGTATGTGCATATAACAATATGCTTTGCATATGTATTAATTGTTAAGATATAACCATACCTGTAATTTTGCCTGTTAAAATAATAATAAATAAATAATGAAACATAAATAAGTAAACAAATAAATAACTTGTTGACGGGAAGAGTAAGATGAAAGTCATCTGCTGAACCAGCCGCAATCGGAAATGACGTCACCGCGCATGCGATACCGGAAGTTACCGCATGTGTTTGGGTATTGAATAAGAAGTGTTCGTTCACGCTATGCTATTATCATCTATTACTTTTAGAAAACAATTTATGTATTAAAGCCTACGCAACATCCATTTTGGTTTAGCAGTCTTGAACGAATTTTCTACACAACATTATGATTGTATTCTCGACCATAAATTATTGTTTTAAAATAAACTAAAGCATAATAACATAATATATAACGTTGAGTGCAAGGAACAGGGTGGATTTCAGGAACCCCGGAGGACACATCGGCGGTTAAAAGGGCCATTTGATCACGGTTTCGCGATTTTGCATTATACATATTATCATTTTAATAATCTTAAAAAGACCGCAAAAATAATTTGGATATGTTTGTATTGTTTTGGAAAGTTTAAAAAAAAAGAAAATTACTTTTATAAATTTTACTAATAACTATAACACCTAAATAACTTTTATTTAGGTGGTTACTCGTGAAAATGATTATTTCGTCCTGGGCGCTAAATATTGTAATATTTTTCATTTGCCTTGGAATTCTAATTTTCAATAAATTTAATATAAGGACCATGACATTCCTGTCATTAGTTTTGATGTATTTTATTTCTGTTTGGATATTTTCACATTTTGATGTGTTGATATTTGTTTTTAATTATTTTAAATATCAGATCCATCTTGACCGCAGTACGGTCTAATAAACGAAACGCAAATAAAACGTGTACCAATTGAAGTTACAAAGGTACGTACTGAGTACATTATTGATTTTATGACTTCCGTTCTAGAAATATTAACCTCAAACACCAGCCTTGTGGACGTCCGACGTGACAGCGAGGATTTTAAGGATTGGGAATTCTTTCCAAGCTATAGGAAACTACAAATGCCACTACAAATGGCAATACAATGGTTAATACATCAATTGAGTATATGTATTATATATTTTCACGTAACTTTTTGGAGTACATTTTTATATATAAAATGGCAACTTCATAGGTAAAACACAATACACGAATGTCTATAAAGACATTTATTACACATTGGTACATTAAATAAGTAATAAATCTTGACTTCTTTTACACTGTCATTTAATTACTTTTTTGTATGCATAAAAGAATGTTTCCTGCGTGTCTCCACACATTAAACATGGCGGTAAAAAAAACGCTAGTCGCTGAAATCACATACATGACACGTAGTTAATTACTGGAGAGTTTCCCACTTACTTTCCGACTTTCATTTTGCATCGGCGTTTTAAAAAACGTTGCGTGCGCGCAACGAGACGAGACGTGTATAATTTGTTAAACGTATGACGTAAACATATTTCATTGTTTTATAACGCGTCTATAATAAATAGGAGTAACATTTTAATGATTTAAGAAGAATGTAAGTTTAATAAATAATCCATCTTAAAAGACAATTAACTCAATTTAGAATTTTAATGACTTTTCGGGTTTAAAAACTAACTTTCGTACCCTGCTTTGTATAGAAAGGAAACCACATTATTATATTTGGAAATAAACCAACAACCTACCCTATGATCAAAAGCACTTAAAATTCATTAGGTGTAATTCCATTTGATCAGAAAATACATTTTTTAATAAAAAAGTATTCCATTTTATTCCATTGAAATGAGTAAAATTGAAATAGCAATATTGGAGGTCAATATAATTTGTAATGACATAAATGAATTCAAATGCAAGTCAAGCTATTTATTTACAGAACTAATGCATCAAATTAACATACAGATGCTAATGTTACAGTAATTATGAATACATTCTACCGAATGTTACGACGAGCAAAAAATATTTATTACTTATTTGATATTAATGCTGAATCAAAATTGAACAATGAAATTGAAGCACTCTCAAATTAACAACATGAACATAACTAATAAAGAACGGATCACCCGTCAATCGAACACTTTTATGAATACCACGAAACAGTAACACAGTTAGGGCGTGATAGTATAGAAGAATACAATAAGCCATTATGTTTCACGTAGCGAACGGAAGGCTTTATGAGTAAGTATACTTCCAAATTACAATGGCAGTGGTACCTACTCGTATATGGCAACGCGTTTTTTGCGACTCAAAATTTATGTTATAATCCTATTTGAAATTCTTGTGCGGTGATTATGAGTCAACGAACTTATTATGATTTATTAGTTTCTTTCAATCGTTTTGCTTAGTGGGAGGTCTATTACCTAGGGCTGCCACCTTCGAAATACCGTAAAACCGGAGATTAAAAGAAATGGACACAAAAATAGGAAATTTAGTAGTATTTTTTTAATTTAAAGTTAAAGTTATACTTTAAATTATAATTTATAACATATTAATGTTCCCGGCGGGATAATATAAAATTATTAATAATAATTATAGTCGCCCAGAGATTTCCGATATTAACCCATAGCCGTATTGTCAGGCAAGCATCTTTCGAAACCCGGATGAGTGGCAGCCCTAGGCTATATCTAGTCGATATGGCATTCTATTTGCCCTATGCTTTTAGTTATGTTAAGTAGATTCTTAGTCTCATTAGAGTATTAGAGCTAATAAGAGTATTAGCAAAGTTAACGTCGTTACCAAAAAGATGTTGTAAACTTTGATTAGCACACGGCTTTAATACTTAGTGCTGCGAAACGAGGACGTTCCCCTCGCTACACCGTGAACACACACCGGCCTTCAGCCAACACTTTTACCAGGTATAAGCACGTGCCTGGGCGCTTCTCACCGACTCGGGATCCCGCGGTACCGTCCAAAAGCAACGCCCTAACCAGAGGTTCGTTCCTTCCGCCGGTCTACCGGCAGGGGAGCCCTTAGGCTCGTTACTGCACACACTTTTTTCTCCTGGCTCAGCGCCTCCTGCGCTCGCCCTAAACCATATATGTCCAGTAACTCTTGAAAGGCCATTAAGGGCACAAGAATTTAGCCATTCCGAAACAAAAAAGTACTGCTAATCGTAGATATCATAAATGATTTTGAGATTATTACGTATTTCATGACGTAACATTTCATTATGTAACTTATTTATGTACTATCAATGAAAACTATCTACTACCAAGTACCGCAATGAGCCCGTTTATAGTCCATTGCTGAACATATATGGACATTGGCTTGTGCATGAGGTATGGATGGCGGTTGGCGTGTCCACTCTTTTAAAGGTAGTGTAGTTCCTCAGATCTCGTGGCAGCGGCTTTGTTATCCCTTAGTTTCCTTTCAGGATACCCACGGGGAAGATGGGGTGATGAGTGGTGCTATTTTAAAGCCGGCCGACACCAGCCGGACGGCCAATTAATTCCATCAAATAATTCGTTCGTTTGTTTACAGTCGTTCCAAATTCAAACACTCCGATGCATGGGAATTAGATAACAACAACTGTTATCGGAAAAATAACGAGTTAATAATAGTTAAGTTGCATAGTGTGCGTGCGATGCGACCTCCGCGCACCGTTACCCGGCGACGCCCGTTACCGTCACAGATAACTGTTATGTAACACCGGTACCGGCGCAACCTTCTGTTAATTGCACCCATCTTGATTTATACGGATCCCGGTTTACACGAGCTAAACAAATTATGAGCTCCTATTCGCATTTTATCTACTACCTGTGGATATTAAATAATTATAATGTAGCAATTTCTTCCATAAAGAGCGATGATAGGATACCTACTATGAGAAGAGATTCTGAATTCTCATTCATGAAACTTTTCAAACTTAAACTTATATTCTAAATTGGGTCTGAACTCGTATAATATAGGTATTTGTTTACCTTTTATTCCTACTCGCCGTTTCGGCACGAGTTACACCAGCCGTGGTCACGAGTTGACTGAACAGGCGGGTAGTCCAGGATGGGAACTGCGGGCAGTTTTATCAACTACATCGGCTGCGACATTATTAGTGGAGTGTGTCGTAGCCTTTCCAAATGTGGGTAGTTCAAATCCTCGCGCCGTATTACTGAGTTTCTACTTAAGTACAGATTTTCAAATTATCACTAGCTCAGCAGTTAAGGAAAACATCGTAAGAAAACCTACATGCTCAAATATTTAAAAAAATATGTGGTGACTGTGTCCACCAATCTACACTGGGCCCACTACTCTAATGATTTATCAAGGAAGACCTGTGCCATTGAAGCGTTGTAGTCTGATATCGAATTTCCTCCAGACTTGTAAGCCCTTTATCTGTCATTTTTCAAATGACAAGACATTCAAATGACTTAGCAAAATGCGAATTGATGTAAATAAAATATTTATGCGTTTAACGTCTTTGATAATGTAATTACAAAGCACTAATTAGAAGTAGTACAAGATTAGACATTAATACGGAAGTGGTTTAAATCTATCTATTTAAAACCACAAGAGAAAAAAGAGTCGCTAAGTTTACTGTAACTGTTTACTGCTTTGTAGCGCATCCGCAGTAGTTCCTTAATAAAGCGGATGTCACAGACGTGGCATGATTCACATAGAAAGTTGAACACTAGAAGTTGGGATTTTATTTATAAGTAAATGATGTCTTTATACGTAATTTAATATATAGTACGTTGAGCATGTATTTGATTGTCGCACTTTTGTATTACACTATCGATCGCAAGTTCAAATCGTATTATTGTGTATTCTATTTTTAAGATTTCTAGAAAAGATAAGAGAATTTGTGTTAGCAATTGAGGTTGATATCATTTTAAAGTTACTATATAAGTCTATTAAAATAGTACAATCTAATTAATCTACCAAAAATCCCAAAAGCCCAAATTAGCGATTTTCAACCAAAAGCAATTTTGGCTCAATATCGCTTTGTGGTTACAAAAGAAGTTTCTGGAAGGCTAACACGACACGCCGCAATTTAAAATCATAATTCTTTGTATTCAAACAATAATTTTAAACTAAATAATTTTCGTATTCTATTAACTAAATCGTATTTCTGAGGGGGAGAGTGCACGCTGCAATCGAACAGCTGCTAGGCGCGCTCGACTGGCCACGTTACCCCTCTCTCACAGAAGACTACCTTGAAATGTACTGCATTTCCCACTTTTATCTTATTTCCCTAATGTATGTAAGTGTTTCGGTAGTGAGTGAGATGTGCCAGAGCCCATTTTCATCCTTTCCCTCCCCATTTTCCAAAACCCTTTCACCAAATCCATTCCTATATCCCCAAAGGTAGCCTGCGCATCCGGGGGCGTGCCAACGTTTCTGATTTTGGACTAATGTTGGCATGTATCGCGGATGTCTATGGGCAACAGTATCCACTCACCATCAGGTGGACTGTATGCTCATCTCCCGCCTTCATCCATAAAAAAAACTGCAATCCAAACATCGATTTAAGTATCGTTATACTATTCTTTTTTAAAACTCTTCATTACACTATAAATTTTCAAACTTATTTAGACTACCGCTTCCATTCAGAAATAAAACTATTCGGTGCTCCTTTTAACTACACTATTTAAGAGAATGAAGGGAATCGTATAGAAAAATACATATGCACCTAAAGTTTCATTTGCATCCTTAGATGATTGTAATACTCTCAGGGTGGCGATACCACTCTAGCTAAAAATCTTAACATTAGACGATATCAACATTTCGGTGTTGTAGTTCATCAGTAACAAGGATTTCTTTACAATCTCCTTTATAGATACTTCACCTACGTGCCACACATTTGTAAGCATATCGGTCCGTTAGCTCACCGTTATGATATGCGTGCAGGGGTCACCCAGAACAATGAAGTTACCGTGCGGCCGGCCCATTAGAGCGCGCCCTCTTAGTAATGTGAGAGTAATTGACCTTATGAAGAAGTTTTATCCTTTTTTATCATAATAACACCATTTTCAACTGCCCACACTATTTTCTCTATTCATTGATGCATGAGACAAAAGGTAAACAAATGATTACATTTTCTCATTCATTCAATTTTTGGTTATCCATTGACATCGTGGAAGTGTTCACCTCAAAATAATAAAAAATATGTAATCTTAGAAACGAAGAAGAATTAACAACCATAAAAGAATATTATCATAATAAAGTATCTATTTTATAAGTTATTTTGAACGAAAACATTTATATATATTTTTTACTTAATTTAGAGGCTTTTTGTTCATTATTTAATTTAAAGTATGAATAATTATGTGAATGTGTAAAGAAAACAACTGTTCCCGCAAATTCTTTACAATTCGTGAATAAACCGGACTGGTTGAGTCCGGTCGCATGTATGGAACCGGACAAGGACAAATGGCGTCAAAATCGGACTGTCTTCTCGAAAACTGAATATTTAGTGAGCTTAGTCCAAAGGCACATACATATAAAGGCGAACAAACCCCCCAGACCTCAATAAACCTTTGTCTTTAAACAAACAAATGTCCGACCGGGAATCGCACCCGGGACCTTTTGTACAGTAGTCAGGGGCACTACCAACTGTGCTGAACAGCCGTCAAATTCCTGTAGGTATTAATCGATACTGTACCTGTACTAATTAATGTCTTGTACTATGGCCATGTATTAAACCAAGTAAGTATGGTTAATAGAATATTTGACTCTTCTTAAATAATTATTATATATACTTAAATAGCTGAATATACTAAAAATTGATCCGTGAAATCAAAATTAGGATATCTAGAACAATTACAAAGTTAGAAAAGAACCGCGCTACTGTGAAAATGACGCCAGTAGTGACAGTAGTGACAAATTCACTCGTGAATGATAGTGATACCAACAGTTTCCCATCTCAAATATTCTCGAGATCATTAGGTAGACCTAATTTCCTAATAAAAAAAATAATATTTTAATATTGAGTTATTTCCTTCCATTGGCGGCTGCGAGCCACCAAATGTATCCAGAAGAGTAATTAGAATTACCCAATTATAGAGGGTATTTCAACTTCGATTTACGCACTTTGTGTATTGTTATTACCTACTTCATTTATTTTAAATTGTGTACGTATTATTATAATATATGATTAAGATTTAAAAAAAAATACATTTTAAGAAAATAGTTTTCTGATGGAATTTCCAATTATGTTTTTAAATAATCGTTTTATCAGTATTGTATGGTATATCTTTAATTCTATATATGTATTTGTATTCTCAACAGTCATACATTACTGTAAACCACTAGAGATTTTAAACATTTTCATTTATAATTAGTTATAATTTTTCTTATTAACATTGTTTTAGTTTTGTATAGATTAATCAATTTTTATTCCAGGTAGAATGAAATAAACAACGTTTCATATGGGTAGAGTGTTTAATAAAGAGAGACAGACGTGTTTTTCAACTCCGTGGTCAATGGGCTATATACGAGTATAGCCCACCCGCAGTTCTCGGGTAAATCGCATGGTGAACATAACAACCGCAAAACGCGCGAGCGAATATCTTACTGCGAACCTTAAGTAATGTCATCGCTCAAGCTTGACCCCAAATGAATGAGGAAGTAGTGTAGAAATTTAAACAACAGAATCTTGTGTTAAAATTATTTAATAATTTACGAAAAAGCATGTAATTTTTATTTTTATAAAGAAAAACATTTTTTAATATGGTGATAGCTGGTAATTATGTCGCTTTTTACAGCGTTGATAATGTGTTCAGCTATTGCTGATTTAATCACTGGATATAAATCTGCACTCCAAAAATGCTCTCCACTGAACGTCACTATTATCTCAGGATTGAACGTGAAGTGATTGAAATTAAAAAATACAATAAATTCAATCGGGATGATGGATATAAACTGTCATCGACGTGGAACCCACTTATTAACAAATTTAAACCTTGCAGTTTACCGTCGAATAAGTCCGCGGACATTGTTAGTGCGATGTGAAGATCAAATGTGGGTAGTTTATAAAGCTGTTCGCAGCTCCTATCCTAGATTACCCTAGCCTCTTCAATCAACTCGTGACCACGGCTTAGTGTCTTGGCTTAGTGTCACATCACACCTTTAGTCACTGAACTTCTTATTAGTCACTGTCTTTACTCTCTGAACTTTAGTCACTGTCACTGTCACTGAACGGTTTATCTGCACTTCTTTGATAGAGATCTGCTGCCTACTGTGCGGTCTTCAAGACACGTTATACCCTAAACCCGAAAGTAGTGCAACGAACTACCCACTCAGATTTTTCCACATTGCTATGATGACATGGAGCTTTTCAAGAAGGCAGTGAATAGGATCCTGCATGGTCTATAGTTCATCCGCATCCTTTCTGATGTTGCAGGTGTCCGTGGGCGGCGGTGTCCACTTACCATCTCATGGCCAGCCCGTCCGTCTGTCACCTCATCTATAAAAGAAATAGGTTTAAATAGCAACATGTTATATGCTTTAAAACGTCCGGCATTTATAGCTGGCCGAATCGACTGCCCAATACTGTGTCGGTCGATTCGGCTACACACGTATAATAAATAATAAAATTAAAATAAATAATTAATAATTCGTTACTATAGTTCCACACTTACACGATGAGGACTATGGTCGGAATTAAGTAATTTAAATTGAATTGAATATCTGATTTTTAAGATACAGTAATATTTTTTGGACTAAAGATCCAACATCTGAGAAACTAAAACCGACAATGAGGTCACTTCTCTCAGATAACCAGTCACAATTATAACCACGATGATGAATAAATACTAGTAATTATATCGCCTTTAAAGTAAAATATGTTGTAATGCGTACCAAGTAAAAGTACCACTTTTTTGTGTTATTTCTGTGTATTGTCGGTGTATGCGGTTGGAATATAAAATAAATAATTATGCACTCACAATGTATGATGCGTGTGTAAGGAATACGATATTGCCAACATAAGTAAATATCTTATGAATTAATGTTTGAGATACATTTGAGAATTTTTGAAGAAATTGTAGTCACAAAATTTTAATTTTTTCCCTCCATATTCAAATAAAGGTTCAATTTAGAATCTCGTACTAAATATTAAAATACTCTTAATAATTATTATTATTATCCACACCATACCATACCATCAGCCTGTGTCTCTCCACTACTGAATGTATGTATGCCTCGCCTAAGGAATGCCACCACACACGGTGTTCAGCTCCTCTTATCCTCATTCAGCCACTAGCGGCGACTTTCTTCAAGTCGTCAGTCCGCCTGGTTGGAAGTTTCCCGTTC
This sequence comes from Sesia apiformis, assembly GCA_914767545.1. Classification (NCBI taxonomy): domain Eukaryota; kingdom Metazoa; phylum Arthropoda; class Insecta; order Lepidoptera; family Sesiidae; genus Sesia; species Sesia apiformis. The sequence continues at coordinate 7,463,183 of OU611968.1, forward strand.
TAGTTAATAGGATCATCAACTATTTGATAGTTGATGTTTCTAATTTCAACGATTTCGGCTCGGCGTTGATGAGTGAGTCAGTCAGTTACGACATTTTTATTTATATATTTTGTTTTGTATACATCAACTTATACTAACAATACTCTTATATAGTTTGTTATAGTATAATATTTTTTTTCGTTCTCCAAGTCAAATATTCCATCTAATTGGTCTATTTATCTTCTAACCGTGTGACCTAGCGATTTTAAATGTTAATTATTTGATTTGGCCCTAACAAATTACTTAATATAAGAATTAAATTACAATCCGTAACGGTATTTAAGGTTGTATTGATAAACTTATTTGTTGGTCCGCCACCAGTGAAAGTCGCCAAATACTTTTGGCGATTGTCAATTAATTACACAATAGATTGCAGGGTCTCCAGCTCTGCGTAACATTAGCAGCAGGTACGTACTATTGGAAGCGTTGTTTTCTATCAGAAACCACGAAGGTTTTATTAAAAAGACGTTCACAAAGTCTCTATAATTGATTAAATTATAAATAAAAGAACCAACACGAAAATACTGAAGTCATCTTTACCATATCTTTGATTATCCACTGCTGAAGCCCATGTTCATATTCATATTCTCACGCATATGTATGGCCTTAAAATGGCACGCTGGCCAAGCGGGTTGGCGATTCCACTCTTATCGAGGTGGTACAGTTCCTTAGGGCTTGTGGGGTAGCAGCTTAATTATCCCTAGTCGCTTTTTATGACACTCACAGAAAGAGCTGGGGTGGTGCCATTTTGAAACCGGCCGACACCACAAAGCCATTAAGACTATATTAGCGCTATATTACACTATATTTACAGTAAAACTATATTTAGCATTATATTTATGAAGAGGGAGAGTATGCTGCAATCCAACAGCAGCTGGGCGCGCACGATTTACCAAGTTCTCCACTCACAGAAGGCAGTTAAGTGAGTTACTCCTCACTAAACTGTACTACATTTCCCATTCCTATCATATTCCCTCCACTGTACGTTATTGTTCAGTATTGAGTGAAATATACCAGAGCCTATTTTTCATTCAATCACATACCATCTTATCCTATCCCCTGCTATCCCAATAAATGGAGAATATAATAGAACAAAAGAATATAATAGAAACTAATTCCATTATACTCTTGATTGCCCATACTATTTCATTCTTCCAGGGGGGATTAGGTGGTCTAATGAGATGAGGAAAACTCGTCCTCTTATAAGGATGAGGGGAAGTCCTGTTTCCCATTTACCCAACCCTCTTTCCGAATCCATGCTAAATTTCCTAAGTTAGGCAGTGAAACTGGGGGCACGCCATCGTTTGTCATTCTTTACTGATGTTGGTATGCATCGCGGATGTCGCAGGGTGGCAGTATCTACTACCAGGTGGACTGTCTGCTTGTGTGCTACCTTTTTTCTATAAAAAAAAAAGCTTCATAAAATGTACTGCAGCCAGTCAATGCAATAAATTGCTAAGAAGCGATTTCTACACTAAGTGTCCACAATCTTTGGGCTCCTAATGAAATGCAACTAGCGCTTAGCCTTATGCTGTAACGTGAAACAATTACATTATCAGGCTTAGACGCTTACATTTAGACGCTTCATGAATATCTAAAATTGTTTATACGGATAGTGTAAAGATGTCGAGGTCTTCGTGCTTTTTCGACTCGCGCAGTGCATCTAGTTTGCTTACTTGTGTGGCATTTTATCTGCGGTTCAAATTAATATAAAATGTAATTGGACATACGACCGTGTTCAGTTAGATTTCATTAGTTACCGTCAGATGGGATCTATTTCTCTAGTATATAAAATCCAATTGTTTACAAACATTACTGACGCGTATTTTTCTACTGTTTTTTTCTGTATGAATATTTAACAACACAGCCACGACCTCTAAAGGCGCTACTGAATTATTTGTACAGAAAAAACACATTAACGCCGTACCCCGCGCCAGCAAGTCACACAACCTTTGTGACCTGATTTTTTCTCCGCCCCGTGCTTTGTCCTTTGATCCACATGCGACCATTTCTCTCTCCGTCCCCCCTCTTCTTATTTTTCCTATTCACACTCACAATGGCCAGAAACAAGAAAATGTATAATGTGCACTCAGCGGCCCATCCTGTAAAGTGGACTTTTGCAACATTAGAGGGATGCATAGTAACATCGACGCCGTCCACTACCACCTTGAGACGGCAAAGCCGGCCTTACTTTTCTTGACGGAGACACAGATTTCCTGCCCGGCCGATACATCATATCTTCATTACCCCGGTTACAAACTGGAGCACTGTTTTGTGCGACGTGCCGGGGTATGCATGTACGTCCGGGAGGATGTTTGTTGCCGCCGCCTCAGCCATTTTGAAGACGGGGACCTGTCGATTCTCTGGGCGCGTATTGACTACGGACGTTCCACTAAAGTCTACGCTTGCCTTTACAGGTCCCACAGCGGTGATACGGAGACGACTCGTTTTTTTGAGCGTCTACAAGAAACGACTGACAGAGTGCTCGAGCAGTTCCCTTGCGCGGAAGTGGTGATCCTTGGTGATTTCAACGCTCACCACGAAGAGTGGTTGGGATCCCGAACTACCGACCGCGCAGGGAGAGCAGCCTATAACTTTGCACTGGCCTATGGTTTCTCGCAGTTGGTGTCCTCACCTACGAGGATACCTGATATCGAGAGCCATACTCCCTCCTTACTGGACCTCCTGCTGACTACGCGGCCGAATGACTACAATGTTGTTGTTGATGCCCCGTTAGGATCATCCGACCATTGTATCATTCGAACTGCTGTGCCAGCCAAGCAATCCGTGCGGACCCATTCACAGGGAACGCGCAAAGTCTGGCACTACAAGTCAGCAGATTGGGATGGGTTGCGCGAATTTTACGCCTCTTATTCCTGGAGGCAGCTTTGTTTCTCGTCGGGAGATCCGGATACCTGTGCAGACTCCGTTACCGACGTGGTGTTGCAGGGCATGGAATGTTATATTCCTTGCACCGCGATACCGGTAGGCGGACGGAGCTAACCATGGTTCAATCAGTCCTGCAGAGAGGCCCGTCGTAATAAACGGACCGCATACAGGGCCTGGGCCAGAGCACAGGTGTCCGAAGATCCGAATACCTCCGACTTGAGGAAGAAATTTAACGCTACCTCGAGGTGCAGTAAGAAGATCATTGTCAGAGCAAAGAATGAGCACATCCGCAGAATTGGCGACCGACTAGCTAGCTATCCTTCTGGAAGCCGGGCTTTCTGGTCGCTCGCTAAGGCTGCTGAAGGTAACTTCTGTCAGTCGTCACTCCCTCCACTGCGGAAACTCGATGAGTCACTGGCCCATGGGGCGAAGGAGAAAGCCGATCTCTTGGGCTAGCTCTTTGCCTCAAACTCGACACTGGACGATAGAGGTGCCTCACCACAGTCTATCTCAAGGTGCACAAGCTCCATGCCGGAAATCTGTTTCACACAGCGTGAAGTCCGGCGAGCTCTAGCATCTCTTGATGTCCGAAAATCGAGTGGGCCTGATGGTATTCCTGCAGTGGTGCTTAAATTTTGCGCTCCCGAGTTGTCCCCGGTGCTTACGCGACTCTTTAGGCTCTCATACTCTACAAAAAGCTTCCCGTCAACATGGAAGGTAGCTCATGTTCACCCTTTACCTAAAAAGGGTGACCGCACAGACCCGGCCAACTACAGGCCAATAGCGATCACCTCCCTCCTCTCCAAGGTGATGGAGCGTGTCATAAACACACAGCTCCTTGGGTACCTAGAGGATCACCAGCTGATTAGCGACCGTCAATATGGATTTCGCCATAATCGCTCCGCTGGTGATCTTTTAGCGTATTTAACACACCGCTGGGCTGACGCCATTGAGAGTAGAGGCGAGGCTCTGGCTGTAGGCCTAGACATTGCGAAAGCTTTTGACCGGGTATGGCACAAATCGCTGCTTTCCAAGTTACCATCTTTCGGGATACCCGAGGGATTATGCGAATGGGTTGCCAGTTTCCTGACTGGACGGAGCATCAGAGTCGTTATCGATGGTAGCTGCTCCGACACCATGTCTATTAACACTGGCGTCCCGCAAGGCTCCGTGCTGTCTCCAACTCTGTTCCTTCTGCATATCAACGACCTGTTGCAAATTGGTGACATACGTTGCTATGCAGATGACAGTACTGGAGACGCCTTGTACAAGGGCCGCGCCAACATCCCTCGGGCCGAAGTGGAAGAGAGTCGCGCCAGGCTTGTGTCTGAAATCGAAGACTCTTTACATCTAGTCTCGATTTGGGGTTCTCTAAACCTAGTGGATTTCAACCCCAGTAAGACGCAAGTTTGTGCATTCACCGCTAAAAAAAAACCCCTTTTGTTGTAGCACCTCGCTTTCAGAGCATACCTCTTAAGATCTTGGAGAGTATCGGGATCCTTGGTATCGACATCTCCAGCAAAGTCGAATTCAGGGGTCATCTGGAAAATAAGGCCAAAATGGCCTCCAAAAAGCTCGGTGTGCTGAACAGAGCGAAGCGGTACTTCAAACCTGGGCAACTCCTTATGCTTTACAAAGCTCAGGTGAGGCCCCATATGGAGTACTGCTCTCATCTCTGGGCCGGCGCACCGAAATACCAATTGGACCCATTTGACTCCATCCAACGACGTGCTGTTCGTATTGTCGACGATCCCACTCTCACGGGCGGTTTAGAATCCCTCAGCATTCGGAGAGACGTTGCGTCTCTCTGTGTGTTCTACCGCCTGTACAATGGGGAATGCTCTGAAGAATTGTTTAATATAATTCCCACCTCGGGTTTCTACAACCGCACCTCCCGTCACAGAAGTGCGGTCCATCCGCATTTCCTCGATACGGAGGTGTCGCGCACCGTTCGGTCCAAAAATTATTTTATACCGCGAACCCGTAGGTTGTGAAACGAACTGCCTCAAGAGGTCTTTCCATTGAGCTACGATATGGGGTTCTTCAAGAGAGCTGTGAATAGGATTTTGCAAGGTCGGCGGCGCACCCGCATACCCCCTGGTGTTGCAGGTGCCCATGGGCGGCGGTAACACTTATCACCACGTGGGACCGCTTGCTCGTCCGCCCACTAATCTATAAAAAAAAAAAAAAAAACGCGATAGTAACGTTTTCAAACTAAAAACCTTACACCCACTACGACATCAGATACTTTGTTTTAGGTTTTTGGTTTTGATTTTTGGTATAGATAACTATAAATCTTGCAAAGCTTCTGCAGATACCATACATTACACACATATCGTCATCATCACCGTTACCAGGCCTTTTATCTTCCACTATTGGGCATGATATGTCTCATGCACATTGTCTTGTGTATGACTTTAAAACGCCACATTATCCACGCAAGTTGGTGTGTTTTAGTTTCAGAGAGATTTTAAAGATGTTTTTTTTTCGGAATAGCTAAATTTTTGTGGTTGTGGTATAGCTTTTCAAAAGTCACAAAAGGAAGGAGCAAAAGGAAGGAGCAAAAAGTGTGTGTAGCAACGAGCTTAGCTGCCCTTAGGGGCTCCCCCGCCGGCAGACCGGTAGATGGAATGGACTTCGGCTTAGGGCGTTGCTTTGGGAGGGTACAGCGGGATCGCGAGTGCTGAATAGCGCCCAGTCACGTGCCGATACCTGGTAAAACTGTTGACTGAAGGCCGGTGTATGCTCACGGTGTAGCGATGGTGACGACCTCGTCTCCGCGGACTGTGTAATATGTGTAGCCTGTGAGAGTAGAGTAGTGTAGCATTGGCAGCAGTAATTAGGTCGTCGGGGTCGTCTAGGACGTAACGAGAACGACGGTAACGGCATTCCTATCGTGGACATAGGTTAGGCTGGCGACTACTAGGCGGTTGGCAACTGTGTCGTAGTAGCGTCGGGCGGATTTAGAGATGATCTTGTTCCTTGGGGCTTATGATAGCGGCTTTGTTATCTATTAACCTTTAACCTACGGGTAGAGATTCTAAAGCCAGCCGACACCAAATGGCCAGTAAGCGACTATACCATTCACAATTAAACAATACTAGGGTTCCACAAGCCGTATAGAAACAACCAATTACAATACAACTATAATCAAACTTCCATCGTCATTACAGGCAGCAAAAAACAAACTTAAGTTGCAATTATAAATTACGACACCACTTGCAAGAACCAACCAAGTACAACGTTTGACGCCCGATGACATCTCGTGAAAACACGATAATTGCCCATTGTCGCTGTCAACGACGTAAGCTGTCGTGTGACGCAAAAGCACAATGATATATTGTCGTACATACTACGTCAATTATCGTAGTTTTGCATATATTACTGGTACTATGCCCTTAATTTGCTAACGGTTTTTCTTTCGAGGTACAATAGTGGAAGACTATTTATGCTTTTTGTAGAAAAACGATTTTATTGACATTTATTGACATGAAATTAATCGGTACACACTTTAAATCCTTTGAAGTTACCTTCGAAAATCTATTTTTTTGGGGTTTTCTTATTTATATTGTCCTACTTTCCTATCTCTATGAAACCAACAAGATAGAGTACATTTTATTTCTTTATTTATTACAAGTACCTACTATTTATTTATTATACGAGATCGATAGTACGATTTATCGACATGACCGACCAATGTCTGCGTTCAATATGAACCTGTTCATGATCAGTGTGATGTCAATCACGAATCATTTTAGTGATTTGTTTTATAGTTCTATCAAAAATTATGGCTTAATTCTAAAGAATATCGCATGTACTCAATTATTCTTTTGCTCGTCTCTTTCTTAATATTTGTTAACGACTATACATAAACATCTCACAGTTAACTATCAAATGGTTAAACCACCAATCAATTCCCAGCAAAATGCTACATAAATTAAGTAAATAAATAATAATTATCAAGTAAATGTTTTTCATTCGGTCGAACAAAGACGTGTTAACCAAATTTGTTACTACAGTTACTAATAATAAACGGTACATCACGGTTGTATTCAAAGACCCACCAACCTGCAATTAAAAATATATATGTAACAAAAAATTTTTGAGATGTAGAATTCAAATTAACCGTATAAGTGGCGCAAATGCTATTTCATTCTCCTATATTTGATGCAGCTGAATTTATTTATTTTTATATATTGCTGTTACATTTGACTTTAAAATGTCTATCTTCAAAAATACTTACATATAATAATAACAATATAATTTAATTCAGATCAAAATCGATACAAAACTTTGTATTAGTACAGAATAATTTTAAAATAATATCACAGTCTCATAGTAAGATATTGAGTTAGTGTACATGTACTCCGACCCAATGCCTCAATATAGGACAGTCCAACTTATCCCCTAAGGTGCTCAGAATGCCGCTGGTGCTGCCCCGCACGCGGCGCATCAGGGAGGCGATTCTTCTGCGTACAATTGCATTGCGAGCCAACATGTTACATCTAACTGCCAATCTCGTGCGTTCCCTCTCTATGTCAGCGTCATGTAACTATGGAGTACATACACACTTAAAATTTTTGGCGTCTCCTTCGAAATGCTACATTTTCAAAGCTTTTCATTTTTTATCAGAGTATAAATATTATTATATTTTTCTTGCTTCTATAAACCAAGCAAAACCAAACGAATAGTACTTCTTTTTTAACAAATAAAAGATAAACATTTTACAAATGGTTATCGGGTTTAAAAAATCGGAAGATTTGTCTTAAAAATCCAAATTCCACGGTCTACACAATTATTCTACGGTTTTGCAAAACTAAACAAGATTATGGTAACTAATAATAATAACTTATTAATATTAGTCAATATAATATGCATACTAACATTTTATAATAGACTAGCAAAACCCTGCAGACGTTGTCCTGCCATAAAAGTTGATGTGCTGCAGCGCCATCTAGTAGCGAGTTATAACAAAGTCGATAGCTCGAAAATATTCTCCGTGCTCAAATACCTATGTATACCAATTTTCATGGCGATCGGTTGAACGGTATAGAAGTTGATGTGCTGCAGCGCCATCCAGTGGGGAGTTATAACAAAGTCGATAGCTCGAAAATATTCTCCGTGCTCAGATACCTACGTATATCAATTTTCATGGCGATCGGTTGAACGGTATAGAAGTTGATGTGCTGCAGCGCCATCTAGTGGCGAGTTACAACAAAGTCGATAGCATAAAAACCTTCTCCATGAAAAAATACATATATGTGCCAACTTTCATTGTGATCAGTCAAATGGTGTCGAAGTCTATTAACATCAGAGATACCAACATCCTCTTTTATATATATAGATAGCGACCCGCCCTCGCTTCGCTTCGGTTTATAAGTTTTTTTTTCCTATATTAGCCTATATTAGACACGGTTAATGTAGCTTCCTATTTGTGAAAGAATTTTTAAAATCGATTCAGTAGTTCCTGAGATTACCCCCAACATACCTCTCAACATACAAACACACAATTTTACCTCTTTATATATTAGTATAGATTTATATATCTTTTATAATAGATAAGTGGGTATAATATTCGTGACGATACATTCCTCAGTAACTCTTCATATACCTACCTAATGATATTCGCAATATTCTTTATAAAAGTACTTTTTGTCATTTTCGTATTTTCTCCAAACAATTTGTATCATTCATTTGTAACTGTGACAGAGCTACTCGTAAGTAACAATTTCAAAAAATCTCTCGGTTTCCTCTTGACCTTATGGTTTACGCAATGTTTACGCTTTCTTAACTTATAATATTTCTAATCTGGGACTTATTTACACATAAAAGTAGAAGAATAATTTCATAAATCCAGTTAACACAATCTACTTAATACGCTTTCAAAATCGTATTAGAATGCAAACAGCTATGAAATCGACGATGATAGGCTGACATGTGAAGCGGTTCAGCCATCCAGGTCATTGGAACTGTTTTCGTAAGTTCACTATGTTGTTTTGACAATTTTATAACTTTAATAACAATTCCTGGACATCAGCCTTTAAAGTCCCACTGCAGAGCACAGAGTGTTTTGGGCTATAATCCACCACGTGGTCTCGGTGTAGATTGGATTGGTGAACACATATGCTCCAGAACTTTTTGTTAATTCTCGAGCATGTGGGTTTCCTCGCGATGTTTTCCTTCACCGTCGAAATAGTGATAATTTTTGAAAATTAAATACTTAAGCAGAAACTCAATGTTACGGAACGAAGATTTGAACTGATGACTTCACGAATGAGAATCGAGAATAGTTATCCCTAGTCTATCACCATTCATCACATAACAGTCTAACACAATAGTTTATAAGAAATATTTAAAATTTTCTATAAATGTGAAACAAAAACATACTTGCAACATTTAAAGTTTGCTCAAGTACATCAAGTCATTGTTACACAAGAAAACGGACTTGTTAAATATTATTTTATGTGAACTTACTCTTAATGACGGTCCAAAAAACTTACAAGTTAATTGAAGTTAGCAATTATAAAACAGTCCAAGGTTTGAGAATCAGTGAAGCAACTGCATCGTGAGAGAATTTGTAAACATTTCAAAAACACTAGTGTCCACTGCCCTTATTTTGAAATATATTACGTGAGCTAATATGTATTATGGCAATTTGCCAATAGTCAAACGCGATCCAACTTCAAATTTCAATATGATACGATGCTTGAATCATCAATGCGCCGCATGTGAAACTTGTCCGTTTCATTTTGATGTACGATAGCTGTGTGATTAGAATGAAACATTTGCAGGAATTTGATTAATATCGCTGTCCATTTTACATATTCATTCAAAGTTCGCGAAGAAATACTAAACAAATGCAAGAAATACTTATAATAGGAACCCAATTTTAGCAATTCGGTAGCAGTTTTTAGTTAAAACGTTAGTTAAAAATTTAGTTGTTAGTTAAAACTTTTACTAAGTTGGAATCTTCACAGGCCTCCAATTGCAATCTCAGAAGGAGGTGCCAGGCCAAAATCCACCACGCTAACGTAATGGATATTACATGTGCCTCAGTTTTTTTTTTAAATCGCTTTTTTGAGCTACTTATAATTAAAAATCCGTAATTTAGTGAAAACTCAGAAGCTAGGGTTTTCAACTCACAAATATGAATTAACTTCGTTTTCCGTAAAAAAAAAATCAATTATATTTTTGTCGTTAAATATGGCAAAATTAAGCTCAGTTGAGGACAAAAACATGGATACTTTTTTATATGGGTACAAAAGATGTTTTAAAGTAGTACCTACTCGTATTTTGAGACAAGTCATAAAATGTTATCGCGATCTTTAATCTTATATCTCAGGTTAAAATTTAAGATATTTTAGAAGTGGTAACATAATCCACAATGTCTTGCAATGTTGCATTGAAATATAAAAATATTTAGCTAAGTGCTTTATTTTCTACGAATAATTAAAATTATACACTACGTAGAAAAATACTTATAATATTTTCAAACGTAGAAAAATATTACAATTAAGTAGTCAGAATTTTTAATCTGGTCCTTCAAATTTTTACATAATAGTATGTGTCAGTACTAACTGAAGATTAATTTATATATACACGTAATGTTGCAAATATTCGTAACCGTTTATTGACAGCTGTTTATAGCTATTCACTCCTACAGCAGTATACAATATTATTAAAAATAACGTATTTTCTCCATTGTTTTAGCCACACAACAATGACATAAAACTTCAAGATGGCACTGCGACTGAAGAAAGACATAAAGAAGGCGTCGTACTACGTATGGTTTCTGGGGGCGCAGGAGTCGCGTGGGCTGCGGGGAGAGGAGTTCGCGCTACCAGCAATAAGGTTATTGGAAGAGAGGGCGAAAGATTTAGAACCTTTTAAAGTTACACTACAGGTCAGTATTTTTTAAATAATATAAATAAATATATTAATAATGTAATAGAAGGACTCAATAGGAAGTAGGTCAACTAAATGAGATATCGAATGATGTTGGGACTACAAAAATGTTAAAAAATAAAGAATAACAATAGAAAAAATAGAAATCTTCAGTTATCAAGAACCCGGAGAAACAACAGTAATGCTTAACTGCTTAGTGGGGAGAATGATACAATACAAAGATGCAAACGACAGAAAGATACAAAACAACAGTAATGCTTAGTTCCTTACCGGGGAGAATGAAACGATACTAAACTGCGAACGTTAGAAATACACAAAATCAAATTTTCCCTGACAACCATAAAAAAAATTACAGAAGCCTTAGAAAAAAAATTTAACACTCTCCCCCACTCAACTGCCTATTAAAGATGCAATTTAAAATTTCTGAAAGTCAGCATTATCGAAACTAATATCTTACAATAAGTATGCTGACTGGATAGATGACATAGAAATATGTAAATCGGATAATTTACAATAACATAATTTTGAAAAAATAAATTAATCATATTTGTATTACAACTCATAAATTACAAAATTGGAAATCTCCAGTGCTACACAATAACTTCTACCTAAGATACCTAACAAATAATAATATTTAATACTCTCTGTCCACGAAATTAGATTTTTCATGGACACATGGTCAGAAACATACTTTAAAACGTTTAGTTTATTTGACATTGTTAATGTTGACGCACATCAAGCGCATTTGATAAAAATTGGCATTAATATAAAGCATTAAAACATAGACATTCTCAATACACCATACTTATGGGACAACAATGCAAGCGCAATGTGCAAATAATTCTGTTATACCCTGTCGCCGAAGTCTGTCTATGGCCTTAACATTATATAGATTTATTGTTATATACTATAGTTTGTACTAAAAATGGGTAGAGTAAAGCTGCCACAAAATGATTATTTTGAAAGTAATGCTACAATATTCTGAAGGTAAACTGAATGTAGAGCACAATTGTAGAACAATATTAATACATAGATTTGGGAGTGTCTCTATTATCTCTACAAAACTGACAATTTATCCGTAGCCTAAAACGCAAGGGTCAAAAAAGGTAGTGAAAGTCTAAAATGGTCTAATAGATTTATTGTTTTAGTAGCTGAGGCAATTCATGTAACCATAACTCAGGTTATAATTGAGTTGCGTAAAGAATTAGAGCAGGCTATCTCAGTGTGCGATGCTCGAGAGGATGCTAGGAACTCATTATAGGTAATAACTCGTTTGATTAACAAGTTTATTCGGCGAATTTATTGCAAGGTGTTGAAGAAACAATGGGAATTAGTTTGACTTCGTTGAATTAAAATTTTCATCATGTTGGAGATTTTCTGTCGGTCCGAAACCAATCATAAGTTCTGCTGAATTACGGTGCAAATAGTTTAAAAGACAGTATACAAGTATATGGATAAAGCTCTATACATGCACTTTAAAACACGAAGGAAAACACGATTTGATTTCCCCATGTCAATACTTTTTGTCCATTATTTATTAAAGAGTGGAAAAATTTACTAACATATCTTTGGACAAAGCTTCTTTAAAATTACAATGCTTAAATTTTACTAATAAAAGTTTTGCTAAAGTACTAAGTACACTTAGTACATAGATGAATAAAGTAAGCACCAGTTTAAACTCCCGTGATACTGGCTACATTACCACATGTTATTTTGTTAATTTTACATATTTATCCTCAAAAATATGTTCCAATTATTAAAAAGTATTTATAAAATTCGTAAATTAATGTAGAACTGATTCTATTGATTAAGTATTACTTTAATTTTAGTACTCTCAGTACAACTTTATCTACTATTTTTACTTAGTCTCTCTACATAGTTTCTAGGTTTCATCGTCATCGCCAAGTACTTGGCGATGTATATGGCACATTGTAAATGAGAAAGAGATGATCAGTTGTGTCAGTTATATTCGGTTTTGTAAACGTATTTTACTCGTTTAAAATACTTATTAAATAACCGACGAACCCCATGCGACAATAAATGACTGAGAAGGCCGATACTATATGAACAAGGAGGATACAAAAACCGATTCTCTTTTTCATTTACGACATGGCATACTGGTTATATTTATCCTAAATTTTTGTCTCCAGGTCTCCCACAAAGGCCTCAAGATCATTCAGAATGTCACCGCTAAGGGCAAGCAGCAGACAATCAAACATTTCATTCCACACGGCAGCATCACCAGCGCCGTCGTGCAGGGCGACGTAGTAGCGTGCGTGCTGCTGCTGTACAACCCGCTCACCGGATGTCCTGTGCATGTGCACGCCTACAGGTGCATATCTCCCAAAATTTCTCATTATCTATTACGTGTTCCATTTGACAGTCTGTTTTGACTTTTTCTCACGTGTAGTGAACGTGGTTAACTTCTTTAATTTTTGTGGTTACTACAAGTACAAAGACTGATGGTAGCACCAGTCGAAAGGGAGATTTCGCTATTTTCCGTAAGTTTTGAAAAAAAAATGTTTAGGTAAAGGTTATAAGTTATAACAGCTTTACGATTCCTATCCAATGAAATATAGTTACGACATGCATTTTCTTTCTTGGGTTTTCTTAAAAATTTTACACTGTCATAATTTTGGAAGTGCTGTATCGATTTAGCATTAAGAAATGCGCTATGCATTATGTCTACAAATTTCTCGAAACTGATCAGTGTTTTGGACTCACTTGGTGATCCTCAGTCTAGATGTATTTTTTTTTTCGAAAACATGGAAACCTTACCATTATGACTGTTATTTCTTCTTTTTGGTACACAGCGTGGTTTATTTCAAGTGTAATAATTGGTATCGTGATTTAAGTATCGTTCAATACAGAATAATTGTAAAATAAAGCTAGTTTATTTCGCAAACAAAGGCGTGCCGGAGGTTGGTTAGCGTCGAAGTGCTAGAAAAATATCGAACGGGCACCTCTTGACATTTAGATTCGTGAATACGACCTTTTTACTGACTAAATGTCAGAATAATTCTTAAGTTTTATTAGATGTATGTATAATATGGTAGTATAATGCAGCTAATAAATTGCATAAAAGTGGAATATTTAATTTAATTTTGTTGATATGATGATTTTCTTTCCAGATTATTCGTTCCTTGTAGAATTTATTACATTGATTCTTTATGAGGCAATTTAGATATTTCAATAATTTATTATCGTAAGAGTTCTATTTATTTAACTTTTATTACTCAGCACGCTGGCAACATTTATTACTCAGCACGCTGCACTGGCAACATATATTACTTAGCACGCTGGCAACATTTATCACTCAGCTCGCTGGCAACATTTCCCTATTGAATTGTTATACTTATGTGCAGAACGAGGTAACTGCCAGCTCTATAGTAACCAGTGGAATGTAGCAGGAGCTTCACTGTCTTTAAATAGATTATACTCATTAGGACCCAATGGGTATTGACACCGAAGGTCCTAATTACACTTTTAAGATGCACACGAATTACAAACGGACAAACATAAGTTGAATTTTATGCATATACTTGCAATGCAGCATTTGTTCTAAAAATCAAAAACTAACCACAGCTTACTTACAGCTAACGAAAACAAAGGGCTGTAGCAACTTCTCTGACATTTAGCACATTAGAATGCATCGTGGCGCAACACTGAGGGCTAAGGTGCATCTTCGCATTGGTGTCGTAATCACAAATCTACTGTTTCCACTAGATGCCCTTCCGTTTGTTTGTTCTCCATGAATACGGCCTAAGTATTTATCTATTGCCTGTTTAAGCTTTAATAAACGCAACGCGTCTTCGCAGGTAAAATCGGAATTAATTTTTATCTGATTTCAAAATAAGGTAAGCATATAACGATTCTACCGACGTACACTGCTGAGCACACACAGGACTCCCCTAAAAATTCACTCAGAAGTTTCGGAACATAATCGGAGGATTGGTGGATTGTAATTCTATCATATGTATATATTTATAGAAGTACATGTATATATGAATATGTATATATGTAATCGTGTATGGATATTTGAATGTAATATTTAAAATATTCATACAATAAATACAGTAGTTCACGTCTGCACTATGCTTTCCTATGTCTGCCTGTCTCATGTCCCCCCATTTCGTACCGTACGTCTTCTCTTTTATAATAATTTTTAATCAATATTTGTGTCCATCAATTGATGCGTAATAATAATGAGATTAAAAGCTAATTTATGAGATACCATACCATCACCCTGTCTCTCCATCGCTGGATGGAGCCTCTCCTAAGGATCGCCACTAATACGAGATACTCGTATCTAATTGTCTGATTTGGTATGTAAGCGTATACTTATGAATTAGGATCCATGAGAAAAATACTCGTAAACTTTAGAAAAAGAAAAAAATTGTAGTTCCAAGGATTACATATTACTTAACTATTATACTTTAAATTTACACGTATTTATTAATTAATTGTGTAGGCGTAGATTATTATGAAATGTAAAATTAAGTAATTCATCTAATTCTGCACTTATGAGTTATAATTAGAGATCGGATATTCGGGTGCATGTGTACCGGTGCATTCGGGTTTATCTACAATGTTTACCTAAATTTTTAGTTTACCTTTACTTTACCTAAATTATTTTAGGAAGTGAATACTAAAGTATGGAAGCGACTTCTTAAAATAATTTATTTGAAAACCGAAATCCCGGGATTTCACAACTAATAGGATGCTTATTTATGAAACTCCTCAGCAGTTTTGGAGGTCTCATGATGACCAGGACAGAGTTTTTAGGATCTAAGGCACTATTGAAGATATAATCTTCGGATTTGGACTCAAATTCTTAGTTTTAATGGTAATTTGTAGGAATTCAGTTCTGAGGGTTTTAGGGATTCACTTTACAACTTTAGATATTTGCATCATATTCTATAGTCGGAACATAAAATTTGTCGATCCCGGGATTGCGGCATTTGCCCAATACAAAAGTGCACTCCATACTTATCCAACAACTCAACTTTAGGTAAATATGCACCCGAATATCCGATCTCTAATTATAATATAAATAATTCAACACAATTAGGTACCTAATTACAGTTCCTTACAGTTCATAACATATTACAAAAGGAATCGGTAATATTACCTGTACTCTACCAAAGATTTCACTAATAAAAGCAATTCCAATAAGTCTGGCATCAATAACAAAATGATCAGTGTGGAAACACTAAGCTGACATATCACGCTGCGCGAACGCATCTAAGGGGTCGCGGTTAGCGACATCTACCCGCGGCCCGAGAGGTATTTGTGACAAGGCCTCGTAATATTAACATTTTCTGAATACTATACCGTTAACCTCTTAACAGGCCGTTGGCTCAGCCCCAGCGTTCGTGCGAAAGCATTCGTCTATTTGAATTTAAATTAATCGTGGTCATGGATGTTTTCTCTTCACTTTCCCTCACTGTGATACATATTTACCCAAATCATGGTTTAGGTAAGAGTAAGAATCTTAAGAAGAGCTGTGCTGGGAGTCACTTTACTGGAGAACATCTGAAACGAAGATATTCGACGAAGAGCTACAGTTGCCGAGAAGCTCAAGTATCAGTGGGAGGCTACGAGTATATATGCCGCAGGATCGATAACCAATAGTCCTCGAATAGAGACCACGTACTAGCAAACGTACCGTGGGACGCCCTTCGGCCAGATGGACTGACGACTTGAAGAAATTAGCCGGTAGTGGCTGGATAAGAAGACCAGAAGTTCGGTTATTGTGGCGGTCGTTGCGAGAAGCCTATACAATACTAGCAGTGGAGAGATACATGCTGATGGTATAGTATGATAGTTTTAAAAAGACTATTTTAATAAAAAAAACAAAGAATATAAAGAATTCACTAACACATATACTTTCGGTCGTATGGTAAAATTTATAAGAAATAACAATACACTTCTTCAGCCAATCGATCTTCTTTTTAAGGCTGCAACTTGCCAGCTAGACGAATTTGTGGCGGTTCATATCGTGCTGTGACGAAATAAGTTTTCAGAAGATGCATATATGTATTTAATATATGTGTGCAGTTAAAAAGGATGACAGTAAAAAATATTCATAATATTCAAATTATTCCTATTATTATAACTTATTATATTATATTTTAATTATTATATTATAACAGCTTTTTATTTATCTTTGATTTTTTATTTTTAGTATCTATTATTTATTTATGTTATTAGTTTTTATCCTATTCTATCCAATTGTATCATTGTCCGTGCATCTTTAATGGCTCCACTGAAAACCAGCGCTGTGGTTTGTCCGCGGCATATGCTGAGCTGGAGACCGTCTCCGACATCGCAATGCACATCTTAATCTTATAAAATAAGTCTTTATATTTGTGTTTTTTTATTTTATGTTTCATTGTTTTGTCTTGTTATGTGTAATTTGTTTGTTTCTTATCTTCTATTGTGTATTGTCGTGTCGAACTACAGTTATGTCTATATCTAACAATATACTTGGACTCCATTTTCAATCATATTTTTCACTTTTCCTTGAAAATTAACGCAACTTTTGTCGAACGAAAATTTTCATCTAAACCAATCCTTAGATGAGTTTAGAGCCCATTTGAATATTATGGATTAATGGACTTCTAGAATTACAACTTCCAGTTAAAGGCATCGATAAGTTATCGTGTAACGGGGGAATTAATAACGAAGTGAATCTGCAGGAAAATCCAGTTGCATCCGAGATTGCAATTTTAAAACCAGCCGATCAACTTCTAACGCTTTAATAGACATTTAATAGGCTACACACTTATTTGATTTTTTTTTTAGTAATAATAAAAAAAATACTATAATATAACTTTGATCAAAGCAAGCAAGAAAAATTAGAAAACAGTCTGTATTTAGACACAGATAATATTCTAGATCGATCTATATCAGATTGGAAGATCCATTAATTACGAGGGTTTCAAATTAATACAAGTTAGTAAGTTTCAATTAGTTCAATTAGGTACCTACAAATTATTGAATTAGTACATTTACACTTACCTGATATTTTTTTAAATTCTGTTTACAACTTTTTCCTTCACCAACGAGCTAATGACAATTTAAAATTCGTACTGAAATCGAAACCCAATGGAACGGGTAGATGTTGTTTGTTTGAATCGTTCTCACGACCTCACGATTAATAGTCGAGAATGTAAAACTCTAGGCTATAACCGCTCCTACTAAATTCTGTTTTACCATATTTTGGATTTACGAATACGAATTTGCTTTGAAGTATTTGTACTTCGACGGTGTATAGTGGCAACTATTTACTTGTATTATTATACTAAACACTTGTATACTACTATATGGCTAAGAGAATTAACTAGTATAGTATTGGTTCGGGATGGTATTGGTTGGTATAGGCGTTCGGGAAGCTACGCAGCGTCTTCTCGTCCAAAATACCTCAGTGCTTGAAGACGAAGGTCTTCGACCAGTGTGTGTTGCCAGTGATGACCTACGGCACCGAGACGTGGTCTCTGACTATGGGCCTCATAAATAAGCTCACTGTCGCACAGCGAGTTATGGAGAGGGCTATGCTCGGGGTTTCCCTACGTGATCGAATCAGGAATGAGGAGATCCGTAGACGAACTAAAGTCACCGACATAGCCTCTCGGGTTAGCAAGCTGAAGTGGCAGTGGGCAGGGCACATAGCTCGAAGAACCGATGGCCGATGGGGCAGAAGGGTTCTCGAATGGAGACCACGTACCGGCGGACGAAGCCGAGGACGTCCATCTGCTAGATGGACAGACGACCTCATAAAGGTTGCGGGCACCCGCTGGATGCAGGTCGCTGCCGATAGGTCTAAATGGCGGACAATGGGGGAGGCCTATGTCCAGCAGTGGACGTCCAAGGGCTGAGAAGAAGAAGAAGAAGAAGAAGTATTGGTTAGCGACATAGAGATTTTGGCGGGAAGATTAAAACTATTTATTTATGATAGAACGCTTGAACTATAGTGGAGACTAGTAATTGTCCCGAACACGTCTTGGAAAATATCTCACATGGTGAACATATTAGAAAAAAAATGTTGAGTGGAAGTTCGGAAGTCGAACAAGTGTGCAGTATGCCTACGGTAATCACAGCAACTCACAGGCGTCTAATAACGTAGACTGAGACTAAATACAGCTGGTTAACTTGTTTTTCCGTCACTAGTTTGTGATTGAACCGCCTTTTATGGAAACGTTCAATAAAAATCATGAATTGTAATAGAAATTATACAACAGGTACTCAATGCTTTGACGATAAATCGAGAGCTAATATCGAGAATTTTATATTATTTTATTGACTTTATCAATATTCGATACAGAATCGTACCAAATCGGCTTGAAATGTACCTATCATTCAATTAAGAGCAGATCCTGAAGAATGGTTTATGTAATAATGACTGTAACTGAAATTAGACCTTTTAGTTTAGACACTGCTGGACATGGGCAAATTATCTTCATGCAAATTATCTCGTGCATGAGGGATGTATGGCCTTAGAACGCCACGTTGGTCAAACTGATTGGCGAGTCCACTCTTTTGGAGTCTCCTCGGGGCTTGTGGTAGCCGCTCTGTCATCCCCTTGTCACCACGATACGACATCCACGGGAAGAGATGGGGTTCTAAATCAGTCCGACACCACACGGCACTCAATCACCACACTGGTATACTACGAAATCGAGGATTATGGTGTTCCTTAGTCAATAATCCACTTTCTACCGACCTGTTATGCATATCTTCTTATTTTTCTAGCACAAAGTTAAATCTTTTGACCTCTGTCAACCAAATCGCAAACTTGTTGTAATCCTTCTATAAGAACTATTCATCCATTGCCGGCTATTAACGAAACAAGTTTTTATAATTTCCTTTCACTGAAGCAACAAATCACGTATACGCATTTCACGCGTTTGACACTTCACAGAATTTCTTGATAGTTGAAAATGGCGGGAGAATTTTCGCAGTACTTTCACCGGCGTTGTCGCCTGCCAGTTTTAGTAAAAAAAGTCTTTTTGTTTGCAACAATGAGACACGTTTGGGCGCTAAAAAATCACTTGAATAGTGTGCTAACAAGCCATGAAGAGAAAATTAAAAATGTTGGCTGCATTGTCGATTTTTTATTTGATCCGTGATCCGTGGCGCTAGAGTTACATTGCAATACAAATCATTTGATTTCCGGGTTTCATTTGCTAATCTTCGTTGCAGCATGGCATGAATAAAATTTCTGTTTAAATGTAGTAATTTTCAGAAGTAAACCATTTGATTAAAGAAAAGCCAAACAAACAGTTTATTAGCAAAACGTGCAACAGAATAATTCATCTCTATTGTCAAAGATTTGTATTGTGCTAAAAGGTTATTTTATTACGATAAAAGAAGCTATATTGCAGATACAAAACGCATCAAGATAGCGAACCTTGACATTCGTGAATTAAATTTAAAATTTTACATAAAAGTGAATGTTAAAAAGCCGGATATATCACTTTTAATAAAGAAATGAGTGTGTTTAGTCGCATCAATGAATCCATTAGTCATATGTTCTTTTCTACTTATTCGTTCCCTAACGCCGTTGCACATTATAAATTATACTTTTTTATATAAATTGTCACTGGCTCAGCGGAGAGGGAGGAAACCCGCATACTCTAGAAATAAAAAAATATCTGCAGTCCATGATCCACCAATCCGCACTGGGCCCGCGTGATGGATACGAATTTAACCACCCATTTAGCCACGAATTTAGCCCGTAACCACCCAGTGATTTACTAAGGGAGGTTCTGTGCCCTGCAGTGGGGCGTTATAGGCTGATACAATTAATCATAAACCCGTAACCAGCCTTTCATCATCCACTGCTGGGCACGGACCTCCTTATGCACATTGTCTTGTGCTTGAGGGATTTATGGCCTTAAAACGGCACGCTGCCGCACTGCATGCGCTGCCCAAATGGGTTAGCGAGTCCACTGTTTTAGGAGTGGTGTAGTTCCTCGCGGCTTTCCGTAGCGGTTTTCTTATCCTTGTTGCCTTTTACGACACTCACGGGAAAAGATTGAGTGAAACTATTCTAAAGTTGTTTCGTGCCCAATGTATTTGAGTATCATAGTTACGAGTAGCTAATAAAATGTGATGACGTAAATAAGTGGCCGTCATCTAAAATTATCTCCGCAGATAAAATACGTTCTCTAAAATAGTTAAAAATATTTGCATAAGTATGTTTATGACTTATGACTGATATTTGTCTTAAAATATTCAAAAGATATTCAAAAGCGAGGCAAATGTATAATCAAACTTAGCATGCAAATCGTTAACAGACTCGCAATTAACCCTCGAGTATTAGATACTTGCTATCTTTTAAATGTACGAGAAGTGCCAAGAGATGCACTCTTGGCATGTTTAAAATGC
This sequence comes from Sesia apiformis, assembly GCA_914767545.1. Taxonomy (NCBI): domain Eukaryota; kingdom Metazoa; phylum Arthropoda; class Insecta; order Lepidoptera; family Sesiidae; genus Sesia; species Sesia apiformis. The sequence continues at coordinate 7,484,408 of OU611968.1, forward strand.
ATGTCTTAGATAATTATAACATAATCTCTTATTTAAATTGTCAATCGAACGTTCGCACAAATGCAAACTCATTTTCAGCTCATAATCAAGTTATTCAATAAGCGGTTCCACAGCGCCAACCGCAAATATGACTTTGTTAGAACAACCAAATTCATTCATTGCAATCAGGCGAACGATCGGTTGGCCAATGCTTTATTCACAGAGTATTTATGGACTTTGATTTAAACAAATCAAAATCATCAATTAAATACAAATCTTAATTAATCAATAATAATCAATAATGCATTTGTTTTATAATTGTTCTAACATCAGTGCTACAAGAAAATATCTCAATTCTATTTCATAATGTTCGATATAACAATTATAGTTACATGTAACTGTTGACCAAGCAGATGTTTTATTAACGTTTAACATTGCAAACAATTCTAAACCGGGTTAAAATATCAATCAATTAGATATTATCATGCAGACAAGTGGTTCAACTGGATACACATGTCCTATCGCTGAACTTTAACCACAGCCTTGACTTTAAAATGTCAGCATTCCAATATTAAACTATCGCTTTTCGTGTTTATACGAGATGAGCATCCTATTGTGAATAGACAAGTTCTATGCGCAGTTGTAATTGTCAAGTTTAATAAGGATGTCATAATTCACACTTCAGTATATCAGATGGTCAAATGAAGAACTGTTTTGTGCATGGGCCTGTATGTATTACGTACTGTCCTATGTCAGCTCCGAGCTCAGTTTAATTTATTTTTTCAATTCAGTATATTATTTACATATGCATCTACTTTTTCCTATCCTCCGTATTGGAGTAAAAGCCTGCATGGTGCAATTCTTAACGGACTGAAATTAAATTTTTCACGATAAAATTACTTGGGTCTATATTTCTGTTGAGTTTGAAGATAAGTGAAATAAGTTCAGTAGTTCCAAAGTTATGATAGTGTAAACTTTTCAGAAATCAACGTCTATACATACAAACCATATGTCGTTCAATAGGGCTCGTAAAGCTTCATAACGTTTGTTTAGACACTTTCTTTGTAATACATACAGAAAATAGCCTATTCCCCCCTTCGACCGACTCTCTTTTATTCTTAATTAATTAATTTTTTACTCAGTATATAATTATACATTAATTTAATTACTATAATTATTTAAAGAAATAAACTGTCAGAAGCTGTAACCTAGTCCTTTAATGCAGATGTGAGACGATGCTCGTTTAGCGAAATGTCAATTAAATAGCGTGCTACATAATTTAACGTCAAATACCAGTTGCCAGTGTATAATGTAGTGGCAAATGTGTAAATTGCCACTTGTAGGCAAAGAATTCTTAACACTAGCGTAAAGTATTAAGAAGTCTGCTTGTAGGAGTAGAATTTGACGTCACCGATTAATGTTGCCATGAACAAGTATTAAATACTAGTATTATGCCTCCATAAATAATAGTTGTGTCTCGTTAATTCCTTTTAAATGGTTGTTAAAGCTTTGTGACTTGAGTAACTTGAGTCAAATCGGTTGTAGAATGTTTAATAATAAAGCGTTGCCTAGCAACCGATGACGCGTAGGTGTTGACAAACGTTTTAAGGTGTAAAAATTAATTTAGATACTATGCGATGTGCGATGAACGATTAGATATACGAACATTTTGAAATTACTACCTATGAGGATATTTTATTTTGCATACATACGTTCAGTGCAAGAAATGCGAGTTTATTGAGTTACGTTCCGGTTTTAATTTTTTGGTGACAATTTTATTACTTTTCAGTAACTAAGCTTACTTTAAAATTATTTCTTGGCTAATGATATTATCTTAATATGATAAGGAACACCAAATAAATAGTTTAATTTATGACCTTTATGAAGACTTCATACGTGAAACGTAACGCTTTACAGAGGTAGATTAAATTCAGATGATAATCCGGTTATATCAAAATTGAGTAATTATAATACATATTGAGTATCTATTTTACATAGAAAGGTGAACTACTAATAAATAAATGTTACGTAGACCTGGAATTTTCAAGAAAACTTGCAACGGTAGGGGTGTCAATTGAAAACCCATAATTCAACACTACAAAATCTTCGTTATTAATGATTGTTATCGAGTTTTTGTTTAGATTAATATTTAATTATGCTGTAAAATATTCTGAATTTTAACATCGCAACATATGTTGGACAAATTATAGATTGATAGAATACACAATATAACAAAATTGTTTTTTTTTAAAACTCCCAACCCTATATATTCATGTTATTTTTGGTTTGTATACAAACTGTCTAAATCGAACTTGGCTCAAACTCAATTTTATAGTAGTTGAGAAAATGTCTAGTGTGTATTACGATTCATCAAAGGCAGAAACAGGGGATAAGATCTAGATTTCACCTTCCAGTGATTTAGAATGATTAGAATGAAGTGATTTAAATCTAATTAGATCTCGCCTTCTATAGTGATTCTAGAACTTTAGTAAATAAATGTAAATAAAATCGTTTTTATTTACATTACGTGATTCCTGACTGTTGCTTTAAGCATTGTAATATTTACGTAACAGTTCATTGTATTACTTAGTTTATTATCTTCTTAAGACCCATAAAGCAGATTCGGTTAATAGTGCGTAAAGACTCCATTAATAAAATTAATCCGGCTAACTACTTAAGCGACAGGGGCTTACAAAACAATGAAACCAAAAACCAGTTCACCAAAATCTAGAGCGCAACCGCGCTTACCATAACAATAATGAATGATATGTACAACGCGTTATTATAACGATTACATAACGTTATAAGTTATAGCGTTATGCTAAATAGCATTTTATGATAATTTGACTCGAGGGCGGCTCCGCCCATGTGTGCTTGCACGGTCCTTTGAGCTTGCATCATATCCGTCAAAAGTGGTCGTTTGGAATGTTGTCATAATGCTTTCTCATTTATCCGCATTCTACTTATCGATAAAAGAATTATTTGTTAATAACTATTATTATTTAATAACAATACGCTTTTGGAAGTTACTTTTTTTATTGAAAATAAGTAGCAGCGTAGTGTGTTACACCTAAAAAACGAAATCAAACAATTAACCTCCTTTTTTAAAAAGGCATTCATAATTGAAAATGTCTATTGCACCAATGTAAATTAATTAAAATATTGTATAAGTCTAGTACTATCTATCACCTTTGAATACATTGCAAATGAAAGTGACAGTGTTTAAATAAAATTGTGCCTTGTTAGCACCAATTATATAGAAGTTCTACTCGTAAAAAACGTTTATTTTTAATCATAAAATCAACGTTCTAATTAAAAATCAACGTTGAGAATTAGAAAATAATATTTTTCTAATAACAGTGAGTTTATTTAAATCGTCGAAATCAAACTTATTTTATTTATAAGTATCGACTTCAAGAAGTTCGAACTCACATATAACATTTTCCTATGCCAGACAGTCAAACACACCTTGTAAGTGACAACCGAGGTCTTGTCAAATAATCATTCAACTCTGACATTCGCACGCACGACACACAATAACTTGACACGCGGCTCTTGTCCCCTCTGACGTAACATGATCACGTCTAACCCGATTTGGTAAGATAGAATACATTATATCGATACGATATCGATATTTGATGGTACAACACGGATAGAACGTTTGATATTTTTTGATGAGATAGATTTGTAGTAACCATTGATTTTATAATGAAACGTAGGAAGTTTGTAGTTTAGATTTACCTAATGTAAATAGTTGTGATAGGTATTTACTCGATTTAATTGATAAGTAAGTAGATATATTGGAGTCGAATCGCACCTATAAGTACACGTTTTAATAGCGGTACTTAACAAAGTTAAAAGTTTAAACTTTTATACTCGAACTTTTAAAAGTAGAATCCACGTTAAACTGTACCGGTCAGCTAATGATATGTTGTGCAATTCAAAGTCAAGTTTCAATTTGACATTTCTAAAATATAAGAACAATTTTCGCTTACAATACTAACTTGTCAATTTATATTTGGAACTTTATCACTGTAGTTCTTTCAAACGAATCTAATGAGAAATTACTCAACATTGTCCCATTAGATTCATTAACAAGAAAATACTCTAGCAATTAAAAACCAAGAACTTCTTGACTTTCTTGTCGAAATGTACATATTATACAGATATATTAACTGTACTCAACTTAGATCCCTTCACTCGGGAATATAGGCGTCTACCAGGGTTCATCATCATACACGATTTTCTGTTTATCTCAACCAGACATTATTACCGACGAACTTTTGAAATGAATTAATATTTTTTAAATTTAGCCCAGCTTTAATACACGTTCTCTTATGTACCTACTTTCCGTTATGATAAGATAAACGGTACACATAATAAGCCATTATTATAAACGTACTCAATCAATTTTCTAAGTAGGTCGTACGACAGTAATTTCAGAACATATCCGAGCCGATACCAATATACGTACAGACCACAGAATACTAGATAACTACTAGTAGCAAGTCTTATTACGTTGACTTAAAAGCGTAAATGGAACAAAAATGTTACGCTTCGTGTGCTATAGACTGTACGGTTAATTTGCAAGTAATTGCAATTAGGAAATATTTGGCGTAATGTTTGTACACATAGTAATTTTGATTGATGATTTGCGGTTTACATAAATTGGATACTTGTACCTATTCCCGTATTTTTTTTTGTAAAACAACCGATTTTGGTGGATTAAAAGGGTCAAAAGAGAGCATGAAAGAAAATAAATGAACTAAATTTATTTATTACTTCATAGAAGAGTTATGTTACAAAAATGTTAGTTATGCACTAGTACTTAATTGTGTGTAAGATATAAGTAAGTAAAAACTATGTATGTAAGTAAAAATAACAAAAAATAAATTTAAACAAATTATATTTTGATTTTTACTTTATTAAGTCAATGTTCGACCGGGACTCGAAACAGAGAAATTTATCACAGCAAACAAGAATTTTAAAAATCGTTAGAATTTTTAACAGTTGTCAAAATGTTAATCGGCCGTGTGGTGTCGGCCAACTCTTCGCGTGGGTGTCATAATAGGCGACGAAGAGATAACAAATCCTCTACCGCAAGTCCTGAGGAACTACATCACTTCTAAAAGAGTAGACTCGCCATCCGGCCTGGCCAGCGTGCGGTTTTAAGGCCGTACATCTCTCATGCAAAGAAAATGTGAATGAGGAGGGTCATGTTCAGCAGTTACGGTCTTACGGCAGGCAACGATTACGGTCTTCAAAGCAAATCTTAACAGCCGAATTTTGAAACGTCCAAAAAGTGTACAATAACGCTTGTATTCGGTATTTCTACAGAAGTTCAGAAGCCCGGCTTACTGTACTTGATTCCACTGTTTTTCTTCTTCCACAAACTCATAATTTTAGAGACCACTATCGAAATAGCACCATCATTTCATGATACTGCTTTCCGGATTAATTTATTTGTAGCCGCACAACAATTTTTTTTTCTCTCGAGTCGGAATACATATACCGCCGCATATTTTATAAATATGCATAATATCCATTGGATGGAATTAACTAGTCCTCACGACACAGGGAATCTAGTGTGAGGGCTGGGGAATTCTCAAGCTAATTGGCTGGCTTCTATAAAACTGTGGCTTGTGTAGTGTTTAAATAAATTCTATTCTATTCTCATTCTATTATATATTTTTATTATTCAAACCTATTTTTATTTATTTGGTGGTAAATACATAGTTAGATCGACACATTAGCCAATAATGGCGTGCAAAATTACATATATCCAACATTCTTCTTCTTCTTCTTTCTCAGCCCTTGGACGTCCACTGCTGGACATAGGCCTCCCCCATTGTCCGCCATTTAGACCTGTCGGCAGCGACCTGCATCCAGCGGGTGCCCGCAACCTTTATGAGGTCGTCCGTCCATCTAGCAGATGGACGGACGAAATATATAAACAACATAAAAAAATATAAATGCTTACAAAAAACACAAAGAAAACAACACCTTACATCATACTTAATCTATCTATCTATATAAATAAAAATTTAAACGTTCGTTTGTTCAAAATCTTAAATCTTCGAAAATTCTTCACTGATTGCTTTGAAATTTTGATACAACGTTGCATTCGAATACGTGCGTGTTTTTATATACCTATCAAAGGGTGAAAACATACTTTTTACCCAAAAACAGGTAAAAACAGGGTAAGCGTCATCTGTTGGGCAGCCACAGCAACGCGTGGCCGGGTACAGCTAGTACGAAATATAAATAAGCCTTCTGTGAGCTAAATACTCGTATTATAACCTAATACGCATTTACATTCCGTTATTTTGTATTGTGTTATAAAATTTTATGTTACAAATTTTAATCAAAGTTAATAAGTTCATACCGATAATAAAGTCGCTTTGATTAGGTTACGTTAGAATTATATTGGTAGGTGCACTGACACGAAAATGTGCTCGGATATAGGTATCGTCACGTAAAAAGAGCGCTGGACCGATACCTGTACCGATGCGCGGACTCATCCCTTCTACACGTCCGTGGAAAGCGAAAAGAAATAATTTTCTTTAATAGAAAAGAATTATATTTTTATTTCAATATAACTAAGTACCTACCTACTAATCTTTTATATTGTCCACAGATGTGATTCGGACCACACGGCAGAGATGCTCTACACACATTTACAAGCACTGATCGAAAGACCTGAGAATCAGAAAAAGTTTGCAGATATTGAGCGTAAACTTCAGATGAGGGGTGCTTTGCCTCAAGGCAAGAAACCTCCTGACTCCTCATTAGGGAGTGAGGTATCGAGGGAATCTGACTCCGGAAGCAATGAGGAGAGATGTGTGGCGAATCTCTATGACAGTCTAGCGGCAGAATTGAAGCAGAAGTTGTCTACAGGTAAAAAGGGTCTAGGTCAGTCTGTTTTTTTATTTTTATACGTACGAGTAGTCGCTTCCACGCAGTAATATGTGCACTTATGGTATGTATGCAGCTTGCTTATGGTTTCTGTATTATTTAGTTATTTCTGACGTTATTTTAGAAAGAGTTCTAGTATCTATACACTATCTATATATTGAGAAAAATCTTTAATTTTGAAACATATTTTTTGATTTTAATATTTTTTAGAAAAATAATTAAATAGAGCAGCAGGAAAATGCTGAATGAGCAGCAAGTGACATATTTAAAGCTAGGTTAGATTTAAATTCTCTGTTGAAATTAGAAATAGGAATCCCGCGAAGCGGGACTCCGTCAACTTGCTATCAAGTTTCAAGACATTCTTAATAATATAAAATTATTTAGTTTAGTTACTCAAAAATAGGTTGTGAGCAGTGATAGCCTGTGTGATAGCAGTGATTCATGTGACTCATATTCGTAACTCATATGAGATCCTCGACCCGTATCATTGAGTTTTAACGAAAATACGTTTTTTTTTTAAATTATCCCTAGTTCGGAGGTGACGGAAAACATCGAGTCGACACCTGCATGTACCAAAAAAAACATTTCGAGTATGTGATCCACCAATCCGCACTAGGCCCACGTGGTGGATTGCGGCCCGAAAACTCTCCAATGATTTACTAGGGACGGCCTGTGCCCTGAAGTGGGACCTTATAGGCTGTTATAAGATTAAGTTGTCTTGTTGATCACGATTGCTGCTCATTTAGTATTTTTTAGTACTTTTACTTTTTATTTACAAGTATTTTTTTTATTATTTTATCTTAAAATTCAGATATTAGAACATGTTTCTATTTAAATAGAATCTTGAAAATGCTAATTTTTTAGTTACAAAATGTTAGAATGTTAGAAAAACAGTCTCAAGAGGAAGCTACCTCTGAAATCAGCAGAGCGAATAATACATAAGTATTATATTTATATTATCTTATTCATATATATGGTCTAAATATTTAATATCTATTTTTAGTACCATATTTATATATATTTATATATTTTATCGACTAATTAAATTATCAATGCATTATTATATTATTTACATACTGTTTAATATTTATGTTTTATTGCCAAGCCCTATTTAGTGTTGAGAATGGTCTTATTTTATTGTATACTGTTATCTACTTAGGTTCGCAATAAATATCCAAATAAGGTTAAGGTTACATACTATTCTGTAACATACATTCTATTCTGTAAAATTTATTATCTGGTATTTATTGTACGTAGTACAAATAGCATTTAACTGTATAAAGCTAGATATCAGCCTACAACGTCCCACTCCTGGATACAGGCCACCTCTTACAATCATATGGAGGCTTCGGTCATAATCTACCAAGCTGGCCCAACGCGGATTGGGGGCTAACATGTATGCCTCATGTTTTTAAATATTCAGATACGCGCGTTTCCTCAACATGTTTTCCTTCACCACCTAGCCAGTGATAATTGAAAAATCCATATTTAAGCAGAAACGCAGTAGTACCTTTCAGAGTTTGAACATGACCTCACCAATGTTGACGTTGAGAACATTAGCCGTATAGAAATCCATTAACTCATATTTTAAGTATAACTGAATTGAACTGAAGAAGGTAATAATAGAAAATCAAATAAATATTCCATAAATATACAAAAATAATTCAAAAGTCTCGAAGTCCAAAGAGCCCTTCGTCTATAATAATATTAGTAAGTATGACTAAGTAGTAAGTAATAGTAAGTAGTAACTAATAGTGTCTAATAGTACTGTAAGTGACTAATAGTAAGTAGTAAGTATCTATAATAAAAACTATGACAAAATTCTTGATACCATTATTTAGAGATTATAAAAAATACGGTTCTAATTTTGTTACGGATTTCAACGTTGTTTAGAGTATTTACTAGAAAAGGTTTTTAATATACTTGATCAAAATCAGTACAGTGATTTTTAAAGTGCCTATAGGACTTTATGTATGAAAATATACTAACATTATTATTAGCGCCTGGTCGACTGTGCTAGTGGAATGCCGTGATGCTGGGTACCTACCTCGCCACAGAGACAAATTCGTACAACATAACAAATATTTATACTTATTTTAAGCATTTTAATATAAACTGTAATAGGTATTTTGTATCCGCTAATAAATTACACTTTCATTGAAACAATTGATACACGGGTAAAACCGATCAGATAACGCTGCTATTAACAAAAATACTCGATTCCTCGTATCCTCGCTAGCTTGCAATATAACAATCATATTTTATATGTATTAAAGTCCAACTTGCCCATACAAAGTTACACGTAAACTGTAATTCCAGGCAAGAGTCCCATCCTCCTCCCACCACGAGATTACGACACAGTCCACCGACAGAAAGGCAACCTGAACAATATCGACACCCGACGGTGTCTCAATCAGAACATCGTGGGAGTGAACGCGAGGAGGAAATTGGAGTCTTCTGGGGGCAGCTCTGGAATTGGCAGTGATCTGGCGCCTTCGCCTGAGAGAAACGAGTACACGAGGCAACATGATAACCATAGTACTAGTGGTAAGCACTTTTTCTTTACTTGGAAGACGTAGACGAATATCACAAAGTTGGCAAAGGACGTTCTGGCATAAACCAGTAAAGGCTTTTGTCCAACAGTGCGATACACATAATAGAAAGAAAGACTGTATCTTTAATAGTGGAATTTCATCTCTACTATTAAAGGATGACGAGTAAAAGTGTCTCAAAAAATCAACATATACCAACACACTTTTTTTATGGACGATGGCGGCAGACTAGCATACAGTCCATCTGATGGTAAGTGGATACTGTCACCAATAGACATCAGCGATACATACCAACATTAGTCCAAAATGACAAACGTTGGCACGCCCCCGGATGCGCTGCCTATCTTTGTTGATGAAAGATTTGTTTTTGTAGAAAGGGTTGGGGACGTAGGAAGGGATAGGATGGGAATGGGCACATCTCAGTCACTACCTAAACACGTACGTACATTAGGGAAATAAGATAAAGTGGGAAATGTAGTACATTTCAAGGTACATAGTCTTCTGTGAGAGAGGGGTAACGTGGCCAGTCGAGCGCGCCCAGCGGCTGTTGGATTACACACGCACTCTCCGCCTCAAAGTGCACTTGGGGATATACCTCAAATGAAAGCTTTGTATGAATACACCTTTTAGTTTTAAGGCAACTTATGTCAAAACACGACATTTACAAGACTGTTATATAGGAACATGCTCTAACATCAGATTTTTAAGATCAACCAGATCAAATATTCGTTATTTTTTCCTTTTATACATTTCTAGTTAGTAAATGAATGAAAGAAAAATAGAAAGAATGTAATGGCCGTAAATCTGTATGAAACTGTAACTAAGAACAATTTATTTAAACATATTTCGATTAAACTTAAAAAAATGTACGACAGATAACTTAAAAAATAAAATAACTACGAGTATAATACCTACCTAAAATATATTTAAGATGAGTCCATTGTTACAATCTATACAATGGCTACCTAATTATTACCTAAATATTTTTTGTACTTTTGGTTCATGTGATAAGATACCCAATCTGGAATTAATCGCGATAGCAGCGATTAGAACATACGCGGAAAGCTACCGTAATCCAATGCCCCATAACAGCCTAATAAACAGGCATAAAGTTACCTTAACACGATCCACTTCCTGCCGGGTACGTTTGCTTGAACTATTTACAAACTATGGCAGAGACTACTTTGAGAGACCTGTGTAAAACCAACCCTCGTACTCTATTAGTCAGTGTCACTAAATTAACTAATTATAACTACTTAATTAGTTAATTTAATTAAGTGTATATTTTGTCAATGGTATGTTCACCTAGGAAACAGCATATACAGCATATATACATATACCAGTCATCATAGAAACTCGCACTATATCCGCATTTTAATATCCCAACCAGTATTTGTAATTTCTCGCTTGATTATTATAACCATTGGAAGCTGAATTTATTAAGGTCTGTAAAGCCTTTTGATCATAATTGCATTTGTTTTGCCTTATTATGTGTGTCAACGTATGTCAGATGTATTCGCGAAGAATGAATTTTGCTTATGATTATTAAATTTATTGTCTTTTTTAATTTATTTTAAGAACAAGTAGAGTTAAACAGTCGTATATTTTTGCACGAGACTGAAACATAAGGACACGCTCTTATATGTTAACCTATTAAAGTGTACACAACATTTTTGTTAATTATGGTTACGATTCAAATAAGTTAGTTAAATGAAAAATTCTTATATAATTGCCAAGAAATTTATTTATTTTTTGGTAAAAAATTCAAAGTTCTTTCCTTTGTATTCTTGCATATACTCGTATATATGAAAAATTTAGTAAAATTGTAAATAATATTTTTTTTTGCAGAAAAGGTATATCATGTCAATTAACTCAGAATTATTAACGGAATCCGTAGTTTTAACTGGAAATTATTAACGGAATCAATCCATAGTTTCGGGAATTCATCTGACACACTGAATAAGCCGAAACCATTAAAATTATTATCAAAAGGCTTTACGGGCCTTAAAACATTCGGCGTCCAACGGTTCCATATTTAAAAATGTTTTATGAATATGTCTCCTATGTTAAAAAATTAGTAAGCAATAATATACAAACGAAAAATTACAAATACTGTTTGAAATATTAAATTGCGGATACAGTGTGAGTTTCTGCGATGACACCATCACAACCAGTTGTTCATTAATATTTTTTATTAAGAACGATTATACGATGAGTTCATTGGAGACAGTAAAAAAATAGTAAGACGATGCTATTTCCGCATCAAAAAAGGTGTACACATTCAATTTTGATTATTACAAATGTTTTTGTAAACAATATTCGTCTTTAGTTACGATGACGAACCATCAACGAGCAATTTAGCTGGCAATTTAATACCGGTAGAGTTTAGCAAATGAAACGTAGCACTACGATACAATTGAAATTCTTACCACAACAACATTCTTTGAGTACTAGTAAGTTGAAATTACATATATTGTATCAACTAGCCAAATTTAAAAGTTATTATATATGTACTTGTTTATTCGGGCAGTTATATTTATATTGCAGTTTTTTGTCGCAGTTATATTGCAATTTAGCGACTATATTCATAGTTGTGTTATTGTGGCTCCAAATAGGATATAATTTAGTCGTACCTGTGATAGTGTTGTACCTTCGGAATACTCTAAACTCAGGGATGAAAAAATTTGGGGCAAAGAAACTAAACAGGAAATTTTGTAGTAAATTTTTAATTCAAAGTTATAGGTATGTACATTAAATTATACTATAACATTAATATTCTCGATGAGGTAATATTAAATTACGAATAACACAAGATAAACTTATAATGTCTTTAATTCACACAGCAACGCTTTAAATTATTCCTTTGCATTTGTCACAATAATAATGTTAAAATAATCTATGATTAGTGTTAATGTTTACTAGAGCCAGTATGAAAAGCATAGATTTTTGAGATATTTGATTGCTAGACAGCCTGGACAAACATCCTTCAAACCAGGAGACTCCAGTCAAATCCGGAGGGGTGGCAGCCCTAGGTTTTTTTTTAATTCTTGTGGTCCTAGTGGCCTTTAAAGAGTAACCGGTCGTGTTTAATTTAGGCGAACGCAGAAGACGCTCAGCCAGGAAGGCAGCCCTAGTTGTAACTCTATCTTTGTAACAAACAACAAGTTATCACAACGGATACTTTAACTTATCTTTAATATGACTTAATAGAGAAATATTGAATGAATATTAAGATCAGGCTTCGTAAAGATCCGACATTTATAATAAATATCAAAATATCCGGTATTTGATATATCCGATATAAAAACATGTAAGTATATAAAAAAAAGACGCGAATTTCATTCTGTATGTGATTTGAATGTGTCAATATTGTTAAATGAAACTTCGAGTTTGATTAATAGACTTATTTATTACTAGCTGTTGCCCGCGACTTCGTCCGCGTGGACTTTAGTTTATTAACACCGTCTTTATTCGACGTGATTCTTTGAATTGTTATAACTTTTTATTTATGAACTGATTGAAATAAAACAAACACTAAATTTTAAGTGAAACTTACCACAATACATTAGTGAAAACCGCACCCAAATCGGTTAACCCGTTTCTAAGATTAGCGCGCACAAACGCACAGACAAACAGATAAACAGACAAATAAACAAAAATTCTAACAATCATTGTTTTGGGTTCTATTGCGTTGATAAAGTCCTCATATATAATATAATTTTCTCATATATCTTCCATGTACAGACAGCGATCAGTTACATTTTTATTATATAGATAGACTTATTTATTATATAGTTATTATAACAAAACATAAGAGCAAAATTAGAGTATTTAATCAACATTCGACTAAATTATAATCTTTAGTGTAGGATCTTGGCAGTAGCAATGATCGTAATTTTTATTTATGTCAGTATAACAATTTAAAATCGTGGGATCTGCCAAATTTTTAGATAAATAACAATTTTTGTATAACGTGATATATATCCGCTCATTAAGATCGTCAATAGGTATCAACAGGTTCTATTCCATAATGTTTTACAATCTGATGAATTTATTAACTATGAAATCATTATGCATCCTGTAGGGCACAGCAATTGGCAGAGAGGAGGACTTAAAATATCAAAAAAATTAAAAAAAAATATATCAAAAAATATCAAAATCAAATTAAATTAAAAAATATGAAAAAGATAATAATAACGATATGAAGTTCTTCAAGAATGCTGTGAATAGGATTTTGCAAGGTCGGCGGCGCACCCGCATACCCCCTGGTGTTGCAGGTGTCCATGGGCGGCGGTAACACTAACCATCACATGGGACCCCTTGCTCGTCCGCCCACTTGTCATTAAAAAAAAACTACATAGAAGCTACTGCGGTCCTTAAAAACAGGCACAAGTGCATTTTGATGATATTCGAAAAAAAAATCATAAAATTTTCATTAATTCAAAATCAAGCTAGAAACATGGAATTTTAGATGAAATAAAAAGAATAACCATTGTTTATTCTCTATGTTTAATGATTTTTAATTCCCGAATATAACATTAATGCTTTAGTTAAAAATGTCACTAATACCTACCTTTTCTTCCTGGGAGGGCAGCAAAACGCGGATGTAGTTATTATTAATATTTTGAATATAATTTTATTATTAATAATTTTATTAGAATATATCATTTCAGCAAACATAAATACTTAATTGCGATAGATTTAAGTAATGGGAGTAAAGAATGAAAGACGGACCACTGGATGACCTGCGAACTTTTTTGAGCAAGTATTTGTAATATGGACGCTTTTGAGAAATCTCGTCTCTGCATATTTAACATTATAATCTGTGTTACTGAATGGTTTATTGGGTAAATATGTGATTTTTTTTCTAAAAGACTATTAAATATTCAGTATGTGGACTCGAGTCCGACGGGGTTGACACTTTAAACGCTGATTACAATGCCTACAGCCAGCTAACAAAGTCTTCCTACAAAACATTCTACAAAAAAAGCCGACAAAACTATAGGTTTTTGTGTAAAAAAGGCAATATTTTTAGCGTCACCTGGTGATTGCGTCACCGGTCGTGACCCGCCGCTCACTTGTTTACATCACTATTCCGTGTGTTTTTCTTTAATTACATTATTATTGTCTATAGACTATATAGGTATATGTGGTCGTGTCGTGTCCGCCAGCGCTCCAGCGCTGGAATAGCATCACCTTACGAGTATATCTTCCCGTGGGTACCGTAAAAGGCAATTAAGGGATAACAAAGCGGCTGCCGCAAGTCCCGAGGAACTACGATACGAGTACATACACCACCTCTAAAAGAGTGGGCTCCCCAACCCGCTTGGCTTGTGTGGTGTTTGGAGGCAATATATCGCTCGTGCTCGTGACAATGTGGAGGCCCATGTCCAGCTGTGGACAATAAAAGAGCTGGTTCAGCTGGTCACAGCTACTGTGATGGACTTATTAACAAAATGATTAGGATTTTACTATTAGAGGGTCCTCTTCAAACTTCTGGTGTAAATTGAAGCATTTGTCTCAGATTCCCCCTGGTCGTCTTCCTGTGATAATAATAATAATGATGATAATAAGAGCTGTTTTTTGTTTGTGAGTACCTACTACGTATAGTCGGTATATAGTGATAATGAAAACTGCGCGTACTACAGTGGTGTGCGTGTAGTATCAAACGCTCGCCGTCAGGGTAACGTAACAATTAATATACCAGAGTCGTGGTAGAAACATGCTATTAATTTGCAATTAAGTTGAACAAAGATGGGAGATTGTTGATATGTAACGGAAATCAAATTGTTGCTCAATGTTTCTAATTATAAGATTTTATAGATCAATGTTCAATGTTCATAAAAACTTGACACTGCTTTAAAAGCAACAGAGAAACTATTCTTCTTTATCTGCGATACGAATTTAAACGGGGATGTTATTAAATACCTTAGCAAGCGTATTCAGTATGCTTTTGATGGCGCCGCGGCACTGAACAATCATGAAAGAGACTCGTTTGCAAAATATTACGTAGAACCAATAGATGCACTATAAGTGTAGCTGGATACATTCGCCTCCGCAAATATTTCCGAAGCGCTGCAAAATTGGTGCAGCCACAGCAGTACCTTGGGAATGCATTATTGTCCTGTCCACATATGCCGCTAACACAGGGGCCGCGGATGCATGATCATGGGGATATGTATTCTGCATGGGAAAAGGTATAAGATAGGATGGAATGGAAATGGGCTTTGGCATATCTCACTCGCTACCGAAACACGTACGTACATTGGGGAAATACGATAACGTAGGAAATGCAGTACATTTCAAGATAGTCTTCCGTCAGAGGGGAGTAACGTGGCCATGCGAGTGCCCAGCGACTGTGGAAATGCAACGTGCACTCTCCAACTTCTATTATTAGAGGTAAATGACATTATAATTATGTAGATGTGGAGATATGAGCTGGATGAATATCAAAATATATGAGAAAAATGTTTAATTACAAATATGATAAAATCGGTATCGATATGGAACACAATCAGATGACAATTATTACCAAGTCCCAGTAATGTCTAAATGTATAATGTAAACTATATAAAAATGTCGCAGCAAGGATTCTGTAACAGTAGTACTTAGTTATATTTCACTAGATTTATTTTATTAATCGTATTGTAATTTTAATGTAACTATAGTTACGTGCTTAATTATTTTAATAGCTACTATATGTAGATACTAAATTATTTTATAACTAGATAGCTTGTCGACCGAAACCTGAAAGCTGAAATTATCATTCCCGTTTTAGAGGTTAATATTTTAGGTGGATTGTGGTATAAGATGTATCTTCAGAAGGTGCGATCAATAACTTTCATTGTCCTCCATTAAAAGGTCTTTCCATTAAGCTCCAAGGTCGGCGGCGCGCCCGCATGCCCCCTGGTGTTGCAGGTGTCCATGGGCAGCGGTAACACTTACCATCACGTGGGACCGCTTGCTCGTCCACGGCGTACGGGGGACGACTGGCGAGAACAGTGTAAACAGTGACGCTATACTGCAATGTTGCTACACTGTTCGCATTCTGCGTGCACTGTGTCCACACTGAGTCCCTACACTGTCATTCATATCTTTAGACTAAAGCATATCAATTGATAAAGCGATATTTGACGTTGACATGTCCGTTAGTACGGGAGTGTCGGGCACCGGACATTACGTGCTGCGGATACAAATTAACGAATTCTTTTCTTCTTTTTTTATTTATTCATCAAAATTCCATGAATTTCTCAATAATTACATGAATCTTTTACGGTCGTGTGTGTCATTTATATATTTTTTCTTCTTTCCCCCACCCACGTTTTTGTCCAATTGTTAACCATTTGTTGTCCTGCTGGGAAGTTTACGTCCAGGCAGGACGACGCGCGACTCTGCAATAATAATAATTGATAATATACAAGAATAATTACAATTGTGCCCAAAAATGTACCTTATATATATTTTTGATTGAAACTGGATATAATCAAAAGTACAATTAGAGTACTTTTTTGGCACAATAATTAACCTTTAATTATTTATATATAATATACTATCATTTGCAGCATGGTCCTGTCAGAAAGTATACTTTCCAACAGGACCACATAAGATTATGTCGTATCTCATAATTCCTTGAAGTACAAGTTTTCATGAATCTAGTACAAATTAGTAAATGTAAAAACAAGAATTTGCACTGAAAAGAAAATGCGTTTTGGGAACATGAGACGGTAGGAACATATCCTACCAGGAAGTATGACTCGATAAACCTGTGTTTGTCAACATCAGACTTTTCTATAAAAAATATTGTTGACGTCGTTAAAATATTTTAATATAAAAAAAAATTACCTACCAAATATTTCCAGACATTATGTAGATAAATATTTTACGAGTTATTCAAAATAATTATTTAAAAAACTGTTTAACATTAATTTCATGAAAGAGATTGGCCTCTCATAACTTCTAGAGAATCATATCATATCATCTAAGAGATCTAAAGATGATTATGACTAATTGACTTTTGCTAAACTGGTCTAGTTTTTGCCGACACAACTGATACCTACGCGTATTTTCACACATTAAACATCAATCTAGTGGTATATAAAATCTTATATGTTAGTAGGTTAAGTAAATAAAGGTGATACAATAGAGTATCGTTTCTCAATCTGGGGCTCAAAAGGTGATCGCAATCACATATACGGGGGGTTGCAGTTGGTTAGGAAAAATTAAGCATTTATGTAGGTAATTTATAATGAAATATTTAAGGGTAAAAACACAATTACGACCTAATTATTACTAGTAAGGGAGCCGCGATGTTGTTTACTATATTTTTAACCTTTTTAGGCGGTCGCGACTCTTAAGGGTTGAGAAACGATGCAATAGGGTATTTTAATAATTTACAAATCATTATATAATGCTATAACTGTAGATACTAGAAGACGATATGTCAAATCAAAATATTTTAATAATTGTCTGAGTTATAGGACTTAGGCAAAGATAAAAAGGACCGCGCTACTGTATTAACGACATCACAAACACAATGGTCGTAAGGGAACCCTTACAACCAATTACAATACCCGACTTACTATTTCCCCATCTCGAATGTTCTCAAGCACATATCCATCTAATTTTCTAATGAACTTGAAAAAATATATTTAATATGGGTAATTTTCTAGTAGTTGTCTAACAAACAATAAAACATATCAGTTTCAAGTACCTACAGTGAATTACCTTATTACTTATATCAAAGTGATAATGAACATTGCTTATAGCATTCTCCACTCTCAAATAGTTCAAGAGCACAAGTTCACCTTCATGGTGTGAACTTCAATGCTCAATCCATTCAACCAGCCACTACTAATGATGGCTTACGAAATCACGCAATGAATACAAAGGTAAATGATATATTTTGCTTTTTGGTCGAAATGTTTATAGCCACGTAAAGTTTAAACAATAAGTGTTTTGGTTGAGATAACAAATGAATCAGAAGTAATTCATACCTTCATAGACATTAATGGGCAATCGGTTGCCGCACAACCGATATAAGGGTCTCATACCTGACGCAAGTAATAATAATAACCAAATGTTTGTAAACGAGTCCTCTAATGGAGACCACGTATCGGGAAGCGTTGACTGTGGGATTAGCTAAATCAGCAAAGCTACACAAGCATTTTACTTGTAACCAAATAAAAGGTAAATCTTTAACATTGCAAACATCTTCCCACGTCTCGAAGGGCTCATAAACAATGTGTGGAAAAAAAACAGTTATCTCATTAGAATGGAAAAGACAAAAACTTCGCAACACGAAAAAATAGTAATTGTTTGCCAAAGGTTTTTCTAGGTAGGTACAGTACAGGCAGAATCACTGAATACAATCAAAGTTTTAAACATACTCGGAACCCTTTTGTTCATAAGTTTAATGACCCGCTGACTACATACGAGTACCTCCTCCCCATTGTTCTTTCTACTATAAACCTTAAGTTACTCAAGTAACTCGTATAAGTTCATGGCAAAACCTAAAAAGTTTCGGTTCCAAAACGTTTGAAAATCGCTCTTTGACTCCGTATGAATTAGTTTGTCAGTGTGACCTTTCTCCCGTTTAAAAAAATACGTTTTTTCCATGATCCGAATTCTAGATAAGGACGTATATAAAATAGGAATAACACATCCTCGAAAGCCGAAGATGCTGTCTTTTTCAATATTGGATTGAATTATTATACTATTAAATTTAAACTTACTATCAGATTTTGATTTAATACTATTATGTAGATTTTGATTTTACACTATTAGATTTTTTGAAGTCTGTTTTCATCACTTCATCATAATATTATCTGTTTCATACTTACTAAAAATGAAAAATACGTCAAGATCATCAATCTTGATGTATTTTTCATTTTTAGTAACGGTAAGATAATGAAAATTAAAGTGAGTTTCAGGGGTCGGGGTTTGAACTCACGATCTCACTAAGCTATTACCGATCTTCTATTCACTAAGTAATTACGTCTAATCAAGATATAAGTAATAATATTACCAAAAACAGTTATTGTCTAATACTAAAGTTAGTGATACTATCTAGTGACAGACAGAGACTCTAGTGAAATCTCTTTTTTTTTTAAATAAACCAATATTTTTATTGCTTTTAGAATACCAAAATTTTAAATTGAAAATCTTAACTAAAGTCAAATTAGACTAGGTACTAAAAATAGTCAAATTAGATTAAGACTTATTAGTTTATACTGACAATTTGCACATATTAGATTTTATTGAGCATCATTATCATCAGTTTCGTATTTTTTCAATACAATCATTTATAACCAATACATTTGATTGTGTCCGAATTTTTCAGCATTCTTCTTTTATTCATCCATTTTGTTTCATTATCACATAGTTATAAAAATCGCTCCGAATACCTTACGATTGCGAAAGATCTTCCGACCAAAGCATCTGAATATGCAGTGGTTTGGCAATAACTGCGGTAATTCGATTTTGATGACGACAGACATTTGCAATTTAAAACGTTTTGCAAATTTATGTGCATTCAAAATCACAAATCACTTTCATATTTTATTCAGTGTTTACGTGACTAAAAATATCTGAATATTTAACGGTTGTTTACTTGAAATATCTAGAATGTCCTTCAAACTACCAAACTACCTTTTATTAACTATTATTTGTAACATGTAATCCCTTTGTTGTAAAATCACAAAGACCTTTACAAATTAGAATTTTCTCATAAACTTGAAACCTTAAGACATAACAAATCATTTCACAAGATCATAAATTATTCTAAAAAGCGCACATTAATCTGAATTAATTGCTGAAATGGAATTTTATAAGAATTTTAAACATTGTTATTATACAGACAATATTGTGTTGGGAACTATACCGAGCATAACAATGAGATGAAACATCGAAAGTTATCACCTCAAAGCCTAAATCCCATAGAGATAAAAATGCGCTTATAGCAAAGATGATAGTGATAAAAACAAAATGGCGACGTGCGACAGGTTCTTTTCTATGTCAAATTTAGAAACGAGTTTCTCGTAAAGGTGTGTTTCAGAGGAGATAGTGTCCCGTTATGTATGTAAACGCGTTAAGCTGTTTTGTGACAAAACAACTTGGATTTGTGGAATGTGTGCGGTGTGCATAAATTACGCAGTCCAAACTAGGCTATTGGAGTAGAAAACAACTTATTGTATTGCTAATTTTCTTCATGGATGTATGTTATTTGCGGCTAAGCGAAAGTATCTCTAGATTGGCAATTCATTTGTAAATCATTTATGTTATAGTTCTAAACATTATCTTTTCACGTTCCAGAGGAAGACTGGGCAGAAAGCACAGCTTACATGATGCACGAGGCCTTCGACGCGTCTCCACCACGACGAGCTGCCTCGCCTCGTCGCGCCTCCTCTCCTCGCCTCGCCATATCGCCTCGCCGCTACGATCGCGGCCCCGCCTACAACGATGACTTTAATGAACAGTACCGTGACCAGTTAGCCCCCTTCCGCGACCAAGCTACCTTCGAGCGCCGATACCGCCACGAATCCCTCGAACGCGTCAATAAAGACAAACCAGACAAGTTTCCCGAAGACTCCACCAACTATAGAAGAAGATACATAGCCGAAGCTAAGCCTTCAAACAGGAGCATAGACAGAACGGAAGATCGTAGATTTAAACTCCAGAGGGGAGCCAGCGAAGGTAGCTTGAAATTCGCAGAGGCGTCGCCAAAAGATCGGTTCAACGTCGCCAAAGAAAAATTTAAGAATCTAGAAAGGGAAAGGTTTAACAAGGAGCTGGAACAACATATGGCCATTAGGAGGAGTATGTTAGAAAGAAACAGTCGCTCGACTTCTTCTCCAGAGGAAGAAAGAAGGGACGAGCGTCAGGAGCGTCACAGAGAATTGAGCTCCCGGAGAGAACCTGACCGTTCTCATCGGGATTTGGAGCGTTCTCACAGGGAGCCGGAAAGATATAAAGACTCCGAAAGAGTCCGAGATGAATCTAGGGATTTGGCTCATAGGGAGATGGAGAGGCTCCCGCGAGTGGGACGGAAACGTGACGACTTGAAGCGTTACGAATACGGCACAGAGGAGTACTTGGATAGGATTGAGCCCAAGCCTCATAAAGAAGAGTTTGGGTACAGGGAAAGGGAGAGAAGGGAGTTAGACCGGCGTATAGAAGAAGATGAGATTATTGAGCCTGTTATTGAAGATAGGAGGCGAGATTGGAGCGACAGACAGCGCGCGTTCAGCCGCTCGCGTTTGCTGGGTGATCAGAGGCAATCGTACGCAGAGGGAGATAGAGATAAGTATTATGAAAGAGACTACCGAGATTTCCGCGACCTAGCCGACCGGCAGCCGACGAAGTTCCGTCACAGTTACGCGGAACCGATACCCAGAGGGCGTCTCGGTACCGTCCGACCTTATTAAAATGCCATAATAGTTTATTAATACTTTATTTCATTGTTGGTTTTGTACAGCAGTCAGTAAAATGTATTGGCATTACGTTGAATAAGTATTTTCCCAGACGAGATTAGTTTTTGATACAACGATGATTTGTTAGTCTAGATTAATGAAAGGTGTTTGATTGTGCTGAATGAGTAGATGTAACAAACAAATTCTTATAGTATAGGTAGCCATGATTGTTTTATTGGCGTATTTACGATAATAAAGAAATAATTTTAATGGGACAATGGCGATTCATTGGGGATAGACATAACAACGACCGGAATATCATATAAATATAACCAAGTAAAATTCAAATTTCGAATAAATCTGAACCTTTATTGTGACTTACATACACGCCTCATACCCTACCCTAATGCTTGTTGATCACTTGTTCAATTAAGTGTTATAAATATAATAACAAAGTTTCTTAGACATAATTTTGACCCAGAAGTGAATATAATATCCACTTCTTAGCAAATCATGCCACACATGCAAGACTCCTTCGTGAGACGTCCTGTTCAACTACATCAATATACAAAGTGCTTCAGTGAGACATAAAGTCCACTTCTGCTACTGCATCGCATAAGAGTACCCCATTGAGACAACGTCCATTTCTACTACAACAACGTACAAAGTCCATCGGTGAGACATAACGCTCCCTGCTGCTACTACAAAACTAAAATATATCTAATTAACATACTCGTATTTCAGTATTATTAACCCAGTCAATACAGTTGTCTCTTTCATCAGACAATCTCAGACATCAGACTCAGACAATTAGTTAGTTCCATTTTAATGAACCAAAAATATCGATCATTCTTAACAAGTGAATAGCAAGCTTTATGTCACGAAAATATAATATAGGTCTTGTGATGACATAGCTAGGTACTATCATTAGTACTAGCAATGCACGAAATTGTGTATTTCTAGTTAGTTTTCGATTATAATTTCTGAATGCCTACCCGATAGTAAATATTTATGAATACTCAATCTTTATAATGTCACATAAATATTGTATAATTGTCACAATGTAAATATAACAAAATGTACCTAATTTTATAATCCATACAGTACCTAAATCCGTTATATTTTATAGAATATACCTAATCGTCAAAACTTATACAATGTTATTGTTGTAATTTGAAAAAAAAAAACGAAATTGTTGATTATATTGGAATATATATATATTAATAAATCAAGAGAAATAAGAAGGACGAGAAGAAAAATTTAGTTCTAAAAGTATATTTAGCGAGAAATTATTATTCAGAACTAAATTTTGCTTTAAAAGTCAAATAATTGAGATTGATATTGTCTCAAAAGTTATATATTTGTTATATTGTAATATATTTAAGACGATAATAAACAATTAAATGATTTTACATATTATAATTTAGGATTTTTGTTGCAATTCCACTACTTTGGTTACACATTACTTTTCATACTACCCACTCTTCAGAACAGCATTATCAGTAGTAAAGCAAAAAATAGATTGGTGAACTGACGTAGAACAGATTGTAGACCTGAAATAAATGAAAAAAATAATAGACCATATGTCCCATTTTGGCTTATGGAATTTGACATTTAGTTATTTGAGTTGTGAATTAAAAAGTACAACGTGTCACTGAAATAGGGCAGAAGCTGAAAATTGTTTTTTTTTTCTTTTCTTCATTTATGCCAAAATGGTACAATCAGCGCATTCTGACAGAGTAACGTTTTCTTCATAATAAACGATTTCAAAGTCTAAAACGTATCCTGTCAATGTCCAGTCTCGTCGAAGTCAGAAGTCGCTCAGTAAAGTGATATAGTAAGTTTACTGAGGACACAAGAGGACTCCTTGGAAGCACACGTAAAACGCAGAATTGCGATTTTATTTGATTATCACAAACACCACGCACGAAAAACACTTTGAAGTTTAATAAACTATCACTATTAAACCACAAAACGCTTGATACACAATTTTTACAATGTTCAAACATAAACTCAACTTCACTTCTCGAATTCCCGCCAAACAGCCGAATCGAGAGTAGAATCGATAATACAACTTTTTTTCAATACCTAGGTTTTTTTAATTACCACGCTGCGCTGTCTGGTGCCCGGCCTTACCCTGTACGGAGTAATGCGCACTACGAATGATTTAGATGGAACAACAAAACTGTACACGTTTGTAACTTTCGATGTATTCCCTGAAATAATTTTATTGTTTGCTAGAACGGTTTCGTATATTTTAAATTTAGTTGACATTTTTCAAGAGTCGCTTTATTTCAGCGACATGTACAGACTTCTCCTTACCACCCAAAGGTTTTCCAGAAAGAAATCGCTTTAGCGATAAGGTTGCCGATTGTACTTCTAATAATTACTTGTATTTTTGTGTTTCTCTTCTGTATGTTTTGGTGTACAATAACCTATTTAGATAACTCAAATGGAAAGTTATTTTCTGAATCCCGGCGCAATAAAACAAAACATAAATTGTTTTATTTATTTTAATGAAATCGAATAAACCACTTTATTTACAAAGTCATGTCATAATATTGCACTCGGCAGTGAGCCAGCACTATATACAACTAAATAAAACTCAAAAAATATTGCACTTAAATTGCACAGTATTAAGTATAAAAATTCACAATGAACTTATCTTAAGATACTATGGGACGACATCTAGTCTACCATCTCTTTGCAAATCGATTGTCTTTCTTAGATCAAAAATTATAACAAAAGAGAAAAAATGTGTAACATTATATGAAGAAAGGGACCGTATTGTCCAGTTTTCAGATTCTAGTTTCCAAAATATTGAGACTAGTGAAAATTTAGAAACAAAGAAATGTTAAGTAGGAATATGTTAACCAAATTCAATAAGTATGTATTGAAATTAACGTCCCAGTGCTAAGATAATGTCACATACAAAATCATAACTATGTTACAAATATCATCCCACAGTGATAAGTACTTACATAAAAATAAGTTATTAAATGATACAAAATAAAGGAGAACACTACTCATCCTGACTCGCTACATTGCACCTATGCATCATAAAGGTTATTTCCAAAAATAAATAACTACATACATAGATTTATCTACTTACAACTCTACACCGATATACTTGATATCCTTATTTTAAATAATAAGGTGGTATACGTTTATATGAGATACTAAGTTTTAAAAAATAAAGTTTTTAATTATGAATCTGAAGATCAAATAATAAACAAAGATGAGAAGAACTATGTAGAGCCGACAACGACTGAACTTACACTCGTGGACATTTCAATAAAGGAACGTTCACTTAAATCGCTAGATGGCGTTGCTTTTTGTCGCCTTTGAAATGTATGAAAACTGCTATGAATTAAACGGTATTAACTCGTAAAATATCTATGGTATTTGCTTATTGAAAATTGTCCAAATAATATAATGAGTCTCGCCTTCGGCAGGTTTTATATTTGTAATATCATAAAAATTACATTCCGCAAAGGAGTTTGATCTCGCACTCACTCGTACAAGTTAAATGGTATGAGTGGAGTTGATATTCTGAAAACAGTTTTAAAATACTGGATAGGGGTAGTGAAGGGCCAAGGGGTAAGACTTTTACATTCATAGAGGTCTCACATCCGTTCACTAAAAAGGCTTACCACTTAACCAGCCAAGCTAATTCGCGTTAAGAATCCAGTGACTCATCACTAGTAAAGACATGTTCACATTGGTCTGCAATATTTGAAAATAATAAGATACAATTGCATTTATTTGAATAGTAAGAAAAACTTAAAAATAGGCAGTAACAGAAAATAATCAAATTGAAATATTACTGCTGAACATATGTTTATATGGAACACAAAAATATTAAATGTTCTGTAATGAAAATCATAAATAATAAATAATTCTGAATCTAAATCCAACTACTTATTATTTACTACTTACTCGTAGCTTTCTTTTCTCCGATGTGTATATCTTCCAATCACATTTATTATTAAGAATAGAAGAAGTGTTCGTATTAAAAACGATACATAAAGGATGCTGCTTCGTGAAACAATAGACAAGTATCGAGTGAACGTGAGACGTACACGTCACTGTGAAACAGACCTGACAATATCAAGAAACGCTATTGGTCAAAAAGGTTACGCCTATTGTTTTGGTCGATGAAATGACAGTCGCTACATTCTTAACGCAAATACATACATTATATAAAATCCTACAAATTTGGTGTAAAATATTTTAATACGTCAATTATCAATTAATTATTTTTAATGTCATGAAAAAAAACATGTAATACTTGTTAATTTCTAGTTAAATATAATAAATAGTTTTATTGTTCTAATTGACTATTAAAATATATTAAACTATTTTTGTAGGACTCTCTATTCAAATGGGGTCACGAATACAAAAGAAAATTATTGAAAGTCAAATACAGCGTGATATGATAAACAGAATTTAACACCAAGACTTATTTATTAGAATCAAAAATAAGACGGGAAAACTGTGATTCAGAACAGTATGATTAAGAATAGTACCTATGGCAAATATCCTAAAGTGTCTTCGAGGCTGGCGTTCCTGCTCAGCGGGCGGTGGTCGAACATGTTCGCTATGGGCGGCCCGGACGGCAGCGGCGGCACACGCGCCGCGCGCCGCCCGCACAGCGACCGCACATCCGTGCGCTGCGAGAGCCGCACGTCCGCGAACAGCGCCGCCATCTCAGCGGACTTCTTCATGCTGAGCGCGTCTTGCGAGCCCGCGCCCGAGCTGCGCACTGGAATGTGGGAAATAAAATTATGTTAAGTTGTAATAATATATAAAAATGAGTAAATACCAATTGGACCCATTTGACTCCATCTAACGACGTGCTGTTCATATTGTCGACGATCCCACTCTCACGGGCGGTTTAGAACCCCTCAGCATTTGGAGAGACGTTGCGTCTCTCTGTGTGTTCTACCGCCTGTACAATGGGGAATGCTCTGAAGAATTGTTTAATATAATTCCCACCTCGAGTTTCTACAACCGCACCTCCCGTCACAGAAGTGCGGTCAAACCGCATTTCCTAGATGCGGAGGTGTCGCGCACTGTTCGGTCCAAAAATCATTTTACACCGCGAACTCGTAGGCTGTGGAACGAACTGCCTCAAGAAGTCTTTCCATTATGCTACGATATGGGGTTATTCAAGAGAGCTGTGAATAGAATTTTGCAAGGTCGGCGGCGTGCCCGCATACCCCCTGGTGTTGCAGGTGTCCATGGGCGGCGGTAACATTTACCATCACGTGGGACCGCTTGCTCGCCCGTCCACTAGTCTATAAAAAAAAACTCATTTTTATATAAGTATTATTACAAAAGACGAACTTAATGCCTTACAGCATTATCTCCCAGTAAACCTGTGGGCTGTGCGGGACATGAACTGGTAGAGTGAATAAATAGAAAATAGAGCTAGAGGAGATAGAAAAAGAACTAGCGTAAGTAAAATATTACAATATAAATATAATATCTATAGTTATGACTATTATAATACTATATAAAGACTAATATTTACATAAAGTACATACAAATATACATATTAAAATATATATCTCAGGAATAATATATATATATAGAAATATATATAGCACACAAAAGATGATGAAACAGTATGTTTGGATGTTCTTTAAGATGTTTTAATAATTTACTTTATAGAAAGAAAGTGATAAACGATCAGACAGTTCACCTGATGGCAATGGAATGGTCGACGGACCATGCACATTTTTTTTTTATTGACGAAGGTGGTAGACGAGCATACAGTCCACCTGATGGTAAGTGGATACTGTAGCCCATAGACATCCGTGATACATGCCAACATAAGTCCAAAATGACAAACGTTGGCACACCCCCGGATGCGCTGCCTACCTTTGGATATAGAAATGCATTTGGAGAAAGGGTTGGGGAAATGGGGAGGGATAGGATAGGAATGGACTCTGGCACATCTCACTCACTACCGAAACACGTACGTACATTAGGGAAATAAGATAAAGTGGGAAATGCAGTACATTTCAAGGTAGTCTTCTGTGAGAGAGGGGTAACGTGGCCAGTCGAGTGCGTCCAGCGGCTGTTGGATTGCAGCGTGCACTCTCCCCCTCATAATTATAATTTATCTCCGCGATACATGTCAACATCAATCCATAATGACTTAATGACAAACGTTGGCACGTCCTCGATTACGCCGCCTACTTTTTGGAGACCAGGGGATCGATGTCAGGGGATCCTAGTTAACGAAGGGATAAATTTAAAGAAATAATCGAGAAAATACGTGTATTGGCGGAATGGCGGTAGTGTTTCGTCAGTGCGAGTGCGTCCAAAGGCTGTGGGATTGTAGCGTGCACCCTCCCTTCCTAAAAACTAAAATAGATGGACGACATTCCATGCATGCCCGTGATATAATACGTGGGTGACACTGAAAGTTTTTAGAATCTCAAAAACGAAATCTATGCTAATATTAGAGATAAAGTTTATAAGTTTGGGGTGTAGGAGGTAATCTATCTATAACCTATAACTATAACCTTATATAAAATATATAAAATATTATTTATATATAAAATTTTATATAGAAATCTATAACCGAAACTACTAATCCGATTTCAAAAATTCTGTCACCAATATTTAGAATGGACCCTCAGGGTGGACATAAACTATATTTTAATTTTTTTTAAAAAAAAACATGAACTGAAGCGAAGCGAGGTCGGGTCACTAGCCAGGTATAACGAAAGAAGTTGTTTTATTGTTTTTCGAAGTATTCTCCGCGACAATCGATACACTTTTCATGCGATGAAACCATTGTGTGAAGCATTCAGCCCACTCTTCTTTAGGCACCTCTTCAACAGTTGTTTGGAAGGCCGTTACTGCTTCTTCTGCATTCATAAAACCTATTCCTCTGAGTTTATCCTTAACTTTAGGGAATTAATAAAAATCACAGGGCGCAAGGTCGGGACTGTATGGCGGATGACTCTTTAACTCAACATTTACAGTACTCCAAAAATTGCTTCGTTGGTCTGGCGGAGTGAGCTGGGGCATTGTTTAAACCACGTTTAAATTCACTGAATCAGTTATGACCAGTGGTAATGGATGGGGCTTCATCAATAAATGCTAACTTAAGTCTTTCATAACTTTGTTTCTGGTTTAGATCGCAACGAAAGTCTTAAAAATCATTGAACGAAAATGTCCTCTTGATAAATTCATTTTTCTGCAAGGACTTAATTTTCAAATTGCCGCCAAAAATAAAAATCAAATGACAGCTTTGAAAATTCCATTTTGAAAATTTGAATATGTTTTTTTCTATCATGTTGCAAAGTATCCAGTTCTAAGAACTTTTAGTTTGACCTTTCGTATACACCAACATCAGTCTAGAAAGATAAATGTTGGCACGCCCCCATATGCGCTGCCTACATTTCAAGATGCTATGTAGATGTAATAAAAAAGTTCAGGAAGTTGGAAATAGGAAGTGCAGAAGGACGAGCACCCTTCTCAACCAATTAAAATGATACTAAGACATTAATATTACTTTAATTATCGAGAAATCAAAACTAAATGAAAAGCGGATGTCCATGCAAGTCAATATGCACTTAACATGAGGCGGATTGTCTCCTCGTCTGCTATCTTGTTGCTATGAAAAAAACAAATTAAAAACGTATTGTAACTGACCGGTGAGCCGCTGCATATTGCGCGTCCTGGTGTCGCGCTGGTTCTGCAGCAGCAGCTCATAGTCGAGTGCCACACTGTCCGACGAGCGCGCTCGCCTCTCGCGCCGCGATCGCCCCGACCCACACCTGCATTCAAATAGCTATTACGTGTGCATATATCTATAAATGACAGACTACAACAAGCGACCTTATCGTTAAGGCGATCTCTTCCAGGCAACCTCGCGATAGAGAAAAATAAAATAAAATATTAGTAATGCAAAACAATTGAAATTTATAGAAAAAAATATGTTCGAGATATACCGACTATATCAATAATAAATATAATATTAGGTAGTCGGATAAGTTGACGGCCTTTTTATGGTGAAAATAATAAAGACTTTTTTGTATTACATATATATTTCTTGAACAGAATATTGTCCATTTAATTCGGCTATCATTTCCCCATTTTTCTGGCAGAGCCATTATCCCATCGCTATAAATATTTTGGCGTTTCCGTACGAAAAACTGATTTAAATGGTTTATACAGGCTTCTCTTGAATTTAATTTTACTCCATTTAAAAAATATTGTAATAAGCGAAGTAAATGATAATCCGAAGGTGCTATGTCTAGATTGTATGGACGATGCATTTTGGAGGATGAAACTTCTGAGCCAAGGTTCATGATTTCTTGTTTAGTCGTCAAAGATGCATGCGGTCGTGCATTGTCGTGATGGAAAACTACACCTTTTTTATTCATTAATTCTAAGCGTTTGTCTTCAAGTGCTTGTTTCAATTTTACTAATTACTCACAGTAGACATCAGAATTAATCATTTAACCATGCGGCAAAAGCTCGTAATACACAATGCCTTTCCAGTCCCACCATACACATAACATGACTTTGTTCGGAGTGGGGCCTGGCTTTGGGACTATTTGAGATGGCTCACCTCGCTTAGACCAAGATCGTTTTAGGATATTGTTATCATAGGTGATCCACTTCTCATCGCATTACCAATCTCTTCAGAAATGGATCGATTTCATTTCGTTTTAGCAACATCTTGCATATGTAAATTCTATTTACCATGTTTCTGTCAGTTAAATACAGTAACACAGTGAATGTGGCACAAAAGTTTAAATAAAAAGGTGGGCCTTATCCCTAAAGTGAATAGTTGTTCCAATTATATTATAAACAAGGAAATCTTGACCAATCAAATGAGCCGTCAATGAGAAGTAATGAATGTGAACCTGCTTACCTGCTCTTATTCCCTTTATAACCATCATAGTCATCAAAGGCACGTCTCAGTCTGTCGGAGTAGGTCTGGTGTGAAGGGTTCCTCAAATACTCGAGACTCTGCGAGGTCTGCATGGTAGTTCTCCGCGGTCCCGCGCAGTAGCATTTGTTGCTCTCTGCGCAGCTTTCCGAGTCACAGGAACAGTAGCTGAAGTCGCCGTCGTAGTCATCTCTGGAATTAAAAAAGGAGAAACATATCAAATCAAATTCATTTATTTGTGAACGTATTAGTTCTGACGCAAGGCGTACAACTATGGCACATAATTATTATAATGTTACAAAGTTTCAGTACAAACATTAAACTACAACTTCATAATTTGATCCTAATACAATTAAATACAACGTAATTAAATTAATAATATAATAATTTAAAACATTTATCCATCAAATTATCCATTATAAGGTCAAATATACATTCACATAAATTAATATATTAGAAAAGGATGATATTAAATACAATATTAATTAATATATTGGTATCTCTTCATAATACAATTCAATTCTACTTGTCATTTCTTTTTTATATAAAAAAGTGGGCGGACGAGCAAGCGGTCCTTCGTCCTCGCATTAGTCTATAAAAAAAAACGTGATGGTAAGTGTTACCGCCGCCCATGGACACCTGCAACACCAGGGGGTATGCGAGCGCGCCGCCGACCTTGCAAAATCCTATTCACAGCTTTCTTGAAGAATCCCATGTCGTAGCTTAATGTAACCTCTTGAGGCAGTTCGTTCCACAGCCTACGGGTTCGCGGTATAAAATAATTTTTGGACCGAACAGTGCGCGACACCTCCGTATCGAGGAAATGCGGATGGACCGCACTGCTGTGACGGGAGGTGCGATTGTAGAAACCCGAGGTGGGAATTATATTAAACAATTCTTCAGAGCATTCCCCATTGTACAGGCGGTAGAACACACAGAGAGACGCAAAGTCTCTTTGAATGCTGAGGGATTCCAAACCGCCCGTGAGAGTGGGATCGTCGACAATACGAACTGCACGTCGTTGGATAGAGTCAAATGGGTCCAATTGTCAATTCAAACTTCATCAAAATTACAAAACACCTTAAATTACTAATTTATATTTTACTAGTGAGTGCCGTATACAGGGTTGATGTCCATTATACACTAATAATATAATATGATATAATCTAAATTATCTTTTAGTTAATCTTTTATTGAATAATATGTTTTGTTCCTTTAATTTACTAGTAAATAATAGGTAGTCGGAAAAGTTCGCGGCCTTTTTGAGCGTATGACTTTAGCGTGCTATATTTCTGGCAACACTAATCCCTGGCGAGAAAGTGATAGACCGTTTGACAGCTGACTTTTTGTAATGGCGGCAAATTGGAATTACAAGTTAAAAGTTTTATCTTTTCATATTTTTTCACAATTTTATAATGGAAGTTAATAAGGAGAAAATTAGGTATGTTTTACAATTGTTTTTCGGCAATGAATGCTTCTAGTACTCTAAAAGAGATTTGTGGTGTTTACAGAGAAGATGCTTTATATAAAACTACTGAAAAAATGGATCAGTTGATTCAGGTTTGGTAATTTACATGTGAATGATGTTACTCGCTGTAGTCGTCCTATCTTAATAGGTTGATTACCTTATCTTAGTAAATGTTGATTTATCATTGAAAAAATTGAAGCAGATCGACACAAGCAGTCATCTAATTGCGGAATTGCAAATTCAAATTGCATTCACCACTTAACAATTTTGGATCACCTGCATAAACTGAATTTTGTAAAAAAGCTAAATGTTTGGGTGCCGCATGATTTAAATGACAGAAACTCTGTGAATTTTTAATTAGCAAATGCTATAATTAACGTTCCTAACAGAATAATATATGAGAGTAATGATCATAAAGCGCCGCACTAAACTTAATAAATATTAATATTAAGTGAAATCTGTTTTCGCATAAATACAAATAAGATCAAAACAGGTATAGATTCTATTAGGATGAGTTCAGTCTAAATACTAAATCATTTTTTACGAAATATATGACAGACGAGCGGGCGAGCCACATGACGGTAAGTGGTCACCGCCGCCCATGGACACCTGCAACACCAGGGAGATTGCGAGTGCGCTGCGGAACGCTCAGAATCCTGTAATTAGGAAGTCGTCTAAATGGCATGCAGTGCATAACATCTCACAGTACGTACTGAAATCAAAATTCCTAAAATATCACAATGGAATTATAAATTCATAGTGAACTGTAAATAATTATAATTAGGTTCAGTTAGTGACGAGGCGTCGCCGGCTGCGCACGCGCCACGCTCTAATTACCGCCACACACATTTCATTTCTACTACTGTCTGATAAAATAATTATTATAGACCATAAACGATAACAAACAAGGCACAAATTGCTTTGAAAATAAATCATTCTGCAAATGTAATTATAGCCACACAATCACTTGTGCGAGATGCGCTTTTGTTGGAGTTAAATTAAATGTATAACGAAGACGGACGAAAGTGGAGAAATTTTAGTTTTAATCAGCTGGTTTAATTCAAATTGTTCTTGCAAAATATAGTACTGTTTCATCTTCCGTCTTTTAGGTTTGAATAACATACATTAGTCAAAATCAAACTAACACATTAGTCAAATATTAATCTATGATTCATGAAGTCCATAATATCAACAATACGCCTTCGAAATTGGGCAATGTTTAACGTATTTCTGTTTAACCAAAGGTTGACTGGCAGAGACTGCCACTAGGCATCAAGTCCGCCTTTAGTACAATGTTTCTTTGTGCCTTAAAGTTTAAATAAATAAATGTTCGCAAAAAAATACTATACTTGTGGCTAATATTTGGCTAAAATACTAATATTTGTGGCGACCATCTAATACTAATTTGACAGTATTCTAATTTAAACGCTTGTGCCCAGCAGATTTTATCGGTCTGTGGGAAATCTGCTCAGAAGCAATATGCAGTGTCAGGTCTTCTGCACAATACAGACTTTTCAAATATACGAATATATCAGAAAATAGAACATACTCACTTGTAACAATCTTTGCAACCTTTGCTTTTAGTCAAGAGTCTGGTTTTGGACGAGTCCTTTTTGACATCAACGGCGGAGCAGTAACATTTGGACTTGCAGTCACCTTTCAAGGAACAGTAGCAGCGATCAACACAACTCTCCGACTCACATTCCGAACATGAGACATATCCACTAGAACTATTTCGATTCTGGCACCCGAGACGATTGCTCAGCGTAAGAAAGTCAGAGTCTTCTGATGCAGAAGTTCTTTCACCGGGCCTCGAAATTTTACCATTTCTTTTCGAAACATGTACCATTTTTTCTGATCGCTTAGAAGTTCTTTGCCTCATAATCTGTCTTTTTGGAGGTGGCAGTGATGGTTCCTTCGGCCGAAACTGTCTCAAGTCATAACTTGATGTAGAGACTGAGCTTTCAGATATAATATTTTCTTTATTCGTATTTGTAAGAGTATGGAATTCGAGTGGGCCGAGTTGCTTTTTCTTTTCCTTCTTTCGCAACTCTTTTCCGAAAGGCATCCGAAAAACCATTCGAAGGCCACTCGCTCCTTTGAAGATCTTTCTCCTTTTATTCTGGAACATGCTATTTCTTCTCAAAATTTTCTTCTTTTGTTTCTTCATGATAGCTTTACTGTGTTGAAATATTTCATCCTTTGTTAAAGTAACTGCTAGTTTCAGTAAAAACTCCTTATAAATCGGTTTAAGGTCGTTGAAGGACATTCCTTCTGAGTCTATTATGGCATTCAAAATTTCATCCATCGAATGGAGGTTCTCTTGAACTTTGAATTCGTTGAAAAGTTCATTGAAACCTAGCGGTGAGCCGCCTCCCTTCTTTCCATTGTTCCTGAAATAAAAACATTCAAAGGT
The DNA here is from genome assembly GCA_914767545.1 of Sesia apiformis. Lineage (NCBI taxonomy): Eukaryota > Metazoa > Arthropoda > Insecta > Lepidoptera > Sesiidae > Sesia > Sesia apiformis. Next base: position 7,519,065 of record OU611968.1, read on the forward strand.
ATAATTTACGTCTAAAAATCTTCTTCATTGCTCAGTTGCAATGATAGAGATTGATAATAACGATGCCATTTTTTATAGATCTAGGAATGTGGCGGATGCGGTTGCATTGGCACAATTACTAGCATGCAACGCATGGAAACACTCCACTGAGCGCGTTCTATTCGTCTCTCGGTACTTCACTATTTTCTGTACTCAATTCAACCGATCAAGTGAGAAATTAAACGAAAAAGTGATTACTGTTCGCGTATGAATGACTTAAAAATTGCGAGATATGTCAATTCAATTATTTTCTCTCCTATGAGAACACGATTTAATAAATTTCAATATAGAAAACACTTTAGACAACATATAATAAAATAATGGGCGTACCTATGTCCAATGGATTTGTAGCGAGTTAGTCCTCCAGCGTTGAGAAAGCTTCCCGAACGCGGTATAGCCACTTTCGTAAGAATATCACCGGAATCATTCAGTGACTTTCTTCCGCTATGATTCCTTCTCAATGCTTCTTTAGGAAGTTCTGGCGCTGACTCCGAAGGGTGCTTTGAAGGCACAGGAGGTGGTAAAGTGGGTGGCCTCTCTAATTTCCTTCTCTCCAATTCCCTAAATAGTTCTATTTTCTCTGACACTTTACTTCTCATCGATGACTCACTGCTTTGGAGACTTTGCAAACTATGAATTTTGGGATTTACCAAGTCCTTTGCCGATTTTCTCGACTCTTGTGTGTCACTGCCACTGGTATCGTTATGTTTTATGGAATCCAACTTGGCTTTAACTTCTTCGACTGTGATTCGTTTCGACTCGGCGGGAGGAATGGACGGAGGTGGGGGTGGAGGCGGCAAGCTCTCCGATGAAATCTTCTTAGTCCTTTCCAATTTAGGCTTTTCGCTAAAGAATTCACTAGCAGAGTAACCATCTGCTCTATCACTGTCGCCACTCGTAGATGATGTACTTCTCTTCTTACGAGGCGGCTTTATAGGCATATCATTCTGTGTCAAACTACTCGCAACACTCATACAGCTCACTCCATTTCGATTCTTCAATTTATTTTTGTCGGTGTGACCCTGCCGACTCATATGTGACATGAGGGATTTATATAGAGTGGCCGCTATCACTATAGCGTCCTCTGACGTCTGACATACAAAACCATGACACTCCAGTTGCTTAGCAACACCTATCTTCCTCATTACTACAGCGAAAAGTGGTGAATGAGAGTTCTCGTCGTATGAGAGGATGTATTTTTTGTCAGGAGGTTCTAGCGTTTTGAATAACGCCTGTCGGTCGATGTTATCTGGATCGGTGATGAGTGGTAGAAAGGCATAATTGAGTTTACGACACTCCTCTGATGATTGAACAACAAATTTGACGGCTGACCAGACGGCTATTGTAGGGAATGGATTAAGTTGTTCTAGGTCGCCTTTTTCTCCTTTGTATCTAACTTTGAGTCCACTTTTTGATATTTCTAATCGTCCAGTAAGAGTACTTTTATGGCGGTAATTTCTTCGGTAGGCAAAATATAGATCTTTTAGGGGAGTTTGAAGCCCTGATAAGCTTGTAACTTTGCTTTGTAAGGGCGTTGAACCCAAATAATGTACACTGAATACATGGACTCCGATACTCTCGGAAGATTGCCTAGACTCTCCCGCCATCTCTTCGAACATCCTCTCTATTCGATCTTGTACTGTGTTGTTAATCTTATTGATTTTGTTTTGGCAGTAATTGCCCTCATCTTCGTATATCGTTGTTGCTTTACTGTCGCGCGTTGAACTGACCTGAAAAATATTATAGGAAAATTTTAATCACTGGTTTTAAAGATTAGATAATTCTATCAAATGATACTTATAGTATTATTGATAGTATACGAGTGCGAGTATTATACAACTACCGATTCTCTGATGCAAGAAAGTACCTTACAAAGGGCAGTACAGTATCTCCCTAATATTACCTCCAGAAAAGGACAATAGTATAGACAATAAAGGACAGTACCTCTGTAGTAGCTCTCACATCATCAGACACGTAGTGCGATAGACTGGCGATCGAAGAGTGTGTATTTTTATGCTTATAGAGTGTGAAAGCAAAGAACAGACACAACAGAACTGAATACAGCTGTAGTTATTTGTACTTTACCCTTATGTCCTTTGTTAGCTCCAATGCCATCATGATAGGATAAGATGGGATGGGAGTGGGCTCTGGCACATCTCACTCACTACCGAAACACGTACGTACATTGGGGAAATACGATAACGTAAGAAATGCAGTACATTTCAAAGTAGTCTTCTGTGAGGGACCGCCTATAACGTGGCCAGTCGAGTGCGCCCAGCGGCTGTGGGAGTGCACCGTGAACTCTCCCCCTACCAAACTGGTCCGAGATGGGTCGTCATTCAAGAATTCATCGTTCTTCTGCGTACTACTAGAGGAAGGAGACACTATGTACAACAGTAGTTATTTTACCCTTCTGTCCCTTATTAGCTCCGACATCATAAACTTGAGTCCGTAATTTGACAGATTAGCGATCGGGCAGTTATTGACAAAAGTGCGTGCTTAGTGCGAAAGAAATAGACGCTGAATACAGGTGTAGTGACTTTACCTTACTGTCTCTTCTTGCTAGCTCGGACACCGTCAGATTGGGCCCGTACTGCGACAGGCTAGCGATTGACCGATTATCGTCGAAGAGTGCGTCGATCTTCTGCTTGTAGAGCGAGATAGAGGAGACACTGGCCGCACGCTGGCGTCGCGGCTCCTCATCGCGCGCGTCTAGACGGAACCCGCTGAGACGCGCGCTCTCACTGTCGCACGTCACCATCTCGTAAAGAAGACATTACTTGTAAGTTTAATCCATACAACACAAGTGAACAAATCTGAACCATACTCACAAGTAAACATACGAGTATAATTTGAACACTATTTAATTTTATTGTCCATACAGAAAGTTTAAGTATACATGTTGTATACTTACATCTCCACACGCTGATGGGCGCTGGGCCCAATATTTATTAGCATTGTGACACACTCTCGTCCGCTATTTTGAAAACCTGAAACAAAATACAAATAAAAATATTTAATTAAGTTAAAAGATTCGACAAACAGAATTTCAACATTAGACTAGTTACAAACACAATTCTAGAAAAGACATTAAAAGCGGAGTATAGAGGATATATGAATACCTAATATTTGTTTCATTACGCTTAAATAAATCTAGATAAATGCTAACTTTTTCCATTCAAAACTTGTATTCGCACAAACTTCCCAAAGCAAAAATAATATATAGTACTTATCAAAAGGTAGATTATAATCCAATTTAGGTAGATTGTATTACAAAAATGAACAAGATTTTTTGATCCTACATCCATTAAAACATTCGTCATTTTTGTCCCACGTTGGCATGTATCGCAAATGTCCACGCAAGTCAGTAACCGCTTACCACGAGGCGGAATATACATTCGTCTGTCGCTTTTTTGTGTGAAAGCAAAAACTCATAAGGACTTTGAGGTAAAACTTTACTCAAGTCCAAGTGCACGCATACCCTGTTAAACGACCGCAAATTGCTTTCATACCTAATATACCATGATCTATGTATGTATGTCCTTCGTACTTTAAATCAGTTCTATTCTACGTTGAAGGTTATACCAGTAACCTGAGCAAAGCAGTATCTACTAATATTGTTAGTGGTTTAAATTCACTGCAGATTTCAATGCCAAAAGAAAATACTCCATAAAAAGTTCAGACAAATGAAGGATTCGATTTTTGGCCGAGGGATTCATTTGCTTCTAAAATATTGAATCAGAAATAACCGTCATTAACTTCTTATTACTACACTTATGACAACTCCTATCACTACCAATCCCCCCCACAACCCTCGCCATTATCTATCCGTCCACCGTGAGCTTGTTGTCGGTGTTGTTCACCTATCAGAATAAATCACAGATAAAACGTTTAAAACGTTTGCTATGTAAATTGCAACCATAAACAGTGAAAGAGAAAGCGCTAAGATAACCTTATCTAAAATCATTTGTGACGTGATTTATCTGATTTAAGTACCATACATTGACGATAATGATTTTTGAAGGCACTCGTGTAACATATTTATTTCTTTGATGATTCAAAAACAATAATGTGCATGAGAAGAAGAGATAATCGACATCAAACGATTAAAAAATAAAGACGTGTGGATCCAAAATAATAAAATAATGACCGAAACATGAACAAGAAGAAGAAATAATTGCAATTCTTTTTCAACTAATAAAGGGCTGGTTATGGGGTTACGGTACCATAAGCCATAACCAGCCCTTTTAGTATCCACTGCCGGACATGGGCCTCTCTTACACATTGTCTTGTGCATGCCGCCATAAAACGCCACGCTGGCCGAGCGGGTTGGCGAGTGCACCTTTTAGAGAGGGTGTAGCTTTGTTATCCCTTAGCGCGACAGCCACGGGGAGAAATGTGGTGGTGTTATTCTAAAGTTAGCCGGCGAATACGGCAAAGATAGTTTTTTTTTTATAGAAAGAAGGTGGCGAACGAGCATACAGTCCACCTGGTGGAAAGTGGATACTGTCGCCCATAGACATCCGCGATACATGCCAACATTGGTCCAAAATGAAAAACTTTGGCACGCCTCCAGATGCGCGCCTTTGTTGATGAATGATTTTTTTTTGTAGAAAGTGTTGGGGACGTGGGAAGGGATAGGATGGGAATGGGCTCTGGCATATCTCACTCACTACCGAAACACGTACATATGATAAACGGGAATATGATGAAGTGGGAAATCCAGTACATTTCAAGGTAGTATTCTGTGAGAGAGAGGTAACGAGGCCAGTCGAGTGCGCCCAGCGGCTGTTGGATTGCACTCTCTCCCTCCAATAGAGGTAGGTAGGTATTAGAGTCTGTTTAGATTTTTATTTTTATTTCAGGTGTATAGTTTTATACTTTATTTAGTAGTAGGCAACTAACTACTTATATATATTATCTTACATCATTAAACAGTTAACAAGCCTGCTAACCGCAGTCCCGCAATTACAACTAGATAATAATTATCTTAAACTTAATCTTGTTTGTATTTGAATGTACGTGTTACGCGTAAAAATATTGGTCTAAAAGGCTTTCATTACGCGAATATCTCCGAGTGTGTTCAATTGCTTTATGAAAATGTAAAATGGATGTTGATGATTCAGATTTAAGAGAAATTAATATAGATTATGTATACAGGTCGACGTGAAACATTATACATTAATAGAAAATTGAATTGCAATAAATATGTTATGTAATCTAATGAAGTAATAGAGGCTAGAAGTAGTCGACAGAAATATTGCTTGAAGTTATTAATAAGAATAAATTTCCTTGTTCCTTCATAGACATAAAATGAGAGGATTTTATTTCTGAATTTAAAAAAAAAAGATCTATCAAAGATCAACACCGAATAAATCCGTTTTCTAAAGCAAAGTATTCCAAAAGAACCCTGAAACTCACGTCATTTCATAAAAAGAAAACTTTTTGTACACTTTAGACGGGTTTACAAAAAATTCTACTTACCTATATAATTTTCAATAAAAGCGGATTGAGTCATAAATCCTATTCATTTTATATATATTTTTTAAATACAACCGCTTTAAATCAATTCTCATTTGATATTTTATCAACATAAATATCTGAAAATGATTGCAATATCGACAACATCCAATGTTACAGACCAATATCGACAGTAAATATCTAAATTTTAAAGTACATACAAGAAAAAGCAAAATCGGAATAATGTCTTTATGAAATCGTACCAATTTGTTACGTAATTAAGTAGCTCTTTAATAATAGGTTTTTAAGTATATGAATGTAATTACATTCATATTATTCATATGGATAAATTTACCCATTGCTGGGTAAATTTATTTACGCTACTCTACATATTCATTAAACCGAATAAGAGGGGGTTACGTAATGTAAAATCGGATTATAAATTTGCTGACTCGACGTGATGACTGATGAGATAATAAACCAAGACAATTACAAATTTGCATATATACATTGACAGTAGTATATAAATTTTACATGAATAAATCAACGAGTACGATTCATTGTCTCACGGACAATCTTCTGAGAGCACGAAATATTTACTTACCGTCAGGAAATATGCCACAGGTGGCCTTTAGAAGTCTATTCTTATTATTGCCTGTCAAATGCTGGAATTAATAAATTTTTGGTAATAATAACTCTATTGGACACCCAAACATTTGCAAATATTTAATTTTATTAATTATTTATTATAGATAAAATAGGAAACAATAATGATATTTATTTTCGAATTTTCAGGTCACGTTTCTCTATTATCTTCCCTAAGCTCGCTGTTAAATGATAAATATAACATACGAGTATAAGCAGAATTGCACGCGGCAGCGAGCTGTAATTGCATTTATTACCCTAGAGCCGTACCTACTACGTTAATACAATCAAAGTACATAAGACTTTATTTGATAACAACATCGTTTGCGAACATTAAAAGTATCCCAAAGGACTACAATGTCTATAAACAATAAAAAACATTTATTTTTTCAAATATTATTTCAAAAAGGCATCTATAAACATAAAATCATGTGTTTTGTCTGTTTAAAATCGATTTACGCTTTTGATTTCTTATTTTTCTTCTGTACCACATTTCGTGTGTTTTATATAAACTTTCATATATGTTATATAAGTATGAATCTATGGATAGCTGTAAACCACTTTTCAAGTATCTAAAGAATTTACCACTTCCCTTTATATTTTTGAAATGGGTTTATTTCTAGACTAATTCTGAAATAACAGTTGAAAGACTTAACAACAATAAAGATTTATATAAGGTCGGAGAAAAAGTTTCTTCGTATTTTATATACAAATTCAAGACATTTTTTTAAAAAGTTTAATTACATTTAATTATAATTTATATGTGCCGTTTTGTTCTATAACTTGTTGCCATCTTGTAGGTAGTGACATGATCCCGTTGCTGTAGCAATTTTGGGATTTTTGGTCAAAAAATTTCGACGAGTAGTTTTAACAGTCCTTCCTCTCTTGATTTTAACCTTACTTTTTTGTATTGATTTTAACCTTATTTTAACTGTTTTATAGTCAATGCTCAGTTCATCAGCAATGTCGTAACTACTTATATGCCGATCTTGCTGCACTTTTTCACAAATGGCATCAACTTTATCGGTAACAGGGCGACCGGAGCGAACTGCATCTTTAACATTAAAATTTCCTGATTGAAAACGCTTAAACCAACTTTGTGCTACTCTTACTGACACTGAATTAAGTCCATAAACGGCACAAATGTTTTTCGCGGCTTGTGTCGCATTTTTCTCTTTTTATAATAAACTTTAAAATGTATCGAATTTCTTCGTTAGATTCACTCATTTTCTTGGACAGAAAAACAATTGAAAAATGGCGGGAAACAGTTTTTTTTTTTAAATGTTACCTTTTTAATGGTATCATTACCAGCCAGGTACAAACAGTTCAATCAAAGATATTGGATCACAACTTCATACATACAAAATACGAAAAGACTTTCTTCCCGACCTATTATGTTCCAGTTTAAAATGTTACACTTATATAAAAATAATGTACACTGTATGGCAATTCGTATTTATAATCGTAGGTATTTATATTCCGTTCAAATACTTTAAAAGTAAATTCTTCCAATTATTGTTAGTTAAATATACTATTGACCAGTTTTTAGTGACAAATTATAAATTGAATATATTAGTTATTGACATTGAAGATTATTTAAATGACAGTGAAATATAAATACCTCTAATGGTATTAATGACAATGACATAGAAATAATAATATAATGACATTCATCAATTTTTTTTTGTTTCATTTTGACACTAGATATAATTTGACATATAAATTCGAATTATTTGTTTATTTATTTTAATTAAAATATAGTCTTCTTAATGGAACTTTGTAATGTATACATTTCCACGCCAGTTAGGTATCTGGTAGAATGTATAAGGATTGTATAACTTATCGTTAGCACTGTATGTACCCTCATACTTGAGCAAATAAATAAAATTATTGTCGAATGCTTATTTCCTTACAGCATGATAATCTTACGCAACGAACATCAATCAATGCGCGGTTGAGATAATCGCTGCACAATGCACTCACTATTACATAGAGACTGGTAAAAACTGGCAAGGAAATGTTCGATACAACCGCATGCCTTGATGGCAGACCATTACTATATTGCGCAAAATCATTGGATTGCAACATCAAATACTTCAAGTAAGTTCTTATTTTCATCAACATTCATGATACTGACAATGATGTAAAGATAAACTTGGCCTGCTGCACTGTCGTGCACCTTGATTGTTAAATCAAACATGACATCTATGTTAAACTTATAAAAGCTAATATAATACGAGGCCTTCAATATTAAATATTCCTGTTATAAACAACAAAATCTAAAGCCTACAACACTTCGCAAGCTGTATTGTACATTGTTTTCAACAAATATTACTTTTCTAAATTCTATTGTTAGCATAAACAGTTGCGGTTACTTTTCACTTACTTCGTAGTATCTGGAAGCATAGAATTTTGAGCAGAAAATGTTATGGTTATGTTAATGTTATTGTTTTGCTTTGCATTAGTGGGTATTTCTCTAGTAAAGTAAAAGTCACAAGACGTTTTCTTGCGGGCTTATTTACATTAAACACCTGCTTTAAACAAATATTGTACATACCTACATACATATTTGATTTTCTTTTATAATATTTCAAGAAATTACTTTCTTTTGCCTTTCGATCGTTGTTTACGTTCTACTGTTATCGTTGTTACGTTTGTATTTTTATTTCTACTCTTTTCTATCTTAAATTCATCTATACAAAAAGACGAAATTAATAGATTTGATAAACCCTCTACGATTAAAAAACTCTAATTACCTTTGAAAAGGTTAAAATACGAAAGATCTTGTTTCATTTACATTCGATTAACCTTCGTGACGCGCGACGACGCTGATAGGTTGTATTAAACTATTGCAGATTGTCAGTCAACAAAGCTGCTGATCGGTTTATATTTTTATTTTAATATTTTTGAAAGTAATTTCAGTTTTTTAACTGTCGGGGGTTTTATCACTTTTTTATATGGTCTTTTTATTTTCAGCTTTTTAGTTAGGTATTTATAATAATAAGTGAATACCTACTCGTTCATGATACAAATTACTCTTTGTATTAATTAACATTATCGACGAACAGAAGCTTGTTCGAACAGACGAACGAACAGAACTTGTTAACAGACTAGTTGGATGCTCTTTAAGATCTAATCTTACCTTATCCAATCCCATCCCACCTCATTTCATCTATCAGGTAATATAATATGAAGCAGGCGACACCATATCTCGTTATAAGTATTGAATATTTAGCAATTAAACAACTTTGAACGGTTTAAATCGCGTATATTTGACATTATTTATATCCCGACGTTTCGAACACTTTGCAGTGGACGTGGTCACGGGGTGACTGAATGGTGACTGAGTATTGAATATTTTTCGTCCGCTGCGAGCTTGATATTTATATTTCGCTATTAACTGTGTTAGGTATATGTTAACATCCGTCAAAAATGACTACAGTTGACACGTCTGCAGATGCGCTGTCTACCTTTCGGAGTTAATAATAAGGATTTGGAAAGACGATTGAGAAGGAGGGGGAATGGGATATCTCATATCACCCCGTCCATGTGTACAAGTATCGTGTACACGGTGTAGTTTATTGGGGGAGAGTGAATGCTGCATTCCAACAGCCGCTGGGCGCACACGACTGGCCACATTACCCCTCTCTCTGGTTATTATTCTGTAAAACCCATGCTGGTATTTCATCTAAATAATTCACAAATTTCTATGAACTATGTTTGTTGTTTTTCTATTAATTACGTTTGTAATTAAAGACCATAATCTTAATGTATCGCGATAAAACGAAATATTACGAGATGAGCTAAACGCACGGCTGAACTAAAAATAATGTAACATCAACGATTGCACACTGACGTTTCTTCATTTATGTTTTAATTATAGCAATGGAGTTACATTAAATATGTTAAATTTGTTGATTTGCTTACTGCTTGACCTGCTTTTGTTTTTATGTTATCTGACGAATTTTATACATAATTTTACTTCATTCCACAAATTTGTACTGGGTTTTATTCTTGTAGGTACATCAAAATAATCTAGCTACTTGGACAAAAATTGGATAAAAAACAAAAACAAAAGTGCTCGCGACTTCATTCGCGTAGACTTTGACTTTGAATCAAATGTGTGATTATTGTTATTAGATCAATACTCACATCTGATAGACAGATGTGCGCAGAGCTTGGATTTTTAAGTAAACACAGATGATATGAAAATTTTCAAAAAACACATAGAACCGTAAAGTACGGCTTTTAGCCGGCAGCCTAATTTTGGATGTAAAAATCTATACATAGAATAAAATTGAAAATTTGAAAGTACAAAAGATATTTTTGGACCGAAAACAACATTTTTGGAATTTTTGTCAGTCTGAATCCGCATCACGCAAAAATCGCTGGAGAGATTTTAATGAGCCATGGCACAGTTATAAATAACTTGCGTATATGCTGGGTTAATATTTAGGGTACTTTTTATGCAGATTAATTATGAAGTGCCCACGGAAATCACAAGTTCACGCGAACGAAGTCGCTGGCACTGCTAGTAACTCTAATAAGATTCACGCCAGACTGACAGGATCCTGAAAGCGATGACATACATATTGGTAGGGTAGAAATGTTAATAAGGATAAGGGAACTAAAGTCCATTTTTTTATTCTAGTCGGGGATATGACATGTAGAACTGTTAATAAACTATCATCTTCGTACAAATTTCACTCTGTTTGACAGTTCTACATGTCGTAACCCTGACTCGAATAAAAAATTCGACTACCTTCGTGGTTGTATTATTTTGTTGTTACTACATATGTATTATTATTATTTTTATATTCTGCTGTATAGGGTCGTAGCTATTCAGTTGTTTAATTCACCGGTGCCCTCTCGCCACTGTATTTGAATTCTAATGATAAAAATTAAAACCTCAACGGCTCCTGTTATGTTTATAATTCCACCTTTGTATCAACATATTGCTATTACATGTTATCAGGCGACTCATTACGATAATGATTCCCGAGAGAACTTATATCCGAACTTAGAGAATAGATCTGAATAAAAAGTATCCTATGAGTTGAAGCAGGACTTATGTATAGTTCATACTATCATTATAGTTGGTTCAATAAAATCCATTCAATGGTTTTTATGTAACTGCTGATATTGTACGTACCTACATACTTAATGATGATTCCCTCAGTATCTTTATAACGGATCGGGATAAAATATACCCTACCAATTAACCCTGGTCGTAACTTAACCTATAATTATATCAAGTTTCATTAATTTCTTTACAGTCGAGGGTTCTGAATCATTCATAGAGTATGATTTTTTCAATAAATATTTAATGTACAGTCACGGCTCTGTTACGATTTTATTATATGTATAAATATTGGCCTATAATGTCCTATTGCAGTGCACAGCGCTTCAATTAGGAATCTCAAGAGGGTTTCGGGTCATAATGCAACACGCAGGCGCTTTGCAGATTGGTGGATACACATACATACATCAATTATTATTATTATTATAAAACTGGCTGAAATAACTGGCTTTATGCGGTTGTAAAATTATTGTGTTTTGTCCTAATATTTTAAGATAGCATTAGACTGCAAAGCATGATTAACCACATTCATAAATACCAACATATCACAGTTAATTCTTTTACCTTCGCCATACAAATCATTGAATGCATTTAACATCTTAATAAATTAATAAATATTTAATCTTAATAAATCAATAACAACTTAATAACAACTGAAAAACTTAATCACAACTTAAAAACTTAATAACAACTTAAAAACTTAATAACAACTTCATAAAAGGAAAGCTATTATCTCCATGAATTGATAACTTTTCTGATGAATAATATTTAAACCACAAAATATACCTACTAAATATATCAATTACCGTAAACAGGCTCTACCAGATTAGACCTCTTGGTAATTTTTTCATCAGATGTAACAAATCTGTTAGAGAAAGTGGTTTTCACATTAGGATATTGAGACGTTACCATCTGACTCGGCGAAACCGGTAACTTAGCCTGTACTTGTAACTTGTACACTGTACTTAGCTGTAATATATCTATTGTTTAATGTCATTTGTATGAGCCTACCGATTACTATAAATTGACTTGTGTTACGATGGACTGACACTAAGTTAGATAAAACTAAACAATAAAATCTAAAACTTAAGAAATGATGTGACTATATAAAATTGACTTCTAAGTTAAATTGAAAAAACTAACGTATTCAAGATTAACTTAAAATATAAATAACTAACGTATTCAAGACTAACTTAAAATATATGCCAACAATAGCAGATTCCGTGACAATATATAAACTTATGATCTTGTATACCACATTTTTGGAAATGTTGTATACAAGATGTATAAACCCATAGGTTGATGGCATGATATGGTATGGTATAGGTACTTTCGTAATTGAAATATTTACTATTTATTTAAAACCAATATTAATATGTAGGTAATCGAGTTTTAATAGCATACACTAATGAAGATGTGATAGCGGTTGATGTTGATTAGTCAGGTTTAAGTAATTACTCTTAATTTTTATTTAAAGTTTGTTTTCTTAATTTGTTTCAATTAATCTTGTAAGCGAACTCGTTTTACCACTGCATGTGATTCAGTAGCCAAGAAATTAATGACTTTTTCCTATCAGGGATTACACTTGGCATCTACTTATTTTTAACTTGATTTATTTCTTAGACAAATTATAATATATATCAGATAAATTATGATGATTTCGAAAAATAAATGAAACTGAAATACGTTATGTTTATAGGTGGCCTTGCAGTGTAATTATTTTACGTTAGGTAAATCCCTGCACGACAATAATAAGTTGATTGGATACTAGATATATTTATGAAATATTAAATAAGAAAGAAAGAAAATGTTTTATTTGAACACAACACACAGAACAAAAACAAAAAAATAACATCAAACAAAAATATTTAGTATTATACATAAATACTATATTACCTTAACTAGTCAATCTTTGACTGTGTGTTACGTCGACAAAATGTCATCTGGCTCAGATTTAAGTTTAACACGAAATAAGAAGTTTTAACACATTGTGTCACTTTGAATTTACAATACAAAATATAAATCCTTCAACACTCAAAGAAATTGATTTCAGTATTAAAGTGACAACTCGATATTAAAAACAAGAAATACAAATATGAAACTTTTAAATTTGAAACTTGGCTATGTGGTTATTTATGTGCCGGGTTAACATTTAGGATACTTTTTATTCAGATCGATTATAAAGTTCCCGGTAATCAAGCTAAGTCTATCATCTAAGGGCAATTTGTTGCGAGCACTGCTAGTTACTTAAGGTACTATAATATTGTTCAAAACAAAACCTCAATAATTTCCTGAGTATTCCGATAAGCAAAGTATTCTAGTCACACCGGACTCCGTCATACAGCAAACTGTCTAACGGGTTTCCGGCTCATTTGTTTATACACATGTAATGTATTCTTACCGTATTTTGCTCAACTTATATTTGTTTATCCATAAAACGAAGTTCGACGAACCAAAGTTCTATTAACTTTTGTTGACTGTTAGCAAATCAATGAAAATTAATACTTAACGATCTACAATTACAATTATTTTATGAATGTAATAAAAAAATAAGTCGGATGGTTATTTTTCTCAAAGCATTTGCTGAAGGATTTGTCGTCACTTAGATTTTTAGTAAGTACTTAACTATAATTGCTTCTCGTTATGAAGCTTGATTGATTATGAAATGTTCAAATGAAATATTTTATCAATATAACATTACTATTGTAATTTTGTACCAATGACCTAGTAAATTGAACACTTAGGGCCTATTTCACAACCTTCGAGTAAAGTTACGATTTGTTACTTAACAATTACCACTAGTCGGCAATTAAGAATGCCGAGTATCTCTGATCGATTTCACCGATTAGCAATACTCAGACTTGGTGAAATTTGATGCTGTGCTACAATTACCAGTCATTTTAATTATCGGTTATCTTATCGGAACTTTACTCAGAGATCGTGAAATAGGCCCTTAATTAAATTGGTGTGTTATCTGAGTCAAGGGACCTTATATGGACATATCGACTTTGTTTAAGATATTTTTGTTTAATATTTCGTTCTTTAAAGAATATTTTCAGTTAGTGGATACTGTCGCCCTGCGGTATCATCAATATATGCCAACATCAGTCAAAAATGGTTACGAATGGATTTGGACGGTTGGGAAAATAAGGAAAGATAATAACTTGCCTTTATTAGTGCATTCTTAACGCGAATAGACTATAGTAAGTTGAAGCACTTCGAAGCTAAATAACAGGTACGAGTACTTCTAAGCTATCAGCGCTCAGTTCAGAATAACACCGATTCATAACCTGAAGCAATCTGAACCCGTTGTGAATTAGATCTAAACAACGTCGGCTCAAATTCAATCTTCAGCATTGAACATTTATAACGGACGGGACACCGCTTGCCGCTAGTGTACTACCCCACAGAGCGCTGCCGTTGCGTACAGTTACATCTCACCCCACTTCCCTTGATATGCTGTGATTTGTGAGGATAGCACGTCGTTTGGAAGGATTGCGTTCTTCAACTATAGCCAAGTTATGCTTACTGGTAGAACAAACCCAACTACTTTAATATTTGTATACGGTACAGAGCTATTCTTTGTAAGTAATTAGGTTTGAACTGTTGTAGCATAGACATTAGAATTATTTCACGCTTACTTGATATAATGTACAAGAAATAATTACGTACTAGATAATTTTCCAATTAGGTAAGTATCCAATTAGGTAAAAGATGGTTATTCCTATCTATCTTTCTGGGTTTCTTAAAGCTTCAAGTGAAACAAAATTTTACCATACTGAGTGTCATTGACTAACCAGTAAATTTTAAGAAATAACAAATTGTGCATAAATCGTATTTGGAGGGGGAGTGCACGCTGTAACCCCACAGCCA
This sequence comes from Sesia apiformis, assembly GCA_914767545.1. Classification (NCBI taxonomy): domain Eukaryota; kingdom Metazoa; phylum Arthropoda; class Insecta; order Lepidoptera; family Sesiidae; genus Sesia; species Sesia apiformis. The sequence goes on from OU611968.1 coordinate 7,534,162, forward strand.
TTGCGATCACTCGACAGCCCAAATTACAAATCTCTCACCGTAAAATGTTCTGCATTTCCCACTTTATCCTATTCCCCCAATGTACGTACGTGTGACGGTAGTGAGTGAGATGTGCCAGATTCCCATTCCATCCTATCTTATCCCTCCCCATTTTTCCAACCCTTACTCCAAATCCGTTCCCAAATCTCCAAGGCAGCGCATCCGAAGGCTTTTTCATTTCACCATTTTGCATTCTGTACTGATATTGGTATGTATCGTCTATGTTCATAGGCGACAGTAGTCACATACCACAAGGTAAACTGTCTGCTCATCTGCCATCTCTTTCTATAATATAAATTCCACAATTTCATATCAAAGGAAAATATTAATAATTTAAATAAGAAATGTTTATTTAGTACTTATTATGTTGAGGAATGAAATGCTGAACACCTCACGAGATGCAGTTTCAAGTTGACTACGTAATTTAAAAATACCAACAACGGATCATGACTGTGATTGGGTCAAACTTCGCGATAAATGTACACTTTCAAATATATATTTTTATTGGTTATTTAACTTGGTGATTTATATTGATTGCTTAACTATGTATCGTAACTACTACTCTATTTTCACGTTGAAATGAGTAAGAAATATTTTAAACGCTTTAATTGCCAATTAGCAAGTAAACATATACCTATGGTTATGCAGGGTTTTTAATCAGAATATTTGTTTAGTTTTATCGATTACCTAATAGATGAACTCATCTATTAAGTATTAGATGAATTTAAATAACTATTAGTCCACCTTCTAATAATTCTAATTCTGCTTCGTCTTCTATTAGTCCATCATTGGAAGCTCGATTTGTCACTTGCTAAGTTCCTGTCGTCCCAAATATCTCGTTCATATTCCACCTGTTATAATCCTCATATATTATCATTAAGCTACTTTTCGGACAATTAACAAACCAATTATTTTGATGTAATAGTTATAGTAGATAATTTAGCCTGTTGGGCCACTGTTGTGTATGATAATACGCGCGGTAATCATGTAGTAAAGTTATAAGTCAATATATCATTGAATTCGTAATTAAGCCTGCGTAAAACCATTACGAGCGCAAAATCGTTTAATTACACAAATCAGATGAAAATAGCCTGCAGTGATCTATGCGACTTGAAAGTGTATTGATTGATGTATTCTAAATTAAAACTGTTTACATTATACTGTAATACCTAATGTAGCTGTGAATTCACGCAAAACAACTGTCCACATTAATTTTAACTTACAAATAATTATTTAATTCAAACAACCTAAGAGCATATTAATAATAAGATAATTAATCACATTTATTTGTTCGGGCAAATCTGGGGATCCAGTGGTTTGGCCTTTTTATAGAAGAGCGGCAGACGCTCAGCTCAGCTGATGGTAAGTGCTCTCCACCGCCAAATTACAAACCTTACAAAATCTTATTCACAGCTCCCTTGAAAAATCATCGTAGCGAGGTTGGCAGAACTTCTTATGAAAATTTTTGGTAGAGGTACTTTGGCACAATTTTCACTACTTTTAAATTAGAAAGGTTATTGACGCGTTATCAAAAACAGCAATTTTGAAAGTTTTGCGTATTTTGTGAGAGAACGGGTTGACAATTAACAAAGCTAAGTATCAAACAGAAAGAAACATCTTTATAAACATTATCCGCACCGCGTCTACTGCAATGTTGTCTATGACATACCGTTACTTCGATGTCGTGCGGCTGTTTAAATAAAGAATTTGAAAAGCAATTAATCAATCTGTTACAAGATAGCTATATTAAGCAGAGAATAGCAGAGAACAGGTTCGTGCTACTCGTAATATAGTCATTTTATTAAAACAAGTTTATTAATGTTGTTTATTAGAGTTTTTATTCTTTGAGGGGGGAAGTGCACGCTGCAATCCAACAGCTGCTGGGCACACTCGACTGGCCACGTTACCCCTCTCTCACAGAAGACTACCTTGAAATGCATTTCCCACTTTATCTTATTTCCCTAATGTACGTACGTATTTCAGTAGTGAGTGAGATGTGCCAAGATTCCCATCCTATCCCTCCCCATTTTCCCAACCCTTTCTCCAATTCCATTCCTATATCTCCAAAGGTAGGCAGCGCATCCGGGGATGTGACAACGTTAGTCATTTTGGACTAATGTTGGCATGTATCGCGGATGTCTATGGGCGACAGTATCCACTTACCATCAGGTGGACTGTATGCTCGTCTGCCACCTTCGTCCATAAAAAAAGTTGCTAAAATATATCTGTAGATGTTAAATGTAACGTTGATGGTATATTTTAAATATGTTGGTTAAAATAAGTGAGGAAGTGACAGATGCAATCACATGGTAACTTATTATGTGCCATACTCATTGGACTAGTAAAAAGCAATGAGGTAGGGATGTATTGTACGTATGTATTTCTCGTCGCTGGTGTCGCTGCCTGGGAGCTCAGTCAGCTCCGGTTGCTTTATCTTTTCTTTCATTTTTATTTTACTTTTGTCAGCAACATGTTTTTCTTATTTGTTTCTCTTAATATAACTTAGGTAGATATATTATTTATATAATGTATTAAATTTATTCTTATATATGTATGTGTGTAAGTTTTGTATGTGTATATGTAATAATGTACGAGTATTATATTTATTTTACCACAGCATCTAAATTGTGTCTTTCATGCACCTCCAAATTGAGCTTCTCTGATCAACCCAAAGGTTGGCCGGTAGAGAATGCCTCGAGGCATTAAGCTCGCCTTTTGTACGATATTGTGCAATGAAATAAATAAAACATGAAATAAAGTGTACAGATTGTACGTCTTTATGATTAAATCCGCTATAAATTGTATGTAAGTATATTTATGATGGTTTAATACGTCAATTATATTATTTAACTGTATAAATAAGAGCCGTTGTTGCTTGAATTAGATGTTATTATTATTGACCATTTTCCGTCACCTTTTATTATTATATATCTATAGACTGTCAGTATCGGTCCTAAGATACAACACATCACTCGACCTATTGACTTGCTAGTGAATGGAGAGGTGTCGCCGGACTATGGACTTTACTCTCAACTACCGCCATCAAGGTTATTAATATTAAAGAAAGTCAAATCCTTGGGAAAAGTGATAAATAATTTACAAAACAGAAACAACAATGGCAATAACTTGCAACTTCAATCAGTGTCCCAAACAATAAGCAGCAAAGTAAGCATAAATGGTGCAAGCACAATCCACAAGCAACATGCAAGCAAGCACACTTCAAGCACAATGCTATCAGTGAAAGCGTGATTGAAATTGTCGCGAACAATCTTAATCGATGTATTTGATGCGTCATGGACCTAGGTACCCCGTATACACCACAGTGAAGACAACAATCAGTATTCGATCTCAGCACTTCTCGTAATAATGAATTCCACCACAGAGTCCAACAAATACGCAACCAGCCCTTTTATCGTCCACTGCGGACATGGTCTGCTCATGCACATTGCGTTTTGCATAAGAGATGTACACCACGTTGGCTAAGAGGATAACCGAGTCCACTCTTTTAGATGCGGTGTTGTTTATGGGGGCTTGTGATTTCGGCTTTCTTATCCCTTAATCGCCTTTTATGAGACCCACGGAAGTAAACAGGATATTTTAGTAGCAAGATCAGGAAGACCTAGCCCGTCTAACAAGCAGTAATGTGTTCCGGAGTAAAAAGTAGGTTATTCAGTTTGTATTGTAAATATAATACTAGCTGCTCTCACTGCATCAATACAGAGTAGACATAACATTCGCAGCCACCCTGTAATAGAGTTCTACTGGTGTTATACGCCGTGATAAGCGATCAGGTAATCAGACTCACTATCATCTATTGCATAAAAAGAAAAGATCGCATACTGTTACCTTTTATCTACACCGGTGTTAATATTTACGAGTTTTCTCGGCTGTAACTCGCGGCGCGCGCTTGTCCGCTTTCTCTGTCATGTCGTCTCATACGTGCGTCCGGCGTGCTTTATTGCTCCGGTTTCAACAAGTGCTAAAGCAATTTTTTTGGGGCGCATCACGTTTTCCTTGAGGTACAGTCGCGACCACTATTTGAGTTCAATTTTTGGTAGTCTATTAATCAGTATTTAAATTCCCTGTGTGGTACAGTAATTGGTTCATAGTACCTCCCTTAAATAAGTTAGGTACATACTACGAAAACTGTTGGTAGCCTTGACAGCAAGCAACTTAAATTCTTTTAGGTGGTCATTTTTTTCTTTCTTTCTTTTAGTAAACAATTGTGGTAACATAGAGTATCGACTATCACTAGTTAGCAAGAATCAAGACAACTTCATAATCTTAAAAACTTTATTGACCAGTGTAGAGCGGCTTAGCCCAAATTGAGCTACTAATACAAAAGAAAACAATTGAATATCTAACATAGTGAACGATATAATATTATATAAACTCAATGATGAAGTATTACATCGAAACAAGCTACTTACTTATTAAATATAATACGTGTTAAATATAATATGAATATTTGAAAGCAATTTAATATTTAAATACTAATGTTACTAATATTAATGTACTTATGACTAATAATATAGTTATAAAATACAGCATAAAATTTACAAATAGATTAAATTTACGTCTCAATTAAATATATTATGGAAATTACTTAATAAAAGTACCTCTTCCGTAATTCGTTCTTCCAACAGAAGTTACTTAATTCGTCTCCAAGGACACTGAGAAAAACGAAATTTAACTTTAACCTTGTTGACCAGTGTGGGTACTATAACATAGCTTACACATTGTGTAACTTGTACTTCAATATCTCACAAGTTAGATCTCACTTTTCAAGCTAATGCCTATACGTTTTTTTTTCTGTAAATACTGATACCAACTACTATTTTACTTGACTGTACCATGAATACAAGTTACTAAACGGACTTTACTGCAATCGTGTGCAATGTCCATCAATTATGCAAAGAAATCTACTGTTTCACCTATGCAAATATTTTGTCACCATTGTTTCCTTGACCTAACTTATGACTAATATCCACTAGACAATTGATATTTGACCTTTTATTGTTTTCTTTTGTTTAAAATTTCACCGGTGGCCCTCCGCAGCCATAAAAGTTCAAATACTGTTTGACAAACGTTTCGAGCACCCGCTTTCAGTGTTATGTCCAGTATTATATTTAATTACCGAAAAATGAATTTTATTTTGGGATTGAATGAAACACGCTAGTGGTCGGAACAGGAAGGGAGATTTTTTAATGTTGCTGATGTACAAACATGATTATTTTTATAGAAAGATACCGGCGGACGAGCATACAGTCCACCTGATGGATACTGTCGTCCATAGAATAGAGTTAGTACAGAATAACAAACGTTGGCACGCCCCCGTATGCGCTGCCTACCTTTGCAGATTAAGGAATGGATTTGGAAAATGGGGAGGGATAGAATGGGATGGGAATGGAGTCATATAAAGATATTAATTTATAAAGACAATCCATATGACATCTCCCGTATTTATTAACAGTCTGTTTGGTGGTCGCACCACTTTACCATAGAATGTTGCACTGAAACATTATGAATATTATCAACATAAGTAGCTTTTTCCCCAATGTCATCTGAATTGTTATTCTGCGAAAGTGGTAAACAGGATGATACGGAATCTTATTCAGGTACGTAATACAATACAAAGTTGTATTACCTCTATCGTCCCCTTTCTCCATATTTTTCCTGTCCCAAATAATATTTTTTCATCTAGCTCTAATGGCCTCCAATCCATCTGATTCCTATTTTAATAATATTTATCTCTATCTCTTGTTTTTTAATAAGAAATCTTTTATAACATTTGAGATTTTCGCGTATTTCACACATATTTATTTAAAAGAAACTTAACGCGAATATTAGCCTTATCCAGTGATAAATTAAATTAAACATGGCGATTTTTCGTCTGACGCTACTTCTGATATTGTGACTGTTGTGTGCCGCAACGTTCTGGACTATGGAGACTATGGAGAGCGGGTAGTTAATAAAACTGCTGTAACTCTCGCAATACCTGCCTCTTCAGCTCGTGACCACGGTTAGTGCAACTCAAAACGTCGAGTAAATAAGGTAAACATTCGCGTTAAGACCCGTTTAAATAGATAAATAATATTTTAATGTAATATCTGCATTAGAGTGATTTTTTTTTGTTACACGTAGGTAAAATACCTCTGAGCTTTCAATGAAACAAGTTTTCAGCAGGTGATGGAATATCTTTTGAAAAGTAAGGAAAGTAAGTAAGTAAGTTGCCAAGTAAGGATCTCTTTTATCATGGATAGCCTTTTAAAGAGTTTTTGACATTCTGAATCGTTCTTTCTAGCGTCTTGTTGAATTAAGCATAGGTATTCTGAACTTGAACGGTCAAAACCATAGCTAATAGCAAAAATATTAAACGTTTCACTTGTAAATTGTGGACGGTCCACAATTTACAAGTGAAACGTGGAGTGGACCCCCATCCCTTTATAGTTAAAGGTCCAATCCATTTCTGCTAAAAATTCGCTTTAAATTATTTATGATACTTTCACTCGCCGTAGATATTAAGCAAAGCTAATTCCGGAAACTTCGTTAGATATACGAAATCGAGTAAATACATTTTTTCATTCAATTCAAACAGATCAATAGCAATCTTTTGCCATACAAAGTCTGGTATTTTATGGGGAATTAAAGTTTCATTTTTATTACTATTACTGTATAGTTTACACGTTTCGCAACATGACATTCTATCTTTGATGTGATTATAAATTCCTAGCCAATAGACCGCATCTTGAGCTCTCGATAAATTTTTTGTAATACCTAAAAGTGGAAAGTGTAAACGGTTTAACGTTTATTTTCTAGGCAAATATGGGATAACAATGGAATTGTTTTTAAAAATAACAAATAAAGTATTTTAGAAATAATAAATAATATATTTTAAAAATAATATTTTTTAATACACACCGTTCTAGACTTGTCCAGCATGTATGAACACATTTCTCTTAGAATTATGTGCTTTTTGTAAAACAGCATAGGAAGGACAAGTTGGATAAAAACTGGCAATCTACAAGGCAATATAAACAACGCAAGACTTTCATCAACTCAATTAACGTACAGTCTTTTTTTATGGACGATGGCGGCAGACGAGCATACAGTCCACCCGATGGTGGATACTGTAGCCAATAGACATCCGCGATACATGCGATACATGTCCAAAATGACAAACGTTGGCACACCCCTGGATGCGTTACCTACCTTTGGAGATATAGGAATGGATTTGGAGAAAGGCTTGGGAAAATGGGGAGAGATAGGATGGGAATGGGCTCTGGCACATCTCACTCACTACCGAAACGCGTACGTACATTGGGAAAATTGATAAAGTAGGAAATGTAGTACATTTCAAGGTAGTCTTCTGTGAGAGAGGGGTAAACGTGGCCAATCGAGTGCGCCCAACGGCTGTGGGGATGCAGCGTGCACTCTTCCCTAATAAAATCGATGTTATTAACACATGTGGATTATTTTATTATTATTATTTATTATTTTTACACTGTGTTGAATTAAATACAATAGGTATACTTCCATTCTACTTTGACCTCTGCCGCCGGCCAATCTGCCATCTATGATGTTTGAAAGCAATTATGATATCATTAGGTTATTGTCGGGATGCATGGATTACCCCGGCAATTTCACCTAATGCGCTTATTAGGTTCAAGCTCGGAACCTGTCTACCACAACCCAGAAACCCAGATCTAGCAAGGTTTACCGTGAATCGAGCTCCATTTCGTGCTAACGGTTAAATATAACGTTAGAAGCCTAGGTTACCTGATTGCTTATTTTGTTGTGGATACTTAATATTTTATACGTTAGTTTACTTAGGTGACTTTGCAGATTATTTAATAAGATGTATTGTAAAAAGAAGATGATCGTTAGTTTATCATATATGCGCGCGCACCTAAAAAAATTCTACAACGTATACATTAAAATTTCTATCATACTCAGCTCAGATTTCTATTTTCATAAATTCCGCTGAAGATGTACGGTCTCTGATGTAATGGTAGTCTATCAATGAAATAATTTAAAAGAAATGATTATAGATCTCGTTCAATCTGTAGATTTGTCAATGGACATGAAAATGGGAAGGGATGAGTGAGGATGGGATGGGAATGGGCTCTGGCATATCTCACTCACTACCGAAGCACGTACGTACGTACATTGGGAAAATTGGATAAAGTCTATGAGAGAGGGGTAACGTGGCCAGTCGAGTGCGCCCAGCGGCTGTGGGGATGCAGCGTGTACTCCAAATGAAATTAAAAAGGTCTAATAATGAATAATTTCGCACGAGGCCAAGTTTATAAACAGATTCCCAAGTGACGGTACTTTTTCCCATCCGGCCCGGTACCGGAGACGGGTCACCGAGGACGATGTGAGTAAATCGGAAATCTTGTATCTGGCAAACAGAATTTAGTTATATTGGTTATATAGGTATATTGTAGAAGTGCAGTTTGAATGCGGTGTCTTTGCAATGTCTTGGGCAGTCAGCTTGCAATTCTAACGACAGCATGTTGGTTGCACGCTAGCTGCAAACGCAGTTTTGATGCAGTCCTAATGCAGTTGAACCGACTGCAATAGAACTAGAAAGCATGCAATAGAGCATTCAAACTGCACAGAAACTGCTCAGATCTTCAGTTAATGAATTTTTTCAAAATATAAACACATTTACTTATTTAATAATAGGGGTTAAAGTATGAAATTGCCGTTTTATAGTAATAGATACTTTGAATTGACATAAAACCTTCATGGTGTGAGATTTTCAAGTGAAACTTTTTTCACATGATACCTATGAGGTTCTTGTTTTAAAAAATGTGCAACATTCGATTTTCGATTTTCAATTGTTTTTTTTATTCAGCTTAGACGGGAAAGATGGATACTTCGAAAATCCGAGTAATCTTTGAATACGAGTTCCGACGCGGAACTAACGCGGCAGAAACGGCTCGCAATATCAATGCTGCGTTTGGAGAGGAGACTGCTAATGAACGAACCGTGCGTTTTTGGTTTAAACGCTTTCGTAATGGAAACTTCGACTTGAAGAACGAACCACGTGGAAGACCGCCCACACAGGTGAATAACGCTGAATTGAAGGAGATGGTGGAAGCCGATCCGAGTCAAACTACCCAGGAATTAGCGGCATGGTTTAACGTTACCTTACCTACAATATTGACTCATTTGCATCAAATCAATAAGATAAAAAAATATGAAAAATATGTGCCTCATGATTTGACTGATCTGCAGACAGAAACGCGTGTTGAAACTTGCGTTGCCTTGTTGAATCGGTACAGAAATGAAGGAATATTGGATCGAATTGTGACATGTGACGAAAAGTGGATTCTTTACGATAACCAAAAGCGAAAAATGCAATGGCTGACCCCAGGTCAAACGCCGCAACAGTGCCCTAAGGCAAAGCTTAGTAATAAAAAGGTAATGGTAACTGTTTGGTGGTCTATTCATGGTGTTATTCACTATAGCTTTCGCAGGTCTGGTCAAGCAATAACAGCAGATGTTTACTGTGCCGAACTTCGAACAATGATAGCGAAACTAGCAGTGAAACAGCCCCGACTCGTGAATCGATCTTCACCATTATTGCTCCATGATAACTCAAGACCTCACACTGCACGAGAAACCGTTGTAACTCTACAGGAGCTGCAGTTAGAAACCATTCGTCACCCTCCGTACTCGCCAGACCTTGCTCCAACGGACTACCATTTTTTTCGTGATTTGGACAATTTTCTACGTGGTAAAAAATTTTCTTCCCAAGAGGCAGTACAAAATGCTTTCACACAGTTTGTCGAATCTACATCCCCAGAGTTCTATCGCAAAGGCATAAATAAACTTCCGATTAGATGGCAACAATGTATAGATAATGAGGGTATATATTTTGATTAAATAAATATGTTACATTTTAGAAAAAAACGAGTTTTAATTTTTCAGTACAAATCGGCAATTTCATACTTTAACCCCTATAAACCTAGTAATGTTGATATTTTAAACGCGAGATAATTTTCAGTCACGATTGTCAAGATGGCGTCACGTGCCTTTCATCTCGAGTACAATACACGATTTATTGCACATTCTGCAAGTTGTGGTGCAAATGTATATAACAGACACCCGCATCAAACGTCAAATGTGCAATTCATTGATGCATAAACTTAACCGATATAAGTCCCGTCCCACAGGTAATATATACCTATATACACTTGCCATGTACATATACATACATATATGTATATACTATATATGCCATATATATATATATAAGTATAAGTACATATAAGTATATACTTGCTATATACATTTATATACACTTCTCACTATTATGTTAGTTTATATGTAACATAATAGTATTTTACATTCATTAGTTAAATAAGGATAAATGTAAACAACACTTAGTTATAACAAATTTATTATTATTATTATTAGATCACTAATAATATTCAACCGACGTAGAATTTCACTAAATGTTTATAGACGTTTCATATTTAAGAATTAAAAAATTGTATCTAATAAATTACAACCAATATAAGAAATAAAATAGAGCTATAAAGGATAACAAATGATGCACTTTAAAAATGCTTCAGCAATAAAAGAAATAATAAATGATTCTTTCATATTATTTATTACGCCATCAATTTTAGCGAAGTTATTATAATATTTTATAGAACTATTTTAGTGCATTTTGCTACGTGGTATTTGAAACTCCATTAACTATTTTCCTTATTATTATGAATATTGTCTAATAAATTTCTATTAATTAGAGAAAAATTTAATTCATAATCACAACATAAACTCATCACGAAGCACTTTTAAGTAGCGGCTACTAGAGAATAACCGATATTACCATGAATTTGAAATTAATTACTTCGTGTTACAATAATTGTCTTCATTGTTCATACAAACGACGTCAGGAAACATTAAAATTCTTGGACTCATCACATCAGTCGGTATGGAAGCTTCAAATAATCAACTCAGTTTCGATGCAAATTGGGTTTTAATATTTAAATTCGTTTTCGTTTTTATATTGGCAATAAATTGGCTGATACGGAAAAGTGACAACATTATCGTCAATATTTCACCGACGCTTATTGATGCACCAGAGAAAGTGATAAGATCTTTCACATTCTAAATTTGGTACGAGATAATGATATGTGACCACCGTCGGCTCCACATAAAATGAAATGTACGAGTAAGACATTTATAATTTTAATAAATTTTGTATATAATTTAGACGGACATAAATATTTCTACGTAGGAACAATATTATATCAGAATTAGTTTCAGATTGAGACTTCTTTTTGTAGTAGGGGAACGGAGGGTAGTACCGTACAGCGGTCAATTTCGTACAGCAATGTTTAGTAGGAAGGAAGCAAGATAAATACGTTTGTCTTGGTGACACTCGTGGGTTTCGTGTAGAATCGCATCCCCGCAAGTTCTTGCGTCAGTCCGCGCAGTGACAGCGATGTGTTTGGATGAAAAGTGATTTCGCGCTCGATGTTACACATTTTTAACATCAGAAAATAAGCCGTAAGTACATATTTTTACACAATTCTGCACTGACTGTGTTGTATTTCATTTTTTAAGCATATTTAGCAGAAGATCGCAGCCGGTGTATAGCATATTTTTCTGTAACTATTTTGTCGTTGAAGTTCAAAATTCTGTTTCGGGTTATCCCGTACACTGTACGGTATTACCCGCTATAATTTGTCACAAGTGCATTAAAAAAATTTCTTCGTTTCGTTCCGTTATGTCTTCTATAATCAAATTTTTGTGTGGCAATGAATTAATTTTGATTTTTTTGTATGTTTCAGATGGCACCAAGACAGAAATGTACTTGGTCGCCACGTAAAATGAAAATCGCTGTGAAGGCTGTACAAAGTGGGGCTAAATTGCGGCAAACGGCTACTTTATACAACATTCCTGTGATGACACTCTCTGATTATGTGAAGCAATCACGCAACTGTCGTACAGTATGTTTCAAGAGAATGGGAAGAAAACCAGTATTTACAACACAGCAAGAAAATGAAATAAAAGAGCATATTCTGTGTCTTTCTAGGAAGTTTTACGGACTGACGCCACATTCATCGAAGACTTTTGTATACGAATATGCAGAATAAAATCAAATAAAAAATCCTTTTAATAAAACTTCAAAAGAAGCTGGAAAAGACTGGCGATACGGTTTTCTCAAAAGAAATCCCGAAATATCTATACGACGACCAGAAGCAACAAGTGTTAATAGGATCCTTGCTTTCAATTCCCAGGAAGTTAATTTATATTTTGACAACTTGAGCGCGTGCATGATGAAACACAAGTTTCCTCCACATCGAATCTTCAATGTGGATGAAGCTGGAATAAATAGCGTTCATAGGCCTGAAAAGATTCTTGCTCAAAAAGGACTTAAACAAGTTGGAGCAGCAACGAGTTGGGAAAGGGGAAAGAATATTACAATATGTTGTTGTGTGAGTGCTACAGGCCAGTACATCCCTCCCATGATAATATACCCACGTCAGCGTATGCAAACCCATCTAGAAAGGGGAGGTCCATATGGATGCATTTACAAATGCTCAAAGTGTGGGTGGATGAATGAAAACCTGTTTAAAGATTGGATGACCCATTTTAAGGAGCATACGGGAGCAACTCCTGAAAATCCCGTCTTATTGATTCTAGACAATCATAGCTGTCATATTTCACTCAACATCTACAACTACTGTCGTGAGAATGGCATCCATATGGTGACTTTGCCACCACATACATCCCATAGAACACAGCCACTAGATTTGACCGTGTTTGGGCCACTAAAATATGCGTTACACAAAGAGTGCCATACGTACATGAATATGAATAATTACGAAAAGATCACTCCACTGGAACTCATTCCCCTTTTTACCAAAGCTTACCTCAGAATTGCCAATGTGGAGAAGGCAGTCAATGGCTTTAAAACTATGGCTATCTGGCCATTAGATCCAAATGTGTTTGAACAACTTACTGAGGAAGGTAATAATGAGCCAGCAAATGAATATATATCTGTAGAAGAAGCAGTAAACGCAGAATCAGAGCCCCAAGGCATACTAATTAATGATACAGACAATACACAGCCTAGTAAATCAGGTTTGACTGACAGAATCCAACTTGAAGAAGATATCGAACAGGAGATTATCATAACTTCTGAGCCGACCGAAGAAGAAATCGAGATTAGTTCTAATATAATTGGAGAAAGTCCCAGTATCATTTCGCATTTATCGGCAGAAGAAAAAGGCAAAATCCAGCCAGAAACCAACCCGAAAGCACAAGGGATTCTCTCATCTCTTGAACCCTCTGAAGAAATCAAACGTGTTAAAAGAAAGATTTTGAAATCTCCTGAGCCCTCTGTATCATTCTGTAATATATGTCCAATGCCGAATAAAAACAAAAAACAAGAAAAGAGCAAAGGACAAGACAAGAGAAGTAAACAGCATTCAATAATTCTCACTTCCACTCCAATGAAGACACTCTTGGAAAATAAAGAGAAGAATAAGATGATAAATAAAGAAAGAGAAAATAACATAAAGAAACAATTAAAGGAACGCAAGAAAGCAATAAGAGACTCTAAAAATCCCATTGAAGAGAGAATTAAAAAACAAACCAAGAAAAGAAGGAATTATTCAACTTCATCTTCTGAAGTTGATGAAAACATATTATGTGTTGATGATCATGATAACGATGGACGATTTTATGATGAAGGACAATCAGGAATTGATGAATTGTGCATAATATGTGGTGAATTTGGCAAAAATAATGAATTATGGTACAGATGTGTGTCATGCGGAAAGTGGGCACACGCTTTGTGCAGTGGTGAGGAATCCGCGGACAATTATTTGTGTGGATTTTGCCAATAATTTAATTATATAACTTTAATAAATGTTTAATTGATTAAAAATTATTCTTTTAAATTGCATAAAAATACTTCTAATCGTGCTTGTTGGAGGCTTAAGAGACTGTACGAAATTAGACGAATCACGTACGGAATTACACGCAAGTGTCGAGTAATTCCGTATTTCCTATTTTAATAAAAAAACTTAATTTTTACGGTTCTATGGTAACTCTGGTTCTCAATCTGCTGGGCTCATAAAATGTAACTAATTTAGGGTGACTTAGCATATAATACTTGGCTTTTTACACAACAGATTCGAACAAAATGACGCTTAAAGTTAGGTGTACGGTACTACCCTCCGTTCCCCTACGGATTATAATTCAGTTCAATAACGTATTCAATCTTCTTCTATGTACTTAATAAAAATCTAACACTGACTGACTGACAGACAACGCACAGCCTAAACCGGTGGTTCTAGAAGCATGAAATTTTGCACAGGAGTTCCTTATATAACGTAGGTGAGCACTAAGACAGGATTTTCGAAAATTCATCCCCTAAGGGTGTAAAAGTTCCTGAGATGTTGCCCATGAGATTTCTCATCGGGCACACGGCTAGTAATTCAATAATTAAATAATATTCAAGTCAATGTATATCATATTTAAACCTACAATTAGGTAGGTATTGTGTTTAGGAGTTTTATGTATACTGGTCACATTGGTCTGCAAATTTTTACAACATTCAGTTTAGCTATAGTATTGGTAATTACTGTTGCAATCACAATTAAAGACAAAACAAATTATTATCAACCGCATTCAGTGCATTAGTATTCTTTTGTATAATTTTGTTGTTATTATGTTTGACGTTTTTAACTCTGTGATTTCAATCTTCACTGAAGGAAAATATCATTGAGTGTAATTATTTTTACTGCGGAAAGTTTCGAATAATATTTCTGATTTATTATGTAACAAATAATTTGTAGAATGTCCTGTTTGTTACCCAAATATAATAAAGTGAAATAAAAAAGTTTGTATCAGAAAGTAGGTACACTATAGGTACACCGACAAAGTCAAATAACAACACAAAAAATCCTTACCGTTAACCACTAATGTGATTTTGATAGAAAGTAGCGGGCTTCATTCGACAAACACCATTTTCTTTCCATGACATTTCAATTAAAATAACTACACAATCTTACAATGTACGACATTGCATATTACATGTCCCATATTTTGTTATTAAGAATGGACGTTTGGCCATTAAGTAAGTTTATTCAATTACATTAAGCCGAAAAGTTTTACACTCTGTTTTAAAAATATTGTCATATAAAAACCCTACTAGCTATCAACATATGCGGTTATAATTAATATACAGCGATGTGCAAATTTAAAAAAAAATGTATTGTATATCGATGTTGTGTACAGCTTTGTTATGTGATGTTGTAGGGGGATAGTGCACGCTGCATTCCCACAGCCGCTGGGCGCACTCTAGCGGTCACGTTACGACTCTCACAGAAGACTACCTTGAAATGTACTGCATTTTCTACTTTATCGTATTTCCCCAATATACGTACGTGTTTCGATAATGAGTGAGATATGCAGGAGCCCATTCCCATCCCATCCCATCCCCCTCATTTTCCCAACCCTTTCTCCCAATCCCTTCCTTAACAGCAATCCCACAGCTGCTGGGCGTGCTCGACTGGCCACATTAACCCTGTCTCACAGAAGATTACCTTAGAATGTACTGCATTTCCCACTTTATCTTATTTCCCTAATGTACAGACGTGTTTCGGTAGTGAGTGGGATGTGCCAGAGCCCATTCCCATCCTATCCCTCCGCATTTTCCTAACCCTTTCTCCAAATCCATTCCTATATCTCCAAAGGTAGGCAGCGCATCTGGGGGTGTGCCAACGTTTGTCATTTTAGACTAATGTTGGCATGTATCGCGGATCTCTATGGGCGACAGTATCCACTTACCATCAGGTGGACTGTCTGCTCGTCTGCCGCTTTCGTCCATAAAGAAAAAACCTATAATAGGTATTCATATAAGCTATAATAGGATTAGTCTTATATTACAATATTGTTATATGTATACTGTTATATAAATAAATGCACACTGAGCCCAACGCGGTGTATATGGTCCAAAATTCTCTTGTGATTGTAACGGGAGGCCTCTGCCCTGCTGCAGGACATTATATCTGTTTGATTTGTTATACGAGTATCTGTTTTATTTTCTGTCTGATCTGGCCATTTGTACCCGTCAAATGAATTACGTTCAATGAAGTTTAAATAAATAAGTAACTAAATAAATATATCCTGACATCGGATAAATCATATCCAATATAGGACTAATGCAAGTTATAAAATATCGGCTTAATACACCACTTAATCTATTTTATTCAATTCATATTTATTATACTTTTTCATTTTTATTTGTTTAATTTTATTTGTTGATTAATTCAACATAATGTTGGAGGGATTAATCATAACTGGTCTTCTTATTTCATTGTGTAGCTACTTCCAGACGTTTTTAGTTTACTAGATAGAAAAATATTTAATTGTAAAATTAAAATTAGTAAATAAAATCCTAAGAAATAGTTACTTAAAAGTTTTCTCGCTATAACCCATGGTCACGAGCCTTAAGCAAGATCTTAAGCCGACTTTCCAATGCAAGCGGGAAATGGGCGGGAAATAGTTGATAGGAACAGTTTGGAAACTAGTAAAATAGTTTTCATATTCCATTAAAAATAATTTCCTCAGACAGCAAAGCGGACTCGTCAAACCTATTTTTTTACATGTACCGTCCGCTAGAGTCGCTTCTTATAGCACATATCAACCAAACAATTAAGGAATGATAACAAGAAATTTAAAATGATATCAAAAAATAGCAGCCATGAAATTTAATACAAAAATTACGCATAATTATATTTTCTCTAATTTACAGCCAAAATTTTTTCAAATGGTAGCTTGCTGAAAAATGAAACTGGATTGTAAACAGCGCCTATTTTGTGTAGAAGTTTTGTGTACACATAATTCCCATTACTTTTATCTTTCAAAACAATCGATGTTAAAACCACATGTGGAAACATGTGGTTACTCGATAAAATACGGCTCGAAATATACTTATTATCAAAATTGCGGTTCCACATATTGATAACAGAGGAAATAGAAAGTAAGTATATAAGTCTAGAATTTTGCAGAAACTGCATAGTACTCGTATTCTAGTGGCAAATTTCATAGGTCAAGTAAGTGTTTTAAACATTGTTGCTGTTTCTATAAAAAACCATAACTAATTACTAATTATAACGGGGCTAATCAATGACTAATTCGAGTTCAATATTTATTCTGGTTCACGAAGCACACGACTCAAAAAATCATTATTAAATTTAACATACTCATAAATCTGTACGTTGCCCGTGCTCCAATTGAAAATCAGCGCTCAATGCTGGTGTCAGATATTTTAGCATTCCGTTAGACCCTTTAAACACGGCACTGCCGCGTACATAATAACAGTTTATAAAATATGTTCTTCTTTCTATTGTTCGTTTTACCTATTCCTGTGTAATGTTTTTGTGTGTCTTATTGATGAATCAATAATCAATTTTCTCCAAAATGTAACCTTCATCATTTAATTAAATTTTATTAATGATATATAACTAATGACATGGTATAATATTTCAGAAACATGAGACATTCCATAACCATTTGGAGAGATGCGAAACCTCCCAACTATAATACAAACATAAATAAGATCTACCCTTATTCTGAGGTGCCTTACATCGGACAGTACAATTTGGTTAAAATACCTCTATCTCTCAGCAATCCATTGGAACATGTGGACTATTGGGGAGAAGGTAGAATAGTCACGGAAGTTGGTAATAGTGGATTTGCCAACTGTTACAATATTAACCATGAATATCAACTGGTCAGTAACGGTCCTGATTCCGATAGAAAAATTCCCAATAGAGTTCCAGTCATAAGCTACACAAACTGCGACACTAGCAGTTACATCAAAGACAATTCAGTCAAACTTGTTACCCTTATGGGATCTCCAATAAACAATAGATGTGCTAAAGATATAGCCAGAATGGTAAACGTCGACATCGGTAAAGTGATCATATACGGCTTCGATAGTAAGCAAGCAGATGTTAAAAATATCGATGAAGAATTGAAATTGAAAGGTCTTGTATATTGCGAAGCCTACGATTTACCTGAAGTACTTAGTTTATCTAACCTAACATTGTTTGATAATTACAGGGCTTATGTAAATTTAACTGAAATAAGTGACGTGCTGTATAAAAATGTAACTAAAGGTACTTATGAAACTGCTGTAAGCATAAGTCAAATATTACACAATACTTATAATGGTGCTGTTATAGTCGACGTTGTGACAAAATTGCTTACAAATGGTATTAAGCAAATCATGGAGTATGCCTACAAGCTATGGAATAACGATGGGAAAGAGATCATAAAGAATTATTTTCCTATTCCTTTTAAATTAATCTTCGGTGAAGACATCATAAAGATTATAGACAAGAAAAATCTTTTACCTCTTAAGTTGGATGTAAATTTAGATATGTACAACGACAGAGCTGTTTGGGGAGACGCCAGTGATAAATCAAATAATAGACTGAAATGGAAAGTACTGCCGATTTGGGAGAATAATAACACTGTTTGTTTTAAAATCATGAATTTGGAGTTCAACATGTTTCTAAAGCTTGACGATACTCCGGACGAATATGGTGACAGAAAAACGTGGGGCTCCAGCGTACCTAATGAACAACGATTCTTCTGGAGTTTAGAACCTTTAAAAGTGGATGACAATGTGTTATTCTATATTATAAACAAGCGTTACAATCAAGGCCTGAAACTGGATGTACACACTGATTATTATGGAGACAGACTACTATGGGGTCATAATGGGTCTGTATATGGTAATCCTGGCTATTTTGGTTGGTTCATAGCACCTTCGTTATAATCCTGCTATAATTTCCTAATGAAAAAATAAATAAAAATATACAGAAAAAGATGTGTACAATTTTGTAATCAGGCAATAATGTTTAGGTACTACTTATATCCATGGTACAGTAACGGCTCCAATGTATGAACAAATAAAAATAGGAATGAAGTTAATTTATAGGAACTTAATATATACTCGTATAACGAATCATTCTCTTGCGTAAAACTGGCAAAACATGATAATATGATTTATGATGATAATATCTTTATCAAAATTATTTAAGAAAAAATTACAATTTTTATTGTGATCACAACATAATATTGTATCGATATTGCATTACATCTTAATTTTAATTTGATTTAGTTTATTTTTTTATTGTCTTTGTTCATTATTTTCTATGCTATTTAAGACTTTTGCTTTTTTCCTTGTCTATTGCTTTTAATTGTTGTTTCATAATTTTTTCTTGTTTCCTGTGATTTTCTTTTGTTTAAATAAATATCCAAATATTTCTTCATTCTTTTATATTTTATTATTATTATTATTCTTTACTGAACGTATACCTTGAATTTTATATTAATAGGGCCATAAGTTTGTTTACTTTCATGTTTTCATCCTTTTGTTACTCTGTATAATATCAGCATATCTACTGATATTATACTTCGATTGCACTGAACTACTGTTATGTATGCACTTACTATGTAAGTGGTGAACGATCAGCCACATATACTTTTAAATCATATTATTTAACTGATGGTTTGACATCTCTGGTGTAAGAAAATAATAATGTGACCATTTTCAAATAGTTGTTTCATGCTAATAACAATTATTACTTTTAATATTATTAAACCCGTGTTAAATATTATCGTAAAACCGGAATCTTATCATGGAGCCTTTACTCTATGGAAAATTAATTAAAATTGTGAAACATATGTTGACGTTATTATTGATTCTACAGATATGTTATTTGAGCAATAAAGTAATAAATTGAAAGGCATGCTATCTTCAACACAAGAATGTATCAAATGATTTATGCGGAACACAGGTAGAAGGTAAATCATTAGAATATTACATTAAAACTTCAAGTCGCCAAATAAATGAGCGCCATTAGAAACGTAATTAAATATTCATAAGGAATTTTAGGAAGATAATAAAGTCCACTAGCTCTTCGGTTCCGTATAATATAATTTATAGAAGAAGAAGATAGTTTCAATAAATTCGTCGCAATAATTTGTCGGTTCTATTGAGACGTTTGTGAATACTTCTTTAACGTTTTATTTTAAAAATCAGATGTTAAAGCATTTCTTTTAGAAAGGATGTAGCTGACCAGTAATCAGTCCACCTGGTGATAAATGTATGTTATTGCCCTACAACATCCGGGGTACAAGTCAAAATAAAATCTTAAAATTACGAAATTTTAAATTAGAAAATCTTAACCAGTCTTCCGTCATAAGCTCCCTTTTCTGAGATAACGTCACATGACATATGTTGTATTCTTCTGTTATTATTTTGTATTAGTATACTTATTAGGGCAATAACGAGTGGGAGTTGGGACAAAAACAAGGAACCAGAGAGGAATGGTGAGGGAAGGAATGTTAATGGGAATCCCTATTCGAACGAATGGAAGAAAAAATAAAAGAAATAAAATGTTCACTTGAATACTAATAGGTAAAAACATAACCTAGACATGTAAAAAACTCGACAGTAATCACTTTATTTTTAAATGAATTTTAATTCCGTTAAGAATAAAAAATATAGCAAACAAAATTCAATTTTAGCTCGGTTAGGTGTTATGTAAACAGTTTAAGAATTGTTTCCCCAAAATTTTTAAAAACATACCACAAGCCATAAAAAAGAAAGAATGGTTCGAGATTGCTTACAAGGAATTCTTTTTCTAATGTTGACTAATGACACTACAATATACATGTTAATTCGTCGCATTAGTGCCATCAATATAAAGATATGCTATATATATAACTCAATTAATTAATACAAATTTCGTGCACTGCGCGCTGATTTATTTATATGCGCATAAACTTCACTATTCATTTAGCTACTTTCTTCTTCCATAAATTTATTTTATTTTAATCTGCGAAGTTCAACATTTCATTTTATTCTAATTTAGTATGTTATTATGATTATTTTTCATTATATCACAATAAAGAAATATATGTATGTATACACCTGTGTTTCACTCTTTAAGACTACTTTTATAAAATAAGGATCTCCAACCAATGGTGATGAAACCAATATGTACACAAAATGTACAGTACAAAAGTATATACATAGATGGAAATGACTGTTTAACAATTATGATAAAAAATATTATTAATATGTGAACTACTTTAATCACACTCCAGTATTTATATTTTAGTGGGAATATATATATATTTGAAAGTAAAAGTAATTAGCACCATTTTATAGAGTTGACATTGACATTTAACATTTATCCTCATTTTATGGAAAGTAATAAAGCGACAATACAACATTTACTCGATCCGTGCGTTAAATTGAATTAAAATGATGTGAATATGAATATAAGGAAGTCAGTGCCATGCAGTGGAACCTATAAATAGGCTTATAGAGTAAATACAGCAGAGCGCTGTCTGCCACACCTTTCCTATTTAAAGTACGTTACATCTTTTACAAAGAGTAAGCGGCCCTTAGACCTGCAATTATATTTTACAAGAATGCCATTGCACAACTTGGACATGGGCCACGCATGGGTATGTATGGAGGGATGTATGGCGTTAAAACGCTATGCTGTCTGGTGAAGTGCGTTGGCGAGTCCACTCTTTTCGAGATGGTGTAGTTCCTCAGGGGTTGTTGTAGCGACTTTATTATCCCTCAGTCGCTTATTACGACATCCATCGGAAGAGATGTGGTGATGCTATTCTAGAGCCGGTGGACACCACACGGCCATTATAAAGGTTGTGACCACTAGTAGTTACCCTTAATAACTCACAAGAATAGACTTGAAAATATTGTTGTCTTGGGACTCATATTAATGAAGTTAATCGCAAGAATACAAATGAGGTATGAAAGTAAAATCTAGCTTTCATCAACTACTAAGGGATAGCCTTACCTATTTATTATTCTTCATTTGTAAATGTTAAATAAAAAAAAAATTCAATTCCCTAATTAATTTTAGTTTTTAAATAAATTTGAAAAATATTCTAAAAAAAAATTTTCAATAAAACAATAGCTCTCAATAGAACATTTGGTTTTTAATATACATTTTTATATATTTTGATATTCTCAATTTTAACGTATTTTTTTAATTTTGTTGTTTATTAATTCGAAAAATAAATGTGGTTTTGATATTCATCAAGCTTATTTTTGTTTCCAAGGGTATTATTTAATAAACATTCGAAACTCAAAACGCGAGCAAAAACATTATTATCGTACATTAATTAAAATATTAATGATTGTCGAATACATGGTAGAAATTAATCGAAATTAAAAATAGTCATATTACTCTGAATTGTCCTACGATCATGTAATGACACCTACTCTCACTGTGAAAGGAATAGGCCGAATTACCGATTGGTTACAAGGTGATTGCCTTGTATATGGTGTCGACAATACAATGCCTAGTCATGACAAGTACATATTTTTCGTTGAATAAAGTCAAGCAAAATATTTATTCCAAATTGAAATCAGACAGTATTCGATGTAAAGAAAATCTATAAATGAATAAGAACTTGAAGAAGTGGAGTGTAATTGTACCTAATTACCGAATTAGCGTTACATTACCCATCCATAGTACATAACTATTACAGTGCGGTTACATACTCGTAGCTGACATCAATCATGCGAACAAACGAGTACACTTACACGCAAAAGCAACTGATCCACTTTACTAATGATTTTTATAGTTATGTGTGAAAAATTATAGAAGTGAAAACAAATATTAACAAAATTGTTGAAAGCCGTATCTGTATATTCAATTTACTTGGGAAACTGTATGTGTAATTTATAAGAATATGACTTATGAATAAATATACTATAGAAGGGAAGCTATATCATGGCTTTATAGCATTATTTTTTCATTTAATAACAAAGTAATCAATAGCGAGGCGTATATCTACAATATTAGTGCAATTTTTGTACCTGTATGGGGTGCTACAAACATCTTCTATTGAGCATTCTGCTTTAAGTCCAATTCACATGGGCCGCACGGAACATAAGCGATGCGGTGCGATATCAACCTAAATCGTTCCACTACAGCACACAGGGCTCTCCTTACACTAGCTAGGGGATTTCGAGTCATACTCGGACACGGCGGCCGCACGCGGTCACCACGCGGACCCAGTACGGATTGAATGTATACTACACATTCACCAATCGGGCATGCGGACTACCTCAGAATGTTTTCCTTCACCGCTGATATAGTAATAATTGAAAAAATCCATACTAAAATAGAGACACGAGGCGACTCGGTCCGAGCCGGGGCCAATGTCTTACGAATATGAGTCGAAAATCAGACCCCACGGTGTTATTATTATTAGTATATAATAATTAGGTTGAAGTTTAAATTGCTATTTTCTTTGCCACCGGAATGCGCCTCTCCATCGGTCCACGTGGGCTGTAGTCGCATTATTGCGCTATAACAATGAGCTAGTTCCGTTCCATACCGTCGCTATCGGTGCGAATAGGTCTTAATACCTAACCGAATATGCCGATTCTAGTATGTATGTAAATATAAGGAAGACCATGAATTTTCAAGAAAAAACTAAAAAATTATATTGATAACTCGCCATTCTGACTTTTTTAATTCAAAAATTTGAACATAAAAAAATATATCAAAGTACATAGATAATTTTGTTCATTTATTTCATTCATCATTTTGTAGCCAGCCGGTGAAATTTAAAACAAAAGGAAAAAATCAAAGATCGACCAGTCAATTGTTCAGTTATATGTAGCAAAAAGATATACGAGTATGAAATGAATTATTAAAAGATAAAAACACTGTTCACTTTTGTTTGCGATTGTAGAGCAAGCGGACAAGTAGTTAGCTGGTATAGTACTTACTTCCTTACTAACAAGTGGGAACTTCGCTTGCACTAATTACTAGTAATCTGTCATGTAGGTACTATCTGTACTCCTATTAGCTAGCTTATTTTTTCTTTACAGAACTATTGTGTCATCAATTGAGAGAAATGTTGAGTTTATTTTATGTGCATATGATCCTCATCCTAACATCTATAAGTACGTATAATCTTATAGGATAATACAAAACAAGTTGTGAAAACTCTTTGAATAGTTGTGAACTAACAGAAAGAATTTTAAGTAATCTTTCAAGTGTCGTTGTTGAAATTTGAAAGGGTTATACAATTTAAAACAAGTAGATTATGATAAGATATGTTTATAATAAGACATGTTTCGTTAATATGTATACGTTATTTATTTCACTCTAAGTGGATCCGCGTTTTCTATGATTGGTACATCCCAACCGAAACGTCGAGTAAAATAAATAAGGTAAACATTCGCGTTAATCCCCGTTTAAATAGATAAATATGTCTGAAAATTGCAAAAATCCGAAATATTATGTTTCGTTAACTTAGAAAAGTTAGAAAACTTAACGAAAGTCAATAAATACGTACCGATAATAAGGTAACAATAATGTCACATATAAACTACAGTCTATTACAAAACACAGCCGTGGTACAACGGATATATTTTGTAAGCCTCCATAAACTATAAATTCTGGGGACATAAATATATCTACAGAGTTTACCGTTCAAAAATGAAAACGATCAGCCAGCAGGTTTTTAATAATGGTAATTTATTACATTCGGTATTACATCGATGTTTACACGGCATCTTGTAACTTTTACCCCTATTTACATTAATTACATTATTAAATATGAATATTCAAGGCAGATGCCTCTCGAATTTTAAATACTAAGGTGAAGCAGCTTTCGACACCGCTCCCGATATCGACCTTCGAAGCCAATAAGCATTAATTATAATAATAGTTATAAATATTACGTAAATTGTCTACCAATATAACTATCTATTAATAAGTATACACGGGTGTGAAGGAATGACACCTTTATTTGTTTTAATTCTATATTCGTCCCCTCAACAAAACGGATTATCTGACGACATCATGATTCTGAGAAAACTCTATAGCTTGACTACTAAAACAAATACTTAAAAAATTCGACGCTATCATTAGAAAGTTTATTTATTAAATGTTCTATATTTTAATGTTTTTTTGTATATTGTACTAAATATTGAACAAAATTTGAGGATGAAGGGAAAAATAGGAAAATAAATATTGGACATAATAGGTTGTGATTTTTAGTTATCTTCGAAACGGTTAATGGTAACAGAAAACTGATTTCGCCAGTAGAGAAATCTCGGTAGATAAGTTACCAGTAGAAAAGCTGGCTTTTGGTACAATTAATTCATTATTAAGAAAATTGTTCCATAATCAGTTTTCCCCCTAAGTGGACGATAATATGATTCCATGGAACGCTACCGTGTACTAATGTATTATTGGCATATATCAGATAATAACTATTTTTATCTGATTATTGGGGTGGATTATTATCTAAGTAGTTGGGAGATTTATCTTAATTCTCTCTTCAAATCTATAAGACATCGAAAAACTCAGAATTTGTCTGATATTTAAAAGCCCAATAACCAAACGATATTATAAACTCACATGTTTCCTTATTTAAGTATATACTACTGTTTTTCATGAAAACAAAATCACTTTCGGAATTTCAAAAAAATACATACCATTTTGCAAAGATAAAACCTTTAGTCACTCCCATCTTTTTCAACATGTACAACTGTAGCCTAATTTTTAAAATATGTTTACGGACAGTATGCTGGATTATACCCCTGTCATTTTTCGTCCCAAATGAAAGTGGCCACTTCTTAAAAAATAAGTGCGTTTTATTATCGATATATCATCACAAATATAGTGTTAACGCGAAATGTTACTTATACATTATTATATACATACTTATAGTTTTATACGGATAATATGCATCAGATTATACACTTATCTGGTCACGTAGTTAGTGTCTAGTGGGGAGGCCAGGAGGAAAGTCTTAATTTCCCGTAGCTCTAGAAAGTCGGTGCCTCTATAGACCAATTTATAGTAATGCATAATATAGTGATATATTGCAGTAATAAAGAACTCAGGTAATTCTATTTGAGCAAATTGTATGTAAACCGTAAACAACATCAAAACACAAATTGACACGACTTTTTATCGAGAACCCGAGCGTTTTGTTTAATTGTAGTTGAGTTTTGTTTTATTATTATAAAAATTGTGTGTTTTGTCATTTAATAGTGAGTTTTTAAACTTCAAAGTGTTTTTTGTGCGTAATGTTTGTGATAATCAAACTTCTGTCCTCAGTAAAGCTACTATCTCTTTGCTGAGCAGCTCCTAACTTACCTCAACGAAACTGGACATTGACAGGAAACTTTTGTCTTTGAAATTGTTAATTACAAAGAAAACTTGACACTAGCACAATGTGCTAATTGCGCTATTGCCGTATAGGAAGATAAAAAAACACGAATTGATAAGTGACATTAGTTCTGTAAGTAATTTCTTAATTACGTATAAGTAATTACTTCTTCTAGAACGTCTTCTCGTTTTTAAGCGCGTATGTAATTGTTGTCGAAATTTCTAGTGAAAGTAAAATCATGCTTAATATTTATTTCATAATAAATATTTATTTAAAAAAATTGTTATCTGATTCATGGTTCAGTTTTGGTTTCCAATACTTATCTCGACAAATCGGTGTTCATTCAACTTCACTCTCAATTTCTTTAAAATCCCATGTAACCTTTAACCTACACTTTCTCCGCTGCTATACAAAAGAAAATACTACAATAAACTTCCGCTTAGTCATCCTGAACTTGAAATACAAAGACTGAATGCTGCCAATCCTTGACCGAACTCCCGCCAAAATTGCTGTCAGCTACGTGACTTGCGCGACAAAGTCAATATGGCGTCATAAGGTGAAAATGATCAGCTTTTATTTGCATAATCAGAACTTATTTGTAGTTAAACAATGGTTTTGCTTCTTAAAACTGTTGGCCAAAAACCGAAGGTATATCGTTTGTATATGATTTTTACCATGGAATGCGAAAGCACTATAAGTTACCACCTATCAAATAAAACCATTTTACTACTAACATTGTCCTCCTAAGAAGAAAAGACATTATAGTAGTAACATTTTGACGAAAGTGTAAACAATTTTTTTTTTTCATATATAGCAATGGTCCAATTAGCACATTCTGGCATTGTTAAGTTTTCTTAGATATTACAACAATTTTAAAGTTTAAAACGAGATTCTGTGACAGAGGAGCTTGAGAGGTGAGGTTGAGTTTTTGTTTGATTACTATAAAAAATATGTATTTACTATGGACTTTGTGGTTTAATAGTGATAGTTTATTAAAGTTCAAAGTGTCATGTTTGTGCGTAATGTTTGTGATAATCAAATAAAAGCATAAGTGTGGGACTGCGTTTTTCGTGTCACAAACACAAACACAATTATCACAAACACCACGTACAAAAACATTTTGAAGTTTAATAAACTGTCACTGTTAAACCACAAAACGCCTGGATACACAATTTTCATAATAATCAAACCGTAATATAAGTCCGTAATATTATATTCGGAAACCAAAAACAAACAAATAGAATATACAATAGTTATTCTTTTTGTTTTATCAACTCCAAATTGTGAATAAAACAATCCGTAATCATTTAAATCACGATAATAATACCGAATACAGGATACAAAGCCGCTACCACCAGCGCAGAGGAACTACACCGCCTCTTAAACAGTGGACTCGCCAACCCACTTGGCCAGCGTGTCGTTTTGACACGCTCACTCATTCACACGGCAATGTGCATGAGGAGGCCCATGACCAGCAGTGGATACTGAAAGTCATCAGTCATAGCATAAAAATCCTAACACTTTTTAAAGTGCACACAGATAACTTAATTTATACAAGTTACCAATCGCAGTGAAAATATTTAAACCCGCCTACGTTTAAAGAATCATTAAATTCGAAATTACTGACAACTAGATTGGTGATCCATCTCTCTCATCTAACTACATATTAAAACATATGTTCATCTCGGTCTAATAATTTGATTTAACGGTGATTGTTAGGGTACGTTAAAAAGAATTTGATACATACTAACCCAGTAATTCGCCATTCGATGCGTAGAAGCGCTTAGGAAATTGCTAAAATGTACGTAAGTGGGTCATCGCGTGCAACCGGATGTTACATTTTTTACGATAAATTCATTTATGAGGCTTACGAGCGGCTCACCGCGTACTTGACAGTCAGTGCAAACAAGTAGGCACTAATTTTCCGAAAAATATATTTCAATTTCAAAAAGACCACTGTAAACACACTAACAGAAAATCATACGTTTCAGTTTCATAGAGGTTTAAATAATGTAATTCCTAATAATGTAGGTTTAATTCCTCAATTAAATTCACATTTTAAAGGGATTCTGTTAATGACCACGCAGTTAAGCAACCTATTATAAAGTTAAGGAATTAAATAGTTTTGATATATTAAATAGTAGTTTCTATAAATTACTATGTCTATGAAGTTCTGTTTTTGTTGCCAGTTCAATGTCGTGAGTAAATGGTTTCGAGGTAATTCCAGCGATTTATTTTATACAGTGAGGCATATATTGGTTATTTTATTATATTTATCTATTTAGTTACGTATTACGTATAAGTAAACAGCATAAAACAAACTGAAAAAAACAATCTGAAAAGCAATACGCTTTTCAGTTTCTGTTTTTACCTTCTTATGTGGAAAAATTAATAACGAAAACTCATTAATTCCTTGTACTCAGACATACGATATCGCTCAAACAATTTGAGCACCTAATTCACTTCAATGTCGCTTTCTCTATGATCGAAACAAAATTCAATAGACACCATATTAATTCTATTACTACTGACCCAGCAGATGTATAAGACAAGTGTCAATTGAGATTCGGTCGAAACTACAAGTCATTACGAAAGCGCGCTAAAAAGTGTTGAGAACAAAACGCGTGTCTCGTTTGTGTGTATCTTGGTTATCAAGTAGATAACTTTATGATTGAGTTCGCTTTCTAGATGTTGCTGGAAAGTAAATATTTTTAACACTGTGCACTGCTATAAAAGTTACAGAGAAGCAGCTAGTGTGATTCTGTTATCCCATCATAAAACGCTTCTAAAAGTTTGATTTACGAGTATATTCTTAAATAGGTAGGTAATAATTAATCGCATCTTGTGTGACTGGCGTAAAAATCAAGTTAAAGCTGGTACACTACTTTTTTGGTTTGTTTGTTAGTTTAATATACAAAGCACATATAAATAACTAGTATTTTCCCGAGACTCCGCCAGTGTGCGTATATTTCAAAAGTAATCGAATCAATTTTACGGAATAAAAACTGCCTTGTTTCCTTTTCTAGATTTTAGACTACATTTCTGCCAAATTCCATTAAAATCGGTTTAGTAAATAGTTTAGTCGTGAAGACGTAACCAACAAATTGGCAGAAAAAGAAACTTTCGGATTCATGATATACTCGTATGTACTCGTATATATAAGTGGGGAAGTTTAAATGTGGATAGAGTGAATGTGGAAGTGTGGAATCATTCATTAATAGACAAATACAAATTCTGTACAAAATATCACATATGATTTCCCCTTACGTTAATTAAAATATTTAAGTTAATTTAAGAATTTAATTTTACCTACTATTGTCTATTTCATATACATCCATCTTCATAAATGACAACTTGCACTAGTACATCGAAAGTGGAACTTGTTTCGTTACAAACTGGGGCGTTATTGGCACATATGCGTTACTCTGTACTCTTGCACTGTTTAAATTAACATGTAACTTAACATATAATACCAAGCTTTAAAAGTTAAAATGTATATGAAAATAATTAAGGCTCAATCATGTTTGTAACGATTTATCAATGAAAAAGACCCGGACATATCACCTAAACTTTATTCAATCTCGGTACATTTTAAATATTGAAATGGTTCGCGACACGCGGCTGATCTTCCTCTCACATCTAGAAAACACTCTAATCTCTTATTTGGTCGAAGTTGTGCCAAAAGATTCGTTTCACTAATTTGAAAAACATCACTCTGCATAGTGCCCGGAAATTTGCATTCTCATCCCATGACATACACAAGTCTGGGATATGAGCGCTTACACGTAAAGACCTCAATGTGATATTAATAAAAAAACGTAGTTGATGAGGCGTGAAGAAAGTTAGATTTGCTGACTTCCTTAAGAGTTAATTCTTGTCTTAGGAATCCACAGGAAAAGTGGATATTCGTTTCTCAAAATATTAGAAGCATCTTAACAATTTTCCCGAAGTGTAAATTCGCTTCTTGCCAGTTTATATAAAGATTGTTTTTCAATTCCAACACATCTGCATAAATTAAGTGAATTTGACGCACACACGAATTTGAGAGAACATTTTAGAAATTGCCAATAAAATGTCTTTACAAAATTTATTAGACGCCTTACGTGACACGACCACGACCGCGACGTGACATTTTAATATAAATAACTCTTATATTTATCACTCTATCCATCTTAATGGCTTAAAAGTGAAATACTGTTTTTACACTGAACACCAATAAACAGCTTATTTAATATGGAATTAATTAAGTTAAACCTAATTAGGACTACATTTTTTTTAAATAATTTCGTGTCAAACAAATATGATGAATCGTTCTCTATTATAGAGAAGCAAAAGGCCAGTCAGCTACCTAAGGGGATAGTTCTGACTCTTTATGCACGTTTCATGAACGTTCAGAAAAATGTCTTTTCGCTTAAATACTCGTTTAAAAAGGCCTAGCTATTTTTCTGAAATTCGGAATGAATACCTTCTTCTAAAATTAATAATATGGGTTCTAATATCTACACTATAATTATATCTATACCACAATAAAATTGGAGTTATTGTTTCCAAGATTTACCTGAATCAATAAACGACTGCGTTTTAGACATTGTCTGACAAGACTAGCAGAACAATGCGTAACAATAAACTAATTATTGTTTTCTGTATGTTACAAATACAGCGATGCCTTTTAAAATAGTTTTCCGTCAAGTAATCAAATAAATTGTGTGATATTAGTATTTATTATTAGGAATTTTTTTTTTTTTAAATTATTCTTTATACAAAATTTTCTATATATCATTATTATTATATGTGACACCCAGTGAAGGGAACTTATTGTCGGTCGGTGTGGACTTTTTGATTTCGGTTAAAATATTTCCAACTTCAAAATTCATTGTTACAAGATAATGTCTAAATAAAAAACATGCTCTAATATTTGATTAATATTTATTATAAAGCAATAAAAGATGTTATTTTTTACGATTCCAGTACAGCCTCAATAATTCCTAGACAATGGCAAATATTTTTATAGCCCCCTTTTAAATGCACATAAATAATTAAGCTCGTATATCAATGTAACACGGGGGCGCGGCAGGCGGCCAGTATCGTCCGTGCAGTATAGTTAATAACTTAGTCAGAAAGTGTTAACAGCTTAATACTTTACTTTCACTCCATATCAATAATTCATGAGGACAAGGGCAATAAAGCAGATTTTATAGAAAACGAGAGTAATATGCTGTCTCGTAAGATTAAATAAATTTTGATAATCTTCTGAGCCTTTTAGATTTTGTAATAATTATGTCAATGTAATTTATAATTTAGATGTGTTATTTATAATGTGAGTGCGTCATCAACCTTGTAAGTTCACAACTCTTCACAACTCTTTTAAAGAAAAAACGCTGGTATTATGGTATCAAATATCTTGAAGACCGCACTGTATGCAGCAGCTCCTTATCAAGGAAGTGTGAATGCACTGCCTTTCGATGACGAGAGTTGGGATGAACAATCTTCAGAACATTCCAACAGCGGCGAGACATAGGCTGAAGGTGTGAAAGTATCTTACCGAATATAAGTATCTTGCCGCATACTGATTGACAGTTGAACTTTGACAGCAACGGGCTTGTGTCCTAATTAAGATAGAACTACTACATAACTATGTAGTGAATAGTTTGACTATTAAGAGTAACTCGATTATCAACATAAAATAAAATTTTGCTCGTTAAATTATTATTGCTAAGCTTTCCAGATTTCGGCCGACACGTTCTCGTCTGCGATATACTTTATGTGCAGTACAGTAAATAACTGTTCACTTTAAATTGCATAAGCGTTGAGAACAGTATGAAGAAATACATGTATTTTTTTATTTATACAAAAAAGGCAGTAGACGGACACACAGTTCACCCGATAGTAAGTGGATACTTTCGTCCATAGACATCCGTGATACATGCCAACATCAGTCCAGAATGACAAACGTTGGCACGCCTCGGGATGCACGGCCCACCATTCAGAATAAAGAATGTATTGGGAGAAAGGGTTAGAAAAATGGGGAGGGATATGATGGGATGGCAATGGGGAAGTACGATAAAGTAAGAAATGCAGTACATTTCAAGTTTGTCTTGTGTGAGAGAGGGGTAACGTGGCCAGTCGAGTGCGGCCAGCGGCTGTGGGAATGCATCAGGCACTCTCCCCCTATAATTTACACTATGACGTCAGTTTGTTTTTGGCTTCGGTGATTTAGTTATGGTGATTAGTTCTTTATCGAAAACTCAAGTGGTATGATTTATTTTTTTTATAGTCTAGTGGGCGGACGAGCAAGCGGTCCCACGTGATGGTAAGTGTTACCGCCGCCCATGGACACCTACAATACCAGGGGGTATGCGGGCGCGCCGCCGACCTTGCAAAATCCTATTCACAGCTCTCTTGAAGAACCCCATATCGTAGTTTAATGGAAAGACCTCTTGAGGCAGTTCGTTCCACAGCCTACGGGTTCGCGGTATACCATAAAATAATTTTTGGACCGAACAGTGCGACGATCGACGGTTTTTCAAATATTCGATTTTACAATCATTTGTTTGAACAATTTTAAAAATAATAGGATTGATTATGGAATGATACTACATAGAAAGACAAAAATCGTCTTCATCTTATGTTTTAGCATCCAAAATCTAGAAATAGAATACCCCTACCCCTACTGATAGGTATAACGTGAGTGCTGCTAGAAATATTAATGAAACCTATAATATCAGATTCAAATTGTATTTGAAGTTTTGGTTTATCTTATGGTTAGTCGATAGTCTTATAGTTAATTAGTGTTAGAATTGATTCAGTGCAATGTTGTATACGGGTGAAAGGGATAGATTACATTTATAACAACAAATGACTTTTAAACTGTCTAGTCTGTCCAAGACAAACTTTACACTTATCTATCATATTTCATATTAGGTATAGATAATTATGAAATGAGTTCGTTGACTATCAAAGAACTGATCGAGTTCATATAATTAATTATTGTACGAATTCTAATAATTATTCAATTATAGGAATATGAAGTTCAAAGTAAAGGTCGACACCTCATAAATATCTCAGCGCAAATTAATCATAAAAATTAGATGTTTATCAAAGAGTCTTAAGTGTTGATAAATAACATCAATTAACCTTTTTAGTATATAACGATCGGATTAATTTACCAATAAAGTCATTAATTACTCTTATGCTAATATCTATTTCATTAATTATTTATATGCAAAACAGTTCTAAAATATTGCAGTTTCATAATCTTTGTTGAAATATTTGTAGAGATTTTTTACGACACGTTTTATCGTTTGCCGAATTTTAATATCATTTTAATGGGCAATAAATAACAAAGAAAATATCTTAATAAAAATAAAAATTAAACTTACCATAATAAAATGTGCGATTGTACCGCAATGTAGAATCCGAGCTTTAATTAAGTCGTGTATATCCTTTATTCCCAATTTGCAAACGATAAACTTAAAACAACTGTTACTCGTATAATATAATACTCGTTTCAAACAAACAGTAATAAGAGTATTCGAAACTACACGAAAAATTTAACACATGAAATGAAGACACATCACTTGAAAACTCGCGTTCAAAATTAAAGATCGCGCGCTAAACGGTCATAGACAATTCTTTTCAGTTTTTATTTCTAATTGTTTCTCGCATGCCAGTAGTGTGCACGTACGGAAGTGTGTCACATGAAGATGCGTGCGGCGGACACGCCGGACGGTGGTCAACTGCTTGAACGCACGGTACCTACTCGCGGTAAGATTTTGCGATGCACTTCGTTTGGGTTTCAAGGCATTGGAGAGATGCAATTTCTTTACTAGCTACAAACATGTAAGTATGTATATTCATGACGACGAAGACTGAAAAAATACTTTAAGTAAGTAGGTTGCAACAAAGAGAATACCTTCAACTTTCACCAGTCTCGAAAATTTGATGATGTCATGGAAGACATGCATATGGAAAACACAGTTGAGGCTGCAATATAATTTCGTTAACATTTATTTTCACTAGCTCTCCATGACAATATTGAATAAGTTTATTTCCATTTAGCGCATCACGAAACACAAATTTCAACCCGCTACGAAGCTTACGAAAGCTGCTGACTTCTGTACCCGATTCAAATAATTGAATTTATTACGCTTGTTATAGATTAAAATACCTTGACCATATTTTTAAGTAATTATCGACATCCATCAAATTAAATAAGAGCCGATAAACTTGTCAGTAAAATGAGCTGATCATAGATAACCTGGATTTTACCACATTTAACTCTTAGCAGACTCACGAGCGTGTAGAATAATTGTTTAGTTTATTATATGAAACGCAATGAGATAGCTGTACTATTATTATTATTTGTATTCGATGCTGTGAAGAATTGTTCAATATAATTCCCACCTCGGGTTTTTACAACCGCACCTCCCGTCACAGAAGTGCGGTCCATCTGCATTTCCTCGATACGGAGGTGTCGCGTAATATTCGGTCCAAAAATCATTTTATACCGCGAACTCGTAGGCTGTGGAACGAACTGCCTCTAGAAGTCTTTCCATTTAGCTACGTTTTCAAGAAAGCTGTGAGTAGGATTTTACAAGGTACCCGCATACCCCCTGGTGCTGCAGGTATTCATGGGTGGCGATAATACTTACCATCACATGGGACTGCTCGCTCGTCCGCCTACTTCACTATAAAAAAAAGTTATAAGTCCATTTTTCACAAATGCAGTACCAGTAATTACCAGTGACCATTTTGTTCAATAGTATCTGACCATATTAGTGTTTCATTAGTCTATTAAATAGATGATTTTAAAAGTGTAAATAAACGAAATTTTGTTTATTCTTTTATTTTATTGATAACTAACTGTGCCCGGCCACGCGTTGCTGTGACTGCCCAACAGATGACGCTTACCCTGTTTTTATCTGTTTTTGGGTAAAAAGCATGTTCTTACCCTGTGATAGGTATATAAAAACACGAGCGTATTCGAATGCAACGTTATGTCGAAATTTCAAAGCAATCGGTGAAGAACTTTTGGAGATTTAAGATTTTGAACAAACGAACGTTTACATTTTTATTTATATAGATGAATAGATGAATGTTCCGTTGGCGCTTACATTACCAAACATTATAGTATAAGAAAAATTTGTGACGTCTTTGTTATTAACAAAAGTATAACTAAGTATTATGGACATTCTATTCGGTATACTAAATTTAGTTTGAGCGTTAGCAGTTCTTGCGCGATGTAAACAACCTTTTCTTCTTATTATTATTTTTGTTTACTTTATAGGCAAGTTGTTTCGGAACTGTCTATAAGCAGTAGAGTCGAAGTCAGAAAGTGCGATTACACTGTTATCTCTGCAAATGTCCAACTAAGCACCTACGGTATCAAGAACACAGTACGCCACAGACAACCAATGTGACAGAATGGACATTGTTTATCGAAGAAAGAGGACCTATGTCACTCCACTGCTAGATATAGACCTCTTCCAACGTTCGCCACCGCACAATACCCTCGGCTCTTCTCTAAAGTTGGCGTGTCTAGCCGGTATCTATAGGCACTTACCACTTACAGTATTCACAGTATCCACTTACCACTTAGGTGGGCTATCTGATTGTCTGCCGGTTCTATCGTTCAAAAATAAAAATAACCAAATCGTTTTCATATCCAACTGACATACGAGTATTTAGAACGGACTCGAATAATTTATGTATCGCCCGTGGAAACATTTTGCGCATACGATGCACGCATCATTATTCAGTGAATTTCAAAATGGCATTTGGATTTCCTTTTAAAATCGGTTTAACGCTAATTAAATATTACGTCACAACTTCCTCACATAACTTAATATGTAACTGTCCGCTTTCAACAGGTGAGCAAATGTTTACCTTCCAGATCTTACCTAAGTGTCAAAAGCATTTTGCATAAAAGTCGCGTAATAAAGAAGGGTAGGGGAGTGTTCGGTTCCATCGTAGTCCGGTTATTATTTTTTTTATATCTAAGGGTGCCGCAAACTTGTCGGTCACATTATTAACCCTATGTCATAGATTATTCCTGCTGAGAGGCACGAAGCGACGCTATCAATATCACTATGAAAATATCAAACATTCGCTGCACACGCGTCAGTTACGTGAGCAGTGCGTCTAGCTAGCGTCGTAGCGTGTGACGCGCGTCCGTTTACGACTTATTTTGATCCTTGCCTTTCTAAATAAGAAATTAAGTAACTTTAAGGAAATGTTTTCACTGAGTAACAAAAGCAACAAGTTTTATGTGTTGTCATATTAAAATTCGAATAATACCTACTGTCAGGAATCGCGCGTCCACGATTCACCGCGCCGCGCACCGCGCCGCAATGCTCGACGCAACGCAACGTATTGCAACGCGCTGCCTAGCAGGATGAAGCCTTAGTCATAAGTGTTATCCTATAATTACTTTTTAGTTTGCCGTTTTTCCAGTCGTAACTTTCATTTTTAGACTCTTAAAACTGTTTCCATAAAAATACATACATTGATGTAACAATATGTTTGCACAAGTTTAGAAATCTTATAATTCCAAAAAATATGATCCATCTATTGAGAAGCCTCAGCACTAATGTGGTAGCACCTTTGTAAAAGGTGTACAATCCTTTCACTGGTCTGTTACTCAGTTCACACCACAATCAGTTAACGGTCAGATAAATAAAATTGCCACTAGATGGCGGCATTGCTGAGTTTTTAATGTTCATAATACATTTTGAAATTAAATCTTTTAAGAATACTTAAATCGTAAAGAATGAGCAATCCATAATCTTGCACATAAGAGATTTGTTTAATTTTCTCATTTTTCTGTACTTAATTAGAATCCCAATAAATAAAACAACATTGATCAACAATAATATCATTAGTTGATCCGAGCAATCTATCTAGTGTAGGTACTATATTTTAGTCAATTGTACTATATACTGTTGAGAAAAAAATATAGTACGAAAAATACTATATTTTCACGCTAATTCAACCGGCCTGATAATGCTGATAAGAAAGTAACAATAAATGCATTTTTTTATTGTCAAACTAAAACTGTTCTATATATTCGTTTAGCTTGCACTAAAAGATACTGTAACACTTTAGCTTGTAACAGAAGTGTTGGGGCCACAAGCTCTGCAGATGGTTTTTGATGATTTACGTAATGTTCTCTATTGTATACAAAGTGACGCTTCAAACAGAAAAAATATCAATCTCTTTCCATTAGTTATTCAGTACTTTACTGGGGATAATGATAATCAGAATAGAATACTAGACTTTTATGAGAATCCTGATGAATCAGCGGATGGAATGTTCAAAGCAATTACAAATTCCTTAACTGAACATAACATTTCTTTAGACAAAATATCGGGATTAAGTGCACCATTCACTTTTCACAAATATCAAAACAGTTGCTCCTGGTATAATCGAATTCAACTGTCGTACACATATTGTGCACAACGCGGTGAAGTTTGATATTAATTGTTCATCACATGATGTTGAGAATATTATTTTTAAAATTTATAACTATTTTCCATCTTCAGAGGTGAGGAGGAAGAGTAATTTTTTGTTGAAAGCGTCAACGTGGAATGAAAAAGGCACGTAGACACAAGGAGGCTATCTTTATTACCTTGTGGTGATAATATATCACATAAGAAACTATTTCGATAGTATAGAAGAAGATTGTTCAACAATATTACAAAATATTTTTGAATGAATCAGAAGGTCAAATTATCATTGAATTTTATTTTCATTTTGTAAGTCATCATATATTGCATGTATTCAAGAAAACTGTGAAATAACTAGAAGTTAATGAGATCACCATGTACGCAATATTATGAAATTTTTTAAAAACTAATTAGAATCAGAAAGAAAAAATAAAAATAAATCTGTGCTTTTTATTTTCCCGAATTTCTTAAAAGTAGGCACTATATTTTTTTAGCAATTTATCAAACAAATCCTCCAAAAAAGTGGGAACCCTAGTAACGCATGTGTATATGTTTTAAGTTATGCAATTATAAAAAAGCAAAATGTCTTTTTGACTCTATGTCGGCATGTATCCCAGGTGTCCATGAACCACAGCGGTCGCTTACAACCTTAGAAGGTTGCAGACGATCAGACAGTTCTCCTAATGGGACGGACTGCTCGTCTGTATCTACATATAAAAATAGTTAAAATAAAAACATCCGTTTATAATTACAAACTATATTTAATAAAATAGAAATGACAATAATAATTCAGATACATCGTTGTTTATTCGTTGCAAATATCTCAACTACATTAAACAATTATATGTACAAAAGAAATTAAATTCGCATTTTTAATATTCATATTATTTGTTATTTAAAAAAAACACAATAAGAGCTTTCAATAAATACTTTTATTTGTGGCAAAAGAAAATATAATGTTCTTACATTTTGCGTAAAAATATCTTGAGGAATACAAGTACATATGGTAATTACGTTATATCTATAGGTATAGACGACAGACTGAATTTGTTTTGAACTTTTATTGACATTGTATGAAGATTATATGAGGAAATTAAATTTTTAAATTCCTTGTCGTTGAATTTTGCATGCAATTTATACAAATAGTAAAAACCTTGCGATATAAACTTCATACATTAAAAATAACTAATGCAAATTGTATATTATGTAGTCGTAATGTTCTGCAACTAATTTAATTTTAAAATTTACCATACACTTATTTGTAGTGATTTTGTAAATTATACAAAATATATATGTAATAAATATTATTCAGTATCAATAGTACCTGCATTCCTTAAAATTAACTTTAATAAAATGTGTTACGCCACAATACGATCGAAATGCGCTCTTCAGTTGTACCTATTGTTAAATAATATAATACCCAAAAATAACAATAATGGCACTCATAGCCTAAAAGTATTTTTATTTTGCGTTTCATAATATTAAAACGTTTTCATAATATTTTTGCTAGTTATTAGTATTTACAATAATTCACTTTATTATTTCTTATGATACATACAATAGTTTCGATTGTAACACTTTAAGCTTGCCTACTCAAGTGGCGAATTAGTCAAATATTAGCACGATTAGGACTGCATTGTAACGGTCACAGTATTACAGTATTAGTCACAGTATCTAACAATTGTTGGCCATTATTCTTTATTATTAATTTGGCAATATTAAACAAACATCGTCAACATAATATACCTATAATTCAATGATATCACGTCACAATCGTTACGTACCAATCATGACAGTATTACAACACGGCAAAATCAAGAATAAAGGCGCAACAGTTATTTCTTACGACCATATCATATCTCATTTTGATGTAGATGTATGTATACGTGAACAGGCAAGCTTAAAACAGATTTCTTCGTACACGCGACAAATCTCTCGAGATACACCACATATAATTTTTTTTTTAATTATTTGTATGATTCTCAGACATTAGGTTAAGAAAATTAATGTTTCACGTATTTGAGTATTTCGACATCTTTGTAAATATTATAGATGTACTATAAGTAGATGAACTCGTTCGGGGTTAAAATATAAACAAATGCATTAAATTTAACGAATATCCTCATTTTAAAAGTACGTTATAACCTCCTACTTTTGTACAGTATTTTACAGTAAAGGACAGTAACTTGTATTTTCAACAATTAATATAAAACCCAGACAAAAAAATTAGTAACGTAGAACAATTACAAAAAGTGAAAACCTCCAAAATAAAAGAACCGTATGTTTTAGTTTAGTACAACCTATTTTATTGGACTACAGTAGTTACCTTAGGTACTTTATGCAAAAAAAAATTTCTTAATATTATTTATTTAAAATTTTAATAATAATAAAAGGCAGGCATTTTAATAGATGCTTGCAAGATATGTACGCAAAATACCTAAATAATAACAATTTAATATACCTGAACCTTATCTATCTTGATATTCATATTAAGGCACATCTAGAATACATGATACAATGACTAAATAAAATAAATTTCTTTCGTTTTCCCTAAACAGACTTAACAACTACAATTCTAACATGCATATTTCAATAATTTCTTACTGCTTGATAACATTCCGGTAGTTATAAATTACATTAATGTATAATATTAAATGTCAATAATATTAAAACGAAAATTCCATAAAGGTATTTGTTTAAATGTGTGCTTATTTAAATTATATATGTAACATTATCTGAGAAAAAGACCTTATTCTTGGTTCTAATTTCACAAATATTGAGAATATAGACAAAAGTTAAAAGTTAACAATAACATGCGTTGTATGCACAACAGGCGGTCTCATCGCTAAAAGCCAGACAGCTATTTTTGATCAAATTTGATATATTTCAGTTAGAGCATAGATTCAGTTACTTAAACATGAATCTTAAAATGACGAAATTTTAAGGAAAATCTTATAAAATCCCTATGTTCATACCGACCATACGGTCCTTTTGCTCAAATGACGTCACATACGAGTATTAGTTATTATTATTATGAAATACATAACTCCAACTACCGGCCTGCACTTGAAATGTGTTGGTACAGAAATAATTCAACATAGATAATATTAGAATAAACAGATTAATAAAAACCTAACTACTTATTTATCATAGACATTAAATCGATGTGAAATGTGATATAGATAATTAGGAATTATAAAAAATGAATTAAAATCTGAAATAAATGATTTTTGCTAAATGTTATTGTAATTTTAACAGCAAAAATTTATTAACTTTAAATTAGTATTATTGATGAAACGAACCCTGTAACGGAGTTTTAAAATTATGTAGACCTCATAAAACATATGAACTATTAATATTGTTTGGAATTAACTGTACAATAAACCAGGTTACATTTTGCCAAATGGATAACTTCCCGATTAACGTGCGATGAATCCTGTAGGTTTTAATCTATTATTGAAATGATCTTTTAACCCGAGGAATAAGATAGTTCTATGTTGGACATAGTTGTAGGTAGTAGATAAAGTTATTTGCGAGACCTAGTAGGCTGAAGATTTGTTAAATTTGCATATTGGGCTTCTTTTGACAACGTTTAAATGGGGCAATTTTATTTGTTTTTGGAGGATCCTAGCTCCTATAAGAAATAACTAATCAAAAAAAAAATACTACATCTTTGTACCCATATTCTGTAAATAAAATTGTTTGAGTTGTTACAGAAAATCCATAGTTTTGTATAAGAGCATGAATAATCACAATTTTTTACAATAAAAAAAATCATCTACCTATAATATTGAATAACACAAAAAAAAATATTTACGTTCTTGGAGTTTTACAACTATTCTTATTGTGCAAGTTATTATTTGTACAACATTAACACTTAATCTATTGATTGTGCACGTCTAACGAAGACGCTAACGATTCATCGCATGTTTATGGGATCCAATACAGTCATCACTATTTGGCAATCGGAATACATAACACTAACAGTTACAATTAACGCAATATGCCCTTAATCGTAGGGGGATAAGGTACAAATCAACTGCACCGTGTATTTGGTTGGTGTTTGTGATTCGAACTCTGTATCGAGGTAAGTCGTAGTTTCCGTTGCGCGCGCGGCGCTCTCGCAGTCAGTTCATACGATCAGCCGACAGATGGCACTGCTGGTGTGTGGCGTAGTGTTATCTGAAACCGTTCAAAACTAGTTTTAGTATGAATGGCTTGAGCTGGCACACATTGCTCACTGATGTTTCATAACTCGTATTGCCACCAGTTCTGAAATAAGAGATATAGAAGAACATTAACTGACATAAGGGACCTTATTGTTCTAGTTTTCAAGATTTTGAGACTGGGATCCTTTTAAATGTTAGATTTATATTGCTTTACCATAAATCATAAGTTAGAGGTAATCCTCTAACATATGATTTATGATTATTAATATCATACATATGACAACATATTAATTATTAACATATAATTTATTAATATCACATAAAATTTAAGTCATAACATCTTATCCAAATTCAATAAGTCCATACTGACAATAAGTGGTCCCACAGTTGGATAAAGTGGCGGCAATATAGTGTCGGCCGGCTTTAAAATAGACCACCTCTTCCCGTGGATATAGTCTATGGCGGCCACGGGATAATAAAGCGGCTACCATAAGCCCTTAGGAACTACACCACCTCTATACAATCTGATTGGTCATAAGTGGCCAGTCAATGCATTGTTCATAATAGAAATATACCTCTTCACTGGAACAGTGACGCTAGACGGAATTTGTTTTCCTATCTGTTCCACCAGTGGTACAAACAGTGGCAAACCGTGGAATAAAGCTAAAAGAGTGGACTCGCGAACCGGAACCCGCCAACAGCGCGGCGTTTAAAGCCAAACATCCCTCGTGCACGAGACAATATAGGCATATTGTCTCGTGCACGAGAGATGTTCGGCTCATGGATTGGATGTTTAAAGGAGGTTCATGTCCACCAGTGGATGATAATCGAATTGGTTATGATTACGGCAATGAGTAGTGATGAGAGTCTAACGGTATCTATTTTTGACTCGCATTCATGTGAGCTTGAGTTCAAGCCACATCCCGTACCCTATAAATGTATATTTTAATTTTTAATTTTATTTTATCCAATAACAAAAATAATTATATAATACATCGCATAGTAATATCTGACAAATTGCAGAACAGTTGCAACAAACAGAACAAATTGCATTGCAGAACAGGCAGAACTGCTCTCTGCTTAAATTAATTATAGTGCAACCTTTTCTACAATTACATGTATGATATGATCATATGATTGATATCATATCATCATTGAGGATCATATATATGATCCTCAATTAAATTTATGTGCAAGAAACGTGGAGGTAGATCTACTAGAACCTTCTTTATTCCATATACTCGTAGAAACATTGTATTAAATAGCCTATTCGTCGTATGTGTAGAGAAAATGATCTAGCTGCAACCATTATAAAATCTAGATAAATATTTTATGGATCAATATCCTGATTCCGTACTCAAGCATATAATTCATAAGCTCCTACATCCATAGTCGTTGTTTATATCATCATCATCATCATCTCAGCCCTTGGACGTCCACTGCTGGACATAGGCCTCCCCCAATATTATATACATAAGTTGTTTATATACTTATGGTAAAACTTATAGTTTATGGTAAAACTCAATGTTAATACATACTATATAATAATAATTATGTTATGTTGCTTGTTTTAGTATGTTACAGAAACCACGTTTTAGTTTAAATATTAAGTGTTATAAAATGTTACATTTCGTTTCTGCAACTTAGTAAATAAATAACTGTATATCAAATATTTCTAATAAATGTTTATTTAATTTGTTTTTGAAGACAGTATTTGACATATTTTTAAATCTTAAATCTAAAGGTAAATTATTTTAAAATTTAGGTACTATAATATTATTTTCGTGTCCTTTTGCCATAATAATTGTAAAGTGTGAGCCCATCCAATTCTTGTACCTACGGGTTTTTCATTGATCCCTTATATCCCCGAATATTAAAAAAGATCTGCTTTTTTGCTTATTTTGCTTTTTTAGTCTTTTTTAGGAGCATCTGATTTTTTAGCCTGTC
The DNA here is from genome assembly GCA_914767545.1 of Sesia apiformis. NCBI lineage: Eukaryota > Metazoa > Arthropoda > Insecta > Lepidoptera > Sesiidae > Sesia > Sesia apiformis. The sequence continues at coordinate 7,578,002 of OU611968.1, forward strand.
TCACTGCACGGCAGCGGCCTCCCCTATATTAGGAGCTATCAGAACGTAATACACCATGCGCGGGACCAATGTGGATTGGTCGATTCACACACATGCTCCAGGTTTTGGGAATCCATCATTTCGCACTGGATTCTCGTGATGGATTACAAACCGAAACTACTTTCGATTGCCAGAGGAGGCTTGCGCACTTACAATGCTGATATCAAAAAATGGGCAGAACGTTCACAGCCAATTGCATTCCTTAAAAGACTACAAGGAGAAATAGTAGTGTAAGCCAAGTGATAAGGGATAACAAAGTCGCTACAACAAACGCTGAGGAACTACACCACCTCTGAAAGAGTGGAATCGCCAACCCGTTCAGCCAGCGGGGCATTTTAAGGCCATATTTCTCTTATGCACAAGACAATGGCTGATTGCATTACATTGTCTGTAAGCCTACCTGCCATTTTTCGGTAAAAACTTTTCGTAGAAATCAAAATACCTTGGTGCATGCCTCGCCCGCATCAGGTGTGGGGGAACCTCGCGACGCTCGACCTCGTCCGGACCGAGCTGCAGGCCGGCGACAAGCTGCATTATCTCTCGCTCCTTCTTCAGTTCTTCACGACCTGACTCCACCTAGAATGTAAACATTTCTACGTTCAGTAAAATCATTATCTAAGATCAGCAGACAAACAGGGAGGGAGGACTACCTCCCACTCAACCACTATCTCACAACTAGGTTGAGATAGCACAACAATCGATCTGCACTGAACCGGAATTATGAACGGAAATATAAGAAGTTCTAACACATAATATCACTTTGTATTTACAATAAAAAATATATTTAATAGCTTCAGCGAAATTAATTTCTGGATTAATGTGATATATATATATATATATGGATATATCGATATTAAAAGCAAAAACATTAAACTTTTAAACTGTGCCCTTGAAAACAGTTGATTTTTACTTATCCTGAGCGTAACTCGCTCTTATTTCTTATCCTATATGTAGGTATTCAACTAAAGTATTGGTAGCGGGCGTCAAGTCCTACGCTGGTTACTGTGAACCCGTGATTACTACATTTTTGTGTGAAGATTGTATGCTATGTATGCATAAATATTTTTGTTGAACAGACAAAAGTTAATTTCTTGTCATATATATTTGTATATGCATACTTTTGTCCGGTTATCGAACATATATAAATACGAAGATGGCCGACCGGCATTATTTAATTAGTAGTACCTACTTCACGTCTGGTGTCTGCCGGCTTTAAAATAACATCACTTCCCATGGGTGTTGCAAAGGGGTTGTGGAACTACAGCACCTCTAAAAAGTGGACTCGGCAACCCGCCTGGCCTACGTGACATTATAAGGTTATACATCCCACGTGCACGAGGAGGCCCATGTGCAGGAGTGGGCGATAAAAGGGCTGGTTACGGTTACCTACTGCACAGATTTGTAATGTCGAGTGATAAGAATTCACTATCCTTAACTATATATCTCGTGAAGTGACTATTCATTGCTATATTCGATCTTGTACAGTTGGTAGGACTTCATCTTTCGATTGGTACATCACTTATTACAATTTGAAATTAAATAAAACCACATAAGTGTGGGTGTGGCTTCACATCAGTAGTTGACACTGAACTTTAAAATACTTTTATCTGGTTGACTGGCTGTAAGTGAAGTTGAACGATTATGTAATACATAGCATATTAGTCCGGCTGACCATGTGCGCTACAATGACGTGTGGTGAATATTTGCGTGTCACAAGAAATTTTAACTTTTTACCCAACTGCGAGACAGGGTTATGTATTCACCCAACTGCCACATTAAAGCTGATACGAGGGTTGAGATGACTGGAAGATAAGGTTCTTTTTCCATGTTGTACCAAGTGGCATCCGAGCGCGTTAAAATTTCTTATTCTTAGCTATAATAAACTACTCATAAGATTATAGTTTCTTCGATAATTTCAATAATATGCCCTATACCTGCTTTGGTCACCTCTAAACAACTAGAAAATTAAACTTGTTGTTTTTATCAGTTAGACTTCGGTTTTCGCAGTCGGATCTTCTTTTAATCATTTTTTTTAATGCACTTTAAAAGCATCTTTGGCCAAGCAATTGCCTGCACATGTATAGATATAATCCATTTATATGAGGATACTCTCTCATATGAAATGGTCGAATCTAATACACGCGCCTCGTCAGTTAGGTTATAATTTAGTAATAATTGAAATAGGTGGTATAATTGAGTATATATTATAATTCAATTGGTACGAAGGCCAAAAATACATTTTAAAATCAATCGTATTGCTAAAGAAAACGCGACAAATTATTAATTATAAAATTGATGAATTCTTTTATATTCATTACCTACTGAAAACTGATAGCACAAAACACCTAACAAAGCAATACGGACGTATAACATAACACATGTAAATGGAATGCGTGGACGAAACAAAACGCACGTAAAATTGCCAATCGTAAAATGCAAACGAGTTCGATTACAGTTACGTTTAATGCTCGACGTAATGCGTTACATAACGCGACTCAAGTCTGCAGTGCAATGCAGTCACTTATAATTTCCGTATGGTTTCCCATAACAACTGAACTGTAACTCACTCAAATGTGTTAGCTTATTACCTATATCTATTGGTCGTGTGGTGTCGCTCTGATTTACAATAGCACTACCCCATCTCTTCCCGGGGGGTGTCTAAAAGGCGACTAAGGGATAACAAAGCCGCTATCACAATCCCTGAGGCACTACATCACCTCTAAAAGAATATACTCGCCAACTCACTTGATCAGCATGACGTTGTAAGATTGATCGGCGTGACGTTGTAAGACCGTTGAAAAAAGGGATGGTTACGATTATTACTTACTAGCTTTTTGCGCGAGGCTTCGCCCGCCTGAAATTAGTTTTAAAAGTTATAAACTCCCCTGGAAAAAAATACGGGATAAAAAGTGTGAAGTCTCCTTCCGGATTTCAGGCTACCTCACTGCCAATATTTCATTGAAATCAACTTAATAAAAAACAAAACAATAATTATTTATTTCTTTTACATTTTCATTGGCTGTTATAATTTAAAAAAAAAAATACCTGATCAGCTTGTGTCCATGTCCACTTGTCATATTTTAAATCTGACATGACAAATGTTATGAACCCTTTCCTCCCGCTTAACGTGTGACGTAATTTATGGATGGCCTCTTATATTTATGGGCTTTAATAATAAATTTTTAATAATCATTACAACATTCACAAATCATAGTGGAAAAAATAATTTCTTTATGACATTTATAATGAACAAAAAATATAAAAAATGTTCATGCCAAATTGAACAATCTAAAACTTTCACGTGAAGTTGTAACCGAAAATAAGCCGAAGCAAACGAAACAATACATTAGCTAAATATACGAGTAAGTACCTACAAAGGTAAGTGGGTACATAATGCATGACAATAAAAATTAGTTATGCTATTTGTATTTTTTAGTGTTATTATGACGCACGATCATTTTTGAAATAATAGGTAGTCGGAAAAATTCTCGGCCTTTTTATAGTGAAAATAAAGACTTTTTTTGTATTACTTAAATATTTATTGAACGGAATATTGTCCATTTAATTCTACTATCTTTCGCCATTTTTCTGGCAGAACCATTATATTTTCCCATCGCTATATTTTTTTTAAGGTTTCTGAGCGAAAAACTTTTAAGGTGATTTAAATGGTTTATACAGGCTTATCTTGATTGTAATTTTACTCCATTTAGAGAATTTTTTAAAGAGCGGAATAAATGATAATCCGAAGGTGCTGCCTGGACTCCAGGATGTGGAGGATGCATTAAAACTTCCCAGCAAAGGCCCATCAAAGATGTTTCTTGTTTGGTCATCAAAGATGTATGCGGTCGAGCATTGTCGTGATGGAAAACTACAAATTTTCTATTCATTAATTCTGGTCGTTTTTTTCAAGTGCTTGTTTCAATTTTACAAATTGCTGACAGTAGACATCAGAATTAATCGTTTGGCGTCTCATCTCTACTAAGACCACATATCTGTCGGATATGATACGCAAGTCATCATTCTAAAGAGTAATTTTGAAAGTTTAATATATCATTGTGAAAATTGATTCATTTATAAAACTAGACATACATAATAAGATAACTATCTTATTTGCTCAGGCGAAACCAATAGATGTAAACTGTATTATTATGAGCCAATACTATCCCATTGGTGGCCATGTGATGTTGACCGGCTTTACAATACTACGACCCCAACAACCCAGCGGGTGACGTAAAAGGCGACTATGGAATAACAAAGCCCTACTCTGAGGAATTACAGCACCTCTAAAAGAGAGGACTCGCCAATCCGCTTGGTCAGCAGCGTGGCGTTGTGAGGCCATACATCCCCGATGCACAAAACAATGCGTATGAGGAGGCCCAAGTCCAGCAGTGGGCTAGTTACCGTTACTGTCCCACTGCTGTGGAAAGGCCTCCACTTCTCTCGGTTTTGTGCGCTCGATGGCCACTGGCCAGTCTTTACAATAAACATCAAGCATCCCGTCATGGTTTGTTAAACTTACCACAGTGCCTTTTGACACCTTGTGAGATCCACTCAGTGGTGATTATGGCGCGGTTATGGATGTGGTTATTAGATCTTTAGTCATGCGGCAGACGTGCCCAGCCCAGTTCCATTTCAGCTTTGCCATTAAAAGGATGTCTGTTATTTGCAAACTGTATACATATATCATCTATACATATAATAAAAATGTAACTGATCGCTGTCTGTACATGGAAGATATATGAGAAAAACTATTATTGGGGGCCTTTATCAATGCAATACAACCCAAAACAATGATCGTTAGAATTTTTGTCTGTTTGTCTGTTTATCTGTGCATTTGTACGCGCTAATCTTAGAAACGACTTAACCGATTTGGGTGCGATTTTCACTAATGTGTTCACTTAAAATTTAGTGTTTGTTTTATTTCAATCAGTTCATAAATAAAAAAGTTATATCAATTTAAAGAATCACGTCGAATAAAGACGGTGTTTATAAACTAAAGTCCACGCGGACGAAGTCGCGGGCAACAGCTAGTATTTAATAATTCCTTCTACTTTTAATATTTCTTGTTTTCTCCGAAATTATTATTTAGTATTACTTTAAGAGAAAATAAATAATGTACGTTATCTGAATAAAGGGAGCAATGTTAATGTTTTCTAACTTATTGTTTCGAGATTATGTTTAAATAGAAGCATGCTCGAAAATTTTACTTTCAAGAGAAAGCAATAAATAAATACATTATTTCTTTAAAATATCACTAGTCTCAATATTTGAGGAACTAGAAGCAACAATAAATTCCCTTTCGTCAAATATTGTTACTTGTAAAAAAAACAGATAATAATATGTATATCATTTTCTTTTTTCTTCTTTTTAGGGAACTTTTATGCCTTGGCACATGTCAGTTCCATCGTTCCCTAAACATACATTCTACAACATTAATGTAGGTATCAATATATCAGCCCTAGAGAGGGCTCACGAATCTGGTGAACAAACTAAATACTGCTCATGAATTAAGTTCTCCTAATATCTTATGGAACATACAAACATCATTTCTGTTCAGATCGAGAGCCCTCACTAATAATAATATATCTATAAGACATATTTTGTAAACGTCTTGTAATTTATAATGAAAATCAAATCATTTATTTATCAAAAACATAGGTAAGAAATATGTCAAACATTTTGTTAATGTTTTTAAACATACCGATACATAACCAAAGTCCATTTAACGCTGGAGGAAATGCAACACGAGTATGTAGGTACATAATATGTCATATAATTCCCACATGATCGTTTATCATTCAAGTTATATTAAACATGGATTCGTTGACATTTCACAACGTCGCGATGTAGGCGTTATTGTTTGAAATCTCATGCAAAATCTAATCGATGTAAATTAGAACCATTATTGTGTTTATCTGTAGGTACTTGCCTCACTACTAAAACATCTTGCGACGTCGCGTCTCTAAACTCAGAATTAATTATACTTAATAAATAATAAATGGGGAAAATGCGTCAGTTCTTCTCGTCGTCAATAACACATTGCTTTAGGACGAAAGACTTCAATCAATGCGTCCAGCCAACACGTGGCCTCTGACGGTAGGCCTAACTCATAAGAGTCACAAGTTCAAAGTCGCTTAGCGAGCTATAGAGAGAGCTATGCTACAAGTTGCTTCGCAGGATGAAATACGAAACGAAGTGATTCGCCAAAGAACTACAGGCACCGATGTAGCTAATAGAATCAGTATGTTGAAGTGGCAATGGACACGTCACCTATACATATATTAAAACTGTAGAACTAGCGTGTCTGTACACGCGTGACTGATTGGGGGCGATGAAGGAAGAGTATCAGAATACAAAAAGACGATTTTGAAAATTTTTGTCTTGTCTGTCTGTTCGAACACGCTAATCTCCAAAACTACGGAACGGGTTTTCACCGGGTTTCCACGGGTTAATTAAGCTTAACTTGGCGCTTCGAATACGCTTTGTTTCATCGAAATTGGCTAACGGGAAGAAAAGATATCCCAATTTAGAGTTTAAAAACTAAAATTCCACCCGTGCGAAGTCGCGGACACAGCTAGTATTTAATATAATTACGATATTTTAACAACTCGCGTAATTTATCATATTAATGTAATGTTGCATTCAAAAGTATAATTTGTTGCTGTGTCTTAGACTAAATAATAATAAAGATCGCCTGAATAATTCATTGGATGGATGTACCGACGTATATGTCGGAAGCCATTTACTGTAATTAAGCCCTTTGTGACAAGTTCAACCTGTTAAGAATTACGAGCAATATCTACAATAAGTGTCTAAAAAATTTTGTATTTTCATGAGTTGCCACTAATTCCAAGCCCGATACTGTAACTCCGAACAATTACACAGTTAATTACCCAAAGTAAGCTGCTGTGTCATCTACTATTTATACTAGATTATCTTTTTCTTGTACCCATATCTTTTGGTAGTAAATTTTATGACACGACAAATTGAGCATAAGGCTCCCTTTCGCTTTGACGACAAAACGTCGACAAAGTCATATTTTCCAATGTAGATGGCCGTGTGGTGTCACCCGACTTTAGAATAGCACCAACCCATCTCTTACAGTGGATGTTGTAAGAGGCGAAAACCGATACCACAAGTACTGAGGAACTACACCACTTCTAAACGATGACAAAACGAGGACTCGCCGCCCCTATGACAGGCAAAAAGTGCAGTCGATTTAGAGTAGAAAATACATAAAATAGAGTAAAAGAAACAGAGTCACCGCTGTAGATGTAGAAAACCATTGTAGCTTGTAGTGAAAAGTTGTAGAAAATTGACGTATTATCAATATCAACATTCCAACACCCGTATAATATGAGTCGTCTTACTTTCTACCGGTGGGTATGCAAACGTTGTCTATTTGAGCGCCGGTAATGAGAGACACGCGCTCTTACACGTAACGTCACGTACGCACAGCTGACTTGGATAATTTATAATAAATTAAAACCAGAAATCCTGGTCGTTGTCAAGTATAACCTATTTAGCATATTTGGTAGTGTAATAGCAGCTAGGCCCAACGGATCTGAGCGCATATTTATTCTTTAAAGGGCTTCCAAAGCGTCTGGTCAACAGCAAAGGCTACTCTAGGATTGACCTACAGATATAGAGGGATAGATAATGCAAGCTGCCAGTCGCTGTGTGCCAGAATTTGGCGCCAAGTTCCTACTCCTCGTTCAGACTGTTCCAACGCGTGTCGCTAGTAATTCGCAAGAACTGCTGACACGGGAGATGTTTCGTTTCATCGATGAGTGGTTTCCCATCACTATTTACTCACCAAAGTGACACGCATTGTTTCCATACAATTTCACAAACTTGCGTAGTCTGAGTCTATGGGGTGACCATTATCTCGCGCAACTCATCATCGTAACGACCCAGTAATGCTGTCAGTATACTCTAAATACTTGGCCACAGGATTTAATTTGTATACATAATATGCTTAATATTACATAGATACATTAAGCACTATTCGTTACATAGAGGAATACTTTTTAAATCTATTTTAAATATTTGATAAAGTTGATAATATTGATAAGTTATTTGATAAAATATTAACCTATTGTACCTTAATCCTTAATTATCCTTAATTATGTAATGATTTAATCCTAATAGCACATTAGAACAATATCCGGTACTTCTTAAATATACGGGTAATCGGTGAATTTTAAAGAGAAACAAACCATAACAATTTACAATATAATTAATAATATTGTAAATATTTTTGTCCCATTGGATTTCGAAAATTATGTCATCAAGCGAGCCATGTTCCATAAAAAGGAAAGAAAAATAAATTGTTTGAAAAGCATTTGCCCCGCAACTCTATTAACAATAGGATTCTCCCCCAAATTAGGAACTCTATCTATTGTTAGAAGATACTATACGTAGGAAAACATGACAAACCTTCAATACACGAAAGAAACACGAATTTTGTTCTATGAATGTAAGGTCAAAGAAATCATCATGAATAACAGCACACCGGAAAGCCACAAGCAGATGTAAAAAAAAGAAAGTTGTTGAGACATGTAATCAACACTTATATTACTAAGGTGCAAAACATTGTCAAGTTGTGCCGAGGAACACTGAATTATTGCGTATTGAACCTTGCCTTCCTCATTCCGATGTCTGCACTCAAGGTACAAGTAGATACAACAAGATATATACAGCAATATATCACGACTTAGCCACGAGTCGCTTCTAGACTTGTAGCGTAGACTCATTGAGGGGACAGTGTACCATATGTTAATTCATGTGTAATCAGTACGTACAAAATGTTAATAACAAACTAGCATATAGTGTCGCCCACATAATATAATCTCAGCCTTGAAAGAAATAATGTACTTATAATGGAAATAATAAAATATATGACAAAGCCTGAAAATATATATGAAATTAATAAAATATATGACTTTCTGTGATGCTCCAAGTACCAGCAAGTTTTGCTTATTCATCAATAAACTGAAGATGCGGCAATATTCCCTGTGAGAAAAAATCATCTATAGAAATATAAAACGCCCAGACTATGTAAAAATTCTCCAAACGTAGAAAACTCCAAACTCCATAGTGTAGATTAATGTACTTTTTTTATTTCAACATTTACAGACCATAACATAAATACACAAATAAATACTGAATAGTTTATCACTGCACATTCGCTCAATTCGTTAAGTAGTTGTTATAAATATTTATTTATCCGTATTTCCGTTTTTATAGTTGTAAACACAATTCTTGCGTCGCAGACACAATTCTTGCCACTCCACTCACAGCTACAAAAAAACCGGTTATAATTTTATTAATTTATTACGGTACATAATTTATTGCATATTGTTATACAAAAGGCGAGCTTAATACTTTATTACACTCTCTACCAAATAACTTTGGAGTTAAACAAAGTGATGTATTCATTAACGACATGCGATGTGATTTACAAAATTTATATTTACAATCAGAATAAATATTCAGCATATTGGTACGGAAATTCATGGAGAGTTTACCACGGTCCCCACTCCGCATTCTAGGATAACCTGTATTATGGGGAGCCGAGTGTACACTCTATCAAATATGGCTTGCCTCAAAATATCATAATCGTTGGAGAGCTCTTTTAATAGATTGCGAAATAAGGCTTGATAATTAAATTATACAACACACTTTTAATAGATAAATAATAATAATTAGAATATATACAAATTATACACAACGCTAAACGCAAATAAGACGTTTTATATAAACTATGCACACGAGTTAAATTAAGATAACAGATAATCATGTTATTGACACAAATGAGAATAGAAAGGTATGTCAAGTTGAGTCAAATCTGAGTTGTCAAGAAGTATAAGTCAGATGTATAGGTCTGGATGTCAAAGGGTATCTGAGGTCAAGAGGAAGCGGCGTGGACGGGTGCATCGTCATTGAGAAGCCGCACACCTTTGCTTAGTTTTCCACGCCGTTACTCTTCGATTGCTTCTCGTAATTGCTCTATAAGGTTAGCATAATAGCTTCCAGTTACTGTGGTATTGCGTTATTTTCTGTCTATGAGCAATATTCCTTGATAATCGCAGAATATCGAAGCCATAGTTTTTTTTGGTGGACTAAGTCACTTTTTCCTTTCTAGACGGTACTGCACCGCCGCCACTCCATCGACTCAATTTTAGAAAGGGTATCATAGTAAAGACCCATAGTTTCATCCTCAGTAACAATTGACTCCAAAAAATCGTTTCTGTTTCTCTGAAAGGCTTCCAAAAGATCCATAGATAACACTACTCATTCACTTCGCTGCACACTTGAAAGAGTTTTGACACCCACCTCGCACTCACTTTATTTATGTGAAGACGTTCATGAAGAATCCTAAGAACTAGTTTTTGAAAGCCTTGTCCCTGCTGCTACTTCTTTCGTCTTTAGCCGTCGGTCGCTCAGAACTTCTTCTTCCACTAATTTAATGTTGTTTGGAGTGAGTGCCTCAACGGGTCGACCGGAGCGAGGATCGTCATCTCGTCCTAAACGAAATTACTTACACCAATCTTTGACGGTGGAGAAGAATCCTTGTACACATTATCCAACCTTTATTTGATATCGGTCGGGCTAACACCACTCTTTGTAAGGAACTTAATCACAAAACAATATTCCAGTTTAAACATTTTTAAGATTTTACGAATTCCTGTTGTTTTAAGAGTCGAGGAATCAAAACTAACAGTGGGTTAAATTCTAAAAAATATACACAAATTAGCACGATGAATGATAATTACAATGACGTATAATTTGTTTTTTTTTTTAGAAATTTAGAAATATGTCAGGCCAGAAACTTTTGGACCTCACTGATATGTAGATATATCAGATACCTACATCAAGTGAAACGTGTCCCACATATAATTTACAAAGGACAGTTTTGTAATGATAATTTCTTTATTTTATGTGGGTTCCTGACTGTGTGTTTATGTTTACTAATTAGCTATGAGAATAAGCTAAAAGCACATACGCCTACGCGCCTAAAATATCATAAAATCTATTACTCTTTAACCTCAATTTTTATCAGTGTGTAATGATACCTTTCAGTTTAAATACAATAATAAAATTAACTAAGGAATATACTCGTGAAACCGAACAAATATCCTTATCTCTTTATACGGTTTCATATGTACAAACCCATTTCGAATCATTGGCCAACACAATCAAATTGAATCGAAAAACTTCATTTTGTTTGGTACTTATTTGGTTCATTGGTACTTATTTGTTTTGTAAATGTATAGATGTTATTTACTTAATTGATTTTTTGGTCCAACAGAACATTCTATTTAAAGAAAAAAATATTTGAGATCTGTGGAGGGAATTTATTAACTAGATCTAAGGGATCATCCCTGTTTAGATCAGACTGTTAATTTTCAGCATCTGAATGTTAAATTATACCGCTAGAAAATATAGAATACAGTTGGATACCGATGACGTTTTGTAGGTCGCTGTCCATTCACATCGCGGCATGCGACACTGCGCCGTTCAAGGTTAAAAGCTTTCACGAACAGCTGGGGACGAGGTAAATAAAACTAGTACATTAATATATCTGTTTAGAAATAAATTATATAAAGTATAACTACAGGTTATCTGCCAATTAGAAAAAGTCTAATAAAAATTGATAGATATTCAGAAGATAGCAATAAAATTCTGACGACAAACTACCCTCATCAAATAACAACTAAAAAAGATTGACTAGTAGGTACAAAGCGTATGTCAACAATGTAGTAAGGAATAATAAATAAAAAATGTAATTAAATGTAACAAGAAATATTCGAGATTAGATTAACATTCTACACAATTTATATCGGGACTTATTCGAGAGATATTAATATTGATCGGATTTTAACGTAACGGATTTTAAAATGGCGCTTTATTTTCAACGTGGAATTATATATATTTAAAAGAATGATATAAAATAATAATGAATCATAATGAAATAATTTGAATCAGAATAAATGTAATTGACAATAGAAAACTAAAACCAAATCACAAATTGTAACAGAAATCTATTCCGATTGCATCAGCAAAAAAACTGTTTCAACTGATGCAACGTAACGCATGTAATTACAAACAATGTAATTTTAAGTCTAGAAATCATATAGTTTTTATTTATTTTTTATTTTATTTATTCACTCTGATAATTACAGGTAAAAAAATGTTAAAAGTAGAATGTTATGCTGCTCTATAAACCCCGCGGGCGTACAGTGATTTGCCATTAATAATAATGAAACGTATAACAATTTTTTTGCTAAAATAAAACCGTATTCAATGAATACTTTTTTCCTGAACCGATAAACGTTGAGATCGTTAAACTCAAATTTCTTGATGATTTATCATAGGGAAGAAAAGATGCTGTATACAATTCCACGCGTACGAAGTCGCGGGCATAGCTAGTATCAATATAAATGTCTTGAATATAGGTGTATGGCAAAGTATCCTGGCTTAACCTCAATCTGAGGCGGCTAGGATGTTGTGTAGGTTTAAATTAAAGTACCTAAGTGTTCATGTGTTTCAAATTTGTGTTGAATTGTGGGTATATGTGCACAGGCGTGTACATTTCCTCACAATTCAATTAATTCCATTAGTTAATAATAGTGTAATGTAGTGTAGTATAGTTGTCAGGGTTCGCTGATGTATATCAGCGGATATATATCACGATATACGAGTATATCAATTCATATTTATATTGATATATATCAATTGATATTTATCGTCAAAACTAGATTTTTTGCAGAATTTTTGCTCTTTCATATTGTTATACTGACATAAATAAAAATTTCGGTTACTGCCACTGCCAATGATCCAACACTAAAGATTATAGTTATAATTTAGTTGAATGTTGATTTAATAATATTTTTTTTTATAATCTCAAACTCCAATTTTTTGTTACTAGAATTTTACTCTTATTTTTATTTTGTTTTATAATAAATAAGTCTAGTAATCAAACTCAGTTTCATTTAACAATTTTGATACATTATAACCATTTACAGAATGAAATTCGCATCTTTTTTATATACATGATATATATCGGATATACATATATCAAATATTTTGATTGGATGTTTTGATATTTATTATAAATATCGGATTTTTACGAACTTGTAAGGTTTAATATTATGAGGCTGACATGAATGATAATATTGATAATTCAAAAGACCCCCCCCCCCCCCTCAATAAAGTATAAATCGATTAGTTACTATTTTCTTAACATTTTTTTATAGAAAGAAAGCAGCAGACGAGCATACACTCCACCTGATGGTAAGTGGATACACGCCATACACGCCAACATCAGTCCAGTTTAGGTTTGGAGATTTAGGAATAACTTTGGTTGGGAAAATAAAGAGAGATAGAATGGGGGTGGAAATGGGCTCGCTTATATCTCACTCACTACCAAAATACTTACAGTACATTTCACTGTAAGATATAGGTAACGTGACCAGTCGAGTGCGCACAGCTACAACAGGGATTGCAGCGTGCAATTCTACAGTCACATTGACTGCTGAATAAATGCATAAGTTTTGAAATCTACTAGTTCACTATTTATTGAAAATGTTTAGCAACACAATAACCCAACATTTAGCGACAACAATAACAGCAGTTATCAATTAAAAGTGCATACAGGCTTTAGATTGTTATATCGATATCGTTATCGCATCAGTCATCAACTCTTCAATGGTTGCGGGTTTCAAGGCAAATCCAGTAACTAATATTAATATTGCTGTGGTCGATGGCGTAAACATTCTCGTTAAGACCCGTTTAAATAGTTCTAGTTAAGATCCATGACTGACCTGATTTACATAAAAAATAATGGGTCACAATCTACAAGCCTTAAACTATTTCAACAGCTTTAGTATTTACCTTTTTTTAATCTTTTCAAATTATGTGTAGGTATTTCTTATAAAAAATTGCGTACACACTTTTATAGAAAAGTGAGAGGAGGTTATAAAGTTGTTACTTAGTTAAATGACACGTCATATTATCTTATTGCGAGAAATACGCAACAAAAAGCAGTAGGCTCACGGTTTTGATTTCTGCTAAATTTCTTAACCTTTTTGCAGCATTCGCGGTCGCTCCCAACAGCGTTTCGGGCCGCGAGAAAGTAAAATACACAAAAAAGTCGTCCGTCGAGTTTCTCCCGACAAAACTGAGGTCACTGGTCGATTGACATTTGATTGGCCGCTGTGACCGGGAAAACGAAATGGGAGTTTTTTATATAAATTTGTGTATGGGATGGTCATAAACATAAGTAGATACATAGACATAGACATACATAGACAGGTTCTTAACTTAAATAGGGTAGGTAATAGGGTATAGGGTTAAATAGGGTACTATGGTACAGCTTTATTATAATTTTGGTACTTTATTTTTCTTTCCGTATTCCTAGCACTTACAACCTAACGGGATCTCTTGCGTTCTCCTGACCCTCTATTCCTGATTTCTAAAGGAGAATCCGGTAAAAGCTCCCAGGTTGGATTCACGATCGGAAACATTTGTTTATATATGTAAACTTTGTCATAAATATTATTCTGTCTTGGTAGTTTGTTTATCTTTGTGTGTATCTCTGGGATCATAACCACAAACAATATTATGGTCACTGATTGTGTCTATAACACAATGTTGATTTCTATACCGTGTTGATTTTTCATCTGCACCCAAATTTTCTTGACAACAATCAACATCATTAAACGTAAAATTAGACATGAAAGATATGAGATAAATTATTTTAGTTGTTATTATTATTATTTGTATTGTTTATACTTAAATCAAATTATAATTCACCCGCTTTCTTATTTCTGTTTAATCTGGTGGTTCACTGGTAAAAAGTGGCATTAAGTCCGCCATTCAATTCCTTGTACAATAAAGTTTAAATAAATAAATAAAAAGATAAAACCAATATGAAAATATAAATTTACCTGCATTTTTCTACATAAAGAAAATAGTTACACAACAATTAATTAGGTAATATTCAGCAACACATGATTTGGTATGTAGGTAATTTACCTAAGTGATTAGAAACCTAGCTGTTGTGAAAAGCGCGAGGAAAAACCTGAAGGTTTTAGAAAAACTGCTGGAAACAATTATAGTAGTTTCCGCAAACCGTTTTTCGATTGGCTGGTAAAATAAACTGTTTTAATAACAAGCTTTGAGATAACGAACGAAGGAAAACATCGTGACGTTAAACCGCACGAGGAAATAAAAAATGGCTAATGCATGTGTAACGTCTAATAATCTGCATTAAACACGCATTGTGGTATAGTCTTAAACCCTCTTGTATTAAAAACTGTTGTCGACCTGTTCCATTTTAATCGGGACGTCCCCATTTCAGACTTTAGGGTCCCGCGTACTGCAGAGAGGATGCTAGCGGGACAAAATCTTCGGATTTTTACTTCTACTAAGTTTTATTGCAAAATATTGTGTAAATATAACAGTATATTTGTTGGATTTTTGTATTGTTTTAATTTATTTGATCATAGTTTATCTATAAACAATATATGTGTAAAAATATTTCCCTCTAACTATTTAAGAAATAATATTAATTATATTCTTGTTTCAGAAACACAGACAAATTTAGTTTTTAAATATACTCGTATAATCCCGATAAACAGATTTTCAATGTTGATAACCCTAACTGTCTTGAGTTTGATAACATCGGTACATTGGGTTGCGCTTGTGTGAATACTAACCAAATGCAGAAAGTTGAGACGTAAATATTGATACAATGTCGTACATTGATAGATACACGTGGGAACGGAAGATTGGCAGAACAAGAACGTAGAGGTTTGAATAAAATGGCAGTATGTACCTACGATAAAAACGTGAGCGAGAGCAAGATATACCTTTCAAAATGGCTAAGTTATAACAAAACGAGGCGATGCTATAAAGATTTTCTTGTTTTTTTTTTAATTAAACGAAGTATTTAATTTTCCCAAAGAAGTATTTACCGAATAACGATTTTATTTTCAATTTACCAAAATTATGAGGTCTCCTCCGAGACTTGAATATGGCACCCCTCACACATCAAGCATGAAATCATATCTTATCCTTATACGGAAGACTGTTATTTTCCAAAAACTCCACACCACATTAATGCATCTTTGATATGTGAAGATTTTCCTTAAAATCATATAAATAAATATACAACTCGGTATTGAAATAAAACAGAACCTGACACGCGTCAACTAATTTAAAGTAGATATAGGAATATCTAAAGCAGTTCTAGACAAAAATTTAATTATTTTAGGGAATAAATCAAAAGTTACACTCATGTAAAGTTTTATTCTTCTATGTAAAACATTCGTAGCGCTCATTACTCAATACTGGTCACGGCACAGGCGAGGCCGACGTAATCACACAATGCAAGCTGCACGTAGAATAAAAGAAATTGGTAAGTACTAGAAATGAACAATGAGTTATAGAAAAAAAAACATTTGAAAACTGATAGAATCGGTTCTACTTTCGATACTGACCAACCTATTTTTAGCATTTGCTTTACTTCAGTGACAAGTTGTATATTCTAAAAAAGCATCCTTTTTACTTCTAAATTCCAACAGAAGTAGTAGGTAAAGCAACAGAAACATCGCAGCAAGGTTTAAACCAGTAACAACAAACAGACATTCTTCCAAAAGAAATAGACTTCTAAAAGCAAATACCATTAATTTACATATCAATTACCATATAAATACAACATTCTTGGTGATGAAGGTTCCCAATAGATTCCATTTGTAAAAAAATATGCTAATAACTTTACATTTTAAATAACGTAAAAGCCACTATATTAAAACGTAATGGCCGTGTCACGACATTACGTGTAATACCTACATATTTATAATATTTTTCAAAATACGTTTGCTTACGACAATAAATTACGAACATAATTATCACTGTATATAATTTGTAGTCATTTGAGGTGTCTTGCTAAAGAGGTTTGTTGTTTATCATTACCCTTTAAATGTTCTGTACCTACTTTATTTTTCCTTTGTCGTCTCTGTCTCATTTTTACGATGAGTCGTTATAATTGCATGATTAAACGAAATAACTAAGTCATAAATGTCTTAAATTAATATTTACACAAACCTTTTAAAGCATTATAATAAGTCTACATCGATTGAAAGTGGCCTTGAAACTAACCTTGAAAGATCGCGCGATCGGCCAAATATCCAGCAATATGGGGTTGGTGACATATCAATCCCAGTCTTATTACACTCGGATTACATGCACTTGTACTCGTACACGATACATACAGAAGAGTGATTATTCTTTAGTGAGCTTAGAACATAAAAGAGCTATGTAAAAGAGCTAGGCCGACCGAAGAGAGATAACGAAGAAACCGATAAAGTCACCGACATAGCAGATGTGGTAAGAACAACCAGGTACACCAGGTACAGACAATCCACCTGGAGGTATACGGATACTATCGCATATGAAGAACCGCGATATTTGATATCAGTTCAGAATTACAAACCTTGGCACACCCCCGGATGCGCAACATACCTTGGAGATTTAGGATTTCATTTGGAAAATGAGCATATCTCACTCATTACCGAAATTCATGCACCTACAATGAAGAAATAGGATAAAGTGGAAAATGGAGTACATTTTACGGTAATCTTCTGTGAAACTTCTTTACCTTAACCTTAACTTAATACCAGCAGACGAGCATACAGTCCACCTGATGGTAAGTGGATACTGTCGTCCATAGACATCCGCGATACATGCCAACATCAGTCCAGAATGACAAACGCTGGCACGCCCCCGGATGCGCTGCCCACCTTTGCAGATTAAGGAATGGAATGAAAAAATGGGGAGAGATAGGATGGGATGGGAATGGGCTCTGACATATCGATTATCGATCTACCTTATTCTGAACTAATTAATGTACCAACTCATGGATATACTGTTATTGTATACCTGTAGTTGGATAAAATTGATCTGTTGTTAGCATCGGATCGGTACCTCGTTCGTTCTCTACTTTTGGCCTCGCCCAATTGTATAGAAAACATTCATAACCGACTAACGAGTCTTCGTTTCATTGTTGCTAGTGATTATACTGAATGACCAGGTACGTACTAAATCAAGATTAATAGCTATATGTTCATGTTTATGTTTAAAATTACTGTATAGAAACCGAATTATTTATTATAATTATCGAATTATAATAGAAATTCATTCTGGACACTTCTGTTAATATAAATAAAAATGATTACTTTAAATTATAATAGATTATACTTAGAAAACTTTATGAGTGCATTAACTTCATTCACTAGTAAACGGATGTCATAACGCGTTGTAAATTATTATATAATACACCATAGTGTAAGAGATTATACCATACGATCAACTTGTGTCTCTCCTCTTCTGGATATATGTAGGTCTCTCCCAAAGCTCATCACCACACACGATCTTCCACTCTTATTATCCAGCCACTACGGTATCCATCACTATATCGATCTGCAACCTATATCGATCTGTATATATACATGGATCGATATAGATTGATTGATAAAACTCTTTAGATTGACACTAACTAACCAAAGACATTGTAGACAGAAAATCCACAAAAGGCGCTCTTATAGCTGTCGACAAAAAGTTAAACCTACCAAAACTACAGCGATATTTAAACAATTTAGCATAGGTGTATTCGTGGGATTATTACGACATCGCAATTAGCATACATATAGGTAGGTATGTAATTTATATTAATATTATAAATAGACCGTGAATTTGTATGTTAATACATATACAAATGTATACAAAGCTATTGGAGCGATTTTGGATTTATTTCACTTTCAGAAGGCTAAACTAACACAGATACAGGCTATGTTAGGATGGTTACCTGGGCGAAGCTGGGGAGTTTCCCTAGTTATTTTATTTCCCGCCTCAATCCTAGGAACAGAATTCCTTGTATTAGCTTCGGAGGTCAAAAGGTTAAGTTCGTACAGAAATGAACCAACAAATACATTGATCAGTGGCATTGTGACCGATTAAAAATATCTACCAAAAACAAATTACTATTGATTTAGTACTTTGCAATCATGGTGGATATTTCTCAACATGTATTAATTAGCAAAATAAGAAGCACACATCAGCACAAAGTACCAAAGGTCAGTGTTTTCCTTGTAACTCCTTACTTTTGTCTCATAAGTTATATGTTTTACTACTAAGTTGGTATGGTTGAAAATCGATTGCCATTTAATAGCAGGCTGTAGGAACGCAGTGGCCGCGTTCGGAGCCCACATTCCAATCGAACGTGCCACTTGCGTGACATTTGCATTGCGTACTTCGACTTTTGTGCAGTTGAAACCAAAAAGGAGATAAAGTTTTTAAAAATAAAAAGAAAAAAATAAAACATCACGCAATATAGAACAGTCAAAAGTTATACTCATATTATACTCCAGATTATTAATATTTAATTTTTTTCTTGAAAACGATATCATGGCAGACAGTCTACTTTTCTTGAAGTTTGAAAAAGGATTGGAAAGAGCACTTAATTAACAAATCGCTTTATCAAAAAAGTATAGTTTTCTCTAATACTTAATACTTTTTTCAAACAAAGAGGGCGCGTACAGAATTTTAGATCAGTTTTTCTACAAAGCCTAGACTTAAGGCTGGATAAATAGGCGATTCTAAGTCTTAGAATTAGTTATAAAATACGGTTTATATTTTATAGCATCTTATTCCGTCTGCATAGAGATTAGTTTCCAACGACACAATCTAAATCTAAGCAACAGTATGGTCTTAGAATCGTCTATTTATCCCGACCTTAAAGTATGTCCTTACGAAAACTGTGCGTGTATAATGTATTATACGTCGATAGTTTTAATATTTACGAGACAAACCAATTTTGTATACATAACATGCATGCCAAGAAGTGGTTGCGCAACTCATGCGCGAGCTAAAACTTGTCTACATAATATGCGCTTACGCACCGTGAAGAAAATTCCTATACTCCTACTGTAAAATCTACTTTAATCGCATAGTAATATGATTCAACGTTACTTGATATTAGAACACGTTATAGATAATTAAATTGTAGTCAGAGAAGCATCACTAAACACTTTAGTTGATTACTCATAATGCTATAATATTTTTTAAATAGATTTTGGTATTAGTTTAGAGAGATAAGCATTTATTTTTAAGGGCTTAGTTGTGTTTGCATGTTTCCCTTCATTCTCTTTGCATAATTGATAGTTGATACCTTAGGGGAACGGAGGGTAGTACCGTACAGCGGTCAATTCCGTACAGCAATGTTTAGTAGGAAGGAAGCAAGATAAATACGTTTGTTTTGGTCACACTCGTGAGTTTCGTGTAGAATCGCATCCCCGCAAGTTCTTGCGTCAGTCCGCGCAGTGACAGCGATGTGTATGGATGAAAAGTGATTTCGCGCTCGATGTTACACATTTTTAACATCAGAAAATAAGCCGTAAGTACATATTTTTACACAATTCTGCAGTGACTGTGTTGTATTTCATTTTTTAAGCATATTTAGCAGAAGATCGCAGCCGGTGTATAACTGTGTTGCATATTTTTCTATAACTATTTTGTCGTTGAAGTTCAAAATTCTGTTTCGGGTTATCCCGTACACTGTACGGTATTATCCGCTATAATTTGTCACACGTGCATGAAAAAAATTTCTTCGTTTCGTTCCGTTATGTCTTCTATAATCAAATTTTTGTGTGGCAATGAATTAATTTTGATTTTTTTGTATGTTTCAGATGGCACCAAGACAGAAATGTACTTGGTCGCCACGTAAAATGAAAATCGCTGTGAAGGCTGTACAAAGTGGGGCTAAATTGCGGCAAACGGCTACTTTATACAACATTCCTGTGATGACACTCTCTGATTATGTGAAGCAATCACGCAACTGTCGTACAGTATGTTTCAAGAGAATGGGAAGAAAACCAGTATTTACAACACAGCAAGAAAAGGAAATAAAAGAGCATATTCTGTGTCTTTCTAGGAAGTTTTACGGACTGACACCACATTCATTGAAGACTTTTGTATATGAATATGCAGAACAAAATCAAATAAAAAATCCTTTTAATAAAACTTCAAAAGAAGCTGGAAAAGACTGGCTATACGGTTTTCTCAAAAGAAATCCCGAAATATCTATAAGACGACCAGAAGCAACAAGTGTTAATAGGATCCGTGCTTCCAATTCCCAGGAAGTTAACTTATATTTTGACAACTTGAGCGCGTGCATGATGAAACACAAGTTTCCTCCACATCGAATCTTCAATGTGGATGAAACTGGAATAAATAGCGTTCATAGGCCTGAAAAGATTCTTGCGCAAAAAGGACTTAAACAAGTTGGAGCAGCAACGAGTTGGGAAAGGGGAATGAATATTACAATATGTTGTTGTGTGAGTGCTACAGGCCAGTACATCCCTCCCATGATAATATACCCACGTCAGCGTATGCAAATCCATCTAGAAAGGGGAGGTCCATATGGATGCATTTACAAATGCTCAAAGAGTGGGTGGATGAATGAAAACCTGTTTAAAGATTGGATGACCCATTTTAAGGAGCATACGGGAGCAACTCCTGAAAATGCCGTCTTATTGATTCTAGACAATCATAGCTGTCATATTTCACTCAACATCTACAACTACTGTCGTGAGAACGGCATCCATATGGTGACTTTGCCACCACATACATCCCATAGAACACAGCCACTAGATTTGACCGTGTTTGGGCCACTAAAATATGCGTTACACAAAGAGTGCCATACGTACATGAATATGAATAATTACGAAAAGCTCACTCCACTGGAACTCATTCCCCTTTTTACCAAAGCTTACCTCAGAATTGCCAATGTGGAGAAGGCAGTCAATAGCTTTAAAACTGTGGGTATCTGGCCATTAGATCCAAATGTGGTTGAACAACTTACCGAGGAAGGTAATAATGAGCCAGCAAATGAATATATATCTGTAGAAGAAGCAGTAAACGCAGAATCAGAGCCCCAAGGCATACTAATTAATGATACAGACAACACACAGCCTAGTAAATCAGGTTTGACTAACAGAATCCAACTTGAAGAAGACATCGAACAGGAGATTATCATAACTTCTGAGCCCACCGAAGAAGAAATCGAGATTAGTTCTAATATAATTGGAGAAAGTCCCAGTATCATTTCGCATTTATCGGCAGAAGAAAAAGGCAAAATCCAGTCAGAAACCAACCCGAAAGCACAAGGGATTCTCTCATCTCTTGAACCCTCTGAAGAAATCAAACGTGTTAAAAGAAAGATTTTGAAATCTCCTGAACCCTCTGTATCATTCTGTAATATATGTCCAATGCCGAATAAAAACAAAAATCAAGAAAAGAGCAAAGGGCAAGACAAGAGAAGTAAACAGCATTCAATAATTCTCACTTCCACTCCAATGAAGACACCCTTGGAAAATAAAGAGAAGAATAAGATGATAAATAAAGAAAGAGAAAATAACACAAAGAAACAATTAAAGGAACGCAAGAAAGCAATAATAGACTCTAAAAATCCAATTGAAGAGAGAATTAAAAAACAAACCAAGAAAAGAAGGAATTATTCAACTTCATCTTCTGAAGTTGATGAAAACATATTATGTGTTGATGATCATGATAACGATGGACGATTTTATGATGAAGGACAATCAGGAATTGATGAATTGTGCATAATATGTGGTGAATTTGGCAAAAATAATGAATTATGGTACAGATGTGTGTCATGCGGAAAGTGGGCACACGCTTTGTGCAGTGGTGAGGAATCCGCGGACAATTATTTGTGTGGATTTTGCCAATAATTTAATTATATAACTTTAATAAATGTTTAATTGATTAAAAAATATTCTTTTAAATTGCATAAAAATACTTCTAATCGTGCTTGTTGGAGGCTTAAGAGACTGTACGAAATTAGACGAATCACGTACGGAATTACACACAAGTGTCGAGTCATTCCGTTCTCCCATTTTTAAAAAAAAACTTAATTTTGACGGTTCTATGGTAACTCTGGTTCTCAATCTGCTGGGCTCATAAAATGTAACTAATTTAGGGTGACTTAGTATATAATACTTGGCTTTTTACACAACAGATTCGAACAAAATGACGCTTAAAGTTAGGTGTACGGTACTACCCTCCGTTCCCCTAATACCTTCTTGATAGTTGTTAACGTGGAATTATTATAATTATATCTAAACGTTAAAATAATACCAACTCAAAATCAAGTACATATTTAAATACCTATCTATTTAAATGAGTCCCGCCTCAGGTAAACCTAATTTAATAATAATAATGGGAATGTTTAATTTTAATAATGCATGGGTATTGCTAAGATGTTAAGATAGTACTAATGTATTTAGGTACATCAAACATAATTTAGTACCTACCGTCATATATCTTAATGTAGGTTACTAAGTAAAATAATTAATTTATATGAATTCACTGAGGGTGAAAATTTAAATTTTAAAATTAATTAATTTGTTTTTGTTCATTTTCTGCAGCAATCATTAATTAAACTGTAATATGCAATACAATGCAACCAGCAAGCTGGACATGGACATCATGCACATTGTTTATCAGCAATTAATACATTACATGTACCAGATTGCAGTAATTTTCGCAATCGAACGCCTCGATTCCGCCAATACAGGAATTCGCACGTCCCGTTACCGCTCGAAAGTGACAGCGAATCAGCGAATCACATCAAACATTTTCGTCGGTTATGGCGCGCAAACCGTTACGTGATACGTGATTGGTTGACGAATCTTAAACAAGACCATATCTTTTATTAGATGTTCTGATTGGATATAATTAAATATTAGAGCCAATGAATTCTTTCACAAAATTCACTGAACTCCATAATTAATATATATAAATTTTCATCGATACTTAAACTGGCTGCTGTCGAAGAAAAACAAATTCTAATTTAAAAAATGGAACTTTTTGCTTTTCAGAGGCCATTAAATTTCCAAAGCTGTCAGTTGTTTTTTTATTTCTAGCGGCAATTTGAAAATTGTTTGCGAAAAAATTAATTTAACAAGAGAACATTTTTGTTCAATGATTTTTTATGACTTTCGTTGCGGTTTAAACTAGAAACATAGTTATGAAAGACTTAAGTTAGCATTTAGTGATGAAGCCCCAGCCAGTACCACATCCAGTGAATTTTACCGTGGTCGTACCCACCTCAGTGACGATGTTAGAGAAGGGCGTCCTGCGACGGCGGTAACGGAGGAAAACATCAAAACTGTGCGGCTCATGATTGAAGCAGACAAACGAACGACATATCAGCAGATACGGGCATCATTAGGTATTAGTATGAGTCAAGTTCAAACTATTTCACACGATCACCTACGGGAAAGGAAGCTTTGTGCTAGATGGAACCCTCACAATTTGAACGAAGCTCAAAAACACTACCGCATGGAATAGGGTCTCCAAATGTTTAAAAAATTCGACAATGGCTAACTAAATGATATTTTTCATATAGTAGCAGGTGATGAAAGCTGGATCTACTGCTATAAACCTGACACTAAAAGTCAATATGCGCAGTGGGTCTTTCCTTTTGAAGAGTTTCCGACAAAAGAGAAGAAAGGGTGGACTACTGAAAAGAAGATGACAGATCGGGCCACTTTGATACTATAACTTTAGAAAATAAATGGACAGTAACTGCGGACTGTTATATGAACAGCTGCTTGCCTTCTATTTTGGAAAAAGTTAAAGAACGACACCCACAAAGCAGAATGATCCTCCATCACGACAATGCCCTAGCTCACTCCTCCAGATAAACGAAGCAATTTTTGAGTATTGTAAATCTATAGTTAATGGATCATCCGCTATAGAGTTCCGACCTTGTGCCCTGTGATTTTTATTTATTTCCTAAAATTAAGGATAAACTCAGAGGAATACCTTTTATGAATGCAGAAGAGGCAGTAGCGGCCTCCCAAACGGCTGTTGAAGCGGTGTCTGAAAAAGGGTGCGCTGAATGCTATGCCCAATGGTTTCAATAGATGAAAAGTGTATTGATAGTCGCGGAGAATACTTCGAAAATCAATAAAACTACTTCCATCTTTATATCTGATTTCATTAATGAGATTCTAAAAACTTTCAGTGTCTTCCTCGTATTTATGAAAAATTATGACTAAGCAAATAATAACTATATGTAATTTGAAATTTATAAGTACTCTCATTAATAATTTAACACACAATGGAGGCACCTTAATAAGCAAATTAATGAGCACCTAGGTATATTAATTATATTTTTTAGATCGTTCATTATCATCTAGTTACGTCAATTTCATGGCAACTCATATTAAATCAAGGCGTGCAGTAATTTTAGTATTGTATTACATTATGATTAGCCTTGAAGTGCATGGTAATTACGTATAATGCAATCAAATCTATACGGCAATTTATTGACATCAATTTTATTTTAATGTATTTTATAGAATATTCTTATAGATATTTGAATGTCAAGAATTACGAATTGAAAAAATGAATGCATTTAGTAATAAATATGTAAATAATTAATACATATAAACAAAAGAATTTCTCAAATTCAATCATCTTTGAGGTGGAGACAAAGGAAGTAGTTTTATCTACCTATTACATGCACGTGGTTGAAATGACACTATAGAATAATGACGTCATTGTTCTATATTACTCTTTAACTCGTGATTTTAAATTCTATATTTCGGTAATTTTTCAAGATATTCTGATTTCAGGAATTGATTTCTAAAATCCTAAAGTATTTAATTGTATATTTCTTAAAATTTGTACATATATTTTTTAATAGTCTAGTAGGTACTCTATTAGAATGGTAATAATATAGGGGTATTTATTCTCGACTCTCATTCGTCGGGTCTGGAGTTTAAATCCTCGGCCCACATCACTGAGTTCCAACTTAAGTACGGATTTAAAAAAAGATCACTGGCTCGACAGTGAAGGAAAACATCGTGAAGATACCTGCGTCTATTCACCAATCCGCACTAAGCTAGTTTACGGCCCGAAACCTAGTAATTTATTACATTAGGGGAGGCCTGTGGCAGTGGAACGGAAGGCTAACATTATGATTATCACTCTATTAGTAGTATTTTTGACAAACATAGTCGATTTAACATACGAGTACTACACTCCACTAGCAAAGGCGTGCCGACAAATCCGCTACATTGATTGCCCGCACCGTTGACATGTCGAACAGTTACATATTACTAGTTGGTATAAGTATACGCTACGCAGTTTTGTTTTGTGGAACGTAACTTATACATTGATTGAGTCTGTAAAATTACTTACATTACAACTACCATACTTACATCTACTTACTTACAACATTGATATTGATATATCTATATAAATTGACAGTATGTCGAATTTTAGAATGAAGATACGGAATTCTCTTACTGATTCTGATTTCTAATTCATTACATTACCGTTACATTATTTCACGAACTTACTTGTCCAATCATAAATTAAATTATATTTGTAATTACTTTTAATTTATAAGTTTTAGCGCATGCGCGCATGCTGAGCATACTTCTAAGTGATGTACCATGTAAAATATTGTTACTTATATCTGTTCGCTCAAGTAGTGTGTGTACATTGTTGGCGTGCCTTATACATAAATAAGTAACAGTACTATAAACTCTAATCAGCCCTTTTGTCAGATGTATCACATGAATGAATGACCTTAAAACGGCACGCTGCGCGCTCGCCAAGCGTGTTGGCGGTTCACTCTTTTAGATATGGTGTAGTTCCTCAAGGCTTGAGGTAGCGGCTATCCCTTAGTCGCCTTTCACGAACACCCGCGGGAACAGATGGACTAATGCTATTCTAAAGCCGGCCGACACCACACGGCCATAAGCAGATAAAAAAACAATTTCTGTTTATTTGTTAGAACTAACCTCTGGAACTGATTCGCTTTCGTTATGGATTTTAATAATGTAGGATATTTCTTTCGGAGATTTTGAAACGTATATTTTATCGGGTTCAGTTGTTGCAAAAGTGTAGCGGTATTTGTAAGACTAATATTAAGCGATTCTTGATTAAACCTTCAGTAGGAATTTGGCCAACCGAGATTTGCACGATTACAAACTTTTATGCGTTCGTAAACGAGTCACTGCGGCGATTTAAAAGTTCATATTCGTTGTTCTAACTGATTCAATAGGTTTGTACTACAACGTTATATTTGCGGTTAGCGCTAGCTACCAGTTTATTGTATAAGTTAAAAATGAACTGCAATGGAGTTCGTATTTGTGTGAACGCTCGATTGACCGATACTTTACAGATATTTTTTATTCTCTTATTTGTTCTTTGTATTTTACGCTTACGGGCGTGAATAATGTTGGTTATTTCTGAATCTAATTTGTGACCTAGGTGACTAGGAAGAGCGGTGATAGCCTAGGGGTGTCTATTCTTATGAGGAGGTCGTTCAAACTGTCTATCACCTATCACCACTGTATTCAAGCTGTATCACCGAATTTTTATTCAAGTACGATTATTTTTAAATTGTCAATATCTTGGCGGTAATGAAAAACATCGTGGAAGTAACCCACATTACTAAGAATTAAAAAAAAACGCACTGGGCCCGCGTAGTGTATTGTTGTCTGAATCTCCCTCACGATTCCCAAGCCTTTACTCTACATTAGGACGTTATACGTTGATATTGAATTTGTAGTCACGTCATGTTGTCCCATTTGAGTTCATGTTAACGTTAATAAATAATTAACAAAAGAAGTAATTATAAATGGTATAACATATAAAAGCAAGCCTTGAGAGAGACCTATCTATATCCAGCAGTGGAAAGACATAGGCTGATGGTAAAAATGGTAAAGTTAAATAACACGAATAAATCGAAAAAGACGGTAGTGAGTGATTGTAACTTCGATAAATCATAAAACTTAAATAAATCATAAATTATATTACGACGTAATCGAAGATTATGATGACTGTATAGGGAAGCGGAAGACGTTCGAGATATCAAAATGATTACGAGGAATGATTGGTCAGCCATTCATCCATAAACTTCTCACAGTTTTGTTTTTGATATAATGTTTCTATCTGCAACATAAAAAGCATTTTTTTGTAATGACGATAAAAAGCAATGACGTCAACTGGCAAAAATTTTAATCCAGCAACAAAAAGTAAAGCACCAAATCCTCTATGATTGGTATGCGCATTTAGCTATGAATTTTAATAGGTAGGTAGAATGTAGGGAGAGTGTGCACGCTGCATTCCCACAGCCGCTTGGTTCACTCGACTGGCCACGTAACTCTTCTCTCACAGAAGACGCATTTTCTGCATTTCGTACTTTAACGCATTTCCCCAATGTACATACGTATTTCGGTAGTGAGTGAGATATGCTAGAGCCCATTCCCATCCCATTCTATCAATCCTCATTTTCCCAACACTTTCTCCCAATCCATTCCTTAATCCGCAAAGGTACGCAGCGCATCCGGGATCGTACCAACGTTTGTCATTCCGGACTGAAGTTGACATGTATCGCGGATGTCCATGGACGACAGTATCCACTTACTATCAGGTGGACTGTATGCTGATCTACCGCCTTTTTTCTAGAAAAAAAAAATGTGCAAGAACGTACTCAGAAACATATGAGAGTAAAAAAGTAAATTTAGCAACTTCTTTAGCTTTTAATACAACAATTTCGACAGGTGGCGCCTTAATTTCTCACAGCGATAATCTCACCGTGCCACTAATTTCAATAGCACCTAACAATATGAGTTATAATGTACACACGGCGATTTCAATGCGGCGAAATGACTATATAGTGGCAGTAAACAAGTAAAACACCACAGACTCGCTATGGCTCCTCGCGTGTCCGCCGCGGACGAACTATACGTGTCACCGCGTCTCGGCTGTCCCAAACCAAAACTTAGCAAATGCTCAATTTTATTTCACTTGCCGACGTATCAGGGCAAGTCGTTGCAAGTTGTGACGATACGCTGACGGAATAATCGCTGTCTCGTTCAGTTACTCGACGTCATTAAGACGGAATCGTCGCGCGTCGCGAGTCTCGATCGTGTGATGGCGCCTAAAACCGTACTACTAGCGTATGTTATACCCTCGTAACACAGGAAATGGCATTCGTTCATTAGCAAAAGAGATCAAACCAACATTTCAATTGGTGCATTGCTCGTGAAATCGAATCGGCACAATGAGAGTTATTATGTTGCTAACTGGCCATTGTTTTTGCGTTTTCGTTACACTCCAGCTGCAGCGTGCATACGGGTGATTAGCGCGGCGCTGCCAAGTTACTCATGCAACACTCACTTTTCAAATTAAAAGCAGTCTTTATCTTCATATTGTATACTACGTAACATTTATATGCTTATTCGCATAGAACTCAAAAACACCACACTCGATGCCTTACCATTTTGTCCCTTTTCCGAGCTGCTAGATGGATAGAATGCATCTAATACAATGGAATGAAGGAAATGGAATAGAATGGTATTCGTATAAGATTGGATAATAATGATGGGAAGGATAGAAAATAGAAAGTATTATGCAAGCCGGCTATTACAGATCTCTAAAAACAAACGCAGTCTTCATCTCATGGTAAGTATACCAAAATCATCGATTGAGATTAAGTCAAAGAAATTTCAAGGATATGATCAAGAGTTCGAAATACAGGACGCAATTTCTTGGATTCTATCTTCAATTTCTTGTCTTGAAAAGTATTACAATCAATTTCTAAGATGTTTCTCAGGTCCTGACCGCTTTTAGCTGCGTATTATTTTAGTTTCGTACAGTTCTCGTGTCTGCGGCGTTATCTGTATGCACTTACGTACGTGTACATATGTACAATTATATGATTATTTTATACAAAACAAAGCTGTTAATGAATAATAATATTAGCATCGTCACGTCTCGCCCGTCTCGCGTGCGCATCTGCGCACAAAAAGCGCGTCCTTGGCCTATACTAAACATACGGTTTTGTTACGTCTTCAATATGCATACGAGACATTATCACTGTAATTATTGTAAAAAAATAATTCCATTTCAGTTCAGTAGAGGGGAGTAATCTTGATACACTACTCTTACTTCATCTCGTCCTAGCTCAATCGTCGTAAAACGTAACTAAATCTATGAAACCTCATCAACGACGCTATAATCTAAAGGCGATAACAAAATCGCAGCCCCCTATGTATCACGTCATCATAGAAAGTGATATTAAATCTTTGTTATTAGTCATTCACCAACCCTGTATTCAATTTATAATCCCTTCTTAGGCTTCTTTACGCTTTTAGTGTTTCATATCTAGAACCCTTCACCTGATTTAAATTCAATTTTAATTAAATTTTACTATAAGTTTTGTTAGTCGTAGTCATCCGTTCCGATTCCTAACCAGATATATCTTTTGTATTCCCTACCTTCTCTCCTAACCGTGGTCAATAGGTGTCTCAACCTTATCATTCAAGGAAAAATTTAAGGCAGATGGAGGCCTGGTAGACGCAAAAGATCTTAACTAAAAATCTTACTGGAACTGGTACTGCAAAATTATACTCTAGTACCAACCATCTGGTACCGACCAGATATTTGTTCTGAGCAGCTGTGTCAAAATTGATATCACCCTCCGTTCGGAGACGCACTGAAAAGACAAACACTAATTTTGAATTCATATTTTCTAAGAATATGTAAAAAATAAAGTTACCTAATATCCGGGTACAATCGCAATCTAAATATTGTTACTTAGACTACAAAATATTTAAAAATAGATGCAGTTTTTCGTTTAGTTGTATTTTTAGACCAAAAATGTTATTCTAACACAATTTATACATATATTTCTTGTTCTAAACTAAAGTGTATTGACCGTTGCTGGCAGCCGACCGCCCCGCGTGGGACTTTACGAACAACCACGTTATTTCCTACATCCCTTCACCTCCTCGGTGCAAATATTTAAAGCCTATTTTCTATCATTGAGACTGCATAAATAAATTTGTGATCACTACAATAGTGGATCGCACGCGTGTTGAATCACGTTTTAAGTAAACTAGTGCAGTGTAACTGTGGCTTGGGATTGTCAGTAAAAGGTTTATCGTGTCTTTCTATGGCTTTGTTCGGCGCTGCATCACATTTTTTTACAGTTGATCTACGGATAGTGCAGACATACGACCTTATAAAAAATGAGATCTATTCATTGATATGAAATTCCCAATAAATTAATTACTATCAAAGATCTGCCAACGTTATTATACGACCTCAATCTAGTTGGCTATTGACTCATCCTTTACCATAATGATTGGTTAACAAGGCGCTTAAAAATTTATTGAAGACACAGTTTGTTGTTAGAACAAATTAGATTTAGTTTGGCAAGTAATAATCCATACAATATTATAAATACAAAATGAGAATCAACTTTATATCACTTCTCAGATGAGGTTAATTACACATTCTTACAACTTTATAAATATGTATAATCAAAATAAATTAATAAAAATAAATTATAATCAAATTTATTAATAAATTACTTTGTAGCAATTTTCAGATGAGGTCAACAAATAATTAAGTGAACTAATGTACACTTAGCTTTCTATGTATTAATACATGTAATTCTATGTATTAATTTCTATGTAAGGCACAATTAGCACATAAATTGGACGTACCTTAAAAAAGTCGACGATAAGAATTTGTTAAACAATAAATATACCTTCAAATCCACGTGTAATCTATTTGGCGTTAAAACTGGAATTATTTAAATGCCTCAGATTTTTCACTATGACTACAGGAATAATCTTTCCATAGATACAGACAGCTACGTGCATATGGAGATAAATAATACAACTAGAAACATAATAGTAATATTCATCATTGTGTAAATGACAAAGAAGATACAAAATATACACGTACTTAACACAACGTTGAATAGACACAATTGGCGGCCTTATCGATAAACATATTTCTTTCCTCTTATTCCGAAGTTTTAAATGTAATTTTCAGATAGTTTCGTTACAATTTATTAAAAGGTATATTAACTGTTTTATGTTTTTATACTTGTAAGTATAAATAAAATAAGAAGTATAGCTGTACGTCTCAGAAACACCAGTTCAAAGCCATTTTACCATATCAATAATTGACCAATCAAGCGCAGCATGTCCCAATAAGATCGGAACAATTGAAAGACAAAGATCATGTAGCTTGAAATGTTGTGACGCAATGAACAGTATTAAAGTAGATATCATTGAATCTGTTCGATGCAACGAAATTAATGAAATGATTAAATTATACTAGTCCCTAATATGTAGGAGCTAATCACAACATTCCATACAAAAGAGTTCAACGCGCTGTCCAAACATGTTAGCCGCGTGTGACTGATTTTCTACTTCATTATCTTCATTATTATTTATGTTTACACGCAATACTAAGTTGGAATTTTTTACCGCCTTACGTAAGCCAAATGATGAGCTCATGTACAATTACCTACTTAACGATATGGTTGATCGTAGTTTAGCCTACAAATATATAACTTTTAATAGAGTATGTACTCGTATGCAATATAAAGACA
Source organism: Sesia apiformis (assembly GCA_914767545.1). Taxonomy (NCBI): domain Eukaryota; kingdom Metazoa; phylum Arthropoda; class Insecta; order Lepidoptera; family Sesiidae; genus Sesia; species Sesia apiformis. The sequence continues at coordinate 7,610,565 of OU611968.1, forward strand.
TTTAAGAACACCTAAAAAAGAATCAATGCGAATAAACTGATGTTAGAAAGTGATTAGATTTTTATATAAAAAATATGGTAGACGAGCAGACAGTCTATCTGATGGTCAGTGGTTATTCCCATAGACATCTGCATAATATGTCTACTACCACCAAGAATAACCAATATTGGCATATCCGCGGATGCCGCAACCTACCTTCGATTATAAATAGAGGAACTATGCAATTTAAGGAGCATCTAAAGGAATTTGAAGGGTTTAATAAGGCAAAGTGAAGATACATAAGTAATGTTGGCATCGGCAACATTTCTAACAGGTTTGACTGCCGCGACGAGTTCTCTAAGCGACGTAACCGCAGCCCGGTCGCGATGATCAAATCATGACGACCAACGATTGTAATTTTTATCTTCTAACCGGAGATAGAGTTAAAATAATACACTATATAGTAATACAGAAACTTAATATAAGAAGAATTATAAGAACTGGATGGAAATAAAAAGAAGTATGCAAATAGGAAAAATATGAAAAGATCTTGCTAGGATTAATTAAATATAACACGGGTATTTTTCTACATATGTAAGAAACTGTTAATGTTCATTTTATGAAGAAATTAATGATTCTAAGGAAGGCGGAATCCACCAATAATACAATTAGATTAAAAATAAACATTTAAAATTTAGCTTGACAAGTTACAACGGATATGCTTCAGCGACAGAAAACTATTAGAGCCACAAAATATTAAGAGATAAAAAAAATATTAAATGAGCTGCAAATTTAAAGGTGGGTTCTCTGTTAGTTTCTAGTTTCTCTGTTGCCAATAAAGATGTAGGAGTCCCGCGAACGTCGACTGTTAACATTCTTAGTAATGTTGATTTCAGTTATTCAAAATTAGTTTATTTTGCCTGATCATGATTCGTTGCCTATTTAGTAGTTTTTTGCTGTTCGTTTAAATACAAGCAATACAAAATAACTTAGTAAAATTTGTAAACAAGATTGAGATGAGAGACTACACCTAACGCTAGTAGAACAGTTTAATATATTTTAAATAATTTCAATTTTGTAGTCTATTGTAAATGGATAATAAGGATTTAAACACAATTTTGGACTTACGGAAAAACGGCCAATGAAATGAACTCGAAACGGACGATGACCATAGATGATTAACTAGACGAATCGAAACTATATGGCAAACTCGTGTAAAAATTAAACCAGCGGGTTCTGCCTATAGGCATATCATGTATTTATTATACTAAGGAAAATATTTGATGGCAATATATTTATACTAAACCATTTTACCACTGTAAGTAACTTACACCTATTATTTTATTATTCTTTGCAAGTTATACGACCTCCAATAACCAATGGCCTTTGACTTGGTAATACTACACGTCTAGATAAAACTGCTCGGCGGTGTCTAATTACCAACGTTATAAACTTTATACATATCGAGTACGCTTTAAATAAATAACGCTTTATATGTAAGCAAATAAAAGCTTTCCTATGCTAATGGTATTATCGTGTAGAACTTGAAAACCAATATTGATGGTCAAAATTTTTAATGTTAAAGCGTGAGAGGGTTTGTAAATAAAAACTCAGGACTTTGAAAATGGCAGCCAATTTGGAATGATCTTATTTTTTTTATTGTTTAATCTGCTAAATAAGAGCTAATGCGCCTTGTCCATGCTAAAAACTATATACTAAAATCGTTGTTGACTAAAGCGTTTCATCAAATTTCGAATTTGGATAGATTGATTGATTGGACGGATTGATTGTGTAAATAATATAATGGTCGCCAATTTGATCAAAAGCACTAAAAGTAGTTTAATAATAAATTCTAGCACGAATGTTGAAGATGTTGACCATTTCTAGTCACCTACAAGTTATTTTATTAAATAACCAGTTTTATTAAGTTAAGTAAGTAATCACACCTCGGCCAGACGAATGATGATAATTTCAATAGGCTGACACTTAGGTACATCGTCACGCAAACGTGTCTCTTCACAAATCTATTTTAGTAAAGATCGCATGCAAAGAAAAGTGTACGCGTTAAATTACACAATGAAGTACTAGTCATTTTTATTAACATTATACAACTAACTGTTACCTCTGGCGGAGCAGCGAACTTCAGATTGGCGAGAGATCCGTGTGACCGACTTCTGTGCTCTTGCCGGATGCTATACGAGAACGCGCGCTCGTTCAAATGACCTTTTTTCCTGTATATTCCACCCGCGTCTTCCACTGCTTCTAGGCCAGTCATGCTCTGAGCTGCCTTCATTGCACTTGGTGGAGGTTTCGAACGCCGGGGGTCTACTGTAGCGTATTGCAAACGACCTCTACCGTGTGGTGGTGGCACGGAGGGGAACGGGCCGGGAGCCAAAGTGGCCGGTACTCGACCTCTGTGAGCTAGCGTGGCCGCTCGCGCGTGAGGCAACGTAGCAGCTGGGTGTGCCACCAGGACCATAGGATGGGGTGCTGCCGCCCACGCCGGGGGCGCTCGACCTAACGACCTCCCGTTCATTACTGGCGCTGGACCCGGCATAGTCGCATACAACTCGTCCGCTGAAGCAGACGACTTCTTTTTAGTTTTCTTGGCGGTTGATTTCTTTTTGGGCTCCTCGGGCGGAGGCGGGGGAGGTGGCACCGATGCTGGTCTCGTGATCTGGCGAGGTCGGGGCGCGCGGGTCGGGTGCGGGATGTCGTCGCTTGTGTCATCCCGCTCCACTTCACCGACCCACACCTTATGGTTCTCATCCCCGTCGAACACTTCAAGCTCCTCCTCGGGATCCGGAGGCAGTTGAGGAGGCGAACGTTCCGCCTCTAAACGTTTCGCATATGAACTGTCGGCGTACGCATGGAAACAACACCGAACTAGCGCATTAGCGGCCGCTTCGCGACGACAAATGAAGGCGTGACATTCTAACACCTTTATTCCCTGCGTGCGACGGAGGACCGCTGCGAATAATGGGGGGCGTCGGGGTGCCGGCGCCCGAGCGAACGGGGAGTCGAGAGGTAGAAACCTCGCCGCGCCCTCGACGGTGACTCGGCGCACCGCCGCGCAATAATGCAAACTTGATATCGGGAAAAACCTCGCTACCCTCGAACCGCCCTCGTCCACATTTTCCAATAGAATTCCATTCGACCAGACAGAAAGCCACGAGTCTATGCCGCCAGTGGTCGCTCCTTTTTCCGGATACAACTCACGTAAAGGTTCCTGGATGCCTTGCAAGCCGTCCTTGCTCTGTTGTGGCACTGCAGAGCCGAGATAGAGCACACGGCACCGACAGATCGGCGTCGACTCCATTTCGAAACTTCACTATCACACCATGACACTGAATCACTTGAAAAACACTGTAGTTGACACGTTTTATTTGTTCACTAGGTTCGCATAAAAAGGTACGTGCGGTGGCCGCGAGACGGGCGCGGGGTCTGAGTGAGCGGAATTCAAGATGGCCGATATGTAGACGGAGTGGGGCGGGTGCGCGCGCGGGCGCGGGGTGCGACTGCTATACCTGCGCTTACGCACCTGTGAAGATGCCTCAGCGAGGGGTCCCTACCTATACTCGTAAGTCGAGCGGGCCGCACCGATGAACCGGCATTGTGTCAATGGTTCGTTGCGAATTCGGCCGCATTTCTCTCAGCCGACGTGACGGAATGTTGGGAGTTTTGTCTTGCTGCAGTTAAATCTGAAGGTCGATCTACCGATGGCAGATTATTTTCTCTTGCATACCAATATTTAATCAATGTCAACAAGATAATCGATTTCAAACTTAGAGGGCCGACAAGGTTGACATAAATTAAGCGTTTCATGTGTTACTGGTTTGGCAATGGCATTTAAGGTATTTGTCGCCATTAAGCGTTAATTATAAGTAAGTTTTTAAAAGAAGATCAAGCAATATACATTAAATCATTAGCTATTAAAGCAGAATATCTACAATAATATAATAGAGAGTGCGAATTTTGGGAGTTTGTGTGTATGTGAAGGGTAATCTCCAGAACCACTTTGAAAAATTCTTTCACCATTAGAAAGGTACATTATTCCAGATGGACATAGGCCAATATTGAAATTTTGAAAAAAAAAAACTTATAAACCGAAGCGAAGCGAAGGCGGGTCGCTAGTGTACTATAATGGTACTTTCAGTATTGTACTTGATTTTAGCAGATATTTATTATACGTAGTCGAGAAATAAAACAAAAATCTGGAATGTGTATCCACTAATCCGCATAGGGGCGCATGGTGGATTGTAGCCGAAACCCCTCAGTGATTCACTAGGGGAGGCATGTGGCCTGCAGTGGAACTTTATAGGCTGATATCAGTACTATTTTAATATCAAAAAGACAACCTCTAAAAGGCCATGATACATTTTTATAAATATACATAGATAAAAAATCTCAACATGGGTAAAATAAAAGAATATTATTAATAAAATTACATACTTTATTTTAATACACTTAACCAATAATATTTACAATTAGCATTATTACAAATTCAGTCCTACCGCTGTGAATGTTTCAAAATATTATTGTACATAATAAATTACAAAATGTAACTGTAATACAACTGATAAATCTGTAGTGAATATTAAGGTGCTCTCCCACATCAATACTGCTTTTCAACATTAAATATTTTTCAACAAGAAATGTTTGGAAACGTTTCTCAGCATTACATAAATATTTGTATTTTGTTTTTTAAATTCAGGTTCAATAAACATTAAATGTAAAATGTAAAGATATGTTAACGATTTAAATTTGAAATGTTCCTGAATTTTATAACTACCAACGTTTCAACAACATTTTACAATGTTTGGTGATTTCTGCGTGACAAGTTAACTGTTTAACTTCATTTTTCTATTTCTTTTACATTCCGTTTATTTGCAAATACATATGTGTAATATTTAATGGTCTTATTTATTTTTATGTCTCTTGTGTTTCTCTGTTTGCACATAAGTTGACTGGTAGGAAATTCAATAAAGAATGAAGTTTGACTTTTGTACATTTTGTATGTGCAAAAACGTAAGATTAAATAAATAAAAAAATATAGTCTACCCACTACCATTTCAGTGTCGGTAGTTGCAAAAGAAAAGCGAAAACTCGTGTGGTGGCGTGCTTTGAGAGAGGCCTATATTCAGAAAGAGATTCAGAATTCAGAAATTTCTGAATTCAGAATTCAGAACGAGAAGCTGATGACATCCTATGATTTCAAAATATTGCCCAGAGTCGTTTATAAACAGTGAAGAACAAATGTTTAAAAACATTAAGAAATATCAAATGATCCCCAATCACCTTCATACAGTAGAAGCACCTTTACGCGAACAATATTTTACGTATATGTATTGTCTGTCGTATTGCATTGGTAATTACGTAATATACGCACACCAAATATCACTTGGCAAGCTAAGATACATTGAGTTACAAGTTTTAAGGCATTTTTAAAGTAACATATCACTTTAGAACTATTTTAATAAAAGTCACAGAAATTAACGTCATAGAAACAAACAGTATTAAAATTATCGACTGTCTAATTTCAAATTGGGTCAAATGATTTGACGTTTGATGATTGGAATACATATGTTTGCCTTTGGTGTTCAAGTGTTAAACAATCAACCCGGCGACCATGGTTGTTGTAGCCGGCCGAAACGTGAAGTAAAATAAAATACGAAAACAAGCGTTTGGGACCCGTTTAATATTTATTTTATTTAATAAATGTGAACGTCGTAGAAACAGTATTAAAATGATCGACTAACAAATTAAGTCAATTTAGTCGCGGAAAACACGCGTTTGGGATCAGTGTAATATTGTTTAATCTTATTTAATGAATGTGAAGGAATGCGTGACCCTTAATTGATTAGAGGGTTACCAATTATACAAAACTTTTATCGAGAACAGTCTATAACGTCCCACTGCACCCACTGTCCAGTATAGTTAGGCCGTCAAGAGATTACCGATTTAACAGATCATGAACAGTTGGTTGCGATAACTATGAAGTGGCGTACAAATTATAACAAAAATATTTTCATCGTTAATATGCGCTCTCAAAACAGATTTCACGAAAATGACAGAGTTAGGCAATTTAACACTGTTTGGTGTTATTGTTTGGAGCCCTAAATATTCTTAATTTACTAATTACCAATTCACCAACCCTAATTTACCAATTCGATTACTTTTGTGTGATTTGATTAAGTCTGATATTAAGCTGTGACAGAATCAGTGAGGTAATTTACAATTAAGATCTGTAATAAAGATTTTTAAAAATTGTATACCGTTTAAGTCATTGCATTTTCTAAATATTAGCGGTAAAATATGATATCACTGGCCTAACTATCGCCACCCCAACCTGCACTAGCGCCACCATTTTGACTCCAAAACAGTCAGTCGATCAGTCGTCCGTCGTTGGTACTCGACGTACTCGTGCGCACAGACTACATTCCCCCAGTATTCTTCTGTTTGTTGTTCCTGCTTGTTACGAGTACATACTGCTTGTTACGAATACATGTTATGGAAAGATTTTATATAATACTCTAAAGAAAAGTAGTTACAAAAACAAAAAAAAATAATTTTGGATAACTATGACTGCGATATTAGGATTGATTCCATAATTGACAATGAAATTCAACAAGTAACTGATAGCGACGATGATAACAGTAGTTCACGTGATTCTGATTCAGAATAGTGTAAAATACTCAATAATATATATTTAAACCAGAATGATTTTTTTTATAATTTCCGTATTCTATATTCTATCACATCAACGAAAGTATTAGCATAATCTGTTAATAAAGGTATTGAATGCTATTGCTACGATTCTCTATAGTCACATCACTAGTTAAATTAATCTGACATATGTCAAATCGGTAATCTTTCGACGGCCTAACTTTAGCGGGCCACAATTCACTATGCGGGGTCAATGCGGTTTAGTGGATATAAAAATGTCCCAGATATTTTTTTATTCTTCGATATGTGGATTTACTTACAATGTTTTCCTTCACTGTTAAGCTAATGATAATTGAAAACGCTGTACTCATAACTATAATATTATCCTAAAATAAAATGAAATACAGCAAGAAATACTAAATGAGCAGCAAATACTAATGAGCAGCAATCTGAGCAAACTGAATTATTGTCAGCAGAGAACCCAACCTACGATACCTATGCCATCTTTAAATTTTCAGTTGCTCATTTCATTATTTTTCGAAAATAAATAACAAGTTATGTTGGAGCTGTGCATAGAAGATGGGTAAGATGAAAAAAATGTTAACAAAAAATATTTTAAATGATATTTTTCTGAAATCAAAATCATTTTTCTGTAATATCTATATTATTAATGTGTCAAAATTAAAAATAGTAATTTATTCTAGTATTTTGGCTTCTTATAACCTTGCTCGTCGACCTGCGGCTGTTTCCGTTTCTGTATTATATTCTGGATCTGTAAAGAATTTATTATTATTATTATATATTTTTTTATAGAAAAAAGGCGGCAGACTAGCATACAGTCCACCTGATGGTATGTGGATATTGTGGTCCATAGACATCCGCGATACTTGCCAACATCAGTCCACAATGACAAGCGCTGCCTACTTTGCAGATTAAGGAATGGATTGGGAAAATGGGGAGGGATAGGATGGGAGGGTTCTGGCATACCTCACTCACTACCGAAACACATACGCACATTGGGGAAATACGATAAGGTAGGAAATGCAGTACATTTCAAAGTAGTGTAAAAATAAATTATATTATAAATAAATTTAGTCGGACAAATAAAACACGGCACGAAAAAGGGTGGCAAATTTACAAAAATCATGGGGTGTTAATAGTCATTTTAATCAGAAAAACGTTCTTAATACTTTATATTTTCTATTCTAAAATTATATTTTATTTAAATTAAGAAAAAAGTGATATCATCGCTATCAATTTCACTTCCATCAGTATCCACTTACCATCAGATGGACCTCGTTTGTCGCCTTTTCTCCATAAAAATCGTTACTTTCACTTATTGACCAATTACGAGAGGGAGTGTTTCTAAATTGACTAACTGACTGGGATGATTTCAGTGGACGTCACGTCCCACATCTTTTTGATCTCATTTCCTTCTCTTCTTGGTTTCGGCTTTCACGAGGCCTCCGTTATGCGGAATGGTGGATGGTCGGTTGATGAACTAGAAACACCCTAGATTGCGCCCGTTCCATCAACACGATGTCAGGCTTATTCGCTAGAATAGTCCTGTCTGTGATGATGAGCCGGTCCCAGTAGAGCTTTGCGCGGTCGTTTCCGAGCACCGGCTCCTGTGTGTAACTATAGTAAGGCAACCTCTGTTCTAAGAGAGCGTATTTCAGAGCGAGCTCTTGGTGGAGAATTCTGGGCGCTCGGTTGTCTGTGCAAGTGCTCAGTGTTGGAAAGAGCCGAACAACCGGAAGTGATATGTCTGAGTGACTCGCCGGGATAGCCGGACGCCCAACATACATCTTCGGTGCTACTTTCAGTAGTTCCCCGTCTTGATCACCTGATCCTGTATTGCAAACTGTATTGCAGAAGACAGACCCCACGGTTTCGGCAAAGACCACCGAAGAGCAGCCTGTGCACAGAGGCTTGTATGTCCAGGTGGGCTCATATAGAGCCTTGAAAACCCTCCGTGCAGCTCTTTCTCCTTCATACGGCCTCTCGATCCGACGTGCTAGGTACCACCGGATCTTGCCACTAAGTCCTTTGTCACTCGCCACAAATTCACCACAAATCCCATCATCCGAAGTATTATTAATACATAGTTATTATTATTTTCGTAGATTAAAGATTATTGTGACATTATATGTATCTTGTATAGCCTCACGTAGGCAATACGCTGACCATTGATTTTTAGATGAGTGTTATTTTGTGTCCCTAGAATGTTGTCCTGTTGTTCTGTTTTTCCTTTTATTATTTTTGTTAATTGCATGATATTTGATTTTTCTTATATTAATTTCGTATGTCCACAGGGCGGGACATAGCCGAACATATTTTTTGTATTAATTGCACCTTCTGTACCTACCTATGATCCACGAATAAATGAATCTGAATCTGAGTAATGTTGTAAATACAATCTTTCCATATGTACTCTAGCTGGTAAGCCTAATTTAAATAGATAGAGACAGAAATTTCATACCTGTTGCCACTCTCTATCCAGTTCAGCCTTTTCACTCTTGTCCTTAGTTTTCCTCGTCTTGCGGCCATCTTGAGTCTTGACGCCATATTGGAACGCCGCTTTCGGCAATGCCTCCTTACTATTCATGTACGCTGAATACTCCTCTTGAGTGTCGAAATCCCATCGACCTGAGGGATTGTTATTTTAAAGTAAAAAATATATATCAACGATAGAAAAAAAATTATGGAAGTCGTCCCAACCCACAACCATAAAATCAAGGTTAAGATTTTATTTTTAGAGTGTGTTATGTATGGTCTTTAAACGTAAAGTTCCAATTTGTTTTTTTTTTCGGAGAAAATAAATAAGGTAAATAAATGTTCACAGTTAATGATTTCGTAATTATTTGTGTAATCCTCTATTGACTGCAAATTGTTAAAGTACAGTGTTAATGTATACAATTATTTGTATACTATTTTATAATTTTGTGTAGAAAGAAGAAAACAAAAAGACAACAACAAAAAGAATTTTGACAACAAAAAGAAATATTCAATATTATATGTGGTTTTGATCCTGGCCTCCTCAATTAAGTACTTAATTTATAAATACATATTAAGGCTCAACCTATGAAATTGCCGTTTGTTCATAGAGGGCACTTTGAAATTAGTTTTGTGATTGACTTGGAATTCCAAATTCAAATTTATTATAATTTAAATCTATGACATTCTTTTTCAAAATCAGTTATTCATTTGATTTTCCGTCAAACGACATTTTGTTTAGATATCGTTGTGTTTGCGACTATAAGTGTTTATTATCTATCACTCACCGATAGGCCCCTTCTTATTGCCGGCATCCATCTTGGTATAATCAACCTCGTCATCGGAGTCATCGATGGCGTCATCCATTTCGCGAAGGCCCGGGTAACACTCGGCGTAGCCTTCGGGTTCGGCCGCCAACCTCGATAGTAAAGCAGCAGAACGTTTATCACGCTCCTCGTTGTTTGTTTGTTGCCTCCTGGGTAAAGGGCCGGGACCTAAATCAAAATACACGTGAAAGAAACAAATTAAGTTTTTATAACACTTAAGATTTTCGCGTTTTAATTAAACAGGTCTTAATGCGTATGTTTACCTTATTTATTTTTTACTCGACATTTCAGCTGGGTTGCATAAATCATGGTCACGAGCTGACTGAAAAGTCGGGACCATGATTGGTGGAACCTCAAGTCAAGACCCGTTTAATTAGATGAATAAGTTTTTTTTCGCGATTTCGTGAATCATAACGTACTCTGACGTTATAACGTAACTGACCGTAACGTAACGTTCGCTCCGATGTATCGGCTCCAACAAAATTCATTTCACAATTATTGTTATGTCCAAAGCCTACTAACATTGCACGAGACAGCGATCGAAATATAGATTTTGACAAGAGATACTACGAAATCAAACATCAAATTTCACGTCAATAAGGGAGATGCTACGAACTCCGACCGAAGAAATTCAGAGATTCTTTCGTTCGATCTTCGGACTCACCCTCGTCCTTGTCCTGGTCGGCGGGCTTGTCGAAGTAGCCGATGCGCGGGCGCTCGCTCCGGCCGTCGGCACGCCGCTCGCCGCCCACGTACTCCCCGATTTCGCCGTAGATAGAGTCGTCTGCGCGCCCCTTCTCGTTCGCCTTCTCCTGGAACATTTATACAGAGTTAAATAAAAAATATATGCACCCTTTCAACACTGAATTTCTATCACTAATCGCCCTTGAGAATATCCAAGCTTGATTCCCGAGGTGGCTTTGTTTTCGCATGGGAACTAAAAGAACGCTAACGTCTTATGCGATCAGATGTAATCGATACAATATTAACCTATTAGAGCATTGCAGAATATTGTTGGATATGGCTAATCTTCAAAAAATTGTACACGAGGAACTAAAAACTGAACTACTCAATAATATATGATCTTATGTGCCAAAGAGAGAGGCAAGGTATCGACAAATTGTTTTCTTGCCCCCACACCGCACTAGACAAATATTTAACAAACCCATTTCTAGAATATGTAAACAATAGCTTCCGATTAGACCAATTAGCTTCCGAACATCTGGAACGACTTATTTGCAGACGGTTTGCCGACTTTCGAGAACAAAGACAAACGCGCTCTGACTACAGAGCGTCAATAATTTGGTCTCCCTTTGTTTTGTTCTCACGCATTTTACTTTCTTTTCTTTTTTTTATTTACTTTTAACCACTAGCTTATTTACAATCAAATTTATTGCTAAAATGACAATTATACTGTCGTCTCATTATTGAGATGTCAATTAGATTTAACACTTCTGTACACACTATATTAAATTGTGCTTTGATATGTTGATATCTTGCTCTGTAATGCAAAAATAAATAAATAATTTGAACTAAGGTCCGATTATTATAGTAAGAACCCTGACAGCTGACATAAATCTTTAATTTTACAACCCGATGGTCCTTCAAGAATGTTTTTTTTTATGTTTTCTTGCGTTATGTTATGACTTAAGAAGGAAACAGTATTTACATAAAATGAATTAAATACAGAAATAATAACCAGACCATGACTAATGAAGTCTCTGACTGAAACATCTCTGATTGAAAAATAGCAATATAGCTTATATAAACGTATGATCTTAGGGATTCTTACTTCAATGTATAATACAAAAATGTAAAAATCACTGCTTCTATTAATTAAATTGTTATCAGATAACAATTTTTACTTATTTTATACATGTTAATAAAAATAAAACAAATATTTAGATGCTAACTCATAATTTATTGGTTATCTCAAACAATGTACAAACAACGCTCATGCGTAGCATGGTGATTTCTTGGAGTTCCACCTCTGGTGTCAACGATGTGAGAGAACTTAACGCAAAGGGGTTTAAACCGTTGTGTATTTCAAGTCCCGAGCAGCCATATTGATTTTTTCAAAACTCTGGCACACAGTGGCACGTCTACTTACTCTGGGCTCAGATGAAAATCAGCGTCGGAGATAGTGCTAAGCTGAACGCCCTTTCGGTGCGGCGCTGCGACACGCGAATTCCTTTTTTTAATTTATTTTGTTATTCTCTGCCCTTGTCCTGTCTACTAATTCTTGTGTGTTCTATGCCGTAGTGAAATAATTATGTTGGTAGGAGACTCATAGACAAACAAAAAACGATAGACAAACTAACCTTAGTCCACTTCAACTTCCTGTGGCGGCCGTGCCTCAAATACGAGAATATCTGCGTTAGTTTATCCAGCACTACATTGTTGGCGCTCGATGCGGAGCTTCGATCGTCCTGTTCCGGTACGTCCGTTTTGTTCCGCATGTACGTTGTGTGTAAACTTTCAACTTACCTTAGTTTTCTTCAATTTCCTGTGGCGACCGTGCCTCAAATACGAGAATATCTGTGTTAGTTTATCCAACACCACATCGTTGGCGCTCGACGCGGAGCTCCGCTCGTCCTGCTCCGGCACGTCCGCTTTGCTCCGCGTGAGCGTGGTGGGTATATCGCTATCGATAGTGCCTTCTTCTTCTAGCTCTACGACGTACGCCATGCGGTTGGGAGCGAACAATTCGTTGCGGGTCACCCTCTTGTTTCTGTAAATTGAATTATCGCTACTTAGTTAAGAGTTGCGATTTGTAGAAGTATCTATTTTTGACTCACATTCGTGAGGTTATGAGTTGTTAAATAATTTAGCCACAGCCTCTACCACTAAGTTAATTAGAGTTAAATAATTTAAAACATGAGAAATAAATCTGTAAAAACAAAATATTTGATAAACTGGCTTGAGTAAATTGAGTAATATTAGATGTCACGAGTTAGAAAAGGACTGTGTTACTGTCGTCACTATCACAGTATTATATTATGAGCACGCGTGACAGAGATAGCATAAGCTCCCCCCCCCCCCCCCCCCCACCTCAATTATTCTCAAACTCGACATACTAAAACATTAATCTTAAGATTAATTATTATGATAAATTATTAATTTAGATTAATTACTACTTAAAATTAATCTCCATCTATTTAAAAATTAAGAATAAAATTTTCTGACGAATTTAGATTTTCTTTTTTATGGTTTTGTTTTCTTCTTTAGTTGTAAAATGAGCAATAAAATGTAACAATTTCAGGAGTATCTTATTATCACTAACGTGATATCTTATTATGAAGTATAGGGGAAAGAGTTTTTTTCATTCCATTACACATCCCATTCTTCTTTGAGGAGGATGGGGTGGAATGGGCAGTAAGGAGTATAATAGAATAAGGAGATTTATAAAGAAAAAATATAGCTTATCATTATCAGTAGGGCCCGGATTAATATTTATATACATATTTTTAATTGAAATGGTTTTCGTTCTTAATTTTATTTTGTACATAAATTACGATATGATATTTGGATGCTGTGAAAATTTTTATTTTTATTTTCCATATTATTTTAAATATAAGTCCATATTTTACGAAAAAAATTCAATAATCCCATATTTTCATCAATCCACGTTAGAAGGATCAGCAGCGCTGTGAAATTCCTAAAAACAGGTAAGTATTACGTTCGCGCCAAACGACCGTGAGAGGTCACTTTCGTCGCGCGCTTTGTTTCATTATGCCCCCGCCGCCGCACCGCCCGCGCATCCTTCTCCTCGCCCGGGTAGTGCCCCATAGTCCGCCATTTTAGTTAGACGGTGACAATCGTACTTGCTTGCCGTGTCGAGTTTCCGCGCCTCATTGTGTTTTTTATTTACTCGTATTTATAAAAATGCCCAAGGTTAAGCAACCATTGCGGTTCAAATTGGAAAAATATATCGAAGATCCCAGACCAATCGTTGAGTGCAGATGGGAAAGTACTGTTTTGTAATGCTTGTGAAAAATCTATATCGACCGAGTAACGTTTTTTAATATCACAACACGTGTCCACTGCTAAACATAAGCTAAATATTACAAGAAAGAATAACTTTAAGCAACAATTTTTTTCTGATGCAATGGCAAGCAGCTCCCAAAGTTCTACTTTCTCGGAAGAATTGTGTTATGCTATGATATGTGCAGATATATCCTTATGGAAATTAAATAATCCTACTTTTAAAAACTTCCTAGAAAAGTACTCTGGCACACGTATTCCTTATAAAAAAAATTGTAAATGGTATTTATGAAGATTGTTTGGCTTCGATTTGTGAAGATAGTCAAGATGGCCTTATATGGGTTGCCATCGACGAAACTACAGATTCTCAAAGCCGATGAATTGGCAATGTGATTATCGGGCGTCTAATTGAAGACAAACCCAGCAAATCCTTTTTATTGGCGTGTGAAGAACTTCCTAAATGCAACCACCAAACATCAGCAAAGCTTTTTAATGATGCTATAAGTGTTTTGTGGCCTAATGGAGTTAAACATGAACAAGTTTTCTTGTTACTTACCGATGCTGCTCCTTATATGGTAAAAGCTGCAAACGCCCTTCAAGTTTTATATCCGAAAACGATTCATGTGACGTGCTTGGCTCGTGGTGTAAATAGATTAGCTGAATGCATAAGGTTTCAGTTTAAAAAGGTTGACAGTTTAGTATCAAACGTAAAGAAAATTTTTTTGAAAGCACCATGTAGGATCTCAAAATTTAAAGAGATGTATCCCGACATTCCTTTGCCGCCAGAGCCAATACTGACACGTTGGGGAACATGGCTGACAGCAATTGAATACTACACTGAACATTTTAATGAAATTAAAACTATTATTGTGAATTGGAAGACAGGGCTGCTAGTATTTTAGTCTCAAAAGAACTTCTCGAAGATGAGACTCTACGTAAGGATTTGGTCTACATTAAAAGCAATTATTGCTTTTTATCACACCAGATAAAGGCACTCGAAAATTTTTCCACTTCACTAAATGATAATTTGAAGATTATCGAAGCAATCGAAAAGAAAGTTTTTAAAGCAGAAGGCCCCGTTGCTGAAGTGGCTAAACAAAAATTAAGCTATGTACTGGAAAAACATAAAGGATTTTATACGCTAAAAAAATTAACAGCATGCTGTACGGAACATTAGACGGCAACCTAGACGTGTCCTACTCACTTGCAGAATTATGCAAATATACGTATGCTCCAATCACATCCTGTGATGTTGAAAGATCATTCAGCCAGTACAAAGCATTATTTCGTCCAAACAGAATGAGTGTTAATTTTGAAAATTTAAAGAAACACGTGATTATATACTGCAAATTCAAATAATGTTAATGAAACGGAAGCCGAGTAAAATTGTATAATACTTTTTGTTTTTTCGCAATAAACAGTTTTTTTTGAAAATATTGTTATTTTTAACTACATATTTTTCCCATATTTTAGATTTTTCGGTCCATATTATATGTACATATTTTGTAATTTTTAATACATATTTATCCGAGCCCTAATTATCAGTTAATTGTGAAATTGTTAATTTTAATTGTTAATTGTTAAAACTTGATTATCATAATTTATCTTTGAGTTTTGCAGTGTAACAATAAAAACCACATAATATGATGTATTTACGAGTATAGACTTACTTCTGATCCATAACCATATTATAAAGGTTTTTTCCCATTGTTGTCTTGAATTGAATTTCCTCTTCTTGCTGCAAAATGTAATGTTAATGAGAAAAATATTTACTGTTTTTCAATTACAATTTATATATTTTTGTTTGTTGTAAGAATGTACTGTAGATGTTGCATATTCATATCAGCCCTTAATGTCCCATTACAGGGCACAGGCCTCATCTAGTAATCACTAAGGGTTTTTAGCCTAATCACTATGCGATGCATTAAACGCATTGCAATTAAAAAATCAATCATGCAAACATTTTATACATAAACTTTCTCAAAATAAAACTTTCCGATACATAAAATGTGCATTCCCTCTAGGTCAGTCTAGGTTAAACATGTATTCAAAAAACTACCTGTATAATGCAAATATAATCACACTAATGCAGAGAAAAGCAAATGGGATATTTTTTCTAGGTTTTGACATAGAATAGTGATGGAAAAATCAACTCACAGCCACTTCCTTCTTTTCCTTAACTGGCTCAAGAGGGGCCGTCGTCACAAGTCTCTCCATTTCTGCCTCTTGTTCTTCTTCGCGAGTCTGAATTTCTGAACGCACCTACAAATAGAAAAATATTTATTTTTATTTATTTATTTATTCATTGTATAAATTCCGAAATAGTATTCAAATATCTATCATGTCATCATACATAGTTTAGAAAATAAAAATAAGACAATTTATTATTAATCACTCAAAGGATTGACCTTTGACCATTTATTATATTCTTTAGTTTAATTCTCCGGCAAACCGAAGGCCTTGTTTCCTGAATATAAACAAGGTCAAATTGTTAGTCAATCAATTTAGATCTTCAGGAGAGTAAAAGCAACCTGCCAAAAGAGACTTTGCCTTTAACCTTAACTTAAATAAAAACCTTAAATTTGCATTTAAAATCATTAGTATCAGACATATCATAAAAAGACATATCAGGCAACAGCTAATTAAAAATAATTGATAATAGAAGCAAGTAAGTACTTTTTAATTAAGTGGTAACCATTAAAAAATTAGTCAACTGAGTGTGAGCACAATGACAATTTTTTTTTGCATTTATAAACAATTTATTACAATTATAACAATTTATGGTGGTTTAATGTTTCATATTTGTGACTCTAAAAGTGCATGTTTGTTGTTCAATGTTGTATATTTTACTGTAATAATGAGCTACAAATAATATGTTTAGAAACGCAATGGTCCAATATTAGTAAGCAAGTAAGCTGCTTTAATCAACATTTTAAATGAAACGGAAATGCAGTGAACCTGTTCATAAGTTACTATTTTTAAAAATATATACCATCACATCATAATATACCATATGGTATGGTTAAGTAATGGTATTGACTACATTTTTTTCTCAACTGTGATCAAATTGAAAAGTTAAGTAGATAAAAGTTCTAAACTGAGCTGACACAGATCACCCAATTAATCTTACCTTTTGTAACAGAGCATAGTCAAGACCTTTTACCAAGTGAGTGTGCTCCATGTCGCCACCAAGATATTTTGATTCCTGAAAAATAAAGTTTATTGCACCATTATTATTACTATGGATCTGTGTAGATCAATATCTTGTGGTAGTTGGCATTACAGATATTGCCATAACTCATTTCTTGAAAGCCATTTATAAAGTATGTTTTTGATACTACTTATGGTTGTCGATTTCTTGTGATAATTTGTTCCATATGTCCACAACTGTAATTGAAAATGTTATGGTATACTTCTTCTGGGATACTTTTGTCTAAATTTAAATTATTGCCATGTTATTTTATTTCATTTTAAATAATAAAGTTTACTTTTTAAAATCAACAAAATGACAACCAGGTTGTGATGATACAAGTGATAAATAGTAATACAATAAAATAAAACAAATAAAACCTGAATAAGCTGTCTCCTTCTTTCCTTTGCATCCATGCCTGATTTCAAATCTGGAGCCACTGCCCTGTTAATATATAAAGTTAATTACAATATTATAATTATAAAAATTGATCAGTATATCTATTTTAACAATAATTACTACACTTCATTTTAACTTTTACAGAAACATATTTTTGTTGTTACTTTAGTTTTTTGTTGTTATTAGCAAAACCATTTGTACCATTAATATTGTTTCGACATATGTATGATCATGATTTAGGTGGATTTATTACACAAAACATTCATTTGTTTTAACCAATTCAGTCATGGGAAGCCACTAATATAGTAAAAGAAATTAAAGGGGGAGTCCATTATTAATTGATTATTATTAAGAGATTATTAATTCACACTATATAAACAATTTATAATAGGTCTTTATTTTTATTATGTTGCATTTAAATATAAAAGACATTGTACCTATAAGCACTGCTTGTGTTACTAGTGGGATCAGTGGGGCCTATATCATTGACCCCATCTCGTCTTTCTCGAGCCCTGTCTCTATACTTCTCAGCTAATTCTGCCAGTTTATTATCTTCCTGCTTTTTCAATGCTGCATAATATGACTTCTTTTTACGACGAAGCTCACTTTTATTCTCAGTTGGTGGGGGCATCGACCTGGAGTAAAAAAAAAATATTTGACTTAAGGAACATATCTTACATATACGAATTACATGTCTACTTAGTTATCCTTAGAATGAATTAAGTAATTACTATTTCTTTAATCTGATTGAGGGAATTCAATCAAGCTTTATAATAGCTCCATATCTGAATGTATGCAATATCAATCCTCGTCAATCTGTATCAATATTACTCGTCAACCTTTGACTCTAACCGTTCTCTACATCATGGTGATCAGTGAAATTTACGTGTTGATACGGAAATGAATAGTCACCCTGCATTAGCCATAGCTTCACGGACAGAGCCGGCCGGGTGTGCACCCCCAGCTGGGGTAGCCCTCGGGGTCATCAGAAGCTTCCTAAAGTCTTCATTTGTAAGCCTCTGAGAAGCTGGAGTGTCCTCCACACTTCTGTGCTCATCCATCTTATTATATACTAAGAAAACACTTGTAAAATTAACACAGTGCTAATTTAATGGCAGTTTTGCTCAAAAGTAACAGCGCAATTTTAAGTATTATAATTTTAAAATTGGGACTATAATACATAAAGTCAAGAATAAATTAATTTGCTTGTTTGACGCTCTTGACACATTGAAATTTAATAATATTTTTTTATTTAATTTATTTGGCTACTGATATGGCTATTGGTCCATGAAGATAGCAAACAATACAATAGAATAAATTAAAAGAATAGCTGTAGGTAGGTACATACTACATAAAAAATAAAAATGCTAAACGAAAAAATATTTACAACTGAATCAACTTAGAACCAACAGACTTGTTAGAGTTTTATTAACTTACTTCTCGAGTCTCCGCCAAAAAGTTGAACAGGACTTTTTGTTTGCTGAATGTAAAAATACCTAGTATATTAGGTTGTGGTTTAATAGTGATAGTTTATTAAACTTCAAAGTTTTTTCGTGTGTAGTGTTTATGATAATCAAATAAAAGAGTGGGACTGCGTTTTTTGTGTGCTTCCAAGGAGTCCTCTTCTGTCTTCATTAAACCTTGTAATGAGCGACTCCTGACTTACTTCATACTAAGAAAACTAGACACTGGCAGAATGTGCGAATTATAACATTGCCTTAAATGAAGAAAAAAGATACATTTACACTTTACGTTGACACTTGTTTGCGACGTCAGAACATTTTTCAAAACATAATTTCGAATTTTCTTGGATTATTCTCATTATTCTGTACTACCTTTTCTATAAAGAAATATTGTTATCAAATGAAATGTAAAAACTATTAATTTTTAGATATACATTAAACGTGACAGGTATGTACTTACACTACTACACCAATCTCAACCAATTAAACATGTTCTTAATTGTAACACCATAAAAATATATTTATTATTTAGCAGATGTACATGGTATGTTATGAAAATAAGTGAAATTTGAGGAAGTTTGTAGTATTGTGAGAATGGCTGGATCACCACTAAGAAGGTTGATGGCTGAATACAAACAACTTACTCTCAACCCCCCAGAAGGAATTATCGCTGGTCCGATTAATGAAGAGAACTTCTTTGAATGGGAGGCACTTATAATGGGCCCAGAAAACACATGCTTTGAAGGTGGAATTTTCCCTGCAAAACTAATATTCCCTCCAGATTATCCACTGAGTCCACCAAAGATGCAGTTTACATGTGAAATGTTTCATCCAAACATATACGCAGATGGCAGAGTATGTATATCTATTCTACATGCGCCAGGTGATGATCCAATGGGATATGAGACAAGTGCAGAAAGATGGTCTCCTGTCCAAAGTGTTGAAAAAATATTACTATCTGTAGTGAGCATGTTAGCTGAACCGAATGATGAGAGTGGTGCAAATGTAGATGCTGCCAAAATGTGGCGGGAAGATCGGGAACAGTTCAACAGGATTGCAGAAAGACTTGTCAGGCAAACATTAGGATTACCACCTCCATCATTTGAACAACAGTTATTGTGAATAATGACATATTATGCATGCTTTTGCAGTCTTGTGAAGATGTTTTTAGAATATAACTTAGTAACCTGGCGGGTAAATACAATGGAATATTATATAGCTGCTCAGTTTTAAGTTGCTCGATGTAATGTCTTTTTTTATCTGTATTCAATCGTTGAACAACAATAGAATTCATAATCTAGGATGATTTTGTTTCTGTTATCATAAAAAGTTCAAAAATCTTAGTTGTTTTTTTTATTTTAATTACTCGCTCTTCAATTTTTTTAACATTTAAAGAATTACACTTAGTGTTTCATAATTCATAGTCATAATAAAATAAAACGATATGTTAAATAAGTAAATATTTATTCAATTAAAACTTATGATTACATATTAATTACATTTCCCATTAAAAGTATGCTCTTAGGAAGACTAATTCTTTACTTACAAAACTGCTTTGTCTATGCATTTTGGTACAAATGTGTAAAATAAAAATTGTACCTACTAGTATTAAATAGAAATAAAAATAAACATGAATCATAAAAATAAGGAATCACCATTGTGAAAGGTAATGCCTATAAAAAAAACTTATTTATCCAAACATGGCATGGAAAGTGGTGGCCTTGAAGCCAACATTGCCTGTAGGTTCATCTTGGAATGTTATGTACATCCTGAAAAAAAAATTTAAAATTTGCCTCATTAATATTAAGAACTCCCCATCAATGGGGTTGGATGGGTTACTACCCATCCATGTCTGTACATAATGAATAATCTAGGGAATATAATGTCTGTCCTTATACCATTATACTTTCTATTTGATAGAATGGGATGGGAAATAGGTGGTTTATTCCACCGAGATACCTTTAGGAGGGACTTGAAAGCAAATTTTGTCCTAAGATCTCCTCTGAGATAGTTCAGGGGAAAACTAGACAAAGAACATTAAAACCTCCTAATAATATTATAAGAAACTAAAGCACAGAGAAATAGATAACAGATTAGAATGAGATCATTCCCATCTCTAGGGGAGATTTCTGGAATAAACTAAATAGGTTCTGGAAAATATCATTCTACAATAGTAAGTTTCAAAGCAGTCTTCTTGAGAGAGGGGGTAATTTGACCAGTATGGTGGGCCCAGTCGACTATAAACTGCAGCATCACCCTGCCTTGAAAACATACATTCACATAGAACAATATCTATCAGTCTGCTAATCTATGGACCTCTTAGACCGATTTTAACTGAACTTCGTTTTTGTTGTACTAGCAAAAGCTATACATACATCTAAAACCAAACATCCATTTTCAGTGGAACAACCCTGCATTGTTTTTCACCCAACTACTATTAGACAGTACATTTTGTTATCCTTATTGTTTTTCTAAAGATTCTGTTTCGATTTACATTTGCTTTAAAATAATCTAATCACATTATTTGTTTTATATTAGCAACAATGTAAATAGACATGATATCAATGGTTGTTTTACTAAACTTCAAAAACAAATGTAATCATTGTGTGGTTAAAACAATGGCATGTTGTAATAATAAGGCAATATTATACATCCACTATGTGTAATGTATTGTACACTCCATGGACCACCAGCAGTAAAGGCCCCAGGGAATGCGATAAGTGAGCATTAGGGATGGGTTAGGAAGCAAATCATATATTTAATAAACACAGATAAATTCAGTGAGCTTGTGGTGAGCGGACTGACATCTAACCCAGTTCTCCACCTAATGCCGCAAAACTCAACTGCTTGTACATAGTGTACAAGTGTATTGTAATCTTTATTTCTATTATGAATTCAATAGCTATTAACTGATAAAAATTATTATTATTCCATTATACTATTGATTCTCTATTCTCCCAAGGATGATTGACAGGTGTAATGGAATGAGGCGAACTCTTATGTATCACAGATATCATAGGGTGATAGCATCCACTTACCTATGAGGTGGATGATTTCATATGCCACCCTTATATAAAAGAAAAAGTTTCTATTTGAGCAGAATCTTAGAACGAAATTCAAAAAATGATTATGCTTAACTTATGATGACATAAGTATCTGCCCTTATCATTCAGCAGTCCCAAAATTACGATGATGTAAACTTTTCAAATATCCCAAAAAGTAATTAGTACTTCTATTCTATACCACAAGTTTAGATAAAGCTCATCTAAATATATTTTTTCCAAAACAGAAAATGGCAATATCTTTATTCCGATTAGTGAAAAATATTACAAAGACTGATGCATATCAGTCTTTGTAATATTTTTCACATATTTGTCCTAGAACTTGCTAAAGCGTAAAAGGCATACCTATCCTGTGGCACCCCCAGTTCTTTTTCAACCAATTCAAACAAGATTTTAGAGTGCTTTTTATTCTGTTCCACACCAAGTGCTCCTATAGACATGAGGTTAGCAATGGCACATGGTTCTGTGCTTCCACCAAAGCTCATGGGCACATCTGGGATAACAGACACCACACAGTACTGGAAAATTACCAATATAAATTATTGTATAAAGGCCTATTCAAAATCTTATCATGTTATGTTAGGTTATCTTATGTTGGAAATTATCAAGTTGTGATATTATTGGAACCGCAATATGTGGGTATGAGTATGGGTACATCAATTCTTGTGGGCCTAATGGCCTTTCAAGAGTCATATATGGTTTAGGATGAGCGCAGAAGGCGGCCCGGAGTGCAGCAATGAGCCTAAGGGATCCGCACCCATAGACCGTCTGAAGGTACGGATCTCGGCTTAGGTGGCTTTATGGAATGGTGAGGGACTCTGATAGTAGCGTCGGGTGGAAACCCTCATATTATGGTGTCACAGGACATAGCCCATAGTATATTCATAGTATACTATGGGTATTATAGTATGAACATACATATTCAACATACATATTCATAGTATGAA
This sequence comes from Sesia apiformis, assembly GCA_914767545.1. Taxonomy (NCBI): domain Eukaryota; kingdom Metazoa; phylum Arthropoda; class Insecta; order Lepidoptera; family Sesiidae; genus Sesia; species Sesia apiformis. The sequence continues at coordinate 7,633,578 of OU611968.1, forward strand.
TACCAAAACAGCTTATGATATGGTATTATAGTAGTTACAAAATAACATTATCACTACTTGCAGTGTACTTTTAACACCGGGATTAAAGCTCTAGCCATACCAATACCCAAATATAGCAGCAATTTGAACATGTCTTAAAGTCTAAAATTAGAGTAGAATTATTATTTATTTATTTATAAAATATAGACACCAATTGTAGCTTTGTTTGAGGCAGCATAGCACTGCTGTCTTTTATACAAATTATACACTTTTATACAAATGTAATCTTTTCATTAGATAATTTTGTAATTCTACAGATTACAATGAATATTAAATAATAAATGTATTTCATAAACAGTCTTTTTTTCAGATTTGTATTTCCTCTTGTTTATTCTTAAGTTCACATGAATTTAGTTTGAACTTAACTAAGAGATCTTAAAGTGACCTTGTAAGTTGCTTCACTTTAAAATGAAGATTAAAGTAATCTAAAATTCAATAAAACCTATCTCGTATTTCTATAAATCTATAAATAGCTCGTATTTAAAAATAACCAAATATAGTTGTGGAATTCAAGTTACCTGTTCTGGCTTTCCAAGTGCTTTGGCCAGTACCGGTACGGCTTTGGTAACAAAATCCTGTGGAATTTTGCCCTTTGGTATATTAGTCTCGATTCTGAAATGCGGCATTATTATTTCGTATCCGAATGTTTATTTATAGGGAATATACCTAACTAAAATCTTTAAATCTAAAATAAAACAGATATTATGTAATTCACTTTTTGTTCAATAATGCTCTAAACAGTAAAGTGCTGCCAACAAGCAAATAACATAAATAAGGTAATTGACGCAATGAATGATACTCAATACTGATATACTCTCGTTTTACTTATCGAAACTAGACAGCACAGACCGTATTGTAATTATTTAATACTAGCAGTTGCCCGCGACTTCGTCCGCGTTGACTTTAGTCTATAAACATCGTCTTTAAATTAATATAACTTTTTTATTTATGAACTGATTGAAATAAAACAAACATTAAATTTTAAGTGAAGCTTACCACAATACACTAGTGAAAACCGCACCCAAATTGGTTAACCCGTTTCTAAGATTAGCGCGCACAAACGCACCGACAAAAATTCTAACAATCATTGTTTTGGGTCTATTGCGTTGATAAAGGCCCCCAATAATAGTTTTTCTCATATATTTTCCATGTACAGACAGCGATCAGTTACATTTTTATCATATGTATAGATTTTTTACTGCAGCACAACACTAGGAACATGTTATTTTAATTCATACATCAATAAGCTTAGAATTTAGTTTACTTTGCAGATCTTTGACTTTGTCAGACTGTCAATTCCTAAAAATTATGACACTCTACGTCATATTTAAAGACGTCCTAAAGACAACTATGTATCTTTTCTTTTTTGTCTTTTCATATATGGCAATAGCGCAATTAGCACATTCTGCAAATGTGAACATCGATTTCTTTTTTTAGTTCCAGTAACCTAGAACAGCTTACAAGCAATAGTAAAATTAATATTAACAATAAGTAAAATCACTGTGAATATTGATAGTTGTATTATGAATGTTATGATTTTATTAATATTCACAGTGTGGAATATTTTTTATTAAATATTTTAAGCAAAAGAAGCGTATCCAGATTTGTGCAACATAAAAAAGTGTGACTAGTGATAGATAACTGTTATGTCAATCGTTCAAAAGCTAATATTTCATTAGTTATTTGTTCACATTTTAAATCCTCATACATTTTACAAATGTATACCATAAGGCAACTCCTTCGGGATGTACAGCCCGTATTTTACAGGAATTCTGTTAACTTCCATACAAATAACGTAACTTTTGCTGCTGTTAAAAAAACCACTTCTACCGCTGGTGGTAAGAATTTATTTACATACTTACATATTCATACAATTAACCTTGCAAGAGTTTGCCAGTAGTAGCTGGATGAAAAAAGCCAAAGATTAACTGTGATTGAAAGTCTTGGAAAGTCCTTGACGAACGCATATTAAAGAAATGAAAAATATTAAAACCCCTATTTAAATTATTGAATAAATACTTCAGCAATAAAGTTCAGAATTTTTATGTCACATGTGTCGCTCGCTTATTATCGTTGATTTTTTTTCCGCTGCGAACATTGCTTGGTGGAAGACGTATTAGTGGGATTAGTTTTCTTTAAATTTTTGACCTGAAACAAGTAGATTATATTGTTTTAAGTTATATCTAGTGGTGGTGGGTATTAAATTGTTGTAATATTTATTTAATAGTAAGTTTTTACTGTATTAAATATGCCTCCGGATCCGAAACCTCCCAATCCCCCTGATACCCCCAATGAACCAACATTGGTAGACAATTCCAAAATAGATGACTCTGTTTCTGTGCAAGAGGTCTCACATAAAGCCAATAAATTCAAAAACTATGTGTACAGAAAGACAGCAGCACAAGTGAGGTCTTGAATGGTAGATGTGGCTAATGGGATCACTTTCAAACCAAAAAGACACTTAAGGACTGATTAGAAAATAATTTATTTAAACTTAAACATTTTGAATTTATTTTTGATGAATGGTAATCATTATAAAATTTATATAAAATACAAAAGTTATGTCAGATAACTAGACATGTTACTTCTTCAAACAATTTACACGGAATAGTCAAATATGACACAATTCAATCTGAACAAATAAAACAGACATTCCAAATTTAAAGTAATTCAAACATAATACATAAGCCAAACAGAACAGAGTTGACATCAAAAGAGTATGTATAATCTGAGATTACCAATCAACACACCCCCTTAATCTCAGATATACATCATAACACCAGACAAGTTCAGAAAACCCAAAAATTTAGAAATTATCAACAAACAAACCACCAATCATAAAACAACAATAACACACTCTCTCTCAACAAAGACCAAAACTCTTAATAATAACTAAAACCACAAAAATACAAGAAAAACACAATACACTATAAAGGAAGAGGAGATATCAAGAATTCTGTAAAAAGTTTCTCTGAAAAATTCCGTTTTTAATAACACATTTGAATAATTGATTAACACAAAACATTAAATCCTTTCCCCCTTACAACAATCTCCAACGAATACTACCAACCAACACTACCAACGAATACTACCAACCAACATTACCAACGAATACTATCAACCAACACCACCAACGAATACTATCAACCAACACTACCAACGAATACTATCAACCAACACCACCCACGAATACTACCAACCAACACTACCAACGAATACTATCAACCAACACTACCAACGAATACCATCAACCAACACCACCAACGAATACTATCAACCAACACTACCAACGAATACTATCAACCAACACTACCAACTAATACCATCAACCAACACTACCAACGAATACCATCAACCAACACCAACGAATACTACCAACCAACACTACCAATCTACAACAATCTCACACACCTACAATCTCACACACACGCTTCCACTGCGCGAATCTCATTAACACCCCCTCACACTCGTCTATCACAAGACAATAACACCAATCACTTTAAAAACCTAGTCACTTCCTACCTACACCATCACATCACTAAAAACATCAACAACCTCCTCTATTCTATCCTCACTCGCATCCAAAAAATCCAAAATCTACAACAATCTCACACACCTACAATCTCACACACACGCTTCCACTGCGCGAATCTCTATTATTAACACCCCCTCACACTCGTCTATCACAAGACAATAACACCAATCACTTTAAAAAACCTAGTCACTTCCTACCTACACCATCACATCACTAAAACATCAACAACCTCCTCTATTCTACACACCTCTATTCTCTCGCCTATTCTCTATTCTCTCTACACACCTCTCGCCCTAAGCCGAGGTCCGTTCCTTCCGCCGGTTTACCAGCGGGGGAGCCCTTTGGCTCTTGCAACACACACTCTTCTCCTGGCTGAGCGCCTTCTGCGCTCGCCCAACATCAACAAAATTCACATTCCTCACATCTTCAATTGTTTCTTCACAAACTACTTCATTTGTTTCTGTACTCTCTTCATTTTCAACACCCTCAATTGTTACTTCTTCTTCAACTTTCTTTTTCAATTGTTTCAAACTTCTTCATTTGTTTCTGTACTCTCTTCATTTTCAACACCGTCAATTGTTACTTCTTCTTCAACTGTTTCTTTTTCAATTGTTTCCTTTTGAATTCTTCTTTTTTTTTTCAATTGTTTCTTCTTCATTCATCACTGCTCTTTTTTTTTTTTTTTTCAAAATATTTTCAAAAACCCGCAGCAGTTATTTTTGCTCAAAAAACTGGAAAAACCATAAGTCCATAACTCGTGCTGGGCCCATAACCTCTTGAATGGTAGATGTGGCTAATGGGATCACTTTCAAATCAAAAAGACACTTAAGGACTGATTAGAAAATAATTTATTTAAACTTAAACATTTTGAATTTATTTTTGATGAATGGTAATCATTATAAAATTTATATAAAATACAAAAGTTATGTCAGATAACTAGACATGTTACTTCTTCAAACAATTTACACGGAATAGTCAAATATGTCACAATTCAATCTGAACAAATAAAACTGACATTCCAAATTTAAAGTAATTCAAACATAATACATAAGCCAAACAGAACAGAGTTGACATCAAAAGAGTATGTATAATCTGAGATTACCAATCAACATGAGGTGCACTAGGTGCATCAGCGAGAGCTACTAGCCTAATAGGTAAATAATATATAAAAAAAAATATTCATACTTGTTCTTGCAGGAGTGATGGGTCTTGGCAAAGGTAAGAAGAAGATGGGTAAACTTGGTGCTATGGAAAAGAAGGAGCTACCAGTTGAGACGGATCCTGTGAAATTAGTAACTTATGTGTGTGGCTCCAATATTTACACTACTGGTGAGGATGTAAAGGTAAGGATATATTCAGATTCAAATTTCTTATTTCCCAAAGTAAGGATGACAATTACATGTTATAAATAGTTGAGTCCCATACATACTCTGCCTCATTGATGTGCAAATTCTTATATTATACAATCTTAGAATTGCCAAAAAGTGTGATACTTGCCAGTATATACATAACTATAAACACCACAGGGTCAAGGGGTTCCTTAAATATACAATGTTAAATAATTATAAGTAACATCATGAATTGAAAAATAGAAAATAAATAAATGTCAAATAATATTTAATTAATTCCAATGTTATCTGAGTGTCACTGGATAAAAACCACCACTTATTAGTTCACCTGTCTGCTACCTCGTAATCTTTATACCTGTTAAGGATAAATCTTTTTAACCAACTGGATCGCCGGGGTGTGGACTGTATTATAGGATTATTGTAACATTAATTTTCCAATAGAGCTGGGGTAGCACAGAGGTATTTTCTTGTTGTTGTTCTTCAGTTGTTGTTTCAGTTCTTCAGTAGTTGGGCTTCCCCTGCCATTTCCTGTTACGTATACCCCCTCCGATACCCGCAGGTCATCATTTATTTGTACATAGGATCATACTATAGGAATCCAATAGGAATACCTTCATTTGTGTTGGATCCAATAAGATCTTGACGCCATGACGTTCTGTTGCGAGTGGATGAGGCGTGCGGCTGCATGACATATTTATATTACCTCGTCCCCCGCCTCAGGAGTATAAATATTTGCCCGTTCGGCGGCAGGTAATTAGTAACTGTCCGAAACCGAGCCGCCTTTGTGCGGGAGAAGTAAAATGTCGCTTAGAAATAAGTTGACATTATACACAACTCTCTTCCGACCCATTATGACCTATGCTAGCGTTGCGTTTTCACACGCAGCTCCCTCCAATATTCAAAAACTTAAAAACAGATTCGTGCGCAAGGCCGTGGCTGCACCATGGTACTTGCGTAACGTCGACCTCCACAAGGACTTGGAACTTCCCTCCATCGTCAAATACATAAAAGACACCGCCCGACGCTGCTATCCTACATCATTCCAACCCTCTGATTGTCTCCTCCCTCACCTACGTACCGGACAGGAGTGCCCCTCCCCGCTGTCGTCGCCCGCGGCACTTCCTGGACGATCCCGACGACCCGATCACCGCTGTCAATGCGGTTCTCACACTGCACTCAAACACAGCACACAAACACCGTCCCCGCCGGTGGAGACGTGGACGTCCCCCTCGTTACACCGTTAGCACACACCGGCCCCCAGCCAACACTTTTACTAGGTACCGGCACGTGCCTGGGCGCTTCTCGCCGACTCGGGATCCCGCGGTATCCCCCCCAATGCAACGCCCTAAATCGAGGTCCGTTCCTTCCGCCGGTTTACAGACGGGGGAGCCCTTAGGCTCGTTGCAACACACATTTCATTTTGTTCCTGGCTGAGCGCCTCCTGCGCTCGCCCTAAATCAAACACGACCGGTGACTCTTGAAAGGCCATTAGGACCACAAGAATTTAGACATTCCGAAAAAAGAAAAAAAGGCAGTTCATTAGTTGTTTCTGGACGTCATAGCGCTAATCTTATTCTAATAATAAAAATAGGCATGCTAGGGATAAAATACATAGTGGTATTTTATCCCTAGCATGCCTATTCTTATTCTATACACCAACTTATATCCTAATAGGTAAGTGAAAGACACACTAGGGAATATTTTAATATCAAACGTAGAGAAACTAGTAGTTTACACATAATGTTACACAATATAAAATACTAGGTGAGGAACAACTATACATGTCTACATACATATAAGAGTACCCTATTTATTTACAATCCGTTGTTAACGTACATGTCTACATTCCGTCGTTAACAATACCATATACCAGTACTCTGTCTCGTCACTGTTGGATATAGACCTCTACATACAATCCTACCGTAAGAGGCGACTAAGGGATAACAAAGCCGCTATCACAAGCACTGAGGAACTACACCACCTCTAAAAGAGTGAACTTGCCACCTGCTTGGCCAGTGTGTCGTTTTAAGGCCATACATCCCTCATGCACAAGGCAATATGCATGAGGAGGCCCATGTCCAGTGAATACAATCCCACCAGTACATACAATCTTCAACTCTTCTCATCCACTTTTGTTCTTTGACATTTTAAAACACTATCACTTTAAAATTTAAACTTTTAAATTTGTCAACTTTTTTACGAAAATATCAAGTTAAAAAAAGTTAAGTTGTAATGATGAAAATTCCTTGTTTAAGAGTGTGCAAGTATGTTTTATTTAACCCTGTATATTTTTATACTAACTCTTTCTCTTTTAGATAAAAAATGATAGCGAGTACCCCGACTGGTTGTGGACATTGAACACAGGTGCCCCAACAAAGATAGAAGAGCTAGATCCAAATACTAAGACATACTGGATACGTGTACGAGCTGCAGGCATGAGGAGAAACAACAAACTCAGATCCATGAGAAAGTTTTAGCACAGCATACTAGGTCTAAGTACATAGATAAACCAATTAGTCTGCATAGTATTCAAAATGGAGCTATTTATCTAATATGTCACTTCAACTTTCATAAAATATATATATTAAACTCCAATAATGGCCATTTCAAATGACCTTTATTGGGATTTGGTACCATTGTCCCCACTGACAATCCTCACTGGTGGGGACACCGGTAATAAGTTTTGTGTTTGAATTACCCTTGTACACTGCTGTAGTTGTTATTAAATACCTACTCTAATTAAGGCTAGAATATAAAAACACTTCAACAAATCCTCACTGACATCAATGGGAACAATGATAATCATTTTGTCTACTTTTCCCGTTGTCTCATTAATTTTCCTACACTAATTGATTGTTACTTCATTTCATACTTTTAAGGAATATTTAAGTCGTTATTTCAATTTTAACACCACCCAGCAGTCGTTTTTAGTAGTGGTGGGTAACCGAGACTTCTCGGAGTGTTTTAACTCACTTAATCCTGCTCCGCTTGCGGATCCGACTCCTCTTAGTTACTCCTTAACTCTTTTGATTCACCTACTTATTCACCTTCCGAGAGCGTTTCATTCCCTTACCATAATGGTTCTTGCATAAGCAAAAAGAGGTCAAGCCTTGCATCTCGAGTTTGAGCCCCCTACAAGTACCGATGCGCTTGTAGACGATCATGATTGGCATGACGATCATGATTGGTGCCGGAATCGGAATGAATAATAATTCGATGGAACAATTAAGGGATTCTGCTCCGCTCGAGGATTCAACTCTTTTGATTCATTAACTCTGGAGTTACCCATCACTAGTTTTTAATGAGTAAAATTATAACCACCACTGACGGGTTGATGGGAACAAAATTATGATTCCGTGCTAACGGCTACCAGAGGTGACGGTTTTGGTGGTGGCCTTTGGCAATAATCCGCAAAATGTTTATTAATATGCTTAATAAATTAATAATAAGCTGCAAAGGAATTTTGTATTTGTTCGAACGCTCAATTACTAAAACTCCCATGTACTCGCATTTCGTTTAAATAGTACGTACCGATGTGAATTAAACAACTATTCCTTTGCCTGTTATTTGCCAAATATTAATAATAGATATACTTATTCCTAGCGTTTTAAAACAAGATTATATTACAATACATATTTTTCGTGACAATACACCGAGGTAGGTAATCAATTCACTGCTGACCTTTGTCGTAACCACGGAGGACTTAGGACGTAACCTATATAAATGCACAGGTGCAGAAAATCATATATAAGCGCGGGAATCCCCTGTCATAGCTTTTATTGTGTGTTGTTTTCCGGTCACGTCATAATAGTCCTATCTAATGGCTGGTTTACATGTTCGCCGAAACCAAACTAAATCGCCCGAGCACGAGCGTGTAAATGGACGCTCGCCTCGGCTCGACATCCGGTCTCGAGCGCTCACCTCGATGTCGGTTTTGTTCCCGAATTCAAGGGAGTTCGGACAAAACATGAACATCTGTTTACATACTCGTCACCGACTCACTGTTTACATGCTCGTCACCGACTCACCGTTCAGTCGGTTGTCGGTAGTTTCCGTGACAGGCTACCATCCACAATCTCCCTTTTCTTATTTTGTCTTTTTTTCAGTCTTTTTTGTGACGTAATATAATAGTAATAGTTGTATAAATTCATCAAACATAACGCTGATGCAGCAATAGTTATCCATGTTCGACAACAAAGTACCGACTGTGATCTCGCCGAACATGTGAACATGCGCTCGTGTAAGCAAATTTCTCGCCGAACTTTTCGCCGAAACGCTCGCCCGAACGTGTAAATGAGACATTAGAGTTGTGACATTATCTGAACTAGGAACTTTATTTTTTTTTTTATAGAGAAGAGGGCGGACGAGCAAGCGGCATAGTCATTGGTATTAGTTAAAATTTCATTTTTTGAATATTTTGTTTAAATAAAAACTCTAAAAACTGATTTTTGAGATAAAGCCTTAATAAAGCAATATTTTTTGAGATTTCACTAAAGTCTCAATATCTAGGAAATTAGAACCTACAATGAGATCCATTTTCTCACAAAGGCGTCAAACCCTGTTAAATTTTGTTTGTAAAAATGAGCGCAAGAACGCACAAGCAGTAAGACAATGATAAATGGATATTAACTATTTTAGGGCCATTACCCACTGATGCGACACGTCACGCGCGACATGTCGCGTGTGGCAATAATTTATGTGTTTATTCATGTTGTAGGCACATTATGTAAAGTTACAATATCTAATAATGAAAATCTGAAGAGCAATCAAATCATCAAATCAAAAATCAATCAAGAGCAAGAAAATCTGGGCACAGCAATTGAGAGCAATTCAATTGACATTCTATAGTAATTATTAATTCGACATTCTAATTATGATGATGATATGATATTATATTTATTTTTTTAATGATTGCTGTTTTTTTCTCTAATTATTATTGATTTTTTTTTGTTTCCAAATATTTCGCAGGCCAGAAATGGCTAATGTGTTGGTACAATGTAAACCACATTTATAAAATCTTCTCACCCACATTTATGCAAATAAATTGATTTAATTTGAGTTAAAAATTAAAAATACATATATACATAGTTTTAGACTATGTATACATATTAAATACTTACATAGTTTATATGGTCCATAGCCCAGTGAGGCTACATTGCAGCGTGGTCATATGCGACGAAATGATTGGGAGCGACACAGCGCGGCTCGCTATGGATTCGTATGGAACGTAATCCTTTAAAATGTCGCGTTTGTAAAATGTGTGCTGTGCCATACGCGGTCGAATGCCTTTTCCATATCGAGGAATACTGCAACCGTCTCTTTCCTTTTGTTTTTAGGAGCTATCATGTGGTGCATTACCCTCGACAGTTGGAACGTCGTGCTGTGTTCAGCGCGGAACTCTAATTGCTCCGCATGCTCTAATCACTAATCCGCACTAATCCTAATCCGCACTCTAATCCGCATCTAATTGCTCTAATCACTCCAGTGATGTGCGGTGGCGCAGCAGGAGCTTCTTCAACACCTTTAAGATGGTCGGCAGCGACATTATGGGCCGATAGCTTCGGAATATTCTTGCCGGGCTTGGGCAGCATGATGAGGTGCCCGAGCTTCCAATTTTCTGGCCACGTGGTCGCCGCAATGGTGCGCGCCGGTAAGTGGCGGAGCGCCCCATTTGTTATGCGATCAGCGCCCGGGGCTTTCTGTGGCTTCAGCTTGTCGATTACACGCTGCACCTGGCCCGGCGAGAAGACGACTGGATCCTCATTCGTAGTTATCGGCGTTGCAAAATAATCTTGAAGGTACCGCTCTACCGTTGCCACATGAGCTTCCCCGGTGGTCGGATTCAGCGTAAACTGACGCTCCAGACATTCAGCGAAGATTTCCGCGCGGTCTGCGGCACGGTACCTCGGCGCCCCATCTGAGGCCGTGTACTGGAGCTGGGGAGTTGACGGCACAATCGATGTATGCTGTTCCAGTTGTCACTCGCCTCTTCGATGCGTCGCTCCCAACCCTCGATCGCATGGTTTTCTAGGTCGACCTTCGCCTCCCCACTTCAATGATGACGCTCATCAGCATTTATACGCTCGAGTCTAAGGGGTTACTTTAGAATTCACTCGGTGCTCGAGCGAGACGCTAGTAGGCACCTACTTTTAAATACAGTCTTTTAAATTTAGCTAGCTTAGAATGACAGCTGTCAAAGTGCCTGTAATAGTGCTCTATAAAAATAATTAATCTATAAAAACCTAAAAATCGCAAGTTTTTGCCATGGGTACATGCACGTATTTTTTTACTTGTAGTGCATAACATTCGGTCGATAAATAAAGACATTACCTCGATTTGATCATTATTTCCCAGTACTATTCGAGGCACTTTGACAGCTGTCGTATACATATACAGCAATACATATTCATATACAGCAAAGCAGTATATGAATTTATTATAAGCGTATTGCCAAAAACGAATTTAACTATGTATAAAATGCAAAATAGATTACCTATATGGGCGGTGGGCTTAAACACTAGATACTACTCTTACCATATATTCCAAGTCCTGTACAAACTCCATCCCTCCCACACTACGACGATATACGAAGTATTTTTAAATTCTTGAATGAAATCTGATTGGTACAGATGATTGTTAGATAATTTTTTAGGTAATGAAATATACGAATATGAATATAAATAAGTGGTTAGTTATTTATTATTATAACTTGCTCCATTACGACCCTTAAATCGTAATTCCCCAACCCCTCATAATATTATAAGACTGAATGATCTTCCTATATCAATTTTTGGGTGCACGCTGCAGTTCCACAGCTGCTGGGCGCACTACTTTACTGACCAATTTACCCCACGCTCGCAGATTACCGTATACGTGGACCTACGTCCAAGGCTACCCAGGAGTGATGCCCCCCCCCCCGTCGTCGTCGTCGAGGGAAGAATAAGTAACAGATTCTGCATTACACTATATTTTTTTGTAAATTATAAGAAAATTGTATGCTTTGCCCCACTCTGAATAAATCCTGACTACGCCTTTGATCGTATATACTGTATTTCCTACTTTATCCTATTGCCGAATGTGCGTACGTGTTTCAATAGCAAGTGAGCTATGCTAGAGCCTATTCCCATTCTATCATATCTATCCTTTCTCCAAATCTATTCCTAAATCTCCAGAAGTAGGCAGTGCATTCGGGGGCATTCCAATGTATGTAATTCTGGACTAATATTGACGTGTATCGCGGATGTTCATGAGACCACAGTATTAGGGTTGCTAACCCTACTATATAACATAACTACAACTGGAGCCCTACTACTATATTTCTGAAAAAGACAAAATACTATATTTGCATGACAAGCAAATTCAACAGCAAGAATTCAATTGTCGCTGAAAATTTTCAACAAATGTGTGAAACTGCTTGAGGGAAATAGTGTAACAAATTGTAGATATTTACAATATTATGCAGAACTTAAAACAGCAAATAATACAAAGAGAAAATGATAAATTTTTTGGACGGCTAATAAAATAAAAAATGACAAATAAAAGGCTGAAAAAGGTAGAGCAAGACTTTTCTGATGTGTTTCAAATCAGTGAGAGGAATTTGTTACCATTTTTGACAAAAGTCTGAACTATTTAAACAATAGGTTCGATTCTCCAGACTCAAATTGGCTGTCTTCTAAAGGACTTCAATCTAAGAAACCAGGAATTTTCCAAATTTCAAATTTGGTATAAAAAATTAAAAATTGCACCAAAACTAAATATCAATTTATACTCAAAGACGATTCAGTTGAATAAAATTGTGAATCTTATACTTGCTGATAAAAAATTCTGTACTAAATCTACTGCTTCAGTGATTCAGATTATTCTTAAATTCTAAACAATACATAATAGTTCTATCGATTCCGGCAACCTCTGCATTTACAGAGCGCATATTTTTTGTGATGAGTACCTACTAAATGTAGAGATGAACGTAACAGAACCAGCTTAAATCTTATAAAAGCCCAGTTATTGGTTTATTTAAATTTAAAGTGCAATAATAAGCTTTCCTTAAAAATAAAAATAAACTTGACAAATGCTCAAAGTAGCAAAGAAATACTCCTTTAAAAATGAAATATAAATAAATACTTACCTTAAAAAATAAAATATAATTTTGAAACACTACATTTTTTTATTTTTTCCCAGTCAACTATATTTTTATGAGGCTAGGCTTGAAAATACTAGGCCTAAAAAAGTTAGCAACCCTATACAGTATCCACTTACCACGAAGTAGACTGCTCATCTGCCGCCTTTCTGTTAAAAAGGAAACTGTATTATAAGTACGTACCTACCACCTGATGGTTATCGATGTCCCACTAGCTTATGCCGTTTTCTATCTCCCGTTTTTATCTTTTTATCAGCAGGCCTACCTGCTGGGAATCGATATAGGTACCATTTGCTGGGAAGCGGACTTTTCTGCTACTAATAAAATATATTAAGTTAATCTGCACACCACTTTATCTTTAAAAAAAACCTCTTTACCTCGTTAGAATTTTTGTCTCTCTAATAAGTAGGTATAATCCTCCTGAATCACTTTCATTTTGTATACACCATCACACACTTCAGGCGGGCCGCAGCGCACTGGCGGATATTCTGGATATCTCTCTCACACCCCCTTACAGGGGCGCGGAGGACTCGGTACCGGAATTTCTCCCTTGCTGAGGTTGCGCCTCTGTCCGTAAATACGGACAGGTCCTTGGGGTGACCCTTTTGGGTCGTGGTCGTTCAGCCTCGGTGTTGTGTGGCTTCGATGTTAGCCCCCGCCCCAGTTGGGAGGCGGTGTCTTAGGAAGACCCGACGTTTAACTCGTCCTCGGGCGCGTACAGGTCGTGCGGAAGGGCCTTGCTATCGGGCGGTCGCACGTGCATCGGCGCCAGACCTCTGATGTGAGCGAGGCGCGATACATCAGCGCGAACGCACTGGCGGATCGCTCACCAGCCATATTTATGTGCCGATGCTGTGTTTGTTGCAACGATGCTAGTATCCTGTGACTTGTTAATGTCGTCAGGAGTCGCTCAGTAAAGCGACAGTAGGTTTACTGAGAACAGAAGAGGACTCCTTGGAAGCACACGAAAATCGCAGTCCCACGTTTTATTTGCTTATCACAAACACTACGCATGAAAAACACTTTGATGTTTAAACTATTATTGTAAACCACAAAACGACTAATAATAATAACGACTAATAATAAGGGCGTCGCCACGGGGGGCAGTTACCCCTCTCTAGAGATTCGAAATTAAATTTCTTTATTTTTTTAATTACCTACTTAAAAGGGTTTTAATAAAAATATTTCTACAAAAATTTAAATCATTGTACCTACCTATTTGTACAATAATCAGTAATCATAATCAAGCAAAAATTCAACTTCTCAGAGATCTCACCAAAAAGTCCCCTACACAAATATAGTGTTGCCAAATAAAAAACAAAATAGTATAAGTTTAAAATCACAAATTAACAGATTTCATTGAACTAAAATACAATTGTCTATGGTTGGTAATTGTCATAAATAGTGAGTTATATGACTATTTGTTTATTATAAATATCGATATTTATTTTTTTGATTTGTATATTTTAAAAAAATGTATTTAAACATTATACAAAGAAATCCAATGCTTACATTTTTTATAACAATTTCTTTAAGAATTCCCAGCATACCTGCTCAGAACCTTCTCATTTGAGAAATAACATTCGTGTCAAAAGCCTTTAAATTTTATTAATATAACTTAGATAGCACATGATACTGGTGCATTTCGTTGGAGGTTATTACGAGATGGAACTTCCTCCAGTAGGTAACCAATGAGTAGGCGTGCTGATATACCGATCCGGGACAAAGAGGGACATACCACTAAACGATGGTAAGTACAGCTTACTCCCATTTGCCGCGCAAAAGTTTTATTCACTATACCCATGGCCGTCTTAGGCCATGCAGAGGCCCTTGGGCACACAGAGTTTGGGGCCCTTTTAGAAAGCAAAAAAAACATCAATGAATGATAACATCAGAATTTACTTTTGTTTAGTGACTTTATTGGTTATTACGGTTAGCTTTATACAAATCAAATACTTATAAGTGATGTGATTACTGTTTTCAGAATTGGACTTACGTTGATGTTAACGGTTTCTTTCGAGTTGGGTATCAAATGAAAGGATTCGATGAGTAGAATACGATAAAAACTTGTTTTTTGTTAACAAATAATTTTACTCATTTATTGATTAATTGGATATAAAATACATAGGCACTGGATTTCGGCATTTCGGGGCCCCCATCGGGCCGGGGGCCCTGGGCTCGTATCCCACGTGCCCTTAGGGTAAAGACGGAACTGACGATACCTACCTGATTTTATATTCTAAATCGGGTCCGAACGCGTATAATAAAGGTATTTTTCTTAATACTAAACATAGTTAACAATAAAGGAATTAGAATATAAAATGTGTAAAAAAAGCGTACCTAAGTTTAAAAAGTTATAAATCCTAATTTATAAACGTATGTAATAAGAACGACTCGCAACTTACTCATAAAGCAAGAGAGTTTATATAGGTGACTAATATATCTATAGTAATATAAAAAGAAATATATTTTTTATGATCATAGAAACAAATAAAATATGGCGTTCAAGACCCTATCCTATCATCATACTACATATATAAATATGTCTGCAAAACACTATAAACTTAAATTGATCGATGCCCCGACACATTCTAATCAAATGTGAGCTTATAATGAATTTCGTTCGAGCGAAATATTACTTATTTTGGTAATTATAGGTACTTTTGTAAGCATTAAGTTTTCACTGTGGAATGAACATAAGTACCTACAACATTAATACAATTAGGTAATCTATAGTAATGTTTTAATTATTTTTATTACTTAGATCTTTGAATTTTTTTCTGTTTTAATGTTCCGTCTATCGATAAGTAATGCTATGAACACTACCCTAGCACTATCTTAGTAACTATAATTATTTATCTTATCGCTGGTCAACGAATATACCATATAGAAACATCATTCATATTAGTACCTACTTAGTTTCAGTTTTATTAAAACCACGCGCGTAAGTCTACATCTTTCAATTGCGTTTACATTTCAAATAACATCTCTATATAAAGCAGTTTCTAAAACTATTTCATTGCTGTTATCTTGCCAGAGATGGGTGTGGATCAATCAAAGCAGGCTCAGCCAAGGTAAATAAACAAACCTTAGTGTTTACAATATAAAACTGAGGAATGCTTATTGTTATCTAATAAGTTACTTACTTACTTACTAGTTACTATCTAACAACCTACCCTTCTAATCATTTTTATTTCGGAATTACGTAGGCAATAACAACCTATATTTTAATGCGGGGCCACTCGTCTAATAGTTTTTTTTAAATCTTGCTTTGTTTGATTGTTATACCCGATTAAATAGACTATTCTTAGTTTTAGAATTATTCAAAAGCCTTAATCACAGCTAAGAATCTAATATTTTTCCTAATAATACCAAATTTGGAAAGAAATGGAAATCTGTCGGGGCAAGGTCTACTGAGTATGGTGGGTTAGGGAGTCTCCAGATCCAGTTCTTGAAGTTTTAAAACTGTCATATGGGAAGTCTGGAAGGTATGCATTGTCATGAGGAAGAATTGGAGATAATTGACCAAACTTGGTTGCTTTGCTTTTCCATCATTGTCTGCAGCTCCCTCCAGTACACATATGCATCAATCATTTGACCAGCTCCCAAGAAACTGTAGTGCACAATACTGGCACAGGACCACCAGACTGATACCAGTAGCTTTTTCTTAGTTATTTTCCATTTTGGACATTGTTAGGCTCCAACTCCTGGATCCTGCTACTGATATGAATGTTTGCGGTTATCATACAGGATCCATTTCTCACCACAAGTCACAATGAGATTCAAAATTCCTTTTTTTTTGTGACGGTTCAATAATACAGTGCACACCTCACTGCGTTCTGATGTTCGTTCAGTTCATATGGTACCTAACCACTTTCAAACTTCTTTATTTTGATGTTTTGATGCAAATGAACCAACATTGTTTTATCAGTAACATCAAACCCAGCTGTTAACTCAGCTGTACTTTGATATGGATCTGCTTCCACTGTAGCCTGTAATTCATCATTATTAATTTTGGTCATAGGTTGTCAGTGGGGCCCATCCTTAAAATCGAAATTTCCAGAACGGAAGAGTTCAAACTATTGATGCATGGTCAGATCATTTCTGGTGTTTGGCCCACACACACTATTGATATTGTGAGCTGTCTGACTTGCATTGGTGCTGGAGGAAACTCATATTCAAAAATATTTAAAAGAAATACTGATTTTGAAATAAGAACATCATTAGCTATTTCCATATCACCTTTATGCATTTTGTTTTATTTGAAATTCGAATTAGAACAGATGATATCAAAACTCAAAGTGGCCAGTAATAAAATCCGTAAGCACCTAGTATTATGTCAAACATTTTTCCCAGGAGTTTACTCAGAACACTCGATTCAGCTCAGAACACTCCATATAAGTTTTTTTTTTTTTTAATCATCTTTTTGACGAGGCTTTGAACACCCTGGGTGATCATGCCAGCCTCATGGGTACTTTCTCCTTTCCCTTATTCAAGGGAACAATCAATAAACTGGTATAAACTTAAAGCTTTACTGGAAAGCTCTGCTAGCCAGTAATTGATCTCTCCATTGCGCAATGAACCTGAGCTCCCAAGAACTCTTCTTCTCATATCTGAATTCCGCACACATTCCAACACTAAATGGAAAAGGTCATCGGTCTTTTGACAGTCATCGCACAGTGGTGATGGTTTAATACCCATCATGTGGTAGAACTTATTTGTTGGGATGTGTCCGGAATGCAGTCTGAAAGCTGAGACCAACATTTTTCTTGTGAGACTGGCAGAATCAAACCAAGGTGTCCACAAGGGATTTGACTGGATAGTTCTGTACCAGATTCCAACCTCCTTAGATATAGACTGTTCACCGAAGTGATACTCCCATTTTTGTAAACTTCTTCTTTTAATTCTAGGAATGAGTTCACTAGCAAAGGGTTTGGAATCAGAAACTGTACCATCCATTACAGCAGCTTTTGCAAGGTGATCTACCATCTCATTTCCAAGTAGCCCTACATGAGAGGAGATCCATTGAATCTTTATACACATATTTTTATGAGTTATTTCATGAATTAAATGGAGAGCTTCAAAGGCAATGGGCATTCCTCGCTGACTAGAGACACAATGAGTAACATGTTGGAGGGCACTCTTCGAGTCCGACAAAATAACGACTGGAGGGCTGTTAGGTAGACTGTTTGCATAGTCTAAAGCCTCTTTTATAGCTAACAGTTCTGCTCTCATCACGCACGTCTCCCTGTGCAACTTCCATTTGTGTGAAATATTACACTGAGGATCAAAGAGAGCCGCTCCAACTCCTTGTACAGATTTTGATCTGTCAGTATAAATTTTATAAAATTGAGAATAACTGTCATACAACATTGTCAGAGTAGAATTCCTCAATTCCCGGTTTATTAAATTTCGTTTAGGTGCATTTATGTCATTAGCTTTGTCAACAATACATGACTTAATATTAGGGATGTGAAAAAATAATCGATTTTAATATTAACCGATTATTTTTTTTTGAAATAAAAAATCGATTATAAATTAATCGATTATGTAAAATACACATTTTAATCGAATTTTTTATACAGCGCCATCTATGCGCCGGATGAAAGAAATTGTTCCCGTTCACTTAACGGGAACAAATAAATCGAACGGCGCCATCTGTATGTATATGTTTGAAATAGGTAGGGCTAGGGGTAGGTACCATCGGTAAAGCGGTACAGACTAGCCAATTACTAAAGTAATTAGTAGTAATTAAACTAAAGTACTAGCCAATTTGCGAACATTTTCATGTATAGATCATTACGAAATATCATGGTTTCGAGTTCACAAATCATAATTTTTCAAAAGTTATCGCCTATTTTCTCTGTCGCCTATTCGCCTGTCGACGCCATTGTGACGTCATCTTTAGGGCTCATACAGACAGGGTAACTAAAGGTACTCCGTTTTCGCTATACATGAAAATGTTCGCAAATAATTACTTTACTCACTTTTCTACATTCACAGGTACACAGCACTCGGAATAAATTAAAATTACAATATCTTTTTACTACGTGTTAGTATCAAAGTTAGAGTATGTCGTATTTTGTTACAAAAATATTAAAATCTACGTAACTGATTCTTTTCGTACTTGTTTATACACTTTTTAAAATAAGTATTTTCACTTGTAGTTATCTTTTTGTTGTCCAAGCTAGGGAAAAAAATAAAGCGACCAAAATAAACACTGTGAGCTTGAAAACACAATAACTTTCATTAATATAAATAATTCACACAATTAATATCAAACAGCTGGTGTATGAATGGTGTTTTTAGTTTTGAGGAGAGATGTTTTTTTTATTTATTTCGTTTTCGTTTATTTTTATTTTAATAAAGTATTAATATAATTTCTATGTCCTCTATTCCTTAAAACTAACGTTTATAAAACATGACGGCTGAGGCCGACCGTGATTATTTCCTAGTAACCCGTGAGTACTTCTTTGTCCTGGGAAAAAGCTATCATAGATAGATACCCAACCCAACCCAATTATTGATACCCATATTCCTTCGTCTTAAGACCTTAAGCTTGGTTTTATTATTATATTTAGTATTTAGTTTTATTATTATTATATTAGTATTTTTTTAAAAAATCGATTTTTCCAAAAAATCGATTATTTTGTCGATTTATAAAAAAAAATTAAAATCGATTTATAAGTAGCGAAACAAAATCGATTATTAATTAATCGATTTTTTTCATTCAATGTCACATCCCTATATAAAACCCCCACACACCTGTAAAGCTCTATTTTGTAAAATATCTAGCTTCTTTAAATGGGATGAAGCACAGCTTCCATAGATGAAGCTACCATATTCCAAACGACTTCTCAAGAGGGAGATATAAAGGCGGCGTAGGTGTTTAGGGTGAACTCCCCATGATTTTCCTGCCAGAACTTTCAAAATATTTATGTATTTGTAAGTTTTTCCACAGGCTTCATTTACATGAAGCCCCCATCTCAAAGATAAATCAAGCCACAATCCTAAATATTTAACTTTATTAACTACCCTGAGTGGTGTGCCGTTAATTTCAATATTTACATTAATAATTATTCTTGATCTCTTAAAAATACACAAACTCGATTTCGACTCAGATAAAAACAGACAGACTTTCTCTAAGAACTTAACCATGGACTCAATAGCAGATTGAAGAAGGTTAACGGTGTCTAAAATACATCCTTTTTCTACTGTCTTATACAAT
Organism: Sesia apiformis; assembly: GCA_914767545.1. Classification (NCBI taxonomy): domain Eukaryota; kingdom Metazoa; phylum Arthropoda; class Insecta; order Lepidoptera; family Sesiidae; genus Sesia; species Sesia apiformis. The sequence continues at coordinate 7,653,866 of OU611968.1, forward strand.
ACGAAGTCATCAGCATACTGAGAAATACAAATATTATTGATACTATTACCTATTTCCATAGTGGCAATATTAAATAAAAGAGGAGATATGGGATCTCCTTGAGCTAATCCTCGATATGTGTGTCTAATTAAAGGCTCTGCAGTATAACAACATTCTACAACGCCTGTCGGAGAGAAAATTCCATAAATATTTACATATTTTATTACCTACACCGATTTTCTGCAAAATATTAATCAATGAACTAATATAACATTATTATATGCGTTATCAACATCAATAAAACAGGCAATAGTCGGTTTCTGTCTAGAAAATCCTAACTGTATATCAGATGTAAGTATGGCTAGATTGTCTAAACAAGTCTGAGAACGTCTAAAGCCCGTAGATGAGTCAGGAAGCAGACACCGACTCTCCACAAACCACTCGATCCTTTTCATAAGAATGATATGTAAAATCTTACATGGACAAGACATAAGGGAAATTGGACGTAGTGAAGATGGCAAGTTGGGGTCTCTTCCCGGCTTAAGTATGGGAAGAATTTGTATATCTCTCCATTGATCAGGGACATTACCAGTATGTATTATCATGTTAAATATTTTTAACAGCATTAATTTTGCGTTGGTTGAAAGATTATAAATCATAGAATACGAAATGCTATCAATTCCTGGGGAAGAATCCTTCTTTTTTAAACAATTTAGAAGTTCAGCTAATGAGACAGGAATTTCTAATATAGAAGGTGGTGCATACGAAAAAGGTGGTTCCGGCCCTGCTACCGCTGCCTCCCTTCACCCATCTCATCTTCCTCCACATGATAGAAGCCGAAGTTTCATGGTCGACGCTCGTACAGAACTCCTTCCATGCTTTTGAACTAGCTCTTTTTATCAGATCCTCGGCACGAGACATCTTTGCTTGCCAGCTTGAAAGATTTTCTGGAGTAGGGTTGCGTCGCAGCTTAGTGAGAGCCAAACGCTTTTCTGCCACGGCTTTAGATAGTTCTTTGTTCCAGTAATGTTTGGGCTGGAACATAGATGTTGGATCATCACCAGTTTTAACCCAAGGAATGTGTTTATCCGCTATAATTTGAATGTTTTCCACAAATGAATCATAAGCGGATTGAACATCAATAGGCACTGGAATGTCAAACACTATCGCTGCCTCCCTTTTGTACTCTTCCCAATTAGCTTCCTTGTAATTCCGTTTCTACACTTAGATCTTATATATCCACAGTTAATTTTAATCACTACATGGTCACTGCCTAGAGTTTCACTAGAAGTCCGCCAGCACATGTTTGTAGCAATATCAGTGGTTACGAATGAAGCATCAGGTGAAGATTATTGCAAGCAACCGTTAACCCATTTAATTCGCGTTGGCGATCCATCGTTGAGACATACGAAATCATTTTCAAACATGCTTTATATACAGATTCTCCTCTTCTATCAGATTTACACGACCAGAGAGTATGGTGGGCATTAACATCGCCTATTAAGAGACACTCAGATTTAAAGAGACTAAAAATATAGTCCCACTCCTGTTGGTTAGTAACCACAGAAGGGGGGCAGTATATTGAGACAATATGCTTGAGTCCCGGAATGTTAAATATTTCAAATATCATTACTTGCATTTGAGTATTGTTGAAATTAAAAGGCTTCTGAGAAAATTTTATAGATCTATGTATGATAGCGCATAAACCCCCGTAAGAATCATCTCTATCTGCTCTAACTATGTTATAGCCACTAAACGTCAGGGTGGTCTGCTCTGAAAGCCAAGTCTCACTCACAAACGCCATATGCACTTTATCTTGAAGTAACAGATCAAAGTTCGTGCTTTAGATTTTAAACTATTAGCATTCCATTGGAATATATTAATAGAATTAATTTTGATTTTGTTACTATCCATTAAGGCTCATTCCCATAAGTTTAAGCAACATCTCAATTGTAACGTAATTTTGTAAAAAACTCCTTACTTCATTCCAAATAAATTCAATAAACATCTTGATTTTAATTTTAAACTCAATTTCTAAAGATAAAATTTCTTTTATTTTGTCTAAAAATCTCTGTATTATACCCTTTCTTTCCGTTCTGCTCTTATTGGATTGTTGAGGTACTTCTGACAGAGGTAAGATATTATCTGTATCAGAATCATTTTCAGAGATATTGTGATTCAGCCCTTTCTTCGATTTACCTCCTTTTTTGTTAGGTTTATTTTTTATATTTGGATTGTGCGTTATTGGTCTTTCTTGTACCTCTGACTCTGTTTCTGCCCCACTTCTTCTAGTAGAGGTACCCGCACAAACATCTTTGTAAGAAGGTCTGTAAGTTTCACCAGATGAAACGACCGATGGACTCGGGTTCGGTAACTTAGTCTCCATAATCGTCTCCCTAGCCTGTTCTTTTCTAACTAAAACATCTTTAACTCGTTTCTGTTCATTGAGATTGTTCCAAGCGACTTTGTAAGAGCAATTATTTTGACCCATATAAATACGTATAGATCTCTCCCTCTGGAATGCTGGGCACACGCTCTTCATTAGGGATAAGTGATTCCCTTGCAGTTAACACATTTGAAGCTCTTGGTATCACAGTTTTCGTGCTTTTCGCCACATTTTGGACATATCTGTGATTTAGATGGACAAAAGTGGTTAACATGCCCGAATCGCCAGCATTTGGAGCATTGCGTTACTGGATACATATAAGAATCTACAGCCATACGACATCCATATGCTTTAATATAAGAAGGCAGAACCGAGCCTTGGAAACAAATACGTATAGTCTCACTTTTAATCCACTTTCCCTCTGTATCTTTTTTATTTAATCTTTTAACAGCTAAAATCTCCGTATCACATTCAAAAATCTCTTTTAGGTCTTTTTCTTCGGTATCAATACCTATATCCCTCACTATACCATAGGAAAATGTAACCTCATTTGTTTTTGTACAATTCCACTCATATTTCTTTGCTATATCGCACTTTAAAAAGTTATCTGCGTCACTGATCGATTTAAATCGGATTAATATTTTGAATGGACTCTTATAGGTGACTCTTAGGACGCCTTGGACATTATATGTTTTTAATTTCTTAACAAATCCTAACTGCTTGGGGAGGGCCTCTTTGGAGGTTACAGAAATCTCATAGAAGGTGTCTTCTGTCGTATTTGGTGAACTAACAACAGTAGGCGAACCACGTAAATTCATACGCTTACGGCCAGTTACTACAGTGAAGCCATCATCCTCATCACTGCCCTCCAGCGGCCTCTTGTAGCACGGCCCCGCGTTACATTCGTCGACTTGATTCTCACTCTCCATATCACCATTATCCCACTCTAACTCACATTGTTATTCTCGATCTGGGAGGGTGTGCCCAAAATAACCCTCCGAACTCCTCCAGGGGACATCTCAGCAAGATATTCCGGCTCCACATCCTCACACAAATCACTCATAATCAGAGTGTAGGGTATATTGAGAAAAAGTGTTATATTTCCTATTAAAATTTACGAAAACTCACGAGTTAATCACTTATCAATCCAGATTGCTACAAATATCAAATAGAAGGTCATTATATTGACATATAACACCCTTGAGAGTATATACTAGCAAGAAACGTAAGAAAATAAGAGCCATAAAAGGTAAACAAAGAAAACACGTCTGCACGTAAACGCCGCGACGCGATCACTGTCCATATAAGTTGTATAATACGTACATTATAGCAATAACTACTAGTTAAGGCCAACCTACTGTAAATCAAGTATGTATAGGTAAAATATTTGTATACATATACCATTCACTAGTTTCATTACTAAAATTACTGTGATGATTTAGAGATAAGAATGACTAATTGTTGAATTTATTAATATATTTATTTCTAGCATCTCTTGATATCCGAAAGTCAAGTGGGCCAGATGGTATTCCTGCAGTGGTGCTAAAATTTTGCACTCCCAAATTATCTCCGGTGCTTACGCAACTCTTAAAGCTCTCATATTCCACAAAAAGCTTCCCATCAACATGAAAGGTAGCTCATGTTCACCCTTTGCCTAAAAAGGGTGACCCCACCGACCCAGCCAACTACATGCCAATAGCGATCACCTCCCTCCTCTCCAAGGTGATGGAGCGTGTCATAAACACACAGCTCCTTGGGTACCTAGAGGATCACCAGCTTATTAGCGACCTTCAATATGGATTTCGCCATAATCGCTCGGCTGGTGATCTTTTAGCGTATTTAATATACCGCTGGGCTGATGCCTTTGAGGGTAGAAGCGAGGCTCCGATTGTGGGCCTAAACATTGCGAAAGTTTTTGACCGAGTATGGCACAAATCGCTGCTTTCCAAGCTAGCCGAGGGATTATGCGAATGGGTTGCCAGTTTCCTGACTGGACGGAGCATCAGAATCGTTATCGATGGTAGCCGCTCCGACACCATGTCCATTAATGCTGGTGTCCCGCAAGGCTCCATGCTGTCCCCAACTCTGTTTCTTCTGCATATCAACGACCTGTTGCAAATTGATGACATACGTTGCTATGTCATCTCTAGCTATGTCTATGACATACGCTGCATGTACATAGTGAATTTCAACCCCAGTAAGACAAGTCTGTGTATTCACCGCTAAAAAAAACCTTTGGTCGTAGCACCTTACTTTCAAAGCATACCTCTTAAAATCTCGGAAACTATCGGGATCCTTGGTGTCGACATTTCCAGCAAAGTCGAATTTAGAAGTCATCTGGAAAATACTTCACCCCTGGGCAACTCCTAATGCTTTACAAAGCTCAGGTTAGGCCCATATGGACATCTGGAATCTGTTTGGACAAAGTTATCTTGTAAACGTGTCTTTGTTAATCGCAAAATACACCAGTAAAGCCATGCTAGATTTGTCGCACGACTGACATTTTCATCGTACGACAGGCAATGCGATCAACCGATTTTATCGTCAACCTACTTCTTAATTAGGACATAGGGTAACTGCAAAATACCTACATCGATTGATAATTCCTTGCGGCACTCCCACCTTACTTGTATGATAATTAATTATAATTATCTGTCTAATTTGTGACAAAAAGATCACTTGAATCACTTGTCACTTGATCACTTGTCAAAAACTATTGTTATAATAAATAAATAATATTTTAAATATAATTAAAATATATAAAAATATGTTTTTTATCCTAACGGTTGGTAGATAAAATATGTTGCTGCTCAAAAACTTTACCTAGTCGGTATAATTCATGACAACGAAAGATAAAATAGTTTTTTTTAATGTTATCTAAAAAGGAACAATATTAGGATCTTGATTAATATGATTTGTACTAAAGCGCGCGCCAGGAGCAGGAATAATTTCGGTCATTGACATGAGGTCACTCAAGATTGTACGGTACAAGAGATTTGTATGAAATCGTCGATGGTTAGTTATATCATATGGATTTACTATTGATTATTACTATCATATTATTGAACCTTAATCCCGTCCAGTCTTGGCTGCTATCATGTCAATGACCGAAATTATTCCTGCTCGTGGCGCGCGCTTTATCTAGATATAATCAATATATTTATCTATTTAAACGGGTCTTAACGCGAATGTTTATCATATTTATTTTACTCGACGTTTCGGTTGGGTTGCACCAACCATGGTCACGAGCTGACGGAAGATGCTGGTAGTCCACAACATCGAGAGTTGCGAGCAGTTTCATCAACTACCCGTATTTGCTCTTCATATTCTGGAAAGTTGCGGCACACAACACAATACCAGAAGTAGCGTCAGACTAAAAGTTGCGAGGTTTAAATTTATTAATCACTGGATTCCACGTCAAGGACAATTTATAACCTCTTCTCAATTGAAATTTCTATGTTTTTTTATTTCAATTGCTTCACGCACAATCCTGGAGATCAGTGGAGAGGATTTTTGGACTATGGAGTTCTATCCAGTGATTGATTGACCGTGGTTGTTGCAACTCAACCGAAACGTCTATTAAAATAAATAACTTAAACATTCGCGTTAAGACCCGTATAGATAAATATGTGTGAAACACGCGAAAATCTCAAATGTTATAATGAATATGCAAGTCCAGAATGGGCAAAGATATTGTCACTAATTTAAAAAAATGGCTTTATAAACAGTTTATTGCGATAAATAAATAAATTATTTTACATAATATTTTAGAAACGTATACAGCAAAAGTGATGTCGATCATTTGTTGGACAATCAAAGGCGTTTATACGAGGCCCGATGCAAAGAACTTGCCGCAAAAACTGCAGCTCAGGTGCAAGCCGCAACAACTGCAGCTCAGGTGCAAGCCGCAACAACTGCAGCTCAGGTGCAAGCCGCAAAAACTGCAGCTCAGGTGCAAGCCGCAACAACTGCACTTCAGGTGCAAGCCGCAAAAACTGCAGCTCAGGTGCAAGCCGCAACAACTGCAGCTCGGGTGCAAGCCGCAAAAACTGCAGCTCAGGTGCAAGCCGCAACAACTGCAGCTCGGGTGCAAGCCGCAACAACTGCAGCTCAGGTGCAAGCTGCAAATTGTCCTCTTCGACCTCCACCGCCCTCAAGGTAATTACACATATCGTCAGTGGAAAGGTAAAAATACTAAAACGCCATGAAAAAAAGAATTTAATGTTCTCACTGACTGATTTAGCAACGCCGAGCCAAAATAGCTTAAGTTAAAAACATTTTTGGACAGTAGCTTTCTTTTATGATGTAAACGTTCACTAAGGTATTTCCATTTCTTTATTTTCTCGATGACAGTTCTAATTTGATAGTTGTAGTGTTGTGACCAAACAAGTAATGATATCGATCGCATATATTTATTATATTTTGAACAAAGACAAATACAACAAAAACATTCAAATATATTTTTTCAAGGTGGGAACACTCAATAGCCCACCGCCATTTTGTGTTTGTTTTAATCTGTCACTCGCAACAAGACGGTCGTGCTAGTCACTACATTTCTGTTCGCTAAGTTTTTTCACATTATCCATACGTTACGTTGTGTATTTTGTGTTCCTCCGTGTTGATTGCTGCCCAGCTGTCAAATATCAAAATGCCGAAAGGATCTGTTCTGAAAAGGCAGGCGAGAGAACTGGTGATCAAGGTTCGTAATTACTTTGAAGCAGAGTATCAAAATGGTGGCCCGCTATTACCACTGTCGCAAGTGCGAGAGCGTGTTGCGGCCGCATTAGGAATTAGTGGACCTACTGTTTCAAAAATTACTACCGAAGCTTACGGTACAAGCGGCATGCAGGAAAATAAGCTTCGTACGCCGAAGAAAAAACGCCAACCACGTCGTGTGACATCGGTTGACAACTTCGACGCTGACGCTATTCGCCGTCATATATATGACTATTACTTGCGCAAAGAAATTCCAACACTTAAAAAACTTGTTGTTTCTTTACGTGAATGTGGTTTGTTCCATGGCCAAAAATCGTCATTAAGCTTGGTTTTGAAAGAAATTGGATTTTGTTATAAAAAATCGGACAAACGTAAAATATTGATGGAGCGTCACGACGTTGCTATGGCTCGCTGCGAATTTTTGAGCGAAGCCAAAAAGATATCAGATTGGTCAAATGTTATTTTCACTGACGAGACTTGGTTAAATGCAAACCACACAGTATCTAAGAACTGGACTGACGACACCGTCGCTTCCACTAGTTCAGTGCCAATGGGAAAAGGTGAACGCCTCATCATATGTCATGCAGGGTCTACGAAAGGATTCATGTCAGATGCTTTACTGGCCTTTAAATCCAAGAAAACAGTGGACTACCACGAAGAAATGAACGCGGAGATTTACGAAGGATGGTTTAAAGAAATGGTGCAATCTCTGGAAGAACCGTCGATAATTATTATGGACAACGCTACATATCACTTCAGACAAATTGATAAAATGCCGACGCAGGCCAATAAAAAACAAGAGATAATTGACTGGCTCCAACGTCATGGCGAAAATGTGGATAATACTTTATTAAAAGTACAATTAGTGAATATTTTAAAATCGAAAAAAAGCCTCCCTAAAAGATATGTTATCGAATAGCTGCCGAATGTGGTCATTGGGTTCTTCGACTTCCGCCGTATCATTGCCAGTACAATGCTATAGAACTAATATGGGCACAAATCAAAGGACACGCCGCTCGAAACAATACCCATCCCCCTTTTACGGCAAGCAAGATGTTAGATTTATTAAAAAATGCATGTGCGGAAGTAACTGCCGAAAACTGGAAAAAAATTGTGAGAAGAACCCAAAACATTATAGCGTCGGATTGGGAAATTCATGTGGCATTCGATAATATAGAAGTACAGGAACTTATAATAAATGTTGGGGAGAACTCATCGAGTGACAGTGACGATTCATCAGATTTTGATTAAAATAAATAAATAAAGATTACCTGTCATTATAATTATTTCGTTTCATTGTCGAGTACCTACCTATACCTACTTATTTTACAACAGCTTCGAAAATTTTAAAGAAGTTGGCATTATCAATCAAGAATTAACACGTGTAACATCTTGTAATGAAATATAATATTAGTTAATAAATTTGTACAAAAGTATCCGGCAGTAGTTTAGTTTCTTACATTTTGTAAAAAAATATCGGATCTGTTATCGTGTTACGTTTATCGATAACTACATCCCTAAAATTGCTTTCTGTCTGACGTGACCTTGTTAATGAAATATGACGTCTTGGTGCCTAATTTTTGTTCGGAGTTTTAGGCGTTGATGCTAGAACAAAGTTATATCGACCACTGTGTGTCAGCTGTCATCGAGAAAATAAAGAAATGGAACTTGTATAAGAAGAGATTTCTTGAAATTCAACCTCTAATGGAATGAAATTCACCCCAAGCGTGAAATGGAGTGTCAAAATGGGTAAAACTATATTTACTTAACTATATGGGTAAAAATAATTTGATGGCGATAATAAACTTGAAACTTGATGTATGAGTAAATATTCTAATACTTACAAAAAATAATAAAACACGTGTTTTACAGTTTTTCAAAATTATATCAAGACGCTAAAATAGAGTCTCATATTTTGGAATCACTTAAATATTTTAATGGCGATGACCACTTACCATCTCTTGGGCCGCCCGCGCCCGTTTGACACCTCTTCTATAAAAGAAAGTCACAATGGAGAAGTTTACTAGGTTTACAACTAGCGGATATACCTACGCTAAAATATACGTAGCTAGTACGAGATATGTATGTAGTATGTAGATTGAAAATATTTTTGAAATTCATCGGAAAATGACCGACATATAGGTAGGTGTTCAAAATTTCAAACGGGCTACTCGCGATGATGACGTCACAATAATAATTATAAACCCTACCCGTGTGCCTCACTTTACAATATTTAAAAGGGAGACTTATTTTCCGTATGTTTTAGAAAACAAATATTTAGACAAACGTAGAACTTCATGAACACGATTTAACGATAAGGTGGGTGGACCATGGAAGGCCACTCTAACGATTAAACAGTTATTATTCCTTTATTTACTGGATAAATTAAACAAACAAATTATTAAGTAACACATTGTTTTATTATGTAACTTATAAAACATTTTTTTTTATTGCAGAGGTAATGGTTATTTATTAAATTTAAGTTTTATTAAACTCTTCCAAACGGCCTTGCAAGGAACAAGGCTCCATACAAGGCCGACATAATAAATCAATCGTCTGACTTAAAACTAACGTTGTGACAATTAAAATTTCTGCTTATACTTAAACTACATAAAAAGGTCTTTCATTAAAATGAAACATTAAATACTTACCATATTAAACTCACATAAAAAATACTCAACGAACATTACTTGAACACTATCGTAAAACTAAGAATGTATTCGTGAAAACGTTTTAAAAATAATTTTAATGATTATTATATCGATATCAAATAAGTTGCCAATAACCTTTATAATGAAATAAAAAAAAATTATAACCGACCAAATTGGCCTTCTTATGGGTCCGTTCCTTGTAAGGCCAAAATGTTCTAAATAAGGCCAAACAATAAAAAATATTATCTATCAAAAGTTTTTTTTTAATCAACAAAACAATTAGATACTACAGACTACGTACTTTAATCACAACCTTTATAATGGCACTTAGTCAGTCTTGTAATCAGGAATGTTTATAACTTTAAAACTAACGATTCCTATACTTTTCCCAAGTATGGTTTAAAAAACGAAAATAGAACAAAATAATAACTTCAGTTATGAAACAAACTTATAAATTAAGGAGGACAATAATTTTAGTACTTTAATCACAATGTGGACACAAAAATTGTAGGTCATTTTTAGTGAGACCCATACACTCCTCGTGATACCACCACTTTTGACATTCGCTACATTTCCTCATGTTTTCCATTCTACACTCGCAACATGCGTAACAGTACCATTTCTTTTCTTCGCCTTCTTTACTTTTCTTCGTCTTTCTTCTCGGCCTTTTGCTGTTTTTATTGTTTTGTTTTTGTTGTGCTTTTCTTTTCAGTACTTTTTTAGAATCATTTTTACTATGGATGTCTTTCTTTTCTTGTTCTCGCTTACTTGTGGACTTTCCTTTTTTCTTACTCCTTTTTTGATTCAAATCTTCCGTGTTTTCTTCAGTTTTAAATAAATCTTTAACTATTCTTTGTCCTTTATAATTTATAGTTTTTTGCCGTGGACGTGTAGACTTTATCTTAGCGTAATTTGGAGTAGGCAAAAAGGTATGAAACGATGTATCTTTATCCTGAATTAAGTTAATCAACGGTTCGTCATCATTCGAAGATCTAGTGGAACTTATCTCGTGACTCTTTTGTTGAGCTTTTGTTTTAGGTCTGCTTAATTGTTTTTCTGGAGTTATTTCTCCTTTCTGTTCGGGATATTCATCATCTGACGAGAAAATGTAAAAATCGGAAGTGTGAAGTTTACTGATGTAGTTATTTTTGATAAATGATTCACTGAGATTCAAATCAAGATCAGGGTCAGAGCTAGAATCAACGATATTTTTTTGTAGTCCGGATGTACTTGGAACGGGATTATCGTACAGAGATAGTTGAGGGTCATGATTTGTATTTGCGTCGTTGAGCCGGTCTACTGAACTTAGCAGTATATTGCCACGCTGATCATTGATCGTATTGTCTATTTCCATATCTGAAGCATCAGTTGAAGAACTGTAAGGAACAAGAGTTCGTTTTCTTTTTTCTATTGCAGGTGAAAATTCTGATACTTCATATTGACCCCCATGGGTCAAGTCGTGAAAAGATGAAGGCGATGATGATACGATCTTCTCTTGAGAAGTTACCGGAAAAATTGAAAAGTGAGAAACACGAGCTGACCTTTCATCTATCAGAGACAGAGACGACAATTCTGACACTCCATTAAATTGAGGTGCAGGAGTCTTGTCTTGTAATGTTTCCGGCAAAGGTCTTTCTGTTACAATTGAAGGAGCATAAGCATCTTCTGGAATCACATCATGATCGAGAGGGTATAAGCCAGTAGCTCTGAACCCGTTCATTATATTTGTTTGAGTCATACACTTTGGCCAGGTTCGCGAGAAAATGTGGTTGAATGTAACTTTGTTTAAACTTCTCTTAAGAGAATTGCACAGGTAGTTCAACACCTCTTCATCCCAATGGTGTTCGAAAGACTTATTCACAGATTTATCTAGAGGTTGGAGTTCGTGGGTGCTATTTGAAGGTAAGCAGTATAGCACTATATTATTTTTATCTGCTTCTTCCAGAGCCTCATAAGATAAATGACACTTCGCGCCGTCAAAGATAAGCAGACACTTACCGGGTGCTTTATGTTGCGCTAAATGTTGAATGAACTCCACGAACAAGCTACTGGTCATACTGCCTTTGGGTGCCATTCGTACTTTTGTTCCAGCTGGCAAGTTTTCTCCTAATTCTGATCTGTATCGTATGCCCTTAAAAATAATCATGGGCGGTACAGCACAACCCACAGCATTGACGCACATCGCGATGGTGACGTTCTCAGCGTGTTCCGGCGCAACAACATGAACTCTGGTGTTTCCCTTCTCAGCCAAAACTACATTTTGTTTGTGGACCGTGATGCGACACCCCTTCTCATCCATATTATATAATCGTTCTGGATGTGCAATAATGTACAGCTCTTGATAGAGTTTCTTTACTTCTTCAAAATGGTGTTTCACGATGGACTTATTCATTTTTTGTGCTCTAGCTGGGTTTTTTTTTTTTTTTTTTTTTTATAGATTAGTGGGCGGACGAGCAAGCGGTCCCACGTGGTGATAAGTGTTACCGCCGCCCATGGGCACCTGCAACACCAGGGGGTATGCGGGTGCGCCGCCGACCTTGCAAAATCCTATTCACAGCTCTCTTGAAGAACCCCATGTCGTAGCTCAATGGAAAGACCTCTTGAGGCAGTTCGTTCCACAACCTACGGGTTCGCGGTATAAAATAATTTTTGGACCGAACAGTGCGCGACACCTCCGTATCGAGGAAATGCGAATGGACCGCACTTCTGTGACGGGAGGTGCGGTTGTAGAAACCCGAGGTGGGAATTATATTAAACAATTCTTCAGAGCATTCCCCATTATAAAGGCGGTAGAACACACAGAGAGACGCAACGTCTCTCCGAATGCTGAGGGATTCTAAACCGCCCGTGAGAGTGGGATCGTCGACAATACGAACAGCACGTCGTTGGATGGAGTCAAATGGGTCCAATTGGTATTTCGGTGCGCCGGCCCAGAGATGAGAGCAGTACTCCATATGGGGCCTCACCTGAGCTTTGTAAAGCATAAGGAGTTGCCCAGGTTTGAAGTACCGCTTCGCTCTGTTCAGCACACCGAGCTTTTTGGAGGCCATTTTGGCCTTATTTTCCAGATGACCCCTAAATTCGACTTTGCTGGAGATGTCGATACCAAGGATCCCGATACTCTCCAAGATCTTAAGAGGTATGCTCTGAAAGCGAGGTGCTACAACAAAAGGGGTTTTTTTAGCGGTGAATGCACAGACTTGCGTCTTACTGGGGTTGAAATCCACTAGGTTTAGAGAACCCCAAATCGAGACTAGATCTAAAGAGTTTTCGATTTCAGACACAAGCCTGGCGCGACTCTCTTCCACTTCGACCCGAGGGATGTTGGCGCGGCCCCTGTACAAGGCGTCTCCAGTACTGTCATCTGCATAGCAACGTATGTCACCAATTTGCAACAGGTCGTTGATATGCAGAAGGAACAGAGTTGGAGACAGCACGGAGCCTTGCGGGACGCCAGCGTTAATAGACATGGTGTCGGAGCAGCTACCATCGATAACGACTCTGATGCTCCGTCCAGTCAGGAAACTGGCAACCCATTCGCATAATCCCTCGGGTATCCCGAAAGATGGTAACTTGGAAAGCAGCGATTTGTGCCATACCCGGTCGAAAGCTTTCGCAATGTCTAGGCCTACAGCCAGAGCCTCGCCTCTACTCTCAATGGCGTCAGCCCAGCGGTGTGTTAAATACGCTAAAAGATCACCAGCGGAGCGATTATGGCGAAATCCATATTGACGGTCGCTAATCAGCTGGTGATCCTCTAGGTACCCAAGGAGCTGTTATTGGGTTCATTATTTGGGGTTTTCTTTTCGAAATTGATGGGTTTCGACTAAGAAACATTTTGAGCCATTTACGTCCAGCCATTCTTGTAGACAGATTGAACGAGTGCTTGATTTTAAACCTCTCACAAAATAAAAAGGCTTGCTTCCGGATAAATTTTGGGGTAAGTGGTATACCCAGTTTGGCAAAACGTTTAATTCGCTGAGCTAAGTCTTCTTCTAACTGTTTTGTGAGAACAGTAGACTTTCCAATAATCTTAGTAGTTTTACCGGTTAGTAAATGGTTTCTAAGGGTTCGTCTCGGAATATTGAATTTCAACGCTGCAGTATTCGTATTGAGTTGATTTGTTTGTACCGCTTCCATGGCACACCTTAAACTCTCTTCATCCCATGTACTTCCTCTTTTTCTAGGTTTTGGTCCTGGCATTCTTGAAACCTGGAATTATACCTACACTTAAATTTAACCATCTGTTCAATGACTAACAAATACTAATTACGAGATTTCCAGAAGAAAGCCGCAAAAAAGTGAAACTAGTGGGTAGCTATTACATCAGGCCCTATACAGAAGTGTGACTACAAGCAAAATCTATATTTAAATTAAAGCAGTAAAACAATGACAAATATTGATATTAAATTGTATTTTGTTCTTAACATGCTTATGTAAAGAACGAAAACTTAGTCATAATTTTATTTTTAATAAGTAAGTATAAGTACTCATGAAGTTTTAAAATAAAATTATTTAAAGCATGATTATAAGTAATAATATTACGAACTTATACATTGTTTTACCTTTCCCCATACGTATTTACAACTAAAAACTAGGTATTAATATTTTCTTGATTCCTAGATGTTCCTAGTAAGGCCCTTGTGCCCTAGCAAGGCCAACTGTAAATTTTTTGATCGGCTTTACAAGGAACCATTGGCTTTCCTAGGAACACTACCGATATTTTAACTAAAATGGAAATAAAATATTTTTTTTTTTCTTTAGTACCATAGCAAATCCTTATATATCAATTCAGCGTAAAAAATTTAAAGAAAATAATAATGTATTTACTTGAAAACTTACGTTTTGTTGTGAGCGCGTATTATAATTTTAACGTCGACGATCGAAGTCAACAAAGCGAGGGACCGCACTGACAAAATAGCGGCGCCAGCGACTCGCCGCCGCGTCTGTGTTCTTGAGTTCGATGGGTGTTAGTGTGAGTAGAAGGAATTTGTCATCGCATGGCAATAACTACGACTTTTCAATAATCGGCCTTACAAAGAGCATGGCCTTCCATGGTCCACCCACCTTACATAGTTTGTATGTAAATCTATCGTGACATCACACGCTGCTCGGTTAACATCCAATTTCGAAAATTTATAATTTCGTCTTTTTAAATATATGTATCTTTAAAAAAAATTCACGAGATTTCTTTGTAAGGTCGCAAATTCAGAACAGTGGAGCGTGCAGCGGGTCGTCCCAGCGTTGTATTGAGCGTGCATTGTCGAGTGTAGCGTGCACGCAACTAGTTTTGGCTGGAGCGGGGTGTTTAGTGTATTGACCAATCAGAAACGGCCACTCACGGACAACCGTCATCACTAATATATCTCAACATCTTCCCATTCCATAATTTATTTATAGCCACAGAAAATCTCTTTCACCAGAAAATCTTGACACACTGAACAAAGCAACACTTGTACTTATATCCTCAACGAAGCAAAAACAGAAACCCTCAAACGCTCTATCAAGTACGCCTTCCTGCATTTCAATATGTTAAGCGAACCAGCGTGCACGCTAACTACAACGCCCCACTTTACCACTGGGCGGGACATTTAACTGCACGCTGTAAACGCTGTTACAAAGACACCTCAAGACTAGTCTGTATGTTAAGTAGCCCAATGTGCACGCTCAAAACTACGCCTCGCTGCACGCCCTACCGCTCCGAATTTGCGGCCTAATTAGGTAAGTTTTAGGTAAGAAATAAAAAATGGTGAACTTCTCCACTGGCGTCGCCTGGCCGCGAGGCCACCTCCACATGTACATATTATCTTATTTTTATAGGTCAATTTCTGAACAACAGGAAGTGTCCACCTTCCAAAGGGAAACTCAAAGTGTATTTGAGAACCCTAGTACTGCCCGCACCACACTCTATCCAACGCTAAACTACGATTATTTAACCAGAAACACAAGCCAACCACCTGATGTGCGAGCAACTTCAATATCTAAAGTTCCTTCTCAACATCCCTTACAAAGGTAGGTGGAATCAATAAGTATAATTTTAAAAATCCTGTATATACTAATGTCATTCCATAATATGTACGTATCACCTATTGTATTTATGGGATTGTAGGGATACATTGTAATAATGCCTTCAGCACTTGTAGCTTCTGGCGCGGGAGTAATAGCTAGCCCTTATTTTCCGAATGGCAAAATTTCTGTGGCCTTAATGGTCTTTCAAGAGTCACCGGACATGTATAGTTTAGAACGAGCGCAGAAGGCGCTCAACCAGGAGCAAAAAGTGTGTGCAGCAACGAGCCTTAGGGCTCCTCTGGCAGTAGACCCGCGGACGGACCTCGGTTTAGGGCGTTGCTTTGGGAGGGTACCGCGGGATCAGTCAGTTAGTTCAAACGGGAGTCAGTTACGTGTCTATACCTGGTAAAAGTGTTGGCTGAAGGCCGGTGTGTGTTCACGGTGTAGCGAGGGGGACGTGCTCGCCGGCCCCCTCAGCCACGCACGTCACGCGCCGAGTGAACCGGCGCCCCTTCACTATAATACTTATCTAATCTTGTATTCAAAATTAAATCCATTTTCGATATCTAAAATAACTCTTTTATTAAGCAAAGTTGAAATTCCGACAACTCGGCAATTCGTAACAACACACATTACGACGCGGTCACCAGTTTAGATTTATATAAATTGTTACGAAGTTCACTTAGCATTACTTCGTCTTAGCATTAGGCTCACATTATTGTACCAGTTGTAAATAAAATAATTATATTATAATAATGATTGCTAATATCATTCCTTCAATCACATTAGGAGTTAAAACCCCACACTCCATGCAACCTTCTAGACTAGGTTTTCATTATAGCTACTGAAATGCAAAGGGCGGTTGCCTTTCAATAACCACTGCTGGACCCGGATCTCATGCACAAGACAATGTTTATGAGGTATATATAGCTTTAAAACGCCACCCTGCTCAAGCGGGTCGTCGAGTTCTTTCTTTTAGAAGTGATGAAGTTCCTCAGGGCTTGTGGTAGCTGGTCTGTTATTCCTTAGTCGCGATGACACGACAACCACGGTAAGAGGTGGGGTGATGCTATTCTATAGCCGGCCGACACTTAATAATGTCACTAACAGAGTAGTTCCATCACATCCCCGCTTGGATAACCTCAAATATTCGTAAGCTTATATCCACTTAATTTTAAAAATCCTTTTTAATATATGCTTGCTATCTTGTTTCCAAATAAGCCATACACAACACATGTCTTATTTAAGTACAGTTGACCTTATTATGTTTAATTTACAACTCCAACCGCGCGTGTCGTTAATGTCGCTTGGTACAAAGTCTTATGTCAAAATTGCACGTACCGATATCCATGATATTTGATAGTTTATATTGACAGGACTCCTGGACCTCAGCCATCTGCTCCACCTGCTCCCGAAACTTCGCAAAAGGTACATCCTAGAACCAGGTCACTATCAAGGTAATATTATCGCTATTGCTTACTGAAATTTTATTATCCACATAGATATGTTCAAGGAACTAAGTTAAGAACGATTTCAATAAGTTGTCGTGTTGATGAATTAAGATACACCACTCATTACAATATACCTACACATTACACTAAAACTAAATCAAAATAGCCTTTATTTACCTGTTGTTGAAATTATAAAGTAAAAAGAGTCATTAAAATTTTTAGTAATATCTATTTATCGGTAGCTCAAAGGCCTCTCCTAACTTTTCTTTTTCCATTTTACCTTCTGTTTTTCTTCCTTGTTGGCACTTTCTGTCTTCTATATAAACAAACAAAAATTATCGAAAAAAAACGTAGCGACATAAGCAATAAAAGTTGAATAATAGTCTGCATCCAGTTTATACAGAGACAAAAATGGAGATGGGCTACGCTGGACATATGATGAGGATGAAAGACAACGGATTGACATTAAGAATAATATCCTAAAAATAATAAAAGATCAATTATTTGTACACTTATTATAGTCGGAGACACGGATGTTGGGGTCTGAGCGAAGTGGTGGGGATAACAACGCGTATGTACACTTCGGAACAAAATTGTTTATATACAAATAATAATTAATATTTATTATTACTAGCTTTTGGCTGCGGCTCCGTTTGTGGGGAATTTTGGTATTTGGCGGAATATTTCAAAGAAATAGAATTAGTTTTTTTTTATTAATGATATTAATTTAATAATTTTAAAAATAAATACATGTTATGTATATGATGAAGAATATTAATTACTGTAATTTAATGAAAGCAGTAGCGGATCCAGGGAGGGGGGGGGGGGGGGTCTAAGGGGCTCAAGCATCTGGGTCCACCCCTGATAAATGTCAAATTAAACTCGATATTATCTTACTTTCTTATCCTAGTTTGATCCGATGTTATCCTAGTGTGGAGCGTAGCTTCTCTTCGCTTAAACTAATAAAATCCTACCTTCGTACGACAATGACGGAAGACAGGTTGAAAGGTTTGGCTGCCATGTACCTCTACTCGTATATTCACCGAGATATATCTGGCAGCCTACAACCTGTCGAAATCATTGAAGAATTTGCAAAAAGTTATCTGAGGAGACTCACTATGCGTTAAATGAGCAAAATAAAATTTTGTGTGTTTTTTTAGTTTACCTTGATAAAGCCTACCTACCCTCAACTGGGTCAAGTCCCCCCCCTCCCCCAAACCAAAATCCTGGATCTGCCACTGGATGAAAGGATGCGAGCATACAAAATATAAAAAATCGGATTATGAAGTACACAAAATAATAATATATACCTGTAGTATCTCTACGATAAAGAATAAAGATAGAGATGAAGTAATCATGTGTCAATCACTATCTGTGTCTAATGGAATGACACCTTCCATTATGTCATCTGGCTGGATTTAACGACTTGTTCCAGGAACATTATCTTCGTCAGATAAAGAACACGAGCAGTATGTGTCTGAAATATCACGTATTATTACAATCTCTTTTAGCGTAACTTATACGCTTAGACCACAATGATATCACATAATTTATATGCTATTGTAATTTAATGTACGTTCGCTAAAATAACAGTTTACTTTGATAACTCATGTGTGGCTTGGTCCAACAGGTGGCCCTGTTGGACCAAGCCACACATGAGTTATACAAGAAAAGAATTAAAGAATTAAATTACAAGAATTAAACTAATACAAGAAAAAACAATTCAAAAAAATCGAAATCATTTTATTTGACACAACTTAAGTTAGAGTACATTGTTTACTAACTATACCTAAACATAATAACTATTGTATGCTGTACTTGTTAAAGCTGGACGCCGATTTGGCGACCGGGTGTTGGCTCAGCAATCCGGCTAAGAACCAGATGTTAGAGTTGCACGTCGATCGCAGTCGAAGGCCAATGTTGCAGGTCACACGTCGTGGCTTTAACGGGGGGTGTAGGGATTTAGGCTTTGCCGGTCTTGATGTTGGTGCAGGGATCTCGGCAGATCAGATGTTGGGGTGAATACGGAAATAAAACTCTGCTCTAGTTCACATTAAACCACAGGGGTGCGGAGGGAGCGGCAATGGGCAGCAAGCTCACTTTTCTTCTTAGGTTTCTTACTATACAAGTGGTGAGGACGAACTGGGTTGGCTGTTGGGCCTTTCCCTTTTTATAGGAGTTTGGTGCCCAAGCGATCCCCCCGTTCCCTGAGGAAGATTTATTGCTATTCGCTCTCCACTTTTGTACATAATATCTAGGTTACAAGTCATATTTATCTGGGTTGGTCCTCTTATTGCACGGAGGATAAAGACTATTTTCGGTGGCGAAGTTTGGGTATTTACTCTTTTAATTACATTTTTCTTATCTTCCCTTCCTCCCTCCCCGAGTAGCAAGGGGTATGGGAGGATCGAGGGTGTACGGCTTTTCAGTGGCGCCGATACCGGAACTACGCCACCTAGCCCGCAACTTTTTGTTCTAGAACTTACATCTAAATGAAACACACTGCGGGCGGTAGTCTTTATTTTAAACCTTATTCTAATTCCCTGACTTATCCTAGCACTTAGGTATCCTAGCACATTTGGAGAGCGAGAATAAGACATACAAAAAACATAAGATAACATAATAAACATGAGACGTTGTAAATACGTAAAAAACAATAGTATATCATAATCTTTAACATTTTACATTATATCAATACCTTAACTAAACATTTTACACATAATATTGATATCTTATGATAACGGTAATGTACGTGTTAACATCTTATGATTTCGGAGGAAGGGCACATGAATTTCACTCTTGACCAAAGTTTCGCCGTTTAAACTTTACTGTTTGCGGAACTCTCTCTAGACGGCCCCTTTTTTCCTCCGAAATGTGCGATGTCAGCACGTACATATTACGCGCACTGATTCTACGTATGTACACATAGGTATATAGGCACCGCACTATTCACTTTCACTATTCACTATTCTGTCGTGCACAGTACTTATATATTTAAACCGAGGTTTACCTATAGATCGCACACTAAGCAAGGCTTCTGACGTGAGACCCATAAGAAAAGACTTAACAATGTTGATACGGCGCCTCTAAATATATATATTATCCATAATTATTAATTTGTAGCATATTACACGACTTGTTTTTTTTATTTGTAACCCAACAGCGATACATGGTATATATTTATAAACAAAAATTAAAGTTAAAAACCAAGGCCAATTCAAGATTACACTGAATTTAAACATATCTATTACTAAACATATTGAGGTTTAATAAAATTATATTTATATACAATATAAATAACATAAAAATAGTTAAATTTAATTGTACATTTCAGATATTATTTATTATTTATAGAATATCGCACCAACTAGATAACATATGAACACATTATTATGTAAATTACTATAAAACATATGTATAATGTATAAATATATAAACTAATATTATTTTTTATTGAATTGCTTCAAGTACTACTTGCCTACTTGAAGCTATAAGAGTCTTATTGTAGTTTTGTTGCAACAACCATTTTGTAATACTCTTTTTTTTGTCTATTCTTCAACAGCTTGACGTCGCACACTTTAACAATCTTATTGTAAATATCGTATAGCAAAAGCACACTTCACTATTGGTACAGTAGTTCCGAAGACTTCCTTTTTAAGGCTGTGCTGTTCGTATTGTCGATGATCCCACTCTCACGGGTGGTTTAGAACCTCTCAGCATTCGGAGAGACGTTGCGTACCTCTGAGTGTTCTACCGCCTGTACAATGGGGAATGTTCTGAAGAATTGTTCAATATAATTTCCCACCTCTGGTTTCTACAACCGCACCTCCCGTCACAGAAGTGTGGTCCATCCGCATTTCCTCGATACGGAGGTGTCCGTACTGTTCTGTCCAAAAATTATTTTATACCGCGAACCCGTAGGCTGTGGAACGAACTGCCTTAAGGGGTATTTCCATCAAGCTACGATATGGGGTTCTTCAAGAAAGCTGTGTATAGGATTTTGCAAGGTCGGCGGCGCGCCCGCATACACCCCGGTGTTGCAGGTGTCCATGGGCGGCGGTAACACTTACTATCACGTGGGACCGCGTGCTCGTCTGCCCTCTTTTCTATAAAAAAATAATTATATTCAAAAGAGGTAAGGGAAGAGGAAGAGGTATTTGCCTGTGGACAGCTAATGATGCAAACAATACATATAATTATCGGACTGTGAGCAGCTTGCATTCTTAATACAAAATTTGTGTGGAAAGACGGTAAGATAGGTATTCCATATGCCACTTTTAAAACAGCACTGAAGCTAAATTAAAACTAAGGTAATTGAAGCTAAAAGATCACACAGTTTGATAGGTTAGTCTTGTTCAAAAAACTAAAATAATAAATGGTAAAGGAAGTTTTAATTGCCAGGTAGTGATTTATGGTGCCAAAACGTGGACTTGTCACCAATGAGCCCGAACCAAAAGTTGGAGTTTATTTGACGGATAAGTGAATTAAAGCAAAGGTATCGACATAGATCTTAAGCTTATTTGTGACTTGCTGGATTTAAATAGAGCCAAACATTGCTCATATATCATGCACAGAGTCCTGTTGGTCTATTGTCCATAAAAATAATGGTCCTTGGCGAAGTTGACTCTTAAATCTGGTCTTCCCTCATACAATCCTCATTAGATAATGGTTAAACCAATTACTAAATTTGTCTCTTCGTGAAGTGAATGTTCTATTTTTTTTTAGACCTCGCAGCCAAAATGAGGACGAGCCCAAGTGTGTTACCTGCAGAAAAAAATTCACCGTACAAATATTCCAATGTGAGACAGGTCATAGTTCATGCCTGAACTGCAGGGCTAGGGGAGCCCATTGTGGGATCTGTTATATGCGAATAACAATCACAAGAAACTTCACCTTAGAAAACTATGTTGCAGAGGTATGTAGATTATTTTATTACAAACTCAGTATTCCTCTTTAATGTCCATACCTAAGGAGGAAGGATCCTCCTCCTCCTTCCCAGTCCTTTTACAAATCTGAAGATAAAATGCCACGCACCTAGGATGTCCGTAGGCGACATATCTACCTTCCACTTTGCTCTTTTTATGGAAAAGACTGCTTCTTATATTGTTTACTTTATAATAAGGGTACTTATATTGCATAGAATAGTGTTAGTGTTCCTTCGAGCTGCCGAAAGTTTATGAAATGGATTTTATTGCTTCTGTAATCGGCCCTATTCTTTGTTTACTTAAATTGAGCTCTTGTTAATTTACTTAATTGTATTAATTGGCCTAATTAAAGTAGCAGTAAAATTGCAGATGGAACTAAGGAAAACCGCTGACGAGGCAAAACGAAGTCTCGAGCTGCCAACAAGGCACGACATATTCTCTCACGCGGCCGACGAGACATCGCTATCCAGTGCACTCTTAAGTCATGTGCACATGACATTAGTATTTGAAATTTGTGTCGCAATTAATGTAGTAATCTATTCAGACCTTTACTTCGTTACTTGTCTGTTTTAATCTGTAAAATTACGCGAATAATATGATATTTACTTATACCAGAAGAGTAGTATATTATTGAAATCATCATTCACAACGTATCCACGGGGTAATACGTGCTCATATTAGGTCTTCACCTATGAAATTGCCGTTTTATATGGAAAAAATCAAATATATTTTTTAATGAAAATTAATTATTTAATTATTCGAAGTATTGACTATTTTATTATCAATGCACTTTTGTTATTTTATTGCAAGTTAATTGATGCCTCTGCTATAGAAATTCTGGGGATTCAAATCGCTGAATTCTCTGAAGGCGTTTCTCACTGCCTCATCGGAGTTGAATTTTTCCCCTATAAATAATATACTTATTTTATTTAAAAAAAAATGGAAATCAGTAGGGGTAGGGTTTGGCGAACACGGTGGATAAGGGAGATTTTCCAGTCGAAACTCCTGTAACTGTAAGACTGTCTGTCGTGCACTGTCTGGGCGAGCGTTATCATTCGTATAGGCAATATGACATATGTAGTAGGCCATTATAATAACAGGATTTAAAGCGCTCAAAAATGTTATGGCATAAAAATTTGATAACTTACGGCAATTTCAGATGGCTTCGCCTTGCCCAAACTCAAAAGACGGTTGCAGACTTTCAATCAAACTGGCTCAAGTTGAGGGACACCTCAAAGAGTGTCCCTTTAGAGATAACCCTTGCCCCACTGTTGCCATTTCCGGACGTTGCAACTGGATTGGTGAGTACCTACACTAAAGATTTTACGTATTTTTTTTTCTCAACTTCAACAATTATAAGTCGTGTCTGTGCATGAAACATTTTTTTTTAAATCTCTGCAATTTACGCTACGAATGATACAAATACCGAATCCAAAACAAATTTTGGATTTTCTGTCTGTGTCTGAACACGCTAATGCTTGGACCATTGGACTGTGTTTAATAAACCTCGGTAAAGTTACATATATATTCCATACAGCATGTGTGTGGACCTGTACGGGTCTGAAATAAAATTATTTGTTATTATTATTGTAGCGTACCGAGTTAACATTTAGGGTGCTTTTTATCCAGATCCTCTAAGTGCCAACGAGAATCATCATCAAGCCCATGTGTTAACAGACGTCACATAAAAACCACTAGATGAATTTTTATTAAATTTAGTGCTGTTATAGTTTATTTTTTGTATTCTAAATCGGGTCTGAACGCGTATAATAAAGGTATTTGTTTACCTTTAATTCCTACTCTACGTTTTGGGCACGAGTTACACCAGCTGTGGTCACGAGTTGACTGAAGAGGCGGGTAGTCCAAGATGGGAGCTGCGAGCAGTTTTATCAACTACCCACATTTGATCTTCACACTCGGAAAGGCTGCGTTACACTACACTAACAATGTCCGCGAACGTATTCGACGGTAAATCGTAAGGTTTAAATTCGTTCAGCACTGGATTCCACGTCGACGACAGTTTATATCCATCTCTCCGATTAAAATTTTTATATTCCTTAATTACAATCGCTTCACGTACAATCCTGGGATAATAGTGACATTGAGTGAAGAGGATTTTGGTATGATAAACTATTATAAACAATAAAATCATCGTATATATATTGTTTTTTTTTTAAATAAAGGTAAACAAAAGCCTAATTATACGTCAAACCTGATTTACAATACAAAATTCATATTGTTTCTTAAAAAAAGTATTTTCAGGGAAAATATCTCAAATGGCGGAGCACTTCGACGACTGTCACCCGGAGCATCGCCATGGCGACGTCAACAAAGAAATGTTTATTTTCAGCCTCAACAATAATTACACACAAATGCACTTGGTGGAACTTGGTTTCTACAAGTTCTTGATGATCGTGAGAGTATCCGGTGTAGAACGTAAGGTTTACATGACCGTGCAGATGCTGGGGACGAAAGTTAGCGCTTCAAACTGGACTTACGAATTTAATGTTTACAATAAAAGGGAGCCACGAAGGAAATATCAATACACCGACGTATGCCATTCGTCGTCTATACCCCTTAAAGATATATTTGAGGGATCAAGCTCCGCTACAATTCCTGTGGCGTATGCATCAACCTTTGTTAATGACGGCGCGTTGACATACAAGTTCTTTATAAAGAAAGCGTGTGAAACTAAAAAGGACTACGCTAAAAATCAGCGACGATACGGTCGCCTGCGTCCACAGCCTAATTGATTTCAGATTAATTTCTAATGTAAAAGATTCAATTGTACTTATAAGTAAATGTGGGCTTCCCACCAAGGGCCTACCAGTAGGATATTTAGTTAGAGCTAGAAGCTATATTATATATGAATAGCGATATGATGTTAGAAGAGTCGCCTGACCATAAGAAATAAACAAAATGAAGTGAGTAGTAGGAAAGAAACAAGTTTCTAGAATATTGAACTGTAGGTTTAAACAAATCGATTTTAACAAGTTTTAACATTTTATACAATGTTGCTAATTAAAAATAAATTAGAATTATACAACTACATTGACGTCGCAGCACTGTAAACATTTAAAAGAAACATCCATAATTTAAAAACACGACATTTGGTCTATTTTTTTACTAAACTTTTGTGTTTCAAATGTTCAACAAAATAAAAAGTTATAGTGATACAAAACTGTAGATAATCCATAAGTGACCGTAGATTTATAATCTAATAAAATCCAGAAATATTTTCACTCATCTTTAGAAAAATAATATGTCGGAAACTCGAAGCACTATTGGTCCCATTTTGCTATGGAAGCACACAAATGATAAGTTATCTTAACCAAACACAATATAATCACTAGTAATTATACTAGTAATCAGTAATCATTATACAATTCCTACTATATATACAATAATAATATGACTCGTGAGAGCCCCCGTCCACTTGGGAGGACGAATGAACTGGTAACATTATATTCTGATTTCCTTTCTGCCCAACTCATCATCTAATTATCTTTCTTCGCCACTTTTTTTCTTTTAATTATCTTTTCTTTCCTTTCTATCAAACTATGAACTGAATCATAGTTTTCAAGTTCCCGACACAACGCATCAGTTAGATGAAATTTATACCTGAGAACAGTGGTTCCAGATCTTTTTATCGCCATGTCCCCATTAGGTATCACATATCATTTTTATTATTCAAAAAGTCTTTAACTAATTCTTGAATTGCCCCTCCCGTGGTTCGTGTGCCTAACGTTGAAAACAACTGCATTACAAGCTTCAAGCGGCCCTTGACAAAAGGAGCTTCTCGAACAAGTAACTAATATTGTCTTAATAACTTAGGATTTAGTTGAGAATATAGGTCATTGACAATCTAAACATAGTACATCCTTTTTATATTCATAAGACAAAAAGAAACGCAGCATGATTTAAGAGCGATATTCGCACATTCTCGAGCGCAGCCTAAGTACAAAATGCATTAGTGATTATATTATGCAAAGATATTCTACATACAACATGTGTCGCCCCTCCGCAATGTCGTCGAGCAACAACGATCACTTTAGAGATTACAAAGAATTTAATAGTTTGTACCTAATTGCTTTTGTAATTTCTATCAATAAGACGACATAGTCGAATAAACGACTGAACCTCTATAAGCAGGAAAAATATTAAAGATCTCTACGAATTTATCCAATGTCATATTATTATTATCTATCTGGGTGATCTTAAAATCTTCTATCTTAAAAATATAAATAGATATAAGATTAAATAAAATATCAAATAGGTGATAAGATTAAATAAAATATCAAATAGGTGCTCTACGATAAATCCGATTAGAGGTCGTTACAGTTAGTTGCCTACAACTTTTATATTTCATTAAATATAAATTAAGTAAGTAAATATATTATCGAATTATTTGTTATCGTCGTTTATTTGTTTTTGTATTAATATTTTAGTTACATTAACATGTTTTCATTGTATTTTTGACAATTACAAAGATAACAGCATACAAAATTGTAATATAATACATAATTTATAATATAAGGTATGTCAAAAGCGCAACCAAATATTTTTGAAAGAAAAAAAATATGAATTGCGTCGTTTGTTCATTGTTTTGTACATAGCTAACAGATTGACTGTCAGACCCATGAGCAAGAAGTATAGCAGAGGCCACATTTTTTTATCTGTCTTCAAAACTGATTGATTAAATTAGTCAGATATCCATTTCATATATTATATATAATATGATTTAGTTAGTAAAAAAAAGTAAAAGAAAATTGCACGCACGGGGGTCGACATGGAGAAAGAAAAATTCAACC
The DNA here is from genome assembly GCA_914767545.1 of Sesia apiformis. Lineage (NCBI taxonomy): Eukaryota > Metazoa > Arthropoda > Insecta > Lepidoptera > Sesiidae > Sesia > Sesia apiformis. The sequence continues at coordinate 7,680,794 of OU611968.1, forward strand.
GCGGTGCCGAAAACGCACGTCTTATAAATATTGAAAAATAAGGGATAAGATTAAGATTAATTTTAATTTTTAAAAAAAATATTTAAGTTTTCAAATGTTTATGGAATTTCTCACTTTTAAAAAACTTAAGTCATATTTTTATTAATGTTTTCACTACAAAATCATCTCGTAAATAACAATCTTTATAAAGAGATCTAAAAAATAAGTTACCTTACTCAGAAATGAACCAACAATTCTTGTGGCACGCACTTTGGTATCAAACATTGTATCAGTACGCTTCTTTTTATTTTTTGGTCCACTGGCGACACGGCTTTCGTTTTATTCTCTCTCCCCTTTGAACTCTACTGTATGGCCGGATAACCCATTAACTCTACATTTACAGTATTGCAAGATTGCTTCGTTTGTCTGGCGGAGTGAGCTGGGCCATTATTGTGATAGAGGATCATTCTGATTCGTGGGCGTCGTTGTTTAAGTTTTTCCAAAACAGAAGGCAAGCAGCTGTTCACATACCAGTACATAGTTACATTTTTTTTATTTTCTAGAGCTATAGTAGCAGTGACCCGACCAGCCCTTGAGGTAATCATCTTCTTTTCAGCACTCTTTCCTTTCTTCACCTTCGTCGTCAACTCTTGGAAAGGAAAGACGCACTGTGTGGATCGCTTTTTAGTTTCAGGCTCATGGCAGTAGATCCAGCTTTCATTACCTGTTAACTATATCAAAAACAGCATTTGATTTTCCATTGTCAAATTTTTCAAGTCTTTCGAGACCCCATGCCACATGGAGGAGTTTTTGAGCTTCACTCAAATTGCGAGGAATCCATTTAGCACAAAGCTTCCTTACTCGTAGATGATTGTGTAAAATTGTTTGAACTTGACTCACCAGTACCTAATGATTCGCGTATCTGCTGATATTACGTTGGTGAGAATCATGTCATGAGCCGCACAGTTTTGAGGATTTCCTCCGTCACCGCCGTCGCAGGACACCCTTCCCTAACATCGTCATGGAGATGGGCACGACCACGTTTAAATTCACTGAACCAGTAGCACTGGATGGAGCTTCATCACTAAATGCGAACTTATGTCTTTCATAACTTTGTTTCTGATTTAGACCGCAACGAAAGTCATGAAAAACGTGAACAAAAATGATCTCTTGTTAAATTTATTTTTCTGCAAACACTTAATTTTCAAATTGCCTCCAGAAATAAAAATAAAAGACAGCTTTGTAAATTTAATGGCGTTTAACAAGCAGAGTTCCATTTCCAAAATTCGAAACTGCTGGATATAGGTCTCTCACGCGGACTTTCTTCAAGTTCTCAGTCCACCTGGCTGAAGGTCGTCCCACGCTACCGTTTCGCGCTACTAAAATACTAATACTTAATTATATTCACGTAATATTCGTATATGTAAGAGGTGTCGAAACCAAACAAAACTTCGCTTAAGTATGTATAAAACAAAAAACAACTAACGTGAAATCAAAACTTTTATGTTTATATATGGGTAACATTACAACACAGTCCGTTAAAGATTTATGTGCACGTTGTGAAATATACCAACATATCACGACAATAATCAACAAAAGGATAGTTATTTAGTATGTTCTTATTTACATTTACAGTAAAGTAACCTCTGTCTTACACTAATAACAAATATTACTACAATTATCTAAGTGACTGTCTTGTAAAGTTATCCGAAATGTACTTACGATAAAATAGGTAAGAGGTGTCGATTTACACTGTAATTTTCATAGGATTTTTGAAAGCGTAGACTTGGAATTTATTTTTATATGATATTAAAATTCGTATTATACCTACACTTTGATACTTGGTACTTTGATACCTACACTTTCATACTATTTGTATTACATGACAAATAGACCTATGTAATACTTTGTATAAGTAGGTACCTACATACAGGTGATGAGAAACTTTAAATTAATCATTATTCGGGTAATTGTATTGCCTAATTATAATAAAGAGTTAGACCCTAGGCTATGGGCATAGCTGTATTAATGACGACACTTGAGTAAAAAGTAGACGTTTGTTTACAGCAAATGTTACCAGATTGGGTTTACCACTGGTCAGAATGATAGTTATGTATAATGTAAAATTAAAGTTACTGTTATAGGCAGGCAGGTAATTGCAAAATAGCAAGAATTTATAAATTGTGTATTATTTCTAGGCTGTGGAAGGAGGGATCTCCACTACAGGAAAAGTTAGTTGCTTTTCTTTTGCAATTTTTCCTCTAGTACCTAAATGCCTTCCTCAAAGAGTAGCAACACAGCGATTGATTAAGCTAATATTTTTGCATACACTGCCTTGTTCCTACAACACAAATAAAACAGTATTTTGTGTCGATGACATTTGAATATTTCTTGTATTTATAATTGTCTCAATTTATCTTTAATTAATATTCGTTTTTAATAAAGCTTTCCAACATTAAAACTATGGTTTTATTCACTTTGATTCTCTTCTCTAATTTTAAAACAATAAAAATAATGGCAAGTACTACTAATAATGACAAATCAAGAGCGTCGTCAGCCAATGGGTTGGGGGGGGGGGAGGGAAGATGAGAGTGAGAATGGGAGAAATATGAATTTTAGGTACAAATACATTTTTTTTCGAATCTCTAGAGGGGGCAACTGCCCTCCCCCGCGCCCCCTTAGCAACGCCCTTGCTCGTACCTATTTTAATTAAACCGCCGCGTACCAATTATAGCTAATTTAAATACAGCATTAATTTTCAATAATTTTATTTTCATTGTCCAAACTAAACATCAGTGATATTGTATAACTACTTTGAAATTTATAAATATCTTTATATCACACAACTAGAAGTAAACACCGCTTTCTATATTTGACTAGTAGAAGGTTCCCCTAGAAAATAAAAGGCGACACAAAGGTGGACCTTTGTTGTCGGAAAAAACGACCACACAGACATCTGCTCTAATGTTGCGTTTTCACAACTTTTCGTATTTTTTCGAATACGAATTCGAATTATTCTTAGTGTAGTTTTATTTTCAAAGCCCGATAACATGTTATGTTTCGATCGCTCTAACTAGTGTTTTACAGCAATGGTCAAACAAGCGTTCGTACGATTACAAACTGCACTACGGAAGTAAACGACATTACGGTGAGCTATCGTTCATATTTGTTGCTCCGAATGAACAGGTTTATTTTCCATTGTATTTGCGGTGAGCGTTCCGGAGTCACCTATTCATTATGTTGGTATATAATGAACAGTAAAGAAGTTTGTATTCGGACGAACGCATTACTTACTATACCAGTAGACGGAGTTGTTTTCCAAATAGCTAGTACATCTATTACAGCTATTTGGTATAAACGTCTTTGTTAACCAATTGGTCTGTATTTTTATTAAAACTAAATCCACACACTAGTCACGTTATGCATGAATCATACAAGACAGGAAGTGTAAAATATCCGTGGATATCATTGTTCAATTTAGGGTTGTTAGGGATATGATATTTCGGATCCGATTTCGGTTACGGATGTTTTCAAATGAAATACTACTAACTGAAAGCAAAGAAAAATAAAACCAAATAGGGAATACCTAATTGCAAGTTTATTCTCGTAAAGATCGAACGAAAAGTCTAACAAATTAAATGACAGCAGCAAGAACTTTTCAAAACTACCCTCGTTTAAATCACCAAACCAACGGAAATGAATAAAATTATTTGTAACAAAATAGCATCCGAATCTTTTATTTTCGGATTGGGTTTCGAATATTTTTTTAATTCGGATATCTGATAGATCCGGTTACACTTAAGGAGCTCCATAACATCCCTAGTTCAATTAGACAACTTTATTTCTATTTATTGCAGGCTTTGAGAATTTTGTTACCAGATTACAATAATTGTAATCAGTTTCAATATAAGATACTTTAATTTTAAATTCATTTACATTGAGTTTTGCATTAGCAATAAAGAAGTCTGAAGAGTTTACCTCCTGTTAGTCACTTAAACATTTCTATTATCCGTTGTTTTTTACAACTTATAGGACTAAGCGAGAGGTTGTTACCGACGTAGCTTCCGGCTTCATTTATGAGTGAATCAAAAAATTCTTAGAGACGCATGTTAATAAAACCTTTTTGAGGGTAGTTTATTTTTTATTTTAAGGAGTCATATCACACAATATTTATGTCAAGTGTCACTTGATTCGATCGTACTACTGTTTAGCAATTAATTATTTTGTGTAACGAGTTGTTAAAAACATCCAATGATGGATGGATATGTCTGAAAAAAATGTCCAGGGAGTATATTTTTGGACATCCAGCAGACATTGGGGGTTTTACCCTATTCCACGGTCGCTTACTAAGTTGCTGAATTTAAAAGGAGCAGATCGAGCTGTGAAGATGATCCCCGTTCTGATCGGCCTTCCACCTCCGCCACGGACGGTTTCTTCGTCACAAAAGTGGAGAAATTGGTTTTAGAAAACCGAAGAATCACTTAGCAGAGCTTTCACTTAGCTTTAAAATATTTAGCAGAGACTAAAGATTTCATTTGGCAGTTTAACGGACGCTAGGATTCAAAAAAGGTATCGGTACGGTGGGTTCCGCGGAACTGAACTGATGTTATCACAGATACACCGTCCCCGCCGGCGGAGACGTGGACATCCTCCTCGTTACACTGTCAACACACCGGCCCTCAGCCAACACTTTTACCAGGCATCGTCGTGATCCCGCGGTATCCCCCCAATGCAACGCCCTAAGCCGAGGTCCGTTCCTTCCGCCGATTTACCGGCGGGTGAGCCCTTAGGCTCGTTGCAACACACATTTTGTTCCTGGCTGAGCGCCTTCTGCGCTCGCCCTAAATTAAACACGACCGGTGACTCTTTAAAGGCCACTAGGACCACAAGAATTTAGCCATTCCGAAAAAAAAAATGAACTGATGTTAACCGAAGTAAACAAAAATAGACGTTTGAAAGTTTCAATGCGGAATCTCGAAATCTTTCCTGATACATTGTGACGTCGTTCGGGCGTGTTGTTTCATCACGATAATGCTCCAGCTCATCGATCCGAAGTTACACTCACGGCAATTCGCAAAGCTGGCTCCGAAATTCTTAATCAGCCACCATATTCACCGGAGCTAGCCCCTAGTGATTAATTAACACTTATTTCCAAAATTAAAGGGAGCATATCCGTGAATCAAAATTTGATTACAAGGAGATTACGTAGAGAAATAAAATATTTTATTTGAATTTTGTTTGTGTTTTAATGGCAATTCTAAGAACTTTTTGATCCGCCCTCGTACATTAGATTTGGTACTTCTTTTAACGTTTTTTTCCACTATTTCCCCTGTTCTTGTATGCTTCAGAATAGTTTTCTCCGTTGTCTTGTTAAAATTATTAAAGAAGCTTTACGATTATACTAGTCACATGTTTTTACACTACATAGGTACAAGCTCCTCCAATGCTAAAAAATCAAGTATCACATACGTATTACAGCTTATTCATCCAAGTCTCACGGTCTATTCACACTTTCTTATTGATCACACAATAAAAATTACAATTCCTCGTATGAAGTGTTTGACTAAAGATAATGGTATACATAAGTACACGCGGCATTTACGAAGGAAGAGGGTCTTTAATAGCAACCTTGTGATGTCAGTTCGGTAATGACTGCTCGCCGATTCGCGATCGCGTTGCCCTCCCAAAGCAACGCCCTAAATCCAGGCCCGTTTCTTCCGCCCGAGAAGGAATTACCTACGTGGGTTCCTTTACAGACGTCTGAACGCCTTTTGCGCTGGCCCTAAACATATCCAGAGACTTGAAACCGCCCTAGGGCCATAAGAATTCAGCCGTTCCGAGAAAAAAAATTTGGTGCTAACGTCACTGTAGTAGGTGTGGTCTCGGCTAGTACTGACGGTGGTGGTTCATTTATCTTAAAAATATGGTCACTAACCATTTTAAGGTAGTGTTGCGTGTTATTGAGTAAATTTATTTAAGCATACTACAGATGGGATGACACTTTACAAATTCAATTAAAATAAACGTATGTTGCCATCGATCGGTGACACTGATCGTTCAAATCCATTTAATGTGATACCTGGAATCAAACGATGTCCTCGATCGACGTCGATAAATTTTTAAAACACCACTCTTTTCAATCAATGTCGATCGACAATGTGGAATGGATTCACAGACAGTTGGGTCTATCAGTGATGAATCATTCTATGGACTCGTTGATCAACCAATGTCAACAATTGTGTGTTAACGATTGTTGAGACGATTAATACCGACCTGGTCGATGTTGATCGACCGTAATCTAAGTGCTCTAAGTATTTTTTGATAATTTATTAACCAACTACTATAAAATGTTTCCCTGTAGCTGTAACTACTGAACGATAAATCGCGACTTGAATGCCACCTTGAATATCTCATTACAAATAATACGTAACATTCGTCCGTAGAATCCGCAGTTTCAAGCTTCCGCCAAGTATCCGTTACATCCACATGCGGTATAAATTTTACATTGTTAAGCCTCGAAAACACTTTATTTTTCTGGTTTAGTATTATGCTCTTTAACAGTTCCATTTGAAGTTCAAGAATTTATTGCACAGTTATACCCTACTCAGCATTGGGCCCCTGGTTAGGGCGTTAATCGGATACGGACAGCGACTATTTTATAGTTAGACAAGTTCCAAAACGGGAAAATCGCTCTTTGCTAATCTAAATATGGTGCACTTTTATTATCTTCATAACACAAAATAGACGCAGTAGGTAACGGTTTTTAGATTGTCATAGAGCGATATTCGCAAGTTTTGAAACTTAACCTTATAGAAACATTGTAATTTAAATCCTATTGTATCGGACCTTGTAGAAGTATTTAGATAGTATACGCTGTACATTTTAAAGTCATCAGTGGTATATAGCTGAATCAGCTAAGGTCGGATCTAGATGGGCAAGTAACATTACCGCGGGCGCCACATTTAAGGGGGCGCCGAAACGAGCCCTCAACTAAAAACAAAAACACCTAAGAGTTTGTTGGAAAATGATATTACATTGTTCCATCATTTCTTCATATTCCTGTATAATCCATTCCATTATCAATTTTAATATAAATATTCACGAGATCGTTATTTGTAATAATTACTCGTAAATAGGTATAGTATTATGCAAATATTAATTTAAAAGTACACAATAAATAAACGATACTACTTATCATAATTTTATACTAATTGTATGAACGGGTCTCTTAAGAGTACCTATTTTCTCTCGATATCACAACTTATTTTGTTAAGGCCCCGGGAGCAGTGAGCGGCACCGGTGCGGCAAACGACGAGCTATGAGTATTACTTTCTGTAAAAATGGGAGAAATGCTGTGACGCGACGCGTGTGTATGCAGAAACAAGCGATCAGTGCACGTTTCAAAAATGTAATCGTCGTTTAATATAACCGATGCCTAAAATGAACTACTCCCAAAAAGTTGCCTTTAATGGAATTCAAAAAACATTTTGAATAATTTCTAATGAACTAAGAAGGCAAACATTTTAAATATTTTTTACAAAATATGACCTTCCTTCCCGCTAGGGAAGTCATTGTGTGTTAACGCAATGACACTGAATACTCAATCTCAATGCGCACTCCTACTTACTCCAGGACCGCTGCCGCTCGCCATTACTTCAGAGGCCTAAATCATAAAACATTTCTTATGTCAGATTTTTCGAATGGGAAAAGAATAAAGTGACGGTATCAGATCAGCAAAAAGGTGACTTTATTGTCAGTATGCAATTGTTGTTATTCCCAAAATCTATATTAATTTACCAATTGTAATATGTGATTGCAGTACTTATAAGGAACTAAGACCGGTAATGAGCTTACCTTTTAGCTGAACGTCACCTTTTTATTTTAATTGTGAACACATTTAGTTAGTATTTACATTTAAAGTACAATCAACAATACAGTAACCGTAACACAAAGCTTACCCAGTTGACATAAATTAGAAAATGGACTAAAGTTACGCTTCATGTGCTGTTGTCTGTACTTTCGAGTACTTATTGTAACAAGTCAATGGACGGCATAAAAGTGAGATCTCAATTTATAAAATGTAAATACAGACAGTGAAAGCCAATTTTAAGGTAAGTTCTTATTACGCCGCTATATTAAATATTTAATATCTAGGCAATGAATAGTCTCACATAATCCTGCATACAATGACTCAGTATTGATGCTCTTTTTAAAAAATAAAACTGTCTGAGGTCAATAATAAATAACAGATCATGTGATCAGATCATCCTATCACTCACAAAAGTAAAATTTGACTCTGTTAACTGAATTTCGCTGTCTTACCAAAGACAATATGGAACAATTTCCTTTTTTTTCTAAAATAGTAGTACATATTATAGTGTACGTCATGCAGAATCAAACATATAAACATAGTGACTAGAATTAATTTCTAACAAAGCGCACTTATACACTATAAACAAGGCAAACAGTGTTAGACACCAAACAATACAAATATTTTGGTGAACATCATATATTATGTGCCTGGTGATTAACTAAGTATTAAAAACTTTGTAAGAAATATTAACGAACACATGGGCCCTAAAAATATTGTACGTATTATGTCAAACGCTTTTGATTCAGACCTCAACATTGCTAAGTCTGTAGCTAGTACATATTGTATAAATGTTCCCACTGTCCACCACTGGTGACCACTAGTATGTAAAAGTAAATTCCCCAGTGGCCACCGGTGGTGACCAAGCGAGTGGTGGTCGACGGGAATAATTCGTAGCCAGAGGGAGATGTGGGAGCTCAAACCATGCGAAATTCTTCCGAAACAGTAGATTAATGAAAACAGTTAAAAAAGAAGAAAAACAATTCAGAAACAAATTTAAAGTACCATATGCTTTTATACTTTGTGCATTTACTACATATTATGAATTCTTAAATTTGGTGTCAAATTATATACTTCTAGTTCTCTCACTTTTATCAAACAGAGAACATTTCTTTGGAAACCAGTTTAAAACGCAAAACAAGTGAAGTGTGAACTGATTGTATATTAGATTTTATGTCACTTTGATGATGTTTCCATAAAAGAGGCTAAGCACTGTTCCAATAGTATGAAGAGAATAGCTACCTCTCTCCTTTCTAGAACACTGATGCCGGCTACGAGCTTGTTGTGTTTCAAAAACGATGAAAATTAAGAACTATAAACAGCACAATAGTAGCCGTTAGGTGAATATTCATACTATCAAAAGCTTCCTTGCGCATTTTAAATAAATCATTAAAATTATGGCATTTATCATCATATTTTATTGACCATGGACTCATTACTGATCTCACTCATCATATCACAAGACCCAAGATGTCCCATCTGCTAGATAACGAGCAGGGCTCTGATAATAGACTAATGGTGGTATAAATATTCTAGTAACTAGGTCTGAAATATCCGAGACTGGTAATAGGCACTAGTGTTACTAACGCAAAAAGTCTAGTTGCTGTGATCTTCAACCCACCTGCACCATGTAATGGTAAGGTCAAAAACCTCGCTTATAGGAGAGGACTATATTCGGCAGTGGCGAGACATAAATTCTAACTAAATAACCCTTGGCTTTACCATAGTGATACAAAATGGTTATTCTGCCTATTAATTAAGTGAATACAAAGATTTGCAATTGTTCTTATATTGATCGGCCAATGCTTTCTTAAATCATTTTATGTCACAAAAGTGCAAATTTAACAATAATGATCAATCGATCATGGAATGTTATTGGAATGTATTATTGAATTTAAAATAGTTAAACAATATAATTTCATTCCATTCTTAAATCTTACTTTTGCTATAATAAAACTGCATATTTATACAATCAATCACGCATTTGCAGTGGACATATTTTTATACAGTGTGTAAATGTAAATTTATATTTTTACTCAAGACTAGGTACTCGTATATCTGTTTACGGCAGGAATAAGTTGATAAGTCCAAACACGCGGAATTTTAACTAAGTAATTTTAGCTCATTATATTTCTTTGGATTTTTAGAAAAAATACCATTCTATTATATTAGGTTCAAAGCTTCAATGACTTCACATAAAATGGTTTTGTGTCAGAAAATCTCTGCATTGAATGTGTAAACACAATTATTTGAACTTTTAAACTGCAGAATTGGAATAAATAAATCAAAATAAACAGTTTATTTTATCTTTTTTTTCGGTATGGCTAAATTCTTCTGGCCCCCTAATGGCCTTTCAAGAGTCACTGGACAGTTGCGGTTTAGGGCGAGCGCAGAAGGCGCTCAGTCAGGAGCAAAAAGCGGAAAGGACGGACCTCGGTTTAGGGCGTTGCTTTGGGAGGATACCGCGGGTTACCGAGTCGGTAATAATATATATAGCCTGTGACTGTAGTGTAAGAATCGCTTGGCAGCAGTAACTAGGTCGTGGGGGTCGTCTAGGACGTGCCGAGGACGACGTTAACGACGGTAAGGCGGAGGGGCATTCCTATCGGGGACATAGGTTAAGATGATGACGGACTTCGAGAGTAGCTTCGAGCGGAGTCTTCCACGTATTTGACGATGGAGGGAAGTTCCAATGCCTTTTGGAGGTTGACATTGCGAGAGTACCACGGGGCAGCCACGGCCTTACGCACGAATCTCTTTTGGAGGGTTTGAAGTATTTTAATGTTGGAGCAGGCTGTGTGTGCAAAGACAACTCTAGCGAAGGTCATTATGGGACGTACGCAGGTTTTGTACAATGTTAGCTTATTTCTAAGCGACATTTTACTTCTCCCACCTGTGAGAGGGTTGAGATGACAGAGTGCAAGGGCGGCTTGGTTTCAGACAATTTTTATGTGTTCTCTTCCGAGAACACATAAAAATTGTCGCTTGGCTGACCATTGACCATTGGCTGACCTTCCAGCCGATGGTCTAGGGTGACTCCAAAATATTTGGTCTTCCTAGCCCAAGGGATAGTTTCACCGACAAGGGATATATAGTGCCGCCCATGGGAAAAGGGGAGCACACTTTTCTCGGTTGACCTCAATCCCCTACTTCACAAATCACTCGTCTAGGGCGGTAACTGCGCGTTGGAGGCGTAGAGAGACACGTTGTAGATTCCTATCTGAGGTGTAGAGAGCGGTGACATCCGCGAAAAGGGCAAGCTCTATGCCAGGGGAGTGGGGGTTGTCATTGGTATAGAGGCGTGGGTGCTAGATTGGAGCGCTGGGGGACTCCAGCTCTGATTGGGCGAGAACTGGACATAGTGCCTTCAATTCTGCAGCGAAAAGTGCGATTGGTAAAGTAATCTCAAATGATGAGAATGATCCTTTCAGGCACCTCCAGTTTATAGATTAAACCGTTGTGCCAGACCTTATCAAAATCCTTCACTAAGTCGAAGAAGATAGCTAGGGTCTCAACCAAAGGAGACCAATCAACAGTCTGCTTTAGTTGAGACCTGTGAGGATGTGTTCGGTGATTCGGTGCACCTGCTGCACACTAGAGTGGTTGGCTCTAAAGCCGAACTGTTCATCGATGAGTAGGCCTTCTGAGTTGACGTGACTCAGTAGGCGAGAAAGGAGAATTCTTTCATAGATTTTTGCCATTATATTCAATAGGCAAATGGGTCTATAACTAGAGGGTTCCCAGCGATGTTTACCCGGTTTGGAAATGATAGCGACGGCTTCTTTCCAGACTGCTGGAAAGAGATGATATTTCTTTACAGCATTGTAAATAGCCACAATAAGTGTGATCAACTTGATAGGGAGGGTTTTAAACACCTTATTAGGAATCCAATCGAAGCAGTGATTTTTTAAATTTGATACTGGATCATATCCTGAATTTCAGTTACCGTAACCAGTAGTGGGGAGTTTGATGGGGGATAGAGGATCGACGACACACCTCTCCGTCAACCAAGTCGACGTGTGACGCGTCGACCCGTTGACGGCTAGAGAAGCATTGGGCTTCAAAGCTGTCGGCCAGACATTCAGCCTTCTTTTCATCGTCAAATGCAGGAGGGCCGTTCGGTCTAGTCACTGGGGGGTATGGAGGCAATGTTGTCTGCTTTTATAGATCTCGCCCATCGCCAATTGGCTATGTGTGATGGCGAGATCACTGACAACAGATTGTCCCAGCTCGTTTTTGAATTCAGCAATGTGATTCTTTACATCCCTCTGTAAAAGTCGCATCCTGCGCCTATTCTCTTCACAAGGGAAGGAGTCATAAGCATGGATGGCTGCGTTCTTGGCGTTCCTATCAGTTCCCTTATGACCTCGGGCAGCTCCTATAGGCGATCACTCGCCGCTGGTACCCGCCTAGAAGAGCTTTGGATTATATTCCTAAGGTGGCTAGCGAGTCTAGAAACCGCCGTTTGTGTCATCCTCACTGGTCAGGACGTTTGGGATAGGTCTAGGTGGGGGGGAGCTAGAAGCCTTAAGGGCTTCCTCAAGTTTGCTCCAGTCAATAATAGTCTTATCTTTGGGAGGTGGGCAGCGTCGGACTGGTCATATAGTCGAGGTGGCGTTTGCCAGCCGGGCCCCAGCCTGCGCGACGCTCCTCAACGGGCCTGGCTAGCCGCAAGCCAGGCGGTAGGTAGGATAGGAGGCTCGCGCAGGCTAGGTCCCAGCTCTTGCAACCTAAATGTAAACTAGATCAGATAGTTTGTCCATACAATTAGAGAGAAATGAAATAGATACTTTCCGATAGTATCCCATCTACCATTATCCAGTCTCGGGCTCCGGGCGGAGCCACTCGGGCCCTTGCGGCCCAGTCCGACCCTGGAGGTGGGTCCATCTGCCAACCTAATTTCATTACTACAGGACGGTGGTCGGAGTCTAACTTGCATAGGGTTTCTATCGAATTTAGACGTAAGGCTATATTTTTGAAAAGAGCAATGTCTAGCATACTAGACATTGCCTTTTGGGGTAACATGGCCATTGACATTGACATGGGGTCCATGTGTAACATTATGAAGGTAATGAGTTTGTGTCATTGGAGCTACAACGTCAAAGTTGAATTGGTTAATGAATCTGTCAAAGCGTTTACCATTCTGAGTGGACATGTGGCTATTGAAATTAGAGTGATTGGAGTTGAGATCACCTGCCATTTGACTTATCTACTTACTCCCACCATATATGATATATTATCATAGTGTCTCAATTGTCTAGCACAAAGACAACTAGTAATTTGACATGGATGAGGGCTACTGTTCCTCCAAGCCTTCAGATATCACATTTATGTGAAGTGAATATACTCCTACACACATGTATACTTGTGACACTATAATAGAAGTCAAATTTGAATTCAAACTGCACAACATGTACAGTTCGAATTCAAATTGCTTTTTGAAATTTTGTTATCATATATATCATAATTGGTTCTATACATATGCAGTACTAAAGGTCACTTCATTTTTATAAATTTTAAAAATTATCCTATTAAACATCATCCCTCTAATATAACATTTAGTAAACTCACACATTGCAATTGTGAATAAGTATTGAATTTAATCAGTGCCAATTAGTTTTTAAAATAATTGCTTGAATAAAATTTTGTTTTAATTGTTGATTCCACCGTTGTATGCGTAGTCTGCTTTATTGTGCATCACGAGATGATTATCAACAAAATAGAAACTGTCACTGCAAGTCTCAAATGGTGCAGCAATCATCTCTTCAACTGAAATCAGAACATTTTACATAAGACCTATAAATATGTCTCTTTGGTACAAAGTAGGTAAAATGTGACATTAATCCTTGCAGAGCATACCATCCAATAATTAAATAATGCAAATTGTTCAAAAAGCAATTTGTTGAATTAGTCTTTAACATTAAAATCTAAATCTCTATAATACTTTTTTAAAATAATATACAGCAAATTACATATTATAGTCATTTAATTAATGTTACTTTATAATTAATGTTTAGCTTTTTATCAATAAAAGTAGGTATTCCACATTCTATAAGAATCAATAGTACCTAGTAAAACTATCAATACAAGGTTTGCTCAGCAGTAAATTCAGCAAATTTCATATAAATTTCTTAAAATGCATTATGCATAATTGGCTTTTTGGACAGTTTGACTTGAGTTTGAGGAAAATTAACTAGTACAGTAACGGAGAAAGCGGGGTCGCTTTACGCGGCCCCGTTAAGCGCGGTTTCGGTTTTACGCGAATTTCAAATTTCGCGCTAAAATGCCTCGCTTTATTGGTTACATGTATGTATGTATGTACATATGTAGTACATAATTTAATTTCCTAAATTGTCTTTGATCGCGGGAATTCCCACTTTCTCTGATCATCCAGATAAAAGAGTGGGGAATCTCCTCAGAGTAGGACTTTTGTCTTTGGGATTCCCTCTTTTGTTTCGTTTGTTTGTCTTACGTATATATTTTAATCTCGGCTGGCAGTCATGTTCTAACCTTTGGTGAAAATAAGCTACGTTAAAAATGCCGTTCGAGAAGAAAAAAGAGTGTAAAAGATTAACTTTGGAATTGAAGTTAAAGGTGTTAAGAAGAATGGAAAATGGAGGCAAAGCGACAATAGTTGGCAGAGATTTTGGGCTCTCAGAATCGACTGTGAGAAAGATTTTTAAAAATCGGGAAAAAATTCACAATTCAATTCACATCGGGAAAAAGTTCGACACCTATATGTGCAACAATACTTACTTGTTCGAGGCCTTCTATCCTAGAAAAAATGGAGAAGTTGCTGGCAGTCTTGATCGAAGATTTAATATTGATTTGCATTTTGTACTGACTTTTGGCTATGTTTAAACGCAAACCCCTATATATGCGATTTTCACTTAATGCGAGTTTTTGCGGAACGTATCCCTCGCATAAAGCGGGGTATTACTGTACAGATAAATGTAAATATTCTTACCAAGATCTGAAGGCAATGTTGGAAATTCGTATATGTGTTCACATGTGTTTCTTGAAAATGGGATGCAGAACCCAAATTCAAAATCAAAAGTCTTCAGCAATGTGTCCCTGAAGAAGTGTTTCTCAATCATCCTGAAATGGTTCACAGGTCGTGCTCCCACTGTGAACTCCACACTGAAATAAAGAATACCAATAATATTTGTAAACCAATAATAAAGCTGTTTGTAGTTAAAGTGAAATTACATTAGTACTGTTGAAAAAGGCCTAGCTGTAGTTAACTTTCAGTATATAATTTTTTTTAAAGAAAATTCTAATTATGTTGGGATCTGTAAACATAGAACCAGCATAGAAGATATATATATATATATATAATATATATATATAATAAATATATATAATAAAATTGTTATAAAGTTGTGTCTATAAATTTAATATTTTTTATTTAATATGCAACAACATATTGAGATTTTAATCAAAATTAACATGGTTATAATAACTTATGTGAAAAGTTAATTAAGCATACTTTTATCCAGATTAATTATAAGACTCCCGCATCGTATGTGCACGAAGTCGCAACACTGCTAGATTGAAATAAATTAATAAATTTATGGAAGAAATTGTCAATTGATTGAAGCACTTACGTAGCTCCAACAGTTTTCAGTTTTAAAAATTGTGGAGTGAACTGGTAGCGAACAAATCTACCGGCGTTAGGATCTAAAGGCTCCTCGGGTGAGTCCTCCGAACCTTCACTGTCCACCCCGAAATCAGTGGGAGGTTTAGCGATCTCAAACAACACAGTCCCACTTTCCAAGTCACGTATTTTAAATCTTGTAAAATCAATATCGTATACATTAGCTTCGGGACTACAAAGATATGTGTCGGTAATCCTGTCCAGCCTCAGAACATCCTCAGGTGTTATTTCACTTACAATTATGTCGTCTTTACTAGGTTCAAGTAGCGTTATCGATTCGCACTTTTTCCCGACTAGACTCATTTTCACTAAACAACTAGCGAAATTAAATCGAACAAGATTAGACAATATCAAAAATATTGTTTGAAACTGTTAAAAACATAACATTTGAATATGGGAATCGTAATATTCACAATATCATAAATGAAAAGGAAAAGTATCGCAAATGGAAAGCAAAAGAAAATCTTTTGTAAAATGTCATATATAATATAAGTCAATCAATTGTCAAGGTCCTTTTTTTTCTATATGGCAAGGTGCAATAAGCACATTTTATTTGACTATCAGTATTATCTTATTATCTATCACAAACACCACGCACGAAAAACACTTTGAAGTTTACTAAACAATCACTATTAAACCACAAAATGCCGAAAACACAATTTTCACAATATCACTATTAGACTACGAGACGTACAATATACAATTTTTACAATTAATGAAACAAAACAAAAGTTTACTTTTCGAGTTCCCGCCTAAAAGTCTCCAAGGTAATTCTATGTACCTTCTTATAAATCAAATCATCATAGTCTAAAATTTCAAACATAAATATGCCTGTAGGGGAACCCGGGGTAGAACGGGGTACCGGGGCGGAACGGGAAAGAGGCGTTGTGCTCGCTACAGGCGACAGAGATGTGTGACCATTGCGCACAACGTTCGGTCCGCTGTGCTGCGTTATACGGAGTGGCCGCTGTCAGTGTGAGAGTGCGCTTAGTTTGGATTTTATCGAAGGTCGACGAAAAAGCTTGCAAATTTTAATTTTTCTATGCAACACCAAGGTAATTACACTATACACTATTCTTTGTTCGGATATTAACATTACATGTTTGTTTAAACATACTTTTGACTAACTAAACGTCTAGTGATAACTCAAGTCCAATAAATATAACCGGCCATAACACTCGTGTTTACGTGAACGGTGCGTCGGGGCACAATGGGTGGGGCACAATAGGGTATACCCCGTTCCGCCCCTTAAATATTTGTACTTCTCATATAAATACGCATTTTTATTTCATCTGCAGATGGTGCGTTCATATATAAGAAAAACCAGCCGACAGTCCTGGTCTACATTGCTAATCCCGTTGCCAAAAGTGAAAGCTGGAATGAAAAGAGTTACAAGAAAGGGTGGAAAAACGGCAATCCTGACCGCTTCACCTTACAAGACTGAATTAGAAGAATCTATTAAAAAGACACAAAATATCAATAAAGCGAAAGTAGAAAAAAATAAACAAGACTGACGTTAAAAGGTAAAGGAAGACATACCTGAAGGAATGAAAACTAAGCCAAAGAAACAAAAAAGAATCAGAACTAAACCTGAAGAACACTCAGAAGACGTAGAAAATTTTAAACAAAAACAAAGAAGAAACAAGAAGAAAGAAACAAAAAAGATTCGGAACTGAATCTGAAGAAAGCTCGGAAGATGAAGACGCGATCTGCTTGTATTGCCATGATTTATACTCCAAGTCCAATGAAGGCTAGTGGTCTTGTAGCATTTGAAAAATGGACACATTTGGCGTGTGCTGGTCTAGATAGTGACGACAATGACAGTGTTCTCATCTGTGAACTATGCCAATAATTAGTACCCCATCGTGCCCCGGGTTAATTTCCCATTGTACCCCGGGGGGTGGGGCAGAATGGGAAATTTCCATTTATTTTTCAAACAATATTTTTTCAAAGTGATCATTAATTGACATAAGTTTAGCTTTAATTTCCTTGTAGAGAAAGAAGTAAATAAACCTACAAATTGCCAAATAGTGGTGTTGTTTCATTCAAACTCTCACAAATTGTAACCAAAGCTTAGCTACCCCGTTCCACCCCGGGTTCCCCTACTACGTATGAACATAGTGAAGTAATCAAAAGTTAATCCATAACAGAAATAAAATATCTATTTGTTGGTTAAAGAAAATCAAAACTTTATTATTTAATAAGAATTATTTAACATAATAATTTATGAGATAACTATTATAATTCTATTTAGTGCCTCAAAGATCATAAAATAGTATGTTGATCAAACAGGATAATACGTTACTTCCCAAGTGAACCCAATAGGATTGAAAAATAATAAAATAATATTACGCTCGTTGCACACACTTCTTGCTCCTGTTTGAGCGCTTTCTGTGCTCGCCCTAAACCGTACATGTCTGGTGACTCTTGAAGGCCATTAGGGCCACAAGAATTGAGCCATTCCGAAAAAAAAAGGGTGATCAAGATCATTGATCAATGTATTTTTTGTGTGACTGTAAAAATGCATTCCAACAAGGTCAAGGTGCTTCTAGTTAGCTTTGTGTTTGAATAAAAACAATTTGGTGTTATGAATTATTATATCACTTTATTTATTAATGAGCACTTGAAAAGAGACAATCTATATTTGAATTAAGCGAGTCGTGAAGACGTTCAATGATTAAAGCTCTCGTGTCAAGTATATAATTAAATTTAGTATCAAGTAGGCTTCAAGCATGTTAATTTAAACAATCATATTGGTTTCATTCAAGCCAAAATGTACCTACGCTGCTTGACCGTGTCTGAAGCATCTTGTAAGTTGGACTAAGACAAAAAAAATATTATTTTGAACGCATCAAAAAATGTTGACGTAATATCCGTTGCGTCATGAAGCATGCGCCTTGTCATAATTTGCTCGTATTCTTATTGGTCATAGATTGAAATAAATTTTAATCGGACCATCGCTCAAGTAGTATACTGTGATAACTCTGTTTTACGATAGTTGTGGACTGTCTGATGTGCATTTAGGTGGAATAAATTAGTTAAACAACATGCTTATCAAAGAATAGTGAGTAAATTTGTCAAGGTTATGTCGGTTTGCAAATTTTAAATCGATTTTGGCCAATATGTCTAAAAATCCTGCCACGGGTCCTTTCAGAATTCTGCCATATCAGCAGATAGTGTTCTGGATGTTAATTTGCCTATTTAATTCATGTTTTATTCACAAAGTCTCGAATGAAAAATATTAGTGACACTGACAGATTTCAATTCAAGACTGAGCTGACAGATGGCCATTTCAACAATTTGTGAAGAATATCCTGTAGAACTTGAGGGGGAGAGTGCACGTTGCAATCCAACAGCCGCTGGGCGCGCTCGACTGGCCACGTTACCCCTCTCTCACAGAAGACTACCTTGAAATGTACTGCATTTCCCACTTTATCTTATTTCCCTAATGTACGTACGTGTTTCGGTAGCGAGTGAGATGTGCCAGAGCCCATTCCCATCCTAACTCCCCATTTTTCCAACCCTTTCTCCAAATCCATTCCTATAGCTCCAAAGGTAGGCAGTGCATCTTGGGGCGTGCCAACGTTTGTCATTTTGGACTGATGTTGGCATGTTCGCGGATGTCCATGGGCCATAGTATCACTTACCATCAGGTGGACTGTATGCTCGTCTGCCCGTCTGCCACTTTCATACATAAAAAAAAACTTCTTAATAGTAGTCCCATAAATATTAAAATTGTATTTTATTTTCAGCCGTGTTACTCTTCCCTTAACAGTTGAAGAGGTAAGACATTTTGTAATTGTGTTTTTTCACATAAAATAAATATAAGTGCAGTAGGTGTATAAAAGAACCGGTCTGTATGATTGTGATAACTCAAAAACTACTTGAAGCATCTTGATACGCCTTATAGTATTAGTTAGGATATATTCTCTGATTGCTTTGTATAAGTATTGTTATATTGATTTAAAAATACTTACTTTATATATCTAAATATTCTCCAGGCTACCACTAAAATGCTAAAGTTGAACAGATCTTTAGATTTACAGATTAGAAAGATCTGTAAAAAGCTCGGCAGTAGCTTACCCATGTTATGATTAGCTCAGTGTCTCTAGTTGTAACTTACTGAAAAACATGTATGTGCAAAGCTGGGCAAGGTCTCTACTTATAATGACAATTTTAGCAATATACCAAGATAAAGAAACCATTTATATTCATTTTAAATCTTATTCAATAGAGATTAACTTCTGTTCATAAAAATGCTAGAAGTTTTGCATGTTAAAAAATATGTAAATATTATTTTAATAGTTCCAGACATTATCTCAAACAACACACATTTTCTTTGAAATATTAGTAATGAATAATAAATGTATGAATAATAATGAGTAATAAAAAAATTTTACAAAAAATGTGTTTTATAAATAACTTCAGTGCTACTAGTCCATCAGTACTAATAATTAAATAATGCCAGTTGGCTATCTTCATATTCCAAACAAATATAAAGAAATGATGAATAATAAAAGAAAATGTCCAAACATTTGGAATTCATTGTAACCAGGCAGTTTATATACAACTCTGTGTTCAGTCACAGTTGGAGACGTGGACATCTGTCCAACAGGCATTATTTAATTAGTGGTATTGTGAACTCAAACTCAAAATATTATACAAACTAGATTAATGAAATGTAGATTATTCTATGTCTACGACAGACAACTCAACAGATATTATATTATAAGATATATAATTTCTTTATCTTTATTATTATATGTTGCAATCACTAGGAAGATAACAGTACCTATTAAATGTTTTCTTATGCGTATGACAGGGGACAGTGCGGTCCACATGATGGTAAGTGGCTACTGCCACCCATGGACATCTACAACACCAAGGGGTATATGACTGCACTGCCGGCCTTGTAAAATCCTATTCACAGCTTTCTTGAAGAACCCTATGTTGTAGTATAGTGGGAAAATGGGAAATAGGAAGTACAATGGAATGAGGGTTTTATTCATTTCATTACACTTCTCAATCCTCCTTGGAAAATGGGATAGGATGTAAAGTCAAGAGTATAATAGAATAAGGAGAGTGTAGTATAAGTTTGATGGGATAGGATGGGATGAGAATGGGCACTGGCATATCTCACTCTATTATCTTCACAAAATTTTATGTAAAGTAGCATTAGTTCTTAATGTCAGTTATGTTATGACTAGTTTTATTGAAATGGAATAATCATTTTGTGCTTGCAAAACATATTACTTTTAGACTTTCATGTTTTGTACACATTTTATGATTGGAATTGTATCTGAAGAGTACAATTAAAAGCTTATGCATTTCCAGTACAAATAAAAGGTAAACCAAAGCATTATTTAGACCCGATTCACAATATAAAAAATAGTTACGTAATTAAAATACTATGTTGTTATGTTACATAGTTAAAGTACTATATTAAAATTTGTACGTTAAGTTTTTATTATACAGGAAGTTGTTATAAATATTGCCATTGCTACCTAATTCCTAATACCTCTAATATTATACCTTGAACAGCTGTACAAAACAAGTATTTCAATGGGTTCTTTAAATTTTAAAACACAAGTATAACATTTCCTTAAGATAATACATCATTAATTTATTTATAGAAAAATAAAATATCATTATAAGAATTACTTAGAACATATTGACATGAAATTTTCAGTTGAATTTTTACACCATGTCCTTTACAGAAATGCTAAGAAACAATAAGTATTTGCTACCAAGAGATCTTTGTATATATGTGACCGGGGTATTCTATTTCTTATGTCTTGCATAACTATGGTATTTTTAAAGTGTTAGATGGTTAGCCCATAAACAAACCCTCTTTCTTTACCTGGACTTGAGGCCAGCAGTACCATAGAAAACTACTCCGAACAAAGATAGGGTGATAATTCCAAGTAGAAATAAAATATCAATCTCAATCAATTTGCTTTTATTGATCATTTGAATATGTATTTGAAATGTCCCTATTTATTCCAATAGATAATTATTGCAATTATATGCTATTATAAAAGTCAGTACATTGATTCCTTTTATTTACTTAACAAATGTGCTTTCACATACTAATTATGAGGGGTGTGAATTATATATTATAATTAATAGGAGACATGAATAATATCTATATTCTTTATTCCTCATCCTTTTCCACCCTTTTTCCAAATCCTTTTTTTAATTGAATACTCTTCTTTTTCACGTCTTTCCTGATCCTTTTTCCAGTCTTTCCTGATCCTTTTGCCAAATTCCTAAACCATCAAGTGGTACATCCAGGGATATGTCAACCTTTGTTAATTCTGGAGACATCATTTACTTACCATCTAGTGGACTATGCTGCATTCCATTTTCCATTCTTTCCATAAAAAACGTATATAAATATTTGTCTAATACCTATTCAATTTTTTCAGTATCAAGTAGCACAGCTATACTGTGTGGCGGAACTGTCCAAGAATGAAACAGGCGGCGGCGAAGGCATAGAGGTTATAAAGAATGAACCTTTCAAGGATTACCCATTGCTTGGTAAGTGTTCAATTAAATAGTCTTTTAACTAATCAAATAGTGGATGGACAAAATAAAGAAAATTGTTTATCAAATGGACTGTTTGTAGTACACTATAGAACTTAATCAATATCAACCTGTAGTGTTTCCAGTCCGAGGTACACACCTCCACTAGTAAATTACTAGAAGGCTTGCTTCTTATATTCTGGAGTGCACGCTCCACAATATCCTCAGACTTTCCTCAGGATGTTTTTCTTCACATACAAACTAATAATAGTTTTAAAATACGCCTTAAGTGCAGACTCAGTGGTATAGTCCAGGGAATTGAACTTACAACCACATGGAGGAGAGTTAGATATCGCCGAGAGAGAGAGACCCCTAGACTATCACCACTCAAATGAATAGAATTTGAAACTGAACAATGGGTCAAAACCATAAGAAGACCCGAGGAGGCCATTCAACAGTGGATGGAGTCAGATTAAAGATTATACTAATGATAATATTCTATTCTCATCTATATTCTAATCAACCAGCAGATTTTTTTTTCCAATTATTCATCAGCAAACTGTCCTTTAGATTCAAATAATGACTAGGATAAGTCAAGGTAATTGGAAATAGGAATAACGCTGTAAAAAATTTACACAATTACCATAAATGTTTGTGTTTCTTGTAATGTGGTGCCCAGAGAGAGGAATGAAAGCCGAGACTGTTGAGTAAATACTGACTATATTTCCAATGGATCATACCTTAAATAAGTACAAAAGTAGGTTACACAGTGTATATGGTTAAATAAGTATATATAGTTAATATAATCTATTCATTACATCTCATCTCCACCGCAATAAAATAAATAAAATAATACTAACAGTTTATTTTATTTTAGCTTATATTACGAATGTTAATACAGTATAATGTCATATCATAATAATTATTGTCTTAACAAACTTTAGAAGTAAGTAATTAATACCCACATACTTTTTTAATACATTTGTTAGGTAATTGGTTCAAAATACATTTTTGTTCTGTTTTTGTGAATAACATAGTTTTTATTATCTTTAATTATTTCTACATTGGGTGAACATTCCCTTACTACTTTGTATGGACCTGAATATATGTTTTGGAACTTATTTCCAGTTTCATTTTTTATTAAAATCAAATCATTCTGTTTATAAGTTACAGGGTTAATATTACGATCATATTTATCTTTTCTTTTCAATTTACTAGCTATTAAATTTTCTCGCGCCTCTTTTTGTGACGTTTGTATTCTGAATTTGAGTTCTAAAGGATAATTATCAAAATTGTACAATGGGTCTACTTGTGCTGATTGCAAATTAGATGGTAAAATACATTTCTTACCGAACACCAACTCATAGGGAGTAAACTTAGTCTCTGTATGTACCGCAGTGTTATAAGAAAAACACCAAAATGGAAGCCATGTGCTCCAAGCTTCTGGGTGCTTTCCTGTCTGTATTCGCAAATAGTTACCCAAATGTTTGTGCGAATTCTCCAAGGCACCGACACTTTGATGATGATATGCGGTAGACTGCAGCTTGTTAATATGCAAAAGTTTACAAACCTCTTTCATTGTGTCCGATAAAAACTCCGTTCCCCTGTCTGTAGCTATCTCCTTCGGGATACCATACCTAAGAATCCAATTATTTACAAAGTTCCTGGCTACTTCACTTGACCCCTTTGACATTAATGGGTAAGCCTCAATATACTTACTCAACTCACATTGTATAGTTAAAATGTACACATAATTATCGTAATCTTTATCTAACGGCCCTACTATATCTAAATATATCTTCTCAACCGCCGAATTTGCCGTTGAACTTATTGTCATAGGCTCTTTAGTATAATGTGAGGAATGTTTTTGTTTTTGACATTTGTCACACCTTTTTATAAATTCTGTAACATCAGCTTCTAATTTTGGCCAAAAATAATATTTCTTTATGTTATTTACCATTCGTCTTATGCCGGCATGGCCACTTGTGGGTAATATATGAAAATCGTTTAAAATTACAAGCTTATCGTCTTTATTAGTTATTCTCTTTGTTCCCCGTAAAATACATATACGTGGTCCGGACCAATTACTTATGTTATTTACTTCATTTATTAATTTTTCCACAAATTTATTATTTTTCTCAGTTTTAATGAAGTATACTTCTTTTATATTTATTTTCCCACAAAATATATTTAGCTCTCTCACAAATTCGCCTGGCGACAGTTGCGATCGAGACGCTAAATTAATAAAAATAATATTCATTGAGGGTACATAACTCAAACATCCCTTCTCGTGCGTTATCTCATTCAATTTACGATATCGATTTAATTCATAAGCGCTTATGAAACATAATTCCGTGAAATATTTCGGTTTGCTATGTATTTCTACAACTTTTGGTTGATCAGGCCAATTGTTCTTAGAAACAATAGCATCCCGTTGTTGCCTAGCCATCTGGCCACGCGTCATTACATTCATCACCGTTTGATTCATCTCTTTCAACTCCTCCGAAGTTAAATGCAAACGTGAAAGTGCATCAGCGGCAGAGTTATTCTTCCCTTTCAAATATTCAAGTATAAAATCATATTCTTCTAATGTTAATCTAAATTTAATCAAACGGCTAGATGGATCTCGCATTCCAAATAAGTAGATAAGTGGCTTATGATCAGTCTGAATTTTGAATGTCCTTCCATACAAATATGGACGAAAATGCTTTACGGCCCATACAATCGCAAGCAGTTCCTTTTCAATCGTCGGGTACCTTTTTTCTGCTTTATTAAGACTACGACTAGCATAGGCTACAGGCCTGCCGTCGCTGTTGCACAAAACTGCACCTACGCCATATCCTGATGCATCTGTTTGTAGAATAAATTGATTAGACTCCGAAAACTCAGGGTATTGCAATACAGGATGGGATATTAAATTTCGTTTCAATAATTCAAATGATTTTTGGCACTCCTCATCCCATTTAAAAGTTACATTTTTCCGACACAAATTATTTAATGCATGTGCTTTTGTAGCAAAATTAGGAATAAATTTCCTGTAATAGTTCACAAAGGCCACGAATCTTTTGACTTCATCGACCTTAGTAGGAACTGGGTAGTCTTTAACAACCCCTATTTTATCAGAATCTGGTATAACGCCCTCTGCTGACACAATATGACCCAAATAAAGTAGTTCCTTTTGTAAGAAAATACATTTTTGAGGATTTAACTTTAGATTGACTTTACGTAATCTTTCAAAAATGGATTGTAAATTTTTAATATGACTAGGTAAGTCCCTACTATAACAGACTAAATCGTCTTGGTATACCAAGCATTTTTCGTATGTTAACCCTGTCATCGCCATAGTCATCATACGCGAAAATGAACTAGGACTGGTCTTTAATCCCATAGGCATTCTAGTCATCTGAAACTGTCCGGAGCAAAAAGCAGTATACTTGCGACTATCTGGGTCTAAGCTTACATTATAGTAACCTTGATGTAAATCTAAATGAGAAAAGTACATGCAACCCGATAACGAATCTAAAATTTCCGTTATATTTGGAAGTGGAAATTTATCATCATGTATACTGTTATTAAGTTTCCTGTAATCTATGACCAAACGCCATCTTTTGTTTCCATTTTGGTCACTTTTCTTTGGCACCAACAAGATTGGACTGGACCATTCACTTTGACATGGTTCAATAATATTTTCTTTCATCATTTGATCAATTTGGTTATTAATTTCATTTTTTAAAGCATGAGGCAAACGATAGGGTTTTGAAAAAATAGGATGAATATTCGGTTTTATTTTAATTGAGTGTTGATAAATATCAGTGGTTGATAATTTGTCCCCTTCCAAATAAAAAATATCGGGATATTTTGCACATAAACTTTCTATATTAATTCTTTCTTCTTTATTTAAATTACTTAAATCCAATTTTGACAATAGTGTTTTAACTCGCGATGCATTTTTCTCGGTTTTATCAAAGTTACAAACATTATATTCCTTTAAATTTTCTATATTAAGTTTAATTTCAGATAAAGTTATATCTTTTGAGGTCGAATTCAATACTCGAACTGGTATTTTGCCATTGATTGGATGTACTAACGTACTCGCAATAAATACGCCCTCGCACACTTCTTTCGTACATACCACACATTCTTCTGTTAAACTGGTATTAATAAAGTGAATTGATTCTGACCTGGCAGGTAACGACAATAAATTACTACACGAGTCTATCAGTTGCAAAGATATTTGTTTAGATTCACTGATCCATAATGACAGACTATTATGTTTCATATCAATCACCGCTCCATACTTTCCTAAAAAGTCCTGTCCTAAAATACCGTGCGACTTACAAGGTAGCGTGTCAAATACATAAAACTTATGACTAATACACTGCCCGTGTATTGTCAACTGTAAACATACATATCCGATAGCTTGTACTTTTCCACCTATACCATTTATAGTTATGTTTTCTTTGTTGATTGGGATGTCAAAATTTAAAACATGCTTATGTTTTATAGCCGAAATTGAAGCTCCCGTATCTATGAGCCAATTAAACGCGTGTCTGTTTTTATAACATAACTTTATGTAGTAACTACTATCGCTGGCTAAAATACTATATGTTATAGGCACGAAAAAAATCATTTTCAGGTTCCGACTTCCGAGTGGATGAACTCGATTGAGGCTGTGACTCATCAGTCACTACTGTCCGAATCTGTCCTCTGAATGGTCTACGACCCCTAGAATGATTATTATAAGTCCTACCTTGATATGGCGCTCTGCCCTGGGGCACTCCCCGTGGCTGAAATTGAGGCTGCTGGGACCCTTGTCTGGTCCTGGTATGCGACTGTCGCCCGTTGTAGCTAGGGTTGCCTCGCCAACGATCCGTGTTGTATGTACCTCTTGGAGTGTTCTGATGAGAAGAGGGCCTGGAAGTGTTTTTATAGAAACGATTATTATTATGCCTTAGTGTTAACACTTCAGCTGTTGAACTTGAACCTGAAACGTCCTCGTCAATTGCGGCCTGAATCGCATCTTTTAAATTTTCAAATCTCTGAGCCGTAATAATCGTGCCAATCCTACGATTTCTTAATCCGTCGCTAAATTGCCGAATTGCCTGTTTCTCGTTTATAGATTTTAAAATATTAAATTTTTCAACATTTCCCTCAGATTGAGAAATTGTAAGGTCAGCGAATAATTCGGATAAGGTTTTTCCGAAAGCATCAATAGACGCATCATTTTGTCTGCAATTTAAAAATTGTTTTTGCAAAGCACTTGTAGATTTCTTTGGCAAAAGTAACATTTTCATATCATTTAAAAGATTAGGTACAGTGTCGTATCTTGTTGCTAATTTTAGCTTAGCAGACTGCGACAGTCTGCTTTTCAAAACAAAAGATATTAAATACGTCTGTGACTCAGCATTAAGAACCGAACTATAGTACTCAATACCATCGATAAGTTGTCGTAAATTGGAAAGCTCATCATTCATCACTGGCAATAAGCTCAAAGCTACTTTCAGGTCGAATTTATCCATTGTTGAAAAACTACTAGAACCCTCTGAAATTCGACACAACTCAGTTATTTCATCAAACAATTTCTTAATATCCCCACAATATTTTTCAAAAAGAAGTAGCTTGTCCTCTCCTAAGCTTTTCCTGTCAATACTTCCTATATAATTATTATATTGTGCAACAATAAATTTAGCTTCGTCTAACTTTGTCTGCAATATTTTACCTTGTCATCTAGCAGGTCCTATTTTAATTAAATACTGTCTTACTACTAATAAATCCTCTTATAATTTCTTTAAAAATGTTGCCATAGAGTTTAAAAATACTTAATATGCATTATAGAGTATTAACATACCTGTATAAGTTTGGAACCCTGGATCCTCCGCATATTAACAAGAACTGTAACATGTTAATAATACACGAGTATACATAAGTTAGGATAATATTCTTAACTTTTTTTTTTTTTGTTTACTATTATTTAAGTAATAATAATATTAATTATACGTTAGTAAATAAGGTTACAGTCCACTAAATAATGTCCATCAACTTGCCGAAATTACGATGTACGCGAAAAAGAAATACGCATATTTATGTAACCGCACTTCACTTCACACGACACCTATTTTATACGCTTATAGGCATTTTTAACACTTTTACACTGTGTTATCATTGATCTTCAAATCGGGGTAACCTTGGCGCCGTTGAAAGGAAAGCCGTCGCACCCTGCTGCCACTCTCATTCAGCTCAAACTCCTGTCGTATCCACCTTAAATGACATTTCCGATATATCCGGAATGCTCCATACAGGACTCCAAAAACCAGGCAGAGTACTATGACGCATAACAGGATGCTGGTTGTTTTCATATGGAATCGGAACTCCTCAATCGGTGCATCATTTGTGCCCCCAGCTGCATTTTGCGCTATCACGATGTTCTCTTCTTTAGACTGCTGTTTCCCCATTTTCGAAGCTCACTCTTAGTTCACTAGCGTCGCTGCCAGAAGTTTTGATATAATTCATTTTATCAACCGATGATTGCATTGTCCCGAGAACACGATGTTTATCATTCACTGTCCATATACGTAATCGGTCGGCGACGCGGCGGCGAACGGTGTCAGAATACCGGTGCCCGTGAATCTACTTTAGGCAGGGTCGCCATGTAATGTGGTGCCCAGAGAGAGGAATGAAAGCCGAGACTGTTGAGTAAATACTGACTATATTTCCAATGGATCATACCTTAAATAAGTACAAAAGTAGGTTACACAGTGTATATGGTTAAATAAGTATATATAGTTAATATAATCTATTCATTACATCTCATTCTCGATTAACCCTATTTCCAATACACGGATTGACCCTCTATGGTAAGTTAGATAAAATTAACAAGTAACTAACACCATTTATTTAGCTCCTGTGTCAAACAGCATGTCGAGCTTTAACTGTGAGCTCCAAATAGGGCATTTGCCATAAAAAAGATCCAGTTTTAAATTAGTTTAATACACTAGGCAATAATAATTGAAAAAACGGATATTTCGAAAAACTTTCAATGGAAGCAGCGATTTAAATAGGGTTGAAATACATACTCGCACTGTAATTTTTTTTGAATTTATCATTATTTCAAGGCTACAAATTTTAAAACATAATGACATTACTTACATAGTAAAGATTTTTTAGTTAGATGTGCTAGGTCATATCATTTCGAGTCATATATGACGTAGCACATTTTATATAACAATAATACGCTAGGTCGTATGCCTATTACTTCTTGCCGTTGAGTTCTGGCTTAAGATATTATTTCGGTTCTTTTTTTTCTGATAAAGCTTTACTTTTTGTACATCAAAATCAACTTACCTTGTTGACCATTTTACAAAGCAATAATGGTAACAAATACATTTAAGAATATTTTTATTTATTTAAATAGATATTTATAGTACTTTACTATTAAAATCGTCTATAGATGATTACCTTTTTTATTTATAGCTTCACAAAGTAATACAAGTAAAGATTCAAAAACCAAGCCGGAGTGTGCGACCTGCTCCACATGTATACAAGGCCGGTACAAGATATTGTATTTTAACTAAACCATAGTGCACATTCAATGCCTTATTATCATTTTTTATCTATAACATACATATCAAATATGTTTGGCCACAAATCCAAATTAAAATATTATGTTCATCAAAGACCCGTATCTACAACCAAAACTTAATAGTCATTATTAAAATTACCTAATATTATTATTATTACTGTATGTGCACTCAGGTTTATAACCATAATATTAACTATTTTTTTCATTTGCAATATAGAGTAGGTACTTGTGCTGTTCATAAGTACAATCGGTCATGTTTGCATTCTCATTATCGCGTAGAAACCTTCATTTAACAGTATCCAGTAAAAGGTACATTTTTATTATCAGTATTATGGTTTCGTTGATATAAGTAAATGTTCAATTGAAATTTAATTACATCAATTCAATTTACTAAACGTACCGCAGATGACCCGTTGGCAAGCATACTGCAAGCCGAAACGTAATACGTATATTCGTATAGATTGCAAAACTCTTAATTAATAATGATAAAAATATCTCTGAAAAATATATTTGATACTTGAGTAATTAAAATAACTTAAACCTGAAATCATTGAAACAATCTTAAAAATTAAAAATATGTATACTAATAAAGTCGTCGCTCCACCTGGCCGCAGGGTTATCCCACTTTGCGTTTCCCAGTTCGTGGTCTCCATCCAATCTCGTCTACCCCATTGATTGTCGGTCCTGCGGCAGACATGGACTACCCATCGCCACTTCAGCAACTTCTGTGAGCTATATCGATGACTACATAGTTCTTTGTCGAATTTCTTCATTTCGGATTTAATCCCGTGAAGAAACTCCGAGCGTAGTTTTCCGGTGGTGGCTGGATGAGACGAGCGGCAGACCGTGTGTGGTGGCCGTGTGCCTGTAGAGAGGCATATTTGCAAGAGTGGAGAGACAGACTGATGGTATATTAATGAAACGAATATTTCCATAATGTACCTACATAAAAAGAGTAAAGCTGTCTGTTCGGGTTATACTAGGGCATTACAAGCATAGATTTTACCATTGTAAATCCGAATTTTAATTATAGTATTCATTCTGCAGAGAGATTATTAAAGAAGAATCATTATCACGCAGAACATACAAAAATATAATAAGTTAATCTCCCAGATGAAACCGGCTGCTACTTAACCGCTAGAATATAAAAGTATATATGTTTATGTGTTCAAAGTTTACCTGTAACCTTATACCTCAGAGACTAAAAAACAAGATAATTTCATTATTAGACAGTACAGCGGACGGAACAAATGTTGAGTAATCCGTACTGCTTTAGAGATAGTGTAATATAACTTGAACTTGCAGCAATCTCAAAGATGTCCAGATATTTAACGGGATAATACTGCCAGTGTGCCGGGTACCTTGCAATCTTCATAATTAATGCGCGATAGAAAACGCGCGATTTTCCTTAACATGCACTTAAATTATCTTAACTAACGCATGAACGCATCACTTAGAAATACCTATTCAGTTACCAGTCCATAATTCACTTGTCAAAGAACTTATTGCGCTCGCAATAAACATTATTTTGAATCATTTTGATCTCCAGTATCAGTTTACTAGTTTTTAGACGCTACTGTTGAAAAAATTACGTCATGTATACTTTGCACAGTTGTAGTTCGGTTTGTATAGGTGCGGTTTCGATCAAATAGTTCTTCGATAATGTTCACGTAACTTAAAATACGCATATGAGTCAAAATAGAAGTCCTAGTTACGTCTATTCGACAAATGTTATAGTAAACACGTAACAGTAGTTTATCTTCATACAAATACAAGGCTTACTTGTGTACTCCCGCGTCCGTGTCCTTACGCGTTGTATAGAATCTCATTGATAATTTACTATGCGCGCCATACACCATAGCCCATGTCGCGCCGCCCGCGCCGTGCTTCACTACAAAATTGAGAGTAGAACCCAAATAGATGATTCTCTTTAAAATTTGTCCCAGTCATGTTTAATTAATACATGCTGCACCTTAATTCAGCCACCATAGAGGCTAATTTACAATCACTCAAGTCAAGAACACTCTAAAAAAACGTCAATGTATTCGGTTCTAGGTATTTTTTTGTATAGGAAGGTATTTGTGTCACAATCCACTTGTAAAATGTACCAACCTGCGCTACGCTAACGACAACTCCTTTAGCCGCGAATGAAACTGAAATGGTGGCCTTACTAAACAGGATGGAGCGGATCAGCAATAACCTTGGTCTATCCATAAACAAGTCCAAGACCAAAGTCATGGTAGTTGACCGCACTAATCAGTTGGAGGCTCACTGGGACACTCAATCTCTAAATAGTAGATAATTTTTACCTCCGCAACAACGAGAGGTGCAAAGACGAATTGGAATGACCAAAAATGCTATGTCTCAGCTCCATAAAGTCTGGAAGGGCAGGAAAATATCCTTGAGAACAAAGACAATACCTGTTCGTGTTTTAATATTCTCTGTTTTCATATGATTCTGAGACTTTTGACTCTAAAAGCGGCAGATCGGAACCGCATTGATTGATGCTTTCGAGATGTGGTGTTGGAGGAGAATGCTTCAGATTCCATGGACAACATTTCAGACAAACGCGTCAATTCTAAAGAAACTTAAATCATCTATTTATTCTATAGGTACTCGTATATAAAAAAGCAAGTTTTCAATATAAATGCAATGAACATAATTTTATAGCATATAGTGTATGAAAAAAATGTACTTAATAGAAACTCAAAAAAATGAATTATTTGAAGAAATAGAAGGCTATTCACCACCTGCCTCCAAAGAATTCTGGTGTACTTCGGTCACATTGCCAGAAAAGGAGACAATAATCACTCATAGTATAAGGAGACTGCCAAGGTGGCTCCCATACGTTGGTCTGACCAGATCCCCACCACTCTCAATACCAACATCCACGATGCATTAAGTACCGCCAAGGGCCGTAACAGATAGCGCAATAATCGTTCGTCAAAAAGTATTCCATGGTCGTGGTCACGACCCTTAGTAATGAGGACAACGATACAAGGAGAGGAGGTAACAGAGGTAAATAAATACTCTAAATGGATCAACAGATAAAAACAAATCGAGGAGTGGGATCCAAAGTGAAGAAATACTATAGCAAAGTAATTTATTTTTACTAACATAGTAGGCGTACAGTAGTCCTTTATATGATTTTAAGCCCACCCGCGTAAAAAAGAGGATTGCGAACGTCGTATTTAGTGGGCGTTAAATCTGTCATAAATACACTTTTGTAGGCGTTGTTTGGTGCTACGCATCATAATTCAACAAATATTTTTTAATACTCGTAATTTTCCTGTTACTATAATTAACAACATTTAATTCAAGCCCACAGAGTTACGAAAATGCTTTACAAAAGTGTTTTTTTATGAAAAAATGTCAAACAAATATTCGCGGGATCGCACTGCAAGTAAATTCCATTTTCGTGCTAGAAACTGGAAACCGCACCACACAGCTTTCTAATAAAAAACAATGCTCCCAGTTTGAAAACCGGGTCAGACCGACCCACTTTAATAACTTTGTCTAAACTGCATCACAATCTTTAATAGCAATGAAACAGTTGATCCCCGACGAGCTGCTAGGTCAACAGAGTTTTAGGAATCGTGATATATAAATACATATACGATTGACGTAAAGACGGCGCATCTCGTTAGACTTGACCCTCAGAACGAAGGTCTCCCTGAAGGTTCCATACTCTAAAAATACAACACAGTGTTGTAGCGGTCTTAAATGTCAACTGTTAGTATATATCATTTACCTTTATGTATGTCATTCTAGATTACCTATATTGATAAACACTTGCCACAACCTCTTATATATCGCTGATGTGAAGATGTTCGAGCCAAAAGACTTATCGACGACACGTTCGTCTTTGATCTATTGCGATCTGACCCTGATATTGCGTCACCAGTCCCTGTAGTTCTTGTTAAGAATTTTCAAATAAATTTCTAGTATGTATGTTTCATATAAATTTATTATTAATTATGGAATTTATTAGGAATACCTGTAATCACTTTTACGTTTATTTATGTCTATGAGAGTCAATATACAATTCTTTTCGGAGGTTCCAAATGTAAGTTTTAATGGATTCTTATCACTCTTTCTACAATATCTCTCGATACGGGTAAAATTTTGACGAGAAAACGTTTTGTCGCAGTATTCGTGAGAACCTTTGGGAGTATTTGGAAGGGGAGAGTACACGCTGCAATCCAACAGCCGCTAGACGCGCTCGACTGACCACGTTACCCCCCTCTCACAGAAGACTACCTTGAAATGTACTGCATTTCCCACTTTATATTCTTTTCCTAATGTACGTACGTGTTTCGGTAGAGAGTGAGATGTGCCAGAACCCATTCCCATCCTATCCCTCCCCATTAGCCGTCTTCAAAATACACTCACCGGCACGAAATCTTGGCCAAGCGCTTATCTCGCGATAAATGAAGTTTTAAGTATTTCTAATGAATGTTTGTTATGACGGTATGTTGAGAAAATGTTTACCTTTAGTTCAAGAGGGTAATTCATTATGTTTGAGTGTAGTGTACATTTCTTTTAACTTTTAGTTGAATTTGGTAATTTGAGCGACGAAGTTGAAGTCTTAAATTTGATATTGTGAAAAGTGTACCGTTAGATTACTGCATTTTCGTGATTTTGTAATTTAAATTCAATATTCAGAGGTAGGTACCTTAAAACCAAACAAAATGCCCATAATACCAGCTCAGGTTGCACAAGCCGTAGCATTAGCATTTTACAATCGATCAGGGCCTGACACAACGTGAAGTAGCTATCGCGCTTAATGTACCACGTTCATCAATGCAGTACGCCCTGAAACGATACCAGGAGACTGGCCACTACATCCGCAGACCAGGCAGTGGAGGCATAAGATGCACATCAGCCCGGGACGATCGATTTATTGCCCTGGAAATTTTGAGAAACCGCCATCTTACCGTTGTTGAGATCCGCCAGCGGCTCCAAATCGCGAGATGCGTGAATGTTAGCGAACGTACAGTGAGAAGACGCATGGAGGAAGTGTATTTTAAATCAAGGAGACCAGCACACGGTCCACAACTTCTCAGACAGCACCGAGTAGCTCGACTTCGGTTCGCACGAGACCATGCACACTGGACCCACGAGCTAGGACCACGGGCTAAAGTTCTGTTTACAGATGAGTGCAGAATCGCTTTACGTGCTCCAGATGGTCGGGAACGAGTCTGGAGAAGAGAAGAACGGTTTTTACCCATCACCACCACACAAACAGTGAGTTTTCACGGAGGTTTCACAATGGTTTGGGGAGGAATAAATTCCGACGCTCGTACGGAGTTGGTTATCGTCGATAATCGGCTAACTGCAACTCGATACATCGAGGAGATCCTTCAGGATCATGCTATGCCTTATTCGGGGTTCACTGGACACGGCGAATTCCTTTTAATGCACGCCCACACGTCGCACGGTTCGTGAATGAGTACCTTCAAGAGGTCGGCATTCAGAACTTGCAGTGGCCAGCTCGTAGCCCGGACTTAAATCCAATAGAACACATCTGGGACATGCTCAAAAGAAAGATAAAGTCAAGCTCCAACCCGCCACAGACACTCAATCAGCTACGAAATGCAGTACTGGACGCTTGGGAAAACATACCGCAAGTTGATGTCAGAAACATCATTCAAAGCATGCTAGATCGAATACAGGTGGTTATCAGAGCCAGAGGAGGAAACACCCGATACTAAAACGTATAGACGATAAAGAAAATTAGTAAACTCTTAATTTTCTAGTGTTTAAAATTCTTTTTTGTGTAAAAGTGCGTGGTCTTAAATAAACTTTAAATTTGTGTTGTAATCTTTCAAAAAATTTATAAAAAAACTAAAGCGACGCATATCGAGCCCACCTACTGGACCTAGTGAATTGGAAAATTTATTGAATGCATTGAATGAAATGAAGTGAATTTAATTTATTGAAGAAAATTTATTTAAATGCAAGCTACAGCAAAAATCACACGTGGCCAACTTTCCGTGCCGGTGAGTGTATATAGCCGTGGATATTCATCGGTCGATCGATCTATGGTGTCGTCGACCATAGATCGATTGTGTGTGAGACGATTAATATCGACTGGTCGACATCGAACGTCCGCAATCTAGATGCACTTTTACGCCGTAACTTTCAAATTTATAAACTTTTAGTTGACGTCTATATGTATCTACGAATACCTAGATACTCGCATTATCACTGCTAATCGTAATTCGTACGATTCACTTTGTAATTGCTTCGAATCAAAATATTTGTCCACGATTCTATTACGTGATGCATAACAGTACAGTCGTAACATTCGAAACCCAGTTTAATGGTGGCAAAATAGAAAAATCACTTGAAGTCGATTTCTCTGGGTGTTTTATATCGCCAATATAATGGGGAAACTTCTGAAGAGCTGTTCAATCTGATACCAACTTCGGATTTCTACCATCGAACCCCTCGCCTCCGACCGTTTCATCCGCACGTCCTCGATAAAAAGTCGCTGCGTACAGTGCGTTCTTCAAGATACTTTATACTGCGAACCCGCCAGTTCCACTAAGCTACGATATGGATTTTTTTTAAAACAGTTGTGAATATGATTTTGCAAGGTCGGTAGCGCTGGTGTTGCAGCCACATCTGACCTATAATTGGGCCGTTCTAATAGGTCGGATTTGACATATGACGAACCATATAATCCACCGATGTGAAATATTAATTGTCATAGACGCAACGCTTCCAAGAAAACTACGCTTAAAATTGATCGAGTTATATTATAATATAATATCGAGTTACGAGTATCGAGTATCCGACCTATTAGAACGGCCCAATTATAATAGCTAATAGCTAGTGCACGGCCCGATTCTAACGCACTCACATGCTTCTGTGCACGCACGTGTGTACGCGGCACACATTGCAAATAGTGAAACAATGCAAATGTGAACCCGACGCTTTACGCGTTTTTAGGCATTTATCGCCCCCCGATGGCGGAATGAGCTGATAAATACTCGTACATCAGGTGGGATTTTATACCCATATAAAAACTAATATAAAATAATTTTCTGTTCTTCTGTTAATCTTCCGTTAATTAACGTTATATTACTAGTAAAACTGGATATGACTAGTCATATCCAGTTTTATTAGGTTTTATTTATAATTTTATTAATAGCAGAGATGTTGACGTTACTAAAACACATATACGAGTATTTCCATAAAAAGGTCCAATTCTCACAGTTCATCGATATTGTTGTCTCATTGACAAAACCATAAAAGCCAAATTCCCTGAGTTTAGTTTATAGTTCAGTTCTCTTTTCAACAACAAAAAAAAAGGTTTCAGCCTCTCAGTCGTTGTCTCATTGTAGGATCTTGACCCCGCCGAACGACGGCGCTTGTCGACCTTCTTTCACCTCTTGTTCCGATTTTTCCACAAACAAAATACATTCCTATCATCTATTATTCATTCAAATATTAGTCACAAACTTTTGTTTAAATAAAATTTGCAGTTTTCATGGTTGTTTTCAAAGGCCAATTTTTTACACATAACTGCCCTAAAGCGTCATTTTCATTAACTATAAGCGATAAATTGAATGGAAAAATATAATTGCGTTACAACTATAATGTGTTACTATCGATATCAATCAACCTATAACGTTCCACTGCAGAACACAATCCTCCCCTAGTAAATCACTTCAGGAAACAATACCCTACCATAGAAGAATCAATGAAAACTACATCTTGCGTTTGAATGAAATTGGGTGGCCATTGAACACGGAAGCCCGCTTGAAACGTTTATATACAATTCAGTTACTGCAATTTGTCTTGGTCGCATCCCGCAAGAACAAATATGGCGCTCGAGTAATTTACTTCGTTTTGAAATGGCATCTTATTGAAATGTTCTTAAATATTGGAGCAAATAGATCGGTTTTATGGTGTACTAGCTGTGTCCGCGACTTCGTACGCGTGGAATTTTAGTTTATAAACTCTAAATTGGGATATATTTTCTTCCCGTCAGGCGATTTCGATGAAACAAAGCCTATTCAAAGCGCCAACCTAAGCTTAATTCACCCGTGGAAACCCCCATGAAAATCCGTTCAGTAGTTCTGGAGATTACCGTGTTCGAACAGACAGACAGACAAAAATTTTCAAAATCGTTGTATTCTAATACTCTTCCTTCATCGCCTCCAATCAGTTTTTGGTAAATATATTCAATGTACAGACACGCTGGTTCTACAGTTTTATTATATTTATAGATTCTGTTCGTGTTTTCACTACGTCGTCGCTTAACAAGTTTCCATAGGCAATATAAAACATTTCCAAGTAAACAATATTTATTAGAGCACGTATTTTATTAGAGCACATACACAGAAGTGTCCGTTGCCATTCGACTACTAACATTACGTGTTCATAAGTGAGGATAGTTATTGTCTCTATTTTTTTAGAGAAATTACAGTCAGACTACATACACCGCTATGATTGTATACATACCTGCACATAAGTCTGTAACAGATTGTCAATATAAATCGCCAGCGCTTTTTGGAACGTTTAGTGTTTCATTATGTCCCGTGACTCATGCCTGCAAGTAATTGTATAACCTTTTATCATGAACAGCAAAGCAACGGCAAAGGCAACTGAACGCGATTGTGACACGGTTGTCAATAACTGAGAGCATCAGCAGTTCCCTTATTAATCTTAAACTTGGTGTTGACGAGATTGTACGAGGTTTTTAGGTTTACGAGACATAGACTAGCATTTACTTCTTGCTTTTTACTGATTAGCTATGCTTGGACGATACGCCTTGGGTATTCAATCATGACTATTCATGACGCATCTGCCCTTCTAAGGAGAAATTAGTATCCAACGAGTTTAACGAAATCATCAGTAACATTATATTCGGATATTAAAAAAAAATACAAAAGATATCTGAGACCCCCACGTCGCTAGCTTGAATTAAATATAATTAAAAAAAAAATTTTTTTTGCATTTTTGTTAAAATGACATTAAAATGCATTTGTGCCTTTTTTTTTCTAAAGAGGGCAGTGATGGACTGCTATAGTGATTGTCCTTAAGGAAGGAAAAAAAACGTGTTATTAATATGATCTACCTACTTAACTTATCCGAACGTTTGTTTGGATTGCATAAATTTATTTATTTATATAAACATAACAGAAGGTACATTACAGTTATAAAAACCAATGCATACATTCTGTATACCATACGTTGTTCATAATGATTTCTCTAAGAATTCCACAGCATACCACCTGCCCAGAACCCGCTCATTTGAGAAAAACCTTCTATGTCACTACCCCTCGCTAACATTTTATTAATATAACATATAGCACGTGACACTGGTGCATTACGTCGGAGTTTAGTACGAGATGGAACCTCCTCCAGTAAGCGATGAGTGCGCGCGCTGATATACCGATCCGGGACAAAAAGCGACACACCACTCGACGGCAATGACAACTTGCCTCCCAATAGTCTAATTACAAACGTTATAATAGACAAGTTACGCCCAGACGAATTTAAAAGCTACGTCTCACACGTACAATTTAATTAAGCGTTTAGTTGTCAACCGCTTTACTTTCGTATATGACCATGGCCTAGTAGATGCACAGAAATGACGTCATATCGACAACTGGTCGCCTTAACTTACATTGAGTCATCGAAATTATTCAATTTTGAAGATAAAATAACTAAAGATAAGGTATCATTTAACTACAGTCGTTTATGTCACTTAAAGATATGAATATCTAACTGATAAAAAGCTATAGAAATAATTTATAAGTACATACTCGTATTTTAAATTTAAAATATACCCATTATTTTAGACTGTAGTCATTTCAAAAATATGTTGATATGTTCAGTAGTATAATAAAATAACATGTCATTGTGGTAAATAGGATCCGATTAAATGTAGATAGCCACTTCTCTATAAGTATATCTCTGATGTAGCTTATGTAGTCTTATTATGAGTACAATTTCTATCTCATTTGAAAACAAAAAAAAATACTTGTCTGCAGGCAATGCTTTTGACGCAATACCAATAGATAAACTCAAACATAATATACTCTTCAGTCATATGTAGAGGAATATGAATTGTTATTAGAGAATACAATCCCGACCCTTATTTCTAGTCTCGTCATCGAAAACAGGGTCATCGGGATTTTTCACTGGCAATCTCCGGATCCCGAGGGTTACCGGGATTCAGAAACGTATTGTGAAAAATGCAATAACATAAATAATGTATTATAACAGGAAGAAGCATATCTTTATGAGTATAACACAATTTACAGAATGAAAAGCGATTCAGTAGAGCTAGCTATATATAAAAAAAAACGTCTTTATGGTTCAATCTGGCTAAATCTCGTACACCTCCTTAACATTCTCAAAATTCTTATTAGAATTATTATAGGAGCTTGGATTAGTCTAGAAGGGCCTTAAAGGTTAATAATACCTATTTGAGCAAAAAATAGTTAATAATTTTTACAACAATGTGTTTTGTGGAATATTTTTTAAAATTTTAATTTGAACATAAAATACATATATTAAAATCAATATATCCAAGAATTCCGTTATTGTTGTAAATCGATCTCGATATTTCGAGACTAGGAACTAGGAGGCGAGACGAGACTAGGAGACTAGACTAGGACGAGACTCTAATTGTAATACGACATTTTAGTTGCATAGTTTAAGTCTCTGTTTCTCTGACTATGGTGATACGAAGAATCAATTGTGCTTTTTTCACGTTTCTCAACTCAATAATTCAATTGAGACAAGCATAATAATACGAATTATGAGTATTTTTGGTGACGTGTAACTTTTTAACTTTGTAAATCTCTTCAACTGTATTTCTTGTGTCTAGAATAAGAAAAAAAATTTTTTTTTATTGTTTTTGTTGACAAAATTTTTGATTACCCTATTTCTTGTAGCTTTGAAAAAGCATTGCACATGGAAAAACCTGATAAAATCAACTGCACCGCTATTGTCTTATTATGTTTAGCATAAGCACAATATATTGTATGTGTAGGTGGCAAATATTCTTCGGGACAATACACATACAAGATCTACCACTTAGCGTCGAAAGTGCCCGCTTTCATCCGGCTGCTGGCACCGAAGGGTTCGCTTGAAGTACACGAAGAGGCCTGGAATGCGTACCCCTACTGCCGGACTGTGCTTACGGTATGATATTTTTCTATAGAACGTAGTCGACGGTGAAAAAAGTCGAAGATTGTGTGTAGTGGCCGAGTCTGTGATAACCTGACCAGTGGAGAAACACAGACTGATAGTAGAGAGGCAGACTACAATTTTCAGATACCTATCAGTATATCTACTACCAAGTTATGGGTAAATTTGTTAGAAATTTGTTATATTTTCATAATAAATCATCACATTTATAACTGCTAAGTGGAACTGTCTTTTTTTAGATACAATTTTAATATCAAATATTAACATTCTCATGTACCTACTGTGATAAAATTATTCTTATTCAAATAAAAATGTACTTTTTTAACTGTGAACTTTATTTATTTTTCTCTGAATAATCTATCTAACCTATACTTCATTTTACGTTATACGGTCCAGATATCTATTCTATAATATTTTCCAAATATGTCCATAAATTGCCTATCTGAAGGATCCTTTTTGTTCTGACGCTGACGTTCTGACATTTTTTTTAAATTCTGGTGCATTTTGGTTTCCTCGAGATGTTTTTCTTCACCGCCAAGCAAGTGATAATTTAAAAAGGGAAATAATTATCTTCACCGCTCTACTCGTCAATCGTATTGTAATAATGTTATTTAACGTTAACTTTTAGAACCCTGGCTACATGAAGGACAACTTCGTTATCAGCATAGAATCCTTGCATGTACCTGACGTTGGTGACCAACAGAACGTAAGTATTGCAATTAGCCCATATAGACATCGGTAGAAATAGTTATTACATAACGATCGCCGTTCCATTAAAGTCTAGCGATTTTAAGTTCACTGGACACCGACCGCGCGTCCTCGACTCGTAAAATAAATTAGAAAAGTGGTCAACGATTATAGAGAATTACAAGAAATAAAACACCATCATGTTGGTTATCAGTTGTCTGAATAATAAAATAATATAATCTTGAACTCGTACATCAAACTAACAAGACATATATATTTTTTTAAGTTATTATTTACAATACAATTCATATTGCAAATGAACAGCTGTAAAACGTCGTAGGTAAAGATAGGGAAGTATATAAAATAATGTAATTATCGGTGTTACGGAAAATATTAAATATCGACCTTGTAGTTGATATCGAGATAACGTAATACTCGTACTCTAGTATTACTTTTGAAATTATTTATATCATACGGATTTTTTCCATTACGTTTTAACTTCTCTAACCGTAAACTGTAACCAGCCCTTTTTTCGTCCACTGATTTACATGACCCTCCTCGTGCACATTGTCTCGTGCTTGTCGGATGAATGGCCTTAAAACGCCACGTTGTCGAATGCTCTCTCAAGAGGTGGTGTAATTCCTCCGAGCTTGTGGTAGCGGTTTTGTTATCCGTTAGTCCTTTTACGACACCCGCGGAAAGAGATAACGCACTGCTATTATAAAACCGACCCATTACGGGTTTTAAGCAACACACTTTCTATTTTAAATTAATTATTAATTTAATAAATGAGAAATGTTCTGAGAAACTATTCAATGCCAGCTCTCGTCACCCAGGGGCGATTCATCCACACTTCCTTAACAGAGAGCTAATGCGTATTATACAGCCTTCAAGACACTATACCCACAAACTTGAAAGTTAAAGAATGAACTGCCTACTGAGGTTTTTTCATTAAGCTATGAGGCTCTTCAATAAAGCTGTGAAGAGGATTCCGCAAGGTCGGCGACGCACCTGCACACCCCCTGGTGTTGTGGTTCATTTGTGAGCGACGTTCTCCACTCACCGTCTGGTGGCCGCTGGCTTGTCTGCAGCCTCTTCTGTATAAAACAATAATAATATTTTTACACGTACATTGTAAAGTACATTTAAATAGCTACACAGAAAAGCGAATAAAGAATTATTGTAGACTATCATTGGTTACTGTTACATAACTGATTTTGTTTTGACTTCATATTGGTTATTGTAAAGTCAATTAACACATTATTATGTAATTACAATATTCTATCTGACATGTAAATTTATGCAAATCTAGTTACCAGTTTATACGTAAGAGGTATTTAATGATAGTATGCAAAATAGGAGTTTAAAACAGTCCGGAAATGCACAATCGATCGATATCAGCCTATAACGTCTCACTACAAGGCTCAGATCTGCCCTTGAGATTACGAAGGATTTTCGAGCCATAATTCACCACGCGAATTCAATACCGATTGGTGTATAACACATATACCTCAGACCATAGACAACCAACGCAAATTTATAATATAGTATGGATCCCAAACTAGTCTCGTTACGTCGTCACAAGTAATGTACAATGAATGTAACCGCTCTCTTCACCCGATTCACCACTTTTGACGAATTTTAATAATTATGCAATTAGACATTTATATATTTTGTAACAATCCCTTGACTTGCTAGCGACACGGGTCGCAACAGCTGAACGAGCAGCGCGATAAATAGGACCTTAGCGCCAACTTCAGGTACGCAGTGACGAACAGCTTGCGTTATATCTGTGGCTCAGACTTTTTCTAACCTCTGGCGCACGGCTTTTCAGGTAATGTTTTCTTTTATCGCCGAGGTAGTGATAATTGAAATACAGTAAAATTAAATAGAAACTCAGTACTGGTTGCGATTCTAACTCACAACCTAGGCTATTACTACAATCAAGACAGATGCGCGTTTATGAATTGCAAAGTCTATATTTATAGTGCCCTCCAAAGAAGAAAACGCATTAGTAATATTTTTAACGAAAGCACGAGTAACATAT
This sequence comes from Sesia apiformis, assembly GCA_914767545.1. Lineage (NCBI taxonomy): Eukaryota > Metazoa > Arthropoda > Insecta > Lepidoptera > Sesiidae > Sesia > Sesia apiformis. The sequence continues at coordinate 7,724,313 of OU611968.1, forward strand.
TCGAAAATTGTAAACAATAATGATCATTCTTTTTGTTTTATCCAAACCTTCCAATTTCCAGATTGATTGTAAATTAATGAAAAATTGTCGTTCTTATTTGTGTTGCAATTTTTTTTTTTGTTTAGAATTCACTTGTCTTTTTTTTAAAGAGGCCAATATAGTCTGCACTGTAAATAACAATTACAACAAATAACGTAATGACACGCGACCGCGACTTTTACAATGCTGCATAATTACTGTACCTGTTGTAACCTCAGCTTGTAACTTGTAACCAACTGTTTGACATTGAGGTACATCAATGTCCGCGACCTCTGTAATTTATTAGTAATTAATTTTTTTACGCACGATACAACGCTTTTATGGGAGTAATATTATAGTAATGGCTTGTTTATCGCCTGAGCTGTAGATTTACGTTGCAACACTGCCTTCCTACTTCATTGTTCCTTTGAGACATATGCTATGTGAAAATAAAACAAAAAATACTTTACTTCTTTATTACTCCAGTCCGCTTTACAATGCATTCGCCAATTCACCTACTCATGACCCTTTACCATGTTTCGAGTGTTTAACTTCGTATTCGTGTGCTAAGTCAAATACTTGTAACAATAAAAAAAGTAATTATGCTATGTATTTAATTAAAACAAATGTAATCAGTAACCACTGTCGCTCTCCAAAACGTTCGCAAGGTAAGATGCAATGAAATAAGTCCAAACCATGTTTTACTGTATAATATCATTTTGCTTAATGGTTTGCGGAAGATAGGCGTGTCCCGCCATCTCAGTCTTATATAATACAACCATACACGACAAGCAGTGCTCGGCGATGAGCCCTAGCATAGTTGTCAGGTACTTGATTGAATACATTTATGATTTCTGGTCGGGTTGAATACATACCCAATCGCAGTTCAAGAATATAAGTTGAAAGCCTCAACGAGTTATATCGAAAATAAAAAAGAATAGAATTTACCATCCGTACCTAATATAATAGGGTATTTCAGTCGTTAAAAACATAAAAAATACGTATAATATGGATTTAGAAAATGGTTTTAAATAATAATAATCTCGCCCGAAAGTGAGTACAAATATAGGTGACGTTATTTACAAGCAAATGCTTATACCTACATTCCAGTCAAAGCAGCATGCAAAAATTATAATATAAACGTTATGGCTGTTCACAGTCAGAATTTCTGAATTATACTACACATCAATTATTACGTAATTATATTATAATACATCAAGTTTTATTACATTATCAATTTACATTGGAATATCCTTCTCTGGTTGTTTGAAATAGCTCAACAGAATAATTTTCGTATCATTTCACTCGTTTTACACGACCCACGCCGGACTCAGTCGTTTTGAACATTTAATGAATGGGTATGGAAAGGAATGCAAATCAACCGCGTTCTAATGAAAGCCTACGCTCGATAGTTCATACTTAGCGTCAATTAGGATTTGATTAGGATCCCTCAAATTCGATTAACAGAACTGTGTATAAAATACAAACTTACCTTTGCATGTGATATGTACTTAAAACATTCCATTGCAAATTGCTCTGCGACGATAGATTGTATTCATAGATGCACAAGTCACGGCTTACTGGAATGCGTATTGTAATCGTATGCATAACTGCATGGATTCAATATGGACCGCATTACTCGATTCGTCGATTGTGTGTGTTCTCATACAAATACGATACGTGCGTAAGCCGTGACTTGTGCATGTATGATATGAATATCGGGTGTGTGTTAAAAACTGCGGCTTGAGAATAGTCTCAAGCCACGTCCACACCTACGTTCATACAACACGTCACGAATACGATACGGTGAAATGATACAAATGTGTACCCGGTCGGCTTAACTGAATTCAAAACGAATCCATGCAGATAATGTTACCTTGTAATTGCTTACAATTTGTTACGCACGACGGAACGGAAACCAATGAGGTCCAAATGTTTCTGGCCTGACATATTTCTAGATGTCTAAAAAAACGAATTATACGTCATTATAACATAACCGTCAGCATCTGATGCTTAAGCCGAAGGTGGATAAAGGAGCTCCTTGAATTTTAAAGGTACAATGACTAATTTTTTGGACTTGTTTGGTCCAATGAACAGTTCTAAAGCATAGGAAAGAATGATGCTGTATCCCACAGCCGACTGGGTGCGTCCGAATGGTCGTGTCATTAGTCATTTCAACACAAGATTGATATGTACAAACGTGATCATAGTTTCGATATGAATGCATTTGTTCGAATGCTTCCGTTATTCTTCCGATGCTTCCGAGTCATCCCAATATTCCTTCCCAATCGTCTTTCCAATCCCTTATTCATAATTTCGAAAGGTAGACAGCACATCTGCGGACGTGTCAAATTTAGTCATTTTTTATTTATATTGACATGTAACGCAGAAAAAGCGAAATATAAATACACACCAGGCGCGCGGCGCGTGGGAAGTATCCAGCATAATGAGATATGTTGTCGCCTGCATCACATTATGTCACCTGATAGATGAAATAGTGTAGGACGGGATTGGATAAGATACGATTGGATGTTAAAGAGCATCCAACTAGTCTGTTAAACGTTTCCAGTTTAACTAGCTTCTGTTCGTCGATAATGTTAATTAATAAATCATTAATTGTATCATTAACGAGTAGGTGTTTACTTATTATTATGTATTTCTCAACTACAAAGCCGAAAATTAAAAGGCAAAATAAAAAATTCTGATTAAACCTCCGACGCGACGGTTAAAAAGGTTTAATGGTTTATGTTTATCATTTTAACCTTTTCAAAAGTACTTAGAGTATTTTAACTGTCGGGGTTTTGTTAGATATATTATGGAGCTCCGCAACCGTAACTGCAACTATCGGATATCCGAAATAAAAAAAATATTCGAAACCGAATCCGAAATAATAACTGTTCCTCAGTTAAAGATAGATAATTTCATTAATCAGTGGAATGTTGTATAAGGTCGGGGAAAAAGTTTCTTCGTATTTTATATACAAATCCAAGACATTTTTTTTTAAAGTTTAATTACAATTAATTATAATATATATGTGCCATTTTGTTCTATAAATTGTTGCCACCTTGCCATCCCGTTGCTGTAGAAATTTTGGGATTTTTGGTCAAAAAATTGCGACAAGTAGTTTTGACAGTCCTCTCTTGACGTTAACCTTACACTACCTAAAGAATTCTGGAGAGACCGAAACAAGTGGAAATCTGAGGGCGCAAAGTCAGGGCTTATATGGTGAGTGCATCAACACTTCCCAACCAAGCTCTCTCAATTTTTGCTGAGTGGCCAAAGATGTGTGTGGTCTGGCGTTATCACGATGAAAGACTACACCCTTTCTGTTGATCAATTCCGGGCTTTTTTTTCTCAATTTCTTGCTTTAGTCTCATCAGCTGTTGGCAGTAGAGATACGAATCGATGGTTTTGCCCGGCGGTAAAAGTTCATAATGAACGATGCTCTTCCAATCCCACCATACACACAACATCACCTTATTGCGCGTTAATCCGGGTTTGGCCACAGTCTGTGGAGCTTAGCCGCACTTAGACCATGATCTTTTCCGCACGTTCTTGTCGTAAGTGATCCACTTCTCATCACCAGTGATCAATCTGTTCAAAAATGGTTCGGTTTCATTGCGTTTTAATAGAGAATCGCAAACGAGTACACAGTTCATTAGGTTTCTTTCAATGAGCTCGTGTGGTGCCCAAATATCGAGCCTTTTTGTGAATCCAGACTTTTCAAATGAGTCAAAACTGTTTTGTGGTCAATGCCCAGTTCATCAGCAATGTCGTAACTACTTATATGCCGATCTTGCTGCACTTTTTCACAAATGGCATCAACTTTATCGGTAACAGGGCGACCGGAGCGAACTGCATCATTAACATTAAGATTTCTGGACTGAAATGCTTAAACTAACTTTGTGCTACCCTTTTTTGTAATAAAACTTTAAAATGTATCGAATTTCTTCGTTAGATTCACTCATTTTCTTGGATGAAAAACATTTGAAAAATGGCGGGAAACAGTTTTTTATTTCTTTTTATTAATGGTATCATAACCAGCCAGGTACAAACAGTTCAATCAAAGATCACAACTTCATACATACAAAATACGAAAAGACTTTCTCCCCGACCTTATTATGTTTGTTATTAGTGTATAAGTCTTATCCTGTTAGTTCAGTATAATTGTTTAATACAATTATTTTGGGGTTACTGATTAATTTAATTCCTTAAAACTAAAGTTGCAATTATTCCTTATATGGTTTTATTTTCTTTTGATTTCAGTTAGTGATACATGGCCTTAAAAAAGTTTTTTGAAACATTTCCGTAACCGAAACAATATCCGAATTAATTTTATATCCGTAACTGAAATCGGTAAAAAGTATTGTAAATATCCATATCCGGATCCGAAAGATCATATTCCTAACAACCCTAGTTTTTATCATTTTTTTTTATAAGAGATTCTTCTTAAAACTTCAATCACTATACTAACAAAATCCGATTACGAGCTCATTCAAGTAAAGTGAAATTAAAGTGAGCTTTATGCCCTGTATCAAATGTCAACGGAATAGAGTAGCTTCTGTGAAGTCAACCAACCTACTTGTCTTCAATATCATACAAACTTCATCGATAAAAGGACTTGAATAATCTGAGTTTGACCTCAGAGAACAAACATAACAAATGACTAACAGAAATAACAAGTAAAATGTGTGAACTGCCACGTGTGCAGCGATAAATGTCCCGTGGATGTAAACACTTGTTTTTTATATAAAGGTCTTTATCGATTTTGCATATAATTTATTTATTATTACATATTTCATACCAGTGCTATTTGGAAAATTGTACAAGCAGTGTAGTTTTTAATAACGAAGCCCAGAGTATTACTTAGGTACGCTAAACTTATGCTTACGTGGGCGAACCGCGAGCATTCGCTAGTTATTGTTCCTCACATTTCCCAATTGTTTAAAAACAATCTTTAAATCAATGGTATTTCTATAATGTATATTTTTAACCAACTGGAAAATGTAAGGAACAATAACAGTACAGCGACAGACGAATGTGCCTACACGGGAAGGAGCGAATAGCTAAGCTCCTTCCCGCGCTATTCGTTACAAAACAGAAAAATGCCTAATTGCGCTAGAATCAATTATAATTATATAATCAATTATAATTTCATCACAAGTGGTTCTCCTACATTAAAATATACTCGTGTCTCGACACGCTTGATTTCCATACAATTTCACGTACTTACGCCGTCTATGTGGGCGACTGTAACACGACAGTAACCGCTTACCAAGCAGATGAATGTACTGAATGGACTACTTGTAATCGACATACCATCTTTACAGGTGCATGAGTTGCCCCCAGAGAAACTAAAGCAGCGCGAGGTAGTTTACATCGACATCGCGAACGACCCGCTGCAGTCGGCGGACTACAAGCCGCAGTACGATCCGACCAAGTTCAAGTCCGTGAAGACAGGCCGCGGCCCGCTCACCGGGCCCAACTGGAAGAGCGAAGTGTCACCCGTCATGACCTGCTACAAACTGGTCACCGCCGAGTTCAAATGGTTCGGCCTACAGGTTAGTTTATGTAGTGAAATGTAATTGTGTTTGGAAGTATGTAGTAAGGGACTTCACGAAATTCACTTATTCAGCTATTTTTTTTTTGTTGTATAAAGGCGGCAAACGAGCATACAGTCGACCTGATGGTAAGTGGATACTATCGTCCATAGACATCCGCGAAACATGGCGACATCAGTCCAGATTGACAAACGTAGGCACGACCCCGAATGTGTTGCCTACTTTTGCAGATTAAGGAAAACTTTGGACTTTGGGAAAACGAAGAGGGATAAGATGGGATGGGAATGGGCTCAGAAATAACGTAATTAATGTGAGGGTTAATGTTCAGAAATAACGACATTGATAAACTTCATTATACACCAGTTTATGAGATACTGAAAATTTGATTAATGTTTATCCTTTTTATTTTAGCTATCATTTTCTTTTTTTACAGAGCAAAGTAGAAAATGTAATTCAAAAATCAGAACGACGGTTGTTCACCATATTCCATAGGTAAGACAATTTTTATTTTCAGTGTATTTTACTCGTGTAAAGCAAAAAGGTTTACGCGGTATGAAGTGTCGACCTACCAGTAGCAAATCGATCGCATCGTGTAGTGGGATCATAGTTACAGGAATATACTGAATGATACGTTTTATCTTCTTGTCATAGAAAGCAGGCGTCGAAGATTTTAGATCAGATGGGAGGAGGAGCAATTGAGTTTATAAAATGTACATGGATCAAATTGATACTTACTAGAGTAAATTAAAAAGAATTAATTTTTAATTACTAAAATTAAAAAGAAAGTAAAGTGTGTTACCACCAAATAAGCATATGTCTGTTAGCCAGTCTTATTACCAAATATATAGGGTACTAGCTGTGCCCGGCATGATTTGCAATGCGTTAGAATTTTTTTTTGTCAGAAACCTTGGCGGGCGCACAACAACTCACCAAAGTTTCATCGAAATCGGATGAATGGTTTATGAACGCATAGAAGACGAACAAACAAACATTAATTTTCATATTATTAAACGGGCCTTAACGCGTGTGTTTACCCTTTTTATTTTACTTGACGTTACGGCTGAATTGCGCTGTGGTCACAAGCTGGACTATAGTTGAGCTTGATTATTGTCAGCTCGCGATGGTATTTCTCCGAGTTTGTGCAAATTGCATGTCCAAGCAAATAACTAGAGTTATATTAAATGAAGCAGGTCCAAATATTTTTTCATAATAATCTGTGGCTTACGTAGTAACTTTTGTCTATTAATTATTAAACTTACGTGCAGGATTACTTTTGGAACAAATACCTTCGAGTGTCTTTTCTATCACTTGTTGACAAAACAAATCTATGTATATAAATACCACGGTTCTTTTTTTGCAAATAAAAGCACTAAATTTTTTAAAGATATATTAAAGTATCGTAATACTTATTTACATCATATCCTGCATATATATGTTAATTTTAAGTAAAGTAAAACTCTTTGTCACGGGTAAAGTTGCATTACCATCAGCATAAAGTGTTTTGTAAATAAAATTGCCTATATATGTCTCCTCACTCGTCCTCCACGATTATGTTCTGCGTCGTCCATTTGGCCCGCGGACGTTAATGAGTAATGACTCACGCGCCCTTGTTTTTAGGATTAGCCTTGTTTTAGCCCTTGTTCTTGTAACAAGTTTCATTGTCGTAATCAAAACAAGGTTTGGTACGAACATTTTTCATCACTTGATTGCGCTGAGTTGTTACCATTTTCTTTTTAACTTTTGGACGTATGATACCACTAAATAGGACATTGATTGATATCCAACATAAATTACCGGTTCCTTATGTTATGAATTAATAAGTAAAATTAAAAATGTGTATAATCTTCATTTCTCTCAGTTTCATTACCACCAGTTACCTTCAGCTAAAAACGTGAAGGTAATGATACCAAATAGAAGGTAATGAATAACATTTTGCGACGAATATACAGTGTGATATGTATTTATGAAATTCTTGTGAAACAATACTTATTATTAATTCTAAAAGTAAAAATCCTGTTCCCGGACACCTGGATCGCGCCACCCTGCATTTTTAGTTTTAGAATAAGATTTTCTATTAATATAAAATGAGGTTAACATGTAACTTGAAATTGTTTGTTGCAGACAAGTGTTCTGCACGATGGACGAGTGGTCGGGCATGACGATGGCGGACATCCGCGCCATCGAGGAGCGCACCAAGGAGGAGCTGGAGAGGCTGCGCCGCGAAGGCGAGGTGCGCGGAATGCGCGCTGACAACGAGTAAGCAGTGCGTTATACGGTGCGGGCGCGTGACGTCACCGGGGGACGGTTCATGCAAGTAGCACAAGTACCTAGAGGGTATTAAGGTTCTACAAATATAGTGGGAAATGTTCTAATATGTCAATCAGTACACTGAAACTTTTTTATCTAACTATAAAACAACATGCATTTTGTTTTATTTTATTACATTCAAAATAAATATTTATTTTATTTTTTATATATAAACTTTATTTGCACTCTTTTTATAGAAAAAAGGCCACAGACGAGCATACAGTCTACCTGATGGTAAGTGGATACTGTCGTCCATAGACATTCGCGATACATGCCAACATCAGTCCAGAATGACAAACGTTGGCACGCCCACGGATGCGCTGTCTACCTTTGCCGAGTAAGGAATGGATTAGGAAAATGGGGAGGGATAGGATGGGATAGGAATGGGCTCTGGCATATCTCACTCACTACCGAAACACGTACGTACATTAGGGAAATACGATAAAGGAAATGCAGTACATTTCAAGGTAGTCTTCTTTGAAAGAGTGTTAACGTGGCCACTCGAGTGCCCCCAGCGGCTGTGGGAATGCAGCATGCATTCTCCCTCCACAATTGTGAGATATGCCAGAGCCCATCCCCATACCATCCTATTCCTACCCATTTTTCCAACCCTTTCTCTCAATCCATTCCTTAATCTGCAAAGGTAGGCAGCGCATCCGGGGGCGTGTCAACGTTCATCATTCTGGACTGATGTTTGCATGTATCGCGGATGTCCGTGGACGACAGTATCCACATACCATCAGGTTGACTGTATGCTCGTCTGCCGTCTTTTTTCCATAAAAAAATATATGCAATTGCACTTAATTGTACAATAGGCAAACATAATGCTTGGAGGCATTCTCTTCCAGACAAACTTTGGATTGAACAGAGAACACGTGAGGATATGCCATGAAATATATAAATATATCTTAAAACGATAATTAGTAAATACTTTACACAAATACTTGCAACTACTATATACCTACTTATAAATGGTAGATTAGTGATCAATTTACTCGTATGTGCATAACACGCGTACTTACTAACAGAAGCGAACACGTTCCAAGGTCAAAGACCTGAGCGAGCGAATGTGATGTTATGCACATACGAGTAAATTCATCACTAATTAAATTTGTTTTCACTATAATACAAAAAAAAACATGAAATACATGTTAATTTTTAGTTAGATGTAGTGTTTTAGACTACTTGTTGACGTATTTAAATATTTTATACGTTCGTAGTCATCTCACGAGGGGTGGAGTTCCGCTCCTGGGCTGGCCATCTACGGAGAAATATTTGATACTATTTTTTTGTAGGATCTTATATACATGTTCCGCGGGAGGCGTCGACAAACCAAGGACAGTGTTGTTATGAACATTCCTTCTAGTCGTATATTGTACTGCATGTCGCCCACGGCACTACTCTAAACTATTAATACTGATTAAATGACGGTCGGCCATCTTCGTATTCAATAATTACAGCATGATTGAGTAAAAAGGAAATAACAACATGCTTTCAGAGTTTAATTTTGTAACAACTATGTTATTTATACAGGCTGAAATAAAAAATACCTGCAAACTCATAACATTGAATTTTTGTAATTGAAACTTACAGATACTTTGTTTTGTTCTACGACTTTTATCTGAACTTAATATTTCCCCTAAAAAAAGTTACATTTTATTTATGAAGTCTCTGACACAATACGTTACTACGAACGGCAGCGCTACACACTACATTCATAAACAACTGCTAATGGAACCGCTGCTTCTAGATACCAACATCTATGTAAATCGGTGCGAGTGAATGAGTGGTTTGGGTGAAAAATGAGTGCTGAATTTTAAAAAGTATTAAGTATTGTCGTACTAAGAGAATGCAGTTATTTTTTTATTTTTATCCAAATTAGTTACTAAAAACGTTTTATGACACTATTAAATAATACCAGTTTTAGACATGATAATGACTTCTGGGATAAGCCATTCTATCAAATTGTTATTGTCATTACTGATATTTTATTTTTTTAAATCTTGTCAATGTGATAATATTTGCATTTATTTATTACATTTTACCATGTAACTAGCCTATGACGTGTGTGACGGTCTGTCGCTATAAGACTAATTACTAAAGTATTGTAAACACGAGTGTGCCGTGTGCTGACTGCAAAACATTGGCCAACCGAGCATTCACACGATTACAAACTTTATTTGCTTTCGTAATACGATGATTTTAAAGTCCATTTTCGTTGCATCAACTGAATAAATATTTTTGTTCTACAACGTTATATTTGCGGTTGGCGCTCCTTAACCGATTATTGAATAAGTTGATAATGAACTGCAAAGGGGTTTGTACTTGTGCCAACGTTCGATTGGTCGATACTGGACAAGGTTAGAGTCCCGCGCCCGACATTCACGCTCATACATGCCCGAGCCCCTGTCTAACGTCATAGCGAAACGAAGCGACTGCTGGCAGTCAAATACACTTTATTCCCATTCAAAAATTAGATCTGCCCTATTTTTCTACACTTTTTTCCACCCATCCATGTAAATTTCTTTACTTCGCAATTTTAATAAGTCTAGACAATTATTTCTTACTATCTTAGTATATATTTATCTAATAACCGGATGTTAAGCGCATTGTTTCTCGTTATTTATTTCACGTTTCGTCTGGGTTCCACTGACCACGACCACGAGCTGACCGTTACACTGATCGCGGTCACGAGCCGACTGTTACATCCACCGTGGTCACGAGCCGACTGTTACATCCACCGTGGTCACGAGCTGACTGTTACACCGTCCGTAGTTACAGATGTATTACATACAAATTGGCCATCAGCTAATCTGCAAACACCCAAACGCGTCATCCACGTCTATGAATTACCGTACCTGTAATTGCATACTTTATTGCACAGACGTGGATGACGCGTTCAGGTGTTTCCGGATTAGCCGATGGCCAATAGATTGTGGTCATAAGCTAACTGTTACGAGCTGACTATTACATCAACCATGGTACATGAGCTCACCATGGTTAGTATAACAGTCAGCTGTGACCATACTTGTGGTAAGGCAGCCGATACATCGAGTGAAATAACAAAAAACTATAATAATATGCGATTAATACCCGTTTAATAGATAAATATTTGTAAAAATCGCGAAATTCTGAAGTTATATCGTAGTTATAGGTTAAGCAATAAAGTTTTAGAGGGAATGGCGGGGGACGAGGCGAGGGCGTATTACCATTAGCAAAATATTGAAGATGTGGTATAGATTACTATTTAAATGAATAACTAATAAGTTGATGTAGTCAGTGGTTAACAGGTAGTGTTGTCTGGTTACCTTAATAATTAATTAAACATGTTTGGACTACTCCTTGGCAACGAGAAACGACGGTAATATCAAGGCATTTTAGGCCCAAATTTTTGAACACTATTTAAAGTTTTTAGGTGAAGTTTGTTCAGACGGTTCTTGGCTGTTGTCTATAATAATTAATTATTATCAAACATGTACACACATCGTTAGTAATTATGCGCAATAATAACAATTAAATACGGGCACGAAAGTTACTAGGTTGAAAAATATTGGTGCAATATATTTTTTAACAATGGCAACTCGTGAACGTGACGCGGTAGTTTGGTTATTTATGTTGGGTGTTGCAATGTGGATGTCCGCACTTCCTAACCTTAGTTATAATGATGGTTGTTGTTGGTGGTTGGAGGGAATTTTGGGAAATATTGTTCAACTACATATAATTAGACCAGGGCTCAGTTTGCAACACCCTCGGATATAGTGATCGCATGTATATTTTATTGTAAGTTTTGTTATATAACAAATCAGTATTTTAATATTTGTGTGACATTCCAGATACCGATGTTTTAGTTTGATTTGCTACTTAATCTATTTTTCACTTATTATTTAATAGCTCTCTTCATGTTAGTTTCAAAATGGTATGCATGCGTGCGTACAGAGTCCGTAATTTGCCAATGATGTATTTAAATAATTAGTACAATGTATGTTAAAATTATAATTATGTGACACTGCACTCGTCAGCAACGATCAAGTGCAGATATAGAGGTAGATAACGCAAGCTGTCGATCGCGTTTCCAAGTTGGCGATAAGCTTCTACTCGCGCTGCTCGTTTAATCTGTTCCGTCTCGTCTCATCTTGCTAGCGAGTCGTTGTTACAAAACGCAAAAATGCCTAATAAGAATAATGCTATAATCAATTCCAAAAATTTGTACAAAGTAGTGAACAGAATCATTGGTTAGATGAAGGAAACATTTCGTTTCATCGGTGAGTGGTTTCCCATCACTAAAATGAACTCGTGACGCGACGTGCTTTGTTTCCATACAATTTCGCGAACTTGCGTTGTCTATGTCTGTGATCAGGTGTATAATTCATGTTCTTCGTACAGACGGCTATACGCGTATAATTTCTTTTGCTTCCGTTCGAAGTTCGCGCAGACTATGAATTACTATCTGTATAAATATACAACTGTGCTTTGTTTGCTGGGACTCCGAATACGGTTTTATAATGTTTCGTTTAATTATTGCACTTTATTTTTATTTTTAAGTTTTTTTACGTGTTGTAATATTTTTACATCAAATACAGCGTGATATACATTTGAGAGTAGTCTTTTATTATTATAGGTTAGTAAAATGTTTGCAACCCGCTTCTAGCGTCGCTTAGAGCTTATATGTTTTTTTTATATTTTTATATTAACATCAATAAGTCGAACATTCAAGTACTTAATTTCCTTTCACACGTGGATCAGTGTATATTGATACTTTAAACGTTAAGAAATTTGGTTAAGAACGTCACTTTGGGTGCCCATGACAATACTGTGTGCGACTTATATTTCGGACCAAACTTACGGCCGACTACTCTCTCAACTTTTAGCCCTATTTATTAATGTTCCTTATATAATTTAGGTCATCTATTTAGAATTTTAAAAAAATCTTCAAAATTGTTATACCTTATTTGTCGCAGTTACCAAATAAAAAATACATATATGGACAATTTTTGTTTTTTCTACATTGCCTTATACCATTTTTATGAAAAATGACATTTGTTGTATGTTCACATAATAGTGCATGGATTTGACTTTTATTTAAGCTTGACTATTAAAAACTTCCGAAACACGAAAGTTTGGTGGGATTATTAAATTGTAAATGTTTTAAAATATATATACATATATATAATACCTATCGGTAGTACACCGCGTGCTGTTGAAGTTGGAGCAGTATAGAAAGCTAAATTGTCAATTTTTAAATGTTTAGCTAATTGATAAAAGTTTGAGGAGTTCTCGCATTGAAATATAAGTATATAGTATATAATGTAATAATATTTGTTGTAAAATGAATATTTTGAGGCCAACGGAATAAAATAATTAAACATTTATTGTTTTGTTTGGATTGTAGCAAGAAAATCTGATGACCCTCGAGAAAGACTGCTTATACAATTAACTAGCGGCATGGTTCATGCTAAAACTATATTCATGCCTGGTGCAAGCTACGTATTTTGAAAATATTGCAACCTAACAAAGATACATTTGAGGATACACTTTCCCGTTTAGGCCAGTCAATGAGGATTTTTACGTAACAGTTATATACAGACAATGAATAATGTGGTCCTATAGGATTTTTCCGTAGATTGGGAGTTTCATAAACTCAACAAACATATTAATGAAATAGTGTTTAAACAATGGTCAAAGTTGGGAAATTATGTTTTCTCCTTATAACTCGAAAACTATTAATTTTATGACAATACTCCAATGAAAGAAGTTGTACATAATAAAAAAGAACTAGCAAATGAACGATCAAATTAGATAATTGGTTAGAAAATACAATAAACTCTTAAATATTGCTAATTTTGCAATAATCAATTATTTTTGTAAGTCGTTAGATTGCAATAGAAATTATTGATGAGATAGCCCTTGAAAATCCCTATAAAATATTTAATTGTGTCACAAAATCCTACTTTTTCTCTCCATTGACTGGCCTAGATGGGACATATTTGAAAAACAAATATTTTTATTTATATAGTTTTGGACTGGATACTGGGTCCTTTCTAAGCAGACCGGGGTTACCACAGGTCACAGCAGAAATTGCGGTGGACGTTTAAGGACTGATGTCCGTTCCCCTTACGCGGTGGAGGATCCAAGCAAATATTCGGTATTTCACCTAAGGGACAAACCAGTGGAGACACGAATCCGTCCTTAATTACGTTGTTACATCCTGTAACTAAAACTTCTTTAGGCTTCGCCACAATGTAGTATATTTTTCAATGTGTTTGTATTCGGTTTATATGTAGTATATTGGCAAATATACTGCACATTCAAGCAATTATATAGGAAAAATCGTGCTTTAAATTTCAGGTTAAAAAGAAAACAAAACGTAATCAAGTTGGTCATTTATTGCCATGCAGTAAAAATAACAACTTTCACTTTAGAAATGAATAAACTAACAGCAAAGTATAATTATATATTTACATCATAATTCCAATTATTAACCTATCATAAAAATTGCACGAAAATGGGCCTTAAAGCTCGACATGGAAACGTTGAGTCAAAAATAAATGCAGACAGAAATACTCGTATGCGCCATAATGATACACTTTTACTGTGGATAAAAAGGCCATATTATGTTGTGGGTTTTTCATCCTTTTGGGAATTGTAGTGAATCTGAACACTAGCATAAGAGTGTGTTTTCTGTAGACAGACAATAATGTTATCTTAATTTAGTTAGAATTCGCTATATGTACAGTCAGCAACACGTTAAAACAATCAAAACCATTACGTTCTAGCACTTATTAATTAATGGCATTAATATTCACATCGGTATAGGTTGACATTTTACTCACTAAGTGCAAACATCAAAGATGAAATTTGTGACACAAAAGATGAAAAGCGACAGTAAGTAGAGTTATTCTTCGTGGAAACTATAATTACGCCGTCGAAAGATTACCGATTTGACAGTTCATGAACAGTTGGTTGAGATAACTTTGAAGTGGCGTACAAATTAGGACGAAAAAAAATATTTGTTTGTTAATACGCGCTCAAAACTCTCAAAACTTTTGTTCTCGAAACAAATTTCGTACTGTTTTTTTTTATTTAACAATGACATTCCTCATAAAGAGGTATCCCATTTAAAATTACGATCTAGCCATAATACTAGGACTAATGATTAATTTAAATTTGACCTAAGTTGCTAAGTAGATTAAAACTAAGAATGTGTCCAATAACACTACTTATTGTCTCTATTGGGGGGAAGTCACTTTGTTCTTGTGATCTTTATTAGGAGCACTTAGGGGCCATCCATAAATTACGTCACACGAATTTCATGATGTTTGGAGTCCCCCTCCCCCCGCCGTTCTCGTCACAGGAGGTCTCGACATTTGTGTGACCCCCCCCCCCCCTTGTGACGTCACATATTTTGCAATTTTAAATTTAGAAATTATTAAATTAAAACAACCTTATAATAATATTGATAGAGTTAGTTTAGTAATATTTTAGTTTTTCGCGAGTTGATGTTTAGTTTTATACATGTGACGTCACGAAGCTTATGACTCGTCCCCCCTCCTTGTCACACTTTGTTAACCCCCTCCCTCCCACTTAACGTGACGTAATTTATGGATGACCCCTTATTTCACTAAGTACCTACATAATATTGACACTACACTAACTCAAAAGATTTCGTCCTTTTCAGTCTTCTCACTACGTCCGTGTTATCCGAGGAGTTGGATGGCCTCAAATTACTTACTCAAATTTAAATTTTGGGGACCTTTAAAAGCTTTTCTGTGCCTGCATCGAGAACAACGATCTTTCACACTTGGAAAGGTTAAATTAAATACCTTACCACAAGTTAAAGCAGAAAAGGTAAAGGAGTTTACCACTTCCCTAATAAGACCTCGTGAGCGATATGATTTGATTGATAATATGATTTGATAAAACAAGTATGGATATTATGTCCGTAATAAATTATTATTACTAAATCACTACAAAACGATAAAATATCCAAAAATCGTGCAAAACGCCCAAAAACTCATGTCAATGTTCGCGTCATCGTACATATGAGAGCAAGCATTTTCTCAAATGAAATTAAAAAAGAATAATATTCAAAACAGACTCACAGACGAACACTTATCAGCAACATTAAAAATAACTTGTTCACAATTGAGCCACGTATACGAAGAAATGATGAAATCACGTACTCCATAGCTCACATACTCCCACTTGCAGCAAGTCCACTGACCGTCAAAATGTAATGAAATCCAATTCATTAGTTAGAAGTATTAAAGATCAGTTTGAAAAATTAAAACATTAATATTAGTTAACTTAGTAATATTGTTTTATTTATTTATTTTGGCCCGCCATAAATTTTCATTTTTCAATTCGGCCACCCATCGGAAAAGTTTGCCCATCCCCGCTCTAGCCGAACGAACAGATTTATTCTACCACGTTATATTTGCAGCTGGCATCACCTAGCTGCCTAATGAATATGTTGATAGTGAGCTATTTAAGTCCTTGTTCGCACTTTAGATTGGCCGATACTATACGAGTACATATTACAAAGTTTGTTATTCTTACATGTTAGAATCTCTGGGTACACCATAGGGTGCATATATTGTACATGTCAGAATCGCTGGGTACACCATATGGTGCATATATTGATGTAAACTATATTCAATAAACATTATTTATCACAATTCACATCACTTCCACAAACTTATTGTAATACGAAAACCTACGTACGTAAATATTAAATACTTGTCTTAATTTTAATTTCTTTTTGTCGGTATTAGTGATTCGTTAATTTTATTGATATGAACTCATACACAGTACAATAATGTAACCTCCAACTATTCTACGCCTTTTACGTTTGGGACAAAGAGAATTAAAACTCAACTAGCAACGATTCAAGTAATTCTTATAAATGATTACTTGCAAACTCAACTTATCAAAATTTTACATAATAATTATCACAATTCAAAAAAGTTTATTAGGAAAACCCATAGATGTAGAGGGATAGATAGCGCAGGGTGTCGGTCACTTCGTGCTCGGAGATGGCCCTAAACTCCTACTTCTCATGCTGTTCGTTCAGTCTTCTCCGACACATTACGCTACCAAGTCGTTATAACGTTTGAGATATTGGCGTTTTTTACGCGTTAAGACCCGTTTAAATAGATAAATACTAGCAAGTCGTTGTTACAAAACAAAAATACCTAATTGCGCTATAAACAATTTATAAAGTCTTCAAAAGTCGTGGTTTCCCATCATTATAATGTATGTACTCATAACCAGGGTTGCCAGGTGTTCGGTTTTTAACAGAACTGTTCGGTATTTCAGCCCCTTGTTCGGTGTTCGGTATGACAAAAATACCGAAGTATGAGTGGTACGGTATTTTTGCAGTGAAACATCTTATACGAGGTTCTCGCGTTTAACGTTTGCGTTATTTTCTAACTCTACCGTGGAGAGGGGAAAGAAAGAGAGAGAGATAGCCGGTGAGTGAAAGGAGAGACGTGTTATATCTAATATCCCTAATATCCCCATGGTATACCAAGAATCATGATTGTGACTTTTGACCGTCTTCCATCTCTCTCTTTCTCTGCGGTTGCCGCGCCGCCCACGCCCACCGGCTTGTGTCGGTCAGTCAGTTACAGTTCAGTCATTCCTAAGGAAAGACCTAAGTGTGCAGTGCTTCGTATCTACCTAATCTATTTGTGAATTATTAAAATATGCTGAATTATGCATTCGTTGTGATATGAAAGCCACATGTGGTGAATTTCACCTCATTTCATCAAAGGGGATCGCAATTTACTACGAGCGTGCAACAGTAATGACCAATATATTTTTTAATTTAATGATACATTAAACTTTTCTTTTCTTTCTATGTGTTTTCTTGCTAATCCTCATCTTTTTCCTCCTTGTTTTTATTCCTTGTTCGGTATTATTGCCAAGTTCCTCTGGCAACCCTGTTCATAACGCGACACGCTTGGTTTCCATACAATTTCACGAACTTGCGTTGTCTATAGGAAAATTATTAGAAAATTTTAAGCTGGGAGTTTAAAATGTTACACCGTAGGTAATCTTAAATATTTAACCCTGGCAACCCATGTTCATAATACTCTGGCTGCTAACCCTATTACTATGTGCGCTATTTCTTATATAGCATACTCAACGATCTAGGTTTGTTGAGGTATGTTTTATTTTTTATGTATAATACTTAATTCCTTACTCTTCTAATAGAAACTTTACAATACATCCCATCTACGATTCTCCATCCAAAGGTTAACTGGCAGAGATGTTGTGAGGCTTAAGGCCTTTTGTACGTTATTTTTGTTCAATATAGTTTAAATAAAAACGCTCTATACTTAAATTCATTAACAATACTCATTACATTACATACAACATTCATACATTCAAAGGATCATATAAATTAAGCTTTCCGAACTTAGCGCAGATCGCTAAACAAACACCGATGGATGAAAAAAGAGATGTAAATTGATATTATCATTATATAATTTCGTCTCTTCTAGAATTTAGCAAATGAAAGTTGAGACTGGAATAGGGCGGCATATTAAGAATAATAATAGGTTATCAAACTTATCACTAAAAATAGTTGGAAAAATAATTCCTACACTTGCATTCAATAATAATGTTAGCCTAGCATTGAATTCAACTATCGAATTTATTTTTGCAACTAATTTTAGTGATAACCTTTTCCAGTCTCAACTTTCAAGACCCTATTAACCTACTTAGAACAATTAGTCACATTTTTTATTTAGACAAATCGCTTATGATCATTCATTTGACTCATTTGATAAGAATCATACATAGCCTAGAAAAAAACTATCCGGTATTTGACTAAAAATGTGGGAGGTATCACTCCCGTTCCACAAGCATACAGTTGCATAAAAACAGCATCCTTAAAAGAAGTAAGAAAGAGGTGATTGTCTAATCATCTACCTCCAGTTCAAGCTCGATGTCTGCCAAGCTGATTCTCCTCAGCGTGTTGATAATGATATACCGAGAAAAAACCACATATAGGTGTCGAAACCATACCATCTGTGAACGGTGGCGTTTCATCGCGCGCACTACACGTCTGCTCTCCGTCCAGCGCAGGAAGTATCTGCGATAAATTAATAAATAAGTGTGATGGGTATTTTTTAAAATAGTACACCTGGTTCAGTTGGATTACTGTCATCTTCCAACTTAGCTCCCTAAACTTTTTTTATGGGGAAGTAGGCGGATGAACAAGCAGTCCCAAGTGACGGTAAGTGTTATCTCCGCCCATGGACACTTACAACACCAGGAGGTATGCGAGTACGCCGCCGACCTTGTAAACTTCTATTCACAGCTTTCTTGAAGTACCCCATATTGTAGCATAATGGAAAGACCTCATAAGACAGTTTGTTCCACAGTCTACAGGTTTGCAGTATAAAATGTTTAAGAACGTGTCTAAGAAGGTAATGCGAATAAACGCGCTTTTTTCCACATAGCCGTGTGAATGACACACAAAGAATTAATCCACATAGAAACTATCAGTTTTTCATGGAAAACCCTGTGGTTATCCGCAGTGCTTCATTAGGACTGTCCAGCAGAGATAAATTTTATTATGGAGGTTAGATAACTAGCTGACTGCAGAATGATACTTCTGATGTAATGTTTTTACTAACAAATACAATAATCTTAAAATATTTAATTACATTAATTAAAAAATGTCAAAAATCTGTCTTCATACAAAGTTCAAAATAATCAGACTTTATATCAGTATAAAACTTGAATAAAAATTAACTTTGTAAAGCTTTCAAACTGATAAGAAAAGTTATTTAAAACATTCTACATTAAAAATTCTAAATAATATAACATGCTTACCTCTTGGAAGATAGTACAAAACTAAGTGGCAGGTCTAGGAAACCCCAATACTTTCTCAGTATATTTACTGAGTCTAATGTGTATACTGTGCACCCTGAAATAAAAAATAACAGCTGCTTACTTGTTTAAATTATACCCTGAATATTACAAATCTCATACTATATTTATCTCTATGAAATTATTGTAAGAGTGTGATGCTTTAGGAGTGTATGCATTGATTGGGCTTCTAATGCTCCTAGTGTAAGTTTCCAAATGTTTCTACTACATTTATACATTTATAGTTACTGTATTTTTTGTGTAAATATTTTATGTTTATTATTAGTATGATCACTAGGGGTTTCTATGTTGAATTTAAGTTTAAGATTATTTTTTATGAGATTTCAATATGATCACTAGAGGTGCTTCTAATTCTCTCTATAGAAATTACACTTGATGCAAATTAGTATTCTTAGATTGTTTTAGCTTAGACTTAACCCAAGTGGTTGGAAATTAGCCTCTATGCACGCTGTATAAGCTGCCCATAAACTTCTAAATAATTCTAAAAAATCGAATAATTTACTTATCCAGTCTTTAGAGTTCACGTGATCCTATCTATAAATAAAAAGCTACAAATTTCACTTACCTTTAGGCATAAGTTTTTCAACAAACATATAAGCAACAGCATAGAAAACTGAGGAATGATTTGCATGTGATGACACTCCTCCTCTATCAAATGTGACTAAGGTATCTATATCCAGCATTTCTAATTGATGCTGTACTAGCTTAGCTACAACTGGCACTGGCCACTGTGCCCTGGGATTGTCTCTGAGTCTTGTGTCGGTGACAAGACATATGTTCTCATCGGGGACCCCAAGCTCGTGGCAAGCTTGCCAGAGCTCTTTTCTTCGCATGTGGCCTTTGCCTTCATAGTTACCTGAAACAAAATAAAATTAGGCTAATATGCTGAAATAAACTAGGGAGCATAAAAATTAGGCCACCTTACAAATATGCCATTTCCTTACGTGTCAGACGAATAGGGTTCTAAAAAGTAATTTCTTTATTTTCCTGCCTTCCATCATTAAAAAAATGTGACAATTTATTGTTAACCTAACTATTATTTTTAGATTACAAGAAAAAGTAAATATAGCCAAAAAACTTGAAAACAAACAATGTTAATAAAGATGTGATTTTTTTATTTTTTGATACAATTTCACTTCACTTAGTAAGAGGTATAGCCTCCTCTGGCTATAATTACACACACCATCCTCGTGTTCATTGATTGTAATAACTTTCTAATCGTTGATTGTGGAATATTGTCCCACTCCTCCAAGAGAGCCGTCGTTAGTTCTTCTAAATTTTCTGGAGCTGGTTTCTGCTGTCGGATATATCGTTTCAGCTCGTCCCATAAATGCTCTATGGGATTAAGGTCTGGACTGTGCATTGGCCAGTCCATAACCTGTATTCCAGTCTCCCGTAAGAAATTTCTGACGCACATTGCAGTATGGGGGACAAGCATTATACTGCATCAACATGAACCATTCGCCAATATATCCAGCATATGACACAACATGTTCTTCTAAGATGTTGGAGGTGTATCATGAAGTAGTCACAGTATCTCTATCCATAATGACCAGTTCAGTATGGGCTTCCAAACTTCCTCCCCAGAACAAAATTGAACCACCTCCAAAGCTTACCCTTTCGGATATGGCACATTGTGCATACTATTAAAATAATTATTACTATTACTACTACTACATACTATTACTATTAACATATAATATTAAAATAAATAGCAAGATTAAAATATGGCAGTCAAATATTAATAATAGTCAAGTCATTATTCTTATCATAAGAGTAAATGAAATAAAAATGACACAGAATTTAATAATAGCCTTAGAATAAAGAATTTAATATACATAAGGATGTCACATATAATACAATCTGGACAAGAGTCTATAGTTATGTTATAACTTAGGAAAATAAAAATATTATAAATTGTTTATTTACTTTACTACTACAGTACATTTTGTAATAAATATTTGTGATGTTATATTTCAGTGGATAAATTTATTTATATGTTTATCCACTGCTTGAACATTGGGCAATTGGTTTGCCAGCAATCATTGTAAGAATATTATGACCATACTATTTTATTTTTATTATATATGCAGAACACAGATATTCACAATAAATTACATAATATGACATTATTAAATGAATACAGCACAAGAACAGAAGTGTACACAAATAATTAAACAGACACTCTAAAATTATACAATACAAAGAGATGTTAAGATCATTGCTTAAATTAATTAACTGTGTCAAATAATATTATAACAATTTATAAAATTTACAACCTAGAGATGTTTTAAATAACAGCAATCGAGGCGATATTTATCATTAAGTCGTTGTTACGGAAAGAAAATAAAATTTGAAGCTATATAATCTGTATTGGATTGTACTCTTACCATTAGTTAAACAAAGTAAATGCACTTCAGCACCCTGTTCGCACAATCTGAAGATCGTTGGCCCGAAGAACATGCACTCGTCATCAGGATGTGCCACCACTACCAAAACTCGTTTGGCTCCGAGCGCACCACGAGTCCTCGTTGGTAGCTTTCGCGCATACCGACGATACACCACACAACATAATAATATGTACCCCACAACCCATACACAAATACATAAAGCGAAATTTTTAAAATATAACAATGTTTCAGAAACAAATTTTAAATAATAAGTGTACAAAAATTGTAAATCATATGGTATATCAGTTAGTTGCATATCTGACTAGAAAGAGGATATATTTAGACTATAAATAGTTAATGTCATTTGTTTGGGTATGTTTTCATTCAAAATTAGATAATTTTATGCACAATTTGTACATGATTTTAAGATTTTCTATTTACAGAAATCATTTGTATTCAATTGATCTTTGATATGATAATGTCATTTTGATTTTTGACTTATTTGACATCTTTCGTTACCAAAATTCCAAAATGTGCGAGAATCACTTTTTATATATATATATAGACACACTTCATCTTTTTAACTTCTCTTTATGACATCACAAAACCAAAGAAGTCAACCTTCTCTATCAAATAGAAGCGTGAGACTGCGTTTTTCGTGTTTTCTCAGTCTGTCCTCTGTCTCAGTAAATCTGTCCTCAGTAAACCCTCTTTCACTTTAATGAGTGACTCCAATGACTGAGAAAAACAATTCTGACTTATTCTTATTTTATTACTTACTGTGTGTGGACTAAATGATCAATAACTATGCCAGTGTCCAAATAAATTATAGAATAAATAAAAATAGAATCAGATTCATTCTAAATAATATAAAAAAAAAAACGGAATGTTATTGGTTCCGTGGAGGTGGGTCGTCCGTCGTTCTATTGTGTGGGACCCAACGTGCCTTGACACGCTAGCTAACTACGTCTCACCTCCACTTATCTAGTACAAAGGCTGGAGCAGCGGCAGAGGAAGCGAAGAAACGCAAGACATATCTTGCGATTCGGACGGTGTCATTGTTGAGTGAAACATTCTCTTGACATCGAATTAGGTCTTTTAGTACTATTTTTCGGTTGAGAACCTAATTTTTTGTGGTGGTGGTGATTCATTTGTGTTTGGTATTGGGTAAGACAAAATAAACATCCATAAGAGGGAAAACTAAGGAAAATAGACTCCGAGGTTTACCCTCCCCCCGGGGAGGATCGGTCTCAAGTAGACGTGGAAATGTCCGAAATCTCTCAAAGTTCCCGTCCTATTCTCACTAAGTCTGGGGAAAGCGCGCGGCAGAGGGTGAGCCTGTTGAAGCGAATCCCAAAAAGATTATTTCTCCTTCAGCCTCAGTACAGGAAATGTACACCAAACCAAAATTTGAGTGTTTTAAGAAATTAAAATATACGGAATTGGATAAAGGTCCATTCCTCATCCACATCGTCAAATCAGATCCTACTTCCAATGCTCCTCTAAGGACACTAAAACTGGCCCAATTTATCCACAAAAACAATATCAAGGGCATAGCTGTAGGAGGTATAAAATCGGCCGGTAGAAACAAAGTTTCAGTGGAGTTCAAGAACGCGGAGTCAGCCAACACAGCTTTAGAAAATGAAAACTTCGAAAAAAATTACTATGAGGCATTTGTTCTTGCATTTCATATAAACAGATTAGGTTTAGTTAGACAGGTCCCTACTGACTGGACTTTAGAAGAATTCCTGGAAAGCCTAACATTCCCCCCTAATTGTGGCCCGGTCATTAAGGCCAGGAGTTTGAATAAGAGATCTACTAGCGACGGTGTGAGAACGTGGATTCCACCTACAACAGTAGTCATCACATTTTTGGGGCAGATTCTTCCTGAAAGAATCTACAGTTTTGATTCCTCCATCCCCGTATCTCTATACCACCTCCCTTCCATACAGTGTCGCAATTGCTGTAGATTCGGCCATACCGCAGTCCAATATAGGTCAAGTTCAAGGTGCTACAAGTGTGCACAACCTCACAGGGGCGACTCTTGCCAGATAGCTGAAGCAGATTCCACTTGCTTGTTTTGTTTGGGCAAGCACACTGTTACATACACCCTATGTCCAGAGAGAGCACTCGCGTCAAAAATCAATCAAAATAGTAATGTCGGAAGAAAATATTCCCTATTCTGAGGTATCTCAACGTTTCCGCGCAGTGAGGACACCTTATGCAGACGTTGCTGCCTCCCCCATTACATCCAATGGGCCCACATTGCTCTCTCCTAATCCTCAGTCCTCTCGAGCCAATCTCCCTACTAGTCAATCTTCATATAAGAAATTAGTGTATGTTAATCGCCGCCCACAACAAAACGTTCACAAATCATACGATGTACATGCCCATAATTCTATTACAAAAACTCCTCAGTCCTCCCTCCCGAATGGCTGTGCATTGTCAGATACTTGTGGCTTTTCCCTCAATGACAATCTCGTAGAACTACTTGTCTCCCTTTTAATAAACTTCTTGTCTAAATTTAGTGACTCCATTCCTCCAAATGCTTCAGCCATTGCTCTCTCTCCTAAAAAACTCTCTTCACAGCGAAAGCGAATCTCCTTCAGTGGAACTGTAGGAATATTCGTATCCAAAAACCTGACGTTATATTGCTAATGAACCTGCATAAGCCAATATTGGCCGCCATCTCGGAGACATGGCTTAAGCCGGGTTCCCGTTTTAGGTTACCAGGCTACTCATGCCTCCGAGATGACCGTGCTGATGGATATGTAGGTTGTGCGTTACTTATTCATACTTCTGTACCTTTCTCCCAAATCCCACTCCCACCTCACAGCCCTGACTTTCATGTAGTGGCTGCGAAAGCCTTAAATATTACTTTCATTTCAATTTATATTCTACACCCCAATCCTAATATAATATCTGAGTTCAATTCCTTACTGTCTCCTATTACGGGCCCATTGATAATCATGGGAGATTTTAACTGCCACCATACCCTGTGGGGTTCTCACACTTGTGACACGGTCTCGTGTACCTTTCTTGACCAAAATCAATACAGAACAGGATGATATCAATACAGGATGATCAAAATGTCTGTATCTTGAACGACGGCGCCAGCACTTGTAGAGTATCTCCAATACAGAACATTAGTGCCGTTGACCTTACCCTTGCTTCCCCTAGCCTAGCACCTTCTCTTTCTTGGAGAGTTTTACCTAACTCTTACAGCAGTGATCATTTTCCCATTTTGACTACCATACACCATTCTGTCTCACTTTCTAAAGACCCTCCCCCTCGTCTTAAATGTAGATTATCTATGGCAGACTGGGACAAATTCTCCCAGCTAGTAGATTCCAACATCGCTTCATTGCCTCCAGTCAACGTGTCTAATTTTCTTAGTATCTATCTTCAATGTACATCGGTTCTCTTAGCTGCTGCGGATGAATCTATCCCTTTAAAAAAATCCTCTTGTAGTAGAATTCCTTCCCCTCCATGGTGGGATGCAGATTGCACCGTCAGTATTCGACAACGAAATGAAGCTGAATCCATTTTTTGCTATAGATTCAAACATGGATTCCTATATTAACTTCAAAAGAATCCTAGCTCAGTCTAAAAGGTTGCTTTCTAAAAAGAAAAAGCAAGGATGGCTTGCATTTTGCGGATCCCTGTCTCCCAGATCTCCTGCTTCTCTAGTGTGGAAACGTGTAAAAGCTTTCCGCCGATCCTACTCCAATAACAGTAATATTTCTTCTAATGCTGTAGATTCTTGGCTTCCTGACTTTCTAAATAAATTGGCTCCTCCCTTCGTTCCTTCGGCAGATAGCCTGCCCCCTCCTATGCTTACCTCTTCCCATTCCGTTGATAGAATGGATGAACCATTTTCTCTTATTGAACTACACTGTGCCTTTGATCACCTTAGAGATTCTATCCCTGGGGTAGATGGGATCCCTTACTCTTTTGTCACCAAGTCATCTATTTTGGCTAAAACTTTCTTCTTAAAATTAATCAATCACATTTACAGTTCTGGCTTGATCCCAGACTCTTGGAAAACTCAAATTGTTTACCCCATTCTGAAGCCGGGTAAAGACCCAGATGACTTACAGACCGTTATCTGTTGCTTACAGACCGTTACTTACAGACCGCATTGTTATCTGTTTTGTAATCGACTAGAGTGGATGGTAGAAAATAGAGGTATGCTTCCAAAAACTCAATTTAGATTCCGAAAAGGTATGGGTAGCATGGACAGCCTTAGTATCTTTACTTCAGATGACCGAATCTCTTTTCCTCACGGAGAACACTTGATTGGTGTCTTCCTTGACATATCTTCAGCCTATGATAACGTCCAGCTTCCAATACTCAGGCAGAAGATGCTACAGCTGAGTATCCCCGTGAAGATGGTCAACATCATCTGCAACCTTTTTATGGCACGCTCCATATTCGTCAGATACCAAGGCTCGTTATCTCCCTCTAGGTATATATCGAAGGGACTCCCACAGGGCTCTGTCCTTAGTCCTTTGGTCTATAATATTTATACCCATGACCTGGATAAAACTGTAGACTGTTTTTGCAGCATTCTCCAATATGTAGATGACATTGCTCTTTATGTATCTTCAAAAATAATTTCTGATGCTAGTAGCAGGTTGAACTCAGCCTTATCTTATTTAGACGTCTGGCTGAATGATCATGGTCTGTCTCTAAATGTAAGGCAGTGGTCTTTTCTCGTAAACGCTCAATTCCTACTATTAATTTATCAGTCGGTGGTCAACACATATCCATTCAAGATAGAGTAAAATTTTTAGGGGTCATATTTGACTCTCGCATGACGGGTATACACCATATGAATCATATTGTCAGCAAATGCGAGAGTAACATCAGTGTCTCACGTGCACTTTCCGGGGTACGTTGGGGCGCCCACCCTTACAGTCAGAAGCTGCTGTATAACGCGATTATCCGAAGCCACTTTGACTATGGATGTTTCTTGTTGGAACCTTGCAGTAAAATAGCACTTTGCAAGCTGGAGAGGATCCAGTCTAAATGTTTGCGTATCATCACTGATGCTATGAAATCTTCCCCCATTAATGCCCTTCAAGTAGAATGTTTGGAATCACCTTTAAACCTCCGCCGACAATTTTTATCTAATAGATTCTTTTTCAATATTATACAATTTTCCTCTCATCCGCTACTTCAAAGACTTAGATTATTGTCTCAGTTACTGCCCTCATCTAGTTACTGGTCTCATAAGGAGACTCCCTTTTTACTCAAAAGCCTCTAAAAATTTTCTGCACTCCCTTCCCCTACTTTTCAACTTGATAAGTATCCTCTGTTCCATTTCAATTTCGAATCTCTGCTCTTTATCCCTAGAGTCATTCTTAATTTAGGCATTGGAAAAAGATCCCCTAATGCAAATATTGCATTCAATAGCATATTAGACGAAAAATGGCCTGGCTGGTTAACTGTTTATATAGATTTAGCTAAGTTGTCTATAGAAAATAATATAGGTTCTGCCGTATGGATTCCCAAATATAAAATTGTTCTTAATTATAAATGTCCCCCTCAAACCTCTATATTCACTGGGGAGTCTTTAGCTCTCTTGGAAGCGGTATTGTTTATAGAATTTATAGAATCTCATAAGTTAAATAAGTCCATCGTCTTTTCTGACTCATTAAGTTGTCTGCAGGATATTAACAAGTCTCCTTTCCATGCTAGAGACAACTTTTATATCACCTTAAAAATAAAAGAGGTCCTTTATTAGCCATTCTGGCATCTCTGGCATCTCTGGACAGCGGACCTTTTGGCAAAGGACGCTATGCGTGTGGGATGCGACTCGTATTCAAAATATTTTTCTCGTGATCTACGGGCTCTGGCTAAACCTTATTTGGATAAATCCTGCAATGATCTGTGGCAGTCGTCTAGACAAACTAAAGCCCGACACTATGGTTCCATCTAGCCGACTATCCCTCGTAGACCTTGGTTTTTTAAGTATCAGAACATCAATAAATTAGCCACGTCAGTTATAATTCGTTTAAGATTAGGACACGTATGCTCGCCGGCTTTCCTGGCTAAGCTAAAGATTCGGTATCATTCCTTGTGTGAGTGTGGACTTGAAGAAGGAACTCTGGAGCACATTTTTTTTAGTTGTCCCCGCCTCGCAACACCTCTTTACGATATACTTCCCCCATCTTTTCTTCGCCCTGTAAATGTGAATTACATACTAACCCTTGTCTTTTCCTCTTATATTAATAATCTTCACAAATTCATTAGAGTTAATAACATCGTTCTTTAATTATTTTTTAACTATTACATCATATTCATCATCAGTATTTTATGTTAAGTTTATTATTATTAACCAAAAACACTTTTTCCCTGTCTTCATATCATACTTTTATAAAACTAATATCTAATTTAATCTTATATACTTATATATAAATTTGGGTATTCTTTGTTTTAGTGAGCTCAACTGGAACCAGCATAATCTCTGCGTGTTTTTATCTTTCTATCAATGTTTTTTTACTGTTTCATTCAACCTTGACATTGGCAATATCATCGAAGTCTCGATGGGGCCATATTAAGAAAATGGAATTGGAATTGGACATATCTTGCGTTTTTCCAAGACATATAGAGATATCGGACCCGAATAAATTTTTGTTATCTTCGGTGTCGAGACCATAGGTCCGTGTGGTCCTAGCGCGCTTTCAAATTTCAAAGATCTTTCTAAGCGCCTGGTCGACAGTACTGACGACCCTAAGTAATACCGCCAGCATACCTTGCCACAGGGACCAAATTTGTACAGCATATATACTAAATATATAATCCTATATTTTGAGCATTTTGTATAATAAACACTAAGCATTTTTAATATTTCTATGTTAGTTTTAAGTTATTTTACAAATAAGTTTATATTAGTTTTTAGATTTAAGTATTTTCTTTACTTTGTATCATTTCTCAAGCCTCTAAATTATACAAAAATGAAGGCGACAAGAATTCCATAAAATTTTTGTTCCACTCTTTTTATTTTATGCAAATACCTAATCTTTGTTTCTGAACGCCACATGATTTTGACGTTTCCTCTCAATTTCGTTTCCGATCTCGTCCTTTTGGTCTAGCTATAGTAAAAATATTATACTTAATATTTTTTTACTTTAACTGAAATAAGTGCAATTTACTACCAGCTTACTCCACGATTCATTATGATTCAACCAGATTACCAACCAATGGGCCTATTGGCCCATTTAAATTCAGAAGAACTCAAAGAAATGCTTAATGATGACAGCAAATTTGATGCTGTTTTGAAGGACGTAAAACAGGTATTCATTTAATTAAAAGTAATTTTACATTATTTCCAGTATAATTTTACCTTTGCAATGAAAGAATAAATAACGACCCTGTCTATTGCAACATTATCATGTGCATTTTCGTGATTTAGAAAAGGTTTACTTGTAAAGTATGACTCATTGAACTGGACCTAAACAAACTATATTATGTATTCAGAATCGGCTTTCTTTTCAATTAACAAATCTTTTATTTCATTTTTACATTTAATTATTCTACTAAAATTATTATTCCACTATTTTTGACTATTATGTTTTCCACCTTTACCTATAATTATAACAATTATCTACTAAAGATTTCTAAAATAGAATAAAACTTCTTAACCTTTATTATAGTTTGCAGCTTTATCTCAGACAGTTTACTACCTATTGGTGACAATGAAAGTTATAAAAACTTCAGTTATATTTGACAATTTATTAAACAATAAAATAGGCTTAGTGAGTAGCTAGTGTCCTTACCCCTGTGCAAATTAAGTTCCTTTGTAGTTAATATTTGTATCTGTGACTACCTATAGACTCTCATTTTCTATGGTCTGTAGTTCATTCCATGGTGCTATTGTATAATAATGTAAAATCTTTGTTGCAGGTAAAAGACTGGGATACTGAAAAAGAAATGATAATAGCCGAAAACAGATCTCTAGCTGAGTTCAATGTTGGTAAGGAGCCAGAGATAGAGGCTCTGAAAAGTGAGGTGCAGGAGAAGTCAGAAGTGGGGGAACAGTTGTGCAGCCGTATACAGGAGTTATTGGAAGACTACAGTAAGTTATCCTATTATTCAGTCTGTCTGAACTTTTCCTAAAGACAAATTATGGATTCCATGCATTATTCTAATTTATTTATTGACATGAAAATTTTAGGAATCATTTTTGCAAAAATTAAATTTTCCAGTTTTTATTGAATTTTTCACACTGCTAAATATTAGGTCTGAGAGAATGGTTAAGTTTCTTCATATTGTCTATAGAAAAAAAAACATTTTTTTTTAAATATCTGAGATTTTGATTGATAGCTTGTTGCCATATTGTAGATAGTCATGATCCCATTGCTGTAGAAATTCTGGGATTTATGGCCAAAAAATTGTGACAAGTAGTTTTCACAGTTCTCTCTTGATGTCAACATTATGTTACTTAAAGAGTTCTGAAGTGACCGAAACATCTGGAAACCTGAAGGGCCAAGGTCGGGGCTATATGGTGGATGTATCAACACTTCCCAACCAAACTCTCAATTTTTGCTGAGAGACTAAAGATGTGCGTGTGGTCTGGCGTTATCATCACACCCTCTCTGTTTATCAGCTCAGTGAGTTTTGTCTCAATTGCTTTAATCTCATCAGTTGCTGGCAGTAGAGGTCAGAATCAATAGTTTCCCCTGGCGGTAAAAGCTCATAATGAACAATATCTTACCAATCCCACTATACACACAACATCACCTTAAACCGGGTTTTGCCACTGTTTGTGGAGCCCATAGAGTATTATACCCAATAGAGCGGTAATACTGGCCATCCAATTCCGAAACTGATCAGTGATTTGCCTATAATAAATATCAACTCTCACATGCACCAAAATAGTACAGCACCAGAAAGTGACCTGTGTGTACGTCTCCGTATAATTATAAAACACGAGATTTGCTGTTAAAATGTCTTCCTGTTCGATTTGTTGGTGTGGTAAAAATAGTAAAACATCGAACTCTAAACCAGACGGCATCACATTTCATCGGTAAGTAACAATAAATATAGAATTTTTAAATTCACATCCATTTTATCACGGCTCAAGTTAAACTGGTCACATCAAAATGAAACAATTGACAAGTATCTATGCGTCTTGTTTTTACCTAGTTACAACCTCGTTGCATCATCTCTTTCTATTTCTAGGAACTTGTTACTAGTGTTGGACTAAGAAAATGAAATTATGTTTCGATATTTACGAGTAAAGTAGGTATATTTATTACATTTTATCTAAAAAAATAACTTTGCACTTATTTTTAATGTCCATTGTCGATCTAACGTCGTAGTGCTGGACATATTATGTTTATCGATTTTTTTAAGTATATCAGATCTTGATAGAAAAATACGGTCTATTAGGCAGTAGTGTAGATATGATTTTAGAAATAAGTAGGTGACGTTATTTGACAATATCGACACCTGAACGTTTGAGGTCATCGTTTACTTTCTAGAATAAAAAAGTAATAGGAAAACCAAAACGATCTTAATATTTTGATGGAAACTGTCGAGCTTTCGCAGTTTTCAGAAAATGTAATAGAATACATAGCAGGATATGTGTCTAGCGAACTAGTTAAACGCATTAAATGTGGCACTTGTATAGAAGCGTTGGTATGTTTGTCAGAAAACAAGAGAAGTCTAATTTATTACAGAGATAAGGGTGGCTTAATATATCCTTCGGTTAGTGTGCAAAAAATCTGCCGTCGTTCTGAGCAATTTATAAAAAAATTTTTCATTAATAGCGTGGACAAAAGAAAATATACAAGCGACTTCTTAGTCCACAAGACTGTCAGTAGCTTTGTAGGAGAATTATTTTTTCCCGAATATCAGTACCACCAATACTACGCAGAAGAGACAGACTATTTAATTGATTTGGCTAAAAGCGTAATGAAAAAATATATAGATACAAGGCTAGCATTCCTTAGCAAAAGGAGGCAATATAATGAGAAACAAGCTGTAAGAAGAATTTACACGAAATTAATTCATGTTAAAAACCAGTTACGCAATGTATAATAATTACCATTATACCGATTTAAATTGTTTTATTAAATGATAAGTACCTATAAAAATGTTGTTTTATCTTGACAACGTTATTTAATTAAATACAACTATTTAGGAAGTTTTCCTATCATCTAAATTTTCCATGTGCTCTGTATTCCGTAAACTATCAATTTTGTTCACTCTTGTTGGGTAGTATTTAATAGTTGGAATAATGCTATTTTAATTATTTTATTCATTTAATTTTAAATATTTACGTATACATTGTATCTCTAGAAAAAAACAAGAGAGTGTTATTTACCATGCCGTCCCACTAAACAATTTCTTTCGATATCGATATTTGCGTGCCCAACACTAGAGTTTATGTTTGACCTTGGGTCGACCAATCAGAGCGCAGTTGTCACCGCGGTGATTTGACGGAAATATTTTCAAACAAAATGAGTAGCATTTCGTCTCTATTGGGTATGTACTCCATGGTGGAGCCTGTCTGTGCTTTGACCACAATCTTTTTTGCACATTCTTGTTCGTAAGTTCGTAACTTTTTTTGCACATTCACCCGTGATCAATCATTTCAAATATCGTTCCCTTTCATTTCATTTTAACAGATAATCACAAATGGAAACACGATTTATGGGGTTTCTTTCTGTAAGATCATGTAGCACCCAAATATCGAGCTGTTTTGGTACCCAGACTTTTTCAAATAACTTAAAATTGTTTTGTAATCAATACTCAGTTCCTTAGCAATGTCATGCAGTGTTTACTGATGTGTTGATCTTGCTCCATTTTTTAATAGATGGAATTGATTTTATGATATGTATTAATATCAAGGGCGGTAGATGTACCCCTTATGTATACATCTACCAAGGAGTTTTTCCCCTCCAGTCGCGAAGGATGTGCAGACAAGTTACCTTTTTCATTTGTGTTCCCATATTTATCACTGTATCTGTAATTGGGCGACCAGAGCGAGCTGCATCTTTCACATTAAAATTACCAGACTGAAAACCCTTGAACCAACTTCGTGCTGCCATGTGCTACATTAGATCCATAACCCGCTGTATCCTCAACAACCCTAAGCTGAGGTCCATTCCTTCCGCCAGTCTACCAGCCGGTGAACCCTTGGGCTCTTTGCTGTACACACTTTACTCCTGGCTGAGCGCCTTCTGCATTTGCCCTAAACCATACATGTCCGGTAACTCTTGAAAGGCCATTAAGGCCACTACACAAGAATTTAGTCATTCCGAAAAAAAATATCTTAAAAATAAAAAAAAACATCTGTAAAGACTATATAGGATTTAATTAGGGCTCATCAAGAAGCTTTTCAACTTTTATATAAACACTTTTTTAAAACATATGGAAATTGGCCAACTGATATTATCATCAGTCTTGTTATGTTATCGGGATTTCGATTTATTTATTCTCTTTCATGATGGTCTATATTCACCTGTGGCTATAATGGACCCCCCCCCCCCCCCCTTTTCATACTAGTAATTTCTTTTCAGAAACAAAATCAGCTGGAATCTCACCTGACACAACACATGCACTATTGCAAACAGCTGCTGCAGAAACAGAAGAACAGTCAGAGAATATTGCTCAAGACTTTCTATCAGGAAAAATAGATGCTGACCAGTTCCTTAAAGACTTTGAACCCATCCGCAAAACAATGCACTTACGGAAATTTAAGGCAGAAAAAATGGGTGAGCTACTAAGAACAGGCAATCTTCAAAGTTCTTTTGGAAATGGATTTTCAAAACCATACTTACCATATCCAAGTTTTGGGACACCACAGTCAAATGTACCATACCCTGTTGGCCCACCGAATATGCCGGGGCAAAACATTAATGTGCCATACCCTATGGGCCCGCTAAATATGCCTATGCCGGGAATGTTTAGAAATCACTTCTGAAATTTGCTGTTTAAAGATCTAATATGTATCTCTTTTTAATGTCATCACTAATAAATAACATTGCTAAAGCGCGCGCGCACCACGAGCAGGAAGAATTTTGGCAATTAACCTGAGGTCAGACAAGACTGGATGTTAAAGAGATTTTTATGAAATCGTCGAAAACCGACCACTTTACTAGACCTCATAACCCCTCTACAACCTCACTAAACCCCTCATATTAAGGTTCAATAATATGAGGGGTTTAGTAAAGTGATCGAGATATCATACAAATCTCTTTTCCGTCTAGTTTTGGTTGATCTCGTGTCAATGACGGAATTTTTTCCTGTTTATGGCGCGCGGTTTACCTATTTTTATGATTTTATCTGAAAGAACGTTAGTAATATTAAATAAAATTCGCCATTTACTTGTTATATATAGTACGCGTTGTTATGGATTTGTTCTTTAAAAATCCTGACGTACTTCATATACAAGTATGAAACTGATCTTACTGCATGTTTAGCTTCATTTTACTCAACAAACAATGTCACGACCGTGAAAGGCCACTTGGGCCACAAGAATTAAACCATTCCGAAAAAAAAAACAATTTTTCGGCTGGTTACTAGGTGACTCTCTCATAGGTGATCAACTCAGCTAGAATGTCGCATAAAGTAAGGTTGGTAAACATGCGCGTTTCACATCCGTTTACCTAAAAATTCACTTCACTACTTGTGATTGATTACAGACCTAAATTATATTGAAAGGAGATATGGGTAATCTTAGGGATGTGAGTCATAGCATGTACACAAACATACCGTATTTGTTATTGGGTTTCAATGGGCTCTTCAAGCAAGCTGTGTTTATGTATTTCTATGAAGATAACTTTTCTTTTCTACTATGCTTCTATATTTGTTAATATTTCTACAAGGATATCTTTCATAATGAAATAAGATTTATGTGTTATGTTCAGTTATTTTTTTTAATGATTTATATCACAGCTGCATTGAAAAATCATCTGTAGATGCTATTGAACTTTAGACACTAATGGTCTACCATTTAATTAAATATTGAATAGTTTTGTTGCTTATTATATAATGAAATAGTAATGAGCGTATTTTAAAGTATTTTCACTAGTGGGAAAAATTAGTCTCACTAGTTACGTTACGAAACTGCCCTGCGGAACTACTGGGTACAAAGGAAATTATCCCACGGAGTGCTGTCGTGCCGCGCTTTCTCTGTATTTATAAATCGCAACATGTCTACTAACATGGGTTCTACTGGACGCTTTTTGATCGGTTTTCACCGTCTTTCACCGTGTGTGTAACCTTTACACACGACGACTTTTTGCAGCGATACAATCACGCGTTTCACGAACACGCGACTGCATAGTGTCACTAGAAATAAATAAATGTTTTGCGATTGCATCGATGCTAACGCGCGACAGTAGCGATACTGTTGTGCGTTTATATTTTTGAATCGTTTCATCAGCGCGATTGGATCAATAAAAACGATTACGGTAGTTTTAAAAGAAGAATTAACTAACATAAGCAATGTTGCTTCAACCTCCATCATACTAAGACTGACTAATCCCAAAATATGAAGGCGCACTACTGTATCGCTGCTGCATTGCGAGTGTATTGTTGTTGCATCGCGATTGTAGCAATACACTATTACAGCACATGTGTGTAAAGGTAGAAGGGCAGCGACTGTATCGCGTTAGAATCGCGGAATTGTTGCAATTGCATCGCGATTGTATCGCTCTAAAAAGTCGCCGCGTTGAAAGACCCTTGGGTGGATTCTTCCCGAAGGTTTTAGTATACAAGATATCAGTGTATGTACCACTGATACCATGATGTACCATGTTGGTATGACGGTGATGGCAAACATTATAAGGAAACCTTATTAAATGTAGGAAATGTAGGAACCTTATTAAACTGAGCGCCACGGTAACAAAAATCCTAGATCTGTGGGAGCATCAACCCACGTGATGGATAAGATCTTTGACAGTTTTGGGATCCTCCTTGGGACGTGTGAAGATTTCGAGCAAAGTTTCAGAGTCATTTGGAAAGCAAGACAAAACTTGCTAGTAAAAAGCTCAGTGTATTAAATAAAGGGAAACAATAGATTTGTCCAGGGCAACGCTTGTCGCTTTATAAAGCTCAAGTGAGACCCCACATGGAGTACTGCTCACACCTTTGGGCCGGTGCACCAAAGTACCAGTTGGACCCTTTGACTCCGTCCAACGATGCGCTATCCTAATTGTCGACGATCCCACTCTCAGGTGGTTTAGAACATCCGTAGTAGAGATGTTGCGTTACTCTGCGTTTTATACCGCCTGTATAATGGGGGATTTTTTGAAGAGCTGTTCAATGTGATGCTAACTTCGGGTTGTTACCATTACACCAGTCGTCATCACAGTCTAGTTCATCAGCACTTCCTTGACATAAAATCGCTGCGTATAATGCAGTCAAAAAGACCGCGAACCCGAAAGTTGTAGAATGAAGTGCCCGCTGAGGTTTTTTCGTTACGCTATGACATGAGGCTCTTCAAGAGAGCTGTGAACAGGATTCTGCAAGGTCGGCAGCGCACCCAGAAGCCCTCTGGTGTTGCAGGTGTCCATGGTAGGCGGTGATCACTTACCATCATGTGGCCCGCCCGTTCGTCTGCCATATATTCTATAACAAAAAATAGTATACATGATGCTACTAGTCTGACAAATGAAAGTTGACTGGAAGAGCGCCGAAAATTAAAAAAAAAAATTAACCTATTTTTTTTTTTTAATTTTCCGCGCTTTTCCAGCCAACTTTCATTTGTCAGACTCTAAAAATGATTATTGACTTATTTTATTATTTATTGAAACTAAGATTAATCTGGAGTAGCATTTATACCTGACACAACCTGGGTAATAATAACGGTGTAAAGATGTATGTATGTACAGGTTGTAACAGAATTCCTGAAGCCTTAAACCATGAATTCTATACATGATTCTGAGTTAACAGGAAATGTTACGTAATTTTCGCAAAAAATATCAATTTTGGGCTTTATATTTAGCAAATATGTATGAAAAATTGAGCAAAATTAAATTCATTATTAAAAAAAAAAAATTCTATCAATTTTACTCAGATTAATGAACAGTATCCATAGTTTCAGGTTTCGTGAATTAATAGGTTACATTCTGTACAATGCTACTAATGATTTATAATTTAAAAATTTGAACTGTCCGCTTCTGGTGCTTGTAGACAAAAGATGTGATCATAACTAAAGTTTACGAAAAATATATTAGTAGTATAGACGATGATTTAGAAATAAATATGATTAGAGATAAATATCTTGCACCAATAGAAAAAAAATATAAATCAATTTCTTGTAAAATGATTCTAATGAATAATTATTATTGTGGGTAATTTTAGTATAGAATTGTAATAATGTAAATGATTTTCTTAAGAATTTTTATTTCAAATTGAAGACTTTGAATAAACAATGTAAAATAAATAATATTTTATTTCCATAGCTATATTACATACATACGTAATCAGGATCCTCTTGGTTAATGAATTTATATGAAAATGTTTAAAAATTATATATTTATACATACATTTTTGTGTACTTTCTATGATACTTCCCTATTATCACAATTTACTATAACTATCGCATGATAACTACAAGAAACTTTACCATTTAATAATCAGTTTCTTCACCCATTTTACGTGACGTTCTACCTGGCAAATCACTCTGTCCAGTCAAAACACTTTCGACATACCCTATTCAACTTTAACCTTTATTACTAGCGTAATAAGAGGTAATCGTGGGTATACCATGACCTTATATCTACTATAAAATAAAAATAAGATACATTTTATCCTGTTTTTTGTATGGTACATAATATCGGAGCATTATTTGCATAGATCTATGCTTTATACAAGTAGATAAGAAATAAATGATAGATTAGTCCCATTTTGTAAAGTATGTCGAATGCATCTTAACTATTGCAAAAAATATCGTAAGGCAACGCAGCATTGCCTGGTCGCGGGTATCAACGTCCCGAAAGGAACTCCTTCCGGGACGGACCCCATAAGCGTGTGTGGGGTCGTTTAAAAGTGTTTTTACGGCGTCGTGCAATCACGATTTCTTTCACGACTTTTATTTTTCGTTTTACAGGAAGAAGACAACAGACGAACATACAGTCCACCTGGTGGTAAGTGGATACTGTCGCCCATGGACATTCGCGGTACATGAGTCCCGGCTGCGCTGTCTACCTATACAGATTTAGGAATTGATTTGGAGAAAGAATTGGGAATATGAGGAGGTATAGGATGGGATGTCAATGGATTCTGTCATGTCTCACTTACTACCAAAACACATACCCATAAAACAAACCTCCTGTCATCAGGAGGTTTATGTTTTGGTTAATTATTCAAAGCATGTGCTTTTTTACTACCATAATGAGTATGTATGAATTAGTAGTTCCTGGAGAGGTCCCTTTGGGAGTCTTTTCTTGAGGCTTTCATTTAACAAATTTGTATTTAAAATTTGATAAACTAAAACTTTTATTAAACAGATTTTAAGCGTCGAGTCCGACCTCATTTGATTTTCAAGGGGCATCATCACTATTTTTTTATATAAATCGCGATTTTTGAAATCCAGGACGACAATGATGACCAAAAGATATAATTTTATTAATTTCACAGACATTTAACTCTATTATTTATCATAGGTAGGTCACTTAATAAACGTGACTATAATAAATAAGTGAAATGAGAAAATTT
Organism: Sesia apiformis; assembly: GCA_914767545.1. Lineage (NCBI taxonomy): Eukaryota > Metazoa > Arthropoda > Insecta > Lepidoptera > Sesiidae > Sesia > Sesia apiformis. The sequence continues at coordinate 7,763,170 of OU611968.1, forward strand.
AACTATTTTCTTGTGGCATATTTTAATATACCGGCAGATTCAATTCGTAAAACAATTTAACTATTAGAACTAAAGACTGAGTAAACTAAAATTCTAAGCAATTGATATTTCCTAGCGACAAACAGGATAAGAACACACGAGCTGCATTTTGCGATAAAAAATGCAGTTTACATTTTTTATAGAAAGATAGCCGAGCAGTCCATCCACGTGTAAGTAAATACTGTCGCCCTGGGACATGCGCAATATATGCCAACATCAATCAGAATGACAAATGATAAAATTACAAAATGTAGCATATTTATCTTTACCCTTATGTCGTTTTTGAAGGGGAGAGTGCACGCTGAAATCCAACAGCCACTGGGCGCGCTCTACTGGCCACGTTACCCCTCTCTCACAGAATACTACCTTGAAATGTACTGCATTTCCCACTTTATCTTATTTCCTTAATGTGCGTACGTGTTTCGGTAGTGAGTGAGATGTGCCTTTCTCCTTTCTTTAACCCTTTCTCCAAATTCATTCCTATAGCTCCAAAGGTAGGCAGCGCATTCGGGGGCGTACCAACGTTTGTCATTTAGGACTGATATTGGCATGTATCGCGGATGTCTATGGGCGACAGTATCCACTTACCATCAGGTGGACTGTATGCTCGTCTGCCGCTTTCGTACATAAAAAAAATTGCCTTTCACCACGTTATTTGTACTTTTACAAATTAACTTCCATATCTAAAGTAGCAAAATGCACTATCAACTGCTAAAATATTTTACAAAATTTTATTCCTGTTTTAATTCTGTGCATTTTGATTCCATTTCTCGTTTTAGTTTATGTTTATCTACATCATAATCTGATTCTCCCTTCACTGCCAATGCAAAGAATAACCCAGTAAGGGCAAATATTACATATAACATGAACTCCTGATGGAACGATTGCTGGGCATCCACCTGTTTTTGTCGTCTTCTTTTTATATGCATTTTTTCTTGTTGCGACTTCTCGAATAAGTCTCCATAGTGGCTTCTTGACCTGAAACCATAATATTAATATATTGAATTCAAATTTTGTCACTGAGGTACTCCCAAATTGCGGTCAATCAACTTAAATCGCCCTATATATACTAATCGCCTCGGTGGTTGGTTGACGAAGCTATAAGTTGAGCATTGACAGATCAATGTTCGATCGATTAATGAATGTTTAAATGGATTGATCCATTCCACATTATCGATTGACATGTATTTATCACAGAGAGTTGTAAATATCGATCAACATCACTAAATTGTTTTGAAACTAATTGGTCAATGTCATCAATCAACCGCAATATGGGTGCACCTTCACACAGGTAGAAGTTTTATAGCATTCTCACATCCCCCTCGAGGAGGGGTGGAGTTCTGTACCTGGGCTAGTAGCCCACTGCCAAAGGTCGATTCGCTGCCCGCTACTACGGGCAGGTCTCTGGGGTGGCCACTTTTTCGAGTAGCCTTGGTTTGGTCTTCTTTCTCCACGCCGCCCGCGCGATCAAACCCACCGGGGAGATTCCTCTTGTAGAAAGCCCAGTGAGCGACCTATCGCGGGCGGCGACTTAGGTGTCATGTCCGGGCATTGGTGAAGCTTCATGTGAAGCCGCACCTTGTTTGGGTGCGATCAGGTCGTGAGGAAATGCCTTGCTATCTGTAGGGCGCGCGTGTAGCGGCGCCAATCCCTTGATGTGCTGGAGCTTGTCAGCGCGCTCGAACAAGTTCGAGGCAAGGCGGCTTATAAACTTATCTAGGCTCTCGGTGCTCAGGTCCCTCGCGATGGTGGCGTTCCTCACATACCGACGTGCGCCTTCTATGGTACGCAGGGTCGCTGACTGCTGTGCGCGTAGCAGCTTCTTATTTGTTTCGCTTGCCAGGGCGTACCAGGCCGGCGCAGCGTATGTGAGGCGGAATCTAACATAGGTCTTGTAGATCCCGAGTTTCGCGCGCAGAGGGAGACGCGATTGGAGCACCGGGCGCAGTAGATTCCGCGCGACTCTGGTTCCCATCACCACGTTCTTCACATGGGGCTTCATGGTGAAATTTCGATCAATGGTCACCCCCCAGGTATTTGGCTGTGGGCAACCACTCTATTGCTTCGTTCTTGAGGCTGAGTGATGAAGGAAGGCGCCGCGCTCGTCCCACAAGGATCGCCTGCGACTTCGTGACATTCACCGACAGACGCCATTGAGATAGCCATGGTGGGAGGGTGTCGAATGCCCGCTGCATCTTCTTGGCGGCGTGGGCAGCTTTCATGGAAGTACGCCGCGTCGTCGGCGTACAGGGCTAAGGACACCCCCCCTACCGTGGGGATATCGTCAAAAAATCTGGTGGCACACTGGTGAGAGGCAGCTTCCTTGGGGTACACCAGCCTTGATTGGGTGAATGGGCGATTGCACGTCCTCCACCACCACTTGGAAGTGGCGGTCCTCCAGGAATGAGGCCACCACTTTTGTTATGCGTCGGAGGGCCGAGGATGTGACTATTTTATGTATTAGACCGCTGTGCCAGACGCGGTCGAATGCTTTTTCTATATCGAGGAATACTGCAACGTTTGCTCCATCTTGTTTCTTGCAGCTGTCATGTGGTGCAGTACTCTCGATAGTTGGAGCGTCGTGCTGTGTTCAGCGTGGAACCCAAACTGCTCCGCACGGGGGGTGATGTGCGGAGTTAGGTGGCGCAGCAGGAGTTTCTCAAACACTTTCGAGATCGGTGGTAGCAACGTGATGGGCCGATAGCTCTCAGGCTTCAGGATATTCTTGCCGGGCTTGGGCAGCATAATGACGTGTCCGAGCTTCCATATGTTTGGGAAGTGCCCCGTTCGCATGAGCCCATTGAAGAGGCGGGTCGCTGCCGCAATAGATCGTGGCGGCAGGTGGCGTAGCGCTGTGTTGGTTATGCGGTCAGCGCCCGGGGCCTTCCTTGGTTTCAGTTTGGCGATTACTCGCTGCACCTGGCCCGGCGAGAAGACGACTGGATCCTTGTCCGCAGCTATCGGTGATGCAAAGTAATCTCGAAGGTGCTGCTCTACTGCTACGACATGGTCTTCTTCAGTGGTTGGGTTCGACGTGAATTGACGCTCCAGGCATCTGGCGAAGATTTCCGCGCGGTCTACGGCGCGGAACCTCGGCGTCCCATCTGGCGCTAGTAGGGGGCGTACCGGAGTTGGCGAGCTGACGGCACAGCCGATGTATGCTGTTCCAGTCATCGCTCACCTCCTCTAAGTGACGTTCCCAACTCTCAGCCGCATGATTCTCCAAGTCAGCCTTCACCTCCCCAGTGAGGCGGTTCAGCTGGGTCTTGATGTTAGGGCAGCGAACCAGCTGCCAAATTCTTCGTAGCCGTCTCTTCTTGGCAATTTTCCTCCTAATATGGGCCGGGAGAGGGGAGAGTCTTCCCGGGCCGGGCGTATTTGTAGAGGCTGCTACAGTGGCGTCTTGGATTGCTGAACAGAGCTCGCTGGCCAGCTGTTCCACATCTAGGCAAGATATGGGGCGACTCGGAGTGGACGGTCCATTTTCTCCGCGAAACTCCGCGCCAGTTTACAAGTCGACGTGGCGCTGGCGGCATCATCCTCGCCGCCTGCTGCGCTATGACCAACAGGACAGGCATGTGGTCAGATCCCATGTCGTCTAGCAGTACTTACTGAGTGGGCTGCAATTGGAGGCCTCGATGGATAGCTATGTCTAGGACATCCGGAGTGTGCGACGCAGCGGAGGGATAGTGCGTCGGTACTTCCGGGCCACTGACCGAATACCCACGGGCCTCTGCGTCCACGAAGAGTCTTCTTCCGTTCGGGCATGTTATATTGGAGTTCCACGCTTTGGTTTTGCAATTGAAATCGTCTGCAATCAGCGTGGGAAGCGGCGTGTCCATCACACCGTGAATGTCGGGCAAATGGAGGTGAGTGCCGGGAGGTTTGTAGGCCGCAAATAGCTGCAATACTTCACCGGCGATGTACAGCTCTACGCCTAAGACGTAGATGGACTCCAATAGAACCGGCGGGCATGGCTGGTGGATGACTCTTCGTCTGACAAGTAAGCGCCCGCGGTAAGCGACGCCTCTGTCGGACCGTTCATCCTGTCGGTAGACGTGGTAACCCGGAATCTTCAGCGCGTCTGCAGGTTTCAGATGGGTTTCCGAGATTAACGCCACGTCGACATTGTAATCGCGGAGGGAAAGCACGTAGTGGAGCGATCTTCTTGCGGAGACCGCTGGCATTCCAGTGTACAATGCTCATAGGGTGACTAGGTGACTATGTGGTTGCAGGAATTTGCCCATTCCCTTGAGCACCACGGGGGTTGGGTCTTCCCCCGCCTCAATGGCTTCCAACACTTGCTGGAGGACGCTGATGGCCGTCTTGACAGTTGCCAAGTTACCACCGGCGAAGGTGTTGGGAGATTTGGGCTTCGCCTTCTTCACCTGCTCCGGCGCGATATATGTTACCGGGGCTGAGGCGGCGACCGCCTTGGTGGCAGTGGGTCTCTACTTGCAAGGAGGGGCTCGCTCCACTACGGTGGGTTTTCCCTCGGGCGTGGGCATTTTCGTGCTGGGTGGTTACCACCGCAGCGCACGCAAGTGAGCGGGCGATGGCAACAGTGGGAGGAGTGCCGGAATTTGTGGCAACGGTGGCACTGCGCGGGCCCCCTTTTGCCTCTCCATGGTTCGATTTTCACCCCGGGCATGCAGAGAAACTCATCTATTTCATAGATGGCCGGGGTGAGTCTGAGTGTGCTGCAGCTGCGCGAAAAAAATGCAGCCTGGGCGCCCTTGTCGTGCTCGAATGTGGCGCACGTATTCAGGGATGAAACCCAGACTCTGGAGCTCCTCTTGAATTTCCGCCAGCTCAGTGTCCGCCGGTAGCCCTCTGATCGCCACCTTAAGGCTCCGTTCTACAGGGAGCGAGTAGCAGAACCAGGATATGTTCTGGTCCTTCTCGACTATGGATATGTTCTCGGATATGGTAGAAGTTGTAGGTATGGCGTATAATATGTAATAATCAGGCCATCAAAACACGGCACAGAAAAAGGGCAGCAAATTTAAAAACCCTTTCAACTTTAGAAAAACTTACTAACGTATAGCTTCCTAATGTTATTTTTCTTTTATGAAACCCCCTTAAAGGATTTTCTTGGAATAGTGATTAGACGCCAACTTACCAAGCATCAAAATTATATATAGGTTTTTTTCCATCCATGGTAGGTGTGACATGACGTTGGGAGTGTGATTTATAGAATTTGAGGGTTGGGTCTGTTGGCTCTGGGTCTGGTCGGTATTCCATTCGTGACGTATTTTCTTTGCCTACTAAAAGACCTGTTTAATAAAAAAGAGATGAAAATCTTAACTTTAGAATTAGTATTTTTTTTTTATTTATAAGGAATTATAAGAGATATGAATACATTGATTATATTTAACTATTGTTTATCTATTTGTTTGAGTTAATTTAGGGATCTACTGTGTCAAGTTTGTTGCAGTTTTCAATGCTGTTCAGCATGTTTATCCTGGAAGGTTATAGGGTACTTTTTATCAAAACTGATTCAGTAGTTTTCAAAATAACAAACAGGCCATCACAGCTTTCCATGTAAAAAAGTAGTTTTCTTATTCTCGAATTACAAAGATTTTTACCTTTGTCATACATCTTTTTTAATTTAACATTTCCTAACACTTCATATGCTTCTCGCAAAGCTCTAAACTTTTTTACTGATTCTTCATTCTGAAAATAAATTAGAAAATAAAATGTATTAATTAATTTTATATACAGCCAGTGTACAAATTTTATGTCATTAATAATTAAGCCTTAAAAATGTAGTAATGAAAAATGAGCTTTAAAATAGTATTGAAAAGGTGATATGTACTATTGGGATACCCCATGAGTGAGTGTGTGATGTGATGACTAATTTTAATATAAGAGGAATTTACTGGTATTAGCACAGCTGTATTCCCATCCACTATGTTATTTTCTCGATGACGAATCTGTTTAGTGATATCTGAATTGCTTCATACTGCGTTCAAATCCACATTGCGAAATGTATTATTTCCCTAATGTATGTACGTGTTTCAGTAGTGAGTGAGATGTGCCAGAGCCCATTCCCGTCCTATCCCCCCATATTCCCAACCCTTTCTCCAAATCCATTCCTATATCTCTAAAGGTAGGCATTACATTCGGGGGCGTGCCAAGGTTTGTCATTCTGGACTGATGTTGGCATGTATCGCAGATGTCCATGGACGACAGTATCCACTTACCATCAGGTGGACTGTATGCTCATCTGCCACCTTCATCTATAAAAAAAATTCAAATACCATTATTGTTACAATTCTAGTACAATTTTCATTCGCTTTTATAGATTTGATTTATTACAAATATTTGTCTTAAATGATTGATTTATTAATGAGAAAAAGGTATATAATAAAAAAATCTATTTAATAAATTGATTGTATTTTAGGTGAACAATAAAATCGTAATAAAACAGTTTTTTTTATTCTAGCAACACTAGTTAGGACGATTAATAAATAACCTTAGTGCATTACTATATTAAAATTTGTTTTATTTGCAAATAATTACCCACCTAATAATTTTTCAACTAAATATACTTTTATATCAAACCTATTATTTTCGATTTATTTTACGTGTCAAAGTCTGTAGGACTTAGAAAACGTCACTATTTCATGGCTCAACAATAAAGTATGCTACTTGACTGCCAAGAAATACGGAACTTGATAGGCGTGCAAACGTCAAATAGTAAACAACATAGTGGACGGAGTGTAATAATATTAATATGGAGTTAGTAAAACTCTATTACCTTCGATATGTCAGGGTGGTGGATTTTTGATAATTTATAGTAGGCAGATTTAATGTCGTTTTGTGTAGCCTTTGGTGTTATACCGAGGACATCATAATGGCTCGCTAGAATGCAAGGCGTGGTGTTAAACGAACGTACTACGCCAGCCACCAACCTTGATTTATTCTTTCCGATCATCTGAAAAAAACATGTTCAAACAATCCAAATTATTTTTGTACAGGAAATCAACTACAAATGTTATTTAACATAAAAACTTACTGCCATATGTGTTAATTTAGGGGATATTTTCTATATTTCAATTAGATTGCCATCAATGCAACTATGAAACAGTGTATTTCTTCATTTAAAAAATGGACCAAAACATTTGGACCATACCTATTATTGTCAGCTGTGAGTGACATTTGTTACGTAACGTCAAACGTCAAATATATTAAAGCTGCGGTCCATAATAATATGCGAAAATCAACCACGTGTCGTGCCGGAATTATTGTTAAACTTTGGACCAAAGAGAAACAGATATTAAAGCTATTCTACTAGATCTCCCTCGGTGAGAAACAAATTGTGATATTAAATGAAATTATACAATTAAAATGAAGTTGTAAAATAGAAAATTAAAAGTATTGCTTATTTATTCCAATCCTTTCTATAGCTTGCACCAATAAAGATACAATATTAACCCGGCGTGAATGAGGTCGGGTAAGTTATGTGTTGCTTATGTCGACTCGGCATCATGATAAAACAATCAATATCAGTACAAGTGAAAAACAAAAACCCGAAATTGTCACCTTTTCAACATTAGTATCGGTTATTTCATTATGACAATTAATTTTCCACAAGGTAATGAATACATAACAATAATGAATAATATTGTAAAGTTATTTCGGTTATCAAAATCTGTAATTTAATATATGGGTATGTCACACCCACCTCATAGCTGGTGTAATTATTTTTCACCTCATTCACGCCGGGTTAAATGGCGGCCACATGGCGAAGAGTAATATTCTCAATAAAACAATATGAAATGAAAAAATATTATTTCCTGCTACTTACGCACGTATCTATCTTCTATCTAGTAATAATGAATTCTAAACATTAGGAAGGAAGTTTCCAGAAAGAGACATATCGTAAATATACGTTTGTCTCTTTTCTTTAACATTCTTTACCCCCGCAAGAAATCCAATATTGGGTTATGGACCGAGCGCTAGCTAGATAATAGCGAACGTTATAAGATACCTATATTTTTTAAATTTCATCAGTATCGAAAAATTAACGGATTATAACTTACAAAGTTCCTCGATTAAACTCTTGACTTATAACTTACAAAGGTCCTCGATTAAACTCTTGACATATTATAATGATCATTTTGGTATTAAATGCGTTTGTTTATCAGTCTATGCTTGTACACGATAATAAAATTAGACAGCTTCTTATTGTGTACACGATATTTATCGCACACAGAAACGACAGCAACATTTTGTTTTATCTAGCGTCGATGTAGTGTACAAATGTTCATTTAAAGGAATAGGCGACCGTTGATAGTGTGTAGAAACGACAATAAATACGGATGTAGACCCTTCTCATTGTGTACAAACACCCTACCTCCTGTCTTATTTAATACCTGTTTAAATGTAAAGATTACGCTCCGAATCGATTTTACAATATTTATAGAATAGATGGCAGGCGAGAGGGGGGGGGGGGGGGGGGCACATTATGGTACGTGGTCACCGCCGCAGGAAGGAAAAGTCAAGAAAAGTCATGTGTCATGTCAAGGAAGTCCGAATGAACTGCACGACGATGACGAGCAGTGCGATGGTATAAACCTGAAGTTGGCATCAAATTGGATAGTTCTTCACAACATTCCCCATTATATGTATAGGCGGTAAAATACGCATAGAAACGCAACATGTATTCGGATGCTGAGCGCTTCTAAACCACCTGTGAATGGGATTACCGACAATTCGGTCAGCACGTCGTTAGACGAAGTCAAAATGGTTCAGCTGGTATTTCGATGCACCGGCCCAGACGTGTGAGCACTACTCTATGTGGAGTCTAACTTGAACTTTATAAAGCGAGAAGCGTTACACCGAATGACACCGAAACGCGACTTGGCTCGAAATATCGACGCTAGGGAACCTAAAACTCTCGGAGAGCTTAAGAGGGATGTTCTGAAATCGAGGTGCTACGACAAATGGAGCTGTCTTACTGGTGAATGGTGGTGAGACTTGTGTTTTACTGAGGTTAGATTGAACCAAGTCGGGACTCGGTCTAAGGAGTTCACGATTTCGGACACAAGCTTTACGCAGGGATATTCGCACGGCCTTTGTACAAATCTTCCCCAGTACTGCTCGTTGATATGTAGAAGAAACAGAGTTGGAGAGAGCATAGAACCTTGCGCATTGAACAGAACTTGAAGAATGATTTTCATTTTATAAATATATGTAGATTATTTTGAATCTCAAATATGCGAACAGCATAATCCGTTAACGGCACTTTTTTATAGATATAAGGCGGCAGACGAGCATACAGTTCACCTGATGGTAAGTGGATACTGTAGCCCATGGACATCCGCCAACTTCAGTCAAGAATGACAAAAGTTGCCACGCCCCTGGATCCGCTGCTCACCTTTGCGGATTACGGAATGGATTGGGAAAATGGGGAGGGATAGGATGGGATGAGATTGGGCTCTGGCATATCTGACTCACTGCCGATACAGGTAAGTACATTGGGGAAATACGATAAACAAAATGCAGTACATTTCAAGATACGTTGTCTAAAAGGCGGAACAATCCTATATATCTTCTGTCTTGTAAAGGCCGATCTACTATATGTCAGTAAATGAAAGTTAAAATTGTATCAAATGTTCGTTAACAAACTCAGTCAAATATCGATTCCTTCAATATGTGAGTGAGACAGAACCAAAATGTTCAAACGTATGTACAGAAATAAGATTAAAAATTTATAAAAACAACATTTGCTGTGTGTGGTTCAATAGTTTTTTTTTTTTTATTTATTTATTTATTTTATTCTATTTTATCGGATAACACAGATCCATAGCAAGTGTTAGTATAATAAAATAATTAAAGAAAAAGACTTATAAAACTATGTTAGTGCTACGAATTAAAGTATATTAACTTAAAATGAATAAAGTGACCCTTCAGCTCCGATGTTAATCAAGTGTTATTTTAATTTATCAACATCCGAATGAAATGCATAGTAATAGGTGGGTCATAGTAATTTATTTGTCAGCACATGTAGCATACAACAACGCTTCATGTACTGACAGTCGAACTTGTTCGAAAACATTTCCAGGATACCGTTGGCGCTGGCCCGGACCCTGCGCATCAAGGATGCACAGCGTTTGCGCATGATCGCGTAAAAACAATCTACCCGCGCTTCGGCATTATCCCCGATGCGCTACAGAATCGGGGCAACCCCATCAGCATCCTGAATGCGTTGTTGTATTGCTCGCGGAGGGCGCTATACTGTCTTTGAGTGTAATTAACCCACAGGCTGCTCGTGTAAAAGGATGTACAAAAAGCTCTCAACAGAGTGATCTTGACTTCAGTGGAGCAACGAGCAAACCTGCGAGCTATCATGTTGGCTCTCACAGACAACGCCCTGCGTTCCCTTTCAATGTCTGCATTGTCCCCCAGGTCAGAGTGTCACATATTTGCTAGATATGTGCAGGGCTGCTGGGTTAATTGTTTAAATAAAAACTCGGTGTTACATTGCACGTGAGACATTTATTGGGAGAACCCATAGACTAAAATCACAACCATAGACAATCCTAAAGCACAGACTATAATTTATGCAACACTCCTCTCTTCTAATTTTTATTAAATTACTACAAATCAAGTCTCTGAACAGGCTTATGAGTACGTGCACTTCTACGCACTTCTGGCTGCACTAGAATAGGAGAATTAGCAATGTTACTTGGTATTTCTTTGTTAATTAACGGCTTATTTACTTCTAATTTCTCCGATTCTTTTTCTTGCTCCAATACACTTTCATTAGGTACACTATAGTTAGGCAAACACTGAGTAACATTCCTGGTGAGTATGCCTTTGTCAGTGTGCACATCATACATAACATTTCCTACTGGTTTTTCAATAACACCATCTAACCATTTTTGAGAGTTATCATATGATGCGATCAGTACTTTATCACCTGGCAAATATTGCTTTACAGGTTTCTTACAAAAAGTATTAAACTCTTCAGATGTCCATTGTGGACCATTATCAGTCACCATTTGTTCCGGTAGACCAAATCTAGCAAAAATACTACGTAGACATTTAATTGTACTGCTGGAGGTAATATTGTTCATTTTAACTACTTCTGGCCATTTTGAGTGTGCATCTACAATGATTAACCACATATGCCCTAAAAATGGACCAGCAAAATCAGCATGAATACGTTTCCATGGCTCCTCTGGCCACTCCCATCTATGTATAGGTTTGATAGGTGGTAAGTTCCTATTTTGGATACAACCTGCACAATTATTAGTTAATGTTTTTATATCATTTGTGATGTTTGGCCACCAAAAACAACTATTAGCTAAAGATAACATTTTATTAATACCCAAATGACCAGAATGCAGTTCAGTTAAAACTTTATCCTTTAAACTGTCAGGTATAACTACTCTATCCCTCCATAAAATGCAATCTTTAATTATATATAACTCAGTTTCTTTGCCTTTAAATTTACATAACTCTCTATTAATCAACTTTGGCCAGCCCTCTCTTAGGTAAGTACAAACCTTGCTTAAATTAGGGTCTTTCTGAGTATGTTTGGCAATTTCAGATAAAGTTACAGGTGGATTATCCAACACAATGCTGTTAATGTTGCCTTCCAGATTAATTTTATCCTCCTCATTACTATTTTTAATTGGTAACCTAGATGGAAAATCTGCTGCAGCATTATGTTGTGAAGTCCTGTACTTTATATCATAATTATAATTACATAAAATTAATGCCCACCTAGTCATTCTATCTGCATATATACTACCAGCTGTTTTATTTGGATTAAATATAGATATCAGTGGTTTATGGTCAGTAACTAATGTAAATGTTCTACCTTTTAAATACAAATCAAATTTCTTAACTGCCCATATAATGGCTAAGGCTTCTTTATCTATTTGTGAATATTTTACTTCTGCTTCATTGAGTGTTCTGCTTGCAAAAGCAATAGGGCGTTCAACAATATTATTACCTAACCTAATTTCATGAGCTAAACAAGCTCCTAACCCATACTTGGAAGCGTCACAGCTCAATACCACTGGTAGCTTTGGATTATAATGTATTAATACTTGCTCTGATACAATAGCTTTCTTGGCCCATTCATATGCTAGTTCTTGTTGCTTAGACCATACCCATTTTTCTGAATTCTTTAGTAATGTATATAAAGGTTTTAAATTTTCAGCAGCATTCTTTAGAAATTTATGATAAAAATTAATAGTGCCAAGGAAACTACGTAATTCTTTAATATTTTCAGGTTGTGGTGCTTCCAATATGGCCTTGATGTGCCCTGGTGTCTTGTGAATGCCTTCCTTATCAATCACATGCCCACAATACTCTAATTGTGGGGACATCAACACAGTTTTCTCTTTATTTACTTTAATATTTAAATTTTTAAGTTTTTGAAATATACACTCTAAAGTTTTTAAATGGCAATCCACATCACTACTTGCAACCAAAATATCGTCAATGAAACAATATACATTTGGCATATTAAAGTGTTCATCCATAAAATCTTGCCATTCCTGTGGAGAAGGTGACATACCGAACATCATGAACGTTGGTCTATACAACCCCCATGGTGTGGTAATTGTCATAAGCTTTTGTGCCTCCTCATCCATTCGCCTGTTCATATATGCCTTTCTTAAGTCAATTTTACTAAATACTGTTTTAACATTTTGATCATCTTTATTTAATTTTTCAAAAATGTCTTCAATGACAGGGATTGGATGATTTGGCACCTCCAAAAATGGATTTATTGTTACCTTGTAATCCCCACAAATTCTTATATTATGAGGTCCTTTAATGATGGTCACTATGGGTGTAGCCCATGTGCCTGTTTCTTTATTTGTCACTCTATACATTTTACCTTCGGTACATAACTTGTCAAGCTCCTTTTTAACTAAATTTTCTACAGCATAAGCTATTCTTCTTGGTTTAAATGCAATGGGTTTAATATTAGCTTCTTTTAATTTTAAAGTGCCTACAGTACCTTGAATTTCGCCTGGAACCCCTGAAAATATATCCCTATATTTTTCTACTAAATTGTTAAGTTTAATTTGTGAATCTTGGTGAATAATTAAATTGCACCGTTTCATACAAGTTTGCCAATCAATTTTCATAGCACTCAGCCAATCCCTACCTAACAATGGCTTTTTACCTTCTTTGACAATAATCAATGTTGCTAAGTATTTTTCATTTATAATTTTAATATTTACATTTGTCTTACCCAATACAGTGATATTGTTACCACCATATCCTGATAGCTTTAGGTTACATGGAAATAATTTTAAATTAGGAAAGGATGCTATGAACATAGATTCAGGCATTAACGTGACATCTGATCCACAATCAATTTCAAATGATATATTTACATTATTAATTTTTAAAGTTATATACCAAGGACTTGGACGCTTCTCATCTATTGATACCACTTTGTTAATATTTAATTGACTCTCTGTTTTCTGAAATAAACTAGACAAATCATAACTATCACCCACAGATTCACTATTCAATTGTACTTCACTAACTTGCATAACAGAAAATTCTTCATCATTTGTAATTTCATGGACCCTCTTGGGTTTGAAAGTTTTGTTACTGTTTGCTTTGCAAACACTTGCCATATGCCCCTTCTTGTGGCATTTAAAACATTCTTCCTCTTTAAATTTGCATTGGGGTTTTACATGCCCCATCTTCCCGCAGCAATGACATTTAATGTTCACCTGTTTTTTACTTATTTTGTGTATGTCTGAGCTTTCTTGCCCAGAACTGCCAGCAGTTATTAATTTTGCTCCCTTCTCCGCCAGCTCCATGCTCATTGCTATCTTCACGGCTTTTGCCAACGTTAAATTTTCTTCACCAAATAATCTTTTAACTATGCTTTCACTCTTTAATCCATGAACGAATTTATCTCTTAGACATCTTTCTAAATGTGTGTTAAAGTTGCACGTCTGTGCCATTTTCTTTAATGCCGCCACAAACTCAGAGATTGACTCGTTTGCCAACTGTTCACGTTTCATAAACTTATATGTTTCCGCGATTTCTGATTGCTGTGGCTCCAAGTGTTTTTCAACAAGTTCCACTAATTCAGTATACGTTTTATCCTGTGGTGTTTCCGGAAAACAGAGTTCTGATAGCAACGTGACCATGTCAAAACCTATAAACGAGATTAAATATTGTGACCACTTCGTTTCATCCACCTCGTGGATCTTCATTTTGTTTTCAAACACCTGTTTGTACACCTTAAATGTGCATTTTGCAGCTGAAAACTCAGGCAGTGAGAGCCCAGCAGCCGCCATTTTGTAAAATTTCGTCCGACGTAACAAGACGAAATTATTCTACTATATTTCTTGTAGTTTACGGACGTAACACGTAAAACTTTCACTGATTTCTTTTTATCCTCGTCGCCACTGTCACATATTTGCTAGATATGTGCAGGGCTGCTGGGTTAATTGTTTAAATAAAAACTCGGTGTTACATTGCACGTGAGACATTTATTGGGAGAACCCATAGACTAAAATCACAACCATAGACAATCCTAAAGCACAGACTATAATTTATGCAACACAGAGGTTACCAAATGTCCGAGATACTTAAATTGTTCTACTCTCTTTAGTGGGGTTCATACATTCACTTTTGCTTTCGTTATATTTCAATCCATGACTAGCAGCATATTTTTCACAGATGCCTAGCAATTTACTAAGGCCACAGACAGAAGCACTCAGTAGCACCATGTCGTACGCGTAGGTAATATTATTCACACACACATTGTCAATATGACGGCCGACACGAGCACTGCTGAGCTCCTCTATAAGTGCGTTTACGTACAAGTTGAAGAGCTTAGGTGAGGTCAAACCCCCCTGTCTCTCCCCACACTCCAACCCATACGGCTCAGAAAACGCACTCGACCATTTCACGACATTGACCTGGCTCCTATACCAGTATTTAAAAATATTATTCAATTCTGTTGGCCACTTGATACTTTCCAGTTTCTGCCACAAGATGTCAACTCATAACAAACCAGGTCAACACACAGTCACCACAGTTTTCGTCATTTCGGAAGGCAAGTACGAATGCCCTATAGGTACACAGGGCGTAGAACATGGCTAACGTTCTTGGTAGGTGAGGGCCGGCATGTCGAAGGTGCTCGACGCTGAGACCGTCAAACCCAGGAGACTTGCCTCCTGACATGGAGTCCACAGCCTTTTTAACATCTTTAGCTGTAAATCTAGTAGACAACTCCTGACCCCA
Source organism: Sesia apiformis (assembly GCA_914767545.1). Classification (NCBI taxonomy): domain Eukaryota; kingdom Metazoa; phylum Arthropoda; class Insecta; order Lepidoptera; family Sesiidae; genus Sesia; species Sesia apiformis. The sequence goes on from OU611968.1 coordinate 7,778,455, forward strand.
CGACCCAGCATCACACACTGACTGAGATGGCCCCAATGGTGATTTTACGGCAAAGTGATCCTTAAACAAATCTGCTATAAATTTAGGATCACCGATACCCTCTACGCTCACAGGGAGACTGGGTTTACTGCTTAACTTATTTGTGGACTTCCAAAAGTTACGGAAATCATGTTTCGAGTGGTGCGACGCGATAATGTCCATTTTCAACTGATCTTCATGTCCAAATGCCAGTTATGCCAGTGTCCAAATGGATTATAAAAAAGGATTGAAACAAGACGTCATTCGTAAACGTCAAAACGTCAACGCTTTACCATTACTCATTTACTTCTATATATATTGCTGTTTATTTCGATTTTCGGTTAACAACCGTCATTTTTCTTTGTTTTTAACGGTAAAACACATGTAAGTAATTTATTACTAGTTAACTTCTTTATTATAACTTTTATTTAAACCAGATGGGTGTTTGGTAAATGTATAGCCATTTATGGAAATGATTGGTTTCGGTGACATAGTCGTGTGTCCTAGATATTTTTACGTTTAATAAAAGTGAATGATTAATCTCTGAGTCACTCGGTTCATACACAATATCCATATTCTCGCTGCTAACGAACATGGTGACGAAAAAAACTGACAAACTGTCTTCATTAGCTTTATTTATAAACTTGAAGTAAACTAATTAAAAGCTAATCATTCTTTAATGTTAGTCCACGGGTAGCTGTCTTTCTGTGCATACAAGGAAAGTATCTCTGCGTAACTTAATTTTTCTTTATTCCTTGAACATTTTGGGTAAGTAATCTACTATGAATCTAATTTCAATATTAACTTTACACAAATGATTGTATATTTTTCCTTTTACCTCATGAATGTTGAACAACATGAGACTAATTTGACTATTTAAATCACATTCAGAATAATTTATTTATTCATGGATCACAGATGTGACAAGTGTCCTCACTATTATAAAGGAAACGACTACTAGGCTGTCAATATTATATTCCAATAAGTTTCTATTTCTATTGTATGGGTATATTGTATATATTTCTATTGTATATATATATATATATATATAACTTTTATTTATAATAATATTTCAGATCAGTGTCCATAGAAAATTTTGTATAAAGAATAATAATCTTAAAATAACATCATATAGGATAGGTTATTTATTTGTGTATAATATAAATTGTAATTATAATTATTATAAATGTAAATAAAACAGAATTCAAAAAGTTATATGTTCATATAAATCACTTTCTAACTGGAAAACCAGTAAGGCAGTTATGTATTTAAGGGAACTCTTGGAACTTACACCAGATAAAATTATTTTTCTTCTTACACTTTCTTGGAATAAAAATATAATTAAAAAATGAATACAAAAATGTGTTTCAATTTTTTTGTTTTTACAAACATTGTATACAGAAAAATGCATTTTGTATTTTGTAGTTTCTTTCTTTTAGAAACCTTTTAGGAAAAGAACCTTGTCTGTTTGGAATCTCAAAACCATATTATTTGTGTTTGTTTAATAGAACAAACTTAAAATTTTCACATTTTTCTCACATGTATTTATTACAAGGGTTTTAATGCGTGTGTTAAAATTTTCTATTTTACACAAAATTCTGCCCAACTAATTCATGCCTGTCATGAGTTGACTGAAGCGGTGGGTGTCCACAACAAGAGCTAGAACTAGATTTATTTCAACTACCCACATTTGTTCTTCATAATCTGAAAAGTTGTGGCATAATAGCATCAGATGAATAATCTTGAGGTTTGAATTTATTAATCACTGATTTCATGTCAAAGACTATTTGTATCCATCTTCTTGGTTTAATATTTTATGTTTCTTAAATACGATTGCTTTGCATACAATTTTAGAGTAGTTACTGTCAGTGAAGAAGACTTTTGTACTATAGAGTTCTCCATTGAATAGAATAAAAAAGTGAACATTCCCACTTAAGACTCATGTAATGAATGAATACTTGATATGAAATTGTGTATATTTGCCTGTTGTCAGGAACTTGAGGAATCACAATGACTTTCATAACATTTTTCTTTCAGATTGCAATAATGTCTTCCCGCAAGACCGCAGGCCGCCGTGGAACCAACAAGAAGCGTGCCCAGCGTGCCACCTCCAATGTGTTTGCAATGTTTGACCAGGCCCAGATTGCCGAGTTCAAAGAGGCTTTCAACATGATTGATCAGAACCGGGATGGTTTTGTTGACAAAGATGATTTGCATGACATGCTGGCTTCTCTAGGTAAATAGCTTTTACTACCACTTTATGTAGAGTTGTATGAATTTTAATAACACTACACAACAAAAACAATACTTTTTTTTCCCTCAGAGATCTGATTGTGATTCAGAATCACCATTCTACACAGAACTTAGAGAACAGTAAATAAAACATCTTAAAACATCTCAGTCACGTATAGCTTTTAAGAGATAATTATTTTAATTTTCACAGATTTTCTAGCTATTTTAAAGTAAATAAATTATTTAGAAGTAAAAAATGAACTTTTTTTGGTTCTTTTGGCCTGCCTTTTGTAACCAGAAGATGGTGTCTCCCTAATCAAAAACCAGCAGTAGTCTGCAAGCATTGCATCTCTGTTGATTTCCCATTGAATCAGTTCGTCAAATTCTTGTGGCACGAAACAGCACATATGTGGCACCCAATATTTGTCTTGGTTGCCAACGTCCAAACCAAAGTATGCACGATAATACTTCGTAATCAAATCTGTAATACGTTTTTTTTGACATTTTGGCAAATATAAACTGCAAATAAAACAAAATAAATCTGTAGAATTAACACAAAAGCGAGACATGGTGAAAGAACTAAATGTATACTAACAACACAACATGTTACTGTGGTCTAAGAAAAATTTAAAGCTCATTAAAAAAAGTGATTTTTTTAATAACATAAATTTCGCTTTTCTATATGTGATGAAAATAAATGGTTATTTCTCTGGTATTAGGGACATGATTATCTACGAAATACGCTATGAATTTTTCCCGGAAAATTTTGAGTGTTGCCTAGAGTAATCGATGTATTGTTTGATTTCAATTCTAAGAGCAGGTTTCCACTAAGTCGAATTGACACATATTGGGAGGATAAGTGTTGGATGCCTTATGCAGGATGGTTTCATATTGAAGGATGACAGTTTCTTGTGCACTGTGCTAGTGTGAATAGGACTCTCTGATAGCCCAATAACGATTAATGTGTCAGCCCAACATAATGGGAATGCTCTCTAAATAGTTTTTGTTTTGCTGCCAAATAGCAATAGAAATTGTCTGAAATCCTATTAAAAATTAGATTTTGCAAAATATGATGTCCACAGAAAACTCATCGCAGTTACAATTCATGATGATTTTTTTAATATTTGTCAGGTAAGAACACTACAGAAGATTACTTGGAAGCTATGATGAATGAGGCACCCGGGCCCATTAATTTCACCATGTTCCTCACACTGTTTGGTGAGCGCCTCCAGGGCACTGACCCTGAGGATGTGATCAAGAATGCTTTTGGGTTAGTAGTGTTAAAATAATTTTGAGATCTGCTAAAATAAATATTGAAACTTAATTAATGAATTTATAGGTATCATTTAACAACTATAAAGAGATACCTATTTTTTTTTAATAAGTGCACATAATACTATTCCCTCCATGCCTATGGTTCACCTTTTTAGTCCACGGCCACGGGTGGATCATGGCCAACCTTTTAAAATTTAAGAGATTTTTTTTAAATGTCCGTAATGTCTGTTCCTGGAAAGTTTATGAAAAAAATAATCTCATGATTTCCAACTTAATGATATTCTATGCAAAAATGTAAAAATTGCATTATTGCATTGCATTTGCATTTGCATTGACTTTATTTGCATAATGAACTGTTGCAAGGTCTGACTACATAAATTATCAAGTCTAAATTCAGCATCTTTTACAAGATTTTAAGAACATCAAATTGATGAGTCAGTCTATTATAATATAAAAAAAAATCTCCAGATGCTTTGATGAAGAGAACATGGGCGTGATTCACGAGGAGCGCTTACGAGAGCTCCTCACCACGATGGGTGACCGTTTCACCGACGACGATGTTGATGAAATGCTCAGAGAAGCCCCCATCCGTGACGGACTGTTTGACTATGTGGAGTTCACACGCATCCTCAAGCATGGAGCCAAGGATAAGGATGAGCAGTAAGCTGTTCATAGACAGGTTGGAACACTTCTATAATGTTTCCTCAACCACATGTTGGTTCCGATACACCAATTTGATTATACATTTTACATTATCATTTTAATTGTCTTTCTATAATGCTAAAGTCTATCTATACATATAAAGAAAAATTCATCAACGCCTAGCCAATGATGTACATATAACATACAATCAAAGTGACTTTTAAATGAAATAGCGTTCTAAACATCAATATTATGTTAATTCTTTAACATCGCGTGGTTTTGCGTCAGAATACAAATAACGAAGTACTCTACTAATTAATGCCAGTTGGCCACCTTTAGCATTCTGCAGTCATTTCAACATGATTGAATAAAAAAAGAAACAAAGATCCAAACATACTTACAGAGTTCTTTAAATTACGTTGTAACCACTCTATGTTATATATGTTTGTCTCTCAGCGTTCGGTCACGGTCTTAAATCGGTGTTATTTAATTAGTAATACTGAAACATTCGTAAAAAAGTGAACAATTTAAAATGATTTTACAGTAGAAATGTGCTATCAGCTTTATTCATATATCTGCATATTGTTTAATCATTTTATACATCTTATAAACAAATAAATAATATATTATTCTATAAAAGTAGTGACTTGAATACACCTTTTTTGATAGCAAAAAAATTAAAAAGGGTTAAATATTTTTGAGTGATTAGAATATAGATTTATCAATTTACCAACCTGTCAATTTATGCTTTGTATTATTTAGATTTTATATTATATTCGCCAAACTAATCAATGGGTATAAACTTTAAAAGTAAGTAACAATTAGTATGGACTTTATTAGTTTCAAGTCACTCGGGTGCTAAAAAGCGTACTTAGGCATTGAGTTGAGTGTGACCACTCTGGGTGAAAACTGATTGTGATTGTTTCCAATCAATATTTTTTTTAGAATATATAATAACAATGTCATGCATTTGTCTAAAAATTGTAATTCCACTTTATGGACCATCTGTAATGTAAGATTTTATACTAACTAACACATGCATTTGATTTCATGAAAGTGTTTATAAAACCCTCATCTCAAAGTTCATTTTGTTATAAAGATTAGTATTATGATCATTTCTAGAATTAGTAGACGATTTTACTTAATGTATTTTAAGAGGGTAACTGACAATTCTTAATGCAAATATAAATTCAATAGATTTCTGAAGAATATGCATCTGAAATTCTGTCTTTTATCTTTATGATGTTATCATATACCCTTCCATGATATGAAATCTTAATTTAAGTTGATATTTACTAAAATTTTAATCTAACATAATATTTGCATATAAGTTATGTAATCGTGTATGTATTTATGAATAAATTTCGTTTATTTCCGACAACTGTTTTATTTAAAGTTCAATTTATTTTTAAATATTAGCTCCTCTACATATTTTGCTAATAATAAACTGATCATTAATTAACCAAAATAGTGTAACGAATGACGCACCAACATTTAGTGGCGACTTAGGTTAAATATATTCTTAGGCTATTTTATACAACAAATGAGCGTCTTGTGTTTTTCAAGAATTTTATTGATCTTTACAGTACATATAAAATATAATCGTATAGACATTGTAAAATAATACTATGGTAGGTGGAATTAAAAGTTATGTTACCGGTTTTTGAAAGAAACAAGTAAACGGTACAATAAACGGTGAGCTTATGCGCGATAAAATACTATTTATCATATCATATTTGGTGGTAAGATTTTATTGAGTTAAACAATCTTATATCTACTACAAATTTATGTACCCAGAAATTAATCGCATACTGAAGGTTTTCCTTCATTAAGGAGAACGGCCCATTCCAGAACGTCATATAACCGCATGTGTGGATTTTCGTTTTTCACTAAAAACAAACGAACATTTTATTGAAATACGACATTTGACTTTAAACCTCTGATCAACCAAAATATATTTATTTCAATAAACTAACATTTAGGTCGGTAAGGATAGATGGAATAGCCCTTCATATACATGGTGTCATTTCCGTCCATGATAAAAGAATTATATTACCCGAGCTGTTGTTATTGCATATTTAGAATTTTTAACTACCGCCATTTTTTTTAACGTATATCTGTTACAAGTGTAACAGATATATTCTCAAAAACTGAAATCATAGATTTTGTTATGATTCTGAGTTAATTGGCATATTTTCTTATTTTTGTCATTTTTTTTTTGCATATTTATTAAACAACGGCGACAAAAGTATGAGTATATCATTTTCTGTTTACAAAAAAAGTATAATTTTATTTAAATTGACGTATTTATGTATAAAACCCATGGTTTCAGTTTTTACGTTACCAACAAGCAATTGGTGCAGTAGTTTTTGTGTCATAGAAAACCAAATGAAACATCGTTAATAGTTCTGAATTGACGAAACTCTAAAATGTTTTCATTTACGCTCGTTCTATGATAATGAAATAAGTGAGCAACTGTTTACCTTGTACTCTGACATATTGTTTCTCTGGCCGATCATGAATTTTCAACGTAGGACGCCCGAGTTGAAAATGTGCGGTTGACGGTATAATTTTTTGAAGCTCCTGTAATATTATTTGAGAAATAAATGAACAGAAAAAAATACTCAATGAGCAACAAATGGATGGTAGCTAATACTTCAGTTATTAAAAATAGGTGGTTTTATTGATCATAATTTGTTGCTCTTTTGATAATTTTCTGTTTCTCGTTTAAACAGAAGCCATATTATTTAACATTTTACCAATAAGGATGTATTTATTATACTATATTTATTATCGACTAGCTGTGCCCGGCATGCGTTGCATGCCCGTCAATTTTTTTCACATAATATCCATGTCTATGTCCATCTGGAATAATGTAACTTTCAAATGGTAAAAGAATTTTTGAAATCAAATTACTAGTTTCAGAGATTACCTCCTACATCCAAACTTACAAACTTTACCTCTTTATAATATTAGTATAGATATAGTTGATAGATATAGATACCTATATATTGAACATCATTTTTCTCTATCCCAAGGTTGGCTGGTATTTATCATTTGTGCACATGTAATAACTATGAACACCTAGCCTTGTCGTTACTTGACATCCACTAATATCTCACATTTGCTTTACCTTTTGTTGTCTCGGTAAACTCTCGATCCCCCCTTAAATAATATGGCTATAGGAAACCGTAACATCGAGTCAATCGAGTCATTCCTCGTGGTCCCCACCCCATTGTCCACGTAGGTGCACCACGAGGAATTCCTTAATTTACTATAAGCAATAATAGACGAACAACAACATTACTGCTTGTTGACTTATAACTTGTGCGAATCTGTTTTATGTTCCCTATATCTCTTCTAGAGGCTATTTGTCCAGTCTGTTTTTTGAAGAATGGAAAATCAAGAGTTAGTGACTTCTCGTTGCAATTTCATATCTATTTGTAGATATGGAAATATAACAAAAAAACAGAAATATTCTCCTTTATTAGGATTGGTATTATAAAGAAAAAACGTTTATTTCTTAGTAATCTTAAAAACTGCTAAACCAAATCTGATGAAACTTTCATAGTATAAAGTTGAGTCTACACTAATCTTACGTCAACGCGGTAAAGCCGCGAGTATAGCCTAGTCTTTTATAAAAGAGCAATGTTACTTGGTTCCAAATATTCTTCCTAATGATTTTCTGTTCAGTGCGGTCAGACCTCGCAGCTTTAGGATTGTAATCAGGTGGATGATATAACATATCATAAGCACACAGAGGAGCATGCTTCGGCTGCCATTTAGTGTTGAAATAAGTCTCTTTCGATATCGGAATTATCATTTGAGTCATTTTAGAATCTTCCAAGACCATCGTTGAATAAATTATAGAACTTAATTTTGGAATATTATAACATAATTCAAAATAATTTTAAATATAAAATCATTAAAAAATTTGGGTTGATTTTTTAGTTATGTCAATAATGACACTGACTTTTAAGTTATTTATGAACCTTATCAATGACGATAAAGTATAGAACAGAAATCTAAAGGACTTTGTGGTATGGAGCTGTCATATGTTCATTTAGACGTGTTGCATATTTGGTAATTTTAAAAATTTAGTCACCAACCCGAACTAAAAAAATATGTTTCATACAATCATACAATTATACAAATTTCATACAATTTATTAAAGAGCCTAATATTATATTCCTGTTCGATGCGACAAAAAGGGTTCTGAATTGTGGGATCCGATGAGCTGATAGGTGATTAAAGCAGCTCACCGCATCTGTGCCTCTCGCACCCTTCTAATATATGCAATTACTGGAATTGCAAAATCAAATGCACTTTGCATCAAGCGCACGTACCCGGGTGCTTCTCTTCGACTCGCGATTCCGCGTTACCCTCGCAAAGCAACGCCCTAAGACTAGAGGCGCGTATAGACCATCACGAGGTATGCGCCGCGAATGGTTCGCCACATATGCTTCAGGCTGTGTGGACGTGGATGCTCATTGTGATCATTCGCCGCATACGCACGTTGCGAGCAGATTCTACTAATTCGTACGATGCGAGCAGTGTGGTTGTTTGCGTGCTCACCCTGAGCATATGCCGTTCGGACGAATGCATTTTTGTACGTCGCATGCCTCAGGCTGAGGCATGTGTGGCGAACCATTCGCGGCGCATGCCTCGTGATGTCTATACGCGCCTTAGAGTCAAATCTAGCGAAAAGTTCGCGCGAGGAATATCACGAGCCGATTTCCGCTCCAACCGCCACTCAACAAATCTGAGCAGAGCACGCGAAAATTTCCCCTCAGTACAACACAAAATAACCATAACAAATACACTACCGTCGACGAGCGGAATTCATCGATATTGTGTCACCTTTCTATAACAATGTCGTCAAATTTCCGCGTCACCGTGGCAACATCACGGACGCACGGAATGACGCGCGCGGACGACGTTTTGTTCGCCAAGATATGTTGCTTGTAGTATATTTCAACATGCCACGATGGAGCGAAATTCCGCCGCAAATTTCTCGCTAGATTTGTCCCTAGCCTAAATCGAGGTCCGTTCCTTCCGCCGGTTAGCCGGTGTGGAGGTTCTTAGGCTTGTCGCACCACACACTTTTTTCTAGCTGAGCCACTTCTGCGCTTACCCTATACTAAACATGTCCGGTGACTCTTGAAAGACTACTAAGACCGCAAGAATTTAGCCATTCCGAAAAAAATCACCGAATCACATGTTTTTCTATATAGATAGCCGTGCCCGCGTTTCGGTGTTTTGAGGTCTGTTTTGTTACCAAATTCCATGCTTTCCCGTCATTTCTTCTTTAGGTAACGATAATGGTAAAGATTGATTTTGATATATTTATAATCGTTGCGCTAGCCAAACCTGATAGGTATATTTTTGTTATTTTTCGTTTTTCAGTAGATGTCGCCAGTTTTTAAAGCAGAAACAGTGGAACGGGCCAAGGATTTCAACTCACGACCTCTCGAATAAGAATCGAGGATATTTATATCCCTATGTTCTCACCAATTCCTAGTAAAGTTACTAATTACAATATTATAAAATGTCGATTATAAATTTTGTACCTCGTAGCTATATCGACTTTCACCAGGGCCGTCTTTACCAGGGGGTGCAAGGGGTGCGGTGCACCCCGGGCGCCCACCTTTTAAAGGTAATGAAAAAATATAACGCTATAGTAAACAATTACACAATAGGATATTTGACTGTCATAGGATACACAATAGGATATTTGACTGTCATAGGATACACAATAGGATATTTGACTGTCATAGGATACACAATAGGATGTTTGACTGTCTTAGGATACACTCCCGCACCCCGGCGCAGAATAGACTTAAGACGGCCCTGACTTTCACAATGGTGAGTGAGGACCGAGTTTGCGTTCGAGATCTCGATCACTTTAGGAACGCCATCTAAAAGTGTGAACGATGATGCCAAATATGACTGCAGGTGGTAAATAAATATGTATTTATATCTTGTTTAAATATCCGGTTCCTGCGACCTAGCCGTTTCACCGTTATGAGCTGCAGGCAAAGATTTTGCTCGATATTTTAATTTGTAATAGATTTTTGGACCAATAATTATTATTTGAGTTTTTCCTGTTGAAATGGGCTATTTCAAATCATAACATTCAAAACATTACTTAAATATGTAATTTGTCTATGAAAAAATATCTTATAAATTACATAGATAAAGTGTCATTTTGTTGTAATACCTACAAGTGTAATACTGGTGTCGGTGATTTTGTTTGTCAATGGAGTGTCAAAGTACTCTTATTTGATACGCCTATTATATTTATTTACTCATGGTTTTGACGAATATAGCCTTAAAATTTGCGATATGGATATCAAAACCGATTCTGTATTATCATCAGGTTCGCAGTAATTTTTTTGATGATTGTTAGTTTCTTATTGTTGTGTCAAAATTAGATAATATTTTTTTTGTATTTTTTTAGAATCATTCAAATATTTAACCCCATTATCTAAAAGCTTCAATAAACGTAGTTACATACAAGGAGATTACAATAAAGGTTTTAAACTTCATCAAAAAGCTTTTATGAAAGTAACGGAACGAAACAAAGCTGTAAAGGTCGCGTCTTCCAGGTCACTAATTCTGGAAAAAACTACGGAAAGGGAGGTAACTATATCGACAAATTGCTATTCAATTGGCGTAAAAGCCTTATGGCTACTTTTCAGCAGACGCAAAAAAAGAACCCTACTATTTTTAATGCTATATTAACCTACTTTTTTGTTTTTATAGCTATTAAAAAATTGTCTAGACGAATAATGCTTGTTTTTCTGTTTAACAATCTAAACACCAAAATCCATTATGTGTAGTAATATAAAAAAATAATGTGTATACATAACTAATTTTTATTAAAATGGCTTTTACGGTAATTGAGTCGCAAGGTCGCAATAATAAAATAATTTATCCTCTTTATTATGTAATAGATGCACTTATCTTTTACATATTTATTTCTATAGATTTTTCAGAGATATTCCATAATAAGTTTCACTAGTCAGCTGTATCCTAAACGAAAGTTACCTGAAACTATTTTGCAAAATATTCTAAAGAATAAGAATAAACCACTTATAAAAGTAACCATAATATCGGATAAAGCAAAGACGCAGAATTCAAATCGTTTCAGAAAACTTAAGCAAAGAAACACGGTCAAGAAACTCCGTAGCACTTTATCAAATCAAGAAAACTTTATCCAATCCAAAAACGTTTATCTAGTAGTGGCTGCGGGGGAAAAGGAGAAATTTTACAAAATCAAAACCACGCGAAGTGCCAAACTAGCTGATGATCGACCTCAAAAGTTTATAAGGCATGAGGACACTTCTTCAAAACAAGTCGCCAACTACAAGCAATTAATTGAATCTTTAAATATGGACAAAAAGAAAGGTAAAAAGAAGAAACATGAAAATAAAGGACCGACTTCTGTGATTAACGAAGTGCTAGGAGTCAATGAATTTATAGCACAAGAATGCATTTGTACGTATACAAATAAGGATAAACAACAGGAGGAGAAATGTTCTAAGAAAAATCGAGTGAGAATCACAGGTCGTTTGGGTCTCACTGAAGATGATCAGTATGTTCTCAACTGCTCCGCAGCTATTGATGACAACCCAAGTACGTAAATGTACCAAATTTTACAAAAGAATAAGCAATTAAAAATATTTGATTAAATTTTTATATCCTGTTACAGTTTCGACAAACTTCATTCAAACCGAGCAAATGTCGCCACTTATCACAGTTCCTGATGTGAATACACAAAGGTAATAATGCACTCCTAATAATGAAGTTGTTTCTCTGTTTGCCTGAGAATTTAACTGTCATTCATTCCTTCATAAACATTAATTAAAAGTTGTTTTTGTAAATCGGCCTATTGTAGGTATTTTGCACTATATTTTTGAAAGAAAAGGAGACAGATGAACTTGCAGTTCGGTGTGGTAACTATCACCGTCCATGGATATCTGTAACACCTGCCGATTCTTGTAAAGCCCCATTAAAAGCCTTTTTAAAGACCCCATCTTGTAGCGTAACGAAAAGACCTCCAGGGAAGTTTTTTCTATAATATACAAAGTCGCGATAGAAATTGTCGAGGAAGTGCTACGTCAATTCACTTCAATAAATGAACAAAATAATTTCCCATTTATTCCCATTTATGTCCCATTTAGGTGGCCAGTATTTATTCGACAAGTAAAATAATTTTAATATTATTTTAGAAATGAAGCGTCAAATATTATTAGGTGTAGATCTTATCAACAAGACTCTGGTATTCAGGCTGACATTCAGAAAAGTAAAGTATACAGGTAATGCAACTGAATTTAAATTACTTGTTAAAGCAGTTGTTACTTTTAAAGTAAAGAGTTAAATTAAATTTACATAAAAATTTATATTAAATTAAATTTATACACGTTAGACGTTTCAAATAATAAGCGGTTACATCAAATAAAATACAAGTACCTACGTAATAAATTTCTTGATTACAGAATGGTATCTGACGGCACGCAAGTAAATTTCACTTTAGATTTTAATGATAAAAATCAAAGAGACGTTACTCAGAAAGATGAAATTATTCAATGTAACCGTACCAAGAAAATTGGTAGTTCAACATACATATCTGAGAATGAGAGTGATAAATCTCTAAAAAAGTGTCAAAGTCCTTTAGTTATAATATCTGTCTACCCACAAAAAGAATTATTGGAAACAGATAAAAGTAATAATAACAAATATAAAGACCAATTTCAACGCAACGCCAAAGGAATCGATACGCGAAATGAAAAAACGGTAAAGATTGATACGGCTGTAATCAAGACCAGTCGAACTAGTCGTTCTCCTTCACCGGTGAAAATAACTACACGTCATAAAATTTCTGAAAGGCACAATGAAGTAAAAGTATTCCATACAAATTCTAAAAGTTCAAGAGGTAGTCCCAATCGATCAGTGGCTGTCGTGAATAAACCTGTTCACAAGGATAAAAATCAAGAAAAAACTTTTAAAAAATTGGCAAAATTCCCTACAATTGAAAGAAAGAAAAATTTGCCGAAGACGCAAAAAAATGCAAATTCAATAGATACAAATTGTTTACAAACAAAAGGGACCAACACGGATCATCAGCTTACAAAAAAGGCTTTGATTGATAATTACACAAAAGTATTAACTGAGAATATGAAGCATAACAATTCTAAAGGTTATGATGTTACAAAAAATAAGTCTGCCAAAAGTAATGTATCTCAAGTAAAAGTTAACATAGATGCTGAAAATGAATATTATGATTTATTATACCGTCAAAGTAAGCTAGCAACTGATTTCTCCGTCAGGAGAACAGTAAAAGAGTCGAAGACTCGAGAGTGGGGACAAGAACACTTGGCAAGAGGACAAACATTAAAAAAAGATAGTGTTGATTCAGCTTCCATGGAAAACTTTTTATTATTGCCAGATAATCAACAATGTAGACAAGATTCCATCTCACAAACATTACTATATACCACTGTTAGTATACACCTTTGACGTTTAATAAACTCAGCTAGGTTTCCACAGAAACTAACGTCCAAATAAATAGATAATTAATAGACGACGTTCTGTCTCAGGCTAGATCGAGTGGTTCGATATTAACTTCTATCTAGACTACATAAGATGTTATAAAATACGATTCTAATTCTAAGACCTAGAAACTTCTATTTATCTGGCCCTAAGAAAAGTTCCTTTATCGCGCCATTCCGTAACATCGACAATTTACGTCTGATTTTGTTGCCATCGTGTACATAGGTACGTGAAAATCTTTTGAAAAAAGTATCGGTAGGTACGAGAAGCGTTTATGTAATGAATGATATACTTGAATACACCGCTCTCACTTAGGAAGAATCATTTTAAAGTAGGTATTCCACTTTAATTTCGGAATTATTTAAAAAGCGGAAGATGAATTATACATTTATTTTTCGATTTCCCCAAGACTAAGACTTTAAAATTGATTGTGTACAAAAGAAATGAAGTTAAGTTCAATTGAAACTATCTTCGACGTGTTTTCATTTAGATATCCAATAATAATTACGTAATATTTTTTTAATGAGCAGAAAGAAGAAAATAAAGAAACACAGGAAAAAACAAAAAAACCGTTCATTAACATTCGAGATAGCTTGGAGATTACTTGCAGGTATTTTTTTTTTAAAACTACATCTTATGATTTTATATAAGGCCAAACGTCAATTGCATTTTACTGACACAGTATTTATAATACAATACCCAATATGGAACTAATGCCAGTAATGATTATATTTTTTCATTTTATTATACATGAATTTTCAGGAACGAAGAGAAATTTAACATAAAAACTCAAACAAATCAGGGTAGTGGCACATACAATAAAATTGATTTCACGGGTAGGTGTATCTTCTAAGTGATTCCTCGTTCTCATTGTGTATGAGGATATTGAAACATGATTGTTTCATATAAAATGAATATTTCAGCTCCTATCAAGCATTATAAAGGTGATGATTGTTGCCTTACCAATCCTTTGCAAAGAAATAAAGAAATCAGGTCATTGCTCGGTATTAGTAGAAACCTGCCTGGAACGTCGTTTCCTATCACTACAAAGGTTTGAAAATTGTATTATAATTAGGCAATACTATGGTAAATAACGCTGGATTGAGAATTTTCATTTTAACCGTCACTATCAGATAACATTTTATTTATTTTTTCTTATTTTTTTTAATTAGGATTACTACAACGACGAAGTATCTCTGCATCGAAATATAATAAATTTCACATGGATACATCCGAAATGGTTATTTTTTGCATTTTACTTTTAGTTTAATATTTAGTAAAATACGAGTATTACATTTGCGTGTATTCTAAAAAAATATTTTCCTTTCAGCAAACGAAACCTTAGAAGAAATAATGTGCATTGTTATGAATTACCATATTGTGAACAGTGTAAAAGCACAGAAAAACAATCAAAATTAAATAGTGACGAACCTGTTGTGAAAAATATATCCGTTCAGTACGATATGCCACTAACCAATGGGATTTGTCTCTCCCAGCAGTTTATCCTTAATCGCAAGGTTGAGGTATTTTTACAAACCGCACAATATACGAAACCACGGCCTATTGTTCTGTCCCGAAAACAGTACATCACAGTTAAAAAGGCGATACAAACCACATTCTCTAAGAATAATTTGGGCAAGAGCAGGCATTTGATAACGTCCTCTAAGAAAAGCTGCGTAGTTCCTATAGGAGGAGTTAGACCAAAGAAAAGGGAAGAGATTATTCTTCATTATAACAAAGAAACACAAACTGAGGTATATAGCCGAATCAATAATGAACGATTTAAAAAATCTAGAGGTACAGGGCCAGGTGTAAACAACCAAATCAATAGAAGCGAAGAAAGAATAAAAATTGATCAAAGATTACCAAACGGGGAACATGTGAGTAATACACCACAAAAGGAACCTCGCGAGAGACATCATGATAGGAAAGATCGTTCTAAAGAAAGTACGAAGGCTTCTGCAAGACGGGCAGTTTCATCCTTAGAGATTCGCTGTGCAAGCGTTGCGTATACGAGTATGAAACACGTAACATTATCCTCGTCACATGTGGGACAACAAAACCTGACAATACCACATTCCACATTCCCACATTCCCGAGACAGTAACTCAAAACAGTGTTGTATGTCGATTCGTACCATTTACAAAGGTAATTAATTATGATCCCTTATATGAGTTTTTATATAGGCTTGCTTGTACGGCGTTTATCGGCGCACCCGTCGAGTATTTACGACTATCTTCGTGAGTCATATTTCGTCAGTAGTTCCCAAAATTTGTCTCCATTTCTAATATATGACATTCTCAATGGCGTCATCGTGCGGCAAATGTGGTACTTATCAGATGGTGCGCATTGTAGTTTGTGCCCGGGTACTCCACTGTCAGTGCGCAGGAATCACGGAGAGCGGATATAGAAAACTGGGCGATAGGAAATCAATATGGCGCTGCTAAAAATGTAAGTTATCTAGTCAACAACTACCCGATACGTCATCGCCATTATAGTCGTCCACTACACTGTCCACTACTCAGATTCTTGACAAGATTAAATTACTATCTTATCTCCACTCCAAACCCTTATTCAGAATGTTAAAGGCCTCAAGGATGCGTTTGCTAGCTATCAATGTTTCTTCGGAACTTATTTATGCCTTAACTCCTACGATCTAATGTCTCTAACAAAAACGTGGCTTATTGATAGTGTATGTAATAGTTCGATGACCGTTACATAATATGGAAGCGCGATCGAAATTACGATCGTACATTGCAAACAAAGGTTTATTCCCAGCTGTTTGCGTTTTCCTAGCTGTGACGCGGGACTTGGTCGTTATTGGGCAGCCTCAGTGGTGCAGTTCAACCGAAGATATTTGGTTAACACTGACAGTGCGTCAAACGAAACCGAGGTTGTCTTATAACGTTCATACACGTTATATACGTATGCACGTTATACCTATGTGGTGAGTTCTGTACAGCTTACTAAATCCACGGATAATCTATATCAGATTATACTCTCTCATCCCCAAGATAAATTTCACATTATGGGAGATTTGAGTAACAATATTTGGACCAAATTGGTCGGTGTTCTGAATTGCAACCACAATGCTATGTCGGAGATGCGCAGACTAATTTTATCGATGTGTTTACTACATGTGAACTTAGCCAGTTTAACAATATTTTGAATAGTAATCAACGAATATTATAGACTTAATATTATCAAAATGATAATCTCTCGGTCACAGTTTGTAATGATCCTAAAGTACCCGAAGATGCTCATCATAGGTCGTTGTGCATTACTTGGGAATACACGGAAAATCAAGCTTTATGCGACCGGGTAAAGTATGTATGCGACCGTGGTTACACCTCGATCTGTTACGCTTTGAATGATATCGACTGGGCAACGTTAAAGTCGGGTTCCCTAGACGACGCACTTGCTCTTTTTATTTTAAACTATGTATCGTGACGAATTTATTCCACTAAGTCAGTTCGGCCCAATTCTCACCCAGCATCCCACCCACATTTCTGATTACGAGACTTTTCTACTACTAACCAACCGTGCTACGTCATTAGCGGAAGAGTGCTTCAATGTCTGCATGTCTAGGGTACAAGAGTCAGTCGTCAAAAACCTCAAATGTTATTGGATTTTTATATATATATATATACACTTACCATGTAACACTTACCGGTAACACATATATATATATAGAGAAGTGGGCGGACGAGCAAACGGTTCCACGTGATGGTAAGTGTTACCGCCGCCCATGGACACCTGCAACACCGAGGGGCTGACAAACCCTTATTCACAGCTTTCTTGAAGAACCCCATATCGTAACTTATCGGATAGACCTCTTGAGGCAGGTCGTTCCACGGCCTACAGGTTCGCGGTATAAAATGATTTTTGGACCGAACAGTACGCGACACCTCCTTATCGAGAAAATGCGCATGTACCGCACTTCTGTGACGGGAGTTGCGGGAGGGATTTTAGAAGATCAAACTTAAGAAAAAATTTAATACGAAGTCGTCTCTTTGTGTCAATTCACTAAATCTTTAGTGAATTGACACGTAGTTAAAGCTGTGTTTTCAACACTAAGCTTCTTTAAAATTATAATATACTTACAGGTCACAGAAAATCTCGTACTCCAAATCTAGGCACATCAGCCTATTCATTATACCCAGAAGGTTATCCTGATCCTTCGGATAAGTCCATCCGATATCTAATGGCTCCTCGCAATTCTAAACCAAAGAAACCATTTTTAAGAAGACTGATGTCGTGCTTGGTTTACCGGTCAACAACGGTTTCAAAACCGAAAATTTGTCCTTGCCCTATCTCGAAACCACCTAGCTTTAACAGCTCCATTGATTCGTATCATATAAGCACTTCAATGGGAGTAAGTATGTTTTGACCTTTATAGTGAGTACAAGTAAATAGTAGTAAGAATTTTTATACATAGTTCGTAATTTGTATCTCTTCTGTACAACACTTAGCTTCGGGAACATGGTGTCGCGGCTCGAAGAGTCCAGGCGACCTCGAAGAGAGTTCGAATTAACTCAAAAGAGGTTGTTATAAGATGTCAGACACGCAGTGTCGCTAGTTGCACCGACACACGACCAGGCGATCGGTACCCTCCACCCCCCATGGTCCTACCAACCCTCCGGTTATATGGACCGAATCGCGGGACGTACGCGCCGTACTCCGTAAGCTCTTACGCATATCTAGTCTGTGTCCCTACAAATTTTCTTCTACGCATATGTCCTTTATTTACTCTCCCCTTTCTGGGACGTGGACTCCACATTTACGTCCCTCTGGTGCCGAGCAGCTCAATTAACAGCAGCGCTGTTCATCTGCCAGGGTATTGTGGGTTGTGATCGACGCGGGATTATCATTTGCGCAGCACGTAAATCAGATAGGTGAAAAAGCTCCAGAATCGTTTGGAAAGATGTTTCGTATATGCCTCCTCCTGGGGATCTGATACCGAGGCCTCAGAGTGCTGTACCAAGGCACCTACATAGCAACGCTTATATATACCGCAGCGCGTTGATTCCATCGTGTCCCTGCACGGTGTTCGGTGCGCTTTGCTGTGCGGTGCGCGATTGGTAAGTACTACGGTACTGCCTTTGCTCACGGGTGCCTTGGCTGCGGACTTGGAGGTAATCTGTGCTGGTACGACAGATCAGGCGCGTTTGCTCGTGACCGAAATGGAGGTGCGTGCTAGGAAGTATGGCATTTGGGACGAGATAGTGGCGGCGTAGCAAAAAGATGGGAAAACGACCAGGTAGGAAGCTGACTAGGTTTTTCCCGGATGTGACGGTTCGACTCCAGTCTCGATGGGTCGAGCCGGTCTATGAAACGTCGCAGATTCTCGCAGGTATGGAAGAGGAGGACTTACACTACGAGTTGTGGGCTTGTCTACTTTATTTGGAGGAGTGCAAAAAGATGTTAAAGGGGATCGGCCGCAGGAAAGAAGGACCGGTCTATTACTGTGACCTCGTGAGCTTAGAGGCGAACTTCAGGAGACTGCAAGAGTTCACACTTCACTGGCAACGTAGGAGAAACCTGCGAAAATAATTGTGCTGCTCGACAGGCGATCGGTACATCGAAAGGAATTGAATGGCGTCGCTTAAAAGTATTCACATGGGATCACACTGTTCCTCCACTCATCTTTATTTTTTATTTGTTGACGTATGACAGTACAAATGACTCCTTTATGGTTTTATGAATCGATTGCGGTACGTCGTATTGTCGCGTCTTAGCACGACAGTACGATTTCCTATAATTTTAGAAAGATATTAAATAATGTTGTCCGCTATAGTTATTCGTCGAATTTCTTCGTTTCGGATTTTGTACTAAAAGAATCTGCAAGCTGACGTGGCAGTGATCAATCACCGACGGGGGAGACGGGCCCTCGAATGGATCGATGGACGCCCTCCAGTCAAGTTAAGTAACGACTTGAGGAAAATCGCCGGTAGTAGTTGTTGGATAAGCAGAGCGGAAGATAATGTGTGGTGGCGGTTCTTAGGAGAGGCCTATATCCAGCAGTGGTGAGACCTACGCTAATGTATGGTATGAATAAGATTGGGGTTAATAAAAGTAGATTAAGTCATTAGGGATAGCGCCATTTTGGTTATTAAACGTATATCTATATTTTATATACACTTTCAATCTGTTGTAGGCTATAGAAATGAGCTCCTCTATTTACGACACGTCGGCGTCTTTCTACAGTAACCACACCATCCTTCCTATAAATAACAAGATGAAACGTGGCTTTTTCACCTCCATGCGAGGATTACTTTCTAATCGTCGGAGTTGAATAAATAATATCTATAAATTTTTGTTTAGTCAATGTAACTTTTTGACTGAATGTTTAAATAAAGATTTACTCTTTATATAAATAGTTTTTTTTCTTTAACTTTCCTATTATGAGGTCCCGAAATTTGAGTATCTCAAAATTTACCTAGTCACCATACTATGTACGTAAGTAAGAAAACCTACATTTAATATTTTTTGGAAAAATAGTCGTAAAGTGCGAATGATCAAGCAATTTTTGAAATTTTTGTCTGTCTGAACGCTCATCACGCAAAAATCACTAGACAAATTTTAATGAAATTAGGCATAAGTAGGGTCAGTTGGGGTACAGTGTAACAATAAAGTCATTTTTATTTATAGAAAAAAAAATGTTTATTGTATCTTCTTATTATTATTGTATAAAGAATCAGCAGTCTTTAACCTTCATATTAGCCTTAAAAAGATATTGAAATTATACTTAAAAATTACTTAATTTGGCAGTTTTCTGAGATCACAATTTTGTTATAGTGTGCCCCTAGGGTGGGGTACAGTTTAACAGCCATAGGGGTACAGTATAACAAAATGGGGCACAACAGTGAACTAAACTATTAAACTTATTTTATTAAACAAAATAAAATATGAAAAATTAAAATCCTTTATCCTTAATGATATATGTCTCCATAACATATTTTTGGGAATCATAACCAAATAAACTGAAAACAAAATAAAAAAAATATGAAAATCTTTTTTTTTTCAACTTAGATTAAATCTCCTCAATATATTTTCTGGGAATGAGTAGCAATCAGCCTGTCGTTTTGTCTTTTTTTCCATTTTAGGTAACGGCAATAAAAGTTCAATATCATCCAATGCGACAGTAGCAAGATCTGGTTCTAAAGGAAAATAAAAGACATTATCAACTTTACTACTTTTGCGTAGATAGTTGATGTCATATTCATCTTCCTCGTTGTCTGTCAATAATTTTCCAACATAATGTTTTACCCATTTTCCTAAACATTTTACAATAACAAAATCATCTTTTTTGGACATCTCAGTAAAGATAAAGGGATGTCATTGCCACCTGAACTGATAGATAAAATTGATACATTGGTATCATCTGAATCTTCAGAACCTTCTCTAGAACTTGCAAATAGGACCTTGGTAACCTTTTCGACTTTCTGTGTTATCTTCTTCATTTTTATATTTTTGGGCTTTGGGGTTTTCTTCTTACGTTTTTTGTCTTCTCTTTTCTTAGCTGCTTCTTCAAATTCCCGCTTAATTGGTGTATCGGTAGCGATACAACTTTTTCCCCTTTTTCTTCCTTTTTTAGAAAGTCTGGGGCCGGCCTTTGGATATTCTCTACATTCAATTGGGCTCACTAAAATGTTGTCCATAGGTTCAGAATCACTTTTTCTGAAGCTTAAATCCTTATGACTCACCTGATCGCTGAGCTGACCTGAGGTGCTTACCTGTGCTTCTTCAGAAACATGTTGCAGCGACGACGTAGAAGCTTCAGGTGCCGTAGACTGGTTTGAGACCTGTTCGTTCTGCTGCAACAAGGAAGCTTCAGATTCTTTAGGACGATTTGTGACCTCGCTTGACATAAAATCGTCATCCGTGAAGATGTCTTTGTCGAAAGGAAATATACCTGTTTTCATAAAACCTGACTTTATATTGATGGGCGTCATTGCTTTTTCGAACGCTTGACCCAGCAGTTCTGCAACATTATATATTGACAACGGCGTTCCCGGATGACGCAAAAGCCATGAATCTATTGCGGCGTTGTAATAAGTCTGTAAAGGTTCAAACACCGACACATCGAGCGGTTGTAATTTGTGGCTGCAATGTGGCGGAATGTTAAGCAGAGTAACACCGTTTTCTTTAGCTATGTTCAAAGCCTCTGGAGCCAAGTGGCTGTCGTGGTTATCTATTATAAATAGCGATGGATTGTTTTTTGAGCTTCCAGTCACCTTTACAAAATGTTTCACAACCTCAGGGAACAACTGAGAGTTCATCCACCCCGTCGGTTGCGCTAAGCCCAATGTGCCGGTAGGTGCTCCCTTCAACATGTGTGATTTGAAATTTTTTCTTGGGAACACCATCGCGGGTGGTGAGGCGTTACCTGTAGCAGAAACCGCGCAGCATGTTGTTACAAGAATACCTCGTTCACCACTTGTGACTTTATTAAGTTGCTTTGATCCTTTTGCTGCCAATACCCTTTTTGGCTTTTGTACCGTGGTCGTACCGGTCTCATCAAGACAGAATAGTCTAGTGCCATCGCCAAAACTAGGAAACCTTCTCATTACCTCTTCTAAATTGTTATAAAACATCCTGACATTGTGCTGGTTGAATGACGTAGCTCTTGAAAGGCTGCAGGCCTGGTTTTCGCAAAGTTAAATCAGGGTTTCTTTTTCGGAAGCTATGCAACCAATCTTTCCCTGCAGTTTTTCTTTCTTCCCAAGTTGCTGGCATCTTTAGCTTGTGGTGTTTAGCCATTTCATATGCTAGTTTTCTAGTTTCAATCTTATCAAGACCGTAGCACATTTTTGAGCATGTTATTAGATATTCTTTTAGTGCTGCTTCTTGAGCACTTGAAAATACTTTGTTAACCGCATAATTCGGCGTCAATCGCAGATTTGCAGCTTCCTCGTCTGAACAAGTCTTTTTTTTCTTTAGATAGTGATGTAAAGTACCGTAATTCACGTTCTTTCTCTCGGCTGCTTTTCTCAAAGGTACTCCTTTTTCTACCAATTCTATTGCTTCTTTCATATCATTTGCATTGTGTAGACCAATTTCCGTCTTCCTACTCCGATTCCGAACCATTTTCGATGTATACACCTAGAAGAAAAAAAATGCTCAAGAGGGGCACACTATAACACGTTACACTGTGCCCCGTTACACTGTGCCCCACGTCCTACTGTACAAAACAAATATTCTTTTGAATTTTATAGGTTAGAAATATCGATAAACTTTGTGGACTTTTTAAACAGCAAATAATTGAAGATTAAACGAAAAATATATTTACCCACCAGAAATCATTTATTTTCCAACAAAAACAAAACTTCACTAGCCAAATTCTTCACAATTTTTTCACAAAAAACATAATTTCGAACATAGTTCCGTTTACCTAGCAATATGACGTTCGATCATAGCTGTTTAACATGCCGGCGTATGAGATTGTCAAAACATGTAAAGGGACGCCGTAGAAAAATTAAAAAGAGACAGAGATATTCTTAATGTTACACTGTACCCCGTGTTACACTGTGTCCCACTTGACCCTACAGTTTAAGCGTCGAATTAACATTTAAGGCTTCGTCATACAGCGAACGCGGTGTGGCGCGACTGTGTCGGGACGTGATGATCGCGCGTTCTTGTCGTGCTATTTACTGTGAATATATGAGAACTGTCACACAGAACACGTCGCGCTCCACGCCTAGCTTAGAGCGGTCGGGACGCACCCTTATACCCTTATGGGCTATAAGGGTGCGGTATAAGGTATAACTAACCTCACCATCACTCGAACAAATAGGTACGTTAACTAAACTATTAACGAGAATCTTGAAATAACGCAATGCGAACAAACTGATGCAAAACGCAAGATATTTGCTACCTCTCAAACCATTCGTGCACTCGGTCGCGTAAAACAGACAAAGCGAATACATACATGGAAGTTGGTAGGCATTGGCAATGTAAAAATGTTTTTAGTAACAAACCATGTTGTTTATATCGGATATTTGAAAACCATTATATCGATATGATAACCAAATATCGCTTACAAAACCTTTTGCATATAAATCTGATAACGCCTATTTCTAGCTGCTTCATTTAGTAGTGACCTTCATATTGTTGCTTGGGGAACATACTAAATTCGGAAGATAATATCTCAATTTTAATAGTGCTTTTACACAAACACAATGACAAACCACACCACCGACTTCATACCGTTGACTGGGCGACTGTTCGATCCGAGACTGCCCGCGTTGGCTCGTGATGTTATAATTATAACGCAGAATTAACGTTAATACTACAAACAATACATATTATACGGCGACTATAATTCCTCACTACTCATTGGATCTTAACTCGGTGCTGGTCAGGTGCAAAAGAGCGCGTATGTTTTATTTCGGAACATAGGGACGGTGTACCTGTAGTATAATGTAAGAACCGCATTGGCAGCGATAATTGGACCGTCTAGAACGTGCCGAGAGCTACGGTAGCGGGGAGGGGCATTCCTGTCGGGGACATAAGTAGGCTGTCAACTATTAGGAGGTTGAGATGGTGAGGGGTTGAGATGTCATATAGCGTCGGGCGGAAATTAGGTCACGGGTATTTCTTAAATCAGTTTACCCAATACTAAAGATGGAACTGACAGGAGATTCGCGCCACTTCCATCATCTCGGCGCCATCTACCTTTCCTTCGAGAATAGCTCCCGCTATAGTATTGATTTTACTATTGAACCTTCGACAAAGGTTCTGCAAGAAAGTTTTAATTTAGGAATGGCTAAGTCTGTTGTGAGAGTTCCCCAATCTCAATCGAGTTTCCCAACAGGTGGGCCTTAAAATGAACATGGACAAGACGAAAATCATGTCGAATGTCCATGTCGTGCCCACCTCAGTTTCAGTCGGGAGCTCGATTCTCGAAGTTGTTGACGAGTACGTCTATCTAGGCCAAACGGTCCAACTAGGTAGGTCCAACTTCGAGAAAGAGGTCAATCGACGAATCCAACTCGGCTGGGCAGCGTTCGGGAAGCTACGCAGCGTCTTCTCGTCCAAAATACCTCAGTGCTTGAAGACGAAGGTTTTCGACCAGTGTGTGTTGCCAGTGATGACCTACGGCACCGAGACGTAGTCTCTGACTATGGGCCTCATAAATAAGCTCACTGTCGCACAGCGAGCTATGGAGAGGGCTATGCTCGGGGTTTCTCTACGTGATCGAATCAGGAATGAGGAGATCCGTAGACGAACTAAAGTCACCGACATAGCCTCTCGGGTTAGCAAGCTGAAGTGGCAATGGGCAGGGCACATATCTCGAAGAACCGATGGCCGATGGGGCAGACGGGTTCTCGAATGGAGACCACGTACCGGCGGACGAAGCCGAGGACGTCCATCTGCTAGATGGACAGACGACCTCATAAAGGTTGCGGGCACCCGCTGGAGGCAGGTCGCTGCCGATAAGTCTAAATGGCGGACAATGGGGGAGGCCTATGTCCAGCAGTGGACGTCCAAGGGCTGAGAAGAAGAAGAAGTCTGTTGTGGCCCTAATGGCCTTTCAAGAGTCACCGGATATGTATAGTTCAGGGCGAGCGCAGAAGGCGCTCACCCAGGAACAAAAAGTGAAAAAGTAAAACGAATTAATACACAGTCAAGCAGCGACATCTTTCATTCGCTATCCTACCTACTTTTGTATCCTCCGGATTTCGAATGTTTTGGAATACAGGTTGGCTAAAGGACCACACCATAAAATCTCTTAAAAAAATATTATAACCTAAATTTTTTGACATTTTGTACGAAACAATACCTCCTCTTATTTTTAAAAATATGACTTTCGTGTAAAGTAATCGTTATTTATCTGAAAACATGACTTTGATGCGACGTTGTGTCCCGATATTTTCACAAGTATTCAAAAATGTTCCTATCGTAATACAAGGTAAGCGTAGTTTTTGATGGTTGCATTTTAAAATAAATAATTTGATTTTTTTAATATTTGTAATATTTTAGCACAAAAAATCCATCGATGGGTTGCACCCACTTTGATGGTATTAAAAAAACGTGAAGATAGGGTCGGAGGAAAAAAAACCAATCCAAGAAATACCTTCCTAGAATGGAATTTGGAAGCTGAACTATTTGCTTTCGGAAAACGATTGCATGAAGAATTTGGTTCAGACTTGTTGCTCCAGGCATTCACAGACAGGTCTTATGTGATTAAAGAAGAAATGAAGCAACAGGAAATGGGAATTGATATAAAAATGAAGGATAATAGAGAATTAGCTGAAGAAGGTAATTAATACTATATTTAATGGACTACATAACAAGTCCTTTTAACGTTTAATGCTGGATACAGGCCTCATGCGCATTGTCTTCTACATTACAAATGTATAGATTTAAAACAGCATTTGGTCAAAAGGATCAGGAGTCCACTTTTATTAGGCTGGTGTAGTTGCTCAGGGCTTGTGGTAGCAGCTTTATTATCCTTTAGTCGCCTTTTGCGACAAAAAGATGAGGTCGTGCTATTCTAATGTCAGCAGATACCACACAGCCATTTTATTTTAAAAAAAATGAAAGATCTTTAAAAGCAAATCTTGAATATTTGCTGAACAATGATAATATTAACTCTTCCTTGTCGGGCCTTATAGTAGTTCCCACTTTTCTTGGGTATTTATTCTGAAAGTATGTAACTAACAAAAATTTTCAATTGAATAATTTCTGTGATATAACAAAAAATTTCAGTTGAATAGTTTTGGTAATATAAAAAAAAAATATTAAGACTGCATTTACAATTTGGCATACGAGTACTAATCACTGATAAAATATAGAACAATAATTACTTAATCAACCTGACAGGAGACAAGTTTATAAAGGAATACATCCAGTTGTACCTTGAAGCAGTTTTACCAAAGTTTCCTCTAGAGGGAGTGGCCAGGCTGCAACAAAATCTCACTAGTGAGGCTACACTTGCACATGTCTCTCTACATCTCGGCACTAAGGACATCATTTTAGCTGCAGTAAGATGATGTTTTTATATTTTCTGTGCACATTACATCTGCTTTTACTTTTTCAAATCTTAGGTTCACTTATATAGGTCTGTTGAAAAAAGTATCCACAAGCTGTACTTTAATTTTTGTCTATGTTTTCTTCTTTCCCCATTTTATTTATTTTCTGATTTGTGTGTACAACGAATTATTAAAAAAAAACTGTACACAAAAAATTAAATAAAAAGAGTATAATGTACATAAAAGCACAATAAACAAAGGCCCACTCCATACATAAACTTTTTGCCTACGCCTTACTAACTTTACGCCATACACAGTCATGTAGTGAGGACACAGCGGTGGTCACGGAGCGCCAACATGCATTCCCATACTATAACAAATAAATATAAAACATAAAAGGATTATATGTATAATCTGTCACAGGTTCTGGTCTCTATGTCTATCTGTACAGCTAATTTTTGTTGTCTACTAGAATCAGGGATGGGTCAATCCATTTGAAATCACCTGGGCAATGTTGCTCAATATTTTTTATTTTCCTGGATTTTTATCCATGTGTTCCCTATAGGTAGACAGTCACAAATCACTGTTTGAAAAAAATTTAAATGCCATAGTTTTTTTCTGACAGCCATTTTTAAAGTGGCGTTTGGGCAAATTTTAATAAAAAACGTGGATTGCGGAAAGTTTAATTGCCAAGCTATTTTTAAAGATATCAGAATAATTCAAAAACCAGTGTGTTCAGCCTGAAATGAACTTCAGGTATACATTATTTTACTTTTTCTATCAAGCAAGAGAGTCAGTCAATCTCTTTGTGTAAAAACTCGGAAAAAACTTATCAATCGTTATTTTTAAGACCATGAATTTTTATGAAGGAAAAGAGACTCACTAATAATATGTTATTTCTGTGTTGAATACTTATATAACTACCTGCATTATAAGTTTTAGTCCTGAGAATGCACTCCTTTTTTTTCTAGAGCTTTTCAAAAATGGCCGAAAGCCTTTTAACGTCAATTTTCTCAGGTCAATATCTAAAAAGGGACTGAATGAAAACAAGTGAAAATTTTACAGAATGTTCTTTATACAAATAGGAATATCTCACAAAAAAATTATGACTGAGACTCAACTACATTTAGAGTAATAGAGCAGTGAATTTCAGTAAAAACGCTACCCTTCTACACGCTCGTGCAGTGCCAAGTTAGCAAACAAGTGCTTGTTTATATCATTGTAGTGATAAAACTGATTGTTAATACAAGCATTAACAATTAGTTTTATCTAAAACAATTAACTTATATTTAAAATTTAAAACTAGAAATAATATATATCAGCAAAAATCAATACTCAACCATAACATAGCAATAAGTTAAAACACTTATGTTAAGAAAAAGTATTTATTATATCAATTACACTTAAAAAAATTATATATATAATGTATTTCAAATGGAAAACAGCATATTTTTAACTTACGATTTTTCAGCAATCCTAGCAAGTGCTCGTAACACTAAACTATGCACCATTAATAGCACTCAAATATATTATCAAAGTGCTTTTTTAGCCTAAACGAGATCCACTTTTACATAAATAATCACTTAAAAAACATCATTTTAACACGACAAACAAGCGAAAAGCAGTGTGTGTTTAGACGAACTAAAGTCACCGACATAGCCTCTCGGGTTAGCAAGCTGAAGTGGCAGTGGGCAGGGCACATAGTTCGATGAACCGATGGCCGATGGGGCAGAGAGGTTCTCGAATGGAGACCACGTACCGGCGGACGAAGCCGAGGACGTCCATCTGCTAGCTGGATGCAGGTCGCTGCCGATAGGTCTAAATGGCGGACGATGGGGGAGGCCTATGTCCAGCAGTGGACGTCCAAGGGCTGAGAAAGAAGAAGGAGATATAATAAATACTTTTTCTCAAACATAAGTGTTTTAACTTATTGCTATGTTATGGTTGAGTATTGTTTTTTGCTGATATATATTATTTCTAGTTTTAAATCAGTTTTAATTATAAATATAAGGTAGGCCTAAATAAAAAAAATAAAAGTTTTAAATTTTAAATATAAGTTAATTGTTTTAGATAAAACTAATTGTTAATGTTTGTATTAACAATCAGTTTTATCATTACAATGATATAAACAAGCACTTGTTTGCTAACTTGGCACTGCACGAGCATGTAGAAGGGTAGCGTTTTTACTGAAATTCACTGCTCTATTACTCTAAATGTAGTTGAGTCTCAGTCATAATTTTTTTGTGAGATATTCCTATTTGTATAAAGAACATTCTGTAAAATTTTCACTTGTTTTCATTCAGTCCCTTTTTAAATATTGACCTGAGAAAATTGACTTTAAAAGGCTTTCGGCCATTTTTGAAAAGCTCTAGAAAAAAAAGGAGTGCATTCTCAGGACTAAAACTTATAATGCAGGTAGCTATATAAGTATTCAATACAGAAATAACATATTATTAGTGAGTCTCTTTTCCTTCATAAAAATTTATGATCTTAAAAAGTAACGATTGATAAGTTTTTTCCGAGTTTTTACACAAAGAGATTGACTGATTCTCTTGCATGATAGAAAAAGTAAAATAATGTATACCTGAAGTTCATTTCAGGCTGAACACACTGGTTTTTGAATTTTTCTGATATCTTTAAAAATAGCTTGGCAATTAAACTTTCCGCAAACCACGTTTTTTATTAAAATTTGCCCAAACGCCACTTTAAAAATGGCTGCCAGGAAAAACTATGGCATTTAAATTTTTTTCAAACAGTGTTTTGTGACTGTCTAAGGGAATTCATGATAAAAAAATCAGGAAAATAAAAAATGTTAAGCAACAAATTTTATTTATATTGGGTGATTTGAAATGGATTGACTTTTCAACTTTAACTTTTCTCTTTAGCTTTAATTATATTGTAACTTCCTTATATATTTACTCTCTTCGGTGGAGGCATAGGCTCGTTGCTGCACACACTGTAATCCTGGCTGAGCGCCTTCTGCACTCGCCCCGAACTATACATATCCGGTGACTCTTGAAAGGCCATTAGGACCATAAGAATTTAGTCATTCGAAAAAAAAATACCTATTTTTGTAAATAGTTACAAAAGGCAGACTTAATGCCTTACAGCCTAATCATTTATGCAGCTTAGGAATGTTTATAGCAATAACTAACTACATACCGTCAATATACCATAGTTTTAAATTGTTTCTGTTTTGAAATTAAAAGTGTGTTAAAATAATAGTTTTTCTATCATTTTTAGGAATACCCAGTGGATAATGTAATATTAGCAAACACTTTCAAAGCGCTAGTTGGTGCCTTACTGCGCTCATCTGGCGAAGAGAGGGCTGCCCATTTTGTCAGGGACTTTGTTATAACACAGTTGCAAGGTAAGAAACAGAAAATTCGCCCAAAAATGGATCCAGAATAAAGTTTTAAGGGGATGAGGATATCAAGGCTTCAGTGACAAATAATTAACAGGTTTTTTTTAACACTAAAAAACTTTTTAACTAGTGCAAATTTGCAAGGTTTATTTTATTTCATGTTGTTGATTTGAGTAATTGTAAATTTTTGCAAAGTTTATTCTATTCAATTCTAAATCATACTAATTTTAGAACTAGATACACCAAATATCACCAAATATATACAGACTTATTTGGGCTTAACTTTGCTAACGGGCTGAGTGTGGGAGTGGGAGAGTGCACGCTGCAATCAAACAGCCACTGGGCGCACTCGACTGGCCATGTTACCCCTCTCTCACAGAAGATTACCTTGAAATGTACTGCATTTTCCATTTTATCATATTTCCCTAATGTATGTACGTGTTTCAGTAGTGAGTGAGATGTGCCAGAGCCCATTCCCATCCCATCCCTTCCCATTTTCCCAACCCTTTCTCCAAATCCATTCCTATATCTTTAAAGCTAGGCACCCGGGGTCGTGCCAACGTTTGTTATTCTGGACTAATGTTGGCATGTATCGCGGATGTCTGTGGGCGACAGTATTCACTTACCATCAGGTGGACTGTATGCTCGTCTGCCGCCTACGTCCATAAAAAAAAAACTTTGTGTGGTAGAACTAATTTTCTTTTGTCTTTAAAATTTCTTTGCCATATGGATCCTGTGGTCTCTTAAAACATTAACTAAGGGTGCATTTCAGACTTTTAAGTTTATGGTTCCATATGACCCTGTGACTGACTGTGACAATGACTGTATAAATATTTTTACACTTGAATTGTGCATTGTAGACAAGACTTTTGTAGAGAAAAAGATTGGTAAAATTATAGAAAAGTGAATTTTTTTTTTATTATTGATACATGTAACACAATAGGTCTATAGGCCTAAAAATTATAGGTCTATAGGCTATATATAGCCTCTTCTAAAGTTTAGAAGAGGCTATATATAGCCTATAGACCTATGGGTCCCGCAATAAGGGCAAGAGATTTCTTTTCATATGGACCTATAATAAGAAGCTAGATGCTGCCTCCTATAGAACACACTTGTTCTGTTTGATAGAACACACATTTTGATAAGATTCGAGAAAAATCTCATTAATTTGAAATCAAGAAATAAGTTTCTAACTTAGTTTTTGATTAAACAAAAAGTTTATTCACCAATTTATGAACCACTGTTTATTCACTCTATTTCATTAAAATATCTATTTCCATTAATAACTTTATGCTTTTCCTTTTATTCTTACTTTTAGGATCTATGCTTGTTATAAGACCTTCAATGTTCTACTTTGAACTCTGTTTTGTCACATTTCAGGGCAAGACGTAAATGAGCATTGGCACATAGAAGACCCGTGGGCAATGTTGATTAGTATCTTGGACAAAGAGGGCCTCACAGTGGAGCCTCGTCTAATCGGGGAGGTTGGCAAGCACACTCTATTGGCTTGCTACAGGGTCGGTCTCTATATCGACAAGAAGTTGATTGCCTCAAGTAAGTTTTGAGTAAATAATGCTATTGTTAAATTAATCTTGTATTTTTATTATTAAGAGTTAACCCCATTTTTTTGTTTCTGTTTGATATAAGAAAACTTCGTCATACCATCACATATAATACGGTAGATTAAACTAAAGACGAAAATAAATCGTATTAAAAAGAATGTTTCGAATACATTAAAAAAATATGTAAAGAACTTGAGAGTATTTGAGGTGGAGAGTTGCTGCTATCTGTCACTCGCGCGTGGATGTAATAGCACTACTGTGTTAGTTGTTACATTAACACAGTAGGTATTTTTGTACAGTAGCTTCTAAAGCCAACTCAGTGATTTCCACTCAATCATATCTCCAGCTATTTAATTATATAAACATTTATTAAAAAGAATCAAAAACCCTATATCAATTTATACATCCGTAACACATATCAATCTCCTGTGATTAAGATTAATATTCTAGACACGGGATAGGTAAAGTTCAGCACAATAGTGATTGTTTAGTGCCATAGCTGTTCTAGCAAGAGAGTCTGATTTTGTTTAGCAAAACTTAGTTGTAAATGGGTGATAGATAGCTGAATGACTGTCCGACTACGAAGTAAATATGAATACATCCTTTCTTAAAACTGGCATTCAAGATAAACGATCATTCTCTTAAGCACTGTCAATAATAATTTACAGATCATATGATCTATAACTTTGCTATATAATTTCTTAATATCTTCAGGTTTTGGTGAAACAGTCGCTACGGCCAAAGAAATGGCCGCGCGAGAAGCACTCAAAAAGATGTTCGGCACTGAAGACCACATGAAACCAATCAACTTCCAACTGGAAGGAATACCGAAGAGCAAATCTCAAGCCCGGCACCAGATTACTGCCAGTTGAATTTGAATTGTTGTAGTGTAGATTTAGAATTATAGTTTATATTGCAACTACCTGTTTTATTTTGTGAAATAAGTGAATGAGCAGTAATAATACTGAATGGGCAGCGACTTTAAAAAGGGTTAGGTTCTCCATAATGAAATGTTTGTGGACTTTGTGATGATATTTTTAGTAATTTATAATTATTTACTTCAGATAATCTAAAATAGTTTCCTTATGATTTGCAGCTCATTTAGTATTTTTTTGCTGTTTGTTCAAATACAAGCCCTTTACATTGTAAAATCACATGCAGTAAGAAAATAATAATTATAGTAGTATGAGAGTAGCCTATTAAAAAGTAAGTATCATTGTCATAATTTCATGTTGTTTTAACATGATGAAAAACCGTTCAGCATATTGTAAGGCAGACAATACAAAGAAACACTATGTATTATCGTAGTGTTTATGTGAAGTTATTTGAGCAAAGGGACCTTATAGTTGGTATGGACTTGACTTATTAAGAATCTATAACTTAAAATTTCGTTTTTTTTTCTAGATTCTATTTAAATAGAGACTTAAAACTAACATCTGATTTTGAAGAAAGAGCAACAAAAAAATCTCAAGATTTCGTTTAAGTCTCGATGTCTCCGAAACTAGAATCGACAACATTATTATTTTTAAATAATGTCACATTTTAAAGGAATATTCCTTTTAGAAGTGATTCAATAAACTAAGCTACATAAGATTATCGCTCTTCCAAAACTATCTATACTATGGATATATCTATACTATAGATTCTATAGTATTGGCCTATAGAGCGTTTGCACAAATATAAACAAATATGGTAATCAACTAAACATTTAATATCTGTACTTATCAAATAGTTCCAAATATACATACAAAATCAATATAATTACAACTTATTAATTAAAATATGTAACAAACAACATTGGCACTTCACTTTTTCTCAACAATATCACCAGGGTTCAGTCATATTTTACATAATTCGGATTACAAAATTTACATTTTACATAATTAGTACTACGGTCATCTGACCAAAACATTGGAATACTAGCAATACATTTTAAAATAAAATATGCAAGATAAAAATAGTTAAAATTTCATAAATAATCTAAAAAATATTGCTGGGCCCACCACACTAGAATTTTTGTGTGGATAGGTTCTCCTTGAGACACTTAAAAAAAGTGTTTGGTATAAATGCTTTTTGAGACCAGCTCGGTGATAAAAACCTCAATTGCCTAAGTATATATAATACACAATACTCTAAGAGCCTATTTGCAATATTTTGTCTTCATCACAAATGCCAATTAAGGCTTATTTTTAAATAAGTCTTTATGAATAGAGGCACTACCGCAGAATATTAGCATCTGCAAAGAAAAATACTGCTTAGAAATCAGTACTATACTTTCCGAAAATAATAGTTTTTGGAAATGGATGTGGAATACTACTATTCCGAGATTTGGATATCGTATTCATAAAGAAACGTGCGTAATACTTCTTTGAAATTAGTGTTGTACTTATTTCGCAGTTATGTAATTATAGGCTTTGGAAATGGACACAAGCACTTAGTGGCATGAACTCATCCTTAAAGAAATGTAACAGGTAATAAACTAGTACTGTTACTTTCGCGATTAAGGGTTTAAGTTTTTGGGAATGGATATGGACACGCTCTCGTGGAATTGATGCATCCTTAAAGAAATGTAATGTAATACTTCTAATAAATGAGTCCTGTTGGTGATATCATCCAGGTGCAGAGTCCATGACGAGGTTCCCGTGCTTGTCTTTGACGCGGACTCTGCCTGATGCGTACCGAGTTTCTGCAGTGCCGTCGTTGTAGACCAGCTTTACGGTGCCGTCGGGGAACTCGCGACGCTAGAATAATCACGTTACAAAAATTTTATATGGGCTGCACGTTGCACGTGCACTGCCCCGTATGCTTCAAAAGAATTGTAATGGCAAACTAATAAATCGGTAATAGCATAAAAATTCTAAGTTTTATGAGGATTTTGAGGAGATGGTTGAGCTACATTGGTAAACATACCTTATGATCCTTTGCATGGACTTCAACTTGTCCATTACTGAACACGGTACGTCGTTCGCCACTCGCCGATACGGTAAGTGCGGTTCCATCTGGGAAACGCCATTCTTCTCGCACGTGCTCATTTTTTGGGTCAAAGTACCGGACACTGCCATTTGGGAGACGGATTTCGGTAGACCCGTCCTTGTACCGCTTTTCTATTTGACCACTGTGGACAGGTAACGTTTTGAATGAGTGAGTATTGGACATAATGTAAAATAGTAAGTGTGGCATTTAAGACATAGTATTTTAATCATCTTTTATGTATAGTACATTTTTATCTAAGGGTAAGGATGTAAATATTTTATTTTATCAAATGGTATAATATTAAATGTAATTTATTCCAATTAGTATGAATATTGATCACACTATTTTTTTATGGAAAAGAAAGGCGGGAGAGGAGCATTCAGTCAACATGATGGTAAGTGAATACTGTCGTCCATAGACATCCGCGATATATGCCAGTCCAGAATGACAAATTCTGGTAGAGCCACAGATGCGCTATCTACCTTTGGAGATATATGAAGTTGTACCCTACAAGAAAGAAAGGACAAGATATAAATAAAGCACAGAATCAAATGCGTCCAAGAGTTGGGATTATTAGAGTATATAAAAAGTTTACAAGTCTATCTACTTACTCAGGGAATTCCAGGACTTCTAATCCATCAGCATGAGTGGTGTGAAATGTTTTCGTTTCTGCATAGAAATACTTTATCCTACCCTCATTGTAAAATGTTTCTTTAACATCACCATTGTAATAAATAAATTTGCTATATTTTCCATCGGTTGATATGTGTTTTACATTACCATTCGGAAATCTGAGTTCCCTAGAACCATCAGATTTTTTTATTTCTGTTGGGTTCAAATTTGTTTTTGTCATACTGGTTTTACTTGTTGAAGGTTCAGGACTCACAGTCAGTCTGTTATCCATATTTATAACTGTAGAAGATCTTTGACTACCTGATGATGGATTACTAATAACAGAGATCGGCGATTTAGACCTTTTCGAATAGTTTGATTCTCTAGAAAGACCAGGTAAATACTCTGTAGAATCCTTTTCAACTATTGATGATTTACAATTACTCCTGTTGCATAGTATTGAAACAGAAGATTTTGATTTGTATCTGTTTGATCCACTACAATTAGGCAAAGGGGATATTGATCTTGGATTTGGAGATATGGAATTTTTAGCTGAACTTGAATTAGAAGATTTACTAATGAAAAAACCTTGGGGATTATCAATACAATCATTTCTATCTGACAAATTGTGACCAGTATTAAAATTAGGCAAACTAGATCTTGAACTTTGTGGAGATGATGAAAATCTTTCCATATATATTTTTTCTAAATTATTCTCTTCATTTTCAGACATATCATTATCTTGAATCAAGTGTGTATCTGAATGTAAGGTAACATTTTCATATTTATCATCTTCGCTGTCGTCATTATCTGAAGGATAAGTATATGTACCTAAATATTCTTTATGCAGAGTTTTGTTTTTTTCCATTTGACTCACAGCATCTCTCTGACTGAAATACTTTGCATATCTTGATGTAACATTTAGGCTTGGAACACTTTTAGCCCTGGGCCTTGGGACATTTTTAGAGCTAGGAACTTTTCTACTTCTGCTTTGTCTTTCGATTTCATAGGCCTTGTATTTAACATCATTGTCTACACTAATTTCAGATTTTGGAGCTTTCGAACTGATGTGTGAGAGTTTCTTGTTTATTTCTTCTAAGTACTTTATGTTAGTTAGTCTCCTTGTAACATCATTGTTGTGTTGAATACGTCTATTTTGCTTTTTAAGTTTTTCAATTTCTTCTTGGAGATCTTTTTTTTCTTTCTCCATTATCTTTATTTGATTTCGTAGCCTTGCTATTGTTGACGTTGACTTTGCATCCTTCATTCTTATTTCTTCTTTAAGGTCATTTATTTCTTTCTTTAAGTTTTGAACTTCATCCTTATCTTTCTTATTCAGCCTACCCCTCATTTCTCTAACATACTTCTCATATATTTGCTTTTGTTTCGTCACTTTTTCCTTTTCTTCTGCTAAATAGTATTCAGATAAAATTTTTTCTTCATTAAATTTTTGTTCAAACACTGTTTTATCTTCATAGAACTTTTGTCTCTCTAAATCAATTTCCTCACGCAATTTAGTTAGGTTTGCATTTTCTTTTCTAAAAGTTTCTATTTCATCTTCTAATTCACAAAGTCTTTCTTTTAAAAGATCGCTTGTTGCAATTAATTTGGCATTCATTTCTGCCATGTTAGCTTTCATAATGTTGTCTTGTGTGACTGTGTCACCTTGACATTTCTCATTTTCTGTAGCCTCCTTTTTCTTTGCTTTATTCATGTCACTTTTATAGCCAGTATCATTTTTCTTATTATTTATATCTCTAAAACATTTTAAAGGCGAATTTTTTGCCTCTTCAACAGTTTGACAGGAACATTGGCTGCATATAGAAGAGCAAGTTTCACTGCAATTTTCTGTGTATTCATAAGATTCAACATCACTGTGTGAATTTTCATTTCTTTGCTTCTGTTTCATACCAGGAAATATGTGCATCAAGTCTGGATTTTCAGCTAAACATTTTTGCATGATTAAAGGGGTGCTTTCACCAGAAATTTCCAGTTTACTTCTTCTCAAAAATCTATTGAAGAATGAATTTTGTAGATTATAATTTTCTTGAGTTACTTTATTTTCTATCAGTTCAAACATATTTTGCTCAGCTGCCTCTCTTTCTTGCCTCACTCTTGAGAGATGTTCATCACAGCTAACATCTGAGAATGTGCTTTTAGCTGGTGATGTAAAATTTTTGTAATAGTCACTCTGTTTGAGCTCTCTAAGAAAGTCATCTTGTTCCTTAGTTAGAACTGCAGCCCAAGTTTTTCCTTTGTTAACAAGTAAAGAATGTTTTCCTTTCGGTAACTTAATTAATTTCTTTGAAAGCTGATTATCAGCCTGTACTTCACAAATATGTGATTCAAGAGTTTGAACAGAGCTTTCATTATTCTTGTCTTGCTCTGGGGATGTTTTAGCTTTCTCTTTGACACTTTCTATCTTCATTGGAACATTTTTCTTTGCAGCTGCTGGCTTCTGTTCATTGACTAATATCTGTACTCGAACTTTGTCACCATTTTTGTGTTCCTTGGATTTTATTGAAGATTCTTGAGGTTGTGTTTGTAAATTCTTTCTTCTCCAAGGTAAGGACTTTGTGTTTTGTATTACTAGATCATTCTTTCTAACACCAAAGCGAGCCATTCCTTCTCCACGTCTAAGAAAAGGCTTTTTGAACTGAACTCTTATTTCAGGTTTTTTCTTAGGGCTTTTAGCCTTAGGTGCATTAATTTCATTTTGTAATTTCTCAAGAATCAAGGCTTCAAAATCTTTCTTGGGTGATAGTATAGGCATTTCATCAAGTGCAACTTGCATTTTAGCTAAAGTTTTTGATTCAGTACTATTATTTAAAGGTGAGATTACATTTAGATCTTCTTTAGATAAGCTGGATATATTGCTTTTAGTTGATATGTGTGAGCCTATAATCAATTCTGATTCTTGAGACAGATTTAATACTGAAACCCCTTCTATTAAGTCTTGTTCGTTTACTTTTTGGGATAAATTACTTGTGTTGGTGCATGGAGAGCCTTCATTGGAAGATTCGTGCGACGATTGGAGTAAACTACGAAACGTATTGTAATTTGTACTGTTACTGAATTGGCTGACTATTTCTGTAATGCTCGACGTAGTTTCAGGTGAACCTTGATACTGCAAACGTTGTTTTTGAAGTTTCCCTCGCTGCAACAGTTGTAGTTGCCGAAGTACTTGTAGTCGTTCCAATATTTTTGTAGGAGACATAGAAACATCACTTTCTGAGTGCGATTGATTCATAGTTACATCAATAATAAGAATATATTTTGAAAAATCATCGAACTTAAGAAACTTTAGAAAAAAATACAAAATTTAACAGACAACAGCGTCAATAAAACATTTTGAAAATTGACATTCAACAAATATCTGACAGCAGTGACGAACTTTATTTTTTGGATATATAGCAACGGTGCAAGTAGCATATTCTGTCAATGTCAAGTTTTCTACTTAAAAGCCGATATAGACTAGATTATATTCTAAATGAAAACGAATTGGTAGGTATTGCCAATGCTAAATATATTTTTTTCTTATAGTAACCTCGGCACATCCAGCAATAAATAAATGTCAAAATTTCCGTCTGTCCTCATTCAAAAAACATCTGCATATCTGCAAGCAAAATCTACAATAATTGCTATGTCTAGAAAAAGTGGCCTTCATAAAGCTCCGAAATTTAAACCCGAAGTGAAAGTGATGAGTAGACGCAATAAACAATCCATTACTATGTATAATAGAAAAGAGAAAGTTGAAGTTTTACTTGAACCTATAAAGTCACAAGCCGATAAAAAGCTTTACAAGTAAGTAAAAAACGCTTATTATAAACTTGAAGTATATAATTCTTATCATCTATTATCTAAGTACTAAATTTATTTAGCCTTGCATACAGCAATGAATATCAATTTTTCAGTCCAGGACCTGCACTTCTGAATGCTTCGACAAAAGTCGAAAGAAATTAACATTTTTTTTTAAATAATAGCTCATGTATGCATTTTCTTAAATGGAATTTCTTTATTAAAGGTTGTAATGTGAGTTTAATAAAAAAAAAATCTAATATAGGGTAAAAGGAACAATCAGCTATATAGTATTGAATCTACTTAATAAAAATATAATACTAACTGACTGACAGACAACGCACAGCCTAAACCAGTGGGTCTACAAGCATGAAATTTTGCACAGGAGTTCCTTATATAACGTAGGTGAGCACTAAGATTTTTGAAAATTCATCCCCTAAGGATTTAAAAGTTCCTGAGATGTTACCAATGATATTCCTCATCGTCCACACGACTAGTAAATTGATAATTTCTTATAGTAGGTAATCTTTTTCACTAAAATTCTCTATATTTTTGGGACTGTCAATTCTAAACATCAATTCTAATAGTTATTATTCTAAGGTGTGTATTTAAATGGCTGTAGATAATGATCAATAAAATAAACTATTTTTGAATAACTGAAATAAACAAGTTTTAATTACTACAAATGTTAACACACTCGCTTCACAGGACTCCTATATCTTTATTGTCACTAGAGAAGCTAAACCTAACCCACCTTTGAATTTGCTGCTACTCAGTATTTCTGCTGCTCATTTAATTATGTCCCTTAATCTAGTACGGGAAGTTTTACTTGAATAATTAAGGAAATAATTAAATGAGTAGGTGAAATACCAGTATTTCTAGTGATAGTGAGTAGGTGATATTTCCAGAAACATCAGCAAATCAATGATGGCGGCATATTTATGGGTGGGTTAGGTTCTATTGTGACAATGAAGATATCGAAGTTCAGGCAAATTCCCAAATTCTGTGGACTTTTTGATGACATTTAAAATTATTTATTTAAATAATTTGTGATCATGTTTTGCTGCCCATTTAGTATTTTTTTGCTGCACCTTTAAATCCTCCTTTTTATCCATTTTCATTTTCAAGACTTAATTTAAATGATATTTTTGCTGCTTTGTTGTATTTATTAATTTATATTTTGAAGAAATATTCTGCTTTTAAGGTGGTAAGAACAAAAAACTAATTTTCAAAGCTACATATATTTTTTGATAAATTAAAATACAAAGTATAAATGAGCAAAAATTTCAACTACATAATTTTTTTTAAAAGTTTATTTAGTCACTATAAACTAATATTTCAGCATAAAAAATATATTTTTGTGTTCACTAACTATTTGATATAGGTACTCAGAGAGAATTTGGGTATGAAAACTTTCTTTGTATGTCATAAATTCATAATTATAATTTTATTATAATTATTGCACAGGACAATAAGGCTGGAGAATGGTCTGACTGCACTCCTGATATCAGACCCAAGCAATACCCAGATCTTAACAGAAACAAACAGCAGTGAAGAGGAAACGAGTAGTGGCTCAGATGATAACACTGAACCAGAGAGCGGTGGAGACACTGACCAGTCCTCTTCTAGTGATCATCATGGCACAAAGAGGCGTAATGAGTTTGATGAGGAGAAATTGGTTAGTGTTCACATTATCACTGAATTTTTCTTATGTATAAATTCATGTGTTATGCATGTGTTATGTGTTACTTAATGCATCAAATTGACTGTCCCTATAACATCATAGGGATGTACATTATATGGTAGCCCATGAAAATGTTGAGCATTTGATTCATTTAAGAAAAAAGCAGATTAAAAATTTAAATATAATTGACAAGTTAGATTTGCAAGCAAAAATCATCCTTACGTTTTAGAATTGAAACTCTGAAGTGCTTAACATTATCATTTGCCCACTGTAAATTTACAGCACACTTGATTGTAAGTTCATTATACCTTGCAATCTTTCAAAGCACACATCTCTTACAAGTCAGTAGCATAACATACTCCTATTTTATCAGAGCTTGGTATTGAGCTTTTTTTCTATTTCTCATTTTCTCTACTTATAAGTCTTAAATGCACATATTATGTTATACATATTATACACATATTATGGTCAGTAAATTAACATGAATTTAAATTTCTAATATTATTATTTTAAATTATTTGGCTTTACTCAAATAATTTAAAATTGAATTTAAACATGTTTCTGAAGCTTGGAATTTTTAGATCAGTACCTCTTTCACAGCCTCTTCGTACATAGCCAGCGTGTCTTCCGGCGACGAAAACTCCTTCCCATTTAGTTGGGATTTAATTTTGAGGAATAATAAAAGTCACAAGATACCAAGTCGGTACTCTAAGGACGATGGCCAAAACTGGCCTTTAACTGGAGTACTGTCCAAGAAATCACTTAGCCCTGAGTGACCGGGCGCGTTGTCGTAGTGCAGTAGCAGTCTGTGGAGACCCGTGTTCTGATGGTTGCTAATCACTGCAGTAAAAACGCTTGTCAAACATATACCATTTTGCATTAATGCTGCTTTGGTTTCGTAAATGTACAGATATCAGGTAGCTAATTAAAGTGAAAAAAACTTCCATTAAATTTTCCAGCGCTTCTTGCTCTTTTCACTTTGGTAGGCGTTGGCTCACTTTAAAACAGGCAAACAGTAGATTGACGCTTAGTTTCTGGATAATACTGGTAGATTCAATATTCGTCACCTGTGACAATGTCGTAAAAGCGCCGAGACGATCCTGCTACAACTTGTTTTTGAGCCTCGATGAGGTTGTGTGGCACCCAGCGC
The DNA here is from genome assembly GCA_914767545.1 of Sesia apiformis. Lineage (NCBI taxonomy): Eukaryota > Metazoa > Arthropoda > Insecta > Lepidoptera > Sesiidae > Sesia > Sesia apiformis. The sequence continues at coordinate 7,820,297 of OU611968.1, forward strand.
GATACTATCCTTGTGACTCACAGATGCCCATGTAATATTTCATACACACTTCCCGATCCAATCTACAATCTCTTCTGAATCACCTCATATGTAATTCGCCTATTTTCACTGTCATCACGTTTTCTACCGTAACAGCCGTTGAACGGCGACCGCTTTTTTCTCCGTCAGCCAAACTTACTCGACCACGCTTAAATTCATTGTACCAACAATACACAGTTGCCAGACGGCCTTGTCTGTAAATGCCATCTGAAGTCTATTAAAAGAATCTTTAAAGAAGTTTTAAGGAACATTTAAAATCATACAAAATCATAGTGCGGAAAATTTTCCCGTCCAATATCGATTTTTAATGAAACAGGATATTATGATTCACCTCGTAAAAAATATGAAAGGAAATTTGAATGTTTTTTTTTTTATGTTATAGATAGTCATAGTTTTAATTGACCTCAAACCCAACCAGTGTTCCAGAGATATAAACTCTGTCGCAAAACTTTCCGAGTGGCTTGGTAGGTAAAAAAGGATGTAAATTAAAGTCAATTAGTAAAACATGTCAAAAATTAAAAAAAAATCTAGTCAAGAAGTTAAAAAAACAATAACATTCAATAAGGTAAACAAGTGATTGGAATTAATTTATAAAGTTTTGTCATTTAAGAAATCATTCACGGAGTAATAACATTTATTTAGCAATAATGTAAATATTAGATAACCTCTTTAATAATAATTGTATTATGCCCTTAAAATTGTCTGGTAATTTATTATAAATATGAGTTTGTATTGCCATGTATATTTCTTTTCATAGTTTCTAGTCTTTGATGAGGTAAATACAGTTTGTTCTTAGTTCTACTTCTACTGCCATAAACATCTAATTAATGTTCTTTTTTTCAACAAAAAGACACCTCCGTGATGTACAAACAAGGTAAAGGTAATATTTTATCACTTTTAAATAACGGTACACAGGTATCTAGAGGACCTGCACCATTAATTTTTTGGAGCCTTAAAAACCTAGTCCCCACAGTATTAACCCGTATCTGATGAGAGAATCTACATATACGTGATGACCAAGCGTGCAGCGTCTTTGGAAATAACTGATATAATGCAATCGTAAATTTGTCTATTTTAGAGCATAATCTATCAACATGGGCTTTCTAGTTACAGTGTTTGTGCATGGTCAAACCCAAAAAAACAGTTGAATCAACCTAAATTAATTACTTTAATGTTTTTAGGTATACTTTTATAAGATTGAAATATATGTATATTAATTTTGTTTTAGTAATGATAATACTTAAATTATTACTCTTCATCCATCCTGCTGCATCATTCAGTGCGTTATTTCCTTGAGATTTTATGGCGCCCATATTTTTCCTTTTGATTAGGAGGGTGGTATCGTCTGCGAATAAGATACATTCGCTATTAGTAGCGTCCGATAAGTCATACCGGTAACCGGTAAATCCGGTACCGGTAAATCCGGTACATACAGTAAGAATAATATAGGACCCAGAACACTACCCTGCGGAACGTCATATCGGTTATATTGAAAGATAGAACGTTTAGACACCCTCTTCATCCCCACTAATTCAGTTACTTCTACACTTTGCTGCCGATTGTTAAGATAGCTAGCAATCCAGTTATTTGCTACGCCTCTGATTCCGTAACACGAGTTTTTTTAAAAGCGTGTCGTGGCATACAAGGTCAAATGCCTTGCTCATATTGAGAAATATCGAAACTTTATGTTTTGTCATTTAGGGTTATAGCAATGGCCTTAATAAGTGAGAAAAAGTCAATGTTGTAGAGCAGGGGTCTCCAAACTACAGCCCGCGGGCTAAGACCGGCCCTCGAGTACATGCAATCCGGCCCGCGGCAGCGAGCTGGACGTGGCTAGCATCCGGCCTGCATCACTTAACATTATTTTATAATAAAACAAAATAATAATTAATTTTTTTTTATTCACTATATATCACATATTAGTCGTACATAAATGTCATACATAATCTAGTACTTAAAGTGTAACATTAAACATTTTAATAATAATGAGATTTATGTATATATTTATCTATTTAAACGATATTATACTCGTTATTATTATACTTATTTATTATACTCGACGTACGATAAATAAGGGAAACATTCGCATTATGATCCGTTTAAATATGTGTGATATATGCAGCTGTGATTTTTCACAGACAATTGTTTGCAGTTGTGGATCAAGTTTACTGGTGCCAATTATCAAAAGCCACCTAAGGTGGTCCTCAGTTAACTTGGATCTGTAGAAAATTCTTTATGTATTTCATTTTGGTGAATGTTTTTTCACACAGATAAATAGTTCCGAAAGCGGAAAAAAGGCCCCGAGCAAATTTATACAACTGATCAAACTGTGTAAGTGGGAAGACTTATAAAATTCCAGCAAAGATGAGTTTTGATATTTTTGTTTAAAAATATCGCTGCAATGCAAATCAGTCAATTCCATTTGAAGTTTTGGAGAGAGGGTTTCTAAGTCTTGCCCTTTGGGACTTAGTGGAAGTCAGTGTGGCCCTCAGGTCAAAAAGTTTGGAGACCCTGTTGTAGAGCATTGTTTAAGAAAACCATATTTATAATTTATATTTTAACAGGAAATCATTTAGATGCTTTTTGAAACATTGTTTTAGCTTTATTTTGAAGAGAATGACGGTACCCTTGCCCGTAACAACTCTAGACCAATTTTTAAAGATTTTACTAAAACGATATTGTACAATATAAGTTGCCAAAGCTGTTGAATTTAAACTGTAACAAAGAACAGATTTTCCTTTCAGCGCAGACAATGCTTGTTTTTGTTTTCTCAGGGTTATTTTTATGTCGGTTTTTTTTGTGACACTAGTTGTTTGCTAGTAATAGATATGTCTAAAGAGCCACTAGTAAAAAAATGAGATGCTCAAAAGAGCAGAAATCGTCTGTGGTGATGAGACACGAAATTTTATATGGTTTATGATATGGTGCGATAATCATATAAATTTCGTAGGAATAAAAGTACAAATGATACTGATTTTGTCAAGCAAGATTTTTTTAAATTTCATAATAGTATTTAAACCAGTCGTGAATTGTTTTGATATTTCTTGACATTTGATATTTTTTCTTTGAAACAGTACCTCACTCTTAAAATAACATTAAATTAAGACATTATAATGAGACCTTAATTATTTAAAACATAATATGAGTTATGAACTGTTGACTATATACATATGATGTTATGTTAGAATTGTTCAGATCAAAACAATAAAAAAATGAATTAATTAGTTTTTTGAAAGTATAATGTCTATTAGATTTACAACACACTCCTCATATGAATGTGGTAAAGGTTCAACCAAATTTTTATTCACAGTTCTTTTCCATTATTTACTAATCCTATGTGTCGGTGTCAAACAAATCTCACCTCTGCTCTCTACTATTTTCATACTTTTTTTTATCCACTTTTGCGTAATATGTAAAGACGCTCTCCTATCTTCTTCATTTGTAATTTCTCATCCACTGCAGGACATAGATCTCTAATTCATACCATAGCTTTTTGTAGTTTTTATCTTTCTTTCTGTAATCGCGATATTACTCCAGTGGGCAGTTGATTTACTCCTGCTTTTCGTCCCGATTCTGACCACTAATTGCGCCCATAATGTATACAATAAATGTCGGAAAGGACGTACGCAAAAAATAGAGGGAAAATTAGAAACCGGTAATTAGTTCTGGTAATTCCCCTATCTTATAATCACATTAAACCATGCAATTACATAACAGTGTACAACGTGCATTATTAAATGTAAGTGTTGTGTTCCATTACACGAGCACGGCATGTCGTAAGGACTGGCAAATTGATGTTTTCTCTTACATGAATGCGTGACCTTGGCCAGAAACCTTGGGATGCATTTTTATTAAACAGGTACATAAATAATGTGCTACATTACTGCTGTCATTGACGACCGCTTTTATATTTAACAATGCTAATAGAAATAGTAGTAAACTCTGTTTTATAATTGTTGTATTATACCAAAGGTTGTAGAAAGAGGGGCTAAGGAAGGTTTCAAGAAGGTATGTAGGCTCCATGAAGCGCTAGTATTGAGGAGTACAATGCCACATCCCATTAGCAAATTCAACTTGCCCAGTTACCCCACGCTCACAGAAGACTTGTGAAATGTACCATCGTGCTCTGCAATGAGTGAAAGATGCCAAAGTTCGTCCTCTTTCCTCTTTTTTTCATTGGATTGCTCTTCCTATTTATCATCCTACTACTTCCTATAGACAGTTCAATTGCGCACGTGCCCATTTTGTTATTTTTTCTTATAATATTTCATTTCAAAATCGCAGCTTTAATTTGCTCTAAAGAGGTATAATAATATTTCATAAAAGAAAAAACCAATCTATATCACATATAAAATAAATGTTTCTATGTGAATCTTAAATTTAAAAATAAAGTACAAAACTTAGACGGAAAAAGTACATAAGTATTCACTACAAAAAATTAGGCATAAATATGTCGCAGATGTGTTCGTGGGCGACAGTAACCAGGTAGACTATCTGCTTCTCTAGCACCTTCTTTCAAACAAAATTTAACCAGAAAACTGACTAAATTTAAACATAATATCAATAATATTATGTTTAAATCAAAAACAATACCTCGTCAAAAATATTTAAGAAGTTTTTAAAATACGTGAGTTTGATTGAGATAGGTATAAAACCTCGCCATGTAAGACTTACACAAGCAGGTGATATTCTTGTAACATAAATACGCCATTTAGCAGTTTTCACATCATGTCAGCATAATAGGCACTTTTATGTAATGACGTTAGGAAGTTTCTCAGAGCGTTAGTCACCGGCAAATGTCGTCAACATTTTCCAATCACTGTTTCTTCTCTATTTTCAATTAATAGCAACAATCGAAGCAACTACATAATCTTAGCTGTTAGTCTCGAAGAATTAAAATAGTTATTATGAAAACAAGACTTCTTACATTTGATGATTGAAATGCGCATAGGTTCGTTATGACTGACGCGACGTTCCAAAATTTTACATATTACCCAAATCTCGAACAAACAAATGTCTTCGAACAATTTTTTGCCGGGAAACAAACCTGAGACCAACCTTTTGCATAGCAGGCAGAGGAATTACCAACTGAGCTAATTGGTCGTCGGATTTCACTTGATAATTTTGAGTAACAACTTCGTTAGGCATGTTTCTGTGACTGTCCTTCAAAAAGAACATTATTTCTATAATTAACGCTCGCCGACGCGGCTCTATTGTTATGATTAGGTATATAAATTCCTATTATGAATGAATGAAATTCTTTATTGCATTTCTCTTTTAATATTAGTTTTATTTTATTTAACATACTAAAGTAATGAGCGGCAACAATCATAATCCATTTTATTACTGACTTGTTGTATTGCATAATAATGGGTATATGATGTCAGTTCTGTTCTAAGAAACTAAATTGTATAGCCATGAAATCCTTTCGAAATATTGACAAAATTTGAGGACAACTTATTTTCCTTAAATAAAATTTTCTTAGATCTTATCTCTTACGTCAACATAATTGCAAAGCTTTGAATAACAAAACTAAATTAAACATTTACGTAATCCGCAACAAGACAGTTTATAGTATACAAAAAGTTCATCGTTCTATCGTGGCACAATAAAAGTGAACACACAAGTAACCCAGTTTCGCAGTCTATAAGTTAAATGGGACGCGACAATTATCCAATATAAAGCAAGTGTAATACAAAAACTGCACAGGTACTGTTTATCGTACTGCACGCTCGCTAATCACCTGTGATTTAAAGTGACGCAAATACCTTATTGCGAGCTTACTACTAGATAATATTCGTACTATCTAATACATACTAGTGTTGGCAACATGAGGTGCCTTTCATTATATTCAAATACTACATATGAAAGTTAATTTTAAAAGTTAGTCGTTAGACCCCAAGCTAAAACCAGCATTTATAACGATGCATACACCGAATGGCGACTTAATATGTGATGACATGTGACACTGCTGATCATATGTGATACCAGTAACAAAGTCGCACATGGCATAATTTTCTTGTAGGTGTTCCCTAAAACCTTAAATAGTTTGGAACTATTGAAAAAAAATGAAAGTTCTCTCTTTCGTTCTTAAAATAATATATTTTCTTAAGAGCATCTATATTCTTTTTGCCGAGAAGCGAAAATCACATTCGTCGCAATGGCATGTAGGTGAAACCGGAGCAGGTCGCATTTTATCAATAACTGAAGTTAATTAATATGGATAATTGTAAGACCGGTTAATAACGTGTCCGTGTTTAACAGGGCACGCGGTACAAACGCAATATTATGAAGTTATTGAAGGTCACATTCGAGAAAATCACTAGAAAGCGGTGCAAGTTTTTTTCAAATGACCTCTCCTATGATACGGTATTTGAAATATTTATATTAAATAATATAATTAATATTCTATTGTAGTCATAGTAGTTCGAAAATAAATATTCAAGCTACTCATTTTGTAGACTCGGCTAGAATTTAATAGGCAGGTCGAGGTGTTTAGGAAAGTTACCACCAACTGATGTAAGTAGGTACCCTAAGCTCTGGTGAAATCAGTTAGATAAATAAAATGCACACTAAATAATTTTAATTAATTCTATTTCTAAAGCCACGTGCAGTTTCTTATGCAAATAAAATAAATAAAACTTTACAGTAGGTCTTGGTAAGTAGGTATATATTATTTTATCTGTTCCCGGTTCACCTACACGGCTCATACACCACTAATTGCTAAACTTGCTACACTTTCTACGGATTTGACATTTATTCCTGAAAATGTAGCAAAATCGAACACATATATGTAATAATTTCTTGAATGGGATAATTCTTTATTTGCATTAATGTGAGGGTGGTAAGCGGACGCAGTAAGTGTTTTGAGGGCATCAATTCTTCACCAAAGGGGAATGCCCAAGTGACTATGGAACTTAGTATCGGTGCAAATATTGTTGTGCCAACATGAAAACTACTCTCTTATGTTGAAATTAATATATACTTTAAAGAAAAATAAACAAGATTTACATAATTTGCCGGGTTTCATGGAAATAGGTGGGTAAACTTCGTAAGTCTAAATATTAAAACACATCGTTTTCCTTTTAGTAAATAGGTAAATTAAGACTTAAGTATGCTATTGCTTATTAAATACAACATAACATTTGGAAAGTCTCAATATCACACATGAGAAATAACTCAGACAGCGTTACAATAATAATTTGTAATGTAATGGCACCGGCCAACGACAAGCACGAGAAGTGACATTTCAGTGTTGCCAAAAATAATATACAGAAATCAAATTTTACAGTAAATAAAGTATTGTAAAAAATCCAACAAAAATACACAATAGAAAGACTTTTAAAGGTATTTTCTTTTGTTTTATACGGCTAATGTGAGACTCCACATTACATTATAAAATCATGATAATTAAAAATAGGAATTATTCATATCCTGAACTTGTGGCCACAACTTAGATTCAAACGCTACTGCTCATGGGCAATCCCCTTTATACGAGTATATACATCAGAGTGACGCCGCGTGGTGTCGGTCGGTTTTAAAATAACACCACCCCGTCTTTTCCCGTAGGTTTTTTTTGTTATAGAAAAAGGCGGCAGACGAGCATACAGTCCACCTGATGGTATGTAGATACTGTCGTACATAGACACCCGCGATACATGCCAACATCAGTCAAATCCCTCGAGCACAAGACAATGTGCATGAGGTGGCTGGTGTCCAGCAGTGGACGACAAAAGGGCTGGTTGCGGTAAAGACTATAAATCCTATTATTTTCCATATTATTCTTATGTCAACTTACTTCACTTTATAAAACGTATGTATTGTTTCAGTCGGCGTGCGCGCTCAGTGTGCGAGTGGGCTCTTACAGCGACCCGCCCGACATACAGGGGCTTGCGCATTTCGTCGAGCACATGCTGTTCATGGGTAGCGAAAAGTATCCCAAGGAGAACGAGTTCGATTCTTTCATTAAGGTATTGTAACAAAGAACACACGTTTACAGTTAAACAGTTTAGGCATGTGTATAAAATGCGTAAGTTTACAAATAAAATATAACACTTGAAAAATCGAGTTAAAATTATGAAATTTATACATTCATTACATTACACGATATTACACACTATAGACTAATGTCGAAAGAGGGATAAACGATTCAACTACATGCAGGACTCCTCACTCACTTTCCACTAACTTATTTTTACACCATTCATTAATAATATGACCGATTGTTCTGTTTTTAACAGAAAGTATTTTTTTGACCCTTGGAAAATTTCCCAAATTATTTCATAAACCTTATTTAATTTGACCTCTTTTCAATGCATTTTAATACAGAAAAAGGGCGGCTCAGACAATGCAGCGACGGACTGCGAGCTGACTACCTTCTACTTCGAGACACAGGAGAAGTACTTACCACAAGCCATGGACATGTTCAGTCAGTTCTTTGTAAACCCTCTCATGAGGAAGGAGGCCATGCAACGCGAGAGAGAAGCTATTGAGTCCGGTAACTATCATTGCAGCATCACTATCACAGAGCATTGCAATGCTCTCAGTACAAATCACGACGAGTTATTATTTAAAACTATCATACCTTATTTTCCTTACACCTTCGCCTATTGCACGCTTAGAATGTAATTATAGAGATGCCTGCTTAAGTGAATGAAAGAGTTTGCTTCCCAACATATTCTTCGAGCATTATTCAATTTTTTGTATATTGGATCATCTCGTCATCTCAATTTGTTTAGCTAAATCACTTAAGTCCCGCAAGGGTTGGCTTCGCATCCGGTGGCGAGATTTGGACGAGGGCATAGTATACTTTTCAGTAAAATTGATTAGTTTTCCGGGGGGAAGCCAATTTTAATACAAATTCCATGTAGTTAAAGTCAAAAGCTAGTCTACAAATGAGAATGGTTTCCATTGTAATCTTGGCCAGAGTTCGCAATAGCGTCTCCCTCGGACTCTAACCGCAAGGACCAGCTGCTGTCGTCGTTTTTCCCCGAGGGTCACCCCGCGCGCACGTTCACGTGGGGAAACCTGCGCAGCCTGCGCGACGAGATTGACGACGACGAGAAACTGCACGCGGCTGCACACGAGTTCCGCAATAGGCATTATAGTGCTAACAGGATGACTGTCGCTGTACAGGTTAGTGATTAACAGATAGAAAATTCCTATATGGTTGCCAGTAGCAACTATCTAGGGATTTTATAACTGACCTGGGGCTGTTCTTCTATTACACGTAACTAGGTGTGTTACATAGTACATATTACGTCATTTTAACAAAATATTGCTTGAACACTTTTTTTTATTAGATTACAACTGTTTATTAGAAAAAAGATAATTCATTCAATAGAAATTCATTAATTAGGACAAAGTAAACACTGTTATCATTATAATATATATATAATCTACAATATTATTGAAATGGGTTATGTGAAATATTTTTTTTTAATTTAATAATAAAGTTTATTTTTTAAATTCTACTATTGTGACTCGAGAAAAGAGTAGTACTAAAAACAGCGTCGAATTGGTACAAAAATGGCGTCCATTCAACACCACGCTGACGCATAATTCCTTTTGCCACGGTGAAAGTGTTATTGTTGCAATATAAATATTTGATATAAATTTTATTTTAATTTTAATATATACGAAGAGTCACATATATAATATTTAGATAATATTACTTAAGTATATTTTTGATCTTACTGCCAACATCGGACTACTTTCTTCGTTATAAATATGTACATATAATATTTTAACTTAATTTCAATTTGCACATGTGCAGAGAACAGCTTCAGCAATAATTCATTTATCAAGTGTTCAAGCAGGGCCGTAAAAGTTTAAAAGTCTAATTAAAACATAAAAATGTAGGTCTATTTTTAGCAATATTTCAATTTATTTATATTTATATTTCATATAAATATACACAATTTATATTTCAATAGTATTGTGTTGAGAATTTGTGCGTGCATGTGTATATGTATGTGTACGTGCGCGCGTGTATTTGAATGTGTTGAAAGTATCTATGAGGGTATGTATGTGAGAGGAATTAAAGTATGGTATGTATTTTTAAAATGTTCAACCTTAATTTGTTTTATTATACTATTTTTAAATTGTGGTAATTAACACTGTTTATTTATTTTAGCATGTCCAATTGTCCGTAGGCCCGCATGGACCTGGCAACACTAGAACGGTACGTGGTGAACACTTTCGGGCAGATCCCCACAAACAAGCTGCCTGCAGATGACTTCTCACCGTATGTGTTCAACAACCACACCGTAACCAAAGAGTTCACCAGCATGTACTATGTGAAACCTGTCAGTGATACTACAGAAGTGAGTAACATAGAATCTTCTCCGGTTAGGTACATATGGTAATCGTACTTAATACCTGCTAAGGTGTCCTCCCCCACCTTAGCAGGTAAAATTATCGTCAATCAAGGTAACAACAGCGATAATAGCTTAGAGCTATTTGTGAAATAGTAGGTTGGTGAAAATAAGCTTCTACTTAAGTGTGAATTTTCCAATTGTTATCTTTAATATAACTTTTTTTTGTGATATAAAGTAAATAATATAGTGGAGGGTGCGGGTTCACGGTGCAACCCCGCAGCCGATGGGCGCACTCGACTGATCACGTTACCACCCTGTACGTACTGTGTCTCGGTAGAGTGAGATATGTGCCTATCTCATCCTATCCTGTCCTCTTCTACCCCATTGAATGAAGAATATAATGAAATAAAAGTAATTCCATTATATTCTTGACTCCTCATCCCCTCATCAGGAGAATTGGGAGGTGTAACGAGATGAGGAAAATCCCTTATCTCCTTATACTTCCTGTTTATCTATTTAAACACGTCTCAACACGAATGTTTACCTTATTTATTTCACTCAATGTTTCGGTTGGGTTGCAACTACCGTGGTCACGAGCTGACTGAAGATAATAGATGAATATGTGTGAAAAACGCGAAAATCTCAAATGTAGTACTTCCTATTTCCCCCTTTCCCAACCTTTCCTCTAAATCCATTTCTAAATCTCCAAAAGTAAGCCGCACACTCAAGGGTATACCAACGTTTGTTAACGTTTGTATACCAACGCATTATCCACTTATTCCTTCTTGTTATATAGTGCAATCTTTTTTTGCTATTTGCCATGCAATGCAATCAGCCGTTTCAGTATCCATTGCTGCACGCGGGCCTCTTATGCACATTGTCTTGTGCACGACGGATATGGCGCTAAAACGCCACGCTGGCCAAGCGGGTTGGCGAGTCCACTTTTCTAGAGGTGGTGTAGTTCCTCAGGGTATGTGGTAGCGGCTTTGTTATCCCTTAGTCGTCTTTTACGACACCTGTGGGAAGAGATCGGGTGATAGTTGGCTTTTTATTTTAGTGTTTTATTTTTATTATGATATAAATAATTATGTTGTGTAAATGAACTCATGATATGAGACTTGTAATAAATGCATAAAAAACTAAATTAATGCATATACACATCAGTAATCACATAATGTGACTGATTGCCATGCGCGATTGCCCATGCGCATGACTGCCTGCACTCAAGTATGCAGAATTGTAAATGTGAAACATTAGATTTAGTCAGAACTCATATGTACTTAGGTCCAACAGATGACGACAGATTCACTTGGAAAGCACATATTAACTATATTTGCGATAAATTAAGATCTATAATAAGTCAAATATCAATACTAAAATCTAAATTACCATATACTAGATTGATCAATATATTTTGGAAAAGTATTGAAACTTTAGGAAACGTATATCTAAATTGTATTTATTTTTCAACGTAATCACCTTGTAATCCAGTACACCATGAATAACGTTTTGAAAGTTGCTCAATTCCCTTGGAAAAAAGGCTTGATACTGGATATCGAAAAAAGACTACAGTGCACATGATCTCATCATCTCCGTGAAATTTTATACTACGCAAGTGTTTTTTCAAATTTGTAAAAAGGTGAAAATCACTAGGAGCTCGGTCCGGAGAATATGGCGGATGCTGCATCAACTGAATCCTGCGCGCTGCCATCCGAACGGCGAACGGCAACATCAAACCGATGCGCAGGTGCATTGTGATGATGAAAAAGCACTCCGGGACGCAATTTTCCACGTCGTTTATTTTTTATTTCCTCGCGTAGTTTTTTGATCAATGTTGCGTAATACTCTCCAGTTATTGTTTGTCCTTTAGTTAAGTAAATAATCGATCATAATGATACTTTCCTCATCACAGAAGACCGAGGCCATTATCTCTGGATCAAAATGGTGAACCCACGTTTCATCAACGGTCGCGAAACGTAATCGAAAAAATTCTGGGTCTCGGTCAATAATTGCCAAATTTTGCTTTCAAATGTCTACTCTTTCTTCAAATGTCTTTTAAGGTACGAGTTAAAATGAACTGAATTGTCCCGAACGAAAGCTTCATAATTTCAGCTATTGTAAATGACGAATAGTCACACGTCGACCTGTCTTAACAATTTCTTCAATTTTTTTTAACGTTGTCTTCAGTAGCAGCGGTTGTTGGGCGAGTCTCGTTGTTACAGACGGTTCTGCCGCGTTTAAATTCTGCGCAACAGTATGCTACTGTAGAATAAGACAGAGTATTGCCTCCCAAAGTAGACTGCAATTCCCAAAAACACATTTCGTATAAAAAAAATCAAGTAGAAATATTTAATAACCGCACGAACTTCGATTTTCTCCATTTTGCACACTAATAAAATTACCGCCAAATGTAACCAACGAAAAAAAATATTGGTGACAGTTTTTTTAAAATTCTTTTGGCACTGGCTACTACTGAATTTGAAATTCGTATGAAATAGAATGCATTCGTATAATTATTATTTAATGTAAAGTATCCGATTCCAGAAACTTATTGATCAACCTAGTAGTACTTGGTCATGACTGAGTGTGTCGTCAGCTACGGAATAAGTTGTTATGGTAGAGCCTATAGAACATATATTGAAAACATTTACAGATTCCAAGTAAAATTGCTGAGGTTGAGGAAAGTAAATATAAAGCAAATAATTACATAAGCTGTTTACGATGCGCACACTAGGCGCGCACCTGCCTCGCGTTACGCGAAAGCAGCCCGAGGAATGTGCACTCGGGCCCAAATGTATTAAACTTACTCAATATATCCACCAAAATGGTGGGTAAGCACAATAATCAACAAAAGGCCTCACTTACCCCAGGTGGTTTTGCCCACACACAAATCTGGAAAGTGTACCTACGCTAGTCCCTACTAGACGTGACCTATCTTAGTGTGATTGAATAAATACATATATTCCCAATAAATACTTGTGTAGTAATCCAAGTCTCGTCCTGTGGTGAGCCGGTGGCCGCTACAGTTCGGCAACTCACACACGGCAGCAAAATCACCTCGAGATATCACTTCCAATACACAAGCACAATCACAACAAATCCAACCAATTCCAAGCAAGACACTCGCGTGGCACAAGGATATCCGCGTGCAAATCCAATCAATAGGCGCGAATAATAAATAACAACTGTCCGTGGCCGCGGTGTGAATTTATCTCCAAATCTAACTCTGCTCGCCGCCGAGCGCGTGTTACTACTCAAAAAATATCAAATTCTCAAGCCGCCTTCAATATGGCGGGGACAAAAAAAATGTTGCTTCAAATAATCAATGTATGCGGGTATGCAAAGATGCTCGCGCCAATTCCAAACAATCCCCCGTCCCGAGCCGAAGTATTCGGGTCGCTAATCAATGGGTAAGCGGGATAATGTCGCGACGGCCCGCTTCAAAATAGAATCGCCCACCAAGACCTCGGCTAACCTGGGAACACCATCAGAGCTCGGAAAAAGGTTAACAATGCGCCCCCGGCGCCAACACAAGGGCGATAGGTTAGCATCTTTAACCAACACGAGGTCCCCAACCTTCGGCGGATTCGTTTTGTCCGTCCACTTGACGCGCTGCTGCAGAGTGTGCAAATATTCAAGGTGCCAGCGTTTCCAGAAACTCTGAGTGAGCTGCTGGAGCAATTGAAAACGCGACAAACGAGAACTGGGCACATCAGTCCAAGGGTACTCTGGCAGAGCGACGAGTGGCTGACCAATCAAAAAATGGCCCGGCGTTAGGGCTTCCAAATCATTCGGATCCGACGAAAGTGGGCATAGCGGTCGAGAGTTGAGGATGGCCTCAACTTTCGCAAACACGGTCGCGAGTTCCTCAAATGTGAGAATCGTCTCACCAATAACGCGCTTCAAATGGGTCTTTGCCGATTTAACTACGGCTTCAAAAATTCCACCCCAGTGCGGACAAACTGGCGGATCGAAGCGCCAGGTTATCCCACGGAGGGCCATCTCACGACCCAAATTCATTTTCTGCTCTTCAAGAAACTCATACACATCCCTTAAGTAGTTATTGGCCCCATGAAAATTAGTTCCGTTGTCGGACCTAATCAAGGTAGGAAGTCCCCTACGAGATACAAATCGGCTGAGGGCCGCTACGAAGGCTTCTGTGGAGAGAGCAGACACAACTTCCAAGTGTGTGGCCTTAGTAGACAGGCACACAAAAATACACAAATATGCCTTTACGGATTTGGCATTACGAAGCTGAGATGACTTCACCAAAAAAGGACCAGCAAAATCCGTACCAACTGTGGCAAAGGGTCTCGACTCAGAGACTCGGTCCGCGGGCAAATCGCCCATCTGGGGTTGCATGGTAGAAGCTTTAGTTCGGTAACAAGACATGCAACGAAAAATGACTCCCCGGACGAGTCGTCTAGCCGACAAAATCCAAAATTCGCGTTGCAAAATCGCCAACAGTGCGTTACAGCCTGCATGGGAGTTCTTGATGTGTCGATCAATCGCCAGCAACCGCACCAAATGTCCATCTTTCGGCAAGAGAAGAGGATGGCGGACACCATGAGGCAAATTGGCATGTCTAAGCCGACCTCCCACGCGCAGTAGACCCGAAGGATCCACAAAGGGATTCAATCGCACAATAGCGCCTTTCAATTTAGCGGGACCTTCCTTCATAGTTTTTAACTCTGAAGCGAAGCTAACAGACTGGACTACGCGAATCCAACTCAATAGCGCTTCATGTCGTTCCTCAGACGAGATGAAGGCTGACAACAATTTATTCTGTGGGTTTTTAACATTGTGACGCCAACGTCTAACCCAAGCTGTCACATTCAAAAGTTTATCCAGTGGGCTGTACCTGGCCAGCAAAACATCGGGATCACATGATGATTCCGCTGCTTGGCCGCTCCCGGCACCATCGGCCACTGGTAAACTTACAAAGCCTATCGCAGGCTGAACTAGAGTGATCCGTGAGGCCGGCCAAATTGACACCGGTCCCTTCAGCCAGTCCGGACCCCACCACAACGGATGTCCAATAATCTCTAGGGCTGAGCATCCACGTGATGCACAATCAGCTGGGTTTATATCGCCAGGGACATGTCGCCAAATCAATCGAGCTTGCGACGCCTGGATCTGGGAAACACGGTTCGCCACAAACACCTCCAAGGTGTGAACAGAAGCTCGCAACCAACAAAGCACAATTTGACTGTCTGTCCATGCAAAGACGTCTACTAACTCTACGGAACGCCCTAGAGTAGCGACGACATGATTCAAGAGACGAGTCAAGAGAGTGGCGCCTGACAATTCTAGCTTCGGTATTGTCATACGCGAGCGAATAGGCGCAACCTTGCTCTTTGCTAGAACCGGCGAGACCAAAACATGTCCAGCAGCATCCACTATGCGTAGATAAACAACCGCTGCATACCCTCGCTCGGAAGCATCACAAAAGCCATGAAGGCTAGCTCTATATTTTCCAGACGGAAGGAAACGTCTGGGCAAGGAAACCCGATTAAGAGCTGGGAGGGATGACACAAACTCTAGCCATTCCAACAATAACTCTCCATGAAGAGGCTTATCCCACGACAATTCAGCTGCCCATACTTTCTGCAAAAAACATTTCGCCCAAAAAATGACTGGACTGATCCAACCATTCGGATCATAAGTCCGAGCGACAGTGGACAACACTGATCGCTTCGACCAAGACTTCGGGGACTGTAGGTCCACATGATAAGTGAAGACATCCTGGACTGGTCTATACTGGACACCAAGGACAGCCAACATGTCAGGATTGTCTACATTCTGGAAGATATGGGGATTCTGCTGGTGCTCCTCCGGCAAATCGGCAAGGAGCCGAGGTGAATTCGACAGCCACTTTCACAATTCATAGCCACCAGCTTTCATGAGGTCAATCAATTCGTCCCGCAAGACGAGAGCCTCTTCTACAGTTGCTGCCCCACTACAGCAGTCGTCAACATAAATATCCTCTTTCAAAATGGCAGCCGCGCGAGGAAACCTTATCCGCTCTCGTTCAGCTAGCTCCAAGAGCGAGCGGATCGCAATGAAGGGACTAGAACGCAAACCATAGGTGTTGACACGAAGTTCATAGACAACCATGGGATCGTCAGGATGCTCTCGCCACAAAATCAGCTGGAATCGCCGGTCATCGCGATGAATTATCGTCTGTCTAAACATCTGACGTATGTCAGCGACGAATACAATTGCATGACGACGAAACCCAGTGAGGATATCTCCAATGTCTCGATGTAGCTTAGGTCCGGCATGGAGACACTGATTCAAAGATACACCAGAAGTAGTAGGCGCTGACCCATCAAAAACTACACGTATCTTGCCACCTGGCGTCTTCAAAACGGCATGATGAGGAAGGAAGTAATGCTCCACTGAGCGCCAACCAATATTCGACACAGACATGTGTCCCAAATCCTCATATTCTCGCATGAACTCAATATATTTCCGGCGAAGCTCCGGATCCCGCTTCATGCGACGTTCCATGGAGACCAATCTTCGTTCAGCCAACTGCCGAGACTCGCCAAGCGGAGGCCTATTCGCCAAAAAGGGAAGACGGGTGACAAGCTGACCAGAGGCGAGGCGACCTGAGTTGCTCTGGTAGAAGCTTTCACACTCTTAGTCCTCTGGACACAATCTAGGCATAGAGGGAGGTTCCTCCACTTCCCAAAACTTCTGAACGGCGTCAGAAAGCGTGGATCCCACATGTAGCCCATCCTCAGCAAAAAACACGGTCGAAACCGGAAGGATAGGGCCCAACAATGCCGAACCAAAAATCGTGGGGACCACTACCAAACCACCAGGCTGCAAAGCTCTCCAACTTCCCGAACAAACCTGTCCCAAAATATTACTCCCCAACAATAGGTCAACAGGACCTGGAGTATGAAACATGGGGTCAGCTAAAACCAAACCCTTTGTCAAAGCTATGACAGGTGGAGGAAGCTTTATACGCGGGTGGTGACTCAATATATTCTCCAGCACAATAACCGGAATCTTGGTTTTCCTGGTTCCAAGTGGTACTGGAGAAAATTCGACAAAGGTGTGACCAACTCTATTGGTCACCTTAACGTTTCCCACTCCGGAGACTGGGAAAGGAGAAGGACCGACACAGAGGTCCAATTGGCTCACCAACCAAGCTGAGACTATACAACCCTGGGCACCCGAGTCCAAAAGGGCACGAACAACAATCGAGTTGCCCTTCGGGTCCCATACCCGCACAGAGACCGTAGGCAAGAGGATGGTCTCTGGGTTCTCAGCGTGGTGAGCTGCGAGTCCCTAGCGGGAGAAGTTACGGAGTGAGGGCTCCCTCCCCGGGTGCGGCAGGGGACGATAACTGTCTACCCTGCCCTCATCGCGACGACCCTGCACAACGTGTGCGGATGAGAGGGGGGCTGCAGCCTGCCTTCCTAGGCGGGGTGGACGCCGCTCCAACCTCGGTCGCTCCAACAGCGGGGGGGGAGAATCTCCGGTTGCGGTAGACTGTGGAGTACTCCGCAAACCCAACAGCGCCTCTAGGGGGTGGCGAACGCCTA
Source organism: Sesia apiformis (assembly GCA_914767545.1). Lineage (NCBI taxonomy): Eukaryota > Metazoa > Arthropoda > Insecta > Lepidoptera > Sesiidae > Sesia > Sesia apiformis. The sequence continues at coordinate 7,838,214 of OU611968.1, forward strand.
CCCCCGCCCGTAAGGGCTCGATCCTGGGCGCTGGACCTGGCAGGACTGTCACCACCAGCGTGAGCACCCGAATGTCGCTCAGCACCGCGAACACCAGCACCCTCCTGGTTGCGGTTCGCACACAAAATGACGTGGTGAGCACCACCACATTGTCCACATGGACGAGGCTGAGGACACTCTCGCTGGAAGTGACCCTCCAGACAATGATAACACAATCGCCTCTCCTTGGCGATGTGTCGACGCGCTGCTACGCGCAAAGCCACAAATTTGTGACAAGCAGTCATCCGGTGGCCGGAGCGCTTGCAGAATCTGCAAGCCACGGACTCCTCTTGGGAGACCCCATATCTCGGCCGTGACTGCTTATTCACCGGCGGACCCTGCGGTCGGGCCAGTGGTCGCTCTCGGCGAACGCTAGTCTGCGGCATCAAGAGAGTGGAACCCTCCACGGTATCCACCCTGCGACACTCGTCTTCGAGGAACCTTTCGAGTTCCTCATAGGAAGGCAAGTGAGTGGAGCTGTCCCCACCACATTGTCGCTCAAAGCGCAGCCGCATCTCCAAAGGCAGTTTCGCCAACACAATATGGAGCAGCAAAAAGGACCACTGGTCCACAGGTAAATCCAATCGCCTTAAGGCGTTAACAGCCACCAAAACCGGGTTAACAATATCTGTCCGTAAGGCTGACGCACAGGCAACCTTAGGCAGGTTCAAAATTTGCCCCACATGGGTGTCAGCCAAAAGTCGCACGTTGTGGTAACGGCGCTTCAACAAATCCATGGCTGTCGAGTAGGTGCTGTCATCGACCTTCAGGTGCTGTACCAGGCCTAGAGCCTCTCCCTGTAAGGAGGCCAACAGGTACGCCATTTTTTGAGCAGCTGACAGGTCGGTATGGGAGTCCACCAAACTGTTGAACATCCCATAGTAGCTCAACCACTGGTCCAAATTACCGTCAAAGGTGGGAAGGTTGAGCGTGGGGAGACGACCCAACAAGGCGTGGGGTGCAACAAGTGAATCCCCACCAGAGGGAGCTGAGATGTGGGAGACCGCCTCGTTAATTGCGTCCACAAAATCGTAAATCTGGCCAAAGTCCGCTTCATAACGCTGCTTCTGCTCGTCCGGTACAGGCGTTTCCAAATTCGCCATAAACGTCAAGCCTTCAGCAAAACTCCTATCTAACGCCACCAAACGGGCCCGCATTTCATTCGCCCGGGCGAGTAAGGCTTGCTTCCGGTCCGGGCGGTTGACCATTGCAACCGCAGAAGAAAACCATCTCAGCTGCGCAGTCATTGCGGACTGATGTGTGGAAAAGGTCACCTTGACAGACATGTCTACACCTCAGGACGCACGCAATACAAAACAAAAACCAAAAATAAAAAACAAAAATAAAAGTAAAAAAAAAAACAACAATAACAAAAAAAATAACAAAATAAAAAAAAACAAAAAATGCAGTGGAGGCACAATAAAAAACAAAAGGGGTGCGTATGTGTCTTCAAGAAGGTATAACCGTCCAAAATATTAATTAAGACTACCTGACAAAACAACAACAAAAAAAAACAAATTAAGTTATCAAATTAAAATAAACGCAACCAAAAATGTACACTCATGTACGTGTACTCAAAAATGTACGTGGACTCAATAAAACCGCAATGTCCAGCTATCAAAACAAACGTGAAGCGTTATATCCAAAATGCGTTATTTAATAAATTATTAACGCGTGTGGGTAACTAGTCAGCTACTAAACGTCGCACGCGTGGATTCAAAATATACTTCAGAATACAAATTATACGTAGGGCCTAGCCTTCAAACCGTGAACGTAAAATAAAAAATCAAAAGCAAATATTTAAACCAAATTACCAATATATAAACAAGACAAAAGGTCATCAATATTAACTACCTAACGGTATTATCAATGTCATCAATATCACGTAACGGTATCAAACCACGCTCTGCTACCAGATGTTTACGATGCGCACACTAGGCGCGCACCTGCCTCGCGTTACGCGAAAGCAGCTCGAGGTATGTGCACTCGGGCCCAAATGTAATAAACTTACTCAATATATCCACCAAAATGGTGGGTAAGCACAATAATCAACAAAAGGCCTCACTTACCCCAGGTGGTTTTGCCCACACACAAATCTGGAAAGTGTACCTACGCTAGTCCCTACTAGACGTGACCTATCTTAGTGTGATTGAATAAATACATATATTCCCAATAAATACTTGTGTAGTAATCCAAGTCTCGTCCTGTGGTGAGCCGGTGGCCGCTACAGTTCGGCAACTCACACACGGCAGCAAAATCACCTCGAGATATCACTTCCAATACACAAGCACAATCACAACAAATCCAACCAATTCCAAGCAAGACACTCGCGTGGCACAAGGATATCCGCGTGCAAATCCAATCAATAGGCGCGAATAATAAATAACAACTGTCCGTGGCCGCGGTGTGAATTTATCTCCAAATCTAACTCTGCTCGCCGCCGAGCGCGTGTTACTACTCAAAAAATATCAAATTCTCAAGCCGCCTTCAATATGGCGGGGACAAAAAAAATGTTGCTTCAAATAATCAATGTATGCGGGTATGCAAAGATGCTCGCGCCAATTCCAAACATAAGCTTATTTAAATACTGCAAACTGTGAACGTTTTCAATGAAATTAGATTCACTACTTTAATTGATGAATACCATAATAGAAAATTGTTGTTCAAAAAACAAAGACAAAGTCATTTGAGATAGCTCACCAATATTGACAATTGTTATTCCTTTGGTTAACAACGTACATGGGAAAAGAACAGGGCAATATGTAGGTTTGGGAACAAGTAGGTAGTATACCTACTTTAGTTAAGGAACTGCCTAATAATATGGACGATATATCTATCGTTTATATTATTAGACGACAGAAAAGGTGAGGGGATCTTTGAAGACACATTTCATAAATGCTTAAAAATAATATGTTGAACATTCCGGGAATAATAAAAAATATACTCACAATAACACACCATGCCCTGACACACTCACGCGCACACACACACACTCGCACACACACACACTCGCACACACACACACTCGCAAACACATTAATTCCACTATTTAATTATACGCTATACATACGCTACATATATACGTACTAATATATACATACGCTTATATAATCGCACATACATATATACGTATTAATATATACATACGCTTATATAATCGCACATACATATATTGGCATTTATAAACATGCATTCATAGTAAATAGTATAATTAATAGTAAGTAATAATAGTTAAGTACATTAGAGCGATTTGACATCATATTTAAATCGTAAAGGTTTTTGTGATGCCTATGTAGGTAAATATAATAATGAAATGATCACTAATTAAAAAAATATATTAATTGGTAAAAATATCACTTAAAGCAAGTGTCAAAATAATGTTTGTATGTCGCAGGTGCACTTAACTTGGATGATGCGGTCGCTACTGTCGGAGTACGAGTCGAAGCCGCACCAGTACGTGTCACACTTACTGGGCCACGAGGGCAAGGGCAGTTTGCTCTCTTACTTAAGGAAGAAGTAAGTATCGTGCTCAAACACAGTGATGACATTTTTGTAAAGATTACAAGTAAACCTCTAATTAAATCTAATTGGTTAATTTTTCCGGTTATAGTTTCAATGACGTGGCGTGTTTTTTTTTTTACTGAATATGTTTTCAAAGTTATAATTATCCATTTGTTTACATGACACTTAAATATTTATCATTCCCCCTTTTTTGTCTGTTTATATGAAACGAATTAACTTACAGGTGTACAAGTATGAAATGCGGATTTGAGACAACATAGGGCGCACCAATGCAATGTGAAGTATAACGATTTGACGTATATGCCATTTTGTTGTGTCATCAACAAGTGTCAAACGCGCATAAGTGATAAATTGAAAAAGTGTTCGCATAGTATTGTTTTGCTGTGTTCAATATGTCGAAATTTGTGCCAAATAAAGAGCATTCGCGGTCAGCATTAGTTTTTTGTTTTCATTTGAAGAAAACTGCTGCTGAATCATACCGATTACTTCGAGAAGCTTATGGTGAACATGCTCCATCACAAGATACGTGTGAACGATGGTTTCGGCGGTTCAAAAGTGGTGATTTCGATGATGCAGACAAGGAACACGGAAAACCGAAAAAAAGGTACGAAGATGTAGAATTGCAAGCGTTATTGGACGAAGACGATTTACAAACACAAAAACAATTCGCAGAGCAATTGAACGTTAGTCAACAAGGCTGTTTCCAATCGCCTACGAGAGATGGGAAAGATTCAGAAGGTCGGCAGATGGGTACCACATGAGTTGAACGAGAGGCAAATGGAGAGGCGCAAAAACACATGTGAAATTTTGCTCGAACGATACAAAAGAAAGTCGTTCTTGCATCGTATCGTTACTGGGGATGAAAAGTGGATATATTTTGAGAATCCCAAGCGCAAAAAATCATGGGTAGACCCAGGCGCACCATCCACATCGACCGCAAGATCGAATCGCTTTGGCAGGAAGACGATGCTCTGTGTTTGGTGGGACCAGAAGGGTGTGATTTATTATGAGTTATTAAAGCCTGGTGAAACGGTTAATACCAAACGCTACCAACAACAATTGATTGATTTGAACCGTTCGCTACTCGAAAAACGACCAGAATATCGAAAAAGGCAACACAAGTTCATTTTTCTCCATGACAATGCTCCATCACACACGGCAAAACTCGTTCGCGGCACGTTGGAAACACTCAGCCGGGAAGTGCTACCCCATGCGGCTTACTCACCAGACTTGGCTCCTTCCGACTACCACTTGTTTGCATCGATGGGTCACGCACTTGCTGAGCAGCGCTTTGGTTCGTACGAAGATGTGAAAAAATGGTTCGATGAATGGTTCGCGGCAAAAGGGGAAGATTTTTACTGGCGTGGTTACCCGAAAGATGGAAAAAATGTGTAACTAGCAATGGAACATACTTTGAATAAACCACTTTTTATCATTCTTCCGAATTTTCAACTAGAATTTGGAAAAAAAATCCGCATTTCATACTTGTACACCTTACAAATGATAAGATGATATAGCATATGGAATTTTACACAGAAGATTTACATTTCATAATATTCCGGAGACTAAATTTTGTATCAAAACAGACATTCATGTCTGTACATTATCCTGGAAATTTTGGTATCCTTAAGATGCAATTTTACCCCGCAAATCTCGTATCTTTCGTACCTCTAAGGTACAGAATATTCTTAAAATTTTAGTATTTTTAAAGTAAATAATGTTCCTAAAAGTTTCGTATGTTTAACGAACCCAATATTTCTTTAAAATTATCGTACCTTAAAATACACGTTATTCTTAAATAACGTACACGATATTTCTTAAAATGTTCGTTTAAAAATCTTAGGGTATGGGCGCTGGGCATCTACACGGGTAATACGGAGAGCGGTATTGACTACACCTCCATGTATAGCTTGTTCTCAGCACAAATCGTTCTTACGAAGGATGGATTGGACCATATTGACGAGGTGTGTATGCTAATATATTTCATGTCTTTATACTTTGATATTTTCATAAATTACCTTTAAAGGTGTACTTTTACATATACAGTATGTTACCACGCAATGCAATGTTGTCGCGTGCAATGTTTGCACGTTTTGTAATACACACAGAACTGATTTTGTAATCACTAGCTATAAAAGAAAAGAGGTAAAGTGGTTCCAATAGTCATATATTTTAAAGAAGAAAAAAGCTTAAAATCTAGCACGAAAGTTTTGAAGCTAAAAACACGGCTCATACAAGGTTCAACTCACGGATATAGGGAATTCTCCTTCACTTCACCGGGAATTGCCTCTGCTAGTCGTCGTCGAACGGTCCTTTGCACTCCGGCATTTGATTCTACCCCAAATACTTCCCCCCTTGATCAATGCGGAATTTTAAAGGGGTCTCTCTTGCCAATTATGACCATCCGTCGATCTTCTTGCGGAGTTGTTTTTATTGGCCTTTTCTTTCTATTTACACTTTTAGTTGTATTACGCGTTTTGAAATATTGTATTGCATTGTAAAACATATTTTGGAACAAGTTAGATGATCTGTTATTTCACGGTATAGCCATTTACGTTGTTGAAAAAAAATTATTACTTTTCACACTGTCTCATCACACCTCTTATTTTTACCTATATTTAAAAAAAATACAAATGTAAACAATAACAATGTAATATTCACGAATGACGTCAAAATGAAATATACTGAGAAGAAAAAGTGTTTACTTTTAAAGTTTAAATGTCCCTAATTAGAACAAATATTTAAATGTCGCTAATTAGCTGGCCAGACAGCAAACGTAGTATCGAGCCGAGTGATTTGTTTCTATATTGATTTATATAAAGAGATTATATTTTTTTCAATAACTATGTACTTTTAGCCAGGGTACTTGATAACGAACAGCATTACAGAATATTGGACAATGATATCGTTTTCCGATAACAAATACAGGGACCTGAACAATAATTTTTGCCCTGAGTTCTATCTGTCCCTAATTAGTTATGTCAGAGATATACCTTAAATAATATACAAAGTAATTGAAAATAAGTAACACATCAAAATATTATCTACCAACATAGTAAGATTCAAAATTGCAATGTGTATTCCATTATGTAAAATTAATCGTATTTATTGTTTAATATTTGATTATTTCCAGGTGCTTGAAGCAATATTTTCATACATAAACATGTTGAGGGAACTGGGTCCTTCGGAGAGGATATACAACGAGATCAGGGTTAGTGGTGTACAATTTGAATAAAAACTACGATTTTAAACTGTCAGATGTGTAATTAATTTTATTATTGAATAAATTTTAGTTAATCGAATTTATCGCACCAGCTAACATATAAGATCCGCCTGTCTGTATGGTCGCGCTAATCTTGGAATGTGCTGACCTGATTTTCTAGCATTTTTTACCATTGTGTAGGGTACTTCTTATTCCACTTCAGAATCTGTTCAGTTATTTTAATAATATGGCGGATTTAATAATAATATGCAAGACAAAAGTGGTCAAATTATTAATTTTCAGATGAAATTGGAATCAATGCGGGCCACAGCCGACGGTAAACACTAGTTATAAATATTTATAATGCCATCTTTGGTAAAATATTGGCTTTGATCTACCACAAATATAATATTTAAACAATTAGTCAATTGTCTTTTTATTGTTTAGTTTAATATTTTACCGATGGCTACAAAACTACAGACGGATTAACTTCCTATGCACAATTCTTGCAAATAAGCTATCTGTCTACATCGACCAAACTGGAGATTACAGTGGTCTCGGTGATCTAGATACCTATCGCTTTTTTCGTAACAATCCTCCGAGAATTTATTTCGCCTATTTGTTCCCGCCTATTTTCCCCGCGCTAGCTAAACAACTAGCGCAACCATTATTTCTTTTTAGACCTCCAATGAAACTAAGTAATTGGCTACTTGGCTGTAACGCTTACTCTAGGTTTGATCAATCTGAAGTTGGTCGATTCGACTGCCCTAATACGCGCCGGACCTTAAAAAATATCTTTATGAGTATTTCTGTTTCCCAAAAGTGTATATATAACTGTAATCCTCTCTTTTTCCCCCCTCCCCCATCTTTTTTTCGTCTACCACTAAACATGGGCCTCCTCATGTACACTGTCTTGTGAACGGGTAAGGTATGACCTTAAAACGTGACGGGCGTCGGGTTGATGTGTTTGTTCACTCTTTTAGAGGTGGTGTAGATTAGATTCTCACGGCTTATGGTAGCCGCTTTGCTATCCCTTAGTTGCCTCTTACGACACACACGGGAAGGGGAAGAGATGGGTTGGTGCTATTCTCAACATACACGTACAGATGCTTAATCGTTATTCATGTTTGTTTTCAGACAATAGAAGAGACGAGTTTCCGTTTCGAGGAAGAATCGCAGCCGTCGGACTACGTGGAGACGCTGTCGGAGAACATGCACTTTTACCCGCCGCAGCACTACATCACCGGAGATCGCTTGTACTACAAGTACGATCCTCAGGTAAGATTGGTAACTAGTAAAAGATTACCGTGTAACTAATTTCGACTTACGTGTTTTGTACACTTTATTTTAAATCATTTTATTTTATACGGATTAAAGATTTTTGTTTACCTTTTATTTTTAATCAAAGTTTCAGCGTTTGTTACACCGTCCGTAGTCATGAGTTGAGATATGCGCGTTCACCCCGACAAGCAAAAATTTAAAAAAATATTGTTTCGGGTTCTGTATCATTCGACTTTTTCAAAAAATAATGTACAGACATGACTTTGCTACAATTTTATTATATCCACTTATATGGCTCTTCAAGAAGGCATGAAGTCGGTAGCGCGTTCGTATTTCTTAGGGCCTCTCTCACTACCTCCTGACAAAGTATCTGTTAACAATCTGATAGATAAAAAAATTGCCAATTAAATCTAGCTGATACTGACTTTCTGATACCTTCTGATAAAGTATTAAGAGATGATCTGAAAGGCCGTTAGTGTTGCCCTTGTCCACGAGCGGGGGTGACCACTTATCATCTCGTGGGCCGCCTGCCCGTCTGTCACCTCTTCTATAAAAAGACTCTTTTACCACTCTTTTAATATCTATTTCACCAGGGCATCAGCGAATTGCTGGACTGCATGACAGCGGACAAAGTAAATATCATGGTCTTGTCTAACAAGCACTCCAAGCCGGTACAATACAATGCAAAAGAGAAATGGTTCGGCACAGAGTACAGGCGAGAAGGTAACTAGTTTTTTATTTATATTTATTATTTATGAATGAAACCAAAAAAAACGTTTGCGCTGCAGAAAATTTGAGAAGCACGCTCTTAACAAAACCTTTAATTATTTGTGCCGCCCAAAATTACCGTAGGTTAGCGATAGATATAAATATGTAGTTGTCATCATGCCTGTCCGATTATTGAGCTTTATTGTTATTGAGCTAACATAAGAGCTCAATAACAATTATTGTTATTGAGTTATTGCTTATTGAGCTTTGTTGTTAAAATGAGATAGCCCCCATCTATTGTTATTAGTTATATATATACTTGAAAGAAAAATTACAAGGATTTTGAAAATACATAAAAATTATGATTAAAACATCACAGTTAAATGAAAAATGCCCCCCTTTTGACACTGAATTTCTATCACTAAAAGTAACTTTTGTTTCACGAGTTTTTCTGAAATTGATATTTTCCCCTAAAAAGTTTTTTTTTGTAATTTATTGTCTTGTTTCTTTTGTACTGTTTGTCTAATACAGTGGCTGCTTGCAATTGTCTGCTTCTCAATAGTTTGACGTTACATATTTCTCATCACAGAGTAGATTATATTATTAGGTAACATAAAAAATGATTTTAATTTTGTGTGTAAAAAATACTGAATTTAAGTCGTAGAAAATACAGTTCACATAAGAAATTCAGTGTTAAGAGAGTTTAGGTATTTTTAATAAAAAAATTGTAGTAAAAATGTTATCGTGTCTTTATCTTACAGAAACCCCCCCTACGTGGCTGAATCGTTGGTTGAACGTTGCCCCCTACCGAAGTTACCACTTGCCCGAAGAGAACATCTACATCACCACAGACTTTGACCTGATCCCCACAGCTCAGCCGTACCTCGACACGGCGGACCAACTGGACATAGACTTACAAAACAGCTCAGTGAAAGACACGCATAAGAAAGTGGAGGCCAGTGAGAAGAAGTCGGTAGTTCTGAAACATGAGGACTTGATCGCAACTGTCAATAATTTTAGGTGAGTGAATGAATGATTAATTTATTGAATTAATAACAACTCACGAAACTTATGCAGCAACCATTGGAATCAATATGAATTACAAGTAGTTGCTATTATGCCAAAGGGCTCTAACGCAGCATATGCTACAACAAAAGTCACGGCACTGTTTTTCAGTTGCGGCCGCATCGATGACTTAGGCACAGCCCGCGCCGGCCGCAGCATGTCCACCCGCCCCCTCACCACACACGTCACTTTTAATTAATAAACTAAAATTAAAATGATTCAAAATCTATATAAGACGGACCATCGGGAATAATTCGGTAAAGAGTATGTTTACGAGTATGTCGCTGCCACCTAACCCTCAGCTTTTTGTTCGTCTAGTAATATTTTGTTCAGTGAGTGTGCTCATTTTTAGGGAAATTAGAATCTATCTAATGCAGAGGGCAATACTTTTGAATTTCGGAAAAAAATACTACAACTGATTGAACAAAAAATTGTACATATTGGAATAGATGATCTCGAACACAGTTCGGTGAAAGATATGCACGAGACGGTGGCAACCGACTAAATAATTCAATAAATATTTTATTAATACCTCTTATATTACATCTCTAAAAAGTCATCGTAATTCTGAAGGTGGCCAAAATCGTAGTATGTGTAGATATTGAAAATGTTTTTGTAAATTCATTTTTTTTAATAAACAAGCCAACAGTAAGTCAACAGAGGTTCATTGGCGCGGTTAATATTGTACCCATACATATTGATTTATTTGGGAAAACATACATACTCTTTGTCCACAACAATTGAAGAGAACCAAAAATATTGAAAAATAATATAACACTTCGAAGTCAAATGAATAAACAGTCAAGTGAATAGTTATCGGAAGAGTCCATGATCCAGAGTCCGATGTCGGTACTCTACTTCTATGTCAATAAAACACGATGTCAATTGGGAAATGTACTACATGTCCCAATTTATCCAGTTTCCTTAATGTAATTACGTGTTTCAGTAATGAGTGAGATATACCAGAGCCCATTCCCATCCTATCCTCACTCCATTTTATCAACCCTTCCTCCACGTCCGTTCTTCTAAATCTCTAAAGGTAGGCAGCGCATCCGAGGGCAGCGGATTTTCATGGGCTACAGTATCCACTTACCACCAGGTGGACTCTTAGCTCGTCTGCCGCCTTCTTTCCATAAAAAACAAAAATATCTAGAATGTCAAAACATACGATTCTAACAAACACGCATTCTCTTTACCGAAATAAACGATAATAAAGTTATATAATATTTTGCTGTCCGCTATTCCAGACTGGACCAGCCGAACCTGTTCCGCAAGAACCGTCACTTTGAGCTGTGGTACAAGCCGGACTTCAAGTTCCGCTTCCCCACCGCCCTGCTCTATTTCTACTTCATTACACCGCTCAGCCTCAAATCACCCAGGGAGTAAGTATTACATTATCTAAAGTAACATTACATAACAAAAGTATACGTATAGACAACAATTTTTGAATAAATTTTGAATATTTTAGTTTATTCCAGAAGTTATTACCAATAGTGGGGGCATGAGAAGAGCCATAGATCGTGTGTCGTAGCGAGCTTAGGGAGAGGCTTATGTTCAGCAGTGGAATTTTGTTAAACACATAAACTACGGAATTAATAGGGCGGCAAATGAACCTAAGTGGGTGGAAGATGAATAAATCACACACAAAACCGGAAGGATTTATGAGATTTAATAGTAGTAAATTATATGATAAATAAAAAAAAGAGACTGTTTTATAGTTATATAGCGATAGCGATTATATGATATTTATAGTTTTATAGCGATTTATTTAGGACGATTTCTGGGTGACCGCACAAATAATTATTTCAAGTAATGACTATGATCGTACGTATGTCTAATAAAGCTTTTTCTTTTCAGCTCATGCATGCTCGATCTATGGACTGATGTACTACAACAAGGACTTAAGGTATATAAATTATACTAAATATGGATTTTAGTGACGATAAATTTTATTTATAATTGATAAGAAAAATAATTTTTTTATTCTACCTAAACTAGATTTTTTTAGAAAAATTCAATTCATGAACGTAATGCGAATTTTTGTCAGTGTACGATTAGATAAACAAAAATGTACAAAAACAAATCTATATAGTTCATGTATTTTTTTTTATTTTGTATCATATTTTCAATGCAAATAATTTAAAATAAGGAATTAAACCAAAAATTTAGGTTATACAACCGGCCACGCATTAGTCTGCACGTCTGTCATTCTGCTCGAGTCTCGCTTTCGATACTCGCACGCACACACACAAACACACAGAGAAAGAGAAAGGCGTATGGAGGGGGTTAAAATCTTACGTGACGTTACATTTTCTCTCGAATCACACCTACCGCAAGCCGCGTAAAGGAACTTCGTTCCAAAAAACTTCTAACAAACCCGAATGTGTATTAAAAATATAAGTAAGATGTATTATTTAAATGTGTTATTTTCAGGAAGAAGTGTACCCGGCTAACATGGCGGACATAACACACTCGTTGTACGTCTCCGACAAAGGTTTAACGTTGAAAGTGAAGGGATACAGTCAAAACTTAGACGTAAGTTTATATCTTAGGTAGTCAGTTAAGTTCGCGGCCTTTTTATAGTGAAAATAATGAAGACTTTGTATTACATAAATATTTATTTAACGGAATATTGTCCATTTAATTCGACTATCTTTTGCCATTTTTATTTCAGAGCCATTGTCCCATCGCTATATAATTTTTGGGGTTTCTAAGCGAAAAACTGATTTAAATAAAAATAATGTATTAATAAAACACGGGCTTCTCTTGAATGTAATTTTACTCCATTTAGAGAATTTTGTAAAGAGCGGAATAAATGATAATCCGAAGGTGCTATGTCTGTATTGTATGGAGGATGCATTAAAACGTAACAGCCAAGGACCATCAATTTTTGTTTAGTCATCAAATATGTATGTGGGCGGGCATTGTGATAGAAAACCAACTTTTTTAATCATTAATTCTGAGCGTTTGTCTTCAAGTGCTTGTTTCAATTTTACTAATTACTCACAGTAGACATCAGAATTAATCATTTAACCATGCGGCAAAAGCTCGTAATACACAATGCCTTTCCAGTCCCACCATACACATAACATGACTTTGTTCGGAGTGGGGCCTGGCTTTGGGACTATTTGTGATGGCTCACCTCGCTTAGACCAAGATCGTTTTCGAACATTGTTGTTGTAGGTGATCCACTTCTCAGCACCTGTTACTAATCTTTTCAGAAATGGATCGATTTCATTTCGTTTTAGCAACATCTTGTATATGGACATTTTATTCACCATGTTTCTGTCGTTTAAATCATGTGGCACCCTAACATTTAGCTTTTTTACAAAATTCAGTTTATGACGGTGATCCAAAACTGTTGAATGTTGGATACTAAGCTCTTCCGCAATTAGATGACTGACTTTGTGTGGATCTGCTTCAATTTTTTCAATGATAACGTCAACATTTACTTTAATAGGACGACCACAGTGAAAAACATTATTCACATTAAAATTATCAGACCTGAATCGACTGCACCATTTTTTTGCAGATAAAGTGCAGATGTAGTTTTAGATAAAGAATCTTCTCCGTAAACACCACAAATCTCTTTTCGAGCACTAGAAACATTCATACCCTTGTCGAATAAAAGTAACACATGTCTAATTTTCTCCTTGTTACCTTCCATTTTAAAATCGTTAAAAATGTGATAAGATGAAACTTTTAACTTGTAATTGCAATTTGCCGCTATAACAAAAAGTCAGCTTTGAAACTGTATATGACTTTCCCGTTCGTGATCAGTGTTGCCAGAAATAAAGCACGCTAAAGTCATACGTGCAAAAAGGCTCGCGAACTTTGTCGACTACCTACCATTTTTAAGCAAAAATATAAAATCACATTAATCATTTTACAAATAGCCTTTGTTCTTCGACCCTGAAATAGTATTGCAAAAATCAACGCTCGAGCGCTGAGTGAACGCCAATGAACACTTAAGATTCGAGCGTTAATCGCTCGTGAGTGTCATGGTTCACATTTTTGACGTTTGATACTCTGATGCGGTTAAAAGCTCGAATCTCATACGTTAAAGGTTAAGATTCTTAAGGTTAATTACCTCCATTGTCCATTTTTAAAACATTATCTTGGAAATTACATTACATACTTCTCACATAGGGCAACCCAAAAAAAGAGCGTTTTCAACTCGGACGCAACCAATCGCGTTGTACACTCTGACATTTTTGTTGGTACATGTAAGTTACTGGGGGCTGGCACACGGCGCAACTTATTGAAAACAGGTTTTCAACGGCGACGCAACCAGTCTCGTGCCACTATCAGTGTTGGTTGCCCGCGTATTCCTCACGTGATTTTTCGTGGACATTATATAGAACAATAGACACTGCATCATCTTGTTATAATTCCCTCGCTGCAACGAATGTTAAGCATTTTATATCATTTTCAAACCTTTTATCCGTCTGTGCCGGTAATAAAGATAAAAAAAAAATGTCTTCACCATCACTAGACTGTACATTCTGACATTTTTGTATAGTAAATACAAAAAGTGTTGGTCATTTCATGTACCCGGTGGACGATGCCGCGAAATATAGCTATTGATGCTTTCATTTTACTGCAAAAATTTATATGTAGTAATTATATATTCTGTGTAAATACATATTTTAGTTATGTACTTGTGTGTATGTCAAATAAAGTTTCATTCATTCAAATATGACTGAAATTAATGAATCGTTTGAGTCGCCCCATGTGAGAACGTTGGTCGAGCCGCAGTTGGCAACGCTTGTTGCCAAACAGTTTTAGTTTAGTTTTGCTTGAGAAAGACCTAATGCCTACAGATAGTATAGTGTGCAACATTTAGCGTTATGTTCGTCGGTTTACAGTTGGTGGTGGAGCTGATATCGCGCGAGATGCGCTCGTGGCCCTCGTGGCTGAGCGAGGACATGTTCGCGGCCGTGCGCGAGGTCCGCGCCCGGATATACCACAACCTGCTCATCAAGCCCCACAAACTGGCCAAGTACGTCATACTACATACACTACTCTTTTTTATATTAAAGGTGGCAAACAGAACGGCCCACCTAGTGTTGAGTGGAATAAGCCGGCAGTCGAGCATACAGTCTACCTGGTGGTAAGTGAATGCGACATCAGCGGTACATGCAAACACCATTTGAAAATGGCAAACGTTGGCATGCTCCCGAATGCACTGCCTATATTTGGAGTTATAGAAATGGATTTGGAGAAAGGGTTGGTAAAATGGGGAGGGATAGAATAAAATGGAATGGACAGTGGGATATCTCATTTACTACTGAAATATGTTGGCATATTAGAGTGGCAAATGCGGTACATTTGACGGTAGTGTTCTATGAATACGGGGTAACGTGGCCAGTCACCAGTGCACCTACATCCCTCCCTGCACCTTATGGTGGGGACTTGAGACTATAATAGAAAAAAGATTTCCGTTATCCCATTATACTTTCTGCTTGATCGGATGGAGGGTATGAAATATAATGAATAGAACGAGAAACTTCCCTTATCCCTGTTTAGGATGAGATGAAACAAGTTGATGTTTCATGCCAATCACCCATATATATTCGAATATTAACAATTTAATACATTTCTTATAAAGTTATATTTTGTAAATTTCAATCGAAGAGTTGCTACGAATGTAGGATAGTTGATTTTATTTACATAATTCACAGCTACAATTTTAGTAACAGTAGATAAGTAATATTAACAAAACATAAGCTATTTTTTTTATAGAAAATAGGCATCAGGCCCACTGGTGGTAAGTGGATACAGAATGACAAACGTTGACACTCCCCCGGATGCGCTGCCTACCTTTGCAAGGAATGGATTGGGAAAATGGGGAGAGATGGGATAGGATGGGAATGGGCTCTGGCATATCTCACTCACTACCGAAACACGTACCCACATTGGGGAAATACGATAAGGTAGGAAATGCAGTACATTTCAAGGTAGTCTTCTGTGAGAGAAGGGTAACGTGGCCAGACGAGTGCGCCCAGCGGCTGTGGGAATGCAGCATACACTCTCCCTCTACAAACACTCTCCCCCGAATTACGAACTGATATTATATTTCATTAGTTAATATCAAGTTTATTTACAGGGACGTGAGAATGGACGTGTTGTTAGAGCCATACATCTCGCCGCGCGAGAAGGCGATGGCGATACACGACATCACACTGGAGGAACTGAAGGCATTCAGCGACAGTCTGTTCAGCAAAATGTACATGCAGGTTAGTTCAATTACTGATTATTTTTCAATCTAATAATTACTTGATTTGGTTAAATAAATGAGATTTTATGTGCTACGGAGATCTGAACTAAAATACAATAATGTGATGTTTGTTAACGTGATGATTCTAAAATACAGCGGAGAATATGGCCTGGGCGCACAAATATCTGAAATGGATGAATACTAATTGAAAACAACTCGCTCTAAACGTAATTAATGTAAATATTAATAATTCGGTGAAAATATTAAAAGTTATAATAAATAAAATAATGTGGAAAACTTTTAAGGATGGGAGTGAACCACTTTATTATTGAAAACTAAACCTATCAGTTTTAAAGTTAAATCTTTTATGAATTTTTGTATCGGCCTATAACATCCCACTGCGGGGCACAGGGTTCCCCTAGTGATTACTGGACGGTTTCGGGCCGTAATCCACCGCGCGGACTCAGTGCGGATTGGTAGATACACATAATCTAGATTTATTTTATCGGGAATACGCGTTTCTTTACGATGTTTTCCCCCACCGCCAATCTACTGTCATTTTTTTTAAAGCCGGATTCGAACTCATTATCACATGTATGTGAGTCAAGTCTAGATATCTCTAGGCGATCACCGCTCAATAAAGTTTTTAGTTTAGGGAAAATATAAGATCAGTCATTGAAAGGTCTCCTGGGTCAATACCGCTATCCAGAGGGCGTTGAAATGAACCAAGCGACGATGGAAACTGTTTTTTTTCCCTACAACTTTTCCCAGATTCGCTTGACTAATGATGTTGTCAAGAAGGGCACTAATTTTTTTTTTCGAAAAGTGGTCAGTAATTCTAACAAGGTTGAAAATATACGTCTAGGGTGTCTTTGGATGTGACCCATTCAAATCCATAAAATTTTAACCAGCTTAGTGGTTAACCCATATTCCACAAATAATGTTGTTTATATTCCAGGTCTTAGTACAAGGCAACATCCCGTGGTACAAAGCTATCAAGATATCAGAGAGGGTGCTCTCTAACATCAAGTGGGATGCACTCTCTGAGGAGGAATTGCCTTGGGTAAGTACATTTTTTTATATTTAATCTTGACAGATTTTTATTCAATTGCCTTAATTGTAATTTATTTAACTTTGCTATATAAAAATATTTTTTTTTGACTCCACCAGTTAAACTATATCAGTTAATTTTTTTAAGACGAATATACAAAATTGGATGTATCAAAACGAATGTAAATATCGTTTGAGCAGCAGTTTTGTTAATATTTGTGTTTACGATTTGGGTGAGCATGTGAATTTTACTTTATCTTGTGTGGTCGTCAATTAAAACTTCTTTTACAACATTTGCACAATTTATTCATGGAAATTGCACAATAAAAGGAATTTACACCTAAGAGCGGACCACAATACGTGTGTACTCCAACGCGTGCCATGAAAGAGAGACCGAAAGAGAAAACGTGATAACAAGAGATTGCGGGGGACAGTGCACGCTGCATTCCCACAGCCCACAGTTTTGTAAGAGTGGAATAACTTGGACAGTCAGATGGCTTCTGTCGATTGTGGATTGCAGCACCACCTACACATACAGGGAAGATTTAAAGTATTTTTACATCTAATATATGTTATTTCCTAGCTGCGAGTACACGAGCTGCCCGTGGGCGAGCGCACGCTCCGTGTGTCTAGCTTCAACCCGGCCTCCACCAACAGCATCGTCACCAATTACTACCAGGGCGAGGTTTTCACACCGAAGGACACTGCCACCTTAGAAGTGCTAATGGTACGTTAATAATTTAGCCATATTATTATTAAATAACAGTAAACGCAATCTACCTAATTATATAGCCGGCTTTAGACTTACGCCGTGAAACCCTGTATACAGCCGTACAACGCAAATGTGGGTGGTTTTCACGGACTAGAGCCGGATTCTTTAATCGAAGCAATTTATGACGCGTGTATATATATATATATATATATATATATATATATAAGACGGACACTTTCTGACACTTCATTATGGTGTGTAAGGAGTACACTTTACAGATCGTGGTACATTTTTAAACACGTAGATATACGTACGTACATATCGCACTATTATGTTAGGGGTAAGATTTGTCTTAAAAAAGACCATATGAAAGCAAAAATGTATTAAGTATTGAAACTTAAACGGAAAATCTTACTTCATTCGAAATTACACTAATTATTCGAAATATCTTCGGATATTACGTATTTATGTGAAACTTAAAGGACGCCTACATGTGACGGAAGTTGAACCTCAGCTGATTGAGAAGATCGTTTGTTAGTTTGATTGAAAAGGCTGTTTGTTAGACTATACGGAAATCTAGTTTTTGGGTGTAGATTTTTAGTAGTTATTAGGAATTATAGGCTCTACGGCCTACATTTCAAAGCTATTCACACTCACGCACGTACGCAAGTTTGTGACTTATTGCAATTATATCATTTTGTTATATAAAGTCGATTTACTACCGTTTAACATCAATTTGTGATAATTATTTCGTTTTCCAGATGCTAATGGAGGAGCCGGTGTTCGATGAGCTGCGCACAAAGCAACAGCTTGGCTACAGCGTGTTCAGCATGATGCGGTACACCTTCGGAGTGCTAGGCTTCTCCGTTACCGTCAACACGCAGCGGGACAAGTTCAGGTAACTAATACACAAACACTGTTACAATGTTTGTATGCAGTGTATGTATATATATAAATATATATATATATATATTATTAATTTACACATTTATTTTAATACTAACAGTGCCAGCGATTGGAATAAAATTTACTCTAAATGTTAACCCGCACATAAGTTGTAGCTATGCCATGTTTCATTAAGTTCCAGTGATTATTGCGTGATGCGCGTTCAGACAGAGACAAAAAATCTATAAATGGTTGTTTTAGACTGCATCGTTCGTCGAGGACACAGCGATTTTTTTTTTTTTTTTTCAAAAAATATTACATGTAACTGCTCTATCACGAATAGCTCTAAATTTTTAGGAAAGATTGATTTTATCTTCTCTTCACGCACATATTTTCTGTACCTATTAGTAATACTAATGCTGGTTCAAGCCAAACTTCTGCCAAATTAAACCAATTAAAGAAAAAAAAATGCTTTTCTCCATCCAAAAAAGAACTAAATTATTATTTTTCTCGAAAACTATTTATTCTACAAAGATTATTATAGTAACAATAGTTGTCAGGTAGATTATTATGTGCCTCATAAAAAAATAGATTCTGAATTTTGAGTCGAAACTGACAGTTTTCACTGATCACGTGTGGCGGTCGTAACACATAAATTTGTTTGTTTGGTATGTCAGCGTGTCGCACGTGGACGCCCGTATAGAAGCGTTCCTGAAGAAGTTCTTCCGCGACGTGAAGCGGTACAACGAGAAAAGTCTACTGGCCACGAAGAGAGCTCTCGTGCAGCTGAAGCACACCACCGACTACGACCTTAAGGAGGAGGTGCGTATTATTCCATGGGAAATAATTAAATGAGCAGCACAAAAGTACTGAACGGGCAGCGAATCGATGGCAGCAAAATTAAAGGAGAGTTACGTTCTATGGTGTCAATATAGAAATCTGTTGACTTTGTTATGACATTCTTATACATTCGCGTGTTTGATGAAACACTAGCATAGTATAGAAATTTTAGTTCTAGGTGTAGTATCCTAGGGGGTAAGATATCACACACTCCCCGCGTGTCGGGAGCCAACCGTAAGTCGTATCGTGAAGAACGTTTCTAACCAATGCCATTTAATTTTTTAGACCATACAGAATATTGTACATAAGGCACCAGTGTACAATCGCTCTCCGTTACGAGGGTGGGTACAAAGAGTTGAACTTATAAAAATAAGATCTGTTTTTTTTTTGTTGAATCTAATTAGCAATTTAAAATTATGCAGGTACTTCAATTATTCAATAAGTTTTGTTGATTACGAGTTGCTGCTCGTTGAAATACGAGTCTTATTCGAATTTCAATAAAAAATATATATATATGTAATTATAAAGTAATATGTAAATTATAATTATTTATGCTCCTTTAAATGTAGAGTATTGAGTAAGTAAATTGAGCAATGTGCAGCGACTCATATAAACCAGTAGTGGTTTCCGAGCACCAAGAGACTAATTATGTAACATTTATTATTTTATATTATTTAATAAAAAAAAATCACATCTGACCCCGTGAAAGGCGACATATTGCTTCACAGTTTTTTTTACGTCTTTCTGATATGAATTTAGATTTTTTTTAATATAGTATTTGCTTTTATACTTCACCAAAAGACCATAAACGATATTAGTTTCAGGAAAAATAGTATTCTAGTCATTTAGAGACTTTATAGAAAGATGGCGGCAGACGAGCAGACATTCCTAGTGGACACTATCTGCTGGTGTAAGGGTGCAGGCAAACATTTGTCATTCTGCACTAATGTTGACAGGAATCGCGGATGTTTGCAGGACAACAGTATCCATTTACTACCAGGTGGACTGCCTGCTCATCTGCAATCATCTTTCTGTAAAAAAAACAACTAAAAGAAAAAAGTTAGAAATTTTATTATAGAAATCGTGAATCACGCAAAACTAAAGCCTATACGTTTGTTGCAGGGCGAGAGAAATTGGAGGGAGATTACAAGCGGAGAGTACCAGTTCCATAGACTTTTTGGTGAAGTTAGTGTCCTTTTGCATATCATACCATCAGCCTGTCTCTCCACTGCTGGGTATAAGCGTCCGAGATTCGGTAGCGTCTCGGTATATTTCCGAGATTATCCAGGAATTTGTTGCTGTCCATCCATTGCCGTGTGGTGTTGGCCGGCTTTAGAATAATATCACCCTATCTTTTCCCATGGGTCTCGTAAAAGGCGACTATGGGATGACAAATCTGCTAACCAAGCCCCGAAGAACTACACTACCTATAAAAGAGTGTACTCGGCAACCCGCCACAGCGTGACGTTTTAAAGTAATTATCAATTTTATATTGCAATCACACAAAACAATAGCGAATGAACGCAGCAGATCGGCAGACTCCCTCTCGCCCGGCGCCCGCTTGGTGCCGTTCACTTATTACACAATGAATTTCGTTCCTCAGTTTTAAAGACAAAGGAGCTGAAAGATATCTGAGAAATTAGAACCGACAATAAGGTCCCATTTCTCAGTTAATTAATACATATCTAACATTTCAGGCGGACGCGATCGAGAAAACAAAGTTGTCAGATCTAAAGGCTTGGGTTGAAAATCACTTTTCAAGTGGCAATAAATCGCAATTCAGAAAATTATCCGTCCAGGTATGTATACGTACATATACTATTGATGAGTTAGTGCCTTTCTCATCACCTCCTGCTAGTTTATCAGGAGGTATCAGCTAATTTAGTTGGCAGATAATTTATCTATCAGAATTTTTCAGGTGTTAGTTATCAGGAGTTACTTTATCGATTTACCTTAACAGAAGGTGGTGAGAAAGACCCTTAATGTCGTTTTCTATCATTTTCTAAACAGTAAGTTGTGCTTATTATTACTAGGACTGGTCACGTCGATAGTTACTTTTTTATTTTAACATGATATAATACAATTAAACAGGTTGCCCGTTGTCCTATATTGTACTTTGAATGTTGCCTAATACATTTTAGTCTACTCCATTTACGAATATTAGTTTGTACACTTAATTTTATTTTAAATAAGAGATGCGAGACTACACGTATAGCATTTTGGAAACATTGTAATAATGAGGCAGGAACAAGCTGAATATAAGCGCCGAGTAGCCGAGTACTCACAGCATACACTGAGCTTGCGACCTGTTCCGCACCGACATATTTTAAATTTAATTAACTCTGTATAGTATCACTGCTTTGTTTTGTGTAATCTCATATTAAGCAAATCTTACCACATCTACCATTATCTACCCACGCAAATGTGGCTGAATTGCGGGTGGGTTTAAAACAATCTTTGTACCACTTGTCACTCAAATAACGCAAAAGCTGAAGATAAGTTTTTAGTGTCGACAGTAGAATCCATTCTACTGGTTTTATTTCATAAATTATTGATAATTACTAGTATATACTACGCGCGTCGGCCGCGCCGCTCTCGGTCACTACCCTGTACCGAGTACTATGAACGTTTCAGATAGAATAACAAAACTTTCATGTTTGTAACTTTTCATTCATTCCTTAAACTAATTTTATTTTTCCCTACAACGATTTTATATATTTTTAATTAGTTGACGTGTTTGGTAAATTAGTTGATTTTGCGTTATTTCACTGATACGTTGTTTTAGTCTTACTAACAAGGTACATGTCTCAGTCGCCTAAATAAACAATTATTACACCATACTCTTTATTTCACATACAGATTGTAGGCCACGAGCCCAACAAGAGCATGTTCGAGGACGATGTCCCTCAACGTAAAGACTACGCACTGATATACGTGGAGTCATCGGAGCCCGGAGACAGTAGCGAGAACGACTCGCAGTTCGTAATGGACGTGCGCCGGTTCAAACACGAGACACCCATCATTTATGTCCCTAAGATTGAATTGGCGCAGTGTTGAAAGTTTTGTTGACATTTGTCTTCTGTTCACATGTACACGGTTTCATTTACGGTCGCGAGATGCTACATGCGATTATAGTCTCTATTCACGGGGTGTAGGTAGTATACTCATATAGATCCGAATTTTCATATGTAAACATTTCCCTATATCCCTTTCAATTATTTACTTTCTACTGCAAATTCTATCTAAAAATAAGATTCTGTAACGGAATGAGGAAACCTCGTCTCGTTATATTCCGTAAGTATAGGAGGGATCCATTCTATCGAGTAAAATATAAGGGGACATAGGAAGCTCCCTGTCTCGTAATAATACTCTCTACTCCCTATTCCATCAAAAAAGAAAAATGGGGGCGTAAGGAATGATTAATAAAACTCTTTATTCCCTATACTTATCCCAATTATTTTTATCAATCTATTCGCTAAAGATGGAAATTAAGCGCAATGCCCCTCTTGCTCTTGAAAGGGGTTGCAGAGTACATTTGTTAATGTCATTCTTAACTGGTGTTGGCATTGGCACTTATATCCAAGCTCATTTGAGTATATTACACCGTCAGTGTACATGTGAAGGAATAATTAAAGAACAAAAGAGGTTCTATCTAGAAGGTATTATACCACCAAATGTATTCACCAAATGCTTCATACCTTATAAAATCGGTATATATATTATACAAGGTTACCTTACACATTCTCATTGTTACTTTTATTCAGCTGTGCAATTCACTTACCCAAATTTGTTATACATATTTTTGTTACATAGAATTAATTTTGTTAGAATATATTGATAAAAGAACAGAGTTATTGTGTTATGTAAATAAAAAGCGAAAAATAGTAAATTTTAATATATAAGACATGACGGGCAATACGTATTATTTATTGTATTTTCTAGTTCTCATGAGTTTATGGACTTTATTTCTATGTAAATATTACACAGGACTTCAATATTCGTACTTGAATATTAATTGTAATATACCACAATAATTTGGTAGCTAATGTCTTTATATTAGCTCTAAACTTATTCAATTGAGCGAATTTAATTTATATAGACAATTTGTACATAATATTAAGTACTTATATGAAATTAGGAAACTATTGTAACTTAATAATGGATAATAAAAGGACAAGAAATAAGAAATAATTGTTTACATATTTTCATATATGTTGTAGTCAGTCGTGTAGAAATGAAACTGGTGAACTATGGTAGAATTCATATCCGAATTTCAAGTCAAAGTGCCAATACCTCTTACGAAATTTATTTTCTTTATCCATGAAACTCGTGGATACAAAAGTAGATAGATAGATTAACTTTGTACACCAGCACATGTTGCAAAAAGGCAATTTAAGTAACACGAAAAGTTCATCAGGCGACCTTATCGCCAAAGCGATCTCTGCCAGGCAACCTTTGGGAGGTAAGGAGAAAACAAGTAATATCAAAAATAGATGGTGCAATTTTACATATCAAATCACAACAATATAACTTAATAAGAATAATATTTTATACATATACACTTAACATGAATACAATACATAGATGCATACATATATTTACATATGTATGTTTATACATAAATAAATACATACGTACATAATACGGGAAATGGAAGGAAAAGCAATAGAGTTTAAACAAAGCTAGTGAAGAACTGAGTAGATAAACAAGTACTGAAAGAGAGGGGGTATGCAGAAATTACTGGATCAGATAATGCTCCTCGACTTGGCTCCATAAACTAATGTTTGAATTAATAAATAATTTACAAAAAGGCACACAAAAACTATTAAATATTAAAGTCAAAGGTAGTAAAATTATCTATTAAATTTCCACGGTTAAAAAGTTATTTGACATAAAGCCACCTGGTTGATTTTACGTTATAGGTATATTTTTTTTTATATAGATTTATATCGATTTTTATATAGGTCCCACGTGATGGTAAGTGTTACCGCCGTCCATGGACACCTGCAACACCATGGGGTATGCGGGCGCGCCGCCGACCTTGCAAAATCCTATTCACAGCTCTCTTGAAGAATCATCTTGAATATCTTGAAGCCGATATCTTGAATATCGTAGCTTAATGGAAAGACCTCTTCAGGCAGTAATAGTATAGTATTAGTATACATAATTTTTACAACTATTAAAATGATTGAGTACTGTCGATCAAATATGGCGTTTAAACCAAATAGTCTTTTAACCCTCGAAATAATTTTCTCCGTTATGAATCATTTTTCCCTCTTACGAGTAGGTATGATGATTTTATGAGTTAAGAATAAAGCAATTGAATTTTAAATCTTCGTGAAACTTCCCCTTTTTATCACCAAAGACTTATTGTAGGAAAATTTATACAATTTCTGCAAGACCAACAAACAAAGCTGTGCAAACTCCTGAGGTATGTAATATAAAACAATCGTTGCCTTTTAGGAATGACTAAAACGTAAGATAGGCGGGATAAATAGACGTTTCTTCGACCGTTCTATTTCTCCTATTGTTCGCGCTGGTCATTCAGTCTGTTCCGATCCGTGTCGCCAGCAAGTCGTTACAAAACACAAAAATGCGTGATTGCGCTATAATCAATTGTAAATATTTGTCAAAAGTGGTGAACCGAATCAAGGGAGATGTTTCGTGAGTGGTTTCCGTCCCTAAAATATACTCACTACTATTTCACAAACTTGCGTTGTTTATCTATGAACTCGGCGGATCTAACTAAATATACTGCAGAGAAGCAGAGCGCGTACTCTACAACTGACGCGTCGTCGCGCGTCGGTTGTATTTAGTGTACGCGCTCTGCTATACACTCTACGCTCAAAGTTTCTTTCTTGATCGACTCAGGTCGGGCGTCATCGGTTGTAGTAGTTTTTTTTATAGGAATAAGTTACAGTACAGGATGCGCGATGCCTAGCTTTGCAGATGTACGAGTAGGAAGCGATTTGAAGAAAGGGTTGGGAAAATGGGGAGCGACAGGATAGAATAGGACAGGGCTCTGGCATATCTCACTCACTACAGAAACACGTACGTACATTGGGGAACAGTATAAAGTGGTAAATACAGCACATTTCAAGGTAGTTTTCTGTAAGAGGGGGTAACGCCAGTCGAGTGCGCCCAGCAGCTGCTGGATTGCAGCGTGCATCCTCACTCTCCTAAATGCGCTCTGTTCTACAGTAAGTTTGGTTCGATCAACTGAGTTCGGCCGATGACACCCGAGCGGAATTCGTCTGATGGAGGATTAGGTGTACGCAAGGCGTAAGTCCATTATCCGAGAAAACGTTCATTTATCCGTAAGACATGATATTGATCAGTAGTCCGTTTAGCCTTAGTACACGATCTGTATCCTTCCATCGAGGTCTCTGATGATTTCGCGCTGCCGCCGCATGTACCGCTGCAGCATCACGTAGTCGAGGTCCTGGTGCACTATCATGTTCTCACGGTTCTCCGACAACATCTACAAAAAATATGACAATAACTATACTGTTATCAGCGTATAAAGTCCCGCTACAGGCCTCTCCAAGTAAATCACTGTGTACAAGCTACGCTCGCACAATAAGTTTTCCGCGACAGTTCGCCATCCTTCGGATAAGCTGTTTCCTTCGCAGCCGACAACAACCCGAACACACTGGGGACCTTCAATACTTTTAATCTGTATGATATATATTTTTTTAAAGTTAAGGGAAGTATCGATATCTTGGTGTTTCGAGTCTTTTTTTCGCTATCACATTTTGCAGTGGAAAAGTATCCAACAACTTGAGATATCGATATTTTTCATTATATACTTTAATCGATATTTTTTTGCGATACTACTCGTGAGTAAAGTATCGATACTTTTGATTCGATATCGTGTCCCTCCCTAGGCATTAAAGGGGCTGCTTTCTTATTTTAAGAACGCGGCAGAGACGCGCATACAGTCCACCTGATGATAAAGAGGTTACTGTAGCCATAGACATCCGTGATATATGACATCGGTCCGGAATGACGACCGCTGGCACGCCCCCGGATGCGCTGCCTACCTTTTGAGATGTAAGAATTGATTTGGAGTAAGGTTGGGAAAATGGAGGGGATGGGAACGGGCGCTGCGTTAGTATGGGAATGGGCTATGGCATATCTCACTTACTATCGAAACGCGTACGTACATTGGGGAATTTGGGGAATAGAATATAGTGGGAAATGCAGTAAATTTCAAGGTAGTGGTCTGTGGTTCTACTAAGCTGTCCTACTGCTACATATGGTCATGAAATATATAATTTTTCTCACTCTGTAGATTCTAAACAGGCCTCATTCCCGTTATTCGTTACAAAAATACATTATTATTCACTTTAATAAAAAAAATAAAGTGATATTGTCAACTACAATACGAGTAAATTAAACAGGTGATTGTTCCCATGATTACAACTTTTACCATACACAAATCATGGGTGCAGTCACCAGTTCAATGTATCGCATCTTAATATAATGTCACTTTATTGATCTTATAATAGTTTTGTTAAAACAAACGCTGAAAGGTTGAACGCTCGAGCGATATATTAGTGTTATTGAACCTTAACCTTAGCTGTTTTACACTTTAGCTTTTAACTACAAGGGTTCAAGACCATTAAAGATTTGGACTATAACGCTCACTAGCCTTTAACGCTAGTCTTAGCTCATTAGCGCACACATAGCGCTCGTTCTTACAACGCTATCTTATAAAATTACATACGGGAGGTAGCGAAACACCAATAGGACTCGTGGTTAGGACCAATAGGAGTACCCCTCGTGGTCCTACTAGTAGGACAACTTAGAAGGACCACGAGAAAACAGTAATTAGAAGAACGTACCGAGTACCCGCCGCCGCCGTCGCCGATGTAGTTCTGCGAGATCACGCGGTACATCGCGTTGACATCGAGCGGCTCGTACCGCGGCACGTCGCAGTCGATGCACCGCACTGTCGCCGTCACGCGCGATCCGACTGGCGCTGACGCATTGTACACGTTGCGCATGCCTGGAAATATAGAAAAATGTCGGCAGGGACTCATTTCCATGAAGGACTCATCTCATGAGTAATATTTTCTAACTTCGTAACTTAATTTCGTTGTTTCTAGATTCTATTTATTATGGAAAGGCGGCAGATAAGCATGCAGTCCAACTAGACAATGGATGAGGAGGCCTGTGTCCAGCAGTGGACGATAAAAGGGCTGGTTACGGCATTCCCCTTTTAGATTAAATTTGCACTTAAACCTGATACATCATATTAAAGAATTCTAACAGCTCCCTTATCTAACTTGCTAATTTAATCTGGTAACAACTCAACGTACCTCCAATCTGCAGCATGCGTCCGCTGTAGAAATCTCCGGGTGTTTGCGTGACACCCACCGAGAACTCCAGCGCTTCCAGAAGATATTGCCCTTTCAAATCGTACAGTTGAACGTAGTTCTCAAACGGCATCGCCATTAGTAATGCCTCAGTTGTTACGTCTGTAAGGGGAATATTTGAATTACAGTTTTACAATAAGTTTTACAAGTTCAATCCACATATTCGTAGAATAAACAGTCTGTAAATTCATTAACAAATTTATTTAACGAAGATTGGCATATCTTCGTTAAATAAATTCAGAGATTTAGAATATTACACAGGTTTACAGGAGCAGCAAATCATGATCAACAAAACAACCTACTTTTGAATAACTGAAAATAAATTTAAATTAGTAAAGAATGTCATCACCAAGTCCACGTTCGCGTCACTCGGTATTTCTCTAGACCTTTAAATAAATAGACTTTTATTTACCTCACAGAAGACTACCTTGAAATGTACTGCATTTCCTAATTTATCGTATTTCCCCAATGTACGTAGGTACGTGTTTCGGTAGTGAGTGAGATATGCCAGAGCCCATTCCCATCCCATCCTCTCCCTCCCCATTTTCCTATTCCATTTCTTAATCTGTAAAGGTAGGCAGCTCATCCCGGGGCGTGCCAACGTTTGTCATTCTGGATTGATGTCGGCATGTATCACGGATGTCTATGGACGACAGTATCCAATTACCATCGGGTGGACTGTATACCCGTCTGCCGCCTTATTTCTATAAAAAAAAATGTTACCATCGATTTGCTCCTCATTCGGTATATTTTTTATTATTTAACGGTATATTTTATATTATTCTATTCCCCAATGTACGTACGCGTTTCGGTAGTAAGTGAAATATGCCATAGTCCATTCCCATCCTAACGCAGCGCCCGTTCCCATCCCCTCCATTTTCCCAACCCTTACTCCAAATCAATTCTTACATCTCAAAAGGTAGGCAGCGCATCCGGGGGCGTACCAGCGGTCGTCATTCCGGACTGATGTTGTCATATATCACGGATGTCTATGGCGACAGTATCCAATTACCATCGGGTGGACTGTATGCCCTTCTGCCGCCTTTTTTCTATAAAAAAAAATGTATATAATGTATGTATATAAATCTATATAATGCTCCTCATTCGGTATATTTTTTTTATTATTTAACTATTTTTCTCTTGCAAATGGCTTGGGATGTAGATATGGAGGGGGGAGGGGGGGAGCTTGGGATCCTTATTCAAGGACAATAGAGAACATAACGGAATGAGAAGTTTTCGTCATTCCATTACACTTACTATTCCATGAGATGCAATAGAACTAATATAACTCTGGCAACTCTTAATTTTGTATCTCAATCTGGCGGGCAGTGGAAACCAATATGACATTGTTAATAATATATAAGCCGGTGTTACTACTCACCGCCCGGGTTGATCTGTATGCGCAGTCCGCCCGCGTTGATCATGCACACGTGTGCGTGGTGCCACGCCGTGTCCGACGCTAGTTCCATTACCTGGCACACACACGGAAAACATTATTTAAATCATACAAGACATGAGTTCCTATGAGCCTTTGGCCATTATAATGATATGAAAATGGTAGATATTAAAATATAGATACGAGGGGCAGAGTGCACGCTGCAATCCAACAGCCGCTGGGCGCACTCGACTGGCCACGTTACCCCTCTCTCACAGAAGACTACCTTGAAATGTACTGCATTTCCCACTTTATCTTATTTCCCTAATGTACGTACGTGTTTCGGTAGTGAGTGAGATGTGCCAGAGCCCATTCCCATCCTATCCCTCCCCATTTCCCCAACCCTTTCTCCAAATCCATTCCTAAATCCAAAGATAGGCAGCGCATCCGGGGGCGTGCCAACGTTTGTCATTTTGGATTAATGTTGGCATGTATCACGGATGTCTATGGGCTACAGTATCCACTTACCATCAGGTGAACTGCATGCTCGTCTGCCACCTTCGTCCATAAAAAAGAAATAGAAAAAAAAGTAGATTCCAAAAAAATATTCCAATATTTTTACTTTTATTTTCACAATGTTCTACTTTTTTCGTTTGTGTAACGAAACGCAAGCTGCCATTTTGTTAGTTTTGACATGTCGTTATGTCATTTGTCAATCATTTCATTCAACGTTCCGTTTACAGATCTAAAATACACGCATAACTTTGGCGATGAAGGATGTCGTTGCTATCGACGACAGTATTACTATTATAAACATTTTACTCAATTTATGGGTAAAAATTATTGATATTTTAAGCAAGATGTTACGTTTAATACTTTATGGATTCCTAAATTTAATTATTTAATTAAATTATTTCCTAAATTTAGATGTGAAATTTAGTTCCTAAATTGACCACCGACAAAGTTACCTGTGTAGGTCTATATTCACAAGTTACATGGATTATAAAAATATATTAATTTAAATAAATTGATATTTGCTAACATTTAACTATGAAAACAGATTAAGGTAAAATACTCGTAGAAGATAGAAAATTCCGCTTGTTCCATCCATCCATACCCACCAATCCCCACTGGTAGAGGAGAATGGATTTTTTTCCACGCTTCCATACCAGTAGGGATATTTCTCCATCTATCTCCACTGTGTTGTCAATTATAAAAATACGTATGATCACGTTAAAAATGTTTAGTGCTTCCTTGAGTGCCGTATACGAGATTGCCGTCGACGGTTTGGACATGGTAACATGGACAACATCGGATTATCGAAATGTAAAGTCGGCACTATTTAACTGTAGAAATAAAGAGGCAGACACGCACAAAATGTGTTTAAAAAATATGAGCAAGTATCACCCAAATATCATGAATTTCTTATCGCTGATTATAATAATTATGATGGTAGCCGCATTTTAAAATTTGGCAGTGAGTGGGCCAAGGAATTATTAGTTAAAGAGATTTTGTTTATTGATGGTACTTTTAAAATTTGTCCTGAACCCTTCACCTAAGTAGTCGATTTTGATTGTTACATTTCCAAGTTATTATAATAAAAACACAGTCGATCGACTAACTACATCCCTAAAATTGCTTTCTGGCTGCCGTGACCTTGTTAATGAAATATGACGTCTTGGTGCCTAATTTTTGATCGGAGTTTTAGGCGTTGACGCTAGAACAAAGTTATATCGACCACTGTGTGTGAGCTGTCATCGAGAAAATAAAGAAATGGAAATAGTATAGTTAGTTACCACTGTGACACTGGAAACACCATGGAGTACACCAATATTTTACCAGTACTCTAAGCCCTTCTTCTGAATAAAAACACAGAAACATTTGAACTTATCAAATCCCAAATTAAGCAGTGGAAACCGGCTTATGTCATAACTGTTTTTGAGGAGGCTGTATTTCCAGCCATTCAAAGAGGGGGATGTTATTATTATTTCCATAAAGCGATATGGAAAAAAGGGAGTAAATTAACTTTCACTGTGAATAATAGACTGATTTGTGATTGAGGTCAGCAAGGGTGACGATAGTGACACCGATTCTGCTATCAGTCGTTTTAGATTAATTTCTATTAATTTTATTTGGTTTGTGTAAGAAAGTAGTTAATAAATTATAGGTAGGTTTATTTGTTTTATTATTATTTCAACAGAGGCAACCTAATAATTTCAAACAATGCATCAACTCTTTTTGTGTTGTAAACACTAACATCTACGTTAATAGCAAACATGTTTTTTTTGGAATGGTTTAATTCTTGTAGCCCTAATGGCTTTTCAAAAGTCACCGGACATGTATAGTTTAGGGCCAACGCAGAAGGCGCTCAGCCAGAAACAAAAAGTGTGTGCAGCAACGAGCCTAAGAGCTTTCCCGCCGGTAGACCGAAAACATATGCTATATATATTCTAAACATATTCTAAAACGACCATAAGGTCTAAAGATCTGCGTCCTCTACCACCTCCAGCTGATCATCATTAACCAACAACTGAAATGTAATCTATTTGGAATGTCATTTGTAACAATGTAATACGAAATTATACTATTTAAACATCTAAACTATACTTGAAGACGTCAAAGAGGAACTGTCCGACATGGGTGATATACTCGTATTTCCTTTTTATGCGTTTTCCCCACTTCTATTCAACTACTATTTTTATGAGGGTAAAAGAATATTTATAATATTGTCATATTAGAGAAATGCCTTCGATGTTTTTATCGATAAAACAATTTAAAATATACATTATAAGAGTAACTTAAAATAAATCTTACACTTGTTTGTGTGAGTAATTTACCGACATAATTATCGTCGTTGCACTAGCGTATTTCCCAGAATGGCAATCAACTCGCGCGCGTACTGTTCTTCAAAGTGTCATGTACTTTGAGCAAATAACTACCTCTAACCAGGGCCGGATAAAGAGCTGGGCGAGATGGACGATCCAGGGCGCCAGGTAATCGAGGAGCGCCGTGGCGCAAGCGAAAAATCAGATTTTATATGATTCATCCGATTTTATTTGATTTTTATATTTAAACTGGAGTATGCTTCCAAAATACACATTAAAATATTCCATCTACATTTTATATTAATTGAAAACGCTGCCCTATGGATTTTTCGCCCAGGGCGCTAAACACGCTCGGACCGGCCTTGTCTCTAACTTATAGTGTGAATGAGCAGCGGACATCACAGATAGCTAATTGAAAACAGTCATGAGTGGTACCTGTTCTAGGAATCCTTCGCAGGCCCAGGTGCCCATGTTGCACTCGCCACGGTAGCACCAGGACCGGTTGAGCGTGACGCGCGACGAGCCCAGCACCTCCTTGCCCACCGCGTCCACCTCCTCGCGCCACGGCTCCAGCAGCGCGTGTATCACTGGGTCTGAACAACAAAAATGTACCAGGTGTAATGGTAAATGGGAAAGGGACAGAGTAAACAGTAAGAGGCTATTTGCGTCGCCTCCTCCGCCATTCACCGTGGCATGAAGCCTTCTCAGTTATTTTCAGGTCAGATACTGATTACTTGTTATTGGAGAGATTAACGAATTATACTGATATTATTATTACTATCCATTGTTGGATAATATTATTAATACAGTTAGTTGCCCCGGATGCCCTGGACATCGTAGGTAATTTTAGTAATAAATTAGAAAAAAAGATTGCAATGGATGGAGAATAAGGTAGTTAAGTTTAAAGGAAAGTTTCCAACTATTCTTAATCCTGAAATTTTTACTCGATTCTTTGATCTCATTAAATTTTTACTCGATGTGATTACATGCGGAGTAGAGTATGAGAGACTATCTCATCCCACCGCACTGTCCATCTCGATAGTATAGGCTCTGTGAAATTTCTTCGCAACTGAAACACGTACGAAGTACCTACACTTTACGATAATATTGTAAACAGATGTAAAAGAAAATGATTTGTTTGAATATACATAATTATTTCAAGATTAACTACTTCCCTTGAAGACGTCAAAATTAATACAAACAATAGTCAAACATTAGTCAAACCATTTGCTTTTAGATACGATTCTTGGTTTAAAATTTCCGCGGAGTTAATCTTGAGAACCTTCAAATATCACTGGAAAACATTGCTTCTCCTTTTTTTTTAATCTACTGATTGGAATAGTCAAGGTAGCCCTATATATTAAATACCTTGTACAATAGACGATCCCAAGTATATAGGCAGTCCCTCCCAGCTCCGCACGATGCCCTCCGAGTCGATGAGCAACTTGATGATGCCCAGGTAGCGCGTGTAGGCCGACGCTTGCACCACCGGTATCTAGGCAGAAATAAACACTTTTGTCGTAAGTTTTATCTACGATTAATTAAATGAGGATAGAACATTAAAATTAGTAGTTCATAATTTTGCAAATTAGGTATTTATTTATATATTTTTTTGGCATTATACCGTATATAGGCAGACTTAATGCTTTAGAATATTCTCTACCAGTTGACCGTTGGTTAAATGAGGTAAATTAAAGCGTGTGCAGACGATATTAAACAGTGAGCTTAATTAATTTGTATACCCAATAATAATAACAATATAGGTATGGGTAATAATAATTAAATATTCAATAATAATAATATAGATGTTCGTGAAAAAATACGACCACGTGTCTCAATTAATGTTAAGTGCTCAAGGAAGACTACCTTGAAATGTATTGCATTTCTCCAAAGTTCCAAAATTTGATAACAGTATGAATATTGGATTCCTAAGTTCGTGACCCGGCATTGTATAAAGGTTAAAGATGCCGGTAAGAGAGTTTAAGTTGAGCAGCTCATCTAGCCAGCTAGACAAGGTGTTGGCAGGGAAAGAATAAACTGACTGGTGGACAGGAAAATATGAAGGGAGCATTGGTAGTCTGGCGGTGAGTCAATGTCATTATGTAGATATCTGAGTAATGGCTAAGAACAAGAGCGAAGAGGATGGAGCAAACGAAGGTAGGCTTATGGTGGTACCCGTGGGTGGAATAAAGATAATAAATAAATCCACTTATCAGATTGGTTCTCGACATCTGATGAGAGCACATAGCACACTGCCTTACCCGTTACATAAAGTGCTCTGCAACTTCTTTCACATTCCGTTCATTTGTTTCATTTTGTTGGGGACTAATCCAGTGTTCATTTTCTGAGTGACAAATACCACCTGTTTGTGCCCTTTCACATAATCTTGAATAAACTACTCACCATCAACTGGACCTGTTTGTTGAACTGCGACTTCATCCATAAAGTACGGAACAACCCGATCTGCATTCTGCGCGACAACATTGGAGTGTAACATTTAAGATTTTCGTGTTTTTCACACATATTTATCTAGCTTAACGGGTCTTAACCCATTAAGCTAGATGAGTTGCTCAAAATTAAAGTCTCTTAAGACTCGTTTAAATAGATAAATAAACAGTGGAGTGCATCGTACGATTAACTACACGTATATAATGCACCAGTTCACACTCGATATTAGCCTATAACGCCCTACTGTAGACTCCCCTTAAAATTACTGGAGGATTTCGGGTCATAATTCACCATGTGGCCCCAGTGTGGAATGGTGGATTGCTTCCTCTGCATGATCCTGAATAAGTTACTTAGGTGGACGTGTATTTCTGCTACCTTATTTCACAAAAAAATCATCGTCTCACCCGGTGTCCATTCTGCTGGGTGACGACAGTGGGGTATGTGCTCGCAGCCGTGTCTCCGTTGGGCGTCTCCCCGTTGTACAGAAGCGAGTGAGAGTGCGCGCCTACGATAATATCCACCTCCGGCACCACGCGGCCGGCCATAGACCTTTACAAGTGAAACGTCTTCATATTCATAAATGTGTGGACGAAATGAGTCGCAAAAAAAAGTAACATGCCATCAAAATAATTTCTTTAATAATTAAAAAAATCTTTGGTAATTTGTACTTGATCTGCATAAACCGTACCTAACGAAAGATAAAGGAAAGGAAATCATCTTTCATTATCGCATTCCATAATTAACTTTAGCAAAGTACGTAATGCTAATGACACAAAATTACTGAAATTTCTGCGGCGAAACATATAAAATCAGCTTATTTCTCTATATTTAACAAACAAATTAGAAAGAAAAGGTCAAAATGTCTTTTGACAACCAGAATTAGAGAGCTGTGAAGAGGATTCTGCAAGGTCCCCTGGTGTTGCAGGTGTCCATGGGCGGTGGTGACCACTTATCATCATGTGGCCTGCCCGCTCATCTGTCATCCATTCTATAAAAAAAAATGTGACAAGTAATATCATTTGAAGTAAATGAAGTATTAAGAGAATGAATAACTGCAGTTGTAGTATTTGTTATTCAGTTCTGTAATTCGTTTTCGTTCTAAAATTGTTGTGTAATTCAAATAAAATAAATAAATACGGACACATCACTGTTCAATCCGCAGTGCGAGAGCACGATGATGATGTCGACGTCCTGCTCGGTCAGTATGGCGGCCTCGCGGTTGATCGCCTCCACCTCGTCTTCCACTATCACCCGCCCGATGGGCGCTGTAAACTGAAATAAATTTTCGAAAATATCTGCCCATTGCATTCACTCTCGGGATCTCAATTCATTACCATGACTTAGGGTTTTAATCGCGGCCTGCAGTAGAGGTAGATACTAAGGAAATAAAAACTTATCTTCAAACCATTTAATTTAGCGATAAAGGAATAGCGAGAACTGTAAACAGTGGTCAACGTATACATACATGCAATGCAAAACAACCAGTCCTTTCAGTACCCACTGCTCGACATGGGATGTATGGTCTCAAAACGGTAAACATACCGACAAATATAATAAAATATACGAATGTTTATAATTCTGTTTATTTAAGTTTTATTTTTTATATAGACTAGTGGGCGGACGAGCAAGCAGTCCCACGTGATGGTAAGTGTTACCGCCGCCCATAGACACCTGCAACACCAGGGGGTATGCGGGCGCGCCGCCGACCTTGCAAAATCCTATTCACAGCTCTCTTGAAGAACCCCATGTCGTAGCTTAACACATTTCGTGCTCACCACTCGGATCCGAGTGGGGCGGGGCTATAGTAGCGGCGCCTCCCACTCGGATCCGAGCGAGCGTCCCGTTCATTTTGTAGTAGTCAGCAAACCGCAGACGTTTGAGGCGAGTCAACGTTGCTTTGCGCGGCCACTCTGGCAATATAGTCAACTTATGAAAACGAGTATTGGTTTCATTCTTACAGTGTGGTAGTGATTTGTACACACGATCGTACGGAAGGTATTTTCGCGCCAAAATGGACAGTAAGGCTGGGTCGTCCAAAAGTAAAATTAAACCGATTATTTTAACATCTCGTGGTCAAAAAAAGCGTCGACAAAGTGATGATTATGACTCGGAAGGTTCTGGAGAATATAGTGATGAAGAAGTGTATTCGCAAGGAGTTCATGAAGAGGAGTTTTCTTCAAGTTCAGAAGGATCTGGTAGCGACAGTGATTTAAGTATTTTTGATTCAAGATTGAAAACGAAGACGACCAGCCGTAGACCACGTGCTGATGATACACCAGCTCAACCTTCAAGATCATCAGCATCAAAGCGAGGTTTAAGTGAGTCAAACGGTAGCCCTATTATTCAATGTAAGCGATTGAAACCTATGTTTAGACATGGGCCCACGAGAGTGAATACACCAGGTACACGTGATACATCTGCTCAATCTTCAAAGTTACCAGATTCAGATATTGGTTCCTCAGCATCAAAGCCAGCGCCTCGCCAACTAGAATTAGACGGAAATGGTAGTTTTGAGTTCAATTACGAAATTGACTGTCGTGCAACATCGCCATCTATCGTACAAGACTATGCAGATCTTCTTCCTGATATACCAGAGAGTCTATTCACGGATAACCGTTCTACGCCTACCGTATCTCTTCTGAGATCTGATGCGATCACTCCAAACTTGTCGCCAGAGCGTAATGATGCCTCTCCTTCTGCTTTGCCGGATCCGAGGTCTGAATGTAGTTCTACAAACTTACCAAGTGATAACGATGATGTCCCATTACCTGACCATTCACACAATAACTCACCTTCTCGTCAAGGAGCCACTAGCACCTGGAGCAGTAATCCAATTTCAATGAAAATTATTGATTTTACTAAGAAACAGGAACTTTTAGTGCCACCTCCAACAGATCCTTACGAAGCATTCCGTTTATTAATTGACGACGATTTATTGGATCTTATTGTTCGAGAGACGAATGCATACGCATTAAGAGTGGGTACTGCAGAGAATGTGAAGCAAAAATCAAGAATAAAAAATTGGAAAGATTTAACTAGGGAAGAACTGCTGACATTTCTAGGGCTCCTTCTTCACACTGGAACAATTCGACTAAACCGTATAAGCGATTATTGGAAACGACACTATTTATTTAATATTCCATGCTTCGGACAATTCATGTCTCGAAACCGTTTTTTTACTGATATTACGATGCCTGCATTTTACGTCTGAAACAAGTGAGGAAGACCGTCTAAAAAAAATTCGTCCATTTATGGATCATTTTAACAATAAAATGAACACTATCTATTGTCCGGGTAAACAGTTGTCGTTGGATGAGTCCATGGTATTGTGGCGTGGTCGATTGCTGTTCAGACAGTACATTAAGAACAAAAGGCATAAATATGGTATTAAGCTTTATGTCCTAGCTGAGCCAGATGGTACCGTTTTAAAATACCAAGTTTACGCAGGTGTAAACGATGAGACATCAGGTCAAGGACATACTAGTAAGATCGTCTTCAAACTCCTAGAAGAGAGATTAGATTCTGGCCACCATGTTTATATGGATAATTACTATAACTCATATGGTTTGGCTGTGAAATTGCTAGATCGACAGACGTACTGCACAGGAACGTTGAGAAAAAACCGCAAAGATAATCCTGTTGATATTGGGACTATCTCATTGAAAAAAGGAGAAAACAAATCCTTATTCTTGAATGGTGTTCATATCGGAAAATGGAGGGATAAACGTTACGTACTGTATATTTCCACAGAACATGATGACGAGATGATGGAAACTACTTCCAAAAGGGGATCTGTAGCACTGAAACCAATGGCAATCGTCCATTATAATAATTTTATGTCGGGCGTAGATCTTCAAGATCAAATGCTGGCTTATTATCCAGTCCAAAGAAAGACGCTGCGCTGGTACAAGAAGCTGTTTGTGCATATGCTGCAAATGAGCCTCAGTAATGCATTTTACTTGTACAACAAATTTTCGGCGAATGATAAAACAAATCTATATGATTTCCGTTTGAAGATACTGGAAACGCTTCTACCTGATCCTAATGAAGTCAATCGACGCAATGTTTTGAAAGTGAAGCACGAACTCACTAAAATAGAAAAGACCCGAGCGAGAATAAAGAAAGTAGGAAGTATCCTGAAAGAAACCACCGAAGTGGCCCGAAAAGAATGCAAAGGCTGCAAAGCACAGAAAAAGAGGGTGCAAACAATATACGAATGTAAGCAATGTGAAGGTTCTCCGGGTTTCTGCACAAAATGTTTCTGCCTAGCACATTCTTAAGTTTTTTGAAATTGCATTTTTTATATTTTATTTTTTTGATGTCAAGAGATCACTCATTTTTGCTAGTGACAATTTTTTTTAGATTCGGATTTTGTTTCAGTTCTTTGTACTTTTCTTTGAGTATCTCACTGTCATTCAGAGTAACAAAATTTTTAATTAAACTTATAATTATGTTTTTTGATACTTTTGACTGTATTGCTTTGATTTGATTTTTGATACTTTTGATTGTATCGCTACTTTGCTCAGATTTGTTAATGTCTTCCTAAATAAATAATTCTCCAAATGCATATATTTTATTTACTATTTTTTTAAAGATAACGAGACACGTTACATGATGATGGTACGTCTGAACTGTATGTTATGTATGTATGTATATGTGTGTATGCCCTGTGTGTGTGTCCTATGTGTGTGTGTGTGTGTGTGTCGGTCATATGTTACAAGATTTTGCTCAAGAACCGAAGTAAAATAAGGTAAAAACTGGTTTTGATTAGTTTCTTTGATGATTTTGATTAAGATTATGGAATTTAATCAAAAAACACGGGTTTGTCAAAATCTTGTGACATATTAGTACGCAAAAATGCAATCGTGGAACAAATATCTATAATATTAGTGAACTAAACCATTGCCATCCCTAGCGCTCGGATCCGAGTGTTCGGCAACCAGCGCGCTGTGTGCCGAACACTCGGATCCGAAAAATGTGTTTTTTTATTGAAATAATAATAATAACAATATACATTTATCCATATTTTCAAACATTCATATGTACTTAATCAAAATTCGCCTTAAAAAGTTTTGGCTCCCAGCTATTATTTTTTATTTATTTTGTAGGCAACGAATGTGTTAATGGAAAGACCTCTTCAGGCAGTTCGTTCCACAGCCTACGGGTTCGCGGTATAAAATAATATTTGGACCGAACAGTGCGCGACACCTCCGTATCGAGGAAATGCGGATGGACCGCACTTCTGTGACGGGAGGTGCGGTTGTAGAAACCCGAGGTGGGAATTATATATATAGTTGTTGGAAGTTTATAAAACCCTACTCGTGACCTTACGTTACGAAGAATAAATAATGGATAATCAATCATGTGTAGCGATTCCTTGTATGTGCTATTATGAGTTATCGTACGTAAGTACCTACTTTTATGCTTCAAAACCACAGCAGATGTAGATTGAAATTAAGAAATAGGTGGTGAGAAAGATATTTACCTGTTGTAACAGAACGCCGATGATTCCTATTCTGCGTCCGTTCCGGTTCACGATCACGTGGTTTTTGATGTAGGGCGCAAGTTCGGGTTCGAACGTGGTGTTGACGTTGGCACCCAACATTGTCGAGTTCAATCGCTCCACGTAGGGTATGAGCCCTTCTATGCCGTGATCGAACTCGTGGTTACCCAGCACCTGGAAACGAAAAGTACACAGATAGTGAATATAAAATCTGTTGTTTGATAAAGCAACAAGTAAATTTTATTGAGAGAAATTTCGTGGTTGTGTGGAAGTTACAAACAAATATCGTGTCACACTTTGATTAGGCACTTAATGCTAATAGTTAAATGAGAAGAACATTTCATATTACTTTGTTATCTAAGTATTCTATGCTCTTAATACTTTCTAATATAGAAAAATAATAAATATTGTTTCTATAGCTACAAAAGCAGTTTGAAAGATGTTGTAGATTTTAAGCAAATTGTAAAATGACCGATCCGCATGCGTTCCAACATCTAAAATTATTGTGCTGATCATCGAATGCAGTTCGGTCAGGCTGTACAGAGAGTGTTACTAACATGAGCGTCATGCGGCATCATATTCATGAAGTGCTGGGTGACGTTCCACCGTAGGAAATTGTACCAAATAGTGCCCTGGAAGGTGTCGCCGCCGTTCAGCAGCAGCGAGTCGGGCTCCGCTTCGAACGCCTCCATGACGGCTGTATAGAGACGCGCAAAACCGCCGACACAAGGGTCTACTTCAGGTTGGCATACGGTCCCCATGGGGCTCACTTCGTCGAAACTAAACACATTTTATTGTAATAATCAATGGATATTTGAAATCATGTGATTCACCACTTGATTTACTGTATTTGCAAAGCTATTTACTGTATATTGGACAAGAAGCTCACCAAATTAGTTAAAGAACAACATCATAACCAAATTATGAAATATTTTAGTATTTTTCCAGGGTCACTACTGCCAAGTAGTTTGTGAAGTAGAGCTGTTAGCCGATCTGCGTTGGTGTGAAGACATCTTAGTTTTCTGATCTAATTATTATGCATTAGCATGTGTAACCTTGTGTTTCGAATAGGCTTAGGTATCTATTTACAAAACCATAAACAAAACTATTTGGCAGTTAACTTTGGATAAAAATGTCCAAATAAATACTTACTGCGCATGGAAATCATTGTAGTGTATAATATTCAATTCGAACAGCCCATCTGTATCTCCTTTGACGACCCCCAGCACAGCAAGAAGAAACACCAATATGTTAACCATTTTTCCTCTTTTTCGTTCCAGAAAGTAGTTTTGCTGTTTCTGGTACACGTCTTTCGCCGTACCGAAAAGACGCGAAACCAGTTTTATCAAAACATAAATTTAAATGTTCAATTTGTGAATAGGAACTAAGATAAGTTCTGTGATACGATAAAAATACAGGGCCGTATTTTTATTATTTATTAGTTTGTTCATGTTAGTAAAGCTGTCTTAGGCTGTTATTATCAATTTAGATTCCTATTCTCCTATTGTAAGAAGACGAATCTAGTAAACACGTATTGAAGACATGTCACAGCAATAAAAATGGAAATAGCAACATTAAACAGGATCGAGAGGACATGAATGCACACCTGACGAATAGCAGAGCAGAATAATTTCCCTTTAAACTTTATGTGCGTTCATGTTAAGTTGAAAACTGTCAGGGGCGCATACTAGTATGTTAGTAGTAGTAGTATAGATTGAGAGCTATCGATAAAAAAGTCGGATCTTATGAAACACGGGCATAGTATAGAACTTGTAGTTCTAGGTGTAAGGAAAAGATCGAAACCTTACCCGGAAATAGATCGAAAAAAATATAATTTTCTTCTGGGAAAACAACACTTTTTGAATATGGCCAAAAGGACAAAAGTAGCTCTATTTTTGCATGAATAAACGCCAATATTTTCCGTTTTTTTATTTTCAAAAACTGTAAATTAATTTGTTTACAAAAAAATGACTAAAAATTTATTAATTGCGTTAATGTGCATTCATAACTTCAATTTAATGTGGATTTCACAGAAAAAATAATACCAGGCTTGTCTATAAAAAAATGTGTCTGATCTTTACAGCTAAATGGGTAGAATTTACGAAATTTATTCAAAAAATCATATGTCTATAATTTCCCGGGATATTGATAAAAAACACTGGGTCTAGGATAAATACTTTCCTTATGTTCCAAACAATATATTGTATAATTTGTATGCCTTATATGCGGAGTATGTATACGATTACAGTCTAGGTACCCACTAAACCGTAAAGCTAAAAATCAACGATTTTTGTACCCTTGTAACGGAGGGCGATTGAACACTGGAACATTATTTACAATATTCTGTGGTGGTCAAAATTGAATGGCATTGGTTAGAAACGTTCATCACGATGCGACTTTTGGTCGGCTGAAACATTAGGCCCCAAATTTTAATGGAGTCTTATTGAACATTGGGACCTAATTAGTTTCTCAAAAAATGGTGTTCTTTGATTTGCCACCGATGGAAGTGCTTCATCACAATGTGACTTTTAGTCGTATGATCTCACCCCCGTACTCCCGTGACGCTGGAGGTACGTGATGTCTTACCCCTTAGGGGGCTTCCTTACACCTACAACTATAAGTTCTATACTATGCTAGTGTTTTATCAAACACGACTTTTTTGTTTCGATAGCTCTGCCTATACAGCTCTGTTGGTATGATTAACTCTAGCCACATATTAGGGGTTAAAGTATGAAATTGCCGATTTGTACTGAAAAATGATTATTCGTTTTTTTCTAAAATGTAACATATTTATTTAATCAAAATATTTACTCTCATTATCTATACATTGTTGCCATCTAATCGGAAGTTCATTTATGCCTTTGCGATAGAACTCTGGGGATGTAGATTCGACAAACTGTGTGAAAGCATTTTGTATTGCCTCTTGGGAAGAAAATTTTTTACCACGTAGAAAATTGTCCAAATCACGAAAAAAATGATAGTCCGTTGGAGCAGGTCTGGCGAGTACGGAGGATGACGTATGGTTTCTAACTGCAGCTCCTGTAGAGTTACAACGGTTTCTCGTGCAGTGTGAGGTCTTGCGTTATCATGGAGCAATAATGGTGAAGATCGATTCACGAGTCGGGGCTGTTTCACTGCTAGTTTCGCCATCATTGTTCGAAGTTCGGCACAGTAAACATCTGCTGTTATTGCTTGACCAGACCTGAGAAAGCTATAGTGAATAACACCATGAATAGACCACCAAACAGTTACCATTACCTTTTTATTGGTAAGCTTTGCCTTAGGGCACTGTTGCGGCGTTTGACCTGGGGCAGCCATTGCATTTTTCGCTTTCGGTTATCGTAAAGAATCCACTTTTCGTCACATGTCACAATTCGATGCAATATTCCTTCATTTCTGTACCGATTCAACAAGGCAACGCAAGTTTCAACACGCGTTTCTTTCTGCAGATCAGTCAAATCATGAGGCACCCATTTTTCCTATTTTTTTATCTTATTGATTTGATGCAAATGAGTCAATATTGTAGGTAAGGTAACGTTAAACCATGCCGCTAATTCCTGGGTAGTTTGACTCGGATCGGCTTCCACCATCTCCTTCAATTCAGCGTTATTCACCTGTGTGGGCGGTCTTCCACGTGGTTCGTTCTTCAAGTCGAAGTTTCCATTACGAAAGCGTTTAAACCAAAAACGTACGGTTCGTTCATTAGCAGTCTTCTCTCCAAACCCAGCATT
Organism: Sesia apiformis; assembly: GCA_914767545.1. Taxonomy (NCBI): domain Eukaryota; kingdom Metazoa; phylum Arthropoda; class Insecta; order Lepidoptera; family Sesiidae; genus Sesia; species Sesia apiformis. The sequence continues at coordinate 7,882,001 of OU611968.1, forward strand.
GATATTGCGAGCCGTTTCTGCCGCGTTAGTTCCGCGTCGGAACTCGTATTCAAAGATTACTCGGATTTTCGAAGTATCCATCTTTCCCGTCTAAGCTGAATAAAAAAAACAATTGAAAGTCGAAAATCGAATGTTGCACATTTTTTAAAACAAGAACCTCATAGGTATCATGTGAAAAAAGTTTCACTCGAAAATCTCACACCATGAAGGTTTTATGTCAATTCAAAGTATCTATTACTATAAAACGGCAATTTCATACTTTAACCCCTATTATTTGACATACCCTAATTAGGTAGTTAGTCCAAACACGTGTCTCGTTGGTGAGTTGCCATATCCAGGTTCCTTATCCTCCTATCCTATCCATTATATCATCTATTCCATACTCTAGGCGTCTCCATCCGTTCTTGGAAGTCCTGCATCTAAACAGAAGCGGCGCAAATATAACAAAATTGTTTGTTCTGAATATTATGAGGTCATCTAGATATACCACATACCATCAGGCGGCAGACAATGTATCATCACAGCGTACATGATGTCATTTCATACTTTAACCCCTATTATTTTCTTATTCAACTGAATATGAGGGTAGATAAAGTTCCCTTTTCATTGGTACGGGAAAATGTTCTGCTCCGTTATTGGTTATTACGATATCATCATAATGATATTAGGCTTTGTTGTAACATAATTTTTTTTTTATGGACGAAGGCGGCATACGAGCATACAGTCCACCTGATGGTAAGTGGATACTGTCGCCCGTAGACATCCGCGATACATGCCAACATTAGTCCAAAATGACAAACGTTGGCACACCCCTGGGTGCGCTGCCTACCTTTGGAGATATAGGAAGGGATTTGGAGAAAGGGTTGGGAAAATGGGGAGGGATAGGATGGGAATGGGCTCTGGCACATCTCACTTACTACCGAAACACGTACACTAGGGAAATAAGATAAAGTGGGAAATGCAGTACATTTCACAGTAGTCTTTCAAGGTATTCAAGTGAGAGAGAGGTAACGTGGCCAGTCGAGCGCGCCCAGCAGCTGTTAGATTGTAGCGTGATTAGATTGTATTACATTTGTGTATATTTAATTTCATTTATAATTTACTTCAAATGTAACAATATTCATAGGTAGGGTTAGTAAGAGAGTTATAAACTATGTTAGTAAGAAACAAACTGTAACACTATTTATCTGTTTTATCATTATTCTTATCATTGGATGGGACAATCAAACCATCGTCACGATTCTGTTGGTGCTGCCCCGCATCCTGCGCCACAGGGATGCTACACTCCCTTTCGCCTAATTCCATAAAAGTCGTCCGTGCGCTCGGCAGCAAACATTCCTGAGGCACCGCAGAAGCGTGGCTGCCCCAACAGTATCCTGAAGACATTATTGTATTGAACTCGCAGGGCATTGTAGGCTCTCCGAGTGTAATTGACCCACTGACTGCTCGTGTAGAACACCTGACAGATACAGGTGATAATAATTTATTTCATTATTTTGTATACTGCAAACTCTGTCTCTGTTTTAAAGAAGTACATAAAAAGCAATATTACAATAATATAATGACAATAATATTACGATAATAACATAATCTATATATTGGTTAATTTGGTTATCTAATCATTTAGTCGATAAACTATTGAAATTAGTCATTAACATCATTTTTTATGCTACCGGGCATGTCTATAGATAAGATAAAAGCATGGTAACGTGGGCTAATACTCGTGTATCGAGTCTTCAACGTATGTTACTCGTCATGAAGTGATTTGATATTTTGAAATCATTTGGGGTGGAGTACAATTGATAACAAGTTCGTTACAAAAAAAAATGAAATAAATATTACACACCAATCCACACATCTTAGTGTACCATTTCGTAAGGGATTTAGACAAGTCCCAAATTAGTATTTAGTTTTCGAGGCAAAGTCATCATAAGAGAGACCTTAGCCAGAAATGCGAGAAATGGAATAATCCTTCAGTCAATTAATCCTTAGTTTTAATAATGATTCTAGTCATAACTATGTAAGTACCCATTAGGTTTACTATTAGGGCTTTATCTATGAAATTGCTGTTTGTTCATAGTGGCCACTTCGAACTTAGTTATCTTGTTTGGATTTGAATTCCAAATTAATTTCAATTTAAAGCTATGACATTCATTTTCAAAATCAGCTTCCGTGAAACCACTTTTTACTTAGATACCATTGTTTCATTGTTTGCGACCATGGAAAAGTTAAAAATTCGCGTTATTTTCGAATACGAGTTCCGTCGTGGCAGCAATGCAGCACAGACGGCACCCAATGTCAACGACATGTACGGACCAAACACCGCAAACGAGCGCGCGGTGCGTTTTTGATCTGATCGTTGCCGTTTTTGAAATTTCGACTTTAAGAACAAGCCTCGTGTACGACCGGTGACTACAAATCGATAATGACGAATTGAAAGCAATGGTAGAAGCGGATTCATCTCCAACCACGTCTGTTAGCAGCAGCATATTCTGGATTTGTATTCAGTTTGATCAATTACTATTTTTTAATAGACCTGTCGTAATCTCCCTTAAAAGTAAAATATTAGGTAGTCGGATAAGTTCGCAGCCTCTTTCTAGTGAAAATAATAAAGACTTTTTTGTATTACATAAATATTTATTGAACGGAATATTGTCCATTTAATTCGACTATCTTTCGCAATTTTTCTGGCAGAGCCATTATACCATGACTATAATTTTTATTTGGTTTCTGAGCGAAAAACTGATTTAAATAAAAATAATGATTTAATAAAACACAGGCTTCTCTTGAATGTAATTTTACTCCATTTAGAGAATTTTGTAAAGAGCGGAATAAATGATAATCCGAAGGTGCTATGTCTGAACTGTTGGAGAATGCATTAAAACTTCCCGGGCAAGTCTATCAATTTTTGTTTAGTCATAAAAGATGTATGCAGTCCAGCATTGACGTGTTGGAAAACTACATCTTTCCTATTCATTATTTCTGGGCGTTTTTCTTGAAGGGGTTGTTTCAATTTTACTAATTGATGCAGTAGACAAGAATTAATCGTTTGGCCACGTGGCAAAAGCTCGTAATGCACGATGCCTTTCTAGTCCCGCCATACACATAACATGACTTGTTCGAAGTGAGAGCTGGCTTTGGGACTATTTGTGATGGCTCACCTCACTTAGACCAAGATCGTTTTCGAACATAGTTATCGTAGGTATTCATAGCGTTACGAATCTTTTCAGAAATGGATCGATTTCATTTCGTTTCATCTCGCATATGGAAATTCTACTAACAAAGTTTCTGTCATTTAATTCATGCGGCACCCAAACATTATCTTTTTTACAAAATTCAGTTTATGCGGGTGATCCAAAACTGTTGAGTGCTGAATGCTAAGCTCTTCCGCAATTTGATGACTGCTTGTGTCGATCTGTTTCAATTTTTTCAATGATAAGATTAACATTTACCTTAATAGGACGATCACAGCGAGGAACAAACATTATTCACATCAAAATTACTAGACCTGAATTGACCGAACCATTTTTTGCAGTAGTTTTAGATAAAACATTTTCTCCGTTAACATCACTAATCTCTTTTCTTTTCGAGTTCTTCTAGAAGCATTCATACCCTTGTCGAAAAAAAATGTAAAACATCTAATTTTCTCCTTATTAACTTCCATTTTTAAATTGTTAAAAAATATGTAAAGATAAAAGTTTTAAACTTGTAATTTAAATATGCCGCCATTACAAATAATCAGATGTCAAACGGCATATCATTTCCCCGCCAGTGATCAGTGTTGCCAGAAATATAGCACACTGAAGTCATACGTTCAAAAAGGCTGTGAATTTTTCAGACTAGCAAAATATCTGTTATGCTTACTTATTACTTTGTTGTTATGTTATGAACTTATAATTATAGGGAAATCCTGATTTCTGTTGGATTGGTCTATTGTATATAATATATTTTGACCAGCATCTCACTGGCCAAAATATGATTATAAATACAACGTAATCAATTAATCATATATATATCAATGTTATCATATATTGTCTATATTTTAATATAGACAATATATGATAACATTGATAACGCAGACAAAATATTGTCAGAAATATAATTCTATAAAATTTTCCAATGTTAACTCTGTCAAAGTAAATCATTGTAACGTATAATAAAAAAACATTTAATCGAATTTTAAATAGAACTTTATTTTAATTCTACTAAAACGAGACAATGAATATACCTAGGTACCTACATATTATTTTTAAGCTATTTAAGCATTATTATACCTAATAATAAGTTAAAAATATTTAATAAAAGTGACTTAATTGCAGCAGCAGATAAAGATCTCGAAGTGGAGCATTAGGTAATTCTAACCAAAACAGTAGGAATAAAATTTGAAGATGATAAGTTTGAAAAATCACATGTGTGAGCGTGTGTTTTGTAAAATGTGTGTTTCCGCATTTCGAACAAGTCCTGTTTTGCGGAAATAAATCTAAGACACTCATTTTCGACTTTCTTAAATATTAGGGACCGCAGAACCGTAGATAAAAATCACTTTGTTTCAAAGAATTAATAGGAAATTGTATATTTCTGTATTATAAATATCAACGTACTAAATATAACTAAATATGTGTAAAAATATGTGTAAGATAATATAGCTAAAATTATAAATTGCGTGAATGTGAAAGCATCTAATTCTCATCAAGTTATCGTAAAAAGGCACTGAACACTATAAAATTTAAGTTAGAATTTTAAGAAAATTAATGCTTGGAACGGACAATTTCGATATAAAAAATATTTTTGTTTTACTGTTGAAAATAATTTAAAACACATACTGTTGTTCATTAATTAAAATAACTATATTAATTACAATATATATTCAATAATTACAATATAAATAAAAATAAAATATTAGTCTGGTAGAATAAAATACTGTTACTAAAAATAAGCAACAGATTACACACTAGCACATTTTCTAAATAATTACACAACATAATATTAATCCTTTCTATAGAGTTTGATGTGACATCAACTTTGATTAAGTATATCTTAATTGGATATCATTGATGAAATAGAGATCGTTGGCAAGTCTATTATTTTTTTACTATGAATTATTGGATCGCAATACCACTCGTTTGAAATTATGAGAAACGAACACTCATTTGAGGTTAAACGAAAATACCTGCACCATATTAACACTGAATTCCTATCATCAAAATTAACTGAATTTCTATCAAACTTTTGTTCTACAACTTTTTTCTAAACTTATATTTCCCAAAAAGGAAAAAGATCTTTAAAATGAAGTCTCTGACTTTGTTACTCTGTACTACTCACTACGCTGCTATTGGCGGTAACGCCGCACACTCTATTCGGCTCCTAATCGAACTGCTACTATTAGATACCCACATGTAAATCGGTGCAGGTGAGTGGAGGAACAAAAGTTGTTAGTTTTCACGAAAGGTATTCAGTAATAAGAGGGTGCACGTATATTTGATTTAACTCAGTATAATTAATAGTACATGCAAAGTTTAATCCCTCAATTGTTCAGGTATGATCATGGTAAAGGCGTCACAGTTTAAGAGTACGGCGTGCGAGGATTCACATTGATCATCTCCGTTGTGCTGAAATGAAAAATTTAGGTTTAAGTAAATACGATTCTGCAATTAAAAAACCTAAGTATGCTATTCGTCAATCGAGCGTTCGAACAAAATACAAACTACATTGCAGCTCATTGTTAACATGTTCAATAAGCGACTGGGTGATATCAACTGCAAATATAACATTGTAAAGGACCACAGGGTCGTTTAGTTAGAGCAAGGGTAAAGTCAAATTAAATCATTTATTTGATTGATCATCATAATAATTCGTTACGAACGCAAGTTTCTAAACGTGTAAACGCTCCATTGGCCAATGCTTTACAACTACATTGATAAATGTACATACATACAAACTACATGTCGTTGGATAGGCTTCGTAAAGCCCTGGTCTAAACACTTTTTTCTAAAAATACCGACATCTCAGATCCGACTGGCGCTGCAATCGGGTTCTTGTACATTTGACATTTTTATATCACCTCACAAACATAATTAAAAATTAAATAAGTAACGACTGAGTAACCGTTTACCATATTAGTACTTACATGCATAGTTGAAAATCATAGAACGAATAACAAACTTACGAAGCAGTATCATTTTGGACGATGGGATCGGGAACCGAGACGGTGAGGATGGGAGGGGGATATCTGGTGTTGGAAAATTATAATTAGGTGATTTTCAAGAACTATGGATTAATTAATGACCTGAGTTACTTAATAAAAATAACTTTTAATTACGCAAATGTAAGAGAGCTTGTTACTTCTAAAAATAATTTTCTACTAGTTTTTGCATAATTATGATTGAGAAAGTTTTAATATTTTTAATAATGTGTAGTTTATAATATAGCTAATTATAGGGTATACTGTATAGTTCATTAGCGTATTAGAGTAATAGTTTTTATTGTTTCAAGTTCAAAATTAAAAGAAATACGATTGGCTGCGTATCCAGGCTCTAAGCAAATCTTTCCAGAAACTTGAAACTATGTATTCTCATGATTGTGAATTAATTGTTATAAAGTGTATTTATTTGTAAAAATATCGTTTTCTGTAATTTAAAAAAATACAAACAAATATTCCTAAAATTTTGATGTCAATTAATTCAGAATCATGACCGGTTACAGCCTGTATATTTCTGTGGACCTTATTGTCTGGAATAAACAATTGGTAAGTAAAAAGAGAGTAAATAGGCTAGCACTGGGTTAATAAATACTCTTGACTTTCATCTGTGAGGTTGTGAGTTCAAATCCTCGTGTTTATATTTAAGTGCAGCAGCAAACCCGCACGCGCCACTACTGGTTTCAAAGTTTTCTATGAAGCGTATTCGGAACGCAGCGTCACTGTCGTCTGCCGCCGCGGCAGTAACCTAGTATTAGCGATTCGCTGTTGCAGTCGGCGATCGAGTTAGAAATTGTACCTTTACATGTCCAAACCTAGCAGTACAAACCGAGCACCCCATCCCCCGGTTATGTGGTTTTGGAAGTTTGCCCCGGCCCTCATGAGCCTTTAGTCATGCCTTTAAAATATTACTTGTGCATGCCAGTGGGATGTTAAAAAAGACCGCAAAATAATGAAAACATAATAACAATTGAATGACTGATCTATATGAGTGCGCTACCTCTTGGAGCAGCGCACGTGCACTACGAGGAGCACGATGCCGAGCAGTAGGCATAGAGTGCCCACCACTATGTACGCCACGCCAAGGAACGGGTTCTTGCCTCCGAGCATAGACGTTGTCGAGATCACGAACGACTTGGTGCCCTCGAACTCGGTCACGGGGTAATCTGCAACAAGAGCGATAGTCGAATAGTAATAATTTTTTTTAAGAGACTGCTTTATTATTTACTTCAAATCAATTAAGAAAACACATTCCCCGCGAACTATTACTTCATTAATATTATTTCGGTTTATATATAAAAAGTTTTGTTTTACAGTTATTTATTTCTATATTTTTTATATTTTATTTACATTAACGACACAGACAGTTACGTTGAAAATATTGCAGTCATTGTAAAAAGGTAAACTATCATGAATACATTAATACATACATCATCGGTAAATTTGATAGACTTGCAAATGCCACCTTTTTAGGGCCGTAATGTTACATCTCTGTATTTTGGGTGATCAGTGATAGATGCAACCAACGAGTCCTTAAGTATCCAACTATCCACTGCCGGATACATCCTTAAAACGGCGCGCTGACCAAGCGTATTGGCGAATCCACTCTTGTACATGTAGTGTAGTTCCACGCTTGTGGTGACGGCTTTGTTATCTCATAGTCGCCTTTTACAACACTCACGGGAAGAAATGGAATGGTGCTATTATAAAAGCCACCCGACACCATATGTCGCCCTTATTGTTGGATAAGGCAAATGCAGCACAACATCTTTTACTAAACATTTTGTTTCTAAAACGTACGGAAAATAGGGAATCTATGTGACATCGGCCTTTTTTTACGACTTCTTGAAGTGTTAACAAATTTTTATAGCTGTTTTTTATTTTGGCAATACAAACAATACTCATATTTATCCCCATCGTAATGTGTATCTGGAATATGTTTGTATATCGTCACCCTTATGCCAAAACCACGAATGTGCAATTGGATAGTTTCGAGAAAAAACATTTTTAAAGTTTTCATTCGCTGTGAAAAATCGGGATTATGCTTTAGCCCGGTGATTTCTCAGAAATATTAGTTGTACACGCCCTATTTATACTATGTGAGGTTCATGTTATGTACAATATCTAACAATAAGCCCTATAAACATCGCATTATTTAACAATCACCAAATTTGCACATTCGTGGTTCTGGCATAAGGGTGACGATATATAACTTACTGTATTCAATTTCAAGTGCATAGTCTCCCTTAGCGAGCCCTTTAGAAAATCCCTCCTTGGTGTGGTCGACGCGGCGGTACAGTTTGCGGAAAGTGGGCAAAGCCGCTGTTCGCATCCACACTATTAGGTCCTCATTCTGTTGATAACATGCATAAATATATTAACACAAATTACCACAAGTTGAAAACAAAAAAGAAAAATATATTGTACGCCATAAAACATAATATATAAACAGCACTACGCGTTCGACATCTCTATGTACCGACTTACGGTTAAAAATTCTAATTACCTTTGAAAAAGTTAAAATAAAAACTTAAACCAGTCAGTAGTCTTGTTGACAATCTGCAATATGAATAGTTTAATACAAGCTATCACCATCGTCGCGCATAATGAAGGTTTATGGAAAGTAAAAGAAACAAGAAGAAGAGAAATTTTCCCTTTGCACGACGACGTTGATAAGTTGTATTAAACTATTGCAGATTGTCAACGGTGAGCGATGACAGGTTAGGGGTATCTATACTCGACTCAGATTCGTGTGAACCTGAGTTTAAATCCTAGGCTCGTACCAGTGAGTTTCTACACTTACGAGGAATGATTGATAAGTTTTCGAACTCGTCAACCTCGTCAACTCGTGACCACGGCTGGTGTAACCCGTGCGCCGGCGCCGAAACGTCGAGTAGTAATAAAAGGTAAACAAATATCTTTATTATACGCGTCCAGAGCCGATTTAGAATATAAAATCCTTCTCCTCGATTAGAATGGAAAAGGAAAGTCAGCTGAAAAGTGTACATACCTGAAAACCATTATTATCTGGGTTTTCCATATCGAGCTCCCAGATGTTCTTCTTCCAATTAATAGGCTTAGCAAAGCCTGAAAATGCTGTAATAAAGACATAAATTAGTATCTTCATATCTAAGATGAAGACCGCTTCGTCCGTTTAGTTGATAATTGGTTGAATGGTATACTGCCCCCCTTTACAGTAAAAATTAGTCAATGATTGTACCGTCCCCTAATTTTACATAAAGATACTTATTACGAGTACATCCCCTTTAGATGTTTTAGTGCCCTCTCATGACCTCGAGGTCTCCCTCGATTTGAGATCTCTTCTCAAAGTTAAATTCTTCAGAGCTCTATCCCCATATGAATGATATTTGTAAATGATTATATATTTATTTTCGCAAATTAAACAACAACAAGATGTTGTCATTTATTGATACTAATCCTTGAATGGATGGATATGAGAGATGTGTGTAAGTGTATGTATATAAGTATGAAAGTTCTTACCTTCCTGCAAGTTTCCTGGAGGGTTGCGGAACTTGATGGATTTGTCGGAATCCCATGCAATTCCCGTACGCAACATGGGCACAGTCTCACCAGTATTTGCGTATACCGTCAGGGTATCTGCAAAATTTATTCATTGCGCATATTGTCGTGCTGTCATGTGTTGTTTTATAAAACATATCCATAGGAATATAGGAATAGCAAGTCAAAAAATTTCACGTAATAAAACGAATTAATTGCCTGTGTTTAAAAAATAAACACTAAACGTTTAATAAGTTTGGCGATCACAAATAATGTTGTGTGATAGCCGAGGCAAACATCAAATAATAGCAGTTAATTCCATTAGGATAAGTTTGTATAGGCACGAATTTTCATAAGATTCGTGAATCAACTTTACACGCAAAACTATAAATACACTCATATGTTGGTGAGCTTCTAAAGTTGACATGACATTGGTGATTTTATATACATTTTTTTTATGAAATACAGTAACACTTAAGTGTAACGACTAATCAAGCTGATGATAGTCGCAACTACGCCTGTAATGCTATTTGTATTATTGGCAACTGTGTATCGTTGGTACAATGAATTTAAGCGTGGTCGACTTAATTTGGTTATCGAAAAAAGAAACGGTCGTCCTTTAACGGTTGTTACGGTATAAAATGTGGTGGCAGTGAAAATTTTAATTTATGAAAACTGACGAGATACATACGAGGAGAGATTGTAGATTGGATCGGGGAGTGTATGAAATATTTACATGGGCATCTACGAGTCAGGAGGATAGTATCGCGCTGGGTGCAACACAACCTCAGAGAATCAAAAACAAGTTCGTATCGAATAGTGCCGTAATATGATAACAAAATTTGTAGGTTGTCTCGCCGCATTTATGACATTGTCACGAGTGACGAATCTTGGATATAGCCTTTAACAGATAGGCAAGAGAGTCGGTTCAATGATAAATCTATATACTCACTTGCAAAATTGCATTTCAACATACTAGTTTTGTGATCAGATCCACTGTCAGTTTCTTTGATGGATAGGATTCAAAATCAAAAAAATCATAGAAGAACCGAAAAAGATAATAGGCAGCTCATATTTATCACATATATAACAAATGATGGGGTAGATAAATGCTCATTTAGAGATCGCGACGGCAAATATAGCATTCTCTGGTGAAGTGAACTGTGGTTGAATGAGAAGATGATCGAATGTGGCGGCAGCAATTGGGCCTTTATCCAGCAGCAGAGAGAGACATGCTAATAATGATTTTGTGATACAGAAGTTAAACATGATGAGGGTTTACCGTTAAACAGTGAGTTGGCTATGGCTCCACAGGGCGCTATAGGCTTTCCATGCTCATCGTATGCAAATGGTGCGCAATCCGTGGAAGGAGTCTGCGACAGCCGCCCAAGGAGCTGAGTGTCATCTCTGTGTAGTAATGAATAATTTAATTTTAGTAGAATGTAGATATAGCAATAACTATATAGTATCAATGTATGAAACTTGTATTGTACATCTCATTCTAAAACATAGGAGCACTCATATAAAACTGAATTTCAGTTACAATATTTATGGAGGTCTTTGTAAATACCATTCATATTAACTTAAGATGATATTTAATCTTTTACATTTAACCAACGGTCGACTGATAGAGAATGCCTTGATATATTACGTCCGCCTCTCTATGATACAGTACAAAAAAAAGGAAATTAATAAATGATTAGTACCTAAATTACAGCGGCTTTCCAAATTACAAATCGCTTTGTCTAGATAGGTAGTTATTAGGTGACTTCATCATACACCTTATGTTGTGAAGCAGGTCTCGAGTGCAGCAGGTCAAATACGTGCAGTTAAACGGTTTTTTTCCTTTTAATTCTATTCAACCAAAGGTTCAGTAGAAATAAAACTATAGTATAAGTAGAAATAAATAGTACTAGAATAGAATAATAATATATAATTTCTATAATAATATAGACAATATGAAAGAGAGATCCTAGACCGGTCGACGGTAAATGCCAACTATGCCTAACAAAAGATGAAACAATACAACATATATTACATCTAGGTGTGAGAAACTAACTGGCACTTAGTACATTAAACGCCATAACAACATAGTACAATATATTTGGTAGACACTAAATAGAAAGCATAAATTTGAGGTCTCGAATTACTGGTGGAAGGAAATTTTAAACCAGCCGACAGTAAAGAAAACGAAAGTGCTAAGTTACTGTGAGAGATACTGGTGCAAACTGATGTAACAGTAGCTCACAATAACCGGATATCATGTACATAAATAAAACAGAAAATAAAACCTACCTCATTGATGTCACAATACCCTCAGATTATAACATAGGTCCAAAAGAAATAGAAAAGCTTAGTAAATACCACTTACTCAAAATACAAATATCTAGATTATGGAATACACAAAAAGTAATAATCCCCATAGTAATAGGAGCAACCGGCGTGATTGTTAAAAGTTTAACCAGGTACCACCTGGTTTGGCATCTGTCATTGTCATTAAGTGGAAAATAAATGTTTTTTCTCATTTTGGCGCCAATCAGTGTTAAATACATATTGCATTATATTAAAATGGGAGTGGGGTGATAAGTGATAACTAAAACCGTATGGCTGTAATTGCATTACATAAAGTAGGCATGGAGCCAAATACAATTTTTAAAACTTCCCATCCGCCTGGTTTTAGCCGAATGTTAGTGTACTGGGCTATTGGTTGGGACATAGAAAGGTCCTCTGTTTGTGACAGAAAAAGATCTAGCCGTCCATGCACTATTCCTAATAAACAGATGATTAAAGCTATGAAGGAGACAATCCGAAGAAAACCCATCCGGAAGCAAAAGATTTTATCCAGAGATGAATATAGCACCCAGAACCATGTGGCGTATTTAAAAGAGGATTTAGAAGTACTGCTTACAAAACACATACTTTTTCTACACATAACACAGGTCATTTCTTAACTGATAATTTAAAGAAAAATAGGGTTGACAAATCAAAACGACTTCTTCGGCCGTACACAAAGGAAGCTCACAGACATTTTATTTACGGACGAAAAAATGTTCAAATTAACTCTAGAGAAGCTGGTCGATAAATAGCCTACAGTGATGGTTTGATCGGGTGTTAGCTATCAACGAGTGACTGAATCATGTATTAAAACATCGGCTCAAGTGTATCAAGATACGATTAGAAAGTTGTAAAGCCTATTAACAACACCATTCAATAGCCAAGAATGGTCCTTTCAGCAAGACTCAGCACCAGGTTATAAGGCTCGCTTAATACAGGTGTGGCTAGAAAGGAATATTCCAGACTTCATTAGAACTGAAGACTGGCCGTCACCCAGTCTCGATCCGTAATCGATTCGATTGATTTATGGCCTGTTTTAGAGAGTATGGTGTGCTCTAAACGCCAAATAATATTAAATCCCATACATACCATAAGGGTGGCAGTTGGCAATTTTCCTATGGAAAGGGTGCATGTTTCAATGGAAAACTGGCCACAAGGTTTGGAAATTTGTATAAAAAAGCAAATGGTGACCATTTCGAATATACGTTATATTTTTAAAATGCTTACTATTTATTACTAAAATAACACATTTTTTTCTAATAAAATGATAATGTAAAAAAATGACAATGTGTTCTTTGAAACAATATTTATGGCTAGACTAGGTACATAAATTACCCCCTCCTTTTACTTTCCAAAAAAACGGAGCCATTTTGATGAGGTCTTTTATGTATTTAATGCAAAAAATAAACAGTTATAAAATCAATATATTACTATATATAGCTAGCTAGTTTTTACACCATGCTGAACAATCCCAGGATCTACTGTGAGAACCTCCATTATCTCCAGATTACAAAATAGAATTGGGATTATTGTATTCTATAGTTCTTTTATTTATTTAAATTTCATTGTACAAGTATTTGACATGACATGGCATTCTCCACAAATCAACCACCAGATCAAACAGAGAATAAAAATAAACCCCGATGCTGTCTAGTTTAAATAGTATCTATCTTAAAGTAATATATATATATATATAATGACATACATAATACAGTACATACAAATATATATATATACAGTGTGTTTTTTTTAACTGGGACAGTATGGGGAAATCTGAAACCATAAGAGATACAGGGAAACTGTCTTAGGAACCATTAAGTCTTTTTTTGTGAAAACAATTTTGGCGTAGTAATTTTTTTGGTCAAGCGTGAGTTGTCCATGAAAACGAATAAAATTGACTAATTTTTTTTTTAATGCTGACCGACTCAGTTTCTTATAAGGATCATTTCATTGTATTGGAAGAAAAAAATCGGGACAGCAGAAGTTGGTCAAATTTAATAAAATGTTTTTTCATACAATTTGTTACCTTAACAGAACTAATGCTTCAATAAATGTTCAATATGACCTCCACTTGCTGTATGCAGGTACGGGCGCGTTTCAGAACACCTCTAGTGGCTTTAGACAAAGACGTGTGGTGAATGGTGTTTAAATGATAATAAACGGCGTCTTTTAACTCCTGTATGGTGTTGTATTGGGATTCATAAACTCGACCCTTAAGGTAACCCCATATGAAAAAATCCATCGGCCTCATATCGGGTGAACGTGGTGGCCATTTTATAGGACCATATGTGCCCATCCAACGGCCCGGAAAATGTTCATCTAAAAACCGTTTACTCACTCTACTATTGTGAGGAGGTGCACCATCTTGTTGATAGATAACATTATTTACATTGCTTAAGGTAATAGTATCATCCACTAAATCCACGACCATATTCAATATTTCTTGATATTTTTCACTATTCAACGTTCCGTGGTAAATTTTGATAGCGAAGATTTTATTATGTAAAATCGCACACCAACAATTAAAGGAAAAACGGACTTGATTAAGCGTCTCTGTAGTTCTAAATGGATTAGTACGTGACCAGTAATGGTTATTTCTCCTGTTGTACATACCGTTGTTAGAGAAATTGCATTCATCCGTCCAAATGATCTGATTTGGAAAATAACAACTTCTAACAGTCCGTGCTACAAACCAATGACAAAATGATAACCTGCTTGTATGTCTTTAGTATTTTTCGTAGAGTGGATTTATGCACACCGATATTTTCAGCCGCTTCCCGCAATGAAGCTTTTGGATAAGCTTCAAAGAATCCTAATACGGCGATGGTAATAAATTCATTTACAACTGTTGTTGGCCTCTCACGTTTGGGTTTAAAACGACCTTCTTGTCTTAAACTTTTAATTAGTCTATCAAATATCTTGCGATTAGGTAGCTCGCGGTCAGGATAGTGTTCCCTATACCACTTTAATGCATTATCTGGGCTTCGATAATTAAGAAAATACGCTTCAATTAAATCAACTTTATGCGTATTAGATAACGCCATGATGAATCACAAGCATCAACCGATAATAACAAATGAGGGTGACAGTTAGAACAATGTTGATTCTAAATTTGAATTTATTTTGAATTTAGTTCAAAAAGTTCGTAATAGCATGGAGTTCGTAAATCTGTGAAAAAATATTTGAGTGCCATAAAAGCGTTCCATATTTCAGTTTCGTGTAGCACGTATCGACATGAAATTCAATTATGGAACACTTTTTAAATGATTTGTGCACAAGTAAATACTTCGACTATGATTTAGTACATTGTATTCTCCTATTGCATGAAAAAACATTTTATTAAATTTGACCAACTTCTGCTGTCCCGATTTTTTTCTTCCAATACAATGAAATGATCCTTATAAGAAACTGAGTCGATCAGCATTAAAAAAAAATTAGTCAATTTTATTCGTTTTTATTGACAACTCACGCTTGACCAAAAAAATTACTACGCCAAAATTGTTTTCGCAAAAAAAGACTTAATGGTTCCTAAGATAGTTTGCCTGTATCTCTTATGGTTTCAGATTTCCCCATACTGTCCCAGTTAAAAAAAACACCCTGTATATATATATATATATATATATATATACAGATGGAGACTACGTTTGTGGCGGTAGGGGAATGGTACGCGAGAGGCGGGTACCCCGCACTCCCTGGCTTCTCCACTTGTAGCGCCCGCGCGCTAGTACCGGCCGCAAAGTTGTTTTACTAGAGTGCTCTCGGTCCTTCGTGATTTAAATAATTATCATGTTATCAACAAAGTATGGCTTCGAAATGAGTTTATATTTAATTTTATAGCCAAGCGTGAAATATCGTGAAGAATGTGACTGCAGTTTGTAATTATGAGAACAAACGAACACTGTTGGTGTGTCACTATGTCAATCTATAGACAGAGTCGTTAATTGCATACGATTACCCTCACAGACTTCATAGATGCACCGTCCCCGCTGGCGGAGACGTGGACGTCCCCCTCGTTACACTGTCAACACACACCGGCCCTCAGCAAACTCTTTTACCAGGTATCGGCACGTGCCTGGGCGCTTCTCACCGACTCGCGATCCCGCGGTATCCCCCTAATGCAACGCCCTTAACCGAGGCCCGTTCCTTCCGCCGGTTTACCGGCGGGGGAGCCCTTAGGCAACACATATTCTATTCCTGGCTGAGCGCCTTCTGCGCTCGCCCTAAATTAAACACGACCGGTGACCCTTGAAAGGCCACTAGGGCCACAATTTAGCCATTACGAAAAAAAAAGCATAAGACAGCGGACAATTGAACATCTAAAACTAGAAGTGAAAGAATCAGGAAGTTTGTCATTAAAATCATCTGCCAAGAAAGGTAAAGTGTTAAATAAGAAAAGGAAATTTGATGTATCAACATCGTCGACTTTCGTCGGGGGTCATAAGAACCATTGAGGAATTTTATTTCAAAAAAAAATAGTGCTCATTTGTCTAAAATTGCTTACATCATTAAAGGAAAAAAAATAATTTCTGATACCTCCATTAATTAATAAAGTCCGTATAACAATATTATATGGTATTACTACGTAACTTTAGATATTAATAAAAGAAAAATATTTTCTTAATTTATTTATTTTTGATTTACTATTGATTATTTATCAATATGTTAACCTGGACAACCGTGCCGCAATAACCACATTCCTTGCGCACGCCATGAACGTACTCCCTAACTGTACATACACACATACTTTAGATATACGTATAGATATACGTACTGGCATACTAATATAATACATAATTATAATTAATAACTGAACAGAACCATTTAATTAAGAGGGTGGAGCGAAAACAAGAAACTTGTAAAAAGAACAGAGAATGTGAATCGATTAAAATTAAATCAATTCCCCAAGCAATCTTTTAAGTGTTTTTTTGAATGCTTTTCCAGAAGCATTCTTTTAAGTGGAGTGTAGGCTTTCTCGGCCGGTGTCCATATTAACTGAATCTTCCGGGCTACTTGGCCGAGGTCTTCTGGAATCTCTTCTCTTTCTTCCAAACGTTTTGTTAACAACTGCGTTCACTTTCGGAGAGATATCTGGTATCCAGCACTCCGAAGACATCAAGCTCACGGGGAAGAGAGACGAGAGGGGGGGACAAAAACAGACTCGGTACACACACAATCACAACTACCCTCACCCACTATAAATATCGATGCGTCGGTACACACACAATCACAACTACCCTCGCCCACTATAAATACCGGTGCGCCACAGTCGTCGAGTCAGTTCACATTCCGCTCCCGATCGCCCTAGCGATCGGACGTCTCCTGCTCCGCTGCGCTTGCCGTAGCCGCCCCGTCGTAGCTGCCGTCGTAGCGCCGTAGCGCTGAAGCCCGCGATTGTAATCAAAAGTTGCCTTTCTTAAGGCGGCGGCTGATTCCGTCAAAAACCACTGCAGTTCCGCAACTGCAGTTTTGCCCCTTCTGGGAAAATCCAGTTTCGTGGTCCTCGGTGGGAACCTAACGGTGCCAACGATCCGAGCGGGGTGTTGACCCAACTACACCCGCCGAGCCCCTTCAGGGTGAGGCAGTCAATTGGACGGGAGCTAGCAAACCGGCCTTGGGGGGTCTCCTAGTCGGCCTAGTCTCTGTTTTCCTTCCACAGCTTGCACCTAGTGTCGGTCGGGTGTGTCTACACCCCTCGCACTAGACCCCGTAGGGCTCCGTCGCACAATAAGACTGGCGACGGATTACAAGCTTAGGGCTCACCTTAGGCACTCACCTCCCTGCTTCACCCGCAGGGAGGGTTACACAACCCCGGGCGCACCTACCCGGGGTGACAGAGATAGCGAAAGTTCGCTTATCTATATCTCACTCTCTCTCTCCCCCCACCCCAGTCAACTATGGAGCCGCTCACTAACGACGACATAGTTGCAAAATTAAAGGCTTCCCATCCGGAACTCTTCAAAGCTATTTGCCATACCTTGGCCACTATCCATTCTAAACCCGCACCCGCGGCTCCGCTTGAGAGCCCCGTGTCCCCCGCCCCCGTCCTCTCGCAGTACGAAACCTGCGAAACCTCACAGGAGGACATGGACATAGTCCAGCCCTCCTCAGACTCCGACTCTGCACCTGAGGCGGAATTTTCCCCCCCCGAAACCTCCGACTGCGAGTCCGAACCCGACAACGAGTCTCAGCACCACAATGGCTTCACCATTGTCAGCAGAAGGAAGAGGCCTATTAAGACCTCCTCCCCTATCCCCTCCGCACCACCTAAGGCTGCAAAACCAACCCCCGTAGCCGCCCAGCCCGGCACGGCCTCCTGCTCCCGCCAGAGCACCCCCCCCGCCCGCGGTCCCCCGCACCGAGAAGCCCCCTCCCCCTGTCTTCATTCAAGACAAGGCCCGTTGGGGACACATCCGCGCCACTATGGAGACACAAAAGATCTCCTTCACAAAGGCTACCAACTCCCCGGTGGCCATCAAAGTCCAAGTCCCCTCTTCAAGGGACTTTAGATCCCTCACCTCATTTCTCCGAAAGGAAAAAATCGACTTTCACACGTACGCCACGGAAGAGGAGCGTCGCCTCCGCGTTGTGGTCCGTGGCCTCCCTCCCCAATTGGGAGAAGACGAGATCCTCGAGGATCTCAAATCCCTCGATCTCCCGGTGCTGGAAGTGCACCATCTCTACAAGGGGCGCGATAGAACCCCTTTCAACCTAGTATTGGTTGTCCTTCCCCTCACCTCCGAGGGGAAGAAAATCTTCGACGCCCGCACTATCTGCGGGCTCTCCGGCCTCTCCTTTGAGGCCCCCCATAGGCGTGGCGGCATCGGGCAATGCCACAATTGCCAACATTATGGCCACGCAGCTCGTAACCGTTACGCGCGACCCCGCTGCGTAAAGTGCCTGGGCAACCACGGCACCAGCAGCTGCACCCGTCCCAAGGGCGCCGAGGACCCCCCTGGCTGTATCCTCTGCGGACAACTGGGGCATCCTGCGAATTATCGCGGATGCCCCAAAGCGCCGCGGAGGTGCACCAGGAGGGCCCTCGCTATGCCCCGACCCCCCGCCAAGCGCTCTCCTACACAGGCGCTACTGGCCCCCCTCATGTCGGTGCAAGTGAAAGCTCCAGTACCCGTGCCTTCTGCTCAACCCACCCCAGCCGCAGTGCTCACACCCGCGAGTTTCCCCTCGCTTCCACCCAAGCCTGCGCCGCAATCTTGGCGCAGGATCACCCCAGCCGCCCCCGAGCCGCAATCTTGGCGGAGGACCACTCCAGCCACAACTGCGCCGGCCCCCAATCCCGCCCCTAAGGCCACCTCCTCCCAAAGCCAGGCTAGTCCTGGTATAATGGAGGATCTGGCCCTAGTCAGAAACTTCCTGGGAGTCATAAACCCCCAGGAAATCAAAGACCTGGCCCAAGCCCTAAGGACCACCGACGGTAACCCTTTGGCCCGTCTGGACCTTATAATCAAGTACGAGTCCGTACTTAGCGCCCTTGGCCTCTTCAAGGCGTCCCCCTAAACTCAAACACAGCACACAGACACCGTCCCCGCCGGCGGAGACGTGGACGTCCCCATCGTTACACCGAAAACACACTGGCCCTCAGCCAACACCTTCACTAGGCATAAAAAAAAAAACGTTGAGTCAGTTGCATCTCTCAGAAAGTGAACGCAGTCGCCACTGAAGATGTCAACCGCAGTTGTTGACAAAACGTTTGGAAGAAAGAGAAGAGATTCCAGAAGACCTCGGCCAAGTAGCCCGGAAGATGCAATTAACATTCTTTTAAGTGTTTTTGTTGGATGCTTTTCTAGTTCTTTTTTATGTATGAACATTTTATAACACATCATACACATAATTTCTCTTTACTTTACTTCTTTTGTGATTTTTATTACTTACGTAATAATTCTATACTTTATTTTAATTGTAGATACATTCAGCTACCCTACCCACTTTCATGTGTAACAAACCTGGACTTAACATATCGGCGATGATTCTGGTAGTAGTTACTCAGTCCATAGTAAAAGAATACAGGTTCTTTGAAGTCCTCTGTTAAATTGAATTCAATTTTGCAATTGCACTCCATTCCCTGTTTAATTCTATCAGCACAGGTAATTGTTGGGTCATCTGTCGCCTTGCAATATGTATAGTCAATGACTTGTTCCTTAACCTGAAAAAAGACTACTATGATTTTTATAAAGTTCCTTAAAGGTTTTTATAAAATAAAAACAGAAGCAAGTTAGGTAAAAATAATATTAATGGTATCTCAGAAATATTTTCGCTGTTGTTATTGCCGTCTCGCGCCACACGCATGGAGCTAGGAGTGAGGAGCTGTGTGAAACGCTCGGCAGACCTGTTTTATTATTTTAGTAGCCATGGAGCGTTACACTGGACCGCAGAGTGCATTATGCATTCGCGCGTTTTACAAATGGCGATTCTTATATTATTACTCGACTCTTTAGAAAACACATTGCAATTTGCTGTTAATTCCAAGTGCAAATTTAATTAAGCATTGGGTTAAGTTTGAAGAGACTGGAAACACAATGCCTAGTAAACCAACGGAACGCATAAGAACATCAAGGACAAGTGAGAATGCCGAGCTGTACTTCAGTCTGTTATGGGTGATACAAGACAGTCATTATGCTTGCACACTGCTTCCCTGAATATGCATAAACCCATGGTGCATCGCATTATTGAAAAGGATATACGTTTCCAAGATCGTTATTGTTCAAGAGTTGAAACCACATGACTCTGCAAAGCAACTTGAGTTCTGTAGAACCTTAAGAGACCGCTTTAACAACATATGGTTCTCTGATGAATCAAATTTTCACCTCAATGGACATGTAAACAAACAAAACAGTAGGTATTGGGCACAGGAGAACCCATTACATTCTCCAAGGTTGTCCTTTGAGCTGCCATATCAAGGCAAGAAATCATAGGGCCATACTTTTTTGAAGATAATCGTGGTCAAGCTCTAACAGTTAATTCAGAATGCTATTGCTACATGAGTCAATTGTTTCTAACCCATGCAATGCAAAATCAGAGCTGCTACAATGGGAATACGTTTTTCCAGCAAGATGGAGCCACATCTCACGTAACAAACAACCATTGGAAGCACTGCATGAATTGTTCCCTAGAAGTCATTGGTTGCAGAGGAGACAGTAACTGGCCAGCGAGGAGTCCAGATCTAACTCCTACAGATTTTTTCTTATGGGGCTATCTGAAGAGCAAAGTTTTAAACCCATTGCCACGAAATTTAGGTCAGCTATAGCAAAGAATAACAGATGAAATGAATGCCACTCCTCATGTGATGCTGCACAGTGATTGAAAATTTTAGCTCCAGATTGAATGTGTGTAGAAGTGAATGGTGCTCATTTAAACAAATTGTTTCTCATAATTGAAAATTTAATTATCACCTTTTAAAATTATAATAAATATGTATTAAATATGCAATCATTTAGTTTTACTGTTTATCATTTTTACTGTTCAAAAACGAAAATATTTCTGAGACACCTTTACAATAGAGGCCCCCCCCCATAAGCACAGTCAAAGAAAAACATGCTATATTATTTTATTACCATGAAATAATTATTCTTATCCTGTTACACAAATAAAATTTAAGTTACATAAAAACATAATAATTATGTAGTACAACAACAAGAAAATATGCTAGATATGAAAATAGAGTCATTAATATAAAGGTGCATCTTTTCCTTTCAAATCTGAGGTTACAGGGGGTTATACTGTAATGTTTTTAAGAGAGATTTGAATAAATACCCTTGGAGATCATAATGTACAAATTTCGGACAACTTTTACTATCTCCTATAGGTAACCAGCTGAATCTAAAAGACTGAGTTTTGAGGTTTATATCTCCAACATAACAATAACAATAAAATACATAACAAGCTGCAGGGCACATTTCCTAATGGATTGCAATGTCATTTGGCACAAATAGTTAATTGCAATGTATAGTAATCGCGAAAACCTAAGAAAATATTACAAATAGTTTAGTTCCATATTTTAGTTAAGTTTGTAGATAAGTCAAATTGGTTCAGTAGTTCCAAAATAACAATAGTGTAAACTTTTCAAAAGATCCCAATAAGAACATTTCAATATAGGGCTTGTGAAGCTCTGCAACTTTAGACTAAACATTTTTGTTCTTAATGTGGAAAATAATGAAATATCCTTTCAGAGTAGTGACTGCCATGGACCTTGTTTTAGGAACAGCAAGTATACTTCAGTAACAGTGCTGTAACTAGCCTTTTATGCGCCCGGTGCGAGCTTCTATAATTGCGCCCTTGAAAAATGTTCTAATCTTAGTCCTGATCTAGTCATTTCTCCGCCCCTCCAGTCTGCGCCTTGTGCCTGGGCACCGCTGACACTGCCCTAGTTAAGGCACTGTTCAGTAATATCTGTTACTAATAGGTATAGTAATATATACCTACAATGTTGTGTGCATTCTTTATTATAGCTGAAAATTAATATTTGAAATTCCCTTTCCATACTATTTGCACACAAATAAAACGACAGACATGTAGATGCCAATCACCATTATTGATATGCTCACCTCTTCAGAGAAGTAAAGAAGGCCAATACCGACTGGGATAAAAGCAATCCCTATGACGAAAAACGTCGGTAGAACAGTCCCAGCAGTTAAAATAGGCTGCCATGCTGGCAGACGCTGCTGCTTAAAGGCAGATTCTACGAAAAAATAATATATGAATCATGCAGATGTTTGTACGAAGTTTATAATCAATAAATACAAGGCCATAGGTGTGTTGTAAAAGGCAAAATTTGTGCCTTTAAATTACCTGCAGGACGCCTCGATTTGACGTTTTGATCAGACGTATCGCTGGACGTAGCCATAACGTCGAGACGTTATATTCTACAATTATTTCGCAAAATTGAAAACCAATGGACAGATAATTAAAAGGAAATAAAAAGATAATTAAAAAGATGTGATCATCTTTGTATTTTTAAGAGCTGTCACCAATTAGTATTTATGTCAATTTTTTTTTGTTTTTTTAATAATGACAATGGTGCAATTAGCACATTCTGCCAGTGATAATTAAACTAAGATTAAATTATTATTCTTGGTTTATGGTACAATGCGACAAATAATGAGGGTGCCACAATCGTCTACATTATTCTAGATGACAACACGTATACGGTGTACTATAGGTACATACACAATTATTATACTGATTAATATTTCAGTTCTTTTTTTAGGAGTTCAGTACCCTTCTTTAGTTTCTTGCCGTAATACGAGGTGTATTCGTAAAGTAAGGGCCGTTTTCGTATATTTAATAATTGGCGGGTCTGAATAAAGTTACAAGCATACAGCGCTATCTACTGATTGTTTACGAAGGCTCGGAAGTCATTATTGTGTTTCAGTTGTCGTTTCCTAGTCAGTGAATGCATGCAAAGATGTCCGCGACAATTGTTGATCCCACCAGTTGTGAAGTGCGAGCCGTGATTCGTTTTTTGTGTTCAAAAGGATCTTCAGCATCTCAAATCCACAAGGAGTTATGCCTCGTTTATGGACCAACTGTAATGAGTGAAGGAAAGGTTAGAAAATGGTGTCGAGAATTCAAGAATGGCCGCACTAATGTCCACGATGAAAAGCGTGGTAGGCCGCCTTCAGACCGATGAACTCGTTCAACAGGTGGACTCAAAAGCTCCGATCTGATCGACGATTGACAATTAGTGTCCTTGCTGATGAATTTCCTCTTGTTGGACCCACCACCATATTCAAGATTCTTTGAGAACGACGAGGACCTCACGACCGCCGTTGTGAACTGGTTCATTTCCCAGGCGGAGAACTTCTATGCCAGAGGGGTTAAAGAAGCTGGTGCAGCGGTACGAAAAGTGCTTAGAAGTAAACGGCGATTATGTGGAAAAGTGAAGTAGGTTTGTAGGAAACTAAAACTGTGAATAAAAGATTTTTCTAACGAAGACTTTGTTTTTAATGACCAAACGGCCCTTACTTTACGAATATGCCTCATACAATGTAATTTGTTATGATTAGAAGATGCATAAAAATATATTAGGATTTACTCCGACTGGTCGAAGTAATATTGACGATATCAAATGGACAATTTTTAACTTACTCAAATACCGATTCGGACTCGTGACTCATCATTAGAGCTGCACTCACCAACAGGTATAATGAACTCCTCAATTATTATAACAAAGTTCTGCCACATTCATATTAATCTTATTCAAATCTTTTTACGTGATCGTAACACCGCTTCTAATTTGCAGCGGTTATGCAGTTTCCCATGCGGACTGATACTTACGGCCCACGAACGATGAAATCATGTGCGGCAAAAAGGTAATCAATGACAGTGCAGTGCGATAAAGTTAATGAAGTGACTTTCAGTCGAGTGACTGTACAGCAGATTACTAAATTAGTTTTTATTATATTTATAATTTACTAAGATGAGGACTACTAAATATTTGAAGTGTTTTGTAATAATTTTCATAAAGGAATGAAGAAAGTCAAAATTGTCAAAATTCTCTTGGCACCATGAAGGACTGTAAATCCTCCGTGATTGGCGCAACGCTTGTTTTTTGATTGTTATATATATTATAACTATATATAATTTGTTATATAATTTATATAATTGTTATAACTATTTATTGTGAAATAAAACTTCTTATTTACAAAAATGTAGTTTTAATTGTTATATACAAGAACAAAATACAAAGTAATTACAAAATATTAGAAAAACATATAATTAATAAGTAATTTAGGTTCCATTTCTATTTTATTTAAAAACCTTTATTGCACATTATGGTACAAGAGGTGAGCTTATTACCGGCATTCTGTACCAGCTAACCTTTGGGCTAATGAAAAAGATACCAAATAAATTTCGGATTTTTTTTTTTATAAAACTATATTGCTTCAATCCTCTAAATTTATTTTGTCGCCCTCGAAATGGGCTCCATTTGACTTGACGCAATACACTTTCAAGGGCGAATAATCCATTCGTCGAAACACTTCTTATAGACACTTTCCGGTATGGCCTTTATAGATAGTATTACAGAGACAAGACAGTATTAAAGGTAATGTCTGATGAGGACATCATGACGAGGTTTTTTATTTTCTTGGCCAGGCTATAGAAGACAGTATTACAGAGACGAGAAAAACATGTTTGCGGCCTTACCGCACATTATTTAGTAGGGATGTGACATTGAATGAAAAAAATCGATTAATTAATAATCGATTTTGCTTCGCTAATTATAAATCGATTAAAAAAAAAAACGATTTTGTCAGACAAAATAATCGATTTTTCGGAAAAATCGATTTTTTTAAAAAAAATACTATATAATAATAAAACCAAGCTTAAGGTCTTAAGACGAAGGAATATGGGTATCAATAATTGGGTTGGGTTGGGTATCTATCTATGATAGCTTTTTCCCAGGACAAAGAAGTACTCACGGGTTACTAGGAAATAATCACCATCGGACTCAGCCGTCATGTTTTATAAACGTTAGTTTTAAGGAATAGACGACATAGAAATTATATTAATACTTTATTAAAATAAAAATAAACGAAAACGAAATAAATAAAAAAAGAAACTCTCCTCAAAACTAAAAACACCATTCAAATACCAGCTGTTTGATATTAATTGTGTGAATTATTTATATTAATGAAAGTTATTGTGTTTTCGAGCTAACAGTGTTTATTTTGGTCGCTTTATTTTTTATTTTTGTCCCTAGCTTGGACAACAAAAAGATAACTACAAGTGAAAATACTTATTTTAGAAAGTGTATAAACAAGTACGAAAAGAATCAGTTACGTAGATTTTAATATTTTTGTAACAAAATACGACATACTCTAACTTTGATACTAACACGTAGTAAAAAGATGTTGTATTTTTAATTTATTCCGAGTGCTGTGTACCTGTGAATGTAGAAAAGTGAGTAAAGTAATTATTTGCGAACATTTTCATGTATAGCGAAAAAGGAGTACCTTTAGTTACCCTGTCTGTATGAGCCCTAAAGATGACATCACAATGGCGTCGACAGGTAGAGAAATTAGGAGATAACTTTTGAAAAATTATGATTTGTGAACTCGAAACATGATATTTCGTAATGAAATGATGTTCGTATACATGAAAATGTTCGCAAATAATTACTTTAGTAATTGGCTAGTCTGTACCGCTTTACCGATGGTACCTACCCCTAGCCCTACCTATTTCAAACATATACATACAGATGGCGCCGTTCGACTTATTTGTTCCCGTTAAGTGAACGGGAAAATTTCTTTCATCCGGCGCATAGATGGCGCTGTATACAAAATCGATTAAAAAGTGTATTTTACATAATCGATTAATTTATAATCGATTTTTTACTTCAAACATCGATTTTTAGAAAAACGATTATTTGACAAAGAATAATCGATTAATATTAAAATCGATTATTTTTTGACATCCCTATTATTTAGTGTATATTCCAAGTAGACTTTTAAAATATAGGTGTCAAATTTTGTATGGAAAAAACATATTTGATAGTTCTATTAACTTGAAAGTTAGCTAGTTCACCATACATCGTTAATTTTTTCTTAATTCTTACATTCTACCTACATAACGTTTTTTTAATGACCAATTTTTAAATGATTGATATCAGTGTTTTACTCGTAATGTCTGACTGCTGGACGAAGCTCCCCCTAGTAACCACGGGGAGCTTTCAGATTATAACGGGCACATGGGTCAAATGCGGGTTGATAACCATTGACCATATTTAGGACAATTTGTAAATGCTTTGTTTTCACTTTGTGTCGCATATGCACTGATAATTCCCGCAAAGTCGCAACTTAAAATAATACATTTTGGTAAACTAAATTTATAGTTACTTTATAAATTACATTTCTAAAACGGGACGCTTAGCTATTTCTGATTACCTTATAGTGATAGTGTACACTGATATATGTATATATGTATATATGTGATATATGTATACTGATAGTGTAGTGATTACCTTCGAAATTAAGTTTCAATTTTGTATTATTTATGAGAAAATAATTGCAAAACTAAAATTAATCTAGTTTCTCAAAATAAATATATTTTTAGAAACGACCTCGGGGATCAGTCGATATCACAAAGCAATATTCTACTTAATATCAAAATACAAAATTATTTCGTAAAGGCACACATACACGAATTCATGTAAAATACACACAAGGCACATTCTCAGAAAGGCTGAGACTCCATTGAAAAGAAAGCCTTGAATGGTTATGGTGGATACTCTTTTGCTATATAATGGAAAACAGAACTGACTAAACGAAAAATTGTGACTATTACGCAAGGCTTATTATTCATCGAATTTTATAGGTATTATGGAATAAAGTATAAATATAAACATCTTAAGGGATTAAATATAAATACCCATAATTATAAAAAGTTGAAAATTACAGTTAGTAAAAGACTGCAATAAGTTTTAGGGGCCCTTCAGAAAGGCTCCTTACACATGGCACATTCTTTTTGGGTCTATCCCATCAATTTGATAATACATGGATGGACATATCGATCTTGCCGAAGAAATCAGGTTGACCGTTTTTAGGAGTGATGAAGAAGGCGAGGCGGGTTTCATAACGTGAAAGTGAAACTAAAATTGATACATAGAATCGATTGAAGAGTTCAATTCGAATAAATTAAACACAGAGACATCTACCGTTGAGTAGCAGAACTAAAAGTTTTGTAATATTCATCATTGACAAAAACTGTGAAAGTGTGTGTAGGGTAGATAAATATACATTTCGAAGTCGACGCCCATAGTTTTGCATTAAACACTGCTTGTTTATTGTGGCATAATACGCCCAGTATGGATACATATTACTGGTGCCAACTACAAAAGCCAGATTAATTACTTTAAGCCATACTTTTGTCTATTTTACAAAAATTCTGTGGTTTTTAGTAAGAGTATTATTTCGTGCATAATTTATAATTTTATGGACAGGTAAAATTTAATAGAATTCACATTGTGTATCACTAATAAAAACGGTAAAAATACTGCTACTTGACGACAGGTGGCGCAGATGGATGAGTCTTATTGTAAATACATAAGGTTGAATAATGTGCTGTGAACGCACTCGGCGAAATCGATTTGAAAAAAATTAAATTTATTTAAAAGACGTGAATATCGTTCATTTGTTTTTTTTTTATAACAAGCAAAGAATTATATGAGAGGATATAGCTATAATACCTAAGTATGAAAGATGTTCGACAACTTCCATTGGTCAAGTATGGTATAATTCAGTATTTAAAATTTCAATACCATGAGCACAATACCACTAATGAATAGAAGAAAAGTATACTCTAGCGACTAGCCTGTCAGGCCTAGAGAGCTTACTTACTGTCTATGCATTATCATGTCGATGGCTCCGCCATAGTCGAGAAGAAGCTTATATTTAATAAATAGTAATCTGCAATAGCCTCTGGTACTTTAATGATTATGAATCATACTTCTAATACACAACCTTAGTCAATTAATTCCTATAGTCGGATTTTTTATTCGAGTGACGGATATTTCGACTTACATAAGTAACTTACATTTCAAGTTTTTTTTTCTGACATAAAAAATATTGTGACAAGCACTCATTTATTTGGATATTAAAAATAAAAAAATATCATTCTTTATTATTTTTTTAAACCTAGTACCTTTTTGGTATAGAAGCTTTTTAATTACAAACGATATTATTAAAATTAAATTTGTTTAATTCAACTCACGAGCGCGCGTCAATCTTGTGGATAAATGTCCATATACATTTCTCGTTTCTTCTTGGAAGGGCTTCTTGCACCTGTTTCAAGAAGAACATTAATTTCGGAAGACAACAAGAAACTGTTTTTTTTTAATTCAGAGCGTTTTTTCGAACGGACTATTTTACTAATAGCTAAGTGTTAAAGTAATTATATTTAGCAGAGCGACATCTATAATGCTGTTTGCTAACTACATATGTACGAATCGAAACAACAAACCATCTTAGTTTTATATAGAAGACTAGATGGTACTGTGTGTTATAACTATAGATCGGATATTCCGGTGCATAAGTTGAGGGTTGGATAAGTATGGAGTGTACTTTTGTATCGGGCGAATGCCGCAATCCCGGCATCGAAAAATTTTGTGTTCCGACTATAGAATACGATGCATATACCTAAAGCTGTAAAGTTAATCCCTAAAACCCTCAGAACTGCATTCCTACAAATTGCCATTAGAACTAAGAATTTGAGTCCAAATCCGAAGTTTATATCTTCAATAGTGCCTTAGACCTTATCGACTCTGTCCTGGTCACCATCAAACCTTCAAAACTGCTGAGGAGTTTCATTAATAAGTAGCATATTAGTTGTGAAATTCCGGGATTTCGGTTTTCAAATAAATTATTTTAAGTAGCCGCTTCCATACCTTGTATACCTTTTATACCTTGTAGGTAAATATGCACCCGAATATCCGATCTCTAGTTATAGCAGACGTGCGATCGTCAGTTGCTACATACATACCACTGAGATCTGCAGTCGAAAATAAATTAATGCACCCAAAATAATGCAAACAAAATAATGCACCCCTGTTATTAATACCCTTATTAACAGCACAATAAAGGTTACCACGAGTAGTTGATGTGTTGCTGACCTGTAAATGTTACTTAACGAGTTAAAGTATCTTTGTTATGTAAGTGCATCAATTCTTCGTCTTCGAGCACCGCCGGTGACGTCACATTTGTAGTTTCTTGACTAGATTTCGAAACACGATGCGATTCTGGAGATTCTATTTCTGATTTTTCTTTTTCTGGCGGAATGAAAAAAATAATACTAATCAGTCGACTCTCAAGTTCATTACTTGCGGTTCCATCGTCAATGGTAATGCTGTGTGGGATTCGTTAAGTAACCAATCGCTCGGTCGCGCGACCAGCTGCGCAAGTCGACATGACGTACTTTTTGGCGGAAACTCTAGAAGTGCAGTCGAGTTTTTACTCGCATTTGATTATTATAAAAACTGTGTATTATGTGTTTTGTGGTTTAATAGTAAAAGTTTATTAAACTACAAAAAATTATTTGTATGTGATGTTTGCGTTAATAGCTTCCAAGTAGCCCTCTCTTGTCCTCAGTAAACCTATTACTTTACTGAGCGACTCCTTACTTACTACGATTGGACTGGACATTGACAGGATATGTTTTAAACTTTGAAATTGTTTATTATGAAGAGGAACTTGAAACTGGCAGGATGTGTTAATTTTTTTTTTTTTTTTTAAAAAGAAGAGGGCGGACGATCAAGCGGTCTCACGTGATGGTAAGTGTTACCGCCGCCCATGGACACCTGCAACACCAGGGGGTATGCGGGCGCGCCGCCGACCTTGCAAAATCCTATTCACAGCTCTCTTGAAGAACCCCATGTCGTAATTTAATGGGAAGACCTCTTGAGGCAGTTCATTTCACAGCCTACGGGTTCGCGATATAAAATATTTTTTGGACCGAACAGTACGCGACACAAGTTAATTGCACCATTACGATATATGAAAAGGAAAAAAAGGTCGACTTGACAGTTGGTCGGGCGATCCGGCGGCACCGTGTTATCGACGTCTTAATTTGTAACGGGACCAAACAGACCCAATAATGAATTTGACTAGTAGGAATTTCCATATTTAGTTTCTTAAGCAGGACATTATTCGCTTCAAATTAAAATTATTTAATATTCGCCTCAAATTAAAATTAATTGTTCAATATTCGCTTCAAATTAAAATTAACTGTTTAATAGTCGCTTCAAATTAAAATTAATTGTTTAATATTCGCCTCAAATTAAAATTAATTCATTAATTTCTATCATTTGTAAAAAATAATATGATTAGTGAGAGTAGTAATATTAGTATAATAGGACAAAGTAGAGATTATCTATGCATTGCAAAATTAATGAGTTATGTAAGTAAAAAGAAAAAAAAAAGACAAAGAACAAAGAATGAGACATTAAAAATATGCGACACACTGTATTAAAGCCATAAATAAGCTTGTTTCGCATAAAAATTCTACATTCATGGTAAAGTTTGGATTTAATGTAAGAAATGAAAATTCATAAACAAATTTAATACAAAAATGTTTACCTAAACTGATTCAGACTATCAAATTGTCATAACTGGGCAATGTCAAATTTCAATATCAACCGAAGCAACAAACAAAAAGAAATCAGATGTATCCAATTCTCCCGTATAATAATAAATTTAGTCTAATTAATAATAGAGTTAGTATATAAAATCACATACCAGTCTTGCATACCATTAGTATACCGATGACAACCAGAGCACTAAGTAATATCATAATGACCCCAATGATGACAAGGGTCAAACCATATGTAGAAGTATTTATTTGTGCCCCACTACGCTTCGCTTCGAAGATAAGTAACCTTCGACCACTGTAACGAGATGGTGGGTAGTCTGAAATAAAGGAAATCACGTTGTTAATAGTTATTTATGACATTTTTACTTATTACTTATTTATATGCAAGAATAAATTTATTTACAATATGACTATCTATACATACAATACAATCGTAACAGAGCTGTCTGTAATTTAAATAATTTTGAAAAAAATATCGTGCAATGTACTGAACAATTCAGAACCCAAAACAGACGTTTTTAGAATTTTTGTCTGTCTGTCTGTCTGAACAGATTTTTTTGTTATTATAGAAAGAAGATGGCAAACGAGCATATAGTCTACCTGGTGGTAAAAGGATACTGTCGCCCATAGACATCCGCGATACATGTCAACATTAGTCCACAATGACAAACTTTGGCACGTCCCCGGATGCGCTGCCTACCTTTGTTGATGAAAAAATGGATTTGAAGAAAGGGTTGGGGACGTGGGAAGGGATAGGATGGGAATGAGCTCTAGCATATCTCACTCACCACCGAAACACGTACATGCATTGGGGAATATGATAAAGTGGGAAATGCAGTACATTTCAAGGTAGTATTCTGTGAGAGGGGTAACGAGGCCAGTTGAGTACGCCCAGCATCTGTTGGATTATAGCGTGCACTCTCTCCTTCCGATGGACCCGATGATGACCTGGGTTAACATTTAAGGGATATTTCGATCCGTCATAAGAGTTTCAACGCGAACGAAGTCACTGGCACCGCTAGTTTTAAATAAATATTTTATGGTTTTGTATATAGGCGTGACTCAGACACTCATCAAGGCACGCATGCATGCGCTCACACCCAAACACATAAAAACACAAACGCTGAAGGGTATGTGATTTGAATATTTCTTTTCTCTCTTACACTTTACTAGTAACTACCAGTCAACATTTATATGGTTTTATTCTTTATTCATTGTAGAGTTAGTACTCACCCAAATGGGTGAGGCGAGGGTGAGGGGATGAGAGAACCCGCTGGTTGAATAGACAATTTTGGCCGATTTTAAAAATTTAAATTTTTGACGAAGTATCTTAATAATCGGATAGTTATTGAAAATAAATAAAACGCTTTATAGCCACCGATTCTGTACATTAGTTTCATAGATATGAAGTCATGAATTTTTTAGGGAACTTGATAGTGATTTCTACACACATGATAATTATGATTAGAAACATAGCGGTTATTTATATAGAAATGATAATGATACACCGTAATATATTGAATATTTTTAGTCTTTGAGACGAGTTGATGATGACTGTCGATCAGCAGATTCAGATAAGATGAGATACCTATCTTTAAGAGGCCGCTCAGTGGAAAAACCTCAGTCAGCAGTTCCCACAACTGTGGGCTTTGCGATATAAAGTCAATATCAATCAACAAATATTTACCAGAGAGAAAAGAATCCTGGTAATGATGCCAAGATAGGACCAAATGAGATTTTTTACTCAAATATTTTGATTTTTTCGTAAATCACCAACACTCCACAGGTGTAACTTCGTCCACGGTTAAATCTGGACGGAAGGGTTGCCGGGATGTAGAAGGCCCATTTTACAATCGTTCTAAGCATACGCGATACACGTTATATACGTTATACACGAACGTGTGCGTTGGTCACGGTGATTACGGGGGAATCGTGTGACATGTATTTAAATACGAATATTTCCTAAATTCGATGATGTAAGAATACTATATTATTATTTTCCTATACCAAACTACACAGTTTTTGTATATTAAAGCAAAATTTAAATTGTAGTACTGTAGTATATTGGTCGTATTATTCGTTGAACATGAAAAGTTGTTCCATGGGCGGCGGTGACCACTTATAACCATGTGGACTCACCCACTCGTCTGCTATCTGTATGTACTATAAAAAAGTGGGTCCTGTGATAGCTACGGAGATGACATTTTGAGACTTTGAATGCACAATATTATAACTAAATAAGTTTTAATTTATTATAATATATAGTATTTACTATCCATTGTTGCCTCAAATTATTAAAATCGTCATACACAACCTGCATAATTGTTATATGGCTAAAAGAAATGAAATTGCCTCAAGTCAAATATTAAGCTAGCTGCCCAGGTAATATCCGTATTATTCCGTATAAAATCTAGTATAAGAAATTTGAACACATGTATATACATACATTTAAACAAATATATACGTGAAGTGTAAGTATAGGTGCGCCGGCCCCACCTTGATCAAAAATCTGGCTACGCACATGGAATCACAACATTATGAAATATACACTTACTCCAAATAATCTTAATAGTGTAATTTCCTTTTGGAAGGCCATCCTTGTATAATCCTGTTGCATTAACGCGCCACACTGGTTTTACTTTCCAATCTGTATTCATCCAACCTATGAAGCGTTCATTCTATAACAAATAGAAACAGAAAATATAAAAATAATTGTACACTACTGTCACTCGTAACGAATTACCCAAGATACATTTTGTATGTAAGACAAGAAAGTATAAGTAAGCATTTAAGACTTCACAAAATGAAATAATTGGTTAATACCATCTTATAACATTTCACCGCAACGCAAATTACGTCTAATTATTATTTGTTATCTAATAACTGCAAAAATCAACAAATAATTATCAAAGGCATTGTTTGATTGAGATGAATTGACACAAATTTTTAATCCTAATTCTAGTTAAATTCAGAGCTAGTAATTCTTTGTTTAAAAAATATGAAATCATAAGGGGGATTCCCTTTACGACGACATTACATATATACCTACATAATAATATAACGAATACAAGATAAAACATACCTATATTTTTTTATTATTAAGTACTAAAACAAACTGCACACGCGAAATATAGGTGCATTAATAGAAAGCCTCATTCTTTAAAATCGATTAAAAACATATATAGAGAAATGATTAATTTACCTGAAAGCCATTATTATTAACATCCTGTAAGTCCAACTCCCAAATATTTTTTGACCAGCTTATAGGCTTTGAAAAATTTTGGAAAGCTGCAATGAAATAATATTTTTGGTAAATTAAGTATAATGCTAACATCACATCAGGAAATAACTAATTTATTTATTTTTTCACAAACAATATATATTATATCGGAATTTCTTATAAACTAGGTATAAATTATAAAGCTAAGTTTAAATTCATATGCAAGTCCCTATTAAGTATCAATATTATGTGCCTACTCTATTTTATTGTTTTTTCTTTATCTTTAAAGTATTCTTCTACAGAGTAATAGCATTTTTGAAGGAGAAAGGATTTTATACTACGTTTGAAGACAATCACACTGGTTACTGACTTTAAGCCAAAAGCCAAAACTAAGCCAAAACACCGCTTAATTAAAAACTAAATTCAATGGGTTGATTTTGTAAGTTCCTTGCACCCTTCTTATACAATAAAATTAATAGACAGTTGCGAATTCATCACCTGACTAGATATAAATATAAAAACAAAATCAAGAACTGGCTGTTAAACCTAGATTATAATGACACTGAATCCTTACTTATACCAATGCGCTGAATTGTTCTTGACAGTCCATACTTTGTGGCATCTGTAAGTCTTATTCGAGCACATACCCATACATCAACTCAGACTAAATTACTTATGCTGATATGCTGAGTTTTTTCTAAAATCGGATATCTCACACCACACTCCCACACAATCATATACACGCATACTTATATTAAATACACACGACGTATGGTACATATTATACACAATAATTATCACCTGAATAAACTGTTTTTCTTAAATAACTCTAACCTAGTAGAGGTTTTACAGGAACCCTCCCTGTAAAACAGCTGACAGCTGTAAAACAGATTAGCCTAGTACAGATGTCAGCACTTATTGTTGTCAGCACCTACTTGTAAACTGGATGTTTTTTTTGTAAACTACATTATAAGTGACAATTACTGTGTAGAAAATAGTTAAATGTCTTAAATAAATAGACTTTATTATGATAAAAAAGTAAAAATTTAACTTGTATTAAGATAAGACATTTATTTTGGGAAGTTACTGGCTCCCAAGATACAGATTTTTTTCTAGTTTCGAAGTCAGGCTCATTATAAATTATATCATGTATGTTTAATACAAATAAAGAATTTGAATAAGAGCGCAACGTCAGTTTCTCTGAAGCGCAAATCGCAACCACGCTGCCAACGTTACTCTCACAATATTATTATATTCTATGAATGGTGTTCTATTATTCAATTCTATATTATCAATATTCTATAAAATTAAATGTTATTCTCAGTAATGTTAATGTTTCAGCGGTAGATCAGTTATGATGTCCTGTTGATTTTATGTATTACTAGCCGCCCCGCCCCGGCTCCGCACGGGTAGTAGAGCATATATGCCTGCATCAAGCGAGTCCCGTCGTCGCGTCGCGTTGGTGCGAGACCGCTTGAATTTATTTTCTCGCGCGTAATTTTTAATTTACGATAACTCCTAAGATATTCATTTAAATTGTATGGTGTAAAGGGCTATTATAATGTGTATGAAATGCTTAAGGTAACTAACGTATTTAATTTGATAATGATTAATACTGTATCCGTCTAAATAGCTTTTCCAAATACCACATTATATGTAATCATTTTTTTAGAAGTTAGAATGGGTATAGTAAGGTATAGTATATAGTAAGGGTATAGTAAGTAAGTAAGATAGACATATGCCATCACGGACTTTTTGTAGACCTATAAAAGAGAAACAATTCCACCATACATTGTTTTGTTATATCTTAAATGGATTAGGCAGCGTTTTCGATGAAAGCTCCCAGACTTGACGAAGGATTGATTTTTTCCGACATCTTCAACAATCATCGTCATATTTTAATCAATTTACACAAAACCATAACCAATTATACACCTATAGGTACCTTCCTCGGGAATCACTCTGTTGATAGATGAAAACGGCATGAAAATCCGTTCAATAGTTTTTGAAATCATCGCGAACATACATACAGACAGACAGACGCGGCGGGGGACTTTGTTTTATGATATATAGTGATACCAAACTTTCTGACGCCATGAGCAGTAAAATAAAAAAAAATAGATATTTTTTTTATTATACAAAACTACACCGTATTATTAGCTAAAATCGATTGGAGAAATTGCACTTGCACCCAGACTGGGTGCACTCTATTACTGTGTAGGTATAGGTTAAATTCACATTGCATTGCATATATCATTTCACTACAAATGCGCAAAGTTCTAAGATCAAAATTAAATAAGTAGTTTACTCTCGGAGACAAAATGGAAATAGGCAAAGATAGTTTTGTGTCGCATCTGCATGAGCGTTAGATTAATCACTGCAGTAAATTCTATCCTTCCGCTCCCCGCACCTCAGCGGGTACAACCCGCGCTTTGACAAAGGTTTTCTTTAGAATTGCTTGTCTAGTAAAATACATAGAAGTCATTGGTTTAACCAACAAAAATATTGGTTAAAAACGAAACGAAATCCCGGGAGTTTCCCGACATAATGCCGAGTACAGTTTGCGGTTTGTTTATTTAGCAAACAATTAGCAACATATATGATATGAATATGAATAACGACGAATGACTCAAGTTCAATAAATATGTCATCAATATGTCATATGGTGACGATTTCTAATATTAACAACTGTTTTAAATTTCAGATACACAAAATGAAATTATAAAAATGTGAACCTTGATGTGCTAGAAATAAGGGCTGGATTAGAACGGATTCATGTAGTTTTATGTGGAATCGCATTATTAATGATATTGGCCAACCAAAAAATTCGAATGGTTACAAATCCCTTTGCTGCTCGTTACTAACTTATTCAGTAAAATGCTAGGTAGCGATAACCATAAATAGAATATTGTAGAACAAACCTGTTTTTAGATAAAGCAAAAATATAATCTAAAAAAGAAATGTACCTAGTCATTTGGTTTGTCAAATGCTATATGTACATCCCACAGCACCTAATACAATATTTGCTGTGTGAACACGGAGGTAAAAATTAAACAAACAAAAAAATTATGCCTGATATACCCTTAATTATACATACTAATATAAATATATTAACCTACCAGTGCGCAAGTCTCTGCGAGGATTGCGATATCCTGTCTTATTTTCCTCTGGGACCATCCCTGAATGAATTCTACTAACAAAAAGCCTTGACTTTGGTGGATCTTGTAATTCCACTGATACATACTCATCTGAAAGAAAATTATATTGGAAAATGTAATTTACAGAAACATTGCTGATACTAAAAAAAAATATAGCAATAGCCCAAGTTGTATTCTCGACTCATATTTTTCAATTATCACTAGCTCAGCGGGGAAGGCAAACATTACGAGGAAACCAACATAACGGATTTTATTTTAAAAAATCTGCAGCATGTGTAAAATTTACTAATCCGTACAGGGCTTTATGCTTATACCCAGTTGCAGGTTGATGTCGAAACAAGATTGGATTAAAGATAGTTTTGTACTGGATCTATCTATCTATGCATATAACAAAATCGTAATAGAGCCATGTCTGTAAATGAAATATTTTTTGACAAAAGGTCCTACAAAAATAGTGTTAAATATTCTATACTAATATTAAAGAGTCACTGCACGCGGGGTCATACATCATCAGTGCGCTAGGGATGGGCGCGTGCCATATCAATCTGATTACGTCATTTGTTTTTTGTAAATAGTGCAAAAACACAAAAAAAGACTAACACTAAGAAATACCAATAGTACAGGGTATGACGAAATAACTACTAAAATGATAAAACTTGTAGCGGACGTTGTATTAAGTTACGTAATTAATATTTGTATAGAAAGCGGTAACTATCCAGATAAGAGTAAAAATCACTATTATTAGGCCATTACTTTTAAAAAATGACGGAAGTAATGTTAATAATTATAGGGTCATTGCACTTATTCCCGTTATGTTATGTTATAGAAGAAACTGAAAACGCAAAATTTTTAGGATTATACATTGATAAAGATAACATGGAAAACTCATACAAATGTTTTATGTAAGAGACTGAACCGGTTTCCCTATGCCTTATATAAGCTAAATAAAGGCACATCAATCAGCGGTTCTTCCAGCTTACCACGGATTTGTATATTCTACACTAAGGTACGGCCTCATCTTTTGGGGTAACTCTACTAATAAAGAGAAAGTGTTCAAGGCCCAAAAGAAATGTCTGCGAGAGATATGCATCCTATGTATTACAGAGAGCGTTAAAACACCTTTCAAAAAATTAAAAGTTCTCACCGTTCCCTGACTTTACATTTTAGAAAATGCAGTATTTGTTAAAAGCAATCCAAATTTATTTACAGATCGTTTTAAGAGTCTTATGAATATGTTATGTGCACCATCTTGTCGAACTGCTATGTATAAAAATAGTATATTTTCGATACCCCTAAAATATACAATAAACTACCCAAATCAATACGTGATAACAATCTTCCTAACATATTTAAAAGTAAATTAAATAAACTATTATCTGACAAAACATATAATAAAAGATTATCTAAAAGACAATTTAAAAGATTCTTATTTAATGTAACTTAGTTTGTTATTGACAACTTTTTATACAGCACAGACACTAGTTTTTATAATTATGTAATTTGTGATGTATTACAATGTAGTTTGAATTGGCAAGTAGAACTGAATTGTATTATGAAGAGATACCAATATATTAATTATTATTGTATTTAATGACATTCTTTTCTGAATTGTTAATTTACTATGTATGAATGTATATATAACTTTATAATGTATTAATTTGATGGATAAATGATTATATTATTAATTTAATTACATTGGGATCAACTTATGAAGTTGGTATTTTAATGATTATACTCAAACTTTGTAACAAAATAATTCTGTGAAATATTTGTACGCCTTACGGCAGAACTAATACGTTCACAAATTAACCGATTTGATTGGTCATTAGATGAAAAATAAAAAAATACTACCTATTTGCATAGGTAACATTCATTTACGTTACGAAAAAATGGTTTTAAGTGGCATTCGGAAGTTACTAGAGATCTTGCAGCTTCTCCTGCTTTAGCACAGATTAATGCACATAGGGTCAACTGATATGTTAGAGAAAATGTATTATATTGGTGAATGTTTAATTTAGCTAAATACATTCAGTACTTTCCGAGATTACTTTATTAACCATAAAATGGGACTGACACTGTCCATATAGATTAGTATAAATGTTATTGAAATGCAATAAAACATACCATTAAACATAAGGTCGGCCAAGGCGCCACAAGGGGCAATCGGTCTTCCCTCCGCATCATATCTATAAGGTTGACAAGCCTCCGACGGTACATCTGACAGCTCTCCAGCCAACTGTTTGTCATCTCTGAAATATGCAAGGTTTAAAAAACAAAAAACCCGCTTGCAACCAACTCCTATATGAACACATAATATATTGAAAGATAAGTTTGCATATAGCAATTAAACAACTTTGAACGGTTTAAATCGTCCACTGCAAAGTGTCACCCCGTGACCACGTCCACTGCAAAGTGTTCGAAACGTCGGGATATAAATAATGTTAAATATACGCGATTTAAACCGTTCAAAGTTGTTTAATTGCTATGTATAGTAATCGCGAAAACCTAAGAAAATATAAGTTTGCATATTTACTGCATACATTATAACTTTTGCATAATAGGATTTTGTAAGGTCGGCGGCGCGCCCGCATACCCCCTGGTGTTGCAGGTGTCCCTGGGCGGCGGTAACACTTACCATCACGTGTCACGTTACTTACAGATTTTCATTGACTAATTTATTCTTTAGTTTAATTAATGACCTAAGAATGAATTGGTTCTAGCAATTTGCACAACCAATTTGCACAGGGCATAGGGCAATCTAATGTCATTAATATGAATGCTTGTTGAAATATTGAATTGAAGAGTCTATCAGGGGACGTGGTACGCCCGCGGCGACTCTTTCGCACTACCAAACACTACACCCTTTTCTCAAGGCAATGCAGCGTACTTTTGACCCCCTCATATTATTACACTGGAGAAAGATAGCCAGCTCAATTAAACTGCCAAATTTAAAGGTACGTCTTCCAATTTTGAAGATATATCTACACAAAAAAACTACAATTTTGTCACTACACTTACTGATCATCAAAAATTGAAAGTACTTCCAGAGGTACTAGGAAGCTGAAATTAGACATGCTGCTATCCGTAAATTTGGCATGGTTTTAATCCATACTCTATGAGGTTGGAATAAAACCTAAGGGAAAAATCTGAAAATGATATTTTTCCCTAATGTCTCCTCCGAAGTGAGAAGGAGATTATGAGTACCATTAACCCCGAGGTCCCATATTATGGTACTAACACATTAAGGTAATTTTGGAATATATTAAATATCTTGAATGGTAGATGTGGCTAATGGGATCACTTTCAAACCAAAAAGACACTTAAGGACTGATTAGAAAATAATTTATTTAAACTTAAACATTTTTGAATTTATTGTTGATGAATGGTAATCATTATAAAATTTATATAAAATACAAAAGTTATGTCAGATAACTAGACATGTTACTACTTCAAACAATTTACACGGAATAGTCAAATATGACACAATTCAATCTGAACAAATAAAACTGACATTCCAAATTTAAAGTAATTCAAACATAATACATAAACCAAACACAACAGAGTTGACATCAAAAGAGTATGTATAATCTGAGATTACCAATCAACACACCCCCTTAATCTCAGATATACATCATAACACCAGACAAGTTCAGAAAACCCAAAAAATTTAGAAATTATCAACAAACAAACCACCAATCATAAAACAACAATAACACACTCTCTCTCAACAAAAACCAAAACTCTTAATAATAACTAAAACCACAAAAATACAAGAAAAACACAATACACTATAAAGGAAGAGGAGATATCAAGAATTCTGTAAAAAGTTTCTCTGAAAAATTCCGTTTTTAATAACACATTTGAATAATTGATTAACACAAAACATTAAATCCTTTCCCCCTTACAACAATCTCCAACGAATACTACCAACCAACACTACCAACGAATACTACCAACCAACACTACCAACGAATACTACCAACCAACACCACCAATGAATAGGTACTACCAACGAATACTACCAACCAACACCACCAATGAATAGGTACTACCAACCAACACTACCAACGAATACCATCTACCAACACCACCAACGAATACTACCAACCAACACCACCAACGAATACTACCAACCAACACTACCAACGAATACTATCCAACGAATACTACCAACCAACACTACCAACGAATACTACCAACCAACACCACCAACAAATACTATCAACCAACACTACCAACGAATACTATCAACCAACACTACCAACGAATACCATCAACCAACACCACCAACGAATACTACCAACCAACACTACCAATCTGCAATAATCTCACACACCTACAATCTCACACACACGCTTCCACTGCGCGAATCTCTATTATTAACACCCCCTCACACTCGTCTATCACAAGACAATAACACCAATCACTTTAAAAACCTAGTCACTTCCTACCTACACCATCACATCACTAAAAACATCAACAACCTCCTCTATTCTATCCTCACTCGCATCCAAAAAACCAAAATCTACAACAATCTCACACACCTACAATCTCACACACACGCTTCCACTGCGCGAATCTCTATTATTAACACCCCCTCACACTCGTCTATCACAAGACAATAACACCAATCACTTTAAAAAACCTAGTCACTTCCTACCTACACCATCACATCACTAAAACATCAACAACCTCCTCTATTCTACACACCTCTATTCTCTCGCCTATTCTCTATTCTCTCTACACACCTCTCGCCCTAAGCCGAGGTCCGTTCCTTCCGCCGGTTTACCAGCGGGGGAGCCCTTTGGCTCTTGCAACACACACTCTTCTCCTGGCTGAGCGCCTTCTGCGCTCGCCCTACATCAACAAAATTCACATTCCTCACATCTTCAATTGTTTCTTCACAAACTACTTCATTTGTTTCTGTACTCTCTTCATTTTCAACACCGTCAATTGTTACTTCTTCTTCAACTGTTTCTTTTTCAATTGTTTCAAACTACTTCATTTGTTTCTGTACTCTCTTCATTTTCAACACCGTCAATTGTTACTTCTTCTTCAACTGTTTCTTTTTCAAATGTTTCCTTTTGAATTCTTCTTTTTTTTTCAATTGTTTCTTCTTCATTCATCACTGCTCATTTTTTTTTTTTTTCAAAATATTTTCAAAAACCCGCAGCAGTTATTTTTGCTCAAAAAAACTGGAAAAACCATAAGTCCATAACTCGTGCTGGGCCCATAACCTCTTGAATGGTAGATGTGGCTAATGGGATCACTTTCAAACCAAAAAGACACTTAAGGACTGATTAGAAAATAATTTATTTAAACTTAAACATTTTTGACTTTATTGTTGATGAATGGTAATCATTATAAAATTTATATAAAATACAAAAGTTATGTCAGATAACTAGACATGTTACTACTTCAAACAATTTACACGGAATAGTCAAATATGACACAATTCAATCTGAACAAATAAAACTGACATTCCAAATTTAAAGTAATTCAAACATAATACATAAACCAAACAGAACAGAGTTGACATCAAAAGAGTATGTATAATCTGAGATTACCAATCAACAAAATAATGTATTCACTTTTCATTCATTTGCCTTTTGAATGACAACTCATTCAAAAGGCAAAGCAAACATTAGGAAAAGGGAAGAAAAAAATAAAAAAGAGTAAAGTAACACAAAAATGTTATTGAGGACAGACTAACGTGGGTCACCCACTTAGGAATCCATACCACTGTGTTGAAATCTACCAGCAATACAATAAAACTCTTCTCTTACCACAATCAATGTATCCCCATAGCAATTAATAATAAGTCAAATAAATAATCTGTTATGTGACACTCAGTATGTTACTATGGTAACGCTTAAGCTGGCTACACACTTATGCAGTAAAAATTTTCATTTTGATTAGCTACTTGATAAAAAATTGATCCACAAAAAGACGTGAAATCTCAACAAAAACATTTCTGTAAAATGTTGCCAATCCTCGCGACTGTTTGGCCGACAAAAAGAGGAGATATCTAACAGTTGTCGAGACTTGTTTAATGGAACTTTACTTCTTGTGGTTTGGCCATTTCCATTCGTGCATCTCTACCATTGATAAGCTAACAGATCCCTTATGTGAACTGGCCAAACCACAAGAAGTAAAATTCCATTAAACATGTATCACCAAGACTTTTAGTTCTTTTAGATCTGACCTTGTTTTGTCAGCCAAACAGTCGCAAGGATTGGCAAATATTTTTACAGAAATTGTTGGGATCAAATTTTCTAATAAGATGGAATTTGACAAAAAACTTTAATACTTTACTTTTACCTAAGAACATAATCTTACCGCGA
Organism: Sesia apiformis; assembly: GCA_914767545.1. NCBI lineage: Eukaryota > Metazoa > Arthropoda > Insecta > Lepidoptera > Sesiidae > Sesia > Sesia apiformis. The sequence continues at coordinate 7,925,870 of OU611968.1, forward strand.
ACTGAGATCTTGTTGTGAGATTTCAAAGTTCTTCAAGTTATAGTACAATGTAACATTGCCCACTAAATCATTATCCAGTTGGAAAGTCATGTAACATGTGCAATGTTCATTATTACGATCACGCATGAACTGTAAACATGTTATGTTATTGTCTGAATAGTAACTTTCACAATCTGTGTAATCAACCTCTCTTCTATCAAGTTTGTCTTCTTCCTGTAACAATAAGTCGTAAAAAAAAAGAAAAATGATAAAAATGAAAGTAAACTTACTGAAAAGTTATATAGCCAATTAGTCATACAAGGGCACAGTCAGTATTTTATCCAAGGTGGGGGCAAAAGCACACAAATTTATCCAGGATGGAGTAAACGATTTTCTTATAATTTAAATAGAGGTAGTGTAATGCAGAGTCTGTTACTTATTCTTCCCTAGGCAAGCGCCCTAACCTGCTCCATGGTGGCTACACCCATGTGGACACATCTAAATGTACCTACATATTGAAATCAATAATATACTATTTTTTTTTAATAGAAAAAGATGGCAGTCGAGGTTACAGTCCACCTAATGGTGGATACTGTCATCAATAGACATTCGCGATACATGCCAACATCAGTCCAGAATGACAAATGTTAACACACCCCTGGATGCACTGCTTATCTTTGCAGATGGTAGTCTTCTGTGAGAGAGGGGTAACTATTTGTTAAGAGGGAGTTTTGTCATTTCCAAAATAACAAAAAAAGGTAACATTCATAATAACCTGCAGTTACATTAGAGCAGTCTTAAATGAGGATTAATGTGACAGTTTTGAACACTTACACTTTTAACATAATAAAATTACTACGAATATATACTGCAGTTATGTGGATTTTTACATTACTTTGCTCACCCAGCAGTGCAATTATTGAAGTCTATGCTTATTTTCTTAAACATATACTTTGAGCATGAAAAATAAAAGTAAACTTGTTTTTAATATTACCTTGGAAACTACATCTTCGATCCGATTACTATTGCCAATAATAATTAATGTGATTCCAATAATTATCACGATAAACGAAACACCAAGTATACTGCCAAATACAGGACCACGCAAGATATTTTCCTCTAATAAAAAAATAATAATTAAATTAAGTTAAAAATATTGAAAATTACACCAGTTATTTGACATTTGTACTATTTGTAAGAATTGAAGCGATTATTATACTTATATAAGCGAAGTCAGGTGGTCCAGTAAACCAGACATGTAAGCCTCTTGGGTGCAATTATAGGTACAGAAGCAGACTTAAAATTAACAATTTGTATATGTCTTCTTCTTCATGGCAGTATCAGTTGTAGAGTTAATCGCGACGACTATTTTTATTGTATGAAGATTGCAGAAAATTTAGCTCTGAAAGTGAGCTCACTTTTATCTGCAGTAATCGTTTTTTTTATGAAGACAAAAATATTTTTACTGTTCTAATGGTTCTCCGTTAAAACGTATATTTTCTAAGGCACTTACTTATTTTATCCATTATCATAAATATTATTCCAGACACATCTAATAATATAGAAGGCAACAGGACAGAAATTAAGTAAATAAATTAAATCTATAGGTATTTGTTCAGGAATTACAAAATAATATATATAAATTAGGTATAATAGGAGTGTGGATAGAGTAGTCATTAGTCAATCAATCTAACATCTCAAACATCTGACAGACAGCGGCAATTGACATATTGACACTGGGTGCATTAGTCCAAAAATCACTTAAAATAACTGCACCATAGCACTATTAAGCACTATTTACCTAATAGGGATTAGGTATGCATGTATTTTTGATTTTGCATAATGTAGGTAACTAATATTACTAATACAGGGTGTCTCGGAAAGAATGGATAAGCCTGAAACACCTTATAGTAGAGCTATTGGGGGCTCAAAATAAAATACAAAAAAAAATCTATCCCAAGTAGTATCTAAGATATGTCATTTAGAAAAAAAAAATATTTTTTTTTCACATTATTTTCCGTATCTCTGCACCACGGCTGCAAATAAATGAAATCCGTCGGTTTTTTGGTGTTATAATATTCTTCATGGACTATACCAATAGATATGCAGTAAATAGTATGAATAGCTATTACACGTTTTTTTAAAAAAAAAACTGAACTTCAATTTTCAGCATGAAATACGGTAAATATTTTTTTTTGTAAAAGTTCAAGCGTCTTGGGTGTAAAAAAAATGTATGAAGACCTAAGTGGCCAACTATTTTAAAAAAATGCGTGTTTAATACAGATTTCAAAATGGTATCATACATCCTTTTACCTAATGTAAATACGAGGTTATTGCTATTAATGTGCAGAAGGAGTAAATTCGACTAAATTACAAAATTTAAAAAACTAGATCATTTCTTGTCTTAAACTGTACCTGATCCTAAGGGCTTCATAAAAAACAACGTTACACATTGAAAATACTTTATTTAACCTACTTTCACAGCGAGTTCAAGTTCAACCAAATGAAATTATTTTTTGATAATGTTTAAAATAGTTTCGTGAAGGTCGTGTACCCTTGATATTTGCTACCTGAGCGTGCTCTGCACTACCCCTCTTCATGTGATACAATGAGAGTTTGAGTTAGTTGAGTGTTAGCGAGCGAGAAAGAGTAAAATGTAATAAACAGCGCCGTTAATAAATAACTGGTAAGGTAAGCTTTTAGTGCGTCACTCGACTTGTTCGACATCCCATGTGTTTATTTCGTTTCCATTTCGCTAACGCACGTCACCCGGATTACCGCGTATTCATCAGAGTCCACGGTTGTTACTCGGAAGGAAGAATACCTGGCAGCGGTGTTGGTGGTACTAGCATTGGAAGAGTCGCTAATGTTGACATTGAAGAGACGGTGCTTGAGGAAATTGAACGAGATCCGTCTACCTCTACAAGAGCAATAGCACGACGCACTGGAATCGCAAAATTAATCGTGCACCGTGCATTGAAAAAAAATAAGTTCCACCCCTACCATATTAGACGCTTGCAAACTCTGCAACCGAGAGATTACCACGCAAGATTGCGTTTTTGCCGTCAGATGCTTGCGAAAATAGAACAAGATCCGCAATTTTTTAATAATATTCTGTGGAGCGATGAATCAACACTGAAGAGAAATGGATACTTCAACATGCACAATCTCCACAGCTGGCAACTATCGAATTCGCATCTAATGAGAGAAGACAGATCCCAGTACCAGTTCAAAATAAATTATTGAACAGGCATATTGAACGGAAAGATAATTGGCCCATTTGAACTGCCCGGGAACTTATCTGGCCAAAGCTATTTGGACTTTCTACGAAATGATCTGCCAAATTTAATGGAAGAAGTGCCCGAGGAGGTGAGACAATCCCATTGGTTCCAAAATGATGGATGTCCTGCGCACTATGCAGTAAACGTTCGTGCGTATTGGAATTCCACATACGCAGATAGATGGATTGGCCGTCTGGGGCCCATTTTGTGGCCTCCACGTTCCCCGGACTTAAATCCACTGGATTTTTTTTACTGGGGCTGCCTTAAAGAAGAGGTTTACTCCAAGCCGATTAGAAATTTAGAAGAGTTACGCAGCCGTGTCCGAGAAGCCGCTTCAAAAATTACTCACCGGTGTTATGCGCGACTGCTTAAAAGAGCTTTTATTCGGAGATGTCGGGCGTGTATCAGAGTCGGTGGCAGACAGTTTGAGCATTTACTGTAAATGTACACGTCAAATAAAGTTTTATTAATGTTTAACATTATTTTTTATTAAACCCTTATGGTCAGATACAGTTTAAGACAAGAAATGATCTAGTTTTTTAAATTTTGTAATTTAGTCGAATTTACTCCTTCTGCACATTAATAGCAATAACCTCGTATTTACATTAGGTAAAAGGATGTATGATACCATTTTGAAATCTGTATTAAACTCGCATTTTTTTAAAATAGTTGGCCACTTAGGTCCTCATACATTTTTTTACACCCAAGACGCTTGAACTTTTACAAAAAAAAATATTTACCGCATTTCATGCTGAAAATTGAAGTTCAGTTTTTTTTTTTAAAAAAAGTGTAATTGTTATTCATACTATTTACTGCATATCTATTGGTATAGTCCATGAAGAATATTATAACACCAAAAAACCGTCGGATTTCATTTAATTGTAGCCGTGGTGTAGAGATACATAAAATAATGTGAGAAGAAAATGATTTTTTTTTCTAAATGACATATCTTAGATACTACTTGGGATAGATTTTTTTTTTGTATTTTATTTTGAGCGCCCAATAGCTCTAATATAAGGTGTTTCAGGCTTATCCATTCTTTCTGGGACATCCTGTATAATAAAGAAAAACTTGACACTGACAGAATGTGCTACTTGCACCATTGCTATTTATGACAAGAAAAAATAATACTGTCATGTTAATTTAAGCTTAATTTTTGACAGTTTTAATTCTATTGTGGGTGTCTCCCTAGTTTGCTCCTCTTATAAATTACCGGAAAAATATCGAATAAATAAATTTAAAATAAACTTCAAACCATCGTGTTTGATAAGTTTCTTCTCTTTGCCGTCCATCATAAAAAATGTCTAGTGATACGAGCAATAAAAATGTAAGTATTTTTCCTTTTTGGAGACCGCATCTGTGTTGTATATGACGCTTCGATATACAGTTTAGAGTATCGAGGCTGGCTGTTAATGAGTCACTGAAATGTACTTTTAATTATTTATTGCTTTATGTATACGCATCCATTTGTTTGTTATGCATACCGATACTAAAATGTATGGATACAGTTAACTGCGGATGTATGTCAGTATGAGTACGTGTCGACACAATTGAAACGCTTCAATGTTTTCGCTTTAACCGTGCGGTACATTAGAATGCCGTCTACGGAATTTAGAAAACTGTTGGTATGTGTGTTGCTTATCATTAAAGTCTATTTGTGTAAATGTGTAATTAGTTAATGTACAGTAGCAAGATATTGTATGTTTGCTGTACAGCAGTTACTCCAATTAATTCTTAACCGAGCAATTATTACATGTTTTAAAAAGTTACATACCTATTGGTTGACTAAAATTTCCTGACCTTATCGTCTTATAATTAAATTTAGCTTATCATTTTTTAGATCATTCCTTTTTATTCTGTAATAGTTAAGGTTGTAAATGTTTATAAATACAGTGCCTAATCAAAAGATTGCAAATTGATATTAGCATCTACTGTTACATTGTAACAATAAATTATTTATCAAAATTATTTTGTTAGTATCCATTTACATAAGAACAGTAGTGAGCTTAGCTTTGTTTTTTTTTTTAATTTATATTTTTTATTAAACTTGACATTATTAAAATAGATGAAATGTGTATGGGTTGGTTGTTCATTTATTGCTTCACAGTTTTTACAGAGGTGCAAGCTTAGTAATATATTATTTAACTTAAAAGATTAAGGCTTTCCTTGTTATCTCTTCTAAAAGTTGTGTTACTTAAAATACACAGGCAACCTCAAATTAAGTATATGAAGTAACTTCCATTAACCATGCACCTGATTAAGCATACTGGAAAAGTGCTTATGTGTAATACAAAGCTACATGATTCAGGTTTTCTACCTCTTATCTCTTAATATGACCACTTGAGTTTTTAACTAATATCTATTTACATGAAAGCTTTTTCAAATTGAAAGGTGTTGCATTATAGCTTCATAAGTAAACGAAACAATGTGTAGTTTCAATTGAATCTGTATATCGTTTCATCTTTCCATTGAATCATTTATTGTTCAAGGAGCCTAATGACCAATTTTTCCAAAATTTACATTTTTCATGTTTCGCCATCTTTGTCATCAGTAAATTATATTTTTTAAAAGTAAAAGCTAACTTTATATGAAAAACGTAACATAATGTGCCATTGATAACATCATGAAAAATGTCATGACACTGCTATTCCAGTAGCAAATGCCCCATAGACAATAAAAAGATTCAGGATTTGAAGAAAGTTCAATATCACATTCCCCACAAACATAAGGACTTTTATAATAATAATATTGTAGTATCATAGAGTGGCAAAGTGGTGTAGATATAAAAAGTGTTTCTGATACAGAATGATTTCAGTAATAATATAAGTTAATTATTTGTGACTACATCTATTAAATATATGATGTAACTTGTGATTTTATGTTATTTCTGTTTCAATTTTCTCATACATGCTGTTTAGTGTGCAAAGGGATGAATTCCGAAAATAGTAAAAGGCAATTTTTATTCTACTAAAGTTCAAAGTAACTTTGAACACTTAAATATATTAAGTAATACCCAATGATTTGCAACTAATTGTTCATGTTCAAATCAATCATTAAATATCAGGGTTCCCTGATATATATCCATTGATCTTCAAAACTAGTCAGCAGTAGTGGGTTTGGGATACCAATTCCAATGCAGCATTGATGAAATAGATGAGGTTAAGGTAGAGTCCGAAACCTTATAGACCTGAGCCTGAGACCTGACTCTTAAGGTTTTAAATTGATTATACTGACATAAATAATAATAAGTCTATTAATCGAACTCAATGTTTCATTTAACAATTTTGACACATTAAAACCACTTACAGAATGAAATTTGCGTCTTTTGTATATACATGATTATATATCAAATATTGGATATTTTGATATTTATTACATATATCGGATTTTTACGTTTTAACCTTCTCCCGAAAATTTGTAATCAATGGAATTAGCCCCTTTTAAAAATAAACGATTCAATTTGAAAAAGCACCTGTTTATATTTTTATTTTATATTTTATTGTACACACAAATCAATAATTATATTTATACATGATTGATTAAATAAGAGAAGTTGTATAACTGGCAAGATTGTTTCTTGTAGAGATCTCTTCAAGCAGACTTCAAGTGTTAGTAGTGCATATATAAATAAAAATAATAATAAATACATACATGTATGTATGTCTAAAAATTAAAATACATCAATAAACATACATTATAAAAATAAATAAACATAAAATAATATATGCCTACATAAAAATATGCACATAATGTACAAATCATATTTTTAGCAAACACATAGTATTGTTTTAGACATGTTTATTTATTTATTTAAACTACATTGCACAAGTATTTGACATGTACAAAAGGCGGACTGAATGCCTAACATTCTTTCCAGTCAACCACCAAATCAAACAGAAAACAGAATACAGGTGCAGTTTTAGTTTAAATACATAAATATAAAATAATTTATAATAAATATACATACATAATAAAATTAAATATATTATGTAAATAGTAAATTACTAGTTTTATTGAAGAACAATCTCATGTGGAGTGAGTTCCAGTTTCAGTAGAGAAAAAATAACAATCATAGTTAAAAAAAATTCGATGGTCAGATAAGGAGGTCATAATTCCATAGTTTTACAATATACATAAATGAACACTACACTCATTGGATCAAAATAAGATTATGTGAGCTGAATTTCATGTAAAATTGTGTTTGAAACAGTTTTCCAACCTGGAGACTCCTGGCTATGTTGGGTTTGCAAACCTGCCAAACCAGGTGCATCGCAAGTCTGTGAAGAAGGGCTTTGAGTTCACCCTTATGGTGGTTGGCGAAAGTGGTCTTGGCAAGTCGACGCTGGTCAATTCACTTTTCCTCACCGACCTCTACCCAGAACGGGTCATACCGGATGCTATTGGTAATTTTATATTAATAATAATGTAGGTACCTAATGTTTTATTTTTATCTTATCTAGTTACAATTTGCTGCTCCTCGGGCAGCTACAGCTACCGAAAGCAATCTCATTTTGATCTTTATTAAATTAAAGTATTAATGAATATTAAGTTTATTAAGGTACTCATGACTAAAGGCCAGTTGTCATTCATACTCTGTTCATGTTAAGAAAAAAGTGATGTCATTTCTATTAGTCATGTGATTTTCAACTATTGACCGATTAAGAGAGGAAGAATTCTCAACTGACCAAATAAGCCTCTGTTATACCACGTTAGATGTATGAAATTACTTTTTCCAGGGTTGATAAAAATCATGATTTTTATTTTAATAAGTTTTTTTTTTTTATTTTTTTATTAAAAGATCATGACTTTTTTATTAATATAAAAAAATTGATTAAAGTAAAAAACCCTGGTGTATACAACTTGTTAAATTATGCTGGTTGGCCATCTTCATATTTCCAACCGTGTCTGAATGCCGAGAAATATTCCAGGGTTACTGGTAAATAGAACAGCTCCTTTCAAGGGGTGGTAGTATGGAGTGTAATGATTATATTTCACTTTCCTATCAGTGCACTGCAATGCTCAACTAAGCTTTAAAACAAAAAAAGTAAATAGGAGATGCTTAATAAACGAAATAATTGAGTTTTATCGATGGTGGGTAGAATTACGAGGGCGGAGTGATAAGTCTGGTAAAAATGAAACAAGGAGTCAACTTTATTTAAAAATTATGATTTATTTTTCAACGTAGTTTCCTTCTAACTCAATGCACTTCATCCAGCGTTTCTCTAGCTTTTTGATCCCTTCCATAAAATACGACTTAGGCAACCCTTCGAAATAGGCATTGGATTCGTGCATGATCTCCTCGTTGGAGCTAAATCTTTTCCCACCGAGCCATTTTTTAAATTCGGAAACAGAAAATAGTCGCAAGGGGCTAAATCTAGCGAATATGGTGGGTGAGATAGCAACTCATATCGCAACTCATGGATTTTGGCCATGTTAATCGCGCAGGTGTGCACTCGTGCGTTGTCTTGGTGGAAGAGGATTTTCTTCTTAGCCAAATGCGGTCCTTTGTCAGGTAAAATTTTGTTAAATTGGTCCAATAAATTGGCATAATATTCGCCATTAATCGTTTTACCCTTCTCTAGGTAGTCAATATGGATTACCCCACGTGCATCCCAAAATACTGTAGCCATAACTTTATTGGCCGATAAAACTGCTTTGGCCGTCTTCGGAGCTGGTTCGCCCGTAGCAATCCACTGTTTCGATTGTTGCTTGGTTTCTGGTGTATGGTGGTGGATCCATGTTTCGTCTAACATTATAAAACGATGCAAAAATTCAGTTTTATCCCGTTGAAACAACGCCAAACCTGCCTCCGAAGTGGTAACTCGCATGCGTTTTTGATCAACAGTCAGTAAACGCGGCACCAATCGCGCGGAGAGCTTCTTCATATCTAAATCTTGGTGTAAGATATTGCGCACACGTTCGTCTGAGATGCCTACTATCTCGACTATCTCCCTCACCTTTACTCTTCGGTCGTTCAACACTATGTCATGGATTTTAGCGATCATCTCTGGAGTAGTGACCTCATTTGGGCGTCCTGGGCGTTCAGTATTACTTGTGCTTGTACGACCACACCGAAAATCCGTAAACCATTTATGAATCATTTTAATCGACAGAGCAGAGTCCCCATAATATTTATCAAGTCTTTGTTTCGTTTCCGTAATAGTTTTTTTGCGCAAAAAATAATGTTTAATCAACACACGAAATTCACTTTTCTCCATCTTTGTGAAAATGCGTTTAAGTGTTTTTATTAAATGGCTGTCAAAAAAAAACTAACCGGCGGTACTGGCTGAAAATTTTGATTTAGTCCTTCAAAAGAGTTGTGAACAAGGAGGTTTCATGCAATTTGCGATAATTTTATTCCAAAGTAGATTTTTACCAGACTTATCACTCCGCCCTCGTATTTGAAAAAAATAGAAAATATTAAATATCTCTAAAATCATCAATTTTTGGCCAGGGTATGTAATAGTGAAATATAATCGTTACACACCATACTACCACTCTCTGAAAGGAACTGTTCTCTTTACTAGTAACCCATAATATAACATTGAGTGGTTATAACGTAATGAACATCAGTGTATTTTTGTTACTTTTTTGCTCATAATTTCTTTCTGTTTATTCGGAAATGAAGATCTGCATTATTGAGTGAGTGTAGTGATGATTGTAGTGAGTGTAGTGAAAACAAACCTTATGTTCACAGAGAAAACTAACCAGACTGTGAAGTTAGATGCATCGACAGTAGAAATAGAGGAGCGGGGAGTAAAACTGAGACTCACTGTAGTGGATACCCCTGGGTATGGTGATGCCATTGATAACACCGACTGCTTCCGCGTAAGTAAACATATGAAAAACACTGGCCTTTGTAAATCTGAAGTTTGTAAGTAAAATGAACATCCCAACAGAGAGGGAGATAAAATGGAATTTATGGATTAGATATGAATATTTCATAAACAAATGAAAATAAAGTATTAATGTACAAGTTATTTTTATTATAGTTTTAATTAATTAATTAATTTTTCTTGCTTCCCCTTGTATCTTATAGGGTCAATAGAAAAGCTCAACATTTTTTTATTTTTACCTATAAAGTCTGAAAAATTACAAAAAGACAGACTCTGCCATGTTTGTTTATATTTTGGACAAATTGCATTGGAACTGAATATAGGTACCACATCATACCACTACCATTATATTTCCATTACTGGTTATAAACCTCTCCCAGTAAATAAATTAAAAGAAATACATTACACTTTAAAAATATCTATAAATTTAGGCCTTTTTATAAAGAAGAAATGTTAGTTAAATGATTAATCATTCCAAATCTAGTTAAAGATTCACAATGAGCTCATTAGGTTCATGTACGGTATTTTATAAAGGGAGTCTAGGCCACATTAATGTTTCCTGATCTTATTAACCTTTGTGGTTCTGATGTTATGATCCAATGCTTGTATTAGCTTCAAGGTTATTCTGATAAACATCTTCCACTCATCGAATCTTATATTATACTGTATGTCATCATCTGATATGTAAATTAGTTTTCTTTATTTAATACACGAAATCGGCCTTGGATATCCAAATTTGTGGGTGTATATTCGGCGTTAAATATGTATTAATCTGTGGATTTGCCAGTAAAGTGGATGACAAAGAAGTCCAGGGGGGGCGGGGGCGGAGGGGGGTGCTGTATTTGAAAGAAACATGATGACTCCACATTATTTGACAGTTCCATTTCTATTTTGCCTTAGATTAAAATTTGGAATTAAAAAAAAAATATCGAGGCTTTAAAGGCTATTTTGACTTAAACGCTATTTTTGTCGATTTTACATTATTTTAATAGGAACACTAACAACTGGACTTATCGGTAGTCGAATAAATAGTTTATCAAACTTTGTGGGCGTCAATGATATAAAGGAGATTTACATCTAGTGTTAAGATTGACACATCCTTACTGGAATTATTTTCATAAAAATAATCCTAGGAACATATTGTTTGTTTGTATACAGTCAATAATCCAATACATCGACGAGCAATTTGAGCGTTTCCTGCGTGACGAGAGCGGTCTCAACCGACGCAATATCGTCGACAACCGCATACATTGCTGTTTCTACTTCATATCGCCTTTCGGACACGGGTGAGGAATATACATTAACCGTTTTATACATTAAACGCACTTTTTTTAATACCACAAGTTCTGGAAGTGTGCTGCAAAAAGCTGGAATATAATTTTTTTATGGAAAGAAAGTGACAATCGAGCAATACAGTCCACGTGATTGTAAGTGGATATTGTTGCCCATGGACATCCGCGATACATGCCAACATCAGTCCAGAATGATGATGATAGATGAAGGTCGATGGCTGGCCAGCCACATTATGAAGCACAAGCGACCGGCTTAAGATGAAACCTTCCATCCTGGACCTCCTGTGGTCCGCGTCCTGACCCCGGCCGGTATATTGCTGCGGACGGCAATACCACATTGGAGAGTGTGCATTACTATCGAGGCCTATCAGGCACCGCTTCCCTCGCAGCTTGTCCAAGATTGACTCCAGGCCATCCAGGTGCACGTCAATATCGTGGCTATATTGACAATAGCACGATATGACGTACAGTTCTAGGTCGCCAGCAACAATGTGGCAGCAGACTGTGTGCGTGCCGCTTAGGTGCTGAAGCACCACACACGTGATCTTGCTGCTGCCGATATAGATTCCAGCTTTCGGCTGGTCCCCACATTGGATGATCCTGGAGCCGCCATCCCGGGCCTGGTAGTATTGTTCCTGAACCAGAACAATATCCAGGCCCATCTCGCGAACGGTGGCTGGGAGCTCCCTTGTAGCCGCCGCTGACCCCGCCAAGTTGAGCTGCCCGATGTGAAGTTGTGTGGTGTTGAAGAGGCTAGCCATAATGCGTCATCGAGACGGCCCTCTGTTCCGCGTGCACTCGCGCCGGGCATGTTCGGGCCGCCGTCTTATGAGTGCTAGCCTCCTTGTGCCCGAAGCGCTTGCAGGTGGCGCAGCACTGCACCCTGGAGCTGCATTCTGCCTCGCGGTGCCCGGTGATGCCGCAATTGGCGCACGTCGTTTCTGTAGCCCTGCATAGTTTCTCCGGATGCCCGTATAATTGGCACTTGTGACAACAAGTCACCGACAGGTAATCGCAGACCTCAATGACCTCTCAGCCTATATAAACACGCTCCCTGGCTGTCAATATGTCGCGTATCGCTGGGGAGCACTCCAGAACCATGGTGGTCGACCGCCGATCTTTCCTGGAGCGCTTAAACGCCAACTTCGTCCCTTTCTGAAGATCAGCCAGAGAGCACTTTTCATTCTCGATAAAGTTCTGCTGATGCAGCGTCTCAAGTGTGGCTGCGTATTCCGGGTCGCCCTCTAGGTTCCTAAGCGCGACCAGCGGCAGACGTCGCTTCGCCTCCGTGACCCGTAGTGTGGGAGGTGCTGCCTTCCGGAGCCTGTCGGCGGCCGCCTGCGATGTGGTCTGCACCACTATCCCGGCGTTCCCTACCTTGCGTAGTCCCGCCACCTGGACGCCCACCTTCCGTGGGTCCACAGTTTTCTTGAGCTCCTGTTTGGTGTCCTCCGCCGATTACAGAGTCTCCACTTTATCAGCGGCCGGATAGAAGGCCAGGGTGGGGCCCTTAGATCTTGGCAGGGGCTGTAGAGCTGCACCCCTGCCACGCCTCAGCACTGCCGCATAGTCCATGGCCGCCGAATCATTACCGTTACAGCGGTCGTTACCGCAAGCCCCCGGGTGCACTGCCTACCTTGGAGATTTAAGGGAATGGATTTGGGGAAAGGGTTCGGGAAACAGAGGAATGGGCTCTGGCATATCTCCACTCACTACTGAAACACTTACGTATATTGGAGAAATAGGATAAAGTGGGAAATACAGTGCATTTTAAGGTAGTCTTCTATGAGATATGGGTAATGAGGCCAGTCGAGTCTACACAGCCACTCTTGGATTGCAGTGTACACTCTTCCGTTCAAATGCGGGTATTTTAAAAAACTGCTCACGTGTAACGTTAGTCGGTGTAATGCAGTCAAAACGTTGACTCAAATAAAATGATAAACACGCGTTTAAGACTCGTTTAATATACTGTAATTGTATAGTTCTTGCAACTTACGAACCCGCATCTACCTTACTTATTAACACGTTGACGGACAGTAGGAACAAGCGAAGTTCGAAAATTGACACTATATGTTTTTGTGATTTTTAGAATGTTAGAAGTATAGTTTTACTCTTTCTGCTTAAATAAACTTTTATTTTTGTTTAAAGTATAAAATGAATAATAAACAAATACATACCAGTATAGTTATATAAATAATAATAAATATCGTTAAACGTATCAATAAGAACTATAAATTCAATAGAAAACACGATCGCACTACTCCCTTCACAACCACGTGCATACTGAATCTGCAACTCGTATAACAGGTGAAATATGAACTTCAACCTAAAAAGATGTTTTCAAAACACGACACTATGCTTCTACGTATACGCCAGTAAGTGCACATTTGTGCTGCTATAGCCGTAGTGTCTAAAAACGACCGTTTCGTTTTGGACGGCTATAGCAGTCATGCCACATTGTGAACTTCGCTTTGACGGCTATAGCCGCAATTGTCCGTCAACGTGTTAATAAATGTCCGAATACGCGAAAAGTTACTTTCGCGTCAATGTCAAAGGAATATTGTATACAAGGTATTTCCTGACGCTTAATGACCCATTACAAGCAACGCAGATGCGCGATCTTGAGTTGAATGAATTATATGTACACACACTTACGTGCTTTTCCCATGAAATAGACCAACCCTTTCGTCTAATACACAACATTAAAAAATAAAATTTCCATAGCCTTAAGCCCCTGGACATCGAATTTATGAAGCAACTCCACAACAAGGTGAACATCGTGCCTGTCATCGCTAAAGCTGACTGTCTCACCAAGAAGGAGGTTCAACGGCTCAAGACTAGGGTAAGTAACATAAAGTAACGGTCTACTCAACGTCACATACTAACAATGTTTGTGTTATGATCCAGAGACACATAAAGGCAAACACGACCTGAACAATCACTGTATTTGAGCACTATCTTAAGAATAGCCCATAGTGTCTCTACCGATCTTCAGTGTATTATCGTACATCCGCTTTTGCAGCGAATCCATCGCGCCATTAAGCGGCATTGCATACTCATTACCATTCTCGTCGTTAAACTTGGTTTGAATTTGGTAATAGCTAAAGATTGTACAGATTACAAAGACAACATCTATTTGTCCCGGGCTAAAACTGGACAAAGTTGCTAGCATTTATTTAAAGATGCTTCCTTTCCAGCTTAAAATGATCGCCATGATATTTCTGTCAGGACTACGTTAGTAACATTTCATTTTTGTTAATAGGTAATGGAAGAGATTGAAAGGGAAGGTATAAAGATCTACCCGCTGCCCGACTGTGACAGCGATGAAGATGAGGATTATAAGGAACAGGTTTGATTTCAGTAGTTACAATGTTTACGCTAATTAACATAATTAGAAACATTTTCATAATACCATACCATTAGTCTGTTTCTCCACTGGTGGATATAGATCTCTAGCTCTAGGCCCATCATTATGCACAACCTTCTGCTTTCTCATCTACTATTAATTAATTTATTAATAAAAATATATTCGTTCATTAATATATTTTCTATTTAACCATCAACACAGTCCAATATACTGCACATAATTTGATTCAAGGTTGTTGTGTTTCAAATGTTGAGGTACTGTATAATCATGTCATATTTCACATAGCCATATTTCTAGAAAATTTTAAAAACTACTATATATTTATACTACTATAATTTATAATATGATTTTTTTCCTTACAAAATTTAATGAGCAAAATACCAGTAATACCATTCTACCAGTAGCTTTTAATGTTTTTTATTTTTTTAAACATGTTATAGTTTGATACACTATACTTCGTTATATCAAGTATACACGCGGAGTTTTAGAGTCGTAATGTAATTACTCTATTAAGGAAGTACTATCAATACATAAGGTCAAGAAAGATATACAAGGTAAAATAAAGTTGGATAAAAAAATATATTTTTTAGTGAATTAGAACACGTAGCTCATGAGCCGGAGGTTAATGCACTCGTTTAAGGTGGACATTCTCCGGGGTCGCGTCCAGTATGAAAATGTTGGGGGCACCTTCTGAGCTTTCCGCAACAGACGCGTGTGGCTGAACCTGCTTTATACTGTGGAAAGTGTCGCGGCTTAATTGATACGCGCATCTGTCGCTACAAACGCGACTCACGGAAGTCCGCCTTTAAAATTCTTACAATATAAAACAAAACATATTAAAATGTGTCACGTTCTTGATCGACCAACGTGTTATTACTGTCAGGTCCGTCAACTAAAAGCAGCGGTACCATTCGCTGTATGCGGCGCGGGGCAGCAGCTGGAGGTGCGCGGCCGGCGCGTGCGCGGCCGCCTCTACCCGTGGGGCGTGGTTGAGGTCGAGAACCCGGACCACTGCGACTTCATCAAGCTTAGGACCATGCTCATGTGAGTACTATAGAGATGACGTACAACGAGACGTCATGTCAGGCCCGTCTACTGGAAGCTGCGATGCCGTTCGCTGTGTGCGGCGCGGGCCAGCAGCTAGAGGTGCTTCATCAAGCTCTGGACCATGGTCATGTGAGTACACATACAGACATGACGTATCGCCCCTTGATAATCACTAGTAACCATAACCAGCCCTTTTATCGTCCACCGCTAGACACGAGCCTCCCCATTCTCATTGTCTCGTGCGCGACGGATTTGTGACCTTAAAACGTCATGCTGTCGGTGGGCTGAGGGTTGACCAGTACACTTTTTTTAGAGGTGGTGTAATACCTCAGCATCGATCAACCAAAATACATAGATGGATAATTCCTTGTGACAAAACTGTGTACATGAGTTATGCCAGTGGTATAAATGTAATGTTACTATATCGATAAACGAGTAGTAATAATTGTTTTTAAAAGACTGCTCTATTTATTTATTTAAAATCAATTACGCAAACACATTTACCGCGAAATATTACATCATTAAAATCATTTCGATTCATATAGAAAAAGATTTGTTTTTCAATGATTTCTATATGTCCTATATTTTTTTACATTGACAAACATGGGAAAAAAGTTTATAGTTTTTTTCGTAAAAATGAAAAACTGAATTGACAGTCAGTTTCGCTTTTAAGGCCGTAATGCTACATCTCTGTATTTTGGATGGTAGCTGCGTACCAGTGGCGTAGCTAGGCGTGGGCGAAGCGGCGGCCCCTCGCCCACGGCCTCGCACTTAAAGGGGCCTCGCGCGAGGCCCCCTTGTGGGCGACTTAAGGTCGTACGCCATGAACTCTAAATAGTACGATTAGTGCCCTAAAAGACCCTACTAAGTATAAACTTTAACCGAGGCTTTACCACACATTTGCAATTTGATTGATTTTACATACAAATTAATTTGATTGATTTTACATTCAGAACGGAAAATGTATGTGGCCTGTCATTTTTACAAAAAAAAGGCAACACAAAAATGAGAAACAATTTTTTACCCGTGAGTGCGGTCCCGTTGATCGCTAGTCGCTCGCTTGCGTGAGTGAGCGGGATGGAAGATTCAGGGGCATACGCGAGCAAGTGAATACCCGATAGAATGCGAGAAATACCCGCGCGGATTTCGCGTCAGTTTAATTAGACCAGAGCTGACCGAGTTGATAGAATGAATGAGCGCATATAGTCTAGTCTATGAACAGGGGATTCCCCGATCTTTGTTTGAGTCTCGCATTAACTTTCGTTCGATACAACCCGCCTCAGTTATGTTGCGTCATAAAATAAATTAAAAATGAATTGCAACAGTAAGTACAGCAAGCTGTAAGTACAGCTTCCACAGGAAGAAGTTTTTCTAGGTTAAAAATTATTTGAAGAATAGTATGAAGCAGGACCGACTGTCTGATTTAGGAATACTATCAATCGAAGCAGAGTTAGCTTCAAAAATCAACTACAAATCCTTATTACAGGACTTTAGCAAAGCAAAGAGCCGAAGGGCATTATTTTTGTAAAAGATTAGATCACGCAGGTTACAAAATGCATAAAAGCATAAAATATGTATTTCAATATTTCACTATCATGAATGTGTCCTGGGTTTGCTTTTGTATTCACAAAAATATGGTAGGATTTCTGCATTGATCTTAGGAATAGATACTGAAAGAAAAGGACCTCCTTGATGCGACTTCGCCCACGTCTAGATTAGTCCACGCTACACCATTGCTGCGCACAAAGTAACGCATCGACCGCCCACTGTCAATCTCAATAGACTTTAAACCGTCATTTAACAACAAATACAAATGAACATGGATTTTAGTGGGCGTCGAACGCATGTTACTTAGTATATATAATTTACTTTACTTTGTAGATGTTGCCCGCAGCTTCGCTTTATCCGTAACCAACCCTTTTAGTATGCACTGCTGAACATAGGTTTCGCTTAATTGTGTTTAATTTCACGCGAGCTTATTAAATTTGTCACCTTTAACCTCAGACACAATTTTGAAAAATGTTTAAATGCATGTTTAATTATTGGTATTGTAGAATATTTATTAAATAACAAGTTTTAAGTTTAATAAGACAATAAAATAATTTATTTTTATCATTGGTGAGCAAGTTGAATATATTGAAGACATTCTTAAGAGCTGTTTTTGGACGCACTGAAATTCAATAAATAACTTTTAATATTAGGTAGTTCGCGGCCTTTTTGTAGTGAAAGTAATAAAGACTTTGTATTACATAAATATTTATTGAATGGAATATTGTCCATTTAATTCGACTATCTTGCATCATTTTTCTGGCAAACTCATTATCCCATCGCTATAATTTTTTTTTGGGTTTCTGGGCGAAAGCCTAAATACCACAAATCTCTTTTCGATCACTAGAAGCATTCATACCCTCGTCAAAAAAAAATTGTAAAACGTATCTAATTTTCTTCTTATTAACTTCCATTTTAAAATTGTTAAAAAATATGAAAAATAAAACTTTTAACTGCTAATTTCAATTTTCCGCCATTACAAAAAAGTCAGCTGTCAAACGGCATGTCACTAAAATGTCTAACTAGGGTTCTTGGTTAGTAAAAGTCCACACTTTATTTGACACACTTTATTCACGTAGGTATGTCAAGATTTACAATAGCGATTTAGATTTTAGAAGAAAGAGCATGAATTTCACACATAGGATGTCACTGATAGGATAACGAATTATTAGAAATTGACTAGAACAATATTGAATAGAAATTTATAATCAACAGAAACTAAAAAATGCGCATGCATTCGCCGTCGGATATCGGTAGTGACTGTCCGGCGCCCGCTCGCTCCGCTCTGCGCAAGCGCCTTCTACAAGCGGCCGCGCGTACATTCCTTAAGCAAATTTAGCATCGGCCGGCGGGTTTGCTTGCCTAATTAAATTAATTGTAGTGTAGGCAAGGTTCCTACATCAGTTTCACCCCAGTGATCAGTGTTGCTAGAAATATTGCACGCTAAAGGCTGCGATTTTTTCCGACTACTTATAACGTGAACGCAATACAAATTGAGGCTTAAATGCCCGATAAACATATAACGTGAATCCCTATTAATGGATATTTATGTTTGATTTTCGTCTGCAGCACGCACATGCAAGATCTGCAGGAAGTGACACAGGAGGTGCACTACGAGAACTATCGCTCTGAGCGGCTCGCACGCGGCGGTCATGTACCGAAACGACACACGTTAGTATAAAGTATTTTATGTCTGTGATACAATTTTTTGTGATTCCTTTTTATGTTACTCCTTTTAGCAATGGTTAATGTAAGACTTTTTGGCGGGAACTCGAGAAGTGAAGTAGAGATATTGTTTTATTATTTAAAAAAAATGTGTATTTTGTGGTTTAAACTAGATATCACTAGATAGCTTATGAAACTTTAAAGTGTTTTGTGCGTAACGTTTCTGATAATCGAATAAAAGCATAAGATTGCGTTTTTCGTGTGCTTCCAAGTAGTCCTACTCTTCTGTCCTCAGTAAACCTACTATCACATTACTGAGCGATTCCTAACTTAGATAGGACTGGACATTGGCGATATGGGTTTTAAATTGTTTTGACTTTAAAAGTAGATAATTACGATAATGATATAAGAAAAATAAATACGGATGGTTTGACATTTTTTTTCCAGCTCGACAGAAAGTGGTTTATCGGAGGGCGACGCGAGCGGAATATCTAACGGTTCTATTGAGGACACCGCCGAGCGCGAGCGTGTGTTGCGACAGAAGGTAAAAAGGAATTAATACATTATTTCATATCATTAGGCTTAACTTTTGTCTGTATGCCAATTTCGTTATGTTATCTGCAATGCAATCAGCCCTTTAAGTATCCACTGCTGGTCATGAGCCTCCTCAAGCACATTGTCTT
Source organism: Sesia apiformis (assembly GCA_914767545.1). Lineage (NCBI taxonomy): Eukaryota > Metazoa > Arthropoda > Insecta > Lepidoptera > Sesiidae > Sesia > Sesia apiformis. The sequence continues at coordinate 7,945,568 of OU611968.1, forward strand.
GTGCATGAGGAATGTACGGCCATAAAATGCCACGCCGCCTAAGCGGTTTGGCAAGTCCGCTCTTTTAGAGATTTTGTATTGCCCCAGCCCCTGTGGTAGCAGCTTTGTTATCCCTTAGTCGCCCTTTACGACACCTACGGGATGAGATGGGGTGGAGCTAATCTAAAGCCGGCCTACACCACACGGCACGTTATTTTATCTATTTTTATCTAATTCCTCTAACTTTTGTCTACTACCTCATAATCTCGTTTATTTGTTTAGCTCATTATTATTTCATCTACTTTTGTTTAACATTCATCTACTCGTGTAACTCATTAAATCATTTATTCATCGTTCGTCAATTTTTGTCCGTCTCATTATTTCATTGTCTAACTTTTGACTATTTGTCTAACTTATTATTTCATATATTTTCATTTAAATAGACACATTCTTTGTTTCTTTTATTTATTTTGATACTTGTAGTACGACTTCTGTATGTGTGTCTAGCTTGATTCCCGTGGGAACTCTATAATTGATCTGGATAAAAAGTACCCCAAATGTTGACCCAGCATATAATATGTATGTATGTAACTATGAATTATAACTATGCCAAGTTTCATTCAAATCCATCCAGTGGTTTGTGCGTGATGCCCATTCAGACACACAGACGGACAGGTAGACAAAAATTTTAACGACATGTTTGTCTTCTCTAAGGAAATGTTGTTTTGAGCATTGTATTACTTGTACTTTTACACTGCAATGGCTTGTTTAAAAAAATATTTAATGTACAGACAACGCTTTTTACGATTTTATAGTCGGTATGGATGTTGTTTATCGTTTATTATTACTTGTTTTGTTTATTCTATTTATTTGTTTGTTTCATTGTTTATTCGACAACTGAAGAAGAAAAAACCCACATTAATGTTAAAATTAAATACAATTTGCGGCTTGATATAATGAGGTTGGGAGATATCACTTACCTTTGTCTCTAATGCCTGATTATAATGATATTTCTGAGGAGTGATGTTATTACTACAGTATTGCGGTACTTTTCCAACTTGTGACTTCTACACCTTTTATGGCAATTTTCAAATTATTTTATTTTTGAAATTAAAAAAGCACTTAATTTAATAAATTTTCAAAAAGAATGTTTAGAATTTCCCGCTAAGTTCTGATTACATTTAGCTGACAGTATGTACTTGTACATAATATACATATTTCTCTTGTATGCAGGAGGCGGAACTGCGCCGTATGCAGGAAATGCTAGAGCAGATGCAGCGACAGATGCAACTGCAAGCGGCTGCGAACACTACCACTGCATAGTGGACGAGGAACGCACAGGTATTGTTCATTACACACACAGGGTTATTATCACAAACAGAGTAATTAAAATGGGAATGCATTACACATTTCCTACTGTATCCTATTCTCCCAATGTACTTACGTGTTTCGGTAGTGAGTGAGATATGCCAGAGCCCATTCCCACCCCATTCTATCCTATTCCTCACCATTTTTCCAACTCTTTCTCCAGATCACATACAAACACGCACATTTAAAAAGGCACTACACAAAATCTTTACACATTATATTAGTAATCTGTTTTCATAAGCTTAGAACCAAAATTTACAGGTAGTTTTATAAAAGTGTAATGTAATATAAGCAATTACTTATCATCTGCTGAAACATTATTAGGCATGTGTTTAGAGATTTTTATAATGCCATTTTATATAGTTCGACCATGCTTTTAATTAATGTGAAAGAGGGTGTGACAATCGATGCCAAGATAAATACACCTGTATGTTTTAGGGAGAACATAGAAGATGATGCCAAGTTTATACATTGATTAGATTTAACAAAATATTTGTTAACTTCATATGTGTTTTGAATGAATAGAGTATTTTAATAGAAAAATTGTGATGTTTACCTTACAAGAAATTTAAAAAACAGTGTTTGTATAGTCAAATTATATGTGCACAGTTGTGTTCTCTCACGACAACATCCAGAAGTGAAAACTGTCACTAGACTGACGTTTCCAGATGGCGGCAATTAATTCCCTTTTTCGTAACATTCATTCAAAGCTCGGTTGATCTGTACTGTATTTATGCTGTTGATTCATATAAAATAAAATAATGAATTCATTCCTAAATCTCCAAAGGTAGGCTGCGCATCGGGGGGCGCGCCAACGTTTGTCATTCTGAACTGATGTCATTGTATCGTGTATGTTCATGGGTGACAGTATCCACTTACCACCAGGTAATGGACCGTCTGCCGCCTTCTTTCTCTAAAAATCTTTTGATCCAGCTCTCGATGCTATTGTTTATTTATATGTACTTATATCAGCCTATAACGTCCCACTGCGGCGCACAGGCTACCCGGCCCCAATGCGGATTAGTGGATCACATACTCCAGATTTTTTTATTATTTCTTTAGCATGCGGGTTTCCTTACTATGTTTTCCCTCACCGCCCAGCAAGTGACAAAATCTGTAAAACTCCGTACGTAAAAACTGAGTGATAAGAGCCGACGATTTGAACGCAAGATCACACGAATGTGAGTCGAGTATAGATACCGTTAGGCTATCACCGCTCTATTGTTTATATATTTACCTAATATTTTCAGTTGGACGTGAGCAAGTCTGTCCAACTGGCGGACTCTTGCGACATCGTCAACACGATACTACGCGCCATACCCTACTGCGTCACCTCCATCTAACTGAACTATGACAACACCAATCAAATACACGGATTAATAGATCCATTGCCCAAACTAAAAACCATGGCTTCTGTTCATGATACTGAGTTAAATTTACATAAAATATTGTATACTAGCGGTGCCGGCGACTTCGTTCGCAAGCACTTTTGGACACTGTATTTAGCATATACATTATTAAACACCTGCCACTCTCTTGCACACTGAATTTCTATCATTAAACTAACAACTTTCATTCTACGAATTTGTTCTGGACTTGATATTTTCTCCAAAAAAGGGTTAGATTAATTACTTAAATGAAGTATCCGAATTGTTACTCTGTATTACTCATTACACGCATTATATTTATACTCATCATTATACTTCGTAGTAACAAAGGCAACACCGCGCACTGGATTCATAAACAGCTGCTAGTCGAACCGATACTATTTTATACATAGTGTTGTAAAAGCGGGCGTTGATCGCTCGATGCTCGAGCGTTGAGTGGGCGTTAATAAACTTTTAAAACTAGCGTTAAGTCTAGTAAGCGTTATAATCCAAACTTTTAATGTTTGATGGTCTTAAGCCTTTGTAAAGCGCCCGCCACGAGCAGGAAAAACTTCGGCCATTGACACGAGATCAGCCAAAACCGGCCGGTTAACAGATTTGTATGAAATGGTCGCTAACTGACCACTTTACTCAGACCCGTCATAAGAGTATTATTGAACTTTAATATGAGGGGTCCACTAAAGTCGGTTATAATACAAATTCATACAAATCTCTTTACCGTTCAGTCTTGGCTGACCTCATATCAATGACCGGATTTTTTTCTGCTCGTGGCGCGTGCTTTAGTTAAAAGCTCGAGTCTAAAACGATTCACTAACATAACGCTCCAACGCTTGAGAGCGTTGGAGCATACAACGATTCACCTACAACTATAAAAATCTGTGTGAATGAGTGGTTTGTATGAAAAGTGTTGAATTTTAAAAAAAATCACGAGAGAAATTCACTGTTGAGACGATGCAGATATTTTTTATTTAACCCTGTATATAAGAAATATTTAGCAAAATGAAACAATTAAAACCTTTTTTTATTATCATGAACGAAAGCCATGGTTTTCAGACCTCGGGAACTGTTCGGTTACAACCTGTATTCGGCTGAAACGCCTAGTATCTATGCCAAGGTAACACTCAATAGGCACTAACACCACTCACGATTATCGTATGCACTTATGTTATACTGCTATTTTTATACTCTATTATTCATAATACGTTTTTGTCAATATTATAAGCCACCTACATCTGTCACAGTAATTTGTTGCCTGTAAATATTGGCATAAATTGGCATGCATTGATTGTCCGTACGTTTAGCTGTGCTCACCAAAATCAGTCACTTTGTTATCAGCATTTGTGTCAAAAGTCACAATCTTTAGCGGATTTTGGACCTTCTGGAATGTACAATAGTTTAATTAAAATGAAGGAACTTTTCTATGTAGTGGTTAGGTTCCTATATCATACACAAAACGAAACTAATACGCAGTAATTAGATTCATTATTGTACGCATGAGTAAAGTACATGAGTGAGTAGTGAAGTATCTCTTCCCACTGTTACGATACGCGCGGCTGCCTTTAGTTTGCGATTGAAATCAAATATCATAGGTTACGGCGGAACGAATCGGATCCTGCGGGTTAAAAACCTTCTGGAAGATATTTTTTATTTCCACTATCGAATCCAAAAGGTTCCGCAATCGACTGTTTGAGCATCCCTACTCCAGTGGCGTGCATCTCATATAAACAGAGCTTACATTTAACTACTACCTAATCTAAACTTGTGTTTACTTGGACGCATCCTAAGCGATCACTAATATGTTATTACACCTACAATTTTTTTATTCTACTAAAAACAATCTTTAAATAATTACCTTCCTTCATACTACCCACCCAGTTTCAAAACCAATGCACGCCACTACCCATTTTCATACATTGGTAATACATCTTAGACTGGTTTGCTTCACATGTTATCGTTGATTGACCAATACGCGTAGGTGGCAGCGAAAAGTCTGGCAAATGAAACTTAAGTCAAGAAAAAGCGGCAATTTAAAAAATATACGTATGATATTAACACCTATTTTAATGAGAAAAAACGGGCTTGATGCTTTATATTTTCTGTACTAAAATTATTATGTATTATTTATAACTGAAATAAATGAATCTAGAAAGAAACTAAACAATTATATCTAGATCTTATAGCATGGTTATTTTAAGCTTTTAACGCCTCTTTTTTTACTTTCTTTATCACTTTAAAAAGTAATTTGTTTGTCTTTCTTTAATTATTTTTTTTAAAACTAATAACTTAAATTCAATAATTTCTATTAAACTATTTCGCAGTTTTATACTTTCAACGATTTTGATATTTATTATGTGAACTTTGTATTTGTAAACCTATATGTACAATTATTAGACAAAAAACAACAACAATATATTAACAATCACAACAATATCAGTATATTAAATTCAGTTTAGTATTAAAAAAATGTGGCCATATTGAGTCTTGAACGAAGTAAAAATTACTTTGTTCAAGACTTACTGTATATCGCTTTACACCTAATGCCTATGGGTTGGATTTACACGCAGGGCATACATACAACGATTTGCGTGTTCAATACAATAACGCATTCAGGGTGTTGATAGGACTGCCGAGATATCTACTGTAGCGCTTCTCGCATGTTCGCTGTAGCCCACACTGACGGTTTCGAGGGCATCATGCAGAAGCGTTGTGCACCCATGCTGAGGAGTCTCCGCGGCATGTAATGATGAAATAAAGCTATTATAGTTATTATATAAAGAATCTCGATTGTATAGTTGTCACGATTCATTTGCTAGACTATTAAACGAATTTATCTGCTAATGGTATTATCTAGAACGACTATTAGAACTAATTAAAATATAATAATATGTATCTTTTATGTAGTTATTAAGCATATTATTATGCAATATTACAGAAGTTACTGACAGAAGTTTGCAATTATAAATTATAATATAATCACAAAACTTATAAATCCATTGATACATATATAGCAAAAGATCGTAGATCTGTGAATAAATTACATGATCTTTTTCTATATTTTTTTTTCTCAGTTTTATATTTGTGTATATTTTTATTTAATTAATATCGTAATTAATTCTGGACTTCTCCAATGTTGTAAGGTTGAGTTCTAAAACGTGTTAAAATCGCTCGTTAACGATCTGAATATGGTACATGTTTTTCTATCTACGTAGTACAGAAAGAGACGCAGCATGAATTCTCAAAAAGCGATATTCACACTTTTGGCCTCAACCTACGTCTGTTTACCTGTGACATTTTTTTATTAATTTTACAAAATAAAATTGGCGAAATTTTAAACTTATGTTCGTCGATCTCGGCTCAAAATTATACAGAATTCTGCATTGAATACCGTAGTACTCTATTTCTCTAAAAATGCATTATTATAGATATTGAAGTGCTATAATATATAATTTTATGACTTAGACTAAGTAATCGTCTTATGGTCTTAGCAAGATTAGTATAAAACTGTAGGTTGTTGAATATGGCCTCATTGATGTTATTTATATATGTTACCATAAAATCAATTCATTCACTTTGTCATTTACATTTATAAAATTTATTTCAGGCGTCATTTTTTGAAAGTCCAAGCAATGCAATATTGAAAGATACCATACTTTACTCTGTTTCGCTAAGTAAGCTTTCCTATCTTTTCCTATGGTCCTTTTAGTATAGGAAGAGCTCTGACAGGTGACATAAATCTTTAACATGTAGGTAAAATCATTTTACAACTCGATAGTCCTTTTATAATACTTTTTTTTTCTATTTTATGTTATGACTTAAGAAGGAAATAAACATATATGATTAACATTATAACGTTAATAAACATTTTTAGTAAATTTTATTTTTTTAATTTAAAAATATCGATAACTGCTGTTCTCACTGTTCCTTTTACTAAGAAATTGCCAAGTCCATCTACCGCGATTTTATGTACTTATGTAGTGATGATAGAACAAAATAATGCGTCATCCGTTATTGCATTTCAACTATATATACTATAAAATATTCCTACATTTATAGTTAAAAGAGTTCAGTTAACCCAAAAAGTTAGTTTTTTTTGGATAATGTTAACGAGAAATATAGTTTCAAACACTACAAGTTTATATCAGGTCAACGTTTTTAGTGTAGATATGCCCACAGCAATTAGCGGTATTCAAAGTTGAACAAATCTAAGGGGGCGATTAAAACTAATTGTTGGTTTACTGCATTTTTCGCTAAATACTGTCTTATCGGCAATTGAAAATGTTTTCTCTGACAAGGGGGCGGTACAGCAAATAAGTTTGTGAACGTATAATATAGACCGTGGCCGGAATTAACATTGTATCGCTAGTAACCTGTCAGTACTCACCATTGAACAAGCTCATTATGTCACGTAAATTGCCTATCTCTACCAGTTCGTTGATTGATATGTTTTTACGAGTGCAACTCTAATAGAGTACTTAGATATTTTAACAAGTATTTATTTAGCACACACGAAAAGGAATCTCTTACACATTGACCAGATGACGTCCATCGTCATAAAGAAACTCTGTTAAGAATAATATTAATTGTTACAAGTATTATTTTAACTTCTTTTATAGGATTCCTATGACTGATTTTATGTTTTCCAGTCTATATTATAATTTACTATTTTAGTGTAAGTTGTGTAACCATATCATATTATGCCATTATGTAGTTACTATTCTTAAATCTCTATTGTAACGTGTAAGGAATGACTGCAGTGAATGTGTCAAATGGAAAGCTGAAAGAAATTGCTCGTGGAAGGAAATAGTCTCGAATAACAATATAATATGAGAGATTAGTTATTTACCTACTATAAAAATAATTGTAGTACTTAAAGATATACCATTCAAATAAGAGTTTAAAATTATTCCCATATTGGTGCATTTATATTTTATTAGATGTAGCAACGATTTCAATCTCTCCATGTTATACCAATGTGACAAATTATCTCAAGATGAAAGTTTAAATTTGACTAGAATAGATTTCTAGATTATAAATTGGTGCCAAAGTTATTATGAAGGCAATTAATTGGTTCTAAATTACCAACGAAATATGTATGTAATAAATATCAAACACTTTATATTAATGTAATGGTTTTATTTGTACGCGTAATTCGCATGTATTCATATTTTTTATATAAATAAATGCTAAAATTTAAAAGTTATTATTTCCTGTAATTACAGTCTAGCTAATTCAATCTTTAATTACATCCACAACCCAAGAAAATAAGTTTGGGAATAACAGTTGTCAATGCGAGTACCTGATACAATATATATTTATTTTTTTATAGAAAGATGGTGGTAAACGAGCATACAGTCCATCTGGTGCAAAGTGGATAATGTCACCCATGGACACCGTATACGCCAACATCAGTCCAGAATGACAAACGTTGACACGCTCCCGAATGCGCTGCCTACCTTTGTTGATGTAGCAATGAATTTGTATTGTTGGGAAAACTGGAAGGGAACAAATGGGGATGGGCTCTGGCATATCTCAGTCACTACCGAAATCCGTACTTATATTGGAGAATATGAACAAGTCGGGAATGTAGTATATTTTAAAGTATATTCTGCGAGAAATGGCTAACGAGACCATCTGAGTGTACCCAGCGGCTGTTGGATTGCATCGTGTATACCCCCCCTCCAACTAAGTAACACAAAAAGACGACGGCGCGCGCGCCGTTTATTATTTTAGTTGATCGATGGGGGACAGTATAATAATTTAGCTACAGTATCAACCACCTTAGAGGCACACAGATGGCTGTAATCTATCACAATAAATTTTAAATGTACGGATCATAATAAATATTCCAAATGATTGGGAATAAACTATGTAATAATAATATAACAGAAATGAAGTTAGAGAAGATATTTTATTCTAACCATATACATCGCAAAATATCTTAGGTATAATCGGATTAGTTCACTATATTGTTAAAATTAAATTATTCTCTCGACGCCACACATCCTGTCAAAAATAATAAACTTAATACTTGAACGCAACGATATATGGATAAATATTTTTTAGATGTTGCAACTTCAGTCATTGACGTCAAAATTAATTTGCTGTCTTCTTGACAGATGACAAATCCGCCATCGCGTTATTGTGTTGTGAGATTTTTGTTATCAAACAGCTGAAATAAAATAAGCTTAGAATACATAACAGTTCTTTTATTTTTTGTTATTGGAAACTATGGCTATAGTAGAAGACGAGGTGCGAAATGAGTCTGAGGAAGAGAATGAAATAGAGGTAGTTGTTGAAGATTATGATGGCGAAGTGGGCGAACAGGAGTCTTTCGTGAGTTTCGTAAGTATTGCTTCCAATATGTTTCTCGTTTTACCTACATGTTCTGCCAAATTTCTCATATTTCTGTTCAAATTAGATTTTATTACTTAATGGAAAAAAATGTCTTATTGTATAGATTACATTGTAACTGAATTGCCAAAATCCAATTTTTTTGTTAATTGAGTGGCCAGACGTGCAAATGAACAATTTAAGATGAAATTATCGCAAAAGAAGAGAATGTTAATATTTTTGAACTGACATTTCACTTTGTTCGGAATAGTGTTTTGACCTCTGAGCATTGCTGTGAGAATTTGTATCCAATGACCTTGATATTAGGGTTTTAATGATAAAATTTAATAAATGATACACTTATACTTATCAACATAATGTTAGCATGCATGCCATTCCTAGGAATTAAACATTTGTACCTCAAGTTTTGAATGAACAGTATAAACTTTAAACTTCTCGTAAGAATGTCACAAGTGACAAAGGGCAAATAACCATAGTGCCTTATGTCGCTTAGAAGTTATTAAAAAACCTGTCCATTATCAGAATTTGTAATGGTCACTTACAATGTTCTTCCTGTTCTGGCTCAACTGTCTATTTACTCTTAATATAAATTGATTCTCAGCAATTACTTGCTGAGAAAAGGGACCTTATTGTTGGTTTTAGTTTCCGAAATATTGTTGGGACTATTCAAATCTTTAAAAAAAATATAATTTTTATTACTTACTTTATTTTAAAAATAAGGTGTTTGAGTATATTTAAACAATCTTGCAAAATCATAATAATTTTAAGTAAGAAAATCTTAACCAAAGTCAAATAAGTCTACCCCAACAATTAGGTCCCTTTGTTCAGAATATGTCACATATTAATATCTAATGGTATTGCTAAGTATCAGTGAGATATTCCTGCTGATCCTACGGAATGTTTGGGAAAAAAGCTCCAATAAATATGCCTAAAAATGAATTTTTAATAAATAAGAGTTAAGGTGTAATTCGGTAAATAAAGGATATCATTGAATGAAAATTCCTATAATACTGAATAGCTATAGGCTGAATTTATTATGAATAAATTCTTCCATTAAATTAAAGAAAATTTGTGATTATTTTACTTTTCATATAATATAGTTTTATTATTAATATTTTATATAATCTGCAATCTTCAGGATGAAGATGATGATGCTCTCCTAAAGAAGAGGGTGAGCAAGCTACAGTGTCAGATTGATGACGATCCATTCAACTATGACCTACACATTGAACTGATACAAGCTTTGTGGTAAGAACTTTTTTTTACTTACTTAGCCATGTGATGTCGCATGTGGTGGTGGCTTTAAAATAAGATGACACTACCTCTTCCTGTGGGTGTCATAAAAAGTGACTAAAGACTAACAAAGCAGCTGCCACAAGCCCTGAAGAACTCCACCACCTATAAACAAGTGGACTCCCTAGCCCGTTTGCCCATTGTGGCATTTTAAGGCCATTCATCCCTTATTGCACAAGATAATGTGCATGAGGAAGCCAGTGTCCAGCAGTGGAAGGAATAAGGGCTGGTTTCAGTTATATTTATTTAGGTAATTGGTCAGGGGTGTAAATGGAATGTCCAAATTTTTATCTGAGGATTACTTACATAGCAGAGCACAGTACAGATGAGAAGAAAGCTTTAACTTATAAAACACTAGTCTTTTACTCACCGCTCTGCTCACAATGTACATACAATGATGTTTTGGTATTAAAAGCCTTCCAACATATTGCAAAGCTCCTCTAGGCCAATCCCAGAGGTGAATGATCACCAATGGAAGTTGTCCGAGGATATAAGGGAATTGATAAGAGCCAAGAACACAGCCATCCATGCTTACGACTCCTTCCCTTGTGAAGAGAATAGGCGCAGGATGCGACCTTTACAGAGGGACATAAAGAATCACATCGCTGAATTAAAAAACAAGAGTTGGAACGATCTATTGTCAGAGATCTCGCTATCACACACAGCCTACTGGCAGTCGGCGCGATCTACGAAAGCAGACAATACTGCCTCCATGTCCCCACTGACTAGACCGAATGGCCTGTATTTGACCGCTCGGAATCCTCTAGTTATAGACCCATCAGCCTATTGAAAATAATGGCTAGAATCTATGAAAGAATTCTCCTTTCTTGCATACTATGTCACATCAATTCAAAAGGCCTACTCATCAATGAACAGTTCGGCTTTAGAGCCAATCATTCTTGTGAACAACAGATGCACCAAATAATGGAGCACATCATCATAGGTCTCAATCAAAAGAGACCCTTCAAGACTAGCTGTCTTCTTCAACGTAGCGAAGGCCTTTGATAAGATCTGGCACAATGGTTTAATCTGTAAACTGTATTAACTGGAGGTACCCGAAAGTCTCATTTTTATCATTCGAGACTACCTTACCATTCACACCTTTCGTTACTGAGTTGAAGGCACTTTGTCTAGTTCTTGCCCAATCAGAGCTGTAGTCCCTCAGGCCTCCGTTCTAGCAACCATGCTCTATTCCCTCTACACCAATAACATCCCCCACTCCCCTGGAATAGAGCTTGCCCTCTTTGCGGATGACACCGCCCCCTACGCCTCAGATAAGAACCTACGACGTGTCTCTCTACGCCTCCAACGCGCAGTCACCGCCCCAGGCGAGTGGTTTGTGAGGTGGAGGATTGAGGTCAACCCCGATAAAAGTGCAGTCATGTGTTTCCCTTTTCCCATGGACGACACTCATAGCTCTAGGCCTCGTCTTTCCTCACTCCCGATATCTCTTTTCGGTGAAACTATCCCTTGGGCTAGGAAGACCAAATATCTCGGAGTCACTCTAACACACCTTCCGAGAACACATAAAAACTCGATAAAAACATAAAAACTTTGTACTCGATCGCCTCAACTCTCTCATAGGCGGCAGAAGTAAAATGTCGCTTAGAAATAAACTGACATTGAACAAAACCTGTGTACGTCCCATAATGACCTTCGCTAGCGTTGTCTTACCACACGCAGCCCCCTCCAACATTAAAATATTCCAAACCCTCCAAAATAGATGTGTGCGTAAGGCCGTGGCTGCCCCATGGTACTCTCGCAATGTCGACCTCCACAAGGCCTTGGAACTTCCCTCCATCGTTAAATACGTGAAAGACTCCACCCGACACTACTACGACAAAGTCCCTCACCATCCCAACCCCCTAGTAGTTGACAGCCTAGCCTAGGTCCCCGATAGGAATGACCCTCCCCATTGCCGTCGTCATCCTCGGCACGTCTTAGACAACCCCATCGACCCAATTACTGCTGCTAATGCGGTTCTTACACCACACTCATAGACTACATATATACACCGTCCCTGCCGGCGGAGACGAGGACGTCACCCTCGCTACACCGTGAACACACACCGGCCTCCGGGCAACACTTACCAGGTATCGGCACGTGTCTGGGCGCTTCTCACCAACTCCCGCGGTACCCTCCCAAAACAACGCCCTAAGCCGAGGTCCGTTCTTTCCGCCGGTCTACCGGTCGGGGAGCCCTCGTTGCTCATACCCTTTACTTCTGGCTGAGCGCCTTCTGTGCTCAGTTAGGAGCCTAACTAAACAGGAGCCTAAATTATACATTCTCTTGAAAGGCCATTAGGGCCACAAGAATTTAGCCATTCCGAAAAAAAAGAAAAAAGCCTTCCAGAAGATATGATGTACACATGAATAGTGGAAACCACATTGAAATACTCCAATACTCAAATTTGTCAAAATCTGCAGAGATAGATGTTGCATTTTGTATATACATATATAGAAAAGTCAAATACTCTACTCCAGTGATTCCCAAAGTTATATGTACCGTTACTCACCTAAAAAAATGACAAAGTTCGGGACCCACCCTACCTACGCCTTAAATGAAAATAGCATTGTGTCACTGCTGCAGCATATTCTCGTTTACGTAGCGTAGTTATGTGAAGGGTTGTACAACTAAGAAAATAAAAAAAATCCAGTATCCAATGATAATTGAAATTTTTAATAAATAAAAATAAGATAAATCAGAACACTATACTTAAAATTAGATTAAATTTATTTTTTGGGGCCCACCCAATATTCGCTCGCGACCCATCAGTGGGCCGCGACCCATATTTTGGGAAACACTGCTCTATTCTTTTAAATTGCCACATTTATTTGCAAGCTCATGTTACAAAAGAAAGTGTAAAGTAAGCTCGGAAAATGTAAAATCGTGATATCACTCAGAATCACTTCTAGAATACATTGCAATTAAAAAAAAAAAAACAAATTTATTAATTGCTATATTACCATATTGTGTTTCTACGAGGAATGTCATCCCTGCATGTATGCCATGTATCCTAGCGCGCAAAAATAATTTATTTCAAAAATTCTAAATTTACTCTTAACCAACTTCTTTTTCGTTACTTTAAAAAACTGACACATTTTGCGTATTAACAAAAAGTAATCCAGTATAGCTTTTATTTTTTCACTACAGTATGTTGTACTTATAGGAACCTGGCAGAGGTAGACAAATGGCGCGCCGCATTTGAGCATCTTCAGGAAATGGGTCCAATGCCAGCCATGCACTGGTTGATGAGGTTGCAAACAGAAGTTACGCTCGCCCATTCAAAGCAAGCACAGGAGAAAGTTGCTGAACTTTTTCAACAGGCCTCGCTTGATACTTACTGTGAGTATGGTCATGTATTAGTACAAAATATTAGTTAAATACAATTGAATATTGCATTGCTATTTTGAATTCAGAATTAGATTTCATTTTTATTTTGCATTGTGGGCGAAAAACCACATAAAGTCCTGATTAAAAAAAATTCACTTTTAAGACACATATCAGTAATAGACTCGTTCTCAATATTGATAACAAAATGTAAGATAACAATATTTAGGTTTATATATCTGGCTTTAAATTAGTAGAATGTGTCAAGAAGGTATTTATTTTAATGTTAAATATTTCAGCTTTGATGGTTAAACTTCGTTTTTAATCCCGGAGACTAAAGTGACATTTCATGTGTTACTAGTTTTTGACATTTTTAAAATACGATGTCCATCGATTGGAACTTATCGTAACACCGTATTAGACTTCGTTTCAAAAAGGGTTTTCTTCAAAATCACCTGGTGCTCGATCAAACTTGTGGGAATCTATAGAATAATTTATTACATATAAAAGTAATCATCTGGAAAATCTCGTAGGGCATCACCGAAGGAGAGTCTCAAAGTATATATATATTTATTACTAAAAAATATATAATTTCTTATCTAGTCTTCATTGTCCTATTTCCCAGGTTCAAGGTAAATTACAGAGTTCGATAAAACAACATTATTATTATTTATTAAGTATTTTATTCGGATTCTGAAACAATTGATTCTGATGAATCTGATTCCGACTATTCGGAATTATCGCTAAATAATAATGCCAGCTTCAGTAATAAATTTATCGGGAATGTCGTCTATTATATGACCGAGATGGCACATTTAGTCTTCTTTAATTATGTGCGAGATGCAATCTTTCCATCGCTGCAGGATCATCTTCAAAGAGTTTTTGCACTTCATTAATCTTAAAAGTTTTATTGTTTCTAGCGACATGTCCCTTTACCTGAGCCCAGGCCAATGCAATTGGGTTGAATTCACAGTGGTAAGGGGGCAGTCGCAAAATTGTGATACCCCGCTCAGCTGCTATCTCGTTAACGACGTACTCTGTGAATTTTGAATATGTACTCTATTCATTAACGCTCGAGACAAAATGTAAACAACAGTTTAATAAAAATTACTTTGTTTTATTGAAATTAGAGCCTAGACTGAGTCTTTAGTTCTTATTCAGGTTCTATCTAATATATAGGTTATAACATGCAAGCTTAACTTCACGAAAATACTAGTGATAGGAATTAAGTTTTAAAACTTCTGCTTTTTTTGTTTACCTTTTGTCTCATTCTATAATGAATATGGTATAGTTCTTACTATTCGAATTCATAATACTTTTTATAGTATTTGGCGACACATTTAACACAAATGGTAGTTGCTCCTACTTGTCATGGATACAATTATTGGTCAAAGAAACATTTATCTAAAGACAAATGTTGGTTTGGGTTCAGCATTTCATCTTTGTGTGTGTTTTTTAGATACCTATTTATATTCAGAATTTTAGGGTTTCTACATTTGCAACTACATATTGCTGGACGCTACAGACACTTAGGCTAATATGGTAGTTAAAATTGTTGAAATTGATATGTTTTATGTTTTTTCCGTCTATTAGAGAAGAAAATAAATCTTATATTAAAAAGGATTTGTCAAATTTATTACAAAATTACGTAGATATGAGCTTGGCAATATTTGAAGTAGAAGTGACAAATTATCGCCATCTCTTTTATTCACGCGTGATTCTTTTGTATTAGTGACATTGTTAACACATAGCTGTGGTTCTTTTCAATTTATAACTTCCAAGCCCTATAACATAGTATTATTTCAAGATATGTATTTTAAGTTTCCAGTGTATTATTTAATTATCTAGATACTTCAAAAAATAGTCTAATACCTTGTTCATGTATTTTCAGCGGTGTCAATATTCAGTGAGTGGTGTACTTGGTGCGTAGGCGCCATGGAAAGCGACGTAGTCGCTGCGCGTGCGCAACTTGACGAGGTATTACGCAGAACGGGCGCTGACCCGTTATCTGGCAAGCTGTTTTGGGACGCTAGGCTTGAGTTAGAGAAAGCACAGCTTGGAAATATGAGGTAAATAGTGTTATCGTTGATAATAAAAGATCATTAACTTCACGGTTCCTAATAAAAAAATGTTACGATTTTTTTTCGCATGACATATTATATAGATTAAAACTTTCATAAAATGTATATTGTATTTTCATACAACACACTAATACACACACGTCAACTAATATAAACAAACAGTTCTAGCGAAAAATTAAGTTATTTTAGTGAATAAATCAAATCAACAAGTAAGATTTTGTTGTATCTAAAACGTTCGTAGCTGTCATTACTCAGTATAGGGTGATAACCGGGCGCTTAGGCGGAGCAGCGAAAAACACGTGCACGTGCAGAGCGACGGCAACGCGCCGCATTGATTGCGTAGCTGCGATAAAAGATATGCTAGAAATTAATATTAAGTCATGAATAAAAAATATTGTAAAACTGATAGAATCAATGCGATGCTACTTTTGATACTAAAGAACCTATTTTCAGCTTTCGCATTCTATATACCACCGAGCCTTGTATATTTGTATATACCAAACATTTTCATTTGTTCAAATAACTAAGTACTAATAACTAAGAGGGGCAGCCAAAAAGTTCACAGAATGGAGGGAATAGAAAGGAGTAGGGGAGCTCATATCCACAATACCAGATGAGTGACTCATAATTAGTATATATACCAAGTTTCAGCCACATTGTGTCATTAACCTCTGAGGTATCGTCTTTTTGACCGCCCCTCGTATGTTTATAAATATATTTCCCAGTGAAGAGAGTCCAGAATACAAGGCACAACGCGAGCGCGTACTGTGGTGCTTGGAGGAGATAGTATCGCGCCCTTTGCTGCGTAGCGGGAACGCCTTGTCTGACCTAGAGGAACTCGTTCTTTCATTGCGCGACCAGGAGTACTTTGATAAGGTATATAATATGCCATATACGTAGATTTAGAATTATTTTCTAATTGCAAACATTAACAAGGAAAAGTCTGAAGTAACTTTAAAATGGATGTTTCATTTAGTAGCAGATGTTTAAATATATGTATTACGAAATGACTAGATGGGTCATAAATCCCTCTTGCACGAGACAGGAGGCATCGGAGGATGAGTGCATGTGCATGCATCTGTGCATGAGGAGGCCCTAGTCCAGCAGTGGTTATTAAAATGGCTGGTTGCAATAAAATTAATTTGTCAATTAATGAGATGAATGTTCTTTCATTAATTTCAGATTAAAAAAAAACATGAGGTAGCCATGGAGTTTTTAGAGAAAATAACTCCGTATGAGGACAAACTACTAACAATGGAGTAAGTAAAGCATTGATTTGCCGAATGTTTGCATGATTACAAACTTTTTGCATTCATTTCAACAAGTTATCATGGTGACTAAACTTCATATTAAATGCCCTAACTTATCGATTTGAGAATACGTACTAGATATGTCTAGAATACGTACTAGATATAGAGTAGAGATTGTACTAGATACAAGCACTCTAGGACAGGCACGTTAGAATCTAATATTGTTCTACGTTTAGTAGCTCTGAATTTTTTTAATTAATGTTTTGAAAATGGAACGTTCATATTACGTAGTACTTAAATTTTAAATTTGACTTCTTAAGAGGCCTCCGGAGGATGAGTTGCCCATACAAACGCAATACCAAAATAATTTATAATTAGTACATATTTCCACCATATTATGATATTATTCGGATTCGAATAACATTTATCTAGGTTCCTGCCTCTTTTTTGATTCAAAATACTTACCTAAAACGAAATGTAAGCGAGTTGCATTTTGCATGTTTTTACGGCGTAAATGACATGTTTTCTACTTATTTGTTTCGTATTAAAAACATTAATATTTATCAAATGGTTCAAGCTATAACATAGCATATATTGTCAAATTAGGGATTACCAAATAAAAATTTAAATAATATTAAATTCATTCATCATTCTTGGTATTACGGAACACGTCCAAATTTATAACAAATTCTGAACGACTGTAGTGCTATCGCGTCAAGCACGGGGCCTGAGCGGTCAGTCAAACAGAGATAGCAATTCTATGCCGATTTTTGCACTCGCTTCGAATTGTAGTTGTGAGCTTCGTACGCCGGCCTCTTAATGAACCCCTACTCATCTGTTTCAGCCCCCTAGAAGTAGCCTACCAGGTTTCTTTGATAAGATTGTATGATGTGTCATCTAGTTTATTCCCATATCCATGCCCTAACTGGATGAATAGGTTTGATCAACAAAGAATTTGCGGTTGTTGCCACCTAGCCATTGAATGAGTTGATAATGAACTACAAAATGTTTGTATTGGTTTCAACACTCGATTGGCCAGTACATCTAAGTCTATTTTAGTAACCTTTTCTAGTGTGTATCCTTTTACAGGTTACAAATAATGTTGTTTTACTCAAAAACTAAATACATAACTCACTGTAATACCATCTTTTGTAGTGTTCATTCTTTTACAAGTTACGGCCTATGTTTTACTAGCTTTTACTCGTGACTTTGTTCGCATGGTTTACATGAATAGTAAGTAGCCTATGTGTTAATCCCCATTACGATCTACCTGTTTGCTAATTTTTCAACTAAATCGTTTTAGTAATTTCGACGTGATTGAGTAAGGAAAATCAACTTTCGCATTTATATATTAGTGGGATAACTTATTCAACAAGTAAATGAAACAAACCATTATAAAAACATTTTAATTTTATTTGATTTAATTAATTTATATAGGCACGGCAACGTTATACAGACAACATGACATAATATACAATTAAGATAAGACTGAAGTCCGGTATGTATCCCAATTATACCTAGTCTAGCCATAAATACCGTTACAATGAAGAAAAAAATTACATTTGAATTTGGAATCTGACATTCTCACGTGAAAAATAAATGATTTTTCTTATTTTGGCGCCAATCATTATTAAATATTGTACTAATATTAAAATGGAGCGGGGTTATAACGAACATAAAGTGGGTATGGAGCCAAATACAATTTTTAAAACTCTCCATCCGTCTGGTATTAACCGAATGTTAGTCCTCTGAAAACAGAAAAAGGTCTGGTCGTCCACGCACTATTCATACTAAACAGACGATTAAAGCTGTTAATTATTTAGGCTATATTGGGACACAAAAAAGAATAGAATAGAAATAGAAAATATCAAAAAAAAATAATATCAAGAATTTAAAATTAGAATTTAGAATTTTAATAGTGTAGATAAATTCAAAAAGACTAAAGAAAATACAAATAAAGTGGAGCTACAGATTTTTAAACTGATGTTTGTTAATTAACTTAGGTATATTTGAATTTCAGGAATATTCAGGATATTGTTTCATGAAACTATTGTAGGTATCACACATACGAGTTAAGGGAGCATTATTTTTTTAAGTTCACGAGGAAATTTGGTAGATATTATCTTGAAAGTAAAGGATGCTATCATTCATGACTGAAAGATTGTTGATTTTCGTCTCTTTAAATATGTAGAAAAATATAGTAAACCTTATTTTTTTTTAGGAATCCAGAGGAGAAGTGCAAAGTGTACCAAGAATACATAGATGTAGTGAAGGCACTGTCAGAACTTGACAAATATGCTGAGTGCGATTGTAGCGGAATATTGAAGGTAAGACATACATTTTCATGTAATTGCCCCTTTAGGGTCGGCGGAGACCTAGCGAAGCGCAGAGGTCCGTTTTAACGCGCGCGAAGAGTGGTAGGAGCGTTGTTGAATTTTTGACCTTGTTCCAATGTCGACAAAATTGATTGTTATTTGTCAATGATAACTTATACTTGTATCAGTCAACCTATAACGTCCCACTGCAGGGTACAGGCCTCCTAGTAAATCACTTGGGCATTTCGTATCATAATTCATCACGTGGGCCCAGTGTGGATTTGTGCGGGGATACACAAACTGCAACTTTTTTTTTTTATTTCTCGAGCATGCCAGTTTCCTCACAGTGTTTTCCCCCACCGCCGAGCTATTGGCAATGTTTTTTAAAATCTGTATTTAAGTAGAAATTCAGTGGTATGGGCTGAGGATTTGAACTCACGTACATACGAATGTGAATAAAGTATAGATGCCCTTGGGCTATCAGCGCTCTAGTAATTAGTATAAAATTATAAAGGCCTTTCTCACCACCTTCTGATGAGGTATCAAGAGATTGTGAGAAAGGCCTTAAGAGCCTTACTTACAACCTACTGATAAATTATCTGTTAACAATCTAATAGATAAATTATCTGCCAATTAAATCTAGCTGATATTGACTTTCTAATAAATTATAAATTATCAGAAGTTGGTGAGAATGACCCAAAAAGATTTATTTCGTCAGGTATTATACGACCGTGCATCATCCGAATGTCAATCTACGGAAGCTTCGCAATTCCTCCTAGTTGAGTACGCTCGATTCGCGCACCGCACCGGCTCTCGCGCTACATATTGGCGAGTGTTGCAAGCTTGCGCGCGCCGCTCTCTACACTCGCATACATTCTGGTCCATGCAGATGCATCAGGCGGAGCACGAGGGGAAGACCTTGGATGAGGTACTGTTATAATTTTATCAGGTAATATACGATCGTGCAGCATCCGAATGCCAATCTACGGAAGCGGTACTACTAGTTCCTACTAGTGGAGTACGCTCGGTTCGCGCACCGCACCGGGCCTCGCGCTGTGTACTGGCGTGTGATACTCGTACAAGATTGCGCTCGCCGCTGCCTACACTCGCATACATTCTGGCCCATGCAGATGTACCAAGCTGAGTACGAGGGAATGGTTTGGTCAAGGTACACTTATAATTTATAACTGATATAATTTTATACCTGCTGTTTTTATTTTTTTATTTCTAGTGTTAATACTTGACATTTTATAATTGGATATTCATATCACAAAACCGAATGTCGATTTGTCTACGATGTAGTTAAAAATTTTTGATTCTACATTAATTTTGTGTATATAGTTTATAATAGTTAAGGTACCTACATCGTGTATAATATAATCTATATAAATAAAAATTAAAAAGCTGTTCGTTGGTAAGCGCATCACTTGAGAACGGCTTGACCGATATGGCTATTTAAAAAAAAAATGTTCGTATTAATTCGAATAAGGTTTTTAGGGAACGAAAAATTGGAAAAGTTGCCCGGAAAATTGGAAAATTCGGGAAAAACTGAAAGTGCTTTTATCTATAGGATCTTTGTATGAACTTATTGAAATTTGGACAGTACAACGTGTGTCGGCTCAGCTAGTAACTAGTATAATACTGTGCAATAGCACCATCCGATCTCTTCTCGTGGGTGGCATAAGAGACGACTGAGGGATAACTTCCACAAGCCCTAAGGAACCTTAAAGACAATCTAAACACTACTTCTACAAGAGTGTACTCGTCAACCGGCCGCCTGCCGATAGGGTGACGTTTTTAGTTGGTACATGCGCAAGAGGAGACCCGAGTTCAGTTACTGATGTCATTATTTTAAGCGCTCTATCTTGTGGCATCTCGTTCGTTATTACTGGGTTTTTTTTAATTGCAGGTGAAGGCGATATTCGAGCGCGCGCTGTCGAAAGGCATGGAGGCGTACAAGCAAGAGGAGGCGTTGTGGCTGAGTTACGTGGAGTTCATACGGCGGCACACGGACTTTGCGTCGGCGAGCGACGTCGAGCGGCTACGACGCACCTTCAGGCTCGCTTGGGATTCACTTGCTGTAAGTTTCTTTTATGGAAAAAGATGGCAGGCGAGCATACAATTCACCTGATGGTATGTAGATACACTGTCGCCCGGCGACATCCACCATACATGCCGACATCAGTCCAGAATGACAAACGTTGGCATACCTTTGGAGATTTAGTAGTGGATTTGGAGGAAAGATTGGGAAAATTGGGATAGATAGGATGAGATGAGAATTGGCTTTGGCATCTCTCATTGACCACCGAAACATGTACGTACATTAGGGAAATAGGATAAACTGGGAAATGCAGTAAGTTCACTTCACAGTAGGCTTCTGTAAAATGTATTAACTATTTTTATTAGTTTTTAGTATTTTTAACTTCCCATTAGCTCAATTTGTATTACCTGCAGACATTTAGATATTTCGATGAGAAATTCAAGGGACTCCCGATTCTCCTCCCTACGAAACCACTTGAAAAATTCAAATAATTTGTAAGTTTATATCTGCTTCAAATTATGTTTTTGACAAAAAGGGCTCAAACGTACAATGAAAGGTGTAAAATATGATTTCAGTTTTGAAATAATTCTTTTATAGTGTCATCCGAAACGTGCAACAAATTTCGCATAATGTAACAATCCGTTTCTTTCTGTGTCCCGAAAATAGAAAAAATGCATGATAATAAGATTGTCAAAGAGCGATTTTCGCACATTTTGGAACACAATCTTATTTGACAAACACTCGTGTAAACATTCAAACATATTTGTTAAATTGTTAAAGTTGCACTCATCAAATTGTTTGTCAAACACGTCAGGCAGTCTTATCAGTCTTACACTATCAAATACGTAAAATTTGTCAAATTATTTGACCATTTACACGACCCTTTACACTTAATATGTAGATAAATAAGTGTAAAAAACGCGGAAATGTTAACAGTTATATGACTTTGCATTGCAGGCTTGGGGCGACCAGGCGAATGACTGTGAAATACCCCTGTTCTGGGCTCGGATAGAGTACAAGCGGCTTAACGACCCCAAACAGGGCAAGGAGATCATCGAGGAAATATTTAGTGAGTGAATGGTCCGCGCTACTGTGTTAATTACGTCAATAATACGGTAGCACCATTACATCCACGCCTGAATAACAGATATAGAAATTTAATAGTAATAGGGGAGCTATCGCTATGTCACTGATCCGTAGATGTAATGGCACTATGGTGTTAGTGACTCCATTAACACAGTGGCGCAGTCCTTTTCTAAGTTTTATTTTTTAACCGTATAAACACAAACTCGGTAATTTTTCGAGATATTTTGATTTAATGGATTGATTTCTATTGTCATCAGCTATTTAATTATCGTCACCGTAATCAACTCCTTTGTCGTCTACCGCTGCACACGAGCCTCGTGCACATTGTCTCGTGAATGAGGGATGTATATATGGCATTAAAACGTCAAGCTGTCGGCTGGCGGCGCGTTGCCGGCTCCACACTTTCAGAGGTTGTGTAGTTTCTCAGGGCTTGTAATGGCTTTGTTATCCCTTAGTCGCCTTTTACACCCACGAGAAGAGATGGGGTGGTATTCTAAAACCGTCCACTAAGCACTGTACGACCTTTTAATTACATGTATATTTATTTTAAAATATATTTTTTTTCAGAATACGGTGATAACAAAACACTGTCAAAGTATTGGGAAGCGTTCATACAATTAGAATCGTCCCGATCGCCGCCACCTTCAGAAAATAAGTTGCGCGATTTATATCGGCGCGCTTTAAAGTTCGTCAGCGACTATCCACCAGGCGTCGCGCGACTGTGGACCGACTACGAACGCGACTATGGAACGGTGGACACGATGCGCGAGTGCACACAGCTGTGTGAAGTATGTATACACTATATATGGTTAAATAAAAATACCTGAACCCTTTCCTTCGTTAAAACTAACAACTTACGACTTAAATTAAGACTTCAGCATTTTTTTCACACTTACTCGCACCATGGACACTCATACCGATTTATATAGATTATACATGGGTTACAACACAAATTTTTATTTCAACTTCTCAAATTACTCTCCATTAGTTTCTATATAGCGATTCATTCGTCTCAACCAAAATTTAAAGCACTGGCGATAGCTCTTCTTTAGCGAGTCCTCAACAGCTGCCATAAAAGCATTCCGAGCGTCCTCAGGATTGTCGAAAAGAATGCCACGGAGTCCAAACTTCACTCTTGGGAAGAGAAAGAAGTCGCATCTAAATCAGGGTTATAAGGAGAGTGGCTTACTTCTTGGATTTCCGTGATCTTCAAAAACTCTTGGGTAAGTTTTGCTTTGTGAGATGATGCATTGTCTTGATGCAAGAAAAACCCCTTCAAACTTATTTCAACCCCCTTCAACCCCCCTCGAAATTCGAATACTGTTGGTGAACACACTTCACTGTACAATTGGGCATTAACAGTTTTTTGAGAGTCTAAAGAAATTGTCGCTGAATGTCCACCCGCAGAGAAGAATGTTGCTACCATTTTTTTTGCCCACACTGCGCCCACGTTTGACCTTCGTGGGAGGCTCTTCGTCGGGAAATACCCAAACCGTTGATTTCCGCTTAGTTAGTGGGTCATACTGATAGATCCAACTCTCATCTTCAGTAATAATCTATACTAATATAATAAAGAGTTAAATTGTGTGTTTGTTTGTGGGTATGTTGGAGGTAATCTCTGAACTACTGAACCTATTTCAAAAATTCTTTACAAATAAGAAGCTACATTATCCGTGTCTAATATAGGCTATATTTTATTTTGAAATTTTGAAAAAAAAAAATACCGAAGCGAAGCGAGGGCGGTTCGCTAGTATTAAATATATTCCGTCCCTCTCCATTTTCGAATTTTACAATCATTTTCTTGCACCATGTCACGCGAGTTTGTTGTTGTTCAGCAGTCTGTGAATGAGGAACCAAACGCGAACAAAGCTTCTTGACTTGAAGGTGTTGGTGTTAAATTTCATGAATGACCATCAATGAAATCATAAGTCTCCTCTATCTGTTTGTAAGCAGTTTTTCGGTTTTCATGAACATTTTCTTTACCGCCTCGATGTTTTCATTCGTTACAGAAGTCGCAGGACGGCCACGTCTCTCATCATCTTTCAAGGAAGATTTTCCTTATTTAAATTGAGAAAACCATCTGGAAATTGTTGCACGGCACCGTGCGAGGTCCCCATAAGCTGATACTAATCTATATTTACACTCACTTTCATTTATAAGAAAGAAAAAGAAAAGTAACAAAGAAAAACGTGCGATATGCAATAAAAAGTAAACAACATTTTATTTTTTTTGTTTTGATTAAATGCCTTTCGGAATTCGAATTTCGATGTTAAAAACGGTACAGCTGAAATGAGTTCTCTCTTTGAAATTTGAGTATCTTAATATTTTGCTAATCACCCTGTTTATTATTGGATAGCTGGGTAATGGACTCTTAATCTACACGTATAATAAAATTGTAACATAGCCATATCTGTATATTTTTTTTTTTTTCAAAAAAGTTCTTGCCATATAATGTACAAGTGATACAGAGCCCAAAACAGCAATTTTTGGAATTGTTTACTGTCTATTTCTCTGTCTGTCTGTTTGAACGCGCATCACGCAAAAACTACTGGACGGACTTTGATTAAACTTGCTATAGCTTATGTGCCGGTTTAACATTGACGGGTTTATTTATGGGTTATGGTACTTTTTATCCAGATCCAATATAAAGTGCCCACGGGAATCACTCACTAAAAAGTTCACGCCACGCGAATGAAGTCACGGACATTACTAATGGAAAATATGGTACTTGGAATTTCCTGAAAATGATGTGCTTTTGCCCCTAGTTCTTCTAATTTGTATCCGTAGCCCCATTGGCCCAAGCCGCGCTTGACTATTCAAAAGGATCTCTATCGTATATTACGATCCTTTTCAAATGTTTAATATATTTTTACGGATCTGTATTATGTAAAAAATTATGTAATTATATAATTTGTAAGTCTAATACCTTATTGATTGTTTTTTGCAATAGTTAATCCATGAATAAATATACTCCATATTTAAAAAAAAATATTAGTATTTTTTTTTTAAATCAATAATTTAAAATTCATTTAAATTATTAAAAAAACGTTAAAAATTGTCTAAAAAAGTAAAATATTTAAAATGAATAAATTAAGGGTTTCTCTCACCACCCGCTGATAAGGTATCACATCTCACTAAGGCGGGTTAGCCTTGTTTGTAATGGTGCACCATAAATATACGTGCACTTCGTGTGCGTGGAACGCCAGTAGCGTTAGCAAACTAAGCTTAAAAATATTATCACAGGGTTAGTGTTTCTGTATATTTATTAAGATAAGTGTGTATTTTATTATTTATATACATTTGTATATTATGCTTAAATAAGGTCCTACAAAATAGTGTGAAATATTTTAATATGTCATTATGTACACTAAAATTACTATATCTAACTAAAAAATAAAATGTTGACAGTTATTTAATCACCAGCTCCTGTTACCTTGTGAGAAGGTGGCGAGAAAGGCCCTAAAATTCAAATCGTGTATAACAAAACTCCAATCTGGCTTAGAATACAGCAACAAGACACAGGGCCTTACGTTGAGTTTTTGTAAGCACATAAATATGTAGTCTCTAATGTAATTTTAAAATAAAATAATTTCAGACAAAAATTAAAGAATGGCGCGATAACTATCAAGCCATGAAAGAGAAGATGACCGGGCAAAAAGGCAAGCAGCAAAACAAAAAGTCAAAAATTGAAGACAAGAAAAAGAAAAAAGATGATAAACCAATAGGTAAAGGAAAGAGGAAATCAGACGAAAATGTGGCGGAGGGTAAAGTTAAGAGGAAAAAGGAGGCAGATATGGAAGTTGATGTGACGGAAAAGGAGGGCAGTAGCGGCACTAAAAGGTCTCGTGAAGATGATGATAGTGACAGTAAGTAAACAGATTTTTTAAAAATGGTATTTTTGATTGTTTTTAAAATATAGTTTCATAGGTTTAATAAACATAAACCTATTTAATATTTATATATTTATATATATAAAAGAGGATGTTGGTATATCTGATGTTAATAGAGACTTCGACACCGTTTGACCGATCACCAGGAAAGTTGGCCCATTTATGTATCTTTTCATGGAGAAGGTTTTTATGCTATCGACTTTGTTGTAACTCATGAAACCGATCGCCATGAAAATTGGTATACATAGGTATTTGAGCACGGAGAATATTTTTGAGCTATCGACTTTGTTGTAACTCCCCACTGGATGGCGCTTCAGTACATCAACTTTTATGGCAGGACAAAGTCTGCCGGGTTTTGCTAGTACAATATATAATAACATAATTTTCTTATTACACTATCTACCTCTATTTCGTCTATAGACTTGTCCTTACCACCCAAAGGTTGCATGGAAGAAATCGCTGTAGCCATAAGGCCGTCGGTTGTACTTCTAATTACTTGTACTTTGTATTTTTCTGTATGTTTTTGGTGTACAATAAAGTATACAGCCTGTATCTAAACCTCGTGATTACAAGTCGAGGTGTATGTTGTACTGCCGTCCACTAATAAGGGATATCTTTCGAGTTTTGAGATATTGACAAAGAATATGGGAATTGATTTCTCTAGGAAATGTGAACAGATACGAAAAAGTTTTTAACACTGGTTAAAGACACAATTACAAGACACACCGATAAAGAATTTTCAACTTTATTACATTGTGTAAACAATCCAAAATTAACATTTTGTCACTTAGCCGCCTTTTAGTTAACGGACGGTAGTACAGTGGACAAGGGCGTAGCCAGGATTTTATCCAGGTTGGGGCAAGGGCCAAAGTAAACAAATGTATCCAGGGTTTTCTTATAGACATGGTATAATGCAGAAAGTCTATTATTTATTCTTTCCTATATCAGGGTAGGGTATACGCCCCACCCTACCCCGCCGTGACTACGCTCATGACAGTGGATGTTACAAGAGGGGGTGTATGTTTCAGGCGCGAAGAGCAAGCGCCAACGAACCGAAAACACATCGAGCGCGGGCCGCGAGGCGTGCACGCTTTTCGTCAGCAATCTGGAATTCAAGTATGTTTCATACTTTAATCAGCACTAGCTGGTGCCCGCGACTTCGTTGGCGTGAAATTTACAGTGATTCCCGTGGTGATGGATCTGAATAAAAAGTGCCCTAAATGTTAACCTGACACAACCTGTAATCATACCAAGTTTCAATAAAATCCGTTCAGTGCTTTTTGATTTTTGAGTCCAGTCTCTTTTACAGTTCAATTATTATGCATCTCTTTCATAAAGAGACGGCATGATTTAGGTTTTGGAACGCAGCATTAAAATATACCGTGGCAAATGAAATGTGACAGAAAATTTTCAAATCTTAGTTTGTTAAAACCAAATAGCCTTGACAAAGTAAACTCAGTATTTTATAATTTCTAAAATTATTTAACTGATCTAACTTAACTATAACGAAATGAATAACAGAACGAACAAATAAATAACTTAACGAATAACAGCATGAATCACAATAATGTACAATGCAATTGCTACCAGCCCTTTCAGTATCCCCTGCTGGACATGGGCCTCCTCATGCACACATCTTATGCACGAGGGATGTATGGCCTTAAAACGGCATGCTGGCCAAGCGGGTTGGCGAGTCCACTGTTTTAGAGGTGGTATAGTTCCTCAGGTGTGGGTAGCCGGTTTGTTATCCCTTAGTCGCCCTTTACAACAGCCACGTGAAGAGATGGGGTGATGCTGTACTATAACCGGCCGACACCATGCAGCACAGTAACGTAAAATGATATTTTATTTTTGTCAGAGTGAACGAGCAAAGTCTCCGCGAGAAATTATCAGAATACGGCGAAATCACGTCGCTGCGCGTGAAAGCGGGCGTGAAGGCTTTCGGCGGTTCCATCTGCTACTGCCAGTACACGACGCCGGTAAATATTTACCGTACCCTCATTACTGTTTTATTTACCGTACCCCTCATTACTGTTTTATTTACCGTACCCCTCATTACTGTTTTATTTACCGTACCCCTCATTACTGTTTTATTTACCGTACCCCTCATTACTGTTTTATTTACCGTACCCCTCATTACTGTTTTATTTACCGTACCCCTCATTACTGTTTTATTTACCGTACCCCTCATTACTGTTTTATTTACCGTACCCCTCATTACTGTTTTATTTAAGTACCTTCATTGGAGTTTGTTCAGAACGAGATCCGTCGTGGTGGTTTTGTAAACTAACATTTAGATTTTTACATGGTAACCCAACCTAACCATCTGTCAGTTTTCTTTGATCAGCCAATGGTTACCTTTGATTTTTACTTAAAAAATATGTGAGCTCCCTTTGCGTCCCGCCGTAGAAGTTGTTTTGATTTGTCAACCCTATTTTTCTTTACATTATCAGGTACGAAATAAGCAGTACGTCTTTTGTAAGCAGCAAGTCCTAAATCATCTTTTAAAATACGTGACATAGTTCTGGGTGCTATATACATCTCTGCATAACATCTCTTGCCTCCGGATGGGATTTCTTCAGATTCTCTCATTCACAGCTTTAATCGTCTGTTTAGTATGAATAATGTCCACGAATGAAGTATGTCCACGCGGACGGCCAGACCTTTTTCTGTTTTCAGAGGACTAACATTCGGTTAATACCAGACGGATGGAGAGTTTTAAAAATTGTATTTGGCTCCATACCCACTTTATGTTCGTTATCACCTCGCTCCATTTTAATATTAGTATGTACAATATTTAATAATGATTGGCGCCAAAATAAGAAAAATCATTTATTTTTCACTTGAGAATGTCAGATTCCGAATTCAAATGCATTTTTTCATTATTGTAATAGTAAATCGTATATATTGACTATATTATTATTAGTTATGACTATATTATTATTATTAGCCAGACTTTATTGTTAAGATTTGTGTAAATAGTGTAGAATTTTATTGTTGAAGTAATTAGGAACTTTACATACGTAAAATACGTGTTGTGTCGCGACTCGCGAGAAATGTCCAAATCAAACACACATTCATTGAATAAGTTATACTGACTACACATTCTGTACGTATATACTGGGTATAGAATGTTTTATACCCATATTAAGGTGTTGATTGAAATTGCGACAGTTCGCGACTAAATCATTCGTATATTTTAGGAATAAAATGGGTGGTAGATATATAAAAGTATTGACACCTTTTTGCATGTTACTTTCAACTTACTTTTATAGACTGTTACTTTTTATAGACTAGTGGGCGGACGAGCAAGCGGTCCCACGTGATGGTAAGTGTTACCGCCGCCCATGGACACCTGCAACACCGGGGGGTATGCGGGTGCGCCACCGACCAATATATATTTAAATATTATTATTAGTTGCAATATATATTAAAAATATATGGACATCGTATATAGTTTGACAACGTTCGTATAACGTTCGGGGGGGTTATCATTCTGAACTTATATGCCTTATTAACTATACTTATTAACTGCCAAGTTATCGTGGACATCCATGTGTGATAGTATTCACTCACCACCAAGTCGACTTTCAGTTTGTCTGCCGCCTACTTTCTATACGAAAGGAAAATAAATAACGTGACACGGTGAGCACTAGCACTAGTCACGTCGTCACGTGAGCCGTCTGCCATATTTTCTGTTGGAAGAAAAACGTTAATTTTATATGTTGACATTATGTAAAATTTGTACCATTTACCTTTATTTGGTATTTTCTCCTTACCACCCAAAGGTTGCCTGAAAGAGATCACTTTGGCGATAAGGCCGCGTTATTTAAGTTGTCATGTTGCAATCATGTGTTGGTGTACAATAAAGAGTTTAACTATCTAATTTTATTTGTAGGAATCAGTAGAAGAGGCTCTCAAACACGATCGTATGGCTCTTGAAGGGCGGCCGATGTTTTTCTCCCACTACAGCGCTGGCAAAGCCAAGCCGACCTTTAAATACTCCACTACTGCGGAGAAGAACAAGTTATTCGTGAAGAACTTGTCGTTTTCACACTGCACGCAGGAGGCGCTCAGGGACGTGTTCGACAAGCATGGCAAGTTGAAGGACATACGGATTGTTACTCACAAGTAAGTGTGCAATGCAACCAACCCCTTCAGTTTCCACTGCGGGCCTCTTCATGCACATTGTCTTGCGCTTAAGGGATGTATCGCCTTAAAATGCCACGCTGGCCAAGCGAGTTGGCCAGTCCACTCTTTAGAGGTGGAGGTTCTTCAACGCTCGTGGTAGCGACTTTTTTCCTTTAGTCCCCTTTTCCGACACTCACGGGAAGAGATGAGGTGGTACTATTCCGACACCACACGGCACACAAGTGTAAATTTAATTAAAAAATGTTTGCACCCTGTTAACACTGAATTTCTTACTATAAAGTAACAACTTTTGTTCGGCGACTTTTTTTTAAATTTGATATTTCCCCCAAAAAAGGATTTTTTTAAATGAAGTTCCGGACTTTTTGCTCAGTTACTACTTACTATACGCTACTACGAATTGCAACGCTGTGCACTCCATTCATAAGCAGCAGCTAATCGAACCGCTGCTGTTAGATATCTACATCTATGTAAATCAGTGGCGAATGTACGTACGCGGTGCGAGTGAGTGATAAGTGTTAAATTTTAAAAAGTCATAGAAATAAAGTTTTGTTTTCACGAAAGAATTTCAGTGAATTTCAGTATAATTTTCGCTTCCAAGTGAGTGCATAGATATGTGTTGTAGGGATGTAATTATTGTGAAAAACTAATTGTAACCGGTTACTTTTCTCACATTGACAGTGCACAGTGATGCGAACTGTCCCTGTTGGGTCAAGTCGCTTTTAACTGGTCAGTGTTGCTACTATGTGATTTTTCCTTTTCATATATGTATTATATGCTTTTTTATATGGTATACCTACATATGGCAATGGTGCAATTAGCACATTTTGTCAATGTCAAATTTTCTTCGTAATTAAAGTCAAAACAATTTAACGCACATTTTGTTAATGTCCAGTCACGTGTAAATACGTCAGGAGTCGCTCAGTAAAGTGATAGTAGGTTCACCGAGAATACACTTGGTTTCCTTGGAAGCACACGAAAAAGCAGTCTAATACTTTTATTTAATTATCACACATATTATGCACAAACACAGCCACCAGAACCACAGTTATTTGATTAATTTTTTATAATAGTTTGTTTGATTAATTTTCACATTAATCCAACAAAATCTCAACCATCACTTGTCGAGTTCCCGCCAAAAACTCATTATTGTATGTTTTCAGAGACGGCAAGCCTAAAGGTCTGGCGTACATAGAGTATGAAGACGAAGCGTCGGCAGCTCGAGCACTGGAAAAGACGAACGCGCAGAAAGTGGGCGACCGCAATATTGAAGTGGCGCTGAGCGCGCCGCCGCCGAGGGACATACTTGGGCAGACTCTTGGGCAGCCCAAGAGAGACGCCACCGGGGGCATGTGAGTAGCTGTGCTCTTTACAGATCCACACCATCGCACACTACTGCTGCCGTAAAAAAAAGCCAATTTTAATAATAGAGCTGCACCGGAGAATGTCATTGTTTCGTACATGTCTCAGAAAGAACTCATTGGACATACAGATAGGTAGAGAAAATAATTTGGGGGCAGAGTAGATGCGCACCAGAAAGAATGTCTACAGTATGGCGCGCTCCTCCCGCGACTCTCTCCGTATAACCATAGGGTTGGTAGGATTATGGGTGGAGGAAGGGGAAAAAAGTTTCTCTACAGATTCTATAAGATTTTTATCTATGGAGGGGTCAGAGTCAAAGCTGTTGTAATTCTGCAACCGCTGGGCTCGCCCGAATGGCCGAGTTACCCCGATTTCATAGAACACTGCCGCCAAATGTACGTATGTACTATGTACGCCACTGGCAATCCAACTCAGTGCAAGGTCTTGGTCATCATTCGTAGTGGGTGAAGAAAAGCACGTGATCAAGTGTAATGGTAGCCCTTGGGGAGAGACATATGTATATTCAACAGTGGAAAGATACGTTGCTACGTTACTTTTAGTAATTAAAATTTAAAAGAAATAAGGGGAAAATGAAGTATTGCATACCCCACCATATTGCTTTCCCACTGGATGGATGGGATTGAATACATTGCAATTATATTGCATACCCCTTGGTATGGACTCTGGCAACTTTCTGAAACTCGTCAGCACGTTTCACTACAGTTATATGAGAGTGGGGTAACTTGTCTAATGTATCCAGTCGACTGTGAGATCCCTCACCTCTAATAACTTTTAGAGATTTATTTATTTAATATAAAACAAACAATTTAATATAAGAGATCCGTAATAATTTTCAGGAGGCGGACTCAACTCAGCAGCTTCATCCCGAGTGTCCTTCAAAAGGCTTCAACAAGCGGCACCTCAAACGGTAACCATAGCAGTGGCGACGAGAGGCGACCGCTCTCCAACAGCGACTTCAGGAGCATGCTGCTTAAGAAGTAAATTTTATTGTTAAAACTAGATGAATATGTTTTTAAGCCAAGAAGAGGAAGTATATGCTGTAAAAATAATGAAGCGCAAATATTATAGAATTCTAACTTATTTTTGATTCGAGTCATTTTTTAGATATTTCAATCAAATGCGGCATAGAAAAATCTTATTCGCAAAACGTTACGAAGACACTATTTTCAGAAAGTCTCATTCGCAGAAAATCCCATTAGCAGGGAGTCTCATATGAGATAATGGCTTATTCCTTTGTTCTGGCCATTATCACGTACGAGTGAATCCGACAATATACTGATGGGGCTTTCTGCAAATGGGACATTCGGCGATTTCTGAGAATTTGCATCTGCGTGATGTGATGTTTTGCGAATGGAACTTTCTGCGCAGCATCCCTTTAATCGAGTTTGATGTTCATCGATCCATTCTAAAGCCATCGAAGAATAATACGATTACAAACTTCTTTTTTGTTCGTAAAAGTTATTGTGGCTATTATTAACGTTATCATATTCGCGGGTCTAACTGAATGAACAAATTTGTTTTACAACGTTATATTTGCAGCTGGCGGCACCTACAGTTTGTATTTGTTCGGACGCTGATTGGGCAGTACTACATGTTTTGCTTCAAATGTTTATTAAGTACGCCTCTTATGCGTTTGTCCTATTATTTTCTTTTGCTCTGCAAAAAATAGCTATAGTTTTCTCAAGTTACGAACATCTTGCTTGTAAAACGGCTTTATATAAGAATAAAGTAATACTGGCGTCAGTATATTTAGAGATCTATTATAAAGTACGCAAGATCTATTTTGCCTTTAGGCAAAATTGATGAGTGCTAGTAAGTTGAGAGAACTATATTTTAACTACAGTGAACATTTAATATGTCACGGTTATTTTACTTATGATTAATCAGTTCCCACCTATGGAATGGTAGCTACCATGAGTATTAGGTGTTATATCATAGTCACACCGGTGTGACAAAATGGTGTGAGCACAAGTCCGAAGGGAAATTAGATATAAGCTGAAGAATTAAGGTGGTGAGCTATCGTTGTCTTTGTAAAGACTTTGTTAGTGACGTCATAAAAAGTAGTGCTATCCTTTTCAGACACGTGACTCATTTTTCCAGATATTTTGATTTTGCGGATTGATTTCGTGTCCATATTATATGTTATTTAATTATGTAATTGTCAAAAAAACATACTCTATTGGTTGCACGCCCGCCACTCTGTAAGTGGGAATACTACTCTTTTTTTATTGTAATCAATCGGATTTATTTGTATGAAAAATTCAAAATTAAAACAAAAAAATATGTTCAGACATCTATTATTTTTTTACTGCCAAACCAACAGAATCCAATCGAAGTATGCTTGCTTTAATGCGTTAAAGTGTTGATTATAAAAACATGGTATCTGACTGCCGAGCTATGGTAGAGCTATTATGGTGTGGTAGACAAAGGAGTCAATGTTATGCCTTCAATAAAAAAATGATTAAAAGGTTGTTTGAATGAAAAGAAGTCATTTTTTGTTTTGTAATAATGTACTATTTAAGGCTTAGGTGTATATGTAATTTTTATTAACATCCTGATGTTAGGGATACACTATAAATTATCTGTTTTGTTTCAAAGTTTCATTTTGTGTGTAACTGCGTTTTCAGGGTGCGGTGTTTTCTATTTTATCTTCGACGACCGTACCGTCAACTTTGTAGTATCATTCATTAACATTCATTAATCATATTAATCATTAACATTCATTAATCATATCATTCATTAAGTCACCAAAGACAATCAAAGTAATGTTATTAATAAAGAAAGGGGTAGTAAACATTTGAACATTCTTTTTGATCTTATCTAAACCAACTCACAACCAGCGAAACACACTAAACTACACACGTAATTTCCAGCGAAACATTCACATAATATGTAATCCTACACGCCGTTTACTCGTTCTTTCCTCTTGATCAGATCGTACTGTTCCACTGATTTGACCACATCGCCGTGTTTAGATTGATAGCTCGTCAAGGAATCATTATTCCCTTTGGTCCCATTAATCTGAACAGTAAGAATTTTCTTACCTCGTTGGGCGATCCAAATACAGTTATATATATATATAAGGAATAAGGAAAGAACAGGTTTACTTGCAAACACGTAGGAAAATTAAACTTTTTGTAAAACAGCTCGAATACAAAAGACCGCATCGCGTGAGCGCAGTGTGCCTAATTCCTTTGCTGCAATTTGTTTTCATGGTTAGTTTTAATGATAGATAATTGCGAAATATTTTTACAAGTGATATCGCTAAACAACGTAGAGGACGAATTGAACTATTTGGAAAATTGCATTCGTTAAGTTCGTACGTAAATACGGAACAAAGCAGTAACGAATTGTTTTTTGTGGATAAGAAGTTCTCGCAATCACCCCATCTCTAGTTACTTTAATACGCATGCCAGTTCGCATCGCATAAAACCAGCGTCCATATTGAATATGTATGTCACGTCTAAACATTTAACGTGTATTCTCGTTATACATTATGGCTCTTGTTTGAGTAATTGCAGGTTCAATAGAGATAATTTTCAATTTTTTTTTCTTAGTCAGCAGTGTCACTGGATGATTGATAGAATAAATGATTACTTATTTGTTAAAATTATTGGTATGTTTTATTTCAATGTCTTACCCCTTTTCCTTTGAACTCTTTACAACAGAATATTTAATATATAGGTTGGTTCATTGTTACAATTGTCTTATACAGACAATGTATTGTGTGAGAACTTATACATATAGATACATACAGAGTTCATAAATAAAATACCTGCACGTTTGTAGGGGAAGGGTCCACGTTTTTTTTTTCGGAATGACTAACTCCTTGTGGCCCTAGTGGCCTTTCAAGAGTCACCGGTCGTGATGAAGGGTCCATGTTGCAATCCAACGGTCGCTAGGCGCATTCGATTGGCTTCGGTGCCAACTGAAGATTACCTTGAAATGCTGTCCTGCTTTGTCCTATTCCCCAATGGCATATTTCCCATTCCCACCCTACCCCTTCTCCACTCTAAACTCATTCCTACATCTCCAAAGTAAGCAGCGTATCTGGGGGCGATTCAACGTTTGCCATTCTGGACTGATGTTGGCATATACCACTGATGTCTATGGGCAACGGTATCCATTTACCACCAGGTAGACTATACGCTCGACCGCCACCTTCTTTCTATAAAAGAGAAAAAAAAACATGACTATAAATTGAAATCTGACTTTTTGGAACCACTCACTCGTACCGCGTACGTACACTCCCACCGATTTACATGGCCATAGATAATCTAATAGTCGCCGTTCAATTAGCAGCTGATTACGAACGGAGTGTGCGCCGTTGTCTCCGGGAGACAATCTCCCTAGTAGCGTATAACCATTCCAGCCACTCGAATCTCCCGGCGAGCTCCACCAGTGCAGTCAAATATAATATTTTGACCACTAGGATCCACAATGTGAGGTATCCGTAACCAAATATAATATACAATTTCTAGGCCACTTAACTCCTGTAAAGATGGGATTCAAATCTAACTTCTTGCAATACATTCGAATCCTTCTTTTTGTAAAAAGTTAAATGAAAGAAATTACACATTCACACACGGACAGCATTATATTTGGCATCATTTATGAAAATGTGCATTATATTTTTTTTTATGGACGAAGGCGGCAATCGAGCACTGTACTGGACTGTACCAGCTGATGGTAAGTGGATACTGTCGCCCATAGACATCCGCGATACATGCCAACATTAGTCCAGAATAACAAACGTTGGCACGACCCCGGATGCGCTGGCTACCTTTCGAGTTATAGGAATGGATTTGGAGAAAGGTTTGGGAAAATGGGATAGGATAATACGAGAGGCGTATGAAAAGTAAGGTCTCCAATTTTTTTTCACATAGTAAATGCAATTTATTGTCAATGTATAATACATGGAGGATGGAAAGCTTACATAGTCAGCTATTTTTCTATGTAGTCTCCTTCGCGCTCGATGACTTTCCACATCCGGGAGACGAACTTCTGTATCCCCTCCTCGAACCAGCTTCCCGCCGCCTCCCTTAGGAAGGTGAGAACCGCTTGTTGAACTTCTTCATCGTTCGCGAATTTTCGCCCTCCCAAGTCTTTTTTGAGGGCAGGAAAGAGGTGAAAATCACTGGGGGCGACATCGGGACTGTAAGGCGAGTGATCAATCACCTCCCCATAAAATCGAATAAAAAAATATATATATAATATCGAATAATATTTCTATAAAAAAAAATCGCCATAATTGTGAGCCATTTTTAATTTCTCATTTTTCGTGATATCTATAACCGGAGTTTAGCAAAACAACCCCTCGATATTTCACGTAAAATACGTGAAATATCGAGGGGTTGTTTTGCTAAACTATATCCATAATTTCGTCTATATCCATAATTAAATTATAAAATTACATTTTCTGTCATTCTTCCAATGGATCTTGACAGAAATTACAAACAGTAGTTTTGGAAAGTAATTGAAACTAGCCAGTATAAGAAGCAAGCAATGTTGGTACTCAATTTTATCTTGATGATTGCGAATAGGAACTAAATTATGTCAATTTCTAAGTGTATAAGTATTATTATTATTCATAATTAGTGGATCCTAGTGAAAAAAATAATTATACTTGAATCCCTTGGTGGATCCTAGTGAGCAGATAATTATATTTGAGTGCACTGGTGGCGCTTGCCGGGAGAGTCATGTGGCCAGAATGCGTATAATGTATACATGTTGATGATATTCGAAAAAAAAAATGCATCAAATTTTGGTAGGTAAAATCTTCATTAATCAAGCTAGAAACTTGAATAACCATTGTTTATTTCATTTAATCTTTAATTTCCGAACTATAATGTTATTCGAATATAATGCCGCATCTTGTTAGGGGGACACTAGCCGCCTTGGAAAGCTAGGAGGAGGTTGTGGCCCATTTAGTACCGGCCGAGGATACTTACACATTTACCTCTGATTTCGTACGGGCGCGACTAACTGTTACTCCGATTGACAATCGCTAAGCAGTAATGTATTCCATAATATAATAGCATCAATATAAAGATATTAAAAATAAACAACCGATTAACACAGTTGGTAGTACCCTACCCTACTGTTGGTAGCATCAGTGTCTGCTGTGTAAAAGGTCCCGGATTCGATTCCCTCTAGAACACTAATGTGTTATTTGGGCCGATCTGACTTAGTCACCGTCTTTTTATATCTATGGACCCACGTCAGGGAATCCTAATGCAGGCCATTGACTGAGGCGTTTTGAAAAATATATATATAATATGTACTTGAAAATGAAACGTTTGTATAACAAGAAAATATACTTTTATTTATAAAAATACAATATACATTTTAAAATCACAATAGAGAGTAAATCTTTCACGCTGTGTCTATAATAAATACATCTAAAAATCATTGCACGGCCGAAAAATCACATCCAAACAACGAACTTTAAAATAATAACATTTGTACTTTGACATAATCCAGCTTATACATAGGTATAGGTGGGCGTCCAAGCAAAGAGGATCCAGGTCTGCTTCTCTCCGAAATATGTATTCACATTTTTCTAATGTTGAGTAAAACACATCCATTTCTTGATTTGAATTTTACATTATTCTACATTCACGTACCTACAATTTAATGCCACAAAAATCTTTATATTATGATCTTTCTACCTCGCATATTTTACACAGAAATGTTTATTGAAAATATACTAGCCAACAGTATGCCTAATTGATATATTATTTTTATTTTATTTTCATAATAAATCATCCTCTGTGTAAAAGTCAAGTGGAACTGTGTCTTTTAAATCAAACTTTAATGATTAATTTTCTCGAAATGAGCTTTTTATTTTGAACTTTTTGTTTTCTATGAATAATCTTTATATAACCTGTAGTTTTCTTAATGTTATGCGGTCACACATCTACTAATAATCTAGTTTTCAAATCTGCCCATAACTCTAATACCACCTATCTGGGCCCTTTCCTTAGACGCCCACATAATTCCAAACAGTTAAATTGTTATGTTAAAATTATTGATGATTTGAAATTATCATTAGGAACTCCCAACTTTGAATGGCACTGAAACGTCTTGAGCTTATCAGTAACAGTTTTATATCAGCGGCATACGAGGGTGTACTCGTAAATGATGTCGGCATTAAGAGATACAGAAATCTAGGGATTTGTCTTGACAAAATCATCCATACAAGGGACAAGGAGAAAGGCAATAACTTCATTATACGTTCACACTTCGAACGGAATATCACAAAAATTCCTTGCCGAACGTCTCTTCGGTCTTCAAGCTCGAAAATTGCTTGTGTGTCGCACGCGCAACTATACTGAATCGACGAATTAGAACTACGCGTACGAACATCAAATTTGGCACAAAAATAATTTGAGTGTACATATGTTTTGTGAATAGACCAAATCCATTCAGTTCTTCTATCGATTAAAACTTCTAAAATTATATGGTAACATAAATTCTAAAGAAAGATATAAAAACGCAATATTATCGGAGAGGGTTCGTGAAGCGCTATAATTTGTGAACATTTTTTTATCTTACATTTATCATGCATCATAGGGTATGCCATGTTTTGTTATAGATCGAAGGTGGCATACGAGTAGGCCTGGATAATGGTCGCACAAGGACGTTAACGATATATGCCAAAATTAGTCAATAGTGGCATACGTTAGCACGTTAGGCCTCCGTGCCTCGCTGTCATTTAGATACTTGTCGGACTATACATATTTTATAGGTATTTAGAATAGATTGGACATGTATCCTAATGCAATTTGTTATATTTATCTAAAACGGTTGTTGGTATATTAATCGATAAAAACTATGTGGAACCGAAGTTTGTGCGATGGCAATTCATATAAAAATATCATTTCTATTAAACAAATTATATTTATTATACTATAAATGAACAAATTTTGATATAAGAAAATACGATTCACAGTTCCCAATAAAAGTGTTGCCAATTCATTTGTGTCTCTTTTCTCTATATTTATTAAATCGACCATCTCTAGATTCATGTCTTTTAAATTAACTGTATTTTCATGGTCTTATAACTTGGGTTCTACTGGACAGATTTTGATGCAGTTATCACTATCCTGTAGGCCATTTCTTCCGGAAGACTTCACGGCCAGAAGATGAGCCGCGGGCAAAAGGCTAGTAACCTATACATTAAATTCTCGTAATACCACAACAAAGTTCACTATTAAATGATAATAGTAAGTGCGTGGAACACCCGCGCATGCCCACCTTCTAGCTAACACTTTTCAATTGCGTATTGTGTATCATATGTCCTTTTATCGACGACTACAAATTAGGGCTTTGCACCGGTTCTGGAATTATCGGAAAAAAGATCGGTAAACATAGAAACGGTTGTTAATCTGAATAAAACGAAATGAAACAAAATAAGCGCATAGTCTAGTCTTAGAATATATTACTAGATTTTTGATAAGTTTTGGTTGATTTCTATAGAAAAAAAAAACATTATTTTCATTCGTGGTCGCTGTTTTCAAACGTCGCCGACATTTTGTTAACGAAATTACGGTGAAAAAATAAACGGGTTCCCAAAATTGTCTCCCGTGTAAAGCCCTATTACAAATGAATATTTTAAGGCGAGGCTAGTTATCTATACTTGTATTATTAGTCCCATGAATTAAATACTAAGCGAGATATATTTAAGGATGCAAACAGATTTATGAGGCACTATTCATGAGCTAATTAACTATAAGAGTACAGCACCCTGTGATATACATATAATACAATAACAAAAAATTAGACAGCATGTTGAAGATTATTGTCAAGACTGCGACAATAAATGTGGAAACGTCCTAAAAGACGAATATTGCTGAATATATTTTTTATTTGAAAGGTGCCGCGTACGTAATATGACGGGTCACTGCACCTGTGGTTTGCACTGACTCGCACCTAAAACTGCACATCATATCCACTTTCATACTTGCACGGGATATTTGGAATAGTTGTGCATTCCCATATTTTAAACTAACAGTAAGATATGTATATATCTTGTAGGTCTCAGACTACTTTTAGTAAATATACTGCTATTGAGGTTTCACTCCAAACTTATTAATCTATTATTATTAGACAATTGAATATTAAATTATTAGATGTATATATAAGATTTACGAGTAGCCACATAAGATTATTATCCTGTAATTATTGACCTCCCCAAAAGTATTTCAGATACAAAAATTTTGGAAAAGAAATGTTGCCCTGACCGTCCTTACAATCGAAGTTGTATGGCTTATTCGACAAAATAAAAAAGAAAATTACCATTAGGTATAGCATAAAAAGAAATTGGGAAATTCATTATATTTTTGTTTTGGGGGTAGTTATTATCTTTGTCACCGATGCGTGCTGCTGATGGCACTGTATGACATTATGCAATTTTATATTGCGATATCTTTCTGACTTGATACATCTAAGCTCTTTATCACATTTCTCAAGATTATGTCATTTTGGTTTTACAAATTGATTTCAGCAACATAAATTATTTAATTACATATATAATTTTTAAACAGTCCTCCATTACTTGGATCTAAACTGTCGTAATCTCGTTATAGAGAACCGAACCAGTATAGTAATATAAATGTAAAAATCGATAATTAATTATCGATATTAATATCGATAATCAATGTTCAGTGTACATTTATTTCTATATGTATTTTTGGGACAAAGTATATATTATGGCTTTTTATATTAAAAGGGCCTAGTCGCCTAATTCAAACAAATAATAAAACATATGCTCGGAACTAAACTTTGGATTCCATCTTGTCCCGTTTATTAGCTGCTTACAGAGCGATTTTATTCTTAGAAAATGGCAAATGGAACATCTCAACTTTCTAACTACTCATGTTTCACATTTAGTATCATCATTAAGTCCATATGTCTTAAATAATTTACGTGATTTCACAATCACGTAATATACTCAAGCAAAATTTTTTACGATATTATTTTTCTACTCACTGCGAGATGCCAACGCCTAAAAGTTTGAACAATCGTCAGTTTATGTGTTTTCCATCTTTCCAGTTCTTCTTCGATCGCTCGAAGGCTTCTTTTATGCACGCCCTGTAAAGTAAATAACGGCATAAAAGCACATACTAACTGTTAGTCTAAATTAAGTGTCCACATTAACTTTGTGTGTGTGTGTTACGTCAAATAATCGCCGACTTTGTTTGGAAAATTCCTTCTAAAGACAAATATAATACAATTTGTTAATTACTTTGATGGGCATGATCGTGTTGTAAAAGACAGTTGATCCACGTTGCGCGGGGGGAGGAGCGCGGCTCGTATGAATCGCGGGAGGACCGAATCGTACTTTCGTTGCTTCTTTTAGACACGTCTTTTCTAGACATATTCTTAAATTTTTATATTGTTTACTAACGGCGCCTGCGGCTTTGTGATTCCCATGGGAACTCTATAATCGATCTGGATAAAAAGTATCCTAAATGTGAACCCGACATGTAAGCTATAACTATAAGTTTCATTAAAATCCGTCCAATAGATTAGGGTACTTGCATAAAAGCATACCAGTATCTTGAAGATGCGTGCTACTAGCACGTGTATTCAGACTTTGCCAGTCAGTCAGTCAGATCAGCCAGTAGATCGCAAGCCTTTTAATTTTCGTATGCGTGTGTCCTCCGCTTGGCGTGTCTGACATGCCAGCCCAGACACTTGGTGACCACACCAGTGGTCTTCAACTGGCACTTACGAAGCAATTCTAGTAACTGTCATGCTTCTTACTAGCATGTGTATTGAGTCGTCATCACTTGCCAGTTATTAGTACGCCGGGTAATTCCGTCTGACATGATTTTTCACTGGCATGTGTATCTCGGCCCAACGCTACCGGTGGCGAGCAGCTTCTTACCTGCTCGTCTTAAATAAGCTATTAAACTGTAAAAAAACTTTAAAAAAAGTACCGACTGACCTGAAAAGCGACTGATGTAGGATGTATGCGGAGACGTGTCCCGCATCCACGTAGCGCACCTCCGCGCCGGGCCAGATCTCCTCGAGCGTGCCCACGTCCTCGCGGGGCACGTACGCGTCGAGCTTCGCGCACACCGCTACACATGTTATTTATTATTTATTTTTAGTTAAATTATTTTAGTTAAATAAGTCCCAGATATTGCAGATTTACTTCATTACACTACCATTTAGTGAAATTGGGGCCACATGATTAGGACCCTTGCCACGCGACCTACGGCTCGCTCTTATTGGCGTTATACACTAATACGTTTTCCTGCATAAGATATAAATAAAATATAAAAAACTAAATGTTAATACTTGTTTAGTTTTTAATTGAGCAACATCAAATACAAAATGGGCAGAGAGTCATGATCAACAAATACAAAATGGGCAGAGTCATGACCAACAAAAGAAACTATTTTGGAATAAATAAATAAGTAATCGACGCAGCTATTTCTTTAAATTTGCTGGCCGTTCATTATTTTGTAGTGCTCATTTAATTATTTCTATTTTTGTATTTTAAATCGTTACACACAGTAACACTAGGAACACATATTTTGATGGAAAAATGTAGATCAAACATTTTTTAAATAACAATGAGAAAATTTTAAAGAAAGATACAAATAAAAAGAAAAGAGATTTTAATCATATAGAAGGAAAATTAAGTATTACAAAAGTTGGTCAGATACTCTCATGTATTAATATATTTTGTTGATATTAAAGGGGTCTTAGTTAAT
This sequence comes from Sesia apiformis, assembly GCA_914767545.1. Taxonomy (NCBI): domain Eukaryota; kingdom Metazoa; phylum Arthropoda; class Insecta; order Lepidoptera; family Sesiidae; genus Sesia; species Sesia apiformis. The sequence continues at coordinate 7,989,201 of OU611968.1, forward strand.
GCGTGGGTGCGTGGGTGCGTGGGTGCGTGGGCATGTGGCGGTCGCTGTGATGCAGCTGAAACGACGACTACAATAAATATCGTAAACGCGCGTGAGACCCGTTTATTAGATAAATGTGAGTGAAAAACACGAAAATCTCAAAAGTTGATATATTTTGTATATCATTAAAAACTTACCGATTATCAGGGAAGTGTCATACGGCACTGAAAAGTTGCTCAGATGTGTACATTCATCCATAATGCCCCTCATAAACTGTAGCGCCTCTCTGTCTCTCCAATGCATTTTGCTTATATCTATCTTCTTCACAGTCTTGGACCTCATAAACGACAGATTTGTCCACAGATCTGATGTGAAATCAGAGATATTCCATGACTTTTTTTCTAATTTAGGTTTTTCTTTCAATTTAACCTTTTCGGCAGCGATCAATGCTGCCTCTGGTTTCGTCACTTTTAAAACTACTGCCTTTTCTGAGGAGGGTATTTCAGTAGTCTCTCGTTTTATTGCTTTCACAACCTTTTTTATTGAAGTTTTTGATTCGATTGTCGTCGGTTCTGTTACTTTCGCAATATGTGTCGTTGATTTTAAGTTTGTATTTTGAACACTTGCATTAAACTTAGCATTTTCATTTGGCTCCTCTTTAGTAGATGTAGTACCAGTTGTGATATTTGCATCGGCTGAAAAAATGATTTCTTTTACTTTTGCTATATTAGAATTTTTTTTTTTAAAAGTCACTAGCTCAGCAGTGAGAGAAAAACACGGTGAGGAAACCAGCATGCTCCAGAATAAATAAAAAAAATTGGAGTATGTGTATTCACCATTCCGCACTGGGCCCGACTGGTGGATTATGGGTCGAAACTCTTATTAGGGGAGGCCTGTGCCCTACAGTAGGACATAAAAAGCTGATACAAAAAAATATGTGACACAAGAGTAGCAAATTTAAACAATCTTGGGCTGTTGATACTCATTATAGAATGACACTCTTAGTTAGAACTTAATGAACTAGATACTCAATAGAGTAGGTATCCCAAGTTCATCGAGTATCAAGTAGTAATAATTTCTAAAATCATTAATTTTCTAATTCTTTCCCATTATATTTGGCATATTCATTTGGCGGCGAGTTGAAGAGTACACTCTTGTAGAGGTTGGTGCAGTTCCTCAGCGCTTGCAGGTAGCCGCTTTGTTATCCCTTAGTCGCCTGTTACACCCGCGGGAAGAGATGAGGTGGTGCCATTGTAAAGCCGGCCTATCCAACACGACCCAACCGGATGGTTGGGCCGTGTTGGATCTTTACACCATCTACACCAAGAGAAAACACGAGGGCTAATAACAACTTAAATATGATTTCAAAGGTTTGAACGTACAATAACAAATTCAACTCACCAACTTTAAATCTCATCAGCACTTCTTTAATTTTATCCTCATTCAATTTATTTATCTCTTCAATATCTTGCAATTGCAACTCGAATTTTTCGTTCGATGTCAACTTTTCATAGAGAAGTTCACTTATTCTATTTTCGTCCAATAGCTTCTTTAAGACTAAGTTAAGATCTTCCACTTCACGCGGCTCCATTTTAGCGTTTGGACACGTTTTTGAATGTAAAGTATCAATAATGTTCTGTTCGACTACACTTTTTACATTTGATTCCTTGTAAGTAATGTCTAGTTTTTTGTCTGTTTTCGAATCCTGCTTGGTCGTCACAGTACATTGTCCATCCTTGTCCTCCTTGTCCATATTCTGCGAGTAAGTTTGTGCGAACTTCTTTCCAGCTAGGAATGCTTCGTCTACGATGGTGACCATTTTTGATAGTTTCTCTCTGTACACACCGTCTGAAAGGTATTGGTCTTCTAGTAAGTCCCAGTTAATTGAGTGCGCCATAACCCCCTGTGAATGTACATTTTTAATGGACAAGGCATCTTGAGAGAAAAATGATAAGTATTTATCATTTTATTTTTGATATCCGCTTATTATGTCCCACTATAGAACACAGGCCTCCTCTTACGAATTTAAAGGGTTTCAGGTCATAATCCACTACGCGGGCCCAGTGAGGATTGGCGGATGGATACACATTTACCGAATTTTTCTTTATTTTAGAACACATGGGCTTCCTCATGATGGTTTCCATCACTGCCGAACTAGTGATTATTGAAAAATCTGTACTTAAATAGAAACTCAATGGTAAGGGCCAGGGTTCGTACTCACGATTTCTTTTTAATTACTCTTTAGGGTACACGAGGCGCAAATACAAGTATTGTCAAATTGACGTTACAATGGCACGGCACTTTTCGTGCTGCTCGAGAAAGAATGGTAATAATCTCTCTCGGCAATTTGCAATTTAGTCTTGTTAGAACTTAATTCCTAAAATCATTACAGTTATCACTAGTTTTGTCAATAACATAGTTTTTTTTTAATCAATCTACTCCTGATTCGTAAGATTAAAATATAAAAAACTTGTTCGATCAACGAGTTGCGTTATGGAGACGCTGTTACAGCAGAAGTAAAATAATTTGTTATTTTTGTAAAAGGGGAGATGTGTTGTCATGAAAGGTGTGATACTATCTGACTAAGGTGTTATCAAGGAGAAATTGCACCTGTAAGAAGACCGCAGATGCCGTGGACCATGACAGACACGGTACGAGCACCAAAGGCTTCGGCCAATTCGTTGCCGCCAGTGACGCCATCTATAAAGCATAATGTATTATCTAATCTAATCTTCTACAATAGTAATCTAATATTTAAGTATTAGCAAATCTACAAATCATCACCAAAATGGCATATGTGTAAATCAAAGACAATGAGGCAAGATTAGAAAATAGAAACACGCTGACTTTCATATGCGACTGCAAGTGATAAGTATTTCTGTTTTTTTCTCTCGTACGTGATAATAGCTTTGTTCGCGGTAAGGATTCAGAACGGATTCGGGACTAGTACTGAACCAATTTGGAATCGTAGTAGAGCGCATGCTCGATTATAAACCGATTCGTGATTTTTATTTACCGCAAACGATTTCGGAACCAAACTACATACGGTCTACTGTCATCGGTCATATGTCAATTTCTAAATTTTCTAACCTATATGTTTTTTGGTTATTTTTGCTGAATTTGTTTATGTATTTATATATTTTTAGAAATGAGTGAAAGTATGTACTTATTTGGTTATAAAAACTATTTGTACAAATAATATTTTTAAATAAAGTTGCTGAAAGTATGTATTTTTTAGCGTCTTTGGGTGAATTTTTGGTATTTACCATACTGAAAAGGGCAATCTACCTGAAGATGTATTTAAGTGGACCCACCAAAACACATTACTCTTATTAGAGTATTATATAAACTTATTTATATAAACAACAAACAAAATTAACCATAACCAACAAAGAAAATATAGGTTAGTTTATTAGTTTCTAACCAACTGAATATAGCCGCAGCATGTATGTCAAATGTCGTTAGGTAAAAACTGCGCATGTCTGGAACTACGATTCTTGCCAAAGTCATAGAACTGATAGGACTAATTCTGAATCGATCTTGAATCGAGTTCGACGGTTCCGCGAACACAGAACTGTAACTAGAAATTCTGAATTGTGTGTTCCGCGAACGGCATTATTTGAACTGCGCATGCGAATAGTTCCGAATCAGTTCTGAATCCTTACCGCAAACAAAGCTAATGATAGAAGCGGCTATCGTTAAGTGATTCCTGGTACAGGGAGCCGTTTGGTTTTCGGTTGCATGAGTTAACATTCGGGGGGCCATTATGTGAATTTGAGTTTATTCCTGTCTGGAATGCGTTCGAAGTGTTACGTATTGGCGTTTAGCTTGTTTTTTTGTTAATACATTGGTGTTATTGTTAATTTTTGTTGTAATTGTAAGTAATGGATAAACAACAATATGTTAGACTAGAACAACAATAATGCATATAGTATATTTATATCGCTCTATGTCGTACTTTAAGACAGACACAGAAAATATAGCTTTCTATAAGTGTGGCTTTTAGCAGTGTTTAAATGTCATCTCTGGCAATATCATCTTAATATCATCAATACGAACTAAAGTAAGATGGTATGATGATACATAGGTACATTTTAAATGATATTTAAATCAAAGTTCAATTAATGCCAAATTAACTTCATATATAGGTTGTGCCAGATTGAACGCCAGATTTAAATTTCGCGCCATTTTTTTGTTTGGCGATTGGCAACTCTGATTTGTTTATAGATGTCACATATGACAGTTGCAATTAGTTAACATGGAACGCTACACGAAAGATCAACGCAGTATGAAGTGGACCATCATTTTGGCGAAAAAATCATCTTTAGTGACGAGGCCCATTTCCACCTAGGCGGATACGTCAATAAGCAAAATTGTCGTATCTGGGGCTTGGAGAATCCTCATGAGATTCATGATAAATGGATGCATCCTCAAAGAGTTACAGTTTGGTGCAGCTTTTGGTTAGGCGGGAACATTTTTTTAGGTATCGGTATTTAGGTAGGCATACAGAGGTATCTTAAGATGCTACAGGAGTTTTTTTGTCACCAATTGGAAGATATGGACCTCGATCGACCGTGGTTCCAATAGCACGGTGCCACATGTCACACAGCCGCAGAAACAATGACTTTGTTTTTTTTTCTAAATTAAATCCGGCGCTCAATCTAGGACAGCCTATATGATAATTCTAAATTCATTCATACACGGTAGATTATATTACAAGATTAATAATTAATTACATACTTTCTAAAAATATTATGAACAAATAAAATGTTTAGTTCATGAAACGGATCACAACATAGGATAGTTTTTATCTCATAAATCCAGGTTTATGGGCAACAGCTAAACGTTAATACTCACGTGTCCACCCATAGAGAGTCCGGTAACACCCAGTGGGCCAAGTCCGTTGCGCTCACACCAGTGGAAAAGGACCAGCGATTCTAGTATGAGGCACCCGCCCATCACGAATATATCCGACACGTTGTGTAACGACGACCGACTGAAATAACCAACATCAAACAATACAATAATATTTCTTTATTTTTAAAATTAATTATTTTACGTGTGGGTTGGTTGGGCCCAAAAGGTATACAAGAAATAAGGTCTGTAAGATCATTTATTTTTCAAAAAATTACACAAATCACTTCTAGAATCACTTTATCGACGGCTACTGCGACTGCTGTACCTTACGCACATTGTAGCGTGCATGAGGAATGTATGGCCTTAACGTCATGCTGGCCAAGCGGGTTGGCGAGCCCACTTGGCGGGGTGGTGTTGTTCCTCAGGACTTGTAGCAGCTTTGTTACCCCTTAGTCGCCTTTTACGTCACTCATGGGAAGGGATAGGGTGGTGCTATACAAAGCTGGCTTAAAAAAGGGAACCGTAAGTAAAATTCATGGATTCATGATTGTTTCATCGGCATTGATTTTTCCTTTAAATTATTTGTTAAAAGTAATATTAGAATACTTACATTTGGTCAGTGGGTTTGCGCAGTCCATAGAAAGGGTTTTCCAAAATGATGCCACCTATAGCCGCTTCTTTCAGTAAAGGCTTCACCATCAGGTTTCTTCGTCGCCAAAAAAACTGTTAATATAAAAAATACGTACAGTCAGCAACGTAACGCTATAGATATGTAACAATAATGCTATGTAATCTTACATCTCTGTATACAGTATGTCGGGGGGATCAATTATCGACATTTTGAGAGAGTGGTATACACTTATTTTTATCGACTAAAACACCTTCCTACCGGCTTACATATAGATAGATACACTTTAATGTACATCAAAAACATACAGAGAAATACAAAGTGCAAGTAATTAGAAATACAACAGATGGGCCGGGCCTATCACTAAAGCAATTTCTTTCAGGCAGTATTCTGGTGGTAAGAAGTCAGTAGACGAAATAGAGGTAAATGATACAATAAAGAAATAATGTCTGTATATACATTCATAGATACATATAAGTACATACATATATACATACCGAAAGATCAAAGGAACTAAAAAGATAAGGAAAAAATAATGGAAAATAATTCGCACGTACCTAAGAGAGCTCTTAATCTGCAAGGTAGTGGTCACGAGTCTTTTAAAACTAGCCAGAGATTGAGCACGCTTTATACTTAAAGGTAATGCATTCCATAAGCGAACCGCTTTGAGAGTAAATAAACGTGAATAAATAAGTAGAAAGAATGGTCAGGAATTTCAAAAAGTGATCTGAAGATCGAAGATTGAAAGGATGTGAAGAAAGATAGTTAAAATTTTCTTTAAGGTATCTGGGTGTCAAAGGGTTAAACAATATCCTGTAGAGGAGGGAGAGTGTATGAGTATTCGACGACGACGAATTGGAAGCGACTTGAGCTGCTGGTGAAATTGAGAAATATGGCCATATTTGCACAGTACAAACACGAACCGTATGCTGAAATTCTGAAGACGTTCATGTTTATTAAGTTGTGCTTGGTAGACGTTAACTTTGCGCTAACACAACCTTGGTGGCCTTGGGTAAGAAATCACGAAGCAGTCTTTACATACTCGTTGCTGTGAACATCTTTCTCCTAACCTCATATATTTGAGAGCTCCAGGACATTGCACTGTCTACAAGTACACCCAAGTTCTTAACTTTGCTGCTGTGTGGAATTTTTACACCATAACAGACAACAGGCAAAACATATTCCCATTTAATACCCACATAGGTAATGTTTAAAGGAGATTAGCACTAAAAGTAAATTGCATAAAGTTAAAAATTCAAGCATTGTTTTTTAATGATCTTGTTGCTTCTAAATTCCAACTCAAAAACCATTCTACAACTCAATTCCTTAAATTCTCAGCGATTTTTTTTCATCCATATAGTAATTTTAAATTTTAAAAGTTGCTCCAACAATCGCCTGGCTCTCCGATTTATTTATTTATTAGATAATCAAACAATAGATTGTTTGATTCGTGATTATATGGCTACAATACTTAGCAAACGCCTCCGCAGTATCTGTGTATTACAAAAAGTGTGGCATGTTTTTTTTGCTTTTTATACGATAGTAGGCGAACGAGCAAGCGGTCTCACGTGACGGTAAGTGTTACCGCCATCCATAGACACGTCTTAAGACAGTTCGTCCCACAGCCTACGGGTTCGCATTCGCATACCTTCGTATCCAGGAAATGCATATGCAGGAAGTGTGTAGGGGGGTGCGATTGTAGAAACCACAGGTGGGAATTATATTAAACAATTCTTCAGAGTATTCCCCATTATACAGGCGGTAGAACTCACAGAGAGACGCAACGTCTCTCCGAACACTATGGGGTTCTAAACAGCCGTAAGTAGGATCGTTGACAATTCAAACAGCAGTCAGTCGTTGGATGAAGTGAGTCAAATGGGTCCGAGGGCCTAACCTGGGCTTTGTGAATGTCAGGAGTTGCCCGGGGGTGAAGTACCGCTTCACTCAGTTCAGTACACTGAGCTTTTTGGAGGCCGCTATATTTTCCAGATGACTCTTGAATTCGACTTTGCTGGAAATGTCAACACCAAGGATCCCGATACTCTCCGAGATCTTAAGGGAACGAGGTGCTACGACAAAAAGGGCTTTTTTAGAGGTGAATGCAGACTTACATCTTACTGGGGTTAAAATCCACTAGGTTTAGAGCACCCCAAATCGAGAGTTGATCTAAAGCGTTTGTTCGTTCATAGAAAGATTTTTTTTTTTTTTTTTTTAATCAACTTTTTGACGAGGCTTTGAACACCCTGGGTGATCATGCCAGCCTCATGGGTACTTTCTCCTTTCCCTTATTCAAGGGAACGATCAATAAACTGGTATAAACTTACAGCTTTACTGCATAGAAAGATAAATTATATTGCCATACTAGCAACCCGCCCTCGCTTCGCTTCGGTTTATAAGTTTTTTTTTTTCAAAATTTCAAAATAAAATATAGCCTATATGTTATTCTGATGTATGCAGCTATATTATTGTAAAGTTTCATTAAAATCCATTGAGTAGTTTTTGCGTGAAAGAGTAACAAACATCCATACATCCATCTTCACAAACTTTTTATAATATTAATAGGATGAATAAAATTCAATCAATATTATGTTATGGGATGGATAAAAATAACACATGGTCACGAACCACTTGCAAATTATATTTTGATATATGAATCACTGCCAAGGAATGCCATGATATTGATGCTATGCCATGCTATAGTGTGGTCAGCTGCCAAAATACTGGCATATTGTTGAATGTGCTTGTTTACTATCTGTGTTTTATAAATTTAAAACAAAGCGACATATTAGATTCTTATGTAAAAACAATTCTACGGTTTTAGCCAAATACCCCTGGCTACCCTGCCGGTAGACCGGCAAAAGGAATGATCTTTGGCTTTTTAGGTTGTTTTGGGAGGGAGATCACGAGTCGGTGAGAAGCACCCAGGCATGTGCCTGGGTGCATGCGCCGATACCATATATGTATATATATGGTATCGGCATGTGCCGATACCTGGTAAAAGTGCTGGCTGAAGGCTTCACAGTGTAGCGAGGGTGATGTTCTCGTCTACGCCAGTGGGGACAGTGTACATGTGAAGTCTGTGAGTGTAGTGTAAGAACTGCATTGTGGCAGCAGTAATTGGGTTGTTGGGGTCGCCTAAGACGTGCCGAGGATGGCGATGGAGAGGGTCATTCCTATCGGGGAAATGTAATGTGGTATCTGCTCTACCTGTCTATTAACACATCTGCTCAGTTAAATAACAGATTGCAGACACTGTTATGAAAAAAAGTACTTGCATCCAGCAACTATTATTATGGTTATAATAATAGATTATACAGCATATAGCATAGCATATAGGGCTAGGGTTTACCTTGTATTTGTAAAACTGCGAATTATGTAACATTTAAATAAATTCCATTCTTTTCTATATACTGTGCCTAATCTTGTATAGGTCAAATGTCATAATATCTTATATATTTCGTATATACAGTAGAATCTGCTTATAATGACATTGAAGGGAAATGACAAATACGTGATACTAAGCAAACGTCATACAAAGCATAATGTTAGAAAATAAAAAACTACCTATCATTGTTTAATAGAGAAAAAAATTACTACAAAATGTATGTATCTATAGATCATGTAACATTTTTTAACTTAATCAAAAATAGGAACATATGAACTGGCTAAACATAAAATTATGTATTGTAATGTATGTACATATGTATTTATTTACTTTTTATGTACATAAGAAATCAATAACTTTTTCTGCTTCTGTTTTTTCTTTAGATTGTAATAAGTCTCTAACACTATTGTACAAAGAAGACATTGCCCTTTTCATTGGTCACTATAACTGGACATAATTTCTTATAAATAGGTCATAATAAGCGATATGTCACTATAAGCGAAGTCATTACATATATCCGAACTTTGTTTCATAGAAGTTTATATGAAAACCAAAACTTCGCATTGCAATATGTCATATTAAGCGGTTGGTCAATATAGGCGGAGTCATAGTAAACGGATTCTACTGTATTTGACATAATATCTGTCTAATCAGTTCTCGCAATTCAATACTATTTGAGTATTTTTTCAATATAAACTAATAAAAAAAGAGTGTTCTTATCTATTTTTCCAATTTCCTTCTTAAATTGAAATTCGTAATAATTTAAAGAATAAATGAAAATCCTTACATGGTCACCAGTTCCAGCTAGATGTAAGCACACAGGTTTGCATCCCTTTTCCGGCCAATGAACAGGTAGAAGGGCTTGGAAGTGGGCCTTTTGTGCTATTTTCGGAACAATCCCAGGTAAGTATCGTTCTAACGGGCTCGTGAAATAGCCCTCGAGAAGTTTACAATCAGTCAGGTTTTGTTCCTAAAATTTTGAAAAATGTATATAACAATTAAAAAAAAGAATTACTCATGGTTTTAATCTTGAGGTTGACAGAATAGAATTATTTGATATTTATTTGAAGAACTGAAAAAAATACATTAATTAGAATACTAGAATAACAGACAATTAAAGTTTCTATATAAACTATATAAAATGACTATAATATTTAAGAAATTATGTCCTATATTTACGTACCTTTGTTATAGTAACTGGATAATCTCTCTCTACTAAATTGAAACATTCGTTACGATTTGAAACTACTTTCCTAAATTCAAATAACCTAAAAAATATGATTACATAAATAAGATTATGGACATGTTCTATATATTAGAAAATTGAAACAGATATGTAGTAAATTAATTTAAAGATATACCACACATAATTTACTTCTCACCTTCGTAAATTCTCCGGTTTCCCCCAACCTTTTGTGAAAAATTTTGTAATAAGAATGCTCCTGTAAACAGCATCCAATTTACTGGTGGACATTTTATTAAATTGCGGGCACACGAGGATTTCAATTAGGTATTTAATTTTGTTTTTGTTAAAAATTAATAACGCCAATACATTTTGATTGATTGAAAGTACTATTATAAGTACTAATAGAACAAAATATTTTTAAGCGGGGTCAGCTGTTCCCGGTCACGTACATAGTTTTTTTATTTTTTTTTGGACACTGGCATAGCCACGTTTTGTTTTGTTTTGTCCACTCCATGTTTTTATGTGGATCTGCCGCAGCTTTCCACGGGAGTGCGTGCGTAATGAGAGATAATGTAAATGCTACATAAGCAAACGATATCATAGGTTTTCGGGGTAATCTTTTATAAATATAATTATAACTAGGAATGTTCCGAATAGCAATAAATCACTATACGCGAATACAAATAATTTGTCTCACTATTCGCGAATACAAATAATTTGTCTCACTATTCGCGTCTACGAATAATACCTAACCTATTACACACTCACTTATAAAATTCGTAAGTAGGTAATTTTAGTCCAATTTGAATTTAGTGTAACAAATTTTTTGTTTTAGGTTTGAATTAATCTACAGATAGTTATCTAGTTAACATTAAATTAAACTAACAAATCACTTAATAATTAAACTAAAAGTAAACAGATACGTAACTGATTTTTAAATGAACGTTTAATCTTTTAAATTTTAAGCATTTCTTTTTGTAGAAAACATCTTTCACCTACTATTCACATTGGTCTTTTACTAGTAGAGTATTCGTTTAGGGAATACGAATACCTATTTCGAAATTGGCGAATATTCGCCAAAACGAATATTCGGAACATCCCTAACAGGTAGGTACATTACTCAAGGACTTACTCTTTAGACGTTTTTTTTTGGAAGGGCTAAATTATTGTGGCCATGGGCTTTCAAGAGTCACCGCACATGTCTATAGACAAGCAAGGGGTGTTTTTAGTGCTAATCATCACTCTCAAAACTTACACTATATAAATATTAAGATTTTACAGGAACTAATTACTTAAAAAAACAAGAGGACAAAGTCATATATTTGAACGAATATTTGCGATTTGAACAGTTTGTTTGCTATAGCCATGAACCCTTTCAGAATAAATATAAATATTTTAAATAACTGAAACTGCAAGAAAATCGGTTCAGAAAATTAAAAGATAAATAAAAGATTAAATTTCTAAAATACCACAATATCTAAGCATCAATTACCTATTTATTGTTACGGATAATGTTTAAAGATGGGCATCAGTATTTTGAAACATTGATTCAGCATGATACGATATTTCGAATCGATACACGACAGCTACGATATGCGTAGATATTAATGTACATATTCGAAAGGATACGATTTTTTTCTGGAAAATTATTAATTTACTATGTTGACAAGGAAAATAATAACGCAGCTATGGGACTTGTTATAAAATAAACTTTATTTCAAAATTTCATAATATTCTATCATAATTGACACCCTAAAAAGATTCATGAATGACGTCATCCCCTTGAGTCACGTCAGATGAATGACGTCATCAATCGGTATTTGTAAAATGTCAACATAGATTATACACTTATTTCACAATTACCACTTCTAACTAAATCGGTTGAAGTTTTGATTTTAATATTTTTACCATGACGTCATAGTGTGTGAAAATATTAAAATATTAGAGGGTGTTGATTAGATTAGAGGAAAAGAGCGAAATTATCGTAGTTTCGCGTTGTACTCGTATGTATAGGCATAAAAACTAATAATTTTAATATACAATTTTAATATTAGAAATGTAATGATTATAAAGAACTGAATTACATAAGACTATATCATTATTGTTAGTATGCTAATGCTACTATTATCACTTTTCATTTCACTGACAGATTTTTAACACTGTTTTTCTGAATTTTCTTCATGACACGACAAAAACTTCAGGTCAGCTGTACCTACTACTCGTACTTCCGTAGATATGTTGACAGGATGTTTCCTGAAATTTCTCGACGTTGAAGGCGTAGGTATATCGTTTATATATAAATTGCATGCTTGATTATAAAATAATATACGTTCCTTGAAGATAGTTTTTCTACTTCAGTTTCACACTTTTGTGAACATTTGATCGTTTCCTGATTGTATCTTTTACTTAGTATCCAAAGACCTAACTCCATGCCAAATTTCAAATTTCTAAGTTAACTGAAGAGGTCTAGGTTTTAATTTCGACTACTTTAGACACATACTTGGCTGTTTTTTTGATTTGATTGATTGAGAACACTGATTTTATTTTCATAAGAAATAAAGGGCGCTGAAGAAAATCTCCCCCCGCGGCGCTCAAATGGCTAGGCCGACGCTGACGGTACTGATATGTGCCCCTGTCGCCAGGATACCGTTGGTCCTGCCCGGCATGCGACGCATCATTGAGGCTATTCTACTGTGTAGGATGGACTGGAATCCACTACATGAGCCTCAACAAACATGTGGGATGCACTGCAGAAGTAGGGCAGCCCCAACAGCACCCTGAACTCATTAATGTATTGGACACACAGAACTCTTTAAGCCCTGTGTATCGGTGATCCATAGGCTGCACATGCAAAACAACTGATAATAAGCCCTGAATAGTCACTTTGTCACTTCTAGTGCAACATTCAAACCTACGGGCCAACATATTATACCTGACTCTCAGCACTCTGCATACCTTATCAATATCCAGGTCATCACTCAGTGTCTCCATGACCCAGTTCCCCTGGTACTTAAACTATGATACCCTTTTGAAAGGGGTGTCACAGAGTATAACTGGCGGGACATTGTCATAAGTTTTACCACCCGCCTTAAACATCAGTCACTCACTTTTAATTGCATTGTACCTGAGCCCATGAGACTCAGCATATCACTCACAAATGCTCAATAGTTTCCTGAAGGCACTAGCTATTTAAGGATAATCAATATTAATCTTAATATTCCTTAAATAATTAATATTAATGAACATTAATTTTATAATTCAAGTTATTAAGGTAAATAAGGTATATTTGACTAACTAAAGTAGAATAGCAAACTTTTATTCAGGAACTTCTAAATACAATTTTTTTTCCAATGTTGATTCAAATCTTGGTGTTTGAGTAAACTGAAATACTTCACAGAAGTTTCTCACACTATGGGTTAGTTTGTTAAAAATACTGTACAAGTCTAAATTTTTAGAATGCATTCTAATTAAATGACACAATTTTAGTATGTAGACTGAGAAATATCCTTCCAGTCTAAAAGCTTCTAATGAAGGAGCTGTAGCCCAAGATATTAGGAAATGAGACTTTGTTTTACAAACATTTTCAAACATTGGCTTATCAGGGACATACAAAGGATGAGGTTCTGTTTCATCAACTTGGCACGCTTGTATTATTAACAATTTAGTCACACCATGCAACTCTTCTGCTTCAGCCAACAAATCTTGTATGTCTTCAACTTTTACTTTCACAGAGTCGGCTCCAAACACGTGATCTCTTACACCATGGGAGAGAATACAAAGCATGAAGATGGTGTCATCACAATGAACATTTTTTTTAATTAGACACTTGAGTTCTCTAAAAATGTTTTCGGCTGTTAAATTCCTACCATGGAAAATTTTAAATTTTAGAGGTTTCATAGTTTCATCAATGTTAGCGGCATCATCACTGGATCCACTTCGATCTTTTAAAGGAAGGAATTTGTCATTAGTGGTGTGAAAATTCTCTTGGTTTATAATGCAACAAACACCAAGTCTATTTTTATTTTTTATCTTATAAATGTCCTCTAAATGTTTGACACAAAGTTTTGAATCTTTAATGGAGACATCCTCTATATTTAGATAATTAATTAATGATGATATTTTTTCAATTTCTGGTTTCTCTATATTCATTATATCATTTGAGGTTCTTGCACATGTATCACTGTGTAGTTCATTGAATATATTCAATTGTCCATATACAAGTTTTAGAAAAACTATTTCACATGGATCACTATCTTTTATTTCAATTCCTATATCTTTATTTATTGTATCTTTTAATTTTAAAAATCTACTTGTATCTATATTTTCGCACAGTTTATACAGCGCTTTTTTCATAGGGTCTATGTACTTGACAACATTCAAATTGTCTGGTTGAAAGTAAGCTTTGGCAAATGGTACATATATTCCTAATGACTTTATTACGCTATTTAATTGACAAATTGAAAGTGCTTCTAAAAATTGGTATTTCCAATTGGGCCGGGATTGTAACTCTGAGCGTGCGGCCCAGTCACATAAATCTAATTCGCATGTCAATTCAGTAGTATTATATTGAAGTAAAGTATTCGAATCATCGTCCAGCAGAAACAGCAATGAGATAATATCGTAGAGCTTCAGATTACCTTGAATGGTTGCAATCACACGGATATCAATGGAGTTGGCTTTATTGAACACACCCCCGTTTTTAGTGTAATATTCACCGAAATGTGGCATAGTCAAAGATTATTTTCGCAGATAATTTTAATGTTTGGTATTTACTATAAAAAGTCCGGTATTTATTTTGTGCCTTAAAAATTAAAAGCTGACAAGTTTTATATTATCTTTATAGAACAGATATTAGATTAGAAACACGGACAGATAGAAGATTGTCAGTTGTCAATAGAAATATAAAATAATTTCGTAATCCTATTGTTTAAAAGCATAGACCATTTCATTTATGTATCCATTAATTGATTACCATAATATATTACTAGAATTTAAAGAGGTACTTATAACAGTAAATTATAGTTTTGTACTTATTAAATTATAATAAATGTTTTGGATTTTTGATTTTATAAGTTAAAAAAATCAGTTCATACATAATTAATAGGTAGGTTTTTGAATGTAATCAACTCTGGGGATTCCCATATAAAAGTTCGTAAAGTTGGTATTATATCATAGACAAGGATAAATGTGTAAACAAGTGTAACAACGTTTTACTTTTTCGAATTGGCTAAATTCTTGTGGCCCTAGTGGTCTTTCAAGAGTCACCGGTCGTGTTTAATTTAGGGCGAACGCAGAAGGCGCTCAGCCAGGAACAAAATGTGTGTTGCAACGAGCCTAAGGGTTCCCCACCGGTAAACCGGCGGAAGGAAAACAATGTGTAACAAGAAACAAAAAGATGGAATCAAAATGATAAATTGAGTCTGTCGATTAATATTGATGAGATGTGTTTTGAATTTTCATTTTGAAATTGTTTATGAAAATAACTTGACACTGGTACAATGTGCCAATTCTGTTATTCTCTTATAAGAGAAATAAGAAGAAAAGAGCGGTTAATTTAAAAATATTTGGGCCTAATTTATTTTTTATAATTATAGTTTCATGATATTCATGAGGATCCAATTAGTCATGAGGATTTCCCCATGTAAATAAAAATTGCTTGCTTGGTACCGTAAAATTTCCTAATTTTGCCTCGCGTCTTCTTTGCCTATAATAAATAAATAGTTGTAATAACTTTCATTATGTTGGCAAACTGAAACCATAATATAAATCTTTATATCTTTTATTTGGCAACACGTAATTTGTGCCGTGATGTTGGTAATGTGCATAGTTTTTCGACAGTTATTTGTCGAATACGATTTGAGACAGGAGGTGTTGAGTTTGGCTTTAAACCGTTTCAAGTAAACTCGTCAAATATGTTTTTTCTCTTACTTCTTATAGATATTATACATTATTTCTATTTTCACAATATTATGTGTTTGTGGAATTCACAATATTTGTGGAAATATGTTCAGAATTTAAACCTGGTTCAGACAATTGTATTATTCGGATAAATATACTAAACATTGCTTGCATTACGGTTGACACATTTTTATTCTTAATCACTAAACTAATCTAGTAAAAAATCCGTTGTATGTAGTGTTATATCACTAAACTCATCCAGTGATTTAGCTAAATCCCTAGGAAGATGGCGTAGAATTACCTTCGTAATTATCGTTAGTAGGTAATAAATCCCTACGTTTTGTGTCTTTGGTAGTAAATGCATTAGGCAAAGTTACGAATTCGAAGCTTATATTTGCCTTAGTCATAAACTACCATAAAAATCACTAACCTATACGAAAATGAAAGTAGGTATAGGTACATTAAATTCATACGTTTATTTAACGTTATTCTGGCTAATTACACTGGTAAATTGAATTTATTTCTGGTGCATGTTTTCCTCTCACCGCCGAGCTAGTTACAACCTTTTAAAAATCCGTACGTAGAAACTCAGTGGTATGGGCCGAGGATTTGAACTCACGATCACACGAATATGAGTAGAGTATAGATACCCCAAGGCTAGGTCTTGAATTAGGAACAATAAATGAGGCATTTTGAGAACAAGCCCCACAAAAGGCCCAACGGCAATGGAAGGCTCTAAATGGCTCAAAGCACGCAAAAAAAGTTCCTCAAAAACACAAATCCGGGCTGGACAAGGAAACTTGTATCCTATAGCAAAAAACAGCTATGATCATAGCTACTGACTGGATTAGCAGATGATAACATCTTCAGAGCCTGCAACGAGGAGGATGAGTCCATGACGCATCTTTTGTGCGAACGTGATGGTCTGGCGAGATGCAGAATGAGTCCTCTAGGCAACCATAATTCGGAGCCAGAAGATTATAGGGTTCTACGACTGCCCGATATCCTGTAGTATATGGATGTAATATTCGGGGAGCAAGAGTGGAAGATAAGGTTAGGGGAACACAAAAGATCCCATTGGGTTAAAGTGACGGGGAATTAAAGTGTACGAAGAAAAATAAGACGTCTGTTTCTTCGTACTAATCGCGGAATTGATTGGGTCGATTTTGTTGGGGTTTTCACAGCTATGTAGCGTGTTTGACGCGGAGGGTTACGGGATACTTCTTCCATACTTTTGAAAATAACTATAACGATTCAATATTTTTGAAAGTAATTACATACATTGCCTAGGTATAACAGTTACACATATTATACCTGGACGATGTATAGTAAGAATGTATAATGAAGTAATTTAGACATATCAGTCTAGGCATACTGACAAAATGATATCGAAATCGGAAAGTACCTACTAGTAATACCTATCTAAAGGTCTTTGTAGGCACGGTCGCCAACAAATTAACTTAAATCCACGAGGAATACAAAAAGCTGAAATACATAGGTATTCGTAAATGTAGGACATTGACGTATATGTACACCGAACTAAACAAGTGTTGAATTGGTTGAGCACCTGCCAACAGGACAGATACGCTGTCTGCCATAATTAGTGACTTACAGTGTCAATGACAGGCTGTTTCCGCATTCAATTGTTTTTAATCATCGCCGCCCCTATGTAGGCCGCGCGTACCTTTTTTATACAGTAAGTACAAGGAATCTAGAGCACATAGGGTTACCATACTACGACAAGAAAACTAATTTTAATAAAAAAAACACGTGTTGGTTAGTAACCATAGAACTGGGATTTCCGTACATTCATTATACCTGTAAATATTTCATGTTACTATAGATGTATTGGTGTACGTGTAATTAAATGATTTATAATTCCATTAATGTGCGTACTCCTACAACGGGTTTTCGGTTTCGGATTCGCTGTAACTTCAGACTATGGTACCTAGTAACGGTCCCAATAATATGGCTAAAAAGAAGCTACAATTCTAGTTTCGTGGTGGAGTACTTACTGTTGGTGAGTAAGATTTTAAATTTTAAAATTCTAACATCCTAAATGACCTTATTATTATTATTTTAACTAAGTATTTATTATGATGTAGCATTACTTTATTATCTTGAATAAATTTCAATTAATCGAGACGGTATTATTAAAGTAGATATATGGTAAACGGAATCTGGACAAGAGCCTAAAAATAAGAAAAACATAGATAAATGCCACTAAAATTGACAACCCTACAAGAACATTTTTTATACATTTAGCTGGTGTAATACGCAACAAAAATTAACATGTGTACCAGTATTTACAGTAAGTAAACTCAGTTTGTGCTCACAATCGTCATCTTTTAGTTTATGATTATTTTTACACAAATGACGAGCTATGTCGATCTGGTTGTTCTGGATTATCTTGGTATGTATTGATTTGACTTTTAATGTGTGTTACCGCCACCGGTGTTAGCACTGTTTAATAAGACGCTTAATATAGTCAAATATTTTATGTATAAGTATATATATTTTCTGTTAAAATATTACCAGCTGTTTTGAAATTTAAGGTTGAACGGAGGTGATGGGTGCACGCTGCAATCGCGCAGTCGCTGGGTGCACTCGACTTTCCAAGTTAGAGTTTCTCTCACAGAAGACTACCTACTGCAAAATGTACCTATAGAATTTCCCACTTTATCCTATTTCCTCAATGTACGTACGTGTTTCGATAGTGATAGTAGATAGGGTTAGATCCTTATGCCAGAGCCCATTCCCATCCCATCTTATCCCTCTCTATTTTCCCAATCCATTTCTAAAATCTACAAAAGTAAGCTGTGTATCCGGCGGTGTACTAACATTGGTCACTCTGGACTTCAAAGCTTACAACGGTTTTAAGGGGCTGATGTTGACTGTATCGTTAAAATTAACAACAAATCGATGGGCTACAGTACCTACTCGTAGGTATCCATTATGTATCATCAGGTGAACTGTCTACTCGTCTGCCACCTTCTTTCTATAAAAAAAATATAGTAAGTGATAAAGTTCTTGAAAAAATACAGTAGCGATAAGGTTTATGACTTACGTTCATTGAGAATTTCTTTGTTTTGAACCTTATCCCACAAAGAACCTCTGATACAGTTCTCTCTATACCTACATTACTAGTCGAAGATCGTGTGTAGTGTTGATCCTTGAGGGGAATTACATACATGGATAAGTTAATTATGGTCGGAATCGTAGAAAGGGAAGAACTAGACGAAGATGGTTTCTTACTTTCTCTATGTACGGTTCCGATAGTCGGAAGCTTAGTATGCCGTTTGCGATTATGCCGTAGGCGGATAGGGTAGGTGCTAGGTAACAAAAACATTCAGTGAAAAAGATCTTCGAATTTAATGACAAATGTTATAATGTATTTTTGAAATTCCTGTTATGGTCAGTTGCCAGGCCACCAATGATAATTAAAATGCAAATTATCTACGTAGGATGTCAATATTATTGGAAGATGGTCCTTTTATATGGAAAACTGGAACATTTATGTTATTATTATAATTCGGAATGAAATGTTTTCTTGTAGCTAGACAAAAAGTGATCTTTAGGTATCCTTGTCAAAGTGAATTATTTGTTTGTCCCGGAAATATTTTGAGAAATATGAGCATAAAACCTGTCAAATGTGTGTTGTTATTTATACGTTTTATGCTCAAGGAAACATTTTTTTTTTGAAATTGTATGTTTTATTTAAAATTGTGATTTCCCTTTCAACAGGAAACAAGATTAAGTACATTTAATCTTATAATGTGGATACATTAACAGACGTACAATGGTAATGAATGAGTAATGTACTGGGTTGATCAAATAGTTTCTGGAATCGGATACTTTACATTAAATTTTAAGAATGCATTCTATTTCATTCGAATCTCAAATTCAGTAGTAGCCAGTGCCAAAAGAATAAAAAAAAACTAAATTTTTTTTCGTTGTTTACATTCGGCGGGAATTTTATTGGTGTGCAAAATGAAGAAAATCGAAGTTCGTGCAGTTATTACATATTTCTGCCTGAATTTTTTTTCTACGAAATGTGTTTTTGAAGAATTGCAGTCTACTTTGGGAGACAATGCTCTGTCTTATCCTATAGTAGCATATTGGTGCGCGGAATTTAAACGCGGCAGATCCGTCTGTAACGACGAGACTCGCTCTGGGCCAACAACCGCTGCTACTGAAGACAACGTTAAAAATTGAAGAAATTGTTAAGACTATTCGTCATTTAGCTGAGATTATGAATCTATCGATCGGGACAATTCAGTTCATTTTAATTTATACCTTAAAATTCATAAAGGTGGCCGCGCGTTGGGTTCCTCGAATGTTAACAGACGCACAAAAGAAAGCAAGAGTAGATATTTCAAAGTAAAATTTGGCAATTATTGACCGAGAACTAAATAATAAACGACGTGGAAAATTGCGTGCCGGAGTGCTTTTTCATCATGACAACGCACCTGCGCATCGATCTCATATTGCAGGCGCTGCCATCCAAACGGATGGATTTCAGTTGATGCAGCATCCGCCATATTCTCCGGACCTAACTCCTAGTGACTAACACCTTTTGAAAAAAATTTAATTTGAAAAATTTCAATTTGAAAAACACTTGTGTGGTATAAAATTTCACGGAGATGATGAGGTCATGTGCGCTGTAAAGTCTTTTTTCGATACCCAGGATCAAGCCTTTTTTCCAAGGGAATTAAGCAACTTTCAAAACGTTATTTAAGGTGTATTAGATTAGAAGGTGCTTCCGTTGAAAAATAAATACAATTTAGATATACGTTTCTTAAAGTTTCAATATTTTTCCCATAATATATTGATCAACCTAGTAGGTTCTACAAACTATCCAAACATAACAATAATAGCAATAGCTATTGCAATTGCAAAGCAAACATAGCAATAATGCTTTCAACGTTCGGAATCGAGACCTAATTGAGATCTAGACCTGCTAGATATAGATCTCTCCCAAGGCTCGCGACCACACACGGTCTTGTACAATCAGCCACTACTTAAACTCGTCTATCAAGAACGAGTCATAACGAGAGAGTGGAGTCCATTCAAGAACTCGTCTATCGCATCAGTCGTCGGTTCTGCGGCAGATAGGTATAGCCTGTACTTCAGCCTGCTAATATTGGTGACCTTCGTACATGTAGCAATACTTATGTACACTGCGGGAGAATATGAAAAAACCCCGTGTAATGAGACGAGACATCAGTCTCTTCGTTCATTCACGAACGCATACTAAATGAATGAAAAATATTTATTATTTTAATTAATTAATTAATTATTTAAAAATATTTTAATTATGGAATAAATACTTTATGATAATAGCTGTATAGTTCAGGATTGTTGTCATATGTGTCACTTATTATCGTTTATTGTGAATAAGTAATGTTTTCAAAAGTTCATACAACATTAATCGACATTTCCCACTTTATCATATTTCCCTAATTTACGTACGTGTTTCGGTAGTGAGTGAGATGTGCCAGAGCCCATTCCCATCCTATCCCTTCTCATTTTCCCAACCCTTTCTTCAAATCCATTTCTATATCTCCAAAGGTAGGCAGCGCATCCGGAGGCGTGCCAACGTTTGTCATTTTGGACTAATGTTGGCATGTATCACGGATGTCTATGGGCGACAGTATCCACTTACCATCAGGTGGACTGTATGCTCGTCTGCCGCCTTCGTCCATAAAAAAAACCTACTCAAGACAGGATAGTAAGCTTCATGTTAGTACGTAAACGTCAAATATATATTACACGAGGTAGCGTTTTGTAATTTTTGGTTTATATACTAGCCGTAGTGGTGTCGGCCGGTTTTAGAATAAACCCACCCACCCCATCTCTTTTCCCCGCGGGTGTCTAAGGCTACTAAGGGATAACAAAGCCGCTAGCTACCACAATCGCTGAGGAACTACACTATCTCTAAAAGAGTAGATTCGAAAATCCGCTTGGGTAGCGTGGCGTTTTACTCGTAATGTACACGAATAGGAAAATGTCCAGAAATGGACGAAAAAAGGGCTGGTTACGGTACTAGCATAGCATAGCCTGTATGGTATAATGATCATTTAGCACTACCCGGAGGATATGTGTGAGTTACTACTTTTACGGACGCCGGATAATAGTTGCCCCAATTAGGCAAATTCGGATTGGTTAATCCAATATTTATTTTGGGGCACTCAAGGTTCCTTATGGGATTTTCTTTCAGCGCTCAACCAGTGGTAATACCATACCATCAGCCTATGATCTCTTCCAAGACTCGCTACTACACACGATCATCCGCTCTTCTCATTCCGCCACTACCGGCTATCTTCTTCAAGACAATGGACCACCTAGCCTGAAGGAACCCCACACCCATTCACTGATAATAAAGGAAAATCAGTTTTAAATGCACAAGAGGTTTTTCCATTACAGTAGTATGGGGGGGGCGGTTCTTTAAGAAGGCTGTCACTAGGATTTTTCAAGGTCGGCGACGTACCTGCATACCTCCTGGTGTTTTGCAGGTGTTCAATCTGGCAGTAGCCACTTTCCATCACGTGAGTCGCTTGCACGTCCGCCTCCTTTTATATGAAATAGAAAAAATAGAGTGGCACGGGCCGAGGTTCGAATTCTTGATCTTACGAATGTAAGTAATGAGTAAGTAGTAACAGGTTATTACCGCCTACTACCCTGTTTATTAGTCACGTATGATTCGATTGGGTGCACTGCGTTAAGTAATGTCTACCGGTAGAGATATAATCAATACATAATAATTGACATAAATGGAATACAATATTACGCCCCCTTCTGTAAAAATGATGAGCATTAAATTGGGTAAACACGCCCATTTACCTATCAACCGTAAATACTAAGTTTAGCATATGTTTATGGCAGTCGACATTAGGAACAATATCAGCTCGTTAATGACTCATTCGACCCACATGTAAATTACGTAATAATTTGTTTTCCGTGCGATCGCAATCAATGGATGGACGGTCGTTAATAAAGTTACCTACCAGATTTTTTTAAAAGTAGATACGGAATGGACAAATGGTCCAAAATTAACAAAAATACAGGATACCACGATTGTTTACGATCAAAATAGATAAATATTATTTACAATTTCTTTATTTAACAATGATTTTATTAATTTCAATATCTCTTCATTTACTTTTCATTTTATCAAACTTTAATGATAGACTGTGCTCGTGAATAACATGTATAACAGGCTTATTGTCGCGTGTCTCCCAGAAAAAGAAGAGAACATCATTTTCCCTGCGAGACATCAGAAACATAATATAATATTATAAAAATAATTAAATGTTAAGTAATAATTACTATGGGATGTCCTGGAACATAAGGGTCGTTTAGCAGCGTGTAGCAAAAATCTGGATGTGTACAAATTCTTATTAACAAAGATTTTTAGAAAACAGACACTCATTTTCTAATAAAAATCCATCAAATCTTATCTATATAACGTAGGTCTATACTTATACGCTTTCGACAGTCGTCTGTATTTAAGCACCTTAGGACAGTCCCAGTCTAAAACTAAATATAACAATAATGTTGATTTTTAAATGATACTGCTTGCGTACGGATGTCTCTTTATTCATGAAGCACACAAAGTAATAATAACTTCGGATAAATCTGTCTTGCGTCTTCTCCTGAACCAATGTAGAAGTAAGATTTTCAGTAGAAGCCTAGATTAAAAGTTCCATCAGACGGTGCAAGTCAAGTAAGTATGCCAATTAAACTTAATAATTGACGCTAAAATAATTAGAAAAGTTTAATCAATGAACGGTAATTAAGCGTTGAGAGTTATATGCCCTACGGTTATAATCAGTCTAATGTTCTCGAAAGTACATTATTGAGAGTGTAACGGCTGTAAATGTTTTTTTAGTCTTTATCAAAAATTTCATACAAAACTTGCTAAATACAAAGCCCAAGAATTTGTTTTTATTTTTCAAATATACCTAACATTATAATATGCCAATTAACTCGGAACATGGACAGAAGCCAGAACAGAACATGGACAGTATTCTGGTTGGGGATTTTTTTTCTTAAAATAAAGCCATACTCAATGATTCCCCATGTCGTCGGCCCAGAGACGGATATACCACCCAGACCAAAACAAACATTAATTAGTTTTTAAACAAATTAATGTCCAACCGAGAATCGAACCGGGGACCTTTTACACATCAGGCTGGGTCACTACTGACTGGGCTAATCGATCGTTGCTAGAGGTTCGGTTGGAGTTGTATCCTTCTAGATTTCTTGACCATAGAGGACTGTGCAAACCAGCTTCTTGACTCGATTTCGTCCTGCAAAATTCCCTTGTTTAACAAATACATCAACAAACAGACATGTTTTATTTATGTAGAAACTAAAAATCATCAATCATCATATAAATCTGTCAATGATCAAATGTTATCTATACGTCACGTTTATTATTTTGACCTCCAATTATATTATTTCCTTTAAGTAAATGTTTTAAAATCACTCGATTCGGAGAAAGAAAAGATTAAAACTTGAGATCCGGTTTCTGCTTAACGTGAAATAGTCAAATGACGTCATATTCGCACTGGCCGATATTGTACTTACTCCTTATTTGGCGGGAAAGTAAAAATAGAATTTTACAAATGTTTCTGAATTAAAAGTTTTATAATTGTTTTCTGTAACTACGTCGTATTGTATCCTTTTTGTCTGGTGGTTATAAATTAACTAATTAAAAAGAGAAAAACATATACACAAACATAGAGGTTATGTTTGCGAATCGACGCGATGCGTAGGCGCATTGCGATAGGTATAAGGAGGCAGTACAATCATCGTAAGCTTGTTCTCCTCCTCGTAACAGACAGACGAACAGATGTAAGTGTTGATCGTGTCGTGAAGTTGATGAATATAAAAATAATAAACAAATAACTATCTGTGCGACAGTAAGTGCGAGAAGTGCAGTGATTTTTATAGATTTCTGTGCGGCTTAATTAGTTAGATATGGTTATATCGTAATAGTTTTATCGATTTTTTTGATATAATATAAGTTACTGCGATTATTTTATCTAAGTTATTTAAAAAAAAATAGTATTTGTAAAGGTAATCAAGTAATGTATATAGCACAAAATATTAAATAACATTTTTTTTCTTTCTCTTACGTATATTACAGCACTACCAATTACCTAATTGTTTGACTAAATTACAAACGCTTTTATTAAAAAAATCCATTAGTTATTTTATAATTTAGATTATAAGTATGGTTTACAAGTGTATAGAAACCATGGATTTAATAGTGCATTGCACTGTGCTTTTCTCCCCATTTCCATTTGTTTAATGTAATTACTTACTACTTCAGGAAGCTAATTAGAAATGTATATATATAATTTGTTGTAATTGACAGAAGTAATAAAAAAATCATGGTAAAAACTCTACTACTATAACATAACATTGACCTTGTGACCTAAAAACCGGTCCGTAAATTCATACATGTAGACATTTTAAGGTCATTCTCGACCCAGTACCATAAAACTTATCTTAAAATTGGATACTTTTTTCATACTTAGAGATTTCTATAATTACTAAACTGTTTATAGATTTCTGTTTATTTCCTACTTTCGTTTTATATTTTCATATGACTCTTACCGAGTAGCATTAAATTTAACTTAAATTTGACCGCATCGCGAATGGTTCCTTCACAATTTATCAAAAGGTTTCTTAAAAAAATATTTTGAAATGTCACTTTTTGAGTACAATAATATCATAAAATATTAATAAAAATATCGCACCATATTTTTATGCTATACAAATAAAATAATACTCATGACAATTTAAACATACGAAAATCTTTAATATTCTAAAGTATGCAATAATAAAACGGTAAAGATTAATAATATTCGCTAGGTATGGGTTCGTACTTGTACAATACACAACGAAAATTAATAACTTGGTATTTTTCCGGCAATGATAATAACGTCTATGGCAGAATTTAAAACTAATCGCTACTCTTTTAGTAGTTTGCTTCAAATATAAAATCTAAGACTTATATTTAATAAATAATTAATTATACACGTGCATGGCTGGAATAAGTTGATTAGTCGAAATCAATTGTTTTTCAAGGGCACCAGTTTAATGTACAAACATTTCCGATTTTAATATCAATTTTGTTAAATCTGAGGTTATCGAGCAATGAAAGATTTAATTCTTTCACCGCTAGTGTTACAACGTGTTAGAATCTCTTATTTGAAATTCTATAGATAGGTATATCTCGAGTTATCAATTTATTCCTGCCGTGCTAGGCTATTATCTTTGATAAAATGATTTTATTTTAATTAAACACTTTATTTGCTCTTTCAGATGGGTGAGAAATTGTTATTGTTAGCACCGGTGGTGCTTTTGGCATTTTTCGGTTTCGGTGTAGACGGTGAGTAAAGTTACATTTAATTAGTACCATACCATCAGCCTGTGTCTCTCCACAGCCATCAGCTTGGATATAGGCCTCTCCTAAGGACTTTTTTCAAGTCGCCAATTCATCTGACTGGAGAACGTTCCTATAATCGGCATTGGACTATTTGTCAATATATTGTTTTCTAGTTAACATGTGGATAACTTTTACTTTTTAAATACACTATCCGTATGTTATTCAGGTTAAACAATAAGAATAGTAAATAATTAAATAGGTACTTGTATTATTTATTATTCTTATGGTTAAATCTAATCTAAACGCCACTCTTCGGCGATGTCGCCAGCGCGTTAGCACACGTTGAAAGGATATTTATAAAAACGAAAAAAATTTCAGCTTCAATAATGACAAACGCTACAAGGAGCTGGAAACTTTATGTTTGTTTTTTTGCGCCATACTCAATAGCCTCAATTAGAATTCCCCGTGTAGTGGGTTCACAGATACATACAAAGACGGACAAACCACCCAGACATGAACAAACATTTGTATTTAAACAAATGCATGTTCGACCGAGAATCGAACACGGCATCTTTTACACAGCGGGTGGGGTCACTAACTCACTACTAACTGGGCTTATCCGTCATCAAAAGATATACTAAAACATATATACCTACAAGTAGATTTGTTTAAAAACAGGCAAGTAAAATAGAGGGACGCGTAACTGCTCTCGTACTTTCACTTTGTCTTTGTAGAACTTTGTAGGCATCAAGAAAAATCCTCGTCCCTGCTACACTCTTGTTCGCCATCATTCTCAATCCTTTTACAGAATGCTGACTTTAAAACTGGGCGATGCATCAGCGGACTTACCCACATTCGTCATTTTCGACTGATGTTGGCATGTTTTGTGGATGTAAATGGGTTAGAATATTCATTTAACAGGTAGACTGCTGCTAAGTACCTAAGGTCGATTTATCCGAAATAGTGAACAAACAAACATCAGTTTTCTTTCTAGACACTATACGTGAATAATAAGGATGACCATGGTAGCTACTGTGGGCGTTGTTGTTGTGCGAAATAAATAATTTATTTCTAGGATGCTATTGAATTAATATATAATTGTAAGCAGCCCTTTCATGCCCTAGTGCCCTTGTGGTAGCGGCTTTGTTATACCTTAGTCGCCTTTTACGACCCATGTTGTTTTCAAGCCGATGTTTGCTTTCCAAATAACATAAAATTGTATTTTTGACCTACTCTACAGTAAACCTTGATGTGAAAACAACATTGAGTACCTACACAGATGAGTATTTGAAGGTACGTAATAATTGTTTACTTTGTGCAATTTATGACGAAAGATTCGCGAATTTTACTTGTCTGTAAGCGAGAATTTATTGCAATGATTGACCGACCACGCGGAATCATCCCACATGCTGACATCGTACTCGACGTGCATACTTAGCAGAATCTTTATAGTCAACGCGTTTTATACTATCAATTTTCTATTTTAAACGAACACAATAAGGGCTTAAATTGTTTGTATATAGACGTGTATTTAATTGTATTTGATATGTTAATTGTATGGTAGTTCATCCGATAGTGATATAATGTTGTAGGCAAGGACATAAGGTCCAATGTGGGCGTAACTCGTTTACATCTATTATTTATTAGTTAAGGTTTCTTTTATGGATAGGACGTGTGCTCTAAATTATTTTTTGCAGATGCTCAGATTGGAATAAATTATAATTCTATACATGGATATGCATATGTTTACAGAGTTTACACAGATGTTTGTTTTTATAGGTTTTCAAAAGTTATCGAACATTTATTATAAAATTGACGTGTGGCTTAAAATTGTTTATCAATTTTAATCGGAAACCGGACAATATTTTTTAACATTATAAAATTTTGATAAAAAGGGAATATCTTATTATTGTCGGTAACATAGCTCAAAACTTGCCGCTGTATCGTATTAAAGCATAATGTCATCATTATCATTTATACAGCTTGTTTCCGAACACTGTTGAATATAAGCCTCCTTTTGTGCGCCACCCTGCAAACCACATCTATCCCTCATCTTACTTAACGTCATCTCTCATTGCCGCTGGACGTAATGGCATACATATTGCCATTAATGCTCACCGAAATATATAAGATTACAAGCCTACTTTCACAAGACACTTTTCATCTCTTTCTCTCCAGCTCAGCGCTACGTCAACTACAGGGGCTACTACGGACGTAACCTCGGCGATCTCTACCAACATGGACGCTCCATTTCCGATAATCTAGTCTCCTGTGGGCCTCAGACCTGCGGCGTTGGAGCTCACTGTATCCACGGCAGCGTGCGTCCAGTCTGCGCCTGCTTGCCCGGACACTCGGGCGATCCACTCGCACAGTGCATTAGGATTGAGTGTGTTGGTTAGTAAAATTAATAGAAGCTTAAAAGAAAATGATATACTTTCTCTAAGGTCGATATTCTGGGAGGAAACAACCTTTTTTGGTAGATACTACCTAATTAGAAGAGGCACCCTGAGCTCACGGAGCAAAAATGCACTTGGCTACATATAGAGCTCGCTAGAACACATTATTTTCGTGTAAGTAGATTATATTGGCTTGTTAGTTGTTGATATTCTTGATGTTCTTCTGATTAACAGATATGTATTCAAGAGCTCAAGCCAGAATTTAGAACATCTGTTTGAATAATCCTCGAATAGTCTGAAATCAAGTTGATCGAGAGTATAGCTGAGGGCGAGATATACAGATGTTTCTTAGGTCGTTCTTGGCTTAGACTTAGAGTCAGTGGTTGTAAACTGGCCTTTATGTAGACTGCATATTAAGGTGCTCATTAACACGGTTCGGACTAATTCGACGACCGTCAAACGTCTTTAGGTGTTAGTCTTAAAAGGAACCAGGAAGTTTTATTTGCACGCGCTGCACGACAAATATACATCGAACCTTTGTTAGATATTTATATTTCTTTCACTTCGGTTTAAAGTAATTCATTTCTCAAAGAACATTAAATAATTCACTTAAAGAAAAAAACTTATGATTAACCTAAGTTTATAATACTCCAGCATACGAAACAAAGACTATAATGATATATATTGGCCTATTAGAAAAATGTTGATATTGTCATAAATGTAATTCAGTAAGCAGTTTTTAAAAATGTTTATTGACTCGTATTTCTTTAATGTTGTTAGGCAAATTGCAGTATAACTGCACTCTCCTATACCATAATTAGTTCTAGGTGTAGGTACATTGTTCTAGTTTATTCCACACTTGACTTTTGTGTGTTCGTTGATTAAAGAAAATGTGTGAATGAATGTTTTAATAGTTTTCGGATTTTTTTATACCTAGTCAGCGTTTTGGGTAGTCACAATTGAATGAGATTTTTATGAGTTTATACTATGCGATTTGAATATTTTAAGGGTGGTGTGTGTTGCAAATCCCCAGACTTCTACTAAATATTCCAGGTGAGACTTAACAGGGCGTTATAAACCACTTTACGTAATCGACAAGGGATACATTTTGACATTTTAATCGACGTAATCGACCAACTAAAGAAATTAATTTATTCCTAATGTGTTCAGTATGTGCTGCCCAAGTTAGTTTAGGGTCGAGTAGTAAGCCGAGATATCGTTTCTGATTTGATTTGTGCATAGTGTATAATTTAAGTCTCCTAAATCCACCATAGAATTAGCATTTTTGTTCTAAGTCTTGTTTTTCGAATGTCTACAGAGAACAGCGAGTGCCGCAGCCATCAAACCTGTGTCAATCAGCATTGCGTGAACCCTTGTGAAGGCACCTGTGGTGTGAATGCTAACTGCGACGTAAGTACTTTAAGTAATCTTAGATTTTGTGAGACAGATACCAAAGTGAAATGTAGTTCGTTGACGCATCAGAACCCTAAAAGCCTAGGTATACTATTGTATAATTTTATAGAAACAAGTATACTAATTGTGTATTCTTTCAGGTCCGAAATCACATCCCTGTGTGTACTTGCCCCGCCGGTTACACTGGCAACCCTTTCTCGACGTGCAGAGTCGCTGATCCAGGTATAGTAACGCTGTTTAAGTTTGGTTTAATTATTTTTATTTTAAGCCAAAGCACTTGATGTTGTTACTGAAGAATATTACTTGCTGTTTGCTATATTTTAGGGACATGTTAAAATATAGAATGTTATTCGCAGAGGAAGCGTGTCATCCGTCTCCTTGCGGCCCCAACACCAAGTGTCATGTGGCCAACAACCAAGCTATCTGCACCTGCTTGCCAGGATACAGGGTACGGAGTATAAAATGTCGATATTTTAGTATTGATATTTCAGTGTTTCTGTCTTTTATTCTAGAACAACATTTGATTTATAGAAGGCTATCATATTTTTTTCTAACTTGATATTGTAATTTTCATATTATAACTAAGAAAATGAAGCAAGGAAATCGATCCAAGCTGAATGTTATCATAAGCCAGCTTGTTTTTGTTACATAGTGCTGTTACACATAGTGTTCAGGGTCGAATTAAAGGCTCTCAAGGCCTGGACTATGATTTGTGTTGGTGGGCCATTTGAAGAGGGAAAAACTTTTTCGACACTGTCAAACTTCCAAAACCACAAAACCTGTTTGAGTTTGTAAAAGACAATGTCGCTCCGCTCGCCTAATCTAGGCTCGGAAGCGTGATTCTTGCTTTTCCCCGGTTAGTTTTCCGAAATTTTCAGTTCGTGAGAAACTAAACTTCATGCTCTATCATGAAGTTTCCCACGATGAGGCCCTGTAGACAGCGGGGCCCTAGGCTGTAGCCCGTCAAGCCTTTTCCTTAAATCGACCCTGGCTAGCCAGCTGAACTACTTACACATTATTTATCACTGTAGAATATGTGAGTGTTTCTTCAAATTGCTTCTTTTCGTAAGGTAATCTACAAATCATCATCTTATGCCCATTTTTGTCATTATGTTTTAACAGGGTAGTCCATTGACCGGTTGTCGTCACGAGTGCGAGTCTGACGGCGAGTGCGGAGCGCAGCAGTCGTGCCGCGACTTCAAGTGCGCGAGCCCCTGCAGCGACTGCGGAGTCAACGCCGACTGCGAGACTGTCGCCGCACACCGCGCTGTCTGCAAGTGTCCTAGGGTACCTATATTAATTACATTTTCTACATTCATTAGTATAAAAGGGGAGAATGAGCGGAAGTGGATTTCAAAAATACCTATAATAATTCGAGAAAATCGATGTTAGATATCTGTAACATATTAAAAAATAATTGCTAAAATTCAAAGAGAAATTAGGGGAATTATACGTTTGTATGGACTAGACTCTGCTGTCGTCATCCCGCTTTCGCTCACCCCCCTGGTGCAGTCAATTTAAAGCAAGTATGTATCTAGAATTTGTATCTAGAAGGTGGATCCAATAGTTTCTCGTTTCGACTGTTTATTTTTTAGTATTATTTAGTTGTTATCTTCTTCGTTACGCCCCCAGATTATTATGTTTCAGACTTTTAGGTACCTACTTCATTTAAAGTGAAACTGAAATTAAATGCTATCAGCTCAGTTACAAGTCTTTTTTTTCCTCAAGGTTGTCTGGAGGACGCAATAAGACCGCCTGGAATAATTATTATGTATTATTAATGTATAGGTAACATATATGTTATGTAAGACTATTCATTGTATTATGTGTAAATGTATCTGTGTATAAATACGAGGTCTTTTTGTCACTCGTGATGCAACGACAACTTTTCCCAATCACATTTCTCAGTCGCAGGTTGTATGCAAGAGATTTCATAATTGCAATAAGACTAATAATGTCTATTTTTCGTTGTTTACAATAGCTATGTGTGCAAAATACTTTGTTAGTATATACAATACAGATAATTATTATTGATATACAATAATTTTATCTATGTATCTATCTATGTA
Source organism: Sesia apiformis (assembly GCA_914767545.1). Lineage (NCBI taxonomy): Eukaryota > Metazoa > Arthropoda > Insecta > Lepidoptera > Sesiidae > Sesia > Sesia apiformis. The sequence goes on from OU611968.1 coordinate 8,021,414, forward strand.
AACACAGGGTTACCATGGCGACGCTTACCGCATCTGCACCCCGGAGTGCTCCTCCGACGGCGAGTGTCCCAGCTATAAGCCGGCGTGCGTGTACAACGCTTGTATCAACCCCTGCACTAACGCGTGTGGAGTCAACGCCGACTGCAACCTTCGAGGACTCACTCCCGTCTGCTCCTGCCCGAGGAACATGACCGGAGACCCATTCACCTTCTGCAGGCCTTTCGAAGCACGTGAGTGTCAACACGATAATTTTCACATGTGATACTTGCTTTTCAATCAGCTTAGACTTTTAAAGGTTATATCTCTAAAAAAAATTCAAATAGGATCTATAAAAGTCGGTAGGTACCAAGTGTGAATCGTATTTCCTGATGAGATCTTATTAACGCCGACTGCACCCTTCGCGGACTCACTGCCGTCTGCTCCTGCCCGAGCAAGGACCGGACACATGACCAGGCACCAGGCTTGCCAACCGACCGGTTTTCGACCTGACAGCCCGGTTTTGACGCAATTAGTCTGTATCTGGTTCCCTATATGCGACCACACTCAAATTTTCCAGTTTATTCATAAATCAACACATATTACTGTTGGAATTTTCAGCATTATGAAAAACATTTCGTAGGTATGATGAAAGAAACCAATTAAAAGTGGAAATAATTAATTTTGAAGCTTTCGTAAATTTTTATTATATGATGAGTTGCACTGATTTTTGATATTTTATGAAGAATAACTGAGGTAATTTTTTTTGAAAAATATAAAGAATGGTTATGACATGAAAGGTTATGAAAACATTTCACTTTATGACTTAAATAATCACCGAAAAAAATTTAGTTTAGTAAATACTAAAAATCAAAAATGATTCGGGAATTGATCGTTTACACTCTGTATAAAAGCGTCGTTATTGTAGACGCGTAATGACGAAGGCTTTTCTGATAAAATCTTTTATCTCGCAGGTGACCTCTGTGAGCCGAACCCTTGCGGCACAAACGCCAAGTGCACTCCCGGCCACGACCGCACCGGCGCTGAACGACCTGTCTGCACCTGCCCTACTGGATACATTGGAAATGCACTCGTTAATTGCGATAGGGTTAGTTTTATACTTAAAAACTTTAAAAATAATGAAAGGAGCGGAATTTTGTTTCTCTCTTGATAAGAATTATATTTCAGAAATATCAAAGCAAAGAAAAAAAACCTGCCAAATCGAAACTAAAGAAATTTGTAAAATATTATATAAATATGTAAAATATGTAGTAAAAATTGCTAACAGGTCATATTTTATAAAATTAAATCTTGTAAAGTTAATAATATAGGGGAAAGTCCTCCAGTACCGGCCGGCATCCAGTACCGGTCAGTTGCAATTTCCGAAATTCTACAATAGCTGGGGCTGAGGCAGTTATCGTCATTTAAGTAATACGGTCTCAGAAGTATATGCCTCGCGCGGTGGCGATCTGTCGCGATCGGTTTACTGTCAGTGCGAAGATTTGTGTTGCGCGCAGTGAACGTACGATACACAACTAAAGTTCCGTGGGTGATTGCTGGAGTTTAGACGACGAGCTCGAGAGAAGTCTAACTGGTATGTATTCATTATTTATATAGCTATTATAAAATATGTTTTACTTCGAACTTTATGCTTACATTCTTGTCTGTGGTCGAACATAATATTTTATTCCGTTCCCTATAGTACCGGCCACAAAATTGTCCTCCAGTACCGGCCACTGTTTAAGTTAATTTTTGTGTGGTTTTATTTGCTTATAGGTACACAAAGATGCCAGACAATAAAAGTGATGGTGAGATGAAGAAAAAGAAGGGCACCTGGGATCCTGCCAATATGCATAAAGCCGTGGAGAAGGTGCTGAATAACGAAATGTGTTGACATTGACCAATCGGTTGATAATTTTAAAGTAATAATTACAGAATTGTCACCGGTTCCTGATGCTTCGAAAAGAAGAGCTACTGCATGACGTCATAAAGCTCAAAGAAGTGAAATCTACACAAGTTCTCCATACAAAAAGGTGCTGGAACAGAAAAGAGCAGATAAAAGAAGAGTTGAGTCAGCTAAGCAAGGCAAGAGTTTGCTTTCAGGACAAGATGTCAGCAAGAAAGGCAAGAGTTTACTTTCAGGAAAAGATGTTAGCAAGAAAGGCAAAAAAACAAAAAGAAAACCAGAGTCCTCCCCACAGATCGATTCAGGAAGAGACAATTTGTCCTTTGTGCCTTGAATCTCATGAAGAAGATTGGATACAATGTGGAAACTGCAAGATTTGGGTCCATGAGGCTTGTGCAAACATATCAGAGCTGTTAAACCAATATATTTACGATTATTGCCTCGTATAAATGTTCATATTTTTGCTGGCCGGTACTGGAGGCCAAATTTTTTTAGTTTGAATTTTCTTTGTTTTGGAATTTTATTAATAAAGTTGATTATTTCTAAATATATCGATATTTTATTATTTTTATTTACAGCACAAGAGTTCCTTTACTAATATCAGCAGTTATTACAAATTTAACCTAAGGGATTTTTATTTTATTCTAAATAAACCTTAGGGTGACGGTACTCCCGGACTCTCCCCTACTCGTAGCATTGAGAATCCCTCAGCGTAAGGCTTTTTAATCAGGCAGCGCGATAATTAGAAAAATATTTATGCCATTAAAACTTACTAAACTGACCATCTATTTTTCTGCCCCATATCCCCTTTAACTTTTAGGATCAAAGACCCTACTGATCTTTCTGTTCTTGGAAAGTTCTGTGCTTTATGACTGGCGACCTAACGTGCCTGGTTTATTTCCAGGGTGAATGCGAACTGGATTCGCAGTGCGGTGACTACTTGGCTTGTGTCGGCTACCAGTGCGTAGACCCGTGCCTCGGGAACACCCAGTGCGGTTCCGGCGCCGTCTGCATGGCTAGGAGACATCTTGCCGTATGCACTTGTCCTTCGGGTAAGTGAACTAGTGTTTTTGTCATATATGTATTGAAATGGTGCAATTAGTACATTAAACAAATCAAGTTTTTCTTCGTATAAGTTCAAAGTTTAAAACGTATTCCGTCAATGTCCAGTCCAGTTGAAGCAAGTCCGGAGTCGCTCGGTAAAGAATAGGTTTACTGATGATAGAAAACGACTCCTTTGGAAGCATATGAAAAACGCGGTACCACGCTTTAATTTGATTATCACAAACGTTACGACCAAAAACACTTTGAAGTTCAATAAACTATCGCTATTAAGCCACAAAACGTACAATACATACACAATTTTTATAACAATCAAACAAAAACTGAACTTCACTCCTCGAATACCCGATAAAAAGTCTCAACTAGTGTTGTAAACGAGGGTCGACGCTCAAACGCTGAGTGAGCGCTAATAAACTTAAGACTACCGTTAAAGGCTATTTAGTGAGGGTTGTAGTATGTACTTATTTTTAATGTTTGATGGCCTTGAACCCTTGTAGTTAAAAGCTCGGGTCTGAAACGGTTAAGGTTCAATATGACAAACATAGCGCGTCAGGTCTCCAGCTCTAAAGCGTTCAGCGCTCGTTTTAACAACACTTCTGTTTGCTCGTCTCTCACCTTCTTGTTGTAAAAAATACCTTTTTAATGTTCGTAGGTCACAATGGCGATGCGCTGGTGAATTGCTACGAGTCACGATCAGTCGCCGCGTCCACACGTTACTACAGATATAAGAGAAACGGCAACTTCACCGAACCAACAGAATCTAAAAAAGTTGACGCTAGCGCAGATCTCAAGGAAGAAAGCGAGAAGAAAGAATAAACAAAGTCGATATTTTCAGAACAATCTCTTTAATTAACCGCTTTCGATTTTTTTGCGCGCCAAAATGATTAAATTCGAAATTGCCATTTGTAAAAAATATATAACTTGTTTTTATTAATTTTATGTTCTGTCTGTCCGAGTAAACGATTATTGATAATGAACGACAGTAAAGGCGACTAGCAATGCGTATGTTGTGTATTTGAGAATCAAAGGTTCTAATTATGTTTAACAATAAAAAATCTACTGTCATTTTGTTGAAATGCTCACCGGAAGAATGCTTTAAAACTTAAATTGTTGAACAAATTTAACAAATGTTATTGTTATGTTATACTTTGCAAAATAAGAAAAAGTGATGCCACGAATGTTAACAAAATAATAAAAGTAATTTGTTTATAAAATGTAGTTTGTTTACCTATTCCTTGTTTCATTATCATTATCATTATCCTACGCATCGATCAACCAAAATTTTGAACCCTACCCAATTAGGTCTATGAGTGAGTTTTTTAAATAGCTAAATACCAGAATCCGAATTCATGTGGTTATTTGTGCACGGCTAAGCATGCAATCAAACCACACAGACTAGGATTTTTTGTTACTCAAGCAAACTATGACTCGCGTAAAGTCGCGTTTATATTTTATATATTTATTATAGCTAAAGGTAGTAGAAATATAATTTATATATAGTAAATAAGATTTGTTTCATTCCTTGAAAAGCTCTTTATATTTTTTTTATAGGGAAGTAGGCGGATAAGCAAGCGGTCCCACGTGATGGTAGGTAGATAGGTTAGGTAAGTGTTACCGCCGCCCCGCAAAATCGCGCAAGCCCTGCAAACACCTGCAAAATCCTATTCACAGCTTTCTTAAAGAACCTCATCTACCCGTAGCGTAATGGAAAGACCTCTTGAGGCAGTTCGTTTCACAGCCTACGGCTTCGCGGTATGAAATGACTTTTGGACCGAACAGTCCGCGATACCTCCGTATTGAAGAAATTCGGATGGACCGCACTTCTGTGACTGGAAGTGTGGTTGTAGAAACCCGAGGTGGGAATTATATTGAACAATTCTTCAGAGCATTCCTCATTGTACAGGCGGTAGAACACACAGATTACTTTTCAAGGAATCAAATAAAAACATTTCATTGTAACTATTACTTACAAGCATCTGTATCTGAGAAAAAGAAATAATTAACTAAGTATGACAAAGGCAACGGCAGCCTTCATTACACAAATATATATTGTGTATTAGGCGTTTTGTGGTTTAATAGTGATAGTTTATTAAACTTCAAAATGTTTTTCGTGCGTGGCGTTTGTGATAATCAAATATAGAAGAACCTAATAATTTCCATTCCCGTCAATATAATTTATAAAAAAAATATAACCAATGTGACAGTTGTTTTGACAACTTTGACATTTGGAATTTGGATGGCTTGAATTGAAACATCCTGTCGTATCGATATTGAATAATGAGCGAACTTGTGTTTTTTACTATAAAATTATCCATAACGTAAATATTTATGTGAAACAATGTCTGACATTAACATGGAGAAGTTCGCGGTGCCAGACTTCATACCCGAGCGCTACGTGAAGGAGTTAGCGAAGTCTTGTGTAGGAGGGGAGGAGCTGCACCAACAGAAAGAAAAGATAGGAACTTTAGCCGAAGAAACCGCAAGTGCACTCAAAAAGAATGTTTACGAGAACTATATGCAGTTCATCGAGACAGCAACGGAAATATCTCACTTAGAAGCCGAAATGCATAAGCTGTCCCATTTACTAAGTGAACAGCGCACAGTCCTCACTACACTCTCAATTGCGTCAATTTTAGGTAACGAAAACACTATATCCCGCGAATCACTTAATAACCAGGACGTAGAAGCTGAAAGAGCAGAGGAAAAGCGAAAAAGCAAGCTCAATAATATCTCTGAAAAGGTTGAAGGTTGCATGAACTTGTTAGACGCCCCCGACCGAAATTTACTTCATGAAGGGGACTTATTAGAGATAGACGCGGAAGAGAACACTGCCTTACAAAGAATGCATATATATTTATTTAATGATTGCCTTATGTTGACATCTTGGATATCAAATCACCGTGGTCCTATGAGATACAAATTTCAATGCAGTTATCCTATCAGTAATCTAGCTGTTGTAAACGTGCATGATTTGGGTAATATTAAGCAAGCATTTAAGGTACTAGTCTTCCCAGATATAAGGGTTTTCCAGTGTAACAGTTTGGCAATTAAAAAAGACTGGCTAGACAAGTTTGACTTAGCAAAAAAGATGCATATTGAAGTAGAAAATTTGAAACAGAAGAAGAAAGAGATTCAAGAGAAGCCTAAGCCTGAAATGTTGGAGTCTCCTAGTCTATCAGTTGAGGAGCTACCTTCACCTCAGGTCGCTCCTTTACCAGAATGGTTAGCTGACGTTACAGAAGAATTAGATGTGCTGATTGTTGAAAGACATTTTCAAAAGACTTATGAACTAATGGTGAAAGCTCAGAAATCTTTAAACTCTGAGGAATTTAAAACACATCCAGAGAGGCCTGATATACTGAAAAGAATTGAGCAGAAACAGAAGGCCCTGATTGAGATACTATTAAAAGAACTGGATGTTACCCATAATTGCAGTCCGAGGGGAGGTTTGAGGTCATCCAGACTCCCCGTGTTAATACTCAACAAGTTTAACATGACAAGTCAAGCATCTGAACTGTTCCTAGCTATCTGCAGCCATACTGTCAAAGTTCATGTGAAAGGGGTCCAATTAGAAGGCTCTATAAACAGTTATGTGAAACAAGTGGGTGAAGTATTTTTTTGCTTATTGAGTGATGCCTTAACAGAATTCATTACACTATTTCCTAAGAATAAAATTAGTGCTTTCATAGTGTGGGCTAGCACACAACTTAGAATGTTAATGAGTCAGATTATAAAGCAAGTGTTTACTCCCCAATGTGCTTTAGACTCGGTACTAGAATGTGTGCAGAGTTTGAGAGATCAATGCACTCTCTTCTGTGAGTTTGGTCTTGATTTAAGATTTCAACTAAACAGTTGTTTACGATCACCCATAATAAAAGCACTGAGGGAATACAAAGAGAAGATTGTTGATTCAATGAAAACTAAAGTGTCAGAAGACCAGTGGACTCCAGTGAATATGCACACAAAAGCTGGAGTGAACAAATTCTTATCACAAATGGAAAATTTGGGCCTTATCTTAGCTAAGTACATAATAAATGAAACATGGATTGACTTATCGAGTAGTACAATATGGTTTGCACAGTCGGTCATAACTGTTCAGAAATTGGGTTTAAAACTTGTAACAAAAGATATGATGGATGTATTGGATGAATGCATACATGCAATATTCAATTCTCGCCTTATGCTCTCTCTAGGTAATGATTCTAGTTATGCCCAGAAGAATTTCAAGTTTATTCTAGACACAGTCATGCCTCTGATGCTTAGATGTTATAAAGAAGAGGTTGCATATGACAATGAGAAGCTAGTGGGACTAGCAAAGAAATTTGGTGTGAATGTAGCACCACCAAAGAAATCCAATATCACAAAGTACACAAGTAACGAATATTTATGAAAATAGTCATTAAAAGATTAAGTGATGTATGTCAGTGTACGAATTATTTTTGTTACGCTAAAGCTTTAATACTTGTAATATATAGGTAGTAAGCATGCGGGATTTTTGTAAGTTTAGTTAAAAAACTGATCAAAATAAAGTTTATATTATATGCGAGTTAATCAGTATGAAAATTTTAATAAACCAAGGCTAACGGTTCATTGTGTTTTATCTGAAATAGTACCTAATTATTTTTAATTTATTTTCCTAATGAATAATGGTTGTTTATCAATGTCATTAAATAAAACTCGAAAGAATTATTGATATAGAAAGGTTTTATTATACAGAAAGAATTAATTAAATGAACAGCAAATAACAAGTGGGTTAGGTGACAACAAAAAAGAGTCCCACCTTTGTCAACTGTGATGACATTCGTAATTATTTAAAATTATTTACAGATCTTGCACGAAAACATTGGCAATCCGGAATATTCGGGTATCTTCGGCAAACATCGAATTCATAAATATATAGCACTACTAATACCCCCAAAATATTTTTTTCAATAGATAATAAATTTTATACCTATAAATTTGCTAAATTTGCTTTTGTCAACTGTTACCGACCATTATAATTACCTTTTTATATTCAACTTTTAAAAAGGTATGCTACCAATGTAATGTTGTGATGGATGTTAAAATCCTTCATTAATGCCTTAAAAAGCCACATTATTATCCACTACAGTCAACTATAAAAGTCGCTTTCATAAATATACCGAAGAATCCAAAACATTCGACCTTACGGCAGAGAAATTGTATATATGGTTTGAAACTTATGTACATGCGTCACATATCATAGGTAAAAGTTGGACTGATTCCACAAGAAAAGGTATAAAACAAGCAATTTCTACAAGACAACATATTACTATACTATAGATGGTACACCCAGGCAGTAAAAATGGATTTATTCCCTGGGCTTTATCAATGTATAAACAGGATTGCAACGCATGCAACAGGAAACTATCACAATGTAATGAACAGCGACAATTATGAAATTTGGCTACTTAAGCAATTAATTCCTAACTTAAAATTCGGTATTGGTAGTTGATAATGCTGCATATTATAATAAATATGTGGAAAAGCCTCCGAATTCAAATACATTGAAACAAGATATGATAAACTGGTTGGTAACACATGACATTAACGTCGATCCAACTTTGACAAATCCACATATTTACCAACTTATTCTTCGTCATAAGGAAAGATTTATGAAATATTCTACTGACAAAATTTTAGCTGAATATGGACACTGTATTGAGATTACTGCCATATTATCCTGGATTTCAATCTAATTGAAAACATGGTCGCCGCATAAGGGTTATCTAGCTCAAAGAAATATTGATATGAATATGACCACAATAAGAAAAAATGTTATTGGAAAAAAATATGAATAAGGCTAATAAAAGTAATATAAAGTTATGTACATTACACAATATAGATACTTATTATAAATAATTATTTAGTATGCAAATATACATAAACAAATAAATAAGACCTAAGTAGAAAAATGTAATACGATTATCTAGCAATATAGCGACTTGTTTAGTAAACATATAGTCATAGTCATTAATTTTTCAAGGGATATTTCTCTGCACTGACCCATGACATGTTCATAGTTTTGTATTTATCTTGTAATAAATTATGCAATTAGAGGTACGGTAATTCATAGCCGTGGATGATTCGGGTGTTTCCGGATTAGCCGATGGCCAATGTTATCGTAATGTATCTGTATTTCAGTTATTCAAAAATATTTCGTTTTGTAATGATTTGCTACTCATTTAGTATTTTTTTACAAAAGCCATATAGAAATGTTAATATTATACTTTGGTATCCTAAAGATAGTACTATATATACTCATTATATGATATTTTTATAACGGTAAAATTCTATTATTTTTACCTTATCATTCCTCTGCTGGGTAAGGAGTACCAGCCCTTATATAATTATCTCCATAATACAAGTATTTTATATTTATTTACACATAATTATCTTCTCTAAATGTCGGCCTGCAGTTACTTACAACTTTACTTATAAATGCTTGTAGTTCTATTTATTAGAAAGGGACGAGGACATTTTCATGTGGCTCACCGCTACGTCCGTTTCCAATAATTTTAGTTTAATTGTATGACCTATTGCAGACGCCCGACAATAATCGGTAAGAGAAAATAGAAGCAATTAAATACTTTAACGCAAACGTCCCACAAAGAATCGGTCCTACAACAACCGGAGCAAGTCTGGCAGACACGCCGATTAGATATATGTAGTAGGATAATATACGCACGTCGAGTTAAAATCTCTACCTTATAAAAAGTGTCTGCGTTAGGAGTTAGGCCTAAAGTATCGCCCGCAGCCTAGTTTACACCTAATGAGTGCTTGGCCGAAACACTGTCCTATTCGGCAGAGCGTTTATTTTTAACGAGTCGGTTCATTTGTTCTATTAAAAAGCATTTGCTCAGTTCACTCATGTGAAAGACGTAGGAAAACGAGATGTGCAGCCTCACGCATTTGTTTTTACAATTCGGTGACTTAAAATTCACAGGAACTGACCGTTATCTTTCTGTATAAACTTAATTGTTGTTTCACAGTTCCACTGAGCTGCAATAATTAGGTATTGTTAAAATATAAATAAACTAATTATGTAGCGTCGCGTCGTCACCTGTTGCCAAAAATAAAAATACGTGCACCTCGCCACTCGCTCACTGACGCGTTTTTTTTTTTCGGAATGGCTAATTTCTTGTATTGTGGCCCTAGTGGCCTTTCAAGAGTCACCGGTCGTGACTTGTTGACGCGCTGTCTCGGCAGTTTATATTATGTAGGGTTCACAGTCCTGTTTCGCCCGAGTGTTCGTTATGTGTAACTATACTATAGAATGTAGTCTCTTAGTACATTTACAAGTATGATGGGGGCATTACGTATGTAGTATTGAAACCGGTCTAAAGCGGGAGTTAAATTATTTGTTCAATTATCTGAGCAAAGGACTATGAATTACTGCTATGAAGTTATTGATTAAAACTTTATTACTTTAATTAGCCTTGGCCAGCGACTTTGAGTGGTTTATATGAATAGCAGCTTACGTGTTAATCTGGATTACATTCTACCTATTTGCCAAGTTTTAATGAAATTTGTTTAGCCGTTTCGAATTGATTGAGTAGCAAACATCTAAACTTGCATTTATAATATTAGTGAGATTATTTTAAAATTCTGTTGAAAGAGAAATCTGCTCTAACGTCTGATTTTTCACCACTCAAGCATGAACAAGTTAGGATCCTTTGCTAATAGATAATTTTGTTTTTAGGTCATGCAGATAGCAGATACGGAAGGGATAAAAGGTCAGGCCGCTTGATAAAGCAAAAAAAAATAACATGTTATTTTTTTAAGAACGATCATTTCTCAGATAATTTCGCAGTTTAAATTCAACAAGTACAGTTTACTGCGCTTTTAAACCTCCATCAATGATTCAAGAAATGTATTCCCATTGATCAACTTAGTGGTCAATATAACAAATTCCACATTCGAGTCTTCCTGCTGACTGATGGTTCGTAAAGCTGAAATCTCGTGGTAAGTGCACCCACCTACAAAGAATACGAGTATAACTCTTGGGTTTTCTAACGAGGAGGAGTTGTCGCTTGATATGGAGTTGCGACGAGCCATCCGCGGTTGAAGTGTTTGTAATTCGTCCACTGTTGCTCCTGGGAGAGAATTGAGGACGTCAGTTATACCTGCAATAATATTTTTTGAGTTTTGTAGTTGTCAAAAGGCTGATGACATGTCTCTGTCGGAAAGGTACAGTCAGCAACAACAAGACCCATCGGTACCGTAACAAGCTAGTAATAAGGACTAGAATCTAATGATTCTGGGTATGTTAACGTGTTGCTGACTGTACCTACATTTCAATATATTCTGTACATTCTAGAAAAAGAAAAATGTTTAAGACTATCCACTATCTATGGACATACGCGATAATATCAACATTAGTCAAAAATGACAAACGTTGGCACGTTTTCAGATGTATGTTTAAGACTATCTCCTATCCATGGCAATGCAATCAACCCTTTCGGTATCCACTGCCGGACTTGGGCGCCCTCATGCACATTGTCTTGTGCATGAGCGATGAATGGCCTTAAAACGCCACGCTGGCCAAGCGGATTGGCGAGTCCACCCCAGCGCTTGTGATAGCGGGTTTGTTATCCCTATCCATGGACATCCGCGATAATGTCAACAATAGTGAAGAACAACAAACATTAACATGTCCTCAGGTGCGCCGTCAATCTTTGAATATTTAGGAGATGATTAGGAAAAGGGATTGAGGATAGATGGGTAATACGGTCTATATTAAAGAGGTTAAAGTACATAGTGTTTTATCACGATCTTATCGCTTTATAGCAATATAGGAAGATGTCCATACGCAAGGAATAAAAATATTAGCTGAGAATAACGGTTAAGGTCAGAACAAATATTATAATTTTCAAGTTATCCTTATAGGTATAGAATATAGGTATAGGTATATATGTACTTTAATATATTCCAGAGACTATTTTTATTTGTTGTGAGATAACATTGTAATTTTTATCAATGAACGCAGAGTTGTTATCGTGACAGAAATATAACACCCACGTAATATATTTGTCGCGGCTCCACATCGCCGCTTCAACATTTTTCATTTATTATTCAACTACCGTCAATACTACCATAAGCATAACGTAAAATATGGGTAGCTTGCCGTTTTTGGTGCTTACCTACATGTTTTTACATACAAAAATTCAGTCAATCAAAATCGTGAGCCGAGACGCATTAACATCGTATCTAGTAATAAAACCACTCTACACAAGTAAACATTTCGGGTTTTATTTCGCCGAAGGGGTAAAACTCGCAGTGTCTCCAAGCTTCGACAATATTTTATTTTTATTATTAACACTAGCGCTGCTAGCGACTTCGTTCACGTGAACTTTAGAGTGATTCCCGGGGGAACTCGGATCGGGATAAAATGTATCCTAAATGTTAACGCGAGTCATAAGCTATAACTATGAGGAGTTTCATTAAAATCCGTCCCGTATATTTTACGTGATGCGGGTTCTGATAGACAAACAAACAAAAAATGTTGTTTTGGGCTCTATATCATTCGTAGTTTATATTACAATCACTTTATCCGAAAAATATTTCATGTACAGACACGACTCTGTTACGATTTTAATATATGTAGGTATGTAAAGAATATATGTATACAGATATTTATTTTGGGTTATATTATTTGTAGAGTGCTGATAGGCGAGAGGTATCTATTTTCGACTAGCGGTGCCAGCGTGAATTCGCGTTGAACTTGTGACTCCCGGAGGAACTTCATAATTTACCTGGATAAAAAGCACCCTAAATGTTATAACTATAACAAATTTCATTAAAATCCATTCAGCGGGTTTTGCGTGATCCGCGATCAGTGAGACAGACAAAAATTTAAAAAAATGTTGTTTGGGCTCTGTATATGTATTATACTTTACACTGCAATATCTTTTTGAAAAAATATTTCATCCATGTACAGACATGGCTGTGTTATGATTTTATTATATGTATATTGTACGTTCTTTATGTCATCTCGTTCGAATTCCGATTAGTACCATTGAGTTTCTGTTAAAGTACAGATTTTTAATTAGTGACAAGGATCCCATCCTTCCATGCGATTTAGGGAATAAGGGGTTTTCTTTATACCACTTTTCTCTTTACTCGATACTCATAGGAATTACACAATTCGATGAGACTTCTTATTCCGTTATACTTGAAGGAATTGGATCGGAAATGGGTTGATTGTAATTCATCGTTTAAATTAAAGAAAATATACAGGATGTGTACGAACCCCTCCCGAAGTCTGGAAAGTATTGGCTTGTATGAAGTATCGGCCAAGTGAGCGGTCGCACAAATACAAACTCCTTTGCAGTTCATTATTAACTTATTCAACAAGTGGTTAGGTAGCGCCAGCAGCAAATATAACTTTGTAGAACAAACTTATTCATTCAGTTAGAGCAACAAAAAAGAAACTCTTAAATCACCGTATTAACCCTTTCTTCCGAACGCAAATCGCAATTTGTAACCGTGAGACCGGTTGATTGGCCAGTACTTTAGAAACGATGTTTACTCACCAGTCCATCCCTTGTTTTTAGCAATATGTTCACTGAGTCGTACTGTGAGAGGAGTGTATTTGCTAGACAAGTAGCTTTTGTCCTTCGGGTCCAATTCTGATTCATCCGTTGTTAGGTGTAACGTCTATAATGAATAGCATAGTCATTACAAATCCTCACTTTTAAAACTACTGCCTTTTCTGAGGTACTCGGAGAGGACATTTCAGTTGTTGTCTGTTATGGCTTTCACAACCTCTTAGGCGGTCCCTAGACATTGCACAGCAATCTAGGGCAGAGGGAAAGTGCATGCTACATTCCCACAGCAGCTGGGCGCACTCGACTGGCCACGTTACCCCTCTTTCATAGAAGACTACCTTGAAATATACTGCATTTTCTACTTTATCGTATTTCCCCAATGTACGTACGTGTTTCGGTAGTGACAGATATGCCAGAGCCCATTCCCATCCCATCCTCTCCCTCCCCAATTTCCCAATCCGTTCCTTAATCTGCAAAGGTAGGCAGCGCATCCGGGGGCGTGCCAACGTTTGTCATTCTGGACTGATGTTGGCATCTATCGCGGATATCTATGGACGACAGTATCCACTTACTATCAGGTGGACTGTATGCTTGTCTGCTGCCTTTTTTCTATAAAAAAAAATGTCACTACAATATTATTGATTGGTGCCTTGCACGCAAGTATTGGTTAGTGGGGTTAACATGATATGAACTATAATACTCTGTTCGCGCTAAGAATGCAGTGACTCGTCACTAGTAAAGGCATATTTGAATCCAATATTTGAAAACAATAAAATATATCTATATTTACTGGCACAGAAAGAAAAATTAAAATTACACAGAAGGGTGGCTGGGAGAAGCAATAAAGTGCAACTAAATAAATACAAATGTAATTATTATTACTAAAATTTGTTTATTATTAATGTTTATATCCAACACTAAAATATTATTATTGTAAAAATAAAATTCAAAGTAATAATTCATTCTCAATTAGGAAAATATAATTTGTATTTATTTATAGTGAATAAATAATTTCCTTTCTTCAACGTGTATTATTGAACCACTGTGTTTTTAAGAAAAAATATTTTTATAATCGATAAAACATATGGTACTTTACGAAACACGAATATTAAACACGTCCGACCCACGAGAGTACCGAGTGAGATTGAGATGTGCATGTCACTGTGATATAGACATAGGAATTGTAAGAAACACTACTGGTCAAAAAAAAATTAACACTGTACTGAGTGACGAGTCACTGCGTTCTTAACGCGAACAGATAGTAGTCGAGGTAAAATAATCAGAGTCACTGCGTTCTTAACGCGAACAGATAGTAGTCGAGGTAAAATAATCAGAGTCACTGCGTTCTTAACGCGAACAGATAGTAGTCGAGGTAAAATAATCAGAGTCACTGCGTTCTTAACGCGAACAGATAGTAGTCGAGGTAAAATAATCAGAGTCACTGCGTTCTTAACGCGAACAGATAGTAGTCGAGGTAAAATAATCAGAGTCACTGCGTTCTTAACGCGAACAGATAGTAGTCGAGGTAAAATAATCAAGAACTTACCTTTCTAAGCACAGTATACTGTCGGGGGCCTGCCTGCACTTTAAGCAGTCCACACTTCTCTACGTTACACAGTGAGAGCCAGGTTTTAAGTCCGTACACTTGCACTAACTCCCTCTTGTAGTATTCTAATACTTTCGGCTTCAGACCAGAGCCGGTTACACATTGAAGACATATCAGTCGTAGTACCTACAAAAAAGTAATTAATTTATTTAGTATTTTTGTGCTATATTGTAAAGGGGCAGGCGGACTTAATGCCTTAAGACATACTCTTAACTGTTGGTGGAATTAAAGGGGTTAAATATAATTTATTTAGTATATTGATTGATATATTAAAATATTTAACAACATTTTTGTAGGATCGTATAAAATAAAGTAATAATAATATAATCTACCTAAATAGACCCGAATTATTTTGTGTCAATTTCATTTCGGCCGTAGTGAAATTTTTCCGAAATTTGAAACTCGTGATCTCCGCAATGGGGTGGTGCATTTTTTCTAACACCTTTATTTTTGTGTATTTTTATATAGAGTAGACCAATATAGATGGAACCACAAAGTGGCACTGTTAGAAAAATAATAATCGCAGAGTTATAACATTTTAAAGTACTCATTTATTAAAAGTAGCGTGACGTCACAGTAACGGCTGCATGGACGGATTTGTCACTGGTCTTTATGTACTCTACATGTATGAATTTTGAGCAAATTAGTGGCATTTGCACGTACAAATGGAGCAGCAACATTCATTGCGCAATTTCGAATGCAATATTGTCGTAAGTAAGCAGAAATTCAAACTCAGTAAAAAAAAAACAGTCAGTTCACAACAAAAAGATTATTGGCACAAATAGAGATTATGTTTTTATTTGTTTAGCTCGATGACAGGTGACAGTGAAGTTTATTTTGATCTGTAGTGACATTACATTTTATTATACACTAGCTGTGCCCGGCCACGCGTTGCTATGGATGCCCAACAGATGGCACCTATCCCGTTTTTGGGTAAAAAGCATGTTTTTACATTATCTTTCTCCTCTTGCCCCCCCCCCCCCCCCGGCCATTGGTTGGCGTTGGCTGGTGACGCTCTTACCAAAACTATTGAATTGAAGTAGTCTAGCATATGATTACCTTTATCAGTGGTGCTTTCTGTGCGATGAGATCTTCAATGAAAGGGCATACTTTTTCATTGTCAATGCAATTGAGGAAATCTTCCTCGCATTGTATCGTGTCGTGGAAATCGAAGGAATCCGTAGTCTAGAAGAGATTAAATTAGAATTTAGCGAGATTTATGCAAGCAAGTAGGAATATTCATTGATTTCGGAAATGGGAGATAGTTCAAAAGTTTCTAGATACGAATATGTAAATAAAAACCGCTTATAATACAAATATTCTTTAATACAAACAGTCAGTGTATGTCTGAATGGCTTGAAATGGGATGGAATAAAATAGGAAATAAAGAGACAATGAATTATTTGATAGATAAATATACTTTACTGTACACCAAAACATAGAGGAGAAATACAAAAATACAAGTAACTAGAAGTATGGTCGGCGGCCTTACAATCTTTGGGTGGTAAGGAGAAGTCTGTAGACGAATGGAGGTAGATTGTGCAATGTATCTATATAAATACTGTGTTATTCTGCATGTATGTAATTATGTAATCGCGCACTATGCGGTCCAAAAACTATTTTATACCGCGAACCCGTAGGCTGTGGAACGAACTGCCTCAAGAGGCCTTTCCATTGAACTACGATATGGGGTTCTTCAAGAGAGCTGTGAATAGGATTTTGCAAGGTCGGCGGCGCGCCCGCATGCCCCCTGGTGTTGCAGGTGCCCATGGGCGGCGGTAACACTTACCATCACGTGGGACCGCTTGCTCGTCCGCCCCCTAGTCTATAAAAAAAAAAAAAAAATAATAAACATCAATCGTCTATATATCTTATTAAAACTGGGGGGAAATACACTGTCACTCCTGCTGACATCGACACGTATGATACGACTTAAACATAAACTTTGGTCCATAGCGAAATACATATAAAACCTTCTAACAGAAATACATAGTAATTAGTAATTGGATAATTGAGTTACCTCTTTAATATACTCTGCGACAGCTGTATGTGTGGCTAAAGACTGTTTGTTAGCAAGCATTTGTGGTAGACGAGATACAAATTGCTTGATCTCTTGCACTGATTTGTCATTGTGTCTCTCGTTCAACTGTGTTTTGATTACGCGTGCTTTCTTTGATAGTGCTGCTCCCACCTTAGGAAAAATAAATGGAGAATAGTTTATGAAAAAAAATGGATTCCATAAACATTTTTACATAAATAATTTCTCCTCTATTTTCAATGGAAAATAGAGGAGAATTGAAGGAACATACTTAGGAGAAATGTTTGTGGTCGTATGAAATAATTATTGAGCCATTATCCTTTATTCTTAATTTTTCCGTGTTATTGTAATACTGTCATGTTGGATACTTAAGACTGTCGTCACAGTCTTAAGTATCCAACATGGCAGTATTACAATATCACGTCTGATATCATTGAATCATATTGATCATCATTGAATCATCTGATATTGTGTTGTCGATGTTTGTTTACTGACACATTAAGAATAAAGAATAGCGGCTCCACAATTAAATATTGTGACTGTACTAGAAAGCCTACAAAAGTTATAGCAAGGTCGTAGTCAAGACTTTATACAGAGTGGGGCAAAGCAAACTATTTCCTTATAATTTAAATAGAAATAATGTAATGCAGAAAGTCTGTTATTTATTCATCTCTGTGCCAAGGGGGGCAAGCGCCCCAACCTGCCCCACCGTGGCTACGCCCGTGAAATATAGTATGGCTTGTATTTAAACGTGCAGCAATAAATGCTAAATGAGCACCAAGTAATGATCAACAAAACAACCTATTTTGAATAACTTAAGTAAATAATTTTAAATCACTAAGAATGATATCAAAAAGTCGATGGAGTACCAACTCCTATTTCTTTATTGTCGCCAGAGAATCTAAAACTAACTCACCTTTATTTGTTTAACCGATTTGCTATTCATTCAGTAAGTTCTGTTACTCATTAAAACATTTCTCATATAGTATTTGAAATTAAAAGTTTCTGAGTATTTCTGTTTATAAAAAATACAAAATTTAAAATTAAAAGCGACAATTAATAATTTTTCCTTAGTTCGTCGTTCAACTCCAAGGACTTTCGGCTCGAAGGATCAAAAATATGTAGACAGGATTAATCTAACATTGGTAACGTGCAATATTAGGAATATTTGTAATTACAATTTATTCATTAGGAACAAGTAGGAATAACAACAGGTTGTCGTTAGAATAAAGGACGTCCATCTGAATCTTGGGTTTTTAAGGGTGTAGATTGTTGGCCTGAGATCTCGATTTCGAGCGACCGCAGCGCCAAAGTTTAATGTAACATCCGACGGGGCGGATGAATGACCTAGAGAGCGCGATTTTCAAAATGTTTTGCAACAAACGTTCCACGTTGAGAAATTGTTATTGAACTTGAATATTTACAGCATAACAATAACGTTGAATTTTTGGAAACTAGCTGTTGATTCTTTTTAATAGATTAATAAGAGTAGTTGAGACACAATTTTTATGTTTTTCTATCATTTGACATCTGACATTTTTGTATTCTACTTACCTAAAATTCCAACTATTTATTTATTTGTAATTTCACTACCAAAATTTATTCTAATTCGTAAAATATTCATTCAATAAAATAATTGCAAATTCAGTAGGAAGTGTGTTTATCTCTACGCAAGGAAATGTGCCTATTGCGTAAACTCAAATACTTACTTTTTGTTTACGATCACCTCGTCGATATCTAAAAAAAATCCTAGGGTTTTAAAAAAAATGTCAATAAATGAAACACAAGTATAAAAATGATTTATTTACTACACAATAACAAATATGAGTCGCCATTACTCGCTATCTCAAAAGCGTGCTAGGGTTGTACAAAAATTAGTAAATAATTCATTTATTTACTAATTTTAACAGAAGTTTGTAAATTATTAATATACTAATTAAAAGTATGTAATTAAACAATAACGAAATATGAGTTCAAAATTCTAATGGTTTTTCATTCGATTACGGATCAAGTTCTGATTTCTGCTAATTTGATGATAAAATCAATGGCTATCACAAAACCTATCAGAATGAAAACGTTACCAGCTGCCCGATTCACGTAAGTAATAAAAACCGTAGCGCAGTGACGTCACTTCGTTTTTTGCAAATTTAGCCCTTTTAACCGACTTAAAAAAAGGAGAATTCTCAATTCGCTGTATTTTTGAACCAATTTTTATGATTCTTTACACCAGGTAACTCAGAAATTGTATAGTAATTGAGCTATTGGAAGATTTATGGCAATCCAAGACTAGATAAGTAAGTGCGTTTAAAACAGAAAACCAAAAGGCGATTTCTAAGTTCCTAAGTTAAAACGACTTTTGGACTGGCGTGTTTACGTGAATCGACTGGCTGGGTAGTTAAGTTACCTGTATCTTTCAAAATCATTAGGCGTTCTTCTCTTTCATAACACGTAAAGCTCTTTCTTTCCTCTCTTTCATAGCCTCTATGATACTGGGCGCGTCACGAATGGGCATGCTTCGTGACTGCCGAGGATCAACTAATTCTGGAAGTAGGCAATCGTAATAAAACCTAACTAATTTCATCTCCATTTTCTCCTCCCAAAATTTGTCGTCCTTTTCTATAATATAAACTTTCATAGGTACAGTAGCACCAAACCAGATGCCAAGCATGCAAATGTTTCTTTTAGTAATATGTACCTGTCCCTGAATTTGGAAATACCAGTTATGATTTTTATTTATGACATAACCCTTGGAAGCCTTGTCCTTAACCCAAAAGGTATGTTTGGCCATTGCTTCATCAAGAGTCATGCCAGCTAAAGAATGTGGGCACTTAATTTCAATTAAACCGTTTGCATAAATGCCATCTGGTGTAGTACCAAGAAATTCATATTGATCGTCGACGAACAAACCGCAACCTTGTATACTAATATTCTCTTGAATTTCTAACTGTTTAATTGCGGTTTCTTCGTTTTCGATACCGTACCGTACAGCAGGCAAACTGGAGATATTACTACCATAAACGATTTTACGAACAAGAACAGCACAACTTGTGCTCTCTCGTTTTTTACAAACTTCCCCGAACGATGATGAGGTTAGTAATTTTCTCCTTGTACTCATCCACTCAGAACTACTTCTTTGCAAATGGGTCGACCTTTCAAGCTCCTCTCTTTCAGCACAAGACAACTTTAAATCGGCTAAAAAAGATGACTTGGCTTTCTCATATAATTCTGGACTCAGATCAGGTTTTTCGCAGTTTGGTCCATAGTGAGCGTCTTTCGATACAGCGCTGTGGCTCTTTTTCAATCTTAATTTAGGTTTAGCAATTAAACGGATTCTACGATTACAATTTTCCACTTTCGCGATCAAAGGATTAGGACTAGATTTAAATATTACTTCATGAGTTTTACTATGAATCGATCCTGTATTAAAAGACACAACAGCAGCTGCGCATCGGCCCGCATAAGAACCACGGGAAGAATAATTTACACGCTTACCCCCTACTAATTTGGCAATCACTGCGTTAAAACTTTCAACTATATTACTTGTACAATTATGAATTAAACTTCTAGAATGATATGACAGTCTTTTACTTAAAATGTGTACCGCGTCCATTAATCCGCATCCAACAATTGCTGGAAGCAACCCAACAGGTTCTATTCGACGAGTATCAGGTCTACAGAAATATTCCTTGCAATATTGGTGATTACCAAATACGTGTTGTGGACCATTTAGGATATCTTCACTAAGATTTTTTATTTTTTCTTCGAGTGACTGATTTTGATCGCCCCAATATTTAATAGCGCATTTTACACCCGTTCTTAAACGCAAATACCTTTCTTTTAGGAATTTCCGCAATTCGCAAGGATACTTAGTGTCTTTCGACAGTTTCTCCAAGCTATTGCAGTAGTTTCGTAAAAGATGATTTTTGCATTCAATTTTCTCTACTGTTAAATTACCGTACGGTCGCGAATCTAATATTTTTTTATAAGTACTGGAATCGCCGTCTGCTACAAATTTATTATAAATTACACCGTGATCAACAATGGAACGTTTAAACCCCTCAACTATTATGGTCGATTCCATACCGGTAGATGATCCCGAATAATTCTTGAAACAACGGTGTTCCGAGGGCTGACTGTCGTTCTTTGCGGCTCGTGCACAAACTACGCAGTATTTATTTTTAACTCCAAAAAACAATACTTTATTAGTTTTAATGCCAATTATCGCAGCTGCGCCGGACAAGGTGGAAAAATTCTTACCATAAGATCTCTTGCTCCAACAACCGTCAACAGCAACAGATATTAATGGTGTACCATTTTTATCAACACTACCTATAGACACTGCGTACTCCGCTTCTTCCTTGACAGCTTCTGCCATGGAATGTGCTGCTGTCTTTTCCCACCAATCGCAAACCGTATTATTAATTTCATTGTATAATGAAGGTGACATGATTGGTAGGGCTACTGCGGCAGTTAATGTTTTTAACTGATAGTAGCTCCCACCAGATGATATGATACCAGATACAATTTGATGATTCACTTCCATTCTATCTTCTTTCTTTTCAATCAAACACACAGTAAATTTCATACTACACATACTACATTTCATGATGAGTTTTGAGTCCAGACCAACTTTTACTTCACCTATTATACTGAGGTAACTTAACTTACAATCCATTGGACCGTGGTCCCCTATGGCCTGAAGAGCTTTAAAAAAAAAAGAAACGTCTACAACTCTACGCCCAACTTCCATTTCATCCACCTTTCCCTCTTGGTCGTTTTCAATAACTAGTTCCTGTAAAGAAAGATAATGGCTTGATTTTTTTTATAAAAAATAATTAAAAATTTAAAAAAATGCAAAAGAATTAATACAATATTAGGTTCCTGATGAATAGAAATTATAATTTCTTTACGCATTAGGTATTGTTTTTTTATGACGTCACCTATTTGAACGTAAATTTTCTTTTGAGAAAGTAATTGAGAAGCATTTCGGTACTAAGGTGTTTGTCTCTCGATGAAAATAATAAATATTGCAAGAAAAATCTATAGGTAGGTATTGAGATTTTGTCTTCGCCCATCACTAACTAAGTAGTTTGTTTATTTATGTAACAAGTCTACAAGAATTACGTATAACAACTTACCTCTATACAGCGCGTAGCATTGTTGCTCAGAGTCTCGGCCCCAAGGTTTTCTTTATTTTCAATACTGGAAATATTATTCATCAATATTATCCACTTTTTATTTATTTTGTACAACCCTAAGCCAGACGCTAGGCGCCTCGCGTCTGTTTGGCGGTATAGGTATGTCGACAAAGTTGCGCTGTCGCCTACCTACTTCCACAATTTGATATTTAGACAATACTAGCCGACCCGGCGAACTCCGTATCGCCTTTTTTTTTTAAAAATCCTATTATTTTGATATTACATACAGATACTTAAATTTTATTTATCAGTATAGATATAGATAATACAAACCAATATTTACATGTTATTGTAGGTATATGTCTGAATCGGGCGATCTAAATCATATGACATATTGTATTAGCTTTGTAATGTACCCTGTTCAAATACGATAATAAATAAGTAGGGAGGAACTTACATTTTATTCCGAGATCTTTTGGCTTTCATATTTTTATAATGCGTACAAAACTTTCTTTTCCCTGGCATGCCACTCAAATTCAATCAGTCCTGCGAAAAAAATAGCCTATGTTACTCAGTGATAATGTAGCTTTCGAACGATAAAAGAATTATTAAAATCAGTCCAGTACTTTTTGAGTTTATTCGTTACATACAAAAATCCAAATCTTTCCTCTTTATAATACCTATTAGTGTAGATATTGTATTTTTTACGATTTATATCTAGTTCCATCATGGTTTTCTTTCAGACATTCATTATATCGATACTTTCTACTAACTGAAAATAAATTAATTATAAAAATGTTATACTTACAGTTTTTTTACAAAAAACACAAATTCACAATACGTAATTCTGCTGTCTGCAGCCGACAAGCGTGGTGTCGCGTTCACTTACAGAAAGGAACTGCCGCTGCAGACCACCGAGATTGCACGAATGAAACGAACGTTTTATCCCATACATTTGTGTATGAAAAATTTACCTTAAAATATATCTAGATTTTAGGGCTTTAAAAGAGGAAGTCTTTGTTTGTAAAGGTATAAAAAGAAGTATACAGCTATACTTATTGGTTTCTTCAGTGTTCAAAAAGTGTTTCTTTTTATCAATTTGTGTTGATTTATGGGGTTAAATCTGAAAAATACGAAGTCATGTTTTTGCATTTTTACTCAATTTTGTGCGTTTGTTGACGTTTATTATATAACAACTATTAGGTTTAAGAGTTTAATATAAGCATGAACATACTTATTGGTCTTTGATTGTAATATATACAAATTATCATTGATATCAATCATATGTAAATAGGTTAAATATGAAAAATCGTAACACTCTTTTCGGTGATTTTCACGATCTACACCCTTAAGGGCGGAATTTAAGGGAATTAAATATGACAGGTCGGCCATTCTGCATAAATATTATTATGTCACCTTATAATTTCCCTCCTAATTAAGACATATATTTATTGATAGGTGTAAATAAAAATGCATAATTTGACATAGTAAATTGAAACGAAGCTGGAAACATTATGTTGGCCGATCACATCGCCGCATTTTTGGCGTTGGATTTTTTATTCGAGTCAGGGATATGACATATAGAACTGTCAAACTGAGTAAAATTTGTACGGAAATGACACTTTATTGACAGTTTTACATGTTATATCCCTGACTCGAATAAATCATCCGACTATTGTGGTTCTTTTGTGGTGCCTACTCTATATAAACGGTTAAATAAAAAATACCTGCATCCTCTGAATGCATCTCTGAAAATACTTTAACACTGAATTTCTATCATAAAAACTAACAACTTTTGTCCTACGACTTTTATTGAATGTGATATATATTGAGTTATTTTTTCTAAATGAAGTCTCTGACTTTGTTAGTCTATACTACTCACTATACACTGCTACTGGCGGCAACGCCGCACACTCCTTTCATAAACAGCTGCTAATCGAACCGCTACTATTAAATACGTCCACCAAATTATATCGGTGTAATTCGGTGGCCTTATGAATGCCTTATGGTGAGTGGCCTTTATGAAAGAAGTGATGAATTTTAAAATGTTGTGGAACAAAAGTCATCTGATATACGTCATGTGTATGGGTTTAAGTAATTAATGGTCTATTGTCAAACAAACTTCTATCAATGTTAGTGTTCATGAAAGAAAATCAGTATTCAGGAAGAAGATATTTTTTATTTAACCTAATAAAAATTTCTAACTTCAGAATTATCTACTTACCGCCATAAAGTTGCAGTCCCTCAATTCTGCATATAGTTCATCACTGGAATTGAGAGGGTAGACTCGTTTTTTTTCTCGCGCTGTTTCTTCTGGGTTAGCATCGTCTGCGCTCACGAATTTATGTCCAGGGAAAGTGGCTGTTGCGTTCTTTATCCCGTACAATTCATCTGTATATCAATTGTAAAATTGTTTACGGTTTAAGATAATTTGCTTCTCAAAACGTTACATAAATCACTTATGTAATCAGTCCTTTTATCGTTCTCTGCTGGATATGGGCCTCCATATCCATGCATGCATGGTCTTATGCATCGTCTTAAGTATTAGAGATGTATGGCCTTAAAACGGCATATTGACCAAGTGGGTTGGTGAGTCCATTCTTTTAGAGGTGGTGCAGTTCCCAGGTGTATGTGGAAGCGGTTCTGTTATACTTTAGTCGCCTTTTACGACACCAATGGAAAGAGATGGTGTGGTGCTACTCTAAAGCCGATTTTCTTTTTTTCATAAGAATTATTTTTTAATTTTGATGTGAATTACTTTTTGATCTTGAATGATTTTAAATGCAATAATTTCAAAACTGCCTTGAGATTCGTCGAAAACCGAGAGAGATGAAATGTGGCTGAGAGATTTTTAAATGCATTTCAAATTATTCAAGTTATAAATAAGCTTACCAATAAGCCCCTCATAGGAAAGCTGTGTGGCCATCACACTCATGAAGTCAATGGCTCGGTCGAGAATGAGTAGTTGATCAATGCAGGAAGTTTGGGAGCCTTTAGGTCCAGTGCCTTGTTCTTCCTTGTTGAGACGACAGAGAAGATCCCATACCTGGTGCAACAGAGAACTGAATGTCTGTTTCACAAATTTTTAGTAAGATTTATGAAACGACCTTCAAACTGTGAGTATTGATGAATGAAGGGGGATGAAGCAATGATTATAATGGACTAAGGAAGGAATTTATTTCATCCCATTATATTCTCTATTCAATGGAACAGGAAGGGATTGGATGGGATGGGAAACAAGCTGTGATATATCTCACTGCCCATCGAAACACGTACACGATACATTTTATGTCAGTCTTCTGTGATGATGAATAGCTGCTCAGCTTCTAATTATCAGAAGAAATAAAGAAATTCCAAAATGAATTAGCATTTTTGGATTAACTCTTTGAATATAAATACTTACTTTTTTGGCTGCAACTCCCTTGCCAAAAACTCTTGGTATTATTCCATACAGCTGTTGTATTGCGCGTAGTGCTTGAGCCGCGTTGTATATGCATGTTGGGTCACCTTCTATGTAGTTCTCCCTGTATAAACAATTTATTAAAAGGGTTATAACTCGTTATAAGAGATTGGATAATGATACTCTTTATCTTCTGATAATGATACTCTTCATCTTCTGATATTCTTCATCGGCAACAAGACGCCAGAAATAGAGATAAAGGGAGAAATAGAGATCAACAGACAAAGGAAAATCACTATCCCATAAGGAATTGTAGTTTAAGAGAGTTTAAGAATGTATGTAGTTTAAATTTTAGGAACATGATGAAATTGTTCATGATGATGAATTGGGGTGTAAGGGGTCCCAACCTACATCTCTGGGACCCAAGCCAACCTCACCGGCTCGTGGTGCACCCTGCCGACCAACGAACGAGGCTCTGGCGACCCGCCACCACGCACTGGACCAGCGCGGCAGGTTGCGGTCCACCCCCCCCCCCCCCCCTCCCCCCTATGGCAGAAAAAGTAAAACGGCCCCAAGTTTCCGGCGGCTCCAGTCGCAACACCGGCGTGGACGACGGGCGCTGGTCGAGCGCTGGAGCCAGGGGTGCTAAGAATCTCCGGGCGGGATTCCACCGTCGAACGACCAGGGCTCTTAAAACGGATTACCGACGTAGGTTGTCACTGGTGACTTACAACACGCGCACTTTGAGGACAGACGACAAGATCGCTGAGCTGGAAGAGGAGATAGGCAAGTTGCACTGGGATATATTGGGGTTATCAGAAATCCGAAGAGAGGGGGAGGACACGATAACCCTGAAGTCCGGCAACTTGTTCTATTACCGGGAGGGCGACCAGCAGTCCCAAGGTGGTGTCGGGTTTATCGTCCACAAGTCCCTCGTAAATAATGTTGTAGCCATCACGAGTGTGTCGAGCAGGGTCGCGTACCTTATACTCAGAATATCCAAGAGATATTCGTTGAAGGTCATACAGGTCTACGCACCGACCTCGGCACACCCGGATAACGAAGTGGAAGCAATGTATGAGGACATTAGTACAGCCATACATGCTTCGAAAACACACTACAATATTGTTATGGGGGATTTCAACGCGAAACTGGGAAAAAGAGGCGACGATGAGTTGAGAGTGGGGCAATTTGGATGTGGGCACCGGAACCAGAGGGGCCAGAGGCTGGCCGACTTTCTTGAGAAAGAGGGACTCTTTATGATGAACTCTTTCTTCAAGAAGCCGCCTCATAGGAAGTGGACCTGGATGAGCCCCGACGCTTCCGTTAAAAATGAGATAGACTTCATTATGGCCACAAAGAGACAAATATTCAATGATGTCTCCGTGATCCACAGGGTGAAAACCGGTAGTGATCACCGAATGGTTAGAGGCACATTGAATATAAACGTCAAGTTGGAAAGGTCCCGCATGATGAAGTCTACGCTCCGACCTACTGCTGCCCACATACAAAACCCCGAAAGCTTTCAGCTTGAATTGTCAAATCGCTTCGATTGCCTAGAGGATTGCGTTGCAGTGGACGATATCAACAACAGGTTGGTAGAAACTGTCCATACGGTGGGGTCTAAATTCTTCAGACATCGTCGAAGAGATGGACCCCAAAAGCTCACCGACCACACCCTCGACCTCTTGGCGGAACGACGTTCGATGGCACTGCAGACTCCTGATGACGCGGAAGCATATCGGCAGCTCAATAGACGGATTCACCAGTCCTTGCGACACGACATCCGTCTCTTTAATACTAATCGTATTAAGGAGACGATAGAGCGGAATAAAGGCTCCAAAGTGTTTGCAAGAGACTTATCTATTGGGCAGAGCCAGTTGACGAAGCTGAAGAGGGAGGACGGCAGTGTCACTTCCGACAAACAAGAGGTACTGAGGGAGATCGAGAGGTTCTATGGACAGTTGTATACCTCGGTCGCTAAACCTGTTGGCAACTTGGCCAAAGACCCAAGAGCCAAATTGACCCGACACTATACCGAAGACATCCCGGACATCAGCCTGTACGAGATTAGGATGGCCCTCAAACAGCTTAGAAACAACAAGGCGCCGGGTGAAGACGGAATCACTTCAGAGCTTCTGAAAGCGGGTGGAACACCGGTACTGAAAGTCCTTCAGAAGCTCTTTAATTCCGTCTTGCTCGAAGGTATTACGCCGGAGGCATGGAACAGAAGCGTGGTGGTGCTCTTCTTCAAGAAAGGCGACAAGACCTTGTTGAAGAACTATAGGCCCATCTCGCTTCTGAGCCATGTTTATAAGCTGTTTTCGAGGGTTATCACGAATCGTCTCGAGCGCAGGTTTGATGACTTCCAGCCTCCCGAACAAGCCGGTTTCCGAAAAGGCTATAGTACCATAGACCACATCCATACGCTGCGGCAAGTTATACAGAAGACCGAGGAGTATAACTTGCCATTATGCTTAGCGTTTGTGGACTATGAGAAAGCCTTTGATTCGATCGAGACTTGGGCAGTGCTACAGTCCCTCCAGCGGTGCCATATTGACTATCGGTATATCGAAGTGTTGAAGTGTTTGTATAACAACGCCACCATGTCAGTCCGAGTACAGGAAGGGAGCACGGAGCCGATTCCATTGCAGAGGGGTGTGAGACAAGGAGATGTAATCTCTCCGAAGCTCTTCACCAATGCGATGGAAGACGCTTTCAAGCTCCTGGAATGGAAAGGACTCGGCATCAACGTTGATGGCGAATGCATCACTCACCTTCGATTTGCCGACGATATCGTGGTCATGGCAGAATCGCTGGAGGATCTTAGCACAATGCTCGGAGACCTCAATCGAGTTTCCCAACAGGTGGGCCTTAAAATGAACATGGACAAGACGAAAATCATGTCGAATGTCCATGTCGTGCCCACCCCAGTTTCAGTTGGGAGCTCGATTCTCGAAGTTGTTGACGAGTACGTCTACCTAGGCCAAACGGTCCAACTAGGTAGGTCCAACTTCGAGAAAGAGGTCAATCGACGAATCCAACTCGGCTGGGCAGCGTTCGGGAAGCTACGCAGCGTCTTCTCGTCCAAAATACCTCAGTGCTTGAAGACGAAGGTCTTCGACCAGTGTGTGTTGCCAGTGATGACCTACGGCACCGAGACGTGGTCTCTGACTATGGGCCTCATAAACAAGCTCACTGTCGCACAGCGAGTTATGGAGAGGGCTATGCTCGGGGTTTCCCTACGTGATCGAATCAGGAATGAGGAGATCCGTAGACGAACTAAAGTCACCGACATAGCCTCTCGGGTTAGCAAGCTGAAGTGGCAGTGGGCAGGGCACATAGCTCGAAGAACCGATGGCCGATGGGGCAGAAGGGTTCTCGAATGGAGACCACGTACCGGCGGACGAAGCCGAGGACGTCCATCTGCTAGATGGACAGACGACCTCATAAAGGTTGCGGGCACCCGCTGGATGCAGGTCGCTGCCGATAGGTCTAAATGGCGGACAATGGGGGAGGCCTATGTCCAGCAGTGGACGTCCAAGGGCTGAGAAGAAGAAGAAGAAGATGAAATTGTTATCAGTATATAACATTTCACTGCAGGAAACAGACCTCACCTAGTAAATCATTAGGAGGTCTCGGGCCATAATCTACCACGCTGGCCCAATGTGGATTGGTGGATATGTCGCAGGTTAATAAAAAAAATCCTTCTTAATTAAAAAATTAGGACTTAGTTAATCGCCGGCAAATAACGAAATTGATAAATATCCTACTATAGTTCTATGTGGTTTCAGATTTTTATTTGAAAAACTAGCTTCACCAGGAATTTAATTAACAGATGTACGTTTTCACAAATTATCACAATTAAACAAAAAGTTTAATCAATACCCCGACTTACCTCAGGTATTTTATTGTGTAAAAGAAAGCAGATAATTTATTGAATTTCTATTATGTTAATTCATAGTGTATGTAGTTCTATGATAAGAATTAAGTCCGTAATTATATTCCCGGGGAAGCCAGTTTTTCAAATACAAGTCTGAAATTACTTAGGAAAGTCAAATTGTGGTGTTTGCAAGTACATACAATTATCTGTGCATGAAATTATGAATCTTGACAAATCTTACTTGAAATCATTCTGCAGTTCCAAAGACATGACATCACTGTCATAAGGGAATATGTCACACTTGAACTCCTGGATAGAAAGGTTGAGGATCACCCCTCTGTTGGTAAGATGCTTTTCACATAACTGACTCTTCCGTGGTACGAAGAACAGGTGGAACTCCACGGGGATGCTTTGTTTAGATCTGTTAAATATTACAATAAACCATTAAAAGTTGTTAAGTTCTTTTTATTTTTTGCATACTTTTGCATACTTTTGCATATGTGATATTATCTGTGCATAGGAACCTTATTGTCGGTATGGATTTACTGTATTTAGTTAAAATTGCTTAACTTAAAATTTAGTTGTTACGAGATTGAATTTAAATAAAAAACATAGGTACTTTAACACCCCCATCGTCGAGCAATGGCAATCAGCCGCGACATCGCTCGCCAACCGCTTCACGCTCGCCTACACCGGCCGCAATGAAATATTCACAAGGTACTTGTTCTCAATATTGCGATAAACAACTGACAGTAATGCGTGTTCGCGCATAATGTTTCTTCGCATATTTAAGTAGGTAGGTACCTACCTATCTTTGGTCATGTGTAAATTGAAGTGTGTTGTCGCACACAATTTCATGCAGAAGGCTTACAAATTATGCCTATATTCACCATATTGCTTTGTTTGAATATTGGAACGAATGCAAAATCGGGTTTTTAAGAAGTGCGTTTTTTCTTCGTGCACATTGTGGCAAACCCCTTTTCTTACTCATTATGACAGTACGTGTTCGCGTATTTAAATATGCTTAGTTTGAACGCCAAGACGCTCGCTCTGGCGCAGAAACTGATCCAATCACACAGGCGCAAATCCATGCGCCTTTGTTCAACAACAATTTCTCGTGAAATACTGCCACATGCGCAGCGCCCTGCACCCCCATCAATTGATCCGATTAATTTACCAGACGATGGAATTGAATATGCAGATCTTACTAATGAGATAGTTATGGATGCTCGCAATGGCGACGCTCTAGTAGAACCAGAGGTAAGCAGTAATATTTTGGAAATTCTCTGTGATGATCCATCAGTACCTAAAACATTTGGTAAAGATATTCAAAAAGACCTTGCCATACGATTTAATCATATTGCCGCAAATTGTCTTTCCAAAGAGATTCGCAAAGAAATACAGAAGTATCCAACTCCCGCCAACTGCACATTAATTGATGCTCCGCAAATTAATCCGGAAGTCAAAGCAGCTATTTCAGAGACCACCTCTAAGAGATTAGGAGGCATGTAACAAAAGCAGAAACAACTCGCCAGTGCCATCTCCTGCTTAGGAGAAGCTTACCTTACTCATATCACAAAATGATACAGATCCCCACCTACTGCGATTATTAATGGACGCAGGACGCATATTTGCGACACACAATACAGTGACTCTTTGACAAGACGGTTTTTCGTCCTGGCTTCGTTAAAGAAAGAAATGAAGGATCAATTATTGCTTACTAAAAATGATTCTTTTTTGTTTGGCAAGAATCTTTCAGAAACTTTAAAAACTGCTAAAGCAATAATTAAGTCTGGCGCAGAGCTAAAACAGCCTCAAGTTTCTAAACAGCCGCACTGGAAGTCTAATAACAACAGGCCAGCTTATAAGAAGAAGAATTTAAACACGAAGACTCCTCCCTCGAGCCACAGGTCGACGGGGAACTCGAGATCTCACGCACCTGCTCCAAAGAATCAGCCCGCGAGCTCAAGGAGCTTTCGAACGACTCCCAAGCGCGGCCATCGTTAACTGAGGTAAAGAACACAGGTGGATTATCAGCCCTTTTAGACCAGTGGTCACGCATAACCGATGACCCTACAGTTCTAAGTTGGATAAATGGTTACAGCATTCCCTTTAGTACTCCTGTATTTCAAAAACAAGTTCCAAAAAACAGAGTACATTCTCACGAGGATAAGAAACTTACTCCAGATATTATTGTCTATCTTGTCTTATAGGATTGTCTCTTATCTATAGGAGCTATTTCACAATGAGAAACAGTAGCAAACCAATTTTTGTCCGATTTTTTTCTGGTACCTAAACCAAACCAACCAAGAACAGATTTATTTTAAATTTAAAACAATTAAATAAATTTATAAATACTGTACATTTTAAACTTGAAGAATTTAGAACAGCTGTTAAATTAGTTAGTCAGAACTGCCATATGACCACAATTGACCTCAAAGATGCTTATTTTTGGGTCCCAATAAATAATGATTCCAAAAAGTATTTACTCTTTAGTTGGGGGAATAAAATTTTCGAATTTAATGTTTTGCCGTTTGGTTTCAATATGGTGCAGACCATTTGTATTCACGAAGATCATGAAACCTGTCTTAAAATTACTCAGATTAGCAGGGTTCCTATCTACTTATATTCTATTCTTCCTATCTTAATGATATCTGTTTGATTGGAAAATCGCAAAATGAATGTCTTGATAACATTTTACACTCAAAAGTTATTAATCGCACTGGGCTTCATTATCAATGAAGAAAAAATCAATATGTTGCCATCTACGTTGCCGTATCTATCTACGTATCTATCTATGTTGCCGTCTTGCAAATTTTTGGGATACATAATTGATTCTAAAACATTTAAGATTAAATTACCACATGAAAAAAGATTAAAAATTAAAAATGAACTAAGAAGATTTTCTATATTAAGAAATTGTAAAATTAGGGACTTTGCTAGACTAATTGGTCTTCTCACTTCAGCTTGCCTTGCTATTGAATATGGCGGGCTATACACCAAAGCTTTTGAAAGATGTAAATTTCTAAATCTAAAAGGAGAAGAAAATTATGAAAAA
Source organism: Sesia apiformis (assembly GCA_914767545.1). Lineage (NCBI taxonomy): Eukaryota > Metazoa > Arthropoda > Insecta > Lepidoptera > Sesiidae > Sesia > Sesia apiformis. Next base: position 8,054,049 of record OU611968.1, read on the forward strand.
CGCATGAATATCCTGTTGTCACTATCTTCAGATTTTGAGTGGTGGTCTAAATCGATGGATAATTCTGTTAACAAAATTAAAATGGAGACTTATGATTTAGAAATTTTCAGTGACGCCCCAACTTCGGGGTGGGGGGCTGCTTGTGGCGAGGAAACTGCTAGCGGCCAATGGAATGAGGTTGAACTCACATTTCATATTAACTATTTGGAAATTCTGGCTGTTTATTCGGCTTAAAAGTATTCGCTAAAAACTTACATACTTGTCAAATCCTTTTAAGGGTAGATAATATCACTGCAATTGCTTACATAAACCGCATGGGTGGTATTCAGTTTCCCCACCTCACGCAGACTACGAGAGATCTATGGCAATGGTGCGAGCACCAAAAGATTTTTGTGTTCGCGCTCTATTAAAGCGACACTAAAGGACACTAAAGCGTTTTAGTGACAATACTATAGCTGATTCAGAATCAGGACGTATTCATCCAGATGTAGAGTGGAAGCTTTCTGATGTAACTTTTAACACTATCACAAAACAATTTGGTACTCCGGAAATTGACATTTTTGCTTCCCGAATTAATACAAAATCAGCCGCGAAGTGCACCGGCGGTGTACCCGGTTGCAGGGCTGCTCTCGGGGAGTCTTTATTGAAAAGAGGTATCCCACTCTCATCTATGGATGTCATGATTGCTTCGCTGTTGTAAAATTCCATAACATAACATCCATAACAGTAAGACTTTTTAAATAACATCTTTAATAACCATAATTTAAATAACCATAAAACCACCTTTTTAAATAACGAAAGGTGGTTTCATTACTGCAATCAACATAGTAGTGATCAAAATCAAAAGCATCAAAATTCACAAAATTCATCAAAACCTTTGCTGAAAAGCAAATTGATCAGGACAATGACATCAATGTTTGCTGGAACTATATTGTGCATGCTTGCATAATAAGATCAGTGAAAAAACTTTTATCTTGCATATCAAATTGAAAGATGCGCTACAATATGTTATTTAAAATATAAAAATTGTACCTTAGAGACAGAATACAATCAGCTAACAAATCCATAAGTTCTAGCTTAGGTCGAGTAATAAAAATTATGTGCTTGACAGAGATTGTGGGCAGGTTGCCGGGTCGTAAGAGAAACATATCTGCCACTTCGTGCTCCTTCAGTAGCGAGTATTGTGCTATGTGACCCACAGGTCCAGCAAGCCATTCATCCCAGATTGTAACCTGAAGATCGCAAAAGAATCGTCATTTTTTGGTGTAGATATTGATGTAGGTACTTGATATTTTATAATTAACACAAGTATGATTAAAGAATAACATGTTCGAATTTCAAGATAAGTCAAGGAAAAAGTTTGTATAAGAAACACAAACCTTTGGGCCTTCGCATAATTGTAGTAAATTTAACAACTCTTTTCTCATAGTCTCTTGAACTAAAGCAACATTGAGTCTACCACCTGATAGGTGTGTACTCATTTTTGGATCTTTCATTTTTAAATTGTTGTTACCTATCTTGTAAAAATTAAAATTCTGTTTTTTATACAAAATCTGATGGACAAACAGTAAATAATCGATTAACGTCAAAATGACAACTGACATATGTTTCCCTAAAACGTTTCATTTTACGGTACGTATTTAATGGCATGCAAATAATAGGGGTTAAAGTATGAAATTGCCGTTTCATAGTAATAGATATTGTGAATTGACATAAAACCTTCATGGTGTGAGATTTTCGAGTGAAACTTTTTTCACATGATACCTATGAGGTTCTTGTTTTAAAAAATGTGCGACATTTGATTTTCGCCTTTCAATTGTTTTTTTTATTCAGCTTAGACGGGAAAGATGGATACTTCGAAAATCCGAGTAATCTTTGAATACGAGTTCCGACGCGGAACTAACGCGGCAGAAACGGCTCGCAATATCAATGCTGCGTTTGGAGAGGAGACTGCTAATGAACGAACCGTGCGTTTTTGGTTTAAACGCTTTCGTAATGGAAACTTCGACTTGAAGAACGAACCAGGTGGAAGATCCGCCCATACAGGTGAATAACGCTGAATTGAAGGAGATGGTGCAAGCCGATCCGAGTCAGACTACCCAGGAATTAGCGGCATGGTTTAACGTTACCTTACCTACAATATTGACTCATTTGCATTAAATCAATAAGATAAAAAAATATGAAAAATGGGTGCCTCATGATTTGACTGATCTGCAGAAAGAAACGCGTGTTGAAACTTGCGTTGCCTTGTTGAATCGGTACAGAAATGAAGGAATATTGGATCGAATTGTGACATGTGACGAAAAGTGGATTCTTTACGATAACCGAAAGTGAAAAATGCAATGGCTGACCCCAGGTCAAACGCCGCAACAGCGCCCTAAGGCAAAGCTTACCAATAAAAAGGTAATGGTAACTGTTTGGTGGTCTATTCATGGTGTTATTCACTATAGCTTCCTCAGGTGTGCCGAACTTCGAACAACGATGGCGAAACTAGCAGTGAAACAGCCCCGTCACGTGAATCGATCTTCACCATTATTGCTCCATGATAACGCAAAACCTCACACTGCACGAGAAACCGTTGTAACTCTACAGGAGCTGCAGTTAGAAACCATACGTCATCCTCCGTACTCGCCAGACCTTGCCCCAACGGACTACCATTTTTTTCGTGATTTGGACAATTTTCTAGGTGGTAAAAAATTTTCTTCCCAAGAGGCAGTACAAAATGCTTTCACAGTTTGTCGAATCTACATCCCCAGAGTTCTATCGCAAAGGCATAAATGAACTTCCGATTAGATGGCAACAATGTATAGATAATGAGGGTAAATATTACATTTTAAATAAAAACGAGTTTTAATTTTTCAGTACTAATCGGCAATTTCATACTTTAACCCCTAATATTTAATAATGTCATACATAATAAAAATAGTAATTAACTAACAAAAGATTAACTGCTGGACACTGCATACTGCTGGAACATTTCAATATAGGTAGGCTTTGCCATACGTCCGGAATTAGTCCGGATTGTCCGGAATTTGAAGGCATGTCCGGAAAAGCTTCCGGACTTAAGATTTGTCCGGATTTTTATATATGATGGAAAAATCCCATGCGATTTCCGAAATCGCATGCATTCCACGATAAAGTAAAATCGAACAGTGTTGCTAAAGAAGGCAATGTAATCGAAGAAATATGATTGGTTTAATAAATGAAAATATAGAATATAATATTAATTATTAGTTATGTATGTACCTACGATTTTTTTAATAAAGTATAAACCAAATCCATTTATTTATTATTAAAACACTCTTGCTTTTTTAAAATTGAAAAGAATTTTAGTGAGACTGGTTACGGAACCCTATCATATGTGTGCTCAACAAGCTCTTGGCGGTTTTTTATTCATAGAAAATCCTGGATAACGACCGATTACTAAAATGTGAATTCCATTTACAATGTCGACCTAGCACACCTCGATAAATAAAACAAGCAAACTCTAATAAACAAATATAGATTTATTCATACATATAATAAATCTATGCTCTCAAATATGCATTATTAATCAGTGATGCGTCCGGAATTGAGCCTGGAAAATTATGATAAGCCTAAATATAGGCATATTGCAATGTTCCAACAGTGTGAGTGTCATCTCATGAACTTTAAATAAAGTAGGATACTATAAAACTAAACAATAAATATTTAAACAAAATTACACTGAAATAATAAATATTAATTTCAATTATTAAGAATTAATGTCAATTACAAAAATGTCGAGAAATTTAGAAATGTCATCAGTGTTGTTAAAACAATATTATCCACTACCATAATATTAAATAATATTATTTATTTATTTACTCTTTATGCACTATATTGTACAGAGGCGGACTTAATTAATGCCTTAGGCCATTTTCTACCCATCGACCGTTGGTTAAATGTAAAAAATTTAAGCGGGTACAGAACTCAAATAGTAAAGCTTAATTCATCTCTATAAATAACAATAATAATATAATGATACATTGATTATATGCTTACTTATACGATAAAATATATAAATATACGCAAAAAATACGTACCTACTAAAAATAACTGTTGAATATATAGACCATACATACATATGAATAAGTATCTATATATAAATATAATGATTATAATACATACATATAAATATAGAGAAAAAAGTAGAAAAATACCATTAGCTCTGTAAATTAGGGAGGAAGTGTTCCCAAAGCTTTCTCTGGCTGTTTTTATAAGTATTCTTCCTTATGTCAATGGGGAGCGAGTTCCAGAGTCTTACTGCCTGAGCAGCGAAGGAATTAGTCATGAAACCAATGTGATGAGAAGAGACATAGATTGTGGAGTTTCAGCGGAACGAAGATAATGGTCATGAGAGTCCCTTTGGAACTGAAATCTACATTCCAGGTATTTTCAGGGGAACATGGATCGTATAAGATAGAAAAAAGTGTGCAAAGCATTCTTAGACATCTGCGTTGTCGGATGGGCAGCCATTTAAGTTGAGAACGATATGAAGGTAGGTATATGATCATATTTAAGAAGTCGAAAATGCAACGTATACAGTTGTTGATAAGATGATCCAATTTGTTAAGGAGATCTTGGTTGACATCAGAGTAACAAACATTAGCGTAATCAATTATCGGTAGCAAAAGTGATTGCTCAGTTTTAGTGCCGGTCGGAAGAAAATTTTTAAATTGATATACCTAAGGATTGTAGTGAGAAGGTAACCTTTCGACACACTTCATTGGCCCCATTTCAGAGAACTGTCAATGATTAATCCTAAATTTTTAACCTCAGAGCAATAGGGAATAAGTGTATCCATTGTTAAAGCAAACCGGTTAAAGCGTTATATAAATATGACAATATCATACTAACGTAATGTTCGTTACCCACTCACACTTTGATACACTAAAAACACCAGAAGCCACTCTTTTAGGAAATTTTAAACTGCCACAGACTTTATTGATGGTGGCAACGCATTATATATTATATACTTACATAGCATAACAATTCTTCTGGAATAACATCGTTTTTGGCACTCTTGCAAATACTAATATATCTTGCATGGTTAGTGTCATACGTGTTCCAATTACGCTATCAAGTGTATTGAAATGTTGCTTATTTGATTGTACATACAAGGAATACATAGATACTTATACATACAAGGAACAGTTAGCACTTCTAATTCTTGCACTTTAACTGACTTGCATGATTCAAAAGGGGTCGGCCCATAAATGGTCCGCAGACATTTTTTCTGTACTATTAATGTTTTGCTACAGTTTCAAGAATTATCCCATATTATAAGATCATAATTAAAAACGGACGATACAAAACCCTAGTATGCTGTAAGTCTTGTTTTCAAGGAAGCTGTTTCCTTTATTTCATTTGCTCATTTCAAATACAGCTTCCTTGAAGAATCTCAGTATTCACCGTATTGGAAGTAAGTGTATAACAGTTCTAGGGTCCGAAGACAGGATAGTAGTCAATTCACCTCAAGATCAAATACCTACTTACTATTGAATAGGGAAGAAACGACAATCATTAATTTCTCAATCAAGTGATGGGCTTTGAGTCTTAAGTCATTTAATTTTTGTACGTTGATACTATGGAAAGTAATATATCAATCTGCTGACTGCATGATGTATAAGTACCTATACATATACCTAAGCAGTGGAAATAGAGGCGGAATAGTTGTAAAATGATTGGTGTTATTATTAAATTTTATGTTGTAAAATGAGCACCGGGCGCGCGAGTGCTAAGTCAGCGCCAATGAAGCATAATAACCTTAGGGTAAGGGTTTAAGACCACCGAACGTCAAAATTTGCGAGTTTACGTTTACGAGTGTTTAACGCTCGAGTCTTAAAGGTTCATTAGCGCTCAATCAGTGCTTTAGTGTCGAGCACTTAGCGCTTATTTTTACAATATTTATCTTTTATTTACCTACCTACTCAGTCCAACTAGTCTAATGCTCTGTGTATGTACTGAACGTATTCCTTTCTACATATCCTATACCTTCTATTTTTTACAGTTTACAGCTACAATTTATGTTGTATGTCTACCTAATTGGTGTAACTATGTTGAAAGCCATTTAGGGAATGATTTATTACTTTCGTTATTTCGTTATATAAGAAGAGTTTTAAACGCGAAAAACGAACTTAGAAGATAACAAATAGGTTATTGACATTCGCTGCCTAATTAACTTCTAATTTGCATAGAATATTAACTTCCAGCCGTCGAAAAGTGTGCAACAAGTCTTTTTATAGCTTTCAAGAGTTCAAGCTTTACCTACTAGAAAGTTCACTGGAACTTTTCTTTACTAGCAACGTACTCTGTAATGTTCTGTAGCATTCCTAATACCTAGCTGAAAGTAAGCTGAAATGTATCTATGTATAAAGGGTAGATATTACGGAGCCCGCCGGCATCCATCGTCTCTTATCACTTGCGTACTTATAGCGGCTCACTGCGCGCGGCGCGACATCGATTTTTCCACCAAACAAGCCATTTCGTACAATTCGTGACATTATAAACACGTATTACAACAGAACTAGTGGCGTCCCACGTGCTTTCCAATGTAAGAAAGTGAGAAATGTGAATATTGTACGAAAAATAATGCTACAGTCTTCATGGACTGAAACTGAAGATGGCCGCCCAAACTAAAGGTAAATTTCCCATTCTTCATAATTTTTTTGCCCGTGGCTACTTATTATTCTTTTTCTTTATGTAAATGAAAGTGATAATTAAGTGTTTTAAGGTCGGTTTTGTAGGGCAATGTTGTTCAGTACGTCTTGTTTTGACAATATGATAAGGCAACAGAGTTGTGGGTGGAAAGCGACCATGTGATGTTTGCAATCATGTTTGGGCACTGAAAGATAACAAAGTTGGCTTTTATGAAAGTTTTATGCTGTCCAATATCGTAATTATAGCATTATTAGCGCTATTTTAAATCTTACAGAGCTTTTTAGTTTTATAAATCAGGTAAAGCAAATTTTCGTTTTAATGACATTGAGCATTGATTAAACGCCCTTTATGTGTTAATTTATTGGAAAATGTTAATAAGTAGGTCCATTACAGAATTGTAAATATTGTAAATCGTGAAATAATATCTAGTAGATAATTAAGTAACAAATAGATTTAATCTTTGTATTGACAAGCCCACGCTAAAATTTCCTGCATTTTTAGTACAAAACTAAATAGTTGTTATATCATATATTTGCAATACATAATATACTTAGTATTAATATATATTCCCTTATAAATTTAGTACCTATATACTATATGATAAATATTATGAGTATCTCAATACATTTTTAATAATGTCCCACTCTCAAGAAGACAAGGGATGGGCACAACATTATCCTGTTGCCTTGAAAGTTAGATAGATAACAATAGCTACTTTAACGCACTTGCGTACTTATACAGATAATTCCAATCTATATCTCTACCTTCTTTGTATTATATTACGTTTTTTGTTCGTGTCTCGTCTGTCAGTTTATTCGCGTAAATTAAAGGATCGATTTTAACAATTCTTAGCCGAAATAGAGTTCCATTTGGATGAGAAAGAAACTATGCAGTTGAAAATAATTATAAAAGGAAGGTTCGTTTCTTAGAAATAAGTAGGTTCTACTCAGGATCTATTTTATAGATCCCGAATGTATTTCATCGCTGGATTATATTAGAAATTGACCATGTGTGTTGGTCAGCTTTAGAATAGAATTTTAAAATAGGCTTCAGGAGTGACACACGCGATTTGACGACCAATTAGCCCAGTTGGTAGTGCCCCTGCATGCTGTGCTAAAGGTTTCCAGTCTTACAATCATTTATTTAAAGATAGATGTTTGTTCGGGTCTGGGTGTTGCGTGTGTTGTTCGTCTTTGGATGTGTAACTGGATCCACGACAGTGTGGGGGTGTGTGGGCCATCGAGTGTAGCATTATTTAGATACGGTTTCAGAAAATAATAATAAGTAGATTACATAGACAAAAGTAAGCGAATTTCTAGCATACAGGTACTAGTTTATATATATATTATATATAATTAATAGATCGGGGAGAAAGTCTTTTCGTATTTTGTATGTATGAAGTTGTGATTCAATATCTTTAATTGAACTGTTTGTACCTGGCTGGTTATGATACCATTAAAAAGCTAACATTAAAAAAAAAACTATTTCCCGCCATTTTTCAATTGTTTTTCTGTCCAAGAAAATGAGTGAATCTAACTAAGAAATTCGATACATTTTAAAGTTTTATTACAAAAATGGGTAAAATGGGACACAACCCGCGAAAAAAAATTGTGTCGTTTATGGACCTAATGCAGTGTAGCACAAAGAGTAGCACAAGAGTAGCCTAAGAGTAGCACAAAGTTGGTTTAAAGCGTTTTCAGTCAGGAAATCTTAATGTTAAAGATGCAGTTCGCTCCGGTCGCCCTGTTACCGAGAAAGTTGATGTCATTTGTGAAAAAGTGCAGCAAGATCGGCATATAAGTGTTTACGACGTTGCTGATGAACTGGGCATTGACCATAAAATGGTTTTGACTCATTTGAAAAAGTCTGGATTCACAAAAAAGTTCGATATTTGGGTACCACACGAGCTCACTGAAAGAAATCTAATGAACAGTGTACTCGTTTGCGATTCTCTATTAAAACGCAATGAAACCGACCCATTTTTGAAAAGATTTGAAAGAAAGATTTGAAAAATTTGAAAAGACTAGTACCTGTATGATCACTGGTGATGAGAAGTGGGTCACTTACGACAAGAACGTGCGGAAAAGATCATGGTTTAAGTGCGGCCAAGCTCCACAGACTGTGGCGAAACCCGGATTAACGCGCAATAAGGTGATGTTGTGTGTATGGTGGGATTGGAAGAGCATCATTCATTATGAGCTTTTACCGCCGGGCATCGACTCGAATCTCTACTGCCAACGATTCGTAGCTCATGAGACTAAAGCAAGATATTGAGAAAAAACGCCCGGAATTGATCAACAGAAAAGGTGTAGTCTTTCATCATGATAACGCCAGACCACACACATCTTTGGCCACTCAGCAAAAATTGAGAACTTGGTTGCGAAGTGTTGATGCACCCACCACATAGCCCCGACCTTGCGCCCTCAGATTTCCACTTGTTTCGGTCTCTTCAGAATTCAGAAGGTACTGTAAGGTTAACATCATGAGAGGACTGTGAAAACTACTTGTCGCAATTTTTTACCAAAAATCCCAAAATTTCTACAGCAACGGGATCATGTCACTATCTACAAGATGGCAACAAGTTACAGAACAAAACGGCACATATATATTATAATTAAATGTAATTAAACTTTCTTAAATGTCTTAAATTTGTATATAAAATACGAAGAAATTTTTTCCCCGACCTTATATGTTACTCGTATCACATGATTGATAGCCCATATTGCTTGCTCTGTCAGCGGAAATGTCGGCGGGAAACCCTGTTGAAATTGCGTACCAGGCAGCTGCGTTAGGGCCTATTAATCTTAATTTTTCCCAACCCAATTTCGAGATAAATCTGTTGTGAAAATGCGATAACGATCGGAAAAGGGATAACTCGATTGTATATCAACGAACCACTAATAAAAAACGTTGCGAAGTTGTTGTTGCTACGAGTATTTGGCATACCGTTTTGCTTGAATGATTCAAAATCGTTGTTTTTGAAAGATTTCTATTCATGATACTAAAGAATTTTCTAGAACTAAGACCTAATTATGATGAGTAATTAGCCCAGTTGTTAGTTCTCCTGCCCACTGTGCAGTAGGTCCGGGACAATCATTTGATTAAAGACATGTGTTTGTTAGGGTCTGGGTGTTGCATGTGTTGTGTCCGTCTTTGTATGTCTCTGGACCCACGACACCAGGAATCCTAGTGTGGGCCATTAAGTATGGCGTTATTAGTGTGGCGTTATTAGTGTGGCGTTATCCGTGTAGCGTTATTAGTGTGGCGCTATTCGTGTTCGAATTCGAATGCTATTCGCTATAGCGTGTTATTAGTGGGGCGTTATTTATGCTAAGGAAAATTGCAAATGGTATCACCATAGAAATCCAAATAATAAGGGAATATTTAGATTTCTATGGGTCTCACCCAGTATTTCTTTTTTGGAGTCGCCGTATACGTTTAGGGCGAGTACAGAATGCATTCAGGCATAGGAAAATGTGTGGTGCAACGAACCAAAAGGCTCCCACGCTGGCTAACCAGCCGCGGCGGAAGGAACGGACCTGGGCTTAGGATGTTGCTTTGGGTAGGTAGTGTAGGGTCGTGAGTAATTGAAGACCGGTGTGTGTTCACGGTGTTGTGGGAGCTACGTCTCCGTAGCGGAGAAGTATCATCCTCCAGCATTCAAATTAAAATAGTTACTCATAAATGTCATGTCACTACAAATAAAAGCATGCGACTTTGATTTAAAGTTTGCATCAAACTATAATATTGACACAGGCGGTTAGAGTTATAAATTTACATCAAACTATAGTATTGACACAGGCGGTTAGAGTTATAAATTTGTATCAAACTATAGTATTGACACAGGCGGTTCAAGTTATAAATTTGCATGAAACTATAGTATTGACACAGGCGGTTAGAGTTATAAATTTGCATCAAACTATAGTATTGCCACAGGCGGCTAGAGTTATAAATTTGCATCAAATTATAGTATTGACACAGGCGGTTAGAGTTATAAATTTGTATCAAACTATAGTATTGACACAGGCGGCAGAGTTATAAATTAAAGGAAATTCTACATAAATAAGTACCTAATTATTTTGTTTCTTTCAAATGATATTAATTAGTCTTCACGATTAGTATAAATAAGGAAATAAAATTAACAGATTCTCAAACATTTCAGCCTCATGAATGCATATTTACATACTATTACAGTCATAGGTATTTACCGCATATTCCTAATATGGGAACACCATTTATACACACACTAAAGAAACTAGCACACATATTAACAACACTTAATTATGTCGTTACATTAAAATCCGTACAGAGTGCTTTTGGGACATCTTGGCGGGAACTCGAGAAGTGAAGTTCAGTTTTTGTTTGATTAGGTACCTACTGTAATAATTTGTGTATTAGACGTTTTGTGGTTTAATAGTGATACTTTATTTAACTATTTTTCGTGCGTGTAGCATTAGTTTGTGATAATTAAATAAAAGCGTGGGACTGCGTTTTTCGTGTGCTTACATACGTGTGCTTACTCTTCTGCCCTCAGTAAACCTACTATCACTTTACTGAATGACTCCTGACTTACTTCGACGGGACAAGACATTGACAGAATACGTTTTAGACTTTAAAATTGTTTAATGCGAAAAAAAACTTGACACTGGCAGAATGTGATAATTGCACCATTGCCATATATAAAAGGAAAAAAAGAGTGATTTTGTATAATAATTTGCATAATTGCATTCAGACAAACGAACAAAAATCCCAAAAAAAATATTTTGCACTATGTTATATAATACGTGCAACGACTTTTTTCGAAAAATATCTTATGTAAACTACTATGTATTAAGTTTTTATTGTACCAATGTATAGAAAATGCAAAGCTATTCATGTAAACCGTTATCAGACTTTTAATCGTAATGAAGTCTAAATAGAGTTTCTTGATTACGCAATTTGATTAGGCATTTCTTTGAGAAAGGAAATTAAAGGAAAGACTCTTATTATGAAGGAGGGTACTTAAGGTTAATTTAACGTATCAGATGAGCGCTGGTCTAATAATGGCCTATAGGTTATCTAACTAGCGAACCGCCCTGACTTCGCTCAGGTAGTAAGTATAAGGGTGATGCCATGAAACTGAGCTGTGCTGTAGCAAGTAGCTTTTCTCTGTTTTGTATGCTATGCGGTAGGGTAGATATGTCGTAGCTGTCCTACATGCATCACAGCGCAACTCGGTTTCATATTATTATTGTTTTGTTCGGTGTTTTGCTCAGCTGCGATGTGTGGCATGTCAGTATAGTACTCGCTCGACAATGTTATGTTTACGACACAGCATAGCTTGCATTAATCTATTGCATCGGAGCACGTTCGTAGCATGATGCATGTAAATGTATGGTAAGCGAGTCATGATAGCACTGACGAGCGGAGTGGTACACAGCACAACACAGCTCACCCTTCCAACTTCATATGGAATCCAAACATAGCCTTACGTTCATCTCGCATTAGTTTAGCTTACTAAAATGAAATAAATTCTAAAATCTGACTAATATGATTTGAGTTTATCTCTTACATAAAAATAAACTAACTCACATATGCGTAACACATATATGTCACACACATATATCACCTATATCACATATAACTAACACATATGTCATACGCGTCATAGCACAGATAGTGAGTGTGAATCCTGGTCCGTATCACTGATATCCTATTTAATTAAATATGCATTTATTCAGTTGTCGCTAGCTTGGCGAATAAGGGAAAACATTGTAAGAAAACTTAACGCCGGAAAATTGTTAAAAGATATTCAAAGAGATTTATGTTTTTCAATTGGCATTGCGCCCACTTTGTGTAATATGATCTGAAATCTTTTCGTGATTCTAAGAACAGGTTCTATGTAGAACAGAGTAGAATTAATTGCATTGTTGCAGTGGATTGCATAACACAGAGCATTCTATTCAATCGCATTATCTTATTCCGTCCCATTTCCATGGGATTAAATCATCTAATCCTTTCCAATATTTTTCCAAATATTGATTCCTAACTATCTAAATGTAGGCAGCGTATCTGCGGATGTGCAATTTTTGACTGATGTTGACATGTATCGAAATCAATTAAACGTGTTTTCATAAAAAAATCTTTATAAGGTTTATTTTCCTCTCTAAATTATTAAACGAGTCATAGAAAATATCGACTTCAGGAACGATGAAAAACAATATATAGATTCTTATAATTCTTTATTATTACATTGTATTCTTGCGGTAGCTGAACACAATACTCTCTCAACTCCTCTAATGTGAAGCATTTCATTCGACATCGATTAAAGTATTGACTGATTGAAAGCAGATCCGGCAGACGTTATCCTGCCTGTGTTTATTTATTTACCTCTGTATATAAAATCACAAATTATTCTGTTTTGCCGTCGATATGATTTTTGCGATCGGTTGAACGCTATAGAAGTTGATGTGCTGTAGCGCCATCTAGTGGCGAGTTACAACAAAGTGGGTAGCATAGAAATCTTTTTCATGAAAAAATACATATATGTGCCAACTTTCATGGTGATCGGTCAAACGGTGTCGAAGTCTATTAATCTCAGATATACCAACACTATTTTTATAGATTACAAAAGGCTTCACAATATTTACTGTTTATAAATGATCCTATTTAATCTATATTATCCTATCTTTGTTATTTGATTTAGGTAAATAAAATAAATAAATAATAATATTGTTACGCCGACGTGACCACCATCGCACCGATCGACCTCCAGCTTGGAGCATCACCCACGTCCCATTCCGTATCCAGGTAGGTGCTGCCTATTTTTCATAACTTCTTTATAGGGTTAAGATAGCCAAGCAAGGACGACCACACCTACTCATACAGCATTCCATTTTCTATTTTTAAATTTGCCGCACCGGACATTCACACCCAGTATGTACAAGGATTTCTGTTACAATATCTATAGAATAAATAATATTTTTCACGCCACTTGGCACTTCCCAGACTTCGTTGCCGGAATTGCTTTCTCTCTGCTCTAATGGAAAACTTTGTCGAGAGCTTCCTGCTTAACGTTGGGTATTTTTGTTGAACAATTGTCGAGTAGAAATACAAATAATTTTATGAAATAAAATTAAATATATTGCTCTTATTTTAAACGAATAGCTTGTATATACGATATATATGTACAATAGGTACATACCGTAACCATTCATCTTCCACTGTTAGACGTGGTCCTTCCCATGAATTGTCTTATGCATGGGGGATGTATGGCTTTAAAACGCCACACCATGGCCGGCGTACAATAATTAATTTACAAACCTTTAGGTACATACATACTACCAATACTCGTTGAATTATTTGTTGGAGAAAAAGAGGCTCTAATTTTGTGTTATCATTATTAGGCACGCTGCAACGTAATATGTAGGTATATGCTTCAACTAGCTACAATATTCTAAGTATTTATATATAAATACTATATAAGCAATTAAAAGTACTTTTTGTTTATTTTTTAATATTTGTTAATTCTATTATATGTTTATATAAAAAAAGTATAATTTTATATGTCGCACCTACGTCTACATGGTGACAAGGAAATTTGTTATACGGCGTATTTTCGGACGAAGCCATGTGTAATGCCGGCTCTGACACGAGAGACAGGCAAATAACGGAAAAGCGTTTCCTGTCAAATAAATGTAGTTAGGTGGAGACTATATTTCATCGTATTTTCATAGCCTTTGAAAGTTTGGAGCGGAGAAACGGTATTATTGATGGAAAAAAAACATTTTTTATCAAAAATACGTAACTTCATTAGCGAAAACACACCTTAGTGTACATTAACCATATGTCATAGGCTAAAACAAGTGGTAGGCGGATTTTTCCACGTCCTGCCCGACCACTTTTTATGATACACTTACACATTAATATAAGGCTTTTATTTAAATGAGCAATAAATCATGATCAACTAAACAAATATTTTTGAATAACTAATATAAATAATAAGTCGGGGAGAAAGTCTTTTCGTATTTTGTACGTATGAAGTTATAATCAAATCTTTTTGGTCTATCAAATCAAATCAAATCAAATACTAGTTGTACCTGGCTGGTTGTAATACCATTAAAAGTTGACATTTTAAAAACAAAAATATTATAAGAAAAATACCGTTTCCAAAAATTGTTTTCCAGTCTGTGAAAATGAGTGAAAGTAACGAAGAAATTCGCTACATATTGAAATTTTATCACAAATAAGGCATAAATTCGATATAAGCCGCAAAAATAATTTGTGCAAAATCCATAAACGTATGGATCTAATGCGATATCCGTAAGGGTAGCACAAAGATGGTTCAAGCGATTTCAGTATGGAAATTTTAAAGTGAAATATGCAGCTCACTCTTGTCGCCCAGTTACAGATACAAGTCAATGTCATCTGTGAAAAGTGGAGCAAGATCGACACATCAGTAGTTACGACATTGCGGAGGAACTGGGTATTGATCACAAAACGGTTTTAAGTCACTTGAAGTCTGGGTACAAAAAAAAGTTCGATATTTCGGTGCCACATGATCTTACAGAAAGAAACCTCGTAAACCGTGTTTCCATTTGCGATTCTCTAATACATCGAAACTAAACCGAACCATCCATGAAACGATTGATCACGGGTGACGAGAAGTAGATCACTTGCGACAAGATCGTGTGAAAAAGATCGTGGTCAAAGCACGGACAGGCTCCACAAACAGTAGCAAAACTCAGCTTAACGCGAAACAAGGTGATGTTGTGTGTATGGTGGGATTGGAAAGATATCGTTCATTATGAGCTTTTACCGTCGCGAGAAGCTATTGATTCTGACCTCTACTGCCATTATCTGATGAGATTAAAGCAAGCAATTGAGACAAAACGGCCTGAACTGATAAACAGAAATCTTTCACCATGATAACGCCAGACTACACACATCTTTAGTCACTCAGCAAACACTGAGAGAGC
Organism: Sesia apiformis; assembly: GCA_914767545.1. NCBI lineage: Eukaryota > Metazoa > Arthropoda > Insecta > Lepidoptera > Sesiidae > Sesia > Sesia apiformis. The sequence continues at coordinate 8,069,687 of OU611968.1, forward strand.
TTGGCTGGGAAGTGTTGATACATCCACCCTAGAGCCCTGACCTTGCCTCCTCAGATTTCCACCTGTTTCGGTCACTTCAGAACTCTTTAAGTAGCGTAAGGTTGACATCAAGACAGGACTGTCAAAACTACTTCTCACAATTTTTTGACACTATACAAAAATGCAACAAGTTATCAATCTAAACGGCACATAAGTAGCAATTAAACAACTTTTAACGGTTTAAATCGCGTATATTTGACATTATTTATATCCCGACGTTTCGAACACTTTGCAGTGGACGTGGTCACGGGGTGACTAATTGATTTTATTTGTCACTTGAGTTATTAAGAAATTATTACTACCGTCTGAAATTTTTATGAACTACCGTCTGAAATTTTTTAATCATAACATTCCCTATGCACGCAGTATTCGCTCACGGTGTCCAGAGGTCTTGCAGTATGGCGTTGGCCTTGTGATTTAATTAATTTAATGACTGGATCCCAAGCCGGTGGTACTTGCCAACCATTTTCTCTATTGAAATTTGGGTGTTTCTTGATTTCAATAGCCTCGCGTAACATTCTTGGCATGTACCGGGTCTCTCTAGCGAGGATTTGTGGATTATCAAATCGAATGTAATGGTTGGGTTTGTCCAGAACATGTTCACAAACTGCAGACTTGGTCGAGCGTCTGTTCTTCATGTCAGCTATGTGTTCTTTTATCCGGATACCGATGCTCCTATGATTACTTATGGCACATAAGTAATTATAAGTAATTTTCTATAGAATATACGAAGAAAGATTCTCCCCGACCTAATAATTTAAATTTCTAAGAACGTTACTGTTCGACCATCGATTGATGTTATTTGGTGTAACCGAGAACGCCAACAGATGGCACTGTTTCGATACTGATTACGTTTTGTGTAACTCTCTAATATGTTTGTTTTTCTACTTGACAATTCAGGGTTACCAGCAATTCTCTGTCACCAGAGAACCTAAACTTAACTCTCCTTCAAATTTGCTGACATCGATTTGTTACTCAGTCAGTATCTTTTCCTTCTCATTCAATTACGAGTATTTCTCCATAATAAAGACGACAGACGAACACAAACCACTTCGACCTTGAACGACATTTATTTGTATATTTGGTCAAATATATGTTTTAACCAATCTGATGGCAATAACTCTGCTGATCAGAATTCGTTGCACAGTATCGACCAATCCGTCCTTATTGGATTTTAATGATTTAATTAGAATTTTAAGAGACAATTCCCAATTCTTTAGGTAGGTAATATCCATACCATACTATCAGCCCATATCTCGTCATTGCTGGATATAGACCTCTTTCAAGACTCGCCACCACACACTCTTCCACTCTTTTCATTCAACCACTAACGCCAACCTTACCAGGTATAAACCCAAGCCTAAAACCTAATGTACTCGTATGTACATTAAATTCAAACTGATCCAACCCGCCATGGAACTGGGTTGTACATTATAATCAAAACATAAAGTCGATGTCGAAACATAAAGTCGATCAAAACATAAATATTATGTTAAAGAACATAATTATTTGTCTTTACTTTTTAATGACTCAACTAGGAAATTGTAATCCGATATGGCCGCCTTGAAAATTGAATATTCACAAAGTTTGAGAGGGTTTCAAGGCCTTCGTTGAAGCGTCAAATACAGGCTATGGAAGGCTATAGAAATAATATGCTAATACACAGTAGACTAACACCGGTAGTTACAAAATTTTTAAGATTCATACTTACCTACATAAATCTGAACTTTAAAGCCCATCCGTGGTCACTTATCTTCTATACATACCTACATACAATGAGCTGTCATATGTACATCAATGCCTACATATAATAAAATCGTAACAGAGCCGTGTCTGTACATGAAATATTTTTTTAAAAAGTGATTGAAATATAAAGTACGAACACATAACAACATTTTTGGAATTTTTGTCTGCCTGCCTGTCTGTCTGTCTGTCTGAACGCACATCACGCAAAAACCGCTGGACAGAATTTACTGAAAACTAAAGTACACGCGAACGAAGTCGCTGGCACCGCTAGTAAACGATAAATTTAAATCACAGATAAAAAATAGTTTTTAAATCATCGATATACTCGTAAGCCTATAACGTGTCACTATAACAGCCTCACTATAATAGGATTCCACAGGGTCAGCAGCGCACCCGCGCACCCCGTGATGTCGCAGGTGTCCATGGGTGGCGGTGACCACTTATTATGCTATGGACCATCCGCCTGTGTGCCGCTTCTATAAAAAAAACCTCCCCTAATGAATCACTAGGGAGTATCGGGCCGTAATTTATCACGCATGCCTAGTGCGGATTGGTGGATTTTAATATTCGCAACCGATTAGCCCAGTTGATAGTGCCCCTACCAGTTGCACAAAGAGTTCGATTCTCGGTCGGACGTTCATTTGTTTTAAGACATATGTTTGTTCGGGTCTTGGTGGTGTGTTCATCTTTGTATGTGCCTCTGGATTTGGACCCACGCTACAGAGAATCCTAGTGTGGGTAATGACCCACACTAGGATTCTCAATGGATTCTATACTCAATGGAGTATGGCGTTATTTACGAGTATTATTAAGAGTCGCCCATCGCACCGGGTTTGTATGAAACTTGCGCTCTGGATATTTACTCATGTGGTTGCGTTCCTGCGCGCTACCGCACATCAGCGCTGCGCCTACGTCGGCTTTAACGCGTTCGAAGACAGGTAGGCGCGTTGGTGAATTTTTGATCTTATTCAAAGTCGATTGTTGTTTGTTACTGAAAACCGCGCTGCGCTGTATTTCACCAGGTCAGCACCGGCCCTAAAACACAACTACGGTTTTATATCGGCCATAGCGAACTGGAATGAGGTTTCATAATTTATTAGCAATCATATTATTTATTTATAATTGGAATCTTTCTTAGTTATAATCAACGTAAACAGTAGATATGTGGGCGTCGTCCTTTGGGTTTTGGGTTCCAAAACAGAAGGCAAGCAGCTGTTCACACACCAGTCCGTAGTTACTGTTCTTTTATTTTCTAAAGTTTAGCAAAGTGACCCAATCTGCCACAGAAAGAGGCAAACATCTTCTTTTCAGCACTCCGTGTTTTCTTCACTTTCTTTCCATTACGCTACGATATGCGGTTCTTCAAGAAAGCCGTAAATAGGATTTTGCAAGGTCGGCAGCGTATACGCATACATCCTGGTGTTGCAGGTATCCATGAGCGGCACCTTACGTCCTACTTACCATCACGTGGTACCGCTTGTTCGTCCACCTACTTCCCTATATAAAAAAAAGAGATTGCTTCTTGGTTTCAGGCTCATAGCAAAAGATCTAGCTTTCATCACGTTACTATATCAAAAAGAACATTTGATTGGCCATTGTCGATTTATTCAAGCCTTTCAAGTATTCAGACATTCCACGCGGCAGTGTTTTTGATCTTAGCTCAAATTGTGAGGAATCCATCTAGCATAGCACAAAGCGTAGGTGATCGTGTAAAATAGTTTGAAATTGACTCATGATCAGGGCCGGCAGGTTGTGTTAGGCCCGAGTGGGTAGTTGGCCGGGAGGGGGGAGTGATATATATATATACTAAAGAAATTGTATATAGAGGAATGACTCATAAACAAGAGAATTTTATAGGAATAAAAACTACAAAATAAAATCTGGAAAACGGTTGACCCTGTGGACCATTCCCAAAACTTCCCGCTATTTTCGAGCTCGAACCGCTCGAAAATGTAATTGTTCATACGGTATTCATACGTTATTGAGTTTGAACTCAAAAATATAAATGCCTATATTTTTCAAATACATATATGTGTTCATACGCTTTCGAGCTCGAATAGTCTAATATTTTAGAGCTCGGAGAGCTTAAAAACATTTTTGTTACAGTATTAATATATCTTCGAGCCCAAACTTATTTCTTTTTGTTTTGTTTTAAATTTTTTGTATATAACAAAGTTAAGAAAACATTACATGTTGATTTTAAGTAAAATAAGATACAAAGAAAGAAATTGCGTCTAGACATGGATTTTTCGAGAGACGAGGAAATCATGTCTAGTGACGTCAGTAATTTTCGTCAAAATCTGAGTGGGTACTTTACCCATTCGGAAAATTTCGAGAGGGTACTTTACCTATATACCCTATACACTATACCCACATTATCCGCTGGCCCTGCTAATGATGTCCGTATCTGCTGATATGTTGTTCGTTTGTCTGCTTCAATCATGAGCCGCACAGTTTTGATGTTTATTCCGTCACCGTCGTCGCAGACCGCAAAAGAAGGTCATAAAAAATCATTGAACGAAAATGTTCTCTTATTAAATTATTTTTTCTGCAAACACTTAATTTTCAACTTACCACCAGAATTAAAAAACAAATGACAGCTTTGAAAATTTAATGGCGTTTGACAGGCAATGATTTCCATTTTTTTAATTTAAATTTGTTTCTTTTTTCTATCGTATTGCAGTTCTAAGAACTTTTAGTTTGACCTATCGTATGAGTATGATAGGTACTATCTAGTAGGTACGTTTGCCAGTATACTATCTATAGACAGTTTTCCGTTTCAAAATGATACCACGTTCGTTTCTGTACTGTTAGAATTCATATTCCATTAACGCATCGGGTACACGGTATCGTACGCCCAGAATCGATTAACGTGACTGCGAGATGGTCTGTGTGAACACTTTAAAGCGATTCTATGTATACAATACTTTTTGAACTATTTCGAGCTATCGCGGCTATCTGCGACTAGGCGTCTCCGTATGCCCAACGTCTAAACAGTTGTTAAATTGTAATGTTGTTACAGCAGAGAGTGGGTCGGAGGAAATGCCGGCGGCGACGGACCCCAGCGCCGAACAGAAGGAGCGGCTCATAGCCACCGTCAAGAAGGAGGTCAAGCAGCTCATGGAGGAGGTGAGTTTGTCATTCTGTTTGTTGACATGTATCGCAGATGTCCATGGGTGATGATATCCGCGGACTACTAGGTTAAATGTCTGTTCATCTACCACCTTCTTCAATATCGTTATAAAATAGTTTTAAGTTAAAAAAAGAGATATAAGACAACAGACAGAGATTGATTTATTTTATAACGTGTCACTGAATTAACGCAATAGCTGAAACTAGATTGTTCCATATTGAGAGTAGAATCGATTCTAGCACTTTATACAATAGGTTTTTTCATGATTTAAAGTACAATTCTAGTATATCATTTATTCTACGCACGTCGCCCGAGCCGCGAGTCTGCGCCACGGGCGGCGCGAGGCGCCCGCAGGCTATCTTGCAGACAGATACTTCTTGTATTCAAATTTCGTTTTGATAGCAAAAATTGCGCAATTTCGCCTGTTGCAAATTATCTGCAAGATAGGTAATAAAACTTCCGGTCTCAGCACTGAGCGCTACGCACGTTCTAGACAGGACAACAATACCTTATAACAAAGTTTATAACTTGATTTATTCCTTAAAATAATTTTATTTTTCGCCAGAACGGTATGATAGATTCTAAATTTGTTGATATATTTCAAGTTTTCGTTATTTCAGTTGTGTTATTCAGACACATTGTGTACGACAAACATATAATATAACATACTTCTTTTTTGTGTCGGGGCTGTGGGGTTTAAAATAGGAACGTTAGCGGCATATAAAGCCGCAATAATTAAGTAAATAATGTTAAATAAATCTTTTATAAAATGTAAGTAAATAATGTAATGCAGTGTGGACTCGGCAAACTCATTATAATAAGAACATCGTCTGGTGTCTATGTACTCGTAATTTCAGTTTGAGTTCAACGTCCTCATTATTACTTATCCTTTTGTGTGTACGTTTATTATGTAATGTTGTACGTACGAGTACGAGTACAATCAGCTGTTGAATCTTCTTCGAAGTATGAAATCATGGATTCCTTTCATGGATTCTGTTTTCATTGACATGAACATTTTATGAATATTTTTGACAATATATACTTTTTTAGATTTCGTTACATTTCTTTTCGTTATATCAGTTGCGGCAGCTTTTTTGTCCCTTTCCCTTAGTCACCTTTTATGACAGCCACGGCAAGAGATGAGGTGGTGCTATTTGACTGGCTGTCAACACCACACGGACAGGACAACACGGCAGAGGACTCGACAACCCGTTTGGCCAGTGTGGCGTTTTAAGGCCATCCGTCATCCTCATGCATAAGACATGCATGCATGCACAAGAGATGGACACTAAAGGGGCTGGTTATTGTATTATGTCAATTAACTCAGAATCGTGAGCCCAATCCATAGTAACTATGATTAGTAAACATTACATATTAGTTTATATTTTTAATTTTTAATTATGTTATTAAGCATTCGATTGCCCTCGCCATTAACAAAGGGTTCATAAGAAGTTCGTATAATACATATAAGACTTTTTTTCGCGTTATTTAGTGTTATAATACACCCGGGCGGTGGGGAGGGGAGGGTACGCTCATTGTTTCTATGGTGAATTGCGGCAGATGAACGGTTAACATACAACATACGGTTTGTTGAGGGGGAGAGTGCACGCTGCAATCCAACAGCCGCTGGGCGCACTCGACTGGCCACGTTACCCCTCTCTCACAAAAGACTACCTTGAAATGTACTGCATTTCCCACTTTATCATATTTCCCTAATGTACGTACGTGTTTCGGTAGTGAGTGAGATGTGCCAGAGCACATTCCCATCCTATCCCTCCCCATGTCCCCAACCCTTTCTCCAAATCCATATATCTATGCATATATCTATATTCGCAGTGGGTATTACAAATATATAGGTACCTACTTATAAAGAACGATATTACAACTTCATTCGTATCAACATATTATGTACATCCATATATAATATACCTACATAGCAAGTATATATATAAGTAAGTATATACGAGTATATATATTTTATATATATATATATAAAAATGAATGTTTCTTTGTTTGTCCCGTATGCGTTCCTATACCATTCATCCGATTGCGATGAAACTTTAGTGAGTTATTGTTGGTGAGGTGAACCCGCGAAGGTTTCTTAAATAGTAGGTACTTAAGGACCACGCGAACGATGTTGAAGGTAACAGCTAGTAGATAATAAAGAACGGTTGAAGTAAGAAAAAAATCAAAACCACTAAGCATCCGTTGGGAAACTATTTTATTGGGAGCTTATCATATATTTACCATACAGTATAAATACCATATAGTACCATACCATATAGTATAAATACTCGTATATCTTCTCTTCTTTCTTATATGTTGTAGTGTAGCCTGTTTTGACACAACATTTCTTCTCTTCCCCTGTCCTAGATATGTGTAAAAACACGTACTTTGCAAATAATTGTACGAATATTTCGTCTTTGCACGGATATTTCGTATTTGCCATTACTCTGTCGGTTTTTTGGCGTACATCAAAGGGCCCAAAATCCACACACTTCCAAAAAGTCAGTTAGCTGTTTGACGCTATACAGAACGGACGATTATTTTGTTTCTACGTACCTGTTTTTTTTTTTTTTTTTTTTTTTATGTTTGGAGAGACAATCAAGGAAAACCCTGCATGGTCACCTGGTACCATCGTACCTATGTAATGGTACGAAAACTGTTCCACAAATATTTGCGCTGCTCTTTGCAAAGAGTTTACAAATATTTCCGAAAATATTTGTACATCTGTACACATGTCTGGGACCGACTTTAGATTTTAGAGTTGGCTGGAAGGGATTATTTTCAGTAATAAATTCGGCTTTGTACTTAGGTTAATATAACAACATTATCTTGTGTAACAATTGATTTATTATCTACAATAAAGAGTTATGAATAAAATTAATTAGTCGCATGCGATATTTATCAGCTGTGAAAATAGTTGGTGATTAGTCGCACGGTGAACCCGGTATTAGAGCAATAAGTACAACAACGACTTATTTATCGGGAAGTCGAGCAGTGAAGTCGGGTTTTTTATTATTACAAAAATTGTGTATTGTGAGTTTTGTGGTTTAATAGTGATAGTTGATTAATATTCCAAGTGTTTTTGTGCGTAATGTAATAAATAAATCAAATAAAAACTTAAAACTGCGTTTTTCATGTGCTTCTAAGGAGTCCAAATCTTCTGTCCTCAGTAGGTAAACCTACGGTGTACGGTGTAGTACAGCCCACTAAATTAAAAACGTACTAATAGTGCTTCGAATTTGGTGGTACTTCCTTGTGTCGCGTTGCCTGCGCCTCCCAACTTATCAGTGCCGATCGGTTTGCCGCCAGAGACGGTTGGATACATCGGTACACATTGGACACATTGTAATTTTTCTCTAATATCAATCATGAGTATTTTTAGTTCAATAATCCTTTTTGAACAGTATTTTTTGGAAGAGGAGGGTGGGTGCACACAGCAATCAACAGCCGCTGGGCGCACTCGACTAGCCCCGTTACCAATCTCTCACGGAATACTACCTTGAAATGTACTGCATTTCCCATCTATTTCACTAATGTAAGTACGTGTTCGGTAGTGAGATGTGCCAAAGCCCATTCCCATCTTATCCCTCCCCATTTTCCCAACCCTTTCTCCAAATCCATTCCTATATCTCCATAGGTAGGCAGCGCATCTGGGGGCGTGCCAACCTTTGTCATTTTGGACTAATGTTGGCATGTATCGCGAATGTCTATCGGCGACAGTATCCACTTACCAGCGGGTGGACTATATGCTCGTCTGCCGCCTTCGTCCGTAAAAAAAATTACTTATATGGTAGAACGATTTGCATTTGAAACATGAATATCGTTCTCTAAATAATGGAAATCCTCTGAGGACCTACTGAAGAAATGGCTAATTAAAAATGTATTAATATTCATGGCGTTGCTAAACCGTCCCCCTTGCAAGAGGGTCTCATACGACTTACGTAAACATTACTCGTATATACGACTATATGAGTAGGTTGAATAAAGCCATAAGAGTTAAGTGAGCTTGTATAGTTATATACGTACAAAGTTTAAACGTCTATATGTAAGTTTGTAATATTCAATTAGTTGAGTATAGTGAACACGAGTTTCAGAGTGCTGATGCAACTCCACCAGCATGTTACCAACCACTTTATATTTTCAACAAACTTGTACGTTTCTGCAAATTCAAAAGTTAGCTAATTTGATTAGGTAGAGAAATGTGTAAATACTCTATACCTTTCACTGCCAATCTATGGCGAGAAAAATTTAGGCTAAAAAACGAATTCTCAACGGAATTAATCACTAGATAGAACTATGCAGTATATGGTAAAGCTCATCTCTATCGAACGTCACTATTATCCAAGGATTGTAAGTGAAGCAATTGGAATTAAGGAATATAAAAATTTCAATCAGGAAGATGAATATAAACTGTGATCGACGTGGAATCCAGTGATTAATAAAATGAAATCTTACGATTTACCATCGAACACATCCGCGGACATAGTAACGAATATAGGTGGTGGTGTGTAGCATTTCCGAATATGAAGATCAAATTTGGGTAGTTGATACAACTGCCAGCTGCCATCCTGTACTACACGCCTCTTCAGTCAACTCGTGATCACGGCTGGTTTTTTTTTTTTTTTTTTTTTTTTTTTTTTATAGATTAGTGGGCGGACGAGCAAGCGGTCCCACGTGGTGATAAGTGTTACCGCCGCCCATGGGCACCTGCAACACCAGGGGGTATGCGGGTGCGCCGCCGACCTTGCAAAATCCTATTCACAGCTCTCTTGAAGAACCCCATGTCGTAGCTCAATGGAAAAACCTCTTGAGGCAGTTCGTTCCACAACCTACGGGTTCGCGGTATAAAATAATTTTTGGACCGAACAGTGCGCGACACCTCCGTATCGAGGAAATGCGAATGGACCGCACTTCTGTGACGGGAGGTGCGGTTGTAGAAACCCGAGGTGGGAATTATATTAAACAATTCTTCAGAGCATTCCCCATTATAAAGGCGGTAGAACACACAGAGAGACGCAACGTCTCTCCGAATGCTGAGGGATTCTAAACCGCCCGTGAGAGTGGGATCGTCGACAATACGAACAGCACGTCGTTGGATGGAGTCAAATGGGTCCAATTGGTATTTCGGTGCGCCGGCCCAGAGATGAGAGCAGTACTCCATATGGGGCCTCACCTGAGCTTTGTAAAGCATAAGGAGTTGCCCAGGTTTGAAGTACCGCTTCGCTCTGTTCAGCACACCGAGCTTTTTGGAGGCCATTTTGGCCTTATTTTCCAGATGACCCCTAAATTCGACTTTGCTGGAGATGTCGATACCAAGGATCCCGATACTCTCCAAGATCTTAAGAGGTATGCTCTGAAAGCGAGGTGCTACAACAAAAGGGGTTGGTTTAATCCGTGCCGAATCGTCGTGTAAACAAAAGCCTTAAATTTTACGCGTTCAGAATAGATTTACAATAATCAAAAATACATTGATCCAAAATAGTCAACGTCGTAAAATTATCTACTTGTATCAGTTTTTACTATCAAAATATCTAGGTGCATGACGGTGTAGTAGGAACAATTCAATCAGTCGCGTAGTTTGATTGAATTATTCCTGTTACACCGTCAACCCTCTTTGCCCTTTTCGCCGTTTTTGCTGTAAGCTAGTTTTTTTCATTTTCATACAGAATGTAATTCCGTTCATGATCGTGTCAACGCCTTTATTTGAGACAAATATTTTTTTAAGTTTTTACCAAATTTTTCATACACATTGCCCAACATTTGATATTATTGACAAAGAATATTTAACATTTATATGTCTTTTAATTAACTCCGAATTCATTTTCAGGTTTAGGGAAAGTTTCGGTTACACTCTGTGTTATATATTTCGTAAATTATAATTAAATCGTAATGAAGTTGTGCGTGAAATATTTTTTGAAAGTTGCTGTCATGAATATTAGGAAAGATAAAAAACAACTATTTTTGGAATTTCTATACGTTTGTCAGAACACGCATCACTCAAAAATCATCTCCGGAAATTTAATGAAACATAATTATGATGTGTGTATGGTTTTCTAAATTCTAAATACTTTTTAAATTCTATTCAAATCAGTACCAAAATTTCCGCCGAAATCATCATCAAGTCCGCGCGTGCGACATTGTAATAAACTACTGGACGGTTTGTTTGAATTTAGTAGGTAGGTACCTACAGTGACAGTGTATATCATCTGAATATAGAATGTTTGTTATATCGAAGTGTTAGATAAGTTCTCACAGGAATTTCTGAGTAGTTCATGTGAGCGACGTCATAGGAGATATGGAATTTAATGGGATGAAAAGTTAATGTGGATGGTGATGGGGTGGGATTGAATTGAACTCTGGATTCTCCGTCACTACTGCCGACACACCTTCATACGTTTCACAGTAATTTTCGGTGAGAGGGATAATGCGTTCAGTTCCACTAACTACATCTGTTCGTTGATAATAATAATGATACAATGTACTAATCGCACAAACTCCGAAGTCAATCCGAATGAAGTCGAAAGCGAAAACAGTCGATGGCTAATAAAATAATATCATTTGTTTAATTTTTAACAGGCCGTAACACGTAAATTCGTACACGAAGACAGCGGTGGCGTGACAGCGCTGTGCGGTGCTGTGGAAGCCTGCTTAGGGCAGGGATTGCGACGGCGAGCGCTCGGCCTCTTCAAGACCAACTCCACTACTGCACTGCTGCACAAGATCTCTAAGGTAAAGCAATAAATATGTTATAGCAACAATCGTCAGTACTGTCTTTATGAGAAAGATCGCGTGTAGTGGTGAGTTTTGGATCCCATATAAGGTTTTCAGTAGTAAAACGTAGGAGATGACAGTTGGAAAATTAATACCTACGCTATTTCTGTAGGTTTTATAAAAGAAAATGTTGCAGAGCTTTATAAGGTCTACCCAGCAACGTATCGTTTGCATATATCGTGTTACTTTGTTTCTGGAATTTTGAAACATTCGAATTACCATTACCAAAATCCCCCCCCCCCCCCCGGCCCCACCCCTCCCGCGCACTTATCATACTCATCGCGGGTGTAGTCCAAGTAGTTGAAGACAAACAGTAGTTATTATTTTGTTATAAAAATTCGTTACACAAGTATTGTATTGTAAGGTTATGCAGGATTATAATATAGGAAATATTATAATCCTGCATAAACGATGTTATTTCTTAGTCATTTAGGTGACAAATTCAATTTGTCAAGTAATAGAACTTCTATGTGGGATGTCTTAGCAAAATTCAATACTTCGTCTTATATAATTATAGGGGGAGATCATTCCCTGGAGGGAAGCTGTCATCGCTCCCAATATCTCCCGAACACCTTTACAGCGTTACTAAAGAAATTGCCTTTATTTTTACATACAAATTGCTTAGAGACAGGGGGTTGCTTGTGATAATATTTCAGGGATGCTAAGTAAAGTTTCCCTACGTATACCACTGAATTGTCAGAAGTAGAGTAGCGTACTTATTCAAATATTAGAAAAAGTAAAAAGAAATGACTGTTATTAGAGAAGTTATGTTTTTTTTATTGAAAGAAGGTAGCAGCTGTCGCTCGTGAACATGCCAACATCAATTTAGAATGACAAATGTTGGTACGCTCCCAGGTGTGCCGTCTAACTTTTCAGGAGTGGATTTGGAAAAGTGCCGGGAAGGATGGAAGAAGTGAGTGAAAGGAAATAGGGGTATAACTGGACGAGGAGCTTTTCTCATCCCATCCCACGAATCCCTCATCTCTTTTTAGGAGGGGGGATGGGGCGAGATGTAGAGTACACGGTATAATAGTACAGGGAGTTTCTTTTATTCCACTGTACTCTGCACCAATCGGTGGGACAGGAGGGGATAGGATGGGATGGGTTGCGGAAATGAATTCTGGCATATCTCACTCATTGCCGAAACTCGTGTACTTAATACCGCAGTCTCCGTGAGCCGAGCTCTACAATACCTTTTCTACCTATGTAATGAGAAATGTGATGGTGATTTTTCGGGCTGGTCAATAATTAACTATCGTCTGATTACTTCTGAGCAAAATGTCCATATGAGTATAAAATGTTGACGAGGATTCGCCATACAATAAGTCAAATAAATATAAATAGATATGGTTCTCTGTATTTATCCCTACAACAGCTATGTACTCGTATTTGTAGCTACAAGATCCTTCTTAATACATAGTTTAGAATCGGTTGTTGTTCACACACTTAGTACATTTAGAGTTTTTTTTTACTTAAATATAATTTAACTACATATTTACAGTATAAATTAAAGGTAAAGCTAATATGTAAATTTGATAGTTATGAAGATTAAACACATGACATGCCAAAGCTTTTATTCAACGTACATGTCAGTTTATTCATATCATTCATATATTATGAAGAGAAATGTCCCGATTGACTGACTGACTAACTGATCAACACCGAACCGAAACCGTTAAAGTTAGGCTCTTGAAATTAGAACAGTAACTTCTTTTCATGACGTAATAACTTACTAATAAAGAGTTGAAAGAAATAAAATATTTGAAGGTTCTTTTAATTTGAAACTTGCTATAAATATTCTTCAATAGGAATAATTAATAACGTGTTTTAGTGTTGTCAAAATTCTGTCCGGTATATTAACCGAGTGTCAAATTTTGTATGGAATCACAATTAAATGCAATTAAATCCACGCAAATGCAGCCACGGACAACAACTAGTTAATAAATAAAAAAGACAAAATTAAAAATTGTTAAAAATCCGCGACGGTTGTGAAACCTTTGAAAAGGTTAAAATAAAAACCTAAACCAGTCAGCGGTCTTGTTAATAATCTGTAATAGTTTAATACAACCTATCACAGTCGTCGCGCGGAACGAAGGTTTATCGAATCTAGAAGAAACTAGATCTTTTTATTTGTGCTTATTAGTTAAGAAACATCCAATGTTGTCTGATCCGTATCAGGATCAGGATGATATATAATGTGATGAAGACAGTACCATACCTCATTATGTTGAATATTTCCTCGCGCCGCTTCCTATGATCTGCATTACATGTTAACATCAGTCAAAAATGACGAAACTTGACACGTCCCCGCAGATGAGCTCGTCTACCTTTCGGAATTAAGAATAAAGATTTGGAAAGAGGATTGGGAAGGAGGAGTGTGGGATATTTCTTATCACCCTGTTCATCTCGTTTTCCCTAATCCGCCGTATGAGGAAAACGAAACGAGATGGCGTGAGATGGGAAAGAAAGGGACTCGGGTTCTGATAACTTACACTCACTTCCGAACACGTTTATAGATATACATAGCGGTCTCCTGTGATGCCTAGACGCAAGCAGTTGGCTGTGGGATACAGCATCATTCTCCTCTATGTATTAGAACTGTTCATCGAATCAAACAACTCCAAAAATTAGTCCAAACACCACCAATGTACTTCCAAATTTCAAAGAGTTTCCTTACATACCTCCGGCTTCAGCATCAGATGCTGACGGTTATAGTTATTTAGGTATACACCTCTTTAACTGTTCACTTCAGAAAGACGCATACGAATAGGTACATTCGTTTAGACGTTATAAAGCATTACAACCTTTAACTTGGTACAGCAGTGCCCCCTGGTGAGCTACAACCACAACACCCGCAAGGTACAATCACGCTCCAAGGTACAATTAAACTTTTACAAAAAAGCACTTCAAAACGACTATCGTTTCAAAACGACAAGAAAAGTGGTAATACAAACATACATGTCTCTACATTCTATTACCTCAAATGCACATACCATCTCCGTTCAGTCGTGGGTAAAAATGTTTACATCAAAAGATTCATTCTCACTCCTCCAATTTATTCACACGATGCACTAGTCTAGATTCAGGTAAATCTGAAGACTAGAAACAAACATCAAGAAAAGTTAGTTATTGTAAAGTGGCTGTTGCGAAGTTATCTGTTCCCTAAGGGTCCAATTACGAACTTTGGATTGCGGTAAAGTCGATCCCCTTCTTCGAAGCTTCGACAAAGTATGTACTAACTAAATTATACTTGTTTGATTGTTTCATTGAGGGTCGAGAACCGAAGATAGTGCTTTAATTGCAGAATTGAAGTTTATTTATCGTGAAAGCCATAATTAAAATCTAGTGTCTATTATTCGTACGAACTTGGAAGTGTCATATCATTAAATCAATGTTTAAACCTATTAACTAGATAAAAAAAATTAAAAACTTATCAAAAACGTCTACTTATTTAATTTAATATATTTAAAACACAAAAATTCCAAAACTCTGAAGAAAGTCCTGTAATTTATAGAAATTATATGTGTACGTAGGAAGCGAACGGGAGGACGCTCCTGGAATCATTAATTTCCTAGTTATAACCTGTCAGTAGGAGATTCCATAAATTATCTATACAACGAGAACCATAAATCTACCTATGATTTATTAGGCACGTGTCAATTTCAAGGTTTAGCTTATATAGGTTTTTACTCTCAGGGTTTTGTTTTCATTGACATAACCTCTGCTGTTATCCCTCTTATAGCCAATAGTTCAGTACTTTTGAAATGATTCTGTCGAGAAATGTGCTCTTGTGCATCGTGGAGTAATCCGTTCAAAGAAATGTAGAGATATATTAGCCACATGGTCAAATCATAGCTTTAGGCTTCGCCATCTAGAACTTTTGCCTCCTATTTTGCTTCTATTTGTTAATGCAATAGCTTCTTTATATTGTTAGGGTATCTGCGTGTTATATGGTCAAAGTATTGAAGTATCACCCAGCGTAAACTGACAACTGAGTGTCCCTGATGACTATATCATCGGCGAAACGAAGATGCGAGATGTACTCACCGTTCACATTGATTCCACGTCCTTTCCAGTTTAGCATCCTAAATGCATCTTCCAGCACGTTTGTGAACAGTTTCGGAGATACTACATCTCCCTGTCTCCCTTCTCGACGCAACTGCATCGGCCTGGTCTGCCGGTCTTAAATTCTCTCGATATATCGCCAATCAACCCGTCATCGCTCTAAAGATTCCAGAACAACCCAGGTCCTTATAGAGTCGAACGCTTTCTCGTAGTCCACAAAGGCAAGACACAAAGGCTGATTATACTATTATTATTTTGGTTGAGTTACACCAACCGTGGTCTTGAGCTGACTAAACGTTTAGACGCATTTATTATATCCAAACATGTTGTACCCTCGTGGTATAAAGACAATCCGCAAATGATAACCTCTCAATACTGCAAAAGAATTAAAAAGTTGGATGGTTTATTATTATGTTTCTTACGAGTTTGCAACCAGTCACTCCAGTATTCACTGCTGGACATGAGCCTCCTCATGCACATTCTAGAGGTGGTGTAGTTCATCAGGGCTTGTGGTAGCCGCTTTGTAATCCCTTAGCCGCGGCACTAAGACACCCAAGAGAAGATATGGGATCTCTATTGTAGAAGTATCTACAGCCAGCCGACACCACACGGCTCGAGTTTATATATTATTAAGATAACAAAAACCTAATTATTATTATTTTCCATTTAGTGATATTTTCATACTTATTACTTTTTTACAGACTTCGTTCACAAAAAAAACTTTACTCTTACAAAACGACTAAAACCAATTTTCGTCTTTAATTTTCTCAAATATGGCGATAAAATTATGAAAACATTGTGTTTAATGTAGTTTAAACTGCTCTTAAATAATTTTAATATCTAAATTACAACATAATCCAACATAATCCTTTTAATAAGGCTTTGTTAAAAGGAGGGTGCGATGTGTGTGAAAATACGAAAATATCAAAAGAGAAATTAGATAGGTACAGCCATATGAATAAATCATAATACATATTCTTTTCTATTTTTATGGTACGGTACAGTCGAGCAAAACAAAGTTGGAATAAAAAATTATACGAGTAGCCGTAAAGATAATTTTGTCACAATCTAATTTTCTTCAGAGAAACTAAAAGATTATTTTTCTAATAAACGAATAGCCTCTTGTTCCTCGTTAATCTTGTTCTTAATTAGGTTTGCTTATATAAGAAAAATAATTTATTTCTTAATTGGAAAATGGCTACTTGAGCTAAGTATAATCAAAACTTTCTCTTTGATAATTCTTATGATTATGTACTTATTATATGTGTGTTATGTAAGATTAAATTAGGTAGGTTTTAATTTCATAGAAGCCACCGGTGCATAAATTTCTCCTGTAGTCTTAGCTAAATCGTCATCCGTTTTGGTAGGTTTTTCAAGGGTTATACCTATCACCTAAGTCAGCTCCAACCGCAAAGTTAACCAATGATGATTAACATGATAATTGCAATGATTAACTTCATTTAGCGAGTCAGTAGGATCTCCTTTATTTTTAAAAGCTGTGTGGAGCCTTCTCAAACAACAAAAACCGAAAAAAAAACTAACCTAAAAATCGTTATTTTTCTATATTATTTTCTGCGTAATCTCACATTGGATTAAAAAAATATGTTATGAAAATTTTCGAAAAGGAGCCTGAGCTTAATACTTTCGTGGGCATTCTCCTTTTATTTTATATATTTTTTCACTTACACCTACCATACCACCAACCATTAGGTATATAGCCCCAAGGTTGTCTAGGAGAAAATGCTTTATAGCATCAAGTCCGCCTTTTGTTAAAACAATAAAGTGTAAATAAATAAAAATAAAGTATTATTCTCGATATTTGCCATGCTATTACAGACTTGCCTACTTGATTTGGCATTTTAACAAATTCTCCAGCATTTATTTGTGGAAATAAATTAGAGATGGGAAGAATCTAAATCAAAATCCATGCGCAAAATTAGCAATATTTAATCTGCTCTTGAGGCGTATTAGGCGGAAATTAAAATCTGAAGAAATCAATATTTAATTTTGTATTCAATTTATTTCCGAATACTTCAAAGAATGTAAATGAAGATTACGGAGTTGGGGATTAATCAGTATTACGTTGTTTCTCTATCATAGTTCTACTTAATTAATTGCTGTGGTCATAACATTACACTTTTTTTTTAATTTCTAGCATGCGGATGGTTCACGATGTTCACTGATAACCTAGTAATATTTTTTTAAATTATCATTATTTTGATGAAATTTACTAATTGCAATTGTATTGCGCTAATTGTAATTGCAATTTCACTAATTAGATATGTAGACATATTACATTTAATTTATGTTTTTATATTTATGTACACTACTTTCTTTTCATCTTCTATATTAGATTTGTTTACTTTCCAACCACTTCATGTAACACAAAGTCCGAACTTTGATTGGGAGACAATGCTACAAGGCATTAAGTCCGCTTTTTGTAATATTTTATAGAAGAAGAGTAAATAAATATATAAATAAAACACATAAAACGTTTGCAGCAAAGACATAAGGATTGATTTCATCAGTGAAGTGCACTGAAGCGTTTCTATTCACTGAGTTGGAGTATTTAGAGCATGTAAGGTACACGGGCTCCCTTTCAGCCGCCCGCTGAGATCGGACGCTTGAAAGAACCTCTAGTTATATTGTGAATGCGATGTTATGTGCTTCAAATATGGTAAGTGTATATTTGAAATGCTTATAGCAAAAGAATATGGTTTGAATTCATTGGGAAACAAATGTGGTAAAATATTTTCATGTAAAATCTGTTGAATAAAAATTATGTCGATTAAAAATGACCTAAAATATTTTGAAGTTTTTTTGCTTTGAATTATCTTTTATTCTTATTGGGACTGCCCCGCTACACATCCCCTCATACCTATTTATGGCTGTTCAGTATAATATAAATAATTAGGTACATATCTATAATCAATATTTTTTCTTGGAGGAATAGATATAGTTAGTCACGATAAGGCCGTCATCCATCCGGACTTCCTCAGACTTGTCCTGGTTTGTAGGTCGTCCGGGGATACGATAGCAACCGAATATTAAAAATTTGGAAAGTAATTAAATAAAAAAATGAACACTTTATAATTTTCTTAACATTATGTTTTTAAAATTCTGTAAATTTACAACTAAACTGTAGGAGAGAGTTGTCATCATTGAAATCTATATTCATTTAAATTTCTATGATTGACATCGTGTGTATTACTTCCTGCCAAAGACTAATGCTTACCTACTGGTTCTGTTTCTAATATATTTTTAATAAAGAAGGACTGTTGTGTGTTTTGTTGTACCATTGGACCTGTTCGTACTTTCATTTTAACGCAAATTTTTGTCACAATTCGTTGCTCTAACTGAACGAAGAGGTTTATTCTACAAGTTTGCATTTGAAGTTCGCGCAACGTAGCCGCCTTAATTTGATAATGACCTGTAATGTTTGTAATTTGTTCCACAGCTCGATTCGCCAATACTGTAGATATCCAACTGTTTATCGTAATAGTTTTGTGGAAATACGCTCGAATGGGTTTTATGGGAAAATGGATAGTCGTTAAACATGTAGGGCGTGTCGCTTAGCTGCTATATAAGCTATTTGAAGATATTTCGCTGCAGTAAACAGATCCTTTTGCAATAAAACTACCATTAACTGGAATCTGGAGCAATACGTTACTTGCTCTACCTATAGAGTAGAAAATATACCTTTATAAATAATTTTTCAAATTAATTACGCAATTGAGTAGATACATAATATTGGGTAGTCGGATAAGTTCGAGACCTTTTTATAGTGAAAATAATAAGGA
This sequence comes from Sesia apiformis, assembly GCA_914767545.1. Lineage (NCBI taxonomy): Eukaryota > Metazoa > Arthropoda > Insecta > Lepidoptera > Sesiidae > Sesia > Sesia apiformis. Next base: position 8,089,247 of record OU611968.1, read on the forward strand.
TTTTTCTTGTATTACATAAATATTTATTGAACGGAATATTGTCCATTTATCCATCTTTTGCCATTTTTCTGGCAGAGCCATTATCCCATCGCTGTACATTTTTGATCTGTCTAAGCTGAAAACTGATTTAAATGCTTTATACAGGCTTCTCTTGAATGTAATTTTACTCTAAGTAGAGAATTTTGTAAAGATCAGAATAAATGATAATTCGAAGGTGCTGTCTGAACTATATGGAAGAATGCATTAAAACTTCCCAGCCAAGGTCCATCAATTATTATTTAGTCATCAAAGTTGTATGCAGTCGAACATTGTCTTAATGGAAAACTACACTTTTTCTATTCATTAATTCTGGGCGTTTCTCTTCAAGTTATTGTTTCAATTTTACTAATTGCTGACAGTAGACATCAGAATTAATCGTTTGGGGATGTTGCGAAAGCTCGAAATACACAATGCCTTTCCAGTCCCACTATACACATAATATGACTTTGTTAGGAATGAGGGCTGTCTTTGGGAATATTTGTGATGGCTCACCTCGCTTAGCCAAGATCGTTTTCCAACATTGTTATCGTGGGTGATCCGCATGTCATCGCCTGTTACTATTTTTTTCAGAAATGGATCGATTTCAATTCGTGTTAGCAACATCTCGCATATGGAAATTCTATTCACCATGTTTAATCCATTTTAATCTTGCCGCACCCAAACATCTATTTTTTTGCAAAATACCGTTTATACATGTGATCCAAAACTGTTGAATGGTGAATGCTAAGCTCTTCCGCAATTTGATGACTGCTTGATGACATTTACCTTAATAGGACGACCTCAGCGAGGAACATCATTCATATCAAAATTACCAGACCTGAATCGACAGTCACACACGCGTGGATGTAATGGCACTATCGTATCTGTGACGTCCTTACACAGTAGCGTAGTCCTTTTCTAACTTCGACTTCTAAACCATATAACTCAGTAATTTTTTAACACATTTTCTGATTTTGACTTCATGGATCGATTTATAGTATTTACAGATATTTAAATATCATTATTATTTAATTAAAATAAGGCGTAACCGGCATTAGGCTTGAAGAATGTCGAGTATTTTTCTAAGGTTTAAATGGTCTATAATGGCTTTTAGCTATTCCTTGATGCATGTTTGTTTGGCTACTTACGCCCACAATCTCCGTAGTGTCTGATTATTTGTAGCGTTCAACATAATTCAATATGATTATGTCGAGTTAGCCTGTCTGAAACTCCAAAGTGGTTTAATTTAAGTTCTAAGTCCACACCTCTTGCTAGCTAATGCAACGCCAACACTTTGCTTGTCACGGCAAACATTGCGGGCGGATAGTCAAATAGGCCGACAAACTTAATTCATTTCATGACGCCAATTCATTTCAGTTACAAGGAAAATCCATTTATTAAGTAACTAAGTCGTATATATCTATTTAAACGGGAATTCAGCATTCAGCATCATTATTTTATATTTGAACTCACGATCGACTGTGTGTTCAAATATAAAATAAATTCATACTTACCTAAAGTTTATAGATATTTATCTGTCTTATTTTAAGATAGATATCAAACACATGTAGATGCTTTTATTTATATAATTATATTGAAATATGTAAGATTCCTTTGATTACATCTTCTTTAGTCTATCAGTCTATTATTTAGTCTATAATTTATTTTGTAATTAAAATAATATAAAAATACGTTTGATATAATAACATTCATTTTATTATTTATAAGCACAACGCGACATATTCACGAGTAGTTGTCGATTTTGCCGCCGGCAACGATAAGTTTGTTGAAATGAAACGCTATCGATTATGTGGCTTTATAGCAAGAGAGTGACGTCAACACACATGTACACACTGATTTAATCTACACAGTTTAATGTTAACTACACACATTAGACACGAAACGTAATGTTTGTGGCACTTAATCGATAGATAAGCCGCAATTAGCGCTGTTAAATCACGATACTAAGCGATTTTTATATGTATGTTAGGTGCGATAAAAGTGTGTATTGTCTTAATGGTTTTGTTTCGATTACGGTTTTTTTATTACATCGCTCACACGATTAATACATGGGAAAGGAAAAGCTGCTCTCACGTTTCACACCAATGGCATTGCTTTCACATGACATTACAGTTCAGTCAAAATAGGAATTACACATTGGAATAATTGCGATGGAATTAATTTCTTGTGTGAGCTTTCATATGGTTTTCATACTTATTCTTCTAAGTGAAATGTCAAATATCCCCATCGAGTTATATGCTGCTATCTTATATCTACAGGCTGGCAAAGTTAAAAAAACAAATAGTTTTGTTGCGAATTTCTCTTTAATGGTTAGTCTTATGGTAAAAATCTTTATTACCAAATTTTTAGCTCATATAACTTCCCACAAAATGTTGTTAATCGTATTTTTCATGCTTTTGAGCCCCTGTGTATTTTTTAGCAGCACACTGATTGATGGGGGCATTTGACATTTCATTTACGTGAGTGACACTGATAGTTTTTGGAATCTCAAAAATTAAATCAGGTACATATAAAGATGGAAGTTGTTTTATTGCTTTTCGAAGTATTCTCCGCGACAAACGATACACTTTTCATGCGATGAAACTATTGTGTGAAGCATTTAGCCCACCTTTCTTTAGGCACCTCTTCAACAACCGTTTGGAAGGCTGTTACTGCCTTTTCTGAATTCGTAAAAAGTATGTATTCCTCTCAGTTTATCCTTAATTTTAGGGAATAAATAAAAATCACAGGGCGCAAGGCCGGGACGGATGAAAGGTATGCGTCGTCTTTTGACTTTTTCAAAATAGAAGACAAGCAGCTGTTCACATACCAGGTTGCAGTTACTGTTCTTTTATTTTCTAAAGTTATAGTAGCAAAGTGGCCCGATCTGCCAAAGAATCATCTTCTTCTCAGCACTCCGTCCTTTCTTCTGTTTCGTAGGTAACTCTTCAAAAGGAAATGCGCAGATTGCCTCTTAGTTTCAGACTCATAGCGGTAGATCCAGCTTTTATCACCCGTTACTATATCAATAACACCATTTGATTGGCCACTGTCTAATTTTTCAAACATTTGAAGACACCATTTCACACGGCAGTGTTTTTGAGCTTCGCTCAAATTGTGAGGAACCCATCTAGCACTAAGTTTCCTTATCCGTAGGTGATCGTATAAAATGGTTTGAACGTGACTCGCAATACTTAATGATGTCCGTATCTGCCGATATGCCGTTCGTTTGTCTACTTCAATCATGAGCCGCACAATTTTGATGTTTTCCTCCATCACCGCTGTCGCAGGACGCCCGTCACTGAGGTGGGTACGACCACGTTTAAATTCACTGAACCAATTATAAACAGTAGCACTGTATGGGGCTTCATCACTAAATGCTAACTTAAGTCTTTCATAACTTTGTTTCTTGTTTAGACCGCAACGAAAGTCATAAAAAATCATTGAACGGAAATGTTCTCTTGTTAAATTCATTATTCCGCAAACACTTAATTTTCAAATTGTCGCCAAAAATGAAATAACAAATGACAGCTTTGAAAATTTTGTGCCGTTTGAAAAGCAGAGTTCCATTTTCAAAATTCCAATTTGTGTATTTCTATCGTATTGTATAGTAGCCAGTTCTAAGAACTTTTAGTTTGACCTATCGTAGAAGTATAGCATGAATGTCCACACAAAAATTAGCTCCATCTTAATTATACAGAAGTTCGTACTTTTCTGTATCTCTTTGGACTGGACTATTAAGTCTATTTAAACGACGAAGACTCCGTGAGGAATCATGTGCGTTTTGCCTTTGCGCCGTTTATCTGAACATTTCATTCATTCATTAGATTTGATTTCATTCATTTTCATTAGTAATAATGAAATGAAAAGTAATACATTATAGAGAAAAAATGAAAGTGTTTCAAGCTTAAAAGTCCGGGGTATTTGCGCTTTATCTCGAGGTGAAAAATGTCAGCCGACAACAGACGAACACATGCTTTCGTGTTTTGGGAACAAATCACATTGGAATTAGTGTCGGTATTGTCCAGAATGTAGGAGTATAAAACGCAGATCGTGTTACTTTGGCATCTTGATGCGGATTGCGTCGGCGTCATCAGCAATGCAGAAAACAGACCGCATTCTAATTGATAAATGCCATACCATACGATCAGCCTATATCTCTCCACTGCTGAATATAGGCCTCTTCCAAGGCTCGCCATCACACACGATCCACGACTCTTCTTATCCAACCACCACCGGCGAATTTCTTTAAGTCATTCTTTAAGTCCAGTCAGGTGGACAACCAGCTGACAGCCACCGGTGGGCGTCCGACACTGCGCTTCCCGGTAGGTACGTGATAAATGGTATAAACCTAAATCATAAGATTATATGTGTGAATCTGAAACTTGTGTAAAAAGATTGGCAAAAGTATAAACTCGGGGCCAACACAATCTGCTATAATAATGATTCCGTATGAAGTAGTTAAAGAAACGAGGTACACAACGACGCTACGCGGCGCTTCAATCAAAAATTACGAGTCTCATTTAGTTAAAAGCTGTCGGCTGTTAAATTGCCTTTGTGCTGATTACAGTGTTATTATATACAACAGTACATATATTTGGATGTATCATCAAAGTTATTAGTTTGCTTAGTTAAAAAGTGGAAGTTAAAACACCACAATTTTATGTAATTTAAAGCTGTATTAATGTGAATTTAAATTACATTCATTAATATTTCAGGACCAAAATGAAGCACTATTATGGTACGATTTATTTTCCTATCAAGGGGCTGCATAAAAATTGTTTGGGCTTTCTTAAAAAATGTTTAGTATCTATCTAGATCCTTATCTAAGTGCATGATGTGGATCATGTGGAGTGCAAATACATATTTAAATAAACGATATATTGTTTGATAGCACTCTACAATATGTGTCATTTTTTAATCCTTTTTTCTCTTCTCCGTTTCTTCCAGAATCTCCGTTTCGGTTTGTGCTTGCCATTGGACTTTTCAATTGTGACATTATCAACAAAAGTCTTGTCATTTTTTCAAATCGCTTATAGCTTCTCCGATATTGAGACCTCGATGAAATCTTAAAAAAAAAAACTTCTTATTGCCTCATGGTAGAAATATTATATATCAGATCTTGAAACAACGAAATTTTATGTTAGAAAAATCTTAGCCAAAGTTAATAGGTTCGTACCGAAAATAAGGTTCTTTTGTTCAGATAACGTCACAATATACTTTTGTTTGTTTGTATACAATATGTTTTGTACCTTCTAATCTTATGAATGAATAGTCTCGCAAAGAAAAAAGTATGCTAATGGAAAATTGGACGAGCAAATTGAAAGTTTTCTTTGTGTATTATCGTAGTAAGTTATTAGAAAATCGTATGTTGATAAACGTTTCACATTTTAAAAAACGATCGCTTAGGTTGCTTTCACATTTAACTTTGTTTACGTATATTTATTTCTGTTCAGTCTACATTAAATTTTTTAGACAACAATCTTGGGCATGGAATTTATTTCATTTGATATAAAACCTCCCGAAACTCATAAAACGAAAAATTTAATTACGGTTTTTAACGCCTGCCAAGAGCACTTCATTAAAAAATACTTAATAGGAAAAGTTTTTACGGATTGCAATTTAGATTTTGCCAATTGTAGAGTCGGGGAAACATACGACGTTAAAGTTTAAAAAGGCTCTGGGATTGGAAAATATTATTTTTCGTGATTTTCAAGAAGAACGAATGTTTTTTTTTATTATAGGGAAGTAGGCGGATGACCAAGCGGTCTCACATGACGGTAAGTACAACCGCCGCCCATGGACACCTGCAACACCAGGAGGAATGCGGGTACGCTCCCGACCTTACAAATTCCTATTCACAGCTTTCTTGAAGAACCTCATATCTTAGCGTAATATGGAAAGGCTCGCTTGTAGAAACCCAAGGTGGGAATTATATCGAACAATTCTTTAGAGCATTCCCCAAAGTGACGGAAACCCGTTTAAATTTAATAAAATATGGAGCCATCGAAGTTCCCATTTTGATATACGAGTATGGAATGTTTTGAGAAACCGTGTTAATTGCATTTTGTTTACACTAGAGCTGGAACGCATTAAAGGCAGTTTTGTTGCCAATAACTGTAAACCGTAACCAGCCCTTTCTTTGGGACTCCTCATGCACATTGTCCTGTACATGGACGATGTATGGCCTTAAATACCATGTTGGCCAAGTTGGCGGGTTGGCAAGTCCACTCCTGCAGAGGTGGCGTAGATCCTCAGTGCTTGTGGTAGCTTTGTCATCCCCTAGTCGCCTTTACGACCAGAGGATGGATGGGTTGCCAATAGTCAAGTCGAATTAAAGGAAGAAATAAGGTTCGAATAACATACTTCTATGTTTGAACGTGCTCGAGCTTTTAAAAGCTTTTATAGAGCTGCTTTTTAAAACTGATTTAGCTTATTATTTTTCAGTGAGATTCCAATAATAGAGATTTTGTTAGGTGTTTTGTATAACGATTTTCTAAATGGTAGGTATTTATTATTGATTTTGTTATTCACCATTTTGTCTATAAAGGCCAGATATGTTATACTCTATTCACATTAAGATAACAGTAAAACCATCCGTCCAATGTAGTGTAATACAGCGTTAATAAGTGCTCAATCGAGTAACGGGAGCGTTACTCGCAATTGCGAGTAACGCTCCCAACTAAGTGAAATCAAGTTATTGATAGTAATAACATTACTTTCGTTTTAAACTTGAACTTCTTTTATGCTTCCAAATATAATAATTTGAATTGTAAAATTGAATTGGATGCGATTGATAAAACAACACGTTTCAAAAAACTCGTAACGATTTTATTGCTTATGGTGTGATAAATAGTTGAGTAACTACCCATTTAGTTTGTTTTGACTTAGAAACGTAAACAGATTTATTAAGCATTTGTTCGCTTCGTTGCTATTATATTTTGTTTACGTTGAATACTTGGAAATTCATAAAGCCTACTAAAGCCTTGGAATATTACAACAATAATATAAACTAACAGCCTCAACGCTAAAATTTCATCCATTTAACCCGTATTCCGAGAATGTTGACTTAAGACGCGACGAGCGAACCGATCACGCTTAGTTCAACGAGACAGTTTTGAACATAAATTATCGAGGTCTTTTCAGAATCAAAAAGATATCGAATCATCAATTCATCGCCAATAATAATTTCCTCTCTAGATATAGGCTAGATTTTTCTGTTAGATTCTCTACTATCTATATAAAGTCTTACTTACATAAAATTATACCCTCTTTTCACGAGAACAAATACAGCGTTAAAACAAACTGGTCTATAAGTTCTATATATTTATTTATATACTCGTATTACGGTAAAGGACATGCCATTTAAACGTTCATTTAGAATTTTCAATTATTAGGATACTTTTAGGACTATCCTGTAACTTTCCATATCCTTCCCAGAAAACCTAATGGAAGGTTCGTTCTCTTTTCATCAGGTTTTTCTCCAATATTACTTGAAACTATATACTACCCGTCGACTTAGAGCCTCCGCCTAGTTGAGAATGTGTGCCATTTGACAATTGATTTTGTCTCTTTCTTGCTTATGTAAATTCTCAGTCTGTTGCTTATGTAAATTACATAGCAAACAGTTCTGTGGAGTACTAATGAAAGGTAGGTGACTGTTTTCTATTCCATAAACATGAAAACCCCTGTGATAATTTGATAAATGGTAAAATACGGCAAAGTACATCAATATTATTTTACACTTTCATATAACATAAGCATCATATTTTGCTTCTTTTTGCAGTGCCGTCTTCTAACGAAGGTTGGCAATCATCATGGCTATGTGTACTTTCTATCTGTATGAAAGTACAGATACCCATGTATGATATACTATATGCATATACCTACTAATGTTTCAAAGTATCAAGATTGTCCGGTCGCTGTATACGTATTACATTTTCATATAACATACTTGGAAGTATAGCGTAACGTATGTCTATCATTCTACTACGGTAGAAAGATTTTGTTCGGTGGAGCAGAATTTCTACGCTCGTTCAAAGGCTTTCGAAGTAATGTTAATCAACCAGGCGAAGGATACTTCATTGCTCAGCCAACACTTCGCTGTAATTCAATTTTGGCGATTCCTTCTTACTGAAAATGTTTTTCTCGTAGACCGATATTTGACTGCCGGTAAAGTAACTAGGTGATTTAGTTGCGGGTCCAGAAATTTCGCGGTTCCTGGCTATATATTGCCATTATTCGGCCCTCTTTAGAAAAAAAGGTGCCTTTTTTCTATTGCATTCTGATGCCATTCGAGAAAATGCAAAATAAATTGGTAGTCATTTTAAAATCAAACTAGAAACTTGGAGTTTTGGAGCTAGAACAAAAAAATGAACCTTTGTTAAAAAAATAAAAATTATCAAAGAATACTTTCTTTATTATTAATGTCCGAATATAAGCATAAGTGTTATATTTATGCTTTGGCTAATTTGGAAAATTACTTCCTAAACATGTAGATTCTGTTCCGAGCAGGATGAAACGTCAATGCACTGTTTTGTGAATATATACAAATAATATACAAATACCCTTTAATATACAAAAGATACACGTATATGGGCGCTCAACTGCTAAAGCGGAAGACGTCCAACAACTCGCTGTTAAAACTATCCTGCGATATCTGCAGGCCATAGGTATTGACAGAGGGCTATAATAAACAATACTATAATAAACAGTAGTGACATGATCCCGTTGCTGTAAAAATTTAGGGATTTTTGGTCATAAAATTGCGACAAGTAGTTTTGACAGTCCTCTATTGATGTTAACCTTACACTACCTAAAGAATTCTGAAGAGACCGAAACAAGTGGAAATCTGTGGGCGCAAGGTCAGGGTTATATGGTGGGTGCATCAACACTTCTCAACCAAGCTCTCTCAATATTTGCTGAGTGGCCAAATATGTGTGTGGTCTGGCGTTATCATGATGAAAGACTACATCCTTTCTGTTGAATAATTCCGGGCGTTTTTTCTCAATTTCTTGCTTTAGTCTCATCAGCTGTTAGCAATAATGAACTATGCTCTTCCAATCCCACCATACACACAACATCACTTTATTGCGCTTTAATCCGGGTTTCGCCACAGTCTGTGGAGCTTGACCGCACTTAGATCATGATCTTTTCCGCACGTTCTTATCGTAGGTAAGTGATCGACTTCTCATCACCAGTGATCAATATTTTCAAAAATGGTTCGGTTTCATTGCGTTTTAATAGAGAATCGCAAACGAGTACACGGTTCATTAGATTTCTTTCAGTGAGCTCGTGTGGTACCCAAATATCGAGCTTTTTTGTGAATCCAGACTTTTTCAAATAAGTCAAAACTGTTTTGTGGTCAATGCCCAGTTCATCAGCAATGTCGTAACTACTTATATGTCGATCTTGCTGCACTTTTTCACAAATGGCATCAACTTTATCGGTAACAGGGTGACCGGAGCGAACTGCATCTTTAACATTAAGATTTCCTGACTGAAAACGCTTAAACCAACTTTGTGCTACTCTTACTGACACAGCATTAGGTCCACAAACGGCACAATTTTTATTTCGCGGCTTGTGTCGCATTTTTCCCTTTTTTGTAATAAATCTTTAAAATGTATCGAATTTCTTCGTTAGATTCACTCATTTTCTTGGACAAAAAAAATAATTGAAAAATGGCGGGAAATAGCTTTTTTTTTAAATGTTACCCTTTTAATGGTATCATAACCAGCCAGGTACAAACAGTTCAATCAAAGATATTGGATCACAACTTCATACATACAAAATACGAAAAGACTTTATCCCCGACCTATTACATTTAAAATCTTATGAGATGTTCTTTTTATTTATTTACTCGTATATTGCAAAAAACATAAGACATAGTTTCGCCAAACTATGAGCACAGTTTGTTGGTGGACAAGCTCTCATTTTTTACAATAAATACAATTCACTTTGCACGGCATCAACCAGACTACAACAATTTCAATCAAATTTAATACACCATTAGTAATTTTGATTGTATTAGTAATTAATATCTTGTCTGCCGCCGTGTAACATCCAGAGGTGACTTTAAATGGAAATATAATCAAAATAGACAGTGACGGCGATAATATTTGTCTGTTAGTGCAAACACACGGTTACAATGATCAACGAAAAAGATCTTGTAACCCTTGAGAAATTGCTTAGATGTTTCAACTTCCTATAACGACAAGTCCCATTTTTGTAACAAAGCACAGGGCTCGGTCCCTTGAGAGGTATCAAAACGTGGGCGTCGTAGTTCTTTCTAGAAATTCGTCTCTTTTATATCATTTTGGTAAAGGAAAAGATTCGGGACTACCCGTTAGTAGTGTGTAAAAATATGTGACGTAATCGGTATAGACTTATTGACATTGGTTAACATGATGAATACTGATTAACAATTTATTGCGTAATGTATGAAACTACTGAACCAATTTTTATCTTTCAATATTTCTTCAACCTAAAAGTTATAACGAACGACCTATAATGAAATGTTTATATAGGTGGGCCCTACTATATAAGTGATTTACATCTACTATTCTATTATCTACTAATATGACAGCAGACAAATTTCAGTAGTACTATGAAAGTATGCTGGAAGAGTAAAACAAATTTTATTAATACCGATGTCACTTTAACGGAATAAGACTTTTTTTCTGATCCCACTTTATCCTCAATTTTAGTAAATTAGTTATTAGTTTTCAGATCCCCGCTATTTTTGTTCCCACAAAGAGTCCGCTGGAGTTAAACTTCAATCACTTTTAAATTGTTTTGTGAAAATATAACTATCCCTCGGGGATTGTTGCCAGAAGTTTAATGTGACATTAAATCATGAAAAGGATACTCAAATTTTTGTTCTTTTCTATAACATTAATAGCAATATACTTAGTCTGGCCATAAATAGGTATCGTTACAATAAAGAAAAAAAATACATTTGAATTTGGAATCTATCATTCTCTTGTGAAAAATAAACGTCTACTCATTTTGGCGCCAATCATTATTAAATATTATACTAATATTAAAATGGAGTGGGGTGATAACGAAAACCGTATTGCTGTAATATAATTGCATGAAGTAACTATTATCTAAGTAGTCTACAAATGAGCAGTCGACCTTTTATATTAAGTACCAATCTAACTGGTCACAACCGACGCTATGGATTTTTGCTTCTTGTAGCACTGTCCTGAAGCGGCTTTGGTGTCAGCGCGAGTGCTGGCCGCGGAAGGTGCGCCGGCGACGCGCTCTGCATCAGGAGTTGAGCGACGCCCCTCCGCGCCTCGCCCGCCACTCTGTAAGAGAGGCTCTGGGTCAATGCTCTCTCAAACACCGCCTCAACCCAGGTAAGTAATACAATTCGGTAGATTTTGAAGGATCTTAATTGACAACAAATCAGTGTAGTTTCCCTTATGGCCTGTTTATACGTAGGTAGGTAACCAGTGATTTTTTGCTAGACCGGTTCCTTCCTGGTTTATTTTTTGTTGTGATTGTGTATGAGTACGATCATACGAGCCGGTGTTTTGCAAAATATATCTACACAGTAGCACCGAACCAAGAGAAAAACAGTTCCTGCAAAACTTTGGGCCGTGTAACTCTCTTGTTAGGCTCATCGGGTTAATGAGTCATGTGTCACTTTTCAAACCCAGATTACTATGACAGGTACATTCTACCAGTTTCATTGGACTGTAGTTAGGTCGTTTGCAAATACTACGTATCAGCTAATAGTTCGTAAAGAAGTGTACAACCGGCCAATTTATTGAACCTGGCTAATTTTGAGCATCTTTTTCTTTATCAGCCTGTGTCTCTTCACGGCTGGACATAAGTCTTTCCTAAGTTCGCGGCAATGTTCGATCATTTGTCTTTCTCATTATGCCGTAATCCGCTATCCTCTTTAGTTAAGTCATCGGTCATCTGACGTCCCACAGTAAGTTTATTAGTACTTGGTCCACTCCACTCAAGCATATCCCTTTTGCATATGCGAATTTCAATTGTCCTTCAATTGTTCAATTGTATTCTTATCAATTGAAGTAGGTCAGTCTAGTTAGCGTATGAATATCATGGTTTATAGGGCAAGGGCAGGATTTTGTGTTAGTAACAATCAATGTACATAGCGTCATGAACAAATAACTTTGTTCTATTAATCATCGATATGAAGAACATATCTAGTATGTATTCTCAATAATATACTAGATATGTTATACAAACACTTTAGGGCAGGCACGTTAGAGTCTAATAATGTTCTATGTTCACTAACTCTCGAACTCTTTATTTCATATGTCTTTTGAATATGGAACATTCTTATTACGTAATATTTAAGTTTCAAATTGACTTTTTGGCGGGAACCCGAGAAGTAAGGTTGAGTCATTGTTTGATTATTGTAAAAATTGTGTACTGTGGGATTTGTGGGTTTAATAGGGATAGTTAATTAAACTACAAAGTGCCTAGTGCTAGTGCATAATGTTTGTGATAATTAAATAAAAGCGTGAGACTGCATTTATCGTGTTCTTCCAAGGAGTAAAACTCTGTACTCAGTAAACCTACTATCACGTTACTGAGTGACCCTCGACTTACTTCGACGGGATATTGACGGGATACGTTTTAGACTTTGAAATTGTTTATTGTGAAGGAAACTTGATACTGGTAGAATGTGTTAATATGAAAAAAAAGATTTAAATTTGATGCTTTATTGAATCCCTCTTCATCTGGTCCCCCCCCCCCCCCCCTCCCCCTAGAAGTTACCAAGCGGGTTTCTTTGATAAGAACGTATGATGGGTCATCTAGTCTATTCCCATATCGATGTCATTGATGCATATTTTTATATTAATGCACATGGACATGCATACCTTCATGTGAGCTGGCATCTGCCTCCTAATACGGACACGATCAACTAATATACCATCATAATTCTCCTAAAATGGAACGTAATCGGGGTAAAGCATAAATCTCGGATTTCCTTCCGCAATGTTTTAATAAAATAATCTTATATCCGCTGTACGCTGAGTGGTATTTATCCAAGTCATATTTTCCCTGGATTTTCCCGGGAAATTTATTGGGAAAATTAAATTGTCGCGACGAGCGGCCGGGATATTTCATTTTAATGTTAAACCCTCAAGGGCGGAGCTCTACGGTAATAATATTGTTATTAATAATAAAATTAAATGGAAATCGTTTCATATCTTTTGAAACGACATTTAACATTAAGCGACTGTGTACTTTGTAAACTAGTAGCTGCTTGTACTGGATGAGAGTTATACTGCAAGCTTAACACTTTTTTATAGACTTAAGGCGACAGACGAGCCGATGGTAAGTGGATACTGTCGTCCATAGATATCCGCTATAGATGCCAACATCAGTCCAGAATGACAAACGTTGGCACGCCCCCGGATGCGCTGGCTACCTTTGTAGATTAAGGAATGAATTGGGAAGGCAATGGGCTCTGGCATATCTCACTCTCTACCGAAACACGTACGTACATTGGGGAAATACGATAAAGTAGCAAATGCAGTACATTCTTCTGTAAGACAAGGATAACGTGGCTAGTCGAACGCGCCCAGCGGCTGTGGGAATGCAGCGTGATGTTCATATTTTTCTAAAGTTGGGAGAGAATTTCATGCCATTAACATCTTTATATGACTTTTCGAAATGGCATATTTTTGACAGAAATATTTAGTGAAAAGGTACCTGGTGGTGGAAATGTGTTATTATAAAATAAGTTTTTTATATATAATTCATATTGAACATTATGACATCAGTATATCGTATAGGCATCTAGTCCAAGTCATGGTTGTTAGAAATTAGTTATTTTTTTGTAGTATATCACCCCTATATCTGTCAAGTGGAACTGTCTTATATGATAAAATGTGAATAATAAAATGTTTTCTTTACGTTATGCAGTCAGACACCTATTCTAGTTATATTAGACCCATTTGCTTGGACGACTACATTTCTTATCTAAAAACAAGTCAATATTCTATTTTTGAAGACGTAGCTCATTATTTGCATTGAAATTGCAGTTCTGTGATCTATATATTATTTATTCAATAGGGTGCTAGGTGGCGCCAACAGTAGATAAATACAATGTTGTAGAACCTGCTCTATCAATTAAAGAAAAAAAATATTAAAGAAGTCAACGTAATAATTCGTTTACGAACACAATAACAATAGTTTGTAACAATTGTAAAGTTTTATAAAAACGGCCATTTGACATAGGTAAGTGGCATTTGACCTTTTTGAAATTCTTTCTTTCTTTCTTTTTGAAACCGCCATTTTGAAAAAAATATCGATTTTGCGGCCACCATCCCAACCTAAATAATTCATTAATTATTTATTCAAAATAAACAAAAACTCGTCTAAATCGTCTCAGAATTGAGATACACAAGGTAAAAGTTAAAATTTTCAGTTTTAATTATCTCCGTTTCTAGACGTTTTAGAATTTATTACCTTATTATAATATTGTATAACATTACTTATCTACTCTCATATCGTAAAATTCGAATTACAAACTTCAAAACGAATTTATATTGACATATTTTATAAACACAATACCGAAATTTAAAAATAGAATCATATTATAATACTTTTTCTCAAACAAAATAATGTTATAAAATATTTATTTTTTCGTTACGATACAGTTTTACTTGTCTGTGGCAGCGCCCACTTTAGCGCATGCGCGGTGATATGCTGGGTTTTGGCGCCATTCATAAGTTTTGTTGTACTGAATTTCGTCCGATATTCCGATAGCAGTGATTGTGAAGAAAATTTGACTCCGCCCGATATTTTAAATGCGGCGACGGAAATGACTAATAATCTATTACCAGCAAAGTCGAGAAAATTATATGATAAATGCTATGAAGACTTTATGGAATGGAAAATGCAAAAAAAGGCTATTTCGTTTTCGGAAAGCGTGCTAATGGCCTATTTTCAGGAATTGTCTGACAAGTTCAAGTGTTCCTCATTATGGTCTAAATACTCAATGTTAAAGAGTACATTAAGCATATATAACGAAGTCGATATATCCAAATATAATAAATGATTTCTTACTCTTTTAACTTTGATCTTTTAATTTTATTTAGTAGGTTCAACACCAATGTATGAGAGTAGATAAAGTGGTGTATGAAACTGCGCATAACTAGGTATTAAAACACTCGTGTGATACTATTAAAAACCTCGGCTACGGCTCGGTTTTTAACACACACTCGTGTTTTAATACCCCTCATTATGCAACAGTTTCATAAACTACTATTTTGTTTATTCCGAGGTCTTCTATCGATTTACCACTATCTGCCGTGGACTAGGGAAACATTTCATTATAGCGCCCATATGAAGTCATTAGGATATTATTATTACCTTTGATTTACTCATTTTGAAACGTTTACTATTTTTCGTCAATCGACATTCTTGTTTGTTTTGAAAACCTATATTGTTCTACCTTCGTATTTGGAACCGGTTTTCTAAAAAACGATGAGAAGAATTATAAAAATAAAATATATATTTTGTAATATTTGACCCATGATCAGTCGGATCGACGGAAAATGTAAAGCGAAAGCTCGGTTGGCTAAAGTAAGGTGAAGTAAGTAAGATAAGTATTTTGACTAGCGTAAGTTCAAAATACTAAAAAAATATACTATGAAAGTAATAGAAATTTTATACAGAACTCTGAAATTTTAAATGTAAAATAAATTGGTATCAATAATAAGTTTCCCCATTGAATTGCTATTTACATTTTAATGTAAATAATATGGCTTGCCTTTTCATTACGAATTTGCCTGTTAAAGGCCTTCATTAAAAGGATTATATTATTATTTACTGGTAGTGCTTGCGACTTCGTGTGGTAGACATTAGAGTATGTATGGTTAGCTTTACACCTGTGGGAACTTTATAATTGATCTGGATAAAAAATACCTTAAAACCAGGCACATAAGTTAGAATTATGACCAGTTTCATTAAAATCCGCCCAATGGTTTTTACGTGATGCTCGTTCAGCGTACAGACAGGCAGATAGACAGACAGATGATCAGACAAAAATAAAAAAAAAATGTTGTTTTGTGTTCTGTATCGTTCGTACTTTACATTGTAATAACATTTCTCGTCTGCAGAAAACTAAGAGTCAGTTGAAAAGTGCTGAAAGTACTAAAAACAAAAAGAAAATGATGTTTTATACTTTATATTACTCGTTTAATTTATTCATGGGTATGGCTTATTAAGGCTTTGAAGCACCTCACACAAAATTAAACTAAAACAGTGTATTTTACAGATTATAATAAAAAGGACGATGGGAAAGAAATGTATGGGTGTCGTCCTGACCCACCAACAAACATAAAACGTATGGATGTTGTCCTATCCCGCCAACAAACAAAATATATGGGTATCATCTTAATTCACCAACAAACATAAAATGTATGGGTGTCGCCGTAACCCAACATCAAACATAAAATGTATGAGTGTTGTCCTAACCCACCAACAAACATAAAATGTATGAATGTCGTCCTAACCCACCAACAAACATAAAATGTGTGTATGCCATTCTTCTTCTTCTTCTTTGTCGTTCCCTCACTAATGAGGATCGTGACCATATGTGATTTGTCTCCATTTGCTTCTGTCCCGCGCCAGTTCAATAGATCATTGTAGAGTTTCTCCTGTTGCCTCTACAATACTTTTACACCATCGTGTTGGAATCTAACCCACCAAAAATATAAAATATATGGATGTCGTCTTAACCCAACATCAAACATAAAATGTATGAGTGTTCTCCTAACCCGCCAACAAACATAAAATGTATGAGTGTTCTCCTAACCCGCCAACAAACATAAAATGTATGAGTGTTCTCCTAACCCGCCAACAAACATAAAATGTATGGATGTCGCCCTAATCTACCAATTAACAAAAATGTATCGATGTCGTCCTAAGCCACCAACATACAAAAATGTATGGACGTCGTCCTAAACCACCAACAAACTTAAAATTAGTGGCAATGTATCTATCTAGTCATACCATAATCTTTATAATCAATTATAACTGTTAAAGAGATGGAGTTTTCTTGCTAAAAAAAATATGAAAAAGATTTTAACAAATAAAGGACTTCGATAAAAATAGAAAGGGTACATTAACATTAAAAGATCTTTGAAATAAAATCTTTCATTTGAGTATATGACTCGTATATCTCAAGTGTGTTGGTACATTTTGATGTTTTTGGGACAGTTTTCTATATACTTTTACCAATAGTTCTTTAGATAACAAGCTTAACAAGTCAATGCACGGCTTCACTTTCTCTAACATTGCCAAGTAAATACAAATTAAAGTGCTTTCACACTACATGTCTATAAGCGGCGCAGTTTATGTTCATTATGCTCGTATAAACACACGAATTAATTTATTTATCGAGGACAGTACGACGCCCAGTTTGGTTACTGATTTTTTGTGTTTTGTTTACGACAGCGTAATTTATCGTAATTTATCGTTGAATACCAGAGTATTCACCACAAATCACAGGTGATTTGTATGTTTGAGTGTGTGATTTGGACTTATTTAATTAAAATTAATTTATATTATTGAAGAAAATGATTTTATTGACATTAATTAAATACAGAAGCAATAGCATGAAAGACAACTAAAAGAAAATATCCCTGATTGCTGACTACAAACTAACAGAAAATTTAATTGCAATTAATAACTAATTAATATTGTATGTGTGCATAAGACGTGAGATGCTGAAATGATTATTTATTAGATATACTATTTAAAATATAGTGTTAAAACAGGTTTGAACTCACAACAGTACGCTTACCACTATGCTATCATTAATAAATAATTATACATATCGAATTAATAATTTGATATGTGCTGAAATTATAATTAA
The DNA here is from genome assembly GCA_914767545.1 of Sesia apiformis. NCBI lineage: Eukaryota > Metazoa > Arthropoda > Insecta > Lepidoptera > Sesiidae > Sesia > Sesia apiformis. The sequence continues at coordinate 8,107,140 of OU611968.1, forward strand.
TTGTCTGATAATAATGTTTTGGAATTATCCAAAACATTATTATCAGAATTAAATAAATGAGAAGTTGACAATAAGTTTCCAAAAAATAATTTCTAAGTTGATAACTGGAGCTATATAAAATTTTAAATAGAAGTTCTAACATATTATGCCTCCTTTTAATTACAACAAAACAACAAAATTTCTCAATTCGATAGCTAAAAAAAAGATTTTAGCATAAGTGATACTTCAATATTCAAAGTAGTGGTGGGTAATCAAGACTTATCAGAGTGTTTTAACTCACTTAATCCGACTCCTCTTAGTTCTCCTTAACTCTTTTGATTCACCTACTTATTCACCTTCCGAGAGCGTTTCATTCCCTTTTTTTAATGGTTGTTGCATAAGAAAAAAAGGTCATGCCCTCGTTACATCTCGACTCACGATCATGATTGGCTCCGGAATCGAAATGAATAGCAATTCGATGGAACAATTAAGGGATTCTGCTCCGCTCGCGGATTCAACTCTTTTGATTCATTAACTCCGGATTTACTCATCACCAAATTTCAAAGCGAAAACAAAATATACTCGATTTTCAAAACAAGCTAAGCCCCCAAATGACGTACCAAAATAAATATCAGCCAAGTACCAAAATATTATTATCATGATAATTAATGATTATCTACCTTAAAATTTTATAGCCATTCACACTTCACGAACTTGTTTCTCATAAACGCTCTAAAACCGCGTCATTGGTAAGTCTTAGTTCACCTTTATATTAGAAATTTGAGCAAAATAGCAAAACCAAATTTTGCTTATAATCTATAAGAAACTTTCGGCGAGTGGCAACGAGTTGTGTGTTATATGTAACACTCTATCGTTTTATTTATTATAGCCACAAAGAAAATTTGACTGTTAGTAGGTTGCCAAGGTTGCGCCCATCCCACGAGTCAAAGTGACCCCTTTCTGACAAATGACTTTGACGAGAAGACAAATGAGATGTAACAATTTATAACTCATGGTAAATGGGAATTAATTTTTAAAATTGTTTCTCTGCTTTATTCGCTCCTCTGTTAAGATATAATGCTCTTATTGTTACGTAGATATTATTGATAAACTTTGATAAAGAAATCGAACACGGCGAAATAATACTACAAATTAATTTGCATTAATACATTTTTTATTAAATCATTTTTATGATCAATTTACAATTTATGTATTACAGAGCTTTGCGAAGTACTTTTCGGGCACTGGGAATAGCATTAGTACCTTTAAAACTAGCCTCATAAATAATTTAAAAATAAACAATTACACTTAATTAATTTATAATACTTAAAAGTAAATTCAGCTGTAGGCTAAATAAAATAAGAAACTAAAGCTTAATTACTATTTCAAATCCCTTTTCCAAACACTGTAGCGGTGGTTTCACACGATTCCATTTTTTTTCAATTAGACTAGAGTTTTGAATCGCCTGAACAATATTTCAAAGATGTTGTAATAACATTTAAAATTCCCCGTAAAATAAAATTCCTGGTAAAATAAAATGTTTATAGCCTATACGGTAATTAGTCCAAAAACTGTTTTATATCGCGAACCCGTAGGCTGTAGAAGGAACTGCCTCAAGAAATTTTTCCATACGGGCGCTTGTACACGTTAAGAAAATTGGACGGGTAGCAGACAAGACGCGTCTCACTGTACACACGATAAGATGTTTGTCGTACACAGAAACGACAAAGTGCGAACTATCTGCGTTTTTCATTTTTCCGTATAAATAACAAGCAATTATTAGTTCCATTTTCTTCAAAGTTAACATGGCGTACTACTTTCCTGCACACGCGACGCGCAAATAGAATAAACGCAGATAAATGCAATAAATGCGTTTCTGTGTCCGACAAATATCACGCGTCTTGTCTGCAGCAGACATGTTTAATTTTCCTAGCGTTTACAAGCGCTCTAACCCGACGACATAGAGTTCGCCAAGAAGGCTGTGAATAGCATGTTGCAAGGTCAGCGACTCACTCATATACCTCCTGATGTTGCAGGTGTTGCTCTTGGGCGGCGGTGGGCACTTACCATCACGTGAGCCGCTTGCTCATCCGCCTCCTTTCCTATAAAAAAATGACCATGGTTTTTCATGGCTCCGTATTTACACCGAAAGGAAAAAGGAACCATTTGAGATCACTTGTTGATTAGACTTGTCGATTATATCGTGCAATAGAAATTCGTCTAAACGAACTCTTATTATACGTTGCTTATCTAATTATTTAACTTAAATTCTAATTTTTATCCACCAAGTAATGTAGCTACCACTGCAGGTGGAACGTTGCCGAATCTGTCATCATAATCTGAGGTGGTGTTGTAAGGTAGGGTTACCTGAAAGGAAGAAATAAAACATGTGGTAAATAAACCATTATTAGTTGCGCTTAAGTTAAAAGCATATTGTTTGTTTTGTTTAAGATTTACAATTTTTATAATAGAATATAACTTCATCAATCCCAATATGTTTATATTTGTTTAATCTTGAAATTCAATTTCAATAAGCACGTTAGATATGGTGAGTTACCTACTCGAGACCGTTCTCCTTTAACAATATCAAAATTCATCGAAGTGTAATTAATATGTTACTCAACATTATTATTAGGTATAGGGTAAGGAGATATAGATAGATAAATACACTCTTAAAAATCATGAGCATTAAATTTAAAGGCTCTAATAAATGGATGCTCAAACTTATCCTATCAGTTATTTATGGCATAAAAATTTAACAACAAGTAATCGACTATTTTAGACAACTTTTATTTAAAGGGCACATAATATATTGCACATGACATACAAGTTATACAAATAGTCGCTTGTCTATAATTAAGTAATTGATAGATACGAATCATCTACGAATCATACTGGAGGGAGAGATATGAAACATCGATCTCAATATCGATAAATATCGATCGGTCGCTCGATTGAACGCAACCTAGGTCTACCTTTATATAACAACTTATCTGAGCGAAGGCGCCTTATTGACGCTATGGAGTTATTGACTTTGATTAAAATTTTATAAGTTCAAATTACGTTGTATCAAATATCCGATTTTTATAAGTATTTTTTTTTTAAGATTTCACAAATCTGTTAATATCTGCGTTGTCGGTTTGTATATGGAACCTTATTGTCGTTATAATGGAAACTAAATGTCACATTTAGTTTATCCTCGGATGATTTGTACATTAAGCACTTCAGCTTACACATATGTACCTACCTATAGCTAACTTCAGCCGGGAATTTTCTTTACATTTTCTTTATTAAAATACTAATTAACGTAAATTTAATGGGACTTTAATAAACTCATTAAGTGAATGTTTAGCGTTAAAGTGACTTAAAACTCGAGATGAAAATGAGATTAAAATTTGTAACATCGTGATGTCATAAAGTTCACTAAATTGATTAAAAGCGGCATGTTTTGCTGTGGAGACTGTGGAGGTGGATTTTGGTGTAAACAAGGTTATAATAAATGTTTTGTGCCTATTTTGCATTACGAACTATAGCGACTTGCCTTTAGTTTCATTAGTCGCGACTACGATTATGATTTTTATTTTGCCCGTTTAATGTAAGGAATACATATATACCTACATGTTATTATGTTTTATATGTTAGCTCAGACCTAATCATGATTATATGTGACATTGTTTGAGAAAGACCTTATTATTGGTATGAATTTTTTTGTTAAGCAATTATATATCTTTAAAAAGCTGTTAGGTACAACGTAACTACATGTATAATATTTACCCCATAAATTCAATGATAATGAAAACACGTTCTGATTTATTATGTTATATTATATAATTGAAAAAAATGTCAACATCACATTTTAGTCATATTTATCCACATGTTCAAATATTGTTCAAATAGGTTGTAAATTAACATGTGCGTATTAATTAATGTTTACTCATGGTAAACAAAAATTACGCCAAATTTATGGTTTTTGGGGACATTATTTAATATTTATACTTTTGTCCTTGTCGATCAGTGCTCATTAGCTCCACCCACGTGGCATTCGTTTTTATATAATCAAGTATTTACGCAGACATTGTAGAAAAACAAATGCTATGAGGACATCATATTTCTTGCTATCATTTTGAGACGGTATCGTGCACTTCACTTCACTTCCGTATTCATCACTTATTTTCCTGTTGTTGTGTCTTTTACGAATATTTGTTAAACTACAATTTCCCTAAAATTATAATCTTCAATTTTCCTACCTGTCCACACTTATAGATAACTAGTTTAATAAAGTCTTTATATAAGAACTGGAGCTTTATAACATCCAATGGAAATGACGATTTTCGAAGAGGTGTTTTTTACAGAATAAGGATAAATCAAACAATTTTCAAGAGGATCCATGAATAAGCCTATTCATACGCACACCCGTGCGTGAACTGGTGACATTTGACTTCGTGATACAACGCCATGGCGACAGGACTCATTATGAAATACATATGTTAAATATAAGTCAAATAACATGTACGTATTATGTTTTCATACGAATGGATGTGTGATCTCAGCGTCGGTGCATCCATAAAGAATTATGTATTTTTTAGGGTAGAACGTCGTAACACACCGCAAGAACCGGCGCGTTAGATTTTTCATTAAGCACCCGCTAAGACCCCGTTTTGTGAACGATAGGGCATTTAAGTATTTAGAAAAGAGACGAAAGCGCCAACGCCCTTCTTGGTTGAGGTCAACAATTGAGAACTTTCGCCGCGTATTGCAAAAAGAAAATGTTATGGAAGTCAGTATGTTACTATTTAAGTTAAATTATATTATTTTTGTGTGTGGTGTCGGTCGGTTTCAGAATAGCGTCATGCCATCTCATCCCATGAGGGTCGTAAAAGGCGAATAAGGGATAACAAAGCCTCTACCACAAGTCCTGAGGAAGTACACCACTTCTAAAAGAGTTCACTTTCCAACCCGGTTGCCCAGTGTAGCGTTTTAAGGCCATACATTGTCTTGTGTTTTCATGCACAATACAATGTACACAAAGATGGCTATGTCCATGTAATATGAATATAAACAGTCGTGTAAATATAAATAGTATAATATACATACATTTTCTACGTCCACAGAAACTGTTTCTTCAACCGGAAAATGTATATTGCCATTATCTTCGTGGCTTCCAGATTTTGGTGAAACATCTTCAATGTTTCCTCCTGTGAGATTGTTTTTTGGGAGCTGAATGGTTGTATTAAGAATGTCGAATCCTTTATCATTTGCCTTGTAGTATACGTTTTTGACGAACCCTTCTATAGGGAATGTGATTTTTCCCTTCACGTCAATATATGGATGTCCATCGTCGTTTCTTTGAAGTTCACCTCGTTCACTTCTTGATATTCCAAATAGAGTTTTGAATCTGAAAGTATTATCCGATTTTGAATCTCATAGGTATTGGAAAATTTTAGTAACCTGAAAGTGAATTAAACACTGATGTCCTAATTCTCACGATAAGTAATATTAAAGATACTAATATTAATCTTTTTTAATCGTCCCTATGCAGGGCCTATGTCCACTGGTAGACATAGACCTTCTAATGCACTAGTCTTGTGCATGAGGGGTATACGGCCTTAAAACGCCACGTTCTGGCCAACCCGGTTGAGAAGTCCACTCTTACAGAGGTGGTGTAGGTGTAGTTTGTGGCTTTGTTATTCCTTAGTGGCCTTTTACAACAACCACGGGAAGATATGCGGTGTTATTCTAAAACTGGCCGGTTCCACACGGCCGAATTAATCGTTAAATAAGTATTTAGTAACAAGACGTAGGTACTTACGTGTACGAATATTCCTCTCCGTTCCAAGGCTTATTTTCGCTTTCAACAATAACATCTTCAGTCCAAGGTAACGTCGCACAATGGAGTTCTCTGATGAACAGGATTGTCAACACGAACTGTAACGAGGTCACGTATAATTAATTAAGAAGAGAACCGAGAAAATTATTTTGCAACGAAATCTTTCTAGATTCTTATTTCTAAATTAAATTTAATAAGAAACGAGAAAGAATGTAAATTACGCTCGTATATTGCTCGGCATTCCTACTATAAAATTACTTCTTTAGGACTCTAATAGGACTCATTTATAAAATGCTTTTATTAACTAAATTGGTTTGTACTAGAGTACCCGTGGTACACACAGGCTTTTTGTTTATTTTATTATTATTTTTATTTCAGACATAAAGTAAATGTCCATACACTGAATGTTGAAATACATACGAGTTTATACCAATAAGTAGTAAGCCAATAACAATTATCGTTTTAGACCAAAACCACCACGTGAGATCATAACATGTGATCGCTAGTGTCTTGGGAAAGAGCTATCAATTTTTTCAGAATTACCTTCAGGAGGCTTTTGGTACTAGGACGCACCATATACATCAGGAATGCCATTCTTTTGCGTAATATCGTAAAAAAATTATAAAAGAAATAAAACAAATTATGTACAAGTCGAGAATAAACGTATGGGTAAAGAAGATAAAATAAGGTGAAAAAAATACATTCTATCTTCAAAATTATTAACATTGATTAACGCTTATTTTTGATTGCATCACAGTTGAACTCAGTGATTGCTGCGTTAAATGGAGTCTTTACCATCATTCATAACCATGCCTCATCAATGTCCTATTATTATTTTAGTATTAAAGATATTAAAAGAAATATTCAAGATAAAGATTTACTTTTCTTTCGGACAATACTTTCAAGCTTAATGGAATAAAAAAGCTCTGCGACTAATTAACACATAAGAAATTGGGCTGTGGTGAATTTTAACAGCACGATTCCTAAATTAAATTATTTTAACGTATGTACTTCAAAGCTATTTGAATTTAATATCTCAAACATATTTAAATATATATATGTATATATGAAAATGTCGTCAACCTTTAATGGGTTAAAATATATTTACGAGTATATCTATTTCAACTTATTAACATACCATACCGAAAGCTTATGCCTCTCCATTACTGTATAAAGGCTTCTCTCAATCATTTTCATTTAACATCGAAGACACTATTCACAAACACCTAAATCACCGTAAGTACATTAAAATACAGTTATTAGAAAATAAAATCACTTACTTTGAAAAAAAATTGCTCCATTTTATTAGAATCGCTCTAAAACCAATCAAGTGTCACAAAAGAAATATTGGAGTCCTTAAAACCGTCTGCACTTTGTCTCGGTAAATTCTCACTAAGAACAAGGCCGCAGGGAACCGAGGTTATAAACCTTTTAAAGATGAAAAAATTAACAAAAACCTTGGTACTGGCACAGCTCTGGTTTTATCGTATTACTGACGATAACTGATAAATACGTGTGCTTGTATATAAACATCATTAAGGAGTGTCCACCGTGAGGCTTGACACAGACAGACCATTTTCGAACCCCATCACAGTGGCAGAATAATGGTTCTTAGTGGAAGGACATGAATTAGCATGAAATCATTACTTGTATCAATGCTCAGACGGGCTACTATCGTTGTCAGTTTCGACGACAGACGTCCTGGGTGGATTATATATTTTAAGATATTTTTTTTAACACATATTTATATAATAAACTGATAGCTCAATCAAAATCAAAATTTATTATTTTATAATTAACTAACTACCTATATAATAATTTATCGGGCTAAGGAGTTATAAGTTATAAAAAGACCGCGCTACTGTGATAATAACTTAACTTCGGTAGTTCCATTGCGTCCACGCGTGAGTGACCTCAAATTTTCTCAAGCTTATATCTACCTTATTTTCTATTGTATTAAAGGAATTCTCTTTAATATGAGTTAGTTTCCTTCTCTACTACCGTTTTAGCTCTTAAACATAGTCGGTGTAATCTGCTTAAAACGTCAACGAAATATAACCTGTGAATGACATGAAATGTACACGTTGAAGACTCATTTAATATTAAATAGAGATGCTTCATAACGACCACTCAGCCGACACAGCCTCCTTTGTTCGTGAGTTGTCAGTCTTGCCGTCACAACCACTATTCTGTGGTTCTGGTGTGGTTCTGAATTAGTCTGTCTGAGTTAAGCCTATTTGGGTTTAATACTGACGCAAAAACGACACGTCTTGGAAAACCGTTACTTATTAAACAGATGATGTAGAATACAAATTTTGTCGACGGGAGAAACCAGTTATTTGAATCTAAAGTAAACATCGTCATATGAATTACTATATTGAGAAATTACGCACCAATAAATAGATCTATGCGTGTTAAAGTCGGCGTACGATTTCTAAAATCTACATGATAAATTAAAATACAATTTTTAATGGAAAGTAATTTTTACATGCAACTTTCGTTTTAGTCATAGATCTATCTAGATTTTGCAGATAGCCCAACTCGATATCATCAGACAGTCTACGAAACTGTTAAATTAAGGATGTCAAAGACTGGGTTTAGTCCAAAAAGAAATGCAATTTGAAGGAATCAAACGCACTAAAGTATTCTAAATCATGTCTATTAATCATGTGCAGGACAAAGGCCACCTGATTTGCCCAGCGCATCGTAAAAATGAACATAAGTAGTTTGAGTATTGGTTTTAAAACTAGATAACCAGTAGTAGCAGTATGCAAATACTTAGGTATAAATATTGTTTTTGACCGCCAGAAAAATGTCAAGAGCAATTACAACACTACTGGCCGCTCGCTGTTCACCAAAGGAGTTGGTTTCCCATATAAAAAAAAATTAGTAAAATGGTAAGCTTTGTTTGTCCGCTAATATGAGATATATGGCACTGAAAGAGCCAAATTAGTGGCAATACTCGCAAATCAGGAGTGACTACAAACTCATATTGCTTTGCCGCTCATTGTTAAATAATTCAGTCACTATAATTAGTTTTGAAAATAATGTTTTCAAACAATTCTTTTGAGTCCGTTCCTTTGGAAACTTTCCTAATAGTTTGGTCAGTTCTTTCCTAACATCAGTGGGGGCCCCCACAGTGTTAAGCAAGTGTTAACAGTGTGGGCGTTTCACAGTGTTAAGCATAAAACAGACTGGGCTGACATGACGTTACGTACATTGTGTGACGACAATCCGAGGGCAACAGTTTTCTGTTAAGACACTATTTAGATATATTATACGTGGGTGTAGGTAACTTTTGAGATACAAAAAGGAAATTTGGGTTACAACACATATTGTTATTTCAACTTATCAAAATACTCTCCATTAGTCTCTATACAGCGATTCATTCGTCTTAACCAAGATATAAAGCACTGGCGATACTCTTCTTTAGCGAGTCTTCAACAGCTGCCATAAAAGCATTCCGAGAGTCCGCAGGGCTGTTGAAAAGAATGCCACGGAGTCCAAATTTTACTTTTGGAAAGAGAAAGAAGTCGCATGGACATAAATCAGGGCTATAAGGAGCTCAATTCTGGGATCTCAATGGTCTTCAAGAACTCTTGGGTATGTTTTGCCTTTTGGGATGATGCATTGTCATGCATGATGCAAGAAACGCTCCCTCAAACCTGTTATAGGACGTTTTTGATTTAACACATCGAATACAGTTGGTAAACACACTTCATTGTAGCATTGGGCATTAACAGTGTTTTGAGCGTCTAAAGAAATTGTCGCTAAATGGCCACCCGCAGCGAAAAATGTTGCCACCATTTTTTTGCCACACTGCGCCTACTGGGTATTTCCAGACGAAAAGGGAAGGTCAAACACCTTCCCTTTTCGTCTGGAAATACCCAAACCGTTGATTGCCGCTTAGTTAGTGGGTCACGCTAATAGATCCAACTCTCATCTCCAGTGATAATATTAAATATATTTCGTCTTTCTCCATTTTTGAATTTTACAATAATTTCCCTGCAACATGTCACGCGAGCTTGTTTGTGTTCAGCAGTTTGTGAATAAAGAATCCAACGTGAACAAAGCTTCTTGACATGAAGGTGTTGGTTTAAAATTTCATGAATGACGGACGATAAAATCATAAGTCTCCTCTATCTGTTTGTAGGTAGTTTTTGCGTCTTCGTGCAACTTTTTCTTTATCGCTTCGATGTTTTCATTCCTTACAGGAAACTCCTGTGTGTATCATGCGACAGTATGACGGCAATTCTCTCATCATCTCTCAACGAAAATTTTCCTTTTTTAAATTGAGAAAACCATCTAAAAATTGTTGCACAGTATGGTGCGAGGTCCCCAAAATCTGATACTAATCTATTTTTATACTCATTTTTATTTCAACCAACTTTAAAATTGTATAACATCATTGCACGAAAATGATCTCGTTCGAATTCCATTGTTGCAAAGAAAAGCGCGCGAAATGCAATAAAAAAGTGAATATATCATTTTTATTTTTTTCGTTTTTAATAAATGGCATTTGGAATTCGAATTTCAAATAAACGATGTTTTAAATACTGTACAGCTCAAATGTGTTCTCTTTCTGAAATTTGAGTATCTCATAATTTACCTAGCCACCCTATCTATTTAGTTCGTTTACGTGTTTCGACGACGCGTAATGTAAGCGAAGTGTGTTTTGAATCGACGTCTTTCCATATAAAATATATGCATGCTGATGCGTTTGGATGTCACCAAAAAAACGCAAAAAAACACGTGAACTAATTTAAAATATATACAACCGTTCCAGCAAAAAATAAATTTTTTTAGGGTATAACTCAAAAGTAACAAATATGTAAAGTTTTGTTGTTCTATCTAAAACGTTCGTTGTTATAAATCTAAATAGTTCGTTCTAAATCTATCTAAAGATTCATTAGAAATACAAACTTACGTTATAAGTATAGACAATAAAGTACTTAGAGATATGAACTATTAAGCGAAAGATTGATTTTATAAATTCGAATAGATTATGCAAAGCATTATTGAGTATCTGCGTTAACGATTGAGCGGCCATTTAAGCTCAGAATGAAGTAATTAACTAAGTGGGTTAGAGCGGAACGCAACTGAAACGAAAGCAATTAAATTAAATGCTGATTATTTGCTGATCATAGGTTTATAAGTAAGATATAATAAACAGGTATGGTGTACTATTTTCGGCGTAAAAGTAAGTACATTGAAACATTTCATATTTTTTTATAACTTCCCAGAATGATTGGAGAGTCTGTAATTATATTTACAGAACTCGTAAATGAAGTAAACAAAATAATCGATGAGAAGACCAGATGTATTCATAATGAATCATAGATTTAATAATCCACATCATAAATAAATAAATTATTGGCCTTTTGTGGAAAAAAATCCCAAGACGTTTAAAGGACCTCTAGTGGTACCTTTGTTAGTATTTATATTCATTGTCCGTATTTTCCTACAATTTTCCATAATATTTTGTATAATAAAATAAACCTTGTTTACTTTGCATAATATGTGATCTTAATCTTGCTTCCAAGATTTTGAATAATTAAGCGCTTTTTCCTTGACATCGACAACAAGTTTTGTAAATATTCTAATGTACGTAATTGTAATATAGAAAGGTTAGTTTCACTTCTTCACTGCTTAATCTATTTTATGTAGCACGCGCTATCTATCTATGTATTTAGATTTTAAATGTTTTACTAGAATGCTTTTATTTGATACAGAAAGCTTTGGCTGTTTGGCCACCGTTTTGGCAGAGTTTCAAACTCTAAAAAAACCATTCGTATCGCTTTAGAAAAAAACGTTTTCATAAAAAGTTCTTTGAAAACGGTGTTTACTGAAACACTTTATTTTTATACAGAAAACATTCAGTAGCTTATGAAGTTGAAAAGGTTTTATTGAAATTAGTTTTTGTTTATAGTCTTATTCACTTGATTGGGATATTTTCTATTAAATTTTGATAATAATGCCGCCGTTTAGTTAACGAATGAAATAATGTATAGGGTGTAACACAATTGTCTAATACTCTAGGAAATTAAACTCCACATCAGTTTTGTCACCTATACTGTAAAATATCGCGAAATTCAGTACCTTATAAAAATAATTCAATTCAGTTCAATTAATGATGACACTTTGGATGGTCAAATTGTTTATGCAATTATAATATGCATTATGTTGTAATCATACATCCCCTTATGCTATTCATAATGTAATGCACTTATCCATACTATCAAGTTTTGTACTACCACACTCGTATGTAAATAAATCCATATAACGTCATCAATTGGATATTTGTACAAGGAATTGAAATCCGTGAATTTCTATGTTCAATCAGAAAAATATAATTATTCTGGAGTAATTGTGTGTTATTATACGTCGTAAAAGATAAATTTATTCTTTGGACTCTGATTACTTAACTATTATTAGCTTGTATTATACGAGTAGAACGCCAAACCCCCGCGGATACGGACACCCTACTGTAGTACTATTTTAAGTATTTCGTGCTTAAGTTAGGTTTAGTTACATTACAGTAAATATCTTGTTTCCTAATTAATGAAACTGGTGGGCGAACTATATCATTTAAACAACATGTCACGTTCCTCTGTATTTGTAACCGGAGCTAGTTAGTTGGGCGCGCTCTAGTGTAATTGTTAGATTGGATCTCTATTTATATAACATAACATAATTAAACTCTTGATTCAACACTGAATTCAGGATGTCGCATAGACTTCTAATTGAGAATTTTTCACTGAGCTACGATGTAGGGTTCTCTAAAGTTACTGTGAATAGCGTTTTGCAAGGTCTAGGGTGATTTTGCACTGTCCATTGGTGGTGAAAGCAGAGATTCCTCTGCGGATGTGTTGATGCAAATAAACATGGACGACAGTACGTATTTGCCACCAGTTACTTTGCAATCTCTGCCAATAAAACCTATGACAACACTCACTTAATGGACCAAAGTTTTTCAAAATTTATCTAATCGTGCATACTGCTACAATCCATTCGCTTTTTCGTTGCATGATGGCATATCGAGGTTTTAATTCTAAACCGATGTATGTACAATTATCATTGGTACTTAAATGAATGTTAAGAATTTGAGTACTTTTCTTTGACTGAACTTTTCTTGACTGAAAAATATTTTTATGGTTTAATAAAGATTGGCTTTATTTTATATTTTAATTATTTATCGTTAAATAAGTTGCGTTTGTTCGATTAGATGTCTTAATGGTCATATACGTAGATATAGTACTTTGGATAATTAAAGATGTGTAGATATTTGGTACATTATATTGACCCAATAAGTGAATGCGGTGGACTATATCCTGATGTAATCACAAGGGGAGGCCTGTGTCCAGTAGTAAAACCATTGGACTAATTTATCAATCTAATAAATGAAAGGAACACATTAATTGCCTTCTATACCGAAAGATACAATCAATAATGTTAAAGTTTGTGAACTTGTCGGACGGAATGTTAGATACTAGCAATATAAGATAATAATGATATTTTCGCAGCATTCGCTACATCCCTGTTGAATGTGAAATTCCCAACTGGAGTAGAGGGAATGAGAATATGAGAAATGCTTCATATTTTTCATAATTTACTTATGAAATTCTCAATTTATTTTTCTTTTGCGATATAAGAAATGCAAATGAACTACCAAAGTACGAGAAAGCGGAGTTTAAGCCGGACGAAGGAATTTTTGCAATTTTTTTCAGGAAAGGACGATGGGTAAGGGATCCTAAAAAAAACTAACACATGAGATATACCTCAAATGAAAACTTCTATTCTAAAGCTGTGTATAGATTACGCTTGGCAAAAATTCTCGATCATTGCCGTCCGCGCGCGATCGTTACCATGTTGTCGCGCGAGCCAATTCAAATGTTGGCGCGCTCGAACAAGCCGCGCGGCGAATCAATCTCGGTCGGTCTTTATCTACGCGGCAAAAGCCGTGTTGACACGATACACTCGGTCCAAAAACGATACACTCGGTCCATTTGGATACTTGCATATGCAAAATGCACATTTCTCGGTTTTCACGCTCTATTGCATTTTCTATTATTTTTTATGTTTTAATATTTTTTATGATTTTTCTATGAGTTTATACTGCATAATTTGACATGAAAACTCATTTTCGGAAAAGATGTGGAACAAGTTAGATGTCGTTCTTATTAAAAATAATTAATAATTAAATAAATAATTGAATAATAGTCTTGAAATAATTAAATAAATAAATGTGTACCGTAATGCCATAGGTCAAAGCTTGCCTAACTTAATTTCTGCAGACATGGCACCAAATTTTAAATTTTGTCCTGTTACGTCAGTCCACGTGGAGCGGTCATATTCGCCTACAAACTCATTCTAACTGACAAAGATCACAAGCTTGAAATTGATTATATAGAGAAGTGCATTGTAGTGTTCTGTCATAAAAACTATAATTGATTGTGTAAATTTATGTCAGAGCTTTTATGTTGTGCAATAAAAAAATTCTTTTCTGACAGTGCATATATAAAGCATATTTAGACCTTTTTCGTGTATATTTGCATGCATATTTTGGCACTTTGACAGTGCATATAATCCTATGTCTAATCATAACGATTAATATGCACATTTTCACTAATTCTATGTTTGTTTGTGGGTTGGGACTTGGGCTGACATCCATAGGTAATTTTTTCCCATTGTCCTTTCTCTTGTATATAAACATGTTTGTATTCTCGATATTTACATACAGTAAAAATTTAATAAATTCACGTATACATTTATCACTAGAGCCAGTACAATTATTATTAGTAAATGGTGTATTAGTTTCGACTTGTATTGCGCAAAAACTATACACAAGATAGCTATGGCAAATGGTTATTTTTCTAAAATATAACCTTTAGCACTCCCTTCCTTTTTCAGGTGTATTTTCTTTTAATTTTATTTATATTTTGTTTTTTCTTTGTTATTATAAATACGTTTAAACCTTAATTCTTTATATGTAGTTACATATTTGTGGAGACTTTAAATAGCATGTCAAATCATTTTATCGTTATAATGCTATTATTTTTAAACAAAATTGTAACCTCCCTCGAAAATGAAATAAAATATGTATATGTTCCTAAGCGAAATTCTAATATGGATTTATTCCAGGCGGTATACAATTGGTTTTCGAAATGGCTTCTTAAATAAGTACCTACTTTTGGCTTGATATCACAGTAAACAAGAAAAGTAGATTATTGGACCACATATATGTTTGTCTTTTGATCCTCGGTCAATGTCGGGGGAAATGAAACATTCTCAGGACTCGAGGTCAAGGACAGGGCCTACGCAGTAAATAATAATCCATACTTAGTTCATTTCTGATGACGCGCGAAATAATCGATTGTAACAACACCTACTACTAAGTCTTGAAAGCGAAAGGGATAAAGTTCATTTCAGCTACCGTGTCAATCTGTAGTGAAATACATATAATAGATCTTATTTATATAGAAGGGGAGTTCCAAAAGTTTCCGGCCTGACAAAGAAAAAGGGCGCTCATTCATGAAACTATTTTTATTTTTCAATATAGTCTCCGTCTATTTGAACACACTTTATCTATAAAAAGTCAGATATTTTATTTTAAAAATGGGCCCAAACAGCAGCGGTTACTTCATCATCAGTGGAAAATCTTCTACCCCCTAACTCCGCCTTGAATTTTGAGAACAAATAGTAATCGCTGGGAGCTAGGTCAGGACTGGTGGTGGCGAATTTCCGTGAAACCGCACTTTGAAACAGCAGTTTTCGCAACTGCCGCGGCGTGAACGGGTGCATTGTCATGGAGAAGCACACGTTTGCTTAGTTTTCAACAACGCTTCTGCTTGATTGCTTCACGCAATTGATTTATAAAGTTAGCATAATAACTTCCAATCACCGTAGTATTACGTTCTTTTATGTCTATACGCAATATTCCTTGAGAATCCGAGAATATCTAAGCCATAATCTTTTTGATGGACTGAGTCACCCTTGCCTTTCTAGGCGGTGCTTCACCAGAACGACGCCACTCCATCGACTCCCTTTTGGAAAGGGCATCTTAATAATGAACCATAGTTTCATCCTCAGTTACGATTAACTCCAAAAAATCCTTTCCGTTTATCTGAAAGGCCTCCAAATGTCCTTAGAGCACGCTACTCGTTCACTTAGCTGCACACATGAAAGAAGTTTTGTTACCCATCTCGCACTAACTTTATTCATATGAAGATGTTCATGAAGAATCCCAAGGACTGTAGTTTTTGAAAGCCCTATCCTTGCTGCTATTTCTTTCGTCTTTAGCTGTCGCTGGCTCAGAACTTCTTCTAATAATTTGATATTGTTTGGAGTGAGTGCCTCAACGGGTCGACCGCAGTGAGGTTCGTCGTCGATTAATTGTCGTCCTAAACGAAATTCGTTACACCAATCTTTGACGTATTTAGAAGCTCACTGTCTTTGACGGTGAAAAATGACGGACAAGAGTCCCCGTACAAATTGTCCAACCTTTGTATGATACGGGTCGGGCTAAACACCTTCCTTTGTAAGGAACTTAATCAAGGAACGATATTTCAGTTTTGACATTTTAAGATTTTGCGACTTCCTGTTGTTCTAAGAGTTGAGAAATCAAAACTAACAAGAGTTGAACTCTAAAAATTACAATTAAACAACTTTTAACGGTTTAAATCGCGTATATTTGACATGATTTATATCCCGACGTTTCGAACACTTTGCAGTGGACGTGGTCACGGGGTGACTAATTGATTTTATTTGTCACTTGAGTTATTAAGAAATTATTACTACCGTCTGAAATTTTTTTTTGAACTACCGTCTGAATTTTTTAATCATAACATTCCCTATGCACGCAGTATTATACACTAAAAATTATACACATTAGCAGGGTAATTAGTACTTAGTTGTCCTTAGACGTGCTCAGTCACTGTCTAGTTTTGAAAGGCAAGTTACAAATCATTATTCTATTAGTTAGTTCCTTTGGTTTTTTATTTTCTTTCTTTACCAAATGATTTCCTCTAGCTACCATTTTGTTTCTAACCTGTTCTATTTTATACATTGGAGATCTTAATTTCCTCTTTTTTTTCTATCCTTGTCAACTTTGATTCGTATTTACGAATTGATATTGGGGTGCAGTGTAGATGTAGATATGTATGTATCAATTTATATATTATTAAATTATTTATTATTATAAATATTTATTATCGCTATAGTCGGTAGGTATATATTGAATACGATTCTTCTGTGGATGTCAGTCATTTTGCACTACCTATATTCCTTTTATTTTTCTCTCTCCCAAGGTTGTCTGGAAGAGATCGCCTTAGCGATAAGATCGCCTATTGTATTCTGTCATTTATGATATTATTTGTTCTAATGTGATAACTATTTGTATGCAATAAAGAGTATTTATTATTTTATTATTATTAATAACGTATAATTTCTTTTGTTTAGACATCTAAAAATATGTCAGGCTAGAAACTTTTGGACCTCACTGGTATATAATTCTGATCGATGTTCTATAAGCTAGTATTTGAATTAATAAAGTAAGAAGTAATTTATGTATATATTTTTATTTATATAAACTTTATTGTACAGACAAAATGTACAAATTGCGGTCTTAATGCCTCATGGTATTATTATCTACCAGTCGACCAGTAATATTTGTAGTAATAAAATTTTTCGGTATTTTCTTAAGATTATTTGTGACATTATATGAGACAAAGGACTTTATTGTCGATTTTAGTTTTGCTGATATTGAGAATTTAGTGCAATATAGAAAAATAACACACTTTTTATTGCTTTACGAGTATCTTGATTTTCGAGCAGGTTTCTATTTAAACAGAATCTTGGAACAGCGAAATTTTAAGTTATAGCACTTATAGCTCAATCTTAGTCACTGATTTGACACTACATACTAAACCGCGCGTTACCAGTAGGAAGAACTTCGGTCATTGACATGAGATCGGCCATGACTGGACGGTAAAGAGAATTGTATGAAAACGTTGATCAGCGACCACTTTACTAGACCCCTCTTAAGATTCAATAAGGAATCTAATTTCAATGATCGAAATTCTTCCTACTCGTGGTGCGCGCTTTATACCTATATGTTATACAAGTACCTACTCTAGGGCAGCGACGTTAGATGTTCTATGTTGAGTAGATCCCGAATTCTTCATGTCATATGTGTTTTGAAAACCGAACATTCCTATTGTGCTGTACGTACAATTAAAATTTGTCTTTTTAATGAACCCCTCCTCATCTACTTCAGCCCAAGTACATACCAAGCAGGTTTCTTTGATAAGAACGTACCATGGAGTCATATAGTCCATTCTCATAGCGATGATCTTAGTCAATAAATCCATATGATTATCCTATGTGTGCTATGAAATAGAATAAAAATAACATATAAAAGAAACAAGAACGGATCGTTGTTTTACCCTTTGGGCAAAAACGAATTACACCGAGGCGGACCTAATACAATATTGGAAAACTATGTCCCTAACGAAATAAAACTGAAATAAGCTAGGCCTTTCGTTTGTGTGTTTTATTGAGGTGCGTTCAATCGATACATTACATTATATACTTTGTAGTCTCCCCTCCAAATTACAATATTTTGTCTTTTTATGCTATTTATTATGATTTATGATTCGCTCTTCGGCGCGATCCTTCCCCTTCCTCTTCACGTGACCGAACTAACGGAGTCTGACCTCTTTAATTTCGCTGCTGACGTCCGGCTCGGACACCAACTCTCCAAACTACTTGTTTCTCATTATTCTCCACGTACTATTTTCTCTCCTTATCGGTCCCAAAATTTTTCTTCAGATTTTTCTTCCTGTTACTAGAAGTTTCCTTTCTTCTTTCTCTGTCAAAGTCCAGGGGCCTTACCACAATTCCTTATAGCAGTATTATTTTAACCTTATTTCTCAATTTCGTACCACGGCGTCCTTAATGTAAGCTTATATTAGTAATGTTTTACTAAGAAGTTTTGGTGACGTCACGTAGCTTACTGTAGTGCAAATTGGAACGTTGTATGAAAGAAATGGCGTTATACAGTTCATATAGCGTTATCTCGTTTTGTTTTTTAGCAGGGAATAGACAAATAATTAAAATCATTCGTTCTTTCGCAGCACTAAGCATTAATATTTTGGTGGAGGTCATGGTACGAATATGAGTAATGTTATTTTAGGCCTGAAATAAAACGTTCCTGCAACAATATTGTTTTGTAAAAGATGGTGGTAAGGCCCCAGGTCTCGCATTCTTTCACCAAGATTGTTTTTTTTTTGTACATACAATTGAATTTTTGGTACTGGAACATATCGATTGTTTCTGTTTCTAAGTCTGTTACAAGTTATCTCGGCTTTAGTTTGGAATATATCCAATGCTCATTCATAAATATAAAGCGATAGAAGTTGGAAAAATTTAAAAATTCTTAAAAAATAGCTAGTAAGAGTACGTATAGTTAAAAACGTGATTATACTTAGTGTAATGTTCTAGGTACAATAATGCTTGTTTAGTTAGTTTGTCATATTATACTAAGAACTTACTAGGAGCGAAATATCACAGCAAAACAAAGCCTGTAAGTACTACAGATACCTCCATTGTTCTTAAATAACGCTTTTCGCTTTTCTTTGTGCTTTGTAAGACTGCAAAAGGCTTTTAGAGTCAAGAGCACTTTTGTAAAACAGAATTCTCGCGAGGTCTTTGTGAAATTTTCTTGGAATTTATTGGCACTCACGTTTCATTTAGTGAGTAATTCTTTTTCCTATTTTTATCAGGATCTAGACCCTTTTCAAAGGCGCTGGAACATTTTTACCACTTGAAATGTTATTTGATCATTGGGTGTTGAATTTATTATTTAGTTACCGCCCCCTTTATCTGTCACTGCTGGATATGGGCTGGATATTGTCTTGAACATGAGGGATGTATGGAATTAAAAAGCCACGCCTGGCGGCTTTTTTATAGCAGCATTGTTGTCTATAATCGTACATATTATAATAATAGGGATTAAAGTAAGAAATTGCCGTTTTATAGTAATAGATACTTTGAATCCACTTAAAACCTTCATGGTGTGAGATTTTCGAGTGAAGCTTTTTTCACATAATACCTATGAGGTTCTTGTTTTAAAAAATGTGCAACATTCGATTTTCGACTTTCAATTGTTTTGTTTATTCAGCTTAGACGGGAAAGATGGATACTTCGAAAATCCGAGTAATCTTTGAATACGAGTTCCGACGCGGAACTAATGCGGCAGAAACGGCTCGCAATATCAATGCTGCGTTTGGAGAGGAGACTGCTAATGAACGAACCGTGCATTTTTGGTTTAAACGCTTTCGTAATGGAAACCTCGACTTGAAGAACGAACCACGCGGAAGACCGCCCACACAGGTGAATAACGCTGAATTGAAGAAATGCTGAATGGTGGAAGCCGATCCGAGTCAAACTACCCAGGAATTAGCGGCATGGTTTAACGTTACCTTACCTACAATACTGACTCATTTGCATCAAATCAATAAGATAAAAAAATATGAAAAAATGGGTGCCTCATGATTTGACTGATCTGCAGAAAGAAACGCGTGTTGAAACTTGCGTTGCCTTGTTGAATCGGTACAGAAATGAAGGAATATTGGATCGAATTGTGACATGTGACGAAAAGTGGATTCTTTACGATAACCGAAAGCGAAAAATGCAATGGCTGACCCCAGGTCAAACGCCGCAACAGTGCCCTAAGGCAAAGCTTACCAATAAAAAGGTAATGGTAACTGTTTGGTGGTCTATTCATGGTGTTATTCACTATAGCTTTCTCAGGTCTGGTCAAGCAATAACAGCAGATGTTTACTGTGCCGAACTTCGAACAATGATGGCGAAACTAGCAGTGAAACAGCCCCGACTCGTGAATCGATCTTCACCATTATTCCTCCATGATAACGCAAGACCTCACACTGCACGAGAAACCGTTGTAACTCTACAGGAGCTGCAGTTAGAAACCATACGTCATCCTCCGTACTCGCCAGACCTTGCTCCAACGGCCTACCACTTTTTTCGTGATTTGGACAATTTTCTACGTGGTAAAAAATTTTCTTCCCAAGAGGCAGTACAAAATGCTTTCACACAGTTTGTCGAATCTACATCCCCAGAGTTCTATCGCAAAGGCATAAATGAACTTCCGATTAGATGGCACGAATGTATATCTAATGAGCATGAGCAACATTATCTAATGATGGTAAATATTTTGATTAAATAAATATGTTACATTTTAGAAAAGAACGAGTTTTATTTTTTCAGTACAAATCGGCAATTTCATACTTTAACCCCTAATATATAAATCTGTCTATACTCGTACATACTTGATAGCTTATTCCTTTTAGTTACAATGTAAAGAAATGATCACTATCTCTTTAATTTTATCTCACTGTCACTATAAAATAGATAGTAGTCAACCATTTGAGAATACATACTGGATATGCTATACAAGTATTCTAGGGCGGGCACGTTAGAGTCATAGTGTTCTATGTTCAGTAGCTCTCAAATTATTGAATTGATATATGTTTTGTTAATGGAACATTCTTAATACGTAGTAGGTAGGTACTTAAGTTTCAAATTTGACTTTTTAAAGAACCCCTCCTCAACTGCTTCACCCTCTAGAAGTTGCCAATCGAGTTTCATTGATAAGAACGTATGAATCAACTAGTCTATTCCCATATCGATGATAGTAGTGTAGATATCATATTATTTTCTTAGTTTTAGTATAAACTTTAACATTTTATTGGGTTTTTAAAAGTTTTTAAATTTTTGATATTTGTAATGTTTTATGAAAGTAATTTAAGTTACAGAATACATATATTAATGCAAGTAAATAAATAACGCCACACTCAATGGCCCACACTAGGATTCCCTGTGTCGTGGGTCCAGCAACACATACAAAGACCCGTATATACATTTTTTTTTATATAAACAAATGTATCGAATCCGGGACCTTTTGCACAGCAAGCAGGGTCACTACTAACTGTGCGAATCGGTCGGTCAAGTGAATTTGAGGTTCGCACTAATCACCGCTAATGTTGTTCACGACCACCTTAATAACGGAACTGATTAGATCCGGCCGATACCAGAGTTTTTATTTTTCTATCTGTGCTAAGCAGTTATAAGTATAGTACATTGTTATAAATACATATCTATATGTATTATTGTCATTGCATTGTAATGTATATGTTCATTTATTTGTTTCGTTTATTTATTTTCCAATTCTTAAGAGTAGATGTACGAGGTACGTACGTGTTTCGGTAGTGAGTGAGATATGCCAGAGCCCATTCCCATCCCATCCTATCTTATGCCTCCCCATTTTCCCAACCCTTTCTCCCAATCCATTCCTTAATGCGCAAAGATAGGCAGCGCATCCGGGAGCGTGCTAACATTTGTCATTCTAGACTGAAGTTGGCATGTATCGCGGATGTCCATGGGCTACATTGTCCACTTACCATCAGGTGGACGGTATCCTTGCTAGTCGGCCGCCTTTTTTCATAAAAAATAAATATATTAGAATACCAACTTTACCATGCATATCTCTATATTCTCTGTATACCCAAAGGTCAACTGGTAGAGAATGCCATAAGGGATTACGTCCGCCTTTCGTACTTTTTGTCCGTGCAATGCAATTTAAATTAATAAATAAATAGTTTGCTTCCATAAATTGAATAAATACAAATTCTATTTTCATGACATACATGAAACACAATTTCCAGTTTGAAGCGGGCATCAACCGCTATTTTCCATTCACATTACTTCTTTACGTGTCTGGAATATATTTGAATCGGAACAAATTTAAATTGAGCTCCCGTACTCCCCTCGTCTTAGTATGCAGAAGGCCTAAAAGGGGGTATAACAATAAATTGGTGGAGTTCAATCCAGAGTGGACATTTTAAAACAGTAGGTAGGATGAAATTTAAATTTCCGTTGTTTTCATGCGGGAGGAAGTTTAAAAATGAATAATGTTTTTTTTCAAACATACCCCCAAATTTATTCGGATTAGAACAATAGGCATATCGCAAAATTCTTTTCTAATCGGTGTAACTAATGGATTTGATGAGTGGATATAGGAATTCAATTAAATTACACAACAATGGGATTAAATTGTCCCGTGGTCGAAGAGACCATTATAATAGAAAAGTATTTTGTCTGTCGAATATAAACGATTGTATAATATAATGGTCTGATGTGTACTTTTTACGTACTTTGTTTGGGTTTAATTTTGAAAAATCATGTGTTTTACATTCACAAATATTACAGAGAATCATAGATATTAACGAAATATTGGTACGAAACTGTGGAACTACGGTTCGCATAATTAAACCATTGCTCATCTCAGAATCAATCCAAGTCTTGTTGGACCTCATACTGTACACAGGCTAGTATCATAATCTTGGACCGAGTCTAAAAGTCCCAAAGTAAAGTTTATTTATCTGGTAGTATGTTTTTAAATTTTTATACGGCAACCAAACACCGCGGTCGTAGAACATGAAGTCTACGTACAGTTAGAATAAAATATGTAAATCAATAATTCCCTGTGCTGTGGGTCCAGACACCCTCCACAAAGACATACACATCCACACCCGAATATTTGTCTTTAAACAAATGAATGTCTGACCGGGTATCGAACCTGGAACTTTTTGCATCAGCAGGCCAACGGTCGTCATCATAATAATTAATAATTACTGCTTCATAATAATTAACGTAGTTAAGTCGAATTAATGCGCCATTACAAAATACTAACTCTCATTAGGTACCTATATGGTATATCGTTGCTTAGAAAGGACAAATGTTCTCCTGAATTTAATTTGATTCATATTTGCTGAAGCATTTCCTTGTGACACGTAACTTCAATTAACCCATTGCTGTAAGGCCTCAAGTTTTAATGGTAAGGTTATTTTGAACGCCTGTGTAATTTCAAATAGTACCTACTAACGATTTACTCAGCTTTACAGGGGATGAAATGTGATGAAACGTTGCAAGAATTTAAACAAAGTGAATAAACAATGGTTATTCTTTTGGATTCATCCAAAACTGCAAGTTTAGAAACTTGCAGCTAGAGCTATCAAGCTAGAGCTTGATTTTAAATTAATGAAACACAATAATAATTAAATACTTTCTTTTTTTTTTGCATTTCTCCTGAATGTCTTGTGCACTTGTATCTTTTTTTCTAAGGAAGGCAGTATATCTTACCTTATCTATGAAATTGCTATTTGTTCATAGTGGCCATTTTGAACTTAGTTATCTTGCGTGTGGCTTGGAATTCGAAATTCAAATTAATTTCAATTTAAAGCCATGACATTCTTTTGGTTTAATGGTTTCCGTTCAGGAAATTTCGACCTCAAGAACAAGCCCCGTGGACGACCGGAGACTAAAGTCGATAATGACGAATTGAAAGCAATAGTGGAAGCGGATTCATCTCAAACCACGCCTGAATTAGTAGCAAGCAAACCTTCTGCATAACTGACAAACCGATATTTATTAATTTGTGTCAAATCGGGAAGTGAAGAAGCTCGAAAAGTGGGTACCGTATGAGCTTAATGAAAGTCAGCTGTAAATACGCGTCTAAGCTTGCCTTATTTTGCTGAATTAACACAAATTGAAGGGATTCTGAATAGTATTATCACTTGTGACAAGAAGTGGATCCTGTATGATAATCCTAAATGTTCGTTCAATGATTGAACCCAGGAGACACAGCCATACAATGTCCCAAACGTAAACTGAGTCAAAAGAAGCTCATGGTGGTCTTGTGTCGATATTATGTACTAGAGATTCTTGAGATCTGGCATAACAATTAATGCAGATGTGTACTGTGAGGAACTGCAAACGATGATGGGCAAGCTCGCTATCAAACAACCGAGTCTGGTCAATCGCTCTAGTCCACTGCTGCTTCATAATAACGCTCGTCCACACACTGCACGACAGACAGTCTTAAAGTTACAGGACCTTCGACTGGAAGCTCTCTATCACCTACCGTATTCGCCAGACCTTGCCCCTACGGATTTCGACTTTTTTCGGAATTTGTATAACTTTTTACACGGGAAAAAATTAAACTCCGAAGAGAGTGAAAAACGCCTCCAGAGAATTCATCGATTCTCGTCTCCCAAGAATTCAGAGGCATTAATCAATTTTCATTAAAATGGCAAAAATGCATTGATGATAATGGACAATACTTCGATTGGTTAAATATATAATTTTCATACAAAAAGATATTTGTTTTTTTCCTTTTAAACGGCAGTTTCATTGGTAAGGACCTAATATCCGAGTCTTATCATTAGCCATACATTAATTACGCCACTGCTGGATATAGGCCAGTAATTTGAACATCATGGAATATGATATATATATATTAAGATTAATTACAACGAATGATTTAACAAATCCATAATGGTAGGTATATATTTTTAAGCAACTATGTACGAGTACATGTCGTTTTCTTCTTAAATAGAGAATTTAAGTAGGATTATAGGGTAGAGTCAATCTAATAACGTTTATTAAGTCGATTTCACACGGGTACCATTGATAAATTAGTAAAGGTTAGAAAACTCTTAAATGATATTTAAAAGTTTTAAAATTTATTTAAAAAATATAGGTAGTTAAAGAATTATAAAGGAATAAGGATCACTTTAGCTACCGGACATTTTTACGATTTTCTTCAATCGACCGCTTCTCATTTAAAATATTACGGTCCAGACATAATATCACTTAAGCGTTATGACCTTTGACCTTTATTGTTTACCTGTTGTTCCTGTGGATACACAAGTCCTTACGTCGATAATACCTCTTCAATCTTTCCAGACAACTCTTCACCAATGGAAAATTTGGAGGTGGTATAAAATTGCGAAAAAGGCAATGTTTGAAGTGTCAATAAAAACTTTGCCCCTTGTAATGATGGCTCTTTACGAGATTGTTTTTGGTTTATGGCGTTACTTTATGGGCATACCTACATAATATTTTATGCTTTCCGTCTAGGTCTTATGATAACGTATTAAAGTAGATTCTGTTTCGCGTAGTAGCACTTTGAAAGTTAGATAATTTTTATTGCCTGTTAGGGTAGATCGTAACATAATAATGAGAATCTTTTCCTGGGTTTTATTGCATAAAAGTGGTTTAATTACTTACTCACTCCTTAATTTCACTACAACATTGACTTCCTTGTATATTAATGACATTAAGTTAGTATTCAACTCATGATTTGCTACTTTGCGAAGTTGTTTGAGTACTTTTTGAGAGGACGGATATTCAAAATTCAGATGGACGATTATAGAAAGTCACTGTGTTTGTTACATTCTTTTTATTGGCAGACAACAATAATTAGTTTGGATATTAGTGTGAGAGTAATAACAGCTCATAGTTAGGAGCGGTGGTAGCCTAGAGGTATCTCGACTCTCATTCGTGTAGTCGTGAGGTAAAATCCGTCCGAATTTCAACTTTAGAATATATTTTGAAAACAAATGTATTCCTTGTTCGGCGGTGAACGAAACACCGCGAGGAAATCAGCATGTTCCAGAATTTAAAAAAAATATATATAAAAAAACGTTTTTAAAAACAAGCTTTCACGCAAGCCATGTACTAAAGCGAAATATTCATAAAAGTACCTATGTACCATTTACAATTCGCGCGACAGGCTTTTTGAGAACAAATAATTCAATATAAACTTATTTTATTCGTTTTAGTTAGTATAATGGCCGATGGCCTAAGTCAAATGTCGTAACACCTTGTAGCGGCGGCCATTTTGAAAAAAATACATAACTGAGTATACTAGATTGTATTGTCACCGGCCCCAAAAGTGTATGCAAAATTTCAGCTCAATCGGTTAGGTGGAACTGGTTAAAAATTCAGTTGCGAAATTTGACTCACACATACTAACAAGTCGAGTTGTATAAAAGCTTGTAATTTAAAAACAAAATACATAATTGAGTATACTAGATTGTATTGCCACCGACCCCAAAAGTGTGTGCAAAATTTCAGTTCAATCGGTTAGGTGGAACTGGTTTAAAATTCTGTTGCAAAATTTAACCCACACATATACTAACAAGTCGAGTTGAATAAAAGCTTGTAATAAAATAAACTATCCGTAATGGGCCCTCGTGGTAGATTATATCCCGAATCTTTCAAGTGATTTTAAAAAACTGCAGTGAGACTCTTAAAAGACTGATATCATTTAGATAATATTTAGAGAATAGGCGTCTATCTCTAAATTCGTTTACAGATCAATTATCAGTTCTTGTGTAAGTCCAGTAGCCTGTTCGTCGGAGACTGCTGCGTTGGAGCTCCTTGATTATTTTATCATAACAGTCTCTTTGTTTCCCCTAAAGTTATTTCTTTTTTACAGATATCTTTGGATCCGCATAGCTCTTTTCGAGCGCCAGCTGGCCAAAATAATTGAGCATCTAGTCAACAATGCAACCCGGTACTACGAACGCGATGCACTAGTCGCTGACCCTGACTACGGCAGTATCCTTAGTTCCTTGCTCGTCGGCCCTTGCGCCTTGGAGTACTCGAAGGCAAAAGCACCCGCTTGTTTCTGGACAGACCCACCTGCTGACGAACTGGTAAGAAATTAAGCAGTTACTCTTAAATAACTTAAATCAGTTGAACCAGCGTGCATTTAGTGTATAATACTGGTATTCAGTACTACATACAAGACGCGGACCTTGATTGTGGCAGTAACGGTGACCAGCATCGTCTTGTGCTTAAAGGACGTATCGCCACGCTTGCCAAGAAGCAGGTTGGCGAGATCACTATTTCAGAGGTGGTGTTGTTCCTCAGCGCTTGTGGCAGCGGCTTTTTTATGCCCTAGTCGCCTGTTAGGACACCCACGGGAAGAGCTTGGGTGGTGTTATTCCCAAACCGGCCGACACCATACAGCCATTGTGGCAATATCTTTAGTTTATTAGTGCTGCATTCCTACAGCCGCTGGGCGCACTCGACTGGACACGTTACCCCTCTCTCACAGAAGACTAGCTGAAATGTATGAAATGAATTGTAATGTACTGCATTTCCTACTTTATCGTATTTTCCCAATGTACGTACTTGTTTTGGTAGTGAGTGAGATATGCTAGAGCCCATTCCCACCCCATTCTATCCCTCCCCATTTTCCCAACCTTATATCGCGAATGTCTATCGACGACAGTATCCACTTACCATCAGGTGGACTGTATGCTCATCTGCTACCTTTTTTCTATAAAAAAATCGGTTCTTATATTATACTCAGGTACTTTAATGTACACACTCACTGTGGACTCGCCTGCCGAAAAATTGGCCACAATAAATAAATTATCAAGCATTTCAATAATAGATGATGATAATGCATAAAAATGGGCAAAATAATATTATCGAGTCATAGTGTATTGCACTGCCATTGGTTAGAATACCGACTTCTTTCATCACACAAAATTAACAACGGAAAATTAAAATTGCATATCTGTGCAACTAAATGTCAGTTCTAAATAATTCTTACATTAATTCCACTAACAAGGATAATAATGAGTCATGACAAGGGTGAAATTGAACGCTTTTGTAATGAAAGATTTGTTTAAAAGATTTCATGACTGAGTATCGTGACATGGGAAATATATGAGAATCGACCCTTGTTTTTAAGAATTTCCAAGGGTTATTGAAGTGTTTACAAACAGCAACGTCGAGTCCTAGTCAAATCGTCAATTTACGTTGCAATGAATACTTTAAAGTGCTATTTTCTATGAAATTCCTTGGTAGCTTTATAAGTTAATACTGTTTGTACACTGCACAGAGTTCGTGCATTTCGTCTTTGTGTCTCGTACAATAGGGTTGATGAGGACATTACGCATTCTCTCGAGGGAATTATGTCGAAGAATGAAAGTGTAATTATTTTGCAGAAGTTTGCGTCCCCATTGCTATTGCGACATAGTTATACTTGTATCTTGAAAGTTATATTCAATATTACAGGCAGGGATTAATGGGGATTTCCTGGCGCTGTACGAGATTTTTTCAGATGCAATCTGGAATCTGTAATGAAAATCTGATATCCAATAACGATAGATCACGATACGAAGCTATCGAGTTTATCCGATATCATCCTATAACGTCTCACTTCAAGGTTAAGTTTAGGCCTTCTCTTGTACACACGAGTCTATTACGTGTAGACAGACAGTAGTAGATATTATAAGATAATAATAAAATAACCGTATCCAGCCACTTTTTTTGGTCCACGGCTGGACAAAGTTCTCATCGTGCACATTCTTTTGTGCATGAGGGATGTATGACCTTTGAACGACCTTTTAGAGTTGGTGTTGTTCCTCAGGGCTTGTGGTAGTGGCTTTTTTTATCCCTAGTCGCCTTTTACACCACATCTATGGGAAGAGATGGGTGCTGTGTGATGTCGGCCGCCTTTAGAATTATAAAATAGTAGGTAGTAGAAAAAAATAAAAATGGAAAGGAATATTTCCATATAAAAATCACTCACTTTTGATTTTGCGACCCCTGGTGATCTTTAGAACGTCCCTCAAGATGGTCTGATCTCATTAATCTTTAGATAGGTACCTTATAGCTAAAAAGGGTAATTTCAAATTAATGTACCTATTTATTTGTCAGGTTCAACGCCACAGAATGTCAGCTGGTACCACAACGCCTCCGTCTGTGAGGAGACCGATCCTTAACTTCAGGCGGAGTCTCAATACATCTTCAGATGACAGTGGTACCGTTAGCACAGGTAAAGAGTATTAACATTTTCACAGTCTGAGAAAATGGACTGTATTGTCGGTTTTAGTTTTCCAGATATTGAGACTTTTTTTATAGCGGTATACGAGCAGTCAGTTCACCCGATGGTAAGTGGATACTGACGCCCATGGACACCCACGATACATGCCATAGTCCAGAATAACAAACGTTGCCTACACTTGGAGATTAAGAAATGGAGAAAGGGTTGGGAATATCCGCAGGGTTTGGAAAGAATCGGATGGAAGGGCACTGGCATATCTCACTCACTACCAAAACACGTACGTAATTGGCGGAATAGAATATAGTGGTAAATACAGTACATTTCACGGTAGTGTTAAGTAAGTGCATGATAACGTGGCCAGCCGTGTGCGACCAGCAGCTACTGTGGGATTGCAGTGTGTGCATCTCATCCCAAAGACAAATCCCAAAGTTACTAATATTGAATGCTTAAAGAAATGCCAATTTTCTTATTGCTTTATCATAAAAATCAGAGGTTAGATAATGTTTTATACTGTTTAGTATCTCAAGATATTTCTTGGACAATCTTGAAACAAAATTTTAAAATAAGCAATCTTATGCAAAGTCGATAAGTTCATACTGTTTATAAATAAGAGTTTGTGGTCTTTTAATAAGCGTTTTATTGTATGTAAGGCAAAACGCTCATGTTTATTGTGTATCTACAGAATATTGCTATATATAAATGTACAGGTGCGGGCAACACAAGCGCTTCTAGTGCCAAAGATTATGTGGAAAGTTTACACCAGAATTCACGTGCTACTCTTCTTTACGGCAAAAATAACGTCCGTGTGCAACCGGTAAGTTGAAAATACACTCTTACAAATATTAAAACAATATGGCGTTGCTATTACAAATAATTAGGCGCTGAGCTGATATTTTGAACAATAAGTAGGCACCTTAAATTATACTCCTGATAAATCTGTACTTTAAGTTTTGTGTATACAAAACATGACACTAAGGTGTTGTCATTAAAACTACGAGCCCATCAAACCGAGCCCAAACACGACGTGTCTACTCGTACTGTTCGCCGTTAAGGAGTTCCACAGTGTGCCTTGCTGCAGCATCAGGTTATGGTCATGACACTACGGTATTGTCATTAGATCTACAAACCAAACGAGCCTACACACGATATATCTACCGTTCGCCGTTGAGGAGTTCCACAGTGTGCTCGCCTTTCTGGCTGTAACATCAAGTCAAGGTCATCAGATCATGGTATAGTCATTGGTTTTATATACATGTGTAAAATTCAAGGCAGGAGTACAAGTGGAAGTGGGTTAAAATCGATTTGCAAAATTTGACCTAAACAATCGTAACTAACAAGCGTGAAGTTAAATAAAAACTTGTAAACAAGCTTGTAAAAGCATGAGAGTTTCTCTGCCAACAAACTGTACGCACAGTTTGATGAAATTATGTGTAATTTGATTCAATAATGTGTGCATGTATTAAAAAAAAAAAAATTATTTATTTATAAACGTTAACATGTTAACATGTTTTTCGTTGAAGGCGTACAAATTTTCCTCGATGGCATTAATTTGTCCAGACATTTGCATAGCAAATTACTACTATGTTTTTGTTTCAACATGCATTATTTATTATTTATACTATGAGGAAGTCCTGCAACGAGTAGATCGGAAAATCGAACTCTTGCAGACCGTCAAGTGCAGAAAAGTTGCGTACTTGGGGCACGTGCTAAGGCATGGCAGATACGAAATCTTGCAACTTAATTATGATGGGCTAGATCACCGGAAAGAGGCGTGTTGGTCCCAGGAAAAAGTCATGCTTGCGGGAGTGGAATGGCATCGCGAGTGCCGCTGAATGGTTTCGTCTCGCGAGAGACACGGCAAAATATTCGGAGCTGATTGCCAACCTCCACTAGTTGGAGAGGCAGACAAGAAGAAGAAGATTTATATTAAAGCAGTCTATTGTTGATGTAGGTAAGATTAATCTAAAACCAATTTCTTGTTAAGTACGTGTCTGTATATAAAAATATTATTACATTTCAGAAAGATGTAGAGGAACCCATGCCTGGCTACCTTAGTCTTCACCAAACAACGGCCGGGCTCGTCATCAAGTGGACTCCCAACCAACTCATGAACGGGTACGCTGAGACCGAAGGCGTCGATAAAAGGTATGTACATACAAAGGTACAAGTGCAGTAGGTATTTTACCTTTCATATAGCAGACTGAGTAGGCTGAGTAGGCTTGATAACAATGTTGTTGTTAATTGTACGCGTTGTGATTTCGAAATTATCATTAATTATTATTTTTTGTTATCTAGTTTTTTACATATACTCGTATTGGGTGGGACAGAACGACCGATATTCTCGAAAATGTTAGATTGTGTCGTCTTTGTACTACATTTAGCCCCAAGAAACTATATTCATATTTTTAACCGTTTTCAAGTTACAGCTTCTCAAAGTTTAATAGGTCAGCGACACTTTTAAGTACTAGTGTTTGTGAAACTCTAAAACTCTGAAACTGAAATTGCTTTATATAGAAGTGGGCGGACGAGTAAGCGGTTTTACGTGATGATAATTACTGCCGCCCATGGACACCTGCAACACCAGGGGGCAAAACCTTGCAAAATCCTATTAAACTCACTCCTTTTTGGTTCTTTTGACACAGATGGTTCATTATTCAGACTACAAGCAGTGAGCTGAATATCGTAACGTCACTAACGACTTCGAAATAAACAATCTTTAATTATTATTTCATCATCAATCGATCAAGGTTAATAATCCTGTTTCAATGAGTATTTGTGGTATTAAAAAAGTGAGTTTGAAAATTTTAATAGCGTTATTGGCGGGCGGTGTAGGTAGGTACAACATTCGCGGACGGATTGCTTGCGCTTGCATTAGGGTTGACACACAATGAATAATTGTTTATTTAGATAATAAAAATATACAAAAAATATGTCTCTAACCATACAAAATGATTGGACATCTCTAATTTAATACGATATTTTAGGGAATGTCCGTCGTTCTGTTCCACCCAGTATATTCTGTACCCGACGACATATGTTGTCTAAGAGAATAAATATCATAAATTAGAAAAGAAAACGATTGATACATATGTACTTATAATAAGAATTATTTAATATTAAGAACGAAAAATCAGATCATCTCTCTAATTCAAAATGTTTTTTTTTTAAATACCGTCGTCAGTTACTGTATCACGATTTATAATTTATGACATTATCTGAGAAAAAAGACCTTATTGTAAACTCTGTTTCGCCATACCTATATTTAAATAACATTTCGATACATGTATCGTGTGCTATTGTAGGTGTGCGTATTAATCGATAAAATAAAATACATGTATTGATATTTTAATGAAATCTTAAAAGAAAACACCAATTATAACAAACAAACAACACAATAAACACATAACGTAATAAAAATCAGATGTTGAGCATGTTTGTTTATTTGAATAGAATCTTGAAACTTCAAAATTTCAGATTAGAAAATCTTAACCAAGTCAATAAATCCGTACCGTTAATAAGATCTTTTCGCTTAGATAACGTCACATTTAATTTTGTTGATGTACTTTTCCTACCACATTTGTTACATTTTACTCTTTATTCCTTTTTATTGTACTTTATTTATTAGATAATTATTGCTACATCATGTAGATTCCTAACTATATAACTTGTATGTAATTTTTGTCGTAGTATACGATCGTTAATTCAATTGTCGATTTCGATTAAAATCATGTGTTGGTGAGGTCACATTGTGTACAGCTGAACTACTTCGTTCGCAGTGGAAAACCCTCGGGATAGTAAGGCATTGCTGATCAGTGTGTTGTAGTCTGTAACGCGTCCGTCTGTAATGAAAGACGCACTGTCGAATAACGACCGGTATCCCGATGACCAAGCTTTTATTTATGAACGGTTTTTTGCATATTCATGTAGAAATATCTTAGACTATTTTATCAGAGTCGCCATCGACACGGTGGTCGTTCGACAGTGTGTAAGGTCTAGGTTGCATGCACGTAGTTTGTGTGTAGCTTGCTCCGCTGTCACCTAGTGCATTCGTCCGCGTGCCCACACGCCTGTGTTCTGTGCAGCACCGCGCCGCTCTGCACCGTGTTCCGCAGCCGGTGCAAGGGACCGCTCTGTATTGACTGGTATGTACTGCTTTACGTATGCAAGTTTATTCTAGTTATTTTATTATGTTGTTTTTATTAGGCAGCCAAGTATAAAGTGTCTCATTTTTTCTCATTTCACAGACAACGATACATAGTTTTATACAACTTTGATCATATTCTGCACGTGATCAGACCAATGTTGTTAATGTTGCAGAAGATGAAAGCAATGGGGAAGCAGTCATCGTATGGGATGAATAAAATTTTACTTGCCTTCTTAATTAGCCAGTTACCCAGTCCAATGAATTTTCTCTATTGGCTTTATTTGTGATATTGTTTGGACAATAGCACATCCAGAGCGGTCTGATGTTGTTGGATGTTAATGTTAAAATGGATTACCGTAACCCAGTCTATTTATGGCCCACTGCTGGTATGGTTTCCAAACGCCACGGGTTGACGAGTCCACTCTTTTAGAGGTAGTGTAGTGGTAGTGGTGAACACTCGGGCCTCCTCTCAGTAACAGATAAAGATATATAAAGAAAGAGCATTAAAAACTAAACACTTGAATATATGGATGATAAAACAAAAAACAAGAGAAAAAACAATAATGGCAGATGTAAAGAATAATACGTCATGACCGACAAGAATGATTGTCGAAGAATGGACAGGAATGATGACAAGAAGTCGATCTAGTTGGCTTCGGCCGGCGGGCTCCTACAGCTCTTCGGGACTTTTGGTAGCCGCTTTATTTTTCTCTTAGTCGCCTTTTACGTCCCTCACGTGAAGAGATAGGAGACTTTTATACTTTACTAGATACTTAGATGGAGATTCTTAACTGGATACTTTTATTACTATTGTCTACCATCGATTATCGGTCCTGCGGTATGTGGACAAGCCCAATAGGTACCACTTTAGCACGGGGAGGTAGAAGACAGCTTGAACGGAGGACACGAACCGGGAAGCAATGTGGGCTGCCCTCTGGCCACGTGGACCAATGATTTGAAGAAGTTTGCCAGTAGTGGCTGGATGGGAATAGTCGAAGATCGTGTAGTGGCAAGCCTAGAGAGAGTCCTATATCCAGCAGTGGTGAGACAAAAGCTGATGGTATGGTATTATCTACCATTACTTAGGTACGTACATGAAATAATAAAAACAACGTTCTTTATTGAAATGCCGTATCGAGAAAATGATTGGTCACCGGTTCTCCTTCCTCATATAAAACCGTTTAGTATGTATTTTACAACAAGTTGCTTTATGTGTAGCGTATACTGGGCGATGTCACTGCAAGTGTGCGTGTGGGAAGTGGTGTACGTCCACGTTCACCGCTCGGAGGCGAGTGATGCGCTCATTCTGGTTGGGCAGGACGGGGTGCAACGGCCTCCCATACACTTCCCTAAAGGTAACATGAAGACTATGAGTATTTGAGGTCTGTCATTTATAGCACAGCGTTTTCATAACACAGTAGGCCGGTAGTACACTCTCGGCGAGAGGTCTCCCGTGACTCTCGAGAACCTACTACGGGCTGAACTCATCTTCAGTTTGTCTCGGGCTGTTTCGCCGAGAGTGTACGAGTACATACATGTCCAATTGGCATTACAGTTGTCCATGTGGCGATTTGATACTGCCACTAACTCCTTACTTGCCTTAGGGCCTCTTAGGGCGGTCATGCGTTGATAAAATGCATCTGCGGATTCTAGTGATTGCAAGTATATATAATAAGTATTACAATAAAACCATGAAAATAAGTCTCACCGATGTACCTGCGCAGTAGACACATTTTAGGAGCGCGGTAAACATCATTCCACTAATGGCAATGTGGAATATTTCGCGCGCTGAAATCTTGCGCCATTATTGGTCGATCGATTTCGCGGTAAATGGCGGCCGGTCGTGTCTTGCGTCGGGCGCCATCTTGTCCATCAGTCGACTCTCAGATTGCAGACTGAATTTACGTGTCTCGACGATAATTACACTTAGTGGCAAATAAAGTGGTTACTGATATTTATTATGACTTCTCTTAAAAGACCGCCCGGCCTTTGAAGAGTCAAACGAGAGAAATTATTGTAAATGTTCACCGATTTATGGAAAAAGAAGCACAAGAAGTCAAGAATCAAGTTTTTAATAAAGACTATTTTCAGCAAATTGTTAAACGGACATGCCAAGCGACTGCCATTTCTACAAAAACAGTTTCTAGGATTTTAAAAGAGAGCGAATCATCTCACGGTACTTCAATAAGTACAGGCCCTACGTTCAGTACGCCCAAAAAAATTCACCGCCTACAACTAGATGATTTTGATTATCAATTGATTCGACGAAAAATACATGACTTTCATTTAGTTGAGAAACAAGTGGTTACTGTAAAATCGCTCCTGAGTAAATTACAAGAAGATATCAATTTTAGTGGCGGGAGAGAAACTCTTAGAAAAATTCTGCGGCAACTTGGTTTCAAATTTAGAAGAGTGGAAACGAATAGGAAAATATTAGCTGAAAAAGACGATGTGAGATTACTACGAATGAAATATCTCAGAGAAGTAAAGAGATGCAGAGAAGAAGGCAGAGAGATTATATATACAGATAAATCGTATGTGCACACAACGCACACAAAGGAACGTGTCTGGTCGGGCAGAAGTGGCAAGGGATTAAAAAAGCCTTTATCAAAGGGTCAAAGACTGATAATTGTTCATGCCGGTGGAGCCAATGGATTTATACCAAACGCGTTATTAATTTATAAATCTTCCCAGACAACCGGAGACTACCACAAGGAAATGAATAGAGACAATTTCGAAAAATGGATAAACACAAAAGTCATTCCTAATTTTCAACCAAATTCTGTTTTTGTCCTAGATAATGCAAGCTACCACAATACTTTAATAGAAAAAGCCCCAAACTCCAATTCTACTAAAAGGCAGATGAAACAATGGCTCACTAATAAAAATATAGATTATAATCCAGAATCATTAAAACCAGAATTGTATCAAATAATTAAACGGTGCAAACACGAATACGTCCAGTATTCATTAGACACTATCACGGAATCACATGGCCACAAGGTTTTGAGACTTCCGCCTTATCACCCCGATTTTAACCCAATAGAAAATATTTGGTCTCAAGTCAAAGGTCATATCAGCAAATTTAACGTTAATATGGATCTTACGGAATTAAGACGACTTTTAGAAGAAACATTTTCGTCAATAACACCAGAAGATTGGCGCAAAGTTGTTGATCACGCCATAAAACGTGAAAACGAATTCATGACATTGGAACAAGCACTTGACGACCACATGGATGGATTTATTATTAATACTAACGAATCGTCCTCTTCGTCGTCAATAGATTCAAATGCCAGCAATACAAGCAGTGAAATAGATGGTTAACTTCCACTAGATTTTTTTTTCACAATTATTGTTTTTGTATTTAATTTTTCGTGTCTAATAAAAATAATATTTTTAGTGTAACATATGTTTTTTTAACTTTGAAGTTTAAAATTTAGTTTTAATTTTTTTTATTTAATATAGACCCAATTAAGTTGTCTGACAGTGTATGAATCGTGTGAACGGGACAGAGCGGGATGCACGGCAAGTAATATTCTGCCATTATCGTTTGCAAATAAAGTTCAATGTAAATTGTTTACACGTTCGGCTATTGTCGGAATTCGGTCTGCACTTTTCTGCGTAAACGAAGATTGTCGAAAGGACTTATTTTCGTGGTAAAACTGTACGTATTTATTACCTTGTGAGTTTTCAGTCCGTTCTTTTCTTTGAACAAACATTCTTTGTGGTTGTTCATTCTACAATGTCATCGTTATAAGTGCAATAAACATTTCAGTTTGATTGATTTGAACACGATTTTATTTCTTTAAAAAAAATGTCTAATTTTACTCTTATTCCAGGAGGACACCTACTATCTTTTTTAAGTAACTTGGAGACTGGACTATTACCACACGGACAATTAGATCCACCGCTGTGGTCGCAAAGAGGAACTGGGAAGGTAAGTGTTGGATAAGATCTAACTAATCAAATATGATTGCTTCTAAAGAAGTTAAGATAATAGCTCAACCAGAAACTGAAAAATAGTTTCATTGAAATATCAGCCTTAGAAATATCACGAAATATGACAGGCGTCGGGCACAGGTGTCGCCTGCTCGAAGCTATCAGGGTCGCGGCTGATCACTTGGTCGCGCTGCTGGTCGCCGAGACGTGCGACCACGCGAACCACCTTCACTGTTTAATGAAATCATAAAGAAGTCAGCTACACTGTTATACGTTAAACGCCAACATTTAACCAATGCTTCCGGCGTATATAGTATACAGACACTTTCGGCTGCGACTGCGGGCGTCTAGCCGTGGCTGGTATCTTCGGCGCGCAACCGCTTTTCAAATTGAATTAATAGCTAAAGCGTGCGCCACAAGTAGGAAGAATATCGGTCATTGACATGAGGTCACCCAAGACTAGATGCACAGAGATTTGTATGAAATCGTCGCACACTGACCACTTTACTAGACCCCTCCTATTAAGGTTAAAGTGTTTGGAATGGGTTCTTGATTACTTATGTTTCTTTAATAATGGAAGTCCACACTTTATTTATTTACAAGATTTTACAAGAACAAGCATGAATTTTGAACATAGGATACTACTGATAGGAAAACGAAGTATTAGAAATTAACCTCTAGAAGAAACTTTACGGAGAGGCATATAAATTTATAAACAACAGAAGTTAAAAATGCGCATGCATTCGAAGTCGGATATGGGTAGCGACTGCGCGGCGCCCGCTCGCTCTGCTCTGCGCAAGCGCCTTCTACAAGCGGCCGCGCGTACATTCCCTGAGCAAATTTAGCATCGGCCGGCGGGTTTGCTTGCCTAATTAAATTAATTACAGTGTAGGCAAGGTTCCTACAAGGTTTAATAATATGAGGGGTCTAGTAAAGTGGTCGGTGTCAATGACCGAAATTCTTCTAGCTCGTGGCTCGCGCTTTAGTCATTATACGATGTCGCCTATCGCGCGATCAGACCACCGTGCAGTGTGCCCGAGGTCTGTGTACGATTGCAGCACACTTCGAAGTACTAATTAATGTTCAATGTTGGTAGCTAGTTATACTATATTTTATAACTGTTTTTTTTTTTTTTTTTTTTTTTTTTTATTATAGATTAGTGGGCGGACGAGCAAGCGGTCCCACGTGGTGATAAGTGTTACCGCCGCCCATGGGCACCTGCAACACCAGGGGGTATGCGGGTGCGCCGCCGACCTTGCAAAATCCTATTCACAGCTCTCTTGAAGAACCCCATATCGTAGCTCAATGGAAAGACCTCTTGAGGCAGTTCGTTCCACAACCTACGGGTTCGCGGTATAAAATAATTTTTGGACCGAACGGTGCGCGACACCTCCGTATCGAGGAAATGCGGATGGACCGCACTTCTGTGACGGGAGGTGCGGTTGTAGAAACCCGAGGTGGGAATTATATTAAACAATTCTTCAGAGCATTCCCCATTGTACAGGCGGTAGAACACACAGAGAGACGCAACGTCTCTCCGAATGCTGAGGGATTCTAAACCGCCCGTGAGAGTGGGATCGTCGACAATACGAACAGCACGTCGTTGGATGGAGTCAAATGGGTCCAATTGGTATTTCGGTGCGCCGGCCCAGAGATGAGAGCAGTACTCCATATGGGGCCTCACCTGAGCTTTGTAAAGCATAAGGAGTTGCCCAGGTTTGAAGTACCGCTTCGCTCTGTTCAGCACACCGAGCTTTTTGGAGGCCATTTTGGCCTTATTTTCCAAATGACCCCTGAATTCGACTTTGCTGGAGATGTCGATACCAAGGATCCCGATACTCTCCAAGATCTTAAGAGGTATGCTCTGAAAGCGAGGTGCTACAACAAAAGGGGTTTTTTTAGCGGTGAATGCACAGACTTGCGTCTTACTGGGGTTGAAATCCACTAGGTTTAGAGAACCCCAAATCGAGACTAGATCTAAAGAGTCTTCGATTTCAGACACAAGCCTGGCGCGACTCTCTTCCACTTCGGCCCGAGGGATGTTGGCGCGGCCCTTGTACAAGGCGTCTCCAGTACTGTCATCTGTATAGCAACGTATGTCACCAATTTGCAACAGGTCGTTGATATGCAGAAGGAACAGAGTTGGAGACAGCACGGAGCCTTGCGGGACGCCAGCGTTAATAGACATGGTGTCGGAGCAGCTACCATCGATAACGACTCTGATGCTCCGTCCAGTCAGGAAACTGGCAACCCATTCGCATAATCCCTCGGGTATCCCGAAAGATGGTAACTTGGAAAGCAGCGATTTGTGCCATACCCGGTCAAAAGCTTTCGCAATGTCTAGGCCTACAGCCAGAGCCTCGCCTCTACTCTCAATGGCGTCAGCCCAGCGGTGTGTTAAATACGCTAAAAGATCACCAGCGGAGCGATTATGGCGAAATCCATATTGACGGTCGCTAATCAGCTGGTGATCCTCTAGGTACCCAAGGAGCTGTGTGTTTATGACACGCTCCATCACCTTGGAGAGGAGGGAGGTGATCGCTATTGGCCTGTAGTTGGCCGGGTCTGTGCGGTCACCCTTTTTAGGTAAAGGGTGAACATGAGCTACCTTCCATGTTGACGGGAAGCTTTTTGTAGAGTATGAGAGCCTAAAGAGTCGCGTAAGCACCGGGGACAACTCGGGAGCGCAAAATTTAAGCACCACTGCAGGAATACCATCAGGCCCACTCG
Source organism: Sesia apiformis (assembly GCA_914767545.1). Classification (NCBI taxonomy): domain Eukaryota; kingdom Metazoa; phylum Arthropoda; class Insecta; order Lepidoptera; family Sesiidae; genus Sesia; species Sesia apiformis. Next base: position 8,147,493 of record OU611968.1, read on the forward strand.
ATTTTCGGACATCAAGAGATGCTAGAGCTCGCCGGACTTCACGCTGTGTGAAACAGATTTCCGGCATGGAGCTTGTGCACCTTGAGATAGACTGTGGTGAGGCACCTCTATCGTCCAGTGTCGAGTTTGAGGCAAAGAGATAGCCCAAGAGATCGGCTTTCTCCTTCGCCCCATGGGCCAGTGACTCATCGAGTTTCCGCAGTGGAGGGAGTGACGACTGACAGAAGTTACCTTCAGCAGCCTTAGCGAGCGACCAGAAAGCCCGGCTTCCAGAAGGATAGCTAGCTAGTCGGTCGCCAATTCTGCGGATGTGCTCATTCTTTGCTCTGACAATGATCTTCTTACTGCACCTCGAGGTAGCGTTAAATTTCTTCCTCAAGTCGGAGGTATTCGGATCTTCGGACACCTGTGCTCTGGCCCAGGCCCTGTATGCGGCCCGTTTATTACGACGGGCCTCTCTGCAGGACTGATTGAACCATGGTCGGCTCCGTCCGCCTACCGGTATCGCGGTGCAAGGAATATAACATTCCATGCCCTGCAACACCACGTCGGTAACGGAGTCTGCACAGGTATCCGGATCTCCCGACGAGAAACAAAGCTGCCTCCAGGGATAAGAGGCGTAAAATTCGCGCAACCCATCCCAATCTGCTGACTTGTAGTGCCAGACTTTGCGCGTTCCCTGTGAATGGGTCTGCACGGATTGCTTGGCTGGCACAGCAGTTCGAATGATACAATGGTCGGATGATCCTAACGGGGCATCAACAACAACATTGTAGTCATTCGGCCGCGTAGTCAGCAGGAGGTCCAGTAAGGAGGGAGTATGGCTCTCGATATCAGGTATCCTCGTAGGTGAGGACACCAACTGCGAGAAACCATAGGCCAGTGCAAAGTTATAGGCTGCTCTCCCTGCGCGGTCGGTAGTTCGGGATCCCAACCACTCTTCGTGGTGAGCGTTGAAATCACCAAGGATCACCACTTCCGCGCAAGGGAACTGCTCGAGCACTCTGTCAGTCGTTTCTTGTAGACGCTCAAAAAATCGAGTCGTCTCCGTATCACCGCTGTGGGACCTGTAAAAGCAAGCGTAGACTTTAGTGGAACGTCCGTAGTCAATACGCGCCCAGAGAATCGACAGGTCCCCGTCTTCAAAATGGCTGAGGCGGCGGCAACAAACATCCTCCCGGACGTACATGCATACCCCGGCACGTCGCACAAAACAGTGCTCCAGTTTGTAACCGGGGTAATGAAGATATGATGTATCGGCCGGGCAGGAAATCTGTGTCTCCGTCAAGAAAAGTAAGGCCGGCTTTGCCGTCTCAAGGTGGTAGTGGACGGCGTCGATGTTACTATGCATCCCTCTAATGTTGCAAAAGTCCACTTTAAATGTGGAACTTACAGGATGGGCCGCTGAGTGCACATTATACATTTTCTTGTTCCTGGCCATTGTGAGTGTGAATAGGAAAAATAAGAAGAGGGGGGACGGAGAGAGAAATGGTCGCATGTGGATCAAAGGACAAAGCACGGGGCGGAGAAAAAATCAGGTCACAAAGGTTGTGTGACTTGCTGGCGCGGGGTACGGAAGGGCCCCCGGTCCCCCCCCGGGGGCAGCAGTCGGGTTCCACTCCGGTCTCCTCCGGCACAACTGCTACCCCAAGGGATTTTTCACGTGCGGCGGGGCAGCCTCCTGGGGTGGAGATTAAAGTAAGATCCCCGGGTTCGGGCCCCCAACAACCCGCGGGCGGTCAGCGGACAACCGTTTCACCGGGTCTCCCTGATCCCCGCGCCACCATGTCACGCCCATGCGCGTCTGTAATTCCCCGCAACCGCCGGTCCTCATTTCCACACGCAACAATCCCTCTCTCGGGACGGCTTCTTCCGCTCACCGCCGGAACACGATGCGGGCCTCGCGGCTTATAAGGCATCATTATGGCGGCGGACTCCGACGGAAGGGTGGTAGCAATGCCGACGGAGTAACCCTCCCACCGCAAAAAGGGAACGCCATTGCCTCGTCAGTTAACAGCAGGATGCACCACAAGCAGGTGAGGTTGGCTTAGGCTCCAAAGATGGTAGGTGAGCCTCTTACACCCCACTCTTACTTAGGTGTTTCGTTTTATTTCGTCTCTAGTCCTTGTATTTTACATTAATATACTCCATAGAGTACCATAGAGTAATTCATAACTTTAGATAACTTAAAAGTATTTTTTATTTTTAGGTGTTCGGTCGCGGCAAAGGTCGAAGACGTCCAATGCCGTCTCTCTGCGAGAGTGGGGAGACGGAAGAAGCGGAATGGGAGGAGGTTGCCGGAGACTACGTTTTCCGTATCGTTAACAACGCTATTGCTGATAGAGAAGGTATCCAGTAAAGGAACGGTTTTTAAATATAAAAAATACCAGAAAACCCAAGGAATACTAGGTTATAGTGACGATTTTCACATGTTTATATCGGAGATTCTTTCTTTCAAGGAAGTACCTTTGCACACTTGTGCGAGAGTATAAGATCTAGGTAATCTAGTCACATGAGATTGTTTTTAACAAAGCTTTTACCATAATTGTTTTATCGGTACAGATTTGTTCAATGAACAAACAATTGATCATTGATCACAATAAAACAAATATCACAAGACGAACAAAACAATAACTAAATAAATATGTGTGTTTAAACAAATGCTGTTTTATCTTTTAAAAACCTTTGCTTAGCAGGCAGGGGCATTAGTCTGGCATATATAAGTACATATAGTAATTAATCATTCGTTAATTCATCTGTGAATGATCATCATCCTTCACTCTATTATCATCCAGCTATTATCAAGACGATCACTATATTTCAATCATGCATTGACATACAGACAGGTAAACGGCTCACTTGATGTTAAGTACTTACCACTTGTAGCCCTCTGAGCACCGCAACCACAGGAGACTTCCAATCTTCTGCTGATTGATTGCATTAGTCCATTGTTAATGTTACATTCACTTCAGGAAGGAATACTCTTCCAGCGATGCGTCACTCGCTTCTGGAGCGCGCCGTGCACTCCCCACCGCGCACCCCGCGCCGTCCGCTCGCTTCCACTTCCACTGCATCTTCGGATTCCTCAACTCTGTCTGTGGATTGTCCACCTTCGGCTGGACTGAATGGACATCCGCCGGTTGTTGCTAGTGTGCAGCATCAGCCGGTTGAACAGGTAAGAAGATTACTCTTAGATTTAGGTTTCTGACTAAGAGTATAAAGCACTCTCTCGTATCTGACGTCATGAAACATCAGACTCTTTGAAGAATGTTATTAGAAAGAATAGAAAGTTTTTTTTGCGATTGTTATATGAGTAACGCTAAATTTAGTCAAAATGACAATACGTTGGGAGGAATTAGGATTTCGAAAAAGAATCGGAACAGATTCGAAATTGGGAATATAATAGGATGAAAGATTTCCCACATTCAGTTACAGAACTTTTCGATAAGATAGAATGGTATTTAATGGTATAGAATCGGAAGGAAAGAGTGCATTACAAATGCTTACAGACTGTATACTCTTAAGTGCATTTCAAGTAGGGTAACTTGGTCAGTCGGAACGCTGTGGCAACCGAGGTGTAGCACCGTTCTTCTCGTTCAGATTACTTACCTTTAGACAAATTGTCTTTATTTTAGGTATGCCCAGGTAAACTTTCTGTCTGTCCTCTCTTTTAACTAGATTACGAAAAAAGAATACATTGTTCTTCAGATCAATTAAGGGGCCTATTATCATGGGCCCAAATGTCAAAAAAAAAATTCATACTATTTTCCTGAATACTGAATGTGAACAACTGACCATTTAAATGTGTTCCAGTCTGCATCGATTGAACTAGTCTGCAGTACAATGCGTCGGCAGATAATATCACGTGCTTTCTATGGGTGGCTGGCGTATTGCAGACACTTATCCACCGTGAGAACTCACCTTAGCGGACTTGTCCATCCCAATATCGTGCCTAAAGGTTAGTGGAATCGTTTTATTGCTGGATTATCTCTAAATCGCTTTCTTGTTCTAATCTACGCTTTATTGCATTGCTCGCGAATACTTTTAGGTGCTCTCAATTTGGGCCTAAGATGCATTGATTACATGTCAAGGTTTATCTGTATAATTAAGCTGAAAAAAAAATGAGAATTTTGTGTTCATAGCTGTAAAGTTCATAAATCTTACTTTTACGAAGGAACCAGTGCTAACTATCAGTATTAATATAAAAAAGTTGTGAAAGGATTAATATGTCGCAAGTTACAAAGGCCTACAACATTACAGATGGCGCAGAATCTGGCCTAACAGAAGAAATATGGCGTTCCATGACAGACAAAAAAGGTGCAATTAACGATGAAGACGAAGTTTACCGGCTGGTTTACTTCGGAGGCGTTCAGCACGATATACGACGAGAAGTGTGGCCGTTTCTCCTCGGTTATTATGAGTAAGTGAATTATGGTAGAATTAAAATTAGGGAATTAAATAGAAGTTTTACAAATATACATAGTGACGTGGACAACCAAAACAAAAGGCGGTTGCGGTAAACAATTTGAACAAAAAATAAGGTCAATTAAAAGAAACGAAAATTAATTAAGGAATATATTGAAAAATGCAACACTACGAGTAAAATAATATAAAATGTAATAAAATAGATTTCCTCGCCCTCCGCACCCCTCCACGGACATGTACTAGAGAAACATGAGAATTATTTATTCTATATTATAAGCCGATATTATACTCGAAATGATATAGTATAAGCGGATAATAACATAATAAATAAAATTAGGAAGAGAAAAGATATTCTAAATTTTGAGTGCATTAAGTTCCTATAGCGGATGCCGACGTTGCATTAGCAATCGGAAACGACGCAAGCAAGTGTCTTCATACGAATAGAATGAATGCTACGTGACCTGCAACATATATTTATCCGTGCATTGTGATTGTATGATATTGGTACATTCCCTATTTACGAGTGCGACACACATTTACACACGTGATTACTCAAGAAATGCTATTCATGCCTTTAGTAATGTTTTCCTCTTCGTAGATTTTTTTATAATCACTATTGATGACAAAAACTGCAGGAAAATGATTGATACAGCGTAATAGTTCGTAAAAATAGTGATTTATCCTTGTTTACATTCTACAACTTATCAATCGTAGATTACGATCAAATAAATCAATGACACTCAATAAAAGTATTAACGATCAAATAAATAAAATCAATGATATACCTCTCGAAAAAAAAGTCTAATAGGTTGAATCACTTTATATTAAATAATCCATATACTTAGGAATGGAAACTTTTCTTTAGCAAAATTAAAATATTCTTAGCAAAAATTGTGTTTAAACAAAAGTTTTAACAACATTATCATTTTTTTTTAAATGTACTACCATTTTATTAAATTTTTTTGCAATGGTCTTATTATCCTTTCCATTAGAATGAAAGCGTTAAAGATTGTTAAGATCCATTTATATTACATATGTATATATTCTTGTTTTATAATACTCGTACATGCGTCACTTTATGATGTCGTAGATTCGGGTCATCAGCCGAAGAAAGAGCGGAACAAGACGTGGCGTGTCGTCGCCAGTACGAAACCACAATGTCCGAATGGCTTTGCGTTGAAGCGATAGTACGGCAGAGAGACCGTGAAGCTACTGCAGCTTCTATAGCAAGACTCAGTGAGGCATCAGGAAGACTGAAGCCCGCTGACAATACATCGCATAGCGAGGTACAATAACACACAAAAAATCTTTTAAAGACTAGACATATTATATACTTTTTTTATTTCTTTAATTCCTAATTTTTCTTTCTCCAGGTTTTCGAAGATGATTGTAGCGTCATATCAGACAATCCACCAATCGTTTCTCCAGAACCGAGTGAGAACGAAGTAAAGAAACCTGATAATATGAAACCGGTATTATCTCGAGCACCGAGCATAGACGAAGTAGAGAATATAGAAATGGACGAAGAGAAAGAGAGAGACGATACGAAAGTTAACGGAGAGACTGAGTCGGGTGATAATAGGGATATAGATATAGACAGTCTTAAAGACTTAGATAGTGGTGAAGAAGTACATATTAGAAGTACTGTAGAAAACCCAGACATGAGGAGAGAAAGTATAGCTGAAATAAAGAGGTTAGCTGAAGGTATAGTTCAGAAAGGGGACGGTCGTGGTCCGCTTTGTAGTGTTGATAGTGCCAATATGAACCTTAATGGTAATGACTTAAGGTCGTCGATAGAAGAGGTTCAGCCTAGCCCGCAACAGCAGTCTGCACAACACACGAGTGTTATTATTACAAATCCGTCTGTTGATTTGGCCGCCTCAGGGTCGCCTGCATCTAGTGGAACAACTGGTAAGGTTTCACTATTCATTACTATTTGTTACGTTTAAATAATGTTATCCGTGCCATATGATAGTAATTATGTGTAATAATACATCTACGTATTCATATAAAAAGAATCATCGTTGAGCCTAAACCGCTGAAGCTAGAAACATAAAATTTGCACAGTAGATAGGTTTTATGACATACATATTATAGTATTAGTAGATTACAAAAGAGGGATTTTTAGAAATTTTACTGGTGAAAAAGATTTTTCATGCAATGCTTTTATCTCAAGAACTATTAAGGTTAGAGACATGAAATTTAGCATAATATAGACTTCTCATTTAAAATAAACACGTGTATCGGCGTTTCCTTGATATTTGACTTGGAAGGGGCGTAAAAGGTTTTCGACCCGAAATCTATATCTCAGAAACTTGTTTAGAAATGACGGCAGAGCTGTAGCCTGAAATTACCCTTTTTATCCTGTATTTTTTGTCCCGCGGGAGTCCATTTTTAAACAAGGGCGAAAGCGTGGGCAAAAAGTTAGTGAGCTAATAATAATAAAAGAAGGAAACTGATATTTACTTCAATATCTTTCATGCAACTTGCTGAAAATAAGTCGTTCAGTATCGAGGTATTGTTTTAAATGAGGATTTTTTTTCATAACTTATTGTTTATTCTTAGTATATCTTTTATTATACGCGCAGTTATGCAAAACAAATATGTACACTAAATGTATACAATACCGGGCGCGCCCCGTCACTGCCCTGTAATGAAAACATGCGCTATAAACATTTCAGATAGAACAATGAAACTTTACATGTTTGTAAAGTACATGTTGTACATGTTTTGTTGTTACATGTTGCCTATGGTTTATTCCCTAAATTAATTTCATTTTTCGCTAGATTTTAGTTGACGTGTTTCTGGTTTTGCGTTATTTCCATGAAATGTTGTATTCCTGGATATTCCTCTAAACTATAGCTAACTAACTATTTTGTGACTATAGCGAATGTAAGTCCAGCCCGCAGCCCGTTGGGCGTAGTGCGTGAGGAGTCGCACTCTGCGGGCGCGTCATTTGACACTCTAGAGCCCGCCACCGACCGACAAGAGACACGCTCCAACTGCGTGTCGCCCGCTAGTTCTAATGGGGGAGTTTACTCTGTAAGTTATTGTAATTTAAGTATTCTTTAACTTCTTAGTCAGTTCCATTATTGAATTAGTCACGGTTAATTGGCATTGAATTTGATTTACTTGTTGCCAAAAGAGAATAAATGCATGAGAGATAACTTTGTGTCCATTTTATAGTCTAAATCGGATCTGAACGCGTATAATAACGGTATTTTTACCTTTATTCCTACTCGACGTTTCTGCACGGGTTACGTCAGCCGTGGTCACGAGTTGACGGAAGAGGCGGGTAGTCACACACATTTGACCACTACCCACCTTTTATCTTCACATTCGGAAAGGCTGCGACACAGACCCACTATACTAACAATGTCCGCGGACGTATTCTATGATAAATCGCGAGGTTTAAATTTTTTAGTCACTGGATTCCACGTCGACGACAGTTTATATCCATCTTCCGGATTGAATTTTTTATATTTCTTAATTTCAATCGCTTCACGTACAATCCTGGGATAATAGGTTCAGTGGAGAAGATTTTGGGAGTGTAGAGTTCTATCCAGTGATTAATTACAGCGTTGAGAATGTGTTCGGCTATTGCTGATTTACTAGTTTGTCGGTTTCTTAAAGCTGTGATGTATTCCTTGACCATTTTCGTAACTGTACGCTTAGTTGGATCTATATAGGAACTACCACAGTTCCAGTCTATCTTATAGACACCTGTCGTCTGGTAAGGTACAACATTCTTGGCTGCGCGTGGATTTTCCGCTAGTTTGGAGGACGGACTATATACAGTCACAATGGAGTATCTTCTCAATACTCTCACAACTTTGTCCGTCACTCCTTTCACTGGCATAAATGCTGGCAGTCTGTTAACCTCCTGAATATGTGATAATTCGTCTTTTATATGTTCAGGGTCACAGAGGTCAGCTCTGTTGTTTAATGTAGCAACTACGGATGGCAGGTGTCCAGGATGATGATGTGGGGAGGCATGCAGGTATCTGTCAGTGTGTGTTGACTTTCTATACGCGTTCAGACCCGATTTAGAATATAATGTGTGTACAGAAGTTTAAAAAGTTATATTGCTAACTTTGTGTCCCTCAAAAGGACTCTACTGTAGAACATTTTGATTTTTCTTAAGTTTTTCTTAACTACTGTCTCATAGTTTAAAAATAATTTGTGGAATATTTTTAGCAAAAAGCGAACTTTCTCATCAATCTGCTAAATTATATCTAAATATTTATTAACAGTCTTGTATCTCTTGAGAACGCGTAGGAATACGACTTATGAACCATATTATCACGAACATCAGGTTTCTCCATTCTTAGTGGGTTCTTAGTGGATACCAATTTTAGCGGAGATGTGAGAATTTTTGATATATGCAACCAGCCCTTACAGTATCTACTGCTGGACATCTTATGCGTGAGCCATAAAATGCCGTAACCACGCTAACCAAGCGGGTTGGTGAGTCCACTCTTTTAGAAGTGGTGTAGTTCCTCCTGGCTCGCGGTAGCAGCTTAGTTATCCCTTAGTCGCATTTCACGACATCCACGGGAAGAGAGAGAAGAGATTTGTTATATATGAGTAAACAATACTTTCATTTTACTTTTAGAACGAGTTGGTGGAACTTTTTGCTTTAAACCTGCATCGCATAGAAAAAGATGTGCAGAGATGCGACAGAAATTATCCGTTCTTTACCGATGAAAACCTCGACAAGCTGAGGAATATTATGTGCACGTAAGTCATCTTCGTATGGGCATTGCTTTTGGCTTGTTTTTAAACAGACAACAAAAATATACTAAACGAGCAGCAAATCCAGACTAACAAATCTAACTATTTATGACTGAAATAAATAATTTTACATTACTAAGTATAATAATGTTTATGTATTTAGTTATTTATTTAATTGCTATAAATATTAATCATTTAACTGCTTGCATTACCTTTATTTCTTCAATCACATCTCTGTCCTATGGTTGCCTGGAAGAGATCGCTTAATTCTTAATCCAATTCGACAGAATTAAGTATTGTCCAATAGTGTATTAAGTGTTTTTATACCGCGAACCCGTAGGTTGTGGAACGAACTGCCTCAAGAGGTCTTTCCATTGAGCTACGATATGGGGTTCTTCAAGAGAGCTGTGAATAGGATTTTGCAAGGTCGGCGGCGCACCCGCATACCCCCTGGTGTTGCAGGTGTCCATGGGCGGCGGTAACACTTACTACCAAGTGGGACCGCTTGCTCGTCCGCCCACTAATCAATAAAAAAAAAAAAAAAAAGTAGATGTATATTTTGTTTTTTTTTGTCTGAAGTTGTGTACCCAATAAACCAGTTACTCTTTACTGTCACCAGAGAATTTAAACCTAAGCCATTTAGATTTGCTGCCCATTCAGTATTTTCTGGTGCTCATTGATTTTTAGCCATATCATGCAAAAGAATAATTATTTTTGTCTTAAAGTCCAAAGAATCATATTTTATATTCGACACTTGTCTAGATACGTATGGGAGCACCTAGAGACCGGCTACATGCAAGGCATGTGCGATCTGGCGGCGCCGCTGCTGGTGACGATGCGCGAGGAGGCGGCCGCGCACGCACTGTTCACTCGACTCATGAATCGCGCCACTGACAACTTCCCTTCAGGGCAGGCAATGGACGCACACTTTGCTGACATGAGGTTGGTGGCATGGATGAAAAGTGTTTGCAATGACTGAGGGTAATACTGCTCTCCTTAGAAAAAAAAGCCTCAAATGCATTTTGATCTTCTGGTGGTGCCTCTCCAACTAGTGGATGTTGACAATCAGCTTAGAATATTTTGTCGTGTACCTCGCGAGGCGAAACAGTTCAGCGGCTCTCGAGTTGCCAGTCCACTCCCGCAGCCATAATTTTTTCCTGCGACCAATACTCTTCTTTCCGGCGATCTTGCCCATCATAATTAGTTGCATATTTCATGGCTTAGCACGTGTCTCAGATGCACAGCTTTTCTGCACTTGACGGTCTGCAAGAGTTCGCGTTTACGATTTACTCATCGCAGGACTTCCTCATTTGTGAAGGCATTCCTAACGATTTCAATGCCAGTTTTTATATCCATGGCACTTTCCCAATCTTCATTCAGCCAGGTGGTCAGATATTTATATTTGCGAACCCTCTCAAGTTTTTGACCTGCGACCGTTATAATGTATTTTGACAACATTCACGGGCGGTTTCGAACCCCTCAGCGTTTGGAGAGACGTTGCGTCTCTGTGTGTTCTACCGCCTGTACAATGGGGAATGCTCTAAAAAATTGTTCAATATAATTCCCACCTCGGGTTTCTACAACCTCACCTCCTGTCACAGAAGTACGGTCCATCCGCATTTCCTCGATACGGAGGTGTCGCCTACTATTTGGTCCAAAAGCTATTTTATACCACGAACCCATAGGCTGTGGAACGAACTGCCTCAAGAGGTCTTTCCATTATGCTACGATATGGGGTTCTTCAAGAAAGCTGTTAATAGCATTTTTCAAGGTCGACGGCGCACCCGCATACCCCCTGGAGTTGCAGGTGTCCATGGGCGGCGGTAACACTTACCATCACGTGGGACCGTTTGTCGTCCGTCCACTTCCAAATAAAAAGAAACATTCACGAAAACTTAAAAGTCATTCGAAAAAAAATCATTAATTTCAAGCTAGAAACTTTTAGTTTTGGATAATACACAACAGGACGACCCATCCTCGATATCCTGTCTGGTCTCTTACCATTGTCACGCACGATACCGTTCGGCTCTAGTAAAGCCGGTACGTTGACGGTGGCAAGAGAACGACGAACGATGTTTATAAAGTGTGGCATGGCGTGAGAAGCGGCCAGCACTCGAGAGGCAAGACAGTCCGTGGTGTCCTAACTGGTAGACATCCTTGCCACAGGAACATTTATGTTGGACACATACTTCGGCTCCCAGACGGAGGCTAATCGCCAGGCGAAGGGTATTGGTATCCAGGTAAGTCTTCAAGTTTGCTGAAGGAAGAACCTGAAGCCAATACCCAGACTCCTTTTGCGCGACTGCCTTCATTCTGGCCTTGGCAGCCCCAGAGCTGTGAAGCTGATCGTACTATGGATGGAGGACAGGAATGCTGGTAGGGCTACACTGTAGATTTTGCGTAAGCGTTAAGAATAATAACATTACTATTTTTATTGTCTAACATGTTGCTAAAGTTAAATGAAACTACTAAAACCCTCGTTCTCAAGGGTGCTACAATTATAGTCTATTTTCTACAAAATTAGTACTAAGCTTTCGTTCTTTGATTCTACTGTACGTGTTATGAGTAAATGTATTAAGATATTTTTAACTTGAGTTTATTTTCATTTAAACGTTACTAATAATTAATTTAGAAACCTGCATTGAAATCGCTAAGAATACCTTCACCAACATGAGACAAGTTGTAACCGAAATCTCAAGATCTCCTTGCGCAACCTTCTCCTCCAGTGTTAAATCTGGTCCATCCTTCTTATACGGAAGTGAGTCCTTGACAATGAACGTGGAGCTCAGTAAACGTAAAGAAGCGTACGAAACGTGGGTGTACAGACGTATACTGGCCATCAGTTGGACGCAGAAGGTCACCAATGAGGAAGTCCTGCAACGAGTAAATCGGAAACGCGAACTCTTGCCGACCAGTGCAGAAAAGTTGCTTATATGAGTCATCTGATAAAAAATGAAAGACTCGAACTCTTGCAACTGATGATGGGCTAGATTGGCGGAAAGAGGCCTGTTAGTCGCAGGAAAAAGTCATGGCTGCATAACATACGGGAGTGAACTGACATCACGATGCCTCCGAACTGTTTCGTCTCGCGAGAGACACGGCAAAATATTCGGAGCTGATTGCCAACCTCCACTAGTTGGAGAGGCACCGCAAGAAGAAAAATAATAGGACTGTGTGGTATAGTGTATTAAATCATAACACTACACCTACGATTGTAGTCAGTCATTGTTTTAGTATCCTTAATATTACAGAGTAAAATAAAGGAAAAATAGAATAAATATGCATAGAAAACAATAGTTGTGAGCTCAAGTGACGTAGAAGGATGTAAAATATCTTTTGTTTTCCTTCCTTCCGTTACAAGAAAATGGTACAAAAGGAAGGTTGGCCTCTCATAAAAGAGACAAAAATGCTGGCCTCTTGTAAAGGTTGCAGAGTCACAGAGCTTATAGTACAAGATCCCACCGCGTGATTTCTACGTCCATCTATTATTTAATCAAAATACAATTTTTATAGATAATTATTATTAGAGAAATACGGTTCTGCCGGGTTGCCTATCAAAATAGGCAGTACTTTTAATTAAAATTTAATTATTTTTTTCTTTCCGACAATTTCATTCACTTGTTTTGAAGATAAAATATAATCCATTTCAAAGAGAGATATGTAAAGAACTTAAAAAGTTCTTTACATACCTATTGACGCATGCGTAATAGTTTTAAAACGACGCGCGAATGGCTGGCAAACTGCGTCCTTGTCTGATAGACGGTGTGGTGCGCTAACTCTCTCTCGCTCTTATGTATCTTTAACATTTGGCAACCCCTATTTGCGGGCGCTTTTACATAAGCAACCGTATGCCACCGTGTAGAGTTAAAAATTAGCTTTAATATTATGTATAATTTATTAAGATACGTTATAAACGTATAAATTTAACGAATTTATACCTGTTTACACCTGGCTGATAAGGGGTTGCGGCCAAGTGAGAAAAGGCAACCCAAACTTTTTAAGTTCTTTATTTATCTCTCTTTGAAATGGATTATATTTTATCTTCAAAACAAGTGAACGAAATTGTTCGAAAAAAAAATTAATTAAATTTTAATTAAAAGTACTTGCGGACATATTTTGATAGGCAACCCGGCAGAACCGTATTTCTCTATTAATAATTATCTATAAAAATTGTATTTTGATTAAATAACAGATGGGCGTAGAAATCAAGCGGTGGGATCTTGGACTATTAGAATATCAACAATTAATATATTTTTTGTCCATAGATCTCTAATTCAAATCCTGGACTGTGAGCTGTACGAATTGATGCACGCTCACGGTGACTACACACACTTTTACTTCTGCTATCGCTGGTTCTTACTTGACTTCAAACGGGAACTACTTTATCAGGATGTAAGTCTATCAATATGAACATACAAAAAATGTGTCTTGGTCATTTCTGTAAATTCCCATTTGTTGTTCCTTGACATAAGTTCAATTTGCCAAACCCGTAGTTCATTTTTAAATACAGTGTGTGCTCTTCATTTGTGAAGTGGCTTCAATGGTTTTGGGATTTGTTTGAAATGTTTCATGTTTGATCTATACAGGCGACCCGTAGACCTACAATAAAACTGTACAATAATGTTTATTATTATTTTAAACGCAATAAAATTAACGGCCCATGTTCGTCGATGTTTTCGAGTGAGCAATATGTTTGACAAAGATTTGGCTGCCACTGTCACATTACTATTTGTGACCAAACGTAAAAGGCAGAAGCGTCGCTGGTCTAAAAGTTGGTACAAAAAAGGAGAACATATATTCCAGAAAACCTTCTCAAAGTCCTAGCGTTACGAGCTGAGGTGTTAAAAAATTGTTTGAGAATGATTATTGTAAAATTGCAATATTGCACAATATCAGTCCTAAACAATGCAATTAAAAATTACGTGAAACACATGTAATTAGGTACCTACTTAATTTTGAATTAACCTGATATAAACGATGAAATACATTGCGCGATCGGTAAAGTTGCAAAATATAATTGATCGTCTAAAGCAGGGGTGGCCAACTTGTTTAGAACAGTGTTCTACTTTATTTAAATCTGACCTCTTACGATCGACTTAATTGTGGTTTACTGTGATAAATAAAACAACAATTAGATAGCTTTTTATGAATGATCAATAATATGATAGTAAAATTAATATCGATAGATAACAAAAAAAAAAGAATAAGAAGTTTGTGCTTTCATTTCTTCTGTCAAATTAACAAAATCAGGAGTATAATTTGATAATGTCAAACTTAACAAAAATTTTAATTTCGTTTCGTGATCGACCGGTTTGTCTTTAGCGATCGACTGGTTGGTCTAAATTGTAGGCGGTCTCTAATGGTTCCTACGTCGTGTAGGTGTTTGCAGCATGGGAGTTAATTTGGTCCGCGCGACGGGTATCATCTGAACACATGGTACTGTTCCTAGCTCTGGCTCTCCTCGAGACATATCGGGACGTCATATTAGCTAATACCATGGACTTTACAGACATCATCAAGTTTTTTAACGGTAAGTTACTAGCAACTTATAATCAAATGATTTTATTAAATTTATTATAGATATTATATTCACTAAATTCGTTAGTTAACTAATGTACACTCGACAACAGGTCAGGTCATACCCACCGGTATCGTAATGAATGAGCGAGTAAAAAGGATTATGGTCCGGTTATCATAGGAAGACCGCTGACAGTTCCGTATTTATTTCACTTTATGGAAATTACGTTTCTTTGTTAAGTGACAACATAACACAATAAAGTAGGAAAAAATATTTGTAAAGGACTATAGAGTTGAAAAAATATTTTAACTACATGTTAAAGATGAATGTCAGCTGTCAGAGCTCTTCCTATAATAACCGAATCAATTCAATTGTTTGAGTACATAGCGTTGTTGCTGACTGTACACGATTAAATAAAGAATACCTTCTCCCTTTTAATACCGAACTTTAATCATTAAAACTAATGATTTTTGTACTACAACTTATTTCTGAACTTGATACTTTCCGCAAAACAGTATTTTTTTTAATGAAGTCTCTGGCTTTGTTGCAGCTGTGTATAATGGAGTATGCGGCGCGTTCTAGCGTATAGTGAGACTACTCGCTATACGGCGTTAATGTTCATAGTGGCGTATGATGAGTAGTCTCACAATACGCTACGATGAACGTTAACACTATTATCTACAGCTGCTTATGAAATCGCTACTATTAGATAACTATATGTATGTATATCGATGCGAGTGTACGTAAGCTGCCCCAGTGAATGGATTGTTCGTAAAAAAATGTATGACTAAAGTTGTTAGTTTTCACTAAAGAACTTCGGAGACTTTTTGGACGAGAAGTAAAGTTGAGTTATTGTTTGATTATTGTAAAAATTGTGTATTGTGGGATTTGTGGTCTAATAATGATGGTTTATTAAACTTTAAAGTATATTTTTGATAATTCAATAAAAGCATGAGACTTCATTTTTTGTATTCTTCCAAGGAGTCCAGCTCTGTCCTCAGTAAACCTATCATTTTACCGAGCGACTCCTACTTCCACGGGACTGGACAATGACGTGATAGAAACAATTTTTTTTATTATTTGCTATTTGTGTGGACCAATGGCTATGCCAGTGTCCAAATAATATACATAAAAAAAGACCATCGGCGTTAAAGAGTGCAGGTATTTATTATTTATTTTCTTTATTCAAACGTGCTCATATTTCTTAGTACAATATTTTGCTTAAAATGTATATTAGTAAGACAACAAATATATACACAATATTAACACAACACAAACTGGAAACACACAACACTATACAGAATGGAAGCCCTCCGCCTAGCAGGTTCACCGGTCTCACAGGACGTGTAGTGCAATGAACCTGACAAGCAGGGTGGAGTCCATTCTGTCACCCATCATCTTCAGTATTCTACTGTATATATAACTCAGTATATTTTATTATATTATAGTAATACATTAAGTAGATATATTTTCGCTCTTCATTATATAAGTGTTCATGTACTACGCATTTGACCATTACCATTACTGTCCATGGCCTGTCTTCAGGAAACGTAACGTCAGACGTCCTCTAGTCAAGCACACGTATTATAAAGTAAAATAAAAAAAATAGTTTATTTAAATGAACGAGTGAGTCACATTACGCTCCGTTCAAGTTCCATTAAAATTAATTAGAGGAAGTCTTGTTGTGAAATAATCTTAAGCGTAGGGACGTGTCATGCATGACAATTGTTTAGAAGATCGTTTACTGAATAGGCACAATTCTATTATAATAATTACTACCTATACATACTTAAAACCTTAAAACAATGTTTAGTTTAGTCATTTGTAAAGTTAGTTTCTAGTAGAACTGCTGATTGAAAATGATATTGTTTCTAGCATCAATTTTCCTTAATGTTTAGTCTTTTGAAATGTAAACCAGTAAATGCCTATGATACATGATACTTGTCCTTATCGCGGTGAACCCTGTCACTGATTTTAGAAGTTCTGGGCTTTTTACTCTATCGACGTCAGCCTGTAACGTCCCACTTTAGGGCACAGGTCACTGGGTTTCGGGTTTCCTTGCGGGCCTAGTGCAAATTAATGGATACACATGATCCAGATTTTTTTTTTTAATTCTCGAGCATGTGGGTTTCTTTACAATGTTTTCCTTCACCGCCGAGATCGTGATAATTTAAAAAAATCGTACTTACAATCTTTTAAATCTAGCTTGATTGGAATGACAGCTGTCAAAGTGCCTCGAATAATATTAATCTATAAAAAGAATTAAATTATAAAACCTACAATCTATTGTAGGGGGAGAGTGCACCCTGCATTCCCACAGTAGCTGGGCGCATCCGACTGGCCACGTTAGCCTTCTGTATTAGTACTGCATTGCCTAAAGTACATGTTTCGGTAGTGAGTAAGATATGCCAGAGCGAGCCTACTCCCATTCCATCTTATCTTATCCCCATTTTCCCAACCCTTTCTCCTAATCCATACCTTAATCTGCAAAGGAAGGCAGCGCATCCGGGGTCATGCCCACCTTTGTCATTCTGGACGGATGTTGGCATGTATCGCGGATGTATATGGACAACAGTATCCACCTACCATCAGACGCACTGTATGCTCGTCTGCCGCCTTTTTTCTATAAAAAAAACCTAAACATCACCGAAGGTTTTTGCCATGGTTACACGCACATATTCTTCATGTGCAGTGCATAACACTCAGTCGATAAATAATCACATTACCTGGATGATCGTCACTGTCCCCGCACTGTTCGAGGCACTTTAGACAGCTCTCAATCTAATCAAGCTAGATTTAAAAGACTAAGTAGAATGTCAGCGGTGTGAGCCGAGGATTTGAACTTACGACTTCACAAATGGGAATTGAGAGCCGTGTTATTACCGTAACCACCGTGATCAGCCGTTTATCGTCCACTACTGGACATGGATCTCCTCATCATGTTGTCTTGTGCATTGAAGAGTATTATTAGTATGGCTTTAAAACCCCTCCTCAGGAGAAACTCTCCCTCTCCCTGAGGAACTCCTCGGGGCTTGTAGTAGCGGCTTTGTTATCCTTTAGTGGCTTCTTAGGATTCACAGCACACTCTTATTACACTATCTATACTAATATAATAAAGAGAGAGTGCGAATTTTGTGAGTTTGTGTGTATGTGGAGGGTAATCTCCGGAACCACTGCACCTATTTGAAAAATTCTTTCATCATTTGAAAAGTAAATTATTCCAGATGGACATAGGCTATATATTATATATAAAAAAAAACTCTTATAAACCGAAGCGAAGTGACCCAGTGTTGCAGTGTTGTAATAAAGTTCAAACAGTATTTATAGCAGTAAATTGTATTGTTTCGCAGAAATGGCGGAACGTCACGATGCAGCTGCAGTACTATCTCTAGCGAGAGATCTCGTATTACAAGTTCAAACTCTAATAGAGAACAAATAAACACATGTACCAATAATGAATGGCAAATACAATGATCAATATAGCATGTCAGTAAACAATTATAGACGATCATCGAATGACTAGTGACTAACGTATGATGCTTCGAGTTTATAAGTACATGTCAATATAAATGCCGTTATAAATCTTTAGCAAATTATCTTCTGTACCTTATGGTTTCTTGGAAATGAATCATATATGAATACTGTACGGTGTGGTGCTTCATTAAAATATCAATAAATCAAAACAAAGAACACAAACACATACATAACACGATATATTTTACGAACTATAGAAATGAAAACTATTGCCAAGAACTAAAAATTGTTAATGGAATGTTAAAAAGTATAGAAAAATTAATAGGTGTTTTCACATTATTTATATCTATTATAGTAGAAGAAATTATCCATTATTTTGGTACTAATGTAGTTCTAGTTCTAATAGATGAAATTATTATCCTAAATGTAATTTGATTTACTAAATTAGAAAAAAATATCGACTTAAAGATATATGTTCACTGTTAAATCTATATATGCACCTTTACATATAAGATCTGTATCAGTAAAAATTCTTTTACTAGTCAGAGAAAGATGATTGAGATTCCCGTTTCATTTCATTGTGATTCATATGTAGAGATGAGACATTTATGAGCATCTTCATATAACATGAATTTCCAACATCCAGAGGGATAAATGTTAACAACCTAAAATTGTTGGAAAGATACGAAAATCAACTATAATAGGTAGATACTACAAAAATGTTACTAAAAATCAACTTGAATGATGCCAAACCACGAAATATATATTTGCAACTCGCACAATATACCTACACGCTGAAATTTTTATTGTCTTAGAGCCGTGACGTAATTACTCTACTATCAATACGTGAGGTCAAGAAAAATATACAAGTAAAAGATAAAGTTGGATAATAAAATACTTACTTTCGAGGGAACTAGAACACGTAGTAGCTACCGGCCAATCTACCGGCACATGAGTAAATAACTACATGAGTAATAAGTACATGAGTAATAAGTAATTAGTAATAATAATACATGAGTAATAAGCGGTAGCACATGAGTAAATATCCGTACAGAGCGCAAGCTTCATACAAACCCGGTGTGATAGGCACACTACTACATAGAGCAGCTATGTGTGCGTGACCGCTCACCGACAGCACAGTGTACGCTACAGTGGATTCTTAGATTGTGGCGACAGGTTCAGGTACGTGCCATCGGGGGACAAACCGGTCAAATGAGGGGAGAGACATCATGAGTCTCGCACACACTGTACGTTCATTTATTTACTTTCTGAGTTTATGTTGAATTATTTTAGTTATTACTAAGAAAATGTATCGAACAACACAAATATAAAAAAATTTAGTTATACTTGATAAGATCTGAACAACAACATCTTCGTACGAACCAAAGCGCTGCTCAGCAAGTGCGTGACCCATCGATGCAAACAAGTGGTAGTCGGAAGGAGCCCAGTCTGGTGAGTAAGCCGCATGGAGTAGCACTTCCCAGCTGAGTGTTTCCAACGTGCCGCGAACGAGTTTTGCCGTATGTGATGGAGCATTGTCATGGAGAAAAATGACCTTGTGTTGCCTTTTTCGATATTCTGGTCGTTTTTCGAGTAGCGAACGGTTCAAATCAATCAATTGTTGTTGGTAGCGTTTGGTATTAACCGTTTCACCAGGCTTTAATAACTCATAATAAATCACACCCTTCTTGTCCCACCAAACACAGAGCATCGTCTTCCTGCCAAAGCGATTCGGTCTTGCGGTCGATGTGGATGGTGCGCCTGGGTCTACCCATGATTTTTTTCGCTTGGGATTCTCAAAATATATCCACTTTTCATCCCCAGTAACGATACGATGCAAGAACGACTTTCTTTGTATCGTTCGAGCAAAATTTCACATGTGTTTTTGCGCCTCTCCATTTGCCTCTCGTTCAACTCATGTGGTACCCATCTGCCGACCTTCTGAATCTTTCCCATCTCTCGTAGGCGATTGGAAACAGCTTGTTGACTAACGTTCAATTGCTCTGCGAGTTGTTTTTGTGTTTGTGAATCGTCTTCGTCCAATAAATACTTCACAATAAATCCAATACTTCACATTGCATTGGTGCGCCTTCTGTTGTCTCAAATCCGCATTTCATACTTGTACATCAAGGCAATTTACGGTTTGGATATCTTATAATTGCTTTGGAAAAATTTCTAAAAGTTGCAACTTTTTTCTAACAAAAATCCATTAATATTTTGATCTTATTGTGCAAATTGTTGATATTGGTAATGATTTTTAAAAAAGACTACAGGTTTGTAGTTTTGAGATGCCATGCGAGTGTTTCCCGATTAAATATTTAACGAAACTTTATATTACACTAAGAATATAATATCACACCATTAAAAATACTAGTAAACATTTGAACAACAAACATTTTAAGAAAATTAATAAATTGATTAATTTAAAATAACTTGTCATTTTATTGTAAATGTTATATTGGATTGATTAATAAAACTTAGAAGTCATAACATTTATTAGTATTTTTGCATGTAATATAAGCTACCTATACCAAAGTTGGTATCAATGTTGGGCGCCTCAAAGGAGCTGTCGCTCTGTACGGATATTAACTCATGTCCTGCCATGTCGCGACCGGAGGAGGTTGATATAATGTGTCGCCTAGTAACTCACTACGTTTTTCATTTAGTACCTACTCTTTAATTTTGGTAGATTTTGACACTATTCATACTTAATAAAATAAAGGAGTCGGAGTTCTAAAGAAATAAAATTTCAGCTTGTACACATACTTATGTCATAATCAGTAGTGAAAGAAGGGATACAAATGACAAAACTATAGCTGTTAAATCAGAGCTATTATTATATCTAAATTTGAACAGTCGTCATATCTTCACGGTGATAGTAAAAGAGCTAAATTACGAACTTAATATCAGTGTATTTATCCAATAAAGTCTATTTCTACAAAATATAAAAATAGCTTTTCTATATTTGTATAAAGTTCCTTAAATTTTTTAATGCAGATAACATAACGTTTTTACATAACGTAATAAATAGCACATCATTTACTAATTTATAAAAAAGGTGCATTATTATAGTTTCAGAAACATTTAATTTAGGTACTGGGATTTTTATAAACATACCTACAGTCGGAAAAAGATACATTTGTCGTAAATGTTTTAATAATGATTAATTGAGGGAGTGGGAGGAATTTAGTGGGTGAATGCGAGTGCGTTACACGAGCTACATTAAACCATCGTATTTAGTAGGTGAATGCGAGTGCGTTACACGAGCTACATTAAACCATTGTATTTAGTAGGTGAATGCGACTGCGTTACACGAGCTACATTAAACCATCGTATTTAGTACGTGAATGCGAGTGCGTTACACGAGCTACATTAAACCATCGTATTTAGTACGTGAATGCGAGTGCGTTACACGAGCTACATTAAACCATCGTATTTAGTACGTGAATGCGAGTGCGTTACACGAGCTACATTAAACCATCGTATTTAATTTGATAATGTGTATAATTTATAGCAAACGAAATAGAAAAATGTTTTCTGCAAGATACATTTAAAATGGCAAGAAGAAACGATGTTCAATGTCGACTTATAACTACAGTATCCTCAACGGCTGAAGTACAATTTTAAACTTAGAGCTTAATTTAAAAAAATCATTGTCATCATTTTCAGCTTAATTCCAACTATTGCTGAGTTTAAGTCTAGCTGGAAAGATTAAATGATTTTAAGATTTAAATAATTGGTAGCGATTTAAATGATTCGAAGAAAATGTTATCTCAAAAGCAAGTTCAATAGTTAAATAAAACAAAATCAATTAAAGTATCTCTTTCTTACGTGTTCGACGCTTGTACTAAAGTAGAGGAATAATTAAGAAACATTTATAAGATTAAATAAATATATTACAGTTTAGACAAAATATAACGGTTAATATGTGTGTAGGTACTCGTACTCGTAATCCTTGTACTATACGAGTAGTGTCGCTATTCTTCATATCATGATATCTTCCCCCCGTGCCTTGTCCTTGTCATCACAAATCTACAAGATTTTTATCCTATTCTATATGAAACAGTTATTTTTAGTGACCAAAAATTTAGTAAGTCCCGGCCAAGCTGCCGCCACGTGAGTAAATATCAGTTATTTATTTACTCATGAGCGCTACCGCTGAGCGCCGCTAGTCTGCTGTAGGTGATTAGCATATTTATTGTTAATTACGCTTGTTGTACAATACAATACGCTTGTTCAATGGGTTTTTGGTAAGTTTTTTAATTTTATTTTAATTTTTGAAGCGTTATTAATATATAGTATTGAAATACTATAAATAATAAAACTTTTCCTATTTGTCTTATTTCTTTATCTTAAATTTGGAATTTATGATTCACATCGTTATTTCTTTTGTACATATTCAATGTCAGTATCTTTTAATATTTTTATTCATAAAAGGTTAAATAAAAAATATCTATATCCTCTTAACACCAAATAAACTTCTTTCGCGAAAACTAACAACTATTGTTTTACGAATTATTAAAATTCTACGTTATTTTCACACAAAAATAAAAACATATTTATGTTACCTAAACACGTAATCCACCTTGCTAAGACGAAAACATACGCAACGTTGTCAAATCGTAGAGAAGGAAAAATTGCAAGCGGACGATGCATTAGATACACGAAGACAAAGAATATAAAATCGGGACGAATAAAAAAAAATCTTTTTCTGGTGGAGAAAAATTAAATTGAGGAAGAAGTCGTAAAACAAAAGTGACGACAAGGGTTTAAGGTTAAGAGGGTGTAGGTATAGACCCTAGGTTTAGGTAGGGAAGAGTCCTGTGTGCACTTGTTTACGCCAAAAGTAACATTATACAGTTTAAGTGCATAATATAGATGTTTACGTTTAGAGCTTCCTAATATGGTTTTCTGGAATACCTATAATGCTATTATATTAAGTTCCTACAATTTGCGTCGTTTAATAAGTAGAAAACTAAAATATATATTTTTTTTAAAGGTTTATTATTTTTATACAGAAAGTTGAGGATACATTTTATTTGAGTAAAATTTCGTTGGAAGTGAATTTTAATATTTAGTAACATATACGTTTTTGTCTGTTTAAATTCTATTAGGTATGTAGGTATCTATTGTTTGTCCTAAACAGATACGAATGAAAAATTCTGCTAAAGGTAAAGAAGTTGATATATCTAGACATTCATTTTGACCAAGCTTTGTGACCATCGATACTGGTATGATATTCTCATATCGATGATTGTGACCAAAACTTATACTCTATCCGCATTAAGAAAAAAGTGACGTTATCCGACCTATGTAGCTTATTACTGTGTTAATTGGTCAATCGAGGAACGCTTCCTCTCGTAATTGGCCAATAGGTGAAATCACGCGACATCATGACATCACTTTTTTCGTAACTTGAATAGAGATTAGTTGGTTAAAAGAGATTAGAGACTAGAATATCAGTAGGTATTATATCGTCTATGCATTTTCGAGTTTCGTATCTCAAATGTGTCAGACAGACAACGCAGGAAAAATATTTTACATTAATAAAATCAATTAAAATAAAAATACCAAATATATGTATAATTTATAGTTAGGTATAGTTAATTAATTAATTGAGTGTAGCTGCTATATTCTGATATTGTCTTTATTGTAGAGTTCTATGTATACCCTTTGCAATTAATGCTTATAGGTGTTGCGAATGTCAAGATAGATTACCTATATGTCCGTCAAAACTGAATATTTGTGATTTCTAATACGCTTATATTAAATCATAAAAAAAAAAACATTTAAAATACAGGCCTAAGTCCATTTTAAGCGAAGCTTTACTTCAGAACTGTGTTATAAACACGTAATGTGGTGTCAAATATATTTAAAAACAAAACAATAAATTAGTGTTTTAAACTAAATGTTTGTACGATTATATGTCATGACCATTTTTAATTCGGCTCGAGTAATAGAAGTATTTACGGATGTGTTTTTATGTACAGGCATAATATTATTAGTGTTAAATAAAATCTATTTTGTTGTCATGTTTTTGTATAATTACATCATTCCTAATATAAATGGATTAGTATAAGTAGGATTGACAATGCCCAATAAATAAATATATTAGGGTATTTGGCGCACTCACGAACAACAGAACTGTTTGCACTAAAGCCTTAGTATCAAATTTTATAATAAAGCTTATAATAACATAATATATGGAGCTGCATGTATCATTTTATAAATCATCATAAAACGGTAATAAAGTGTTACAAGCTGCTACATGTTTATTAACTATTATAATGAGTTTTATTTCTCAATTACATATATGCACAATAGTGTTTGAGGGAGGGGCACAACTTGGCATTGTCATTTAATGTTTCATCTCAGTAGGTTCATTGTTCGCATACACCGTATGTTAGCCATAGAAACATCTATTTGATCCTATCTCTATCGCAGTGCTTGAGACTACAGCTATGGATACGTTGTTAAGATGTAAAGTTTATTGACTATCTCTGTCGGTCATACAACAAATTAAATTTAAGTGTTGTTTAAAATCTCTTGTCCGTTCTAACAATTGGAATTTAAAAGTAGTTAGATAGTGTCAAAAAATTTTAAGCAATGTCTACATTTATACAGCGATTTTGAGAGTTTTTGTTTTTAAATGACTCCCATAAAGTTGAAAAGCTCGCGCCGCACACCGCGCGCCGCATGCCGCACGGCTTATCTAAGAAATCGAACACAAATAATATTTATTGGACAGTTTTAATATAGCATGGATAATATGTGACATTATCTGGGAAAATGGAAAATGGGAATCTGGGATTTATTGAGACTATCGAAAACATAAAATTTTATATATTTTTTATTGCTTAATTTTATAAAATCAGACGTTAGAACATTCAAATTGAATCTTGAATCCTATGAAATTTTAAGTCAAACTAAAAAGTCCATTTCTATTATAATTTCTATCATATTATAAGTTAGGTCCCTTTACTCAAATAATGCGCACAAGACAGAATATTAAATCGATATTAATATTTATCGATCTACCTACATACACTCTAGGTACTCTGGTCACATTATGAAAAAAGTGACGTCATCCGTCTTATTTACTATTGTAACACAACGTTATTGGTCTCGTAATTGACCAATAGGTAAAATCACGTGACTGATAGTGATGCCTTCACTTTTTTCTTAACTTGAACTGAGTATACATATAGTTTGTTTTATTGTTTTATATCAATGATATCAGTTTGAGATTTGTTACATAAGTCCGGCTTTTGGGCTTCCATAAAAGCAGCGTTTCAAAATGATACATGCAGCTGCATGTATCATTTCTGTAATAGATATGAGCCTTTTTAAAAAGAAATCAATCGCCTTGATTTTTTTTAATTTTTGATTTTTTTGCCTTGATCAATAGGAAATGAAAGAGAAAAATGTCTTACGCCCAAAGTGTTAGTAAATAAATTTATATACAGATGTGACAAAATTAGTGTATAACCTTTTTAGATGCGGATACAGTGAATACATTTTGCGGACACATTTTGTTATTATTATCTTTATGCATATTTCTTTAACTAAGCAATCTAAAAATATCGATTCATGTTATAAATATGTAAATTGCCAATTTTATAAATAGGTTATATTTAATGAAGATGGCCGCAAGAGAATTGGCCAAAGTTTTTGTGCGAAAACCAGACAAAGATTACAAAAGTTTTTGTGTACTGCCAGCTGTACCATTTTTAAATTCACATGCCCTTTTTTTTATGTCTGAATCCATGCGTTCCTATATCGCAGGCTATATTGAAGTAGGTATTTCCCGTAATATAATGACTCGTTGATGTTGAGTTACTTCACATGGGGAGTCTAAATTATTTTTCCACGACGATACAACGGATCTTCAATTATTTACTAATGTAAAACCAAATCTCGACGGATTAAACACAAGTTTTGTTACAACTATTATTAGGCACTAGTTTAATTTGTGCGTATACCTCAATGCAGTCTGCATTAGATTATAGCTCGATAGCGATGTTACATATTAATGATGTATATTAATCAAGTAACAATTATTTTTGTGAAAATCATGTCATTAAAAATGTTTCCATTTGACGTGTTGTTTCCTTTGCGTCCTAGATAAGGTGAAGTCCCTTTATAATAGTGTTTACTATTGTATTATCTATAGTACATAGGTCCTAGTTGTTGTACGTGGCTTCATTCGCGTGGATTTAATGGTAATTCCGTACGAAACTTAGTACTCTGTATTTTAGTCCCCTGATACAATTTTTGAAAACTGCATAATACTTGTTTAATTATTTGTATTTTAACGTATTTGTAACAAATTTCATGTCAATAACATCCAGTTTCACCCCTATAAGGGTAAAATTTCTACAAATCCCCTCCTAGTCGTAATAGGAAGCTAATGTCCTAATTTCGTGTTTCTAGTTTCAGCGGTTTTGGCTTGGCGCTGATGAGTCAGTCAGTTCAGGATATTTTTGAATAGATAAATGTAAACAATAAGTATGCGTAATATATGTCATCAATATAGTTGGTTTCATTTACACCCATTTCCTGGTGTTAGGTTAACTTCATATAAAGCGCGCACTACGAGCAGGTAGAATTTCGGACATTGACATGAGATCAGCCAAGACTGGCCGGAAAAGAGATTTGTAGAAATCGATCTCTTTACTAGACCCCTCATATTATTGAACCTTAATATGAGGGGTCGAGTAAAGTGGTCGATGATCAACAATTTCTTAAAAGTCTCTGCTCGTGGCGCGCGCTTTATTACTTTACTTCATTCACTGGTGTTAGGTTAGATTTTGTCACGGTTTAAAAAAAACCCTAATTTTTATTAGGAATAATTTGATTTATTATGTAAATGAAGCTAATTGTTTAAGTTTTGTTAAAAATTCTTTCCTTTTTATCGAATTCAATCTATTTAAGTCAATAATATTTAATCATACCATACCATCAGTCTGTGTGACAAACACAGTGATGTACCTCTACCGACGACCGCCAACACACACGGTCATCAGCTCTTTCATTCAGTCACTACTGGTGACTTTCTTCAAGTTGCCAGTCCACTTGGGCGGAGGGCATCCGACGCCACGATTCCCGGCACGTGGTCTCCATAGTTTTCCCGAATTAAAATCATAGGCGGATGAAATTCCCTGGCCCCAAGTAGGTATATAATAATATTTTCTTAGGTTTTCGCGATTACTATACATAGCAATTAAACAACTTTGAACGGTTTAAATCGCGTATATTTGACATTATTTATATCCCGACGTTTCGAACACTTTGCGATGGACGTGGTCACGGGGTGACTAATTGATTTTATTTGTCACTTAAGTTATTAAGAAATTATTTGGACTACCGTCTGAATTTTTTTTGAACTACCGTCTGGATAATGTCAAATATACGCGATTTAAACCGTTCAAAGTTGTTTAATTGTTAGGTATATAATAAAATAAAATCTTAAGTCATAGTGTAGGAAAGCCTTATTTCGCGGTAATAATTGTGAATAGAGCTAAGCGTGACCTTTGTCTAATCGTCAATGAACTTTGAATCGGAAGAATGATCACCGCAGGGAAATACCGAAGTCGATCAATCACTCTTTATGGTGCCTCGTGTGTTTTACATATGTTTGATTCCAAACGATCAAAGTACAAGTTAGCGTGATTTAATGTTTGCCTGATTATCTTGAGTGTATCGGTACCGTACCATCAAACATTCGCAAAAAGAAGACCGATGGCGAAATCTCTCTTCCAGTCGAAAGGTTTTTCTGCTTATTTCCTTAATACTTACATCTAAAGGAATTTACTTCTTAACGTTACTTTAGAAAAAACATGTTTAAACAAAAGTTGTAAAGCTTTATGAGCCATATCCAATAACAAATAGTTTGTATGTGTATATTCCCGTGGATTCCCGTCGATTTTTTGGGATTTTTGAAAAGTTTACACCATCCTAATTTTGGTACTACTGAACCCATTTCACCCATCTTCGAACTTAACCGAGATATATTTGACAGAAAAAGAATTTGGTTCTATGTATTGGTTAAGTTCGAAGCCACATCAGTTCAGTAGTTCCAAAATTATGATGGTGTAAACTTATCAAAAAATCCGACGTCTATTACATATGAACTATATATTGTTGGATAGAGCTCGTAAAGATCTACAATTTTTGTCCGAACACTTTTTACGAAACTGTACTGAGAATAGCGAAATCTACCTTAACATTGAAGACGGGTATGCACCTAATGCAACACAATGTAATCAGCCCTTCCAGCAGTGAACTGCTGGACACTACTATCGGAGTTTTTTAAAATTATTTTCCATTTGAAATTAAACCCCACCCAACGTCGGAAATTGCAATCTAAGATTGATTAATGAGTCATCCGTACAAAAAGTATTTTTTGTCTTGACCATAACAGTCAGATGAGACGATTATCCGTAGCGGGGAAGTTCTTGTAAAAACTAACATCTTATCTCAAGAACTGACCAAAACATTGGTGAATAATTATGACATCAAAACTCGTTATCATTTATCTTTACGAATATTTAGTTAGATATTCAATAAAAAAATACTCTATCCATTCATTGAATATGGAGTGTGGTCCAATGAATGAATTAATAAATACACTCCAATTTAATTACAAAGCATGAAGATTGGATAAGCACGAAGAATAACTTTTGAATAACATCCCCGATCTCTTCTCGTTGATCGCCAACCTTCCTTAGAAGACGATACTGCACGCAGCTCTTCCCGTGGCTATCGTCAATAGTGACTAAACCACTAAGGCGTAAGGCCGCTACCACACGTGCTTTGAGGAACTACACCACTTCTAAATGAGTGAATTCACTTCGTGGTGTTTTAAGGTCATTTATCTCTCATGCACAAGACAATGTGCATGAGAGATAATGACGACATGACATGACGAGGGCCTGGTTACGGATGTTCGTGTGGACGAAAAAAAGGGTTGGTTGCGGACGTTACGGTAAAATAAAACTAATTTTTATCAACGACATCATTTATTAATATCTTATTACAAATCTGTAATATAATAATTAGACTACTTATAATAAAAATTAACTATATTAATTAATGAGCAAAGGAGGAACATTTTGTGAGTATAAACATATATATGAGTCGATCACTATTTTTTAAATAGAAATATATTAATATTATATTTATTCTAAGCTTATAAATATTAGGTACTACAAGGGAAAGCTAGTTGAGGTAGTGTTGAAACTTGTCCACGTGATGAAAGAAAAACCTTTAAAATTTATTTTCTATTTATATTTTTAGAACTTTGCAATCTTTTATGAGTTTTCATATTAAGTTTCATATACTGTTGACGATTACAATGTTTAACAAGTTTAAGTTTAAAATTTAACATAGGTATTCTTTTTCAAAATTATAGACTTTTTAATTATAAAGGTTGTTGGTATGAACTTATGATATTGGTTAAGATTTTCTAACTTAAATTCGTTGTAAAATGATTCTGTTTAAAAAAAAAATTATGCACTAACATCCGATTATTAAAATAAAGAAATAAAAACTACTTTTAAAGACTTCAATAAAGTCTTAGATAATGTCATATATTTTGTACAATAACATGACTATACTTAGTACCTATTTGGTTCACCATAGATTTTGCTGTAAGAAAAGAAAAAAAGAAGAAAAGAAGAAGAAAAGTGTAAGAGAAGAGTCTGTGTTTGAAACCGGAATCGTCATGGAGATCTCGAAAAGTTCTCATTGATATACATGGCTTGTATCTTTAGTCCTGATTCTTACGAATAGCACGTCCGCGCCAGCGGGGCGGTGCGTCAAGTAACTCTATATATTTTTTTTCGGAATGGCTAAATTCTTGTGGACTAGCATATTCGCAGCTATACGTTTTTTATAGAAAGAAGATGGCAGACGTGCGGATGGTGGTAGGAGGATACTGTCTCCTTGCGACATCCGCAATCAGTCCATAACAGCGCATTGTAAAATGTTTTTTACATTTTGGTAGAATAAACATTTTTTTCATTGAAAAAGGGCGACAGACGAGTATACAGTCCACCTGATGGTAAGTAGATTCTGTCGTCCATGGACATCCGCAATACATGCCAACATCAGTCCACAATGACAAATTGGCATGCCCCCGGGATGCGCAGTAATTTTCCAAATACAATAATGTATTTGGAAAAAAAAGGTTGGACAATGGAGGGGCATAGGATACGATGGGGAAATGCAATTTATATTGATTTGGTACATTTAGTTATATGCAGTACATACTCGTAGCGTTATACAAATTTAAACCATACACATTGGAAATTAAGTTCTTTGCTATTAAAATAAACAGCCGACTTGACTAGACACACCGCGCCGCCGCCGCGATGTACGATTGCTGGTACTTAATCGGGTCTACTACTACTATATTAACTACTACTTAAAAATAAAAAAATCTTAAAAATACTACTACTATTAACTACTACTACTAAAAATCTACTATTCTACATATACTATGTAAGCACAATAGAGGGTGTAGTCGTGTTCGAATTCAACAAAGTCTTGATACTTTCAGGAAGTTCTTTCACATATTTTAACTCTTTCACTGAAGACGGATGCTTGACGTAGTGATCCCAATGTTTCAGGCTCTGGTAGAACGCTTCCCCTGGACATTCTGTAGCCCTTACTTGTCTGTGGCCAACAAGTTTGTAGTCGGGCCTAATGTAGCCAAGTTTGACTCCGGTAGCTATGAGAGCTTTCGCCGTCTTTACTTGTTCTGGTGGCGGGATTTCATCTAGAAAAAACAAATAAAAAATAAATGTATAATGTTACGAAAATCTATAATTGTGACGAGAAATTGGAATTACAAATGAGAATTAGAAAATACAGTAAAAATATTTCGGCTGAGGAACATCCCACTGTTTAAGGCTCGGTTTACGGTATATCTTAGCCTCAAGCTTGTTTTACCCCTTAACATCATGTGTGCAAGCGACCCATGATGGTACGTGATGGTAAGTAGATACCGCCGCCCATGATGGACACATCCAACACCAGGAAGAATGCGGGTGCGCTGCCGACATTGAAAAAATCCATTCGTAACTTTCTTGAAAAGAGTGAAAAAGAAAGATAAACATACGCGTAAAAGACTCGTTCTATAGATATTCATCACCATCATTAGTATTTTTATCGTCCACTGTTGGACAGGGTCCTCCACGTGTACATTGTCTTGTGACCTTAAAACGACACGCCTCGATAACCGGATTGGCGAGTCTACTCTTTTAAAGTGTACTTTTAGGCTTGTGGTGGCCGACTTAGTTCTTCTTTCAACCTTTACGACATGCATTGGAAAAGAGGGAGTGGTGCTATGTTTAATAGATAAATATGAATAAAAAATACAATATTATGGACAGAGTACAATCAACAGTATAATTGGTTAATTAATTGGTAATACGCCTATGTCATTATCTATCCCCGCTGACATAGTCGTAAACATCCCGCCTGCCAACAAACAAATAACAAATTATTTTGTTAAAAAATGTCGGCAATGGCTCCATTATCAAATTAAGGCATTTACAATGTCCAAACAATAAGATTACGAGTCTGTTCTTAACATCTTATCGTTGATAAAATTGAATTGGTCTAAAACCTTCAAAATTACTTTGAGGCTATCTGTTTATAGTAAAAAGTAATAATAATACATTTTATTGTATTAAAATAAACAATACATAATACAGATACTCAACACGACAATGAAAAATTTATACAATCGGCGACCTTATGCGAATCTCTTCCAGGCAACCGTAGGATAGAGATAAGTTTGAGAAGAAACTAGCAGTGCAAACATAGTATTACACATTGACATGAAATGAACACATAAAATATACATATGTGAATGTATATATTATATTATAACATAATACATTACATAACAGTAATACCTAATATATCATAGGCATCGATACCTATTAAAACAAAAAATAATTCAATGAGATACTGGAACAATAGTGGAAAATAAAGTCATTTAATACTTAAATAATTATCTTTAACAAGCATTTTACAATTAGTCAAAGACTGAGCTCGTGTTATGGTTAGCGGTAAAGAATTTCACAGTCTGACAGATTGAATAATCAAGAAATTTGTGTAGAAATTGTAAGTATGAGATGGGATTTTCAGTACAAGGTTGCTAGAAGAACGTATAATTAAGGAACTGGGAGACAACAACTCAAAACATTCCTTAAGGAGTCATAGGATTGAAGAGAATAAGAGTATAATGGAGAATGTATTTTGTATACTAAATTGTATGATCGGCAACGAGTACCTAAACATAAAAACTTTAGGACCTTTCTCACCACCTCCTGATATTTTATCAGAAGGATTTATTTTTACTCCTGATAATTTATCTCCTGATAACTGTTAACAATCTGATAGATAACTTATCTGCAATTAAATCTAGCTGATACTGACTTTCGGATAAAATATAACTGACTTACTGATACCCCGTCTGATAAGGTTGATACATTATCAGAAGGTGGTGAGAAAGGTTCTTAAAGTGCTATTAATAAGGCCTAGCTAATGCTAGTTAGCTAATGCAAATGCTATTGAGTGGCTTGTATTTAAACGAGCAACGAGAACATACTACACATCTATGATCGGCTAGCTTCGTCGTCTCTGTCGTACAGGCACACGACTGAGACGACGCTCTACAAAACCGAAGCTAGCCGATAGTCTCTTTCTAAAGTCCGATGTGTATTACTTTCAGCCGGGAAGTATAAAGCAAGCAATTCATGATCATCAAAGCAAACTATTTTGGAATTATAACTAACCGAAATAAACTCTTAAATTACAGAATGTCTACACATAGTGGATGAAGTCCAGCTTCGCGGAATTCCTGTTTTTTTATTGTCACCAGAGAACCTAATCTTAACGCACCTTAAAATTTGCTGCCATCGATTTCCTGCCCATTCAATATTTTGTGTTGTACGTTTAATAATTTCTCATTATGAACAATTTTATCGACGATAGGAAATGTAAACTAATAAAACGTTTGACAGTTATAAAATAATTCAATATAGAACACGTTAATCAAGCCACTGACCTTCAGATCAGCTTGATAATTTTTTATTGGCGTATCCCTGACACTGTTTCCGCGATTTAGAGAATGGCAAATGAAAGCGAATAGATAGATATAGTGACATAATACGTAAAACGTATAATAATACATACAGGTTATGGTTAAAACTGTAAAAATTTAATGTAAAATCTGCTATTTACTGATAATTTGGTAACGATAACAGGACTAAGGCCGTTGTTCCCACGAACAAAGTGCCCACGGGTATCATCAAGCTAACCATACATATTCTAATATTGCGGACACTGTCAGTAAACATATAAACTTATTATATATATTATTTAATATAATAACAGCAGAGCCCGCGACTTTGTTCTAATAAACTTTAGTGATTTCCCTGGGAACTTTATAATGGATCTGGATAAAAAGTTGTCTAAATGTACATAGCTCAGCACCTGCACTATATAGAACTAAGTTAAGTTTAATTAAATTCAGTTCAGTGATTTTTACGTGATTCAGACAGATAGACGGAAGACGGAAATACAGATGGAAATTACAAAAAATATTGTTTTTGGCTCTCTATTATTCATAATGTACATACACTGCAAGAGATTTTTTCCAAAAAATATTATATTTGCAGACACTGCTCTGTTACAATTTTATTACATGTATAGAACATGTATAGATATAGGATTTAGAAAACACTGCAAAAAATCAAGTAGGTATATTATTTGCATTTTGCTTATTGGCTTGTTATAAGATTATTGATCAAAAATGATCAAAAACTATACACAATTAAAAAAAGAACCAGACAACAAATGTTTCACACAACTGAAATGTCATAAAATGATAAATGTCAGAATTATTTAATATAAGTTTTTCTCGCAACTTCCAGTGAACGTCTGTGATCAATCCAAAAGTTGCTTGGTTTTATACCAATATGTGCTACAAAGTGTGTAATGTACAAACAAATTGCCCAGGAGTTTTTATTATATCACAGTAATTTTAATATTTATATTGGCCGTTATTGGGTGTCGTAAAAGGCGACTAAGTGATAATAAAACATTGAGGAAATATACCACCTCTAAAAGGTCAACTCGCTATCCGTGGCGTTTTAATACGCATGACAATATGCACGAGGAAACCCAAGTCCAGCAGTGGACGATAAGAGTGCTGGTTACGGTATTAAATGTGTATTGAACACTTACCAGTCCAGTCTCCAATAAGGCAGATGCCGAGACTAACTGTGTTGAAGTGTAATGCGTGTGCGCCGAGGATGTCCCATCCACGACCTTCGTAGGCAGATCCATCACCTCCAACCGCAAAACTGTTGAAAATTAAATTTAGGTTATAAAATGTCTTTAGTACACTTTATAAATTTTTAACTTGGAAAATAAGTCCAGATTTTCAGTAAGTGGATATGCAGTCTGCGATTGCGGGATGGATGTTTTCGAGATTTCTTTCAAATTGAAACCAAATAACGAATGGTGGACATAGGCCTTCTCATTCATATTGTCTTGTGCATGAGAGATGTATGGCCTGAATAGGCCACGCTGGCCAATATTGGGCGATGAGTCTGCATTCTTAACACGAACAGATCGTACGTCTACGGGCGAGCGCGACTGCAATAGATTTTACAGGAGCATGACAGGAGCGTGGGCAGCCTGCCTGCCTGTTCTCACTTCCCTTACTATAAACCTTTACTATAAAAAAGTTCTCACGGTCGAATTTCTTCATTTCGGATTTATAAACGTTTCGTTTCGATACTAATCAATACCTCTCCGATATGTCAAAAGGAATGTGATAATCTTACTTGTATCCAATATCCATCCATCCTCTGTCATCCATATGAAAGTTTTGCATGCTCCTCATGGCTTTAGCGCACTCCTCAGGAGTACTACATGCTGGAGGTGTGTAAGAATGATGGATGACCACGTAGGGAACTGGCACCGCTAGGCTCTGCCTCTCTAGGGGTTCTCTGGCGTGCCACTGCGCTCGAGTCACGAATGGAAAGTTGTAGGTCTCAAGGTCATTTTCTTTTGTGTCGCCTAGAATATAAAGATGGCTGTAATTTTTTTTATTATTTACAAAACACATATACTACATACTATGTGACGTTATCTGAACAAAGGGAAAGGTCCTTTCAAAGTTAAAAGTGGCATAGGTAAAGGAAAGAGAAAGATATTTTCGGTATGGAGTTATTGATCTTGGTTAAGATTTTCTCACTTAAAAGTTTGTTGTTTCATGATTAGAAACATACTCCTTGATCTGATTTTTAAGATAAATCAATATGGATATTATTATATATTTATGATTTTACTAATAAGGTCCTCGATAATGTCTTCAGTACAGTTCTGAGGAAAGTCGGTAACACATTAGTGCAGCTATACTCTAAGTGTGTTCCGCGGAACCCTAGGGTTCCGTGATACCTCTGTCGGGGTTCCGCAAGAATTTAGAAATAAAAAAATCAAAACACCTCTCTCTGGTCGCTCCGCGGCTGTGCGGACTCCGCGGCCGCGCGGAGACAAAACGCTATGAATGTTATTTATTTATTTATTTGTATTTGTATAAGCTTGTGTTACATTAGCTGGTACAATATCTCATAAGTTTGGTCTCAACAATTTTATACTTGTACAACGCGTTCGCTCTAAGTTTGCCGGTCTGTGGAATGCGCGTACCCTCCCCCACGTGACAACAAAACTTATAATGTGTCATAGTTTTACCCAAATATCTAACGTACACAATTTTTATTGTTACAATTAAATAAAAACTTTCGAACGTCATACACTCATACCTATCGCCAGCGGCAAACTTAAAACGAGCGGGTAGTATACTTGTAAGCGCTCAGTCTCTTTGATAAAAGCCGCCTCTGAATTAGACGCTATAGTTGTCAACTAGCGACTTTCGTCTCTAACTTCAAAGGATAAAGTCGATATTGTTTACAACGCTATTTTTAAATTTCTGTTTTTATTTTTGCTTTTTGTTTATCAAAGGTGCCGACTCGAGTATTTTCGAGAATATTTGAGATCGAGTCTAGGACTAAGTATAAAAGCGGCGATCGCGCGTTGGCGTCGTCAGTTGATGATTAGCGTTCGGAGCGATAAGTTACTACCTACTTACAAGCTCGCTAGCGAGAAACTAGTGTTCATTGTTTTACTGCCTGCTGTATTCTGTTGTCTCAGTTTTATACATTTCTTCCCTGTAGGTTCTAAATTTAGTCTCTTATACGCAGTAACGATTGTGCATTATTTAAACCCCACTATCCTGACTTGTAACATTATAAATAAAGAAGAATGGAACGTTGGCTTAAAGGTGTTAAACGTGTTCCAACAACATCTTCTAATGACGCTGAATGTTCAAAAGCAATGCGCGCGGAGAATTTAGCAATCACCGATCCAGAAGATGATGCCACGAGTGCCACGACGTCAAGCTCGACGGTTTCAAAGACGAAAAAAAGGAAGTATGATGAATCTTATATCAGTTTCGGATTTGTTGATTCCAACGGCTCACCTCTCTGCATGCTCTGTAGTAAACTGCTTCCTAATAGTTCCATGGCACCTGCCAAATTGCGTCGACATTTAGAAACCGTACACCCCGAGACTAAAGACAAGAATAAAGAATTTTTTGTTCGCAAAAAAGATCAGTTATTAGAAAGTCAAAAAAATATGATGCATGTAACACAAACTACCAACGAAAAGGCCACGGAGGCATCATACTT
This sequence comes from Sesia apiformis, assembly GCA_914767545.1. Taxonomy (NCBI): domain Eukaryota; kingdom Metazoa; phylum Arthropoda; class Insecta; order Lepidoptera; family Sesiidae; genus Sesia; species Sesia apiformis. Next base: position 8,184,417 of record OU611968.1, read on the forward strand.
AGTTAGCTATCGCATTGCACAAGCAGGTGAAGCGCACACTATCGCTGAGAAATTAATAAAACCATGTGTATTAGACATAACAAAATGTATGCTTGATGAAAAATCTGCAAAGCATCTTTCTACTGTTCCGCTATCAAACGATACTGTTTCACGACGAATCCATGATCTGGCAAGCTACGTCAAACAAGAACTAGTTACACGTCTACAAAATACACGATTCGCTTTGCAAATGGACGAGTCGACTGATGTCGCTGGTTTGGCTATCCTGCTGGTTATTGTGAGATATCCATATAAAAGTTCTTTTGAAGAAGACATGCTTATGTGTTCATCGCTGCTTACAAACACTACCGGGGAAGAAATTTTTAATAAAATAAATATATTTTTTGAAGAACATAATCTCAGTTGGAACAATTGCATTGACATTTGTACAGATGGGGCCAAGGCGATGACAGGTAAAACAGCAGGAGCAGTGTCACGAATGAAAAATAAAGCGCCTAATTGTAGTTCCAGTCATTGTATTCTGCATAGACAAGCACTTGCGATGAAGCAAATGCCGTCTAATCTAAAATTAGTTATGGATGAAGCGGTAAAAATAATTAATTTTATCAAATCACGACCACTACAATCCCGATTGTTCTCATTATTGTGTGAAGATTATGGCAGCAAACATAAAACACTGCTGCTCCATACAGAAGTGCGATGGCTGTCTCGGGGAAAAACTTTAACAAGGCTATTTGAACTTAGAGCCGAGTTACAAATGTTTCTTTCAGCAGATACTTCTTTTAATTTGAAGGACCGTTTGTATGATAAAACTTGGTTGTTCCGATTGTCTTTTATGGCGGATATCTTTCAAAAACTTAACGAATTAAATTTATCGTTGCAAGGTAAACAGACAACAGTGTTTCAGGCCTATAATAAAATAACTGCTTTTAAAAGAAAATTAGATTTTTGGATCATTTGCATTGGTAAGAAAGAAATAGAAAGTTTTACGTTACTCAGTGAGTTTGTTAGCGAAAACGACTCAGAAATGTTTGAAGATAATGTGTTTGAAGAATTGGTCCAATATCTCAGTTCGATGCGCGCATCTTTTGAAAAGTATTTTCCCGAAGAACACAATACAAAAATTAAAGTGAACTCCTGGATTCATAATCCTTTTTTACCCAACTTGGAAAAGCCTGAAAACATGTCAAATGAGATATATGAATCTCTTTTAGAAATGTCATCAGACACAAGTATGGAGTCATTGTTCAAAACGACGCCTCTTAATGATTTTTGGTGCAGAATCCAAGATGAATATGCAATGCTTGGCCAAATGGCTCTGGATATTCTTCTCCCGTTCCCAACTACATATTTGTGCGAAACAGGATTCTCTACCTACGCAGCCACGAAAACAAAATATCGCAATAGACTGGACGCCGAAGCTGATATGAGACTCCAACTTTCTTCCATCAAACCTGATATCAAGCAATTGATGAAAAATAAAAAACAGTTTCATACCTCCCACTAGTTAGATTTTTTCTTTTTTAATGTTTTCTATTATTGTCCTTACCAAGTGGTGAAGTAAATAATAATTAGTAACTGATACATTGTACTTTTATTATGCTGATTAATATAGAATACACTTATAAAAATAATTGTTTTATTGTAGGGTTCCATCAAGTATTTTGCTTCCCAAAAGGGTTCCGTCATTTAAAAAGTTTGAGAACCACTGCATTAGTGTACTAAATACTATTCGTATCTAGCTCTTATAAGTGACCTGGGATATATCTTATAAGGAACCAACTGTTGACTATTACCTTCTATTTGAATCTTTTATAATACGAAATCGCTCGATATTTTTAAATGGCCAATGCAAGTGTGCATTATCTACTGAAAACTGTTGTATACATATAAATCATAACAGTGATTTGTTTACCGAAAATTTCCATAGAAATCGTGTAAGATTGTATAAAACACGATTCAGTTGAATATTTTATTTTTAAATCCGTTTACAGTGGGTATAAGTGTTTATTAGTTTTTGTACTGCAAAGTTTATGATAAAAATTACCTCAGCATCTTTTCATCTACTCGTCGTACTTATTTATTTAATCGAAATCGTAGCCGTTTATAGACACAAAGAGAAAACTAAGGATGTTGTTTAGAATGGAAATGTAGTTCCGAATTAAATTTAATGGAGCACTTTAGCAATTTCACTGCTGCATTTACTATATTTTATGGTTTCATGAAAGCAAACTTTCTTTATTACAAAAATTAAGTGATTTAGAGGCTAAGTAGTCTAGTGGAGTAGCTAGGTATGTACTTATATGCATGTAGAGATCCAAATAAACCACAGCATTAAACAATGTCCAAACATAAAACGAATACAGCTTGTCCAAACACAACTTGAAACGAATGTTCACTTTGAATATGAATAAAAATTGAGCGCGTAAAATTAACTAAAATCAGTTTTTTTATCACAAAATACTATTAAGAAGATTTAATTAATTAGAGAAATTAGATTGATTAGAGTGTCTTGTTTGTCCTTTAAAGATAAGGAAATGTTTAATGTACTATATCATCATGTATTCCATATTTAATGAAATACCAAATATTAAAAAGCTCGTTTATTGCATTAGCGTTATTAAACAAACATTTTATAGTACATAATTAGTCAAAAAGTACGAAATGAATCAATTAATATAATTTAAACCTTACAAAAATAGTATTATTAAAAATTAAAAAAATATTAAAATAAGTGCAACTAAGTATACAATAAAGGAATACATTAATAAATTATGATTACAATTATAATGAAAAATAAAATCAATAATAATGAAAAAAGAATTAATCAATGTACAATAATATAATCTCGCTCACCGCCCATCACGCGTGGAATCCTTCCTGCGTGAAACCACAGTGTGAGTGTGAGATAAGGAAATTTGTAATTATAAATAAACATTTACTTCCTTATAAATCGATCAAGATTAAAGCGTACACTCAAGACGAATTCTGAGTTGATAGCGACATTTACCGAGTCTAGATGTTAAAATATCAGGGCTGAAAGAGGAAGCCAAATACTTGAATCAGGGACAGTTTTTAGGGGGGCTTTAGAAGCAGAGGCAGAGGGAATGGCTTGCTATGAGACTTTGAACCCAATTGTGGTGGACAGGTTTAAATAGTGATTCTTATCTGTTCTACTCGTGGTGAAATAAATTTAAATTATTTATAGTTACTTAAGTAAATTTACAACACGTCGTAAAGAGTTATTCAACCAAAATTTTTCATATCCTGAAGAATCTTACGCGACGAAGATGTGATAATATTTTATCTTAATATACTTTGGATGTCAAATTTATATCATCTTAAGGTATCATACATGATTAATAATGGAATATTGAATCGATCTCTTTTACACTATGGGGTTGTGTACTTGAATGAGGCTAAAAATGCCTGGAAAATGGCCGCCCTGAGACATAATCCCGAGCTCGGACGATATACAATATCCTGCCATATTTGATATCTTCTACAGAATAAGTCGGGGACTGAACGTACTAGACTTAAGACTGTTGGACAAAAGACATTTGGATATTGGCACCAAGCGCTACCATCTTCAAACATGGTCACATTTCTAGATTCCAACACCCTTCGTCTAGCGATCAGTTTTCGACTGGATGCCGATGACTGCGTCCCACACAGGTGCTGTTATGGCAAAGATGTCGACCGCCCGAGCCACCACGGGCTCTCGTATCTCTCCAGTTCAGACCACTTCTCACGTCACTACAACTTAAATGACATCTTACGTCGGTCTCTTGCTTCCGTTAGCGTACAGACTATTCTAGAGTACAACGACATCGTGCGTGACGATAGCAAGAAACCGGACGGGGTGTCCCTAGTTCCGTGGAGTATGGGGCGCTCCCTAGTGTGGTAAGCAACTTGTGTAGACACGCTAGCTCCTTTTCATCTCCAGGGGACCGTGGAAAAAGCTGATGCTGCCGCAGGAGTGGTTAAAAAACCGCAAGGCCCATAAATAAATATAGGGACATCGGCATCACCTAAATTTTTACTCCCTTTGGTGTCGAAACCCTAGGCTCGTAGGGCGCCAGTGAGTATAATCTTTTAAAAAACAGAAGTGCCTGGTCGACATCATCGGTGACCCCAGGGCCGGTAATTACCTCGTTCAGCGCATAAGCTTAGCAATCCAATGAGGTAATGGCGCCAGCATATTGGACACTTTGCCACAAGGTGCCAATCTATATAATATATAAATATTAGTTTAATTATCATCATCATCATCATCATCATCTCAGCCTTTAGACGTCCACTGCTGGACATAGGCCTCCCCCATTGTCCGCCATTTAGACCTATCGGCAGCGACCTGCATCCAGCGGGTGCCCGCCACCTTTATTAGGTCGTCTGTCCATCTAGCAGATGGACGTCCTCGGCTTCGTCCGCCGGTACGTGGTCTCCATTCGAGAACCCTTCTGCCCCATCGGCCATCGGTTCTTCGAGCTATGTGCCCTGCCCACTGCCACTTCAGCTTGCTAACCCGAGAGGCTATGTCGGTGACTTTAGTTCGTCTACGGATCTCCTCATTCCTGATTCGATCACGTAGGGAAACCCCGAGCATAGCCCTCTCCATAGCTCGCTGTGCGACAGTGAGCTTATTTATGAGGCCCATAGTCAGAGACCACGTCTCGGTGCCGTAGGTCATCACTGGCAACACACACTGGTCGAAGACCTTCGTCTTCAAGCACTGAGGTATTTTGGACGAGAAGACGCTGCGTAGCTTCCCGAACGCTGCCCAGCCGAGTTGGATTCGTCGATTGACCTCTTTCTCGAAGTTGGACCTACCTAGTTGGACCGTTTGGCCTAGGTAGACGTACTCGTCAACAACTTCGAGAATCGAGCTCCCAACTGAAACTGGGGTGGGCACGACATGGACATTCGACATGATTTTCGTCTTGTCCATGTTCATTTTAAGGCCCACCTGTTGGGAAACTCGATTGAGGTCTCCGAGCATTGTGCTAAGATCCTCCAGCGATTCTGCCATGACCACGATATCGTCGGCAAATCGAAGGTGAGTGATGCATTCGCCATCAACGTTGATGCCGAGTCCTTTCCATTCCAGGAGCTTGAAAGCGTCTTCCATCGCATTGGTGAAGAGCTTCGGAGAGATAACATCTCCTTGTCTCACACCCCTCTGCAATGGAATCGGCTCCGTGCTCCCTTCCTGTACTCGGACTGACATGGTGGCGTTGTTATACAAACACTTCAACACTTCGATATACCGATAGTCAATATGGCACCGCTGGAGGGACTGTAGCACTGCCCAAGTCTCGATCGAATCAAAGGCTTTCTCATAGTCCACAAACGCTAAGCATAATGGCAAGTTATACTCCTCGGTCTTCTGTATAACTTGCCGCAGCGTATGGATGTGGTCTATGGTACTATAGCCTTTTCGGAAACCGGCTTGTTCGGGAGGCTGGAAGTCATCAAACCTGCGCTCGAGACGATTCGTGATAACCCTCGAAAACAGCTTATAAACATGGCTCAGAAGCGAGATGGGCCTATAGTTCTTCAACAAGGTCTTGTCACCTTTCTTGAAGAAGAGCACCACCACGCTTCTGTTCCATGCCTCCGGCGTAATACCTTCGAGCAAGACGGAATTAAAGAGCTTCTGAAGGACTTTCAGTACCGGTGTTCCACCCGCTTTCAGAAGCTCTGAAGTGATTCCGTCTTCGCCCGGCGCCTTGTTGTTTCTAAGCTGTTTGAGGGCCATCCTAATCTCGTACAGGCTGATGTCCGGGATATCTTCGGTATAGTGTCGGGTCAACTTGGCTCTTGGGTCTTTGGCCAAGTTGCCAACAGGTTTAGCGACCGAGGTATACAGCTGTCCATAGAACTCCTCGATCTCCCTCAGTACCTCTTGTTTGTCGGAAGTGACACTGCCGTCCTCCCTCTTCAGCTTCGTCAACTGGCTCTGCCCAATAGATAAGTCTCTTGCGAACACTTTGGAGCCTTTATTCCGCTCTATCGTCTCCTTAATACGATTAGTATTAAAGAGACGGATGTCGTGTCGCAAGGACTGGTGAATCCGTCTATTGAGCTGCCGATATGCTTCCGCGTCATCAGGAGTCTGCAGTGTCATCGAACGTCGTTCCGCCAAGAGGTCGAGGGTGTGGTCGGTGAGCTTTTGGGGTCCATCTCTTCGACGATGTCTGAAGAATTTAGACCCCACCGTATGGACAGTTTCTACCAACCTGTTGTTGATATCGTCCACTGCAACGCAATCCTCTAGGCAATCGAAGCGATTTGACAGTTCAAGCTGAAAGCTTTCGGGATTCTGTATGTGGGCAGCAGTAGGTCGGAGCGTAGACTTCATCAGGCGGGACCTTTCTAACTTGACGTTTATATTCAATGTGCCTCTAACCATTCGGTGATCACTACCGGTTTTCACCCTGTGGATCACGGAGACATCATTGAATATTTGTCTCTTTGTGGCCATAATGAAGTCTATCTCATTTTTAACGGAACCGTCGGGGCTCATCCAGGTCCACTTCCTATGAGCCGGCTTCCTGAAGAAAGAGTTCATCATAAAGAGTCCCTCTTTCTCAAGAAAGTCGGCCAGCCTCTGGCCCCTCTGGTTCCGGTGCCCACATCCAAATTGCCCCACTCTCAACTCATCGTCGCCTCTTTTGCCCAATTTCGCGTTGAAATCCCCCATAACAATATTGTAGTGTGTTTTCGAAGCATGTATGGCTCTACTAATGTCCTCATACATTGCTTCCACTTCGTTATCCGGGTGTGCCGAGGTCGGTGCGTAGACCTGTATGACCTTCAACGAATATCTCTTGGATATTCTGAGTATAAGGTACGCGACCCTGCTCGACACACTCGTGATGGCTACAACATTATTTACGAGGGACTTGTGGACGATAAACCCGACACCACCTTGGGACTGCTGGTCGCCCTCCCGGTAATAGAACAAGTTGCCGGATTTCAGGGTTATCGTGTCCTCCCCCTCTCTTCGGATTTCTGATAACCCCAATATATCCCAGTGCAACTTGCCTATCTCCTCTTCCAGCTCAGCGATCTTCTCGTCTGTCCTCAAAGTGCGCGTGTTGTAAGTCACCAGTGACAACCCACGTCGGTGATCCATGTCAAAAGCCCTGGTCGTTCGACGGTGGAATCCCGCCCGGAGATTCTTAGCACCCCTGGCTCCAGCGCTCGACCAGCGCCCGTCGTCCACGCCGGTGTTGCGACTGGAGCCGCCGGGAACTTGGGGCCGTTTTACTTTTTCTGCCATAGGGGGGGGGGGGGGATGGACCGTAACCCGCCGCGCTGGTCCAGTGCGTGGTGGCGGGTCGCCAGAGCCTCGTTCGTTGGTCGGCAGGGTGCACCACGAGCCGGTGAGGTTGGCTTGGGTCCCAGAGATGTAGGTTGGGACTCCATACGCCCCTTGGGACCCCATACGCCCCTTGACCTTAGTATAAATTATAGACCTCACACTGCACGAGAAACCGTTGTAACTCTACAGGAGCTGCAGTTAGAAACCATACGTCATCCTCCGTACTCGCCAGACCTTGCTCCAACGGACTACCATTTTTTTCGTGATTTAAACAATTTTCTAGGTGGTAAAAAATTTTCTTCCCAAGAGGCAATACAAAATGTTTTCACACAGTTTGTCGAATCTACATCCCCAGAGTTCTATCGCAAAGGCATAAATGAACTTCCGATTAGATGGCAACAATGCATAGATAATGAGGGTAAATATTTTGATTAAATAAATATGTTACATTTTAGAAAAAAACGAGTTTTAATTTTTCAGTACAAATCGGCAATTTCATACTTTAACCCCTAATACATGGGTACATTTCAGTATACAATTTGTTTTCCGCAAAGATTTTTTCCAATTAAGTTGTCAGAATGCAAGTTACGTGTAGGTGCATGCAAGATACTCCTAGTATTTACCATTTCAATAATACAATAATAATGGCGACCTATTAGCTCAGTTGCTAGTGCCCCTGCCTGTTGTGTAAAAGGTCCCGGGTTTGATTCCTAGACAAATGTTTGTTTAGGTCTCGGTTATGTGTTCGTCTTTGTACTCGTATGTGTCTCTGGACCCACAATACAGGGAATTCTAGTGTAAGTCATTGAGTGTGACGTTATTATTAATAATACGAGCCACCATATCAATGGCATTTGGCTTTCATTTCAGAGATCTATAAATAACCTATAAAATCAATTTAAAATGAAATCTTATTAGGTTAATTGTAACTGATATTTGTAATTAACCCCGCTATATTCTACACATTTTGCCTTTTAATGTATAATAATATAAGATTCATATATCATCATAATACGTTGTAAAGTTGACTTCAGTTCCTCTAGAAGAAATAATAATCATCTGTCCCAATCCCCTGTTTTCGTCATTAGGGGAAGTTTTACAGGGAAAAGGGGTAGCCACTCAATCTATCTTCCTTGGAAGTAAATATTGGAGCAGATTACAATCACTGAATAATCCGGAGTAATAAATAAAGAAGCAGTAAATAATTTAGACATCGTGACTCATAACATATATCATATATAAAAAGAACTAGCAATTGCCGGTGGCTTTGCTCACCACGATTTAATTGTATTCAATTGTGATTTCATACAAATTTGACAGCCTGTATTTTAGATACATAAGTTGTAGAACATACATTTGTACCAAGTTTTATGTTAATGGGACCTTCAAATATACAAATATTTTTAGGTACATACAACGTGTGGTAGCCCGTTTCACCCCTTTAGCGGTTGAATTTCGAGAAATTATTTCTTAGTGAGTCTTTACGTCGTAAAATGTTGAACTATTGATGAAATGTCACGTTTCTGGCTTCAGCGATTTCGGCTCGGCGTTGATCAGTCAGTCGGGATATTTATGAATTGGATCACGCAAACATTTCACTTAAAATTATTGAAATCATTTTAGACTTTATGTTATTTGAGGGGACAGATGAGCAGCGCACGGGCAGCAGGAGGAGTGCACGCTGCAATCCAACAGCCGCTGGGCGCGCTCGACTGGCCACGTTACTCCTCTCTCACAGAAGACTTCTTTGAAATGTACTATATTTCCCACTTTATCTTTGTGCTGTGTGCCAGAGCCCATTCCCATCCTACCCCTCCACATTTTCCCAAGCCTTTCTCGAAATCCATTTGTATATCTCCAAAGGTAGGCAGCGCATCCAGGGCGTGCCACCGTTTGTCATTTTGGACTAATGTTGGCATATATCGCGGATGTCTATGGACAACATTATCCACTTACCATCAAATGGACTGTATGCTTATCTGCCTCCGTTCGTCCATAAAAAAAAGATTTATTTATTTTTAATGTTTTATATACATATGTTTTGTCTATTTTCTACTTTGTCTATAAGTACCTACCAATATTGCGAAATAAAGTATAATTGAAATAAATAAAAAAGAAAAGAACAAAAAATAAAAAAAAATGAACGAAAATATTTGACAGACGGCGAGAAGAATTACATTACTTCCAACTAAATTTTAAAGAGCTTACCAGTTGGTCGGGCAAAGGAAGTAACCCCCATCGCAGAAATGTATGCCAAAGCAAAATATATCACCATTATTTGTACAGTCAACTATAATATCTTTATGTTTTTACTGCCACTAATAAGAAACTCCTTTTGTCTGAAAATAAATTAAATATAAACTTTTATTTTTCATTATGTTTTCAAACAAAATGTTATCGTTGACGTAAAAATTGACGTACGGTAAATCGATATTTATCTAATCTTTTTATATAGACTATCAGCTGGAATATTATAATTAGAGTTTTATCATAATGTATGTTTATCTGTGACTTTAACTTTGTATTGTAGGAAGTGCAAATTATTTACATATTATATTTTTAAATATAACAAAATAAAAATATATATATAAAAGTAGAAATTAAGACTATTAAATGTCAAAAGTACGGCTTAGCTTGATCTATATTTAACATTGTTATAATATACCCATATAGATCAACGTATATATACTATAACGTTGATCTATATGTATTTTTATTTATAATAATTTTTGTATACATTGTAAATTAAGTGTAATAAAACTTTGAAATACTGACCTAATGAAAAGTAGTAAACTATTAAATAATATTTGTTTCAATTAACCTTTTCCTACAAAACTAATTTTATTAACACTTCAAATACAAGAGAAGTACTAGAAAAAAGCGAATTATGTCAATAATTACGTAAATATATGAAAACGCGTTTGATTATTTTAAAAGTGAAGCGCGCGATTCCGCGTTGGGAGCCGAACTATACGAAAGGTTTTAACGCGATTCGTAATATAGTTGTTAGCACACACTGGTGATTCCCCGGCCTCGGCAAGTCGACAACGAAAATGCTATCGCTAGAAAAAAGACAACAAAGCGTGTTTAGAAAGTTCCTTCTAATGTGATGATTTGATAAAATCGTCATTTGGCTTCATACGGAGAGACTACAAATATGCATTTACTATGAGCGTAGGTAATCAAATCGTTTGGAAAACTATCTTAAATACGAAATAGCAATCTTAATAAAAGTTTCATCTGAATTAGTTATGTAACTTTTCGGCAAAAACGTAGAAGAACAGATTCATTCAAACGGAACGTGTGATAATATTAAATAATAGAGTTCACACTAATTCAAAAACTTTAGGCTCGCATCTTGATGCCTGTAATTGAAAATGGATTTCTGTAAAGTAAAAGCACTTGTGATACCAACTGTATCAATACATAAGCCCTCATGTACTTTAATTTAAACCTTATATTATATTTGTTATCAATGGAATTTGTATGAATCAATAAAATGTGAAGAAAAATAAGCGGAATCAAGCTGTAGCTGCGTATTTTCAGGATATTTTTTCAGATTGAGTACTTGGATAAAATCACGTGATTGATTCGGAGCCCGTGTCCGAAACAAGATTGAGTACTCAATCTATAACAAAAAGACATATCATCAATATGTCTATATCATCATTTCGTAAATGATTTAGATAGGTATACTAAAGTATACCTTAAAGATTTAGATAGTATAGGTATACTAAAGAAACATTGCAGTATCTATTTTAATAACGGACGTACCAACAAGTCCTTTTTGTGACTTTTTGTGGCAACACGACATACCAACCAACACGTGAATACGCAAGTTCAATGTTACTTACTAAGCGAGCAATGGAAAGAGCTATGTTTGGAGACTCTTTACTAGATAAAGAATGAATGATTTCGACGATGAACTAAAGTTTTACGGTAAAGGACAGGACGGTTTTTTTTTTTAGAAAAAGGCGACAGACGAGTATGTAGTCCACCTGATGGTAAGTGGATACTGTCGTCCATAGACATCCGCGATACATGCTAACATCAGTCCAGAATGACAAACGTTGATACCCCCCGGATGCGCTGCCCACTTTTGCAGATTAAGCAATGGATTAGGAGAAAGGGTTGGGAAAATGGGTAGGGATAGGATAGGAAGGGAATGGGCTCTGATATATCTCACTCACTACCGAAACACGTACGTAAATTGGGGAAATACGATAAAGTATAAATTGCAGTACATTTCAAGGTACATTTCTTCTGTGAGAGAGGGGTAACGTGGACAGTAGAGTGCGCGACTGTGGAAATGCAGCGTGCACTCTCCTTGTAAAATAGGCGGGTTGCAGGACTAATAAGCAATGGAGTAGACGAGTCCTCGAATCTCCATGACATATCGTGGGACACTCTTCGGCCTGTTGGACTGGTGAATTAAGAACATCGACGGTAGATATTCTTAATTCATAGTGGGATGATGAGAGGTTGATGAAAGACTGTATGTGGTGACGGGCCTTATGGTGGCTATTTATGAGCAATGCGAGCATCTCGTGTAGCGCCCGTGTAGCGAAGGCCTAAGCTAAGACCCGCCCCTTCCCGCAAACTCTGCATTTGCATGATCTCGTACCTACTGTGGATCTCGAATATGGACTTATTACACTGCACCTGACAAGAATTTTGCAGGACGGCAGTAGATACTCATTAATGACAATAATATAAATGATTTGTTTTATTTTTACAATTGTACGCGGTCTTAATTGGATGAATTGATGGGCAACACTGTTCACTCAAATAATACTTAAACAAAAAGGTAAATTAAACAGTTAATATCCTAAAATTATCTACGCTTCAAAACCAGGAGGGATGATCCCTAACACTTTTCATTTATTTCATTCTCTCTTATTCCCCATCCTTCCTCCCGCCTTTATCACATTTTATTGCTTACTCTTCTTAATAATTTTCCAAATTTCATTTCTAAACAGAGGTAGCGATTAACGTCCGCCATTTTTGAATGACATTTTACTTAGTGGTAGGTAAAGAAAAGATGTGTCCTGTATTTTATTATTTTTTCTATTTCCTTTTTTGGGACTTTCGTCTTAAACAAGACATGCCAGTTCCATCGTATCTTATAACCTATATCAGGGCCGTCTTTACCAGGGGGTGCAAGGGGTGCGGTGCACCCCGGGCGCCCACCTTTTAAAGGTAATGAAAAAATATAACGCTATAGTAAACAATTACACAATAGGATATTTGACTGTCATAGGATACACAATAGGATATTTGACTGTCATAGGATACACAATAGGATATTTGACTGTCATAGGATACACAATAGGATGTTTGACTGTCTTAGGATACACTCCCGCACCCCGGCGCAGAATAGACTTAAGACGGCCCTGACCTATATATACAACAACATATAGGTACCCCAAACGTATACAAACAATCTAGGTATAGTATAACAATAACATAGGTTTAGTATAACGTAATTATTCTCAAAATGACTAGGTAGCCATAATACGTATATTGTCTTCTTGTAGCCCAACCTGTTTGTGTAAGTATATAGATTTGAAAGGACAAATGTGACATTATCAGAGAAAAGGTGCCTCATTGTCGGTTCAAATTTCCTAGTTCTTGAAACTTTAGTAAAATATTAAAAAAAATAATCATCTTAAAAGTCACATAATTTTAAGCATGTTCTACACATTGAAACAGAATCTTGAAATATTGATATTTTACGTTGGAAAATTTTGACGAAATTTTATATTGTAAATCGGGTTTGAACGCATAAAATTAACTATTTACCTTTTATTTCTACTCTACATTTCAGCACGGGTTACACCAACCGTGGTCACAAGTTGACTGAAGAGGCGGGTAGTCCAGGATAGGAGCTGAGAGCAGTTTTATCAACTACCTACATTTGATCTTCACATTTGAGTAAGCTGCGACACACTACATTAGCAATGTCCGCGGGCGTATTCGACGGCAAATCGCAAGGTTTAAATTTGTTAATCAAAGCTTTCCACGTCACTGACAGCTTATATCTATCTTCCAGATTGGAATTGTTATATTTCTGTATTTCAATCGCTTCATGTACAATCCTGGGATAATAGTGACGTTCAGTGGAGGGGATTTTTGGAGTGCAAAGTTCTATCCAGTGATTAATTATAGCGTTGAGAATGTGTTCGGCTATTGCTGAGCTACTCATTTGGCGGTTTTGTACAACTGCAATGTTTTCCTTCACCATTTACGCTACTGTACGCTTATATAGGAACTACCACAGCTGCAGTCTATCTTATAGACACCTGGCGTCAGGTAAGGTATAACATACTTAGTTGTGGGTAGATTTTCAGCTAGTTCGGAGGACGGAGTATATACAGTCTTAATGGAGTATCTTCTCAATACTGTTCCAACTTCGTCCGTCACTCCTTTCACATATGGCATAAATGCTGGCTGTTTGTTAATCTCAGGATGTTTTTCCCTCCGATTGCACCTTGGTTGCCGTCCACTAGCTTTGTACCCATTCCGTCTGAGTACGCTTTGTTGTTTAATGTAACATGGACGGATTGCAGGTGTCGAGGATGATGTTGACTTTCTTAAAACAGTGTGGGATAAGGAACCGTTTCTACCATACCATTGTAAGGTTCCTCTGTTTATATAACGTCACATATTATTGCGTTAGAGAACTGGTAGTGTAAATGGACTTCGCTCTTTACACAAAAACAACGTTAGAAGGCAGATGGAGTCATCTGACACTTTTTATCTATGGCAACGTAAAGTACCTATTGGCATTTTTAAAGAAAGGAGGTGGTAGACGAGGAAACAGTCTACCACAATCGCTGACGCGCCCACTGTTGGGCTGCCTACCTTTTGAAATTTAGGAATGGGTTTTGAGAAAGGGTCGGCAAAATAAGGATAGGATGGAATGGGAATACTGGCATATCTATCTCAGTCTCTACCGAAACACATACGTATATTGGGATAAAATGGGAAATGCAGTAAGTATATCTTCATATTCATATACTCAAATAAACCATACCACTATTGCCGATTCAACATTCATTTTACATGTAAAAATTCGCGCTAAGACCCGGTTAAATAGATAAAAAATTTAAATAGATAATAGTTTAAATAGATATTTGATAATTCTGCACTCGCTTAAATTTTTCGCATTTAACCAACGGTCGACTGGTAGAGAATACCTTAAGGCTAAGACATTAAGTCCGCCTCTGTACAATATAATGCAGAAACAGTAAATAAATAAATATGTGTGAAAAACACAAAAATCTCAAATGTTACAATCTTGTGCATCTCAATGATCTATCTAGCGATGGATAGATCCATGTATTTCAGTAGTCAGTACGTATACGTCCATCAGAATGAATAGAATATCAGAATGACAAATCTTTGCACTGACTGATGTTGGCAATTATCGCGAATGTCACGGGCGACAGTCTACACATATCTATTACCGGGTAGTGGCTCGACTGCCACCTTCTTTCTATATGTATAAAAAATAAGGAAGGACGCTCTTGAACAAATAGCTTATTTTTTGTGTCCCCTGAAAACCGGTACAACTCGACTAATAACACTTTTTGTTTTTTTACTACATTGTAATCGGATTTTTTAGTCATTGCGATACGAGCTATAGATACCGAGATGTAGTTTATGCCAAATGATACAACTACTCGAAATATACACTTTTTGTTTAAGCTCTGTGTGTAAAATGATACAATTAAACTCACTACAAAGAAAGTATCACAATATATTTTCAAAAGATTCATGTGTAAGAAAATACTTTTTATGTAATATTTTTGCACTTAAAAAATATGTTATAAAATATTTTGCTGATATATTTGTTATAGCAAATACTATGTTCTCAATTTTACCCAGAGCTCTGTGCGTATTACAACTAATAATTAAATAATCAAAATAATGAGCATAGAATATTTTATACTGTAACATATAAAATATTTTCGTAACTGTGTCGCAGTGACATTTTTCCGGTGAGTTTCCGTTTGTGAAAAATAACACAGCTCCATGGAGCTGCACGGTACATGACTGCGCCTAGTTTGGGGTACCTATATGTTGTTGTATATATAGGTTATAAGATACGATGGAACTGGCATGTCTTGTTTAAGACGAAAGTCCCAAAAAAGGAAATAGAAAAAATAATACATTAATACAAATGATAAATTTTAGCAAATATTATTTACAATATAGAGAATAATTACAATATATTGTTTTAAAAAATAGAACAATGATAGACGAATCCCACTACACAATGTAGGTATTTTTCGTAAAAAAGTTGTGTTGTTACTTAGAATTTTTTCAAACCTTTAAATCACTCTCCTGAACTCTTGAATAAGTATCGTACCGCTTTTTACAGGACACAGATTTACACGTGTAGTAGATTGTTTTGTGGTTGATTTGCGGTTCGTTCTGCTTCCTACTGAAAATATTGTTTTCGGCTTATTTAAATGAGACTTAATTCCACTTTCTGCGTGAATTCTTATTCAATTTTCCTTTTAACGCAATTGTATTTTTACATTGATTGATTCACTTTATTGTGACGTCATCAAAAAATCCCCTAAATCCAGTTTTCATTGCACGTTTTCTAATAATAACCAAAATTTAATGCTGTTTGTCATTTGATACAGATAGTGACATTGTTTTTGAATAACGAATACTTTTCTAAGAACATACCAACATAATAAATAATGATGACGCCCCCCCCCCAATAAATCATTAAGGGGTTTCGGATCATAATCCGCCACGCTGGCCCAGTGAAGATTGGTGGATATATTATACGTGTTAATATCTGTGACTTTTCAAAAATCTTAATTCACACTTACTTATGGTTAAAAGTACCTACTGCAGTTATAGCGATTACGGTCTACAGCAATTTGAATGGAATAAGTAATTACAGTAAAATGACATCACATCATAATAGTTGTTATTATTTATAAAAATAAAATGACTGATGACAACATCGGATCTCCAAAGGCTGTATATGAAGATAGAATAGGATATAACAGGATAAAGGATGTCTTCGGCACCGGGGCGGTATTCTATTATCACAGATACCTAACTATAATAATAGTTGATTATATTGGGAGTGAGAGATATTATTTAAAGTCTGCTATTATCACTGTTATCACGGTTATTAGGCATTATTATGTTATTACAAGGAAAGTTGTAACAGCAAGTTTTTATATTAAATCTGTTAGCCTCGAATTTCGATGTCTGAAAATGGTCACTGAGTGAAAAACGGTCAAAACGTTCTCACAAAGACAGAATATCAAAATATGAAGATATACGAATTTAAAAAAATAATACCTTATAATTTACTATTACATAATTCCTCTTCCCGTTGTCGTGAAAGGGGTCTAAGGGATAAGAAAGCGGCTATAACAAGCACTGGGAAACTATATTATCTCTAAAAAAGTGGACTATCCAACCCGCTTGGTCCAGGAGGCCTATGTCCAGAAGCGGTTGACAAAAGGTTTTAGATTAATATAAATATTATAATCGTAATATAATTTAATATTATAATTGTAAATATTAGTTATCACTCTGCCCTCCTCAGAGAAAATGGCGCGAGTGCATTTTGAAGACACGAGAAAAATGCAATAACTTTTGGTAAAATTTTCATTCATTTAGGCCGCTTTATAACGACTCGGTTTTAAGCCGTGTAAGGCCACGGTTGTCGGTGTTGTAGGATCGTCAGTGTTCGTTGGTGTTGCCACTATGGGAGCTTGTTAACACACTCTGCGATGCCGCGGCTCGGCGAGTCCGCCGTAAAGTACCTGGGCCGGCGCACCATGTAAACCCACGAAGTGAACGACACCGAACGTTTTCACGGTTTCGTGACCTCTTACCTGTGTTGATTCGAGTTTTGTGTTATTTTAATAATTTTTGCTTAGTTTATCAGTTTTATCACACAAAAATGACACATGAAGTCCGCACCTAAAATACGCTAGCCGCACCGCCACCGGCGGTTCGCCGTGTCCCGAACAAGCTTATGTATACGGTTTCTTTACGCGTGGCTAACTCGCCGTACCGTAGGAAAGTCATGTCGTTGCGGTTTAAAATTAAGCCAGAAACTTGAAGTTTCCGAATAAACAATATTTATAATCATTATTTATTTTCTGTGTTTATGTATCGTATTTTTAGTCTCCGAATATAATATATATGTAATGTTTTCATTAAAAATGGTACTAATGCCTTTTCTACTGAGGGAGGCAGAATATGCAACTGTTACCTTACTACTTAGTTACGTATTCATCACACGTGATTTAAATCTATGTGCAGTTATAATAGGTTTATCCAAGTAAATCCCCTAGAACTAGATTCAATATGAATCTAGGACGAGTTTCCTGGCAATTTAATATTTTATTTGCAATTTACATAGCATATAACGCAACCACAATATCCATTACTATACCTTTATGGCATTTTATGTTTTTTTTTAAATATATTATGTATTTAAATAAAAAGGGTTATATACGGAATACAGAAAAAGTATTTGTAAGTGAAATATCCTAGAGTAACAGATTCACGCTAATAAGAAACCAGTGGCGCCCAAAAACTTTTATCAGTATTCCAGAAAGTCAAGCTAAAAAATTCATGATTCTGCTCCTAGCAGTGGAAGACCAATGGATCAATTTTGTAAATATAGGCCTTGTTATGATATCTATTTAAAATTGTGACTGGAACATTTGTGCGTCATTGCTCGCACG
Organism: Sesia apiformis; assembly: GCA_914767545.1. Taxonomy (NCBI): domain Eukaryota; kingdom Metazoa; phylum Arthropoda; class Insecta; order Lepidoptera; family Sesiidae; genus Sesia; species Sesia apiformis. Next base: position 8,202,483 of record OU611968.1, read on the forward strand.
CCTTAAACAATGTTGTCGCCAGACTATCGCGATCAGTTCTATAAGTAAGAGATGTTGCAACCTAGCTGTCCAGCTCGACCCGGGCCTTCTAAGGGCTTTTTTAGTGATAACTAGAAAGTGAATAATGAATCAAACTGTTTAAAACCGGAAGACTGACTTAAAATACCCGTTAAAAGTTTAAATTTTAAAACAACCATGATCTTTTAATACTTTTTGTATCTATATTACGATTTGTTCTTCATGATAGTACTGCCGTCCTGAACAGAAAATGCATTACGTATAAGACATGTTTAACGAAAGCGTAAGTAACATTATATTCGCAAACTAAAAATAAACAAAGAGAATGAACAATGGTTACTCTTTTTTTGACCCACAACATGTTCCTAGCTTGATTCCAGATTATTAAAATTTTCCAAAAAATATTGCAATGTTTAAAATGTCATTATAATGCACTTGTGCCTTTTTTTCTAAAAAGAGTAGACCTCGCTTAGTTTATTCAAATAATTTACGGACTTCTCCATACGTTTAACTAGTTTTACTGACTTTTTTATCCTCTAAGAACCTGATTTTACCTTCGAAATCGTTAATTTAGATCATCTTGCTTTACAAGTTTCAATATTTTTCAGAATTATTATTAGATCGATTTCTCAAAAAAAAAATACCCTAAAACCTTCCAAAGTACAAGCCCAGCAGTGAAAACCACACATTTTCTGAGCACTGTGATATTTAAGATCTGTGATTATTTAAGAGTGTGATATATTTATTAGCCGTAATATATTGTTGCAGTGACAGTAACTGAATGAAATCTGTTAAAATTACCTTACCTACCTATATTATATTCTCTACAAATATGTAAGATTTCTTCTATACTCATCGGGGGTTCGCCTCTCTTCAATTTTAGAAAGAGCGCGAGCGTAGGCACGCGAACAGATTATGAGCTAATTCGTCCGTCGGTATATAGACAAACAATATATGGTAAGTCCTCGGCTGTGCGGTTGCAGGGGTGCCGGGCTGGGCAACGCGGGGATTGCCCGCAGGCGACGACTCACTTGTTAGTCTATAGTACTTGGGGCCGCCATAGGCTTTAAGGGCTTTAAGTAACACCGAAATATGTATCTGCAATACCTATCTAATAAGTAGTTACAGTAGTAATAAGGCTCTTACAGTTCGTTTTTAGACTCACAACACAGTAAGGAATTCTAGTCTGAGAGTACGAATATAGGTAGGTACACGATGTCACTAAAATAATGGAAAAATTAAAAACACGGCAACTAATTTAAAATATATAAAGCAGTACTAAAAAAAAATAAAATTATTTTAAAATGTTCGCAGCGCTCATTTCTCTGTAGCGTGCGCGGGAGAAGCGCGTAGAATGCAATATATACTAGAAAGGAACAATAAGTTATGAAAAAAATACCTATAGTAAAAACTGGCAGAGTCGACTCTACTCTCGATAGTGAACAATCTATTTTCAGCTATTGCATTATTTCAGTGTGTTATATTTTTGTCGTATACTTATATATTATATGTAATGAAGAATGAATGGTTCCCTTCTGATCAAAGACGATTATATTATGTTAATTAAGCGCCGAGGAGTTAATCTCCAAAAGAGTTGTCTCACCAACCAGCTTGTATCATGTATATTGATTGTGTCATGCACAATACAATCTGCATGAGAAAGCCCATATCCAGCAATGGATACTGAAAGGGCTGGTTGAATTGCATTGCATATCATCTTTGATAAGATACTCGTAACTAAGTAGAAAATAGGTGCGAGTGTATAAAATTGGTAAAGGAATGAATTGAAAGGGAAAGAAATAACGGCAAGTAGACTATTAGTATTTCGTTTATTATTGTGTAAATAATTGTATTGTAACAAATAATTGTAATTGTATAAAAATGTAAATACAAAATATTTTCTTATTTTGATTTCAGCCTTATAATGTCCCACTGCAGAATCCACCACCATGCGGGTCCAGTGAGGGTTGGTGGATAACTATTTATTTATTATTACACAAATGAATACTTACAAAACATTGTCATAAATTCGCCAAATTAGATATGGGACAATTCTTAACATATAAACGTATAGATTCCTTCATAGTGTACGTACTTAGTGTTTACAATTAATTGCTTCTGTGTTATTAGATAATAGAGTAGGTAGATTCATAAGTAGATAGTTTTGTATATTACGTAAAACGGCTTTGTGTATGAAAAAAAATATTTTAACCAAATGTATTTTTTTCAAAACAGTGTGTTGGACATACAGCGTTGTATTTATCACGTATATGGTCTGTTTAATGTAAATAATTAGTTAAAAAAGGAATACAATAAAGAATTTTCATTCATACATACATTTATTTGAAGAAAAACTAGAATTTTTTAATATAAATTAGTTTTACATAATTAGTTTACTTATGCGTACAAGCCGATTTCATTTGGGAAAACGTTGGTTCTTTTCTTTTAGACAACACGTTGTATTTTGAAATCCATTGGTTCAAATATGAGACACTAAAATCTTCCGGAATAAATACTGTACAAAAGAAGAAAACGTAACAAAGTTGGACTATTAATTCCCCTTATTAAGATGACATAGAGAGACGCTGTCTCATTCTCATATTATCCTTAACTACTCCACGTCAACATCGAGTCTACATATCTCTGCATCAACTACTCTTCGCGGTTTCATTAAAAGCGTCAGCGAAATGTTCCCAGGTCTTGATCTCGTCGAGCAGCGCTTCTCCCGGACATTCCGTGCTCATCACTTGATTGTGGCCCACCAATTTGTAACTAGGACTGATAATGCCCTTGTCTATTCCAATTTGGATCAACTCCTTGGTCGCGTCCAGCTGCTTCTTTGGGGGTAGTTCCGCTGAAGATAAAAATTTAAAATATCAGTAAGAAGAAAACTTAACTACTGAATCACAGAAGACTTCAGTAAACCTTCTTACAGAAAACAACCCCGTAAGAATAACGCCTCCATACTCTGTTTACATTAAGAAAAAAGTGACGTTATCCGTCCACAACGTTAATTGGTCAATCGAGGAACACTCGCTCTCATAAGTCAATAAATAAGTGAAATCACGTGACAGATAGTGATGACATCACTTTTTTCTTAAGATGAACAGAGCAAAGTGTATTTGTACAAGTGTCACTGTCATTGGTCGATAAGTTAAAGAGTCAGGAAAAAGCTGTTTAGTTCTTCTTTCTGTTTCTTTCTTCCCACCTTTCTCTAGTCTTGACAATCTTTTTGTAACCTATTTTGCCAAATCCTGTATCTAGGTTGGCAACAATATTCGCTGATACGTCAACACGGAGATTCTTGATGTTATAATGTGTGACATTTAAGTAAAAAAAAAACATAAGCAACGTAGAATTAATTGAAAAACAATACTTTTTATATATAAACCAAAATAACATCAATGATGTAATATTTCGCGGTAAATATGTTTACGAAATTAATTTAACGAAATAAATAAAGATAAATGCTCTTAAAAACTTAATTATCACAAGTCATAATAGTAATTTAGTCGACGATAGTTTTTACGACTACTAAGTACTAATTGTAGTTGTATAATTTTTGGTAATAGTAATATTTTATTTATGTCACTTGTACCACTCATGTCAAACACTTTTGTCACAAGGTTATTATCCACTTCTGTATTTTGATTTGATCGATGTACTTGTACATGCCTCATATCCACATCATATATGATTCATATGAGGTAGGTAATTTTTATTTTTTTCTGGAAAGTGAGTCAAGAATTTCCTGTCGCAAGCTTTTCAAAAATATTACGTTTCTTCGATGGGTAATGTCCCGTAAATTTTCAATGCTAGAAATTAAAGTAAATATCCCATAATTTCTGTTATGATGGTCCCTCGTACCGAAATGGAAAGCGTCACCTTTAAATTTGAAAGGTTGCGCAATATAATATGTGGCAGTCAAAATAGATAAACTAGTTTAATGATATAGTATCTAATAAATAAAAAACATTAGTCATTCCTACTGAATAATTAAATCTTACGAAGTCTCTACAATAAATACCTACTCGCCAATCTTTTTAATTTTCTTAAACAAGGGTCATGTTCCCTTCTTGTGTTACAATATGTCTTTGTAACATTGCTACTTGAGAGGTATCTATTAGTCATCTGCAGTCTGGGAGTTGTCACTGATGGGTAGATACCCCAGATAATTCCAGGGTCTCACTGTAGCCCACAGACCTTTCTCACTTTGCACAAATAAGGGGTCTACGCCACACGAATCCAATATATTTTTTTTAATTTCCAGTAATCCCACAATGGTTTTCTTAATCGTCGAGTTATTGAATGGTAGGTACCTAATTGAAAAACCTTACTTATATATAATAGGAACTCACGAATATAAGTTGAGACTGTTGTTCCTCACTTATTTATGAAGAAAAGAGTAAATAAGTAGTTAGTAAACATTAAGTTTAGACAAAAAATAATATAGAAATGAATTTACCTCTCCAGTCACCAATGAGACATATGCCCACGCTGATGTTATTGGCGCTGCCCGCATGGATGCCTATCACTTGCCATCCGCGCCCCTCGTACGCCCCGCCCTCACTGCCCACGCAAAAACTGAAAAAAAATCTAACTTTATATATCTATTAATCTATTCTAGTGACATATTTATACAGGGTATTTTTAGATTTTGCTAGTGATTCTAAGTTAATTGACAATGACTTATTCTTAGCAAAATTAAAAAAAAAAACTTTAAATGTATCACAATTCAAAACACATTCTAAACGATTCATAAACTGATTGAATATTTTTCTGCTATTATTAAAAGTTTTTAAAAACTGTCATAATATGATAATAATAATATGATTTTTAAATATTTTTTGTAACAACGCATTTTTTGTAAAGGCACATAAGTAGGTAATTGGCTGTTGTGAAAGCAGGAGATCGTGTATGGTGGCGAACCGCGGGAGGGAACTAATCCAGAAGAGGAGACATAAGCTGGTGATATGGTGGTATAGGTATTAGCTACCCCATGAATTTCACCGTGTCTTAAATACCTATCTATTTATATCTAATGCCTTTGTCAATGTAATCAGTAACTTTTTCATTTATTTTTGGCAAAACGATTTTACATAACATCTTATTTGACCTCGAAATGCCATGTAGTGTCGATTTTGAAGGTTGCTAATCTAAGTAACTAGTTCATCTGGTTCTAACTGGTTCTATTTTTATAAATCAATTTGAAAAAGGAGTTAATTATTAATTTTGCTTTAAGATTTAATCTGAACTCTATTGCATTGATTTAACGCTTATCTTCTTTGGATGGCGGTTATGGATTAAAAATCGATTATAGTTTTTCGATCCTCGATATTTACAGCGTTTGCATTTACAGCCGGATGTTACTAAAATTGGGTAATTACATCATAATAATGATGACAGTTTTTCTGTTCTAATGATTCCATTGACCTCTATCTACATGTAAACCTGTTATATTCATTATATTGAGGTGTTTCCCCGCTTTATTATGTATAAACAATTTTTTGCATACAGTTTAACATCGTTTTTTATGGTAGAAGACGGCAGACGAGCATACAGTCCACCTGATGGTAAGTTGATACTGTCGCCCATAGACATCCGGGATACATGCCAACATTAGTCCGAAATGACAAACGTTGGCACACCCCCGGATGCGCTGCCTATCTTTGGAGATCTATAAATGGATGTAACGTGGCCAGTCGAGCGCGCCCAGCGGCTGTTGGATTGCAGCGTGCACTCTCTCCCTCGATAAATATATGAGTTATTTTCTATGAGTTATACATTTAACATGTACAATGCGAGACATTATTAGAAAATCTATTATTTTTCACTACTTGAAAGTCTACTCGACTCGAACAAATACAAACACATTTGCAGTTCATTTATAAACTTATTCAATATGCGGCTAGATGGACCCAATCGCAAATACAATGTGGTATAACAACCAATCAACATTCAGTCAGAACATCGAATATGAAAGCTAAAGTTATCATGATAATTCGTTTACAGACTCATAACCAGTTTGTAATTGTACGATAACGCTAGGTTTGCCAATGCCAAGTGGCTAGATGTGGTAATGGCAGATGGAGTAAAGTTCTAAGCAATGGCTTAAATTGAGAAAACAAGTGTGGGCTGTCCAGCAACCTGGTTAGTCGATTATTTAAATAGTCTCCTAATATAAATGTGCGAATAAATCTGCTCAATAGCATTCTATAATTAATCAGAATCCACTTAACTTTACAGAAGTTCCTTGGTTTATCACTTCGTGTTCGAAGTAACTTAATGTATAGTATCAAACCGATTCTATTAAGAAAAAATTAGGTGCAGTGAATAAGACTCGTTAAGATTTCACTTCACTTAGGCAAGGTTCCATCAGAACCAACTTCTTTTTATGGTCATTGAATGTGAACAGTATCTACCAGCGGAGGTCTTGTGAATAATTTGGTCACATTGCCAGAAGTAATCAGGGTAAAAAGGAGAAACTGATGATGACCTTAAAGATGGGGGGCAAGAGACTTCGCGGGCGATGCCTTCTTCATTTGACCGATCAAATAAGAGAAGTTATGGGTGCCCCTATTCATGATGCTATGAGAGTCACGAAGGAGAGTCAAACATGAAAAAACATCTTAAGGTAGAAGGTGTTTCTGAAGGAGGTCAAATAGGTAATGGATAGGTCAAATAGGTCTAAGAATAAGGATAGGGAAGTACAGTAGAATTTCATACGCTTGCAAAATATCACTGTTGTTTTATTTTATTGTTAAGAAGCATACAGCTCAAAACTTATAACATTAAATTTTCAACACTAGAATTATACGACCAATTATCTCAGTTGATAGTGAGTTAATGACCCACTTGCTGTGCAAAAGCTCCTCTTTTCGATTCCCTGTCGGACATTCATTTGGTTAAAGACATTGGTGTCTGGCTGGTGTTTCTTCTTTCTATGTGTCTTTGGATGGACCCACAACAAAAGGAATCCTAGTGGTTTATTTGTCCAAGGAATCCTAGCATGGGCCATTGAGTGTGGCGTTATTTAGTATTTGTTAGTTTTTGCGTTTATTGTTATTCATTTCACCCAAATGTTCCTGGCGTTGTCGCCGTCATTTCTAGGTTCTGACCTACTTTACATTTTAATCAAGTTTTATAACAATTTAAGACTTTAATCGTAAAGTTGATTATCTGAAAGCAGGTAACCTGCTTTCATCGTGTAATCGTGTTCATCGTTCACCGTTCATCGTATTTCATCCCTAAGATACTAGCTATTGCCGCGGCTTTACATCTAACAGTGGAAAGACAAATGTTGATAGTATGGTATGGTGTACTTTTTCACTACCCATTATTCTCACTATCCCATTACACTTCCCTATTCGAGGGGATGTGGTGGGAAATGGGCACTGTCAACTTTTACTCGCCCCCGAAACATGTTACAGTACGTTTCACGTTTTTTCATTTTTTTTTTATGGAAAGAAGGTGACAAACGAGCATTAAGTCCACCTGGTGGTAAGTGGATACTGTCGCCCATTGCCATCCGCGATACATGCCTATAGTAATCCAAAATGACAAATGGCACGCCCTCGGATGCCTACCATTGCAGATTAAGGAATGGATTAGGAAAATGGGGAGAGAGAGGATGGGATGGGAATGGGCTCTGGCATATCTCACTCACTTCCGAAACACGTACATACATTGGGGAATATGATAAAGTGGGAAATGTTTTAATCCGGCTCTAAGGACCAAAACGACTTAAAAAGTCACTTAAGAATAACGCGGAATGGACTTGATGTGAGCATGGTTGTTTGCGTACTAACTCATATGCGCCATGGTAATGTAACAAAGCAAATGTACGCGCTTTGCACAATACAATTTTAAAAAACTATAAGTATATAAAACTAACTATATAAAACCTATGTACACTAGGTTCTTAATAGGCTTAACAAAACAACTTATTATTGATAAACTGAAATAAACAATTTTAAATTACCTACTAAAAATGCCATCATCACCAAGTCTTCTATTTGTTTATTGTCATCAGAGGAGCTAAATGTAACCCACCTTTCAATTTGCTACCATCGTTTTTCTGCACATTTAATTACCTCTCTAATGCCACACTCTAACTCTTTAAAAAAACTTATCTAAAATAAGGATTCTGTCATTGAATCAGTTTTATTTTCCTCGCAAATATTCACGCAAGTGATAGTATAGTTGTATTTATACCAATACGATTACGTTTTACTACACTACGCAGATGATAACGAGTTTTGTAAACAAGTTGTGGGTATGTATTCTATACAACATTCATTGACAATGTGAATCATTCATTGACACATTCAACTTTGGCATACGAATTCATAGTAGTTTAGGAGTACTTGCGTGTATAGTAAATATACCTATAGGGGGAATTACAGTTGATGATCGTTGATAATCATGATTAATGTGTAATCTTTTGATCGCTCACGACAGATATCTGAGAGAAGTTTTATGTTTATACTTATATGAAGATGAAATAAAACTACTAAGTATTGCATTGATTTTGTAAATTGTTTCACCTATAAGAAGTTTTAAGTCATGAAAAGAAGCTACTGCCCAAATTTCTCACTCTAGAGCGGTTGCGGCTCAGCGTTGATGAGTCCGTCAGTCAGACGGGACGTTTCACTTTATAAGTATAGTATAAAAGAATTAAAAAACAAGATTCATTGATGTGCCCACATACTTCTTACCGGTACAGAAAAATATGCAAATTCAAGCCGGTGTTATCTATAAGTTACTTAATACGTTACTTGTATCTTATCACGTTTTTCTACCCGCCGAGTAAAGTCACGTGTAATAAAAGCAGATACTAAAATTATATCACGTTTCTCAAATTACATGGATATCATTGTAAACATTCCGTCATCCGTTGATAAACAGATAACCCTATAACACGGGCACGGTTGTATTTCAAACATTTTATTTGTTTTTCCATTCCAATGTCGACACCCGCTGGATATATGTAAAGGCTAAATGTATTAGTGCAAGGTTAAGCGATAATTTCCCACTTCCTATGTGTTTTTCCGCTTGGAGCGTGAAACACTTCCTTTTGTAAGCGGTTAATATGCTAAGTCTATATAAATAATTAATACCTAGAGAATAACATTTGAGATTTTCACGTTTTTCACACATATTTATCTATTTATACGGGTCTTAACGCGAATGTTCACCTTATTTATTTTACTCAACGTTTCGGTTGAGTCGCACCGACCGCGGTCACGACCTGACGTCGAGTAAAATAAATAAGGTAAACATTCGCGTTAAGGCCCGTTTAAATAGATAAATACCTACAAAAGTTATGAATAATTACAGAATGTGTGTTACTGTAACACACATTCTGTAATTATTCATTAGTAAATTACAGTTTCTTAAAATCATGGAGTTAATTGAAATGAAAATTTTAGGCATCTCTTTAGCAATAAATTTTTTTTTAATTAGGTATATATTACTAGATTCGTGTGTTTTCACTGCCAAATAAATACATAAGTTACTAACTTGTATCCGATGTCTCCCCACTCCAAACTCTTATGATACGTCTGCATAGAGCGCATCGATGCGCTGCACGCGGCCGTGGTGTGGCAAGCGCCTGGTATCGCCGTATGATGAATCACCACATATGGGACGGGGGTGGTCAAAGGCCTCGTACCAGTGGCAGCAGTCGCCCCCCAATCTTCTCGCGTGTAGAACGGAAATGAGTATCTTGAGCCTAAAGAAAAAAGAAATTTTAGTTTCACTATGCAAGTTTTTTTAAATTGACGAGCAATAAGTCATTACAGGGCAAGACAATAATGTAAGTAATGTAAGTAACCGTAGCCAACTCCTTTTTTCCACTGCTGGATACGAACCTCCTCAGGTACATTCACAACCACGGGAAGAGATGTGGTGGAGTTATTCTAAAATCGGCCGACACCACTCGGACCACTAAGTAAGTACCCCTAAAAAAATTATACGTGAAACTTGACATGCGTTTCTTGTGTATTTTCAACTTAGGTATTTTAACTTATGTAGGTACTCGTATTTTCAATCCGAAAAACTAGAAAATCATTGCTGCGATGAACAATACTGTAATCTAATCAGAGTAACTGGTAAGTGGTCATTGTTCGTTTCATGTGCCACCTATGATTGAAGGCTTTACCTTTAACCACAGGTGACCTACGTCTAACCACCTTTTTAGCCTTAGTCTTTCCTAAGGCTAAAGAGAAATATAATATACGAATTTTTTGGTTAACAATTGGAGAGGGAGAGTGCATGTTGCAACCCCATAGCTGTTTGGGCGCGTTCGACTGGCCTAATTAGTCCTCTTATACAAAAAAAAAACTAATAAAACGTACTATGTAAGAACGTGTTCCGGAAGTGAGTGAGACATGGCACTGCTTATTTCATTTTCCATCCTATCGAGTGAGGAGTAAGAGAGGTATGTTGCTATATTCTCTACTTCCTATCCTACTTTTTTTTAAAAGGCCATTTAAAGCGAGCAGACGAACATACAGTCCACCTGATGGTAAGTGAATACCGTCGTCCATAGACATCCGCGATAGATGCCAACATCAGTCCAGAATGACAAACATTGGCACGCCCCCGGATGCGCTGCCTACTTTTGCAGATTAAGAAAAGGATTGGGAGAAAGGTTTGGGAATGCGTCCTGGCATATCTCACTCACTACTGAAACACGTAGGTACATTGTGGAAATACGATGAAGTAGGAGATGCAGTACATTTCATGGTAGTCTTCTGTGAGAAAGGGGTAACGTGGTAAGTCGAGTGCGCTCAGCGGCTGTGGGAATGCAGCATGCACTCCCCCCCTACCTAACAACGATAAAGTGTCTACAATGTTAACAAAACAAATCATACATTTAAATAAATACGCCTGTATATACGAATGCAGGTCAAGTGTTCAGTTTACTTAACTGTTAAGTTACCTTTATTTTCCTTGCGCCCTTGTGCAGTAAATTATGTTAAAAATTACAGCAGTTCATTGTAAGTGTACCTTTTAATTACTATAAATATTATTTACTGTCCATTATTTAAACAGTTTCATACGAACGAATTTTGATGGGAAACTTAAAAAAATGTAATAAATAGATAATGATTTTTTATTGAGATCGAAATAAACAAAATTAACGATAAATTAAAAACTTACCATTAGACGATGGATAACAATACACTGAATAAGCACTTATCAAAATCACAGCCACACAGGAACTGAAGTTAGAATAAAAAGCCATGTTTAAATAAATATTACTAAAAATTACTAAAGTTCGATTTCAATTCAGATACCAGCGATTGAGTCATGAGTCATCAACTCATGGGACAAATATCGCTACTGTGCGTACATAAATATCCAATTACTGTGCGTTATCAACTTTTACCGATTGTTTTGCAAAAATATTTCCTATTTGCAAAACTAATATATTGCAAATATATTTGCAAAACTAAGTTCCCAACGGCTGAAGCGATTCGATTGATTTATGAATAAGTTTCTTCATATTTATATCTTTTGTCTCAGAATTGCGGTACTTTCCCTGTCAGGATGATGAATTCATGATTAAGTGTCGGACACACAGACGCGGCGACCAACGACGCTACTGGTCGCACGATCGTGATATGAGGCATGAGGCGAGATCAACTGTGGCCGAGTTCGGCTCGTCGTTCGGTCGCAAAAAGTAGGATTCCAAAGGCGGCGAATGCGACAGGCAACACCGACTGGCGACAACAATACCTGTCTCCGACGCACGGCGACATACTGATTCTATCGATTTATATGAGCCAGTTTCAAAGCGACAACAGGGACAGGCGGCAACAGTGTCACTTGGCTACACCTTATTGCCGAATACAGCGACACGACAAGCTGAGCACGATGATGATGTCAGTACGATTAATATCTCATCCGAAGCTTGATTGTACCTTTCTTAGACAGAACAATGTCCAACTATAATCTAGATACAGACGATTTACAGCTTTTACATATATAATCGAGTTATTAGAGTTATTTTTCCAGTTACTGGTCGCCTGTTCATGGATCGCGGCGACTAGTGGTGTCGTGTACACGACGCCTTATTGTGTAGGTATCAGTTAAATAATATATTTATCGGGCGCAGAACATAATCGCAATTAAATAAATACAATGTATCAAGTTTGTTTTTATAACCCAAAGGTTGTGCAATTACACTATATATTATTTTAAACGATAAATCACAATTTGTGCGGTGCACCTGCATACGATAAAGACTAATAGGGTCAATAATCATTTTGATTACAATTTATTTGCCAAAAAATTTCAGAAATAAAAAAAAAATTGTTTTAAGTAAATAATATTTGTTTGGAGTCTGCGTGTTTGCTTTTGTGTATAATAATATTTACAAAATTTACGTCTCAGTAAATACGACCCAGGGGATCTTAGGGAGGATTGAGTGATATTAGTCTATGACGTCAGATTGTAAAGCAAGTTTGGATAATACTACGAGTATATATACCACGTAGGCCTATTGCCGATTGATAGATATTAGGTATACATGCAAAACATTTCTTTTTGTTGGCGGGTATCCGGCTTTCCACACGGTAATTTCCTTCACCGACGAGTTAACAATAACTTAAGTAGAAACTCATTGGTTAGGGCTTTCGACCTCATGAACGTGATACCGTCACACTACTGATACCGATGATAGTTATAGTGATAGCAGCACTGATTGCACTGATGCTATGAGAGGTCCGATGATAGTTTTAAATCTCAGTCGTTATGCTACTTTTACTATACCGGGTGAAATATTCGGAGAAACGATTTTTCAGATTTTAATAATTACTATGAGATAATCACTATATGTACAGCATTGATCGCTAGATTTACAGATCCATAACAAAATTATGCATCGTTAACGCTCGCTTGCTATTAGTCAAAATAGGTCACTGTCATGAAAGAGAAAAAATCTGTTCCGGAGGCATAAATACAGCTAGGTTTGAACTAAAAATCTATATTTTATTTTTACTCGGCTTAACTGATTATACTTTTTTGTTAGATTAGTTAGTTGCTTGAAGGTGAGAGTGCACGGTGCAATTCAACAGACCCCGGGCGCACCTTGAAATGTACTGCATTTCCATCTTTATCTTATTTCCCCAATGTACGTACGGTAGTGAGTGAGAGGTAGTGAGTGACCACTTACCATCAGGTGGATTGTATGCTCGTCTGCGGCATTCGTCCATAAAAAGAAACTGGCATTAATAAACATACATTTATTAAATACAGCTATAGCTCATCTGCCACCTTTTTCCATATATTTTTTTATATAGAAAATGCGGCAGACGAGCTTACAGTCCACCTGATGGTAAGTGGATACTGTCGGCCATAGACATCCGCGATACATGCCAACATCATTCCAGAATGACAAACGTTGGCACGCCCTCGGATGCGTTGCCTACCTTTGCGGATTGGGAGAAAGGGTTGGTAAAATGGGAAGGGATAGGATAGGGTGGGATGGGAATGGGCTTCTGGCATACCTCACTCACTACCAAAACATGTACGTACTTTGTGGAAATACGATAAAGTAGGAAAACTTCATTTCGGATCTTATCCCGCATGAAAACCCGAGCAAAGCTTTCTCCATCTCTCGTTGAGCGACTTTATGGATGAGACCCACCGTCAGAGGTCATGTTTCGGCACCATACGTCGTAACTGGCAGGACGCACTGATTGAAGACTTTCGTCTGCAACCTTGTGGTATAGGTGACGAGAAGAGCCGACGGATTTTGCCAAAGTAGAAAATTCAAAGTCAAGTCTAATTCGTTTCTACATTCTACGTATATTGTACACCCATGTTTATTGTACACAAGATATCCAATCATACTAGCATAATCATTATAAGTAGTTGTTGAATTTCACGGGTCATTAAATTAGAACAATATTGCTCTCTGCCCAACCTATCGGTAAATCGTAAGTTCGGCGACGTTTCAGTAGCTCCGTTCCACCTTATAATTCAGAAATTACTTCGCATGTTACTTGATGTTTGAAGCCAATGCGTCAGTGTTCAAGGTGACGAAGAACTAAAGTTGCCGCCATAGCTCGAAGAATCAGCAGGCTGAAGTGGCAGTGGGCAGGCCATATATGCCATTGGACCGATAACCAATGGAGGAGTCGAGTCCTCGAATGGAGGCCTCGTACAAAGAAACAGTGTAGGACGCTCTCCAGCATTGTGGACTGACTTAAGAAGGTTTTTTGTAGGGGCTGGATATGAAGAGCAAAAGACCGTGTGTGGTGGCGGCCTTTGGGAGAGGCCTATATCTAGCAGTGGAAAGACACAGGCTGATGGTAAGATATAGTAAGATGTCCAAGTGTATAGTTTAACCTGTCGCCAACTGTAACTATGCAACGATTTATAAATGTAGATGGGACAATTCTTGCACTTGAAATCTTTGTTTCTCTGGATCGACTAAGTATATTTTACGTAGATACTCTTAAATTCTGTTTAGTCGAATTTTCATCCACCAAAATTTCGAATACCGAGTAAAATACATACATACACAATCGTCTATTTTCGACTCCTGAACGTTGTCCATGTTCAACCCCTATTTTATTGTTTTTAGTCCACATCCAGCTCCCAATGTACGATGTAAAGAAAATTTTTACTAATCTATCCTACATTTATTATTACATCTTCATTATTTTATCCAACTTTAAATAAGCGCGATGTCGATTAATCCAGGACATGCTCTGACTGCCCGGTTGTAAGACAACCGTAAAACCTTAGCTGTGAATAGGATTTTGCAAGGTCGGCGGCGCGCCAGCATGCCCCCTGGTGTTGCAGGTGCCCATGGGCGGCGGTAACACTTACCATCACGTGGGACCGCTTGCTCGTCCGCCCCCTAGTCTATAAAAAAAAAAAAAAAACCGTAACCAGACATTTTAACGTCCACTGTGGACACCGCTCTCCTCTTGCATCGCTTTGTGCAAGATGTATGGCCTAAAAACGTCACGATGATTTTTAGAGATGGTGTAGTTCTTCAGGACTTATCGTGGCGACTTTGTCACCTCTTAGTAGTGTTATTCTAAAGCCGGTTGACATCACACGATCATGTTAGAGAAGGTAATAAACAAAATTTCTCACAAGAAAATGGATTCGAAACGAACTAAGCCGTGAGGAATTTTTAGTATTAGATGAAAACAACAAGCCGAAATTAAACAAAGTATGCTATAAGTATGGTCTTTAACTTTACAAACTGACCATTGTATGCATTGTAGGCGACATACAAAAACAAATTTTGCTGCATGAATTTAGCATAATAATTGGCCCATAACAGTAAAGTGTGAAATCTTATAAATAAATTTTAACTTACGCTACATTACTTATACCATTATTAAAATATTTTTTTAAACTTTCGCGTTTTGTACACATTTTTTTATATTCTAAATCGGGTCTGAACGCCTACCAGCCGAACCAGCCGCGGCAACCCGCGCCGAAACGTCCAGTAGCAATAAAAGGTAAATAAATACCTATATTAAACGCGTATTAATTAATTCTGGTGCTAAGTATGTAAAGTTTACAACAAGTTAATTTAAATTCTATTTGTCGCCTCCGCTTCCCTTTCAAAACACTCTCAAGATCTCGGAGAGCGTCGAGATGATTAAAATAACATTTCGAGCTAACTCGTTTTTAAGTCATCTATCTCCCCAGCCAAGTCAAAATCGCCGTAACAAGCTCGGTATGTTGAACTTAGCAAATCGGTACATTACCTCGGGGTACCTATGTTGACCTAACCTATGCTTTCTTTAGAAAACTCAAGTTAGGCCCCAAATCAAGTACTGCTCACATCTCAGGGGCGGTGTAGTGAAGTATCAATTTAATCCATTTGACATCGTCCAACGATGATGCTCTGTGCGAATTACTATATCAACGATCCCACTGACACAGAGGGCTCAGTGTCTGAAGAGATGTTGCGTTTCTTCGTATGTTGTACCGTTAGGTTTCACATGATGATCAAGATCAGTTTTTAAATTGTTAAATCTACAGAGTGAAGAGCGTCCGGGTAATCACCGGCAGAAATAAATACCTCTTTACCTAAGCACCGTTTGTATAAAGTGTTTGTAACTTTTTGTTTATCTTGTGTCATTCACTCTCCTTACTTAAATGGCCTTCCTTCTGAACTTTGTAAATGCTTTACTGACTTGCGGTTTAGTTTTTAACCTTGATTTTTATTAATTGGCTCCATTGTAGTCAATTGAAAATTTAAAATCCACTAAATTATCCTTTCTCAATTATATTATACTTTATAACCAACTAATTATAGATTTTTTTCTAAATTGACAAAATTAAAAACTGTTTCCGACAATCTGTTATTGTTTAAATTTTTAGATCTATACTCTTGATTCTCCATTCAACCTCATACCCCCAAGGAGGATTAGGAGGTGTATCGGGATGATGAAAACACCTCGTCACATTATACATATATTTCTATTCTCCATTTTCCCAAACCTTATACCAAATCTCTTCCTTCCTAATCTCTTGCTGTCGGCAGGTATCGCAGAAGTCCATGGGTCCATCAAAAATAAAAACTAAATGATCAATAGCAACTTCTACTTGAGTACACTTAATAATTTATCAGTGGTAAGATAATAATGAGCGGCGATAGCCTAGCGGTATCTATACTCAAGCCACATTCGTGTAATCGTGAATTCAAATCCTCGACCCGTACCATTGAGAATCTATTTAGTATGGATTTTTTTAAATTGCTAATTGCTCGGTGGTGAGGGAAAACATCGTGAGGAAACGCGCATGCTCCAGAAATTTAGAAAAACCTGGAGTATGTGATCTACAAATGGTGATGGATTACGGCCTGAAACACCACAGTGATTGGGAGCATGATTAGGGGCCATCCATAAATTACGTCACACGAATTTCATGATTTTTGGAGTCCCCACCCCCGTCCTGGAGTCACATTTGTTTGACCCCCCTGGTGTGACGTCACATATTTTGCAATTTTAAATTTAGAAATTACTAAATTAAATCAACCTTATAACAATATTGATAGAGTTGGTAATATTTTAAAGTTTTTCGTTAGAGTTGAAGTTTAGTTTTAATACTTTAGATTTATACATGTGACGTCACGAAGTTCACCCCTCACCCCTTACCCCCCTGTCACACGATGTCACACTTAGTTGATCCCCTCCCTCCCCCTTAACGTGTGACGTAATTTATGGATGACCCCTAAGGACAAAAAAGGGGGCCCGTGCCCTGCAGGGAACGGTATAATAGGCTGATAGAAAAATATTACAAGGTAGATAATTCTAATCAGAAAAAAAATACTAGTAATATGGTTAGATAATATAAGGAAAAGGTTCGAGTAAACATACTCGTAGGACGAGTCACAGTAATGCAGGAAGTTTATTAGTTCGAGGAACTGGGGACTTCCGAATTGTTCATTTATTTATAAACAGACTCACGTAATGAGTCATTTATTTTTATTAAACTATGTATTAAAGGTTAAAAGTTATCAAATGTCATAAAATCAATAACCAATTAAAGTGCAACATTTGCATTGCGGAACATTTAAAAAATATATATATAATTTTTTATAGAAAGATGGTAGGTAGCTGACGAGCATACAGTTTATCTGGTGGTAAGTGGATACTGTTACATGGACATCCGACTTTCATGTCAATATCAGTCAACATTGTCATGCTCCCGGATGCACTACCTACGTCTAGAGATTTAGGAATAGATTTGAAGAAAGAAATGGGAAAATGGGTAAGGATAGGATATAATGGGATGGGAATGGGCTCTGGCATATCTCCTCACTCACTACCGAAACTACGTATGGGGAATAGGATAAAGTACCAAATGCAAGTACGTTTTACGGTAGTGTTCTGAGAGTACGGGGTATCTTGGCCAGTACAGTGCGTCCAACGGCCACGAGATTGTAGCGTGCACCTCCCTACCCTACAAAATATTATTTTCATCCCCCTATCTCGGAAAGAGTATTTTTGCTCTTCGATATCTGAGTGCAAAAGCCGTTTTTATCCGCTAGAGGATAAAGTAAATTGAATTTAGAACATCGTGTGCACTAAGTTTGTGAATTCAAAACATCATTAAACCTATTTACTTTTACCTCCATGGTGCCGAATTTATCATACAACCTTTTTTAATTTGTTAAAAACTCAGACTCGGAACCTTCTTGGTGTACTTTTTTTTTAATTTGCTTTGCGCGCGCCATTTTCTTTCCGAGATAGGGGGATGAAATGTTACGTGTTGCACTCGAGTGCAAAGATTTTTCACCTCGTGCTCTTTTGATTCCCTCGCTAACGCTCAGGATTCTAATTTTTGAATCCTTCGCTTGCTCGGTCATCAAAATTGAGCACGCGGTTAAAAAGCAACTTTGCACTCTTGTATAACAAATAACTATTATTGTTGATTTGTTCTCGATTAACATTTGTGAGAATGTGAAGTTGAAGCCCTGGCTCGTACTAATAATTTCTACTTAAGTACGGATTTATTTATCAAGCTACAGATGGGGGGACTACGTTCGTGGCGGTCGAGAAATAAGAAATGAGCTCGCGCGCTAGTATCGGCCGCGCAATTCTCCCACTATCGTTCATGTGGATAATTGTTTCACTCGTGTGCGCTCGGTCCTCCGTCATTTAAATATTTAGTTCTTGTAGACAAAGTATTGATCGAGGACTCTAGGAGTCATAATAAGAACCATTGAAGAATTTTATTGAATTAAAAAAAAGTGCTCACTAGTCCAAAATTGCTTAGGGCATTAAAGAAAATAATGAATTTCTGATAGTTCCAATTCTGATTCAGAGTCCGATTAATAATAGTACCTATAATTAATAAGACTTAATAAGAACAAAATTACTTCCATATTTTATTTGGATGAGCGTGCCGCCCTAGCCACATTCCTTGTACATCTATGTACAAGTATATTTTCTGCCCTAATTTTCATTACTTCTTTAAGTTTCCTGCTATCTTGTGTATTTATAATATTATGTACCTATAGGTACAAGTTTGTGTATGCAGGTGATATGTAGGTAGGTATAATGAAATATTATTTAATAGTATATTTGTGTTTAAATCAAAATTGCACTGCGTGCCTATTTCTGCTTGATCTGGTGGTTGACCGGTAGAAAATGCCATATGGTATTAAGTCCGTCATTTGTACAATTACTTGTGCAATGAAATTTAAATAAATAAACCTGTGGCTATGTGATTATAAAAAAAAATTGTCTTCTGTGATGTCAGCGTACCTTGGTCAGTCTAGTCTGCCCAGCGGCTGTGGAATTGAAGCATTCACCCCCCCCACTTACCAAACAGACAACAAGAATACAAATATACGAATTACTGCAAACAATTTTATGACAATAGGGATAGCTACCCAAGCATCGAAGCGTTGTCGTGATGAATATTCGTGCCGAATACGTAATTGGAACCACTAATCCACTTTGAGCCCACGTGCCGGATTATGATCCGAAACCCTCTCGTGATTGCTAGGACCCTGCGGTGGGACATTGTAGACTAATAACGTAATCCACAAGCAGGTGTCATTGTCATTAATGAATGTCACCAGTAATCTTTCATCATAGTTTGATAAACTACATGTCTATCATTGTTTATGTTTGACGTCAATTTGTAATCACGAATAAGATTAAATTGAATTTTGTCCGATAATTCTGCGATGACTGTGCATTGATTTGTAGTTTAGTTGTGATTTGTGTCAGATAAGGGACTTCCCTCGCGCAAAAACAGCGCGAACTTTTAATAGCACAACAGCCTGTATCTATTGCTTACAAAGCACAGATTAACCTGTACAGATATTTGTTTTGCAATCACTGCGATAAATCACGAGCCGTGAGTTTGACTTAAATAAATAAAGTAAGCATAATTTTTTTAAGTAACCTTATATATTTTATTTTCACCATGCTTTCAACAATGTATTGTTTATATCGGAAGCATGGTGAAAATAAATACAATACTTCGTACAGCCAGTCATAGTCAACGCCGTACGTTTGAATTTAGACTCTTAAGTTCTAACCTAAGACTCTAAGTCTTAGAGTCTTACATCCGATAAACATTTTTTTGCACGCTAACCATAATTTCTTTTTTTTATAGAATGAAAGTGGCAAACGAGCATACAGCCCACTTGATGGTAAGTGGATACTGTCGCACATGGACACCCGCGGTGCATGCCAACATCAGTCCATAATGACAAACGGCGGCACGACCTCGAATGCGCTGCCTAGTTTTGTTGATGTAGGAATAGATTTGGAGAAGGGTTGGGAAAATGGGAAGGGATAGGATGGGGTGGGAATGGGCTGTGGCATATCTCACTCACTATTGAAACACGTAGGTACGTACGTACATTGAGGAATATGATAAAGTACGAAATGCAGTACATTTCAATCTAATCTTCTGTGAGACTAGCTTGAACGTGGCCTGTCGTGGCTCAGCGGCTGTTGGATTGCAGCGTGCACCAGTCCTTTTGTCGTCCACGGCTGGACATTGGCCCCCTCATGTACATTGTCTTGTGCAGAAGGGATGTATAGCTTTAAAACAGCACAGTGGCTAAGCAGGTTGGCGAGTAGCTTCTTTTAGAGGTGGTGCAGTTCCACAGGGCTTGTAGTAGCGCCTTCGTTATCCTTTATGGTCCGGTTATCATATGAAGAGCGCTGACAGTTCTGTATTTAATACATTTTACATAAATACCGTTTCTTTCTTAAGTCATAACATAACTGTTGAAGATAATGGACCTCCATACTGTTAGTGTCTATGACACAGTAGAATAAATATGTGACATGACATGTATGACATGTGTTACTAGGCAACTTGCTGTTGTTGTTTACGTTTTGTTTTGTTTTGATGTATATACCCTTTTCCTCAAGAATATATTTTATTAACTTTAAATGCGTCTTATACTCTCCCTTTAGCTTTACTTCCACCATCTTCAAGAAAATAAAATAAAAAACAAAAATATGGCAGCTGTCAGAGCTCTTTCTATAATAACCGGAGCATAGTCGCCTTATACGACATTGACGGGAATACCATAGATGGAATGGTGCGATTCTAACGTCGTGTTGGCCGACACCAGACATGTTCACTAACACATGTTGCAAAATTAATGACACATTAAGTATCATGAATCGCTAAAGAGAATTTGTGTACTCTGTAACTATGAAAAATATGGAACCGTCGAAGTTGTCCACCACTTGATGGTGGAATGTGCCCGGAACATTCCACTGTCCGGAACACGAATACATGTACTGTATTTAACCGAATTCAGAAGCTGTCCAATTACTGTACTCGTGAGATATCATTGTAGTACCTTATTATCTATGTTAATTTCCTTTTATTAAGGGATTGTTAAGTTTAGGTTACGATGGGGATACCATTTGGCGTAAACATAAAAACCCCAAAACAAAATAGATTGAACAAAATCGCTAAAAGATTCCTTCCAGATAACCTTTGGGTGGTAAGACTGGTAAGGAGAAAAAAATATATGTAGTATAGGTTGAACAACTTACTTCCAAGATAAGATGCATAGACATATATATTATTATCAAAAGTTACAAACGCCTATACTTAAAATATGAACCACACCGTTTACGGGCTTATGAAAACTAACATTAACCTTTTAACCTTTGGTACTACCTCAAAATAATGAACTCATTATTTTGAGTTCAACGCATCGTAAAAACAGAAGCATACGGAAAAGGAATTATTATAAATATTTGCTTGAATTAAAATATTGCTTACTTATAAAAAGTTGTAGAACAGAAGTTCATTATTTTCATTATTGTCTAACTCAAGTGTGAACAATCGATTATAATTAATACTTAATCAATTTACTCTACCAACATGAAAGCAACATTTTACAATGCGCAGTAGTGGAACGTGTCAAATAAAATTTATTATGATTATTAG
Organism: Sesia apiformis; assembly: GCA_914767545.1. NCBI lineage: Eukaryota > Metazoa > Arthropoda > Insecta > Lepidoptera > Sesiidae > Sesia > Sesia apiformis. The sequence goes on from OU611968.1 coordinate 8,224,428, forward strand.
CTACTAAAGCCCAAAGGCCAGGTTTTTAATCTGTAGGGTTTAAGATCATCAATCATAAATCTTGGACTATAACGCTTACGAGCGTTAAACACTTAGCGGTCAGCGCTTATTTTCACACTACCCTGAATATTTTAAAATCTAAACACTATGAAATATTTATAACACAGATTTATAGTGAATTTTCTTTTTCCTGTCACCTCAATAACCCCTATTTTATATTTGATCTTTATCTCTTTAATCTATGGTTATTATCCGTCATTAGGACATTAAGGATTTAATGACTGATAAAAAGATATGTTTTAACACAAAAATGTGTAATTTATAAATAACGACAGTACAAATGTTAAGATTATTTGCAACAGTAAGTACCTACATATTATTGATTGATCTAAGCTTCCTCAATTATTTGTTTGTCCGATAAGGGTACTTTCCCTTAGAATTCAGACGTGTAATTTGTCTCTATCTTTTTTTTTTATGCGAATTATCATATCAATAAAACATCTGGACGCGTCTTTGTCAGAAAACATTGTTTGGACATACTTATTTGTATATTAATTTACACTTAATGTAAAGCTCTTATCGCACTAAAGTATGAAGCGATAATCTGCGAGCAATGTCGCAACATCAGATAGAATTATGCAAAAGGTTTAATGCAAAAAGGTCGAAAAGATAGCTGGTCTAAATAATTAGAGGAGAATGAAGGCAAAATAGTTTAATATATTTTTAGTTTACTTCAATGAATAAGCTTTTCATATACTTGTGCTTTTTGACTTGTCTATAGTGGTATTTATGCACGTATACTTATTATATAGAATTGTTTACAGATAATGTATTATTAAAATTCAAATTTAAATCATTTATTACTGAGTTATAGAAAAATAAAAATATGTTTCACAAAACTTATATATTGGTCCACTATAACTTGCCGGGTAGGCATTTACAGTAATTAATTATTACTTGTACCCCTATCATGTCTCTATATAACGCTACTCGGTTACCCGAACCAGCCCCTTTTTCGCCAACTGCTGGACATGAGCCGTACACATCTCGCATGCACAAGACAATGTGATTGAGAGATGTATGAACTCAAAACGCCACGCTGGTCAAGCGCCTTGCCTACTCCACTCTTAAACAGGTGGTGTAGTTCGTCAAGGCTTGTAGTGGCGGCTTTATTATCTATTATTATCACTATATCCACAGGAAAATACGGGTCCTGTTTTAAAACCGGCCGACGTCACACTGCATGATTCAGACAGATAGAGAGACAAAAATTGATGTTTTGGGTTCTTTGACGCCAAAGTTATTGTTATATTGTTTATAAGCTTGTTTTCTTTGTACTTTTAATAAATAAGCTTTATTGTATAAGCACAAATTACTGATATTGTTTCATATCATGTTATGTTAACAAAAATCTGTTAACAATAAAGATTTTATTATTTGAACTCATTTAGGTACAAGTCATTAGTAGGTATGATATATTTTTATCATAGGCGAAGTACAAAGTTAGTTTGAACTTTGGCACATAAATCATTTATATAAACTAACCTCCTTTGCGTAAAGGAGGTCATTTTGCCTGCACTTTTGAAATTGATCTGTACACTACAATGTTTAGCACAAACCAATTGGTAATACGGCAAAATGCACCAACAGTACTTATATGGGATTATTCAAATGACTTTTGTAAAAAAATAAACTATTCTAACATAATAATATAATAAAATCGTAACAAAGCCGTATTTGTACAATTTAACATTATTATTTTTTAAATCGATACAGTATAAGTATATAATAATAATACTATCTTTATTAAAGGTATAAAAAAACACATATAGAATAAAATAGATAAAGTCAATAATTACAATTAGGTATATATGTAGTTATAACAATAACTTTGGCGTCAAAGGACCCAAAACATCAATTTTTTATCTCTCTATCTGTCTGAATCCCGCGAAACTCCTGGACAGATTTTAATGAAACTTGGCATAGTTATAATCTTATATGTCACTTTAATATTTAGGGTACTTTCTTTTTATTCAGATAAAGTTTGTATTATAATTAGGGTATTATAATCAGGTATTTATATTATAAATACTCTAAATTCTACACACACGAAGTCACTGACACTCCTATACCTCATATAACCCTTGTTTTATACTTTATATGATCAGGCAACTCTTTTAGTTCAATAATATAATCTGTCATTAACTCAATAACCGCCTATTTTTGTTCGGAAGTCCACATAAAAGCATTAACTATAATAAAACAACGGAATTTAAGCGTAGTACGTTTATTTTGTTTTTAGATACTTTAGGCCGTGAATCTGTCCCAGGTGCGGATTTCGTTGTACAGAGCATTTCCAGGGCACTCAGTTGTACCGAAATTCCGGTGTCCGACGAGCTGGTAATTCGTGCTGATGTAACCTAAACTCACACCGACAGCAATCAGGTCTTTGACAGCTTGAAGTTGATTAGCTGGAGGAGTCGCAGCTGGAAAGATGAAGAAACATATTGATTCAATGAAATGCTATGAGAGTACTCATATTAGGTATACCATTTTTTTTTAATAGAGGTAACATAAATCATTTTAACCAATCATGCAATGACTATTGTTTGTGGAATGCATAAATCCTAACGTCTAATTGGTTAATAAAATACAGTTTCATTGCAGGATACGGGCTCCTCCAATAAATCACCACTAGAGAGTTTCAGGCCGTAATAAGAGATAATCAGGCCATAATACAGACCATAATCTATGATTGACTCATTCGTGAGGCCGCGAGTTCAAATCTTCGACCTGTTGTACTACTGTTTCTAATTAAGTACAGATTTTTTAAAATTATATTGTAGTAAACTTTGAGAGGAATCGAGCATGCTCGAGAATTACAAAAAAAAATTGGGATACAGTATACCTATTTTGCCCAATATCCGTGGTCGACAATCCAACGTGGTCGACCGCTTATTATGACGCGAAAATTAAAATATATGTTTATCTCTTTTTAACAACAGGGTTCCTCTATTGGGCTGTGATTTTCTAGCCTTTTCGTCTTATAAATATGTAAATATTAGTAGCTATAGTAATATTAGTTGTTTTTAGAGTGCATTTAGTAAGAGTATAGCGTGTCTATTTATAAAATATCATTGGCTACAAATGGCTCCTCAAAATTTTGGTCGCCCGGCAGCCGGACTGCCGCAGCCAGGCTCCCAAGTGTGTTGCTAGCCTTAGATTCGCATGCGACTGATAACGTTACTTCTCTCTCATAGAAGACTACCGTAAAATGTACTACATTTCCCACTTTATCCTGTTCCACCAATATATGTACATGTTTCAGTGGTGAGTGAGATATGCCAAAGCCCATTCCCACCCCATCCTATCCCTTCTCATTTTCCCAACCCTTTCCCCAAATCCATTTCTAAATCTGCAAAGGTAGGCAGCGATCCGGGGGCGTGCTAGTTTGTAAAACACATGTATCCACCATTCCGCACTGGACCCACATGCTGGATTATAGCACGAAACCCCCGAAATTTACTAGGGGAGGCCTTTCCCTACAGTCGAACCGTTATTGGACGATATCGATGAGTGACAGAGGTAACAATAGCTCCTACCGCAAAATATTCTAACTCTTATATATAGGTAATTAATTATTTTTTAATAAATTTCGAAGTTTCTGTCTAATGTAGGGCTATCTCTGTTTTTACTTATTGAATAAACTATTCAATGAAACAACATCAAAACAAAGTCATCTTCATCATTATCACAGACTTTGTTTCTCAACTGTTGGATATAAGCCTCTCCCAAGGTTTATGGTGGCAAAACACGATCTTAGGCTCTTCTCATTCAGCAACTACTGACGAACTTACCATACCGTTGGGCCGTAGGGTGTTCCATGCTGTGAGCTTCTTAGTACAAAATCTTCGCTTAAGAGCTCGTCTACCCTAGTCACTTGAGCATGTTAACAAAACTAAAATGTGTACTTACAAACCCAGTCTCCAATAAGTACTATGCCGATGCTAACAGCATTGTAGCCAGCCGCGTGCGCTCCGACCGCCTCCCACCCTCGACCCTCGTATACTGCGCCGTCACTTCCCACTGCGAAACTGAAGTAAAAAATACAAATTTTAGATGATCTATGTGTGCATTATTTTACAAATACACACAAACATTTACATACTGATACATGCACACTAACATACATATTTTAAATATAACACAGATAATATGTGCTCATTCACATGAGAGTGATAGATAGTCCTGCTTTAGGCGAGACTTTAAGACAGCGATCGATGGATTGTCTCGTATGAGGGCCGGAAGAGAATTCCAGAGACGAGAAGTTTTAACCCATACTTTTTGTGGTTGCGAGAGATAATTTCTAATATGGAAAGACTGTTAGCTCTAACTACTGTTGTCCCACACTACGCCTACCGTTAGTATATTCCGCCGCTCATCTCGTCTACCTCATCGACATTATCAGTCCTGCGACAAATTTTACTACGCCTGTGTTAAATACTGTTGTACTTAACTCACTTAAATATTTGTTCAGATAAGTACTTACTTATATCCAATGTCAACCCATCCATTAGATAACTGATGGAAGTTCTGCATGGAACGCATAGCTTGAGAACATGCCGCAAATGTGAAGCAAGCCTTCGGTTCATAGCTGTGATGGATCACAACGAAAGGAACTGGCCTAGCCAGCGCTGTCACGGAAGTAGGAGGCCTCCCGCCCCATTCCACCTTTGAAACATACCTGAATGGTACTGACACTGATACTGTAACAATACAATATTAATACAATCAATATTATCGACAAATACAGTTAAAATTTAATATAGGTATATGTATATGGTTAATGGTCGGTTCTAGTTTGAGACTAGTGAAATCTTATAAAAATAACATCAATTTTATAGCTCTAACGTAAGATGCCGATCCAGCCGGGTGGGTGGGTACTTGAGGCAAAATTTAAGATGGGTAGGTAGAATAGCATCTTGAATTATCCTCTATCGGATACGGCTAAGAAGCTGTTGATAGATAATGCAATTATTTTTTTAAATTGTAATATGTATTTAGTGTAATGTAACAATAAGGCGACATAGTCACATTAGTGACTTAGCTTTTCAATAAAAGAAAAAAATCTGAGTCTATACCAACGACAAAGTCTATACAAACGACAAAAATAAACGACAAATACCTATATATTTCAATAATAAACGCATTTGAAATTAATATATGAATACTCGTATTGAAATATTAAATAATATTTATATATTGTATATGTTGTATGAAGGTTGGGATTTTGTGCTAAGGTATCCGGCATGTTGGCGGCATCACTCCCTTGGATGGCGATGGTTATGCCTTGAGCGAGGTAATTGTCGGCCCTGGAGTTGAGATTCACTAATTGAGTTTTAATTTGAAGCTATAACATGAAAATATTCAAGACTGCCTTAAAAATTTAGCGTTTGTTTCTTCATGAATGTAATTCATGAATGTTTCTTAATAATTCATGATATCTGGAACCGTTCTCTGTGTGTGTGTGTGTGTGTGTGTGTGTGTGTGTTTTAAAGAAATCACATATCTGTGTATTTTATGTATTATACCTATAGTCGCAAAGTCGACTGTTTTCGTGTTTGTAGAATGATTATCTTTCATTCATTGTCGCATAAGGCCTCCTCAGTTATATATATTAATAATATAAAACAGAACCGAAAACAACCGATTTCGATTGATCAATAGCGAAAAATGTAGAGCTTTCGAGCGAATTGGGACAATCTTTATAATTTTTTACTATATTCTTCGGCGTGAAGGAAGTCGCAGGCAATCGCTCTTAATAATTCATAATTAATTGGACATTCGATTATTATACTTATGTACATTTATTTATATCAATTGTTAATCAAGGTTATCTTTAAAAGTCACTACAATTGTGTATACGGAAGCACTTACACTTACGTAATATCATTTACTAACATATAATTTAGGTAATGTAGGTGTCAACCGCAACGTTGTAAAACAACGTTGTAAAACCTGTTTCAGTTAAAGGAATGAATATAAACATATAAACACTATGTTAAATCGTTCAAGAACGAAATAGAAAATTTGCAATCGTCTAAAAGCTTGATTTTCGAAATATATTCTCAGCAAAAAATAGGTATATATATCGAAAAATATGGGTAAAATTTAACTACACCGATTTGTAGTTAAATTTTACCCATCTGAAACAGATGGTTAGCTACTTAGCGAAAAGCTTTGGATCTTCGCGGTTGATTAGTTCGAACAATTTGCAATGAAAGTACTTACAGGTCATTTTTTGTGAGACGGGTGCACTGACAGCACTGGCAGCTACAGTGACGAAGAGTGTTAATACACTAGTGTGAAACATTTTGCTGAAAAAAACATATTTAGTCACATTTCATTTGCACTTCTATGGGATATTATTCTTAAGTAATTATAAATTTACAATAATTAATTACAAATTTGTAGGGTTCCGAAGGAAATAGAGAACCATTATAATTATCACATTTACAAAAGTCCATTGAAATATTTCTTCGGAATCCTAATACATTATTTAATTTTAAAAACAGAGTCACAAACTTACCTAATAAATTTAATTAGTTAATACTTTTCTAATACATTAAACGTCCTCACTAGAGCTAATATATAAACTTATGTTTCTATTTAGTGAAAGATTTGTTTATATATACGCGAATTACAGAAGCGATAACGAATGGTTCTTCACTTTACATTATTATTCGGGGAAGATAAAACATTGCGCTAAGGTTCCGAGTCGTGACGTTGCGTGACGTAATGTCACAGCTAGGCTCGCGACTGGGTAATCACCCTAATGTTCTCTCTTCCTTCATAAGGTAAGAGTAATTTCGGTGACGGGGCTGACATTATTCCTCTGGCGGTCGTTCGTCGTATCTGTCTTTTATTTTAAAGATGTATTAAAGCGCTTGATCGACATCCCTTGCCATCATAGACTAGGTGGTCATTATCTCGGGTAACGCATCAGCCTTACCGGCCATCCATATTACCTTAGTAGGCTTTACAGTGTTGCCCACCAATTCGCTTACAATTATAATGGCTGATTTACACAAGAAGAGTTTCTCGAACGCGAGTTTCTCGAACATCGGTCAAAAGCTAGTATAAATAACTGTTATTATCCTTTGATCACTGTTGTTATCTCTATATCGTCGAGTTGTTTTGATCATGTAAACAGATGTAGACGAGAATAGTATGTAGTTGTATACGAGAATCGTATACAATATTTTCGCCCAAACCGTTCGAGAAACTCTCCTTGTATAAATGAGCCTTAAAATAGACAAACAATAATTAAATGGGGTCACGAAAGCGCTATTCGCATTCGTCCGCGACTCTAGCGGTGGCGGCCCGCTAGTGCGGACTCCGGGCTGATGTTTGCCGGCCAATGGGGGAAATACACCGTCCACCCAGGCAGGGCCCCTGTGCCTGGGTAACTCTATTACCACTGGGAGGTCGGGCGGCATCCTAGGGCTGGTTACCTTGTTCTCCACTGTGCCCTCCGCCCATACAGAGGCACACGCAGAGAAACGCCACCTTTTCGGAGGCGAGAGACCAAATTAGAATCCCAAAACCAAATTGTACCCCACCTCTCTCCCTCTGCCAGTACATCGATCAACAGTCAGCAAGATCTCCAAAGAAAAGTTACTGACTGTTGTCCAGGTTTCCTGCGGATATATCCAGGGGGACAAACGGACCAGCGACAGACCAGGCACTCCGAGTTCCGTATTACTAAATAGTTGAGCAGGCGCATTTTCTACAATAAACTTCTACTATATTTTTAACATGTATTTCAAGTGAGTATTAAGTTATATTGTAATACGTTAAGCGTGTTTTCGTGAATTAAATGTATTAATTTTAAGGATATCTCTAACATGCATTGTTTTTTTTCTTATGGAGTCTTAAGATATTTTTAAGTGTTTAATTTTCTAAGATACTCGTGATCTTAAGTACAAGTGATCTTAAGTGAGAGGAAAAGAAAAGCGGGAAAATGTTTCAGATGAAGCTTACTCTATTAAGTTACAAATATCTTTGGAAATTAGTTAGGTTATGTATATCAACACGGAGTAATTTAGTGAACCAAAACAACGTCTTAACTGAATGGAATCGTCTTAAAATATCACTTTATTTTTTATTTTTGCAATTAAGCAATATTTCCTTAATTCTTTTTTTTTCAATTTGTTATATAATTCTTTAGTTTTTAATAAGTTAATTTTTAATAGATTAAGTTATTTTGTGTTGATAATAAAGATGGATGTTATTGAAATTTAGTCAGTTATCTATAATATGTATAAATTTATTTGTGATAATATAATATCAAAGTGACAGGAAACTGAAAACCTCACTTCATTAAGACGGTATTTTGATTCATTACATTAATTACTCGGCGATAAGTTATATATAAAAAGTCACCGTGCTATTTATTTTTTACAATTTAGTACTAATTTCTTTTTGGAATTTTGTAATTTAATAAAAAAAAAAATTGCGGCCAGTATTATACATACATACACGTAATCTCACAGTTACTAATTACACATCTCGTATATTACAAAGTTTTACATATATGTACATTAATGTTGTTGAAGTCATACACGTTGAGTAGGTATTTTATTAATTCTGTTGTATAAAAAGGGTCCCAAAAATAGCCTATACCAGATAGTGTAATCACCAACTGACAGTCCGATTTTAGTTCAATAGGGCCACTCACATATAATAGAGAATTAAAGGTCAAGGTCAAGGGGTCAAGGTCAACAATTAAAGGTCAAGGGGCATACCTATAACTTGACAGGTTAAATTGTGGAGGGAAGTGAATCCCTATGATAGAGTTGACGTCATCCTTCAGGTTCTCTCATATTGTATTATGAACGAGCGCAGGACTTTCTCAAGTTTATTTGTATCGGTCAGGGTAATCACCAGGACCGGATATAATTGGAATAAATTGGTTCATTTGCGCTCAGCGCGCCCGATTGATCATGAGATTATGACTCTCCGATTTAACTAAGATAAACATTGAAATTTATCCAGATAAGTATCTAAAGCATTCTCCAACCAAGCGTTCGCACGATTACAAACTTTTTGTGTTTGTAAACTAGTTTTGAAGGTGATTTTATAGTTTATATTCGTTGCTCTAATCGTTTCTTAAACTGGCGGTCACGATCACATATACTGGGGTCGTAGTTGTTTGGGAAAAATAAGCACATGTGTATGGAAAACCCTCAATTAATGATTAATATTCAAATGTTCAACAGTAAAAAAGATAATTAAAATATAATTTTATTAGTAAGTTTATTTGCTTTATTTTTATCCTGTTCAGGGGGTCACATGTTGTAATGGGGGGGTCACATGTTCATTCATGTGAATGAATAGGTTCTTTTAAATATTATACAATGCTTATTGAATAAGTTGATAATAAACAAAGGAGTTTGTATTTGTGCGAACGCTCTTTATAAATTCGGAAAAAAAATCACATATAACAAGATGGCGCTAAGCTTCTTGCGCGACTCGTCGTGTTACAAAACACAAAAATGTCCAATTTCGCTATAATTATAATCAATTATAAAAAAATGTCAAAGTGGTGGATCGAGTCAAGGTACGTATTTCGTTTCATCGGCGAATACTTTTCCATCTCCAAGATTTACTCTTAACGCGATACGCTTAATTTCCATACAATTTCACGAACTTGCGTTGCCAATATGCCTATGCGACACACACTGTACAAATGATACAGCTTTTATTTAAACATATTTTATTCTAAAACACACAAAAATATTAAAATCCAATGTTACGATTGACTTGTGCTATCGGCATTTTAAAATGTCTAGACCCATAGCCTCAGCTTTTAATCCGAATTTAGTTTTGATGAGATGGTGGAAATGTAATCTTATGTCGTCATTTATGATTTTGATGGCATCACACTTTCTAATGCCCTATTTCAATATCTATTGGGAGGGGGAATCTTTGAGGGGGGGGAGGGGGGCAGAGAGTGCATGCTGCAACCCTATAGACACTAGGGGCACTCGACTGGCCCTTTCTCACAGAAGGCTACCGTATATACTCATATAATATAGGTACTATATTTCTTACTATATCGGTACTACATTTCTTACTGTATCCTATTCCAATGTACATACATGTTTTAGTGGTGAGTGAGATATGCTATAGCTCATTCCCATCTCATCCTAAAACGTGCATTGTTAAGCAGTTCTTTCATGATAAATTATAATACTAGCTTTGTTAGCAAAGTACAGCGTCGCAAATTAACGTTAACGTGTTGATAATAGGGGATAGAATCGAATTATTTTGGATACCTCAGCGTGTTGCTCTTTACAATTAAGCTGATATAGTATAATTTACAATACACAATCAGTATATATTATCTGTAGATCCCAAAGGAAGATTAGAGGTATCGTACGATAAGTCGCAATATCAAGCGATAACAATTTGCATTACGTTAATCGTAATCACAAATCTGACGTTAATTAAGATTATTTTATTAACTTAATACGATACCACACCTAATTACATAAATCGGTTATTTTTTTAAATCAAAAAGGAGTTATTTATTGTAAAAACGTGTGTCGTTTAATTAATGTAAGCGATAGGCACATGGAGTTGCTGGTCACCGCGGCCAGCAGCAACCGACTGGTCACGTGGTTGTGTTGCTGGCACGTGGTCACTAAGACGCGCTAGCGACGATAACCATATAGGGATCAAACTGTCATTCGTCAACATTTAAAAAGTCATAACTTCAACAGGTTACGACTGCGTGCGGCTGGCCGCGGTTGGTCACTTGGTCGCGTGACAAATTGTCAAGTCACTAAAGAACGCTACGCCGCCGTATGAATATTTTCAAGCAACCTCATACAACGTTTTTAGGTATTGCTCTCCGATCACGAATCGCCTCTACCAATATGCCCGACGCTTAACTGTTGAAACAAAAATATACGCAGTATTTTGTAACCTTCACCCACATACTCGTATTATTATAATACCTTCTAATTACGTACATTCGTACCTGCATTGTTATCATGAACTTCATGGACTTACCTTCAGAACTTCCTTGACAAAGAGTCGCTGCATACAGTGCGGTAAACAAGACACTTTATACACGGAACCAATGTTGTGGAATTAACTGCCAGCTGAGGTTTATAACATACATATAACTAAGAATAACATATATTTTGACAGGAATGACGGGTGACAAACAAAAAAAAAGAAATATGTAGGAAAATAAATAATAAATGAAGTTATCCATAGACGACGGTGATTATTTACAATTCGGGAACCCGCAACTAACCATGTAAACTTTGTCTGCTGTTCTAAAAGAAAACACAAAGTGACGCCTAAGTGTGTTGTATAAATGAGAGTCCGCCTCCGTATCAGACAGGTTAACACCTTACCGTGCTAGGTTCAATAAACTTATCAGAGACACATTCAGATTAAACCGCTAATTTGATTTCCTCTCACATTGATAAATTTACGAAAGTTACAAATCTCTTGTGGTCACCATTGTCTTCTTTCCTGCACGTCTTGTTTTGTTCAAACGTCAGCAGTAGGTCAGTGGCGTTCATTGGTATTGAAAGTAGGTATCTTTCAATAATAATGTAATCTTTCTGTGTAATTATAAGTAAACGGTATATTAAACACTAATGATATATAAAGGTATTACACTAGCTACTTAGCTATATCTAGCTAGCTTTTGTCCAGTGACACAATGTCACACTGATCACCATGTTTTACAAAAACAGTGTCATTTTGCTGATATATGAAAATTATCGAACTGGAAAATGTTAAGAGCGATAACAACATTATGGATTGTCAATATAGAAAGATAGTCTTGTTTTTTTTTTGTATCAGTTGCATTTAGTAAGCACAAGAAGAAATCGATTACTGGGACAAATCGAAATATTACAACTTTTCACCGGCGTTATGGCCACCACTGCACTGGTGGATAGCGCAATTTGTTACTGTTTCTTAGCAGATTATTCTGCTAGATTATTATTATGCTTAGATTATTCCGCAGATTATTTTTATATACCGAACGAAAAAAAAGAACAAGATAAGAAATTATTTCAATATCCGATGAAATTCTATTTTTGTGACTTTCTGTTTAAATCAGTTTCAGTTTATATTTATCAAACTTATTATTTTCTAATAGCAGAAACAAATCATTGCCGAATCAAAAATTCGAAAACTTGGAATCACCCGATTCGCAATTAGTTCACCCACAGAAATTATCGAAACTATTTTACCGAAGAAAAAACACCATTTAAGTTCGCCAACTTGTCACTTAAGCAGAGCGGTACCTACAAGACCGAAGGATCGCCTCGCTAACCTGTGGTGTAAGAGCACCAATGGAAATTGTTCTACGAAGATCGTTCACTTCTAGAATTCCACAATATAGTGATTAAAAAGACATAAAATAAATATTTTACACATAATCGTTAATTTTGACCACCTTACATAATACGTTTCTTTTACTACCAGCAACAAACACAACCAACTTAAACGATATCTAACGTTGGTTTGACCAATCAAATTCGATAGACGTTTCTTAAAACATTGTTTTAAAATCGTTCCTGGCGGTGTTGTTTTTCATTTATCATAATTCAAGAATAAATGCCTGAAAATGACCGGTAAAACAGCTTATAACCCCTCTTACTCTGCATGGTAAAAGACCTGGAAACTTCTTAGAGGAATTCTGTGAAATGTAAGTGTATGCAAAGAGTAGAAGATTATAATGCTGGGCCTTAAAAAGGCCTAAATTATCGCCTATACACTGAGCTAATTATATGGTACGGGAAAAATAAAATTAGACTAGGCAGAAATAATTATATCATTTTAACTAATTAAAATTCCATGGTTAAATAAGCAGGAAAAAGTTAACGAAAATGTTAGGGGAGTTACAATTGTGCGTAGTGTAGTGAAACTTTCAAGGAATTAGGGGTTTCTAAATTATTTATCTACTGCAGTGACTAATGAGTATTGAGTACGTAGGTACATTAGGTACTTATATTGCACCATTCCTACTATCTCATACGGCGAAGGTCATCAGCTATTGATGCCATTTATTTATGTCATGGAGAGAGGAAGGTTGATGAACAAAATTAGGTAAATGTTACATTATACTCTAATGTGACACACGTTAAATTTGCATTATACTGATATGTGACCCAAGTCAGTCAATTAGTCAAGGATTCTATTGTCAGTCAAACACGCAACACTTTATTATTATAAGAACTTATAATAACCTAATAATATAATATAATTGTTGTATATATTGTGTTTATTGTCTACTGTATTTTAAGACTCTTCCTAAGGAAAAGATAGCTGAAAAACTGGACTACACATCTTCAGATGTTGAAATTGCCTTAAACTATAATTAACTTAAATATAATTATTAAATTCGCTGCCGTTTCTGCACTATAAGGAAAAAAGGAAATTTTCAGAGACAACTAATTAATTCTATCGAGGTGTTTTTAACTGCCGTTATTATCGTGTTTCTGAATCCATACAACAATACTTTAAGGTTCAGTGGTAGAGGTAGGAAAACGTTTTCTTCTTTTGTATGAACACCGGCAGCTTTACAATCCTTAACTGAGAATTAAAGAATATGTACCTCAGGTAAGATAACTTAAACTTTTAATCAGAGAGGGATGCTCGTTTAATCCGCCCATGGACAAAAGACGTTCCATTGCATTGGGCATCCCTATGATGTGCCGAGTCTAGTCGAATTGAGTACTTTAAAGTACTCGCGTTACTCAAGTAAGCGAAATAAATATAACTTGCTGACGGAGCACATGACGAACTGGCTCGACGAAACACAAAATAAAACATTTTCACACACACGCTACGCCGCGCGACAATATTATGGCGCGCGCGCATCGCGGCACGTACAAAATTAACGAACTTATGTTATCGGAACGGAACTTAACGGAAGTTAAGAAGTCCGGTAATAATTTTTTACATTAGCGTTATCGTTAAATCGTGAAGCAAATTGTTAACGTCGTTTATTAACTATTAACGATAACGTGCCCGGCTCTACTTGTTATAATACATGGGGTTTGTTTTTTTGTTCGAAATAATCTCTGAACCTAGTGGACTGATTTAGAATTTTTGTGTCGTGACGAAACTAAGAACTTTCTTTATTTCGCTTAACAGGAGAAAACAGGTTATCTGCATAATAAAAAAAATATAATTATTTATTGGCAATTTTGGAATCTTTGCACATTATCATGATCGCTATCAATTTTATAATTGTCATTGACATTGCAGTGATATTGATAACTGATTGGGTCTTGACTTCAGAATTACGTTGTTCCGTTCAAGGTGGTGGATTACGGCAGGAAACCCCCCAGTGATTTACTAGGCGAGGCCTGTGCCTTGCAGTGGGACGTTATAGGTGGATACAGTATATATACTGTAAGGTAACATTCAGCCAACACAAGAAAAAAGAATAAGTGGTGGCAGTGACGTCACCAATTTGATGTTCGTACGAGTGCGATTTCATCGGCCACTTGGACGGGGTATCTCGTCTGGTGTAGACCCGTTGGTGACTGTAGTGTTGGTGTTCGATGCTATTTGCCAGGTATTTCTTAATTGTTTTTCTTAGTGGGTCTATAAAATCATTTCTCAAGTGGATAGATATTGTTCGCTGTCTAAATATTTTCCTTACATCTAACTTTCAACTGTTATAAATAAATAATTAATGTTAAAAAATTTGTTTTTTTAATAAATCTTACTTCTGATTCCTAAAAATACAATATACAGTATTCAAGGTAGAAATAAAATATTTTTTTTTTTCAGACTAATCGCTGTTTTTTACCATACCATACCAGCTCCCAAGACTCGACACAACACGATCATTGTCTCTTCGTATCCAGCCAGCCGTTATCGGCGAACTTCTTCAAATCGTGAATCCACCTGGGCGGAGAGCACTACCATAGAACTACTTCTAGATATATACCTGGATGTGTATCTATAGAGAAAACAGGTGTATGGTGGTGGGCTTTAACCAAAAGTGACGCGTGGAAAGTCAAAAACGTAGGAGAAGTCAATATAAAAGTCTTACAACGAGTATAATAAGACTTGTATTTAAACGAGGAGCTAAAAATTAATAATCTTTAGCGCTAATCTTTTGTTGGTTACTTAATTAATAATATGCATGATACTATTAAATATTTGCATGCCATAAATGGTAATATTGTGACGATCGAATGTAGGTACTAATAACAGCAGCTCTTGCAAATGAAGAATTTGTATACTAATATACCATAAAATATACCAGTATATCAGCAAATTATGACCAACAAAATAAACTATTTTTAAATAACTGAAATAAATAATTTTATATTATAAGAATGTCATCATCAGCACAAAGTCATTTAGGGCAAAAAACAAAGTCATAAAAATGGGGGGCGGGGTCTCTTTCTAAACAGTAGTTTTTAAAATATTTGTCTGCATGTCTATGTTATGTGTCATATGTCTTGTGTCATATGTCTTGTGTAATGTGTCTAAAACCGGATATGTGTCATCTTCATAAAATAAAAAAAATGAATTTTAATGTAATTACTCGAAAAGTACTGGATGGATCCTTGCAATCCATCATGTCGATGCTTTCTTTTATTTATTTAGGAAACTTCACAATCAGAAAAAATACACATGTGTAAAATATAAGGTATAGAGTAAATTTTAAGCTATTTACGAAGTAACATCATTTTAAATGGATCAATAGGTATATACGAGTATGAAATAATAGGATTTGAACATCATTAGCGGGAGGTCTGTGTGTGTGTACATATATGTGTGTGTGTGTGTTGCTTAACCCTGGAATGTCGTAAGTCATATGAAAGTATCGACACAAATTTATATAAAATGAGATTGTATGTGCATTAAATAAAAGTATATAATAGAACTATAATGAGTGTTAATACGAGTAAGTATTTCATCTAATACCTTACAGGTGTTAAAAATCTTTGAGAGTTGCTTAGTCCACGCGAGCGAAGCCACGGGTAGAAGCTAGTACATATATAAAATTAAAACTTCAAAAGTTAAAATTAAAAATTTTGAAGTCTGCTCACGTTAGCCAACTTAATGAGTTAGTAATAAGGGCTAGAATGTATAGTTCTAAATAAATCGACGTTGTTTGTACAAGGAATACCGCAAGTTGTGCCAAAAACTATATTTAGATCATAAACTTTGTAATTACCAAAAAAATATAAATAAAACATTCATGACGAGTAAATTTACGTTCATTGACTAGTGTCAAATAGTGTTAATGTTAGTCAATTAATGTTAATCTAGTGATTACCACTTATTCTTCAGATGAATCGAGAATGATCAGATAACATATTCGACAACTACAGAGGATAGTGGATTTTGTCTTATAGATAAGAATACCAGTGCAAAAACGGTAGCTGACGGCTTCTAATACTCTCTACATCATAAATATTGAGGGATAGATAACGCAAAATCGTCCAGTCCGACTAGCTAACACCTGTTCGTTTATAGCTACAGTCATAGTTACAATAACCACACATAACTACCTCATACTCCATGTGAATGAATACGTGGATGACCACGACGATGCCACGATGATAATGACGATGATTGCAGCCATGATAACGAGATATCTAGCTTCATACCTAGTATAACTTATATATCTCGTTATCATGGCGGCAATCATTGATTACCTGACTGATTATGGCTTCATTACACTGTTAGATGTCTCGAGATGAATAATAATAGATTGCATCATTAAATGAATTCTTTTGTTTCAGGTTAGCGAGATTGTACGTGCCGAAAGGCGAAAAATGTTTTGATAAAAAATAAAATTACTTATCCTTAGATTACAAAAGAAATCACTCTGTACAATAAAACGAGTGGCGAGATGGAAACTGGATGAATAGGAAATAACTTGAAAAATACTTATTAGTTCAATTTGTGACAAAAATTAGGTAGGTACAGATAGATGAAAGTGCAATTAGGTATAGATAGATGAAAGTGCAATTCAGTGACAAGTTTTTGATAAGTGTGGGAATGTGATAAATAAAATGTTTTCGCAAAAGCTTTAATAATGTCGGCAAAACGGAGTCTTCTTATTGTTTTCTTTGCTTCTCAGAATTCTATTATAATAAACCTTCACCGTTCGAACTGACATTGCAATAGGTAGGTATTTATATAATTTTAAATCCAACAATAATATAATGCTAACTATTCGGTTTATTTTTGATAGCAATTTATTATCTATCTAAGTATCATTGGCGCACTACTTAGGCATATGTACTATCTACTTTCATACCTAAACATAATATCTAGTCACTCAATGACAACACTCGACTACAAGATATTCATACTAGACTACTCAAGATTACGTTTTTGTACCTAGTTTGAGGGTCAGAGTTCCAACTGTTGATTTATTTAAAATTGTCAAAATTATAATTGTGCTACCATATGTGTTTATTGTACCAACTAGATTTTGTAAGTGTAATTAATCGTTTTTTTTTTCATTGTATTATAAGGTTTTACGATGTACGAATTAGTAAGTAAATCCACTCAATTGTAAGTGGCTTAATTTCAATTTTAATTTACTAGGCTATTTTAATTTACTTTGTTGTCTGTCTTAATTTCAGTCCAATTTTACACTGTGTCCAGTGGCGGAAGTAGCTGGGTAAGATGAGTGGAAATCATGTGAGGTAGCCGATGAATGTTTACAAATCTTACCGAGCGATGTCGGTACAGCGATATACATATCTATACATAGACGCTGTAAGTTTTTGCAAATTATTATAAATGCTTTTAGCTAAGTTCATATGCGAACACGCAGACACTTTACAATGATTTCAATATCAATAAACGACTTATTCAATTGCAATAAGGTATGTCTTACTATTTCATCCTTCGATGAAGACGAAGGAGTGGCTGGCGCAAAATCGTGTACGACGAATTGCGTAAGCGCAGGAGGGGCAATGGCGCCAGGAAGCGAATGATCAATTTGAGTAGTTTGACAAATATGCTCCATTGGCCGTGTGGTGTCGGCCAGCTTTAGATACCACCAACCCATCTCTTCCCGGGGGTGTCGTAAAAGGCGACTAAAGGATAGCAAAGCGACTACCATAAATCTTAAGGATCTACACCAAATAATGAACTCATCAACTTGCTTGTCCAGCGTGTTTTGTAGTTTTAAGGCTGTATATACATCCCTCCTGCACAAGACAGTGCACATAAGGAGGCCCATGTCCAGCAGTGGGCGAACAACTAGAGCGCTTACAGTTATGGTTACGATGACGTATTTTAAAAAAAAATTGGGAAAAGTTATATTATTAGTAGGAATAATTTAGGAAACTGTTCTATTTTTGTCGCAAAAAGATTCATAAAATTCGGAAATTGACAGATTACACCCTATTAGGGTTGCTAGGTATATGATACGAGGGGAGGTCCAAAAGTTTCCGGCGTGACAAAGAAAAAGGGCACTCAAGTTCGCGAAACTATTTATATTTTTCAATATAGTTCGGTTTAATTGAATACACTTTTCAGCTCGTGTAATTAGCATTTCTATCCCAGTATAAAGATAGTCAGAAGTTTTGTCTTTGTAATGAGCGAAAACCGCAGCGGTCGCTATATCATCAGTGGAAAATCTGCTACCTCTTAAGTTCGCCTTGAGTTTTGAGAACAAATAGTAATCACTGGGAGCCAAGTCAGGACTATAGGGTGGGTGACGAATTTCCGTGAAGCAACATTTTGGAACAGCACCTTTTGCAACTACGGCGACCTTGTCGGGTGCATTGTCATGGAGAAGCCGCACACCTTTACTTAGTTTTCCACGACGATTCTGCTTGATTGCTTCTTGTAATTGCTCTATAAGGTTAGCATAATACCTTCCAGTCACCGTAGTATTGCGTTATTTTATATCTATAAACAATATTCCCATATAAACAGTCCCAGAATATCAAAGCCATAATCTTTTTGGTAGACTGAGTCACCTTTGCTTTTCTAGGCGGTGCTTCACCGGAACGACGCCACTCCATCGACTCCCTTTTGGTCCTTGCCTTGTCCTTGGTGCTATTTCTTTCGTCTTTAGCCGTCGGTCGCTTAGAACTTCTTCTTTCACTAATTTAATGTTGTTTGGACTGAGTGCCTCAACGGGTCGACCGGAGAGAGGTTCGTCGTCGATAGACTCTCATCCTAAACGAAATTGCTTATATCAATCTTTGACGGTGGAAAATGTTAGACAAGAATCCCCGTTCTCATTATCCAACCTTTGTTTGATATCGATCAGGCTAACACCTTCCTTTGTAAGGAACTTAATCACGGAATGATATTCCAGTTTAAATATTTCAAAGATTATGCGACTTTCTGTTGTTCTAAGTGTCGAGGAATCAAAACTAACGAGGCATGAACTCTAAAAAATATACACGAATTATTAAGATAAATGATAATTACAATGACGTATAATTTGTTTTTTTTTTTGAGACCTCTAAAAATATGTTAGGCCAGAAACTTTTGGACCTCACGGGTATTTCAGACGCAGATACGGATATATTGTATAATCTTTTACTGGTTTCTGTTATAAATACCGATATAAAATTATTTCGGATACAATTTCGGTTACGGATATGTTTCAATTAAGAAAATATTAATTAACTGAAAGCAAAGAAAAATAAAACAAAATAATTGCAACTATACTCTCATAAACAACAAAAGAAAAATCTATCAAATCAAATGCAAGCAGCAAGGACTTATCAAAACTCGCCTCGTTCAAATTCCGCAATGTACATATATAATTATTTGTAATAACATCCGAATGTTTTATTTCCGTTTCGGAGCTCCATAACATTCCTACTACACCCTACATATGGAATTAACAAATTCGTAAACAAACATAAGAGCGCCTGTTTCTAAATTGAAGTCAAATTTGGCAGAAAAATTGTTTGGGGATTATAAATATCGTCATCGATATAACAATCCAGCCTATATTCATAGATGAGACAAATCCGCTCAATAGTTGCAAAACCAAGTTATTAATAATTAAAAAAATAATAATCAATGTTGTAATATGTTGTTCAGATCAATGCCAGTATGTTGGATAAAGCTCATGAAACTGTAAAAATATATACGAAAAGTAACGAAATCTATTTATCTTTCTGACTTGCGCATATCTTTGACATTTTTATAAGAATGACATTGTTTCTGAATCTATTTTGACTGTTTAAGTTAACAGTATTAGTGTATCAGTAACGGTTCCATCACGTGGGCCGCTTCCCCGTCTGCCTCCTTTCCTATGAGATTATTTTTAAGAAATAGATAGCAGCGCATCCCCTTTGGTGTTAAAAGTGTACATGCGCGACGGTAATCACTTACCATTAGGTTGGCCGTCAGTTCGCACGAAAATATATTTTAAAACATCTTCGTATCATCATCGAGACATGAATTATAATGAATGAAAATTGTTTACTAATAACCTTCCTTTAATCTAAGATATTCAGAAGCAATACTCCTATTATACATGCGGAGCCCACTTATTACGTACGTTATGCAATTAATTATGATAGCTTTTTTTATGTACTCGTGTGAATGTATTAGTCTAACAAATGGTTGTGGACCAAATAATAAAATAAAATATAAATGAATAAATTATAATTTACAATAATTATCAATTTACGTATGTAGTAATAGTAAGGGAATTAATATCTATGGCATAGTGAGGCGGTGCGCAGGGCGTGAAGCATCCAAAATAGAACGACCGACGCTGGACGTTTCATTTTATTTAAAACGCGCCTGGCCGTCTAAGACAATACGTTAATTCAGCCATACCACCAATTTAAATTAATTTTCTGTCTTCCTGTATTAAACACCTTATATATAGATAGTCAATATGTCCATATTGTCTAGATGCTAACCCTCTGTGTGTTCTACTATACGATACGGAATGATTTATACAATAAGCATATTAATTCTCAACTCCCGTCACAGAAGTGTACTGTATCTGTATTTCCTCGCTAAGAGAATGTCACTCACCGTGCGGCCTATAAATTGTTTTATACTGCCAATCTGTTTTAAATATTTTATATGGAACAAACTGCCCCAAGAGATCTTTGCGTTATGCTACGACAAATGATCTTTTAAGAGAACGGTTTATAATATTCTACAAGGTTGATAAGTCGCTCGCAGCATCAGGGTTGCAGATGGCAATGAGTGGCGGTAGCCACTTGCCATTATGTGGGTCGGTTGACTGTCTGCCTACTCTCCTATGAGAGAAAAGTTTTTCAAGGAATAGATACCAGCGTACCCTCTGTTGCTGTTGTAACGGCCGTCAGCTCGCTAGTCTCTCCTACAAAAAGTCCAGTTAACAGTAACTTTCCAACTTATCTATGCAACCCCCAGCAGGTTGCAAATGTTTTGATAACTTAAATTTTTGATGTTATCATTTACAGAAAAAAAATGCGTAACTCTTCCTTTACGGAATAATAACTTCAAAAAAGTTACAAGTATAGCATTGTAATTTCATCGTAAATAACTGGTAATAATGAAGATCTGAAAAAAAAACCCATAAAATACATTTAAATTTACAAAAACCTACTTAGAAAACTTCTCAGTGTTCTGAAAGGCTGGTGGTGCCAGCCAACCTTAAAAGAGCACTATCCCATCTCTCCCCTTGGGTATCGTAAAAGACGACTAAAAGGATAACAAATTTTCAACGCTAAGTGGTAGTGCCGTTTTCACGCACTTATTTATAAGCTCCAGACTTTTGTTGGGAGATGAAATTCCGACGCTAGTAGCGAACCGAACGCGCCCGGCATCGCGTCTATAGAATATTCCGATTTCGATTCGATTAATCGATTATTTCCGATCTCTTTCGAGAGCCTCCTATATTTTCCGATTGACGGAAAATATGATCAGTTGATTTCTAAAGTGTTGTGTTTGGTGTATTAAACTTAAGTGCGTAACCGCATTTTCGTGTAAATATTCATACAAACATTACTCAGTCATACACACTACACACACTTTTACACGGGTAGATATTTGGTATATTTAAGTATTACAAACAAGTTCGTAAGTCTAATAAGTTGTGGTAAACATGCTTTAATTCATCATCGTGTCTTTAGCTTTTCTATTCATAAATTTGCTTTGAAAACAAGACTCGGATAATAAAAGAATGAGATCATTACCAAATTTATTTATGTAAGAAGTTTCGTACGTATTTTTATCATTTATTTCTTCTATTTTTGCACATTCTTTTAGGATTTAGGACTATTTATTATAAGACTTAGAGAATCATTGTAAATTTAAAATAATTATATATTATGTTCCGCACATTTTTACCTCGTCCATCAGCTTGTCTTAAAGAGACAGATCAAATCAATTAAGTTTCTGATATTATTAAATATGTACTGATACCATATATATATTACCGAAAGCAAACGTTTTTGCGGTTTTTATTTCGTTCAATGATGACTTTAATTTTCTAAGTCTAATTATGGCTTATTTCTAGGAAAAGGTATCGATATCATAAGAGTAATTAATGAAACAAAATATTTAAGTTAACTTATTCTAAGCACGTAAAATTATAGGGATATTGGTAACGCTGCAACAGCATACTGGGTACCTTACAGGGTACGAAGTTTAATTACATATTTAGCATGATTAGTTATTTAATCAGAAATAGTACAAATGATATTAAATAAAATCAGTTGTTATATTAATATTTACAATTCAATATAAAATCTAACCGTTCCCAATTTTAAATAAATCTACGTGTTATCTGTGTGGTAATCGGGAGGCACGGTAGTGCCAGGACTCGCTTTTGTTTACGGTTTGACATATAAATTGCGTATATTTCTGGAAACGATATCAATATAAATAATTAATAGGTATTACGTTTTGTAATTTTTATTTCAATATGAAATTGAAAATACGTTTCACGGGTTACTAGTCTACAGCATACTAGTTAATAGGATAATGGAATTTCTATTCTTACTTCAGATAAACAGTCTAGGAATCCGTGTCATACAGTTGTAAACAATAAAGCTGACTGAAAATATCTAGCCAACTGTTCTCTTCATTAAAGAGTGTAATGCGTGTAAAATTTATAGGTATTGTGAGGAAAAACTTTTACTGGGATATTACGTCGCGTTTCAGTTTAGTATTAATACCGATATCAGCCTGTAATATCCCACTGTATCCTGCGTCATGATGCAAGTGTTCCGTAAGATACTTCTTACAATCGGGCTTCACCACACGAACTCATTGCCGATTCATAGATATTACATATTCTAAATTATTTTATACTCAGGTATAGAGTCCCGATGTTTTCCTTCGCCGAACCATTCATCATTGAAAAAATTGACTGATCGATGGCGGCGCTTGTCGGAAAAGAGTTTTTACAATTTTGCGCACATTTAGACAAAACATAAAAGTTAGACTAAAGTTGTATAGATTTATGAGCCCTTTCCAAAGACGTATAGTCTGTATCTATGGACGTAGGGGGAGAGTGCAAGCTGAATCCCACAGCCGCTCATCTCATTCGACTGGCCATGTTACCCCTCTCTCACAGAAGACAACCTTGTACTACATCTTGCACTTTAACCAACTTCCCCAATGTAAGTACGTGTTTCGGTAGTGAGTGAGATATGTCAGAGTCTATTCACATCCCATCCTATCCCGCCCAATTTCCCAAACCTTCCTCTAAATCTCCAAAGATAAGCACCGCATCCGGTAGCGTGCTAACGTATGTCAGTTTGGAGTGATGTCCGCATGTATCGCGGATGTCCATGGGCGACAGTATCCACTTACCATCAGGTGGCCTATCAGCTCATCTGCCGCCTTCTTCCCATTAATAAAATATATTTTTTTTTAGAATTTCTCGAATGTTTCACACCATCATAATTTTAGAAGTGATTTGGCGCAAACTATTTTCTGTCCATTTATATTTCATTCAAAAAATTACAGTGTGTATACAAATTCGGTTGCCTGTAAGGCCTACCTTTTATATACGTAGTTACTTGCATTACTTTAACTGTATTATTTGGTGTGCAATAATGGGTACTTAGTTACATACTTATTTCGGTAGATGATATCTTCGTAATATCTTTAAAATATTAGCGTGAACATTTGAACTTACGATTTTATAAATGTTAGTCTAGAATAGATATATATACCTACCTACCCCTAGGCTCTTACTATATATTAGTATATAAAATTTAGTATACCTACCAAAAAAAATAAGTAACGTTGAAGACTGTTTATACAAGCTAATTGTCAGCAAGAAATGTAATTTTATTACATCAAATGTAACAAGTGCTTCACATTAAGTAACTTCTGTATTGACTTCTAGTTTAATAGTTTGACGTTTAGTTTTGCCTTTTCTATTATCGATATTGTGCGACACTATTGGGCCTGCTTGATGGATTACGGCCCGAAACCCCCAGTGATCTACTAGGGGAGGCCTGTGCACCGGAATGGGACGTTATTGGCTGATACAAGTACTTATGCGCAAATGTTTATGTAATTATTTGAATGAATAAGGACACTTGTGTACGCGAAAACACAAAGTAAACAAATAGGTATAGTAATCGCGAAAACCTAAGAAAATATTAAGGTTAATAACTTTTATGAACCTTTAGGTTAATAACAATTCACTAATCATTATTAGGCACTCTTATTAAGAATTATATATTTGAACATAATTATATTATTTAAACTTAAAATATTTTATATTTAATTCATCGTTAAATCTAGTAGACTAAACAATAAAATAATTTTATTAGAAAAAGTAAATTTTATGCTCTGATCTGTCATTATTGGTTTGTAAAAAATGATCCAATATCCGGAGCTAGCCATACAGCGGAGTACATACACTGAAAGTTCTCTTCCAGTGTATGTACTCCGCTGTTCTATTGTAGATTCTGATCTTTTCAGTTCATTGTGAAGATGCTATGCTATTTTAATCTCTTCGGTTATCAAGAAAAAATCGAAATCTATGCAATTTTCATAAACCGCGCAATGTATCTAAATTTCTGCGTCCCAAACTATTTCAGATTATAATAAAAACGTTCGTAAATAGTATTATTATCTATGTTCGTAATAATCTGAAATAAGTGGAAGCCATTTCAGACTATGATTTCATCATAGAGCTACTTCACAATTTCAATTATCATTACTTCGTCACTGAAGAAAAACATCGTAAGGAAAACTGGCTCGAGAATTTAAGAAAATGAAGTGTTGCGAAAGGACTGAATAAATAAATAATTTTTCAATGCAATTTATGAAACCCGTGGACCTGTTATCGAGCGACAAATATTTATTAAATATATTAATTATATTAATGAAATATTTATTCTACTTAAAATACTCTACATGAAGCATATGTAATACGTTTTCATCAATCCGCAATGAGCCCCTGTGATTATGGCCGTTTATACTGTCACGATTATTATGAATATATATTTTTGGCATATAAGGCTGAATTCCATTAACATTCCGAATTAAGGAAGCGGTTCCAGACATCTACATCTAGCCTTAGAATGTTGGCAGTGCTACTAGCCAGTGAAACGTCACGCAGACGGGCCATTTTTCATAAATAGAACTAATTATCAACTGCAAACTAGGTGGGCGAGTTTAGTGAAAAGTAGCGATTTTAGAATGAAAATAAAAGCAGGATGATCTGACAACAGTTAGTTATAAGGCGTCGAACACACGGCGCCATTTATTAACCTTATTACATTGTATTACTATTACCTACCTCGATGATACTTACTGTTCTTCTTAGAAAAAAGTCACAATTGCATTTTGATAATAATCGACAAAAATGCAAAAAAAAATGATAAAATTTTCATTAATTTAAAATCAAGCTAGAAATAAAACAAAAGGAATAACCATTGTTTAATCTCTCAGTTTATTGTTATTTTTCGGATATAATATTATTGGTTAAGAAGGCAGAATACATGCTTTATTGATATTCTAAGTAGCTTTCGTTTATAACTTTTAAACTTTCGCGTTTCGTATACATTTAACATTCTAAATCGAATATAAAATGAATAAATAATAATAATTGAGTAGGAATAAAAGGTAAACAAATATCTTTATTATACGCGTTCAGACCCGATTTAGATTATAAAAGCTTTAGTCAATAACTAAAGAAATAATAAAACAAAGAGGCATTTACAGCAAAGTACTGGATACCGCATAGATAGACATTTTAATTTGTTCTATGGTTAATAGTAAAATTTCGACTATTTGTGCTAACAAACCTTGGTTTTGTATCAGTTGATACAAAACCAAGGTTGTCAGATTAGATATGGCACGAAATAATTTCTTAGACTGAATTCCACAATGAACAAAAATCGCTTTTTGACTAATTCATTCCTTCTTTACTAAGAAGATAAGTAAAAGAAAAGCACCGTGATTATATTTTCCAAAAGTGATTTTGTAATGTTTTGAGACTCAGCCTCCATTGTACATGTGTGATAGCGCCTTTAAAACATCATATAAATCATATAAACAACTCGCCCTCTACGACTACTTCAAATTTTGTATTGGTTCTAACTCTTTGCTTATGATAAATTTTAATGAACTATGGATTTTTAACTAATTCTTGTTCACATGTGTGTTCATGTTTGTAATTAGCAAAATTATAATAATATTTAGCAAATTCTAATGCGCCATTTGTAAAATGTCGTAATTGGAACGTAAGGAATAAACAAAGAGATACTATGTAGTAAGGGATACATTATTATTATCATTGATTACTTATGTATTAACTAATGTATTAATTGCGGGGCTAGCAGCTCCCGCTGGTGGGCCTATATCAGTGTTGCCTTCTTTCTGTCTAAACACTTTTTGAATTTATTCACTCCTACTTTAAATGCCTCTTTCGGTAGATTACTCCTTGAGTTTACCACTCTATTTGAAAGGAAATACTTACAAGCATTTGATTAAAGATGGGGATTAAAGGGATTAAAGATGGATCATATCATATAAAATTAAAACTTATCTATCAACTGTGCCCCTTTAGATAAATTAACATCCTATTACTGAGTGCAAATCGTTGGACTATTAGGAATTTTGAGCAATAAATCCATTACATTGACCATTGAGAATTAGTAGGTAAATCGTACTTAACGATTACGTAAAGATTTCTTTTATTTTCCGGTACTTGATTTTTTTACGATGTGACAATTGAAAAATCCGAACTCAAAATTTCCCGCGAAGGCCAAATCTTGTCTTTGATAAAGAGCTATTCTTTACATAAGAGACGAATGTTTACATATATAACGGAAACAATATTTTAATGTATGCTTAAAATAAGACGCGTACAGAGCGGGTGACGGGTGTGTTAAAAATAATGCCGTTGAATGAATGGGCGATATACGAACGAACTTCGCACAAGACCATCACAAATTATTATTATCTTGATTAAATTACGACTCATGTTGGCAAAAGCATATTTTCCTACATTATTATTCCTATATTATTATCCTATATTATGCATAAATGTACGTACGTATGTATGAATCTATCTATGTACATATGTATATAAAGACATTATTTCTTTCTTGTAGTACCATCTATCTCCGTTTCTTCTACAGACTTCTCCATACCACCTAAAGGTTGCCTGGAAGAAATCGCTGTAGCGATAAGGCCGCCCGTTATACTTCTAATTACTTGTATTTTGTGTTTCTCTGCATATTTTGGTACACAATAAAGTACGTGTCTATTTTTTATCCTTAGAACAAAACTTTAATGTGAAGAGATAACCCAATGCGAACTTTAATGTGTGGTATGCTAATGCATTTACAAGAGATATCGTAAAAGTTTTAATTGTATTAATATCGTAATTCACAGATAATATTTAAAGTATTAAAATTTATTTTTACGATTCATAACAATATGAAATTATCTTCAACAAACAAAGAACAAAGAATATTAGTATATGTTTATCAGCCCATGCAACATGCTCATGCAACATCCACCCATGTCTACACCCACCTTCAAGAACATATAATACACATAATAGATATTTATGTTAAAAAACAAATAGAATTAAAACATGTTGAATGTTTTATAAAAAATCAATATCTACTCTTTATCTTTGGCAGATGTATCCCTGCATTATAGCGAACACATAATATACAACAAATATAATTATGAATTTGACTTTTTTACACTAGTCACAGCTCATGGCTACCAACACTTACTTCTTGACTACAGAACACCATGCCGATCGGCAACATAAGCAAGGAATCTACTCCCAAACGGGAAACCTTCAGGCCGCCCTGGGTGAAGGACAAGGACTCGAACGCGCCTCCATCCTGGACCCAGAGGAAGCTGAAGCCAGTGGAGAGCACCACAAAAACCATGACTACTGGCAAAGATCAGCCGCCGGCGCCAGCTAAACCTTTAAAACGTAAGTAATCTTTAACACTTTTATGACACTGCGATAGCAACAAAATGTTCTATACACTTCACCTTTACCCACGTGTACATACAACAGACATTTGTACATTAGAGTAATTTATAAAATTGGAAATAAATTGTATGTATATTTGCTCGTGTACCAAATAAATAATCAGCCCTTTTATCGTCCACTGCTGGACATGGGCTTCCTCATGCATATTGTCTTATGCATGAGGGGTATATGGCCTTAAAACGCTACGAAGTGGTGCAATTTTATCAGGGCTTCGTTATCCCTTAGTCGCCTTTTACGACACCCACGCGGAGAAATGGGGTGGTACTAACCTAAAGTAAACCGAGGCCACAGGGCCCACCAAATAAATACATTTAAATAAAATAGAAAACGTTAACTGTGACTGTGTTTTTTTTAGACTGTGTCAAGAATGATGCCTACGGCGTAGACCTCAGAGTCTACGACGCCGTGAAAGATGTATTTTTGAGTTTACTTACTCAGAAGTACCTGCCCACCAGTTAACTGTTGTTAACCTTTATAGCTATCACGTTGACTGACCACTTTAGTCCAACATTCTAATAAAGTTGTCGTCGATTTTACCATTAATATGCGATAATTATTTAACGTTGAGTTAAACAAGGCCTTTAGAGGCCCAAGTGTCTATAGAGCCATAATTTTCACTATTGTGAACAAGACTGAAACAAGTGCGAAGCAAGACTGAAAATATTATGCATAGAGGTAAAGCTCATATTAAGTACTCACTGATGAATACATGCTACAATATGCTACAATATGCTTCAGCAATCTTACGATGAGTCCCGTATCTCCAATGATGTCTACGGCGTAGACTCCCCGTAGACCTGTGTCTAGGACTAAGAGTACTTAGTATGAGGTAAAGCTCATATTAATACAATATGTTTCAGCAATCTTGCATTAAGACTGTGTGAAGAATGATGCCTACGGCGTAGACCTCTCGTAGACCCCAGAGTCTACAACGCCGTGAATGATGTATTTTTGAGTTTACTTACTCAGAAGTACCTGCCTACCAGTTAACTGTTGATGAATTGAGTCGAATCTTGTGATGAGGCCATGTAAATACATGGTTCGGCGTAGATGTAGTTCATGTTTAGCCAGTGCAGACCAGACAAATAGGAGCGTGATAAATGTTAGGGTCGATTACAGGATTAACAAGCTAAACAATTGCGCTTATTTCTCTTTTGAGCCGTACACAAATTGTAAATCCTCCTTTACAATATTCAACTATTTATAATATTCATATAAATAAACATAATAATAAACATAATAATAATTTATAATAAACATATTCATATTCATAATATACATATTCAACAATATTCTCTATTCATGTGGGTTCGAATATATTACAGTTACGACACGATACATTATTGAATGGAACAATACTAGGAGTATACTGAAGAAGAGTTTATCTTTAATTCCTAACTACTAGTATTTCCAACCTTCTTTGCGTATTTAAGTATTGGTATCTTTAAGAACATGTTGTTGGACTTTTCGGCGGGAACTCGAGAAGTTAAGCTGATTTATTGTTTGATTATGATAAAAAATATATATCGTGGGTTTTGTGGTTTAATAGTGATAGTTTATTAAACTTCAAAGTGTTTTTCGTTTCGTGGTGTTTGTGATAATCGAATAAAATCGTGGGACAGTGTTTTGTGTGCTTCCAAGGAGTCCTCGTCTGGCCTCAGTAAGCCAACTATCACTTTACTGAGCGGCTCCTGCCTTACTTCGACGAAACTGGACATTGACAGGATATGTTTTAGACTTTGAAATTATTGATTACGAAGAAAACTTGACACTGGCAGAATGTGCTAATTGCACCATTGCCATATTATTATATGAAGAGAAAAAAAACATGTTGTTAAAGACGTAGGTATTTACGTAGGTCATGACTTTACTTTTTCTTACATGAGTGACGAGTATTACGGTCTGACGTAGTTAACACCGGCTCCGTATTAAATTTAATTTTAAAATTATTAAAGTCAAAAGAATATTCAAATTTGTGCACCGTTAGCTTACATATCTACAAAATATTTCGTGATATTCTTATCTAAGCCGTATATTGAGTAAAATTAAAAAAATAATGAAGAAATACCAAATGCACAACAACAAAGAAAACTTCACAGTGACAAGTTTATATGTTGTTGATTAAACGTTTTCTGAATTAGTACATGTTATCTTATTTATCTTTTCTTACAATCTTATTGTTATTTAACAAAAAAGTGTCATTTTAGTGCACAACAACAACTAAAGAAATATAAACATTCCTCTCAAGATCTCTGAGAGTTTTGAGATCCATGGTGTCGAAGTTTCAACTAAAGTCGATTTTCGGAGTCATACAGCTAGCAAGACAAAACTTGCTAGTAAAAATCTCGGTGTACTGAATACAGCAAAGCAGTACTTGTCGGAGTGAAGACTCCGGGGAACGCTTGTCGCTTTATAAAGCTCAAATTAGACCCCATATGGAGCATGGGACTCCTTATAAGAAGCTTGAATATATTGCGAGCCCCAAAATGACGTAATCCACTAATAAAAAAGAGCGACATAATAGATAGATAGATATATACTCGTATTTAACGTTTGACAAAGAGATAATCAGAACTCACCTCACATCTTATGATCATCCCGATAAAATGATTATATAAATGATCTTCCCGATGTAACTGATGAGAACTGTACATTGTGGCTGATGACATTTTTGTGATATGTATAAAAATGATAATAAACTTAATAATTACGAAATTGAAATTAACATTGTAACTTAATCTATAATAAATTATCTAGACATATAATTTATAAATAAATTTAAGTAAAACAAATTTTATTCAGTTTAATAACACACACAAAACTAAATTATCTAATATAAATATTAACTGTAATAACCTAAATTATTTGTGAAAAAAAATCAAGCTACATATTTTTCTTGGCTTGAGTTTAGATAGAAAGCGCACATATAATATGCACAAAAATCAATAAATTTGTTTTCGTACTGAATAGACTTAAAAAGACAGCATTACCACAAACTGCCGTTGCCACGGCTATGTCGCCTCTGTAGTGCGTTATGGGCTAACTCTCTGGGAAAACTCGTGTTCAAAATAAAAAGTATTCATTGCGCAAAAAAATTTATCCGAACAATAATGGGTTTAACTACATATGACACTTGTAGGCCTCACATTAAAAAATTGGGTATACTGCCGCTTCCGTGTATTGATCCGTGTATCCGTGTATCTATGAATTGTATCACTTTGATAAAAAAACATACACTTTTTTTAGCTGAGCCATGGATATAGATGGCTCCTTGACCATTTCTTAATGAATTCATGATGCACAAATAAGTTTATGTAGATAAAATAAATAATTAATCTGACATTTATAATAATATATGCTTGTAGTTTGAATTAAAATGTGATAATGTGTTAACTCTGAAATGTTTGAACTTTTAATTAATTTTGTAATTTGTAAATAATAATAATTAAGTGAGAAATTGTTTATTTGTATACCGGAGGCGGTTAAGTACGTGGACGATGCATATTTATTAAATATTAACTTACTAACTGATGTACCGCACTTAGAACAATTGTTCTGTTCAATTCAGTTCACAGATCAGTTCACAGTTTATTTCACAGTTCAGTTCACAGTCCAGTTCACAGTTCACTTCACAGTTCAGTCATCTTCTTCTCTTCTGCTCTGTTCTATTTATTCTACTATATGGTATCAAAACATTAGGTGTATACCTAACCTAATAGATCTTTAGATACCTAGGTTTTCATATACCTTGCGTAATTAACGGGCGTCCCCTAATTTAACGCATTATTATTAGCTACGGAGGAAAAAACAAAGATGACCTAGAGATTATAAATGTACGCTAAAATACGCTCCTTCAGAAGGTCACCATATTTTTTGTTTTATAAACGGAGTTTTAAACAGGTAACAGATCTAAAATTAATCTTCTATTTATTTTTTTATATCATATTACTCAAAGGAAATTAATATGACGTTACTGACATGTCATTTTTGATAATGTTTGTATTGTATTAAAAATATGGAGAATATTTTATATTATTTGAGTTAGAATCTGCTTCGTAATACCTAACCTTTACCTTTTATGAAGTCTCTGAGGCTGAGATTGACAAACCTCATTCGGCAATCTTAAGGAACCTATTAAGGGACGTAGGACCTAAAGTTGCCGACATAGCTCAAATAATCTGCAAGCTGGAGTGCAGTGGACAAACTATATGTATTGCAGGATTTATAACCAATGGGGTAGATTCTTGTCCTCGAATGGAGACTACGTACTCGGAAAACAGAGTGGGACTTGCTACGGCTAAGTAGACTGAAAACTTGAAAAAAGTCGCCGGGAGTGGATTCGAAGAGCCAAAGACGTCTTAGGGTAACTTTCTTTCAAGTGAGAAATTGTTAAGAAACCGAATATGTTCAATATTGTTATAAGATTAAAATGACGGTAAATATGTATTAAATGTCATGTGTCGTGACGGTACTTGGGAGAAAGAGGCCTATATCCAGCAGTGGAGAGACATCGACTGAGGATGGTATGGTATGTATGAATGGTATGGAATGAATTCTAAGACGTACAGTGAGCCAATGATAATATTGAGCACTTCAAATTTCAGTTTGATATAAAGGACATGGAGAACACGTACCGGCGGACGAAGCCGAGGACGTCCATCTGCTAGATGGACAGACGACCTCATAAAGGTTGCGGGCACCCGCTGGATGCAGGTCGCTGCCGATAGGTCTAAATGGCGGACAATGGGGGAGGCCTATGTCCAGCAGTGGACGTCCAAGGGCTGAGAAGAAGAAGAAGAAGAAGATAAAGGACAATTTTCGCTTTCAAATCTAACTTGTCAATTTATATTTGGAACTTTACCACTGTCTATTCTTTCAAACGCATCAAACTTGAAATTGCTCAACGTTTTCATGGGCCTACCGTTCCCACAGGCGGCTACCTACAACTAAACAGTTTCCGTAACATCGCAACGTATTTTTTTCTTATGGAAAGTTAAATAATATTTACGTTTTTATAAAGTCTCGTATACCACGCAAAGCGCCACGTGACGTCACGTCCGTTTCGTGGGCGTGTAACGTCAGCACAACACGTCGCGTTTAATAAAAAAATAACGAGGATAATTTGTAGGTGCTCAATCATTTATTTTAAGTAAGTACCTAGATGATTACGGATATAGATTATTTTAAGTTATTGAATAATACACAGCTGCTGCACACTTCAGAATAAATTATTTTGGTACATAAGTTCTTTTGCTTCTGATTTATATTGTGACGAGTACATGTCATAAGAAAAAAACACTTTTTATGAAAATATAATTTGGCAATCGAAATGTGTCTGGACGAAACATTTGGAATTCTTTATGACGTAGATAATATTTTAATAGTTAGATGAATTTGTAATGATCATAAATAAATAAACAAAGCTTATTATAAAAAAATAAATAAACATCTAGATACTTCCGATTTTATATCTATGGTAAAAACTCAATAAATAAATATATTTTTGCAAAAAAAAAGATTCATGATTTTTATACATATCGTTTTGTCAATAAACAATGATTGTTGAACATTGATGAACAATGAACAATTATTTGTCAATGAACTCAGAA
The DNA here is from genome assembly GCA_914767545.1 of Sesia apiformis. Classification (NCBI taxonomy): domain Eukaryota; kingdom Metazoa; phylum Arthropoda; class Insecta; order Lepidoptera; family Sesiidae; genus Sesia; species Sesia apiformis. The sequence continues at coordinate 8,258,535 of OU611968.1, forward strand.
TCATGAACTCAGGTGAAATGCATTTTCTATTTTCATGTCATATCCTGTTCATGTCATATATGTCTTAAACCAATCAGAAGTCGCTCATTTATTTGAATATAATGACATGAACTAAAACAAAACAGGTTAAGACTTGACTTATATGTAACTTAGATGTTTTTTAAAAGTTTATAATATGTTCCAACTTAAATGTTATGGAAAAGTTACAGCAGCCATAAAAATCATTTACAAGGCGCACAATAATAAATTTGACGCGACATTAAATCCTTTCTTTGAGTTTATGTCATTCGTCATAATGCACATGGTTCCGTCTAGTAAAACATCATCCAAATCTACCACTCCAATACTTCAGTCATATAATGAGAAATAACAAATATGAGCTCCTCCAACTCGTTATAGGTACAAGGAAAGATCAGGGCAGGAGGAGGCCTGGAAGGCGAGGAACATCCTGGCTGAGGAACTGACGCAAGACCATTCGATCACTTTTTAGTGCTACAGTTTCAAAAGTACTAATAGCCAGGATGGTTTCCAACCTTTGTTATAAGACAGTTATAAGAAGAAGAAAACATAAATAACTTCGTAATACACAAATATCTGCCGGGATTAAGGACCTCTCTTAATTGTTGAAAATGTGTGCCATTTGACAGTTCTGATCCATTTTTACGAATGGTTCAAATTCTCGCTCTGATGCTGTGTTGATCTATATGGTTAACAAAAAAAGCTTTTATCTATGATAAAAACAAATATTTGACAGATGACATACCATATTCGATAAATTAGTATTTTAAATGGGTCGCCTCGTCTTCAGTTGGCAGTTTTCCTGGATGACAAGCAAAAACTTCTATATTATGCGAAGTAAATGGATTAGGTACACGTGTAAAAGAAACAAAAAAGAATATTTGTAATTTACAATTTTATTTCCTTTTTTGTTAATGACGGTTGTTCCTTTTTGACCTGAGTACTCATACAACCATTTATAGTTGTATGAGTAGACAATGGCTTAGGCTAAAATGTTATAACAATAAATTACGGGAAATAATTACTTAAATGAGCAGCAAAAAGCAACGACTACATGCGCAGAAAATCGATTTCAATAAAATTCAACAAACAAAATCGATTTCAAAGGTTAGGTTTAAATTTTTCTGGTGAGATTAAAAAATAAGTAGGAGTACCGCGAAGTGGGACTCCGTCGTCTTGTTGATGAGTGGTTCATACATTCTTACTTCATTCTTACTTAAAATTATTTACTTCAGATATTCAAAAAGAGCTCGTTTTGTTGATCATAATTTGTTGGTCATTTAGTGTTTTTTTAATGCTCGTTTAAATACAAGCCATAAAATATTGATCTTTAATACAAGAATAAAAAAGGCTAATTTGATGGACCATGGCACATAGACATCAATACAAAACAGAACAAAGCGCCAAGACCTTTGAAGGTCAAAGGTTACGCTGCTTGATGTAGCATTAAAACCAATTTAGACCATAAACGTGTCGACTGTGTAAGTGCAAGTGTGTAAGAACACATTCAAAAATACAGAGTTTACACTTAAGAATATATTAAAAAATATTTCATTTTCCAATCAAATATCCAACAGAAAATTATAATCGAAAAAAATTAAAACGAGTTGATAAATAGATAAAACTTTTATAAATGTAACATTATGATAAATTAAAGAAAATATTTTATGAAGAATAGAATAGTTTCACCGCATCTCTTCCCGCGGATGTCATAAAAGGCGACTAGCGGAAAACAAAGGTGCTACCACAAGCCTGTGGAACTACACCACCTCTAAAGGACTCGCCGACCCGCTTGATCAGCGTGCCATTTTAAGGCCATATATCCTTCATGCCCAAGACATTATGCATGAGGAGACCTGTGTCCAGCAGTGGAAGATAAAAAGAAAGGGTATGGCACGGGTATGTTACGGACTACGGTATATGATTAGTTTGATTAGGTATGGTTTTAAGAAGATACTAAGTCTGGTGATGTTATTGATTTATAGTATTTTTTCCAAACGATCTTGAATAATTAACTACATAATTATAATTAATTATACTATAATATATTTGCTTAGAAATTCGCTATTACATTATTTCAATGTGTTAGTCATAAATCAGTTTGCGGGATTATTTCTGAAGTATGTTTTTCTAACGTTACCTCTCCCGAGGACTATATTTCAAAGTGCATAGGATATGTATATGTTGATATATACGTAGTGACGTCAACACCTGCCCGAAAGTTTGGCAGGAGACACGTTTTCTGAATAATTGACTTCCCAAACCGTTCAGCCGTAGTCGGTTTGCTGGTCTGGAGTTTGCAACGCGTACGTTGATCCGTTCGACGTAGAAGTATTGCCCGAAAACGTTATAAAATTACCAAAAAAATTACTTGGAAATCAGTGACAACTGTTGTTTGTGCGTGTTAATTCCAGAAAGCTCATTTTGGTCAGGGATCGAAGGTAGACATAATTTAATTATACTTAAATGGCACAAAAAATGATTTTTATTTTATCCACAGATCACACAAATAGATGGCTTATATAATTAAAAACATATTTAATTTCCATTATGATTAATGTGTTACGTTGTATTCATGACTCAGCAACTTTTCATTAGTGTTGGGACCTCTTTCCTTATCCATTTTCTATGTTTCTATACAACTTATTATTTGGAAAAGAAACAGATACTCATTGGATTCTAATACATCCTAATAGGTACAGACAATAATAGAAATTAACATTATTAGTACATAAAATAAACTAAACCTTAACCGTTTCCACTGAGACAATTGTGGATCTTTATAGTTATCTACTTATTACTATTATCGACTATGTATTGCAACTACCTAATGATTTTTTGAACAGTCATTTCACGAAAGACACGTGTCCAAAATGTTTCTCCTTTTCATAGAAAGGAACCCAAAGGTCAATACAGTTTCATCATATCGATTACTTTATTAAAAATTAAAATCATAGTTGGAAAACAGTGGTCATGGCGTGTCATGTGTTTCAGAGTTTCAATAAACGGCGTAAGGAGAGATATTTTGAGCCTGACGCCGACGATCGCGGTATTTTTAGAGACGGCGGACTTTTACAAAATAAACGGAGACGTTGGGCTTATAGCATATGATTTACAAAAGATCACATTCTGAGATACGGGTACATTACAGTGTTTGATTGTGGGGTTAAATTTAATTCAAACAATTAAATTCCTTGTTAAGGGTATAACGAGACATACTTTATTTAGTATGCCTAATGATTAAACTGTGTCCTTATAATTAAATTATAAATCCTTAAACATTCAGAGAAAGTAAAAAAGTGTAAAAAAAGGTCATAGTTTGTTGATTGTGAAGCATAGGCAAGTGGGAAAACAAATACTTACCTACGTAAATAGTTTGGTAATATTACATTTACTTTTCTAATTTGTTTCAACTCAAGCGTGTAACTTTTTTTTATGTCTTCTTGGCCAATTTAATAGGAAATTTTGACAAGTAACAGCGCTAAAATAGCGAAGGTCGGCCATCTTGGCACTCGCTATGTTTATTTACGTACGAATGCCATCAAAATGCACCGCGCCGGGGCCGCAACACGTGTTTCCATCAATTTCTCAAATCTTACATATAAAGCCATTCTTCGCTAATTAATAATACATGATTAGGGCCTTCAATCGAAGACACAGGCATCCCCTGAATAGATTAGACACCTGGAAGCTAGCCCAAATACTCTCTACTTTCACAAAATGATTATTACTGGCGATGAAAATGTACTGCACATATTCATGTTTTTAAGCAAGTACAATTGCTTGCCTCAAGATATTTCTAACACTCTCTAGTTAGGTTTTGTTAAACAATCTGACATAGAAATACATCTCCAGCACTTTTTGAGAGTTGTGATAATTATACTTTGTAATAATAGGCCGCTTAACGAGATTCAAAGTGCTTAATAATTATACTTATATATTTTTCTTTTACAGCTGTCTTGAAAAAGCAGTCCACAGTAAAGGATAAAGCAGAAAACGGTGTATCTGAACCTGCAGAAGACAAATTAGTGAAACCTTCAGCTGCAAAACAAGCAGATAAGGCATCAAGACCCGCCGATGAGAAACCAAGATTTACAAAGTCCACCCTAAAATCTGCAGATAAAACACCAAAGGCAGAAGAAAAACCAAACGACACAGCCACGGAAAAACCAAAACTAAGAAGCGTGCGAACCATTGATGACAAAGCTAAAGAAAGTAAGCCAATAGATAAAAACGGCACAGTAAAAACTAATAACGTGGTAAATGACAAAATGGCAAATGACAAGACTACAACAAAGACGACTAATAAGAAAGTAGAAGAAAAAGCTGAAGACAAATCTAAAATGGCGACAAAACCGCCAACGCCGATTGAAAAGTCACCTTCAAAGGTAAGTACCTACTTAGGGATACCTTAGGATTTCAACACATAATATGAGAATGTAAACGTATACATTTTACATAGAAATGTATTAATAATATATAAAGAGAAATAAAATATTATGTCGTTTGCAATTACTTCTTGCGTTCCTCACTATAATTGTAGATTCTTAAACAATGATATAGCTAACAAACTTTTTGTTGTTAAATTTCAGTTACCACCGCGTAAACCATCTCTTCAGAAACAGTCATCTAAAGATGACGCGCCAGTAAAGAAATGGAGAGACCCTCTCCACGAACGTGTCAAGGAGAACATAGACAAGACATTGGCTAATGAAGCGCCAAAGGGACATACACTAACTAAAAATGAAAGCTTGAGAAGTAAGTACATAAAAAAATCTTGTCCCTTTTCTTCACAATGAACCTGTTTTTAATGGCATCGGCAGGATTAATATCCATCCAGTAATGTATCTGCCTAATTAAAACAATAAGCCTAAAATCTAAGCGAAAGTTTAATACCAGTATTAGGTTAAATTTATATATTAGCGAATACCGAATACCTACGTATTTCCGTGTCATGTTGCTGTCACCAACAAATATTCGAATACGAACAATAATAAATTTTAATAATAATAATCATTTACAAAAGTAGCCACTGACAATTTTTCCTAAACCTGCTAAATCACTATGTACTGCCAATTAAAATTAGGTATCGCTGACACGTTTATATTTAATTACAATTACAATTTAAGTCAAAATATATAATCCGCTAATCCAATAGCTATATAACAACAATAACAAGCTATATAATCCGATTTTCACTGATCCAGTACGTCCAGTAGCTCGACGTGTTGGCAACGTGTCCTAAATCAGTGCACCGCAACCTTTTTTTTTACTTGAGGCACACTTATATTGTTTTCAAAATTCGGCGGCACACCTGAACTAAAAATATTTATAATTAAAAAGTATAGAGATTAAAAAAATAATAAAAAACACGTATCTTCTTTGTTTTTATTTGAAATTGAAAGAAAAATTACACTCATAAATTTATATTTATATTAGTACTATATTTATGTTTGTTATGAGCACAATCGCTTAGACAGTGTTCACGGATTTTACTTTCGTAAACATTAAACAAAATTTATAGAAACCAGATATAATTCTTCACGTGATAATAAAGTTAATTACACAATAGCTTTTAAACTCCAGTTAAATTATTGTTCACATTATACTAATTAAAAAGTCAAAACTCACTGAATAAGTGAAAAGGTGTGTAAAACCGCTGGAAATTTGTCAAGTTCGTGCCCTTCGTTACACCTCCCTTCGGCACTCTCTTTCGGTTACACCTACACTGCGGCACAACTAACATCGTCTCGCGGCACACAGTTTGCGAAGCACTGTCCGAGATCAAGCTACCCAGCCCCATATATCATGTCGATAATCCCGTCACTCGTTTATCGCACATCTTTCACTCCGGCAAACTGAACCAAGAATGATGGATTCCTTAATAAAACAGAGCCTTCCAGTAATGTCGAAGATTTTAATGTTGTTGATTATAAATTCATTTGATTAACAGTGACACAAACTAGCTTACCTTATATTACTGCTGTGAGTGCCTAACGTAGCATGTTGTCTATCTTTCTTTTTAATTTAAATACACGTATATTTTCATAGTATGACATTTTTTTTCTATAATTATTACATTAAGTAATATAGTCAGGCATTCCCAGCAATCGGGCAAAGGGAAAAATATTATGATACCAGATTATAGAGCTTGTACTGTAGTGGTTTGATGAATCAAATCGATTAAGAATAGAATCACTGTGATCATCCAGTCTTTGTTTAGTTGTGACAAAAACATTGACACACTAGCACTTTCCTAGTAGTATTTATAGTTACACAGTTTCATTGCTCATCGATCGGCGCAGGCGCAATGAATCAATCAAATTCAATCTTGGCAAACAGGTGTACCTATGTCTGACTTTAATGAGATAATTACGGCTAGGACAACCTAAATAACATTGTCTTAAGATAAATAAATCCCGGAATTATTCTATCGTGATATGCACTTTGACTTTGAACAAATGAATCCGATGAGAGCCTATGAATATATTTAAACGATCTGAAATTAAAACCATCCGATAGTTCTATAAAATTTACAGTAACACAATATCTATATAAATTATTAAATTTCAGTAATCGATTGAATTTTTTAGTTATCATCGTTCATCGTTCAAGCATTAAGATATAGGTACCACCAATCTGACCATAAGTTCAGGGTGCATTTTGGACCTATTTTATTTTACTCGGCTTTTCGGTTAGGTTGCACCGGCTTTATAATGTGTGCATATTTATATATAGTTAAATATTTGCAAATCTAGAAATTTGGCACTAAAATCTATATTAAGAATGAGGAAGAAACATTGTACAATATGCAAAGATGCACATCTCATTTAAGTGGCGTCAATTTAGGTCCTTGCCTTTTGATCTCCTGTGTGCTAGACACGTTTGCGGTTTAAATGCGAACCAAAATAGTCGCCTAGAGTTCCGCGTGCGTCGCGTGCGCACTTCAGGTGCGAATGCAGGCATGCTTCAGTTAGAATCAAAAGTTACGTGAAATTGTGAACAATCAATTTAAATTTTTTAAATTCTACGTTTAAAATAAAGTGTCTGGAAATAACAATGGCTGATACGGAAGAGGTCCACGGAATCCATTTCAGAGGTAGAACTTGAAATTTATAGGTACCAAAAGAGGCAGAGAATAATTATAATGTTGGTTTCTTAGATATAATGCTATGATGTTATTGCAGTAAATGTGGTTTAAATTGAATTACCTACCTAAAAATCCGTTTTAGCTGTAACGTAATCATTGTTGAGAATGATGAGCTTATTTTATAGGTAGGTTTGTAATATAGATAATAATATAAGTGTTAAGATTTTTTGTCACATAAAATCTTTAGAAATTAATAGAAGCATTTAATTCACTATTCATTCTTATACGTACTTACACCTTACGCTTTTGATTATCGGTATAAAATAACCATATAATAAAAATAGAAACAGAGACAGCAAAGAAAAGGCTAAAAATATGAATATGTTTTAAGAAACATAGGTTTTATTAGACTATATTAAAAAGGGTTTATTTTCAACCAGGTTTACTAAAACCAACCCCACCACCAATGCCTCCTCCACTGCCACCAAAAATGCCTCCACCGCCAGAGTTCAAGAAGAAAGCTCTCGACCCAGAGAAGTTTAAAAAGATAGAGCAGCTCCGCAGCAGACCCAGGAGGAGGCCAGACTGGAGTGACATGATGAAGGAGGTAGAAGAGGGGAAAAAGTTGAAACACGTTGTTTGTAATGACAGGTGAGATAAATAACAATTACAATAATGACTGTATTTACAATAGATAAATATATTTAGATCCTATCTATATAGACAATAGAACCTGGTGCTATACATATAGATAATAATAAATATATACACAGTTAGTCTATTTTTCAGTGCGACAGTAGACACTCCTGTTATCATCAGTTCGTCGGCAAATAAGATAAGACAGATAATATCCAAAATAATGTTTCAGATCGAGTCCAATTATTGCACGATCGGCAGTAGTGAAAAGTAAGGGTCAATTCATTTTCGAATCAGAAAAACCTAATTCACATAATGAATTACTGAAAGAGATCAATAAAGGCATAAGACTTAAGAAGGTGAAAACTAACGACAGAAGTAAACCCATATTGGAAGGTTTGAGGAAATTCAGAAGACAGATGACAATAGAAGAACAAGTACAGAAGTCGATGTCACAAGCTAATCTGGCTACGTCTCCATCGGGTGTTTCTGTGGCAGAGGTAAAATTAATTAATCAAATCAAATCTCGTATTAACACAGTATTTAGTGTCATCTTAATGTTTTATCTTAATGTTTTATATTTATTGATAATGCATTGTTATTTAAAACGGTCATAAAACATTTTAGGTTCCTGCTACAGAAGAAGAGGAAATTGACGAAATGGATGATATTGATAAGGTCAGAGATGATCTTCAGTCCACGAAGCAGTTGTTAGCTATTGAACTTAGGTATGAACAATAACACCATTTACTTTAAACTTTTGTGTTGTCATAACATAATATCTAAATTTTATTCCATATTAATTACAGGAATAAGGAAGTTCAAGAAAGAGAAAACAAACGCCTTTTAACAAGGATACATAACTTAGAAGCAGAATTAGCAAGAGAGCGAGCTATAATTAAGCAAGAACAGCAAAAAACAGTTATAGCAGTTACAGATGCATATGACGAGAGACTAGTGAATAATCTTAAAATGGAGGTAGAGAAAGCAAAAGAGACAGCTGATGATTTAGAGAAGAACTATTTAGATGCCGCAGAAGCAAGAGATGATGCACAATCGGAACTAGAAGAACTTAAAAGAAAGAATGCCGAATTGGAAAAGAAATTAGAACAGGCGTTATCAGTAAGTTGTTGTTATTATTGTGAAAATGAATAATAACAAGTTCTCGATAATTACATTTTGTTTATTAAATGGCGTGTAAGCGTGTATCCATAGCATTTCTATTTTACTCGACATTTCGGCTAGATTATACCAAATGGCCGTGTGGTGTCGGCCGGCTTTAGAATAGCACCACCCATCGCTTGCCGTGGATGTCTTAAAAGGTAACTGGGGGATAACAAGGCCACTGTAACCAGTCCTGAGGAACTACACCACCTCTTAGTGGACTCGCCAACTAGCCTCCCGCCCGCCAGCGTGGCCTTTTAAGGTCGGATAGCTCATGCACAAGATAATGTGCATGAGGAGGCCCGTGTCCAGCAGTGGACGATGAAAGGGTTAGTTACGGTTACAGGATACCAACCATGCTCATGGTACCTAATCCAATCGAAACGTCGAATAAAATATAAAAAGACAAATATGTGCGTTTCAGACCTCTTTAACAAACTGTGAACAACGCTAAAATATATATTTATAATGAATTAATGCTTGAGCTTTAATAACAAACTTTCAGAATAAACTTGAAGAATTATATAAAACAGAGGAACCCCTGTCCTTCTTTCAAAAGAGACAGCTCGAATTTGAAAAGGAATGTAGGTTATTAAACATTGACGTCAATTCCACTGAGGCTAAAGAATTGATAAAAACCGCTGCTGATGCTAATAACAATATTGCTAACGCTAATATCGCTTCTACTAACAGAAACGAAGTTGAGGTAATAATTTTCTTATTACAATATTCACTAAAACACTCAATTTGCAACGTAGTTACATCAATCATAATAAGATTATCCTAAAAATTATCAATAAATACTTACTTCTGTGAAATTTCCAGTTGTTACTTATGATATGCTTCCTGAGTAGACTTGATACGAAGACAAATGTACGAATGTGCACAGTATGTCACTACAGTGCGTAGGTAATTTTACCGAATATTAGGATTGTGGATAGAGGAAATTCATCGTATATGCAACCAAAAGAACAGGGGATGTAAAATGCGTATGGTCTTATGTGTTCAATCTAAATTTTCAGGGCATAATGCCAACAAACATGAACTCAAGACGGTCAAGTCATGCAATCAGACAGCTCTCTGTTACCAAGGACGACAGCTTCGAGGAAGAGGAGGAATCTGATGAAGATGAGGTGAGTTTCATTAAGGGATTCTAAAAATTAAGATTTGGTAGTCGGTTAGGATTTCTTTACAATCTTTCTATTATAAGCCTATTTTTTTTAATATGAGAATTCCAAATGAATAGTTGTATTTTCCACTTTCGTCAGGCTATCATTATTACCTACACACAATCGATTTGTAAAATGTTCTGTCTTCATTTTTGATCAAAAACGAAATGCCTCGGTACCTATTCAGAAAATTTAGTCCATTAAGTAGTAAATTATACAAATTGCCCGTAACTTTGATTTTTGTAATACATTTTAAAGATACAGGCCTTTCCACTACCACACAAGATCTTCTCGTATTTTAAGTTACAAAGAAATAAGAATTCATATCAATTTTTTCAGGAGGAAACTGAAGAAAAAAAACAGAAGCGAATGGAGAAAGAGGTCCGCAACACGAGAAATAAAATCCGACACTTGAAGGAGAAACAAGACAATATGAAGAAAGAACGCATGGCTTACAAGATGGCTCTCAAAAATCAGCAGTCTGCTCTCAAGTCAGTAGCGTTTCTTGGTTTCCTAGTAGTTGTCAAAAAGGCATATGATTGTAGACATGTTATATTTCATTTTATTGACTCTTTTAAACAATAAGATATAATATTTAAATCCACCCATTTAGATGTTATTTAGACAGTTAAAACTAATAAGTATTTCAGATTTTTCATCTAACTTAGTTTGAAACAATAAAGGTTTTCTTTCATCTTTTTCAATTTCTTTTCTTATTTCAACAAAAATCTTTTCATATTTTAATGACACTTATTTCAATGACGCCTACTAAACCACCATCGGATAAGTACCAGTACTCATGAATAATTTTTCAATCGCTACTTCTTCATTTCATCTTTTACACTATAAATATCATTAACAAAAACCAGCTAACAATACAGTGTCACTTTTCACTTTATTTTTTTACTCATACTCTAATAATTTATATTTTTTTTACAGGGATGAGAAGCGAAAGTACAAGGAGTTGAAACGCGAAGTGGATAAGATGGCGGCCATGATGAAAGAAGTCGGTTCGGACGAAGAAGATGAAGACGAAGAGGATGAGGAAGAAAACGAAGAAAAGAAGAGTGAGAGCGAAGAAGAAGAAACGGAAACCGAAACTGAACAAGATACAGAGAGCGAGACAGAGAGCGAAAGTGAACCTGAGGTAATATTCGATATCGATTTGATTCAATGTCAGCCTATATATTATATAACTAGCTGTTGCCCGCGACTCGTCCGCGTGGACTTTAGTTTATAAACACCGTCTTTAAATTGATATAACTTTTTTATTTATGAACTGATTGAAATAACACAAACACTAAATTTTAAGTGAAGCTTACCACAATACATTAGTGAAAACCACACCCAAATGGTTAAGCCGTTTCTAAGATTAGCACGCACAAACGCACCGAGACACAGACAAAATTCTAACAATCATTGTTTTGGGTTGTATTGCATTGATAAAGGCCCCCAATAATAGTTTTTCTCATATATCTTCCATGTACAGACAGTGATCAGTTACATTTTTATTATATGTATAGATAAATTACCATTGCTAGGTACTGGCTTCCCCATGCAATTATTATCGGATTTTCGGATCATCTACCATGAGAATACAGTGCGAACTGGTGGAAACATATACTTACCAGATTTTTAATTCTCGTTTATACGGGTTTTACCAAGATGTTTACCTTCACCTCAGAGCTAATTGATAATTGAAAAATCCATACTTGACTAGTCAAGCGCGATTTGTCCCAAAGGGCCACTAATCGAAAAGATTACTAATGAAAGGTCAAAGGTCAAACTTTACGAATATGTAGGCTCTCATCGGCTGTCACCACTCTTGCATATGCATTTATTAAAATTTTAATAAACTCATTTTTTATCCATTAAGCAGATAATGTAATAATACTTACTGTATTCTATAGCCTGATGAAGAAAATAAAAAACCTCGCCATGATGCGTAAAACTAATAGAACTAATATCTTCTACTGACAACAATATCTAGCTATGAAAAAAAACAAATGTGGCGCCTCCAGAGCAAGTTTTTTATTTTTCTGGTCAGGCTTTAAACAACTTCATAATTGGTATGAAGTAGGCCCTTACGCTACCCGACAAACAGCTGTCTCTCCCGATGTTATATAAGATCAACGTAAAAAAATATTACATCAATGTTGGTTCACTGTATCTTTTCTAACACATAAGTAGATATTTTCCTAAAAGTTCACCATTGTTTTTATCAAATCAAATTATTATTGGCAAATAAATTTCATCGAGGCACATTAAAATGGCCAACATCTCTTAGTGATCGACCCATGTCCTTTATTGTTAATTAACCGTTTCTGTATAATTTGTACTTTCAGGACGCTCCATTGCCCAAAAAGAAGGAAAATCTTACGACTCGGATGAAAAGACATGAAACCAGAGTCAATGCTTTGAAGAAAGGCAACGCTCTTCTATCAGCTAACGTGGATAGACTAAAAGACGATGTTCTTAAACAGAAGGAAGAATCTGTATCTCTTCAGAAAGAGCTGGACTCTCTTATTGATGACCTAGAATGATAAGATCTGTTGTATACTCTGATGTTTTTTATCTAAATGTTCGTTTTGGGGTTCAGGCACATAAGAGGTATGTGCAATGTGAATCTTGGATTTGAAAAAGATCATATCAGTATAACTGAAGCTTAGATAGTTTTAATTCCATTATTAATTTGTCAAAATTACCTACGGTTTAGTTAGAAATCTACTGTCAATTGTTTTTTATTTCGTCTTTTCATATCGCTGATTATAATTTTTAAAGCTTCATTTTGTTCATCACAAAAATAATTGTTAAAAATAAAAGAAATATATTTTATTAGTAAAACTATTGTTTTGTTGATAATATCACTAACTCAAAATGCAAGCAATAATTTCATTTTATTAGGTAAAATAATACTTTGCATTATGGATAATAAAATAAAAGAACTATTTATTTAATTTTATAAGATATAATATTAAACAGATTTAATCTTACCAGAATTTCAAAGATATAAACTACTTACTTAAAACATGTCTTGTCATTATAATGTATCCGTCTTCCACTTTATTAATAAAATTATGTGATTTGTACATAATATTCTTTATTTAAGATAATTATTCTAATTATTATTTGTAATGTCTAATGTATTCGCACAAGAAATGCACAATAAAATTTTATACGCAACTTCTGACATTCTGTTTCTCAGTGTCTAGTCATTTTAGGCGAGCGGGAAACTCTTAAAAAGTTGCGTAGAAATAGCAAAATGTGACCACATCGTTCAAATCATTTTCCTATTTACAATGTTCAAACCTATTTTCCGAGTTTCCTTGTGTTTTTGAAGTCACTGAATACCAATCTGAAGTTATTTTTTAATAAAAAGTGAGATAACATCGTACAAAATGACGTTTAAGTTAAAAATACAGTATCTAAATAATCTTATTATTTTTTCATGTTCAACTATCTCTGGCAATAAATATACATATTTTGTGGATAATGTTCGAACTATTTTGAAGAAAACAAAATCTGTTCAGACTTTCTAAATCCATTTTTTGCCTGAGTGGTAAATTTCCAATACGATATCATGAGTTTTTACATACCATCGTAAAAGTTGAGTGACAACGTTATTTTGTTTAGTGTTCTCCCATTTGTTTAATTAAAAAATAACTTCATATTCGTATTTAGCGATTTCGAAAACAACAAAAACCTGAATCTAAAGATTAGAACAACCGTGACCAATTATAGGTAATTTTAGGGGTGAATCTCGCTCGCCCATTTTGTTTTTGTTTAAAGCAGTACCTATCAGTTTGGTTCTCACTAGGATTTTCGATGTTATTTACTCTACCTATTCAATCATACATGAAAAGTTGGAATATTATTATTTTAATCAAACCAAATCACGAAACGTTGGTCAATTAATCTAATCAATTAAACAATCGCATCAAAGGGGAGGAGGAGATGTTTTATTTTTTCTAAATGTAAGTAAGCTATATTTTTTCTGAAACGTAGTTACCTACCTACAGCTTCTTTAAATCCATCAACCTATGTATTTACTCTAACGATCAGGGGTATCCCTGAGAGGAGACCTGGGCCCTAGTTGTTTCATTCGTGATCAACATTAAGTACTTAGCTTTAAATTCCTCTACAGCGACAGCCCGCAGCGACCTGTAGTCACGGCAAGTGCCATGGGTAGTTCGGCGATGCTTTTCGTCCATTAAATTGTCACTCGAATTTAGATACCAGTGCGTTAGCAATGCGTTGCAATAATATGTGGAAATTATAGTTTGCACTAGCAGCGGGTCTCCTTGCGCACCATCACAGCCCCATTGCTATCATTTTAATAAGGTTTATTTAATTATGTTTCTACTGAGATCAATTACTATCTCTGTCGCCTTATTTAGGTAAAAAATATTTACGTAACTATGAAATATTATTAGATTTACCTATAAGTTATGAAGTTAAAAACCCGTCCTACCTGCTGATATTGTTGGCACGCCCTACAGAATCCATCGAAAATCTGTTCGACCAACGATTCTAGCATTTTGACATACCTTTCATCCTGACTACCTAGAACTTTCATACCTCTACCAAATTTCCTCCTAGTGATTCCGGAAAATACACAATATTGTATTACCGAGACCTCTGGATGGCATGCTGGAAGCAAATGTGCAATGAAAACACAAATAAACCTAACTGCATGGGTATTTAGTCAGAATTCTGAGAGGCCTTCACCCGGACGACCTCTCCATCCATCCCACGTGTAGGGTGAAGCGGAGATGATACCGCCAGGATTATTCAGACTGTCACAACTCGGTCTACGACTCCTTACTTGCTTCGACAGGACTGGAGATTAATGAAATATTGGTACTGGTATAATTGCTTGTAAAAGTACGATTCTTTGGCCGGAACTCGAGAGGTGGGGTTGAGGTTTTGTTTGTTTACTATAAAAATTATGTATTGTAGACTTTGTGGTTTAATAGTGATAGTTTAAAACAGTTAAAAGTGTCATGTTTGTGATAAATGATAATCAAATAAAAGCATAAGACTGCGTTTTTCATATCCTTCCAAGGAGTCCAACTTTCCGCAGTAAACCTACTATCGCTTTACTGAGCGACGCCATATATATTTGAAATTCATTTACAAGTGACATTGGCAAAATAGTCGTCGCGCATGAGTTGGCGACTCATACAGTCATCAAACTGAAGAAGAAAAAGTCGAAGTAACGAAAAACTTGACACTGGCACAATGTGCTAATTGCGCTATTGCTATATATAAAAAGAAAGAATACATACATTATTTTGTTTTTTATCTGCTGTGTCTGGACCAATAGTTATGCCAGTGTCCAAATAAATTTTATGAAAAAATCTATCAACGCCAAACTACTATTATAACGTCAAGCTATCAAATTTTGAAATTGACTTTGATTTGAATCAAATAAAAATAAAAACGTCTTTTCTTGTGTATTTTTGCGATTATCGTAGTTTTTACATGGATATTATATCTGTTCATGAAAATAAAATATAATTGGAATATCTGACGATAGATTACTTATTGATAAGTATATACCAGGAAACTAAAAATGCCGGTAACGGGTAATGATACTCCACTACCTGTGGCTGTAGCAAAACCAAATCCTCGTAACAATCCTAAGATGTTTCAAATATTCCAAAATGTACAATTTAACGTTGTTCAGCATAAAAAATACGTCAAAGAGATGACGAAACTGTACAAAAAGGTAAAATTAATGTTTTACGTAATGCTCATTTTTCCGCTCAAAACAACTTTTTTCTCTATTTAATGTTCCTATCTGTAATACAGGATTCTTCTAGCACGGTGCCAACGTACCTCTCCTACTTTGTTGTAAATTATTATTTATTAATACAGATAATTAAAATAAGTGTTAATACTTATGGCAGATGCATATTGATTTGTAAAGTTAAATTATCGGTATTTATCAGAAATTTATAAAACAAACAGAACAATTATTTAGATTTAAATCACCAGTGCACTAAACATTCTATTTCAGCTTGATGAAGATGTATTCCATGAGAGCTTCAAAAATGCTCTTCTGTACTTGTTTACATTTGGAGACACAAGTCCTAATGTCGACAGAGTGATACAGTTTGTAGCAACATTCTGCATATCACTTGATGATGAAGAGGAGTTCTTGCTATTCATATTTGAAATTATTTTTGATGTGAGTATTGACCGATCTAACTAAATAGAATCTGATATTTGTTATGTACTACAAGAAACCAAAAATTACAAGAAGGATATTGAATTCCATTTTCTTAATAATTTCTTTTTTTATATATATATTTTACACAACAATATACATGATTAAATGAGAGAAAATGTACAAAAGACGAGCTTTTCTCCCATGGAGATCTCTTCCAGAAGATTTTTTTGTTCATACTATTTGTTGGAATAATGACTTGAAGATGTTGACCAGTTGCGGCTCTGAGAATAGCTGAAGATTGTGTGTTGTGACAAGTCGCAGTAGGAGCCTATATCCATCTGTTGAGGAACATAGATAGGCTTATAATGATATGGTAATTTTTTGTGCTTCTTTTTATGTATTTTTTTTATTGAACACAGAAGCATTGTGTCTGCAGCATTCAGCCTTGAGTTATAAAAATGAGGTCAGTTTGCTCAGTATGTATCTAATGAAACAACCATAGTGGCATTAATCTTTTAATTGTAGTAGATTTTATTGTGCCCTTTTCTTTAATCTATGAAAGGTAGTTGAATATTGCATCAACTTATTTGATTAAGCTTCATTCCTTTTTTATTGCCAGGAGTATATAACTTATTTATATATAAATTATTTGTATTATTTATAATAATAATAAATACTCTTTATTGCATACAAATAGTTATTACATATGCACAAATAATAAATGACACAGAATACAATAGGCAACCTTATCCCTAAGGCAATCTCTTCAAGAGGCAACCTTAGGATAGAGAAAAATAAAAGGGATATAGGTAGTGCAAAATGATCAAAATCCACAGAATGGATCATGGTCAATATATACTTACCAACAATATTGATAATAAATATATGTAGTATAATAAATACTTATAATAATAAATAATTTAATAATATATAAATACATACATATCTACATCTACACTGCACCCAATATCAATTCACAAATAAGAATCAAAGTTGACAAGGATAGAGAAAAAAATAATAATGATGGAATTAAGGTCTCCAAGGGATGAAATAGAACAGGTTAGAAACAAAATCATTTGGTATTAAGAAAGAAAATGGAAAACCAAAAGAACTAATTAATAAAATAATGATTTCTAGCTAGCCTTTTAAAATTAGACAGCGACTGAGCATGTCTAATGACAACTGGTAAGGAATTCCAAAGTCTAGCACTCTGCACAGTAAAAGAATTAGTAGAGAAATTTGAAGAATGGGTAGAAAATTTCAGAAGTAAATTTTTAGAAGAACGTAAGTATGTGGATTATGATGCAAAGAATTCAAAATGCTCCTTCAAATATTGTAGGGTCAAGGGGTTGAAAAGTACATAGTAGAGAAGTGAAAGTATAGGTGTATTTCTATGAAATCAGATTAGAAGCCACTTGAGCTTACCACAAAACTGAAATATATATTATTTAGCAAGCCGTGACCACGTCCACTGCAAAGTGTTCGAAACGTCGGGATATAAATAATGTCAAATATACGCGATTTAAACCGTTCAAAGTTGTTTAATTGCTATGTATAGTAATCGCGAAAACCTAAGAAAATATTATATATTATTTGTATATTTTATATAAGCTAGGAGGTTTTGATTAATGTTTTTTAGAATGTAAATTTAAGATGTAATAATAAATAATTAATTAATTATATTGGAAACTTTGCTTGTATATCTCATACTACATACACTGTATTATACAGTCTGTATATTATACTTGTATAATTGCACATGGTTTTAATCTGCATAGAATGTCTTTTGAAATTGTTGTCATGAATATTTTGCTTTACAATGTTTAAAAAGATACATGAATCATGTTAATATCTCATATTTCCAGTGTCAGTGTGTGTCTGGTCAATCAGTGCGGTACCGGGCCAGTCAGCTGTTGGCAGCTGTGCTTACAGCACTTGGTGAAGATGCCTCCCTCGATGATGACCTTTGTGATAAACTACTTACATCACAGGTAAGTTATTATTATTGGGTGCTTTTATTATTATTGGGGATTAAGGTCTGCGAGTCAATGCAGTCTCATATCACTGCAACCACTGCTAATCTACTACGATAGCCACTCTTCTTATAGTCTGCTGCCTTTGGATGAGATCACCTTAGTGATAAGGTTGCCTATTGTATTCTGTCATTCATGATGTGTCCACATGTAATAACCATTTCTATGCAATAAAGAGAATTTATTATTATTATTAATGTCTATGTTCTGTAAATACATCACATATAGGTGTTATGTTTTAAGTGTTATTATAGAATATAGAACTGGTTTGTTGTAATATTGTTTAAGGATATTATCTTAATTATGTTCTCTGTTTGTTGGTTGACTGAAATGTTTATAGTACATTCTAGTAAAATTTACAGTTCTAGTTATGAAGAATTGTCTAAATATTAAGTATTAGACTATAATAACATTTTCAAAGTTTATAAATAATAAGTGATTATGTTACCGTACTAACACTTTATTTTCCTCCTGAACTGCTTTCTTTAATGCTGAACAATAGTCTCCTCATGCACATTGTCCTCTTGCATGAGGATGTATGGCCTTAAAACGCTATGATCATCAAGCATGTTGGTGGGTCTGCTCTGTTAGAAGTGGTGTAATTAGTTACAACCTTAAAAGAGATAAGAGTTGTGCTATTTTTTTTTTTATTTTATCCAGTGTACAAACAAACATTGTACAAAAGGCAGACTTAATGCCTAGTGGCATTCTCTGCCAGTAAACCTTTGGTTAAACAGAAATATGAAAGGCAGTGCATTGTGCAATCATTAAAAATGTTTATTAACAGTACATACTCTATTCTAGATCCAGCCGGTCTACACCCCCCAACCGATTGCTTAGTTTACTGATTTTTGTAAATTGTTAATGTGTTTAATGCATTTTTCTACAATACTATTATTTTAATTCAGCAGTATGTTAGGTATAAGGTCTATAATGTCTTGTTTAGTTGCATTTTCTTAAATTTATTTACTAGATGCAACGCCTTCAAGATACTCGCGGTGCGGTGCGATGTCGCGCTGCACTCGCGTTACAAAGACTGCAGAACCCACTGGACCCCGACGATGACGTGATCCGCGCTTACCGTTTTCACGTGAGCTGCGACCCTAGTTCTTCTGTTAGAAGGTAATGATTTACTCATAAAACCACTTTTACTCAATATGTAAAAGCTAATATTAAACCATACCCATCTCTTGCACTCCAGACATACTTAGATAATCACCTTTACAATCTCAACATTAAAAAAAGTCAAATAGTTCAACTATCGAGTGTTTTAAGAGGTTAGTACATATTCAAACCCCAAGGTGTCGGTCAACCCCAAATATACCCACTTACTCAAATGTCCATTTTTGACTCCTAAATGACAATATTCATTTACCACCAAGTGGACTCTCGACTCATCTGTCACCTTCTTTCCATAAAAAACATTCTGTAAAGTCTATTTGAAGGAAGTCACAGGCACAGCTAGTAATAAAATAATGAGAAAAAAGTAATAAAGTTTCGGCACTTAGAGTACTAAAATTGCGTTATTAGACCTTCACAGTTCAAAATAGACAAATGAATCATGTTCATTATAGAGAATTCCACTTTCAACCCTTGGGGGTAGAATAATAGACAACGCTTGGGGAATGAAAAAGCACATCTATATAGGTATTTTACTTGAGGTTGAATAAGGACTAATCCTTTTTTATGAATATTTTTATTTTCAGAGCGATAGTAATGTCGATGGCGAAGTCTACGCGTAACGTTCCGTTCATATTAGAGCGCCTTTGTGATATAGATGAAGCGGTGCGCCGCGCGGCTTTTCTTTACATAGCTGCTTTGAATGTTGCACAACTAAAAGTGAAACAAAGAGTGCTAATTTTAAAAGTGAGTATTTTATATTATATGTTTCATTATTGACGCAGTTTTTCGATATGGACTTATCGACTTTGGTTTAAATTTTCGAACATAAAATTTTGTTGTTTTAAAATTATTTGTAAATAGAAACATCCTGTAATCCGGCTTCCGGCGGCGGTTAGAGCTCCACTCCCACACATACGTCATCTAATTATGCCCTACCATTATAGAAACTATTATTATTACCATCATGACAGACTGTCTGTTGGTTTGTCACCCTGTTTTCAATATAATCATCATCATCATCATCATTTCAGTCCTTGGACGTCCACTGCTGGACATAGGCCTCCCCCATTGTCTGCCATTTAGACCTATTCAATATAATGTCTGTAATTTAACAAAATCATACCATCATCCTGTTTCCACTGCTGGATGTAAACCTCTCCCAAGGACCACCACCACACACGGTCCTCTGCTCTTCTCATCCAGCCACTACAGACCACTTTCTTCAAGTCCCATGCTACTTTTCCCGATAAGTGGTTTCACTTCGAGGACTCATCTCTCCTATCGGTTATGGCACCTGCGGCTGATCCTTTGAGCTATGTCGGCAACGTTAGTTCTTAGTCGAATGTCTTCATTATGATTTAGTCTAGCAGATTTTAACAAAAAATTACCAAAAAATGCTTTTGTAAGGCTATCCCACCAAATTTTTAAGTCAATATTGTTTCTCCCATATAGGTGGGGTTAACAGAACGCAGTCAGCGCGTTCGTCGAGTGGTTGAAGAGATCCTAATTCCCGGTTGGCTCAGCAGTTTCAAAGGGAATATAATAGATTTACTAAAGGCCATACGTTTAGACAATGCACATGATGCTAAAGACTCGCAATATGTCGCTGGTAAACTGTTGGAGTCGCTTTTCAAGTTAGTATATCATTATAAATTTTAATAATGATAGCATTTAAATGAATTTTAATAATGGTAATAATGATAGCATTTCAATTGAACTTTAATAATGAAGGAGGGTAGGATACGTGCTGAATTTCCACATCCACTTAAAGAGGATTACTATTAAAAGTCCCAATACACGTAAATAGCAATAGGTACTGTATTCGCTTGAATTACAGAACTATTACATAATAGGTAAATTCTCGAACAACCGTGTCGACTTTAATGAATTAAAGTTAACAATAATCTTATTTAATATATGCATTAATGTCACTATACCTAATCTATTGACATTACTTTTTATAAATAACATGTAATTTTTGAAAAAATCTTTTAAATTATGAAATGTAAGTTCTATTAGCCAGTTCTTAAAAGTGTATTTAAATTTATTCCCTGGCAATAATTTTATTTCTTGACGCAAATTGTTATAGTCACGTAATAGTTGAAACTTGTTTGTTTTTATTAAATGTCATACTCTTAGTATTTAGTAATATTAGTTTATGTTTTGTTTTCACGCCGTGTTTATCATAATTTGTCTAAAATAATTAGAAACGTTAATTCTAAGCTATATATTATGTGAGTAATTGTTAAGTATTGTTTTTCTTTAAATATTTGTCGTACCGATTCCATACTTGACATACTGTATAAAATTCTCAGGCAACGTTTCTGAAGTATAAAAGTACAAATAGTACTTTTATACTTCAGAAACGTTGCCTGAGAATTTACCAAATTTCCTCAGTAAATTCCATATGTCAATAATGAATAGTAGGCAATTTTAGCTATTTCTATAGATGATAGATATGTCGACCAACACAGACAGGGCATAGCAATTGAAATACATACATATTTTAATTATTTTTTTTCAATATGTATTTCCAGTTTAAATTTGAATCGATTTCAACACCTAGGAAACTATTTTCATTTATTTTGTTGTATTTAAATTGTTGGCATGAATTGCGAATGTCCATAGATGATAGTATCCATCTTAAAAAATAAATTTGTTCTGCAGACGACTACCAATCTCAGAGCTACTAGAATGGCTCCCAACAGACAAAAGCTTGCGTGTTATACCAGCAGAGAAACTGAATAAAGAAACTGCTTGGTATTGGCGACATCTTGCCGAACACCTGCAGAAGATTGACGACGATGACACACTGGAAACTGTACTGCCTGACTTGGTCATACTTATTGGCTATATTAGAATGTAAGTACATTTACAAGTTCACTTATTATGTTATATTTGACTTGAACGCCATTTTCATCGATTTTATTATAAGATTAACATCATTTGAATCTGCTACTGTTGATATTATATATATAATAAACGTAAGAATTGAGTTATATTTATACAGCGTGACATTGAAATAGCGCACAAGCTGAAAATAGGTTGTTCAACATGGAAAGTACAATCGATTCTATCACTTTTCACAATTGATATTTATATTGATATGTATCAATTGATATTTATCGTCAAAACTAGAATTTTGGCAGATCCCGTGCTTTTAAATTGTTATACTGGCATAAATAAAAATTTGATCACTCCCACTGCCAATGATACAACAGTAAAGATTATAATTTAGTTGAATGTTGATTAATTAGACTGATTATTAATCTCAAAGACTCTAATTTTTTGTTACTCTTATTTTTTGTATAATAAATAGTCTATTAATCAAACTCAATGTCTCGTTTAACAATTTTGACACATTAAAACCACATACAGAATGAAATTTGCGTCTTTTGTATATACATGATATATGTATATCGGATATTATATATATCGGATTTTTAGGAACCCTGTTTGTAATACATATATCTTTTATTTTACAAGCAAATGCATTCTACGCGTGTGGCCTGCGCCTCGCTCGGTCACTATACTTTACTTGATTATGAGCGCTACAAACGTTTTAAATAAAACAACATAACTATACATGTTTGTAACTTGATTTATGCCCTAAAATAATTTTATGTTTCGCTAGAATGGTTTTATATATTTTAAATTAATTGACGTGTTTCAAGTTTTGCTTTAGTTTAATGACGCGTTCTAGGTATATTTATAACT
Organism: Sesia apiformis; assembly: GCA_914767545.1. NCBI lineage: Eukaryota > Metazoa > Arthropoda > Insecta > Lepidoptera > Sesiidae > Sesia > Sesia apiformis. The sequence goes on from OU611968.1 coordinate 8,281,659, forward strand.
TAACTAAAAAAAGACAACCCAATTTACTGTTTCCAAATTTGCAAGTTAACGTTGTGTATAAGTAAGGTGACACTTAGCCTATACTCCTACACATGTTTAGCTTACCTAACACATCCTTTAAGAATTGCAATTATTCCTATATTATATCACTAGCATTAACTTTGGCGATCTATTTAAATAGAATAAAAATGTCTTATTCTCTCCTTTTATTTTATTTTTTATACTGGATTTTTTCTCCAGTATCGTGGAATCTCCATGCCTGTCAGAAACTGACGACCCAGTGGCATTCAGCACTCGTCAATACGTGCTGCATGAATTGGGCAGTATGTTAAGTGTTTATGATGCCACTGATCCCACGGGAAGAACCGCTTTGCAGTCGCTGATTACTGACGTCTTGACAGGTAAATCATTTCAGCAATGAGAACCCTTATTTTATTACATTTCATATTCCCCATCCTTAAATCCCTATACATAATAATGGAATGGCTCTTAAAGACTAGAAGCTTTCAGTCGTCTTTTGGATCCAAGTATGAGTATTTACTCATGTGCCCCAGTCCTATAGTAACGTCCTATTTCCTTTCGTTTCATTTGCTTGAATTTCAGTGGCATTAGTATAAGTTTTTTGAATTTAAACCCACTTATCGCATTTGCGTCAAGTATTTTTTCTCATTAGCGAATCAAGCAGCGCGTCTAAAGTATACATCGAGAAACTTAAAAAGTTTATTCATAATAATGCTTGCAAACAATTAAAACCTACACTCGCGCATCAAATGACAAGTACATGTTAACAAGTGCTGTGGATTCAAGTTGAACTGATAGTAAAACAACGCCATATTGAACAAATGCGTGCTTTCATTTTGACGTTTACAATATAATGTGGGACTCGACAATAATGACAAACTTATATACAGTGCTTCCAAATTAGAGCCTCGATCCCAATTCCTTATCTGGTCTAATTTAAGTAGTTTTATGAAACTAATATAGAAAAATTGTCAAGATCGTGGAATCTTGGTTTTCAAGACCAACCAACTGGTTTTTGCACCCAATAATCATTTGCAAAATGTATTTACTTTGTATGATAAAATAATAAAATAAATAATATCTATTTCTTTACTTACCCCCAGACAACTTAACACCTATTTCTCCACCTGTTTCCAGGCAACTACGGCCCTCTAAGCTCCGATGTCATTCGATCTTTCGTTCATGCACTAGAACTAGTCGTTCCTGAGGTGTCGCCACGGATGGAAGTAATATGCAGTGTGTTAAATTCCCTTCGAGACCCGCCTGAACCTGAGGCATTGCCCATCCCGCAGATAGATTGTACTGAACTCAAGTTGCAGGTAACAACATTCCGTTTACGCCATTGCCACAAAGTCGATACTCGTGTGTACATGTAGATAAATACGCTGAAAAACTGTTGGGATCTTAAGTACCTCCCGTCTCGCAGATTGACTGCATTAAACTCCTGTTGCAGGTAAAATCAGGCTGTTATACCATTATTAGAATATCCATGCAGCCGTTAGTGTGACGACACGCTACATATAATAAATGAATACTTTAAAATGTTATAACTGTGCGATTATCATCTTTCTAACACTGCTACTTTGTGGTTCAATCTATATTGGTCTACTACTTTATATATAAATACAGAAAAATCGGGTTGTTAGGAAAATTGACCCATCCCTATTGTGGATGGTAGAGATAAATCCTTTAGATAATTTTAAGTGACTAGTTTTAATTTTTATTTTTACAGAGGGCCAGACTTCGCGTATCACTGAACGTAGCAATGGAGGCGCAGGAAGAGGCGGCCAAAGAACAGAACTACAGTCTCGCAGCCGAATGTAAATCGAAAGTATGTAATGGTGACACAATATTCACTCGAATTTGATGGGCGTATGGAGTAGTGTGAACACAACCCTCGTATGGTGAATACCATACGAGGGTTGTGTGTGTGTATGTATCTATTGTTTTTTATATAGAAAGAACGTAGCAAACAAGCAATCAGTTCACCTGGCCTGCTGCTAAGTGGATAATATCGTCCATGGACATCGCAATACATGCCAACATCAGTCCAGAATGACAAACCTTGGCACGCCTCCAGATGCGCCGACTCCCTTGGGAGGTGTAAGAATGGGATTGGGGAAAATGGGGAGGGATAGGATGAAAATAGAGTCTGGAATAGCACACTCACCACCGAAACACGTACGTACGACGAGAACTTGGGGAAATAAGATAAAGTGGGTAATGCAGTAGGTACATTTTATGGTAATCTTCTATGACATGTATTATATATCGTTATATAAGTACATATAATGTTCATTATATGTACAAACTCACCAGTTACTTACTACGTAAGTGTTTGTTAGTTACTGTGTAGTTTCTAAATAAATAAATAGAAGAAAAATCATAGTATAAATAACTCAATAAAGTAATTTTATTGTGTAGGTAGAAGAAATCCAACAGAAACTGGACGAATTGAATATACAGTCGGCTGCACCAGCACCCGTTTTGACGGTAAGGTTTATTTTTATTATTTCATAAATATTGCCATATATAAACTATCATGAGTTGTTATCATTAATATATTATTAGGCCCTTACCTATGAAATTGGCGTTTTCTATGGAAAAATCCATTTTTTTTTTTAATTAAAATTATATGTTTAATGAATCGAAGTATTTGCCGTATTTATCAATTATTATCAATAATTTTATTATCAATAGTATAGTATTAGATAGTATAGTATCAATAGTATTAGAATAGTATTTTATTATCAATGCACTTTCGCCATTTTCATGTAAATTGATTGATGTCTCTGCTGTAGAACTCCTGGGGATGGGAATCGATGAATTCTATGAAGGCGTTTTCACTGCCTCATCGGAATTAAATTATTTCTAAAAAAATATCCAAATTCTGAGAAAAATGGAAATCAGTAGGGGCAAGGTCTGGCGATTAAGATGGATGACGAGGAGTTACCAGTCGAAACTCCTGTAACTTTGAATGTGCAGTATATGGGCGAACATTATCATGGAGAAGCAGTGGACTAGAGCGATTGACTAGACTCGGTTGTATGCTAGCGAGCTTGTCCATCATCATTTGCAGTTCTTCACAGTATACATCTACATTAATCGTTGTGCCAGATCTTAAGAACTCGTCAACTCGCATTCAACTCGTTCCGGGACTATAGCAAAAATATATTAAAATGACACCCGAGAATATGATTCCGGGAAACGGGGAATATCCATATTAATCTTTCTTACCGCATTAGCCACACTACCTAACCCCGACCTCTGGTAATAATTAAACAACGTATATTTTGTTCAAGTTAAGGGTATGACTTCATATTATGTCTAATGCAGCAAACAAAAGTATTGAAGTACTTTAAATTATTTAATTATATGAAGTATATAAAGTTTTTTTTACTTTTGTTACCGTATTATTTATTTGCAGACAATAAAAGAAAAAGTATCCGACGCAGATACATTGAACAAATGTCTGACTATACTAAACTGTGCATTGGATACAAGACAACTCAAAAGTATTCCTCCCATGCTGCAGATTATATTCAGTGAGCTTGAGGTTAGTACTTTAGTATTAAGCCAAGGCATTTTTCATTGCAATAATGCAACTTTGTAAAAAATTGCACTTAAATATATCTTTTTACGATGATATTACATAAAAGTTTTATTATGATAAGATTACAGAATTAACAAACCTATTATAAGAATTATAAGATTATAAGAACCGTTGGCCAATCGAACATTCTAACAAACCTGTTTGCAGCTCATCGATATATTCAACAGGCTAGATGGCGCCAACTGTAATGCAACATTGTACTTCCATCGGTTAAAACAGTGAATATGTACATTAAAGTCAGCATAATAACTCATTTACGAACACAATAAAGTTTGTAATTGTATGAATACTCTGTTGGCCAATACTTTAATTTTTATGATTTTTGATATAATCTGATATATTTTTGATTTTTGATATATGCCGATATATTTTTGATTTTTGATATATGTTTTAGGTGGAAATATTTCAAAACCCAGATATATTAGAGAATGCATTAGAAACAGTGGCATTATTTGGAATGCTCGACAAGGAATTCGCCAAAGAACATAAGGCTTTTTTGTTCACTAATGTAAGTTTACCCTTCATTTTGTTGATTCATGCTTAAGAATTTAACAGAATTTTTGGCGGGATTCGAGAAGTGAAGTTGTGTTTTTCTTTGATTATTGTAAAAATTATGTATTACCCTTTGCGTGGTTTAATAGTTTATTAAACTTCAAAGTGTTTTTTGTGCATGGTGTTTGTGATAATCAACTAAAAGTTTTTCTAAACGGACTGTGTTTTTCGTGTGCTAGAAGCATTCCTCTTCTGTCCTCAGTAAACCTATTATCGCTTTACTGAGCGACCCCTGACTTACTTCCACGGGACTGGACATCGATAGGATACGTTTTAGACTTTGAATTTGTTTATTACGAAGAAAACTTGACACTGGCAGAATGTGCTAATTGCACCATTGCAATATGTAAAGAAAAAAAAAAAGAATTTAGCAAGAAGCGGGCGTGATTCATACCTCGTAGTTTTCATTTGTTTCTATGTCTGTGTGTCTCTTTTCTATCACGTTGCAACCATATCCTGCAAATATTTTTTTGAAGTTTGATTAGCAAATGTTACACACAAATATTACATAAAGAGTTACACACTTTCATATTTGGTTTGTAACAAGCTTTTTAATAGCATACTGTACTATCAGCCTGTGTCTCTCCACTACTGAATGTGTTGGTCTAGCTAGATGTCTGTCTCACGGCTCGCTACTATAGATCTATTCATATGCAACTACCATACTTTCACGAAGTATGATGATCTCTCTATCGTTACACGAATATTTGTTCTATTAAAAAGACCAAAGGACAGACAGATGTTGCGTTTCATAGAGATTGTACCATTATACACCATAATCGCAAAACATTGTGAACACAAAATATATAATTCCAGTTCATAGACATGTCAAATGAGGTCGTAGTATCGAGGGCGTTACGATGCGTAGTCGATTTGCTTTGCGTGCACGGCGCGCGCTTGTTTGAGGACGAAGACACGCAGACAGACCAAATCCAGAACTCCACCTTTGACGAAAAGAAGAAACGGAATACTTACCATTGTATAGATGCCGTTGAAGAGGATGGTAAGATGTTTTATAGCTACTTACGAGTATGTATTGATATGTATTTATAGCTATGCATATTCAGGAAGGAAATCAAATATCTCTGTAAAATCTTAGTCTGCAGTTAGTAACAATTGTCTTAGGGCAAAATATGTGATTCGATTTCACACCAAAGTATTACAGATGTTTAAGGAGATTTTGAAGAAACCTAGCTATTACATAAACCGTGATTTTCGTATTTCGCAAATATATGGTGGTTGCGCATAAACAAATCAAAAATCACTTACCCCTTTTGCCTCCTATAGTCCACAACATTGACAGGGCCCTGTATCTTCAAAATCACACTTATCACGATTATTTGGTTTCTAGTTATCGAGATAGCTAAGTTAGCGCGTGTTCACCACTCCAGTCTCAAACGAGTAGTGTGTTAAGAGAGAGGGGGTGACTAGTGACTGCCCATGCACAACAAAGTCGTAATCGGTCGATTTACCCTCAGGTACATCACTAATTATGAGCGTTTGCACTAACATAAGCCCCCCCAAAAAAAGGGATTTATCCCCCTTTTTTTAAAACAAACGAGTTGCTGAATACTTCCTACAATTAGCAACTGCTATAAGACCAAGATGAACTATTATCTCTTTGCATTACAAAAGTTATCAAAATATACGAACCTTAACGCTTAAAGAACAGTTTAAAGTGATTAAGCATTGAACAATTAACATTCCTTATTTTCATTTTTTAAATTACCTTAACTAAGAATAACAAATTAAGTTGTTAGCTAATCAGTGTTACATGGTAAAGGGCATAGTTTAGATAGAGACCTGGTAAGATGCCCTTTAGCAGTCTTAACTTCCACTACCCGAACAACCGAGTCCGGCCCAGGAAAAACTCGGGTGACACGTCCCAAGCACCATTGTAGTGGAGGCAAATTATCCTCTTTAAGTAGTACTAAATCCCCTATCTTAACATTGTAACTGGTAGAGTGCCATTTCAGTCGTTGTTGCAAGGTATGGAGATATTCACCCATCCATCGCTTCCAAATACTGTTCACAATCGACTGTGTTAAATGCCAGCGAGACAGTAGCGTCATACGCTCAGTAGATGGTACCTCTGGCACCGACACGAGAGGCGCGCCAATTATGAAGTGGCCCGGAGTCAGCACAGCAAGATCACTAGGATCGCTAGACAGAGGGCATAGAGGACGCGAATTCAAGACAGCCTCTACCTGAGCGAAAACTGTTGCTAGTTCTTCAAACGTCAAGTTACGATCACCTACAACACGTTTCAAATGAGCTTTGCTAGATTTGACGGCTGCCTCTGCGAGTCCATTGAAATGAGGACTGAGAGGTGGAGAAAATCGCCACTGAATAAAGTGCTCCGAATAATAAACATTTAAGGAGAAATCCTTAATTATATCTCTTCTAAATTGATTTAATAGTCTGCAAGCCCCTTTAAAATTTGAACCATAATCAGACCAGATTTCCTTCGGTAACCCTCTTCGAGACGTGAATCTTTTTAGGGTCGCTAAGAATGCTTCTGTAGTTAAGTCACTAACCACTTCCAAGTGCACCGCTTTTGTTGTAAAGCACACGAAAACACACAGGTATGACTTATTTATTTTAGCATTGCGAAGTTTACTAGTTTTAATATAAAATGGACCCGCAAAGTCAATGGCCACCGAGACGAACGGACGATGAGATTTAGTGACGCGGCTGGCCGGTAAGTCTCCCATTAATGTCTGTGGAGGTTGACATTTCAAACGGAAACAACGCACGCACTTAAACACTCGACTCTTAATGACACGTCTGGCTGACAAGATCCAGAATTGTTCTCTGAGGAGAGACATCAACGCATTAGGTCCCGCATGTAAATATTTTACGTGGTAGTAATCCACAATCATATTTGTAAAATGATGACACTGTGGTAATGCCAACGGATGTTTTGACGAATAAGATAAAGATGAGTTAACGAGTCTACCGCCTACTCTGAGCAAGTTACTGTCATCCATGAACGGTTGTAAGCGTCTCAGCCCAGTACTACAAACCTTGTTATTTTTTATCAGCTGAATATCAACTGCAAAGACCCGTTGTTGAACTACCTTAACGAGGGTTAATAAACTATGTTGCAACTCATCACTTGACAAGAAACCTCTCCCTTTAGGCCGTTTTGAGCAATTATGAATAAATCTGAGACACCAAGCTGTGACTCGTGTGAGCTTAGAGAGAGAACTAAATTTATTAATCAGATCCTCCTCTAGACATACGTTATTGACAGGAACAACAATGGATATCGTACACCGTTTTAGGCCTGGTAACTGATCCTGTTGAAGTTGTTGACATGGCGGCGGCCATGTGCATTCATCCTGCGCAAGCCATGCCAGATTCCACCACAGATCATGATGGACCAACTCTTGTGGCGTGATACCTCGTGACGCTGGGTCAGCGGGGTTCATACCGGTTGGAACGTATCGCCAAAACGCTGGTGAAATTAACTGCTGGATCTGACTCACACGATTCGATTCAAAAACTTTCAATAGATGTGGTTCAGTGCGTACCCAACATAGTACTATTGCAGAATCGCTCCACGCATATGTGTGTCTATGTAACTGAGTTCTCCATTTTAAGGACTTCGAAACACGATCTAACAACCGTGCTAACAAAAGCGCACCCGAAAGTTCCAGCTTAGGAATCGTGAGCTTTTGTTTTATTGGAGCTACACGCGTTTTTGCTATGAGCAAATGAACTGTTACCGTTCCGTCATGATGGACACATCTCATGTATACGCAAGCCGCGTATGCATTCTCTGAGGCGTCACTGAACCCATGTAAATCCCAACACTTTACCGAATCCGATAAAACTTGGCGATCAATTGATATTCTTTGCAAGTGATGTAAGTCATTGCAGAATTGCTGCCACTCGACAACAATATGAGTCGGAGGTGTATGATCCCACTCAATACCTAATGTCCACAGCCGTTGTATTAAGATCTTTGCGAAGATAACGCAAGGTGATAACCACCCGTTGGGATCATAAATGGAACTTATCTTTGACAATATGGTACGCTTAGTACACACATCATCGTTAATAGACACTTGATAGGAAAATGTGTCCGTTTTAGGGCTATATTTAAAACCCAATATTTTCAGCGGTGTGTTGGTATCTTCCGTGAATTTTAGTTCACAAAATTCCGATGGTATGTCTGTGAGTAACTGAGAAGAGTTACTCATCCATTTGCGAAGCTCGAATCCTCCCTGTGACAAGAGGTCAATAAGTTCACTCTTTATTTCTTGAGCTTCGGCTAACGAACTAGCACCAGTGACCACATCATCCACAAAAATGTCATTGAGAAGAATCTCCGATGCGCGTGGATGTGTGTCTTTACCTTGATAGGCTAGTTCGTGTATACATCGCATTGCGAGAAAAGGGGCTGAGGTCACGCCATACGTAACCGTATTTAACTGAAACACTCTGATAAGCCCTTCCTCGTTGCGCCAGAGGATACACTGATAACACCTATCATCAGTGTGCACTAGGACTTGCCTATACATTTGGCGAATGTCCGCTGAGAATACGACATTGTGCAATCTAAAATGGAGAATAATGTCCACAATATCTTGCTGTAACTTGGGACCAGCTAATAACACGTCATTCAATGATTTCCCTGTTGTACTCTTCATGGAAGCATCGAACACACACCTGATTTTGTCCGAATCCTTCTTGTATACTCCATGATGTGGTATGATAAATTTAGGGAAACGCGATGCAATCGAGATGTCGATTGCTTGCATGTGGCCCAGTAATGAATATTCTCGCATAAAATCCTTGTATCTCAACTTTAACATAGGGTCACGCTTAAACCTTCTCTCTAATGATAGAAGTCTGCGTAAAGCAAACTGCATGGTATCCCCGATTCCCCAATTACCATCATGGTCACCCTGTTTAAAAGGTAAGCGCACGATAAATCTGCCATCTGAAGTACGCGAATGTGTCTGCTTAAAATGATTCTGACATATCACAGCGTCAGGGTCTACGGGTTTATTGGTAGGTATTTCTTCAGATTCCCAAAAACGCTTTAAAGTATCATCGATTGACGTTACTGATGTTACACAAGATAACGCCTGAATCTCTGTAGTCATTGGGCTCTCACATGTAAAATTTCCCATTAAAACCCACCCAAATATTGTTTCGAAAGCAGCAGGCAAGTTGTCACCGAATATCAATTTGTTTCCATGAAATATTTTTGAACACGCTCCAGCACCCAATAAAATATCTACGGGACCCTTCTCTACACAGTGCGGATCCGCTAACCTGAGATGTTTGAAACATTGTAGCATGTTGCTATTGATAGTACTCGAAGGTATGTCTGCGGTAACCTTAGGCAAAACAAACAATTCGACATGCAAAGGTGAATCGACGTCACTATCAGGGCGTAGGTATAAGTGTAACTGCCCCTTAGGATACACACTATGCGTTCCCCCTATGCCTGTTATTATTAAGTTGGTTTTGTCATAACGTAGGCCTAAGCGCTGTATGCATGACGTAGAAATAAAATTAGCCATACTGCCAGGATCAAGAAGCGCGCGAACGGGTTGAAACTTGTCATTTACATTGACAGCAACATCTATTATCGCCGTGGCGAGTAATGCGTGTTGATAAGAACCGCCACAACCAGTGTACTCGCGTCTATTTGAATCGCGTGAGTGCGAGTGAGACGACACTATGTCGCTCGTGCAATGTGCCGCGACGTCCGAGCGAGGAGACTTACCTATTGTAAGTCCCGCCATATTATCAATGTTATCATTCTGTGGAGTTTTACATGGTTCTTCATCTAAATGCAGTAAACTATTATGTTTACGTTTGCAAATTTGACATCGGGACTTAGAAAAGCAATCAATGACCCTGTGTGACCTTAGACAATTAAAACACAAATTTTGTGATTTAATGAATGCTAACCTAGACTTAATGTCCATGGCCACAAACTTAACACATTTAAACAGCATGTGGGCACCCTTACAAAGATGACAAGCCGTTGAGACTGTGCTGCTGTTATCACTACATCTACCTATTGGCTTATTGATATTATTACCTACATTACGCTCGTGTACACTGGACGTGTAGAAGGAAGAAACCTTCCCCTTCTTGGGCAATGTGCTATACGACTTGCCGCTACTTTGTTGACATAGTCCAGTGGTTTCAAATGTTTTACAATAATTATCTAAAAATGTAAGCAAATTATCAAATGTAGGTAATTTTATATTTTGATGCGCTAACTCGAATCTCGAGTGTAGGTCGTTGTCTAACTTTCTACAAAATATATGTAACAACATAAACGACCACTCGGATACTGGAAAACCTAGACTACTTAGACCCCGTGTATTCTCATACAAAATATTAACAAAACTACGCAACTGAGTAGCATTCTTAACGGTGAGGGTAGGGAGAGAGAATATCGCCGATAAATGCGAATCTGCGATTAATCTTTTGTTGTCGTAACGATCTATCAGCAATCCCCGTGCCACCTCATAATTATCGGGAATATTAGTTAAGTGCTTAACTAAGTTTAATGGCTCATTTGATAGGCAACTCAGTAAATAGTGCATTTTCTGAATCGGACTCAGTCGCTCGTTGTTGTGAACTAACGTATCAAACATATTTATAAAGCTAGGAAAATCGCAATAATTTCCAGAAAAGTGAGGCAAACTGATGTTGGGTAGCGGTAGAATAACATCACTTGATGTTTTACTGAACATAGTCGATTGACTTTCTTTGTGGACTGTATTTTGGAATGAACTCAACAATAACTTTACTTCAAAAAACTGATCTTCAAAGTTATTATATTTTCCTCTATGCGTTACAAATTCCTGTGAATCCGTATCTAATTTTGATAACAGTTGTAAATGAATGTCTTCGAATTCTGCTTTAATAGATTCAAGGTCACTGCAACGTACTTTGAATCTTTCGATACTACCCTGAGTTGAGAAATCAACTGAATTGGCAGTATCATATAGTTTTTTTATTTTTTCTGACAAGAAATCATGTTTTATTGTTAGTGCTTGCACTGATTTAGACATTTTAACTATTAGAAGTTATCCCAATCCCAGCTCAAACGGTTCAACTTTGGTTATCCCAATCCCCGGTCGAATGGACCAACTTTGGTTGCGCATAAACAAATCAAAAATCACTTACCCCTTTTGCCTCCTATAGTCCACAACATTGACAGGGCCCTGTATCTTCAAAATCACACTTATCACGATTATTTGGTTTCTAGTTATCGAGATAGCTAAGTTAGCGCGTGTTCACCACTCCAGTCTCAAACGAGTAGTGTGTTAAGAGAGAGGGGGTGACTAGTGACTGCCCATGCACAACAAAGTCGTAATCGGTCGATTTACCCTCAGGTACATCACTAATTATGAGCGTTTGCACTAACATATGGTATGTCTCGTCATTTGTAAACAAACTCTTTAACCGATTGAACGATTGTAAATTTGGCACGGAAATATCGTAGAAAGAGTTTGGATTTATACATATATTGGTCAAGTTCGTAGATGGGCAAAATAGTTTTTATAATACCATAATTATGACGATGTTAATTTAAAAATATAATAATTCAACGTATTAATTAGCGTACATATAGATAATAAACGATATGCTTTTATATAGGGCTTGTCAATCTGTTGTGCATAAACTTCCCGGGAGGATAACAGAAAATATATATTCCCTATTTTCCGTATATTTTAGAAAGAAAAACGGTTCGTAATTGTTTAGGGAAAGTTATACAGTTTAAAAATAACACGGTTATAATAGAATAGAATACTTTATTCAAAACATATTTCACAAGTTACAAATGTTTACAAATTGCAATTTGTTTTGGCCAGAAGAATGCAACTTAAATATCACTACCTAATCATAAACTGCAAAACCTGTATTAAATATAACTGGTTGCCTCTGCATAGATCATATTTTATCTGTGTAAGACTATTCATAGTTGCCATAAAATGCAACATAGATTGAGGGCCAGGGGCTATTTGAGAGCAGAGATCCGGTTAAGACAAGCAATATTATAAATTTTAGATATAAGAGTTTTTAAATGGTCGGGCTTGGAGCCCCGGGAAGCGATGCCCGCCAGTAATTTGGCGCTGCCTTTAAATAATTTGGCACTTGTAATAAATTTTGTTTGTTCCCAGGCAGTATATCAGAGTCTTTATTATCGTTGTCTCCTGCACACAATACTGTTATCGATTTACTCTTGAAACTGATCGACACCTCTGTAAGTTAAATTAATTTATTACTCTATGATCGATTCATATATTTTTACATATGAAACTAAAATATTTTTAATTCGTGCCACACATTTGTTATTTCATAAACGCTGCTTTCTGCTTTGTTAGGTTTCATAAGAACAGGAAATGAAATATCTTGTATTTTTCAAATACACTATTAAGATTTCATTACGGACAATTGCTTAATTTAATTTGCTTATTTTAATTTTGTACGTGGTATCACAAAAAACATTAGTAATAAAAAAATGCTTGTACTATTCTAGTATAATAGAAATAGATTCATAAATGAATTTCACTTCTTAGGAAAAAAATAAAGTTTTATTTTTAGGAAATTTATGTTCATTTCATTATTTTATGGTGATAACACTGATAACACAAGTCTAGTTTTATAATTATTTTATATTTTACTTGTTTGTGTTGTAGTGCGCTGCATATAGACTAATAATAGTGGAAGGCCTGTGCCGGCTTATTTACTTGGGCCACCTCGAATCGCCGGGCATTCTCAGCCGATTGGTGTTACTTTGGTTCAATCCTGCTACAGGTATGATAAAACTTATTTTTGACGATAAAAAATACGGTAGTGACTATGTTTAAGATTTATGTTTCATGATTTATTAGGTTATTAGAAAAGAAAACAAACCCATATATTTTTAAATTCACATAATATTAATATTTTAGGTGGGGATCTATCGCTATCTCTGTCACTCACGCGTCGTTACGCACTCATTGGCTATATTAATGACATTGTCTTAATAGTGCAGCCCTGTTTCTAACATATAGACTTCTAAGCTTCATTACTCATTAATTTTTCAAGATATTTTGATTTTTACGCATCAATTTCTAGTACGTTATTAATAAAATATTTAAAAAGAGCTAAATTACTTTTCTTTTTTTTTATAATTACCAAATTTACAAAGAATAAGTATGAAGCTAACATAAATGTATCTAATAAACCATACAGATTTGTCTAAGATACAAGTACTGCTGAAATCAGTAGTCGACACATTAAAAACCTACCAGTGAGCAGTGAACAAATTATAATTTGAACAAGAAATATCTTCTTAATTTATATTTCAAATTATTTTCTCTGATATCTGTTTTAAATTTAAGATCTAATTCATTTATTAACCTGGGAACAGAGTAAGTGCTGGTCCGCTGACCGTATATATTGTTCGCAGCGTTGATTACCAAATTCGTATGTGTTATACTACGTGTAACTACAGGCTGTGATATTAATGTTTGAATTTTCGTATTGAAATATTGTTCTTTTAATATATTATATGTGCTTTTAATATGGACCGGTAAAGTATTGCAATGCTTAAATAGTTTAAGGTCATTGTTGGCATATTTTAGTTTAATATAGGTGGGAACAATTGTTTTTAAAATTTTTAGTTGTAGTCGAAAGATGTTATCTAAGTAAGATTTATACATTCTATCATAACTGCTAATACCATAACTTAGCTTTGGACGCAGTTCCGTCCCCGTGGAAGTACAGTTTCTCCTTTTTTTACAAACTAGTTATTTCTATCAACAAACCTCTTGTTTTATTACAAGTTTTATTACATCATCTGCGCCAAGTCACCTTTCCTTAAGGCCTATTTACACAAGGAGAGTTTCTCCAACGGTTCGGGCAAGAATATTGTATACGATTCTCGTATGCGACCAGACTATACGATATGGTGATAAATACTTGATGATAGCAGTGATAACAGTGATCACATGATGATCACTGTTAGCAGTTGTTCGTACTAGCTTTGACCGATTTTCTTTCCTGAACACGTTCCAGGAACTCTCCTTTTGCAAATGATCCTTTAACTGAATTTTATATACACTTACACCTCCAATACACTCGCAAGAGCAAACGTGGACGCTAAGACATGTTATTCTTCTCGTTTTGAGACATTTAGAAAGATGTGGCAGCGTTCGACTTACAGTGTATTTGGGGCCTCAGTCCACTTTATTGTACCCAATTTGAAATTATAATATGTTGCTAAATGAGGAAAGTGTGCAATTAATGAATTATATTGCTTTCAGTGGAAGAAGACATGCTGCGTCAAACTATCGGCGTATTTTTCCAGATATTCCCTGCCACTGTGGATGGAGCGCAGGAACAAATTCAGGTATTATTTACTTATTTGTCAGCCTATGTCTGTCCACTGCTAGACCTCTCCCAAAATGTGCAATTGTAAAACTAGTAAAAAGCAACACAGGTTTGGAGCAATATCAAAAGCATTACGTTATTGCCTTAATTTTAATATTGCAGGTCAAAAACAAGAAAAATTTGACGGTTTTTACATATTTTTTTTTACTTTAATATTTTTTTATCGGAGAAATTGCATGAATTGAACTTATATTTTAGTGTGAATGGAGAAAGAAATCTCAGCTTTAAAATAAGATAATTAGAAATTCACTTCTTTTTCTGTCAGATATTAATAATAAAAAAACAGATCTTGTGAGTTGAAACAAATTCAAAACTACATAATCAAATATGTGGTTAAAAAAAGTAAAATTGATGTCTATTTTCATCGATCGTTTTAGATGTATTACACCTTATTTTCATTTGAACAAGGATAGCGAGAACACAGTGTATTTACACCATTATTTATATCCCGACGTTTCGAACACTTTGCAGTGGACGTCCACTGCAAAGTGTTCGAAACGTCGGGATATAAATAATGTTAAATATACGCGATTTAAACCGTTCAAAGTTGTTTAATTGTTATGTATAGTAATCGCGAAAACCTAAGAAAATATTAAATAGATTTATTTAAACGACCTTCAGATAAAGATACACTTCACATATTTCATATGCACTAAAACTACGCCTACAACCATAATTTCCAAAGGTGCTTTATAAAACATAACATATTGTATTTACTTTCTGTGAACAATGTTTATTTACAGAAATCAACTCTCCCTACACTTCGTGCGCTCGCCAACGCACCAACTAGTTCGCCGTTGTCTGAGATAGACCAGGAGGCAGTCGTGCGGTTCATTGTGTCGCTCACCAGGGTTAACCATGAAGTAAGTCATATTTTCAAGATTTCTATTATAATTTTTTGTGTTATAATACAGTCGGTGCCCTAACTAGTGGTAAAGTATCGGCCAATCGATCGTTCGCACAAATACAAACTCCTTTGCAGCTCATTATCAACATATTCAATAAGCAGTTCCATAGTGTCAACCGCAAAGATAAACAGAAGAACAAACCTATTCATTCAGTTACAAGCAACGAAAATGAACTTTAAAATCGCCGAAATAATTTCTTTCCGAATGCAAAAATATTTGTAATCATTCGAACGCTCGCTTGAGCAATACTTTAAATTACTTATCGTTGCTTATGCTTACCATCGTTCAATTATCGAACGATAATCTGATCTTACAAGCTCAAATGAAGGCCTTTTAATTTTTTGCTATTTGTCATCCAGACTTGGATTTAGACACTATAATAATAGTTTGCTAAACATTCTATAAAATTCTGTAAGCAACTTTTCTAAAAAAATTATTTCAGTTAATAGACAGTCAAGGCGCAATGGCCCAAGTCCTGTGCAGTTATTTAGTTCGTCACCCAAATGCGACTGAAGCTGGTCTAGCGTGTCGTATGTTGGCGTTGCTATCCCCGCCAAGGGAAGCCAGTATCGCACTCAACCTTCTTGTTACGCTTCGTGATTTGTGTTCGGTAAGTACGAGTATAAACACCACATTGAATACAGTAAGTATAAACAGTATCAATAGGTATGAAAACAGTGTAAACGGTATCAAATAATACCGTGTCCTCAAATAAAACAAAATATATAAATTTCCAATAAGTAAATAATCGTCACCCGAACGTGATGGAAGCTGCTCTAGCAGGTCGAATGTTGGCGTCGAATGTCCGTCCCCGCCAAGTCACCAACGGTTCTAAAGCTGGCTCTCACCACACGTAAGGGTTTTGTTATACTATAATGTAAGTTATCATCATATTTGCAGAAACTACCCGATAAACAGTCGTGCCGAAACCTCTCGCGATACTTAGGAGCGCTTGAAGCGGCAGAGAGGACGAGTCTTAACAAGATGTCACATACTGGTAATCATAAATGTTACATATTTGTTCAAACTCAACTGTAGATATTTCTTTAAATAAAATTTAAACTCTGAAACTAATATAAGAGATCAGATACAGCATTCTAAAATTCATTTAATCTCGGCCATAGACAATGCAAATTCGTGAAATTGTGAATGGAAATCAAATGTGTCTTTTATTTTGTAACTACGATTAGACGAGTATATTTTATTAATAGAAAACCACTCACCGATAAAACGAAACGCCTCCTATGACTCGATTCACCACTTTTGGCGAATTTTTTCAATTGATTATAGAGCAATTAGGCATTTTTGTGTTTTATAACAACGACTTGCTAGCGACACGTATCGGAACAGATTGAACGAGTAGTTCGAGAAGTAGGAGCTTAGCGCCAACTTAGAGGAGAAAGAGGAGTTATGGTTTTATTGATAGGTCCTGGTAGGTCGCATGATCGCATTTCATAGCGACCAGTATGTGATTATGCGACTGACCACGTTACTTTCTTGTCACCGCAACTAGGCGACATCGTGTGTCCAACACCTTACACAAACATAAGGTTAACGAAGACAGTGAATAAAGTCTGCCGCAATTAGTTAAAGGCCTAAGTGATTTCTTTATCAAATTCGCTTACCAGAATAATGTTATTAAGTAATTAAAATTCCATTACGCTCATTCATTAAAAGTATTAGTGATTGAAAATTTCCATTACGAGTAGATTGATATCTAGGTAATTTTAAATATAATTACTTTTAAGAGGAGTAATTAAATGAGTAACGGAAAATGCTGAATGCGCAAGAAAATTATTGGATAGGGTATTTGGTTCCCTGGTGACAATAAGAAATAGGAGTCCCGCCTCCATCGACTTGTTATGACATCCTTAGTAATTTAAAATTATTTATTTCAGTTATTCCAAAATAGTATGTTTTGTTTATCAAGATTTCCTGCTCAATTTGAATTTTCTTGCTACCCGTTTAAATACAAGTCATTATTTTTAATGTTTCCATCTGATTTCTTTGTAGGAATTACTGAAGAAACCTTATCGACTGAAGAAACTTTACAATTGGGACGTGTAACTACTTCTTTACGTAAGTTTTTTTTTTGTAGATTGAGGATTTTTTGTAGACTGTCTGCACAGTTCGCCTTAATGGATATATCAGTTATGAATGGCAAATAGTGGCAGGTCCCCCAATAAATAAATAAAATATGCATGTGTTTCAGCTCAACCGATAGGGCGCAGTACACATGTGGTGATCAACGAAACAGTTGAAGAGGAGCTGGAAATTGATAAAACATCACCCACAGACCTTGTGTCGAGGATCAGCAACGCTTCTGAAGGTACGACTATAACTAGAGACTGAATTATCTATTAAATTCAGTCTGTAGTCAGTCAGTAATAATTATGCAATGCAACCAGCCCTTTCTGTATCCACCGCTGGACATTAAAACGCCACGCTGCCCAAGCGGGTTGGCGAGAGCATTCTTTTAGAGGTGATGTAGTTCCTCGAGGCTTCTGGTACCTGCTTTGTTATTCCAGTCTCTTTTTACGACACCCGCGGGATCAGATGGGGTGGTGCTACTCTATAGCCTGCCGACACCACACGGCCGAATAACAGGAGACTAATTCATTACTGACCCGATTGAATACAAACTCTTGTAGTGCATTATTAACTTATTCTATAAGCGGTTAGGCAGTGCCAACTGCAATATAACGTTGTAGAAGAAAGTTATTCATTCAGTTAGTGCAACGACCAGGAACTTTAATATCACCGTAATAACTCGTTTACCATACTGTAGTATATAAGATGTCATAGTATATAAATAATACATACATACATACATAGTACATCTGTTGTCTGGAGCTACACGCAACGCAAGGTGCGGGGCGGGGGCACGGTGTGACCGGCGCGCACCGACCGCCGCGGAGCGAAGATGTAGTGCGAGAGCTAGCGAGCCGATATTACCTAACAACTATCTTCTAGTACATATGTACATTACACATACCATCAGCCTACGTCTCCACACTGCTGGATATAGGCCTCTCCTAAAGCTCGCCACCACACACGATCCTCGGATCTTCTTACCACTTCCACCACCGGCGAACATTTTTAAGTCATCATCCACGTGACCGGAGGACGTCCCATACTGCGCTTCTTGGTACATGGCCTCCATTCGAGGACTCGTCTACCACATTGGTTGTCGGTCCTGCGGCAAATACGTATAACCCACCCATTGCCACTTTAACATGCTGATTCTATGAGCTATGTTAGTGAATTTAGTTCTTTGACGAATGTCTTCATTTTGCATCCTATCCTGTAAAGAAATTTCGAGCATAGCTCTTTCCATCGCGGAGTGATTTGGAACTTATGGATCAGGCCTACCGTTAGACCACGTTTTTGCACTATACGCCATAACTAGTGTTGTTAAAACGAGCGTTGAACGATTCATCGCTCGAGCGCCTGCGCGCTACTACTATTGAACCTTACCTTCATCGTTTTAGACTCAAGCTAACTACAAGGGTTTAAAACCATCAAACATTAAAATTTTCAACTATAACGCTCACTAGTATTTAACGCTAGTCATTAGCTATATTATATCTCATTAGCTCTTACTCAGCGTTTGAGCGACGCTCGTTTTTACAACACTAGTCATAACTGGCAGGACGCACTTATTGAATACCTGTATTCAAGCATTGCGATATAAGCGATGAGGAGAGCCGACACATTGTCCCAAATGAGACAAGTCTGGACATTGACGAGATCAGTTTTTTTATTGTTTTGATTATAAAATTGTTAATTCGAAGAAAACTATATAAAAAAAACTATGTGTTTGTGTGAATTACAGAAGCTCCGGGACCATCTGGAAATATCGATTCAAAATCCGTCCGTTCGTCTTCGGGCCCGTCAATTGACAATCCGACATCCAGCCGTTCGTCGTCCGATCGTCCATCGTCGGACCGACAATCCTCCGACTCCGATCAGTTAGCGATTGTAGATCGTTCACAAGTAGATGCAAACAGAACCGACAGCGATTCTATCGGCATTTCACCAGTCAAGAAAGCTAAAATTAATAAAGGTAGTTATGATTTGTGTAATATTCAGTTCATTTTTAGGTTAAAAGATTTTAGATTTCCCGCAATGCGTAGAAAAGTTCCGCAATACAGAACACTACCATTGTACTACATTTCTCATTTTTTCCTATTCCCCTAATGTACATACGTATTTTAGAGTGAATGAGATATGCCAGAGCCCATTCCTATCCTATCCCTCCCCATTTCCCCAACGCTTACTTCACATTCATTCTTAAATGTCCAAAAGTAGGTAGCCCATCCGGGGGCTTGCCAACGTTTGTCATTCTGGACTGATGTCGGCATGTATGCCGGATGTCGCAGGGCGACAGTATCCACTTACTAACAGATGGATGGCCTGCTCATCTGCCGTCTTTCTATAAAAATGAAAAAAAACAATAAAAATTCCAGTACAGTGTCGGATAAGGAGTAAGTCAGAGGACGTAGATTTAGCGTAGATAATCAACCAAAAAAGAAACCAAAGCCAATATTATACAACCGATATGCTGTTGAGTAGTATGACTCATCACAGTGTACAACTTTTACACATCAAACTCTACAACGTAAGGGCCTTTCTCACAACCTCCTGGTAAAGAGACTGTTAACAATCTGATATATAAATTATTTATCAATTAAATCTAGCTGATACTGACTTTCTGGATAAAGTATAACTGACTTTCTGATACCTCCTGGTCCCTTATCAGAAGGTGGTGGTGAGAAAGGCTCTTAATCTCCCTTCCGCGTTGCGCCTGATATCAGCATTCTGTTTAATCTCAACTATGTTTTTTTTACTGTTGTTTCTTAATGTTGTCTTATTCATGTTGTAATATTGCTGTCTCATTCGCCAGCTAATAAAAAGAAGTCAATCAATAGACAAGAGTCCCGATCAAATACAAAGGCCGGTCGCAAAGAAAAGACAAAAGGGAAGAAAACAGAAGAGCAGGAAAAGGGTGGCGTTAAGAGGACTCGGTCACAACGCTCCTTGGTAGACGTTGACAGAGGTACGCATTATTTTATAATACGGTTATAATAGGAAGAGCTCTGGCAGCTGTCAGTTAGAAAAACCAAGTTGTGATGTAACTCACTTAATCGATTTTTTGTTAAAACGTGTCTCCGAAACAACGCAGAACCTGAAACATGTCAACCAGTTTAAAAAAATAAGACCGTTTTGTCGAGAAATAAAATTATTTTAATTAATAAATTAAAAGTTACAAACATGTGAGTTGTTGTTGTCCTGTCTAAATTGTTCGTAGTACTCATTACTCAGACCGGCCGCCAAGACGGTGCGCGCGATACAGCTCGGGTGAAGCGCGTAAAATAAAATATAAACTAGAATTGTCCTATATGTCGTGAAAAAAAATCCTATTGTAAGATAGAATCGATTCTTCTCTGGATATTGAACAATTTATTTTCAGCTTCTGTTTTATAATTGTTTAGAATTTATTTATTTCATTATCAATTTTTATTATCATCATTTTAATTTAATTACAATATTAAGCATTATTATATTATTTAGAATAGTTTATCATCGATAGTCGAAAAAAAATCGGTCGTAAAAAGATCGGTTGGAAGCGCTAACACCATTTACGTTTCATTACAAGAGCATCGGAGATTTTCGAGTGGATTTAGGGAAAAGATTGGGAAGGATGGGGGAGACAGGAAGTTTAAAATGAGTTTTGTACAACCTGTTACACCACAATCATCCTTATGGGAAGTAAGGGCGTATAATGAGTTTCCTTAACTCCCTTTATACTCGTTCTTCGATGGTTTGGGATAGGTTTTTAGGTAGGGAAGTATAATAAGGTTGGACGCTTTCATTATCACATTATACTCCCCTCCCAACTTAATGGGAGATGTAACGGCCAGTATAGAAGTACATGTGAATATTTTACGGTGAAATATATTAATGTTATTAGAACCACAAAAAAATCATAATTATTAAACAATAATGTGGACGAGAAAGTTAAATTCTAATCATTAAATTCATTATGAAACGCGAAATTTAATCAACTAAATCAATGAAGGGGCTACCAAAGGCCAATGTACATATAGTTCGTAAAATGAATTATAACTTATTGGATAGTTTTTAGTCCTAATTCCACTAAGTTCAATACAATAACTATTTTATTTTTTATAGCACAAAAACCAAAATCCCAATCGAAAGCTACCAAGAACCCTGAACAAACATCACCACAATTACCGCAGCTGCCTTCACCGCTCAAAGACTTGGATTCTTCAAACGTAACAGTACGAAGATCCACCCAACCACAGTCTGGTTCAGACTCGAGTGGTTCGAAGAAGGGGAATGGAAAGAAACAAGGTTAATTTGTTTAGATTTTTGAATTGTGGGTTTTGAGGTTTTAGTGAGCTGTTGATTGCTGGTATAAGAATTAATTATTGTACCACGTAATTATTATAGACTCCGATTCATGTAATATATGGACCTAAATATCTTCTATACAATATAAATAATAAATAGTAGCCCGTTTACATAACAATTAATATGTGCAACCACAATAACAAAAGTTTAAAATCTTATGATTGCGGGCATGTCATAAAAGAAACTGGGATTTGCGGAAATAGATTTAATATCATTTTAACCGCATACATTGACCAGGCTCTTAATGTCTTTGAACCAAAAGATGTAAAAAGGAAAAGAAAAGAGTGACATGATATTTCCGATTACAAGCTGTCATTTTCTTTGTCATATATGACAATGAGACAATTAGCACATTCTGCCAATGTCGTAATAAACAATTTCAAAGTTTAAAACGTATCCTATCCATGTCCAGTCCCGTCGAAGTAAGTCAGGAGTCGCTCAGTAAAGCCATAGTAGGTTTACTGAGGACAGAAGAGGACTCCTTGGAAGCACACAATACATGCAGTCCCACGCTTTTTTTTGATTATCTCAAATACCACCCACAAAAAACACTTGAAATTTAATAAACTGTCACTATTAAATCACTAAATGCCTAATACACAATTTTTACAATAATCAATCAAGAACTCAAACTTCATTTCCCGAATTCCGGCCAAAAAGTCAATTTTGACGATTTACAAAGATCTATTCTTTTTTATATATACGTACTCGTATATTCTTTGTTCTATTACTTTTACTATTTGAAATTAAATTTCATTCGAAGTTGTAAGCCAAAATTAGAAAAATAACAAGTTTTAAATTAAATTGGCTGTCAAATCTCAATTATTCTCATATTACTTTTTTTCTGGAACGAATGTAGCAGACGAACAGACAGTCCACTGGTGTCTGTCTGTTCATGAAATATTTGTTGAAAACGACACAGAACCCAAAACAACATTTTTTTGTCTGTCTGTCTGAACGCGCATCACGCAAAATCTATTGGACAGATTTTAATGAAACTTGGTATAGTTATAGCTTACGTTCCGGGTTAATATTTAGGGTACTTTTTATCCAGATCGAACTATATAGAATTCCCACGGGAATCACAAGTTCACGCAAACGAAGCCACAGGCACCGCTAGTGATATGTTTATTTACAGTGGGCAAAGTGTCCGAGCGCCGAGTGACGCGCTCATCAATTTCCAATAGCAGTGCCAACAACTCACAGGGTTCTGTTTTCGAGAGCTCGGCAGACGAAACAACACTGCACACCATAGTTTATGATAAGGATATTGTAAGTAGTTTGTTATATTTTTTCATTTTTCCAACCTTTACTCCAAACCCGTTTCTAAATTTCCAAGGGTAGGCAGCATATCTGGGCCGTACCAACGTTTGTAATTCTGGACTGACGTTGGCATGTGTCGCGGATGTCGCAGTATTTCCAAGTGGACTCATTGTTCGTCTGCCACCTTTTTATATATAAAAACAAGAAAGTATCTATTACGTTTATAAAAAAACTAACTTACTAATATTTCAGCCAATTAAGGTTTTTGTTGTGTTACCAAAAGAAATAAAACCGAAGTTAAAAAAATTGAAACTCACCAAAATGGACTTCGTTTAATTCTTTTCTTTGTTATTTTCATGCATATAAGTTTCCTTACGATGTTTTTCTTCACCGTCGAGCTAGTGATATTTATTAAAAATCCGTACCTACTTAATTAGAAACTCTGGTACAGATCGAAGCTTGACACTCACGACTTCGCAAATGAGAGAACCCCTAGGTCCTGGATACGAACTCATAGATAACGATATTTCTAGGAACAAGAACTACTGGATGATTCATGCGAGTTGGCAGATAGTATACAAACCTCCAAAATGAATGTCACCATTCCAGAGACTCCAGATGGCAGCGAAGAGTGAGTTATTAATATTGACATTTCGTTCCTTTATATTAATAATTATATTTATGTAAACAAAGAAACGTCGTTGTCAAATTAACATTTCAGATGTAATGAACATTTTTCTTATTGTAACATTATTTTAAATGTTACCTATACAAACGTAAACTCAACAATAATATAACGCAAACAGAGCAAGGAACGCATTCGAGCACTCAGAACTGATGTTACAAACTGAATGTCAAAATGGCGGCCGCCAGCGTAGAGTGTTTCAATGTTTTTGTCGGTCTGGATTCAAATAAACTTTGAACCGTCTAATAATAATTTAGAATTATTATTAGACTAATTAGAATTAGTCTAATTTAGAATTTAATTATATTATTTAAAAGGGGATCAATGTTATACATATCTACAGTATTGCTTGTCATTAAAAACCAAATTACCACAAAATCATTTGGTACTAATAAATAATTCTAGTTATGATAGTTATTTACACCAAGTTACCGATTTAAAGTTTATTTAAATTCAAATGTATCGATAGAAGGACCAAAAAAAATATAACTGTTTTTTGTCACAAATCGGTAAGTTTGTTTACATAAATATTCTTGAATTAAAAATTTTAGATTACTTTATAAATCGTTTTGTACAGTTTTGTACAAGTCAACTTCTCAATAGGTACCTTCCCTGAATTCTCAATGAGGCTTTTTCTCCTCAAAATTCCAAATTGGACTGGGCAATGATTCCACATTTACGGTCGACGATCGAAAAGTATCGACGATTGCAAATGATTGATCTACCCGGGTTGATTAATCGATGCTTCGATTATTCATTCTATTAAGTCGTCGTCGATTAATTCCTTTATCATTTTATTCGCAATCGCCCATCACTAAATGCCAACTCTGTTGAACTTAGTCTCTGCCAGTCCCTAATTCAGTGTTAAAAGGTAGAAAGCAATCACCAGGTCTGATGCCTCTTTGCCTTGCCTCTTTTCTAGGTCTGAACCCGAACCAGAATCAGCGAAGCCAAAGGGAAAACGCAACGGAAAGAAATAATACTAAGTTGTAACAGTAATTAAATAAAATTTTATTATTTGTATTGTGTTTCTATAATTTATACACACCATTATGCTTCGTAACAACGTAGTATAATGCATTTACAAATAGTGTCTTACAATTAACGTGCCTTCGTGCGAATTCGGTTAGTGACTCAAAGCTAAGGAAAATCCAAAATCGATATTCGATACAATTAGTTCGCGTTATGAATAATAAGACATGGCGAATTGAATACTATTTTATACTGTGACAAAACCCAACCATAGGTATTCAGGCGTTTGACAAATTAAACTTATATTTTGTCTTACCAGTTGTATAGAAAATTGTTAACAACCGTGAACTACGGAATAATACAACATTAACTCGATTATAGAGAAGTTAATCATTTTAAAAGTTATAAAATATCATATATATTTTGTTCTGATATAGTTAGGGTTAACAGACCACGATTGTTCATTGATTTAGCGTATCTTGTGCCACATTTCCTTGGCCAAACTGTAATGCCGAGTTTAATCTAAATTTAAGTTATCTTGAAACTACCGATATCGCACGAGAACAAACTAAGAATTTACGGCCGAGGTTTCAGCCGTAAATTCCTACAGTATAGGATACTTTTCCATACCCACATTATGGACTTCTCGAGTTTTCAAGAAATAGCAAGAACTACTTTTATACTTTACACAATCTTTATGTAATTGACTAAAGTTTTCTATTTACTTGAATAGAATATTAGCCGCGGTAGTTTTTTGTTCCACAAAACGAGCAAAACTGATGTCTGACGATAAAATTATGTAGGTAATTTATTGAATCGTGCATGATGGACTTTGCAAAAGATTATCACGCAGAGCAATAATGAAAGATTCGTTTGTTTTATCTTTCGCCGTGTATTGATTTAGAATGGGTCATGCAAGAACCTAAAACCCGACATTGGTATTGTATTTGAGGACCCCAGAGGTAAAGGGGTCTAAGTGACAAAATTTATGTTTTGAGATAATTGAACCAAAAGTCAACAAAGTTTTGTAAGAGGGAAAGTTATTTTTTTTTTGTTTTGACCATTTTAGGCCAACACTTTGGCCATTTGCTTCTAATTAGTACTAACAATAGATTATTAAAATCACCTGTGTTACATTTATAGGTAATAAAGGGTAGATAATGTGTACTTAGACCAAGCAGCTTAGACCTTAGCGCTCTAAGCAGTGTTAGCATGCACTACTAGTGGTGAAGGGGCAACACACTAGGTAGCAGCACCTGTCAGGGAAATCACTTGGATCTCCTCACGACTAAAAAGAATAGTATTTTAACAGTCTGTTACTGCATCTAACTCAATTCTTTCGAAAATGTCACTTAGACCCCCTGACCTCTGGGGTCCTCATTTGTACTATTTATTGGTCACTTGCAACTCTGCACGTTAGGTATAACAATTATGATACCGACTGCTATTTGTACTCGATAGCTACTCGGCACATAATAAACCTATACCTAAACCTGAAATTGTATAGGTACATAAACCTATACCTGAGATGAGGTAACATCTTTCATTATTGCATTGATGATAATTATGATAGAATTATAAATCGCAAAATGTACAAGCCGATTTAACCCGTACAAAAAAATTATAAATTATCTTGAACTATAATGGCTCGGTATATTCCCCTTCGTATTCCAGTCGATATTATGTTGGAAGCTCGGTTTGGTCTCCCACTGGTTGTGCCACGTCTTGTCCCATGGTTTCCACCGGTTGCTGTCCCACGTATGTTTATTGGCCTGGTTGTCTGTTAGCTTGTCATCTTTTGCTTCATTACTGTAGCCGAAGTTCCATCTAGAAAAAAAAATTAAACTTAAACTTAAGAAAAAAAAACTTTAAAGGTGACTTTAAACTTTGGCAGGTAACAAGCAACCTTACTTATAAACGGTAAATGCGCAGTTGCTTATTTTAATATTTGTATCCCGCATAAACGACACAGAACTTGAGAAAAATAAACTTTATGGAGAATATGGGCAAAGGCAAAATAATGCGAACATATTCTTTAAAATTTCGGCCACTTGATCGAACACCACATGCTCATAAAAACCCAGACGTTAGATTAAGACAAAATATTGTTTGTACGAGATTCACGGGTCCTCGTTGAATTACATGCAACAGAATGAGATTATGAGAATCGATCGTAAAATACGAGAATGTCTTGTCTCACACTAACTTCTAAAAAAAATTCATTCAAACTGCATATAGTACGTTTTAAGCTTAAAACCCAATTCACATCGACTGCACGGAACACAAACGATAATCATTGTCAGGGCCGTCTTTACCAGGGGGTGCAAGGGGTGCGGTGCACCCCGGGCGCTCACCTTTTAAAGGTAATGAAAAAATATAACGCTATAGTAAACAATTACACAATAGGATATTTGACTGTCATAGGATACACAATAGGATATTTGACTGTCATAGGATACACAATAGGATGTTTGACTGTCATAGGATACACAATAGGATGTTTGACTGTCTTAGGATACACTCCCGCACCCCGGCGCAGAATAGACTTAAGACGGCCCTGATCATTGTGTATAGTTAGACTAGGTTCCTTACTACTCGTAGGGTTTAGCCTAGTCAGTGGCAGAGGCAAGCCCTAAATAAATTCCTTTTATGAGGCGGCAAAAAGCTAAAATGAGAGTCAGAAGTTCATTTAGAGCATCTATGCTAAGCTAAAGATCGCATTGTGTATGTTACAGCTTTCATAATTGGAAAGCCAATGCCCGGAAGCTGTAAGTATAATTTAGTTTACCCCTGACGGATTTCTAAAGGTGTGAGTTTTCGGAGTAGAACCTTGTTGATGGACACATCGTAATGCTGGTGTCTGTAAATATTACATATACTTAGTATATTTTGAGACTACCTGAACAACTTAACACTTGTGGGTTGTGAAATTTTGTAAACCATTTAATATTATTTACAGAGTATTTACTTTTATTGTGGTAGTATTAATACAATATAGGACTTAATTATTTAATTCTGCTATATGTGGGCGTCCAAGTAATAAGCGTCCTTTAAGACTTTTAAGGTCCGAGATATTCACATGGCCGATAGAAATGTCATTTCTAGATTTGAATTGTATATTATTTATTCTACCATCACGTACCTTCAATTTAATGCCACAAACATCTTTATATAACATTTCTATCTCACATATTAATAGGCAGGAATGTTTAGTGAAAAAGTGCTAGCGATCAGTACCTATGCCTAATTTATTACTGACTAAATTATGCTTTCATATTTATTATTCATATTAAATTATTATGGCGTCAGTATATCTATTACATATAACTACTACTAACTCGCAGGAAAATTGTGAAAGTTACTTATCGCTTATACCTACCGACATTTGTCCACAACCAAAGTTGACGAGCGCTCATGAGTTTATTTATTTATTAAAGGTCACCAGCAGAGCATATATCATATTAGGTACGTTAGAGTTACATGCAAGAGTCTTAATTATATAAATGTCACTCTACTTAAAGGCATGCAAGACTCTTAATTATATAAATGTCACTCTATTTAAAGACGGCGACAACATTGCTTACAAATAAACAAGCAAAAATACAGAAATAAATTTTGTATATGTTAACGGAAATGTATCAAATACCGTATTATATATAATTCCTAGGAAATGTATATAATACCTACAATCGTCAGATGTATAAAATAAATCTTACTAGAAACATTTCCTAGCAGTTGTATATATTTCCTAAGTAGAAATCGGAAATGTGTTAAATTCAGGATAGCAGTGTTATTGGTTTCACTTTTGTCAAGGTCATTTTCTCTGCGGTTAATCCCCACCGAGCTAGGGGTGAAAATCTATACCTATTTTAAAGGGAACAGGGACTTTTTGTTATATATAGGACGCTAGAGGGAGCAACTTTTTACAGGCACATTTTTGTCTGCGATCAACCTCCCGAGTTAGGGGGTGAACACTGATTGACATACCTAATTCTGATCTACCGTAATCTACTATTCATTTGTTCTATTTAGTGTGACTATTGTCCGAAAGTCTTTCTACCCGGACACGATTTGGCTGGTATATTAGAACTTCTGAATCACGAACTGTGAACCACTCCCGCGAGGTGTGAAGTGATCGCGAATCGTAGCGGTGGTTACTTCTTAGACAACGTTAAAATCCTTCCTACCCGGAAACAATCATACATTTTTATATATTTCCTAGTACCAGTTAGTAATTTTATAAAATTCCTAGTAACTATAAGTTTCCTTGGTATTATATCTAATAATAACGTATCTTTGATAAAATATTTTACATATGTATTTCCTAAATCAGCTTGGCATTGTATAACGTTCTTAGAAATTGTATAAAATTCCTGAATTTCCGATAACATATAGGTACAAATACAAAAAATATTTCCGATAACATATACCTACAAATAGAAAGAATCTAATTAGGATGGGTCATAGTGCTTGCTAAAATAAATCATCTAATTTTATTTGAGTATCAGCAAATTAGAGTTGTAAAAACTGTAGGAAAATTACCATATTGTATATACTGTTTGCTACCAATTGAGCTTAAACCATCAAGTTATTCTTTGGTATTTTGTTGTCTTCCCTTGTATTAGTGGCCCAAATGGGCCAAGAATTATTATTGGTCAATAATCGAATAATACAGAATGCATGCAAAATTCCTAGTTATCAGATTCAAAATCCGGTGGTTCTACTCATCAGCAGACATTTCAGTGTCATTATATTTACTACATGCATCCCTTTAATTTGGTTTTTATGACGAATGCTGAAAGTAAGGCCACGTTCTAAAACGTGTGATTATCTTTTTAGCAATGTAAAAATATGATTCTTTTATTATTTTAGTGGAGGCAGACGTGCAAGCGCCCACATCACGGTAAGTGGCTACCCATGAACATCTGCAACACCAGGGGGTATGCGGGTACGCTGCCGACCTTGCAGAATCCTATTCAC
This sequence comes from Sesia apiformis, assembly GCA_914767545.1. Classification (NCBI taxonomy): domain Eukaryota; kingdom Metazoa; phylum Arthropoda; class Insecta; order Lepidoptera; family Sesiidae; genus Sesia; species Sesia apiformis. The sequence goes on from OU611968.1 coordinate 8,311,513, forward strand.
AGCTTTATTGAAGAATCCCATGTCGTAGCATAAGGGGAAGACGAGGCAGTTCGTTCCACAGCCTACTGGTTCGCGGCAAAAAACGATTTTTGGACCGTACAGTGCGCGACACCTCCGTATTAAGGGAATGCGGATGCACCGCACCGCACTTCTGTGACGGGCGGTGCGGTTGTAGAAACCCCAGGCGAGAGTCATATCGAGCAGTTCTTCGGAGCGTTCCCCGTTATTCAGGCGGTAGAACACGGTTGAACAACATGGGGTATTCTTTTCTATATTCATAACACAAAAAGAGAAGCAGCATGATATAGCTGGTAAAAGACTGATAAATAATCATACGTTTTTAAAACCGTAGCCAGCCCTTTTTTCGTTCACTGCTGGAAATGGCCTACCCCATGTACATTGTCTTGTGCATGAGGGATGTATGACCTTAAAACGGCACACTGACCGAGCAGGTTGGCGAGTCCCGTCTTTTAGAGGTGTAATTCCGCAGGGCTTGTGATAGTGGGTTTGTTAAACCTTTAGTCGTCTTTTACGATACCCACGGGAACAGATGTGGTGGCGCTATTCTAAGGCCGGCCGTAACTACGCGTTTTGAAACGCATCCTGAGTTATTAATACAAGTTCCGTGAGAATAACCGTCTGTAGTTCGGATACAACATCAAATGATCAAAAATCAGGCACAACCAATGTTATGTATGTTATGTTAACAGACAATCATTGATAAATGAATATAATCATCTAGTTTATTTTTATAATATTTTATTTAGGTGCAATTTCCTGTTATATTTTAGGTAGGTACCTGCACAACCAAAAGTGTCGTAAGCCCAAAATTAATATGGTTATGAAGACTTTATATACCCACTAAAATTTTCATATTCTATCTACATACAGCTTAAAGGGCACGTTAGACATCTATAATTTAACGGTAATATTCATTTCTTTAGCCAAATACAGTAGATATTCTAAACGTGCCTAGAATAAACAGCAGTAACTTTTGTGCCGAATGCCTCATTTGTGAGATGCAATATATTCCTAATAGGTACTTCTTACAGATCCCATTTTAATATTAAGCAAATAAATGTACCCACTTTTGTGCTGAATGTAGAATGATATTCTAAATATTCTTAATACCTCATGCAGATCCTATTTTAGAACTAACTCTAAGTAGGTGATTGTTTATGTTTAGTAAGCATGCAAGAGTAATTGTCTAATAAATATTATCTTTTTTATTGTACCATAAGTTTTTATTTTAACGTAAAAGAGATAAGAATATAGAGAAGAAGGAAAAAAATATAGAGTTGTTAGTAATTAAAATCGGATGCTGGCAACATTCTATGTCAGCGATCCGATCAGAAAATAGTATTGAAAGAGAATAAAAGACACAAGATTCATCATGCGTTTATTAATATCTATACATATCCCGACAATAATTCTTAGTACCTGTCATTATTTCCGCCCTCTTTGCTGGCGTAATTTCCACTGGCCTCCACAGATCCGGAGTCACTGAATCTGTTTTCAATTCCACCTGGTCGGTTCTTGGGGCGCTGATACCGTGTCTTTATGAATTCTGCGCCACGTTCGCCGATCATAATCGCCGGCGCCGCTGTGTTGCCTGAAAAAAAATTAAGACTTGTAAAGTCTGATCACCGAAATGTAGCACAACTCGGAATTGTGGATAAAACTCCCAAAAAACAAAAAAAAAAACGAAATTCTTTAACTGGCAACATTTTTCATATAGGTACTAACTAAAATTTGTAGCGAATGCTAGACATCTTGATACTATTTACTTGAAACTGTATTAGAAAAGTGTTTTGGAAATATAAAATATCCAGTTTGTCCTGACTGTAATCACAACTTGCCATATTTTTTTTTTCAAGAAATGTTATAAAGTTATATACGAGGCAGGACACAGAGAAATACTCCTAGAAATATTTGCACCAATATGCCTTTGTCCACAAATAAACGTATTGTATTGTAAAGAATCATAAAGAGAAGAAGGTTGGTTTGAAATATTTTTAAGCTAATAAAGAAATTAAAGAGTCCATTTACTTTTCAATCTCCATATAGAGATACTCACCAGAGGGTACAGTTGGAATGATTGAAGCATCGACAACGCGGAGCCCTGGAAATATATTTTTATTGTAAGTCATACGAGTAAGTACAACATAAAAGTCATGAGTAATGGAACCAAACTATAATGTACACTACCTATATGTATAAATTAAATAAAGTGGACCTTTACCTTGAACCCCATGCACCCTCAGCTCCATATCGACGACAGCCATTGGGTCTGTCCTCGGGCCCATTTTGCACGTGCCCACCTGGTGGTTCTCCGGCGCCGTGTAGTGCATCGCGAGGCACTTGAAGAACTCGTCCGTGGGGCTTTCGCCACCGCCCTCGCACTGACTGCCGTAACCCTCTGTAGGTGTCATGCCATATTTCTCGCGCATTATCTGTAAAAATGGGAAAAGATACTATATTTCTCGAACTTATTTGACGACCGAGCCCAGTTAGTCGTTACGCCATTAGTACCCCATGCTGGGCAAAAGGTCCCGAGTTCGATACCCCGGTCACACATTAATTTGTATAAAGACAAACGTTTGTTCGGGTCTGGGTGGTATGATTCGTCTTAGATATTGTATTTTAGATATTGACACTCATGATACGAGGAAACCTAGTGTTGTACAATCAAAAATTCGAGAACCGATTCGCTGTCGATCAATTTTCGAATTAGGTACCTACACTTTTCTTAAAAAATAGAAATCACCCAGTTGATTATGCTGGTAAAGCACGAATATTTAATATAGAAATTTAAACACCTAAACAAATTCGCCAATTTTCATTTTCCACGATACCGTACCGTCATGAAATATATACTAACTAGTTGCCTTGGTGTTAAAGTACAATGGATTCTGATCAACAGAAAAACAAATACCATAAAAAGGCATGCTTCATTCCAATCTTAGAACGTGTCTTCATCACTGACCTTAAGGCTTTACTTCTCGTTTCCTCGTAAGTTTATGCTTATCATTATAAGAAATCTTACCGTAGTATTAGCAAGCCTATAAGCGATCTTAGCGGCTTCCACCAGCACATTTAGATCATGTTCCTCGCTGAAGTAGTTGGGCTGCATCAGTGGGGCCTCCAACGGGTCCACTGATCGAAGTGTGATGTAGCCGCGGCTGCGAGGCTGCAGGGCTACCGCTGATATACTGAAACGAATAGGTTTTCTTCTATATTCTTTTTCATGAAAGGAAGGCGGCAGTCGAGCAAACAATTAATGGTGGTAAGTGGATACTGTCATCCTGCGACATCCGGGATACATGCCAATATCAGTCCAGAATGAAAAACGTTGGTACGCCTTCGGATGCGCTGTATATATATGCCTCTACCGAAACATGTACTTACAACTTACAACAACTTATTTACAAATGTACTTACAACAACTTGAAACATGTACTTGAGGAAATAGGATAAAGTAGGAAATGCTGTACATTTCACAGTAGTCTTCTGTGAGAGAGGGGTAACGTGACCAGTCGAGTGCACCCAGCAGCTGTAGGGTTGCAGCGTGCACCCTGGATCTCCTGTCCCATTTTATTCAATTACTCTCTTGTAAAAGTTATTGTCCCCAAACTTAATGTATTATAAGCAAATGGTCATATAGATATATGTAGATATTGTTTTCTTAGTTTACCAGTAATGTGAGATAAGTACCTACCTATCTTAGACAGGTGACCTGATGAAAAATCTATGGATTTGGCTAACTTGAGATTAATAGGTCAAGTACTTACGAAATATCTCTCTTGGTTTGTATATCAGAATACTCTTCAGGATCGACCACCGTTCCGGTACTGCACATAGCATAATATCCGTTGAAGAAGAACTGCAGGTCAGGGTGTCGTCCACCAGCCGGTGCATAAGGTGAGTTCACTTTTCCTGTCAGCTGGACACAAACAATACATTGTAGTTTTAGGGGCCATCCATAAATTACGTCACACGACTTTCATGATTTTTGGAGTCCCCCCCCGTCCTTGTCACAGGTGGTCACATTTGTGTGACCCCCCCCCCTTGGTGTAACGTCACATATTTTGCAATTTTTAAATTTAGAATAAAAATTGTTAAATTAAATTATTTAATTAAAACAACCTTATAATAATATTGATAGAGTTGGTAATATTTTAAAGGTTTTCGTTAGAGTTGAAGTTTAGTTTTAATACTTTAGATTTATACATGTGACGTCACGAAGCTTAAACCCCCCCCCCCCCCCTGTCACACGATGTCACACTTTGTTGACCCCCTCCCTCCCCCATAACGTGTGACGTAATTTATGGATGACCCATTATGATTAACACTTGTGGGTGCAAATAAATTCAAATACGATAGAAATTAAAACACTGAATTTCTTTCGTGAAAACGAACAACTTGGACTTTAGTGTGAAAACTTTCTTTAGACTCGAGAAGTGTAGGTTTTGTTTGAATAATTGTAAAAATTGTGTACTATACGCTTTTTAGTTTAATAGTGATAGTTTATTAAACTTCAAAGTGGTTTTGTGCGTAATGTTTGTGACAATCAAATAAAAGCACAGGACTGCGTTTTTCGTGTGCTTCTAAGGAGTCATGTTCTGTCCTCAGTAAACTTACTATCACTTTACTGAGTAACTTAATATACTTCCATGTATTAATGTATTAATTGCACCATTGCTATATATAAAAAGAAAAAATCTAGCAACTGTTTTTTTTTAATTCAGCACTATTTTTTTCATGCGTAGTACAGCGTAGACACACACATAGATTTATCTAATAGTAGACGTTTGATTACCATCTATATAAGAACGTGCGGCGTTGCCGTTCGTAGCAGCGTATTGTGAGAAGTACAGAGTAGCAAAATCAGAGACATCATATAAAATAAATAAATAAAACTACTAATTACATCTACAATAATACCTATATGCTATTGTATTATTGTAATTAATGCAATCTACAATAATATACTAAGACCAGTTGCTGTCATTGATCACTAGCATTTCTGACCACCTCATATTAACCCTATAACTCTGGCACTGACCTGTGACATTCCAGTAGCAGACAATGGTCCTTCCCGCAAAAGCATATATTCCATAGCGGAAGCCCACGTTAGCTCTTCGACTTCAGGGACCTTATTCAGTGTAAACTCCAGGTTCACACCTACGTGGTTTTGCAGGTTTTGACCTACACCAGGCAGGTCCATTATAGTGGGGATGTTGAACTTCTCCAAGGATTGCTTGGGACCGATGCCGGAGAGGAGTAATATATGGGGAGAGTTCAAAGTACCACCAGACAGGATAGCCTGTTGAAGAGTAAACAGATTGTTAATACGAGTATGTACCTAAGATAGATATAATTTTCTCTACACTTTTTCACGAATAAACTCTTATTAAACTTTTAGTTAGATAAATAATAAGTCAGAATTTTGCCCTAGATTAATCGTCAACCACTGCTTAAAAGTGAACTGCCTGTATTCTATAAAATTATCATTACCTCTTTCTTAACACCAACGGTTTTGGTGGCCCCATCCTTGATGTATTCCACATGAGTGACCTTCTTCGTCAAGGGGTCTATGATGACGCGAGACACATGCGCGTTGAGCAGAACGTGAAGGTTTGCTCGCTTGGACGCCGGCCGGAGGAACGTACGAGCGGTGCTAAAGCGAGAGCCGCCACTAGAAAACAAAATCATTTCCATGTTACCAAGTCTGTAAAATGAATATGCTGCTCCATCATAGACGACGCAATTTTGTGAAATTTTGAATATTTTGTACCTACGACTAAGTCACGAGTAAATGTTAGTGATGGGAAATCACTCACTGATGAAACGAGACATCTCTGTTGACTAGGTTCATCACTTTAGATGAATATTTACAATTGTTTATAGCGCAATTAGGCATTCTTGTGTTTTGTAACAACGACTTGTTAGCGACACGGAGCGGAACAGACTGAATGACCAGCGCTAGAAGTAGGAGCTTAGTGCCAACTTCGGGCACGTTATCTATTCCTATATATTTATAGGCTCCATGTTTAAAATCTGAACACACTTATGCATATTTTGTAAGACTTTAAACATCCCGTCATCACTCGTACCCAAGCAGCAGATTACCGCAGAAAACACATAAGAAACAGTAGCTTTTCAAATCATTAAGGACAGCTTTTACAGGCATACAAATGACTACTAATGTAACTTTTTTTTAAATAATAATAAAGCCAGCAGCTTCACTACAAAGGGTTCTCTGTTATTGCGATGATAGTGTCTGGAGGTAAATGCAGAAAATGACGATACTAACTCGTTCATTGTTTGTGCGATGGTGAATCCAGTTATTGTTTCTCCGTTCAAATCAGTAGTGGGTGGGTAGCCGAGCTCAATCGCAGCGGACACCACGTCATGCGCAAACAGCGGAGCGTACCGGAACTGTGAATAAGTAATTACAAACTTAAGATACGTGTGTCTATGTTTTATACGTATATGTTGGTTAGGTATAAAGTAAATAATTAAATAATTATAATATATAATAATTATTATTGAAGTAATGAGAACAGCATAAAGTTGATGAAGACCGACTATCGCGAGAACCAACATCTTCAAAATTACCTACAAATCTAACTAAGACACCAGTTAGTAAACGAAACCACGAAAATAGCTCAAACATGTGGAAATGATAATAAGGTAAATAATACTAAATAACTGAAAGTTATTCCATATACCCAGCTCTGATATCGAATGCTCTTCATTAAAAGTCAAAAATTGCCCAGGACCATATCTTTATGCTATGACTGATGCAGTTCATTCATGAATAAAACTTAAATTCATACTCAAAGTGGCTCATGACGCTAGTCACTTTCAGTGCAGGAGATAGTTCTTCTCACCATGAAGTGAGACCACAAGATGTGATAAACAGTGTTACTCACCTTTTGAACAGGCAAAGGCCCACCAGTATTATGGTACTGGCTAGACACACCGTTGCCGACCTCCTTGTTGTCCTCACTCTTCAAGAAGTGGGGAAACACTTCAAACCAGGACCAGCCCGTGGCACCGTTCACCGCCCATCCATCGTAGTCGGCTGCGTTACCGCGCATGTACATCATGCCATTTATGACTGAACAACCACCTTGAACCGCCATGAACATTAGATTACTAATTACTCGTACGTAGCGTAATATCAAAGAAATTGTTGAGGTAGGTTGTATTTTAAAATCAAATCAATCATTTATTTTGTAGTAAAGGAAAAAATATTTAAATATTGGTATATTATGTACCTACTAGGTATTATATGTGTATTGTATTATATGTACTGTTAGTGGTCATTTTTAATGATTGCACGATGCACCGCTGTTCGTATTTCTGTTTAGCCTTAGGTTGACTGGCAGAGAATGCCTCCGCCTTTAGTACAATGATTCTTTGTGCACTAAAGTTTAAATAAATAAAAAAAATGATCCGACTATATACAAATTCCTACGCCGGCAACTAGTAAGTAGCTTCATGAGCGAATTCAGTAGATTCACTAATCAGAACTACGCGGTTTAAACAGGTGAGATAGATGACTACGTGCGAATGAGAGAACTATGTTTCTCAACTCACAGCGATATAACCAGTGACTGCTACAAAATATTGGTGTTTTGTTTCAAACAGCAATCCTCAAGGAAATCATTAACATGTGCTATGTATGTACCTGTACCTATCGATCACCAGAAAAGTTTAAAATTCAGTTGAGTAGTGGTAGATAGTTGTGGGGAATCCAATACACTCTTTTTGGAGACAACTTTAAAAAAAAAATCTAACTGCTGCCACTTACATCATGGCATGAAGGTAGAAAATCTAATTCACTATGTGCAAATTTAAGAATCTGACTAATCGCTCGAAAAATAATTAACTTATAATTTATGTAGGTAAGAGTACTTAAACTTAAATATACCTATTAGGTACTTAAATATACGAGAGGAGGTCCAAGTTTCCGGCCTGACAAAGAAACAGGACACTCAAGTTCATAGAACTATTTTTATTTTTCAATATAGTCTCAGTCTATTTGAACATACTTTTCGGATCGTTTAATTAGCATTTCTATCTCAATATAAAAATAGTCACACGCTCTCAAATTTACACACGCAAATAATTTTGTCATCCTGCTCGGTTAATCCATGATTTACGTAAAGTTACACGTACCTAACATTTTCGCTCTATGCCAGGTGCAGACCCCTCCTTCAGCTAAGCAAGCCTTCTCCTGCGGTTCCGTAGTGTACATCCAGTCGGTATCCTCCCGGCCCCAGTACGCTGTCACCCACGCCGGCACTGACGACTGAGTCGGTTCGTCTCCTCCCGCTTCTATTAGTAACACCTGAAGACGAGATGAGAGATGAGGTATTATTTAAATGTTGTTCTCTAGGACATTTATTATTCTGCTATAAAGAAAATATTTGATAAGAAAAATATAATGTCACAACTGATGAGTTATTAAAAATAATTCAGTAGAATTATGAATGAGGCCTAAGTGACACAATGTGCTTTAACTCGAATGAAAAGTTCATACTTAATAAGACCTTTGATATATTGTACAATGTATAATACCATAGAATTGATAAAATTATATAATTCACATAAACTCGATCCGATACTCGAAAAGGTATAAATAAAGAGGTTTTTTGTCTACAATCATAACGCCTATCATCACGAGCTTTTATTAAATCTTTTATTAAATGCAAAGTGAAGATTACAATCTTATCAAACCTTCAATTGAGAAGTGTTTTGTAGCTAATTTTTTAAACTTAGTTACATATAATTACTTATTGTCATCGTGTTATTAAAATCATGACCCGACACTGTTGATGATGGCATCATAAAATACTCGTACATAAACAAGTCCCCCATGTCTTGTTCTCCGTGACTTCTCAACGGATCTTGATTAAGGTAATTCCAATGTTTTTCGTCATACAACGATTATATCAAACCTGATTCACTATTTCTTATTATTGTTATTTATTTATTTTCACGTTAGTAATAATTATTTGCCATTAAAGTCTATTTATGTACCTATATATGAAATAATACGAGTATTTAAGTTTAAGGAAAAAGTCGAGAAATCTACGGATTGTGTAGAGTATGATTTTTCTACTTTTCCGATGAGCACCCGCTATCGATTTTCTTCCTCTTTGATCAACGAAACCTAGTGTTTATTTCTATTTTAGCCATTCCTTCTTAGTCTCTAAATGATCTTGTTATTGGCAGCCTCTGTAGTAATATGCGGATTGGTGGATTATGATGTCATCAATTCACCAAAAAATTGATTTATAACATAAATTATACATTTTTGCAAATAAAGTAGGAACAAAAAAAAAACTTGTTACTGTGTCTCTTATTACGAGTATTTTCCTAGTATATCATTCTAATTGCAGTAAATTGTATGTATTTTTTGTGTAATTATAACTTTATTATTGTGAATGCAAATAGGTATTGTATGTTTTATTAAAAAAATAGGTATTTGACAATCATAACGACTGTCTTAAAATAAATTAAATATGATACAATAACATTTTTTTTTAATTAATTCTTTTGTTAAGAGAAAATTCAATCACTTTTATTAATCTTCTCTGAACTACTTACAACTTAAAATCGTGTCCAGCATTACAAGGAGGTTCATTTATGAGAAAAATATGGTGAGCTCAATAAATAAGTTTTTACTTTACAAGGTCGGATCAGAATGAAAGCTTTCGCATCATCAAAATAGCCGCACTTAAAATTTAAAACAAACATTTCATATAAAGTACCTAATGATATTTTCAACTTTTTTTTATTTAACGTCGATTTGTGTCTCACTATTGGGCAAAGGCCTCTCCTCTTTTATGACAGACCATCCTGTCCAATGCTATGCTTCGCCAAGTATTGTGATATGCATGATATCTAAGTCGTGATATGCATGTCCATTTCCTCTTCGGTCTGCATCGTCGCCCACAGAATGGACACCTCTACATCGGTGTCCATTCTGTGGCATTCTGGACCAAAATCGTTAGCGAGTGGATGCCACATAATTTTGAACGTAAGTTTTAAAATTTGCACATCAAAAAGAATGTCCATCCACTATCCAATATTTCAAGTTTTCTTTACCAGGAATTGTTAGACTATTGATAATCCACAGATTTTTCTATCCGTTACTAAAATTTTATCTGTTACTCGTTAAAATTTTGAATCAAGAACTTTTTACGCATTATTTATCAAAACAAACATGTGGGAAAGAGCATATAAAAAAGATTTAACAGAAGATTGACGAGATTCAAAGCTTGACAATACTGGCGTTTTGTTACAATACGCGGATCCACGGGTTTCCGCGACATGGATGAGCGAACGCGCTCAATGGGAGGCCTTTTGTAAACGTAAAAGAGCGAAAGGGTGTGTAATTCATTAGTAATGATGTTACTGCCATCTTCGGTGATTTTAAGTACTTCTTTCTCTACTTTCCAAGAAGTTGAAGATATTCTTTCAGACATAGAAAGATTTAACAATATAATGATAGTTCCTCAATCAGCGTACTTTTTCTTTCAATATAAATAAATATACCTACTTAACTTTTTCAGAAAAATAACGTCATGTCAATAATGTAATTGGAAAAAGGAAAGCCCGAATCCCATTGTATCTTTTACTCCCCATCTTATCACCCCTTACCCTTCTAGGATGCATGCATTATCACATGCATTATTAACATTGTCGTAGTTGTAATTATAAAATAAATTCATTCACTTTTTACAAAAAGTTTAATAAATATGCAGGATGTGTAAAAGTAAAATTATTATTTATTTTCCAGTAAGTAAAGCTTATCATATAGCCAAGAGGTAATCTATTCTCAACTCTCATTCGTGAGGACGTCAATTCAAATCTTCGGCCCGTACCTCCGAATTATTATTAAAATACCGATTCTTAAATTATCACAAACTCGCCGGCGAAGGAAAATATCGTGAGTAAACCCGCAAGCTTGAGAATAAATAAATCTGTATCTACCCGATCTGGGCCCCCGTGATAGCTTATGGCCCAAAACCTGCTATTGATTTATTAGGGAAGGCCTGTACTCTGGCTTGAGTTACATATATTTTCCGCAAAGTAACAAAAACTACTTACCTTCCATTGTGGATTCTCTGATAGTCTCGCCGCTACCACCGACCCTGCCGTCCCTCCACCAGCCACTATAAAGTCATATTCGTCATCCAAAGTTTTCCTGCTTTTGACCCTATTGCAAGGGTCGGCGAGGTCGCAGCGGCCGTTGATGAATGACTCCAGAATGGTCACGAAAAGAAGGAACTGACCGGTGCATGCGCTGGCCATAGAAGGGCCAACCTCTTGAATTGGGCAGGCACATGGCTGAAATAAATTACATAGTTATAGTTAAGCATCCATCAGTATTGAAATTTGAAGTTTTTTAATTCAACATCTTAAGTATCGAACATATAGAGTCGCCTAGTCGACCGGCGGCGACCTGTACGCAGTGTGCTCTGAAGGAGCTATTCATAGGGTGACTTGGTAAATTTTGAGATACTCAAATTTCAGAAAGAAAACTGTATGTTATTATACAGAGCTGTATGTTATTATATATATATATATATATTTTGCATATTCTGGTAAAGTTGTAATTCATATTTATATTTGTTTTAGGGAAGCGTAACACAACTCCAAATGCAAAGTGCAAATGTAAATTCTTTTAGACAAGTCTAATGCGGTGAAACGACAAAGAAACCATTCACATCATTTAGCTTCTTGGACTTTCTCATTTCAACCACAAACCACCAGTCACCTACAAATATTCATCGAACAAACACACTTTTTTTATATATTACTAGCTTTTGTCCACGGCTTTGTGTGGTTTTAAAAGTAATCGACTCCCCCTAGACAAACTAATCAATTTTCCGGGGTAAAAATTATCCTATGTCTTTCTTCGGATATCAGGCTACCTCACTACCAATTTATTTTAAATCGGTTCGGTACGTAGTCTGAATACGTAACAGACAGACACGCTTTCGGATTATAATATTAGTATGAATGTGTAAATGTGGATATTAGTGTGGATATTGTGGATTGGAAGTGTGGATAATTAGGTAAAAAAGTATACTTATTACAAGACCAGCTGTGACCGCGACTTCGTACGCGTGGATTTTTAGTTTTTAAACTCTATATTGGGATATCTTTTCTTCCCGTCGGCCGATTTTGATGAAACAAAGTCTATTCGAAGCGCCAAGCTAAGCTTAATTAATCCATGGAAACCCCGTGAAAATCCGTTCCGTAGTTTTGGAGATTAGCGTGTTTGTACAGATAGACAGACAAAATTTTCAAAATAGTCTTTTTGTATCTCTTCCTTCATCGTCCCCAATTAGTTTTTGGTCAATATATTGAATGTACAGACACGCTGATTCTACAGTTTTATTATAACACGGTTTTATTATAAGTTTTACTGACTAAAACTTATAATAAAACTGACTAAAACATGGTCATATTTTATTGTGCATTTAGATTTAGGAGAGATTAGTATCCCGATACTAATTAATATGGACATGTATTTATATTTCTATAACTAATCGACGTATCCATTATTTTTTAAAATATCGTCTAAAATCTTAGATTAAGATTTTGTAATCCTAAAGTCTAATATAATATAGATCGTACATTTTTCTGTTCTTCATATTATTATATTCATATTTATTTATTTATGTAATCTACAGCCTTTTATGTAACTTGTTTAACAATTATGTTGCTAGTGCTAATGGCCAATACAGATTACACTGACATTATATACAGTATTTAATAGATTGTGGGCAAGTAGAGGGTGATTCTTTATTAATAAAGCGTGCTGATTTATGTTTGCATTGGTGTGTCCGTTTGTGTGTGTTGTGCGTGTGTGTGTACCCAGTGTGAGGGTGTGTATGTGTTTAAGATGAGCTTTAAAATATTTGTGAGGAAATGGGTTTCAGGAGATATTATAATGATTTTGATGCTTTTTTATGATTTCCGTTATTATTTTTTTCTTACTTAATAAAAATATATCAAGGTCTGTGTAATATTTATTGTAATTCTGCATAATGCCAGAAAGGACTGAATTATGGGCGTACCTTGTTTTGACCAGAGGAACATCAAACAACTCGATATGCCTAGTACGGCTAGTTGGCGCCCGTAAGGACATTTCGGTCAGTAGCTGGGGACAGTCGACTTCGCCTGACCATTCGCGCGCAAAAGCAAAATTCCATGTTGACAACGCCTAAGCTCCAGTGATGACTCACATGGAAGAGTTTACAGTTAGTTAGATAACAATCAGCTGATTTATTATCTTTAAAACATAAGAATTTTATAAATTGTTATTGAACATATTCTACTGAGTCTATATAGGTTAAATATTGAGGTGACCAAATGCTACAAGCATACTAAAGTGTAGTGCGCACATAAGTGAAATAAAGTGCCTTGATGCAGTAAAGGTCCCTAAAGGGTTTACAGATACGTTTGACAAAGCCTAACTGCTTGTATGCTTTATTACAAATTAAATTAATATGCTCTAACAATTTCATCTTCGAATCCAAACGAACACCGAGATACCCAATAGAATTAACGGATTCAATGACTGTGTTGTTTAGATTGAATCAGATTGAAGAGTTAAATTTAATTAGATTTCATATTACATTGAAGCACGCGTCACCCATAGCATTATTATTATTCTAATCTGATTGATGGAATTATATAATAAATATGTTTTGCCCGTTACTTCGCGAACGCGTCGTGGTCATTATCCTTCCAATTATGAACGCGAGATGGTCCAATAGTCCATGAACACACGACCAAGATCATAATAAATTGATATAGGTGATCATAAAAACCCGGTATTTCCTTGTAATAACTTTATAGATGACTAATATACGAGTACATATAATCATTGTGCCCATACATAGTTTTTACATACATAGTTACATAATTACATAGTTTCAGAAATAAGTGTCAACTTTTCATGAGTCAACTATCAGTTATATCATAGCTAGAGTAGAGTCTACTTAATGCCAAAATGAGCGACAGGTCCACAAATCTGGGAGGAGAGAAGGAATCCAATGAAACTATAATGATCTATTTTATGATGGTAATCCTAATATATGTGAATAGTTTTTTTTTTTATTTTTATTAGCCTATATTTGTGTCTCACTGTTGAGCAAAGGCCTCCCCTCTCTCACGCCAAGCCGCTTTGCTTAATGCCTAACTCCTAACTCACTCCTCCACAACTAACTCCAATCACAGAGTAGATAAAGTCTTGAAAATTTTGTCATCCGTTAGTTTGTCACCTATAATATACAAAACTATAAGAAATTAATTCTAAACAATAAAGTAATTCACACAATTCACACATATCATACATAAACTTTATGACGGATATTGAAAAACAACAACTTGACAAAAAACAACTAAAAATTCGCACGTGTGCTTCCAACAACAAAAAGGTTAATTTAATTGATTATTTACACGATTTTTTATTAAAAATTAGGTACAATATTAAATGAGTATCTAATGTGTTCTAATAAAATTAAACATGAAAAAAAAAATTAATTTATTTAGAAAAAATAATGGACCTGAGTCCGGAACATGATCATCAGTCACGGACATTAAATTTAGAATAAATAATGAGTTTGCGCAAAATAAATATATGTAGGTAACGTTTTATTAAGTTGTCCAAGTTTATCACAAGTTCATTGAATTGTTTATTACTAAAACTTGCTAACTCGAATACTAAATACTAAACCAGTGGTGTTCGCAGGACTTAAATACATATTCTATAAGTATAATAATATAGAATAGATGGTTGATATAATACTGATATAAATAGATATATGAATAGAGAATGATATAATACTGTTATTATAGAATAGATGGCAGACGAGCGGGCGGGCCACATGATGGTAAGTGGTCACCGCCGCCCATGGACACCTGCAACACCAGGGGGCTTGCGGGTGCGCTGCCGACCTTGCTGAATCCTGTTCACGGCTCTCTTGAAGAGCCTCATATCGTAGCGTAATGAAAAAACCTCGGCTGGCATACATTCCACAATTTTCGGGTTCGTGGTATAGTGTCTTTTTGACTGCACTGTCCGCAGCGACTCTATGTCAAGTAACTGCGGACGAACCGCACGACGATGACGAGCGGTGCGGTGGTAAAAACTCAAAGTTAGCATCAAATTAAACAGTTTTTCAGAACATGCCTCAAGTTCACGCGGTAGAAATCGCAGAGATACTCAACATCGCTTCGGATGCTGAGCGATTCTAGACCACCTGTGAGAGTGGGATCGTCGACAATGCGGACAGCATGTCGTTGAACGGAATCAAAAGAGTCCAGCTGGTATTTCAGTGCACCAGACCAGAGGTGTGAGCAGCACTCTATGTGGGGTCTAACTTGAGCCTTATAAAGCGATAGGCTTTGCCCCGGAGTGAAGTACTGCTTCGCCCTATTCAGTACACCGAGCTATTTACTGGCAAGTTTTATCTCGCTCTCCAGATAACTCCAAAACTCGACTCTGTTCGGAATATCGACGCCAAACTCTCGGAGATATTAAGAGGAATGTTCTGTAATCGAAGTGACACGGCAAATGGAGCTTTCTTAACGGTGAATGCACATTTTTATACAGAGGAAGGTGACAAACGAGTGGACAATGCGCCTGATACTGTCTCCCTTGCACGTCTGTAACATTTTTTTCTTTTTATAGACTAGTGGGTGGACGAGCAAGCGGTCCCATGTGATGGTAATTGTTACCGCCGCCCATGGACACCTGCAACACCAAGGGGTATGCGGGCGCGCCGAACACCTTGCAAAATCCTATTCACAGCTCTCTTGAAGAACCCCATATCGTAGCTTAATGGAAAGACCTCTTGAGGCAGTTCGTTCCACAGCCTACGAGTTGGCAGTATAAAATTATTTTTGGACCGAATAGTGCGCGACACATCCGTATCGAGGAAATGCGGATGGACCGTACTTCTGTGACGGGAGGTGCGGTTGTAGAAACCCGAGGTGGAAATTATATTAAACAATTCTTCAGAGCATTCCCCATTGTACAGGCGGTAGAACACACAGAGAGACGCAACGTCTCTCCGAACGCTGAGGGATTCTAAATCGTCCGTGAGAGTGGGATCGTCGACAATACGAACAGCACGTCGTTTGATGGAGTCAAATGGGTCCAATATGCCAACATCAATCAAAAATGACACATTGCCACATCCGCAGATGCACTGACTGCTTTTTTTTTGGAGATCTAAGACTCATAATTTGAATGAGAAGATTGGGAAGGATGGGGAAAAAGTGTATCCTTATCCTATCCCATATCGCCCTCACTAACTAAAATGAGGAAAACAGGACGGATTAGCATGGATTTGAACACATCGCAATTCATCCCATTGCATGGCTAATGAATTAGAGAAAAGGAACGTGATAATATGGAATTGAATAGGATATGATGAGGTAGACTAGGATAGGAAAGAAAAGTATGTGAAATGGTCTTGGGAGACTATTACTCCCGAAACCTGTTTTCACTATAGTCTTCTGCGATATGGATAAAAAACTGTTAAGTCGCTCTTAGTTTACCGGATTCGAGAGCGTGATATTTGAAAAAACTTAAATATGACACCTACTTTATTATGTTTAGAGATTTTTTGACATTTAAGTGATAAAAAATGTATTATTAATAGGTCTATAAGTTGAAACCCGCTGTTTGCAATGTAGGTGTCGCTGCTATGTGCTGTCATGAAATTGTCATCGGGCAACTATTGCAAGTCAAAGTACGTTTCATTAGCTTCACATTTTAGTTCAGTTTGCGCCATAATTGCCTCAACAACGCTTTTGTTCTGTCCATTGAAAATGTCAAGTTTCGAGCCAAAAAAACACCATATGCGGGAAGTACTTTTGTATTTCTTCAATATCAAGAAAACGGCCAGCGAAAGCCATCGATTGCTTGTGGAGGCTTACGGTGAGCATGCTCTTTCTGAAACAACATGCAGAGACTGGTTCCGTCGCTTCAAGAGTGGTGATTTTGACGTAAACGACAAAGAACGTCCGGGTGCCATGAAAAAATTCGAAGACGTCGAATTGGAAGCATTATTGGAGGAGGACGATGCTCAAAGTCAACAGCAGTTGGCAGAACAATTAAATGTGACACAAGCTGCCATTTCTAATCGTTTGCGAGCCTTGGGAAAAATTCAAAAGGAGTCCAGATGGGTGCCATATGAGCTGAAAGAACGAGACATCGAAAAGCGAAAAACCACTTTTTTTATTAATAAACCAGTTTTTATTAATAAACTTGATAGAACATCAAAAAACTTCGTTATACAGATGTAATAAATTAATGTGCGAGAAATTAGGTGTCTAGCGAGTAGTCTTAACTAACTTTATTAAGATTCGTTCCATCCATACTTTAGTTTGTGTTTATATTATGCGTACCGATTATATTCTTAATTATTAACGTATCTCTGGAAGGTTGAGTTTAAATTAGATCATGGTTAAAGCGTTCGACAATTGAGCGTTCGCACGATTACAAACTTTCGTATTATTATTTTTTATAGTGAAACGAAATGTTTTTTTTATTATAGGGAAGTTGGCGGACGAGCAAGCGGTCCCACGTGATGGTAAGTGTTACCGCCACCCATGTACATCTGCAACACCAGGGGGTATGCGGGTGCGCCGTCGACCTTGCAAAATCCTATTCACAGCTTTCTTCAAGAGCCCCATTTCGTGCTTAACGGAAAGACTTCTCAAGGCAGTTCGTTCCACAGCCTAATTGAGTTATTACGGTTTTAATTTAAAGTTCATTTTCGTTGCTCCAACTGAAAGAATAAGTTTGTTCAACAAACTTTTTATTTGCGGTCGGCGCTACCTAACCGCTTTTTGAATAAGTTGATAATGAGCTGCAAAGAAGTTTGTATTTGTGCTCGATTGGCGGCTGATTTAAAATAGTGTACCCACATTTCATTTTTAGGTGCGAACACAAATATACAAGATGCCACTGAACCTTTCCCGAAGTCCTAAACCATAGTTCCCATTCATGATCCATTCTGATTCATGATTACATGAGTTCATTTACATGAACATTTCATAAATATTTTCTCGCAAATAAATCAGTTATTTATTAGTTCACATACATAAAATTTTTCATATTTTGCTAACAATGATATTTTTACGAAAAAATACGTAACATACATACGTAACTCTTTATTCTAAGTCAATTGACATATTATTATATGTCAATTGACTCAGAATAAAGAGCAGAATTCATGGTTTCAGTTGTAAAGTATCAGCCAATTAAGCGTTCGCGCAAAACTCCATTGCTGCTGATTATCAATTTAATCAATAAACGGTTAGGCAGAGCCAACCGCATATATAACGTAATAGAACAAACCTATTTCAATTAGAGCAACAAAAACAAACTTTAAAATCATCGTAGTAACTCGTTTGCGAACGCAAAACAAGTTTGTGGAGTAGACGCCACAAAAGAAGCTCAGTAGTCGCGGCGCTGTGATCGGTCGACATAATCTTGCCAGCTTATTGGTTTCAATTTACCTTACCAAATCATGTATTTTTATTTACACCTACCAATAAAGATGTGTCAAAATTATAAAGTGAATTATAAACGGACATAATAATATTTATTTTGCAGAATGACCGACCTGTCATATTTAGTTCCCATAAATTCCGCGGGACTTCTTTGGTGGCGCGAACGTGTGAATAGTCTCTAATCGTGCGAACGCTCACTTGGCCAATGCTTTATAATATGATGTGGTATTTTTTTTTGTATGTATGTGACATATTTTCTTTGGAGCATTTAGTGTATGTTTACGAATTCACTTACCTCCGGTGAGCTCATCATGTTTGAACAGGAACACTGAAAAGAGAAGAAATGACTTTAAATGAATGTTTATTACATTTTAATAACTACGTGATTTATATAAATTCTTTTTGTCAGTAGGTTTGCAGTTATTGGTATTTTTCATATATATATCTGTTATTTCCTATCGGAATGTATTAATTGCTATAAGGCTAAAACACACTACGAATAAACATACGCATTTATTTACGCGTAACCACGCAACCGTTCAGCAACCGTACTGCAAATTCTGCAATGCACTCGCCACGTACTTATGTACGAGAATAGTTCTTTCATCTCACGAAGACGGTTTACGCTTAGTAGTGGTTGTGCACATACATGTAGGTACAGTAAACGGACGAAAGTAATACACATCGACTATGATCGGCTAGCTTCGGTTTTGTAGAGCGTCGTCTCTGTCGTGTGCCGATACGTCGCTGACTGACTGATATGTACGAGCACAACCACTACTAAGCGTAACCCGTCTTCGTGACATGAAATAACTATACTTACCCTTATTCTTCACATTTGCCACGTGGATAAAAGGCGCGTTTATCAGTAATACTGCTAAACCCGACAATAAGGTATTGCTGAGCCTACTATTTGACTAATAATATTTATTTATTTATTTTAATAAGTACTTACAAACTAATTTACACACCAAATTGACAGGCAGGTCACGTTATCATAAAAGAAACTATCTTTGGAGCAAGTAGGTGAAACAAACGTTATTTACATAAAATGTAAATGGACTCGCGAAGAAACTCGTAAAACTATAACAATGCTGAGTCTACTATAGAAAAGTTAACGGATACGTTTCAACTCTAGTTTGAGATACGTATGAGAAGATAACCGCAACAAACCGCACATTTATAAGTATAGGAGATCGAAATATTGTTCAGCTGAGAAATGCGCACATTTTGATGAGAAATTTACTTCCGACCGTGGCCGAAAGCTGAAAGACTGTACATAAAATAGAGTGGTTACAACGTAACGTAGTGACCTCTGAAAGCGTTTTGGGTGTATTACTAAGTGTGTTTTACTCAATCATGCTGGAATGATCGCCGTATACGAAGATGGCCGACCGGCATTAATTAATTAGTAATTGGCTATGTAACGCCGGCCGGCTTTAGAATAGCTTCACCCTATCTTTTCCCGTGGGTGCCATAAAAGTAGAATAAGGGATGCCAAAGCATCTAGCACAAGCCAGGGCAGGGCTATGTATATGTGTCCTCAGGAGGAACTGATGAATGATGAACAATTATTACGTTTACCATGTGCCTCGATCGTTATAGTATTATAATAATTAATATCTGCAATTTGGAACTCGTAAATTACAATGACAAATAAGTACTCGCAAAATCTAAATGAGTATTTTTAATAAATGATAATTGTAAACATCCCTTAAAACGTGATATATTTTACAATAAATGCACGTTTTACAATAATGTTTACAGTTACCCTAGTTTATCCCGTATACATATTTAATCTAATAACATAGATAGATAAACGCAAATAGATAAATAGATAAAACATAAATAGATTAAAACGCAGAAAATAATCGACAGTGAAGCGGAGAAACTTAAACTTTTCCGGCATATTCTGTTCAAATGTTAACAGAAATTATAGCCAGTAACAAAGTAACAATAATTAAGTAAGACGTGCAATGATGTTCCGGTTTTCTGTCGTGTGACAGACAAGCACAGCACTATCTGGACAACTATGTGCTTTCACACGGTTTTCACTCAAACATTTTATTTTAATATTTTAAGTGCCTTCAAAATGTCAGTTGATCTTTAATTCAAACTTTTAGGATTACACTAAAAATGTTCCTAAAAATAATTTTATGGCAAACGATATTAGTTATTGGAAAATGTTAATGAATATTGTTTATTAATAAAAACCTAGCTTTTTTATTTTATTCAGTGATTAAAATTGTTCTGTATTTACTCCCTTATTTTCATATAATATTTATTTAATCGTACACACGAACGGTTAAGTACGTGTTCCACATATTGGAATCGTGCCTTATTCCTAAACAGTCTTCGTTACTACCAATAAAATATTTTTCATAGGATTTTTTCAGCAAAAGTGTTTTATGAGTAAAAGATTAGACAGTATGACTTTCTATCTAATAAATCAAAATATGTTGAATATTTATTTAACAATATATGTTTCATATTACGATAATAATAAAATTTCAGACATTAACTCAAAACTAGGGGCCTTGATTAGATAATATCATGACGATCAAGGCTCTCCTCTATAATTAATTTTTCATCATATGTGTAAGTACAATATTTTGTGAAGGGCCAACGGTTTTTATGCTGTAACCGGAATTACTTTCAATGGAAACTATGCCTAATGCCTAATCCCTCCGAAAAAATGATTATTTAGTAGGGAAATTAAAATATTTGTTTCTATAATGTTTATGTTATTGACAAAAAATCAACTGAAAATCAGTAGAAACTTGTAAACCTAATAGAAATTCATCTCTATTAGCAATTCTATACTGCAGTAAGATAATCGTAATAACTAAGTACTTAAAATCCCAACAACCATACCTTAAACTATCACAATAAAAATATCACTATCACTAAAATCACCACGAAAAATAAATATTTAAATAAATGCAGTGCGGCTCGCGGGACGCGTGTGGCAGAAGACGCGTCAACGACGACACAATCGGCCCATGCGCACGTTTTGTTTATATGGAGATGAGCCGGCATGCCTACTGATTATCGGTTAGATAGCAGGCTTTATGCACCAAAGATCCTGGTATTCAATCCCATAATATGTACAATAGTGATTACCTATATGGTATTATCAACTTCATAACGCAATTTTATAACATTGTTATTATTGCTATGGATCTCTCCTGAAACTGAAAGTTTGCTCTTTAAAACACGCACAAAAATATTTATAAAAGCCTTTATAAATATTTTTTTCTAATTCTCTAAGTACAATAAATTTAATAAATTTTATGACATTAAAAAGGATAACTATTGCAAAATAAAAACAAAAATCAATGACTGGCTTCATAGATTTGATTATGACGGCACACAATATTTCTTGGGTATTTCTTAAATAAAAACATATATACATATTAAACAAAATACGTCATTACATTACACACGCTCATACCTGGCAGAGGTTAGGTATTTGTAAATATACAAACACACACACATCCTCTTTCACACTCTCTCTCACACATACATACACACATTTTTATAAAATATGTTTGGCTTGCATATTTATAAAGAAATAAAATAAAACTTGTATTAAAATAGGACATTTATTTTTAGAAGGCACCTTTACTATATTAGTTTGGGAGTCAGGGCTCCATTCAATTTGTATCATGTATGTTTAATACAAATAAAGAATTTGAATTCGAAAAATAATTTAAATTTAATTAAATGTACATATATAGATCTTGTTACATAAACATATCGTAATAATTAAACTTGACTAAAAATAATCATTTTAAAAGACTTAGAGATAACAAAGCCACACATCTCACATGCACAAAACAATATACATGAGGGATATGCATATGCATGAGCAGAGGACAAAAAGAGCTGGTAACAGTTAATAAAGGTCACTATTAGTTATTCTGTGCCTTCGTTACAAAAATACGAAATAGTCTTATTGATTTATTTATCAGCTCTTTTTAACGTCCCTTCTGCAGGGCACAGGCCAACGGCAACCTTATAGGGAAACCACCCCAATGACCTAGCCGCAGTAGGGGGGGGCAGCGAGGCAGCTTCCGCCGGTAAGCGCACAGCCCAGACACAAATGTACAGCTGCTAATGCACAGGCCTCCCCTAGTAGGCCCCTCACTAGGGGCCTTCGGACCATAATCCACCGCGCGGGCCAAGTGGATGCACATGCTCTAAATTTATCTTATAAATTTCTATTTTTCTTTTTGATTTGTACCACGTAATCGTTTTTAAGGAAATTTCGATACTTCCGACAGACAATTTCATATAAAACAAAGCAATTTCGTTTTTATTTTTCTATTGGAATGTGACTTATTGAATGTGATTATTCCGGTTCAATTTAAGAAGGAAGTATGACAAAAGCATAATTTTAAACGACTAACAGTATAATCCAGCGCTAATATACTACGAGTATAACCAGTTTTCGATCGTTTTGTGTACCTCATTCGACATCGCGACGCACGGTACCAAATTGTAGGTATTGTCCAAATTCTTTGAGGTATCGTGACAGTGTAAGAAAGTCGCGTATTGTTTTATTCTCTAATCTAGGCGCCGCGCGCCTCCGTAAGCGAGCGTGCCCGGCATATACATAAATAAATAACACGACACTCAATGGCCCACACTAGGATTCCCTGCGTCGTGGGTCCACAGAATACACCACTAAGACTAGAACAAATATTTATCTTTTAACAAATGAATATCGGACCTGGAATCGAACTCGGCACCTTTTACAGAGCAGGCAGTGTCGCAACGCAACGAACTGGGCTAATTGGTCGTCAAAAACTTAGAGTGATAGAAAAAGAATTCTTTTGGTCTCTATATCATTCATAAAATTTATATTGCAACCACTTTTGTCAAAAGAATATTTTCTTGTTCAGACACGGCTTTGTTACGATTTTATTATACATAGGTATTATAAACCTACTGATTTTAGTTTACCAGATATTTACATTATACCTAATAGAAATGTTAAAAAATATTACATGATATTTATATTGTTTTATCTTGAAAATTAGATGTCAGTGCATGTTTCTATTTAAACAGAATATTCAAATATTAGTAACCCCTAATAAAATTCTACGAAGTACATAACGATTACTTTTTGGCGGGAACTCGAGAATGAAGTTGATTTTTAATTTTTAATTACTAAAAAATTGTGTATTGTGTATTTTGTGTTTTAATAGTGATAGTTTATTAAAGTTCAAAATTATTTTTGTGCATAATGTTTGTGATACTCAATTAAAAGCATTGGACTGGGTTTTTCATATTTTTTTTTTTTTTTTTTTTTTAATTTAATTAAAACGGCCGAAGCCAATTACATCAATTAAATACAACAATAAACAATTACAAATAATGCAGTAAAATAACCAAAACAAATAAAATAAAGAAGAACACATCAAAAGAAAATTAAATTAAATTAAAATAAAAACAACTGAAAAATGAGAGCCACAATCACACATGCTCACAAAAGCTCAGACACTTTGACATGATGTCCAGCCAACCATCCGCAAACAGATCGCTTTCAGGATATGCGGTCAGGAGAGTGTTGAGTGCGCAGAGGGAGCGCGGTATGGGCGAGGTAGCGCGTGCTGATGTGCGACAAGCTGGCACGGCAAACAGCTGGTGCCTTCCATTACGGCGGTAATTGTCAGGAGTAAACAATCGACACAGTTTCTCATGCAAATCTGGCACATCGAATTTTCCCCGGATGATCCCCAACATGACAGTGAGTTGTTGTTTTTTACGCCGCACCTCCAAGGAATTGTAGCCAAGGCAACCCAGGATAAATTTAGTAGGGTACATGTATGGATAATATCCAAATGCACGCTTATATAAGTATCTTAGAAAAGCTTTCTGGACCTTTTCTAAGGGAAGAGTGTATGTAGTTTCGTGCGGATTCCATACACATGCAGCACTTTCTAGTTTGGAGCGCACTAAAGCCCCAAAAATTAACTTACTACATCTAGATTACCGAAGTCCTTAGAATTTCGCAAAATAAAACCCAACCGCCCAAAAGACTCCCTTGCTAGAGAGATTATATGGTCGTGGAATGTCAACTTACGATCGAATAAGACTCCCAGATCTTTGATAATGGTTGCACGTGTTATTCTAGTCCCATTAATATTATAATCATAGTTTATTGGAAACCTCACTCGACCGAAACTCATTGCGAAGCACTTAGTGGCATTGAATTCCATTTTGTTGGCCACACTCCATTGGTGAATCGCATCTATGTCCATCTGGATGGCAATGCAATCCGCTTCTGACCTCACTTCTTTGAAGACCTTCAGATCGTCAGCGTACAGTAGGCATCGTGAATGCTTAAGGACAGAAGGAAGATCATTTACCATCAATAAAAATAGAAGAGGGCCGAGTATTGAGCCCTGACTTACACCGGAACGCGTGTGGTAGGGGGCAGATTCGTATAAACCAAGCCTGACATACTGCTGGCGATCACGTAGATAGTTTGACATTAAACGGAGAAGGGCTGGAGCAAAACCTATTGCAGCGAGCTTTGCCAGCAGTACGTCATTATTGACCCTATCAAACGCCCTCCGGAAATCGAAGTAGAGCACATCAACCTGGAAACCTTCCTCCAGCTTAGAAGAAACAAATTCCACCAGAGTGAGCAAGTTAGTTTCGACAGATCTCTTACTTCTGAAACCATGTTGTTCGTTGCACAGATATTTGTTCACTTGTGCATATACATATTTGTGAATAGTTTTCTCAAACACCTTAGCGGGTGAAGATAGTGTGGCAATGGGCCGGTGTTCATCGACCGCCAATGAATTAGAACTCTTAGAAATCGGAGTAACTCTCGAGATTTTCCATTGAGGTGGGTATTTTCCAGTATTCAAAGCAAGGTTAAAAATGTGACAGAGAGGGCGACACAATTGCCTCTTGACTTGTTTAAGAAGGATGGAAGGCATCCTATCAGGTCCCAGAGAGAAACTGGCTTTTAGTTTATTTAATCCTAACATTACGTCACTATGCGAGAAGCGGGGAATGTTGATATAGTTACTATTGCAACTATTATCGAAGCTGTCTATCATCTCAGCATCAAGTAACGGTACATCTGGTAAGAACGTGCTTGCAAAATAATCCGCAAATGCCTCAGCTGCTTCCGCCCCAGAAAAAGATTTGCCACGATACATAATATTAGGTTTAAAACCTCCCTTAGTCCGTAAGCTGGAAATATGTCGCCAGAACTGGCGAGGATCAGAATGTAAACTATTTTCAATACGCTTTATATATGACCCATAGGCGATAGCAATACGAGGCTTAAGGTTAGCTCTCAGATCAGAAAACTGTTTGTACTTGGTGCTACATTTAGTTCGCTTGAAATGTGCTTCTAAAGAGTTCTCTTCTGTCCTCAGTTAACCTACTGTCATTTTACTGAGCGAAATCTGACTTACTTCGACGCTACAAGCCATTGACAGAATACGTTTTAGACTTTAAAATTGTCTATAGCGAAGAAACCTCATTGGCAGAATGTGGTAATGGCACCATTGCCATATATAAAAAAGTACATAACTCAGCACTGCGGACACACCACAGTGCTGGTTTTCAGTGGAACCATTAGAGACGCACGAACAATGATAAGAAAACAATATACACAAATATTGCACATACATTTATGAGTGGCAGTTGTAATGTGCAGTATATACAAAAGGATATGTTGTAAAAGATAATATAATGGTATTATACAGGTGTCCCTCTATAATACCAGCCTCGAGAGCAACACGAGGCGTTTAATTTTCTATGACGACTGGCTACTGGCGAAGATGCTACTTTATGCCGCCCGTATCGTCCTCCGCTTTCAGTTCCCAGGGGCCTCTTCAAACTTAACCGACTATACTTCCACCGAAAATTATACAGTCTCTCCCTTATTTTTGTTGAGGTATACAACTTTTTTTTAAAATAATAGTACCTAAACAACGCCGCGCTCATTATCCTACAGTAGGATTCCCCGTGTCATTGGCCCAGAAATACGTTCAAGGACGAACACTAACACTCGAACAAACATTTGTCTTTAAACAAATAATTGTCTACCCGGGAATTGAACGTGTGACCACGGGTAAGAAAGGGCACTACCAATTGGACTAGTTGGTAGTCATAGATAGATGACAAAAATAAAGACCCAAATGACTTTTTACACATGTTAATTAATAGTAATGTAATCACCGCATCAGAAACACTGTTCAAAATGTTAATTGTATAATTGATTTAACACATGTGCATTGTTTCAATATCTACGAGTACAAATACATATGTACAAAAGGAAACAAAGAATATGTTAAACAATATTAAATAGATACAGGTGTTAAAGAAAAATCTCTTCTATACATAATCTATCTATATAAAAATGGATGTTGGTATATCCGATGTTAATAGACTTCGACACCGTTTGACCGATCACCATAAAAGTTGGCACATATATGTATTTTTCATGGAGAAGGTTTTCATGCTATT
Organism: Sesia apiformis; assembly: GCA_914767545.1. Classification (NCBI taxonomy): domain Eukaryota; kingdom Metazoa; phylum Arthropoda; class Insecta; order Lepidoptera; family Sesiidae; genus Sesia; species Sesia apiformis. The sequence continues at coordinate 8,338,579 of OU611968.1, forward strand.
GACTTTGTTGTAACTCGCCACTAGATGGAGCTGAAGCACATCAACTTTTATACTGTTCAACCGATCGCCATGAAAATTGGTATACATAGGTATTTTTGCACGGAGAATATTTTCGAGCTATCGACTTTGTTATAACTAGGGCCCGGATTTATATGTAAATACATATTTTTAATTTAAATGGTTTTCGTTCTTAATTTTATTTTCTACATAAATTATGATATTTGGATCGTGAAAATTTAATTTTTATTTTCAATATTTTTCCATATTTTTCCATATTTCAAATATAAGTCCATATTTTACGAAAAAAAATTAAATAATCCATATTTTCATCAATCCACGTTCAGCAGCGCTATGAAATGTGCAAAAACAGGTAAGTATTACGTAAGGATTTGGTCTACATTAAAAGCAATTATTGCTTTTTATCACACCAGATAAACGCACTCGAAAAATTTTCCACTTCACTAAATCATAATTTGAAGATTATCGAAGCAATCGAAAAGAAAGTTTTTAAAGCAGAAGGCCCCGTTGCTGAAGTAGCTAAACAAAAATTAAGCTATGTACTGGAAAAAAATAAAGGATTTCATACGCTAAAAAAAATTAACAGCATGCTGTGCGGAACATTAGATGGCAACCTAGACGTGTCCTATTCACTTGCAGAATTATGCAAATATACGTATGCTCCAATCACATCCTGTGATGTTGAAAGATCATTCAGCCAGTGCAAAGCATTATTTCGTCCAAACAGAAAGAGTTTTAATTTTGAAAATTTAAAGAAACACGTGATTATATACTGCAATTCAAATAATGTTAATGAAACGGAAGCTGAGTAAAATTGTATAATACTTTTTGATTTTTCGCAATAAACAGTGTTTTTTGGAAACTATTGTTATTTTTAACTACATATTTTTCCCATATTTTAGATTTTTCGGTCCATATTATATGTACATATTTTGTAATTTTTAATACATATTTATCCGAGCCCTAGTTATAACAAAGTTCTACATTTCTAATACAACGCTGCAGCACATCAACTTCTACGGCAAGACAACGTCTGCAGGGTTTTGCTAGTAATATATATAAAAGACTGTCAAACATCTGTCTAATTTTGGAATTTACGAGTACAAGATACCGACTTCGCCATTTTCACCATATACTCGTAGGTATAGGATATTTTACTCTAGGTGGTTTTAGGAAATTTATTACAATACTTTGCAAATACAATAGCAAGATTTATTTGGTTTATGATAATCTAGTTGTGAGTCCTGTTGTAATTTAAACATAGTCTTATGTATCTAAAAAAAGATATATCTATTCATACACAGCTTTTAATTTCATAGCGCAGCGATGTAATCTTTATGGAGACAATCTGTTTAACGCTCATGTTCTTTACCATGCCATACCATCAGCCCGTGTTTCTCCACTATTAAATATAGGAGACACCCAAGACCTGCCATAACACAAAATTTTCCTTTACTACAGCAAAATATATAGGAAGCATTCGAACTACGCCCGAGCCCACATTTATAAATCCATGTATAATCCATACATGAAAAATTTATAAATCCACTTTTGGGAAAATTCAATTGTTTCAGCTTTTTACCAAATTTTAAATACATGTTTGCGTAGTACAAAGCCCAGAAATATAATCGTTTCAACCAAAAAACATACCTAGAAATTTAATATCAATTAATTCACGCGGGATGTAAGGTCACGATGGTCAAGCGGGTTGGCGAGTCCACTCTTTTAGAAGTGGTGTAGTTCCTCCTGGCTTGCGGTAGCAGCTTAGTTATCCCTTAGTCGCATTATACGACATCCACGGGAAGAGATGGGATAGTGCTATTTTATAACCGACCGACACCACATGGCACCACATACCTTTAAGGTATGTATATATCCCTCATACATGAGACAATGTATATGAGGAGACACATGTCCAGGTGTAGATACTAAAAGAGCTGGTTGCATTGCATTGCATAACTCATGAACAGAATCACGCAATAGTTGCAGGATTCGGCAATACATAGACCTCCTGTATACGTATACAGCCGATATTCTGGTCCAGTTATATGAACTGTCATAACATAACATAACGTTATGACATAGTGTCATAACGAAGCTATTTGGGATTAGTTGGTGCAATCCTTAATTCGTACAATGACTGCGGTGGTCTTCCGATTCCGGTGAACTTCCGATCTGTGAATATTGACTACCGATATACTTTGTCTGGCCATAAATATAGTTACAATAAAGAAGAAAACATGAAAAATAAATATCTTTTCTCAAATATCTTTTGGTTTGTTTGGCGCTAATCATTATTAAATATTGTACTAATATTAAAATGGAGTGGGATGATAACGAAAACGGTATTGCTGTACACAAATTACACAAAGTAAGCACGGGGCCAAATGCAATTTTTAAAACTCTCCATCCGCTTGGTAATAGCCGAAATGTACCAGGCTATTGTTAAGTTCATTAAAACGTCCTCTGTTTGTGACAGAAAAAGGTCTGGGTATCCATGCACTATTGGTACTAAACAGACGATTAAAGCTGTGAAGGAGAGAATCTGAAGAAATGCCGTCCGGAAGCAAAATATTTTATTCACAGATGTATATACCACCCGGAACCATGTCACATATTTTAAAAGATGATTTAGAACTTGCGGTTTGCAAAAGATGTACTAGTTATTTCTTAACTGATAATTTAAAGAAAAATAGGGTTGACAAATCAAAACAACTGCTTCAGCGGTACGCAAAGGGAGCTCACAGACAAGGACGAGAAATGACTCCTTGTTTAAGGACGAGTAAATGTTCATCATTGAGGAACATTTTAACAAGCAGACTGATTGAGTTTATGCTCATAACTCTAGAGAAGCTACTCAATTGGTCAATAGGGTGCAACGTGGCCATTATCCGGCTTCGGTGATGGTTAGATGGGGTGTTAGCTATCAAAGACTGACTGAACCATATTTTTGTGAAAAAAGTATTAAAATGTCGGCTCAAGATACAATTTTTGTAAAGGTCGTGAAGCCTCTCAACAACACCCTTTTCCATAACCAACAACAGTCGCTTCAGCAAGTCAGGCTTACTCAACACAGGCGTGGCTAGAAAGGAATATTCCCGACTTCATTAGAGCTGAATACTGGCCGTCATCTAGTCCCCATCTTAATCCGCTCGATTATGATTTATGGTCTATTTTAGACAGCATGGCATGCTCTAAACGCCATAATAATATTGAATCCCTAAAACATTCCATAAGGGTGGCAGTTACCAATTTTCCCATGAAAAGCGTACGTGTTTCAATCGAAAACTGACCACACCGTTTGAAAGATCGTATAAAAGCAAATGGTGACCATTTAGAATAAACGTGATAAGTATTTTTAAAATGCTTACCTATTTATTTCCAAAATAACACAAATTTTTCTAATAAAATGATAATGTAAAAAATATCAATGTTTTTGTAATAATATTTATAGCTGGACTGACTATATGTACTCGTACATATGATGTACAAAAACCGCGAGTATCGTTCAACCACGATAACAAATCTTTAGTGTAAAATCTTAGCGTACGTCGAGAATATGTGTAGACGACGTATCAACTTACCACCAGATGGGCTGTCTATTCCTCTGCCACCTTTTTCTATATAAAAAGTGACTGAACTTTAATATTTAAAATTCTTTAGCTCATCTGAGAATTTCGCACCACTCTGTGATGTACTCGTAAGTCCGCGTTTACTTATCCGGTCACTGTCACTGTCAAGGCAACGACGGCTTTGTGCACCACCGATGCTAATGCTGTTTTACGGACATCAAAACACGATAGGTCAAGACATCTGTGGACCGTGACTATTTTGTACCATGACGATGGTTGGTATCTTCAGGGATCAGGAAAACTAAGAGATTTATTATAAATTTATTGGCGCACGCAACTGTTACTCGCGTCCACACGGTTTGGGTTTAATCACTCAGACAATTGACCTTTGACCCCCTTATATTTTTCTTTTATTTAAAATTTCCCGGTGGATGGTGGCTACAAAACAACTGTCGGATTAAACTAAAAATCAGCGCTGTCTGCTATTTTAGGCATAAAGCTTGTGCTGACAAACATGTCCTTTCTGCACACAGGACCACGCAAAAATATATATGGTGTAATGAAATTATCCTGAGTTATTGTAAGGGGTTTTAATGTTCAACCATTTTTTTATTACTCTCCAAGAAAAATAAGGTTATACTGGTGAACAAGGGCGTCGCCAGTCATCGCCAGCCAATGGGCCAGGGGGGGGGGGGGGGGCAAGGTGAGAGAGAGGATGGAAGAAATATGAATTGTAGGTACAAATACATTTTTTTTCGAATCTAGAGGGGGGCAACTGTCAAGGGAGGCCAAACCAGTCGATTGGCAGGGGAGGGCCCTGCCCCCAATAGCGACACCCTTGCTAGTGAATACTGGTACGGTTCCTATCATACGGTTACTGCTATTTAGTATAAGTAATACGACAGTAGTTCATTGCGAACAGTTATAATTATTTTGAATTGTAAAAAATGGTTGAATATCAATGAAATAATGGTGTACATGTATTATATACTATGTTCATAATAGGCCCCTTATAATGGATGCAAGTTAATTTTATTATAACATATTTCTACAAAACTTTATACAATCTCTAAACAATGTACATATATAGGGTTAAATCGATATTTTTAGAATAAATACTGTAATTAATATATGAAAGTTATAAATGCTATAGATTTGCTACACCTTGTTAGATATATGATTGTAACAGTTAATACAACAACACCCATGGATGCAAATAAGTGAATAATAATAATATAAGTATATTCTAGCAGATAAAATTGCACGCGATTTTGAGTTAATAATTACCCCTTACTTAAAAGTTCCTTCCTTTCCTGCTTCCAGCATTCAATACTTTTGTTATTTGCCCATGATTTAAAGTTTTCTTAAGGAAATCAAATCCCTAAACGACAGTTAATTTCTACAAAAAGATATTGAGCTACTTGTTAAATGGTGTGAAGTAAAACAGATAAATCTCAATATCCAGAATTGTGCACATATTATTTTTACCAGAAATATAGATACCTACACTTGAATCTCGTCATCTCATCAATGGTACGACATTACAAAAAGTTAACACTATTAGAGACTTGGGGGTAATTTTTGATAGAAAGCTCACTTTTATCTTGCACCTGCTCTTTACGGTAAAGAAGGGCGCTAATGCGGCTTGGCTTCATACTTAGAAATAGTAGGGTTTCTCTTAAGCCTAAAACTAACATTTTGTTGTATAATTCCTTGTACGGAGCGTGTTGGAGTATTGCAGCGTAGTGTGAAGGCCACCTTTTGCAAATCACTATTTTCAAGCCTGATGGCTTGAAAAAAGTGAACCTAACCTCTCTGAAACCTAACCTCTCAACCTAATCTCTGTGAACCTCTGAAACCTAATGTACAGTACTAGAAAAGCAAAGTCCTTACTGTCTTACTCGGATCGACTACGTTATTTTAATTTTCAGTCTAGAGACAAAGCGACGGGACTATCTAGATTTAACCTTTTTATACAAGTTTTTTTAGAATTATATTGACAGCCCAGATCTTTTATCAAGTTTTCACTTAAATGTACCGTATGGGTAAGGTTGTCACCTTAATTTTTTTGGAGGAAATATAGGATTTTTTCGATAAATTGTTAAAAAATATACTACTTTCAGGAATTTCCAGTAAATAAAAAGTACAAATTATTTATTTATTTTGCCGAACATATTTGGCATTGTTTTTTTGACCTAGCAAACAGTTTTAAAATAATTATGCGAATTTAAACAGTTCAGGTCCATATTAACATAAATTAACAACTCGTGTTTTATTGTAATAATATATAAGTTTCCTTTCTTCTCTCCATTTCAAATTCATCACTGAAAAAAATCTTTTAGTAAAATATTCTTTCAATAAAAGCGGATGATGCGTGAAAGAAACTTTCTCTCCGGAAAAAAGGAAATTAGTTTTAATATATTTGATAAATCTGAATCTGTACTTTAAAGGCTTGTGCACATTTCACCAGCGTAACGCGCACCAGCGTAGCACTGCAAAACTGCGACAACGCACATTACAGACGGGGCGGGCCGCAACTTAATGCAATAATTTAGGTCAATTAGCTGTTGAAATTCAACTCTTAAGGTCGTCGCACAACGAAAAACTCTCGGATTACGTCCGTTAACTGCGCCCGTTCAACTCACATTGAGGCGGGTCGCGTCGCAGCGCATAAAATTGCATTTTGCTTCATAACATCTTCTTTGCACCATTGATAGTCGAACTCCCATTCACTCTTATATTTTTGGAGCCTTCAAATTGGACATTCAATATGGCGTTCACATTTGGGCGCTGTCCGCTGGATGCGTTTAGTTAGATTTGACAATACAAAAATGCACTTTTTGTTATTTTTATTATCAGCATTAGCATGACAGTTATGTAATATAAACTTATTTAATATTTAGCGATAAAAATATATTCTATATTTTTCATTCTATATTTTTTCTCAACAGTATATAGTGCAGTATATACCTATGAAATGGCCGATTTATATGAGAAATTAAAAAAAAATCCGATCTTTACGGATCCACGTATTCGATTTTAATGAACGGACGTCTCGTTATATTCGTCTATATGTCGCGAGTGCTATAGGCGTATTTGATTTCTTGAAAATTCAAAATGGCGGATTTTAAGCGCAATATCGTTTGCTTCAAAGAATTACAGTTATGCAACCCATTGAGTGGGGTATGAAATTAAAGGTCTTTAAAAGGCGATTACTCAAATATATTTTATACTAGTATTTAGCCCGACTGGATTGATACAAAACATGCACTAAAAGACTATATGATTCAGATGGCACTGAAATTTATACTCGTTTATAAGGTCGTATATTAGCCGGCTTAACTGGAACAAATGACGAGAGTAAGCAGTCGGGATCAGATTACAAAACTTAATAAATAAATTTGGGACTGATAAGAAATTGTCAAAATAGAGTAATAAGACAAAATAAACAAACCAGTTAGCGTATGCCGTGCACATGCAAAATTGCTGGCTTTTGGAATTTTAGTTTATTTCAATATATTTTATGTGTACATATAGGAGATGGGCGCAAGCGGGTTGTTGTTTTTTAAATAATTAAAGATTACACTTGTCTCAATATTTAGAAAACAATTCTGACATTGAAGTTCCTTTTGTCAGACAATGTCACATATATATGATTTCTGTGGCAGCTGCAGGTTCAATGATTTTAAAGTGTATAGATCCGTGGTTAGTCCTAAGCTATGCTCTATAATACTATACCATACCATCAAGGTGTGTCTCTCGCAATTTTCTAAAAGATAAACTCGTTCCTAGTCGTCAATGAGGAAAAGTTGTCGTCTATAATGTGTTGTAGTAACACTTTCACTAATGTTTGTTGCGTAGACTTTCCCAATGAATATAAGATAGGTATGGACATACAGTTGCCGTTACTCGAGCGGGTGTTGTATTTGTATGATCCAATGTTGATGTACTTCTCTACCATTGAATCACTTCATTCACTTTTCTCGTCTACCAAGGCTTGGAAACCGTTTTGACCTTATTAGATATATGTATATGAAAGTTTAGTTTTAGTTCCACTCGTATAAAATCAATATTTATCATGAAAATTTTCCTTCTCATTCAGAAATATGTGTAAGACGTAAAGCCTCGTAAAAACATAGACAATGTCAAAATCGTCGCGGAACAAAAATTTTAGTGGAGTGTGAGTCATATAAAATGCGTGACAGCACCCCTTCTTTAAAAACCCAATTAAAACCTTCGTAACACACATTTTTCGAGCCAACAGGCCTCTTCAACTAGTTCAAAACGTGTGCCATTTGATAGAATTATCTCTTTCTCGCTTATGATAAACGTGCCTTGGTTTCAATACTTATTCTCACACTGCTGTGGGTTCTGTGCCGATAGCAAAAATCCTACATATATGATTTATATATCCGTTTTTTTCTAGTGTCATTTTTACTTTCAATGTGCTATATCAACGTATCTTTTTAATCACGAGACTAATCTATGGACCTACTATAGATACGATCACTTGATTAGTTCTTTTTCGCTTCAACTCATCAGTTAATTTCTTTAGATTGATTACTATCAAGCGTCATAAATATAATGTATTATGATATGAATATCATAATATTTATGTCATAATATGCTATCAATATACTTGTATATACTAGACATATAGCAGTATATATTATGTTCTTAAAGTGCAGTATTTATCTATTTAACTGATTTTGATACAGACGGTTGATAACAAGATTTAATGGAACACTCATTAGTATAAGGAAGAATAGAGGACAACCTATCGCGTGGTCGGTCTATTATACGCTCTATGGACGGAATTTATAATTTCAGCTACGCAATGTTCCTTAAGGATACACAAGGAGAGTTTCTAGAACGCGTGTAGGAGATAAATCGGTTAGGAATGTGCTTGCCTAGTATAAACAACTGGTATCATCGTGTGATCACTGTTTTCATCGAGTTTTTGTGTTAATATGAACAGTTGCAGGCATGAACCGTATGAAGTTTGGTATTGTATTCGAGAATCGTATACAATATCCCGAACCGTTCGAGGAACTCTCCTTGTGTAAATGAGCCTTTAGCCTAGTGGTCTGACAGTGCTCCCCACAAAGACCGGAGGGGAAGAATGATATTTTTATTAAGAAACATTAAGAATCATTATGCACACAACATGAAACAAATTAAAACGAAGATGCAAGCTTATCTCCTGCGGAGGTTTCTTCCAGCAGACCTGGGAAAGTGAAATATTCTCAAAATTATTCTTTTATTTCTTATTATTTTTAAAGTTTTTCTTAAAATACTCGACTGATTTTGAAAAAATGAAATAACCTACTGAAATATGAGACATGAGAACAGTTAAACCATAATGTACCAAGTAGACCCCGAGATTAATTTGAACAAACAGACAAAGAGTCACAAAAAAACTTAATTTCATACACTTATATAATGAAGAGACTTTTTTGTCTGTCCAAATAACCAATGCGAACAAAATCCATACATAAATAAAATCAACACTTCGAATACTACTGCCACGAATTCCATTAAAACTGGTTGTATTTATAAGAAATTTTTTGGCCTTTGCCTTGAACTTGACATTATAGGTCGATTCGAACAATTACGTTTTCATACAGTTCGCAAACAGCTTACCTGAGGAGATTAAGGCTGCTGGCGGAGTGGGCGCGCAGCGGGATAACGAAACCCGCTTCGTGTTTTTCAAACACATACATATTATATTTAGATCTGGTCGGTATGAATGCGTGGCGGGGATGGTTTTGAGCAAGAGCGGACAATTTAAGTCAGTTTGCGATTTCCACTAGAAGTTAGTACATATTTGAAGTCCCTTGGCATATTAGGAGAATAAAGATACGGAGGGGGAGGGTGCACGCGCTGGGCCGCATCCAACGGCCGCTGGGTGCACTCGACTGACCTCGTTACTCCTCTCTCACAGAAGACTACCTTGAAATATACTGCATGTTCCACATTATCATACTCTCCGATGTACGTATGTAAGGGGAGAGTGACGATGGGACACAGGCAAAGAGAATACTTGTAGGGAGGCAGAGCAGATACTCGTACGCGCCGCAACATACGAGTAGCCCTCAGCAGGCGAATGGCGCGTACCTCCCGACGATTCGGTCCGTATAACCAAAAGGTTGGTAAGACCATGGGAAGGAAGTGGGTCTCCAATGTACGTACGTGTTTCGGTAGTGAGTAAGATATGCCGGAGCCCATTCCCGTCCCATCCTATCCCTTCCCATTTTACCACCCTTTCTCCAAATCTATTCCTACATCAACAAAGGTTGTCAGCTCATCCGGGGGTGTGCCAACGTTTGTCATTCTGGACTGATGTTAATATGCACCGCGGGTGTCCATGGTGACAGTATCCACTTAGCACCAGATGGACTGTATGCTCATTTGTCACCTTCATTCTATAAAAAAGTAAAACGTAAACTTTTTTCATGTAAAACTTCTTATCAATCAAATTTTAAGTCAGAAATTTCCTATAAAAATCAGAGACTTCCAGAATGAGAATGGCTTTACCTTTAAAAATAAAATTCCTGGAAAGCTTCACGTCCCGCGCCCACTCCGACCGCAGCCTTCGATTTAAATTGTGCTTTAAATTAATAAATACGATTGTACTATAACATTGTATCTGCTGTTGACGTCACATTGTTACTTACTGAATAAGTTGATAATGAGCTGCAAAGTGGTTTCTAACTTGTTTAAAAGCCTGGATTGTCAATAAGAATTGAAAGCCTGAAGAGGAATTGGTAGTAATTTATGCTTGCGAGTTTATTGAAGTCTTTACGGAGACCATTCCGCTCGCGGTAGAAGGCGGACTTTAATATTAATTTAATTAGTATTAATATCAATGAATAGATATTCATACCAATGTATTTTTCTTTTAACCTTCTAACTAGGCTATTAACTTTAAACATATTTATGTTTGAGGTCCATCTCAATCATTTTCTTAAAATTCGTCAAACAACTAAAAAAAACTTTTTAACGATGGTATCTACATACGATAACATTAATAGTCACGCGTCCATGACAAGCGATTTTTAAACCCAGTACGAATTCGTGTCTGGATTGCACAATTCAAATCGGACCGGAACACATTTGTAATGGTTTGGTAATGTCTGTCTGTTCACATTAAAATTGTGACTGTGACATTTTTCCGGAATCTATGACAATATGGGCTAAAATTCTTATCACAGAAGACTATCATGCCACATATTTCCCGATTTATCCTATTCCTCCAATATACGTACGTGTTTCGATGGTGTAAGTCAGATAATATATGTGTAAGTCAGGTGTAAGTCGGATAGAGCTCGTTCTGATCTTATTCTCTCCTATCACTTTCCATTTTCCCAACCTTTCCTTCAAATCAAATCTGCAAAGGTAAACAACGCATTCGAGAACGCGCCAACGTTTATTATTCTGGACTGATGTTGGCACGTATCGCGGATTTTATGGGCGATAATATCCACTTACCACCATGTGACTCGTAATACATGTGGAAACACCAATCAATCTTAATGCGTCTCCGACACACACAAGTCCGTTTCTCCAAAATAAGTATTGGGGGGGGGGGGGGGGGGCTTAAACTTGCCTGACGGTAACACGTTGCGTTAGCAGTGGTGGGAATACCACCACACTCCAGTAACCAGAACACGACTAGAAGGCATTGTATTGAAATAATATTATTTAATTAGGTGTGCAAAACCTTGACCGATTCACGGTACTTGTTTGCACAATAAACACGTTCGATACAATTTTTCAGTATTGAATTTATAAATATTGACTCCTAACTAATGTTTTATAATATGTGGTACCAGTACATGTGGTCGTCTGTTGTCATAGTAACGGATCCATAAACAAAACATAGTCGGTTTATAAATAGTAAACATTAAGTTTTCATATAAATATATTATAACTGGATCTAGGTTACTGATTAACCAGTAATTCTTAATTTATAATTTACTAGCCGTGTGCCGATGAGCCGATGATTTATTAGCCGATGAGCAGGAACTTTTGCAAGCTTAGGGGATGAATTTTTAAAAATCCTTTCTTAGTGCTCACCTAAGTTATACAAGGCACTCCTGTGCAAAAATTTCATGCTTCTAGACCCACCGGTTTAGGCTGTGCGTTGTCTGTCGGTCAGTCAGTGTTGGATTTTTATTAAAAGTTTGTTTAGCGAGTGTCCGAGTTATGACGTTTTAGAAAATAGTTTAATTAAGAGACACAATTGAAATATATAATTAAGAGACACTATTGAAATATATAATTAAGAGACACTATTGAAATATATAATTAAGAGACACTATTGAAATATATAATTAAGAGACACTATTGAAATATATAATTAAGAGACACAATTGAAATATATAATTAAGAGACACTATTGAAATATATAATTAAGAGACACTATTGAAATATATAATTAAGAGACACTATTGAAATATATAAATAGTTAATAATACATAATAAATTAATGATAAGTAATCCATGATTTATGTTTATTTCTTGTTCTTTGTACATAAAATTTGAACGCCCGCAAGAGCGGAACAGCTGCGCAATAATTTGAATGTCATCTGTAGTTATCTGTTTTAATCAAATAAATGTAATCAAAATTAAATTAAATTATGAATGACTTATAAATATCGATTAAAGATGGTAAAGTGGTATATATGATTAATGTACGTGTACATTGTTTTGACCATTTTTTTACCACCGACTTTATAAGAGCATCACCGCTTCTCTTCTCGTGGGTATCGACTAACAAAACCGGGGTATCACAAGCGTTGAGGAACTACACCAGCTCTAAAGAAGTGGACTCGCCAACCCACTTGGCCATCGCAGCGTGCCGCTTTGATGCCATACACGCCTCATCATGCACAAGACAATGTCTTTGTCTTTGTCCAGCAGTGGACGATAAAAGGGTTGGTTACAATTTGTTGTTTCTTTTTTATACAAATTCGAGAAAACACTTTTAGAGATTCTTAAAACTCCGATTGTCCTCAAAATAAAAATACTTAAAAAATACCCATAGCTACTTATAAATATAAGTTATAAATATATATTTCGCGTGAATATCCGCACTACATACCAGTTACATTACAATATCTGTCATCTTTGATGAAAATCTCTCTGTACACATAGACTTATATATTTTTTTGTATAGAATAGATGGCAGACGAGCGGGCGGACCACATGGTGGTAAGTGGTCACCGCCGCCCATGGTCACCTGCAACATCAGGGAGGTTGCGGGTGCGCGCTGCCGACCTTGCAGAATCCTGTTCACAGCTCTCTTGAAGAGCCCCATATCGTAGCGTAATGGAAATACCTCAGCTGGCAGTTCATTCCACAACTTTCGGGGACGCGGTATAAAGTGTCTTTTTGACCGTACTGTATACAGTGACTCTGTATCAAGGAAGTGCGGATGAACCCCACCACAATGACGAGCGGTGCGATGGTAAAAACCCGAAGTTAGCATCCAATTGAACAGCTCTTCAAGGACATTCCCCATTATCTAACTAAGCGGTAGAAATCGCAGAGACACTCAACATCGCTTCGGATGCTGAACGATTCTAGGCCACCTGTGAGAGTGGGATCGTCGACAATTCGGACAGCACGTCGTTGGACGGAATCAAAAGAGTCCAGCGGATACTTTGGTGCACCGGCCCAGAGGTGTGAACAATACTCCACGTGGGGTCCACACATAGCGACAAGCGTTGCCCCTGATTGAAATACTGCTTTGTTCTATTCAGTACACCGAGATTTTTACTAGCAAGTTTTGTCTTGCACGCCAGATGACTCCGAAACTCGACTTTTAACGAAATATCGACGCCACGGATCCCAAAACTCTCAAAGATCTTGAGAGAATCGTGAAAGTTCTAACATCGAGGTGCCACTACAAATGGAGCTTTTTTAGCTTATATACCTAGTCTTGCCATAAATACTGAAACAAAGAAAAAAAACATTTTCTATTGCAAATAACATTTATTACTTTTATAGTGTGTTAGTTTAATACATAAATATAAAACAATTTAAAATATAAAAAGCTTATTCGAAGTAGTCTCCATTGGCTTCAATACAGTTGTTTTCTCAGTCGATAGAGCCAGGGTAATGAAACTACTATTTACCCGGAAACGCGAAGCACTTTATTAAAATATTCTTAAACTATATATATTTTACAAAACCAAACGTTAGCATGTTTAAAAATGGGGCAGCGCCATCTAGTTTTACTTTATAAAACTATTCTAACAGTTGTACCCAAATATAATGATTTTCAATTATACATACCGCCCGCCAAGGACTAACTAGTCCTTCAAACCACACATTTATTTAAATTATTTTAGACATACTATCATGAAGAATGAAAAAAAACTTAAAGTAACAATAGTTTTATATGAAACACTAGTCGTTAATACTTATTGCTACAATGTATTGCATATGTGGACTGTAGGTAAAATTAAAGAAAATCATGCAATACACCTCCTAAGATAAAAATTATTCAGATGAAAAAAAACACTGTTAAATATTTTTCTAAGCAATTAATGAATTAACATTCTTTACCACTAGTTTTACAAGTTTAAATAACATAAGAAACAAAGAAAATCCTTATTAATAACATCAATCAGCTTAATAATTAACTTTAATACTGAACAACAACTCTTAGATTTACGTTAATATAACCCCCAATAACCTTAAACCTATTTAAAATAACAATTTAGGTTTCATTCACATCAATAGGCAAGAGACATAGCTTAGAAGTTGGACGTTGAATCGTTGAATTTTTATAGCGAAGTGTAACTACACGAGTGACTTTATCGCTACCCGGATGAACATCTACCACTATACCGTAAAGCCACTTAGCTGGAGGTAAATTCTCATCCTTGACTAAAACCATGTCACCCTTTTTTAATTCTGGTGTTTTAGTCTTCCATTTATATCTTTGAAAAAACTGAGTTAAATACTCTTGCGACCATCGCTTCCAAAAAATCTGAACCATGCGCTGTGTTAGTTGCCAACGTCTCAAATTACTTACTAAATTATGTTCTAAATTATGATCAGGTGCTAATACCAAGGGTTCGCTCACTAAGAAGTGGCCTGGCGTTAAAGGGACACAATCGTCAGGGTCAGAACTACCATTTGACAGTGGCCTCGAATTGAGACATGCCTCAATTTGAGCCAGTACCGTGGACAGTTCTTCATATGTAAGAGTAGAGTCACCTATTACTCTACGCATATGATGCTTTATACTTTTTATTCCTGCCTCCCATAATCCACCAAAGTTTGGAGCATGTGGAGCAATAAAATGCCATTCGGTGTTGTTAGTAGCTAGCGCCGACGCAATATCAGAGGCAAGAGTAGATTTTTCATTTGCAAATAGTTTTTTCAGTTCTCGCGAAGCCCCTACAAAATTTGTTCCGTTGTCACTCCATAAATGATTACATCGACCCCTGCGTGCTACAAAACGTTTAAATGCAGCTAAGAAGCCTTCCGTAGTTAGATTTGAATCAGCCTCGATATGAACGGCTCGGGTGGCCATACAAATGAAAAGGCAAATATAGCCTTTGTAAGACCTTTGGCCTCTACCTTTGGAAACACGTATGTTTATAGGGCCTGCATAATCAACGCCTGCATTTGAAAACGGTTTGCTAGGAGTGACACGACATGAAGGCAATTGACCCATCAAAGGAGTCTGAAAAGTAGCAGCATGTCGAATGCATGGGACACAATGGTGAATGTGACCTTTGACTATATTTTTTAATTTGGTCACCCAATAGCTACTTCTTACATAAGTACAAGTTAATTGTTGACCACCATGCATTGTTTTATTATGGGCATCAGCTACTATAAGCTTTGCCAAATGAGATGCGCCATCTATTATAATGGGATGCTTACTTGAATCTGATAAGTTCGACTTCTCCATACGACCCCCGACTCTCATTATTCCAAAATTGTCCAGGCATGGATTGAGCATCGACAGTCTGCTCTTTTTACTTATATTTTTAGTTCTAGTAAGACTTGCCATTTCTACTGCGAATACATCAGATTGGTGATGTCGAATGCAACAGTCAAGAGCATCCTGGATCTCTTTCGCTGTCAGGTAAGGCGAATTCTTTACTCTCATTTTGGGAGATTTGAGCCGCAGAAATCTTCGACAGAACGCGATTACGCGTATATATTTTGTTAAGGATGAAAATCGAGTCGACAAGTCCGTACTTGAGTCCGTCATCGCAGCTGCATGTACTTTAGTAGCCCTTACTTCTAGTTCAGTTCTAGTGTATATGGAAGCAGGTTTTTCATATTTAATGACATTTTTAATCAACCAGCTTGGACCGCACTTCCACAACTGATTATCCAACAATGCAGCTGGTTTGATACCCCTCGATGCATAGTCAGCGGGATTATCTTTGGTACTTACATACGACCATTGTGACGAATCTAGATGCATAAGAATTTCCGAAGTCCGATTAGCCACAAAGGTCTTCCATCGACTGGGATGATCGCTTAGCCAAGCCAAAACAATTGTCGAATCCGTCCAAGCATGTAATCTAGATTTATGAATGTTTAAGGCCTTTGCCACTTCAACCAGCAGCTTTGTGACTAGAACAGCTCCACACAATTCAAGTCTTGGTATCGAGATTTGTTTAATAGGAGCGACCTTAGTTTTTGCTGTGACGAGACGGGATTCAACTCGGCCGTCTAACTTAATACATCTGATATACACTACTGCGGCGTAAGCTACACTAGAAGCGTCGCTAAAGCCATGCAGCTCCACAATAGTGTCATTCTCCGACGTCTGAACCCATCTAGGTAAATGAAAATTTACCAACTTATTTAATTCATCTCGATAGAGTTCCCATTCATTCAAGAGGGCAATTGGTAATCGATCGTCCCAATCAAATCCCGTTAACCACATTTTTTGGATAAATATCTTCGCGGTAACAATACATGGAGCAAGCCACCCAAGAGGATCATATAAACGACTGATTTTCGATATAATTTCTCGTTTAGTTTCAGGTGCAATTTCAGAAGATAACGTAACTGTGTATTCAAATTCATCTGTAAAACGATTCCAAGTCAGACCCAAAATTTTTACAGTATTATCTTCTCTGATCTCCATATCCTTTCCGTTATCTTCTTGCCACAACTTTCTATTACTAGACCATTTCTGTAAATGAAATCCTCCCTTCTTCATTAATTCATTCATTTCTTTATATACTTTAATCGCTTCTATTTCAGTTTGACAACCTGTTATGAGGTCATCCATGTAGAAGTCCGTTCTGACTCTATCCGAAGCTAAGGGAAAATTATGACCTTCATCAATGCTAAGTTGATGCATAGCCTTTACAGCTAAGTATGGTGCGCAAGATGTACCAAAGGTTACCCTCAATAATCTGTAATCCTTGATATCTGAGTCAGTCTCTTCACGCCAAACTATTCTCTGATAGTCAACATGCTTTCCAGCTATCCTTACTTGTCTGTACATTTTTATGATATCAGCAGTAAGACAGATAGGATGCATTCGCCATCGCATTATGATATGTCGCAGTTCCGGCTGCAAAGTTGGCCCGATCATCAAAGTGTCATTTAAAGACACACCATTAGCGCTTCGATCTGAAGCGTTAAACACAACTCTTGTTTTAGTCGTACTTTTATCCGGTCTCAAAACTGCATGATGCGGTAACCATACCTTTTCCCCTGTTTCTTCTACATTTTCTTTTATTTCTTCCATATGACCTAGAGTAAAGTATTCCTTTAATACTTCTGCATAATCCTTTTTTCCTTCTAAATTTTTTGACAATCTCCTTTCCAGACTAAACAATCTCTTTACTGCGATTGTTCTTGTATCTCCATAACTATTTTTTGAATTCATCTTGGGTCGGAAAGGCAATTCGACTACATAGCGACCATCTTCGTCTCTACTTTTAGTAGCGGCAAAATGGTTTTCGCATTCTTGCTCCTCAGGAGTCAAGACTTTTCCGCGTTCCAAGTTAGGTTCGGATTCTATCTCCCAAAAACGTTTAAAGAGATCGTGATCGTCGAGTTGAATATGCATATTTACAATAACATTATGACATTTGGGTTCAATAATGTTGCCATCATTTACTAATCCTGACAATACCCATCCGAGGTAAGTATCCTGCGCAATCATAGAACCAGTAGGGTGTTTCAGTACTCCCTTTTTCAGGATCTTACAATATACCTCGGCCCCTAATAAAATATCGATCCTATTGGGTGAATTGTATTGAGGATCTGCCAACCTAATCCGACCTATGTCTTCCCAGTTAGGTAAGTGAAATTTTCTCTCCGGCAACACTGAAGTTACCTTCCGTAATACATGAGCCTTTACCTCTAATCTTAATGTGGGGTCATGAAGGGACTGAATGTTTACCATAACCACATATTTTGAGGTTAAGTCACTTTGACCGCCACCTAAACCTGAAATGCAAGTCTTTGATGCTGTTTTATTTAAACATAAGTATTGAACAGCTGCTTCCGAAATAAAAGACGCTTGCGATCCCTGGTCTAACAACGCTCTCAATATCTGAGACGACCCGTTGCTGGACTCAACCTTTATCAAAGCTGTTGCTAATAAGGTTTGGCTCTGTATTCGCTCGGTCACAAAATTACTAACAATATTATTGTTAGTGGCTTCATTCGTCTTTAAAGACGATTCCGGGTTTGGCTCTTCTGAGTCATCAGTCTTCGAAGTTGCGACTGTAAGCGAACTGGCTCTACCGTGAAGAAGCGTGTGATGCTTCCTTTTGCATATACGACACGTTATTGGTACACGACACATCTTACCTGTATGATTGGTTCCCAAACAATTAAAGCAAAGACCTAATGTCTTAACTATAGACTGACGGCTACCAAGATCCTGCTTGGCAAACTTACTACAGGAAAACAGTTTATGATTTTCAGCGCAATGAGGACAAATTGGTTTGGAAGTGATGTGCAACGATTTAGGCTGACAAGTAGTTTGTTTTACTGGCTTAAATTTATTTTTTGAAGACTCTACGAATTCTAAAGCACGGAAACGTTCTTCTAAAAATTGCTTAAAATTATTAAATTTAGGTAACTCTACTGATAAGCTGTTAACGTACAATTCCCATTGCTTTCTCGTTTCATCGTCCAATTTCATACTAACAATATAAATGATAATAACGTCCCAAGCCTCTACCTGAATACCTAAATTAGACAATTCATGCATACAATCCGTTGTGGTATCAAGTAAATCCTTGAGAGCATTAGGCGATTCAAAAGACATAGTACGTTGAGCAAACAAACGCTTTAAAATACAATTTGACATAAACCGCTTATTACTATATCTATTTTTTAATAGTTCCCAACATTTCTGGTAATTGTCACGTGTAACTGGAATGTGCTTTATTAATTGTTCTGCTTCTCCTTTTACTTGAGTTTTTAAGTAGTGTAACCTCTGAACGTCATCTAAAGCAGCATTGTTACGTACTAACGACGTAAAGAGATCCTTAAATGAAGTCCATTCTGCATAGCTACCCCCAAACACTGGAATAGATATTTTCGGTAATCGGACGATCGAGTCTTTATTTCCGTGAGATGTAGACGGTTCCCGACTTATAGACGACGATTTCTCTATAGAATTTAACACTGTCTTAAGCTCGCTCTTGTAAGTTAAGTAAATTTCGTAACCTGTATTAAATATATCATTCTTGACATAATAACTTTCGTCCAATTTCTCCTTTTTGTATGCACATATAATCTCTTCATGCTTCTGATTGAATTTAAGCATTGTTTCTTCCAAGCCTTCCAATCTCGCAGTGATGTATGTTTCAGTTATTCTATCTTTAGGTGATTTTTTAAAATTGTTTCTTCCTCTTTCCATTTGGTTGATAAAATCGTCCATTAGTCTAAAGTCGGCTTCCATTTTCGTTTGACTTTATATGTCTTAAAATTTTACAAGTCCAACTTCAATAACTTTAAGTAAAAATTTCCTAAGTCTGAATTAAGCCGAAATATTCTAAGTGTTTTGGACTTAGCACGGTCAAAATAAAATCGGGCATAGATTCCTCGTCTTGTCGTTTTTTCACGAATTATTCTAAGTCCTAGGACTTTAAAATTTTACAAGTCCACTTTCAATAATATATTTTCAAAGTTATTTTATCACTGTTATTAAGGTTCAAATTATAGCGTACTCACAGTTTGTTGCACTTTACCAATTCACCAGATTGTAAATTTGCCTCCTCCAGTTGGTTCCACTGCCTCACACTTCACAGTCTTCTTAATTTGTTTGCTTAGCACAATGTCGGCTACCTTTTTATTCGTTAACTAACACTGAACTACTTTTTACTCAATTTACTAATTTAGAAGTTAGGTGTACCAATATACTTTCTCAAAAAGCGTTCCGACTCGTAAGGACCTTGTTTTCTCAGTCGATAGAGCCAGGGTAATGAAACTACTATTTACCCGGAAACGCGAAGCACTTTATTAAAATATTCTTAAACTATATATATTTTACAAAACCAAACGTTAGCATGTTTAAAAATGGGGCAGCGCCATCTAGTTTTACTTTATAAAACTATTCTAACAGTTGTACCCAAATATAATGATTTTCAATTATACAACAGTCCTTTAAACGTTGAGGCCAGTTATCAATAGAAGCACGCACTCTTTCCATGGGAAAATTCTTCACTGCCAATCGTACGGATTTTTTTTGAGGGACTCCAAATTATCATGGCGTTTAGAGCAAGCCGTACTCTCTAAAACTGACCATAAATCATAATCCAGCGGATTAAGATCGGGACTAGACGACGGCCAGTCTTCAGCTCTGATGAAGTCCGAAACGTTCGTTTCCAACCAAGACTGCGTAGACCGAGCTTTATGACCCGGCGCCGAGTCTTGCTGGAAGGACCATTCTTGGTTATTGAACATGGTGTTGTTAAGGGGCTTCACTACCTTCTCAAGAATGGTATCTTGATACACTTGTGCCGATGTTTTGATACCTTTTTCACAAAAGTATGGCTCAGTCACTCATTCATAGCTTTCCCCACCAAACCATCACTGAAGTCGGGTAGTGCCCACGTTGCACTCTGTCGACTAATTGGGAAGCTTCCTTAGAGCTTTGAGCATAAATACGGTCATTTTGTTTGTTAAAATGTTGCTCAATTGTAAAAATTTTCTCATCCGTAAACAAAATTTTTCTGTGACCTCCCTTTGCGTACCGCTTCAGTAGTTGTTTCGATTTTACCACCCTATTCTTTTTTAAATTATCAGTTAAGAAATGACCAGTACGTCTCTTATAGGCTGCAAGTCCTAAGTCACCTTTTAAAATACGCGACATGGTTCTAGGTGCTATCTTCATCTCCCGAGATAAAATCTTTTGCTTTCGGACAGGATTTCTTCGAATTCTTTCCCTTACTGCTTTGACCACCTTTTTCGTACGAACACTACGTGGACGGCCACATCTTTTTCTGTCACAAACAAAGGAGGTCTCATTGTACCTATTAATAGCCCGGTACACAAACATTTTACTAATACCAAGCGTATGGAGAGTTTTAAAAATTGCATTTGGCTCCATACCTACTTTGTGTAATGCAATCACAGCGATTCGGTTCTCTTTATCACCCCACTCCATTTTAATATCGCAAAATATTGTACAATGTATTGGCGCCAAAATGAGAAAACTCAATGAACAATCATATAAAAATGACAGATTCCAAATTCAAATGTAATATTTAGTTTATTTTTAATTGTAACAGTATTTATGGCCAGACTAGGTATATATTTTACTACTGTAGATATCATCTTTTGCCTTTGCTGTTGCCTATAAATTTCTTGTGGTATAAAAGGTTGTGGTATAAATTTGTAATTTATAGTAGGTCTTAAATAAGTTTTTTTTGTGTAATCTAAAGTTTTGATGTTCATAGTGAATTGGTTTTCATCATCGACATATTTCATATCGCATAATTATTATACAATTCTGACGTGGACACCATAAACCGATATGGATAACCAATTGTTCGTTTGGGCTACAAGAAGCGGCATTATAACGCAATTGTTATCATAATATAGGCAGTCAATCAACGCTGATGATTTTAATACATATTATTGCAATAACGATAATATATATAATTTATAGAAACCAAACCAAATTATTGCTAAAATACCAAATTCAAATCTTGTAAAATTAAAGGAAGTTTTATGCGATTGTACACATATCTTAATATTTTATCTAACATTTCCCTAGATGAATATCTTGGAAATTATAAAATATTATAAAAAATAAATTATGATTAATTTATTTTTGGAAATCAATCTTCCTTATTGCATGAAGATATAAATGATTAAATTCATTACTACGTAAAAATTCGACAACTTCAACTTAGCTTGTGATTATCGTACGAGTATGTAGGTAACATACTAAAATCA
Organism: Sesia apiformis; assembly: GCA_914767545.1. NCBI lineage: Eukaryota > Metazoa > Arthropoda > Insecta > Lepidoptera > Sesiidae > Sesia > Sesia apiformis. The sequence goes on from OU611968.1 coordinate 8,360,589, forward strand.
CAATATCTTACAACAAGATATACGATTCTAGACCACTTTAAAACTTTAGGTATTAAATCAAATAGATGTCTACTTTATAATTTACTACCACATAATAATATTTTTTATAGAAAAAACGTGGCAAAACAGCGGACCGTTCACCTGACGGCAAGTGGATATGTATTGCCACCTGTGGACATCTGCGATACGTGCCAACATCAGCCCGGAATGATAAACATTGGCAAGCCCATGATTGTGCTGCCACCTTCGGGCATTTAGGAATGAATTGGAAAAAGGGTTGGAAAATGGGAAGGGATAGAATAACATTGGAGAGGATTCTCCATAAGAGAGGTCGTTTATTCCAAAAAGCAGTTTTACAACAAGTTAATCCAAACATTCCTTTGTATTACCCTCGTATATTGATTATGTACATTTTAAGATCGTTGATATTCTGTTTTGGTCCACAAAATCGCAAATGGATTCGTACAAACACTAGCATAAACTTCCAAATTCATACAAATCTTCACTTTATTAAAACGTGAGAGAGTCAAAAGTTGATCAATTCGGTATGAGACCGAGGTCAATATCCTGTCGCATCGTAAATATTTTGAAGAAAGCTTGGACTCTCTCCTGCGACCCAAAAATACAAACCTTATTTTCTTCAGTAAAAGTACTGTACAGTGACAGCTTAATAATTATGGTAGTTTGGTAAATATCTGTCTTTTAGGGTTTTAAGTTTAAACATAAGCACGACAATATTTTTTTTACTATATTACTACATCAACAACTAAAATCATCACGAGGACCAATAATTTAAACATTCTTTTACTTACAGAAGAAGTAATTCAAGTTGTCAGGATTTTCTCCAGGGTGAGGCAAAAGCTTACAATTTTAGCCAGGGTTTTAAAGTATATTACTCATTGAACCCTATGCCAAGACACCGTGGCTACGCCCATGGTACGAGAAGTTCTATGGCTAAAAGGGAGGTAAAAATTATTGAACGTTTCAATTCTTATACCTAAGTTACGGCAGAATGATATGTTATTAATACATTCTAAAAGGACGTTACGATGATACCAACCCACCTCCACATGTGTTAAATGACGTCATAGTGACTAACCAGAAATTTATAATGCCTTCATAGTACCTACTCTAAAATAATACACACACTTAGTTGTTAGTTACATAGATCCTTGGGCTTGTAGTTTGCTCAAACTTAAAGTTCTGTAAAATAATTAGATAAAAGTTTTTAAAATTTCATTATAATTCTACGTTTTGATTTATAAAATAATTGTGGTTATTCACCTCGAATTTTATCACAAATAATAACCATCAATAACCAAAATCTGCTTTTTGAGTCCATCATTATACATATGAAAATGAAAAACATTCACATTTTATATGTAAAATTCCCATACTTTGGTTTTTAACTTGCACTGGAATCGCATAGTAGATTATATTTTCATATCTTTTTTCTTTAATTTTACCGTCTAATCATATATTTAGATTCCAAATCCATTAGTTTCCATTTCAGTAGGGGGAGAGAACGCCCACAGCCGCTAGCCGCACCCGACTGACTAGCCACGTTACCCCTTTCCCACAGAAGACTACCTTCATATGTAGGTACTAAATTTCCTACTTTTTCGTATTTACCCAATGTACGAGTACGTACGTACGTGTTTCGGTAGTGAGTGACATATGCTAGAGCCCATTCCCATCCCATCCTGTCCCTCCCCATTTTCTCAACCCTTTCCCCCAATCCATTCCTTAATCTGCAGACGACAGTATCCACTTACCATCAGGCGTACTTACTGTATGCTCATCGGTCGCCGTTTAACTATAAAAAAAATGTTTCACCAAATGGCTAGTAACTTATTTAGAAACTTATTTGTTTAGAATCGTGCTATCAAACGCAACTTCTTGGCATAACCGTAACCAGAACTTTTATCGTTCACTGCCGGACATGGATCTCCTCGTATACTTGTGCGTGTGTGATGTATGGCCTCAAAACGCTACGATCGCCAATCGGGTTGGCGAGTTCAACCTTTTAGAGGTGCAGTAGCAAATTATGGTAGCGGCATTGTTATCTCTTAGTCGCCTTTTACGACACCCACGAGAAAACATGGGACGATGTTATTGTGAAGCCGGCCGACTTCACACTGGGGATATGAACACACTTAATACACCTAAATGATCTAGTACACTAACTGGTTAGAGGAAGATTCACTTGTGAATTGTAGCAAAGTCAAGGTCGTCCCATTAAATATTCGACAATCAGTTTAACCGCAAATCATGGTGCGTAACAAAATTGTAACTTTTTACAACATGCTTTGCCAAAAACCTGTTTGAGCAATTAAGGGCTATTATACAATAACGAATCGGGTACACGTACATACCAATTTTTTATCTTCTTATAATGACATACATACAATAAACGCAAATATTTCTTAATCATTTGACATTTGGGTTCTGAAGAAATAAGAAAACACTTTATAATTTCACAGCGGACCCTTAACTCGTTGGAATGTCGAAGAAGTTACTCTTACAATTTATAAATTACTTATAATGCAACTTTTGTGTTCAATGCAATGCAACCAGCCCTTTCAGTATCCACTGCTGGACTTCAGCCTCCTCATGCACATTGTCTTATGCATGAGGGATATATGGCCTCAAAACCCCACGCTGGTAAATTGGGTTGGCGATATTCAAAGAGTTGGGACCCTTTGAATTTTAAACCATTCATTAATTCAAAAAGTCTCAAAAAACTTGAAAATTTAACCTTTGGAGTAAATTATTAGGTCGATTTTAACAAAACATCTTCGAAACACTAAACCTTGGGTCCGACACACGCTTGACTAACATGTGATGGAATTGATGAAATGGAAAATACGTATTCATGCTATGTATATTATATAAATACAAAACACGTCCGTTGCTTTAAAAAAATATTCGTATAGACCAGATTTGAATGAAGTAACTAATAATAACATAATATATATGGTATCTCATAAATATTTGTATCTGTTTTGTCATGTGACTAGAAGCTTCCAACTACTAGATAGAAGCCATTCCTTACCACATCAAGTAGTTTAGTCAAATATAATTCATTGAAGCAATACAGGTGTCGACTAATTAATAAAAATGGTAATTAACTAATTAATTAATAAAATGGTGTCGACGTGCCTCGTTGCCGTTACTAAAAATCTACACTGAAAAATAAATTTATAATTATTATTCACACTAGTCCAAATAATAAATATAACAAATTATTATACTTGTGCTAATACGATGCGAACACAGTCTATGCCTTACTTATAAGCCTACAATAATAAATGAAAACCTACTCTTTTCTCTTGCCAGATTATTTTTTAATGTACAAATTGTGGGTAATGTGGTATCGGCGTGGCTGCGCCGTGTCGACGTGGCTGCGTGGTGTCGGCGTGGCTGCGTGGTGTCGGCGTGGCTGCGTGGTGTCGGCGTGGCTGCGTGGTGTCGACCGGTTTTAGAATAGCATTACCCCATGTTCTTTCCGTATGTGTCGTAAAATGCAACTAAGCGATAATAAAGAGGCCACTACAAACCTTAAGGAACTCCATCACCTCTCCATCGCCTCCATCGCCTCCATCGCTCCATCGCCAATGGCCAATGTGTGTGCATGAAAAGCCCATGTCCAATAGTGGACGAAAATAGGGCTGATTAAAGTTATACACAGTATGTGTCAACGCTTTTGTAAAGCTTTGCATTCGGTAAATTTATAGCAAAAATTTGGAACAAAATCAAAATAAATGATTTTTTGTAAAAAATTTCATCCCAACGAACTCAAACTCGTGAAGAGAATCATTTCAGGCTTCGGGAAAGGTTCGACACAGTCTGTATATTAATAGAATAAATAAAATGTGTGTCCTCTGCCTTAATTTTTATCCAACTCGGAACATTCGCACTGTACCAAACCATTGCGAATTGGGTTTACTGTACTAATTTAGTTTATTTAGTTTTCGAAAATATAAATACGGAAGTTTTTATGTTTTTTTATGGAAGTTTTGCAAACCATATTCTACGCAATACGTAGAGAATACGTAGATTTATTAGCTGTGGCGCTTACTTTTCTCAAATGTTTAAAATTAGAACATACGGGTCAAAATACGAGAACATGTGTGTCACCTTCACCAGCCCTTTTACCTTTCACTGCTTGTATTGTGCATGAGTGATGTATGAACTCTTGGACTTCCGCCTTACCGAACCACGAGAAGAAATGTGGTCGTGCTATTCCGCCGACACTACACGGATTCTACTTATAATTATTTTATATTTTTTGAAGGTGTAACAAATTAATAAATTAGAATAAATTATAATAAGTGTAATAAATTATAGGTGTAATACCCGTGAATATTACATAAATGTAGCTCTTATTAGATAATTATATATAGATAAATGGAACTCATCTTTGTTTATGGTAAACGTTGCATTGAAACGAGACCCGTAATTAGAATATTTGAATACGCAGACGGAATTCCTTTATTAATATGCATATGGAACCAGTGGAGGATCTTATACAACAGTTTTTATGGTATATTTGTGGTGTGTTATTTTATAGTGCAGAGACAAACACACAGACAATATTATTATTAGTTATTGAAAACCTAATAATAATATTGTCTCCATCTCTGGTCGCCGGGGGCTCAGTCAACACCTTTTGCTTTATCTTTTCTTTCATTTTTATTTTACTTTTGTCAGCAACATGTTTTTTTTTATTGTTTCTCTTAATATAACTTATATAGATATTTTATTTATATAATGTATTCATTGATTACGTATATCTTGTATGTATTATATTTATTCTTGTGTAATAAATTCCCGCGTTTTTAGCTTATAAGGTTTGTTTATTTATGGTTAGCGATGACCTTGAAGTTACAGCCCATCTTTTCGGCCAACTCTCATGTTATTTGACGACCATCTTCCTTCAGAATCGTCTTGAGACGACACGTCACAAATGTCGCGAGCTGCATCCGTAACTTTTTGACCACGACGAAAGGAGAGATAGAGCAGATGTCGAAAATGAATTTTTTTGCCTCCTAGAACTTACATTTCAGAGACCTGAAAATTGATTCAAATTAATTAATTCGAAAAATTAAAGCAGATAGGTTTATAGAGCAAGAAAAAGACTTGCGAATGCATATTTACACTTTACACTTTACCTAACAAAACACAAAATTGCGGGAAAAAAATAAAATACAAAAAACGCAGGAATTTAAATATTTATATATGTATGTCTGTACCTCCTAACTTCTCTGATCAACCCAAAGGTTGGCTGTCAGAGAATGCCTTATGGCATTAAGCTCGCCTTATATATTGTACATATTGTGCAATGAAGTGTTAAAATATAATAAACAAATAATAAAACTTAAACTGTGGTAACAAACTTTTAAAAATAGTTAAAAAAAAATATTATGTGTTGTTTACCTGTGAACGCCAGATTGCCAGATTTCATCGAAACTCCGATCAAAACTTGAATTTAGAAGATTGATGAGCAATTTTTGCTTTTCTCGAGTAGTTGCGAGATATAAATAGCGTTCAGCCATTTCTTGAGTTCAGCTTTTTTTATATAACAAAGGTAACAGCCGACCAGACAGTCCGCCTGGTGGTAAGTGGATACCGTCACCCATGGATACTCATTATACATGCCAACATCGGTCCAGAATGAAAAATGTTGGCACGCCTCCGGATGCGCTGCCTACCTTTGAAAATTCAAGAATGGATTTGGGGAAAAGGTTAAAAAAATGTGGAGGGATACGATGGGACTGGATGTGAATGGACTCTGGCAAATCTCACTTACTATTGCAACACGTTCGTACATTGGAGGAATAGGATAAAATGGGAAATGCAGTACATTTTACGGTGGTGTTCTATGTGTGCAGGATTAACGGGGTAACATGACCAATCGAGAGCGCCCAGCAGCTGTGAAATTGCAGCATGCATCCCCCCCCCCCCCTCTATTTTGTATTTACACAATAAACAAGTAAGTACAAAATATAATCACGGAAGTTAATTAGCGATAGAACTTGAATAGATTTGTAGCGTCCGTATTGCAAAAAGCTGTGAATACGATTTTACGCGGTTGACAACGAAGGATACCTGATATCGAGAGCCATACTCCCTCCATACTGGACCTCCTACTGACTACGCAGCCGAATGATTACAATGTTATTGTTGATACTGTTACCCCTGGGCAACTTCTTATGCTTTACAAAGCTCAGGTGAGGCCCCATATGGAGTATTGCTCTCATCTCTGGGCCGGCGCACCGAAATATCTACCGATTGGACCCATTTGACTCCATCCAACGACGTGCTGTTCGTATTGTCGACGATCCCACTCTCACGGGCGGTTTAGAACCCTTCAGCATTCGGAGAGACATTGCGTCTCTCTCTGTGTTCTACCGCCTGTACAACGGGCTCTGAAAAATTGTTTAATATAATGCCCACCTCGGGTTTCTACAACCGCACCTCCCGTCACAGAAATGCGGTCCATCCGCATGTCCTCGATGCGGAGGTGTCGCGCGCTGTTCGGTCCAAAAATTATTTTATACTGCGAACCCGTAGGCTGTGGAACGAACTGCCTCATGAGGTCTTTCCATTAATTTACGACATGGGATTCTTCAAGATATCTGTGAATAGGATTTTGCAAGGTGGGCGGCGCGCCCGCATACCCCCTGGTGTTGCAGGTGTCCATGGGCGGCGGTAACACTTACCCTCACGCGGGACCGCTTGCTCGTCCGCCCACTTTTTTATATATAAAAAAAACCGCATACCCCTGTTGTTGCAGAATCCACGGGCGAAGGTGAGTGGTCACCATCTTGTGGGCTTACCATTTATCTATCACCCGTTCTATAAAAAGTAAAACGAAAACGCTTTTTGCAATGAAATTAGCGAAAGCGAATAACGAAAGTTTGTATTTTGCGAATATTCATTACATCCCCAATTTCAAACAGTGTCGACAAGAATAGGAATATACTTAAGGTAAAATAAAAACTCGTGACCCGTTTCCATTAGGAGATCAATTTAAACATGTCATATTTATCACAGAAACATTTACAAAAAGTAGACAGTTTTTCCTCATCATTGACATTTAAAACTGCATCGTCATTATGGTAAATCCATTGTTTTTCATTTCATACGTAAATCAACCAAGAATGCTCCGTGCCATGATTCATTTCTATTATCTCATTGTAGTACTCTATATCAAGTCTAGTCATGATCGTTGGATCATTTGTTTGCGTGGTTAGATTTTTTTAAATACTCACAATTTTTTCCCATACCAGAAAAAAGATATAATATGATTATATGAGTATACGAGTTAGGGTACCCATAGAGTTCTGGCGAAACCCTTTCATCTATCCATCACAGGACTATTTAATAAATAAATAACTTCTTTAACGTATAACTTTAAAGTTGAAACGTAAAACTTACAAAGTTGTAACTTAAAGTTGAAAACTTTAAAGTTTCAGGTGTGTAGTTAGTTTTATTTCAACCATAGTCATGTAGAAGTATTGAAACTAGTCACCTAAAAAGGATTCTCGCACAAAATAGTTTTTTTTCTTTTCTACCTTTTTTTTGACGCCATCCAATTTTATCAAATTTGTATTTAAACGAGCCGTGTAAAAAAAAAAATGAATGGCAAAGCACGATCAACAAAATAAACTATTTTTGAATAATTAAAAGAAAATATATTTTCAATTACTGAGAACGTCCATCACAGTCGACGGAGTCCCATTTCTTATTTTTTATTGTTTTCAGAGAACTTAAACCTAACTGAGCTTTAAATTTGCTGCCCATTCAGTATTTCCTGCTGCCAATTTAATAATTTCTCTTTTTATCAAGTGTTCACCTGTTGAGATTGCATAATAATATCTAAATATGACCCAAATGAATGTCTGCTTAACAGTAGTTAACAGTCTTTTAGTATAAATATCTTACTCTATGGTAAAAACCGTAAGAAAATCAAAACAATAGTTTTCGTGATAAATCTAAACAGACGGATACTTTATGGCATCTGAAAAGGCCAAAAATGCCGCATCATAAAAGTGATTCTCTAATTCAACCATCTTAGCTATAAATATAGTGTTCTATTGAGCCAGTAACCAGCGTCAACTGCTTCATCGTTCCTGGTATCACTTCTGCTTCTCACGATGATTACTATGTGATGTCATGTAAACCACTTAGGTACTACGTATTCGTGTAAGATTCTACACATTCTATTTATGTAAGATCATTATGAAAGATAAGTGGGTATTAACTTAAATAGGTATCTTGTGTGTTTTCCGTGTAAAAATCAACTAATTGTAAGTGATACAACATAAAACGAACTAACTTTTTAGTATCCACTGCTGGACATGGGACTATAGAGCCTTTAAAGCGTCAGGCTTTGTATAACAAAGTACTTTGTACCTTAGTCGCCTTTTACGACACGTACGGGAACAGATGGAGCGATGCTGATCTACAGCCGGCCGACAACACAAGTTAAATTTGTGTAAATTCAAACAATGTAGACCTTCTGCCGGGGGTTCAAGAAAGACACTATTATATTCAATTTATTCATTCATTTCATATTTCAAGCTCTATACCCCCCCCCCCCTACCCCCCACCTCTATTAACATATTGCAGTTCCTATTCCTACCAGTTCCAAGGTATCAATAGTCATGCATGAATTAAGTATATTGGTACAATGTGAGTAAGATACGGGTGTTGTAACCTACTTTTAATGCTCTAAATGTTAACGTCAAAGTAAATTGATAGATACCTAAGTAATAGGGAATTATTCAGGCTAAGGGTTTTCCAGATTCTAATGTCAGTGTAGTTATTTATTTCAAGTTTACTTTGTCTTTTTTCAGAACATATAAATGTCCAATGACCACACAGAAACAGCTTGCAGTTAATGTCAAGTATCGGCCAATCGAGCGTTCGCATAAATACAAACTCCTTTGCGGCTAATTATCGACTTATTCAATAAGCGGTTAGATAGCACCAACCGCAAATATAACGTTGTGGAACAAACCAATTAATTTAGAGCAATAAAAATGAACTCTCAATGCATAGTAGTAATTAATTTATGAATGCAAAAGAACTTTGAAATTCTGCCCTCTTTATAAAAAAGGCACAAATGCATTTTTATCATCTATACTAATTAACATAATAAAGAGAGTACGAATTTTGTGAGTTTGTGTGTATGTAGAGGGTAATCTCCGGAACCACTGCACCTATTTGAAAAAATCTTTCACCATTTGAAAGGTAGGTACATTGTTATAGATGGACAAAGGCTATTTTTGAAATTTTGAAAATAATTACTTATAAAACGAAGCAAAGTGAGAGCGGGTCGCTAGTATTCAATAAAAATGCAAAGACTTTTGGTAAAATTTTCCTTAATTTAAAATCAAGCTAGAAACACGGTGGTTTGGATGAAACAAAAAAAGAAATAACCATATGTTTATGTTTAATTTCCGAATATAATGTTACTAACGACTTTTCTTCCAACGAAGGGCAGATTTATGCGAACGCTCGATTGGCCAATGCTTTAGGACCGTGTTACCTATATGAAAACTGATCCTCAAAGGAAACCTGTTGGACCCCAATATTATCACTATTGACTAACTACGCTATCAAGCAAACTCATTTTAATTAAAAAGATGAGCCCCAACACTTCCCAAAGACGGGAGCCAATTAGACATCATGACGAGGTTTGCTAGCTCTTCCTTATTGAAAAAAAATAAAAAAAAATATATAAATTAGTGTTCAAATAGTGTTAGTCAATTAGTGTTCAATATACCTGAAAGTTAAATGCTTTCTTCAAAATTTTCTTCTTTTCCTGTCTAAATAACTGTTAAAATATTTATAGCAATAAAACTTTCTTAAGTTTATAATTGATGTTTATTTATGCAGGAGTAATAAAATAGGTACCTATGGGTTATTCTAAACACACGTATTCTTTTTAATATACACACCTTTTTTAATATTTTCGTTACCTTAAGTTTTGACTTGATAATCCTTTTTAATGATTTCATTTTCCACTTGGTTTATTAATAGGGGAGACCGAGGAGGGTTGTGACAATTTTCACTTTAACTAGCATATCTCAGTCAATAAAAGTCCTACATCTATGAACTCTTTAACTCAACATAGTTAGTTCTATACACTAAGTGAAATTAACATAAAAATAAATAAAAATAATCGGGGTCCATGAGAAAATCGACAAAAACTGAAACAACTCCTCGTGTCACAACTCTCCTAGTACCGAGGTAAGTTGTGACAGACGTCGAGATAAGTTGTGACAACTATGTATTTGGTAATTATAAGGTAAGAAATTTAATATAAATGCTACTATTAGTGAATAAAAGAAACTTTAATACTAATAATAAACATTATTCAAATTTTACTGCTTTAACAAACTTTGGTATGTAATTATGACCAACAATATTTACTTTACTTACTTTAGATTGCTTTAATCATTATTTGATACATTCTTATGGCGTTCAATAACAATTAATGTAAATTATATCTATTATCAACATAATAATAATAAAATATGGCATTTGTGTGACATCAATGGAATTAAAATCAAGTTCCTTCCGAAATCTAGTCCGACAAGCAATTATGACATATATATCGGAGCTCTCCTCCAGTGCAAGCTTCATGTGACCATCATTGCATTTGATGCACTGAACCCACTTCTCTTTTGATTTGCTGTTGGCAAAGGGCTCGAGGCAACACAAGCAGGAACAATTATTTTCTGGATCTTCGTCCTGTTCGTCATCGATTTTCTTTTTCTTTTTATTCGTATTCGGTTTATTTTTTTTTCTTTTCTTAGACTTCGTCTTTTCCTCACTAAAAATACGTTTCTTCACGTTCTTTACCTTTCTACTAGCTTCTACAGCAGCAATTTCATTCTTAATAGGTGTGTCAGTTAGCACAGCAGATTTGATCTTGCGTCTATTAGGTTGGTTCCCTTTTCTTGGTGGAGCTTGGTGGAGTCTAAGTGCTTCCGGCAAGAATACACTGGATGTAGTGGCAAGTGGACTACGAGCTGTGGATGTGGAGGCAACAGGTTTATTGTTTGCGGGCAGGACTGTCGTTATCCCGGTTTCGTCGACATTCCAAATATCTTTTGCGTCAAATGCATGCTTGCCCAAGACATTGCCCAAGTCGTTATCTGTATAGTTGTTGAAGAAAGCGGCCACATTCGTTTTATTAAAGCTCGTGGCGCGAGCTATGCTTGGAGCTTGAGGCAATCTTAAGGACAAATTTGGATGGCGTTCCATAAATAGCTTGCGCCATACCTCTCCTGCCATTTTTTTTCTTCCCACGACACCAGAAATTTCTTATTATGCTTTTTTGCTAACATGTAGGCCAAGTTTCTTGTGTCTTTTGTTGTCAACCCATAATTGGATGCTGCACAAGTCAACAAATACTCGCACAATATATTTTCTTCGTCTTCTGTAAAAACCGTCGGACTGGCATACCCGACAGATGGAGGCTCGTCTGTTAGGTTAGCCTGATATGCCTTTTCCTTTTTTAATATATCTTTGTAGTGACATGTAGTTGAGATTGTAAGAGGATGCGGCATTTCTAAGACTTTCACCCCTTAACGTCACCTTCTCAAAGGCCAGTTCATATATTTCGACACTAGACATGCCCCTATCAGTTTTTCTCACATATTTATTCTTCTTCTTTTTCTTTCGCAGCCCTTGGACGTCCACTGCTGGACATAGGCCTCCCCCATTGTCCGCCATTTAGACCTATCGGCAGCGACCTGCATCCAGCGGGTGTCCGCAACCTTTATGAGGTCGTCTGTCCATCTAGCAGATGGACGTCCTCGGCTTCGTCCGCCGGAAAGGATAGGATTCCTACATATTTATTAGGCATTCTGAAACAATAACATAATAATTCCGTATGCAAAGTCACACCGCCGAACATTATTGCTAGAACATATACAAAATAGGAGAGTTGTGACAAGCTGTCACAATTCTCCTCGGTGCAGAAAATCGTACTTCGGTCAAAATAATGACTCTTAACCTCCAAACACGAGGCGAGCCCAAAAAAACAATATCATGCAATGAAACGTCAAGAGCCAATGCATATTATAAAAATTATCACAATAACACTAACGTAATACGTATCGAATAATAGGATATCAAAATATTGGTCAAAAACTTACTTTTTGCAATTTTTTTGACGCAAACGTCGTATAGACACACCCGCTTCCCATGGGCCGCCGACGCGAACTACATTAAATGGTGCAACGAAAAAGCAATAAATGTGCGACATTGCCAGTTTGCTAACGGTCATAGGTTCCAAGAAATCGACTTTGTCACAACTCTCCTCTGTTACAACTCTCCTCGGTCTCCCCTACATCGTTTTCCAAATAAAGGGTCTTACGTTTGAATTATAATCATTGAGATTTTGTTCGGAAATTATTAACTCTATTTAATTTATATCTAGGTAACAGCTAATCGATAAAGTGAGCATGGTTGTCTAGGCGGAATTATTTAAGTTTTTATCTAAGTGACTGCTAACCGATGCAGTGGTCATAGATACCTTTCGTTGTGGAATTAAATAATACCGATAGCGGCTGGATGAAAAGAGCGAAAAATTATGTGTGGTGGCGAGTTTTGTGAGAAAACTGTATTCAATTGTAGAGATAAGAGATAAGTTGTAGAGATAAAAGCAAATGATATCGTATAGTATTTGTCTTGATACGTCTGTAATAAATATTATAGCAAGTTATAAAATAATACAAACTATTGATTATGAAATAACTGCAGGCGTACCTGCGTAAATAATAGTTGTACGTATTATACTTTTTCATCCGAATTGCTAACAAAGTTAATGCTTTTAAGTTATTTATGATTAATTTTTCAAATACCTTTTTAAATTACATTTGAAACAGCCTGCAAGACCTTTTACTTGTTAACGTTTGGAACAATATAAAATGTAATGCATGTTTAGTTCTTTTGTTAATTTAAGCGTTATTCTCTTATTAATTGTTAAATTCAGATATCTCATTACTTGATATGGAGCGTTCCTTTTTCCGCGTCTGGATATGCACTACGTGGATCCCCAAACCAACGGTCCCCTCAGGTGGTCGCTAGGGGGTATCCAGAGCCGGCGCTGAGCGTGGCAGAGGACGAGCCAGCCATAAACGCGATGTGAGCCGACCATCAGATTTACATATTAAATATATATACATAGTTAAATGTCTAATCACCTATCCATGATATGTGCCATTAACCACTCAAAAAGGCTAGAAATCGAGCTTACTATCATATGGTAAGCATTAGTTTAAGAGCAAGGTTGGGAATACCGCGGTAAACATAAAAATACGTATACAAAAATAGAAATTGTATGCAAATGCAACGGGTGGTTGGTATAAATGTTGTCACAGTACAAAACCCAGTTACATTATGTGTTTTCCGATTGACCCATTAAAGGCGAAGCAGTAAGAATTGCTTAGCAAGTAGTACCTATATGTTTACATAAGCGCTACTATCTTATTTTTATTCAAAGTAGGTGGCAGACGAGATTCCACCTGATGGTAAATTATTGCTGTAGCCCATCTGCGTTACATTTCAACATCAGTCATAACAAACTTCGGCACGCTTCCTTTGGACAACCTTTGGAGATTCAGGAATCAATTTGGAGAAAAGGTTGCGAAAAAAGAGAGGAATTTTAAAGGATGAGATGAGAATGGGCTCTGACTTATCTCATTCACTATTGTCCAGGTATTATAGGAAGAGCTCTCCCAGCTGACATAAATCTTTAACATGTAGTAAAAATCATTTTACAACTCGATAGTCGTTTAAGAATATTTTTTTTCTAATTTATTGTGTTATGTTATGACTTAAGAAAGAAACGGTATTTACATAAAATTAATTATATACAGAACTATCAGCGCTCTTCTTTTGATAACTGGATCATACCGGAACATTGCGCTATTCAATTGATATATTTGACGTGCAATTATATAAAATCAATAATAATGCAAATGAAGGTAATTCTGATAAATTTAATAGTGGGGAGCAATCGACGCGACTACGACCGACAAGTGTTGCAGCCGGCGCCTGCTATTTCAATATCATTAATTAGATCATTGATATAGCAATTTCAATATCAATTTCATGTCTATATCAATTTATACCGTGCGTGAAAGATCGGACTCAATGGTATAGATACATACGCCGTCTTATCGTGATATGGTGTATAAAGGTTATATATGAGAGACGTGCGAGGAGTAGCCGATAGACTTTCGTGAATCTCTGTGAATGTGATGCGTTTAAAAATAAGGATATCGGACTCATGCGGTATGAATGGAGAGTAAAAAATGGGTTAGAAAAACAATAATTTCCGTGTCACATTAAAGCGATCTAGTAAAACAAAAGTTGCGGAAATGGTGACTGCAATTTATGTATCTAGATTATCTACGAGTAAGTTATCGGAGGCAAACTATATTAAGCACCACATCCGAGAAACGGATGAAGAATGTATATATATAGATGTGGAAATACTTGAACAAAAACACAAGACATCGTTTAGTTCATTTAAAAGAAAATTATACATAACGGTCGAAAACATATCCCTCCTCACGTTCCGTAATCGGATAAAAAGACATCTTTAGGTAAAAATGTTCATCATTTCATTCTTATTTCATTAGTCCATTTCGCTCTCCCTCCCTGAAGCATCCTATTTGTACCTCGGACTTTATGAATTGAATGCACATGCTACAGGTTTCTGTGTGTTGTACTATTTCAAATCGAGTAGGTTCATAACTTATATTTAGGTCTCAAATCGTCATACTTAGTACTCATACAATATATCGGTTGGTATTATCATTATGCAATAGCTCTTTGGTTGCAATGAGTATCCAGTAGTGTCCAGTCAGGTACAACAACAATTCATATAATGGCCCAAACCACATCGTATCGAACTATTTGAAAACAATGTGGGTCAAATCAATCTTGTATTGCGTTACTAAGCAAGTGTTTATTCTAAGCATGTTTATTATTAATAATTTGTGTATATTGTTTTAGTTGTGGTACATTTTTCGTGTAAGTGATGTCTCATAATTCAAACCATATTTAAAAATTAACTAAGATGAATTATTTAACTTTAAAATATGCATTCAACGTATCAATGTACATATTTTGTATTATGTAATGTAATTAATTGTAAGTAGAGTATGATTTATCAGATGAACAAAGAGTTATGCTCTTGTATTTAACTGGACTTGTAATTGTATTGTATTTAATTGGATAGTATTTAACAAAAACAAAATATAAATTATTATATTTTTTTTTATTCTTTCGCTCGCTCTACAAGAGTTGCAATTTGCATTACACAGTTCGCGTTCAACTTTATACAGTAAAAACATTTTTTTTGGGTTTTATGTACATTTTGTATAAAAAAGAGTCAGGCAGTGATTGAAGCTTGGGTCAGAGGTAGTGGGGTTTAATGCCAGCCGCCGTGGGGGCCCCAGGATTCTTCGGGCGCGGCGGCGGCAGCGTGCGCGGCGGCGGCGTACTGGGCAAGGTGGGAAGCCCTCGCGTGCTGAACCTCAGGGGTGTCCACTACGTACTGGCCGTCGTGGGAGAGCTGGATGTGGGCCTGGGGGCCGTTCCACTTGCCGTATCCGGGCGCGTATCCGCCGTGCGCAAGTCCAGCAGCGCCGATACCGGCGCCATGCGCGAGGGCTCCTCCGCCGTACGCGAGGGGTCCGCCGTACGCGAGGGATCCGCCGTACCCGAGGGGCGCGGCCGCGTATGCTCCGTGCGCAGCGTTGGCGTGTGCTTGTGAGTGCGCCGCAATGTGCGCGGCCTTCAGGTGCGCCACCTCAGGGGTGTCAACCACGCGACCGTCGTGCGCGAGGGGTGCGGGACCGTATTTCAGAAGACCTGTTGAAAAATATCAATCAAATAAAACTTTATATTTAGAATTTCAAATATAGTAAATTAGTATGTTGACACCAAAAACATTGAAGTCTTTCAATAAAAAG
The DNA here is from genome assembly GCA_914767545.1 of Sesia apiformis. Taxonomy (NCBI): domain Eukaryota; kingdom Metazoa; phylum Arthropoda; class Insecta; order Lepidoptera; family Sesiidae; genus Sesia; species Sesia apiformis. The sequence goes on from OU611968.1 coordinate 8,376,599, forward strand.
ATCTATCAATGTAAACGATTCACTTTATAAGCATTCTTCACGATTTGCTCCACTATTATTAGATTGCGCTTGATTACGTGTAGCTTCAGCTTCCTGCACGATAAACGCTGATTGTAAAGTGTAAGTTATGCAACACTCACCAGCGGCGGGGGCGCCATAATGAGCTCCGGCAGAGTATGCGCCGGGACCACCGAGGTAATTGCCGGCCGGTGCCCACGCGCCGTGCGCAGTTGACGCCTGTGCATGTGCGGCTAGATGGGCGGCCTTAGCATGTGCTACTTCGGGTGTATCCAACACATATTTGCCATCGGGACTAAGCTGAACGGCGGCAGGTAGACCCGCATAGTAAGAAGCTTGGGCCAAGCAGAGAGTGGCTGCGAGGATAATCTGAAACAAAAAGGCAAAATGGTTTATGTGGAAACAAATACCAGGATCAATCGCCATTGCGAACCAAAGCAATAGCCATGTGCGAATGCTTCTATTCTCTTGTATTGTACTGTAGATTTTAAGAGGAGACCTTAAACTTTGAGTTTGTGGGCTAAAATCAAATCGATTTATTTGTGGATACATCTGTTTAACCCTAAATGGAATGATACCTGTATGACAAAGCTGTCATTTCATAACAAGGGTGTTATGTCTCTTTACTGATAGTTATCTCCACATTAGTAAATAGATTTTAAGCTCAAACTAGCTCACGGTAAATCCTCGACATCGTAAATGAATGTTTCCTTTAACGACTGGCTATACATATTCATTCATAAACGTGATACAATAAACTGTTACAAGTAGCTAACTACAAAAACTAAACAGCCAGGTGGAATAGTAACGTCCTGTTACGTGTGCCACCGGTAATCCAGTAGAAAATACTCTATTATTATACTCTACTAAAATATTCTATTATTTATCTGCATGGCATAAAATAAAGTTCTCGTCTGTCTGTATTATTTATACCATCACTTATAATGTTCCACTGAAGGGAGAGTTCGTCTCATTCTTCTGAAAGTGTCTTTTCAATGCCTTTTATAGAACAATAAAAACAATACATATCGTAAAAGAGATTTCTAAACAGTCTACAAATGTTCATGAGATTATTTTCTAGCTTCATTACACATTATTACATGCTTATTTATTTCTATTATTATTTTCTGTGAAGTTCACACGGCCTAAACGTTTTTTATATTTTAGGAATCAGATCATTGTGCTTTATAATTGGTGTAATAATGACCTTGATTTCGTCACCAACAACGCTATTTTTATCATACAATAAGTGTGAATGCAGCAACGCAAGAAATACGAAAATATGGTTAAAATATGAAGCAATCAAAGTATTTAATTAAGCGTAACAATATGATAGTACCAATTATTTTTGTAATGCAACTAATGGTGATTTTGGCTTTGTGAATTGTTATTATTCAGATAAGTTGTTTGCTTTGCTAAAATCTTTGCTTTCTTTGCTATACTAGACCTCTATGCTGACGTAAGGTAAGGTGCTGTGACTAATTCTAAGACAGAAAATTATCCGGACCTTAACTTAGTCTATTTATCCGGGCGTTATTTTTATATTTAATGTCCAATTGGGTACAGACTTTTCCTGTTGATAAATTATCTACCATTGTAATCCATCAGTATTGACAGAGTTATGTAATAGAAGGGGAGTTAAGATTTTATCAGCCTAGTGACAGAGCTGTATTTAATTATATTTACCTAGTTTCATATTATTACATTTTAAATTACTGAACAAAAGAAAATGTCCAATTCCACCTAATTAGTTATTAGCAATTAAAAATAATTGGCTGTTTCGCAATAGCTCTTTGTATGATCAAAACTATTGTAACAAGAAGTTTTAGTGCAAGCATTGGAGGGCGTGGCATACCTGCACGCACAGACTCACTCAGATCACAGATAAAATAACTGCTATAGGAAAGCTTTAAATAAGTAAACTGGTAATTCAAGTAACAACTGATAATAAATCAACGGGGCTTAAACGCGGAACTGTATGGAACTTTCTATACTACTAAACTTTTTAAAATAAATTAATCCAAGGTAAAGGGAAACAATCGAATGCCAAATGTACAATTGAAAGGATGCACCTTCCTTATTTCCTATATTTCCGTGTATTGTTGGAACATACAACGTATTATCGTAAATTGAAGGCCAATTGATTGGTTTTAAAATGCAACAATGATAGCTACCATAATTGAAAAAAAAATCGCATCAGAGACGTCAAAATAAATTTAATGGAACCAGTTAAAAATTTACGAGTTTACATTTATATAAAATATCCGTCTAAAGATTCTTATTTGGGCCTGTTTTATTTACATTCCTGCTTTAAGTACCTACTAACTGCTTAATAACATTTTCGGTAATGAACTGGGTCATTAATAATACAAAATTGATATAAGACCACATTGCGGCTCGGTTTGCTATATTGTATTACAAAATTATGCTAGCTCGCGCCTATTCGCAATTCGATATGACCGATTTATCGACCCGGCCAAACCGCACTCTTCGATTTACCTGTTAAATAATTATCTATACTAAATTAACAAAAATAATTAATATTAGAGTATTATTAATTTCTTGAAAAAACTCAAAAACAGGTAGGAATGTGAAGAGTCGAAGATCGTGCGTGATAGCGAATAAGCTAGTGGGGCTAGTGGTCAACAGTGGCTGATGATGATCATATAATTATAACATAGCCATTTATACTATGATGTCTCTGTCTAAAACGGAAAGTTACATAAATCCAATAGAGTGAGACTGTGATAAGTAGAGGGTTTTTTTATTTAATTTATTTGCGATATTTCGCCGGTTTCTTTTCCATTGCACGAGGCTCTCGAAACTTGGGTGTGGTGAGTTTATTTAAATAATTCCTAATTATTGCAATAATGTTCACGAGTAATTTTGTCCATGGGTTGCAATAGTAACTAAGTTTATCGAGGCACTTGACTTCATTACAAATTTAAATCACATGATAAGCATTCATTTAAAGTTGTGTAAGTTAAATTTGATAAACTGAATACAGAAAATCGCAATTCATGGTCCGACAAAACTCCTGCGCATAAATATGATCTATTTTAATTATCCATCTTATTTGTAACGTGATGCGGCATTTTGTTTTTTATGCCTATGTAATTTATTTTTTATCTTTAAATAAAGGCAGAATAGTACAATAATAATAATGCTCCAATTCATTGTTATCATATACACACTTGCTCGTGAAACAATTTGTCTGTTAAGCTGCCCTTGTAAATAACCCGTGCCATTTTAAACAATCGTTGTGTAATGATAAATGGTTTAGCCCTTCATATTGTAGAAAGGTTTGGTCAAACATGTCGGCATAATGGGCAATTGTTTTGCGTAGTTTTTCACCGCTGAACACTAATTAACATTTTTTAAACTTATTCGAATAATAATACTAATGGAGAAAAAATTATCTTTTTGATGTTTACTTTTTTTGACTTTGGCTAAGGAATATTATTTGTTTTCAGCCCAGTAATCTTTGGCTGTTGGTATTTTAAAGGCAGATCACATTAAAGAAAATTAAGGTCTGGAAACAAAGCGGGCGAATATGATTGTTGGGCGTGGGTCTCATATCGACCTGCCTTTGCATTCTCTTGCAAAAGCGCCGTTTTGCAATAGATCGGAATTATCATTCGGCGAACTGGTGCACAACCAGTTGGCTATTGCAGTTTAGATGTTGCTCAAGAAAGGAAGCGGTAGGCGTGAGGAAGTGTTATGAGTGCGAAGGTCATAAAAACGCACGGTCAGCTGATTGCATCATGTTACGCTCGGTCGCCGATTATAGCCATTTTTCAATAATATCTCATAAACTTTCTATGTTTTCAACATACGCGCAATTTTCATAGTAAATTGTTATTGCTCAGAATGGCAGTTGACCGTGAAATTCTTCATTATAGTAAACGCTCCGTGTTTGGTGGCGTTACGTGGGAGATTTTTGACGATATTGGTGAATCATAACGACAATGTGGAGTCAATTAGTAATTAATTTGTTTGGCACCGAGGCGTGTAGCGTAGACACGCGCCTACGAACATCTTGCTACGAGAGTTCAAGAATGTAAAGATGGGCGCGCATCGCCCGAATGGCGCCCGCCCAAGCACATGTCGTTTAAGATTCTTTTTTATTATATTCAAATTGGTAAGTAGTACTTGTATTAATATTCGACATTTAATTGGCAATAGTTGGAGAAGGCTCAAATTGAAGTATTTTAGCATTCCGCTTTCAATGAACTAGTTACAGAAATAAACAGAAAAATAAAATCTACTTCATTGTAATTAATGACACTTAAACGCATTTTTATATAATTTCGTTTTCAATTCGTGAATATAAATTTTCACTGTCTTAAACTTTAACATTTATGTTTTTTTAATGTCAAAGGTTAAAATAATTGTAGCATTGTATTACCATGATGCCAAGTAACAAATAATATAGAAAAAACTCAACTTACTTCATTTGCTAATTGAAACGTGATTTAATAAGAAGTTTAATTCAAATAATAATTGCCACTGACAATTTTTTTAGAGATAGAATTTTCCGAAATTAAACGAAGGTTGCTCAATATAAACAACCTTCCCTGCGATAGGCATCTTAACGCCTGTACAAAAACAACACGAGCTAATGAATTTTAATGCAACATGGCAACTTTTTAAAACGTAGAAAGAACTTGTGGTGGGCGAGTAGGGAACCGGATACGTGTATTAATCATCACAACATTGTTCTAGGTGTCAAACGAACCTTGACACAGTAATTTGCATGTAACCGATTGAAATTTTATTACTTCAATGATTTATTTGACTTGAACAAATTGTGCGGGCCGCGGGTCAATTGCGCCGAGTTCTTGGCTACAAAATGGTAAGTTTACTTCTATTACATCCGTCTACTGCAGAATTCACGCAAGTAAATACTTTAATATCCTATACTGATCTAATTTATTAGTAGAGAAATAAGCATTGTAAATAATGTTCGCAAATTGTGTAGCAAATTGTTGAAGTAAAGTTGAAGTTGAAGTATGTTTATACTAGAATGGGTGAGAATGGAATGGGTGAGTTGAGTTTGGTGAGTGAATACTCGAGAGTTTGGATTGGAACCTATGAACTTACGAGTCGTGGTGTGCACTGGTATCAGAATTGGAGATCCAAATGGGGTGTAAATAATTAGATAGCTGTTAAAAGTTGTAATTAAACCTTATCTTTGAGTAATCTTCATTACAAGAATATGCTTTATTACAACACATTTCCCGCCGTTTCACGTCATTTTTTACTTATTTCCCAAGAAAGTATGCAAATAAAGTAGGTCAATGACAATCGATGCTTGTTTATAAAAAGTACAAATATTCCTAAAATGGGAACTTTTGTTATATCTGTCGTTCTAAATATTATGAAATTAAATCTGTCACTTTTGTGACAATAAATTTCATTTCTCTATCTTGACGTATTTTAGTCGAAACGAAAACAAGCAAAAACAAGATAAATTTTAGGTTTAGCAATTCGTATTAGATCAGAAACTGTAACATCAGGAAAGAATGCATTTTTTACACTACTCCATTGAGTTGTGAGTGAAAGCCAACGATTTTGCTTTTGAAAGATGTTTGTGATATTTAACGCTCTGTATTATAATAGCTATCTATATTGTTACCGATATGATGAGGAAGAGTAATACATTAGTTTAGGATATGTCAGGATAGCTTATGAAAACTATTATTAATTTGCAGTTTGAACTGAGAGCGCTGAAAATTTCCTTGTTTTTCTACTGTAACTATTTTCTACTATATTTGTGACTGTAGTCATTACAATTAACTTAATTTATTGTAGTTCTCGGGTAATTTACTATAATACTGCGTTACAACAATTATATGAGGTTTATATTTTTTTACTAGAGCATGTCCGTAGGAATTATGGCAAACTGAATATTAAATAATACTATAAATGATGCATAATATTATAGTGTATAATATTACAGCTGAAAAGTTTTAATATGTCCCCCGACATTTTTCACACATTTTTGGATTAATAAAATTAGTTAGTTACTTTACTATATTATTATTTGAACTTATTTTTTTATTATATTTCACCAAAGCTAGCTGTAAGTAATTTTTACATAAAACAATATGACGATCGGTTAGTTGTTGCGTGTTATAATTTTATAATAATTAATGAAGAGTTAAATTGATTTTTTTATATTTCTTAGCTCTTACTGTTCAAATATTAAACAATAGAGGTAATTTGCGTCAAAGGACATAACTAAAAAATATTTATACAGTAATATTGTTACTTGTATGTCCAGTTAAAACCAGATCAAAAATTAAGGAAAAGTTATTCAATATACTTCTGAAAAACTAACTAAACAATACTGAAAATTGCAAAAGGGCCTATGTTACAAATTCAAAAACAGACTTACCATAGACTGCATGATTACTGTGTGTTTTTAAAGTACTGGAGATCTCAAACGAACTAACGTAGACGCTGCTGGATAGCCAGAACTCGTCTAGAAATTTTCGCCTAAGCAACGTGTGTTCGCAACCACGTATCGAGTCGGAATGTCGATTGGACACAGCTCGGCCCCTTATATATGAAAAGCCCCGCTTTGGCGGTTCGTAATTGAAAACAATTAAATGGCCAGCAAGTGCAATGCTGTAATTTTAATTTGCAAGATGCACATACTCGTTTCCGGCGGAACGCTACTTTGAGGGATGATTTGAGAAAATATCATGGAAACGCAAACGACTAAGGATATTCTTTGTCAAACAGTTACTTGTTTGTAAGAACAAACGGTTACTAGTCTTTAAGAGCTACATTAGAAGCGTTCACGCGTACTTCCGGTATAGCGTGTGATTTCAGTTGCTTCGATTTGCGATCTTCTTTGACTCCGTATTACCTATCCTATTACCTAACAAGAATTAAATTACATGATATTATTTTGAAAAATATCTTTGTAGGTTAGCCATTACTCGTCATGATAAAATTATACCATGATAAATGAATTTTAGTAGTGTTAATTTATGCATGACGGATAAGCACTTGCTTTGTTGCAGCGTTGAACTCTTTTACTTGAACGCGTTTCGTAGACACGCGTGTAGCGTAAGATATATTAATTTAATAAATATGTTTTTACCGTGATGACAAAATATGAACTAAGGACTAAATAGTCATACAGACTATAATGGTATTAAAAAAATAATTGCTTTTTATTGTACATCTTTGCGAAGGCGACGTAATTAGTGTTAAAAGAAAGGGTTGGTATTTACATTGTGTGATTGTATTTCCTTCGAACTTCACTGTAGCCTTCATACTAGTCAGATAAAATACCTTACGGTTAGGAGCATTAGAACATAAGGTTTGGTGCCTTCTTAGAGCAATACTGTTTAAGACGTTGGTAGCCTCCTATTTTGACATATATATAAAAATGCATGTTGGTATATTTGAGATTAATAGACTTCGACACCGTTTGATCGATCACTATGAAAGTTGGCACATATATGTATCTTTTCATGGAGAAGGTTTCTATATGATCTACTTTGTTGTAACTCGCCACTAGATGGCACTGCAGCACATCAACTTCTATACCGTTCAACCGATCGCCATAAAAATTGTTATACATAGGGTATTTCAGCACGGAGAATATTTTCGAGCTATCGACTTTGTTGTAACTCGTCACTAGTGACGAGTTACAACGAAGTTGATGTGCTGCAGCGCCATCTAGATGGCGCTGCAGCACATCAACTTCGATAGCAGGACAACGTCTGTGGGATTTTGCTAGTAATGTGTAAAAAGTAATTTACCAAATAATTAAATAAGCAACAGAAAATACTAAATGAGCAGCAAAATGATGACAGCAAGTTAGGTTTAGGTTCTCTGGTGATAATAAAGACCTTTGTCGACTTGATTATGATATTCTTAGTAATGTAAAATTATTTACTTCAGTTATTAAAAGATGGGATGTTTCATAGATCATGATTACCTGCTCATTTAGTATTTTTACTGCATGTTCAAATACAAGCCATTTATCGTTAAGTGGATTGTTTGTTTAACTGCCAACTTTGTCTTAATAACATTACACTCAATAACACAAGGATTTCGTATCACGTGCTTAACTATCCATGATAACGAAGAAAGATTTGTTTTTAAACAAGTGTTTGTCCGATCGGAATTTAATTTGGAATCTTTAGCACAGCAAACAGGGACATAACAAACGCGGCTAGACGACCGCCTATTGTATAAAATATTCATGTAAATTAAAGAAATTAATTTAGCGAGACCGAAATCAACACGATATTATCTTTAATTACAACGAAAATGCAATGATGAAGCGGTTATGAAAAATTAAATATGCGTAAGAGATTATGAAGGCAGTCTATTTAATTCGAGCTAATGTACCGTGGTAATTAGAACATGCCCATTTGAGTTAAAACATAACTGATTAAAATTCAATCTGTCCATACATCCATGCATGGATGCAAGAGAAGGATATAAGAAACACACTAAATAATGTATACTGTTTCATTTACTAATTTTTATTATTACTGAATATCGCTTTTTGGAGTTAATATATAATTAATCGACACTCTCGGCTTTAAATAAAAAATGTAATATGTAAGTCCTACAGGAATTAAAGTTTGAAACATCCTTAATCAACATTTTACTTGTCATTTAGTTTAAATATTTTTTTTTTAAAATAAATAAATTTAGTTAAACGACAAACATCATGTTGCAGCACTGATATTTTTATTCTATTGTCCAAACCGGTATTGTATATAATACAATACAATAGACTGGACTGCCTTCTCGTCTATCAAGATTTTTCAATAAAAAAATATTCAATAAACAATCTGAATAAACTATTAGAATAAATGTTTCGTGTAAATGTAACAGTTACAAAATGTAAATGTAACAGTGTCTGTCAAGTAAAGATATTCATTCATTCGTAAATGAACACATCTTACTAAGAGAGGCCATTTAAAACAATTGCTTCAAATTTATCGTCTTCTTTAAGCAATTAGAACTCAAACAGGTTAGGAAGTGACAAAGAATTTCTAGCAATGTTTTTTATTTATGGATAATGTTTTATTTTTGGATTTTTATTTAGTGATGATTTTATTAATGATTATTATTTAAGCATTGATGGGTAGCGGGGCGAGGCATATACATATTTATTATATAATCAGTGACGCCTATATAGATACATAATTAACCATACAATATATATAATATATATAAATATATAATATATAACTTTGATATATAAATGTACTTGTATGTCGCAGTAAGGTCTAATCAGTGTCTTCGTCAAAATACTATATGTTTCACTAATTATCTGGAAATTTTGTGAAAATTGGGAACATATACCGCGCAGTCCGGTTATGCTAGTTTATTGAAGAAAAAAGATTTAGTAGTTTTACAACAATGGAAGGTTGGATAATGTCACGCGGTTTGTTTGGCGCGTCCACTCATATCTAAAAAACCATTAACATTACAGACCATCTTAGTGCGTAATATCATATTAGAAGATTTTTCAGAGAAATTTTACTGTCCTGCTGTAGGAAAGTTAATTAAAACGACGAAATCCACCTTAGTTATAGAGTACTTACTAATATTTGTTATCTGAATAAATAAATTAAATAAAAATAAATAATCTCCGTGCACAGGCGAGCCGTGCATTGCGAACAACCATGTGAAGTAGGTGTGAGTCAAAATATTTCCCGCGCTTTGGTTATAATTTTTGATGGATTTCCATTACAAGGTACGTTATAATTTACATAACGTTGCTCGATCTGTAATTAAACAGTTGCCGCAGCTCCACTTTCAGCGGCGGGACACTCGTTCGACCCTGGAATCTCTCCTGGATATGCAGCTTAATGACTTTTTGCGCGTGATCACTTGAAATCCGTCATTTTCTGCTTCGTCAAACATCTTTGATACACTACACTAGAGGCGCAACTTCAACAACACCCTGAAAGCATATAGGTCACGGAATTATCATTAAAAACCAATTAAGTGTTAATCAGCCCCACTCAATATTTTTGCCGTGTTATTAGCGAACAAACATAAAATAAATAGCAACTTTCCTACAATAGTAAGTAATAAGTAAGTAAGTAGTAATGAAAATAAACAATTGTAAACAAAAATAAAGAGCAACGAAGCAAAATTGCGGAAATTCAGAACCTCGTTTTCAGTAAATAATATTTAGGATGCAATGCCGCTAAAAGGTATTGCAAATAATAAAATGAAAATGTCGCAGCTACTGATTTATACCTAGTAAATATTTCAATTTTCGTGACATAATTGTATAATCGTTATTACAATGTGTAATTTATTGTATCGGTAAGAATTCAGTTGTTGACTTTTTTCCGCAACTTTAGTTAGAATGAAATTTCGTCGGTAAATTGTTTTCAATTAACGTCGCACAAAACAAAAGTCTCAACTTACCCGTATGCCGTATGTTCATTATATATATAACAATAAACATCTATCATTGATAGATATATATTTTATTTCTTGATATTGTAATTTAATTTTTAATTTTGTCATATGAGTCTTAGTTACTTGAAACAAAGATTATATTATATTATTATTATGAGAGATATTGTAACAATTAACTACCGGTTAAACTAAACTTATTTTTATTGCAAGTATACGTAGAAATGACCGATTGAGAAGAAAACTTTACAGGGGAATGTAATTATTATTAAAAAGGAATATAGGAAATATTCCATATTTACTTAGGTGCCAAAGCTAATATTTAGTTTCATTGTGGAGAGCGACTTGCTCCACGTTAGCTCCATCCCACATCCAAGGAACCTGCGAGAAGTGTGGTGGTGCAACGGCAGAAGAACCAGAGAGGCTTAATAAATACAGGGATATCGATGTCGATTTTTTTTTATTGCATCCGTGCCGAGATGCTCGCCCATTGGGTCCTAGTGCGCAATTATTCTTTAACGACCTCTCAGAGCGCCTGGTTGACGGCACTGACGACCCTAGGGCTGGCCATTATCACACACAACGCATTAGCCTAGCAATCCAGCGAGGTAATGCCGCCAGCATACTGGGTACCTTGCCACAGGAGCCAAATTTGTACAACAAGCTCCATATATAAGATACATTGAGCATAATGTACAATAAATAATAAGATTTTAATAATAATATCATTTTGTTTTTTTTTTTAATTTGAACAGTAACCATATTATGTTTCCTGTCAATAAGTGATTATTTCAATTTCATTAAAAACGGTTAAATTCCATTTGAATTTACTAGAATGCAATTGTAGTCTTATGATGATTCTACGGGCAAACGTCCTTACCATCAATTACAACATGATTAAAACAAAAGTGATTCGCCAAGAAGTACGGTAATGCTAAGACAATAGAGTTTGCAACATTTATCTTTTAACATAGACACACAAATGTCGGGTAAAGCCAGACCGGAATCGTGACGACTCACTGAGCATACGATTATCTGGAGGCGATAAAGCGGTTGAGTGCATAGAAATTAATGATTAAATGTCACTATACATTTAAGAGCCGGTCTGCGGTTTTTCTTGCTCTAAATCGATAATTGTTCTTTTGTTTTTTTAGTTAATTGTGTCACGTCACTGGCTTTTCTGTTTAATTAATTGTTCCCACCGATGCGACAAGCAATATACCGCACGTAGCTAAAATTGATACTGATCTATACTAATATAATAAAGAGGTGAAATTGTGTATTTGTTTGTGGGTATGTTGGGGGTAATCTCTGGAACTACTGAACCGATTTCAAAAATTCTTTCACAAATAGGAAGCTACATTATTCGTGTCTAATATAGGCTATATTTTATTTTGAAAAAAAAAAAATTATAAACCGTAGCGAAACGAGGGCGGGTCGCTCGTATGGAATAAAACTATATGTACTGAATGAGGAGGTGTGGGACAGACTACTCTCTGTATCTCGCTGTTTAACCCAATGGTTAGCTAATAGAGAATGCCTTGAGGCTGGGGGGCCCCCTTTGTACTTTAATGTGCAATAAAGTTTTTAAATAAAAATAATAATAAAAGAATACGTGCATCGACGCAAGTTGAATAATTCATCACCATTACCTCGGCTCAAATAGTTTTTTCAAGCAAACGACATCCCGACGGATGGATCAATAAATTAAAGACGATTAAGGAAAAGAACCTTTAACAGGTTAAAAGATCAGGTGGAAATCTTTTTTTTGTCTATAGAAAGAAGATGGCAGATGAGCATACAGTTCACCTGGTGGTAAGTGGATACCCTGCGACATCCTCGGTACATGCCAACTTGTGTCCAGAATGACAAACGTTGGCACGCCCACGAAGGCAAGCCTATGAAGATGTAGGAATGGATTTCGAGAAAGGATTGGGAAAATTTTAAGGGTTTGGATAGAATGGGATGGGAATAGGCTCTGGCATTTTTCACTCACTACCGAATCACGTACGTATATTGAGGAATAGGATAAAATAGGAAATGTGAGAGTAACATTAGAACCCGTTAAGTTGCATGGAAATGCTGCTTGGAAGCAGAGCTTGGATGATGATGTTTGTAACCTTGTAGTACTTCAACTGAAGATGAACAAGAGCTGGTTATTGTTATTACAGCTTGATAAAGAAAGAATAAATACTTATCACTAATCCAATAAAACTTTATATCGCCCGTCTATTGTAAATTTTAAGAGGTAAAAATTTTTTAACTGTCGTAAATCTTTCTTAAATAAAAATTGTATCAAACCCGTTCACTGGTCCTTGACAAAGAGTGATCATACAGACGGATAAATTGACGGACACGCGGAAGCTTTTCTGTAGTGATTAGAGATTTACTTGACATAGGATTCACACGCCAAGTGATTATGGTGTGATTGATATTGACCATGAATGCACCATATATCGTGACTAGATGTAGGTAAACAATTTCATTAAACGTTGTTTTATAAATAGTTTACCACCATCTAGACATTTACCAGGGGTATGGAGCCATTCTCACAGAAAGTTATTCAAAGGTATAAAGGTTATTGACCGGCACACGCACGACGACCAATTCGAGCACTCTGTGGTCAATCTTCTATGCAGAAGACTTCGCATGCTATTGTCGATCGAAGAAACATACATTCGGAATCACAGAATATAATTCGTTATTCTATTTATAATTCGTAAATATATACACATAATAATCTATACATATAATAAATTCGTAACAAAGCCGTGTGCGTACATTCAATATTTTTTACACTATGAATACCAAATACGCAAATACCATTGGACGGATTTTAATGAAACCTGGCATAGTTGTAGCGTATGTGCCGGGTGAACCTTTAGGGTATTTTTTATCAAAATCCCATGGGAATCAAGTTAACCGCACATATTCCAACTTCTACGCTTGCGAAGTTGCTAGTGTACCTACTTGTATATGTGTTTCATCATAATCCTAGTGCGAGCCAAAAAACAACAATTTTCTAATTTCAAAGTATGATTTGTATCGTATCACGACTATACGGGTGGTAGATGGAAGACGCAGAAAGAAGAAACAACTCTCCGGAGATATCGAAAATTGTAGTTGTACAAATATGTGGACAGCGAAAATCAGTTTTTTTCTATATTTTTTGGTCTTACTCTCATTTCAAATAAGTTTATAGTTTCGAAGATATAAAACTTAAAAACTACTCAATTAGTATACATATCAATTATATTTTAAGTGAAAAAACAGTTAAAATATTTTAATTAGTTTTTATTATATGTGTAAACTTTTAAAACAAACGTGTCATGCGAAATAAGTTTTGATTTTTTTTTATTATGATTTTTTGTAATCTTTATACGCCATAAACTCGAAACTGGTATTTTGTTACTTGGTGACTTTTTACTCTACCTGGGTCGAATTGTGTTCATGTTGTTTATCCGACATATTCAAGTCTATTTAAATCTTGATATGGAAATGGAATGCTCCAGCTGCATTTCGGCGAGGTTATAGTTAACTACAGGTGCCTAATTATTAAGTACGGTACCGACAACGACTGTGTTTTCATCAATGAGCGGTCATCTGAAGAATTGTTATGACTTAATTGTACCGAGATTATTATGAGTAGTAGTATAGTAGCCAGGCTTGATAAAAAGCACGTAATACAGATCACGAATAGAAAATGTTAATATAATTGACACGCTTCATAGCAATTTAATTTTTCTATAAAAAAGTGCGCGAATCTTTCTGCACGTGCCATTCGAACGCCGCTCGAATATTTTAACGAGATCAACAAGTCAAGTAGATCTTAGACGTCGGGTACACAGAGTCACTGATAGTGGCGAACACTTCAAGTTCTGATCACCGTCAAGTTCCGCAATTACTCTACACATCTTCTTATAAATTGTCGACCTGTGTCTGTCCTGGATATAGGCCAAAGTACCAAACGCCAAAGTATGCCAAAGTGCTCTATAAAAGTGTTTGTCTTCCCCATCCAGCCACCACCTGCTACCCTTTTCAGATCCTTGGTCTATCTAGCCGGGTACGACCCACACTGCGCTTATCAGCACGCGGCTTCCACTTGACCACTCATTTACTCCAACGGTCATCAGCAGTACGACATAAATGACCAACCACCATAGCTTGCTTAATTTTTATCCAATACTTTCGTTCGTTAGTGAATTGTTACGTTCCGGATTTATGAACATATTCATACCACCACATACAGTATCACGTTTACAACATCTGCTTCTAGTCGCCGGGTTCCGAGTAACCACGACCAGCAACATCGACCTGATGTCTTATTCTATAACAATCGACACCAGAACAACCTGTACCCAATTGAGTTCCTGTGACGATAGTTAAAATTACTGACCGTTATGTGCACTTTCTTTTAAAATGGTCGCAATTCAAGCACAAATGAAGATTCATTTTGCCTTTATTTTTAACTAGCTGCTGCTCACAGCTTTGCTCGCATGCATTTAATTGCGTTTACACAATTTAAACAAATTGTAATAAGACGTTAATACGTTGACTTCCTGTATTTTAGACATAATACAATTTTGAAAAACGGTGAAAGATGTTATTAATAATTTGTAAGTATATAGTATACGTGTAATATTTGTAAGATTGCTTTGGGGTTAAATTTCTACAAATCCCTTCTTAGTAAGTCTTCACATCATAAAAGGAAATTTATCCAAATTTAATGCGGGATTTCGACTTGACATTGATGAGTCAGTCAATCAATCAGTCATTTTTCTTTATACATATATTCTCGTATAAATCGCTCTATACTGTTAATCTTGAACAATGCTTGAAACAAGTACCACAATGCTTGAAAACGAAAGTCTTCAATCAGTGCGTCCTGCCAGTTGTGACGTATGATGCCGAAACGTGGCCTCTAAAACAGTAGACCTGATCCATAAGTTCAAGGTCACGCAGCGACCTATGGAGAGGGCTATACTCGGAGTTTCTTTGCGGGATAAGATCCAAAACGAAAACATTCGCCAAAAAACTAGTCACCGGCATAGCTCGTAGAATTGGCATGTTGAAGTGGAAATAGGCAGGCCATATTTGCCGCAGGACCGAACCGATGGAGTAGACAAGTCCTCGAGTGGCGGCCACATACCAGTAAGCGCAGTGTGGGACGTCCTCCGCCCAGGTGGACAGACGACTTAAAGAAATTCGCCCGTGGTGGTAGGATGAGAAGAGCCGAGTATTGTGTGTGGTGGCGAGCATTGGGAGAGGCCTATATCCAGCAGTGGACAGCCATAAGCTGGAACTGTTAATATATGTTAAGTCTTTATCATGGATATTACCTATGATTATTTTTTGTAGTTTTCATTTTCATTATAAGTCGTGTACTTAAAAGCCCTAGCGATAAAGCTGGCAAACTATACCCTTTCTACATTGCACTCTTACCTACTGCATCAAAACTCTTAACCTTTCTAGCCCGTAATAAAAAATAAATTAATAATAAAATCGTGTTTCGAACTGAAGGCCAGTTGGATTACTTTAACTGAAATAATTGCATTTCCCTTATTCGAAGTATCGCCTTGGGGCGTTATCTTTTAGAAGGAAAGACGTGTTTGCGGTTAAAAAGATTGCCACTTTATTGTGATTTATAATACTGATAAAGTTTATATTACTAAGTATGAGTAGCGGATTCTTCAGTCCCTAATTTTGAATCTTATTATAAGTATTTGAGGAGCGTAAATCGATTATACCACACCGTGCCATCGGGCTGTGCATCTCCATTACTGGACACAGGTCTCTTTCAAGTACCACCACCACACACGGTCTTCTCATCCAGCCACTACTGGCGACTTTCTTCATTTCGTCGTTCCACCTTCTACTGTGTAGAAGGATATTGCACATGCTTGGAAAATTTTGAGTATATGCATTTTCTATGAAAATAGAGAATATTTGAGAGCAGAAACTTATAAACTTATAGCATAGCAGAAACGAACATAGTCGGAGCGCAACTACAGATTTTTTATTGATTGGATTTCCTACTCAGTGTTTCCTAATTACGACTTTTAAAACTGAGTACTAGTTTTTGTCACATTTTTCATTGATCATTTATAATAATGGCATGAAATTAGCTCCTTAAATTCTGGTATTCCCAATGGAGTCTATCAACACTGTTCTCAAGATCTATAGCAGTGTATCAATACTTCATGTATTGGTAAGGGTTTGAGGGTTCCAGATGTCAAAGGAAAGGAAAATGTGGTAGAGATAGCTAAAACATTGGTGCAGATTGAAGTTCAACGCATTGGCAAGACTTGGAGCCAAGTAAAGCGTGAAGTTCAGAACAGATCGAACTCGAGGGGGGCTGTAGACACATTCTGCCCCACCGGAGAACATAGAAAATCAAAGTAACTAATACTAACGCGTTTATCACAAGCAGACATACTTTTATTAAAAAGCTATTGGTGATTCAAAAAACGATATAGGTTTTTATATATCTATAGCCTATAGTTATTGTAGGTATAGGGTGAGGATAATAATTTGTATCAATATATGGGGGCATATATTACACGTTCTCTCTTAATTTATGACGTTCTGAAGAACACGGACCATTCGGAAATATTTCTGGCCCCATAAATTACCACTGTAATTGATTGGGCGACGAGACGCCGCCGCCGCCGCCGCCGCCGCCGCCGTCACCATTGTTATACTTACATACGTAAATCGACCTTCTGGCAAATTTATATTTATTCATTTTTTTCATTATTATTTTTTCTGATAAAATTATTAATGACATTAATATTTATCGCGTACTATGTTTTTAATATATCTGTCGTTTCGTGCATTGTTTATGACACAAAACGTTCCTCATGAAGACATGCAATTTTATTGTTAGAGTATTATATTGTTGTTTTTCACACCGATCTAACCGATATAACGGACTAAGAAAAAGCTATTCTGGATGCTCAATCCAGGTCTGGATTCTCAATGTCGCACTCTTTTCCTCTTACCTACGTACCCCACATTCAGATCAACATCAAATTTATTATTGAAAAAAAATTGATGCCCACTCTATCCAAACGGATGAAAATAAACGCCCCTTATCCAGTCACATCAAAAATGCACATTAGTAAATGTGCAGCTGTATGCTATAATCCAGGGGTCGGCAATTAATTTTAAGTGGGGTCCAGATGATTAAAATGTTTCAATCGAGAGTCCAGAAAAAAAAATTAAAAGCAACTTTGTATGCCAAAAGAGAAACGTTAATAAAAACTATCTATAAATAATTATTTTCATGTTTATTAAAGAAGCCATAATAGAACATAATTAAATATTGCTCGTATTAATTAATTTACTATCTACTATTGAAAATGCATCAAATGTGATGCATAATGATGCAGATGGTACAATAGAAATAAATGAATAGAAATAGATAGAAAGGTAGAAGGTCCAGTTTTATACCATCTGCGGTCCGGATCCGGACCGCGGTCCGCCAATTGCCGAACCCTGCTATAATCTATCGTGCGTTGACAAAATTGGAATCAACCACGTGACGTCTCGTACACGGTTCACACAAGTCGCCCGGTTCATCATACCATAGTACGCTGTGGTATTGACATCTACTGTTAATAACAACGCTTACGGTCCACGTCAGCGACAGCGCCTTCATAGCAGTCGCATTACATTAATTTGTGCAGCACTTTACAAATTAACAACCAATAAATGCCGACCGGGAAACCTAGCCGCTCATAAGTAGAACAAGGATTGCTAAATTGACAGTGAACTATGCTAGGGGCGATGCAAGTCTATATAAGTCGGTTAGCCGCATAACAATTGCTTAAAATACCCACTTAGTATTTACTATAGGAGCTTTTCTAAAGCGTTTAGTTCTTATTACCTGCAAGATGCAAGATGTGATAGATTTTTGTCAAACACAAACGCGCTGCATTAGGAACGAAAAGAATTTAAAATGAATGCGTCCACTTCTAAATATTTTAAAAGAACATTGTACATTATAATCATGATTCAATTAGCATAATATAACCTAAGTGCTGTACGTTTCTATCCTGTCTACATGGTATTATAATATCACAGACTCATGAAACCATAGGATACTATTCACGCGTCTCTCCACTGATTCTTCATAAAATTTAATGTCTTACAACTGTTATCAACGACTTTCGCTACAGACGTTAACATACACGGCCAAAAGGCAACTTACACTAGGTATCCGGCGGTGTTCATTGGACAACATGTGCACTTTATCAATTATCAGTTAATTGTCGCTTTTGAAATAGATATAACTTGTCCACAAGTATTACCAGGTTCGTAATAGTACTTTATCCAAATTTCGTCTCAATTCAATAAATAATATTATTTGTGACAACAAAAGTCACGAAACAATCTATCCGTTCGTGCCTATCTGCTCTAACAGAAATTCGATAATTTCGCCTTGTTTAACCTCGCATTACGTCTAAAGTTTTACGTCAATAAAGTCTGAGTCATTACTCGTATATTATACTCTAACAAGTAATAGCACCCGTGATCTTAAGGAATAATAAGTAAACAATAGTATTCCAACATTATTAATTATTATTATAAATATATACAGCGGAGATGACGGACAATATAATGTAAATAAAATATAAATATATTTTATTTAACAATTTATTGTATACACATAACATGAAACAAATAAAAAGGAAGAAAAAGAAAAGATGTACAAAAGGCAAGCTTACCTCCTGCGGAGATTTCTTTCAGGAGACTTGGGAAAGTGAAATATAAGGTCAAGACAGAAAGGCAGGCGTGGTGCGTACGAAAAATTTGTATGTATAATAATTTAATATTACAATAGAATTAATAATATACTTAAATATAAATATAACGTAAATAGAAATGTCCTTGACTAACTAACTACTGACTCATCAACTCTGATCCGAAACCGTTGAAGAAACACACAAAATTATATATTAAAAAATGTGTACAGTACTCGTAGTTTCCTTTTATACCGTGTGGACATACCTACATAAAAGGGATAAAAATGTGTACAGTACTCGTAGTTTCCTTTTATACCGTGTGGACTTACCTACATAAAAGGGATAAAAAATGTGTACAGTACTCGTAGTTTCCTTTTATACCGTGTGGACATACCTACATAAAAGGGATAAAAAATGTGTACAGTACTCGTAGTTTCCTTTTATACCGTGTGGACTTACCTACATAAAAGGGATAAAAAATGTGTACAGTACTCGTAGTTTCCTTTTATACCGTGTGGACATACCTACATAAAAGGAATAAAAAATGTGTACAGTACTCGTAGTTTCCTTTTATGCCGTGTTGACATACCTACATAAAAGGAATAAAAAATGTGTACAGTACTCGTAGTTTCCTTTTATGCCGTGTGGACATAAAAGACCTACATAAAAGGGATTTCTCGAAATTTAACCACCAAAGGGGGGTGTCAAAGTTTGTATGTGAAAACATATTTGATCGTCCCGTTAACTTAAAACTTGGTATAAATATTCCATAATACAAATATTTAACACGTTTCAAAATTGTAACACGGGGATAAAATAAGGTGTCAAATTTTGTATAGAATCGCAATTAAATCTACAGGAAACTGCTAGTATAAAATATAGTATTCTTAAAATTAGAAATTTTTAAGTTGATGTCAATTGAAGACAGGGCGTGCCGCCAATTATGTATTTAACTACTGAAAAGTACCTACAGCATAATGGGATGTGCCAATGAAGCGTAATTTCACTAACAATGTAAAACAATGTTTGATCGTAATCAGAAAATAGCAACTTGTAAAAACGCTAATACATATGGTTATTGCACATTTTCATGCATTGCTGCAGTGCACTTTGGCAACTATGGCATTGCGTCCGTCACAAGTGCATCTGCATAATTATCTTGGGACCACCGACATTCAAATATTCACTTTATTACCAAACAGTAGAGTTGATAGGTAAAAGAAATAGTCGGTGGGGCTAGACATGCGTGTGCCCGACTATTTGATTACTCGCTCTATTTAATTTAGTGCCATTATTCATTTTCACGCTTTTCGACACCTTTTTGAAGTTTTGTAAACAGAGATGGCCTTGACAATTTCGTGTTTATCTCAATTCGAAAAACTATGTGATTTTATATCGGAAAGTCGAAATGTACAAATCTCGACCAAGACCAGTAAATTTCACAGTATTCAAATCACGATGAAGAAACATAGATAGTAATAAAAATTGCAGTCTTTTAAAATATCCACCTAAATGGACCATTTGCAAGATGACATAGTGGATCAATGAATGGTGTGCTTATAATATACCATAATCGGAAATAAACGTAATTGTAATAGATTTTTATTGTAAATCCAGAGTGGTTCACCGTGCTAGAAGTTTTCACTCGTATTTAAACATATTTTTTATACAACTGGAGCACAGAAATCTAAATAACAAGATAATTGTCTTATTGTTTACATTTATTTATATGAACTGGAGTTATTAACTTATTCCTGCCATGCACGGTTTACATGTAGCCTTTATGTCAGTAGTAAAACCATTGAGACTAAAATCAGTACCAAAAAATTATTTTGACAAGTGATATTGATTTTGGTAAAAGTAATAGGGCCAAGCCCTTATCTGCCCTTGGACATGTCAACTACTACCTATTGGCAAAGCCGGCAATTAACTAGACAACATGCCAGTCCGAGTGGTTCGAGTGAGGAGCACAGTGGAAGTGTCACACAGTAAGACGAACGGGAAATATACAAGAAATGTAAAAAATACTAACATGTGCCCACCCACGTCTTCGCCCATTTGAATACACGAACATCTAGAATAAAAACCCTCGTCATTTTTTGTCGACTTTATTCATTATAATTTTTATTATTCAAATCCGTCAACAGTCCAAAAATCAGTCCAGCGGCTGTTGTTATAAGAGGACATCCAGGAAATCGTAAGTGAAGATAAAAATATTCACCTGATATTTTTCATACAATAAATTAGTGCCCTGTTTTTTCTGTTAAGTTAAAAAGTGAAGAATCACCTTTCTCGAGGAAAATACACTATAACTTTAAATATATATAATATATATATATAATATATATATATATATATATATATATATATATATATATATATATATATATATATATATATATTTGCAACGCCGTGTGGTGTAGCTTTAGAATACCACCATCTCGTGTCGTGGCGACTAAAGGATAACAAAGCTGCTACCACGAGCCCGAGGAACTGTACCACCTCTAAAAGCCAACACGCCAACTTCGCCAACCCGCTTGACGAACGTGGAGTTTTAAGGCCGTGCATGCACAAGACAGAATCCATGAAAAGGCCTGTCTCCAGCAGTGGACGATTAAAGGGCTGGCTACCGTTACGATTATTTGTTATCTAATCAGTTTGTAGTGCTCTAGTGAGATGTGTACCAATCGTATAGAGATATAAATTATAGAATGGGACACAGTAGAATAATGAAAGAACATAACATTCTTATGTTCGTTAGAGATTTTCATCGGTCCATTGGTTTCGAAGATTGCTGTCTATAGGCAAACTTACTGGCGCCCGTTGCTACGTTAGTTACGCATATGAATTCTCGTATATCTCCTGATATGTTGTTTTAAAGTACATATTTGGCTCCCTTTGGAAAAAATATTTTTATAATACTGGTATTGATACATAATTTATAATATAAAGAAAAAATATTTGGTATTGATACATAATACGTAACAAATTATATTATAAATATTGTATTGCGTTGCGTGCATTGTCTCTTACTATAGAGCCCAATCAACACCAACACCGTTGTCCACATTTGGGTTTTGCGAAGGTCACGTGACCCCACTCCATGTCCTTTCGAGAACACTTCCCAGTGACTATGATGATGATGATGACTGGTGAAAACATTATTAGTTTTCACCAAAGAAAAGTGATAAGAAGGTGGAGATATTTTATATTTAACCCAGTATGATACTTAAATACAAATATAATAAATCTATACACTTACTAATTAAACTAATATTAATATATTATTACAAAGATTGGGACGTTATAGCGAGGTGGGTGCCACGATGCTGACGGCAGTACCCCGTTGAATAACAATGCTATTCACAGTTGACAGAGATCACAATTCGATCAACACATTTTTTGGGAGAGAGTGCACGCTGCATTCCCACAGCCGTTGGGCGCACTCGACTGGCCACGTTACCCCTCTCTCACAGAAGACTACCTTGAAATGTACTGCATTTCCTACTTTATAGTATTTCCCCAATGTACGTACGTGTTTCGTTAGTGAGTGAGATATGCCAGAGTACATTCCCATCCCATCCTTCCCTCCCCATTTTCCCAATCCATTCCTTAATATGCAAAGGTGGCAGCACATCCAGGGGGGTGGCAACGTTTGTCATTTGGACTAATGTCGGCATGTATCGCAGATGTCTATGGACGACAGTATCCACTTACCATTGGATTGGACTTTATGCTCGTCTGTCCCCTTTTTTTCCAACATTACTAATCGTTGCAACGTTGCTAAGGTATACTCATAGGTAAATTATTAATCCTTTAAGTTATTAGTTCATTGCACCTCGCGATGTATGACTCTCTGTTTAACCCAAAGATTTAACTGGTAGAGAAGTATTCTCTACCAGTATATTTATGTATATAAAGGCTTTGTACGATAAATTTGCAATAAAGATTAAATAAAAATAAAATAATTTCATAAACTACTTACTTTATAATCGTGTCGTTTACGTCCCTTTCTGTGTAAATTGAAATGCGTAGAACAGGGTGCGTCTATCTATCACAATCTATACTGACCTAACCGATGTTTAACTAGCCATATTACAGTAAAATTAAATTGTCTTGTTAAACACGCAATGAAAACATAGGATTGTTCTAAATTGGCGCCTTTTAGCGAGCTTCGCTCTTTTAGCTTACACGTTGTTCCTTTGTTAATGAACTTATGATTAGTGATTTTATAACATTACGTTTTTTCTTATATAAATTATATTATTTACTTCTCATTATCGTATGTTGTAGTATAAATTGTAATAGCATCCTAAAAGTAGCATGCCATGAAATAAGCTCTATTCACATGTTGTTACATTTTTATTGCATTAAAATGCAATTAAAATCTATCAGTAGAATAAAGCCCTAGAAAAATATAAAGATACTAAATCAACATGTCATGCACCTGAAGTACAGTAAAACAATCGGCTGGCATTCACGGTCATACTTCTCATCGAAACTGCAATCAGAGACACGAAACAAGATCGGCTCGCAGGTACGAGTACAAGTTCACGTAGTCGACACACGATAGCGTACACATATGCAAATTCCAAGTGACACTATTCAGGTCAGATCTAAATATATCTACGTATGTACATAGATGCAGTGGACATTGATATTTATACACTATATTTTTGTTCATAGCTTCGCCTACGTTAAACCATCAATGGCACTGGATTTTTTGGGAAAATCCTCAAAGATTTATCGCTTAATCCCCTGATAATGTAGCGAAAAGATGAAAAAGATTCGAGAATATGTTAACAGAGCGTTATGCAGCCTAATGTCTCGAGTATAGCGAGATAGTTAACTACACACGTAATGCTGTTATGTATTTTAATCTCGTCTGATAATAGTCTAGCATAACAGTGAAAACGTCGAAAGCTGTGCAATCATTTTAGGCAGGTACGTGAGCAGAAAATTTGAAAAATAAATCTAGAAAAAAATCGCTGCTCGACTTTTGTATCTACGTGTAGATGTCAAAATAACTATCTACCAATTACATTTAAAAATAACAGTCTAAATTTTTAACAGACGGCTTTTATCATTTCATTATCAGTACATGATGCACGTATTGTGATCTAGCGTGGATCTAGCCTTGCTCTGCACCACACCACCTTAACCCTTTCACTATGCCTCTCGAAACTTCTCGCGCCAAATCGATATTTTGGCAGTTACTGTGTCATAGACAAAGAATGCGATCAGTTATATTTTTATTGTTCACAAAGGTTAGGTCAGTAAACTGCACCTTTAACTGCACCTGGTGGTATTTACGAAACAGCTCGTAATATTATATTTTTTACCTAACAATTTTATTGGTTTATCTCTGTGTTTATCTTAAATGCTTAATTATTTGTGATAGGTCAACTACATAAAGACAGAGAGACTTTACTTTTTTCTATACCTCAGACTATACGTAAAGAACAAAGAATACTTCCATGGAAGAGCATAAGCCTCCCCGTTTGCAGGTTCCGTCATACTGGCCGGATGCACACACATAATGCTGTTAATAATATTGCAATAATAATATTAATCATCATCATCATCATCATCATCATCATCTCAGCCCTTGGACGTCCACTGCTGGACATAGGCCTCCCCCATTGTCCGCCATTTAGACCTATCGGCAGCGACCTGCATCCAGCGGGTGCCCGCAACCTTTATGAGGTCGTCTGTCCATCTAGCAGATGGACGTCCTCGGCTTCGTCCGCCGGTACGTGGTCTCCATTCGAGAACCCCTCTGCCCCATCGGCCATCGGTTCTTCGAGCTATGTGCCCTGCCCACTGCCACTTCAGCTTGCTAACCCGAAAGGCTATGTCGGTGACTTTAGTTCGTCTACGGATCTCCTCATTCCTGATTCGATCACGTAGGGAAACCCCGAGCATAGCCCTCTCCATAGCTCGCTGTGCGACAGTGAGCTTATTTATGAGGCCCATAGTCAGAGACCACGTCTCGGTGCCGTAGGTCATCACTGGCAACACACACTGGTCGAAGACCTTCGTTTTCAAGCACTGAGGTATTTTGGACGAGAAGACGCTGCGTAGCTTCCCGAACAATATTAATAATAATATTAATATTAATATTGCCAATTTTTTATTGTAGATCTGCAATTTTATTATTGCCAACTTTTTATTGTAGATCTGCAATTTTAATATTGCAATTTTTTTATTGTAGATCTGCCATTTTAATATTGCCAATTTTTTATTGTAGATCTGCAATTTTAATATTGCCTTTTTTTATTGTAGATCTACAAATTTTAATATTTTTAGGCATCGGTGATTGAAGAAGTTCGCCGGTGGTGTCTGGATGAGAAGAGCCGAAGATCACGTGCAATGGCGAGCCTCGGGAGAGACTTATATCCAGCTGTGGAAAGACATAGGCTGATAGTATGTTATGGTATCGATGATTCCTCATAATTCCATACGACCTGAAGAATCTAATAATGCTGATAACACGCTCCAATCTGTAAGGTATATTTCAATATTTCACTTTACAAAAAACTGTTAAGCAAAGTTTCTGTAATTCCTGAACCATATCCAACAACATATGGTTAACATACATATGCAATACAACCAGCCCTTTCAGTAACCACTGCTAGACACGGGCATGCATACGGGTTATGTACGAGATATGTATGGCCAACGCCAATCCGGCCATGCGGGTTGGCGGGTCCACTCTTTTACAAGTGGTGTAGAACCCTAAGGCTTGTGGTAGCCACTTAATCGCCTGTTACAACACCCAGATGGGGAAAAAATGTGGTTATGCTATTGTAGAACCGACCTACACCACACGGCACAGACATATAGTGTTTGACATACAGACAAAACCATTTATAGAGTGTGTCCACAGATTTATTCATTATAGATGTCGTGTCCATTCGCCACTCATTTAAGCTCGTATCCAAAATTTATTTTTAAGAACCGTAACTTTTGATTGTCGTTTTTTATATTTTCGTGTAGGTATAAAGATTAAATTCGAAATCCGTTTTTTAAAAACCTTTTTGTTAGAGCTGTGAATAGGATTTTGCAAGGTCGGCGGCGCGCCCGCATACGCTCTGGTGTTGCAGGTGTCCATGGGCGGCGGTAACACTTACCATCACGTGGGACCACTTGCTTGACCTTATATACCTTATCACGTGCTGTTATATATATATATATATATATATATATATATATATATATAACAATTGAATCGTTTAAATCACTATAGAAGCTGTAATAATCATGATAGATAAAAATTTCTTTCACTAAACGCTTCGTCTACTTATTTTACATAAAAACGGTATGAATTAATTGTTTTGAATATCAAATAGCTGTTTAATAATAATTTTTAATAGTTCTTATATAACAGTAAATATTCTCAAAATAGTGCTATTGATTATTGATAAAAAAATATTAATATTTGAATTCAACAACAGTCTTCACAATTAAATTTTATTGTTTCCAATTTAAAAATTTTGAATAAAATTTTTAAAAATCCAATTTAATATTTTCTTTCGTCAAGAAAATTTCGTCTTCATGATAATATTTTTTTCTCAGTCTGGCGGGCGGCAAATTTGGCCTCCGTCCCGGGCGGCAGAACCCATGCTACACCACTGAATTTTTGGAAAGGGTAACTTCGTATAAGCTTTTAAAAAAAAAACTACACAACGGCCATTCTATTATCTCGGGATATATTTTTGTGCCAATTCATTTCACCATCCAATGTTGTATAATATTAATAAATGATTAAAGTCAACTTTGGTGATGGCGGTAGTTCTGAGGACTGCTGGTCACGCTAAGTCGTCATGCAATGAAATTTATCCTTTTTTTCCAAATCTCTGCCATAGGCAACCCTCTCCAAAATATTTCTGATACGAGTATATTCATAGGTCGTGATTTTGAGATACAGCTTCAAAATATTTATAGATTAGATAATTGTTATTTTTTTCATTGATCTCATCAAGATTAATTTCATAGCGATCTTATCTCGCGGCCTAACAACACGTTAGTATGCAGATAAGACCAACATAAATCATTTTAATTAATCAACAAAAGTCCAACGTCAGTAGTACAACAAGCACTCAGGTTAATGGTTATAATCAATTAGTTTATCTATTGAAATATCAAAGCACTTGTCTTGCTTTGTCATGACAAAAGGTCAGAAGTTTTAAATTCTGTATATTATGTCAATGGGTTGATAGAAATGTTCGTAGCGTTTATTTTTAAATGATTTACGTAGCAGATGGCTCACCTGGTGCTAAATGGCCTTCGGGCGTATATCTGTGACAGACAGCGCTCCAAGAGTGGCAGTGAAAGTGACGCCGACCTTTGTTATTATCGGTCGAATAAATTCTCATTGATTTTTATCTGTTTGATAGCAAGAAGAAGCGGCGATGGCCATGCGGCACCTATTCTTATTTGTTATTTTGATTCAGAACAAAGTTTGAATCAGACGCTATCGAAAAATCGGTATCCTCACCATGTTGTATCTGCAACGTCCTGTGACTATTACCCATAAACACCTGCGATGTTCAACATCTGACAAAAATGACTACCGTTGGCACGTTCGCAGATTTCTGCCTACTTTTAAAGATTTAAAATTCAGAATTTGAATAAATTTTTAAAAGGAAAAATATGAATTATAATAGAATAAAGGAAGGCAGTGAGATAATGGTTGAGATGAAGATTTAAGCGACAAATATGACAAATGTCAATTAAAACACGGAGCCTTCTTTGATAATAAAATAATTTGAATAGTCGGAGGTGCATTATTCTAGCTGATGCGTTATTCGGAGGAAGGATTATGCTAAATTCTGAAATTTGGCATTATCCGTCCCCGTAAATAAGAATAATAAAAAGTTCTCATAAGGCATTAAACACACGGGGTCAATCCCGTGTAAACACTTCAGACCCGATGATAGAAATGTTGGGGCCCGCGTTACTCCCAGTTATTAGTAATTAGGTACGTAGTCTTAGTAAATGTGATTTTTAAGAATGAATTACTGAGGCATTACATGGTAATATGGTACATGTATAGTATTTCACAGTATTACGCCTAAAGTCCAGAGCCTAGGTCTAGAATACTTTCAGGTGACCCCATACAACTAACTCTTTTCAAGTTATTGGTCACTTGTCCGGGGCGACTCGCGACACCGTAACAACACTGCGTGCCCGTCGCTTAATACCAATTGCAATTATTAACTAGTACCTACTGCCCTTCTAAGAAAAAATGCATTAGTAAAATTTTTAACGAAAGCTTAAGTAACATTATATACTTAAATTAATAATCTACAAAGAGAATAAACAATATTTAATCTTTTTGCTTCACCCAAAACCCCAAGTTTATGGCTTGATTAAATTAAAGAAATTTTTTTTTTTTGCATGGACCCAAAATATAAACCAAAAGATTATTGTAGTAAAATAGTACGTACATACTTACATTGGCGGTAAGTAACCTACATAATTAAGTATCAATCTCAGTGTTTTCGTGTTTAAAATAACTTACCTGTACATTTCCCGGTACTTATTCTAAATTTATGTCCATGTTTTTAATAACATTAGTAAGTACATGTTACAAAATGGTTACAAAATTATTCTGTAATGCAAACCAAGGCGATATTAGTTCCAATTTACGAGATTTTAACCTGTTATTTCCACGTTCATAAATAATAACTTAAGGAACGCTTTAAAAGTCAATCCAATACAGCCGCAGGCACGAACAATTACATTTGATCACATATTTAGCTACGTAAAATCAATTAAAACTAAAATGTCGACCTGTTTTTTTGTTAAAATTCTAATTTATTGCAAGTTATTTCTGTTTATGTCGCAAGAGTAGACACTAGTTTGTACATACATAGTTGATTACATAGTTTGTAACAAACTACCAACTAATCTCATATACATAAATACATATAATTTTACAATTAATTTAAGCAGAGAGCAGTTCTGCCGATAAACTGCTCAGCAGTTTGGCAGATGTTACTATGTGATAGATTGTATATTTTTTTAAGTTTAAAAGTGGTTTAAAATATAAAAATAAATTAAGATTAACCATTGAGGTTAGAATACAATCAATTTATTGTTTTATTTTAATTGACATTCCATTCCGTGTCAACTTAAACTCATTTTACTCAAGTTCGTACTAAAATATTATAAAGAATTGCTGTTATTAAAGTGTCTAATGCGGAAACAGCAACGAGTCCGACTTAATAAATAAATAGTTAACGTGGTATCTGATCGTATTCAAAATACTTTTTTACTTAATTTTGTCACCTAAATATGGAGAAGAACTTACGTAATGCGATGTAAAATATCCGTTAAATAGGTCAACACGTGTATGGTGTCAGCTTCCTGGATTACAAGGATCTACTAGGATGGTTTAGTTTTTTGTCAATCAATAAACTTGTCATATAATTGGGTACATTCTAATTAAAAACTGCTTAATTAGGGCAACCTACTTTTTATAGTGAAGGCGCCTAGTTAATGCAGTTAAATACCAAATAATATACGATTCTTTAATGAATAATTATACTAAACTTATTATTAATTACTTATAGCAACCTTATGTATTCAGGTGACATGATCTCATACCCGACTAATTTTCTAAGGAATTGGAAAGTTTCCTACATGAGTTGGTTTTCTTTTCTAATAGACTGCAAACATGCCAATTGCATGAATAGTAACGTGGCCTGGTGACCCAGAGCTGGAATAAGGAGTGTAACCCGTCCAGCAGCCAAGTGGGTCGATCACATAAACAGAGTCGCCTACAAGGCCTGGATGCGAATAATAAAAGACAGAGGTAAGTGGCGTAGAAGAGAAGAGGCTTAGGGCCTTTTTCACCACCTCCTTATACTTTATAAAAAGGTTATACTTTATTAGAAAGTCAATATCAGCTAGATTTAATTTACAGATAATTTATCTATCAGATTGTTAACAGTTATTTTATCGGGAGGTGGTGAGAAAGGCTCTACTTGCTGAATAAAAAAGCTGAGAATGTTAATAGAATAATAAAAACCTATTTCATGGTGTTGCCTTGAAATTAAACTCCGGACAGAGTTAAAAACAAAAAACGCGCGCAACATTGTATTTGGTTCACGGCAGCCTTAATTAATATTTATCTACAAAATAATTCCGGTGCAGTGTCATTCGTAGGCAGGATCAGGATGTTCAGCTGACAGGTACAAGGCGATCTGCATTCGTGAAACATTACGTATTCTTAAATTTCGTTTTGTATATCAATTAATCAATAAGAGCTCTTTGAATGTTGGTATCTTAATATTTATCTACTTTTTAATTGGGTAATTAAAATATTAAATTTACTTAACAGCTGACACCAGCTACCGCACCATAATAGTATACCCGTATTTGATGCAAAGGGAGCATGAACGCGGTAAATAAGTGCATTATTGATAAGTAAATAAGTGCATTAGTGGAAGGTTGGCATTTTATAACTTAAAATTTCATTTTTTCAATATTTTACAGTATGGCTTTAATATATATATATATACACACACACACACACACACACACACACACACACACACACACATATATATATATATATTATTCACAATTATATGTAATATAATACTTTTCACGTCAATTTTGCACTCCATTACTAATAAATGTGACGATTCTGGCTATATGGCAGTTACCGTATACTGTAATGCATCGGTGGCGCGCCCGCAAACCCCCTGGTGTTGCAGGTGTCCATGGGCGGCGGTAACACTTACCATCACGTGGGACCGCTTGCTCGTCCGCCCACTAGTCTATAAAAAAATATCGAACTGTATTATACTATTTTTTTAAGTTTTAATTAAAATGTCAATATCTGGCAAACTGGAACCGAAAATATTATAGATACTTTGGCATTTTATGTAATAGCTGTAAGCATGGCTGCTATAATAATACGTGTGGGTGCTTTCCTTTATTATCATACCATATCATCAGCTTGTCTCTCCAACTGCTGGATACAGATTAGTATTGTAGCAATGAGTGTTGTTCGAGATCTGAGTGAGCACTAATGAATCGAGAGCAAGTACACATTAGGCGATCGGTGCTGCGTTGGACGCGCGTTAACAGTATGCATACACACAGCTCGTTTAGCACGGCGTTCGACGGGCGTTAGTGCGCACTGGCGTAGTTTGAAAATGGACGTTGAGGTGATAACGTGTACTTCTTTAACGTCGTCGTATAAGACGACGACAGAGTAAGAGATTCTATATTCTCTCTGTGTGTGTGTGTCGGCGTCTTGCACCATATATTAAACGACACGTGGTTCGTTAATATATGGCACGTGGAATGTTCATAACATTGTATCCAAAATTAAGACAATAAGAGACAAAAATTTTCAATTATTTTAATATGTCACTTTGTTTTTTATAATCGGGACTTTCCTTGCCCCAAACAGCAGGTTTTTTAATTTAATTTCTTCCATAAACACCGTATGGTGTCAAAATGGTCGCCCTCCATAATAAATGTACGTGCGATAAAATGTACAGCAAAATAGCGGCGCAAGTATCTCGAAGTGCGTCGCTAGCGCTCGTATAACGAGCGTTCTATCACAAATCTGGCAATGCGCGCTTGACGGGGGCTCGGCCCAACGCTCACGTTTACGTTTGATGGTCTTACACCCTTGTTATTAAAAGCTCAAGTCTAAAACGTTTAACGTTAAGGATCAATAGCGCTAACTTGGCGTTCCAACGCTCGAGTGCTGCATTGACCGGCTCGAAGAATTGACCCGGACAACAACCAGGGTTCGCCTACGTCTACTTTACCGTGTCTTCAATTTTCTTGGTCGTAAAGACATAGGAAATGAGCAGAGATCCGAGCAGTTATATCGGAAATAGTTACGAATGATACTGCTACTTTAAAATGTATAACTTGTGTTCTCTATACAAAATAACACGTAACATATCCCACGATGTTGTTAGTGACATGCTGTCAGTTATGACATGTTGTACAGCGATATCACGATGATAAGGACGTTAGGTGGCATTTGTCTTACAAGACAACAAAATATCTAGCATAACATTAACAAGAATATCGCGTGTTTACGGAATATTATAAATATTAGTAAGCAATAATATGAAAATTATGCTTTGACATACTTTTGATCGCAAACAGACAATTCCTAAAGTGATCATTCTATATAGAATATATTCTATCATTCTATATTCTATATCTATAGTGATTATCAATAATCAAACCACTGGTAAATACTCGTAATTACTCGTAATTTAATGTTATATGATTTCTATACATACTCGGTATTACAAAAATTAGGTATTAAACTTTTGATTCCAAATGAGAACGAATTAGCTACTAAATTTTTGTAAATACCCTCTATACTTGAATCGAGATTGATGGTACTAATAGGTACCTAATTATTAATTTAATTAAAAAGTTTAGACCTGTCACATCTTTTTCTGACATTTATGTAAACAAATTTTAATGCGTATTTTCAAAGCGTTCAAATGCTCTAAAATTATTTTGTTAAGATAGCTAATTAGTAATTAATTACCAAGCTAAGTAGATTTGCTACCGGTAAACATATAGACAAATTTTAATGTATCTTTAAAACGTTCAAATGCTCTAAAATTCTCGATTTTACACTGTTTTAATTCAGTAATTAAAACATCTCAATTTTAACCTCGAGATCACAATCTTTTGTGTATAAATGTCGGATTGCTAAACAATAACTGTAAGCAGCGTGTATGCAAGATGATTCACTTAATAGTGTGCGGGCGTTGATTTTATCCAACCATGCATTTAAATTTGTATTCCACGTATTCCACTTTTCTAATTAATGAAAATAATTGTTTTTTAGTGAAAATAATAAAAGATGCTGAAGGGGATAGAGCAAAAGGAGGAGGACCCATTATACTATCAGGACCTCGTCAACTAACGGCAAACTTCAGACGGCTAAGACAGTTTGTAGACCGGTGGCATGAAAACAAAAGCAGATGGTAGTAAGGAGCATCTAGCCCCAGAAAGGAGAAAATAGAATAAAAGAAAACAGTATAAGAATTTGTTGTAAGTCAAGAAAGAGCGCTTTGGAATGAGCCTTCTCAAGTACGGCGCGCTCCTCCCACGATTCGGTCCGAATAACCGCAAGGTTGGTAACCGCAATGACCATGGGAGGTGAAGTCCGCGTGATGGATTAAAACTCGTAACAACTGAGTAATTTAGAAATAAGACCTATGCCCTGGAGTAGAAGAGAAGTCTGCTCGACTAACTGAGCTGCTTGTCACCGGAGGGACGTTTCTGTAGGTCCATATTCCAGAAAGGAGAGAGTGAATAAGGGAAGATAATTTGTAGGGAGACAGAGTAGGTCGATAAGTGACGGAAAAAGCCTACGCAGTACTTTCCGCGATTCGGTCCGTATAATCGCAGGGTTAGTGGGACCACGGGTGGAGTAGTCGTTAAATATCTATAATCGTGTTATTTTTTAAGATTTCACTATTGTCTCAATAGACCGACAATTAGATCCCTTTATCACACATACTCGTATGCGATTTCTCACACATTCTGTGACTTAGCAGTAAGTATACCTACTACGAATTATTAATTAGAGAACAATGAAACAAATTAAAAAAATATTCATGAATCATAGTTTTGTCGGAGGACTACACAGAACACGGA
Organism: Sesia apiformis; assembly: GCA_914767545.1. Classification (NCBI taxonomy): domain Eukaryota; kingdom Metazoa; phylum Arthropoda; class Insecta; order Lepidoptera; family Sesiidae; genus Sesia; species Sesia apiformis. The sequence continues at coordinate 8,410,447 of OU611968.1, forward strand.
ACTGCACCAATAAATATACATTTTTAATATCTGCAATAATAATACAGATATAATAACACTCCTGCGATTTATTACGTGTTGAATAAAAGGTTAAATAAAGATAACCATATCCATTGCATGATATATTTATCCCAATTGATAAATTGCACAATTAAAATGTCGTCAAAGATATTTAAATAAATCCTTATATGTACTCCTTATATTATAAATCCTCCTTATATTATACATCCTTATATTTAGTATCTAAATGTTCACATATTTGTAAGGGTTCGCAGCTATTCTTTCATAATGACAATAAGCGGGGCGGTATCATAATACCATGTCATATTTTAATATGTCATAAGTTAAACTTACTTAAGCCAGCAACACGCCAAACGAGCAATGAACCGCCTTAAACTATTCCATTTAAACCGTTATTTGTAACATATTAAGGTGACTTAATATCAGGAGCACAGGTTGTGCACAGGTGTACTCGACTATTAATTTGATACAAGTTAGTATAAAACGTTAATACAAGTGTTCTTGATATCACACTGTAAGCTTATAAAAATATTTTTCGATAATTTTAATGTCTTTCAGTTGTCGTTAATTTTAAAATAAGATCCTGCGCATACTATATGTTTATGTTACACTGTTGTTTTATATACTGCTGTTGGTTATGTTTGTTTATATAGTAATATGTTTATATTACTATAAGTATTGAGATACTTAATTGACAGTAAAATGTGTATGATAAAAACACAAGATATGTTTATGCAAATAAAGACATCTTGTAATTGTTTAACGCGACCGGACAAATAGTGTGTATACCAAGAGTATACCAACTATGCTATTTTGCATGTACTTAGCTTCTACTTCTGTTAAATCAAAGGTTTCAATTAAATTGATTACTCTCGTAATTCGTTTTTAGACCATACATACTTTATGTGAATAAGGAGTTAAAAGGTTGACGTTATAAGGGCTGATTACCGTTACTTGTAGTCAATTATCCTCTTTACGAGCCCTATCCAAAGAGACACCATACCGTTTTTGTACAATATGTCTAGACCAGGGATTCCCAAGGGGTCGATATCGGTTTCCCAGGGGTCGACATAAACGAAAACTGATTTTGGGGGTCGACGAGGTCTAAAAATCGACCCCTATTAATTAACACAAGTTTTTATTTTTTTATCTTTACTTTGCGATTTTAATGTTTTTTTCAAAAAATAATTACCTTTTTAAGTATTTTTACGTAATTTGTATTAATAATTATTAATTACACTTGATATTTACTGAATTTTATGTCTATTTATTTTATTAAATTTTGATGAGAAAATGATGTCCAGTTTACTTACTTAACCAACCCCAAAGTTTTTAAATTGGTAAGTATTTTGTATCAATAGGAAAAAAACTAGAGATAGGATTTTTAAAGTAATTTGGCTATGGGGGTCTGAGGTATCAGTTCATTTTGGAAAAGGGGTCTCTTGCCCAAAATAGTTTGGGAATCCCCGGTCTAGACATTGACGTTTTTTGGGAGTCTTTTAAAAGTTTACACTGTCGAAATTTTGTAACTAGTATTTCTTCAAATTCTCCTTATAAGAGGCTAATAACTTGATATTTAGAATTAGATAGAGTGGTTAATCAACAAACAGTTTGGTCTAAATAATCTCAAAATAAGAGCTCATTAACACAAGAAAAAACGGAATGATTTACGAGAACGAAATTGCGGTCTTTCGCTAGTTATATAAAACGTTTCATATTTTATAATATCTAATAATTTGTCTTTCCTGTAGTTAATTTAAAGAATAATATTAACACGCCACAGCTCAGAGCGCGGCGCGCGCGTCACTTTCAACATGTACTTTTAAGAAATAGATAATATATATATTATATCTACTCCATCTTACCGTCATATCAAGTCATATAAGGTCGTCATATCAAGTCCCGGATGTGCAAAAGTCATATACCAATTCAATTTACAAGTTTAAATAAGATCAAGACAAGAATGTACCTATGGAAAAGAATGCTCAGATTCGATTCTCATTATCTGTGGACAATCTTGCATTGGTCAACCGAGCATTGGTACGAATACAAACTTTTTGCATTCATGTAGGAATTGAATAATTAGGGTGTCTTTAATGTTTACATATTTAAATATTAAATATTCATTTAATTTAACTAGTGGCGAGTAATAACAAAGTCGATAGCTCGAAAATATTCTCCGTGCTCAAATACCTATGTATACCAATTTTCATGGCGATCGGTTGAACGGTATAGAAGTTGATGTGCTGCAGCTCCATCTAGTGGCGAGTTACAACAAAGTCGATAGCATAAAAATCTTCTCCATAAAAAGATACATGTATGTGCCAACTTTCATGGTGATCGGTCAAACGGTGTCGAAGTCCATTAATATCAGATACACCAACATCCATTTTTATATATATAGATAGATTATGTCAGTCAGTGAGTCAGTGAGTCAGTGGTAATCGAGCTTTATATATCGATGGAATTATATATCTTGTTTTAGTAGGTACATATTTTATATATCGTTATTTAAAACTCTGTTATATAATTAGAGAGAAAAAAATAAAAAATAATCATTGATAGTGAATCCCGAAAAAACCTGAGATATCTCTAGCCATAAGCAGGTTAACTCAGTGCCTCAGGGAAGGGAACTCCCATCGATAGCCTTAAATAGGTTATACACTTAAGATTTATTTTATGATATTATACAGTGTAAGCACTAGTCAATTTGAGCACTGGCTGTCTATGAATAAATATATATGAAAGTTTGATGTAAATGAGTTTGTATTTGTTCAAACACTCGATTTGCCAATACTAGAAGGCATATTATAATTAACTATCCAATTTCCAAGCAAGTTCCAGTTCTAAACTACCTTGTTTCATATCATGAGATTCAATTAACTGAGCGACTTCTGCTTGGTTTTATTGTCTTTTATTTAGTCAACAATTTTAAAATTCAATGTACGAGTATAAGTAGAATGGCGTTCTAAGAAGACCGTTTGTAATGAATTTATAGTACGAAATGCAAGGCAGTTTAATTTCAGTAAGTGTTATTAATACTAACAAGTATTATTAAACAACTATTAAATTCTTGGATTTGACCTTTGAAGTTATTTATATTATTTTGTTCTCCCGGTCTCTATGGCATGGATTATGGTCTATGATCCGGTTCTACAGTTCGATTTAATAACTAATAGTATTTTAAAGTACCTAAAATTATATTACTTAATTTTACCTCATTGATATGGATCTATTTAAAATAAAGATGAATTATTTCGTTAAGCTGGTAATTAATTCAGACTTTTTAAGGTTTATATTTCATATCGATAACAAGGACATAGTGGTATAGTAAGTGATACACTCAGTTTACGCAAACAGCATTCGATACTGACATAGAAGTTTTTAATGATTCTATTTGACTTGCTGTGCAATATTTAACATACAATATTTAATAAGAAATAATGCCCTGACTGATTGACTGACTGATCCATCAAGGCACACCCGAAATTGAAGCTTCGGAACATGAAACTTGGCATAAGCATTCTACCAATAGAAATAAACACGTGTATTGCCGTTTCTCAATATTGTCAAGGGAATAAAATACAGGGTAAATTATGTAACCTATCTGTATGTACTGGTAAATGTGATATTTAAGTTAAATTTTATTTGTTAAAATGAACTTGAAGCATGAAGCATTCCACCATTAACGCATGCCGTTAAATATATTTTTACTTAAAAAAAAATAATATTTGTTTTTGTTGTACAATTTTTATAAATTATACATAACATTTAGTTACGTAACGAGGGAAAAATTAAAAAAAAAGTACATATTTAATCGTTTACTAAATATTTCTGAACGCAAATGACTATTTACAGATTTATCAATAATTACAACAATCACTACTTATTTCCACTTTAATTCTACGAAGGGTCAAAAAGTGGTTTTAGTGAGCGGGTGACATTGACACTCTTTTTGCTTTGCTGTTTGGATGAAATAATATTTAACAATATAATATTTTAAAAACAACAAATTATGGAACAATCACATCAATTATTGCAAAAAAGAAAACCTAACTGATATAGGTTTTGCTGACTAACTTTTTCTTTTTAATTTATCACACATTTTCAATTTATTATTATTTCACAGACACACCGGTATGTTCTTGAGTATGTATGATACGAGCGTCAAATAAGATTTTTTAAATATATATATATATATAATATAACATTCTTAAATCAAATATTTTATATACCATTTCAACTTACAATGGATGCATCACATTTGTCGCACGGTCGACAACTAATGAGGTAGACGAATCATCTAGACCGCGTAACGATAAGCGTTGAGGTGGCAAGAGGATCTTGCCACGTGGACCGATAAGTCGCCGATAGTTGATGGATAACAAGATTGAATAACTTGTTGTGATGACGTACTTTTTGAAAACCCAACAGTAGAGAAACAAGTTGATATAATCTGATTTGATTATTTTCTCCCACAAACATGAAATTATATTTTTTATGATCGCGGGTGAGCAGTTCACTTGATAGTAACTCTGTCACCCATGGACATCCGCCATATATGCCAACATTAGTTCAGAATGACAAACGCTAGCATACCCCCGGATGTGCCGTCTTCCTTTGGAGAGTTAAAGAAATGAATTTGGGGGAAGGGTAGGGAAAATTGAGAGGGATAGGAATAGACTTTGACATATCTTACTCATTACCGAAACACGTACGTACATTGAGGAAATAGGATAAAGTGGGAAATGCAGTTTATATTACGGTAGGCTTCTGTGAATACCTTATGCCATAATGCTATAATAAAAGTGAGGTTAAATGATTCGTCAGCAACAAGAAAACAATTGTTAACTAATTTAAATCGTTTTAATGATGAATGAGTGTGTGAATACATGAAACAATACTTATTTGGCATTACCGACATACAAATAAATTAACATACACTATACATATAGCGTAAAGTTCTAGACTACATGATATTTTAATTGCTTCCGCGTTCCTGTCAAGTTTCTTTAAAGTCTATTGATGTTTTTATTACAAACCCCTTTGTCTCCACTTACACGTCTTCTATAGACCGTTATGTAAATTAAAGTCAAGTTTCAATTTATTGTTAATGTAGAAAAGCGACTGATGATAATTCTGGAGATTTGTGATTTTCATAGAAAACGTATTCGTACCAGAGACCTTTATCACAAAAGGCTACCGCAAAATGAATGGCATTTCCTACTTTAGCCTATTCTCTCAATGTACGTACGTGTTTCGGTAGTGAATGAGTTATGTTAGAGCCCATTTACATCCCATTCTAACCCGCCCCTTACAACAATTCATTCCTAAATATCTAAATATGGGCAGTGCATTCGGGGACGTGTCATTCTTTGACATTCTGAACTCGAGTCGGCAAAGTTGGCATGTATCGTGGATGGCCATAGGCGATAGTATCCATTTACCGCCCGTGGTCTAAATTATGTTCGTATGCCGCCATCTTTATAACAAAGATATTATAAAAGTAGTCAAGGTCGGAACATTATGTTAGAAGGATAGACTCGGGCAAAGCTTGTGCGGATGTCATATTTCATACAGGTCACCGCTAATTGCTTGGAAGATTGCAAATGCACAACAATAAATAACTGAAAATCACCGCGGACAGTCGTAGTTTACTAACCGAGTAATTAACGACATTCCTGGGTCGCGTGCGCCGCCGCGCGCCAATGCCCACGGACGCGATTAAACCATTATCAAACTTACCAATGCTCAGGTTTCCTTCTCGCTAATTGGGCGTTGTCTTCCCGAATTCTTTTGTTTGAAGAAACATAAATTAAAGAATATAATTATTATTCTAAGCAGCATAGGCTGTCATTAGTGTTTCTGGGGGTGTTGCGCATCAAGTTAGAAATAGCTTGTTAAGCATTAACAATTTATGATGTAGGTATCTATTATCATATTATTACCAATGCTCCCCAATTCATTTTTCCGAATTCACTCCTAAATTTCCAAAGATAAACGGAGCATGTAGAAGCATGCTACTGACTTGACGTTGGTATGTATTGTATCACAAATTCATACCGACATCATCGCTCACCACAAGTTGACTGTCTTCTAATTTGTAATTTTCTTTCCATAAAAAATTATGTAGTTCTAATTCGACTGCCAACATTTGTATAATTTTCTATATGTTCTTTATGTTTATATATGTTTACCTTATATGCTCTTAACCAATCCGGTTCGTAGTTAACTGAAGTAAGTATACAATTCTATGTTTACGTTACGAGTAAATTCTTTCGCAAGCGCAGTGCAGCGAGAAAGCCTTGTGAAGGACAACTACTTGGAGAAACCATGAAATGTGGTTTGCCATACGAAATTGAAAACTTCTTGATATTTTGTTTTCCCAGACAGAATGTGAATTGAATAGGAAGAGTAACAGGAGCAACAAACTGTAGCTTTATTTTTTCTACCGTTTTTACTTTTGCCAGCAACACTGTCCTTTGTTATCTGTATCTCTTGATATAACTGCTGTGCATATTTTATTTAAATAATTTATGCATACTTATTCTTATGTACATATACTCGTATGTGTGTAGGTATATATACATTACATTATTATATAATACAGTCTATTTGTGTATATTATACTTCTTTTACCACGCAATGCAATGCAACCAGCCCTTTCAGTCAACATGGACCTCCTCTATTTTACCATACCACCTCCCAATTGAAGGTTGAAGGTTATCTGGTAGGGCATTAAGATCGCCTTTTGTAAGATAATGTGCAATGAAATGTACTCGTATAAATAAATAAATAAACACGAGATTGTAAAACTATTGAATTGGTTGGTGAAACTGATTGAAAGAATTTGCAAAATAATGTGTCCCACTGGACTACTTGATAGTGTTACCAGCTCTCTTTGATAGGCTTCCTCGGCTAGTAGCGCCGTCAAGTATATATTTACCTACGTGTGAGGATTACGAGTTTCCAAACCCAAACCGTACTGCAGATGACATAGGTTTTATGTAAGTTTTCAGAAGGTTGTACAAGGATATCAGCATTTAGAACCCAAAATTTAGTTTAAGCTGTGTTTGGGATTTCGGCTTCCATCGCACTCGATACATACTGTGAATAATAAAAGCCTACAGACAGTTCTGTCGCCTGGATTATGTCCTTAAGTGAACACTCCTATATTAGCCTATAACCCCCCACTTTACGACACAGGACAAAGGTTTTCGAGCTAAAATTTACCACATAGGTCCAGTTCAAATAGGTGGATACCATATACCTATCCGCCTACCATATAAAGTGTTGCCAAATGAAAACGCAAGTTCCTTTAATACTTACTAATTCCTTTGTCTGTCGTAGTTACTTCTCATATACTAGTCTTCTCATATACGACTCTTCTTTTGGCTCTACAGCCCGGTGTCTTGGCCTGATCCAGCATTTTATTCCAGATCGTCCTGTTGATCCATTTTAAGATCACTGTCCACTCCATCCAGCGATCTCAACCGGGACTAAGGCATGCATAACAAAAAAAGTTGCCATAATAAAGGCGCTTAATTAAACGTTAATATAATATAGTAATCAGTCTCAGATCACAATTACTGTCTTATACTTGCAAACCGTTCCATAGTAGTCTATAATTATCGTTCAAGAAATGAAAAAAAAATCTGGAGCATGTCTATCCACCAATGTACAATGGGCCCGCTTGTGTTGTTCCGATGTTCCGAAACCCTCTATCGATTTACTAATTCTGTGCCCTGCAGCGTGACGTTAAAAATGCTGACACCATGTACCCTCATTCCGCTACATACTCGTACATCGATATGTGGATCTGTTTATCACAATTCACCGTATTCACTAGTGTCTAGTAAATTATCTAGTCTAAATCTATTGTACTTAAATGTAGTTACCTAGTGAATGAAAGTAGCCGTTACATAATTTTTGTTATCGTTCGCTGGACTAACTACAACAATGCTTTGCGCTGATGCTGAATCGGGTACCGTCACATACACAAGTGTTCTTCTATACGTGATGATTTTTTATGAAAGTGGTGGCAGAGAAACGGGCGGCCCACATGATGGTAAGTGAACACGGCCGTCCATGGATACAAGCAACATCAGGTGGCTGCGAGTGCAGTATCCAGCAACTCCTTATCGAGAAAGTGCGGTGCACCATTGATGACGAGAGATGTGGTGGTAAAAATCCAAGATTAGCATCAGATTGAACAGAACGTTCCCTGTTATAGAGATACAAGCGGTAGAAGTAAGTGGAAATGGACAGGACATGTGGCAAGATCACGCCGATGTTTTTCCTTCTATATACGTGCACAATTCAGTATTTTGTGAACGCTAAAGTAATCTTATCTATGATATCAAGGTGGACATTTAAATATATATAATTAAACTAAATACATTTAAATACATGGTCAGACGTTGTTTTTTTTTTTTTTTTATAGAGAAGAGGGCGGACGAGCAAGCGGTCTCACGTGATGGTAAGTGTTACCGCCGCCCATGGACACCTGCAACACCAGGGGATATGCGGGCGCGCCGCCGACCTTGCGAAATCCCATTCACAGCTCTCTTGAAGAACCCCATGTCGTAGTTTGATGGGAAGACCTCTTGAGGCAGTTCGTTCCACAGCCTACGGGTTCGCGATATAAAATAATTTTTGGACCGAACAGTACGCGACACCTGCGTATCTAGGAATCTCCGTATCTTGGTTGCTGAAAAGTCTGTAATTTAGTATCTCAGAAACGTTACAGGAAAAAGGAAAGTAAATTATTTTTGTCACGATTTTGTTTTCTGTAGGTATTGTTCATTTTATAGCAACAATAGGTAAAGTGTATTTTTAGTTAGAACAAAAGTTATGTAACGGCGAAATTGAAGTTTCAAAGAAAAAACGATGTTAAAATAGATAACTCACGGAAATAGTGTAAAATTTTTGGGGCATGTAAAACCCATTCATAAATGTGAAAAATATTCACAGAATTGACTTTTGTTTAGTTTTTGTTTGTTTGACTTTAGAGTAGCATAAACATAATGATAACACTGGTCAACAGTGACAATGCTGCCTGGATGAAATGCTTCCTGGAGCAAAAATGATAAATTAGTAAACCCATATAACGAATATATTTCAATAAAAAAATCTTTAATTAGCTCTTGTTCAGACGATACAATTGATTTCGCTCAAGATTTCTCTCATTTAAGCTAATGGACATGTAGTTGTAACGACATTTCCGGATAAAACTACCTAATATTAGGTATTCTTAACGTATGTAATTAAGGTAGATTTAATGTGCTGGAAAATATATTATTAGGTAACTGCATATTACTAATTAATAAATACAGGAGTGAAATTTGAAAAAATACTGTAAATCTCAGCTATGTATGTAGGATCTGTTAAGTGTGTGGTGAGGTGACATTTTACAACACAGGCTCGTTGTATTAGGTACTGATGCAATAAAAAATCCTACGAAAGTTACTTCAATTGGAAGTTTGGTGACCAAGATAAGAGATATAGACTCCACATATTTACTGCAACGCTTATTCGTCAAATGTTCGAAAGTGGTCTGAGAGCGTCGATCTATTAATTTGCATGTCCTATGATTATGAAAGAAACCCACAGATCGCATTACGAATTGTTACTTTTGCCTATCTGTCCCATTAAAAAAGGAATTACAACATAAAAGAAAAAAATAATTGTGTATCCTAATATCGCATCTGAAATCAGACTTGTTCCGCATCCTGAAAACTTACCTATTTCAAACCCACTAGAATGTTCAGTTACAACAGCTAATACTGATTCTGATGCAGAGTGCTCAAATGTTAAAACATTGACAATTTAAAACCTCGCAATAATCTATATCGACGAATTCAAACTACGTTTCGGAAATTAATTCGAAAGATTGCAACATGTCTTTGAAAATACATTTCTTGCACTCCAACTTAATTTTTTTTTCATGAAAATAATCGATCTGTTAGTGACGAGCATGGTAACCGTTTTCATCAAGATACATATTTCACTTATTCAGACGAGATATCAAGGAAAATGGAGCGTAACAATCTTGGGTCACTACTGTAGGACTTTAGTAAGAGATATGCCGCATCCGAAGTACAAAAGAAAATCAAAAGTAAGCCTTACCGTATGAAATTCATGTTGCAATATGTTTGTATGTCGTTAAATAATATAAAAAATTCAAAATTGAAAATAATTACATAAAATTTTCACATTACATATATATTTACATATATAAATAATATTGAAAACATAAATAACAACACTATTTACATTTTTTTTATTAGGAACTTTAGATGCCATTTGCTTCTAAACAAGAACTAAGTATTTTTTATGGTGCTTTATGTATTCAGGATAGTCCAAATAATCAAATAAAAACGTCCAGGAAACAAATTAAAAGTAAAAATTTATTGACCAGTGTCATCAGCCCTTTTAGTATCCACTGCTGGATATGGGCCTCCACATGTACATTGTCTCGTACATGAGGATATGGCCTCAAAACGCCACGCTGGCCAGTATCAGTTGGTGGTAGCAGGTTTGTTGATGAAAGGAGTTGTGTGGGGTCGCTTGAACGCGATGACACGACTGGCGTCGCGTCGTGAAGTCGCGCAACTTGATAGTAAATCGCCATTTTTTAAATGGCTCCCGTATCGCCGTGACTAGTTACCACAGACTAAATTTAAAATGTTACTATACAGAATAACGCTTAAAAGTTAATAGTATATATATACATATACGTACTTTAAAAAATAAATGTGAAGACACCGTTGGCAGCGACCGTACTTCTAGACAAGTGGGTGTGGTCGCTGTGTAGTAAGCATTTGGACTTATTTATTAATGTATTTACACTCTTTACACCGTGCAAAATAATAGCGCCATTATTAAATAGTCTGTCATTGTTGCTATGATGAAACGCGTGTCTGTGTGTTTGTTACTTGTAACGTATTAGCTATTAATTGGTTGGAAGTATATTTATTAACAGTACGTGCTATAATGAGATTCTGTCAAATGTAATCTATATTATATCTTTTTGTTTATTTCATTTCGAAACATATAGGTAAGTATTTTCAACCTTTTAATTAATGTTTTCTCTCCAAGTTATACTTATTCGTATTTATTTTATTTCGCAATTCACAGTTTTTCTAAATTTACAGGGTTTTTTTTAATAAGAGAAGAAGAAATCATGTCATTTTCTTTATTAATTTAAGTTTGTTAAATATAACGTATATTCTCAATAGTAATAGAATCAAAATTTTCGTATGGTAACCATGGTACCACCGGTTATACCACCAGTGGTACCACGGTTATTTTTTTCTAACCCCGATATAACCGACTAGATACCGATGGTACCACGGTTAATTTTTGCTAACCCTGGTACAACTGACCGAATGTCACCACCAACCACAACCACACACCAGTTGTTGAACCAAGCCTTAGTAGCTGTTGAAGCTCCATTCGGCTACAATAACAAAAAAAAATATACAAAAAAAAATATTAAAGTGGTTAGTGTTATTAACACTAATCACTTTAATACAATTAGTTAAAATATTATTTTTTTCATCTATAAGTATTTATAATAAAATCGTAACAGAGACGTGTCTATAAATAAAATATTTTTCGAAAAAAGTGATTGCAATATAAAGTACGAATGATATTCATATATATAAAGAAAACATTATATGGAATTATTGTCTACTAGCTGTTGCCTGCGACTTCGTCCGCGTGGACTTTAGTTTATAAACACCGTCTTTATTCGACGTGATTCTTTAAATTGATATAACTTTTTTATTTATGAACTGATTGAAATAAAACAAATTTGAATAACACTAAATTTTAAGTGAAGCTTACCACAATACATTAGTGAAAACCGCACCCAAATAGGTTAAGCCGTTTCTAAGATTAGCGCGCACAAACGCACAGACAAACAGATAAACAGACAAAAATTCTAACACAATATGCGACATCCTATGCTGTTAACCTCTACGCAGGTTAGATTTCAACGAAACGGTCTAAGTATAAGAAACATCACCGGTCTTAGAATTACCTATTCATCCGGACCTTAGATACATTGCAAAGTAACGAACTTCAAAACTGAGTGCTACCACGGTTATTAAACTTATTACCTATGTACCACAGGTCAAACGGTTGTACCAGGGTTAGGAAATGGTTACCGTGGTACCACTGGTGGTCGAATCGGTGGTACCACGGTTACTAAACGAAAATTTTTATTCTCAATATTAGTGAGTCATTAAAAAGTAAAATTATAACCGGAGTATTAAATTGTTTTTTTACCAGTCGATCAAATCACTTTCACTGTTGTACTAGCTCAAGTGTAATGATTAAAACGAGCAAAGAGAGACGAATGACAGCGTCGTAAAGCACACAATACGTCTTTCTCACATTAATGAAATTCCTAATCATTCCTAAGTCCATAATTTGATGTGTTGCTTATGAAATAAACAGTATCAGTTATCATTATGTTAATATGAGCTCCAACTACGCTTGGACCAGCTAGTTATACTTATCAGGCTTATAAATCGCCGCCTAGCAACTACCTTACCTAAATATTGTCGCTAACAAAAATTATTTGAAAATATCTTAATAAGATATGCCTAAAGATACCGCAAACCAACCTGCAAGTACCAAAGTACCAAAAGTTACAAAAGTACCAACCTGCAAGCAACTTGTTTACCTAACCAGGGCGGCATAATCGCATGTGCGACAAAGCCCTTTACTATGAAAAAAAAAAAACCTGCAAGCAAGTGTATATATATTTTTACAATGTTCCTTCTATTACAAATGTAGCCTAAGAACTGTCGTTTGAAGCTGGTTAACTGTACCCTGTATTAAATCTAAATAAACTGAATCCACGTGTCTAACCATGGCGCAACCACAACCTGTAGCGGAACGTAACCCACCCACGAGAAGCGAAGGGAAACGTTATAGTCGAGTGTTCCCCCACGTCTGTTTTGGTTTACACAGCAACGCGTTTTGTTGGCTTACTTTTGATTCAATGAGAACCTTTGTTTGTAATACTCAGCAACAAATTACGAAGGATTAGATACTTAGACAGATAAAATGTTTTATTACACACCAAAACAAACATATAACAAAAACAGATATTGTAATCATAGAATGCACAAAAGGTCTTATCGCTAAATGCGATCTTTACAAGATAATCTGGATAGAGAGAAAAATAAAATTTTTAAACACCGATTGATAGCGTACGAGTATTATATAATACTTAAGTTAATATAGAATACTACCTACGTTCAATAAATATGTATAGTGTAATAATTAGAATCAAATAAATAAAGTTCTGGAACCACCAACAGCTGTTGAAGTCTGCCCTAAATAAAAAAGGCGGTAGTATATAGATACCGCCCATCTTGCCATGCTTAACGTAAGCGTGTCAAACATGTCAAACGTGTCAAACACAGACTTGCTAACGAGCTATGGAACGGAGTATCCTAAACATAAGAAAAAGAACAGCGAAATAAGAGAAAAAACTAAAGTTATAGACGCACTACAACACGCACTAAAATTAAAGTGGAAATGGGCAGGACATGTGGCACGCATGAAGGGCAGCAAATAGATTAGAACTGTGACAGGGGAAGAGAAAAAGGGGATGGCCAATATGGTGTCTGTGGCAGGCAAGAACAGGGAAAATGCAGCAAAAGATAGGAGGATTTTGTAAAATATGACGGAGGCTTTTACCCAAAGAAGAGTCCTTAAATAAAGTATGTTAGTAAATTTATAAAAAACAACATTAATTATTTTTCTTTGTTAATGAATAATAAAACTTATGAGTAAATAATTAGAATAAAATGAAAAATAGTATAAGCGACGATGGAAATAAAGATAACCATATATTACCATATAAAACCATATACAAATGCTATATTGAAGATGATAACTAGAAAATAATATTAAGACCAATAGAAGACAACAGCAGAAAATATAGTGTGTAACTTATTTACAGTAAGATTACACGTAAATAGTATTGTCCAAGTTGACTTTTGAAGCTGGATAGAAATTGAGCATGGCGTTTTGCAATTCTAGTTTTTATTAACTCTGAAATACAACTCAAACAATTTAAGACTGGTGTATATATATAATATTTTATTTTAATCAATAATTTAAATGTTTCCTTCACCGAATTCTGTCTGAATTCTGACCGTTCTAAAGTAAACAAAAGAAAATAGAACATTTAGCACATTCAACAGTAATACAAAATTGTGATTCATCGACGATTTTTCTCCCAGCTTCCTTCAGTGCAACTATATTTCAAGCCGATAAATAGTCTATGACCAATAAATAACAGTTACATATTTTTAATGACCGCGGCATAATCAAAGAGCTTAATTAATCCAAGCAGTTCGGCGATAAACCAGCAAAATGTTAATTTTATTATAAATTGATATGTTCAAATCTTTTGATTTATGCTGCCAATGATATTTGAAGTGATTGTCAGCATTGTATAATGTTGTCACTTCTGGGATAAGAATTGAGTTATTGTTTAGTCTCATGCTTCTGAAATCAACTCTGGTACCTAACCAAAATAATAACAGTAGGTACTAAATAAAAGAAGATCTGTATAAATATTATATTACGTATATGTAAATTCATAAGTCTTATAATAGATTGTATCATTATGATTTTTCACGTCTCTGGAACGCGCTGCCTGTCACTATTTGAGAAGCATCTATCCGATGTATTTTTAACGTCTTTGGAATGCGCTGCCTGTCACTATTTGAGAAGCATCTATCCGATGTATTTTTAACGTCTTTGGAATGCGCTGCCTGTCACTATTTGAGAAGCATCTATCCGATGTATTTTTCACGTCTCTGGAACGCGCTGCCTGTCACTATTTGAGAAGCATCTATCCGATGTATTTTTAACGTCTTTGGAATGCGCTGCCTGTCACTATTTGAGAAGCATCCATTCGATGTATTTTTCACGTCTCTGGAACGCGCTGCCTGTCACTATTTGAGAAGCATCTATCCGATGTATTTTTCACGTCTCTGGAACGCGCTGCCTGTCACTATTTGAGAAGCATCTATCCGATGTATTTTTCACGTCTCTGGAACGCGCTGCCTGTCACTATTTGAGAAGCATCTATCCGATGTATTTTTAACGTCTTTGGAATGCGCTGCCTGTCACTATTTGAGAAGCATCTATCCGATGTATTTTTCACGTCTCTGGAACGCGCTGCCTGTCACTATTTGAGAAGCATCTATCCGATGTATTTTTCACGTCTCTGGAACGCGCTGCCTGTCACTATTTGAGAAGCATCTATCCGATGTATTTTTCACGTCTCTGGAACGCGCTGCCTGTCACTATTTGAGAAGCATCTATCCGATGTATTTTTAACGTCTTTGGAATGCGCTGCCTGTCACTATTTGAGAAGCATCTATCCGATGTATTTTTCACGTCTCTGGAACGCGCTGCCTGTCACTATTTGAGAAGCATCTATCCGATGTATTTTTCACGTCTCTGGAACGCGCTGCCTGTCACTATTTGAGAAGCATCCATTCGATGTATTTTCCAGAGACGACTTTAAAGAACACCCGTGTGAAACCTTGTGAAACTGCAGGGCTTTAATAGGGCCTTTTGTAATATTTCACATAAAAGAGTAAGGAAATAAATAGAAATATAACAGGTGTTAATATTGATAGTAAATAATGTTAACTTAATTTGCAAAGTACTTGAAACTAAACTCCCAATAAATACGACCGGTCAAGTTATGCATTATTTCATCACACACAAAAATTTCTGGTCTTCTGGTCGTACACTGAAAAAAATAAGAGAAAAAGTAATCACGTAGCATTTTGTAGCACGTAATAATCACGTAGCATTAGTTATTGTACAATGTCATTAACTTCCAAGTGCTAATATCAATGACACAGTAACACTTGTCCGCCAGTGCGTGTTGCGGCAATATAAATTACTAGACCGCCTCTTGTCTAGTTCGGTTTACTGCAGAATATCAGATAGGTATAGAGATATCGGAGCAAGAACGCGGATAGGCGTGGCACAGCTTTTATTACGAACGTGAAATAGGTCTACATAATAAAATACCTTTCTGCTGTGTATTACCCAAAAGTATCATTACATTGTGATAATGCTTAGCTGTGTACGCTGTTTATAGCGATATATTTTTTATTTTCGTATAAACCTACAAGTTTGAAACTCTATGTACATTGTTGTCAAAATTATACTGTATATTGGTCGTGTGGGGTCCTGTGGCTTTAAAAGCCCTGAACTACACAACCTCTAAAATAGTTTTTAATACACCACTCATGCACAATACAATGTGCACAAAGAGGTCCATGTCGGTTACGGTTGGTGGTATATGACATTATATCGTAATTAACACAGAATTATCAGTAAATTCCATAGTTTCATGCTTCAGAAAAGATTCGATTACAACCTGCATACTCTAAAAATTTGCAACGTAAAATCAGAAGGACCCACACCAGGGTGACCCTGCCTGATGCTATAAACGTTCTTCTAATTTTCATGTCACTACAATAGATTAAAAATAAAGACCGAGTAGGTACGAGCCGTATGCCAGCCGCTAGCCAACATAAACAGACGCTATAATATACTTACCGGTAGGTATTATCGCAACGCGATATTGCGTTAAATGGTATTGGGGCTCTCTACTTTTACCGCAGTGCGACAATCGTCGCTGTGTGTCATGCGCGACCATACAAAATGTACTAAGTCAAATAATCGCATTACCGCGGTGCGATATTACCGGCCGGTATACCGCCGGCTGTGTAGGAGAACCTAAAACCTCCAGAACCGAAATCACACACGAAGTCAGTGTGATCATATCAGAGCACGCTGCCATTATTCATTGCAGGTGTGCCGCAATGTGAAACCCTATCATTTTACGCCCTCTCTATTTGCTTTACATCATTGTACCGCACAATTGTGCTATTTAGTATTAAACAGTTTCCATTATCTATAAATATTATGGTTTTTTTCATAGAAAAAAGGCGGCAGACGAGGACAGTTCACCTAGCGGTAAGTAGATAAGCGCTGTTGGGTTCACATAGTGGTCAAATTTCTAATAGGATTTACCGGCGAAGTTTAGAAGTAGTCCTTACCCTAAACGTAAAGAAACCCTAAAATTATTTTAAACTAAGTCGGGTTACCCCAACGCCATGAACACAATCGTTGCCGGTCATATTAATCGGATATATCTACCTTTGGCGGTCAATACGTTAAAAACTTTATACAAAACTAGTAGTTCTGTAAATGAAGCTTACAAATGTAACTAATTGGACCTTTTGCAATGTGAGGCAGCATTCCCTCGATTAGTTCTGGATAGAGCCATTTATGGGAGCTGCAATTTGTCCAATAATATTATATCATTACTGGGCACATTAGCCGCCTTCATTCACCTAATATAACACTAGATCTACCGCAAAGATGAACTAGTTTCAACAGTTCCTGGAAGCCTTTCGTAATGTCCTATAGAAGATTTATTAGTGTAGGTAATTTTATTGTCATTTTCTAGTTATAATTTGCTATATTTCTTTCGTGACTTCCCTCTTACAGTAAGAAATTTATTTCGCATTTAGAAAATGTACTTGTAATGAATTATATGGAGCAAGCAAACTATAGTTCTAAAACTTAAAATAATCGCTATAGGCCTATAAATAATTGCAGGGCGCAGGCTTTACTTTGATATTAAAAGAGGGGTTTCAGACTATTGTCCATCACGTAGATCCAATGCAGATTTGTAGATCAGAAACAATAGAAAGTTTTAAATGCCAAAGAGAAAGATATTTCTGTTTCTCGCTCTTGTTAATGTTCCACTGCAGGGCACAGGCCTACCCTAGTAAACCATTGAGGGGGGTTTCGGGCCATAATCCACCACGAGGGCCTATCCAGGTTAATGCTGCAGACTTTTTTTAAATTCATGAACTAAAAATAAAATAATTAAAAATAAGAAAAAAACATGCACACTAGTGATATTTTTTTAAAATGCAGATCATAATCATTGACAAATGAATCCAATGGGAAGTAGCACCACGATAAAACAATTTATGCTTCGTCTCAATACTCATGAATGATATTTATCCTCTACATCCGCATATCTGAATGGTAAATCAATTTTATTACCGAGTCCAGCGGCAGTCCAATAATGCTATGTACAAGTATAATCTAAATTATTCGACCTTTAGACAAGATTGACCTACATTTTGACCTTTAGCACCACACCCAAAACCATTAGCCAGTTGTTACACGATCACACAAAATTTTCTTTTGTTCGTTTCGTAAGTTCCACAAGGTTACTTTTATATCAAAAGAGCCCGTGTTACTCTCATGTTACAGTCATTTCACCCTCACAGTTTGAGCGCGGCGGAGATGACAAGAGAAATAAATTACAAAGATTTTGTCGATTCGCAGGAAAGGCATGAAGGTACAGCAGCAAAGCTACCAGAAAAATATACCTGTGCCCAGTAAGTAGGAATGTTCCGAATATTCGTATTCATTTTGGCGAATACTCGCCAATTTTCAAGTATTCGTATCCGGACTCGTATTCGCCATTTTCTAAACGAATACTAATCAAATAGTAAAGCCCAATGTGAATAGTAGGTATATATATATATATCCTATATTGTTTAACAATTAGAACGTTATAGCTTGGTTAACATTCGGGATACATTTTATCTAGATTCGTTATAGAGTTACCAAGGGAATCACAAAGGCTGGATTAAGAACTGGGCAAACTAGATGATAGTCCAGGGCGCCAGGTAATCGAAGGCCGCTGCGTCGCAAGTGGGAAATCTTACTCTTATATGATACATCGAATTTTTAAATACATATTTAAATTAACTGAGTTTACTTCCACAATAAACATTAAAATGTCAATCATTAAAAAATGTTCCCTTAAAGGTGCGGTGCAGATTTTCCGTCCAGTCCTGGGAATCACTAGTCAGAACCACGACACATTGAGGCAATGAGAATTGTGAACTGTTAGTTCCAGAGAGTATGGAGAAAGTATTCCAGGATTCTAGCATAAAAAGGTAGCCTATCCTATGGTAAATAAGCTTATTATCACCCACTTCGCGGAGGTATTTGTTAAGAAATACATAGACAGCTACGTCTAAGCATATCGAAGTGCCCAATATCCTTATCATGAGGATCATGTACTGGGTACTAGGGATGTTTCGAATAGCAAAAAATCACTATTTCATACAAATACGAATAATTTATCCCACTATTCGCGAGTACGAATACGATTACGAATAGTACCTAACCTGCGCACGCACGCACTTGTAAAAATAGTATGTAGGTAATTTGTAATTCAATCTAATGATAGTGCTATAAATATTTTTTTTAGTTCACTCAGTAAGTTCACTTTTTCCTCTTTGGTTCTAAAGTTAGGTGTCTACCTAACTTAAAAACTAAAAACTAACTATTAACTAAGCTAAAAAATCACTTATTGATTATACTAAAAATTTGATTTTCAAATGAACGTTTGCTTTTAAAAGTATTTCTTTTTGTAGACCAGAACAAACAACAGCTATAACCAAGCTCATATGTAATATGAGCTATAACGATGCCAAGTTTAATTGAATTCCGTCGTTATTTCTGCGTGATGTGTGATTATATTGGCAGACAGAAAAACAAAAATTAAAAAAAAATGGTTTTCATTTCTGTATCATTCGTGCTTTTTACATTGTACCGATTTTTTTTTAAATTTTCCATGTGCAGCCACGACTCTGTTACGATTTTATTATATGTATAGATAGTTAAATCAGACTAGTAACCCCAGAGGTTACTTGATTGACTAGACGATTGTATATTTTTTTAATAACCCAACCGAACCCCTTCTGCCCACCGTTAGACATTCATCAGTAATTCATACCATAATCCAACTCCCAGGATACTAATAAAATCACTGGTGATTGTACTGAAGGTGTGTCGGTATACAGACACGAAGCCCTCGAGTCATAATAATAATTATGTGTAGCTATTGGGTGTTGGCATTTTGTTCCTTGAACACGATCGTCTTATCCAGTACACACTACAACACAATCAACAAGAATTACTTGAATAAATAGTATGGACAGAAAACTGGTAATTTTGTCAATAAAATAATATTTAAGAAATATTTCTGAAAACTGAAAGAGCCAAGCAACAGTACTATTCAATAACGCCCTCTGTAGAATCTCCTAAAGTAGAAAATATAACAAGACAGCAATAATCTATTACGAACTTAATGCTAAGTGGTGAACATCAAGTATATCCGTGCATATCAAGACTATCACTCTATCAAGACCTGGGCTGTTCTGGAATCTTTATAGCGATGCCAAGTCGATTGGCGATATATCGAGGTGCTGAGATGTCTATATAACACTGCGAGCATGACGGTCCGAATTCAAAACCAGCAGACCAGGCCGATCCAGCTGCGTTGAGAAGTGAGACAGGGAAATATTTCTGAAACTGTTCACAAACGCGCTGGAAGATGCATTTAGGTTGCTAAACTGGAAAGGACGTGGAATCAATGTGAATGGTGAGTACATGTCGCATTTTCGTTTCGCCGATAACATAATCATCATGGCAGAATCGCTGAATGATTTAAATTGGATGCTAAACGACCTTAACGCAACATCACGACGCGTTGGTCTCGGAATGAACTTAGTCAAAACAAAAATAATGTTCAATGAACATGTTCTTCCGGGACTGATAGATGTCGAAGGCGTGGTACTCAAAGTTGTTGACCATTATGTCCATCTTGGGCAAACAGTTTAGCTAGGCAAGTCCAAGTTCAGCAAGGAGATCGATAGACGTATTCAACTTGACTGGGCAGCATTTGGGAAATAGCGTCGGCTCTTCTTGTCGCCTATATCACAATGCTTGAAGATGAAAGTCTTCAATCAGTGCGTCCTGCCGTTATGACGTATAGTGCCGAAACATGGCCTCTAACGGTAGGCCTGGTCCATAAATTCAAGGTCATTCCGCGAACTATGGAGAGGACAGTTTCTTTGCGGGATAAGGTCCGAAACGAAAACATTGGCTTAAGAATCAAAGTCAACGACATACGAGTAGCTCGTAGAATCGGCATGTTGAAGCGGCAATGGCCAGTCATATTTGCCGCAGGACGCATAAATGAATGTTTCTTTGTTTGTCCCGTATGCGTTCCTATACCACTCATCCAATTGTGATGAAACTTTGGTGAGTTATTGTACGCACGCCCGTGAAGGTTTCTGAATTAGTACTTGAAGACCATGCGAACGAAGTCGCATGCAACAGTTAGTTATAAATAAAAATTCTTCTGAGAGACGTTAATTTAACTTCAACTATCATCTAACTAGCTTCTATAGTGACAGCCGAGATGTTATTTTACTTGGACATTACAGATAGACAGGAGACGAAAACATAATATATGTATTATAAGGATAAAATTACAATATATATACCAGTTAGGTGAAAATTTAAGTTGAAAATTATAGAAATATATTACATAAAAGATTGTATACCTATATATTAGGTACACAGACCTAATACCACAACATTTTTTGGCATAATACATTCTGGATGAAAGAAGAAAATATAGTAGATTTCAGTCGTATTTTCAATATTATTTTTAATCGTCATTACTTGTATGTAATCGTAACTATTCATGTACAAATAAATAAAACCTAATTACTTGTTGGATACGTTAAATTGAAAATCTAATCCGAATATATATCATTGCAAATGCCCTATATATTAGCATACTGACAGATTGATTTACAATTGAATTTATGTGATATATAAAGCTCAGGTATTTGAGCCGGATCAGTTCATTACAATTTGGAGCGATTTAAATCTTTCACAGTTTACTTTATAATTATTAAAATATGCATAGTTATTTCAGTTTTTTACCACCGCTACTTACGAGTACATTTATAACATCAAAAACAGGTCATGTAAATTCTGTGAGTTTTCGGAATGACCTGCGAATTTCTGCCAAAAGGTAAAAAATAAAGGGTAAAGTGAAAAATAAATGATAATAAGGAAAGTGGACCAGCAGTTGCTGGTATCGCTTCAGAGCAAGACGTCTAGTTCCTAGAATAACGCCTTCCCAAAATGACTACTTTTCCAAAGTGATCACTTCCCAAAATGACTACTTTTTCAAAGTAACCACCTCATGACTAATAATTACATGTAGGAAGCGAAGACGCCGAATGCCGAAGCCGGTAACCCGTGCCATGTTTTTCGTGGATGATGAATTGATGGTCGATCATCCATCGAAGCGAAGTAATTAATTAGACAAGGGATTCCACTAAAGATATCCTCGTATATACCTATTGTTTGATACAAAATATGAAATACTCCTGGCGGAACTTGAAGAGAATAAGCTGACGAGTCTAGGATTTTTAAATAAAATTATTCTATTGAAGCATTATTTTTTGGCAGAACATAGATGTTAAGTTAAAAAATTAGCCCAACATGTTCTGCCTGCAAAACATTTTCGTCAAACTTATGCATTATAGGAATGTCAGATATTAATTTTATAATTACAAACTAGGTTTCGGCAGCGCCCCTCGGGCGCCGGCCTCCCCCTAAGGGGGGGGGGGGGACGCTCCGGGCTTCGCCCTGCGCGGAGCTCGGCCTTCGGCCTAGCGTATATTACACACTGGGAGAGGTCGCTGTAGTTGATGTTGTGCGGGACCTGCATGGCGGCCATCTTCAAAAATGGCGGAATCGAAATAAGAATTCCAAATCTTTAATCAGGCTCCCCCGAACCCACCAGATATCAATTTTTATTCGCATCGGATGAATTCGAAAAATGGCCGCCATCTTAAAAAAATTTTTCCATGTTATGTTTCCAAAAGTCCATGGTAATATAGTACATCGTCAAGATAAAAAAAAAGTCCATCAATGGCAAGACATTGTCAAGATAAATGATAGTAGTTTGAGCACCAATCCGATAAGTCTAACCGTTTCGGAGACGTCATCCGAAGAATTTTGTAGGACGGCCATCTTGGAAATAACCATAAATCCTTAATCAGGATCCCCTGAACCCCCCAGATATCAATTTTCATCCGGATCAGACAACTTGAAATTTTGGTGGTGTGGTAGTCCCGTCGCTCCGGGGATCGCCCTACGCGGAGATCGGCCTGCGGCCTCGTTAGACGAAGCTCGGCCTTCGGCCTCGCATAAGTTACACAGTGTGCACGGCTGGTGGTGCCCTAGTCCGGCCACTCCGGGCTTCGCCCTACGCGGAGCTCGGCGTGCGGCCTTGATAGACGCAGCTCGGCCTTCGGCCTCGCATAAGTTACGCAGCGTGTGCGGCTGGTGGTGCCGTAGTCCGGTCGCTCCGGGCTTCACCCTACGCGGAGCTCGGCCTGCGGCCTCGTGAAACGCAGCTCGGCCTTCAGCCCCGCGTACAACAACGTTACAAAGTTGTAGAATTCGGAAGCTCCCTACGCGGAGCTCGGCCTGCGGCCTCGCTGTATAGCCGCCATCTTCAAAAAGGGTTGAATATAAATAATAATTCCAAATCCTTAGTCAGGATCCCCTAAGCCCCACAAATATCAATTTTTATCCGAATCGGATGAATTTGGAAAAAGGCCGCCATCTTGAATTCGCCATCTTGAAAAAATTTTTTCCCCTCAGTAGAAAGACATCGTCATGATAAATGATATTAGTTTGAGAGCCAATCCGATATCTCTAACCGTTTCCGAGCAGTCGAGCAAAGAATCTTGAAAAATTTGGGTACCTACCGTAGCTCCTTTTTGGGAACCCCGTGGATAAACACGTAAATCCCTTGAAATATAGACGCCCAGAAATTTTTCAAATTTTCAAATATTTTTTTTAAATTCCGCCTTTTTGTGTCCGCCATGTTGGATTTTTTTTCTGGCTAATTTTCCCATAGACCAGAGTTTCTAGCGAGGGGGAATTCCGCCCCGCGCCCCCCATCTAATTCGGCCTACCGCCTCGTAAACGCACCCGGACCCCCAAATCGAAATTTCCACTTTGTATGGCAGCCATCTTGAAAAATAACGGAATAAAAAAAAGTTTCAAATCCTGGATCACGGTCCCCTGAAACCCCCCCCCCCCCCCCCCGGTATTAATTTTCATCCCAATCGAAGGAATTTTAAAAATGGTCGCCATCTTGGATTCCCCATCTTGGAAAAAAAATTGTCCAGTGGAAGGACATCGACTTGCCCCACCATATTAGTATGAGCACCGATCCGATATCTCCAACCGTTCGAGAGAGAGAGACGATCAAAATAAATTTGTATGGCGGCCATCTTGAATCCGCCATTTTGATTTTTTATCGCACTCTCGTCAGACTGCTTGCTGTTCTCTATGACATTCGGTCGAGCACCATATGACTACGTCTCACCGTTTAGGCAGGCCGTTGACCGTCGAGCTGAAGTTCCACTGGATGCGGACGGGCCCGCACCCGGTACAGCTCCTGGGCGAGCTCGGCCTGCGGCCTCATCCGCGCCACTCGGCCTCCGGCCTCGCGAGAGTTAAGGGCGATCGAAACTTGAAATTGACGGCCGCCATCTTGGAAATGGCGGAATCGAAATACCGACCCAAAATTCTCAATCAGGGCCCCCGGATGCCAATTTCCACCCCCCTTGGACAAACTTGAAAAACGGCAGCCATCTTGAATCCGCCATTTTGAAAAAAAATTTGACCACGAGAAGACCCACCCCGGCCCGAATGACATTTGGTCGAGTACCTCCCACTTATCTCTTACCGTTTCAAAAATAACAGCGATTGAAATTTGTATGGCGGCCATTTTTTTTTTCGCATTTGGAATTTTCGCGACGCCCTCTGGCATCTGCCGGCAGTTCCCTATGACATTTGGTCGAGCACCCCCCGCGCAGCTGTTACCGCTTAACCTGGCCGTTTAAATTTTTCGTGAGGTTTTGACAACTTGAAGAAATCGGATTTTTCTGGTGCTCACCGACCCCGAGGATTCACTTTCCCGTTTAAAGTTTCTCACCCACCAGGCCGCAACTGGGAGAACAATTATGTCAGTCAGTCAGTCAGTGAGTGGTAATTTAACTTTATATATCGATGGAATGGATGGAATGGAATTTAATGGAATATGTCATTAAAATGTCACAATGAATTCACATTATGATTAAATATCTCATTGATTGTATAAAATTAACCAATCTTTCAATTATGTTTTAAATGTTTTTTCCCGGAGTTCTTATATTTTCTTCGATAGCGCGTTATATAACTATATATATATACACATGGCATAGCAATTATTGTGGAAAAGTCTAGTTTTATACACTTTTTCTAGGACTAAATTTGTTTGGTTGTATCAGGTTTCTGTAGTGTATAACTTTAATCCTTTTGAATACACTTATATGCGTTCTTACAAATGAAGCTATCTCAAAAATATACATACAGGGAAGTGTTGTATTTTTTTTTAAATAATGATTAGCATGAATTTAATGGTGATACTCCAGTAATTGCACGAACACACTTCTTGTGGCAAATAAAAGCTTTCTTGAAGTCGGTCGAACCTTCCCAAACCAACCAGCAGACCATATCTCAACACCGAAGTGAGCCATGATAGGCTGGCATCATTATGTGTAATGTGGAAATTTATTGTACACTTGATCTACTTATGACTTCCAGTTGCAGAACTCATCTACAATTATACCCAAAAATCGCATACTGTTAGTTCTTTTATTTGTTTGTCTTTGTAGAATAAATTTAATTCCCACACATTTTGTAATTTTGTTGTGAAATTGTATATACGAGTATATTAGTTAGTATCATTTAAATTAACAGTAACCATATTTTTCTCTAGCCAGTCAATAATTTTCTTAGGTTTTCGCGATTACTATACATTGCAATTAAACAACTTTTAACGGTTTAAATCGCGTATATTTGACATGATTTATATCCCGACGTTTCGAACACTTTGCAGTGGACGTGGTCACGGGGTGACTAATTGATTTTATTTGTCACTTGAGTTATTAAGAAATTATTACTACCGTCTGAAATTTTTTGAACTACCGTCCGAATTTTTTTAATCATAACATTCCCTATGCACGCAGTATTCGCTCACGGTGTCCAGAGGTCTTGCAGTATGGCGTTGGCCTTGTGATTTAATTAATTTAATGACTGGATCCCAAGCCGGTGGTACTTGCCAACCATCTTCTCTATTGAAATTTGGGTGTTTCTTAATTTCAATAGCCTCGCGTAACATTCTTGGCATGTACCGGGTCTCTCTAGCGAGGATTTGTGGGTTTTCAAATCGAATGTAATGGTTGGGTTTGTCCAGAGCATGTTCACAAACTGCAGACTTGGTCGAGCGTCTGTTCTTCATGTCAGCTATGTGTTCTTTTATCCGGATACCGATGCTCCTCTTTGTTTGCCCAATGTATGATAACCCGCATTCACAATCAAGCTTGTAAACACCTGCATCTTGTAGGGGGATATTGCTCTTGACCGGTCTTAAAAATTGGCTAATCTTCTTGTGCGGCTTGAAGTAAGTTTTAATTGAAGCTCGTCTTAAGATATTGCCAATTTTGTCAGTGATGCCCTTGATGTATGGTAAGATGGCAGGTTGTCGCTCAACTGTAGGAGGCTTGGGGCGGCTTCTGTGACGCATTCGTGGGAGTTTGTGATTGTTGCTTCGCAGTACTTGTTTCACATGCAGAAGCTCTTCCTCGAGGTGGTCAGTGTCACAGATGCCGTGTGCTCTCTGTAACAAAGATTTGCCTACGGTAGTCAACTGACATGGATGGTGATGGGAGTTACCATTGAGATATTTATCTGTATGGGTGGGTTTCCTATACACAGTATGACCAAGAGAGTTGTCAGGATTTCTGATGACTGAAATGTCAAGGAAAGCTAAGGATTTATTGACCTCAGACTCCATAGTAAATTGGATTTTATCATGTAAAGAGTTTAAATGATTTAGGAATGCAGAAACATTATTTTTGGGGAGGACGGCAAAAGTATCGTCTACGTACCGTTTGTAGATCTTCGGCATAGCCACAGCTCTGGTGAAAGCCTTCTCCTCGAAGTCTTCCATGAAAATATCGGCGACAACGGGGGAGACTGGAGAGCCCATTGCTACACCATCGATCTGTATGTAGAATTTATTATCCCAGAATAGGTAGCCAGATGTTAGGCAGTGTTCTAGTAGTTCTGCATATTCTATGGGTAGGTCGTGCTCAGTTAGTTTTTTCTTGACAATTTCAATGCAATCATGTGCAGGTAAGGATGTAAATAGAGATTGTACATCAAAGCTGACCATTATTTCATCATCAGTCAATTGTAGATGTTTGATTTGGCTGACAAAATGGTAAGAATCCTTGACATGCGCACTCGTTTGACCGCGAAGTGGAGACAGTATTTTAGCAAGATGTTGAGCTAGTTTGTATGTCGGCGAGTCAATTTGGCTTACAATTGGGCGCAAAGGGACGTCATTTTTGTGTATTTTCGGTAATCCATACAGTTTTGGTGGTTTCACACACGAAGGTACCAGTGCCGTGACGTCTAAACCAAGTGTGTCGGAGTGTTTACTAATTATTTCTTTAGTTTTAGTTACAATTTTGGCCGTGGGATCACTTTTTACTGGTTTGTAGGTGCTTTCGTCCGACAATAGTTCTTGTATTTTTAGGTTATAATCTGACGTATCCATGATCACAGTGGAATTACCTTTATCTGCTCGAAGTATGGTTATGTCTGGATTTTTGCGTAGGTTGGTGAGTGCAAGATATTGTTCACGAGGTAGATTCGGTGTGGGCACTTTACTTCGACGCAAGACAGCAGAGATATCTTGGCGTAACGCCTCCAAATCTTCCTTCTTTACATTGTTTTTTGTGAGACAATGTTCCACGGAGCAAATTATCTGTTCAAAAGGCACTGAT
Source organism: Sesia apiformis (assembly GCA_914767545.1). NCBI lineage: Eukaryota > Metazoa > Arthropoda > Insecta > Lepidoptera > Sesiidae > Sesia > Sesia apiformis. The sequence continues at coordinate 8,438,346 of OU611968.1, forward strand.
CTCGGGGAAACCGCGAAGTTTAATCCATTTTCGAGGGCCTGAAGGGCGACCGGATTTAATACTGTTTGTTTCGATAAATTTGTGACACTATCAGCTGTTTTTGACGGTCGCGAGGTTGCGTTTCGTTCCGAATGTAGCAATTGCTTTGCCGCGAGTTTTTTATATTTTGCTAAATGACGGTTTTTGAATTCATGATTTTTTGCCGCGGCGCGATTATTAATCATTTGCATGCATTTTTGGAAATCCGATGCTGATAGTGCTTTTTGAATCTCGATGGATTGAATCTCAATGATGCGGTTGATTTTGATGACAACTTCGAGCCTAAAAATTATAACCTATTATACCTATTATCAGATTATAACCTAAAAATACAAGAACTATTGTCGGACGAAAGCACCTACAAACCAGTAAAAAGCGATCCCACGGCCAAAATTGTAACTAAAACTAAAGAAATAATTAGTAAACACTCCGACACACTTGGTTTAGACGTCACGGCACTGGTACCTTCGTGTGTGAAACCACCAAAACTGTATGGATTACCGAAAATACACAAAAATGACGTCCCTTTGCGCCCAATTGTAAGCCAAATTGACTCGCCGACATACAAACTAGCTCAACATCTTGCTAAAATACTGTCTCCACTTCGCGGTCAAACGAGTGCGCATGTCAAGGATTCTTACCATTTTGTCAGCCAAATCAAACATCTACAATTGACTGATGATGAAATAATGGTCAGCTTTGATGTACAATCTCTATTTACATCCTTACCTGCACATGATTGCATTGAAATTGTCAAGAAAAAACTAACTGAGCACGACCTACCCATAGAATATGCAGAACTACTAGAACACTGCCTAACATCTGGCTACCTATTCTGGGATAATAAATTCTACATACAGATCGATGGTGTAGCAATGGGCTCTCCAGTCTCCCCCGTTGTCGCCGATATTTTCATGGAAGACTTCGAGGAGAAGGCTTTCACCAGAGCTGTGGCTATGCCGAAGATCTACAAACGGTACGTAGACGATACTTTTGCCGTCCTCCCCAAAAATAATGTTTCTGCATTCCTAAATCATTTAAACTCTTTACATGATAAAATCCAATTTACTATGGAGTCTGAGGTCAATAAATCCTTAGCTTTCCTTGACATTTCAGTCATCAGAACTCCTGACAACTCTCTTGGTCATACTGTGTATAGGAAACCCACCCATACAGATAAATATCTCAATGGTAACTCCCATCACCATCCATGTCAGTTGACTACCGTAGGCAAATCTTTGTTACAGAGAGCACACGGCATCTGTGACACTGACCACCTCGAGGAAGAGCTTCTGCATGTGAAACAAGTACTGCGAAGCAACAATCACAAACTCCCACGAATGCGTCACAGAAGCCGCCCCAAGCCTCCTACAGTTGAGCGACAACCTGCCATCTTACCATACATCAAGGGCATCACTGACAAAATTGGCAATATCTTAAGACGAGCTTCAATTAAAACTTACTTCAAGCCGCACAAGAAGATTAGCCAATTTTTAAGACCGGTCAAGAGCAATATCCCCCTACAAGATGCAGGTGTTTACAAGCTTGATTGTGAATGCGGGTTATCATACATTGGGCAAACAAAGAGGAGCATCGGTATCCGGATAAAAGAACACATAGCTGACATGAAGAACAGACGCTCGACCAAGTCTGCAGTTTGTGAACATGCTCTGGACAAACCCAACCATTACATTCGATTTGATAACCCACAAATCCTCGCTAGAGAGACCCGGTACATGCCAAGAATGTTACGCGAGGCTATTGAAATTAAGAAACACCCAAATTTCAATAGAGAAGATGGTTGGCAAGTACCACCGGCTTGGGATCCAGTCATTAAATTAATTAAATCACAAGGCCAACGCCATACTGCAAGACCTCTGGACACCTTGAGCGAATACTGCGTGCATAGGGAATGTTATGATTAAAAAAATTCGGACGGTAGTTCAAAAAATTTCAGACGGTAGTAATAATTTCTTAATAACTCAAGTGACAAATAAAATCAATTAGTCACCCCGTGACCACGTCCACTGCAAAGTGTTCGAAACGTCGGGATATAAATCATGTCAAATATACGCGATTTAAACCGTTAAAAGTTGTTTAATTGCAGTCAATAATTAATTGAATTGTATTATTTATATCGTTTTCATGGTGGTCTGCGAATAATGTGCATGGATATTGGATAATCTCTGGTAAGTCGAGTATAAGAATAGAATTGATACGAGTATAAAGTAAGAATAGAAGAGGCCCTAGAACGATACCTTGTTAGCTCATATCTGTTAATTCTGTTTACTGATCTGTAGTGCGTTGTGAGTATTTCCCGTCTTCTACACATTGTATTCTATCTTATAAATAGGTTTCAGTCCATTTGAGTGCCGGCCCTCTTATACCATTGCTTTCCAGTTTTTCGACAAGTATCTCATGAGTAACATAATCAAATGCCTTTGTCATAATAGGTCGGGGAGAAAGTCTTTTCGTATTTTGTATGTATGAAGTTGTGATCCAATATCTTTGATTGAACTGTTTGTACCTGGCTGGTTATGATATCATTAAAAAGGTAACATTTATAAAAAAGAAATAAAAAAATAAAAACTGTTTCCCGCCTTTTTTTCAATTGTTTTTCTGTCCAACAAAATGAGTGAATGTAATGAAGAAATTCGATACATTTTAAAGTTTTATTACAAAAAAGGGATAAATGCGACATAAGCCGCGAAATTTGTGCCGTTTATGGAATTAAAATGCAGTGTCTGTAAGAGTAGCACAAAGTTGGTTTAAGCGTTTTCAGTCAGGAAAGCTTAATGTTAAAGATGCAGTTCGCTCCGGTCGCCTCGTTACCGATAAAATTGATGCCATTTGTGAAAAAGTGCAGCAAAATCGGCATATAAGTAGTTACGACATTGCTGATGAACTGGGCATTGTCCACAAAACAGTTTTGACTCATTTGAAAAAGTCTGGATTCACAAAAAAGCTCGATATTTGGACGAGCTCACTGAAAGAAACCTAATGAACCGTGTACTCGTTTGCGATTCTCTATTAAAACGCAATGAAACCGAATCATTTTTGAAAAGATTGATCACTGGTGATGAGAAGTGGATCACTTACGACAAGAACGTGCGGAAAAGATCATGGTCTAAGTGCGGCCAAGCTTCACAGACTGTGGCGAAACCCGGATTAACGCGCAATAAGGTGATGTTGAGCATGTGGTGGGATTTGAAGAGCATTGTTCATTATGAGTTTTTATCGCAGGGCAAAACCATCGATTCGGATCTCTACTACCAACAGCTGATGTGACTAAAGCAAGAAATTGAGAAGAAACGCCCGGAATTGATCAACATAAACGGTGTAGTCTTCCATCATGATAACGCCAGACCACACACATCTTTGGCCACTCAGCAAAAAATGAGAGAGCTTGGTTAGGAAGTGTTGATGCACCCACCACATAGCCCTGACCTTGCGCCCTCAGATTTCCACTTGTTTCGGTCTCTTCAAAATTTTTTAGGTAGTGTAGGTAAGGTTAACATCAAGAGAGGACTGTCAAAACTACTTGTCGCAATTTGTTGACCAAAAATCCCAAAATTTCTACAGCAACGGGATCATGTCATATCATCATGTCCTCGGGATCATAACCTGTTGCCATCTTGTAGGTAGTGACCTACAAGATGGCAACCAGTTATAGAACAAAACGGCACATATATATTATAATTAAATGTAATTAAACTTTAAAAAAAATGTCTTGAATTTGTATATAAAATACGAAGAAACTTTTTCCCGACCTTATATTAAAGAATACAACACCTATAGGTTTACGAGCATCTAAATTAGTATAAATAGCAAGAGTAGTTAACATTCCTTTTTGAAACCATTTTTTTGAATGAATGAAGTAAGTCTTACATACACTGCCTTTTCAAAAATCTTAGAAATTAATGGAACCAATGTAATCGGTCTATAGTTACAAATTTCATTTTTGTTTCCTTTTCTTGTGTTTATATATTGGTTCAATGATAGACTCTTTTAAATGAGTCAGGGAATCGACCCTTTTCAAAAGATAGATTTATAAGATATGTTAAGACAGGAACAAATACATCGGACACGAGTTTAAAATTTTTTAGGTTCTGTATTATATTTTTCACTTCATTGTGCCCAAAAGATCTCAAAAAGGCGCTTAATAGATGTTTTCAAAATCAAAAAAAGTTTTAATAAAGGTTCTTGTTAAGTTTTCATTTTAAGAAGTCAGAACCAATTAGTTATGCATTTTTTTCTTTCTAACTTTATAAGAGTAGCTTAAGAAAATCGCAATGAACGTTTTATTCATTTACGTGAATTAACGTTTTAAAGTTTGTATTATTTATTGAAAAACTGAGGTAGCAGCTGGGTAGCAGTCTATAAAACTGAGAAAGTAAGGGTTACTAATTTTAAAACAAAAACGAAAACTGCTTTTTGACACGTGTTTCCATTTTCATAAAATAACATTACTTATCGTTATTTCATCGTTATTTTAATCTCAATTCTACGAATATAGCTTTTATATCTACTATTTTTATGGTTTATAATAATAAGTTGGAAAAACACAAAAGGAATAATAACAATTGTGACAAAATGATGTAATTTATAAATAACACAATTCACATAGAAACAGTTTTATGTATTAAATATCCTTATATTATCTAGTAGGCACCTTTTAATCTAATCAAAGCCGTCGTAGATATAATACGCGTATAATCTATTGTGTTAATCGTTTCAAAACAAATATTAGTAAACTACAAAAAGTAGGAGAATTTATATCATTTGAAATAAAGTCCGTTCCAATCCAATTTGCCAAAAACAAAACCAAATCAATGAAACATTAGCATCCAAGCTTCTCAACATTTAGCTTCAAACTTGAGCTCTCGATGAACCAAATTATGGATATTAACAATTATCAGCTCAAAATTTGCAATTGAAAATTAAATTTAAGGCCATGTTGGTTACCTCTGCCCCATGTTTGTTTACATTTTGGACAAATTTGATTGTAATTTCTTATGTACAACTGTAGTAACCCCGCAGCCTGATTCCATAAAAAAGCAAACTGCAACTGATTGCACAATGCTTGCTCGATCGATCATTCAAAAAACGGATATAGACATCGTTTATTATTATTTATTAAGTACAGGTAAACTCATTATGCTTGAATCGCATGGCTAACCGGCGGTTGTTCAACCAGAATTAACGCTATAGGCTGCCAACAGAAGCAACAAATTAACATGACCAGTTGATGTCTATTGTTTTTGGTGTTTGCAAAAAATACGACGCGGCCGTGCTGGGCCACAGCCGTAAACTTTAATTTTGTAGATTTTGTAGTAAAATAAGCATGACGTACCTGATATTTTCTTAGGTTTTCGCGATTACTATACATATCAATTAAACAACTTTGAACGGTTTAAATCGCGTATATTTAACATTATTTATATCCCGACGTTTGGAACACTTTGCAGTGGACGTGGTCACGGGGTGACTAATTGATTTTATTTGTCACTTAGAGTTATTAAGAAATTATTTGAACTACCGTCTGATTTTTTTTTAATCATAACATTCCCTATGCACGCAGTATTCGCTCACGGTGTCCAGAGGTCTTGCAGTATTGCGTTGGCCTTGGGATTTAATTGGGCTAAGGATTTATTGACCTCCTATGGTAATGGGCTCTCCAGTCTCCCCTGTTGTCGCCGATATTTTCATGGAAGACTTCGAGGAGAAGGCTCTCACCAGAGCTGTGGCTATGCCGAAGATCTACAAACGGTACGTAGACGATACTTTTGCCGTCCTCCCCAAAAATAATGTTTCTGCATTCCTAAATCATTTAAATTCTTTACATGATAAAATCCAATTTACTATGGAGTCGGAGGTCAATAAATCCTTAGCTTTCCTTGACATTCTAGTCATCAGAAATCCTGACAACTCTCTTGGTCATACTGTGTATAGGAAACCCACCCATACAGATAAATATCTCAATGGTAACTCCCATCACCATCCATGTCAGTTGGCTACCGTAGGCAAATCTTTGTTACAGAGAGCACACGGCATCTGTGACACTGACCACCTCGAGGAAGAGCTTCTGCATGTGAAACAAGTACTGCGAAGCAACAATCACAAACTCCCACGAATACGTCACAAAAGCCGCCCCAAGCCTCCTACAGTTGAGCGACAACCTGCCATCTTACCATACATCAAGGGCATCACTGACAAAATTGGCAATATCTTAAGACGAGCTTCAATTAAAACTTACTTCAAGCCGCACAAGAAGATTAGCCAATTTTTAAGACCTGTCAAGAGCAATATCCCCCTACAAGATGCAGGTGTTTACAAGCTTGATTGTGAATGCGGGTTATCATACATTGGGCAAACAAAGAGGAGCATCGGTATCCGGATAAAAGAACACATAGCTGACATGAAGAACAGACGCTCGACCAAGTCTGCAGTTTGTGAAGATGTTCTGGACAAACCCAACCATTACATTCGATTCGATAATCCACAAATCCTCGCTAGAGAGACCCGCTTCATGCCAAGAATGTTACGCGAGGCTATTGAAATCAAGAAACACCCAAATTTCAATAGAGAAGATGGTTGGCAAGTACCACCGGCTTGGGATCCAGTCATTAAATTAATTAAATCCCAAGGCCAACGCAATACTGCAAGACCTCTGGACACCGTGAGCGAATACTGCGTGCATGGGGAATGTTATGATTAAAAAAAATTCAGACGGTAGTTCAAATAATTTCTTAATAACTCAAGTGACAAATAAAATCAATTAGTCACCCCGTGACCACGTCCACTGCAAAGTGTTCCAAACGTCGGGATATAAATAATGTTAAATATACGCGATTTAAACCGTTCATAGTTGTTTAATTGCTATAAGCATGACGTATTTTTTTGCATAGGGTAGACTGGGATCAAAAGAGACATGTGGCATTTGAGACAACGCCGTTTTCTCGGTTTCTATGCAGACTATAAATGTGTGTGTGTGCCAACAGCACACACCTTTAAAGTGTCCGGTTTAACTCCCAGTCAGGCCTGAGGCCCGGCGGAGTGTCAGGAGGTGCGAAAGTTTTACTACCGGAAAAGTGTTTTCGTAATTTATTTCCCTAAAATTCTCCTCATTCAAGTACCCACGTAAAAACAATACTTTCACTGCATGATCCATGGACTTTCAATTGTTAATTTTGACAATAAACATTTCAAAAAGTGCTTTCTGTATCCGATTAAATTGATTTATTATTCAAAAAGTGCCGGTGGGGATGTTTGACACACATTGCGTGGCATCAAAGAAGACGTCTCAATTGACCCATTGTCTCGATCGTCCCCAATAACTTATTAATTTGAAAACAAAAAAAATATTACGTACTAGTATTTGCTAAAGATTATTCATTCCGAAACATTTATTTAACTACAGTTTTCAATAACGTCTATTAATATTCTACCATTACATATTTAGGTAGTATTTAATTCTGAATGTGAGCTTAATAAAGTGGGTTATGTAATTACTTATAACTCTTATAGAGGCTAGAGCAATACCTTCTAGGAAGAGATTCTTTGTTTTAGATGCCTCGCAATAGACCAAAGAAAAGAGAGAAAAGAGGGGAGAAAGATCTATTTTTATATGAACAAGCATATATTGAGATTCAGAACGGAAAGTCTATTAGACGAGCGGCTACAATAATCGATTATTAGACTTTACAATTTAACTATTTAAGCGTAAGCACAAAGAACTTTTAGTACTATGGCAAAAATATGAAAAATCATTAATTTATTTTTCTTACAAACGATCTGTTGTACAAGCAAGAACTTTAACTGTTGAGAATTCGTTTCATTTGACCTCACCTGGGATCCATATCTCCCAAACTAGAAGACTTCCATGAAAATTTATTAGGAAGTATTTGTATCTGAATAAATTCTTAAAGGTGGTAAAGAGACAATTTCCCTAACTTCCATAGTTTAATCGTAAAACGCCGTAAAGTAAACAGTGCCTCCATTGACTCCAGTCATCTATGTGATTACTTCAGTTAAGATTTCTGACTCCACTTACTATTAATTGACGAGATAAGTAGGCAAGGATCTTTCTAAGCTTCTTGTATGGAAATGAAATAAATTATTGTTTAATTTCCGTATCTTTCATTAAGTATATTTTTAAATGTTAATACGTGTGTTGAAAATCTAATATTTATTATAATTATTGAGTATTATTTTTATTCATTTATTACTCACGCTAATACAATACTCTTTATAATAAGAAATAATAATAATAATAAGTACTATTTATTGCATACGAATAGTTATTTATTACATGTGCACATATTATTATCAGAATACAATAGGCGACCTTATCGCTAAGGCGATCTCTTCCAGGCAACCTTCACAACCTTGAGATAGCGAAAAATAAAACATATACGTAATCACAATTTAATAACGTTATCGATGTTTGAACGCTTAGTTACCGCACTATATGAGCAGTAAATTGAGTGATTCACTAATATAGTCTGTCTCTATTCATGGACATGTGTACAAAAGAGAGAAATAGTTATTACCGTGAGGCGAACCGGCGTTCTTATGACACACAAAATAGAGTTATCTACAGTATTGTGTTTAATCGAATCCATACATGTTACATCCATAAAAACAGTTTACAAATAAAGATTTACAAAAATCAAAACGGCAGTAACAGGTGAGATATCCACATATAAAAATATACAAGTCCACTAACTATTAAAACCAACAAAGATTGCACAACATGCGCAATATATGGAGTAACTAATTATATAGTTTTAAAACACGAGAACTTTAGAGGTACTTATTTACACATACGTATTTACATATATATATATATATATATATAATATTTCGGAAATAAAAATGGATTTTTAAAAGTATTTTGTTCTCTAAATGCATAAAAATTATATTACGCATTACACAAGGTTAGAAATTGTATTTGATGACTCCACCCCCGCTTTAACTGAAGAGCGACGAGGTATTTGTCATTTGAATATTTAAAACATTATCAAAATCAGCTCATTCTAGGACATTTTAAGATATTATATTTTTTTGCTACGGTAAAAGAGATATTCTCTATTAAACAAACTTAGCATAAACGCACTAATTAGTAAACAAATGAACTTTTTACGTTATCTACAGATGTCGTAATAAATGAAATGAATTACTAATAATTAATAAAATTACGCTTAAAACTGGCCACCAATTTGGATGAATTTTTGTTCGATTAGGAATCGAACCTGGGACCCTTTAAACTATACTAACTACACTAACACTATAAAACACTATACTAATTGGGAAACCCATCTGTCATCCTCATCAATAATAGAGTTTACCTACAAACAAAATAGGAAGAATAACACTCCCCAGTTGCAACAGTGTACTGCACTGTTTTTCGTACGTTAATTCTTTTTTTTTCGGGGATGGTTAAAATTCTCGTAGTCCTAGTAACCTTTCAAGAGTACCGGACATGTTTGGTTTAGGGCGAACGCAAGCGTTCAGCCAGAAATAAGTGTGTGGTGCAACGAGCCTAAGGGCTCCCACGCTGGCGGCTAACCGCCAAAAGGAACGGAACTTGGCTTAGGGCGTTGCTTTGGGAGAGCAGCGCGAGATCGCGAATCGGTGAAATATGTGCCGATACCGGAAAAGTATTGGTTCAAGGCCGATTGTGTGTTAATAGTGTTGCGATCGCATGAGTACGTCCTCATCTCCGCCCGCGCCGACCGAGACGGTGTACATGTGCAGTGTGAGAACCGCATTAGCGGCGGTAATTGTTTCGTCATTGTTGTCCCGGTAAAAGTGTCGTGGCTACGATAAAACTTGTCGCCGACACTATCTATCTTTGTCGCGCCAACTGCATCAATCTGAGTATTGCAATGAACTGTCAACTGATACAAACTCATATGTTTTCTATCACGTATTTTTTATCACTTTTCACGTTTATAAAACCGTTATAATACCTAAGTACTTATTATTCATAACAACTTATGGTCTTAATCAAAACAAAAACACACTACTTTATATTTACAACACTCATATCAGCTTTATTCTATCAGAGTTCTTATTTGAATTTTTTAATAGGTAATTTGTTTATCAATACAACAAGACACTAATGCCGACGCTCATGATGTATAGAAAAATATAAAAATATTTCTGTAATTTTATTTCCGGTAGAATACGTAGGAATCAAACAGATTAAGTTCCGGTATGTCTATGAAATATAGTGTTAACGTAGTAAAAAAATAAATATTTAGAAATCGTTAAGGGTGTAGATTGTTGGCCTGAGATCTCGATTTCGAGCGACCGCAGCGCCAAAGTTTAATGTAACATCCGACGGGGCGGATGAATGACCTAGAGAGCGCGATTTTCAAAATGTTTTGCAACAAACGTTCCACGTTGAGAAATTGTTATTGAACTTGAATATTTACAGCATAACAATAACGTTGAATTTTTGGAAACTAGCTGTTGATTCTTTTTAATAGATTAATAAGAGTAGTTGAGACACAATTTTTATGTTTTTCTATCATTTGACATCTGACATTTTTGTATTCTACTTACCTAAAATTCCAACTATTTATTTATTTGTAATTTCACTACCAAAATTTATTCTAATTCGTAAAATATTCATTCAATAAAATAATTGCAAATTCAGTAGGAAGTGTGTTTATCTCTACGCAAGGAAATGCGTAAACTCAAATACTTACTTTTTGTTTACGATCACCTCGTCGATATCTAAAAAAAATCCTAGGGTTTTAAAAAAAATGTCAATAAATGAAACACAAGTATAAAAATGATTTATTTACTACACAATAACAAATATGAGTCGCCATTACTCGCTATCTCAAAAGCGTGCTAGGGTTGTACAAAAATTAGTAAATAATTCATTTATTTACTAATTTTAACAGAAGTTTGTAAATTATTAATATACTAATTAAAAGTATGTAATTAAACAATAACGAAATATGAGTTCAAAATTCTAATGGTTTTTCATTCGATTACGGATCAAGTTCTGATTTCTGCTAATTTGATGATAAAATCAATGGCTATCACAAAACCTATCAGAATGAAAACGTTACCAGCTGCCCGATTCACGTAAGTAATAAAAACCGTAGCGCAGTGACGTCACTTCGTTTTTTGCAAATTTAGCCCTTTTAACCGACTTAAAAAAAGGAGAATTCTCAATTCGCTGTATTTTTGAACCAATTTTTATGATTCTTTACACCAGGTAACTCAGAAATTGTATAGTAATTGAGCTATTGGAAGATTTATGACAATCCAAGACTAGATAAGTAAGTGCGTTTAAAACAGAAAACCAAAAGGCGATTTCTAAGTTCCTAAGTTAAAACGACTTTTGGACTGGCGTGTTTACGTGAATCGACTGGCTGGGTAGTTAAGTTACCTGTATCTTTCAAAATCATTAGGCGTTCTTCTCTTTCATAACACGTAAAGCTCTTTCTTTCCTCTCTTTCATAGCCTCTATGATACTGGGCGCGTCACGAATGGGCATGCTTCGTGACTGCCGAGGATCAACTAATTCTGGAAGTAGGCAATCGTAATAAAACCTAACTAATTTCATCTCCATTTTCTCCTCCCAAAATTTGTCGTCCTTTTCTATAATATAAACTTTCATAGGTACAGTAGCACCAAACCAGATGCCAAGCATGCAAACGTTTCTTTTAGTAATATGTACCTGTCCCTGAATTTGGAAATACCAGTTATGATTTTTATTTATGACATAACCCTTGGAAGCCTTGTCCTTAACCCAAAAGGTATGTTTGGCCATTGCTTCATCAAGAGTCATGCCAGCTAAAGAATGTGGGCACTTAATTTCAATTAAACCGTTTGCGTAAATGCCATCTGGTGTAGTACCAAGAAATTCATATTGATCGTCGACGAACAAACCGCAACCTTGTATACTAATATTCTCTTGAATTTCTAACTGTTTAATTGCGGTTTCTTCGTTTTCGATACCGTACCGTACAGCAGGCAAACTGGAGATATTACTACCATAAACGATTTTACGAACAAGAACAGCACAACTTGTGCTCTCTCGTTTTTTACAAACTTCCCCGAACGATGATGAGGTTAGTAATTTTCTCCTTGTACTCATCCACTCAGAACTACTTCTTTGCAAATGGGTCGACCTTTCAAGCTCCTCTCTTTCAGCACAAGACAACTTTAAATCGGCTAAAAAAGATGACTTGGCTTTCTCATATAATTCTGGACTCAGATCAGGTTTTTCGCAGTTTGGTCCATAGTGAGCGTCTTTCGATACAGCGCTGTGGCTCTTTTTCAATCTTAATTTAGGTTTAGCAATTAAACGGATTCTACGATTACAATTTTCCACTTTCGCGATCAAAGGATTAGGACTAGATTTAAATATTACTTCATGAGTTTTACTATGAATCGATCCTGTATTAAAAGACACAACAGCAGCTGCGCATCGGCCCGCATAAGAACCACGGGAAGAATAATTTACACGCTTACCCCCTACTAATTTGGCAATCACTGCGTTAAAACTTTCAACTATATTACTTGTACAATTATGAATTAAACTTCTAGAATGATATGACAGTCTTTTACTTAAAATGTGTACCGCGTCCATTAATCCGCATCCAACAATTGCTGGAAGCAACCCAACAGGTTCTATTCGACGAGTATCAGGTCTACAGAAATACTCCTTGCAATATTGGTGATTACCAAATACGTGTTGTGGACCATTTAGGATATCTTCACTAAGATTTTTTATTTTTTCTTCGAGTGACTGATTTTGATCGCCCCAATATTTAATAGCGCATTTTACACCCGTTCTTAAACGCAAATACCTTTCTTTTAGGAATTTCCGCAATTCGCAAGGATACTTAGTGTCTTTCGACAGTTTCTCCAAGCTATTGCAGTAGTTTCGTAAAAGATGATTTTTGCATTCAATTTTCTCTATTGTTAAATTACCGTACGGTCGCGAATCTAATATTTTTTTATAAGTACTGGAATCGCCGTCTGCTACAAATTTATTATAAATTACACCGTGATCAACAATGGAACGTTTAAACCCCTCAACTATTATGGTCGATTCCATACCGGTAGATGATCCCGAATAATTCTTGAAACAACGGTGTTCCGAGGGCTGACTGTCGTTCTTTGCGGCTCGTGCACAAACTACGCAGTATTTATTTTTAACTCCAAAAAACAATACTTTATTAGTTTTAATGCCAATTATCGCAGCTGCGCCGGACAAGGTGGAAAAATTCTTACCATAAGATCTCTTGCTCCAACAACCGTCAACAGCAACAGATATTAATGGTGTACCATTTTTATCAACACTACCTATAGACACTGCGTACTCCGCTTCTTCCTTGACAGCTTCTGCCATGGAATGTGCTGCTGTCTTTTCCCACCAATCGCAAACCGTATTATTAATTTCATTGTATAATGAAGGTGACATGATTGGTAGGGCTACTGCGGCAGTTAATGTTTTTAACTGATAGTAGCTCCCACCAGATGATATGATACCAGATACAATTTGATGATTCACTTCCATTCTATCTTCTTTCTTTTCAATCAAACACACAGTAAATTTCATACTACACATACTACATTTCATGATGAGTTTTGAGTCCAGACCAACTTTTACTTCACCTATTATACTGAGGTAACTTAACTTACAATCCATTGGACCGTGGTCCCCTATGGCCTGAAGAGCTTTAAAAAAAAAAGAAACGTCTACAACTCTACGCCCAACTTCCATTTCATCCACCTTTCCCTCTTGGTCGTTTTCAATAACTAGTTCCTGTAAAGAAAGATAATGGCTTGATTTTTTTTATAAAAAATAATTAATAATTTAAAAAAATGCAAAAGAATTAATACAATATTAGGTTCCTGATGAATAGAAATTATAATTTCTTTACGCATTAGGTATTGTTTTTTTATGACGTCACCTATTTGAACGTAAATTTTCTTTTGAGAAAGTAATTGAGAAGTATTTCGGTACTAAGGTGTTTGTCTCTCGATGAAAATAATAAATATTGCAAGAAAAATCTATAGGTAGGTATTGAGATTTTGTCTTCGCCCATCACTAACTAAGTAGTTTGTTTATTTATGTAACAAGTCTACAAGAATTACGTATAACAACTTACCTCTATACAGCGCGTAGCATTATTGCTCAGAGTCTCGGCCCCAAGGTTTTCTTTATTTTCAATACTGGAAATATTATTCATCAATATTATCCACTTTTTATTTATTTTGTACAACCCTAAGCCAGACGCTAGGCGCCTCGCGTCTGTTTGGCGGTATAGGTATGTCGACAAAGTTGCGCTGTCGCCTACCTACTTCCACAATTTGATATTTAGACAATACTAGCCGACCCGGCGAACTCCGTATCGCCTTTTTTTTTTTTTAAAAATCCTATTATTTTGATATTACATACAGATACTTCAATTTTATTTATCAGTATAGATATAGATAATACAAACCAATATTTACATGTTATTGTAGGTATATGTCTGAATCGGGCGATCTAAATCATATGACATATTGTATTAGCTTTGTAATGTACCCTGTTCAAATGCGATAATAAATAAGTAGGGAGGAACTTACATTTTATTCCGAGATCTTTTGGCTTTCATATTTTTATAATGCGTACAAAACTTTCTTTTCCCTGGCATGCCACTCAAATTCAATCAGTCCTGCGAAAAAAATAGCCTATGTTACTCAGTGATAATGTAGCTTTCGAATGATAAAAGAATTATTAAAATCAGTCCAGTACTTTTTGAGTTTATTCGTTACATACAAAAATCCAAATCTTTCCTCTTTATAATACCTATTAGTGTAGATATTGTATTTTTTACGATTTATATCTAGTTCCATCATGGTTTTCTTTCAGACATTCATTATATCGATACTTTCTACTAACTGAAAATAAATTAATTATAAAAATGTTATACTTACAGTTTTTTACAAAAAACACAAATTCACAATACGTAATTCTGCTGTCTGCAGCCGACAAGCGTGGTGTCGCGTTCACTTACAGAAAGGAACTGCCGCTGCAGACCACCGAGATTGCACGAATGAAACGAACGTTTTATCCCATACATTTGTGTATGAAAAATTTACCTTAAAATATATCTAGATTTTAGGGCTTTAAAAGAGGAAGTCTTTGTTTGTAAAGGTATAAAAAGAAGTATACAGCTATACTTATTGGTTTCTTCAGTGTTCAAAAAGTGTTTCTTTTTATCAATTTGTGTTGATTTATGGGGTTAAATCTGAAAAATACGAAGTCATGTTTTTGCATTTTTACTCAATTTTGTGCGTTTGTTGACGTTTATTATATAACAACTATTAGGTTTAAGAGTTTAATATAAGCATGAACATACTTATTGGTCTTTGATTGTAATATATACAAATTATCATTGATATCAATCATATGTAAATAGGTTAAATATGAAAAATCGTAACACTCTTTTCGGTGATTTTCACGATCTACACCCTTAAAGGATTGAGCGTCTAGCCGGCGATGCATACGCCGCGCGGCGCGCGCGTTGATCCGCGCCAACAGAAGGTCACTCGCAATCTTGAATTACGAAAACGATTTTGCGAGTATTCCCAGAATCAGGGTTATTTTAGGTACTTACCAAAATCGTTGATGATTTATGTTTGCTGTAATTTTAGGCATTCTTTTGTATATGTTGTGCAATATTACATAAGTTGTGCAATAGTATAATCTCTTCTGCTGTGAATATCACAAAATATCAGCATTGAATTCATTTAACCGCCTGACTCCTCTTTGTGCGGTAGCCCTGTCTAGTGTTACTTAATTGTTATTGTTTAAAAACCATTCAAGAGACTTCAGTGACGAATCTCGTTGATACGAGTATTTTTCTCTAAACCGTACGTAAGCCATACCTAAATTATGACATCATTTAGTTTTTTTGCATCGATTTGAGACTACATACTAGATAATATGTTATACAAGCATTCTAGGGTAGGCACGTTAGTGTCAAATAGTGTTTTATGTGTTCAGTAGCTCTCGAATTCGTTAATTCATATGTGTTTTGTGAACGTAACATTCTTACTACGTAGTACTTAAGTTTCAAATTTGACTTTTTAATTAACCCCTCCTCATGTGCTTCACCCCACCTAGAAGTTGCCAACCAGGTTTCTTTGATAAGAATGTATGATGTGTCATCTAGTCTATTCCCATATCGATGTTTTTTGTAACACCTGTGAACATTCGCAAATAACTCAATACTTGGGTATGAACGTTGTTTTATGTCATAAACGTACCTAGCTTTACGCTTCGGGTATTCTCGTTTTCTGTACCTCTTAATCCATAAGATGTGGATAAAGTGGTTGTTAATATTCGGACACAGGTTTCCCCACGATGATTTCTTTCACCGCCTCTCTCTAACCGATCTCTTTTTACAATTAACATTATCATATCGTGCTTGAATTCAGTATGAGGGTAATCTCTGGTTTATATTGATTTTATTAAGTAAATTTTAAGGAATTTAAAATCTTTAAAGGAAAACTGTCTCTCTACCTATCTTTTTTTATGAAAGCTACGTGAAATTATGTGATCTCATTTCCGTTATCTCATGGAACGGACAGTTATCATTCGAGTAGCTCACATACAGAATACATTATTATAATTAGGCACAGAAAACAAACATGCAAAAAAGAAACAGATAGATGTTGAGACTTCTTCAAAAATTATCTTTAATTATAATCAATAATAATTTGTATCAATAATAATTTTGTAAATATCAATAATTTGTAGTTTGTAATCTATAGGTACATATAATAAAACAGTAAAGGGATTGAGACTGTACCTACATTGATTTAATCTTTTTTTAAATAGAAGTCTCTTTAGAACCTATAGAACCCAAAACAGTAGTTTTTAAAGTTTTTGTCTGTATATTTTTCTGTCTCTCTGTTTGTTTGAGAATTACGTAAAAAATACTGAACGGATTTTCACTACTGTACCTATAGCTAAACCAGAAGGAAAACTGGTATTATGTGTCATCTTCATATGACAGAAGGAAAACCTACTACATGGATTTTTATCCGTGAATTCTATCATGTCGGTGCGTTTACAGGTGTTCAAAATATTTTACAGCTGCTTAGTCCACGGGAGAAATGCCGCGGGCAAAAGCTAGTCGTTAATAAATTAAATAACAAAAAAAATTTTTTCAGGTCTTCAGAATGGATGTCAAAAGAGATGGGTCATCTTTGACATTAAAAGGAGAAACACTAGGGAAAAGACACAAATGTTATAATGAGTTCATCAAAGACGTTACCACAACAAAACAAGAAACATTAACACCAATTAACTTGGAACATAGTGATATAGATAACTTATTTAAAATAGACATAGCCAGTAAAAATAAAAGTGTAGAGTACATCATAACGGTGCTGAAACATGAGGACATGCTGTACGTGTCGCGAGCGATCAAGCGCTGCACCTGGCTGATCACCGACAGGCAGTACGCACACATTGTCAACCCCCTGTACCTAAACTCACAACTGTTCCCTGAAATGACTTCTAAAGCAATCAATAAATTCCTGTTACACGTGAGACTACACTTAAAAGACGAAGCTCGCGTTGAAGAGTTTTTTAACTATTACAAGGAAAATGGACTAATAAAAATTGCTCTAAAATGGCTACCTGGTTGCTCTATAACTTTTATAAAGGATGTTATAAAAAAGCATGCCACGGATATAGAAATACCTCTATTTAAGCGTATCTGCAAGACTACACCTGAATCCATTGATATTCTTGATTTATATATCCAAAACAACCAAAATGATTTGACTAAATATAACATTTTAACAGGTATGATGTATCTGTTATATGAACACACTGATAAATATTTGGATCTTGTTGAATCTTTGGAACCATACTCATTTCCTTACTTCGGTATAAAAGGTACAGAAATTTTAATGAAAAAGAATTCAGAGAGAATTCTTAAAAACTTTACTAAATACGCACGGTTTATCAATTTCGCTACGTTTGCAAAACATTTAAAGAGAGATACAATAAAAGATTTTTTAATAAAACAAATGCCAAATCAGAAAATACAGTTTTTGTATACTTATGACAATATAAAACATTTTATTAAATATATGCCGATTGAAGGAAGATTTGAATTCCTGAAACAAGTATTCATTGACAAAAATGCGGAAGTCTCGCCTCCTAATACCATGTATGATTATCCTACAATCAGCAATGCAAATATGTATCGTTGGTACAAATTCGCAACTTTTGACGTTGCATTTTCCGAATTACAGAAAATGATTCGCAAAGAATCATCTCCTGATGATAGAAATTCAATGCTGGCCATATTGTTAGATATCTCAGCTCGTCACATGCCACACTTACGTACTTTACTGCAGTATTATTATGACAGACACATTAACGAAGCCTTTAAATTTAAGAACCAGTTCGTGAACAACGTTCTCTTACAGACAGATGTAACTAAATATGACGAGTATACTTGGAGCATTTTGAATAATATCTTTCACAGTATTGAAGTATACATAGAGTCAGACAACAACGTACAAATATGCATTGAATCCATAATACTCTATAATATTCTACACAAGAAAAACATTCCCGAAATAATCGAAGAAAAATTTGTTTTTAACACATTTATCCAACATAAAAAGAAACTTAATGAAGAGCAAACAGAACTTCTATTCAACTATTTATATAGCTACATGCAAACAAAAATAAACAGAAAAAATATTACAAACGAAACTGAGTTCATTGAATCAATTGTGTTACTCCAGGAAACACTAACATTGTTGACTGATTGGAAAAAGGAAATTCTTGATTATCCTTGGTTACGTAATAAAATTATAGAATTTATCAGAACTAAAAAGAAAAAAGGATGGAATGTCAGCTTCATTTCCTTGTATTATGCTCTAAAAAAATCTTGGAGAAAGCATTTGTTCGAAGAATCATTGGCGTTAAATCCCTCTGAAAAAACGTTTATGAATGCGTTGAAGCATGACCCAGAAATGCTAGCTCGTAACAAAATTGACGTGGAAGAAGTTTGCTCTGATGATACAGTGTCCCTAAAACAGATGCTCAGTAAACTTCGCATCTATTGGCCACAGTCCCTTGCTAAGGAGTGGACGGTCGCCTATTTCGATCGCCTCGATCAAAGAGGTGGACGTAAGGCATTAACGCGTGGACTTTGTGCCTTACTGCAGCGACAAGAATTGCTTAATTTATTAGAAAAATATAAACCAGACGAAGACAAAATCAATTGGAGCGAAACTGATCAAGTCGTACTCAGTTTGAGAAAGTATTTTGCTAAAAATATGCATCGAGCTCGTCCCCAACCACCTCCAGAGGCAGTCATAACGTACGCAAGAGGAGACTATTTACAGTACGCGCTACCATCACTCGACGCTATATTTTACAACATGAGCTCCGTCCGTAGCCGCACGCATGTACTTAAATTATTGCAAGCACCAGTATCGTTACAAAAGCACGGCATTCGTTATGCATTTCAAAAACTTAATTCCGATGAAGTAAAACTGCTTTTCTCTGACATTTGGAATGCTACTAAAAACGCTTCTATTAGAGCCGTTCTTTTTAAACACACTCACGACTTGCTGTGCAAAGAAAAAAAGCCTAATGTTGTCAAAGAAATATGGGAAATGTTAGGTGTATTTATTGATAATTTGACTCCAGACGAAAATAAAATTATTGTTGATACATTGCGTAAAATTGAAGAGGTACCTCTGGAAGTGCGGGCAAGTTATTGCATGAAAAGTTACACTTATCTAAAATCATTACCAACCAAAGCTAATTGTGAACGAATTATTGATCAAGTAGGAAACAGTATGGTAAGCATTATGGAATTTCTGGATTCAGATTATGTCGCAAATGTATTATCAGAATTATATGATACAAAGTGTAACAAAACTAAACGACGGTACAATTACGATTATACAATGTTACGAATAATGTCGTCATATTTATTATGCAGTACATCTGAGTATACCCAAACATTGAAATTTGAAATAACTTTTGTTCCCGTAATGAAGCGTAGTATTGCGAAATGGGATGAGATCAAAGATGACGAATATTATATGAAGCATAATTTAGTGCTATTATTGGATAGCTTGGCAACTGAATTTCAAAGCTGTGTTTTAAAGAAAAATATGATCTTTCCTATAAAAATGTTTATGGATATCCAAAAAGAACTGGAAGTATCACTAGATGTGTACAAAAATTATGTAACACTAAGAATTTGGAAACTGACCGTGGAATTTGTAAAAATACTGGAGAAAAACACATCTTTGTTTAAAGACATTGTTCAATCGGAGGACCTGAACATTTGGAATGAAACTTACGAAAAATTGGGGCCAGAGTTTGGAAAAAAATGCGCAAATTTTTTAGAAGAAGATGTGCAGGCATTTTCTTCTACCATATACCTGCTATTCTCAAGAGCATTAGAAGACGTATTTAAAAAATTCAACCTGAATTATATATTCCAACTTAAAACTTTGATGTCAATGCTTGAAACCAGCGACATAAAAGAAACCAGTCTATTGGCATTAAAACTCTGGCAACGTCTACCGAGAGAAGGATGTACAGATTTGCTTAAAAAAATAAAATCCCATCCTTCACAGGAAGTACAAATACATTATTACGAAATGTTCAAGTTTATAGCTATAGAAAATAATGATTAAGTACGATATATCTAATTACTTACGTCTAATATGTAATAATTAATATATATTAAGGTACTGATTTTTAAATAAATATTTTAACTGCATTATTCTTTTAATAATCATTAAATAAAATCTTTCTTTTAATTAATTTGTTCTAAATTGAAAACACTGTTTAAAACGAACTATTCTAGATGTCATATTCTAATCCCTTCTTACTTCTAAGTGAGGGGGAGAGTGCACGCTGCAATCCAACAGCCGCTGGGCGCACTCGACTGGCCAAGTTCCCCTCTCACAGAAGACTACCTTGAAATGTACTGCATTTCCCACTTTATCTTATTTCCATAGTGAACATATGTATTTCGGTAGTGAGTGATATGTGCCAGAGCCCATTCCCATCCTATCTCTCCCCATTTTCCCAACCCTTTCTCCAAATCCATTCCTATATCTCCAAAGGTAGGCAGGACATCTGGGGGCCAGGCCCCTCTTTTCCATTGCCCATTCTGGCCAAGTGCCCAGGGCCCCGCGATCGATGGGGCCCCCTAGTTCCTGCCAGACCACTAACCGATATTAGCAATAATTATATTTATTTTGCGAAAATCAAACGATTTATAACAGATAATTACTGACTGTAATACCTACTTACTTAATAGCTTTTTTGGTATTCTAATGAACAAGAGTTGGAAATGGAATGTCTGCATTTAAGGGAATACTTACTTGAAAATTGTCCAGAAAAGAAACAAAATTGAAGTAATATTTCCAAATGTAGAAATTGCATTGAGAATCTTTTTAAGCACGATGGTAACTAACTGCAGTGGGGAACGCTCCTTCTCCAAATTGAAAAGAATAAAAAATTAATTAAGTGGTACAATGCTTTAAGAAAAATTGACCAGTTTGTCGCTGTTGTCCATAGAATGTGATGTGCTCAAAGACATAGACTTTGAAGAAGTGATTGACGATTTTGCTAATCTCAAAGCTAGAAGGGTACCTCTTCAATCAACATAGATTTTTAAGCACTAACCTGCATATAGTGAATGCTAAAAGAGTTACTTTTCCGGATTATATTAAAATTACCTATTCATTTAATGTGATTGTAAAGAAATAAATATAACAGTTGAATAAATCTAGAAATTCGCTTATTTCCTTGTGCCCGTTTTAATACCTAAAATAGTCTCCTGTCATAGTCATAGGGGCCCCATTAGCCTAGTGCCCAGGGCCTCTAATAGGCTAAAGACGGCCCCGCCGGGGGCGTACCTACATTTATCATGTTGGCATGTATCACGGATGTCTATGGGCTACAGTATCTACTTACCATCAGGTGGACTGTATGCTCGTCTGCCGCTTTCGTCCATAAAAAAAGAAGACTTCAATCACTGGCCAAATAAACATTGGTTTCAAAATTGGTTCAAAAATTCATATAATATTGTATAAATTGTAAGCTGCTCTACTGAAGTGCTCAACTAGTTGAGCAGTGGGTCATTGCATTGTATGTTTGAACTTTTTTTTTGTTCCCCACTGCTCAACTGACACTGGCCACCTATAATTGTACATAATTTATAAGATATCGAAAAGATTGCCAGAATTATTGCGTGGTTTCAGCTTGTAATTCAGATGCTCGTAGTTTCTTAAGAATACTTAGCACGCGGGTGAAGCTGCGGACAAAAGCTTAAAATCGGGTTTTACCATCGCACTGCTCGTCATCGTTGTGCGGTTCATCGCACTTCCTTGACATTGATATGGGGCTCTTCAAAAGAGATGTGAACAAGATTCTGCAAGGTTGGCAGCGCACCCGCAAGCCCCCTGGTGTTGCAGGTGTCCATGGACGGCGGTGACCCCTTACCATCCGCCATGTGGGCCGCCCGCTCGTCTACCATCCATTCTATAAAAAAATATATATACTGAGAACAGTAGAGGACTCCTTGGAAGTACAAGAAAAACGCGGTCCCTACGCTTTTATTTGATTATCACAAACACCACGCACAAAAAACACTTTGAAGTTTAATAAACTATCATAAACCACTAAACGCCCAATACACATTTTTTACAATAATCAAACAAAAACTTCACTTCTCGGTTTCCCGCTAAAAAGTCCAAATGGTAAGTTAAAAACAGACCCCGTCACAGTGCTGTCCTCCGGTGAGAATTGTAGAATTATATTAATCGAATAACAACCTATTTATAAACAGCTGCTATAAGCTGTTTTGGTAACATCGTTAACGTGTAGAGCGTTCGGAACAAACGATTAAGGCTAGGCAAGCACAATGAGTTTTTTTCCGCACGGCGGTTAATGCCGCGCAACAGTTTTGTATTATAGAGTTTTCCATTGTATTGCGCGCCCTTAGCAGCAAAGTCGACGCAGCGGTGAAAAGTCTGTAAACAAGTTACAACTTCTTTGCAGCGCGGCGCTTGATCGTCTTTTTGTGACGTATTGGTTAAGGTTTGACTGCGCGTACTACGGCGTTTCGCTGAATATTTTTTACCTTAGAAATATTTTCTAGACCAACAATGGCTACAGTGTGCGTTGATTCAGAAAATCAAAGAAATCAATAAAAGTTCATAAAACATTCTTTACTTATTATAACATTGGAAGAACTTTTCGGGATAATCGTTAAGTTCAATATTTTAACAGAATTGCCCCTTGTTTAAACGTTCATTAACAAGAGGATGTACCCAAAATCGTTTTTTCTTGTTGCGAACTCTAATTATAGGAGCGGAAATACAAGCTACTTCTACAAACTCCATTTTTTTAACTGATTCCTTTGATGCGGCATTAAGCCGTAGTGCACGCGCCTGCTGTTTTTTTATTATTTTTATAGCCCAATAAAATGTCACAGGTTTTTTCGCCGTACGGCCAAAAACTCGTAGTGCGCGCCTGGCTTAACACAGTGTTTTTTCCCGTACTTTTTTTCTATTCAGACTGCCACAGCGGGTCTCGTCACTAGTAGTCACAGACTATGCTACTATAGTTGGAATAAGCAATGAGTGTTCTGTCCAATGATTGTATACTGTTCATTATACCTATAGCTAGTTTTTCGGCGTGTATTCATTATAATTTTCGATCGATTCTGTCTTCTCGCCTTGGACCGGTCGACGTTAACGCAAGCCTC
Organism: Sesia apiformis; assembly: GCA_914767545.1. NCBI lineage: Eukaryota > Metazoa > Arthropoda > Insecta > Lepidoptera > Sesiidae > Sesia > Sesia apiformis. The sequence continues at coordinate 8,462,186 of OU611968.1, forward strand.
TGCTTTACATCCGTTTTGACGGTCGTGTTAGTTTATCTATGACGCATACATAGATATTCCTGTACAAATAGTTTATTTATGAAATAGGTACAGAAACGGTACCGACCTAGTACTTGACAAATATATACGGTTACATACAGGTGAGTTTTATATTAAATTTTCAGGCACATAAAATAAATGTACATCTACATACAATACCTATTGTTAAAGAAATATAGAAATTATTATCGATGTTGTTGTTAAAATTTAGCATGCATCTTGTCACCGCAGTGTACAAACAAAGTTTGTTATATAGTGTATTAATCAGACGTCATTTTATTGGGTATCTGCCTACCAATTAGCAGCCATGGATTAGATCAACGCTGCTCAAACTCTTACCAATAAAAATAGTTAACAATTTGTTTTATAAACTTAGTTATTTACGTGGCTGGTTATTTTTATGCTTTTTCTTTAAGATCCTACTAAAATTCTTATAATATTGGCCCTACCTATACTCACTGGTTTGATTAAAATAAAACCGGAATATGGGTGGACAAATTACCTCTTTGTGGGACTTGCATTTATTTACCTAGTCTTCTATGTTTATTTCTATGTTTATTTGTATATGTTTATATACAAATAATTTGTATTAGTTCTATGTTTATTTATTTACTCTTTTTACACTATACTAGAGGTGAACTTAATCCCTTAAGGGCAATAACATAGCTTAACCGGTTATGCGTTGTACTACCCAGTTGTCAGTCGAGTTAAACCGTGCACTCCGCGCCGATGACGTCATGTCGACACTGCTACGTTGTGCGGTGTGCAAAAAAGCATCACTATATATATTTATTTTTACAAGCAGTAATTAAATGTGCGATTGAAAATAAATAATACATAAATTTATTATAAAACACATTAATTACCATTTTTTAAACATACAATTCGCTTATCTGTGAGATACTGTGAGAGCTAAGACTCATCGTCACTATAATTTATTATTTCGATGCCTGATATTGGATCTTCGTCGCTTTCGTACTCGCCAATGTCACTCTCTGAACTGTCTTCTCCTCCTAGAGATATTATTATTTCTCTTTGGCTAATTTCTTGGAGGTGGTCTTTTTCCCATTACTCGCGCTAAAGCCTTTCTATATGATTTGCTTCTTTTTTCCAATCAGGAGGGGTGATGGAATTTATGGCATATGTGGTAAGTTTCTCGATTTCTTTTTCAGACTGATTGATATTTTTGTCTGGAACCCTTTGTTTCACTAAGTTCCATACATACTCGATTGGATTCAGATCACAATGATGACAGACGTAAAATTTCATGCCCGTGCTCTTTCATCGACAACATATTTTTTCGGTGGCTTTGTCCTTAATATTATCTGGTACAATTCCGGCTGTGTTATGTTTTCATTAAATGAAATATTATTAGTGCGTAGACAGTTTTGCATTTCACTTTTAAGAGATGCACTAGTAGGCGCCATTTCTGACTGAGTAATAAGGAGAGTTATCAATGACGACAATACCGTTTGGCGGTAAGTTGAGAATAAGATTTTCTTTCAGCCATAAAAAATATTCAGCTCGTGATGGTAGTCAGCAGTTGTGCTTTTGCATCTGTACAGCAATTCTATACCTGGAATAAATCCGTGTTGCACGTACAAGAATTCAGTGTCGTCCTGGGTTATTATTTTTCTCTTTTTACTCTGGTGTCGGTACTATTTTACCAGTATTTTTTTAAAAGTCAGGGTTTCTTTCCTCTGTATAAAAACTGTTAATAATGTTTCTTAACACACACAAGATCAAAATTGTCCAATACAATTTTGATGTTTCGATTGTTTTGATTTTTACCCGGTGTTGACAATTTTGGTTCAAAAGTAGGTACTAATGCTCGGACCTGGCGAAGAAGGCGATGTTAACGGTTTGGCTTCATTTTTTATATTCATCAGAGTCCTTTTTGATACTCCAATTACAGCACAGGTTCTTTTAATAACTTAGTCCACAGGAATGCTGAACATTTTATTTGTCTTCTCCATTTCGAAAAATTTCAAAACACATAGGAGAATGTTTCTTCCTTCCCTATGTATAGTCTTCCCATGTCTTCAATGTAAAAACAACAAAACGTAACGAAAACAATTAAAAAACGTAAGAAAATAGTCCTAAAACGAAACAATGACAACACGAAATTAAAACGAAAACATGTTTATAACAAATATAGTTCAAAAATTTAACAATAATTGTCCAAGAAAGTAACAATAAAAACATGAAAATAACCAAATTGTTGAGACACGTATCGGCAACATAGATGCTATCCTTACTAATGGAACGGGACGAATGCGGGGAAGCAAGGGGGGCGTCGCATTTCAGGGAATTGCACAGTTAATTCAACCACATTGAACCTACTTAATTGGTCTAAGACATCTCAACCTTTATGTGTCGCGAGTCGCGACCCTCTGGTAAAAGGCTGAAAATAAAGTAAATAAGCTCACGACCCCTTACAGAGGACTTAGGTCCCAATCTTTTTTTTACTTTTTACTAATAATGAATGATTTATAACATTTGATTATAAATTATGAATTTATTAATAATTCAAATCCTTTATTTGTATTAAACCTACATAATACAATTTGTAATGGGCTCTGACTCCCAAACTAGAAAATTTTGTATCTTGGGAGCCAGTAAAACAATAATTTACTTATAAAGGTCGGGGAAAAAGTTTCTTCGTATTTTATATACAAATTCAAGACATTTTTTTTAAAAGTTTATATACATTTAATTATATGTGTCGTTTTGTTCTATAACTTGTTGCCATCTTGTAGGTAGTGACATGATCTCGTTGCTGTAGAAATTTTGGGAATTTTGGTCAAAAAATTACGACAAGTAGTTTTGACAGTCCTCTCTTGATGTTAACCTTACACTACCTAAAGAATTCTGAAGAGACCGAAACAAGTGGAAATCTGAGGGCGCAGGGTCAGGGCTATATGGTCGGTGCATCAACACTTTCCAACCAAGCTTTCTCAATTTTTGCTGAGTGGCCAAAGATGTGTGTGGTCTGGCGTTATCACGATGAAAGACTACACCGTTTCTGTTGATCAATTCCGGGCGTTTCTTCTCAATTTCTTGCTTTGGTCTCATCAGCTGTTAGCAGTGGAGATCCGAATCGATGGTTATGCTCGGCGGTAAAAGCTCATAATGAACGATACTCTTCCAATCTCACCATACACACAACATCACCTTATTGCGCGTTAATCCGGGTTTGGCCACAGTCTGTGGAGTTTGGCCGCACTTAGACCATGATCTTTTCCGCACGTTCTTGTCGTAAGTGATCCATTTCTCATCACCAGTGATCAATCTTTTCAAGAATGGTTCCGTTTTATTGCGTTTTAATAGAGAATAGCAAACGAGTACACGGTTCATTAGGTTTCTTTCAGTAAGCTCGTGTGGTACCCAAATAATTTTGTGTGAATGTTTGTGAATGTTTGCTTTTTTGTGAATCCAGACTTTTTCAAATGAGTCAAAACTGTTTTGTGGTCAATGCCCAGTTCATCAGCAATGTTGTAACTACTTATATGCCGATCTTGCTGCACTTTTTCACAAATGACATCAAATTTATCGGTAAGAGGGCGACCGGAGTGAACTGCATATTTAATATTAAGATTTCCTGACTGAAAACGCTTAAACCAACTGTGTTACTCTTACTGACACTGCATTAGGTCCATAAACGGCACAAATTTTTTTCACGGTCGCGGCTTGTGTGGCTATTTTCCCTTTTTTGTAATAAAACTTTAAAATGTATCGAATTTCTTCATTAGATTCACTCATTTTCTTGGACAGAAAAACAATTGAAAATGGCGGGAAACAGTTTTTTTATTTCTTTAATTCCTTTTTTTAAATGTTACCTTTTTAATGGTATCATAACCAGCCAGGTACAAACAGTTCAATCAAAGATATTGGGTCACAACTTCATCCATACAAAATACGAAGACTTTCTCCCCGACCTATATTAACAAAATATATTTACTTCAGTCTAATGTAATGATTGAACATGGACCTCTACTCAGTACCTATTCTCCATTTATCTCGCTAGTGTTAAAGTAGGCAGCTAATTTCCCAAAATACATTAATATTAATTCCCCAAAGCCTCCATGAGCACAAGAGAACTCCTAGGTAACTGTAGTGACATTATCCTATAGTATCACTATACTAAAAAAAAATACCTAACTAATTTTTTTTATAAAAAAGAAGGCAGCAGACGAGCATACAGTCCACCTTACACACATACATGTAGTGCAGACTGTCACCCATGGCTACTTTTATTTTTAGGTTTATTTTAGTGCATAGTTACGTAAATAATTCTTTGTGTATTTGGAAGACTGCCAAAACCTAGTCCGCATAATTCTACTTCAACTCTCGCATCTATCAGTCTGGTAATTCTTAGGTTCGCATATAAAAATGTGACTACATACTGTTGACCGAGACCGAGCGGCAAGCTTACATGACGCTACCTACTTATATTAGGCTACGGCAATCATAAAGCATTAGTTTCATTAAATTTGATATGGAAAGACGCTATTTACAAACGGACTTCACTTACTTTACATGATCCTCGTTGATCGAAAGGATTTGGATCGTGTAGTATGGTGTGGCCAATCTGCTGATTTCGGACTATTATCCTGAATAAATTTCCCACTAGATTATAGATACCTACGCAACTACATATAAAAATGGGCAATAATTTGCTTTAAGAATTAAATATACTTTACGGATTTTGAAATTCCTTCACTATAGTATTTTGTATAGTTAGATCAAACAGTACCCACTGAATTCGATAGTTATTGCTTTGACCTATCTCACCATTATTCATTTAGGCGAAATCGGGTAAATAATTATAAATAGATACCAACTTACATATATTTTGTTTCTGTTTCAGTGTTCAGTCATGGCACCGTTAATATTAGAAGGAGACACCCTTGGGGAAAAACATCAACATTTTAACAAACTCTTAAAAGAAGCCGTTGCAAGCAAACAGAAGACCGAAACTAAAGAAATTGATCTGCTTGAAGGTGATATTGATAACTTACTCAAAATAGACGTGGCTAACAATAACATGGATGTGGAATATATACTAGAGGTGCTGAAGTGTAAGGACATGTTGTACGTGTCGCGAGCGATCAAACGCTGCACCTGGTTGATAACCGACAAGCAATACGCACACATTGTCAACCCCCAGTACCTGCACTCACAACTTTTTTCGTTTATGACCGTCAAAGCTAAAATAAAATTAATATTGCACGTGAGACTAAATTTGAAGGATGAAGCTCGCGTTGAAGAATTTTATAACTACTACAAAGAAGATAGTCTTAAAACTGCGCTCAAATGGCTACCGGGCTGTTCAGTAAGTTTTATAGAAAATGTTATTGAAAATCACGTGTATGACATAAATATGTCGCTGCTGAAGCGTCTGTGTAAAAAATCCTCATCTATTTTTATTACATTCTCTCGAAAATATGAAACATATTTAAAAAATGTGTTAGACACAACAATGTTCATACTTAACACAACTGATGCTGAAAAGTATTTGGATGTTGTAGAAAAAGCTAAACATTATTATGAATACCCAAATTTTGGCAAAAAATTTACTAAAATATTGGTAGTACAATATCCACATAGAATTCTAAACAACTTCGAAAAATATGCACATAATATTGACATGGATACATTTGCTAAGTATTTTAAGAAAGAAAATATACAAGAGTTTCTACTAAAGCATATAAGTAATAAAAATATGAGGTCATTTTATAATTTTGAAAATTTAAGTCCCTTAATTAAACGTATGCCAAAAGAAGGAAGGTTTGACTTCATAAAACAAGTTTTTATTGAAGACAAACACAATACTTGTAATAATTCAGATGAATGTAACATATGTATGTTACGAAATGAATTAAAAGACAATTGTCTAAGCAATACTGCGAATATTCGTCGATGGTACCAGTATGCACCGTTCCATGTTGCATTCAGCGAATTAAGAAAATATATTAATTTAGAAAAATCTCAAAGCGAAAAGTATTTAGTACTGGATATATTATTAAAATGCGCTGGCCACAATATGGAACATATAGAGAGTTTGTTGCAATATTATCACGATAAACACATTAAAGACCAATTTGAAAACAAACTTGAATTTATAAACAAAGTGCTCACTGAAACTGACACTCATAAATACAATGAAAGTACTTGGAGTATTTTGGACAACCTATTTAAAACCATGGACGTTTACATAAAATCGGACAATGATGTTTTAAGTTGCGTTGAATGCATAATTGTGTACAAAATTCTTCACAATGAAAAAGTGCCAGAAATAATAGAAGAAAAGTTTCAGAATTACGAAACTACTTTACAAGAACTTGAAAGAAAACTGAACGCGGAACAAAAAGAAAAAATATTCAATTATCTGTACAGTTTTAAGTTTAAAAGGGTGCAAAATCGAAATATAACAAACAAAGAAGAATTTGAAGGTGCTGTTACATCCCTAGAAAACGTACTGAACCTGTTATCGCACTGGAAAAAAGAACTTTGCGATTATCCGCAGGTTTTGAACAAAATTAAAGAATATATTGACATTAAATTAGAGAGTTCAATGTACAATAGACTCGCTTCATTATATAAGAGAAATAAATCGTGGAGGAAAGACTTATTCGAAGAATCTCTTGAATTATGCCCCTCTGAAGAAGTATGTTTAAATGTCCTCAAGCATAATCCAAGCTTATTAACACGTTACAGGAAACAGGTGGAGTTGATCCGTTGTGACGACGCTGTATCCCTAAAACGGCTACTAAGTAAATTACGAATTTACTGGCCACAGTCAATGGCAGTTGAGTGGGCAGCTGACTATCGGGGACAACTAAACAAACTTGGTGGTCACAAGGCCGTCACACGTGGGGTTTGCACATTAATGCCCCTAACGCAAGTATTAGAACTCGTGACTACGTACACTCCACAAGAGTCTAAAATTGACTGGAACGAAGTTGATGAGGTGGTGCTGAGTTTACAGAGAAATTTCGCTAAGAACATGCATTTCGCTAGGCCTCAACCTCCTCCTGATACGATCCTAGGGTATGCTAAAGGTGATTACCTGCAGTACGCTTTGCCATCTGTTCATGCTATATTTTATAATTTGAGTCCGATTAGCAGCCGTGAACATATATTGAAACTGCTAGATTCACCGGTTTCATTACAAAAGCATGGCATTCGTTTCGCGTTTAGCAAACTGAGTACTGAAGAAATTAAACCATTATTCAGTAATTTGTGGAAAAATGCTAAAAATACCACAATCCGAGCCATTCTATTTAAACTTACCTACACTCTTTTATGTCGTGAAAAGAATCCAACTATTACTAAAGAAATTTGGCACCTCTTAGAAGTATTCATTGACAACTTATCATATAAGGAGGATAAAAAGATATACGATATGTTGACAAAAGTAGATGCTGTACCGCTCATTGTAAAGGCAAATTACTTGGTAAAGAGCTACAGATTCTTAAAGAAACTACTGTCTGAAAAAGACAAAAGCTACGAAGAACTAGGATCTTCGCTTCAAAATTTAGCTGAATACACAAGAGAAGTCATGGAATTTATAGATTCGGACTTTGTTCTGGATTTACTACAAGAATTTATCGATGAAAAATACATGCAAAAAGAAATCAAACATTTTCATGGTACTTTAATACAAGTCATGTCAGCCTACGTCTTATGCGCTAAGGACGAGGAAACTCAGTCGCAGAAATATGATTCTTTTTTATTACCTTTATTGCAACGCTCTTTAGCGTCGTGGAAAGAGATGCACGATGGGAAATATAGTATTAGGAGCAACACATACGTACTTCTTAACTGCCTAGGAAGAGACCTAAGAAACTATGTTATTCACAAAAATATGTTGATTCCAGCTAAAATGTTTTGCAATATACAAGCTGAACTTGAAAAGTCTTTAATAGTGCAGGAAAATTATGTACCGTTGTCCAAGTGGAAATTAACAGCCACACTAGCGCAAATTCTAGCGACGAACAGCGCGCCCCACAAAGAGATTGTTGACAAAGTAATCCAAGAAAAGCTATCCTCGAAAACTGCAGCAGATTTTGGTACGAAATGTTTACAATACTTGAAAGAGGACATTGAAAGGTACTTTCCTTGTATTTATGCGCTATTCTTGCGAGCACTGCAAGACGTAAGTAACGATTTACTATGTGATGAGGAACCCTTTGAAATGTATAAAACTATGCTCGAAGACAATGATTTCATACCAGCTTATTTGGTGGTAATAAAACTTTTACCACATAATTATAACCCTAGGTATAACGACAACCCTAAGTGTGAAAGAATGAAGCACATACGAAAGATCATTTTAGCACATCCTTCTGTAGAAGTAAAAATGCATTTCTACCATAAATATAAATCGGAAGATGATGAAAAATAGTAATAAAAAATAATGTTTACCAATTTGAAAATTATAGTTTTTAGTTTTGCTAAATATAAACGCTTACCTTTTACACTTTTATTACATGTACAGTACGTATTTGCTTTAGACCTCATGATGTAAAGTTTCATTTCTTAGAGAATCCTAGGAATAAATGCTTTATAATTTTGTAATTAATATACAGTGTAAAATCTTTATAACGAAACTCAAGCGTCCGAGATTTTCTTTCGTTATAGTTTTCGTTGTATGGAGAGCATAAAAAAAAAGGAAAATTGCACAAATATATGTACAACTGGGTCCAAAATGTCTTCCAACATCACTTTTCTTTTCTCCCATTTCTATCGCACGTATTAATGAAACTTTTTCGTCATCACACAAAGTTTTTCTTTTACTGGCCATGTTCTCAGTTCACGACATAATACGATAATGTGTTTGGTATCTTGAAACTAAAAAGGACAACGCATACCTACACTCAGGGATGGAAAAAAACGTTTTTTTTTTATTTCATACAAAACAAAAATTTTTTGTTTCATACATTGCTTTTTGTTTAAAATAGGTGTTTTTTAGGTCTATATAATTTTTATTTGGTGGCGTAGGTATGTACCTGTCGGTCGATACTCTATTGCACCATTAATTGGTCTTTGAAAGTACCGAATACTGATACCTACTTTACCAGTTTATAGAACATCAGTAGAATTGAACCTTATTTTCAGAAAATTAAGGTTTTATATTTCAATTATTACTTTGCATCCAGATACCCAATAAATCAATGAAACTCGATGCTGATTGAGGATGATGATGCCGGTTATGAATATAGGTCCCTTAAGCGACTTACAAAAGTTCTATTCGCGACATGAAATGGTAATAAAACCAGTACATTTTGTAGCGAATTTATTGTACCTACCCAATACAATGCAGTACATAGAAACTTATATAATATATAGAAGTAATACCAGATGTAATTAAATGCAAGGCAATGACGGCGCCATTCCACAGCTTCTTATTTGAAGAACACTTCATCAAAAACGTCAATGCCATAGAATGGTGGCTGTCTTTAAGGGCACAAATCAACAACACAATCAACCGCTGTGGCTTTCAGCGCAGGATTAGAAAGATTGTTCTTAACGTTTGGCTTCATACACTCTGACCTAGTCTGGAACGGACTAGGTACTGTCCCGGAACGAGTTGTATGCGCGCGGAAGGAATGTGACCGTTTTATGTCACTTGTTTTTAGTGTTGTACTACAATGATCTCGCTGAAAGATCGATATCAGTTTCAGTCGATATTTTTAATTTAAATATCACGGTCAAAAGTATAACACAAATAATTATAAAAAACGTATTATTTTTTACCATTTTTATTTACTTTCATTATTTATTAATTATCACACATTAGATAATATAGTAAGTAGATATACATAATTTTTAGTTTTAAACTGATATTTAATGTTTAGTTTTGAGAAATAATGTTACTAAAAACAAAACAAAACAAAGAAAAAAATACAAAAATTACTAATTGAGAGAAATATAAAAAAAGAACAATATTATAACAACAAACCATATAATAGCCATTTGTACCCTATACTTTTCAATAGGTTTCGTAAACTTCTCTCTCCCCACGGAAATCATTTTTTTTCTCTTAATGCTAATAAAAGCTTAGAAGTCGGTATAATCTTCTTCATCAGATAAAATTCTTCAATGCATCTTTTTATCACGCCACGATCAAAATCATCAACATTAATGTTTCGTTTAAAATTTATTTTTTTACCTTTCTTTGATGGTGATTTTAATTTCGAAGTGCCAGCTAATTGTGATTCTCTTTTAATATTGTTTGTAGTTTGTTTATTTAAGCCAGTGTAGTGTGCTGCTCTTTCAATACTTCTACACCATTGTGTATCATTGTATTGCCACAACATTTGATAGCTTTTCTTTTTCACACAACTTAATAACATTTCGCACCATATTTCGACTTTTCGACTTCGAATCACCGATCGTTTTTTTTAATAAGCTTGGTCACTCATTTTAACAAGCAAGCATAGTAAAAAATCTACCGAACACGTATTATATCGATGTCGCAAGAGAAACAATAGAAAGCGAGCAAGCGTATCACTTAAATAGCCGGCACAAGTGCGGCGAGGGGCCTGGGAGGATGTGCTTGTTGCCCCTACACCACCCGCGCATTTAGCTCGTTCCGGGACTATAGGTACTGAAAAAGCTGCAAAACTTGTCGCCGTGTTCAAACATTTAAATAAGTAATGAATACGTTTTGGCTTTTATAATTTTATATCTTAATAATAATATTTTTTCTATTTTTAATAAACGATGCTTGCATTACCTACCAATCCTTAAATATTAAAAAATATATCTAATTATTAATTATAAAATAGATCCTTTATTTCTAGTAGTTAAGCTTTGCGGCATGAGGTAGGGAAGATAACTGCTAGCTAAATGCTTAAAGGGCTCCACGTTCAGACTTGTTACGCTGGTGTCGATCATTTAAATTTGCGCGTCCCTGTTAATTAAAATTGTTTAAATGGGGAACACAAGCAATAGAAGCAGGAAATAATAAAAGTATTCACAGTCAAGCCAGAGAAATGGCGAAAAATGTGTTAGACAAATGTAGAGCGGAGAAACATCATAATAATTTTATGTCTCCCTGTAAATCGTGCAATGTTTAGACTTTGTATGTTTATTACATTAGTTAATTTTATTACTCCAATATTTTTTAACCACTCCAGCGCTTAATAAAACAAGACTATGATTAAATATATCCGTATTTTTCCATATTCTATAATGTCAATCGATATCGATATAATTTGCTTACCCCCTAGTGCTCGCTGATCGCATTCCTTCCGGAGCTGTAATGCTCACGCGCGGAGTACCTGGTCCAACAATAAGGGTTAAACGAAACGAACTCGGCTAGCTCTTACTTAGAAATTTCTTCTCTCCGGTCGTGTATTTTGTGCAAAGGTCTCTATGTAATTATCGTACTTTCTACATCACAACTGTTTCTTTCTACTTGTCGTTCTTCCTACATCTCATCGGAACTGCCTCGTTTCAACTAATTGTTCTTTCTATATCACATATCGCAATCGTCTCTCTAGATGTCGTAGGGTTTGTCTCGTGGTCATAAATTCCAAACTCACACAAATAAGTTAATATTACCGGCATTATAGCACAATTTCATAGGATATGACATTGGAATGTACTAAAGTACTAAATAAATTTATTTTGCAGTTCAGGGTGGGGACCCTCCTTCTTTCAAATTCTCTCTGTACCGCAAATTGTCACGATTTCATAACAAATAACATGAAAATAACAGAACAGGCTGGGAACAGGATATCTCGGTTTCAGCCTGGCAAAAATGTACATAGAGAAGGCTAGAGCATTAACGAATAAGTATTTTCTCCCTACGGTTTCGAAAATCGGAAGAAAAATTAGGACTTATATAGCAGTCCTGTTAAAATTCTCAATCAACTCACGCAATCTGCACAAAATACATTTTTTTAATATTGATTCTTTACAATTTAATCAGTTTTCAGTAACTACTTGTGTAAAAGTGAGTTTCTAATCAAATAGCAACACTGTGTGATGTACTAGACAGTAAAGTCGAATAATAAAATAACAAAATCACAGGGATCTTATTTGTTAGATTATCCAATCACCAACACAAATAATATCTCCCCTTGTTGTAATAATAATTTCATATGATTTGTAAAAAATACAAATATACGAAATAATAATTAAATAATTTCCGATCTTAATATTTATTTATTAATAAGAAAAACTGACTATAAAAAAACGTAATTCAGTTTTTTTCTTTCTGTTCATACAGTTTTGACAACAAAAATACAAAAGTTCTGAACAGTTTGAATGTCCTTAATAATAATTTCTTAATCTTAAAGTATCAACCAGTAGAATTATTTTTTTCATCAATAGTAAAAGTACATATTTCTTTCACTCCTTACTCAATCCAGTTGATTGTTTTCGTCGAGAACAGAAGACCTGGAAAAAAACATGTCTCATATCATATATATATTATGATACAGCAAGTAGGGTTTGAAACCGGTTGGTTTCTTCATTCTTTATTTTTTTTTATTAGATTAAACCATTTTTTTATTTCAGTTGTCTTCAAACAAAATTTTCAACAATTCTCTATCTGGTAGAATTTTAGCTCAGTTAGTAGAGGTTCTTAAAGAATGTTGGCTAGTCACTACTGTTTTCCTAGCTGTGAAAACATATATAAAAACACTTTCATGTATTTATAATAAGAATTAGCCCATCATCCCATGTACAAACAAGTGTACTAAAATTTACCAGTTATTGGTCAGATATAATATGCAATAGTCGAATATACACTGAAGGCTTTCATGGAATGCAGTATACACATACCCATGGATCAAATGATTGAACAAAAAAAAATCGTACCGAAAGGAATACTAGAATTGCACAAACATGCACCATTGCACAATTTCTCGAAAATTGCATAATGTTTAGTAGATCTTAAGAATTTCGAAGCAAGAGACAATGCTGGAAAGAGTATCCTTAGATTTATAACTTTTTTATTTATCTATGTGGCTACCAGGATGGTCGAATATCATAATTGCCACAAGACAACCGACGGAGTAGACGAGTCCTCGAATAAAGGCCACGTAACGAGAAGAGCCGTGTAGTGTCGGCCGGAAATAGAATAGCACCAGCCCATCTCTTCCCGTGGATGTCGTAGAAGACGACTAAGGGACAAGGGAATATCACAAGCCCTGAGGAACTACACCACCTCGAAAAGAGTGGACTCGTCAACCTGCTTCACTAGCGTAGTGTTTTAAAGTCTTACATCCCTCATGCACAAGACAATGTGAATGAGGAATCCTATGTGCAGCAGTGGACACTGAAAGGGCTGGCTGCAATGCATTGCAACGAGAAGTGCAGTGCCCTTCAACCAGATAGACTGACAACTTGAAGTTCTAGGCCAGTCAAATTAGTTTTGAAAAAATAGTAATTGCAATACGCAATTTTCTTATTGGAAATGGTAGGGGGAAAAGTATAGTACCCAAAACCGTTGAGTGCGTCAAAAACCTATATGCGGAACAATTTGTAAATAAACAATTTAAGGAGAATAAAATGGTTTATTGACTCTAGAGAAAAAACGGTAAATTTTAGAGAAAAAAGTTTCAAGTAAAAAATGTAGGTATTAAAAAAACCTACACGGTGAATTTTGAAAATTCAAGATTGTTTAATTTGTTGCTGAGATATTTAAAAAAAAAACACGTTAAAACGCCACTTTTTATAATTGCTTGTGACTTTAAAAATATCATGTGCAAATTCATCAAATTCTGTAAGAGTTCCTTTTTTAGTAATAAAAAAGTATCCAAGTTTTAGGTTTGAAAGTTTTATAGTTTTCGAGATATTCTATTTGTTTACAAAAAAAGTCGAAAATTTTGCAATAAACATAGCATCGAAATGTGCCGTACAAAATAGTCGCTTGACGGCTAATTTGAAAGGTAAGAGTTTAAAATTTTAAATATAAATCATAAAAAGTTACTATTTAGCATTTTTTATTGTTTAAATAATCTCCAGAAAAATGGGCTTGTTTAAAATGTATAAACAAATAGGTATATCTTCGTTATTTTATAAAGTTTGTAGTTGAAAATTCGATATCTTATAGTAGACACCAATGGTTATTTCCCACTTTGAAAAATTTTCCTAAAGTAGAGTCAATGTAATAGGCCACTTTTAACATGTGTCAAAGTGGATGTCATAGTGTGGTAATCTAACAGCAATTATCGATTAAAAACAAAAATCGATATATAAGTCATATATTAGTGAATCGATTGTAGTGTTCATAAAAAATAATTCTGCAATATTTTTAGAGCATACACAGCATTGGAAACCTACGTATGCCACATGACCTCAAAGTTAAGCGTAATTAAGGGAATTATAATGAAACCAGTTTATATACGTATTAAATTATTATTTATTAGTTGGAACTATCAGATTCGTTGAAACTGCTATCGTTGCTATTATTATCAATTCTTAAATCACGTTAAAAATCTTCCATTATATATTTTTTGTTTTTTCTACCTCTTTCTTCCAATCATCTATGGAAACATTTGTACACGCAGTTTTTATTAAAGATGATAATCCACCAGAAAATAAGCCTGCTGCTTTTAATGAACATAAATGTTTATTTCTGGATATATACTCTTTTCTCGGGTAATAAATAACCATAAATGTGATTGCGAATTGCATCAGCATTAAAACTATCGACATCGACAACTGGCTCACTTCTTTTCCTTTTCTTCGCCGTATGTGAACTAGTTGAACTCTACAACGATCTATTGAACTGGCACGGGACAGAAGCAAATGGAGACAAATCACATATGGTCACGATCCTCATTAGTGAGGGAACGACAAAAAGAGAAAAAGAGATGTGAACTAGGCCAGATAGATCATACTTTTTCTTTTTTAATTTCAAGTATAGTTTTAATGTATTAATATATTAAATGAGGTTAGTTAAATTAAATATTAAATTAAGTTGAATTAAAATAATATATTAAATATTTATTTAATTACATATTTTTTAATGTATTTACTAATTAATAATTGTATTTATTTAAATTATGATATGTCAATTATTTAATAATTTTATTGTTCTCTTAATTTGTTTATTTATCGTAACGGTAACTTTTTTCGATATTCCTTTCTCTCTACACGTTACTTCGATTATAAAGATCACATCCCTATTATTAAAAATGAAAAAATGTGGACAGGAGTAACCTTGTAGTGGGGTTTAAATTTCTTGAAATATAAATTGATAATGATGTTTAGCAACTAAATTAACCGTAGAACTTATTAAAATTGATATAAAAAGATAAGTTTATATTTTTTTATTAAAATCTTACTATTTTTAGTGTTCAGTAATGAATTTATAAACTTAAATGGATTTATGGGACCGATGCAAAGTTATATCATCACAAAGTCAATGAAATGTCAAAAGTGGCCTATTACATTGACTCTACTGTAGCTAGCTAAATAGTAACTTTTTATATAGGTAACATATAGGTTTTTGACGCACTCAACGGTTTTAGGTTCTATATTTTTCCAATAAGAAAATTGCGTATTGCAATTACTGACTTTTTAACATAGGGTCCAATCTAATTTGACTGGCCTATTCGCCAGCTGGATGAGAAGAGCCGTCAGAAAGAACTTTTTTTATGGAAAGAAAGGCGGCAGACGAGCATACAATTCACTTGATGATAAGTAGATACTGTCGCCCTGCGACATTCGCGATACATACCAGCATGTCTAGAATGACAAACATTGACACACCGTCAGATGTGGTGCCCACCTTTAAGGTTTAGAAATGGACTTGGACAATAGATTCGGAAAATGGAGAGAGATTAGGATGGGATTGGAATGGGCTCTGGTATGTCACTCACTACCAGAACACTACCAGAACCAGAACAGAACCAGGATAAAGTGGGTTAAACTGTTTGTTTCACTCGCCTTCCTTAAGTCAAGTTTTTAAAATCTTTTTGCTTTACTATGAAGTTTCTCAGGATGGGGCCCTCTAGACCGTGGGGTTCTGAGATCTAACCCGTCAAGTCCACCCCGCCCCCGTTAAACCGACTTGTAAGCTCAGCGGCTACTGGATTACAGGTGCAAGCCCCCCCCCCCCCCCCCCCCCTCATATAGCTAGCAGTGGATATCCAGACTTATATCACAACGATGGAGAATAGATGGTATCTAAATCAAACACATATCAAACACTCACATATACAAACTATTCATCATTATTAGCATCATCCGGTGCTGGAGTGTGCCACGTTAACCTTTCCTCGTAAAACTGTATGACCACCTGCGGACACCGCACGTTGGCCTGTTTGGCCGGCACCAGGTCCGCCTCGTCTGTACCTTGCCATTTCATCAAGAACATCAGCTCGCCACTGCTGTCTGTTGCACCTGAATATTACAATGAGTACATTTGTTTTCATTTCATTTCATATATGGCAATGCTCAATTAGCACACTGCCAGCGTCAAGTTTTCTTTGTATAAAGTCAATACAATTAAAGTCCATTGAAGTTCCAGTTCCATTGAAGCAAGTCAGAAGTTGTTCAGTAAAGTGTGGTTTACTGAGGACAAGATGAACTCCTTGGAAGCACACGTGCAGTGTAATGCTTTTATTTGGTTATCAAAAACATTATGCACGAACGCTAGGTACTTTGATGTAAACTATCTCTATTAACCACAAAACTCATAATACATAATTTTTACATTAATCAAACAAATAGTCAACCGTCACTTCTAGAGTTCCTGCCAAAAAGTCAATGAATACATTGTTATGTAATCCCCTGGTGTTTATTACAATCTAGAAGTATTGGGTCACGCCCAGTACTGGCGTTAGGTATGGCGATCGCCCAGGGCGCTAAATTTGCAGGGGTACTGAATTGTTTTTTTTTTTAATAGAAAAAATGTGGCAGAAGAGCACACAGTTCACCCGGTGGTAAGTGGATACTGTCGCCCTCCAACATCCGTGGTACATGCCAACACCAGTCTAGAATGACAAACGCTAGTGCGACCCCGGATGCGCCGCCTAACTTTACAGATTAAGGAATGGATTTAAAAGGTTGAAAAAATGGGAAGGATGGGTTGGGAATAGACTCTGGCATATTTCACTCACTACCGAAACAGGTACGCATATTGGAGTATAAGATAAAATGGGAAGTGGAGTAGATTTCAAGGTTCCCATGGCCGAAAATTCAAAACAAAAAGTAAGGAGTTTCAAAAACTGGGTAATACTTAATACTAAAGGGCAGTTTCAAAATATCAAAAAGGTTTCTACAAATATCAAAACTAAACCACACGATTTTAATTTTAAGTTTTAATTTCCGTCTAGAAATTTCGTGCCTTTAAAGGGGGGCGCCATGACAATCTTGTCTAAGGTGTCGTTAACGCTAACGCCGGCACTGGTTAAGAGATAAATATAGGTTGACTGGCAGAGAATGTCTAGCATTAAGGCACTAGGCGCCTTTTGTACATGTTTCTTTGTGCACTAGTTTAAATAAATAAAAATACAAAAAAGTGGGTAGACAATGCAAGTTTGTGAAATGGTATGGAAACCAAGCGTGTCACTTCACAAGTATAATTTAGTGATAGGAAACCACTCGCCGATGAAACGAAACATCTCCCTTGACTCATCTTCAACTGGCAGGTTTCTGCACTTAGTCGAGCGTGTTCGTGTAACCATTGTGCGAGTTCGTACAGCCTCCCTCGACTCAGTTCAACACTTTTGACGAATTTTTACAACTGATTATAACACAACAAAATTCGATGATAGCAACACAGACCTGAACAGACTGAACGAGCAGTAGTAATACTGAACAAGTAGGAGATTAGTGCCAACTTGGGGCACGCAGCGACAGACGGACAGCTTGCGTTATCTATCCCTCTTATATCTGTGGTTATTACTATAGTTGCTATAAGCTATTGCAAATTATTTCAATTGAAAACTATATTTACCAATAATTTTTTCAGGTTGGAGTGCCCTGTCAAAACCTGATGCTTTTTTATCCTCACTTTTCATCCTCTTAGCGCCTTTGAGGTCAGGTGTTGCTGCAGTGGACTTGCGCTTCTTTACATCTTTCTCAGGTTTTGTAGTCTTGCCCTCTGCAATTTATAAACAATATAATAGGTCGGGGAGAAAGTCTTTTCGTATTTTGTATGTAGGTATGAAGTTGTGATTCAATATCTTTGATTGAACTATTTGTACCTGGCTGGTTATGATATCATTAAAAAGGTAACATTTAAAAAAAGAAATAAAAAAGTAAAAAACTGTTTCCCGCCATTTTTCAATTGTTTTTCTGTCCAAGAAAATGAGTGAATCTAACGAAAAAATTCTATACATTTTAAAGATTTATTACAAAAAAGGAAAAAATCGACATAAGCCGCGAAAACAATTTGTGCCGTTTATGGACCGAATGCAGTGTCAGTAAGAGTAGCACAAAATTGGTTTAAGCGTTTTCAGTCAGGAAATTTTAATGTTATAGATGCAGTTCGCTCCGGTCGCCCTGTTATCAATAAAGATGATGCCATTTGTGAAAAAGTGCAGCAAGATCGGCATATAAGTAGTTACGACATTGCTGATGAACTGGGCATTGACTACAA
This sequence comes from Sesia apiformis, assembly GCA_914767545.1. Taxonomy (NCBI): domain Eukaryota; kingdom Metazoa; phylum Arthropoda; class Insecta; order Lepidoptera; family Sesiidae; genus Sesia; species Sesia apiformis. Next base: position 8,480,799 of record OU611968.1, read on the forward strand.
AACAGTATTGACTCATTTGAAAAAAGTCTGGATTCACAAAAAGCTCGATTTTTGGATACCACACGAGTTCACTGAAAGAAACCTAATGAATGGTGTACTCGTTTGCGATTTTCTATTAAAACGCAATGAAACCGAACCATTTTTGAAAAGATTCATCACTGGTGATGAGAAGTGGATCACTTACAAGAACGTGCGGAAAAGATCATGGTCCAAGTGCGGCCAAGCTCCACAGACTGTAGCGAAATCCGGATTAACGCGCAATGAGGTGATGTTGTGTGTATGGTGGGATTGGAAGAGCATCGTTCATTATAAACTTTTACCGCCGGGCAAAAACATCGATTCGGATCTCTACTGTCAACAGCTGATGAGACTAAAACAAGAAATTGAGAAAAAAACGCCCAGAATTGATCAACATAAAGGGTGTAAGTCTATCATCATGATAACGCCAGACTATACACATCTTTGGCCACTCAGGAAAAATTAAGTGAGCTTGTTTGGGAAGTGTTGATGCACCCACCATATAGCCCTGACCTTGCGCCCTCAAATTTCCACTTGTTTCGGTCTCTTCAGAATTCTTTAGGTAGTGTAAGGTTAACATCAAGAGAGGGTTGTCAAAACTACTTGTCGCAATTTTTTGACCACAAATCCCAAAATTTCTACAGCAACGGGATCATGTCACTACCTACAAGATGGCAATAAGTTATAGAACAAAACGGCACATATATATTATAATTAATTTTTTTTAAAAATTGTCTTGAATTTGTAAAATACGACATAAAATACCAAGTAATTTTTTCCCCAACCTTATATTTTATGGTAAAGCGTCATACATTCGTATGATCGTGAGTTCGAATCCTAGGCCCAATACCTGTAACCTGCAGTGAGTTGTTGTAGGCTGATGTCATATTTATAAAAACTTTGCACTAAAAGTTACAAAAATAGTCTCAATGCCTTATATCTCTATCAATTAAGCAGCAATAATCTAAAATGAGATAAAACGCTGGCCAATACAAAAGCAGGCCAAAATATACTCTGTAACAGAGTTGTTGACATACGGAATAAGTTATACCAACTATAAACAGTATCAAGAACAGACTTGACAAATGACTTCCAGGAGCAGAGTTAAGGAAAAATTTGTAACAGTTTGTTACAAGGAAAAGTTTGTAATTTGATACAGCTAAAAAAAATACTTTTTTGCAAAACAATTTTCATGCCAATGAACTCAGAATGTAATTTATTTATTAATTTTGAATAGAATTTTGAATGGAAATCCGTGTATGGTTCAAGCTTTGGGAAATACTAGGACTTATTGGGTTGATCAATATATGTATTCTATTTATTTTTCAACGTAATCACCTTCTAATCTAATACACCTTGAATAACGTTTTGAAAGTTGCTCAATTCCCTTGGAAAAAAGGCTTGATCCTGGGTATCGAAACAAGACTTTACAGCGCACATGACCTCATCATCTCTGTGAAATTTTATACAACACAAGTGTTTTTTTCAAATTGATAAAAAGCTGAAAATCACTAGGATCTAGATCCGGAGAATATGGCGGATGCTGCATCAACTGAAACCCAGCCGTTCGGATGTCAGCGCCTGCTACGTCACACTGATGCAGTCAGGTGCATTGTCATGATGAAGAAGCACTGCGGCACGCAATTTTCCACGTCCTTTATTTTTTTATTTCCATGCATAGTTTTTTGATCAATGTTGTGTAATACTCTCCAGTTATTGTCTGTCCTTTAGTTAAATAATTAATCCATCATAATGATACCTTCCGCATCCCAGAAGACCGAGGTCATTGTCTTGCCAGCAGACAGAGACCTTGAATCTCTTCACTGGCAGGGAGGACGATCTTTTCCACACCTTACTTTGGTTTTTCGTCTCTGGGTCAAAATGGTGAACACACGTTTCATCAACGGTCACGAAACATAGTCGAAAAGATTCTGGCTCTCCGTCAATAATTCACAAATTTTGCTTTGTAATGTCTACTCTTGCTTTCTTTTGCGCGTCTGTTAACATTCGAGGAACCCAACGCGCGGCCACCTTTTTCAGGAATGAGTTAAAATGACCCGAATTGTCCCGAACGAAAGCTTCATAATCTCAGCTATCGTAAATGACGAATAGTCACACGTCAATCTGTCTTAACAATTTCTTCAATATTTTTAACGTTGCCTTCAGTAGCAGCGGTTGTTGGGCGCCCATAGCGAATCTCGTCGTTACAGACGGTTCTGCCGCGTATAAATTCCGCGCACCAGTATACTACTGTAGAATAAGACAGCATTTGTCTCCCAAAATAGACTGCAATTCTTCAAAAACACATTTCGTAGAAAATAAAATTAGGCAGAAATATTTAATAACCGTATGAACTTCAATTTTCTCCATTTTGCACACTAATAAAATTCTCGCCAAATGTAAACAACGAAAAAAATATTGGTGACAGTTTTTTTTTTTAATTCTTTTGGCACTGGCTACTACTGAATTTGAGATTCTAAGGAAATACGAGTAGAATGCATTCCTATAATTTAATGTAAAGTATTCCAGAAACTTATTGATCAATCTAGTATTGGTTAAATCTTGTATAGCACAATAGCATTTAAATTTAAATGTACTTATACTGCCTAATACAAATAAAAACTACAAATTCTAGACATTGAATCAACAAAATGAAAGAAGTAAGGTAAGAGCTGTGAATAGGATTTTGCAAGGTCGGCGGCGCGCCCGCATACCCCCTGGTGTTGCAGGTGTCCATAGGCGGCGGTAACACTTACCATCACGTGGGACCGCTTGCTCGTCCGCCCACTAATCTATAAAAAATAAAAAAAGAGACAAAAAGTAAGGAGTACGTTGTGGTTACAACAGAATAACTTATTGTCACTGCAGGTTTTGAAAATATTGTTCACCAGCGACCCGCACTCACTTCGCTTCGGTTTATAAGTTTTTTTTGTTTATTTTTATTTTCATAATTTCAAAATAAAATATAGCTTATTAGACACGGATAATGTAGCTTCCTATTTGTGAAATAATTTTTGAAATCGGTTCAGTGGTTCCAGAGGATACCCCCAACATACACACAATTTCACCTCTTTATTACATTAGTATAGATAAAGCTGTGCCCAATAAGAAAAACAACGATTCTTGCTGGGAGCTTTCCTAATTTCAGTGGGGAACACATTCCAGATTGTTATTGTCCAAACAGCAAAGGAATTTTTACATGTAACCAGTATATTGAGAAGAGATGAAAAAACAGTCAGTTATGAACAGAAACAGCTAACTTAAACATTTGCGACTAGCATAGGATGTAACAGTAACAGCAAACAAAATTCATCCAGGTTGGTCGACATTTCCAAATTTTCTTATACTTTTGTAGACAAATAAAATGAACTTTCGCAATTTAATCTAAAAGACAAATATATTCACACATACCAGCTTCCTTCTTTTTTCTCGCCTCTTCAAAAGCCTGTATTAGATCAGGACAGTCCAAATTCTCTTCTGGTTCCCAGGTGTTATCCTCATCACTGTAGCCTTTCCATTTTAGATAATATTCAACCTGGAATTATGTTGAAAAATATTCATTTAAAGATTTTGTACAGTCTCCTCTATCTATACAAAATAAAAAAATACAATTGAAAAATATATACAAAAAAAGTCATAATTTCTCTTGCCCAATAGAATAATCTACGTACAAAGTGCATATTATACTTTTCACGCATCAGTTACGCTGCGGCTAATTATGTGGTAGATTGTTTTTTTGATCGTTGTTAACTATGGAATGCACTCGAAACATGACGAAATGTCCCGTTTGGTGAAATATGTGATATTAAAAACAATATATTGGTATATCAAAGAAGTAATGAAATTTTACGAGTGGACGAGACAACAATTTAAATTCGACAAAGATATGCAAAAGAACCAACATTTCAGGAAATTGAATTGCATATATTATAACTGGTAGAATTGAAGAAATATGGACAAAAGCATCTCTTCCCGTTGTTTCACATGCAAGAATAACTGACACAAATAAAGTCATATCATTTAAAGTGCAAAAATTTACTTAAGTCCCACCCCAAAATACCAGAGAAAAATCTTGAAGACCGGCTCGTAGTAAAAACTCTGTTCGACATTCCTCTTGCAAGTGTAAGGACTTGAGTATACTTGCCCTAAATCGAAAAGTACCTAAAAATGAGCACCTCTTCTTAATCGATCAACATACCTCAAGAAAAATTATCGTAGGAAATGTCAATATCGTTACTACAAAACAAGTTAGGAAAACTTTAGAAAAGGAAACTCCAAAAGCAAGTATCCTTTCGCAAACATCAGGAAGAACGCAAAAATGAGTGCACGACAATTCAACTTAATATTTCTTCCTTCTTCCAATTCCAATTAGTCTATTTGGGACGACAACTAGATGCAACTAGATAGTACTAGATGCAACCGCAGCTCCGCAAAAGGCCGCCGTTAGCATGGATTATTCTACGCTCTCCAAAACTTGTGACAGGTATGGAGTATCAAACAGAGTAGAGGCAGTCATCGCTACAGCACTTCTGCAAGCTTCTAACTCGACTGTACCAGTTATTGACAAAAATAAGCTACACAGAGAATGAACGAAAACAAGACAGAATATTATGACCAAGGACAGAGTTTTACAAGTTACCTGCTTTAAATTTCGATGGTCAAATTTCATTTCAAAGAACCAGACTCTAAAGTACTTGGGTTATATTGCACCAACCTCTGGCACTTCTAAAGTCCTAGTAAAAACAATTATTGATTACTTTTTGAAAGAAAACATATCAATGGACCCTTTGCTGGTTTGGGTGTGACGGAACAAACGTGAACGTTGGAAAATTCAGAGGCGTCATACGTTTACTGAAAAGAAGTCTAAATAAACCATTACAATGGATTGTTTGCTTGCTTCACATGAAAGAATTACCATGACATTGACGGCACTACAATGGGACCTCAAACATTTAAAGGATCAATCAGAAATCACCTGGAAAACTGAAAACAAACATATTGTTCAGTTTCAACCAATTCCCTCAGAATTACCAGACTTATCAACTCAAAATCTTAGTACCAACCAATTATATCTATACAGCATTGTCTCAGCTGTTTCAACAGCCATTTTTCCTGAAGATTTAGCTAACAAATCACCAGGCAAGATGTCTTATGCCAGATGGCTCACTCCAGCTAATCATATTCTTCATCTGTATGTTTCGATGGAAGCACCTTCTGAAAAACTAATAATTTAGGCAACCTATGTTGCCACTCCAACTTCGTTCGCTATCAAGACTCATCCTACTTGCAAGGATGGACTACCCACTTGTGGAAGCTAATCTTTGAATCTACGTACCTATCAGACGAACTCAAAACCAAAATCGTTCCTGTCATCAAAAGAAATAATTATTACGCTCATCCTGAAAATTTATTACTGGCAATGTTGACTGACTCGCAAAAACACATTCATTAGTTTGCTGCATGTCGTATCCTGAAAGCTTGTACCATAACACAAACTAAAGTCAGACTATTTGAATGCTTACATCTACCTGACTATAAACCTGAATGCATCTTCTTACATCAACCTAATAGTTTGTCGGGAAAATGTCACCGAACCCCCGCTTCTCAGGGGTATAAGTGATGAAGATTTGTACTTATTTGTTGCACAAAAATGTGAAGGTGAATTGCCTCTGCTACACCTGCCACGTCATACTGAAACAGTCTAAAGTGCCGTTAAGACTGCGACAGAAGCATCAAGTACTTTGTGCAGCAAATCTGTAAGAGAAGGCTTTATTACGGTGTTCAGAATAAGCTCCTGTAAGTGACTGCAAAGATAGCGCGATACGCACATTAGAAATCAAATTTCCATCAGTTTCAATCTATAAGAATATAAGCTCACCTATCTGAGGCATCTGCAACGTAGAATATGGCAAGGGGGCCTCACTAGCACTCAAAATTCCTTAGAATGTGAACCTAATGGCAAACTAAGGGCTTTATTTCCAATGATTAATTAAAAAAGGTTATTTTTATGAGACTACCCGCCTAAGCTGAGAGAGTGAAAAATTGTGTGTCTGACAGCCTAAGGTGAAAGAGCAATTGTGTGTGTTTTATTGTTTTAAAACACCTTTGTATAACTATTACATATCTATATCAAACATTTTTTTTCTTTTCATACATTGGTGACCCTACGCCTAATATATACATCATTAACCAAGCTTTCAGTCACATCACCATTAAGACCATCATAATCAACAAATTACATACAACCTCCGCTAGAACATGCATACCAAATATGGGAGTCCATACTTTGTCGAGGACACAGAATTGCTGGTGAGTCTAAAAACATGAGGCTAAGCTGCCGAGACAGCTCAAAAACAGGCCCTATGAGGAATGCCTAAAGATTCTTCACTTATATACACTCAAGAAGAGAAAGAGGGGACCTCATTGAAAAATTCAAGATCCTTACCAATCAATATGATATACCGAACTTGGAATCAATGTACAAGAAAAATAAAAACAACTAAGAGGTCTCCACCTACAATCCCTATAAACATTTTATCTTATGTGTAGTTAAGGAGTGGAACCAGTTACCAGAAAAGGTTCTAACACCGATTAGGTGATCCAGTTCAAGAACAGACTAGATAGATACTATGCTAAACAGATGCACAAAAACCAGATTGGGCACATCAGCGAATGGTGCTTAGCCTATCACAGTCATAATAATAATACTATGATGTATACTATGATAATTGTGTGCAGGCATATTGGAATGAAGTTCACTACAACTTTAGATCAGCTCGACCACACCATAACAACAGCGTATTTCTCTCCACTGCTGGATATAGGCCTCTCCCAAGGCTCGCCACCACACCTTTGGCTCTTCTCATTCAGATACTACTGCGGAACTTCTTCAATTTACGGTCTTTGAACTCATGGACCAGATCTGCCGTCAGTTGACTTCTATGAAATAAAAATTATACCTTAGCATTTCGGATGCGACGGTCTAAAACTTTCTCTACAGAGAATTCCTCTTCTCCTTCGGGTTCGTTTCCCTCCTTCTTTTTATCCGCCATTATGCTGAAAATGTTTTACAGACTGTTACTTGTAACCTCTCATTACAAGATGCCTATTCCATTCCTCTTAAAAAAAAAATGTAAAAGAACCAGACATTCTAACCTATACAATACCAATAGATGAGTGTTCTATGACGCAAAATGAGGTAAAGATGCAGATCACTGCTGCAAAATTTCTTGTATAACTTCCAATTTACATAAACATGTTAGAAATGTCTAAGCGTTTAGTAAAAAATAAACAATCCGCAATCCTATACCGCCATTTTGAAAAGAACCCAAGCTAAAATTCAAGCAAGATGTGTGCTTGACATAACATTAGAATAATTACATTAGAACTAGATTTACCCTATAGAAAAGGAATATTTATTCGTAAAATCAGAAAAATAGCTTACCTTTATTTATAAAAATCGCAGTGATAAAATAAAAAGCGGCGTAGAAGTATGCGTCCCAAGGGTTTTTAAAAATAATGAGTATTGCCAATTTCGTTTAAAATACTACCAAAACAAAGCGCACCATTGACTGATATGATGGTAGGTTTATAACTACAACACTACCATAAAGGGGCCCCTAGACGATAATGCGGCATGACATGCATTTTCGTGAATGATCAATTGATCATGCTGCATGACGGATCCTCATGCTTAGCCATCAATCATTTTATCACATTTCAGGACAGCCTGTAAATCTGAGCTGTTGTGGAATTATGTTTTATTGTTTCAAATGGCATTCATTCGGCTGCGCTAGTGGTAACATTAAAAAACTGTACTTTTCAACGTAAGAGGGCGCCGTAGATTCGGAAATGAAAAAGTTGGAATAGTCTATTCCCACCACGGGAAAGTTGTAAATAGTTTTCGTTAAAATTTTGACGAAACACCTGTACTAAAAACATAGGATAAATAAAAAGTGACTGAATTATTAGAAAACAAATCCCAAGTAATAGTAAAACATAAACGTTGTGCCTTATGAAACAAAAAACTATCATTGCGCACGATACCCCAACGCCATTTTGAGGCGAAATTTTGTATTGTAAGTGCCAAGTATTTTGCAATATTTTCTAATCACACCCTCGTAAAGGGTGTGTAATGGATGATATTGTTGTTAGTGAATGTGAAAGGTTTCCGCCGATGTGCCAATCTGTGATCTAGTGCAGTGACTAAGGTGGCCACTCTGGATGCATCGAGGTGGGTTGCGGCGACGTCTCACGGGGGACTCGCATTAATTAAATTATTAGTGCTTTGTCGCACTTGAAGATTGTCCAAGTGCGAGATTGTTGTGTGGGTTTAGTCGTGATGTTTATGCGGATGGTTTAGTTGCGAAAGGTGGTGAATTATTGACTTTTGTCGTGACTCGCGTTATCGGTTACGTTTCCGACTGTTGCAGATAGCGCCTAGGACGGAGGATGGCCCGGAGCGGCAGGAGCGCTCTAATTAACTGACGGACAACGCCGGCTTACAGCTGGCGCAAGCTGTATGTTATAATACAACTTTTATTATCTAAATTACTCAAGTCAAATGAACCAAAACTATGAAGAACAACAATGACATATATTGATTACTTGCCAATCTTCGTATTAATCCCTGACACTGAATTTTCCCTGTAGATAACTTAAACTTGCCTTACCTTGCTATAGTGTATTATTTTTTTATATTTTAAATCAATATCAACACTGTTATTTATCAATATCACAAAAATGTAATTGTCAGTATTTCCTCAGTCATGATAGATCATAATAATTAATTGCAGGAAAACATTGCCATTGTTTAATGTTAGATGGGATTTGATAAGTTTATCATCAATTACAGAATATAATTGACATGGTGCAAGGTCACCAGCAAATGTGACTTGATTATTGTTTGGACCATGCAAACATATATATTGTATGAAACAATTGAAAACAATCTTTATTGTCTTGCAATAAGGTTCATGCAGACTGCATGTTATAATTATTTGCAGTGGTCAGATATGCATCACTCTCTTTAAGGGAAAAAATAATAAAATGTATCAGATGACTATTTTGTTAATGTGAAAACAATTAGTTTACTCATTGTGTGTGTATAGAAATAAATTACCAGAATATAATTATGTTATGCAATATGACAATAAATATAAGATTTCAAAGCTGAATACTTTGTAAAAATTTGTATATATGTATATGTAATGTTTATCACATCATCTAAATTGTGTCTTTCAAATTGAACCTGCAAATTGACCTTGTCTGTTCACCCCAAAGGTTGACTGGTAGAGAATGCCTCAAGGGAATAGCCAGAATTTTATCCCCGGTGGGCCGCCAAAGCGAACAATTTTATCCGGGTGGGGCAAAGTAATCAATTTCCTTATAATTTAAATAGAGATGATGTATGCAGAAAGTCTGTTACTTATTCTTTCCTATGTCAAGGGGGGCAAACACTCCAATCTGCCCCACCATGGTTTCACAGCCATGAAATGCCTATTTAGCTCTCCTTTTATACAATATTGTGTAATGAAGTGTAAAAATAAATATATCAAAAAACAACTTAATTATTTGTGGTCAAATATTAATTCATATTTCTTTAATGATAAAATCTGCCTTGCAATTGCATTTGTTGACTTATATTAGATGGCATAATCTAACTAAGCTGTGTAGAAAAGCACATGTGAAGTGTAGGGATTTATTCTGAAAGACATAAAAGGTATTGAATAAATACCAATGCAATGTGTTATAATATTGGTTATACATATTATTAAATATAATATTGTCAATTTAATATCTTAATCTTGTGAAGGCTAAGTTTAATGACCCTAACAGCTTATTTGTAACTGCAATATTTTCATGAGTTAATCCACCATAGGTGAAGTTTGAATGTGGGCTTTGGTAGAGCCCTTTAATCTTACATATAATAAAATCGTAACAAAGCCGTGTCTGTACATGAAATGTTTTTTTTTTTTTTTTTGAAAAAGTGATTGCCGTTTAAAGTATGATATAGTAATGAATATTGAAATTTTTATGTGTGTCTGAATCTAATCTACTGGACAGATTTTACTGAAACTTGATTAACATTTGGGATACTTTTTATCCAGATTGTTTATAGTCACCATAGGAATCAACAAGTTCATTTGAACTAATTCCACCGGCACTGCTAGTACAGCAATAAAGATATAAAAGTGGATTATTTAGTCACTTAGTTACGAGTGTAGTAGATGTTGCCATCTAAAATGAAATAATTTTACTGTAATTGTAACTAAATGTTGTATTAAGTATGTGTTGTATGTTTTAGAACAAGCAAACCCTGGCAAGTAATAATCTAATGTGAAAGTGGAATAGTACCTACATACAATCCCCTCAGATCATTACAAACTTCACTAGATTCTTTACATCCCTTTGTATTTATTATTTTTTTATTATGTATGAAATTTGAGTATAGTTATTGTAGTTAAATGATACAGTCTAATGTGAAATAGTACCCACATAAAATTCTCTCCAATCATGACAGTGTTCACCATATTCTTTACATTCTTGTCTATTTCTTATTTATTGTATATTAAATTTGACTATAGTTATTGTGGACTCTTGGCAAGTGATAGTCTAATGTGAAATTAGGATGGTTCCTACACACAATCTTCTTAGATCGGAACAAATTGTTCCCTACATTCTCTACATTATTATTTATTCATTGTTAGTTAAACCATAAAAAAAAATAGTTTAATAATACAATTAGTGACATTATGTGAGCAAAAGGACCTTATTGAAAACATAATCTAATATCAGATTTTTAAGTTAAAGCAATGAAAAATATACTGCTAAATATGAGCCTCATGCACACTGTGTTGTGCATGAGAAATGAATGGCTTTAAAACGCCACACTGGTCAAGCGGGTTGGTGATTCCACTCTTATAGTGGTAGTGTAATTCCTCGGGGCCAGTGGTAGTGACTTTGTTAGCCACTACCACAGGTCCATAGTCACCTTTTACCCTCAGGAAGACATGTTGTGGTATTCTACATGCTATTTTAAAGCTGGACCAACACCACACAGTCAAAGTAGAAATAATCTTTATTAAATTCTCCATATCTGTGAATCTGGAACTGACAATAAGGTCTCTTTCTCTGATAATGACATATTTCTATCATCCTGTCTGCCAGCAGTTGGCAATTTGTAAACCTGAGTATTTGCGCAGTTACAAAACAATAAGCGGCTCTAACATTTAGTCTTATGCTCTAACTGAAAGAATAAGATTGTTCTACATCGTATACTTGTTAATGGCACCACCTACTGTAAGAAAAGCCTTTCTTCACTTATCTAAAGGAAATATCTTTTTCTTTTCTAGTTCCTTAGTTCTTTCTGTATGTGTATATATATTTATCTATGTATTTATATTTATTTTTAGCAACAGAAACACCTTCCTACCGACTCCCACCCCACCCCCCTTGAATGGCATTCATATTAATTTTTTAGCAGAACTATTCAGTCAAATCCCTTGTGGACACCTTGGTTTGATTCTGCCAATCTCACAAGAAAAATGTTGGTCTCAGCTTTCAGACTGCGTTCCGGACACATCCCAACAAATAAGTTCTACCACATGATGGGTATTAAACCATCACCACTGTGTGATGACTGTCAAAAGACTGATGACCTTTTCCATTTAGTGTTGGAATGTGTGCGGAATTCAGATATGAGAAGAAGAGTTCTTGGGAGCTCAGGTTCACTACACAATGGAGAGATCAATTGCTGGCTAGCAGAGCCTCTTTCCAATAAAGCTGTAAGTTTATACCAGTTTATTGATCGTTCCCTTGAATAAGGGAAAGGAGAAAGTACCCATGAGGCTGGCATGATCACCCAGGGTGTTCAAAGCCTCGTCAAAAAGTTGATTAAAAAAAAAGGGTTTGTAATTACTAGAATACTCAATTAGCCTATACAATATATGAAAATCAAAATCAAGTTGGATTTGTAGTGATCATAAACTAACCTTTTCTGAATAATTAATAAGAAACAGTTGAAAACCTTTCATTATTACTAAATATTTAAACAATTGATCAATACAAAGATTTTAAATTTACAGAAAAAAATGCCCCGGCCTGGGAGCCTTAAGGACCCAGACATAGCAGAGCTGTTCAGCAAGCATGATCCAGAAAAGATCTTTGAGGATCTTCGGGAGATTGGCCATGGGTCTTTTGGTGCGGTCTACTATGCCAGGTGCAACCTCACCAAAGAGATAGTGGCCATCAAGAAAATGTCATACCTGGGGAAACAGAGTGAGGAGAAGTGGCAGGATATCTTGAAGGAAATTAAGTAAGTTGTCCAGTTTAACATGACATAATATAAAAGAAAAATTGATTTTCATACATTGTCAATGAAAATAAAAGTGTGAAAATTAGGTTTTTTTCAACTCAAATAACAACAGGGATAATTACCCTTCAAATTTGTTGTCACTGTAATAAATGTTTAGACTAATATGTTCTATATTGTTAGCTAACATGTTAGCATAATTTGGCCGACACTTTCAGTTTTTGATCCAACAATGTATGAAAACTGAATGATGTCCTTTAAACTTAACCCACCTTGGGTTAAGTTTAGGTTCAATGAAATCATGCGGGACTCGTCAACTTGGTGATGACATTCTTAATACAGTAGACACTCGATTAACCGGACTAATTGCTGTTCTAGTGCATTCGTATAGATGAATTTGTAGAAAAAAAGCAACTTATAGGTAAATAATGTTGGGTATTTATTTCTAAAGAAGAAAAACAATATTTAACTTAAAATAAACAAAAAAAAACGCAATGTATTCAGTTTCTTCTAAAAGTTAATGTTTCGCTTTTGATGACTACTCCCATCTTCACTATCGAATTTGCATGTATATTTCAAAAGAGTAATAATTGTATAGGCAACAAATTTGAAGGTGGGTTTAGTTTAGGTTTAAAGAATAGGAATACAGCCTCGGAAGTGACTCCGTCGACTTGGTGATAACATTTTTAGCAATTTATTTATTCTTGAAAATTCTTAGTACATTTATATTGTTACTCAAAAATTGTTTGGTTTTGTTCAATAGTTCAAGTTGTTGAAAAACAGTTTCTTCATATCTGATATTGTAGAAGTTTCATCCCCTTATAAAGATTCGAGTATATTTATTTCAGTCACGGTTGACAGGATAATTGCAAATCCCTATAATTGAGGGGGAGAGTGCACGATGCACTCCAACACCCGCTAGGCGCACTCGACTGGCCACCCCCTCTCTTACAGAAGACTACCTGAAATGTACTGCATTTCCCTAATGTACGTACGTGTTTCGGTAGTAAGTGAGATGTGCCAGAGCCCATTCCCATCCTATCCCTCCCCATTTTCCCAACCCTTTCTCCAAATCCATTCCTATAGCTCCAAAGGAAGGAGGCTCGCATCCCGTGGCATGCCAGCGTTTGTCATTTTGGACACTGATGTTGGCATGTATCCATGGGATGTCCATGGGCGACAGTACCACTTACCATCAGGTGGACTGTATCTTCGTCTGCCGCCTTCGTACATAAAAAAGCAGGCCTTTTATTTGTTTGTTTTTTTGATCATGATTTGCTGCCCATTTAGTATATTTTGCAGCTTGTTTCAATACAAACCAATATAAAATGTGTTGGGAAACATAAGAGGTCATTATTAATTGAATCTTCCGGGCTAAAAAGTCATAAAAGCCTACACTCCACTATAAGAGGTTATTACTCTGTGATGCTTATTGGACAGTCTTTAGAGTTTAAGTGTCTACCTATACGGGCAGGCCTCCTACCTCCCACTGACATGGAAAGAACACTGGTCAGAAACAGTCTTTGTTCTGACTATTAGCATTTATGATGCCAAAGCTCTGTATTGTTATGTGAGTTTAAATAATCTGTATTTTCACACACTTTCAATGAAAATAAAAATATGAACTAAAACAAACAAATCACCAAAAGATGTTTAAAATGGCAGCCTGTTCAAGATGTTCATAAATCCTGGCAGAACATGTCATTCGTTTCTGTTAGTTTACACTTATTTTCATCCAAAATGTATATGTAAATGCAGGTTTAGTGTCATAGTAATAAATGCTTTTATTAACAAGTTCTAACAGACTAGCATTAATTTTATTTGGCCAGTTTTTAGTCTGAACTGAATGATGGATGGTGGCACTAGCTTTCTGTCACAGTTTTCTGTGTATCTATTAATGCTTCTATCAAACTAAACAAATAATTTATATTAATTATTTTTATATAAATAAAATAAGACACAATTTGATTATTTCAGATTTCTAAAACAGCTGGACCATCCAAACACAATAGAGTACAAGGGGTGCTACAAAAGGGAGCATACAGCATGGCTTGTGATGGAGTATTGCGTTGGATCCGCCTCTGATATTATAGAGGTAATTATTATTTATAATTTCATTGAATATTTTTGAAGTTTTACTCACTCACCTTTTGCTGTGTTAGATGTCTGCCGGCTTTAGAATAGCACCACCCCATCTGTTCCCGTGGGCGTCGCAAAAGGCGACTAAGGGATAACAAAGCCTCTACCACAAGCGCTCAGGATCTACACCACATCTAAGAGTGGATTTGCCAGCCTGTCGAAAGTGTTCCATTTTAAGGCTATTCATTTCTCGTGCACAAGACAACGTGTATCGGGAGGTCCATGTCCAGCAGTGGACGATATATGAACTGGATACGGTATAAGATATTGTATAGAACATTTAGATATAGATATTGTACAGAATATTCCATCCCAGCACAAACAAGCAAAAAATCATTTCTGCATAGATTTTTTTCTGTTACGTTATCTTCTTAGGGTTGGCGCAGACCAGACCCAGTGCAGCACGGTTTTCATCAAAAGACAAAAATCAACTTTGTTGATAGGTATTGGAATAAGATAAAAAATTTTACCAACGCACTTACCGCCCACGTCGAAGACTGGTAGGTGCGTTGGTAATTTTTTGCCTGGTTTGCGCCCTTAAAGCTATTTATAGCTTCAGCTTTAGAAAACTAAAATTTACAAAGTAATTTTAACAAAAAGGCGTTTTTGATTTGATTTGAAATGGAATATTTTATCTTTTAAAATGTACACTATCAATGTATCTAGAAAAATATAAAATATATTTGTAACATGTTGGGAGGTAAGGTTCAACTTATGGTTATTTATTTGAACTTTATTGCACTAAAATAATGCACAAAATATGTAATGCCTTCAAACATAGTTTGCCGGTCAACCTTAGAGTAAACAGAATCAAAGAATGTGTGGCATAGATAATAAAACATTAGAATAATCAGGAAGTCCATACATAATTATTAATAACAAATGTACAAAAGTGAAGATATGTTAATTTAATGGAAATACATAAATTTTATATTTCTTTATACATATCTATACTCACAGTACTGTATACTCTCAAATATTTTATAGCGCATAAAAATAACAGGATAAAAGCCAACATTTTATGATTACTTTTACCACAATTATTTAATTATCTATTTATTTGTGAATTAAAAATAATACAGCATCATTCCGATATAACTTGACACCACCACTATTTAAAGAGGAAATATCAAATGTAATCAATCAAGGGTCATTGGTGGTTCTGCAGAATTGTTTAATATAATGACCTCCTAAGTTATTTTAAAAGACTAGAATCATTTGTGTATCATCATTTGTATATTTTTTTACACGGGCAGGGGTCATCACGGTGATGTATCTGGATGATAGTATGATATCATTAGAAAGACTGTACAGTGAAGTCGTCTAGATCTAGGAACATCAGTGGGGTGATGAATCACTGATTTTTGATTACCACAAACAATATATTCAAATTGTCATAAAAGCAAATCCATAGTATTGATATTATATTAACGACAGAAAGTTATGGTAATTATGTTTTTTGATACTAATTCATAAAATAGTTATTATTACCAGTTTCAAGACTTATGTTGGTATTTGTTTAAAACTATAATTTTTTTAGAACTAATACACACTATTACAAGAAATTAATTAACAAATTTGTCAAAAAAGTAATTAAAATTTTCGACCTTAAAAGCTATTTTCAATTTGTCAAGACAACGGTTTATGCATAGTTCTGGAGTCACCCAATATGCAAATCAATTTTATGATGTATGCAATACAACACTCAATATTCTTTTAAATTTTGTGACTAACTTGTGTCTGAAACTGCGGAATTCTGATATTACTAATTGTGAGGTCATAATTTTATCTTTGACTTCCTAGAAAACAGCGATTCGTGTGCTAGCATCCATTGAGTCATCTAGATTTAATTATTTTGTATTCTTTTTATCAGTTACAATATCACTTATCAAATCAGCACATAATTTTCTGATAACTTGATTTGGTGTGCCTAATCTGATAACTTAGATTAGGCAGCTTAAAGCCTTAGTTGTTTACATCAATTCCGTATTGACGTTGATTTGCTTTTAAGGTAGATGGAGAGTGCATACTACAATCCTACACCTGCTGGCCACATTAGACTAATCAAGCGCGCTCACAGAACACTACCTACCGTAAAATGTACTGCATTTTCTACTTTATCCTACTCCGCCTAATTCAGTATCGAGTGAGAATAGTGAGATAGTATGGAATGGAGTTGGACTCTGACATATCTCATCTCTCCCGATTTTCTCAAATTCATTTCTAAATTCTCAAAATTAGCAGTGTATCTGGGGGCGTGTTAACGTTTCTCATTCTGGACTAATATTGGCATATTTTACTGATGTTCATGGGCGACACTATCCACTTCTTTTTATAAAAAAAATTTTAACCTGCATTCAGTTTTATAAATATCTATTTCTATATCATACATAACTTTGACGGCGATGCAGATTTACACACACGATTGGGCGGGTTCGACTGACTAATTTATGACTGATATGTTCAATCCCATGCCCTCTCCTCTTATTTCCCTTGTATAATGGCATGGGGAAAGTGTGTATGGTATTATATAGATAGATATATTTTTATTTCACACACAAGTGATCGCATAACATGATAATTTCTTATTCTAAAAAGTAATTAAAACAAAGCAACCAAAAAATAAAATTTAAACAAGGCGTTAAAACTGCGCGGGGTCCCATGTGCGTCGAAAGGTTATCCGTCTCAGCACAAGCTGTATACTGTAAAATATGTATACAGCGTTGATTTTCAGATGGAACCAGTACAGTTGAACGGGTGTAACAGCGGTGTCTGTTGTTGAACACAATTCTTAGTCCTATAGAGTGTGTAGATAAATATTATGTAAATTATAATTATGAGAGTGACTGTGATAAAATATGTGCATATTATTATAATACTTAAATCCAGGAGAAAAAACCTATATAATACATAATATATAGAGATACGACTAATATATTCATTTTTATGCTGTAACATAGTATACTTCAAATAGTCAAATATTACATGCAGTACAAGTATATCGTTATCGCAGTGGTTCGGCAACGGAATAAATAAATAAAATGATTCTTATGCTTTTACCTTTAAATATTATCTTTAACTTTAGTTTCCTCGATATTTCTGTTAATACACAAACATAAATTCTTCTTTCTGTTACCAGGTTCACAAGCGGCCTCTACGCGAGGAGGAAATAGCAGCAATATGCGAAGGCGTAGTCTGTGGCCTTTCCTACCTTCATGACTTCGGCCGAATCCACCGAGACATCAAAGCTGGCAATATTCTTCTCACGGAAAATGGCACAGTAAAGCTGGCGGATTTCGGAAGTGCTAGTATCAAATGTCCTGCAAACAGTTTTGTTGGGACACCATACTGGATGGCGCCTGAGGTCATTTTGGCTATGGATGAGGGGCAATACGATGGGAAGGTCAGTATTGATATAAAATTATTAATATATAAGGTTAAGTTTTACCAAAAACACATGTTTTGACATTAAGTAGAACAGAAAGTTATATCAAAGGCACGGCTTGGGTACTCTGGTTTAACACGGGAAGTTTTTGTAGTATCTATATAGATTTAAAAAAGAATTTTGTAAAAATCTGGTCATGGTCAATAAATATATCGATGTACATGTAATTATATACATGTAAATCGATGCTTACGTACGAGGTGAGAGTATGGGGAGGTCTGTGTGAAAAAAGTGTTGAATTTGAAAAAATCGAATACGAGGTAACAAAGCTGCTACCACAAACTGAGGAACTACACCACCTGTAAAAGAGTGGACTGGCAATTCACTTGGCCACCATGCCATTTTAAGCCATACACCCTTCATGCCCATGTCCAGCAGTGGACAATAAAAAGACTGCTTATGGTATTTCCGGCAGTATGTAAATCAAGTGTTTCATTGCAGGTGGATGTTTGGTCACTGGGCATCACATGTATCGAGCTGGCCGAACGCAAACCACCATATTTCAACATGAACGCTATGTCCGCGCTGTACCACATCGCACAGAACGACTCGCCCACACTTCAAGTAAGTACACTTCCCAGCTGGAAGTAATACACATCGGCCTTTTGAAAGAGACTACCAGCTAGCTTCGGTTTTGTGGAGCGTCGATTTTGTCGTGTACCTGTACGACAGAGACTACGCTCTACAAAACCGAAGCCAGCCGATCATAGCCGATGTGTTTATAACATTTATACTTTCGCCTGGGATGTGTATATTATTATTATTGTGTAATAGGCGAGCAGCATTACTGCTGGTATCCCTATATCTTGTGTTAGCTGAGCTGGTGTTATAAGTTTTGCCATATCTCTTCTCCTGCAACCCATTTGTCAAGTCTGTTCTTGAAATTGTTTATAGCTGGCGATTCAATGATTTCTTGTGGAAACTTATTCCATATATCGACAACTTTCATACCGAGTATATTTTGGCCTGCTTTTGTATTGGCCAGTGTTTTATCTAATTTTAGATTATTGCAGCATCTTATCTGTTCGTTTGTATTTAGTTTGAACATGTCACGTAAGTCTCGACAGTTGTATTTCTGTGTTAGGATTTTGTACGTCTCTATTAAGTCGGCTCACACACGGTATTAGTGTAATTTTGGGACATTAAATATTTGGAGCCCCTCTTCATGTGTTTTTTTGTGTAGACACTGCGCGAGTTTGATTGCCTTTCTTTAAACACTTTCAAGCAAATCAATGTAGAAGGGATCAATGAAGTAGGGATTCCACACTTGAAATGCGTATTCTAATAGCAGGCGTATGTATGTTATGTATTTTTTTTTTAGAAAAGTAGATCATGTGTGATGTTGGAGTGACCTTCGAACGCGGCATACAGATATAAATTTGCTCTTTTGACTATTCCCTCTAAATGTTTAACCCATTTTAAATTACACGTCATTATTACACCAAAATCCTTTTTGAGATTTTACAGTAGTAATTGGAATATCACCAATATTATATTCTTCCTGGGCATTGCTGCGCCAAATGTGGAGCACAATACATTTTGATGGATTAAGTTTAATTATCCACTCCTTTGTAAAGTATCACAACTAATTAGTGGATTTCCGAAGTACTTCACATTATCTGCAAACTGACACGCTACTGATTCTATAACAGTACACAACTCAGTGGTGAACATGCCAAACAACCCAGGTGTGAGTACAATGTCTTGTGGTACGCTGCTGAGAACACTTTTTTCTTATGCGTAGTGTTTTTCTACCCTTACCTGGAAGGTTCTGCCTCTTCTCTAACCATTTTAACAGCTTTCCCCTTATACCAAGGTGTTCAAGCTTCCATAGTAAGCGTTTATGTGAGACCTTATCAAAAGCTCACTTGAACTCAAGATATAGTACATTAATGGGGCTGCCACCCTCCACCTCACCAATCCACTTATGGTAACATGTTCATAAATTGGTAATAGAAACATATGTTACCCGTCAGGTATAATTTGCTCTGCTCACACAAAATCATTGAGTTTCTTCGAAATTATTAGTTCAATACACTGACGTACTATACTAGTCAAGTTGATCAGCCTATAGTTTGATGGATCCAACTTATCTCCTTTTTATACTGGAGTCACAACTGCATGTTTCCAATCCTGAGGCAGAGTTCCCAAATTGAATGACTCCTCCATTTTGCGTGCTAATATTGGAGCTTGCGTCGCAGAGCAGCGTTTCAGTATTATACCGGAATATTGTCTGACTCTACTGAACATTCAACATTCAAGTTATTAAGTATTCTGAAAACTTTCCATAGATGGTATATCTTTTAAACATTTGTTAACTCTTGATTTTATTGTAGTGCTGTCAATCAGAACTGGTTCGCCAGAGTATGCTGTTTCGAATTCATAGGCGAAAATGTCGGCTATTTTATATGGGACAACTGTCTGGGACATATGGGACAACAAATTGTCTCTTATCTATCCATTGCAAGTGGAATGCCCATTTTTGATGTCATGCTTCAATGTATATGAGCATAAAATGATTTGTCTCCACTATTGTTGATGTTTTCTTCATATTGTCTTCCCAATTTCCTTGTTAAACTAACACATTTGTTGCTACATTCTTTGTATAATGCATACGCATGTATAATGCATCGCCATTGCCACCTTATGTATGTAGGCATCCCATAGTACTCTTTTTCTTCCAAAATTTTAATGACACTTGTTAGTCCACGGTTTATTAATCTTTCTAGTTATCATACATTTTAATTGCGCAAACATGTCCAATTTACCTTCCAATATACATTTAAAGGTAGACCATTGATTTTCTACTGAGCCTTCACAGATGGATGATAAACTATTCTTTAGATCACAGTTAAATGCACTGCAGGCAGGCGATTTTGTGGTAGGCACGTTTTGGTACATTATGTCAATGTGTATGGTTAATTTGTAACTGCACATTAAATATCAAAATCCAGTGGTCATTCTTGCCTATTGAAGGTAGGTACGTAAACTTTGTTAATAAAGCATCATCATTTGTCATGACAAGGTCCAACAGTGATGGTCTATTGCCACTTTGGGCTTGTGATGGTTGTGATACTAGTTGGTGAAGCACACTCTTAAGGTACATCTTTTGGAAAAGAGCTGCAAATCCTGACAGAGATTGCATATTAGTCAGTGGCTATATTATTTGAAGTACCCAATTACAACAACAGTATTGTAGGCTGAAGCTTCCTTAATATTGCTGTAAATTAATGAGTCTAACAGCTCATTCTGGGTCATCACTCCTGGCTCTATATACTATGATTAGTATGAAATGTGTATCTTTTATTTGAATGTCCAAATATAGGGCCACTGTTTCATCACATATATATTCGGTGTTTTGCTTTACGATTACTGGAATATTAAAAAAGTGTGCTTGCTACATACACTGCCACACCTCCTCCTCTAGTTTTCCCATCTTGGCTATTGACCCGTATGTTTTCTATCCAGGCTATAGAGAGACCAGAGAGAGAGAGAGAGACTCCCCCTTTTTTGATCAGTCAAATCACCTTTACATTGTCTTTTGAGTTGTGATTTTCATTAGCACTTGATAATTAAAATCTCGTTTGTTAAATTCTCATCAAATTGCTTACGCACAGACTCATTTACAGATTGTGACTCATAATGACATTGCAGTCTCTACGTTCACGCTCTGCTATTTCTTCAAGTATATCATTGGTCCCATAGTGGGTACTCACACTATTAGTGGCAATTTGAAGACTGAATTTCTTGCAGCTTTTGCACATCCTGCCTCAAAGATTCGATTTTATGAGTATTGGCACTTGAAAGCACTTATTATGCACTTTCATGCACTTATTTAATATTATCTAAATATTTATATATTGTGCTGTATCTTACGATGGTGTAAAAGTATTGTAGAGGCAACAGGAGAAACTCTACAACGATCTATTGAACTGGCGCGGGACAGAAGCAAGTGGAGACAAATCACATATGGTCACGATCCTCATTAGTGAGGGAACGATAAAAAGAAGAAGAAGATGTTCCATATTAAAAATAAAATAAATTGCTTGTCTCTAGGCACCGGAATGGACAGATACGTTTCGCTACTTCGTAGAAGCCTGTCTCCAAAAGAATCCACAAGATCGGCCCACATCTACCAAGCTCCTATCTCACCCATTCATCACACGGCCGCGCTCACCCAACGCTCTAGTAGATCTCATACAAAGGACGAAGGCCGCCGTCAGGGATCTGGATAACTTGAACTATAGGAAGATGAAGAAGATACTGATGGTCGATGCGGACAATGAAAGTGCTATTGGTAAGTTTTAATTGCAACTAGTGTTGTTAAAACGAACGCTCGAGTGCTGGCGCACTATGTTAGTGCTATTGACCCTTAACCATTTTAGACTAGCTTCTACTACATGGGTTTAAGACCATCAAACATTAAAAATTTGGACTATAACGCAGACTAGCCTTTAACGCTAGTCTTAAAAGTTCATTAACTCTCACTCGGCGTTCCAGCGTCGAGCGTTCAACGATCGTTTTTGCAACACTAATTGTCACCATTTTAATATGCATCCCTTTTATGCAACACAAAACATTAATGCATTAATAATAGCAGTTAGTAACAGTGGATAATAGCACATTTAAACGTCTATGACCGTGCTCGTTAAACTGCGGCCCGCAGCCGTATTTTATAAGACCTTAGCACCCAAGCTAACTAGAATAATACGAGCGGTATCTAAAGTGAACAATAATGGCAGAAATTGAATTTATGTAGATATCTTATGTTTGGAATGTACGGAGCATGAGCGCGAGGGAACGGTGTGCACACCGCCGCCGTAGCCGCGCACCTCGCGGCTCATCCGCGTCCGCTCAATTTGGTTTTTTTAGATCGTTCTTCACATCGATAGGTCGTGAGTTATATTTCTACTCGTTCGTATTGCGATTATTTTCGTAGTTCCACTTTAATAATGGCTCATAAATTACTATTAAAAGGAAGATAAGTGACGAGAACAGAACTTTTCAAGATAAATGCGAGGAAAAGTTTTGTTTTATAAGTGGAAACAAAGAAGGTACTGCTATTTCTTTAATATACCGGGAAATAGTTGTTGGAATGAAGCGAAGAATTTGTTTTGCAACTACACAAGTAAGCATAATTCATTTACACGTGTCTTTCCTTTGGAATCCAATGAAAGAATGCAGAAAATACCTCATTTAAAATCGTCTATTCATCGTCAGCAAAATGTTACGTCAATAGCAATCAGGCAAAATGAGGCCTTTACGAAAGCTTCCTACCAAGTATGTAATATTCTTACAAAAAGATGTAACCTTTGACTGATATTGAATTAATAAAGCAGTGTATTATAACTGTTTCTCAAACAAGAAATAAATATTGGCTGAAATAAATTAGCTTACGTTTTCTGAATCAACCTGCCGCACAGAAGATATTTCAAAATACAATATTTGAGGGAGTAATTGACAAAATAAAAAATGCGAATAGTTTAGTCTCGCGTGATTCTAATACAGATATAACTTCGATGTCTCATTGTTCATTATTTGTGCGTTACTGCGCAAACGACGGGTAGAACAAGACTTCTTAACCGTCATAACCATGAAAGGTCAGACAAAGGGTTCAGATTTTATGGACGCAATGAAGGATTTTATGGACTAAGTATCACACTGTATACGTTTATCCGGTGGGACCATCGATATAGTTTCATAGATCTTTAAGTGTAGTTTTTAATTACTTGTCTGTGTCGTAGGAGAGACGACTAAAGGGAGCGAGGGCTTGGCCTCTATTCCTAAGTCAACAAAACTGTGTGTAGCCGTACAGCGTGTCGACACTGTGTCCTACAGGTTAAACTGGGTTTGACGACATATCTAATATGACAATTGTCCAATACGTAATTTCGTCCAAGCAACGACAAACGTCCAATACTAAATTCCATTTCTAATAAGAAATATGTCAAATATGAAACTTGTCCAAAATAAAAATGACCAATCCGAAATTTGTCCATAAAGAAATTTGTTACCTTTTATTACGCTCTGGGAGCACTTGTGGATTAAAAATACGATTGCCATGTAAATAATTAAATTTTAATTCCATTTAATTCTATGTTAAGAATACATTTTGTTAGCATTTATTTATTTTTTAATTTATTGGGAAAACAAACAATTGTTAAAAATAAGTCTAACTCAGAAAATTGATATTCATCCAATTCGACTTATTGCTGAAAGTCAATATTCAGTTTGGATAGTATTCAGTTTGAACAAAAATCTATCGACGCTCTGGACGTATTGGACATATAAGTAGTCGAACTCGTTAAACTTACCAACAGCACGTGCATATCCCATCCTCAGAACAAGTCAATTCACGCCTGTATCGCTCAACTGTTTGTAATATCTCTCCATTAATAGCGTGCATATAATACGAGTAAAAACGTTAAAGTATATTAGTAAAGAAATTCTAGAAAAGTCACTAGAAGACTCACACAAGTTCAAAGTCAAATGCACCTGAAAAGTGCTGGACTTGTTTTTCAATTTAAAATCTGTAATAATTTTATTCTTACAACAAAGCCGTAAAGATTATCCCGAGCATGAAGATGATGAGTGCGTGGGCTTATTTACGGCTTTTATATCCGATATTACACAAAAGTTTAACAAACATAATTTAGAATTGTAAAAATCAAACAAGTAATTGGAGAAATGACGAATAAAATATTTTCATTTGAAGCTAAACTGCAGTTGTATGTAAATGAACTCGAAGAAGAAGACTTGTCTAATTTTCTAATTGTTGCTACGCTTAGATCGCACATATCTATCGACGAAAATGTATATCAAGATATAACATCCTACTTGAAGAAATCTTTGGAAGAAATAAAAAAAATATTTATAGACGTGATTATTTCTATTGGCTCTTGACCAAAAAAGTGTCACGACCTAGTCTATGACCTGGCTACACTATGAAACGCTACACTGGTCAAACGAGTTGATGAGTCCACTCTTTTGGAGATAGTGTATTTCCGTGTATTTCCTCAGTGCTTGTGTGGTAATTAGTGGCTTTGTTATCCCTTCTTTGCCTTTTACCACTCCCACGGGAAGAGATGTGGTGGTGCTATTCTAAAGCCGGCTGACACCACGGCTTAGGTGGCAAGTGGCCCGCTCAAAAATGGGCGGCAGGCGAGTTTACCACATTTTGACATCGTTGTAGTCAACTGGTCCGGAAGCAATTCAAAGAGTGGGCCAGTTTCCTACTTATAAAACAGATAATGGCGAACGAGTCCCAACGCACTTTATACCACTATCATTCTGAAAAATGTTAACATATTTGTGATATTGTTACAGGTGACAGTGAAGAAACGGCAGAGGAACGATCTGGCGGCGACAGTTCAAAGTCTAACTCGGCCACGTCGGAACATAGCGCTGCTGGCGCTTCTAGCCAGAGCTCCTCCTCGGGCAGTCTGCGGCCTCACCCCGTGAGTATACCTCCCTTTTTCAGTTTTGTTCACATTTTTTACAGCACTGAATACAATTCCTTCTGATTGAGTCTTCTAAGCGGGAACATGAAGTGAAGTCAACTTTTTATTTGATTATTATAAAAAAAATATATTATCACTTGTGATAATTTATTAAACAATTCAAAGTGTTTTTGTGATAACCAAATAGAAGCATGGGACTGCGTTTTTAGCGTGCTTCCAAGGAGTCCTCTTTTGACTTCAGTAAATCTACTAACACTTTACTGAGCGAATCCTAACTTTCTTCGATAGGACTGGACATTAATGGGAAACGTCTTGAATTGTTTTGATTCTGAAATTGTTAATTACGAAGAAAACTTGACTCTGACACAGTGTGCTAATTGTGCTATTGAAATATAGAAAAACCAATAAAATCGTTTTGAACCAATTGCCCTTCCAAAGGTTCAATTAACTCCACTGTAATAGTAGTCACTTGTAGCATTTAGGTATACAATTTTGTTTACAATGTTTGATATTATTTGATACATAGTATATCAACACTGATTGACATTATTTTTTCAACATCGACTTCATCCATTGACACTAATCTAGGAGCATTTGTTTGAATTATAAATATCATTCCTTGTTCTGTAGAAGACGAAGACAAATAACTATACTATTTTGCTTGTATTGATGATTTGAACAATACTCTAAATTTTCCCCAAAACGTCATGAACATGGTGTATATAATAGCCTTAAAATATAACTAATCCCTATTTATTTCAGCTAAACGCAAATCATCACAACCAACATCAGCAGCACCCTCAATACCAACACCTCAACCATCAACACTCATCACACTCTACCAGGTATGTAAACATTTCAGTAGGATTGATCAACTAACATTCATCATTTCATATATCTATAGGGTTTATATGGTTGCACTGTAAATAGTCTGCTGTATAAATTATACAAAATTAAATCACTGGTATCTCTGATCATTATATTGTTGTATATTAATTACCACTTTGTATTCTTAAGTAAGTATTTTTAATCATCTATAATTTTTGCAATTCTTGATCACGCGCATAAAACCTTACTTATGAATAAATGCCCGTATACGCAAAAGTAAAGTAAGACTTCGAAAACAAGAAAAACCTGAAAGGAAAGATTAGAATGACCGTGATCACTACAAGTTACAAGTCACTACACTACAAGTGATACAAGTTACTTTAAGGGTGTATCCCGCTCGCTTATATGCCAATGCATTGGTAATACAAACACACAGATAATACTTTTTATTAGGAACTGTGAACATAATGTTCTTTTAAAAACATAGAAGTAAAAATAAATATTTGGTAATAAGAATTATTACCAATGAGTTTGTCATATTCGACTGTTACATCATAGGAATTGGGTTCTTTCTGAATAGTGAAAGAAGTGAATTTGCAACCCTATAATCACACTTTTTTCAATACTATATCTCAATTTCAATTGAATACTTCTCAATAGTATCGAACAGTACATATCTTGTGATCATTTACAAATATTACTATGTTTAATTTTCTGTGTACTTCTATTTAGATCTTGTCTTTGACAATATTCATTGTATGTACATATGTCTCAATTTCCTTGATGTATGTTTGTGTTCTACTAATATGTGTACTTCTGTGCAAAAATAGACCAAGTATTTACTTTCAGTTTCTGAGATACCTATTTGCTTTCTAGGGTCCTAGTGGGGGCCATTGAATGTGGCATTATTTATTTCATAATTATTTTTGTAAATTAAGTGAAAAAATTAATATGTAGATTTCAAATTTTAACTAACAAAATCAGTAAAATACGTATATAAGTATTTTTTTTATTTTATACAGTCAAGGACTTTTCTAGTTTCATAATTTATCCATTGGTGGTCCTTTTTGCTTGAAGCCCACATATTGCTATAGTCGATACCTAATGGTGAAAGTAATATATATACATAATCATCATCACATCCCACCACTTTTTATCACATCCCACCACTTTTTATCACTCACTTTATCACATCATCTCACCTCCCGCACTAGAGCACGACCTTACTTTCAGAACGTCGCTTTACTCATGTTGCTGTTTCGTACGCAGAGAGTGCGAGAGCCCTCTGCCGACTTCGAACGACGACTACGTGAATCGCGACGTGTTGCGTGATTACGCGAACAGAGACTCTCTTTGTGATGACTATGGCGACGACTACGCGAACAGAGAGGCGATCAGAGAGGCTCAAAGAGAGAGGGAGAAGGAGAGACAGGCGAATGAATATAGAGAGTACGTGAATGCGCCACCTTCGACGTGGCAGCAGGACAGCGGAGACGATAATAGGAACACGCAGCGGCGGCAAACGAATAGAGGTGAGCGGTAGTGTAGATGTGTTTACTATTGTTCTTTAAATTCTTTTATATTAATATACAGTATTAATATAAAAAACAGATCTTTTTAATTGTAAGGAAGAATAAAAAAATATTTAGAAAAGTGTACAGACAGTATTGTCAAAGCTATTTATTAGGTTGTGATTTATTCAAAAATTTACGTCTTGGGATGGATATAAAACGCAATCCATATTAATATATTACTTCATGGGGTCCTTCACTTTTGATCGGTTATTATCAATTAGTATAATAAATAAATACCTTATTATATGTATAACCGAGATATATTTACTGTCAAATAAGTTTCGGGATTTTTTTAATAAAACGAAAAATATTGCTAAAAAATAAGTCACCCTCGAAA
Organism: Sesia apiformis; assembly: GCA_914767545.1. Classification (NCBI taxonomy): domain Eukaryota; kingdom Metazoa; phylum Arthropoda; class Insecta; order Lepidoptera; family Sesiidae; genus Sesia; species Sesia apiformis. Next base: position 8,508,913 of record OU611968.1, read on the forward strand.
TAGGCTCCAGTGAGTAATCCATTCGTCGAAACACTTCTTATAGGCACTTTTCGATATGGCCTTTAGCTCTTTTGGGGAATTTTGTTTTATTACGTCAACGGACTCAAAACTTCTGCCACGAAGTGGTAATTTGAGTCTGAGGAATAGGAAAAAATCACACGGGGCCATATCTGGCGAATATGGTGCTTGGTCGATGACATTGGTTGAATTTTTGGCTAGAAATTCCCGTACGATGATTGAGATTGAGACGGCGCATTGTCGTGGTGCAGTATCCAAAAATTTCACTAATTCCACAGCTGTCCAAGTTGTTCCACAAATCTGGTCTTTTCCTACGAATATTCTCTCGTAATCCCCTCATGACGCCTAGATTATATATGTTTATATCGGTTTTTGCTGCTTTTTTGCTGAAGAAGATTCTATATTTTTGGGAGATCTACGATAGTAGATGCGAAATTTTTACATATATATCTACAAATATGTGTACATGTTGTAAGGTCCACCAAGATATTATAGAATATCTACTGTTATAACAGATGACTTGACACGACTGGATAACTATCATATTACACCGTATAACATTGTGAAATACGTTTTAAGAGGATGTAGAGTTCAGTTAGGCTAGTTGCTACCTGAACACCTAGCCTGTCACAGGTTGCACAAAACACTCACATTCATAATTAAACCAAGTCTTCATTTAAGTAATATGTTCGCAGGCATGAGCAATAACGTATCGGCGGCGTTGTCGCTAGTATCAGAACACGGCGCTAACAACTTCGCCACGATACGCACCACCAGTATTGTCACTAAGCAGCAGAAAGAACACAATCAGGTAACATTCTGCTATGCGAATTGGACGAATTCCTTTTTGCACAGTTTGTTTTTTGGACTTGCTAGACTATTTGCTTTTTGGATGGTATTCTTTGAAAGGTTTACATCCCACAGTTTCTATGAGTACTTTGAAGTCCTGATGTTAAATGTTCTATAGTTGTTCTATATATTGTTCTATAGACATCTGGGATACGTGACACGTACCAGCATCAGTTTAGAATGACAAACATTGGCATGTTATCGGTTATGCTGCCTTTGTTATCTTTAGAGTAGTGATTTATTTTCAATATTTTAATAGATTTTATATTAACGAACAGCAAAAAATAATAAATGAACAAAGAATAATGATCAACAAAGCAAGTTATTTTAGAACAACTAAAGTAAATAATTTTAAATTACCGAGAATATCATGATGACCAATTTGACGGAGACCCGGGAGTCCCTAACCCACCTTTCAATTTGCTACCATCGATTTGCTGCCCATTCGGTGTTTTCTGCTACTGAATTCTGTTTTGCTGCTCATTTAATTATTTCTCAAATTTAATTACAGGAGATGCACGAACAAATGTCTGGGTACAAACGTATGCGACGCGAGCACCAGGCAGCGTTGCTCAAACTAGAGGAGCGATGCAAAGCGGACGTTGACGCGCACAAAGCGCAGTTAGACCGCGAATACGATGCGTTGCTACAGACCCTCTCCAGGGAACTGGAACGACTGCAGGTATGTGAAGCATTAGCCAATTGAACAATTACAAACCTTTTTTACATTTGTTATATGCTAGTAAACAGTGTATGTTTGTAAAAAAAAAGCTCATGTGACAAGTTTTTTATCTTTGACTCCAAAAGTCACGGTACGCTAGAAATGTATTTTCTACAATACAATTCCGCCAGCGAACTTTTAGACAGTTCCTTTAACTTTTTAGACTTTTGCGTTGTTTACACAAAATTCTTTAGGCGCATTTTATATTGTGAATCGGGTCTATAAGCGTACAATTGAAGACTAGTGTTTACCTTTTATGTCTACTCGACATAATACTGACCGTGATTAAGAATTGCCTGAACGAGTAATTTTGTTGTCTATACATATAAAAATAAATGTCCTAACTGACTATTCATCATCGCCGAGCCGAAACCGCTGAAGTTAGCTAGAATCGTGAAATTTGTACAATAGATAGGTATTATGACATATGTGGGTACATACTAAGCAAGGATTTTTAGAAATTTTACAGGGATGATAAGAAAACGGGCGAGAATGTCAGTATCTCAAGAACTATTTAAGTTAGAGTCATGAAATTTAGCATATGGACTTCTCATTTAAAATAATTAAACACGTGAATGGGCGTTTTTTGATATTTGACGCAAAATTGATTCTCAAAAACTGTTATGTTGGTGACTTGAAATTTCATATATAAATAAAATAAAAACGCGTGTTGTTTTTTTATATTTGACTTGTATATATTTATTTGTATATATTTGACTTATATTTGGGGAAGGGAGAAGGACATACACAGTTTTTATGCGGTATTTTTTTCCAGGGGAGTCTATTACTTTTAAAACAAAATCCACGAGGGCGAAGCCATGGCCTAAAAGTTTTAAATAGGGTAGTATTTAAAACAACTCCAAATAATCATTGTTTTTTACAACAAAATATACTAGTGCCCCAACAAAAATACTAACTAGAGTGCAACAAAAGAAATGAAAGGGATCCGTAAATAATAATGCCGTAATCAGCCCTTTTTCGTCGACTGCTGGATACGAGACTTCTCATGCAGATTTTTCTTGTGCATGAAAGATGTGTGACCTTTAAACGGCACACTAACTCTGCGACTAACGTGGTATAGTTCTTCAGCGCTTGTAACAGCGAGTTTGTTATTCAGTCGCCTTTTACGATACCCACTGAAAAATATGGGGTGGTGTTATTCTAGAGTCTGCTTACACCACGCGGCCAATTTTTAACATAACCACATTTATTCCTGCAGACAAAACACGCCCAAGAACTAGAACGCAAGCAAAAACAGAACGTAGCGGCTGAAAAGAAACTAATAAAGGACATAACATCCCGACAAGAGCAAGAGCGTAAAGCATTCGAAACGCAACGCAAGCGCGAGTACAAGACCAACAAGGAGCGGTGGAAGAGAGAACTCAGTATGGACGATGCTACGCCTAAGAGGCAACGGGATGCCACGCTGCAGTAAGTACCATGCCAATAGCATATGTCCATCCACTGCTGGATATAGGACATTTTTTAACTTCGCAGTTTTTTAGTGAGAGTATATTATATATTTAAACAAACATACCAGCAGTGTCGAACGTCGATTCTGGGTCCACTCTTATGCTTTCGCACTTACTCCTAGTGTGTCTACACTTATGCGAGCGAAAAGGCGTAATAGTAGAACTAATAAATGACAGTATAAGCCGTATATAAAATTGTTTGTTATGGTGCGGGGGGTTGTAAACACAGACACATTCCCAACTTGCTTTATTATAAAACTATTGATAAAAAAAACGATTTCATGTGTTTTATAATTAATTAAACTTTTTAATAACTATACAACTTAACTAATCTAATAAGTACCAGTATACGGATATGATAAATTATTAAATAAGTGACAAGCCCTCACTGCATACGTGGGCGACAGAGGGACGTTACGACCTGAAGGGGGAAGTAGGTGTTTTTTTCGCGGCTTTTGAGACACCCGCAAAGGAGATTCCCGTCTATACTTGTATTATTTATTATTCTTATGATTAAGGCCAACCAGTGACGAGCACTATGACGGTTATGCTCATAAAGTTTCATAATGACTGTCGCCATTTTTCTTAGTGCATAAATACGGTATTTTATGGTGGGCATTGTTTGTCGATATATCTCGACCAGTTCAAGAGTCGTAAACTGTGAGAGACACAAGTCATGTAACATCGCTATCGGTAGTGGTCGTCACTGATTGGTTTTAGTGTATAAACCAAACTACTCCAATAATAAGTTTGGATTTTGGTGGGAACTCGAAAAGTGAAGGTTGAGTTTTTGTTTGATCAATGTATTATGGGTTTTGTGGTTTAGCAGTGATAGTTTATTAAGCCTCAAAATGCTTACTGTTTGTACATAATGTTTTTGATTTATCAAATAAAAGAAGAAGACTGTATTTTTCGTGTTCACCTGAGAAAACCTACTATCTCTTTACTGAGTGTCTCCTGACTTGTTTTGATGTGACAGGACATTCAAAATAATTGTTTTAAATGGTTTTGACTTTAATTACGAAGAAAACTAATTGCACTATTGTTATATATGAAAAGAAAAAAAAACAGAACCTCGTACGGTTTTATTGCAGGTCTCAAAAAGATAACTTAAAGCAAGCGGAGGCGGCCGAGGAGGCAAGGTTACATCGCTCGCAGCGCGAGTACTTAGAGCTGGAATTACGGCGCTTCCGACGCCGCCGCATGTTGGCCACGCACCACAAGGAACAGGAACTGCTTAGAGAGGTATGTCTGTGGCTAAAAGTCTAACATAAAACTAACGAGACAAGGTGAAAAATGTAAACATGCTGACCTTCACTTAGTTATGTTGCGACTGCGAGCTATTAACTTCTCTGTTTTTTTCTCTCGTACACCATAGTTCCATGACCACTGGATACGTGACTTGACAAGTTACCACTCTCTCATAGAAGACTGTCGTAAAATGTACTGCATTTTCTACTGTCATATTCCCCTAATTTTCTTGAACAGACTTAAAACTAATTATATGCGTTTGGTGTTGTATAATAAAAGATTTTTTTCTTATTTGAACAGAAAAAACACGTAAAGCATTATCTAACTGAGCATTATTCACTCGATTACAAGTTTATTTGTGATCATTTCGTTTATTATGGTGACCTTTCATTGCTCTAAGTACAGGTTTGTTCTACAATACTATATAATATTGTAGAACAATGCAGAGGTTTATTGAACAATTTGATAATGATCTGATAACATTGTTGTTATTACTGTTCATATAAAAATGGAGTATGTTAAGCAATACAAAGACGACTATACCATACCACCAGCCTTTTTCTCTGCTGCTGTATATAGGCCTCTCCCAAGTACTGCCACCACACACGGTCTTCAGTTCTCTCATCCAGCCACTACCGACGACTTTATTCAAGCCGTCAGTTCACCTGGCCGGAGGGTGTCCTACGCTACGTTTCCCGTGTGGTCTCCATTCGAGGACTCCCATCAGTAATCGGTCCTGCGGTATATTGACCTGCCCACTGCCACTTCAGCTTGCTGATTCTTTGAGCTATGTCGGTAACTTTGGTTCTTCGTCGAATTTCTTCATTACAGATTTTGTCCGACACTGAAACTCCAAGGTGCTTCCCATGTCACAGAGTGTAGTAACTATGAAGTCTGCAGGACAAATTCAAAAGTACCATCAATAAAAAAGATCCCTTTAACTAATAATTTCTTAGCCCACTCACAAACAAATATTAAAATGCAGATACCATCATAACTACAGATATCAAATGAGCCACCTTATTCTCAATAGTATGATCCTCTAATGAATATAATACAATAATCAACTAATATTGTAGTAAGATTGTTAATTTTTAATATTATATTATTTTTTAAAATATAAAAATATTTTAAAAAGATAAAACTAATATTGTCCCATAAACTTTAAATTTTTATAATGGTTCATAATCAATAAGGCAATCTTTTAACTAAAAAATGTTTTCCCGAAATTCCGCATGAAACCCCGAAATCGGCCTGCAACATGGTGGTCTGCTGCCACGACCAAAGACTTGCTTTGCTAGAGATCCCACACATTTTGTTTTTATTTGTCTTAGCGCACTTCCAATACACACATTTCCGTTTGTATACGTCTTTTTCCGACGATATTGATAGCCATCGTAAAAGAAAGACATTCCACGACCTCTATTTTAAAAAACAAAATTTTCACTCATTTTATCGCTCTTTAAATTTCCATCAATTAAAAGTCAATTTAAAACTAAATTTTAAATTATTTATGAAAATGAAACGTATGTAATGAATTAATGATAAATAGGACAGTTTTAAAAAATTGATAAAGTTTAATAAAGTAGGAATATCAGCCAGAAACTTTATAGAGCCTTTATAGAGTTTCCTTATCGAAATATCAGGGCACTCAAGTAAGCACTAAACATTTTCAACGCGATCATACGTATTTTTATAATTGACAACAGTGGAGATATACGGAAAAGTATCCCTACTGTAGCAATTAAACAACTTTAACGGTTTAAATCGCGTATATTTGACATTATTTATATCCCGACGTTTCGAACACTTTGCAGTGGACGTGGTCACGGGGTGACTAATTGATTTTATTTGTCACTTTATTAAGAAATTATTTGGACTACCGTCTGAAATTTTTTGAACTACCGTCTGGATTTTTTAATCATAACATTCCCTATGCACGCAGTATTCACTCACGGTGTCCAGAGGTCTTGCAGTATTGCGTTGGCCTTGGGATTTAATTAATTTAATGACTGGATCCCAAGCCGGTGGTACTTGCCAACCATCTTCTCTATTGAAATTTGGGTATTTCTTGATTTCAATAGCCTCGCGTAACATTCTTGGCATGAATCGGGTCTCTCTAGCGAGGATTTGTGGATTATCAAATCGAATATAATGGTTGGGTTTGTCCAGAGCATGTTCACAAACTGCAGACTTGGTCGAGCGTCTGTTCTTCATGTCAGCTATGTGTTCTTTTATCCGGATACCGATGCTCCTCTTTGTTTGCCCAATGTATGATAGCCCGCATTCACAATCAAGCTTGTAAACACCTGCATCTTGTAGGGGGATATTGCTCTTGACCGGTCTTAAAAATTGGCTAATCTTCTTGTGTGCCTTGAAGTAAGTTTTAATTGAAGCTCGTCTTAAGATATTGCCAATTTTGTCAGTGATGCCCTTGATGTATGGTAAGATAGCAGGTTGTCGCTCAACTGTAGGAGGCTTGGGGCGGCTTCTGTGACGCATGGATGGTGATGGGAGTTACCATTGAGATGTTATGTCAGTTGTCAGTCCATGTCAGTTGGCTCTGTGACACTGACCACCTCGAGGAAGAGCTTCTGCATGTGAAACAAGTACTGCGAAGCAACAATCACAAACTCCCACGAATGCGTCACAGAAGCCGCCCCAAGCCTCCTACAGTTGAGCGACAACCTGCTATCTTACCATACATCAAGGGCATCACTGACAAAATTGGCAATATCTTAAGACGAGCTTCAATTAAAACTTACTTCAAGCCACACAAGAAGATTAGCCAATTTTTAAGACCAGTCAAGAGCAATATCCCCCTACAAGATGCAGGTGTTTACAAGCTTGATTGTGAATGCGGGCTATCATACATTGGGCAAACAAAGAGGAGCATCGGTATCCGGATAAAAGAACACATAGCTGACATGAAGAACAGACGCTCGACCAAGTCTGCAGTTTGTGAACATGCTCTGGACAAACCCAACCATTACATTCGATTTGATAATCCACAAATCCTCGCTAGAGAGACCCGATTCATGCCAAGAATGTTACGCGAGGCTATTGAAATCAAGAAACACCCAAATTTCAATAGAGAAGATGGTTGGCAAGTACCACCGGCTTGGGATCCAGTCATTAAATTAATTAAATCCCAAGGCCAACGCAATACTGCAAGACCTCTGGACACCGTGAGTGAATACTGCGTGCATAGGGAATGTTATGATTAAAAAAAATCCAGACGGTAGTTCAAAAAATTTCAGACGGTAGTCCAAATAATTTCTTTATAACTCAAGTGACAAATAAAATCAATTAGTCACCCCGTGACCACGTCCACTGCAAAGTGTTCGAAACGTCGGGATATAAATAATGTCAAATATACGCGATTTAAACCGTTAAAGTTGTTTAATTGCTATGTATAGTAATCGCGAAAACCTAAGAAAATAGTATCCCTACTGGTATGAAAAGAGTGGAAAAAAAATCCATTCTTCCCTACCAGTGGAGATTGAGCGGTAGAAATAGATGGAACAGGCCGTTAATCTGATGTGCAATTAGTATTTTTAGTATGAAAACCAAAGTTTTGTTCATTTGAACAAAATTTTGATGTGTACTAAGGACGATTACGATACAGTATTGATGTCATTTTTGAATTTGTTTATTAGATAAATATTATTAGCAAGTATTTATTTGAAGCGCAATTATACAATAGGTGCACAAAGTAATTTTATTGATGTACATATTTGGTGCATATAATTTCCCCTTTATTATATAACACTGTGTTAAAATGATAAATAAAGTCAATTTGAACATTTACATTTAATTTGAGCCCATATTAACTCCATGGCATTGTACTGACAATGATACGGCGGACTTCTGAGAACGCGATGCCCGTGTACTAGAGCTAGTTCATCTATCTCGTATCGCACTTTTGTTGCCTTGTTCTCTTTCACTAGTTTTATCAAGTCTGTTTTCAGCAACTGGATATTTGTTTCAATGCCGCTTCATTCAAACCAGTTTGCTATTTTACTGGCCTGGGCGCTTTATCCACCTCATGGAACGGTGTGAAGCATTCTCCATTAAAATAACAGAAGGCCCCGGCAGGCTGGGTAATAATTGATGTTCAAACCACTGTCTAAAAGAGTCAACATTCATCTCCTCATGGTAGTCAGACGAGCTCTTTGACTCGAAAGCCAACAACGCGTTCTCCACGAAGCTGGATCCAGCAGAACCGGCATGACAGGTAAACAGTCGAGCTCCTTTGCCCATTGGCACTTTAGATGTGGAAGCTTTCATGCCGTCCGTCCACTATCGTGAAACCGTGTAGTTCGCATTTAACCACGTCTCATCGATAAACACCATGTTTCCCCAATTTACAATTTTCTTTGCTTCTCGAAAAGATTTTTTTCTCTTCTCACTTTTTTTTTGTATTCAAAGCCAATCGTTTTTAATATTTGTGACAATGCCGTTTTTCCTCCACTAAATAAGCCAACCTCTTTTAATGGCATCAAAAGCATTCTTCTATGAAGAAATTTATTTCTTGAATAATAATTATAAATAAGATTTATGATAGCATCTGCATCAAAATTGTCAACATTTGCTAGTGCAGGTTGGGGTGACGATAGTTAGGCCTGTTGTACAATTTTTTACCGTTAATATTTATAAAAATAATTTAATGATCGTTATACAATTTAAAAAATTCTTAATTAAGGATTATAATCGTAAATTACCATACTGGTTCTGTCACAGATTCATTTCTTATCAAATCGCACAAAAGTAATCGAATTAGTAAATTCATACAGTTCTAACATTTTACGCAGACTATGTTTCAAATATTCGGTATCGGTATTGAATGTCTTGAACTACATCATTATCTTTAAAAAACAAAAACTGACACACGGTGTAACATTATAACAGCACGTCTCGAATTGAAAGAAAAATAGTTTTCTTTGTTATTAAAGAATATATAGGGCTCCAAACAATTACGTTTAGTGTAAAATTGCCTAACTGTCATTTTCGCGTGAAATTTGTTTTCAGAGCGCGTGTTAACGATGAAAATATTATTGTTGTAATTTGTACGCCACTTTAAAGTTATCTCAACCAACTGTTTATGAACTGTCAAATCGGTAATTAATCTTTCGACGGCGTAACTAAAGAGTAATATATTTGTGTGGTACAGGAGTTGAACAAGAGGCAGCAGCAGCTGGAGCAGGCGCACGCCATGTTGTTGCGGCACCACGAGAAGACGCAAGAGTTAGAGTACCGCCAGCAGAAGGGCGTCCACGCGCTTAGGTACGTTCAATTTTTACAACACTAGGTACCAGCCCTTAGACTGTGTCCGGAGAGAGCATGGCTGGTATACGGGAGCGGATAACGCGGCGTCGCAATTCGGTATTTTCATAACGTGTCCGTAGTTAAAGCGTGTTACGCGCGCTCACATCATGGAAACCGCTGACGCCGCAATACCTACCGCGTGTTACCAATAGGACATGGAAACGGGGACATTGCTGACGGTACGACACGTAACTGTGGAAGACTTCATCGCACCGAAGCATGGAAAATTCCGTGCACTCATAATCCAACCTCGATTAGGGTAGCACGTTAGCTTGTAGTTAGAATTAGCATTAACTGTAATATCTTTATATTACATAATTAAAATTTAGTATTAGTAAATTGTTTTTTTTTTCGCTCCTCCGGCAGCGATCTACATAATTAGCGATTCCCGCTTTGGTGAGTCTCTGTTATGTACAGGCAATATCTCACTCAAAATTTGATTAAAAGAAGTTTTACTTGGGATATTATGATATATTCCAGAAACTATAGAGAAACTACAAACATGCACTGTCTGCTCCCGCTCCATTATTGAAAATGAATACAATATTTGAAATGTATATTTTTTTTTTACTCCAGACAACGTTCATTAACAAGATTTATGCCTTACAACCTACATTATCAATTAACGCAATAAAAGAGCTTACGATTTTTTCAACGAAAATGAAAGGGTTTGATTCTTAATTGTGTATGAGTTTTTGAGTATCTTTGAATGCACTTTTTTATTGTTCTAAAATCGATGCCATGGTTCCTTAGAACAAATTTCTTTATTCCTAATATTTTCTCCATACGGACCCGTCTCATAAAAGACCTTCTGGAAACGAATACTTTACATTAAATTATAGGAATGCATTATATTTCATTCGAATCTCAAATTCAGTAGTAGCCAGTGCCAAAAGAATAAAAAAAAACTGTCACCAATATTTTTTTTCGTTGTTTACATTTGGCGGAAATTTTATTAGTGTGCAAAATTGATTATTATTAGTGTCTATTATTGACCTAGAGCCAGAATCATTTCGATTACGTTTCGTGACCGTTGATGAAACGTGGGTTCACCATTTTGACCCAGAGACGAAGAACCAAAGTAAGATGTGGAAAAGATCGTCCTCCCTGTCAGCCAAGAGATTCAAGGTCTCTGCGTCTGCTGGCAAGATAATGGCCTCGGTCTTCTGGGATGCGGAAGGTATCATTATGATCGATTATTTAATTAAAGGACAGACAATAACTGGCGACTATTACGCAACATTGATCAAAAAACTACGCGAGGAAATTAAAAAACAAAGGACGTGGAAAATTGCGTGCCGCAGTGGTTTTTCATCATGAAAATGCATATGAGCATCGAACTGATGTTGCAGGCGCTGCTATCCATGCCGGCTGGGTTTCAGTTGATGCAGCATTCGCCATATTCTCCGAACCTAGCTCCTAGTGATTTTCACCTTTTTACCAATTTGAAAAAACACTTGCGTTGTATAAAATTTCACGGAGATGATGAGGTCATGTCCGCTGTAAAGTCTTTGTTCGATACCCAGGATCAAGCCTTTCTTTCCAAGGAAGTTGAGCAACTTTCAAAACGTTATTCAAGGTGTATTAGATTAGAAGGTGATTACATTGAAAAATAAATACAATTTACTACATATATGGTACGTTTCCTAAAGTTTCAATACTTTTCCAAAATTATATTGATCAACCTAATATATTGTGTTTGAAAAATATGCAATGGATTCCGCTGTTCCGCCCCGTGCCCACTCCGGTCGCCGCCTTCGAGGTTTCAATCCTTAGGCTAGCAACGCACTAGGCTGTCTCAGCCCGGCTGCGGCAGCCAAGATTTTGAGCAGCCAATTGTAGTAGCCAGTCGTGTGAGTCATTTACGATCACTGTATTCTTCAGAGGATATATCCCAGATTGCTTTCAATTTCTCGTAATTTCTCAATTTCAAGCATCGCGACAAAATTTCAAAACCCGTCTGGCTGCGTTAATAAGTGTGCGGTCACTAGAGGCAGCCGTATACATTTCTATTGTATTGTTCCGTCTCGCTGTGGTTACGCCTGTGCGATCGTCCACGTTCTAGAGGCTGCTGAAGCCAGAGATTCTTGGCTTCCTAGTGTGCGATCTCCAATAAGCACTCAAATTGGTTGCCACAGCCAGGTTGCCTAGTGTGTTGCAATAAACAATAGTGGGCACCTATTGTTTATTGCAATTAAATGTAATCATTATTGTTTCTAGGGAAGAACAATTATCGAATCAGCATGCAACGGAACTAGCCAATCAGCGCGAGTACATGCAGCGAGCCGAACATGAACTTAGGAAGAAACATGCGTTGCAGCTCAAACAACAGCCCAAGAGTCTCAAGGTTAGTGCAGTTTATGAAGAGGTGACAGATAAGCATACCACCGGGTGGAATGCCACCTGATGATATCAGGATAGTGCCATCAAACATCTACAAGTTATGTTAAACATCACTCGAAATAGACGGAATGTTGACGCATTCGCTTGTTAATTTTCGTTGAAACTTGCCTTCGGGGATATAAGAATGCAGATTTAGAAAACTGGGAAAGGATGGGCATAATTAGAGGACTATAATATGGGAAATAGAAGTAGATGGAATCAATTAGAATGGGAAATTTCATTCACTAACAAACCACATAAATACATTTCTAATTTCAAGTCGTGAAATAAACAGATTGTACATTCTATAGTAAAGCGCAACTGTCGTCCATATTATCCGCAACGTTTGATTTTAGAATGGGCTTAACTTGAACTAAATTCCGAATTAATATGAACTAACTAATACGAGTACTATCCTATCCGCATGGACTAGTTTTATTTTTAAATGGCTTATTTTGTTTGTGGTATGCTGGTGAACTGCAACCAATGCAATCAGCCTTTTCAGTATCCACTGCTGGTCATAATCCTTCATGCACCTTGTCGCGTGCATGAGGGATGTAAGGCCTTGAAACTCCACACTGGCCAAGCGGGTTGGCGTGCCCACTCTTTTTGAGGTGATGTAGTTCCTCAGAACTTGTGTTAGCTGCTTGTGGTATTGATGAAATAACCCTTAGTCACTCGCGCTAAAATAATCACATGACTGATGGCGTGCGGTCTGTGGGGCCCCAATTTTTGAAGTTAAATAAATAAAACAATGTTTTCATTTTTCAGTAATTCTAATTGTAAAATATTAAAGAATAATCAACAATTATAGAGTTAGGAACGTCTAAAGAGATGAATCAATATCGGTCATTTTTTTGCTTCATAAGCGTAATATACAATTTTGTTTAACAATTTGGATGTATGTATGAACTTTGTATGCTCATTACATATATTTTTCTAGCATTTGATGTACAAAGTTTTTGTTTTTCGTTCCTTTGTCCTAGGACAAATATGACAACGTCTTTTCTTTGACTCTGGAGGCATTGAAAACTCTGAGGCAATGTCTTCATATTTCTCAATAATTGGTAGCAAAAGTTTTCGGAGCTGACGGGGCAAACTCAACACTTAACCTCGAGTAACTTGATGAGAATGTACAAATTGTTTTGCTAAATTTTTTAAAAATGGCCTTCCTGATATTTAATATGATAATTCGTAATTATTTTTGAAATTTGGTCTGTACTCTATGTATGGACTCCCGAATAGCGACCAATCTATTGGTAATTTCCCGATCAGATTTTGATCGGTCATCAAAGCGTAAAACACAATAAACAGAAGTCTTTTGTAGTTGTAGCGGTTTCTTCACTTGGACCCAAACACCTTACAATTTGGTGAAACGCTTCATTATCCGTTCCGCTTAAGAACGTTGTCCCACACTTAAAACACCAGTTGACATGTGACATCAGGACAAGAGAAACAGACGGACACTACTTGTTCGCGCGCAGAATCGTTGCTTACTACCTTAGTGCTGTTATTATCATATGTAAATATTGTCAACTCATCTGTGATTAAACCTTAGTGCTCATCTTCTAATCTGTCCATCATTTATCCTTCATCCATGTATCGACTATAAACCTCGCTTTACTCACGCCTCTCGTCTGCTTCATATTACATCTTCACTCTTAGTCCACCTATCCCGTAAACTTGCACCCGCAAATAGGACGCACCCACAAGCTCATTGTATTACGGCACAACTCGTTCCCTGTCCCATTCATCCGCCCATAAATCTTTGAAATTTAGATGACTTGCATGTTAAACTCCTGATATTAGTATGAATAGCCAACCAAGAAATGCGTAAAGTTCGTCCAAATCTAAATCCTTTGCTTTATATTCCAATAATTCCGAGTCGTTGCAATATATTTATTTGTTTGTATTATTTTTTTGTATTTGTCTCATAGACAAAACGATGTCCATGAGAAGGCCCGTATCTAGCAGTGGACAGTTCAAGGGTTGATCATGGTGGCGGTACGGTGTATATCATGGTATATCATTCAGTATTATTGGACCTAGTTCATTCTGCACTTCAGGTCTGAAAATATGTCCACAAGTCCCATCTGGTTGGATGGAAATTACAGAAATCAGTCTATATTTTCTGTTTTTATTGAAAATGAACCATATGTAACTAACACATTTGTTTTATGTTCTAAATCGGATCTGAACGCGTATAATAAAGTTATTTGTTTATTTGTATAATAAGTTAAACAAATACCTTTATTATACGCGTTCAGACCCGATTAAGAATATAAAATGTGTACAATACGCGAAAGTTTAAAAAGTTATAACACATTTATGTTTTTGTTAACAGCAAAAAGAAATGCAGATACGTAAACAGTTCCGCGAGACGTGCAAGATTCAGACCCGCCAGTACAAGGCACTGAAAGCGCAGATATTGCAAAACACAGCTAAGGTGAGTATCATACTTCATAGCACACTTTTGTATAACAAGTTTTTTTAAAGTAAAAGTTCACTTTAGTTAAAGTACGAATGATATTTGTTAGAATTTATGTCTGTCTGAACTCGCATCACGCAAAAACCTCTGGACGGATTTTAACGAAACTTGGCATAGTTATAACATGTAATAATAATATAATCTTTATTTCAAATAACTAAAACCTGTGCCAGGTTAACGTATAGGGTATTTTTTTTTATCCAGATCATCTATAAAGTTCTAATGGGAATTAAGCTAACCACACATACTTTTAACGTCTACACGCACAAAGACACAGGCATCATAAATAAATTTACAAATGGAATTTTTTTGACTACGTTTCTTAATAATTCGTTTCTTTTTGTTGATTACCTTCTATCAGATGAATCATCATTCTATGTGACATTTAGCTTGAAATTTGTTCATTTCTCAATATACTTAAACATTACATATTCTCAGAAAATGATTGTGTTAGTTTATTCAGCTAATTCGGTAATTATAAACTTTTCTGTATCTATTGATGTAGGTGGTTAGCAATTATTTAACTATAATCAGTGACAAAATTTATATAACGCCCGAAGCGATTGTTAAAAATCTCTAATTACCTTTGAAAAAGGTAAAATAAAAACCTAAACTAGTCAGGGGTCTTATTGATAATCTGCAATAGTTTAATACAACCTATCACTGTTATCGCGCATAACGAAGGTTTATCGAATGTAAAAGAAACAAAGTCATTTATTATGCACCACCACGTTCACAATAAATTAAATTCCACAAATTCTATCTTTCTTTACAATAAATAACGCCACACTCAATGGATTCCACTAGGATTCCCTGCATCGTGGCTCTACTAGTGACACACACAAAGACAAACACACACCTAGAACCAAATAAACATTTGTCTTTAAACAAATTAAACAACAATTAGCTCGGTGTGCTGAACAGAGCGAAGTGGTACTTCACAGAAGTGCGGTCCATCCGCGTTTCGTCGATACGGAGGTGTCGCGTACTGTTCGGTCTAAAAATCATTTTAAACCGCGAACCCGTAGACTGGAACCAACTGCCTCGAGAGGTCCATAAAGCTACAATATGGGGTTCTTCAAAAAAACTGTGAATAGTATTTTGCAAGGTCGGCGGCGCACGCACATACCCCCTGGTATTACAAGTGTCCATGGGCGGCGGTAACACTTACCATCCCGTGGAACCCCTAGCTCGTTCGCCTACTAAACTATAAAAAATGAATGTCCGACCGGGAATGCGCCAATCGGTCCTCAGCTGGTATATATAGCGACAGAAATGAACAGGTCCACTGTTCGCATATCTTAAGCTTCTTACATCAATTGTATGTATTTTGTTTTGCAGGAACATCAGAAGGAGGTAATAAAGACGTTGAAAGACGAGAAGCGACGTAAGCTGGTGTTACTGGGCGAGCAGTACGACCAAAGCATTAGCGAAATGCTGCAGAAACAAACCGTCAGGCTGGACGAGAGCCAGATGGTATGTGTTACTTTAATATTAATAGATTATTTACGAAAATGAGAGTACAAACACAGGTGACAATTTTAATCAGTTGCTACGAGGGCCACACTGAAGGTTTCAAAGCCAAAGCAACAGTACCCACGTGTCCAGTTTTTTTAAAAAAGAAACTGCGCTGCACTTTGTACACTTTCAGTTTAGCTCATCTTGAAAGACCCAAATGGTCGATTGCTGCTTTGTTTTGGGGTCGTAGCTGTAAATCCATGTTTCGTCACTTGTTACTATGTTCCACATTTCCACACCAAATTTGACGCCCCTTCGGTGAATCTGGTAAGTATGGCATTGCATTGTACCAAGTGACGCGTTCCGTATTTTGAGCCGTAGTCAAATTATGTTGGTTCCACCGCGAGTACAGCTTTCGCACAGCCAAATGTTTGTGTAAGATTGATTATATATGACTCATGCCTATACCTAAGGATGCCCAAATCTCATGGTAGGTCACATGCCTGTCTGTTTCGATTTTTTTTTATAGCAAAAAGGCGGCCGACGAGCATACAGTCCACCTGATGGTAAGTGGATACTGTTGTCCATAGACATCCGCGATACATACCAACGTCAGTCCAGAATGACAAACGTTGGCACCCCCCTGGATGTGCTACCTACCTTTACAGATTAAGGAATGGATTGGGAAAAAAGGGTTGGGAAATGGGGAGGGATAGGATGGGATGGGAATGTTTTCTGGCATATCTCACTCACTACCGAAACACGTACGTGTATATTGGGGAAATACGATAAAGTAGGAAATGCAGTAAATTTCAAGGTAGTCTTTTGTGAGAGAGGTAGTCTAATGAGCCCACCGGCACAACAACCAGCCGCACAACATTCACCTCTACCCCTACGTTTTGTACATGCCTTTAGTCAACGGTGCGTTTTATTATTATTATTGAGTATATGGCAGTCAAGCGGTTGGGACTCATGATGGTAAATGGTCACCGCCGCCCGTGGACACCTGCAACAGGGGATTGCGGATGCGCTGCCGACCTTGCAGAATCCTGTTCACAATTCTCTTGAAAAGTCCCAATATCATAGCCTAACGGGAAAACCTCAGCAGGCAGTTCATTTCACAACTTTCGCGTTAACAGTATAAAGTGTATTTTAGACCGCACAGTACGCAACGAGATAAAAAATCATGAAATATATGTTAATTTTTAGTTAAATATAATTTGAGTGTCTAATTTTAGTGTACTGATTGATATATTAAAATGTTTCATTCTATTTTTGTAGGACTTTGTATATGACGTTATCTGAGCAAAGAAACTATTGTCAATATGGATTTATTGACTTTGGTTTAGGTTTTCTTACATACAGTTTGGTTGTTTCAAGGTTCTGTTTAAATAGAAATATGTTTATTTATTTCATATCTCATAACAAGATCCATCAAATGTATTAGTAAACTTATCTTATGCATTAAGTGTTAGTACATACATATATATAACTTACTGTTTTATCCGCGATACGCGCAGTCAAAATTAAAAAATAAAACAAAAGTTCCGACTTTGTAACTCTCACCCAGTAAGCTCTGTAATCTCACCCACTCGATCTTCGTGGGCACCCTCGGAACTGCTGAACAGGGAGGCGCTTAATGACGCCTTTGCAAGGTCTTCCGTACACTACAAGGATCGATGGTCGACACCCGCGGAGTCCCGCGCGATCCGCGCCCGCGCATCATGTGAACTAACCCCTCACCCTCCGACCAATACCGAATACTTACAAACTAATAGTTATCTGTATTGTTTATAGTTACAAAGAAATTTGCACACATAACTACAAAACAACAGGAAACAATAGGCAGTCTTATCGCAATTATGCAATCTCTTCCAGACAACCTGCCACAGGGAATTGTGATTAGGAAAAGTAGGTGCTGCATCACAAGTGATATAAAAAAGCAAGAAAAAGAATAATTTTATCTATACACAATACATTTTACACAGATACTTGCATAACAAATATAACGTAATTGTTTGTCTCATGAGACATGATGCACGCACACAGACGAGAGGATGCCTACCTGATCAACACCCCACCCAGTGCCTGATTATCGGACAATCGTATTTGTTGTTCATGTTCACCTTGTTCATATATATATATATATATATATATATATATATATATATATATATATATACATATACATATATCATAAAGAAGCTATTTTCTTACTCATAATTACGTGAAATCCATCTGTTTTCTCTGCGAATATATTGGATGCGCTACAGAAGCGGGGCCATCCCTACAGCATTCTGAAACGCATTATTATGTTGAACACGCATAGTGTAGTACGACCGCTGCGTTTAGTTGACCCATAGAGCGCTCGAGTAGTAGGACTGACAGTAAGATTTAATTAAGGTAATGTAGACCTCTTCTGAACAGCGAGCAAACCAACGGGCCATCATACTATCATCATACTCCATCATCCTCACCGACAACGTTCTGCGCTCACGTTCAACATCTGCGTCATCACACAGGTCATCTGTAACAATATGCTCCAGATACTTGAACTGCTGGACTTTCTCCAGAACACTGCCATATAGTTTGACCGGTCACAAGGTTTCCACAATCCTATGCCGAGCTATAAAAACACAGTTCTCTTTTCTTTAAATTATCTTTTAAACGGTGTCTGTTTGCATACTTCTCACAAGTGACCAGCAGTCTCCTAAGTCGATTGATCGATGGACTCAGATTACACCGTCTATAGAACATCCCACATGCATACTGTTGAATGATGTGCATTCAGTTATTTTAAAATTTCATTAGTCTCAATATTTGAAAAACCAGAAGCGACAATACGTTCTCATTTTTCAGATAATGTCACATATTGACAAATCTGTTTGCAGATGGAGTGCCAACAGCTGAAAATGCAGCTGGAGCATGAGTTGGACATGCTGACGGCGTACCAGAGCAAAAGCAAGATGCAGGCGGAAGCGCAGCGCAACCGCGAGAGGCGCGAGCTCGAGGAAAGGGTCGCCGTGCGGAGGGCACTGCTCGAGCAGAAGGTACTTTCTTTTTTACTACCCTTTTCTTTATTACCATCTGTTACCTTTGGACATTCACTATAGTAGAGTCAATATAATAGGCCACTTTTAACAAGTGTCAAAGTGGATGTCATAGTGTGGTAATCTAACAGCAATTATCGATTAAAAACAAAAATCGATATATAAGTCATATATTAGTGAATCGATTGTAGTGTTCATAAAAAAATAATTCTGCAATAATATTTTTAGAGCATACACAGCATTGGAAACCTTCTACGTATGCCACATGACCTCAAAGTTAAGCTTAATTAAGGGAATTATAATGAATCCAGTTTATATACGTATTAAACTATTATTTATTAGTTGGAACTATCAAATTCGTTGAAACTGCTATCGTTGCTATTATTATCAATTCTTAAATCACGTTAAAAATCTTCCATTATATTTTTTTGTTTTTTCTACCTCTTTCTACATCATCTATGGAAACATTTGTACACGCAGTTTTTATTAAAGATGATATCTCACCAGAAAATAAGCCTGCTTCTTTTAATGAACATAAATGATTTTTTCTGGATTTCTGTTTCTGGTTTTATCTCTTTTCTCATGTAATAAATAACCATAAATGTGGTTGCGAATTGCATCGGCATTAATACTATCGACATCGACAACTGGCTTACTTCTTTTCCTTTTCTTCGCAGTATGTAAAATAGGCCAGATAGGTCGTACTTTTTCTTTTTTAATTTCAGATATAGTTTTAATTTATTAATATATTAAATGAGGTTTAATTAAATTTAATATTAAATTAAGTTTAATTTAAAAAAAAATATTTTATATATTTATTTAATTAAATATTTTTTAATGTATTTACTAATTAATAATGGTATTTATTTAAATTGTGATATGTCAATTATTTAATAATTTTATTGTTCTCTTAATTTGTTTATTTATCGTAACGGTAACTTTTTTCGATATTAGTTTCTCTCTACAACTTACTTTGATTATAAAGATCGCATCCCTCTTATTAAAAATGAAAAAATGTGGACAGGCGTAACCTTGTAGTGGGGTTCAAATTTCTTGAAATATAAATTGATAATAATGTTTAGCAACTAAATTAACCGTCGAACTTATTAAATTTGATACAAAAAGACAAGTTTATATTTTTTTATTAAAAAAGTTACATGTTTTTAGTGTTCAGTAATGAATTTATAAACTTAAATGGATTTATGGGCCCGATGCAAAGTTATATCGTCACAAAATCAATGAAATGTCAAAAGTGGCCTATTATTATATTGACTACTATAATAATCAATCACACACATTAATATTATCATTTATCATTGACGTTGTAATATTGTGCTATTTTTTATTGTTTCTATATTTATTATTTTGTTAAGATGAACATTACACTAATATTATAATGTAGATTGTAGAGGATTTGTACACCCGTTTGTGATTATTGGGGATTTCCTTTTGTGGAAATGAACAACGCAAGTAGCCATTTGAATGACGTGCATTGAAGAAGACATAGTTAACATAGACATTTTAATAAAGATGGCGACTTAAAATATTAGCTTGGATTCCAGACATTTGAGACTACATATTGTTGTAATTGGACTCAAAATCATTTAAGAATATTAATTCATATAACATAGAATATTATTTTATTGAAGAAAATCGATAAATGACAAAATAATTCTTTCTTGTGACAATTGAGACAATATCACTTAAATTGTATCGCACAATAGGAGTGAATGACATTAAACAACAGTCTTTGGGTAAATCGTAGTGGAACTGATTCTATATATAATTTAAGATCGTTGTATATGTACGCATGATTACAAATAAATAATATTATTATTTAAATAAGTAATAACTGATGCCGTTTTGGTATTTGTCAGTATATCATTGGATTGTCACTTTGGTTTTTATTGTTCTATTTATTTATACAAATAGAAAATATGTAAATGTAAATACATTTACATGTAACTGTAAATGTAAATTTTCTATACCCACGGTAACTGTCACTTATAGTTTACAAAACATCAAATTTACAAGTAGGTATACATAAGGACAATGTGTTCTGACATCTGATTTGAATAATCTGTTTTACAGCTGTCAGCTCCTTCCTTTACATCTATTCTTACAACAATGATGTTGACTGATTGTTGAAGTTATGCGCAGTATGCAACCATAGTTAAACATTTTTTTTGTCTGCTTTATTAGAGCTACATCTATGACCGTGATTAGATGAGGTCCTGTGATCATTTCTGACGTCTATTGATGGGTTTAGTATCCATTAGATGACTCGCCAGTATGTTAGGTCAGTCTTCTGTCGCGGTACAATCAGAGATATCTATTAGCTGATTGAGGGATACTGACATTATCAAGTTGTACAGGAGGACAAGGGTGTCCCTGTCTAGTAGTGAACGTTACTTGTTCAGATTTGTATTCGTTCACCTTTATCCAACGGCGTTTTAACCAATCAGATATATCATTCCATCCTTGTAGATAGTGGTGTTGGTGACACTTTCTATTGTAATTATTTAAATCTGAAAATTTGTATTTTGACGTCTGTTGCATGTACACAATATGGACATTTCGTTTAAGGAAATGCGTGACGTTTGTGTAGCGTCACGAAAAACGATCACTTGCAGATTTATTAAAAATCATCCGACGATTGAGCCTAAACCTGCGCGCGCGACTCCGCACGACCGTAAATCGTCGACATTATTTAAAAGTTACGTTTAATTCTTTGTGTGTATCGCAAATAAATTCCTTTTTCTATCCATCTATCGTTTTTAGTTTGTGCAATAAGTTTCCGCCATCCCCAAGTGGGATGCCATTTTCGGGTCCCATTGGAAAGCCAATAAAGCAGTTTCATCTGCAAATGTGACAGTTTTAACTTTATTTGAGGCTGGAAGCTCTGCTGTATGGAGTAAACATTAGACGTGGTACGTACTTCATTTTAAAGGATTTCTTTATTCAGAACAACTTATGTTTTTAATAAAAAAAAAGTATTTTACTTTTATACACGTATTGTCCATCTCTGTTTATCTTTCCCAAGCATCAAGACTGCTAGATCCGTCAAACTCTACGTAAGTTTTACGACTGTCTATAGTCATATTTTCCATTGGTAATTATTTCGTATCTTTTAAATTTTGCTAACAAAAGATAGCCTCAGACCTTTTTCGCAAGTGGAAAATTGTCAATTCCCATTGAACGTTGAAATGGTGTTTTTGTGAACAGATGGAGTCGGAGTGCGCACAGTTCGTGGCGGAGCGTGCGGAGCGCACGCGCATGCTGCACGAACGCCACGAGCGAGAGCTCGACCAGTTCGACAACGAGAGCACGCGTCTTGGGTTTAGGTAAAAATTATTTAACTTATTAAACTTTGGCGTTTTATACACGTTTTATATCGTTAATTAAATCTGAACGCGATAACTCGCTGCACATTTCAAATAATTGTAGACATATACAAGTACTAGCAACTATCGTTAACGATGATTTGACCTTAACGTTTTCAACTAAAACCAATGTGTTAAGTCTGTACTCTTCTGAGATATCCATTGTGGGATGCCTCTTCAGAAGTTATGATTTCATGTTAGGGTATTCTGAAGTGGATTAAGCAATTTTAAACATTGTATTGCAGCGCAATGGCGATCGCTGAGGGCAGCCGGGAGGGTTACGGCGAGGAGGAGCAATCGCTCTCGGGGTCGATGCTCTCACTCGCACACAGCAATTCCTCCGCTAGTTTTCCAGCTGGCTCGCTCTAACACGTTCACTACGCGTTGTAAAGGAGGCACAATAGTCACGTTCGCATACGTCCACGGCTGATAAACCCAGTATGAATTGTTGTTAAATAACAATGTTTTGCTATCAAATAATGCATGTTACTGTCACTTCTAGCGGAAGATTTCGGAAATAAAATACGTAAATATTATAAGTGAAGCATTTTCAGAACCAAATGTTTTCGTTCATTCTATATTCCGAGTAAAGTAATTAAAATAAAAACTCGAGCAATTTTTGCTAATTGGTAGACTAAACGCAACGTTATTTATTTATACATTAAATTATTATATATCAAATCATTATTTATTTGTGTACCAAAACCAACTTTGCTCCGTAGATTTTAAGGGCGGTTTTAAATTTATTTGAATGCGCATGTAAATGACGTAGCCATACGCCGACGACGCAATCATGTAACTAATAAAACGTTTATTCACAGACCCTGCTACTTACTGCTTGGGTGTAAAGATAAGGGTGACCTAAGATGAATTCAAGGGCACTTTGACTTCGTTAGTAATGAGATTACTGACGAATTTGCATGGGCTGTTAAAGCAGTAGATTGGACCAGAGCCCCTTTGCAGCATATCAAAGCGCCAGTCCCTTGAGACCCTTGCCATGCCATTGCACGGTAAGATTCTTAGATATTCATGAAAAATCAAGGAAACGAGCACGCCAAAACTGATAAATTGATACGAACGGAAATTACCGAATGTTATTTTCCTATGATACTCGCTCCAAGCAGGAATGACAATTATATTGTTACTATGACACTCAAGGTACACTGCAAGCTGAACAAAATTGGGTAGTAAAGGATTCTAAAACCTGCATGTTTTGTTCAGAGCAGGATGAATCACCAATGCACCTACTTTGCGAATGTGGCCCTTTGATGCACAAAAGATCTGCGTATATGGGCGTTCATCTATTAAAACTGGAAGATGTCCAACATTTCGCTACTATGACTATACTATGGTACATGCAAGTCATAGACACGTTAGCAGCAAACTATAAAAAAAGTATCGCAGTCTAATTGTCAATACTGCTCATTAGCCCGTATTTATTTCGGTAGAAAATCAAATTTGATAACGCATACAATCAAAACAGTACGTAATCTCCGCGCGACTTATGCGAACTATTATGCCTCCTCTACACTGCTCACACCCACAAACATACACACACCACCGCAGTTATGATAATGGTGTTGCCAGTAAATTATCTTTGAAGACGCTAAACAGAGCATTTAATTTACCAATGATTAGTTTTTCGTCTGAATTGAAACGATCTTTTTGTTTTTGCATTACAACATAGTTTTTCACTTTTCAATGTTTCCTAGGGTCGGATAAATAGAGGGGCGACAGTGTCTACTTAACAGGACGTGGAATTGCTCGGCTCCCACCTTCGGTTCACAAAATAAATATGTATTTTGACTGAGGGCGTATATCACCATCTCCGAGTAAAAATTCTGAGTAAGCTAACCGACAATTAAAGTGACCGGTAATTGTAGCATCACAAAGTCCGAGTATCACTAATCGGGAAAATCGATTAGAGATACTCCGCAGTCTTAATTACCGATTAGTGACAATTGTTAAGTAACAAATGATAACTTTACTCGAAGGTCGTGCAATAGGCCCTCAGGACTTAAACCGAGTGTTTGTAAACTAACCTCTCTGCTGATTACATTCATATTAGTTCATAAACACGTTTCAGACTAAGTCTAAGACCGAGAATCATCTATTTATCCAGGCTTAATTTGTTAGAAACATAAGGTTTGAGCTAAAATTACTGTAATTAACTAATCATTCATGTTTTGGCAGCATCACTATAACTCTCATATCCCATTTTAATTGCTGAGACTGTACAGCCCTCCCGTTGTATGTAATAAAGTTTGGCTGAAACATGGCAATATTATTTTTTGTATTATAGTGTAGTGGTCACGGGCCTGGCTTGTTATCATTACGATATTTTTTGTTGTCTTCCAGTTAGAAATTATTGTGCGGACAGTATTCGTTAGAGGTCGATAGGGGTTCGGGAGGGCATTTCCTATTCTATTACACTATTAAGTTTATTGCACTCCATATATTAATATTTATCTGTTTTTACTATTTGCGACAGTGTGATTCGGGCATTTATTTAATGTTATTGAAATACAAAATGAAAAGATCATTCTCATAATTATTACTTAAATTAAGAGTATAATATTTTTGTAAAATTATACTGGATTTATTTGGAAAGTAAAGTACGTCTAATCTAAAACTGCGCGCCCCCACTAAATTTGATTGTTCCAATATGTAAGAGGAAATACTTATTGCAACACTTTACTTGTGTGCGTGCAGCGATTATACTGTGAACTTGAACTTGTTGGTGCACTTAGAGGTCAACTAATCGTGTGATCAGTCTAGGTACTTTACCCACCTCCACCCATGGTCCTACCAACCTTTTGGTTATACAGACCAAATCGTCGGGAGGTACGCGCCGTTCGCCTGCTAGGACTTCGCGCGCACTTTCTGTGGACCTTACTTCGTCTGCTCTGTCGTGCGTAGCGTCATTTATGAACTAGTTGGCCAACAGATCCGGCCAATCGGGCAAACAAGTACCG
Organism: Sesia apiformis; assembly: GCA_914767545.1. NCBI lineage: Eukaryota > Metazoa > Arthropoda > Insecta > Lepidoptera > Sesiidae > Sesia > Sesia apiformis. Next base: position 8,534,288 of record OU611968.1, read on the forward strand.
TTTGCATAAAAAAAATCAATTAAATGCAGACATAATATTAAATGAATGTTGCAGAATAAGAGAAAAATAAAATGAAAATGATAGGTATCCCATCGTATTACATATGTTGTGTAGTACATATGTTGATATTATTTGGATAAAAAACGTACTTGTCTAGATTTAATTATATTTACTTTATTCATTCATAGGTATTAAAGGTATTAAATAAAACATCGATATAATGACTGTTTTTATTAGTATTAAAGTAAGTAGCGGTTGTAGAAATACCACGATAATGTAATACAACAATATGCGTGCAATATACCTAACCAATTATTCACTTGTATCAAAAGAATCGCTTTCATCGGAATCAGAATCAACATTATGAATTCTAAATACATGTCAAAATATTGCATATGTTTTTCTATGTCATTAACATGTCGACATGTATTTTCCCACATAGTATTATCAATTATTTAAATTCGTTCCTTTATTAAAGCCATAATAGATGTAAAGTTTTGTCCAACGTTTTTCTTAGCTACGTACTTTTTTACTATTCCCCATATCTTTTCGATCGGGATCAGCGCCGGGTGATAAGGAAGTAATCGTAGAACTTCGAAACCTTTCGACCTGACTAGCCCGTCAATTGCAAAACCTTTGAATCTATCCTTATTTTTTAATATTAAATCATACAGTTCTATTTTCTTCATTGATTCTTCAAACAGAATATTATTTTTAGTGAGCCATGCTTGCTTTATGTTTTTATTTGAAGTCGAAGTAGGACATTTTTCAGATAAAACGTTGTGGTAGGAAGCATTTTCTGGGAGATTACCATAGGTACTAGTTGTTTCGTAAGCCATGTTTTATAGTTTTCAAAATTCATGTTGTCATGGTAATCGCCACTTGGTGAGTTTGCTTTATATATTAAGCAAACATTTGAAACAAACCCTTGACATCCACTGGCGTGAACAATTATGACCCGCATTCCTTTGATATTTATTTCTGAAGTGGTGTTACTCTTTCCACGCTTTTCCAGCATTTATTCTGTATGTGTGTTGTGTGAACATAGCTTTCGTCAGTAAACACAATGTAGCGACCTTCATCACGATATTTTTGTAGTTGTTTTAAATACTTAAAGCGCAACATTTGTATTTTATGCTTTTTAACAAGTACTTTATGATTGTCGTCTGTTGTAGACCATTCATAGCCCGATTCCCGCAAAATTGTACGCAATGTTTCTATACAGCCGTCGAAATCAATTTTTCCGATAAAACTTGTCTCATTTTTTTTAATGTAAGCAATTCATTAAAATCTATATGAAATGACATAATTGCTCTTCGTAGCACAGACATATCAAAATTGTCCAACGTCGATTTCGGACGCACCCGTTTTCTTTTTGAGGGCGATTTAAAAATTTTCTGTGCAGTGTCTGGATGTGCCAGCACCAGCTTGTCTTTCCTCTTTTAATATGTTTGTTACAGTACGTTCACTATAACCAACAGCTTGAGCAGTTCGTCGTCTAGCATCACTTAGATTTTCAATTCCATTTTCTGCTTCATATTTCATTCGGTGATACACCTTAGCAATAATTTCTTTGCCCTGTAAAATAACACATATAGGTAAAAAACTAAGTTCATAAACAACTAGCTTATAATACCTACGCCCGCGACTTTGTCCGCGTGAACTTTAGTCACAAAAAAATATGAGGTGAGTATGTACTTCGTGATCATTCTTGGTTGTTAACATTAACAGTAACAACTTTTCCTCTTATAATACTTAGTATAGATAAACCTGGCCGGATATAAACATCAGTTTGAAAAAGTTTAGTTTTATATAATTTGATAAAAAAAAATATTTACTCGACTCCGAAGATGCTTTTTCGTTGACATGCTGACCGTACTTTTGCGATGTAATCGACGCGTGTATAGATACTACGCTCGTGTCTAGCCGGTGACCGAATGACCAATGACGATGACCAATTTGTGTGTATTGCGTCTATACACATACTTCGCATGTGAGCGTAAACATATTGGAGGGGCGCGCACTTTTAGATTAGACGTACTCTAATCGCGATTAAGCCTAAGCGACTGTATAAAAAAATTGGATAGGTACTTCATTATTATTATTATTTTCTAATGGAATTATCTAAAATTATTATCGTTAACCCAAGAGTAGTCGTGCTACAATTTTAAGTGAAATCTTTTGCGCTTAGTAGTTATAGCGTTGGGTTTCAGGGGTTAGTTAATTCATCCTTTTAGGTAAAAGTTAAATTGGATGAACCTACATAAAAACACATAGTAAACTGTCACAAATCAGTATTAAAGGTAATTGCGCTTTCCATTGGTTCAATAAATTAGTAAACACTGGCATTTAAAAAAATCTATTTGTTACGAAATGTTCGAAACATACTGTTGCGTCAATTATGTAAGTTATGTAATAGGAATGTGCCGATAGTATGCAGTTATTTAAACAATAATGCAATGATGTGAGAATGAAACGCTTTTTATTAGGAATTTTAATCGCAATAACATTCGGTCCCGTCGCTTTCGCAAACAACTATCAGTCTTCTCTCTTATCAATACCTTTCACGTCTAATACTATGAACTAGCCTTTAATATAGCACCGACAGCTATAACTTGAATATTTATAAAGTCTAGAAAAATTAAAATCGTTGTTAGACCGTCCATCGTTAAATGAACTTTGTAAAAGCGACGGCACCGAGCGGAATAGAGAATGATAAATTAAAAACTAGTACTCTCTCTAACCTGATTTACTCTTGTATAATATGTAGTTTACTGTAAGATTCTAGGAGTTTAGATAATTATTCCTTCTATGAACATTATTTAAGATTGAAAACTGCATAAACCGTGAACACGTAAAGAGATGTGGTAAAGGATGGTCGATTTATCCTCAAAGTGTACGCTTAAGATGTTTTACAAAAGGCATTATTTAAAAAGTGTAAAAGTATTGATTGCGTCGACGCCCGCGCGCCTCCGCCTACGCCACTATTGGACACAATAATGTTATTATTTACAATTAGATAGTCAAAATTCTAATATTCATATCATTAGTTTACTTTAGGAGCAAATTTTGCACATAATTGTATTGTAAGTTGATTTTTTAAAGGACTGATTGTGTTTGTTTGGCCTATAATTGAGTTTATTGTTGTTTAAAATTTTTCTTAGTACCCACTTAAAATATGCAACGATTGTGCATACGGTGGACTCTAGTGTAACACGCTTTACTATACAGGATGTATCTGAACCTTTCCCGAAGCCAGAAAGCATGGGTTCTGCTCATGATGCTGAGTTAATGGACATATAATGTTATGTATTTTTTGTAAAAATATAAAATTTCTAAACTTTCAATTTATCATTTTTTCTATGAAAAATGGTGCTGATGGTAGGCCTGAACTAAAGTTATCGACATAGCTCAAAGAGTCAGCAAGCTGAAGTGGCAGTGGGCAGACCATATATGCCGCAGGACCGATTACCGATGGGGGAGGAGAATCGTCGAATGAAGAGCACGTACCGAGAAACGGTGGTATACGGTATAGAGGTGGTGGTATAGAGTGGTATACGGTCCGGTCACGTGGGCCGACGACTTGAAGAAAGTCGCTAGTAGTGGGTGAATGAGATGAGTAGAGGACTGTATGTGATAGCCGTTCTTAGGAGAGACCTATATCCAGCAGTGGAGAGACAAACTGATGGTATGATATGAAAAAAATGATAACTCAAACAAATCTTGTGATATTTTCACGTCATTGAACTCAGAATCATGAATCTATGGTTTGAACCTTCGAGAAAGGTTGGGACGCATCCTGTATAATGCAGGTGCTGAATAACGAGTTATTGTATAACCACCTGCCAGTTATGTAAATATAATTATATATGTGTATTAACAAGCACACATTTGCCTTACGCGGCGGAGCGTCGCGCGCGCCTCGGCGTCCTGTATATAAAACAATAATATAATATATATAACTATTATTATAAATAGTTTGTTACTTTTGTAAGGTGCGAGTGTATGTGTGTACATTGGGAATGCTACGCGAGCCGACCCCTCCGTGGGGGTCGAACATGTGCTATTTTTTCTTTGTTAGTATCCTAATACACTATTGTATTGTCTAATCTAAGTTTACCAGTCATGTATATATCTATACAGATGAGTACGCGATTAATTTAATTTAACGCCGATTATAGTCATAAATATCCCAAATTTAGTTAATATTATTTTTAAAATAATTCTTATTTTATTATTTCTCATATCACATTGCTGTAAGCAGCACACGATGTGATCGTTTGTATTATTTTTGAGTATGTGTACTCGACTTAAGTGAAATAGATGTAAAATTATATAAAACGTTGGACAAAACTGTAGCTGTTTTTACGTAACGATGTGCATTGCTATTTAACTCGCTGCGAATATCACGAAATGTTTCATTTGCGGGAGTTAATAGCACTGTGGATTGATTTGGTCTAAACTAATGTAGTCCCCACACTATCCTCATCCTGAACTGACCAAGTAAATGACAATAATCTCTAGAAACAGCCTAACGCATCTTGTCATTTTGTCTCAGACTCTGTACATAAAATTTTAGGGCAAGCTGTGGGAGCAAAGTAGATGCTGACGTTTCACCATCCCGTATTTAAACACCCCCACAGTAGGCATCCGATATAATTTAATAATAGAAGGCTGAAGTACTAACGTATTTCGATAATAACATTTGCCCAGAGCCGATTTCCCACTCTATCCAATCTATTGGAGAGTACAATGGGATAAGGGTCTCTAATCCTCTCTACACCTCACCTCATCTAATTCTACTGAATAGAGAATATGATGAGATACAGGAAATCTTATACCAGTGTAGTTTTTTCTTCTCATACCCATGGTAAAATGGGGGAGAGTAAATGGATGAGATGCCTCTTACCTCGTCATATATATCCCAATCCATTTTCCTTATCATGCTTAACCGATGTTTAGGCCGCTTGTTAACAACACTGTTTTTCGCCGTAAAAACTCACGGTCGTCAGTGTTGTATGGGCCACACAGACGGCTATGCCACGGCGCGCCGTAAAACGTGAAACTGACGGCGAGATATCGAGCAGTGTTGTATGACGGTCTATGGTGGTTTGATAACGACGCTAGACATTTTCACGGTTTTGTGACCGCTTACCTGTGCTAATTAGTTTTGTTATTTTAATTATGTTTTTTAGCTTAGCACTCAAAAATAACACGAAGTCCGCACCTAAAATACGCTAGCCCACCGGCAGCTCGCCGTGTCGTGAACAAGCATACACGGTTTCTCTACGGCGCGCGGCGAACTCGCCGTATGTAATAAGACCGTGCTGTTAAGGGGGCTTACTATGTCCATGGGCAACAGTATCCACTTGCCACCAAGTGAGTGGGCTATCAATCGCCTGCCACCTTATTTCTATATAAAAAAAAAATGAAATACACAAACATTTCTTTAATCTCCGTCTTCGACAAACAGAAACGTTTTAAAGTTACATAGAAACGTCCAGTGTTCTAACCTCGCTCCGCTGGTTTTGGCGCAGGAAGTTTTATTCGCTAAATACCTTATTCTCAGATAGTCCCATTCTCAGATAGTCCCATTCACAGAATGTCAGAAAGTCTCATCAGCAGATTATCAGTAACTAGATAGTATAATTAGCTTTATAAAATAAATGGTTAAAACTTGTTTTTATTGTTATTGTACTATTCAAAATAGCTAGAATAAAGCGATAAGCCATTATCTTGTAGGACATTTTGTAAACTGGTCTTTCTTGCGGATGTTACTTTCTGAGAAAAGGGCATTTTGCGAATGAGCCGAATTCACTCCGTTAAATCATAGAAATTCAGGAACCGAAGCACTATGGAATTGATTTGTATTGTAACTTCGCTTAGCTGCAGTAGACGATGGCTATTTAACGTTAGGCGTGTAGATTTTCGCTCGCTGTTAGGAGTGCCCTGCCCAAAGCCGTATAAGATTCGTATATCGAGCCTATTCAAAAGAAAGTTGTAAGCGACAATTGCAAATTTTTTCAGTAGGAAATTTTCAAAATCTTAAAGAAGACCTTAAGATGTTTGTCTCCTAGAAGTTCTTTATAATTGTTTTATTATTAAATGATGGATTTTATAAATCTCAGGTATTTCGCCAGAACGGACTTACTATTAAACTACAAAATTCTTTAAATAAGTTCTAATATACGTACTTGTACCAGCCCAGGACACGGGTATAGTATAGTACGTAGGCGCGTCCTTTTCCAATCCTCACCATTTAGCTATTCTCAAAAATTAGATATCACTTTTCAATCCTCACGTTCGACAAATTAATAATTATATAGAAGTACCAAACTCGTAGTTAGAATGACGTATTATTGTACATTTTACTAAATAATTTTATATTTTACCATTGTATAGTCGTTTAACACCTATAGGTAGTTAAAGATATTTTTACAGGGGTGTGACAGGGTGCATCCGCCGCGGCCGGCCCGCTCGCGGTCGGCGTCACACCATTGTTTTTTTTTTATTATTTTTGTTATATATTTAAATAATACGATGACTTGTAGTTTTAATCAATATTATCATTATAACTATATTTGTAATATAATATAATCTTATTAAAGAAAAAATCAAACTGAATAAATAATAGAAACGAAATAAATATTGTGTACTTATTTCTAATCCTCCGCATTCTAGTTTTGGGATAAATAACAATACTCATTAAACTCTTTAAAATATCTAATTTCATTGTTTAAACATAAACATACAAAAACAATTTATTACCGATAAAAACAATAATACGAAATGTTCATAGATTATGCGTATCAGCTTATGAAATATTTTATCATATCTTATGTTACACAGCTTACAGCAATATAATAATATGTAAATGTATACGAAAGTACAGAAAAAAACTACATTACGACATTGTGCAACGTGACACTTATTAACGATATGAAGCAGATTTCATAACTAGGAAACTGCTACATCGTTTATTTGTACAAAATATATAAAATTGCCACTAGAAAATGCGTGTCTTAGTCTGTAAATGCTTCCTTAACATTCGTTCGTGCATAAACATTATGAAATGATTTCAGTAAAAAAAAACATTTAATATTAGAAATGGTAGTTACACTTATGAAAATACATAGTCGCAAATAAACGCAACACGATATTAAAACAATAAGTGATACTGATAAGGCGAAGTAGACATTACATTTGAACTTTGTCGACTTTGTAGATACCCATCTATACACCGACCGGTAGGTATACTCGTATAAGTTCAGTACCACTGCAAAAAAATTACGTAACGTTTCATACAATAATCAAAATCCAGTGTGTGTATGGTAAAAAAAAAATTGTGCCAGTACGCTGATGGTTCCTCGTACAAACTAAAATAATGAAGTAATCACTTTATGACCATTTACTCATAGTAAACAGGATAAAAACGTTACTTGCTTAACTACGTACACATTAAGTAGTAAGCCCTTTCATGTTTCATCCTTTGGCAACCTTTGTACCTCACCACGGATAGGTACGGTGGTCACTACGAGTTCATTGATTAGTCAATAAATATTATACTGTCGCCTGGGGGGGGGTACAAAACATTGGGGCGTGGCTTTAGTGTTTCGCTACCCTTTCGTAATGGAAAACATTTACATATACATTTTTGGCGAGTAAAGAGAGGAAAGTGCAATCGCTTCTGGTGTAATATTGAGATTTAAGTAAAAACCGCCGAGTCGTTTTCATTTTCCTTTTCAAATTTCCTCCTCGTCTATTTTCCACATTCCTCGTTCAAACTATTTACGGATCCAATTTTCATAAAACATGGAGCAAAACCGTGAGAGTACGAGACGCCGTGTGTATGCAAACAGATTTATTTTATGTGGGTGTTTTTGTGTAAAAGAGAAACAGCAGCAGTCTACGTAAATTGTCAGTGGAAAGTAAAGATAACAACTAAATCGATATGAATCTTTATTTTATCGATATATATTGTCCATAGCAGAATCGAGAAACATAGTTTTATTTTGTACAGGGCGTCTAATTAATGTTTTGTGGTTTGCTATGAATAAATCTTCTTTATATTATGGCATTTGTCCAAAATTTCTCGTTTGCAATAATGTTTCGTGCCATCTTTCTTAATTTTACAATACATTAATTTCGTGACTAGAGCGCCTTCAAATTAGTCTATGCAGATATCTAAAAACAAAATCATTTAATACTTTAATTCCCAGTACAAATAAGATGTTTATCATTACAGAAATACGTTATGTACTGAACTGCGTAAAACTTAACATCGAACCGAAAATAGAATTAAGCTGCATAAAAGTCATAGGTACCCAGTACCTAATTTACACTATAATATGTACTCTATAATACAGAAACGATTTAAGGATGTAAGGAAGGATAGTGTCGCGGACAGACCTTTTTAATAAAAACTATTTTAGGTTTTTAAACAATATTACTCTTAAGCATATAGTCTGTAATTCTTTACTTCCTCTTTCACCACCAAAATGTGGTCCTTGGATCCGGCTCGAAGGACAAATAGAGTAGACGCTATTGACAACCGATACTACCGAATATCGATACAGTTGACTGTCGACCGGCAACACTATCTCATACTCCATCTGTCTAATATAAAGGCGCTCAGAATGCACATTTCTTATTGCGTGGGAGAGAACTCGGTGGGCTCGAGTATGCGGCAGTGCATCTCCCGTATGAGCGGCACGGTATACGCCACGCACTCATCCCACCCGGGGCTACGCCACGCGTCATCGCGGGTCTCGCGGCGAGCTAGCAGGTTTTTGTAGCCTGGAAATTCAACCACACAATTCAAATGTAATTCCGTGGCAATTATTATGGTCAGTGATCTTTATCGGGGGACTATTTTTCGACCTCTCCCGCACCCCTTGTATGTACGTAACGTCACGGTTGCTGACCCCCTAGTCCCTACCCTCTCCTAGTTACAGATTGTCACGCATGACACTCCTTTTATTGCGTATCTACTTCATGAACGGCCCCTGAAGGGTCGTGTTCGATAATAATTATAATTGGTTAATGATACTCCTTATTCCTCATCTTTCCTAAACCTTCTAAATGCTAATTCCCGAATCACCAAAGGTAGACGGGCGCATTTGCGGATTTTTTTATAGGGAAACAGACGGAGAAGTGACCTACGTGATGGTAAGTGGCTGTCGCTGCCTAAAAACGCTTGCAAAATCGGGTGTGGTACCGAAATTTGCAAAAATTGTAGCAGTGGCATATTTGGCCAATGTTTGAATAGTTCACTGAATCTTGTTGCCATAGCACTTAAACGCCTAAACCTCATAGTAATATGGGCTTCTATCCTGAAAAAACTTATAATCCATAAAACTGGCTGGAAATTTAAAGAATATTTTGATTACTAGATTTTGCCCAGAGCTTCACACGCATGGATTATTTTTGACGTAATTGGCTCCCCTGAATTTTTTGTAGGAAAAAGAATCCTGTCCTCTAGATTTCACGCTTCCTTCTTCAGAGAGGTATCTCTGCCAAATTTCATGAATGTCGGTTCAGTAGTCTAGTTGTAAAGACGTAATAAGAAACGGGAAACATTTTCTGGTTTCTAATATTAACTGTGGATGTGGATGATTATGTTTACATGACACACCCACGCTACGTAGCGTGGGACGCCTTCCGCCCAAATGGATCGACGACTTGAAGAAAGTCGCCGGTAGTGGCTGGATGAGAAGAACAGAAGACCGTATGTGGTGGCAGTCTTTGGGAGAGACCTATATCCAGCATTGGAAAGACAGGCTGATAGTATAGTATGACACTTACACCAAATATGATGCACGTTGTACAGTCTGCCGATCTGCGAGAAATACCCAGCGAAGGCTTCGTTCTTGGCGCGGCGATATGTCAGACCGCGCGCCCAGTTGTTACCCCATTCGATCATTGTACCCGGTTTCAGACTACAAAAGAACGTCGCCCATTAAAATACATGAAACAGGTTTGCAAAAAATTTAGCCATAGTAAAAAAGACAAAGAAGTTATTAGAAACACATTATATTGTTAGTTAGAGAAAAAGCGTCACATTGTTGCTGGTCACATAACGACACAAAACCGACAAATCGACGGGCGTTAGGTATCAAAACTAAATGTTACATTGTTGCATAAATCGTTAAATAACATTGAATTAATTATCTAATTATAATTATGTACAAATATTTTTTATAGTAATTTCGTTTGTTACCTAAGTTGTCAGACGGTACTCGGTGGGTATCGTAGATGAAAATTAACATAGGTATAAGTGAAAGGTAAGTATTATTATTTTTCTTTTTATTTTATTTATTTACTAAGTTTCACAAACAGAGTGTTACTTTTTATAACACTTACTTAATATTTAAACTAAAACATGGTTTGAGTAACATATCAAAATAGGCAACATAACATAATTATTATGTAGTATTGAGTTTTAGCATAAACAAAGATAAGTATATAAACTACGAGTATGACTATAGGAGCTTATGAGGTATCCTTTAATCATGTGTATGCTTGAATCCGGGATATTGATCCATAGGATATATCTAGATTTTTATTGGTTGTTTAGCTGAATCATTATACTCTCTACACATACGACGAATGGGTGAATTAAATATAATGTTTGTACGAGCATATGGAATATAGAAGGTTTCACATTTCTTGCATATAAATTTAATTGAGGATAGTATATCAGTGTCAAGCAAGCCATGAACTAAATATTTTAAATAATACCAAGAGATCACTTATTCTCCTACGACATTGAAGTGAAAACACTTTGTAATGATTAAATCTATCACGATAATTATCTAGAATAAACTGTTTTCCATGTGTGTAACGCATTGTCCACAGGAAACGTTTCTGTAACAATTATATTGTTTTTTTTGTGTATCTCATAAAAAATAATTCTACTGTAAGCTAATTAATTTTTGATACTTTACTTAGCGGCCGTCGAAATCAAATGACGTGGGTGTGAATCGCCTGAGATTTTGATTAACAAAACATGACATGTAATGTGAGCTTCATTTCCCCGTAGTAACTTTATGAAACTATGATCAGGAAACTAAATGTTAAGTTAAACTTTGAATTAAGTTAGTTAATGTACGACATTTGTATAACATTTTTTTTTCTACAAAACATAGCTGAATCTCCTTTTTAAATTGTAACGTAAGACCTTATAAAATAAGGATTGTGTACATCACAGATCTAATATTTCTCTAATATATCAGTATTATTCTAATATATCACAGTCTCCATAATTATCCAACGGATTTCAAAATATTTTTCATCATACTCGTACGTAAGTGATACTTTAACGTATTTTTTTTTTAAATATACGAAAAATGCGCTAGTTCTAAATCTAATGAAGTTCTGTATTAAACAAATTTAAAAATTTATTATTCCAAGTAGGTCTGTGTACTCGCCTGTAGGATCGTATTTCATATATGTTTTTCTCGGAACGCGGCTCGCCGTTCGGCCAGAAGCTAAACGCCAGCAAATATTGCAAGTGGCGCGATCTAACGAAGTTGCCTCGCTCTTGTTCCAGTGCACAGTATTCCTAAAGAATTTTAAAAATAAAACAATTATACCATGTTTATTATCTCGTAGTTGTAAAAGGGATAACAAAGCTGCTAGCACAAGCCCTGAAGAACTGCACCACCTCGAAAAGAATGGACTCGCCGACCCACTTGGCCAGCAAGGCGTTTTAGGGACCATACATTGTCATTATTGTTATTCGAATTTGAGTATATTACACAAATTCAAATTTACGAATTTGTGTAAATTCGAATTATTTTTGTTTTTGTAAGCGGGCAATTTAAGTGCATGAGGGATATGTATGAGGAGGCTAATGTACAACAGTGAATGATAAAGGACTGGTTACTGTTATTTACATATCTATTGTATTGTATCTTTATTAAGCTTTAAAGACATAAAAAAAAATTATACACGCCAACATCGTCTAGATTCTAAACGATGTTGGCGTGTATATAAAATATTTTTCTAGAATAGGGTTACCAACTTTGAAACACTAATTTATGGGAAATTGACAAATCAAATGTACGGCAGGGTTGAAAAAAGCGGGACCCAAAGAAATTTCGCCTTCCTAGATAGTTGTAGAATTGGAAAACTATCGGCGACTACGTGGGCGGAATTATGGTCCGTGTAGTAAGTAGCGTGTAATGAAATAATAGTTACTATAGAATTAATGGCTTGGGCGGCGATATCGCCGGCGAGAGACTCGCACGTGTAGGCGGCACCTAATATTGATTTATTTATTCTTTTTTTGCACAAAGCGACGAAAGGCGGACTTAATGCTTCGAAGCATTATCTTCCAGTGAACCTTTGGGCTATGCAGAGATGACGCTGTAGGTGCAATGATAAGAAAGATTAAGTAAAACTATAGTTAATAGTAACGCCAATTAATGAAATATCATAATATAAACATGCATACATGCACATAGTCTGGCCATAAATACTGTTAAAATGAAGGAAAATAAAATAAATTTGAAATCTGTCATTCTCATGTGAAAATAATTTTTTTTTTCATTCTGGCGCCAATTATTATTAAATATTGTTCTAACATTAAAATGGAGTGGGGTGATAACAAAAACCGTATTGCTGTAATTGCATAATTAGTTACACAAAGTAGGCATGGAGCCAAATGCAATTTTTAAAACTGCTTGATACGAAGGTGACTATATAAGTTTTGAGGAAAGGAAAGGATTCCTTTCTAAAGGAGAGTAACTAATAGAAGAATGGAATAAATTCCATTATACTGTTTGGTCCCCATTCCACCCCATCTCCTCTCTCCTGACAAGTGTCGTGGTATAAGGAAAACTCTTCCAAATCCTTTTCCAAATTCACATTTAAATGTCCAAGGGTAGGCCCAGGAGTGCGCCTTTGGCAAAATTATTGCCCATATATTCTGACCTAATGTTGGCCATTTCGTGGCTTGTCCATGAGCGACAGTATTTACTTAACGTGACGTGGACTGTCTGTTCGTTTGCCACCGTCCTTCTATAACAAATGTATAAGTGTTATAATCTATAATAAGTATATTAGATTTAATTATATGTAGATAAGATTTAGGTAGAAAAAATATAGAATCATGACATAAAGTTACTGGTTTGTATTATGATTTTGCTTTTCATCACTAAAGTACCTCTCACTTTCAATTTTTTCAACACCTAAATGCTTTTTATGTTTATATTAAATCCATTTTTTCATATAAAAAAATGGTAATCAAGTTCAATAGTATGATAACACTGCATATATACAAGTTTGACTAAATCCCTGAATCCCTATAAGTTTGACAAGAATGATATTACTTTATATTTTTTATTATCGACTTTTATTACAACAATAACTCCTGATATGTTATACCATCATATTTTCCAACTTTATTGTTCTTTTCGTACGCGTTTGTAGTACGCAAGAAGGCATTTTTAGCTGTTTAATTGCAATAGAAAAAATTACCAAAATTGTACATCATCTTCAACGTCAATTGACAGACTGAACTAAAAGGAGGTCAATTTGACCACCTTACATGCCATTTTTAATGCCACCTTTTTAAGGGCGCAATGCTACATCTCGTTGATCGATTTTGGTTTTATGAGTTTTACCAATCGATCAACCAAAATGAACCAAAATGTTTTTACCAAAATGTATGTTGGTGCAACATCTACTGTTTATGATAAAAATGGTCTAGCCGTGCACACACTATTCGTATTAAACAGACAATTAAATCTGTGAAGGAGAGAATCCGAAGAAATCGTGTCTGGGAGCAAAAGATTTAATCCAGAGTAATATACCACTCAGAACCATGTCACGTATATTAGATGATTTAGGATTTGCTGCTTCAATAAACGTACTGGTCATTTCTTAACTGACAATTTACAGAAAAACAGGGTTGACAAATCAAAACAACTTCTTCGGGGGTATGCAAAGGGAGCTCACAGACAAATCTTATTTACGGACGAGAAAATGTTTATTAGAGAAAGAAAAGAACATTTTAACAAGCAGAATGATTGAGTTTATGCTCATAACTCTAGAGAAGCTGCTCGATTCGTCAATAGGGTGCAACGTGACGATTATCCGGTTTCAGTGATGGTTTGGTGGGGTGTTAGCTATCAAGGAGTGACTGGATCATATTTTTGTGAAAAAATATTTAAATGTCAGCTCAAGTGTATCAAGATACGATTCTTGAGAAGGTCGTAAAGCCTCTTAACATCACTGTTCCATAACCAAGAATGGTCCTTTCATCAAGACTCAGCATCAGGTTATAAGGCTTGTTCAACACAGATCTTGCTAGAAAGGAATATTCCTCACTTCATTAGAGCTGAAGACAGGCCGTCATTTAGATCTTAATCCGCTCGATTATAATTTATGGTCTGTTTTAGAGAGCATGGCATGCTCGAAATGCCATGATAATATTGAATCCCTAAAATAGTCCATAAGGATGACAGTAGCGAATTTTCTCATGGAAAGGGTGCGTGTTTCAATCAAAAACTGCACTCAATATTTGAAAGACAGTATATAGGCAAATGGTGACCATTTCGAATAAAAGATATATTTTTAAAATGCTTACCTATTCATTTCTAAAATAACACAAATTCTTCTAATAAAATTATAATAATAATATAAAAATATCAATGTTTTCTTCATAACAATATTTATGGCTAGACTAGGTATACCAGACATACCATTCATATATATATACATATCATATATACATACATACCATACATATATACATACCATATATACATACATACCATATATACATACATACCATATATACATACATACCATACATACTTAACTATATGATTAACAATACCTCACTTATTTGCCTTGTCTCTGAGCAATATTCTACACTTTGAGTAAACGTGGGAGTAATAGTGGAAGTTTCATTTGAGAAGATGAATACCAGTACATTTCATGTCCTGCACAGCCCAAAGGTTGATTGGGACATAATGCTGTGAGGCATTAAGTATACCTTTTGTAATAATTTACAAAATAAGAGTAAATAAATAAACTAGCATAAGGCCAGTGATACCAATTATGTAGACCGCCGTCATACCCAACCAACAACCTCATACCCTCAATACCCAACAATACCTTCTTGCTCTATTTACAAACACTGTGTACAATTGCCTCTACAAGATTTCAGATATTTCAATCTAATTTTATCTAGTTTACAGAACTTACCGGGCTCTCTTTAAACAATATTTTGGCCTTATCAATCTTCTCGAAGCCACCGACATAGCGCCACAGGTGCAGGGCCTGATCCATGTCTCCCACTGATACAGTCCATGATGCCACCAATTCACAACCCAGCTCTGACTTCTGGGAGTGGACAAACTCTACTGACTGTTTACTGAAAGTTTGAAAAGAATCATTAAAGATAACATAAAAAAATCTTCAAAATTGTCTTCTGTTATTTTAACATTATTGACTTAAGAATCGAACATTCAATAGAATAGTAATCTCATAATGAACTTATTGTATAGGGGAAAACTGTTTTTATACCACATCTGAAATAATCAGTCACATGAGACAGGTAAGGCAGAAGGGATGAATAAATTGAAAAACTGTTTCGACAGAAAGAAGGCAGCATAAGGATGCATCAGTGAAAGGTGCTGGCTTAATACATAAATAATAATAATAAACTTCTTAAAACCCTCAGTTCAAGAACCCCTGTATTTGTTTGCTGTTTATTATTTTCTTTAACCATATACCTACATCAGGCCTAAATCTAACATTAAAATCAATTCATTAATTTACCCAAAAAGTAATGTCTCATGAAGTATTTATATAAATATACATATAATGAACCAATTTATGGTAGGTAAGTTACAGAATTTTATCACTGGTCTACTTGAGCAGTTTGGTAGATAATGTGATTGTAAACAATTTCTTACGTTATCGGCGCCGCTGATCTAACAATATGCTCCGTGCTATTTACAGATTGTTACATAATAACTAATGCTTTACGATTACCGGCTATTGGTGACCCGTATTTATATAAAGATTTTTGAGTATACATACTAGTTTTTAAGGTATTTATCCACAGAATCGGGTCGTATGTTGTGTGTATGAAGTGCATATACAATTTCCTTGTCACTGAGCATACGACTGTGAGACTCTTTCGTTGGCTCAATCCTTCGTACCAACAACTTCGAAAACCATCCATCGTCAGGTGCGTTATTCAAACATGCGCTTGTGCTGATCACCCTACAAAAAAAAAATCCTATTTACAGACGTTCCAAATTTAAACCGGGGCACTGTACATATCGAAAAATAACATTGAAATTGCGATAGATACCTAGTACTCTTTGGGATTGCTGAACTTAAATTCAGCAATTTATTTAGGCAATTCATGTTCACTGATACAATAAAACACGTTATAAATTAATACACTACAAATAAACAGGGCGACTTGGACACTTGTTATCAATAGGTAATTGACAAAATCACTTGAAGGTTATCTGCCTGAAAATAGATTGACAGCAGATGAAAGCAGCGACATCTATTGAGATTGACCTTTATCATGAATATGAAAACAAAACGTCATTATAGAGAATACCTGAAACGGAACGCATTATAATTAGAAATATAATTGCTACAGCAGTAAAACATTGTTGTAATATTCAATTCTATTAACTTATTGAAATAAGTCTAATTTAATTCTGTTTATTGAATATGTTTACAGTTTAAATACCTATTTATTAATAATTTTAATACTATTCTTAATAATTTTAAATATTTACTTATTGTAGGTACTGTATAAAGGAATTCATAATTGGCAAACAAATTGACATTGCAATTGTCAGTTTCGAATCTACAGATAAACCTTTTTCTAAATTTGATAAAAAAGGAATAAAAGCGTTTTTTCTTACAAAGATTTGTATCAACAGAGCCGCGTCATGGGTGAGTAGTTATATTGAAAATCGAGAGTTTTTACTGCAGCCAGAGTTGTGTTTAATGGTGGGCGGTGTTGAGTGTTGACGATTTTGTTGTGAGAATCTGTGAGATTTTAATTATGCCGTTTTGTGCAGCGTCCAGTGAGGTGACAAAGCTTCAGCAGCACCTGGCGCTGCTGAAGGAGGAATACAGCAAGTTGCAGAGCCACTGCGCTGAAGTGGAGCGAAAGTATACATTAGCTGCGGCATCCGCTGGAGATCTCAGTGAAACCAGTTTTGTAGCCCGATTGCTAATGACCGTAGCCACATTGTACGGCAGAGACACTTACTCGGACATCAAAATTAAACTGCACGGCAAAACCATGCCCGGTCACAAGTTTGTGCTAAATGCTCGTTCAGATGATTGGAATGAAGATGCTTTGAAGAACCTTGAAGAATTAGGTAATTTCACTTTTCTTGTTTATAAATAAATTAAATAATGTATTAGAAATATGGTCTTTGTGTAGGCATTAAGTGTCTAAATTATCAGAGTAGGTATTTAAATCATTGGACATTATCAGACCATGTCATGTATGATGTGAGTTAAATTTTAATTCTAAATAAGTATAGAAATTAATCTATCGGATAATAAAAGATAAAGTTCCTACTTCAAACAGTCAATAACACTATTTTCACAAAATTATTACATCATTTATCCTACACTTTCTTTTTTACAAAAATATTCATGATATGGGTGTGTAATATTTTATGAAAGATACTGCAAAAATAGATAAATTAGTTACAATCTTAGTTTATTTGATATCAGCCTACATAAAGTTGTGAAATGAACTACCTCAAGAGGTTTTTCTCTTATGCTATGCCATGGAACACTTCGGGAAAGCTGTGACTTACTTGTGAATAGGGACTTGCAAGATCAGCAGTACACCCCCATACTCCCTGGTGTTGCTGTTGTACAGCAGTGGCTTTACCACCATGTGGGTAGCATGCCTGTCTGCCTCCTCTACTATAAAAAAGTCTCCCAGCAGGTTGTAGGCCTGCCATAATAATCCCGAGGAGATTTCAATTGTTCTTAAAAGACTTGTTCTTAATTAGTTCTTAAGACTTGGCAAGTGTTCTTAAAAGACAACTCAGGTTTTTAGAACTGTTTACAATACAGTGATTTATTTTTTCCAATTTTCAGTACAAAAATTGTGTTTAATCATCAAGTCTTTTGAAACGGCATCGGCATCAAGTGTAGTGTCGCACATAGCTATTTCTAACTTTATCATTTTAAGGTATTATAAAACACAAATTAATCAAATAATCATTTATTCTTTATAATATTACTCATTGTCTTTGGATTAGGAAACATTTTGACTACAAAAATCTTACATAAACTTACAAAAATATTTTTATAAACATAAAATCACATAGGTACTAAAAATTTTAAAATTTGCACCTATCTGGTGAAGTCAAATAACAAGTTACATGAACAATGTTCTTCTCAAAATAAATCTCACAATCTCTAAATTTCAGATTTAGTCTTTGTCATGATTAGTTTCCTCGGCATTGTAACATTCACTACAAAGAAATGCAGTGTGGCCCTTGCAAATATTCCTTAGACAAGATTTACACTGTGTCTTGTACTGTCTTCTCTTTTTGGTTGTACACAATTTGCAGCTCCCTCTGCAGATGTTGGAAGATGTGCATACTTCATTACTCAGTTTCTCATCATTTAGCTTCAAGTGATCCCTTATGTTCCTTTTGAGTTTTCTGGGCAAATTAACCATAGTAGCTCTTCTCTGTACGTATTTTTTGGTCAGTTCTATTCCCAATTCATGCAAATATTTGCACCTTTTTCTTCAATAACTACTCTATTTGCCCTCAAGATTATCGTGGCATTTATTTCAGCAATATCCAGTAGACAAAAGAAGAGCGCCAATGGCCATCTATTATTTTTTTCTTGATACCAAATACATTTTTGCTTTTTGTCAATTTCATTAACTCCTCCTTTAGTCCGGTTATAGAAAGTTATAACACTTGGCTTCTGCTTTTCGCCAGTGAGTTCATCAATTTTAGCTGCACTGTGAAGTGATGATACTAAGACAACAGATTGGTTCTTTTTGGGCATGTAGACACAAATGTAGCAACATTTGAAAACCCAAATTGACTTGAATATTCAGGTCTGTCTTTTTCAATAAAACATGGTAGAATTTCTTTTTTGTTTTCACAACAGATATTTTATGATCTTTGGCCAAGTCTTTTACCAAAGAAATACTGATATACCATTTGCCAATGATCAAATTCCATCCTTGGCTAAAAATTGGTGCAATCAATCTTTTTATGTCTCCTGCAGCATTACTGAAACTTTACCAGCATATAGTTCAATATTCAAGACATAAAAAGTTGTTGAATCCATTAGCAGATAATGTTTGATTCCATATTTATCAAGTTTCGATTTCATGTCCTGCCTGAAGGGGCATTTCCCTCCATATCAGACTATCATTTCATTGATGATGACGTTTTCTCCCACACAATACGAAGAGAAACAGTTTTCCATAAATTTATTCAAAACTTCTCTTATTCACGATGTTTTGTCTTGAGCACAGCAATAAGTTCGTGTAGTTGCATCATCAAATCGTAATGAATTTAAAAGAAATGTGGTTCTTTTCGGTAACATTATAGTTGGGAAGATAGTGATACCAGTGCCATCAGTAGCATACAAATCCTCTAAATTTGCATGTGACATTCGCAAGGTTCCAGCAATGTAAAGTAATTCGAAAAGTGTCAGGATCTCGATAGTATCTGTTATTTTGCAGTCACGAGCTCTGTCGTATGATGCAGCCTTTTTTTCTATAAATTTGTTGGTATGTTTTACCACTTTTTCGATAATTTCATGGCATATGAATAAATTCCAGGCTCGTACAAAGATAGTTATCCCTACGGCGTTTCTAGACTATTTTGTAAGAATATTTTGTGGTTGGCGTCTCACTCTGTCGTAATTAGATTTTAGCCACTTTGTCACTTTATCGCGTCGCGTGAAAAATGCAGCTCTAACTGAAAGGCGTACGTCATCTTCGTCTGAGCTGCTTCCTTCATTAACAGATTGAATTCCTTCAATCTCTTCCACATCTAATATCTGAAGCCTCTGAACCTTGGTCACTGAGCGTTGATTCACTTTCTCTATCTTCTTCAGGAAGTATTCACGCTATTTCATCATCACTAATATGTCTGTGAGCCATTGGTCAGAATAAATACACAGACAATAATGCTAATTTGGTTGATACAAACAAGGAAATGCTATTGCAAAGTCGCGCGTAAACTTTTCGACTCCTTGAGCACTAGGCGCGCATAACCGATTCGGCGCACGAGCGCAACTGAAACAAATCTAACTGTACGGCGTGGGGCGTGCGGGAAAGAAATGGAAATACATAGTATATTTGGGTGCATAATGAACCTATCACAGGCTACCTGGGGTGGGAAATACCTAAATACCTATAAATTAATGATGCGAAAGTATGATTTTATGAAGGAATATTCCGCAAGGGCAATTGAATCGACGTTGCGCGACCGCTTGAAGGTTAAGAAGCAGTATGTTGTTCCACCAAATCTAAAAAATAAACATATTGTATTGTAACTTTCCAGGTCTTAAGTATTCATTACTAGTAATTTGTAATAATCAATTTAGTTAGTTACCAAATATGACTTATTATTTACCAAATTACTTATAAATATATATATATACAATATAATTCTTATTGGGCTTCATGTTCTCTTCAAATCAATCAATGTTTAACCTGTTTCATTTAAGACTAAAATTGTTCACTTAATAGATTTAATTCCAGTCAGACAAACATTTGTGTTCAAACAATAATGGTTGTTGAGGATCTGTGTAGTTAATATTTTCTTTTTTTTGTATGTCTTAACTGAAAATGCAAAGGATCTTTGTATGAGCCAGTGAATCACAATAAATAACTATATATCTATTATCTTTAATTGTTTAACCAAATGTGATTTTATAATTTTATTTTATTCACAGATTGGTCCGTACTCCCCGATGATGTTGGTGCTGCACTCCTCAAGTGGCTGTACACAGATGTAGTGGATCTGACGAGAGGGGACACATTTGCACTACAGCTCATGAAGTCAGCTGCAAATTTCAAGTTGCACGGACTTGTTGGCAAATGTGAACAAGCACTCATTGCATCTGTCGGGGTTAGGTAAGACTATAAGAAATAATATAGAAGTTCACTGGATTTAAAACTAGCAGATTTTTCATATTAATAAATATATATTATGCTAAAATATTAAGTATGGTGAAAAAAATCTTTGAAATTGATTGGAAAATGTTTGAAATATTCGGTTTAATTAAGCTGTTCGGTTTTAAACACTACTCGCAATGATTACGTCACAATATATACAATCTTTAAAAGGGAGTATCAGCTGTCCACACGGCCAAAACCAAAAGCTAGTAACCAATATTTTATTCAAACCAAAATCTAAATCAACCAGAATCAAACCAAACTTAAATCTTATAATGCCCGCCCGTAGATGTGCTCTACTTTCATAGTAGAGCTGTCTACGCAAAACTGAAATGTGTCATATTATCTCAATTCATTGCTACTTATCAAGCATCAAACATCGTGAAGTTTACTTTAATTGTGTAAACAATTAAAACCACTCTTCAATTAAATTTGTAAAAATTGAAGAGTGGTTTTCTGTTCAATTATAATAGTTATTACATAATATTGTGATGATTGTTTCAGAACATGTGTCAAGTTCTATTCAGCAGCCGACGAAATAGGTGCATCTGCACTGAAAGAGCATTGTTCTGGACTTATATCTGCA
The DNA here is from genome assembly GCA_914767545.1 of Sesia apiformis. Lineage (NCBI taxonomy): Eukaryota > Metazoa > Arthropoda > Insecta > Lepidoptera > Sesiidae > Sesia > Sesia apiformis. The sequence continues at coordinate 8,556,046 of OU611968.1, forward strand.
CATTGGGATGATCTTACAGGTAAATGAGCAATATATTACATTGGAATGTGAGAACTCATACATACTAAAATAAATTGTTTGTGTCTAAGCCCTTACTATGCTATGGTAAATAGATTAACATAAATCAACTTACTATAACATAACAAATTAAACCTACACCTACAAATCTCCACCTACAAATTAAATGTACAAAAGTAATATCTTATAAAGGTAAAAAAAACAATAAAAGTTTTGTAGAAAGCCTGCAAAGAGATTTCATTATCAACAAACATATTTGCTTTTGTGTTAACATATGTATAATATATGTAATATTTAAATAGATTAATATAGAGCAATTAACGTACTAATATAAATCCTCGTGATTACATTGGAGTATATACAAAAGTTGTCTGTATACATTTGCTGCAATTAATTTAATGTAGAATGAAAATGAGATACACACTACTTGTGATTAAACAATGTATTGTACTCGTTACATGGGTGAATGACAGAATGTGTATGTTTGTGTGCCGCGCGGTGATCGCAGCGGTGCGAGCTCTCTCCCCGCCCTCGCCCCTCAGACGTCGCGGTATGACATTACCGTAATAACCGCAACCAGCCCTATTAATATCCACTCTGAGACATGGGCCTGGGTCGGACATGGGACATTGTGTTGTCCGAGGGGGATTAAAACGCCACCCTGGCCAAACATGTTGGCGAGTCCACTCTTTCAGCTACCACAAGTGCTGAGGAACTACATTGTTTTTTATCCCTTAGTGTCCTTTTACGACACCCACTGAAAGAGATGATGTGATGTTATACTAAAATCGGCCACCCCACACCGCCGTGACATTAAATGTGAGCAATGATTTGCTTTCAGATATATGAAAAGCCTTAGATACTGTATTAAAATAATTATCAAATGGCCAATCAGCTCACAGCACAGCAATTGTCAAAATGACAGCTAACTGGTTCAAGGTGAAGGCTGTTTAGAACGCTTGGCTGGTTGAGCTGAGTAATAATAAAAGATATGGTTTTGTAAAACAATATCTTTTTGTATGTTAATTCCTGACGTCTGGTCTCTAAGATAAGATTTTCCGGCAATCATTTGTATATGGCATATTGGTACGTATTTTTTGGGATTTTTCAAAAAGTTTGACACTACTGAACGAATTTGGTTAATCCATACACTTAACCTAGATATATTATGTATGTGTGTACGTGCGTTCGTGCCTGCGTGCATGCATGTGTAGTTATAATATGGTTTTAAATTGAATTAACATGTTCACGTCATTTTGTAATAGAATTTCACATAATTTTACCTGTTATTGCACCTACCGCACCATCTCTGCATAGCCCAATGGGTGACTGGGAGATAAGATTTAGGAGAGAGTGGATGCTGCATTCCCACAACCGCTGGGCGCACTCGACTGGTCACGTTCCTCCTCTCTCACAGAGGACTACCCTGAAATGTACTGCATTTCCTACTTCAACGTATTTCCCCAATGTACGTACGGTTTTGGTAATGAGCGAGATATGCCGGAACCCATTCCTAATCCTTCCCATATTCCCAATCCAACCCATAATCTGCAACGCTATGCCCGCGGATGGGGGCGTGCCAACACTTGTCATTCTGGACAAGTTGGACTGGTCGGCATGTATCGCGGATGTCTATGGATGAGAGTATCCACTTACCATCAGGTGGACTGTATGCTCGCCTGCCGCCTTTTTTCTATAAAAAACAACGTTAAGTCCGTCTTTAGTCATTGTGCAATAAATAATAAACAAATAGCTAAATATAAAGAATAAATAAATACCCAATTTATTTTTGTGTCAAATTTCATTTCAATCTGTTTAAAATTATGCCTTCCTGAATGTGGTTTTCGGGACCTGCTACCATTAGATCTGGTTACCATTAGTTGAGTTGTAGTGAAATAATATATTTCTTTTAAATGAACATAAAAACAATGGGAAAGGCTTTGACTTTGCATCAATTCTACCAATCACTGAATTCTTTATAACAAATCTTTTATAATCAGTGATTGGTATTTTATCTTACATTCCTAGGTGAGGACTTCGCTCATATGTCGTCTGCTCTTCTCTACCGCATGCTGAAGAGTAAAACTCCTCAGCCGTTACACGGTGCCGTGAGGCTGCTACGTGAAGATGTGGTGTTTCTGTGCCTCGTCGAGAATCACGCTAATGTGAGTACTTTGATTTTTTAAGGCTTATATTTAAACAAGTAGCAAAAAATTGCTAAATGAGCGGCAAATCATTTAAAATTACTAAGAACACGTCGCAAGCAACCCAAGTCGACAGAGTCGCGGCACTCCTATTTTATTATTCTCATCAGAGAATCTAACCCACCGTTAAATTTGCTACCATTGATTTGCTGCCCATTCAAAAAAATAATTTAATTGTTTCTAATTTTTTAATGTCAGCATTCGGAAAGATGCGTCACCTCTTCTCGTCGTGTATACCACAATGTTTAAAGGCGAAAGTCTTCAATCAGTGCGTCCTGTCCGTAATGACATATGGTGCCGAAACGTAGTCTCTGACGGTAGGCCTGGTTCACAAGTCCAAGTCGCTCAGCGAGTGATGGAAAAGACTGCTTGGAGTTTCTTTGCTGGCCAAAATCCGTAACGAAGAAATTCGACGATTGACTTAATTTGCCGACATAGCTCAAAGAATCAGCAAATTAAAGTGGCATTGGGCAGGCCATATGTGCCGCAAGACCGATAACCAATGGGGAAGGTGAGTCCTCGAATGGAGACCACGTACCGGGAGACGTGGCGTGGCACGTGGGGCAGGTGGACTGGCGACTTGAAGAAAGTCGCCGGTAGTGACTAGACGAGAACAGCTGAAGACCGTGTGTGATGGCAGTCCTTGGGAGAAGCCTACATCCAGTAGTGGAGAGACACAGGCCGATGGTATGGTAAAGTCAACTTAATTGCAATGATCATGACAACGTCAAGTCGACATTATGTGAAGACGACTGGACATGCTCTTAAACTTAAATTCTTCTACATTGATTTAAACAACGACGACCATTCCCACTATCTACTGAGCGATATATCATTCTAGGATCTGAATTTTCTTTGTATTTTTAAAAAGTTAAAAGGTTTAACTGTTTATAAAATTGATTTGACTTATCCAACAACTACAGAAGAAAACAAACTCATATTATATTTTGCCATTCTTTTTTAGAAAATTATGGTCATATAGACTTGGGAATATTTGTTAATATTGGTGGGTTCTTGGGAATATATTGGTGAAAAGCTATCACTATCTCTGCTACTCATTTATTATTGTACTACTGAGAGTGATATCATCAAGACAATAGTGCAGGTGATTTCTTAACCCTTTATCTCAATAATTTATTTAAGACATCTTAATATTATGGATTATATTCTTGTAACGCGTCGGTGTTCGCCTCTCGTCGCCGTCCTGCACGAATCATCATCAATTAGCAATGATGAGGCGGAGAGCGAGGCGGCAACCAATATCCACGAACTATAATAATTTATGTTAGGAGATCCACACCGCTGTTACAGCTAACCAAGTTTTATAAAGACTATTTGTCATATGCTTCCCCTTTGTGTATATATTATTGTAAATGGTCTAACTATGGTAAATTCTAAGATCTTCCAGAAAAACCTAAGATTTACCAATTCTTTGTGGTAAAACTCCGAAATGTTCTGCGATCATCGTTAATTTCGAACTTTTACCAGCATTCACTCGGTATATCTTAGGTTTTACCTCAGAGACATGGTAAATGTTGAAAAAATAGTCAAGTCTTGACTCATCCTGAGTCATTGCAATTGCTCCGGCGCTACGGGAGGCGGAGCCCCTTCGCCCTTGCGTAACACAGCACAGAAACCCGTGCGAGCCGTAGCGGCTTAGATGAGACCAGATAGCCGAAGCTGTGGAGGCGAGCCTCCAGCTCCCTTCGCGCCTCCGGCTTATAAAAACACTAGAGGTAGGGCAAACAAGTACCACGTGGATTCGTCGGGGTTGACAAGGTTGACATTCGGGGTCCAAAACCAACATTTACTAACTGTCTTTAGTAAAACTAGCATGTACCAAATTCTAATGGTAAAAGCCCGGAAAATCATCTCACTTTATAAAAATCCTTACATTTACCAACTCCTGTTGGTAAATCAGAAGATTTTCAAGTAAAACCTAGAATTTACCCAATATACGTGTTTTTACAGTAACATATACAAAACCACTCGTCTATAACGACTTCTATAAATTCACTTCTATGGCCACTTATATTAAATTCTATGAAATTTTGTGAATTTAACAATTCTTTAGATTTGATTAGAACCGAGTAATCTCTCTGAGAAGAGCTTATTTTAAATGTTACATATTCTGATTAAACGCATATTGCACATAAGCATTCATAGGTATTATTAAAACTGAACACGAGTCAACCGTAGTATGTGGTAAAATAAAAGTATAATGTTTAAATACGAATGCACTTTGAGTGGCACTTTTATTTTGAGCACATAAATGCGAGTCAAGGTTACAACATTCCATTGTGATGCCATTAAGGTTACTCACACTCTCAACTCAGTTGTTTGACACTAATTTAAGACGTATGGCATTAATCTTGAATGAAACAATCGTTTGAGCCTAAGCTCAAACCTACCTCTAAGCTGTCTACCAAGAACCGAGAATAGAAACCTCTAAGCCCTAAGGCTTAGGGGTATCTATTCTCGATTGTCATCCGTGCGGTCGTGAGTTCATACCTGGCCCGTGCTATTGACTTTCTACATACGTATGGATTTTTAAATTATCAAAAGGCTGGTGGTGAAGGGGAACCACCTCATGTTCGATAATTAAAAGCAAATTTTAGTCACATGTATTATTATATTTATGTTTAGTGTATTATTATATTGTATTATTTATTGTATGTATTATTATACTGTATTATTTAGTGTATTATATTAATGTATTTATATATATTAGTCACATGTTATATTTATACACATGTATTGTCCAATCCATATCTAATCCGCCTTATTATTCGGGCTGTGGGCTCTTGGGCGAAATACCCTCCTAATTACTAGGAGGAATCATATGTCCTGCAGTGGGGCGTTATATGCTGATATCGAAATACATCGTTAGATTATATTATTTTTGTAAGACATCTCTTTATATAAAGCATATATGGGCAACGTCCGGCCCGCGGGCCGGATACGGCCCGTTACAGCTTTTTATCCGGCCCGTCGAACATTCGAACCATTTAAGTCAAATTTCACTGAGAATTAGATCCTTTTACTTACTCCGCCCAAAGCGATTACATCAAGTGCAAAATAATAGGCAAGTACGCAACCAAAGCACTTGAATGGATTTCTTGGAATTTCATCGTAGCGATAAAGACGTAGGTATAGATGCCAGGCGCGCAGGATGAAAAAGAAACTGAGGGAGGCTGTGCGCGTGGGGTTGTGCCGGCCGGCCGGACATGAATGAACTTTAGGTCATTATTGTTTTTCAAGTGATTGCACTGCTCGTCACGTTGCATTGCGATAGTTTTTAGTTTTGTGACTCTTAGTTCAGAAGGCTCCTGGAAGAATATTTGGTGTTAAAAAACGAAAAGTCGACTCAGAATGTCGCCAATTTTAAGAAAAATGGACTGATGAATACTTTTTCATAATGTACAGCGGTAAGCCAATCTGCTTGTTGTGCACTGAATCTATATCAGTTTTAAAAGAATACAATATGAAACGGCATTATTCCAGTAAACATATTGCTCAGCATAAACTCGCGGGTCAGTTACGAAAAGAAAAAAATCAAAAGTTAATCACTGGTTTGAACAAACAGCAACAAATGTTTCATAAACAAAGGACACAACTGGACAGTGTTGTGAAAGCTAGCTTCATAGCCAGTTCAAAAATAGTAAAGACATCGAAGCCATTTGCTGAAGGAGAATTTGTCAAAGAGTGCCTCTTAGAAATTGCAGATATTCTATGTCCGGAGAAGAAAAAAGAGTTCGAAAAAATAAGTTTGTCAAGACGTACTGTTGTTCGACGTATTGATATGATGGCTGAAGATATCAAGAAAAGGTTGATTGATCGTGTGACAGAATTTTAAGCGTTTTCGATTGCTTTGGACGAGAGCATTGACTTGTCTGATACAGGCCAATTAGCTATTTTCCTACGAGGTGTAGATAAAGATTTTAATGTAACTGAAGAATTGCTGGCGCTACAACCGCTAAAAAGGACTACTACTGGACATTTTTGATGAAGTTCGAGCTGCTATCGATCAGTATGGTTTGCAGTGGTGTCGATTGGTTGGGGTTTGCACTGTTTGCGGCATTTCGAAACAAAAAGCAACTGAGCTGAACGTGGAAAAAGAAGATTTCATAATCCTCCATTGCATTATCCACCAACAAAACTTATGTTCCAAGTCCATCAGATTGCAAAATGTTATGAATGTGGTTGTAAAGAGCATCAATTTTATACGATCCCGTGCGCTTATCCATCGCCAGTTCTAAGCATTTTTGGATGACCTCTTTTCAGAACACGATGATGTGACTTACTATTAAGTAAGGTGCCTAAGCAAAGGCAAAATGTTAAAAAGATTTTACGACCTCACTGAACAAGAAATAGCCGATTTTATGGAAATCAAAGAAAAACCACTGCCTGAAGTCAGTGATCCAAAATGGGTGTGTGGCTTGGCATTTCTGGTGGACGTCATGGGACATTTAAACGATTTAAATTTGAAACTACAAAAACAAGATTAGGTGATGAACGAATTGGTCAGCCATTTAAAAGCGTTCCAGAACAAAATTTGTTTGTGGGAAACACGAATGCGATCTGGAAACTGTTACCATTTTTAAACTCTATCCCGTCATGAAAATATTGCTCATGCTCAATGTGCTGAAGAACTGATATTACTGTCGGAGCAATTTTCAAATAGATTTGCCGACTTTAAGAACATGGATAGCGCTTTAACCTATTTGCTACTCCGACAAAATGTGACGTAGTAAAGGCCCCAGCACACCTGCGAATGGAGCTGATTGAGCTACAAGAAGACATACTATTGAAGTAGAAATTTGAAGATGTCGCGCTGAGTGACTTTTACAGGGCATACCTTGTTGAGGAAAGGTATCCACATCTGAGAGCATTTGCAAGAAAACTGATTTGCGCATTTGGAAGCACATATACTTAAATATGAACAATTTTTTTCAGTGATGAAAACCAATAAATTGAAGTGTCGAACTAGGCTTACTGATGAAAATTTGCAAAATACTTTGCGCCTGTGTATTAGTGGGATTGATCCCGACATTAATAATCTTTGTTGCTCAAGTTCAAGTACAAGCTTCCCATTAATGTTAATAATAATAAATAAATAAATACACTATTAAGATCACATTGTAACTTTGGCTTACTACAGTACCTTGCCATATTATTAGACCCAGGCAAAAAAAATCCTTTCTTATGTGTGATTAGTTATATAGTATAAAATACAATGGATTTAATATTTTTTTTTTTATTTAAAAAATATAACTGGATACTAATTAAATTAAAATAACACAGTTTTAAGTCGATATTTTAATTATTTTTAGTATAAGGCGAAATCAAAGAAAAATGTTGCTTAAATCTAATATTTTGTGTGGCCACCTTTGGCTGCAATGAGTGCTTTTATTCGGCGAGGCATACTCTCTATGCACGATTGGATGGTTGTTTGTAAGTGGGGATTATGATTCCACTCATAAATTATTTTTTCTATTAACTCTGTCTTAGTGGTAATAGAAGTTTTTGAGATTTCTCGCTTCAGCAACTCCCAAGCACTCTCGATGGGATTCATATCAGGAGACTTGCCTGGCCAATCCAAAACTTTGATATTTTTTGTATTAAGATAGGCTATGATACTTTTGGCTTTATGGCAAGGAGCCCCATTATGCATAAATATCGGCTCTTCCTCATCAGAAAACCACTCCTGTAACTGGGGTACCAATCTAGTCTTTAGTACTTTTTTATATTGATCTTGACGCATAGTTTTCTCCACGATGTAAAGGCGGCCTGTTCCCTTTCCAGATATGACAGACCAAACCATGATTGAAGGTGGATGTTTAATTGTAGGCACAATACATTCAGGTTTGTATTGTTCGCCTGGTTTTCGGCGGACAAACTGTGATTTTTCCATCAAAACTTGGAAAACAGACTCATCAGAAAAGCAAACCTGTAACACATCAAAATAAAAAAGTTTAGATTAATATAAATGTGACTAATAATTAATATAATTTATGTCAAAAGCTATATTACCTTTTGCCAATCTGCAACAGAAAATTGTTTATGTTTATGAGCCCATTGAAGTCGCTTCTTCATCATGGCTGGTGTCAACTTGGGCTTTCGTGCAAGTTTTCGAGCGATTAGCCCTATTTCAGCCAATCGGCGGTGCACAGTTCGTTGGGAAACACGTATTCCCGCATCTGTTATATGTTTAGTAAGCAACTGAACTGGTAATTTTCTGCTTTGCATGCAAATATCGCGGTTCTTCCTATCAGTTCTAGGGGTTGTTATTCGGTGTTTGCCACAAGTACCCTTTCTTTTTGGGGACAAAGATATTCCGGAATCAACTTTTTTCTTCATATTCTTTACAGAACTTCTTGAGACACCTACTACTTTTGCTATATCGTATTGTGATAAGTTGGATGCTTTCAATAAGCCAGATATTTGACCAACTTCCTTTGGTGACAGGTCGCAGCCTTTCCCCATCTAAAACATTTCAAAATTTAAATAAAATACTGTTTATTTTATTAAAATGGACAATAAAATACATATTCAACTAAATTAACATCAAAAACATTCACTTACCACTGTAAATGATAAAATAAACACTTTTAAAAGACAAAAAACTTTGATAACTTTTTAGGTTATTTGGCAGTCGTTACACTAACGACCACATAACGGCTTATGCTTATGACTTTAAGTAATGTTGCTACGGTTAAAATATCTCAAAAATGTTGCCATAAAAAGCAAATGGCAAAAAATAAACTTCAAGGGCCAAGTATTAAATTCAATTCTACATTGTTTATGAAATACAACTTTTTTTTGCTTGGGTCTAATAATTTGGCAAGGTACTGTAAATAAACGCATAAAATAAGATAAACGTTTTTTTTGTATACACAACTATTACCTACGGCCCGCGATATCATGAACGTCTGACAGTTTAGCTCGCGATTTCCCAAAGGTTGCCCATGCCTGATATAAAGAATAGAATCCGTCTCTCTTCGTATCGCTTTGTTCGCACTACTTTGACTCTACTGGACCCAATTGGAAGGTTTTAGGGAACTTTTATCAAAATCATTTAATAATTCTGAAAATAACGGACATGGGTCACAAGGTACAATCTACCTAGAACGTATTATGAATTTATCTAGATAAACCTAAGTAGACAGATATTAAATGAGTTCATTTGAAAAGCGGAATCTAATTCGGCTAAACCGCGGATAAGTCGTAGGTTTTATAAAATGTAATCTGTCGAATAATATGACAATCAATCTTATGACGTTTGCAATGCATTACTCAATATTCATTGAAAATTATGACTAAGCAGTTTTTGAAAACGCGGCTTTCCGATATTACTAACTGAAAGGTCATAATTTTACTCGATGAGAAAATAATTTGATACATTGACAAACATGTTTCAAACAAATGCAAGTAATATAAAGCATAGCGTGTTCGTTTGTTCGGGCTAATGTTTAAAGTTATGGATCCAATGTTGCTGCAATGTAAGTATTTATTCTTATTAATATGTATATTGTTTGTCAACATAGTTCATACAAATACAATATAAGTATTCAGTTTTGAAAGTACAGCAAGCAGATTTTGTAAGGAAAAGTATTTTTAATTAATCAGTTTGTCCAGAAAAAAAAATTAACATTTTTCCGGGAAAGGTAGTAGATGTCCTTCTTGCTTGTTTGACTTAAATTAAATTTATGCTCCTTTGTTATTATAATAGCTCTAAATGTTATCCGTTCATTATGATTGTTTTATGTCTGACTAGCGACCCGCCCTCGCTTCGCTTCGGTTTGAGTTTTTTTTTATAATTTATAATATATAGCCTAAGTCCATCTGGAATAATGTACCCTTCAAATGATTACCCTCCACATACACACAAACTCACAAAATTCGCATTCTCTCTTTATTATATTACTATAGATTTATTCTAACTCACACGTGCATCGTCAGTATGAAGACTTCTTTTATGGAACGAAGGTGGCGGCCGAGCAGACAGTTCACATGGTGGTGAGTGTATACTGTCACCCATGGACATCCGCGATATAAGTCCAAATTAGACCAGAATGACAATTATTGGCACGCTCCTGGATTGGCAAAAAAGATTATAGATTTATGAGTAAATGTGCAAAAAAGTTGGGTAGGATTGGAAACAAATAGGAAGTATAACAGGAGGAGTCTTAATCATCCCATTGTTCCCACTTCTCATTTCTCTTTGGAGGGATGGGGTGGAATGAGAAGTAAAGGGTATAGCGGGATAAGGAGTTTCCTTCCTTTGTGCTCTTTAATCGAAGGGACAATAGGGAACCGAATACGATAAGGAGATATCTTCATAGAATTTTTATGACAGGGTCCAGATGCAAGTAAATATAGCATTATAAAATGCATTATAAATAGCATTATAAAATAAATAGTTATGTGTTCAATAGATAGGAATAATTTAATTGGATTGTAAACATTTGTAACTATAAATAGTTTATACATTTGATAGCATACAACATTGACAGCGGTTTAATCCTTATAACGTAGTTTCTACGTTCAGTAGAAATGAATATACGAGTAGAACAAACGTAATTTGCCTTTTACTTTTATACAAATTAAAATAATTCTTAATACATATATAATATATGACATATATTTTTACATACACAATTAGACAGAACCTAAAAAAAGACAATTATTGTAATCTTATTAAAATATTATCTTAACATTTAAATACTTTATATGCAATCAGCCCTGGCAGTATCCACCGCTGGACGTGGACCTCCTCATGTACATTGTCTTGTGCGTAGGGGATTTATGACCTTAGAAAGCCACGCTGCCCAAACGAGTTGGTAAATCCACTGTTTCAGAGGTGGTGTAATTCCTCAGCGCTTGTGGTAGCGACTTTGTTATCTTAGTGGCCACTAAGTCTTACGACACCCGCGGGAAGAAATGGGATGGTTCTATTCTATAGTCGGACTACACCACACTGTACAATATTGTATAATAACATTATAAATAATAAACCCTTTATCTATGAACATTGTTCTCAATGTAATCATTTCTTAAATTGTCTTGTTCTTCTCTAGCAATTATTTTTTATTAATCATTAAATATTTATATTTTATGAGTAAGGGTTATTATGGGTTGTATTAGTAAAAATAGTAAGCGGTATTTATGAGTCATGATATGAGCTCTTACTCATTAAATACTCAGTATATCAATATACCTAATCATATTATTTAGTATTCAAATAATTATGTAGAGTTATAAATTATAAATGAACAATAATAGATCTCCTTTTATTTCCTGTCTAATCTTCCCATTTTAAATGTAATTTTATCTAACTCTTATACTTACATAGCCTATCTATAACAAATTTTACATACATATATATTCATAGAATTTAATAATACCATACAAATATAAAGACTTATAGTACTCTGACTAGTAAGACACAAGTAAAGCACAAGTCTCAGTTGTCTTTGGAACTCTCATCTTCATTGTAAGTATCAATTATTTTTATCCTTTTACTTCTAGTCATTGGCAGTAGGAGTATATTAAATCAGTATCACATGAATCGTAAGTACATTTAAGGCTAATCTATGTAAAGCAAGCCATTATGATCAATACGTAACGTGTTGAATGGCCCGTAACGCAGCTATAATGCTGTACCATCGATTTGAGGATATATTCCCATATCGACGGGCTGTACCTATTAACTAATGCCGTTAACCGTTATTAGCAAGGGTACGACGTATTGAAGAGTATCTTTACAAACACCACAACAGTCTTAAGACCAGCCCTGTCATAAAGGCAGAGACAACTGGAATCAATACGCCTTTGAAAACATTGACCGTTCACACTTGCAACACACAGTTTATATTTATCATTAACACATTTTCAATAATATGACTATCACAGCTAACATTCCTAAGCTACTTATACTCATATTTTTTGCACTATTACAATAATCGCCGCGACAGTAACAGTGCGTAGTTTTAGTAGCTTTGTCCGCATTGTTGGGATCTTCCGTACAGCCCTCCCCGTACGCCTCGTGTATTGTTTGCAACTGTATCCATTTGCCGTTTACTTTCTTCTGTTCACCAGGCCAGGTTTGGTAGGCGCAACCTCGTTGGATACCCGTTATCGTCTCTGCAAATAAATATTTGAACAAATATATTAGTGCCTGGGAATACTTTGTGGAAATAAACGTGTATTGCATATTCGCGATAACATACCATGTGTTTACATCTATCTACCTTTTACACATTTAGTCATTTATAGACTATAACAAGGGGCGTCTCAAGTATTCAATTGACCTAATTTCCCTTATAAGTTGTATTTATGAGCGAGTGGATTACGCAATTTAGTATGTGTCCATACCACATAAGTATCCAGAATCAATATATGGCAACTTGAAACCCGTATAAGGTGCAGAAATGCCGACTACTCTTTAGCAATCACCACACTTGCTTAAAGGGTTCTGCTATCAGTATGTTCATAGAATATTCCGAATACATTGCATGCATTTTTTTTATTATTATTATAAACACATATACAACATTACTTATAAATCACTCTGGATCCATAAACCAGCACTGGTTTGTACGGATCCTGCACATTCCCCCTACAAGTTTACAAATAGCAGCATAGATGTCTGTCACACAACATCGCAATTCCAATACAGCCAATAAAAATACGTAATTGAATAAAGCGGGCATTCGAACTAAAGCGCGTACTGCCACGTGCCGCCGTCTTACGCCAATAATTTTAAATAGATTCTTTCTAATACATATATTTATCTATTTTGTGTGATAAGAGTGTTTATGGTATAGGTGACACGTGGAAATGTCCAGCATGCTGATATTTTCGCTTAACCAACACAAAACATTCGCACCAAAAGAATACAGCTAAGATTTTATTTTAAACAGAATTACACATGAGACTCCTTACAAGAACGGTTCAGAGAGTAATTTATGCCCAGATTTGGTGTATGAAATTATAACTTAAGAATATCTTATTCATATTTCATACACTATATTCATATGTATATAATATTTATTTTTATGAATTTACGTCTACGATTTATGATAACTAGCGACCCGCCCTCGCTTCGCTTCGGTTTATAAGTTTTTTTTTTTCAAAATTTCAAAAATAGTCGTATGTCCATGTGGAATAATGTACCTTTCAAATGGTGAAAGAATTTTTCAAGTGATGCTTTTCAATTTTGCAGTGGTTCCGGAGATTACCCTCCACATACACACAAACTCACAAAATTCGCACTCTCTCTTTATTATAATAAATTAAGTATAGATTGTGGAAGTATATTAAGAAGATATTAATTAGGTTGTGAGATATAGGTCATTCCTAGCCTTAGGAGTCACGAGCTTCATATATTAACTCTAAACAAAACCATTCTTTCAATAAACATTGAATTCCTATTAACAATGCTTTGTTATTCCATTATAGGTAAGTGAATGTGTTAAGTATCATAAGTAAATGTAGAACTTGTTGATCAGGCGTTCAGGACGAGCGGTCAATAGCACTGTATTTCGTAGCCAGACTTCGTAAAGAAGTATTAATAACTGTAATTTATTTTGACACAACTTTAGAGCCCTGCAGTGTAGATGCTTTAATATTATTTTTAATAGAGGTTTGCTTGTGCCCATGAAAGTGCTCACAAGTAGCTTCATTGCGACATAAAAAGTCTATTGCGGTCCTCTAAATTTCATCTCACCCTTAACATTTACTTGTTCTATTAACCGTATGACGATCCCGGGTGAAAGGGCTTTAATCAAATCTTGGATCAACAGCTAACCTCCCATAAAGGAGCATCTTTTATATGCTAAAGGTGGATAGTCACAAAGTATATGAAGTGAAATTCCTGCTTCTCCATGACAAGTATTTGAAGTTGCTGTTTCTGAAAGTCCCATTCTGTGGAGATGCTTCCTCAAAGTGCAAAAGCATGTTCTACATTCCCGCTTTTCGTACTGCAATTCACCAGTAGTAAAAGTAACAGTTAACAATATGATAACTACGTATTTTCAGACACGGCGACAAAAATAGCAGTCACGTAAATAAAGATTCTAGTTTACATAGTAATTAAGCCGTGAATGACCCGTTTTCTAAACGGTAAGAGTACTTAACGCTTGAAGCGTGTTAATTAGACACTAATGGCTTTCGTGTCTCGTAGAACTTGCCTCTTTAATGGCCGCTACTACACTTGCAGAAACTTTATTCCCGTTGAGTCTATCATTAAGGACACAAAGATCTTGTCAACCGGGAATCATTATTATTCCCGTCTCAATAGGAAAGCTATTGAAATCTACAAGCATCCCAACAATTTTAACAAAAAAGAAGAGAATCTAAGACTCCGTAATATCTGGTATCCAGCACTCCGAAGACATCAAGCTCACGGGGAGGAGAGACGAGAGGGGGGGACAAAAACAGACTCGGTACACACACAATCACAACTACCCTCGCCCACTATACCGGTGCGCCACAGTCGTCGAGTCAGTTGCGCTCGAGAAGCCGAAGAGATAACATCTCTCCGAAAGTGAACGCAGTCGCCACTGAAGATGTCAACCGCAGTTGTTGACGAAACGTTTGGAAGAAAGAAAAGAGATTCCAGAAGACCTCGGCCAAGTAGCCCGGAAGATTCAATTAATATGGACACCGGCCGAGAAAGCCTACACTCCACTATAAAATCTTATGCTTCCGGGCAGGATTTCTTCGGATTCCCTCCTTCACCACTCTAATCGTCTGTTAAGTACGAATAATGCATGGACGGTCAGACCTTTTTCTGTCACAAATAGAGGACGTTTCTATATACCTACCACTAGCCCGATACACAAACAATCTGCTAATACCGAGCGGATGGAGAGATTTAAGAATTGCATTTGGCTCCATGCCTACTTTGTGTAAGGCAAATGTGTAATGTGTAACAGCAATACGGTTTTCTTTATCACTCTACTCCATTTTAATATTAGTTAAATATTTAATAATGAGTGGCGTCAAAATGAGAAACAACGTTTATTTTCACGTGAATATGACATACCTATTCCAAATTCAAATGTAATTTATCTATTTTTCTTCATTGTAACGATATTTAAGGCCAGACTAAGTATAAACGTACTATCAATGAACAAAGAACTAAAGCGGCCTATCTAACGCGTGAGTGTCAGATGACAACTTTTTATAGCCAGAAATCATGGACAAAAGAATAGAATGTTTATGGTAGCGATATAGATACAATACCAGCGCAGGTACTTTTATCCTTACCTCCATTAACCTGAAATGTAGTCACCCTCTTAAAGCACATGCTGGAATGTTGACAGTCCGCGTAGAATTTTTCACTGCCGTCGAAATGCTGACAAAGCAACACTCCTTGATCGTACTCGTCCTTTGGTTCACATTTATAACATCGGATACTTGAGGACACTGAAAGTGAAAATATCCTAATTCAATATCGTTATTTTCAATTACACACGGAAAAGACACAGTATATTCACTGTATTCTTAAAAACGTCAGTAATATTTTTTCTTATTTTTTTATATTTATACTCTAACACTTTAATGATTGGATGAATAGAGCGGAAGGTAGTGTATAGTGGGGACACTACAACGCCAACTACACGAGCGAGTCTCTCGCAACGACAGCGGATCGCCGTAAGAGAATCGCCGCGGAATCGCTGCGAGAGACTCACGAAATCGCCGAAGAGAGGCTAATCTACACATGACGATATCGCCGTGTGTACATTAGCTCATATAGTTACTATTGAAATTAATGACGCGGCGACATTATCGCCGCGAGAGACTCGCTCGTGTAGTTGGCGTCTCAGGGAAGGCCTATATCCAGCGGCGGAAGAAATAGGTAGCCTATTCTAAATAACAAAAAGTGGTAACCACTTTTTTGTTATTTACACCAAAATCAACCACATATCAACCACTAATTAAATTATGAATACACCTATGTATGGAAAAAGAATATCTTCATCGGTTATAAAATGTTTTATGTTGGTTTATAGATATAACAATTACAGTGGAATTTTTCCTCTTGAAATTCCAATACGAGTGGGAATTTGTCATCCAATGACAAATTCATATTAGCATCATCCTATTCTATAAATCCTATTTGAATTCTTCATTAGGTATTAAGTGAAATAAAAAATGCTTGTTTTAACACAGCTGTATAAACATGCTCTCAAATTTACACGTTTACGTTAACTAAAATTATGATTGTTGCAAATGTTATAATATGATGTTTTACAGACCAGAGTTGTAAGCCGATATAATTAGATATAGATACGTGTCCTATACACTTATATGACACGCCCGCTCATCTGTCATATTAAAAAAAATAACTTGTCCGCACCGTTTCTGCCAAGCCCAATGATTTATCTAGATATAATCCTTCAAACCAATAAGAATTATTAACACTTCAAACTATTCACGTGGGCCTTGTTTGCCCGGCCGTCTCCTTTTTTTCATATATAAAAAAGACTGTCTAACGTCAATTTGTGCAGTAACGAGATAATAGAATTTCAACCCTTCTTATAACTTAGTAAGGTCGTATTGTATTCTAACTCAATATCTCAATGAGTATAACGTCAAGGATAACAGTACATTCCAAAACTGAATAATGGAACACCGCTTGCTATGCTATCAACAATAAATATATCGACCCATATAAAAAAACCATAAAATAATACATGCTTAGCATCATATATGAAACCTGTGTTCTTATGAATGAAGTAACGGCCTTAGACATAAATAGCAAGACGGTATTGTTCCATTGTATTCGGTAAGTTAATCCAAATTAGTTGCCAAAATTGTCCGCCTAAGATTCTTTATCCTATTAAAGAAACATATAATGTAATTTTAAGCAATTAAGCGAACAATATTCTTCGTCTAGACGTTATTGCCATTTATTTTGTCGCCGGTCGTCTGCCAGTGTTTTAGTCTGCTTCATTTTATACAATATTTGCACCCTCCTAATAATGAATATCTTTTGCGAAAACTAATAACTTATGTTTTAAGACTAAATTTCAACCCTTTTTTTTTACATAGAAAATGAAAATATTAAGTAGTCTGATAAGTTCACGGCCCTTTTATAATGAAAATAATAGAGGCTTTTTGTATTAGATGAATATTTATTGAACAGAATATTTCCTGAGCAAAAAACTGCCATACACACAACATGACTGTTCGGAGTGAGGCCTGACTTTGGGACTATATTATGTGATGGCTAACCTCGCTTAGAGCAAGATCGCTATCAAACATTGTTGTCGTAGGTGATCCACTTCTCATCGCCTGTTACATATGGTTAAATATCTTCAGAAATGGATCGATTTCATTTAGTTTTAGCAACATCTCGCATATGGAAATTCTATTCATCAAGTTTCTATCATTTAAATCATGTGGCACCCAAACATCTAGCTTTTTTACAAAATTCAGTATATGCAGGTGATCCAAAACTGTTGAGTGGTGAATGCTAAGCTTTTCCGCAATTTGATGACTGCAATATGTGTCGATATGTTTTAATTTTTTCAATGATAACATCAACATTTACTTTAATAGTACGACTATAACGAGGAACGTCATTCAAATCAAAATTACCAGACCTGAATCGCTTGAACAATTTTTTGCAGTAATTTTAGATAAAGCATCTTCTCCGTAAAACCACAAATGACTTTTCGAGCACTAGAAGTCCTTGTCATACCCTTGTCGGAAAAAAATGTAAAACATATCTAAATTTCTCCTTATTAACTTCCATTTTTGAAATGTTAAAAAATATGAAAAGATAAAACTTTCAACTGGTAATTTTAATTTGCCGTTATTACAAAAAGTCAGCTGTCAAACGGTATATCACTTCCCGCTAGGGATCAGTGTTGCCAGAAATATAACACGCTAAAGTCATACGTTCAAAAAGCCCGCGAACTTTTCCCACTACCTATTATTTGTAAACATTTTTGTTTATTATTGTTTATTATTATTTTTTTTATATTATATTATTATTATATTTACAAAATCTAGGTGGTACAGTAAACAAATACAATTATATTATTATTTTGTCAACTTTAAACAAATTAATAGACCTCTTATACAAATTAAGGGACCTCTGACCCTCAAACTAGGTATAAACCTGTATCTTGACTCCTTAGATTATGTTACTCCTTATTCCTGCATGCCTGTGTAAAATGTAGTATGAGTGTGTGTATGTAAAACTCGCTTCACATCGAGTGAAAACATTCACTCAATCGTACCGCATTAGATAGATATAATGCGGGCAAAGATTTATATAAATTAGGTATCTAATAGTAGCCATTCGATTAACAATTGTTTATGAATGGAGTTGTCGACTTTGCAGTTCGTAGCAGTATATATTAAGTACAGAGTAACAAAGTCAGAGACTTTAATTAGAAAATTTAAGTTTTTTTTTGTAGTTAATATCAAAATCAGATAATGTCTTAGAACAAAAGTTGCTAGTTTTACTGATCGGAATTCAGGTTTAAGAGGGTTTAAGTATTTGTTATTTAAGCCTGTATAAATAATATCCATATACAGGATGTAATCGATCAGTTTTCGAAGTTTGAAACCATAAATACTGCTCATGATTTCATAAAAATCGACATCAAATGTTGCGCGTCTTTTTTTGTAATAATATAATTTTTGTTTTTTTTTCTTAAAAAGCAACAAAGAAATCAAATATTTTTGTAAAAATAAAACAATTCCAATTACAAAACTAAAATTGCATGACAATTTAGAATCTTGAACGGGAACTTATGATTTCAAGCCTTGGGGATATATAAATGACCCTTTTTTTAATGAAATGCCGTTTTTTTTGCAAAAAATACTTAATTATTCTTATAATAGGTTCATATTACAGATATAGTTTAGATAAATGAGACTTCATTTTATTGTCGCAATGTAATCTATCGGTATTCGGATGAACACATGAACATATCGTATAGAACCACACTATCACTGGATCTTTACTTAAATCCCACAACTATTAGAAAAACAATCTTTCTATTAAAAAAATCTCGTCCCTAACATTTCTGGATTTCGGGATTTATTAGAAAAGTTGTCTCGTTTTCCTCACTGCAAAAGGTTCACACTGAAACGGATTTCAGTGTGGTTTGCTGGAATTACCAACTTTGTTAAACACTACCATATATACCCCACTAAACTTATAAAATGAAATCAATATAATTTCATATAGTATAATATTGTAATTATTCATTCAGTAAAAATTGGACATTGAAATATTGAACATTGAATAATTGGATTGAATATTGAATAATTGGATTGAATATTGAACATATTAGACATTGAACATAAAGTGACATTTATTTTTAATTTTAATTATTCATTCAGTAAAAAATGGACTTTGAAATATAAGGACATAAAGTGACAATTATTTTATTGTTATTTATTGATTTTTGACATTTATTTATTTAAGTAATATGTGACGCTTAAAATTGATCGAGTTATACCACCACAGAATACTAATATAACTCGATCAATTTTAAGCGTCGTTTTCTTGGAAGCGTTGCGTCTATGACAATTTAATTTGACATCGGGGGATTATATGGTTCGTTATATGTCAAATCCTACCTATTAGAACGGCCCAATTATAGGCATAATCCCTACCATTGAAACGATTGCTGACCCATAATAAAAACCTAAAAGTTACTTTGTTTAATGAATTATCAACAGACAGATAAGAATTAAGATCATAGGATGTTGTGTGCATATATGCGGACATAGAAACTAGGCGACGAATGAATGAAACTTTATTTACGCGACATTCATATCGGTTGTAATTTAGTATTCCGTAACGTATCAGCTGGAACCGAAGTTGGTGGATTCATGTTTTATTTTTTTCCCATTGGACTTATTGTTTGTTTTATATTGACTATATGTTTTACTCTTTTCATGACGTGTAAATGCAGATGTGAATAAATCACAAATTTATTTATTTATTCAACACTTGCACAAAGTACAAAGGGCGGTCTTAATGCTACATAGCACTGTATTCCAGCCAGGGCCGTCTTAAGTCTATTCTGCGCCGGGGTGCGGGAGTGTATCCTAAGACAGTCAAACATCCTATTGTGTATCCTATGACAGTCAAATATCCTATTGTGTATCCTATGACAGTCAAATATCCTATTGTGTATCCTATGACAGTCAAATATCCTATTGTGTAATTGTTTACTATAGCGTTATATTTTTTCATTACCTTTAAAAGGTGAGCGCCCGGGGTGCACCGCACCCCTTGCACCCCCTGGTAAAGACGGCCCTGATTCCAGCCAAGTTTCACGTTGGCTGGAACACAACAACAGGCTGGACATAATAAAAAAAAGGCTGGACAAATGACATAATAAAAAAAAAATGTAAACTGTTGTCTGTGTTGACTGTAATAACTTTTATGTTTTGTTGTTATTCTTATGAGGTCAAGTGTTCCACGCAAAACAACTGATAATGGTGTTTATTATGCAGTTAACATTGAGTGAGACGAAATTAGGTTGCAACGAAACGTTAAGCTTTGTCGCACATTTTTTTCTATGAAGAGCTCAAAATAGTTGATTTCCATAAGTAAAAGAATTGAAGAGTTTTTGTTCATATGAAACTATATGAAGATAAAATATCGACTGTTGTTTCACTAGTTTTGGCCCGCACATTCGTCTACATAGAAACGCAATATTATCGATTTGTCAATTTGATTATGCTGTTTTATGAAATACTAGCAGTGCTCGTGACTTCCTTCCCGTCAACTTGTGATTCCTGTGGAAACTACACCGTATCTGGATATGAAGTACCCTAAATGTTAATCTGGTACAGAAGCTATAACCACGCCATGCCTAATTTTATTAAAATCCGTCCAGTAGTTTTCGCCTGACAATTCCAAAAATTGTTATTTTGGGCTCTATATCATTCGTACTTTATCACCTTTGTTACAATTTTGTTATATGTATAGATTTTCAAAAGTATCGACTCGATTTGATGGTCTTTTGGTACTTTGGTTCATGGTATTTTTGGTATAAATAAATGCGTTTGATAATAAATATACACTTCACCGCCTTAGATATTATATTTAGTGAAAACGCATAATAATTATGTATATATATTTTTCCATTTGAGAAGGCGACTAAACACTAATGATCTCTTTTATATCAGAGAGTATAAACGGCTATCCGAAGGCGTAATGGAGACCTTAGCGCCTACAATGTGACAATTATTTTAACCACATGTGTTGAAATTCTATTGACAGATCCGTTTCCATAATATAAAAACGAGTTCGATACCCACATACATATTATGTGTAGGTCATTTGTGTATACTAAAATTAAATAAATAAGTACGAGGATTTTGCAAATATAACTATAATTAGAAATTCATCCGAAGCCAGTTTAAATAAACTTTTTCAGTTAGTTTAGAAATGATAAGTGAACAAAATTTGCTCAATTACAAATTTCAATTTTATTCATAGGTCACTTCACACTCGTTATCCTTGACCGTATTATACATACGCTTGTGTAAGATAAAACTTATTGTACAATTATATGACGAAAAGATAATAAATTTAGGAGGTGTTCAAGTATTTACTGTTATTGTTAGAAAAAGTTGTGAAAGCACTTACACTTCCAAGACAGTGAAAACGCCAACAAAAACAAGAGATCCATTTTCATAAACAAAACTCCACTTAAAATTTTTTTACAACACCGCTTATTGAATAAACTTATCCTGATTTTTATTAAGTCACATTTAATTAATAAAAGTAGGCCGCTCCGTCCGTTTCCTCGTGTGCTTTACGAACGATTGGCTCCTCTACGTTTAAGTCATGATTCACAGGACGGAGGCACGGCGGTGAAGCGGAACATGTCCAAATATCAAAGGACCGGGGGTCTTTTAAATTCGCACAACGCTGAATCATCCGATCGATGTTGGCGCCGGCGCGATACTGAGCATCTTTTGGCGGGTCCGAACGTTTGAATAGTATTATTTTTAATTCTGCGAGCGGCCACGTTCTGTTTTTGTTGTTATCAACAGGTAGATGTTGCGATATAAACAGTTTTTATCGAATATTTCAGTATGTAGTTGATAAGAGTGGGCGAATTTGTTATTAAATTCCATCTGTATCTATTATTGAACGTAGGAGTAAATGCTCTGGTTAGCGTGTTAGCATTATTTATTTATTATCTTTGTAATGAGATCGTGTACCTGTTTATTGTATACTTCGGATTTAATAAGTTGTTATATTTGTTTAGAATATTTATCGTGTCAAATCTATTTATAACACACATCACATTCGAGATTAAAGACAAGATGCTTCAGATTATGTAGGTAATTTCGATCAATTATATTGAGGCATTTATCATTAATATTTACCTAATTGTCTGCACTTAATTTAAAGAAATCTATAACTTTTATTTATATTTATACATTATACACTTTACACTTATAAATATTTCTACAATATAATATTGCGTTTTATGACTTGTTTGGTTTTGATACGAAACGTTGCAATTGTGAAATATATACGATATCGTGGCCTGTTACATCCTTTCCCCCTTATGATAAAAAATAGGTCTGACTGGGCATCACCACCATGTGTCACAACATCGTATCATAATAATAAATTATTATCTGATTAACTTAACGAATTCTTTCTTTACTCTTCACTATAATTCCCTTTTTGTCTCAGATAAGGGCAACCCAGAATTTAATTTTCGGGGCAAGGGGGTATATATTTGTTCCTACGTTAACGTTCTACGGCTGTTAATATTTTTTTTTATAATTAATTATGAAATTTAAATCAATGTACTCAATGTAGAATTAATCAATGTACTCACCTGATTAGTGCAATTATGAGCTACTATATCAATTCTCAATGTACAATAATTGTAGTAAATAGCTTAGCACCTGATTGTGATTTACAACATGATGTTAACGACTTAGTCTCTGATTGTATACAATACTATAGGATTGGAGGCTATACCTAAATGTACCTACGTGCTTCAGTAGTCAGTGAGATATGCCAGAGCCCATTCCCATCCCATCCTATACCTTCTCCATTTTTCCCAACCCTTTCTTTAAATTCATTCCTAAATCTCCAATGATAGGCAGCGTATCCGGGGACGTACCCATGTCTGTCATTCTGAATTGATGTTGGCATGCATCGCGAATGTCTGCGAGCGACAGTATGCACTTACCACCAGATGGACTGTATACTCGTCTGCCACTCGTCTCGTTCTTTCAATAAAAAATTAAATATGACCCACTACTGTTTTAAGGTCTCTCCTCTCGTCCTCCATCCACGACTTTCTATCCAATGCGAACTTTGGCCACTCAGCTAAATAAACAGATCGCCCCCACTATCTCTTTCGCAATCTACCTCTTCATCGACGTATGAGCGAATTTTACCCATTTTTCCGTGTCAATTCGGCAGATGTGTCCAGTCCATAAAAGACATAAGTTACGTACTACCAAGTCACGTATGACACTTATCATCATCAATCAAGTGCTTTCCAATGATCTACACTCACCGGCACGGAATCTTGGCCAAGCGCTTATCTCGCG
The DNA here is from genome assembly GCA_914767545.1 of Sesia apiformis. NCBI lineage: Eukaryota > Metazoa > Arthropoda > Insecta > Lepidoptera > Sesiidae > Sesia > Sesia apiformis. The sequence goes on from OU611968.1 coordinate 8,579,847, forward strand.
ATAAATAAAGTTTTTAGTATTTCTAATGAATGTTTGTTATGACGATATCTTGAAAAAATGTTTACCTTTAGTTTAAGAGGGTAATTCATTATGTTTGAGTGTACTGTGACATTTCTTTTAACTTTTAGTGGAATTTGGTAATTTGAGCGACGAAGTTAAAGTCTTAAATTTGGTATTGTGAAAAGTGTACCGTTAGATTACTGCATTTTCGTAATTTTGTAATTTAAGTTCAATATTCAGAGGTACCTTAAAACCAAACAAAATGCCCATAACACCAGCTCAGGTTCCACAAGCCGTAGCATTAATCGACCAGAGCCTGACACAAAGTGAAGTAGCTATCGCGCTTAATGTACCACGATCATCAATGCAGTACGCTTTGAAACGATACCAGGAGACTGGCCACTACATCTGTAGACCAAGCAGTGGAGGCATAAGATGCACATCAGCCCGGGACGATCGATTTATTGCCCTGGAAATTTTGAGAAACCGCCATCTTACCGCTGTTGAGATCCGCCAGCGGCTTCAAATCGCGAGATACGTGAATGTTAGCGAACGTACAGTGAGAAGACGCATGGAGGATGTGTATTTTAAATCAAGGAGACCAGCACGCGGTCCACAGCTTCTCAGAGAGCACCGAGTATCTCGACATCGGTTCGCACGAGACCACGCACACTGGACCCACGAGCAATGGGCTAAAGTTCTGTTTACAGATGAGTGTAGAATCGCTTTACGTGCTCCAGATGGTCGGGAACGAGTCTAGAGAAGAAGAGGAGAACGGTTTTTACCCATTACCACCACACAAACTGTGAATTTTCACGGAGGTTCCATAATGGTTTGAGGAGGAATAAATTCCGACGCTCGTACGGAGTTGGTTATCGTCGATAATCGGCTAACTGCAACTCGATACATCGAAGAGATCCTTCAGGATCATGTTATGCCTTATTTGGGGTTCACTGGACACGACCAATTCCTTTTAATGCACGATAATGCACGCCCACACGTCGCACGTTGTGTGAATGAGTACCTTCAAGAGGTCGGTATTCAGAACTTGCAGTGGCCAGCTCGTAGCCCGGACTTAAATCCAATAAAACACATTTGGGACATGCTCTAAAGAAAGATAAAGTCAAACTTTAACCTACCATAGACACTCAATCAGCTACGAAATGCAGTACTGGACGCTTGGGAAAACATACCGCAAGTTGATGTCAGAAACATCATTCAAAGCATGCCAGATCGAATGCAGGCGGTTATCAGGCCCAGAGGAGGAAACACCCGATACTAAAATGTATAGACGATAAAGAAAATTAGCAAACTCTTCATTTTCTAGCGTTTTAAAATTGAGTGTTTAAAATTCTTTTTTTTGTGTAAAAGTGCGTGGTCTTAAATAAACTTTAAATTTGTATGGTAATCTTTCAAAAAAGTTATAAAAAAATAAAAGCGACACGTATCGAGCCCACCTACACTTAATTTATTGAAGAAAATTTATTTAAATGCAAGCTACAGCAAAAATCACACGTGGCCAACTTTCCGTGCCGGTGAGTGTATTACGTAGCTAACTAAGGCTGGATTTTCGGCACAAGGGTTGGGTTGCCAGTGGCATTAATGGTGGTAAGCCACATGCCACTTATTGGACATGCAAACATCTCTGCCATTTCTATCATAAACATATTCTAATTCAAATGAACTTATTGATTTTATTTAAAACGGAGTGTCGCGTGTCGCGTACTATAACTATTAGAGGCGTGACTGTCTGACCTAGTATTTATTAGAAAAATACTGTTAACTTACGTTTTCTATTCTCTATTATTATTATAATAAGCGTAGGTATATTTTGCTGAAATTTTAAATCTTATTGAATACAAAAACAATTTCATCAAGGAAAATATCTTACAGTTAGAAGTTCGAGATACCACAATGTTATAAATGTTGTGAACTCGCTGCTCATACTTTTTAAAACAGAATAAAGCTACGAAATTTTGCAACTTAATACAGTTTTGATGGAGTGTTTTAGTCGTCCTAGGGGACATATTTACGATTCTAGAACTTTCGTCAAAAGATTTCCAGCTATAGAGTCTCTCCAATAAGTCCAAGTTATAGTTGTACATTTTAAAATGATATTTAAAAAACTGGAATTTGAGAAAGATTTCCAGTAAAATATTTTAATAACAAATTAAAAATTACTTTGGTTGTTAACAACATAACAGGAAGAAAAATTGTTTACAACAGAACATTTTACAAATATTAAACTATCGAACAAGCTATTTGACCATAGTTTGTTAGGCTGTTTAACAAACTGCATAACATACTACTATTGGTTATGAAGATATCTAGAAGAATATTGAAAATAAGAAAACATAATTTTGTTATGCGTACAATTGCTACAAATACAATTGTATTGCGTACATACAATAGTACATTAAATACAGATATATCTACCATATATTTAGTGTACCTCCTACATATCTAAGTGTGCCGCGCCGCGACACTAAATGGAACTGGCTCGATAAGCGCTGTAGATAATCCACAACACCGTAATTCTGCCAGCACCTTTGCGCTCACGGGCCCACGGACAGCCAGAGAAACAATCCACCCTTGATATGAATGAAATGGAAAGTGTATCATTAATAGAGTGACGTGCATTTCATAGAAGCAGAGCTTAGTATTTAGTACTTATCCACACTAAATCTACGCTAACGCGAGCGTACCGCTTATGATTACTGATGTTGTTGCTCCTGACATTTAACTTCGCAGTCGATTTTAAACAATGTTTATGTTGGCACCTGCATACTGCTGTTTACCTAGTTTGAAAACGAATGCACGCCACTGCATTAAGGTATGGTATATAAAATAAATAAATATTGTAAACGGTACTTTATTTTCTTATAAACAATATAGTCATTATGTAATAATTTATTTATATTATCACAACAGCGTTCACTTACATGTTCTTAACATTCAGTCGCAATTTAACAAGCGGTAAAAGCAATATATTAACAGTATACAGCTTGCATATTTGGCACAGTCAGCGTTTATGCGTATACCTTTCTGTACATATCTTTATATATGTATTTACATTTCTAAACATACTCATAACTTATCTACACATGTAGGACACATGGCGTGGCCTGGTCGCGCGGCCATCGTTTAAATCGACTGACAACTTCAAGCCACCGCCTACAGTTTTCGGACCATTCATCGATATGTGAATATACAAGATCACACATCATACGTCCTTATCAAAGAAACCTGGTTGGCAGCTTCTATGGGTGAAGCAGATGAGGAGGATTCATTAAAAAGTCAAATTTGAAACTTAAGCACTATACATAATAAGAATGTTTCATTTTCAAAACACACATTTATTAAAGAATTCGTGAACTACTGAACATAGAACACTATTAGACTCTAACGTGTCTGCCCTAGACATATCTAATAGTACAACATATCTAATAGTCATTCTCAAATCGATGGAACTATTGGTCTCGGTAGTGGTAGTGGGTTGGTGATACCAGCCCACACATCATAAGTAAGACTTGCATTTAATCTGGAAGCAAAATTATACAAAATGAGCAGCAAATCCTGATCAACAAAACAAATATTTTTTAGTAATTAAAGTAAATAGTTTTAAATTACTAAGAATCAAGTCAACTGGCTCGGGAAGTGAGACTTCTGATTCTTTGTTTTAACAGAGAAGCTAAACCTAACCTACTTTTAAATTTGCTACCATCCATTTGATGCTCATTCAGTTTCTTTTTACTGCTCATTTAATTACATTCCCTAATTATCCGAATAGTTCTCTTTTTTGTGCATGTTTAAAAAATATTAGTAAATTAAAAACGTGCATCAAAATCTGTAATTGAATTTTACCTTCACATCGAATTTTTCAAGGCAAAAGCTTTTAACATAAATTTTATTGATTATCGTCCATCTTTCTCGTCCAATTTATCTATCACAATATGTTTAACGACAATACAATACATTTGTAATTTTTATTAATTACAAAGCCAGACAATAAGAATTTTAATTTATTTAAATTACAATATACATTCTTCACATTTCTAGTGCCATAACTAATCAAAGACTTATGTGTAAATATAGTATTTCTTATCAATGGTCACAACCTCTTAAAGCATCTATAACTTTTTAACAACTTTCTGGTCGACTAAATATACAATTTTAAACGGTCATAGACTTAATTCATATCGTGTTTGTAGGGACCTTATACAAACTGGATAGAGATTAGTCTCCAATCGCTCGGACAGAAGAAAAACATCTATTTATCTGACTCCTATTTCATGACAAGGAAGAACGCATTCAATATGAACGCAGTTTTTATTTTTTTACCATCCACTTACCATCAGGTGGTAAGTGGATGCTGTCGTCCATGAATATCGCGATACATGCCAAAATCAGCCGAGAATGGCAAACATGCCCCCGGATGTGCTGCCCTATATTTGGATATTTATGAATGGATTTGGAAAAATGGGGAACACTTAGAACAAGGAGACGAAGAGTTTTCATCTTCCTATTACACCTCCCAATCCTTTATATTATTTAATTATGCGCTGGTACAAATTCAGATTGGTTTGCAGCTCATTACCACCTTATTCAATAAGCGGCTAGATGATAGTGTGAACCGCAAACACGCGAACAGGTCTGTTCATTCAGTTATTATAACAACGAATATGAACGGTTTCCACTATAGTAACTCGTTTACGAAAGCGGAAACTTTATAATCGTGCTAATAATGGCCGGTCGGCTAATACATAAATTGTTCACCTAACTCTTACTTCCATATAATGCAGCAAGCCTGTTATAATTCGCGTAATATATTTCTAATTTCCATTTAGACGGGTTCACAATATTATAAACATTATATATAGTTCACGCTGCTTGGTACTTAGTTACCAGGAATGGTTTCTTAATAGTCCTTAATGTTCATGAATTGCCTGTACTGTACTTGTTACACACACTTTATCATCACATTTAAGAAGTCGATAAGTTTCACTGTTTTTACATCACTGTCATGTATCGCAGAAGCACCTCTACTACCTGAGGCTGTTGATGTATTTCATAAGGTTGAACACCACTATGACACCCATGATATCCGTGTATCCCTCACTCGAGCTAGGCGAAGAGTTGCACAGGTCGCTTCGACAATAACAGTATCTGAAAAGAGAGTAAATTCTTATATATTTTTTTATAGAAATACATATAAGTGGATACTCTCGCCCATAGACATCCGCTATACATGCCAACATCAGTCCAGAATGACAAACGTTTGGATACGCTGTATCCTTATGAAGATTTAGAACGGATTCAGAGAAAGGGTTGGGAAAATGGAGAAGGATAAGACGACTCTGGCATTCTAACTTATTACCGAAACCCGTATGTATATTGAAAAAATACATTGAAGTGGGAAATGCAGTATATTTTACGGTAGTGAGAGAGGGGGTGACGTGTCCAGTCAAGTGCGCCCGGCCCCTGTGGGATTGCAACTCGCAATCTCACTTCCCAAAACAGACCCACACTGCTGTGGGATACAGACCCCTTAAAACCCACTGACGGATAAGGGGATTACAGGCCCATAACCATAACCCATCATGTATTCTATTCTTAGTATGGAGTGCTGAATGTTAATATACATTTTATGTACGAGGGCTATTTGAAAAGTTTCCGGCCTTTTTAAGAGAGAAACATATTTCGAAGCAAAACAAAATTTATTTCCCGAGTAGTCTCTCTGCAACTCGATACATTTGGTCCAACGCTTCTCCCATCCTTTTAAACCGTCAGAAAAAAATGGATGTCTAAACCTGAAAAATACTGGTTTACAGCGTTTTCCACCTCAAATGTCAAATGACTTATATTTTTTCCCCCGAGATATTTTTTCAAATTAGGAAACAGGAAAAAGTCGCTGGATCTGGCGAATAGGGTGAATGCGGAAGCAATTCAAACTTCAATTCGTTCAATTTTGACATTGCGACACGCACGTGTGAACCTGAGCGTTATCCTGGTGAAACAGGATTTTTTTCTTGGCCAAATACGGAACTTTATTCTTAATTGTGGCCTTCAATTTATCCAGCAATGCAGTGTTGATTGTTGATGCAATACTGTCCGTTGATTGTTTTACCCTTTGTAAGGTAATCGATAAGAATTATTCCACGGCTATCCGAAAAAACTGTCGCCATCACTTTTCCCGCAGAGAGAACGACCTTTGCCTTCTTCGGAATTGGTTCCCCCACCGCAATCCACTGCATTGACTGTTGTTTGATCTCAGGCGTATGGTGGTGTACCCAGGTTTCATCGACGGTTATCAGTCGCCGCAAAAATTCCGCTGGATTTTTGATACAGGCAAAGACACTCGCGCGACATGTCCGTCCGTATGCGCTTTTGGTCGATCGTCAACAAGCGCGGCACCCAGCGCGCGAATGATTTTCTAATATCCAAATCTTGATGTAAAATCTTGTGCACCCGTTCAGATGATATCTCACAACCCTCAGCAATATCCTTAACAATCAATCGACGAGCTACAATCACAGTTTGATGCACAAAATCGACCATTTCGTCAGTTGTAGCGGTTTTCGGGCGCCCGGGACGTTCGTTGTCTAAAATGCTCGTACGACCATGTTTGTACTCGGCCACCCAATGTTTGACCGTTGTAAATGAAGGAGAGGCTTCACCGTATACAGAGTCTAATTCATCTTTTATTTCCTAAGTCTTTTTTCCTTTCAAATGAAGGAATTTTATCACTGCGCAATACTCAATTTTCTCCATTGTTGACAGACAATGTCAGTTGACAACTTTGGAAAAATTCAAATCATTCTGATCATTACTTTGTGTATGACACACACAAAGTAATAATCAGAATGATTTGATTTTTTTACGGTTTACATATGTCAAGGCCATCTGTCGGACGGCGAAGGAAATTTTTTTCTACACTTATCCTAAGTCAATGAGGCCGGAAACTTTTCAAATGGCCCAGGTATGTATACAAGTATGCGTGTGAGGGCATTGCATGGCCAAGTATCCCAGATTTTTCCTTTATTCTAAAGCATACGGGTTTGCTCATAACATTTTCTTCACCAGTGGGTAGGGATAATTGAAAAATGCGTACTTAAGGAGAAACTCAGTTGGGCCGAGGTATCTTCGCGAATATGAGTAGAAAATAGATACTGCGAAGATAGTACCTACTGCATTACACTTTTATTTACCTATTCATTTATTGGGCTATTTGCTCGTCCGCCATCTTCTTTTAATAAAAAAACTCGTAACCTGTATTGTATCACTATTATTAATGCACATTTATTGCATTAAAGTATACTAAAAATTAATTTGATTAAAAATTGTATTCCCGTGAAAAAAGGTCCCCGTTGCAAAGGCTTGATTTATGTGAGCCCAGATATGTTTTTAAATTTTGCTTTTACCTAGTAGACGGCGCCCTCTCCCCTTTGTCGTCGAGGTTCTCACATCCTTCGTCGTAGGGCTCGAGTACTCGATAGGTCCAATACCACTCGCTGTTCTTATAATCTTGGTACTCGTACTTCTGTGGCGCGCAGTCACGGAGCACACCGTTGATTCTTACTAGAAACACAAGACATTTATTTCAGCTTTTCTTTCATCTCTTTTTCGACACGAACTATGGACTATACAACGAAATGAATTATAACTTTTCAAATTACGTTCCATTTCGAAGTACGATTTTTTTATTTCTATATTTTACATATTTTCATAGAAGTTTCATAAATGGCAACACGATGTCATAGAGTTAATTAACGCCCTATTACTCTATAACAGGGATGCTCAAACTTAATACATCGGCGACCTGTAACAAAAAAAATTGCCAGCAAGCGATCGACTAGACCAGGCAGAAAAAAGACAGTTTGACAGACATGAGTTATACAAATACTCCCTTGGTACTATAAACTGTCACAACTGTCGATGAGTAGGTTCAATATCGCATGTCCGGTTAAATAGTAAAAAAAAATTGTGGTGGTATGAAATAGGTAGGTAAATTGTTGGTGGCGTTCGCGGTCCAGTGGCGGATGGAGTTACAAGTTATCAGACAGTATTTTTTTGCGAATGTAGTCCACTTAGTAGCTAGTGTTAAGATAGTATATTATGATCTGTGGTAATGTAGAACTATTTCCGCGATCGACTGCAAAAGCTTTCGCGGTCGACCATTTGAGCATCGCTGTTCTATGTCGTTAAAAATAAACTGTGGTAGAAAATTAAATTACAAAGCAAACCTACCTCCATTCTGTATATCAAGATGAAAGTCCTTCTTCATGCACATAGTTGAGTATGGACAATCGACTACAAATTTCTGCGAATGATCGAAATGTGTGCAGAGTTTAGTGGTACTGTACGTCTCACCGGAGGGCGGGTTGATGAAACACTGGTAGCATCGTAGACTCGACACGCCTGGAATCATGAAAAAGAATTATAAGTCTATAAGAGTTTATAGTGCAGTCAAATAACACCAAAAAGGCAAGTCCCTGTAAAATGGAAAGTTTTGATTTTTAGATATGTTATTCGTACCGAAACCGTATTTAAAAATCCAAGCTTTCGACTTTGACAGACAGCCGCGGGCACTGCCACCACGAACAAACCGCGAGCTTTTCGACGATGTTTCGGTTTTAGCGAAGTACATATATAATCTCTTAAACCAATGCGTTTGGTGGAAAAATCATACATTCATAAATTAAACTATAATTTGCTATAAATAGAGCACAGTTCCGTACATTATGTAGTTCCTAAGATGAGATTGTCGAAAATTGGAATTTGATGCCAGGAAATTCTTAAATTTAAATTGATCATTAGAGGTATAGTATGGTAGAAACTAGTGTGCTGTAAGAGTGAATGGTTTCTCTCGACACTATTGAGTATCAGGCTCTTTATCCGCGACGTCTGAAGGGGAAAGACGGGGTGAGAGCTCGCGCCCCTGAGATCGTCTCGGTACACTCATACATTCGATCATACAAGCATTATCTATATGAATACATTAATAATTTAATCACACGTGACATTGTTCTATCTAATCATCATTCAATTAATTGCAATAAAAATTGTCACTAACAACCTATTCCACAAAAAATAAATCTATTTTATTATTATTATTTTTCAAACACGAGGTCACGAGACGGAAAATGTGCATTGCATTTTAAGTAAACTTACTTTATTAATTACGTAACTTGAGACTTTTTACAGTGAGAAATTACAGTAAGTCAAATTATATCTCCAGTTTGTGATCGCTTGCTATAAATTTACTGTTCGTACAAGAAACAGTAGTAGCTATCGGGGTCAATGACATGAACATATGTTAAACAAGGAAACGTCATGATGACTAAAAAAATAATTCGCATGTGTCTCTTCCCAAGAGTAGTATTGCTCCTATTCCAAAAGTAGTGATAGTATTTCTTTCTACGTTTTCCCCTATGTCAGTAGGTAATCGTGGAAAGTACTGGCCTAATTTTGTGGCGGTTTTTCACTATTATGCATTTATTCTGAAGGGTTTTAATTTATTGTATATAAATTGATTTAATTCAATATTCTATATTAATATTGTGAACAAAGACAGAGTTTCTGTTTTACTTAATTTAATATAAAACCCTAAATAAACCTGTATTTATTAAATAACACCTTTATTTACCCTAAACCTTTTATTTAAAAGTTTAAATCTAAGTTTAAGTATTTAAACCTTTTATTTATTTATTTTTAAATTTAAATAATAAATATTTATTTAATAATTTATTGTATGTACACATCATTGTCGGGTAAATCAGGTTGTGAGTATGTGAAACCGCAGACTGAAACTAGTTTTGTATGAAATACTTGATAATTACAATTAGCACTGCACTGTACGAGTTTCGGTTTGTTATCATATCATCCATGAGTCACAGTATTCATATTTATTGACACCCACGCAGATTCACATTACGCCAGTGAACGCTCGTTCTTGGAATCGAACCTTGTCCCTCTTTGTCCGTTGATTGTCTCACAACAGTGACAATAATGTTGCACTTGCGCGAATGGGCAACTTAGCTTAAACAAATAAAGTTTAAACTTTTTTGTACTTCCAGGGTTTTATCTTTTTTCGATTTTTATATAAACATTTGTATAGAAGAGATGGCAAATGGGCGGGCGGTCCACCTAATGGTGAGTGGTTACCGACGGCCACCCGCAACATCAAGCGAGATGCAAGCGCTGCCGACCTTACAGACTCATTCATGGGTCTTTGAGAGAGGGGTAACTCGGTCGATTGGCTTGGTCACTCACCAGACCTCGCCACTACTCATTTACATTTTTTTCGGAATTTGTATAATTTTTACAGGGGAAAAAATTCAACTCCGATGAGGCAGTAAAAATCGCCTTCAGAGAATTCATCGATTCCCGTCCCCAGGAGTTGTATTGCAAAGGCATCAATCCACTTCCATGAAAATGGCAAAAGTGCATTGATAATAATGGATAATACTTCGATTAATAATGTAATGTATATATTTCTGTTTAATATAAGCTTCGTTCGCGGTAAGGATTCAGAACTGATTCGGAACTATACGCATGCGCAGTTCAAATAATGCCGTTCGCGGAACACACAATTCAGAATTTCTAGTTACACTTCTGTGTTCGCGGAACCGTCGAACTCGATTCAGGATCGGTTCAGAATCAGTTCTATCAGTTCTATAACTTTGGCAAGAATCCGTAGTTCCAGATATGCGCAGTTTTTACCTAACGACATTTGACATACATGCTGCGGCTATATTCAGTTGGTTAGAAAGTAATAAACTGGTTAAATAGTTAAATAAAATATAAATTTTATTAATTTATTAAGGGTTAAATAAAATATGGTTAGTTTTGTTTGTTGTTTATATAAATAAGTTTATATAATACTATAATAAGAGTAATGTGTTTTGGTGGGTCCACTTAAATACTTGCCAACTTAGGGGTTTTCCCCTCAAATTTAGGGGGTAAATAAGTGGGATGGTTTTTTTTTAGGGGTTTTATATTTTTAGGGATTTTTTGACTCTTCATATATTTTTTTGAATATATAATTTTCATATATTATGTGAAAGTATAGGCCCTGGGACAATCCAAACTATAATAGCTAATCATATTTATTTGTTGACCTAGCGACTTAACGACATCTAGTACAAATATATTACAACTACTCTGTGGTGACTGGTGGTTATTGTGCCTATGCTTACTGGAAATACATATGTACGTTGATTATTGTTTACTTGTTTAATTCGATTTTGTTGTTGTACTGCTGTGCCGACAAGCAATTTGTTAATGATGCCTAAAGAAACTAAAAATGAAAAAATGTACACGTAGATTTGGGAAATAGATCCAGATTTAAAAGGTAAAGAAATTTAATTGCATTTTTGTAATTTATATTTTTTCTTTTATTATATATTTTTTTAGGGGGATTTCTAAGTAATTGGGGTGATTTTGGGGGTTTTTGACTTAAGCTTTAGGGATAAATATTTTTGAGAGTTGGTAACACTGCCGATGACAGTAGATCGTACGCAGTTTGGTTCCGAAATCGTTCGCGGAAATAAAAATCACGAATCGGTTTATAACCGAGCATGCGCTCTACTACGATTCCAAATTAGTTCAGTACTAGTCCAGAATCAGTTCTGAATCCTTACCGCGAACAAAGCTATAATTTCCACCTCGGGTTTCTACAACCGCACCTCCCGTCACAGAAGTGCGGTCCATCCGCATTTCCTCGATACGGAGGTGTCGCGCACTGTTCGGTCCAAAAATTATTTTATACCGCGAACCCGTGGGCTGTGGAACGAACTGCCTGAAGAGGTCTTTCCATTAAGCTACGATATGGGGTTCTTCAAGAGAGCTGTGAATAGGATTTTGCAAGGTCGGCGGCGCGCCCGCATACCCCCTGGTGTTGCAGGTGTCCATGGGCGACGGTAACACTTACCATCACGTGGGACCGCTTGCTCGTCCACCCACTAATCTATAAAAAAAAATATATATATATAATTTTCATACAAAAAATATATTTGAATGTTTTCATATAAAATGGAAATTTCATAGGTAAGAAAGGACCTACTACCTACTACGAACCACATTTTTAACTCTTATAGAGCTATTTTCTGGCAATATGTTAAGGATATAAGCTCAAGAAGGTTCCTCTTTATATAGCAAGCTTTCTTGTTCACAGTTAACATTGTAGTGTACCGATTGACTCATGTTCGTGACTAATAATAATTTATAAATAATTGTTTTGACTAATAAAGTCAGACTCTCTTCGACAGTCATCTCTTCGAATTGCTTCGGGGCCAGTTGACCACTAGCAATTTCAATAGGTTGTAAACTCGCTGGCAGACCAGTTTTTCAGCGGGCCAGTTACCTCCTAAGCCAAAGCTACGATGAGGTTTATTTATTACGTATTGAATAAATATCAGCTGTAGCTATTAAAACCTCTAAATTATTTATTATTATGTATTATTATTATTATACGAATGCACTATTATTAATATAAATTAAGCTGTGAGCACTTCCATCACCAGAACCTAATGACGGTTTTAGAAGACTTACAAATATTAGAATCGAATAATCAAAGTCCAGTCGGTCATGCTTTAAGGAATACATAAAATGGTTTATTTGTGGTTAAAATACTATATTATAATATCATTAATACAACTGTGCTATAGTTTGCATACAAACTACTATGAAGATTATGAGGAGTTAGAGAAAGGATTAAAAAATGAAAATGCTACTGTGCAGAGGAGTTCAGAGGTGTGCAGAATTGGTAACAATATTATTATGTAGTTTTTTTAATATAATCGAATTGCAGCCAACCCCACAAAGGGATAACGAGCAATGAGAATCCGTGTTGACTACTTTGTCATTTTGCGATCTGGTCAATATGACACCAACCCGTAATTTTGCTCTATATTTTTTACCTTTATCTGATTAATTCTCGCATTTATTTATTTTAATTTATTGCTGGTTGAGTCAAGAAATAGGGGAAAGTTGCATGCCTGTAATGTGTATCCAATTTCATTTCTAACGCCATATTTTAAGGTAATACGCAATAACACTATCACTTTCGAAAAATCAAAAGATGTCATGGAAACGACTATAAATGCAACCAATGAACAAGATCAAAGTGATCATTTACTGAACATACCAAATTCAAATGAAATCAATAATATCTCAGATTCGCAGGCTAGGGCTTTAAAATATATAATTATATCACATCAATTAAACGTAAGTAGTAATTACGACTACGTCTATGAAGATGAGTTAAAGCCACTTTTATTGGTTGAAAAAATAAACACATTTAATAATACTGAAGAAATAATAACACATAATATTACAGAAGAAAGAGTAAATGTATCAAAAACATACGGAAATCATAAAAAGAGTCGTGTTGAATTGGATAATTTAGAACCAGCAGTAATAAAACTAAATGCTGAATATACCATAGATATGAATTCGGGAAATAATTTTTGGTATGTTTTAGAAAAATATCCTTGTTGGGAATTGCCTATTTTACTTGGGAAACTGACTCGAAAAAGACAATCTTCAGATGTTTTTGTAGTTCATACTGCAGAACTCAAAGATGTAGTAGTTCAAGATGATAAAGTAGTTGAAAGAAAATCAGTGACAACTCAGTTCAATCGTAATAAATGGTGTTCAATAGACCCTTGTTATGGAGACCATACCCTTTGTCTTTTCAAACCAAATGTTCTTTCGCCTTTATGTAAGGAAGGTTATAAAGTCCAAAGTCCGAGTGTTTTACAGCAGACTGCGCTAGTTAACACTGTGAATTCTATGCGTAATAGTGTTGCTGCGGGCACTGCAAACGATTATACGCATCTTCCAACTGCTGCCAACATGAAGCAAATCTTATATGATTCTGGTCTGGAGCGTATGGCTAAAGCATGGCTTAACCAGTGTCTCCCAGGACCTGCGCCGTGTTCTTCTCTTAACGGCGATCCCGTTGCTGAACTAGAGTGTACTAAATATGCGGTCGAATGTTGTGTAAATCACAGAACAGATTCACTCATAAAATGGTACTAAGAACTTTAATAACTTTGTATTATTACATATATATAAATTTAAAAATATATAAAATATGTTCCTATTTTTCAGCACTCCAAAACGTGAATGTCTTGTACCTGCCATCATTGGTTGTATACACGTGTGGTTCACAAGGGCGGGATCTCATTTAAAAAAGACTGATGTCGACTGCGGTGTTATGGACCGATCTACTTATACTACAGGTCAATTAATTTGGGCAAACACCCAAAAAATAGGTTGCGCTTATAGTAAACATCCAAATGGTGACGCGAGAGTAATTTGTAATTTTGCCCCAGGCGCCCCATTTGATCTTGAAACAAAATACTATTGCGGTTTTACATCCAATAAAGACATTACTACTAATTTTAGTTTAGCACACACCGACGACATCACAGGTTTGTCATTTTTATCGAATGTAGGTATTAATTTAAATCAAGTGATTGGAAGAGAAGAGGATGAAACTTTTTTAGGTGCTGAAATTACTACTACAAATATAGGAGATAATTTCACAACATCAAAGGTTTTTCAAGATTTAAACAAAATCTACAAAGATCGGTGGATAAGAGAAAAAGTAGGTGATTATTCTAATGGAACACAAGGAATAATTATGCGCCTGGTAACCAGATATTCTTTAAGTGATGATAAGGAATTTAGATGTGACGCTGACGATCCAATGTATCGAGCTGGAGAACCAGGATCACTGTGCATTCAGAAAGGAAGGCGTTTTTTTGCTCTCTGTTATGATTTTCGTGATCCAGCTCCTGCTTATAGACTTTTCGCCGTATTTGCACCACTTGCACTTTTTTCATTAATACTCTATGATTTGTTTAGTGGTGTTTTAAGGCAAACAAACTCTTAATTAAATTCCTTACGATAGGGAGGATTTGCATCCTTCTTGTCGTTATCCTTACTAATATTATTACGTGCTTACCTATAAAATGGCCGATTTGTATGAGAAACAGAAACATTTTTTTTGTTATAAAAATATTTATTATGTTAGTCGAAATATTGACGCACACCAAAACAAAAGAAGACAGTAGTATCAGACATTGTAATACATATATGAAATGCACAAAAGACGGTCTTATTCCTATTAACGGTCTCTGCCAGACAACCTTTGGCTAGAGAGAAAATAAATATTTTAATTACAGGTAGATGGTGGCCAGTATATATAAAATACGTACATATCAATACATATATACAGAACATATACATACATAATTATATATATATATATAATTTCCTGAATCCCGGTTCAGATAGGAGATTTTTAAAAAAATCTTTTACTGCAGTTTACTTATTTTTAAAAATAAAACGAATTCTCCATTAAGTGAAATTTCCTATCTTCAATATTTAAAGTACTTCCCCTTCATGTTACATCGTAATGGGTCGCCCTGTATACAATATATATGTCAGTAACGGAATGAAAGATTAAAAAGCTAAATAGTATAGCTAAATAGACTCCTAAAATTGGATAAAGATTGAGCACGTTTTATATTGAGGGGAACAGAGTTCCACAAACGAACCGCTTGCTCAGTAGAAGAGTAAGAATATGAAGTTGACTGGGGAAAAGGAATGCTAAGAAGAAGGTTATTAGAAGAACAAGGGTGAAGTGAGTGAGTGCCGACGAATTGACAACTTCTTTTAAATACTTAGGAACTGAAGGATTAAGGAGTATACAGCAGTGAAGGGAAAGTGTATGAGAATTCCGTCGGAGGCGAATGGGAAGCCATGCTGTCAGCAAAATTGAGAGACGAGGTCATATTTTCAAAGGCCAAATAATCAAATAATATACGTAATGGCCGAATGATCTGAATGCAATTGTTTTGAAGACGCTTAACTTTATCTAGTTGATCATCATTGAGATCAATATAACAGGTCACCATACATAGTATGGTAGGAAATTACGTAGTCTCCTCAAAGATCCAACCGCACCAAACATCTTTCTTGTTACCTCAGCAACTTGTAGACTCAATTTCTGTCAATCGTTATTCCCGAGTTCCTAACCTGAGTATTGAAAGGAATAATAACACTGTTGAAAACAATGGATGGAAGTAGTTTCTAGTCTACATTTACAATGAGTTTTGAGCTACCCACAATAATGCATCGAGTCTTTGCTGGATTAACATTGAGCCCAAAATGAATGAAAAATGATAAAGAATGGCCCAATTCCCATTGATCTGTAAATCTGTATTAGTTACAGCTATGGGTAGGGAAAGTTCGTCTACAGGAGCCTGGGTATAAATTTGAATGTCATCTGCATACAAGTTGTAGGAAGGTAGATAATTGCTGAGTGATCTCACTGCCAGCAGTGATCTCACACCATGAAGATGATATATCAATATTGTATAGGTATATTGATTTTATTTATATTTAAGAAAATCTGCAGGTGAAGCTATAATTTATTCGTTGACTACTTGACGGTCTAATTTTGGTTTGTAATTTAGTTGAAACATACTTTACACACATTTTTGAAAAAGAAAATAATATCAACTTTTAGTATGGTCTACACCAAAATATCCAAACACTGCAATTTACATACGAACTGTTTATTACCTGTCGTGTATTTTATTAAAATCCTGCTTATTCTAGAATTGTAGAAGAAACTAATGACTCGTTTAATTTATCACGAGAATCCGGAACCAAAACACCTTGATAGACAGCCATTAACTAGTTATCATATGTGTAAAAATAACTACTTATTTCATGAAATTACAAGGTTCAATACATTTTATAATATTAGTATGTTTAATAAAAGTGTTTATTAATTTCTCGCTCCACGCCCCGTTTTTATAACGCGTACAAGTAGAAAGTTTTCCTTACGTGATCTAATTTTCGTACTTCCCGTTCGTGCTGCAATATAAACACTTCTTGATGTAGACTAAATGTAGCTACTATCATTGCTGTCACACTAATATAACACACATAATATTATCTAAACTGTGGTACATTGAAAACTAGAAAACAACCACCTTGGTTGAACTATAAGGTCATTAGAACGTACCCAATAATCTCTTTAGTTACAGATACTCGTAACTACCTAAATTTCTCAATATTTAACAAAACTATCGGAAATTCATTCCGATGTTATAATGATGTTGTAACAATGCCACTCTGTAAGCCGACAAAATTATTAACCTTTCATGAAATCGTCCTATATTGATAGAATTAGTATCTCGTTAAAATCTATAGCTTGTAGTACGAAATCAACTTTTACAAACCTGTAGCG
Organism: Sesia apiformis; assembly: GCA_914767545.1. Lineage (NCBI taxonomy): Eukaryota > Metazoa > Arthropoda > Insecta > Lepidoptera > Sesiidae > Sesia > Sesia apiformis. The sequence goes on from OU611968.1 coordinate 8,597,119, forward strand.
AGCAAGGTCAAGATCGTAGCCACGACAACCACAGCCCATTGCTCCATGATTATCGTTTCCTCTCCCACTGCTCGGCGTCTTATCTCTTTTCACTATATGCGTGCCGATGACCTAGATAGTTGTTAATGCAACATTGCAGTTTTTCTCTCGACAAAACGACGTTTTCTTCTACTCGGCGACCTGTAATCCAAAAAGAATTCAAATAAGGAAGTGTTGCTTTGCAACGCTTAATGATACTAAAGTTATAAAGCCCTATCTTACCGTGATCATAATTAGAATACAAAGAGTAGATTTAGTTTAACTAAATGTACTACTGTGCTTTTATACTGATCGCATAAAACTAGGTATTCTAACAGCAGTCAGATTCAATACATTCGAAGGTTTCGTAAAGGCCACCTGCAATGTCGTCTTCGATTGCTCGATTGATATCGAAAGCGAGTCTGCATTCGATGCTGTAACACGTGGTGCGGTCTGGCAATGCGTTAATTGCGTTATAATCTGGCGCAGTCGTACCGGTTTCAAGGTCTCGACACGCTGGTCTGCGGCCTTTCCCTGCAACTACACTATGACCATACCAAACTTTAGCATTATTACGTTGCCGACCCAACAGTGGACTTTTAATTTTTATTTATTTGCCATAACTTAGCGCAGGCGTGGAAACTTGTGGCTATTGACCTCTTCTTAACTGGTATATATGTATATATTTACCAGTTTCGTTTAAGGCTCTGATAAATGATGTCGATTGTGCAGTTCGATCGGCGATCCTTCTTCCTTTTGTGATTCACTATACTGACTCATATTTCAATGTGTCATCTTTATACTATGCCAACTTATTCTTAGACTGGAGTTCAAACGATGGATTCCAGACTGCAATATTCTAGGACACCCTAGAATAAGATAAGTATGATATGAGTGTTACATATAAACATATTTCACTAGTCAAGTCGACTTTTGACTGGTTCTTACATTTGGACTGTAAATGAAAGGTCAACGCATAGACTTGACGATTACATTAGTATTATCAATTATTATGGAATAAGTTTGATGATATCATCATCATCGTTAGCGTTTAATATGATTGTCGTCATCGTTTTTTAATGGTATTATTAATTGGTAAATTGTATGTTTACTACAATTGTAAAGTGACGACCAAACTTTGTCAAATTGTTCTCGAGTAATTTTTCTCGAGACATGGTAATTCTCGGTTCTCAATTATCCCAATTTTTGTTTTCAATACGACTGTAGTACGAACTATCAAATTGTTTTTATCCTTAATTTTTGTAACAGTTTTAAAACTGCATAAATTTGTTTCAGCACAGCGGCATTTCTATGATTTGCATTTTTTAAACGAGGCGTACTGTAAAGTACTTCTATTAAATTAAACTCAATATATCTTGGAACATAACGTAATGTATTACCTATGCATAAAACACTAAGTTAATTTAGATAAGTAGTTCAAGGCATACATTTACAATTTTCATTATAAACCAGCAACCAAGCTAATTGCATTTTACAATCTGTTTTACTTCTGCACTTAGAAAATGCGAGAACATATTTTTCATTGTATTTTTAGGTGCATATCAATGCAATATCGATATCGATCGATATTGTATTAATTATTTACAATAAATACCGATTTTTAGTAATTAATTTACAATACACTCAAAATGTATATCAGTAAATCTGTTTATACGCAACTGGCACATACAGTGCAATTTTTTAACGACTAAAAGTATGACTAAGTTATTGTCGATTTAGTACAATGATATATCTGAATATTATATGCTACATTATATGTTATGGTATACTTATTGATATATGACACGTTTTTATTCTGTACGTGTCTAGATCCTGGATATCAAGGACATAGACATCACATTTGCTAAACAATAAATACTAAAGACTTGAAGTTGCTTACAAGCGTACAAAATAAAGGGCACACAAAGTGAGCGTTGCGTAGTAGCATTTGTTTTTTGTAGTGCTTTCAAAGTAGAATAAACATAAATCATTTTGTGATCTGCAATAACAATAGCAATATGATCTTTGCGTAGGATTATGTTCAACTTTATTACTACCCACACTAGCTGTGTGGCTTCGTTCCCGTGGATTTATAAGAGTCAGTTTTTTCACCCTTTCTTTTGTGTTATTGTTGTGTCACGTAACATAATTGTAACACAAATAAGTTTAGTATAAATAAAATGATCAAATTAGTCCGGTTTTATAATTATTGTTTTTAATCAGATTTCATATTCAATTAATTCTTTTTATTGATCAAAACGTTCGAATGTTCGATAAAGAGATCGATCAGATTTTTATATTTTTCAATTAACACCTACTTTACGAACGATACCGAATCCAAAACGGTTATTTTTCGATTTTTTATCTGTATAAACACGCATCACGCAAGTCACTGAACAGAATTTAATGAAACGGCATAATTATATGACCTGCGTTAACATTTAGGGTACATTTTATCCCGATCCGTTTTATTTTATAAAGTTCCTGGGGGAATTATTATTAGGTACAAAATGTACAATATCAACTGTTACATAAATATCGCTGAATGGATTTAATTGGAACTAACTACAGTGATAGTTTATGTCCTGGTTCAACGCATAGGATACTTTTTATCCCGATTTATTATAAGTTCTCTTGGTAATCATTGTCGTGATGCGCGCCTGATAAAATCTAATAGCAATATGATGGTACAAAGAGGAATTATAAACATAACAGACGTCGTTGACGTTTTAATTACGGATCATTGGCACTGGCTGTTTTAAAAAATTGTCATATCATCTGTGATTGCTTAAGAATCCAAGAATTGAGGACGTCCGTCTATCAGATGTGAGTACCGTGTTTCCTACCATCACCCGATTTCCTCTCCTTATCATTAGCCGACTAGCTTACACAGGTTTGTTGATCTAATAATAATAAACTAATTGACTAATCACACAAAGTCCACACGAGCAAAGTCGCGGTCACAGCTAGTCAGAGAATTCCGTTCAGAACATTCAGATTCCACATTCTTAATATAAGATCACTACTAACCAGTGCTCTGAATACTAAAATCTGTTGCGAGATGTTTTGAATAAGAAAAATGAATAAAAAAAAATCTTTGAAGACAAAATGGCAGTGACATATACATGTCATACCATCTACAGTAATGTTTTTATTAGCTGTGTTGCTACTAAAGACTGTTAAAATTTCTACCGTAGATGGTAAAAAAGCGTGACACAAAAAAATAACACAAATGATAGAAAATATGGACAGGGATATTTAATTTTCAGCAACTCGGCAACTGTTCCGTTATTAAAGATCAAAAGCGTTAAAAAACCGAATCCTTTACAATTAAAAAACAAATTATTTTTTTATTTGTGACTAGCTGTACCCGCGCCTTCGTACGAATGGAATTGTTTTTAAACTCTAAATTGGGATATATTTTCTTCCCACGGCCGATTTCGATGAAACAAAGCCTATTCGAAGCGCCAAGCTAAGCTTATGATAATTAACCTATGAAAATCCGTTCAGTAGTTTTAGAGATTAGCTTGTTCCAACAGACAGACATAAAAATTTTCAAAAATCGTCTTGTATTCTGATCTCTTCCTCATCGCCCCCAATCAGTTTTTGGTAAATATATTCAATGTACAGACACGCTGGTTCTACAGTTTTATTATATGTATAGATAGATCACAATTGATCGTGGAATGGGAAACGCTCATTTTTTGTACGAGTATGAACTTTGAATTCAACTATTATTTATTTTTTAAAATATGTATAAGTATTTCTGTCATTTATCTTTTAAATGCTATACGTCAAAAGATAAGAGTTATATAATGCAAAATATGAAAAGTATGCCTTTGCTCTTGGTTTTTAGAAATTTTCGTTATAATTCAAGTGGACAAGATTTTCACAAAAAAGGGTCAAAAATTTTGAAATTGACGCATTACACATGTAAATATGTAATTATTAAAATGTAAAAAATATTGAATATAAATGCAATGCAACCAGCCCTTTTAGTATCCACTGGTGGGCATGGGCCCCTTCATGCACATTATAGTGTGCATAAGGGATGTATGGCTTCAAAACGCCACGCTCGCGCTGGCCAAGCGGGTTGGCGAGTCCACTCTTCTAGAGGTGGTGTAGTTCCTCAACGCTCGTGGCAGCCGCTGTGTCCCTCAGTAAATATAAATATTTATATACACTCGTTCTATTGAATATAATGATGACACATGTCCAACATTATGGAGGTCATCGCATAATACTACGTTACGTCACGTTATATACGATGCAGCCTTCACCGTGTTAAGGTCTTGCAACTATTCGAGGTTATTTTAAATTAAACGTTTAATTAACATAAAACTAAGATTTATTATTATTATAATGTAGGAATTAAAAAGGTAACCCTGTATTAAAAAAAGAACAAATATATGTAATTATTTTGGTGCAAAATGTTGATTCGATGATTTATTTTATTTTTATAAGATACTTGTACGAGTATTTAGCTGTTGAAGGATCATCTATGATAATTAAAAACTTGCATTATATACGAATGGATTCGCTAACTAGGAGGTATATAAGGTATAAAGTCCTCAACATCATGTGCAACCAGACCGAAATTTGCTTGTGCAAACACCAAAACTATTTCAGTGCAGTTTAAATCAAATCAAGTTTTAAAATGCATTTGCATAACGACTGTTACTGCATTGTCATACAAGCAAAGCACTAAGAACAGCTTGTTATGCTTTTGACCTGTATTTACCTGTACTTAAATATTGCGTAGTCTCGTAAGCTATATATAAGTTCGGTAGAGAGCTATAAACTTTTTAAGACTAATAAAAAAATAAGTATGTAATTTCTGTCGTCTTAAAGTAAAGATGTATTTTCTTTCAGACTAGATTTGGTAACTTGTTTAGCACTGCAATATTTTTTTATTATTAGAATGAAAATAATAATGGATAGTTCATTGTTGAAGTAATGTTTCTGTTCAATGTTAAATGATTTTTGTTACGCTTCAGTTAAGACGTAAATTGATTTTAATCATTCTTTGGCTGGCAATGGGACGTATTTATTTCGATATTCCACATGTTATTATCGAAGATTAATACTGTTCTATAAAATTATTTTATTACTAAACATCCAAGTAATTCAAGCAAGTATTGTGTTTCATAACAATTTGGATGTGGGTCAGAGGCTTTTGATTTCGTGTTTGTTGTTACTCGTCTACGCTGAATTCGAGGGTTATGCTTTAGCCTTCTTTGTAAATTGAATTTCATCACACAGGCTAAAATTATTTTTGTAAACCTATTGTTTAGAAGAAAGGGACCAAAATTATTGTAGGTAGATAATTCAAACCATCTGTGTTAAGTTTAACATTTTTAGAGATTGACGTACTCTTTATAGCAACAACATTGTTATTACAATCCGAAAGAGAAGTTAATAGTTTCTTTTTATATCTTATACTAGTCTATAACGTCATTAACGTCCCATTGGAGGACGCAGGCCTCCTCTAGTAAATCACTGGGAGGGCCGTAATCCACCACGCGGGCCCTGTGCGAATTGGTGGATCACATACTCCAGATTTTTTTTTACTTACTTCTTTTACTTTTAGGTGAGGGAAAACATTGGGTTTCCTCACGGTGTTTTCCCTCACCGCCGGGCAAGTGACAATCAATCAATATTATTAATAAATTATACTAGTTAAATTGTTCTTGTTAATTAAGTTCTTTGCACACTATACTAACAATATTACCACACACACACGCGCGAGTTTGAAACACATCTACTTATCTGGATTTGCAAAGTTCAACCACTGTGTCTCATATATCCATCCCATGGTCCCATGGGAACCCGTGAGTAACCCGTTTACATAACAACTATAATTTTCATAGACTTTACTTGGAACACCTACTGGAGAAAGTCAGACCCAAAAACAGGTTCCTAATACCTATATAAACAATGAAAATGTACCTTCATTCATTGGCAATGTCAATCAATTTATCGACCCATCAACGAGTTCTATTGCTTCCGGATACTGCTCAATTACTCATCTTCCCGATGTCATACCTGTCTTTATAAACACACTTATAACAATACAGATGTGACGCTGTACATGTACTCCGCGTATACACTACACGTGACGATCTAGTAGAGCTCCCGAACGATTCGGTTACAGTACCTACCGAAAAGTTACTGCTTTTATTTTTCCGTGATTGGTAATAATTGGTAATGTTTGCTGTGAAAAAGATCCACCTTGATTCCTGGTCGAACATTCGTTTGTTTAAAGACGAATGTTTGTTTGGATCTGGGTTGTGTGTGGATATGGATTGTGATCTGGTTGTGTGTGGTGTGGGTAGTGTGTCTGGTGGGTGGTGCCGTGTGGTGTCGGCCGGCTATAGAATAGCACCACCCCATCTGCTCCCGCAGGTGTCGTAAAAGGTGGCTAAGAGATAACAAAGGCACTGGCACAAGCCTTGATGAACTACACCACCTCTAAAAGAATGAACTCGCCAACCCACTTGGCCAGCGTAGCGTTTTCAGGCCATACATCCCTCATACAAGAGTCAATGTGCATGTGGAGGCTCATGTCCAACAGTGGATACTGAAAGGGCTGGTTGCATTGCATTGGGGGTGGTGTGTTCGTCTTTGTCACATGTCTCTGGACGCATAACAGTTAGTGTTTGGGCCATTGTGTATAGCGTTATATAAAAAAAAATCTTTTGGAGGTATTAAAGCTTGAATGATAAACATTTGCCTCAAAGGACCAAAATACCGCACCTCACAGTTAGAACTTGACAAAGTTGAATTTTAAATAATATACCTACTCGTTGTATTATATACTATATATATAAAAGTATATTGTATAACAGCGGTCCTTGGCAGAAGCCTATATCTAACCGTGGAGAGACGCAGGCTGATGATATATTATGATTATGTATTGTTAGTACGGTATAATATACCATATTATTATACTCATTATATAGTATATACGAGGATATTACTCACATTCAATATATTTTCGCGATATTTTTGCACTTTGAGCTTGAGTCAGCATTTAGTCAGCCTTATTTAATGAGAGCAGTGAATATAAGCGTAATTATTAAAATATCATTGTCATTTAATTCTTTGAGACAGCTCTCAAAGGATTAATTAATACTGAAGAAAAAAATGTTACTTCTAAGGTCTGTCAATTGCAAACATTTTACGGTTTTGTCACAGATTACAGTAGTTTTATGCTCTTAGAACCGTTAAACTTAATTTTCTGCGTGGATACCCGGCAAAAAGCAGGTCAATGGTCAGAGCAGAGCAATATTTTTCACAATAATTGAGAATTGTCAGTTGCCTCATCATTAGTAATCAAACATTACGTCGCAATGTTTGTCCTAATTAGTTGGAGTCGAAAACACGCGTAAGATGACTATTGCGTGTATAATGTAAGGCTCAGATTAGACTTATAATCTGAGATGTAAGGGACAGTAAGGGTACTATGGCAACGGTTGCAACAACACTTAGTTATTTAATTCTATAAAAGTTTAATCGTCATTTAATAAATATTGTATTCACTGACCATTTAGAGGGCCCATGAATTATTTTTCTTAATTACGAGTATTTAAAAGCAAAAAACTTGTGACCCGACGTGGGTTTCTTTAATAAAATCCAATGAGCTGAATTTGAAAGTCGACATTTTCTTAGGGTCCTCTCAATACGACTTCAATCGACTCAATACGATTTACCTTATTTCAAGCTCATACTCCTATGCATAATTACAACTGATTATTTAATTTTATTTGGGAAAACAAACTGTAATACGTTTCATTTTTGTATAACATAGGTACGTCTCAATTATTAAATGTAAAACCAATTATGACAGATAATTACAACTTCAAGGAATCTTGCAGAAATTGCTTGTGTACATAGATATATACGAACTTATTAATAGAAATATTATTTTAGACAAATCGTGGCCCTATTTTCTTAAAGCAATGAATATGAGCGTATTATTGATTATTTAATAAGACTATATTTTTTTAGTTTCCGGTAGATGCCTACTCAACGTTGGATTTCAATTCATTGAAATACTATTATGTGCCTTTTGGCTCCAATAGTGTGGAGTATTTATTATTGACTCTTAAAAGTTCATTATTTTTGGATATTACACACTCCGCCTTGACTTCTAAAACAAAAACAAACGCACCTAATTACTCACATCCTATTCAAAAATCCACCTCATCACTATGTCAATACGCACGAATATTCACTGTATATATTTCTCACGCACGTGTTCTTGTATTTATCGTATAAGAAGTAACAAGATATTTGGTACGTGTGACACCGTGCAAAGACGGCAACTGACTGAACCAGCGCGAGTGGCGAGTGGATAGTTCAAGATTCCGCTAGCAAGAACCCTGAGGTTGTGTCATAGAATAAAACGCATTGCGAATTTATATAGACTGCAGATAAATATGTATGAACGAAATGATCTATTCGCAGTACTAATCGTACATACATCGTAAATCGTACAACGATCCAAATGATCGTAAATGGCTAAAGTACTCGCAAATGGCAACAAATGACTACGAAAGTTCATTCAATGTATAAAATAATTTTACAAAAAAGATACGAATACTAAAAATATTATATTTCCTTTTCAAATTATTTTTTCTGAAACCTAATACGAGTAAATTTATTTATCACAATAAACTTATTACAACCTTCGAAAAAACTCATTGATGACTTGTCAACTAGGCTGAAATCGCCTCCTACTTCGTCATCGGTCGAACAGTAATTCTTTTCATTTAATAAATGAAAACATTTGTTAGGAGGCTTGTCTGGACTATAAGAAAAATAGTTAATAATTCTGAAGGCACAGTACAGTGTTTTTTTTTTATGGACGAAGGTGGCAGACGAGCATACAGCCCACCTGATGGTAAGTGGATACTGTAGCCTATAGACATTCGTGATACATGCCAACATTAGTCCAAAATGACAAACGTTGGCACGCCTGGATCAGTTCAGAATGGCAAACGATGCCACGACTCCGGATGCGGTGCTTACCTTTGGAGATTTAAGAATGGATTTGCTGAAAGGGTTGGGAAAATTAGGGGGGAGAAGATGGGACGGGAATGGGCTCTGGGCATATCTCACTCGCTACCGACACACATACATTGGGGGAATGGGATAAGTGGGAAATGCAGTACATTTCAAGGTAGTCTTCTGTGAGAGAGGGGTAACGTGGCCAGTCGAGTGCGCCCAGCGGCTGTTGGATTGCAGCGTGCACTCTCCCCCATCGTGTGCTTTATACCATAGTGTTTATATCAGCTAACGCCTGAAACTGTAATTCATGTAAACCAGGGCCGTCTTAAGTCTATTCTGCGCCGGGGTGCGGGAGTGTATCCTAAGACAGTCAAACATCCTATTGTGTATCCTATGACAGTCAAATATCCTATTGTGTATCCTATGACAGTCAAATATCCTATTGTGTATCCTATGACAGTCAAATATCCTATTGTGTAATTGTTTACTATAGCGTTATATTTTTTCATTACCTTTAAAAGGTGAGCGCCCGGTGTGCACCGCACCCCTTGCACCCCCTGGTAAAGACGGCCCTGATGTAAACTCAACATTTTAATACGATGTATTTGTCAGGCAGCACATTTTTAATCAAGTTACACTTTATTTTCTCCTCAATATCGTTCTTTAGACGCTCATAGAGGCTTGTGTGATCCTCTTCCGTTATAAACATCTAAACACTTAGGAGAATTCTTTCAGAATCCCAAAAAAATGTCGCCATAAGTTTTCTAACCGAGGGAGATACCATTAATATCTTTGAAGGTGTTGTGCCCATTTTATTGGTGTGCGTTAGTTTTAAAACTAAATAAGCAGTGACGGTGTTATATAGGTGTATATTTAAGAATTGTTTCACAGACTGAAAAATGTCAGGAACATTAAGAACACTAGATATCGTCTGGTTCGCCCACGATACCGTAGGTTAACCGTAGATATAAGATACGTTTAATGAGGAACTTCATGACTGCATGGATACTCGTTTTGCGCCTTTCAATGGCTGTAATTATTGACCTTTTATAAATTATTTCAAGAAGTTAATGAACAAGACAATGAAATACATATTACTTATATTAATCCCGGAATATAATAATCAAAAACACAAAGAAACCTTCACCAAGTTATATAAATCAAATCTGACCTGGAGACATTCTTCGGGGAGGACTTCTGGCCGAAGAGTGTAGTCTTCTGGCGTTTCCGAGGGAGACACAACGGACAGTACAACGCATAGTGCATATATTTAATGTTTTTGTTTTATATTCTATGGGCCTTTATTGTCTGAAGTAAATAAATATAATAAAAATAAAAAATCTAAAACCTCCGAAAAAACCGTCGTTTAAGCCTAATGCTCATACGCTGTTAGAAGCTATTTTTCTGGTACGAGATATTTTTGAAACATAGCACCCCACTTCTTGGAACTTTATTGTAATTGTCCTACTTTCTGTCTGTCATGCCTATTACACAGACACTTGTAACAATGTTAATTCGTTGCGCGTACATTTACTTGGTATTATAAGCGCGTGCGCGTTGGCACTCTCATCATTACATCAATCGTTATCATCCGGCCGATATCTCCATTGCCGTGACAATCATCCAATTGACTCCCGAGACAATTTATAAATAACTGCTGTTGTTTATACAATTCTCGTTTAAATATCTTCCATTGATTTCCGACCAGACATTAGCAGCATTGCACGTGCTCCTAGAATAAAATCGTTAATTTATTATCAATTTATCAGATAATGAAGGCTTGTAGGAGATACAAAACCTCTTTGTTGTTATATAAAGTTGTTCCAATTAATCTTGCCGCTGGACTTTATATAAGAAGCTAAATACAACAAGTCTTTGCATCTATGACTATTGCATCTAGTTCTTATCATAATATCTATTCTTTTTTCATTTTTATATATATAGTTGTTTAAACTCTGCACAAGTCACGTAATTCTACAGTTCCGCTTGAGTCATAGCAATTATAACAGCTGCTAGTTAATAATTAAATTAAGTTTCTATGAAAATATAATTGATTTTTCAAAATAACAGTAAATAATGGGTATGAACGTGTAAACAAATGATGATTTCTCGTATGGTTTCTATTAAATTTATTATCAACCCATAAAAACGTCATTCACATTTGTAGAACAACAACCTGTACAGTGACTCATGAATACATGAAATTTTGAATACAATATTTAACATGTATCTATACCTACAGTTATCTATACATATGAATATAGTAATAAAATCGTAACAAAACCATGTCTGTACATTCGTCATATTTTTTTAAAAGTCGTTGCAATGAAAATTACGAGTTATACACAGCTGAAAACATCCATGTTTGCAATTTTTGTCTGTCTGTCTATGAATTCGCATCACGCAATAATCATTGGACACATTTTAATGAAACTTGGCTTTAGTTATTAGCTTACGATCAAGCTCACTACACATTATCTAACTACGCGTACGAAGTCAGGGGCACTGCTAGTTAGGAATAAATAAAGAACAGTCCAAATAAACAATTTTGCTAATTTTCGTTTCTCTCGCTGTGTATGTCTGTCTTAACGCACATCACGCAAATTCCACTGACTGCAACATTTTGATGAAGCACAAAGTCGAACATAGTATATACGAAACTAACCCACTATTGTGTAAGCGTGAAAGTGCACTATTGTAATTCATCAAGTTACATTGACGTATGCTTATGTGCGGCGCATTCATATCACGCTATTTATCGTTCATTGTATTTTAATATGGCCAGCTGATAGTTACGGATGATTGAAGCAAGTGACTAATTAATATGTACATACGGTGCCCATCTGTAATGATATTTTGTACATTCTTGTGATAACTTCCGTTGCACAATAATTGTTTCCTTTGTTATTTACAGCAACCTTTTCTTGTATTCACCTCATGTCCTTTCTGTAGAACATTAAAGATGCATTTTGACTTCAATTCTGGTCTTAGTGTAGGTATATAGTGTAGTGTAGTTATATTTGTTGGTAAAAGTGTTCGTTTATAATTATTTTATGCTTATTGGCAGTTGATTCATAACATAACGGAACATAAATAAATTTATTGCGAACGTTTTATTACAAAATGCTTATGCATCTTTGGCCTAAGTACTTCGTCTATGTATTGCATTAATATGTTACCTACTATGGATGTTGCATTAGTACCACTAACTCAATGATTCAAGGATGATCTGTGCGTACTTAGCGATAGATCCCAATAATCACTTTATCCTTTATATCTATCTGTTCATTGTTACAGTTAACAGACATAGTGAACGCGATGTCGTCCCGAGGCGAACTGCCTCTCGAGCTCGCGTTGCGCGGACGCAGTTCATCCATCGCCACAACATTACTGCAACACTGTGCGGATGCGGACGCGCGCGGTCCCAGAGGCCGCACGTTACTGCATAGAGCTGTCGATGCTAGAGATGCATTCTCCGCTAAGTTTTTGGTGGATAATGGCGTAGACCCTAATTTAACTACAAAGTAAGTAGCACCGTGATATTTCTTAAAGAAAACCTTTTATCTTTGCTCTTTATGGACAACATAGCCTTCTAAACAACTAAGAAAATAGTATCATTTCAGTTGTTTAATGTACATTTGTTTCGCAGGGAAGAAGGCGACACCGCGCTACACCTCATAGCAGCACTCACAGCGAGTTCGTGCGATGAAGAAACGATGGAACAAATGGCTGAAATCGCCGAGGTCATGGTCCAAAAAGGAATTGAAATCAATCGACAGAACAGAAAGGGATTGTATGTTAACATGCAACTTTGTCGCATATTCGCGTTATATACATATAAAGATGTTATAATACGATGTCTTTTTTTCTAGTACGCCTCTCCATCAGGCAGTGATCTCCAGAAATCAAAGGATTTTCGACATTCTGCTCAAACAGCCCACATTAGACACAAATCTACGCACACTCGCGGACGAACACCCGCCTCTGTACTACGCTTTAGTTGACGACAGACGAGCCTCGATATCGTCTAGCGAGACTTTAGTCATGAACGGGTCCAATCCCTTCGACACACCAGTAACTAATAAGAATGCCTTCACCGAAGACCCAGTGGAAGGCAAAACGGAAAATATAATTGAGAGAGGCTTTGCAGCTAAGTTATTAGAGAAAGGATGTCAGCCTAATCCAGTATACTCGAATTCCGGCGATAGTTTACTGCACATATTGGCGCAAGGATGGTTTGAGGTTAATATTAAATATTGTTTGATATAAGTTTATTAAACTAATAGGATCAATCGGGTAATAGTAAGCACGCCTTAGAAATGTCTATGTTTTGATGTTAATTAAGGCATATTAATAATTACCCTACTTCATTCCTCCCCATTGATACCACGCAAGTACTGTGCCTTCAATACTAAAATATCCACATCAGTAGCGAATCTCAATGCGCTGTTATCATTGGTCATTTATGTACAACACATTCCTTGGAAATGTTTAATATCGTTAGGGCTGGTTTCTTTAATGTGTAAAGGAGAGTATGATATTACATCACACAGCCGATTAGGTGCGCTCGTCCTGCCGACTGACCCCTTTCTTACAGAAGACTGCCAGAACCCTTTCGTCATCATATTTGATAAAGGGTCTCTTATCCCACTCTTTACTCCCCAGCCTATCTTTCCTGTTGTACTCTCCATTTCCCGTCCTTCCATATCCCTTTTCCAAATTCGCTACTACATCTCCGAACGTAGGCGGTGCATCCGGAGCGTGCCAACACTAGTTATTTCTGCCTGACCTTCTGTCCCGTTTTGCGATTCGATTCGCAAAAGCGAAAGGGACGTTTTTTTAAGCGTGACATTTTGTGAATGGCACGTTTTGCCACAAAAGGACGTTGGCATGTTCCGCAAATATCTATGGTGGGGAACTGTATTCACTAACCATCAGGTGGACTGTCTGCTCGTCTACCATCTTCCTTTGCAAGGTGGCAAATTCTTTCTATACAAAACATAATAATAAACTTTGGGATATTGTTCGGTAACTCGGGAAGCAGGTAGCTAGAGCTATCTAGACGACCTCTACACTAGCTTTTTTATTAAGCAGTCAAAGATTGTTTTATAGATAGACAGTGCTGGTTGGCGAAACCCCTCTAAAGAGGTGGCGTAGTTCCTCATGGCTTGTGGTAGCCGTTTTATTATCCCTTAGTCGCCTCTTACGGCACCCATGGGAAGTGGTGGGGTAGTGCTACTCTAAAGCCGGTTTAGACAGAGTGATAAATGGAACATTTTCAGGATTCAGCAGTATTCTTAGCGGCACACCTGAACGGTGAACTGAACCACACGAACGAGGCTGGTTTGACGGCGCTACACGCGGCGTGCGCGAATGGCCTGGCGAGGCTCACCACTGCATTATTAGAGCACGGCGCTCGGCCCAACCTGCAGACTTCGTACGGGGAACACGAGGACACTGTTTATCGGTGAGTCGATATTATGAACTAAATAACAACAATAAAAGACAAAATATTAGGCTACGCAAACAAGCTGAAAAATATGCATTGTTAATACATGAAGGCCGACTAGAGACCGCATGCGAAGCGCCAAGTCTGCTTACTTGTGAGCTACTAGGAAAATAAGATAAACATAGAACTCGTGAAATATACAAATAAAGATTTCGATTTGTTCTATATAGAAAGAACGTATCTAATGAGCAGACCTCCCGATGATAAGCGGACATTGTCGCCATAAACATCTGCAATACATTCCATACATCTGCGATGCATGCGTTCAAAAATGATGAATGCTGGCACTTTCGGTTTGGAAAAGATGGTAAATGGAAACCGTATACTTTCCATTCGGTGAGATGGTATAGGCAGGTAAAGAGAAACCGGCTCTGTTACTCCTGAAATACCTCATTACCTTTCATGACAATCTTCTAACCGCCGAGATGGTGTAGAGATACACCAGTGTTACACCAACGTGGGCGATAAAACAGACTTTTTATGATTTATTAATAAATTCCCAATTTTTTTCAATGTATTTTCTACACGTGTTTAAGCGCAGCAATTCACTACACAATTTAGCAATTTTCGTTAAATTTTGAATAAAAAATACCATTAATCTGTAAAGAAATGTGATCTTTATATAGTACTAGCTGCACCCGGTAGACGTCCTGCCTGTGTATATGTATTTACTTCTGTATATAAAATCACAAATTATTCTGTTTTGCCGTCGATATGATTTTTGCGATCGGTTGAACGGTATAGAAGTTGATGTGCTGCAGCGCCATCTAGTGGCGAGTTACAACAAAGTGGATAGCATAAAAACCTTCACCATGAAAAAATACATATATGTGCCAACTTTCATGGTGATCGATCAAACGGTGTCGAAGTCTATTAATTTCAGATATACCAACATCCATTTTTTTTTATATACGAGTATATAGATTAACCTCATTAGAGTAGGAATCGCTTGAATAGTCTAAATTAAATTATTCTCAGACAAACGCCCCTACACCTGGCAGTGTTAAACAACCACGAGAGTGCAGTACTAGCAATCATAGAGCACAAGAAACTTGTTGAAAAGGGCGACCTACCTGCCGCAGATCGCAGTAATACTAACCTAATACCGAACCTCAACCTGAAGAATTCTGAAGGAGACACACCGGTCAGCTTAGCTCTTGCTGAAGGTATGCATGTTATATCCCTCTAACCTTAACCACAGAATACCTAATAAGAAGACTAAAGTAACCGTTACTACGGGCAGACCTTTTATAATCCGCTGTTGGATATGGGCCTCCTCATGCACATTGACTTGTGCATGAGGGATTATGACTTTAACACGATAAGCTAGCAACGGTTTGTTGATTTCACTCTTTTGGGCTTTGTTATCCCTTAGTAGCCTTTTATGACACCCGTGGGAAGGGATGGCGTGATGCTATTCTAAAGCCACACGAAACCATTCGCTTGTAAAGTGTGTATGAGTGAAATTCAACTGATCTGCTAAATGATGTCATCTGATTTTCTTTAGAACCTTAAAAATCCCTTAAAGTGTGCCAATTATGTAATTTGGAAAAGTCTAGTGCCAATTTTAGTAAAATTAATAGCATTAGCTTTGATTAAACATAGCTTTGATTAAGGTTTCCTATTCTAGTATAAACACTTGCATACAAATCGTTGCTGTTGTATAAATAACTGCAGGTACATTATTTACTGCATTACTCTTTTTGAGACGATTTTCCAAATTTAGCGATTGCCATTACTTTGAGTTATCCCACTCCCTTTATTCCATTTGTAAGAAGTGTCGCCTCTCAGTTGCTATCTTTTTACTATTTGTAATTTTATCCTATTTTTGATCGCCTAACACTGAAAAAAAATACTGCTAAATAACCTGCTATCGCGAAGGTAGATTACAGTATGCTGCCTCATAAAATGTAGTACATATTACAATGTAGTTACAATGAAATATATTATTTTCATATAAATGTGTACATAAAATTATTTCTCCAAGAAATATATCCATGAATTCTCGTACATTACTGTCGCTATTGACATATTAGTTATTAACTTTGGTTAGAAAAAAATAACTTAAAATTTCGTTATATTTTCTTAGGTTTTCGCGATTACCTATACATAGCAATTAAACAACTTTGAACGGTTTAAATCGCGTATATTTAACATTATTTATATCCCGACGTTTCGAACACTTTGAAGTGGACGTGATCACGGGGTGACTAATTGATTTTATTTGTCACTTAAGTTATTAAGAAATTATTTGAACTAACGTCTGAAAATTCTTTTTTTAATCATAACATTCCCTATGCACCCACTGACCACGTCCACTGCAATGTGTTCGAAACGTCGGGATATAAATAATGTTAAATATACGCGATTTAAACCGTTCAAAGTTGTTTAATTGCCATTAAAATTTCGTTGTTTTAAGATTCTATTTATATCGAGACACATGATTTTTAAGATAAAGCAATGAAAATTACTCGTTACATACTATTTTTTAAGGCTTCATTAGGAAACCAGAACCAATAATAGGGTCTCTTTTCTCAGATAATGTCAGATTTATATACTTGCAAGTCTTTAGAAGCCGTTTAAAAGTAACATTTGTTCAGGTTACAAGAACCTTGTGGCGCCTTTGATCGAGGGCGGCGCGGATCCAAATATTCGCAACGGGAAGGGATTCACGCTGCTACACCAGGGCATTGTCGCCGAAGATTCCAGAACTGCCATATATTTACTTGACCATGGAGCTGATATGGATGCCTTGTAAGTATGGAATAATTATGTCAAAAATAAAAAAATACAAATTAGTATACACGTGCTCGTGGACTCTTCTTCTACGGGTTGATGGCAGTATCAGTTATTGGTTCAGAAGCGACGACTATTTTGCCAATGTCAAGTGAAAATGATTTTTTATCAAACGTTTTCTCCGTCGAAGTAAGTTAGGAGTCGTTCGGTAACGTAGGTTTACTGAAGATACGAGTTGACCTCCTTGGGAGCACACGAAAAACACAGGCTTATGTTTTTATCGGAAACATTGCGATTATTATGCAGGAATCCCAAGATTCATATATATATATATTATATATATATATTATATATATATATATATATATATATATATATATATATACAAGTATAAGATGCGGATTTGAGACAACAGAGGGTTTTCGTTTTCATTTGAAGAAAACTGCTGCTGAATCATACCGATTACTTCGAGAAGCTTATGGTGAACATGCTCCATCACAAGATACGTGTGAACGGTGGTTTCGGTGGTTCAAAAGTGGTGATTTCGATATTGCAGACAAGGAACACGGAAAACCGAAAAAAAGGTACGAAGATGTAGAATTGCAAGCGTTATTGGACGAAGACGATTCACAAACACAAAAACAACTCGCAGAGCAATTGAACGTTAGTCAACAAGCTGTTTCCAATCGCCTACGAGAGATGGGAAAGATTCAGAAAGTCGGCAGATGGGTACCACATGAGTTGAACGAGAGACAAATGGAGAGGCGCAAAAACACATATGAAATTTTGCTCGAACGATACAAAAGAAAGTCGTTCTTGCATCGTATCGTTACTGGGGATGAAAAGTGGATATATTTTGAGAGTCCCAAGCGCAAAAAATCATGGGTAGACCCAGGCGCACCATCCACATCGACCGCAAGACCGAATCGCTTTGGCAGGAAGACGATGCTCTGTGTTTGGTGGGACCAGAAGGGTGTGATTTATTATGAGTTATTAAAGCCTGGTGAAACGGTTAATACCAAACGCTACCAACAACAATTGATTGATTTGAACCGTATGCTACTCAAAAAACGACCAGAATATCGAAAAAGGCAACACAAGGTCATTTTTCTCCATGACAATGCTCCATCACATACGGCAAAACTCGTTCGCGGCACGTTGGAAACACTCAGCTGGGAAGTGCTACCCCATGCGGCTTACTCACCAAACTTGGCTCCTTCCGACTACCACTTGTTTGCATTGATGGGTCACGCACTTGCTGAGCAGCGCTTTGGTTCGTACGAAGATGTGAAAAAATGACTCGATGAATGGTTCGCAGCAAAAGGGGAAGATTTTTACTGGCGTGGTATCCACAAATTACCCGAAAGATGGGAAAAATGTGTAACTAGCAATGGAACATACTTTGAATAAACCACTTTTTATCATTCTTCCGACTTTTCAACTAGAATTTGGAAAAAAAATCCGCATTTCATACTTGTACACCTGTGTATATATATATTAAACCGCCGTTAGACCAGTCTTGGTGTATGGACGCGAGACCTGGACGCTGACGCAAAAATAAGAAAGGAAACTTCTAGTAACAGAAAGACAAATCTGGAGAAGATTTTTGGGACCTATAAGGAGAAAAGATGGTACGTGGAGAGTGAGGAGAAACAAACAGTTGGAAGAGCCGAATGTTATCGGCGAGATTAAAGCGGCCAGACCCGTTGGTTCGGTCACGTGGAGAGGATGAGGGAGGATCGCGTCGTAAAGCAAGTCTACGCGGGACAACCAAGCGGTCGACGACCGGTCAGACGTCCCAAGCACCGATGGAGAGACCTGTTAGCACGAAGCTGCGCAGGATCGAAAAAGATAACGATTCTTGGTGTCGAAGGCCCAAGATCCACTTCGCTAAGCTAACGGAGTAAGTAAGTAAACATTACGCACAAAAAACACTTTATAGTTTAATAAACTATCGCTATTAAATCACAAAACCACATATTTTTTTGTGATAATCAAACGAAAACTCTTCCTTCACTCCTCTAGTTCCGACCAAAAAGTCCACGCACAGTCAAGTTTTGTATCACATTGAATTTGACTTTTGCAGTCTTGTCATAGTTTAACAGGTCTTTTTTTTTATAGAGAAGAGGGCGGACGAGCAAGCGGTCTCAAGTGATGGTAAGTGTTACCGCCGCCCATGGACACCTGCAACACCCTGGTGTTGCATACCCCCTGGGGTATGCGGGCGCGCCGCCGACCTTGCAAAATCCTATTCACAGCTCTCTTGAAGAACCCCATGTCGTAGTTTAATGGGAAGACCTCTTGAGGCAGTTCGTTCCACAGCTTACGGGTTCGCGATATAAAATAACTTCCGAGTGACATCATACCTAAAGAGTGCTGATTGGCTAATTAAATACTAACTAATTGACGGAATACTAGATTATTAGATTATTACACACTAACGTTATGAAGCTCTGAATCCTTTACTAGGGTAGACAAGTATCTCGGGAACCAAAACAATGTTCTATATGTATCTACTCTAACAGCGATCAAATTGGACATACAGTAAACGTAGTTAAAAAATGTGCACTATTTGGCAGATTTAGGGCCTTTCTTACTACCTTCTGATAAAATAGTTGTTAACAATATAATAGATTTCTAAATCATCTGACAAATCCAGCTGATACTGACTTCTGATAAAGTATAACTGACTTCTGATACCTTCTGATAAAGTATCAGGAAGTGGTGAGAAAGGCTCTTAAATTAAACAAAAAAATTAGTAGAATAAAGAAAACACAATGCTGATTGCTGGCACAAGTTAAAATTTTTGAATGTTAGAATGCTAATGAATATTATATACATGTTTACAGGACGGAAGCAGGTGAAACCCCGCTACAGTTCGCGATATTTTGCCGGCTCGGTTTAGTGGTAGAAGCGTTGTGTGTCCGTGGGGTCGACATGAGCCGTCTGGACGCCAATGGAGTGCCGCCTCTGTGGGCTGCGCTCGATTCCGGACAGGAAGAAGTGGCCAGTGTAAGTTGATCCGTTTTTATATTCTTTTTATTTATTTCAAGCAACTAAGATCTATATAATAACCAAGAATACTATATAAAAACTTCACTAATAGGGCTGGCGCAGACCAGGCGAAGCGCGGTGTTTATTAACAAACAACAATCAACTTTGTCGACATTGGAACAGGATCAAAAATTCACCAACACACTTCGCCTGGTCTGCACCTTTAAGGATTCTGTTCTGGCTATGTCTCGTTTTCCTAAAGCGTCGGAATTCTATCCCCTCTGAAAGGCCTAAAGTAACCTTAATTCTACACTCTGCCTATAAGCGCATACTTTTGTTACAGATTCTGGTAAGAAATGGCGCAGATGCCGACTGTTGGGGACCCGGGCCCGATGGATGTCTGCAGACGTTATTACACAAGTATAATTATTTTACATTGTTACTTGTACACCAATTTTTTCATTTAAATTTGCTAATACATATAATGTCGATTCATAATCATATGCAGAATCCATAGTTTCAGGCTTCAGTAAAAGTTCCGTTACACTTTGTATATATTATTTACCAATTTTGAGAAATGAAAGAAAGCAACTACAAAAGCGTTAAGTAATGTACTTATGCTCAATTATTGCATACATTTTTGATTGACGCATTTGATTGTACTTGATTACACTAAAATACAACCATATATGATTGACCAGAGCAATAGACGAGAACAAGGAGACTCTAGCCACCTTCCTAATCCGGTCGGGCTGTGACGTAGAGTCTCCAAGGAGACTGGGAGCGAACGGAGAGGGCGTTGACGTCGCCAATGAAAAACACACGCCTTTACACCTGTGTTGTACATGGGGACTCACTGATGTTATCCAGGTCAGTTCTAAGTTATCACATAAGATTTCGGTCAATCCTATTTTCAATAATATTTTTTTACAATGATCCATAAAGGTGTTAGTAAAAAGCTTAAAAGACTACGTTAGTATACTATTCTAAAAAACCTTTGCTAGAAACAGACTGACGTGGATATTGTATTTTTCAATGTGTACTAACACTTGATTCCAAAAAGGCAATATTATGTGTTCTACAAGAATATCTTTATCGTTAATTTTATTGTCTTGAATATACTATTAAATATAGAAGTCGTTTATAAACTATATCGCGCTAAATCGAATCATTTTCACATCTTTTATCACACTTGGTCATATTTTGGTTGACCTCTTAACAAATATTACCATAACTCGCACCTCTCCCTCTTTCTGAAAACAAAAAAATAATGATAATAAATTTCTTTGGGAGGTTAAACAATAATAGGCCAGTAAAATCAAATATGTACTAAACCTTTGCGACGATACAATTAGCATTAGGCTCGTCACGGTAGGTTGTTGCCGCGTACACATATTTTGTTTACGCATACATATTTTAGTACGCACGCACTCTATAAATGGCCCTTAAGGTTTAACCAAAAATGCAAATGATATTGCATTTTTGATTTCCAGACACTTTTAGAACACGGCGCAAACATAAACTCAAAGGACGCAGAAGGCAAGACACCTCTTCACATCGCCATAGAAAACCAACACGCAGCGATCATCTCTCTCCTTCTCTCCCAGCCAAATATCGACTTGTCTGCAAGGGACAATAAAGGTGTGTCTCCATTCGCTGCCGCTTTGACTGCGAGGAATAATAAAGCAGCTCAAGCTATACTGGAGAAAAATCCTTCGGCAGCTGAACAGGTATATGCAATTTGGTTTGTAAATACGAGTTTCCCATCTAAAGTTTTCACTGAATAATTTTCTTTTCAATTTTGATAATATAATAATTTGATAATTTTGATTCAATTTGAATAATTCTGAATAATAATTTTCACTGATCTTCCACACCAAAACACTTCTTTTTTCCATTTCTTAAGGCCTTTCTCACCGCCTCCTGATACTTTATCAGAAGGTCAGTTATACTTTATCAGAAAGTCAATGACAGCTAGATTTAATCAGCAGATAATTTATTGTTACTTTATCAGGAAGTCCACCGTCTGATAAAGTATCAGGAGGAGGTGAGAAAGGCCCTTATTCTTTCTTGCACAAATTACCTAAAGCATTGGCTAACCAAGAGTTCGCATTACACATTATAAACATTCTTTTTTCTGCGTCTTCTACCACCTATATAATAAAGAATGTTCTGAAGAACCGTTGAATCTGATGCAACTTCAGGTTTTTATTATCGCACTTCTCATCATCGAAGCATCCGCACTTTCTTGACAAGGAGCTGCTGCGTATGGAGCATTTCTTTAGGACACTTCATACCTGAAAATTGTAGAATGAATGCTAACCAATGTATTCCACTGATCTAAAACATGGGATTCTCCAAGAGAACTATAAATACTAGGTTGACGACGCATTTGCAAGCATTTGCAACTCCGTATGTTGCAAGTGTCCATTGGCAACAGTCACGTATGCCGCCCGCGTGTCCACTTCTACTATAAAAAAATAATGGGTGTAATCCTCAGCCTTTCCACTAGTTTTGTACATCTTAAGCTAAAGATACATTCTGTTTATTTCCAAAAATTTAACTCAGGTGGACAAGAAAGGTCGTAATTTCCTCCACGTGGCCATACAGAAATGCGACATGGAGAGTGTCATGTTTCTACTGTCAGTAGAAGTGGACGTAAATTCGCGGGTTCAGGACGCGACACTAGCGCCGCCGTTGCACCTGGCGGCCGCCGCGGGAAACGAAGTGCTGCTAAGAAGTTTGCTGTTGGCTGGTGCTAGGCCTAACGACAGAGACGCACACAAGTTAGTACGATATCAATTGACCTTTGTCCTGTTATTGCTTTTTTTGTTTAAAATTTTACCGGTGGAAACGATGATCGGATTAAAAATAATATTACCAAACACGCGTAAGTAGGTATGAATTACGTAAACAGATGCGGGCGCGTTCAATGATCAAAAACCTAAGCGAGCGAGTGAGGATAGTGTTATGATGTTATGCATAATTACTCTAATGTAATAAAGAACATGAAATACATGTTATTTTTTGTTATAAATAAAATAGTTTGTGTATTTATTGATTGACATATTGAAATATTTTTCACTATTTTGTTAGACTACAAGCCGTGAAGATTAAATCGCAAAGATTAAAACTCGAAAGTGTTAGAAAGATGATAATCGCAGAGTTATAACATTTTAAAGTCTTCATTTATTAAAAGTAGCGTGACGTCACAGTAACGGCAACATGGCTGGACTTGTCATTGTGTTTCATGTACTCTACAATTACACATGTATCAATTATAGGCATGTAACATTGATTGTGCAGTTTCGATTGCAATGTTGTCGTAAATAACCAGAAATTCAAACTCAGAAAGAAGGAAAACAAACTGCAGTCAGTTCACAACAAAGAGAATATTGGCACAAATAGAGATTATCTTTTGTTTGTTTAGCTGGATGACAGGTGACAGTGAAGTTTATTTTGATCTGTAGTGATATTACTTTTTTTACATTATGACAAAAGTAGCAATCCATGCAGCCGTGTAACTCTGTACGTCATCGCCTATATTTCACATTTCTCGCTATAATTTCCTAGTCCTTCGTCCAAAAAAAAAACTCGCACGAAATTTTGTACGTCAAATTCTTTCGAAAAATTTATATATATTTAATCGTTAAAAAAAATTGCACCATCCCCATTATGCAATATATTTCTATATACATATTTCCGTCCATATTTTGACTCCCTGTTTCTCTACAAAATTATTAAAGGACAAAAAGACCAATTGCTTACTAGAGAAAATTTATTCTAGAATTCTACGTACCTTGTCACTTTCAACAGAAATCTTTCATATTCCTATTAGGCATAATTAATTATGTAAAAAATTGTTTTTCAGACGTGTCACATCAAACTCATTTAATAGATACTATCGATATTTTTGGACTATTGTTTCCTAAATTTAAAAAGTAGTGGGTGAAACATTATTTTATTTGGTTTTTATTGTATGTTTTTCTTAAACACTTGTTTTTGTTGTTACGGAACAGTAGATCTGAATGTAAATCTATTCAACTTTATTATGTTCAAATTACTGTGATTCTTTGTTCCTGAATAAATAAACATTTTTCCTAGTGTCATGTTATGTACTGTGTACAGACGGTGCGCACTACACGTGGCCGCGGCGACAGGTCACGCTAGCATAGTGTCGGCACTAGTGTCGGGCGGCGCGGAATGCGGCGCGGCGGACGCGAGCGCGGACACGGCACTACACGTGGCCGCGCGCGAAGGACACGTCGCCGTCGTGCGGACCCTGCTCGCCGACACGGACATAGACGCCGCCGCCACCAACCTGAAGGGTGAGTCTACATTGCTTGTTGGATTTCATAGAAAAAGTTTGTTGCTGGTAAAAAAGGTTGGGAAACACTGCATTAAATTATTATGTAGTAATGGTTTATTTACTCATTCTTAGTGTCTTGTTTTTGTGGAAAAGTAATGGCATATCAAAGTCTGTTTGTGTATCTGATTGTTACATTGTTGATAAGTGACTGTATGATTTCTGAAATAAATAAATAAAAAGATAGAAATGCTCTTTCTGACGCGTATCTACTCTGCCTACCTACAAATTTTCTTGTACACTCGTGTCCTTTATTTACTCTCCTCTTTTTTCTCCTCCTCAAGAGCATGGACTCTAGATGCACATCCCTCCGATGGTGAGCAGTTCGGTTACTTGCGCAGACTTCTCTTTCGGTGCCCGTGGTGTGCGAATTCTCCTGAAGCTCGCCTCTGAATTCAATGCGGGGAGATGGGATGGGATGGGAATGAGCTTCTAGCATATCTCACTCACTACCGAAACATGTATTTACATTGGGGGAATGGGATAAAGTGGGAAATGCAGTACACTTTACGGTAGTCTTTTGTGAGAGGAAAGTAACTCGGGCAATCGGACACGCCCAGTCGGCTGTAGGATGTTCTCTTCGAACATGCATTTCATATGAATATGTAATGGCGAGGCTAATGTGCATTTGCGAGTGTTTTTACGAGTACATTCTTGTCTTTCTTTCAAGATATTTATTTTCCATTTGAGAACTTCTGTAAAAAAAAATGTTTTATTTAAAACCTTTCCTTTAATTACAGGTCGCAACCCTCTTCACGAGTTGTGTTGGTGTAAAAAGGATAACGCAGCTACTATATGCGAAATATTTCTAGAATTTATGCCGGATTATCCTATTAACAGAATTGATTTGCAGGCAAGTTAATTAGTCATCGACTTCATATTAATATAATTTTTCAAATTAATTGTGAATCTATCTATGTATAAAGAAATCATCGAAAATAGGTATTGATAAAAGAACATTAATTTCATTATTCCTAATTTTTGTTCAACTTCAACTTTCACCTAACTGGCTTCTATTGTGACATCCACGATAATTCCGCCACGACCCCTAATTTTTGTTTTGATTATCAGGTTAACCTGACAGTTCAAAGATGTTTTTCAAATGACACTTATTTCTTGTGCCACATTTCGTTGACTAGACTTTTTTTTATAAAAAGGAGCTGTCAGACGAGCAGGCAGTCCTCAAATAATCAAATACTGTCGTCCTGCCACCGTGATACATGCCAACATCAGTCCAGAATGACAAACGTTGGCATGCCTCCGGATGCGGTGCCTCCGGTTGCACTGCCTACCTTTGTGGGTTTTAGGAATAATTTGAAAAAAATTGGGGAATTTTCCTAATCCTATATGTATTATAACTTTTAGGCGGGAACTCTAGAATTAAAAGTTCAGTTTTTTTTTATTAATGTAAAAATTGTGTATAGAGGGTTTTGTGGTTTAATAGTGGTTGTGTATTAAACTTGAAAGTGCCTAATGTTTGTGTGACTGCAGTTTTCATGTGCTTCCAAGGAGTCCAACTCTGTCCTCAGTAAACCAACTATCACTTTATTGAGCGACTCTTGACTTGCTACGACGTGACTGGACATTGACGAGATGTTTTGGATTCTTAATTACGTAGAAAACTTGACACTGGCAGAATGTACTAATTGCACCATATAATTATATTGCATTGCCATATATGAAAAAAGCCATAGGGCTTAAATACCAATAATACATTAATACCTATGTATTAATACTAATTAATACATAAGTATTAATTGGTTCTTTTTTTCCGTGGAAATAGTGATTTGTATTATATAAAATGATTGTTTTGTTCAGGGGAACACGCCATTGCTGCTGGCTTACATGAACGGCCAGGGCGCTATGTGCAGAGTACTGGTGCGGGCAGGCGCGTGTCTCGCGCAAGAAAACAAAGATGGTGTCTCCATATTTAACTACCAGGTAAGTACATGCCATAGCATACCATCAGCCCATGTCTCACCACTTAAGTCTAAGTTGTTTTTTTAAGATTCCACTAAAGTTTTAATATCTTGGAAACTAGAACCGACAATAAGGTCCTTTTTTTAGATAATGATGCATATTTGCTGCTAACAACAGTTCAAACATAGGTATTGTAATGTAGGTGGCAACGAAACAATTGCTTCACCGTCTACTAGACGCGCTGCCGGCGGAGGCGCCGTGGGCGGAGAGCGACCTGTGCCAGGAGTGCGGCACCAAGTTCACGCTCACCATGAGGAAGCACCACTGGTAATGCACGCACACGGGATTATCACACAAATACACCCTTAGTTCCCCCTTTTGGCTCATTTACACAAGGATAGTTTCTCAGACGCGAGTTTCTCGAACGCTATCCCTGTTATCATAGTTTTTATCATCATATGAACAGTTGTAGACGAGAATTGTATGTAGTTTTGTCGCATACAAGAATTGTATACAATATTCTTGCCCGAACCGTTCGAGAAACTCCTTGTGTAAACGAGCCTTTTGGGAAGTAAATTGTACTTAAAGCCAAAAGTTGCTCAAAAATTGCCTCTGATCTATGTAATCCATAATAACTGTGTAGGGGATGGGTATAACTGTGGGGGGATGGACTATCTGCTTGTTTTTTTCATCTTTTTCTATACAGAATGACTCCGAACCTTGCCCCCTAAGTCTAATATCACAGATTCCGTCCTTGATTCGGAGTTCACTAACATAAAAAAATTACAAACACCTGCAATTTTTTGTTAAATTTATTTATTTATTATACATAGACATGAACATGAAATAAATAAAAAGGAATAAAAAGAAAAGATGTACAATAGGCAAGCTTATCTCCTGCGGAGATTTCTTCCTGTAGACCTGAGAAAGTAAAATATAGGTCAAGGCAGAAAAAGGGCATGCGCAGTTTTATTCTTTTTTTCAAATTTTTCACACAGCTACTATTTTTATTGTTTTTTATTTAAAGATATCTTGCATTAAAGTCGAATTTTTTATTCGAGTCAGGGATATGACATGTAGAACTGTCAAACAGAGTGAAATTTGTACGGAGATGACACTTTATTGACAGTTCATGTCATATCCCTGACTCGAATAAAAAATTCGACTATACATGTTCATTGATTTAAAATCATTAGCAGTATTCATAGTTCTAAATTTCGATAAAGGTTCGGACACACTTCCGTACAAATAAAAATAAAATAAGAAACAGAAAATACTGGACGAGTAGTAAATCGATGGTAAAATGCTGACGCGCCACGAGCAGGAAGAATTTCAGTCATTGACATGAGATCAGCCAAGACTGGACGGATAAGACATATATGTATGAAATCGTCGATCAAATACCATTTTACTAGCCTAGAAATATAATCAGGTTAAAAATAACGTTATGTAACGTAATTATCACGTTTCCAGTCGTCACTGCGGCCGAATGCTATGCAACAAATGTTCTAGCCAAGACGTGCCCATACTAAAGTTCGGCATGAACAAGGCGCAGCGTGTCTGCGAGATATGCTTCAATGTGCTTCAAGTGGGGGCCAGTTAGTGACGCAACACTTGTAGTACACGAACGAGCTTCGTGAGAAGCTTACGAATAAAGTTATTGTATTATATTGTTATTGGGTCCTACGTATAAGAGCCAGTGTCAAGCATTTTCTGATTTTTAGTTCCAGTGCTATGTAAAATATGGTGTTTAATCTAAGTAAATGGAATGTTTATTCTTATTTCAGAGTTTTTTAATGGCTTATTTGCCCTTTTTAGTATGTCTCAACTTGAATGAGCTGTTCGGTCAAGTTAAGAATTTTAAGTTAGGCCCATATACGTAGAACTCGTCGATATGTCTGGGCCAAGGGACGTTATTGTCGGTATGGACTCGATTTGGGTTAAGATTTTATAACTTAAAATTTCGTTGTTTGAAAATTCCTCTTTGAATTGTAGTGAGCATCCCTAAAAGGCTGGTATAATTGGGTAAATCAACTGAAGTCTCAAAAATATATAAAAAAGGTTTTAATTAATTAGAAACATGCTCTTAACATCTGACTTAAGACAAAGTAGACAAAATTATTTAAACACTCCACTAGTCTGAATTTTTGGGAAACTAGAACAATAAGGTCCCTTTTCTCAAATAATGACTAATATTAATTTTAATATAATATACCCGTTATTTTTAATCGTATACCTATCTACAAACAGCGGTTAGTCGGCATAACACTTACAGCCGGTTCCTACTAGATCGTGACGGCACTTTCACACCGGAACGACAGTGTCGTCACGTCTAAGTTGGAACCGGCTCTTAGACATTCTATGCATTATAAAATTATAATCGATTATATTTGGATATTTGTACGCAGGATTTATATACTAAATTGTTCACTAAATAATGTAAATGATGCACTCTTTAAAATCTAAAGTAAAGTTAGTCTGGCAAATGAAATAGGGCACAAGAAAAAAACTGGCAAATTTAAACATTTTTGGCAGTTATAATTAATCTTAAGTAGAAAAACCGATTTTGATACTGTAGATTTTCTTTTCTAAAAATACCATGAAACTAGTTCCATGAAATTTAGTTTACATTCAGCAACATAAAAACTGAAAGATAAAATTCATGTTACCTAGGACGAGAATTTAATTTAAGTTTTTTTTTATTGAAAGGTGGCAAACGAGCATACAGTCCACCTGGTGGTAAGTGGATGGTAAGTCGTCCATAGACATCCGCGATACATGCCAACATTAGTCCAAAATGACAAATTTTGGCACGCCCCCAGATGCGCTACCTACCTTTGTTGATGAAAGAATGGATTTGGATAAAAGGTTGGGGACGTGGGAATGGGTTCTGGCATATCTCACTCACTACCGAAACACGTATATATATACATTGGGGAATATGATAAAGTGGGAAATGCAGTATATTTCAAGATAGTATTCTGTGAGAGAGGAAGTGAACATAAAGTAAATTCAGAACGAAATTCATAGACAAATAGCCATTTCTTTTTCATTTTGCCGCTCTTATGTCAAGTTTCATTCGCCAAATTAACGCGCACTACACACGATCCGATCTGATTACCTGACGAGAAATAACGCCATAAGCAAGATAAGGATACTATTACAGCGTTCCCTTTCTTTCGTATTACGCCGTCTCTGTCATTGGGTGATTAATAGTCTAAGCAGTCCCTTTTGTAGTTTGTACTAGTTTGCAATACAGAAATATGAGCAATGAATAAAGCAATTTTATTTCTTCTTTTTTTTTTTTAAATAATCCCGTTGTAACGAGTTTAAGGTGTAGTTGTAATATCTTGTATACTCAAGTAAAATATATTCTAATTTCCCATTGACTTTGTAAAGCTGTAAGTGCGTCCATTAGGTATCATATGGCTTCAAATTTGATATAATAGTGCCTCAAATTATTCCATACGGAAATTTTTAAAGTATTTATGCCAAAGTCTGAGTGTGCTTTTATTTTATTAAAATTTTCTAGCTTTAAATTGTGTTAATAAATTTGTTAGTTGTAGAATTAAAACACATAGTTATATCATTCATTTTTTTTCTAATAATCTCATGATTATAACACCAGTAATTGATACGCTTTTATATCCACGTTAGTGTCAATTTTCAATAGTTTTAAGTTAGTCGTAAGATTTATTTTATGGACTTAAAACAAATGTATTGTCTCCAGTGACAACATCATTATTTTTATGTAATTTCTTTAATAATCTTATAGAGTGCATTCCAAAAAGAATTTAAGTTTTGATAATTACTTATTGTGACATTACTTGTAACTATTCTTTATTTTATTTACGTATGTAAGAGATTATGATTAGTGCCATTTGTTTTTAATTTTAGCATTTGAATTTTATTTTTGGAGCTGTTTCTTTGAAGTTCACTATATTGTTTTCATTCCAAAAGTTTATTAATGCTATAATAAATAAATTTTATATGCAGTCAAAATGTGTCTTCATTTACCACAGGCTTTAGAAAAAAAAATCATTAACTGTGATTATTTATTTACAAATAAAAGAATTACAGTGAGACATGCATCTCACATTTCACATGATAAATAAAATTAAACTAAATACACTAAAACTCCTTCGGGTCTAGTTCGCTTTACAACTTTAGGACAAAACATCTCTTGCAAATCTTGACAGAAATAAATCTACACAGTAGAAGTTACTTTAGCCTCTTGAAAAGGTCCTTTGTAACACATTTATCGAGGACATGGATGTAGTCAATGAGTTCCTCCTCACAGGTCTCTGTGGTCTGAGAGCGAGAGTTGACGCGATCATTGCACTCCTGGTACTTAGACCACATGTTCTGGGCATCAGGCTTCTGGGAGCATACCTCCTGTAATATGCAGTTAGTGTTAAGTTGTGTATTGAAGTTTCTATTTCAACTCTTCAATTAACTACCAGTCTATGGAAAACTACTACAAAATGAAACAGATATAGGTTATAATGACAAATACACCTTATTAAATAAAATAAAAAATAGACAAATATCTGCTTTTTTATTGAGTCAGATATATGACATTTAGAATTGTCAATAAAGTCAATCCAATCCCCTGGCGTTGCAGGCGTCCATGGATACCATCACGTGGCGCCGCTTGATCGTCCGCCTTTATAAAAAAAAAAACTAGATTGTATTAGATATTAGTTTTATAAATATGAAGACAAAGCATTCAATAAAAGATCACTCTGTTTGAGTTCTACATGTCATATCCCTGACTTGAATAAAAAAACTGACTTTAGAAGATAATTGATTATTAAGTAAGTGGTTAATGGATAGGTAAATAAATAAAAACAATTGTAAGATAATGAACTGACCTAAAGAATGAATCAATATAATACAGAAAAAAAACCTTTATAGTATCTTGCATAAAAATACTTGATTCCAATTCAATCCTCACAAATGTCTAGAAAAGATGACAATAATATCAGTATGTATTGATCTCAAGATACTTTAAAATTCAAACTGTTTAATATTATTTTCCTAACTCCTATAAAATACTGGATGGATGTCTGCTAGGTATTGCTTTAGTGAGGACTTTATATAACTACCCACATTTCTTAAAACTGTTTCATTGCAGTGGGATCACAAATCAAAAGAAAATAATTGCTAAACATAACTTGTTCTATTTATCCTCTACCGTTTAGAGAATAGGACACTATGATATTAAAAAGGAAGAAAAAGACTATGGGACTTAAAAATTGTTTGCTCAAAATACAAATCCATAACCTTCGGGATCCAATGGCCTGTAGGAGTATTTATGAGGGGGAAGCACCGCAGGGTGAACCCAAGCGCCATTAACCCGTTTTAGTTGACCTCGACCCTGAGATCATTGTCCTCGACTCCGAATGGGCATTGGGCTTAACTCTAGGGGTAGGACAGACGAGACCACGTGAAAGTGGGGGTGCTCCGAGTCTGATATAATATGCATTAGGTATCTCTAACAAAATTATTTCTAGGTAGGAAGGATATTCGCGTCGTTAATTAAAAAATAAGCATTAATTTACTGGACTCTATAAACAAGCCCATGACAAAAAATGTTAGAACTACAGTTTCACATCTACTATTTCTATGGAAATGTTTTACGTATTTAATTTATTACTTATTTCTCGATCGTTTTAGAAGCGCCATGGCGTCTACATCCGCAAAAAAGAAGCATTTTTACAGTGGGGGATTCACCAAACATATTGACAGAAACATAGAAAAGCCTGTGTTCTTTGTAATGTTTTAACTCCAGAGAGCATGAAACCTAGCAAATTGAAAAAAACATTTCAAGAGTTCATAAGGAGTTTGCAGTTAAAGACTTAGATTTTTTGAGATAAAAAAAAGAGTATTCTGAAGTCTTTGTGATTAAATTCTAAAGAAAATGTACAAAATGTACAAGAGTGAATCATGTCTTGAAGCTTTGTATCAAAAATATATCGCATTGCTATGAATAAAAGGCCAGACACTATTGGGGAGGATCTTATTAAACCTTGTTTAGTGGATGCAGTGAATTGTTATCATCATTATCGTTATGTTACTTGTTATACATGGTAACATGTATAGCAATTAAACAACTTTTAACGGTTTAAATCGCGTATATTCGAAATTTTTTTTTTTTTAAAAAAAAAATTCAGAGGGTAGTTCAAAAAATTTCAGACGGTAGTAATAATTTCTTAATAACTCAAGTGACAAATAAAATCAATTAGTCACCCCGTGACCACGTCCACTGCAAAGTGTTCGAAACGTCGGGATATAAATAATGTCAAATATACGCGATTTAAACCGTTAAAAGTTGTTTAATTGCTATGTATAGTAATCGCGAAAACCTAAGAAAATATTATGGTAACATGTATCTAAAATTAAACATATATCTCTTTCCAATACCACAGTTCAAAGTTGTATTGAGGAAATGAGTAAGTAGATTTTGGCAACAGTCATTTCTGAAATAAAAGAAAGTTATGTTTGCACTACAATTGGATGAGTCCACTGTTGTAGCTTTGTTTGCAATTACTGATATTTACTCGTTATATTAAGGAGGAAAATATACTAGAGTGGACAAAGTTAGTTAGCGTCGCAACAGTCACCGCCCTAGGCGAGTGATTTGTGAGGTGGAGTCAACCTTGGGTCTAGAGTGTCAAGGCTTTCTCTGGAAAGTGCAGTCATGTGCTTGCCTTTTCCCAGGGGTGGCACTCGTAGCTCTAGGCGCCATCTTTCCCCACTCCCGATATCCCTTTTTGGTCAAACTATTCCCTGGGGTAGAAAGATCAAATATCTCAGAGTGACACTAGACCATTGACTGACCTTCTGAGACCACATACAAACTATCTGAAACTGAGCCACCTTTGTACTCGGTCGCCTCAACCCTCTGATAGGCGGAAGAAGTAAAATGTCTTAGAAATAAGCTGACATTGTACAAAACCATATGTAAATGACTTTGCCCTTCGCTAGCATTGTTTTTGCACATGCAGCCCCTCCAACATGAAAATACTTCAAACCCTGAAAAATAGATTTGTGCCTAAAGCCAAACCGTGTGGTGTACCGGTACGGGAGCCCTTAGGCTCATTAATACACATACTATTTGCTCCTGGCTGAGCGCCTTCTGCGGTCGTCCCAAACCATACATATGCGGTGACTCTTGGAAGGTCATTAGAGAAACGGAAATTTAGCCACTCCAAAAAAAAGACAATAATACCATAAAACTTATATTGTTTTTTTTTTTCCTGTGTCCCGTATCCATATGCTGTTACAATACCATTTGATAAATTTGAAGAATTCCGTGTAAGGTTATGTTAGGTTAATTTTTAGAGTACAAAAGGTTGTCTGGAATTCTATATTTTGATTTATAATTTTTGAAAGTGAAATCCTACCCTCAATTCAGTCTGAGGATCCACTAATTCTGCCTCCTCCTCCTCTTCAGCCTTGACCACAGGGATGATTTTGTTAGACATTTTGCCTGAAAACCAAATAACACTGGTTTTCACATACACACAAATTTTGTTGCATAAATTCAATTTATCGATTACAAAATTAGACATAATGGGAGTAATAAAGTTCTAAAAAGAAAAATTACCAAAAGTGATGATGCAATAGACGACTGACTGCGAGTGTCTGAGAGAACTTGAACGAAAAATTACATGTTGCCAATATCAAAATATTTAATTAAGAGTTTATGTCGGCTATACACAGCGATAATAAGATATGGTATTTTACCAGATGAGTAAAAATGATGTCACAGGGTAATTTTTGGTGTATAAATTTACTTTTTGGGGTGAGGATATTAAAGTAATAAAAAAAATAAGTATAGAAAGATACACTTCACTAAGAAATAGATTATTTTAACTATAAAGTACAACTTATACATTTTTCACCCAATTACTTTATATTGTTCAATTTACTTCAACAAATAAAGTGCGATAAAAATGAAGGCGCCATCGTCGTTTATATGGCAACACATATAAGGCCCAATTTTGTTAATCATTACATTACCTAATATTTATTTCAGTTCTTGCTGTTGTTATAAGTTATAGTGCAGTATCCATTACAAGGATACCTACTGGATATTAGGTACAGTCAAACGGGGTATCTTAAGACTGCGGTCTTACTTGAGACAAAATGGAGACGTATGGCAAGTTAATTTTATTTTTGGTATATGACAACATAAAGTCTGACAACATCTGTCAACTGGTGTCAAAAGTTCGGAGACAAAGTAATCTTGTTGACAATGTTCATCAAAAAGTTTGAATTCGTCTCTGTTTACTGAAATATTTTTTACAAAACTGAACTTTTGCTAAAAACGTTCGTGTGAAAACTTTGTATTTAACGGCAAGAGTTTTTACTGTTTCGTAGTGATATTGATATTGGTAAAACCTCAAAGTTTTGTGAAGTTAGGTTAGTTATTATTTTACTGTATTATCAACTCCAAAAATACATATATAAAAATTAAAAAGTGAAAGATGGACTGTTGCCGTGTAAAATGAGACAACTCTCAAGTTTCCCGCTATGTCTCAAGATACCAACGGATTTAATTATTTTATGTTCCTTCTTGTGTATTTGAGGGTTGCAATGCGTCGAAAAAAACCGAAGACTGTTGGAGGTCAGCCCTATGTAACCTATACAAAAGAACAGTTGGCAAAAGCAATAGATGCTGTCAAAAAGGCTTATCATTAAAAAAGCATGTGAAAAGTTTGGAGTGCCTAGAGCTACTATAAATCGACACATCAGAGGCAAAGACATCAGAAAGTATGGGCGTCCACATGTGTTTTCAGAAGAGGACGAAGCTACAGTTGTCCAGTGTATTTGCTTGGCGGGAGACTGGTGCTTCCCTTTAACGCAATACGACACCCGTTTCATAGCAAAATCATTCTTGGACCGGAAAGGAGTAACCGAAAGCAGGTTTCGTAATAATTTACCAGGGCGAGATTGGGTGGAGTCATTTCTTTCCAGGAATAAATCTAATTTGACGACAAGACTAAGTCAAAATATCAAAAGGGCGCGTGCTGCTGTTGATGACACACATATAAACGCATGTTTTGACGAACTGGATGATACATTAAAAGAAACCAAGGCGAATTTAATTGTGAACTACGATGAAACGAATATAACGGATGACCGTAAACGGAGAAAGGTCATGGTAAGACGAAGTTCTCGACATCCGGAAAATATAATAGACATCAGCAAATCAAGTACATCGGTGATGTTTGCAGCAGCTGGTAACGGTCATCTACTTCCACAATATGTAGTTTATGGTGCAGAAAATCTTTACAACACTTGGATAAGTGGAGGGCCTCCTGGTACAGCATATAACAGATCGAAAAGTGGATGGTTTGCCATGGAACTATTTGAAGATTGGTTTAGCAAAATAATTCTGCCCTATTTCAGAAAATTTGAAAAGGAAAATGTAAAGGTTTTGATTGGTGATAACTTAGCCAGCCATCTCTCGAAATGGGTGATAGAGCTATGCTCTTTATACAATATAAAGTTTATGTTATTGCCTCCTAATAGTACAGGAATCTGACAGCCTCTTGACGTGGCGTACTTCAAGTTCCTCAAGACCAAATGGAGCCAGGTGCTGGGTGAATGGAAGCTAAAACACAGAGCACCATCCCAAAAGACGCGTTTCCTAGGCTTTTGAATCAATGCCTCATTGCAATGAGTGAGAAGTCAAGCGATAATATACAGGCTGGCTTCAAAGCTTCAGGCTTAGTACCCCTTGATCGAGAGCAAGTTCTTATAAGGTTTCCTCAGAAAAAGGCTGCAGAAGAAACTGCTGAAAATTCCCAAGAATTGGTGTCCAGTTTCAGAGAATTTCTACAAGAATCTCGGGCAAAAGAGACGCAACCGCTAAAAGTGAAAAAGTCAAGGATCAATTTGCAACCAGGAAAAGGAATCGATGAATCAATGCTGCTTACTAGTACAGGTCCTGGTTCTAATGGACAAAAACCCCAAAAAAAGAAGAAAAAACAACAGGTGGAGACAATCTCATAAACTGAATTTGATAATAGTACAGTTATTATTCACAACGAATCTGGGGGCGGTGACATGATGGACTTTTTGCCAAGTAACATTTTCAGCGACTTGGTCAATATTCGAGAAAGCTCTGATGACATTATGGAAGATAACTTCAGAGAGAATATTGATCCTAATGGATCAGTCTGACTAGATACTGACTTGTTAGAGCCAGGGGTTAAGGTCACCAATTTTCCTGTTGGCCTTTTCCTAGTCGTCAAATTTATTTACAACCGTAATTCTAAAAAAACAATGGAAAAAAGGTCCATCGGTGAAGGTAGAGGATCAGAAGAAGGAGGTGGAATTAATGTGAAATTTATGAGAAAATCGTCGAAAACGGAGGACACTTTCATTTTTCCGGAGGTTGAAGACCAAGTGACTCTAGACCAAGTTATTGAACAAATAAATCCTGAAAAGGTGTCTAGGGGCCGATACGTCTTCTCGAAACAAGTTAGAAAATTTAAGTGCTCTTTGTCAATTTTTATTAAAAATCTACTCATTTTTTTTTTCAGCTGTGGCAACACTGAGTGACATATATTTTACAAAAATATTTTTGTGTCCTAAGTAACCTATAGTCCCGTGCAACTCGAATTATAGGCCGATTTAGATGTCTGTCCCATGATGGGGTATCATGGGACAGCTCTGCTGGGTAACTTGAGACACCATGTTTTTTATTTTGTTTTATTTTCTGGGGTGCCTTAGGCTACTAGTTGTTCCAGGAACTTCTAAATTAAACATCGACTGATGTAATGTAATCATTAGATTACATTACATCACTGATGTAACATTATATCGACTGATGTAATCATTAGAAAACTATCAAAATGCACTTTTGGCTGAGGATCAGTGCCGGCTGTACCTATGGTGCAGGGTGTGTGGCGCACATGGCACATGGGCTTAGGAGGCGCCGAGCGCCGCTCGCGACTCCAAAGAGCCTGCGTCGCTTTCAAAGACCCTGTGCCCGTGTTATGGCCGACGCTGGCGGCGGTAGTAAAGCACGCCACGAGCGGTTCCTTTAAAAATATAAATAATTTAGTCATATTATTCCACCTTCTACACAATAGCTTTTGTTTCAACTTGAAATCAGCCTTAAAACAGATAAGTGCATAGGTACAGGTAAAAACTACAGGCGTAGTGTCGCATCGATACCAAAGGCGCATGCATCCCGATTGCCGGCATCTGTTTTGATTTAATTGAAAAGACGCCGACAATCATTGCGAATCGGCTGTATTAGAATGCTATAAAATTCAAATTGCCAGGGACGCGGCATTTTCAAAGGCACGTGTACGCGTGCCGCATCTTCTGTTTTAGTTTTACGAACTAAACCTTGACAAAATGGATCAAGTATTATGTTTGAGTAAACATATAAATATTAAGTAAATATGCTTTTCTTTTGATTTAATTGATATAAAAGGTAAGTATTGGACTGGTTATTAATTATCACAATTATTACGACTTTCACCGGGGTCAGAGCTCATCAAAGATAACAGTGAGTGATAGCGAAAATACGTACCTACCTCGAATTTTTAATCTGTACCATGTACCTAGGTATTTATTTAGGTCTTATTTGTAACCTCTGACCGACGAAGTTTTAAAACATGTGGGTTTGTGTGTCTGTCTGTGGCTTTTAAACGGGTGAACCGATTTGAGTACGGTTTTCTCATTATATGAATAGCAGTTTTCTTTGCGGTGGCTCTTAACTATATTTCGTGTAGGTAGGTAAATTAGTTCAGAGATTCCCAAGATATTTAGCTTTTCCCATGGTGGTTGAAGGAACCTTGGGCATTATTACAAGTAGAAACTTCAGGTTAGGAAATGATACACCCACGATTTTGAAGGTCCCATAATGACCAGGGTCATCATATCTGGATCTCGGAACAGTTAGAAGTTTTGATTTATTTCTGTCAGGGTTTTTTACCTGTTAGGTTAAATACACCGTGCAATTTAGGTCGTTTAAATTCCGTGGCAGAGTTATTAGGTATTAGGACTACTATCAATTGATGCAAAAACCGACAGCAAAAGTAGTATTTTGAAATCCATCGTTTGTACTGCGGATGCCATATCTCCCGTGGTGACCGCCAATCGTCGATTTCAAAATACGACTTTTGCTGTATTATTTCTTTACGAATAAATTAATATCAGTTTTCCCAAATCTGTCTACAGCACTTAGATTTTTACTTCACACTACCAGTCACTATAGCACACAGCGAAAGATCATTTTATAAACTAAAGATAATTAAAAACTATCTCAGATCAACATTCTTGCAAAATAGATTGACAAATTTATCGTTAATAAGTATTGAAGATGAAACAAAATTGAAGTCGGTGACATCGTTAAAGATTTTGCTAATGCAAAAATACGAAAAGTATTTTTTTTGTAAATATGTTTGAGATTACGAGCATCCTGTAATTCCTAATTAGTAATTACATATATCTGAAATGATTTAGTATATTATACTTAGGTGTATCATTAAGTTACCCAAGGAAATAAAGAGTAGACTACGAAACAATGTTTCTAAAGTGTTTCGGAAACACTAGTTTATCCAGGAGATCTCCTTAAGTTTATAGTTTTAATTTTCAATAACTTCCTGTAGCATGTAGAGATCGCAAAGCTATGTAAAAAGTAGTTATGGATATTTTGTGTCCTTTTAGGAGAAGACCTGATTGAATCTAGTTAAGTAAGCTACCTGTGCTTGCCCTTAAGCTAAGTTAACAAAGGTTTCAATGTACATATTTTACACCCACTAAAATTACCAATGTGAACTCTGTTATGTGTGTGTCTGCGAAATTTTATCCATACCTACTTCGTTCTGTGATTTACATTTAGTTTTTAAATTAAATATTTTTGAATAAACGACAAAGTTGTGCTTTTTTGTTCTTGTAAGCCCTCCCTTCCTAAAAAATACTTTTTACTCTAGAGTCTACCCCGCGGGTCAACGGGGGCGTACCGCAAGCGAAGTAAACGGGCTATTGCTTCCCAAAATCATTTATAATTGCACCATTTGCTCCCGAAGTGAAAATATAACTGTAAGTATTCCATTTTGATCGCGCGACTAGAGGGCGCCAGGGTATTGATTGCACCCGGGCGCTACATGGGCAAGAGCCGGCGCTGCTAAGGATCAAATATCAGAAATGGCTCAAATTACCCCGTTTGACGGTATCAATTTTTACAGTAGTTATAAATTTTGTAAAGTTATGTTGGTTCATTTCTGAGTGGTAGTCCTCTTGCTTATTTGTTCCACTAAATACTCCTAATAAGAGAGCATTTGACGCGAATCCCTTTTCATTAGTTACATGCAAGATGTACGTACTATTATCCCTCTCTTCACTTTGGATATGTCTTGCACCACTCCCTCGGTCTCAATCGACTGCCAACATTTTTGAAATTTTTATGAAGAGTGGATGTTGCTCTCGTCTAAAGAAATAATAGGATTTAGGATTTCGTGGGCTAGGTTTCTATTCTAAATTCTTCTATTCTAAACCTTTAAATAGATAATTCTCCTCTTTGGCTGCTATAATTGACCTCTCCAAAATAAAAAGAACGAGGGAGAGTGCACACTGCAATCTAACGGCTGCTGGGCGCATTCGACTGACCTGGTTACCCCTCTCACAGAATACTACCTAGAAATGTACTGCATTTCCCACTTTATCATATTCTCCAATGTACGTACGTGTTTCGGTGGTGACTGAGATATGTCAGAGCCCATTCCCATCATATCCCTTTCCATTTTCCCAACCCTTACTCCAAATCCATGCTTTCATCAACAAAGTTAGGCAGGGCATACGGGGGCGTGCCAATGTTTGTATTTGGGACTAATGTTGGCATGTATCGCGGATGTCTATGGGCGACAGTATCCATTTACCACCAGGTGGACTGTGTGCTCGTTTGCCACCTTCTTCCTATAAAAAAAACTTATCTAATTCAACGGGATCTCTTATATTTAATAATAATTGAAATTAACAGTTTTCTTAAATGCTTCCGACTTTCATCATAAGCAATATCTTCTTTTAGTACTGCTAATAATTTCGACAGCGTCAATACTTCTTTTTGAAACGCTCAAAAAATGAATTTTCGTTTTCTTTTTGATCGTCTTATCAGCAACTGTATTCGTTTCATTTTCGAACTTCATAAATATGATCATATATCCTCATATCGTTCTCAGGTTAAATGCCTACCCATCCGACAACGCTGATGTGAAAGAATGCTTTGCACACTATCATAAACGATCCACGTTCTCCTGAATACATGGAATGTAGGTTTCAGTTTCAGAGGGACTCTTATGACCGTTATCTTCGTTCTGCTGAAAACTCCTCTTAAGTCTCATCTCATCGTACTGGTTTCATAACTAATTGCTTTGCTGCTCAGGCAGTAAGACTCTGGATCTCGCTCCACAAGTCCCACTGACATAAGGATGGTTACTTCTAAAAACAGCCTCAAGAGGAAGCTTTGGTAACACTACCTCCTTCACAGATTATTATATTTATATTTACTTATTCATTCGTATTTAATATCTATTTTTTAGTACGAAAGTATTACGTATATTTACATTTTCACAAACGTTCCGGCGTTCGAGGTTCTTTGCCGACCGGAAAACCATACACACTTGCGTTTTACGGCTGTCGGCGGGGCTTCATGGCGTGAGTGTCGAGTCGGCATTACATATTAGTTTATTTTCTTATTCATAAAACGTGAAAATTCGAACATTATGATAACTATTCAAATTTGTTATGATAAAAGTTTAAAGTGTAAGTATTAATCATTGTTGATAATTTTAAACAAAAATCTTTTTGTAACTATGCACTAAAAGCCTACAATCCAAAATAAAAAGTACTTAAAAAAAAGATACTTTCTACATTGCAGGCAACCTAACCATAAATAAATGCCTATAAAGTATAGTTTTATTTTATATAAATTGAACACAATCTTTTTCACCTATAGAATATACTTGATTGTGTGCTCTATGCCACTAATCAAACGATATCTTCATTTACTGTGCCTGTAAATACGATGTTAAGGAAACTGCTGTTTTGAATAAAATAGTTTTCTATAATAAGAAAAATGATTTTAAATTAGAGATTTAGTGCATATCTATATATAAAGTAGCTATTTTTTTTATTTTTATTGTATAGAAAACAGATAGCAGCAGTGACCGTCACCATGGAGAGAGCTTTCTGTAAAAAAATATTCTTTTGATGTTGTGGTGTCAATTCAGTGAATTTTGACTTTATATCATGTTCCTTACAATAGGCAAGTTTGAATTCATATAAAATCAAGATGAAATTGCGTCGTACTGCCAGCATTCGGCAGAAAACGAGGAATTTTTAATTTTCCAACTATATTGTTTTCTAAACATTTCAGGTTCGTTTCAGGTTTAATGGACTACTATTGTATCTACAATGAATTAAAATGATTTGTTTTTCAGATCATGCCATCATCAGTTGTATTATAAAATAGCTTTAGACGAAGAATTGTAAGAAGTTGAGGTTATGTCATATAAAACCTAATTATTGTTTTATGTTTCAGAATGAATGGTGGAATGGAGCATAAAACACAAGGTCACAATGCAGTGCCCCACAAAGCGCCTAAAAACTACAAATTGCTTATGGACCCATTCCTTGTAAAAGGAGCAACAAAACTGTACAGAT
Organism: Sesia apiformis; assembly: GCA_914767545.1. Classification (NCBI taxonomy): domain Eukaryota; kingdom Metazoa; phylum Arthropoda; class Insecta; order Lepidoptera; family Sesiidae; genus Sesia; species Sesia apiformis. The sequence continues at coordinate 8,639,367 of OU611968.1, forward strand.
ATGATGGGAGCGTTCCTGGGGATCCAACTTATCCACCAGTGCAAGTCAGGGACCCAAGATCTCCGTTATCCAGGATCTGGAATAGACTAGAACCAGCTGATTTGCCAATCCCTAGGTATAACACAATTTATTCACATAACATATCATCATAACATTTCAATATTTCCTCCAATAACAAGTAACCTATTTCTTAGTTGAAACCTAATGTTTTCATGTGTAGTTGCATCCCTGCTAATAGTATGTTACTAATATTACAGTAATATTTCTAAAATTTCATATAATCAAAATTGTTGGAATCTTATAGAGATAAACTATTTATTACTTGCAACTATTCTATGGCACTTTGAATTCCATATTTGTACTTATAATGCACTTGCATTAGCAAATATATGTAATTTATACTAATAACACAAGAATATTATGATGAAATACTTGTGAAAATACAAAAATATTGTAATTGGGGTTATTATCTTCATTGTTTTTATTATAGCTGTAATAGCACTACTGCCAACATAACATTTTTGACACTGTGATTTAATGGCGGGAATTTTTAAAATACTAACCAAAGAATTTTCTTACAGATTCAGAATTGATAAAAATTATGTTGGGATTCCTCCACAATTAGAAATAACAATTGCAAATTTAAATGACAACATAGATAAAGCTTTTTTGGGCGATATGATGAATAAAGTTGGACCCTGTGAGGAATTATCAATATTTTACCATCCCCTTACAAATAGGCATCTGGGATTTGCCCGGGTGGTATTTCAAGATGTAAAATATTCAAAAATATGTATAGAGAAATACAACGGGAAGTCAGTTATGGGCCAGGTATGTACTTTCTTTGCTACTTAATTTCTTAATTTGCTCTTTGCTTTTTTTAACTATCAAGACAGCAATAATGATAAAAAATATTTTATGACTTTGTGGACACAAAACCTAAAACACTGTTAAAAATGTTGAAATTTATTTCTACACTATATTTTTTTACTTATAATATCAATACTTAATTTCATGACTCTGTATTCTGAATGATCAGTTGTTATTACCAATTTTCAGTTGAAATATTTATTATTCTTTATTTAATTTTAAGCTACTGTAGAAATAGTATGAGCTTGGTAAAACTAATGACAAATTAGCCCTGTTGTTAGTCCTGGGTTTGATTCCCACAATCATTTCTTATGACATTGAAAATCATTGAAAATTAATCTCGACGCACTGTATAAGGTTCTTGTAAACATAATTCAAACTAATTAGACCCATTAGTTGGTTTCTTCCCGCTTTTTAAAAGATCCCACATCAATTCCCAGTAGAAATTTCATTTGTTTATAGACAGATCTTTGTTCGGATCTTGATGGTGTCTCTGTCTTTGTATGTGACTCCTATTGTGGGCCATTAACTGTGGCATTATTTATAAAAATACTTCTAAAACCAAGAATTATCTATTAATTTCAACTAAGATTCACAACATGTAACAAATTACAGGTGCTAGAGGTATTTCTTGACCCCTTTGGTAAGAAGTGTCAAGAAATATTTGAGGATAAAACAGTGGACAAGAAAATCCGAGCCGCAATGGTAGCTGCGGCGGCAGCAGAGCCGCCGGTAAAGCCCCCGGGGTTAGTGGAGGATATCAGATTGCAGAAAGCAGACCCAACGCTTAGTAAAAGACTAGAGGAAACAAAGTTGACAGAAAAGGTATTGGCATATGGTGTTGACAGTATGTTCAGTATTTGCTATTTCAAGAAAGTATCTATATAAAGTCTTTATATAAATTTGTACTTCGGAGCAAAAATTAACCGAGTGTCCACTTCTAATTGCATTTTTATGTATTGCATTTTTCTCAAATATCATCAAAATGCACTTGTGGCTTTTTTTCTAAGGAGGTGAAGTATTATAACTGTGGAACCATTTTTGCTTGAAAACACAGGAATATACATTTATGAAGATAATCAATTTCGTTTTCTACTATAACATCGGGGAATTCATACTCCTTAATTTGCTGCTGGTATCTGAACCCATTTTTATAATTTGTTTTTTCAGTTTATTACTCCCGAATAAAACATTTCGATGTGTTGTAGGAATCGTACCCCCCTCGCTACAAGGAAGTTGAACACAGCGACAGTAATAGTAGATGGTCGGACGAAGAGCGAGAGTACCGACATCGGCACCGACACGACCGAGACAAGGACAGGCATCGGGACCGGGAGAGGTGAATTATTATATATGACATCTTTGCAATGTGGTATCACTACCCCATTTCTTCCCATGCGTGTCATAAAAGGCGACTAAGAGATAACAAAGCGGCTGTCACAAGGCACACTGCATGGCCAGTGTTCCGTTAAGGCCATACATCCCTCATGCATAAGACAATGTGTCTGGGGAAATCTGTGTCTACCAGTGGATACTAAAAGAGCTAGTCTGATGATGACATCTAATTTATGAGAGTCAATAGCAGCAGCAGTAGATGGTTGGATGATAATCGCGAGTACCAACACCAATACCGGTTCAGCTAGGACCAGAAGAGAATGACCGTAAAAGTACCGATACCGCAGTGGTGAGACTTTATATTGTTATTGGTGGCATAGTCTCAAAGGGCGTAGTTATATTAACGATATTATCAGTAAATGGTCTAATAAGAAACGCATCTAGCAGTATCGGGACCGGAAGAGGTAAGACATTAATGATTATAGCATGATGAATACCTCTATATTATAGGTGAATACCTCACTTTTCCCGGTATCGTGACATTCAATTTAATTGGGTACTCATCTGGTCCCAGTAGTCCCGGTGCCGATGTCGGTACTTCGTGCTTTTCATCCAATCACTAACTGCTGCTTGTAATCTACAGACTTCTCCTTAAAACCTAAAGGTTGCCTGGAAGAAATTAGTCTTAACGATAGGGCGCCGATTATACTTCTAATTTTGTATTTCTCTTCTGTAGGTTTTGGTGTACAATAAAGTATATCTATCTCTAAATTGCACCATATTTTGTCATCTTATGTTGTGATTTTACGATCAATAATTTTGTTTTACAAGCCGACGCTGCAGAAGGAAATGTAGACGAAAGTATGTACCATATAAATTCTTAATTTTCTTCGTGTCTTTGCATTTTTTTAGAAAATAATAAATGTTCCTCATGAACTTCATAAAAGAAAGAACAGAGAAACCAAAATACTTTCTTTGTAATGCTAAAGAAAATATTTTGCTTCCTCTGTGCTAAATTAAAACACTATTGACCTAATTTTTCAATAGAAATATATTAGGTCTTTTTTACGCCCAATTTGAGGCAAAGGTAGTCTAAGGTAGTAAGGTCTTCTACAAAAGAAAAAAAGAGTTATGTGAAATTCATCATTGTTGTGTTAAGTATATTATGTATTGTTTATATAATAAAGTGTATTATTATTATGAAATTTTTATTCCATTGATAAACTTTTAGACAACTGGTATAGGGTTTAGCACCGGTTTTTTAATTATCGGAGAGAGACCGGTGTGAATATATTACAAGACGTCGTAATGAATTGAACGGTTCCCAGGCACCGCGATCGTACCGATCGCTCGGAGCGATATGCACGCTCCAGCGAATCGGAGCCGACGAGCACGTATACGGCTGTGACGCACCCCGAGGTGCAATATACGCCGTCCGGCGCGCCCACCGCCTCGCCTTACGATACCTACTACCAACACACACCCGGGTATGTAACTAAATTACACTGGTCTACAATGGAAAAGTATTCGAAATAATTGTAACTAATTTCTACTTATCTACCCATGCTGAATACAAGTAGACAAGTAAAAGAAGTTTTTGCGATACTTGACATTTTCCGAATTTAATGAGTCTACCCTCATTGAACTTGATAATGTTGGTATATATTTACTTAGTTGGCATCGAATGTTAAAAATATTGTGTTTTAGTGCTCTGTTCTATATTACTAGGTGATAAAAGTGTTAAAAGTGAAAAAATAATTATATTTTATAGCAAAATGTCTCGAAAATATGTGAATAATCCCGACAATTTTTGTTATATTTGTGGTGAAGTGATATTTAGTAAGCAAAGGTGTTCTATATCGCCTACAATAAAAAAAGCCTATTCTTACTATTTTAACGAAAACTAAAACACCAGGATAAAAGCTGGGTTCCACATTTCTGCTGCAATCCGTGTGCTACAGGTTTAAGAAATTGGCTGAGTGGCAAAAAAACATCATTTCGTTTTGCAGTGTCAATGCAGTGGTGAGAATCGACAAATCATGCAGCTGATTGTTATTTCTGCCTGACAACTCATGTATTTGGAAAAGGCAAGGGTGTTTCTAAAAAAAGAAGAATGTCATAGTGTATCCAAATCTACCATCGGCTACTCGTCCTCTGCCGCACAGCAATCTTCACCCGATTCCGAAACGTCCTAACATTGACGAAGATGAAATCACACTTACTTCACCATCAATTTCAGAATATGAAGTACCTAGTACATCATCACAGCCACACAGGATAACACAAGCTGAATTAAATGATCTTGTAAGAGACTTAGAATTGCCCAAGAACAAAGCAGAACTTTTAGGCTCGAGACTGCAACAATGGAACCTTTTAGAAAGTGGTGTGCCTACTACATCTTTCCGTACTAGACAAAAAGAGTTGACGCAATATTTTGAAATGGCTGAAAGTTTAGTTTTTTGTAAAGATGTCAGTGGTTTGATGGGAGCCCTTAATATTACGTATAAACAGAACGAATGGCGACTTTTCATAGATAGCTCTAAGTTAAGCTTAAAGGCTGTTTTGTTACATAACCGAAATATTTTACCTTCGATTCCTATTGGTTACGCAGTCCATATGAAAGTCTTATGAAAATATGAAAACCCTTCTGCTGCGGATTTTGTGTGATGAACACCAATGGCAAATCTGCGGGGATTTGAAAGTCGTAGCTCTGCTGCTTGGACTACAATTAGGCTACACGAAATTTTGGTGCTTTATTTGCGAATGAGATAGTCGTGATAGAAAAGAGAATTATAAAAAAAAGTTGTAGCCTCATCATCAGACACTTCAACCCGGGCAAAAAAATGTTAAAAATGACCTTTTAGTTAACCCACAAAAAGTGTTACTTCCACCATTGCATACAGGTATAAAACTAGGACTGATGAAAAGTTTCGTAAAAGCAATGAACAAAAATGGAGCTGCTTTTCAATACCTTCGCCAGAAATTTCCAAGATTAAGTGAAGCTAAGGTCAAAGAAGGTATATTCGTCGGTCCTCAAATAAGAAATTTATTTAAAGATGATAACTTTGATTCGATTCTAGAAGGTAAAGAAAAAAAAGCCTGGGATCATTTTCGCCTTGTCGCAAAAAACTTCTTGGGAAATAAGAGAAGTGACAACTATGCTGAACTTATCGAAAATATGTTATCATCATTCCAAAAACTGGGTTGCAACATGTCCTTGAAAATCCACTTTTTACATTTTCATTTGGACTTCTTTCCGGATAATTGCGGGGCTTTTAGCAATGAACATGGGGAACGCTTCCATCAGGACATCGCAAACATGGAAAAACGGTATCAAGGCCATTGGAACGTTTCAATGTTGGCGGATTATTGCTGGACTGTTTGTCGAGATGTTACAGAAGCAGAATACAAGAGGGCAGGGAAAAAACCACGTCGCAATTCTACTAATGATTAAAAAAACTGTATAATTTCTGTTAATTTTTGCAAAAATCGTTTAATTTTTTTTTCTAGAAAAGGAAAACTAATTTTAATATATATTAATTCTTTTTGTATTCAGTACGTGAAAATAAATAAAAAAGCTACTTTACATGAAGAATACTTTTTTAAAGTCAAAATTTGTAGACCAGTGTTATTGAAACTCAAACAATATATTTGCAGAATGTCGGCACAACATAATTAACAGCAATAATGCTAGGCATGCAAAAAAATATTACTTACTATTTAAACAGTTTGTTAGGGGATCGATATTTTAAGCGATTTTTATACACATTTTTACCTCCAAATACACCTTCCTACATACTTTTTGCATGAAATTAGAAAAAGCTAAAATGTGCCCAATGTTTGTATTTTTTTATGTTTGTTAAGTTAATATTTTGGAATAAATGGTATAATTAATTGATGATGTCTCGAATGGACCATTTTCATGATTCTATGATCCCTACGTTCTCGTTTGTCATTTTGCACTGATGTTGGCATGTATCACGAATGTCGCAGGGTGATACCTACCACCACGCGGACTGTACTCTCCTGCCGTCATCTTTGTGTATTAAAAAATAGGTATTTTTGGTACTGACTTGAATTCCTATCATTATATATTCGTTCAATAAATCTTTTTGTTTTTCAGGTACGGGTATGGCTACGGAGCGGGCCCGCCCGCGAGCGGCAGCGGCGTGTGGTGGGGCGACTGGCGGCACCACCCGCCCGACCATCACCATCCGCACGTGAGTTTACATGCACATTGTATAGTTTTTATTTTATTGAGGACTAGCGTTTGTCCTCGTGCATTTTGTTATATAGGTAATTGACACCATCTGGAAAATTTAATCAATTTCCCAAGATAAGAATATCCTATTTCCTCCGAATTCCAAATTTCTGTAAAATTTCATTTAAATTGCTTCTGTAAGTTTAATCGTGAAGATATTATATGACAGACAAGCACACTTTCAGATTTATAATATTATTGTGATATGTGATATACAAAAAGACATACAAACTTACTTTCGTATCATATTATTGCCGAAATATGGATTATATTCTGTGCGAGTCAGTAAAGTCTCATAGCACTGCGATGATGACTCATAGTAGAGTGATGTCATAATAATAATTCACTCAAATAACAGAGAAATTTCGAGAGTAATTTTCATAAATACTGTCACATTTGAACACAATAAAATACCTTAGGGTGTTTTAGTTAAGGCTGCAAACAAAAACTTGCCTAACTTCCGTATTATTTCAAACTTGCAAGCTTGTTCTACTTTAAAACGAACTACTCAGTGGTTCATCCATGGTTTGGTTTCTCGCGCTTGTCTATCTTGATTCATCAATTCTTTTACATAAAATAATGCTTGTGTCATTTGCGACATTCTCATCTGTGTGGATATTTCATACTAACAACAGTCAGGACTCGGTCAGACCCATTACAACTGTGTCGTCATTTTTAGTTCGTGACAATGTCAGTCTATGAATATCCTACCTTGTCTCATTACATTGACCAATGCGGTTATGCTTAAATAGAAAATAATTACGTATTTTCTTACGTTCTTCAATAAGTAAACTATATACTTTTTTTGCATATAACTTATGAATTCAAACTGCCCTTTTATAGAAGCCTGCTTATCATATTGTTCAAATCTGCACATTATTTTCGATGCATGTGTTACTTAAACACTAAAGAAGTATTTTTATACCAAATACGGTGGTTATTCGACACGAGCAGATCTTTAATGTCGAACGTATGGAGTCATACAAATGATAAATTTTATCACCGTAAAAACTTTAAATTGTATTGCATAAAGTAATCTCCATAACAATTGAAATGATAGTCATTGCGTCGTAGTAGACTAAAATCTTAATTGATGTTTCTTCTGTATACAAATATTGTATTAATAAGTTTGGTTAAACATTTAAATTTTTATGTGGAGAAAATTCAGCATATACTTCTATTTATAAAAGTTTATTATATTTTGTTATGCTTATAGCAGGGGTGTCAAACTCAATTTTGCAGAGGGCCATATATTAAATTTAGAATGTGTAGGCGGGCCAGATTCAAATAAAAAAAATGTACAGAATTATTATAACATTTTATTTATTTAATTATATAGTATATAATATACGGTTGTTAAAAATCATATCAAAGTTATAAAAGAGGGTAATTATTTTGAGCTCGAGGATCCAGATACCTGACTTCTCTTGTTTTTGACAAGCTCATTGATGTCAGGTATCATATTCGATGTAATTATTTTAAGAATTGATTGGAGATGTTCATTCGTAAGTCTTGTGCGATGTTTGTTCTTATTTATTTTCATGACGGAAAACATCTGCTCACATAAACAGGTGCTACCAAACATGCACAGAATGCGTGCTGCATGCTTTTTTAATTCCGGGTAGTTATCCAAACTCTTGAAATAGTGTGTATAAAATTTCGTAGAGGAATCGAGTGAAGTCATGATTCTTCTTTCTGTGACACATTGCGATCGCGGGCCGTATTGATACGGCCCGGGGGCCGTATCTTTGACATCCCTGGCTTATAGATCCATAACATAGGCCGTTTAGGCATTGCGTTTCTACCCTGCGCAAAGACAACATTTATGCGTATATGTATGTATATGTACAGCGCGTGTGACCACGTATCTATATACTTGTTCACATGCGCTGTACCAAAAAAGCGCAGTTTGTTTCATTGTTTTCCACGTGCCTAAAAGGAACTATATAAGTACTATCGTGATCATGACGTTTTTGTATGATACGCAGTGATTGTCTCATTTGTACAAAATTTATGTCGTGTAAAATTTAATTATGATTTACCCTTTTTATGGAAATAGAACGTACTGAACCAAAATAATTTGTGCTTAATAAAAATAGACAATTGCCGCGTATTGCGCAAAAATGAAAGACGTGGCGTCAAGGTGGCGTCTTAACGCCCTGTAACATATGTACAAATGTATGTACGAAAGTCTGAACGTGCGGAGCGTCGGCCGAGCTCGAGCGCGAACGCGACGCCTGCGTGGATGGCGCCTTCTACCCCCGCACCTACGCCTAAGGAACACGCCTCGCCCGAGCACAAGGAGAGAAAGGAGAAGAAGATTGGCCCCACACGCACCGCGCAACCGGATAATGTGAATAAACGCACATTGACATAATACGGCCTAACGAACACCTACTTTAACCGGGAATCTTGTTTTTGTGTCTATGCTTTCCTTCGTGTATGGTTGATAAGCAAGCGGTGAGAGCTGGGCGGAGCGACGCGAACACGGCAAGGGTGGAGCGGAGCGAGGAATTGTCGCCCGCACCACTCCACTCCGCTCTATTAATGCTTGTTCCGAAACCCTACCCTATTATAACGCCACAAAAGAAAGTAAACAGATTTGTATAGTGATAGTATTGTATAGTAAAACATTGTGATACTATCTTTACGACTTTACTTTGCTTAAATGCTCAACTTTAGTCGAGTATTTTGCTTTTAACATTTTAACAAATATTTCGATTGTATTTATTTCTCAATAAAAGTTTGTGTTCGTAGGCGATGTTCAAGAATGACGTCATAATGTTAAACGCGACGGTAATTTTTGGGTGTAATCAGTCGTCTCTAATACTTCAGTCTTAGTGTCAAATAGCCAACGAAAAGTTTAACGACGCATTTATATTATACATTTTGACGTTGAACTCTTGAACAAAGTGTAGTTGGTGTCGTGTAATTGGTGTATTGGATTTCTTGATAATTATAAAATAAAGCTTTTTATTCTCTTACTATAAAATAGTTAATCGATTGGTATAATGATAAATATTATTGGATAGCACCAAAAACGTACGCACTTATATATTGTAGAAATTATTATTATTTATGTATAAATTTGGAATGACACTGTATAATAATTAATGTTCAAGGGAAACAAAATGTAAGTTATAAAGCCTGCTATACACCTATTTCGAAGCAATATTTAAAAGTCACTTCCATTTATTTGTAACTACAAAAACCAGTTGTCTTTTTATACACATGCTCGATTTTACAAATACGTATATAGCAGTACTGTTATGATTTCAAAACGCACGTGCTTTATCTACATCGCATGAATGCTTTTCATCACCAATGTTCGCATCAATGCTTATACGTGCTTCAACTTAAGATTTCCTTGCTCATGCTTATCCTATACCTACATACACATGTATTTATAAAATATGCTGGTAGTTTTTGTACAATATCCTGTAATAATTTATAAGCAAGGTTTCTGTTTAATTAAAACTGCTCAAAAATTTGAATTCGCTTAGTATCCACGTGTCGCTTCAATGTTTGATCCAAAACAGAACAATCTCTCAGTGTTCGTTTTATAATCTACTGCAATTGAGGATCTATCATTTCATTATTGTCACAATGCGACCAACTCGTCCTCAGTATCAATAAATGTAAACAGTGCCAGTGTGTGGTGTGCGCAGGAGTTCCCGGTAGAGAACAAACCTGTAGACCGTCCGGAGCCACGTCCGCCTGAGGACACGCCAGATAGTCGGGAACCCGAACCCAAACCGCCGCCGCCCGCTGAGGAACCCAAAAACGTTGATCTCGATACCAGGTACTCTATAACCTACTTATATCAGATATTTAGGAACTCCAAACCTCTGTCGTCGCTTGTTGAAAAACCCATGAATGTTGATCTACTATAGATAATATGTATCTATTTAAAATTAACTATTAATAGATAAATATGATTGAAAAACGCGCTTATATCTGTAAACCCCCTTTCCAATAAATACAGATGTCAATATGTTTGTGTTACAGAATAGCAATGCTCCTAAAAGGCGCGACAAGCGGCGGTGGTCTCGCTCCACCATTTCTCGCTTTGGGCATGTCTTCAGAGGAGGAGGACGACGACCGTCTACCCGTAAACATACCAGATCTGGACGCGCCACAGCCGCCATCAGATGACGAAGGTTGGTAATATTTTGTAAAATTACAGGCAGATGATAAATTTTCATGGGTTGGTTTCACACCGTGCGTAACTAGGCATCAAGTAATTTTCTGCAATCCCAAAGCTGACCAGATTTATTTACAAAGTTATTTATATACTAATGGAAAAGTATTTTTTTCTTTCCTATAAAGGTTTGAAAAATTACAAAAAACCTCGTGATTTTTTTACGATATCTTAAATTATAAATTACGATGTTATTTATACCCTTTCAAAGTTGGATGTTGACTTGCAACTTGTAAAGTACCTTGGAACGTCACGATAAATTTACATACAGAGGATACATATATCATTGAATTTATGAAATTATGAGATTTATGCATTTATTGTATTTATGAAACTAGAATGTTTATTTTTTTTAAAAAACAGGGGTAAATAGCTGAACTTCGTTATAAACATTGTAATAGGCCATTTACTCATACCATCGGGTGACCCAAACGCTGTCTTACCATCTTTGGTGGCATTTCTTTTCTATGGGATAGATTCTGATATATTTATGTTTGTTTATATTGTTATAGAGCTTTGCTCTCATGAATGTGGAATCTATTCTATAAACAATAGGTGTACAAGCAACTGCCAACTGGAATTTTTAGTAGTAATTTACTGCCAATCAAACTGCTATTGAAACTAAAGACATGGATGTTATATTGTTAACAGGTTCAGGCAGCGAGGATCGCGAGAGCATAATATCGTTGGAACAGATAAAGGAGATGGACACAGAGCCATTGTCCCCGACTCCTTCCCCGTACCTTAGTCGCGAATTCTACCTCATATGTCTTAAGGGCAACGTCGAAAAGGTAAGTAAGATGCCCTAAAGGGCAAATGAAGGCTCATTTACACAAGTCGAGTTTCTCGAACGGTTCGAACGAGAATATTGTATACGATTCTCGTATGCGACCAATCTACATATACTCCTCGCCTGCAACTATTCACATGATGATAAAAACTATGATAACAGGGATAACAATGATCAGATGATGATAACAGTTGTTTATACTAGCTTTTGTCCGAAGGCTCCTTGTGTAAATGCAATGATTCAAACCGCATTGTAGAGACGACGCTCTACAAAACCGAAGCTAGCCGATGATAGCAGATGTGTATTACTTTCGGCCGGGATGTGTACCATGTTTGTGTTTATTTCTCCAGAAGGCGAAGGAGTCGTCCTGCGTGAAGCCACCGTGCATAGACAAGATCGGTTCGGACATATCGTCGTCGGAGGACGAGCTGCTGACGGGCGAGGAGCCGCGCCGCTCGCCCCCGCCTCACCCCGACAACCAGGACAACCTCGACGATGATCAGGTTAATATGTTATTATTATGTTCTACTATTTTATTCCCGTTTTTTCGGTTTAGGAACATTCCATCCCAATAATACTCACGAATAACCATTTAGGTGGGGATCTATTGTAGCATTTCAATCTGAAGGTACTGAATCGCCCTGTACGTACTCAAAAACCACGGGCTTGAAATAATGTTTTTACAATAATCCATTCTATAGAATATGTCGATATTATAAGTCTGAATGACGGGTTTGACATATTCTACCTAAATAACGCCCGTTTCAAAATTCTGTTGGATAGATATTTTCCTGTTAGATAATAATCTGTCCTAACATTATAATTAATATGTAGTTTTATTATATTCCGCATGATTATAAATAAAGTTGTGTGTAACCCCATAAATGATTTACAAACGAATAAATATTCTATACCATTTCTATGACTAGATAAGGGTGAAACATTTATAAATTTGTTGTTGTACCAATTAAATAAATGACAGAAATTTTAAATTTGCTCTAATTAATGTGGTTTCAATAATTATGGTATATGGACGCAGTATCCACTTACCACGAAGTGGACTGACTGCTCGTCTGCAACCTTTTTTCTATAAAAGAAATCAGGGCCCCTAATTCGGACCGTTCCTAGTGGAATGACCGCTGCATATTAACTAAAAATAAGATTATTTTTTTTATGTCGTAAGTGAAAAAATAAATAACAAAAGTTAGATTTTGTGGAAGTTACACGGGATTAAATAAAAAATACCTACATCTTCTTAACATTGAATTTTTGTTCTACGATTTTTAATATATTTTTTTCCATAAAACACTCACTCACACCGTGTTCACTCGCACTGATTTACAAAGGTAGTGATTCGATTAGCACTTGTTTATGAATGGAATGTGCGACGTTGCCGTTGCGTAGCCGTTTTTAAAACTAAATCAGGGACGTCATTAAAAAATGAAAATATCAAGTTTAGAAGAAAGTCGTGGAACAAAAGTCATTAGTTTTAACGATAGAAATTCAGTGTTAACATGATCCACGTATTTTGTAGTTAACCCTATAAGTATTATAATATGTAACATGTAACACATCGTGCATCAGATGTCCCTGTCGTCGCTGTCGTCAACGGAGGCCAAGATCGAGGAGCAAGTACCCGCCGAGCCGTACTACTACCCGCACGCTCACTACGCGCCCTACCATCACATGTGGCCGCACACAGGTAAACAACACTACAAATGTTGTGCGGCAGATATTCCATCATTATAATCATCGTTTACGGGTCAGTTCTACCCACTGCTGAATATAAGCCTAATTTCGTTTGTGCCATCTTCCTCGGTCCTGAGCTATTCTAAAGTCTCTTAATGTCACCTTGCCGCTGGACCACCAATGCTTCATTTACCTTCCCTCTGTCAAATCTTAATCCCCCTGTCATCATCGTACTAGTCGGTCTGCCAAATTCCATTAGAGTTCCATAACTCTTACCAACATCTTGTACTACCGTAATACGATGCCGGTTCTCCATATTAGGAACCCAATGTTGTAATTTGACGCCGAGCATGGCACGCTCCATGACTCTATGCGACTCCTATTCTATACACATCCTCAATAGAAAACGTCCATGTCACGTCATCATAAGCCGTCGTAGAAATAGCACACTGGTTGAATAGTCGTGTTTTCGGGCATTGCGGTATTCGTCTTGGCCTAAAAATGTTTTTTAGCCTCCCAAATTTTGCTCATTTATCTGCCTGCCGAAGTCTTATTTTTAACGCTTCTTGCGGATAGATAAACTATGTCCAATAAACTTTTCGCAACTTAGCGCTTAGCGCATACAGGCGCTAAATTTCTTAGCGCTAAGAGAATTAGACAATTCGAAAAATCTGTTTTTGGTTTGTTCTTTCTGTATAAATACAGAAAGAACGACATAAACAATGACCAGTTCTTTTACGCTCCTTGGTTATGATTAAAAAACGTAGATTGTTCGTATTTAGTCGTTTCTGTGTTCTACAAATATCTTATCGTGTACGCGTCTTGTCTGTCGCAGATCTAACTAATTTCCGTAGTATGTACAAACGCCCTTACATTTCGCTTTCAATCGCGGGACGTTCGCTATACTCTTAATCGTGAACATGTTCATCTTAAGGCCTACCGTCAAATAAGCATCGCGAAATTCCTGCAACATGCATTGGAGATCGTTCGTAGGTTCGGCAAACAAGCGAGTCATCAGCGAATCTAAGGCAACCATTAGCTAATATACATATCTATTTTTACAAAATATCTGTTTTGTAATTGCATATACTGCTTTTGTCATGCAAATAACAACCTGGCCATAGCTCTGTTACTTGATCGAAACTAAAGTTAGGCTGACGACAGATTACCGATTTGACATATTATGTTAGATTAATGTAATTAGTGATGTGACTACAGACAATCGTAGCAATAGCATTAAATACTTTTATTAACAGATAATGATAATACTTTTGTTGATGTGATAGAATAGGGAGAATACGGAAATAAAAAAGCCATTGTGGTTAAAATAGGGTCTATTGAGTATTTTACACTATTCAGAGTCTCGTGAACTACTTAACGTCGCCGCTATCAGTTACTTAAATAATTATTTCATTGTCAATTATGGAATCAATCCTAATAACGCGGTCACAGTAATTCAAAATATTTTTCTTGTTTTTTTTAACTACTTCCGCCCAGCACGCGATGTCCGTGTAGTAGAGCCAGTTCGTTTATCTCGTATCGCACTTTTGTCGTCTATTTCTCTTTTGTCTATTTCACTAGTTTGATCAAGTCTGCTTTTAGCATCTGGACATTGGTTTCAATGCCGTTTTTTTCAAGCCAGGCAACCAGTTCTGCTTTTTTAATGGTTTGGGTGCCTACCCAGACCATTATCCACCTGCATGGAATGGTATGAAGCATTGTCCATTAAAATAACAGAAGGCCCCGGCTGGCTGGGTAATAATTGATGTTCAAACCACTGTCTAAAAGAGTCAACATTCATCTCCTCATGGTAGTCAGTCGAGCTCTTTGACTCGAAAGCCAGCAACGCGTTCACCACGAAGCTAGATCCAGCAGAACTGGCGTGACAGATAATCATTCGAGCTCCTTTGCGCATTGGTACTTTAGATGTGGCAGCTTTCGTGCCCTCCGTCCACGAGCGTGAAACTGCGTGGTTCGCACTCTATCACGCCTCGTCGATAACGGATTTTCCAATTTGATATTTTCTTCTCTTCCCTTAAAATTGGTTTCTTTTGAGTATTATGTCAAATCTTTCCATAACAATTTTTCTGTTGTCAGTTTTCTTGTGATCTTGTGACAATGCTATTTTTCCTCCACTAAACAAGCCGACCTCTTTTAACGACATCAAAAGGATTCTTCTATTTGGAAATAAATTTTTTGAATAATAATTGTAAATATGATTTCTGATAGCGCCTGCAACAAAATTGTCAACATCCATGGCTAGCTTTGTTCTTCTCTTTTTTTTGGTTTCGGTAACACATTTTCCTCACTTCCAGATGGGCCAGATGATTTTTTCTTTGGTCATGTTGAAAAGTGTATTTACACTGATTCCAAGCGTCTGAGAAACACGCTCTTGTATTTGGGTAACAGACACCAAAGGTCCGCCATTTTGCGACTCACGCTCGAAATAGTCCTGTAATTTAATTATAAGCTCGCGCCACTGGCTATTTAAAGTTTCTCCACGTTTTGGCATTTTTATGCACTAAAACAACACGTTCAAAGTACAAAGCAGAATTAGAATCCAATTTCGCGCCAAGGTCAACGTAATAAGCAGGAACAACAAACAGAAGATAACTGGGTCACAAAAAAAAACAAACGCCACACAAGAGCAAATACTGGGGCAACGTAGGGCAACGAGTACGAACGACGGACAACTGATTGATCGACTGTTTTGCAAACACAAAATGGCGGCGCTAAGGTTGGGGTGACGATAGTTAGGGAAATGATACATACTATTTTAACGATAATATTAAAATAAAAGCAATGATTTAATGATCGGTATACAATTTTTAAAAATCTTAATTAATATTCTTAATCGTAAATTACCCCACTGGTTCTGTCACAGCTCAATATTAGACTTAATCAAATCATACAAAAGTAATCGAATTAGTAAATTCATACACTTCTAACATTTTACTCAGGCTACGTTACAAATATTCGGAATCGGTATTCAGTATCTTGATAAACTACACGACGTATCTAACATTGTAACAGCGCGTCGCGGATTAAAAAATTAATTGTTTTCTTAGTTATTAAAGAATATTTAGGGCTACAATCAATTGTTTAACATGGGTCTAACATGCGGCGTCCATAGGATAATTGGTTCGTGGTTGTACCACATCCTTAACGGAATTTGCTTTGCTAACGGTTTGAATTTGCTGAAGAAATTTGTATTGAACAATAAAATAATCGTTTGTAGCGTACCCGCCTCCCGGATACCCTAGCGTGGGCGTCAGTACGGGCGCGGATGTGGCGCTGGCATATGGCACCACCTTCGCAGGACCACCGCTACTGCCGCACCACTACCAGCCCTACCAAGAACCCGCGGTGTCTACACAGGTATGTGTATATCCGCGTATACTCAGTTACATTATGTGCAGAGTACTCGCCTACCGGGTGGGTACCCGGGTGTGGACATGGCGTTGGCGCACGGCGCAGGATTCCTTTACTGCCGCACCACTGTGATGAACCCACTATGCCAACACAGATATTAATATACCGGCTAATACTCGTTGCTAGCCCTATCAGTGACATTGTGTGTAGTGTACTCGCCGTTAAGGTATGCGCGCCGGCACTCCCGCGTACTGCACGGGCCTCCCTTACTGCCGGATCACTACCGAACCTACCGCAAACCCGCGGTGCCCACAGGTATGTGTCGGCGAACACTCATTACTTATTTTAATAACGTCGCTCTGTCGCCCAGGGATGCCGTGAAAGCTATCATTTATTTAATAATTTATTATGTCCGTATACCTATTAGGTTAGTTAAATTGTATAGTTATTAAAACGTTTAATTAATTATAAAAAACATGAAATCGTTTTTTATCAATGGTAATATAAAAAAAAACAAAATATAAATGTATCAATGCGTTTACAACCCGCAACATAAGAAACTATTCTATATACGTCTTTTACTATCATGCCTTCTCGCTCGCACAAGTGTGAGTGCGAAAGTACGAAACATGAGAGTTTGTTAATGTAACAGGTAAGTTGTTAAAACATATAATATACTTTAATTAAAAAACCGCGCAATTATAAGAACATGATTCAAAATGACGGAAACATATGTTGCTCTCGCTCGTGGGTCTTGCGTGTGATCGATTTATTACTCTTATTATTTATTAATCTCATGATATAAGGTAGGTACATTTTATGAATAAGTATTTTAATTTTACGTAAAACACTGTAAACACTTTCATAATACAACAATTCAAAGAGTTACCTAGTTTATAATGTAAAAGTGAATTCGTAAATATCACTTACCTTTCTTCATTTTTGGCTATACTGAAGTAACTTGGGTGTGGCATTGTCTTTGACTTATTTGTACACCAAAAACATTACAATAATTCGCTCCTGGTGTCACGGTGAAAAATCTTTCTTTCGAGCGCAATCGAGCGAGTAGCTTCCGGCGCCGCAGCGCAGCCCAAACTGTGATAACACGTATGATACGCCTAAACTGTAGGCTATTATGCCGACTTTAAACGCGTTCGGCGCACGAGTTTTATTTCTATTGTATTATTATTTATTCTTATGCACAAGGTTCTCCTAGCACGGGTGCCAACGAACCTCATATATTATTGTAAGCTACTGTCTAGTTATAAGTTATTGTTTATACATATTAAAACTAACTGTAACTGCTAATTGTAATACTTCTTGGAGATGTGCTTTGAATTGTAAAATTTAGTTTAAATATAAACCTTGAGGGTTTCCGTAACTATGGTAGTAATGTATTTTTTTGGCTGTAGTAATGAATGAAAAAGTAAACTATTCATAATTAAAAAATATTTAAAAAAAAATTAAACGTTTATATTTATGTATATATTATTTATTATCTACAAATATATTTTCCATTGTTTTTATTATATGTTGTAGCCTGGTTTTTCAATACATAACTCCTCTTGATTATTGTAAGGTTGACTGGAAGAGATTCCTTCTAGGAATAAATCCGCCTTTGTAAATTATACTGTAATGTCTTATTGTAACAATTCATTGTAAGCATAATAAAGAACAACAATATTTATTTATAAATGTTTCCCAGGCGTTAGACAATCCATACTACCCGACAATAAACAGCGTGATCGAACGCGTGACCACGGAGCTGAAACAGATACTGAAAAAGGACTTCAACAAGAAAATGATAGAGAGCACCGCGTTCAAGAACTTCGAAGTGTGGTGGGACGAGCAGAGCTGCACCAAGACGAGGCAGGCCAAGCCCGCTAAAGAGGAGCCGCAGCCCTTACAGGTACCGTTGATATATTTTTTAATGGGAATAAGGCGATAAATGAGTATACAGTCCACCTAGTGCACTTGCAAAGTGCAAGGGAATTGGTACGCTGAACTTTACTCTACAGCCTTGGGGACACTTCCTTTACAGGTTCTTATCTGGTCCACTTTATTATTGAAGGAAAGAAAGAACATTTATTTCAGAACGGCACAGTACACACAAAATTGACATTTCCGCTTGTAGCAGCGCCGCACCGAAAGGGTGAACACCCTTTCGGTACTCAGCACTTAATAATTTCCGACGCTGATTTTCAGATGAAGGCCGGAGTGACGTTCAGACGGAAGTGACATATACAACTAGGTTGCACAATATATTTTTGGAAAAGTATTGAAACTTTAGGGAACGTATATCTAAATCGTATTTATTTTTCAACGTAAGCACCTTCTAATCCAGGGGTGCTCAAACGCTCTCAAGTGCTTTTTGAGTCGATCTAGAGAAAAAAAATCCGATATAGAACTATTCACAGATTTTGTTTTAGTAGGTAGGTAATTAAAACAAAATGTAATGAATAAACAACTAAAATTTATTCGCTCCACAATTAGGGCAGAATAACCCCTTCATCACTTTCTTTTATAGTAATAACCCCCTACTAGCGGCAAAAGGCGGCTTTATCAAAGGAACGCGCAGTACTTGTCAAAGAGAAGCCGCGTTTTTGATTCCCGCCGATTTTTCTAGAAACTTCGGGCGGCGTGTTTGGCGGGTACATTCGAGACTTCGTTCGCGCCGATATAAATGTTGCGCCTGCAGGAATAGGAGTCAGTTTGAGTTGTAACTTGAAGGCGATTCGTCGATACAAAGTTTATTAATAAATAGTACAAAATGAGTGCGGCGAAGAAAAGTAAAACGTATCATTTTAATAACGATTGGGAGGAAGAATTTTTCTTTTGTATGGTAAAGGATAAGTGCATTTGTCTCATTTGCCGTGCGTCAGTTGCAATACCTAAGTGTGGGAACTTAGAAAGACATCATAAAACGGTTCATAAAAACTGTGAAAAGGATTTTCCGTCACAGAGTGAATTAAGAAAACGAAAAGTACGTGATTTCATAACTTGTTTGAAAAAAGAACAAACCATGTTCACAAGACCAGCCAAATAATCAAAAGCTGCAACGATCGCGTCATTTAAAATATCTCATATATTGGCGAAACACAAGAAACCATTTGAAGATGGATCGGTTGTGAAGGAAGCATTTATTGAAGCGGGTGAGACTTCATTTGGAGATTTTAAAAATAAAACAGATATTATGTCTGCTATTAGAGAACTTCAGTTATCTCGTCCGACTGTCACAGGGCGTGTTGAAGTCATGAGTCAGGACATGGCAGATAAACTAAAACATGATATCATGAAATGTACATACTTTTCTTTACAGTTCGATGAATCCACCGATATGACAGACACTGCCCAGCTGTGTATTTTTATTCGAATGGTATTCAATGACATGTCGGCTAAGGAAGAGTTTTTGACAATGATTCCTCTGAAAGGAAAGACCCGTGGTGAATATATATATGACATTTTCTTCAATTTTGTAACAAACTACAAGCTACCAATATATAAACTAGTGTGCATTACAACCGATGGAGCACCAGCAATGACTGGAAACAAAAACGGCTTTGTGTCGAGCTAATGACGATTTCCATTCATTTTTCTCCTTCCATTGCATTATACATTAACAAGTTTTGTGTTAAAAAGTTCTAAACACGGAGGAGATTATGGGCATTGCAATAAAAATTGTGAATTCCATCCGTGCACGTAGCTTGCAACGACGGCTCTTTAAATTGCAGTTGGAAGATAGTGAGTCAGCTGAACACACTGATTTAGTTCTTCACACGGACGTCAGGTGGTTGACTCGCGGAAAATTCCTAGAAAGGTTTAAAGAATTATTGCCCGAAATAACAGCTTTTCTGGACGAAAGAGACGACGAGGACGACTTCGGTGAGAGAGGGCTAACGCTCCTATTATGCTCTTACTTTACCAAATATATACCACGATGTATCGGAAGTGAATGAGAATCACCAGAGCATGTTGCCCTTATTCCATCTAATTGTATCACATCTCATCTCGCTTCCTTTATGACCCACACTCAGATGCTGAAAAACGGAAAATGGCTGACTGATTTGGCATTTTTGACAGACATCACAATGCATTTAAACACCATTAACTTGGAGCTTCAACGTAAAGGAAAAACTATTATTGAGATGATTAGCGCAATAAACGCATTCAAAAGTAAATTGCAACTTATGATAGATCAACTGAAAAAAAAGGATCTGAAACATTTTCCGTCTTTGAAAGCAAGGATTCCTCAATTGAATTATGATATTTATGAGGCAGAATTATCAAATATTTAGGGCCAATTCGAAATACGTTTTTATGATTTCAGTAAATTGGCAAATATCGCATCATTTATGAGTTATCCTTTTTCGTGTAAAACATTGAGGAATTAGCTACTGAAATAGCAAGTCAGTTTAACATGGACTCATGTTCTCTTGAAAATGAGTTAGTGCAGATTATATCAGATATACATCTCAAAGCCACAACATCTGATACAAAATTCTGGTGTTTTATATCTTAAGATAAATATCCGAATCTAAGGCAAATCGCCCTTCAGCTGACGGCAAAGTTTGGGTCAACTTACTTGTGCGAGTCTGCATTTTCTGAAATGAAGATAATTAAGTCAAAATATCGCAATCGACTAACTGACGAACATATGTCATCATGCTTGCGATTAGCACTCGGTAATTACGTACCATCTTATGAAAAGTATGCTGAGGACATGCAGTGCCACGCTTCATCATCCAAAGTCACTCTTTACTTAAGTGTAGACACTAGAACTCGTTTGTTTTGTAAGAACCAATAAACTCGCAATTTTGAATAATTATGAGTTTTTCATTGACATTTTAGAGCAGACCTACACTTGACTAAAAAAAATGCATATTATGCGGAAAACTAATATCTATGCCACGATACACCCTACCTAGACGACAATCCTGCATCACACATACTTGCAGCCTCTCAGAGTCGATCGATCGTAGTCTAACAATATTGAGGTAGATCGCCAGCAGTTCAAGTTTGAGCATCCCTGTTCTAATCTAATACACCTAGAATAACGTTTTGAAAGTTGCTCAATTCCCTTGGAAAAAAAGGCTTGATCCTGGGTATTATATTCAATGCAGGTACTTATTGTCTCTATACATAACACCGCTTTTTTATTTATACTACTACAATACTATACTCGCGATACAATACTACTACCGCGCTCGCCGAACTGACGTCCAGTGGACATGCAAATAATTAATTTCTTATTGTTGCCAAGTTCGGCTGAATATGATAGGACGGGATAGAGCAAAGAGCAACAATTTTATTTATTAAATGCAACAAAACAAATACACTATTATATATATCATATATAAGGTCCTACAAAAAACTAAAAAGTAAAAGAATAATAACACATTTCAAAAATTAAAAACAAATAATTGTTGATTAATTTAGTCGTATATGTATAACACAATTCACACTTGTTCGCTTAGGTCTTTGACCTTTGAACGCGTACGCTTTTATTAGTGAGTACGTATAAGTTTGTATTAACTACGTAACCTGTTATGCATAGACAGGTAAATTAATCACCAATTATTTATTTTTAACGTAATAAAAATACATGAAATATAAATGTAAATTTTTAGTCAGATCTAATAGTTTTAATGTACTGATTGATGTATTAAAACATTTTCCACTATTCTTTATAGGACCTTTTATATAATCACCCCAACGAGCGAAGATACGCGGAAATCTTAAAGGTAGACATAATTTCTATACTCTTCTTTCTTGACTGATGTTGGCATATATTACAGATGCCCATGGACAACAGAGGGGCCTAAAAGCAAAGGCGACCCTTTTGTTACTTTTGGGTCAAAATAAAACTATGAACGCCCTATTGTAGATATTTTTTAAACTAATATTGCTGGTGCTTGAGATGACTTTCAAACTAGGGACTGTCCCGTAGAAAATAGCGTGTGAAAATCAGATTTAAATTAAGAAATGATATTGTCCCATACACCTTTCATTTCAAAATTGCTACTGTACATTGTGTTGTGACCTATCAGTGGACTACATTCCGACGCTGGCAATATGCAGACCATACATTAATATCAAAATGTCGGCAGAGATAAGGTGCAAACGTGACACTATCCTATGCAAAGTAACTATTGAAAAACAGAAACGCCACTGTCCACACAATTATTGGCAAATATCTCTTGATTTTGCAAACTTACTAAGAGTTCTGGTGATTTATTTGTGTTCATAAAATATATTTTGTTCTAAGAACATAAAGGGCCTGACTAAATCTCATTTGAAATACACCATAAATTATTTTCCATAAGTATTTTAGTAAGCTTGGTTGCTCTTAGACCCCTCATAACAGTAATGCTATATTTCAAAAACTATTTTAAAGAGCGACCGTTCCATTCAGGCGACACTGGTATGCCGGCGGGAAATTTATAAAAGAAAGTAATAAAAGTTCAAAGGTCAAGCACTCCTTTTAATCACCCAAGCGAGTGTTTAAAAGGAGTGACCTTTAACATTAATTGAAATTTAGCAAGATAGCACATGACAAACTCGTTTATTTTTCTATCCAGGACATCTCAAATAAGAAAGAAGAATCCGTCGACTCAATAAAGTCAATAATGGAGTCTCGCGACTTAGGTCTAGATCTAGGCGGTTACGGTCTAGGCATAGGCCTGGGCCTGCGAGCCGCCATACCGAAAATGCCCAGCTTCCGCCGGAAACGGAAGATACCCTCTCCTGTCGTTATGGACGAAGACTCTTCAAAAAGGCTTAGTGATCAGGTACGTTACACTTAAATATGATAAATAAGATTTAAATTTGAATTAATTGAAAATTGGATGCTTTGTGTCTAAATCGTGAAAATATTTAGGTATCCACATGCCACATGCGACTGTCGAAAACAATATAACTATAGAAATTTTTGCGTTTTTTTACACATATTTGCTTTAGTCTAGTAAAAACTGGTGACGACGGCTGTAACCAGCCGAAACGACGAGTAAAGTAGAAAAGGTAAAAATTACGTGTTTATGATCTGTTTAATAGACTAGAGTATTATAAGCGTCGTTGAAACTCTGATACATCACATGTCAATTGGCGTATTTCAAATGTGACAATTTTATGTAATATTGTAAATAGTCGCCTTTATTATGTTTATGTAATTTGATACGCTTGCGTTAACATCTTATTTTGATAGCTTATTGGATATAATTACAATGTCCTCGTATTCCAGGAGGAGATGGTGCAGAATTCTGACGAAGAGAAGGAGGTGCCGACGAGTCCGCGCAACCGTACTACCGGCTCCTACCTGTCCAGAAGTAGGCGGCGGCAGTCCAGTAGCTCGTCGAGGTGACACTTATTGAATACTAAGATTTGCAAAAAAAATATATAATACAACTTGTTACAGAAGTAACACAAAAGCTGAAAATGGGTAGTTTAGTATACAGATTAGAATCCATTCTACCAGTTTTTACAACAGGTCTTTTTATTATTATTTATAGTACAATTTTAGTTATCTCTTAGTCTAAGCGCGACGCCCACGCCGCGCCGCGCGCTCTGAGTAATGAGTGTTATGAACGTTTTAAACAGGACGACAAAACCTTACGTGTTTGTAACTTTTAGCACCTCGCTTTCAGAGCATACCTCTTAAGATCTTGGAGAGTATCGGGATCCTTGGTATCGACATCTCCAGCAAAGTCGAATTCAGGGGTCATCTGGAAAATAAGGCCAAAATGGCCTCCAAAAAGCTCGGTGTGCTGAACAGAGCGAAGCGGTACTTCAAACCTGGGCAACTCCTTATGCTTTACAAAGCTCAGGTGAGGCCCCATATGGAGTACTGCTATCATCTCTGAGCCGGCGCACCGAAATACCAATTGGACCCATTTGACTCCATCCAACGACGTGCTGTTCGTATTGTCGACGATCCCACTCTCACGGGCGGTTTAGAATCCCTCAGCATTCGGAGAGACGTTGCGTCTCTCTGTGTGTTCTACCGCCTGTACAATGGGGAATGCTCTGAAGAATTGTTTAATATAATTCCCACCTCGGGTTTCTACAACCGCACCTCCCGTCACAGAAGTGCGGTCCATCCGCATTTCCTCGATACGGAGGTGTCGCGCACTGTTCGGTCCAAAAATTATTTTATACCGCGAACCCGTAGGTTGTGGAACGAACTGCCTCAAGAGGTCTTTCCATTGAGCTACGATATGGGGTTCTTCAAGAGAGCTGTGAATAGGATTTTGCAAGGTCGGCGGCGCACCCGCATACCCCCTGGTGTTGCAGGTGCCCATGGGCGGCGGTAACACTTATCACCACGTGGGACCGCTTGCTCGTCCGCCCACTAATCTATAAAAAAAAAAAAAACTTTTGATTTATTTATTTTATTTTTTGCTAAAACGGTTTTGTATATTTTAAATTGGATAACTTGTTGGCTTTGCGTTATTTCGATGACACATTGTATAATGCCTACACCGGGATCTTACCAGCAATGTGAGAGTTTTGCTTAGCAGATAAAGGCAGAGGCAAATGACAACTAACACTTAGTGGACGTTTTTTCGTTTGCATCGTGTTCTTTTTTTTTTTAATTTTTCGCCCCTAGTGTCATACACAAAAACAGTACACGCAAACACGATAATAATGTATACAATAGAAACTTGTGTAGGGCATGGGCATAGCCCCCGCATAGGGAAGAATAAGTAACAGTTTCTGCACTAGGCTATCTATTTAAATTCTAAGAAAATTGTTTGCTTTGCCCCGCCCTGGGTAAAATCCTGACTACGCCCTTGGCTCCGAGTAGTACTTTCACCATCTTTAAAGGACTTAATTTCTGTTAATGGATATCTATCTGAAAGAATTGAGATTAACGGCGTTTTTAATCACATTTTTTTTTTGTTTTTTTCTCTGAAGAACTCTTCCTTGTTATTTATGTTTTAAGTAATTCAATTTAGAATGATAATTTATTGTTGTATGTATTTATATCGCTATACGAGTATTGAGTATATATATTTATCAATATAGTATATTATATATTAGTGTACATGGGTATTATTTATAATATATGTACATTGTATTGTTTGTAGTTATTACTTATTGATTGCACGATGCACCGGGCAGTATTCGTATTTCTGTTTAACCAAAGGTTGACCGGCA
Organism: Sesia apiformis; assembly: GCA_914767545.1. Classification (NCBI taxonomy): domain Eukaryota; kingdom Metazoa; phylum Arthropoda; class Insecta; order Lepidoptera; family Sesiidae; genus Sesia; species Sesia apiformis. The sequence goes on from OU611968.1 coordinate 8,665,038, forward strand.
GAGAATGCTACTATTTTAGGCCTTAAGTCCGCATCTAGTACAATATTACTTTGTGCACTAAAGTTGAAATTAATAAATAATAACTAGATAATAACGAATTTATTTTATTAATTTGCTTGAACAGATCAGTATCATCGTCGTCGTCGCGGTCGTCGTCGTCGTCGTCGTCGGCGACGCGCCGCGGCGCCGCGCCCCCGATATACTCGGACACGGACACCGACACGGATATCGACGAGGCGCAGGTAGCCAGTATAATTAGACCTAGTTTATACTCACTTTATATACGACTAGCAGTGCCCGAGACATCGTACGCGCATCGCTTGATTCCCGTGGGAGCTCTATAATGGATCTGGATAATAAGTACCCTAAATATGAATTCGGCACAAAACGTTTCATTAAAATTCGTCCAGTCTATTATGTGTGATACTAGTTCAGACAGACGGACAAAAATTCCAAAAAATATTCTTTTGAGCTCTATTATTCATAGTGTACACAACAACGATTTTGTTTTTCAAAAAATATTTAATGTATAGACAAGGCTCTTGTCCGATTTTATTATATGTATAGATAATAATTTACTTACAAATATCGGTCCTGTCGACGACACTTAATTACTTTGAACATGTAAATTTTGGAGAGGGCGTCCCACGGCCAACATTTTGCAACATTTCGGAGCACTCCAGCCAATTGAATAGGTCCACCTATTCAATTGGCTGAGTTGCTCCGACTTTACAGGACAGTACTACAAAATGTACCAGACACTTATTTTGGGTCAGTGAGATATGCCAATAAGGTAAAAGGTATGCTAAAACAGTAAAAGTGGATAAAAGAGATTCCTTATATCATTTTTTTTATTTATGGAAAGAAGGCGGCATACAAGCAGACAGTTCATCTGATGGTAAGTGGATACTGTCGCCCATAATCATTCGCGATACATGCCCACATCAGTCCAGATTGACAAACGTTGGCACACCCCCTGATGCGCTGCCTACCTTTGAAGATATAGGAATGGATTTGGAGAAAAGGTTAGGATAATGGGAAGGGTTAGGAATGGGCTCTGGCATCACCAGAGCCACTCACTACCTGTCTCACTCATTCTATCTCACTTACTACTGAAACACGTACTTACATTGGAGAAGTTGGTTAAAGTGGGAAATGTGGTACATTTCAAGGTAGTCTTCGGTGAGAGAGGGCTAACGCTCCTATTATGCTCTTACTTTACCAAATATATACCACGGTGTATCGGAAGTGAGTGAGAATCACCAGAGCATGTTGCCCTTATTCCATATAATTGTATCACATCTCATCTCGCTTCCTTTATAACCCTATTATATGGAATAAAATGGAATGGGAGAGGCAACAGGATCTGGCAACTCTTACTCTCACCTGGAAACACATTGGTACGTTTCACGCCAGTCTTCTTGAAGTAATTTAATCAGACAGGCGAACTCACTGTGATACATCATGATCTTTCCTTGAATCATACTATTAATAGATTACAACACTATTTTCCTAAAGTTTATTTTTTAGAAGAGTATCTATCTAATTTATGGTTTGTACTGTTATATGCAAATTGATGTGTAACGTGATCTGAATATTGCAGCTCAAGGTGGTATCAAACAAGGAAAAGTTAAGAAGAGTATACTCATCATCCTCAGATAGCGAAGAGGAACGAAGCAGGAGAGGTACATATTCATATATTTTTTCCGTTTTGTTTTTTGTATAAAATTACAAAATTGTTTAATATGGTATACCAGTGACCCGTACTGACTTCGTTCAGCTGACATAACGATTTCCACCTGTATTAGTTTCGCTTCAGTTCAATATTTTTTTAGTTTTTCCTTTTACATAAAAACATAAAAAAGTTATACTATCTCTTTACAATATTAGTATTGAATTCCATTCCATTATTTTTCTAAAATAAATTCAATGGAACATTTAATTTTAAAATGCCCGCTCGATGTGCGCACCGATGATGTTTATTATAATCGTCTTCAATTGCCTGAGCTCGCGCGGCATTGCACGGTGTTAAAAGCTTGTTTCAATTGTCATAGTGGATAGATTGAAAATGTCTTCAGATACATCTCCGAATTACCATCACCTTGTAATACTATATATGTGTGTGTGTGTGTCTATAGAAAAAACTCCAATTCCCCCCGTGGAGGCGCCAGAGGACCGACTCGGATCGCCCATACTCTCGCCAGAGGAGGAACCGAGGGATTTGCTGCTCGACCGAGTCTACTCTGACTCGGAAGAAGAGAGGGAGTACCAGGTATACATACTTCATATTGGAATTATTCATATTGGATACATCTCAATTTCAGTCAAAAATGACGAATGTTAGCATTAACAAATGCTGCAACTAACCATGCAGGGTTTGGACCTTTGCTGCCTCTCTTTATTCTTTACCTTTATTGGGCGGCACATGTGTACCGTATTGCATCCGGAGAGATGAGTGAGAATAACTTCGTAATGCACCCCACTGGAAGGACACAGACGCCGAGGTGAAGACATAGCTAGAGGTAGATAAATAGGTAGAGGTCAAGACATAGATGAAGGTGCGAGACAACCTCGATACTTTCTGTGAAGTATGGCGAAAGACGGCTGTAGGCCGAAGAGCTTGAAGGAGAATGAGGAAGGCCGCAGGAGAACACTATAGCCTATTATAAAAAAAAATAGTAATATTATAATGATACTAAAATATGCTATAGTTCTTTCATCTCACGAAGGCGGGTTAGCCTTGTTCGTAATGATGCAACATAAATTCACACGTGCACATGTGTGCATGGAACGCCGACTGCCGCCAGTAGCGTTAACAAACTAAGCTTTTTATTTATTTTATTTTTACTAAAATAAACGTGAATCGATAATACACTGAATCTTGCGTCATACTCATAACAGAAGATTTATAAAAAGCAATTTATAAAAGGAAGATGGCAGACGAGCAGACAGCCCAATAAATGAATAGGTAAATGATAGTGCTATGCAGTAGGTACTATCTTCGCAGTATCTATTTTCTATCTATATCTCGACCCAACTGAGTTTCTACTTAAGTACGCAATTTTCAATTATCCCTCCCTACCCACCGCTAAAGAAAATATTACGAGCAAACCCATATGCCTTAGAATTAAGGAAAAATCTGGGATACTTGGCCATGCAATGCCCTCGCACACATACTCGTATGCGATACGTAAAATGTAACATCCACCACTCCACACTAAGAATAAAATATATGATGGGTTGTGGTTATGGCCTGTAATCCCCTCATCCGTGAGTGGATTTTGAAGGGTCTGTACCCCACAGTAGTGTGGGTCTGTTTTGGGAGGGGAGATTGCACGCTGCAATCCCACAGGGGCTGGCTGGGCGCACTCGACTGGACACATTACTCCCTCTCACTACCTTAAAATATACGGAATTTCCCACTTTAACCTATTTTCTCAATGTACATACGGGTTTCGGTAATAAGTTAGATATATTAGAGCCTATCCCATCCTATCCTATCCCTCCCCATTTTCCCAACCCTTTCTCCCAATCCATTCCTTAATTTGCAAAGGTAGTTAGTGTGGGCGCACACTAAAACAATGTATATGTACGAGCACAACCACTACTAAGCGTAACCCGCCTTCGTGAGATGTACGAATTATAGTAATATTGTAACAACTGATAAGAATTTAAATGGGACCATTTTAATTTTTCCTACGTAATCTTTTTATTATAGGAGAGAAGAAGACGCAATACAGAGTACATGGAACAGATCGAACAGGAGTTCCTCGAGGAGCAAAGAAGAAATATGGAAATGGACACCCGGCCGCAGCCCGAGAAACCACCTGACGAGAGGTATGAAATGCTTCAATAATGTGATTTCACAATCGCCTATGTAATCCAAACATAGCTTCAATTTCAACATCTGCATTCAATTAGTTTCCTAAAAGAATTATCAAAACCAGTCTAGTATCGGGATCCTTGGTGTCGACATTTCGAATTTAGTCGGGCAAAGTAGAATTTAGGGGTCATCTGGAAAATAAGGCCAAAATGGCCTCCAATAAGCTCGGTGTGCTGAACAGACCGAAGCAAATTACAAAGCTCAGGTGAGGCACCATATGAAGTATTACTCACATCTGTGGGCCGGCGCACCGGAATACCAATTGGACCCATTTGACTTCATCCAACGACGTGCTGTTCGTATTGTCGACGATCCCACTCTTACGGGCGGTTTAGAACCCTTCAGCATTCGGAGAGACGTTGCGTCTCTCTGTGTGTTCTACCGCTTGTATAATGGGGAATGCTCTGAAGAATTGTTCAATATAATTCCCACGTCGGGTTTCTACAACCGCACCTCCCGTCACAGAAATGCGGTCCATCCGCATCTCGTCGATACGGAGGTGTCACGTACTGTTCGGTCCAAAAATTATTTTATATCGCGAACCCGTAGGCTGTGGAACGAACTGCCTCAAGAGGTCTTCCCATTAAGCCACGATATGGGGTTCTTCAAGAAAGCTGTGAATAGGATTTTGCAAGGTCGGCGGCCCGCCCGAATACCTCCTGGTGTTGCAGGTGTTCATGGGCGGCGGTAACGCTTACCATCACGTGGGAGCGCTTGCTCGTCCGCCCTCCTGTCTATAAAAAAAGTAATTTATGAGTTTACCTTTTACATAAAACAAAATCGAACTCTCAGTATATCTTTATAATTTTATTATAGGTACAATATAAAGTACAATGAATATACTTTTTTAAACTTTTTTAACAAACGTCGTTTTTAAACTAGTATCGATAGATACTTGTTCGTTAGATGAACGGTTACTGACTACAATATCGTTTCCTTTTAATTAAATGTTTGTCTAAGTATTAAATAAATAGTGTTAATACATGGGATATTTTGTACCAATCCGGAGGGTGTTGAAAGTTACAGGTCTTTTATAGTTCTTATCAGGGGCGATCATCTTACCGAATTTCTAATCATTTCGCCCAACTAAACTCTTTTTTGTTCCCTTAGTACATTTTTATGCTACACTATGTATAAATAAGTTGTATTTAAATGTAACTTTTCTAAAAATGTTGCTATGTAAAGAAAATAGAAATCGATTCTATCTACGTTCTAATCTACAATAAGAAAATCTACAATCGATTGTGCTACGTTTCGTTTATCACGAGGAGAATAATAGTCATAACTTTTGTAAATGTTACAGTATACCAGAAAACATGCCCGAAGAGAAAGATAGAAGCAGTCCTCTCAAGAACCACAGAGCATCGCCAGAGAAGAGTAAACCGGAACCGGAAGTGGAAGACGGCGAGATTACCTCAGAAGAAGAGCCACTGGAGCTTCGACGGAAGAAAGAAAAAGGAATCGAGCTGGAGAAGAGACAGAGGATCACGTCTGTTAGCGAAAGCAACACGGAGTCTGCTGTCAGCATCAATGGAATTAAAGAGGTAAGAGATATTTAACGAGTAGATTGTAGATAAAGGAAAAGGTAAGTTACCTTTTGTTATGCACCTTGTGTTGAAGTAAAGTAAAAGATTATTATTAAAAGAATGTATAACACACAAAAAATTTGTTATAAGCCTAATTCTCCGGATTATTTATATTAGGGGGTGTGACTTAACAATATAATTTGACTATTTTCCAATATACGTACAACATTCGGCGATACACATATCCAAATAATACCGTCAGTGGTCAAGAAGCGGACTTAATGTCATAAGGCATTCTCTACAAGTCAACCACGAGAGTAAAAGGATTACATAAAAAGGATCGCAGATGCAGTTTGACATAGATTATGAGATAGTTTGAGATTTGACATACATACATCGGGAAGCATCCCTCGGTCGATATCAAAAGTACGCCAAAATACACAGTATATCATGTATATTATACAATGCAGTATAGCCAATATATCATGGTATATTATACAATACTTTAGACATTTATTTGTAATTTAATTATAAATACTTCAATTAGTCGTAATTGTTGCGTATCGCGTACTTACACCGAATACTTTACGCACTTCGAGGAGAATTTCAATCCGTGCACCCAATGCTTTCGAACACGACCGGTTCTATCGATGCCCACGAAATTGACCTGAGACGCTGTTTGCATCACCATAGGGCAAGGGGACAAAGGGCGCCAAGAATTGAAAAATTTTAGAAAACGCTGTTTAAGGTATTATTAGTCCGTCACTTGTTTTGTTTTATTTGGTACAATAAGCAATTGTACAATACAATATTACTAAAAAGGTACAAATAAACATGAAAGTGTTAATTGTACAATCAATTATGTTATCCACGTATTAGCACAAGTGATGTTGCTATTATTCAGTACAATGACATACAATGCAATGTATTACGATTATCCAGTATTATATTATATGATTTTATATGCAAGTAGGCGGCCGTCCTCCCACTCATATAAAAATCAAGCGCCCTTTGTGAAGGTAAGTGGACACCGCCCATGGACACCTGCAACACCAGGAGGTGTGCGGGTGCACCGCTGACCTTGCACTACGTTTAATTTATTATATTAATATAGTACAATAACTTGTAAGTCCATAATACACTATTTTTTTAAAGCTTTGCAGACATTGCAAAAACATCATCTGTAAAATTGACATTGTTAAAGAGAAATAATATTAATTGAGCAACAGAAAATACTGAATGGACAGCAAATAGATACATAGTAGCAAATTTAAAGATGGGTTACGTTTAGGTATTTGTTTTTTTTTTTTATAAAAAAAAGTCGCCATACGAACATACAGTCCACCTGATGGTAAGTGGATACTGTCGTCCATAGACATCAGCGATATATGCCAACATCAGTCCAGAATGACAAACGTTGGCACGCCCCCGGATACGCTGCCTACCTTTGCGGATTTAGGAATGGATTGGGAAAATGGGTATGGATAGTATGGGATGCGAATGGGCTCTGGCATATCTCACTCACTACCGAAACACGTACGTCATTGGGGAAATACGATAAAGTAGGAAATGTAGTACATTTCAAGGTGTGAGAGGAGTGAGAGAGAGAGGTAACGTGGCCAGTCGAGTGCGCCCAACAACTGTGGGAATGCAGCGTTTACACTCCCCATAGACATTGCTATAGAGTCTTAGTAATTTATAATTATTTACTTCCATTATTCAAAAATATTTTATTTTGTAAGTCATGATTTTATTTTTATTAATGTAGATACAATTAGTGTAGTAAAAATTAACGCTGATGTTCGAGTACTAAGTCAACTCTAATGAACATTAAAACCTTAACAGTTTCAGATTCGAGCTTTTACCTCAAGGGTTGGTCGTTATAAATTTGAGCTACAACTCTCGGGTCTTAAGATTCATGAGCGCTTAAGCGTCGAGCGCTCAGCCCCATTTTTACAAATCTAAATCCAATACAAATACGTGTAAGACTTATGTTCGCAAAAACTTATTCACTGTTTATTTAGTATTTTTGCCATCCAATTAAATACAAGTCTTTCTCTTTCTGTAACTTTTCAGGGTCACGGCGCGATGTCAGAGACGTCATCGCCGCAGTCGCAAGCATCGCAAGCGTCGCAGGCTTCGCAGGTGGCACTCGATCACTCGTACTGCCGGCCGCCGCCCGACACGCCCAACCACCTGCAGCACGACCACGGTAAATATGCACAACGTGTCAGTGGAATAACGAAAAACATGAACACACGGCAACTAATTTAAAATACATAAAATGATTTTAGGGTATGGATGAAAAGTTACAGACGTAGAGTTTTGTTGTTCTATGTAAAACGTTCGTAGTGATCATTATTCAATACAGGGTAATAACCGCGCGCGTTGCGTTCAGTAAAAGATGTACTAAAAATGAACAATAAGTTATGAAAAAAACATTCTACAATTTAAATTCTCGGCTTCTCGAGCGCAACTGAACAGATAACATCCGAATAACATCAGATAACAAACCGAAGAGATAACATCTCTCCGAAAGTGAACGCAGTCACCACTGAAAATGTCAACCGCAGTTGTTGACGAAACGTTTGGAAGATAGAGAAGAGATTCCAGAAGACCTCGGCCAAGTAGCCCGGAAGATTCAATTAATATGGACACCGGCCGAGAAAGCCTACACTCTACTATAGGTATACTTTATCAGAAAGTCAGTATCAGCTGGATTTAATTGTGAGATAATTTATCAATCAGAATGTTGACGGTTATTTTATCAGGACGTATTGAAAATGGCCCTAACAAAGTTATGTTTGTTGTTCAGGTTATACGTGGATGCCGGCACCGGAAGCGGAGTCGTCCATCGAGGAAATTAAACCCAGCAAGGAAGCCAAGCGGCCGTACAAGCGGAAGCATGAGGCGAAGAAACTCGCCGAGATACAGAACAAGTGAGTTTTTGTTACTCTTATTTGTAATCTACCAATCAGTTTATTACCAACAAATCATATTTTTTTGTTTTTCTTTGTTGAGATTTTAGCAGTTACCACATTATTATTATCAAGAGGCACATAAATTTGTAGCTTACGTTACCTACTTTATTAAACTATCTTATATGATCGATAGAGTACTTCCAGACTTTGTGATGAATATATGTTTATTACCAACATTCGTCATTTTACTTATTTAGATAAAAGAACACAAGATACGCAGTACTGACGCCATTATCATTCAGTATTGGCTCTTAAAAATAGATCTTATTGTTACAGTGTTACGATCGAGAGTTTGTGTTACACAAATGAATTGGAAACACCTTTTTTTCTATTAGTAACTTTCAATCTAGTGTTCTTCAATGGGTATAGTTTCTTTTTTCACTTATTTAATTAAGAGGAAAAGAGTGAATTTTATTTATACTCAGCAAATATGTCAATTTTATTTTAGTCTTATAGTCTTTTACCACTACTTTTTATCTTTACCAATATTCATAACCATTATGAACAATTCACAGGTTGTACTCGGAGCACTCCCCTTCAGTGGACAGTCACGTAGACCGCGTGTTCAAGGCACGCGACATGATGGCCGAGATGCAGATCATGTACTCGTTCCTAACCAGAGGCGTGGACAGGGAAGATGTGTCCTTATTACGTAGGGCATACGAGGCATTGTTGGCTACAGCCGGGGACGGTCATGGGTATTGGCTGAACGACACGCACTGGGTCGACCATCCCCCCACAGATGTGGTCTATGCGCCTCCGAGAAAGAGGTCCAAACGACATAATAATATGTATGAGGAATTACAGGTCAGTGCTACATATTTTTAGTTTTTACAAGAGGTTATTTATCATGCTGTAACAATATTCTTATGAGCAATGTTTTTTTTACTGTTTTCTTCTCTGGTAACGCGCGTTGCCTACCTTTGAAGATTACGAACAAGAAAGCAAGAAATCATCAAGAATTGTAGGGGAGTTGAATCATGAGAATTATTTTTCAAAGTTTCTCCCGATAGCCATGTATAGTTCTAAGATAAAGAAAAGACAGTACCCACTTTTGTCGTTCTTGAGTGCTCGTTGCATGTTCGTGGATTCGTAGTATCCACTCTGCACTGAAGCCTGATTCTCATCAACCACAGTAGGTCGTGTATTTTAAGAGTGAACTTTCACTTGAACTATAAGAGTGAATAGTGAATTTGGATTTTCAACCTACTCCCGGAACGAGTTGAATGCGCGAGGAAGGAATGTGACCGTTTTATATAGATCTTAGTGAAAGATAGGTATATCGATATTGGTAAAAGTCGATATTTTTAATTTAAATATCGCGGTCAAAAATAAAACACACGACTATGTAATTATAAAAAACATTACTTACTTTTTACTATTTTTATTTACTTTCATTATTTATTTATTTATTATTTATCACACATTAGATAAGGTATACACAATTTTTAGTTTTAAATAGGTATTTAATATTTAGTTTTGAAAAATAAAGTTACTAAAAACAAAATTAAAAAAATACAAAAATATAACTAATTGATAGAAATATAAAAAAAAAAACAATATTATAATAACAAAAATCTACTACGCATTACATTATTAATAATAATAAAAAATAACTTAAAAGTACTAAAAGACACAAAAGACTATCATATTGTTTTGAATGAATATTAGTCACTACAATCATCACTTGTAACACCTGATGCAGACAAGTCAGAATCAGGTTTGGTCGCTCATTTTAACAAGTATAGTAAAAAAACTACCCAACACGTGTTATATCGATGACGCAAGAGAAACAATAGAAAGCGAGCAAGCGCATCACTTAACTAGCCGGCACAAGTGCGGCGAGACGGCTGGGAGGGGGTGTTCTCGTGTCCCCATACCTCACACCTCGCGCCCATTTAACTCATTCCGGGATTATACCAGTTCATAGCACAAAGGGACTATTTCTGTAACTCATCCTGCAATAGATGCTTTTTAATAAGTCTTTATTCCTACCGGTAGAAGAAATTTATGCATCCCATTACGTTGTAGATAATGTTTACTATTAAAATACACGACCTACACGACTCATCGCGCCGCTTACATAAACACAAGTTCAGGTCTAAGACGACTTAATTTTTATAATTTGAGTTATAAATGTTCCGTTACAGGGTCACTCGAGCGGATCAGCGCGCACGGAGGGCTACTACAAGATGGACGCGCGGCTGAAGGCCAAGTACAAGTACCACCACGGGCGTGCGCTGCCGGCGTCCGACGCCGCCGCAAAGGCCTCCAAGATGCAGCTGCTCTCCCGCGAAGCACGCTCCAACCAGAGGCGATTACTCACCGCCTTTGGTAAGATTTATAAACTGAAAGTCTATAAATTCTACCTCCACTCGTGTTCAACTTCGCTGCGCCAGCATGGTACGCCATATGTTCTTCAACACAGCAACAACGGCTGCAGGTCCAACAGAATGTCGACCTGCGAATAATTGTGGGAGCGCGTTAACGCTCGCGACATGCAGATGTCTTCTGTAGAACATTTGGTGGCTACATTTTTCTTTCTTTTTTGTATGTAAATATAAAACACTTAACTGTTATTTGAGCACCAAAAAGCAGAGCTTTAAGTTTTTGTGCTCTGCTTTAAGTTTTTGGTGTTATCAATATACTAACATCAGTGTTTTGCGATAGCAGCCCTTATAGACCGCGATCTGTGCAAAGATGAAAAGTCAAATTAATTTAAGGTTGAAATTGTCGGTTGAAGGTAGTCGCAACAGTCAATTACATGTAACAATTATTTACACCTTCGCAATCTGACTCTGCTGCACGCACAGCCGCCGGCCGTCCGCGGTCTCGTAAACGCCTGCGATCACCACCAGCTTAGGTGGTGAGCAGAGCAGTTTAGCAGCAAACTAAACACTGATACCTAAACAAGCCGTTGTAACAATAGAAATTAACGACCGGGGGAGCCATAGCCCCCCAAGAAGAAGTTCGATTGCGGAGGACCCGGATGCGATAAGACTCATATTCAGCGGTAGTATAAGCCGCGCGCGGAAGGTTTGCCGATGACCTCTTTCCCCGGTTCCTTCGCCCGCGTTCCGCAGTCGCCCAATATTAGTCGTTGAGTTATAATGTACTAACATACGTATATTATAATCTCTTTGTATTTAGTAGACTTTCTTTTTTGTCCACTCTACCGACTGTGAATGCATGACATCATGACGTCATCGGCAAACCTTCCGCCCGCGGCTAGTACTCTCATGAATCGCAAAAGCTCGACTTACTTCGCAAATCTTAAATTGTTGATATTAATATAAACCAAATTAATAATGTAATGTACAAGCTGTTTTCTTGCAGAAGAAAATGCTTGTGTAAATTGCACAAGAAGTGCAACAAGACACAAGTGCATTGCACACAAGTGTAATTGCAAAGAAAAACATGCACAGGAAACTTTAAACTGCAACGAAAATCATAAAGCGTGTTTTATTCACTGTTCACTAATGCTGTGGCCAGACGAGCGCAGCTTGAGTCGCGCGCCGTCGTGTATGTTACGATACGTCGCGTTTTCTTTGTTGGCGACCAGATTACGAGTTACATATTTTTTTCTAGAAATTATCATAAGCGCGCCAATTCGTAACAATTTATGTAACTAAAGAGTCAACAATCGGAAAATCAACTTATTGGTTATGAAGTTTTTGACCAGTGACTTGTTACTGTTATGTCATGTACAATTATAACGTCATAAAACACTTATTTATCTTATATGACATATTTTTTTAAATTCTCTTGTCTGATATCTATTTTTTGTCTCGTCAACAGGCACTGACACGGATTCGGATCTGCTGAAGTTCAACCAACTGAAGTTCAGGAAAAAGCAGCTCAAATTTGCAAAATCAGGCATTCACGATTGGGGATTATTCGCTCAGGTCAGTGAAAAGCTTATTTTTATCCATTTTCTTCATCATTTAATCATTAGATATTCTCTAGTTTTCAATTTGAAGATTTGAAGTATGATTATTTTGACACATTTTACTGTCAAAATTATATACGTAACTTGTTTTTTTATACTACTTAATTAACTTTATGGACATCATAAACAATTTATATTTTTATGCTTATTATTTTATAAAACGAAAGACGGAGATACAGTCGGCCCATGATAATGTTAAGTACTTTAAAGTTGAGTTTTGATTTGACATTTGTGCACGATAAAACCACGAGTGCATAGGCAGTCCGACTTGAATTATCGCCCAGTTAATATGTAAAAGTAATTAGTAGATGGAACCTCTGCCCGAATGTGAGTTCGTTGGTAAATGCCGCTCTCCCTGCCTTTGGGGTTGTGTGGAATTAGTGGCATTTTCTTTATTTTCTCCCCTACAACCCCCCTTACCCCTCACCGTCAACAACATTTATAAAACAGAAGAGCGATTTTCGCTTGCAAATCGAACTTGTGAACTTCTGTTTAAAATTTTATTACTGTCACTAGTTATTTTTATATTTATTAAACTATTAATAAAATATTATTGTCAGCAACTGTAAGTTTTTTCTTTCGCTGTCAAAGCAAGAGGGTCAAAATGATTGTAAATTCCATTTGATTATAGTCTGATTAGTCGGACAATACTATCGTCCGATGCTACTACGACCGAGTCCCTCACCATCCCAACCCCCTAGTAGTTGCCAGCCTAAATTACAAAATAATACGATTAAAATACTTATACACGTTGAAATGAAATTACACATCGAACATACTGTTTATTCCGCTGTTATAGCTCTTTCATCTCATTCAATTTCAGGCGGGTTACGCTTAGTAGTGGTTGTGTACATGTACATTGTGTTAGCATGCATCGCCGCGCGGCGCCGGTAAGCCAACTGAGCGTTCTTACGTTTACGCACACTAACCACTACTAAGCGTACCCCGCCTTCGTGAGATGAAATAACTCTACACAATAATATTGAAACTTAGGGCGCAAGACATACAGAAGAGACGTCGGGCGAAGAGGTGGCACAGGCGCGACGTTTTTAAAATAGTCGGGATGCGGGTGGGGACGTGGCATGGCGCGCCATTAAATTGTCTGATTTTGATGTGGTAACATGTATCTCTAGTACAACATGCTAATATGCAAAACTTATATTAAAATCATTGTCTTAGTGCAATTTTACACAAAATGTCCTTGTGCGTCCTTGTCATAAAAGACATTTGTCCGATCCGTCGCGCCACTTCTGTCTATAGGCGGCGCAGCGCGGGCGACGAAGAGCCATACCCGTACCGCGTCGCATCTGCATGTTTTTTTTATATAATAACATGGAAGGGGCGTTGTGCTCTCGCCGCGTTATCCGGGCGCCGGGCGATATCCCCTCTCCCGTGTCTTGCGCCTAAGTTTTATACTGAGTCGTTTTGCATTTTTTTGTGATAAATAGTACGTTTTTAAAATATAATGTGGATATGTTGTTTTCGTGCAGGAGCCGATAGCGGCGGACGAGATGGTGATCGAGTACGTGGGTCAGATGATCCGGCCTATCGTGGCGGACGTGCGCGAGGCGCACTACGAGGCGACCGGCATCGGCAGCTCGTACCTGTTCCGCATCGACCTCGAGGCCATCATCGACGCCACCAAGTGCGGCAACCTCGCCAGGTTCATCAACCACAGCTGCAATGTGAGCACACATTTTAGGTTATCAAGGCACTTTATACTGCGAACCCGAAAATCAGCTAAACTGAGCTGAACTGTCAGCTGAGGTATTTCCGCTATGCTGCGATATGGGGCTCTTTGAAAGAGCTATTCACACCCGTAAACAGAATGAATTAAAAGTAAACGCGAACAGATCCCATTTACTCTTAACCCATTAAATGAGAATATGAGGACACGAGTCTCACGCATCTATTACCGGCAACTTTCTTCGAGTCATCAGTCTACGTGAATGAAGGACTTTATTGTATTTTACTTTTTTTTTATTTCTTTATTATATTAGGGGTTAAAGTATGAAATTGCCGATTTGTACTGAAAAATTAAAACTCGTTTTTTTCTAAAATGTAACATATTTATTTAATCAAAATATTTACCCTCATTATATATACATTGTTGCCATCTAATCGGAAGTTCATTTATGCCTTTGCGATAGAACTCTGGGGATGAAGATTCGACAAACTGTGTGAAAGCATTTTGTACTGCCTCTTGGGAAGAAAATTTTTTACCACGTAGAAAATTGTCCAAATCACGAAAAAAATGGTAGTCCGTTGGAGCAAGGTCTGGCGAGTACGGAGGATGACGTATGGTTTCTAACTGCAGCTCCTGTAGAGTTACAACGGTTTCTCGTGCAGTGTGAGGTCTTGCGTTATCATGGAGCAATAATGGTGAAGATCGAGTCACGAGTCGGGGCTGTTTCACTGCTAGTTTCGCCATCATTGTTCGAAGTTCGGCACAGTAAACATCTGCTGTTATTGTTTAACCAGACCTGAGAAAGCTATAGTGAATAACACCATGTGGTGAGGTCGTAAGGTTCGCAGGTAAGTGAGCATCAATTGCACTCCTCCATGCAGTGTCTTCAAATGTGCTTCTGCGACCACTAAATAGGTAAGTCTACTTGCATGACCCAAAATGATTGGGTGCTTCACTTCATTAGCCAGTTCAGAGTTCCTGAGCCGACCGCCCACCTTCAGGATTCCATCTTCGTCAAGGTAAGGATCTAGTGCTTTTAGTTTGCTTGTTTTCTTAACTCTCTTTTTTGTTTTTAACGATTCTATATCTTCCACAAATTCCTCTTCTTGTGCTCTTTTTATACAGGTTTGTATCGATACGTGCAGTTCTTCAGATGTGATTTTGCTATCTATTCTGTTTCTTAATGTTTTTTGTTTCAGGAATCTTCGGCAGTATGTTATTGCTCTAAGTAGCTCTAATAGTGTATCAAATTCTTCAAATTGTGTAAGTAGTCTCTTCTCTTGTTCATTTTTGTTGTAAGTTATTTTTAAATTTTGTATTTTATTACTTTTCCTTTCAATCTCTGTTTGCATAATGTTTGGTTTAGTGAACTGTATCTTCGATTGTTGTAACCAGTCTGGCCCATGCCACCATAATTCACACTTTTTCAGATTTTCTATTAACATCCCCCTGGAACCAACATCAGCTGGATTATCTTGAGTTTGGACGTGATGCCACTGACTGCAGGATACATTGGTTGTAATCTCAACAACTCTGTTTGCCACAAACACCTTCCAGTTGTTTGGATCTCCAAATAACCACGACAGGACAATGGACGAATCTGTCCAAGCATAAATTTGAGTTGCAGGTATTCTCATTGCTTGACCAACTTGCTTAAGCAATCTTGAGAGTATCAACGCGCCGCAGAGCTCCAAACGAGGTAAGGATATTGTTTTCAACGGAGCCACTCTTGTTCTTGCTGCGATAAGCGTCGTTTTGTTCGTACCGTCTGGGTAAGTCACTCTGCAATATACTACAGCGCTATATGCTTGGATGGATGCATTGCTGAATCCATGGAGTTCTATGGACTCTCTGTTGGCGCACGTCGTACCTACCCATCTTTCTATGTAGATTCCATTCACATGTTCAAGGTCAGATCGCAATGTGATCCACTTGCTGGCTATTTTAGAATTCAATGCATCGTCCCAGGTTATCTTGTCAAGCCATAGTTCTTGCATTAACATCTTTGTCAGAACGATGCTAGGCGCGATCCAGCCGAGTGGGTCAAACAACTTTTGGATGTCAGACAGAATGCTTCGCTTCGTGATCACTTCATTGATTGAAGGTAAGTTTAAATTGTACTCGAATCTGTCTTTTCCTAAATTCCATTGTACGCCAAGTGCCTTTATTGTTCCATCAATCTTCAATTCCAGATTAGCATTAGACGATCTATCGCTAGGATCAACTGTTTCCAAGAATTCTCGGCTGTTGGATGACCATTTCTTTAGTTCGAATCCACCCAAATGAAGAAGCGCTCTAAGATCTTGACTATTCTTTATTGCTTGTTGCAGACTGTCACTTCCAGACATTGCGTCATCTACATAAAAATCTTCACGCAATATCTTAGCAGCTTCTGGATACCGGTCGCCTTCATCTTCTGCCAATTTCATAAGGGTTCTTACGGCGAGATAGGGAGCAGAAGCTGTTCCAAATGTAACAGTCGACAATCTGTAGTCTTTGACTTCTTCAGATTGGTCGTTTCTCCACAAAATTCTTTGATAATCTGTGTCTTCTCGGTCAACCCATATCATACGGTACATTTTCTGGATATCAGCAACAAAGCAAACGGCGTGAGTTCTCCACCTCATTATCAGGTTTCTCAGATCGTCTTGCAGTACAGGACCCGTCAACAGTTCGTCATTGAGAGAGACACCGTTGGAGCCCTTGCACAAGGCGTCAAATACGACACGAGTCTTCGGGGTTTCTTTATCATTACGGATCACGGCGTGGTGAGGTAAGTAGACTGATTTATCATTTATTTCTTCTGTAGGTATTTCTTCGATATGTTTTAGATCTATGTAGTCTTCAATTACCTTCTTGTATTCTTGCTTTAATTCTTTATTTTGATTGAACCTTCTTTCTAATTGCATTAGTCTCTTCATTGCTATTTCTCTCGTATTTCCTTCTGTTGATTTAGGTTCTTCAATGTTGAATGGTAATTTGACAACATATCTTCCACATTCATCTCGCTTCTGTGTCTTAGTGTATATATCTTCACATAACTGTTCCCTTTGTGTTAGGTTTCTTTTCGTATCTTCATCAACTTCCCATATTGTTTTCAGTAAATCTTCTATATCAACTTCTTGTTTCATGACCGTTAAGGATTGCTCATGCTTCCTGACCTTGATGTCAATTCCACCCATAAGGATCCATCCCAGGTATGTATCTTGTGCGCATGGTGTACCTGGTGGACCTTTGATCAATCCCTTCTTCATAATGTTTACATACTCATTGACACCCAACAGCAGATCGATGTTACAGGAGGCGGAAAATGTTTCGTCTGCCAGTTGAATGCCAGCAAGGTGCGGCCAATCTCTTCTTATTATTGTGCCTGAATGTATGTTAGAAGTCAAGGGCTTCGTCATCACGTAGGCTTTAATAGGTAAAATGAAATTGTTCCATCGTGATAATACATTTACATTTACTTCATGCCTGACTCTAACCTTCGTGGACTCAAGTCCAGACACGATAAGATCTACTGCTGTCTTGTGTAGTTTCAGGATCTGAGTTGCCTTCTCACTTATAAAACATGCTTGAGATCCTGAGTCTATCAGCGCCTTCAATGCAGTAGTGTGTCCACGTTCATTCTTTAAAATTACTATTGCAGTGGCTAATAGTGAAATTGTCTGTTTCCGCCCTGCGTGATAGTGTGACGCAACCATTGCTTGAACTTCCCCTTCTTCTACATTTGCTTGATTGGATGACATCGGTTGATTAGCTACAACATGAGAAGCCGATGCCTCCCCGTAGTTAGGTAGGTGTAGAAGAGTGTGGTGACGTCTCTTACATACACGGCATGATGTTGGCAAACGGCACCTAAACACCGAATGTCCAACTCCGAGGCAGTTGAAACAGAGCTTGTTTGTTTTGACATGTTCTCTACGTTCGTTTGGTGACATCTTGGTGAATACGTTACAATGGCATAACGTGTGCGCATCTGTACATAAAGCACAACTTCTTTGCTTTGGTCTTTCCGTGGCTGTAACGTGAAGGACTCGTTCCTTGGCAAGCTTCGTAGTGGTGGGGGGGTTGACTAATTCCAATGTTCTGAATTTTGCCTCCAAAAACTTGCTCAGATCCCTCCAAGTCGACAAGTCCTGGGAATTCTCTGAGTAGGAATTTTGTTCCCACTCCTTCTGGGATTTTGGGTCCAACTTCTGTGCAACCAGAAATATGATTACTGGATCCCAAGAATCCGTCGACACCTACAGATTTTCTAGACTCTGTAATACTTCGTTGGTGGTGTCGAGTAGAGATTTCAGTTGGGTTGCGGCTTGGCTGGTACATTTCTTCTGGGCAAAAAGTCGCTTCAACAATGCGTTCCCTATTAGACGCTTGTTCCCATATCGATGGTTCAGCGTTCCCCATGCTTGAATGTAGTTGGCGCTTGTTACTGGAATGTGCTTCAATAAAGTCGCTGCTTCACCTGCCACACTGGTTTTTAAGTAATGGAGTTTTTCGACGTCGCTTAGTGTCGTGCAATTGTGGACGAGTGATGAAAACAAATCTTTAAAACTAGGCCAGAGTTCGTACTCGCCCGAAAACAGAGGTAAATGTATAGCCGGGAGGTGAACTTTCTTATTTTGCAGGTCTTCTGGCGGCGATTGTTTACTTTCGGCAGACTCGACTGCCGCCAACATGTCTTTCAAGTCTCCCAACATACACAAGTACAACTCTTCTTGTACAAAAAATTCCTCATTCTCGAAATATGGCAGCAATCCACGCTCCTCACGAGTGGTACAGGTCAATAATTTTTTATGTGCTTCTTTGAAGATCATCCAGTATTCTTCAATTGTTTTAATTCTGGTTTGTAAGTAGCCCACTTTAGCCAGTCGTTGTTTGGGGCATTTTGATAAATTGAGCTGGGTTTTCTTCAATAGTAGGACTGTATTTTCCAGTATACTGATTGCTTGTTCGGTGGCCATATTTCACACGTAACAGTCGATATCCTCACACTAAAACTTGTAAATATTGATGCGTCGGCGCGAATATACCTAATTGTCTTTATAATTGCACTAAGCTTCAACCCGGCGCTCGCTTATCGCTCAGGAATGCAGTTCTTTTGTTCTCCCGGTAGCCGGTCCTCGATGCAATGTTGAACTTCTGTGCGGCTCGAAGTCGACCATATGGTGAGGTCGTAAGGTTCAGTTTGGCTTGTGCCGGCGGATCAGTTAGAGAAACACGTCTTTCCTTCGTAAATGTATATTGGCAACTACTGCTTGATCGTAAAGTTAATTGAGACTACGTTTTTAGGTTCACAATCGCAAAACAGAATCACCACCATGAATAGACCACCAAACAGTTACCATTAACTTTTTATTGGTAAGCTTTGCCTTAGGGCACTGTTGCGGCGTTTGACCTGGGGTCAGCCATTGCATTTTTCGCTTTCGGTTATCGTAAAGAATCCACTTTTCGTCACATGTCACAATTCGATCCAATATTCCTTCATTTCTGTACCGATTCAACAAGGCAACGCAAGTTTCAACACGCGTTTCTTTCTGCAGATCAGTCAAATCATGAGGCACCCATTTTTCATATTTTTTTATCTTATTGATTTGGTGCAAATGAGTCAATATTGTAGGTAAGGTAACGTTAAACCATGCCGCTAATTCCTGGGTAGTTTGACTCGGATCGGCTTCCACCATCTCCTTCAATTCAGCGTTATTCACCTGTGTGGGCGGTCTTCCACGTGGTTCGTTCTTCAAGTCGAAGTTTCCATTACGAAAGCGTTTAAACCAAAAACGCATGGTTCGTTCATTAGCAGTCTCCTCTCCAAACGCAGCATTGATATCGCGAGCCGTTTCTGCCGCGTTAGTTCCGCGTCGGAACTCGTATTCAAAGATTACTCGGATTTTCGAAGTATTCATCTTTCCCGTCTAAGCTGAATAAAAAAAAAACAATTGAAAGTCGAAAATCGAATGTTGCACATTTTTTAAAACAAGAACCTCATAGGTATCATGTGAAAAAAGTTTCACTCGAAAATCTCACACCACCATGAAGGTTTTATGTCAATTCAAAGTATCTATTACTATAAAACGGCAATTTCATACTTTAACCCCTATTATTATCTAAGGTTCCCAATCATTTTTCCAAAATTCCCATCTTCTAAGCATATATCAAGAATTCTTGACCAGGAATACCAGCATGAAAACCTTTCACACATCGTTTCATATGTTTAAATTTATTTTATCCCATTAACCGACTGTCCATTGCCGTTAATGTATTATTTGACGGTCTCCTATAAAAGAGATCTCAAATTAATGACGAACTGTTTGAAAATAAAAGAAATGTAAAATCCATTAGCCTGTCTCTTCAGTACTCAATATAAGCCTCTCCCAAAACACAAGTTTTCCGTTCAGCTCATCCAGCCACTGCATGTCAGATGTGTGTAATAACATCAATAAGACATTTAATTCTCAAAGATCAAGTAACATTGGCAGACTGCTCGTCTGCTGTATGTTTGCCAAATTTCAAACCGTTAAGAAATGCGCCCCGTAGTTTGTCCACAAATGGTATTGGATGTTGGTGTTTTAGTCATAATGTAGTGAAATACTTCCGAAGTGAAAAAGACGTGTGTTCCGCAATAAGTTGAAATTACTCTTATAGAGTCTAGCCAGTGTTGTAAACATGAGCGTTTTAATCTTTTAAGACTAAAGCTTATAACCTCAAGTGTTTCTAATTGTTAAAAACTTGGTCTACAACGCTCAAGTCTTAAAGATTCATTAACTCTCACTCGAGCATCGAGCGCTCAGCGTTCTTTTTTATAATACTATTCTGAGTGCTGTATTACGACGTGACTACTATGTCTACTCGTACTCTCTAAATCTACAACATCGCCCATTCGAACGTTCCCACGATTACAAACTTTATTTGCGTTCGTAAACGAATTATTTTGGTGATTTTAAAGTTTATATTCGTTGCTCTAACTGAATACCACGTTTATTCTATTCTAAGTTGTTTGCGGTTGACGGCTACCTACCTCATCGCTTATTGAGTAAATTCATAATGTGCTACAAAGTAGTTTGTATTTGTGTGACCGCTCAATAGACCGATACTATAAAGCCATATTGTTTGTATAAGCCGATAACGTTCCATTGCAGGGCACAAGCCTCCCCTAGGCACTGGCACTGAGAGGGTATATCCATATACGTCAGGATATTTGATAAATTCCTTTCGTAATTGCATGGGGAGTAGGGTTTGTTCCCGGGAATTCTCGTCCCGGGAATTCCCGGGAAATCGGTTGGTCTCGTTCCCGGGAAATTCAGCTCGAGAAAAGTCGAGACATCGAGAAATTTAAATAAACATTTTTACGCTTAGCTTTCTTTGTAAATGCGAGGTGGCGGCGGCAATCGGCGGCATCCTTTGACAGCGCGGCTCGTGTCTGTCGGTATCCTTTGTTTTCGCCGACAAACGCAAGCGCCCGCGCGGCCCCAGTTGTGTTTCGTTCATTCGTGTTTCAACTCCCGCCGTGTTCGGATTACTTCGGATTGAAAATCGGATCATAAAGCCAGCATAGTGTACTTATTTAGTAACGTACGAGTAATAGAATTGCAGAACAAACAGGTAAGTTTTGTTATTATTTATTTAAAACTAGCTTTCCGTCCACGGCTTCGCCCGTCATCAGCCTAACCTAACCACATCAACCCACTGCTGGGCATAGGCCTCCCCACTGTTGCGTCAGTTATTTTGTAGGTACTAAAATACTTACTAATCCTTGAACTGTTTGTTATAGATTTTACAACTGATGGACCAAAATGGAAACTTCCAAAGTTTGGAAATATTTCAAAAAAAATAAGGACGCCTCAAATTCGCAATGTCTAAAATGTCCTAAAACCATATCCTGTAAAGGATCAAACACAAGCGGACTAGTGAGGCATTTAGCTCATGTACACAAAATTGATGTAAGATCCACCGAGGCTCAAATGAACACAGAAGACGGATCTACCAGCTCGTCCAGTTCCGGGGTGACGGCACCAAAAAAATCTAGAAGTGCTTTTGAAACTATGCACGTACAGCAGACACTGAAATTTGACGTTCAACCCAGAAAATCGTTAGGTGAAATTTTAGCTAAACTTTCTGCCCAAGACGGTTTTACTATAAGAGGCATTACTAAAAGTGAATTTATCCGTGAATCACTTGTTGCCAAGGGGTATAAACTCCCAAAGACCCAAACCGAAGTAATGAACCTAATATTGAAGTTTTATGATGAAAAGGAGAAAGAGATGATAAAAGAGCTTTCTCAGATTTGCACATCAGGAAACCGGCTAAGTGTGACAATTGACGAGTGGACAAGCATACGAAACAGACGATATTTTAGCGTCTGTGTCCATACAGCAGAGGCAAAAGTTTACAATTTGGGGCTAGTTTACATACCCGGAAAATGCGGTGCCGCAGAGGTTAGAGAAATAGTAGAGGAGCGTTTGAAATACTTTGGGGTAAACTTCGAGCATTACGTCTTGGCCGTAACCAGCGACGGGCCAAATGTTATGAAAAAATTTGGCAGAGAGAGCCCCTGTGAGATGGTCCTCTGTGTAAACCATGCCATCCATTTGGCTATTCTTGATACCTTTTGTAAAAAAAAACCAGAAACTACAGTTGCTAGAAGAAACACACCTGTTAGCGACGATGAACACAGCAGCTCTGATGAAGCCAGCACTGATATCGACGACGAATCTGATGAAGAATCTATATTGCAACCTGATGACGACATAAATAAAGTCCTGAATGAGACCCGTTCGATCATAAGATTTTTCAGAAAGAGTCCTCTCAGAAATATCACACTACAAAAACATGTGAAGACTGAATTCGGGGCAGAACTAGCCTTATTACAGGATGTCAGAACTAGGTGGAATTCAAAGCTAACAATGATTGAGCGTTTCTTGAAGTTAAAAAATTCCATTAAAAAAGCCTTGATTGATTTAGATAGCTCATTTAAATGGAAGGAGGAAAATATTTGTGTACTACAAAAATTGCTGTTGATATTGACGCCAACGAAACTTGCAGTAGAAGCATTGAGCAGACAAGGTGCCAATTTACTAACTGCAGAGGCTATAATAGACGTGTTGCTAAAACAATTACAAAATATCGACCACCCTTTGGCTCTTCAATTAGTAGAATCTCTTAAAATGAAAATATCAGATCGTCGGAATACACCTCTAATATCGCTGCTACGCTACCTAAACAGCCCCGATAATTTTATGCACAAAAAGAGTGATTATTTTATCGATAATAGCAAGACATTTTTAATTGGATATGCTGAAGACTTATTCAATCGCCTATACCCCACTGTTCCCACTACTACAGAACCTTTGACAGAAAATAATTCAGAAGTTGTTGAAGCAGGCGTAAGCGAATCAGAACCTGAACAAGACAGCTTTGCAGCTCAATTAGAGAGAGCAATAAAAGGTGTTTCGAAAAATGATGAATCAACTAATGCTGTGGTGCTTTCAAAATCAATAATAAAAAAAGAGTTTTTGCTATTTGAAAAAACAGGCAAGAGGACTCCTAATCTGGAAACACTATACAAGGCATTAATTTCAGTCAAGCCGACTTCAACAGAAAATGAAAGGGTATTTTCCATATCGGGAAATGTGGTCAGTAAGATTAGAAGCCGCCTGTCTGATAAATCTATTAATGCTTTAGTTTATCTTAAGGCATATTTTATAAGAATTAATAAGTAGGCTTAAAGACAGTTATTTTTTTCGTATTAATAGCAGATACCTATTATTTAATTACATTAAAACTGCCAAAAATTGTGATGCATACCATATCACCCACATAGTGAGATTAGTGAGTGACTTTTAGTTATGATGAGAAAATTTATGATTGTTTTTAGTTAAAAATGTTTGTTTTAAGCTGATTGTTAACAGAGATTTTGTTTTTTATTAAAAATTAGTGAGATTAGTTATGGTGAGAAGAAAAAATATGATTGTTTTTAGTTAGTATATTTGTTTTGAGCTGATTTTTTATTAAGAATTAGTTTTTTGTTTCAAATTATGTTGATTTTATCATTTAAAATAAACACAATTAAATTAAAGACTCTTTTTATTATTTAAATAAAAAATCTAGACAAAAATTTACTTTTTTCTCGACAACCCGAGAAGACCCGAGAAATCAGGCTCGAGAACTCTCGACACCCGAGAACTAAAAAACCTCGAGAAATCGGAAACCCTAATGGGGAGTCATTACGCTTGATACTCTGCAATGGTAGATGATATTGATAGTGTTTTTAATAGCTCGATACAATAATTATATTTCTTTTACAGCCGAATTGCTACGCGAAGATAATAACAATCGAGTCTCAGAAGAAGATAGTGATATACTCAAAGCAACCAATCGCCATAGACGAGGAGATCACGTACGACTACAAGTTCCCGCTCGAGGACGAGAAGATACCGTGTCTGTGCGGCGCGCCGCAGTGCCGCGGCTTCCTCAACTAGACACGGTGAGACACCACACTGTGTCACACGAGGACGAGGAAATATCGTGTCTGTACGGCGCGCCTTAGTGCCGCGGCTTCCTCAACTACCCACGGTGAGACACTCACACGAGGACGAGAGGATATCGTGTTTGTGCTTCCCGCGTGCCGCGGTTTCCTCAATTATACACGGATGAGACACCGTGTCACAAGAGAACGAGAAGATACCGTGTCTGTGCGGCGGGCCGCAGTGCCGCGGCTTCCTCAACTAGACACGGTGAGACACCGTGTCACACGAGGACGAGAAGATACTGTCTGTGCGTCGCGCCTCAGTGCCGCGGCTTCCTCAACTAGACACGGCGAGACACGACAAGACACTGTGTCACACACACTTAAGCAGATACGATACGGTGGTATGTACTTGTATCAGCCTATACCGTCCCACTTCAAGGCACAGGCCTCCCCTAGTAAGGCCTCACTGGGAGGTTTCGAACCGTAATTCATCACGTAGGCCCAGTGCGGATTGGTGGATCACATACTTAACCTGGATCATGTGGGATGCTTTCCCTCACCACTGAGAAAGTGACTTTTTTTAAAATCCATTCTTTAATAAAAACTTAGTGGTACGGGCCGAGGATTTGAACTCACGATTACACGAATGCGAGCCGAGTATATATACCCTAGGCTATCACCGCTCTTACGGTGGTATGCAGCAGTCAAATGATACAAATGTGGCCCTGGCTTAGTGAGCTAAAAGTTGAGGTTAAATCGGCAAATGGCTTTTTATCATGATGCTTACTATAGAGCAGATTACTATATTACTACATCACAATACATTACCATGGTACATCACAACACATTACTGTGTGGCATACTCCGTCATGGTTCGGCAGAATGCCCCATAATGCGTCACATCCAGTAAGACAATGTTAAATCGTGAGGGTCGGCGCAGACCAGGCGAAGCGCAGCGCGACGCGGTTATCATTGAGAGCCATTTCACAAAAATGACTAAAGCAAGTTTAGGTAATTACAACGCAACGCGACTGGCGATAGTTCATGCCCCCGTCTCTATAGCGTAACTATGGAAAAAAAGTTTTGGTACTTTGAATAAACACCATCTTATAAAATAATGAAGTATATGTAATATTTATTTTATAAGTTTAAAATAAAACTACTTGTTTTAAGTGTAAGATACAACTGCTTTATTAGCTGATACCCATAAATAACTAAATAAAGAATTGTTTATTACTCCGTTATGAAAATAAAGTCTGTAGTAATGTGCACAACACTACACTGACATAATAATTTACTGGATCAAAATGTTTATTCCAGTATCAGAGTATACTAACATCTTCGCACTGACGATTTATTTTATTGTTTGATTTTATTTGTTTTTATTCTAATTATGAATAAAAAAATCTTTAATAAATGATAAAAAATTGCAGTTAAATGCCAGTATTTTACGTCGAAATTGACGCGCATCATTTTATTTTTTCTCGTGATTTGTGTTAATTTACGGAAATATTAGTACACTATGTGTCAATAGAATTATATACTACGTATAATTGTACTTTTTCCTTGTTGAATTAATGAATTTTAATGCAAGAAACACGGCTCTGAAGTTTTTATTACGCGCGTTTTTGCTATGGGACATTGAGTACTACAGGATAAATAAAGAAATATTTCGAAATGTATTACAATAAATGTCAATACACAAAGAAATTAACTATTTAAAATATTTACTCACAAATATAAAGCAACTTTCATTTCACCTATAGAAGAGCTCAAAAACTTGTATTATTCGCTTAAAACGTGAAATGGCTCTTAACAAACAAGAATAAACTGTGTCGACGTTAGAATATGAGCAAAAATTCACCAACGCATTCTAGTGTTCGAGCGCGTTAAAGCGGACGTAGGCGCAGCGCTGATGCGATTTGCGTAGTGCGCGCGCGCATGCGCGTGCGGTGTTGGCGTTGGCCGGCTTTAGAATAGCACCATCCCATCTCTTGCTGTGGGAATCGTAAAAGGTGACTAAGGGATACATTACATCCGTACCTTCAATATTTAACGCACCGCCAACTGAACTCCAAAACACCAATGAAGACAAAATTAATAAAATCCATAGTAGGTTTAAATCTTATTTAATTAACGCAGTTAAGTAACAAGAACGACTCACCACCTACATATAAACGTTGAGGGATTCTGCAGGTATTTACAACATAGTAAGTTAAAAAATGGCAACTTGTTCTTTCGACATAGAAATAAATGAAAAAGAAATCCGTTAACACAAGCGCTGAGGAACTATCCCTGTAAAAGAGCGAACTCGCGAACCCGCTCCGCGTTTTGAGGATATATAGACTGCACAAGACAAGGTGCACGAGGGGGCTGGTTACGGTTTACGGCGCGGTGACTAGAAGCCTGCGCGAACATGTTCTGTGCTTTGCTTCGCGAAGTCTGCGCCAGCCTCAAAAGGTACAGTCAAATCATCTAGACATGATTTATTTTGTGTGAGTCTACACTGAAAGAGAGACAACAAAATTTCAACATAAAAAAAATAGAATATTTATTCCAATAAGTATATGGCTATGGCTATTCCAATATATGGTACATATATTGGAAGTATAAGGAAATATAATGTATAAGTATATGGTATATGGCTATTCCAATAAGTATATTATAATTTTAAATTGGTTCTGTGATATATATGACGTTGCGATATCATGTTCATATTGACTCTGTTCGGATGTGTCGTCACACGGCACTCGCACAAATGCACAATGCCGTGGCTCGATGATTTGACCGTACCTTGTCCAGTGCAGCGTCACAATGCGGCCAGACTCAACAATATGACAACACTGTGCAACATGATACGACACGGTGCAGCCTGATGTAGTACTGTGTAACAAAGTGCAATATACAGTGTTTATTACACGGTACAAAATTGGACTATTGTTCATTGGTTATGTAAAATGTCATTTTACAGTGTCACACTGTAGTTTATATGTAATAGGCTTTTACATTGTAATATTCACGAAATTGGACTCGATATGATTTAGTACTAGCAGTTTCAATAACATTTTAACATGTAAAATTAGGGCGAGGGTAGTCAGTGGAAAACTGCAAATGTAGAAAATTTAATTTGTCACGTAACCCAGTATAATATTGTATATTAGAAATAAACGTGATCAATTTATATCGATTTCATACGATTTCTAAAATCTGTGTGTTCACAGAGACCAAAGCTCTTTTTTTTATGAAATTAATACAATAGTGCGGAGAGTGCTTCTCAAAAAACTGCCTCAAAACGAATATTTTATAGTCTTCTATGTAATATATAATATAACTGTATTCAATGTGGAAATCCAGTGCAACTCATGTAATTAGTAATTAAACCGAAAATTTCGGCTCTTGTATTATACGAAATAACTTTCGACTGAGTCTAAGATACGCTAGGGATATGTCATATATAACATGCTGTGTAATTGTTTGTCTTGTACATTATTGTGAATAAGATCTCTTCTGTTGCGTCAGAAGTGTAGGTACATTTTCAAAGTACATGAAATTCGTAATTAATGTTTTTTTTTTGTTCGAGAAGGAGTTGTGTGAAAAACAATCAAATTAAAATCAATTTTCCTTTCATATTATGTAAATGTAAATAAAAGAAGATTTCAAGAAAATTTCATTTGGTTTTATTATTTCAATACATGCCGTTACCGCACCTCATAGATCCGTCCATCCTATAATCCACCACCATAAAGATGTTCCGTAACGTGATCATTTCCATGAAATTGCAATCGCACATTGCAATGTGCGTTGTCGTGTTGGCGCAGTGCCACGCGACGCGGCTGTAATGTGCTTGATGGATGAGCCTTAAGAAGTACTTACCTATGAAATGACCGATTTGTATGAGAACCTGAAATTTTTTTTGTTATAAAAATATTTTTCATTACTCATACTCTAAAAGTAGGTCCGAAGTTGCCTGTGGAGCGAAGTGAAAATAGCCCAATACACCCTAGGGTGAGCGTTATTCACCCAAGAATCCCTGGATACTGTGGAAACAAGTATCCCAGAAAATATCAAATATGAAAATACCCGGAAAAAACATTTCACTAACTATAAATAATTGCTCTAATGTCACCATAAACTTTAAATAAATATCTCACCAAAGTTGTTGAGTTATGAAATAAAATTCATTCATTTTTTTATTTTTAGTAGTAGTTTTATTTTTACTTTCCTTGTATTCGTAATGAAAAGCACAGTGTTTACCTAGGGGTTCAGGACTTATTTAGTCCCGAGACTGGGTTTGGCGCCCTCGCTGCGCTCGGGCACTAAACCCAGTCTCGGGACTGAAATAAGTCACTCACCCCTAGGGTAACAATGTACTATATTATGTTAGTCGAAATATTGACCCATATTATCTACACACTTTCGCCACCTCACGGCCAGTTGATTGATGCAACTCCTGTAAAAGTCTCATGGACGGGTATCAATGAATTCTTCAAAAGCCCTAATCACAGCTACTTAAGAATCGAATTTTTTCTTTGCAAAAAGTTGTCCAAATTTTGAAACAAATGGAAATCTGTCTGAGCAAGGTCCAGTAAGCATGGTCTCCAGGTCCAGCTCTTGAAGTTTTAAAACTGTTGTATTCACATGGCCATTGTCATAAAGAAGTGAAGATGAGCTATTGACCAAACGTGGCTGCTTTGTTGTCAGCTCTTCTATCGTCTGCAGCTCCTTACGGTACACATCTTCATCATTCGTTTGACCGGTTTGCAAGAAACTATTTTTTTTTTATAGTAAATAGGCGCCAGACGAGCTTCAGGCCACTTGCTGGTAAGTGGATACTATCGTCCATAGATATCCGCAATACATGCCAACACCACTCCAGAACGACAAACGTTGGCACGCCCCCGGATGCGCTGCCTACCTTTGCATATTAAGGAATGAATTGGGAGAAAGGGATGGGATAGGAATGGGCTTTAACATATCTTAAGCACTACCGAAACACGTACATACAAAACAACAAGAACGTACATACAACGTTTTTGTGACGGTTCACCCAATGTATGTATCCAATATAATACATTGCGGAAATACGATAAAGTAGGAAATGCAGTACATTTCAAGGTAGTCTTCTGTGGTAATGGACAATACCGACACAAGGCCATGTGATACGTAATAAGTGATACCAGTAGCCTTTTCTTAGTTATCTTGCGTTTTACACATTGTTGGGTTGCAACTCCTAGATCCAGCCACTGATACGAACGTTTGCGGTTATCGTACAGGATCCATTTCTCATCACAAGTCACGATGCGATTCAAAATTCCTTCGTTATTGTGACGGTTCAATAACTGCACACTTCGACGCGTTGTTGTCGGTGACGTTCGTTCAGTTCATACGGTACCCACTTTTCAAGCTTCTTTGTCGATTTGACGCAGATGAACCAACATTGTTTTATCACTAACATCAAGCCCTCCTGCTAACTCAGCTGTACTTTGAAATGGATCTGCTTCCACTATAGCATTTAATTCGTCGTTATTAACCTTATTAATTTTTCTTTATAGCTGACTGAACTCTTTACTGTCTTTACAGTTAGAAAAAGGACAAAATTCTTATTTTAACTAGTTACGAAAAGAAGATAATTCATTTTTTGTAACTAGTTAAGAAACAAAGTTATGTACGTGGATTAAATTTTCCTGTGTAATAACTAATTATGAAAAAGAATCCTTTTTCGCAGCTGGTAAGATAGTAATGAAGGTGGATGAAAGGTTATTATACGATTACATTTGGGGTAAAAAGTATCTGTTTGTGTACGTCTTTACACGTGTGTATGTTAGAGAAAAGTGTACTTTTCTCTGAAACTGCTGGACCGATTTTAAAGCGGTGTTTTGTAAACGTTTAATCGTACCCTAGGAGCGTATTTTAGATAGGTGTTGTGATTCTAACTTACACGGGGGACCAGCTGTACCAAATTAAAAGTTGTAAGCCTATGGACTCTCCACTGCTGGATATAGGCCTCTCTCTGCCAAGGCTCGCCACCACACACCATCTCCGACCCTTCTCGTCGAAGAAGAGACTAGCGTTACACTGTTAGTTGAGGCAAGGGGGATAATATTTATTCATTCACTGTTTGTGGCTTGCCGAACGATTTTAAATAAAACACCTCAATAGTAAAAAAACTTCGTATATTAGTATGTATACATTACAATTAACATACACATTATTTAAATTATTGTCGTGTTACAAATTACACTAAAACTTATCTAAACATATCATTAAACTAGCAAATCACAGTAAAATGTATCCTAAAATTATAAGACATTTTAACAATACCAGTGCAGGCTTTATAACAATCTAATGACTTATTTATCGCTTAACAAAGGCAAGTCAACATTACAAATAAACCAAATTTATTTAAATTGGTGTTAAGAAAATTAATAAGTACAACTTCCAAAGAAAAGGTATAATACATTAAAAATACAATAATGTATGGTCTCTATAGGTATAAAAAAAATAACTGTCTGTTGTATCTTTGTTTGCTCTAATCTCGAGATTTACTGGGCCGATTTCAAAACTAAGTAGTTACGTAAATACATGTGGTTATAGTATAGTTATAGTATTACTAGTATATGTATTACTATATAATATCGATGGAGCGTGTGGTGAAGTCATCATCTAGAGATACTGAAAACGGATTTGAAAACGTTTCTCTCAATTTTCGCACTGACTTTTACGTTTAGTGTTTACCCTAAATTATAAAAGGAGAAGCAAACAAATCTAAAGTTCTAAGTATCTGTATCATGTAGTTTTCTAAGAAATTATACAAATTACTGTTTCAAGCATCTAATGTTGGCATTAAGCGTAAGTGATGACGTATTTTAAGAAAAGCAAAAAGCGTTAAACGGAATACTAATTGTCATGTCGCACACACAATTCAAAATTTAGGTGTAAACGGGATTTATTCTGGACATATTTATGTTATAAAGTATATACAATCAGACCTCTATAATGAACATTAGGACCGTCAGGAGTTGGCGCTAAATAACTGTATCATATTCAGTGTCAATGCATGTTTGTTGTTAGTGCTACATAATATTAAAAAACTGCCAGTCGATACATTATTATACAAATGTTATGTGTGACTACTGAAAATAGTTTTACATAAATTGAGTGATTGTGATTCGGTACACAATTACATTTTACAATTAAAATACTTTGTACAACCTACGAAACATACTATAAATAATTGAGCCTATATAAAAATAAATACGTCATACAAATAAAATAGTGTTACCTCACAAGTAATCTTAACAGTGCACCTTACGAAACATTTAAGTATTTTCAATGCGTTCATTTAATAACAAAACTGGTATGTGCATCGTACGAGCTGTAACATATCAATCATCATATGGTATCCATATTTTTGTTGATATCGATAAATGTTTTCGGTAAATAACAGTTTTGTGACAAAATACATTACAATTAAAACTTATTAAAATGTTATGGTCCAAATCTATGGATTATTAAAATAAACGACTATTCAACAGGCTTCCATTAAACAGATATTAGACTGACATTACCTATTGTATATTGTGATATCAAGAACGATATATGTTTAAAAAGGTAGCTACTGAAATCGAACTTGCCTAGTAAACATCTCGGCGCAAACATCCGCTGTACACTTAGATTCGGTAGCTTCTTCGCTTTCAGTATCCGAATCAAACTCCGAAATAGTCGCAGGAGACTTTCTACCCTTAGACGGACGTTTACACCCCACTTCCGTAGTCAATATTTCCTTTATCACGTCATCCGGCGTTTGCACTATTTCTCTGCGGTTTTTCATACGCAACTGTCTCGCTCTGTTTCTTATATCGGCGAGGAAGTCCGTAGTCGGTTCGACGCTCTCCTGAGAAATGTCTTGAGGAGATAAATCTGGTAATGATTGCGCTAAGTCTGTGGATGATCCTTTCGTATCAGAAACTGTGTCTAGGGACTCCACTGAAGCGCCAATGCTTCTAAAAGCGGCCATGCCATCGATAATGGAAACGCCGTAGCCATCATCCATTTTAAATTGTATAAGAATTCCATTAGGCGCAGTACCGAGCAATACGGGCTCTTTCACTTTGTAATTGAAAGTTTCTGGCATGTAGAATTCGGATGCGGTTGACGTTAATGATGTAGAATCGCAAGTGCAGGGCGGTGACTTATATGTATCATCGCTTATGTAGCAAATTGTAACTCTGTCATCACCTATGACGTATAAGAATGGATAGACGTACTCCCACGCGTGGACCGCCGCACTCCATTTAGGATCCTCGTTTCGTGTTCGTTTCCCATTTTCGTCGACAAATACGCCCAATTCCGCATAACAGAGAAGTATCTCTAAAGGTTTGAATCGGATGAGTAAGATCGCTTTGGGTGGAGAATGTTTCTTCGCTGCAGCTGCAATCATTGGTTCCTCCATTGCGAAGGCTTCTAAAGCTCCTGAGGGCAGGTTTATTCTGAGAGGTTTGTCCCCAGCGATGTATAAGGCTTTTGCGGTAAGTAGCAGGGAATAAGGTGGTCGGTCGACGGTAATGGACCGCACGATTTTAAATTCGGAGTGAGCGGCGTCGAATCGCAAGAGGAAAACGCGACGACCACAGGCAACCGCCGCACAAGGACCTTCGGCTGTATCGCTACAAGCTGAGGATATTGTCTGCGGAAGAAAATATACAATTATATTTTACGAGTATTTTGGGACGTATGGTATCGGCCGGCTTTAGGTTAACACCATCTCTATCTCTTCCCATGGTGTAGTAAAAGGCGACAGGGATAACAAAGCGGATAGGGATATAAAGCCCTGAGGACCTAAATCAACTCTAAAAGAGTGGACACGGCGACCGGGGATATAGTGGATATGAAAATAAATGTGATATTCAATGGAAATGGAAATGATTCAATGGAATGACCAATTTTATTGGTCATTCCCCTGAATAGCCTACCTTAACTTGTTTCAGCCTATAACGTCCCACTGCAGGGCACAGGCCTCCCCTAGTAAATCAGTGGGGCGTTTCAGACCGTAATCCACCACGCAGATCCAGTACTAATTGTATCTTTAGATTGCAAAAAGTATCTTCAGATGGTTGCGTAAAATAACTTCCATTGTCCTTCATACTATTTTATTAAATGATCACAGAATGAAATAATTAAATATACATAGACGTGCGGAAGTCGATTGGCGAAAACAGTGTGGACAGTGACTCTATACCGCAAATTGCTGACAACGTACAACACCGTGTGCATTCTGCGTGCACTGTGTCAACAGCGTTCCCTGCAGTGTATCGCATTTTCCAGATATTTTTTTAATTTCTGGAGCATATGGGTTTTCTCACGATGTTTTCGGCCACCGCTCACTTAATTATAACTAAATCCATGAAAACGTACTTTAACCAAGTGCGGCGTCCCATCCAGCAACGGTATTGTGTCCACGGCGAGTGCGGGCTTCAATGCGCTCGCCCGGCGCGCGGCTGATGTCAAAGCCAAAATGCTAGAGTGAGCGAGGACACCGCCGCACAGCAGCAGTGCGCGGTGGCCCGTGGACACCATGCTAGTGATGTGCTCCGTGTGCCGTGGAGGAGAACAATCGATGCTCCACTCTAGCTGGATTGAGCTGCGTAGAGAGTGGAGGCCGTCCGGGCATCCTACAGGCAGAAAAATTATTTGATACTGTCCGGACCAGTGTACAGTTGGGGACTACGTTCGTGGGGAACACAAGGAATGCGGCTAGTGCGGCACGCTCGTCCAGGTTAACATATCGATAATCGATAGTAAATTAAAACAAATTAATTTAAACATTATTTTAGTTTGTATTAATGTATAAAGTTACATAGTAATATAATATTATTAATCGGAGTCTTAATCAGAAATTGGAGCTATCAGAATTTTCATTATGTTCGTCCTCGCTATCGCCGCCTCCAACTGTATGACAAATTCGTTTATTGTGTATTCCATTAATCCGTCATTCTTCCAATATTGCTCTTCAACAGATATAATATATCTCAAATAACTTTCACAGTCATTTGTATTTACTTGAGAAATCGCATCTAAAATCAAATGTAGAAATTTTTTGAAGGATATATGCGTGCAAGCCCGTTATGTTCTCGGACATTCCTCTTGATTTTGCTCTTTGCTATTATTTTTTAATAGTTCAATGTATCGACATGAACGATAGTGGGAGAATTGTGTGGCCGGTACTAACGCGCGGGCGCCACAAGTGGAGAAGCGAGGGACCGCCCCGCGCGTACCTCATTCGTCGACCGCTGCAACCGATTGCGTTTAGATTCCGTCGCGTTTTAAGTACAGCCAGCAACAAGTCAACGTATATACCCATCGGTACCTTAACACGCCAGTAATAGGGACTAAAATCGAATAGTTTTGGGTATATTAGCGTGTGGCTGACTGTGCATGTACAAAATTGTAATAACTTAGAACACATGTTTTATTCAACTTACACGTAACCTTTACAAAACGCTCGAATTTTACAGCCACATTTCTTGCAATCTAATAAATAACACATATACATATACATTTTTTCAAAGATAGAACTTAGAGAAGCTGTCGTTAATTCCGGCCCCATCTCATACCGTGGATGTCGTAAACGGCGACTAAGGGATAGCTAAGCAGCTACCACAAGCGCTGAGGAACTACACCACCTCTAAAAGAGTGGACTCGCCAAACAGCCAAGCGGTTTGGCGAGTGGAGTTTTAAGGCCATTCGTCCCGAGCACTCGTGCACGAGACAATGTGCATGAGGAGGCCGGCGACCAGCAGTGGACACCGAAAGGGCTGGTTGCATTGCATTGCAGGGGGAGAGTGCACGGAGCATTCCCACAGTCGCTGGGCGCACTTGACTGGACACGTTACCCCTCTCTCAGAGAAAACTACCTTGAAATGTACTGTATTTCCTAATTTATCCATTTCCCCAATGTACGTACGTGTGTTGGTAGTGAGTGAGCCCATTCTCATCCCATCCTATCCTATCCGTCCCTATTTTCGCAACCCTTTCTCCCAATCCATTATTAATCTGCAAAGGTAGGCAGCGCATCCGAGGGCGTGCCAACGTTTGTAATTCTTGTTGGCATGTATCGCAGATGTCTGTGAACGACAGTATCCACTTAACATCTGTGTGCTCGACTGCTTCTTTTTTGTATAAAAAAAATTTGCATTGTATTCGTTGATGAGTACATTATCACAAAGCAGACAAAAAATTATAGAATAAAAACATTTATCTTTTACTCCCTACAAATGTGGGGACAACATTTTTTATTCTCTACAATGGATTTTTATATTTTAATATGGATTTTTACATTTTAACATTGTCGTGATTGAAATTAGGTTTTGTCACAGAACTATTATTTATCAACAATGTTTATAAAATGGATACAATAATTTGCTGTAATATATTGGGCGCTGTGTGAAACATATGTGAAAGAGGCCCCAATAATTGGGCCCTAAACATTTCGTCAATAGAACTTTCAGACGATGTAAGCAGTACGACAGATTGTAATTTTTAATGAAATATTAGCATCAATTTAATATTTTATCATTAAATACAGTTAAGGACACTGTAAAGGTGATACTATATAAAGTAGGTATACTCATGTTTGATCGCCAACTCTGACAGTTGGCTCTCTTCTCGCCGGGCGATAAAACTAGAACGAGGATCAAGGAATATAACCTATATAATGTAATAAGGAATACAATCTAAGGAATAAGAAATATCGAGGATGAAATGGTCTCTGTCTTTCAATCGATGTCGTGTGGAATTTGAACGTGTCTTGGGCGAGAAAATAGTTTATCGTTCGTCGTGTTTCGGACCGCAGCCTAAATATATACATACCTAGAACCATGGCATCGGGCCCGAGATACATGGCTGCGTCAGGCGCGGTCGCGTGAGAGGCCAATTTTGCGGGGGAGTAACCTAGCGTGGGAGTTGCAGGCGAGAGTTTGGCCATCCACGTAGCGCGGGCCGCTTCGTTAGCGCACACCACTGCCGCCTGAGAACCTTTCTCACTATTCTCCACTTTCACCTGTATGCAATCAAAGAATTCTGGTTTAGATAAAGCTAATACATAGTTCCCACGGCCATGTATCCACCGGCTTGGGAACACCACCATCCCGTATCTTCCCGTGGATATCGTAAAAGGCGAGTAAAAGGATATAAAAGCCGCTACCACAAGCCCTCAGGAATTATACTAGCTCTAAAACAGTGGACTTGGCAATACACTTGAACAGCGTGCCGTTTTAAGGCCATACATCCCTCACGCATAAGACAAGGAGCAGCACGTGTCAAGCAGTGGACGACAAAAAGGGTTGGTTACGGACCACGACATTGTCAGGACTATCACTACATTGTTAACGACACAAAACGCACAACAAACTATAACTGGGCTGGGCTTATATGTTTTCTACCGTTTTAGATATTCTAACGTGGGTAATCTAAACAAGTATGTTACAACTGTACAACAGAACTGCTGGGAACAAAGAGTTAAGTTTATTCTCATAGAGAACAAGAATAGTGTAACAGTTATGAAAAGTAGTAACACAGAAGAATCACATAGGTACATGTAACATCACATCCAACTGAATGTCTTGTTATTGTTATAATACCACTAGTTACTGTTGTTCTTGTGACCACCAGTTACTGCTATGATATACTAGTGTTAGGCTGAAAATTATCTATTTCCGACTGACTGACTGGCTTTAATTTTTTTTATAAACGCCACACTCAATGGACCATTGAGTGTGGCTAGGATTTCGTGTAGAAGCAGACACATACAATGACGGACACCACCCAGACCCGAACATTTATCTTTAAACAAATGAATGTGCGACCGGGTATCGAACCCGGGACATTTTACACAGCAGCCAGGGTCACTAAAAACTGGGCTAATCGGTCGACAAAAATATTATATTATGTTTACAGTTAAACAATGCGGAGGTTAAGCAGAAGAATATCACAGTATGTAACAGCAAATACAGTAAAGTCCTTAATTTTTTTTAATAACTGCAATAATTAATCTATGAAGTAATCGTCAAAAATATTAGGTCTTGTTTCTGCAATTAATTCTGCGCACGTTTTAACTTTAGTAAGATGAATCATCAGTTCAATGCCCATAGGATCTATACACATTTATAATAACCATTTCGTGAAATCAATTACGTGCACGGACCGAGCGAAGTCAAGATCAAGGTCATAACTATTTTTATGTTATAATATTGAAATATGTAAATCGATTTTAACAAATATACATAAATATATTAGTAACATACACAAGGACTAAAGTACTTGAAATATTCTGTGTGTTATTTAAAACGACGATGAACTAATTATAATTATCGCAAAACATAAGATAACCGCTTAATATTTACACACTTGTAAAAAAGTCCCGCGAGTAAATAGAATTACTGCCTTTGTTTAATGGTGAATTTGCATGATAACAGTTCTCGGTAAAATAGGTTATGTATGGAGCAGTCACGTAAATCGCACGTCGTTAAATCTGATAAACAAAATTATATTATGGTGACATTAGCTGTCAGATTAATAATTCTCTTAGAAAACCACCATCGTCAGCTTGTATCTGATACATGTATGTACCGTACCTACTGACAGATATG
Source organism: Sesia apiformis (assembly GCA_914767545.1). NCBI lineage: Eukaryota > Metazoa > Arthropoda > Insecta > Lepidoptera > Sesiidae > Sesia > Sesia apiformis. The sequence continues at coordinate 8,703,178 of OU611968.1, forward strand.
TGATGAAATCTGAGAACTTTAGAGATATCTTTAAAAAAATACCATATTTTTAATGCAATATTTTAAAAAACAACTAAAATGCAAGTTAGAAAATTCTTAGTTAGAGTTAGAAAATTAGTTAGAGAATGCAAGAATCGAGTCTATGTGATCCCTTTGCTCAGATAATGTCACAAATAAATCGCTTACATTTTTAGCACCCAAAAAATTAGTATAGTGCTGTATGTTTAACACCTCTTAATGGAAAAAGAACGAGGTCAATGAGCGGGTCTGTGTACCAAAAAAGTTTACTTTCAGGCAAAAAGGCACTCAGTTTTAACTATTGATATACTCGTATAACAAAAATAAAGAAATGTATTTCCACGATACTGACGAGATAATGCATTGCAATTATGTCGAGACGGAGTTATCTGTGCGGTCAGGTCACGCTACATTAGTTAATAATTACAACAATAATGTAAACATGGATTAGTAATCAGCTTAGGTTATTCCCGGTACCCGGTACATAAGTTTGCACAAGTAAAGTACCCGAATTTCCTCAAACTGCTGTATAAATGCTCAGCATTGAGGTACTGCGATCACTCCCAAACGATCAGTCCAACGGTCAAGATGTTGAAGTTGGTGAGCCTAGCTGTGTTACTCGTGACCTTTGTGGCCGAGTCGTCGAGTCAGCGATTCATACAGCCGACATATAGGCCTCCTCCGGGTGGGCCTGTCATTATACAGCCCACGTACAAACCGCCGCCATACCGCCCCTATATAAGGACAGTTCGCGATGTGAACGACGAACCACTGTGGCTGTACAAGGGTGACAACATACAGCGAGCGCCATCCAGCGGCGACCACCCCGTCCTGCCGACCTATATCGATGACGTACATCTAGATCCCAACAGAAGATACGCTCGTAGCGTGGATTCGCCGAGCGCTAGACGCGGCGGTGGCAGCCACACTACTTCAAGCAGTAGCAGGAACACGGGAGCCACTCACCCCGGATACAACCGCCGTAACTCCAGATCAATCAAACCCTTCGACCCCCTCGAGCCTCTGCGGCCAACGCCTACATTCCCTAGGCCAATGGACCCGTTCAGGCCTCGATTCCCGGACACTCCGCGTAAGCCGTACCCTATTTATGCGAGAACAGCACGTGACGTTCACATCTCCGGTCTCCCGAAGAAACCTACGCATCGTGACGTCATAATTCCCAACTGGAACCCGAATGCGCGCATCAAGCCGTGGCAGACGATCGGCGTGAAACGCAATCGCAGAAGCGTGGAGATGTTAGACGAACAAGAGTTAGACTCAGTGGAGTATTAATTTTTGTATTATAATTTATTTAATATGCAATATAGAATTAAGCAGTATCGTCAATTCTGCGAGTAATAAATATATTGAGTGTACATATGTCGTAATTTAAATATAACTTTCAATGATAAATAAATTAAGTATTTCTGGATTTTTTTCTTTTTTTTACTGTTCTAAAATATTATACGATGGTATGTATACTGAGGATCACATGTGATGGTTTCTCAAACCGCGGAGAAGAGAACAAGTTTTTAAGAATATTGTTTATTTCATCAGACAGCTCAATGGTAATAACTGCACTTTAAACTGATATGCTGTATGGTTTCTTCGACGAATACAAAGCCAATACAATACAAAGCCAAGGCCATATCATCAAAAGAGTCCAACTGTTCTATCCTCAGTAAACTTACTACTACCCTACTGAGTTACTCCTTGACTTAGTTTGATACAGCAAACGCTTGATAGAAAATCATTTTCACGTGAAATTGGCAAAATAGTCATTGCGCTTGAGTAGGCAACTGATACTGCCATTAAACCCAAAGTAGAAGAAGAGGACGTCATTACCACAGTAGCGGTCCTTCACTAACTTGTGATTTATAAGCACTACATGCACACCAAAACAAATAAAGACAGTAATAGACACTGTAACACATGAAATGCACAAGAGGCGGACTTATATCTAATAGCAATCTGTGCCAGACAACATTTGGGCAGAGAGGAAATGAATATTGATGGTAGATGTGTATACTTTATTACATATACATACGTATCAATATACAAACACACTACATACAATATATATGAAGTAGTGAAATTAAGTATAAGTAATAAAATAATTAGAATAAGAGGAAATGTAATGTGGAAGGAAATGTGGAAAGTAATTATCAATTTGGCACACACAGTAAAATCCGTTTTTGGCGATAAGCTTAATTTGCATGTATAATAAGTGCACATTCCTGCTTTTCTGTGGATTATTATTCATAAATAAAATTAAATAAATAAATAACCTATTGGAAAATAATACCCTATTTACTAGTATATTTGTAGGGTGATAATGATAAGGGGGAAGTTAATATCGGAATGTTTATAAAGGCTGCAAAACGAGAGTAATGTATCGTGCGACTTACCGTAAATGCCCTGGCGGCTTCGTTGTGCGGTAAGTCAGATGCACTGGTGGTATGTAGCTGCGCGGTCACTTCTCGCCCGCCGCGCGACCACACCAACGCGCCGTCCTCGATACGCGCGCGCACACGATCGCGAGTACCGTCCGACCTACAACACGATACAGAGGATACAAGTTATTTATTTATTTAAACTTCATTGCACTAGTATTGGACGTGTACAAATGGCTGACTTATTGCCTTATATTCCATTCCAATCCAATTTTCCGAAAACAAATACGAATTTAGAGTAAACTTGGGCTCTCGATGAAATAAATTATGGCTATGTAAGCAATTATCGCCTCACTATTTAATTTAAAGGAAGGAAGTTGTTGGATAAGCGATCAGTCCACCTGGTAGTGACTGGATACTGTCGCCCTGCGACATATACAAGATCAGTACAGAATGACAAAAGTTGGCACGAATGCGTTGCCTACTTTTCGAGAGGATTTGGAAAGAGGAATGTGAAGATAGGCAGTGCCGGCTTTACCTATGGTGCAGGGTGTGCGGCGCACACGGGCGCAGGGTCGTGGGGGGCGCCGAGCGCCGCTCGCGACGCCTCCAAAGAGCCTGCGTCGCTCTCAAAGACCCTGCGCCCGTGTTATAGCCGACACCGGCGAATAGCTTATTATTTGAATAGCAGTTTTCGTTGCGGTGGCTCTTAGCTATATTTGGTGTAGGTAGGTAAATTAGTTCAGAGGTTCCCAAAATACATATTTAGCTTTTTCCATAGTGGTTGAAGGGATCTTGGGCATTATTACAAGTAGAAACTTCAGGTTAGGAAATGAATGTTCAGTTAAGTGATAAGATCCTACACCTACACTACACCCACGATTTTGAAGATCCGGTGATGACCAGAGTAGACTAGAGGGCGCCAGGGTATTGATTGCACCCGGGCGCTACATGGGCTAGAGCCGACGCTGAAGATAGGGTTGGAAGTGGGGAATAGAACGATTAGTTTTTGTCATCTCATCACCCTTCTTCTCATTCCTCCTTGAGAGAAATGTATCCGTTGTGATACAATAACCACATTTGTTGTGACTATTATAATAAAATGATATAAAATACTTACCACACAATTTGCAAATCAGAATCTTCTGTGGTTCCATCTGGTGTATCTATACTTTTTGGGTTAGAAACAAAAAGAAAAATTAAAAAATATGACTTTGTAATGATGTATAGGTAAGAATTTCATAGGTAAGGACCTAACCTATGAAATTTCCCTTTTATAAGACAAAAATCAAATATATTTTTTTTGTGTGAAAATTATATATTTAATTAAGCGAAGTATTGTCCATTATTATCAATGCACTTTTGACATTTAATGGAAGGGGGACGGGAATCGATGAATTCTCTGAAGGCGTTTTTCACTACCTCGGAGCTTTTCATCCGTTCATCCGTTAGTTTTTCATCGGAGTATCCCCTGTAAAAAGTATTCCGTTAAATGGAAATCAGTGGAGGCAAGGCCTGACGAGTACGATGGGTGACGGACAGTTTTCGGTCGAAGCTCCTGTAACGTTCATGCTAGCGAGCTTCTTCATCATAGTTTGCAGTTCTACACAGTACACATCTGCATTAATTGTTGTGTCAGATCTCAAAAAAGCTGTAGTGGGTAATACCGGCGCAGGACCACCATACATACAATCACCACGAGTTTCTTTTGACCCAGTTTACGTTTGGGACATTGTTTGGCTGTGTCCGGAGATCAACCACTGTGACGAATGTTTATGATTATCATACAAGGTCCACTTCTCATCACAAGTGGCAATACGATTAAAAATCCCTTCTTATTGTGGCGATTCAGCAAAGTAAGGCAGGCAAGCTTCGACGCGTGCTTGCAGCTGACTTTCATTAAGTTCACACGATACCCACTTTCCGAGCTTCTTCACTTCCCGATTTAACGCAAATTAATCAATATCGTTTTGGCACTTACGCCAAAGGCTGCTGCTAACCCAGAAGTGGTTTGCGGTGTTTGGTCCATACACATCGTTGATATTGCGTGCCGTCTGCGCTGCTTCTAGGACGGAACTCATATTCGAAAATAACGCGAATTTTTAACTTTTCCATGGACGCGAACACAACGATAGCTAAGCAACAAGTCGTTTAACGGAAAAACAAAAAAATAACTGTTTTTGAAAAAGAAAGTCATAGCTTTAAATTGAAATTAATTCGAATTTGGAATTCCAAGCCAAACGTAAGATAACTAAGTTCAAAGTGGCCACTATAAACAAACGGCAATTTCATAGGTAAGGTCCTAATATAAAAAATATTTACCTTTTAGAAACTGAATTTTGTTTAGACTTATCTCGTTTAGGCGTAGGTGGAAAGCTGTAAAGTAACGTAACGAGTATTACATTATAAGTTTATTACAGTACACACGTGTTTAGGTCAGAATTTAGAATTTTATTACGTACATTTCACCATTAATACTGGCCGTGGCGAGTTTGGTGCGAAGCCTTTCCACCTCCTCGCGTAATTCTCTGCAAACAATATTGTTCATTATATATTTAAAAATAGGCGCTAGAATTGACTGATCGCGATAAATTCTGATTGGTTGCTTTGACTATTCTTACAGTTTGCTACACTGTTCTCACAGTTAAAGCAACGAATATGCACGGTAGTCATCAGAATAATTTCATCAAAATAATCCATTTACAAACACAAAGAGTTTGTATACGTGGGAATGCTCTATCGACCATTATTTTTTTTGTGGTTTTAACAAATATACCTTTTTTGTAAATTTTTAGTATCTCAAATATAAATCATAAAGGTAAGTACGTAAGTATTGGCCAAGCGAATGAACATGAACATTAATATTCTATGCACTAACTGAAAAGGTCGGTTTGTTCTACAATATTATATTAAGGGTTGGCTCCACCTAGCCGCCTTTTGAATAAGTTGATAATGAACTAACTGCAAACAAGTTTGTGTTTGATTAGACGCTCGACTGACTATAGCTTGTCTTCAAGTACCTGGCCACTGTACGCTGTTAAAAACTAGTTTTATTTGTCTTGTTGTTCTGTGAGTGGTTTAATCGTCATAGTAGACAGATTGACAATCTATCTACTATGACAAAATGTCAAGTCAATATTATGTCAAGTGCTTGAAGGCGAGATATGTCTTTTTTAACTTTATTTTCTTCTATTTTCCATATGATGTATGTATTTATGCATCCATTGTCTTCATTTTATGTGTTTATGTATAAAATAATATTGATTCGATATTATGTAAAATTGCACCATCTACCCATTTTTGATATTGTTATCAGTTTTCTCGTTACCACCCAAAGGTTGGCTGGAAGAAATCGCTTTGGCGATAAGGCCGCCTATTGTACTTTTCGTGTTACTTACTTAAATTGTCTTTTTGTAACATGTGTGCGTGTACAATAATGAGTTTATTTATCTATCTACGTTTTATACGTACTTGTTGACTCGCCTCAAGGGCGGTGAAACAGCGGAGCGTCTACCGGTGCGACCGAACAACTTGTTGCTCAGCGAACACTTCTTGCGGCCGGCCTCCTCCACTTTAGCCTAAATTATAAACGTTCATTTCATTATTAATTAGCAACCTGCTCTAGATTTACTCAAGTAACACAATAGGCTTCGGCGGCGTAATTTTTTTAGAAGGCGATTACGGATGACCTCATCTCTTCCCTTGGGCGTTGTAAAATGCAACTAAGGGGAAAAAAGTCTGAGGAACTACACCACCTCATAAAGTGTATTCGGCAATTCACCGGTCGCTGACAGCATGCCGTTTTAAGGGCAGATATGCCCTATGAGCAGGACAATGTGCATGGCGAAGTCCGTGTCTACAATAGACGACAAAGGGGCTCGTTACAGTTACTAAAATTAAGATTACTTTATGGGGACGTTAAAGGGTGATATCAATGTATACCTGTAGGAAGTCTATGAGCTTGGCCTGTTGTCGCAGTGTAGCGTCGGCTTTAGTCTCTCTGGTGCGCCACCACGCAGTCGCCACTTCAGCCGCCTCGCGGGAAGCACTTACTTCCTCCTATGATAAACATAGCGTTTTAATTTAAACCAAATGTTTCCCAAAGTGGGCAATAGCACCCCATGGAAGGCCTAGAAATTGTCGAAAGAAGCAATAAAAACTTCGATTTTGTTGTAAGTTCCTTCCCTTTATCAAAATAAATAACTAATTCGAAGGGTATTTTAGTATGCACACCAGGGGTATAGCGTGGTTTAATTTTAGTAATAGGTATTTCAGGGTGGCCTGTCTTCGCCCTACTCTGTTATAAGTTGGTGTTATTTACAGGTGTGCTCTAGTTGTTCACTCTGTTGGACTCGCTGCTTGTGTGTAAAAGTCCTAACGTTTGTCTATAACCGTACACGAGTGAGGGATGTGTATAGGAAGCTATGTAATGATGTGAAGTCACTAAATAATAATTATATATGACATACGCATTAGTAATATTAATATTGCATAAACGATGACTAATGTTTCTTTTCTTGACATTTATTTCATTTGACAATTCGACATTTAACAATTATAAGTTGGGAACACAGAGACCTAATACCATAGAGGTAGAGATAGAGCTAAAATGAAAACTAAAAACTATACTCTATTCATTACTTTGCAATAGCTAACTTAACGTGAGTGAATGAGATCGCTATATAATATTTCTACTTTTTTACGATCATGCAACGGGCGTAATGGTCCTCTTTGGATCTCTTGTTAATGCTACTAAATTAAATAGTGCTTCAAAGGAGTTAATATGATGTATCGTTGTGTCAAATTTGTTTTGCCGTATTGTAATGACGATGACAGATAAGTTTCACATATACATGATGTAAATATTGTGAGATGTAGGTATTATTTGTTTTCGTAGAATAGTACATTATGATACAAGTGTGCTAAGTTGGTCATTGCAGTCGAGGCGGGATTGCAGCCCGAGCCGAAGGCGAGGGCGTAATGGAGCCGAGAGTGTAATGACCAATGCTCACGTGTTTCATACGACGTTTTTCAACACGCTTGCGAGGAAAAATAAATAAAATTTCATTGTCTTATTTTATAACATTTTTCAAAATAATCACATAACACAGCTATGAATTAACAATTATCTGTGCAAAATGGCGCGGAGATTTGGTTTTTTCGCGCGCCGTTGTTTTGGTTGTTAGGTTATGAGCGCGCATGTGGAAATACAGGCACTGACGAACCCGCCAAACAGCCAAATATTAAAAATATAATAAACTGAATATTTAAGTATTTATAACAAAATATAATGTTAATTTGTTGATAAAAATAAATAATTTGATTAAATGAAATGATTATTTATTATATTTTAACTAAGACAGTCTATTTATTCGCAAAATGTTTTAAGACTATTTTTTAAGACATCGAAACTCTTTGGCTCACCAATTAAATGCATTAAAAAAAACGTAATGTAAAAAAACACTAGTGCGGTAATGTAAAGTAAAAAGCACGCGTGTTTTATATGCTGCAGACCCTAAAAACGCTGCAATAAGGGTCACTTTACGAGAAAGTGTGTTGAAAAAAAATGTATTATATCGTGATTATCGACCACAACATTGATTTTATAAATACGTAATTCTCAACTTGTGACCAAATCTCGTGTGTTCGTTAATGTCTGTAAATTGTATATATCGCGAAAACAAATCCTCAATGAAATGTTGACTTTCGATCAGCGAGTTCTTGATTTTTTTTATTTCATACTATGTAATAGGATAATCTACACATTGAAATTATAGTTAAAATTGAATACAATACAATTGTCTAAAGAAGTCTCTTCGGCATATCGCGAAATTTATCGTACTCGTGGCAGTTCGTAAGTGTCACTATAACAAATTATGCGAAGTACATTGATGCCTTTTAATAGAATATCAAACATCACCCGATACTTTGGAAGAAGTAGTGTAAGTCATCTAATGTGATGACACCTCTACACTCTGATCGTTATTCGTTATTATTCGTCTTTATTAAGAAAAATAATAAAATAAACAAAGTAAAATAGACCTTTACGACAAACTGCAATACTGATAAAGGAAGTAGCTAGGATAAGGTCAATAAGGAAATCTATTAAATACATTTTATTAATACAAAATTGATAACCGATAACTAAAAACATTTAACAAGACAAGACATGTCAACAAACGTTGGTCTATTTTTAAGTAATTATATTTTTATTACTGCCCGTGCTTTGATTTAATGCAAAGAGATTTAATGTTATTTTTCTGCCACATTCAACACGCGTAATTTGACCGCTGACGTCACACGATATGTAAAATTGCATCTTCATGTGAGTGAAGTCTAGTAGTTTTAATAACTCTGTGTGTAAAAACGAGCTTTTTCGACTAAAACCGAGATATGCCAATGAGACTTCTTTAGATAATTGTAGTGTAAATCCATTAGGATAAGGATGTGAAAAAGTAGTTTTATCGATAATGTTCATTTAATTTTCAGGTGAATGTGTGAATAAAACGTGTTTTCTTTTTGTTTGCACCTATCTACTAATTTACCCTAATCTACCATATTACATACAACATTTTGACAGTGTTATCAACTCAAAATTGTGGTGTGCACCACATCTACCAGGAACCTCTACTAATTATGACAATGTATATTAGATATCTGACTTGAAGCCACGTAAAATATTTAAAAAAAAACATGCTACAAGATTTAGATATAATTAGGTATAATAATTTCTTTCTGTTTCATACTAGCTTCGGAACAGAAAGTATGAGATTTGAAAGAAGCCTAAGATTTATTAAAAATGCCACTCTTGTGCCACGTCTCGTATGAGTCGTATGCCAGCCAGATGGTGATGATCAATATATGGTGTATAAACAGGGAAACCGTGATATTCAATCTGAAACTATTGACTTTGGTTAAAAAACAATAACATGAAAATTGATTGTTTCGAGATACTGTTTAAATAGAAACTTGCTGTAATATCTCACTTTTGTATCGATTTAAACAATATCTCGAAGTAGTTGAATTTTGAGTTAAAAAATCATTCGTGCCGACGCGTCGACACGAAATGGTTATCAAATATCTGTCTTAAAAAATAGACTAATTTGTCGATATATACCCATTTTTTTATTGACACGGTAGCATCACGAAAAAAAGTATTTTGTATATGTTCATTAAGGAACCCATTATAATCTACTCATTTTCGAAGTCGACAATACTGATGTTGGACTAGAATCTAGCCGCTAGATAAAGGAGACTTGTCCCGGTCAACGGAAGTAGTGAGGTATGGTATGGGAAGGATAGGCGCCCTGTACGAACAACCTCTGTGTAAATTTAGGCAGAGTGACGAGAAGCAACACGGTCGGTTATAAGTTTAAGGGCCTTTCGCGCCACCTTCTGATAAAGTAACTGTTAACAATCTGATAGATAAATTATCTGCCAATTAAATATAGCTGCTACTTTATCTATTTAGAATACACTTTATCTGCCAGATACAGTTATCTGACACTTAAGAAAGGCCCTAAGTATTTATTGGGAGTTTAATAGTATTAGTTAAAAAATCAGTCCACGCCGTACAGCCTGACGTGGACATTTAGTATGTTTTTTTTCTGAAAAGAGAGGATAGAACAAATAAGTCTAAGAACGTATAGCTGAGACCTACCGTACTTTATTTTAGTGGATATAAAACTATCTTTGAGGAAGTATGTATAGCCAATAACACTCACATCTAAAATATTTAGGAATGTAACTCAACGACAGTTAATGAAATAAGTTCCGTTACTGCATAACGTAAATAAATCGTTTAGGTTACGAACATAGGCGCCGACTCCATGGGGCCTGAGGGGGCCCGAGCCCCCTCAAAAATTCGAGTTTTCGGGGTTTTAATGTTGATCATATGACTCTAAAATACTTAAAAAAACTTTAAAACTCACTAATTTTCATCTAAAATTTAGAAAATTTCCCGGGGCAGGACCCCGGTATGGGCCCCCCCCAATATTTTTTATAAGTCGGCGCCCCTGGTTACGAAAGGCGACAAGCATAAGGTAAAGCATACCCGGTGAAGCTCATATCAATATGTTTGGTGTTTACTCAAAATATATGTAAAAAGAGACAAACTCCAATTTGATTAATAAGAAACAAACCTGTGCGTCCTGTAACGCAGCTTGTAGTTGTAACGCGTGCTCCCTGTGTTCATGGGCTCTCGTACGCAACTCAGCGCATTCCTCCTGCAAATCTCGTAAGCGCTTCGCAGCGCTGCTAAGCGCTGCGTGCGCCGCCGCGTATTCACCTTCCAGATTTGCAGTTTGCGCTTCTAGTTCTATGATGCGCGCTTCGCCTCTTTGTACACGTTCCTATAATCACACGTTTTTATATTTTTGTTATTAATTAAGAAGAAATCAGGCAAAAAAAAAAACTGCCCGTAACAGTTTACAGCCACTCACATTATCTGCAATAAGTGTAGCAACATAATGTTAGATTATATGATGCTTCATCTGCTCAATAGACATTACTTATACTTAAATTTCGTGATGATTTCCAGTATTTTTATTGCGTTTCTTGATTGCGACAAAAAATGACGATTGTCGGGAGCCAAATGTGACGTCATACGTGTCGCGCGTACTCGGCATGGCTTCCTACCGACAGGATCAGAAGCTATTCCTCAATTCTGTCTTTTGGTCAGAAGGGCTACTGTTCAGAAGTTCAGGGAAGCGAAACCAAGCAAATAAAATCGCAATTAGTAGTTAAGTTTATGATATGTATATTCTATCGATACAAAAAGTAGTATCTTATGAAACACCGGCATAGTATAGAACTTGTAGTTCTAAGTGTAAGGAAGCGTCTTAGGGAGTAACACATCATCCATCCCCCGCGTTTGGGGAGTAGATGATGTTTTAAAAGTTGCTTTACTTGAAGATTTTTTTGTTTTCAAAATAATAATACAAAAATTTACAAGTTTACAAAAATACAAATTAATTTGTTTGTATAATTTCTTTAAAAATGTATTAATGACGTTAATGTGCATTCGTAACTTCAATTAACCGGCTTTAATCAGAATGGATTCAACCCACATTCGTGGTTTTATGTTGCTGAAGCATTTTGCAAAATATAAAACAAATATAAAAACAAAACCTTGTGATAAAGTACAATACCTCTATATAAACTCCAAGGTCTTAATTTAAGTTTTAAAAGGGTTTTGATTAAAAAAAAGTATGCACTATATTTTATTTTTGTCACAAAATTCTTGATTATGAAAAAAATGTTTGTGGATAAGGACTATTTTGATAAAAGTTGGTAAATTTTATGTGGATTTCACAAAAATCTAATACCAGGCTTGTCTATAAAAATACTGTTTAAAATATTGTCTATTGTTCTTTGATTTGTCGCCGATGTGAGTGCTTCATCACAATGTGACTTACTCGTATGATCTCATCCCCGTACTCCCGAAACGGGGGCGTGTGTGACACCACACCTAGCACCTAGGGTGCTACCACCCTAGGGTAAGACACCTAGAGCAACAAGTTCTATACTATGCCGGTGTTTTATCAAACACGTGATTTTTTGTCTACTAAGGTATTTCCATTTCTTTATTTTCTCGATGACAGTTCTAATTTGATAGTTGTAGTGTTGTGACCAAATAAGTAATGATATCGATCGCATATATTTATTATATTTTGAACAAAGACAAATACAACAAAAACATTCAAATATATTTTTTCAAGGTGGGAACACTCAATGGCCCACCGCCATTTTGTGTTTGTTTTAATCTGTCACTCGCAACAAGACAGTGGTGCTAGTCACTACATTTCTGTTCGCTGAGTTTTTTCACATTATCCATACGTTACGTTGTGTATTTTGTGTTCCTCCGTGTTGATTGCTGCCCAGCTGTCAAATATCAAAATGCCGAAAGGATCTGTTCTGAAAAGGCAGGCGAGAGAACTGGTGATCAAGGTTCGTAATTACTTTGAAGCAGAGTATCAAAATGGTGGCCCGCTATTACCACTGTCGCAAGTGCGAGAGCGTGTTGCGGCTGCATTAGGAATTAGTGGACCTACTGTTTCAAAAATTACTACCGAAACTTACGGTACAAGCGGCATGCAGGAAAATAAGCTTCGTACGCCGAAGAAAAAATGCCAACCACGTCGTGTGACATCGGTTGACAACTTCGACGCTGACGCTATTCGCCGTCATATATATGACTATTACTTGCGCAAAGAAATTCCAACACTTAAAAAACTTGTTGTTTCTTTACGTGAATGTGGTTTGTTCCATGGCCAAAAATCGTCATTAAGCTTGGTTTTGAAAGAAATTGGATTTTGTTATAAAAAAATCGGACAAACGTAAAATATTGATGGAGCGTCACGACGTTGCTATGGCTCGCTGCGAATTTTTGAGCGAAGCCAAAAAGATATCAGATTGGTCAAATGTTATTTTCACTGACGAGACTTGGTTAAATGCAAACCACACAGTATCTAAGAACTGGACTGACGACACCGTCGCTTCCACTAGTTCAGTGCCAATGGGAAAAGGTGAACGCCTCATCATATGCCATGCAGGGTCTACGAAAGGATTCATGTCAGATGCTTTACTGGCCTTTAAATCCAAGAAAACAGTGGACTACCACGAAGAAATGAACGCGGAGATTTACGAAGGATGGTTTAAAGAAATGGTGCAATCTCTGGAAGAAGCGTCGATAATTATTATGGACAACGCTACATATCACTCCAGACAAATTGATAAAATGCCGACGCAGGCCAATAAAAAACAAGAGATAATTGACTGGCTCCAACGTCATGGCGAAAATGTGGATAATACTTTATTAAAAGTACAATTAGTGAATATTTTTAAATCGAAAAAAAGCCTCCCTAAAAGATATGTTATCGACGAAATAGCTGCCGAATGTGGTCATTGGGTTCTTCGACTTCCGCCGTATCATTGCCAGTACAATGCTATAGAACTAATATGGGCACAAATCAAAGGACACGCCGCTCGAAACAATACCCATCCCCCTTTTACGGCAAACAAGATGTTAGATTTATTAAAAAATGCATGTGCGGAAGTAACTGCCGAAAACTGGGAAAAAATTCTGAGAAGAACCCAAAACATTATAGCGTCGGACTGGGAAATTCATGTGGCATTCGATAATATAGAAGTACAGGAACTTATAATAAATGTTGGGGAGAACTCATCGAGTGACAGTGACGATTCATCAGATTTTGATTAAAATAAATAAATAAAGATTACCTATCATTATAATTATTTCGTTTCATTGTCGAGTACCTACCTATACCTACTTATTTTACAACAGCTTCGAAAATTTTAAAGAAGTTGGCATTATCAATCAAGAATTAACACGTGTAACATCTTGTAATGAAATATAATATTAGTTAATAAATTTGTACAAAAGTATCCGGCAGTAGTTTAGTTTCTTACATTTTGTAAAATAATATCGGATCTGTTATCGTGTTACGTTTATCTATAACTACATCCCTAAAATTGCTTTCTGGCTGACGTGACCTTGTTAATGAAATATGACGTCTTGGTGCCTAATTTTTGTTCGGAGTTTTAGGCGTTGACGCTAGAACAAAGTTATATCGACCACTGTGTGTCAGCTGTCATCGAGAAAATAAAGTAATGGAACTTGTATAGGTTAAGCTATTTATTATATGGGTCTTATTTCCTTGGAATAAATAAATAAAAAATAAAAGAAATATGTATCACCAACACTAGCGTGTTTTAACAAAGCGCACATCATTGATTTTTAGATTCAATTTACCTTGTGTGGATCAGTGAGTCGTTTTGGTAGATATAATTTCGTAAATATTTGGGATTTTTATTAAAGAGCAAATTTTCTACTGCAGCGATAGATACATAAAGCAAATGACAAGTAATGTTTTCAATATGGTTATGGTCCACTTACCTTGAGCAGTTCTATCTGGCAGTGCGCGTGGCGGGCCTGCTCCCGCGCCTCCTCGTGCTGTTGCGTCGCGAGCCCCGCCGCCGCGCTGCGCTCCGCACTCTCGCGCTCCGCTTGCGCGAGCCGCGTCCGACACGAGGACAACTCCGCGCGTAGCCGCTGCGTCTCGCTCTACGCAATTTTATATAGGTGTTAATCAAGTACGTTCACATAGACTACCGTTTTACAGGATTTTTACATCCAGTATAACGTCGTGGTGTTCACATAACAACCGAAAACGATTCGTAAGCAAATTCAGTAAAACGTTTGAACTCATTGGTAAAACCGGTGAACTCATTCAAGTTGGCATGCTAACATGGAGAACATACCAACTTGAATAAGTTCATCGTTCAAGTTCTCATTAAACTCATTCGTGAATGAGTTCTTCGCTGACATTCGTACTTTTCAATGGTCCTACAACCGTTTTTTGTTGACAAGAACGGAAGAACATCACACGAACATACCCGAGCATACGTACACGCATACATCACTTACACACACGCGCACACCCTCAGGCACGTAAACACATACGCACGCAAATATACATACACATAGAATATAAGATATAGTAACATAGGTATTATATATATATTATCGTATTGTATTGTAATAAGTAGATATGACCGACTGTAATTTGCTGTCACCACAAATATGTTTATTAATATATATTATGTTTGATAACTTTTAGTGTAATCCTGTATAGGGCACAGTTTTATTTCCTATAACTTTTTTAAATTTTATTTCTTTGGCACAGTAACACTAATATTTATAAAATAACCGTAACTACAACATAACATATTTATGTCTATCTATACACCGTTGTATCGCTGTAGGGTTAGTAGGGCTACCCATACAGATAAATAAATAAATACTGCTGTAATTAAGAATTCACATAATATGAAGATTACAGAGGACATTAAATTACAACCATTATTAATAATATAATAAACAAATAAAAGCGAACATGAAACTATAAAAACGCCATTAACCTCTAGTTCCTTGTTTTTAACTTCATGGATATCGGCTAACTTCTCCAAGTCGGTCAACTGCTCCTCTAACAGGCTGCATGCTTCTTGAAGAGCCTTATTATTCTAAAAGAAATGTTAAATAATCTTCATTAGTCACATTACTTGCAAAAACGCTTATTCCCTTTAATGGAACATTATTTCTATCTCTTCTCTTCATGAAAAGAGAATAATAAAGTTTATTGTGCCATTAAATATAATGAATGTTCTTACAAACTATTACTCTATGATTTCAAATAGGTTTTATTTCACGGTACCAATGAAAAATGCGTGTTGAACGCTGCTATAACACTGTCTGTGACTTTGCAGCGGCCATGCAGCAGATCCGTCACCAATGCTAACCGCACACGCCTCGCCCACCCACCGTCGCGGAAACGTCGCGTAAACGCACCCACTTCCACAACTATGTTACGTAAATAAGCAGGTTTAGGTAGAATGGGTGGTTTTTCTAAGGCGACCTTCCGTTTAATCCCATTTGTACGGTATCGCACAAACGAATCCATTACTAGGCAATACGATAACAATTTTTCAATGTAATTTCCAAGGGCAGTTTTACTTCTACCCAATACAATTTACTTTTAACTATTTGTCATGGGTAACGAACGTCAAACGCGTGTTTAGAAAAATTAAAGACTGATCGCATCAAGGAATGGATTGAATAAAACAAGTGTTCGTATTGTTATCTAAAATGTAAACAAACCATCTGGAATACGGTGACATACCTGTATTAGAATGAGATAAACAACAACAATGGGTAAAAATTGCATAATTTTATTTACATATCTTATGATGTGTTCCGAGTTTGATGACGAACTATCCTGAGAATCTTGTTAGTTTACTCAGTATAGGCCGCTTCGCTATTGTTATTTCTGGGATCGTAATTGCTTGTAATCGGACGCTTATCCAATCAGGGTATATTTTCATCCACCACATTATGTGACTATAGCACAGATTAAAAGGGTAAGTTTTCCACTTATTCAACCAATTTTGAATGTAGGCTGACAAACGCAAGTTATTAGTTATTGACAAACGCAAGTATGAAATTGCCGATTTGTACTGAAAAATTAAAACTCGTTTTTTTCTAAAATGTAACATATTTATTTAATCAAAATATTTACCCTCATTATCTATACATTGTTGCCATCTAATCGGAAGTTCATTTATGCCTTTGCGATAGAACTCTGGGGATGTAGATTCGACAAACTGTGTGAAAGCATTTTGTACTGCCTCTTGGGAAGAAAATATTTTACCACGTAGAAAATAGTCCAAATCACGAAAAAAATGGTAGTCCATTGGAGCAAGTTGTGGCGAGTACGGAGGATGACGTATGGTTTCTAACTGCAGCTCCTGTAGAGTTACAACGGTTTCTCGTGCAGTATGAGGTCTTGCGTTATCATGGAGCAATAATGGTGAAGATCGATTCACGAGTCGAGGCTGTTTCACTGCTAGTTTCACCATCATTGTTCGAAGTTCGGCACAGTAAACATCTGCTGTTATTGCTTGACCAGACCTGAGAAAGCTATAGTGAATAACACCATGAATAGACCACCAAACAGTTACCATTACCTTTTTATTGGTAAGCTTTGCCTTAGGGCACTGTTGCGGCGTTTGACCTGGGGTCAGCCATTGCATTTTTCGCTTTCGGTTATCGTAAAGAATCCACTTTTCGTCACATGTCACAATTCGATCCAATATTCCTTCATTTCTGTACCGATTCAACAAGGCAACGCAAGTTTCAACACGCGTTTCTTTCTGCAGATCAGTCAAATCATGAGGCACCCATTTTTCATTTTTTTTTTTTCTTATTGATTTGATGCAAATGAGTCAATATTGTAGGTAAGGTAACGTTAAACCATGCCGCTAATTCCTGGGTAGTTTGACTCGGATCGGCTTCCACCATCTCCTTCAATTCAGCGTTATTCACCTGTGTGGGCGGTCTTCCACGTGGTTCGTTCTTCAAGTCGAAGTTTCCATTACGAAAGCGTTTAAACCAAAAACGCACGGTTCGTTCATTAGCAGTCTCCTCTCCAAACGCAGCATTGATATTGCGAGCCGTTTCTGCCGCGTTAGTTCCGCGTCGGAACTCGTATTCAAAGATTACTCGGATTTTCGAAGTATCCATCTTTCTCGTCTAAGCTGAATAAAAAAAACAATTGAAAGTCGAAAATCGAATGTTGCACATTTTTTAAAACAAGAACCTCATAGGTATCATGTGAAAAAAGTTTCACTCGAAAATCTCACACCATGAAGGTTTTATGTCAATTCAAAGTATCTATTACTATTAAACGGCAATTTCATACTTTAACCCCTATTATTATCGTCGACGAAAATTACAAATAGCATTTCGTAGTATTAGTTTTTAAGTCGATATATACGTATAACGTTGACATATTATTAAGTCGATATATATTTGAAGATTTAGAAGTGGATTTGGAATAAAGGTTAGGAAGGATGAAGAATAAGGAGTATAATAGGACGAACTGTTTCCCTGATTCCATTATACTCCTCACGCTTTCTTTGAGGGGAATGACGTGGGATGGAGAATAAAGAGTATAATGTAATAGGCAACTTCTTAAATCTCATTATAATCTCTGCTTGAAGGTATAGGAGGCGAATGGAATATCTCACTCACTCCAAAAAGAGGGTTTACCATGAAATATTACACCTTTGAAGATTCGGGCTCGACTGAAGTTCAAACGAACGAAGTACTATAATAATATAAGCCTACTCTGGCTTTCCTTTAGTCGGCGCTGTATAGGTATCTCCAAGTATCGAAAAGGAATCTCGCTTATTATTATGAAAGGAGAACGGGCGGTTTTGATCCAAGTGGCGTCGGATAATGAAATAGATGTCTTCTTAAAGCTTGAGAGGAGTGTATCATGTTTTACTATGGACGCAAAAAAATCGGGCGTGGAGAAAAATTTTGTTGGTCTGTTTGTCACCTAAGAAGACCCATTCACGGGATGTTTTTTTTTTCTGGATGGTAACAATAAATCCATGTTTCGTCTCCTGTTACGATGTCGTAAACAGCATTGGAATGCCCATAGTCAATTTCAGCAAAAAAATTTTTCTCGTAATGGATAGAAACACGTCCACAATTAAATATAGAGTACCAACGCCTCACAGTTTTCAAATATAGTGCTTCTGCCTCAATAACATTTTGAAGGCGAAAACTGCACTCTTGCGGAGAATGAGAACTTTTATAAAAAATCCATTACAATGCCAAAGCGATTTCCCGCCAGAAACTATTGCATTCCATAAATGAAATTGTATATTTTTTTAAATATAACATTCGAAATTCAAATATTTATTAGTGGCCAGGAGTGCAAAACTTTCAGTGTGCAGAAAACGTATGTAGTACATTTGACGGCAGTGTTCAGTGAGGTCGGCATGACCCGGTCATCCAGTGGTTGAGGGACAGTAGTATCCTGCAATGTATCCACTCACCTGTACCAAATCGTTGCTCTGCCTCCGTATTTCCGCAACTTCGTCCCTGAGGTGCGCGCGCTCGCGGCTCGAAAGTTCCTCTTGCTCCTCAGCGTGGAGCCGACGTTTTTCGCTGTACTGCAACTCGCTTTTCAGTTTGCGGATATCGTTGCGGGACCTAGACGAAATATATACAGGGTTAAATAAACAAACACCTGCACTTTCTTACACCGGACCTTTATCCTTTTATCCTTAAAACTAACAACTTTTGTTCTAATTTATTTATTAATTTCTAATTTATTTACAGACCTCTTTTATGAGTCAGCACTATTTTTCCTATAAACTACTCACTCGCACCGCATGTATATGTGTCTAATAGTGGCGGTACGATTAGTAAATGTTTATAATTTTGCTATTTGTGTGGAGGAATAGCCATGCCAGGGTTAAAATAAAAAAAAAAGCAAGATCTTTATGAATTCAGTGTGTGGAGATGCTACCAGTAGCAGCATATAGAGACTAAGTTTTCTAACTTCAGGACACTCAGGTCGTCCACTGCAGGACACGGGCCTACTAGTGCTTTGTCTTGTACCTGAGGGATGGGTGGCCTTAAAATGGCACACTGGGCAACGGCTTAGCAAGTTCGCTGTATTATTTAACAAAGCTGAAGAAAAAAATTGAAAAAAACATATATTGTCTCATGCATAATGGATATATGGCCTTAAAACGTCATGTTGTTGGCGGACGGCGGGTTAACAAGTTAATTCGTTTAGAAATGTGATATAGGCTGATAAGAACCACGTTGATACGTTTCATGGCAGTTTTCTGTAATGATGATTCAATCAGTCAGCTTTGGGACGCAGAATGCCCCCCCGCCCTATCTTACCTGTCTACTTCAGCTTGCACAGTTTCATGCGTCTTTTGCAGTCTTTCCAACTGTTCTTTCAATCTGTCTACTTCTTTACTCGCTCGCTCGTATTGTGGTTTCAATTTATCCATCTCGCTCTGTAGGGTATTTGCTTTCTGTTCACCAATCTTACGACCTTCGAGTGCAATGGAAAGCCGCTCTTCGACGCGTTTCAAAGCGCGAGCTGTTGATTTCGCCTCCACTGATAGTTCGTTGTATTCGCGTTCCTTTGGAAAAAAGTACCATATATTTTATAATAAAATGTAATATTGTATATATATATATATATATATAATATTTATGTAAAACATATAATAAGATAGAGTCCTATAAGTAATAAAAAATTACCTTGCGCCATCTTGCCAAATTAGCGGTTCTTGTTTCTTGGCGTAGCGTCGCTATTTCTTCGGATTTTGCCTATAATAAAATTAAAATAATTATATTTTTGGTTTAATATTGTAATATTTTTATTCTGTATAAAAGTTTGTATTTTATAACAAATTGAATATATTATGTTGTTGAACTTGTCTTATATCGTTTGTAGCCTCATACTTTTATTGAAAAATAAGTAAACATTTTCGATGAACGTGACAGTATACTGCACCACACTTTGTAATATTTCCTTATAGTCTAAGAGCCGGCTGCATAATTTCTACGTTTATCACTAGGAATCTAGGAATTGGTTGCCAATTAAAATTTGGCCACAATTAATATAATTAAATTATGTTTAATTTAAATTAATGTAGCCGGCTCTCGTACTACTACGACTGTTTCATAAATAAATCCCTGCAAATGCACCTCAGTCCTTTCACGTTGTTCCTTCAGCAAAGCAAGCTACTCGTAACTAGCATTAGAGACATATCCAACGCTCTCCGTATCGCTGTGTGTTGGCCTGCCTCATTACACTTTGCAATGTTTCCTTACAACTGGTTTATAAATAAATGATCACAAATAAATATGTACTTGCAAATGTGTTTCAGCTCTATCAAATTTTTCCTTCAGCAAAGCGGCACTGACGACATCACGAACGCTCTCTGTGTCGCCATACCTAATTAGACTTTGTAACGTTTCCCAATGACTGTTTCATAGATTATCACAAATAAATACCTGCAACTGCGCCTCAGATCTTTCAAGTTGCTCCTTCAGCAAAGCGATTAGAGCGCTAGCGACACCTCCGACACTCCATGTCACATAGAGTGTTGGCAGGCCTCACTACTCTTTGTAATGTCTTCCCATGACTATTTTATAAAAAATATCACAAATAAATACCTGCAACTGTGCTTCAGCTCTTTCAAGTTGCTCTTTTAGCAAAGAGACTTGAGCACTAGCGACATCTCCAACGCTCTCGGTGTCGCTATGAGTGTCGCCGTGCTGGTGGTCGCCGGCGACGCGCGACTCGCACCCTGCGCACGGACGGTCTTCGAGGGCGCTCACCTCGCGCTCTAACTGTCGTACTAGTTGCTCTAGTTGTGTAACCTGTTTGGTTCCACAACATGTTATACATCAGAGCTAGATGTGGCTTTTGACGGTAGTCCTTGTTTTATTTTTTATTTCCATTACATAATATGATATAATTGGGGTTAAAGTATGAAATTGCCGTTTTATAGTAATAGATACTTTGAATTGACATAAAACCTTCATGGTGTGAGATTTTCGAGTGAAACTTTTTTCACATGATACCTATGCGGTTCTTGTTTTAAAAAATGTGCAACATTCGATTTTCGACTTTCAATTGTTTTTTTTATTCAGCTTAGACGGGAAAGATGGATACTTCGAAAATCCGAGTAATCTTTGAATACGAGTTCCGACGCGGAACTAACGCGGCAGAAACGGCTCGCAATATCAATGCTGCGTTTGGAGAGGAGACTGCTAATGAACGAACCGTGCGTTTTTGGTTTAAACGCTTTCGTAATGGAAACTTCGACTTGAAGAACGAACCACGTGGAAGACCACCCACACAGGTGAATAACGCTGAATTGAAGGAGATGGTGGAAGCCGATCCGAGTCAAACTATCCAGGAATTAGCGGCATGGTTTAAGGTTACCTTACCTACAATATTGACTCATTTGCATCAAATCAATAAGAAAAAAAAATATGAAAAATGGGTGCCTCATGATTTGACTGATCTGTAGAAAGAAACGCGTGTTGAAACTTGCGTTGCCTTGTTGAATCGGTACAGAAATGAACGAATATTGGATCGAATTGTGACATGTGACGTAAAGTGGATTCTTTACGATAACTGAAAGCGAAAAATGCAATGGCTGACCCCAGGTCAAACGTCGCAACAGTGCCCTAAGGCAAAGCTTACCAATAAAAAGGTAATGGTAACTGTTTGGTGGTATATTCATAGTGTTATTCACTATAGCTTTCTCAGGTCTGGTCAAGCAATAACAGCAGATGTTTACTGTGCCGAACTTCGAACAATGATGGCGAAACTAGCAGTGAAACAGCCCCGACTCGTGAATCGATCTTCACCATTATTGCTCCATGATAACGCAAGACCTCACACTGCACGAGAAACCGTTATAACTTTACTGGAGCTGCAGTTAGAAACCATGCGTCATCCTCCGTACTCGCCAGACCTTGCTCCAACGGACTACCATTTTTTTCGTGATTTGGACAATTTTCTACGTGGTAAAAAATTTTCTTCCCAAGAGGCAGTACAAAATGCTTTCACACAGTTTGTCGAATCTACATCCCCAGAGTTCTATCGCAAAGGCATAAATGAACTTCCGATTAGCTGGCAACAATGTATAGATAATGAGGGTAAATATTTTGATTAAATAAATATGTTACATTTTAGAAAAAAACGAGTTTAATTTTTCAGTACAAATCGGCAATTTCATACTTTAACCCCTAATATAATCTACTGAAGCCTAAGACCAGGACTCATCTATACATAACATTTCGTTTGTATATAAAAATAAAACGGTATGTTTATGTTAAAGTATCATAGTAAATAAAATATATATATCCTGCCTTAAAGACATTTAAAAAAGAAAATATTAAAAGAAGACAGGACATTTTAGAAAGAAAGGAGATCCTTGTTGAAATGATTGAAACCACAACCAGCCCATATGTCGTCCACTGCTGGTCACGGGCCACTTGGTGAACATTGTAACGAGGAACACGAGGGATATATGACCTTAAAACGATACGCTGTCGGTGGGCGGCACATTGACGAGTAAACTCTTTTAAAGGAAGTGCAGTTACTCAGGGCCTGTGGCAGCGGCTTTATTATCCCTTAGTCGCCTTTACGACACCCACGTGAGGAGATGGGATGGTGCTCTTCTAAATGGGGTGGCCGATACCACGGGGCCGGCTAATCAGCATCATCTATACCAGCGGTTCCTAAACTTTTAAGACTTGGGAACACTCAACAAATCTCTTTTATTTTATGGAACCCCTCATCAAATGATAACAAATGAAAGATACAGCAATTTAAAATAAGAGTAAAAATCTTTATTTAGAAATATATTAAACAAAATTAATGTGAAGAATGAAACTGTTTTACCGTTTTATTAATAATTGTTTTAAAGTTAGGTCTTATGTCCGACAGTTGTAGCATCCAATCTCGACCTAAATTTGTTTTTTGTATAAGCATAAGCTGAAAAGCTTGTTTCACAACGATACGTTGTGACAAAAGGAAGCAAAGTTAAGATAGCCTTTTGGCTACTTCAGGGTATTCACTCCTAGCACCAACCCAAAACTCGTTTAGTGACACGGACTCAAATGTGTGTTTTAATCCAAAATAATATTTGTAACTGTGGAATTATTTAACAGCCAAAATAATACAACGATTCAATGACAAATGTAACTGATTCGCGGAACCCTGGAGACCTTTCCATGGAACCCACTTTACGAATCGCGGATCTATACTAATCAGCATAATTTAAGACAAGTTGAGATTTCATTTAAATATCTTTACTTTTAACGTGCGTCCTTGGATCTATACTTGAACCTTTAAACCAGATTTTAAAAAGGAATTAAAATGAAACAGCGGAGGAAATGTAATAGTTGTATGAATTTAAATATGAATTTGATATCTGCATAAGCACACTGTCAGATACTATACTGATAGGAAGTCCCCAATTTATGGCGCCTTTCTAGACAAAGGTCTAGGCCTTGGAAGGCCTTGGAAAGCAAGGCCTTTGATTTGGTATCTTACGTAAAGCACTGGCTTAAACTACGCGAAGCCGGCTTAACTGGTAAGCTAATAGGTATTTTCAAATACTGTTACTCTAATCAGAAAAATAATGTAAGATGGGCAGATTCACTTTCTCATGTGAATAAATTGGAGTGTGGAGTGAGGCTGGGGTGTCACATTCCCTACGCTGTTCAATATTTACGTAAACCAGTTGATCGTCGAGCTCAGCAACGCCATGGTCGGATTTTAGATGGTAAAATAATCAATAACATCAGGCATGCCCGTGACATAATATTACTGATTCCTTTGATCAGTGCACTTACCGAGTGTGTGCAGAATATGTAGTCACATGGACTTAAATTGGTGTTTTGGACAAGGCGTAAGCTCGAGCTTTCTGTCCCGCTTTTAACACTGAACAGTCAAGTGAAACTGAACAGTGTTGCAGTTCAAATACCTGGGACATATAGTCACCGAAGACCTCACCGATGACGCTGTAGAGAGGGAACGCAGGGCATTGGCGGTCAGATGTAACACATTGGGTCGCAGGTTTGTACGTTGTACTAAAGAAATTAAAGTAACGTTGTTTAAGGCGTTCTATCAATCGTTTTACACGTGCAACCTGTGGGATAGATATACGCAGAAATCTTTCAATGCCCTGCGTGTCCAGTATAAAAATGTTTCAGGGTGTTGATGAGGTTGCCGCATTTCTGTAGCGCATCAGTATGTTTTCTGAGGCTCATACGAACTGTTTCAATGTATTTGTACGCGAAAGAATCGCCTCTCTGATGCGCCAACAGCAGGGCAGCACCAACAGCATTCTGAGCACCTTAGCGGGTAAGTTGGACTATCGTATATTGAGGCATTGGGTTGGGGTACATGTACGCTAACTCAGTGTTTCATTAGGTGACTATTTTGTGACTCATTATATTATTTTAAAATTATTATTATTCATACAAATTTTTCGGACATTAACCTGAAATAAATTATTATTATTATAAACGTTTTTGGGTTCCTCGACAAGCTTTAGCGTTTTAAATTCAGTTGTGCGAATCTTATGCTAGACGACACCACGCATCGAAATAAACACAAACAGAACACAAAGAACGTATAAATGTGTATATATTTCTGTAGGTATAGTATGTATTATTTTATTGATAATGTTTAGTTATGTATTTTATTTTTGTAGGTGTATATTATTACATGTATTATTATTATTTAGTATGCACTACACACACACGCCTCTTTTGTTCGAAACTATGTCTCTATTTCACGGGTCTGCTCAAAGAGATCTCAACAGGGGATAAGCTTACCTTTTGTACATCTTGCATTTGATCGTGTATAGCAATATTGTTTTGTGTACAATAGAATTTTTTGAAAAGCTTACCTTCTGGCAGTGCCTAGCGTCCTCACGTAAGGCGGCCGCGGCGCGCGATTCGGCCGCCTCCAGGCGTTCGTTGAACCTCGCCGCGGTTCGGGCGCATTGCTCTTCCATAGCCGTCTCCCGTCCCTCCGCATCTGACAGCTCTTGTTTCAACGCCTAGTCACAAGAGTGGAATGATAATAAAGCTTGTATTTAAACGAGCAACCAAAAAATACTATATGAGCAGCAAATCATGATAAACAACACAAATCAAGAAAACCCGGCTCGAAGGACCAAAATTTGTGCGGGGTAGTGACTTCTGTACGAAATCACAACAAGCAGTGGCTTGTTGTGATTCCGCACAGAAGTTATGTCAAAGAAAGCGCGTGCGACGTGGATAGCTGTTTTTATTGCAGTAACTACATGTCAGGAAAATGTTTAACGCAGTAAAATGTACGAGTTGACTCAAACACTATTTTTGAATATATGAAATAAATAATTATAAATTACCAAGAAACATCAAAAAGTTAACGGAGCTATTTCTTTATTGTCACCAGAAAATCTGAAACCTTTAAATGTAAAATAATATGTTCCGTTAACCGTGCACTGGTATAAAATATTGCATTTTTAATACTTTACTGTACTTTTAGTAAGTTTTAGGGTAATATGAAAATATTTTTTTATAACATTCGTAATCAATTATCTTCGCATGGCAATGATTTGTTACTAATATCCTCTGTCAATTTTACCTGTATTTGTCCCAGCAGTGAATCCACACGTGAGCGCTCATCCGCTAGCAGTTTGTGTGCTTCTAGCACTTGCTCCGATGACGTCGCCGCAGCGCGTTGCTTCTCGTTCAGAGATTTCTGAACATACAAACAATCAGGATAATTGATATCACTGATTATAGAGGATAGTGAGAAACGAGACAGAGAAGGAAGAAATTTAAAAATCTATGGGGAAGGTACACGCTGCAATACCACAGCTGCTGGGCTCGGCCGACTGGGAGAGTTACACGCACAGAAGGTTACCATCCGGCTTCTTCCTATACCATTCTATTCTATCGCTTCCTGTCGTCACATGGGATGGTGATTATAATAGAAAAAAATTAAACTGCTTATTCCATTATGCTCTTCTCTCTTTATTTCCCAAAGCAGGTAGGACCCCAAGGGTGAATGGGAGGAGTAATATTTCTTATTCCCTTATACTTCCTCTACTCCATTTTCCTAATCGCCACTACCGACGACTTTCATCAAGTCGTCAGTTTGTGACCTGAGGGCGTCTCACACTACGTTTCCCGGTACGTGGTCTCCTTTCGAAGACTCGTCTCCAACATCGGTTATCGGTTCTGCGGTATATGCGATCTGCCCACTGCCACTTCCGATTGTTGATTCTTTGAGCTATGTCACCAACTTTAGTTTTTCGTCGAATTTGTTCTTTACGGATTTTGTCTGGGCGACTTTGAACTTGTGAACGAAGCCTACCGTCGGAGACCACGTATCGGCACCATACATCATTACGGACAGGACGCATTGATTGAATCGTCTTCAAACATTGTGGTATAGGCAAGGAAATGAGGTGACACATTTTCCCGAATGCTGCCCAGCCGATTCTGAAAGGCCGGCAGTGCACCTGCATACCCCCTGGTGTTGCTGGTGTACATGGGCGGCGGTAGCCACTTACCATCATATGGGCCGATTGCTCGTCTGCCTGCATTAATATTAAAAAAAACAGAACTGAATGCTTCTATCGGCCTCTCGACTGAAGTTGGGCTTGTCTAACTGGATTGACTGTACAAGATAGACATAAAATGTATATTTTCTAAAAATCGCCCTTTCTGGTAATAATTTTCATTTTACGGAAACATCTGAATTACGAAGCGCGTTCAATACGTACTGGAGTGGTTTTTATCATATATATTTTTGGAAGAGTTTGGTGGAATCATATAATATAGATAGAATCCTACCTGTATGTTCGCCAGTTCTCTCCTCGTCTCCCGTAATTCATTTTGGAGCGTGGCATTTTCGGCTTCTACCGTGGCAAGTTTCATTTCTATTTGTTCCCTAGCTCTTGCTTCCTTCGCTGCATTCGCTTCCGCCGCATTCGCTCTCGTGGTTGCTTCGCGGAAGTCAGTCTCGCTGCCGCTTAGGGTTTGACGTCGAAGAGCTCGCTCTTTTGCTATTGTGTCCTGTAGGATAAATGATTTGTTAACTATAGTAAAATTGGGAAGTTTGTGATATTTTATTTATTTATTTAACTGGGTCGTCTACGAAGAGAACACTGATATAAAATACAATTCTAGGTATGTACAGCTAAGTGTCACGTCAATTATAGGCAACATCAACATGCAAATACAAAATATAAAGATCTAAAAGCTAAATAAATAGTTATTTTTGACATTTTTATAATTAAGTGAAAACTAAAAGATCTAAAGTATAATAACTACATAACCAAAAAACAAAACAAGAAACTACTTGCCATTTAAAAGGACCCGTTTCAATTTAGGAAAGCCCAGAAAATAAATCAATATTATTAGATTTAAACAAAACATTATATTGTCTTACAATTCTGTTTAGCGGTGAATGGTGGCCCAGGTTCGTCCTCACTGCTTTTGTATTAAAAGGCATGTATTTATCTGGGACGTGGCAATGTAAATGGAATATTAAAATTAATCTTAGATAATAACGGGGGCGAACCTAGACATTCACGGCCCGATTTGTACAGGAACACGTTATCCAACATGTGTGTTCGATCTCTGAGAAACTTCATTTTAAAGTATTTAAGTCTATCACAATAGCTATGTAATTTCTTTGCTAAATTGTTACTGTAATATAGATACAGTAAAAACCTTTTTTGGACTCTTTCCAATCTCTGTAAAATGCCTTTAGATAAACACATACAAGCATTGAGGACGAACCTGGGCCACCATTCACCGTTTAACAGAATTGTAAGACAAATAATGTTTTGTTTAAGTATAAGTTGTAACATTAAAATCCGTATAATTGTTTTTGCGTGATGCGCGTTCAGACGCAGACAGATGAACGGACAGACAGACAGACAATATGGTAATTACAAAAAATGTTGTTTTGGACTCTGTATCTTTCGTACTTTATACTGCAATCACATTTTTCCTAAAATATATCATGTTTTACGGCTCTGTTACGAATTTATTATAGGTATTGACTAACCTAATGCCTATTTCTATGCTGGTGAAGAATGTTTACTGTTTCGGAATTCTTCGAATTGATTGCTTAAGTTAAGTACCTCTACACCTTCCATATAGAATGATTATTTACTTTGGACAGAGTTAATAATTCACCCCCTTTCCCGAACCTTTTTTTCGCATTTCGAATAAAAAATCAGGCTTTAAAGATGACGTCGTCAGGACATTTTAAGTTCTTGAAAAATATCAAATAATCAGCAAACAAAGAATATGTAAAATGACGGAAGCATTCACCAATATTATTAATAAATAAATATATTAAAGAGTAACGATCCTAAATGCGAACCTTGAGGTTCGCCAGAATGCGCAGCAAACAAATCAGACGAGTATTCATTCATTACAATACGGGACTGTCTATTAGTGAGATAAGATTGACACCATTTCAAGAGACTACCAGTAATATCTACCATTAAGTTCCAACTTTTGCACAAGTATAGTATGAGAAACTCAATTAATCTCTTTGCTTCCTTTTATCTATATAAAAAAAAAGTTCTATGAAAGCAAATAAAAAGAAGAGATTTGGAACATTATGAAAACTACTGTACCTAACTGAATGGTACACAGATATACGTCTGTAATATTCTTATACCGTCGCGACTTGTAATACTCGATGTACTGAAGGCGCATACCCAAAGCGCGTTTTAAAGGGGGAGAGTGCACGCTGCAATCCAACAGCAGCTGGGCGCGCTCGACTGGCCACGTTACCCCTCTCTCACAGAAAACTACCTTGAAATGTATTGCATTTCCCATTTCATCCTATATCCCCAATGTACGTACGTGTTTCGGTAGTTAGTGAGATATGCCAGAGCCCATTCCCATCCCATCCTATCCCTCCCAATTTTTTCCAACCCTTTCTCAATTCCTACATCTCAAAAGGCAGGCAGCGCATCCGGGGGTCTTCTCAAGCACGGATGTTCATGGGCTACAGTATCCACTTACCATCAGGTGAACTGTATGCTCGTCCGGCGCCTTCTTCCATAAAAAAAAAATATTGCAACAATTTGAACAGGTCTATATTCAGTGAATGATTTTGTTCAACCGAGCGTTCTCACGATTACAAACTTCCTTTATTGCAGTTTGCTTTATTTGCAATTGCTCACCACCTAGCAACCTATTGAACCTGTAAAAGAGTTTGTATTTGTTCAAAACACTCCATTGGGTAATACAATACTACTCACTGTGCTACTAATACTGTAAATTCTACAAAAATAAACAATAATTTTAATACTTCAAACTAATAAATACATAAAGGTGGGCAAAGTTAATCCAAAAGTTAACTTCGTTAACCGTTAATTCGCTACTCAAAAAGTTAACTTCGATAATCGTTAAAGCGTTAAGTTTTTGAAATTTAACGCGAGTTAAAGTTATCCGTTAAAAGTTAATCACCCAAAATTTGCATTGAAGTTTAAGTATTATATGAGATAATAGAATAGAACAGGCTGGGCTGGCTAGGATACACATCACATCATACACAGGTAAATAAAACAAGTAGGTATATTAAGTAATTGATGTTTTTAGAAAAAAAAAACAGAAACATATGCACCTACCTACCTACCTAGTACAATAAAATAACAATACAATAGCAAGCAATAATATGTAGCATGCTAATGTCAATTTCATTTATTTCACCAACACAAACTAAAAAGTGGCACTTTTTTGCTTGTAGTAAGAAATTTAGGTTATAAAAATATCAAAATCATTTTTTTTGTTTTAATTCTACCATTAATGGTAAGGCAAAGGGAACTAAGCCCATACTGCCGTGGTAGCAGACGTGGCGCGCAATTCAAACAAACATAGACAATAACCAACCAATGTAACGGACTAAAGTTAACGGAAGTTTAATTTAACGGAAGTTAAGAAGACGGTAATATTTTTTTAATTTAACTTAAAAGTTAAATCGTTAAGCAATATGTTAACTTCGTTAATTAATGATTAACGGATTAACGGTTTTCTGCCCAGCTTTGTAAATACACAATCTAGACTACTAAAAGGATCGAAAACAAGGTCAAAAACGTTTAAAAAAGCTTGTCTGTTCATGATTACTTTAAACATTACGTGACTCACGATGGCCCGCACGTTGATCTCTGTAAGTCTCCTGTGTCGTAACTGTTGCGCATGCTCTATTATGTTCTGATTAAAAAAACAATAATTGGTGGGTTTAATAACAAAAAAGAGATCATCATCTGTGAAATTTTGAGATGGGAAAAGTTCTCTGGTCATATACAATAAAAACCTGGGATAAATAATATTTTTTTGAGTTACAAATTGTTAAAGTTAGATGTTGAAAATACCTAATTACGCTAATTACCTAATTAAAATAATTTTTCAAATAATTTCAATTTTAGCGATTTAAACAGTATTACCCACCTACTGGCAATATCACCACATTTTTATAATTCCACCACATTATTAGAATAAATGTGTAATAATTTTGAATAATTAAGAAAAAATGATTCCGATGACACTATAATTGCATGTTACTTTAAAAAAAAAACGTATAAAATTAGAACTACAAAGCAAGGACTGATTTGTCTACGTTTTCTAAATTTAAAGTCTTCTTTCTTTCCGAAAGTTACAAAACGCCATAGATATGAAAACAAAATGTTAATTAAAGGATCTCTATTTATACTGTATTCCATATACGAAGTGCTGGCTGACACATGTCAGTTGTGAGGCACTAGTGAAGGAGACATTTGAATTGAAACTACTGTATCAATTCTCAATTACTTTTGATTTGAGTCTAATCGTCTTCGCTTCCAGAAATTATTTCTTCACTTTAGTCATCTGAACAATCGCCCGTATTGATTATAATTTGTTGATCCATGACACTAGTTCTGTTTTATTATTAGCGGAGGTTAGTGGCTTATTTAGTTGAACGGAATGATATGGTGCATTGTCCATGATTATTGTCAAAGGTTCCGTTAAATTATGTATCTAATAAAGTACAAATGCACTCCTTAAACTTTCAAAGTTCATTTCTTCGTGGTATACCACGGTTTTCTTGGATTTAAAAGCAAGAAGGCAATTCGGAACAAATCCCTTCATGAAGTCCGCGTGACAGATAATCAGCCTTTCCCCTTTGCCACTGGGTACATTTGTGGAGTGTCGTCTGGTCCATATTTGGGGAACAGTGTGGTTTGCATTTAGCCAGGTCTCCTCGAAAAATATTACATTTCCCCAATCATCGATGGACTTTGCTGCGCGAAGAAAATTGCATCTAGTTAATGCTATGTCTCTACGTTCCATCAAAACTTTTAACTTTTCTTATAAGAAAAGCCAAATTTACTTAATAATCTCCATAAGTCTTGCCGCCATGAAATAATCCGGCTTCTCGTAATGTGTGCATTAATTTGTCGAGAGTTGGTAGTTTATTCCTGTTGTAATAACCATAAATATGGTTTCTAATGGCATCGACATCGAAATCGTCCACCTGAGTTACGATTGCTCTTTTGACCCTTTTCTTCGATGGCGATTTTCATTTATTTTCCTCTGTGTGGTATTTCTTCCAATTTTTTCCTTTGTGATGGGGGAGACCTTTTTTCGACTGATACCTAGAGCAGCAGATACTCGTTCACACACTTGGGAAAGTCGCAACAACGGTGGCAACAATTCAGGGATTCGCGTTCTAAGTAGTCTCGTAGACGCACAACAGACTCACGCGCTTGACTATGCAGCAGCACAGCCCTTTTAGTGCTATCGACCATTGAAAAGATAAAAAAAAATAATAAAACGAAAACAAAATACAATAACAACAATCAATTACAACTAAAACAATTACAAAACACACGTACGGCATACAAAGCTTCTGCACTCGTACTGGTACAAAACAAAATGGTGGAAACATCGGTCGCATGAGTCCCGTTATTTGTGCTTGCTCACTAACTCGCCATATCGATCGACCTACCGCTTACCAATTTTACACGATTCTTTGTGTCACGTCACTAAGAATAAAGAATATAGTGCGAACGGTGCAGTTACATTAAAATAACATTTTATGTTGATGTTTTTTTTTAAACCTATGTATTAGTGAAAGCAATAAATTGATTTTGTTTATAAAATAATTTTATAATGTTTGTGTTGATTTATAATTTTTAAAGAGTAATTTGAAACCAGAAACTATGATTGTATCGTGTTGCTAATTTATATTGAACATACGGGGTTACGTTCTATGGACAGCCGGGACTTCGTTTATGGAATAGATTATAGGATCTCTGTATGTCATCAATGGGAAAAGGTACAGGAAACGTAGACGTTAGAGGGCGATAATAGCATGTTACAACTATCAAATTACCTGTTCGTGTTTTTTGTTGATTTTAACGATATAACGTTGTTATCACAACGTTCAACGTTATAAATTTCGCTCAAACTCTGCACTTATATCTAGCACAGTTAAAAAAAATGTCATCACTAATGTAACACTAACCTTATAATGTTTCTGTTGAGCTCTTGCTGCGTCCGCTTCCGCCGAACCTCTTGCACACTCCGCTTGCAACTCCGCAACTCGCTCCTCCAACCTCCGAACGTCGCTCCGCATCGCCGTCAGCTCCGCTTCAGCTTCGGCAGTCTGTGCGGACGCCGCGCGAAGCTCTGCGCTCGTCCGCTCCGCAACTCCGGAGCGGAGATCTTGGTTAGAACGTTCCAGCGCCATACGCTCTTCTTTTTCTACTTCCACTTGGCGTTCAAGACGTCTGAATAGAAGATAATTTCAGAGTAATATAAAATATGGCTGTATGGTATCGTGTAGTTTTAAAATAGAACCACCCCATCTTTTCCCATGGGTGTCATAAAAGGCGACTGAGGGATAACAAAGCAGCTATCACATGTCCTGAACTGAACAAGTAACTGGCCGAAAACAATATATACTGGTTGGAAACAGCTTTATATGTGGAAAAAATCTAAAATTTTAAAAAGAATTCTTACAAATTCTGAGAAGACGTCACGGCAAATCTAAGGGGCAGCATGGACGAGTTGTTTCGGAACGATCAGTGGAGAAGGTTTGAAAAAGGTCACGGCCTGTTCCGTGGTCCAGCTGCCTTGGGACATATCATCTCGGCGTCCAGCGTTTCTAAAAACATAAACCCAGCAGCACAGCAGCAAAACTCCGTTGCTCAGTTGGGCCACTAATTTCGCCGGCCGCCGCAGCTCTGGTCCGCCGCTCTCTGGGCGCTGGTGCTCCTGCTGGGCGTCACCTGTTGTGCCTGGCCTCCACCGCCCCGTCCGACCGCTGCTGCTTCCGGCTGGCGGTAGTGCCCACTCTTCATCGGTTTGGGCGTGGGCCCTGCTGGGCGACGCCTCTCCTGCCGTCTCCATTCGTGAGTTTCGTGATTCCAAACTAGTGATACGAACACTTTTTCGCTACTTATGCCTAATCACGGATTCTTTTTTAGATAGTTGTAATTTTTTGTATTAGGCCTTTTTTTTATAAATTAATATAAGCTATTGGAACAAATAACTAACCTCTTTCCTTCCAAGTAGTTTACCCTTTAGTTAACTCTTTAAGGTAACGCGACAGGCGGCCCGTGTCCAGCAGTGGACGAAAAGAAAGGCTATTTTCAGTAATACGAAAAAAACTCATCTCTAAGCATCTCTCAAATAAAATTGACTTAATGTTTTTCTTCATAAAATTCTATGGACATTTACCTCCTTAGTGACAATTCTACAATCAACTAAATTATACTCCACAAGTCCTATTTGCGAATAGCCTCTGTGAATAACTAGCAGGTGATAAAAGAGTCACGAGGACCGCCGACATAAAGAAGTTTGCGGGTAGTGGGCGGGTGAAGATCCGAAGACGGTGGTGGCGATGCGCGGGGAGGTCTAGACATAGACAATGCAAATTTGTGAAATTGTATGGAAACCAAGCAGTCACGTTACGAGTAAATTTTAGTGATGGGAAACCACGTATAGATATACATTACGAAAACATTGGCCATCGGCTAATGCGGAAACAGCCAAACGCGTCATCCACGCCAATGTTTTCGTAATGTATCTGTAACGATGAAAGGTCTCCTTTGACGTGATTCACCATTTTTGACGATTTTTACAATTGACAAGTTACTCCTTTGCAGTTCATTATCAACTTATTCAAAAGTCGGCTAGGTGGCGCCCACCGCAAATACAACGGTGTAGAACAAACTAGTCCTTTCAGTTAGAACAAAGAATATGAATGTTCAAGTTGCCTTAAAACTAGTTTACGACATAGAAGACATGGACTAATGGTATGGTACGGTAATCACCTATTTTGCAAACTGAGAGCAGTGATCTCAGCCTGCAGCCGCGCCCGCTGCCGCTCCGCTTCCGCATCAGCCGTGCGCCGCGTACGCTCCGCCTCCGCTCCCGCTGCCGCCTCCGCTGCCGCCAGTTTGCTTTGTAAGGAGGCTATTTCGCGGGCACGCATGGCCGCTAATTTCTCTGCTGACCTGTAGAGCAGAAAGATAATAAAATTTGATTAGTTTTATAACTTTGTAGACTTTCGCGTTTTGTACACATTTAATATTCTAAAATGTGTATACTACAGCCGTGACCACGGCTGGTGTAGCGCGTGCGGAAAGGTGGAGTAGAAATAAAAAAATAAACGAAAAAAATTAACGCGTTTAGACCCGATTTACAATATAAATATATAGTTGTTTTAATTTTATTTTTGATTTATTGAAATCAAATTATTATATTTATGACTCAAAAATAGGTATATTGTTGGTAGAATAATTGCGTTATAAAATCCTTTATATTTAACTAATTTCATTAAGGTTTAATCTTATTGCATTAATTAACAATGACAAATCATTAAGTTCAAAAACATTTATTCTCTTTTGGTAATTACTACTGTGTAGAATCTGACAAGACATTTTAAACAATGATTAAATTAAAAAAACATTTATGACTAAGACGACTTCGGATTAAAAGAAGTGACTTACTTAAAAGTAGCCAAATTAATAGCCGTACAGTCGTGTGATGAGCTGAAGCTACTAATGCTGTCTTCATGTTCCTCCGGCGCCACGTAAGAATAACCTAAACAAAATTTAGGTAGAATGTTAGAAACACGAAATTAATGCAATGTTAGAAACTTTTTTTACGGATCTTTTTTACAAAAAAATATAATTTTTATTTTAAATTTTTATTAAAATATTCATACGCAGTTATAGTCCTTTTATTTCACAAAGGCGGGTTTGTTTGTAGTGGTGCAACTTAAATACGTGGGTGACACTGAAAGTTTTTAGAATCTCAAAAATGAAATCAGAAATAAAGATAAAAGTTGTTTTATTGCTTTTCGAAGTATTCCATCGATACAGTTTTTCCCGCCGTGAAACTATTGTGTGAAGCATTCAGCCCACCCTTCTTAAGACACCTCTTCAACAGCGGTTTGGAAGGGCGTCACTGCTTCTTCTGCATTTATAAAACGTATTCCTCTCAGTTTATCCTTAATTTTAGGGAATAAATAAAAATCGCAGGGTTTGACGGTATGGCGGATGACCCATATTTACATTTAACTCTATATTTACTTCTTAAAAAAAAGAGTACTGTGAGCTGGGGCATTGTCGTGATGGAGGATCATTCTGCTTCGTGGGCGTCGTTCTTTGACATTTTCCAAAACAGAAGACAAGCAGCTGTTCATATACTAGTTTGCAATTATAGAGAATAAAAGATTCTCTAAAGCTATAGTAGCGAAGTGGCCCGATCTACGAAAGAAAGAGGCAATCATCTTCTTTTCAGCACTGTGAAAACTGATGTCATTCGTTTGTCTGCCTAATCGTGAGCCGCACAGTTTTGTATTTATGTCCGTCACTGGCGTCGCAGGACGCCCTTCTCTAACATCGTCGCTGAGGTGGATACTACCACGTTTAAAATCACTGAACCAGTTATAAACAGTGGCACTGGATGGGATTCATCACTAAATGCTAACTTAGGTCTTTCATAACTTTGTTTCTGGTTTAGACCGCAACGGAAGTAATCGAAAATGCTTTCTTGTTAAATTCGTTTTCCACAAACACTCAATTTTCAAATTGCCGCCAGGAATAAAAAACAAATGACAGCTTTGAAATTTTAATGGCGTTTGACAAGCAGAGTTCCATTTTCAAAATTCGAATTTGTTTTTTTCTATCGTATTGTACAGTAGCCAGTTCTAAGAACTTTTAGTTTGACCTATCGTACAGGTGCCTTGTATTTGTATACATGTGTGTGAACATCAGTAGTTTATGTAAAATTAAATTTAGAATATTTTTATTTAAATCTATTTTTACCAAAATAAACGAAGATCGATAATAAAACAATTAATTTTAGTTGCATATAATATTATATATAATAACGTATATATTGTTAGTAAAGTCTTATAGAACTATGTCAGAAAATAAAAAGAGCCTGCGGTTACATCGCCGAGATAATAATTACATTTATTTACAGCAATTACAGAAAAGAAATAAGAATAAAAAACTTAAAAATATAAAAAATATGGGATTCAGATATTTCATTTCTTAAGGATTTTTTGTGCCATTGTTGTGAACATGGGTTGTTAATAAACCGTAACTCATCGGTGCATGCAATTAGCCACCTTGAACATTATTCAAAAACAATTTTAAATATTTTAAACGCCACATCTGCATTATATCGTTCCTCTCGGTCATTACTTTTCTATTATTGTTTGTTTAATTTTTGATAACATTACGTTTTTTTAGTTTCCGTTTGACTGATCATGCTGACGCTACTTGTACCCAACTGAGCGTTACTTGGTTTACAAATACTAAAACAATTTGCATGTACGAGAACAACCACTGCTAAGCGTAAGCCGTCTTGAGATAAATGGACTATACTAAACAAAAAGGGGACAAAATTATATTACAAAAAAACAACACGTAACATTATGTGTATTAACATAATCATGTGCAGAATCCATGGTTTCAAGCTTCGCGAATAACATGTGAAAGTGCAAATTACCAATAAAGGGTAGTTGTCCGGCAAAGGGTGGGCGCGTGCGGAAGGGCGCGGCGGAGGGCGGCACGGGCACCCTTGGCGGCGGCGAGAAGTAAGATGCGTCCTCGGCGCCGCGGACACATGGCACCCAGGGCGGGGCCTGACACAATAATTTAATTTCAGACAAATGTCCATAATATATGTTAGTAACCATAAATCTTAATCTAGTGTTAGTATTAAACTATGGGGAACAAGATTAAGATGCAACAATCCAACCCTGCAGCCATATACCCGCTAAGAGCTGACATGTAATCGTGTCCAGACGAGTAGCATTGGACTGTGCCA
Source organism: Sesia apiformis (assembly GCA_914767545.1). Classification (NCBI taxonomy): domain Eukaryota; kingdom Metazoa; phylum Arthropoda; class Insecta; order Lepidoptera; family Sesiidae; genus Sesia; species Sesia apiformis. Next base: position 8,740,876 of record OU611968.1, read on the forward strand.
TCTAACTGCAATGGCGCTCAGGATGTTGTTGGAGTTGTCGGATTCGCGCCAGCAGGGAAGCGTAATTTTTTTTAATGAATCGTGTAGTTGTAATAATAGAATATCTTTTTAAAAATCTCTCTTACCACAAAAATCAAGCTTTTAATCCTTACCTAACAGTGTTAGCGGGACCAGCCGATGTAGATTAGTGGGTCCTGAGGCCTGATCCTACCAACCGGACGTCATAGCAGTAGCATGGTGTTTCAAGTAGGACGTCTAGTGCGGCATCGAACGTATCCATTGACGACCGGTCGCGTGTTATACCAATTTAAACCATGTACGTCGTAAATAAAGTTTTTAGTGAGTACAAGGGGGGATTCAACAGATAAAGGGCAAACGAGGAAGTGTTCACCTAACACATTAAGAAATATAGTTTCGTAAATCGAATCATGTCACAACATTATGGGAAGTTGCTTTAAATGTAAACATTTTTTTTAACATTTTGTTTCGGTTGAATTTTTAGTGAATCGTAAATATTTTGATACTTTGTGTTCACTTGTTCTTTATTGTATCTATTGATCGTATAGGTGTGTAACTCTATTGTATAGGTGAGTGTTTAATGAATGTTAAAGCTGTTAAAAATAATAAAACAAACTAAATTAAAGGAGTTACTAGTTTTAGAGAAGAAAAAATATCAAAATCATTTATTTGGACTATAAGTGATTACATCAAAAAGCTTTTTGATTCTGCCGCTCTTTTCAGATGTCAAATTTCGATGGTTGTGTGTTGTGTGATAGATGATAATATGATTATGGAAATAAAAGGCGCTGATTACTCCAAAAATAAGTATAAATAAGTATTAGTAAAGTAAAAATAAGTATTTTAGATATAATTTTTATTAAAATTGAGCGACGTGATTTTTAGAGGTTGTCCATTGACCGAGTGCCGTCCACCGGCCGCGCCCGACGTGTCACCGTAGGTAGCCGAGCTCAGCCGATGATGTCCGATCGCAAGAATGCCGTAATAACCAGTATATACGGTATATTACACAATGTAACGTACCTGATCGCGTATGTTGTGCAAGGAGAGATGCTGCAGTGCGGAATGTTGCAAGGTGTCCAGGTAGTTGTAACGGCGAGCGGGCGCCACTCTCAGCAATCCGGCCACTAACGACACCCACTCTTCCGACGGCCCATGCGGAGGCGGGTCGAACGGCGGCTTTGACTCGGGATTGCGCTCGTACCTGCAATAACATTCACTACAATAAGGGCCTTTCTCACCACCTCCTGATAAAGTAACTGTTAATAATCTGATAGATAAATTATCTTTTAATTATATCTAGCTGATACTGACTTTCTGATACCTACTGATAAAGTATCAGGAGCTAGTGAGAAAGGTACTTAGGTTTGTATTTACAGGAGCAGCAAAATATGCTAAATGGGCAGCAATTTGGATTAAGGGGCTCTGCTGAAAACCAGCACTGGCTCAGTGTGCGACCAGCATACTCTAACATATTTAACATATTTCTTTTGCACACCGCACCAGGTTGTTGATCTCGCGCTCCCTGAACGATACACACTAGCCGGTAAGCATTTGGAGACTCAATCATCACTATTGAACAAATATACCAGTTAGACAGTACTTTGCAGTACCCTGATGTTACACTATAGCAATATAGTTTTTATTTTATTTACCAACAACAAAACATACTATTTATCAATAATAGAATTAAATATTTTTCTAAGAATGCCACCACGAAGTCGACAATCGCGACACTCCCATTTCTTTATAGTCACCAGAGAACCTAAACCTAACCCACCGTAAATTTGCTGCCTGTTAAGTATTTCCTGCAGCTCATTTTATTATATCTCTTACTATAATTGATCTCCATTCGCCCACGCAAATCTATATTCGTAGATGACAAGCATACGAGTAGATTGTTTTTATTTTATTTTTTGTGATAGATTCTCTCAACACAAAAATACACCATTCTGGTTTTAGAAAAGTGTTGGCAGACGAGTAAGTTCACCTGGTGATAAGTGAAAACTGTCGCTCAGCGATATCTGTGATACATACAAACATACATCCAGTGATTGATCAATCAATCGTGATACAGGCCCCAGATGCGCTGCCTACTTTTGGAAAATGGGGAATAGGAAATATAACCGAATGAAAAACTATCCTCATCCCATTACACTCCACATCAGGGAAGACCCTGAGTCAATAGTATAATGGCACAAGGAATTTCCTTTATTCCATTATACTCTCAAATTGATGGGATAGGAGAAAATAGGATGAGCTGGGATCTCTCAGCCCGTAACGTGCCTCTGTCGCCCACGGATGTTGTGAGGGGTTTACTTATTTAATAATTTATTTCATAATAATTATATCCGTGAACCTATTACGTAAATTGTATAGTTATTAAAACCTTTAATCTATCTCTATATATATGAAAGAGGATGTTGGTATATTGGAGATTAATAGACTTCGACACCGTTCGATCACCATGAAAGTTGGCACATATATGTATCTTTTCATGGAGAAGGTTTTTATGCTATCCACTTTGTTGTAACTTGTCACTAGATGACGCTGCAGCACATCAATTTCTATACCGTTCAACCGATCGCAAAAATCATATCGACGCCAAAACAGAATAATTTGTCATTTTATATACAGAGGTAAATAAATATACACAGGCAGGACAACGTCTGCCGGGTACAGCTAGTTAATTATAAAAAACATGAAATCGTTTTTTTTTCAATAGATTTATAAAAAAAAACAAGATGAAAATGTATCAAATCGAACGCGTGCCTTCAGGCGGCGCGGGTGCGGCGCAGACTGACGGCTTGTATGATACGATGCAAAACTGTAGGCTATTATCGCGACCTTGAACGCGTTCGGAGCGGAGTTTCATTTCTATATGGTATTTATTATTTTTATGGTTGTACGGTGCTTTTAAAGGTGTTCTCGTGTGACAATCACAGAAGATTATTGTTAAATGGACAACATTTTTCACACCTGTTAGTACTAATAAGCGTAATTGTTTCGGTAGTGAGTGAGATATGCCAGAGCCTCAGAGCCCATTCCCATTATATGCCTCCTCATTCCCTAAATGTTAACCCGGCACATAAGCTAAACCTTTTCAAAGTTTCATTAATATCCGTCCAATAGTTTTTGTGTGATGCGCGTTCAGACAAACAGACACACAAAAATTCTAAAAATGATTGTTTTGGGCCCTGTATCGTTTGTAGAGTACACTGCAATGATTTTTTCAAAACATATTTCATGTACAGGCACGACTCTGTTACTATTTTATTAAATGTATAGACAATAGTCACAAATTATATATTAAAAAATCGTCAAAAATTTAAAACAGATAATACTTTGTATTAAAGACGAAAGACATTAACACAAACATAAACTAACTTTTAAAATGAGCATGTATACTCACTTGTGTATGTTGGCCAGTATGTGTGCGAGCAAGTCGTCGTCGCCCGTCGAGAACGGCCTGCGCAGCGTCACCAGCTCGAACGCGACCACGCCCAGTGACCAATAGTCGCACGCCGACTGCGAATCACGACAAATGATTTATATAACCATTGTAAATATGTACACTTATGTACTTAAAAGAAAAAATGGACTATGGAGAAAAATGTGGGCTGTGTGGTGTAGGCCGGCTAGAGAATAACACCGCCCCATCTCTTTCTGTGGGTGTCGTAACAGGCGACTAGGGGATAACAAAGTGGCTATCACAAGCCCTGAGGTGAGGAACTACACCACCTCTCAAAGAGGACTCGCCAACCCGCCGGCCGACCGACGACAGCGTGGCGTTTTACATGAGGAGGTCCAGCAGTGGACGAAAAAAGGGCTGGTTACGATCATGGGCGTAGCAACGGTGGGGCAGGTAGAAGCGTTTGGCCCCCCTGGCATAGGGAAGAATAATAGAAAAATACTTTCTGCATTACACTATCTCTATTTAAATTATAAGAAAATTGTTTGCTTTGTCCCACCCTGGATAAAATTGTTTCCCTTCGATCCACCCTGGATAAAATCCTGACTAGGTAGGCCCTTGGTTACGATTATGTAGTAAAAACATTGAACGTGAATAACAATTGACAAAAAAAAATTGAATCACAAAATTCAGTTAAAAAATAATTTCCATGCTTTAACACACTTTCTAGTATTTGTTTTTTCTGTTAGTATCTACATTATGTTAATACTACCCGCGGAACCAATAGTTAACACATTTATTGCATTAATACACTACTTCACTACTGAACATTCCCAAAACTATGATATTCTTGAAACAAAAGACATATTTCCTGATTACCAATATGTTTTCCAACATGCTGTTTCCAAGTTTTCCATCTACTTGTAACTACTAAACCGACTTCTAAACAAATAAAATCAAACCATTTGAAATATTCCAAGAACACTTAAATGTCTACAATGGGGGAAAAGCAATTCTAACAATTATATGAGGAATGAAAAAATCTTGAATGACAAATAATTACATAAAAGAAAAAAACAAATTATAAAAAATAGTATTACTATAAATTATTAATCAGATTCCCTTACACGATAGTAATCCTCATACAAGGACGTTAAAAAATGCATTACGAAGTGGGTTAAAGTTACTAATTAAATAGACATAAATGCAGGAGAAAATTTTCTATATTTGCAAAAATGCTTGGTAACTCCACATTACAAAAAATCTACGATGTGTGGGCATCCGGTTTATAGGAGAAATTTATTTTCATAACTATTTCATATTTATTTCATTTAAAAACTTAACTTAATGAATTTATATAGGCTGTAACTGTCAATTCTCAAAGCCTGAAATAATAAATTCTACTTATGATTTTGAGTTAAATGACAATTAATGTAAAAATGTCGATTTTTGGGCTTTTTATTTAGCTAATACGTATGAATAAATAGCAAAAAAAAATACTTTTAGAAAAAAAAATACAATTTTCCTAAGTAATAGAACAATTACAATAAGGTGAACATAAATGATTATATGACACAACAGTGTTCCCCCAGTGTAAAAAGCGCAAGCGTCGTGCGAACCCACAATGGCAGTGCTAACAATCCCGCGACAGAATTGCGAACAGACTGCGTGCCGGGAGGCGCACTCCGCCGCGGCCAGCAGCTCGGGCGCCACGTAGTCCGCCGTGCCCACGGGGCCCGTAGAACACGCGCCCTCGGATAGCCGAGCGCATGACCCGAAGTCGCCGAGCTTCACGTGACCACATCTGATAGGAATTATTATTATTATTATATAATAGACAGGCAGCTAGCACTGATGTGTCAATGTCTGTTTTTGTACATATCTTTAACATATATATTTCCCCTTAATTTTTTGTAAAACTGATAAGTTTTTGTAAAACAATGTAACTAAACTATGTGACTACTTGACTATGTAACTAAAGAAAAATTGTATAATAGATGGTTATTAATTTTCCTTTTTATCTATACTAATATATAAAGAGGTAAAATTGTGTATTTGTTTGTACCCACAAACAAATACACAATTTTACCTCTTTTGTTGTTTACTAATGTTTTTACTAATGTTGGGTGTAATCTCTAGAACTACTGAACCGATTTCAAAAATTATTTCACAAATAGGAAGCTACGTTATCCGTGTCTAATATAGGCTATTTTTATTTTGAAAAAAAAAATATGTAAAAAAAACTTATAAACCGAGGAAAGCGAAGCGAGGGCGGGTCTCGCTAGTTTTATTTATACTTGACTTCTAATTAAATGACACAAGAAATTTGTTAAAGAGTTATCCTATTCTTAAAATCAAACAAACTCACCTATCAAGCAGTATGTTGTGTGGTTTCACATCTCTATGAACATAACCTAGAGCGTGCAGTGCCTTGAGTGAGTGAGCGACCTCAGCTATGTAGAAAGCAGCATCTTTCTCGTTTAATGGAGTGTTGCGACGAGCTAATAAGCCGGCTAGATCTCCGCCATTACAAAGTTCCATCACTAGATACAGGTTATTGTTGTCCTGGGGGAAAATTAAATCAATTTATTTCAAAAGCTCTTTGATGAACTATGTGCACAATTATTTATTATACTCATAGTATTCTAAACGTCTTTCAGGTCTCTTAACTTTCTGAGCAATACAAATAATTAAATAAACCTTTATTTCACTGATGGTAGATCAATACATTTACACATTAATTACTTTACATCCAACCTTGTCCCCAGCTGTCTGAAGACATTGGCCTGCTCCAACTATTCACATTTGTCTTTATACAAATGTATAAAACCAATAATTATATTAAAATAAATGTTAAAATAAAGATCATGTCCACAATCTAAGGTCTGGATAAATAGAAAATTCGCAGCCTTAGTAGAATTAGTTAGTCATGTTTTGTAGCACCTTATGCAATCTGCATAGAGGTTTCTATCAACACAGTCTAAATCTAAGCAAAGCCCGTACTTAGAATCATCTATTTATCTGGACCTAAGACACAGACAATCATGCTACCAATCATACCAAAGTACATTCACTTTTTTTTTTTTTTAATCATCTTTTTGACGAGGCTTTGAACACCCTGGGTGATCATGCCAGCCTCATGGGTACTTTCTCCTTTCCCTTATTCAAGGGAACGATCAATAAACTGGTATAAACTTACAGCTTTACTGGAAAGAGGCTTTTAACTTTTAACTTCACTTTTAAAGAAATGTTTTGTCTGATCTGGAATCAAACCTGACCTGGGACATATGGCACATAAAGCTAAGGAAGTGGAATTATTGGTTGTCAAACAAATAAAGTATGACATAAAATATAGAAGTATACATAAAAAGTTCACTCATTGAATTCTTTTTACAACACTACCTGAAATGCATATTGTAACTTGGGTATCCAAGATCCTGCAGCAGTTGCTAATACATCTCGCTCATCCTCTGGGGCACCTGCTGCGCATTTTCGCGCCTGCTCTTTTCGTAAAGTCTTCATTGCATATACATCACAGGTTTCTTTCTCTCTCACCATCTATAAATAATACTCAAGTTGAGTAGTGTAGCGTCAAAATAAATAATGAGATAGGATACATATAAAAAAAAACATGTAATAAAATCTCACTAGCCACGTTAGTTTTAGCAGGACCAGATCAAGAGTGTCTAGTGCCCTGAGCAGAAAATCTGCAGTGCCTCTGTAAGGGCAGCATTTTTTGCAGGTATAAAAAGTAGATTGAACATTTTTTAATGATTGACATGTTAATGTGTATTTTGAAAACAAATTCAGTTTATCACAGATCAGATGCAAAATCTGATTTTCCACTTGCAATGAAGCACCCCTCAATTACCTGGCACCCTGGGTGACCGACCAGCTTGCCCAACCATATATCCGGTCCTGGATTTTACTTTTAGGAAGGCTTAATCATTTGACTTTTTAGGCAACTAAATCAGATGTTAGATACTTATCTAGGAACCATGATTCTCTCACCCTTGCCTGTAGTAAGAAGTCCTCCTAGCAAGTAACCAAATGCAAGGTAGATATTCTTTAGTACTGTGTTAAGTAGTAAACTCACTACTAAAACGTTTTGAATGCTTCCAAACCTGAACCTACAAGTCTAAACTGTGAATCGAACCTGGAACCTTTTACATGGCAGGTAGGGGCACTACCAAGTAAACTAATCAGTCATTAATAATGTATAAAAATTAAATCATGTGATTAATATTTTTATAAAATCATGTACTTACATGTACTTCTCCAAAATATCCCCTGCCTATAGTTTGGAGCATCTCAAAATCTGAAATGCACACACGAGTCCTGCGCATATCAGCCAGGGTGCTGCGGTCTGTAATGTTTGTGAATGTGAAATATTAACATAAATGCAGTCCTTCAAAATAGTTTGGTTTAAAATCTAGTACAATTAAAAGATTAAAAAATATATGAGTTATTATTTACTTTAGTGAATAAACTTTCGGTACCAAATTACAAGCAAATGAATTCAATTATTTGACAATTGAATAGAAATCATGAACTGCTTGAATATCTTCCACTGATGATGAGACGTATATTTATAGTGTTTATAGAGAAAAATACTTATAGACATATCTGGGAGTTCAGACAAAAGCAAGATGACGTAGGTAACTTTACTGTTTTACTAAATGTAAACAATAACAAACTTACACTTATCCACAAATACTCGGACGAGCTCATCGCTCTTCTTAACAGGATCGTCATTGCATTCATCATACAAAACAGAAAGAGCATCAAGTAAAGCCTCACGGTCGAGTGTTCTTTTATTATATTTACTCGTGGACACTTTGTTTAGTATCATCCGATTTAGTCGTGCAATTCGCACGGCAATCGCTTCTTTAGACGGCTCCATCTCGCACTGTAATACTTTGTGTAATTATTCAGCTATATCCATCGTTTTACATTACTTTTATGTTTATTTTTGAGAACAAAATGTTCCCAGATAAAGAGAGTCGGGTATTATCGCCGTTATTTTTCAAAAATTGAACAGTGCACCAAGTGACATTTAAATGACATTTTGTAATTTTTTTCATATAATTTATTTAAACACTGGCATAGCCATTGATCAACACACAGCAAATAAAAAACAGAATTGTTTTTATTTCGTCATTGCTCAGCCCTTTCGAAATAGAAGTCGCTCACTAAAGTGATAGTTGGGTTAACAAAAATGAAACAAAATTTAAAAAAAATCGACTGCCATACATAGGTACAAACCATATTTTATGTCGTTAAATAAGGCTCGTAAAGCTCTACAATAACGTTTTTGTTGACTTTTTGGCGGGAAGTGGAGAAGTAAAGATGAGTTTTTGTTTGATTTAATTGTTTAATTGTCTATTATAAGTTTACTGATTTAATAGAGATAGTTCATTAAACTTCAGTGTTTTTGTGCGTAATGTTTGTGATAATCAAATAAGAGCATGGGACTGAGTTTTTCGTGTGCTTCCAAAAACTCAATTTACTGAGCGACTCCTAATTTAAAACGACGGGACTGGACATTGACAAGATACGTTTTAGACTTAAAAATTGTTAATTATGAAAAAAACTTGACACAGGCTTAATATACCTACTAATTGCACCAATGCCAAATATGAAAACAATAAAAAAAACCTTTATTCTAAACACTTTATTCTAAAATAGCGAAATCTCCCTTCCGACTATAAAAATGCTGACTATGACTCTGTTTCGGGCCTTTTCCCATTCTATATAATCCGGTTTGTAAAGAATATTTGAAAATTAAATTGCAATTTCTGATTGATTTAATGACTATTCGGTCTGGCGACAGTTCACTAACTTTGGTACTTACATATATTTATTAGGTAAGTAAGTAGGTATATATTACTATTAGGGGTTACTGATACATATTACTAATATTACTTGGGGAACATTGAAAAGTAAGAATTGACGTTCCCAACGCTTTTAATCACTGACACGGCGGCGCTCGGGCGTGGATAACCATCGGATAGTTTACCTCGTGCGTTCGATTCGTCAGTGCCCCACTTTTGCATGACACTTATTTTGTTTTTACGTTCTGCGCTTATGCAAAAATACAGATTGTCAGCGTCCAGCGTGTCTGCCAATTACACAGAACTTCCCATAAGTAGTAGAACAAACGGATCAGAAAATACAAACTAAATTTAAATCAAAGTGACAGTTAAAAAGTTATAGGCATTTTTCTAAAAAAAATGTCTAATGAGAAGACTGAATATGAAAATATTGCATAAATTATGTAATTTTTTTTTTTTTATATTAAGGGGTAAAAAAATAGTGTATCTTACTGATGTAAATGTTTGTTTGACTTTTCTTTCGTTACATTAAAATATAAGACATTTTATTTAAAAAAAAATAACTTCGAACAATTTCAGTGTGGCGTTTAACCGAAGCCTGTGTAAAAAAAATATACTGCACGCACATGTTTTGTCCATTATTTTAAAATCTTCTACAATTCATGCCGATTCGAAAAAGCCATAATACTCTGTAGTTTAAATACTGCCTAATACTAAATACATAATACTGCCGTGGTTGTCGTAAACGTCAGGTGTTGTTTGTGGTTTATTTGTGCTCCATTTTTATTTGTATTTGCCTTGCTAAACTACTATGTATCATCATGCCAAAAGTAATTAAAAGTGCCGGCAGGGACATTACCTTAATGGTGAAATCGTTCATATTATATACATATATATATATATATATATAATGTGTGTGTGTGTGTGTGTATACAGGTAACTAGATAAGATAAAGGCGACACGATATTTGACTTGAAAATATTTTTTTTGTTATCATTATATTATTTCGAATACAACTGAAAATATTATTTATTAATTATGATTTTTTTAGAGTAAAATATTTTTTTTATTAATTATGAGTATTTTTAAGTCGATCCTACTGCTTGCGCTACTTACCTATTGACGCATACGTAATAGTTTTAAAACATCCTTCTGCATCCTTGTCTGATACTCGTAGACTATGTGGTACGCTAACTCTCTCTCGCTCCTGTATCTTTCAGTTGACAACCCCTATTTGCGTCAGACCGTAGACTGTGTGGTACGCTAACTCTCTCTCGCTCCTGTATCTTTCAGTTGACAACCCCTATTTGCGGGCACTTTTACATAAGCAACCGTATGCCATCATGTAGAGATAAAAATTAGTTTTAATTTGATATATAATTTGTTGAGATACGTTATGAACGTATTTTAACGAAGTTATACCTGTTTTACACCTGGTTGACAAGGGGTCGCGGCCAAGTGAGAAACGGCAACCCAAACTTTTTAAGTTCTTTACATATCTCTCATTGAAATAGATTATATTTTATCTTCAAAACAAGTGAACGAAATTGTTCGAAAAAAATTTATTGATTAAATTTTAATTAAAAGTACTTGCGGCCATATTTTGATAGGCAACCCGGCAGAACCGTATTTCTCTATTAATAATTATCTATAAAAAATGTATTTTGATTAAATAACAGATGAACGTAGAAATCACGCGGTGGGATCTTGTACCTACTATTATTGTTATGATTCTATACAGTTTATTTATTGATTTTGATTTGATAGTTTCCGATGATTCCGCAAAATGGATTTAACTTTTTGCGTATACAGGGCCCTAACTGACCCGTTCGTTCGGTATTCCGTTCATTATTGCGAGTTCAGCGACATAGGTAGGTATCTAAAATTTTTAAGATTCTTTTTTCGCACAAAAGTAAATAAAACATTAGTTGAATGGTTTCAGGCTTTGGATAAGTTTCGGCTACACTACACCTCATGAACATAGGAGTATATTTGTTATTCCATATTTTAATCTAAAATTCAAATTTTGAAAATACTGACGGTAATATAGATGATAGGTACTTTGTTTACAATTAATATTAAGTAAAAAAGTATACGCGGCTGCAAAACTTTTCCTTAAGGATAGTTTTTGAAGTTTATCTCTTTAAAATTCATATATAAAAAAATAGAAGTCAAAGTAACAAAATTATCTAGTACCTACAATAGACTTTTAAATTGCTTTAACCATCTTAGGCTAAAATTTGGAATAAAGAAATGTATGGTTTTGTATTTAAAATAAACTACTCTATACAAAAGTTCATTCATTTGAGAGTCCGCGGGGATATGGAAACTACCCTTGTAAGCGATACTTGCTATAATTCTGTATCTCACCGAATTCGACATAGACTGTTCAGTGTACACGAACCCTAATCGTCCGTACCTTTTCTATTCGTGTTTGTTTATATAAGGCGTTGGGCACAATTCGCTTGCAGTTTTGTCCTTACGCACGTAGAGTTCGCAATCGCACAATTTGAATTTCGGACTTTTATTACATCGTATTTTTTGTTTGTTTTTATATTGTGTAAAGTGATATAGCAATGGCGTTGCTTCAAGGACCGTCTCCAAAACAATTGGAGGTGATTAAACAGGAGCTAGGAGAAGGGCCTGGCGACATCGAAAGGGGAGTCAGGGACCTCCGCAACATGTGTGCCGCTTCACCGCACTTACCACAGCCAGAAAATATAGGTAAATATACTTTTAATTAATTTATAGATGAAAGAAACATGATTACTATTTAGTTTTATCTCTGGACAAAATCACATAGATATTTATATGAAAATATGCATAGGATCATTTTATACTAATTAATACATTTATTTGTATTTTCAATTTAAATAATTATTAATTGATGTGATTACAAGGTCTGTCTCTACAGTGCCTATGTTTAGTGCACAAACATAAGTAATAAAATATCCTAGATCTGTAATTTAACCACTGTTTAAACTTATACTCGTATGTTTAATTTTAAAGCGCGTAACAGAACAAGGTCAATACTTTTACTGCTATCATACATAAATGCATTCTACTATACATAAAACTAATTAGGTTAAATCAATTCGAAAATGTAAACAAAATGACGTCGTATGTTGGAATCATCAAATATTTATTGTAGCCTTCGTCAATTTTAGCAACGTCAATTAAAATGAAAAAAATATAAAACAAAAAACAACAAAAACTAAATACGTTTATTTACCTACTTAGTTGAACAAGACAAGCTTCCAAAATGATTACTAAAGCAAAGTGGAAATTCCGTCATCAAAATCTCTCGTATTTTTTTTATGATGAGAATGTAATATTCCATTTTCCATTTTCAACTCCGGAAAACAAAAAATTAATACACCAATTCTGTAATTCCAGAAAATACTATGCGAACAGGCTTAATATAAAAAGGAATTAGGTACCTGTTTTGCTTGGTACCTGTCAATTTTAACAACACTAGGGTCGCGTCTTAGGTCATTTATCACTGGATACTTAATTAATTCCTCCGACCGATTAAATATTCGCATTTTGTGAACTCTCTGATCCACACAATACAAATACTTTATTTATCAAAATACTTATATGGTATGATATGATACACCTGTACAAGTTGTTTGATACAATAGTTTCATATTTTAGGAACCATCCTTGGTTATGTTATATAACTGTTTATGTGGGGTAGCGAGCAGGACGAAGCTGTGGGTAAAAGCTCGTAATGAATATATTTTAATTTACAAAAGTACAGTGAAAGCATTTTAAATATACAAACAGTCGTCGTTTCATTTTTGTATATATACAATTAGTTACTATTAGGATAGATCAAGAGTATGAAGAGTAAGAGTATAAGTATCAAGAGTTTTATTGGAAGGGCGAACTATGAAGACGCGACCCTCTACGTTAATGTTTCGCGTCAACGTAAAACGTCTAGATTAAGACCGATTCGTATGCGGATATATTTCCATCGAGTACATAGACAGCATCAAGTAGGCACTGGCACTGCAGTTCACCTTGAGTTGCCGTTGACCGATCGGTATATAGCAGCAAATTTTGGCCATGATATACTAGCTCATTAACAAAGTATTAGCAATGGACATATAAACATTTGATCTAAATAATACCTAGATATCGAAATCGATGTTCCTAGATTTACGTAGAAGAACATTTATATCTGATACCTGTTTCTTAAGCAAAATTATTGAGTTTTGTTAAGATTTCCTAATGACGACCTATTAGCCCATTTGGTAGTGCACCTACCTGCTGTGCAAAAGGTTCCGGGTTTGATTCCCGGTTGGGCTTGTGAGACAAATGTTTATTCCGAGTCTAGGTGGTGTGTTCGTCTTTATGTGTCTCAAGGCCCACACCACATGTCACACAGGGAATGTTAGCGTGGGCCAATGAGACGGGCATTATTTATTTATTAATAATATTTAACTTTTGTTTCAAGATTCTATTTAACTAGAAACACACTCTAACGAAAATGAAGTCCCTTTCCTCCAAAAATCTTCCATATTTTTGATACTTCCATAATCCTTTTTCATCTAAGTAGTCTAGACATAACGAATAAAAAGTGACTTCTGTAACTTGAAAGTGGAAAGAAATGTGATTCGACATAACGTCAAAGATACTACAAGTAATTACAATACTTTCGTAGATGGGACATTGAGTTAATGTATTAGCGTACATTATACTGCAATGAGACGACAGGCATAAGTTGATAATTTGAAATTCTAAATTAGACGTTCTAACACGCTGGTTACGCGAACACTGTTTCTAATACAATAGTAATAATAGCGCACTCCATACGCTACAATACCGCATACCCTGTGCTCGCTACCTTATTGCGGTAGCTTAACGTCCGAGCTCGCTTCCGGAGGTGGCCCTGCATCGTATCTTTTTTTATAGAATGGATGGCAGACGAGCGGTTGGGCCACATGATAGTAAGTGATCACCGCCGCCCATGAACACCTACAACACTAGGGAGTATGCCGGTGCGCTGCTGACCTTGCAGAAAGCTGTTCACAGCTCTTTTGAAGAGCTCCATATCGTAGCGTAACGGAAATAGCTCAGCTGGCAGCTCATTCCACAACTTTCGGATTCCCGATATATAAGCGTTTTTTCGACCGCACTGTACACAGCGACTCTATGTCAAGTAAGTGCGGATGAACCGCACGACGATGACGAGCGGTGCGATGGTAAAAACCCGAAGTTCGCATCAAATTGAACAGCTTTTCAGAACAATCCCCATTATAAAGGCGGTAAAAAACGCAGAGAGATGCAACATCTCTACGGATGCAGAGCGATTCTAAACCACCTGTGAGAGTGGGATCGTCGACAATTCGGATAGCGCGTCGTTGGACGGACTCAAGAGGGTCCAGCTCGTTCTTCGGTGCACCGGCCCAGAGGTGTTAGAGGTACTCCATACGGGGTCTAACTTGAGCTCTATAAAGCGATAAGCGTTGCCCTGGAGTGAAGTACTGCTTTGCTCTGTTCAGTACACCGAGCGTTTTATCCCAGAAAGGAAAGACATAATAGACATAAGTATATTAAGACTTTTTAAAGATTTGTGTAAAACTTTACATTCAGTATGTAACATAATTTTTTTTAAAAAGATAACACTCTTTTTACCTTACTATATTTTTGTACTCTTTTAAAGAGATGATTGACGGTGCAAACTGGCTGTCCTACTAATTTTTACTGTTTTAATATAACCTAGTCATTTCAAACTTTACGGTTTATCGCATCATAATATACATTGACTTTCATTCTATGTACAGCTATATAATATTATATATTGAGATTATTAGAAATTTAGATGTATTGTACACCATGTAGATCTTGCAAACACAAATCATGTTCATACAATCAATTTATTATGAGTATTGCATCTAATCGCTTGCAGTAATTTATGCAATCAATGAAAATTAACTATTATTTTTTTATCACAATTTAATCAGTTCTTCAAATGAATAAAGCACGAAGGCAGTCTTAAGGCCATTCTACCTTCGATATCTTTAGTTAGAATTTATAGCCTCATCTTTGAAGTCTCTCATAGGCGTGTGCCTAATAGGTAATTATTTATAATTCGATTAAAAAAATTGAAATAATCTTACTGGGTTTAGACTCTAAAAATACGTCATGATTATCTAAATACAGCTTTTTAGAGTAGGTAATAGAACCAGTAGAAGGAACCTTGCGAGATAATTTACTAGACAAGTTTCATGGGCGTAATTATAAACACATTACCTTCACAAGATCAAGGCTGTACTATGCAATTTCTCTGACTCTGATTTAATATCTGGTAATTTGATGCGTTTAGAGCGGATTTATTGTTTTTTTAAAACAATACAAGTTTTCTAACAAACAAAGAAATTGTTTTGTTTTCCTCGACAAGATCATCAAGTGCCGATCTAAACCTACTTTCTAACTTGACTTGCTTAAAGACCGGATCAAATTCGTTCAAAAATCGCAATAGCAGATGTAAACCTAAATGAAATTAGTGAAGTGTTTTTAATAATTAGTAAATAACTTTAAGCAGTTTATTTGATACTCAATGGTAAATAAGGTAAAGGCAGTATTAAATATAGAGGCATGTTGGGTACAATCAGAATCTAAGCCCGGACTCAAACCCGACGTTGGGGGGGCGCGAGGTAGGGCCCCGTGTGCCAAATTCGCATCGGCGATGAATTTTTGCGATGACCTGAAATTTAAAACATAAAATAAAAAGTCACAAAAACATTCTACGTCCAGTCGTTAGTTCTGGGTAATGCTAAAGGAAAGTTTCAAAAGGTTTCTAGAAATATCAAAACTAAACGGCACGCACCTATACTTACCGGGCTGGTAAGTAGATACTGTAGCCCATGGACATCCGCGATACATGACAATATTGGTCCAAAATGACAAAAACGTTGGCACGCCCCTGAATGCCCTGCGTACATTTGAAGATAAGAGTATAGAATATAGGGAACTTGGACAAAAATACCGTCAAATAGGCAGAAAAAATGATAAACACGGTGTTTTAGCTGCCACTCAACTCCAATGACATAATGTGGTTAGTATGCCAAACGTAATGATGATGTAATTTCAATAAACAATACAATACGAAAATTAGGAGATCGATGGACTACCGGAATGATCTGGCTTCAAATACGACGACTTGAAAATTGCGGCGAAGAATAGACAAAAGTTATCATGGGATAATGATGCGAAAAGGATATAATTTTTGATAATACCTACGACAATTTCGCAATGGACAAGGACAGTATAAAATTAACCATCAACAGAATTTCAGTTAATTTTAGCTGTTCTTATAAAATTGAGTTTTCATACAAGGGCTTTGTCAGGTCAAGGCTGACAAACAGCAATCCATTCATTTGACCATTAAGTGTAAAATTATAATGCACCAAACGTACAGTTAACAAGAATGACGTAAACACGGTGAAGAACTGTTTTTATTCGCAGACAATGATTATGGAGTTCTCTTCTGTTTATTTAAAAACACGCAACTTAGTCTATGTGTCTACCTATATATAACTAAATATAGTTTTTACATAATATATTATAATTCTAAATACAGTTTTCTGTCCTTATAAAGTTTACGGTATTGTAAATGGACAACGTTTGGGGGTTGAAGATCGACGTTTACGAGTAGGACGAGGGTTACGAGTAAATTAGGTATTTACTCGAATTGAAATTGGCAAGGTAGGTACGTAGGTATATATTACGTAGGCTGTGGAACGAACTGCCTCAAGAGGTCTTTCCATTGAGCTACGATATGGGGTTCTTCAAGAGAGCTGTGAATAGGATTTTGCAAGGTCGGCGGCGCGCCCGCATACCCCCTGGTGTTGCAGGTGTCCATGGGCGGCGGTAACACTTACCATCACGTGGGACCGCTTGCTCGTCCGCCCACTAATCTATAAAAAAAAAAGAAAAAAAAGGTAGGTACCTATCAAGCTGGCGACATTACCTCTCTGAACGGCCAAACTGATGTGTTGTATAAGAAAGAATAATTAAGCGTTCTTTTTATGGTTTCGTAGTCATCTAGGTAGTCGTCTAGGTTTTTAAGTTTCGTAGTCATGTCAGCCAGGGAGCTGACATGAGGCATATGCATCACGGTCCTTAAATAAAGTAGACAAAAAGCTAGATACCCTAATAATTCCACCCATATGTCCGCCCGTCCGTTTTTGCTCCTATTGAGAGGAAATTTGATGTATTTGTTGATAACCCAAAATCAGAAAAGAATAAAATTGAAATATCTTCCTTCTTATGCAGTGGAAAGTGAAGCAAAAACACTTTAGAAAAAGCTTCTAAGAAAACCTTTGTTCTGTCACATTGTAAACGTGTCAGTTTCCATGTTAATGGGGGAATGTAATATTTGTTGCAATAGCTCACTCTTTTTTAAAAAAACTGTATTTTTTATATCTCTATATTCTGTGACACATTTACCCATCTTCATGAAATAAATAGCATTGGCTCGAGACTGCTCGAGTAAAGAAAAATTTCAAAATTTAAAATTCTGACTACGAACAAAATAGGAAAATGTAAGGCGCACTGCAGACGAGTTTTTGTTTTGGGAGCGATCGGAGAAGACGTCTCGAGAAAGTCACACGCCTGTTCCGGGACTCAACTGTTCTGGACACGACATTTGGCCGCTACTCTGGTCGGACGCCGGAGGTCTGATCCGACGCTCTTTGGGCGCTGGTGCTCTTGCTGGGCGGCGCCTGTTGCGCCTGGTCTCCATCGCCCGTCTGACCGCTGATTCCGGCTGGCGGTAGTGCCGGTCTTCATCACCTCTGGGCGTCCGCCTTGCTAGGTCCCGCCACTCATGCAGCTTTACCTTGAGTTTTTGGTGCTTCGTGAATTTGGAAATAGACACTATTTTACAGACTTTACTTTCCGGACTATTTTTATAAATTGATCTTAAATTTTTGTATTAGGTTTAACTGACTAAATATAACAAGCTATTGAAACAAATCTTGCCTTTTTCCTTTGTAGAGTACAAGTTGTACCCCCGTAATTTAGCTTTCCCACTGGGGAAACACTTCTTATCATGAAAATTGCTAACGTATTGGCGGCTCTTTGAAATCTGCGTTGTTCGAACATATCGGAGAGCAGGCAATCCGTCGACTTTAATAGCAATTTACATTGACAGAAATGATTTTGCGTTCCATAGCGGATCAACGACCGAACTTTCATATAATATGAATAAGAATAAGTAACATACTTTCTGTATTACACTACCTATTAAATTATAAATTATACTCTATTTAAATTATAAGAAAATTGTTTGTTTGCAAACAATTTTATCCATGGTGGGCCATGGATAAAATTGTTTGCTTTTGCTCCACCCTGGATAAAATGATGCTGGACTTAAACTCTGCAAGGACACAAAGTAATTCCCAAATTAGCAATGCCCGTGACTTCGTTCGCGTGAACTTTAGTGCTTCCCGTGGGAACTTCAGAGGAATGTTGGGTGTTTATGGACATTTTATGAATTTTATGACATTTTAGTACATCTGGATAAAAAGTAGGTACCCTAAATGTCAATTCGCCACATGAGCTACAATTATGCTAAGTTTCGTTAAAACCCGACCAGTAGTTTCGACCAGACCACACACCTACATATATACACAGGCTGTCAAAGTCATAACTCTGCCTTTTTGGCTTCATGATAGTCGGTTAAAAATAACTGCTTGTTTTGTAGAAAAAGCTTGTTTGCTTATTGTGAAGTTAAGATTTAAATCGACCAACTGACAAAATAAAGATGTTATCACAATTTATACGTTTGTAAATTTGCATACAAAAAAAAATATTCTCATAAGCACGTAAATTCCTAGAAAATAACAACGTACTCAACTCATATGATGCTAAGAGTTATCATCATTTAGAAGCTGGTTTTGGTGTACATGCAGACCGGTACTTCCACTTTTGCGTGAATACCGACTAGATAATGAAGTCTACTTACATAGAGATAGGTACCTGGAAAATTACTGTTCTATTTTTAAATAAATACAATTTAATTTCATATTTATTTTTTGACTACGGTTGGCGCAGTTGGTAGTGACCCCACGTGCTGCGCAATAGGTCCCGGGTTCGATTCCCAATCGGTTATCCATTTGTTTAAGGACACATGTTTCTTCAGGTGTGGATGTGTGTTTGGCTTTGTGTGTGTCTCTGGACCCACTACACATGGAATCCTAATGTGGGCCATTAAGTGTGGCGTTATTTATTTATTTTACAAAGGAACGAAGCAGTAAATACACACATATAACATACATTTACATTACATACAAAAAGACATTGAGTTCCATTAAAGATTATACTGCATGCTTAACAATATAGACAGGCTAGCAACATATTTTTCCATTCTTGTTCTATTCAGTATCTTAAAAGACCACTACACATCTTTCTTTTGTAATTCAGCAGTGATACGAGTATCTACGTCAGATAAATATTTGTTGAAGCGGCCGGCGACACAATATTTATTTATTGCGACACAATTAAGTATGAAATAGATCGTAATATCTGGAATTGGGTAGAGGAACTTTAAGTGCTACTGTACTCGATAATATAGAGCTTAATAATATACATTGTTATTTTATATTTTGTAGAAAAAAAACGCATACAAGTACTCACGTCGACTGTAAGATAGGAATGTTATATTGTTGAGCAGAAGCATTATAGCCTTCAAATATGTTACTGGTGCAATAAGTAATATTAAGGACTTTTAAGAACTTATTTTGGATTCTCTGATTCGAGAAATGTGCACTTGGTGTTGGGGACTCCTTACAATGGAACCAAATTCAAATATACTACGTACGTAAGATGTAAACAAGGTTTTATAGGTACCGGGCTGTTTAAATGGTTTGCAAACGAGGAGGATGATTATTAGTTAACGTTGGAATTCAATCACAGCGATGGGTAAATAAGACAAATTTTTGATTATCTATAAGAAAAGTTGTTTTAATTTTATTTTAAATTTTGTTTAACTAATCGAGGAGAAAATTAAACTACTTGGTCAGAATTTTTGTCTTAGTAGTTCAACTATTAAAATAAAATAGCTTTTAATGAACTACTGAAAAAAAGTCTCACTAAATCAATAATTGAACTGATCAATTGAAGTAGTGGGAATTCGGGATAGTTTCTGGTTCAGGAAATGAATTGCTAATAATTTCTTACCGATTAAGTGCTTCGAGTGCCATATATAAACCAATAGCCCTCGTTTCGTTTCGCATTGTTTTTTTTTTTTAATTTTTTGTTTTCAAAATTTCAAAATAAATGTAGATATGGAACGTCTTATTCAACTATATTCCACTCGATTGGAGTTGTTCAAGTTTACTGACTCACTCAGATTCGTTATTGGAAAACAGCAATTACAATGGCACATTGGTATTTTTACGAAACCAGTGCATCGGTTTGAATACAAATGCATATGGTGTACCTATTGCAGAGTGCGTAGTGTTTCGTAACTCGATCGAGAGGTTGCGAGATGTCGCGTGAGAAGAATATACCCATCAATAATTGTAATCTAGATTATCGAAATAGTAAACCACAAAGTCATAAACAATATCGTCGATTCTGTAGAGACATGCATTACAACTGCGAAAATGTGATTTTATTAGAGCTCTATGTATTTATTTTTATGGAAGCATTTGGTGATAAGTGGATGATGAAACATTGGCACGTCCCCGAATGCGCTGCCTATCTATGAGGATTGTATACTTATCATCAATCCTAATTTCTATTAAATACCTACTAGAAGTGATCCAGTAGTATTGGTATTAGGTAGGTATATCCCGTAAAAGTACAAACAAGTTTTACGTTATTATGTTTGTTGTAATATACCTACATCGAATTTTATTCACTTCTTAATCTGAATCTGTGGTTGAATCTCTTAACCGCATGCTGCAACTCAAGTACCTAATTTTATAGCGGCATAATCTGTAGCTAAAATCGTGGCATAACTAAAACACAAACTAACTTTATCTTTACAAAAAAGCTACCATATTTAAAATAATTAATCTGTACATTTCTAAACATCTTGA
Organism: Sesia apiformis; assembly: GCA_914767545.1. Taxonomy (NCBI): domain Eukaryota; kingdom Metazoa; phylum Arthropoda; class Insecta; order Lepidoptera; family Sesiidae; genus Sesia; species Sesia apiformis. The sequence goes on from OU611968.1 coordinate 8,762,199, forward strand.
GAATTAGTTGGAACACTTTGAAAATGACTACCTTAGGACATTCTCATATAAATTATGAGGCGAGTCCTAAATTGTAAATAATAACGTTTCTTGTTATTCGTTATTATGTGCATACCTGTCGTATATGGACCAATTTACAGTATGTATGTACGCCAATTTTACGTAACATTTGTTTATTTTTTAAATAAACATGATATTTCGATTACTAATTAACACCTTGTAGGGTTAAAACACAGAGAGGAGTGAGAGAAAGAGTTCCAAACTCAAGAAGCTATATTATTATTCACTGTCAAAGCTACAGAAGGAGAGATGTTGTTACGTTGTTTACAGAAAGAGAGAGACGGCTGCAGATTGCAAATACGTAACTTGAAATGACGTTATTTTAAGTAAATAATTTAAGTACAATAATGTGTGTTGTCTGTATCCAATTGTCTGTCACACTGAATTATAATGAAGTACTTACACTTGTCTAAGACACGTGGATTATACTCGTAGACACAATAAATAAACACGTATAATATAAACAAAACTATTAAAACACATTGGGAATTACAGTAGGTACGTTCTGGTTACTTAGAGAAACTGAATTTTATCGCCCATAGACATTCACGATAATATATTAGGTAGTCCTAATAAGTTCGCAGCCTTTTTTGTATTGCATAAATATTTATTGTATGGAATATTGTCCATTTAATTCGACTATCTTTCGCGATTTTTCTGGCAGAGCCATTATCCCATCGCTATAATTTTTTGGAGTTCCTGAGCAAAAAAACTTTATACAGGTTTAAATAGTTTATACAGGCTTCTCTTGAATGTAATTTTACTCCATTTAGAGAATTTTGTAAAGAACGGGATACATGATAATCCGAAGGTGCCATGCCATACACATAACGTGACTTTGTTCGAAGTGAGGCCTGGCTTTGGGACTATATTATATGATGGCTAATCTCACTTAGACCAAGATCGTTTTCAAACATTGTTATCGTAGGTGATCCACTTCTCATCGCCTGTTACCAATCTCTTCAAAAATGGATCGATTTCATTTCGTTTGAGCAACGTCTCGCATATCGAACTTTTATTCACCAAGTTTCTGTCGTTTAAATCATGCGGCACACAAACATCTAGCTTTTTTACAAAATTCAGTTTATGCAGGTGATCCAAACTGTTGAGTGGTGAATGCGAAGCTCTTCCGCAATTTGATGACTGTAATATGTGTCGATCTGTTTAAATTTTTTTCAATGATAATATATTCATTTACTTAGGATGATTACAGCGAGGAACATCATTCACATCAAAATTGATGTGAATTTTGATGATATGATCAATCAGACCTGAATCGACTGAACCATTTTTTGCAGTAGTTTTAGATAAAGCACTTTTCGAGCACTTAAAGTATTCATACCCTTGTCGAATAAAAATTGTAGAAGATATCTAATTTTCTCCTTATTAATTTCCATTTTAAAATTGTTAAAAAATATGAAATGATAACACCTTTAACTTGTAATTTCAATTTGCCGCCATTACAAGAAGTCAGCTGCCAAACGGTATATCACTTTCTCGCCAGTGATCAGTGTTGCCAGAAATGTAGCACGCTAAAGTCATACGTTCAAAAAGGCTGCGATCTTTTCCGACTACCTATTATTTATATCAACATTAGTCTAAAACGACAAACGTTGGCAGACCACTGGACTCGCTACCTAGCTTTGGAGATTTAGGAATGTATTTCCTAATGTAACCCTTGTCTTTTCATCCCATTACACCTCCCAGTCCTACCTGGGGGATGCGTTGTTTTTTTTATAGGAAAAAGGCGGCAGATGAGCATACAGTCCACCTGGGCGTAAGTGGATACTGTCGCTCATATACATTCACGGTACTTCAGTCCAGAATGACAAATGTTGGCACGCCCCCGGATGCGCTGCCTACCTTTTTAGGAGTAGGAATGTATTTGGAGAAAGGGTTGAGAAAATGGTGAGGGATAGGATAGGATGAGATGGAAATGGGCTCTGGCACATCTCACTCACTACCGACACACGTACGTAGATTGGGAAATAGGATAAAGTGGGGAATGCAGTACCAACTACCATTTCGAGGTAGTCTTCTGTGAGAGAGGGGTAACGTGGCTAGTAAAGTGCGCCCAACGGCTGTTGGATTACAACGTGCACCCTCTCGCTCCAAATGGATGTAGAATCAAGAGTATAGTGGAATAAGGAATTTCTTTTATTCCACTATATTCTCCATTCCATTGGATAGAATAGGATGGAATGGGGATGGGCTCTGGCATACCTCACTCACAACCGGAACACGTACATACTCGTACATGGGAGGAATAGGATACGGGGAAATGTAGTACATTTTGTCTCCTGTGAGATCATGGAATTACCCCCGAAACTGTTTACTATCGTAGAGTCAATTTAATAGGCCACTTTTGACATTTCATTGAGTTGTGAGGATATAACATTGCATCAGTCCCATAAATCAATTTATGTTTATAAATGCATTCATCATCATCATCATCATTTCAGCCCTTGGACGTCCACTGCTGGACATAGGCCTCCCCCATTGTCCGCCATTTAGACCTATCGACAGCGACCTGCATCCAGCGGGTGCCCGCCACCTTTATGAGGTCGTCTGTCCATCTAGCAGATGGACGTCCTCGGCTTCGTCTGCCGGTACGTGGTCTCCACTCGAGAACCCTTCTGCCCCATCGGCCATCGGTTCTTCGAACACTAAAAATATGTAACATTTTTAATAAAAAAATATAAACTTGTCTTTTTATATCAAATTTATTAAATTTTAATTGGTTCGAAGGTTAATTTGGTTGCTAAACATCATTATCAATTTATATTTCAAGAAATTCGAACCTCACTACAAGGTTACACCTGTATACATTTTTTCTTTTTTAATAATAGGGATGTGATATTTATAATCGAAGTAACTTGTAGAGAGAAAGGAATATCGAATAAAATTGCCGTTACGATCAATAAACAAATTAAGAGAACAATAAAATTATTAAATAATTGACATAATTTAAATAAATACAATTATTAATTAGTAAATACATTAAAAAGATATATGTAATTAAATTAATATATATCTATACCTCATTTAATATATTAAAACTATATCTGAAATTAAAAAGAAAAAGGAAGAAAAGGAAAAGAATTATGCCAGTTGTCTATGTCGATAGTTTTAATGCCGATGCAATTCGCCACCACATTTATGGTTATTTATTATTGTGAAAAGAGTATCCATCTAGAAAAAAACATTCGTGTTGATTAAAAGAAGCAGGCTTATTTTCTGGTAGAATATCATTTTTAATAAAAACTGCGTGTACAAATGTTTCCAAAGATGATTGGAAGAAAGTAGTAGAAAAAGCAAAAAAATATATAATGGAAGATTTTTAATGTGATTTGATAATGATTTGAGAATTGATAATAATAGCAACGATAGCAGTTTCAACGAATTTGATAGTTCCAACTAATAAATAATAATTGATTACATATATAAACTGGTTTCATTATATTTCCCATAATTACACTTAAATTTGAGGTCATGTGGAATGTGTAGAAGGTTTCTAATGGTGTGTATACTCTAAAAATATTACTGCAGAATTATTTTTTTATGAACACTAAAATCGATTCACTAATATTACGACTTGTATATCGATTTTTGTCTTTAATCGATAATTTCTGTTAGATTCCTCACTATGACAACCAGTTTGACACTTGTCAAAAGTGGCCTATTAAATTGACTCTACTTTAATCACTAGAAGACGCGTGTAAGTAGTGGTGGGTAATCAAGACTTGTTGGACTAGTTTAACTCACTTAATCCTACTCCGCTTGCGGATCCAACTCCTCTTAGCTACTCCTTAACTCTTTTGATTCACCTACTTATATTTTATAAGAGTCCGAGAGCGTTTCATTCCCTTTGCGTTTTCTATGTGGATTAGGTAGGAAGTATTCGACTCGATATGAAGTACGAACAATATATGGACGTGTAAGACACTAGAATGGAAAACTAATGGAGTCGGTGTGAACTGTTCACATTTCAATTAAGATTTGCAGACCTATAGGTAACTATAGGTAACCTATAGGCAGACCTCGGTGCGACTTCATGAAAACGCGTTGATCTCGGTATGTCTACATTCTGGGTACCTAAACGTCCAAAATGTCGAAAGTAGAAATTGTAGACGAATCTTAGACAGGCAAATTCAATTTGGGACGAAAGGTGGCTACGAAGCAGCCGCACATGCTCTTCGTACTTTCGTTAATAGCGATGAATGCCTTTGTGAGGTGTTGTTAAAATTCGACGTCAAAAACGCTTTCAATTCCATAAACAGGGACATAAACACGCCGGCCATTTTAACCTTTTTACTATAAAATTCATCAATGTTCATCAGTTATCGTCAACAGGTTGATCCCCCTGACCAACTATTTTCAGCTTGGCTATCAATCCCATAATCTAAATTTACATTCCAAAAACGTGTTTTTGTTTTTGGATCAAAATTTACATTTTTATATTCCTCGACGATGGAATCATAGGAGGCAAAGGAAAATTCTCTCCAACCTTGACAAAATTATAAACAAATTCCCAAGTATTGGTTTAGATCTAAATTTAAGCAAATGCAAACTATATCCGACTATTTCCGACAACCTTTCTTTCTTTGAATTTAAATAATACAGAAGTTTAATTTTATGGTTCCTAACATTAAAATAGTGAATAATAACTCGCTTAACTTGCTAGGATCCTCTATATACGACGAATGTCTCTCTTTCCTAGAAGATAAAATCTCTAAATTCAATGAACACTCAAATCGGTTGTACAGTATCAACGCTCATTCGGCCATTTGTATTCTTGAATTCTGCCTTTTAAGTCCTGGATACAAGCATCCCTGCTCATACGCTATGGTGGACTAAGGATACGCAAAATCTCCAGCGTAGCCCTACTCGGAATTCCTGTCCTCCATCCATACTACGATGTCCCGTCAGCTTCACAGGAAAAAAATCCCCCACAAACAGAGGGGTTGCGTGCTTGATGAAAGCTAGGAATATTTGGAAAATGGTTTCTCCGAGCTAACCAATTCATCCTAAATTTCAAACAGAGCTGGGATGATGTAGTATGCCAACAAACTTTCGATACTCTACTAAAAAGCAGTTTTAGGGCTGGCCAGACTGAGGGTTATTCTTTCAGCAAACTTGGGGACTTACCTGAATTCCAATATCCTTCGTATAATTATAATATTAAGTACAAGTATAATATTAAGTATAATTACAATATTAAGCCTGGCGATCACCTTCGTCTGGAAGCCGAGGTATGTGTCCAACATAAATGTTCCTGTGGCAAAGATGTCGACCAGTTAGGACATCACGGACTGTCTAGCCTCTCGAGTACGGGCTGTTTCTCACGCCATACCACACTTAATGACATCATACGTCGTTCTCTTGCCACCGTCAACGCATCAGCTTTATTGGAGCTGAACGGTATCGTGCGTGACAATGGTAAGAGAACCGACGGGATGTCATCGGTGCCATGGAGGATGGGTCGTCCTGTTGTGTGGAAAACAACGTGCACCGAGACGCTGGCTCCATCTCACCTCCACGGAATTTTAACGAAGGCTGGGGCAGTGGCAGAGGAAGCAGAGAAGCAGCATGCAGGGTACCTTGTCACAGAAACCAAATTTGTACAACATGCTCAATATTACTCATTTACCGCGCGTGGTCCTACAAATCAGAGTCCAATGGACCTGCTTCGTTTAGTCACCGATAGAACAGCGACTTGTTTGCACGTGATACACTCACCGGTGAACACAGTTTTGTTGTGGAAAATACTTTTTAAAATGCTTTCCTATGCATTTATTCACTCAAGGAGCAAAAACAAGACACCTGGATTCACTTTTCACGTGTAAGTACACCAAAAAGTAATAATTGATAGAAGTTTTTAAAATTATTAGTTTACATTTGGGTATTAATGAGGGAGCGAGATAAAACTATACGAAACATGTGCGAGCGACACATTTAACTTGTCTCGCTACTGTCCAAGCTCATCGCTCTATCTCTGTCTTTCGGTGTCGTCAATTATACGAGTTGTGTGCATGTAGTTGTGCATTCGAGCCTATTTTCAGTTGACGCAATGTAAGAACGTACCGTATGGTGCTTAAAAGTGTACTCGGACCAAACGTAGGCACAATCCACAAGTTTAATACTGATCGTACCTCCAGTGAGAGCTCGTGTCCTACTACCGGCTATATGAGCTGAGTCCATCCGAGAAGGTCCAAGACTAGGTGAATGTACCCTCTACATTCTCACCCTCGGCAATTGTCTCAGGGTGTTTCTCTGAGAGTTCTCAGCCGGCATAAAACGCGCTGAGGTAGGAAAGAGTTATGCTCAGAGATTTTTTAATGGATTGGATCCGAAACGAAAAAATTTGTAAGAGAACAAATGGTATCATAACTTAAATACTTACATAATAAAAAAATCCTGTGAAAAAATCAGTATAGTGAAGTGGTGGTGAGCAGGTCATATCTATCGCAGAACCGACAACCGTTAGGTAAACGATAACTTTAGTGGAGGCTCTCCGACCAAATAAATCGATTGAAATTCGCCGGCATGGAATATCGAGTGCGATGGCTTGCCTTATAAGCAGTGGCGTAACTATAGGGTGGCAGGACTGGCAAAATGCCACGGGCCCCCGGTCCGAGAGGCCGCGAGCTCAGAAGTAACCTAACATTTTTAACAAAATTTAGTAAAAATTAAAAATAAAATTTCAGTGTTTTGCATCCTGCCACTTTGCAAAATTTAAATGATACTGAACTATTAAAAAAAGCTCTAGAATTTGTTGATCTTATAAAAGACATATCTGAATCATTTGCCAGGGAAATTCTCAGTTTTCGGTCCACCTTCAGAGACGAAATAGAAAAGTCTTCGTGTATTAGAGAATTTGCTGATTTATTAATATTAAAGAATCATTTTATGTCGTGCAGTTTTCCTGAAGTATGTACTGCATTAATGTTGTTTGTTACAATTCCTGTGACTACAGCTAGTGCTGAAAGATCATTTTTGAAACTAAAATTAATAAAAACCTATTTAAGAAACTCTATGGGACAAGACAGGCTACGTAACTTGGCTATTCTGTCTATTGAAAATTCTATGGCCCGATCTTTAAACTTTGATAATGTTATTGATACTTTTGCGGAACAGAAAGCTCGGAGAAAAGAATTTTATTAATAAATATCTTGTTAATATTAAATTGTTATTTCATTAAAATTATGTAATACCTATGCTTTTGAAAATAAAATTTATTAGATATTTAACTAAAATGCACACAATATTAGTAATACTGTTGGGTAACTACTTAAGTGATTTATTAAAATTAAATTACAACGTGACGATTTTTACTGGGAGGGCCCCATCCAATGAATTTGCCACGGGCCTCAGATGGTATAGTTACGCCACTGCTTATAAGAGTCCTAAATCCAGCCGTGGATAGACGTAGCCGTGTCGTCAGCCTAGCTGTTGATATTTTCATGACCGGGAGTTGAAAGTTGGTGTTGAAATTAGATTGTCCTTAGTGTCGTTATTGTTCTGATGAACAGAGACTACGAATAAAACCGCATACCGATTTTGCGGTATGAAAACTTACACAACTGATAATAACGACAATTTAAATAAATAACATAATTTGAGAGGTATCATTATCTCTATTATAATATGTATGTAATTACCATGTTTTATGTCATATAACACTGAACCAAATACCAAAAACCGGTTTTTGTAGGTAGGTATTAGTCATTACTTTGATCTACCTAAGTACAAAACTATCTATCAATACATACATAACATGATTGTATGATGATTGACTAACCATCGACTACTGGTTTACTTTGTTACGTCTTACTTCAACCAAGGATTGTAATAATATAATACATTTATTCTGTCATACTGTAGTAAATCATAATTGCAATAAGCAAAATTCCTAACGTTCCAATAACTTGTTTACGTCATCGACATTGATAAATATGTATCTATCCAACACCTACTACTAAAGAAGGCCGGAGCGCTGACGTCAGAGGAGAGGCCTACGTCATCAATATGAGGCCATACAATATCGCATAGAAGCCAGCGCCGCGGGGCTCGCGGCCACTAACGTAAACTTGATGTCCATGAACATTTATTAAGTTCGTTGTTGTACAATGTAAATTAGATGTCATTTTTAATATTGCTTCTAAATCGGTTTGATTATAAATGTTTTTGAATAAATATAAATAAGTAAATTAGATTAGACAAAAATTTGTATTTTAATGGACAAACCATGATTTTACTCATAGTAAAATCATGTATTTGATTATAGACAATAATCGATTACCCAACTCCATAAACACATTATAATGTCATCTGCAAACGTCTTTATCAAAAGCGAGTGTAAACTGTTTGTATTTTTCGTTTTCTTTTTTTTTCAACATAAATATGGTGAATAAATGTTGTATCCCGAATTGTAAAACGAATTATTAAAGTGGTAAAGGGGGAGTAGTATTTTCTTTTCCGCGAGATGAAGATCTCAAGAAGAAATGGACTTGTGCTGTTAGACGAGACAACTTTCAACCAAGCAAACACTCAAGAGTAAGTTTTTATTTTATTTATAATATTGTCCATTTATCTTTGTATCACACAACATCTAACTATTTGTACTAACATTAACTATTTTCGTACAGGTTTGTGAACTCCATTTCACAGAAAAGGATATTCGCCGTACTGCTGAGAAGTATGACGAGAAATCTGGCAAGAAAATAATTGTTAACTTAGAAAAACCGCGTTTGTATCCTAGTGCAATACCGTCATTGTTCCATAATTGCCCCAGTTATTTAAGTGCTCCCAGACATTCAAGAGAAAATGTGGAAGAAAAACGTTTACGCATTGAAAATAAACATTTAGAATCTGTTATTAGTGAAAGTATTCAGACGCAAAGTGAATATGAAAATAGATACATGTTCAGTGATTTTAGTGAATTTTTGATTTGTTTATCTAAATGTGAGGTAAGTGGAGAATGGATAACTGTTAAAAAAGACGATGTAGTTATATTTGTTGTCATTGCATTTTCAAGCACTCCGAAAATATCAGTGTGCAACTTTTGATCACAATTTAGAATTGAAATTGTTTAAGAATCACAATGAAGTAAAGAAGTTTGGTGGGGAAACTTATCCAAAAAAGATTAATAATATTAAAGATATATTTGCAATTTTATATGACTTTGAAAGCCATAGTGAAACTGCAATGTCGTTTGAAGATGTTTGTCAGAATGCTCTTAAAATGTTACAAAATTCAAATAAAGATCATGATGAAAATAATTACTTTAGATCATTTAGTAAAATATGCTTACACTTTAAATGTAAAATCTTTAAATCCATCTAGCATTGAACGTCAAAATGTTCAATTAGCATTAAATATATTTAACAATCATATATACAATGGTTTAATTGCTATTGGTTCGCAGAATAATTTACCAAATTATTACACTACCGCTGTTTTTATAGACATCATCTTAAAGTGGTGGAATACAGTGAATGTTAAAACTTTGTATAAAGACAAGCGATTAATGGATAATTATATGTCACCCCTCTCACCCAATGAAGACAATTATAATTTTTTAATTAAATGTCTTGCTTGGTTAGATCACTGGGCAAATTGTCAGTGTGTTGGCTATCAACTAACAAAACAAACACATTTAGCATTTAGTCATTCTACATATGCCCTAATCCAATTAACAGATTACTGTGTTAATGAATTAAACTTTAAATTTTTATTGCCTGGTAAAATTCAAACTGATAGTTTAGAAGACCGCTTTGGAAAATATAGAGGTATGGCTGGGTCTCAATATTTAATTTCAATGAGACAGATATATGAAATTGAGTCTAAACTCAGAATCCAGTCTTTACTGCCCTTAACTTTAAAATCTCATACTTTTGGACAATTTAATGTTGATGTTACAGACTTTACAGACAATATTTCTGACAACCATAGTGATAATTGCAATTTAGTAACAGAACACTTAAATTTTAATATCTCTGTATCTGAACAAGATTTCATAAATACTAAAAATCAGTTACCTATTCTCACTTACATTGCTGGTTACTGTACACAAACATTGCTTAAAAAAAATTGCTGCAAATATTGTTATTGTTACTTAGTTGTATCAGATAAAGAAATTAATGTTGATAAAAATTGTAATTATGAACTAATAAAAAGTTTAGATAGGGGAGGATTACTACTGCCACATAATGATGTTGTTAATTTAGTTCTGTTTAGTTATATTGTAGTGAATAAGTTAATTAGTATGGAGTTTGAACAAGGGTTTTTGAATTGTCAAAATCAAAGAAAAGTTGTAATAAATATAACATCTTCAATTGTAGCTCGTGAAGATTTCTTTCTTTCAGATTTTTATTGCAATGTACCAGAGCACTCTGTGAGTATTATTATGTATCATGTGATAAAAACTTCTGCAAATATATTGTTAAATAATTATATTAAAAAGAAAAATGATATTATTAGTGTAAAGCCAACAAAAAAGAAAAGAAAGTTGTGTACTCTATCAAAATAGGTATTGTAATAAAATTAACTTGTTACCATTTTATGGGTAAGTATGTACTTGAAATTGGATAATATATTATTCCAACATTCTTATCAACAGTGATATTATATAAATTTAAATTGTTATTTTTGTAATTCAATTTTATAATGAAGTTTCAGTTTGGTCCTTAAGAATATGATATTAATTTATACAAGGAGTTATAATAAATACCTGCTTGCATAAATTACTATAGGTACCACTTTTGAGTTTTTTGCCGATTCTTCTCAAAAGTTGTAATCGAATCGGTGGATTAATAAAAAACATTTTTTTTATTTTAGTACATGTAAAATTCTGTTGTTTTATTTGATATGCCTACCTATTATAATATTTAAAATGATAATAAGAAATCTTAAATCTATTATATTATAAAAATAATACTAAGAAAATCTCAAATCTATATCACAATTTGAAAATAACTACAAATATTTTAAACTTCGTCAAAAAATGAATGCGCGCGGCATGCTTGACTGCGCATCGGCCTCATATACGTGACGTCACGCGACCAGCGCTCCGGCCTTCCTTTAGTAGTAGGTGTTGATCTATCCTTTATAATTCTGTGTCAGGGATGGGATATACACGATATCTCTGCAGTTATCATCTTATAACCATCCACTGTAGGGTGCAGGCAGGCCTCCCCTTGCAATCACGTGGACTTCTTCAAGTTTTGAGTTATTAAAAACGATATTCAAAAATTCCCCTATCTTGAAAAATAGTTACGTAGGTAATGCCACCCTTTTTAATAATGTTAGGTAATTTATTTTTTTAAGAAAGATTTGCAGACGTTCGTAATTCACATTTAGGTACAGCAACAAATATAAGTTTTAATACTTAACAAATGCTGTTATACAATCTGCATAGTTAATTAAATATCTAAATGGACATTTTAAGCCTAACGATATCAGAAACACTTAACACATACATTTGAACAAGAAAACTGAACAGTCCAATTACTTAGATGCTCTCAGAAAAAGTTTCTAGCTAGGGCTCTTCTTACTAGTACTATGCTAGAACAGAACAAGGGGTTAATGAACATTTTAAAAGAATCAATAGTTCTCGTAAAATATGAGTGTTGTCTATATGATAATAATACCTGTTTTTAATAACGTGTCAGTCAATCTATATTCGAAACGAAAGAAGCCACGACGTCAAATATACTCACTTTGAAGGACAATAATGCTTCCATTTAGTTTAAAACTTCAAACTGTAAAAATGCATTTAAATGAACATACATTTATATGTCCACAGACACACGTTTCCTGGAGCTGTTTTTGCGTGGGTGCCGCATGGACCTGGATAGAGCCAGGACTAAGTTTGAGGCGTTCTGCATCTCCAGAGCCCGCTACCGCGATCTGTATGAACACCGTTCGCTGAATGAACCACCACTGAAGGATGTCTGCAATTTCATGTAAATTCACTATTAAATATTTATTTCTGTCAAGTCACAATGTGTTTCGTACTAATGTAATACGAATAGGAACATAACAGTGAAGAAACAGAACTCAATATCCAGAAAGATTACGATTTTTTTTAAATAATTTTCATTATCTCGGAGCGCTCGTCTTTGATTCTGAAACTGAAGTCTAATATTAAAAAAAATCTACATCCTACAGCTGCCGCTAATAGGATTTTTTACAAAAAACTTGAACGTACAAATGCATTGTAAGGGTGTTGTAGAGACGAGTGTAAATCATTATTTGTGTTGTAGGCAGGTATGTCTATTTATGTTGCCTCAAACCCAAGTTATATAAAAATGCCTGTCTATGGAAGTTGCAGACAGCGCCGGCTCTAGCCCATGTAGCGCCCGAGTGCAATCAATACCCTGGTGCCCTCTAGTAGGCGCGCGAACACGGGCGCAGGGTCTTTGAAGCGCCCCCTAAAACCCTGCGCCCGTGTGCGCCGCACACCCTGCACCATAGGTAAAGCCGGCTCTGGTTGCAGATTAGAACCTCATTTATATTTAATTCACAGAAACATTGTACCCCTTCCAAAGCTAACAGACGAGGGTCTTCGCGTGACTGTGTTCAGGATAAAGCCGGGTTATCCAGAAAGTTCAGCTGATATAGCGGCGACTGTTCGTGCTGTGTTACTCGTATGCGATGCGCGTATGAGCGAGGAGAAGCCAATTGCCGGAGATGCTTTCATTTGGGACGTAAGTATTTGTTGTTTTAAGTATATTTTAAAATGGACAGCTATCAATGTCAGCCTATAAATTACCATACAGGACACAAGTATCCTTTTGCGATTATGCGCTGGCATTGGAAGTTGGCGAGTTCAATCTTTTTACGGTTATTTAGGTCCCATTATTTATAGTAGCAGATAACGCTATTCGAGGATATACAACATGTATAATTGTTAGTGGGAGTTGGCATATGATGCGCTGCATAATAGTCACCGGCATGGGCGTACCCAGCTTTTGGCCTAGGGGGGGGCAAATCAGAAATTTCCTGTAGGTAAATAATTCAACATAAATAGAAATGTGCATTTATTAGATTAGATACTTTAGATACTTTAGATAGATTAGATAGTAATTAATTAAGTATTTATTTCAAAAGCAATCTTCGTGGATCTTCTGCAAAGCGGCTTAAAACAAGTTCTGTGAAAGAATCACCCAAACTATTTACATATAAATATAAATACACTTACATATACATTTTACTTCATCTACAATTTCATAAATACAACAGTACTTAGGCATAGGCAATAATTAACCAGCTAAATGTATGGGATGCAGTCCAGGTCAAGGGGGGGGGGGGGGCAGCTGCCCCCCCCCCCCTGGGTACGCCCATGGTCACCGGTTACCATGAGGTATACTGTCTATTCGTCTGCCATTGTCTTTCGACAAATAAAAATAGATTTCGTAATTGCAGGTGTCTAACTTGCGTGGTTCGATAGTTGCCCGCGTGGCAGCAGCCGTGGGATCGATCCGACGCGGCATCCACCTCGCGCACGCGGCGTACCCACAGCGACTAAAGAGGAACCATATCGTCGGCGCACCACCATTCATAGCCTCCACGTTACACCTTGTACGCTCCTGTGTCAATGAGAAAGTGAAACGACGGGTGAGTCATTAGTTACACGCGTCTAGACTACTGCATGAAGAGGAAGAGTAACTGAAGGAAAATGGTGCAACTTAGACCTTAGAGCACAACTCAGGGATGTTAGGAAAATATGTTAGGGCACAAGAAGAGAATTCAAATATTCTCTTGACTCTTGGTCTAAATACGTTCTTGAGCGACTACAGAATACAACCAGTTTTGTCAAATTTAAGAAAGACTACTAGTTCTGGCATATGCAAAACAACGCGGTGTATTATATATAGGTGGGATGTGTGCCGGCTAATACTCGTATAAACATAATTGCATGATGTTCTTCTGTCTGATGTGCGTTAGGCTAATTTAAAAATCTTCCCTGGTTCTTGATCTTCTCAAGAGAGTCATTATTCGAATTTGACTTTGGGGCTATTTTACATAATTATGTCAAAGCTATTAGTTATGTATTTTTATACAACAGCCACGCCTCCATTTGCCACAACAAGCGCTATGCATTTTTTTTCATTCGGACTTTGAGCCTAACATATAAAAACGTAGTAAAAGAGCCGTGAACTCTTTCTTTATTCCTTTCTATACCATTCTATATTTATATTCTCGTTGTCATCCTTTCACCAAATATCTACATTTGACATCGTGCCAATTATATTTTTTGTTGCAGTTCTACCTGCACTCCAAAGTGGAAGAGTTACTAGAGCACTTCTCAGCGCGGCTACTACCAGGCGAATGGGGTGGGCAGGAGGAGTCCATCGACGTGATCGCGAAGAAGTGGCGACACCACGTTGACGACATCCGCGACTACCTGCGTGGCCTCGAGCGGCTCGCGAGCAACAACTCAGAACCCGTCTCACGGAAAAATGACGATATTTACGGAACTGTCGGCGCATTCAGGAAGCTCGATATCGATTAATTAATATCCAAATCACTAGGAAAAAATGTCTAAATTTATATGAGTAGGTACTTTTTCTTAATGTTATTGTAGAGACGTTTGAGATTGTTTTGTACCCTTGTCTTTGTGTAGTTGCAGAGATCTATGAGATGAAACTTTCACGGATGTAAATTGCTATTTTTATATACTAAAATAAACATGTGTATGTTTACAAAATCGTAACAGTACTTACTATACAGAGTGTACCGAATCGGTACTACATCACTAGTTAAAGGGACCTACTAGTACCTACTAGGTACTTATGATTTAAAGCTAACTTATAGAAAATGTGTTAATATAAAGGCTAACACTGTTTATGTATAACACGTTTTTAGTTGAATTACTTCGTTGTGATAGAAAAAAAACGATTATATAATTTTCTTAATAATTTTGTTTTTAATTGTATTAGGTAATGATATTAGTTTGAGCACCAATCCGATATGCCTAACCATTCCAGAGCTGTCAACGAAAGAATTTTGTAGGGCGGCCATCGTGGAAAATTTCGGAACCGACCCTAAATCCGAATTACGTCACACGAATTTCATGATTTTTGGAGTCCCCCCCCCCCCCCCCCCCCCCCCGTCCTTGTCACAAGTGGTCACATTTGTATGACTCGCCATCCTAAAAATTTTTTTACCTCAATATAAAAACGTCATGATAAATAATATTAGTTTGAGTACCAATCCGATATGTCTAACCCTTTCGCAGCTATCAACAAAAGAATTTGATAGCACGGCCATCTTGGAAATAACCATAAATCCTTAATCAGGATCCCCTGAATCCCCCCAGATATCAATTTTCATCCGGATCGGACAACTTGAAATCGATGCGTTAGTCCGGTCGCTCCAGGCTTCGCCCTACGCGGAGCTCGGCCTGCAGCCTCGCGTAAGTTACGCAGCGTGCGCGGCTGGTGGTGCCGTAGTCCGTTCACTCCGGGCTTCGCCCTACGTTGATCTCGACCTACGGCCTCGCTAAATTTCCAAGTTTTTTAAATTTCCGCCATCTTGGATTTTTTTTCTGCCCAATTTGCCCATAGACCAGAGTTTTTATCGAGGGGAAATTCCGCCCCGCACTCCCCGTCTAATTCAGCCTACGGCCTCGAAAATGCCCTCAGACTCCAAAATCGAAATTTACACTTTGTACGGCAGCCACCTTGAAAAATGGCCGAATAAAAAAAATGTTCCAAAATCCCGAATCAGGGTTCCCTGAACCCCCTAGGTATTCATTTTCATCCCGATCGGATGAATTTGAAAAATGGCCGCCATCTTGGATTCGTCATCTTGGAAAGGACATCGACTTGCCCCACCATATTACTTTGAGCACCGATCCGATATCTCCAGCCGTTCGGAAGAGGTCAAAATAAATTTGTATGACGGCCATTTTGAAACCGCCATTTTGAATGTTTTTCGCCTTTTCGTCAAAGTGCTGGCGGTTCTCTATGACATTCGGTCGAGCACCTCTCACCGTTTAGGCAGGCCGTCGACCGTCGAGCTGAAGGTCCACTGGATGCGGACGGGCCCGCTTCCGGTGCAGCTCCTAGGCGAGCTCGGCCTGCGGCCTCACCCGCGCCGCTCGGCCTCCGGCATCGGGGGAATTCTTCATAGGGTTTGGACAACTTTCAGAAGTCGGATTTTTCTGACGCTCACCGACCTTGAAAGTTTACTTTCCTATTTAAAGTTCCTCACCCACCACACCGGAACTGGGTGAACAATTATGTCAGTCAGTCAGTGAGTCAGTCAGTGGTAATCGGCCTCGCGTAGATTACACACTGGGAGAGGTTGCTGTAATTGTTGTTGTGCGGGTCCTGCATGGCGGTCATCTTCAAAAATGGCGAAATCTAAATAAGTATTCCAAATCCTTAATCAGACTCCCCCGATATCAATTTTTATTCGGGTCGGGTGAATTTGAAAAATGGCCGCCATATTGGATTCGCCATCTTGAAAAAAAATTCCGTCCATGGTAAAACATAGTCAAGATAAAAAAAAATCCATCAATGTTAAAACAGCGTCAAGATAAATAAAAATTTCCATCATTGGTAAGACATTGTCATTGGTAAATATAATAATAATAATAATTTTTCAAATGTGTTTTTGTCATAAACCGTGGCCCAAGAATTACCTAACTCCACCATTGAAGTTTTGAATTAATATTAGGTATGTCGTTATTTGGAATTCTCACGAAAAACGCAACGGAGTTTGAATTTAAAGTTTTTGAAAACCTTTCGTTACATCAACTTCAAACGAAAGAAAGTCAATTCAATAATTCTAACGCCGCTACTGCCGCTTGTAATATACAAAAGAACTCGAGTTTTAGATAAAAAACTTTTCTATAAAAAAGGTGGTACTGGGTAGATGACTAGTCCAGAATGACAAGCCTTGGAACGTCCCCCGATACCCTGGTCGGGTAAATGGGGGAGAGATAGGATAGGAATGGGCTCTGGCTACCGAAACCCCCAGTCCCTACCGAAACACGTGGGACACGTAATTTGAGTAAAGTGGGAAATGAGTACATTTTGCTGTAGTTTTCTGCGAGAGAGGATTAACTTGACCAGTCGAATGCGCCCAGCGCCTGTGGGATTGCAACGTGCATCCTCCCACTCCCTTAGAAAAGATTAGAAATTAAATAATAAATTTAGATAATTTACATCAAAATAAAAAGTTCTTAAGAAAATACTGAATTAGGTACTTACAGGGCTTAGAAGTTACATATTTAAAAAAGACCGCATACTGTGTTGTCGATCTCACTAATACAGTAGTACCTACCTATTGTACCTGTACCTACCTACTATTACAATCACGCGAGAGTACCTATACTATTTCCATTTCTTTATTTTCTCGATGACAGTTCTAATTTGATAGTTGTAGTGTTGTGACCAAATAAGTAATGATATCGATCGCATATATTTATTATATTATTTTTTCAAGGTGGCAACACTCAATGGCGCACCGCCATTTTGTGTTTGTCTCAATCTGTCACTCGCAACAAGACGGTCGTGCTAGTCACTACATTTCTGTTCGCTGAGTTTTTTCACATTATCCATACGTTACGTTGTGTATTTTGTGTTCCTCCGTGTTGATTGCTGCCCAGCTGTCAAATATCAAAATGCCGAAAGGATCTGTTCTGAAAAGGCAGGCGAGAGAACTGGTGATCAAGGTTCGTAATTACTTTGAAGCAGAGTATCAAAATGGTGGCCCGCTATTACCACTGTCGCAAGTGTGAAACCTACTGTTTCAAAAATTACTACCTACTACCGAAGCTTACGGTACAAGCGGCATGCAGGAAAATAAGCTTCGTACGCCGAAGAAAAAACGCCAACCACGTCGTGTGACATCGGTTGACAACTTCGACGCTGACGCTATTCGCCGTCATACCATATATATGACTATTACTTGCGCAAAGAAATTCCAACACTTAAAAAACTTGTTGTTTCTTTACGTGAATGTGGTTTGTTCCATGGCCAAAAATCGTCATTAAGCTTGGTTTTGAAAGAAATTGGATTTTGTTATAAAAAATCGGACAAACGTAAAATATTGATGGAGCGTCACGACGTTGCTATGGCTCGCTGCGAATTTTTGAGCGAAGCCAAAAAGATATCAGATTGGTCAAATGTTATTTTCACTGACGAGACTTGGTTAAATGCAAACCACACAGTATCTAAGAACTGGACTGACGACACCGTCGCTTCCACTAGTTCAGTGCCAATGGGAAAAGGTGAACGCCTCATCATATGCCATGCAGGGTCTACGAAAGGATTCATGTCAGATGCTTTACTGGCCTTTAAATCCAAGAAAACAGTGGACTACCACGAAGAAATGAACGCGGAGATTTACGAAGGATGGTTTAAAGAAATGGTGCAATCTCTGGAAGAACCGTCGATAATTATTATGGACAACGCTACATATCACTCCAGACAAATTGATAAAATGCCGACGCAGGCCAATAAAAAACAAGAGATAATTGACTGGCTCCAACGTCATGGCGAAAATGTGGATAATACTTTATTAAAAGTACAATTAGTGAATATTTTTAAATCGAAAAAAAGCCTCCCTAAAAGATATGTTATCGACGAAATAGCTGCCGAATGTGGTCATTGGGTTCTTCGACTTCCGCCGTATCATTGCCAGTACAATGCTATAGAACTAATATGGGCACAAATCAAAGGACACGCCGCTCGAAACAATACCCATCCCCCTTTTACGGCAAACAAGATGTTAGATTTATTAAAAAATGCATGTGCGGAAGTAACTGCCGAAAACTGGGAAAAAATTGTGAGAAGAACCCAAAACATTATAGCGTCGGATTGGTACAAAATTTGTACAAAAGTATCCGGCAGTAGTTTAGTTTCTTACATTTTGTAAAAAAATATCGGATCTGTTATCGTGTTACGTTTATCGATAGGTCATGATATATATATATACATGATTTTATGTGGAATTATGAATCAAGATGACTGTATTTTCATTACAATAAATGAAAACTAATTTAATAGTAATAAAAACCGCCAGTAATGTAACGATTAAAAAAAATCGTATGTTCCAGTAGTCGATTTTGATTGTAACATTTCCAAGTTATTATAATAAAAACACAGTCGATCGACTAACTACATCCCTAAAATTGCTTTCTGGCTGACGTGACCTTGTTAATGAAATATGACGTCTTGGTGCCTAATTTTTGTTCGGAGTTTTAGGCGTTGACGCTAGAACAAAGTTATATCGACCACTGTGTGTGAGCTGTTATCGAGAAAATAAAGAAATGGAAATAGTATAAGAGACAGCTACATTCCCATCTAAAAACTTCGCAAGCTGACATCTATTTAAGTTTTTAATACCGTTAAAATCTTTTAAATGTCTACCTGCTTACTATGTGTTATCTTTTCTTTTCTAGTTATCGAATAAACTGTAAAACATACTAATTTCTACCGCCAAAACACATTACATCTCACTATCAGTACAGATTTTAAATAAAGTTGTGCGGTCATTTGGATGACATCAATGTTGCTCCTATATTACATGTTAATAAATGATAATAGATAAATATTCTTCTAACAAATCTTTGTGTGACTGGGAATCGAATCCGAAATCTTTCGCACAGCGAGCTACGATATCACCAACTGGCTAATCAGTCGTTAAAAATCATTCATAAACAATAAAATAGCTTAGGATCATAGCCTAGGTTAGGATTATTTATAAGTAGTGGCCTAGAGGTGTTATGAGTTCATTCATATGACCTTTAAGTACGGATTTTTAAATTATCACTGTCTCGCTAGTGAAAGGAAAGAACACTTCGTCGGGTAACCCGCATGCACAATTGAAAAAAAATTGGAGAGTGTGTATCCTCCAATCCGGGACCGCGTGGTGGATTAGAGCCGGAAACCCTCTAGTAATTTACTAAAGGAGGCCTGTACCCTGCAGTAGGGCGTTAAAAGCTGATATCAATCAATTAATAATACAATAAAAATTAAAAAAGCTATCAAAACCAACGATATTAATGTGTTCGAAGTTCGTGTTTCTCGATCGTGTCATTGAGCGCCCAAATATTCATATATCGCAGAAATATTTATTTTGAACATAATAGGCTGTTTGTTATGTGTATAATAATTCATGTTTGTTATCGGTGCAGTGTACACTAATAAAAAGCCTATATAGGTACACGGGAAGAAGTATAAAAATGTTTATCGAGTATCTGAAGGTTGTAAATGAAACTGGTTAAATTATCTACCTAAGAATTTTCAACAAAGTGTGTTTAGTTTCACCAAAGTCGACGACGTTCATCATCATAATGCATACGGTAACAAATGTATTCAGAAACGTTCTGCCTAAATTCTAAATAAATCTGTCGGTCGAGACTTATAGCGTTTTATGGAGAAAGGTATTCGTTTTATTATGGTATTTTAAGTGCATAAATAAATTTAAACACAAAATTTAAGTGATCCTATAGTACATACGTTTTTTTTTTATATAGAGAAGAGGGCAGACGAGCAAGCGGTCTCACGTGATGGTAAGTGTTACCGCCGCCCATGGACACCTGCAACACCAGGGGGTATGCGGGCGCGCCGCCGACCTTGCAATATCCTATTCACAGCTTTCTTTCTTTCTTTACTTTCAAAAAGTATCGTGTTTTTCGACTCGCGACCCCGCGGTATTCTCCTAAAGCCATAAAGCCTCGTACAGCAAAGCCGAGGTCCGTTCCATCCGCACGCACCGGTCTATCGGCGAGTCTTTTTTTTTTCGAAATGGCTAAATTCTTGTGGCCTTTCAAGAGTCACCGGTCGTGTGTAATTTAGGGCGAGCGCAGAAGGCACTCAGCCAGGAAATATCGGCGAGCCCTTATGCTCGTTGCTGCACACACTTTTTGCTCCTGTCTGAGCGCCTTCTGCGCTACCATACATGTCCGGTGATTCTTAAAAGGCCATTAGGTCCACAAGAATTTAGGCATTCCAAAAAAACGTATAGTGGTTAAGTAATTTGTGACCTAACGCCATGCTAATAATATAATCTATATAACTAATAATATAACTGATCATACTAAAGTAAGAAAGTATTTGGTTATAAAGAGTGATCCAATTTGAGTTTCCTATATTGGCAACACTGTAAATTAGACAGCTGTCAATAATGGCACGTGTTTGAAACATAAAATGTTAATTTGAAACAACACATTTACGAAATGGATCGCTTAACCATCGCTCAACGCGTTAATATTGTTCAATTGTTCTACAGAAATAACAATTCTGTACGAACTGTGTATCGACGTTTACGGGAAGATTATGGTCAATCTAATCGTCCTACTGAGCGAACAATTCGCAACATAGTGAAAAAATTTGAGGAAACTGGAAGCATTGGAGATAGGGTAAGCCGTGTGCATCATCGTGGCGCACGTTCAGGCGAGAATATTGCTGCTGTGAGTGATAGTATGGCCGAAGACCCAGAATTATCGATTCGTCGCCGTTTGTAGAGTTTGGGCTTTTCTTATGGCTCCCTTTGGCGCATTTTGCATAAGGACTGCACCTTCACCCGTATAAAATTCAGTTAACACAAGAACTGAAGCCCAGAGATCATGGACAGCGAAGAATTTACGCAGATTGGGTGTTAGAGCAACAGGAAATTGATGCCGATTTTTCAAATAAAATTTTCTTCTCTGATGAGGCACATTTTCAACTCTCTGGGTATGTTAATAAAAAATTGCCGCATATGGGGTGATGAAAATCCTCACGTGATACACGAGACACTTTTGCATGCCCAAAAAGTAACTGTATGGTGCGCATTGTGGTCAGGCGGCGTAATTGGGCCTTACTTTTTTGAAAACGATGAAGGTCAGACACTAACAGTCAACGGTGAGCGCTATAGGCGCATGATAACCGATTATTTTTGGCACGAAATCAAAGATATTGATGTGGGAGACATGTGGGTTCAGCAAGACGGCGCAACTTGCCACACATCGCGTGCAACGTTAGCTGTTTTGCGTGAAAAGTTCAAAGGTCGCATTATTTCAGGTTGCGGTGACGTCAACCGGCCGCCAAGATCATGCGATTTAACGCCGTTGGATTTTTTTTTGTGGGGTTTTCTTAAGAGTCGCGTCTACGCCAACAAACCTGCAACGTTGGAGCACCTAAAAACTAACATCCGCCAAGTTATAGCCGAGATAACCCTCGAAACTTACGAAAAAGTCATCGAAAATTACCTCGAACGAATCAACTGCTGCAAAAGGTCCAGTGGCGGCCATTTGCCTGACATCATTTTCCATAATTAATGAATAATACCAAATATTCAATTAATAAAAAAAAAACTAAGATAATGTTACATTTTGTGTGTTTCTTCTTAAATAAAAGTTAGGAAATTGGAATTGGATCATCCTTTATTAACTACTGCCTGAATCGTGCCCCTAACTATTTATAATTGCGTCATCTAGCGGGGAATAGCAAATCAAATAATTATAAATTTTATACGGTTATTTAGGCTATAAAGGAAAAAGGTATTCTAATATTTTATTTTTTAAAAACAGAAGTAAATAAATAAAAACACATCTTTATAAAATGAACTCACCCATTATCCGCCACCTGTCATATAACTGTCAAATGTATCAATAAGTTGTCATTACGTGGCTTAACCACTACGAAAGAAAACAAGCTTATTGCTGTTAAATAATTAAAGAAAAACTTTATAATTACTTAAATTTTATATTAGACCCAATAAAATGCAGTGTACACAGACTTCTCTATGCTTAGCGGTATTATTTCTAACAGCTGTTATTAGCTTAGCCAATTGCTATACTATCACAGTCGATGCTCACGCCGAAGAGTGTTTTTTCGAGCATGTTGAAGCAGACACAAAGATGGGTAAGCGATACTTTACATATAAGACCTATAGATTAACGTCCCACAATAATAAATAAGTGGTAGTAGAAGAAAGTAACTTATAACCTTTTGATTGGCGATGCTATGATCAACGTCACCGATTGTCAAGTTTATTTTTACTTCTGTATATCTTTGACCGGAAAATTACTATTTTTATTTATTTATATATTTATGCCAACAAAAATATGCAATGTTACACCACAGTTGAAGGTCGAGCGACAAATTGAGAAGCAGAATGGAGGTGTTACGCCATAGAAACCCAAAAGCTCCAGGCCTGTGCTCCGGCTATCTAGAAAATAATGACAGAATGTTTTGTATAATCTCATTATGAAGTAATAAATGTTGTTCCTCTTACAGCTTTGACATTTGAGATTGCTGAAGGTGGTTTCCTAGACATAGATGTAACAATCACGGGCCCTGATGGCTCTGTGATCTACAAAGGTGAAAGGGAATCTTCCGGAATGTACACATTCTCAGCCACCACTTCTGGTCGTTACTCTTACTGTTTTAGCAATAAGATGTCCACTATGACACCAAAGGTTAGTCATTTTTTATTTACTTGTTTATATTGGCTGGCATTGGAATGTATAATTTTATTTCATATTTAGTAATTGTCAGACATTTCCAATATTTATTGTATATTTATTGATAATTAATACAATAATTGGTGATATGTGACATTTAGTTTCATGCTATACTTACAAAAGTGTTCTAAACATCTGACAATTACTAAAAAAAATATCACCCGAAATTAAAATTTCAAACTCAACATTCCTATTAATCTCCAAACCTATCAAATCCCAAATATATAATTTTAAAAGAGACCATGGAGAAATTATTCTTAGCTATGTACTTAAGTAGTAAAAAATACAAAAGTTTTGTTATAATTTTAAAACATAGTTAAATACGAGAACTGTTTCTCTCATATCTCTTAATCCACAAGCTGTTTGTCTAAAAAAATATACCCAATTCATTGACTGCATACAACTATGGTTATATACTGAATGAGCTACACCTTCCGTGTGATGCAATAATATAATATACCATCCTGTACTCTGTATGTTACATGTATGTTACATTCTGTGTGCTATCTACAACCTTGTATATCAACAACTGTATTCTATATCTGTTTTATGTTTAAGAATAATTGCTTGGTTATAATTATGCCTGTAATATCTTCATATTTTTAAAGATTTAAAATAAAATAAGAAATTCTTTTAGGTGGTAATGTTCAACTTGGAAGTGGGTGATACTCCAAGCAAGCACACTGGAGAGAAAGATGATGAGGCAAACCACAACAAGCTGGAAGACATGATCAAAGAGCTCGCCACAACATTGAAGACTGTCAAACATGAACAGGAATATATGCAGGTAATTTGAATTGACAAATAAAACTTTGCCTGCAGTATAATGAACTAGTAAACTATGATTATTACCATATACTCTATATACACTATATAATCATATACCATATGGGTCAAAACCATGGAGGTGGGAAATTTCATTGCTCGTATTATTAAAAGTTAAACTTTGTTTTACAATGGGTTTTTCACGCTCAAATGTTGGGTTAACTCATCATTTATTAGTTTATAACCGGACAGCGCACATAATGACATATTTTTCAATTTATCGCCAAAACTAATGGATAACGCGCGAGAAATAGTCATTTTGGGAACGTTTTTTAAAACATTAAAAATAATACTAGATTTAGTCGTAAAGTAGTTTAATTCCATTAATTTAGTTAAAATTTCTATAAAATATGTAATGTTTTGTCATTAACTATATATTTATTAGCGGAAATGATTGAGATGTTACCGAAATGACTGTGGTGTTCCCAAAATGATGGCAGTGTTAATTGTGCACTTTTATATTAAAAAATGATACACCTTTATATTAAAAAATGATATACCTTTACTAAACAAATTAGACTTTATTTCTCACAAAATAACAACTATTAAGGTTTTCTAGTATAATTAGGTCAGTTTCCAAGAGATCAACTGTTGTATCACGTAGCAACTTTATCTATTGCCATTTAAACTTATGAAAACTATTAGAAACCTTACATAATAGTGTAGCACTTTTTAATAGTACTAACATACAGTAACATAAATAAATTCTAAAAAAACAAACAAAAAACGGTAACTAAAGAACTCAATTTCTTTCAAATATTTCGACACCATCAGTGAAACAATAGTATCGGCGACTTCCTTTCATTTTCAACTTAGGTTCAGGAAGAATTTTTACTATTTGTTCGTAGGAAACATATGAAACATCTTGATGATCAACCGCAAACGTTTTAGCGTCAGCACCCTGGGATGTTAAGAAAGTAACCTTCACTTCGCCATCTTCTTCAACTATTGTGTCGGTCATGGCGGCATATCGGTATTTGTTTTTGTTTTTAGTTGGTACATCAATAAGCAAAAAGGTTCCAGGATGTATTAAGTTTGAATGTACGTTCTCTTTGTTAAGATTATGGGATATACTGGTACCAGCTCCAAATTTTATATTATTTTGTTCATCTTGCAGACGTGCAGATAATGTCTGTAAATCTTCGTCATCAGAACTGCTTGATCCATACACGGCCTGGTAAATACTGGTCCTAAAGGTAGTCTTTGATTTCAAAAGTTATTTTGGTACTTCTTCATTGTCTTCCAAACATTCAGTACATGCCACCGACATTGTCTCAAGTTCATTCTGATCCGCTCTTAAAGACTTCAACCATACCTCTCTCCGGAATAGTTCATTTTGAAGTAATTTCACAACCAGGCCAGTTGCTTTTTCCCATGTGATTTTAGTAATGTTCATTATACCAGGTATCGCATCAACATCCTCCGGAATTAACACTTCATTGATTCAATGTCACAACTGGAAATCTGATGAACCTGAACAGTTGAATTTGAAAACAGGTTAACAAAATCTTCAGCAGTTCTAATATCTCTGCCCATCAAAACTTGTTTGTCAGCCGTGCGTTCTATATGCTTTAGCTCTATCTTTTCTTACTATTTTTCTACCAGCTTTTTTGTGTGACACTGAACGGGGAGTAGGGATGCTTTCATTTTCTGAATCTGGAGGGGTATTATTGAGTGTGTTTGCCAACGACTTTTTCTTTTGTCTATATTTTTTTGAATTCCTTTTCCACAGTTCTCTTTGCTTCCGTTTCTCTCTTTCTGTCATGTCAGTTTTAGATTTTGTTTTCTTTCAACTTTTTTTCTGGTAATATTCTCTGTCTTTTGCTCTCTTTATTTCTCTTTGCTCTATGGTCATGTTCTCTAAAAACTTCCGTTTCCTTGCTTTAGCTTTCTCCTTTTGTCTAACATACGCAACACTATTTTCTTTAACTTTCTTTTCGAAGTTTTCTTTTTATTAGTTTTATCATTAGATCCATTTTCCGAATCAGTTGGGTCTGAAAAAAATAAAATAAAGTTTATTTGGGTAGAATTCTGACTTAGAATACTAACAATAAACTACCAGAGTCATTTTGAGAACACATACATCATTTCGGAAACGCCCGCCGTAGTCCGAGAACGTTCCCGAAATGACGCTTCCGCTATTATTGTCTTTGATTTTTGTGTCACAATGTTGACATTGTGAAAATATTTCGTTTGAACGAAATATTTTTGAAGTTATGTTGTAGTCGCCTCGACTGTTTATCAAAACATTGACAAAAATATATAATTTTAACCTAAACACATTCTACAACAGCGTTCTCGTAATGATTACACATACACGTTTAATTTAATTATTAATCCAGACAAACAATTAAACGCCGCCAACCCGTCGAAAACACTTCGGAAAGACCCCTAGCAGCGCCATCTGGCACGTTCAATGCAATACATTTTGATATTTTATGATTGCGTTCACGAAATGACAAATTTTTCCTCTGACATCTTTTTAATTAAATAGAAATAACGATTTTTTTCAATTTGTTGTAAAGCATATAAGAATCCTTAAAGTAAACTGTGTCTAAGTAGTGTTCAGAATATAGTTACTTAAATTCAATTGATTTTAATTTTAATGTGTTTTTTGGCCACTTGAATTTCCCCTAATGAATTATGGAAGCGTTCCCGAAATGATTTTTCGGGTATGTTAGATGGAATAAAATTAAACTAAGAACGTATTGAATTAAAATGATTACATGTGGAGATGACTATCGATTATAATAATCGGTAAACGAAAAGAAAACTTTAATTTATTGTAGCTTTAATTAAGAAAATTCTCTCCAACTCAAATTCTCCACCTCCATGATTTTGACTCATATACACTATATATGAGAATACACTCTTTCCTAGAAGATAATATCATGCGCTGCAATACTGCACACACTGTGCTCTCTATCTTATTGAGACATGATCCAGCATTTACTGCATAGAGAATGCACTTTCGTTATTTATACTTTGAGGCAACACTGCACTACATAAATAAGCTAGCAATTCCACTTATTATAACATGAAAATAAGTTCTGGCAGTCGCTATATAATATAGCTATAAAATTTAAGGTAATGTTAACTTTAGGCCAGTCTATATCACTAGCTGAGCATTTGAGCTCACTTCCGGAGGTGGACCTGCATCATATATCCATAAGGTCAGGTCATAAGGAGTCAGTAGATGTTCATACAGTAACTGCAGTAAGGCAGTATGTTATGATTAAAATCTCACATTGGATATTTATATGTCCCTCCATATAATATTATGGTTCTTCGAGCTGGATATTTTCCATCATTTTTTCATATTCCAATAATAAAATAGAATATTTCATATATTTTTTTGATGATTAAAGAAATATTTGCTATTTAATTATTATATAATTTTATTTTTCGGTCATATTCTCCTCATAAATATATTTTTTTATTTTTGCTTTAAAAATGGCAAAGTCCGCATTGGTTAAAAGTTAACTTAGCTTTTAATATTTAGTAACATGTCTTGTCAGACTCAGAACAGTTTTTAATTTATCAGAAATCAGTTTTTCATTCAATGTATATCCCGATTATACTTAAACAGAGGATAAAAAAACACATTTTTGCTACAACATTCTTTGCTATGAAGCGTAGTAGAGTACAGCAACTAAAATTCACATTTCTAACAGGTCCGTGACAGAATCCATCGCTCTATCAACGAAAGCACCAACTCTCGCGTCGTCATGTGGTCCATATTTGAGGCGTCTGTACTCCTTGTCATGACCTTAGGCCAAGTCTACTACTTAAAGAGGTTCTTTGAGGTGCAGCGTGTTGTTTAATTCTGACTGTCTAGTATATTCTTTATTTTTAGTTCTGACAAATTTCAAACAAAGTAGTTAAAATAATTTTGTATAATTTCCTCATTAGCGGTCAATGTTTTGTTTGAAATTTGTCAGTGTTTCGACAGGAGATGTATTTCTTAGCGAATAAAGATGTAAATAGTAACTAAAATTTTGTTAATGTTTTGTGAATATTTTTGGACTATGATGGACAATGTGGGTCTTTGCAGAGGATTTATTTATCGATAGTTTAGTCAATTTTGCATACAATTTACAGACCTGTAGGTATATTAATTGAACTGAATATTCAATTAACGATTCACCGATAATATAATCGATTAACTGCAACCGCACATATTAAACAATAAAAAAATATTCGGGCGTTTTGATTGTCAATATAGTGCAGGCTCGGAAAACATCAATCGGAATCCAATTTCCTAAACTATCCATATATCGATAGTCTGCATGCACCCTATGACATCCATTTATATGGAATCCATTGCATGGAATCCATTTATACCTAGCTTATAAATGATTGCATGACAAAATGTTTTTTAGAGAAAAATGCAATAGTGTAATATATTTACATTAGTTATATAATGACTTATATGTTGTTGAGAAATATATCCCTTGTACTGTTGTTCAAATCTCGCTCCTTATACTTCTACTACATTTTGACTATTATTTATTTATTATTATCTGTGGAAACTATTTCATTGTCCTGTTAGTTAAATAAAAAAAACATCTGTATAAACAGTACTTAGACGTTCGTATTCAGTTTTTACTGTTGATATAATATGAATTTGCTTTATATTTGCGCGCATAGAACTAAACTTTTTATACGTACGAGAATATGACGACACGCACACTAAAAAACTAGATTTATGTACCATTTGTCATAATAATAGATTTTATTAAGTATCTATTTCCATTTATTTTCCCTGCGTTCATACATCCGCTATTCATTAAATTCTTAATATAATAACCGAGAATTTGATTCAAATGGCGTTTTGTTAGCTGTGATAAAACTGTAATTTCATTATAATTGTATACTCAAATTCTATAATATTTTATGCTATATACTTTTTACATAACAATTATTATACGCCACAATAAAACATTATTATTGTAGCAAATGGACTTTACAAAAGAAAGCACACAGAAAGTAGAAAAGGATATATGTATATGCGCGCAAGTTACATCTAACTCTTAGCTAATCACAACAGAGCGAGATAAATAATATGACAATTGAGCCTCTGGCAAGTTGCAGTCTTTTTCGGTCTGTCCTACTACTATTTCTTAAAGTAACCAAAAGAAAAAATAAACAAAAAGCTTTGTTTTTTCAAGGTTTCAAGTAGTCTGTTTTTTTATATCTAACAGTCTTCCATATATTTTTGTTTGAATTTACTACGTAATCACGTACTTTAATATTTTTTCTTTCATTGAAGCCTCGGGCTGTTAAATTATTCCATCAGTAGGAATAGTAGTTCTGGGAGTAGAACATGTCGTTCTACTACTAAAGAAGTTGGATGTTTTGTTAGCCAGAGTTCCAGTCATGACTCGGAAATAAAATCTTATAAATATACCATTCTTTATATATAACATTGCAAAAACTGCGGAGGCTCTGATCTGATGTGTGCGTGAATCAGTGTGCGCGTTGAGTGTAGTTATGCATTTCAATGAATAAACAAATTAAGTAATGTTTGTAATGTACGATTTTAATTTTTACACCTTAGAACTGGTTCACATTAGGTCGGACCGACAGTTTTGTCGTTGGCCGGCTGTCGGCTCTTGCTGTTCACACAATGTCTGTTTGACAAGAGCGTGTACGGCAAAACTTTTTCTTAGAAGCCGTTAGAAGGATGGTTGAGAAATGAACAGGTAGCTAGCCCCTTCCCCTGAGAGGCTTTGTATATAGAGTTTTAGTTGTCGTTCGATCTTTGTCAGAGAAGGACGTATTTCGTCATGAGTGCCTTTTTTTCGGTTTAGCTAAATTCTTGGTGGCCTTTCAAGAGTCACCGGGGTCGTTCGTACGCATCACGTTACGAAGCCGTGTATTTGTGTTTGCATCCAAAAGGACCGAAAATATCATACAAAAGTCAAACAAAGACATTTGTTAGTAAGTGGGTGAAACGCTATTCTGAAGTAAAAAGTATTGCGTAGAGCCACGAGTCTGCCGAATCGTGGCTCTACGCAAAAAACAACGAAAAAGGAGGACAGGATGATTTTACGGGCATTCGAGAAGAATTCTCGCCTGTCATTACGTGGTGGGCAAGCGGTTTTGCTTAAAAATATGTCATGTGATACTATAAGAAGACGTTTACTGGCTCATAATGTGAAGTTTCGTAGCACAATAAAGAAACTGCTACTGTCCGAAAACCACGTTAAAAAGAGAGTCACTTGGGCGGAGGAAAATTTGGACCGCGATTGGGACAACGTAATTTAATACGTAATTGGGACAAACGGACGAAGCTTCTTTTTGGGCACGTTCTTCTGTCACTCATACCTGGTACGCACATCAATAAAATCATGCAGCGGACCATCAAACATCCGGTAAAGGTGCACGTTTGGGGCTGTTTTTCAAAACGGATTTGGTACCTTGCACATATTTACAGATAATTTAAACCCTGCTAAAATGGTCAAAATATATCAAAAGGCTTTATTACCATATGCCCAAAAGTGGTTTACAAGGAAAAACATATATTGGCTACTGCGAGAAGACAATGACCCGAAACATCGGAGTCATCTTTGTACTGCGTGGAAACAAGATAATGACGTTGATGTACTAGATTGGCCATCACAGTCACCGGATGCAAATCCCCTAGAAAATGTTTGGGCACTCATGAAGTTGAAGCTTCGTGGAAAGAAGATCTGGACTCTCAAACAATTAGTTCGTCAAATTTGACTTATATGGAGGTCTTTATTTCTGGATTATCCAATTAAATTAGTAGAAAGCATGCCTCGGAGACTCCAGTCAATTATTGATAATGGAGGCGACTAGACAAGTTATTAATTATAAAGCATCATAGTCTACATCATATATGTATAATGTGTGTATTTTTTTTAATTTTTTATCCCAAATCATTTCCGGGTTTTGCCGTACACGCTCTTGTCAAACAGAATGTACGAGGGCGGAGTGATAAGTCTGGTAAAAATCTATTTTGGAATAAAATTATCGCAAATTGCATGAAACCTCCTTGCTCACAACTCTTTTGAAGGACCAAATTAAAATTTTCAGCCAGTACCGCCGGTGGTTAGTTTTTTTTTGACAGTCATTAAATAAAAACAATTAAACGCATTTTCGCAAAGATGGAGAAAAGTGAATTTCGTGTGTTGATTAAACATTATTTTTTGCAAAAAATAACTATTACGGAAACGAAACAAAGACTTGATAAATATTATGGGGACTCTGCTCCGTCGATTAAAATGATTCATAAATGGTTTACGGATTTTTGGTGTGGTCTTACAAGCACAAGTGATGCTGAACGCCCAGGACGCCCAGTTGAGGTCACTACTCCAGAGATGATCGCTAAAATCCATGACATAGTGCTGAACGACCGAAGAGTAAAAGTGAGCGAGATAGTCGAGATAGTAGGCATCTCAGACGAACGTGTGCGCAATATCTTACACCAACATTTAGATATGAAGAAGCTCTCCGCGCGATGGGTGCCGCGTTTACTGACCGTTGATCAAAAACGCATGCGAGTTACCACTTCGGAGGCAGGTTTGGCGTTGTTTCAACGGGATAAAACTGAATTTTTGCGTCGTTTTATAACGGTAGACGAAACATGGATTCACCACCATACACCAGAAACCAAGCAACAATCGAAACAGTGGATTGCTACGGGCGAACCAGCTCCGAAGAAGGCCAAAGCAGTTTTATCGGCCAATAAAGTGATGGCTACAGTATTTTGGGATGCACGTGGGGTAATCCATATTGACTACCTAGAGAAGGGTAAAACGATTAATGGCGAATATTATGCCAATTTATTGGACCAATTTAACAAAATTTTACCTGACAAACGACCGCTTTGGCTAAGAAGAAAATCCTCTTCCACCAAGACAACGCACGAGTGCACACCTGCGCGATTGCCATGGCCAAAATCCATGAGTTGCTATCTCACCCACCATATTCGCCAGATTTAGCCCCTTGCGACTATTTTCTGTTTCCGAATTTAAAAAAAATGGCGCGCTGGGAAAAGATTTAGCTCCAACTAGGAGATCATGTACAATCCAATGCCTATTTCGAAGGATTGGCTAAGTCGTATTTTATGGAAGGGGTCAAAAAGCTAGAGAAACGCTGGATGAAGTGCATTGAGTTATAAGGAAACTACGTTGAAAATAAATTATAATTTTTAAATAAAGTTGACTCCTTGTTTCATTTTTACCAGACCGGAGTGGTCGTATATTGTGCCTACACTTTTAATCGTTGGCCGGCTTGTCAAGGCAGTTGTGAGTTGGTTTCCGCGCACAATGGACAACGTTCTGGTTGTTATGTGGGATTTAAATAGATGAATTAATAAAATAAATTAATAAATTTAAATAGGCGCGCGGGTGGCATGGCAGTTATGCGCGGGTGGGTGGGGTGCATGTAGGGCCGACAAGTGTGAACAGCGCAATACAAAATTCTATGCTAACAATATCCAACCCGACAGTTAATCGTGGCAGAATGTCCGGTAAATGTGTCGTCGCCGATAGTTTTATCGGATCTTACTAATGTGAATAGTGCTATTTAAATACGCCAATATACATCCGACACATTTATCGTCTTAATGTGAACCAGCTCTTACTCCTTCAGATGAGGGAAAATCGTGTGCAATGATATGCAATTGGTGCAATTGGTTCTGTGACCATGATATATTATGGGCATCGCACACAGCACTGATATTCTGCCAGCATTTATATACTCACGGATAGTTGAAGAAGGCCACGTTTTTCCGAAATAAAAGACATGTAAGATATCGAAAAAATGTAAGAAATGGATAAAATGTAGAAAATGAGATTGCAATCATTGGAATAAATAATACAAAAAACCTTTCTACCTAAAATACATCTATGGCTCTCTTTGTGAACCTTTTACGTGCACTCAGAATAAGTATGGGATTTCCTCTTGGTAACATATGCGTTACTTCCTAACAACTTTAAAACCCATTTAATCATTTACTTTGTCTGCTTGTAATTGAGATTATAAAATTATCTTGTGACAATCCGTCTATGAATTACACATAATGCCAAATTTTGTTCAGATTCGTTGATTTGCCGCAGAGTAAATAAACAACAAATCTATAAATCAGTAGTAAGGCGTCGAGCACAACTACGAGTATACAAACACCAAAGGAATAGGGCATCGCGCGGTTCAAAGTATGTATAGTACGCCTGTGAGCTCCGTGGGCATGAGGTGAAGCGCGGGAACGCTTCCCCTCTCAACCGTCGCACTCCTTGCGATCGCCTGACGCCTTAGTTCTAGTGGTGTCCTTCGACACGGCACGTTTCACGATAACACGAAATACCGATAAGTTATTTTAACTATTTATTAGTAGTGTTTTGTTTGTATAGGTTGATTTTTTTTCTATTTAAAAGGATAACAACAATGAATCCATCAATATCAGACATTTCAGTCTAAAAACACGAAAGGAATAGGGCGTGGTGCCGTTCAAAATATGTATTATATTAGTTTTATATTTGATGATTAATAATACTAAAATAATTAGTACTTTTTAGTTTTTCTTATACCTCATTAAATAATATAATTACAGTATCATGAACATGATTTATCGACATCGGTAGTCGTTAATTACTAATTAGGTTACAACACTGGCTGCATTCCTTCATTTGACACGGAGCTCGCGCGCCTACTGTATGTGATGGACGACGCGTCCGCATGATCTGGAACCACACTGGTCTATATCGTGCTCTCGTGCAACTCGATATTATTTTCTTATATGAACGTGTGGCAGACACATTTTGTGGTCAAATCGACCACACACTGCGTTTCAAATGTAGCTCATGTATAAGGGCTCTTAATTTACTTCTAATTGGTAATGTTTTGGTACAGTAAATCCATTTATCTATTAGTGTTTATGAGTAAGACGACAAATGTTAGAATTTAGATGGAAATAAAAAGACGTCAATAAAATTTTGAAAATAAAATATATTGAAGTAACAAATACCACAATCTTACAAAAACATTCAAACGCAGTAAAACAATGTTTTTCTACACTATTTGAGATTTTTTCTACACTATTTGAGATTTTTTCTACACTATTTGAGATTTATCTACACCATTTGAATTTCTCTACACTATTTGAGATTTTTTCTACACCATTTGAGATTTTTTCTACACTGAGATTTTAGCGACACAACCTCTCTTAAAAAATATTGTTAACAATTTTCAACAACCTTAATATTACAACATAATGAAAGAAACAAACTTTTTAAAAACATGCAAATAATTTAGTGGGAGATATTGATTACATACTCATTCATCTGTGATGGAACGAGACACGAAATTTTAAAAAAATAATGTTATTTTTAGCAACTTTAACTGTGCGGTCTTGTCGGTGAGATGATTCCTACATTCGAAACATAGTCAAACGCGAAGCGAAATCAATGTTGTAAAAATAAGTGCTGAACGTCGAGCGTTCCGTCAACGCTAATTAGAGCATTCAAGTACTCAACGCTTGCAGGTTTTGAGTTCTACAGCATTAAAAGACTCGTGTTTATAACGCTCGAGCTCTAAAGGCTTATTAGCGTCGATGCAGTTCTCAAATATCATCCCTCAGCGCTCATTTCAACACTGAGCGACGTCGCCTGCAGTGTATGACACGCGTTGTCAAATGTTCACTGAGATTCTATGTATTTGTGTACCGATACGCAGCCACAAGCGAACCGTGACAAATGCCGCCTTTGTTATGAAGATAAACTACTGTTATGACTTTACTGTGATTCGGTGTTTTATAAGTTTTTATTTATTTTGTACAGACTTTATACACTTTATACAGACAGACCTTAGTTTAGGAACAATATGCTAGAAAAATAAAAACGTATATTCTAAATACATTATATTTAACCCGCGGTCAACAACCATGTTATTAAGCCTTTTTTAATATTGTTTATTATTTCAAAATAAACTTTGATTGTACCTATTTTATTGCCATATTATTCGTAGCATTTTCGAATCTTTAAAAATCACCATCTAAAATGTTGGAATGTTTTACTTTTTCAAAAGAGTCGCTCAACAAATTACACTTATAAATAAAATATCTAAAAAGACATTTATTAAACAAAAATATGGGAACATATTTGAAGCTCATTGCGCATACTTATTATTTAATAAAATGTTACTATTAAATTCATATGCATTGTGTATCGTGCGATCAGATCGCTCGACATATAGCATCCGTGTGGCTTAACGTAGCTGACTAGAGCGCTCACAAAGTAACGCTGCGATTTTAGAAACTATTTGTAAAAAATATATGAACTGGATATCACACGACAAAAATACAGAAAAAAAAACTCATTTTAAGTAGGTAGTACTAACTTATTGCCGGCGGCTTCCTCCGCGATCTTTCATTCATTTATAGGTACTGCTCGTAAGGATTTGATAAATAGCGATATTATTAATAACGACACCAGCGCTATATTTAGATACAGAGTTATCCTGCGAGCACTCTGCAAGGTAGACTTCAAATACATGGATATTTTTTAAAGTTATCAATAGCATAAAAGATAGTTCATAGTTGCGACATTGTCACAACGACAAAGTCGCGATCCTTTCTAAGAAATCCATTATTTAACTGCCGAAAATGATGACAGTCGTACCGTGGATATCAGAATTTTATGGCAACCAATTAGCGTATTTGTCTCGACAGCAATGTCATAACCTGTTCAAATTAAGAAAAAAGTGATGTCTTCACTGTCACGTGATTTTCACCTATTAACCAATTACGAGCGTTCGTAGACTAATTTAATCAATTAACGCTGTGTTAAGTCACATTGAACGGATGACGTCACTTTTTTATTAATGTGAATAAGAGTACAGATTTAGTGAGAAAACCTTATTCATTATTGCCAGCGATAAATTTCGAATGCGCCAATAAATTATTTTATTAATGACTGATGTTATTAGTATAACTGTTAGGCCTTTATTAGCGTGGAGAGCGGCGCGGCGAGTGGTGACGTCAGTGAATAGGTTTATATGAAGGTAACACCGCTCGTCGCAAACAAAGGCCTTAATACTAACACCAGTCATTAACAATAATTTATTGATGCATTCGAAAATCATCGTATGTACGAATATTTTCAATAGGTAAGATTGTCTCACTACATGTGTGTGTATGTAGTGAGATAGCTCAGTTTAAGGGAGTTCGCTACGAGGTCGTGGCGGGGTGGATGTGTCCGACTATCAACGCGGGCACGACCGCGCCGGCCGGCAAACGGCGCATGCCGTCCGTCGCGGCCGGCAGCTCCAACAGCACGCTCGCGCCGCACGCGCTCAGCAGACGGCTGCTGCACTGTTGGGGGAATAATAAAATAACTTGCAACAGGGATGCTCAAACTTATACTATCGGTGATCTACAGCAAAAATTTAGGCATTAAAGCTGTAGACTAGGCTAGGCGGGAAAAAAAAACAACTTTTATTAAAGGGTATTTATCGATTTACTGGCGTGTGGTGTCGTATGGCGTTAGAATTGGACTACCCAATCTCTTCGCATGAGTGTTGTTAAAGGGATTTAACAAAGCCGCTACCACAAACCCCGAGAAAAGACACCACCTAAAATAGTACATTGTTACCCTAGGGGTGAAAGTGACTTATTTCAGTCCCGAGATGCGCTCGGGCACCAATAGGTCGAGGGACTAAATAAGTCCTGAACCCCTAGGTAAACACTGTGCTTTTCATTACGAATACAAGGAAAGTAAACACAAGCCATATATGCAAAAAATATTACTTCAACTTCCCAAGAATTTGCATGAATGTCGCTTACCCGCCTTTTTTTTTCTTTTTTACGCGCAACATTTTTCAAGCGCCATAATGCCAGCCAGTCTTTTTGAGTAGTACTTATTGCTAGCTTTATAAAAAGAACTTATCATTATAGATTATTTCTAATTTATGTCAATGATCAATCTAAATTAATTTTGACGCGGTTTAATCGGTGTCTTAAATAACATCACAAACAAAAATTCTACAAAGTTAAGAATTAATATAGTATTAATCGAAGTGTGGCTGTATAGGAAGTTAGATCATGGTTACATAGAAATGTGAAAATAGCTCTTTTTTTCTTAATTTTTCAGTTGTCTGTCAGTTGAAAACGCTCACCCTAGGGTGTATTGGGCTATTTTCACTTCGCTCCACAGGCAACTTCGGACCTACTTTCAGAGTATGAGTAATGAAAAGTGGATTTATTAACCTAGAACCACTTGTTTGATCAGCGTGGTGCTTTAATGTTATTACCTGCATCCCTCATGCACAAAATAATCAGCATGAGGAGGACCGCGTCCAGCAGTGGACACGGAAAGGGTTGATTATGGTTACGGTATTTATTGGACACACGAGTTATACAAATAGTTCCTGACTACTACGAACAGTCACTACGCAATAAGTAAGTTAATAATCATATTTCCAGTGAAGTAGTTAAAAAATATGTGATAAAATAGTGGACATACGTGCTAAGCATTGGAGGTTTGTAAACAGTTGAAAATTTTGGAAATTAAATATTTGTAACGTAAGCGATTTTCAAAGCTAGATACCATAGGGTGAAATAGTGGACTCCCCAAGCGGTAAAAGCTAGGGCGGTGTTTTATGGTCCTTTGTAAACCTGCCAGTGGCAAGGCACAAAAGCGCTAAACACTTGTCATTTTATACCGCGAACCCGTAGGCCGTGGAACGAACTGCCTCAAGAGGTCTTTCCATTACCGGGTACGATATGGGGTTCTTCAAGAAAACTGTGAATAGGACCTTGCAACTGGCACCTGGTGTTGCAGGTGTCCATGGGCGGCGGTAACACTTACCATCACGTGGGACCGCTTGCTCGTCCGCCCACTGTCTATAAAAAAAAACTTACATAGATGTACCTACGGCCGGGAACCTCTATGTAAGTCTCTCAACAACCCTTCGAACTTGCACTGAACTATGTTCGCGTTAAGAATGCAGTGAGTCATCGCTCAAGACAGTAGACGTCAGCTTCTTCGACCAATAGTGAAACAGTTTTTTACGTGGGGAAATCCTCATGGATACCCCTCCGCCCTGTATGAAGCAAAGTGGTTATGCCGGACTCTTACCAGCTAAAACTCCACGGTTTTCCAGCTCGCCGTAACGCCGTAAGCCGTAACGCACAGATTAAGAATAGAAGGCATACACGTACAGACAGTAAGAAAATCTTACCTATCAGAAATATTGATATCTTGTTGAGATATTTAACATCCAACTGACATTTCAAAGGAACGATAAAGTTTCGTATTAATTTATTTTAATAACTGTTAAATAATATCAGTCGTTTATATAATAATTTATTGACGCATTTGTTTTCCGATGGATAAGGTTTTCTCACTACATCTACGCAGACACCGGGTTGCCTAGGAATCGTGTATCAAATTGTGTCGTGTGATATCTCACCTGCTTGCCCATGAATCTGACCCAGGGTAAGTCATTGGTGATTAGTAAGTAGAGCGTGGCCCTTGCATACTCATGCCGAACTCCGCCGGACGGCCCGCGCATGGATGATTATTAGAAGGCAACACATACACTGACACTGAGTTAGTACCTAGAAATGTTTCACGTGATATCTCACCTGGTTGCCAATTAAACTGGCTGATGGTAAGTCATCGGTTGTAGGCAAGTTGAGCATAGCCCTCGCGTACTCGGGTCTCGGGTCGAGTTGCACGCCGGTCGCCAGCCGCGCGCGCAACTTGGCGTACTCCGCTGGGCGGCCCGCGCACACGCGAAGGGCACGAATTACGAATAGGAGGCAACAAACATACGCAGATACCGGGTTACCTGCGAATGGAGAAGTTCACCATTTTTTTTATTTTTACCTAAAGCAAAGTTTGAAAAATTACAAAACTTTTTTTTTTTTTATGGACGAAGGTGGCAGACGAGCATACAGTCCACCTGATGATAAATGGATACTGTAGCCCATAGACATCCGTGATACATGCCAACATTAGTCCAAAATGACAAACGTTGGCACGCCCCCGAATGCGCTGCCTACCTTTGGATATAGGAATGGATTTCGAGAAAGGGTTGGGGAAATGGGGAGGGATAGGATGGGAATGGGCTCTGGCACATCTCACTCACTACCGAAATACGTACGTACATTAGGGAAATAAGATAAAGTGGGAAATGCAGTACATTTCAAGGTAGTCTTCTGTGAGAGAGGGGTAACGTGGCCAGTCGAGTGCGCCCAGCGGCTGTTGGAATGCAACACTCGACCCCTCTCAAAAGTCTCAAACTGCGCTTTCTATTACGTAATCTTTAAAAATTACGAAGCCATTCAGAGTTGGATGTTGACAAATAAGATGCGAGCCGCATGTGAACAATAAATTTACATTCAAACGATATATCATTTATCTCTACAGAGTAGAGGCGGCGGGTCAGATGTAACGCGTTCAGAATTTCGCGATGGCCTTAGATAATGTCCCGTGGTTACTTGGCCCCGGGACAAGGCCTCGTGACGCAACTAGGAGTCCCGGAGCCATCCTCCTATATAGACAGCTGTCAGAATCCGGGCGTCTCGTTATAAATTTTAAAATTTATAACAAGAAGTTGTTTGGCCCGAATTTTTCATCACTGTATAGAGTTCAGAATCTTGAGTGTCAGTGTAAAAAAAGGCCATATACTAATAATTATACTCAAATTTTGAAAATATTCGGCGTTCCTAACAAGAAAATAAAACACGATCAGTACAAATCTTGCTTAGCAGTGTTCTTTTAGTTGTCACTGTGAGATTTCATAAGCTTCTAAGTGCTGTTATTAGGTGTAAATCTTGTGATGGAACGCCGGATTTACATAAGAGAATATAAAAATACAATTATTAAGTTTAAATACTAAGATATAAGTGAACTATCGCCCGTAGGTAATAGGCGAGATACAAGGATTAGTGAACAAATTTTAAATAGTACTAGTGTAGTAAAAATTATGTGATAAGTTATGTGTATGAGTGAATACAAGGATTATATATGGTGAGCTATTGGCACAGATATTACAACTGCTCACACCTCTTGGCCGGTGCACCGAAGTGCCAGCTGGACCCTTTTGACTCCGTCCAACGACGCACTATCTGAATTGTCGACGATCCTACTTTCACTTTAAAATTGGTCAGCATCTGTAGAGGTGTTGCGTCTCTCACCGTTTTCTACCGCCTTTATAATGGACGATAGACTTTACAATGTCTATGGACGACAGTATCCACTTACGATCAGGTGGACTGTATGCTCGTCTGCCGTCTGACTTCTACACAAAAAAAAATGAGGAATGTTCTTAAGAGCTGTTAAATTGGATGCCAACTTCGCGTTTTTTATCATTGCACTTCCTTGACATGAGTCGCTACTTACAGTGCGGTCAAAAGACACATTATACCGCGAAGCCAAAAGTTGCGTAATGAACTGCCAACTGAGGTATTTCCGTTACACTACGACATGGGGCTCTTCAAGAGAAGCTGTGAACAGGATTCTGCAAGGTCGGCAGCGCGCCCGCAAGTCCCCTAGTATTGCAGGTGTCCATGGGCGTCCGCTCGTCTGTCATCTATTGTAAAAAAAGAAAATGGTCCAGCCACCACACACGGTCTTCCGCTCTTCTCCCCCAGCCATTACCGGTGACTTTCTTAAAGTCGTCAGTCCGCGTGTCCACACGGCGTGTGCCACGCCACGCGCTTCACGGCGCGGGGCCTCCGTTCGAGGACTCGTCTCCCCCATCGGTTATCGGTATACGATAATACTTAGTACTATAGATAGTTAAAAAAGACCGATGGCAGCGCCAATTGGAAGGATATAATGTTTGAAATGCACACGTTGCAAATCAATACGTGGCAACAAACTTAAGCATATTCTATTTTGGCTATGAATATATGTACGATGTATCCGTACATGGCCCAATATATGGTTTTGCCAGGAGAGCTAAATTGTATCCTGAAACTCAACACTAACCGGGCAAGGCGAATATGAACTTGGTCTTCCCCTGGTAGAGGCAGGTGGCGAACGTGCTCGGCTTGCCCGGCTTCATGCGCACGCGCCCGAACTGCAGCGTCGCGCCGAAGTCCTAAACAAAGTATCGTAATCATAATATACGCTTTTAATAGATAATACTCAACCATTTATCGGTGGAATAAAACCGATTTCAATCCGAACGGGCGAGGGGTAGTGAGGGAGGAGCGAACACGAGCGCTCGTGCGCTGTTTGTGCTATTGAACCTTAACCGTTCTAGATTCGGTCTCTTGAACCCTTGTAGTTAAAAGCTCATCAAACATTAACAATTTGGATTATAACGCTCACTAGCCTTTAACGCTAGTCAGTGGCTTTTAGGGGTGTGTGAATCGTGTGGCCGCAAACAGGGTGCGAAAGCCCGGGGAGCGCTTTGTATTGGAAGCGCTCTACACAGTCAGAGAAAAGGGGGCGCGAAAAATATTTTGAGGTGAGGTTTTTTTGTTATCAAATGAGTATCAGGAGACACTTTTTCTCGTAAGATAATTGCCTTATGGATGTGTTTTTTTCGCTTTAACACTCTCACTGCCAACAATATACGAGTATAAGACTATTGAAGTTCAGTAGGCCATGGGATCCGCCGGCGACCTCCATTTTTAAAACTATAGCACGCCACGACTCAAAATACAAAACTATTACAGCAGGCCATGGGGTCCGCCGGCGGGACGACCGGAACTATTGTTTTTGGTGCCGGCGTACTAATAAAATATTTTTGGGGGCGGCCGGCGGCCCCCATGGCGTCTTAATATAGTTTCTCGAAAATAAGGCTGGGTTTCTGTAATAAAAATGTTGGGGCCCGCCGGCGGATCCCATGACAGTGAGAGTGTTAAAGAAATTTTTAGGAAAGAAAAAGCTACGAATATCAATTACGATACGGCATGGGGCGCT
Source organism: Sesia apiformis (assembly GCA_914767545.1). Taxonomy (NCBI): domain Eukaryota; kingdom Metazoa; phylum Arthropoda; class Insecta; order Lepidoptera; family Sesiidae; genus Sesia; species Sesia apiformis. The sequence continues at coordinate 8,804,460 of OU611968.1, forward strand.
GAGGCCGGTCGGCCCGATGTTGGAGCGCCGAGGTACGGGCCTCAGGAGTACCGGGGCACAGAAGGCGTCTAGAATTGGATGGCCACTCTTACAAAAAACAGGCGCAGACACAAAGAGGCAATAGAATATCTCGCACTGGGCAAGGAAACCGCAAGGCTGGCCCTGGCCAGAGTCTTAAAAATTCATTAGCACCAGAGCGCCGAGCGCTTATTTTTACAACACTAGTCAGGAATTTTTAAAATACTTTGAATTTAAGAATTCTAAATAAAAGTATGGTATAAATACTATGTATGTATAGTATAAACGACATATACTTACATCAGATGCTAAATGGTGCATTTCAAATCTGCGAATTTCGTTTAATATTGAAAATCTACAGGCCATTTTATAAGTGGACACGTTGACACAATAGGTTGCCACCATAGACTTAGACAAAGCAAGTTCGTGAAATTGTACGGAAACCAAGGGTGTCATGTCAAGAGTAAATTTGATGGGAAACCACTCAGCGATGAAACGAAACATCTTCCTTGACTCTGTTTACCACTTTTGACGAACTTTTACGATTGGTTATAGCGCAATTAGGCATTTTTGTGTCAGCCATTGTAATGATTTTGAAGTAACAATGGACGAATGAAATGACACTTTAGATATTCATGTTTTATTTTGTATTTCTCTCTTTCCTGAGTTCCGATACTTGAAACAAAGAATCATTATTTATTTAAACTTCGTTGCATAAGTATTTTGTAGAAATGGCGGATTTAATGCCACATTGCAAAAATATTGTATTATACATACACATATATTAAAACAAAACGAATATTTCATGAAAGCCAAGTGTCACCTTAAGCAGTACGGGTTTGAGCAAGTCCCTCTCGCCCATGGAGGCGCCGCCGGTGCACACGAGCACGTCGGCCTGCGACAGCGCGGAGGATATGGCGGCTACTAGTTGCGCGGGCTCGTCGCGACATATACCGCAGTCTACACTTGCGTAGCCCTCTTCTCTACAATATTGAAAGATTGTTTACTACTAAAACCCATATTTGACATCGACTATCATACATTGGGCAAACAAAGAGGAGCATCGGTATCCGGATAAAAGAACACATAGCTGACATGAAGAACAGACGCTCGACCAAGTCTGCAGTTTGTGAACATGCTCTGGACAAACCCAACCATTACATTCGATTTGATAATCCACAAATCCTCGCTAGAGAGACCCGATTCATGCCAAGAATGTTACGCGAGGCTATTGAAATCAAGAAACACCCAAATTTCAATAGAAAAGATGGTTGGCAAGTACCACCGGCTTGGGATCCAGTCATTAAATTAATTAAATCCCAAGGCCAACGCAATACTGCAAGACCTCTGGACACCGTGAGTGAATACTGCGTGCATAGGGAATGTTATGATTAAAAAATCCAGACGGTAGTTCAAAAAATTTCAGACGGTAGTCCAAATAATTTCTTAATAACTCAAGTGACAAATAAAATCAATTAGTCATGTCGTGACCACGTCCACTGCAAAGTGTTCGAAACGTCGGGATATAAATAATGTCAAATATACGCGATTTAAACCGTTCAAAGTTGTTTAATTGCTCAGTAAAAATAATTTTATTTACAAATAATATTAGTGAGGAAAATTTAATCCAGTAGTTTGATCATCGAATTCCTAATGACAAAAGTGTGAGATGGTATGGTATTATGTTTTACTTCAATATGGGAATTTATTGGAATGTCTACTCGTATGACGTACGTAATAATAAAACACACTTACTTTAGTAGAACCTTCAGCATTGTCCTATTGGAGTCCCTAATGTGAGCGGGTTTGAGATTCGTCTCTGATGGTTCTTGGAGTTCGTTACCAGTTGACATCAGCGCTACCTACAGAAACAAATGTCGTATAAAACATAGGTGTAGAATATTATTATCGTGCCGGCGCTTATTTAGAAAATGTTTTCAAAGGGTCAGAAACCCTTTCAATGTCTTCTATTTTAGAAAGAAATAAGTATAATAAAAGATATAAGACGAAAAGAAGAACAGAGACGTTTTTCTAAAGTAAATCCCGGATATATTCCTGGTTTATGATATAGGTAAAGTATCAATGCAATGCAAAGCGCGACAATTCACTCTCCATTTACTCACTTTGTTTTCACGTATTTTCCTCCTTTGTGTTTACTTTTGCTCTATTTTTAACACTTACTTGTTTATATTTAAATTTTTATATCACAAAAGTTAACCACGCTGTCATCATATTATTGAGATGTCAATATCATTAGAAATTGTTCTGTTGCCTGTGCTTTGTGATGCAAAATAAATAAATAACATCTACTTAGTATCCAGATTTCTATGTACCTTTGGTGTCAATTTTAGGTTTATGGAGATCAGAAAATACCAAATAGGGTACAGATAATTTACAACTATACATTTTTATAAAGACTATATTTACCTTAGGATTTCCCCTCACGGTGACTTTTTGATATCCAGCACCGGCTAAGAGGCCAATTTGTGCTGCGTCCAGTATTGAGCCTGGATATTTGATTTGATTTTATTATGTTTGATATTGATTTGATATATATTGATATCTGAGTTTATTATGTTTATAGAAATGGGCTAATATGAATTTAAAAAAGTCTTCGAACGAAAGTTGATAATTTTAACAAAAGAAATTCAGACAGTGCATTTTTATTTAACTCTATAATTTAATTTAACCATACACTTGCTGTATAGCCAGTGCGGCTTTAGGGTGGGGCAACCCAGGCAGTTGCCGGGGCGTCAGGGCCAGAGGGACGCCGCCCACTAGCGAATCAATCAGTTGAGAAAGGGTAATGCCACCACAGAACAAGAGAAAATAAAAAAAAATGGAAAATAACCGATCCGAAGTCTATAGCTGATAATAACTACCCATCTCTCATCGCTTTGCAAAGGTCGTTTTTTGATTGTATCTTTCACATAATATGTCAAATTTCTAAGTCAACTGAAAGAGGTCTAGGTTTTTATTTCGACTACTCTAGACACACACTTGGCTGTTTTCATTGATGATTATGATTTTCTTTTGATTGGCTGAGAACACTGATTTTATTCGCATAAGAAATAAAAGACGCTGAAGAAAATCTTGTCCGCGGCGCCCGAACTGCTAAGGCCGACGCTGTGTATAACCCATACATGAGGAAATAAGACATTAATTAGGTCAGCAAGGAATTGCTACAACTTCATAAAAAATGAAATTAAAGGTCACAAACATAAAACAAAAAATAAATACATGGCCGACAAAAACTTTCATTGCGCAACTGTATTATTATTGTACGTATAATATATATATATATATGTAGGGGCAAGTGTTGTACCTGTGGACATATCCCAGATTTCTAAATAAAACATTTTTTTTTGGAAAACCTTTTGTTTATTTGGCTTTAACAAGTATTAGGATAATTTAAGGAATAATAAAACTTTATAAATCGACATGTCTTAAGAACTTAAGTATAGTAATTTTTGTTTTATGGCACATTTTTTAAAAAACACATTTTTGTCCACACGTACATCTGCATGATATACCTATGGACAAGCATAAACGTACCTGTGGACACGTTTGTACCTATGGACATATATATTTTATATAAACATAAAGAAAAAGAAATAACTTAAATAAACTCTAATTAATATGAAAATACAATATTAGTACGTTTTGGCATTAAGAACAGCTTCATATAATTCCATAATAGATGAATTATTACTTTCATCAGACTCATCAGCTAGCACATAACATCTTTGGCAAATAAAGGAAGATTCATCATCAGAATCATAATTTTCCTTGTGAGATTTTGAAATGCAATTAGAATGATAGTATCCTTGACAGAGACTACATTTTAATACTTTACGTTTGTCTTCATATCGTTGGCAGCCCGTACACATCACCAAACTAATATCATCTATGATCCTAATATTTTTGGTTTTGCTTGTGCTGGGAATCTCGTTTTCCGATATCTTGCTTCTGTCAGTTTTCAGCTCAAACTTAAGAATGGGAATTTTCTTTTTACGTTTCCTTTCATCTGCTTCTTGCTTTTTTGTCTGTCTTCTTAGACATTCATCCATGACAGAGTTTTTTTCCGGGGTATCAGTTAATATCCTGGTTTTCCCGGGTTTCCTTCCTCGACGTCCTATATTTTTTCTGGGTGGTGCCTTAGGAAAAGGTCGCACAGCTTCTGGTGTTATGATTAAAGGTGCGGTGAAAGTTTCGGGTTTATTCAGGTCCACTGAATTGAGCGGCATTGGATCAGATTTTGGGGATTGATCTATATTTTGTTCAGGCATTAAATTGTAACTGCGCACAACTGTTGGATTTTCAAGATAAGGAGTTTCTAAAGGTCGGTCTCTTATGTAGGAACATAAGAAATCTTCAACTGAAAATATATCTCTATTGAAAGGGTATATTCCTGTTATTATTATATTTTTTGGTGTAAATGATGATGTATATGCTTCACCTATTATTTCAGATATATCATATAATGAAATAGGTTTTCCAGGGTGATAGAGCATCCATTTGTCAGCTGATTTATTGTATTGTGTTTTGAAAACACCAAAAACAGTTTTATCTAGTGGTTGAAGGTGATCTGACATATGTGGTGGTAATGTCAGTAGAACAATTCCATTATCTCTGGCTTTATTAATTATTTGAAGAGAAATATGAGTTTCATGATTGTCCATTACAAGTAATACTGGTTTTTCTTTTGAAGGTTTAACATAATCGATGAAATGATCTAAAAACTGTCTGAAAATAGGTTCTGTGGACCAACCTGATGAGTTTGCTGTACCTTTTGCACCTGGCGGAGCTCTTTTTAACATATGATCTTTAAAATGAACCCTAGGGAACACAATCAAAGGAGGGACCGAATTACCAGTAGCATTTACACAAGCTATTATTGTGTGATTTACTCCTCTTTCTCCAGATGTTATTTTGCCCAATTTTCTGATTGATTTTGGTGCAATAACTTTTCCAGGCTTATGTACGGATGAAACACCTGTTTCATCAAGATTATAAATAGATTCAGGTGTGAAAATATACCTTGTGATAACTTTTTCAAGATTATCGAAGAAACTTGTGACATTCGTTTTGTTAAAACTAGTAGCTCTAGCTAAACTAGTTGCTTCAGACTTACGTAATGATAATTGAGGAAACCTTTGTCGAAAACCTTTTAACCATCCTTCACCAGCTAATTGAGAATCACGCCATATCTGAGAGATTTTTTTTTCATTTATTACAGCATATTCATACGCAAGCTGTCTGACTTGAGCACTGCTTAATCCCGACTGTAAATATGCAGCTTTCTTTAAATATTCGAAAATAATAAACTCTTCTTCTGCAGAAAATACTTTTTTAACATCATTTCTTAAAAGAGAAACAGTCGTTTGAGTGAGATCGTTGTTTTCGTTCAACTTTAAATATTTAAATACAGTAGATTTTGGAATATGAAACATTTTTGCAGCTTCTCGTATTTTACACCCTCTCTTAACTTCGTTAATAGCATTTGTAAGAGCTTCTGGGCATATTTTAGTCCTTGTCTTTCCTTCTTTGCTTCGGGGCACTGTACAAACAAACAAAAAGGCGATACATTAAACTGTCCACAGATACTTGCAGTTTGTTGTACCTGTGGACAGTCCATAGGTACAAACACGGACTAGTCCACAGGTACAATAATTCACAACATAACCTGAAATAGGTGTGTCTGCTACAAATGTTATCTAAAACTATCAAAAACATGATTAAATATTTTTCTTATAATTTATTTCTTTAATCAAACTCTTAATAAGCAAATAATTACTGTCATTCATGCATAAAATGCTCTAGAAATGGGTAAAAAAACTTACTTTTCACAACGAAATACTTTACTCGCCGCCAGAGATCACATTATGTGACAATAGAAAAATGACAGTTAGTCAGTGTTGCAATACACTAAAATAGCTTTACGGTTGCGTTCCGTTTTTATTTTTTCTCTTTTTAGTTTACGAGTTATACGACATGTCCATAGGTAAAACCGTCCACAGGTACAGCACTTGCCCCTATGTGTTTAGAAAAATATTTTAATGACCTTTTGCCCAACTACAACTACTCAATAAAAGTAATGTTACCTTTTTCAACAAGTGCCGAGCCCTTCGGTATGTCGAAACCAACAGGTCTTACATCCTGTTCCGGCTGCGGCGCTACTAATATTTCTACCTCCAGCTCTGTTTGACCGTCCTCTGTGGCAGACACTAGTTTTGTATCCTCTACCTGTTTATGCAGTTAATTTTTAATAAATAAGGGACAATTTTTTTTTTGTTTTATGTTACATCTCTAAATAGACACCATAGTCATAGATAAACAACGCAAATTTATGAATTTGTATGAAAACCAAGCGTGTCACGTCACTAGTAAATTTTAGTGATGGGAAATCACTCACCATTGAAATATCTCCATTGACTTGATTCACTACTTTTAACTAATTTATACAATTGATTATAGTGCAATTGGGCTTGTAACAACGATTTGCTAGTGACACGGTTCGGACCAGATTGAACGAGTGACGCGAGAAGTAGGAGCTTAGCGCCAATTTTGGGACGTTTGCGGATCTATCTCCCTATATCTGAGGTAATCAGTGTTAATATTAATCAAAAAGGTACCTGTACGACACAATCGGCTCCGGAAGACAATGGCGCGCCAGTGTTGACACGCGCACACTCCCCGGGCACCAGTGGCGCTGTTGGAGCGTCGCCAGCCGTCACCGCCGCGCGCACGCGACGCACACCTACGCCATCCGCGCTAATGCACGCGTAGCCTTCACAACAAACAGAGGTTTTTAATGTGCTATGTGGAAGTACTGAAGTACAGTGGTAATTCTGTACAAGACCTATGAACACATAAAACTGTTCTAGTGACAAATAAAATTATTTTAGGGAATAAATCAGAAGTTACAGATGTGTAACGGTTTGTTGTTGTATTTAAAACATTCGTAGTGCGCATTACTCAGTACAGGGTAAGGACTGGGCGCCGGCAGCGGTACGACGCGAGTGTATTGAAACTCGTTTGGGTGCAAGACGCGATTCAGTGACATTATTATACAATTTTATTGCAGGTCTAGGGGCCCCTTTTTTGTATTGCTATCAGCCTATAATATAACAGCCCACTGTATGGCAAAGGGCACCTTTAGGCGCAGAATGTCCAAATCGCAAAATATCAAACTGTCGCAAAACGTCCAAATCGCGGAACATCCAAATGACGAAATGTTGAAGTCTCAGAATGTACAACTCTCATAATGTCCAAAGTGCGCAGAATACAAACCATAATTTAAACGTTTTGTCATATCATAATATTTTTGAAAGTAGGGTAATATTTCATTTGAATAGAGCATCGTCTCCAGTGCCGAATTAAGCCAGCGCGGGGCCCGTAGCAAATTCTATCAAGAGCCCCTTGGTTTGCTTTAGGTTCTTACGTTCTTTCTTAATTTTTTTTACGCTCAGGCGTGGGTGCGCGGGGCCTCCCAATGCATCTGCTACTCTTGCTACGTGGCTAATCCGGCACTGATCATTTCTCAATCTGGGGGGTCGCGATCACATTTACAGGGGGTCGCAGTTGGTCAGGAGATATTCAACACTTATGTACATAAAGCTTTATTAATTAATTAATGAGTTAGTTATAGACAAATATTAAACAGTATTAAGCATAATTAGAACCTAATTATTAGTAAGGGGTCGTTATTTACTTTATTTTTTATTATCGGAACACTGAAAATAGAGGTTTGAGGCATGGTGAATCATTCTTTTAACAAAATTTAAAAAAACATCTAATTCGTTGTAAGAATTTTCTGATTTTTATTTTATTGTAATCAAAAATACAAATTGTTTGTTAGTGATCTTATAAATTCATTTTCATTTTGATTACATTATTTTGTTTTCGAATTATGGTGGTAGTACCTACTTGTCTGGTTCATAAGTGTTGTTCAAAAAGTTTTGTCTAAACTGTTTTATTTTTAATTTGAACTAGAAAATTAAAATGTCTATGTTCTGTATTTATTTATTTATTTTTTTTTACAGAGAAGAGGGCGGACGAGGAAGCGGTCTCACGTGATGGTAAGTGTCACCGCCGCCCATGGACACCTGCAACACCAGGGGGTATGCGGGCGCGCCGCCGACCTTGCAAAATCCTATTCACAGCTCTCTTGAAGAACCGCATGTCGTAGTTTAATGGGAAGACCTCTTGAGGTAGTTCGTTCCACAGCCTACGGGTTCGCGATATAAAATAATTTTTGAACCGAACAGTACGCGACACCTCCGTATCTAGGAAATGCGGATGGACCGCACTTCCTATTAGTTCCACTTATTTAGTTATTTTATTTAGCATTTTTATCGAGTGTATTCTGTGGACCCATGGGTAAGGTTTTAACTAGAAGTTGGCACATGATAAAACATTTTAATTATAGTTTGTATTCAGAGCACTTTGGACATATATATGGGAGTTGGACCTCTTGAAATTTGGACGTTTCAAGATTTAGACGTTTTGCGACCATTTACATTTTGCGATTAGGACATTCTGTGCCTAATGGGAGCAAGCTCTCCCCTTGCAATCACAAAGGGGTTTCGGAGTTGTGTTTTTTTATAACTCATCATGCAGACACAATGGCGATTAATGGATATATTTTTTTATTTTGTTCATTCAGGTATCCTCATACTTAACTAAAAACAAGGTGGTACATGTCGGGATTCGAACTCACAAATAAATGTATGTCGTGAATAGTTACTACACTACAACTAGGTACATATGTTATAGCGGTCCTTGTTGCTATTTGGATAATATTGCAATTTCAAATTGTGCAACTGTAGTAGTTACATCACATGTGTAAAATATAATACGCTCGACCTGCCTATGTTGTTAACAAGCATATCATTTCATGGATGAATAAAAATAATTAGGTGTTATGACAATAGCACAGCTACTGGAACACCTTGCGCTAGTTCAAATATTTGTACTCCATATACTATGTATCTAGCTAGTTACATAACAATGTAATTTTACTGAACAATGGCTTGTTACAGAAAACTTATATTAAATAATGTGAATATTTCAATCAATAAAATATTCTTTCCACTACATAAAAAATAATTTCATTAATTCAGTGATTTTAAATTATGTCATAGGTATACTTTTTCAAATAATATGTATTTAAAAAAATATTAGGTGAAAATATAAATTAGTCATATATAGTCAATTTGACAGTTTTGTGTCCCATTTTAAGATTATAATATTTTATTTTTATAATGAAACCCTAAAAATAATGAAAGAAAATTACATACCATCTTTAACTGATGCTGGAAATGGTGGCATAGGCTCCTTGGCATAACAGGCTTCTGCCACTACTCTGCCCAAACACTCCTCTATTGGCACTATTTCCAAAACCTGTGCCCATTGCTTCATCACACTGTCAACGATTTTAAATGCCTCTGACATTTCTACCATTGGATATGGTGACTCGCGAGGTCTTAGTGCTACTTTCGACATATCCACATTGCTTCCTTTATTATGATGTGTGCATATGTGCCCAAATTGCAATGAATCGTGAACAGACCTAATTTCATTCAAATCATTATTTATCAAAGAAAGAGCATGAGGTAAAACAGATTTTACAACTTCCATACATTCTGTTACAGCCTTCTTACTACCAGGAAAGTTTATTATTAGAGTTTTGTCTCTAATGCCAGCAATTGACCGAGAAAGCATAGCCATTGGCGTCTTCTTTAAACTTTCCAAAGTTAAAGCTACAGACATTGCCGGAACATCTCTATGAATAACTGCTTTTGTTGCATCAGGGGTTACATCTCTATAACTCAACCCAGTACCTCCTGTTGTCAGAACAAGATCTGCATTTGCTTGGTCACAGAAGTATTTAAGTTCCCGTTCAATAATTTCCTTTTCGTCTGGAATGATGATTGTGTGCAAGTTTGCTTGTGGGAATAGTTCTTGAACAAATTCAACCAAAGCTGGACCTGAACTGTCCTTAGAGTTGTCTTTGAAACAAGTATCACTGACTGTTACTACTGCCACAGCTTTAACCATTTTCTTGAGCCTAGAATATGAGATAATTATATATATATATATATTATACTTAAAATATACTCTAATGGCTTATAGAGCTTAAAATTTTTCATGTTTTATACCTATCTACCCTCATATTTAAAATAAACATTATGTCACACTATGTGAATTTTGTTTTTTATTTAATAATAATAATAATAAATATTTATTAAATCAATTATTAATAGTTTCATTCAGTAGAAAGTTAAAAGGAAAATTATTGTGCTTGAAGTTACTTTACAAATACCCTCAAAAATGTTTTTTGAACACGAACTTTCCAGTCTGTCATAAATTAGTCGAAAAGGTCAGGTATTTATAATCTGTTTATTTTCTTTTCATATGTGATTATACTATAATTACTTCAAAGATAACAAAGAATAATATTATTTAAAATTTCACTTACTAATAATACCTCTAAATAATCAACAAAGATAAATTTTAATCGCCAATAGTACCAATTCAATAAATGCTACAACTGAGGATAAAAGTATACTAGAATAAAAATTACATAATATAATAATAACAATAGATAACGTTTGATAAGAAAGTAGCGGCGAACTAAGATTTCACACAACCTTCAGAAGGTCCAAACAAAATCACAATGACAGACGGAACCCAAAAGCAATTTTGACGAATCTAAATATCATATAATAATGACAGAACATCAATGGCGGCAACATAACGAGAAATATTTCTCTAAAGTCATTTACACACATTAATTTCAGAGAATGTCTATAGGTATAAAATCTGGCAAATAAAAATTAAAAAGAGCGGCAAATTTTTTAATAAAAAAATAGATAGGATAGTGTAATTCTGATACCTGAATTCATTACTAAAATTTGCTTAGCATTTAATGTTACAAACGGATGCAAAATTGATTAAAATAAAACCAGATTATTTTTTACAATTGCATCCCTAAAGAATGCCATGCCAAAACAAGCAAATAATTGCTTATTTATTTACCTGTTATTGTTCTATAGCAAAGATGGCTTTTCAATACACTGATGTGCAATATTACGAAATGGTGAGTATGTTAGCGCGGTGTGTGTGACGATAACGTCAACTTAGCTGTACGACAATTTCGTGATTTTGGAGTGCCAGTGCAGTGTCAAATAGGACAATGTCAGCTGCTTTCCAACGTCTGCGAGAGTACGGGTCATTTCGACCTCCAAAAGCAAATATTGGATTTATGTACTAAAAATCCGGATGCTAGTACACGTAAAGTTGCAACAAGATTTAATTGCAGTCATAACTTCCTATGGAGAGTGCTAAAAGAAAATGGGCAACAACGAAATCATCACAAGCGGTGCCAAGAACTAACATCGCCCGATTTCGTTCCTTGTATCTCATTTTGTACATGGTTACAAGATTGGGATTGCAACATACTGTGGACAGATGAGTGTACATTCAACTGTATGGGTTTGTACAATCAACACAATCAGTACCAGTGGCCTCTTGTTAATTCCAATAAGTCAGACGCAGACTCCTTTCAACATAGTTTTTCACTAAATGTATGGGCAGGAATCATTGGGTCACATGTACCTGGTCCTGTATTTCTCCCACAATTGACTGGCGATGTGTACTTACAGTTTTTAACTTAAACATTGCCAGAACTGTTGGAAGACATTCCTCTGGATATGTTGACAGGTGGGTGGGTACTTTCAACACGATGGAGCTGTTGCATACTTCCAGTGGATTGTTCGTAGGTATCTGGATGATAAGTGTGGAGGCCGATGGATTGTGCGTGGAGGGCCTATACAGTGGCCTGCAATGTCACCAGATTTAACACCGTTAGACTTTTTTTTGTGGAGTCGTATAAGAACTCTAGTGTATGACATGAAAGCACCATCTGTGACTGACCTAAAAAGAAAACTTGAACTTGCTTTTGAGAAAGTGAAAATATGTGTTGAAAAAACTTAAGTGACATTAAAAAATGTGCAAGACTTTGCATACAGCGAAGTGGTAGACAAGTTACATAAAGACCTCTCACAATCACCTAGTTGACAAGAACTGTTGTTAATTATTTCTGTTATTAAATGTTTGGTAAATTTTACCCCTATGTATTTTTAACCTCCTGTTCCTGTCTCTAACTAGTCTCTTAATTAGTTTTGTGCTTCTTCCTATTTCACTCTTCTTAAACACAGTCAGCCACTTGACTTCAATCATTAGTTAAGCTCATCTGTACTATTTGAGTCAATAAGTATATCAACTATTATGATCTGCATAAATGTTATAGATTAATAGAACTATTTAAATTTAAGAAAACAAGAGACCAGATGCAATGCAAATGTTAGTACAGTAATACCCCAAAGTTTTGCAATAGGTGGGACTGACAAAGCCGCTTAAGTCGAGGTACATTTCTGCATAGAAATGCATAAATATGTTGTTTAATAATAATTGGTACCAAGAGATAACAAAAATACTAGTGCATATAGAAAAACGTGTATTAAACATTATTGTTGGTTTTACACATTAGAAATAATATGAAAACAGATTAGTTAGTTTTAATCTCCAGTACAATTTTTTCTTGATTATCACACCATAATTTCAGCATTGTTTCCATCTCAGCAATAATACCATAATGTTTACGAATTATGCTACGAATTTTTCACAGCTCGGAGATTTTTTTTCTTTATTTTTGATAATTGTTCTTACTGACGATTCCGCTACCTCAAACATTTTTGTTAATTCACAAATATTCTTTTTCTTCAAAACTTGATAATGTTAAGTTTATATTGAAAGAATCGTAAAAATCATAAAAAGAAAACGCGCTGAACACGTCTGTCCGTGTGAACAAGGCACGTGCGGGCGGTAGGGGAAGATAAGAAACCGCGTAACTCCGAATTGGCACAAGTCGGGGTAGTGTTAAGTCGAGGTATTACTGTAATAGTAAATTATAATAATAGAATAAGTGTTATTAATTTTTGTTTATTTTAACTCTTTTTTTAAAATAAATTGATGTCATAGAGACAAAAATGTAAAGTTGTTGATTATGGTGTTGGAAATATTCCATGGCGTAAAATGAGAACTATTGTGATTTTATCTAAGTTACTAAAATATGTAAGTGTAGTAATAGAAAAAGGTGGTGATTGCAATAAATAACAATTATCTGGTTAAATCAATAGTTTCCTAATAATTAGTATCAATAGAATTGAATCGAGACTTTTAGATCTACACTACTACTACCATCGATCAACCAAAAATGTTCCAAATAAAATATAATGTGACCTCAATTATATTTAGGACTTGAATTATTTAGACGTTAAATTAATTTTTTTTGCCAGCGCCCTACATTATAGGAAAACAATGAGGAAAATTTGGATTAACCCACAAAAAATAAAACAATTTTTAAATAGAAATGAAATTATATTTAATAGTTTTGCATTTATATCTTCTCTAAACAAAGGCAATTGGGAAATCATATATAATTAGCACAATTATAATAGAACCTCACAAAGGCCCTTGAACAGTCTACAATCATACCATTAGTGTATTATGACTTGATACATGATTCTAAATGTTCTTATTCTTATAAAGCTTGTATTTAAACAAGCAGCAAAAAAAATACTAAATGAGTAGCAAATTGCGAACAACACAAACTATTGTTCTTCTAATAATAACTAAAAACTATTTAATATAACTATATAATATAACTAAAAACTATAATTCTAATAAATTATTTTTCTTCTGACAATGGGGGCATTTAACACGAAAATGTTAAACTTTTTCAATTTTATACTTATCACGTTTTCAATTTACTTTGTAATACCTACTACAAACTATACTAAGACACTCACCTGCAGTCGACTTGATATAAATTCGAAATAAAGTGCATAACAAATGTCATTAGACAATGTCAAATAACACATTTTCGAACACAAAATAAAGTTTGTAGTCTGGCAAATGAATGTTCGACTGGAAAATCACAGTAAACTCAAAAAAATTGATAAGTTATCATATCACTTATTAATAAAAATAGTTGGAACAATAATTTTACTTGAATTCAATAATAAAATTGGCCTAGTATTGAATTCAAGTATCAACATTATTTTTCCAACTATTTTTTGTCGTGCTTTTCCAGTCTGAACTTTCATTTTCCAGACTAAACGTGTGATCCCTCTGGCCAATGCTACATGAATAACGAAAATAATGTGCCCTTTTAATTTATAAAATCAGTTTTACTATATTTAATTTAGAAATAGTTTCTATATTTATCCAACACTTGTTTGACTACATGTTTTTCTAACGTTAACTTGTTACAATAGTCTATAAGTCGTTGCAACGGTGTGTATCGTTGCAAAGCGCGCGAATTTCCCACCAGAAGCAGTTTGTGTTTCGCTCGAGTCACGCTTACGGCTAGACGACGTTGGTCATTTAGTACTTCGCCTTCCTGGAGGTGAAAGGATAAAGTTCTCTTGAAAAATAATTATTACACTATTCTTGTATTCTGTATTTTTTTTATGGAAAGGGCCAGCAGACGAGCTTACAGTCCATCTGATGGTAAGTGAATACTGTTGCTCATGGACATCAGCAATGCATGCCAACAGCAATCCAGAATGACAAATGTTGGTATGCCTACCTTTGGAGATTTAGGAATGGATTTGGAGTACGGTGTGCGAAAATGAGGAGGGAGGGGATAGTTTGAGAAACTGTTCAAACTGTTACGATTCTCTCAAACACGTACATACAGGTACATTGGGGGATTGGCATGGCGTCAGAAATGCAGTTAAATTTACCTATTGTCAAATCAATGTCATTTGGTGGCAAAAAAAAATCAAAAACGTATTATTAAATAACAGTGTTGTCAATATAAAGAAATGTTAAAAATATAGAAAGAAGTGAAAAGCTTTTATTTATCTATTTAAACAGGTCTCTTCTCAACGCGTATGTTTACCTTATTTATTTCATTCAACGTTTCGGTTGGGATGCACCAACCATGTTCACAAGCTAATCGAAGAGGCTAGTTCACATCCGAGGATTGTCAGCGGTGAGACCAGTTTAAACAGATAAATATATGTGAGAAACGCGAAAATTTCAAATGTTAACAACGTTTATATATTAGGTCAGGGAGAAAGTTTCTTCGTATTTTCTATAGAAATTCAAGACATTTTTTTTAAAAGTTTAATTACATTTATAATAAATAAGGGCCGTTTTGATCGATAACTTGTCGTCATCTCGTAGATAGTGTCATGATCCAATTGCTGTAGAAATTCTGGGATTTTTTACCGAAAAATTGCGACAAGTAGTTTTGACAGTGCTCTCTTGATGTCAACCTTACGCTACTTAAGAGTTCTGAAGTGACCGAAACGGGTGGGAATCGGAGGGGGCAAGGTCAGGCCTATACGGTGGATGCATCAACACTTTCCAGCCAAGCCTCTCAATTTTTGCTGAGGGGCTAAAGATGTGTGTGACCTGGCGTTATCATGGTTCACCACCACACCTTTCTGTTTATCAGCTCAGTGCGTTTTATCTCAATTGCTTGCATTAATCTCATCAATTGCTGGCAGTAGAGGCTGACCTCTACTGACCTCTATTGATTCTGAAATCAATAGTTTCCCCTGGCGGCAAAAGCTTATAATGAACGATACCTTTCCAATCCCACCATACATACAACATCACCTTGTTTCGCGTAAGCCGGGGTTGCCACTGTTTGTGGAGCCTGTCCGTGGTTTGACCAATCTTTTTCGCACGTTCTTGTCGTAACTGATCCACTTCTTGTCACCCGCAATCAACCGTTTCAAAAATGGTTAGGTTTCGTTTCGTTTTAGCAGAGAATTGCAAATGGAAACACGGTTTATGAGGTTTCTTTCCGTAAGATCACGTGGCACCAAAATATCTAGTTTTTTCTGCTACCCAGACTATTTCAAAACTTAAAACTGTTTTGTGATCAATACCCAGTTCCTTAACAATGTCATAAATCCCGATGTGTCGATCTTGCCCTACTTTTTTACAGATTGTATTGATTTTATCTGTAACCGAGAGGTCAGAGCGAGCTGCATCTTTCACGTTAAAATTTCCAGACTGAAAACGCTTGAACCAACTTTGTGCTACCGACAACCGCATTAGATCCATATACGGCACACTTTTTTTGCAGCTTGTGTCGCATTTTTGCCTTTTTGGTAATAAAATTTCAAAATTTAGCGATTTTTTTCGTTACTTTCACTCATTTTCAGACTGGAAAACAATGAAAAAAATGGCGATTTTTTTTTAGAATGTCAACTTTTAATGGTATTAAAACCAGCCAGGTACAAATAGTGCAACCAAAGAGACTTGATTACAACTTCATACGTACAAAATACGAAAAGACTCTCCCCGACGCATTATAAACCGAAATTATATTAATGTTTAGTATTTCGCGGTAAATGTATTGCGTAATTGATTTTAAGTAAATAAGTAAAACAAAGGCCTTTAAAAACCCTGCCGACCAACGAACGAGGCTCTGACGACCCGCCACCACGCACTGGACCAGCGCGGCGGGTTACGGTCCACCCCCCCCCCCCCCCCCCCCCCCCCTATGGCAGTTTATAGGTCTAAATGGCGGACAATGGGGGAGGCCTATGTCCAGCAGTGGACGTCCAAGGGCTGAGAAGAAGAAGAAGAAGAAGAAGAATCTATAACAATAGCATTATATATAGTTTTGCCACAACAATTTATTCATCTATGTATTTTGGTTTACCTTTGCTTTCTTATCGTCCACTCCATCATCCTGCTTCGTACACGAGTACACGATCACAGACTTGTCTCTACCTTGAAACTGGTCGACGGTGCTGACCTCTACATTTAACAGGCGACGTAATAGAGACACTTGGTCTCTGTAAGGTGCTATTATGCCTATGTCTGATGACTGAACACCGCCCTAGATTGAAAACAAAATGTTAGGGACAACGGCAAAATATTGAAGATTTATTTGAAATATTTCAACTTCAGTATGACAAACGTCACTACATTTGGAAGAATGAGAGACTGCAAATATCATCTGTTTGACATAAACTTTCTCTATAAAATGTATACCTGCACAGCAAGTGCGGTACATACATACAAGTCCGACTTACACAACAAATCTCAACCCCATGCATGCTATTGATATCAATATAAACCAAACTAATAGTCCTATATTCGTAATAATTATAAATAAGACTAATTATTTATTGGAATATTGTCGCGGATATTGTGGAATATTGGAATTTAGAATATGTCGGAATGTCGGAATTTAGAATATTTTGCAAATTGTACATTTTCTCATTTTGGATATTATTCTATTTCTTTTACAGTGATGGCTATGTATGATACTTACCGCCTTTAAAGCTTCCACCAGCGCCATAACAACGCTCGCCTCGTCGGCATTAGCACGAGTTTTATTGCTATCAGCATTATTTCCCATGAATTTCGTGTCTATGAATACGGCCGCATATTGTGGATCGGAACTGCAAGCTTTTAACAGCCATGGCGATTCTACTGAGTATAGGCTGGATATTTTCTGTAAAAAATATCTTTGGTGAAGAAAGAAAATTTTATAGATGTAACATAATTACGTTTAATATTTTCTTAGGTTTTCGCGATTACTATACATAGCAATTAAACAACTTTGAACGGTTTAAATCGCGTATATTTGACATTATTCATATCCCGACGTTTCGAACACTTTGCAGTGGACGTGGTCACGGGGTGACTAATTGATTTTATTTGTCACTTGAGTTATTAAGAAATTATTTGGACTACCGTCTGAAATTTTTTTGAACTACCGTCTGAATTTTTTAATCATAACATTCCCTATGCACGCAGTATTCACTGCAAATTCACTTTGCAGTGACCACGTCCACTGCAAAGTGTTCGAAACGTCGGGATATAAATAATGTCAAATATACGCGATTTAAACCGTTCAAAGTTGTTTAATTGCTAATTACGTTTAATTATTGTGTTTATTCATTACGTTAACTGTCATATTAACTGTTTATAATACACAATGTCACAGACACGTATGTACAGGGGAGATCTGAAAACAAGCAGTAGTACGGTCGCAGGAAATAATTGTTGAGTCACTAATCCTTTATTCATTTTGCCCTGATGTAATAATCATGTTTGATACTTATGACTGTGACGTGATATCATTGAATTATTTATCTATATATTACGTTGTCGAGGATTGTTTAATTAATCGCCAAATTAAGAAAAAAAAGATAGTGGCTCAATAATTAAATCGCATGAACGTATTAACATCACCTGATACTTTCTTATCGCCACTAATCTTAATTTATATTGTTTTGTTCATTTAGGTATTTTGTATTTTTTAAGTATGTTTAATATTTTAATATTTACGATTCTTTCTTTCATAATATTTCCATATCTATGTTAATCAAAAGTGCGATGAGATGAATCATCTATGAGATGAATTCTGTATTTGTTTTAATAACACTTAATTACCAATAAATTGGATGTCTACATAGTGTTCGAGTCAGTTTTATATTTTTTTGCAGTTTTTAATAAAAAAAAATCTCACCTGTATGTCAATGTTTATCCTCGCGTTCGCCACATTCAGATCGGCACAACTTAATCGATCGTTGTAGGCGACTTTATTGGCGACGTCTACCAAAGGCTGGTTCATACGGTACTGTAGTTGTAACGTTGAAGTCGCCTCCTCGCTCATCAGCCGGTGGAATAAACTCTCCTCCATACCCAGGCGCCTGATCAACGAATTGTTTATTGTAGTTAAATTATTCAAAAATATCACCTTTTTTATATACGAAAAGGGCGGCAGACGAGTATACAGTCCATTTGGTGGTATAGTGACCTCACATATATTGTTGTTTCGCTTACAAGTTTTAGTGGATATTAATTGCACAAGCGAAACCGATAGGTCTAAATGGCGGACAATGGGGGAGGCCTATGTCCAGCAGTGGACGTCCAAGGGCTGAAATGATGAAGCGAAACCGGGAGTGCACGGGTTGTATAGCAGTTCGGAACACGTTTGACTGCTGTGACGTAGTGGTTCTATTGTTCTCGGCAAACCGGTTGCCTGCGCGGCAAACAGAAATCCACGCGCCGCTACAGTCTGGCCGCTACCACTACGGCGAATGCACGCCCGATTTTACTAAACAAAAAGTTACGCTATTTACCTTGTGTAACAAGTTACATTCCTAAATCTTCCTTTATTTATCTCCTTTATTCTGTCGCATAAACCAATGTTCACATCCTTCTGTACTGTGTGTGTGGGAACGCCGAATAGAGGACTCGTTCGTGAACCGCAATGTATGGACTTTGATTATTTGTCACCTAGTGTTCCCCATAGTGGTAAGTGGATACTGTCACCCATGGATATTTGCAGTACATGCCAACTTCAGTGCGAAGTGAAAAACGTTAGCACGCCCCCGAGTGCACTGTTTACCTTTGCAGATCTAGGAATGGATCTGGAGAAAGGTTTGTCATAGCTCACAATTTAGGTCGTCAGTGATTGGTAACATCGTTTAACATTTTAAAGGTAACAATCGCTTGCAATTTGCATTCAAGTGCAATATTTTTTTTTAGTATTTAGTAAAACAATTTTAGTAGCAAATTATTCAATAAACGAAAACGAACCGTCAAACGAATAAATCAGCATTAGTTAATCAGAATTAATCATGCAATAGAACTATCTACTCCAAAAATCATCTCTACTGAACGTCACTATTATCCCAGAATTGTACAGTCAACAACACTGTAATGTACCAAAAACCTTTCGATTGTAGTCCATATTAAATACGTAATAATATATGTACCTACCTATGCGATACTCTGTTGTTGACTGTATGTGACCGCGGTTGAAATTAAGAAATAAAAATTTCAATCGGGAAGATGGATATAAACTGTCGTCGACGTGGAATCCAGTGATCAATAACTTTAACCTTTCTCACCACTTCCTGATACTTTCCCAGAAAGTCAGTTATATTTTATCAGAAGCACTATCAGCTGGATGTAATTGTTCGTTAATTTATCACATTGTTAATAGTTGCTTTATCAGTCCTTAGGGCCTTTCTCACCACTTTCTGATAAAGTATCACAAGGTGGTGAGAAAGGCTCTAAAATTCACGTATCGTCGAATACGTCCGTGCACATTGTTAGCGTAGTGTGTTGCAGCCTCTCGGAATGTGAAGATCAAATGCGAGTAGTTGATAAAACTGATCGCAGCTCCCATTCTGATCTACCCGCTTCTTCAGTCGACTGGTGATAACGGCCGATATAACTTGTGCCGAAACTTCGAGTCGAAATAAGATGTAAACTAAATCTTTTAATTGTAATGAGCTTGTGGTAATTTAAAATCCATAGTTAAAGCGGTCTCTTTTCTAATGCCCTGTCTCAACATTCAGTCTCAATAAATGACCAGGTCTCTCATTCATTCGTAGCTCGTAAATTTTCTTCTTTCATCAATGTCATCTAAAGATACAAGAGAGTCGATGCCTATATAAATTCGAGAAAGGTCGCCTGGAAGAGATCGCTTTAACGATAACGCGTACTTTTTGTATACCACCTATTTAAACTTTTCTGTCACTGTCATATAGTCTTTGGTGTGCAATAAAATGTACTTGTTGTTGTCTAACCTGGCCGCCCGACTTCTTACAACGGGAGGAAGTTGTTCCGGATCACCTACTAATACGAAACGCTTCGCGGCGAATAGTGGCCGGAGGACTGTGCTCTGTAATACCTGCAGGGGCAAAAAAGATATTTTTAATACTGAATATAGTTATTTTATTATAGTTATTAAAGTCATCGACATAGCTCGTAGAATCGGCATGTGGAAGTGGCAACAGGAAGGTCATTTTTTTATAGAAAAGGCGGCAGACGAGCATACAGTCCACCTAATGGTAAGTGGATACTGTAGTCCATAGACGTCATACATGCCAACATCAGTCCAGAATGATAAACGTTGGCACGCCCCCGGATGCGCTGCCTACCTTTGCACATTAAGGAATGGATTGGGCAAATCGGGAGGGATAGGATGGGGTAGGAATGGGTTCTGGCATATCTCACTCACTACCGAAACACGTATGTACATTGGGGAAATATGATAATAAGTGAGAGAGGGGTAACATTGCCAGTCGAGTGCGCCCAGCGGCTGGGAATGCTCTGTGCTCTCCCCCTTCAATTTGCCTTACCCTACCATATTTGCCGCAGGACCGATAACCGTTGGCGTAGACGAGTCCTCGGATGGAGGCCACGTACAAGAAGCATAGTGTGGCCCTCCGGGCAGGTGAACCGACGACTTAAAGAAATTCGCCGGTGGTGCTTGGATGAGAAAAGCCGAAGATCGTGTGTGGCGACGAGCCTTGGGAGAGGTCTATACCCAGCAGTGGATAGACATAGGCTGATGGTATGGTATAGAGTATTTAATTTGAAAATTATATAATGTGTTCCACACCCTATTCAGCTGGGAGACCTAATTAGCAACAGAGAGACAAAAGTTAACTTGGTAAGGTATTGTATTACAGCCAATTGCATCTCAAGATAATAAGTAATAATTGTAAGGAGTAAATGAAACTCTTTATCCCATTATATTCTCTATATGTACCTTCACAATCAAACCACTACAAATATTCTCAAGCTGATAATCAACGTAGTTCACTAACAAGTTGGAATAGATTTTACTTTTTAATTTATTTTTTATATTCTTCCTCAATTATCGGATAATAAAACCTATCAATTACAATCAATTATTGTGAATTATATATTGATCACCTGTGTAGCTTCATCCACGATGCATACATCGAACGTACTCCGCGTCAACATGGCGTGCGCGGCGCCTAGACACGTCACACCGACTACTTCCTGTAAACAGATGTACTGAAAATGCATAAATTTGATCTCGTGAAAAAAAATACTTCTTGTTCTTTCGTATAGAACCCGTGTCAAACTGTTAAGCCTCTTCTATCTTATGGTATGCTAAATCGTCCTAAGTACTGGATTTTGGGGTGTGAGACAGCAAAGCCTTACTTTTTTTGACGAAGACACAGATAAGTATCCTGCCCGGCCGATACATCATATCTTCTTACCCCGGTTACAAACTGGAGCACTGTTCTGTGCGACGTGCTGGGGTATGCATGTACGTCTGGGAGGATATCTGTTGCCGCTGCCTCAGCCATTTTGAAGACCTGTCGATTCTCTGGGCGCGTATTGACTACGGAGGTTCCACTAGAGTCTACGCTTGCCTTTACAGGTCCAACAGCGATGATGCGGAGATGACTCGCTTTTTTGAGCGTCTACAAAGGACGACTAATAGTGTGCTCGAGCAGTTCCCCTGTAGTAATGGTAATGGTAGTTAGTTGATTTCAACGCTCACCACGAAGAGTGGTTGGGATCCCGACTACCGACCGCACAGGGAGAGCAGCCTATAACGTTGCCCTGGCCTATGGTTTGGTGTCCTCACCCTCGAGGATACCTGATATCGAGAGCCATACTGGACCGGTAGGCAACGCGGCCAATTGACTACAATGTTGTTGTTGACGCTCCGTTGGGACCATCCGACCATTGTCTTATTCGAACTACTGTGCCAGCTAAGAAATCCGTGCTGACCCATTCACAGGGAACGCACAACGTTTGGCACTACAAGTCTGCAGATTGGGATGGGTTGGGTGAATTTTACGCTTTTATCTCTGGGGGCAGCTCTGTTTCTGGTCGGAAGATCCTGTGCAGTCTCTGTTGCCGATGTGGTGTTGCAGAGCATAGAATGTTATATTCCTTGTTCCATGATACTCGTAGGCGGACGGAGCCCACCTTGGTTTAATCATTTAATGGCCTGCAGAGAAGCCCGCTATAATAAATGGGCTACAATAAATAATAAATAAATAATAGAGGGCCTGGGCCAAAGCACAGATATCTGAAGATCCGAATACCACCGATTTGAGGAAGAAATTTAAAGCTGCCTCGAGGTGCAGTAAGAGGATCACTGTCAGAGCAAGGAATGAGCACATCCGCAGAATTGGCGATGGACTAGCAAGCTATCCTTCTGGAAGCCGAGCTTTCTGGTTACTCGCCAAGGGTGCTGAGGGTAACTTCTGTCAGTCGTCACTCCCACCACGGTGGAAACTCGATGGCTCACTGGCCCATGGGGGCGAAGGAGAAAGCCAATCTCCTGGGCTATCTCTTTGTGACAAACTCGACTCTGGATGATAGAGTTGCCTCACCGCCGTCCATCACGCGGTGCACAAGCTCCATGCCGAAAATCTGTTTCATCCAGCGTGAAGTCCGGCGAGCTCTAGCATCTCTTGAAAGACGAGTGGGCCAGATGGTATTCCTGCAGTGGTGCTCAAATTATGCGCTCCCGAGTTATCTCCGCTGCTTTCGCGACTCTTTAGGTTCTCATACTCCACAAAAAGCTTCTACAAACAAAACTTCTTCCACAAAATCTTTCGGGATACCCGAGGGATTATGCGAATGGGATGCCAGTTTCCTGACTGGACGGAGCATCAGAGTCGTTATCGATGGTAGCTGCTCCGACACCATGTCTATTAACGCTGGCGTCCCGCAAGGCTCCGCGCTATCCCCAACTCTGTTCCTTCTGCATATCAACGATCTGTTGCAAATTGGTGACATACGTTGTTATGCAGATGACAGCACTGGGGACGCCTTGTACAGGGACCGCGCCAACATCCCTCGGGTCGAAGTGGAAGAGAGTAGCGTCAGGCTCGTGTCTGAAATCGAAGACTAATAACTAATTTAATCCGTTTGTTTTTGTAGCTCCCGGTAAAATTTTAAACAAAAGGAAACGGTTAACGGTCAATTGTCTTAAAAACTGGCAAATTTTACATACCATAGAATCATACAGTTCTGCCAGTTGTGTGGCAGTGTGACACGAGGCAGTTAGTCGCTCCTCGGTTCGATGAGATACCGTCGCGGAAACGCGACTGGCGGAACCTAGTCGCATCACACGAAGGGACTCTGGCAATCTGAAAATAATCATTACCCTGATATAATTATTATTATTTATTATTTTTGTACTATATTGTACAGAGGCGAACTTAATGCCTTAAGGTATTCTCTATCAGTCGACCGTTGGTTAAATGTGAAAAATTTATATCGGTTTGTTTGTGCTTTTGACTGCACAGTTGTTGGCGAGGATCTTGAGCGCTGACCTTTACTTGCGCAATAGACGATTTCTAAGTATATTGAGTGATGTGAAATAAGGCCCATGGGCAAGGAGTTCTAACGTGGCTGTACGTTTTATTTTAAGTTCCATCAAAAATTTAAGAAAAAATATTTTAAGTTAATTGTAAGTTATCAATAGTTATCATGCAAGTGTACCTGCTTAGTACAGTATCGACGGCGGAGTGCGTGTGCGCGGTGACGAGCACGCGCTGTTTCAGACCAACTAGCATCTGTATCAGGACCGAAATTGTTTGGGTCTTGCCTGAAATTTAACATTAATTGTTTGACTGAAAAAAATAAAGACAAATATATTATAGTTTTTGTAACTCACGAGTGCTTGAAGTGGTGAGTGTCGGAACACTTAAAAAGAGACCTTATATCCTTCACAATATCCGTAGCCAACCATTTTATCGTCCACTGCTGGCCTCGAGCCTCCTTATGCACATTGTCTCGTGCATAGTGTTGTTAAAAGGAGCGCTGAACGCTTCAGCGCTCGAGCGATGGGGCGCTATATTAGTGCTATTGAACCTTAACCTTAGTCGTTTTAGACTCGAGCTTTTTAACTACAGGGGTTCAAATCCACCAAATATTAAAAAAATGGACTATAACGCTTTCTTAAAAGTTCATTAGCGCTCACTCAGAGCTTGAGCGTCGAGCGTTCAACGCTAGTTTTTACAACTCTACTCGTGCACGGGACATGTTTGGCCTTAAAACCTCAAGCTATTCGTGGACGGCGGGTTGTCAAGTACACTCTTGTAGAAGAGATGAAGACTTGTAGAAGTTCCCAGGGCTTGTGATAGCGGCTTTGTTATCCCTTAGTTGTCTTTTACGACACCCACGGGAAGAGATGAGGTAGTACTATAAATAGTACCACCAATAACTATTATTCCGGTCCTTTGTCTTTGCTTGGCAATGAACCCTGTGGCATCAAGGCATGTCCTCCTGGTGATGCGGGTGCGGGGATCCGGCACAAAGTATAATATATGGAGATGCGGATCAGGCTCGAGGGCCTAGATGACTCATAGTGCGGCTTCGATAAAAAATAAAAATGAACTGCATACGCGGACGCGGGAAAGAAACAAAAACACAATGAGTCTATAGGTCGGGATCTAATACATGGGCATACGGAACAACAGTGGTTACATCACCTAGTTTATATGGCGCCCCCTGCTCCTTATGATGATGCGGCTGCCCTACAATCCAGGGTCGACGTAGTAGCACAAACACGGGGTATTTCACCACATTGAGTTCATTTAACATGTTTGGGAGGTTTTTTATTCGTAAAAAGTAGGTAAAACTGATTAATTGCGGCAGCAGTGCGGGTGCCATGAACAGCGTATCATCGGCTCGTGGTCGTAATAACAACAGGACAGAACGATGTCCAAAAGCAAGCGACGCGGCGGTTAGCCACGCCCATTGACGCCATACGCAGTGACAAATAAGCCGCCGAATAGGGAGAGCAAGTCGTAGGCCTGCACACGAAGCGCAGGCTCGTCAACCATGTGACCCCATTGCCCATGGAGGTCGAATTAAAAAATGGTATGTAACGAAAGAGGCGCGAGCAGCTCCCTTGATTAAAAAATAAATAAATATAGTTACCAGTGCCCGGCAATCCCTGTAGTAGTGCATAGTCTGTAGCGGCAAGTGCTTTTAACACAGCCCTTTGCTGTTGTATGTTAAGTTTCCTCATCAACTTGGTACCGAGCCTACCCACTTCGCGAGGCAGTTTCTTTTCAAAATGAGCCGATTCTTTGTCTATTATTAATCTAAAAATAAACAAATTCTTTGTAAACATCTTAAATCGTAATTAATTAGGCCATTAGTTCTTAAATATTTTCAATTTTCGGATAATTGCCTAAAATAGGAAGATTGGATCAGCTTATGATTGTAAGAGGCTTGTGCGCTGCAGTGAGACGTTATAAGCTAATATCGATCAATCGATTAACACTTATTTAGAATTGTACAAGTGATATTTTTATAAATGCGTACAAACAGACTTAAACAAACAAGTGACAGATATGTTTACATTTAATATTGATTTATATTTTAATATTTACTTACATTAGTTCCATCTTCTATATTAGTTACATGTAATTACTCCCTACCACTTCATATCCTGCATAGCCCAAAGGTTGACTGGGAGATAATGATATAAGGCATTAAGTCCGCCTTTTGTAATAATTTACAAAAAAAGAGTAAATAAATACGCAACTTATAACAAAGGAAAACGTAAAATATTTGCTATAGAAACATTACTGTAGTAGAGTAGAAAAAACTTGTTGGCAACTTACTTTCTCAGTCTTTGAGCGCGATCACTGTCTTCAATTAAAATTCCCAAATTTGTTAAATTCTGTACTGTGGTTGCGTACGACTCGTATGTGTCTATATGATATAATGTGTCTTTATTTAATCGACGACTTAGATCCCTGCAAAAAATAAAAGGAAACAATAAAATGTTATTCTAAAAATAGTGATTGATGTACTCACAACATAAACGTTCTTTATGCATTTTTATGAAAGGCATAAAAAACGTTTTAACGTTTTACCTGAAAACCTCCACAAGAAATAGCTTTTATACATTTTTTTCTTCTTTTCCTTCACTTCACGCATTCACTGTTATAATTTACAATAATTTGTGTAAATATTTTGTTTTAATTCATACTCAAGTTTTTAATGGAAAGATAAAATCGATGGAATACCCGCGTCAATGTCAATTTTTACGTTATTTACCTTTCTAAAAGTATGTGTATGTCCTTTTCATCGGCTAATGTAACAACTCCCGCAGCGATCCACGGGCGATTCTCTACGCTTACTATTGAAAATTCACCCTCTTGAGGCCCTCGTATTGCTTTATTATTGCTTCTAAATAATTCTACAATCAAATCAAATCATTTCATTTACTAATCAAATCAACCAGAGAAGGATAACTTATTGAATGTAAGCAATATTTCATATTCCTAAGTTCAGTGTATGTAGGTAGATTCGACAAATAATATGGATGTAATCAATACTCTGTGCGCATGTGGTTGGGGCATAATGTCAGATAGACGTCAAGCACAGATAGAGGGAAAGATAATGCACGCTGTCCGTCGGTGAGTGCCTGATGTTGGCAGTAAGCTCCTACTTCTCGTTCATTGTTCCAACCCGCTGCGACGTTAGTTCAGTTGGTAGGGGTTCCAATAGTTGGTAGGGGGGTATAGGCCGCCGACGAGTGTTACGACGAGGACGCGTGTTCACACCACGTGTGCGTTGCCGAGTCAGGGATACTACACTATGTTAGGTAAAACATAAAATATTATCAAACTAATTTAAAAACTACATACCTGAGTCTTTTCTTTCGTAAACGTGCAAATATCTATCGGCCGATGATTGGACGCTTTTTAGTTTTAAATTCGCAGCGCACGTGCCGCGTGTTGCTCTGTGAAATATAACACAAATAGTGTTTTTGTTTAAGTTTTATTAATTCTTTTATTATATTTATTGATTTCTGTTGGATAGTAGGTATTACAATTGTGCTCAATTGCTACAGTGCTTCCTAATATACAGGCTATGTCAGATTTATGGCCAAAAACTGAAACCACAAATTCTGTGCATAATTGTGGATTAACATGTTACGTATATTTTAATAAGAAATATTTCTTGAATTTTGTATTTAGCAATTAAGTACGAAAATTTACGAAAAAAAAAAAGATGTTTTGTTTTGCAAAAGGTGTCTTCGAGAATACATCTGGTTCATTCTGTATAGTCTAAATTAGAGAAAAAACAAAGGGTTCTCAAGCGAGAACCGAGAAGGCGAGTACATTCTCGCGAGATCAGTGTGTCGTGAAAAATTGTAGCCTTGTCCCTATTCCTGTGTGCTGTCAGCATTCACCATCTTCTCTCACTCCACCTTTTTTTTACTTTTTTAACGTGATATGTGTGAATATAGTTATAGTACCTTAAGACGCAAAGTTACTACAACTATATTCGCAGCTGCTACTTCGACATCCATTTCGAGCTAGCACGAGAACGATACTGAAAAACTGAAGTGTAGTGGTTTCATCATTTTCATCAAGAATAATTCTCGGATGAGTGTAGTGCCTGCCTAAAACTCTAACCGTTTCTCAGCAGTATCGGTCCATAACGCGTGTAACGGTGACGTCATCATCTGCCCCCTCTCCTCCATTTTGAGTAACGCCGTCCAGTGCAGGAAGTACTTTATGTGCGCATCTGATAAGTGGAGTAGTGCTTGATCACGTAGTTTTGTGAGAGGATGTGTGTTCGATACGGTTGGACCGTCTGTATGCCTGGTGTGAGAAAATAATGGGAAAGTTTTTATCGTGCCGGACCCGTAGTCACACCAGGTTGTCACACTGGAGTGACTACGGAGAAATTTATTTCCTACGTAGTCACAAACCAGAGTGTATTCCGGATTTAGGCGAACATAATCAGTAGCGATTTATTGATTTAAAAACTTATATTTATTTAAAAGTATAAACTTATATTTTTGAAAACAGTCAGGGTCTGTAAAATAACGTTAAATTGCTTGGTGATATATTTTCCTAGTATTTACCGGAATCAATTTAAGAGATCAATTTTATTCAACTACGGCAAAGCCAAAGGAAGGTTATGATTTCAGCAGTCTATGTTAATATGTAAGTATGGTCATCTGTTCCCTCGTGCTCGTAAACTACTCTTTACATTTTGACAAATGAGGTATCATTGGATCTGTCTTGATGTTCTACATAGGCTATATGACGTGGGTTTAAATATTGCGGATATGAAAGTTATAAGCACTATTAAGTTTGTAAACGTGCGACTATGCCATATGTAAAAGGCCTCCTTCTAAAAGTACCTAAAATTTATTTCATACTTTTGTGTAGTAGGGTTTTAATATATTTGGAGTAAAATCCCGCCAGGAACACCACGGGTGATTAAAAATATTAATTCTGGTGGTACTACCGATTAGTGATAAAGAAAGGACGCGGGTCCGGCGGGCGTCCATCCCTATTTTGATTAAGCACGTAACCTATACTAACGATGTGACCGTGTGATTAACGGGAAATAATTTTCTCCGTGGTCTGTGACAACGTGGTGTGACCACGGGTCCGTCGCGGTTTTTTTGGACTTTGGTATAACCAGAAGCACAAGGTCAAATTTGACTCATGATTGGATTTTCATACATTCTCAACATACTTTTTGTATGTAATTTTTGTTAATAAATTATATACAAATGGTGGTCCGATCGATTGTTCGATCAATCTGACCAGTAGGAAGTTTTAATCATTTTTGACCAATTGACCCTCGGTTCATTCGGTTCATACAGTTAAATAGAAAAAATCTAAATCCACCCGTGCACAGTCGAGACGACCTCTGACCTTATCGATACTAGCCGTTAGCTAATCTAATCTGCTTATTAAACAGTCTAGATGACATTGTCAAATAATTAAAAAAAAACGTGTGCGGTCAGGGGACCTCCATCAGAAATGAAGATCCTCACGCATTTACTTTTAAACTCCGAATGTAATTCGAAATAAAATCTGTATAGTTCACGTATTTTTTTTTTTATTTTGTATAATATTTTAAATGCAAATAATTTAAAATAAGGAATCAAATCAAATATTTAGGTTATTCAACCGGCCACGCACTACTCTGCACATCTGTTATTCTGCTTAAGTCTCGCTCTCGATATTCGCACGCACACATACACAGAGAAAGAGAAAGGAGTATGGAGGGGGTAAAAATCTTACGTGACGTTACATTTTCTCTCGAATCACACCTACCACAAGCCGCGTAAAGGAACTTTGTTCCAAAAATCCTCTCTCGTTAAAAAGCGAGGAATTTCATAAACACAAACCGAAATGAAAAATAAGAATGTTGCTGCACAAACTGATAAAGGTTAATTTTTAATTATGGAAATTGGAAATCTACTGGCAACATTTTTTTGGTGGGAGTTACAAGCAAATTGAGATATTTCATGGAATTTACTATAATGCAGTAACTAAAGTGATAGACGAATTACGAATTAGCACAAAATAAGATAGAGGAAGTTTGTATGAATCCGAGTTAGAATTTAGTTTTGTTTTATATCCATGTTAATTTAAGCAAAAGGTTAATAATATAATTTATTAAAAAATGTAACTGTGTAATATCATATTTCATAATACTAATTTTAATGGTGATATTTCAATATTGGACGGATGAATGGGAACACGAATTCCCGTTCGTCAGACTGGTAGGACAGGATTAAAATTTCCCACGGTCAGATCGATCGGACCACCGCACATAGGAGTATTTGTACCATAAAATCGGTCAAAATTATTAGGTGCGTTTTTTTGCTACGTATATACATACATATTATCACGCCGGATCCCTAACGGGGTAGGCAGAGAGAATAGAGCGCTACGTTACATTGAAACAACATTTTATCATAATTAGGTGTTTATTCGAAAACTAAATATATATTTGCCTAGATTTTTTTTAGATATCTTTAGTCAGACTCGGACTGTTCGTCTTCCTCCTGTTCGTCTTCTTCTTCTTCATCATCATCTTTATTAATGTCGCTTTGTGGTTCAGGCGGTGTGCTTGCGATCATCAGATTGACTGCTTCTTGCGAAAATGGATTAGATTTTTTGTGCTGCTTTGGTCTATTACTACTCAAATACGGATCGGAACTTAGTAACAGTCTATGTAATATGTCCCTGTTACAATCCACCCGTGAAAATTTTCGTGCAAAATGTAATCTGTACTGCCGGAAATGCTTATTGCGGGCCTCAGCTGCCTCCTCTGATAACTGGCCAATAGGTAGGATTGCAAGAGATATGACTTTGGCCCCATGCATCAAAACTTTGTGTATAGTTGGTGACATAGGATGCCAACCATAGAGTTCTATGTACATTTTTGTGTACATAGACCATACAGTCTCGTGTGCAAAGGCATCAAATTTTTCAACATCAATTCTGTGGCCACTCGAAATTACTTCTAAGATTACTTTAAATCGTTTTATTAAATGCACATCGACGCCTGTGATTCGAGCAGAGCAATCCGGGTCGGCAAAAAATCTTCTTGATGTATTACCATCATTGGTATTACCAAATCCTGCTTTGGGAACATCTACCCCATCAGGAGCCCCATTTCATCTTTGAAGGCTATCTGAATTTTTTCTTTTGTTTCTTTGACAACTTTTTTTTCTTCAGCAGATCGCGCTTGCCACTTTTTCAATGGTATTTTATAAGCCAAATGTAGTAGCGACTCGAAGAAGCGAATCCTAGCATGAAGAATCGAGAGCCCAAACTTAAGTGCTTCTACGTTAACTTCTGCTTGAATTAATTTGTTAAAATTCTTTGATGTCTGTCCGCATATATAGCATCTCATGGTAGATCCAGTATCAGTCGCCGCATTGCAGACTTTGCCGTCAATCATTGTAAGCATGATAGAATGTTTTATTTTGTCTGCTCCATTAGGAGTGGATACTTCTGTTTCTCTTAGCTGTGCGGCTTGGTTTTCGATATATGCGATTTCTTCTTTGGTTACATCTTTAGATTCACTTATAAAGCGTATGCGTATGGGTCTGCAGAATCTAACTGAAGAAGGGACTGGGTTTTGCCATATAATTTTCTTTTGTTCTCCATCAATAATAACAACTAATCGCAAAAGAACAAGTGAGCTCTGAAAAATATTTGCATCACTGTCGGTATTATTTTGAAATGTTTGTTTATACTGTGTCTGTTGCGAGCCGTCACAGCCCCATTTTGATATTAATACCATGTTTTGCTTCTCGTCCTCTGAACACATTTCTACAACCTCTGCTAAATATTTATACAAACGCAATGCGGTGTGGTGAAGTAATGCTTGAAGTTTAATCTCAGAGCAGGTTTCAGTCATTCGCATAGATTCCTCAGCAGGGTAACATTCCTTTTTGGCTTTTTTAATGAGTGAATAGCAGGGGTAAATGCTCTTGTTAGCGTTGTGTAGTATTTCCCACTGTCTTCTAGTGAAGTCGCCTTCTACAAAGATTGCCAGTGCCTCTGAAGGTGTATGTTTTTTCACAATTATTTGCTTACGGGCAGAAGTATTAACTTTGCGAACTTTCGTAGCTCTGGTTGGCGTGATAGTAATTTCTTTTATTATTTTTGACGCGTCAATATTTCCTGAAGTACGCTGACTCACACCAGCTGCATACGTCAACTCCTTGACAGGTACTTGCTCCCGCAGTTCTTTTGTTTTTCTACGTTTACTACGGTCGCTTAACTCTTCGAATGTTTTAGATGGTCGCCCTGGTTTTTGTGTAGGTTTTGCAGGCCAGTAAGGCAATTTAATTGAGGATGTAAGCCAATGTTCATTATTTTTCAAGAAACGTTCCTCCTTGTAATTAGAAGCTGTCCATTTTTTCTTGAAATCGCTCTTGAAACACCTCAAAGCACGGCTTAATTTATTTTTTTCATCGTCTGGGCATTTAGTTGTTTCCAAAAGTTTTTCTTCTAACAATAAAAACTTTTCGTCCATTTTCTTCCCTTTAAATTCATTCAGGATGTTATACAATGCTCTCCTAGTAAATTCCTTGACGTTTCCCGAAGAAACTACAAGACAAAAACAAAAAATTATTAGCTTGAAATAATTCAACATGTTCACTCGTTAACTTTGAAGTCATAAAAAACAAAATGGCGGATGTCGGCGGACGATTTAACTGTGGCGTATAATTGTCAAAAGCCTAAAGTTTATGTCTTTAAAAAAAATATAACTCGACAAGACCAGACATATAAACAAAAACACTGTTGTCTGATAAATCTGGGTAAAAATAAATACCCAAATATGACTTACATCACATCCTTGGTAAGCGTACAATATGAAAAGTAAATTAATGAAATCATATTTTAAAATAAGGTACATACCTTCCTCTGCCATGTTCAAAAGGTTTTTTTTTAATACTCCGCAACACGTAAACACAATAGCAAAAGAAACAAATACAACAAACGAAAGTGCCGAGAACAAAGACGTGATTCTGACAATGACTGGGTTCCGACTGAGGTATGACAAGAGGCATGGAGCGGGGGGAGTGGTTGTGGCTGTCTTTTGACGGAACGGTTATCTAGCTTGAGGAACAATAGGTTCAACAGGACTTTCGAGTAGCTTACAGATTCTGACTTTTGACCGATTTTATGATACAAATACTCCTATGTGCACCGTGAAAACCCCGAGTAAGAAAGACAGAAAAATAAGAGAATAAATAAAAATAGATTCTAACTACTTACCAAAGATGCAACGAACATATAGTGAGATAAGGACACTTGGCACAAGCCGTCTGATGATTCACTGGATCTGGCAGCTTTTGCTGCAACAGGAGAGCCGCTTCTTCTATGTCTGTCAACTGTTCTGTAAATTAATATGCCGTTAAGATTTTTTTTCAATATTAAACTTTCACTCTGTGGAAAGAGAAAGGGTAAATTACACTGGGTGTAATGACGTCATAGAGCATTATAGTAATGCGACTACTCACGTAAACTCTCTATCATACTGGATTCTCAACTATACTCGTTTTACTCAAATATCTGTAATGGACTTGAGTCAGGAGAAGGGATTTTTTTACGATTAATTCATTAAGAAAAGGAAGCCCAGGGGCCATTTCACGTCAGATCACTCGGTCAATATTTTTCATGTCTTTCGATTTTTATGAAATTTGGCATGCTCGTTCGGGTACCCAAGAGGGTTCCAAATTCCAAATTTGAGGTCAGTCGGTCAATGAGTCATGAAGTTACGGGTCACTGAAAACGGGTCAATTTTCGGGTCACGGCCGGACATGTATTAAATTATCGCTTATAACTCCCTCATTTATTGAGCTAGAGGGTCATGTAATATATCATTGAAAAGGTATTTGAAAGCTGAATCAAATGGTGCCAATATCTCAGAAATAGCATCATAAATAAAAAAATTACGTTTCCCAAAACTTCATGGACCTTGTCCTTGACCTAACTTCATGACTCATTGACCGACTGACCTCAAATTTGGAATTTGGAACCCTCTTGGGTACCCGAACGAGCATGCCAAATTTCATAAAAATCGAAAGACATGAAATTTTATTTTATTTATTTTTGAGTGATCTGACGTGAAATGGCTCCCAGGGAAAGTTAAAATATGTTTTTTTTTTTATTTGTACATCCCTGACTGATTTTGGTATCTTAATTTTATAATACATTTAAAATACTAATAATACAAATCGCTATTGGGCCTGTCCTTTTTCTGATGCAATGTTTGCCTCTGTTTGTTATTGTTCAATATTATGTAGGTACTCCATTAATTTAGTGCTCGTATACTTTTGATTACACTCTATTACTAATAAGAATAGACTCAAATCGTCAAGATTTGCTTCTTTTACAAAACTACACTTGATTCTCAAAAAAGGCATTAGCTTATATAAGTAGTATCATAACCAAATAGAAGCAGTACCTGGATCCGTATCCCCTGGTCCAGTGGCGAGATACTGCACAAGTTGGTTGCGCAACATCACCAAATCTCGTCTCTCTGGGTATCCACAACTGACCTCTTTAAGGTCCACTCGATCCCTGAAATGAGCATTTTTGTCTTGTTCATATCCGTAGATAGATAGATACATTGTAAGTACTATGTATCTATGTGCACTTGCTATATGCAAGTGCACATGCATGTAAACTCTCTGGATCTGTCATGGGTCTTTAGTGGGAAATAAAGTATCAAGTAATATTGTATAGTATTGTTTGTATAGTATTGTAATATTGTATAGTAAGTTGTATGTAGTCGTTTATATATATATTTATATATACTAGCGACTACCCGCGACTTCGTCTGCGTATATATCTTTAAGATAAGTATTAATTAAAACCTTAATAACTACCTAATACATTACATATACAGTGCGTTTTTAACAAATCGTTAGTGTCTTAAAAATTCGCAAAACGAATACAACCGTCAACGACGTCTGCCCTCATGCATCTGCCCGCGTTAGGGTCGCGCACTCGGCGTTGAGAGAATTTTTCCCCCACCTCGCCCGCAGTGCGCCCGACCGCCCTGCGCGCGCCGGACCGCACCATTTTAGTAGCGCGCACTCACTTTCACTTCACTCTCATCGTCGTAACTTTTAAAATATTTGTCCAAATTACGTAGTGTAAAAGACAAAGTTTATCTACTTTAAATATCAGAAGCGATAAAAGTATTTATTTTGATAAGAATCAATTTGTTAATGCAAAAATAATTTTATTGTTGTATTTATATGGTTCACTATTTTGGCAATAATGGCTTTACACATAAAAGATAGATATATGCTGCCGCGGACTTTTTTGTAGAACTATATAATAGAAACATTTCCACCATACATTATATTCGTGTAACTCTTACGGTTTTTGCAGCGCATGCCAAAATAGCTCGCAGATGGCAGAGTTTTTTCCGACTTACTTGACACTTATCGTTATATTTTGGCCAATTTACACAATATCTTTATAAATTATAGCCTATGTGTTATTCTGATGTATGAGCTATATTACTGTAAAGTTTCATTAAAATCTATTGAGTAGTTTTTGCGTGAAAGAGTAACAAACATCCATATATCCATCCTCACAAATTTTCGCGTTGATAATATTAATTAATAAGATTACATACATACTTCTTTCAGTATATCCTTATATCCAGATGGTATGTAGTCGTTTATTGTCGAAGACTGACAAATGTCAAGAAGGTGCCAATTCCATTGATTATAAAAACAGTATATATATACAATTATGCATTTAGTTACATTATAGATGGACCGCAGCGGCGCAACCGCAACCCTAGGTAATGACGCAGCGAGAGAACAGTCTCCTAATTTAGAACTATTATAACATTTCAATAACTTCGTCGCATCGAATAGATTAAAATACATTGAATCTTTAACCTATCACAAGATGAGATGAGAATACAACACCGGAAGACATCAAGTGGCACATCTAGGAGAGACTCCAGGGTCGGACAGGGGACGCGCCGCTGAAGGTAGAGCTATCCAATTAATTATATAATTATAGGTCTGACACATTTAAGACATATAAGCTGCGGGATGCTGCAGTGCATTAGAAGCTGGCTAAGTTAAGACTGAGGAATACCTCCTGACTTTTGGCCAGAAGGGGTAGTGGTCCGACGCTTTAGGGAAGCGAGACTGAGCAAGAATAAAATCTCTATTAGTAGTTAAGTTTATGGTATTACCTTTTGCTACTTCAACGTAATAAATCGATCTCACCTCAAATAAAGCAATGCAAAGAGGATTAAGTCTGTGGTTGGGTCGCCATTTTGTTGCAAACTGAGCATCATGTCGTGCATGACGAGCTGCCCAAGATGTTGTGCCGACATTTATTTATTTACACTTTATTGTTTTAAAAAATAAAAGGCGGACTTAATGTTAAAAAGCATTCTCTCCCAGTCAACTGTGACTCTGATGACATTGATTCTTTACTACTTCAACTGAAGTAAATAAAGTAAGTTAATAAATTGATTTCACCTCAAATAAAGCAGTAGTCCTCTTTGCAAGTCTCCGGTGGGGTCGCCATTTTGTTGCAAGCTGAGCATCATGCCGTACATGACAAGTTGTCCTCGATGTTCTGCTGACATTGAAGCTTTGCCACTTTTCAACTCTAACGGTGCTATCGCTCGTTGACGACCTGGGAATATAGGAAAGGACATAGTTTATCCACCTTGACAGTAACAGAAAACTGCCCTGAATTTGATGTGTTTCGAGAATTTACAGAACCTGTTTGCCATTCAAACCTATACTCAAATTACACATTCCCGATCCAGTAGTATGGTATGATATTAGATTGTATAATGGTACCTGCTCCTCATTCTATATCTATCCTTATCCTTTTACCACAGCCACACATTTACACACTACGTTACAAATCACACACATAAATACATTAAAAATTACACATTTGCGGATGGAGATATCCATATTCAACAGAATCCATTTACCATTAGGTGGATTATCTGCTCGTAATCTAAATTCTTTCTATGAAAAGATCATTTTCTTTAGTTTTATTTATAACTTTCTTTGACGTTTCATCACACGTCCATTGGCACCACTATAATCTTTGAATATCTTCCTTCCTACATGCAATTTGGAACTGTATATAAATGTTAATAAATTAAATTATTAATTGTCCACGTAAATGTTAATAAATTAAGTTGCTCGTCACCAGATCTGCTGTACTGTTTTAATATTATTTTGTACAAACAAAAGTTTAAAGTTTACCACAAGGTTTAAATAGTTTAAAAACTTACCCTTTCGTTCATGTATAGTGACTTCCAATGTAGCATCTATCTTCCCCTTCAATCCTAGTTGTGGGCAACAAATATTCTCTTCTATATCAAGTACTTTATCTATGTGCCCATTCCATTTATCATTTTGTTCAGTCTAAAATAAAGTTATTTAGTTGTTTTCGAAGTTATACAAAGTTTTCTTGTATTATACGTCTTAAACAGGTAAATAATGCACTTGCATGGAAAACAGACGCAAACCTATATACACCATTTCTATCCAATTTATTCAAAATGTAAACAAACGTGAAGTGACTGACAGGGCCTTAAATTAAGTAGTGTTGTGATAATTGTTTACATATCGATAATTTCATTCATAGAGGCTGCATAGATTAAAGGCTAAACGTTGAGATATCCCAATGATTTGTTATATAGTTTTTAAATTCCTTCTTAAAGATAGTGTGTTCCTATCAATAGAGTCGGAAAGCCAATGGATTAATGCAATCGTAAAGTTATTCCTGTAAGTATGTGTAGATGTATGCAAGTATATTTATATGTGATATGTAAATGTCGGTATATACATATATATTATATATGTACGTATGTAATGTTAAATGTATGTATGTTTAAAAGTATCTATATTTTTTTTAAATTTACACATTTATTTAAACAATACTTCCGTAAGTCTTGTTATTTATTTTCCTTTTGCTTTGCTTTTTCGTTGATTGTGCCACTGTCATTATCTTTCCTCTCCTGACGATTGGCTGAAAGACATGAATGCCATATACTATGAAGCCATTGTACTTTGTGCAATAAAGTGTTAAATATCTAAATCTATACTACTGTTATTTATTACTCCACTCAACTCTACTGTATTACTATATTATATATTACTACTAATATTTATCTGGGCGATTCTATTCAAAATATCACATTCACATTCACTCTAGGATACGAAAACTATCCATTCCATCTGCAGACAGTATGGATTAAAGGATAATGAAGTCTAATCAAATTGAATATTCATACATTTACATACCCATTATTGGTCCTTCGAGCCAGATCAAGGTATCACTAATTCTAGACAAATTTTCTACTACTTTGTAATACCTTATTTCATACTCACCATAACTGTAGCTCTACGTGTTTTACCCAAGTACATCTGCATAAATTCAGCAAGTGGCAGTAAATACATGTCCATATTGGACCGTGTCTCCTCTTCCGTCAGACCTGCGCCATATAACATTTGTATGGAGTCTTTTATCAGCTTGTCTGTCTCCGAACGTAGCTGTGTGATATCCATTATGCTCTGTGTTAGTGCTTTTTGAACTAACTCGTGAATTAGGATTCCGATTGTCATCTGAAAAAATGTGAAAATACTTTTCATACCCAGAGTTTATATAATGGATTCGTTTACTAATATATTTATTCATTAAACGCTTTACATAAACAGGGCCGAATCAAGCGTGTCTAGCGTCCTGAGCAGAAAATATGCAGTGCCCATTTGAGGGGAGCGATTTTCGCAGGGATAAAAAGTAGATCGAACATTTTTTTAATGATGTGGTTTAATATAACTTTATTTCCCATAAAAATTACATTCACTTATATGACAAAAAAATGGAATAAAAATATTACATAAACATATAAGTGCAATGCCAGGATGCACTTGACAAAATTCTTATCCTAGTTTCACGAATGGGTTCGAGACTTATATGTACAGAACTATTTCATGTTCCTACAAAAAGTCCCAAATATCGGTCGTAATGCTCCGCTGCCTCGTATGTGCTCCTCTTATAATATATCCCGGGAGTGATTTGTGTATTTTTGGCAACAACTACTCTAAATTTAAAGCTAATATGAGGTCATTCATACTTTCACTACTGGATATCCATTAAATTTTAAATTTTGAAAACTAAATTCTATATATATTTTAAATACAATTTCAAACTTCTATTATAAAATGTCACTAACAATGTGAAAATGCTGTGTATGGCTGTAAGTGATGTGCCATGCTATTATACTGCAAATAATGTTGCTATATTGTTATCCTGTACTTTAGGGATTTACACTTTACACGTATTTGTATTTTACACGTTTAATCGTCGGCTACAGACTGCCCTCGTACGCTACCCACATATCGGATAGTGACAGTATGCGCCCACCTACACTACAATTGTGTGCTCATTGTAGGTGTGCCTATTAATAAATAAATATTTTGCGCGTGCTGTACATTTTTAAAATATTTGTCGTACGTTTAAAATATATATATCATATAATAATAGCACATTGTCGTTTTAATGTGTATTTTGGAAGTATTCTCCAAAATACAGATGAATCATATAATATTAGAAGAAAAATCATATTTTCCGCTTGCCAGGTATGCGGCGCCCCTCGATTACCTGGCGCTGTGGGCGATCGCCCAGACGTTAATCCGGCCCTGTTCATAAGTAGTGAATATTACCATTAAAAACTTATACAAAATGAGGATAATATAGTAGAATGAACATGTTTTTATATGTCATACAAATTTAAACTATGTATGTTGAAAATAAAGTTCATTATAAAAATACATGGCTTACTTGACGCATCCGCGCTGCTGCCGTGACGTGCGGTCGGTGGGAATTAGGCCTAACAATCGTTGGCTCGCGTTAGCATAGATAGTTAAATGTAAGTAGTAGTTAAGTGGTAAATTCAATTTTTTTAGAAAACCAGTGGTTAGAAAGGTCCAGTAACTAAATACGGAAACATTGGCCATCGGCTAATCTGGATACATTCGAACGCGTTCTACACATCTATGAATTACGGTACCTCTAATTGTATACTTTGTTACGAGATACTTTATTGCATAGACACGCGTTTCCGTGCGTTCAGTGTTTCCGGATTAGCCGATGGCCAATGTTTTCGTAATGTATAGTATGTACGTTTATGTTTTTATTCATCTCTTTATCTGTATCTGTCCAACTACAATGTGCTAAGTATATTATGTTCATGTTTATCATATAATGTAATAAAGAGTATTTTTTATAACTATTATACATACGGCAGTGTTGGCAGAGTCTATCCCCCTCCATCTTTCCTGCAGAACTGCCTTCCGTCTACAAAACACACCAGCAACTACACTGGTGGACGATATCAAGTGATCGGGCCTTAATACTAACAACCCTGAACTGTTGCCTACAGTGAAGTGGCCTGATGCATCGTGTGATGCCAAAATACCGATGGTATCACCTTCATATAGAGGTGTGTCGAGCCTGGAATGTTGTTTTTTAATTGTTACATCTAAAAAAAGAACCTTGTTGTTGATTTTAGTTTCCCAGATATTGAAACAAGTGAAATCTTAAATACAGTAAAGTTCCTTTAACTTAAAATTGAAATGTCTTATTCCTATTTTATATCTCACAGTGATGAATTGTGTTGAGATCCAAATTTTCTGTGCCCTGTTACTTAAAACTACATAAAATATGAAATGTAAAACTTTTGCCAAATTATGAATAATTAAAGTCAATTGGGTGTTAAATTATGGGATTGAATAAGAAACCAGATACACAAAAGAAATGTAGTAACTCTTAAATCATCTACCTACATAAAATGAGTAGTTTCTTTTTGAGTCTCTGGGGTTGTGGAAATATAAATATGGAATATAATAATATGATACAAATTATTACTCACCAAATGCCTTCAACAAAGCATGTGCCCCTGTTATTCTTAGCATTATTCAGCCTAAGTTCAGCTCTAGTGTGATGACGCTTAACAGCTGTTATCTCACAGCGCTGAATTGTGCTGAGATCCAAATCTTCTGTGCCATCCTGATTTTATGAAAAGGGTAACACATGGAACTTATAAAATATATTACAATAAAGTATTCATTTATTTTTACTTAATTAAATCATTATAATAACTTAATAATGCATTAGAAATTTATCTGTGAAAACAAAAATACCTTGAAAATAATGAGAGCTATAATGGTGTTAATGACTTCACTAACATGTAATGTCATTATGGTGGCCATACACGTTAGGGTTTGCATGATGGTTATGACTGTACATGCTTAACCGACAGGCAAACCCTAGCGTGTATGTTATAAAACTGTACAGTTATCGGTGCGTGTACATGCAACCTAACGAATATGAAAATAGATATTTTATGCCGCTCGGTTATGTTTGCGCGCATGCATAACCGACCGTGTATGGCGCCCGCTCATGCATGCATGCACAGTTTTCTCTCAGTGTCCTATAGTCTGTGACAGTGGAAGGTCGCGCGTTGTTTCGTTGAAGTCGAAAATGGCGAGTCGCAAGCGTAACGCCATATTAGAAGAGTTTATTGGTATCTACCAATCCGAACCTTGTCTTTGGCGCATAAAATGCAAAGATTATCACGACAGAGACAAAAGATCGGCAGCGTATGGTAAATTGGTAAATAAGCTCAAGGAATTGGAACCTACAGCTACGAAAGACGATGTCGTTAGAAAAATTAATACGTTTCGCAGCAACGTTAGACGAGAGAAAAAAAAATACGATGAATCTATGAGGTCGGGGGCATCATCTGATGACATTTACAAACCAACACTGTGGTACTTTCATTTATTTGATTTTGTTGGAGATCAAGATGTTCCCCGAAACTCGCGATCTAACATTTCGGATATTGAAGAAAATGATTCCAATGTAAGTATAAATATAATA
Organism: Sesia apiformis; assembly: GCA_914767545.1. Taxonomy (NCBI): domain Eukaryota; kingdom Metazoa; phylum Arthropoda; class Insecta; order Lepidoptera; family Sesiidae; genus Sesia; species Sesia apiformis. The sequence continues at coordinate 8,846,579 of OU611968.1, forward strand.
TATACAATATAAGTATAAATGAGTAATTGATTTATTAAATTTATTTTTTTTGTCTTTTTCATACTAATCTAACCATCAAATTGAACAATATGATTACTACATACCAAATATAAAAAGATATAAATTACATAAATATAAGAAAAACATCACTTTTGAATGTAACTATCCTGCCAAGGTACTTTGCCTTCATTGACAAAGTAAGTTTGGTACTCTAGTCTGATTTTTTTTGCATCATTGACGACATTTCCTTGATTTTGTATTTGTAAATTTTCTATGTTTGAACGTGTGGTATCATAGCCCATTGTAACAACAGTTCCATTATCTGTATTTTCTCTATAAAAACATCTTTGTGGTGCATATGAATTAGATGTGTGCTCCATTAGAAAGTTGTGCAAAACGCATGTAGCCATCACCACTTTTTCTATATTGTCTGGTTTTAAATTAATTTGAGTGTGATAAATGCGAAATCTTGATGCCAGTATGCCGAAAGCATTTTCAACTATTCTTCTCGCGCGAGATAATCTATAATTAAAAATTTTCTTGCCATCGCTGGTCAAATCTGCTTGACGATATGGCTTCAGCATGTCGGGTCTCAAAGGGAATGCATCATCGGCAACAAAAACATATGGCAAATACCTTGAACTGTGTTCAATCTGTTCTGTGTTTGGAATATTTAAATTTTTCTTTTGTAGCCTTTCAAAAAACTTCGTATTCTGTAGAACACCACCGTCAGAAACTCTTCCATTTGTACCAAAATCTGCTAATAAAAATCGGTATCTGGCATCAACTATTGCCATAAGAACTACGCTATGTCGCCCTTTGTAGTTGTAATAATAAGATCCACTATCAGAAGGTGGAACTATGTCAATATGCTTTCCATCCAGGGCACCCAAGCAATGAGGAAAATTCCATCTATCCTCAAAAGTTTGTGCGATTTCTTTCCATTTATCCAATGAATCTGGAAACTAAATAATCTCATTATTTTGTGTTGTTTTAGGATGCTAGCAACTCTACAGGGAATAGCCTACATGATACGGATAACATAAATAATACAAATACTACACATGATGCTGCTGCTGTTACTGAGATTGATATGGACACTATCACCAAAAACATAACGACACCTAGGAAGACTGAAGCACCTGCTACAAGACCGGGAAAGAAGAAAATAACAGAACAAGATCAGTTAACCAATGACGTGTTACTGTCCGTGAGAGACCATTTTAAGCGCCCTGCTCCTACTTCAGTAACAGAAGATCGGTACGATCTTCTGGGAAAGTCTATTGCAATAAAATTAAGAACGTTAGAGAAACGTCAACGCTTGATTGCTGAGAAAATAATAAATGATACTCTGTTTGATGCAGAGATGGGTAATCTGAATACCGAATCAATTCAGATTCGTCGACGTTTAACTTTTGTTCCATCACCAACTCACAGCTCAGGAACTTCTACTCCTTCACCCTCAATGCTTCAACAATATTATACACAACCGCATATTCACACCGCTTCTGCTTCACCCCACTGGACTGAAAGTTCATCTCCGATTCAACAATACAACACTCAACAACAAACTTGTGCGACTTCTTCTGCACCACATTGTCAGCCGTCACCACCACATGAAGGATTTGACACACAACCACAAACAGAAACTGTATCATCATTTTACTCTAATTTTAATTCAGAAAAAATGTTATACACAACTGATCAATAATTTTAAGATTAGAGATTAAAGATTAGAAAGTGATTTTAGTTAATAACTTACCTGTAGATAGTCATTTTTTAGCGCTTTATAAATAGCATCACATGTTTCTGGTATTATTCGACCTAAAGCCTGAGGTGACGTTATGGCAGAATATTTTAGACACTCATATGTTCTCCCTGTTGCAAGAAATCTTAATGTTACTGCTAGTCTCTCATGTGCTGATATAGCTTTTCTCATAATAGTATCTTGTCTCTGGATCATGGGAGTGACCAATGATAAAAGTTTCAAATAGAGTTTTTCATCCATTCGTAAATAATTCTTGTAATCTTTTGGTGTAAATCTCAGTTCATTCATCAAATTTATATGAGAGAACTGTTTTCTTTTCAAAAGCCAGTGTTTACACCACTCAGTACGATCTCTTCTTCTTTTCCTTTTCTTTGTTACGAGTATTAAGCCAAGTACAGCTATCACATCGTTGTCGTCCATTGTTGGCGATACAGTGCACAGTAAATTCGGTAGGTAAATGTCCTACAAAACACCGTCACGTAGCTACAACTATCTTTGACTGGGAGTTTAATTGGAATTGTACATGCAAACCCTAACGTGTATGTGCTTCATATAACTCGGTTATACCTGTCGGTTAAGCATGCACGGTCATAACCATCATGCAAACCCTAACGTGTATGGCCACTGTTAACGACGGAATAAATGAAAATGTAAAAAGCTAGGGTACTTGCATATGTATAGATAATAGTTTCGCTTGTATAGTTGTTTCTCTTTAGTGTCTTATAAATGTATGAAAATGTATGAATATCTCTTAATATCGTTAGGTTTACACTATTTGTATAATGTCCATTTTATAACTATGTATTGTGTAATTGATATTAAAATGATCCCTAGTGTGTCTTTTATTACCCTATTAGGATAATTATTGTTGAATAGGGTAAGTAGGGCATGCTAGGGATAAGTTGTGGGCGCTATGGCGTTCGGGAAACAACTGAGCGCTCCGCCACCTGGCGGACGAATATAATATTTATAGTCCTGAAGCGGGGGACGGGGTTACGTAAATATGTCGCGCAAACCGCGCACCCCGTCCACTCGAAACCGAACGTTATAGCGTCATGATCTTATTAGATCCCTCTTAGGCTAGTTTACATCTAAGTTTTATCTAATAAGAATCTTGTAAATGTATAAAAATGTATAACAGTGTCTTGTATGAATAAATGATCCCCCGCGGGGTAGCGGGAGGGGTACACATGTAGAAAAGTAGAAGGGGAAGCCAAAATGGAATAAAAGACGAACCATTTTGGGCTTCCGGCATTCCGATCAGCGGCACCACTCCGAACACTACAAACGGTCAACCAAGTGACTAGGACAAGTAGTAGAACAACAAGTACCTCTGCCCCCTGCCCCCGGCTCTGCTGATATTATCGAAGAAACAAGGAAATAAGGCGTTATTATTGTACAACATCCCTATATATACAGTCCACATCCCCCGGCGACCTATAAGGTTGTAGGACAATACTGTCCTCGATCTGTTGAAGAGATCGCAGTAGACAAAAGTGTCCTCAACATCGATGGTCCTTCGAGCAGCCGGATAAGAAGAATCAGCGTCCACGGTTCATCAAGTCGCCAAGTCAAGAATTGCACGGCGTTGTTTAAGGAAGAAACAGCGGGAAGAGACGACGCGTCGTACTCGTCCGTGCATACAAGTCTTGATTTCCGTCTTGATTTCCACGTCCTGATTTCCACGTCATAAACATCTCAATTTCCACGTCTTAAACGTCTCAATTTCCACGTCTTAAACGTCTCAATTTCCACGTCATAAACGTCTCAATTTCCACGTCAAAAACTACAAACCGTTGTTTTCACAATGCCGTCAACAACGAGATCACAGAGCCGGACGGGATCGCAGAGCGGAGCACAAACCACTACGGAATCAACATCTGCCACCACGGAGTCCACAGCCACGACTTCCGCTACCACGGGCACAGGCACCACAGCGACAGGGACGACGACCACCAGCGGCGGTACTACTAGCACCGAGGCCACTATGAAGACGACTTCGGCGGCAGCGGACGTCACGATCGTTCCACGAGCCGCAAGCGTCACGGCGAGGTCACACCGCTCTACCGCATCCGCCAAGAAGAAGGAACGTCTGGAGGTCGAACGTACCTTACTACAGCTGCGCCTGCAAGCCAAGGAGCAGGAACTCAGGCTAGCGGAATTAGAATCGGGCTCCGAGGCAGATGATGAAGAAAAGGAAGACAAAGACCAATCGTTCCGGTTAGAAAAATGGTTGAACCGGAACGACGCACCCCCCCCCCCCCCCTGTACCCCCGCAGGAGGCGGAGCCTAAGTCTCGCAAGATCTCGCCGATAAAGTATGAAGGAGGACGAGGACGGGGAGCTTACACCGCCAATGATGAAGATGACGGAGATAAGCACCGAGAGCATAGTACGTCTCGGCCCGCACGCCCTACCGCAGACATCGTGGAGCAAATGGCCTCTGCGATCTCCAAGGCGGTGAAGATATCGGCGAGGGAGACACCAAGGTATATAACCGAGGCGGTAGCGAGCCTGTTCACCGCCCACCGAGAGCCGGACGAAATTATGGAGGCTCTCGGAAGAAGATTCGGGAGGCCGGATGCACTCGTCGCATATGAGGCAGAAAAGTTGCGATATTTGCGCAAGCTGACCGACGAGCCCCGCGACCTCTGCGTATTCGCCAGTAAGGTGGCCAACGCCGTGGCCACCATACAGGAAATGAAAAGGGAGAACTACCTCTATAGCCCCGAGTTAGTCCGGGCTATAATGGACAAATTCACCCCAATACTGAAGAGCAAATGGTACGACTTTGCGAGCGCATGGGAACACGAGGTGCCTACACTAAACCTACTATCGACGTTCCTGAACATAGAAGCCGATAAGTGCAGTGCCTACGCACCACCCGAAGTCATTAATCCCATCGCCGTACCTACAAGAGAAAGGTCCGTACCTACGAATATAAGAGAAAAAGCAATAAGGAGGAAAACCGAACGTACATACAGCGCCACTACCGACGGAAAGGGGAAGCCCGAATACAGCGCCCCTACCAACGGAAGATGGAAGTATGAACACAGCGCCTCTACCGACGGAAAGGGGAAGCCCCAACACAGCGCCCCTACCAACGGAAGATGGAACTATGAACACAGCGCCTCTGCCAACGGAAAGGGGAAACATGATTACAGCGCCACAACCGACGGAAAAATGAAGCTTTGCCCACTATGCAAGGAAGATCACAGCTTGCCTTCGTGCAAACAATTTGCAGACAGCGATATCGACACCCGCTGGGAAATCGCAAAAAGAAATAACATCTGCTTCCGTTGCCTGTCTAGCAACCATCGCCGGGGCAACTGCCGAGTTAAGCCATGTGGGCACAGCGGTTGTGGGATGGCACATCATCGGCTGTTACATCATACGCGTCGGACTCCATCGCCAATAGTGAAGTCAGAAGAGCCCAAAGAAGAGATAGTTACGTCTACAACGGAAGTTATCAACAAGGCCACCGCCGCGAATTCAATACCGCATCGACGCCGAGCTTATCTAAAGATAGCACCCGTAGTGCTTGCCGGACCACACGCGAAGGTACATACGTACGCGTTGTTCGACGAAGGCAGCACCGTCACCATCATTGAGGATGCTATAGTAGACTCCCTTGGCATCAACGGGCCAGTTGACACGATGTCCATACAGGGCATCAACGGCGGAGAAACAAAACACGAAAAAAGCCGCACTATCGACGTAAAAATACAAGGGCTACATTCGGACAGCGTGCACACATTGAAAGGCGCACGTACCATCAAACGTCTGAACTTCACCTCGCAGACTGTCGGAGAAACGGACCTAGAAGACTGCACACACTTAGATGACGTCAAGGACGAGCTCATCTATAAAAATGCATGCCCTAAGATTCTCATCGGACAGGACAACTGGGAGTTGATCGTCTCCCGTCAGATCCGAGCGGGAAAAAGGAACAAACCAGTAGCATCGCTAACGCTACTGGGATGGGTACTGCATGGATGCCGCACTTCAGTATGTGAACCCGTCACCTTCTGCGGCCACATCAGCGAGAAGCGCGACGAAATGGAGGAGTTAATGAAGAACTTCTTCAAATTGGAGTCACTGGGCATCGAGCCGAGGCAAACAAAGGATGACCCGGAGCAGCGAGCTATCGACATTTTGAGTAAGCAAAGTCGACGGTTACCTGACGGGCGGTTCGAAACCGGACTCCTATGGAAAGAGGATAATGTAAAGATCCCTAACAATTATGGGGATGCTCTCAAACGGCTGCACAACCTGGAAAGAAAACTCGACCGCGACCCGGAGCTTAGGGAGAAATACAAGGAACGTATGACGAACCTGTTAGTATCCGGATACGCCGAGCCTGCGACTACAGCGCCACCTGCAGACAAGACGTGGTACTTGCCACATTTCGCCGTCATCAACCCGGCAAAGGAGAAGATCCGAGTCGTCCACGATGCCGCTGCGAGATCCTTCGGCCGCAGCCTGAATGATATGCTGCTGTCAGGGCCTGATCTACTTAAATCACTGCCCGGAGTCATCATGAGATTCCGTCAACATCCCATTGCAGTGTCAGCGGACATCAAGGAGATGTTTATGCAAGTCAAGATACGACCGGAAGAGCAAGACGCACTACGCTTCCTATGGAGGGGAGACAAAAGAGGCAACACACCACCACGTGAGTACAAGATGACGTCAGTCATATTTGGGGCAACATCATCACCGTGCACAGCGCTGTACATCAAGAATCGCAACGCCACCGAGTTCGCACATATAAACGAACGCGCCGCCAGAGAGATCCAAACAAACCACTACATGGACTACTTCATAACCAGCTTCCCAGATAAGGAGGAGGCTGCGAGAGTCGTAAAGTCGGTCGACGAGATACACCGTCGAGCCGGCTTCCATTTACGGGGATGGGTGTCCAACAAAAAGTCCGTCGTCAAACAATTTTCGTCGGATCCCGGAACCACGACAGTCACCATAGGCGGGAGCGAGATAGAAAAGACACTCGGCCTCCTATGGCAGGTAAATGAAGACTGCATCGGCTTCCACATAAATGCTATGAAGACACCACCCGACGTAATAGAAGGTAGACGTCCACCCACCAAGAGGGAAGCACTCAGCGTGATAATGTCGCTGTTCGACCCGCTCGGACTCGTATCACCGATAACTACTCCGGCGAAACGACTTATGCAAGATACATGGAGTCATGGAACGAGCTGGGACGAACCGCTTCCCGAAGAGCTGCAACCAAGATGGAGCGCGTGGCTTTATACACTACGCGCTCTAGAAGAACTTCGCATTCCCCGCTGCTATGATGTAGAACCGGCCGTAAGAAGAGAACTGCACACTTTCGTAGACGCAAGTGAAGAAGCCTACGCAGCCGCCGTATACTGGAGATTACAACGAGCCGACGGCACCGTAAGAATATCACTAGCCGCTGCAAAGAGCCGCGTCGCACCGCTCAAGCCCGTCTCTATACCACGACTTGAGCTACAGGCGGCGGTACTCGGAGCACGACTAGCGAAAAACGTCGCGAAAGAGCACGACTTCATGGCCGCAAGACAGGTGTATTGGAGTGATTCACGCACCGCTCTCGCGTGGATCCGAGCCGAACCACGGACGTTCAAAACGTTCGTCGCACATCGCGTCGCCGAGATTGAAGATACTACAAAGAAAAAGGACTGGAGATGGCTGCCGTCACAACTCAATGTAGCCGACGACGCGACACGAGCGACACCCGCGGATTTCAACGAAAATCACCGATGGTTCACCGGCCCGCCTTTCCTACTATCACCTGAAGAACAATGGCCGGTCGAGACAAGCACGACAAAGGAACGCACCGGGGAAGAAAGGGAGAGATGCTGCGCAACACCGAACGACATAAAGGGGCACGCACACTTGCCCGATATCACGCGCTTTTCAAAATGGGAGCGCCTGATCCGGGCCACCGCACGCGTACTACATTTCATCGACTTATGTCGGAAAAGGAGACACACCGTGGCAGCAGCGCGTCGCAAAAGGACCATCGCCAACCCGACATCGGACCCGGCATGGTCAAGGACAAAAAGGGGCGACGCAAAGGCGGCAACGGCAAGAGAATCCGCATGCGACCAGCGCAAGTTCGTGCCATTAGAGGCGCATCATCTCATTCAAGCCGAACATCTCTGGACGAAGGCAGCACAAGAAGACAGCTACGCATGCGAACGCAAACGCATCGAGCGTAACTCCACACCGGCGGGAGACGACAAACTCGCCGGTCTAAGTATTATCATGGGAACGGACGGACTACTAAGACTAAAAGGAAGAATCGCTGCCACAGAAGGGATTAGCGAGGAAACGGCAAATCCAGCTATACTAGACGGCGCACATGACTACACAAAGATGTACATAGATCATGTACATAGGAAGATGCATCATGGGGGCGTCGAGCTAGTAGTGAATGAAGTACGACAGCGATTCTGCGTTATGAAAATTCGCCTTACAGTACGGGGCGTTTTAAAGGTATGTATAACATGCAAGTTGAAGAAGGCGAAATCAACGAGTCCAGCCACCGGGGATCTGCCGCACGCGCGTGTAGCACATCACGCGCGCCCGTTCACCTTCACCGGGCTCGACTACTTCGGTCCACTCGAAGTAACCGTGGGCCGACACCGAGAAAAAAGGTATGTCGCCCTATTCACCTGCATGACGACAAGGGCCGTCCACTTGGAAGTAGCGGCATCACTCAGCGCAGACTCTGCTATATCTGCGCTGCGAAGATTCATGGGGCGACGCGGCTGCCCAAAGGAGTTGTGGTGCGACAACGCCACCAACTTCAAAGCCGCGGAAAGACAACTCGACGAGGCCGCACTCACTGCGGTCCGAGAAGAGACAACAGCGAAGCACATCGCGTGGCGTCACGTTCCCCCCCTCCGCCCCCTTCATGGCCGGGGCCTGGGAACGCATGGTTCGCACGGTGAAAGAAGGCCTGCGAGCAACGCTACACGAAAAGTACCCGAGCGACGAGACACTCCACACACTGCTCGTCGAAGTAGAAAACACGGTCAACTCCCGTCCACTCACACACGTGGCAGTGACACCAGGGGAACCGGAGGCGCTCACACCCAATCACCTGCTGCTGGGACCCAATTCCCATGTCCCAGCACCGGGCGCCTTCACCGAAGAAGACATAAATGCACGCGCGCATTGGCGGCGCGCCCAGCGGCTAGCCGACACCTTCTGGAGCCGCTGGGTACGAGAGTATCTCCCCCTGCTTCAATACCGGCGGGAGCCCCGCACGATCGGCGAGGCACCACGCGTCGGAGATTTAATCATCGTGTGCGACGCAAATCTACCGAGGAACACATGGCCGCGAGGAAGACTCATCGCTACGTACCCCGGGCAAGACGGCGAAGTGCGCGTCGTCGACCTACAAACGAGCAACGGACACGTTCTGCGGCGACCCACAAAGAAGATCGTCGTTCTACCGGTTAGGTCGCGAGACGGCGACGGCGGGAGTATGTTAACGACGGAATAAATGAAAATGTGAAAAGCTAGGGTACTTGCATATGTATAGATAATAGTTTCGCTTGTATAGTTGTTTCTCTTTAGTGTCTTATAAATGTATGAAAATGTATGAATATCTCTTAATATCGTTAGGTTTACACTATTTGTATAATGTCCATTTTATAACTATGTATTGTGTAATTGATATTAAAATGATCCCTAGTGTGTCTTTTATTACCCTATTAGGATAATTATTGTTGAATAGGGTAAGTAGGGCATGCTAGGGATAAGTTGTGGGCGCTATGGCGTTCGGGAAACAACTGAGCGCTCCGCCACCTGGCGGACGAATATAATATTTATAGTCCTGAAGCGGGGGACGGGGTTACGTAAATATGTCGCGCAAACCGCGCACCCCGTCCACTCGAAACCGAACGTTATAGCGTCATGATCTTATTAGATCCCTCTTAGGCTAGTTTACATCTAAGTTTTATCTAATAAGAATCTTGTAAATGTATAAAAATGTATAACAGTGTCTTGTATGAATAAATGATCCCCCGCGGGGTAGCGGGAGGGGTACACATGTAGAAAAGTAGAAGGGGAAGCCAAAATGGAATAAAAGACGAACCATTTTGGGCTTCCGGCATTCCGATCAGCGGCACCACTCTGAACACTACAAACGGTCAACCAAGTGACTAGGACAAGTAGTAGAACAACAAGTACCTCTGCCCCCTGCCCCCGGCTCTGCTGATATTATCGAAGAAACAAGGAAATAAGGCGTTATTATTGTACAACATCCCTATATATACAGTCCACATCCCCCGGCGACCTATAAGGTTGTAGGACAATACTGTCCTCGATCTGTTGAAGAGATCGCAGTAGACAAAAGTGTCCTCAACAGCCACCTTTACATACATGCATGAGCAACAGAAATAGCTATAGTTTGCTATCTAAAATATTCTTAAATTAATATGCACCCAATAATTCAAATGAAATTGTATTTATTTTCTTTGTCAAATAAGTCAAATAAACATATCTATTTCAACCACAGTCAACCACCATATTATGAGTATTAATTAAAGCACTATATATTTCTAAACATTTTGAAAGAAACATTAAATCTATACTGGAAAATTAAGTAATCTGCAGTTTGTATAAAATAATGAAATAACATCACCTCTTCCATATCATCAAGTTCCCACTCATTACCAAACACATCAATGTTCTGTTCTACAAAATCTAATACTTTTACAGTACTACCACATTTTGATGGAGATAATTCAATCTTAGGATCCTTCTGTGGAGTCGACAACTTGGTGAATCCTGGTGAATGGCAAAGTTCTGTAAAACAAACCATTAAATGAACATGTTGTGCACAATTATGAGTACATTCTCATAGACATTTGCTTCATTTATGAGTTTTACAATTTTAAGTCATGAGTTTAAGTGAGTTTACACAGTATACAGATGTACAGATTACAGATGAAGTTAAGATTTACATGGACATAAGAACAACTTGACGAAGTTTGGTAGTTGTGGCTGGATGAGAATGGAAGAACGTTTGCTGGTGAGTCTTGAGAGAGGCCTATATCCAGCAGTGAAGATACATAGGCTGTTGAAATGGTATAGTAAGGCACTAACTGACTAGGTGGATAGATAACTTAAAGAGTCATTGGTAATGGACCAAGGCCATATATAGTGTTGAGGCTTAGGAGAGCTGTATATCTGAAAGTGGAGAGACATAAAAGGATAATAGTACTACTAGTAATGGAGTTAAGAATATGCTGCTGATACAAATAGTATGCATTTGATGCTGACTCCAACAGCTAAATTAACAAGTGCATATAAGAGATTTTCCTATAGGCAATCCTATATCTCTGAATGCATTATTAGTTTCATTGCCTAGAATAAATAATATGTTTACCTTTGATAGTGCTTTTCTTAGGAGTTCCATTCTTCTTACTAGGACTATATCCATTTACTTCATGATTTATCAATGGAGACATTTTCTTTGGAGATATTTTTATTTCAGTCTGACTTGATTTATAAGCTAGCTCATGATTATTTATAAAAATATCTTCCTCTATATTATTACTGGACACTGGTGTAAGTGGAGATCTACTATTTCTCTCCAATATATTTTCATTAAATTTATTGACACTTGAATCCGTATCATATGCTAATTTTTCTTTACTAACATTACTTTTTACGATGAAACCATTTTCCTTCTGCGGTGACTTTATGTGTTTCAACTGAACATCTTTGTGTGGTAAATTTTGTGAATTACATTTTTGCTTTTTTGGCGTATTTGTAAAGTTCGAACCATAGCTTTCTATGTCTTTTGTAACCCTAGCTAAGGATTGTTCGTCGAGTATTTCTATTGTTTTCACAGGGGATGTCGCTTTTCGTTTGACACAAACGGTATCAATTTTTTTAGGTGAACAGTGGTTTTGAGATGATGTTTCCTTTGCTTTCTGAGATGCACTCGCAAAAAACTGTGTTATAGCTTTCTGATTCTTCGGCGGACCCTGTCCCTGCAAAATATAAAATAAATAATCAAATATTGATGGAATCCAGTGTATTCCTTATCAAAACAATAGATGGGAAAACAACCTTCTTTAAACTAAACCCTTTACGCATGTTTGAATTCGATTTGCAGATGACTATAATAAAATAAAGACTAATAAATGGCTGTGAAATTATAGAAACCGAAGGAAAAAATAAAACATGTATTCAATAAGCAGAATTCCCGCGTTACTACAAATATGACACATTTTTCAACTTGACAGATTGCGTTTAAAGTAAAAGCGAGATGCAGTTACTTCAATGTGAATAGCGCTCAACCAGTCTATATCCCCATAAAACTCTTTCCAGATGATATACATATTACATATATCTTAAAAACTGAACGCAACAACAATACTACAAACACCTAAGAAACTAAAAAATGACACCTGTTAACTGTCAAAGGCGTGTTTTCAAAATTTATATTTTTACCTTATTGTCTCGTGTTTAAATAGTACTTCATTTAATAGCAAAGCAATTTAAGCATTTTAACAATGTCCAAACGACCAGAACACCAGGCTCCGCCAGAGCTGGTAAGTTTGAGTAACACGTGCATAAATCTTGTGCCTTTTTCTTTACAGCAGCATTTCAATGCAGTTTTATTTTTTTACAGTTTTACAATGAGGAAGAAGCCAGGAAATACACCCAAAAGTGAGTTTTATTACTTGCCAATTACTTTACGATCTATCAGCCCACTGTTGTTTTTTATTCTAATCTTCATAACATTTTAGTTCGCGTATCATGGACATTCAATCGCAAATGACAGAGAGATGTGTAGAACTTTTGTTACTACCAGAGGACACGTCGTGTTTACTTCTAGACGTTGGGTGTGGATCAGGATTGTCAGGTTCCGTACTTGAAGATAATGGACACATGTGGATTGGAATGGATATATCTTGTGCTATGCTTGGTATGTTATCAATTATGATACTTCCATGTGATAATTTGTTTTGCTTTAGTAAACTTCTTTCGAAGAAATTCACTATTGAGATGTCATTTTTGTAGAATCAGTTTTTTTATATAGAAACATGTGGCAGACGAGCATACAGTTGTCCTGATTATAAGTAGATACTTTCGTCCATAGACATCCACCATACATGCCAACATCAGTCTAGAATGACAAACGTTGGCACACCCTCGGATTCACTGCCCAACCTTACAGATTAAGGAATGGATTGGGAAAATGGGGATGGGGTAGAATAGGATGCGATGGGAATGGGCTCTGGCATATCTCACTCACTGCCGAAACACGTACATACATTGGGGATTACGATAAAGTAGGAAATGTAGTACATTTCTAGGTAGTCTTCTGTGAGAGAGGGATAACATAGCCAATCGAGTGTGCCCAGTGGTTGTGGGAATGCAGTGTGCACTCTCCCCTATTAAAATTTATTAATTTGTTTATTTCATTATGATTTAATAACATACATGTTTATTGAAAGTTATGTTAAGACTAATCAATATTTATGGTATTTACATTTATAATATTATACATAACATTTGGGTGATCAATCATCCTACCATTTAGGAAATCAAATATATTTTATATTTGAAGGGCTGCATTTTTTTGTTGGTTAATACTAGTCAGAAATTATATTTAATGTTTATTAAAATTATAGCAATACTTTTATAAGCCTTATTATATATTATTATATGCTTTTTGCAGATGTAGCATTAGAAAGAGAAACAGAAGGTGATCTCATATTAGCAGATATGGGTGAGGGAGCACCATTCAGAGCTGGTTGTTTCGATGGAGCAGTTTCAGTGTCTGCTCTACAGTGGCTCTTCAATGCAGACAAGAAGTCACATAAACCAGTCAAGAGATTGTATAAGTTCTTTAGCACTTTATATGCTTGTTTGGTAAGTAAAGACAATGATATTTGTTTTGTTATTAATTATTATAGTAGAATTCATAGATTAATAACTACATATTTGATTTTTACTGTCTTTTTAATTTATTTAAATTATTTGTTCTATTTTGTACAGCAGCAGACTTAGGTTTTGTTTCAAATTGTATAAAATTTTATAAATATAGAGTGTATATTTTTTCCTATTCTCATACTTGTAAAGTTGGATTTTTAGAACAGTCAAACAGAAATTGTACATTTGTACAGATATGACACTTTATTGAGTTCTACATGCCATATCCCTGACTCAAAGTAAACAATCCGACTTTATCATCCTCATCCGAGTGATACCTTTATCCGAGTGACATCATGAGTGACAGGCTGAGACAATATTTGGATTGTAAATATTTGGGTGCTGTGTCTCTTATGGACATAGAAAAGGATGCAGCTATATTATAGACAGATTTGGAACTTAGTTGTATAGATCTCTGTGGAACTCTCTATTTGCAAACTATCAAATTATTTTGGTATCAAGTTTTTATAAAAAGTAGAGAATTAATTGTTTAAAGCTTTAAAAGATTTTTTTATTTACAGTGTGCAATAGGGAAAAGCAGTATTGGATAAAAGTTCGTTTATATTATATAGTCATATTTTTTAATGGCAAAATTTTTTACTTCCCAATTTAACTTCTTTAAATTTCAGTCAAGGTCAGCAAGAGCAGTATTCCAGTTCTACCCTGAAAATGAAAGCCAATTAGAACTGCTTACATCACAAGCCATGAAAGCAGGTTTCTATGGTGGTGTGGTCATAGACTATCCCAACTCGGCCAAAGCAAAGAAATTCTTTTTGGTACTCATGACTGGAGGATGTGCTCCATTGCCAAAGGCATTAGGTAAAACAAAGTATTTATAATATTACTACTTCTTTTTTTGTCTACCTTATTCGGAGTCTTAATACTGAGTAGAACTACCATACTGAAAAAAAATCAAATGGTACTTTTAGTCACACTGAATATAATTACTTATCTATTAATTTTGTTTTTATTACAGGAGATGAAATTGATAACAATTTACAAGTAAAGTATGCTAGGAGAGAAGTCTCTAGAAATGCTAGAGGCAAACCTCTCAAGAACACAAGAGCCTGGCTGTTGGAGAAAAAAGAGAGGAGAAGAAAACAAGGAAAAGAAACAAAACCTGACACTAAGTACACAGGCAGGAAGAGAAGTGGACGGTTTTGATAATAAAATTAAGTTTTACATCTACATTTTAAGTTATTTTATTTACAATAAAAATGAAATATGTACTAAGAGTTATTTTTATCTTTTCACAATATATTTCCATACCCTGTCAACCCCATGTCCAATTGTTTCTACTGGTATCATGTTAGGCAAAGGAAATCTGCATGCAACTACTACAGTGCCATCAGTTACTTCAGCAAGTAATTTATTTTCAAAATCCTTCATCATCTGTTCTACGCCAAATATCACAATATTGTCATAAGGTTTTAAATCGAAAGTCCACAAATTTTGTCTATAAAACTTTGCATTCTGGCATTGTGGTGTTAAAAGAGCGGTCATTCTTGAGTAGTACACTAACCATACATTTAATTCGACCCCTTCTGATTTGAATCCAAGTTTTACTGTTGTGAAAACAATTCTTCCGTCTCCAGATCCTACGTCGAGTAATCTGCCGCTCCGCCCCTGTAAAGCTTTTCTTACTCCCGCTAATTGCTTTGGTGTAGCCGGCACATAAGGTAAGCAAACTTTTCTTAGAGCTGGTGATACAAACGGTATGCATATGATACTGACTCCAATAGCTAAACCACCGGTAGTATATATAAGAGCTTTCCCTATAGTCGATAATTTATTAGTGTCTTTTGACTGCGTATTTTGTAAGAGCTCCAGTTCCATGATTTACATAATCTTTTTTCTGTGAATGTAGTTTGTTCAAGAGACTAAGAAAGCTTTTTGAGGTTATTTTCTTTTGATATGAAACAGCTGTTATTTTTTAATCAAAAATTACACTGCACTCGCTATGTTCACCATACAGCCGCTTTAAAAAAATATGTGTACCATTTATTATCAAAACGTTTCTCCCCGTTTAGATTATCGTTATTATTTTGATTTTGAATTTTGAAAGCAATATAAAAATAAAAACCTAGAACCTGTTTCATACTTAGAAAAAAAAAGTTGACTGTCAGGTCAGTCACGTATGGTTGCCAGATGATAATTTGAAAAAGGAGGATTGATCTGTAAAGATTTTCTAAAAAAAGGAAAACTTTCACAATTAAAAAAGTTGTTTTTATATAATTTCCTCTATTTTAATTATATTTGGCTGAACTGCTAATTTTTGAAAGAAGTTCTTGGTTTTTTAACAAATAAGTATGAAAGTCTTCATATAGCATGTTGTAAAATTATATTGTGTAAAAATCAATGATTTTACTGACTCCACACTGAGTCTGTTTTTTTCTTTGTTCCATTGTGTATTAATTAGCAACAATACTCTTTCAACATTCGCGTTATGTGCGCCTATACAAAAGTAAAACTCGCAGATCTTGAGCAGTTCCGAGAAATATTCAATGTTTTTAACAGTTTTAAAGTAAATCGTCCATTGCTCGTGCGACTTCAAATCATAATATTTGTCATCAGGTTCACCATTTCGATTTAAGAAATGAAATCAGATTACAAAATTGAGCGTAATAATGTAATGAATTGTTTGCGAATACATTTGAAATGTGAAAAACAAAAAACCGTAGCGGCCGGCGGGAACTTCGAGGAATCGGGGAGAGGGCGGTACTGCACGCGGCGACTATAGTCGGAATTATAATTCGATTCCACATTTGACATTAGCTACTGTCATTTTGTAAAATAATGATACCACATATAATAGTGTAGTGATGAACACAAAAATCGATAAACAATCGCGATTTATGTTTATGTAATCATAATATTGGTGTGCCAATTAAAGACTAAATTATTGATTTTTATTTAAATAAATACATAATTATTCATAACAATTATTTATTAATTAGTAACCGCTGCTTTATTTTATAAAAAGTTAATATTTTTGTTTTTTTTTTTATATTAAAAACAAAACTTATAATAAAAGAGCCTAGATAGTTTTCTGTATTGGCAACCCGTGCGCGCTCGTGCAGCTATCGCCATTTTGTTTATCTTGTCATTCGGCTTCATTCTCCTAGTCTGACTGCACGAATATCTCGTTTCATTGCGAATCGATATTTTGTTATTTTGTTGGGTTTTTGTTAAAGTTTTGTTACGTTGTGTTTGTTGTTACGTTTATAGTTTTTTGTGAACTTTGAGTGAATCTATTTGTTTTGGTTTTCCATCAAAATGGATCCTCCGCCAAGTACATCACAAAAAGACGTGGATGTTTTCTTGTCTCCAAGAAAAAAACGTCCACGAAAAGCTTTCACTGTTACTGAAAAAGTAATGATCCGCAACGCATATAAGTACGTGAAAAATGAAACTTCTGCGCAATTGGAGGCCTTTGAAGTTGTGGAAGAAAATGAATGTATGAACAAAGTTGCTCACATATTGGGAATAACCTCACGCTCTGTTTGTAACGTTTTGAAGGAAGTAAATAAAGGTGCGCCGCCAACTCCCCCTAAAAAAACTGGACCAAAGCGAAGTTTCAAAGATAAAATTGATGAATTTACATTCTCCGCAATACGACGAATAGTTCATCAGTTCTTTTACTGAAATGAACCTCCAACCATTGCAAAGGTTAGTCAATCAGTCAGACAGTATTATTTTATACCTACATCTTTTATATATAAGTAATGATTCCAAACTATTATAAAATTTACTATTTCAGATTTTACAAGTGATGAACGATGATCCAGAAATGCCCAAGGTTTCCAAAGACACCCTCAGAAAAATTTTGAAGCATCTTAATTTTAAATTTGTTGCACGGTCACGCAAGAGCACACTTATTGATCGAAATGATATAATAACATGGCGCCAGCGTTACTTGCGATCTATATGTCAGTTTCGACGAGAAGGGAGACATATATATTATCAAGATGAAACTTGGGTTAACGCAGGTAAGGCTAACATTTTGAATTAATATACATTTACATTAAATTTAATAGTAATATTGAATGTTCATGTACTATATGTGATTTAAGGTCATACTGTAAAAAAAACTTGGGTGGACAAGCAAGTCACATCATCTCGGCAAGCGTTTTTGGAGGGACTGACCACTGGATTAAAAAACCCATCTGGAAAAGGCAAACGTCTCATAATTAGCCATATAGGTAGTGAAGAAGGCTTCCTGGAAGAGGGGCTCATGATTTTTGAAGCAAAGAAAAATTGTGAAGATTACCATGATGAGATGAATGCAGTTTGTTTTGAGGAGTGGTTCGCTGGAGTCTTACCAAAATTAAGACCAAACTCAATTGTGGTGATGGATAATGCACCTTACCACTCCCGAAAATTGGAAACGGCACCAAAAATGAGCTGGAAAAAAGCTGCCATTCAAGACTGGCTTTTAAATAAAAATATTCATTACGAACCAGATATGGTTAAAGCTACGCTTTTAGAACTGATTCCACATAACGAGTCTTTTAATAAGTACGCTGTAGACGAAATGGCAGCACAACATGGGATCACGGTTTTAAGACTGCCCCCTTACCATTGCGAGCTGAACCCTATCGAATTGATATGGGCTCAGGTAAAGGGGCATGTAGCTCAAAATAATAAAACCTTCAAATTGACAGACGTGAGAAATTTATTTGAGGAAGGCATTCAAAAAATTACGGCCACCGAATGGTCTAAATGCGTATCCCATGTTGTCAAAGAAGAGGAAAAAATGAGTAGGCTAGATATGTTAATTGACAATATCACAGACACATTTATAATAAATGTTACAGAAAGTGACAGCGATAGCGATAGCGATGACGGCGACGATTTATAAAATAAAATATTACCATAATACATCTATTTGTTTTATTTCTCATGTTCCTTCATGATCACATTTATTTATTTATTTCACACACAATTATTAAAGAAAACTCTCAGATCCGTAATAAAATTAATCGTCATAACTAAATTATCCGTTCACAAATATTTAATTTCCTGATATACTTAGTTTACGAGAATAAAATTATAAACGAGAAGAATCGATCCGGAAATATTCCATTTCCGTATCGAATAATTTCGCAACGTTACTATTTAGTACTTGTCATAACGTTGCAACACTGAAATTGTCAAATCTGGAATCGAATTAAAATTCCGACTATAGTGGGTAGCGGGAGACGAGTGAGGTGAGACTCGGCGAGAGAGAGAGAGAGTACACACAATAAAACACACACAGTACATACTTACGGTCGTTTGGTCTCTTGGTGGGTAATCAAGACTTTTCGGAGTAATTTAACTCATCTAATCCTACTCCGCCTGCGGATCCAACTCCTCTTAGTAACTCCTTAACTCTTTTACGTAATCACTATCGATGCTAGTGCTGAGTAATGAAGCACAAGGAAAAAAAGAAGCTCTATGGAACAATTAAACAATTTAACTCTTGATACACCGATCCTAAAAAAAAACGTCACGCCATCGAGGAGTAATCTCCGACGATCGGAGTAGTAAGGAGTAAATGGAACGATTAAGGGATTTCACTCTTGATACACCTATCCTAAAAAAAAGGTCGCGCCATCGAGGAGTAATCTCCGACGATCGGAATAGTAAGGACTAAATGAAACAATTAAGGGATTTCACTCTTGATACACCTATCCTTAAAAAAAAGGTCGCACCATCGAGGAGTAATCTCCGACGATCGGAGTAGTGAGGAGTAAATGAAACAATTAAGGGATTTCACTCTTGATACACCTATCCTACAAAAAAAAAAATTTGGTTGGATTGGTCGCGCCACAATCCAACCAAAAACACAACGTCAAAAGAATAAGTGAGTCCTGGGAGTTAAATAACTCCTCGGACTTAGTAACAGTTCGGTGGAGTAACTAAAGGTTTCTAGTCCGCTCGCGGATTTAACTCTTTTAATTCATTAACTCCGGAGTTACCCATCGCTAGTTTGGCCACAGGCACGGCGCTATCTGCATGCATTAAAGACATACAGCAAAAGGAGGATATACAGTAGGTAAGGGAGGACAAGAGGACAAATCATAGAAAAGGAGGACATGTCCTTCTTTAGGATACCATCTGGCAACCCTAGGTTAGTGTCACTGTCGAACATCCGGATCCCTGTCAATTGTCACCGCTTCTTTTCCCATTGTTTGTCTTCTTTTCTGAATTATCGCTGAAATCTGACGCAATGACTGCTTTTGAGGAGTTCGGTGTGCTTCCCGAACTCGCGAAGGCGACCGAAGAGATGGAATGGACCCTACCCACGGACGTGCAAGCCGAAGCCATACCTTTGATTTTGGGAGGTGGAGATGTCCTTATGGCAGCTGAGACTGGCAGTGGAAAGACTGGTGCTTTCTGTTTACCCATATTGCAAATCGTATGGGAGACGTTAAAAGATATACAGGAAGGGAAAACAAGTAAAGTGTTGCCTCCGACATCGTCAGAATGGACGATGTCTTTTATAGACCGTACCGATGCGTTGGCTGTGACACCAGATGGGTTACGGTGTCAATCTCGCGACCAGAAGGCGTGGCATGGCTGCCGGGCTACTAAAGGCGTGCAAGGCAAAGGCGCGTATTATTATGAAGCTAATGTTACAGATGAGGGGCTTTGCCGTATAGGATGGTCAACACAAGCCGTAAGTTCTAGTGTTCTGTATTTACTATTGTAAAATTAAAATTGGTGAATGTGAATCATATTAAATATTACATCATATTGAGTAATTTGTAATTACTCCACTGACCACTTTAACATACAAAGGAGGAAAATCTAATATGGTCTAAGTCTAAGCAAAGCATGATCTTAGAATCATCTATTTTTGTGAACCTAAGTTTTCTGTACAGTTTTATTATTACAAATATGTAAGTAAGTATTAAAATGTAACTATTGTATAACACCGATTGATATATAACATGAAAATAGTATGCAAAAGGTGGTCTTATCGCTCATAGCTATCTCTTCCTAATATTGATTGAAGGTTTCTAATAGTTAATCTCATTGTGGCCCTACTGCAGCATACACATATATTAGAAGCACTTATATTTAATAAAATTTACCAACACTTCTCAAAGAGTTTTAAATTACATTAATTAATATCAAGTTTGTGTGCGGAGACTGAAGAGAAGGATTGGCGGACTAAGCTCACTGCAATGCATGTAGCTAAGTATTCCATGTCCACTGTGCTGGAATTACTGAAAATAGCTATAGAATAGTGAAATAAAAGCCACATGGCGCTGTCCTAAATGCAAACAACTGAGTCTACAACTCCAGACTCCTGTGCCCTGCAATCCCCTATACCTTTCACAACTGACAAAAATCCTTGAAGAATTGGTCAATGTGATTACAATTGGCACCACTGCAGGTTCTCATTCAGTATGTCAAATCATTAAAAGAGGAGGAGTTCTTAAACTTAAATATGATGTGTATGAATATAAAATATGAATTAATATGATGTTAAATAACATGATGTGTTATAGAATTTCTTGAAAAAAATAAATATCATTGAAGACGGTCTTGGAATGGTGGAGGTTGGTTAAGAAAAAGTAAGAGATCTAGTGGACAGAGTGGACAGGATGGATAATGAATATCTTATTTGTGCTATTGAAACCATAATCAAGTGCCTAATAACAAAGCAGCAGATCAACTACATCACTAGGGTTCCTACATGTGGATCTGAAATTAAACCTATAATTGCATGTTTTAATAATTGTTACATCAAGGAAGATTTTGTGGCTGCGGCAAGAATGTCTTCAAAAGAGAATATTTTGATGCTCTCTGTTCTGGGACTTAATGGCAGCCAGAAAAAATGTACCTACAAATATGTCTATACATATTTATTTGAAACATAACATGACACTGTATGGCTATTATACTTACCTATGTATATAAAATCATGTTGCCACATAGATTGTTCTAATAAAGAGAGCCATTTCTGCAAATGATGAAACTTTTTAACCATATACAAACTGTTATTATCCCCTTTGAAATTACAGTAACTCTATTTACTTATTATTAACGTTACACATGACATTAGGCTCGGCTGGACCTTGGTACAGACAGGCTGGGTTTCGGCTTTGGTGGCACAGGAAAAAAATCCAATGCCAAGCAGTTTGATGACTATGGCTCTGCATATGGAATGAATGATGTTATTGGTATGTTATGCACTCGTATTTATGTACACATTTTTATAAACCTTCTTTTTTAGAAGTTGAAAACCTGTCCAACGATTTATTAAGAACTTTTACCAAAATAGTTCCAAGCAAGTCAGTTTAATCACTGCCTTATTTTTATTTCATGTTATGAGATTCAAATAACTGAGTGACTTCTGCTTGATTTAACTGCCTATTGTTAATTATTAAAAGTTATGAAATTCAGTGTGTGGTAAATGATAATGTTCTACAAAGACCATTTGTAATTTGTTCATAATATAAGGCAAGCCAAGGCAATTCACTTCATGATGTAAAGTGACAGGCAATAAGAGATCATAATATACTTTTAGATATCTTTAATTGATTAATAATGAATTTGTTTTTATGGACGAAGGCGGCATACGAGCATACAGTCCACCTGATGGTAAGTGTATACTATCGCTCATAAACATCCGCGATACATGCCAACATCAGTCCTGAATGACAAACGTTGGCATGCCCCTGGATGCGCTGCCTACCTTTGGAGATAAAGGAATGTATTTGAAGAAAGAGTTGTTGAAATGGGGAGGGATAGGATGGAAATACCTCACTCACTACCGAAACACGTACGTACATTAGGGAAATACAGTACATTTTAAGGTAGTCTGAGAGAAGGGTAACATGGTCAGTCGAGCCCGCCCAGCTGCTGTTGGATTGCACTCTCCCCCTCAAAAAACTGTTATTTAAGTTGATGAAACTGGGCAAGTCCTTCATAAACCTTCAAATATAAAATTTTCATCCAGGTTGTCTTCTAAACTTGAACAATGGCGAGATTCGCTACACAAAGAATGGTGAAGACCTCGGCGTTGCTTTCAAATTGGAGCCGCCGCGCCGCAGCGAGTGCTTCTTCCCTGCTGTTGTGCTAAAAAATGCCGAGATACATTTCAACTTTGGTGCTACACCTTTTAAGGTACTAACAATGCCTAAATGCATTGTGTGCCTAAAGACTGAAACTATGGAATCAATTCATGAATTAAATCAAAATCAAATCATTTATTTTTGTAAGTTAACCGACATATTACTATTTTAAAAATGTTATGCTATTTTGAATAAAAAATTCAATTAGTTTTAATTTTCAATAAATATTCATACATTTTTGAACACAAACACTGAACATAAAGCACATCTATAAGTATATAAAAGAAACAAAAACAAATTAAGTAATTGAATCTGTTACAAACATTTCATGTGAATTAATTCAGAATAATGAACAAAATTCATGATTTCAGTCTTCGGACTCAGCTGTATATATTATTTGATAGAATCATGCATTCTAATACCCTTAGGTCAGAAGCATAACACATACGTTGTTCACAGCGGATATATAAATGTTCGGATTAAGTAAGAGTTTATACATTATTTTATTTTGTATTATAGCAAAATTTTATTATAGCATTATTTTATTTTATTATAGCATTTAAACTTTCAAAATTATCTGGAACAGGAAACTTAAGATATTACTTTTAAAGTCAACTTAGAACTATTAACTATACCCACCCATTTTGTTAATTTATAGAAAACTTTTCTGTTCACATGGAATTCAGATTAAAAACTTGTATGTTAATTAATTTCGTGAACTATACTCCTATATTTGCTAAATTTGTTATAGATTTGTGAATTTCTTGTAGAGAATCAATGTAGTAAACCGATTTTTCCATTATGATACTATAGTTCGTGGCATTTAGCATGTCAATAGCGAGCATTCACACGCCCATGTCAACGTGGCTGCTACCACGATACGCTGGCGATAGCTATTCGCTAATTACGGGGAACATTAGCAAGTATCGCTATCGTAAACACGAGTACATTAGTTCGGGGTGAAAGTCGAGGCAATCACCGCTATTGCCATGCTAAATGGCACGGAGTATAGTAATGATTTGTAATTCCCAGTACCCTCCGCCACAAAGCTACGTAGCGGTATACCAAGCGCCCAAGGAGAACGTGAAAAATAACGTGGTAATCGCCGGCACCGTCACCGACAACAAGCCCGTCAATAATGCGCCGCAGGCCATTATTATCGAGGTATGAACACACTGAAAAGACAAAGATAAACTTGCAATAACATTTGACATTTTGTAACGATCGACTTTAACAGTAGTCTGTCAAACGATACTCATAAAAAACGATAAACGGTGTTATCACAAGAACTGAGTGACAAATTTAAAAATTTTAGACTTCATGCTCAATTTAATCAGAAAAACGTACTTGATACTCTATATTTTCCATTATAAATAAAACTAGTATGAATACTGAAACAAGTGAATTGAGAAAGAAATTCAATTCAAATTCAAGAAATTCTTTACTTGTGCCACGTATAATTTACGAGACTAATACGCATAAGATACACGCTTTATAATAGTAATAATAAGATCCTTATAATCCTAATATTGATTGAAGGTTTCTAACTGCTAACATAGTCTGTAAGTTAAAATAGTTACTAACACTAATGAAAATATGGATTTTTTAGAATATATGAGTTATTATTATTTATAATTTAAATTATGAGGATGCGATATGTCTTATAGGGCACAAGCTTTTCTTTTGTAATCACAAGGGGATTTCGTTTCGTAATTCACCACACGGGTAGTAGTATAACTAAGATTATTTTCCTTCGAAGGCTTTTGTATAAACTGAAAAAGGCTATTGAAAAAAATTCATGCTTTTGTATAAACTTACCCTCATGAATACAGGTAGAGATTATGATACTACTGCTCACTTGTACTATTTCATTTGTTTCTTTTCAGCCCTCAAGAGAACTTGCAGAACAAACCTGCAACCAGATCACCAAGTTCAAGAAGTACCTTGACAACCCGAACATCCGCGAGTTACTCGTGGTCGGCGGTATCAATGTTAAAGATCAGATCAACCAGCTTAATGCGGGAGTTGACATCGTAGTGGGCACGCCTGGACGATTGGAGGATTTGATTCAGGGAGGTAAGCTATAAAAAAAATTGCCAATGTTTTTAAGGGTTAAACATATTTATGGCATATTTATATTTATTATAAAATATAAAATTATGTTTTTTTTTTAAATAATAACATATTTATAAAATTATATTTTTAAAGTAGGTACCAAAAACCATGTTATCATGGATGATGAAAAACCATAATTTTTTGTTCTGTGCTATATTATAAGAGAAATAATAATTAATTAATTGTGCAACAGAATATATTGAATAAACAGCAAATTGATGGTAGCAAATTGAAATGTGTATTAATTAGATTTAGGCTCTCTGGTGACAGTAAAGAAATACGAGTCTAGACGACTTGTCGATGGGTGATTATTACATTCTTAGTCATTTAGAATTATTTACTTGAGTTATTCACAAATAGTTGTTTTTTTGTAACGTTTTATTGTACTGTAGCCAGTTCTAAGAACCTTTAGTTTGACATATCGCACCCATGCTATCACCCATTTCAATCTTCTGAACTACCTAACACTGTATACAATTGCTTTTATCCTCAGGTTACCTAGCCCTTACCCACTGCCGCTTTTTCGTGTTGGACGAAGCTGACGGGCTGCTAAAAGCGGGTTACGGCGAGCTGATAGAGCGGTTGCACCGTCAGATCCCGAAAATCACATCGGACGGTAGACGGCTGCAGATGGTCGTGTGTTCTGCCACATTGCACGCGTTTGAAGTTAAGAAGATGGCGGTAAGTGTTTTTTTTTTTTTTTATGGACGGGGGCGGACGAGCAAGCGGTCCCACGTGATGGTAAGTGTTACCGCCGCCCATGGGCACCTGCAACACCAGGGGGCATGCGGGCGCGCCGCCGACCTTGCAAAATCCTATTCACAGCTCTCTTGAAGAACCCCATATCGTAGCTCAATGGAAAAACCTCTTGAGGCAGTTCGTTCCGCAGCCTACGGGTTCGCGGTATAAAATAGTTTTTGGACCGCATAGTGCGCGACACCTCCGTATCGAGGAAATGCAGATGGACCGCACTTCTGTGACGGGAGGTGCGCGGTTGTAGAAACCCGAGGTGGGAATTATATTAAACAATTCTTCAGAGCATTCCCCATTGTACAGGCGGTAGAACACACAGAGAGACGCAACGTCTCTCCGAATGCTGAGGGATTCTAAACCGCCCGTGAGAGTGGGATCGTCGACAATACGAACAGCACGTCGTTGGATAGAGTCAAATGGGTCCAATTGGTATTTCGGTGCGCCGGCCCAGAGATGAGAGCAGTACTCCATATGGGGCCTCACCTGAGCTTTGTAAAGCATAAGGAGTTGCCCAGGTTGGAGGCCATTTTGGCCTTATTGTCCAGATGACCCCTAAATTCGACTTTTCTGGAGATGTCGATACCAAGGATCCCGATACTCTCTAAGATCTTAAGAGGTATGCTCTGAAAGCGAGGTGCTACAACAAAAGGGGTTTTTTTTTTACTTAATACTTAATTTTTTTTTACTTTTACTTTTTTAGTTAACAAAAGTGTTACTAGAATAGAGATACCTTAAGGGCAATTCTTAATGGAACTTACACTCTAAGTGTATGGTACCGACAAGCTAAACGGGGCATACGATTGGCATCCATTATAATTATTTCAAATACAGAAATGAAATATTCACATGTGTGGATATGTGACCATCATAATACCAACCAACTCCTGTATATTCAAAGATACAGAACTTGAGCAGCGGATAAAGGATTGTTCTTGTTACACTTTCTCACAGATGACTATCATAAAATGTAAAATGCAGATTTTCCACTTTATCTTATTCCCCCGAAGTACGTACGTGTTTCAGTGTTGATTGAGATATGTTAAAGCCCATTTCCACCCTACCATGTCGTATCCCCCCCCCTTTCACAATTATTTCTCCAAATCCATTCCTAAATCTGCAAAAGTAGACAACGCATCCAAGGGTGTGCCAACATTTGTCATTCTCGACCCATCTTGGCATGTGTAGCGAATGTCCATGGGGTACAGTATCCACTCACCATCAAGTGGACTGTAAGATTTTCTACATTCCTAAATCTCCTCTTTCTATAATAAAATCTTCTAATCTTTCTTCTTTCTATAAAAAAAAACACCCTGAATTTGCTCCTGTCATATTCTGAACTAATGTCAATTTATTAAATGTTTGTTCGGGTCTAGGTGCGTGTGAGTGTGTGCGTGTGAGTGCGTGTGTGTGTGTGAGGGGGAGTGTGTGTGTGTGTGTATTGTATTTATATATCTATATTTGACTTTGTGTGTGTCTCCGGACTCACGACACAAGGAATCTTAGTGTGGCCCTTTGAGTGTGACGTTATTTATTTTTATTATTTTAAAATCTGGTGACATTTAGTATTAATATTGAAATAATTGTGAATTGATAGGAGAAGCTAATGCACTTCCCGACGTGGGTGGACCTGAAAGGCGAGGACGCGGTCCCGGAGACGGTGCACCACGTGGTCGTGATGGTGGACCCCCAGAAGGACCGCTCCTGGGAGACCATGCGCAGGTAACTATCTATGCCTATTAAGCTAAATGACCTATGATCTTTATTTGTTCCCTTTTGGGCCAACCCACGAAGATCGCTCAGTGACGTCAGCAACCACACGTGTGCTAGGACAGCGTTACGAAGGAATAGAGGGACACCGCCACGCGAATAGAGTAGCAACATATATGAGCTTCCAAGAAAGAGTGCCCTAAAATGGGATAGTTAAAAGCAAATTATGAAACCAGAAGAATTGCCTCTTCATCTATACTAATATTATAAAGAGGTAAAGTTTGTAAGTTTGGATGTCGGAGGTAATTTCCGAAACTACTGATCCGATTTCAAAAATTTTCACCATTTGAAAGGTACATTATTCCAGATGGACATAGGCTATATATTATATGCAAACAAAATGACGGGCATGCAACGCATGCCGAGCACAGCTAGTATGACATAAACCAGCAATGAGGGTCAAATATTTTTTCAAGAAAAAGTAATACCTTCGTCTTAAAAGATCTATTCTAATAAATGCAGGGAATTCAGCGTTACCGCGTGTTGGCAATTGACATGACATAGAGTGATGTGATGTTGATTTGATACAGTGTTGGCCAATAAAAACACTAAATTTCAACAAATATGTCGACGTCACAATACAAATAATATACAACACTCGTCGATATTTGATCCTTTTTAATAAATTTTAACATCTCTAATTTTGTTGGTATAAATGACATACGGAGATATTTGTAATTTGGAACTAGATAAGTGACCAAGTAATTCATATTGAAATCTAAGAAAATCCAAAAATCTTTCGTGTAACTTTACCAAAGTCCACATATGTTGGGAATTAGAATTAAAGAAAGCGGGCTTGTCTTCTTCAGAAGCCAACTGCTCAGTGTAATCTATAAAAGTAGAATAGTCTTCTCGTTATCATGTGATATAATGAAAGGGTCTATATAATATGACGTCATTTTCCAGGCATGTCCAAACAGACGGCGTGCACGCTAAAGACAACATAACCAGTGGTAATACCACGCCCGAGACTTTGTCCGAAGCGGTCAAAATACTTAAAGGGGAATACTGCTTACGTGCTATCAGGGAACATAAGATGGATAGGTAAGCACTTTCTGTAACATTGCATTTTGGTAACATTTTTGATGTTTACCATTTTTCCCTCGACTTAGAAATAACTATAATATTTACCATTTTTCTTTTATTTATATCATATAATCAAGGAACATTCTAAATGATTACAGACATCTGACAGCAAATAAATGTATAGATTGACAAGGTTTAAATGCTTCATTAAATTTACGTCGCGAAAAAAGATACTAACGGTGGCCATATTGAAATTGAAAAAGAGTATCATGTGAATTAACATTTTTATTTTTATG
Source organism: Sesia apiformis (assembly GCA_914767545.1). NCBI lineage: Eukaryota > Metazoa > Arthropoda > Insecta > Lepidoptera > Sesiidae > Sesia > Sesia apiformis. Next base: position 8,875,344 of record OU611968.1, read on the forward strand.
TCAGAATATCGTGATTCACATGAGAAAAAAGACATGCATCTAGAATTAAGTTGGCGAATGTGTAAATAAGATGTCACAAAATGGCTGAAACCTTGAAATGCGAAAAAATTACAAGAATAATATTTCCCTCTGGTGACAATCCAAAGGGTTGTAGAGTTTGGAACCACTACGATCTTTTCTTATAATTTTGGTGACTTGCTGAGGAGGAATTATTAATTTCTTAATGGCTATAATACTGTGTTATTATTAATATATCGTAAATAGGGAGAATTTTCTTTCGTAAATGCAAAGAAATTAAGTAATTTCCCTTCCAAGACTCGCTACTACATTTGATTTCGATATTCCAGAGCTATAATCTTCTGTCGCACAAAAATAGACTGCGACAATATGGAGCGTTACCTAAAGTCGTTCGGCAACGAGTTCTCTTGTGTATGTCTACACGGCGACCGCAAGCCCAAGGAACGCAAGGACAACCTGGAGCGGTTCAAGGCGAAGCAAACCAGGTTCCTTATCTGCACCGACGTCGCCGCCAGGGGTATCGATATATCCGGCTTACCGTTTAGTGAGTAATATTTTTTAATTAAAATTTAAGGGTGTTTAAAGAGAAGGGTAAGTTTGCGAATTGCGGTATCTTGTATTTCAATGTTTATCAGTAATAGAAAGTTTGACTTTAAATAAAGATTTACTTTTGAATTACTTCATCTGTTTAAAAGGTTATGTCTACTGACAAACTGACGAAATTCACTCTACGACAATTAAAATCGCTATTATTAAGACTCATGGTAATTCAGTTGGTGTTATCTATATCGTCGTTATTAATGTAACCTCATTATATAACAACATGTCAATATATTCAACGATATAATAATATAAAGTTACAAATATTAATTTTATTTAAAGTTTACACATATGTGCACTCCAAATTATGAAACCAAACCGTGAATTTTGTTAGTTGTCAGCGTCACAGAACACAGCAGTCTCAACAATACAATTTCCTATCACTTTCTCACTGAGTTGTTTCGGTTTCGTTCACTACCGATCGTTGTTCGCGCAGATCACCGCATCTTAGTTAATGTTTAAACAACACAAGGTGTTTCGGCTCTCATTTATCTAACTCTCGGGTCATGTCTGTCATACACTCATGTCTCAACAATTATGTCTACTTCAAGCAGTAAGCCCTTGCACAAGGCCCGGTCTATAAAGGGTGCTATAACATAAACAGCATTACCAGTCAGTAGACGCATGCTCTAGTCATTGATTTTTTGAGGTGTAATTAGAGTTTGAAGTTTGAGGTTTTGTAATAAATAAATAAAATAAATAGGTTTAGTATACTGTACGTGTTGTCAGTGATCAACGTGACGCTGCCGGATGAGAAGTCCAACTACGTGCACCGCATCGGGCGCGTGGGCCGCGCCGAGCGCATGGGGCTCGCCATCAGCCTCGTCGCCTCCGTGCCAGAGAAGGTAACATCAATACATTTAATTTTAGTTTACAATTATGTTATGTTAAGGCGAGATAAAGGGCTGGGCAAGCTGGACTATCGCCTAGGACGCCACATAATCAACAGACACCGCGTCGAAAGCGGGAAATCTATTTTTACATTTGATATATGTAAAAGTAAATCATTCAAAAATGTTTGATCTACTTTTTATACGCGCAAAAAACGCTGCTCTTAAAGGGGCGCTGCAGGGCGCTAGACACGCTTGATCCCGCCCTGTGTGTATTTAATATTATGCAAAACTGGTTATCTTTTGAGTTTTTTTTAAAAAAAAACTCAAAAGACTACAAACTTATCCATTTATCCATTATCCATCCATACAAACTTATCCATTATTTACCTGTTGGGGCTTAGCCCAACAAGGTATCAGCTAGATTTAATTAGCAGATAATTTATCTATCAGATTGTTAACAGTTACTTTATCAGGAGGTACCTTACCTAGCCAGCCTAGCTACAGAAACTGATTTTGATTATTGACTTATAGCAAATAAATTTATATTTAGACTAGTCCTACGAACCGCAGTGATACCCGCGGATTTTCGTCTATCCCGCAGGAACCGTATATGTTCCCAGGAAGAAATGTATCCTATGTCCTTTTCGTTCGAATGTAGGTCGATGTAAAGTTTCAGCACGATCCGACCACCTGTTGACAGCAGCGGACTAACGTAGGGGCTAGGGTGGGCTACAGCCCCGGGCTCCACCCTCGAGGGGGGCACGCCTTTTACGAGGGCCACACTGAAAGTTTGAAAGAATAAGAAAAAATTACAATGAATGGCCAAAAATCAATTTATTTTTTCTCAAAATATTCTCCGTGAGCGTCAATACACTTTTTCATACGAATAAACCAATTTCCATAATTCGTCACTGAGATTGACACGACTGCGCTTGAATTCTGTAAACCAACTATAAATTGTAGTCTTGCTTAGTGCTTCATCGCCAAAAGCGGTTTGAAGCCGAGCGGGGCTCTGCTGAGCTGTCAAATTACATTTGAAATCGTAGTAAATCATACAGCGAAAATTTTTACGAGTTCATTCCATCGTCCATCCGTCGTGTTCATCGTGTCCATTGCAGACACGCAATTTTTAAAACGACGCCACAATGAAAAACAAATGATTGTTAGATGAAACAAACTTTATTCTACAGCCAGAGTTCCATTTTCAAATATTGTAATTACTTTTTAAATATTGTTTATGTAAGTGGCCAGTTCCGGAAATTTTCATTGTGACCTATGTATGTATATACAAAATGAAAAGGTTTTTAATTATGAGCCGTAGTTGTAGGATACCTTGAAAGGGCCTTCAGTCGTTAGTCCCAGGCCCCGTATGATTTTAGTGAATTACCTTTGATGTGTGAATGAAAATTGATACGTCAATCAAACAAACAGATAAGTATGTATGCGGTCCGAGGTGCCATCCTCCATTGTCTTTATTATTAGCCTTTGACGAAAAATTTTTGAAGACTATTTAATATAGAACAACTTGTGTACCACTTAAGGTGTGGTACCACGGCGAGTGGTGCTCGTCGCGTGGCCGCAACTGCTGGAACACCAACCTCATCGACGACCGTCCCAAAGGCTGCTGCACGTGGTATAACGAGCCCCAGGTAATGTATACACGAATCAGCAAACCTATCCATCCTTTAGTTTATTTAGGTATGCACTGTTATTTTTTAATTATAATTTATTTGGACACTGGCATAGCCATTCGTCCACAAACAGCAAATAATATAATAGAATTGTTTTTATCACGTCATTGTCCAGTCCCGTCCAAGTAGGAGTCGCTCAGTAAAGTGATAGCAGGTTTAGGGTGCGTTTCCACAAAAGCGGAGCTGGGCGGAGAGGAGAAGACCGGAGCTGTGAAAACAAGTGGGCGTTTCCACTGAAGCGGAGCTGGGCGGAGGAAGAAGAGCGGGGCGAAGCTAGTAAAGCGGAGCGGAGACGAGCTATTTCGTCACATCGCTACCAATGGAAGAGAGTCGCGCCAGGCTTGTGTCTGAAATTGAAGACTTTAGATCTAGTCTCGATTTGGGGTTCTCTGAACCTAGTGGATTTCAACCCCAGTAAGACGCAAGTCTGTGCAGTGCAATTGAAATTATGCAGTCTCACGCTTTTATTTAATTATCACAATCATTGTGCACTTATGACAGATGATAATGATATTTATGTGAATATGAAACATGGTATGAATTTTATTAGAATTTATAAAATTGCAATAAACTAATTTAGACTATATTTGCTTTCGAACTATATTTACACTAAATTCATGGCTGTTTACGCGATTACAATAAATAAATCATAACCGACAAAACAACCTATGTATTTTTAATAACTGAATTAATGATTAACGACTAATAATGTCATTACCAAGTCGATGCGAGTCTCGCTTCACAGTACTCCTATTTCTTTATTGTCATCAGAGAACAAACCTGACCCAGTCAATTTGCTGCTCATTCAGTATTGCCGTCTATTGTTCATTTAATTATTCCTTTTTTTATATAGTCGATATTTTAGGTCCAATTACATGAACGGTGGTCACAGTGAAACTAATCGTGAACACAGTTCATGTAACTGGACCTAAATATCGGCTATACAAAATAAATAATAAATTGTGAGTATCCCGTTATAACATTCTTTTAGCAAAATTAACCCCTTTAAAAACTTAACTTTATTTAATTCCAGTACCTGGCAGACATAGAAGACCACCTCAACATCACCATCACGCAGGTGGAACCTGATATGAAGGTGCCGTGCAACGAGTTCGACGGTAAAGTGGTTTACGGACAGAAGAGGACGCAGATGGGCACCGGATACCAGGTAATAATTATACAGCTGTTCAGTCTCGGTCTTGTCAACAATAAGGGCAAAATGATGGTTCTGAATACCGTAACCCTTCCGTATTTGAATGACGTATTAGCAAAATGTCCTACGTATCAACCTCATCGTGTTGTCAACTGTACAAAGGAAATTTTGAAGGAATCATTGCAAGTACTTCTTAGCCCAAAGCGTTCCAACCGAGTGTTCGCTAGATTAAAAACAATATTTGCATTTGTATATGAATTAGTGTGCTTTCTTTACCATTCATATTCGGTGATCTAACTGAATGAATAGGTTTGTTCTACGTTATAATTTGCAGATCAAAAATGATTTTTAATCGTGCATATGCTTCTTTGGCCAATATTCCGACTAATTTTAGAATATATTTAAATTGTTAAGTGCATAGGAAGGATTATAATTTTGTGCAATCAGAACAGAAATCTAAATAATACGATAAAAGGGTTTTTCTGCAAATCGCCCTTAGGAAGGACAACGCCTTGTAAGCAATTCTGTCCAAAAATCCCCCTCGACCTCTGAAGGAGGGAAAAGTAGACAAACACACTTTAGGATTCCTAAAATCCCCTCAATAATTTTAAAACAGGCATTTTGGACAAATTTGCCTTTCAAGTCCGAATTTTAGGTCAATCTTTAGGGACGATTTGTTGAATAAATCAATAAAAGTTTACTCACCACACCGCCATCATTATTTCTAGGATCACGTCAGCCAGATGGCGCCGGTGGTCCATTCGCTGCAGGAACTCGAGTCGCAAACTCAGCTCTATTACCTCAAAATGCATCATAATGTCTCCATAGCTTAATCTCATTATTAAATACGTACATAATGTAATTCAAGAATAATTTATTTACGTTTACAGTGATTAAACGACTGATTTTGTCTAAATTGTTGTTTTATTTTATATAAAACTGTATATAAAAAGGGACTACCTATAACCTTCATCGCCACGACGATTACAGATCATATTTTCTAACCCTCTAACTTCGACCAAGATTACCATTATTAAGAAACTGGCTTCCTTTTTTCCTACACTTTACAAACAATACATCAACAACAAGGTTATAATTAAGAATGACCTTAGTTGTATTTGTAGACAATAGTTCTTCATTTTTGAGAGGGTTGAAATTCTTAATCCTTTAAACTTGTAATAATAAGGGCTTGATTGTACCTGCCTTCATGTCATGATGCAATTAAAGCAAATAAAAACCGTATGTCACGGTATGGTATTGTACTTTACGCTATGACAAATAAACTACCCAGAATCAGACATAAAAGCACAACAATAAAAGCCTAAATATTGATAAAGGGTCTGCTCATAATATGATCTTTATTCGGTTCTGCTCGAAAACATTAATCAGGCTCTTGCACATACTTTTGAACAAGTAAGTCCCTGTCAAGCGGTGTATTTCCAGACCTTCTTAGAAGTCTGTTTAGAGTCAATTATCAGCTTTAAACAGCACGGATTTGTTAAAAATCGTTATACTACATCACATTTACTTGAATACACGCTAGTGCGTGTATTCAAGTAAATGTGATGTAGTAACTTTGCACGGGTTTAAGCGTTTAGTCACATCACCACTTCTCAAAATACCCACTTAGCAAAATGTCCACTTCTCAAAAAGACCACTTAGCAAAATGTCCAGTTCGCAAAATGACCACTTCTCAAAAAGACCACTGGTTGTACCGTTAGCACAAGTTTATTGCTCTTGGATTATAAAAAGCTGGTGTTGTTAAAAATTAACTAAAATCTTTATTATTATGTTAACAACAACGCAACATTTAAAAAAGGTTTCTCTTAGTAAATAAGTCATATTCTTAAATATATTTTCTCATTTTTTCTTTACAACCAGTGGTCTTTTTGCGAACTGGACATTTTGCTAAGTGGGTATTTTGAGAAGTGGTCATGATGCGATTAAACGGTTTTAAGTAGAAACTTCCAAGTGGACTCTTGTTTACACTGTGTAACATTGTTGCAATAGCTCAATTTTGTAATCTGTATTTTAATATCTGTATTCTAATTCAATATTTATAACCTCTGTAACATATTACCCATCTACACGAAGAATAGCACTGGCTGGAAACTCTTCGAGATCATAAAAACTGATATTCAAAAATTCATAAAACCGCGAGAATTCTGTCAAGAAAAAGAAGGGTGATAAATCTAAGGCGCCGCACGGACAGTTTTTGTTTGGAGAGCGATCGGGGAAGACGTTTTGGAAAAAGTCACACGCCTGTTCCGGAGACTGAACTATCCTGGACATCACAACTGAGCTATTATTGGGGTGTAAGAGGCTCACCTACCATCTTTGGAGCCTAAGCCAACCTCACCTGCTAGTGGTGCACCCTGCTGTTAACTGACGAGGCAATGGCGTTCCCTTTTTTGCGGTGGGAGGGTTACTCCGTCGGCAATGCTACCACCCTTCCGTCGGAGTCCGCCGCCATAATGGTGCCTTATAAGCCGCGAGGCCCGCATCGTGTTCCGGCGGTGAGCGGAAGAAGCCGTCCCGAGGGAGAGATTGTTGCGTGGGGAAATGAGGACCGGCGGTTGCGGGGAATTACAGACGCGCATGGGCGTGACATGGTGGCGCGGGGATCAGGGTGACCCGGTGAAACGGTTGTCCGCTGACCGCCCGCGGGTTGTTGGGGGCCCGAACCCGGGGATCTTACTTCAATCTCCACCCCAGGAGGCTGCCCCGCCGCACGTGAAAAATCCCTTGGGGTAGCAGTTGTGCCGGAGGAGACCGGAGTGGAACCCGACTGCTGCCCCCGGAGGGGGACCGGGGGCCCTTCCGTACCCCGCGCCAGCAAGTCACACAACCTTTGTGACCTGATTTTTTCTCCGCCCCGTGCTTTGTCCTTTGATCCACATGCAGCCATCTCTCTCTCCGTCCCCCCTTTTCTTATCTTCCCTATTCACACGCACTACGAGTATGATGGCCAAGAAAAAGTATAATGTTCACTCAGCGGCCCATCCCGTAAGTTCCACACTACAAGTGGACTTTTGCAACATTAGAGGGATGCATAGTAACATCGACGCCGTCCACTACCACCTTGAGACGGCAAAGCCGGCCTTACTTTTCTTGACGGAGACACAGATTTCATGCCCGGCCGATACATCATATCTTCATTACCCCGGTTACAAACTGGAGCACTGTTTTGTGCGACGTGCCGGGGTATGCATGTACGTCCGGGAGGATGTTTGTTGCCGCCGCCTCAGCCATTTTGAAGACGGGGACCTGTCGATTATCTGGGCGCGTATTGACTACGGACGTTCCACTAAAGTCTACGCTTGCCTTTACAGGTCCCACAGCGGTGATACGGAGACGACTCGTTTTTTTTGAGCGTCTACAAGAAACGACTGACAGAGTGCTCGAGCAGTTCCCTTGCGCGAAAGTGGTGATCCTTGGTGATTTCAACGCTCACCACGAAGAGTGGTTGGGATCCCGAACTACCGACCGCGCAGGGAGAGCAGCCTATAACTTTGCCCTGGCCTATGGTTTCTCGCAGTTGGTGTCCTCACCTACGAGGATACCTGATATCGAGAGCCATACTCCCTCCTTACTGGACCTCCTGCTGACTACGCGGCCGAATGACTACAATGTTGTTGTTGATGCCCCGTTAGGATCATCCGACCATTGTATCATTCGAACTGCTGTGCCAGCCAAGCAATCCGTGCAGACCCATTCACAGGGAACGCGCAAAGTCTGGCACTACAAGTCAGCAGATTGGGATGGGTTGCGCGAATTTTACGCCTCTTATCCCTGGGAGCAGCTTTGTTTCTCGTCGGGAGATCCGGATACCTGTGCAGACTCCGTTACCGACGTGGTGTTGCAGGGCATGGAATGTTATATTCCTTGCACCGCGATACCGGTAGGCGGACGGAGCCAACCATGGTTCAATCAGTCCTGCAGAGAGGCCCGTCGTAATAAACGGGCCGCATACAGGGCCTGGGCCAGAGCACAGGTGTCCGAAGATCCGAATACCTCCGACTTGAGGAAGAAATTTAACGCTACCTCGAGGTGCAGTAAGAAGATCATTGTCAGAACAAAGAATGAGCACATCCGCAGAATTGGCGACCGACTAGCTAGCTATCCTTCTGGAAGCCGGACTTTCTGGTCGCTCGCTAAGGCTGCTGAAGGTAACTTCTGTCAGTCGTCACTCCCTCCACTGCGGAAACTCGATGAGTCACTGGCCCATGGGGCGAAGGAGAAAGCCGATCTCTTGGGCTATCTCTTTGCCTCAAACTCGACACTGGACGATAGAGGTGCCTCACCACAGTCTATCTCAAGGTGCATAAGCTCCATGCCAGAAATCTGTTTCACACAGCGTGAAGTCCGGCGAGCTCTAGCATCTCTTGATGTCCGAAAATCGAGTGGGCCAGATGGTATTCCTGCAGTGGTGCTTAAATTTTGCGCTCCCGAGTTGTCCCCGGTGCTTACGCGACTCTTTAGGCTCTCATACTCTACAAAAAGCTTCCCGTCAACATGGAAGGTAGCTCATGTTCACCCTTTGCCTAAAAAGGGTGACCGCACAGACCCGGCCAACTACAGGCCAATAGCGATCACCTCCCTCCTCTCCAAGGTGATGGAGCATGTCATAAACACACAGCTCCTTGGGTACGTAGAGGATCACCAGCTGATTAGCGACCGTCAATATGGATTTCGCCATAATCGCTCCGCTGGTGATCTTTTAGCGTATTTAACACACCGCTGGGCTGACGCCATTGAGAGTAGAGGCGAGGCTCTGGCTGTACGCCTAGACATTGCGAAAGCTTTTGACCGGGTATGGCACAAATCGCTGCTTTCCAAGTTACCATCTTTCGGGATACCCGAGAGATTATGCGAATGGGTTGCCAGTTTCCTGACTGGACGGAGCATCAGAGTCGTTATCGATGGTAGCTGCTCCGACACCATGTCTATTAACGCTGGCGTCCCGCAAGGCTCCGTGCTGTCTCCAACTCTGTTCCTTCTGCATATCAACGACCTGTTGCAAATTGGTGACATACGTTGCTATGCAGATGACAGTACTGGAGACGCCTTGTACAGGGGCCGCGCCAACATCCCTCGGGTCGAAGTGGAAGAGAGTCGCGCCAGGCTTGTGTCTGAAATCGAAGACTCTTTAGATCTAGTCTCGATTTGGGGTTCTCTGACCTTAGTAGATTTCAACCCCAGTAAGACGCAAGTCTGTGCATTCACCGCTAAAAAAACCCCTTTTGTTGTAGCACCTCGCTTTCAGAGCATACCGGGATCCTCAGTATCGACATCTCCAGCAAAGTCGAATTTAGGGGTCATCTGGAAAATAAGGCCAAAATGGCCTCCAAAAAGCTCGGTGTGCTGAACAGAGCGAAGCGGTACTTCAAACCTGGGCAACTCCTTATGCTATACAAAGCTCAGGTGAGGCCCCATATGGAGTACTGCTCTCATCTCTGGGTCGGCGCACCGAAATACCAATTGGACCCATTTGACTCCATCCAACGACGTGCTGTTCGTTTTGTCGACGATCCCACTCTCACGGGCGGTTTAGAATCCCTCAGCATTCGGAGAGACGTTGCGTCTCTCTGTGTGTTCTACCGCCTGTACAATGGGGAATGCTCTGAAGAATTGTTTAATATAATTCCCACCTCGGGTTTCTACAACCGCACCTCGATACGGAGGTGTTGCGCACTGTTCGGTCCAAAAATAATTTATACCGCGAACCCGTAGGCTGTGGAACGAACTGCCTCAAGAGGTCTTTCCATTGAGCTACGATATGGGGTTCTTCGAGAGAGCTGTGAATAGGATTTTGCAAGGTCGGCGGCGCGCCCGCATACCCCCTGGTGTTGCAGGTGCCCATGGGCGGCGGTAACACTTACCATCACGTGGGACCGCTTGCTCGTCCGCCCACTAATCTATAAAAAAAAAAAAAAAAAACTCGCCGGCCGCCGCAGCTCTGGTCCGTCGCTCTTTGGGGGCTGGTGCTCTACCCGAGTGCCGCTTCTTGCGTCTGGCCGCCATCGCCCCGTCCGACCGCTGTTTCCAGTCGGCGGTAGTGCCCGCTCTTAATCACTCTGGGCGTGCGCCCTGCTAAGCGCCGCCTCTCCTACACCCTGTCCGTGCGTTTTTGGTGCTCGTGAATTTAAAAACAGACATTTATAGACCTTTTGTTTAAGTATCTTACTAGTTTTCCTCTTTCTAAAATTTTGTATTAGGTTTTCTGTAAATCATAAGGAGCTATTGTAACAAATCTTACCTCTTTCCACTCTAGTAGAAGTTGATTACCTCCTTTTAGCAATCTCTCAGGGTAACACGACAACTGATTTCGTTTAAGGTTTTCGATCGCGTGGATCAGCATGTACACTGTAAAGGCAGAACGCTACGGCATACATGGGATCCCTTTTGCATTGGCTAGTTTGGTATCTTCTAAACCAAACATATCTCGTAGGTATTGTCGGCTATAACTATAGTCCCGGAACGAGTTGAATGCGCGCGGAAGGAATGTGACCGTTTTATGTCACTTGTTTTTAGTGTACACGACTATGTAATTATAAAAAAACATCACTTATTTTTTACTATTTTTATTTACTTTCATTATTTATTTATATATTATTTATCACATATTAGATAATATAGTAAGTAGGTATACATAATTTTTAGTTTTAAATAGGTATTTAATAAATAATAGGTTTTGAAAAATAAAAAGTTACTAAAAAAGAAAATAATGCAAAAATTATTAATTAAGAGAAATATAAAAAAAAAATATTATAACAACAAAAATCTACTACGCATTACATTATTAATAATAAAAAATAACTTAAAAGTACTAAAAGACACAAAAGACTATCTGAAGACAAAAGACTATTTTGAATGAATATTAGTCACTACAATCATCACTTGTAACACCTGATGCAGACAAGTCAGAATCAGGTTTGGTCGCTCATTTTAACAAGTAAGTATAGTAAAAAACTACCCAATACGTGTTATATCGATGACGCAAGAGAAACAATAGAAAGCGAGCAAGCGCATCACTTAACTAGCCGGCACAAGTGCGGCGAGACGGCTGGGAGGGGTGTATTCGTGTCCCCACACCTCACACCGCGCGCGCATTTAGCTCATTCCGGGACAGTACATAGTTATCACCGCGCGCCCATTTAGCTCATTCCGGGACAGTACATAGTTATTGTGCACTATATACCTATGTGTACATACGTAGAATCAGTGCGCGTATTATGTACGTGCTGACATCACACATTTCGGAGGAAACAAAGGGCCGTCTAAAGAGAGTTCCACAAACAGTAAAGTTTAAACGGCGGAACTTTGGTCAAGAGTGAAATTCACGTGCCCTTCCTCCGAAATTATAAGATGTTAACACATACATTACCGTTATCATAAGATATCAATATTATGTAAAATGATTAGATAAGATATTGATATTATGTAGAATGTTTAGTTAAGGTTAATATGTATTATACTATTACTTATTCTTTACCTTTACAACATTTTATAATTTGCTTATGTTTTTGTATGTCTTATTCTCGCTCTCCAAAGTGCTAGGATACCTAGGTTATAAGTCAGGCAATTAGAATAAGGTTTAAAATAAAGACTACCGCCCGCAGTGTGTTTTATTTAGGATAAGTTCTAGAACAAAAGTTGCGGGCTAGGTGGCGTAGTTCCGGTATCGGCGCCACTGAAAAGCCATGCACCCTCGATCCTCCCACACCCCTTGCTACTCAAAGAGGGAGGAAGGGAAGATAAGAAAAAAGGAAATTAAAAGGAAAATACCTAAACTTCGCCACCGAAAATAGTCTTTATCCTCCGTGCAATAAGAGGACCAACCCAGATAAATAAGACTTATAACCTAGATATTATGTACAAAAGTGGAGAGCGAATAGCAATAAATCTTCCTCAGGGAACGGGGGGATCGCTGGGGCAGCAAACTCCTATAAAAAAGGAACAGCCTAACAGCCAGCAAGCCAGTTCGTCCTCAGCACTTGAATAGTAAACATAAGAAGAAAAGTGAGCTTGTTGCCCATTGCTGCTCCCTCCACCCCTGTGGTTTAATGTGAATTAGAGCAGCGTTTTATTTCCGTATTCACCCCAACACCTGATCTGCCGAGATCCCTGTAACATCAAGACCGGCAAGCCTGAATCTCTACACCCCCCTGTTAGAGCTAAGACGTGTGGCCTGCAACATTGGCCTTCGATAGCCATCGGCGTGCAACTTTAACCTCTGGTTCTCCGAGCCAGATTGCTGAGCCAACACCCGATCGCCAAATCGGCGTACACCCCTAACAGTTATAGCCGACAATACCTACAAGATATGTTATGATGTATCAAGATATGTATCAACGGCGCCATATTAGAAAGTCCTCTAGTCATAAAGTACCTGGAAAAATGGTTTGAAGCAGTCCTCGTTTCGTGCTCATTATGAAGGTTATGTACCCTTTCTGGCTAAATCCGGCGTCCCTAAAGGATGTAATTTAGGCCCGCTCCTGTTTCTTATATAAACGATCTTTTAGAAATCTCCAGTGATTTATCTATTTAAACGGGTCCTAACGCGAATGTTTACCTTATTTATTTTACTCGACGTTTCGGTTGGGTTGCACCAAACGTGGTCACGATCCGACTGTTGGTTGGTGCATCTCAACCGAAACGTCGAGTAAAATAAATAAGGTAAAAATTCGCGTTAAGACCCGTTTAAATAGATAAATATGTAGGAAAAACGCGAAAATCTCGAAAAGAAACTGGTGATTGTTTAGCGTATAGGTACAGATGGAAAAGAAAATACGGAAAATTTAATCATCTGATTGCAATAAATTGCAGGTTGATATTGACAAATTGCTACGTGGTGTATTGACAACAATATGTCTCTAAACGCGAGTAAATGTAACCACAAAAAATCTTCAAAAAATAACTCTTATTATGCGCATCAACGGCGCCATATTAGAAAGTACTCTAGTCATAAAGGTCCTGGAAAAATGGTTTGAAGCAAAGTTCTCGTTTCGTGCTCATTACGAAGCCATTGTATCAAAGGTCAATAACTCTGTGGGGTTGGTCTGTCGACTAATTAAGCCATTCGAACGCCTAAAAAGTATGCTTACATTGTACTCTATGATTAGGAGCATAGTTGAGTATAACTCGGTTATACGATCACCATCGTACAAAGTGCACTCAAATAGGTTGCAATCCGTTGTCCGCGAGAAAAATTAGCCGAGTATAAGATCAGAAATAGAAGATCAATTAGTAAAAATGACCACACCTTAAAAAATTACAGGCAGTAAAATAGAGCCCAATCATTAGAATGTGCAGACGATAGATTTGTGAAAATTTAGATATTTGTCATCAACAATTAAACTCATGTAACAAGTTTACTGTAACTCTACTATATGTACACATTTTATTTTACATCCTACATAGTTGTAAAATTAATAATATCATACCTTGATAAATTAGCTCATTTTTTATTGTGTATACGAATGTTGTGCATGGTTGTCATCAATGTGCAATTTATCATTGTTTTTTTTGTTTTCTTATGTAATCAATTTATTCATTGTTACTGTGCCCAATAAAATAAGAATAAATAAATAAAATTAGAGTCGTAATTAGTGGCTTATATCAGTGGAGTTAGGGACTGCTAGGGTAGTTCACGTAATGACGCAAAAAAAAAAAACAAAAAAATCTATTGTATATTTTATTACCACTCAATTATTTTTCAATCACTACAATTTATTAATTGGGCAGTGCATGGCCCACATTCAATAACTTATTAAGACTCATAAACTGCTATGTAGGTAAATAGCCGTCAACAATACTGTTTACAATCTTACTACCCATAATCCCCATTACACATAAATACACACATTTTGTCACACAAAGGAGTTTGTTCTTCTACTGTTTTCTGGTAAGTAAGATTCCTTCGGTGGGTATTAATTCAATATTTGATATAATATATTAGTGGAGCTGTCAGTTTCAGAAGAATATAACATTTAATCAGTACAACTGGTTGTCGCATACGAGGTTCGTGTCGTTTATACGCACCAAAAAAATTATACCTTTAACTCCCTTATTAACGACATTCGGAGAGAAACAGTTCACGTTCGCCACGCCAGAAACCGTTCACGACATGCCGACACGCCGCGCCGCCCGGTGCAAGCACGGCTAGCGTATTTTAGGTGCGGACTTCGTGTCATTTTTTAGTGCTAAGCTAAGAAAAAATAATTAAAGTAACACAAAACTTGAAAAGGGTCACGAAACCGTAAAAACGTCCGGTGTCGTTAACAAACTCCCATACAACCTTAGATCAAATTAAAAAGAGGAATATACGTTACTCACTTACCGCGCGTTGTCCTATTGTACAAAAGAGGGTCCAATGGACCTGTTTCGTGTAGTCACCGATAGAACAGCGACTTGCTTACACGTGATACGTTCACACGGTGAACAGTTTTGTGGAAAATATATTTAAAAATGCCTTCCTGTGAATTTATTCAGTGCAAAAATCACTCAAGGAGCAAAAACAAGACACATTGAATGACTTTTGACGCGTAAGTACACCAATAAGTAACCATTGCTATCCCTCCCCATTTTCGCAATGCATTTTCTGCAAAGGGAGGTAGCGCATCCGGGGGCGTGCCAACGTTTGTCATTCTGGACTGATATTGGCTTGTATCGTGGATGTCTATGGACGACAGTATCCCCTTACCATCAGGTGGACTGCATGATCGTCTGCCGCCTATTTTCTAAAAAGAAAAGTATATTCGCGGCGTAAGAGATACAACCCATTCAAGTGATACTGCAGCCCAAGCATATGTGGAAATATTGAATGATCTTTTAAACAATTAATATAATTTTGATAAAATTGGTACTATTACTGAGCAAATCATAGTATACATAGCTGGATTTGACGCAAGGGCATTAATAAAAACAATCAAGTGTGAGGTATGTGTTTCGGTACTGGTTACAAATGAAAAACTAGGTTTTCATAAATTAATCACATTAAAGGAAATGGGTTTTTTTTTTCGGAATTGCTAAATTCTTGTGGCCCTAATGGCCTTTCAAGAGTCACCGGACATGAAATGGATATGGGTGGTTTGTGTTATCCACCCTATGATTTATTCAAAATATGCAATAAATCCGAAATACCATTAAAGTTTTTATTAGAGAAAATAAAACTACGCATTTTACATGGGAAAAACAAATCATTCGATTAAAATTAAACATAACAAAATATTTTGTACACTCAGACATGTAGCTTGGAAATTCATTCACGAGAACAACCAGTTAGTTACCTTCAATCACAGACACATGTTTTAAGAGCAATAGTATACGTATTGTGAAGTTAGACTACATTATTTTCACAAAATAGACTCGGCAATATGTAGTGCAACAAAACGACAGAATTAGTTTTAATGTGGAGTCTTCTTTTTTTCGTTTTTTTTTTTATATTACCTACTGTTATGATTATAATCCTAAAGTAGTTAATTTTCAAGATACTTTTAAATAATTAAAGAATTAGAAAAGCATTGATTATCCATAAATCCATTATTTTTAAACATTAGCTGGACCATTAACATTAATTTGCGTTATAACTGGACCTAGGCTATTGAGTGTCTTGATTTATGTTTTGTTCGTTTCGTCGATCTTGGCCACTTCTTAAAATGACCACATTATACAAATGTCCATTTCTCAGAAAGACCCATTCGTATATTAACATAAATTTCAAATAGTCTCTTGAAGATGTGGTCATTATAGGAAAAGGTCTTTCTGAGAAATGGACATTTGTATAATGTGGTCATTTTAAAAGGTGGTCCTAGATCGACGAAACCGTTTTGTTGTTAATATTTTATACCAAAGCTAACATTCCCCAATAAATAGTTTAGATTTTTTATAATAAGTAGTCGGAAAAGTTCGCGGCCTTTTTGGACGTGATTTTAGCGTGCTATATTTCTGGCAACACTGATCATTGGCGGGAAAGTGATATACCATTTGACAGCCGACTTTTTTTTTTGTAATGGCGGCAAATTTAAATTGTAAGTTAAGTTTTATATTTTTAACAATTTTAAAATGGAAGTTAATAAGGAGAAAATTAGATATGTTGTACATTTTTTTTTGGACAGGGATATGAAAGCTTCTAATGCTCGAAAGGGGACTTGTGGTGTTTACGGAGAAAATGTTTTATCTAAAACTACTGCAAAAAAGGTTCAGTCGATTTAGGTCTGATTATTTTGATGTGAATGATGTTCATCGCTGTGATCGTCCTATTAACAAAGTCATGTTGTGTATGGTGGGACTGGAAAGACATTGTGTATTACGAGATTTTGTCACATGGTCAACCGATTAATTCTGATGTTTACTATCAGTAATTAGTAAAATTGAAAAGAGTACTTCTTGTCCAGAATTAATGAATAGAAAAGGTGTAGTTTTCCATCACGACAATGCTCGACCACATACATCTTTGATGTGGTAAATAAAACTTTTATGTACCTTGGCTGCGAAGTTTTAGGCATCCTCCATACAGTCCAGACATAGCAGCCTTCGGGATTATCATTTATTACGCTTTTCACAAAAAAATGGAGTAAAATTACACTTCTCTAAATGGAGTAAAATTACATTCACGAGAAGCCTGTATAAACAATTTAAATCAGTTTTTCGCTCAGAAACCCGAAATTTTCTATAGCGATAGGATAATGGCTCTACCAGAAAAATGGCGAAAGATAGTCTAATTAAATGGACAATATTCCGTATAAATATTTATGTAATAAAAAAAAATCTTTATTATTTTCACTATAAAAAGTCCGTGAACTTATACGACTACTTAATATAATTTTGTACCATACTTAAATATAACTCGATATTCTCAGTTGTAGACGAAGCGCGCTAACATATTTCTAAGTTTACATTTAGTTCTAATATTAAATGTATTCTTTTGGATTTTTGTGTTGCTTATGATGATTAACAGTATTAACAGGTTATTAACAGTAACAGTTGATTTTCTAGATACTGTCGTTAATAAAACCAAATATAACGTTGCGGAGGATTAGAGAAAATCGTTTAAGTAACAGATACTATTCAAATATATAAAAAGTTAATAATACAGCTGTAAATAAATTTAATGTGAATTTATATTTATTTTTCCTAATTTGTTTGCTGACGCTGTATCCTTCTCAAAGATCGCTAAATAAATTATAAGAAGTATCTTGAAACGAATGCATTCAATCTCATGTGAACGCAACCATACAAAATGGCGTTGGTTTATCGTAAGCGCGAAAGCCTTATTATGAGCGTGGTCGTGTATTCTTGCGTTTTTGCTGTTTTCTAGTTGTTGTTTGTTTTGTGTTAGTCATTATTGTTTGATGTTTGTATTTTTGTTATTGACTGTGGTTAATGCTGAGAGTTTGGTAAAATGTCTAAAACAAAATTTATTTTAAATCACTAATCGCGTGAGTTGTTAATTTGACTTCGAGATTATTTTGAAAATCAGAAAGTCAATTCAAATCAATTCAAATTCAAAGTCAATTCAATGACGGACCAATTAGTCCACTGGCCCGTATAAGTGGCCACGTGGCAGATTCTTTTGGGATTGGACATTCCCCTGTGACCAGAAAAATATGGTGAGAGTAGCACGGAGGAAAACGGCATAGAAGAAAACTTCTAAGGGACCTCGATTCCTTCCAAATTTTTGCAATTCGTAACCATATTTACCAGTACTACACCCGCAAGGAGTTTCCGACGTTCTCTAAGTTGTTAATTAGTCTACATGATAGAGGCCTATTTGATGGAAAAATCGTCTTTAAGGAAAGTTCTACACGAAGTAGGATTCGGATACAAAATGAGTAATAAGCGAAAAATTATGATAGAGTGATTTGACATTGCCTTTAGCCGATGCGGATTCCTTAGGAAAATGAAGAAATTATGCGACGCAGAATGGAAAAATGTTGTCTTCGTAGACTAAACTTGGCTTAATGCCAATCACACTCTTCAGCACTTCTGGAACGACGATACCGCAGCATCAATTAGCAGTGTTCCAATGGGAAAAGGAGAAGGCTTAATAATTTGCCATGCTGGAGATGCTTCTGGCTTTATAAAAGGAGCGACGTGGTAAACGTGGTAAAAAATTTTCTTCCCAAGAGGCAGTACAAAATGCTTTCACACAATTTGTCGAATCTACATCCCCAGAGTTCTATCGCAAAGGCATAAATGAACTTCCGATTAGATGGCAACAATGTATAGATAATGAGGGTAAATATTTTGATTAAATAAATATGTTACATTTTAGAAAAAAAACGAGTTTTAATTTTTTAGTACAAATCGGCAATTTCATATTTTAACCCCTAATATTAATTTACGATTCGGGCGAATTCGGTGGTTTATGGAATTTTAACAGTTTTCGTTGTGTAATATGAAAGGATAACAAAACTTTCTTATTATTTTTTCTATCAGCCTGTATAGTGTATGTACTCGTATGTATGTATATGTACAATGTATGTATGGTGACTAGGTAAATTTTGAGATACTCAAACTTTAGAAAGAGGTCATTTGAGCTGTACCGTTTTTAAAACATCATTTATTTGAAATTCGAATTCCGATAGACATTTAGAGAAAAGGAAACAAATAATCATTTTTTTATTGCATTTATTCAAATGGAATTCGAACGAGAATATTTTCGTGCAACGATGTTATACGATTTTAAAGTTGGTTTAAATGAAAGTGAGTGTAAAGATACATTAGTATCAGCTTTTGGAGACCTCGCACCGTCCCGTGCAACAATTTTTATAGGGTTTTATCAATTTAAACAAGGAAAATTTTCCTTGAAGGATGATGAGAAGTGGCCGTCCTGCGACTTCTGTAACGAATGAAAACATCGAGACGGTAAAGAAAATGTTGCACGAAGACCCAAAAACTACCTACAAACAGATACGAGACTTAAGATTTCATCGCCCGTCATTCATAAAATTTTACATCAACACCTTCAAGTCAAGAATCTTTGTTCGCGTTGGTTCCTCATTCACTGACTGCTGAACAAAAACAAGCTCGCGAGACATATGATGCAGGGAAATAATTGTAAAATTCGAAAATGGAGAGGGACGGAATATATTTAATATTATTACTGGAGATGAGAGTTGGATCTATCAGTATGACCCACTAAGCGGCAATCAACGGTTTGGGTGTTTTGCAGACGAAGAGCCTCCCAGGAAGGTCAAACGCGGGCGCAGTATGGGCAAAATAAATGGTGGAAACATTCTTCTCTGAAGGTGGCTTATACGACAATTTCTTTAGACGCTCAAAAAACTGTTAATGCCCAACGGTACAGTGAAGTGTGTTTACCAACTGTATTCATATGTTAAATCTAAAATGTCCCAAAACAGGTTTAAGAGGGCTTTTCTTCCATTATGACAATATGCATCACCTCACAAAGTAAAATTTATAAATCACCTCACAAAGTAAAACTTACCCAAGAGTTTTTGGAAACCACAGAGATCCAAGATTTGAGCTACCCTTCCAAAAGTGAAGTTTGGGCTCTGTGGCATTTTTTTCGAAAGCCCTGAAGACCCTCGGAATGCTTCCATGGTAGCTGTAGAGGACCTCATTAAAGAAGAGTATAGGCAGTGCTTTAAATCTTGGTTTAGACGAATGAATCGCTGTATAGAGAATAATGGGGAGTATTTTGAGTTGTAATAAAAATTTGTATTGTAACCAAAATATTTTTTGTATCTCATAACTACCCACATTTATAGTTTCATTTTCGTTTAGAAGTCTATTAAATCCCTATTTATATACTGTAAGAATTGACAATCGATTGTTTAACATCGTAACATTTGCTGTGACAAATATCTTAACAATAAGATTTCATCACTATTTTAGCTTACGATTAAACAAAGTATTGATGCGAAATTTTTTCGTGACGACACCGATGCCGACAGAATAAGTACCTATCTACAGCTACCCCATCCCCCGATTGCGCCTGCGCTAAATTGTTTATTTTATACCTAGGCCCCAAAAGTGTATATAGAACAAAAATTTCACACTTTTCTAGTTGTTTTTTCGAGTTCTTTTTAAATTGAAATTAATTTCAACGACGCAGGTTAAAGAAAAGCAAAGATTTATTATAGGCGTGTGTATGTCGCATGTTGCAACATCCGCACAAGAAGTATTGTTGATTTTGAATGCGTATTTTGACCTTAAGTGGGAGTATTTTAACCAATTCTGTAGACATTGATGTCGTGTCAACAAATATGACACTTGTAGTGGTTGACGTCATATCTGCTTTACATTTACTATTTCATTTTAAATTCCAAATTACATAAGTTGTTCTTTAAGCTACAGGTACTTAGAAATTTACATCTTTCAATATTTACAACAACATAACGAAATTGCTCTAAAAATGTATATATGATGATTTACACTCAAAGCTGCCAACTACGGAATTGCTAACTCGATACGATGAACTTCTTCTTTTTAAAAATCTTTTCAAACCGAACGCATAACATTTAATTAGTAATGTGAAAACGTTTACAATTTTGTTGTTACTCGTGGAAACCTTAAACGCAGGATTTTTTTAAAAATTATAGCGCATATCTCCCGGACTTCTGTTAGGACTAGGACATATTTGGAGAAACCCTAGATGACAGCTCTGGTTTTTATCTGTTCATGTAATTTGTGCATAATTATTGCAGATAAATAACATTTGATTCGATTTATTGTATAATTCAAGTTTTGTATAAAACTACAAAACAAACAATTTATTTTTGTAACTCAGTTGTAAACAATTTTAAGCGAAAATAAAATATGTTTAGATATAAAGCTTTATGAAGATTGAAATTAAATCAAAATTTTAAATATTGCATTTCCTCGGAATTACATTTACAACTGAGTAACAGCCATTATTAAATATTATTAACTGATCACTTATATCGAACAAAATGCATTACATATTTAATATTTATTTGAACAAAATATATTACTCTTAGTTATATTAACCTAACACTTCATTAAATTATTGAGATAGATTTGTAACAAAGCTGTTTTTGATAAATATATTGTATAGGTAATTCATTGGAAGATCTAGTTACTGCAACTCATAAACGCGCCTACTACGCCCGCGGTAATGTGTGTGTATGTTACGGTTAATGTTAGGTGTGACAGTAAAGCTCACATTATATACATAAGCGCTTTGGATAAAGTCCGAAATTCAACAAAATCTTCCTAAGCACAAATCTTTTCTACCCAGAAACTATTTGTTTGAAACAATTTATATGCTAT
Source organism: Sesia apiformis (assembly GCA_914767545.1). NCBI lineage: Eukaryota > Metazoa > Arthropoda > Insecta > Lepidoptera > Sesiidae > Sesia > Sesia apiformis. Next base: position 8,896,901 of record OU611968.1, read on the forward strand.
TTGGATTTTATTCAAAGCACTTAGATAATGCTATCTTGCGTCACTGTATTTACCGATTTACTGCAAAAACATTTAGATTTCTTTATAAACGTACAATTACCGTTACAATGAAGGACCGTTACGTGTGTCAACACGCTTGTGAATTGCAAGAACTATACTAGAGTACGTTCTTATATAAGCGTAATTTACGCACATCTTACAAGACCTGTCTGAAGTATGTGTCAAGCGGACGAAACAGCAATAAGGTTATGTTACGCAGATATAGCGCGAGAAATAAATAATAAATGTCACACAAACAGAAGCAGCAACAGTAGGATTCCAGCACCACTCAGACCTGAATAACATTTGTCTAAAGCAGTGATTCCCAAAGTGGTCGATATCAACCCCCCGGGGTCGAGTTTCAATAAAAAAAATGGTGATCGATTAGTTAAAATAGAACCCAGATATTCGTTTGTTAGTTCAAAATATCTATGATTCCAATGGGTACTTAATTAAGAAGATAAAGAATTTTTATCCCTATGTACATAGCAAAAACCGTCCCATGTAAGAATGCGTGAAATAACACGTACCTAGCACAAACATGGCTGTGCATTGTCTCATCGAACGTAGCATGAAAACCGTTGTATATTAGTACTTGCCCTTATGTTTCATATCAGTTTGAGTAAGTAAAGTAAATTTATTGGGGGGAGGGGGTCATCGATTTTAATAGTTTTCGGGAAAGGGGTCTGCGACCGAAAAAAGTTTGGGAACCCCTGATCTAAACAAACGGGAGTGTGCGACATGGAACCGTACCCGGGACCCTTTAATAACAGATATGGATACCACTAACGAGGCTAATCAGTCGCCAGGACAGCAATCACGCAAGAAAATCTTAAGTAATAAACAATTGTACTAAATATCTTAAGTAAATAATAAGCCTTATATACATGCCTTAAGAAATTCGTATACATATTTCACCACCATAAAGGCATGTTTACAATTAGCCCATTCGATTCTACAGATGTACTCACATGTACATGTTGCCGGCCAAACCCGATTTCAGGATAAACTAGTTTCTCGTAGTCTAAACTAGTGAAATCGGGTTTGGCCGGTAACACATATACAAATGTTAAATTAATAAACACGTAGGAGAACGCTACGTAGTTTATAAAATTAACATTATTTTGTCGAACCATTTTTTACATATCGAACGGAGGCCTAAATTTCCTTTATGTTGTCCGCTTGACGCTACTGCGTGTCACACCGTATTATTTATAAGGCTTTTCGTAATACAGTTCTTGCAACTCACGAGTGCGTGTTCACCTTGCTTGTGGATAAACGTCCGTATATGCGAAAAGTAACGTCAGGAACGTTATTAATGTATATTGTGAAGGACATTTTTACCACTTACAAGGTAAGTTACGCGCTCGTGTGTTGCAAAAACTCTACTAGATATTTAAACGTTAGTTCACACAAGGCATTAGCTAGGCTTATAAAAGGAGTAGGAACTACAAAAGCAATACTATTGAAGCAAAGTGATGCTGCTGGATTTTTATAAAGCTTAAAGATGTATTTTTATGTGATTTATTATTGCTGAAGATTATTCTGCCAGTTAACATAAATGCTCATGTAAAGGGTGTTAAAACAAGTTACTAAGGGCAAAGGGCATAGGCACTGTGTGTGGTTCTTTAAACTTTATTTATGACATTAATCCAGCAACATTAGCCTACCTACATTTAGTAGTTTAAAAACCAAGTGCACGTTCGGTACAATAACACTCCTAAGGGATTTGTCAGCCATTGCTGTAAAATAGGATGGAACCTTCTATTTCTACATAATTCTGTAATAACTATTATATATATAGTCTTTTGGCAGTGAAATTATATTTTATTATCTAACAATAATGAAATTCAGAGCCTCCGAGGAACCGAAAAATTTAAATCTCAATAAATAAAGTTATCGTAGGAAATAAAATTTATAAAAAGACTATGAGAGACGTGAGATGTTTTTGTAATTCGTTTATTATCATTAAGTTTTAATAGAGGCAAAATTTGTATAAATGTTCAAAATAATTTTATTTAATTGATCTAAGAATTTTTTTGGTGACATTAATGACTGACAAATCATTATAAAAATGACAATTAATGTTAATAAATTACTTATTTAATGATTACGGTAAATGACATTTACCTTACCTTACCTCGTACGGCTTACCATAATTAACTATTATTCTAAGATACATATAAAAATTAGTCGTAAACATTATTTTTACATGTAGGTACTATTTTTAAATGTATCATACGTTCTCGGTCTATACAAATACACTTAAATTAGTTTAAACAATTTATGTATAACTTGCAGTTAATTTTAGATATAAACTTAAGGGTATGTATTAAATGTTGCTAAGGTTTTATTTAATTTACTGAAAGATGAAATTGGCACGAAATATTTTAATACAAATTCTCCTTATAAATTTAAAGAGTTATATTTTCTATAGTTCCGAGAGCGCACGACTCGGGATCACTTCAATCTATACATTCCTTAACTCTCTAATACCATCTTCATCGTTTCTCACCACATCTGTTAGCCACGGGCGAGTTTACTATCACATACGCTTATTATTAATACTACAAGTCTCCATGTCGGGCCTAATTTATAATAATGAAGAGAAATGCAAGGAGATCTATCCAGGGCAATTTTATTATAGACAGGATATAGGGTCATTTCAATATGTAAATGTAAATTATTTTGTATATGTTTATTTTATTTATACACGCTGAATTTTTAAGCTTTTAGAATAGATTACTAAATTGGCCAAATATTTTAATGGGATTTGTATTGTTCGCTTCCATTTTCTGCTCTAAACACATGTTTTTAATTTAATTATATGGAATATCGTGTAATTTATATATTTTTATATTTTATTTTTATTAACAATACAAACATTAAAGAAATGTTTTTAAATTTACATTTTGAAAAAATATTGTCTCTTAGATTTTTAACAATATCATTAACACTGTTCAAGTAACTAACAGTATGCAGCGTTGCCCTGGATTACAATAATGGTCATTTTAGTGGATTCGTTTTTTATGTGGTGAAAAAGTGTTGATAAGTCCGAATTTGATCTAATTTCGGTGGGGGCGTCGTTTATAATATTCCTCTTGAATTAACTTACTACAAAGGGAAACTACGGCACGAATGTAAAGCACTATCCAATCGCGATTCTGATGTATATTTCACGACGAAGTGGATCTTTAACCAAACATATTTGAAATGGGAATCAATACACACATAAGCATGCCTTCAACACACTATGAGCAACGGTTTACAACCTCGCGTCTTTCATAATTTTCTAACATTAACTAAAACTAGTGATAAATACGAAAACTATTCGAGTTAGTGTCGTCGTAGTAAATAAGAGCAAAATTTATTATAAATTATATTGGAAATTAATAGTTCTTAGAGCTACCACATACTGCAGACTAAACTGTTAACCGAATAATTATTTAATAGGATTGCAATTGGTTTAAGAACATAAGAGACATAAAGAGTCAAAAATTAAATGATGTCCATTGACCAACTACATTCGCACACAATCATTTCCCGTCTATTCGAGAATCAGTTCGCGAAGCGTAGATAACCGACCGCGCGTTCCAATGTCATTATTAATACTATTAATGTATTGGTAATGTGCATGTGCAGCAGTGGACGATAAAGGGTCTGGTTATATGGAACTTTATTTCTAATGTATATAAAACCTAAATTAGAGAAGCCTTTCGATAACTTTATCGTAGATAAACTATCGGCCGACAGTTTAGTGTCATGTGCGGTGGCTGAATGCAAGCTAGAACCATTTGATATTTTTGATTTCGTAATACCAACTCTGAAGGTTTATTCATCATAGTTACAATTTATAGCCAGCCTCTCTGGCGGAACGATCATTCGACATCAAGTGGTCTCTTTTAAACTCATAATATATGAGAGAAATGGCTATCGTGTACATGTTTCGAGTTAAAGGGGAATGTAGACGTTACAAGTATGTGAAAATTCACATGTAACACGCAAGGCGAGCGTGCTCTCGCGTCTTTCATTGACGAATGATTTAACGTCCGTAAAACTCTTCTTAATCGCCCATTAGTCTTTTAAATCTACAGTCTCAATAGATTTTGGTGGTTTCCAAATATCCTACCTCTTTTTGGAGATAGAAGATATTGTCATGTCTTTGGTCTTACAAGTCACTCTTAGTTATCAATCCCCGGATTTTATATTCTTTAGTATACAAAAATACCGTTCTTTGCTTAGCTAAGCAAGATGGGGAAATCCTCTGTTCCTACAAACTTTTATGTATAAAATACATATTCAGTCAATATAACCCTTGCATATAAAAAGTGTTTTCATGTATATGAAGGATCCAAAATCGTCTTAGACGTTGGTGTAAACTATATAGTGGAATTTTCTAATTTTATAATTATCTTTTGTCCTTTTTCGACATTAAAACGAGTGGCATAAGGCAGTTTATCCATCTTTATCATGCTTACATCACCAGTTAGGCCACTTTTCTCACTACTTAACAATACTTTATATTCAATTTGAAACAAAACTTGTTCGATAACAAACGTCGTAATAATTTATGCTATTTAATAAATAATCCTATAATACAGTTCCACGGAGATTTCTGTAAACGTACCTGTAAGAATAAATAACACTCATGAGATGTTGCTGTCTCTTCAAGGGTTGGGCCCGCGGCTGTAGCCCACCCTGGTCGCTAGGTTAGTCTGCCACTGGCAGTATGCAATTCAGGTAATAACTCACCCAGGTCAGAGTGCGAGCCAGGGATGATGCTGCAGAGACTCCTTGGAGCGGTCGCCATAGTCATAGGTGAGCTCTTCCCCAGGCACGATATCGTGCCCCGCAAGTAGTACGAGCCGCGGCCCGTCGACCCACACCGCCTTCGTCACCAGGTTGCCGTTGCGCGAGTGGTTCACCAAACGCCCAAGGCGACCCGACTCTGCGGTCGCGTCGATACTAAAACAAAAAAAATACATTTATTTGTCACCACATAAAACACACAAAGATTCATCAAAGCCGTAAGTATAATACTGCCCTCCTTTGAAAAAAGAGCACAACTACATTTCACATGACATTCGAGAAAATTTAAAATCAAGCTAGGGTTTTGGGTAAAAGAATAAACATCGTTTATTCTCTGGCCAACCTGCCGCACCTTGGTTATAATACAATGTAATCAGCCCGTTCAGTACCCTCTGCTACATGGGTCTTCTCAAGGGTATACACAAGACAATCATGCGTGAGGCCATATATTATATCCCTATATATGGCCTTAAAACGCCACACTGGCCAGATGAGTTGGTGAGTCCACTCTTTCAGAGTTGTTGAGCTGGTGATTCCTCTGCGCTTGTGGTAGCGGCGTTATTATACCCTATGCTATATTGTAAAACAGAATTTACATATGTTAAATCAGACTTCCTGCTAGTTTAAATAGGCTAGACAACACTTACCAATACTGCTGATCCTGAAGTCGGAAGTAGTACATGTAGCAGCCGGCGTCGGGATCTTGTGCGTATTTGTACTCTCGCTCGCGCGCCGCCTGCACACCGACCAGTTCGCCCGCGTACTCCACCACGAACTGGCCGCGGCAGAAGGGCCGCGTCGCGATCACACCGCGCCCTTTGCCTTCGAAGAACGCCACCTGGAGATTTTTTTATTATAGAAATCAATCTCAAATGTTATTAAGTTTCAGCATTGACAAAAGCGATACATATGTCGTATTTATGGAGCACTTCGTTCTGTATTAACATAGTCTTAGTAGACAATGTAATGTAGTTACAATAGGCGCTGTTGGGCTAAAAACGTCACTTATAGGTACTTTAAATTTCTATATCAAAGAGGTATGTTAAAAATGAAAGCAGTACATATTCTTCTTCAGTGGTACATTGGATTAAAGCACGTCTCAATAGCTCTAGCTGCCGTGCTGGGCCAGCCTGACGCATGTTAAGATCTTTCAAAATAGTTAGTCTATGAGCCGGCTGCATGATTTCTATGTTTATCACCTAGTCTATTGAGATATGATGTAAGGGAAAGAATGGATATAGAGCTATAATTTACGACTTGGTTGCCATTTAAAATTTGAGGGCAATTAATATAAATATAGTTTTATTTAAAAATTTCGTGTACTATTTAGAATATTAAATAAATTACCATTCTTTTGAATGGTGCATTCTTTGAATGATGTAAGTAAATTTACTTAAATGAATAAGTAAATAGAAAATTTTGTTACATGACCATGAACACATATTGTTTGTTTTTACATTGAGGCATTGTTATTACAAATTACCAAAAAATACTTTTCAGTCATTAATCATTATTTAATAAAGGAATAAATAGAAAAAAAAAAACATTTTTCTGCTATCTATAACAAAATAACAGAATTAGTTCAAGAGATTTTAATATGCAAAGTGAGACTCTTTTAAAGTAAAAATCTTATGTCACATCTAAATGTTGCCCTCTGATGAATGTTAAAATGTTAATTCTCAATAGTTTTAGAATTATAATTTTGCCATAACATACATCCTTGCACTTAGTTACTTATACCTTGCACTAATGCACAGATTAGCATATTATGCATAATGACATGAAGTAAATAATAAGACATAGACATATTGATATTGAGTAAATGTCCAATGATAAAATGTAAATGTCTAATGACCATAGTTTCTAAACCTTTTAGTTATGTGACTGCCTGAGAGGGCCGAAAATAAAGTAACTAACCTCACGACCACCTTACTGTGCTAATTAGGTTCTAATTATGTCTTTAACCATTTAACATTTGATTATCAATCATTAATTTATTAATAAAAGGTTTTTTTATACATAAGTGCTTAATTTTTCTTGAGCAAAATATGGGACCACTTAACTATGTGACCTTAATCGTGAACCCAGGTTGATAAACATTGTCTTAAACCATATCTATGGTGTAAGACTCTAAACGATGTAAGTTCTTCTTTATTTTCAAATCTATCTGAGAAACATGATGAAATCACAGACTTTTATTACAAAGTCTAATTTTACAGTAACTCAAGTAAAAATAATAACATTATGTACAATATGATAATATTTATCTATTAAACTAGTCATAACCATGTATGTTTACATTTTTTTACTTGTTTCTAAAGTCCTGTTTAATAGATAAATATTTGTTAGAAATGGTAAAATATAATATTGATATTTTCATGCACACAAAACCAAACATGCAAAACAAGACACACTAAGCAAAATAACATCTCACCTCTAGTCCTTCCTCTCTTTGTTCTCTCACTGCTCTCTCCAAATCCCTCATCTTCTCTGCCATCACACATTTTGAGGTCTTCCTAACACTACGTCTCACAGGAAAATAGTCTGTGAGCTTATGATTGTTGTTGTCATTAGCAACTTTAGCTTCTACTTTAACAGTCTTTTCATCAGTGGGGGATGATGGGGGAGATTCAGGATTGGGACTTTTGAGCTCTTCTTTGAAATATTCAGTTAGTTTGTGGCTTTCGGCGGCGCGAGCAGCCGCCCTAGCCGCCCTCGACCTCACACTGTGTCCGTTGGTCATGTTCGTTATACCATTACTTGTCTTCAGAGGTTTAGACCGAAGTTCAACCTTAGTTAGGTGAGGTTCAGATTTCAATGACGAGTTTTCAGTCTTTGGCTTTGCTGTGGCTATAATTCTAAAAATAAAACAAATATATCAGTAGGGAGTTACAATGTTAAGATATAATGCCCCAGTTTATTATCAACAGAAGTTAATATAATTAAGTTAATTTAATCTATGGTAATAATATTAATATTAACCTATTAGTCAATGTTAAACAATACATTAGAAGGAAATAATTACAATATATTAACTATGGGAAAGTATGATTTAATGATACAGTAGATACATGTAATACATACATATACAGATACATAATTACAAGTACAGTATTAGATATATCCAAATAATTATATTAATTAATGACTCTTGATTAGGATAAAGATATATAAATAAAATAATAATAGGAAGTGCTACATTACCTCCTTTTTCTATAGTTACGAGTTGGTCTAACAGGAGGCTCCTCACACAATTCAATTCGGTGAGGTGTCTTCACACACTCCTGGGCTGCCATTAAGCCGTTGGCTATAAATTGCAATTTAAATTTAAACATTCTTTCACATATTTAGATAATAATTACAAAGACAAAATAATATATAGTATAAATAAAATATTTAATTTTAGTAAATTTTCGACAATAGGTTAAACAAAAGAGGTGTCTCATAGAGTCTAACCATGAGAAACAAATATGAAATAGGGAACGCTATAAAAAGAAATTAAATATAATTTCAATGCAACATGCATTGTACACTTGTATATAAATGCATAGCATAACATTTTATAAATATTATGAGAAATTATTATTCATCAAGTTCAAGTCAGTAGTTATAATCATGGTATACCGCAAACAAAGGATAACTTGGATATACATAGTTAAACATAAAATATAATGTTAATGTCTAGATATAGCGATACTAACCTCGAACCATTTCAACTTGAAATTGATAATCACCGGAATTAGATGACAGAACACCATCGAGGAAGTAGTATAACCTGACACAAACAAAACCAGACTCGTGTTACAAATGTTTTGTAATAGAGTTAGTAGACCTTGTCATAATAGGATCGCGGGAAATTATCATGTGATTCATCTTATCGATGTCACGAAATAGACATTTCGTTAGATTATGTTTTGATCTTATTAAACAAAGCGTCCAATAATCGCTTACTACATTGATATTCACTAAAAATCAGCAATACATATATTTTTTAAATGTCAAGATTGATAGACTTCTCAAGGAAGTGTCTTCAAAGAAAATGGACGCTTGTTTTTACAATTACCTTTTCTCCTATTGGTTATTCTCTTAAAATTACAACCAATGAATTTAAAATATTTTACCATAGAGCATGAAAATAACTTTTTAACTTTACTAAAATTGCCAAATTTAACATTAAAATGATACTTACTCTTGAAAATTTTCCATGATAAAAATAGGTTATGTACACTGAACAACCGAACGACACTAAAAAAATGGATTACGTGTTCAATATTCATCTTTGTTCCGTTCCGTTTCGCTTCGTTTTATTTTACATTTCACTTTTCTCTATGGTCTCAAATTCAATTATTAAGCAGGGTTTTAAAACATTTAAGTTCAAAATTAGGGTTTTAAAATTTAAATATAATACATACTACATTGTCGTCTATTTTTCTTAATTCAAAAGAGCACTCTAATTATCCCATTAAAGAACGATTTTCGTACGTATTCGAATTTGTGTCATGACTCATGTATTGTGATTTTTTTATATGGCAATCTAATAGAGAATATATTTATCCATAGTTATCCATAGACACTTAGCTAAATCAAAACAATAAAAATTAAGAAATATGTAAACTTAGAGACGAGTCACGACTTTGTAAAATGTTTTTCTCCTGTCAGAACTTTTTGGCGCGAACCCGAGAAATAAAGTTTTGTCGTTTGATTATTGCAAAAATTGTGAGATTTGTGGTTTCATAGTGATAGTTTATAAAAAATGAAAGTGCCTAGCGTTAGTGCATGTTTGTGATAATTAAAAGTGAGAGTGCATTTTTTGTAGTCTTCCAAGGAGTCCAACTCTGTCCTCAGTAAACTTACTACTACTAGTATCACTTTACTGTGCGGCTCCTACCAGTGTTGCCAGCAACGCAGGGCCTAATGTCGCCATTTTTCACAGCTTAAGTAGCCTAATGTAGCCGAATTTCAGCTGCGGTAGCCTAAAGTAGCCCAAACGCCAAAATATCGATAAGAATAAAATAAAAATATACTAGTTTATATCAATTTATTTATACCTACTTTAAAAAACACTAGAACCTTATATGTAGCTTAAATTATAGAACAGTATTCTTAGGGCGTCCGCTACGTTAGACGTGTGTGTACCCGCGCCGTGCACCCACGCGCGGGCTTGTTTCTTCAAATCAATAGCGTAAATCAATAGCGTTGCTACGTCACATTTGCAGAAACAGACACGCGCGTGGGTGCTCGCGGTTTCCACTCCATGCAGCGGATACCTAAAATAATACTAAAATTTAAAATAAATTAAGCAGAATCAAATTAATTTATTAAAAATTAATAAATCAACTCGATTCTGCTTCGTCTGCTGCTAGCAATGCTAAGGCATCAACAAGACTTTCGTCGTCAACGTCATCAGTGGCAGCTGTTGTTGTTGTAGCTGCTGTGCTAGTACTGGCGCAAGCTCCGCTGGAGACGAACATTTTTCTGCCAGCATGTAAACTAACCATGTGATTACTTGGTTGAAAGCTGTTGCAGCAATTACTTCTTACATTCATATGGGTACGAATTCTAAGAATGGCGATCAGCATGGGTAGTTGCATTCGGTTCCTTAATTTTGTCTTTATCGTAGCCATCACACTGAAAATTCTTTCAACTACGGCATTACTCAAAGGTAATGAAAGAGAACGTAAGGAAAACTCCGCTAAATCTTTGAACATGGGATTCCCTCCTGCATTCTGCATTTTCAACACCTGTACCCAAAAATTTACAATATTATTTTGAGAAGCTGTACCAATTATTTCCTCGATGCGCATTGTACTTAATACGCGCCATTGGTTCATAATAGCTTCCCGGTCAATATTGGGTTCACCCAACTGCCAGGGAAAATCTTCAATGTTGGGTCTGCTGGTTGAAAGACACACGTGGCTTGGTGACAAGAGTTCAATTTTTTCCACCACTGACACATTAAGTGGTAGCCTGTCAACTAATTCCCTTACTAAACGCACTAGGAAAGCAGTGCATCGCTGTTTGACTTCTTTGGCTTTGTTGGCAGAAACAGTCTCTTTTGCAAGTAAATCATTGAACTTTTCTCCAAAATCGATTGAGTTCAGTGGAAGTAACGAATTTTCAAATGATGCTTCGGCTTTTTCTAAAGCTCGCTTAACGGCTGCTACTCGTATATCTGCTTCATGAAGCATTGTTAATGAGGCGTTTTCAGATAGACTTCGACCTCTAAGGAATACTGGTTTGAAAACACGTCTAGCAGTGGAAATAAGAAGAATCCGAAGGTCGTTGTATGTTTTTGTGATATTTGCATCACTTGCTTGAAATATAACATTTACGTTTGTTACTTCTTTTAATATCGGAGACAGAAACAACAAATATAATAAATTTGTGTCATCATTATACATGCCAGCAAGCTCCCTTGCTGTATAACATCTCTCTCCTGATGATTTCACCATATTAAAGTGAGTTTTTAGCTCAAGCCACTGGTTAATGTTAGTATTAACAGCTGCATAAAACGCCAACCATCTGGTTGTGGATAGTTGAGTTAGTTTCAAGGGTTTTTTGCCATCATTAATAGTTTCAAATAAGGTCTGATAGACTTTCATTCGCAGTGGACTGTGGGCAAACCAATTTCTGGTTTCTCTAAGTAAATATTCCAGAGAACACGGTAATTCAGTGCAAGCTTTGGATGCACATAAACTAAGAGAGTGGCACACACACTTCAATAGCTGTAAATGGGGTATATCTGCTTGCAAAAGAGTGAAAAGGGAATGATGTTTACCACAGAGGTTACTTGCTCCATCAGTTCCTATTGCAATTATATTTTGAAGATTTAAACCCATTTTTGACAAAAAGTTCTTGAATGATTTATAAAGGGCATCAGCTGTTGCTTCGAACACTTCTTGAAAGCCTAAAAAATCAACAACAATTTTTTCCAGTTTTGAATTGTAATATCGGATGCAATATGCCATGTACTTTTCTGTTGTCACATCGGTGGATTCATCCAGTATTATAGAATAACTTTGGTTACCAACTTCTTCTAAAAGTTCTTTAAGCATGGCTGGTTCCAGGACATTCTTTATAATGGCAGAACACTTTGTTCTATGTAATCGAATGTTTTCAAGAGGACTTCCTGTCCCAAAGGTTTTTAACACTTCTGTCAGATGATCAATACTGCGGATGGAGCTATGAGCAGCGATATAAGCAGAAATTTTTATGTCCATTTCTTTTTCTTTTGAACTGTCACTAGCTAAAGAGTAGTCAAATGATGTAAGCTTGGGTTGCTTTTTTGAAAACCTCAATTCCTTGTCTCTATGTCTTTTAGTTTTCATGTGCTTTTCCAAATCGGTTTTGTGCGCACGGAGTGGTGTGATACATAATTTACAAAACGCCTCACCTTTACCATTATCCGTCATTTCAACAGGTGCTCGAGTAAGCCAATCTGTAAAAGAAATATGCGAAATAAAATAAATAAAGTGCGAGTTAGTTGGTGATCATATTTCTTGACAGTTGTCTAGGTGATCAGCCTGCCTACTACATCCTAATCGGACTGGGACAAATCTAAAAAAATATTGTCCCATGCGGGACTCGAACCCGCGCGCGACCCCTGCGTTATGTCCAGAAGTGTTAATCCCTAGACAACAGCAGTCGTCATACCTACCTACATAGGTATCATAAAAGCAATTATTTGTTCGTACTCGATGCTCTCTCTATTAGTTTTACTTACTTTTAAATACTGGTATTTTTTCCCATTCATCGCGATAATATTTCACATATTTTCCGTGTTTTCCCATGTTTTTGTCACAGAAATAATGCCTTGGAATTGAATTTTGGAACTAATTTAATATGATCATGCACTTACGAAGAAGTCACAAAGCGAAAGTGACAAAAATTAACCCGAATTTACGCGAACTATTTAGTCAGTATAATATAGATAATTGTGGTAGTCATTAACAGCAAAATGAATACATATCACTTTATTGTATACTGAATTTGGTTACATAATAGTTGTATACAAATTTGGGGTATTTCCCGAAACTAACCAACCATAAACAAATAGTGAGGCCCTCTTTTTTCTTAATGTCACAGACCTTTTACATTTGCGTGGGCGTTGCTTTTTTCTTCAGCTCATTAGTGATTCGGTTAATTTAAATACCTTGTCCCTGCTGCCATCAATTCTGACGATTATAAGTAGCCTAATAGGCGACCAGTCGCCTTTCAGATTTTTTCGTCGCCGATTCTCGTCCTGAGTAGCCTAAATGGCGATAAATCGCCTACGTTGGCAACAGTGGCTCCTACTTTTTTTATGTACAAAGGCGGCAGATGAGATCCACCAATAGTAAGTGGCCCATAGACATTCCTCGATTTATGATTTTTTTTTATAATCCAAAATGACAACGTTAGCACGCCCCCGGATGCACTGCCTAGTGTAGATATTATAGGAATGGATTTGTAGAAAGGGTTGTGAAAATGAGGAGGGATAGGATGGGAATATCCCACTCACTACCGAAACACTTAAACGTACACTAAATACAGTGCGCCAAAAAAAATTTAATGTAATTATTGTGGAATGTAGAACTATTTTTTTTTTGTTTCCCTGTTAACACTACAAAATTCACGTCAACATTACCCCTGTGGTTAAATTGACCATTTGTATAAGGACGTAACACAAGAGCGTTCCCAGCTCTTGCTCTTGAGTCCTCTGCTTGAACGGAACTGGACAAAGACACGATAAAAACAATTCTGTTTTATTATTTGCTGTGTCGATTAATAACTATGCCAGTGGCCAAACGAATTATAAATAAAAACTAAGTCTCAATGTCATAATATTACATATATCCGATTGTCAATTTGAAATTAAATTTTATCGTTCTATACTACTAAAGTTGAAAAAGATATTTCAAGTGTTTTGCTTTTCAAAAATACATATGGCAAATCTAAAAGCATTTTATGTGTGGGTTGAAAAATTAATTGAAGAATGTGACCGCCTGCCAGCTGTTCCTGGCCGAGTAAGTAAATGTTTTATAGAGTCTACAAAAGACAAACAACAAACAAGCAGCATTTGTTTGCCATCATGAATAATATTATCATTTTTGTTTTTCCAGGCGTCGACGGTACATAGTCTAATTGCTGCCTATGGCATCTTAGGACATATAAAGGTTGTTCGATCGACACCGGCCTCATATAAGGACTTGAGGGAATTTCACTCTGATTTGTATTTGGATCATCTGAAAACCTTCATAGACATTGATGACGAATATATGAGTAACGCTCAGGATGAAGAATATGGTATTGGTAATATACCTCTTATTCAGTAATAAATTATTTACACACCTTTCTTGGTTGATAAATTTCTCTATAATTATTTTCATCTAGCATGGTGCAGCTGACACCTCTCAATTGACTGTGACTAGCTGACTAGTGATGTGCGTAAAGTCCAAACAATGTTTTACGACTTTCAATTGCCCCTGTGAATTGTTAATTGAGGACAGTAGTGACAGATGTGAATTTAGATTACCAACCACTTAATTAAAAAACAATAAATTCTTTATACAATATTGTGTTTTATGCAACATAAAATAAAAAAAACATGAATTAAATCTACATCTATATGAATATTATTATGCAATATATAGACATGATGAATTCCGAAATGTATAGAAACAATTTTGATTATTTTAATACTATACATAAGAAAATTTAAATCAATTTGAATGGATTTATTGGGGTTAGAAGCTTTATGACTACATCTCGATAAGACCAAATAGCAGGTATGACTAGTTCGCTTTATGACTAAATCTCGACATGATTAGATTGCTTCAAGACTAAATAGCTGTCTGACCATATATATGCATACATCCTGTTATCAGATTGACTTAATTTTTCGACATGACATACAATCGTATCTAAAAGTGGTACTTCGTTCAACCCGACACTTCAGCATGGGTACCCACTTACCATGGAGTTCTGGAACCTATAAGAATAAATTAAAACAATAGGCATGATGACGGATTTTGAAATCCGCTTCTATAATGTAGATTCACGTCTACTGTTTCCGAAAATAACATTATTTCAGCAATAAAATAAGTTTTAACGCAAAATTATACATTTTTTTTCTATCTACTTTGAATTATGCGCGAAAACACTCGCAGGTGTCATGGCGTCGCTTGTGACGTTACGCCTAGGTAAACGTAGGTAGGTAAATCAATCGAAGTTCAAGTGCCACGGTGATGTTTCCTGAGGTGTGACGTCATTCGCTCTGATTGGCATTTTAGTTAACATGGCCGAATGCAGTATTTTATACTTTTATTTTATTGAAAATATTATTAATCTCAATGTTTACATTAAAACTGGTTAATTTATTAGAATTCTTTCAACATATTTTTTTCTCTAAAATCATTTATTCTTTAATTCTTTAATACTGTCATCATGCCTATTGTCATTGTCACTTTGACTTTTCCCTTTCCTTTTTTTCCTCCTTGTATGTAAAAATATTTAAAATTGTGTTTAATTTTACACTGCCTAAAGAATTCTGAAGAGACCCAAATGAGTGCAAATCTGAGGGCGCAAGGTCAGGGCTATATCCACCATATAGATGTGTGTTGTCTGGTGTTATCACAAAGAAAGACTACACCCTTTCTGTTGATACCGGACGTTTGAATTTGATCATAGGGGTCATGACCCCCGCCCTCAAAATCGTACACGTCAAATTGACAAACCTAAAAATAGACAATTTACGAAAATTTTAAATAAATTACATATTAAATTTCGGTTTTTCCTTTAAAATATTATATGTATTTAAGTAATTTTTTTGTGCAATAAATTCTAATTTGCTCAACTTATTTTACTGTTAGTATATAGTTTTGAAAGTAAGCTTTTATTAAGGTGCACTAATAATAAATTTAATTAATTAGAAATACAGTCATTTCAAACTACAAATCTCGCGACAAGATTTTAAATCACATAAAAACATTAACATGTTATTTTCTTCATGTTAGTGCATTTTATCTCACTCACTACCAAAACACATACGATAAAGTAGGAAATGCAGTACATTTCTAGGTAGTCTTCTGTGTAACATGGCCAGTCGAGTGCACCCAGCGGCAGTGAGAATACAGCGTGCACTCTCCCCTACAAAAAAATCTAAAACTTATTTACAGGATATGACTGTCCGCCTGTAGCAAATATGTTTGAACTTATATCCAATATAGCTGGAGGCTCCTTAACAGGAGCAAAGTGCCTTCTGCTTGGCATTGCTGATGTGTCTATAAACTGGTGTGGTGGATGGCATCATGCACAGAGGTAACAGCAGGTATTTGCTTAACTCAGAATAGCTTGAGAATAATAGTGCTTACAATATTACTAATTTAATAAAGCTGCTCTGCTATCTTCATATTGTGAACAACATGGAGAAATGACGAGTAAACAAATAAAACAAACATGTTATATATCTCAGTGTTCTGTCACGGTTGCACTAGTTAGTTAGTAGTACTCCAAGAATAATACTCAGCATTCAAAATTATAGATGATATTCAAAATTACAGAAATGTTATTTTGTGGTTTTACTTTCTGATTTTTTATTCATAAGACCTTATTCAAAGGTCTGGAATATATTGCTAAGTAATACGCTTATTATTATTTGGCATTAAATTTACTCTGGGCTTTAAAGTAAATTCCAGATTTTAGACAGTGCTTATAGGACCGTAGAAACAAAACTACCTAAAAACTTTTAACCTTATAAAACCTAAAAAAAAATACCGTCAGGTGGTGACACTGAGAGAAAAAAGGTCTGAACGTAGCTTACAGAGGAAAATAATATTGCTACAGTAATTTTGTTTCATTTTATTTGGCGATTTTATATAACTGAGTTTCTCGCAGTCTTCACCGGCCCTTCTCATAATTTCAGAACGTTGCAAAGCCCTTATGCTTATATGCATAAAACAATGGTATGATTATTCTTCTTTTAGGTATGGTGCTGAAGGCTTCTGTTACGTAAATGACGTAGTATTAGCTATTGAGAAATTAAAACTGAAGTTTCCAAGAGTACTATACATAGACTTGGATGTACATCATGGTAAGTAGTACATTACCCATATCATCCCAATATATAGCAATCTAATTACCCATATGATGCTTAGATGATGATTAAAAGTGTATTCATCCCATAATGTATTCATACAACCATAGCTAATCTCACTTCTATTACTGAAACACAGATAATATGAGTAGTTGAGTGAAAATTATACATAGTTTATTAGTTCCCTACATATTTATCTATTAGATAGCTCTTAAAAGATCTTTTTTATTCTACTTGACCCGATCGAAACGTCGAGTTTCGGTTTAAACGTTTAAGATTCGTTTTTTTTTATAGAAAAAAGGCGTCAGACCAGTCCTTTTTTTCTTTTATGTACGAAGGCGGCAGACGAGCATACAGTTCACCTGGTGGTAAATAGACACTGTTGCCCATAGACATCCGCGATACATGCCAACATTAGTCCAGAATAACAAACGTTGGCACGCTCCTGGATGCGCTGCCTACCTTTAAAGTCCTAAGTCCACCTGTCTATTGTATTATAAGTGGATACTGTCGTCCATAGACATCTGTGGATACATGCCAACATAAATCCAGAATGACACGCCCCCGGATGCGCTGCTTACCTTTTCAGATTAAGAAACGCATTGGGATAATGGGGAAGGATAGATTGGGAATGGGCTTTGGCATATCTCACTCATTACTAAAACACGTACGTACATTGGGGAAATACGATATAGTAGGAAATGCAGTACATTTCAAGGTAGTCTTCTGTGAGAGAGGGGTAACATGGCCAGTCTAGTGCACCCAGCGGCCGATGGAATCCCCGTACGTATGTGTAAATATGTGAATATATAATTTCACAAATGTATGTGAAAAATATGAAAATCTTAAAATAGTAACAATTAACTCGATTCCCGAGTCGTTCAGTCTTCTTGCCTATTGTGAAACTAATGGTCGTGTGGTGTCGGTTGCCTTTAAAATAGCACCACCACATACATCTCTTTCCGTGGGTGTCGTAAAAGGTGGCTAAGGGTTAAAGCCACTACCACAAGCCTTGAGGAATTGCACCACCTCTAAAAGAGTGGACTCGTCAACCCGCTGCCATATGACAGACGTAGGTAATACATCCCCTGTCCTCGAGACAATGTACACGAGGAGGCCAGTGTCCACGAGTGGACGATAAAAGAACTGCTTACGGTTACTGTGAAACTATGTATTTCTATTTTCCACAGGCAATGGTGTCCAAGACGCATATAAACTGAGTAATTCGGTGTTCACCCTATCATTCCACAAGTTTGAGCCGGGGTTCTACCCGGGTACTGGCAGTGTAGATGACATTGGCATGCTGGCTGGCAAGGGTTATACATGCAACTTCCCACTACATGCCTTGTATTCTGATAACACTTTAGAGTATGCCTTTAAAAAGTAGGTTATGATTAATTATTTATTATGATATAGATTATTATATTTAGATAATATGGTACAATGCCACTTTAAATAAAAAAATAATATCTTTGCATGAGAAATTACAATTTAATTACTAAGTCTATAGGTTGTCTTAAACTGATAAATTTATGTGCTATAAATACAAGGTATCTTCAACAATATCGCTGATTTTTTAAATCTGTGGGCCACCACAGATTTAAAAAATCAGCGATATTGTTGGCACGTTGTTGGTTGCACGTTGCAGCGATATTGTTGGTTATCTTAAATAATGGTGGCAACCTTAAAATAACGGAAACTTCCTGGCTATTCTGCATGACCGTTTATGATTTTCGTTCGATAATAATTAACATTTTACATAAATACATTTTATTAATAATAATTACATTTGTACTGTCTAGTTTTATGTTTTCTGTCTATGCTAATAAATATGAATGCATTTTAAATATTATTTTAAAATGTTGGAAATCAATGAGAACATGCCTTTACTAGTGATAAGTCACTTCATAACGCGTACAAGTTATAGTCAATAATAACATTCCCTGAAGCCAGCGACTGGGTCCTGTCCTCCCCCCCCCCCCTCCCCCTCACTCTCGAGTAATACATACATAACTAAATACTAATACTTAACATAACGAAATACATGAAATTAAATACATTAATTTTTTAAAGTGTTATTGACGAATGTCTGCACATGATCAATTTTTGTAACAAGTTATTGTGCTGTGTATTGTGACGGGTGTGGGCTGGGGTGCGGGGTGAGTCTGTACATGAAACGACTGCTCGAGGAGCTCAGCGGCCCCGGCGTCGGCTGTTCTGTAGAAGACTGCTTTATTAATAACATCAGTTACGCAAATGATATGGTGCTGCTGGCCCTCTCAAACAGTGCCCTTCGGATACTATTGACTATCTGCGAGTGGTATACTCTGTCACATGGGTTCAGGTACAACTCCACAAAGATTGAGCTATTAGTGTTTAAGGCGGGTAATAGAATATACTCTACTATACCGCCAGTCTCGCTTAATGGCTGCCCACTCGCTAAAGTGACGCATTTTAAGTACCTGGGCCACTGGGTCACGGAGGACCTGTCCGATGATATGGACATGGAAAGGGTGCGCAGGGCGCTACCGATGAGATGTAATATGTTGAGCCGCAATTTGTACGTTGCTCTAAAGAGGTTAAAATAACACTATTCATGGACATACAGCCAGTCTTTTATACATGCAATCTGTGGTTCATGCAAAAATCGTTTAGTGCCCTGCGTATCCAATACAACAATGCATTCCGGGTGTTATTGGGACTGCCGCGTTACTGTAGCGCATCGGAGATGTTCGCCAATAAGGCCGATTTCTTTGCCATATTGCGAAAAAGAATAGCATCACTGATGTCTAGGGTGCAGAGCAGCGCTAGCACGCCACTGAGGATCTTTGCGGAGAGGGTGGATGGTCCGATATTGAGACATTGGGTGAAGTCACACGTTGCATCGAACAAGAAGTGACTGGCGGCGACAGCCAGTGTCTGATGTAATATATATATGTATGTATGTATATACGAGTATATCGTATATAATAATTAGTAATAAAATCTTAATAATAAGTACTAACATAGTGTATAAGTTAAAATTGCTACTAACACTAATGAAATATGGATCTTGTGGTCTAAAATAAATGAATTATTATTATTGTAATAATCTGTTTGTAAACATTAAACTGATGCACCTATAAATAAATAAATCCATGCATTTTCCAGAGTGTTCACCTTGATATACGACAAATTCTCCCCTCATGCCATAGTGGTGCAATGCGGCGCAGACGCACTGGCGCACGATGTGCACGGCGCATGCGTCACCGTGCGCGGTTACAGTGCGTGCGTGTGCGCGGTGCTCGACAAGCGGAAACCTACACTTTTGTTAGGAGGAGGTACGTATGATGTTGCCCACAGATAAATTGATGATAACGTAAAGGAATCGTCGCTGTGTGCTCAAACAGGGCGTTAACTTCATATATGACAAATTCTTATCGACGACTCGACGTTTCGGCACGGGTTACACCAACCATGGTCACGAATTGACTGAAGAGGCGGGTAGTCCAAGATCAGCGGTAGTGCAGGTATCCAGGGTAGTGCAGCGAGCAGTTTTATCAAGTACCCACATTTGGAAAGGCTGCTACACACTACTAACAATGGCCGCGGACGTATTCGACGGTAAATAGCAAAATTTATCACTGGATTCCACGTCGAGGACAGTTTATATCCATCTTCCCCATTAAAATTTTTATAACACAGTTATAGTTTATAAGTAGTTCTTTTTTATAGTTTATTCAGTGAATCCAACAATAGCCGAAGACATTCTCCACGCTGAAATTAATCACCGAATAGAACTCTGCATTCCCAAAATCCTCTCCACTGAACGTCACTATTATCCCAGGATTGTACGTGAAGCGATTGAAATTAAGAAATAAGACTTGTCGTCAAAAGTATTCTTTTTCAATTCAGAACTTTTGTTATTTATTACAGGTGGTTACAATCACCCCAATACTGCTCGTCTATGGACGTCCATCACAGCACTAGTAGCGGGTATTACTCTGGACGAGAACATTCCAGAACATACACATTGGCCACAATACGGCCCCGATTACACTATACACATACAGCCTTCGTTAGCTAAAGATGGCAATAAGAAAGAATATCTCGATGAATGTATTGCTACTATAGAAGGTAATTATCATATTTTTCTTATTTACAACAGAAATTATCCCATTATTGATAGCCTAAAAATCCTTGAAAAAGTCAAAGAAAACGTCGCCACGTACATAATGTTCAATACGCAACACGTTCAATACACAAAACATTACCTTTGTGTACTAAACGCTTTACTGAACGCTGTTAAATTTGACGCTTCGCACACAGCAATCGAACGCTCACGCACACATGTAAAGTTAATCAATTTGCCATGACAGTGTTTGAAAGCCGTTTCAAATTTTATCGATATAAAACAACGGTCAAGTATGAGCTTGGTACTCTCAAATGTTCTTTCTAAAATGTCAATAACAAGGTTAACTTTTATAGTAGTTTTAATCAAAGAATTGGATGTGTTGGTTCCTTTGAGAGAATGTAAAGGAAACTAAATATGTGTACAGACAAGTGACACTTTATTAATGCGAGCATTCCGGTAGAGGAATTCTAGTAACTGACTATATATAATCCCTTTGCACCGACAATAAAGTAACATAAGAATTATACTGCTATCCCTACATATAGGTCAGCATAATTGTACCTATTGTTGTATTGTAATACCAAGATTGGGCTTATAAAAACCGGTGTTTTTGATATTTGATAATTATTAGTTATAATAACGCACTTACTGTTTGTAAGTTTTACAATAATTAAAGGGCTGTTTTCGTTAGTAATTTACTCTTGTAACCATTAGCGCTCTGAATTGAGCGATAAAAATTTTGATACTATGTCATTTATAAGATCTCATTTAAATAGTTTCGTTTTAATTTATTGAAAAATTAATTTGAACATGTTCTCTTACTTGTTCTCTGTTATTATGATACAAATCAAGAAATAATAATACTTTTATGTGGTTATCTACATATTTCATTAATATCAAGTAAATAAATAAATTCTTTATTTGTCACACTATAAATTATACAAACAAAGCAATGGTATACAGAGTTAATTATCTGAGTGCGCAAAAGGTTGCAAGCTCAGCGTATGCCGTGAGCACTCGCCCGCACAGCGCTAATTTTCAGGTTGCCCCTGTCTCATTATTACAATGGTTCCAAAATGTTATGCGTAACTTGAAGTAACTGAAGGAGGCTGATATGCTTGATTCAAATTAAAACACTATTTTAAACCCCAAAACTGATGTCAATTATTTTAAACCTACAATAACCTTTTTTCAGTATTTGTTCACTGCGCAAATATTTTCTGTCTTTACACAAGTTGCGCATAACATTTGTTGTAGCGACGAGAGCGACTTGTACTCTTCGACAGCCAGCGGCGGTATAAAGGCAACGGGCAGACGAGACAATAGCGAAGCCGCAAACTTCATATAAATTACTAAGGAGAAATCGAACAGCAAAATTAACAATTTTTGAGTATTTATTTTAAAAAAGATAGTTTACAGATTAAATTATTAAAATATTCGCAAGTTACTTTGATTCCTTAACTTTAAAACGTGAGTCACATTTTTTTGTATTTATAGTACGCGAAACTCATAGTTATGGGAACGCCACGTCGTTTTTCGTGATTTTAGTAATCTTTCAGATTTTTTCTTAATAACTGATACTTGTGTCAAATCCGGAAGATGCACGATATAGTTCACTCTAACTAATCACACAATTTCAATTTCTTCGAAACATTACGATTTAATATGTTTAATTAGGGGAACGCGAGAGCATGTTTCGCGTAAGGCCCCCTTGGACATATGCGTATTTAACATTTTGCGTAATTGAATATTTTCGCAGTTTGTAGTATCTTGAACATTAACAATGGTAACAATGACATCTGGGTATTTTATTCTAATGGATGATTTTAATTTTATCTTTCCTTAATTTTTTAGGTAATTTTGAAAAATATCTTCGACATAACGAGACGGAAAGACCAGAAGTTAAAAGAATAAAGACTGAATTACAAATTCACAAAGACAATGATAGAGCTGCAATGTCATTAGAGAATAGATTACACTCTGAAACAAAAGAAGGGTATAGAACGAAGAAAAATGACAGCTTAATATATAAAAAAATAACTGGAATTTCTAATGCCGTAAAGGACGTATATGATTTTATAGAATAAAGTGTTTTAAAAAAATGTTTATTGTTTAATTTATATTTTTACTAACGACCGCGACTTCGCCCGCTCTGTCACCTTTGGAGCTGTTGAAACGGTCAAATTTCCTTACAAAAACTCTCTTTTTCAAAACTACTTACTAAGAAGACATGCTCTCGTGTTCACGTAATTAAACACGTTAAATCGTAATATTTCGAAGAAATAAATTATCGTTATATATTCTCAATAGCTTTCCTATTCACTGTCCAATGCCCGGTCTTTTGAAAGGTTGGCCTGGAGGAAATGAGCAACTCGTAGAGTAGATATCTTTTTGAGAGAGTTACTTGAAATTGTGTGTGGTGGACAAAATTTGCTTCGACACTGATCCTACCAATTTGAATTGGGGCGTCATTATTCTTATTGGCAACTTAGCTCACTGACACATATAATTCAAAAACAATTGAATTGAATTTAAATAGTCGCTTGAACGATTTTGAACGCTTGAAATATACCCTTCTATTTTTGAACAATATCTCGAAGTTTTAACATTCACGTTAAAATTATGAACAGGTCGTTCAAGTTGTCGTTTATACTAATATAATGTCAAGATTTCTATTACTTATTCGTAACTCAATCAAGTTGTACCTACATATAAATAAATGTAAAGAGGAAGTTTGTTTCATCATTTGGTTAATTATGAGAGTTAGGTACATCAGGATTTACTAAATAGATTTTAACGTGATTTTAAAATTAATTTTGCTATTTGTTAATGCGTGCTTGCTTACCTATGAAATGACCGATTTGTATGAGAAACTGATTTTTTTTTGTTATAAAAATATCTATTTAATATGTTAATCGAAATATTGATTCATATATATTATCTAAAAAGTTGTTCAAATTTCGAAACAAATGGAAATCTGTCGGGGCAAGGTCCGGTGAGTACCTATGCTGGGTCAGGGAGTCTCCAAGTCCAATTCTTGGAAGTTTTAAAAGCGGAGATGAGCGATTGATCAAACTTGGTTGCTTTGTTGCCAGTTTTTCCATTATCGTCTGCAGTTCCTTACAGTACACATCTGCATCAATTGTTTGACCAGACAATTCCGGCACAGGACCACCAAACTGATATCAGTAGCTTTTTCTTAGTTATCTTACGTTTTGGACATTATTGGCTTGCAACTCCTGGATCCACCCACTGATACTAACGTTTGCAGTTATCGTACAGGATCCATTTCTCATCAGTCATGATGCGATTCATAATTCCTTCGTTTTTGTGACTGTTGAATAACACAGTGCACACTTCGACGCGTTGTTGTCGGTGACATTCGTTCAGTTCATACAGTACTTACCCACTTTTCAAGATTATTTCTTTATTTTGTCGATTTGATGCAGATGAACCAACATTCTTTTATCACTAACATCAAACCCTGCTGCTAATTCAGCTATACTTTGACATGGATCTGCTTCCACTATAGCCGTTATTAACCTTGGTAGTAGGTCGTCCGTGGGGCTCATACTTAAGATGGAAATTTCCAGAACGGATGCGTTCAAACCATCGGTGCGATCGTTTGTGATGTTTGGCCTGTACACACCATTGATATTATGAGTTGTCTAACTTGCGTTGGTGCCGCGACGAATTCATATACAACAATAGCACGAATTTTCAATTTATCCATTTTATTTTCAAGACAGTCACATGAACAATATTTAGGAACAGAAAAACAAATGAAATACTGATTTTGAAATAAGAACATCGTAGCAATTAAACAACTTTAACGGTTTAAATCGCGTATATTTGACATTATTTATATCCCGACGTTTCGAACACTTTGCAGTGGACGTGGTCACGGGGTGAGTAATTGATTTTATTTGTCACTTGAGTTATTAAGAAATTATTTGGACTACCGTCTGGATTTTTTAATCATAACATTCCCTATGCACACAGTATTCACTCACGGTGTCCAGAGGTCTTGCACTATTGCGTTAGCCTTGGGATTTAATTAATTTAATGACTGGATCCCAAGCCGGTGGTACTTGCCAACCATCTTCTCTATTAAATTTGGGTGTTTCTTGATTTCAATAGCCTCGCGTAACATTCTTGGCATGAATCGGGTCTCTCTAGCGAGGATTTGTGGATTATCAAATCGAATGTAATGGTTGGGTTTGTCCAGAGCATGTTCACAAACTGCAGACTTGGTCGAGCGTCTGTTCTTCATGTCAGCTATGTGTTCTTTTATCCGGATACCGATGCTCCTCTTTGTTTGCCCAATGTATGATAGCCCGCATTCACAATCAAGCTTGTAAACACCTGCATCTTGTAGGGGGATATTGCTCTTGACCGGTCTTAAAAATTGGCTAATCTTCTTGTGCGGCTTGAAGTAAGTTTTAATTGAAGCTCGTCTTAAGATATTGCCAATTTTGTCAGTGATGCCCTTGATGTATGGTAAGATAGCAGGTTGTCGCTCAACTGTAGGAGGCTTGGGGCGGCTTCTGTGACGCATTCGTGGGAGTTTGTGATTGTTGCTTCGCAGTACTTGTTTCACATGCAGAAGCTCTTCCTCGAGGTGGTCAGTGTCACAGATGCCGTGTGCTCTCTGTAACAAAGATTTGCCTACGGTAGCCAACTGACATGGATGGTGATGGGAGTTACCATTGAGATATTTATCTGTATGGGTGGGTTTCCTATACACAGTATGACCAAGAGAGTTGTCAATGAGAGTCAATCAGAGAGTCAATTAAAACTTACTTCAAGCCGCACAAGAAGATTAGCCAATTTTTAAGACCGGTCAAGAGCAATATCCCCCTACAAGATGCAGGTGTTTACAAGCTTGATTGTGAATGCGGGCTATCATACATTGGGCAAACAAAGAGGAGCATCGGTATCCGGATAAAAGAACACATAGCTGACATGAAGAACAGACGCTCGACCAAGTCTGCAGTTTGTGAACATGCTCTGGACAAACCCAACCATTACATTCGATTTGATAATCCACAAATCCTCGCTAGAGAGACCCGATTCATGCCAAGAATGTTACGCGAGGCTATTGAAATCAAGAAACACCCAAATTTCAATAGAGAAGATGGTTGGCAAGTACCACCGGCTTGGGATCCAGTCATTAAATTAATTAAATCCCAAGGCCAACGCAATACTGCAAGACCTCTGGACACCGTGAGTGAATACTGCGTGCATAGGGAATGTTATGATTAAAAAATCCAGACGGTAGTTTAAAAAATTTCAGACGGTAGTCCAAATAATTTCTTAACAAGTGACAAATAAAATCAATTACTCACCCCGTGACCACGTCCACTGCAAAGTGTTCGAAACGTCGGGATATAAATAATGTCAAATATACGCGATTTAAACCGTTAGTTGTTTAATTGCTATGTATAGTAATCGCGAAAACCTAAGAAAATATTAAGAACATCGTAGCTATTGGATGCATTTTGTTTTATTCTGAAATTCGAATTAGAACAGAAGATATCGAAATTCAAAGTGGCCAGTTATAAAATCGGTCATTTCATAGGTAAGCACCTAATATTACGTGAGAGTGTGTGGGCGCTCGATGTCGTGTGCGAAGCGTAGCGCGGCGCGCCGCCCGGCCTTAAGCAATTATGTTACATAAGCCCTAAAAGCCTTAAGCCCTAAAACCTTGCGTAATAAATAACACTACAGTGAAAATAGCAAAATCAGATATTAGCTTTCTTAAATTAGCGTTAACAGGTTTAAAACTTCTTGAAAAAAGATTCTAAATTTGTAAACCTTCTAATTCATTCTAAATGAATGAATACATTCTAATTTCTAGTAGTCCTCTTATTTATTACCATTTGGTTGAAATTAATCTATTTCTTTAATAAGTGTATACTTCATATATTAATGATGTGTTATTTTATTATTCTGTCCCAGATTGTGCTTCGGATTTAAATATCGCGCCATTTTTTTGTTTGCACATATGACGCATATGACAGTTGCAATTAGTCAACATGGAACATTATACGAAAGAGCAACGCAGTATGAAATGGATCGTCGTTTTGGCGATAAAATCATCTTTAGTGACGAGGCCCATTTCCACCTTGACGTTTACATCAATAAGCAAAACTGTCGTATCTGGGGCTTGGAGAATCTTTATGAGATTCATGAAATACGGACGCACTCAAAGAGTTAGTTTGAGGTGGCTTCTGGTTTGGCGGGATCGGCCATTTTTTTAAGTATCGGTATTTATGTAGGAATAGAGGGTATGCTAGAGGATTTTTTTTGGCACCAATTAGAAGATATGGATCTCGATCAACAGGACGGTGCCACATGTCACAGCCGGAGAAACAATTCTATATTTTTCTAAATTAAATCCGGCGCTCAATCTGTGACAGCCTTTAGAAGTACTCTGTCACATTGAAAATAATAAAATTATATATATAGTCTTGTAACTCACGAGTACGCTTCTGTATAGTTTATAGTGTTATCCATATGCGTATAAAAGGAGACCTATTTCTTTTCCAATACATGTACCTACCTTCGAATAATAACTATATAAGCGAAAATAAATAACTTTTCATACATACATAACTATAGAAGCTTTTCATAAATACATAACTTGCCACGTTTAAAATAATTTTCGCGTATGAACATTACTCACTTGCAACGTTGACGCATGTTCGTTATTTACAAGAACTATCAACATTGCGAAAGCTTTTGACCGGGTATGGCACAAATCGCTGCTTTCCAAGCTACCATCTTTCGGGATACCCGAGGGATTATGCGAATGGGTTGCCAGTTTCCTGACTGGACGGAGCATCAGAGTCGTTATCGATGGTAGCTGCTCCGACACCATGTCTATTGACGCTGGCGTCCCGCAAGGCTCCGTGTTGTCCCCAACTCTGTTCCTTCTGCATATCAACGACCTGTTACAAATTGGTGACATACGTTGCTATGCGGATGACAGTACTGGAGACACCTTGTACAGGGGCCGCGCCAACATCCCTCGGGTCGAAGTGGAAGAGAGTCGCGCCAGGCTTGTGTCTGAAATCGAAGACTCTTTAGATCTAGTTTCGATTTGGGGTTCTATGAACCTAGTGGATTTCAACCCCAGTAAGACGCAAGTCTGTGCATTCACCGCTAAGAAAACCCCTTTTATTGTAGCACCTCGCTTTCAGAGCATACCTCTTAAGATCTTGGAGAGTATCGGGATCCTTGGTATCGACATCTCCAGCAAAGTCGAATTTAGGGGTCATCTGGACAATAAGGCCAAAATGGCCTCCAAAAAGCTCGGTGTGCTGAACAGAGCGAAGCGGTACTTCAAACCTGGGCAACTCCTTATGCTTTACAAAGCTCAGGTGAGGCCCCATATGGAGTACTGCTCTCATCTCTGGGCCGGCGCACCGAAATACCAATTGGACCCATTTGACTCTATCCAACGACGTGCTGTTCGTATTGTCGACGATCCCACTCTCACGGGCGGTTTAGAATCCCTCAGCGTTCGGAGAGACGTTGCGTCTCTCTGTGTGTTCTACCGCCTGTACAATGGGGAATGCTCTGAAGAATTGTTTAATATAATTCCCACCTCGGGTTTCTACAACCGCACCTCCCGTCACAGAAGTGCGGTCCATCCGCATTTCCTCGATACGGAGGTGTCGCGCACTATGCGGTCCAAAAACTATTTTATACCGCGAACCCGTAGGCTGTGGAACGAACTGCCTCAAGAGGTCTTTCCATTGAACTACGATATGGGGTTCTTCAAGAGAGCTGTGAATAGGATTTTGCAAGGTCGGCGGCGCGCCCGCATACCCCCTGGTGTTGCAGGTGCCCATGGGCGGCGGTAACACTTACCATCACGTGGGACCGCTTGCTCGTCCGCCCCCTAGTCTATAAAAAAAAAAAAACATAGTTTAAGAAAAACACACAGTTAATTCGGAAAAAAATATATATTTAAAGTCCTCTTACTGAACCGTTTAGAACGCTGTAATTAAAGTAACAATAAACTAGAGTGAACACGGAAAATGTACTAGCAAAAGAGATAATCACGGACTAAAAGGGCTGCATAGCCGACACAGTAGAGGTCATGGTGAAACACAAAGGTAAACAATAAATAAAAAAATTACAAGGCATAATGCTGACAGCATTTATAACCGTGCGCTTCCATTAACCGACTAATAGACACTGTTTTAATACAGTTTTCTGTCACAATTTTTACAGAGTCGCACGCGCAACTACGTTAACAAAGTGTCGTAATATGTCTATAATTTTAAATATTTAGCCAACGGTCGACTGGTAGAGAATGCCTTAATTAAGGCATTAAGTCCACGTCTGTACAAAATAGTGCAAAAAGACTCAATACATATTTAAGATTCCCTGTCCATTCCCCCTAGTTTACATGCAGCCCACTTCCACGGCAGTATATGTAAATACGTCCCTCGCGATGACACTGCTCATGCCACCGCTGCGCTCCTGGCCTGCGCCCCCGTCGTAGGCGGTTTTTTGCGCAAACTTCAAAGGGAGGGCAGCGCGAGCGGCAGGAAGTGTTTCATAACAGACGAATAATACTATAGCCCGTCACGACACGACTACATGGAATAGAAAATGAGCTATACACTTTTATATAGTGCCTTTATAGTTTGAAAGTTAAAGTTTGAGCCTTTAAAAAAACTTGTAAGGGACATAATGGTGTGCCGGCCTTGAAAAAACTGGCACGCAGTGGGATGCACGATAGCAACACTGTCTCTTTTTTTACGTCATTGATACATAAGCGAAAATAAATAACTTTTCATACATACATACAATGTTCTATTGTGATGAATTACTATCGGCCACCATAGCTTCTTACGATAACATCTTTATGCTATTTTATACAGATACATATTTTTGCATCTTTTTGCGCTGACGTTGCAACAAATTCTATGTCCTCCATTGTCTGAGGTTTAACATGAAAGAAGTATGGGGCGGTGATATAAACACTCACTCGATCTGCCGCAGAAATATTTTGAGATGTACCTAAATAGTGCATCGCGAGGAGCGGCACTGGGTGCATGTACACGAGGTACAACGATTCTAATCGATTCCCTATTTATGATGTCCGTCACAATACCAAAGGGAACTTTCTGCCGAATAGTACTGAAAAAATATTCGACATTATCTTATCGACACAGACGAGATGTTTTGCTGATGACTCTTCGCCCGACATTATATAAAACTAACTTAAGCGATGTTAGCGAATCGGCACGTTACGATCGTAGAAACGCGAGTGCGACACGACTCCAGACCGAGGTCGACAGATTCTGTTCGATTGTTTTGCTGGATCTTCAAAGGTAAAGTCAATGTTTTTGTCTTCAATAGAAACGCATAGTTGAATGCAGTTATTACAAATCATTACGCCCTTTTGTTCATATCGCAATTAGATTTTACTTTGTAATACTGTTCTGAATCGACTATTTACATAAAATTACACTGTAAATTAAAAATTGAACTTACAATTTTAAAGTAATGTTTTTTTATACAGATTTTCAGTTAGACTTTAACGTGATTCACGCCGGCCGAACGGAACGAAAGCTATATGTTTACTTGTAACAAGCATTCCGATGGATACAGAATACGCATTGACGACACGTACACTGAAACAGCGACGTTGTCGCAACAAATTGCGTATATAAAGAAAGTAGATTACTTGCTTTCAGGTGGACAGTGTAGATTAAAGCAGTATAATTTCTTTTTAAACGTAGGTCTGAATACATAGATTTTCTGTTTTATAATTAGTCTAAATCGTTCCTATAAGCACCTTATACGATCTGCATAGATGCTAGTTTTAAATCACTTGATCGAACTCTTAAGCCAAAATAGATTGGTAAGGGGAGAGTGCCTGATGCATTCCTACAGCCGCTGGGCGCACTCGACTGGCCACGTTACCCCTCTCTCACAGAAGACTACTTTGAAATGTACTGCATTTCCTAATGTTCGTGTTTCGGTAGTGAGTCAGATATGCCAGAGCCCATTCCCATCCATCCCATCCTATCCCTCCCCATTTTCTCAATCCATTCCTCTGCAAAGGTAGGCAGCGTATTCGGAGGCGTGGCGACGTTTGTTATTCTGGACTGATATTGTCATGTATCGCGGGCGACCGTATCCACTTACCATCAGGTGGATTGTTCCTCGTCTGCCGCCTTTTCTATATAAAAAAAAGATAAGCACGCATGCGCCCCGTGGTCGTTCAAAAGGTTAGCGCAATGATCTATTATCTATTATAATTCGTGACGACAAGGAGTTGGACGTATTTGGACGAAAGTTTTTCCTTTCAATTATCTAGCACCTACTACCTGAAAATGAGTAAACTGCTTTCTTTATTTTCATACCCATACACGCATAGATACCGATAACCTCAAATGTGATTCCACAAATGCGGTTAGATGATAAACACTGCGAGATGTAGCAGCAACATACAAATTTGAACCATATACTTTGGAGATAAAGTTTACTATTAAAATACAAGAACTACTATCAGCCGCAGTTTCGTCGCTTCTGTCCCGTGCGGTCGGCGCCAATTAATCCTTATTGTCTCTTCTATACTTCAATTACAACATATCATAGTGTTTAATATACATTGTATGTATATCCTAGAAAAATATTTTGGAGCGAAATAAAAATTCCTAATTACATTTATTATTACCCAAACTTACGATTATAATTCCAAAACTCTAAAGGCTTAGTCGGAATACACATTCAACATATTAAATCTGTTTGGTTATTCATATTGGATTTAATCTTGTTACTTAACTTGTAACTGTTATTAAATAAGATAATAATTAATTGGGATGAACGTAAGTGTAAATAATGAGAATTCACGTCATATTTTTGTAAAATAGAGTAGTGATAAGTAGATAGAAATAATTTGACACTGAAAAGAAATCCTTGTTTGCAAGTTGGAAACTGATAACTGCTTACTTACAACGTAGGAAATCTATACAGAACAATTTATGTAACAAAACTAAATGTCATTTCTCTGTATTTGTCAGATGCATCCAAGCACAGCCTTAGACTAAGCGTTAACATCAATCTTTACACAATTTCTTATTTATTTCCTTTTAAATCAACAGTGCATTAATTTGTATTGCAAGCAAGTGTTTTACATAAAGCAACGATTGGTACTAGCAGATAAAGTACAGTTGTATTGAATCTACAGCAATGCAATTCCATGCCCAGTACACCTGTTAGTTATACTACTTACAACAGATTATAAATGCATTTTTTGGAAATTACTTGTATAAGTATTACTTGTATAAGAGCCGACCCGTCAAATCATCAAGATCGTATTCAAATAGCGCAATTGTATGTTGCATTACAGTAGCGAAATTGTATGTTACATTTAAACAAAGAAAGTCGATAATTTTAGTGCTGACAATATTTACCTTGTTGATAAGCAACGCAACGTCATTCGCCGCCATCTTCGTTCAATTGACTTCGTCGTCTAAAGCGATTACAATTGTGTAGTTAAATATCAAATCCCCATATGTCCAATGACACCGAAAATTCACTTGTTCTTCTTCTTCGGTTTGATGGCAGTAGCAGTTCGTCAACTCAAGTGCGACGACTATTTTGCCAATGTCACGTTACATGAATTTCAAGTAAATATGGCGTCGCTCATTAACGCGATAAGTAGGTTTACTCAGGACAGTTGGATTCCTTGGAAGGACACGAAAAACGTAGTCTTATGCTTTATCACAAACATTATGCACAATCATGACATTTTGAACTTCAATAAACTATCACTATTAAACCACAAAGTCCAGAGTAGGTACATAATTTTTACAGTAATCAAGCAAAAACTCAATTGCACCTCTCGAGTTCCCCCGCCAAAGAATCATTACATTTTATTTTGGTTGGTTTAGGTTTTTAACAAACTACGAACAAACATGACACTGAGCTATAATAAACTATCACTATTAAAACCACAAAGTCTATAGTAGGTGCATAATTTTTACAGTAATCAGACAAAAACTCAACCGCACTTGTCGAGCTCCCGCCAAAGAATCATTTCCCTTTTCAAGTTTCACCTAACTGGCTTCTATTGTGACAGCCACAATAATTCCACCACAACCGCGTGGTTGACAAGCAGTTACTTTTCATTTTGGTTGGTTTAGTTTTTAAATGTCATTTTGACAGCTCACTTCAAACTCCCATAAGTTCAAGGTATTCCTTTGAAAAAAAAAAGATTAAATGTGTATATTTTTTCAAATTCCATTTAGTACCTAAAGAGAATATTTCAAAATCTCACATGGCCCTGCCGACCAATCACAGAAGGTCAATTCACTCAATATGGTGGCGTCAGTCTTACCGAGAGTTTCGAGGTTATTGCGTGTGCTCGTATTGTTAATAGAAAATGTATGAAAATTTAAATAAAATAGATATTGTTGAGCCCGATAAGGCCCGGAAAAGAAGCAGATTTAACACTTTAGAGAAGTAAGCAAAACGGTGAAAAGTAAATAAAATGCTTGTGTGTGTCACCGGTGTCAAGCATTTGGTGTGATAATACAGGGCCGTACTTGGTATTGATAAGTTTTATTTGGGTTTACCTATTATCTGCGAGCAGAGAATGAAGTTTGTAACTTTTCTTGATGGACTTGTCCTAACAGAAATTACAGTAGTAGGTTAATGAACGACTTAATTGTAATATACTAGAAATATTTAAATTACTAGAATATGGAGTTACTTAAACATTTTTGAATAGGTATTTTGTATTCAAAATACGTGTTCAAAAATCACATTTTTTGGATCAACTTTTCTGATACATTTTAAATAAAATAATAGGTTTTTAGGACTTCAGATTTGAACTGTTTTTGTTTTAGATATTCAGCTCCCGGATTACCGAAAAAAAAACTTCACGGTCACAATATCAAATCGCTGAAATGTAATTTTCATCACCACTTCAGCGTCGGGCGTGCACAATAATAATGAAAATCAAAACGGCCATTTCCCAAAAGTTACATTCAGTGGACTTATGGCAATTTGATATTTATCTACTCAATTATTATCAATTCTTCTTCCTTAAATTCCGTCATTGCATTAGAATCTCACAAAACTACAATATTATCGAAACCAAACAAATTGCAAGTCAATGTTCCGTCGTTTCACATCACGATGACGTTGACCGACGAACGAAAATGTCGTTTGTTTATTGTAACAGGTCAGTGTACATTGACGATGATGGGCCGGTTCGTAGTTAGACTTTAATACATAATACTAGCTAGGCGAGTTCGGAGAGCATTGCTGTAGGTTCAAGCTATGTAATGATTTGCTAATTGCCTAATTTAATCTGAAGGCCGTTTTTCGCTATGCTTTTTAGTGAATTCCTCCGCATTCTTGGTAAATTTCTTCCGGTCCTTGAGAAACTCCTCGGCAAGTTCGGCACGCAACGGATGTTCAGGTTCGGGATCATTAACAAGTGCTACTAGCGCTTGGATAACTATAACAAATTCAAATTATTTATTTGCCAGAATACAGGTAAAACAACTTATTTATTATTTATTTAACGAAAATTATTTATGTATTGAACAAATATATCTCCATATATCGTATAGCAGGCCTAGAGAGAGGCCTCTAACCAGCAGTGCAGAGACTGAAAGTAAGCTTGTCGTGGTCATTTAAGAATCGTATTTTTTGGGCAATGATGAAATAAGAGGCCCTGTGCTATTTGATTGGAGAGAGAGCAGAAGTTATCGCAATATTTTAAAGTATATCGCAATACTGAAGGGAAGGAAGGGAATTAGCCGGTTAATTAATAGGGAGAGATCTGGATTTGTCACGCTATTTAATGGAAGAAAATGGAATTTGTTGCAAGGCAAGAACATGAAAACTGTTGTGCTATTTCATGTGCCTTGCACTATTCAATAGGTGATATTATTGAGTATACACTATTATTGAGGAATTTGACAATGGGATAAAAGGAAGGATTTACTCTACACTATTTGTTAAAGCACTGGCCAACCGAGCGTTTGCACAAATACAAACTTATTTTGTATTCGTAAACGAGTTCTTACTTTGGTTTTAAAGTTCACTTTCATTGAATGAACTGAATGAATAGTTTTTTTTATCATACCACTCTGACCAATAAGTTGCGGATTTTTTTTAATAAAACAAAAAAATATTGCTTCTTTCGTCTACGTTTATTTTGTCACCCTTGAAATAGGCTCCATTTGACGCAATACACTTTCGCCAGGAAATAATCAATTCGTCGAAACAGTTCGTATAGGCACTTTGAACTATGGTCTTTAGCTCTTTTAGGGAATTTTGTTTTATTACGTTAAGAGATTCAAAACGTCTGCCACGAAGTGGTAATTTGAGTCTGGGGAATAAGAAAAAGCATACGGGGCCATATCTACCAAATATGGTGTTTGGTTGATAACATTAGTTGAATTTTGGCTAAAAATTTCCGAACGATGATAACGCCCAGATAATAATGTTTATTGACTGTTTGACCCTCCGGAAGGAATTCTGAGTGGACAACACCATCATAATCAAAGAAAACAGTGGACATGACTTTGATTTTTGAGTGGATTTGATGTGTTTTTTTCGGTGTCGGTTTGCTATCGAAGGCGCCATTCCGAAGCTTTTTGGCTGATTTGCATGTCAAACTCATAAACCCACGTTTTGTCACTCGTTATGATGCGTTTCATGAATGTGGGATCTGCATTGGCTCGTTCAAGCATGTCTGTAGCAACCTGTTGGTGAGTATATTTTTGAAGAAAATTCACTTCCTTCGGAACAATTCGTGCCACGACGCGTTTCATACTTAAACATCAACCAAAATGGTGCGAACGGATTCGTGACACACGTCCTTGTTGATATTATTTTCAGTCAAAGACGTTGAAGGTCAACCAAAAGTAGGCAAGTCTTCAACCACTTCTCTGCCTTCTTTGAATGCTTTGTACCACTCGAATATGTTCTTGTTTTTGATAAAGTCGACTCACCGTAGGACTTTTCTAACATTTCCGTTTCCGCACAATGATTCCACACAAGAAATATTGTTGGCAACACAAAATTTGAGGCAAATTCTTTGTTCAATATTTTTATCCATTGTAAAATTCGCAAAGTACACTCGAGGTCCTCTAGCAAATATGAATATTTTCAAACAACTATTTGACAGACCGCGCCAAAAACTTTACATGAAGATTAGCTACAATAGTGTCAACCTAACAGCAATATGTAGGCATTTTACGCGGGCATTTTTTTTTCAAAATTCCCGATACTTATTTGACAGTATGTATAACGTTATAACATGGTTGGAGCTACCTAACCACTTATTAAATAAGTTGAAAATGAGTTGTAAAGAAGTTAGTATTTCTGCAAATGCTCAATTGCCTGATAATTTAAGATGGGTAATGAGAGTCGTTGAGCTGAAACAGGGTTGAACGGAGTTATTACTGCATTATTTGGTAGGAAGGAAACAGAAAACATTCTCAGTAGAATAGTTGCTTGTTGGGAGTTGCCCTGTTATATGGTGCCTTTAAAATTAACATCAGAACAAAGTTTTTGCCAATTTACATAATATGATTGTCACATTCTAAGATCAATCCAAGTCTAAACTTAGATTGATCTTAGACTTGAAAAGTATATATGATTTAGGTTCTATAAATATATACATATTATAGAATGCTCATGTCACATTGAGTGAACTGTATTTACCTTGATCAGTCTTGGTGGCAGGCTTCCAATTCTCAGCACTGATGATGGGCAGGCACACCTGGCCTTTCTCATCAATATTAGGATGATAGATCTTTGTCTTGAAACTGATCTTGGGTGGTTTAAATGGATATTCTGCTGGAAAGTTGATCTCGATGCGAAAAGCGCCTTTATTGTATGGAGCGTTATCCTACAAAAAATGTTTACATTTTATGTCATAGCATTCCTTTCCTTAGTATACATTATGAGCTATCAGCTTCATATTCTTACGGTTAGATTAAATTTATTATTGTCAGTCATCAGGTAAGAATTCATAACAATAATGACTCATAAATAATGATATGAGAATTTTTAATGAAAATAATATTTGAGTATGGCCGCCAAAAATTGTACAATAACAGTCGTGAATTGGTAACACACGGTAACATACGTGAATGAAGGTAACACATGTGAACTTCATTAAGCCTAGTGTACATATCTAAGAGAAATTCCTAATAATTTTTGGCATGATATTATTTTTTTGTCAAAATAAAAGAAGGGTCCAGGTATGCTTTAATGTTATATTATATAACAATAATTATTAAAGTTTTTGGAAATTCTTTGTAACGTAAATTAACTTGGTAAATTACTTATAAAAAAATTACAATTAGTCTTAAAACACTTATTCTCTTCGTACCTACAAAAAATATAGACAAACGCGCATAGTACCCAAAAAAAAAATATGCAAGGCACAAGTAGGCACAAGAGTAAATCTAACTTACAGTTAAAAATAAATTTGATCACTAATTCAATCTTTTAACAAATATGCTTTCCCACTTAACTCTAATTAATTTTTTTTCACCACACTTATTTCGGGAACAACGTCACGATCTCTTTTTGTAGGTACAAAATTTTAATGTTGGTTTATAAATTGTTTTTAAAAACCGTAAAAATTTTCTTTGTGTGTGTAATATTTTGTCTTCCACATAGTACTGACGTGGATGGGGTCGGATCGTCTATATTTACTTTATCTACTGTATTGAATGTATCAGATTTTTCAATTTTTTTGAGCTTCAGTGAGCTTTATTTCTTACAAAAAAGACAAGTTTGTGCAGCCTTTTAATTTTAGATTCTGTGGTGTATACTACTCTTAACAACCGACCACGAATGTCACGTAACACATATAGTAACACACGGTATCATTCGTGAATCAAAATGACTGTGGCCATAACGTAAAAAATATTTATTCATGTAAGTTTTGAAGTAGTAGGACGCCGCATAGTTTGATTTGTTAAAGGAATAGTCTATCTACACACACAATTTAAAATAATATAGTAAATTTGCATTCTTACCGTCCATATTCTAAGTTAAAAATATTAAAAACTCCCGAGACAAAAGTGTCGACTACCTTGAAGACCACTTTTACAGAAAACAAAATGGCAATTTCTTTCCATACTTGGCCAAGTTGGAGGTGGTGTTGCGATGACTAAAAAAATATTTTTACGGCCTGGGAATCTAGCTAGTTTCGTTATTATTTATGGTAATTTATGGGAAGTATCATTCGGGAAAAAAAGTGAGACACATATTCAAAATTAGTTTTGTATTTATTATTTACGTTATTTATTTAAAAGAATTAATTATAACTTAGCAAATTGACAGAATAATTCAGAAATGCCAAAATTTAACAAGTTACAAAACATTTGTGCATATTTATGTGACTTCAAAGTATGAGATGTCTTATTGGGACACACGATTTTTGTAGGGATATAAAATTAACTCTTTAGAAAAAAATTAAAATGCGCTCGTTAAATGCAACCAAATAGAATTTAAATTATTTTTATGAATAAACATGATACTGCGAACCAGATTCTATTTACAACTTATCATTAAATAAAATAACATGGAATTTGTAATACTCTATATTGAGAGGACAGATATTTTTTCGCAAATGTACAATTTTTGGCGGCCATACTCATTTAGACAAATACTAAACATTTTAACGGATTAACAATGGACATCCAAAAATACACTTACAGAAAAAAATACTAGAAAAAGTTAATTTTGAGTGTTTTTACAAACATCAACAGTTAAAAGATTATTCGACTTAAATACAACATTTTTTACAATTTTACGTTATACACATCATTCTATTAAGATGATTAGAATTTTTCTTCTTTAAGGACGAAAGCGGCAGACGAGCATACAGTCCACCTGATGGTAAGTGGATAGTGTCGTCCATAGACATCATGCCAACATTAGTCCAAAATAACAAACGTTTGCGCGCCCTCGGATAAGTCTACTTTGGAGATAGAGGAATGGATTTCGAGAAAGGGTTACGAAAATGGGGAGGGATAGGATGAGAATGGACTCTGGCACATCTTACTCACTACCGAAACATGCACATACATTAGGGAAATAAGATGAAGTGGGAAATGCAGTACATTTCAAGGTAGTCTTCTGTGAGAGAGAGGTAACATGGCCAGTCGAGCACGCCCAGCGGCTGCTGGATTGCAGTGTGCACTCTCCCCCTGGCAATTAATGATGTTTATATATAATAATGCAGCATTTAAGTTCAAGTCAACAGGCTATTTAGCCTTTTGACAATCAATATACAGTCAAAACTCTATAGCAAATCTGAAGTGACCCAAACAATTTCTTTCGTTCAGTTTACGTTATTCAAGGAGAGGCAAAAAACAAAACATTTTTCGTAATGTTTACATGTTTAATTCAAAAAGTAAATTATGTAGTAATTACACATTAGGTAATACTAACTAACAAAACAATCATTTAAAATAATATCTTAGTGTGAACTTATTTGCTGTGCCTAGATTTTTTTGGATAGTGTGTCATCTATATTGCTTTGAGAAAAGCTAGGGTCTTGGTAAAGAAAAGGTAGGGTATATGTACATGTCTATCAATTTCACTGCATCAAACACTTGTTGTAGACTCGCTGGTGGAATTACAGTGTCTTCAGATTGATCATCCTCTTCTTCCTTTTCTCCTTGCCATTTGTCAGTGAATCAAGGATTTCTTCATCATTTGGAGTCTCTGCTGTAACCACATCCATGTCTGCTTCAGTAAAGCTTTGTAGGGCCTCTAGAGAGAATGAGTGAGGTGAGTTAAATTGTTTAATCCATTCATTCAGATGTAAATCATCTTCACTCTCTGATTGCTTCACCAAACTTCGATGTCCCACATGACGAAAGGAATGCTGTATTGTTGCTAGTGTTACCGCTTTCTAGGCCTTGCTCAAAAAATTCACTGTGTCTCAGATATTAATGGAGAGTTTTCCATCCAATTCAATTATTGACATTTTCCTTTCAGGCTTTTATCACACTCTGATCCATGGGCTGTAACTGGACTTGTACTTGTGGTGTTAGCTGGGAAAAATGCTAACTCAATATTCCAGAGGTTGGACAGTTGTAAACCATATGTAAACCATTTTCGTGTTTGTTCTTCAAACAACTTGTTGGCTTTGTATGTGGCAAGCAACTGTTTCAAGTTCTTAAAACAGCGTGGATTTTGTGATTTTCTTATTACCATAAGCTTCCTGTTTACTGTGCCACTCATATTAGTGGCTACAAGCACGGTGATTCGTTCTTTGGATAGTTTACCTCCCATGCATTTCCCTCCTTTAAACTACAGAGTTTTGTCTGTTACCTGTTTCATCAGCATTGAAAATGTCATTTGATGAGTACTTTCATTAAATTTAGGCCACACTTTATCTAGTCAACCATTACTGACATTTTAATCCACTTTTCGTGCTTCTCCATTTATTTGAGCACAGCTTATGTACTGCAGATTTTTAAATCTGCCCAGCCATCCTTCTGAAGCTTTGAAATCCATGATACTAAGTTGTCCAGCAAATTTCTCAGCCTGAGCTTTCAAAATCAGGCCACTGACTGGCACATTATTAGAGCGTTGTTTTGGAAACCACATCAGCATTGCCTGGTCCAAATCTTCAAATTTTGGTTTTCTTATTTTCTTGCAAGAGCTTCCTTCCATTTCAGCCTGGGGAGTCTTTTCTATACACTTCCATACAGTAGCCACGGAAGATGCACTAAGGCCGAAACGGTACTGACATCACTTACCTTTTCTCCGTTCTATAGCACATATCAAAGTTACTTTTTGATTCAACACGCAGACTTTCTTTTACAAACCATTTTCACTTCACTCTTAGACTAGCAGGTTATGACTAATAATGTGTTTAGAATCTAATCCTAAGTAAGCCTATTCATTCAGCTTTATGTACCTATTGGCTTGTTTTCTGTGTAAAGTGCAATAAAACAATCTTTGTCAGCCTTTCCATCTGGCAGTAAAAATTAAATCACACAATAGACAAAAGAAACATAGATGTTCAAGAATGCAATGTCTGCTTTAGGCTGGGCATCTTGAGACAGGTTTGAACTTACTGAAGGCAAATAATTGCTGATATTACACAGGTGTGTTCAAAAATGTGGTATTTTTTTTATGTTAAAACAGGTGACTTATGCATTAAAGTGAATTATCAATGTATGAAACAAATAGCAAACCAAACAAATGCATGTGATATTGATGTTGAAGTATTTTTTTTTTGTAATATTTATTTTGCTATAGCGGATTTTAACTGTATTATACAAAATTTCCATACTTTAGAATTTTAAATAAAAGGTAAATCGTGGCCTTCTCTTCACTTGTGAATTCCTTTTAAATTATAACATTAAGTACTAAGAGTAACTTAAACTATTAGGTTTTAAAAATGATGTCTTAATGGCCAATTTTGTATTGATATGATTGTCGCATGAATAAGAAATTATTAAATTACTGAATAATAGATTAATATGAGATAAAAGGAGTTTTTATATTTATTACTTATTTCATAAATATACTCACAAGTGTAGTTTGATCATTCAACAATTTACCATTGACATTAACACTTTAAATTGATGTGCATAAATAATACTTACAGGAACAATTAGACCTTGCCATGTGAGAATATTCGATTCATCCACTTGAATATCTCTAAAGGATTTCATATTTGATTGCCTGATGTCATTCAGTTCCTGAAATCAAAATATATCACAAAATAAATGTATTCATGATATATATAAAATACTAGATATAAGTATAAAGATATAAATTGTATTATTATAATCAAGATATTTCCGTATATTGAAGATACAGTAGTTGTTTAGAACATAAGATAAATCAGGTAGATTAAATTTTATGTACTATAATAAAACAATGGTACCTTCAGAACCCAAATATTAGTTTTTTGCCAACCAAGAAAAAGCTTATCACCATTTCTGACTTCATTATTAGGTGGGAAATTACGTACATACAAATAAAAAACGATGTCTCACCTTTTGAAGTCTCCGTGTTGCAGCCATTGTAATGTAATAAAAATCTGTCAAAGTACAATCGCCTTTAGTCCTATTTATCCAGTAAATAAAGTTAATTCAATAAATCGGGCTCCACATTAACAACATAATTATAAGAAAGGGAAATTATTAGTGAGATTCTCAGCAGTGAAACGTCAGTGTTCTAGTGGTATTCTATTAGAAAATTCGACGACAACCGTATGACTAGCACGGATTGACAATCCATCCACCATTATATTTTTTTTTTCTGCGTTATGTTATGCTATTGCAGTACACATTCAATATATTTTGACGTCTGTATCTGATTTCGCCTTAGCTATATAATTGATTATGCAACTTCGAAAAGGGTAGGGGAACCCGGGGTAGAACGGGGTACCGGGGCGGAACGGGAAAGAGACTGGGTGCTCGCTACAGGCGACAGAGATGCGTGACCATCGCGCACAACGTTCGGTCCGCTGTGCTGCGCTATACGGAGTGGCCGCTATCAGTGTGAGAGTGCGCTTAGTTTGGATTTTATCGAAGGTCGACGAAAAAGCTTGCAAATTTTAATTTTTCTATGCAACACCAAGGTAATTACTCTATACACTATTCTTTGTTCGGATATTAACATTACATGTTTGTTTAAACATACTTTTGACTAACTAAACGTCTAGTGATAACTCAAGTCCAATAAATATAACCGGCCATAACACTCGTGTTTACGTGAACGGTGCGTCGGGGCACAATGGGTGGGGCACAATGGGGTATACCCCGTTCCGCCCCTTAAATACATATTTGTACTTCTCATATAAATACGCATTTTTATTTCATCTGCAGATGGTGCGTTCATATATAAGAAAAACCAGCCGACAGTCCTGGTCTACATTGCTAATCCCGTTGCCAAAAGTGAAAGCTGGAATAAAAAGAGTTACAAGAAAGGGTGGAAAAACGGCAATCCTGACCGCTTCACCTTACAAGACTGAATTAGAAGAATCTATTAAAAAGACACAAAATATCAAGAAAGCGACAGTAGAAAAAAATAAACAAGACTGACGTTAAAAGGTAAAGAAGACATACCTGAAGGAATGAAAACTAAGCCAAAGAAACAAAAAAGAATTAGAACTAAACCTGAAGAACACTCAGAAGACGTAGAAAATTTGAAACAAAAACAAAGTAGAAACAAGAAGAAAGAAACAAAAAAGAATCGGAACTGAATCTGAAGAAAGCTCGGAAGATGAAGACGCGATCTGCTTGTATTGCCATGATTTATACTCCAAGTCCAATGAAGGCTAGTGGTCTTGTAGCATTTGTAAAAAATGGGCACATTTGGCGTGTGCTGGTCTAGATAGTGACGACGATGACAGTGTTCTCATCTGTGAACTATGCCAATAATTAGTACCCCATCGTGCCCCGGGTTCATTTCCCATTGTACCCCGGGGGGTGGGGCAGAATGGGAAATTTCCCTTTATTTTTCAAACAATATTTTTTCAAAGTGATCATTAATTTAGATAAGTTTAGCTTTAATTTCCTTGTAGAGAAAGAAGTAAATAAACCTACAAATTGCCAAATAATGGTGTTGTTTCATTCAAACACTCACAAATTGTAACCAAAGCTTAGCTACCCCGTTCCACCCCGGGTTCCCCTAAATCTCGTTATATTTTGACGATATCATTTTTCCACCAGAATGTACTCTAAACACGTACCCGCGTCTTTTAAAATCGAAACAGGTCAATCTCTTTTATTATAGGTGAAAATGTCCTATTGTGCTCGGCAACAATTTGGAAAAAGGCACGTCTATACGACATGTACCCTTTTCGATATTAAACATTCATTGTAATAATAACAGCCGCTGTCTATCTCTTTTTCGTATGAATAGCAAAGCGATATGCATCAAAGACACAATTCACTATCTATCACTCCACCAGTCGTACTTTCGGCAGCCGTTAATAAACATGTAGTCGGTAATTAATTACGTTTTCACAATGAGCACAACTTCAAATTCCGAGAAAAAAAAGAAGGGTGAGAAATACCGATAAATATAACACGCAATAGAACATAAACATCTAAAGTTAAGGATTAAAGTTAAACCTCATAAAAATCACAAAGGGAGACTGGACGTGCTTGGACGGAGAACGGAAGCAAATTGTCGGTAACTGGTAAGTATCATAGTCATTGAGATGTAGCAGGTAGCATACGTTTATCGTAGATGAAAAATCATTGCCTGCTACTTTTCACAGGTGAAATCACAGTGAAAAATAATAATAATTTTAATAAATGAAAATGAATTAAAAGTAGCAATCATTCCATCGCTAGTCAACATGGAACACTACACGAGAGCAATGCAGTATGAAGTGGACCAACATTTTTAGTGACGAGGCCCATTTCCACCTTGACGGATACACGTTAATAAGCAAAATTGTCGTATCTTGGAGAATCATGAAAAACGGATGCATCCTCAAAGAGTTACAGTTTAGTGTAGCTTTTGATTCGGCGGGATCATAGGGCTATTTTTTTTAGGTAGTTATCGGTAGG
This sequence comes from Sesia apiformis, assembly GCA_914767545.1. NCBI lineage: Eukaryota > Metazoa > Arthropoda > Insecta > Lepidoptera > Sesiidae > Sesia > Sesia apiformis. The sequence continues at coordinate 8,941,500 of OU611968.1, forward strand.
CATAGAGAGGTATCGGAACATGCTATGTATTTTCCACTACAAAACTGTGTTCACCGTGTTAGCGTATCACGTGCAAGCAAGTCTCTGTTCTATCTGTGACTAAAAGAAGCAGGTCCATTGGACTCTGTTTAGTAGAACCACGTGCGTTAAGCGAGTAACGTATCTTTCTCCTTTTGATTTGATCTAAGGTTACGATTTTGATTCTTTCTCACAAATTCTTTACTTTTTTATACTTTCTCACTGGTTATTATAATAATAAGACTGTAGCTACTTCGCTTTACCAATAGTACCTAGTAGTTTGGACATTAAAACCAAAAATGCCTACTAAATAATGAAGGTAATTAAGGTGGTACTGGAAATTAAAAACAATTTGTGACAATATTATTTATTTGATGTTACCAGTTCCAGAATCTGTTCATAAAATCAGATAGAGAAAAGGATATCTATTGGAATATGGATGCCAAATGAAGTTAATTCTAAACCCATTAGGAAGCTTCGCGACTTTTGAAATACGAATAGCTTTCCTATCCAGTTAACACCAATATGTACTCTCGGAAACTACAGCAATCTGTTTAAACTATTTCATCTCAAAACGATGTAACAGTTGGACCAATCGTGTCTCCATTTACAAGCAGCGCAATAGGCTAGCTGAAATTGACACGTGTTTGTGGTTTATTCGACGATTGGTTGACAATTTATTGTATAGTTATGTGTATGTAGGTAGTGGCAAGTATCACTCTTGGCAATTGTAAGATTGTTTAAGAATTTGCACGCCAACGACGCAGAGTATGTATGGAGTCAACTTATTAATATATAAAATATTCACTTCTTTAGTACATGGAAAGTCAAATAAAAGAGAACAATAAAAGATCAAAGGTCAAGAGATTGATATTTCAGCGTGTTCGGGATGCGGGTAGAAAATCAAACAATAGACAACAATAAATGGTCAAAGGTCAGAAGCTCTGTGATTCTGTAAAATAGTCAAACACAGTATTGTGACGTCATTGTCTACGCGTAGATTCACTGGCGTTTCTATAGTTTCCGAGAGCACTTCCTCGCGTCGTCTGGCTGGTGTCCTAGTCATCATGGTTACGGTCGTCGTCGCGGCGTCGGTTGCGCGGGCGTCGGTTCCAGCCCTCGCGCGGGCGCTCGCGCTGGCGGCCCTCGCCGCGGCCCGCGCCGCCGCGCTGGAAGAACGAGCCCTGCTTCTCGAAGATACGCTCGTTTGAGTCTACTAGGTTACCCACCTGGATACACGGAATAAGTTTTAACATCAGGCCCATAAGCGAAAAGGTTTATTTATACAACATGTCATAAATAACGCAAAAGCTGAAAATAGGTTGTTCGGTATCGAGAGTAGAATCGATTCTACCAGTTTTTAGAATAAGTTTTTTTTTTCATAATTTGTAGTACATTTCTAGTATCTCTTTTATCCTATGCGCGTCACCCACGCGGTACCGCCTAGCCGCCCGGTCGGGGTAATGAGCGCTATCAACGTGTAGCGGAATAACATACATTAGTTGTCATGTTCCAGGTTTTACGTTACTTCTATGACACGTTGTATAGGGTTAGGTAAAATATTGTATCCTTTTAACACTGAATATGTATCATTAAAACTAACAACTTTTATTCTGCCATTTGTTTTAAACTGGATATTTTTCCCTAAAAAAACTGTAGCGCCTTTTGAAATACATTTTTCTTTTTTTTATTTATCATATAATTTTACATACATTACTCACATACTATGAAATCACATAAATCCTTCCAGGTTTGCGTGTATTTCATTTTCCACCTACGCTTAGGTCCATTTGCCGCTTTACTAATTTCGTAGTTTGTTTTTAACACATATTATTATATAAAATAAATTATTTGTGCAAGAAAACAGTTTTGAGGGTATTATGACTATTATGAGGTAGTTTTACGATGCAAAACAACAAACGAAAGTGACAAATGAACCTATGCCTCAAATTGGTTACAGCTATGTGATTCGCTTTTACTGTACACAATGATTCAAAGATTAGCAATGTAATATTTTTTTACTTTGTATTTTAGCTTAATTATATTAACTTCATCTTTAGTTGTTTTGGGCAGATTATTCATTAATATTGGTAATATATATTCTCTTCTACGTCATCCATAATTGTTGTTACTTCTTATTGTTACAAATTTATTATTAGTTATCGTTTCGGGATGTCGTTATGAGATACAGGTACGGATAATTCTTTACAAAAATAGTTCTCTTTAAGTAGTTGATAAAATACTTGATCGTGTATGGTGTGTAATGTAGGTACTTAAATAATAAATTAAATATGTAATGAAAAATTGTAGAATGTTGTTACTAAGTGTCAGTTTGATCATAAAGTGCTTTGTTATTGCCATACTAGTTAGTGTATAAGTAGTACCCATTCACGACATACAGATGATACCAGCTAAATAAATCATTCTCACTTTACTCAGTACATGCATCCATTTCGTACAGTCAGACGACCGGTCGCCTCAGATGAGGGAATTTATCCCGATCTCCAAGTGAGTTTGTCTCTTATGTTCTCTTCCTCGAGAACCTCCCTCCCCCCTGACCAGCGTAATGATATATCCTCAATAAGTGCGTGACTCACTCCGGCGAAGAGAATTTAAATTTTCTAAACGAAGTTTCTGCTTCTACTACTCACTATACGGTACTACGAAGAATAACATCGCACACTCATAATCGAAACTGCTACTATAGACACCTATATCTATGTAAATTGGTGCGAGTGTACTTACGCGGTGCGAATGAGCGTGTGGTTTGTGTGAAATACAAAAGTGCTGAATTTTAAAAAGTTGTAATTGTGTGATTCTCAAAAAGCTTAATCGAAAAACTTATCGACTAAGGTCAAGAACTTTTAGATTGTAATTATAAAGCAAATTATTTCATACCTTATCAGCAAGCTGCAATGCCAATGCCTGCATACGTGTGGGCTCCGAGCGATGCAATATCGCACATTCGCTGGGATCATCCAGTGAAGCCAACAACTCCTCATTGATTATCATCTTGGAGACCAGCGAGTGCACACGTTGCCTTGGCAACTCGAACATGTCGGCTAAGGAACGGAGCGAGAGAGAAGCGTACACATGAGCGTATGTGAAAAGATATGTGCGAACTGATTCTTCGCGAATTAAGCGACCGAGCATAGCGCGGACGTTGTCTGCCCCGACCATTAGATCCCATACCTGTAATGTTTGAAAAATGTTCAATATCAGTGTATAATGTCCAAGGGGATCAAGAGGTTTCTTGGTAATCAATCATTTGCCTTCATTATGACTAATAACTTATAATATTTTACTGGATTTCAACACTACTAGAGAACCAACAGCTCATCTTGTTATTAGGACAGTTACCACACTAGCTATTTGGTGTTGTAAGACAATATTATCAAATAGACAACCTGCTTATTTGGTATTTTATAAAAAGTGTGACACATACCTTAGCATTCATCTTCTCGTTAACAATAAAGTTAAGGCAGGCCCTCCAATCACCTCTTCTCATCGCCCTGGCCGCTGCCACCGCGTGCTCCCGCATAGATTCTGGCGGCCCGACCAAGGCCTGCCTTTCACTTGCACGCAAATTCTGGTAGAACGTCTTGCTAATCATGCGACGGCGCGCATCAAATTCATGAGCGGCCATATATGGAATCTCGATCAACATAGCTGATACCAAATAAACACATTCAAGAAGCTCCAAGTTGATATGCATGTGGAAAGGCATTTGCCGTTGCTTTTCAATCTTTTCCTGTTCTTTCGAACGCTCGTGCTGACGTTGCGGTAATAAACCTTGAGCTAACAACTCCTTAGGTTTGCCCGTCATCATCAGCTCGGCCAGACATCCATGAGCTTCTTTTACATTGCCACGGCGGAATGCACAAAGGCCCAAATTAGCCATAGTACGATTGTATAGTATTTGAGTACTTGGATCCGAGTGTTGCACAGTCTCTTGGAGATGAGACATGAGAAGTAAATCGCGTGCTTGGAACCAATTATCGTGTAAAGCGTGGTGGTAGATATGGGAGAGGATAGCGCGAGTTCTCAGCCTATCAGTCTCATCGTGGGCGTAGATGTATTTGCAGAGACGCTCCATTTTTTTGATGGAGGTCTCTTCAACAGGAGGCAGGTCTTTTTTAACTGCACGAGGGTCGAATTTGTAGTACAAATGATCGATTTTGCGTAAATATGCACGGCATACTTCTTGAGGCGTTCCATCGCGCTCAACAACTTTGCAAACGCGGTCGATCAAAGCCGATACTCTGACCTCATCCTTCAACCTTTCGACATACTCATTGGAGTGAGGATCGCATTCCTTCAGCAGCTTTGTAAATTCGTCATCGAGTCGCTCTAAAGCCGTAAGCAAACAACCTCGGACTCGATACGGCGGGGTGACGAGTTGCTCATTCTCCTCAGTGATTGTTTCGCTCAGTATCATGTCCTCGTGAGCTAAGAGTAGTGTGACCATAACATCGACGTTTTCGACAAGCCTTGACCAGTATTCAGGTTTCATGGCGTCAGAGACCTTCGGATTGTAATCAAAGAGCGCTGCAACAGTGGCAGCGCGTAGTTTCAATTGAAGTGCATCGCCAAGATTGTGTTGTTGTGCTATAGTACGCAATTCGTGTAGAAGTTCTAATTGAGCTCTACGATCAGTTCGCTTGCGGCCACGAGCCGCACTGATTTCACCGAGCTTCTTCACTACTAGAGCCGCATCGATGTCACTGTCCTAAAAGAATACAATATATAACTGCCATAAATTTTTGTGGAAACAATTAAATAGATTTTTATAGCTGTTCTAAATTGTAAGCACTAATAAAGTTTATGTAACACTAATAACACTAAAAATTTCGTTTATGTAAAAAATAGAAGACAACAAATTCCCATTTTTGACATGAGAAGACTTGACATACAGAAGACTGCGGGTAGACGACGACAGGGCGGCGCCGTTACCGTGCCGCCATTACTTCCTTTTGTCGTTTATTAGGTGCTTATGTTATTCTGGCTGAGACATAATAATGAATTTGATCAGACAGGTAAAAAGTCAATAACAGAATTAGTCGGTCCGCCGTTTAAAAAATATAAGAATGTGTTAGTGGGCTAACCATAATAATCTTATTACATAACAGAATAATATACAAAAGGAAGTCATAGAGGTGCGGTGGCGGCGCGCGGCTGCGGCAAGTGTACACAACTACGCGGTGCAAAGGCGGTCGTCTACCTGCAGCCTATATCAATCAATTATAAATAATAATACAGTCTATCAATTTATAAATAACAATAAAGTCTACCTTAGCAAACATCTTCGGCTTATCAGAAGTAGCAGCGCCCTTCCGAACAGTCTCCCATTCACCACCATCATCGGCCTGATCTCTCTTGCTGGGTTTCCCAATTCTGTCACGGTTTTTTTTCCTAGCCTTGCGTTTGTCGCGGTCTTCGTCGTCATCTCTTTCTGTTGTACGTTTCAAATAGCGCTCTCGAAGAGTCGTGGCGCCTCTAGCTTCGTCATCCGAGCTCGATTCAGAGTCGGATGAACTGGAGCCCCAGTCCATAGAGTCCGAAGACTCGTCATCCTGGGGAGATGGCCTGCGTGGGGGTTCAGGTGAACGACGTGCTTTCGGCTTTTCTTTGACTTTCTCTATGTAATCGCCGTCATCGTCTGATGCTGATGATTCTAAAAATATTTGGAAACAAAGTTAATAATTGAATGTAGATATGTAGATATCAATAATGATACTTATATATCCTTGTTGAAGTGAAATCTGAATAGACAATTCTACTTTATACAAAGGTAGTCTAGATATTGAGGTTGTCTTAGGATGGATCCCCGAGCATGCTGGTATTCTAGGTAAAGAATCAGGCGATGCATATGGCAAAGATGCAGTCCAACCTGGCATATTGTCTGGCACATTTCAAAAACTTCCCATGTGATTTAGCTTCCCTGACAGCACCTAAGTTTGTAGACGCATGGAACAGTTTTTGGAAATTATTGAAAAGGCTTAAGGGTAAATATGAGTATAATGGAGAACTGCAACCAAATATTCTTTGCAAGCCATGGTTCTTTTGCGGTTATGATGGGTTCAAATTTACTATCAAATTTGAGAATTGGGTCATGCGTGTACACGGTTCACATAGCTAAATACTTAAGAATGAGAGATAACTCTCTTGGTGAGTTAGACAATGGAACCCCTGATCATATATTCTTTGAATGTTCTAAACTCCAGTTTTCCCTTCATGATTCCTCCCAACATCCTCATCCCACTAATCTTAAAATTTAATGTTTCCTATCCATTATAAATACACCTTTAGTAAATATTTTAAATAAATTTATAATTAATATACTAACAATAATTAATTACATACTAACAATATTAAATTATAAATATATGTATATTTAAATATGTTCATATATATACTATATGTGGATATATATATATATATATTCGAGAACTAATCTATCCCATCTATTGTATATATATATATACAATAGATGGGATAGATGAGTTCTTGAATGGAGGCCATGCACAGGGAAGTGCAGTGTGGGACGCCCTTCAAACAGGTGGACTGACGACGAGTGGTAGTTAGATGAGAAGAGCCAAGGATCGTGTTAATAATTATTATTAGGCTTGTGCCGATGCCTGGTAAAAGTCTGATATAAAAAGAATATCTAATATAACAAGAATGAAATCTGAAGACAAAAAGGGAAGGTAACACAATAGCATTATGTGAGCTATGTAAATAAAATAATGTGCACGACAGAATAGTGAATAGTGAAAGTGCGGTGCCTATATACCTATGTGTACAATATAGAATCAGTGCGCGAAATATGTACGTGCTAACATCACACATTTCGGAGGAAAAGAGGGCCGTCTAAACAGAGTTCCGCAAGTAGCAAAATTTAAGCGGCGCAATTTTGGTCAAGAATGAAATTCACGTGCCCTTCCTCCGAAATAATAAAATGTTAACACATACATAACACGTTATCATAAGATGTCGATATTATATAAAATGATTAGATAAGGTATTGATATAATGTAAAATGTTAAGGATTATGATATACTATTGTTTTTACGTATTTACAACATATTTACTTATGTTTATTGTGTTGTCTTATGTTTTTGTATGTCTTATTCTCGCTCTCCAAAGTACTAGGATACCTAGGTTATAAGTCAGGGAATTAGAATAAGGTTTAAAATAAAGACTACCGCCCGCAGTGTGTTTCATTTAGATATAAGATCTAGAACAAAAAGTTGCGGGCTAGGTGGCGTAGTTCCGGTATCGGCGCCACTGACAAGCCGTGCACCCCCGGTCCTCCCACACCTCTTGCTACTCACAGAGGGGGGGAGGGACGATAAGGAAAAAAGGAAATTAAAAGGAAAATACCTAAACTTCGCCACCGAAAATAGTCTTTATCCTCCGTGCAATAAGAGGACCGGCCCAGATAAATAAGACTTGTAACCTAGATATTATGTACAAAAGTGGAGAGCTAATAGCATTAAATTTTCCTCAGGGAACGGGGGGATCGCTGGGGCAGCAAACTTCTATAAAAAGAGAAAGGCCTAACAGCCAGCAAGCCAGTTCGTCCTCAGCACTTGTACAGTAAGAAACCTAAGAAGAAAAGTGAGCTTGCTGCCCGTTGCCGCTCCCTCCGCACCCCTGTGTTTTTATGTAAACCAGAGCGGCGTTTTATTTCCGTATTCACCCCAACACCTGATCTGCCGAGATCCCTGCACCAACATCAAGACCGGCAAAGCCTAAATCCCTACACCCCCCGTTAAAGCTAAGGCGTGTGGCCTACAACATTGGCCTTCGATAGCCATCGGCGTGTAACTTTAACATCTGGTTCTCAGAGCCAGATTGCTAAGCCAACACCCGATCGCCAAATCGGCGTACACCTTTAACGAATAATACCATAAAATGGTGATATAAACTGTCTATTGCAGTTTGCAATAATATCTATTTACCAGAAACTGTTTCATATATTATTTATAATACTCTTGGCCAAACTGTTAGAGAAACTCTGCTTGGGTTAATAGGTCTTTTGTTTAGTTCTTAATAGGTGTTTGTCTGTTATTTGTTCCTAAATAAAAAAAAATTGTATATCTTATAATGAAATTCTGAAAGGAAAAACTATTCTCTTACCATGTTCTTCTTCCTCTTCATCAGGTAAATCAGGGTTCTCACGGAACTTTGTGATTTCGGCCTCAAAGTCCTTTGTGTACTTCCGAAGCTTCTGTCTCAAAGAAGTTAGGGCCTTGCTATTGCCTTTTGACAATGTCTTCCTTCCGTCACGATCGGCCCACGCTCCTGCTACCCAATCATCCAACTCTGCCAAAGCCCTAATGAAGAACCTTGGAGCTATTCCATTCTCTTCCTTTTGGACTACAGGGGATGCCCGAGTGTATGCTCTCTGTAGTTCTTCAAAAGATGCCAGTGCCGATGAGAAGTCCTTAATTTTGCGGTGATTGCGCAAAGAGTGAATGATGCCCTCTAGTTCCTCATACCGCTTCTCTTTCATGGAGCGCACAACTCGCTTCGTTTCTTCTTCATCATCACTGAACTGTGTGAGGAAAGTTCCATTATTATAAAATGAATTCTATTTTAGTATTTTTATTATTTTCCAGAATGGCTAAATTCAATGGCTATTGGCCTTTCAAGAGTCACCAGATAGCTTTTATTTTAGTGAAAATTATTAATATGTATGTTATTTGATTTCTTTCTGACTTTGGATAAGAACCCTTTTTTAAAATTCATTCCTAAATCTACATAGGTAGTAAGTACATATGGGGTTGTGCTAACATTTATCATTGTGGACTGATGTTGGTATGTATCATAGATTCTCATGGGCGACAGTATTCATTTACCACCAGGTGGACAGCCTGCTCATCTGTTTTTATAAAAAAAGTTTGCCAGAACGGTCAATGTTTAAAATGATTTACAGACACCTGTGCCACCCATAATCAGTCTTCTGAGGAACGATTTAACCCTAGAGAAATTTGAATGCTAGAAGAGATTACGCTTCTGAGATTTTGACAGGATAACAGATATTGTTCAAAATATAAACAGTACTATTAAATGTAAATTACTTACAGTGTAGACGGGCGCTGGCGCACGTACTATCTGCTCCTCCTCGCTGGAGCTCTCCGATTCGGAGTCCGTTCCAGTAGCAAAGAACCGACTCATAATTAATACGTCACCCTTTTTTACCTATAAAAGGCAACGGATGAGTTAGACACTAAAATTACATTCTATTACAATTAAATATTTCCGAAACAAGATTTTAGACAATTGAATGTTATAAATAGTTGTAAAAATACTCCCTGATGTTACGCTTTTTAGGTTAGGATATTTGAACACTTAAAAGGAATGGATGTAAACGATATATACCTACAGTAACAAATAATGTGCGCTTCTTTATTGTACCTAAACAAGAAAATTGATAAAATCATGAAAATATCATAAATTTGTAATAAATGAGGCAATGCAATTTAGTTAATATGCACGTCACTGCACTGACTGAGTGAGTGAGTGAGATCAGTCAGACTCAGTGAGTCTCACTCAGTGTAAAAAGATTCTTTTAATAATTTATTTGTACACTGGTATAGCCATTGGTCAATATACAGCAAATAATCTGAGGTTAATAAAACGACACATTTAATTGTCAAAAAAGCCATTTTCTCATGTTTTGGAACGTAGCTTAACTGTTTTTTTTTAGATGAGAACGTTGTTTGTTGAAGAATCGAAACGTAAAAAGGCAAATGGCTGTCGTGATGGTTGGCAAATGGCGAGTGTATAACATGAGTTTTTGCCAATTTGAATTTTGAATGTTGTATTCCGTAGTAATCTCTTATATTTAAAACATCAATGGAATTCACAGTTTTACCAACAAATATTTGCCGAACCTGTCTCGCCGAATCAAATAGTACGATGTTTATGAATATTCAAGACTTGATTGAACATGATATGAATAAGGTTAAACTTATTGATATTTTAGTGTTTCTTAATTGTTTGGAGGTAAATATACATATTGTTTGGTGCCATAACCATTTCTTTATAAATGTGTTATATTTTGTTATTTTATGGTCTTTTTGTTTTTAGAATAATGACGAAGAAAACTGGCCTCAGGGGATGTGTGATTCATGTGTGTCAACAGCACTGGTTGCTTACAATTTCAAACTCAGTTGTCTTAAGGCCAACACAGCACTATCGCAAATACTTACTATACAGTCTTCACCCACAAATTTACAGAGATCTGATATAGATTCTATTGATATTAATGTAGTATATCAGGACCATGAGTATGATATACCACTACTTAGTAACCAATCACCACTCGACTTTGAATCCCACTTATCAGATGATAATAAAGAACTAACGCCATTGCCACCAGTTACAGAAATCACATCAACTGAACAACCACCAAGAAAGGAAGGCAACAAAAAGTATGCCTGTACTGTTTGCCCAAAATTATTCACTAGAATACATGGACTCAAGTATCATATGGCTAAGCACACTGATGTGAGAAGGTACTTGTGTCCAAAATGTGGAAAAAGTTTCCATGCATCAGGTGGCTTGAGACAACACATGTTATCGCACAGAGATATTGCTCAATTCAAATGTGGGTTTTGCAACCGGACCTACAAGGCGCGACAGTCTCTCAAGGATCATTTTCGAGTTGCACATTCCAGCAATCGAAACTTATTTGTTTGCGTCACTTGTGGAAAATGTTTTACAGCAAAATCAACCCTAATAACACATATTAAGACTCATGATGGGGTAAAACCTTTTGCCTGCTCTAACTGCCCAAAAACATACACAAGGGCTTCATATTTAAGGGCTCATAGTTTGGTTCACACTGGTCAGGAGAGGCCTAGACCTTTTTTGTGTGGATACAAAGATTGTGATAGAAGTTTTTCAACAAAACATTCCATGCAAGTGCATATTGCACATACACATACAAGTGAGAAGCCTCATAAATGTGACATTTGCTTGAAAGGTTTTGCTACAACTTGTGGTTTGAGGATACATAGAGACTCTCACAGCAGTAAAGAGATGATTTGTAACATTTGTAGTAAGAAGTTCTCTAACAAGAGGGTGTTGCAGAAACACATCAAAGTACATGACGTGGATGCTAATGACATGATCTTAGAGACAGTAGTTGATAATGTTTTTTTTGACCAAGTGTATTAACAATAATCTTATGTGATATTACTTGCTAATTAGTTGTATGTTTGAAAGATTGAATAGTCATAATTCCCACCATTGTTATGAAAAGTAATGAAATATGTTATGAAACAACCTTGTTTTTGTGTATATTATGTAGTATCTATTAGAAATCTATACTGAATAGCTTTCTTGGTTAACAAAGCATGATACCAAGTTTTCTCAATAATATTTCATTAAGAATGAAACCACCTACATAATCATGTGCATAGCCATGGCTGCTTGCCCCTACCCCACACGGAAGAATAAGCAACAGACTCGGCATTTTATAATCTTTATTTCAAATTTTAAGGAAATTGTTTGCTTTGCTCTCCTCCCTTGTTAATTAATAATATTAAGGGATATCTTTTAATCATAATAGGGATTAAATCATTCATTCAGTATAAGTTGAAAATATGCATATTCAAAATTAATTTGTAAATAATTCTAAACTTTGTTCAATTCATATATAAAAAAACTACAGAAAAGAAATTGAAGCCTGAATTATTCTCATAAAATTATTCCTTTAGACTCTTAAACTTTAGTTTAGAGGGAAGTTTCTACATTCTGTGTATACTGCACTAGCTAGTTTCAAGGTGAATACCACTGAAATAAATTCCAATAGAACATAAATAATCTTGCATTTATTTACTAACAGATAAACTACAAATTGAAAATTCTGTATCACCAATCAACACTCATTACCGATCATAAAAGCTCAAAATTACAGACAATGGGTAGAATCTTTTGAAGAATTCTTTTTTGGGTAGAAATTTTGGCCATTGTCATGTGGGACATGTATGCGGTTTACTAAAATCAAATTTTAAAATCATACCAACTAAATTTCATCTAAAATTTTAGTTTATCGAATACCATCCTAGCTGTTTGTACAAATTCACAGCTATATTAACATTAACAGCTTAGTTATATTTATAAAATACGAGAACAATAATAGGAAGTCTCATTGGACTACAGCATTCCTCTTGTGATTTTTCATAATGATAAACTATGAAGACCTAATGATGGATTCAATTACTGCATTTTACACTTTTGAATATATTTTTTTAGATTCTAGAGCACAAGTTTTATTTCAGGTTTTCCTTTACCACAAGGCTAACTAATAACTGAAAAACACCCATAACAGGCCATTTATGTGATTGTACTTAAACCTAAAGGTGCAATGAGTTGATGGTCATTGAAACAAATAGGAATAATGGCTCTTTCTATAGGTTTTATGATTATCCATATACATTATGGAAACATAGAGTTCTCATCAATCGGGGTTATGAGCATATGTCAAGTTTAGTTATGCTTAAATTATTTATACAATTAAAGTAGAAAACTATTATTGCAACATACAAGTACATGATTACAAAGAAAATATTTTATATTTAATTTCCATTACAATAGTAAACAGTAAATACAAAAGTCATTCATTGAATGGAATATTATTAATACACAACATATAATAAAACTATATATTTGTTTACTAATGAGGTGTAGTGATAAACTGATAAGCTTGTGAATTTGTGTAATTAATTTGACTTAGATAAGTTTCATTAGTATAGTTCATTATAGTACAGTTCATTATGTACTACCATTATCAGCCATTTTTAATAAATCACCCATAACCATTTTTGGTGTTTACTGCATTATTTTACTATTTTTGATATGAAACTATAGTAAAATTATTTATAGTAAAAGCTAAAGAGGACTAACACTTTTAAAACTATAAATAGATACAAATAAGTTTTCAATAGCATATTTAATGTGTAATATAGTAACAAACAAGTATTTATATAAGTAGGTATTTGTTATTGCTTTATGGAATGTTCTTTGTTGAGAACAATTTTTAAACAACTGGCTTACAATTTAATATGCTTCAATGAGGTTATTGATATTTAGACTAAAATAAAACTACCTCAATTAAAAGAATGAATCATGCGTTATTTGCCTAGGAGTTTGTTCATTTGCTTGTTCTGTTTACCAATTTTAATGTCGGCCACTTCAACTTTATCTTGTATGTTGTCAATTAGTGTACTCTGTTGCTCAATTTCCTCACTGAGGCCAATCCCTAGCCCTTTAAGTCTTTCTATATGGTGGACCATTTCTTCCAAATTAGCATCCAGCATTTTGTTAATACGCTGACTGTCTGAAACTGGTTCTGCTGTGCTTTGCTCATCTAAGCCTCGTAATCGTGTGGACGGATGTGCGTAGAAACGCTCCTCCCCTGACATTGGTGGCACATTATTCATGCTCTCCTCAAACAGACTGCTGCTTGTTCCAGCTTTCGCGCTCCTCGTGTCAGGCGACGTTTGGCTCCGAGGAGTTTGATCAGATTTACCAGAAATGTAATTCTTGAGTCCGTAAAATACCGACTTGATACCATTCAGATGTTTCTGACTGTAGTTTAGGTTTGTGTTTATTTCGTCGAGTCTTCTGCTTGAGTTTTGAAGTTGCTCACGCTGGCGGACGAGTTCTTCAGCGGTGGCGATTCCAATTTGCTCGGAGTCTCGAAGTAGTCCTATACTTCTAGATGAGGAGTCGAGTGTGCGTTGCTCAATTTCTCTTTGCCTGTCGAGCATAGCCTGCCTTTGTCTTTCTAGTTCAGCAATGTGACCCCCATAAGGCGTAGAAGCTGGCTTGGACGGAGGGGGGTTTCTAGCTCTGTAACTGTTGACGAAAGCATCGTCGTCAACTTCGTCATCCTCGAACAAATTACTAGTATTGCTAATATATCGGTGGCCAGACATGTTGTGATGAAAACTCTTAAATGTACTTGTACTCACACACACTATTTCTTACTGAACAAAAAAGATTAATGTAACAAAAGATGAATAATGACGGATTTCCTTTTACCTTCAATTCGTTTTCCTTTTTGCCCCACCTCCCACTACTTACTTATCCTACAAATTTGACATAATGACGCGACCCGCAGTGCTGTTCAAATAGTGTTCATTTCTCCGCAATAAAGCGCAAGCAGAATTTCATGTAATTTTTTGAAAATAAGCTGTTCTAATAAAATATTAAGTTAAAAGATATTATAGGTATATTTTAAAATATAACCTTTTGGTTTTTTCTCAAATCATTAAAATCTTAACCTCTCTAATTTTGTCGCATGTTATAAATACATGCAGTTTTAGAAAGCACTCGGAATGTTTTGAAATCGAATTAAAATTTTTACGAAGCGACTATAGGTTTAGCGATTTTTACGAATTTCTGTCTTTAATCTGATTAATCACTGACCGTTATATAACACTATTATCAACAAAATAAGGTTAAAAGTGACAAATATTTTGAATTACTGGTTTCCAAAATAGCAAAACTTTAAAAACTGGCTATTTGAAACAATATATTTTACATTATCGAGTATTCAATTTTACCTGTTTTGGATCACATTAATCTGTCACCTGTCAATTAGAAATGACAAAGCAACGTCAAGACGTTTCGATAAGGTTAGGTTATTAAATTGATTAAATGAGTAATTCTTCGTTTTAAACTAATTTACGTTAAACGGAAGTTTATACAACATATATCAAAAGTTACAATGATGATGGCTGGAAAAGGTAACTAATGAATATTTTGACAGTGGTTCTACCAGTCGTCAGTTATAGTCATTTATTCAAATATGAAATACATTTCTTGTTACATTTATTTTGATCTTTTTATTAGAATCTTAAATATTACACCATTGCTTTACTTAAATTTCTATTTGTTGCAGTAATGTCGGAGACGGAGGAGCAGAACAGGATACGATTTCAAGTGGAGCTAGAATTTGTGCAATGTTTAGCCAATCCCAATTACATTCACTGTATGTACTTTATGCTTTCTTTGAATCATATTAAAATAATATTTGCCATTGTAAAATAATGAACTTAAAGCTTTCATGTTTCTTTGTGGCTGAGATTTAGAGAAATTTTGATTTCCATTACTTTAGCATTTTATATGTATGAGCCTTCTAACAGTAAAAGAAATAATGTTAAAAATTGGTTAAAATGTTAAGGATAATAACACCCTTTAGAGGCCATAGCCTGCCTAACATTTATTTCATCGGAGCTCTTTGAAATTCAGAAACTATACACCTGCTAGAGTTCCTTTCCAGCTCCATCTAGGGTAACACTATAATATACCTTCTAAAATTATATCACTGCTAAAGAACCAAATAAACTATCGTAAAAAAATTAAGTTAATATACATGCTAATTATTCTTTTTACAAATAAAATAATTGTTATACATTTGCCAAAATGATGTACGTGTCATTCTGTCCTCTGGTGGAATCATATTATTAATGTATAATAGGTTTTTAAATATTTTTTTTAAAATTATTTATTGTGTATAGTTTTGTTTTATTGCTCTTTTGTACTGCTTAAAATTAAATAAAAATAATAAAACAGGGCATTATTGCTAGTATGCCTATATCTTACGTTAGCTGGTGTTACAAGTTTCGCCAAGTCTCTTCTCCTGGGAACTATTTGTTAACTCTGTATTTGAAACTGTTTATAGTTGGAAATTCAATTTCTTCTTGTAACTTATTCTATATGTCCACAACTCTGTTACTGCAAATGTTATGGCCTGCTTGTGTATTTAAGTACCATTTAAAATTGACTTTATAAATTATAATATTTGAAAATACACATCTGGGTCGGCAATAACATGCCTACAGGATTATATTTCAGAATTTAATTTCGTAAATCTTCTAGGACATAAATTCAGGAATCTAGTTTCCAGAATGTAGACATAGGCAATGCAAGTTAGTGATATTGTCGGAAACCACTCACAAATGAAACGAAACATCACCTTAGACTCTGTTCACCACTTTTGATGAATCTCTACATTGATTATAACCCAATTAGACATTTTTGTGTATTGTAACAACGACTAGCAGTGTGAGAATTAGGAGTGTAGTACCAACTTCAAGCACAACACTGGCAGCTTGCATTATTTATTCCTCTATATCTGTGTTCCAGAATATAATCTGGCTCTGGTTCTGGGAGTTCTGGGAGGTTAAATTGTGCTATGGTAACTGATGGTACCAGTAATATGTCTCTCTATTTGCTTGTTGAGGGTATCCTCAGGAAACACTAGTGACTTGTTTGCTGTTTTCATATTGTGCGAGTGAGTGGGTGATATCTGTGAAAAAGTCCTAGAACAGTTTTCACATTAGTTAGTTTCATGGAGTGTTTTCACAAAAGAAATACTCTTTTTAAGAGGGTGCAAGTATTTTCTTTTTAACTCTGTATATCTGGTTTTGAATGATAATGTGCTTAAAATTTATTATTTTGTTAGATGATACCGTATCAACAGCAAAGTCTGTGAGCTAAATTGTGGATTAATACTAGTAAATTTTATCATTTCAGTTTTAGCACAGCGTGGTTACCTCAAGGAGCAGACATTCATCAATTACCTAAAGTACCTGCAGTACTGGCGTGAACCAGAGTATGCTCGGTACCTCAAGTACCCTATGTGTTTACACTTTTTAGAGTTACTGCAGCATGAAGCCTTCAGGAGGGAGTGTGTTTCCGCACAGGTAATATATAACTCTTTTCATGTAATTAATTTTTTTCTACTTATTTTTATTTGACAGACACTCTCAATATAACTATTTTGAAGTTTAATATAAACATTGATGGCAACAAAGTAAAAATGGACCTATACAAAAATGACATTTTATGGGAAAGCAATTTGAAAGAGAAACCTGCATATTGTATTTATTTACAACTGAAGCAGACTAAAATTCAGTGGACTAAAATGTAGATCTTAATGTTGTGATTAATGTATTATTATTAGACAATAATTGACATTTGTACTTTTTCTATTTTCACCTATATTCAGTAGTAAATTCATTTTACATTCATTTTAACTACTTATTCACTTTAAGAAGTACATTAGTAACACATTTCATTGGCCAGACTAGTTGACCTTATATACGCCGTTAATATTAAAAAATGTGTTAATACAAAAAATACATAAATTCATGAATTGTAGAGGGAGAGAGCATGCTGCATTCCCACAGCCGCTGGGCGCACTCGACTGGCCATGTTACCCCTTCCTCACAGAAGACTACCTTGAAATGTATTGCATTTCCTACTCTATCGTATTTCCCCAATGTACGTACGTGTTTCGGTAGTGAGTGAGATATGGGAACATTTATGTGGAGGAAGGATACTAATAATAAGATTTTAAGATTAAAATACAATAAAGTGCTAAATAAAGTAGGAAAACTTTTAGAATACCGTAGAAATAATTATTATAAAAGTGAAATTAAAAATAATTTTAGAAATACAAGGAAGATATGGCAAATCATGAACTCAATCCTCGGCAGTTTCAATGTCCATTGATGAAATTATTTTAAAAGCATTTCATTTACAAAATTCTTCCACCAATGTATTGCTGATCAATTTGTCATTCAATTTGATACAGCAGTTAAAAAAAATTGAGTTGTTGAGCTACTTTATTGCTAGGAGGCCATTCCGCTCATGGGCTTGCAAGGCTATTAAAAATAAGATTAAAAATCATTAATAATCTCAATACAAATAAAGCACCTGGTTTAGATGGTATTAAAATGGCGTATATAAAGAACGTTGGTGAAAAAATTTCCACTGCAATGACAAATTTCACTAATACAATTTTAAAAACAGCAATATATCCTGACCAATTGAAAAGAGGTTGCATCCGACCGATTTATAAAAAAGGAATCACAATGATTATGGCAACTATCATCCTATCACACTTGTTTCCTCGATTGACAAGGTGGTAGAAAAATTCACATGCGAAAATATACATAATTTCTATAAACAATACGAAGTAATAAACAATTACGGTTTTCAATCATTCAAAAACACTTGTTCACGTTTGTCTCATTTTACAGATGAAGTTAATTCCTACCTAAATGTAAGAAAACACGTACTTACCCTGTTTATTGATTTCTCACGTGCATTTATTTAAAACTTATTTAAAAACTTGAAAGCAATGGTATTCGTGGACCCCTGCTACAATGGTGTCGAAGCTACCCCCAGAACCGCTCGTTTTTTGTTAAAATTGACAAAAGGATTAGTGAAACTAAATATGTGACAGAGGGCACAGCTCAGACTTGGACTCTGTAATTGGACCGTTACACTTCTTGACTTATGTTAACGATATGAATAAGTACCTAAACCACAACCATATCAATTCGCGGACAATACTTGTTTGGTCACAGCAGACAAAGATGTAAACACTATGTAAGCAGGGTATGTGAGTGAATTATTTGACGGTTTCTGGAATTATATGACTCATTTACTCATCATCCCATAGAACATAGAGCATTTCAGTATCTTTATTTTGTATCTGCCTGTATATTGCTGCCATCAATATGAAATTGACCTAGGGTGTACAGTTCAGTAGAGTTATGAAGTAAAAGCAATGACTCAATGAGGAACAATAACACTCTTGAGTATGTACTGTAAACATGAATAAACATAAATGGATTAATTTTATGTTTCAGGTTTGCAAGTTTATGGATGATCAGGCGATTCTTCTGTGGCAACACTACACTCGAAGGCGGACGCGCACGCTCCAGCCGCCTGACACGCCTGCTCCTCCCGCCCCGCCCGCCCCTCCACAAGCCCCTGTCAGGCAACAGCCGTGATCTCTGCGCGCTTCTGTGGGCCTGGTACTTAACTAATTTCGTCAAGACTCGTTTTGTAATGTCTGATCAACAAAACAATTTCTCGTTTGTGACGTCAGCATGTTTAAACTATAATAATGGGGATGGTGCAATTTTTGTAACACCCTGATTTTTGTGTATTTTTATATAGTGTAGACCAATATAGATTGAACCACAAAGTGGCAGTGTTAAAAGGATAATAATCACAGAGTTACAATATTTTAAAGTCTTCATTAATTAAAAGTAACGTGACGTCACAGTAACGGCTGCATGGATAGACTTGTTACTGGTCTTTATGTACTCGACAATCATACATGTATTCATTTTTGGCAAATTAGTGGATTTTTACATTCAAATGGAGTAACAACATCCATTTTGCAGTTCCAAATGCAATGTTGTAAATAATATAATCATTAATATTTGTTTATACTCCCTTTTTGCTATTTTCATCCGAGTCTAATTTTAAAAATATCTTATGTTCTTCTTGAGGTTTTCTTTTAAAGGACTGTATAATCGCTTTGCACCGACAACGACGACGACGGGTCTAGTACAAAATTCACGAACAAAACGTCCGGAGTTAACATATACAATCGTACTTAGCGATAATGAAATGTAACCAAATAATACGGAATAAAATTATTTAAATTTAAGCCTTAAATTTAAGAACGTACTGCTTAATTATGCGTAGCATGTTCAGTTAAAGTATGGATGTGCCATCAAGGCCACCATAGCTATGATTGCGGGATCGCTAACTTACAGAATTCTGAATCTAACACAAAAAGCTTCATGAAATTGGTCAAGTAGTTATGGAGAAGTTCCCGGACAAACATACATAAGCGTCGAATTGAGAACTCCTGTTTTGAAGTCGGTTAAAGGGCTATAAGAAATAGAAAAAGCAGACAGTAAAATAATATTTTTTGATCTCGAATGAGACAAATGAGACAATGAGACATTGGAGCAACGGACATACAGTCTGTATAATATAAATTTATTAGTAATGAAATAAATAATATACCACATCTCAATGACCAAGTATCAATAGTAATGAGTTGATGACATTTTGTTTTGCAAACTAAAATAAATATGTTTGACATTTTTTTGCAAACTAAAATAAATATGTATGACATTTTTTTTCCAAACTAAAATAAATATGCAGGACATTATTTGCAAACTAAAATAAATAAGCATGTCATTTTTTGCAAACTAAAATAAATAAGCATGACATTTTTTTGCAAACTAAAATAAATAAGCATGTCATTTTTTGCAAACTAAAATAAACTATAATAAATATGCTTATGTCATAATAAGCATAAGATAATATCCATTCACTTTTGAAAAAAAAAAAAGGATTTCTTTTGAGAAATATTGTCCCGCAAGATTGGACCTTTCGAGGCAATGAAAACAAATGCGTTAATCTCTTTCTGATTAATTACGCGTAATCTAATAAGTGTGTGTAGGACGACAAACAAATATTGTTAGGTGTTATTCATAACTTTTGCAATTGGTAGCAAACAAATAATTCAATATCAAATGAAGTAACGTGTTCGAAGGTAAAATAAATAATTTAATAGTATAAATAGCGATCACACTTACTGAAAATATGATATTCCATTCTATTTTTTCACTTTTTGCTGCGTATTTTTTACAATTTTTGACCACACAACACGGCTTGTTGTCGGTTGCTCGGCTGAATGAAGACTCACGCGGAAAGTGTGGAATTGTTTTCCTTTTGTCTCTCCGTCAATCCGGACACTTGAGCGCGGACCCGATGTCCATTAGAGTTAATAAATTATAATGTATATTTTTAAATATAATATCGCACCAGTTTAAAATATATCAATACTTTATCGATAAAGCAGAAACACAACCACGTGAACGTCACTATCGACAATGATGTATAGTAATAATTTGTTTACATGTCGCTACCAATATTTACGATACTTGGTAAGCGTGTAAACGCCAAAAATGCCGTGGCGCTTTTGACGTTTAGTTATAGTTTTAGTTATATTAGTGTGTGTCAGACTGTTCTTGTACATTTGTTTATGTACAATTCTCCTTTGTAAAATTATAATAAATTTTATATTATTTATACATTGATTATATTTTATATAAGGCATAACTTTTGTTTAGACTATAAGTAATAATTTAGTAATTATCTTAGTTGCGGTTACGGAGACTGAAATGTTTTTGATAGATTATAAGTTAGAATGTGATATCAGTAAGTTTCTATTAAAATATTGTAAGTATACTAATTTTTATTTATCAAAAAACACTTCAATTTATTCATACCATGATTACATACATACATGATTATAGGACAAGCAATAGAAGAATAAAAAAATTACAGGCAGTAACCAAAATTATAGTATTACAAACTGTAAGTGTTTATTTACACAAACCCACTTTTGTTACTGATATAATTTTGATTCTTTAAACAGAATGTAAGAATGGGGACAATTTGCATTAAAATACTATTTTCTTTTTTAATCATTTTTAGAAATGCTATGGATAGATACTGTATATTTTACAGTTATTATAAATCAAGAAAACCTACGACATAAAAATCTATCGAGCGAATGGTTTCTTTGGTCGTCGCCGTCGCGCCATACACAGGACTCGTAGAGTCAAATAATAAAGGAGTTCCACCACACTCATCATACTGAATCCCATGCAGAGTCCGAGGAGACCACCAGTGTTGGCTGAAAATTATAAGATAAATATTGCTTTAAAAGAAAGTTAAATAATGGAGAAAACATATCAATGTATTATTATCTTAATATATCAGTAGAAATATGAGTTTGTGACGGGACAAGAAATAATTGTGAATATGTACATTGATAGCAAAGGACAACTTACACAAAAATTCTGTGAGTCCAAAAATTTCGCCTTTCGTGAATCTCATAAAGGTGTCCTCATCGAAGTAAAAGTGTATTATTAACATGTTTTTGCTGCAATGAAACATTCATTAAATTGTTATAACTATTTTTATTATAAAAACAAACAAATTTAAAATTCATAGAATCTTATAACTTTCATCGCCTAAGATTTTACACTTTTGTTATTGTGGTTGAAGATAATAATTGTTATGTAAACGAGTTACTCACGATTTATTATAGCCGATATTTGGGTCCAGTTACATGAACTGTGATCGCGCCGAGTCTGCGGAGGCGGGTGGTCGCGAGGATGGATTTAAGTTTGCTTGCACATGGGACCCAGGGGAGGGGGAGAGTGCACGCTGTATTCCCACAGCCGCTGGCCGCACTCGACTGGCCACGTTACCCCTCTCTCACAGAAGACTACCTTGAAATGTACATTTCCTATTTTACCGTATTTCCCCAATGTACGTACGCGTTTCGGTAGTGAGTGAGATATGCCAGAGGCCATTCTCATCCCATCCTATCTCTCCTCATTTTTCCAACTCTTTCTCGCAATCCATTCCTTAATCTGCAAGCGCATCCGGGACGTGCCAAAATTTGTCATTCTGGACTGATGTTAGCATGTGTTTTAAACTCTCGTGTTTGTGGTGATATTGTTAGTATAGTGTGCAAGGAACTTAATCAACAAAAACAAGTTCAGTGTGAGCAGGTGAATCGAAAATGAACACGACGGAGGGTAGACAGATTTGTGTGTCATTAGCAACAACACCTTCACCCGCCACCGCGGTCTCGCCGCGACCACGGTTCATGTAACTGGACCGAATAATAAGCTTATAATAAATAAATAACAAATCGCGAGTAACCCGTCTCGTTTTCATAACAATTACTTTATGGATTAAAACAGTCAATTGGCAATTTTTTTTATAGAAATGTTTTTGTTGAAATTTAGACCATTCAATAGGAACTTAAATAATTTGACAGTGACTACTTTAATAGGATACATGTAATTACGTTAAGTATTCCGGGGATTTCTGTCCTAAACTTTTGGCTAGTGTCTGGACTAGACTGCTGCTGAGCGGCGCTGAAGAGATTCGCTCTAAGAAAGCTATCTCCGTGCAGGCAGGCAGGCATTCCTCGCAGGCTTTCACGCGACCTGTTTCAAAATAATTCTTATTACTTATTATCAACGTTCTTTTGTTGTCAGTGTTCCCTTTTAGTCATTTCCAATGGACTATTCGAGTTAATACAGAATTGTGATTTTGTCTATATAATGCTATCAGTAACTTGTGATGTGCATGATGGACGTATGGCCTCAACACCACATTCAAGCGGATTCTCCAGTCCACTTTTATAGAGGCGGTGTACTTCCTCAGAGCTTGTACTCGTAGTAGCGGCTTTGTTATCCTTTAGCCTGCTTTTACGAGATCCGCGGGAAGAGGTAGGGTGAGAGACACCACATCATCATCATCATCATCTCAGCCTTTAGACGTCCACTGCTGGACATAGGCCTCCCCCATTGTCCGCCATTTAGACCTATCGGCAGCGACCTGCATCCAGCGGGTGCCCGCAACCTTTATGAGGTCGTCTGTCCATCTAGCAGATGGACGTCCTCGGCTTCGTCCGCCGGTACGTGGTCTCCATTCGAGAACCCTTCTGCCCCATCGGCCATCGGTTCTTCGAGCTATGTGCCCTGCCCACTGCCACTTCAGCTTGCTAACCCGAGAGGCTATGTCGGTGACTTTAGTTCGTCTACGGATCTCCTCATTCCTGATTCGATCACGTAGGGAAACCCCGAGCATAGCCCTCTCCATAGCTCGCTGTGCGACAGTGAGCTTATTTATGAGGCCCATAGTCAGAGACCACGTCTCGGTGCCGTAGGTCATCACTGGCAACACACACTGGTCGAAGACCTTCGTCTTCAAGCACTGAGGTATTTTGGACGAGAAGACGCTGCGTAGCTTCCCGAACGCTGCCCAGCCGAGTTGGATTCGTCGATTGACCTCTTTCTCGAAGTTGGACCTACCTAGTTGGACCGTTTGGCCTAGGTAGACGTACTCGTCAACAACTTCGAGAATCGAGCTCCCAACTGAAACTGGGGTGGGCACGACATGGACATTCGACATGATTTTCGTCTTGTCCATGTTCATTTTAAGGCCCACCTGTTGGGAAACTCGATTGAGGTCTCCGAGCATTGTGCTAAGATCCTCCAGCGATTCTGCCATGACCACGATATCGTCGGCAAATCGAAGGTGAGTGATGCATTCGCCATCAACGTTGATGCCGAGTCCTTTCCATTCCAGGAGCTTGAAAGCGTCTTCCATCGCATTGGTGAAGAGCTTCGGAGAGATAACATCTCCTTGTCTCACACCCCTCTGCAATGGAATCGGCTCCGTGCTCCCTTCCTGTACTCGGACTGACATGGTGGCGTTGTTATACAAACACTTCAACACTTCGATATACCGATAGTCAATATGGCACCGCTGGAGGGACTGTAGCACTGCCCAAGTCTCGATCGAATCAAAGGCTTTCTCATAGTCCACAAACGCTAAGCATAATGGCAAGTTATACTCCTCGGTCTTCTGTATAACTTGCCGCAGCGTATGGATGTGGTCTATGGTACTATAGCCTTTTCGGAAACCGGCTTGTTCGGGAGGCTGGAAGTCATCAAACCTGCGCTCGAGACGATTCGTGATAACCCTCGAAAACAGCTTATAAACATGGCTCAGAAGCGAGATGGGCCTATAGTTCTTCAACAAGGTCTTGTCACCTTTCTTGAAGAAGAGCACCACCACGCTTCTGTTCCATGCCTCCGGCGTAATACCTTCGAGCAAGACGGAATTAAAGAGCTTCTGAAGGACTTTCAGTACCGGTGTTCCACCCGCTTTCAGAAGCTCTGAAGTGATTCCGTCCTCACCCGGCGCCTTGTTGTTTCTAAGCTGTTTGAGGGCCATCCTAATCTCGTACAGGCTGATGTCCGGGATGTCTTCGGTATAGTGTCGGGTCAACTTGGCTCTTGGGTCTTTGGCCAAGTTGCCAACAGGTTTAGCGACCGAGGTATACAACTGTCCATAGAACTTCTCGATCTCCCTCAGTACCTCTTGTTTGTCGGAAGTGACACTGCCGTCCTCCCTCTTCAGCTTCGTCAACTGGCTCTGCCCAATAGATAAGTCTCTTGCGAACACTTTGGAGCCTTTATTCCGCTCTATCGTCTCCTTAATACGATTAGTATTAAAGAGACGGATGTCGTGTCGCAAGGACTGGTGAATCCGTCTATTGAGCTGCCGATATGCTTCCGCGTCATCAGGAGTCTGCAGTGTCATCGAACGTCGTTCCGCCAAGAGGTCGAGGGTGTGGTCGGTGAGCTTTTGGGGTCCATCTCTTCGACGATGTCTGAAGAATTTAGACCCCACCGTATGGACAGTTTCTACCAACCTGTTGTTGATATCGTCCACTGCAACGCAATCCTCTAGGCAATCGAAGCGATTTGACAGTTCAAGCTGAAAGCTTTCGGGATTCTGTATGTGGGCAGCAGTAGGTCGGAGCGTAGACTTCATCAGGCGGGACCTTTCTAACTTGACGTTTATATTCAATGTGCCTCTAACCATTCGGTGATCACTACCGGTTTTCACCCTGTGGATCACGGAGACATCATTGAATATTTGTCTCTTTGTGGCCATAATGAAGTCTATCTCATTTTTAACGGAACCGTCGGGGCTCATCCAGGTCCACTTCCTATGAGGCGGCTTCTTGAAGAAAGAGTTCATCATAAAGAGTCCCTCTTTCTCAAGAAAGTCGGCCAGCCTCTGGCCCCTCTGGTTCCGGTGCCCACATCCAAATTGCCCCACTCTCAACTCATCGTCGCCTCTTTTGCCCAGTTTCGCGTTGAAATCCCCCATAACAATATTGTAGTGTGTTTTCGAAGCATGTATGGCTCTACTAATGTCCTCATACATTGCTTCCACTTCGTTATCCGGGTGTGCCGAGGTCGGTGCGTAGACCTGTATGACCTTCAACGAATATCTCTTGGATATTCTGAGTATAAGGTACGCGACCCTGCTCGACACACTCGTGATGGCTACAACATTATTTACGAGGGACTTGTGGACGATAAACCCGACACCACCTTGGGACTGCTGGTCGCCCTCCCGGTAATAGAACAAGTTGCCGGATATCGTGTCCTCCCCCTCTCTTCGGATTTCTGATAACCCCAATATATCCCAGTGCAACTTGCCTATCTCCTCTTCCAGCTCAGCGATCTTCTCGTCTGTCCTCAAAGTGCGCGTGTTGTAAGTCACCAGTGACAACCTACGTCGGTGATCCATGTCAAAAGCCCTGGTCGCTCGACGGTGGAATCCCGCCCGGAGATTCTTAGCACCCCTGGCTCCAGCGCTCGACCAGCGCCCGTCGTCCACGCCGGTGTTGCGACTGGAGCCGCCGGGAACTTGGGGCCGTTTTACTTTTTCTGCCATAGGGGGGGGGGGGGGGGGGGGGGTGGACCGTAACCCGCCGCGCTGGTCCAGTGCGTGGTGGCGGGTCGCCAGAGCCTCGTTCGTTGGTCGGCAGGGTGCACCACGAGCCGGTGAGGTTGGCTTGGGTCCCAGAGATGTAGGTTGGGACCCCATACACCCCGACACCACACTACCATATAATGCTTTACTAATTGCTAATTGTGGTGTCAATATTAAAAAAAAAAATTATTTCCAGTAGGGAATTGAACTCTCAACATTTACACTGTTAGAATTTTTTAGATATTTTTAGCCACCGCAAACTTATCGTGAAATTGAAAACGAAATTAAGAAGTCAATCTTGTTGTAACATGGAAAAGGATAAGTAGGTGTTAATGTATTTCTTCAAACACAGCTTTGGTTTCGTATGCCTACCTTTAGTAAAGAAACAGTAATAGGGTAGTCGATACGTATAATATCACTAACGGCATGGAACTGTGACCGAGTGCTCTTGCCATACTATGACTGACGTAATTTCTTTTTTTTTAAAGGAATAGATGGCAGACGAGCGGGCGGGCCACACGACGGTAAGTGGTCGCCGCCGCCCATGGACACCTGCAACACCAGGAGCCTTGCGGGTGCGGGTGCGCTGCCGACCTTGCAGAATCTTTAGCTAGGATGTATTTCACCGGTCAGGCCTTCATTATATGGCCGCAGTACAGCAATTCCCTGATCTTATAATTTTTCGTGATTTCTATGCTTTTGCCTATTCTCTGCAACACTTTCCTATTAGATACGGAGCCCATGAGACTACGACTATGAGATCCTAAGTACGAATTTTTCTGTGCTTCCACGTTTTGATAATTTCTAGATTTTTACACTTTGCTTCTGTGGATGTCTTTATCTAGACTTTTCTATAGAGGGAACGGAGAAAACGTAGTATCTAACCTACGATTCTAGCACGCAGACCAAGGCGTAGCTTGTGGATGCAGATAACCTTTATCACTATTTGTTTATTTCATTTTTTTTTTCAATAATTATATTTGCTAATGTGGTCTTTGGTGAATAAATGATTATTTTTCCATAGAGCTTCTAACAATAGTTGATTTATTCACTTTACTTACCTTTGGTTACGATAGATGGAAGATTCGAGTAACATTTAGCGTCGGCTTTGCCACAAATACGTGTTGTTTTATTTTCTGAAATGCATGTTAATAATGTGTGTATAGTCTCCTAAAAATGTAATCATTAACATAGTAAGTGTATGTATTTAGATGTTTGAACAAGCATTGATGGTTGTCATTGCAGAATAAGTAGTTGTTTACTATTCAAAATTAATTGCGGGTGATTGCTAATGGGTAAACATGAATAGTCTTAACATAAAGTTAATTATATTGCATATATGTATTTCGGATGACCCATTTAAGAATTGACGGACGATGCTGCATCCCACTGTCACTGGTCACGTCCGACTAGCCAATACCCTAGCACTCATAGAAGATCGTCGTGGAACGTACTGATGTTTCCGCAGTGAGTGAGATACTCATTCCATTCCTTTCACTTTTCTCATACTCTACCCTTTATAATATTTATTTTGACAATCCTTTTTACCGATGTTGGCATATATCGGAGATGTCCATTAGACACAGTAACCACTTCTTATCGGGTGGACTGTCTGCTCATTCTTTGTATGAAAAAAGTATAGGTAAATCAAGAAATTAAAAAGTAAATTTGTCTACTTACTCGGCATGTAGTAGTAAACACACTCGCATGCATTTAACATTGCTCTTGCTTGGCATTCCATTTCACAATTTTTTAAGGTGTACGTTCTGTGTACAGTTAATATTAAGTCGATTAATCAATAATAGTTTCATGTACAAGTAATATACATACATCTATAGGTACGTATAGTACAATCTTACACACCCGTGTGTGCACATGAAATATTTTTTATACATGAACAAAGTATTGTATAATCTCGTACCTGAAGAAAACCAAGTCCTTTTCACCGGAGAAAAGACAATGTCGTTTGGAGATGTCAATGGACCGGAGTGCCGGCATCGCGTCCAAGATTCTCGGCATTATGGCGACACGAGCCTCCATGCCCGGCCCAAAAATATCTCCCAGGTTTGCGATCTTTGGTGTCTCAGTCGGGTTGTGCATGACAATCTGATCATCATACAAATATACAAAATAAATAAATGTTGTAATGAAAATGAAGAAGGAAGAAAAAGAATAATGATTAAATGAAGAAAAGTAGGTACTATTTTTAGAAGTA
Organism: Sesia apiformis; assembly: GCA_914767545.1. Taxonomy (NCBI): domain Eukaryota; kingdom Metazoa; phylum Arthropoda; class Insecta; order Lepidoptera; family Sesiidae; genus Sesia; species Sesia apiformis. The sequence goes on from OU611968.1 coordinate 8,969,965, forward strand.
TCATTTTTAACTGGTCACATTACTTTTAAGCTGGTCAACAATTTTTCAGTATTCGCTATTTTCATAATACCATAGTAATTTGACCAACGATCCACCGTACAAAGACGACGTACAGTATGCGGCGATATTTATGGCATATCGTTATATAATATAATGATAAGAACGTTGATAGCCTCTTCTCAACTTATTCGTGAAATAGTAAGTTCGGATTTCTCAATTATCACTAACTCGCCGATGAAGAAAACATTGCAAGGAAACCTACATGCGCGAGAATTAAGATAACTTGTTGTTGTTCTACTGTATTGAAACCGACAGCGAAGCCTTATCCCAGGGTGAATGACGGAGAAGGTACTCTACAAAAACAAAACCAGCACTTTCTTATTTATGAGCTTATGTCTGGGTACTGTAATATAGAACTGCATGTGAGTACAGCCCGTGAGTACCTACATATAATCAGCCCGTGTCTCTCCATTACGGGTCCCTCCTAAGACTCGTCACCGCGTACAATCTTCTCACAATTTACACGTACAATCTCGTTTTCTCATTCACGCACCATCGGCAACTTTCTTTAGGCCGTCAATCAATGTGGCCGGAGGGCATCCCACGCATCGATTCCCGGTACGTGGTCTCCACTTGAGTACTCCTCTACCCCACCCATTATTTATCAATTCTGTGGCGGATATGGTAGTGTTGCATGAACTGATTAATTATTTGAGGTATGTTGGTAACAATGGTCCATATTACAATTAGATATTTATTTTGTACCTTAAAACCTGGGCTTTTGGTAGACGCGCAATGATATTCAGCGATGTTGGCGTCTAATATTAGGGTCAAACCATGATGTATGCCGACACCTGTTGTGTGGAATAAACTAGAACTGCTATAACTTGTTAAAGAATTACTAATACCTAATATAAGGATTAATTTGAGTAAGGTGCATTGGGGCAAGATCGGAAATGGGGAAAGACCGTAAAACTTTCATAACTCTAAAACCGTTAGAACAATTCTAAGCATGGCAACATTGTCGGTATGACAAAGTCGTAACGCTCCCCACCTCAGTAGGCTGCAGACGCTGTTAGCGAGAGGTCTTATGTTATGAGAGTGTTTTTAGGAGTGTGCACTTTTTCGCGAATATTCGAGAAATCCGATCTAACCCCGTGGTCTATAACTTCTTATCCAGGTAAGTTTCTATAGCTTTTTTAAATTCCTGAAATAAGATATCTTATTTGTAAAGGTGTTATTGTATTGGAAAAGACGTATCTGTCACCGTTTACAATTTAAAAAATATTCCGATCTTTTCCCAAGGGTTAAGATCGGAATATGATTTATCCGATTTTGCCCCATTTAGATTTTTCATATAAAATGCCACAGCTTCTCAAAGTTTTGATTTTTTTATAGAAACCACTTTTGATGATAAATGTTAATATTTATGGTCCATTTATTTACGTTTCAATATTTCTTTACTCATAAACGTTTTTGAGGCCTGGCAATGCTCTTCTTTCTGCCAAACCACAACATGGTACTTCAAAAGATAAAGTGAATAATAAACAGTGTAGTGAGCATAAATTGCCTACACATATGATAAAATAGGATCTATAGAGCAATATTATTTCACATGATAAGCTAGTTGGAAGTGACACTGGCTTTTATTTAAAAGGTCGTGGGTTCAATAAAAATATAATAGTGTTTTTTAATCCTACTCATAAATTGCACAGGCCTGAGAAAACATGCGAGGGTTATCTAGAGTTTGCTAACCCACACTGGGTTTGTATAGATTTTTGGCATATACGCCCTCAGTTTGACGATAGTCTTATGCTTTACTAGTAACGCTGGTGATAACGTAGCTATTTAATGATATTGAAAATAAGGTTTGTTATAGGTTCACCATGCCACGAAATTATTATAGAAAAACGCTTCGCGCTACTTGTTGTACTCCAGAAGATTTAAGCTCTGCTCTTAAAGATGTGCAGAGTGGTAAGATGACTTTATGTGCAGCGGGGAAAAAATATAATATACCTACTTCTACTTTGCATGACCGCTTGAAAGAGAAAACCGGTAATTTAAGCCAAACACTAGGCAGACCAACTGCTATTCCTTACGAAGTCGAAGAAAGGTTAGCAAATGCCCTAATTACTTTAGAAAAGTGGGGATTTGGACTATCACGGCATGAAGTAATGCATATTGTCGCAGAATTTATTCGACTTAATAACATTAAAACCCCGTTTAAAAATGACACCCCAGGGCCAGATTGGTTTATCGGTTTTCGGAAACGTCATGGACTTTCTATAAAAAAAGCCCAATGTTTAGAATATGTGAGAAGGCAAATGACAGATCCATTTGTAATTGACGAATATTTCAAGTTATTGAAAGCAATTTTAGAAAGCCTGAATTTAATGAACAGCCCCCTTCAAATCTGGAATTTAGATGAAACTTCCGTGTGCTTGGATCCATCAAAGACTAAGGTAGTGGGTAAAAAAGGAGCGCCCTGTTCTCGTACTACACACGGAACCGGGAAAGAAAACATATCTGTTTTAACGGCTGGAAACTCTAATGGTGTAAAGCTTACACCCCTGATCGTGTTCAAGGGCAAGTATATTTGGGATCAATGGATGGCTGAACGCAACGAGGAATATGAGTTTGAATTATCTTACGCTGCTAGTAAGAAAGGATGGATGGAGACGGACATATTCCATAATTATATGGAAAAACTGTTAATTCCAGGACTTGGAAATGCTAGACCTCAGCTTGTTATTTATGATGGTCATGGCACGCATGTCGATGTCAAGGTGATTGAACTAGCAAAGCGTCATGACATCACCATATTGAAACTACCACCTCACACATCTCATTTGCTCCAACCTCTGGACGTAGCTGTGTTCAAATCTTTCAAAACGTCTTGGGATGCGAAATTGGTGACATGGCAACGAAAAAATATTGGGATTAAACTGCCAAAGAAAGAGTTTGCAGAAATTTTTAGCGAAATTTGGCACAACACAAAACCGGAAATAATATCTAACGGTTTTAAAAAAGCGGGGATATTTCCTTTCAATTCCAATGTGATTCCCAGAAATAAATTTGATCCAAATGCTTATCAAAGATGGCAGAAAAGTAAAGAGCAAAAGGAAAGCATGACTATTTCTATCCAAGATTCTTCTCAAGAAAATGCTGCCTCAGATCTGCAGTCATCACTAATGCCCAAGACTCCAGACAGTCTAAAAACGCTTTGTATCGATATTATTAATTACTTGAATCTATCAATTGTGAATGCATCATCCTTCCAAACGCCGGATGTTCATTATCTGGGTAATGCGAAGAGCAATAACGCTAATTTGCCATTCATTGCTCTTAAAACTAGCGATATACCGGAATGCATACAACAAGATGAACACATTGATCTTTTAATTTCTGGTAACCTTCTAAAAGTTACAGAGACGACATCCCCTAAAGTAGTAATATGTTCTGACATACTTATCGAGCCTGGATCTTCAAATCAGAATTACAACTATACTTTCGAAGAAATACTTCTCCAAAGAGTGCAGCAGACCAAAAGGGAAAATACTACGAAAAAAAAGAAGCGAGTGGCCCATGGAGCTGAAGTCATAACACAAACAGCCTTACAGATGACAATTGTTCCCAACAAAAAAGGAATGGAAGCGAAACCAAAGAAAGTTTTCGGAGAAATTAATATAAATAAAATTAAAATGAACAAGGACAAGGATATAACTAAAAAAAGAAAAATGAAAAGCAAAATAGAAACCAAGAAAAGAAAAAGAACTCAAAAGCCCACTTCGGTGAAATGTCGAAAAATTGGTCTTCAATCTGACTCAACATCTGAGGACTCTGATATTGAAATGAGTATAGCTGACACTGACCATTCAGATTATGAAACTATGGAAGACTACATAGAAGCATGCTTAAAAGAGCAAGAGGAAGAAAAAGAAAATATAGAACAATTAGGAATCAGTGAAATAGAATATTTAACCGAAAAAGAGAATCCATTAAAAGAAGATGACTGGATAGTAGCAAAATTTTCTTCAAAAAAAAGTGTGAAGTATTTTGTGGGGAATGTGTTGTCACTTAAAGAGAGAATTCCAACAGTTAAATTTTTAAGAAAAGTTAAAGATTTGACATCTAAAAATGGAACAATGTTCACTTACCCGACAGTAGATGACATTTTTACTATGACACATTTAGATGACATTATTTCAGTATTGCCCAAACCAAAGATTTCTCGACGGGGCCAAATATTATTTAATGTGGATTTTAATAGATATAACATACAATAAGAGTAGCTGACATTTTAAAAAGTTTAATTTTATTAAAATTTTACCTAATTTGGAGGTATTTATTTTTTTATTTCATTGATACCAAAGTTTTCATTGTTTCTTACTTTCAATTATGTTTTTATTTTGTGTTAGGAATCACAACGTTATCTGTAGGTACAGTGTAAAAAATAAATAAATTTGTTACATGCTTTCAGTATTATTTTAATTTTGTGCGTAGTTAATATTTCTATATTTGCTGTTTAGCGATTTTAAAACTTTGAGAATGTCAAGTACTCGATTGACTGAAACGGGGTAAGATCGAATTACAAAAATTAAATATAGTCTTCCTCGCTTACCAGTCCACTTTACTTTATCACATTAAAGCTCATATTTAAACAAATATACCGTCAATTGTGTTGTCAAGTGACAAATAGCTCTAATGTTAATATTTAAAGAAATGGCATAAATGCCGGTCTTACCCCACTACTTTGCGGTGTTACCCCAAGGTTTTTTTTTCTATTAACTTGTTTTGTTTTAAATATAATCGTAAAATGGTACATCGAACCGCAATGAGCACTATATTTTCTGAAAATTTGTTTAATTTACTTAGGGGTAGTAATTATACATTCACGCTGAATGACAGTGACACTCAATGATAACGGCATGAAATAAACCTTCGTTATCTCGTCAAAAACCCGTCCGCTCTTACCCCAATGCACCTTAACCTTTTTGACTGCCACAAAAAGACAATAAAATGAAACACGAAAATAACTACTCGTAAAATCAAGAAAACGAACTGAAATCTTGACTGGTCGGATCAAGGTAAAGAGAGTATTTTGTTAAATCTTAAAGGTACCTTTTGGTTTCCACGGGAAACCCTCAGGATGCGCATTAGGTGGGTAACCACCTTCGGGAGTCCAATCCACCGAGTGTGACGGGAACGTCACGTTCATGTCACTTACTTCCTTGCTATAAAAATGAATGTGAGAGTATGTTTTGAATTTCCGAAGAATTTAGTATGTAGTAAAAAAAGTTTTAACGCATAATTTATATTTACAAAGTTACGATATTAACTTGTTTCGCTCATTACGTATATTAATTCTTGAGTTTTTGAAAACTAATAATTATATAGCTTACGGATGATGGAACATATTGTCGCGATGTACGACATTGAATGTGCAGCACAGCCCTTCGTCTGTCAACTGTGCGTTGAAGAGATCTTCGCAGTTCATGTTCTTGGAGTCCCATATACACATTGCCAACATTTCGGAGCAAGCCTGCGTCACCTGTAAAAAAACTACTTAAAAATATAAAACGGTCTAAATGTTAGATAATGGTGTACCTATAGGTCTTATTGGCATGAACTCCAGTGAAGGGAACAGGCACAGATGAATAATTATTTATTTCTGAAGGCTTACAAAATATTAATGAAGATTATCAGAATAAATTAATATGTATTTTTTATAATGTAAATTGGGTCTGAACGCGTATAACAAAGGTATTTGTTTACGTTTTATTTCTACTTGGCGTATCGGCACGGGTTACACCAGGCGTGGTGACTCCACTTGACTGAAGAAGCGAATAATCCAGAATGGAAGCTGCGATCAGTTTTATCAACTAGCCACATTTCATCTTCACATTCGAAAAGCCTGCGACACACTACATTAACAATGGCCGCGGACGTATTCCATGGTAAATCGCAAGGTTTACATTTATTTATCACTGGATTCTACGTTGATGACAATTTATATCCATCTTCCCGATTAAATTTTTTTAATTGAAATTGAATCCTGGGCTAATAGTGACGTTCAGTGGAGAGGATTTCCGGAGTGCAGAGTTCTATACAGTGATTAATTCCAGCGTTGAGAATACGTTCGGCTATTGCTGATTTACTCGTTTGGTTGTTTGTAACAGATGCGATGTGTTCTTTTTTTAGAGAAAAATGCGGCAGACGAGCATACAATCCACCTGATGGTTAGTGGATACCGTTGTCCATAGATATCCGCGATAGATGCCAACATCAGTTCAGAATGACAAACGTTGGCACGCCCCCGGACGCGCTACCTACCTTTGCAGATTAAGGAATGGATTGAGAGAAAGGTTTGGAAAAATGGAGAGGGATAGGATGGGACCGGAATGGTCTGGCATATCTCACTCACTACCGAAACACTTACGTACATTGGGGAAATATGATAAAGTAGGAAATGCAGTACATTTCAAGGTACTGCGCCCAGAGGCTGTGGGAATGCGAGATGCACTTTCTCCCTGCAATGTTCCTTGACCCTTTCAGCAACTGTACGCTTAGTTTGGCCTATATAGGAACTACCACAGCTGCAGTCTATCTTATAGACACCTGGCGTCTGTTAAGGTATACTAACATCCTTGTGTGTGCGTAGATTTGCCTCTAGTTTGGAGGACGGAGTAGGTATATACAGTCTTAATAGAGTATTTTCACAATAATGTTCAAAATTTGACCGTCATTCCTTTCCTGTATGGCATTATGCTGGCTGTCGCGTCTCCGATCGCATCTTGGTTGTCTGCCATTGGCTGTGTACCCATTTCGTTTGAGTACTTCCTGAACATGTGATAATTCGTCTTTTAAATGTCACAGAGGTCATACGCTCTGTTGTTTAATGGAATATCGACGGATTACAGGTGTCCAGGATGATGATGATGTGAGGAAGGCATGCAGGTTTCTGTCAGTGTGTGTTTGTTGACTTTCTATAAAGAGTGTGGGATAAGTAACCATCTTCTCTAATTATTATTTTGACATCTAAGAAATCCAAAGTTCACATGTGAACCGCATTTTTGGGTGAATGGAATTGAGGTGTTTAATATATTGCTCCACTTCTTGTGTACTTCCTTTGATGATATTGAAGATGTCATGAACATACCTAATCTATGGGTTACAGTACCCACTTACCATTAGGTGGACTATATGCTCGTCTGCCACCTTCGTCCATAAAAAAAAAAATCCAAAGTCTGACTATGATTGGCCCAAGACTGAGGGCTCTCTCTTCAAAGTGTTCCATCCAGATTTACCCCCGACCCGATTTAACAGTTAATGTGTAAATGGAGGACATTAAAAACACGAGATTAGAGAAAACAAACATTAATGAGAAAACGACGCGTGTAGTCCCAATCGGCACGCTCGGCGAGGTCGTCTTCAAATAGTTCTGAATCATCTTGGTTTGTACATAGGCTCTCCAGCAATTTCTTGTCTACTGAACGTCTGTAAAGAGGGATTCAAAATAACTGGAATTGAAATCACTAGAAGAAAGTTAGAAGCAACTTAAAGTGAGAAGTTTATCTTTTGCAGGGAGAAAATATTACTTGTAATTGGTAACTGTTTCTTTAATTTGATCAATTTATGGTACATATTATATCACTGTCTTACCCGTATTTTTTGTAACGTTCAGCCACAGATTTCTTAGCTTGGTTGACATTGCACACCGTCAGAGCCGGGAAGGGTAGATTGTATAGAGGCATATTCTCAGGGTTGATGCTTACTATCATCGGACTCAGTCGCCATTTCGCGTACACATTCAGAATGAAGAAACTCGCGCAGATCAGGGAGAATCCGAACGCAGTTAGCCAGAAAAATCTATACAAGACTGTAGTTAGTGGGAACAAAAGAACTGTTAAATTTGTAGTATGTTATCTATGGTTTGATTGTATATTAACAATAAGCTACTGTAATCAATAGTCTATTGTTATAAAAATAAAAGGTAGATATACATTGGTACGAGTATATACACATTTTATTTTCAATATGGTGGGTACGATTATATGTACATAGTAGAAATGCTTTTTGCACTCTATAGTTTTATAAGGTAGAGTGTGGTATTTCATTAGCTGCATGTTAATTAACATTATTTTATTTATTTAAGCTTTACTACACTAATGAGGTAGACTTATCTAACGCCTTTCTCTGCCCCTCAACCCTTGGTTAAACAGAAATGCAATAGGCTGGTGTAGTGTATTAAAGTCCTTGTATAATGCATAGTAAGACAATACAAAATAATAACATATTTTAACATTATGTTAAAATAACATTATTACGTTATTATGTACATTTATTTTCATTACCTCGGTTTATTGGTAAAATGTAAGACAAAAACTTTTCTGTGGGTTACCTTTCGAACCAGGTTAATTTCTTTTCTCCCACATACCGCAGACCATGTAGTGTTGACGTCAGTAGATATTCTCTCAGGTCTTTTCTGAAGAACGTAGTGTTGCAGCCCGGTACCTCAAGACAACGAGGTGGTCTTTCCTACCATTTGAGATCGGTACATGGGTACTAATACTCGTATATATATATTATGATAATTGAATAGATTCATAGTATGTATATTATGATTATCGAAAAGAAGAGGAGATATTCTGTTGTTTATTATCCAAATAGCGAGAAAGACATTATTTTTTTTCAAATTGAAAGAGGAAAATTAGAATGTTGTGGAATAACTAATGTAAGACAATTAAAAGAAAAAATAATCTTCTACAAATAAATAGTAATGCATGTCATTGTTGAAGATATGGAGAATGATGTAATTTACCTCGCTTTTACTCCTGTTTATTGGTTTGTTGTTGTCCCACACATACCACGGTAAAGGGTCTGCTATAGTGTTAGTTGTCCAATAGTTTTGCTATTGAAATTAGTCAAAAAGGCATTTTGTTAAAACATTTCGGATCAGTTCCTAAAGCACAGTTTAAACATTTAATACCAATCTAAGTACTCAGAAAGTTTTGCGACAGAGTTTTTATCTATAGAACACTGGCAGTTTTGATGTCTATTAAAACTATGACTATCTATAACATAAAAACAAAACATTCCAAATTCAAATTTTCCTCCATATTTTTTTCGAGCTCAATCAAAATACCCGTGTCTCATTAACCAATGCTGGACTGACGGGAATATTTCTTCGCTCTGATTTTGTATGATTTTAAATGTTCTTTAAAATCTGTATATTCTTTTAATAGACTTCAAATGGTATTTGCAGACACGTGCCCTTCTAAGACAACTGTGTCTCTCTACAATTAATTTAAGCGTGATCGACTAAGTTTGGTTGACGAAGAAACAAGCCCTCGGCTGTTATCTACAGTACGTACACACGTTGCGGTTTACCGAAACGCTTTTCTTATGCTTTTTTTAGTGGCGTATGTAAACGAATGAGTGTGTTCTCACGATACGGCAACACCGAATGCGTTAAAAAAATGAGTCGTTTTTTTTTCTTGTCACCGAAAACCGTAAGCGTCATACGATAGAGAAAACCGAAACGGTCGCAGTGGCCTTGTATCTATCTAAACTAAAGAATTCAGGCAATCCGGTTTTTTGTACCGTACACCGTATGCGGTAGCGTGGCGGGTGGCGGGTGCTCGTTACACGTAGACATTGACATGCGAAAATAATTATATGTAGTATTCATTCTCATCACTTCTCAGTTTCATGAGTATCCAAAAGTGGCCCAGCTTTAAACGCCTTGATACAATTGGATGTATCCAACATCTTTTATATTTTCTTCGTAATCTACGCCTAGACCAGTATAAAATAACCGTGGTTGTATAATGTCGTCCATCTTTCAGGTAACGATCCGGCGAACTGAACCAAAAATACCGTATAATACGAACACGTAGGTACAATTGTTTGACCGTATACGGCAAAAACGTTTCAGCAAACCGGCTACGTAATAACGGTACCTATAGTGTCAACTTGACGTTACGGTAGAAAACGCGGCGGCATTGAAACAATTTGTAGAAACAGGTCAATTGCATATGAAGAGATTCAGGAGAGATTGCATATTGGATCGGGGAGTGTGTACGAAATATTACATGGGCATCTACGAGTCAGGAGGATAGTATCGCGCTGGGTGTCGCACAATCTTACTGAGGCTCAAAAACCAGTTTGTGTCGAATGGCGCAGTGATATGACAACAAAATTTGAAGCCTCTGCAAATTTACGACATCCACGAACCAGAAACTAAGCGTCAATCTACTGTTCGGCTGTTTCAAAGTGAGTCAACGTCTACTGAAGTGAAAAGAGCAAGGAGCGCTGGAAAAAATTTAATTGCAAGTTAACTGATTAATTAAAACTAGTTAATTAAAACTTTAACTGGCTACCTGATATCTATGTGCCTTTACGAAACCAAATCAGCATTAATGCAGAATGATACGTAGCCGCGTGCTTGCCAAACGTTCTTCCTGCAGTAAGTAAAGTCAGCGCTTAAACCAGGGGACTTTTTGGACAGTACCCCGGTTAAAGTTTTAGACCATCCTCCTTATAGTCCCGACATGTGACTTTTTTTATTTCCCAAAATTACAACTAAAAGGAAAGCACTTTTCATCGCTGGAAGACACGCTAGCTACGTTCGAAGAGGCTATCTATGAAAGAGGTACCTCATGAAAAGTGGAAAAAATGATTTCAAAATTGGTGCAGGCGCATAAAACATAGTATAGATGCAAGTGGAGAGTACTTTGAAAAAAATGTAATAAAAAATTGGAAGCCGTCGAACGAACATTTGTTTCTTTTTCGCAAATCTTTCCGAGTTTCCCACGTAGTTTACCTTTCTAAAATGATCTACGGATACCTTCTGAGGGCGTGCTTCAAAGTCTTTGTGAGGATACACCATTATTACCACAATTATTCGATATCTCCTTTAAAATGCTGAACAGAAATGATATTTATAAAAATATACCGACACTCGAACGCCAGAAGCATACTTCAATTGCCGCAATGATAGTGCTTGTGGACATTCGGAGCCGATAACCTAAGTCCACATGTCTAATGTTTGCGGTTTAATCGTTTGATTGCGTTGATCGCATGATAGATCGACCTTGCACCGCCTCTACCGCCAACATTCGATGGCAAAATTATACATTTTCCAGTTATTTGTCGTCTTGCCCCTATCCATGTAATTACGAAGCTTTGCTGCGGTCGTAAATTAAAACAAACCTTCAATTTCACTGCGTTATTTTCTCAATTTAATTTGTTGTTGAGCAACATTTGTTTATTATTGTGGATCGTTATTTCTTATAGGTATTATTTTTGTCAGCTCGACCCATATTTTAGAAGTGTACATGACAAATATATTATACAAACTATATAGGGTACTTATTTCGAAAAATGGTTTAGAAACCTACTTAATATAATCGTTGCACGAAATCCTACTGTTCTTACCATTGAGTGTGATATTATTATAATCGCAAAGGTTATTCCTAGTTTTCCCTTTGTGGAACAGCCACCTTCGCCATATTTAACTGTTTTTTTAATTATGGTATTCTTCTATTAAAGTAGATTTTGTATTTATTATATGAGTCGTATAGTACCCGAGTTCTCATACGGGTTCTCATTTTATACAGACTGCTCTATGTGTACCTTCTTAGGGTTATTGTAGTTAACAACCAATAACAAAACGTATTACGCGAACAATTGCATACACATTTGTATCTTATTCAGAGATCTATTCGCTTTCATTAGCGTGTCATAGTTACTTATGTACTCGTAACACTTACAAATAATTCCATATCGGTCGGTTAACGATGTTTGAATGTCCTTTATGACAGCTTGACGTGCATTACTACCATTAAAAATAATTATTTTGTTATACTTAATATTAATAATTTGAACTGGAAATAGATAGCTAATTTAGAATAATTTGTGTCTTAAGTAGGGTAACACAAAACTTGATTACATTTCAATAAATCTTTTTGATTCAGACGAGCAAATATTACAAATTATGAAGACATCTCCAAATTCCAACTGATCCCTAGAAAGCAGTTACCGACTTTGAACTTAATTATGGTTATTTTCGTGATAATTGACGTGCAGCCACTCGCCACTCGTTGCAAACATTGTGTTCGTGTTCCCCCAGTGTTTACAGTTTTTAACTACAATTGCTGCGATCGTTTACTAGGTTGTTTAATTCGGAGCAGGGATAATCGATGATTCAAAAAACAAACTTATTAGGTTTTCCTTTCCATATAAATTCATTTATTACGCATACATACAATTATTATGTACAAAATGTTCGTTTAATAGAAAATTTCTTATAAAAGTAACAAAAGCCACAAGAATAGAATAGGCTGACGCACTTGCACTTTGAAAAGTCCTAAAAGAAGAAGAGATCTAAGGAAGAAAAGGGCTCGCCGACGTAGAACTAGTGCGTAATGAGCGCGATCACCAGGATCGAGAGTTATGCGCCAGTTCTACGGACAGCGAGTCCGGGAAGAGGAAAAGTGAAGAACTTCACCAGTGCTGCTGAGGACCGTGCGCGGGCGCGGCGTGCGCAGCTCCTGCGTGGGCCGCTAAGTGGGCAGCGCGCGCCGCGGCCACCTCGGGGGTATCCAGGATGCCAGAGCCGTCGTGGGCTAGTCTGATCTGAGCGGGCTGGTGAGCGGGGTTACCACCCTGCCAGGAGGGAGCACCATTCCACTGGTTAGCGGGTGCGTTCCACTGCTGTTGAGCGGGAGCATTCCACTGCTGAGAGGGAGCGGGAGCGGCGGACTTGGCAGCGCTTAGAGCGGCGAGGTGGGCAGCGCGGGCCTGAGCGACCTCGGGGGTCTCAGCGACGGGAGCGGGGCCGGCGTTCCATGCGGGGGCGGCGGGAGCAGAGTTCCAGTGCTGAGCGGGGGCGGCATTCCAGGAAGGAGCGGGTGCAGCATTCCAGGATTGAGCGGGGGCAGAGTTCCAGGAAGGAGCGGGAGCGTTCCATTTAGGCTGCTCAGCCTGCTGCCAGTACTCTTCGTTGTCCCAGCGGGGGTCGTATGAGCCATCGTCGTGGGGGTTGGGGTTGTTCTGGGAGGCCTGTTGTAGAGCAGCGATGTGTGCCGAGCGCGCCTGCGATACCTCGGGGGTATCCAGAATGTTGCGACCATCCTGGGACAGGGCGATATTGGCGGGGGGACCGGCCCATCCCGACGCGTGCGCGCCGCACGCCAACGCCAAGCAAGCGACTACGATCTGTGAACAACAAGGAACATCAGTCAATTACCAAGTTTACAATCATTGCGTTACAAGTCAAAATAATTTAATCAACATCTAGGTTTTATTTAGATCGTTATCGTTCATTGTCTGCTACAGTATCTGATAGGTACACAGTACAAGGATTGTAGGTATTTAGTTTAGCATATCCTTTATTAACAAGATAACATTTAAAGTTATTGCCGCTGTACACCGAATCTAATTGCAACCGGTCGCTTGTTCCCGCGGCTCTATTAAGTACACTCGGACAAGTTGTCGATACAATATTTATATAATTCTAGTTCTCCATGATAAGTCGCCCTCGTTCTAGTCAGGTGTTTGTTGCATGATACGGTGACTATTTCTTTATGGCTATTAAAATACAATCAAACACTGGCCTACTCAATATAGGTAAAAGTTTTACGCAAAACTGCAAAGATGACATCAGAGACGGACATTTCATAATTTTTTTGCCTTATAAGACTATCTAAAAGTTTTAATGTATGGAACGTTAAAACGTCCGCCCTGATCTCCATTTACGGTTGACTCTTTCTGCATTTGATCTAATGCACAAAGGAACAAAGACTAAATGTGAATGCACTGAACTGGATAATAAAGCTCATAAAGTCTGCACTTAACGACGCGACGATAATATTCTTTCTTTATGGAAAAAAGGTGACAGGCGAGCATTCAGTCCACCTGATGGTAAGTGGATACTGCCGTCCACAAAACTCCACGATATATGCCAACATCAGTTCAGAATGCCAAACGTTGGCACTCCCTCAGATGCGCTGCCTTCGTTTAGAGATATAGGAATGGATTTGGAGAATGGGTTGGAAAAATGGGGAGGGATAGAATGGGATGGGAATGGACTCTGGCATATCTCACTTACTACCGAAACACGTACGTACATTGGCAAAATAGGATAAAGTAGGAACTGCAGTACATTTCAAGGTAATCTTCTGTGGGAGAGGGGTAACATGAAAGGTCGAGTGCGCCCCCAGCGGTTGTGGGAATGCAGCGTGCACTCTCCCCCTCCATGCACTTGTAAATAAAGTTAGGTATTGAACGCTACATGAAGTCGTGAGAAGGCTTGGCTCAGACGGTGGGCGGGCGGTAAATTGTAATCTAATGCACTTTATTGATAATATGCTAAAAAGCTGATTTGTTCTGTTATCACAAACTCACGATAGGCCTGCACTTTGTTGCTTATATTTCCATACGAAATATTTAAGTTGCGTTAAGTGTTAGCCGCGACTCTCACACTTTTTCATTTAATGCAAATATTCGTAACACATAAAGGTCGATATAAATTATGGCAATGCACTAGATCAAGTTTAAGTCCGATGACAACATTGCCGGAGAATGTCATTACAACTATAGGTACGTATTTATATTCATTGTCACACGGAGGCCTTACTACAAAAATTACCGCGCCAAATATGGGGAGATTATTATTTATCGGAGAGAGATCTTGAAAGCGTAACCTATTTATTTATCTTTATAAAAAGTTAATTTTATTACAAATTATAATTGGACTAATCTAATGTTTTTTTTTTGTGGAAGAATACATACCCGTTTTTCATTTGGATACGAATGAAAGACATCTCTTCGAGGTGCGTTCATGGGGTTACTGAAATCTACGTCTCTATTTATACTTGCAACTTGAAAAAGGGAACAGGCCGATTAATTTCTACGGCGGCGTTTATAAAGTTGTCTCATCGGATATTTTATTTCCATCTGACTACACTTGTTCTCATTTTTTGATTATAGCAATTGCGGTCATAGTAGCTCCTAATAACAAATATTAAGGTTTTAAAATATTTGCATGTGACTTTAATAGTTTTCAATTATAATTAACATGTACATATTTATCGTCAAATCGATCGTATCCTTTAAATTACGATGTTATACTTTTAATGGATACAATTTTAATACAATTAAGTTTATACTTATTAATATAATATAGTCTATTTAATCAAAAACGAGCAATTAAATGGTGGTAAATATATAAAAATTGATGCAAAGATAAAGCTCTAATTTTACGAGTTTATTTTTAAGTGTGTACAGTTTCATTTGTGGCAATATTGATTTGACTAAGTACCATATTTTAGTGCGTTCACGTTCTTTATAGATAGATATATATTTTATTTGCACGTTAAAAAATATATAGTTACATAAAATTAAAATGGAATATTATGGTTAACCGCCGGGTAAGAAATAAGATGATTACTCTGGAATTGAAGTGAATGGAAACGTATATTGTGTGTTTTGGTATTAACGTTTCTATATTAGACAGTTTGCTTTATTCATTCAGGTGTCAAACAACACGTTTAAAATAAAATTTACATAAGTAATATATTCATCGTTTTCTAGGTGAAACAGATGGAGTTCTTATTATTGATTATAATACTCGTATTTACAGCATGTAACCCGAAGATACTATGAATTCTGTTTATGATTCCGAAATAATCGACAGGTAAATTTGTTTTTTTATTTCGTACTTTTATGTTTAGTAAATATTAAAGAAAATTAAAATAAAATAAGTAAACGCTTCAGTCAATTCAGGTCAATCATGAACGGAATTCATGATTTCAGTCCGGTGAATATATTTGTTACGCCGAATACGTAGGTATATTTTATTGGTATTTATCGGAACCAAAAATTTTAATGGATTATCGTAAAAAATAAGTATCGTAAAAGTCCAAATATCGTCCAATTAGTTAGTTTTGGTCCGGTTAATTTTTACTTATATTTAACTAGTTTTAACAAGCCTGATGAACGAACGCATTGCTCATTTTTTGAAATTGTATTATTAACCAGTATAAATTAATGTCTTTTATTTCCAGAAGTGGCAGAGTTTGTATCAACATTAACCATATTTTATAAATGATATCAAATGATAGTTATAAATATTTTATAACCTTGAGAGACAAGTTGAATGATTAAAGAGCAAAGAATTTAGAGCACACAGAAGGCGACACGATGAGTGAACGAGTCAGGAATTTGTGGCAAGCCCGTGTTACAACCACGTAACGATGTCAGGGCTTGCGGTCAGGCTCAAC
This sequence comes from Sesia apiformis, assembly GCA_914767545.1. Taxonomy (NCBI): domain Eukaryota; kingdom Metazoa; phylum Arthropoda; class Insecta; order Lepidoptera; family Sesiidae; genus Sesia; species Sesia apiformis. The sequence goes on from OU611968.1 coordinate 8,986,251, forward strand.
TATAGGACACCGCAAGTCACCGCCGCTGGACCTGATATCTAGCTGGACATAAATACAGGCTGTAACTGAAACTTACCGGAGCTTGAAATGACATAAAAAAAATTGCAGAAATTACATATTTTTGAGTTCTTAGGAAATAGTTAGGTCTGTCTCGCCGGAAACAGACGGTCAAAACTAGTCGAATATAGAACGTAATGGAATATATTAATCGAATTGCAAAAATATATCTCAAATCATTGGTATGCCATAAGGGCATATCACATTTCCAAAACAGTTTTCGGCGAGAAATTAATTGAACTTTACCGCTATCAATGCGCCCGTGACACGAATCGAACAATATTCAGATTTAGTTGTGACTAATAAATTTGTGCCTGTTACATTTGAAAAGTATGTCAACTATTTGCTGTAAGTTAAATGGTTTTAGGTACTCGAATGTAGTGGGAGTCATAATTTAAGAGTATAAGAATTAAGAAACATCTTAAGACTATCTGAATGAAGATAATTGAAGGTTTTCATATTTTTATATAAACTAAATAACTCATTACTGGTTTCAACTTTAAAGCATGCTGTAACTTTTATAATTCATTTGAAATTTGTATGTGACTTACTATACTTTTGGTTAAAGTATTATACTTAAAATTTTGTTTTAAGTTGTGGAAAATCTTATCTACTTATCATTATAAAGCAATAATAAATATGGTATTTTTAAATAAGGTCTCTTTTGACGGAAAATCTCATATATAGATAGGGCTTTTGTAATATACATAATCTAAATTATACAATATACAAATACAATATACTTGTAATATACAAATCTTTGCTCTGAAGATTATATTAGATTACGGCAATCCTCTACAGCACCTTATACGAGGTCTCCTATAGTTTATGACTATGTATGTTTGGGGGGGCGGGGGGGACACGCTGCATTCATGCAGCCGCTGGGCGCACTCGATTGTCCACGTTACCCCTCTCGCACAGAAGACTACCTTAGAATGTGCAGTACATTTCCCATTTTATTTTATTTCAGCAATTTACATATGTGTTTCGGTGGTGAGTGAAATATGGCAGAGCCCATGCCATCCCTCCCCACTATCTCAACCATTTCTCCAAATCTATTCCTATATCCAGGCGTGCCAAAGTTTGTCATTCTGAAATGATGTTGGCATGTATCGCGGGTGTCTATAGACGACAGTATCCACTTACCATTAGGTGGACTGTATGCTCGTCTACAGCCTTTTTCCCATTAAAAATGTATGTTATATGTATCATAATTTTGAAGGGTCGTACTTAAATTGATTTCGATGCTAGAAATTTTTACTTATAGAAAGAAGGCGGCAGACAAGCGGACTGTCTTCCTGGTGGTACCTATAGTTGGTTTTTTAATCCCTAAAGACTAAATCAAGAGACTAAAGTGACATTTCAATAGTTTTTGGCATTTTTAAAATAGTAATGTTCAGCAATCGGAACTAATCGCTAAACAGTATTAAAAGGTTTTTCTAGAAAACCGCCCGATGCTCCATTAATCTTGTGGGAATCGATAGAATAATTCATTACAATTAAATATAATCACCAGGCAAAAGTGTGAATTTTAAATATTAATATGGTGAAAATATTGTAAGTTAAATAATCACAATAGGTTATCTTTGAATACATTGAATGTAACAAATTAATTAACCAATGACCAGAATACACACAGTATATAAAAAAAAAATTAAAGATATTAAGAATAAGTTTAAGACTCAAATAACCGGAACCATAAGGACCACACTATACAAATTAATTAGTAACATTAATTTCAAGTTTGACATTTGTACTTGTCAATTTAGTTTCCAGGATAAAAAACGAACAACTTAAAATTGGTTTCGGGTCCTTTTTCATGTTTGTAATGTTTTCAGGATTTTACTAGACATTTTGAAATGCATGTCAAGCTTTCAATCATGTAAATATAATGCCACATATCATAGAGTATGGCATAGGAAAGTGCTCGAATTCATCGTTGTCGCTTCAATAACCGCGATGATTATACTAATGAGTAATGAGACATTAATTTTGATTTTTGAAAGAATTTATCATGCAAGTGAAATGTTTTTCACGCTCCAAGAGTACACGTCCGCTGTTGCGCGTGACGTTGTGAAACTTTTGATATAATCGCGATTACAATGTTTTGAGAAAATGTTTATCGTCCTTGCACTTACAGTTCATGTCACGTGTGGCGCAACTTGTTGCAATCATTTGTTTGTATAATAACAATGTTTGTAATAATAATGAAAGTTGTATCAGTTTTCACCATACTTGTTATTGAAGGAGTACGTGGACCTGCTTATCGCGCATAGTATTTATAATTTTTTAATTGAAAAAAGATCTATGGTATGCACCAGTCCGAAGGGAGACTAGAAAAATAGATGTTTTGACAAAAGATGTAGAGCTTTTTTATATAGAATCGTGACACGCGAGCAGACAGTCCACCTGGTATCCTTAGCATGTATCACGGATGAAGCCCTGCGACATCCACCATATATACTAATGACAAATATTGGCACGCCCTTGGATGCACCGAGATTTAGAAATAGACGGTGAAAGGGTTAGGGAAATTCAAAGGAATGTAATAGGATGGGATGGGAATGGGGTCTGGCATATTTGACTCACTGCCGAAGCACGTACATAGATTGAAAAAATAGAATGAATTGAGAAATGCAGTATATTTTACTGCAATGTAATTTTACTGTGGGTACGTAACGTGGAAAGTCGAGCGCGTGCAGCAGCTGTGCGATTGCAGCGTATAACACACCCTTCCAGCTTGAGTTTGATGAGCTTGAGATTTATTCAACAACATATGGCGTCGTACGAATATTGTCAATGTAATGTATTTATTAGAATTTGACGTAGATGCAGTGGAAAATATGAATGCGAGAAATGAAAATGTTTGTGAACCACTGATCTATATGATAGATAGCCTTCTCGCAATACGTTGCGTTTAATCTCAAAAATTGCAACGCAGGTTACGACTAGGAAATTAATTTACGTTTCCACTCTCAATGTAGGAAGTCCGTAAATAGAGTAGACAAAAACGCGAGACATTGAACTTGATGCCTGTTTACGATAAAAAATGTCACTCTCGCCTTCGCGCGTGCCGCCACGCCCCTCACCGCGCACTGTGCTGTCGCTGGTGGCCATAATAAATAATTAATTATATGATACAATGATTTTATTATTGGATATCTATACATCTAAGATAATTATAGAATAATTAAGTGTAAGTAGATATATTAGATTGGACATTTGTTTCCTTTGGACGTATGTTAAATTGAAGTGTAATTAATGATAATTAAAATAACAGATTTTATTGTATCAATTAATGTTTTATGATACATTTTTCATCGATAATTAAGTTTTAAAATTAATTAAATTTTAACTGGCTAAAACGATCACAGATGTTGGCATTTTCTCATGATGGGCATTGCATAAATTGTATCATAATAAAATTATGTAATAGTGAATTAATCGGGTTGGAATAAAATAACTTAATATTCTTTTCATTGAAAAAAAATTAAATACAATAATATAGAATATAGAGCATCAGAGCATCGATACTGATTAACTTTCGCCGAGTTACAATTAAAAGTAAGTTACAGCATTAAGTGAATGGCACCAAGGTCTGAAGGCCACTCGAAGGTCGCAAAGCAGGAAGCCAGCCTTCCGGACCTGCCCACCGCACTGGTTACCCTCGCTTGTCATTACTGGCATTTGCGCATTTTATAACTTTTTTCACATTTTTAAGACATGAGCAGTTCTATCTTTCTATTTTTTTTATTTTAACATTGTCGTATCCACTCGAACATACATTATTTTTAGTAGATGTTCATTATAACAGTGTTCGTATAACTGTAACTTGGCTGTAACCTATACCTAAGGCTATCTTTTCTACCTATACAATGTTGAAAAAAAATGTACATCAATTTGGAAAATATATTGAACGTGGCAATATTGACTTTGTCTGCTTATTCGTCATTACATGCATTTTTCACTACGAGAACATTTATCTTGATAATTATGCATACCTCACCAGCGACAGCCGGTAATTTTGCATTTAATGGAGCCCAAGTACTTTTTAATACCGTAAGATATTATAACAATTGACCTTCGTAAAAGTTGTTTGCATTTAAACTTCGTCTGATGCAACGCTTCCACGCGATGCGTCACATTATAACGGAAATGCGTAAAATTGCATAAAATGAGATCAATTAAACATAATTAATTAACGGTAATGTTTTAAATATTTATAAGCGGGGAAAAATAAAAAATAAAACTATCATTAATCGTTCTAAAGATTCTCTGTAGGTACATTATGGGATTTTTTGCGGTTTGAACTCTAGTGGTGTAAGCATGATAATAATAATTAGGATATAGATTAAACTACTTCGGGGCGGCGGCGCGTGGGCATGCCCTTCTAAATCGGTGCGCGATGGAATGCAGACAAAAAGCTCGGGTGAGCGGCGAGGCGAGCGACACCCGTGGACATACAGCCTAGGTGTGCCGGCCACTGAGTAAGCAGCGATGCAGATAGGGATGTGCAAGTCGATACGCGGAATATCGATCCAAATAGGACGTTAAGGTCCACTTTGAATCGAAATCAAGGAAATCCCCAGAAATTATATTATAATGTAGGATATTTTAATGTGGAATTTTAAATGTTCATTGTCTTTAAGCGAATTATGTAACTTCAATTGACGTTATAACTTATACAGCTTAGTGTTAGAATCGCTTTGTCCACAATAGTGACCACAACACTACATAATAATTAAAGAACCGGTGGTTGACAGTGTAGCATTGTGGCGTTTCAGTTTCATTGCCTATGAGAATAAGGCCTAAATGAACTGTAACTAATTCGCTTGATGAGGTGATTGTGAGGGGGCGGACGCCACACCGTGCACCGGTCTGGTTGACATTGCATACGCAAATGGAGCATGAAAAGATAGGACACAACCTATAGCTTGGGTGATAAAGTTTACTTACATTTTCAAACGTGTATGCTAATCTTAGTTAAATAAACAAATTAGTTCAACAACTTAATCTTGATGAAATTAATATAAACGTATATTGCTGACAGTGAGGTGATGCGACAAGATTATGCGTAATATCACACGTTAGGTTTAGGTCTTAAATTGAAGACTTCAAGATCATTGAAAAGGAAGGCCTGAACACGTCAAATTGAACGTGAGAACAGGGCTTCAAATGCGTATACGCAAATACGTGCGTAACCGTCATTGACCATGTACGTGAACGTGACATGTGAGGGTCAACACACAGAGACACAGAGAAACACACAAAGAAACATAATTGCAGTTGACAAGTGGGCGATGGTATGGGATTGAATCGCTACAGTAAGATCATCTGAACTGAATGATAAGACAAACTTTCTACACTGTAACTTGATTACAGTAATTGATATTGATGAAGCGACTGATGAATAGATAGGCGATCGACGGGATCGATCATTAATCGACAACAAATACTTGGTCTTTAAATATGTGGGACGTCTTTTAATGATGATATATATTAATTTAATTAGTCTTTAATTTGATATTGTTAGAACGTCACGAAACTCCTGTAAGACAGAGCGTTTAAGAGGACAAAACAGATGGATAAAAACCAAGGTGACATAATTGCATTTATAAAGAAATTACAATAGTTACTGCTGTAATTTGAATAAAAGAGTGGTTTGTATAGATTTACAGAATAATTACACTTATGCGTGGGTGTGTTACTTTCGTTGCTACATAGAGCTTTAGGCTATTTGATTTCATACAACGCAAATGTCAACCAATAAATAGTTGTATCGTTATAATTGTAAAATGAATTAGTCATGCGTATTAAATAGTAGGTAAAACAATGAAAAAAAAAATAGAACTATCTCTTACAGCAAGTATTAGTCACAGTTAGATAGAGAGTCGATTCGAACTTATTCAAGTAATTATTAATCTGAAATTCAAAATCACGAAGAAAATTATAATAGAACTATAATTGAATTGAATTCTGTAATAATTACAGAATTTGACTATAATTATTATAGATATCGTAAAAATTCTTTGGTAACATTCTATCTATATCTTAATAGCTTGTCAGAGAAATATTCTCACGTTCTAGGTAAATTAATTGTAATTTACAATTCGTCGGGCTCTGCGAAATTATAATTTACCAGGTGGATATTTTATAGTAGAATGAATTATCGGGATTACTGGTGGCGATAATTTGCTTTTAACGTTATCAGACACCGTATCTTAAAGTTATTATTACCCAATTATTGGGTACAGGAGAATTATTAATTGATAGTGACAAATGGAATGCTTAGAAGTCGTGCAGTTCATGGAAACGAAGATATTAATGTAAGATGAATGAAATGTAAGATAGTATACTACTTATCTATTTAAATATAAAGAAAGTAATATCTTTAAGTTTTGCTAATGAGAAATTGAATACAGTATACTAGGTGTTAAAAGCTCGGATTATATTTGATTAATATCGTAAAAGTCCAGTGAGAATTAATGGTGGGGAAAATTTGTCATATGCATTTAGAGAGATGAACGAAAATACCCTCTTATTGGCTCTTAGTGCATGCACACAGATCCCGAAGAATATCTACAAGAAGACGTCAAGATTATTCTAACAAGGTTTTTATGACGGATGGCTGAAGACGGCTACGGATTGAATTGCTTGGAACATAGTGCAGACAATAAAAAGATACCTAGGTTTATTCTTTGTTTGAAATTAAGAAACAATATGGCGTTGCATACACCTAAGTCAAAAAAATCATGAATAGCCATAGTTGAATGTCAAGTTAAACAGGTATTTCGATTTATATGCGGCTAATGAGTCCTAGTTTTTAATTACATACTATTTAACACTTGTTCGAGTTTGTTGTACTTATTTAGTTGATGTTTAATTTCATACTTTTGGAATGGAATTCTTAGAAGATGTAATTATAAATGAAACCATGGTTTCACAGATTTTATTACATAATTTGTTAAATACAGGAAACATTAAATGGTTAAATCGTAGCCTTAGCTGATTTGGTTATTAGGATTGGCAAAATTATGGCTTGTGACAACTGCAAATTGTAGGTAAAGTTGTAGTCGGTTTTGACGAACGAAATGGTTGAAAATAGTAAATGTACAAAAAATTGTAGTACTACCAAAAATAATTCGAGGCAGATTATCAAGAAGACTTTATTGTATGTCGACGAGCTACTATCAGAAAGCGATTACAGAAATTGACAAACACATCTTCTAAGAATGCTTGGAAGAATGAACTGCGAACAATTTTCAAGAAAGATCATTGTTTTGAGAAAAAGACAGGAACTCTGATTGACTTTTGAGAGGAATAATGGGAAGAAAGGGAAAAAGAACGGTTTAATTTTGATTAAATCCTTTCAAATGACGATGCAATTTACAACAAGATTGGGATGGCCTGCCATAACCGTTCATCCTAAAACTAGAGTAAATTACAATAAGTACCTAAATGCGTCGAAACCAACATCGTGAAGAGATAACCCTCGAAGTAAAATGGTACAAAGTAGAAGCACGTAATAATTGTACTAAGTGCTTCTACGTTGTATTGTTTGACTTGATGAATTGTATTGTATGTGTCTTGGTCATTAGACCAAGAAATTAACTAAACATGAGGTAATGAATGATCGGGATGGAAATACTTGATGCATTATCTGCATGAATACATATACAACATTTTCTTGTTTATTTAGATACAATTAGATACAATTAGATTTAGATACTTTTACCATTAGATACAATGAGGGCTAAGGACATGCCGTCCTTGTCACATGATAGGTATCAGAATTGGACAACTTTCAGTGACATTGACATGGTACGGAACCGCGAGTCTGAGGTTTGTGCTCTGATTCGCTTTACGATTGACGGAGCCTTAACCGCGTTGGTTTATAGTTATTGCAAAAATATTGTGTTACATTTTTAATATTCATGCTCAGAGTCATATTGCTTTGGTCACGTGATAAAGGAATATGTTGCCAATTATTTATTTGCTTGCAAATAAAGAATAATTCTAAATTACACTTTCTGTGAGGTTTTCCCACAAGATTAAATGAATCTAGGCCATTGCTTAGAAGTTTAATTTCTATGTGCATGTTGCACTTTTAAGCATTTGATTTGAGAAAATATTGTGACATATTCCGCACTTACCAGACCGATAATACGATCTAACGATATACTTTTATCCGCACGTCCAATTTGTACTCGGATCTTTACGTTAACGTTTTCGTCCTAAATCATTTTAATCACTTGTTTTATATTCATCTGTTAAAAATATAAAAAAAACTATAAAGAAAAAATTAACCCATACTTAATACGGCAGCATTTTCAACTTTTCCACTCTCAATATTATATCCATAGGAAACAAACTACTAGGTATTCCTGTTATTTTATTTGTTATTTTGCTGCCCAAGCGTTGGTAGCGTTTTTGCATAGTATTGGTTATTCTGGACCTAGTTGTTCTACAGATCAGGTCATGTTGGGAAATAACGTTTAGCATTTCACTTTATGTAATGAAAGGGATAAGGATATCACGATATAACATTAGTTCGTAATAACCTAATGTTTACAAAACAAATTAGAATAATTAAATGGCGTATTGAGTATGGTCAGAAAGCAGAAAGATTACAACAAAATATTCGTAGATTTTTATATAACGCGCGAGTGCACGTGAGCAGTTCCCGCGCTGTATGCAATCTTTATATTTTCAACACATGCTTATTTTCTATGCCGTTAACCACGCTACGTTAATGATTATGACAAAGTGCTTAATTACTCATTTTAATGAGTATTTAGAAATTATCACATTACACTATTTATGACATTTTAATTTTTTTTACAAATTGTTTAGGGCCGCATAAATACTGAATTATAAAATGTTTTTTTAAGGGATATATGCATGAAAATATTTTTTTTACAATTTTACTTGATTTTCTACTTCTTTTTGTACTTATAAACTTTTATAATATTTGAGTCCGGAAACAACATTTTTCGTATTTCGTAGAGGGTCTACAGAATCCAGTTCGTAGAGGGGTCTACGAAACTCGTAGCCGATTATTTTCTTGCATAATATGCTTCCTTTGTGCTTTTAGATGATTGAATGTCGTCATGTTATGGAGTACGCATATTTCTAGTCCAGATGTAAATACACAAAGTTCCCACTAAATTAACAGTTACTTCAATAATTTATTTCTAAATGACAAGAAAGTATTAAAAAAACTAAAAATGCTATTTTTAAAATTATCAAGAAGAAATAAAAAATTCTAATGGTACCTATGACAATTAATAAATTGTATTTATGAAGTTGGAACAAATTACTTGAACTACAGAACCCCCTATAGCGTGCACCGGCGCATAAGGCGACCGGTTCTTTTATCTGGCTATCTGTTAGCCAGCCCGATCGTAAATATACTTTTGATTGTTATTGATTTCACATTTGTTATGAAAGAAATATGTTGTTCCATTGTTGAAGAATTAGTTTGTACTCTTGTTACACTTGATTTAGTACACGATGGAGGTCATCTATCGTGCAGTGTAACGACAGGGCGCGGTGAGGCAACTCTATGTTTTGATTCCAAAGCACAACTGGTTCTCAATATCAGATTTAACAACAATGAATTGAGTTATCGCACACTGAAAGCGGCGCTGGCGTACTTAATCACCCAAACAAAACCATAACATTTGCATAAGTGATCTACGGCATATCATTATACCGATATCCATCATTGCGCTAACTGACTGTTTCATGTCTTTATCTAGGCGCTTTGGGCAAAGTATTCCAATTAACTTGTACACACATGTCACTATTATGCAAATGCTATTAACTAATTTATATGATTTTAATTAAAATATTTTTATCGAAAAAAGTACTCACCATGGATTTCATTTTTGATAAGAAGTTAAGCACAGAAATGAAAGAGGAAAGTGAGTTTTGATTTAGTAGCGAGTTTTGATTAATAGCGCTGCTGGAAGACTAGTATCTTCCAGGACTCGCTATGTCGAAGTGCAACTTGCGTCTGTGCGAAATGAGGGCGGGAGCGGGCTTATATACTTCGACGCGTGCGCAGAGGGGGTGCGCATGCGCCGCGCAAACTGTGCGCCGTGAAAGTATTGGGACAATGTGCCATTGATAATAGGCGAATATCATGTATTTCAATGGCAGTGTACTCATATGAGTTAGTGATATAGTATTTTCGACGGTCCTAAGATCGATAGTTGCAGGAAAAAAGTGTTTAACTTTTAAGTGACCTTTTAATCTGATTCACGAATTCTGAAATGGAACCGCTCTGTACCATTTTTTTTATATCTCTTGCGGTCGAAATGTTGAAATCTGCGGACATTTCGCGCGTTGAACTTTGATGAATTAAGGAGTTAATATTCCTTAACACAGATTATTGAATAGAGAATTATAACACTGTTAGGATTACAAAGTGTGAACGTTTCTATTATATTAAGTGATTAGATTTGCAGCTATTTATAAGAACGGATACCATATTTACTCCCAGTATAACCATTTGCAAGTATTTGCATGTAATTCTTATTAAAACTAAGTGGTTGTAAAGTGCTTTCAACGCGGGACCGAGCGTGATCGGCTTTCATGTCCGATATATTTTTTAATGAAAAAGCAAATGCAAATGGATTGCAATTGAAAATTTTGTCGTTACTGAATGATAGTGGACACGTTATTGGGTAATTACATAAAGACATGCTTCAAAATTTCTTTCATTCGAGGAACACAAAGAGATATACAAAAATAAGGCGGCGTGAAATATTTTTTATTTCAAATTCGTTAAATGACGTGTACTACATGATAAATAAATACGTTTTTTACCGTTTTATTTAATATTATGCCAATTAAATCTCCGCGAGCGACGCCGCTGGCAATAGCTAGTATATAATTCTCCAAAACGCATCTTTGTGTATGTGCATCATAAATTCCAAAATAATTCAACGGATTTTGATGTAGTTTTTTTTTTATTGTAAGAAGACGGTAGACGAGCATACAGTCCACCGGATGGTAAGTGGTTACTGTCGTCGATGGACACCCGTGGTACATGCCAACATCAGTACATAATGACAAACGCTGGCACGCCACCAAATGCACTGTCTGCCTTTTGTGATATAGGAATTGATTTGGAGAAAAGGTTGAGAAAATGGGGAGGGATAGGATAGGATGGGATGGGAGTGGACTTCTTCTGTGTCTGTGTCTCACTATCGAAACACGTACGCACATTGGGGAATAGAATATAGTGGGTAATGCAGTACATTTCAAGTTAGTCTTCTGTGATAACGTGGCCACGAGTGCCAGTCGTGTGCCTCCAGAGACTGTTGGATTCTAGTTGGACCTACAGGAATGTTAGCCGAATAAATTTAGTAGGTACTTTATTACATTTACATTCGATGGGTGGTAATGTGAATGAGATTGATAAAACCATTTTATTATTGTAACATGATAATATGATTGTATCTCGCTCATTAGAAGTTCTTTAAAAAATATCTCTGTCTTATAAAATTTACATATTATTTTTGACATACGAGTACCTACATAAGTCAGATAAATAATATACGAAAGCTGAGCTCGATTAATAATCTGTAGATGTCTGTATTACAGTATTTTGCCACAAGTGGAGACGCCCACGACGGAGATGGAGGGCGCACGCACGACGTGTATCGGCGATCTGTACCATGTAGATCGCGCTATCGGTCACGCGATCAGCAGATCGCTCTATTGATCACTCCCGACAATGGCTTAACACTTCGTTGGTTAATTGTTTGTGTAACTGTTTATAAACAAGCAAACATGACTGGAAACCTCTACTGGAAGCCTATATAAGCTATATGACCTTTGAACTTTTCTATACATCGACCCCGTATAGCGAAAATTTACTAAGTAACAAAATCCTAGTTTCAAGATATCCGCGTTTAAATTTGTTTTTTTTTAAACCATAAAAAGTAATAGTATGGCATTACCGATGTCTTTTATACACTTTTTTTTTATATTTGCTGAAAAGCTTTATTTATGGAGAAAATTGAGAAAATATCACTTGATTATTTTTCGCTGTTACAAACCATTAAGAAATTTGTTAATTAATTGTTTTTTCCATACATATAAATATAATATCATATAAATCATATTCCGCTCAGTCTTGGCTGATCTCATGTCAATAAAAGAAATTATTACTGGTCTTATCTACCAATCTAGAAATTATCTATGTTTGTTATTGTATAGTTTTGATGTGCAGTAAAGAGTTTTATTTATCTATCTATCTATGTATAGAAAAGTATTATGTAGGTCACAGAATAGCTAATAGAATAGTACAAGTACAGAAGACTCCCTCCCTAAGAACGCTCCATAAAACCTATAAAAACATACCTACAAAATGAAATTTCGTTCAGCGCGAGCCAAATTGAATGCTACGCGCATCGGAGAAAGGCGATATTTGAACCGCTGAAGGTCACGCGGTCACTCAATAACATTCCGTGTGTGAATCGCAAAGGTTTGTCACCCATAATTATTATATTATAATGTAACTAATTACAATTGTTTCATTCGTTTCAAAACACACAATTTTAATTTTATTCTAAATTAATTAAAATTAATAAAAAATATTATATCTACTTACACCATGTGATGGTAGTTTTTAAACGCTTTTATTTGCGCATACGCTACAAAGAGGTCGCGGCAACAGATTGAAACACACCCCTGCGCAGGGGCCCGCCGCTGTACGCATATTTTCGTATCTAAAGTGCGGAGTGTGCTTAGAAAGATTTCTTTTTATATAGTTGAGAAATTAAATCATATGCAATGTTTATCGATAATTACCGACTGAGTCTTATGACAGCGTAAGAGATTAAGGACAGTTCGATCGAGCCCGAGTCTTCACTTACTAGTATATATACTAGTATATATATATATACTAGTGTATCGGTAGTGAGTGAGATATGCCAGAGCTCATTCCCATCCCATCTTCTCCCTCCCCATTTTCCCAATCCATTCTTTAATCTGCAAAGGTAGGCAGAGCATCCGGGGGGTACCAACGTTTGTCATTCTGGACTCTGGACTGATGTTGGCATGTATCCCGGATGTCTATGGACGATAGTATCCACTTACCATCAGGCGGACTGTATGCTCGTCTGACGCCTTTTTTCTATAAAAAAACAATCTGGAGTACTCATATCCACTAAATACTCGGTAATACATAATAATACAATAGTGAAAATAGTAAGAAAAACGAAACTATAGATTATAAGAAAGCGCGTACAAACAGACAGATCTTGTTTTTGATAGGTAATGTGTAGTTTTATAAGGTCCGTTGAAATCTCAGTTGACAACAAGTAAGTACGTGAAAGATGGCCATAATGTGATCATGGCCTATTATGGTATGTTCAAACTGCACATTTGTTTATTTACCTACATTACCTACCTACAGACAATACGAATGCGATTTCGTGACTGGAAATTTTGCATTAACCGAGTTCATTGGAAGGTATATTTCTTTATATACTTCTTTATAGTAAATAACTAGATTTGTAGGTAGGTCGATGACTTCACATCCACCCGGTAACTTTAGTGATACTACCTACACACGTCGTCGGGTTTTATGAGCAAATTAGTATGTAGGTTGATGCCCTATCTGATGGTAAACGACTTAGGCCAGATTAAGGTCTAGAGTCTAATAACAAAGATTACAATTTAGTGAAAATGCACATAAAGATTTAAATTTCATTAATATGCGTCACTATTGACTGTAGTTTTACTTAATCTGAACTGTTATTGCACCTATTGCGCGCGCTATCAATGCATATCTGCGAATAAATAAAATTAAAGATTCTAATAAGGTAAAGTTCATTTAAGTGAACAGTTCTCTCGCACATATTCTTGCATCAGTTTTAATAACGAGTATATATCTGTAGCAAGTAAGTTGGTGGTGTCATTAGTGCCATTTCACCGCCCTGTGTAAGATATTCGATTGCGCCTTCTTGTGTCGATACAAGGAGGTATCGGCGACGCCCTGCGCAGCCGCATCGCTCGCATACCCCTACAGCTGCCACTGAGTATTGTGGTTACATTTCACTTCCATGCTTTATTCCAAGTATTGAGGACAGTAAGTACAAAAGCTACAGGAGAAATTTTATGTGTTATGTTTTTTAACTACCTACTCATAATGGAAATGGTGCTAGGAAGAAATAGCTATAAAGTTGCTAGTCTGGCACATGAAAGTACTGGAAAAGCCCGGAAAATTCGAAAAAAGTTATCATTAAAATACGAGTAGTTGGAAAAATAAATAATAAGGAATAAAAATAATACAAAAGAAATATTTTAAATTTTAGTAAAAAAGGTTTGTTACACATGCCTGGAGCTAAAGTGATACCTGTTGCAATTAATTATTATTTTTAACGAATTATTTCAACACTAATATTTATTAAATCGTTTAACTCAGAATTAAAACAATTTAGTATTGATTAATATTTTATTTAAAAATTTGGATTTTATATATTTAAACCTAATAATTCCACAGCACACATTCACACATTTTTTTATTTAATTGACACTGCTTACCTGTCATGTGGGACGATTTTTATAGTACGGTAACATCAAGAAATGACAGAATTCTATAGAATTAAAAATTACTGTTCTCGACTATAATTAGTGATAACCCACGAACCCGTAGGCTGTGGAACGAACTCCCTGAAGAGGTCTTTCCATTAAGCTACGATATGTGGTTCTTCAAGAGAGCTGTGAATAGGATTTTGCAAGGTCGGCAGCACGCCCGCATACACCCTGGTGTTGCAGGTGTCCATGGGCGGCGGTAACACTTACCATCACGTGGGACCGCTTGCTCGTCCGCCCACTAGTCTATAAAAAAAAAACTTATTATGAGTTTGCCGCGCTTTTTCAGTCGCAACATGAATTTGCCAGGCTCTAGCGATGGACAAAAGTCTTTTTTATGAAATTGTTTAGATGCAGGTGTTATGTTCACTGTGGGGTGCTCCATATATTACGAGTAGATGGGACAATAACGATAATTAAGTTTGCGATTACTACTTCTTTATATGCGTCACCATAAATTACCTACTTATAGATATGTAGATGTAAATTTCTTCAATCTTTTCCTTTTCTGCTTAATGTATACGATTTGTAAATGGTTAAGAGCGAAAATGACGTTATTCCGTTCGAACGAGTAAGGCTAGATCGTTACCTAATTAATTTTATTTAATTAGATACAGTTGTTTAGTTTTTATATAAATTGTTATTTTTTGTTACTAGTCACTGCACTTAAGTGTTTAATCAATTATACGTACTTAATTAAACAAGTTTTGTTTATTCTATTACCTATATTAAGGTATAGGTACATATTTTTATATTCTTTGAAAATATATGTTATGACGTAAACATATTAGGTACCTACGTCCTACATATTTTACTTTCAATTAGCCAGCAGTATATTACTGCACGTTAATATCTACTACAACATTTTGTACTCATACGAGTATGTGTTTTTAATAATAAAATCATATTATGTTTGTAATATGCGTTCCAAAACGTGTGAAAATAGCTCTTTAACAACCCAAATCATGCCGCGTTTCTACTTGTATCATGAAGATGCACGTGAGATGATGCATTGTATTTAGATTTTCATAGAGAGATTATCACATGTTTTGGAACACAGTCTAGAGAGTCAAATTAATATTATGCAAATTTCACAATTCATGGGCGACGATAATCACTCACTTACTAATAGTCGGACTGCTTCAGTGCAACCTTCTATATAAATAAAAAACCCTGTGGGCACCACTTTGCTCTTAACGTAATCAATTTAATATTTTTCGGCCTTCAGCAGCTTCCGAAAGACGTTACGAGTTACACCTCATCTCGCCATTTATGAAGTCGCGTAAAATAATTTAAGAATTCATGTTCCGTATGTCAAACCGATCGACCCTCGGTAAAGAGATCAGATGGCTCTACTGCAGCTCATTAATTGTGGACTTTGTTTACAATATGAAACGTATGTCCACAATGTGCAATGACATCGACGGCCGTACCCATAATTGGCAAGTCATCAATAAGGGACCCACGTTTTAAACAGTACTCCGACAATTATTGATTCGTGCTCGTTACTTACATCGATATGAACTTTAAGTTATTTCTTCGGATCGTCAGCTTATGTTTTAAGCAGTATTTCAGTTTTATCATATAATTTACAACTGGTATGATATGTAGTCCTTATTTGTATGACAGTGTCCGTAATAAAATATGTATAAGGAATTCGATTCGACACTGAGCTGTTTTTTAGAGTGCTATTACTTGGCTTCAGTAATTCCGATTTATTTGAGCTACAATTAAAAAGAGTTGCGTATATTTAGAAACTGAAATAAGTAAACATGACTGTGTCATTTCAGTTTAAGTAAAATTAAAAACGAATTATTTAAACGCGAGAAATATGAACGAGTGCCAGTGTGTTATAAATTTGCCAGTTTTTGTTGATTGAAGCGGGAATTTCTAACACCTACCAAAAAATATACCAAGAGACAATATTAATGAATACTAGACAAATCTATAACCATAACATCTGTATTTTAATCCGCAAAATACTAAATAAAGCTCTCCAATCACAAACGACTTTTACCAAAAAGACATAAATACAAAAACGTTTGCAATTAAGAAATGCTGATAACATTTACAATCATTTCGAACCAACGACGGCAAGAATAATTTAACGTATGAATGAGCACAGTTCTATAATAAATTCTATACCATATAGTAAAAGAATTCTCTCTGTTAGAGTAGCACGGTACACGGTCACTTCCAGCTGTTACTATTCTGTGTATATACTTTTTTTATGGACGAAGGCGATAGACGAGCGTACAGTCCACCTGATGGTAAGTGGATACTGTCGCTCATAGACACCCGCGATATATGCCAACATTAGTCCAAAATAACAAACGTTTGCACCCCCCGGGATGTGCTGCCTACCTTTGCAGATATAGGAATGGAATTGAAGAAAGGGTTGGGAAAAAGGGGAGGGATAGGATGAGAATGAGCTCTGGCACATCTCATTCACTATCGAAATACGTAAGTACATTAGGGAAATAAGTTAAAGTGGGAAATGCAGTATGTTTCAAGGTAGTCTTCTGTGAGAGAGTGGTAACGTGGCCAGTCGAACGCGCCCAGCGGCTTTTGGATTTCAGTGTCCACTCTACCCCTGATAAATATCGATCGTGTTGTTTATTGTAATACTATTATGTTTGTTTCTTACTGCCTTCCGATGTATTTATTGTGGCGTAGCTACCAGTACACTGCTTAGGCTTAAAACATATATTATATAACACTTTATTTTCTCATGTACTCGTAAGTGAATATAATTCTTATGAGAAATAAATGATTATTAATCCAATTCTAAGAACTCTTTTCTAAGAAATAGTGCACAGTAGTTGTGATGTTATCTCAGCAATATCGGTTGGTTAAGATTTTTAACTTAAAATTTATTAATCCAAGATTCTGTTTGCTCTAAATTATGATTTTTAAGATAAAGTAGGTAATAAAAAGAATATTTTCTTCTAAGTTTCCACTAAAGTCACAATATCTGATAAAATGGAGCCTACAATAAGGTCTATTTTTTAAACTCTATGGGGTGGGAAGGGAACGTCCCATCCTATTCAATCTCATTTTTTTTATAAAAGAGATGTGAGACGGAAGGGGTGTGAACCGAAATGAGGAATTTTCTTTCCATTATGCTCTATATTCCTCATCCGTCTAAATGGAGTGAAAAGTGAGCGTGTTAATTGTTAGATGCTGAATTAAATATGAATCAATTTATATTCAGGACAACATTCAATATATATATGCATGTATATAAACCCCATGTATAGTAGTGACATAAAGACGTCTAGTTTGGCATCTCAAGGCACGTATTTCTCATCGATCGAGAATCGATTAACGGCTACGCACTTCAATATTATGATATCACGCTGTTCTTAATACACGTAATGGTAAACGGTAAGTGAACTAGGTTTAAACGCGTAAAATACAGTTCACACACGCGCAGAAATTTATAGATTCGTTGAGGAATTTTGGGAGTATTCGCAGTAGCAACGAGTTTTTGTGCAGTTATAAGTATAATATAGTTATAAGTATAAATATAGTTATAAGTTATAAGCATAATAATTTTAGTCGAATTATTTTCTATTGCTTCAAAATACGAGTGTCATAATCCGGTGATCTAAATAATAATAATATATTATAATTATTTCATATTGACGTACTGATGTTGCCTCTGTTGTGATACTTGCTATACAAGCGTCGTTAAAACGCAAACGATGTCGTTCATTTTTATTCCTACGCAATTACTTTTCAATTTGGGATTGTCGGAATTTATCATTTTTGTCTTGTTAACGATGTTACAAATTTTATCATGTGCTACCACGGACCTGGGGTTGCTCTGTGCAGAGCCGTCTCACACGACAGTCTTTTTGTTTCTTATTGTCCTCTGATATATGGATTTTTAGTATTTTTATATGGACTGCTATTGTCACCTTCATGTTTTCTGATTCTTTGTATATTTTTATCTGACTAAATTGATTGGGATATTTGTTTTTATATCTATTTAAGAATGAGGTCCAGCAAGCTCTTTAGTTTGCAGATTTTCCTGCACGTGTGATTTAGTTACATTCCATTTTTTTTTGTTTATTTTATTTACGGAACAAACCAAATTATTTAATTTATCCACGTTATTTTCAAGACAATTAATTACACGAACAAAATTTATTTACAGAAAAACAAATGAAATACTGATTTTGAAATAAGAACATCGTAGCTATTAGATGCATTCTGTTTTATTTTGAAATTGGAATTAGAACAGAAGATATCGAAACTTAAAGTGGTCAGTAATAAAATCGGTCATTTCATAGGTAACACCTAATACTAATGCATTTGAAGATATACCTACTTCAGTGTGTGTGTGCTGCAATATAACAATTTAATCAATGTTTAATCAATTACATAATGCCTAATTTTACATTACAAGAATTAGGTACAAGTATTACAAGAAAAAGAAAATAATTGAACGTGCCGAAATAGAAGAGGCATCAAAATAATCAAGCTCCAAAAGAACTGATTGTTGTCATTAAACACATGATCTACATATTCATGAATTACTTCTATTATATAACGTCTAGGAAAAAGTTTCTTTGTATTTTATATACAAATTCAACATTTTTTTTTAAAGTTTAATTACATTTAATTATAATATATATGTGCCGTTTTGTTCTATAACTTGTTGCCATCTTGTAGGTAGTGACATGATCCCGTTGCTGTAGAAATTTTGGGATTTTTGGTCAAAAAATTGCGACAAGTATTTTTGACAGTCCTCTCTTGATGTTAACCTTACACTACCTAAAGAATTCTGAAGAGAGCGAAACAAGTGGATATCTGAGGGCGCAAGGTCAGGGCTATATGGTGGGTGCATCAACACTTCCCAACCAAGCTCTCTCAATTCTTGCTGAGTGGCTTGAATAACGATGACAGACTACACCCTTTCTGTTGATCAATTACGGGCGTTTTTCTCAATTTCTTGCTTCAGTCTTATCAGCTGTTGGCAGTAGAGATCCAAATCGATGGTTTTGCCTGGCGGTAAAAGCTCATAATGAACGATGCTCTTCCAATCCCACCATATAGTTATTTATTTATCACCTTATTTCGCGTTAATACGGGTTTCGGCACAGTCTGTGGAGCTTGGCCGCACTTAGACCATGATCTTTTTCGCACGTTCTTGTCGTAAGTGATCCACTTCTCATCACCGGTGATCAATATTTTCAAAAATGGTTCGGTTTCATTGCGTTTTAATAGAGAATCGCAAACGAGTACACGGTTCATTAGGTTTCTTTCAGTAAGCTCGTGTGGTACCCAAATATCGAGCTTTTTTGTGAATCCAGACTTTTTCTGTTCCAGTTTTCTGTTTCCAGAAAACTGTTTTGTGGTCAATGCCCAGTTCATCAGCAATGTCGTAACTACTTATATGCCGATCTTGCTGCACTTTTTCCACAAATGGCATCAATTTTATCCGTAACAGGGCGACTGGAGCTAACTGCATCTTCAACATTAAGATTTCCTGACTGAAAACGCTTAAACCAACTTTGTGCAACTCTTCCTGACACTGCATTAGGTACTTAAACGGCACAAATTGTTTTCGCGGCTTGTGTCACATTTTTCCCCTTTATGCAATAAAACTTTAAAATGTATCGAATTTCTTAGTTAGATTCATTCATTTTCATGGACAGAAAAACAATTGAAAAATGGCGGGAAACAGTTTTATATTTCTTTTTTTAAATGTTACCTTTTTAATGGTGTCATAACCAGCCAGGTACAAACAGTTCAATCAAAGATATTGGATTACAACTTCATACATGCAAAATACGAAAGACTTTCTCCCCGACCTATTATATAACGGAACAAATCAGCATCCGTTGGCAAGATAGCGAAACAAGAGTTAATGTTATCTGATTCCACACGAATATCCTTGGTATGCTTTTTAATAACTGGATACAGACCTCTTTCAAAACCCCCCAATCAGTCTTATGTTCTTCTTGTCCAGATTTTTATCTAAAATAATGTCATAATGTAAGTCGCTAAAGTGATTAATTCAAGGTGAGTTAACTGGTTATTCTGTGGCGTATGATGTACGAGTGTTTATGTCATAATTGATGTAACATCGCATTCTGATTTCTTAATTAAGAAGAAAGCTTATTTATCCTTTTACGCAGATTGTCTTTGACCCGTTTAGTTAAGGCATATTACCCGAGGCGGATTATTTTTTTGTCGGCGTTCTTGAAGGATTTCCAGTAATCTGTTACATTTCAACCTGTCCCGCTAACTACATTGACAGGCTATTTAGCAATCAGAGTCTAATGCTAATGATTGTTTTTTTGCTTGTAAATTATTCAAAGGCGATCCAACATATAAATCCAATAACTGGATGTAAATGATGAGAATTATATATAGAATGTATACGTTGGCTGAGTAAATAAATAATATACATATGCTAAAAAGCTTCTTTAGGTACATTTTAACATTTAGGTACATCGATACTACATATTGTATATGTATAATACTACACATTGTATACGTATAATACTACGCATTGTATATGTATAATACTACACATTTTATACGTATAATACTACACATTGTATATGTATAATACTACACATTGTATATGTATATAATTTAGTAACATATATTGATATTCTTTTTATATGATAATTAAATTAGTTAACAACAACATGCAGACAGGTTAGGTACTATCCTAACAAAATGTGTACGGATACGCGTTTTTTAGAACAAGGCTTTTGTTATGTAAGGTAGGTCGCCCAATTAACGCCCACCTAAGGGTTTTTCATTTAATATTTCAACAAAGGTTACCAGTGGAATATAAACTATTATTATTTTAAATCAAACATATGTATTTCTTATAAAAAATCGACTTTGGTGTAACAAAAATGCTAAATTTCTCCATTTAGGTTAAAGAAAAAAAAACTATGTCAATGGGCGTTATTAAGCACCATTGAGCCAAATAACGCCCAGACTAAAATAATCAAAGAAATAACATTAAATTAAACAATTTTCTAAAACAAATCACAGCAATCAAACATTTCCATTAAATGAAATCAGTTGCAGCCTCCAGGACAATCAAAATACACATCTTCCTTATCCATACCCACACACAGTTCATGATACCAGACTCCACATAGCTGACATTGGCACATGTCTTCCATTTTATTTTGTTCACATGCTTGACAGTACCAGTCATCGTCCTTAGAATTGTTCTTAACTTCTTTTTTTGTTAAACTACTTTTCTGTTTGGAATGTGTACTATTTTTTTTATCCGAAAACAGATCTCTTGTTACATGTTGTGCTTTGTAGTTGATTGCTTTTTTTCGAGGAGCTATTTTATTTTTTTTGAATTGCGGTGTCGGCAAAAATTGCTGGAAAGGTGACTTGGTGGATGCACTTGCAACAGAGTACACGGTATTCATCCTTGCTTCTGCAAAAATGCTGTTGGTAGAATCCTTCAACACTGATAAAGGTATGTTATCATCAGAATCAGAAGCCGTATCTGTAGTGGCAGCATGCACTACCTCTGTATTAGCTTCTGATTCTATAATGGTAGCTGAAGGCACAGGAGACAATGGTATCATGGTTTCAAGCTCTGTTACTTCTGTGAGAGCCGCCGGTGCAAACGCAGTCTCTGGAAGTGCATCTGCATCAAAAGGATAAATTCCACATGCTCTGAAACCATTGCAAATATTATCTTGTGTCGTGCATTTAGGCCAAACTTTTGTAAAAATTATATTAAAGCTGGATTTGTTTAATTTTCTCTCAGGGTTTTGATCTATGTATTTCAGTAACTCCTGATCCCAGTGATGCTCGAAAGATCTGTACACAGATTTGTCAAGAGGCTGGAGCTCGTGAGTTGTGTTTGATGGTAAGCAGTATAGGTAAATGTCATATTTTTCTGCTGATTCTACTATAGAGTAGTCGAGGTGGCAAGCGGCACCATCAAAAATTAGAAGGCATGGACCTGATGATTTGTATTTGCCAAGATGATCTATAAATTCATTAAATAAGTTACAATTCATATATCCTTTTTCAGACATTCTAACAATTGTTCCTGGTGGTAAATTATCTGTATCTTCGGGTTTCATTCGTTTCCCTTTAAAGATAATCATAGGAGGTACTGCATGACCTACTGCGTTTACGCATCCTACAATTGTGACATTTTCAGCATGCTCGTTTGCTATCATATGCACACGTCTTGAGCCTTTGGCAGCTAATACAGCCTGTTGATGATGCAAAGTGATTCGACACCCTTTCTCATCCATGTTGTATATTTTTTGTGGACTCTCTTTCAAGCCGAGATGTTCAAGCAAACTTTTTAATTTGGTGAAGTGATCATTTACAATTGGCTTATTCAATTTTTGGGTTCTTGCCGGATTCATCATTTGAGCCTTTCGTCTAGATATTTCGGGATGCCTTTTCAAAAACAATTTTAGCCACTTTCGACCAGCCATTTCGTTTTTATTATTAAAAACTGATGCTGGATATTATTAGTATTGCAGAATTTATATGCTTGAAACCGTAGAATATTAGGAGTTAGTGGTAAGCCTATATCAGCATATCGCATAATACGACATACTAAATCTTTTTCTAATTCTGGTGAAAGTACAGATTTACGACCCAAGCGTTTATTCTCGGACCCTGTTTTTAAATGATCACGTAATGTTCTCCTCGGTATATTGTATCTTGGTGCAGCCTCTCTTTGAGAAAGTTTACCGCGTTTCACACTCCTCAAAGCTGCAACCAGATGCTCCTCTGTCCATCCTTGACCTCTTCGTAGTTTGTTTTTATCCATAATTAAGTATCTTAAACAAAGGAAACATAAATACATACATTATGTTACATAATCTTAATAACGCCCACTACTCGTGTAATATGGGCGTTACTGGGCACAACTCCACTATATGCTCGCACATTTCTGCTAGATAATTTACCACAAATACAATGATTTTTTTATTAAAATAATGAAATATAAACACATTTAGTTATTTTGAAGTTAATAAATAAAGAGTTTAAGCAAAACTTTGTAAATAGTTTACCTTTCAACTTATTACGTAATAATAAAATCACAACGCGCAGGAGCTCCGCGTCATATATTGCACTCGACTGAACTAACGCGTGGCCGCAACGAGCTGTCAACGTGACAAATAACTACACACCCCGCCCTCTCCTAACCCCCGTGCTCAACGGTTTTTTAGCTTTCATGTGTTTCTACTTATTGTCAGGTGGGCGTATTTAGGGACCGGGCGATATTTGGGTGACCTACCTTATTTCTAAACAAACAATCAATTGACTACGATTTTTGGCAAATTGTAGTGTCGGCTGGCTTTAGAACAGCACCACCTCAAGCCCTCCCGCGGGTGTCGTAAAAGGCTACTAAGGGAGAACAAAGGCCGCTAGCACAAGTTCTGAGGAACTACACCATCTCTAAACGAGTGGCCAGTCCGATTGATCAGCGTGTCATTTTAAGGCCACACAACCTTCATGCACATTTTCTTGTATACGAGTAGGGTGGCCAGGCCCTAAAATACAAAAGCCGGACTCGGCACTATAAAAGGCCGGACATTTTGCCCAAAAAGCCCGACTCAGCGCTACATTAGGCCGGACATATTGCCCTAAAAGCCGGACATTTTGCGCTAAAAGCCGGATGTATCTTTTTCAAAGCTGGTCATAACCGAAAAAACTCGGTTACGTATTTTAATTAAGTATTTATTAAGTACAAAGTCTTCTGGAGACTAGATAAAATCGAAGAACAAACAAAACACAATAAAATAAAAGTTTCTATTAAACAAATAAAAAAATATATCTTCTCTTCTGGATAAACGAAAATTAAAAAGCTACCTCCTTTTTGGCATTTCAAGTATAAGGAAATTTAAATTCTTTTAATACTCGAAACTAACTTCTTGAAAGTTCGATGCTATTCGTTTAGTGCTATAGTCGGGTATTCATTGTTCATTCATCCAAAATAATTGTGTAAATAAATAATGAAATATATAAATATAAAAAAAAGGGCGGACATGTAAATATTTGACCGGACAAGACTGTAAAAAGCCAAACATGTCCGGCTAAAGCCGGACACCTGGCAACCCTATATACGAGTCCCTTGTCCAACAATGGATATTCAAAAATGCCGGTTTGAGGGTTAGGGATAGATTGAATTTTGAAGTTTCTATTTAAGTTTTATTGATAGAGTGAGTTTAGCTTTAAATTGTGAATTATTTATACCTAGTATTCTTGTATTAGCAGGCAATAACTGTGTTAATTTATAAATCCTGTAAATATGTAGACTTATCATAAAGTTTCCGTTGACCTTTCTTTGTTACACTTCACTAGTGACATAAAAAGGTGGCGGTTCACTGGTGCCTAGATCATTTATAACTTCCCTATTAAATACTATTATACACTACTACTGTCTACTAGATGCGTTTAGTTGCAACATTTAACGAATACCATATAAGCATTCCTTTAATGAAAATAAAGTAAGAAAAAAACTGCTCCGGTTAGTAACCTAAAACCTTTGCATTCGTATCTCCATTAAAACTTTCATTTAGTTGTATGCGTTGTACAATTCCGCTGTAGTAATTAACTTTTAACATAATGTTCCTTGTTACAAATCAATGGACGCAAAAGTATGCGAATTTTCCTAGTTGGTAGGGTTTCGTAATAAAGAAGACAGCAGTCATATTTGACCTTGCCTGCATTTTTCACTTGCACTGCCCACGCTTCCTTTAAAGCGAGGTTTTTTTATTTTGCCTTTAAATTTATTACCAAGCGGTTTTGTCAGAATTTGGTGCTTGTAAAAGGTGCTGATGTATGTAGGTTACCCTTTTAATTTTATCGTTAAGATAAAATTAATCAAGCGATTAAAGTAATCGAATATCTGTAATTAGCCTTGGATGAAAGGGATTTCATTTACAAAAAGTCCTTACAATATTAATATTTATACGGTATTCTGTACATTTAATTAAACAATGAGTACCTAAATTATTAGATACTAGGTTTCACCTTCGGTTCTACCAGCTTGGAATCCGATTTCCAAATCAGTCTCGTAGTTGGTATATCTAGATTCTAGGTCAATATTTGGATGACTTCGTTACAGAGGTACAATCTTAAGATATTATACTTGTTTTGTCATTCAGATATAAGCCGTGATTATCCCTTCATGTTATTTTCAAGACTATTGAACAGAATTTGTTAAAAAGTACTTAATAACGTTCCGCGGTGATGACACAGCAGTGATGTCCAGAAAAGCATTGATGTATTGCATCCCAAGATCAAGAACAAACTGATATCATACGAGTATTTAAGTCCTCGGGTATTTGAATTTTAAATTTTTTGATATATTTATTTCAACTATTCTAGTGCATGCAGAAATCAAACTAATTATTGTATACCGTGATTATTATGAAATAATGTTAATTAAATATTGGTAGATACCTATTTAATGTGTTAGAAACGAGTCAAAATGTTAGATATTGACTAGATACAAATTAAACAAATAATTATATTATAATTATTATGCAATAATATTAACAAAGTATCGGATAGATATCTATTTAATGGAAACTATTTAAGGTCACCTAATTCTATCAAAAGAAAATTTATGGAACTGCATTTTTGGTCTAATTTCCGTTGCATATTAATGAGCATACCTGTACAAATGTCAGGGATAGGTCATAGAGTAGGTAGGTACTATTATACGCAATGCCCAAAGATCGTGATCCGGATTACATTGTTTTTGATTTTAGGACAGTTACACAGTTACACTTAGTGTATTAAGTACATTATTAATGATAACATTGGCCATCGGCTAATCCGGAAACACCCGAAGGCGTCATCCACATCCATTACAGTACCTCTAATTGCATACTTTCATACGAGATAAATACAAAACTTTATGAACATAAGTCAGTGCAGAGAAATATATGTAGCTGTTATTTTCCCTTGAAGAACTAATGACGTTATATGTTTACTAAACAAATCACTATATTGCTAGATAATTGTATTACATTTTTACATTTTAATCGTATTATATTTTACAATTATACGGATAATTGTACGGGAAAGATCAGTTGCGTCACGAACTCTTTGTTGTATCTTGTTAAAATACTTTTTCTCGGACGTATTTTTAAATTTAGTTCATTCGTTAAAAAATAAAGATATATATTAAAAAAATATGGCCTAGTTTAATTATAGGCTTTCCTTGTCCTTGAATTTTTCGGCATCTTTATGAAAGCGACTCTTAAATATTCTTCACGATCTTCGGCCCTTTTTATCCTGCTGTATGACAGCTAAATAAAAATGTATAGTGGTAGTCGCAGGAAAAAGCAATGGCTGCATAAGAGACGGGAGTGGAGTGGCATCGTGAGTGCCTCCGAACTGTTTCGCCTCGTGAGAAACGGCAAAATATTCGGAGCTGATTGTCCACCTCCACTAGTTGAAGAGGCACCACAAGAAGAAGAAGAAGTGGTAGAATAAGTTGTCTATGATAATTGATAAGGTAATGATATAAGATGAAGGACGTAATTTTAATTGTCATTTCATATAAAAATAGTTAATTTGTAAGTACATATATTAAGTGGTGATCTAAATAAATAGGTAACAATTATCCAGTTATATATATTGTTTTTTCCATTAATAGCAGCCACCACCAGCAAACACTTATAAATATTTTTAAATATCTAGACACCTAGATAGTCCACCATTTGTCCAAACTACTTGTGCAATGAAGTTTAAAAAAATAAAAAATCTTCATATTGAAAACATTATGTTAAACTGTGCTTTACTTAAAGCCCATTTACAGTCCAGTTTAAAGTGATTAGTCAGTCTTCGGCAGCTGCGAGTATCTTTTATTTTTTTCCACTTTGTTACTACCAAAGTTCAGACTCATAATGGGAGATCAACGCATGGCCAACGATAACAAGGCTTCAAAAATAACGCGCGTCGATTAGATCACTAAAGTCTCGCTAAAGCACTGAGTGTTAAAAGCGCTGACCTCTCCTCCTATATAAAGAATTCAAGGCGCTCTATTTCTTAAGTCATCGAAACATTACAGTTATCATTGCTAGTTGTATCGTGTGTGAGAGGCCTATCGTAGATACATAAAACAGTTCATGCGTCAATATCAGTTTTGTTGACAGCCCACATTATTAAACAAAGGTTACCTCTGAACGTGCTCTACTAAGAAATTGATGACTTCAACGCTTAATCTTGTTTGGGTAGTGTTAATGAAATCAGATAATAAAAACTGAAAAAATGCTGAAGATATTTCTTATATTACATTACTAGCTTGGAGTATGAACTCGCTGGAACTGAAGGAGATGATTAAGTTTACTTTAATTTCAAGTTTATTAGTATAAATAAAATACCCGTAACCAGCCTTTTTATCGTGCATTGCTGGACATGGGCCTTCCCATGTACATTGTTTTGTGCATGAGGGATATGTGTTTAAAACGCTGCGCTCGACAAGCGGGTTGGCGAGTCCACTCTTTTAGAGGTTGTGTATTGAGGATGGCTTTGTTATTCCTTAGTCACCTTTTCCGGCATCCATAGAAAGAAATGAAGTAGTGCTATACTCTAAAGCCGGCCGAGACCACATAGCCAGAACGACGCCACATTTCCTTTAAATAAAAATAAATTTGAAAGAATAAAAAGTTTTGATTGTATATGCTTAAATTTTAAATATTACAACGCATACAAATAATTTAATTTAAGTTAGTACAATGAGTATTTAAATGCTTGTTAAAATTCTTTATTAACAGTCGTGCTCGAACTGTGACAGCATACTGGTTTAAAATAATGCCTTTTACGAAATACTCAATAAAATCAGTACACTTGCACATATCGCTGTGACCTTTACAATAAAGCTCGTGTCACCATTGACACTGTGGCTTGTTGTCATGTGGTTATAATTCAGGGATTTCACTCGCAAGATCGGTAGCATTGTTATCATGAAAAAAAAAGTCATAAATTAATTCAACACTTTAGTTTAAACATCTTAAGTGGTTCAGATCTGTTGATTAATTGATGTACCTAAATAAGAAGACGGATGGCTTGAAAATTCACAACCTGCGTATGGAATATCGTTAAGATTTCTTGTAAGAGCATCAGTTGTTGGACAGTTTAATCGATTGCGTTTATCAATTGCACGATGGAATATTTAATTGTTAAAATAATTGCTGATTAATAATATGAGATTACTGACTATATTTTACAGTAATTTAATAAACTTATGTTACTGTAGCTGTAATAATGTAACTGAATATTTGTCAATTTTATTTCTTACAAAAAGTACAAAAGGCGAGCTTAATTCCTGGAGACATTCTCTACCAGCCAACCTTTGGGTAGATCAGAGAGACACATTGGGATTTACGATGATAATAATTAATGATAATAATATTTTATACAACTATATGAGTATACGTGTAAAATAGTACATACTTATAAATAGTATACATACGATATTAGAACTTAATTCATAGAAATATATGAGAGAGTATAAAATATGGCTTGAAAAATTTACTTCATTCAGCATTTATTTATTTTATTTTTACACTTCATTGCACAACATGGAACAAAAGGCGGGCTTAACGCCTTAAGGCATTCTCTATCAGCCAGCCTTTGGGTTGATCAGAGAAGTTCAATTAGGAGGTGCATGAAAGATACAATTCAGATGGTGTGGTAAAATAAATATAATATATTTTAAGTTAGTTGACCACAACACGCAATGTGGACATTACATAAAGGGAACTGCACCTTGCAACTTGCAGCCGTAGCTATAAATTTTGTTATAAATTCGATATATCTCATCTATATCGGCAATGAAAGTCTATTAGGCATAATTGAATACTAGATTTGAGATAGTGTATCGCTCCGGTATCTTATCTCTTGAATTAATCCTGTTCGTTTATGAAGAGTTATGTATTTATAAATATTATTTGGCATCTAGGTAAGCTAAAATGCAGGAAATGCAGCACGGACCTATTATATTTATTGACATTAATCTCTGCAATACATTGAAATAAGAAAAGAAATTGTTCATTGCCATTATACACGATTGTTAATAGACTGTTAAGCTGATAATACATTTTTTGATTTCTTGCTCGGACCGCTCGACCGCTCTAGACAATTGTCAATTACTGTACAAACAGATTCGAGTAAATCCACATGACAATTCCAATTACAGGTTACCAGATATGCAGTGACGTGCATTGGTTTTAAATTTGATGAACGACAGTGGCCGTATGCAGGTATCTAGAAGAGGTAAATATGTCGGGCACTAACAACACTAGCGATCGCCTATATAAGTAGCAGTTCAATGGTAAGCTCTGCTTGGTTGTATGAGATGCACAGCACTGTAGATATATTTATATATACATACGATATTAGAACTTAATTCATAGAAATATATGAGAGAGTATAAAATATGGCTTGAAAAATTTACTTCATTCAGCATTTATTTATTTTATTTTTACACTTCATTGCACAACATGGAACAAAAGGCGGGCTTAACGCCTTAAGGCATTCTCTATCAGCCAGCTTTCTCTATCAGCCAGTTTCTTAAAAATCCTAATGTTTGGCATAAAGAACAAAGAATCCTTCAAGCCGATTTACTTTTGAACCTCTTTTGTACACGATTTTAATCTAGATGCATATTTTCTACTTTTCCTTTTTCTAATTTGAATTTTATATGAATTTCCATCTATTTATAGGCTTATTTGAAGTATTGTACCGTCTAGGTAAAATATGACACTTATCAACCCTAATAGTGGTTTACATTTTTCACACATTGCCTCATCACTAGTGGGTGGGTGTGACGTGATCGGCTGCAAGGTCGTCAGGTCAACTGTTACCAACACGACACACGGGAAATTGCACGAGCGAGCGACAATTGCAAAAAATAAAATTGTATTGTCGCGATGTGCTATACAGTAGTTCCGCGACAGGTTGACATGAGATTTTTGAAAACCATATAGCGTTGACTTTTAAGGCTATAATCGATTGTCTTCGTATACTTAACAATAACCTTTTTATAGAAAGAAGGTAGAAAACAGACAGTCTGAGGAATGATAAGCGGATACTGCCATAGGTATCTGCTATACATGTTGACATACTCTTTCCGCCCTGTACCTGCTGTAAAATGGATTTTTTTATAGAAAGAAGGCGGCAGATGTGCATACGGTACTGGTACTGGTGAGCACCATATATACTGGTGGTAAGCGGATACTGTCGCCCATGTACATCCGTGATACATGGCAATTCATTCCCGAATAACAAACATTCACGCTCCCGGATGCGCTGCCTGTCTTTGAAGATTTAGAAATGAATTTGGAGAAAGGGTTATGAAAATGGGGAGGGGTAGGAAAGGATGGGATGGGATAAGAATAAGCTCTGGAATATCTCACTAACTACCGAAACACATGTACATGTACTTGTATATACATTGGGGAAATAGTGGCAAAATGCGACACATTTTAGTAGTCTTCTGTGTGAGTTCTGATGTTCTGATGAGTTGTTCAACTTGAATCAAATTCTGATTTTTACCATTACACTTCTGACGGTACATACACAATTCCTTGACAAAGGCTTGCTACTTTTGGTGCGCTGGTCAAGACCCCAGACCCTTTACACAACAATCCTGAAAGATGTGCAATGAATTGGCAACTGAAGTTCTTCTACTGTGCTCTTGAAGAGAGCTGTGAATAGGATTTTGCAAGGTCGGCGACGCACTTGCAAACCGTCTGGCATTGCAGGTGTCCATGGCTAGCGGTTTCCACTTACTCAATCACGTGGGTACATCTGCCTTATGTCCAGATATATTCCCGAAAACTGAAACAATGGATTCTGCTCATGATTCTGAATCAATCATCATAAATTATAATCATTGGAGATCCTTTTTAAAAACATAATAAAACGTTAGGAATTTTTGGATATATTTTTTATACATTGTTTTTTTATGGACGAAGGCGGCAGACGAACATACAGTATACCTGATGGTAAGTGGATACTGTAGTCCATAGACATTCGCGATACATGCCAACATTAATCCAAAATGACAAACGTTGGCACGCCCACGGATGCGCTGTCTACCCTTGGGTATATAGGAATAGATTTGGAGAAAAGGTTGAGAAAATGGGGAGAAAATGAAATATGAGAATGGGCTCAGTGCTTAGCAGCATTTTTATTTTTATTGAGCCTAAAATCACTGCTTAGCAGCGGAATTTTTATTTTTATTGAGCTTAAGATCAGTGCTTTGCAACATTTTTATTTTTATTGAGCTTAAGATCAGTGCTTAGCAGCATATATTTTTTTTTATTGAGCTTAAAATTTCTGCTTAGCAGTGGTGTGATCTGTTTAATAACTTTAAATAATTAAAAGTATTAAAACGTCATTTCAAAAATTAGTTCCCGTAGGTACGTAAAATATTAATACAATTTTAGGTAAGTTCTTATCACTGTTATATATAGTGTTCATCCTATCACATCTAATTCTATCGAGAAAACAGTGTAGGTATTGAGAAAAAAATCTTTTTAGTATAATTCATTCTCTACTGCTTACTCCAACCCCTCAAGCATTAAAAGTGAATGTAGGGGTTGAACAATATCTTATTAAATTCTCTATATCCAAGTTACTAGGCAAGACATTACTCATTATCCTTGGATAGCATTGTCGATTTACTCTAGAATTGAGACACATGTCTGCAAGTGGTCTTATATTCCACGATCGCTCACGATCGCACGTGACCAGCCGAAGGGCATCGGGTCAACTGGCCGCGACACACGGGAAGTGACAGTAGCGAGCAGCGCCTGCGGGCATGCGCTTTCATCTCCGATATCTAGTGTTTGTTAGTTACGACGTTTATTGTGTTTAATAAGCGTGATCTTGATTATTATCTGTCGATAATAGAATGATAAGACGGCTAAAGATAAATTTAAGGTGGCACAAAAAATTCTTATTAAGTGTGCGTGAATTGTCATGTGCATAAAAGCACCTAGTAAAATACCTTAAGGTACTCTCTAATGAGACATGACTCCCGGATGGAGAGCCATGCGAACTTCTTTGCGCGGTCGTTGCTTTTATCATGGTCGTGGTGGTCGTTTGACTGCATGATAGAGTTTAGTTAGTATTTTTGAGAAAAATCGGAACGATCAAAAGATATATTTTCTTTTCAGTGATATTTTCTTAGGCTTAATTAGAATAACTATAAAAATGTGCAATATGAAAGAACGCAAATGTAAATAGGATAGTGTTATAATAAAAGAATGCCAAGCGCTCGAACGCTCCTGCGCTAGGTCAACCTACTAAACCTACTACTAAAGGCTACTAAACCTTATCCGTTCTAGACAGTTCTTAACCACAAGCGTTTAAGACCATTAAAAGTTTTTTTGTAGTTCAATAACGCTCGAGTCTTAAGAGTTACAGGTATTAGCACTGACACAGTACTCCAGCGTTGAGCGCTAGCGCTCATTTTTACAACACTAAAATAGGAGCTTTACTAAACGTGATAATGCTAGATTATGTAAAATAATAGTAACTAGGTATTTTGTATGGGTGTATTATATCTATAAGGCTAGTATGAGAGCACTGGGCCCTCGTCACACCGTTAGATTTCACTACAATTGTTCACTACATTTTTTACAGTATGTATAGATGTATAATGGGAGTTATACAATAAAGTAATATTTATAATCAGTCAATGATTTTTTGCTCAGTACTAGTGTTGAAATATCATGTAATTTTTTAATAGTTTAAGACATCGATATGGGAATAGACTAGATGACACATCATACGTTCTCATCAGAGAAACCTGGTTGGTGGAAGGAGGCGCGGGGGGGGGGGGGGTGAAGCAGATGAGGAGGGGTTCATTTAAAAGTCAAATTAAGGAACAATAATAACTTTACGTCTGTACACGCAAGTAGTGATAGAAGAAAGAAAGAAAATATATTTATTCGTTGTCACAATACCACAATTACGTACATATAGTATTACATTAAATGAAGATATATGTAAATGTGTTGCGGCAACAAAATGGAAGTGGCTCAGCAAATGCTGTAGATAATCCTCAACACTGATATTGTGTCAGCACCCATGTATCGGTAATGCCTGTAAATTTAATGTCTATAACGTTGGTGTAACGCACGGTTCCTTTATTCGCTAACTTGAACTTGGTCGGTTGAAAGAAAAAAAAACTACTGGAATGTCGATCGCCTTCTAAAAAGAGTCCACAGTGTGAAAGGAACTGTATCACTGAGAAGTGAGATTTACAAGCCTGTTCGCCAAATGGCGGTGAGAATTGATAGATATGACATAATTTTACAAGTTACGAAATAATAGTAATGGCAAACTATTGATTTATTTCGTACAATTGTACAAACTTTATCAAAATATCAATCAATGTTACGCCAACGCCAATGTCCTTAGGAATGCTTTTTCGTTTTGGTTCAATAGTAAAGTAAAACCTTTATTTGTCACAGATAAATTGATACCATGAATGAAAATTGATCGATTGATCATTATAACTATTCGTTTATAGATAGGTATGCTAATAATTTGGTAAAGGTCAAATTTGATTATACGCACTGCACACTTCCAAATTGCCGCACTTAGTGGCGCTAGTCTGTTACATGGATAACAAAAGTAAAATTATTTATTATGACCAGTCAATCAATTATCGCTTATCAATTATCTTTAAGCATATGTAAGCATTCTTTAAGCATTTTGTCAAATCTTTAAAAGCATCTTTAAAAATCGTTAAAACTTCATATTCCTCAAGAACAGATGCAATTTAGATGTTTTTTTTTTTTATAAATGTTTGTTATTATTTATTATTTGAAATCAGAAACATTATCATGGGACCCGAAAAACTATTTTTTTTAAGTTAGAGATTTTCTGTTGAATCTGATTTTGCATGAGAAAATATTATTGGTGAGTTTTTGGGGTCGCTGATTATAAACATGTAAGAAAAAGATTTTTGAAAATTATCATCGTAATTTTTAAAAAACTATTTTTTGTAAAAATAGTTTTTGCAATTTATTTGGATAACATAGAATTTTTGTATTAAAAATGTGTTTACGAAATTTTCTTAAATTACGTAATTATAAAAAGAGTTGAGTTATTTAAAAAAAAATAAGAATTATATCGTAAATTGGGAATTAGAAGTATTTTTTATTTCAAATAATAGTTCTAGGGAGGATATAAATTGATATACAAAATTAAAAATGAAAATCTCTTATTAATCATTGAAAATTGAAAATTCAGAAAAAAAGTACGAGTAAATGGATTGCGCGAGTGTGTCGCTGCAGCTGCTAGAGAGATAAGTAAGCGAAGATACGATCGCCAGCTCGAGAGGATGTTCATAAGATGTAAAGCCTGCACGAGGGCAGGCGGCAGACAATTTGAGCATATTCTGTAATTTTCATTATAAATGAAATGTATTATATTTTTTTATGTTTCTCATTCTTTCTCTAATCCCTCACATGCCACGATGAATAAATTGTGATTGAAAGTCAATTTAGTGCACATTACTTGTATTAATCTATACTATTATAATATACCTAATAAAGAGGTAAAATTGTGTGTTTGTGGGTGGGGGTTGGGGGTAATCTCTGGAATTACTGAACCGATTTAAAAAATTCTTTCACAAACAGGAAACTACATTATCCGTGTCTAATATACGCTATATATTATTTTGAAAAAAAAAAGCTCTTATAAACCGAAGCGAAGCGAGGGCGGGTCGCTAGTAAATAATAAATTTAGTTGAAAATTCTAATTATTTTCCATTGATTTTTAATAGCACTATAAATTGTGGTCGTCCAATAGGTCATGCATTATATATTTTTTAACATGCATTAGCTAGTTTATCATGCTTAGCCATCTTGGTCAGCTTGGCCACTGGCCGTCCCGTATAAGTTTTATTATTATTGTTTAATTTAAACAATATAAATAACTATGTGCCCCCCCCCCCCCCCTACAATGTTTCCGATTTTGAATACGACTAATTGATAATAACTTGAACTGACTCGACTACTGCCATCATCTCTTCTTAACTCACGTTGTATTTTTATTATTTATTTTCATTCCTTATATACATAACAATGACAGAACAATGTTTTGACATCTCATCCAAACATAGAAATATAAAAGCACATCCAAATCTTTTAGAATAACTCACCAAATTCAATGACCAGTGGTCATATCAATATGTGCTCTATACAAATTATAATAAACGAATTGAATTGAGAAAATCAATAATTACACCTCTTAGTTTTATCAACAATAAATGATTTATTGTTGTCGTTAATAAAAGTGGTACTTGCGTTATATGATTAGAAATGTTCTATTGATTATAATAAGCACCTATCATAATTATGATAATTTCATGATTTGTGAGTGTTGCTTAGGAGCGAATATACATTAAAGTAAGTGCTTATTTATAGCATTATGTGTACTGTACATATTTATACGTAATAAATGTTATAATTGTTTATTATAATTCCCACCTCGGGTTTCTACAACCGCACTTCCCGTCACAGAAGTGCGGTCCATCCGCATTTCCTCGATACGGAGGTGTCGCGCACTGTTCGATCCAAAAATTATTTTATACCGCGAACCCGTAGGCTGTGGAACGAACTGCCTCAAGAGGTCTTTCCATTAAACTACGATATGGGGTTCTTCAAGAAAGCTGTTAATTTGCAGGATTTTGCAAGGTCGGCGGCGCGCCCGCATACCTCCTGGTGTTGCAGGTGTCCATGGGCGGCGGTAACATTTACTTGCTCGTACGCCCACTTTCTATAAAAAAAACGTATAAATTTGTAACTTATAATCATTCAGAGTTTATATTATTATTATCATATTATTATTATCTTATTATAATAATTATTATCATGCAGACAATGTAGTGTTCATTACTAAGATGGAGACTTAGAATCACTACCTAAATGTCTTTGAAATCTCAGTAATTAACCTCACTAAGAAGGAATCTGGATGCTGAGTGATGAAATAAAGTACTTGTTCAAAGTTCTAGAGATATGTTCAGCTAGCAACGGATAGTTGCTATTATTTTTTTTATTCTTAAAGCTACTATGGGACTGCTCGAAGGACTGTTCAGGTCTATATGTGTCTTGTTTTAATTTGCAATAAAAGCAAGAAAGTAACTGAAAAGAAGACAGTCCACCTGATGGTATGTGGATACTGTTGTGGACATTCGCATGTGACGCTTACCTTTATAGATTTAGGAGTGAATTTGGAAAAAAAATGATAATAAATACTCAATAACGGGTTGATGAGTTTACTTTCATTTTTTATTGGGGAGCTTTGGGGTTGAAATGGTATGGAGAGTACAGATTATAACGGAGTAAGGGGTTTCTTTCATCCTATAAGGAATATTATGGGACGAAAGACTTCCCTTATGTTATCCGAAATTAAATATGATAATGACCGTAATTCAATCAACATTACAAGTATGTTATCAACGTATCAATTTAAATTGATTAATCTGTGACAAATTATTTTATTTATTTTTAAGGTGTCAATTAACCTTCGCTTAGTGTTACGACATGTATGGGAATACATCGAATCGACACTATATCAATATTACGTTAATAACTACCGACACATTAGCCCATTAAGCTGAGACATAATGTAGCACTTAAAATATATTGCTACTAACAAAGTTGCAATCAATAATCACACTTATTCTAACTTAGGCAAGGCCGGTGGCTTAAATAAGTCATTATTGATTAGTCGTGTTACACGTGTATATTATTTTGACAAAACACATCATGGTTTTTGAATTAACATTGGGTACTCCAATAATTATGTTTGTTTCATCATCATCATCATCATCATCTCAGCCCTTGGACGTCCACTGCTGGACATAGGCCTCCCCCATTGTCCGCCATTTAGACCTATCGGCAGCGACCTGCATCCAACGGGTGCCCGCAACCTTTATGAGGTTTATCATGTTTATCATGTTTTATCACCTTTATCATGTTTGTTTATGAAGGAAAAAGGAAATCCTATGTGCCATTATAAGGTATCCTGTTTACAGTAAAAATGTCTAAATAGCGGTTGGCAAATGAAACGAAGATTATTGAAAAAAAATTGGTGAAGAAGGTCGCCGATAGTGGCTGGGTGAAAAGAGCTGGAGGCCATGCGTGGCGGCCGTCCTTGAGAGAGGCCTGTATCCAGCAGTGGAGAGACACAGGATGGTATGGTATATGGTGGGTTTTTAACACTCATTTTAATAAGAAAAATAAACTCGAAACATATTCATTGTACGGAAATTCATTTTCAACCGCTTCAATGAGGAGGATATGTACAACGTTTAGGGTTATAAATAGACATATTTTACTCGGGGGGTCGAAGTTTTGGAGGTTGAATATGGACTAATCCAAACTGAATATGACTAGTAATTGGACGTTAATTAATCACATCGACCACTAAATATTTCAGCATAAACTGTACGATGTTTTTCTCACTAAATAAATCACTAAATATCACTATATATACTTTCAACAATTTCAACATTTATTATCGATCCGTGAATGTCCAAACCTTTACAATGATTGAATACAAAAGAAATAAATTTCAAGATTTTTGTGGTATACAAAATTTCAATATACTCTATTCAAAAAATATTGACCTGTTGAGAATTTTGATTCTCCTTTTGTGCCACATTTTGCTAATGAAACCTATTATATCGTGTAGAACTTTTTTCAATTTACATACAATTTTATTACAACACCAAATTTTTCATACAAATTTGCTAAATATTAATAGTTCTTGATATATACAACAAAAAATATGTAACATTATATGTGATTTATACAATCATGGACACAAGCAGACTTCGTGAAAGGCACGCGCCGTACAATTATGTAGTCGATATCGGCCTATAACGGCCCACTACAGATGAACCTATTTTCTTCTTCCAAGAAAATGGATGACAACGACTCGACGTTTTACAAGATAATATAGGATAATAGGATATAATATAGGAAAACTTACATAGGTATCACTTTTATCAGATATATATAATATATAGTTTCTGTGTTTGTAGGATTGTTACTAAAATTGTATTTGTTTGTACTGACATACTGTGCATACAAGTTAATTAATAGGAAAGGACTTTAATAACGTCTCAATTTTATTATAGGACAGAAAAATATTGTAGGGTTGGAAAATGATTTCACTTCCTAATTATTTTTTACAGAAAGACGACGAGCAGCAGACGAGCATACAGTCCACCTGATGGTAAGTGGATATACTGTCGTCCATAGACATCTGCGATATATGCCAACATCAGTCCAGAATGAGAAACGTTGGCACGCCCCCGGATGCGCTGCCCACCTTTGCAGATTAAGGAATGGGTTGAGAAAATGAGGAGGGGATGGGGATGGGATGGGAATGGGCTCTGGCATATCTCACTCATTACCGAAATACGTACGTACATTGGGGAAATACGATAAAGTAGGAAATGCAGTATATTTCAAGGTAGTGTTCTGTGAGAGACCCAGTCGTGGCCACCCAACGTGGCCAGTCGCCAACGAGTGCGCCCAGTGGCTCCGATCTGTGCAAAAATTTCTAAGATTTTTTTTAGAACAGTCCTATCTAAATTGATTAAGATTGATTTATCCACGTCGATTTAAATTATTTAATCATTTCAAGTAGGTGTGACTTTGAAAAATTCAATCTTGTTATAAAAAAGTTACCACATTTGTCAGTTGTACAACTTTATCTGATAAAATTCTTGTGTGAAGGTTTTTTGTCATAAAGTAACAATAAACATTACCAAGTGACTTGTGATTCTTTTACAAAATTGTTTATTGTTTTTTCATTAAGCAAATCGAAAACAAATTGCATTAATTGTTGTGTATGAATATAATAAAAACTTCGTAATTACCATATTTACAAAATATAAATTTATTATTCGTCATAAAATTATGATTATTTAAAATTTATATAAATACATATTAAAGTTTTATTTAAATATGCCTTGCGACAATGTTCAGTGACATCGCGATACTTTATCCCTTCATTGCAATTTGTAATTATATTTAAGTATGATTTTAGTGTTTTTGTACAGTTTAAGAATAATAATTCATTTATTTCGGACGCAGTAATTGATCCATAGTAACTGTTAGTAAACGCTTAAAATTTGTAATAGTAAAATATAATAATCAAAGTAATTCATTAGAATAATCACATTTATAAATCAAAGCCTCACTTCAATATCAATTTCAATTTCAATCAAAATCAATTGGATCTATTTGATAACATTCTGCATAGCGACGCCTCCTCCTCTTAAATACAATTTAACGAAAACCGAAATTACACAATGATTTTGCATAGGGCCCCAAATACTTGTAGAGACAGAAATCTCGTAACATTTCTTCAAATCTGTGATGTTAAAACTGAGGATTAATTTCAATCAGGGAGATTCGTATCTACTGTGGTAAACTTAATGAATTAATTTCCATAAAAAAAACTAATAAGTGGGTATCCAAATGGTGTGCGTAAGCGCACGCTACGATAAAGATAATAATGACAAACTGCTGACATGTTCATTATTAATCTGGACCAACGCTAATTACACAGCACCAACACATTAAACAAACAACTGTGTGACACAATCGGTTAAACCGTCAAGTAAGAGGCATATTAGAATTTGTAATGTTTTGTAGAATGCCATTAGTAGTTTTTTTATAAAAAGAAGGTGGCATACGAGTGGATAAAAAAACTCCACCTGGTGGTAAGTGGATATTGCTCATGGATATCCACGGTACATGCCAACATCAGTCCAAAGTGACAAACGTTGACATGTCTCCGGATGCACTGGGTACTGTCAAAAATTTAGAAATGTATTTCGAAAAATAGGATTAAAAATGGGTAGGGATAAGGTAGGATGGGATGGGTAAAGGCTCTGGCACATCTGTAGGGGGAGCATGCCCACATTCCACAAGAGTTGCATTCCCATAGCCGCTGGGCGTACTCGATTGGCCACATTATCCCTCCCTCACAGAAGACTACCTTGAAATGTTCTGCATATCCTACTTTATCGTATTTCCCCAATGTACGTACGTATTTCGGTAGTGAGTGAGATATGCCTGAGCTCATTCCCATCTCACCCTATCCTATCCCTCCCCATTTTCCCAACCCTTTCTCCCAATCCATTCCCTAATCCGCGAAGGTAGGCAGTGTATCCGGGGGCGTGCCAACGTTTGTCATTTTGGACTGATGTTGGCATGTATCGCGGATGTCTATGGACGACAATATCCGTCAGGTGAATTGTATGCTCGTCTGTTGCCAATTTTTCTATAAAAAAAAAACTTAGTACAGAGGAGATCCAATTTCTCACTTTGGTTTTAAGTTCGCTTTGTTTAATCTGGAAACTATACACAATTATAATATGTATCTATTGGAAGTGTCTATTGGAAAGTGCACAGCGTTTTAATTAGACACTATCAGGTTGGACCAAGGCCAGAATTAGAGGTCAAATATTATTGAACATAGTGCATTGTTGTGCACTCGTGATAGAGGATGACAGAAAGGCACACATTTGTTCAACACTGACAGGTTCCTTTTAACTTTGTTATTGAATGTTTCCACCATGCAGGCCACTCAGTGTGGTGGGCGACTCTGTTAGGTAAGAGCCTGTACCTGATAAACAAAGAATTTTCTAAATGAATACAGAAATAATTTAACTTATTTTCAAAACGAACATTTTGTAATCAGTTGCTTTGCCATTTTTTTGTATACCTACTCGTATTGAGTTTCTTTTTATCATTGTAGTTTTTTAATAAAATTTATTTACATACATATTTGTTCAAGAATGGCGGGTTGCTACCTTGAAATGTACTGCATTTCCCACTTTATCGTAATTCCCCAATGTACGTACGTGTTTAGATAGTGAGTGAGATGCACCAGAGCCCATTCCCATCCCATCCTATCCCTTCCCATTTTCCCAATCCATTCCTTGATCTGCAAAGGTAGGTCATTGTCATTAATACCGTTATATTTATATTTTACTGTTATTTAAATAATATTTAATGTCAATAACTCATATATTCAATTTATAATTTATCACTTAAAAACTCGTAAATAGTATAATATAATTTATCCAAGAATAATTGAAAGTATTTCCTCTTAAAGTATTTGAATAATTCCTTGATATTATTGTGTATATGATGTTAAATACCAATGATAAATATATAAGTGTAATTTTTGAATTGGAACATATAAATCTTTATTGTTCCTAAATCTTTTACCTGTTATTTCAGAATTAGTCTGGAAAAGATCTAGATGTCTGACTACAAATAAACCCATTTAAAAAATATAAAGGGATAGGAAATGGTAAAATCTTTAATTATTTTAAAAGTGGTTTACAGCTATCCATAGATCCAGCCCCGCACAACGATCTGACACATTTTTTTGTGGTCTAAAAGTTTGCATAGCTGAACCAGAATTTCCCCATAGAATTATGCTATATCTAAGTGTGGACGAAATATATTCATGATAAGCAGAGATGGCCGCTTGAAAGGTTGCTGTCTGCTGAATTATATATATAAATTTAGTATTCAATGTGTATAGTTATACCTAAGATTATTGTAGAATCTACTGTCTATATTTTTACCTTTATGTTTTGTACAAATATTTGTTACAAATAAAAATTTGTTTGAATTTCATTATTATAGGTTTGAAATTGTAAAATTTTTGTTTTGGAAATATTCATTTGTAAATTATTTACTTCTAGCCATTGTATTACTTTTATTAATTCCTTATTAGTTTCTACTTCAATATTATCAGCGAACAAGACGCAATCCTGAGCAGTACGGTTCAGTAAGTCGTTTATTACATTGAAAAAAGCAATGACCCTAGTACACTGCCTTGCGGTAGTCCACATCTGTTGTAGCTGTAATTAGATCTGTGAACATTTTTATGTTTATTTTATGTAATTTATTAATGGATTTATATGTACAATGTAAAAAGAATTATTATGTACTCGTATTATCTATTAGCCTATAGTATCTATTTTGTATTGTATACATAGTTAAATCCGTCTTTGGCAATAAGCTTTGTATACATGTATAATAAGTTCATATACTGTTTGTTGTTCATAATGTGGATCATGTGGTGGATGAAATAAAATAAATGTCTTCAGAGGAAATAGAAGTTAAGCAACTTAATTTGTAAGGTTGAAAAAAGGTTAAAAGAGATAAAAGAAAATGTACGAGTATAATTATCAAATTATATTTACGAGAGCATAAATAACATGTAAGTTGAATGTTCAGTGAAGTTCGTGTGGCAATAAGTTTTATTATTTTCCAAACCGGGTGAAATTGAAACTGCGTGC
The DNA here is from genome assembly GCA_914767545.1 of Sesia apiformis. Lineage (NCBI taxonomy): Eukaryota > Metazoa > Arthropoda > Insecta > Lepidoptera > Sesiidae > Sesia > Sesia apiformis. Next base: position 9,029,275 of record OU611968.1, read on the forward strand.
GCGCACAATTATACTGGAAGTGCTCTTAATGTTGTTATTACACGAAAACTGCCAACTGCAAACTTTATAGCGGTTTATCGTAACCAGCTCTTTTTTCGTCCATTGCTGGAATATGGGTTTCCTCATGCACATTGTCTTGAGTATGAGGGATTGGGTTTGAAACGGCACGCTGGCCAATCGGGCTGACGAGTCGACTCTTTTGGAGGTGGTGTAGTTTCCTCAGGGTTTGTGAAAGCAGCTTCGTTATTCGTTAATCGCCTTTTACGATACCCACGGCAACAGATGGGGTGGTACTATTCTAATGCTGGTCGACACCACGTGACGTGACCCGTGTGTCGTTGTTACCTAATTTACATATATGTAAATATTCATGTTGTTAAAATAACCTAAAAATAAAGTAGTAATTAAAATATCTTAAGTAAATTTAGCAAACATGGCTCCCCACCTCAAATATTATGAAAATCATATTCACGTAATTTACTAATGGGTTTGGAAAGTCCTTTTCATATGGACTCGTCTACTTTACTAATCGTGGAATAAGCTATAAAACATATCAACATAATGTCCATAACATCTAACTAGGGCCACAAATAATCGATTATCATCACAGTGAATGCAGCTCCTTTCATTTTGGAAGAAGTAAGGGCCGATTATGCCTCCGGACCAAAATCCACAAGAAAAAGTGAGTTTTTCGGAATGCATTTTACGCTTTTGAATTTCCCGTGAATTCTCATCGTTCCAAATGCGATAATTTTGCTTGTTAACGAGGTCATTCATCCAAAACTGGGCTTCGTCGCTGAAGATTGGTTTTTGGCCAAAACAAGGGTCTACTTCCAATTGCTCCAAAGCCCAGTCAACGAACGTACGGCGCTGCCTATGCTCATTTGGATTCAGTACTTGAGTCAACTGAATTTTATACGGATGAAGCCTCAAGTCCCGATACATAATTCGCCACGTTGAAGTCGCAGAAGACCAAGTTCTTGCGCACAACGATAAATCGACTGTCACGGTTTCTTACGCACACTGTCTCGAACAGCAACAATGTTTAGACAGACAGACAGACCTTAGATAGACCTCGCGTTTCGTTGACGTGCAGGAGGTGTTCAATCGGCAACTGACCCGGTTTCTTCGAATTTGCTGATTAGACGTCGAATTGAGGACTAAACAGACCGATTATTCTGACCATAAATTCCACGCAACGTATGGAACGTTACACGGATTGAGCAGTCATTTTGATAGTAAAGTTAATGATTACCACGCGTTGTTAAATAGTTTTCCATGATTTAATGGTGAAGCTCAATAAAGATTACTGTGAAATATGACAGATATACCCTTTTAAAGAAGCCCGTTTTTGAAAATCGAGCATTTCTTTTGATAAGGGATTAATATACAATGACATTGATTGAATTAATTCGTGGTATAAATTAAATTTATATAATGTTATAAGGAATACAATTGAGCTCTCTATGCACACTACAATTTTCAATTATTATTAAGTAGGTAAAAATTATACAACTTTTTTTAGAAAAGTTGGAATCTTAGTTCCCTCTTGCTTACAAAATAGTAGTCGATGAAAATATTTTCCATGCGGAATTGAGTTTGTACTATCTTGTAAATAACAAACATATTAATTTCTCTGACATCTATAGCATTCAATAATGAACATTTCAATATTTCATTTCTTCAAGACAATATACAATGTAGGTAGGTAAGGTACCCGTGGTCCAATGTCTATCAATCAAAGTCATCATTGTATCTATATGAATGAAGTCAATAGTTTTTGTAGTAATCTTTATAAACGTTGCGAAGGACTCGAACAATCAGGTTCAGATGCTGATACAATCTTTAAGATCAAGCAAAAGTATTAAATACGCAAGGATTTTTGATAAAGCTGAAACTGTGCACATAAAATTATACTGTCATTTGTTTTGATGGAGTTTTATTTTGTATTTTTATATTTTTTTTGTAATTATTTATTATTACAGATTATTTATTAACAAATTAAAATATGAAGTATTCTAGTGAAAAGGGATTTTTTTACAGTTTTAAATGAAAAAATCATATTTTTCTACAGTTTCAAAGTTATCTCGATGACGAATAGGCGCCAATATGGTTTTCGTTTTGATAACACCATCAATATGTATACTCTCATATCGATTGATGTAACTTATAAAAATTAAAGACGGATATTATAACATGTGCCAGATTTACGATTTCAGCATGGAAAAAATTCCAAGTAGGTATATTGCAGTTGTGGCGCCAGGAGTGTGTGGTGTGGGCGTCCGCCTACACCCTGCTGCGATCGTAGTGGCCTCGCGCTAGCGCCCCCGTAGGCTCCATCCCCCTTTCGACAGGATTTTTTTATTATTAGAAAGAAATTCTAAAACTATGCCCTCTCTATCTGTTCTACGTGCTCTACCAGCTGCACCTGGCAAGGGACCTAGCAAAGTTGTTTCGCCCACATAGAGGTACACATGTAGCCTTGCGCCGCCATTGCCACTGGTTTAGCTTAAGGGCTTCTCATATAAGTAGTGGCCTTTTTTAATATCAGAAAAGGTTCCTGAAACCAAGACTGAAGTATTCATCAAATAATACTTGTCTTCTATGACTTACGTCCTTGTAATTTTTTACTATAGTATGTTACGACAGAGGGATGCAATTATCCATACTCTATTTAGCTTAATTTAAATATTCAGGTATTTTTAATGCGATAAAAAACGGTAATTTAAACCGTAACCAACTCTTTTTGTTGTCCACTGCTGGCTCCATATCCATGCTTCTCATGCCCAGGCCCTCTCATGCAAATTATCTTGTGCCCGGGAAATGTATAGCCTTAAAACACCGCTCTAGCCAAACGGGTTGGCGAGTCCACTCTTTAGGAGGTGGGTGTAATTTCTCAGGGTTTGTGGTAGCGGCTTTATTATTTCTTAGTCGCCTTTTATGAGATAGGAAGAGATGGGATGATGCTCTTTTAAAGTTATTCGAGACCACACGGCCAAACCCAATAATGAAAATCTAAATGCTGTTGACAGTGGATTACTACTCTGCAAGTCACAAAAGTTACTAACCAAATAAGTCCAGATGGATGGTTTTACGGAAAAGTTTTACACCCATTTGTAGGTCAAGGTACATGTGTGATTCATGGCTTGGCATCCATGTTTTGCTTCTCATGCATAGCATATTAATATTAAGTACATTGTGATATAAAAATGTTAACCCTTGTACCGCTACCGCTGAACAAGGAAATACATGACACCATTTGAATACAATAGACTAAAAGACAACCGAGCTACAGCAACAATGTTAGAAATATTTAGACGGTTATTATAAGTGGCGTTACACACTGCCGTAAACGAGGCGTAAGCAATTTTAATAGATAATTTAATACGTTGATCGATAGTTGAATACACGCATGTCGTGAAAGAATTTTTTTACAACATCTCAATCTTTAATGACGCAAAATTTTAATAAATTCGCTTAGTACGTAAAGTCAAAGGCCACACAAAATTAGTAAATGAGTAATCCGTTAATTATACTCGTATGTGCTTCTCAATAACGTGGGATATGGGACTAAAGACTAACTAGCCTTTTATCCACTCACGTGGCACATACACTGGTGTCTTGTATACTAAAACATTCCCGAACCTACATGACAGTGAAAACCGCATTAAAATCTGTCCAACAGAATCCAAGTTTTAAGTGAACAGACAGGCAGACGTTGCGTTTTATAAATATAGTGATTAGGGGTTCTGCGAGTCAATCGTCCTGTATCACTGCGATTATTTTTAATTAGTCTTTTACTAACTAATGTTTAGTAGACTCATTAATGCCTTAGTTTACAAGAACCAAATATGTTACCTTTTTACTTTTCGAGATATACCTCGATTTTTAATTATATCTTGGTACGATGGGCAACAGGTCGCCCTAAGAGCATAAGAGTCAACACTTATGGGTACTTTAGTGAGTTATAAATAATAAAAGCTAGAATGGAATGCTTTTTATATCTTGACGCATTGTCGATTGTAGGTGGCAGGCGAAGGCTATCCGGACATTTGGCGCACTACTAATTCTAGTAATTAATAATATTCAGTACTCATTTTTCTTATGCTACATTGTATATGCCCCTTTATTTAGTATCTCTGTCCCATTCACAAACTATAATATGATAATTACAAAGATTTACTGCCTTAAACAAAACTAATCCGATTTAGAACTGTATACATTCGTTGAGATCACGATCTATGGATAATAGATCATGTTATTGAACGAAAGAAATGTCGATTAAATAAATAAGTAGATTTATATGGTAGCTTATTGGTCAGAGACAGAGACAGGCTATAAATATTTTTGAAATACTTTATTCTATATTGTTGTACATAAGACATTTTCACCATTTAACCTTTGGGTCGAGGCAAATTATAATTAGTGCCTAAATGTTTAAATATTATCTCCCAAATGTCTATCTCCCAAAGTTCATGTCTCTAACTTAAATAGTTCTTGAGATACAGGTATTGCATAAAAAAATCTCCTCCTGATTTACCCCATTTCCCAGTAAAATTTCTAAAAACCCTTCCTTAGTGGATGCGTATGTCATAAAATCAATCTCCTGTGCAAATTTCACGTTTCTAGCTTCATCAGATTCGGCTCGGCAATCATGAATCAGTCAGTCGGGACATTTCTTTTTATATATAGGTATAGATTAGTAGACAGTGGTAGTAGACATTAGTAAATATAACTGAAGAAGGCATCCTTTATCTAAAATGTTTTTCAATGTCATTATTGTGAAAAACTACTCATTCATTGTCTTTAAAAACAAATGGCGAAACTCGGCCATGACAATCAGATAAAATGGACCGCGATTGTTTCACTTGTAGATATTAAATTAAAACAAAATGAAATTGGTTCAGCCAAATAAAAGAATCACACGCGTAACGGAGTAACAAGATGCTTGTGTAATACCGCGTGTCAAGGTCATTAACTTGGAATTTCACTTACTTCACAGTTTTCTGTGCAACGTTGAATTACTTTACGATAATTTCGGTTCCGGTTATTAAACGTCAAGTGAATTGCACACAGTAACCGAAGTGATACCAGTTGGCTTACTTGTTGGTAGGTATGTATCTTACAAACTCCTTGGTGGCCTATTGGTTCAGTATCTTATGTTTCGGTATCGAGCGAAAGGTATTGTATCAGCCTATAACGTCCCACTGCACGATAAAATGGGGGTTACGGGCCATAATCCACCACGCGGGTCCAATGCGGATTGGTGGATCATTTGTAGGAGAGTGCACGCTGTATTCCCACAGCAGCCGCTGGGCGCATTGGACTGGCCTCGTTACGCCTCTCTCACAGAATACTACCTTGAAATGTACTGCATTTCCCACTTTATTGTATTTCCCCAATGTACTTAGGGGAAATACGTACAAAATAACATATGCTTTTATTTTTGGGACATAACTCTTAATTGGTAATACACAGCATAGTCATATTCTACACCAATCATCTTTGGTTCTTTATTTATTGAAACTAACAAACATTTATAGGATAAAAATAACAGAAAGATATATATTCTTAGTTTAACTGAGATCAGCCAAAATCCATTTTGTCCATATGCTATGGACAAAATGACATACACGTAAACACTATACAATTATTGACAAAGTTCACAAATGAAACGCTTGATTCTTCTAGGAACGTCAGCGCAAGAAGCGTGTGCCCAATGTGAACAATTTAAGCACCGCAACCAGTCTTCCCTCGGCTTAGATCGTGAAAAGAGATCATTGCAATATATGCATGGACAGTCCTCTTCATCATCTTGAGGGTTATTAGGAAAATTTTCTTCTTCAACGTCTTCCTCAAATAACTTTTTACGTTTCGTCTCCTCTTTGCTGGGGGAGCTTTGGGCTCATTTTTCGATTTAATTTCCCTCATATTAGGAGTAGAAGTTAAAACTAAAGAGGTCTGCCGAGTCTTTGGTTTACGTTTCCCTTGTCCACTAATAAAATGTCCTTTTGGGGCTGGAGAAATCTCCTCAATGGGAACAGCAAGAATAGAGGACGATGCATCGTCTTCTTGCTGTGTAGATGGCCCAGCAATGGAAAAATGACCAGGAGTCGTTTGTTGGTGAGTTCGCTCGTTGGAGGTGTCTTCCAGCGGTATGTTTGTAGTCTCTGCACGAACCTGCGGGTTTATAATCGAACGAAATTATAACGAAACATATAATCGGGAAATATTTCAGGATTTAGAGGCCAAATCGTTGACTTAGTGCTTGAATGGCCAATCAACCTGTGACCAAATTTTACAGGACAGGTTTTTTTCGTTCGATATTGTTAGTAAAAGATATCTATTAAAACTTGTGATGATTTAGAAATTAATGGTACATTATACCACATAATTCAACGAATTCATATTCAATTCTAAGTCAACGAAATACCAATGCTTTTAAATCCGTGACAACCATTTTGCACTATGGCTGCCTTGCCGTATGCTTCGTTGAATAGGCCGCCAATCTGAAATTGTGTAACAACAGCCCAGGATGTGCTTTCAGCCACTTGGATATTTCTTGGTTAAAGTAAGCTTTCAAGGGAGCGAAAAAAGCAACATCAAGAGGCTGCATGCGATGAGTGCAGTGTGGAGGCAGACAAATAACATGAATACCGTTTTGTTTCGCATATTCTAAAGTTTCAATCCCTTTGTGACTTGCATGACCGTCGACAATCAAAATTACCTTATCGTCAATACTTGCTTTTACAAAACTTTGGAAATTCTTCATCCATTTCAGAAATATTTCAGTTGTCATCCACCCTGATTGTTGAGCTACACCTAAAGTGCCAGGAGGAGCTTCGTCGACAAGTTCATTTTTCATATTTTTCCATGGAAATATCGGAAATATCGGCGGGACAAACTTACCAACAGCATTAACACAACAAACAACAGTGGTGTTTGTTCCACGCTCTGCACTGGTTATAACGCCAACCTATTTCCTTCCAGTAGTAGCCAAAATCTTTTTTGTTTTTGTACAGTAGATAGGCCTGATTCATTAGCATTATAAATTCGATGTGGCCTAAAGTCTACATACTCCAGCAGCTCTCCATACAGCTGAAAAAACTTTTGGATTTGAGACCGATTAAAAGCCTGAGCGCGGGCTGCTGAAGTAGCTTCGGGTTTGCGCAGAGAGATATCTTTATTTCTTCTCAGAAATCCTTCCATCAATTCTTGACCAGCTTTTTGTTTTTGTCGGTTAAATCTATGAACGAAATAGTTTTTTTCAGCCAACTGAAAAGCTAGTTCTTGCACCGATGCTCGCGTTAATCCAAACAAACGAGATTCAAGGAATTTCAAATGCTGAACTAATTGTCTTTCCAGATCAGATAGAACATCAGATAGAAAGGTAGATTTCCAACATCCGAGACCTATCGAATTGGACTCTAAAATTTTGTTACTATCCAAAGCATGCCTTCGGAGCGTTGCTTGAGGGATACCAAATGTTTTTGATGCCAATAACCAGCCCATTTTATTACTTCGAACTGCCTCTATAGCTTTCTGCATTGAGTCTGCACTCCAGGATTGACGATCAGTCGTGCGCTTATAATCACGTGGCATTTTGGCATATCTGTAAAGAAATTAACAGCTAAATTAAGTTGAATTACTTGACTGAGCTCTTATGGACAAAATGACACACCTATGTCGTTGTATCCGTTGTCCATGTATGTCGTTTTGTCCATACAACATTTTAAAAAAACAAAATTCAAAAATAAATACATAGAGGATTTTTTTTTGGAAGAAGTTATTTGAGGGCAACAACAAATCCTTGAGGGATAAAATAAATGCTACACAAGTAGGCACAATAGTGAAAAACTTACCATTTAAACAAAAAAACTTGTCGTAAAGAAAAAACTCGTAACGTACAAATACCTCTCGTCGGCCAGGACACCGGGACGAATGAAAGGGGCGCGTTCACGTTTTGACAGTTTAGTAAAAGCCATTCGGGTCACATGATGCCGTTGTCACTTGCGCGATAGAAATTATGCCACTTCCGCCAAATTCGAATTATGCCACCTATGTCATTTTGTACGTATATGTCATTTTGTACGTATTTCCCCTACGTGTTTCGGTAGTGAGTGAGATATTCCAGAGCCCATTCCAACTCATCCTATCCTGTCCCTTCTCATTTTCCCAACTCCTTCTCCAAATCCATTCCTTAATCTGCAAAGGTAGGCAGCGCGTCCGGGGAGTGCCGACGTTTATTATTCTGGACTGATGTTGGTATGTATGGCGGATGTCTATGGACGACAGTATTTACATACCATCAGGTGGATTGTGTGCTCGTCTGCCCCCTTTTTCTATACAAAAAAAATCACACTGCAGTTTTTTTACTTCTGGAATATACGGGTTTCCTCGCAATGTTTTCCCTCACCGTCGAGATAGTGTCATTTTTTAAAAAAATCCGTACTAATGTAGAAAACTTATTGGTACACGCCGAGGATTTGATCACCGTTAGTGGCTGGATGAGAAGAGCTGAAGGCCTTGTGTAGTTGCGATCCTTGGGAGGAGCCAGCTGTCCAGCAGTGGAGTGGTGTCACTCCACTGCTGATGGTATGGTATATAAGAGTAATAAAAGGTGTAAACATTTTGAAATATGGACTTGAAAATTTAGTGAAGCGTGAACGTGAAAAGAAATTGATAAAGCCTAGTTAGTAACCGTTGATATCTTGGTCACTTAAGCACTGAAATTCTAAATGTATTGTACAGAATAAAAGTTGAACATAGCTTTTACACGTATACGGATGTCGTTTATGTGTGTTATAAAGTTTTTTGTTTTGTTACATTAGTATTTATCGGTGGAGTTGTACAAATAGCTAATGTATCGCGTCATATCCGTGTGCGGCCGATATCGGTCTTGCTCTAAACTTGTTATTGCTCTAACAGAACGGAAATTAAAATTACTTATCTAATAATGGTGCTACAATTATTTATATTGAATATCCGAAAGCGGTCCGGTTGTTATGGGCACAGCATGTTGACCTAATAGGTGAATGTATACATTTTATTATTAACTTGCTGTTGCCCGTGACTTCGTTCGCGTGGTCTTCAAGTAGGTATTCAGAAACCTTCGCGGGCGTGCGCACAACAACTCACCAAAGTTTCATCGCAATCGGATGAATAGTATAGGAACGCATACGGGACAAACAAAGAAACAGCCATTTTTATATATATAGATAATGAATACTCTTTTATCGGGTACAGGGTCAGTATGCAGTAATGCATACTACTCTTCGTATACCTGTAAAATATTTTTCTATTTATTTCCTATAGGAATTTCAAGAAATATTTTACTATACATGGGGTGTCTAAGATACGGGTCCTATTGCAGTATCCTGTAATGCATCCAATTTGTTTTGGGTGGTTTCCAACGGGTTGGTGGGAATCGGGCTTTAACATTAAAACATTTTTTTTTTCTTTAATTGTTTTTATTTATCGTAAAGAAGTTTTCGTATGGCTTTATTTACAAAACGAATAGGCGATATTTATATCCTTCCCAGTCTAAAGCCTTAGTAATTTTCTAAACAATACCTACTTAGGTAGGTACATTTTATCTTTCTTGTTGTACGTGTTGGAAGTGGATAGAAGATTTGGTTTTTAAAAGGTACTTTAAATCAAAGACAAATTTTATTTAATTTAAATATATTTTTTTACAAATATGTTTATAATACAAATGGCAAGTTTGGTATATTAGAAAAGTCAAATTACGTTACAATTTCAAATCTTAAAATCTGTAGGTACAAAATATTACAATTTATTTCTTAATTAGAGATATAAGACATAATGATACAAATAAATACTTATCTGCTAACCTTTATTACTAAATTAACAATACATAGATTACCCCCAATAAAAATTGTAAGCGGAATGTTAAAATTGTTAATGATTATGATTTCAAATTAATTTTGATGAAATACATAAAAAAAACATTAATCAGTCATCATAGCCCTATTGAAAATATATATATTTGCTTTAGTAATAGCTTTCATTATTTATAAATAGTACCAAATAACTTTTATTAACAAAACTAGCGTCTAATCTATACATATTCTTATTACCCTCTCTGCGAACATTCACACAAAATGATAAAATTATTGTGATGTGATCTCAATGTAAAGCTATAAAGCCAACCAAAATGTAATTTCTTTTACTCTTCCATTCATTACTCCAAATACTCATTATTTATTCGGTGGGAAATCAAGTGTAGTATAAGTCGGCCTGGTTCTAGGCACAGGCGGTCGCCTTGGCCTAGGATGAGTTTTACCTCCCTCCACGACCGCACTTACTCCTGCCTCGCCCTCTTCAGGCAAATATGGCGCCCGTGGACTTAACACCAACGCTTTGTAAGACGAGTGGGAGTCAGCTATACTTCTACCGTCTCCTTCGTCCCTACGAGAAAGTTCCGAGAAAGGTGACACAGAACGCTTCTCAATTCCACTCGGTCCAGGGGCTTCATCTTTTACCAACGGCTTTAACTCATACGCATTCTCTTCCTTTCTTATCGGTTCGACATCTTTCTTGAACTTGGTCTGCCGTTCTATTATTTCCGCTGTAGTCAAGTCTGATCCTTGAACATCCGTTCCTAATGGAAGCCCAGAAAGCCAAGGTCTAGAAGAGTTAGTGCTACACCATCGCTCTTCGTTCTCACTCGCCTCACCCAAAAGACCAAGCTTTTCCAAATTCTGTAACAACAGATTTTCACTGGAACTAGCTGCTCTCATTTCTGTTTTGGAATCTTCTGCTAATAGTAACTCTGCTAATGGAGGAGCGAGGCCTAATCCGATGTTTCTTTCGTGATAAACTTCAGATATAGTGGGCGTTAACTCTCCACTCATATGTCTAACTTGGGCCATTGGATCTCGACTGTTTGTGCCCATTTTTGGCCTTGGAAGACGTTTGGAAGTCGAAGGCTGATTTAGAACATCTTTGTCTTCATCGGTTCTTCTTGGCTGTGCTGAAGCGAGGTCGTAGAAAGCGTCTAAGTATCTTGGATGGGAATGTTCAGGTCGTCTTCGTAGTACAGTATCATGGCCGGAGCTCTCCCAGTCTGAATCGTCGGTGGACGGTGGTCGTCTGGTGTATAACGTTCGTATTTTGGTTTGATGGGCTAAAGCTAGGGAGACATCTCTTTGGGGTGCGGATGGGGCTGGTTGTGGTGCGGCGGGTGGTGATGGGGTGAATGCTGCGTCACTTTCTCCTCTATATCTGGGTGGGGGAGGAGCCGGGGGTGGTGCGGTTCTACCATCCGGTTCACCCCGGCCTACTTCCGTGGAAGATGTGGAGCCTCTCACGTACATAGTGAAGGCACCACCACAGGATCCCAAGGGTAGTGGAGGTGGAGGAACTGATGCGGCGCTTTCTTCTGAAAAGAGTGGAAGTTTGTAGGTTATAACATAATACTAAGACATATCCTTATGTCTTAAAAGTTTAATAATGTTTAAAAGTCATAATAGAGTAAGCTGCGACTACAGAAAGTTTTACGTCATAAAACACTAGCAAAAATTCTTAAAAAAGAGGAAGATGTTAACAAAAAAAACAGCATTCATAGGTTCATCCTCATCTCTTCCCGTAGGTATTGTAAATGGCGACTAAGGGATAACAAAGCAGCTACCACAAGCCGTGAGAAACTACAGCACCTCTGAAAGAATGGACTCGCCAAACCGCCGCCCGCCGACAGCGTGGCGTTTTATTGTCATATATTCCTCATGCACAAGACAATGTGCGTGAAAAGGTCTGTGTGCAGCAGGGGACGATTCAAGGGCTGGTAACGGTTATTCATAGGTGTTTATACTGGGTCTGCCGTTATGTCAAAACGTTTTCTTATTCTTCTCTTTTTAGGAAATCTAGCTCTTGTATGACGTGTCTGCTCAAACTCCAGTTGAATATCAGCGTTGAATGTTTGACTCAAACATTCAGCATTATGCTGAGCTGGAGACCCTTTCGACGGGCCCTGCCACGCACGGGACGACAATTATGAAAACTTTGCACATTCTGTCAGTGTTTTCTTTTTCAAATTGTTCTTTATGTCTTGTTGAATATATTTTTTCAACCATATATATAAAGTGCCACTGAAATAACGCAAAAATTGAAAATAGGTACAGAGGAAGACAGGGCCGTCTTAAGTCTATTCTGCGCCGGGGTGCGGGAGTGTATCCTAAGACAGTCAAACATCCTATTGTGTATCCTATGACAGTCAAATATCCTAATGTGTATCCTATGACAGTCAAATATCCTATTGTGTATCCTATGACAGTCAAATATCCTATTGTGTAATTGTTTACTATAGCGTTATATTTTTTCATTACCTTTAAAAGGTGAGCGCCCGGGGTGCACCGCACCCCTTGCACCCCCTGGTAAAGACGGCCCTGGAGGAAGAAGCAGTATAAAAAATACGATCGATTTTACCAGTTTTTACAATAGGTCTTTTTTCATGACACAATTCTAGTACCTATATGGTACCGTAGGCGTCCAGTCTCAGTATGAACGTTTTAGACAGGGAAACATAACCTTACATGTTAACTTTTGACTTATTCCTCTTAAAATAATTTTATTTTTCGCCACAATGGTTCTATATATTGTAAATTGGTTGACACCAATTGTATTTCTGTCAATTGTGCTTACGTCTATGTTGCCGCGGCGGTGGTTCGCCGTCAGAGTGCGGCTCGAGGTCCCCGTCGTCGATGGACGCGAGGGACTCCACACTGGAACTGGACTCCAGGCTCAGGCTGCGCGGTGCTTCTTGGGTATCTGTTAAGAGATCAACAATTTATATTAATATTTCATCATCCAATGGCATTTGGCTGCCTCTTCGCCAGTTTCGAACTTGGTTTCCAAATTAGATTTAATTGTGTCTGTCTATTGGTATCGGTTTACGTACATTGCCTTAGACAAAGGTTAAGTATCTAGATTTGTTTCTATAGAAAGAAAACGGCAGACGAGCATGCAGTGGTAAGTGTATACCGTCGCCCTGCGATTTGCGCGATACATGCCAACATCAGTACAGAATGACAAATGTTGGGTTGGCAAAATGGAAAGGGATAGGATAATGGGCTCTGGCATACCTCACTTACTATCAAACACGTAAGGGGAATAGGATAGTGTAGGTACCAAGGCCGGACGTGACGGCAGACTTTGCGGGACGTTGAAAAAAATAAAAAAGAAGAAATAAAAGAACACAAAGAAATAAAAAAAAACACATTTAATATTTGAGTCTATACATTTTGTGCAGAAAGCTGAATTTTCCGAGCTGTGGGAACTAGTTAGAGACTCTCAATCATACATAGATAAATCATTAATGGATTAATTTTTATAAAAATATTCTATAACTTATCTGTAACTGAAACAAATGTAAAAACATAGACAGACTGACAGCAAAAGATACCGATACAGATAGTATTGAATTTTAAACGAAGGACACGATATCGCTACCAATATCTCGAAGTTGTATGAGTTCGCCTGAGTATTCACACGGCGGTGTCGTGCAGTCGCGCGACAAGCTGTGAAGGCAATTTCATCAGACAACACCGTGTGCCCTACCCCTTAAACGGCTTTCTTTGCAAAGTCGTTAGATTGAGGAATAATTTTCAATAGGTTATACAGTACATTTAGCCAGATTTCGGGCGTCTTTTTAAGCATCTTACTCCGTAACATGGAGATAAAACAGTAGGCTGATGAAAGTATTTTTAAAAGGACTAAAGTGTTACCGAATAGCGCAAGTAGAGCCTGGTGTACAAATTGTATGTGCCGGCGATTGGCAGCTTTGCCGGTGCGCAGCGTCACTTCATCGGCGCCCACTTCCGCCAAGTCGAATCCCAGTGAAGCCAGTAGTTCATGCACGCCGTTCACTCGCCACAGCCTATATACACAAATACATATACAAAAACACACAAATACAGTAATCGAGAGACCTTTTGAGATGGAACTCGAAAGGTGATTGAGATTTTTTTGTTTTGAAATTAAAAAAATATGTATTATGGGTTTTGTGGTTGAATAATAATAAATACTCTTTATTGCATACATATGGTTATTACATACAAGAGTCATACATACATACAAGTGTCGCAGCTCTTGACAGAGAACTAACCTAATTTTACCTAGAATGAGATGGATCGATTGTGTTGAAGAAAATCTAAAGCAGATGAGAAAGTTCACAGCGTGGAGGAAAGAAACAAGATACAGTTGGAGGGAAATGGAAGGGGCCAAGATTCACAAAGGGTTGTAGCACCAAAGGAAGTAAGTAGTAAGTAAGAAGTGAATGTCGATATTTTTTTTTATTATTATAAACAAAATGTGTATTGCGAGTTCGTGGTTTAACAACGACAGTTTATTAAACTTCAAAGTGTGTAATGCAAATAATCAAATAAAAGCATAAGACTGCGTTTTTCGTGTGCTTCAAAGGAGTTCTCTACTGTTCTCAGTAAATTTACTATCACTTTACTGAGTGAGTCCTGACTTACTTCGACGGGACTGGACATCGATGTGTTTGGAATTGTTTTGATTTTTAAAATTATTTATCACGAAGGAGATAGCTCGACACTAGCACAAGTTGCTAATTGGACTATTGCCATATAAGAAAACTCGACTGACCTGACGTTGACAGCAACTTCGATTGTATCCGTGTCGCAGCTCTTGACGGAGAATTGCGAGATGACGGCCCGGATCACGCCGATGATGTCGTCCGCTACGTCGCCGTTTGATATTAGTTTGGAAAGTGCTTGCAAAGTTGTCGGTGTCAAACCTGACGAAATAATCAAATTTAAGAAGAGGCCAAAAGCGTAAAAGTGTTCAATAAGTTCGGTTAGTTGTTAAAGGTTGCTGATGGTTGCTGCTCCTCGTAACTGTGTTAAAAGGACAGATATATAGGTACAGATAACGTAAGCTGTCCGTCGCTGCATGACTAAAGTTGGTGCTAAGCTCATACATCTCGCGCCGCGCCGCTTGGTCATTCTGTTCCGACCCGTGACGCTAGTTGTTAAGTCGTTGTTAAAAAAAGAGCTTAATTCCGCTATAGTCAAAAGTTGTGAACCGAGTCTAGGCAGTTGTTTCGTTTCATCGGTTGAGTGGTGAGTGACGTGGCGCGCTTGGTTTCCATACATTTTAACGAACTTGCGTAATCTATGTATACTAACACTTGCTATGGATCTGTGTTATCCGATAAAATAAAATAAAATAAATAAAAAATAAAATAAATAAATAAATATGTCCTAGGTTACCAGATTGATAACTACACCGATGCTGTTATACTGCGGTGTCTGAACCGCAGTCTACATCAGGTATCTGAGCTTGTGAATAGCTGACAATTTTGTATATACTCTGCTTCCACAATATTAATTATAAACACATCGTTCATTCGAAAATGACATTTTTCGTAAGCGAATGAGTCGCCCGAGCATATTTTCCATCTTCACAAACTAATTAATCTGTATTCGGTGGTACTTACCTTCTATTAAGTGAGCTGTGTGATCTGTGGTGAAATAACTCGCTACCACAACCCTTCTCTGCTGGAAACAGGTTTCCCTAGGGAGTTACTAGTAAATCACTAGGGGTTTCGAACCAAAATCTACCAAGTATGTCCAGTGTCGACAAATCTTTACAACTATAATTGTATGATTATGTTAAAGAAAAAAACATTTTTGATTTTTTCTTGATGTTTTTTTGAATAATCTATCCTCTTACCTAATAGGGCCTGCAGGCTGGCGGAGCACTGCGTCAATCTTTCTTCGGGGTCACTTTGAGGGAAGAACACGCTTGAAGGTATGCCGTTTGCGGCTGGCTCGAACCTGAACCAATAACAAGTAAGAAACATTGACTTATTACAGCGAAAATGGTGCGAAGATGGTTATTGATAGTGCCCGCGGCTTTGTCCGAATAGACTTATATATACTCGTACCTTAATTGCAGCGGGTCTTTATTACTGATCTTAATGAATAATAATCTAAATGTTAACCCGGCAAATAAGGTGCGAAGTTTTATTAAAATCCATTCAGTGGTTTTTGTATGATACGCGCTCAGACAGACAGACGGACAAACAGACAGACAAAAAATCCAAAAATATAGTTTCGGGCTCTTTATCACTCGTACACTGCAAAACTTTTTTCCGAAAAATATTAAATGTACTGACGGAGCTTTGTTACGAGTTTATTATAATATGTATAGATGTAAATTAATTATTTATACTTAAAATTAGTGTAGCGCCATCGAGGCGAAAAGCAAAGAGAAGAAAGAGAGGAGGAGCAGAACCGTCAAAGATTCACTTGTTTAGAAACGAGGCTACAACACTCTGACCCACTTCTTTACATTTACTATGTCTTAATCTACGTTTAAAGTAAAGAAATACAAATACGTCACGGTGCGCTGCTTTAATTTTAATGCAAAAAAAGGCGGCAGACGAGCATACAGTCTACTCGATAGTAAGTGGCTACATGCCAACATCAGTCCAGAATGACAAATGTTGACACGCCCCCGGGCGCGCTGGCTGCCTTTGAAGTATAGGAATGGATTTGGAGAATGGCTAATTTAAGTGTAATTAATTATTTAACATTTTAAATAAAACCTAAGTGTCATCTAATCGTTTCAGTGATGCAAGTCATCACAGTTCTAGATCACTAAGAGGTGAAGCTAGGATACCATATGATTTAGTGCTAGTATAATTATCTTTGTGACAATGTAATCATTATGGGGTAGGATGGGACTGACGTCTACTTAATGAACATAAAAGTCTGTGTTAAAAATAGAGAATAAAAAAAAATGTTGTACCTGAAGCCTACGCTCATAAGCAGTTCTCTCCACCCAGTGATAGTGCCAGCCTTGTTCTCAATACTCTTTTGTGTCGTGTACATGGCGTTCTTTTGTCCACGAACTATCCTTTGTAGAGATTTCTCTACCAGGTGTAGGCAAACTCGTAACGCGTCCCTGCAGAACAAGTTATTATATTAGAATATTAATGTATTAGGTTCTTACCTATGAAATTGCCGTCTTATATGGAAAAATTCAAATATATTTTTTGTATGAAAATTATGTATTTAATTAATCGAAGTACAACTATTATCGAAGTACAAAGTACATTATTATCAATGCACTTTTGCCATTTTAATGGAAGTTAATTGATGTCTCTACTATAGAATTCCTGAGGACGGGAATCGATGAATTCTCTGAAGGCGATTTTCACTGCCTCATCGGAGTTGAATTTCTTCCCCTGTAAAAAATCATCCAAATTCCGAAAAAATGGAAATCGGTAGGGCTCCTGTATCTTTGAGACTGTCTGTTGTTTGTTTGTTTGTCTTTGAAACATTCTTTTGCTGTCTCCTAAGTTCAACCAGTGTCTCGAACGTTTACGATTATCATACAGGATTCACTTCTCATCGTCAGTGTAAAACGATTCATTTTCCCTTTATTTTTGTGCCGATTCAGCAAAGTAAGGCAAGATTCGACGCGTGTTTGCAGCTGACTTTCATTAAGCTCATACGGTACCCACTTTCCGAGCTTCTTCACTTTGCCGATTGAACGCAAACGAATCAATATCGTTTTGTCACTTATGTCGAAGGCTGCTGCTAACTCAGACGTAGTTTGAGATGAATCCGCTTCCACTATTGCCTTCAGTTCGTCATTAACGACTTTAGTCTCCGGTCGTCCACGTGGCTTGTTCTCGAGGTCGAAATTTCCAGAACGAAAACGATCAAACCAAAACGCACCGCGCGTTCATTTGCGGTATATTGCGTGCCGTCGCGTCGGTGCTGCGTTGCTGCCACGACGGAACTCATATTCGAAAATAACGCGATTTTTTTGCTTTTCCATGGTCGCAAACACAACGATATCTAAGTATAAAATAGAGAGTCGGAAAAATAAATGAATAACTGATTTAAAAAAATGTCATTGCTTTAAATTGAAATAAATTTGATTTTGGAATTCCAAGCCAAACGAAAGATAACTAAGTTTAAAGTGGCCACTATGAACAAACGGCAATTTCATAGGTAGGGCCCAAATATGTAGGGTCAACAAAGGCAGAGTACCTTAGAATTCTATGTATTGAAAAGCGCTGATATGAGTCTCTTTTGAAGAATCTTATGTAATAGTTTAGTGGAATATTTCACTTGGCAGTTGATTCCAGAACGTCCAGGTTGTACACAGCAACTACTCGTTTTTCTCTAAAGGCGGATATTTGAAGTAAAATTGACAAGAAGCTTTTACAAACAGACGCCTCCACTTGTCTCGCTTTGTTAATTTTGTTTTTAGTGTCAAACCCTCCTAAGTAATGCTGATAAACACGTTTCAGTGTCGAGGTTCGCGGCGACTCGGCTTTCCGTGTGACCAATAATTGTGAGTCTGAAAAGATCATATATAAGAAGTAAGTTATTTAATCCTACTGAGGTAAATACCTGCATTTATCAGAGGCAGCAAGAAGGTCACAAAGGGCTTGTCCCATAAGAGCCACCTTGTTGCTGAGCCGAACATTGCCGCCCAACAGTACCAGCCCCGCCCAGTGCGATGGATGAGCAAAATGCTTCGTGTGTCGGACTGTTTGCATTGCATCGCCAAGGGCCCTGAAGAATAAAGGAGTTTCATTTGTCGAAAATAGTAAACAGGCACATATCCAGAATATGGTCTTGGAGACGGTTTAGAATCCGGAGGATCCAAAAAGGTCTTAAACGTAATACATAGGAGAACCAAGAAATAAAATAAATCGTTCAACTCGTGTAAGTTTGAAGGGTTATATACTCGTAGGGAGAGATGACGAACCCATTCTGTTTGATCGTAAAGAAACTGATATTTATCTATAAAAGCTGGTGTATTGTGATACATAGCTGTATCATGTACCTATATGTCGATACAGCCAATAACACCTTAAAATAATCCAAACCATTGAATTCTACCCCGTAATACCAGCATATTAAGGTGTTTATAGTTAAGTTGACCTGTCGTTGACAGTATATTTGCACTCAAGGCCGTAGTCATAATTTTATCCAGGGAGTAAAGAATTTTCTTATAATTTTAATAGACATTGTGTAATGTAAAAAAAGTCTGTTAGCTATGTTTCCCCATGCAAGCGCCCCACTTGTTCCACCTTGGCTATGCCCATCCATGTTTGCACTCAAGTTAATTTACAGCTAAGCTGCCATGTTTGCACTCACGCAGGGGGTCGTCTCACTTCCGTCGAGATCTTTATAGAAGCGAATAATACGAATAGTTATAAATTAATGAGCTGCGTACGATTGAGCTGCTAACTCTATCTTCAATGATAAGTATTGATCAGTATTATCTTCTGAACATTAGCTATAGAGTGTAACGAACTTCAGTTGTAAGAAAATTACCCGACGTCTCTGAAAATAAGACTAGAAATAATACTTATAAAAAACAACACATACTTGGCAACCCTGCTTCCTTGCAACAGAGCTGAATACAGAGATCTGTATAGTATTTTAGTGGCAGTATCTTGGGGTGCTGGCCATAAAGTCAACAATATGGCTTGAGCTCCGGCCGCCAGCAAAGCTCGACAGAGCTTGGAAACCCCTTCGCCAGCGGTCGTCACATTTTCTGATTCTTCCGAGGAGCCTTGAAGAACTGCACTCGATGGAGCGCAGGATATTACCACCTAGAATTAAATACACAACAAAATTTTTGGTAAATCCGAGAGATTACAGCAGATTTTTTGTTCAATTTTAGAATAGGCCTTGAGTAATACCTAGTATAACCAACAATAGTATACAGCTAAATAGTCTGAAGCTTTGTTAGTTTAAATCAGTTCTTACCAGTCTAGCAGTAATTTTCAAGTTCATAATTTCTGATGCTGTTAGCATGAATTCCGAAGCGGGCGGCAACTCTTCGTTACTGGGTGGCAATTCCGCATCTGTCGAAATAAAATCTATTAAATGACCATAAAATGTAATAATAAATATAATGTTACCGGCTAGCTAGCTTATCAGACTGCATACTCCCTTTACAACAGGTATACATACTTTCTTCTTCATTCTCTGTTGATGTATCAGCATTGCCGCTTCCAACGCTTGTGCTCAATAGACGCTTGGCTTGAGAGTCCACCTGTGGAACAATATTATCATCAATAGAATTCAAAACAATATGATTTATTTCGGTGATGCTTCACTTACCACTTCACCAGGGCTGAGGACAATAGCAGGCGTTTTCCAGCAAACGTGAGTAGCGAAGTGAACGCACTCTGCTTGAGGCAACTGAGCGAGAACCGCTTCTTTTGATGCCTGTAAATATGAAGATGATTATTAGTTAAACGATGCACATAACGATGATTAAGGATTTGTCTTGATTTCGCCCGATAAAAATGAAAAGAAAATAGGAAAAAAATTTAATAACGTGTAGGTGTCATGCTTTAGCTAAGCTTGCAGCTCGCTGGATCTGATTACAAGGCAACTGCAGAAGTAAGGAAGAACAAATAAATAGTATTGAAGGAAAGGACCAGAAGAATAGATCTAAGGAAAGGTTCAAAGCTGACAAACAAGAGCGTTCACTGTTGGGGTTCGGGTCGTAATCTACCACGTGGGCTCGGTACGGATTGGTGGATACACATATTCCAGATTGTTTTTATTATTTGTAGCATGCGTGTTTTCTCACGATGTTTTCGCCTCACCGTCGAGTTAGTGACAATTCTTAAAAACTCGTACTTAAGTAGAAACTCAGTGATACGGGCCGAGCATTTGAAATCACTATCACACTAATGTGAGTCTAGTACTGGGCTATCACCACACCGAAACAATGTCAATTGATTCTAAAATATCAATCTCTATTAAAATAAAAGAATATCAGTAATTAGGTTATGTATAAAATTAGGATGAATTTCACTTAATTTTACTTTAGAGCGGATGAGGTTTCTGGTGGAATGGTACCTGGTACTCAGTGAGCGGTGTGACCCGCAGCATGTCGGCGACCAGTTCGGCCTCCTTGAGCTGCGCGTGCGCGGCGGCCCAGCGCGAGCCCGCGCGCACGCCGCCTACCACCAGGCACCGCATGCCCGCCTCCGCGTTGCTGCTTGTTGATGCTCCTGCAGAAATCAACTCATTTACAGTGTTATTTAGGATTAATCAGAGTCGCTTGAAACAGAAAGAAATGAGAACGTAGTTTATTAAAGCATTTTGTACACAGTTATACCTATAGTTTATAATAGTTACTGCATCTCATATACCAGAAGTAGTTCAATTGAACTCCAGGGCCTATATACCAGTGAAGATAAAATTCATAGTAGGTTTAAATGTTATTTAATTAACGTAGGTAAGTAACAAGAACGACTCGCCACCTACATACAAACCTTGAGGGTTTAGATGTTAAGGGTTTCTGTGGTGGATTTCTGTGACTACACGTAAGTTAAAATATTGCAACTTTTTGTTTTAGCTATAGAAATAAATGAAAAAAAAAAGAAGTTACCGATAGGTCTCACACTAAGCGAAGCGGGATCGCGAGACCTACGAGGTTTTATTTTATAATAAGACCTCGTATTATAAAACGATTTTTACAAATTAATTGTAAGATACAGCGCTTCCGTTAAATTTATAGATGTATACTAATAAGAGTAGTGTTTCACTAAAAAAATTACAGAAAGGTATCTGAAGGAAATACATGTACCTAATAATGTTCTAAATGAGGTCCACGACACGTCATGCATTATACTTTGTGACCTTGAATTTACTTATGTATGTATTTAATATTCTTATACACATCACATATATATATGTCGCATTAAAATGACAAAATCAGCGATTAATCGTGTTCGACGATTCATTTACACCTTGCGATTTATCGTCGAATACGTCCGCGGACATTGTTAGTGTAGTGTGTCGCAACCTTTCCGAATGTGAAGATCAAATGGGGGTAGTTGATAAAACTGCTTAGAGCTCCCATCCTGGACTACCTGCCTCTTTAGACAACTCGTGATCATGGCTCGTGTAATGTAACTTGTGCTGAAACGTCGAGTAGAAATAAAAGGTAAGCTTTTAATTTTAAGCTTTTAGACCCAATTTACAATATAAAACGTGTACAAAACGTGAAAGTTTAAAAAGTTATAAATCGTGTGTGTGTCTTTGTGTTTGTGTGTGTCTCTAGACCCAAAACACAGGGAATCCTATTGTGGGCAATTGAGTGTGGCGTTATTATTTATTTCTTTTCTTGATACGCAACTAGTTGTGGTAAAATATTTCGTCTTCTTTATTTGCAACCAGTTGCCAACGAAGATATTTGATGTAATTTACGGTTTCCGTATATCACTAATTAGTCACCGTGTTCGTGTGTCGGTCGTGCCCTCGGTCGCGTGTGTTTGAGTGGGCGCAGCGCGGGCGCGGCGAGCAGGGCGTATCGCTCGCACAGCGGCTCCGCTTCCGCGGCGCTCCGGAGCGCTCCCCACGGACAAGTGTACAGAGCGCCCTCCACCACGAGGACTAGTTCGCGGCGACCGCCACAGCCGCGGCGACCGTGCGAAGCTGGAATTAAAACAATCAATATAATATACAACATGTTATTACTGCACTGATAAATATAACGCAAAACCTGACCCACAACAACGAATTTAAAGTTTGTAATACAGTTCTAGCGAAAAATAAAGTTATTTTAGGAAATAAATCAAAAGTTAGAAACATAATATAGTAAAGTTTTTTTGTTCTATCTAAAACGGTCATAGCACTCGTTTTTCAGTACGGGCGCCCGTAGAAATAAATACAACTGCGAATAGAATAAAACATGAACAAGAACTTATGAAAAAAACCTATTGTAAAAACTGGTAGAATCAATTTTACTCTGGATACTGAAAAACCTCATTTCAATTTTTGTGTTATTTCAGAGACATGTTTGTGGTTGAAACAGAAATCCTATCGAAAGCTTTGTAGATGACAAAGCAATATGAATTGAACACATTACACACGTCAACTACAGTTCATTGACTGATAACATCAAATTGTATAATTGGTTCCTTTAAACTTATAAAAGTAGATCATATCAGGATAACCATATTTATTACAATAGAATTAAATAAATTCTTATTTTACTCGGTTCTACTGCGTAGAATTTTAATATGAATTATAAAAAATCACATTTATTGAAATTTTACAAAGTTGTACGAACCGTGGTTATTATTGCAGGACGCTGGCAGCAAATCTTCAAATGGAGCAATTAGCATTTGGTATAATGAATTCAAGCAAGGAGGGCCTTGCCATGAAGGCAGCTTTCTTCGCGGTCCGTGGGCACTCGATCTACAATGAAATTTATGAGAATTATTGATGGAACATAATTGATGAAAATTATGTATCTAAACAAGATTTAGCATGAGACCTTACGATGTGAAGGGGTATGGAGGACATATTGGATATTTTTTATGGAACAGGTGTCAAAGAGGCACCTAATGATAAGTGATGACTTATTGCCGCCTATGACATTCACCTTTGACATAAGCAACCTCAAAAGATAGAGAATATTCTGCGGACTTTTGACATTTTCAAATGGAATATTAGAATTGACGTCGGCGGTTCTTTGATTAGAAAATAAAGTAGTCACAATTTAAGAGTTTTTCCAAATTATGTCTTACATACCTAGTAGAGCCTTGTAAGCTAGCTACTGAACCAGCGACGGAACCTCCTACAGATCCAACGCTGAATAGAGAACTTAGGGAATAGTTGGATGAATTCAACAAATGATTTCGAGTAACCTGAAACAATAGGAATTAATCATGAAGTTAACACATATATTTTTTTTGAGTTAACAACATTTTTACAGACTGTACAAGGCATTTGACTAATTAAAACTGGTCAGTTTTCCTTTATAAAACTACAAAACAGGTAAAGTACAGAAAAGTACAGAAATTGGGATTTTATGAGTTAACAACATCTTTATAGACTGTACTAAGGCCTTTAAGTAAATGTTGTCAGTTTTTTTTTATAAATCTTCAAGTAGGCGTTTCAACTCGTAAAATATAAAAATGGTTTCATATTCTGGAATTAATCAGGATTTCTTCAACTGTCTCAACTCGGACCTTTATTTTATATTACATTGAATTTTTTATAATTGAAAAATTATAAATATAAAGTAGAGGGCCCAGCTAACACCCTTGAGGAACTCCGTTGAAACCAAAATTGCTGTTGCTTTTATGATGTCATAGAATCAAATTAAACCAGAAATCTGACATGTACAATTCCAATGTAAAACAAAATTTCAATAAAACAATTAGCTACAATTTGTGTAGTTTTCTGACTAATTACCATCCTTGCCAATCCAGTAGCAGGCAGTTCGTCAGGATCCCACGTGTCGTCGGTGTCGTTTCGTCGTTCAGCCGCCGTCTTCACCCAGCCTGACCACTCGCCGATGCAACGCTCCAGTTTACCAAGACCACCTGCAGTAGAGTATTTTTTATAAATTTATTTGACACGTTTTAATAATTTTATAATTAAATCACTGAAAATACTAGATATCAATTCGTCAATCAAGATAATATTTTTAAAAGTAATGAGTTTCAGTTCTTAGAAGTCACAAGTCAGAAAAGGACGACGCTTTTCTTAATTTTATTTGATTCCTTTTATACAATTTTAGAAATAAATTACCGAAAATTCTAGAAGTCAATCTGTGAAAGAAAACTTAAGACACCTTTAAAGAATAATGAGTTTCAGTGCTTAGAAGTCACAAGTTAGAAAAGGATCGCGTTACTGTGTTAATGACGCCATTGGCGCAGTAGTGCTAATGCCGCCACGCGTGAATAATAGAAACAGTGAGCTATTCACACTTCACACTTCAAATATTTCATTTTCATATCTATCATATTTTCTAAAGTATTTGAAACATTCGATTTGTAGAAGTTATAGAATAGAATAAAGAATAAGTCATTGTAGAATAATTTTAAGTCATCGTCATTCTAGTTACAGAATAAGTGATAAAACATAATAATATAAAGTAAGTATAGTAAACTATCTTATTATTTGGAAAGCAGATTCGTGAATTTATGAAGTAATGCAGATAACAGACGAGCCATATAGATAGGCTAGTACCCACTAGTATTACAGGTATACCTGTTATGAATAAGGTCCCGGCTACTATAGGTATTAAACTGTCGGTTACGTTAATTGGTCATCTTATATTAAAATAACTAGTTTCTTAGGTTTTCGCGATTACTATACATAGCAATTAAACAACTTTGAACGGTTTAAATCGCGTATATTTGACATTATTCATATCCCGACGTTTCGAACACTTTGCAGTGGACGTGGTCACGGGGTGACTAATTGATTTTATTTGTCACTTGAGTTATTAAGAAATTATTTGTACTACCGTCTGAACTAGTTCAAAAAAAATCAGAAAAAAAGTTGTTTAATTGCTAAAAATAAATAGTTGTTTTAATATAAGTTAAAAAATTGTCAGTATGACTCATTAAATCTCACCAGCATTAGGATGAAGGTCATCGGGGCTGATATCAGGCAGACTATTGTCACTTTCTTCAGCTTCTTCCATTAGCGATACTTGATGGAATCGTAGTATACCTGTACCAAAAAATAGTAATGAAAAACTTGATAAGAATTTAAAACTTTTGACAACAGATCTTGACACTCTCGATAACAATCTCTTTCTTATTTCTTGAACAGTCAAGCGCGGCTTGGACCTTTATACAAAAAAGGGACACTAATCTATGTGAAAAGAATGTATGACTGTGGGTAATGTAATGTAGCAGTACAAAATGTAACGAGTGTAAAAAAATAAACGAGGACACTACAAACATACTCCAACATGTGGTTTGTGGGTTGGTTGTTGGTGTGGTATAGTTTGTAAAGTTGTGCTATAAAGAAATAAATAAAAAAAAATACAAAACAACAATTGAAGGTCGAAAGTCAAACATGTTAAGTTAGTGTACTAACGTCATACAAACATCATACTCATAATAACCTTTGTGAGGCTGGAGTAGCCAAGCGTACAATCTTCCGGCAGCTAAACTGTAGTATAGAATGGGTGCTTTTTGTTTGTTCACGACTTCCAACACTTGCTCCACGGTTGAAGGGCTCCATGGCTCCGGGCGTTCTTTGTTGCTGTCCTCTGATGGGTTTCTGTTGACATACAAATTATGTATCAGTTTTCGTGAAATTATTCTTCATTGAGATTTAGTCGATTTGGTCGAGTTACTTTAAACAAATGGTTATTAAATAAAAAAATTATAAGAAATGGCGAAGATTTTCTTTTATAGTTATTGCCATTTCAAAAATGAGTACGAATATCTTTAAGTCTAAAAGTCTAATGTTTTTAAACTAATATTTAAAGCAATCAATAGATAACCAGAACGCATAAGAATTCACACTAGTTCACACTATACGTACACTATAGTAATTATAAATCTGAAAGTGTGTTTGTCTTCACAGTAAACTACTGAACTGATTTCAAAGAAATTTGGCAGAGAGATAGCTCGTAATCCGGGGAAAGAAACGATAATTACATCTTTTAAAACAATTATATAAATGTTATGTCATTAACGAAGCCTATTTCATTTTCGTGTGAAATGGTTTTGAAAATATTCATTTTCGATTAAAAAAACATCTTTGTCTTGAATATAACTATAACAATATTTTTTTTGTGTGTGGGACTAGTGGGAAGAAAAGTCCCATTAGTTCTATTATTCTATAGTAGAACAAAACGTAGAACTAGTGGGAAGAAAAAGTTCCATTAGATCTACGGTAGAACTGATCAGTAGAACTAACGGGAACAAACGCCGCGACACCCAGTAAGATATCAAGTTTTGAGGGGACCTATTCATACTATTCATAAGAATACCTTTGTGCAGCATGCAGTTCTAAGTTAGTCTGATTCAGTGCATGCGGCTTGTCGGAGATAGTGTCGAGCGCTCGGCAGCGTCCGCGCTCGGCCACCACTAGCGCTTCCGAATGACGGCCAAGTTCTGTTGAAATAAGACCATGTTTTGAAAATTTGTGTAGGGCCTAATAATATCGATCCCAATAATATAATGAAGAGCCTCAAATCACATGACATGAATAACTCGTTGCTGCTATGTCTATCTCTGGCATCGATGT
This sequence comes from Sesia apiformis, assembly GCA_914767545.1. Classification (NCBI taxonomy): domain Eukaryota; kingdom Metazoa; phylum Arthropoda; class Insecta; order Lepidoptera; family Sesiidae; genus Sesia; species Sesia apiformis. The sequence goes on from OU611968.1 coordinate 9,056,322, forward strand.
TGTATTCGCATATCGATGATCTATATGCACTTCTTTTAGTTTTGCTTACATCAAGCCGGTTGGCGTGTGGCGTTTAGAGGTGGTGTTGTTCCTCAGGGTTTGTGGTAGCGATTTTGCTATCCCTTAGTCGCCTGTTACAGCATCCATGGGAGGAGATGGGTCGGCCGACATCACACGACAAGGAAAGCAAATATAGGTACCTACACGATAAAAAATGACTTGGTCTCTTACCAACAAGAACTCTTTGTAAAGCATGTTGTGTGGAAGTGTATAAAGCAGCTGTTTTCTTGTCTCTATGTTTATCGATTCCAGACTCCAAAACTGAGAGGGCGACTTGAAGTTGTTCCTTCGCCTCTTCCAATTCTCCTGAAGCCCAAAGGGCGAAGCCAAGGCGGTGGCGGACTCGAGCCTGGGAAGAAAAAGAAAGTACCTATATACAGTAAAATCTAGAAATTACTTATCACGTTCATCAGAGAACTATGTTTTGTACAATATGAAAGAAAGAAAAAAAACACATCAACAAACAAGAAAGTTGTACATTAGCTATATATATAGTGGGTATTCAACCTGCGGTGATATTTTGTGACCATTTCATTGTACCAGTACCAGTTCTACCAGTACGTCTCTCTTTTAATGTAATGAAGCTAAACAACTTTTATAAAGATTTGAAAGACGGAAGACTCACAACATCTTCAATTTCGCTGTTCTAAAATATTACTGACCTCTTCATCAGCATCAGCAAGTCCTTCAGTAGCTGACAACGCTTGTCTGAGATATGAAACCGCACTGCCACAAGCGCCCATAGCGAGGTGTGCTCGCCCCAAATCTGCAAGAGCTTGAGCGCGGCCGCGTGTGTCACCTGACGAAAGGTTGAAAAAAGTTTTAGAAAAATTCAGTAGAAAAAATGGATCCTTCGTGTATCAATATGTCACATATTAATGGAATTTCTTTATCACATTTGCACTTAAATGCGAAAGTTTTGACGTACTCAATCACGTCAAAACGGATGAACCAACTCCGTTGTAACTTGGCAAATAGGTAAATTGTAATCCTGATTAATACATAAGCTACGAAACTGCACATTTGCGTGCAAAAGCTAATAAGAAATAATAGAATTAATTAGAATAATACATTGCAGGTCTCTCCGGAGGTGTGATTGTGGAGGAATTAACATTAATACTCAATGATTAAAATGTATTAGCAAGTTCATTGCTGATTTCTAGCTTAAACCAAATTTCAAATCTAGATGATGCTCTCTTAAAGAACATCTGATATTTTGTTTTTATTAATTACCATAACTTTTCTTTGCGTCTTTCGCATATTTTCATTCTCAGTTTTTTTATTCAGCCTATTGCATGTTATAAGCCTCTTTACGTCATTTTCCCGTATCTTGTGCAGTAGCATCCAGATATTGTTTGCTACTCTGTTTATATCATCGACCCACATGACTGCTGGGCGGGCTGCACTCCTTTATCCACCCCCGAGCCACTACCCAACCACATTTGGCTACATCCTTTAAACAAGTAGCTTACCTACATGTTTAAAGGATAGTTACGTACCGGCGGCAGTGGCGTGTCGTAGCCTCCCCTCGTGCCAGCGAGCCGCCTCCGCGTGAGCTCCCAAAGATGCGTGAGCCGAGCCTAACCCGCCACAAGCTCGTGCCTACATATAAAGAAAGAGAATGTGGGATTAATGATAAACATATGCTTAATAAGATGTATTAAAGTTCAATAGGCTAGATTGTTGGTTTTTTATAAGGTTGAATCTAGAACGTTCAACTTTTCAGGGATCTGGGTAGATCTTTGGAGAAGGCTTCGGGTCCTAATTTCACGGAGACACTAAACGGAGTTATCTTCCAAATAATTTCAAATTTCAGTGTTTTGCCTTCGCAGAAATATGTCTAAATCCGACGCCTGCGTGTTAACGTGTCTGTTAACTCTGTGATGTAGCGAATGACACAAATAACAGTAGTCATTACTATTATTTAAGATATCTAATAGTGAAGAAGACCGTAAAGATATCGTAGGTGCTCAACTGTCTGGTGTGATGCGTGGTCTATACTAGGTGGCCTGTGGTTGCTGAATGGCAAACTACTGATTCTATTATCTGGTTTAAATTAAATTATTAAAAATAATTATTATTTACAAAGAAAAAATCATAGTGGCAGACAGGCAGATGGCCCACCTGGTGTTAAGTAGTTACCGTCGGCTGTGGACGCCTGCAATACCAGGAGGATTACAGATGCGCTGCCTATCCTGCAAATGTCTATTCACAGCTCTCTTGAAGAACCGCATGTCGTAACGCAGCGGAAAGACTTCAGGAGCTTGGTCGTTCCACAATCCTTGGGTTTGCGGTATAAAGTATCGAATGTACTGTGTTTCGATGACGGAAGGGTGGAGGGAGCGGTGATAAAAACACTACACTGTCATACCTGCAGATGTGTGAGCCCCAGTCGATGGGCGAGCTCGAGCTCGGCGCGGTGGTGGCGCACGGCGGTTGCGTGATCTCCGAGCGCGTGCCATGCCACGCCCAGCGAGTGGCACGCTTCCGATTCCATTATCTGATTGTTTAGCTCCCTGTAAAATGCATAAGAAGTTGATTATATTTATTGAAAGAAGGTGGCAGATGAGCGGAGAGTTCAACTGGTGGAAAGTTGATACTGTCGCCTATAAACATCCGCGATACATTCCAACATGAATCCGGAATGATTAACGTAGTCACGCCTCCGGATGCGCTCTTTACCTTTAGATACTAAGGCTTTAGTAGGTAAGCTGCAAGGATTTAGACTTGAGACTTATGGCCTCTGGTCTAAAATATTATATATATGGATATATATTACAATATATGGATACTGAATAAATGATAAGAAATTGGGATGAGAAAGACTTTGGGAAATGGCATCTGATTAAAAAATAATTGGAGCGCATCTGCAAATATCGCATCTGGTTACGTGGCAAAATAATAACGCTGGAAGGTTTCCTTTTATGACAGAAAAATGATTTTTCGGAAACATTCTAGAATATTAAAACAAATTGTTACTTATGTAGACCCACAAGATTCGTTTCAGAACTTTTTAAAAACACAATTAAGGTCGTTAGATAAGTTTACCTATTTTTTTTTTTATTATTTATGTGTAATAAAGCGATGATCCAAGGTGTGAAAAGTCAAATGATAATATGTCAGATTATTAGAAAAGTTAGAGACATACTTGGCAATATTTTTCTGATGCTCCAAGCAAGATACGGCCTGTTCCAAGTTATTGAGGGCAATATGTAAAGCCCCAAGCTCTCCATAAGCCTGTGCTTTGGCTTCTGGAACGCCAAGCTCATGAGAGACGACGAGACGCTTCTCTAAACAGACGAGGGCTTGTTGAAGATTGCCTACAGACCTGTAAGAACAAATTTAAACATTAAGGTAATGTGATAAACATAATTAGAACATTCGAATTATATATGTATTTTATTTTGCTGTGTGGTGTCGGTCGGCTTAAGAATAACAAACACCATTCAATCTCTTCCCGTAGGTATCGTAAAGGGCGAGAAATGTATTCCAAATTAATGTAATTATGTATGTATGTATGTAATTCCAAATCATTAATCAGGGCCCCCTGAACCGCTCAGATATCAATTTTCATCCGCATCGGATGAATTTGAAAAATGGCCGCCATCTTGACAAAACTAAGGGCCTCTACCACAAGTTTTGAGTAACTGCACCACCTCTAAAAGAGTGGACTCACCAAGCCGTTTGACCAACATGCCGTTTAGAGACCATAGAACCCTCATGGATAAGACAATGTGCACGAGGAGGACCATGTCCAGCAGTGGATACTAGAAGTGCTGGTTACGGTTGATTTTCGAAATTTTGGATGCTTTTTTAAGAGAGGTGCTTACGAACATGAAGTAATAAGACTGTGTATAATTTTATTTATTTAAAATATAACTGAAAAGAAATGAATGAGTTCTTAGATTATTTTTTTATCCGCAGTGACGATTTGAAGACACCTAATTGAATAGTTAATTAACATTATAATTTTGTGAAGTTGATAATATTGTACCTTGTATTTACATAAAATCTGTAAAATGAAATTATTAGCCATAAAGAGATATTGAATATAGGTATAGCTCAATTAAATACAGATACTGGTCAACTTACTTATGACTTAATCCAAGTCCTCGATAAGCTCTCTCCTGTTCTCTTGTATTATCTAGTTTTAAAGCAGCAGTGAGATGTTGTTCATGATACTTTGCCGCTTCATCGGGGTCGCCTAAAGCGTCGTAGCAATCGCCGAGAGAACCCAGGGCTCGAGCCTTGTCTAACTGGCAGGTGGGGGTGTTGACACGTTCTAGAATTGCTAGTTGCTGTAAAATAAAAAGCACTTTGAATACTTAAGCAGCTATATAAACAGATTGACAATTAGTGAGATTAATAGAAGTCATCATCATCATCATCATCATCTCAGCCCTTGGACGTCCACTGCTGGACATAGGCCTACCCCATTGCCATCGGTTCTTCGAGCTATGTGCCCTGCCCACTGCCACTTCAGCTTGCTAACCCGAGAGGCTATGTCGGTGACTTTAGTTAGTCTACGGATCTCCTCATTCCTGATTCGATCACGTAGGGAAACCCCGAGCATAGCCCTCTCCATAGCTCGCTGTGCGACAGTGAGCTTATTTATGAGGCCCATAGTCAGAGACCACGTCTCGGTGCTGTAGATCATCACTGGCAACACACACTGGTCGAAGACCATCGTCTTCAAGCACTGAGGTATTTTGGACGAGAAGACGCTGCGTAGCTTCCCGAACGCTGCCCAGCCGAGTTGGATTCGTCGATTGACCTCTTTCTCGAAGTTGGACCTACTTAGTTGGACCGTTTGGCCTAGGTAGACGTACTCGTCAGCAACTTCGAGAATCGAGCTCCCAACTGAAACTGGGGTGGGCACGACATGGACATTCGACATGATTTTCGTCTTGTCCATGTTCATTTTAAGGCCCACCTGTTGGGAAACTCGATTGAGGTCTCCGAGCATTGTGCTAAGATCCTCCAGCGATTCTGCCATGACCACGATATCGTCGGCAAATCGAAGGTGAGTGATGCATTCGCCATCTACGTTGATGCCGAGTCCTTTCCATTCCAGGAGCTTGAAAGCGTCTTCCATCGCATTGGTGAAGAGCTTCGGAGAGATGACATCTCCTTGTCTCACACCCCTCTGCAATGGAATCGGCTCCGTGCTCCCTTCCTGTACTCGGACTGACATGGTGGCGTTGTTATACAAACACTTCAACACTTCGATATACCGATAGTCAATATGGCACCGCTGGAGGGACTGTAGCACTGCCCAAGTCTCGATCGAATCAAAGGCTTTCTCATAGTCCACAAACGCTAAGCATAATGGCAAGTTATACTCCTCGGTCTTCTGTATAACTTGCCGCAGCGTATGGATGTGGTCTATGGTACTATAGCCTTTTCGGAAACCGCCTTATTCGGAAGGCTGGAAGTCATCAAACCTGCGCTCGAGACGATTCGTGATAACCCTCGAAAACAGCTTATAAACATGGCTCAGAAGCGAGATGGGTCTATAGTTCTTCAACAAGGTCTTGTCGCCTTTCTTGAAGAAGAGCACCACCACGCTTCTGTTCCATGCCTCCGGCGTAATACCTTCGAGCAAGACGGAATTAAAGAGCTTCTGAAGGACTTTCAGTACCGGTGTTCCACCCGCTTTCAGAAGCTCTGAAGTGATTCCGTCCTCACCCGGCGCCTTGTTGTTTGTAAGCTGTTTGAGGGCCATCCTAATCTCGTACAGGCTGATGTCCGGGATGTCTTCGGTATAGTATCGGGTCAACTTGGCTCTTGGGTCTTTGGCCAAGTTGCCATCAGGTTTAGCGACCGAGGTATACGACTGTCCATAGAACTTCTCGATCTCCCTCAGTACCTCTTGTTTGTCGGAAGTGACACTGCCATCCTCCCTCTTCAGCTTCGTCAACTGGCTCTGCCCAATAGATAAGTCTCTTGCGAACACTTTGGAGCCTTTATTCCGCTCTATCGTCTCCTTAATACGATTAGTATTAAAGAGACGGATGTCGTGTCGCAAGGACTGGTGAATCCGTCTATTGAGCTGCCGATATGCTTCCGCGTCATCAGGAGTCTGCAGCATCATCGAACGTCGTTCCGCCAAGAGGTCGAGGGTGTGGTCGGTGAGTTTTTGGGGTCCATCTCTTCGACGATGTCTGAAGAATTTAGACCCCACCGTATGGACAGTTTCTACCAGCCTATTGTTGATATCGTCCACTGCAACGCAATCCTCTAGGCAATCGAAGCGATTTGACAATTCAAGCTGAAAGCTTTCGGGATCTTGTATGTGGGCAGCAGTAGGTCGGAGCGTAGACTTCATCAGGCGCGACCTTTCCAACTTGACGTTTATATTCAATGTGCCTCTAACCATTCGGTGATCACTACCGGTTTTCACCCTGTGGATCACGGAGACATCATTGAATATTTGTCTCTTTGTGGCCATAATGAAGTCTATCTCATTTTTAACGGAACCGTCGGGGCTCATCCAGGTCCACTTCCTATGAGGCGGCTTCTTGAAGAAAGAGTTCATCATAAAGAGTCCCTCTTTCTCAAGAAAGTCGGCCAGCTTCTGGCCCCTCTGGTTCCGGTGCCCACATCCAAGTTGCCCCACTCTCAACTCATCGTCGCCTCTTTTGCCCAGTTTCGTGTTCAAATCCCCCATAACAATATTGTAGTGTGTTTTCGAAGCATGTATGGCTCTACTAATGTCCTCATACATTGCTTCCACTTCGTTATCCGGGTGTGCCGAGGTCGGTGCGTAGACTTGTATGACCTTGAACGAATATCTCTTGGATATTCTGAGTATAAGGTACGCGACCCTGCTCGACACACTCGTGATGGCTACAACATTATTTACGAGGGACTTGTGGACGATAAACCCGACACCACCTTGGGACTGCTGTCCCGGTAATAGAACAAGTTGCCGGATTTCAGGGTTATCGTGTCCTCCCCCTCTCTTCGGATTTCTGATAACCCCAATATATCCCAGTGCAACTTGCCTATCTCCTCTTCCAGCTCAGCGATCTTCTCGTCTGTCCTCAAAGTGCGCGTGTTGTAAGTCACCAGTGACAACCTACGTCGGTAATCCCTTTTAAAAGCCCTGGTCGTTCGACGGTGGAGTCCCGCCCGGAGATTCTTAGCACCCCTGGCTCCAGCGCTCGACCAGCGCCCGTCGTCCAGGCCGGTGTTGCGACTGGAGCCGTCGGGAACTTGGGGCCGTTTTACTTTTTCTGCCATAGGGGGGGGGGGGGGGGGGTGGACTGTAACCCGCCACGCTGGTCCAGTGCGTGGTGGCGGGTCGCCAGAGCCTCGTTCGTTGATCGGCAGGGTGCACCACGAGCCGGTGAGGTTGGCTTGGGTCCCAGAGATGTAGGTTGGGACCCCTTACACTTATAGAAGTCATACCTGTTCCAAATATCCTATAGCGTCCTCATAGTGTCCCATATTAAGTTTAGCAATACCCAAATTGCCGTATGCTTGAGCTTCCAATGCACAGTCTTGTAGCTCTTGAGCCCTTTCTAGTTGCTCCTAAAAATAATATTCAAAAATGTTTTAGTATCCATATGTAGAAGTGTTTCTGAATGTTTATAAAAGCAATTCAATAATGAGAGTATGGAAGAAGCTGATAACTACTACACTTCGATAATGAATATACCCGATAGCATCTAGCAGCATGAGAATAATGCCCTAATGCCATGTGGACAGCACCGAGGTGTGAATGGGCTCTCGCTTCACCAGATGCATCGCCTGCCTCTTGACGAAGGGTCAATTCCTAAAAGAAAACGTTCGTAGGTGAAAACAAGTAGTAAAAGAAAAATATATTTTTTATTTGGACCACATGTTCATTATGGTGTTTACATTAAAAATATACATTTAAATAAAACAGTATTGACAAAACAGTTTTGTTATGATTTGTCAAGAAAATAAGATCAACCAAATACGAACTTCGACGTTCGTACATTTTAAATAAATGCTCACTATTGCAATGGACGACTAAACACTAGGCATAGCCCGTATCGTGACGACCATTTAGATATGAAAGAGAAGATGTTCAAACAATAGGAAACCAAAAGAGTACCTACCTGTGTGTGATGTCCTAAAGCCGCATCAAGTCGTCTTTGAAGTCTTCTTGCAAGCCCTAGAGCACCACATGCGGCTGCTTCTAATGATCTATCACGGGCCTAAAATAAATGGAAAAGAAAATTATACCTAGTAAGGTTGCGTACTCGTAGATTTAGATACGATTGATAAATATTTACTCAACCCTACTAACAAATTAGATAACAAGGATATGATTCTAAACCAATATCAGTACATATATTTTTATATCAGTACCTGTCTAGCGAATCCAAGTTGCCTCTGATACATTTTAACAGCCTCTTCCACGTCTCCCATTTTGATCAACACATCTCCAATATTGCCCAATGCCCTAAATTTTCCTTGCAAATGCTGAGTCATGTGAGCAATAGCCAAGAAGTACTTCTGGCATTCGAGTGCTGTTTCTAAGTTGCCTAATGCAAGGTGGGCGAGGCCAAGGTTGCAGTAGGCTCGGCCCATATTCATCTTGTCTTGTAAGTCTTTGGCTAGTGAAAGGTCTTGGTCGTAATATCTGAAAATTTTGAATAATAATCACTACTGTGACATACAAGTTGGTATTGAAAAAAAAATAAAATAAATATAATATAACAAAATTTCACGATATTTTAATCCATTTCAGAAGAGTCACAGTAGTTTTGCTATTTCTATGGAATTTATTTTAATATGAAATAGAATACAAAATCTTACCTGACAGCCTCTCGATAATTTCCTAAACAATAATGTGCATAGCCCAAAAAGTGGCAAGCTTTTGCTTCTGCAGTGACGTCACCTAATTCTTGAGAGAGCATAAGGTGTTGTTCATAGTAAGGAACTGCTTGTGCGAATTCACCACGTGATGAAAGACAATTGCCCAGATTTAATAGGGCGCATGCTTCACCTGCTGTGTCTTTTAGTTCTCTAGCTATTCCTGTAATAATCATAGAAATATTGACATAGTTTTGTAAATTTTCTTTGTAATCATCTACATTATTATTATCTTTTTTGTTTTGATCCTTTTCATAAATAACATTAATTTTAACGACAGGCTAAAGATTCTAATGAACTTTAATTCTTTAGCTCACCTTTTACTCTTCTAATGAACAGATTTTTACTCGCGTGGTGTTGTAATTAAAATAGAATTTAAATAAAAAAATCAGAGGCAAATATCACACATCCAGAGAGCAGCCACTATTATTTTAAAAAAATCTAATTTTAGACATCCAATAAGTAGCCACTAAATACCATTATTATTATTTTAATTCTTCCCTACCTAAATGAGCTCTGTAATGAAACAAAGCCATATCATGAGCTCCTAATGCTTGATAAGCAACAGCCAAATTTCCGTGCGTTGAAGCTTCAGAACTCCTATCATGGACCTCCTTAGATATCGTCAGTTCTTGTTTATGATATTTGATAGCTTGCTCATAAAAACCGGCCGCGGAGTAGGCATTGCCGATGTTGCCGTACGCTCGCCCCATTCCTGCTTTATCCTGCAAGTAATTTTTAAAATGATGTTCTTAAACAATTAAGAAAACTCTTCAGAGTTAATGGGGAATCAAAGTTTTGGTATCATTTATAAACGTATATAATATATGCCAGACTTGCCTGTAGTTGTCTGGCAATAGATAAATGAGCTTGATGTAACTTTAGAGCAGCGTCGTGTTCTCCTAGTAATTGATAGACGATGCCCAAATTAGAACATGCCCGTCCTTCCCCCACCTGGAAACATACAAGTACCTAACTGTTAAAAATCTACTTGAACTGAAAGACAAGGTAAAAGAAGAAATATGCTTTAAATTATTACCTTATCTCTTGCAGCCAAAGCAACATCCAATTGCCTTTCATGCCACTTTTTTGCTTGGGTGTAGTCCCCGGCGCATCTAAAAAGCGGTCACCTTTAGTATTCGTTACTTTAGAACATATGTAGGTACGTAATATACACACATGTTTAGTAACTTATAGTATCGTTTGTACTGCAATATTTTACCTGGCAGCATGACCCAATCCTGCATAAGCTCTTGCTTCAATAGCTCTATCACCCAGATTCTGAGCTATTCTTAAGACGTTCTCGTGGTAAGCGATTGCTTGAGAAAAATTTCGCCTGTAGTGATATGAAGATCCTAGGTTGGAGTAGGCTCGAGCTTCTTCAACCTGAATAAATTTTATTTGCAAAACATATTTATAGGCATTTGTTTGTGTTAATTGTAGTAAAATAAATTGGATTTAAATATATTTTTGGGATGGAAACCACGTTTTTGACTTTAAACTTTACCAATTATTGAACTCAAAAAGTATGTGCCTACCTGATCCCCAAGTCTTCTCGCAAGCCTTAAATGCTGTGTGTGGCAATCTACAGCAGAATCAAATTCTCCCATAGCTAGATACACTGCTCCCACGTTGCCTATCTCTCTGGCTTCTTGCAGTCTATCTCCCATTTGCTTAACGAGCTGGACACATTGTTTGTGACTGGCTAGGGCGTTAGGATAGTCCCCTATAGCAGTGTACACGTGACCGAGGGAAGTGAGCGCTGCAGCCGCGGCTTGTGTATCCTATAACAAGAAAAGGTATTTAATGTTTGTAATACTCCTAAAATCATATTTTAATTTGACATTACTTTGTGCCTGAGAAACGAATGAGATCTGGGTCTTCAAAGTTTTCATGAGTTGACTAGATCTCACGTTGAGAACATGCATAAAGGATTCATTTTATTATATTAGGTTATGGTGTGTACCATATATAATGAAAGTGTATGATGTGTACCATACATTTTCATTATATACAAAAATGATAAACATTATATATACACACATATGGTAGCCTCTTTCAGGAGAACACGGCATTCATATTGTAACATGATAAGTGATTGAAATACAACCCGATAAGACTATAGACTTGGCTAACATCTGCAAGGATGTTGTTTATGACTAGTCTGAGTGGCGGCGGACGGCCCACCGGTGAAATTTTAAATAAAAGAAAACCATAAAAGGTCAAAGGTCAATTGCCCGAGTGGCTAGTGCAGTGCGGTGATTTGTATGAGAAACTGTCTGCAGCATTAGATAGATACTTGACATGCAGATAATATGCTTTAGTTGAGTAAGTATGGTCATCGTATTTCATAAGGTTATGACATCTGAAGCTCTTTGAAAACTACCACCCACAGCAAAACATTAGGTTACTTACCCACTACTTTGTTTTACTATGTTGTGGTGATACCTGGATTAACTGTTATTTGGAAAGTTTGTTTACGCAACATACTTTCGAATTATTAAACGCGTTGAAGTATAAACATTATTAACTACAAACATTTAAAAGTTTATGATTATTCCATTTTGTAGTCTATAAACACGGAGTCGATACATAGCAGATCGTTACAGGTAGGAATGGAAAGTTGTATGCAGAATTTAACAAAGGATCGTTAAATTCTATAGTCAAAATCGCCCTTCAGTTTAATAGTTTTGTTACGTTGTAAGTTTATGTAGTTTTTCCAATACAATATATGTATGCTCACAGTTTCTCTGATAAGATTGAAACAACATTCATAGAAATTGTCAGTAGACCCATGGCGCGGTAGCGCGTGATTTTGACTCTTGTGGCGTGCGTTATAGGTAGGTATTTAATTCTCACAATCTGTTTATGAATATATATTTTTCTGACTTTCAAATTACGTGAAGAATAAATTCAATATGTACCTAATGAAAGTAGAAAATTATATTTTACTAGACAGTAAACCAATGTCCTGATTAAACACAAACAGCCACAGCTTCATTAATAAGTTACTCAAAGGCATCGAAAAGTGTAGGTATGCCCCAACACACAAGTGTAAAATCTGCGAGGAATACTTTATTGGTTAGTATTTTATATTTTCGTAATAAACCTCACGCTAAGTTGAATAGTTTGTCAGACAGTATAACTGCAGAGTTGTGTATCGTAAGAAAGGCATTGATTACTTAAGCAATATGAATGATATGAACCCAAAATTTGCGCTCAGTTACGCGGCAATATTGTCAGTAGTTTGACGTTATCTTTAAGTTTTATAATTTCCTGTCACATGGCGTGAGATGGGCTGTGAACTTCATTAAGGTTATACAATTTCACACATATTCTATAATGGGTGCATGATAATGCCAGGTGGCAGGGCTTCAGACATAGTCCGACTGGTTGGACTGCAGCACACATCAGTCAAACTAGAAGATTCTATTGAACTACAGTCTTGAAGAAAACAACACAACTGCAGTATCTGTGCGTTCTGGCGTAGCGAGGGAGTCCAGGAACTGCGTTTAGTTCATTCGTCTGCTAGTGTGAATAGAACCTCTTCTATAGAAAACTTTTTACGGTCCGCAGACGATCTGAGATTACGAACTTTAAACGATTCATAGTCGGTGGTAAGCCACTTAAACCACTGTCAGATATTTCTAAAAATCATTCACGTATGCTTTCAATGCGGTCGTAGGTAGTGTAAATTCTCAGCACTCAACTGTCGCTGCGTCTTGATCATCTTTTCAATATCACTTCTGTAAAGGGTAAGCTGACAATAATTTTTTATAGGCCATTCGGCTAATGTTCATCTTGCGATATCGTAAATTCACAAAGGACTGTTATTCGTTAGTATCCGTCCCAGAATCCAGATTTTATTAGTTACGTGGATAAGTATATCAAGTTCAAATGGCTCGATTTTTGTTATTCTATTTATTATTGTTGTTTTTAGTGAATTAAAATATCTCAATGTGTATGCAATGCTGAGGGGAAATATTAGGAGAAGGTTATATTATTTTAATTTATTGTTTAAACTTTATATATATAAAGGGGCTGGAGGGGGAGAGTGCACGCTGCAATCCAACAGCCGCTGGGCGCACTCGACTGGCCTCGTTACCCATCTCTCACAGAATACTACCTTGAAATGTACTGTATTTCCCACTTTATCATATTCCCCAATGTATGCACGTGTTTCGGTAGTGAGTGAGATATGCCAGTGCCCACTCCCATCCTATGCCTTCCCACATCCCCAACCCTTTCTCCAAATCCATTCTTTCATCTACAAAGGTAGGCAGCGCAATCGGGGGCGTGCCAAAGTTTGTAATTTTGGACTAATGTTGGCATGTATCGCGGATGTCTATGGGCCACAGTATCCACTTACCACCAGGTGGACTGTATGCACGTTTGCCACCTTCTTTCCATAAAATAATAAAAAGGTACATATCACTAATTGTGTTCGCGACTTCGTTCTCGTAGACATTAAATTAAATGCGGTCGGGTTATTGTATCATTAACATTATCGACGAACAATAAAATTAATGTTAAGTATACCTAGTGTAACAATATAACAATAAAATTAACATACTTAATTAAACTAGAAGCCTAAACTAGAAACTAGGTATGTATTAGAAAAAGCAACAGCCGATTGTACGGAAGAGACAATAATCCCTCATCCGAATGTCATTGTGACTTTTATCCAATCTATCGTGATAGTAGCCCGCTTCTTTTCAAATATTTCTTTTGGCGGGAAATAGATGGCGCAGCCGGTGTTACCAACATTAGTTGGAAACATTTAATAATGTTTCAGACCGACATATTTTTTTCTTCATATATGGCAATAGTTTACACTATTGCCATATATGAAGAAAACACATTTTTCCAGTGTCAAGTTTTCTTCATAATAAACAATTTCAATGTTTAAAACAATCCTGTCAATGTCTAGTCCCGTCGAAGTAAGTCAGGAGTCGCTCGATAGTAGGTTTTCTGAGGACAGAAGAGGACTCCTCGGAAGCACATGAAAAACGCAGTCCTATACTTTTATTTGATTATCACGAAAAACACTTTGAAGTTTAATAAACTACAAAACGCCGAATACATAATTTTTATAATAATAAAATAAAAACTCAACTTCACTTGTCGAGTTCCGCCATATAGTCCCAGATACACAATGTATACTCAGACATTTGACTGTAATGTAAAAACAGACCTAGAAAAAAGGACCTTGTTGTTTGTTGGTGCAAGTTTTCAAATATTGAGACTAATAAAATCTAAAAATATAAAATATTTTTTGTTGCTTTACCTGAACATGTTATTTTTTAAACATAACGATATTTTAAGTTAGAAAATCCTAACTAATGTCAGTACCGAAAATAAGGACTGATAACATCGTATTTAATAACCAACGAAACGATTATTATTACGTTTGAACAATATTTCTATAAATAAAACGAAGGACGGTAGGCAAGGGTGTCGCCAGCCAACTCCAGCCAATGGGCCAGGGGGGGAAGATGAGAGAGAGGATGCGAGAAATATGAATTGTAGGTACAAATACAATTATTTTCGAATCTCTAGAGGGGGCAACTGCCCTCCCCTGTCCCCCCTTGGCGACGCCCTTGACGGTAGGTAATATCACTCAATATCATAGGAAGTTCTCGGAAGCTCCGATAAAAAGTATGAAATTATTTCATTTTATAGAAAAATATATAAACTTCTGTGAATACGAGTACATCATTTTAAATGCATACTATCACGTATTAAATACATCCAATTTATATTCTGAAAACTCACATGACACAACAATATCGTATGCATTTAAAAACAAAAGGATTAAAGACAAATAAAAGACGCATTGAATCATTGAACTGAGGAAGTTTGGATAAAAGAAGTAGAAATATATCCGACAACAGACTGTCACTGGGGTCTTTTGTTTCGAAATAAGATGGGAATGCGCCAAGTCGATATCGATAAAAATATTCCTAACATAACAAATTACACTCAGTCTTCGTTAACCGACAAGACAGGTTTGACAATGAATCGGTCGTCACTAGGCAGTTATTCCGACGACATTCAGGTATACCAACACGTATCTATGCTACGTTCACACTAGAATCGTGTCGTTGGTCCAGAGACATACGAGTATACGAAAATGTAACACCACCCAGATCCGACTTATGCCTTCAAACAAATCGCACTGCTCGTCATTGTCGTGCGGTCCATCCGCACTTCCTTGACATAGAGTCGCTGCATACAGTGCGGTCAAAGAGACGCTTTATCCCGCGAACCCGAAAGTTTTGGAATGAACAGCCAGCAGAGGTTTTCTATTACGCTACAATATAGGGCTCTTCAAGAGAGTTGTGAACAGGATTCTGCAAGGTCGGCAGCGCACCCGCAAGTGCCCTGGTGTTGCAGGTGTCCATGGGCGGCGGTGACCACTTACCATCAGGTGATCTGCCCGCACGTCTGCCATCATTCTATAAAGAAAATGAATTTACGACTGGGAATCGAGCCCCGGTCCTTTTTGTACAGCAAGCTCTTTTGTTTAGAGAAGTGGCAGTTTTTATTTGGTATGTACTGAAACCTCACCTGCCCGTGACATGAATGTGGTGGATTGATGAGTAAACATGTTCTTAGAAATTAATAGTTTATATAACGCGCGACGCGAACATTTATTATGTGTCGATTCAACGTACCAACGTATGACTGCATTTAGTTAAAAAAAAAATCAGTATTGAGAAAAGGCGGCAGACGAGCATACAGCCCATTTGATGGTAAGTGGATACTGTTGTCCACGGACATCCGCAATACCTGCCAATATCTGTCCAGAATAATAAATGTTGGCATGTCTACCATTGGAGATATAGAAATGAATTTGGAAAATGGGGAGGGATAGGATAGGATGGGAGTGGGCTCTGGCATATCCCCTACCGAACTACCGAAACACGTACATACAGTGGGAAAATGTAATAAAGTGGGAAACGTAGTACATTTCAAGGTAGTATTCTATGAGCTCTGGGTAACGTGGCCGGTCATGTATAATTAATTACTTAATTATTTTAATTAATTAAACATGTTATTGTGTTGCTTTATATTGGCTTCGTAATGTCTTTATAATCGTTTTCTATGATTATAAATACATTTTGTTCGTTTTTGCGTAGCTCGTTTAATAACACTTAAGAATAAAATGATCTCATAATGAACTTTTCTGTATCGATTGCAATTACCGCTAAAGACTTATAATGACGAGGTATGTCCTATCGATATCGATAACAAAAACAGCCAACACTAATATAGTTATACCGCAGGCAGTCTAGCTAATTAAGTATGTGCAACAAGATACGATAACTCAGTGATTTACATACTGACTCGGTCCCTTACAAATGTTTTCCATCTGTAGGTCCTGTGATGCATCGTCATATGCTTTGAATGCAGTGCACGGTGTGACACAGCCACTCCCTGTGTCTTTTGTTGAAGAAGGTTTTGTAAAGGCTTTTATAATCTATACGCGAATGAGACGCGAGTTTATCACCTTTTATAATGTTCGTCTTTGTAGGACTCGTTCCCTTATATTGATGTACACAATCACCGCATTCTTGTATTTGCCATTGTAAGAGATCCAGTAATTTATCTAGTATCTGCAGCTATCATTGCAGTCACTTAGGTAAGAAATACATTCTTTAATAAATTGATTATTTGAAATTAAAATGTTTCCATGTATGACAAATAACCACGATGAATAAATACTGGCAGCTGGATGGGACGAGTGGAACACTGTGTGTGATGGCGAGCCTTGGGACAGACCTATATTCAGCATTGGAGAGACATAGGTTGATGGTATAGTATAGTAATAAAATGCGTCACTTGAATTAGGGCATTTAAAAATCTTAGGTTGGTAACACTCATTTCAATCATCATCATCATCATCATCATCATCTCAGCCCTTGGACGTCCACTGCTGGACATAGGCCTCCCCCATTGTCCGCCATTTAGACCTATCGGCAGCGACCTGCATCCAGCGGGTGCCCGCAACCTTTATGAGGTCGTCTGTCCATCTAGCAGATGGACGTCCTCGGCTTCGTCCGCCGGTATGTGGTCTCCATTCGAGAACCCTTCTGCCCCATCGGCCATCGGTTCTTCGAGCTATGTGCCCTGCCCACTGCCACTTCAGCTTGCTAACCCGAGAGGCTATGTCGGTGACTTTAGTTCGTCTACGGATTTCCTCATTCCTGATTCGATCACGTAGGGAAACCCCGAGCATAGCCCTCTCCATAGCTCGCTGTGCGACAGTGAGCTTATTTATGAGGCCCATAGTCAGAGACCACGTCTCGGTGCCGTAGGTCATCACTGGCAACACACACTGGTCGAAGACCTTCGTCTTCAAGCACTGAGGTATTTTGGACGAGAAGACGCTGCGTAGCTTCCCGAACGCTGCCCAGCCGAGTTCAATCAGAGAAATATAATTATATTGTAAATATATAAAAATGAATGTTTGTTTGTTTATTTGTACTCTATGCGTTCCTAAACCTTTCGTCCGATTTCGATGAAACTTTGGGCGCGCGCCCGCGAAGGTTTCTGTATTATCGTATTAAATTGAAGACCATGCGAGCGAAGTCGCTGGCAACAGCTAGTTGTAAATAAAAGTAAGTAATGTTCAATTTATATATATATATATATATATGTGTGTGTGTGTGTAATAATAATAATAGGATAATTAATATATAGCCCGGAATTTCATAAATCGTTACGTCCACATTTCGAGTTATGACATATGTGAGTTATAGCAGATGTTCATAGTCGACAGTACCCATTTCCCTTTAAGCGGACTGTCTGCTCCTATAACACGTGCTTGGAAAAAGATCTAGTGAAATTCATCTCTATCTTAAACGCTCCGATCACAGCTATATTTTGAGAAAATTGTTTCAAAACCCACATAAACTATTCGCTCTTACAATTACTGACAAGCGACCCGAATGCCCACAGAGATAGCACCTGCCTGAGACGGGTTATCCTAAGCATCCGCTAATGAAGCCTAGCTAGTCAGCTTGCATGTTAACGTCGAATTATTCGCGGTTTCGTATACTGACCACATAAAGAGATAACGGAGAGTAACGAATTTCAATGCTACTCACAAAATTCTCGTAATCACTTTCAGGAAAACTGAACGCGGGACTTCATTCGTTTTACGGATACTTTGAATATGTATGTGTTATATAGAATGTGGAATAAATATGTTCCGTTCTGTTATATTCTTTTATAGAAAGAATGTGTCAGATGACCAGGCAGTCCACCTGGTGGTAAGTGGATACTGTACATGGACATCCACGGTACTTGCCAACATCAGAATGACAAGCGACGTGTGTGTACAAATCGTGTCGTTCAAACGCTCTATGTCGTTTAAACTTATGTACATGAGGTGTATTTCGAGCTCATATTTGAAGATTAACTACTTTTATTTAACTTTATTGTGTTCCCACAGAGATAATTTACAGCTCAGAATTTCGTAGATCGTTACGTCCACATTTCATTTATTAACGAGTATTAGTGAAAGGGAATTGTTATGTGATATTGAAATATGTGGCGTGGTTTTATTACTTTCTTGCGTATCCTCATTGCACGTTTGTATGCGTTGGTAATTTTCGTTATAGTAGTTTTATAGAGAAAGGCGGTAGACGTGTATGTGGAAGATACACGTGTAGGTAGATTCAATAGCCCTAGATGTTATCAACAAGGCTAATCGCTTGTCGCTCAAACCTTTGTTTTGATATTTTTATTTTTAGGTGCGAGGCGATATGTTCCACAATATTCGTGAACGTCCAAGCGAAAAGGGTCCAGGCGGTATTGGAGTTATGGACAGATTTGGAAACTAGAATAAGTAACTGACCGCATAACGTTGTTCAAAGTCAAAAAAAGTACATTTCGAAGAAATCCAATATTAAAATGTTATATTTTTTTTATTTTTTTATCAATAATAATAACAAAACTTAAAGGGTAACATTCTTAACATTCTAAAAAATACGAAAGTTTGTCTAGAATACCGATTTTGCTTACAATCATATAATATGTAGGGGAAGTCCGGGCAAAGCGAATACCCCGGGCAAAGTGAATACTCCCCACCACTCTCAAATTATTCGTGTGCCGGTCGCCACGTTACTATAGCAACGTTCGCCCGTCGTCACCTAGTACGCGGCAAATACTTTGATGAGTGGCCGTGTGACGCGCTGTCCAGGAGGCGACGATTTGTATTTTTGTTTGAAAAATATTGATTTATCAAGGTAAGTATTTTGCTAATAACACGAAAGTTATTTATTTATCGTCCATTGTTCTTAGGTGGTTATATTGTATGTTTATGTAGCTTTTTACACTGTGTGGAAAATTAAACCCAAAGCAATAGTTTTTATTTGAAACCGGATAACCTCAAAGGTGCCACGTGGGGCAAAGCGAATAGGGCAAAGTGGATACCGTATTATTCACTTTGCCCGGTGATCGTAAAGAATTTCTTTATATATAATAATCTGCATATTTCATTTCAGATGGTGAATAAATACAAAAAAAGACGAAGCAACGTTCTTGGAGTAAAGACGACATGCAAACAGCAATAGATTTATGTAAAGCTGGAGAATCCATCAAAGGAACAGCCAAAAAGTACGGGTTAGCATACGCTACCTTATACAGGCACGTCAAAAGTGGAACTGCTTCTCCACAGCTTGGACGATTCCGTACTGTTTTCAGTGAGGATCAAGAAATAGAGTTAGTGATTTACCTTAAAGACATGGATGCGGTGTTCTTTGGACTTTCTTCCAGAAAGTTGGGATAAATATGAAAGGGCTGGAGATGATTGGCTACAAGGCTTTCTGTCCCGTCATACTGACTTAACCCTGAGAACCCCAGAAGCAACATCTGTTGCCAGGGCAAAAGGGTTCAACCGAGGCGAAGTAAGTCGTTTTTATGAAAATCTTGAAGTTGCCATAGAGAAAAATGATATTGAAGCCTCCAGATTGTACAACATGGATGAAACCGGGATATCAACGACCACTAATAAGCCCCCAAAAGTCCTCTCAGTAAAAGGAAAAAAACAGGTTGGTATGATTGCAAGCGCAGAGCGCGGCCAATTGACAACGGTCATCGGCTGTTGCAATGCGGCTGGATCTTTTCTTCCACCATTTCTGATTTTTGCAAGAAAGAAGATGCAGCCAAGACTTCTTGATGGAGCTCCCCCAGGTACTCAAGGCACTTGTACTCCAAATGGTTGTACATCAGGTGAAATTTTCTTGAGCTGGATGCATTTCTTCGTGGAACAAGTCCGCCCAACATCTGATAAAAAGGTGATACTATTGTTGGACAATCACGAGAGCCACAAATACTATCCTGCCCTTGAGTATGCAAGTAAGAATCACGTGATAATAGTGTCTTTGGCGCCGCATACTACTCACAAGATGCAACCAATGGATGTCGCCGTGTATGGTCCAATGAAAACGTACTTTGAAAGAGAGGTAAACATTTTCCAAAAAACTCATCCTGGACGCATTATTAATCAATACGATGTGGCCAGATTGCTAGCACCAGCTTACCTTAAAACTGCAGTAGCCATAAATGCAGTTCATGGATTTGAACGACCTGGAATTTGGCCAGTAAATAAATACGCTTTCGGTGATGAACATTTTGAACCGGCTGATGTACTTGCAGGCAGATCCAATTTGAATTCTGGAGCTGGAGCTTTCCCGGAAATCCATAGCGATGCTCGTGGTGATTTTCCAGAACCTGGATGTTCAAAAGCATGTAGTGATCCACCAGCTAGATCGACTATGGATGTCACATTCTCAAGCAAACATTCTTCGAATCCCGCTGAGATTATGCCTTCACTAAAAGGGATCGATGAACCTGAGCCAGGTATAGTCTTAGCTGCAAGCCAATCTTCTGGTCAATCGAATTTAACTCTAAACCCCATTCAAGACTCCAATGCATGGATCTCCGATTCAGAAATTTCTCCAGAAGAGATTATTTCATCATCAGGTGGAGCTGTCCCTAGTCCTTCTCGGCCTCAAACTACTCCTGCTATTGAAATATATGAAGCCCACAAAGACCTTCTCACCATAACACGAGCAGAGTCCCCAAAAGAAATCCATAGCACTGATGGCCACGCCGTTTCACCTAAACCTGGATTTTCAAAAACTCACTACAGCCCTTTGGAATTAAGACCTATATCTCAGCCAGCTAAACCAAAAACAGTACATAAACGAAAATTACAAAAATCTGAAATACTAACTAGTACACCTATTAAGGAAGAACAGAAGCAAAAATTTGAAAAAGCGAAAGTTAAGAATGTTATGAAGAAACTAGATGATGATTCAACCAAAGTTCTTAAGAAGACTGCTAAAGAAAATAAAAAGACTGCCAAAGAAAATAAGAAGACTGTTAAAAAACCCAAGAAATTAGCTAGAGAAGATAGAAGTCAGAAGAAAATCGAGAAATTCAAAGATATCTTATGCTTTTTCTGCGGTGAAATATATATTGAAGAAGATGGAAATCCAATCGAAGATTGGATACGATGTAATGTATGTCATCAATGGTGTCACGTAGAGTGTTCAGCATTTGAAAACAATGATGATTATATTTGTGATAATTGTATTGATTAGATTTTTGACCTAAAATATTGATTTTTATGTTTTTTCGAAATGTTACAGATTATTTTGTTAGTAACTTACGTTTCCAAAGATTTCTTTGTTGTTATCCACTTTGCCCTTATGCTGTATCCACTTTACCCAGGGGCTCGGGCAAAGTGGATACTTTGACATTTTTCGTAATTTGATTTATAGCAATTAATTAAACTAGAATTAAGGAAAATTGTTAACGCGTTTCGAAAGTTGATTAAATAAAGACTAATCTCAGATAATTGTTTTAATTTTCTCTATTATACATTATCGGCAATAATCACGGAAAGCTTAAGGTGTTCACTTTGCCCGGACTTCCCCTACTCGTACATCAGTAGGTAGTTAGACAATTATGTTGAAACTAATATAATTATTGAACTAAAAATGACAGTTCCACTTGATAGTTACGGGTGATTTATTATGAAAATTTTACAAATTTCTACCAAAGTTACCCATGACATAGTAGTATATTACGTAGTAGATATACTGATGTCATAGTGTTCTATATGAATTTTGTCAATAACATAATTTTCTCAATAATAAATTATACTAGTAACTATTCACAAAATATTTCTGTTAAAAATAAGCGAATTGGAAAATCTGTATGTGACATGAAATTGTAGGTAATGTGACTGTAATAAATAATCCAAATCAATCAATAATCAATAAACGTAAAGTTTTCATCCAACTTCAGAAAAATGAAAATATCTCGGGAACTAGAAGCCGAGATCTGGACCTTTTAGCCGTGGACATACATATATAATACATGATTATTATGATAATTATTCATTTCAGTTATACATTTACGAGTATTTAGTTTACTTTGATAAACTTAAGGGCAGGAAGACAACTCAACTGGCAATGATAAATTTTGGTTGTAATCTATCCACTTCAAACGCTAAAAGCAAGTTGTAAAGCTAAGTATAAAGTTAACTGGCATGCGTTAAATGTACAAAGTAGTATATGGCAGAGTAGAAATACCAATTATATTTATTCTCAGATTACGAGAACAATTTGTGGTTGTTTTATAATCGTCTCGGGATGTTTTTGTTTGGGTACCATTCTCACGGAACGGCTAAAGTTGTATTTTTTCCATTTGGTCAAGTTATATTCGTATTTTACGACTATTTGTTCTCGGTATTGTTTCACAAGTGGCGGACGTGATTGTTCCTGTTGTTCTTGAATATTCCTGTGCTACAATTTATTCGGCATTTTGTATCGTATGTATGTACATTACGTTATAATAGAAAAGCGGTGATAGTGTAGGGGTGTCTGTTCATGACACACATTCGCGAGCTCGCAAATTAAAACTCTGACCAGTACCAATAAATAATTAGTTTTTAATAAAGTATGTTTTTTAATGAAAAAATGTTTTATTATTTAATAATATTTGATTGTTTTTAATCATATGATTAAATTAACAGGTTCGTCAGAACACTGTCGCTGAACGGAAAGTGAAATTCAACGTTGGAATCCAATCTTTATTCAGACGTGCACTTTATATATTTGAGCTTTTAGTAAAATAACAATAGTGTATATGAAGTCTCATTGTCCCGAAATAAACCAAGAGTTTATGGAAAACTGAAGGAATGTTGTACTAGGAGTATATAAATACATTTCTTCAAAATAGAGTTGGCAACCCTGCCCTCTGTTTCCTACGTGCATGTTCGATGTAACAGTTTGTAAACTAAAGTCCTCGGACTATGTCGGACTATTTACTGCTAATTACCTCAGCCATTACCCACCACTATTCTACGTGTGCGGGGCGGCGACCTTCAAAGCGATTAATAAGATGGGGGACTTTACTATTTGTAGGGTTTAAAGAGTAGGTAATACAGATACCGGTTCGAATCCGCACGCACCCGTGCGGTTGCACGACACTGATTTTCCAATTACTATGCGTTCTCGACACGTGATCGATTATTTGGGTTAACAACTCGAAGCGTTTACAATCCCAGTTCAGTAAGTATATAAATAGGTCATTGCATTTATAATTTATTTGCTATAACATGGTAATAATAAGATGAAAAAAAGAACAGAAGTTCTACATGATTGACATAAAAATGATACGCTAATGTAAAGCATAGGTGAATTTTTCGTATCATTGCGAACATTGCTGAACTTTTTGTAATCGCCAATTGCCAATGGCTATCACAGGATTGGTTTAATAGCGAATAACCTCTTTAGTAGAATACTCTTCAGTCTTTAGTAGGTGAGCACCCTATTATACATATATCTTTTGTATATCAAAGGGAACCTTCGCCAAGCAAAAGCTTTGGAGTTTTATTTTTCTCGGATCAAAATCTGCATAATTCGAATTAGGTCTATATTATTGATACAGTAAAATCGATGAAATACCCTATTTGAAATCAGATTTTCTCGTTTGCTAAACAGCATCCGCTTTAAAGTTTTTCTGTATGAAGATTTTAAGTTTCTCAAGTGGTCCGCAACAGGCGCTGCTTGATCCTCTTTAGAAACATTTGATGCAAATCGATCCTAGCGTTAACAAACGAGAAAGCTGACGCGAGGGCCATTGGTAAATACTACAATAAAATAATAAATAAATCAATCAACCATAAATTCTAAAAAATCACAACTTTTTTTTATAGAGAATTGGGCAGACGAGTAGCGGTCTTACGTGACGGTATCTAAATGTTACCGCCGTCCATAGACACCTGCAACACCAAGGGGCATATGGGTGCGCCGCCGATCTTGCAAAGTCCTATTCATAGCTTCCTTGAAGAACTCCATATCGTAGCTTAATGGAAAGACTTCTTTAGGCAGTTCGTTCCACAGATTTAATTAATGAATTCGTAATGAATTAATAAATTGTGTTAGTAAATGTAATTGTATCGGATATGAGAGATTCCTATTATACAGTACCTAGCTAAACTGTTGTAGGTTTAATTGTGTAATAACATATTTATCGTATTTCCCCAATGTGCGTACGTGTTTCGGTAGTGAGTAAAATATGGCAGAGCCCATTCCCATCTCACCCTATCCTATCCCTCCCCATTTTCCCAACCCTTTCTCCCAATCCATTCCTTAACCTGAAAAGGTAGGCAGCGCATTCGGGAGTGTGCCAATGTTTTTATATTGATTCTGGAGTGGTGTTGGCGTGTATCGCGGATGTCTATGGACGACAGTGTCCACTTACCATCAGATGGACTGTATGCTCGTCTGCCGCCTTTTTGTATAAAAAAAAAAACATCTGATTCTTTAAGTTAATATTGAACATTGGAATGGTAGTAAAATATTAATTTTAAACTTGTGTTGAGATTAATAAAAAATAGTAAATATATATCTATTTGTCTACACGTATTAAAAATATATAAATTAAACGTGAAGACATCAATTTATAATTAACAAGAGATAAAATTGCCAGTGATAGTGGTATTGGCATTTGATGTAATCAGCTACATATCGCAAGAGAAAATCGATACACTTGACATTTTATGCGAGCCGTAGTGGTTCTATAAAAATTAACATTATCATGTGTTTATGCGTGTCGGTGATATGTTGAAAGGTTGCCGCAATATTGTATGAGTAAACTTGCTTATAATTGTATAAGTAAATATTATAATCGGTAAGTAATTACATACTTTTATACCTTCTTACGGCTTTTAAGTATCTAGGTCCAATATCTAGAAGTGGTCGTCAAGTTTTTTGGTCAAGGGCCAATAGAGACAACGGGGGATGGCAAATCGGTTATCCTTACTTTCCTAATATGTACATAAATAATTATTTAAAAAACAAAAACTTGCCTGCGTCCAACTTCTATATGAACACACATATTGCAATAAACTAAAATTAATGTAACAAGTAAGTTTGCATATTTACTGTCTACACTAAAGTCACTGATTTGTTTGTTTTATGAATAAGGTACCTACAATACTATTTTGACAATTCAGTATCAGACATAAAGCCGCATATTATTTGTTTTGTTATATGGTCCCCACTGTTTTGAGTATGGATACAGCTCACTCAACGAGACACGAGTTTTGCGTTTGTGTGAGTACACACCGATATTGTACAGTGCGAACCATTTCGACAATCGGATTGGACAATTCGGCATCCACTCACACAGATGCAAAACTCATGTCTCGTTGCGCGGACTGTACTGAATAGTCAAAATACTATGAGTAGAGTAATTCCTAAAACTGATCTGATCTGATTTATATTCAACTTATACTACTATACTAACTTATACTCAGTTATTTCAATTTAAATGCCTCCCATTAACAGTACTAGTAAGTAGCTGCTTTAGTGCTATTAAGTTTAATTATTCATTATCTTCTCTATGTATTATCTTTTATGTGTGTTAAAGTACAAGTTTATTGAAACTAATTACCTTGTAAGAGATAGTAACATGCGTGAGAATGTTGCAATTTCTTTACATTTCCGTTATTAGTTTATTTTAAGGAAAGCGATGATAACCAAGTAGAAACCAGTGGTGTAAATTTGGCAGGAAAATAGTGTGAGTACAGTGTTGTAAATTTGAAAGGAAAATAGTACGAGTACAGTGGTGTAAATTTGGAAGGAATATACTGTGAGTACAATGGTGAAGATTTTGAAGGAAAATAGTGTGAGTACAGTGGTGTCAATTTGGTAGGAAAATAGAGTGAGTACAGTAATGTAAATTTGGCAGGAAAATAGTGTGTGAGTACAGAAGTGTAAATTTGGAAGGAAAATAGTGTGAGTACAATGGTACCAAATTTATGTACAGTGGTACAACCTATTTATACACTTATACTATTAACAAGTAGTTGTTTTCATATTTTTTATATATAAAAAACATTGTGTGATTCATACACAGTGTCCGAAAATTCAGTCAATTTGATTTATGTGTTACCTATTAGTTTATGTTTAATTACCTTAAATACTTTAATTAACTCTAATTTTATACCGCGAACCCGTAGGCTGTGGAACGAACTACCTCAAGAGTCTTTCTATTAAGTTACGATATGGGGTTCTTCGCTTAATCCCCTGGTATTGCAGGTGTCCATGGGCGGCGGTAACAGTTACCATCACGTGGGATCGCTTGCTCGTCCGCCCACTTCACTATTAAAAAAATAATAATATAGTGCATTTATGTACTCATACAGATAAATGGAAACATAGGAAGCGTTAATACTGCGCTTACAGTAATATTATCATTAGTTTACAGGCACTTGCTTGTTGCTTCGAGGCATTGTTAGATTTTATTTCACTGTTCGCAGCTCGGTGTTGTAACTTGATAAATAGCTTTTACCCACTCCGGGATACAAGTTTGGATGGGGAATATCAACAAATAGGAATTGTAAAACGTGATTACTCATAAAGGTAAAGTACTCGTAGTTGCACCTATGGTCACGAGCTGAGGTGGAGATTAAAACGATTCATTAGTATGAGAAGTATTTTAGTAAAAATGTATCTAATATGTATTGTAAAAACTAAACTTCGTGAGTCTTTGATTGACTAATTTTAGAGTAAGTAATTAGAGTAAAATATCTCAAGTATATTTCTGATTTTCTTCTGTAGTCCAGTTATAGTCAAAAGGTGACACTTATGACACAAATATTCACAGTTATTTTTGACAATATAAGACTAAGCTGGCAATCATACTACACTCAGCGGGCACTCCGTAACCAAGAACTTGACAAAACAAACCCACTGCTATCTCTTGTAGCATGTGGCTTTAATATATATGCTCAAAGTCTATTTACACACTGTTTGAATATTAATATTAATCTTAAACGCTGTTTAATATTAATAATTTATAAAATTCTTTGTTTCTCACTAACCTGTTTAAAGTATTAATTATTAAGTGTGTCAACAGGGGATTGTCAATAACCATCAAATTTAAATACATAAAATCTATATCTATTAATGGCTACTCACAGCATTCCATAAATTCTTACACCTACCTCTGGCTACTCCTGGCTGTAAAGGGCTATTTATGACTAATTGCTACTTATACATACATGACTTACCTTGCATTTCATAGCTAACACAAGCTGGTACCGATGTGCAGTCAAGGCGTCCTTATACGACCCCTGGCTGAAGTAAGCTGCTCCGAGGTTGCCGTGAGCTCGACACTCGCCGGCCGTGTCTCCGAGACTCTTAGCCACTGCTAGGTCTTGTTGCATGTAGTTGATGGCGGCGTCCAGTTGGCTGAGAGCCCAGTGGGCTGAGGATAACGCGCTGAAGACAGATCCTCTGTGGATAAAGTTTTAAGGTAATTTTCTATTTGGAACACGAGACTATTGTTAAATATGATACGAATATGTGTCGTTCTACTATCAACCCATGATAATGATAGTGTGGGCTGCGCTACGACCAGGTGGACTCAATACTTAAAGGAGTTTGCCGGTAGAACAGTAAAAGAAGTGTCTCATTTAGTCACTAAATTGAATAGAAAGAGCGAAAGACGAAAGATCGTGTGTGAGAAGAAGGCGAGTCTCAAGAGAGGCCTACAGTCGATATAGGTACGTACATATTTATGCTTATGGTATGGGATTAAGAATCAATCTTTATGATTTATTTTTATAAGATCTTTAATATTTCCTTCCACAACATATGATGTGGCATCATATGGAAAATATTACCCATTTTTCCTTTCTTTTTCTTCTTCGGGCGCCATCTAATATCGGAGGTTGGCGATCAGCATGGCTATCCTCATGCGAGATGCTGTTGTCAGGAATAAAATATTTCAGAGCCTTTTTCTTGTATTGTACGTAAATAACTCGTGTGAAATCGCCTAAAGTAATTCGGGGTAAATATTTTAATTTGCGCCTAGCCCTAATGAATCACACGACGTCGTGTAATGTGACATCCCATTTTACACCTCGTCCCTCTCGATGACGTATTCTGGTTTATATGTGAGCCACATTGAAGCAGCTCCGTGTTGTTTAGACGTGTTACTTTTAACTCTTGCGACAGGACTATTCGGGATGCGATTTATTTATTTGTAATATTTAGTTTAAAATATAAAAAAGTACATTTCGAGAAAATCGAACATTAAAGTATGATCTAAAAGCAGTTCCACTTGGTAGTTAAATAGGGTTGATTTACTTATTATGAAAATCTCATAATTTTACTTATGATTTAGTAGTAGATACGTGGTAGACATACTGATGCTATAATGTTCAGTGCAAAACAAACTGCAAAAATGTGTGAACACTTATCTAGAGTTAATTATGGAGTAAATGAAGTAAAATCCGGCCTATTACCTATTAAATAACTTATTTTATTAATTTGTTACTGAAATAAAACAAAAACTGAAAGTAAGTTGTTCAGTATCGAGATTAGAACAGATTCTACTACTTTTTACAATACGTGACGCGCGTTGCCTAGGTACTACTCGCGTCGCGCATGCCGTGCTCGCTGCATAGGCACCTGGTCACTGCCCTGTGTTGAGTAATGAGCGCTACCAACGGTTTAGATAGAACAACATAAAATTCATGTTTGTACATGTTACGGAAAACAGGGTCTTTATGAAATCTTTCTGTTTTTTCCTATCGACTTCAACGTGCAATCATTGTACCGTTATATATCTTTTTGCGAGATTGGTGCTGACCTTCAATCTATATTATATCGTGAATTTTATAGAAATCCTAATAAGGAATAATATGAATGGTTTTAACTCTAATTGGAATTTATTCACTGGAATGTTTAGGCATCCAAGCAAAGAGGATCCAGATCTCGGCTTCTAGTATCTGAGCATTTTAAAAATCTAGGTGAAAAAAATTGAGTTCTTGATTTGAATTGTATATTATTCTACGGTAACCTATGCACTTATAATTTCATGCTTCAAACATCTGTACAAGGTTTCTACTCACATATAATAATATCAGAAATGTTTAGTGAAAGGTGTTATTTATAAAGTAAATAAGACGTTAACGTACTTTATAATATTTTCTACAGTTTACTGATGTTTTTGATAAAATTGCGTAAAACGTTGTCACGTCCTCTCAACAAATCTTTCTATATTCGATTTATTTCTGAAGTGATGAGGTTTCGGAATAGGCCCGTACTGATACAGATTCGATCCATCAAAGGAAAGATAACATCTAGAGGTGTGGGTTTCGTCGCCCGGTTCGATTCCTCAGCCGGGTATTTTGGAGGAGACTTGTTTAATGTCATCCAAATATATCGACTGAGTTGGGCTTATTCAATCAACGTCTGCTGTTAGATTGAAAACTAACTTTCTGTGCTTATACAGGATTAATCTATGAATTAAAATGTCAACTAAGTACATATTTTTTTATTAATTGCGCGCGTAAGACAGATTAATAATAATTGTAATAATAATAATGCCCACTTAAGGTAATTACTTAACTACCATTAATGATTAATTATTATTAATTAATTACTTATTAATGTGGTCGTATGGTGTCGGCCGGTTTGAGAGTAGTACCTACCACCGCATTTCTTCCCGTAGATTTCTTTACAGGCGACTGGGAAATTAAAGCGGCATCCACAAACTCTGAGGAACTTACCATACACCATCTATTAAATTCCAAATGCATAAGACAATGTGCATGAACGCAACAGAAGAGCTGGTTACGGTATCTATCCATCTATTAATCAAATAATTGATCAGTTTATATCGGACGATTAAGAAAAACATCACTTTTTTAGCCATTTCACTTTGATGAATAATTAACAGGATAGGGATCGAAACGTATATAATATTAATGGAATCATGCAACTATTAACAACAGTACGACACGGGACATTTTAATTACAAAAAAAAAAACTTCATTGCTGAAATATGTCTCGCCGTTATGCCTTTCACTTGCAATTTAAAAACTGCATATAGAACTGCTCTTATTAAACCCCGAAGTCGTATAACCTCATAAAATTTATGTAGCGTCTTTATTCCGGGACCAAATGTGTATAAATCAAAATGTCGAAATTCCGCCAAAGATAACCGTGCGTTAAGTACATATAAATTATCCAACTGTCAACCGGCTACGTGGCGGAGGTGATTAAAAATAATAATGTTAGGTATGTACTCGGTTTAATGATGGGACCCTGGACTCATTTGTCTTCTTCTCATTTAGCATTTAAATATTGAGCGGCGATAAACTTAAAATTTTACCGGTGTATTACTTTTACAATAAAATACACCTACGGCATGTTCCGCGTATTATTTTAGCATAAATTATTTTACCATAGGGGAGGGTGCACGCTGCAATTGTACAGCCGCTGTACGTACTCGACTAGCCAAGGTACCCCTCTCTCACCGAACACTATTGTATGACGTACTGCATTCTCACTTTCCACTAAAGATTCAATGTATTTTAGTGTTCCTCAACTTGGCAAAATGATTGAAATCGTAAAATCAGGAGAGTGGTATATTTCTTCGTCATGATATTAATAAATTTAAAAGAAATATTAAGTACCTACCTACATAGGTACTATAAACACTGTTTTAATGTAAGCGCTAAACTTAGTTGTTATAAGGTTGATTGACATCAAAACATTATTAACTTACCGTGGGAGACAGTAATTGCATCGTATCAAAGAACCTAATACCAATCACGAATAATATGAATTCACAATGTTAGGAATTGTAATCACGGATGAGTTTCTGGTTATGAGTTTAATGTCCGGATAACACGATACCGACGGGCTGGTCATGTTATCATTACTATTATGGTAGATACTTGTGTTATCATTACTATTAGATACTTGTGTTATCATTACTATTATGGTAGATACTTGTGTTATCATTACTATTAGATACTTGTGTTATCATTACTATTAGATACTTGTGTTATCATTACTATTAGATACTTGATTTATCATTACTATTAGATACTTGTGCTATCATTACTATTAGATACTTGATTTATCATTACTATTAGATACTTGTGTTATCATTACTATTAGATACTTGTGTTATCATTACTATTAGATACTTGATTTATCATTACTATTAGATACTTGATTTATCATTACTATTAGATACTTGTGTTATCATTACTATTAGATACTTGATTTATCATTACTATTAGATACTTGTGTTATCATTACTATTAGATACTTGTGTTATCATTACTATTAGATACTTGTGTTATCATTACTATTAGATACTTGTGTTATCATTACTATTAGATACTTGATTTATCATTACTATTAGATACTTGTGTTATCATTACTATTAGAAACTTCTGTTATCAATGTTATCATTACTATTAGATACTTGGTCCGTGCGTGCCGTAAAACGCGATTGGGATACCAAAGCCGCTACCACAAGCACTGAGGGACTACACCACTTCTAAAAGAGTAGACCACTTGCCAACCCACTTGGCCAGCGTGCCGTTTTAAGGCCATAAATCCCTCATGCACAAGACAATATGCATGAGGAGACCCATGTCCATCGGTGGACGACAAAAGTACCTCTTCAGTTCTTATTACTATTAGTTCTTATTACAAAAAGTGGTTTTTAATTATAGTTTATTTAACAGTTTTACAGTTCTCTAACCAACCAAAGGCTTTCATATTAGGACTTACCGTAGTTTCAGTGAGCATGATCCAATTCTCAGTGCTGCTTCCAGCACAGTGACGGCCGCTTGGTATTGTCCCGCTGCCAGCAGTTCTTGTCCCACCACCTACACAAATGTGTTTCGATAATTATTACGTATAAAAAGTATGATTAATCAGAAAACGGATGGGTAGGATATAATTGTATACCCAATTAATATTTATAATGGTTTGTAGATAAAACTGACTTGTAAAAAGAAGATAGCAGACAGACCCCTCTGGTGGTAAGTGGATACTGTCGCCCTGCGACATTCGCGATCCATGCCAACATCAGTCCAGAATGACAAAGACTGACACCCCGCGGATACGTTGCCTACTTTTTTTCTGATTTAGGAATGAATTTAGAGAAAGGGAGGGGAAAATGGGGTGGGATAGTATAGGATGTAATCGAAATGGGCTCTGTTATATCTCACTCATGAGAGAAACACGCGCGTAGGTACATTGGTAGAATAGGATAAAGTGGGAAATGTAGTACATTTTATGACAGTCTTCTGTGAGTTTACGGCGCCTTTGAATGGATTAAAATAATGCAAATGAGGTTTAATATCAAATCTTGAGAAGTTTCAAAATCTTACAGTTGAGTAAGAATTATTGAGTTTCTATTGATATTTATGTATACCTACTTTATATTCGTGAAAACACGCGGAAGTAGGAAAAAAACCAACAAAGAAATAAACTTTTAATCGACAGGCACCACAAAGGAAGAAAAAAAGATAACACACAGAAATAATGACAGAAAATAAATAACCACAAAGATAACTTAACAGAATATAATAACTGTCATTCCGTGCGCGACAGCGCCCAGTCGCATCGAAAGGGTCCCCAGCTCAGCATAAATGCTGAGTGGCCGAGACAACACTCAGCGCTGACTTTCAGCTGGTGACGCACGGACGTAAGTAGGTTTTATGAGTATATATCAAAAATAATAAGAATATAAAATTAAAGTAATGTTAATATAAATAATATAATGTAGATGTTATATTGTATAGATTTAATATAGTACTAATAATATTTATTGTATTATAAATATGTTTGTATTGAGTAACGGCCTGACATGACGATTAATTGTCCCGTGGATAAGTGTTTGTGGTATCACTATTAGGTCAAAGGTATCTTAAATATATATGTTTAGTATACTCTTGAATTAATTAAATGCTCTTTTCAGAAGCTGAAATAAATATGGCTTAAGTCTATTTTTAAAGGCTCTCCCAACACATCTTTTTACAATATATTATCTATATAAGGTGTAACCTCTAAGATAAGCGACACGAGGACGTGAAATTGTATGGAAACCAAGAGAGCCGCGTCACGTAGTTACTCGTACCTACGAATTGGATGGATGGTACATTTTACCATAATGATGGGAAACCACTCACCGACGAAACAAAGCATCTTCCTTGACTCGGTTGGTCACTTTGACGAAATATTACAATTGGTTACAATTGGGTATTTTGTTATTATTGTGTTTTGTAACAACGACTTAATAGCGATACTGGTCGAGTTAGACTGAACGAGCAGCGCGAGTAGGAACTTAGCTCCAACTTCGGCTACGCAGCGACGGACAGCTTGCGTTATTTATATGTAACCGATCAATTTCCGAAGACTAATAGGTGCTGTGTTCCGTATTCCGTTCATTGTTATTACTTATTAATATATTAAACTTTCCAAAAAAATATATATTAATAAAATATCTGCAGATTCCATAGTGTCAAGCTTCGGTAATTGGTCTGCTATACACTATATACCTACAATTATATCTTTTGTTAATACATGAAGAGAGTTGTTACTTGATTTCCTGTAAAAATAATTTGATATTCGATCTCAAGTTTCGGCGCTTCGTTACAAGCGACATAATATCAAACTAATGTTCAACAAAATGCGAATTTGAGTATCATGTCCACTTACAAAAAGCGCAACGGATTTTTAAAAAGCCATTAGCTCCACCATAACGCTGTAAAACATTTTGCTAACGGATCGACGTATCTCGGCATGAAGCAATAACATTTCTATTGGGGAACACCCAAGAAGTTTTGAAATCGGTAATATTTATTTATATTTATCGAGTAGATAAACATATGACTTTTGAACAGCTCGGACCTTTTAAGCTCTATACAAGAAAGGTGTGAATGTATAACTAGTCTGGCCATAAATACTGTTACATAAAAACTTTTCTTTTTTTTTTCAACTTTTTAATTATTTTGAATTTGGAACGCGTTTATTATTTTTAAAAGTTCTTTCGATTTCGCGCCATTTCACATATTTTTTCGTGTTCATTATCAAATTACAATATGGAATGGGGTGTTAAAGAAAATAGGATTGCGGTGATCGCCTTGCACAAAGTGGGTATGGAGCCGTCGGTCATATTCCAGACACTTCAAAAGCCTGGTATCAGCCGTATGTTCGTATATCGTACTATCAACAGATACAACAACACTTCCTCTGTCGAAGACCATAAAAGATCGGGGCGGCCGCGTGCTGTTAGAACTACAAAGGCTGTTAATGCTGTTAAAGCCAGAATTCGTCGAAATCCCATTAGGAAGCAAAAAATCTTATCGCGAGAAATGAAGATTCCCGCTAGGACTCTGTCGCGTATTATAAAACAAGACCTGAAGCTCGGTGCTTATCGTCGATATACAGGACATGCCCTAAATCAATCTTTACAATTAAAGAGAGTGGATCGATCAAAACGCCTTCTGTCGCGATACGCAGGTGAAGGGCACAGAAATATCCTCTTTACCGATGAAAAAATTTTCACGATTGAAGAGCACTACAATAAGCAAAATGATAAAGTGTACGCTCACAGTTCTAAAGAAGCTGCTCAAGTGGTCGGAAAGGTACAACGTGGTCATCATCCTGCGTCAGTCATGGTTTGGTGGGGCGTGTCTTATCAAGACGTCACAAAGCTACATTTTTGTGAAAAAGGAGTGAAAACTTCAGCCAAAGTGTATCAAGAGACAGTCTTGGATCGTGTTGTGAAACCCCTCAGCAATACACTTTTTAAAAATGTACCGTGTACTTTCCAGCAGGACTCTGCACCTGGTCACAAGGCACGAACTACACAAGCCTGGCTTGAAACCAACTTTCCGGACTTTATAAGAGCTGAAGACTGGCCCTCATCTAGCCCAGACCTCAACCCTTTAGACTACAAATTGTGGTCAGTTTTAGAGGACATGGCTTGCTCTAAACGACACGGCGACATTGAGTCTCTTAAAAAATCTCTGGAGCAAGCAGTGGCGAAATTTCCCATGGAAACAGTGCGTAAATTCATAGATTCGTGGCCAGACAGATTGAAGGCCTGTATAAAAGCCAAAGGTGGCCATTTTGAATAGAATATTGTTTTTATTTTTTGCTGAGATTTTAATAAATATGTACATATAAGTTTTAGTAATATTACATTACTTCATTAAAAAAAAATTGCATTTTCATTTGTAACAGAACTTATGGCCGGACTAGGTAGATACAGCAATCAGCCCTTTTTTCATCTATTGCTGGACATGCGCCTATTTCATGCATATTGCCTTGTGCATGAGGAATGTAGGGCCTTAAAACGCCACGCTGGCTATGGGAGTTGGCGAGTCCACTCTTTTAGAGATGAAGAAGTTATCCCTTAGTCTCCTTCATGTCCGGCGACTCTTGAAAGGCCATCGGGGTCACAAGAATTTAGCCATTCCGAAAAAAAAAAACCCTAAGTCTCCTGTTACGGCACCCACGGGAAGAGATGGACTGGTTCTATTCTAAAACCGGCTTGATACTACAAGTAATTATGTTTTTTATTTTTACAAATCACTTATTAATAACTAGCATTTGCCCGTGGATTCGCTTGGAACCTGTCTTATTTAGTCGTAGGTAGTTCTATAGATAAATAAAGAAGAACATGTGTCTGTTCGCACAAATTTCAGGGACTTTTTATTCGGAATGGCTAACTAAATTCTTGTAGCCCTAATGGTCTTTCAAGAGTCACCGGACCTGTATAGTTTAGGGCGAGCGCAGAAGGCGCTCAGCCAGCAGCAAAGTGTGTGCAACAACAAGCCTAAGGGCTCCCCCGCCGGTAGCGGAAGGAACGGACCGCGGCTTAGGGCGTTGCTTTGGGAGAGTACCTCGAGATCGGTGAGAAGCGCCCAGGCACGTGCTGATACTTGGTAAAATTGTTGGTTGAAGGCCGGTGTGTATGTTCACGGTGTAGCGAGGGTGACGTCCTCGTCTCCGCTGGCGGGGATGGTGTATATGTGTAGTCTGTGAGTGTAGTGTAAGTACTGCATTGGCAGCAGTAATTGGGTCGTCGGGGATGTGCCGAGAACGACGACGACGACGGCAGCGGGGAGGGTCGTTCCTATCGGGGACATAGTTAGGCTCTCAAATTCTAGGGGGTTGGGATGGTGAGGAACTCTGTCATAGTAGCGTCGGGCGGAGCAATTTCAGGGACTATTGTGACGATTTTGTTACGGTTATCGTTATCACTATCAGTGATGTTCAGCTCGCCAATTCAGAACTACTCGTATTTTACTATTTCCATAGTTTTGTCACAGCGAATACGATGAAAATACATTGACTCTTTAGTACCCACTCTTTAAATACATCGCAATGTACAATAGCATATTAAGCTGCAATATATTGTACTATAAATCTGAGTAACGCGTCGAAATTATTGAAATGGTAAAATGGATCTGAACTGGATTTTATAAAACAGGTAAATATGTAAATCACTTGTACGAAATCGAACACTTAGGAATTAAATACTAAAATCATACTCTATCACAAAACGCTCTTTTGAATCCGGATTTTAAAATTGGAATACGGCGGCGGTAGCCATTTTGTTGCATTTCGACGCCATTTCGACTATCCACATCCCCGCTGCCGATCAACTGTCGCGCAGATTGTATGTAAATTCGATGGGACGCCCGTATTTATGGCTCTTTGATCACTCAGGTCCCATTGTCTGGCCAGTTAAATGCGCCGAAAAATGTTCAGATGTCGCTGCACACCACTGGAATGTATGCAAATGTCTCGAGAACTCTCCGTATGGGGGTGCTTAACGTTGCCAATTTGATAGTCCGGTATCTTGGAAGTATGTAGGCGGATTATGGGGCACTTTGTTTTAAACTGAATTTTACTGGGCTAATAATAGTTTCATGTTACTTCGTAACTGTTTGAGGTTGATTTAGGTGTATTCTGAAGTATAGACGGACGCATACATTTGATACAAATGGAGTCTATACACATTTACCAGTTAGTTCTAAATATCACTCAAAATTTAATCAATTTTATTGCATATTTCAATTAATCTATTAACTATTATCAGTTTAAAAAAGTAGCCGACAATATTGACTTAAATACATTTGGATATTTTTGGCTTCTGCATTAATAAGACATAAGCAGTAAATATTTAGGTTTTTAACAACCCAGGGAAACAAGACGCCGTCGAGCATTACTTCGTTAAACACACTACTTTTTGTCAGTATCAAAACGTTTTATGTAAAACAATGCGAGTGACAATGTATATATTTCCGGACGCTCGGTTAATGGCAGTCATTATTTTGAGATCGAGGAGTCCCTGTATCAGATGGCGTTTAAACAGGACGCTGTTGACAATTTAAATAAGTTTAAATTCGACGGTTCGACAGCAACCTCACGGCCCACAAAATCTTTAGTGCCTATGTATGCGACCTTTTTTGGAAAAAATAACGATTGTTTATTTAAAATTTTACTTGCAGACAGGATAAAGTGAGCGAGCTAATGGACGTCTGTTGGTGAATAGTGAACGATGTTGGTCGTTCGCTGTTCTTAACGGACCGTGTGAATGTTTTAGTTTATTTTTATTTTGCAGTTCAACATAGTAAGTTGTTTATGTACTTTAAAACTGAATAAAATAAGCTAGGTCTACAATAAACCAAGGTAATAAGGTTACAATACGTAAGGTTTTTCACCACGATTTTATTAAATTGCTCAATTTGCTCAATAAGTATTTTATTTCGTTTTATTTATTTATTTGGGAACACATACAGAACAATAACACTTACACAAAAAATAATAATAAAAATTTAACTACACCAACAAAGTTTCCACTAAAATGAACTTATTTATGAAAAAATTACAACCACTAAACATAATAATATGCTAACTAACAATATAATATACCGAAGTTTAAGATACTCTGACTTAAATGTTAGAAGAGACAGATAAAATAAGTCTAATTAATTAAACCGCTTATTATAAGATACACAGGATCTAACGATGTGTGTATGGTTGTGTAATGAAAGTTAAAATGAGACTGTATTTCAAGTAAAACATTTTTTTAAAAGTAAAGCAGCCTTTTTTCATGAGAAAAAGGTGGCAGAAAATTAGACAGTCTTCTCAATAGTAGACGGTAATCGTCACCAAAAGACAATCATAGTCGTTATGCTAACTCACACTATGAATTACCAATGGTGTCAAATCTGTGGATATTGATGTATCCACAGATAAGATTTCTGGATATAAAGTTATTGGGAAAAAAGCAGGAAGGAAAAGAAAGGACAGAGGTAAGAAAGAGAAGTGAGGAACTTACCGAAATCAACACAAAAGGTGACTGGTCGAGCTTCATAGCTTCCAACTGCCTGAAAGTCGGTTCGAGGGTTGCCCGCAGCGGTGATTTCAGAGAAGCCTCCACCAACGCCGCTAAGAGTTGTCGTGATGATGGCTCGACTCCTAACCCCGAGCTGAAGGCTGCTAGAGCCTCGCCGTGGCGGCCTAGGCATTGTAGTGCTACACCTAGGTATTATAAGGAGGGTTATTGAGTTTTTTGTGGATAATTAAGAGGTGAGCTTTACAGTGTCTATAGAAATGGTGCGGATATTTATGGTGTGAAAATTATACTTAAAGGACAATCGAGATGTAAAATGACTTTTACTACATGTTGAGTTTACTACATCTTGAAGGGGAGAGTGCACGTTGCAATCCAACAGCCGCTGGGCGCTCTCGACTGACCATGTTATCCCTTTCTCACAGTCTTCTGTGAGAGAGGGGTAACGTGGTATTGGTATTCGTTTTGGCGATTACTCGCCAATTTTCAAGCATTCATATTCATACTCGTATTCGGAATTTTCTAAACGAATACGCGAATACTAGATAGCTTAGATTTTTAGTTGAAATTTTTGTCGTCTATTCGTTTTTTTCGCACTATTATTTTTGTCAGGGAGAGAGTGCACGCTGCAATCCAACAGCCGCTAGGGGCGCTCGACTGGCCACGTTACCCCTCTCTCACAGAAGACTACCTTGAAATGTACTGCATTTCCCACTTTATCTTATTTTCCTAACATACGTACGTGTTTCGGTAATGAGTGAGATGTGCCAGAGCCCATTCCCCTCCAATCCCTCTCCATTTCCCCAACCCTTTCTCCAAATCCATTCCTATATCTCCAAAAGTAGGCAGTGCATCCGGGGGCGTGCCAACGTTTGTCAATTTGGACTAATGTTGTCATGTATCGCGGATGTCCATGGGCGACAGTATCCACTTACCATCAGGTGGACTGTATGCTCGTCTGCCGCCTTCGTACATAAAAAAAATGTTAACTGTCAGAGCTCTTTCTAAAATAATCGGATCAGAACTTGTATTTGCACTGATACAATGATAAAATGATACAGCATGATAAAATAAGTTTTTGTCAAGAAAAGTTGTTTTCAAGGTATCTTCATCGATATGAGATGTTAATGTTAAGATAATTTAATTTCCTAATACACTGTTCCGCCAAGCTAATCATGCTAACATTTCGTTTGGTATATGAACACAATTTTTCTACGTTTTACCCTTTCACTGGATGTGGATTATTGATTTTCACTGGAATCCGGCTCGAAGGACCATGAGTGATATCTCTCATATCGATGGGTAACATAAATTGGCTCTGCCTTTTGTATTGAACTATTAAAAAAACAATGCGTTCTTAAATAAGTTGTTATGGTAAGTCTAAGGCCCCAATTCGTTGCTCTCACTGACGATGTATTTGCTGTTAGCGCTTCTTTTTAGATTTGTTAAATTTTGTGTACATGGTGCTAAATACAAAACAAATAAATAATATTTTTACTAAATTATCTAAAATTTTATATCGGAATTTGTAACTCAGAATCAACAGCATAAAATTTTTACTTTTATTAAAGATCATTTTGATTATATTCTTTCTAGTCACTGATTGACTGAAATAGTTAAAATCAATGCAATGCAAACTTTTTCCGCTACATTTTTTTCTCTTAATGTTAACTCTTAACGTAAAAGTGAATTTATATCCGCATCCATTCATTCGTAACGGACATTTCCTTAATTTACTTGTAAACTATCTTTATAAGCTATTAAAGTGATGTAAAATATCGCTAGTTAAATATCGCGAGTGATTTAAATTCGAATGTTAATTGTCGGAAATATCGATCGATGTAGGTATATTACGTTCCTTTACAGAACATTCGAGGCATGTGTATTAGTTGTATAGATTCTCAGAGATTATCGATTACATAAAAGACGAATTTAATTCAGAAAACTTACTACATATACTTTAGTATCAGTCTATTATGTTCTTCTGCAGATCATATGTCTATCATATACAATCACAAGCGGATTACGCGGATATTTGTAGATATTATTACAAATGTCAATATATTTTTTAAATTCTTAGGCCCACTCTTTTCCTCACATTGCATTCCTTCTCCACCGAGCAAGTGATAACTGAATGTAAGAAGAAAGTCAGAAGTAGATACTGACCGGCGAATGAACTCGCGTGAGCTCACAGATGTGAGTTGAGAGTATCTCTCTTAAATGAAATTGAATAGGTTCTAATACGTGTTACATTGTGCTATTGTGTTCGATTGTGCTTTTTGTTTGTTTTATAAATTAAGTAAATTTAAATATTCATTTAACGTTTAACAATTCAAATATAACTCATTTAACGAATGAATTTTAAAATTCATTCGTTAAAGATATGGACGTGCTTGGGTTCCCCAGGAAATCATTATCTTTATTACTATCAAAGCGAAGTCAGGGCGGGTTTCTAGTAAACAAATAATAATCAAAAGCGAAACGAATAGTGAAGAGAGAGTGTGAATGTTACAAACAATGGAATGCGTAAAAAATTTTACGTAGTTCAACGACCTTGCGATAACTAAGCTAGGCATCGACATGCAACAGGTAAGTAGGCATTCGCAATAATGATGCGATATTAAACAAAACTTGTTTGTTTTATTCACATTTAAGTAGTAATATAATATATCCTGTGTTCATTTATGCCTTTATTGGAGTGGTTAAGGAAGTTTATAATAATTTATACCTATTGCACGTACTTCTTGATAATTGTAATGTAAACAGGTTAATACCCTTTATAGGTGCAAGGCGCACCCCTATTTTTGGTATATGACCAGTCATGTAGAGGTAACCGCTTGTAACTCAGTTGTGTCTTACTCTAACTCACTCAAAATGTGGTCTTTTCTGATTCTATTTTGGACAACATGATTATTGAATCTGTATGTATTATCATGAAGGTTATACTACTTACCCTGCCTGTAGTATGCTTTCGGCCAGTTAGGGCACAACTCTCTCGCTCTCGTTGCATCTTGTAAGGCTGCCGCAAATTGACCTTGTTTTAATCTGGCAGCTGACCTGTACAATAAATTGAACTTGTATTCATTGTCCTTAGTACGGAATACGCAAAATGTGGAAACGAAATATTTAACGTCACACTATATTTAGGTCACACTATATTAAAAGACGAAGTGTGGCTACAGTTAGATCTACCAGGCTAGAACCAAGCGCGGCCGATCGTGGTCGGTTAGAACTTGGTGCAGCCTTTTTTCTTAACCGGCTACATTTAGAAACGATTTGGAAGCATAACCTACCCAGACACGATTTGGATCGTTTAGGTTAGAAGTGGAATAGTGAAGTGATAGGTTCAGACGTCGTGATTATATGTATAGCATCGCAAAAATCCTCCTTACGCAAAAATAATTTGTTTGAAATGAGT
Organism: Sesia apiformis; assembly: GCA_914767545.1. Lineage (NCBI taxonomy): Eukaryota > Metazoa > Arthropoda > Insecta > Lepidoptera > Sesiidae > Sesia > Sesia apiformis. The sequence continues at coordinate 9,098,374 of OU611968.1, forward strand.
CATATAGGTACTATTTTTTATGTACAACTTTTTAACGGCTACACATAGGTGTAGCCACACTTCCAGCTGTAATATCTAGGTTTCTAGCCGTAATATCTAGGATTCCTTGCGTCGTGGCTTCTGACTTAAAGACGCACACAAAACAGTAGATACATTATATCGACCAGAACAAATATTCGCCTTTAAACAAATGCTTGTTGAAACGGAATACGAACCCTGGATCTTTTTGTTTGTCTTTTGTATGTAAGGATACTATCAACTTTGTTAATCGATCATTGAATAATAAATATAGTTTTTTTAATTTTTTTTATGTACGAAGGCGGCAGACGAGCATATAGTCCACCTGATGGTAAGTGGTCCATAGACATCCGCGATACATGCCAACATTAGTCCAAAATGACAAACGTTGGCACACCCTCGGATGCGCTGCTTACCTTTGGAGATATAGGAATGGATTTGGAGAAAGGGTTGGGAAAATGGGGAGGGATAGGATGGAATGGGAATGGGCTCTGGCACATCTCACTCACTATCAAAACACGTACGTACATTGGGGAAATACGATAAGGTGGGAAATGCATACATTTCAAGGTAGTTTTTTGTGAGAGAGGGGTAATGTGGCCAGTCGAGCGTGCCCAGCGGCTGTTGGATTGCAGCGTGCATTTCCCCCCCTCAATATGCTATGTTAAATATGTTAACATATCGCAAATATGTGCTACAGAAGAGAATGTATACCTACCTATTGCTATAAAGTATGTGATTGGCGGGATCCAAAGTGAGGGCGTCGGTGTATAGGGCAACAGCGGTGGCGAAGTCTCCGGCCTGGCATGCCGCATTGGAAGCCCTTACTTTTTCCACGAAAAGGGCTCTGGATGCTGCTCCCAGGGAGGCTGAGCCTGTAGGCTCTACCTGTAAAGAGAAAATATGTTCTACAGTAAAACAATACAGAACATATATTGGTATCTCGATCTCTTAATAAGTACGAATAATTAGTCTACCTTTGAATAAGTAGGTACAATATATACAAGAATATGAAAATTTATACAAAAGGCGAAAATAATAGATAAAAAAAAAGTAGATGTATATTTTAATGAGACCATATTTTGTGGTCTTCTATAACAAAATTGGACATCGAAACCTAATAGAATTAATAGCCAACTAAAAGTTTAGTCGCTTGTGACTAACATCATTCAGTGATAAAGTCCACAAGGCTTTTGTGGTTAAGGTTTTACGAAACATTTATCGGCTTAGTGGTATAACACGTGGTAAGGATCGGGAAGAGAGACCGCATTGAATTCATGCGTAGGTATATGATTTGTTCAGGTGAAAGATTAATTAGGTTACATTTTAACCCAAAAAGATCGACCTCGATTTTGCAATCTTTAATCTTAAAAAAATAAAAATTATAACATAAGAAAAAAGGAAAAGAGAAGATAGAGAAGAAAAAACGAAAAGATGAAATATCATACCAGGTAGGTACATTTGTTCCGAATATTCGTATTAGTTTTGGCGAATATTCACCAATTTTCAAGTATTCGTATACGTACTCGTGTTAGCCATTTTCTAAACGAATACTCCTATACTAATCGAATAGTAAAAGCCCAATGTAAATAGTAGATAAAATAGGTTTTCTAGAAAAAGTAAAACTTATAAGAGTAAATATTCATTTGAAAATCAGTTACGTATCTGATTTTTTAGTTTAATTAGTAAGTGATTTTATAGTTTAATTTAAAGTCAGATAGATACTTTAGATTAAACTAAAAAGGTTGAGTACCTAATTGAAGTAAAAAATATTTATAGAACTAACTTTAAATTGAATTACTTACTTATTAGTTTTACAAGTAGGTACATGAGTAGTAGGTTAGGTACTTATCGTAATTGTATTCGCAAATAGTGGGGCAAATTATTAATATTAGCGAATGGTAATATTTTGCTATTGGAAACCACTGTACTACATACATAAACAATGTTGTATCTTTAAGCTATTGCAATAGCAATAGGTAAAATATATAAAAAAATTCAATTGTTTTATTTTATTGAAAGGTAAGACAGTAAAATACTGTTACGAATCTGAATGCACTACAGACGTCAATGCATGTATAGGTAATATTTTATTGGAATGTGTGTAAGTCGACTGTTATTGTAATGTAAAACGTTCTCTCTGAGTTGTTTCAACATTAATTTTTACAACCGTAACATTATGGCGCCCTTTTCCAGTCTCCCGCGCTCTCTCGACTTCGACTGTGCACGGTACACTTCTTTTGCTGCCAATCGACAATATTTTTTTCTTTACGCATTGGATTTATTTTATTCAGCCATAAAATAATAATTTACGGACAATTAAACCATGCTAAGGCATTATTGTTGGCATTTTCGTTTTACACACGCATTTATTATCATTACAATTAAAAAGTGGATCAAATAAAATTTTTGATTTGTAGATAATATTTAAAATAAAAATGAGTAAAAATAACTACAATCTTGCTATAATTTTGGATAACATACATATATAATATGTTATCCTATAATATATAATTATCATACATATGTATGAGTATGAGTATATATTATGTATGAGTTATGTTTTATTGAATGTTATGAGTTCAATAAAAATGATTTCTTACAAACAAATACGAATTATTTTGCAATATTATTTTAGAAGTAGGTAGGTACCTAAGGTATACATACTTCTGAAATACCACAACCATAATTTAACAAACAAACACATAATCGATTAAAGGTGGAATTATAATTAGATTTTACATTATTCAAATAAATAAATTCATAAAAGTCGTGACTTAACTTTTAAATGTTATCAGCATTAATTGGATTGCTTTGCTTTCACTACCTACTCGTATGTGTTTCGAAGATATTAAACAGCTCTTGATTTTAATTGGACTAGAGTTTTATAACTTGTTATTTTCATAAACTTGATTGACTATCGGAAAAGACGACTAAACTAATTTAACATGAAGTCACTAATTACAAACTTGAACGGAATATATCAATTTCATACAAACAACGTGTTCTTCTTCTTTTCTTATATGGCAATAGCACAATTAGCGCATTATGTGTGCCAGTGTCCAGATTTCTTCGTAATTACCAATTCGTCAATGTTCAGTTCCGTCGAAGTAAGTTAGCAGTCGCTCAGTAAAGTGATGATAATACGAGTATGTTCATTAAGGACAGTAGAGTTGAACACCTCGGAAGCACACGTAATTACACATAAATATTAGGCACTTTGAAGTTTATTAACAAATGATCACTATTAAACTACAAAATCTACAATGCACATTTTTTATAATAATCAAATAAAAATCAACTGGACTTCTCGAATTCCCACCATAAAGTATAAACGGCGTGTTTCTTTCTCTACTGAAAATATTATTTATTTAAATCTATTACATATTTTTTTCTTTTTTCATCTTTCAGTATTAATATTTCAATTTTCAACAACCTGCCAATAATGTTCGATAATCGCTACCGGCTTTAAACTTCTACGAAGCAGATATTTTTATTAGACATTTACAACCAAAAATGTAATAATAATAATATTATATACAGATCAAAAATGTGGATGTTTATAACAACGACATAAAAGAATTCCACGATACGGTGTAATAAAAAAGATAAACGACAAACTGCTACTGAATTTCTAACCCCTTTCTTGAGTTCTCATTATTAATAAAAAACAAATTCTAAATTTGAAACGGGCGACGCGCGACGCCGCGTGAGGTGCGTTTACCACCTGCGCTATCTAGCCGAGCGCATCGGAAGCGAGAGTATTTTTTTTCACACGGACCGCATTCCCTTCTACCATAAATATACTCAATAATAATTCCCTCTCACGATGTACATTGTTGCGTCTCATGACTTAGCTTGAAATTAAGTTTAATGCTCACAAGTAATGTATTGCGCACAGAGCAAAGTCTAGTTTTAATTGAACTTTTGTTCTAAAGTTAATAAAGGCGGGTGTTGATCGTGCCCTTTTACCTACGGTCCGGTTCATGCATTGTTCGCGAGGTAGATCTGAGACAATGAGACAAAGATGTACAAAATCGCTCTTATTTACAGGAGGAAAATCATTTGCCACCGCGGTAAATAGCGCAAAGTTTTTCATCATCGCTTTGATGAAATATAGACGTAATTTATTTTTTATGGACAAAGGCTCCATCCAGACAAGTATACAGTCCCCCTGATGGTAAGTGGATACTATTGCCCATAGACATCCGCGATACATGCCAACATTAGTCCAAAATGACAAACGTTGGCACTCCCCCGGATGTGCTGCCTACCTTTGGAGATATAGGAATGGATTTGGAGGATGGGTTGGGAAAATGGGGAGGGATAGGATGAGAATGGGCTTTGGCACATCTCACTCACTACCGAAACATGTACGTACATTAAGGAAATAAGATAAAGTGGGAAACGCAGTACCAAGGTAGTCTTCCGTGAGAGAGGGGTAACGTGGCCAGTCGAGCGCCCCTAGCGGCTGCATTGCAGCGCGCACTCTCTCCCCGACAAAAACAATAGTGGGGAAAAAACGAATAGACGACAAAAATTTCAACTAAAAAACTAAGCTAACGTTATTGGTTACAAATATTGAAAATTAGTGGAATGTATTTTCACAAAATGTGGCATAATAATAGTCATCATGTTATTTTTTTAAGTATAAACATCGACGAAATGCAGTTAATAATACTTGCGATATTGTAAATTAGGCATGTTTCGAATATCAACAAAACACTATTCACAAATATAACACAAATATAATTCATAAACACGAGTACAAATACGAAGAGTAACTAATGTACCTACTATGCACTATTAATATTAATTAGTATTTTTTAATTCAATTAGTAAGTAATTTTAAATTCATTTTAATATTAACATATACGTATATATTTATATACATAATGTAACTGATTTTGAAATAAACTTTGATTCTTAAAGTATTCTTCTCTTTATAGAAAACCTTTATAGAGGTTTTTACTATTCAATTAGTATTCGCGTATTCGTTTAGAAAATGGCGAATACGAGTATGAATATGAATGCTTGAAAATTGGCGAGTAATCGCCAAAACGAATACCAATACCACGTTACCCCTCTCTCACAGAAGACTGTGAGAGAGGGGTAACATGGTCAGTCGAGAGCGCCCAGCGGCTGTTGGATTGCAGCGTGCACTCTCTCCCTGACAAAAATAATAGTGCGAAAAAAACGAATAGACGACAAAAATTTCAACTAAAAATCTAAGCTATCTAGTATTAGCGTATTCGTTTAGAAAATTACGAATACGAGTATGAATATGAATGCTTGAAAATTGGCGACTAATCGCCAAAACGAATACCAATATTCGGAGCATCCCTATTGGAACATGTACCTACTCGTACATCGAAACATGTTTATAAAGTGCTTGTTAAAGTGTATTTGAGACGAAAGTTGCGTCTTGAAGAAAACGGCACTTCTAAAAAGAATTTCTCACGTTTTTAATTGACTTTATTACATACATTGTCGATAGTATGTAATGTGTAATTATGATCGGTTTTACATTACAAGTACATAAGATGCAGTTACAATATAAGTAAGTGCACCTTCGTAAAATATAGGTCAGTTGAAATTATTATTTTAATACAGCTATTATAAATACAGTGCGCAGATTCACCATTAATGATGGCCGATTGTTTGGGTCATCTTGAAAAATGACGGAGGTAATCGGCCCTTATTCGCTTTATTAAAATTTCGTTTAAAGAGGCGCCTGATAACCGCCGGTCCCGACATATTGGGTAATTATTTTTTCTTCAAACCACCTTTCATTTATCTTGAAGAGGTCCTCTATACAATGTTGTGCAGACCGCCCAAAGTCCACGACGAAATAAACGCCGAATTTAAGATTTTTACATTGCTTTTACTTGTACCCAATTAATTGTGTAGGAAAACTTAATTAATCACGAAATATATAGGTACCTACTTAATCATAAAAAATCCTATCAATAATCTTATGAGTTAGAGCTATAATTTTTGTTTTAAGAATTTCTGTTCAGTCATTTTAGGAAACATTTTACTAATAGTTTACCCTTGTACGAGTATTAGGTTCTAGATTTGATTTCCATTAGATGTTTACAGACATTTTTGAACTGGGTTCAAAATATTTTTCAATTCTTCTTCTTTTCTTATGTGTATATAAGTCTTATGTTAATCTTTTCTTATTGAATAGCGCAATTAGCGCATTGTGCCAGTGTCAAGTTTTCTTTCTAATTAACAACTCGTCAATATCCAATTCCTTCGAAATAAGTTAGAAGTCGCTCAGTAATGTGATAGGTATTAAGTTTACTGAGGACAGAAGAGATAGAGAAGAGAAACAGAAGAGAGACAGAAGGACAGAAGAAGTACTCGCAAAACGCAGTCCTATGCTTTTATTTAATTATTATAATCATTACGAACCGACATTAGGCACTCTCAAATTTAGTAAACTATCCCACACAATACACATTTTTTATAACAACTGAATAAAAACCCAACTTCACTCCTTGAGTTTCCGCCAAAAAGTATATTTTGCAGTTATGCATTTAAACACTAAACCAATGAAGAATAAAATCATTGATATCAATCATTATAACGCTATGGGTGTAGTTAACGGCTATAAAGATAAGGTTACAAAATAAAATAAAGCCTGTATTCCCTGTTCTCCAAAAACAAGCAGGTACAAGCTGAGTGAGACAGGTTCAAATTAAAAAAATGGCGTCGTCGGTCATCCTTTGTCTATTTTTTTTTTATCTATTTTCTTATTGTGTGCGCCTTCGGGGTAATAACGTGATTTTTACCTGTCGAAAATAAAACAATTAACGTGCGTGGATGCCGAGACAAATCACACAATAATTTGGGACCGGATTTTAGTAATTTTTATGGTTTAGTCAAAAAGGATTTTGTACACACGTGCACAATTTTCATGGGAATGGATCTTCATGTGTTTCGGTCGAGAACAATTTGATATGGACGTAAGTTGTTTTCTTAATTAAAAATCTGTAATAATACATTTCTACACGAACCGTTTTGTTTGTTTGAATGGTTAAATGAAAAAATCAGATTTCAAAATGGATTCTTTTAAGGCTTCAGGCACTCACTTCATTATGCATTAAAAATCCTCATGTATTTTGACTTCCGCGCATCTGTTCATTTTGCCTCGAAGGCGTGGGTCCTATCACGACTTCCATACTTATTTCTGTTAACCGAGCGAGATGGGAAGACCGGTTACCCTCGGGTTACGTTGAGTTTCGACTGTATTTTCTTTTTCATTGGGTTTTTGTTGCGAATTTGCACACGAAAGCGGTAAATTCCAGGCATTCCTCGAGAATTGCCATTTCGTGAGTGACCCCCCGCCTCCACCTAGTGTCCCTGAACTGGTCCTACTAATAGAGATCTGACCTTTGACACGAGTCTGTTCTTGTATTAAGAAAAGTAAATAATTGATCTTAAAATTGGGTAAGTATTTATGCAATTCTAAGATTGCCGGGGCACGCATTCTCTTTATAAAGAAGCTTTAAAGTTACATATTATATCTAGCAATACAGCAAATCAGGAAATACTTAAATAAAGTATTAAGCAAGTACCGCATTAATGACCAAAACCATAAACCGTGAAGGTAATAATAACAGATCCCTCCATTGTCCTCTGTATTAGGTAACTTTGAAATATTTCCATATTCATTTGATAGCAATAATGAAACTGCTAAAGACTTCCATATACGCCATCTAAATATACGCAATAATGTGAAATATCCAGGAGAAAATTACTTTTATATCATAGTTTTTGTACCGGCACGCGTTTGACGTGAGTGGTATGTTCGTGATGATCGATTTCGCGCGCAATCATCATACTCTATGTTGTTTTTGCTGCCAGGATGACAGATATGAGGCGCGTTCCGCGGTACGCTACCGTCTTCGTTTCCTATAAAGTAATTTTCATGTAATTTAAAGCTTTAATAAAGTATGAAATTGCAGTTTTATAGTAATAGATATTTTGAATTGACATAAAACCTTCATGGTGTGAGATTTTCGAGTGAAACTTTTTTCACATGATACCTATGAGGTTCTTGTTTTAAAAAATGTGCAACATTCGATTTTCGACTTTCAATTGTTTTTTTTATTCAGCTTAGACGGGAAAGATGGATACTTCGAAAATCCGAGTAATCTTTGAATACGAGTTCCGACGCGGAACTAACGCGGCAGAAACGGCTCGCAATATCAATGCTGCGTTTGGAGAGGAGACTGCTAATGAACGAACCGTGCGTTTTTGGTTTAAACGCTTTCGTAATGAAAATTTCGACTTGAAGAACGAACCACGTGGAAGACCGCCCACACAGGTGAATAACGCTGAATTGAAGGAGATGGTGGAAGCCGATACGAGTCAAACTACCCAGGAATTAGCGGCATGGTTTAACGTCACCTTACCTACAATATTGACTCATTTGCATCAAATCAATAAGATAAATAAATATGAAAAATGGGTGCCTCATGATTTGACTGATCTGCAGAAAGAAACGCGTGTTGAAACTTGCGTTGCCTTGTTGAATCGGTACAGAAATGAAGGAATATTGGATCGAATTGTGACATGTGACGAAAAGTGGATTCTTTACGATAACCGAAAGCGAAAAATGCAATGGCTGACCCCAGGTCAAACGCCGCAACAGTGCCCTAAGGCAAAGCTTACCAATAAAAAGGTAATGGTAACTGTTTGGTGGTCTATTCATGGTGTTATTCACTATAGCTTTCTCAGGTCTGGTCAAGCAATAACAGCAGATGTTTACTGTGCCGAACTTCGAACAATGATGGCGAAACTAGCAGTGAAACAGCCCCGACTCGTGAATCGATCTTCACCATTATTGCTCCATGATAATGCAAGACCTCACACTGTACGAGAAACCGTTGTAACTCTACAGAAGCTGCAGTTAGAAACCATACGTCATCCTCCGTACTCGCCAGACCTTGCTCCAACGGACTACCATTTTTTTCGTGATTTGGACAATTTTCTACGTGGTAAAAAATGTTCTTCCCAGGCAGTACAAAATGCTTTCACACAGTTTGTCGAATCTACATCCCCAGAGTTCTATCGCAAAGGCATAAATGAACTTCCGATTAGATGGCAACAATGTATTGATAATGAGGGTAAATATTTTGATTAAATAAATATGTTACATTTTAGAAAAAAACGAGTTTTAATTTTTCAGTACAAATCGGCAATTTCATACTTTAACCCATAACCGGTATAAATTCGGAGAACATTGCAAGTACAATTAGGATATTGATGTTAAATTACGTATAATAGGATATAAATTAATCTTAACATCTTGTCTTTCTACTACTGGATGGGTCTCTCCCAATACCTGCCACCACATATGATCTTCTGCTCACCTCATCCAGGCACAACTTCAGACTTTCTTTAAGTGGTTAATACACCTGACCGGAGGACCTGTCACCGTTCACGCTATGTACTCCGGTACGTGGTTTCCATTGGAGTTCAAATCTTCTACTTCATTCAACTCATCTATCCTATTGTTTATTGGTCCTACGACAAATATGACTTGTCCACCGCTACTTCAACTTGTTGATCTTTGAGCTATACCGTCAATTTTAGTTCTTCGTTTAGCTTCCAGATTTTGTTTAATAAAGCGTTGCCGAGCATAATATTGTTCCGCAACTTGCTACAAATATGCTATATACAACTTCTCTAATTTTCTGGCGAGACGTTTTGTGAAAATCTTGGAAATAATATAGTTAAGAGGAGTAAGATCGGACTAAAACATTGTCTTCTTTTTGGAAGAACAAATCCTTTACTCCACTGTTTTACACTCCGCTATGTACCATTGAAGACATCGGTATGGAAGAGTTGTTGCAGTTGCAGCAGATGGAAGTTCGTCTGAATTTCAAGAGAGATTGAGTTATGAATAATAACCTAAGGCCTGAGCGGGGCTTGGAACAGTTGAAGAGCAATTCTTATCTCACCTATGTTATTATCGGTGTAGTGGCGAGTTAGTCTCGCTTGACTGTCCTTATCCGCAGGGGCTGTAGGCACAGCCGTGTGTGTTGTAGTGTTCTCAATAAAAAAATCGTTTTAACGAACATCTCTGGTGTCGAGGTGAGGATTCCGCCACTATTGCTTCTAAGCATCATCGGATGACCATAACCAGGAGGCTTCTTTTATATTGTGGGTCAACTATATTACTTACATTCAATAAAATATAAATTAACAACATCTAATCAAAAATGGTTGGTATGACTTATTAGTTATTATGTAATAAAACTACATCCCATGTAAAGCAAAACCCCCGCTCTATTCTCCAATTAATTTAAGCGTTTAAATGGCTACAATCGTATCAAATTTGTTTCTTCTTACATTTAATTATATTCGAGCTGTTATTACGCCGAACATTATTGCGGATTAAGGAACCTTCTTTTATTTTTTTAATCCTCGCAAACCAGCCTGTGTGGGCGTGGTGTACAAGTTATATTTTATAGGTGACCAGCCTTTCTCAGCCTTTGCTTTTAACGATTCTTTGGACAACTTTGGGGACTGAATGGGCCGTACGGGATCTTATTTTTGTGGCCGTGTGGCCATTGCGCGTTGCAAGATAAAACAAACAAAAATACGAAAATTACATTATTCCGCTCGGTTACCGAACGGCCCCGCTGTAATCGAGTGAAGCATAAACTTTTATAATAACAATCGCGATGAGAAGATTATCCGCGATATTGGACAGGGCCGGACTGGAGGATATTGTTATTTCTTTATATAACGAATAATAAACGGTAGGTACGTTATCGACCGTTGTTAGTTTATGTCTCGATAACAAAGTTAATGGAAATTGTCGCTTTATGACTACCAAAAACCAGGTGAAAGAAATCCTGTCGTTAGGATGCCTATAAACTAAAAACACTTTACGATAGCGAATACATATAAAACATAAACAGATAGTACGTATAGTTATACTTTGAAATTGTGCTCACAGGACACCACAGTTGATATTAAAAATTATATCAATACCTATTACGAGTTTAATTGATTTCAGCTTGTTTTAAAACCGTCTGTTTGTTGTTCTGTTTTGTAACCTTATTTTATATTACGAATTATTTATTGTAAGGGTAGTTTATCAAATCAATTATCAATTATCAGTTTATCAATTTAGTTTATCAAATTTCAATTATTACAAGATTGCGAATTTCAGGAATATCGGTTCATGTACTTTCGGTGTTGAAACCCTAAGTCCGTGGGATCATAGCGAGCTTTCGTTCTTCATAGTTCTTTTAAAGCGCTTGGTCGAAAGCAATGGCGACCTTAGGGCTGGCCATTATGTCGCACAACGCATCAGCCTTACCATCCAGCGAGGTAATGCCGCCTATATGCTAAGTACCTTGCCGCAGGGATCAAAGTACAACATGCTCAATGTGTAATTCGGTATTTTGACCATTATATTAACACATTATATTTTTAATTTTTATCTTAAGTTATTTTATAATATGATAATTATTGGTAATTGTTTTCATGAAATAAATATAACTTAAATTCAACAAAATATATGATTAATCATTGCAAAAACATACCAACTATATTTTTGATAAAAAAAAATGTACCAACATTATTTAGGTAGGTATAAATTGATTTTTGGTAAAGGCTCTCAACAAAGTACCCACAGTCCGTCTAATCTTAGATGTTAATATTTTTGATAATTCATTATTACCAATTTTACTAAGTACAGTCCTGTTGCTCTGCTCACCTGAAGGGTAGGCAGGCTAAAATTTAATTAGTTATTAGAGAACGTGCAAGAATGTGGCACGGACGCACGGCAACAGCGATTTTATCTATAAATTAGCGGACCAAATTAACCGTGTCTTGTATGTGAAACGTGCGACGTAATTTTTTTTTACAAAATAAAGTGTAGAAAAACTACGAAACATGAATACAGAAAGACAAAGAAAATATTGACATATGGCAGTCAATTACTGTCAAAACATATGGAATGTTAAGATCCGCTCTTTATAGAGTGGACAGCTAGGACGAATCACTTTATTCTAGTAAGCATTATTATGACTCTTATGATTGTTTTGTATTTGTAAATACAATTTTAATTTTTGTTGTTGGCTGTTTACTTTTAAGCCATGTTGGTGTCGCCTTTAAGTAGTTTAAACGCCTTTATGTTAGAGTTACATACAGTCTTGTATGTAACTCTAACATTTATACGATGTATGCTCTGTTGGTTACCTTTAATAAATAAATAAACATAAAAATGTTATAATTACTTTTACCGTTTAACAAGTACGTAGAAAGTTTTCACTTCCACGCGATGATGTTCGAGGTAATTATGCTTTAAGAAGTCTCAGTTGACTTTTTTGTATTGACACTAATACAGGGGCAATTGAATACAAATTTAGAAACATAGACCAACAACTAAAATGTATCTTAGTACATACTATGACTATAGAGGATTCGGTTTCTAATTTTAACTAATTCCTATACTCGTATTCGTATTTTTTGTTGCCGTTTATTATTGTGTATACGTTAAAAAGGAAAATTAAACAAATTAAACGTTTTTAACTTTGAAAACGGCGAGTTTCATATACAAAGTAACGAAATTCAGTAATCAACAAATATTTCAGAGCATATAACAAAGTTTATGCGTGTTTAAAAGTCTCATCAATGATATGATGAATCGCGTTGAATTCGTTTCAATTTTATTTTTACCCAACAATATAAATCTTACTACCAGAAAGCACTTACAGATGTTACAGAAAGCAATCTTACTACCAACCTTTTAAATGTGTCTCACACACACAAATGCAGTGTTTACATAGCATTTCGGAGTATTATAGGACTGTGTAAAGTAGGCATTAAACTACGTAAGAGTGTGTGAAGTGTGTAAATATTAAACTACTTTAATGTAAAACAGGCATTCGACCCAAAAATTCATCATTGGGGTCGTATTAATTGCGGTTTTTAAAACGAGAAGTAGATTAACAACTAACGTAGTCGATTTTTCTTTCTTAAAAGTATTATAGTGGAGTGTAGGCTTTCTCGGCCAAGTAGCCCGGAAGATTCAATTCATATTTAAAAGTATTCTTTCTTAAAGCCGAGAAAAGGTATTCAAGTAAATATACTCGTATTTAAATATTTTTTACGCAGCTCTCTTTTTCCATAACTTAATATTTAAGTAGGTCGTATAAGAAAACCTTCCTTGAAAGATCTTTTAATTGACAAGAAACAAATATATGAATTAGTCCTGCAATTATAAACTTATAGGCGGACATAAAGTCACATGGACGCGCGACGACGTTATAAATATAGAAATGGTTACTGCTCCTTCCATCTATACTGTGGTTATGGTACATTGTGTGTGAAACGATGCAGGATTTGAACTGCCTTTTGTCGGCGAGACCGCCTCGACCACAGTCGCCACAGAAATATATAAGACCGCAGAAAGTATTTATGCCATTATACCATTTCCTCTGTGGGTTATTTAGAATATTTTTTGTAATTTATTATATATTTAAATTCTATAAAACTCTAAACACAATAAAATGTTTCGTAAGATTTGTATTGTAGTTGTTGTTTTGTATTTGTTTGTATCAATCAGCCTATAACGTCCCACTGCAGGGTTTCGGGCCATAATCCACCACGCGTGCCCAGTGCGGATTGGTGGATTACATACTCCAGATTTTTAATTCTCGAGTTTCCTCACGATGTTTTCGCTTGGCGCCCAGCTAGTGATATTTTTTTTAAATCCATACTTAAGTAGAAACTCAGTGGTAGGTACGAGCCGAGGATTTGAACTCATGACAATACGAATGTGAGTCAAGTATAGATACCCCTAGACTACCGTTGTTGTTTTATAATCCATAAAATTGGAAAAGCGGATACGTTCGGCTTCGCCCGTGCCTATGCTAGGTTTAGTGTAAATTAGTTAAATGAGTATTAGATAGTTATTAGAGTTATTAGGTTATACCAAAATTCTGTTTATTTGCTTATATGGGATCAAAGACCAATTAGCGTATGGTCTGTGTATGGATTGCACGCCCTTTGCGTACGGTAGAGGTGTATCTATTGTTGACTCACGTAATTATTATCCTAAAAGGAAATTTCGGAAACACTAAGCAAAAAATAGCACGCAGAATTAAAAAAAAAATATCTGTAATCAAATTTTGTTATTGTAAACCGAGGAGATTTAAACTCATCGTATGGGAAGCTGTAGCTATTTAATTAGAAAATACGAGAAAAATTAAACTTCCAGTAACTAAGTATTTTATCGTCGCATAAACAGTTTTATGCCAATAACAATTAATTTTAATTAATGTTTCCTAAAATATGCTAATTATTGGTTAACGGGTTGAAAGCTCAACTCGATCATATGCCTGTTTACAATCCGCCATTCTACTTTAATTACGACTAGTATTTGCATGCGGTTCCGCCCGTTCTAAACTTGATTTCGCTGGGCGGTATCGTAAATCTTGAAGAAAATAAAAATATGATAACGACCAAAATTATCACTGTTTGAAATGAAAAAATAATGAATATCAATTATGCATTAAGAAAATGAACATTTCATAATGCAATATGGAAATATTTATTGATCACTCTTAGGTATTTAAATAATTAAGCATCTACTATTAATTCACAGGCCACGTGGTGTCTGTCGGCTTTAGAGTAACACCACGCCCGTTTATTCCCATGAGTGTCGTACAGGCGACTAAGGGATAGCAAAGCCTCTACCACAAGCCCTGAGGTACTACATCACCTTTAAAAGGGTGGACACGCCAACCCGCTTGGCCAGCATGTAGTATTGATTAAAAGGGTTGGTTAAGGTACGGTTGGGTATTTCAATAATTAAATACCTACTATAAGTTCATGTTCTGAAGTGAGATTAAAGACGTTAGTGGACTTTTTAAAAAACAAGTTGTAGGGGAGAGGCGTACAAAATGACATACTAGTTATTAAATCAGTCATAAAATCTTTATTTATTCATACTTTTCAACACTTAATGTATCTTTATATTCTTTGATTCATTACTTAGTCGGAATAAAGAGATCAATCATTTAAAAACAATAATAATATAATTATTGCTAATATCTAAAAAACTTGAATAAAAACCGTTTTGTCCGCCCTGGGCGGGTAAAATGACATAGGTGGTATGTACAAAATGGCATACCAAATTTGTAATGAAAATCCGTTCATTATATGCAGAGTTCACATGTGAAAGACTTCGTCTTCTTCGGATCATCTGCGCATGTTTTACATATCAAGCACTGTAACCAAACCTCCTTCGGCTCAGACCTTGAGTAGAGGTCGTTGCAATAAATGCAAGGACAATCTTCATCTCCATCTTCAGTGTCAAATTGCGATGTGAAATCGTTTTCACTATCAGAACTGAAATTCAAAGCTTTTGTTGCCTTTCTCGTTTTTTTCTTTGGGACAGGTGGAGGAGCAGATTTTGCTTTAGCTTCTTCCATGTTTGGGGTTGAAGTTAACAACAATACTGTTGGTTTTTTTCGTGGTTTTCTTTTGCCTTGCCCAGTCACATATATTCCTGCCGGCACTGGAGATAACACGCTTACTGGAACATTGATATTTGTATCTCGGAGTATCAATCTAGATGCTGAAGTTGTCATAGGTATTGCAGGAGCTTTGTCTTTAGATTGGGCTGTGGATGTGGAGGTAGTAGGTGGGTTGACTGATGTACTCGCAACTATCAGTGATGTAGAGCCATCTTCAACCTGAGGTCGATCTGCTGAGGAAATACATAGGTTTTCTGCTGTTGATAAGCCTTCTTCGGACTCTACCGGAGAGTTTTGCATGGGGATATTTGTCGTCTCCGCAGGCTCAAATAAATAATCGGGAAATATGTTTGGATCGACAGGCCAGAGACCTGTTTTTTGAAACCCATTCACTGCCGTCTGGACTGTTGCTGCTTTACCATAAGCTTTGTTGAGAATGGAACCTATTTGAAAGTGAGTGACAACTCGGCCTGGATGGCTCTTTAACCAAGTGCTCACTTCTTGATTAAAATAGGTCTTCAGTGGACCATAGTGGACGTACCAAGGGTTGCATGCGGTGTGTACAGTGAGGCGGTAAGCACACCATAATGATTCCATGCTCTTTTGCGAATGTTAAAGTTTCTATACCTTTATGACTGATATGTCCATCAACTATCAAAAGCACTTTGTCCTCAATGCTAGCTTTCACATGCGTCTGAAAGTGCACCAACCATTTATAAAATACAGCTGTGGTCATCCAACCTGATTCTTGTGTAATTCCCAAACTACCGGTTGGAGCTTGGTCTATTAACTCCTGTTTCATTATTTTTCTAGGAAAAATTAGGCACGGTGGGATGAAATGACCATTTGCACTCATGCAGCAAACAACAGTCACATGAGACCCCTTTTCAGCACTAGTTAAAGCCCCAAGTACGTCCAGTGGTAGCAAACACCTTTTGTGGTCTTTGAACAGTCGATAAAGCTGATTCGTCGACGTTATATAGTCTATGCGGAGAAATGTTATTGCTTTGAATAATTTCTTGGTAAGTGTTGAAAATAGGGCTACTTGCGGCTTGTTGAAGGCTTGGGCTCTCGCAGCTGAAGTTGCTTCGGGTTTCCTCAAAGATATGTCTGGGTTTCTTCGACGAAATCCAGCCAGCCACTCTTTACCAGCGGTCTTCTTTTCATTGTTAAAATTATGAGCAATATTATTCGCTTCTGCAAACTGATAGGCCAATTCAAGAACTTCCTTCCGTGTGAAACCAAACAATCTGGTTTCCAGCAACTTTATATGTGCAACCAGCTCTCTTTCCATCTCATGAGTGAACACAGTCTCGTACCTTCCCATACCTAAAAGAATAAGGTAAGTAATTAAATTCAATCTTATCATGTTAACCAACTGCGGAAGCTAAAAAAAACTGATTTGGTAGCTACTCGTAGGTACCTTTTGTAGTTGGAGCTAAGACTTTATTTTTGTGCAGTGCATGTCTTCTAAGAGTTGATTGTGGTACGCTAAACACCTTAGAAGCTAAAAGCCAACCCATTTCATTTTTATTCACAGCGTCAATTGCCTTTTCCATAGAGGATTTATCCCAACCCTGTCGGTTTGTTTTTCTAGAATAGTTGCGAGGCATGATTTTCGATTATCTGAAAGAAGAAAAAAAAGATGGGTCAAACGACATACTATGCTATTTTACCCGAACAAGTGGTATGCCATTTTGTCCACTTTATAACCTTAAATATAAGAAATTAGTAACTTTAATTTCGCGAATAATTTTGAGATTTCAACACATAATAGGAGTTATTTACAAATAAAACAATAAAATTAAGCCACTAAAAACTAATAAATGTAAGACAATACTAACTTTTTCGAAGAAACAAAATCCATCCAAACAAAACTCGTAAATGCAAAATTCACATAAACACGTGTCCGCTTCACATGCTCAACCGAACGCGACTGGCGCCACCACAGGATATAAGATGTTACTAAACGGTCCTCTACGGGTCATTATGAGAATTAATTTGTCTGTGGTTTTGGAAAAAAGCAAGTATGTCATTTTACCCACCTATTTCATTTTGTACGCCTCTCCCCTATATATATATATTTTTAACTGCAACAACAATCGAATCATTATGCCTAATATAATTGCAAATGCCCAGATAGACAGACAAATCTTGCGCTGTATACGAGTAATAGGAGATGAGTTTTTATTTGAATGGCTCTTAAAGGAATGCGGACGTCTTTCAATTTGTCTAAAAGTTTTATTGTAGAAAGGTAAGAGAAATATCCAAATTAAATTTTAATTATGTTTCACAGCTAGTTTTTCTTGTTTTATATAATTTACGCGTTTCTATTAATTTAAGCGCAATTAATGCCAATCAAGTTAAAGACTTGACATTTTTAAGATGCTTCATTTCATGATTTACCTCGTGTCAGATATCGGAATGTCCGATCCTGTAGAATTGAAACGTATGGAATTCTGATAGACCAACCTGTAACTGGATTCATAATTTTACGTATAACCAGGCTCTCTTTTGTCTTAATGATTCATAAAATGTTACACGTATTGTTTTGTGTACGAAAAACTAACAATTTTCCTAGTCTGTTTTGAAATACGACGTATTGTTTTCTGTCCAACAATTGCCAGTAACACTGAAATGGCGGGGTTGCGGTAAAAAGCATCCGCTTCTAACTACTCAACGGATACCCTGTGACTTGTTATTACTGATCTTTTGCGGCCAAGGGGACAATTTACAACATCGTTCGATAAAATGATGAGAAAAAATCAAAACCAAAATTGTTGAACATTAAATTTCATCATGAGATGAGTGACTTTGCTTTTGTTCGCATACTTTTTTAAGTTTGATAACTGTATCATTATCACTTGATAACTGTAGGGACTGCTTTGTTGTAGTCATAATTTACCATTTACAGTTTCCTGGGAGAGCAACAGATGCTGGATGAGAAATAAGAGGTAGGAAAATTAAAAAGGGATGTATGATCACTCACTCTCAATCCTGCAGGCTACTGGTGATCTTTGAGACGTCCCTTTGAGATGGCCTGGTATCGACAATTCTTTTAGAACCTTACATGTGCTAGTTTTTCTTGTTAGAATCACGGCCAGTTGATTTTTAAGAAATGAACGTAATTTGTACTCGTATGTCGTGCGGTAAATACGTGCGACTTTGCGGCGTAAAAGAAAAATAAACAAAAGACAGGCGACATTTAAAACATATTCTATGCGGCATTTTGCATCACATGGTAAACTAAAGGTCGGGTTTTCTAATTCATATTGATATTTATTTTTAAAAAAGTTTCCATTAAAATGTTTTAATAGAATATCTGTGGAAAATAATTGTTAGAATATATTTTTTGTTATGTCAACACAAAAAGGCGAGTTTCCGATGTTTTAGCTGTCAAGAAAAAAGGAGGGATGTCATGGTGCGAAACAAGATTATAAAATAAGAACTGATGTGACTCTGGAACCAGACCGTTTTGCACCTAGTTTGTATTAGGAGCTAGAATATACGAATTTAAAAGCGAAATTGTGTATCAATGGATTCCTACGTTCTATAATATATCGCAGAATAGAAAAAAAATAATCATTCGAAAAAAAAAAGATTATGATGGGTCGTGCTAACGTTAGATTTAGACATACGAAAAAGACAAGAAATAATTAATTTAAAAAAAGTAAAAGGATATTATAGACGAAGCACATTTCAACGGTTTCATATTTTATCGCACGATTTCCATCATTGGCCCCCGTGGAGTCATCCTAACTACACGTAATTACCGACCGGCAGCAAGAATGCGGCGCAGGCGCCTCCCAGCTACGGATTTGTTACAAGCTAACTGCTGACTGAGCTTAGCTTCCAACTGTATTATATCCAACATTGTGTCATTTGTTTATAATAAACCTGAGAATAGATGCTAGGTAATGGAATACGCGCTTGCAATTTATGTGCCTGCTTAACTGGATGCTGCCTATTATTAGCCTACGCTTTGTGTCTGGTTTTAAGCCTTTTACCGTATCTAGTTCTATAGTAATTGTTTAGTGAGTGCTTACATTTGTACAGCTTTTCAGACAGGTAACCATAAATATAACGCAACAATATAACTCAAAATCTGTATTCATAGTTCTATATTTACAAGAACAATGAAAGTCTTTGTAGTGAGTTGTTCTCAGTGAAAAAATACCAGCTATATAGGTAGGTAATCATGGAACAAATAAAGTAAATATTTCCAGACTTTTTAATAAATATCTTGTTGTTGTTTGTTTGGACAATGGGGGAGGCCTATGTCCAGCAGTGGACGTCCAAGGGCTGAGAAAGAAGAAGAAAGAAAGAAAAAGAAGTTTGATGTTGATATGTTGTTGTACAGTGTCCCATGCACAGATAAGCGCTTCACCAGTTGTCATAAGTTATATGCAACAGTCAAATAATACACAAATATTACAGACACTGAAGGCTTTAGCGGAATGTACGCTTTTACGGATCAAACGTAGGTAACAACTAAGTCAAAATTTAAAATTTCGAAAACAAAAGAAAAACGCACGTAAACTGTTTCTGGAAGGTTGCGTTAATTGCTAGTAGGACTTCTTACAGTATCAAGAAGTTCCGTAACTGCTCGTATTGTTAGACAAACAGTTTCCAGTTCCAAGCTTTTATATTAAAAAGTAAAAACATTGCATGCTTGAGAATTTAAAAATTGTAGACAATAATAATAATTATAATAAATAATAAAATAGTAGCTATTAATAATAATAACAAACGAAATTAAGAAGTATAAAGTTTTCACACGTGATGTTCTTTTGATTTATATGAAACCTATGAGATTGTCTTTAATTTTATGTTTACATTGAAAACCGAGCATCACAAAACAAAATGCAAACAAAGAGTTGAGATCGACAGACAATTAAAGCCAATAAGTTTCCACAGATGGTTATAAAAGGTTGCAGACAATAATAATGAAAATATAATCAGACAAATATTATGCGAGATTGTTTTTAAAAATGCTAGTGAAGTGGAGAAGCTAAAAACGGAATTTAAAGTAAATTTCTCACCACAGTAGGCTGAAACAAATCAAGGTCTAGAGATTGCTTGCAAAGCGCATTGTATTCTGACGTTGCTCTACAGAAGAATTCATTTTTCCGATAGTTAGTAGATACTACTAGTTGGAACTTGCAAAAAAAAATATGACTTGTAAACAAATAATCGTTTCGGCAGATTTACGAAGATATTAATTACCCAAGATGGAAGACATATGTGTGATATGTTTGGCAATCATTCAAATTATGCCCCTATTTGGTTACTTCATAAAACGAAATGTCGTTATCGATGGTAGCTGCTCCGACACCATGTCTTTTAACGCTGGCGTCCCGCAAAGCTCCGTGCTGTCCCCAACTTTGTTCCTTCTGCATATCAACGACCTGATGCAAATTGGTGACATACGTTGCTATGCAGATGACAGTACTGGAGACGCCTTGTACAGGGGCCGCGCCAACATCCCTCAGGTCGAAGTGGAAGTCGCGCCAGGCTTGTGCCTGAAATCGAAGACTCTTTAGATCTAGTCTCGATTTGGGGTTTTACCCAAAACCTAGTGGATTTCAACCCCCGTAAGACGCAAGTCTGTGCATTCTCCGCTAAAAAAACCGTTTTGTTGTAGCACCCCGCTTTCAGAGCATACCTCTTAAGATCTCGGAGAGTATCGGGATCCTTGGTGTCGATAGCTCCAACAAAGTCGAATTTAGCAGTCATCTGTAAAATAATGCCAAAAAGGCCTCCAGAAAGCTCGGTGTGCTGAACAGAGCGAAGCGGAAGTTCTTATGCTTTACAAAGCTCAGATGAGGCCCCATATGGAGTATTGCTCTCAACTCTGGGCCGGCGCACCGAAATACCAATTGGACCCATTTGATTCCATCCAACGACGTGCTGTTCGTATTGTCGACGATCCCACTCTCACGGATGGTTTAGAATCCCTCAGTATTCGGAGAGACGTTGCGTCTCTCTGTGTGTTCTACCGCCTGTACAATGGGGAATGCTCTGAAGAATTGTTTAATATAATTCCCACCTCGGGTTTTTACAACCGTACCTCCCGTCACAGAAGTGCGGTCTAACCGCATTTCCTCGATACAGAGGTGTCGCGCACTGTTCGGTGCAAAAATTATTTTATACCGCGAACCCATAGGCTGTGGAACGAACTGCCTCAAGAGGTCTTTCCTTTAAGCTACTTCAAGAGAGCTGTGAATAGGATTTTGCAAGGTCGGCGACACGCCCGCATACCCCCTGGTGCTGCAGGTGTCCACGGGCGGCGGTAACACTTATCATCACTTGGAACCGTTTGTTCGTCCTCCCACTAGTCTATAAAAAAAAATTGAATGAGCACCAAATAATTACGAACAAAACAATTTTTTTGGAATAATCGAAATAAATAACTTTAAATTATTAAGAATGTCATCACAAAATCGACGGACTCTTTCTTTATTGTCATCAGAGAACCTAGACCTAGACCTAACGTACCTTTAGGTACCATCGATTTTCCATTCAGTATTTTCTGCTGTTTATTTAATCATTACTCAAACAAAATCTCGTGGGGCCGTGATACACATGCCAGAAGCAAGTAGCATAAGTACTAGTAATTAGCGAGTGATGACAACTCGACACACTAAGAAGCGTGACAGCTACTAGAATTATTTCGTGTGCTAGAATGAAGGCTCATAAAGTTCTATGTGGAACGCCAGCTACTTGGCAAACACGGTATGAGGTGTTTGGCTGGCATACGAGTACCCCTCCCCGCTTACCCGCACACCTTACGATCTATTGGTGTACTATTAAAACTCATCCTCCTGACTAGCAAGAATACAAATGCCCGTTGCACGCATTTTCAAGTACTGGTATGCTTTTATACGAGTAACACACTCATGTGTATCACGGCCCTTAAATAAGACTTTGGCACCACTTTGGACACAGCCATTCACTATGAAACCCCAAGAATGTCATTGTAATTTATGTATGTGTCTAACAGGAAGCTATAACTCATTCCCAGCTGAAGGATAATAAATCCTGTAACGCACTTATCCAGGAGAAAGGCCAACCCTGTAACATTCGAATTGCATATATTATTTTCCAAACAAAACTTGAAGTTAAAATCATTTGTCAAACTTATTCAAGTCGTGTATAGCAGATCTAATCGTGTTTTAGTGAAGGCTAAAAGACGCGTAAAGATATATGGCTTTCCATTTGACAAGTTCCCTTGCCCTAGCCTCCATTTTGCTGAACAATCTTCACTGTTTCCGTCTTAGGTCAAGCTAGTATTTTTAACTTTTTAAGATGACCTTTGACCTTCAATTGTTAGGGAGATTTCGAAGAATTACAGAATTATGCTGAATTAGAATTACAAAGATCATAACTTTCTAATTTCGAAAATAAATTGGCAGAAGTTTTGGCTAAATATATCGGTGAGTTTTGTTATGATACGATATTAGAGCCTTACCTATGAAATTGCTGTTTATTCACAGTGGCCACTTTGAACTTAGTTATCTTGCGTTCGGCTTGGAATTCCAAATTCAAATTAATATCAATTTAAACTTATGAATTTCTTTTTCAAAATCAGTTATTCAATTGTTTTTCCATCAAACGACTTTTCGCTTAGATATCGTTATGTTTGCGACCACGGATCACTTTGAATATGAGTTCATTCGTGGCACCAACGCAGCATAGATGTGTACAGATCGCTCCCCCCCCGACCCCCGTTGAGGTCGTCGTCGTCGTCGTCGTCCTCGGCACCTCTTGGAGGACCCGGACGACCCAATTACTGCTGTCAATGCGGTTCTTACACTACACTCACAGACTACACATACACACCGTCCGGCATATACATATACTACCGGCGGGGGAGCCCTTAGGCTCGTTGCTGCACACACTCTTTGCTCCTGGCTGGGCGTCTTCTGCGCTCGCCCTAAACTATACATCTCCGGTAACTCTTGAAAGGCCATTAGACAAAGAATTTAGCCATTCTCGAAAAAAATCCAAACACCGCAAACGAAAGCACGGTGAGTTTTTGGTTTGATCGTTTACGTTCTGGAAATTTTGACCTCAACAACAAGCCCCGTGGTCGACCGCAGACTAAAGTCGATAATGGCGAATTGAAAGCAATAGTGGAAGCGGATTCATCTCAAACCATGTCTGAGTTAGCAGCACGGCGTAAGTGACGAAACTATATTGCATTCGAATATATTATTTTTTTAAAACTCACATTAATGCTTAGACGAATAAGAAAATAAAATGGCTGCCATTCGGACGGGGGGTGGGTTTTTTATGGACCCCCTTATTTTACCCCCCTTCTATGAATAAAATTAAGTATAGAATATATATTCTATACCCTTAACATATATACCCTTAAGTCTCCGAGGACGGTGTCCAGACACACTGTACGCATAGACAATACTATTTCAATACGTAAAATCAATGCATACATATATTATTACACGCCTGGTCGCTATTGAATTCAAATAGACAAAGCATGTTGATTATACCCTATAAATTGGCAAAGCCTATACATTATTTTATTACAGCTCTCGGCACCTTAATATGCTAGTAACAACGTTTAGATTCAAATGTGTAGCTTGATGTGATTTCGGCTGCACTTAATGTGAATTAATAACTGCGGATGACGTTAATATAAACATATAACATTACCTTTTCATTAATCATTGCTTTTAATGCAGCTACTAGTGTGCGGCGTGCATTATTTTGATTTATTAACTAAGTTTTCAGACTTAGTTGCTACTTACAATGTTAAGTCTTACAAATTAATAATGTTTAAAGCGTATTCACACTGTTAAGACCTTTATTATTGTTTAGAGAGTCATTAATAAGAGGATAAAATCTCAAATTTATTCATTCAAAACATTGAAACGCAACTTCTCTGTTTCTAAATCCTCTTTCTTACGTATATTGAACTATAATAACAATCTAAACATTTGACACAAATATAGATAAAGCCTTAAGGTATAAGGATAAGATAGGTATGTAGGTATAGGCCAAAATGGCTTCCAAAAAGCTCGATGTGCTTAATAGAGCGAAGCGGTACTTCACCCCTGGGTAACTCCTAACGCTCTACAAAGCTCAGGTTAGGTCCCATATGGAGTGCTGCTCACATCTTTGGGCTGGCGCACCAAAATATCAATAAGACCCATTTGACTCCATCCAACAAAGTGCTGTTCAATTTGCCGACGATCGCACTCTCACGGGCGGTTTAGAACCTCTAATTTATACCGCTA
Organism: Sesia apiformis; assembly: GCA_914767545.1. NCBI lineage: Eukaryota > Metazoa > Arthropoda > Insecta > Lepidoptera > Sesiidae > Sesia > Sesia apiformis. The sequence continues at coordinate 9,123,167 of OU611968.1, forward strand.
ACCCGTAGGTTGTGGAGCGAACTGCCTCAAGAGGTCTTTCCATTACGCTACGATATAAGGTTCTTCAAGAAATCTGCGAACAGGATTTTGCAAGGTCGGCGGCGCACCCGCATACCATCTGGTGTTGCAGGTGTCCATGGGCGACGGTAACACTTATCATCTCGTCGAATCGCTTGCTCGTCCGCCTATTTCACTATAAAAAAAAGTAAAGATTCACAATTACAATTACGACACAATTTACAACAATATTTTTAAGACTTGGAAATATATTATTTCGAGAAAATTTATTCATACGAACTTGCTGGTGAAGGATTCCACGTTCAAAATAATACTTAATGAATTGGTCAACCGAGTATTCGTATTAATACAACTATTTTTGCGTTGAAAAATAACTTACTATAACCACTATAATGCTCATATTTCTTAAAGAACAGTCTACAATGTTGTATTTGCAGTTGGTGTCATAACTATAACGAAATACTTATAAATTTTTACATATTTATTTCGACAAGGTTCCACCGGCTCTGAATCATTTATAGCATCTAGAATGATAAATTAAGCGTCATCTCATATTAAAATATCATTTTTTGATTTGATTTATTGAACATTTATTTGCTCGTAACCAATGATACCTACCGCAGCTCGCTTAAATCATGTTTCAATTAAAAATTTTATTGACAATCTATAAACACAATAAAATAAATCTGCACGCGTTTTAATTTAAGTGTTAAAAAATGAACAACAAATGTTCTATTATAAAGCCTGTCCAGAAAAATAAAAAACTTGCTGTGGGGGCGCCACATTCGCTTTTTTCATAGCTAGTTAGTGTTGTCAGTAGAAGATATTAGATCTATTAGTTTTACGCATCATGACGAGGTTTTTTATTTTCTTGGTCAGGCTATACAATTGCAAGAATATTATTGAAACTTTCGTTTAATAAATTCGACAACGAATACATATAACATATTGGTTTAATGGTCGTTTATTATTGCAATTTTTAATTTAATTACTCAGTATAAAAATGGTTTTTGATATTATAATAGTTATATGGGCAACTGGTATTTAATAAAGCAGTAAATGCCATGGAGCTGACATTCATTCAAATGTGTTGGAGTGAGCATTGTATGTAATGAGATTTGTTGGACGGGGCGTCTAGAGCGGTGTACGCAAATTGATGATGCCGTATTTAATGACTTTCGATACAATTCAATGTAAGTACATTAATTAAAAGTAAATTGAATTTATTGCAATGAGAATTCCTCCAGAGCGTCTAACGGATCAAATTCAATTCAATTTCATGTCGTTAAACTGCCAATCGATAAAATAAATAAGGTTGGTGATGCGAAGTTCCAGTTTAATAGAAGTATCAACTAAAAATTCTATAATTTTACTAAAGAATAGAATTAGTAATTAATTAATTAATTTGTAGGTATATATTGTAGTTATTTTTATGTACCAATATACCTAAGTATATGTGTAGATTTGCTTGTATGTACGAGTATGTATTTATTTAAGTATTTTATATATATTTGACCATACCATCTCATTTGAGTCTTTCTCACACCTCCCAATTGAACCTCTCTGATCAACCCAAATCATTATAGTCAGCACGCTGCAGTCCACTGCTGAACTAGGGCCTCTTCGTGTGCATTTCATCTTCGTCTGTTGGTAGCTTGCTGCATCCATCTCGTTCCATTCTCATTGGTCTGCTCACCCTTCTGCTGCCAATTTGAAATCGCCATTCCAGAAGCTTATGGCTCCAACGCCCGTCCTCTTTACGACATACGTGACCTGAGAATTCTACTTAAGCATCGCGATCTTTCGAGTCAATCCTCCTGCCAGTCAATCCTGTTCGCCCCCTGATCTCACTGTCAGGCACACGATCTCTCAGAGTAAATATATAAACTACATAAATCGATATTTTACTCTAGCTGGATTATTGAGTGTAACATTGCTAACTTGGATATTAGTTAAATTATGTATCCTCTTATTTAAAACGGTACTTGTAGATTAAAATGTTTTGTAGGGGGAGTATGCACGCTGCATTCCCATAACCGCTAGGCGCATTCGACTGCCTTCGTTACGCCTCTCTCACAGAAGACTACCTTGAAATGTATTGCATTTCCTACTTTATCGTATTTCCCCAATTTACGTACGTGTTTCGGTAGTGAGTGAGATATACCAGAGCTCATTCCTATTCCATCCTATCCCTCCCCATTTTCCCAATCCATTCCTTAATCTGCAAAGTTAAGCAGCGTAGCGCATCCGGGGGCGTGCCAACGTTCGTCATTCTGGACTGATGTTGGCATATATCGCGGATGTCTATGGACGACAGTATCCACTTACCATCAGGCGGACTGTATGCTCGTCTGCCGCCTTTTTTATATAAAAAAAGATTACGAGTATAATACTATACAATACCATCAGTCTATGTCTCTCTATCGCCTCTCTTAAGGCTCGCCATTACACACGATCCTCTGCTCTTCTGATCCATCTGTCGTAGGTCCACCTGGCCGTATGGCGTCCCACATGTAGCCTTCATTCAAGGACTCGCCTACCGATGGGGTCGTATGTCTTGCGGCAAATATGTTCTGCTCATTTCCGCTTCAACTTGCGAATTTTATGAGCTATTTTGGTGACTTTGGTTCTTTGGCAAAACTCTTTCGAATCATATCCCGCCAAGAAACTCCAAGCACTCCATAGCTCGGTGAGCGACTTGAAATTATGGATCAGGTCTACAGTCAGAGACCACATTTTGGCCTTATAGATGGCCTTGATATTGTACTTTCTAATAGCATTTAAACTGTTGGAATAGACGTCTACATAATCCATCTAAATTCAAGTACTATCGTAGCTCCAAAACCAATGCAATTTAAAGCTCTTTATACCTTATCCTTATTCATTTTCCATTTATTTCGTAGTTCCTTGTACGCTGGAAACACCCCCATTCTCGTTAATAAAAATTCCATCCAATTACATCCAGTCATTGTGTAATAACATTTCGTATGAAGCACTCATGGGACGCTGGCATTATAAAGGCCATAAACTCGCTCCCGTTCGCCGGCAAACTATTACCTACCTACAGATAATTTCTCAGGCTTCTGAATTGCTTGGAAACTGTTAAATATTGTTTATCGGTTTCGTGTAACGGGATTACGTTCTGGATGATTCGCAGTATCAATTTGTGAAATCGCATTCTTACCCGCACTTTTATCGGAACCAATACTACGGCGTTGGGATTTTTGCATCCCGCAAACAATAGTCAAACAATAAAAGGTCAAAGGTCATTGCTTGATTGCTTAAATTATGTGTGTTTCCAATATATTTTTATTAAATAACAACGTCACACCTATAACAGGATTCCTTGTGGGTCTGTAGTCACTTATAAAGTCGGAACGCAAACTACTCAGTACGCAAACAAATATTTGTCTTTAAACACAGGTTTGTACTATAGCGAAATAAAGCCTGAACTTTTTGCGCAGCAGGCAAGTTATTACTGACTGGGGTACCCTTTGGGAATGATTGTGCATTAGCCCATTTCAAATTGAAACAGGAAAATCTGTGTTACGTATGTTTAAACTTTAAATAATTATCTGTTCGGTGATAAAACATATCTTATTAAAACTTAACGATTATTTTATTATTCTTAAAATGTTTTATTAATGTTCTTGTCATATACTCGTATCTCTTTACGCTTTTGCACGTATGATGGCGCTTGAAACGGTTGATAAGGCATTGATTCACTGACACTGGTGTTGTCCGCCCCCAACTCTCGCTGCGCTACCTATATGGCTGACTACCCCTATGGTTTTATCGACAGACTGTGGTAGGTCGAGTGGACATGCGACTTAGCGACTAGCCGAGTGACCGCGCGACCAGCGACACTTTATATTTTGCGCTTAAGACGCATAAACTTACTTTATAATACATATATATGTAGAGCTCCCTAGTGTTTCACAAGGTCGGTAAGCCGCTTATTATCGAATGGGTCGACTAACTGCCTGCTATCTATTCTGTTAAAGTACCTGAAAAAAACACGTTCCATTCGACTACCCAGGCTAACTGCTAAGTCATATCTCGGACTGCCGTCTCAAAAACATGTGTTTCTGAGATTTTAAAACAAGACATTTGTCGATTGCATAATTTCTAAATGTAAGACTGGTTAACACAGTGCCTTATTGTGTGTGCTACAGGAAAACACATTGGATGGATACGCCCTCTCTATCCGTCACATCTACACCTAACAGCGTTTGAAATACATTAATTTTGTATCGGGACTTTATATGGAAGTTACCTTGTCATTGGTGTGGGACAAGTTATCGTAAAAAATATTAAGAATTTAGTAACAAAACAATTGGTTAAGATTAAGAATGATCTTTGTATATTCCCAAGTAACATAGTGAAACTGAACGTGTAGGTACTAATAAACTGAATCGGTTTCGTAATAACACCCCACACTTTTGAAACTGACGTCAATAATAAATAAACATACGCCACACTCAATGGTCTACGCGAGGATCCCTTGTGTTCCACAACAGTATGTGTTGAGTCTTTGTATGTACATATCTCTGGACCCACGTCCAGAGACACGTACAAAGACGGACACTACCACCACCACACCCGAACACTCATGTATCTTCAAACAAATGAATGTTCGACAGAGAATCAAACCCGAAACGTACATTGCAGGCAGGGGCACTATCAACGGCTAATCGGCCATCGAATTGAAGTTTTTCATAGAATTTTCTCTTAAATCATAATGTCACTTTATTCAACTATTTTTCACCTCAATAGACTTCTGAGAACAAAAAGTCTCACTAGTCCGGTCAACCGGACTGTGAACCGGACCTCTGGGAATGGATGAATATCCCACCATTCCCTTCGAACGAGTAAATCAAGCCTCGGTATATGTCCAAACGTCCATTGCGTTATAAATAAACAAGAATATATATACATTGAACGTATAATGGCGACAAAATGACATTAAATTTGCCAGCAATTATTCAATATCAGCTCTAAAGTCCGACTGCAGAGCACAGGCCTCCCGTTGCAGTCACGAGGGGAATTAAACGCGTTGTAACAGCTCGCTGACCATTGCGAGATGGGTAGTCCCTTTTTTGGAATTGTGGTAACCCTGGCAAGGCTTCGGCTATTGCTGCACATTTAGCATCACCCGCGCATGCAGAGAATTGTCATCATTTTCATATTTATTTCTATCCGCTGTGCGTCTTCAAATTGCACCTCGCTCGGCGAACGAGCCAGTCACGCTTTGGTACACGTTCACACGTCCAATGCATTACAAGTGAACAACAGTAATAATGCACAGCCAGTGACGAAATGAGATTAAACGTGAATCAATTGCGAGGCGGACATAAATTATAAGGCATAAAGATGGAGATAAGAAACATAATTCTTTAACAGTCTAACAGTTCAAAAGAGTGGAAATTAGAGTGTCGGAAGTGGCACTGCACTGTCTCCACACAAGTTGATGGTGTATGGCAGGAGTCTTGTACTATATTTTTTATTTTTATTAAATGGTGTGAATCATCATTTATTATAAATTGGAAAGGTATGTGTATAAATATATGTATAAAAGACAATGTATGCTTGTCCGCGTTAAACTCAGGATCCACTACGTTGAATTTATTGAAGAACAATTGAAGGTCATACCGCAATGTGGGTATAGGTAGATAAAAAAAATACTTTTATTTATCTAGAAATCTAGATGGTTTCAAAGTATTTAAAAAACGGAGTAACGGATATTCTAAACTTACCAAATGAAATACGAAATACAAAATGGACGAATTAATTTCATGCCATAAATTACAAGCACGTCGTGTGTCAAACTGATTTTAATAGATGTAAATTAGCAAACTAAATTTAAAAGTGAACATCCTTAATTCGATCATTAATATGCTAATACAGCATATATTTGTTTGTTATACCACCAGTAAAAGCATAGATATGCTTTTATATTCATAAACCCGATAAGTGTTATTTTTGTTTATTGTAGGTATTCTTGTCATTATTATTTTTATTATATTTTTTGAATACGGTAGTTGACTGTGTTTTAGACTAATATAATTTATGATTATTTTACAACTAGAGAAGAAAAAGAAAAACACACCCACCCATATCAATATATATTCAAATTTAGTATGAAGTAAATATGAGTTTGAGAATATTTCAGTTGCGCAGCTATCGCAATCCTGTCTGGCATGGCTTTGTTGTAATGGTACTATTGTGATAATGACGTCATTAGAGCAGTAGCGGGACCCTTTCGACATTTTGTGACTCCTGAGCACTATAAAGAACTGCTTTATAGGGTATCTTATGCAAAATAATTATAAAATTATCTAAAACGATTCTTGTAGAATACAAAAGTTACTGGGCCTTTTCTTGACACATTTTATTGGTGATAATCTTTGTGGAGTTTTTATCGAGAAAACGTGAATTCTTCAAACGCGACAGCTACGAGTATAAAATCAAACTCACCTCTGAGAAATCCCTTTGCGACATTTTTGCTCAGCTCTAACGACCCTGAAAATAAAGAAGAGTATTAAATCCAGTCATATAAGCTTACATTGCCTTTAGACACATTAGTATTACGCATAAATTTTACATTATCTTTTAAAATCCGCATGAGTTTCATCGCTCCCTGCTTGTAAGAAGATTAAGATTATAATTATATATTGAGCATGGGTTTAATGTGCAATTTTGTGGAAAGTAGTCTCCATTTGATATGTCTGACATGTACAAATGATTTCAATCCTTATTAATAGACAACAGAAGTGAAAGTGGCTTGAATATTTGAGAGCAAACGCTGGCTGATGGCCGGACCAGGCAACAATCCGATGGCACTCGGCTTCCGCCAGCGGTCGTCAAACTTCTCATTAAAGTGATAAAAAGAAAAGAAAGGCGATTAAAACTGTAGGTATACGTTACATGTATTATTAACTAAATTTTGCAACTGAAAGTCATCTATCTTGAAGAAATCCTTAAAATTAGATATTAAAGTAGGTTTCTATTTAGACAGAATCTTGAGACAATGAGATTTTAAATTAGAAAATGTTATGTAAAATCAAACAATAGTGTCGTGTGTCGGCCGGCCATGGAATAGCACCACCACATCTATTCCCGCGGGTGTCGTGTCGTGTCGTGGCGACTAAGGGATAACAAAGTGACTGCCACAAGCCCTGAGGAACTACACCAGCTCTAAAAAAGTGCACTCGCCAAACCGCTTGGCCGGCGTGGCGTTTAACAGCCATACATCTCTCATGAACACTACAATGTGCATGTGGAGGCCCATATCCAGTAGTAGATACTGAAAGGGCTGGTTGTAATTGCAAGTAAAATCAATAAGTCCATATCAATAACAAGGTCCCTTTGCCAGATAATGTCACATCTTCATTTTTAAGCACTCGGAATTTCCGAGCATATGCGAGCATATTATGCGAATTGGTTTGTATAAAAAACGCCATGAATGAGTGAGCACAACCAGGGCCGTCTTAAGTCTATTCTGCGCCGGGGTGCGGGAGTGTATCCTAAGACAGTCAAACATCCTATTGTGTATCCTATGACAGTCAAATATCCTATTGTGTATCCTATGACAGTCAAATATCCTATTGTGTATCCTATGACAGTCAAATATCCTATTGTGTAATTGTTTACTATAGCGTTATATTTTTTCATTACCTTTAAAAGGTGAGCGCCCGGGTGCACCGCACCCCTTGCACCCCCTGGTAAAGACGGCCCTGAGCACAACTAAAGTGCGATTCGCTGCTGTCACGCTCCATATAGAGGCACGAGTATACGCACATCTACTCGTGTACGTTAAATAGCCTACGTACTTATGAGTAAAGGAAGACATCTCGTTTTCTTGAATTCTTGGAAACTCTCGCTTTCAGATCAAGTAATTTAAAAATTTAATAAACATATAAAAACGCCTTGTATCGGCCTTTAATGTTCCACTGCAGCGTACAGGCCTCCCCTAGTAAATCACTAGGGGGATTCGACCCGTAAACAGCTATAAATAACACTATAGCTATAAATTTACACACTTTAAATTAAATGTTGTTATAATCGTATCAAATTATTTGATAGACATCATCAATATCACATAATGAATAAATCTTAAAATAAATTGATTTTTACATGTCACCAACGGTTCGCCGAACAGAAATTCGATTACAGGACTGCTTCGCGGAAACTATCCTGTCTTAATACATGGTCGACAAGTCAACTTAAAAATGTACCTCAAAAAGTTAGTAAATAAGACTTAATACTTGACGTATCAAATGTAATAAAAAATATTTGATGCAATATCATAATCGCATACATCTTTTCTTGAGATATACATATCACATTGACATTTACATTACATATAATATTTATTCTACATACAAATGATAAAAATAGTTACATATATACTAGAACAATGAACCTAAAACTAAAAACCTTACAAAATATAATATAATAACTAAAATATATTATTAAAAGGAGTCCCTTTAGGCAAGGTTCCGAAGATACTGGCAGCGTTCCCCCTTTGAATAGCTAGACCAATTCTTTGTCCGAGGTAGCTGCCAGCTCTTCGGTCTCCTGTGATGTCGACTAACCTTTTTGCTATTTCCTTAAAAAGCCTTATAGCGCTAGGACCCCACGGACCAAGGGTCTCGACACCGAATGGGACAAAATCATATTCGGAGCCTAGAAGCTAAAGCATGCAAATACAGGGGGTATTTGCATGCTTTAGCTTTTTCAGCCGCTTCACAAGCCGCACCAGCACTATTGTTGGTTCCATGTAGATGGGAAGGGGCCAGCGTGTCTGAATAGGTTGCATCCCATACCAGCACCCGGCCCATCTTCCATGGAATCAAACTCATACCGTCTGGTCTCTTGCCATCGTCTCTTGCAATACCAGTCGGCTCAAGTAGACTTGGCACGTTGACGGTGGCAAGGGACCGGCGTATGATATCGTTAAGTGCGGCATGTCTCGAGAAGCGGCCTGAACTTTTTTGGCATGACAGTCCGTGATGTCCTAGCTTGTCGACATCACTGCCACAGGGACATTTATGAGGAGCGCAGACCGGAACCCCAAGCCGTAGACAGGTTGCGATTCGGAGCGTGTCAGGCTCAAGAAATGTTCCTGTATTTGACGAAGGGTACGCGTGAAGCCAGTAGCCGGCCTCATGCGTACCCACGGCCAAAAGCCTAGCACGCGCCGAACCTTGACATAACATTCACTTTGACATTTACACATTTTATAAACTTCACTTTTATAGAAGACATTTGTAGATTTCTTCACAATGATAGATTTCTTTATAAACTTTTATGGAGATTTGATTTAATGTAATTTTGATACACTTAAACTTTTATAAACTTTTCAAGAGCTTATCGATAAGGATTTCAATGACTAGATTTACATGAAGATTTCAAGATTATGCTGAGATTTAAATAATTGGATTTAAAGGAGATCAGAGATTTCCCTCTGATTGAGCGAGACTCCTCAGCACAGTGTCAGGAGGTGGGTAACGACGGGTTAGACCCGGGAAGGAACCGTTGGTGGACCACCCTCGGTAACGTCGGATCACAGGTACCCTTTCACCTTACTAATGCTGTAGGCGTTTCCTCGTATTGAAGATTTGACCACGAGAACCGTGATAGTAATTCTTGAAGTCGTTTTTTATGTTTGAGTTCACCGTTTTAAAGAGAGTTATATTTTCACCACCGAACCGAACAAACACCCCTGATCTTCACCGTTGAAATTGATATTTCTTTAAGGATGCCTAAGGGTGGGCTAATGTTGTAAAAAAAGTAAAAATTTCTTTTAGTTTTAGTACTACCCTATAGGTACCTATTATAAATTTACTGTAAGAGGTTTATCTTAGTTCTAGAATTACCCTTAAGAAAACTATTGTAAAATTTTAATTAACCTAATGGAACAGTGCAACTAATAACAACCAAGATAATAAATATTTCAATCTTAACAGGGTCTCTCTTTTCTTTTAATTGTAAGAAATCAAATTACTACAGGTTCTTTTGTAAAAATTTCTGTAACCATAGTGAAGTTATATACTGTAAGAACTTAAGTTACAGTTGCTGAAATAAATTATTAAAGTTACAAAAGAACACGTAACACACTGGAGACAACTCAGTAGCGCATAAATTGGGCATCACTGTAGGAATACCATCTGGCCCAATCAACTTTCGGATATCTAGAGATATTAGACCTCACTGGACTTCATGCTGGGTGAAACAGGTTTCCGGCATGGAGCTTATTCACTGCGTGATAGACGGCGGTGAGGCAACTCTATAGTCCAGAGTCGCGTTTGAAGCAAAGAAATAGCCCAGGAGGTCGGCTTTCTTCTTCGCCCCATTCTTCCCCAGTGAGCCATCGGGTTTCCGCAGTGGTGGCAGAGACGACTGACATAAGTTACCCTTAACAGCCTTGGCGAGCGACCAGAAATTTCGGCTTCCAGAAGGATAGGTTGCTAGTCGATCGTCAATTCTACGGATGTGCCCATTCGTTGCCTTAACAGTGATCTTCTTACTGCATCTCGGGGCAGCTTTAAATTTCTTCCTCAAGTCGGTTTTATTCGGATCTTCAGATTCCTGTGCTTTGGCCCAGGCCCTGTATGCAGCCCGTTAGTCATAGTGGGCTTCTCTGCAGGACTGATTAAATCATGGTTGGCTTCGTTCACCTACAGGTATCACGTAACAATCAATATAACATTCCATGCCCTGCAACACCACGTCGGCAACGGAATCTGCACAGGTATCCGGATCTACCGACGAGAAACAGAGCTGCCCTCAGGGATAAGAAGCGTAAAATGCACTCAACCCATCCCAATCTGCAGACCTGTAGTGCCAGACGTTGCGCGCCTGTGAATACGCCAGAATGCGTAGTTCGGAATCCCAACCACTCTTCGTGGCTCCAATTATTACAACCACTATTTAACGAATGATTTCCGATAAATGTAATATAATATTATGATACTTAGTACTTACAATTAGAAAGCAAATTTAGAATCCTCAGAAATATGTAGTTATTCGCAGAACTGTAAGTTACCTAGTTACTGTAAAAAATTACACTTATTTATGAAACATCTGCTAAAAACCCTTAAATAAATTTTGGAGTAAATTGCAATAGTTTCTGATCTGAAATCGATTTTTATTCTGGTAAAATTTCAAAAATATGGAAAGATACAAAATTATGTGTTTTCAAGATCATTTGGTGAATTAAATCATTGATTTTTTTCAATATTTTCTTTATAATGTGTTCATTTATGACTTAAAAAAATGTCCTGTAATTTATGGTGACTCGATAATAATACACGAAAATAGACAGATAGAAAATACATTATTTAACAATGTATCCGTTACATCAGGGCCGTCTTTACCAGGGGGTGCAAGGGGTGCGGTGCACCCCGGGCGCTCACCTTTTAAAGGTAATGAAAAAATATAACGCTATAGTAAACAATTACACAATAGGATATTTGACTGTCATAGGATACACAATAGGATATTTGACTGTCATAGGATACACATTAGGATATTTGACTGTCATAGGATACACAATAGGATGTTTGACTGTCTTAGGATACACTCCCGCACCCCGGCGCAGAATAGACTTAAGACGGCCCTGCGTTACATACACTATATTACACTAATATCTTCCATCTCTTCGCCAGTACCTTGTTTGATTTCAATGTCTTTCTTAATCCAGATTAAATGGATGCAGAAATGTAGTCGTCTCTCTGTATGTTTTACGTATTTAATGTGCAGATGCTATGTACCCGTTTGAAGTTTACATTGTGAGTTATTAATCATGAACATTGTACAAGCGCTTAGCGTCAGATATGCGCTGCAACTTGTAACTCATCTTAAGCTACGTAATCTGGTACTGTTACGTGGGCAAGTGAAAACGAATCAGGGATTTTGTGAAATCCCTGGGGACATCACGAAATTACTTCAATTGATTATCGTGTATAAACATATATGTCCTAATATTCATTTATTCTATTCAGTGTGGTGATTATTGTGCGGAAGTCTTTACTACCCTGAAACGATTTGGCTCGCTTCAGTTAGAAGTTTTTACCGAAAAATAAAATTATTCCAATAACACATTGTATATAAATATGTTTATAAAACTTGAAAGTCGAAAATGTGTCTAAATCTAAATGCTAAAATGTGGTGTTGCAGGTGTCCTTGGGCGGCAGGGACCACTCACCGCCATGTGGCTCGCCCGGCCTATCTGCCAACTCTTCTATAAAAAAAATGTTGTGTTTTATACACAATCGATACTATAAGAAGATATTTCGCGTCCGAGCGTACTCAAAACGTAAACTCTCTAAGGTATCGCTAAATCATAAACCTTCGTCTGCACACCATTGTAGGGGCAATGTTCCGGAATATTGCCACATTGCTATGATTGCTGTGATTACAGCAGCTATAAAACTAACTCGTAAATGTCCTTTCAATACATCCGCTTTAGAAAATACGGCACGCTTTGGTGTATACGAGTGCAGAATGTAACAGAACTTTTCCCGAAGATTGAAGTCATCGATCCTAAGCTTATCGACATAAAAATTTAAATATTTATGTATAATAAAGAAACTGGACTTTTTGCCGGGAACGTGAGAAGTGCAGGTTGAGTGTTTATATGATTATTGTTTGCGCTTACTTCGAAAGAGGGAGGCGAGAGGAAGTTGCGGTCCCCCCGCATGTAGGGGTTGCACGAAGATTTGTTTATAAAGAATTAGATGTACCATAAGTACAATTATGATAAATGTATAGCAGGTTTTATGGTTAAATGGTGATAGTTTATTTAACTTCAGAGTGCATCATGTTTGTGAATAATATTTGTGATATCAAATAAAAAACTTCGAAAGATCCCTCTTTCGAAGTTCGGCTTTTACGTAACAACATCCTATCTTGAGGCTAGTAAAAAACAAAGCAGCTCATTTTGATTGAGTAACAGCCTGTAAAATTTGAATTTTATTACGACGTAAATGAAGGTGATTTGGCATAAATGTTGATTGTGGATAACCGTGTGGTGTGGGCCGTGGGTCTCGTAAAAGACGACTGTGGGATAACCCTCAGTGGTCTGCCAACCCGCTTGGCCAGTGCGGCGTTTTGAGGCCTTTCATCTCTCATGCACGAGACAATGTGCACGAGGAGGGAGGTCCAGCAGTGGATTCTGAAAGGGCTGGCTACATTGCATCGTATTGCATTGCATATGAAGGGCCTCACAATAAAGGAGAACTTATGCCTCCAGCTATTCTGTAAACGGTAGCCAGGTGGCTAAAAAATTCAAACTAACCACGTAAGTACACCGTATCATTACGCTCACGTGAGCTGGCGTGAGAGGACTCATCAAATGTAATTTGTGCGTACAAGTGCGTGAGGCGGTGAACTTCTTATGTGTACAAGTTTGTGTGTAACAGCACAAGCAAAAAGAAATAAGGAAACATCTTTAGGTCCATTGTTAAGAAAAGGTGGGAACACATCGATGTAACAAAATGTTTCATAAATAAAATGTTTCGAAACATTGCTCAATGTTGAATAACGTTTATAAGGATATGTAATTAAATTTCATTAATTTAAAATTCCGTGCCATGTGGTGTCGCCGGCTGTAGAATAGCACCACCTATCCCTTCCCATGGATCTCGTAAAGGACGACTAAGGGATAACAAAGCTCTTAACTCACAAAGCTCTTAACAAAGCTCACAAGCCCTGAGGAACTACACCACCTCTGAAAGAGTGGATTTACCATCCCGCTTGGCCAGCGTCGCGTTTAAAGGTCATACATCCCGCATGCTCAATACAATGTGCATGAGGGGGCCCATATTCAGCAGTGGATACTGAAAGGACTGATTACAATTGCATTACCGATTGAAGTCAAGCAAACTTTGAGTTTTGGATAAAATAAAAGTAATTAACCATCGTTTTATTCTCTTTGTTTCTTTTTAATTTTTAAATATAATATCACTTACTAACTTCTACCCGCGGCTTCGCTCGCGTGGACTAAGCAGCTGTAAATGATTTTCAACACCTGCAACAGCACCGATATGATGGATTTTACAGATGAAAATCTATCCAGTAATTTTCGAGTAGTTCTGTTAAAAGTATTTTTTTATTTTCCTCTACAGCTCTGCTTCCTTGTGTCATATAAAGATGGCACATTTAACGGTTTTTCTTCTGGATACTTAAGCTATACATTAGTGAAAATCCGATCAAAATCTGTTTAGTAGTTTTTACGTGATGCTCAAATAGACAGACATACAGACAAAAATTTTAAAAACCACTGTTTTGGATATTGTAGCTTCTACAGAGACCTTCATTTTTTTTAATTAAGTCACTGTACAGACTCAAGCCTTTCACTGTTTTATTATATGTATAGATATAGATGCTTTCGTTAAACATGTTCTAATACCTTTTTTTCTTGGAAGGGCAGTATAAAGGTTTTTCAATGTGGACAAGTATTTGTCAACAAGATACAAGATACAACAAGTCTACGAAGATTTTAACACTACACAGGATGTATCTGAATATTTCCTGAAGCTTCGGGCCCAGTGCGGAGTGGTGCACATAGTCCAGATTTTTTTTTTCTGGAGCATGTCTTCCCTCATCGCCGAGCTAGTGACGATATAAAATCGGTACTTTAGTAAAAACTCATTAGTACGAGCCGAGGATTTAAATTCATGGTCACATGAATGTTAATCGGGTATAGATAGTCCTGTGCTATCACCGCTCTTGATTTTGAAAAACAGGAAAAAATTATAAACATTTTTTTGTAAAATATTTTTTTTTTTTAGTTTTTACCAAATTACGATATTCGTGCAAATTTGCTAAACACAAAGCCCGAAAAAATAATATTATATGTGATTTAACACAGAATCATGAGCAGAATCCATGATTTAAGACTTTAAAGGTTAAAATGATTTAATTTTTATAAATGTTTCGACATTCTGTTAGTTGCTGAAATATTGTTCAAAGTTGAGGAACAAATATTTTCGAACGTTGAGTAAATACTAAGTGTGAGTGCACATCAAAGATGTTTAAAAGATGCTAAATTGCTAGCTAGGATTGTGCTCTAGTTGCACCTGGCGGATACAAATCAGAGATAATACGCGACTTATTTGTGATAAAAGTTTCATATTTTCAAGCACTGAAATTTTTAGCTAAGAAAATGAATATCATAGTTTCTTATTTCCAAGTACTGAACCAACTATAATCTTTAACTAAGAAAATAAATTTCATAGTTTCATATTTACAAATACCTACTGAACCAACTTATATAATCTTTAACTATGAAAAATAATTTCATGTTTAATATTTCCAAGTAGGTACTGAATTCAAAGAAATCTTTGACTGAAAATTAATTTTCATTACAAACATTTCTTGTCTGTAATGACTGTAAATGTTATCAATAGCTTTAGTGTCTTGTTTGATAAAGTATAGGTGGAAAAGGAAGTCCTTCAAATATGTATATTTGTATAGTACACCTAATTAAAATACAAATTATTGTTGGTTAGAATTTTTAATTTTGGAAAAAGTCGTTATTTACAAGATTCTCTTTAAATAGAATTAAAAAAGTTTCGCTCAATATTTGGGAAACTAAAATCTATAATAAGCTCTCTTTCATCAGATAGATAATGTAACATAAATTTGCTAAATAACGTGTCATCATTTGTTATATGTCATCATCACTCGGCCTTTCATTATTATCGCTTAACACCCGACCTTGATGACCCCGCTGCATAAATGGATAGGGTTGCCGTGCAAAATGATGATAATTTTTTTCTCTAGTCACTGAACAAATTAACAAAATGATATTTCCTACCTGTGATTTATAAACCTGACAATTTATAGGACAACTTAATAAATCATCAGTAATACAAATGCAAGAACAAGATTCATTTTCAAGAACAAAGTCAAATGCGCTCTGACTACAGAACCTCTTAATTAGGTCTGCCTTTGTTTTGTTGTCCCTAATTTTAATTTCGTTTCATTTTTTTATTTACTTTTAACCACCAATTTACAATTAAATTTATTGCTAAAATGTCAATCATGCCGTCGTCACATTATTCAGATGTCAATTAGATTTAACAGTTCTGCACACACTATATTAAATTGTGTTTTGATATGTTGTAATATAAAAATAAATAAATATGTGGATATCTATACAATGAGAGAAATTTCCCTCGAGTCTGTAAAAGTATACATGTTACCGTAAATAAATATAAATCAATTTTAATAATACAAATGGAATTAATTCAATTATTAGTAATGCAACGAGTAGCATTTGAATTCTCTTGAACAATAATTAAAGCAAACAAGACGATCAAAATGAAATCACTGATTTTATGATCAAAATGAACCATTTGCTTGGCAAGCTAAACATTAAACTGAATCAAATGGGTCGTCATAGCGTGTTGAAGGTCTCTGAATGTGACAGCACTCTCATAAAGAGTAACACAGTCGCGTGCGCGGCGCGACGCCGCGGGGCTCCACGCGCCGCACTTCATTTGATGAGCCGAATAAGAACACAAATAAAAATAAAATTCCGAGCTACCTGTGTAACTGTAACCTGTTATTATGAACAAAATCCTCGAGGCGTTTCCCCGTTTCTAGAGTTATCTGGTTACTAGGGAAAATTATGTCTAAAGTTATGTTGTCTGTTAGCGTCCTTTCCTTTGAAACGACGAGGATGATTGTTGTATTGTGTAAAGTTACAACCCCCCAACCTTAAATAAGTAGAAGGTACTGTTTAGACGATTTGTAGGAATTGCATTTTGCTTATTCTTTGTGGTTATAATCTCTATTAATAGTGTGTATAAGAGTAGCTAAACGAATATACTACGGTCCCCTCCAAGAAAAACAATCGAATCCGAATTGAGGTGTGTTCTGACTTTAAAATCATTCATAAAATAGCCACACATAAATGGTTATGGTATAACTAAATGGTATGCTTTTCTTAGAGTCATGTAAGTTACACAGTACTATCCAATAGCTACACGTATATAATTGTTTTTGTTTAATATCCATAGTACTCGTAGTAAAGTTTAAGTAAGCGTAGGTTAACTGTGCAATAATCTACATCTACAGCGTAAAATTTATAACCATCCCATTCCATATTAACAAGTTTTACACGGAAACGTTTAGACGGCAACTGTGCAGCGGCCGCGTGTGTGTTAAAAAAGGCATTTATGTAAATGGAAAATGAAGCAAAATTGCTGTTTGTAGACACTTCCGGCCCTCAATAGACTCGTTCCCTCAACGAGGTGCAAGTTCTAATGTACTAATGCACTAATGTACTAGTAATGTACTAGTAATGTACTAGTAATGTACTAGTAATGTACTAGTAATGTACTAGTAATGTACTAGTAATGTACTAGTAATGTACTAGTAATGTACTAGTAATGTACTAGTAATGTACTAGTAATGTACTAGTAATGTACTAGTAATGTACTAGTAATGTACTAGTAATGTACTAGTAATGTACTAGTAATGTACTAGTAATGTACTAGTAATGTACTAGTAATGTACTAGTAATGTACTAGTAATGTACTAGTAATGTACTAGTAATGTACTAGTAATGTACTAGTAATGTACTAGTAATGTACTAATGTACTAATTCAAGTACTAATGCATGTAGATAACACGTATATTTTTCTATGCCGTCATATCAGTTCTGCCAATTTTTTAATGGGCTACTTTATATTAGGGATTAAAGTATGAAATTGCCGATTTGTACTGAAAAATTAAAACTAGTTTTTTTCTAACATGTAACATATTTATTTAATCAAAATATTTACCCTCATTATCTATACATTGTTGCCATCTAATCGGAAGTTCATTTATGCCTTTGCGATAGAACTCTGGGGATGTAGATTCGACAAACTGTGTGAAAGCATTTTGTACTGCCTCTTGGGAAGAAAATTTTTTACCACGTAGAAAATTGTCCAAATCACGAAAAAAATAGTAGTCCGTTGGAGCAAGGTCTGGCGAGTACGGAGGATGACGTATAGTTTCTAACTGCAGCTTCTGTAGAGTTACAACGGGTTCTCGTGCAGTGTGAGGTCTTGTGTTATCAAGGAGCAATAATGGTGAAGATCGATTCAGAAGTCGGGGCTGTTTCACTGCTAGTTTCGC
The DNA here is from genome assembly GCA_914767545.1 of Sesia apiformis. Taxonomy (NCBI): domain Eukaryota; kingdom Metazoa; phylum Arthropoda; class Insecta; order Lepidoptera; family Sesiidae; genus Sesia; species Sesia apiformis. The sequence goes on from OU611968.1 coordinate 9,141,323, forward strand.
CATCATTGTTCGAAGTTCGACACAGTAAACATCTGCTGTTATTGCTTGACCAGACCTGAGAAAGCTATAGTGAATAACACCATGAATAGACCACCAAACAGTTACAATTACCTTTTTATTGGTAAGCTTTGCCTTAGGGCACTGTTGCGGCGTTTGACCTGGGGTCAGCCATTGCATTTTTCGCTTTCGGTTATCGTAAAGAATCCACTTTTCGTCACATGTCACAATTCGATTCAATATTCCTTCATTTCTGTACCGATTCAACAAGGCAACGTAAGTTTCACCACGCGTTTCTTTCTGCAGACCAGTCAAATCACGAGGCACCCATTTTTCATGTCTTTTTATCTTATTGATTTGATGCAAATGAGTCAATATTGTAGGTAAGGTAACATTAAACCATGCCGCTAATTCCTGGGTAGTTTGACTCGGATCGGCTTCCACCATTCAGCATTCCTTCAATTCAGCGTTATTCACCTGTGTGGGCGGTCTTCCGCGTGGTTCGTTCTTCAAGTCGAAGTTTCCATTACGAAAGCGTTTAAACCAAAAACGCACGGTGCGTTCATTAGCAGTCTCCTCTCCAAACGCAGCATTAATATTGCCAGCCGTTTCTGCCGCGTTAGTTCCGCGTCGGAACTCGTATTCAAAGATTACTCGGATTTTCGAAGTATCCATCTTTCTCGTCTAAGCTGAATAAAAAAAACAATTGAAAGTCGAAAATCGAATGTTGCACATTTTTTAAAACAAGAACCCCATAGGTATCATGTGAAAAAAGTTTCACTCGAAAATCTCACACTATGAAGGTTTTATGTCAATTCAAAGTATCTATTTCTATAAAACGGCAATTTCATACTTTAACCCCTATTATTTTGAGATAAGGGATCGGGATTTAGTAAAAGGAATTAACTATTTGTTCAAGTATCCTCGCATTATTTACTCGCAAGTATTTACAATTAATTGATTATTTAAATAGGTTGTTTGTTTACACGGTAGTACAGTTACATCACTCTCTTAAATATAAGCAATGTATGCTAGAAGGATTCCCACGTTGCTTATAACAATCATTCCTTCACATTAGTTAAAGAAACATAATTAAGTGAGCAACAGAAAATACACAATAAGCAGAAAAACTATGGCAGCAAATTTAAAGGTGGGATAGGTTTAGGTAACTCCGCCTGAGTCGTAGTTTTTCTGCAGCACTGCCGGTCCCAAGCCCGAATAAAGGTTCGTGGTTGGGCTAACCACCCACCACGGTGAATCCCATGTGTGTACAAACCACAAGAAAAAGAAAGCCCGGCTCACCTCTGGGAGGGGCAGAGTGCACGTCGCAATCCAACAGCCGCTGGGCGCGCTCGACTGGCCACGTTACCCCTCTCTCACAGAAGACTACCTTGAAATGTACTGCATTTCCCACTTTATCTTATTTCCCTAATGTACGTATGTGTTTCGGCAGTGAGTAAGATGTGTCAGAGCCCATTCCCATTCTATCTCTCCTCATTTTCCCAACCCTTTCTCCAAATCCATTCCTATATTTCCAAAGGTAGGCAGCGCATCCGGGGGAGTGCCAACGTTTGTCATTTTGTACTAATGTTGGCATGTATCACCGATGTTATCTATGAGCGACAGTATCTACTTACCATCAGGTAGAGATTGTATGCTCGTCTGCCGCCTTCGTCTATAAAAAAAACCGAATACACAACGACCCTGGATAAGAAAAATAGATAATAGATAGAAATGCTCCAAGTTGGAAAAATGAATGAAATAGCTGGTGTGCTTAACAAGTATAAACTAGATCTTATTGCTCTACGGGAAAAGATAAGGATAGGAATAAGACAAGAAAGAGGCCAAAGATAGAAACAAATGGGGAAGGATTGTGGAGGAGGCAACCAAAACGGATTGTAGCATCGATGAAAGTAATGTAGGTAAAGTAAATCAGGTTTAGGTTCCCTTGTGGCAATAAAAATGTAGGAAGCGGGACTACGTCAATTTGGCTGTGACATACTTAGTAATTTAAAATTATTGAATTCAATTATTCAAAAATAGGTCGCTTTATCCATTACGGTTGCTGCTCATTTAGTACACTCAGAGCGCGAGCAGTAGGGCTCGGGAAGGAATGCGACAAGCGAGCACTAGGGCTGGACGTGTAAGCATATTATGTCGATATCGACTGACATTATAGAATGTAAAAAATACACAGATATATTTACTTAGGTAGGTAGCGGCGAGCTGACAGACATCTCCCCCGCTTCCCTACCTCATCCCGGAAAACTCAAATTCTCGCGCGCATATATTTTTGCTGCTCGTTTAAATACAAACCACATTTAAATATGGTAGTCTAACTCAGTACCTTAAGCACGGTTATCTACTGTGCTCGTTCTTACTAAAATTGCCTTACTTACAAAAGTAAAGTGTATATTTTTAGAGCAGATGGCAGACGAGCAAGCGGCCCATCTGATGGCAAGTGATCACCGCCGTTCATGCACACCTGCAATACTAGGTAAGATGAGAGTGTACTGCCTACATTACAGAATCTTGCTGGCAGTTCTCTTGAAATTAAAACTAGTTTGAAACAAGATTTTATCTTATAAGTACTTGCATAATTATTTATATGTCAATGACTCTTTGCTGCTATCAGCATTAGGTAATTCGATGTTAAATTAAAATCGTTAAGTTTAATTCACTGAATTAATTTAGATTAAAATTATCTTTAAGTGATACAAAGTATTGACATAAGCGATAGACTGTGTTTACTGTTCGTAGAGAAGATGATTGCACACATATATACTGATAGCAGTCTGTAATGTTCCACTGCAGGGCACAGGTGTTCCCTAGTAATTAAGCCCCGAGTGGGTTTCAGTTCAGAATCACGCGGACCCTATGGAGAGTGGATACACATGACCTAAACTTTTTTAATATTCTGGTATGTGGATATCCTTACAGTATTTTCCTTCACTATCGTGTTTTTGATTATTTAGCAATCCGTTTTAAACAGAAACTCGGTGATGTGAACCAGGGTTACGCTTAGTTCATCACAGCTTTACACATTTTTCTACATTTATATGTAATTTTCAATTCTTGCGTAACGTAATATATGTTCATAGCAGGAGTATTAAGAGTATCACTTATTGTATTATTCTGAGTTTTAGATGGAATGAAATAAACACGGAAAGAAATAAAGGCGTCTCGCTGATAAGTCCATGAGAACGTTTCGGTTGGGTTGCACCAACCATGGTCACGAGCTCTCTGGAGGCGGGTAGTCCACGTCGAGAGTTGCAAGCAGTTTTATCAAAATAATAATAATAATAAATAAATAATAATCTGTAAAATATATAAGCTAAACATTCGTGTTAAGACCCGTTTAAATAGATAAATATGTGAGAAAAACCCGAAAATCTCTAATGTTATAAGACCATAAGAACTCAGATCTTATGTCAGCCGAATCCTAGCCATTTTTTTGCCTTTTTTATAGAAGAGATCGCAGAAAGACTTAATGCCGATTTAGACGCATCAATTTGATGCGTAGGTATCTAACTAAATTTTAACTTAGAAATTGTATGTTTGGTTTACATATGGATTTGTAAGTTAAAATTTAGTTAAATATTAAAATTTATGACTATTAAAATCTAACTAAATTTTAAATCAAAAATGTATGTTTAGTTTACATATAATTTTTGATTTAAATTTAGTTAAATATTATAATTTATGACTACTTAAATATGACTTAAAATTTAGTTCCTTAAATATTTAGTTAAATTTAGTTTAATTATCAATTTAATACGTTTAAACCAACCTTTAGTTCGAATGGTTGAAAATAAATCTCTATGCAGACGACAACATAAGGTCTCTACAAACAAGATTCAAATTTAATTTTAAACAGACAATCATATGATTATTATACTCAGCCTAATCTAAATTCCATCGGGACCTAAATTTAAACTTGCAAACACTCTCATGTGAATCATCTACTGTGTGCCACTAACTTCAGAACTAAATCCGCGAAAAAGGAGCTCCGAAACACAAATTAAGAAGTATAATGTATAATCAAATTAGTGCACACAGTAAGAGAATACTACTAGTCTCTACTTAACTTACAAATAAAAATTTCTATTCAAATACCAAATTAAATACCTAATAATATGGCTTGACTACGAATTAACCTTGACTTTTTCAAAGTACAAACCTCGTATTTGGGCGCGTTGATGTCTTTTGTACAGAACGAAATACTACCCATGGAGCTTCTATTTGTAAACCTTTTTAGTGGCTGTACTTTATACCTTTTACATCTATATTCATATAATCAGAATATATTATGTGTATAGAGGCGGGCAATAACGTTTTATTTTGTTATTAGTGTGATTATGATTATGTTGAAAACCAACTGTATATATATATATATACATAATAAATTCTATAACGCATCTAAACAACTTTCTAGACCAGTGGCTCTACACTGTCATTGAACTTATATCATTATCGAATGAAGTCTTGAGTAAACTGTGGCCCATGCAAATTAAATATGTAAAAGCATATAATTAAACGTTCGTGAGTAAAAATAATTGCATATGACATGTGGATTCCGAAGGCTTTTCTCCCCAGACCACCACAGACCCAGCTTTTACACCGTTATCATCACGCACACATAAAAAGAGATATAGTTTTAAACCAAGAGTATAACTTACCATCCCGTCCTTTGGTTTAGACCAATTATAAACCCATTTCTTGGTTCAGAACACAGCTATTACATACATACTGACAAACAAAAAATATCAATCTCGTACCACTTTACATATGCACAACTACTGGCCTTTTTAGTCACATCACTATAGTTTATGAACTTTTTAGCACTAAAAAACACTGTGTCACATCACTATTCATCAACTTTATTGAATTAAAGTCGGGAAGTTGGTGATTTCGGGAAGGATATGAATAAGAATACTGGACTAACCGTAGGACATGGTATGCGTAAGCGCAGCCTCAGACCGACTGACTGCCGGTTATCGGTGTTGCCAGTTTACCTTTCTGATAATTGCCGTAAAAGCTACAAATTGGAATGTGTGACTGAAAAATAAAAATATTCCAAAGTCTTGTGTTACAAAAAGTCTCGTGTTAAAATCCAAAAATAAAAAAATCCTCATTCTCCATTGTGTGACAAAGTGTAACTAGAGGGTTTATACCTAACTGGAATGTTTTCATTGAAATAAACAATAAATATTAAATATCGATGAAAGAAATTATTAATCTATGTCTCTATATGTATATTAATATGGTAACGAAGCCCTATCTGCATATCTAAATATTTTTCGAAACAAATAGTTGCAGTATAAAGTACGAGTGATATGGGACCTAAAACAACAATTGTTGGATTCATTATCTGTCTACCTGAATCATACAAAACCTATTGGAGAAATTTTAACGAAACTTGGCATAGCTAAACCTGTGTGCCGAGTTAATATTTAGTGTTTTTTATTCAGATCAATTTAAAAAAAAAAACACGGGAATCAAACTAACCAAACGTACTCTGTGATAAACATAGTCTACATATATATTGAATCTATTATAGATCTATTAGATATATTATATACATAGCATATAATATATCTACGCCCACGAAGTCGCTGGCACTGCTAGTTTATAATACCATTAAAATTCAGGCCCATTTTATTAAATTCAATAGTCATTTTAATTCGATAGATATATTAATGCTAATTTTATTTTTATTATTTATTCTGGAAAAAAATTAATTCAATAAATAACCTCGGACAGGTTGCCTGACTCCGAACGAATTATAAAAAAAATATATATATTATATTATTTACTGTTTGTTCACCAAACGAATATAAAAATTAACTATTACAGTAGAAAACTTTCTAAGTTGGCAACTGTGAGAAGCGTCCATATTATTGTTAGACAAGGAGCAAATATCGTGCTGCTTCTCTCTGCAAGCCGGAATGTGACCCGCTATCACCTTGAAGGCCGAAGCTCGCGGAGGCTTCAATGAAAATAAGAGCTTGAAGCTTACATAAGTTGAATCTGCTCTTCAAGTTCAGATTTAAAATAGTTATAATTGTAAAGATTAAGTGTAACAGTTACAAATATAAAGTGGCAATAGTCTATTGGCTAGATAATCGAGTTGAAATAAATTTAGACTCGTATAAAGTATCGGCCAATCGAGCGTTCGCACAAATACTCCTATACAGCTAATTGTTAACATATTCAATAAGCGTTTAGGTAGCGCCAACCGCAAATTAAAGTTCGCAAATGAAAAAACCTGTTTATTTAGTGAAGCATCGAATATGAACTTAAAATCACCGTAACAGCTTGTTTACGAACGCAAAATACGAACGCTTGGATGGCCAATGTTTTAACTAACTTTATACAGCCCCTTAGTTAGCAGAAGACAACAGGGGCTCCTCTGGAGAGCAACATTGTTGAGCCAATGTCGGCATAATAAGTATTTATAAACAGGTAGTAGTGGATTGTATCTAGCAAGGGACATGAGCGCCCAGGGCAAAATTAGAACTTTCCGCCCTCAAAAAAATGAAATTGGTATTTTCTTGAAAAAAAAACAACTGAAATTAGTGATCTAAGACATATTAAAAATGTACTTTCCTAGCTTTTCTGAAGCCATTATGTCAATGAGACTGTTATCCATACCTGTGCTGTATGTTTATGTATAGGCGCCTAAATTAGCCGGCTAGCAAAATATCTCCTTAAAATTGGAAAATTACAGACAGAGAATCCCCTATAGTTTTATAATTAGTTTAGATTATAACAACATTTTTGGCTAAGTATTTTTGATAGGTTTGCAAGAAAGAGGGTCGAAATTTGCGCCCTCCTGGGGTCTGCGCCCCTGGCAGTCGTCGCTGCCGCCAGCCCCTGCCTATGACTCTGTATTTAGATACCTATTTACTTCAGGTGCAGTCCTAATTTTGTTTTTGATGCCGACGATATACTACAGCATTTTTTATAATATTGTTAAACCGTCAATATCTATATAAATATGTATATATAAAAATGGCTGTTTCTTTGTTTGTCCCGTATGCGTTCCTATACCATTCATCCGATTGCGATGAAACTTTGGTGAGCTGTTGTGCGCATGCCCGCGAACGTTTTTATATTATCGCATTAAATTGAAGACCACGGGAACGAAGTCGCGGGCAACAGCCAGTGATAAAATATAGCACAGCCATATAGAAGGTAAGTGTATAACGCTTTTCTGTTATATTTTTTTTATAAAGTAATTTAATATATATTTAGGAACTAACTTGATGAAATGGAGCAAATTAATATAAGTTTTCTTTTTTTTAAAAGGCGGTAGATGAGCATACAGTCCACCTGATGGTAAATGGATACTATCGTCCATTGGCAGTAAGTAGTTCCTGTTTGTCAAACAAGATAGACTAAGGTAGCCTCTACTCGACCATTTTAATTCTGATTTTTGCAAATTCTTGCAATTTAATACTTTTGAGACTCAGTGGTAGAGTGCACACCAGAGTCTGAACCGACAACCTCACGATTACACATGGAATTCAAGGATTGACAGTATTTTCATAGATGCATTATGATAGCTACCTGACGCCAAGTACAGAACCTTATATAGGTTATATAGGGAAGACAATGTTTTTGTTGTCGTGATGAAAAACATTTAGAAGGTATTTGAAGCTAGTCATCAACTCAATATTTCTGTGTAAGAGTTTTAAGAGAATCATAGATACCTACCTAATTTTAAATAAATTAATGACGACAATGTGCACAGTAATCGTGCCAATAAGTAGGTAGTAAAAATGTGGAGATAAAACGACTATTAAGAGGCTGAAGCTATGCCCCGTCTGATTTTGCAATTTATGATCTTCATTCAAGTGGCTCTGAATAGACTGCGATCTGCCATTTCTCACTATGTACGCAATGTGTCTCCCACCTAGTATAGGACCTAATATGTTATTCTAAGGGGAGGAAATGGTCTTTTTGTCGTCCTTAGATGTAAACAATTTAAAAGGTATTGATCGCCTACTTGTTTTGTGTGTACGAGAATATGATGTTAGATATATATTTTGCTCTAATAATAATCACAGGAGAAACAAAGACGCACCGATATTACCCAAGTGTCCACTGTTAGAATGTGACGCGCAGTCACCGCCCTAGGCGAGTGTTTGTGAGGTGGAGGATATAGGTCAACTCCGAGAAAAGTGCAGCCATGTGCTTACCTTTTCCCATGGGTTGTACTCGTAGCTCTAAACCTCGTTTTTCCCCACTCCCGATATCCATTTTCGGTCAAACTATCCCAAGCTAGGAAGACCAAATATCTTGGAGTCACCCTAGACCATCGGCTGACCTTCCAAGAACAGATAAAAACTGTCCGAAATCGAGCCATTTTTGTATTCGGTCGTCTCAACCCTCTCATAGGCGGGAGAAGTAAAATATCGCTTAGAAATAAGCTGACATTGTACAAACCTGCGTACGTCCCATGACCTTCGCTAGCGTTGTCTTTACACACGCAGCCCCCTCCAACATTAAAATACTCCAAACCCTTCAAAATAGATTCGTGCGTAAGGCCGTGGCTGCACCATGGTACTCTCGCAATGTCGACCTCCACAAGGACTTGAAACCTCTCTCCATTGTCAAATACGTGAAAGATTCCGTCCGACGCTACTACGACAGTGTCCCTCACCATCCCAACTCCCTAGTAATTGACAGCCTAACCTATGTCCCCGATAGGAATGACCCTCCCTGTTGCCGTCATTTCTTCCCTGATAATTTAAAGAAAAGTAGGGTTGACAAATCAAAACAACTTCTTCAGCGGTACGCAAACGGAGTTCACAGACAAATATTATTTACGGACGAGAAAATGTTCACCATTGAGGAACATTTTAACAAGCAGAATGATCGATTTTATGCTCATAACTCTAGAGAAGCTACTCGTTTGGTCAAGCCGGATAATGGCCACGTTGCATCCAATGTGGCCATTATCCGGCTTCAGTGATGAAGGAATGACTGAATTATATTATTGTGAAAAAGGTATTTAAACGTCGACTCAAGTGTATGCGATTCTTGAGAAGGTCGTAAAGCCTCTTAACAAGACCCTGTTCCATAACCGAAAATGGTCTCTTCAGCACCAGGTCATAAGGCTCGATTAACACAGGTGTGGCTAGAAAGAAATATTTTCCACTTCATTAGAGCTGAAGACTAACCGTCATCTAGTCCCGATCATATTCTGGTCGATTATGATTTATGGTCTGTTGTAGAAAGCATGGCGTGCTCTAAAACATTCCATAAGGGTGGCAGTTACCAATTTTCCCATGGAAAGGGTCTCAATCGAAAACTGGCCACATTTTAAATATTGTACAAATCAAACGGTGACCATTTCGGGTTAATGTTATATTTTTGAAATATAAGCAATTTCTTTTATTTCTAAAATAACACAAATTTCTTATAAAAAATAATAAAAAAAAAAAAACAATGTTTTTTTGTAGCAATATTTACGACTAGACTAGTAGTATACTAGTTATACCTATTTACATTACTACTATATAAATCCAAAAGTTGGATTGTTAAGAAATAACTGCAATAAATAGACAAATAATTACCAATTTTGTCATACGTGTAGTTGTTCATGGGACGAATTAACTAAGTTACTAAATCTTATCCCAATGGCACTTACGAGAATTATTGCCGGTAACAGCCGAACCACAAAGAAATAGACGAATGTGTTGGCTAAAAAATGTGAACATCTATAACACGGCGTAGAGGCTCAAATTATACTTCGTATCTAATTTATAACTTACTGTAACTTTGCTCAAATCGATAGTTGGATCATTTATTTATGAATTAATTTTTTTGAGTATATTTTTGAAAGCAATGTAAAAAAAACAAAACGCGTGTTGCTAGGCAACTGTCAATTTGACGCTTGATGTCAACGCGCAAATTCAAAACAAAATCGTTTTCTTCAATCAAACATTCGTAAGTGAGCGTGTCTAAAAGCAATAACAATTATTCATTAAGGAAGTAAACTGAACATTGTCTGACCTCATATGATCCAATTGCAGGAAGTATTAGCACCCACACGATTTATGCAATTATTGTAGTGACCTGACTCACGGTTCTTGATTCAAATTTACTGTGTGCAGTGAACCAAGGAGTTCGTGTTCATATTGATCTCACAAAATGACTCATTTTATCCTCTAAAGGTAGTTTGATCAGTGAACTTGAACGCCCCGGTGGCTACATTAAATTTAAGTGTAAGGGATTGTGTAAGATTGTTTAAGTGTAAATTTAAATTAACTACTCAGGTATAAGGGAAACTTCTAAGGTGAGTTTTTAAGATAAGTTATCGTTATAATACTTATAATAGAGCGCTAATTCAGATTATTTCATTATACCAAGATATTTTTTAAAGAATTAAATACAAAGTTGAGATTCAGTGAGTTAGTGAGGTGTGAAAAATAAGTAAAAACTTTCAAAGGAAACATGCTTGAGAAGACAAATTAATAGATTATTGTTTATTATTTACTTATATATTTACTATTCCACATTAATCTTGATGTACATGTTTAAACATTCACTTGACAGCATGTACATTCTTCATATTCTATGCCCATCTGTCATGTGATACCCTCAATTGTCCAATAGGTATTCTATGTATAAAGGTATTCTATAGGTATTCTACTTTTTTTTATATTCCCTAGATTTGTCTTATGCCTGCTATGTAGGGAATTACAAGCTGATACCTACAGCATCATACTCACCGGGATAAAAATTATTGCATGTCAATCTATCTCAGAAACTGGTAATGGTGACTGGTTTGCTAAATTTGGTAGTAATTCATAAATTTATCAACCAATCTGCACTAGGCGTACATGGTTGATCATGGCCTGAAATTCCCTAGTGATCTATTAGAGGTATTGCCCTTCAGTAGAATGTTATAGATTAGTATCAATCATTGATCATTCCAAAGTTAGTTAGAAACAAACCTTTAGCTTGTGTTTTGGTTGAACAGGAAAATGTCTCGCATATAAATTAAATATTCGCTGAAATAATATTCCATTTATGAACAAACAGGAAAAAGATATATTAAAAATATAAGTAAATTTTATAGTCAAATTAAAAAGTATTATATAATAACATTATCCTGAAAAATTATTTTGAAATATCAACCATTGATATTATAATTGATATCTTTTCCAGACGATGTCTCGGCCTCGACCACAATGGCAGCTTCAGGCCCTCGCAGCACAACGGCGAGATAATGAAATTCGTAAAGTCGAGGAGCTAAAGAAGGTGGCCAACTACTTTGAATTCAACACTAACAAGTCCAAACATCATGAGCAGTGGACTACTGAGGGTTATTATGAAAAGGCTAACAGGGATGCAGAGCTGCTGAGTGAGAGGAAGATACGAGCTGCGTAAGTTATAAAATAATTACCATTACTTTTGTTGTTGTAATTACTCTTGTTTTTGAAATAAAATGATTATGTAGGTACCTATATGCATGTGTATCTGTAGTTTTAATTACCTGACTTTTTGAATAACCTTTGAAATGTACAAGACCAGAATGTCAATTTAAAAAATTCAAAGGTTATCATGTATATGATTTGTCATCTATTATTTTTAAACCAAATATTTTTATGAACATTTCCACGACTATTATTATGTGTGTCATACGTGGTCACTTCCTTGACAGTAATCAGTAGTTAATCCCACTAATGTTATAAATGTGAAAGTTTGGATGTTTGTCACTCAATTATGTCGAAACGGCTGAACCAATTTTGTTGAAACGTGGCAAATAGGTTGACTGTAATCTAGATTAACACATAAATTTCACTATTCATAGTAGTACTTATTCATGTAGACCACGCCAACGAAGTCGCAGGGAAAAGCTAGTAATACAATAATTAATTGTAGCTTTTTGGGTTTAAAAAGTGTGCAATTTTTACTTAATTTTGTTAAAAGTTGCATTATAATATTACTGGTTTAGTGTGTATTTACTGTTGTTGTAACATTTTCAGACAACTGGAAGAGCGGCGTAAGAAATTAGAACTCATGCTGTTCCAAGAGAATATGCAGTATCAAGAGGAATTGAAGAATTTAGCTGCACAACCAAAATTGTTTAAGAATGGGTGATTACATTTTATTACATTTAAAAAAACAAATAAATATTTATTGCCTAAAATAATTTTATCTTTGCTAGAACGGTTTTATATATTTTGAATTAGTTGACGTGTTATATTTTGTATTATTTCGGTGACACGTTGTATATAGAAAAAAGGGCCTGTTACACTGTTTGTTTGTTATTTTCCAGATCATACCTTAATAAAGTACCGACATCGACCCTCCAGGAGATCAACCAGGGTATCATGGAGAAAGAAGAGCAATTACGTAGACACGAAGCGGAACTTCGTTTGCACCACGCGTGGCGTTTACGTCAGCCAGAGTTGAGAGCTGCGAACTCATACATTGCCAATGGGAAACTGAAGTCTGCTTGGTAAACTCTATATATATTATACTAATGTATCTGTCCAACTTCGTAACTACACTGCGATAAAACAATAAAAGTAAACGGTTTCTTTTTCTTAGAATTTTTTTTTTTCTTTTTTTTTTCTTGTGTTTTTAATGTTACACCCATGCTCAGACGCATCAAGCTCTTGTTACCGAGAGGGAACGTGGGTTCGAACCCCACACCTGACACCATGTAGTATTTCAGGAACATATTCATAGTTTTAATAAATAGCGTTCAGAAGTCAATGGTTGTAGATGTACTTATATTTTATTTTCAGGATGGAGCAAATAGTAGAGAAAGAGATGCAGAAAAAAAAAGAGGAAGAAGATACACGCAAAGCGTTGCAAGAAAGAGACGAAGCATTGCGCAGGCAGATAGCTATAGAAGAGGAGAGACTGAAGGAAAAGGAGCAGCAGATGAAGGTATGTATAGTTAGAAAGTGTATAGGGTCGGCCGGCTAAAGAACAACACCGTCCCATCACCTTCCGTGGGTGTCATAAAAGATGACTAACGGATAACAAATCAGCTACCACAAGTCCAGAGGAACTATACCACCTCTAAAAGATTGGATTTGCCTACCCCCTTGGCCAGCATGGCGTTTTAAGGCCGCACTACCGTCATGCACAAGTTAATGTGCATGAAGAGTCCCATGTCCAGCAGTGGATACTGTAAGGGCTGGTTGCATTGCATTGCACTGAAAATTAAGTATAACTATAGAAAGAATGTTACAGACAAGCATATAGTGCATCTGGTGGTAAGCGGGTACCGTCGCTCTGCGACATCCGTGACACATGTCAAACCCCGGTCCAGAATAAAAAACGTTGGTATGCCCACAGATGGGCTGCCTACTTTTGGAGGTTTAGGAATTAGGTTCAAAGAAACCTTTTCATTAAGAAATTGTACAAATACTTCTACAAGTCCAGTGAACAAAACCGACAGACTATAAACAGAATGACAGTTTAAATTACGGTGACTAAAACTAATGTAATTGTAATTTTAGTAATTACTAAGTATTACTAAATTACTAAGCATATTATTAAGCTAATCTACTCTTAAATAAGCTGATACATTTTTTAAATCAGACCGGTGAATATTATTTAATTGTGCACCGCCCATACTTGCACCATGTAATGTCATACCCCATAATGGATTTGAAGAGAATAAAGAATAGGGAGTTTAATAGGAAGAGAGATTTTCCTCAAGAGTTTCTTTTCTCTTTTTGAGACATTCTCACTCCATCACACCCTCCTCGTCAATGGGATAGGAAAGAGAAAATTCGGTCAACCGGCTTTATTATTTAATAGCTAGCCAGAATACAGAATGTACCACCCCCTCTCTAAATGGCATTTTACGACTCCATATATTTTCCAAAGAATCTACTTTCAAAGATTCGGAGATTTTGTTTTTTTTTTTAGTTAGGACCTAGCATTCGGAACCATATGTCAGCACATTTCTTAAAAGGGAAGTTTCCACACCGAAACTATCCAAAATGAATGAAGCAAAAACACAATAACAAAGAAGACATACTCCACATAAACATATAGTGTCTGTTTTTTTTTTAATATTTGATATGCGGGAAAATGAGCATCCATTTCTTCTTTCATATTTGATTTTATTTAAAATTTTAGTATTTAAAAAAAATCTTAGACAAAATTGGTATAATAAAAATAATATATGGTTATGTCCACAATGAACTACTCTATATTCCCAAAACGCATAAAAAGTTTGCATATGGATAATTCCCTTGTTAGTAAGATTAGTACAATATTGTATTGTTAACGTTATAGGAGCTCCGCGACAGTCTCGAAGGTCAAATAGCAGAACTGAGCGAAAAAGAAACTGTAGTCAAACAACTCCGAAAACAGGAAGAAAGAGAGCGACATGTACTAGACGAATTACAATTCATATCGAGCGAGCGAGAGAGAGAACACGCTCGGCTCGTGGCTGAAAGGGACGCGCATATCGTGAATATGGGGCTACATAAGTATAAGTTGAAAAAGAAGGTGATATCTGTGATGAAGGAAATTGCGCTGGATTTGGAAATGCTGGAGAAAATACGGATGGCTGTATTGAAGGTAAGTTTGTTTTTAATGTGATAAGTTGTGGACAGCTTAGTTTGTAGCTCTTGTTGATTTTAAAGAAAATGGGGCAGTCTATTTGATCGTAAGCGGATTCTCTCGCCTATGGATATCAGCGAAACTTGTAAACTTCAGTCAAAAATTATGAACGTTGGATTGGCATAAAGTGGTAGTGGTGTGGTATGCATTGTTTTGGAAGCATACATTTTTAGGGTTTGCAAATGTGTAAGAAAAAATTAGCGAAAACTCCAAAAATTTGATTTGCAGAAGTAGATACGTATAACTTTCCTATCTGTGATATTAATTTTAAAATAAAGAAATTGACGGTTTCAGACTTCGGGAACTGATTGGTTACATTACAGCCTGTATATTTTTTTCAGATAAATGAAGGTATTTCCAATAAATATCTGCATATTATTGCATATACCACAAAAAATAAATATAAAATACAGGCAGTCCTCGTTTTTACGTCATGTTAGGTACCAGTAATTAGTGACGAAAAACGATACGACGTAATACGAGACACATTTTTCCATACATTCACATGTAAAAAATGTAGTTAGGTTCTTATAAGTGAAAAAATACAATATTTAAAAAAATCAATCACTTTTATTTATGATGAAAATGACATGTTAAAGAAATATAATACACATGCATACACAGAAATATGACAATTATGTTTTTTTTTGTGAAAAAGTCCTCTAAACGCATTTGTTTTGCTTCTTTCTTTCTATTCTCGAGAATTTCTCTATAACATTTATAGGCGACAGAAATGTTATTATTAACTTCAAAGCTTCTTTCAAAGTTGGAATCATTTGCTTCAAATATTTGCATTGCAGCTTGGATGTGATTAAAAGCTTCGATAATTTTTTTCGAAGTTAATTCTTTAATTACGATGCTAGAGGAATCCGACGCTACTTGATCCCTGCTCTACTATTTAGTAATACTCTACTGTTTACTAAGACGTAAAACGAATCATAGACGACATTAAAACGAGGAATGGTGTCAAAATGCTGACTGAGGTAAAACGAAACGCCGTAAAACGACGACTGCCTGTGTACGAGTATGTGTTTATTTATTGTGTATACAACCATCTTACATACTTCCTTTAATTAAATGTAGATATAGCATTACATTAGTATGTTTAATAAACCACAGTTTATTTAATGATCTAGGAAAACATTAAGGGTATATTGAAATAATTTTAGCACAAGTTACAATACAACGAAAAATAACTTACTAATTAAAACTAATAAACAATTAATGTTACGTACCTTTAGACATTAAGAACCGTTACAATATTACGGGCCCTTAATAGTGTTTATCAGACAATATCCTCTTTCCCAGGACTTTGAAACGGAACGAGAGAAATGCGGCAATCACAAGCGCGTGCTGGACGCAGCTCTGGCCGCGTTAGAGGAGCACAGGCAGAGGGAGCGCCAGAGACAGAAGAACATCGACGCGATGTACGACGGGGAAGCGAGGCAGATCAACGACAAGCAAGACAAGGTATGCATTGTTTTCAATTTTATGAGTGCATACAAATTTTATATTACGCTTATGTAAGGAGTCTATTGTTGTTGCTAAATTTGGAACACAATATATGCAACTTTTAGCCGGGCAGTTGAACGTATCTAATGGGGTTGTTAGGAATATGATGTCGGATCCGGATATATTGCATACTTGTTGAGGACACTTTTGTCTACTGCGATCTCTTCAACAGATCGAGGACAGTATTGTCCTACAACCTTATAGGTCGCCGGGGGATGTGGACTGTATATATAGGGGATGTTGTACAATAATAACGCCTTATTTCCTTTTCTTCGATAATATCAGCAGAGCCGGGGGCAGGGGGCAGAGGTACTTGTTGTTCTACTACTTGTCCTAGTCACTTGGTTGACCGTTTGTAGTGTTCGGAGTGGTGCCGCTGATCGGAATGCCGGAAGCCCAAAATGGTTCGTCTTTTATTCCATTTTGGCTTCCCCTTCTACTTTTCTACATGTGTACCCCTCCCGCTACCCCGCGGGGGATCATTTATTCATACAAGACACTGTTATACATTTACAAGATTCTTATTAGATAAAACTTAGATGTAAACTAACCTAAGGGGGATCTAATAAGATCATGACGCTATAACGTTCGGTTTTGAGTGGACGGGGTGCGCGGTTTGTGCGACATATTTACGTAACCCCGTCCCCCGCTTCAGGACTATAAATATTATATTCGTCCGCCAGGTGGCGGAGCGCTCAGTTGTTTCCCGAACGCTATAGCGCCCACAACTTATCCCTAGCATGCCCTATTTACCCTATTCATCAATAATTATCCTAATAGGGCAATAAAAGACACACTAGGGATCATTTTAATATCAATTACACAATACATAGTTATAAAATGGACATTATATAAATAGTGTAAACCTAACGATTTTAAGAGATATTCATACATTTTCATACATTTATAAGACACTAAAGAGAAACAACTATACAAGCGAAACTATTATCTATACATATGCAAGTACCCTAGCTTTTTACATTTTCATTTATTCCGTCGTTAACATACTCCCGCCGTCGCCGTCTCGCGACCTAACCGGTAGAACGACGATCTTCTTTGTGGGTCGCCGCAGAACGTGTCCGTTGCTTGTTTGTAGGTCGACGACGCGCACTTCGCCGTCTTGCCCGGGGTACGTAGCGATGACTCTTCCTCGCGGCCATGTGTTCCTTGGTAGATTTGCGTCACACACGATGATTAAATCTCCGACGCGTGGTGCCTCGCCGATCGTGCGGGGCTCCCGCCGGTATTGAAGCAGGGGGAGATACTCTCGTACCCAGCGGCTCCAGAAGGTGTCGGCTAGCCGCTGGGCGCGCCGCCAATGCGCGCGTGCATCTATGTCTTCTTCGGTGAAGGCGCCCGGTGCTGGGACATGGGAATTGGGTCCCAGCAGCAGGTGATTGGGTGTGAGCGCCTCCGGTTCCCCTGGTGTTACTGCCACGTGTGTGAGTGGACGGGAGTTGACCGTGTTTTCTACTTCGACGAGCAGTGTGTGGAGTGTCTCGTCGCTCGGGTACTTTTCGTGTAGCGTTGCTCGCAGGCCTTCTTTCACCGTGCGAACCATGCGTTCCCAGGCCCCGGCCATGAAGGGGGCGGAGGGGGGGAACGTGACGCCACGCGATGTGCTTCGCTGTTGTCTCTTCTTGGACCGCAGTGAGTGCGGCCTCGTTGAGTTGTCTTTCCGCGGCTTTGAAGTTGGTGGCGTTATCGCACCACAACTCCTTTGGGCAGCCGCGTCGCCCCATGAATCTTCGCAGCGCAGATATAGCAGAGTCTGCGCTGAGTGATGCCGCTACTTCCAAGTGGACGGCCCTTGTCGTCATGCAGGTGAATAGGGCGACATACCTTTTTTCTCGGTGTCGGCCCACGGTTACTTCGAGTGGACCGAAGTAGTCGAGCCCGGTGAAGGTGAACGGGCGCGCGTGATGTGCTACACGCGCGTGCGGCAGATCCCCGGTGGCTGGACTCGTTGGTTTCGCCTTCTTCAATTTGCATGTTATACATACCTTTAAAACGCCCCGTACTGTAGGGCGAATTTTCATAATGCAGAATCGCTGTCGTACTTCATTCACCACTAGCTCGACGCCCCCATGATGCATCTTCCTATGTACATGATCTATGTACATCTTCGTGTAGTCATGTGCGCCGTCTAGTATAGCTGGATTTGCCGTTTCCTCGCTAATCCCTTCTGTGGCAGCGATTCTTCCTTTTAGTCTTAGTAGTCCGTCCGTTCCCATGATAATACTTAGACCGGCGAGTTTGTCGTCTCCCGCCGGTGTGGTGCTACGCTCGATGCGTTTGCGTTCGCATGCGTAGCTGTCTTCTTGCGCTGCCTTCGTCCAGAGATGTTCGGCTTGGATGAGATGATGCGCCTCTAATGGCACGAACTTGCGCTGGTCGCATGCGGATTCTCTTGCCGTTGCCGCCTTTGCGTCGCTCCTTTTTGTCCTTGACCATGCCGGGTCCGATGTCGGGTTGGCGATGGTCCTTTTGCGACGCGCTGCTGCCACGGTGTGTCTCCTTTTCCGACATAAGTCGATGAATTGTAGTACGCGTGCGGTGGCCCGGATCAGGCGCTCCCATTTTGAAAAGCGCGTGATATCGGGCAAGTGTGCGTGCCCCTTTATGTCGTTCGTTGTTGCGCAGCATCTCTCCCTTTCTTCCCCGGTGCGTTCCTTTGTCGTGCTTGTCTCGACCGGCCATTGCTCTTCAGGTGATAGTAGGAAAGGCGGGCCGGTGAACCATCGGTGTTTTTCGTTGAAATCCGCGGGTGTCGCTCGTGTCGCGTCGTCGGCTACATTGAGTTGTGACGGCAGCCATCTCCAGTCCTTTTTCTTTGTAGTATCTTCAATCTCGGCGACGCGATGTGCGACGAACGTTTTGAACGTCCGTGGTTCGGCTCGGATCCACGCGAGAGCGGTGCGTGAATCACTCCAATACACCTGTCTTGCGGCCATGAAGTCGTGCTCTTTCGCGACGTTTTTCGCTAGTCGTGCTCCGAGTACCGCCGCCTGTAGCTCAAGTCGTGGTATAGAGACGGGCTTGAGCGGTGCGACGCGGCTCTTTGCAGCGGCTAGTGATATTCTTACGGTGCCGTCGGCTCGTTGTAATCTCCAGTACACGGCGGCTGCGTAGGCTTCTTCACTTGCGTCTACGAAAGTGTGCAGTTCTCTTCTTACGGCTGGTTCTACATCATAGCAGCGGGGAATGCGAAGTTCTTCTAGAGCGCGTAGTGTATAAAGCCACGCGCTCCATCTTGGTTGCAGCTCTTCGGGAAGCGGTTCGTCCCAGCTCGTTCCATGACTCCATGTATCTTGCATAAGTCGTTTCGCCGGAGTAGTTATCGGCGATACGAGTCCGAGCGGGTCGAACAGCGACATTATCACGCTGAGTGCTTCCCTCTTGGTGGGTGGACGTCTACCTTCTATTACGTCGGGTGGTGTCTTCATAGCATTTATGTGGAAGCCGATGCAGTCTTCATTTACCTGCCAAAGGAGGCCGAGTGTCTTCTCTATCTCGCTCCCGCCTATGGTGACTGTCGTGGTTCCGGGATCCGACGAAAATTGTTTGACGACGGACTTCTTGTTGGACACCCATCCCCGTAACTGGAAGCCGGCTCGACGGTGTATCTCGTCGACCGACTTTACGACTCTCGCAGCCTCCTCCTTGTCTGGGAAGCTGGTTATGAAGTAGTCCATGTAGTGGTTTGTTTGGATCTCTCTGGCGGCGCGTTCGTTTACATGTGCGAACTCGGTGGCGTTGCGATTCTTGATGTACAGCGCTGTGCACGGTGATGACGTTGCCCCGAATATGACTGACGTCATCTTGTACTCACGTGGTGGTGTGTTGCCTCTTTCGTCTCCCCTCCATAGGAAGCGTAGTGCGTCTTGTTCTTCCGGTCGTATCTTTACTTGCATAAACATTTCCTTGATGTCCGCTGACACTGCAATGGGATGTTGACGGAATCTCATGATGACTCCGGGCAGTGATTGAAGTAGATCAGGGCCTGACAGCAGCATATCATTCAGGCTGCGGCCGAAGGATCTCGCAGCGGCATCGTGGACGACTCGGATCTTCTCCTTTGCCGGGTTGATGACGGCGAAATGTGGCAAGTACCACGTCTTGTCTGCAGGTGGCGCTGTAGTCGCAGGCTCGGCGTATCCGGATACTAACAGGTTCGTCATACGTTCCTTGTATTTCTCCCTAAGCTCCGGGTCGCGGTCGAGTTTTCTTTCCAGGTTGTGCAGCCGTTTGAGAGCATCCCCATAATTGTTAGGGATCTTTACATTATCCTCTTTCCATAGGAGTCCGGTTTCGAACCGCCCGTCAGGTAACCGTCGACTTTGCTTACTCAAAATGTCGATAGCTCGCTGCTCCGGGTCATCCTTTGTTTGCCTCGGCTCGATGCCCAGTGACTCCAATTTGAAGAAGTTCTTCATTAACTCCTCCATTTCGTCGCGCTTCTCGCTGATGTGGCCGCAGAAGGTGACGGGTTCACATACTGAAGTGCGGCATCCATGCAGTACCCATCCCAGTAGCGTTAGCGATGCTACTGGTTTGTTCCTTTTTCCCGCTCGGATCTGACGGGAGACGATCAACTCCCAGTTGTCCTGTCCGATGAGAATCTTAGGGCATGCATTTTTATAGATGAGCTCGTCCTTGACGTCATCTAAGTGTGTGCAGTCTTCTAGGTCCGTTTCTCCGACAGTCTGCGATGTGAAGTTTAGACGTTTGATGGTACGTGCGCCTTTCAATGTGTGCACGCTGTCCGAATGTAGCCCTTGTATTTTTACGTCGATAGTGCGGCTTTTCTCGTGTTTTGTTTCTCCGCCGTTGATGCCCTGTATGGACATCGTGTCAACTGGCCCGTTGATGCCAAGGGAGTCTACTATAGCATCCTCAATGATGGTGACGGTGCTGCCTTCGTCGAACAACGCGTACGTATGTACCTTCGCGTGTGGTCCGGCAAGCACTACGGGTGCTATCTTTAGATACGCTCGGCGTCGATGTGGTATTGAATTTGCGGAGGTGGCCTTGTTGACAACTTCCGTTGTAGACGTAACTATCTCTTCTTTGGGCTCTTCTGACTTCATTATTGGCGATGGAGTCCGACGCGTATGATGTAACAGCCGATGATGTGCCATCCCACAACCGCTGTGCCCACATGGCTTAACTCGGCAGTTGCCCCGGCGATGGTTGCTAGACAGGCAACGGAAGCAGATGTTATTTCTTTTTGCTATTTCCCAGCGGGTGTCGATATCGCTGTCTGCAAATTGTTTGCACGAAGGCAAGCTGTGATCTTCCTTGCATAGTGGGCAAAGCTTCATTTTTCCGTCGGTTGTGGCGCTGTAATCATGTTTCCCCTTTCCGTTGGCAGAGGCGCTGTATTCAAACTTGCCTTTTCCGTCGGTAGAGGCGCTGTGTTCATAGTTCCATCTTCCGTTGGTAGGGGCGCTGTATTGGGGCTTCCCCTTTCCGTCGGTAGAGGCGCTGTGTTCATACTTCCATCTTCCGTTGGTAGGGGCGCTGTATTCGGGCTTCCCCTTTCCGTCGGTAGTGGCGCTGTATGTACGTTCGGTTTTCTTCCTTATTGTTTTTTCTCTTATATTCGCAGGTACGGACCTTTCTCTTGTAGGTACGGCGATGGGATTAATGACTTCGGGTGGTGCGTAGGCACTGCACTTATCGGCTTCTATGTTCAGGAACGTCGATAGTAGGTTTAGTGTAGGCACCTCGTGTTCCCATGCGCTCGCAAAGTCGTACCATTTGCTCTTCAGTATTGGGGTGAATTTGTCCATTATAGCCCGGACTAACTCGGGGCTATAGAGGTAGTTCTCCCTTTTCATTTCCTGTATGGTGGCCACGGCGTTGGCCACCTTACTGGCGAATACGCAGAGGTCGCGGGGCTCGTCGGTCAGCTTGCGCAAATATCGCAACTTTTCTGCCTCATACGCGACGAGTGCATCCGGCCTCCCGAATCTTCTTCCGTGCCGTGCCAGGTTGTCGCTCTTCATGAAGGCGCGCCTTGAATCCTCATACGCGCCCTTGAACCCCAACCATGCGCTGCCATGTCCGTCGAACGTAGGCAGCTCGGTTATATACCTTGGTGTCTCCCTCGCCGATATCTTCACCGCCTTGGAGATCGCAGAGGCCATTTGCTCCACGATGTCTGCGGTAGGGCGTGCGGGCCGAGACGTACTATGCTCTCGGTGCTTATTTCTGTCATCTTCATCATTGGCGGTGTAAGCTCCCCGTCCTCGTCCTCCTTCATACTTTATCGGCGAGATCTTGCGAGACTTAGGCTCCGCCTCCTGCGGGGGGTACAGGGGGGGGTGCGTCGTTCCGGTTCAACCATTTTTCTAACCGGAACGATTGGTCTTTGTCTTCCTTTTCTTCATCATCTGCCTCGGAGCCCGATTCTAATTCCGCTAGCCTGAGTTCCTGCTCCTTGGCTTGCAGGCGCAGCTGTAGTAAGGTACGTTCGACCTCCAGACGTTCCTTCTTCTTGGCGGATGCGGTAGAGCGGTGTGACCTCGCCGTGACGCTTGCGGCTCGTGGAACGATCGTGACGTCCGCTGCCGCCGAAGTCGTCTTCATAGTGGCCTCGGTGCTAGTAGTACCGCCGCTGGTGGTCGTCGTCCCTGTCGCTGTGGTGCCTGTGCCCGTGGTAGCGGAAGTCGTGGCTGTGGACTCCGTGGTGGCCGATGTAGATTCCGTAGTGGTTTGTGCTCCGCTCTGCGATCCCGTCCGGCTCTGTGATCTCGTTGTTGACGGCATTGTGAAAACAACGGTTTGTAGTTTTTGACGTGGAAATTGAGACGTTTATGACGTGGAAATTGAGACGTTTATGACGTGGAAATTGAGACGTTTATGACGTGGAAATTGAGACGTTTATGACGTGGAAATTGAGATGTTTATGACGTGGAAATCAGGACGTGGAAATCAAGACGGAAATCAAGACTTGTATGCACGGACGAGTACGACGCGTCGTCTCTTCCCGCTGTTTCTTCCTTAAACAACGCCGTGCAATTCTTGACTTGGCGACTTGATGAACCGTGGACGCTGATTCTTCTTATCCGGCTGCTCGAAGGACCATCGATGTTGAGGACACTTTTGTCTACTGCGATCTCTTCAACAGATCGAGGACAGTATTGTCCCACAACCTTATAGGTCGCCGGGGGATGTGGACTGTATATATAGGGGTGTTGTACAATAATAACGCTTTATTTCCTTTTCTTCGATAATATCAGCAGAGCCGGGGGCAGGGGGCAGAGGTACTTGTTGTTCTACTACTTGTCCTAGTCACTTGGTTGACCGTTTGTAGTGTTCGGAGTGGTGCCGCTGATCGGAATGCCGGAAGTTTTTTTTTTTTTTTTTTTTTTTTTTTTTTTTTTGTTAGGAGAGACAATCAGGAAAAATCCTGCATGGGACACCTGGCACCATCTAGCCTGGCTGGGCCAGCCTAGGTGGTACCAGGTAGTGTCGGACTCCTACCGACTAAAAAACCTGATTGCCTCAACATCGTGTTTTGTGACTAATTCTTGTAGCCGTGTGGCTTATTAAGATTCACCGGTCGTATTGGCGTAGTGCGAGCGCTGAAGGCGCTCAAGCCAAGAGGATAGTGTGTGTTGCAACGAGCCTAAGGGCCCCCCCCGCCGGTGAACCGGCGGAAGGAACGAACCTCGGCTTAGGGCGTTGCATTGGGGGATACCGCGGGATCGCGTGTCGGCGGGAAGCGCCCGAATGCCGGAAGCCCAAAATGGTTCGTCTTTTATTCCATTTTGGCTTCCCCTTCTACTTTTCTACATGTGTACCCCTCCCGCTACCCCGCGGGGGATCATTTATTCATACAAGACACTGTTATACATTTACAAGATTCTTATTAGATAAAACTTAGATGTAAACTAACCTAAGGGGGATCTAATAAGATCATGACGCTATAACGTTCGGTTTTGAGTGGACGGGGTGCGCGGTTTGTGCGACATATTTACGTAACCCCGTCCCCCGCTTCAGGACTATAAATATTATATTCGTCCGCCAGGTGGCGGAGCGCTCAGTTGTTTCCCGAACGCCATAGCGCCCACAACTTATCCCTAGCATGCCCTATTTACCCTATTCATCAATAATTATCCTAATAGGGCAATAAAAGACACACTAGGGATCATTTTAATATCAATTACACAATACATAGTTATAAAATGGACATTATATAAATAGTGTAAACCTAACGATTTTAAGAGATATTCATACATTTTCATACATTTATAAGACACTAAAGAGAAACAACTATACAAGCGAAACTATTATCTATACATATGCAAGTACCCTAGCTTTTTACATTTTCATTTATTCCGTCGTTAACAATACTCTTTTACCGGTTTCAGTTACAGATGCGGATATCACATTATTTCGAATATAGTTTCGGTTACGGGTTCGGTTACGGATATATTTTTAATGAACTATTTAAGAAATGTATTATGTACTAACTGAAAGCAAAGAAAAATAAAGCCAAATGAGGAATAATTGCAAGGGTACTCTCATAAAGAAAGGACGAAACATAGAAAGCTGAAATTTGGCACACGTCTTCATCGGCACATAACCTTAACGAAGAAATGTTTTGATTTAGAAAATTCATAGTAGCAAGTTTTCATAATTTACAAATATATGTATGTATATGGGGAATCGTTGAAAAGACTTTGACAAGAGCATTTTAAGAATGATGGCGTTATCAAAGGAATATTGAAAATATTTTCCCGAAATTGAGGAAACTAGAGCGTAGCGGGTTGGTGAGTCCACTCTTATATAGGTAGTGTAGTTCCTTAGTTAGGCGCTTGTGATAGCGGCTCTGTTATTCCTCAGTCGCCTTTTACAACAGCCATGTTCTATGTCCGACCGACACCCATGCACCTTTTTATTTTTTGTTTATAGAAAGGCAGACGAGCATACTCGTACAGTCCACCTGATGGTAAGTGGATACTGTCCTCCATAGATATCCGCGATACATGCCATCATCAGTTCACAATCACAAGCGTTGGCACGCCCCCGGATACGCTGCCTAGATAGGCAGATTAAGGAATCCCAATTCCTTAATCTGCAAATCTTTGCAGATCAAGAAATTGGGATTGGGAAAATGGGGATAGAATAGGAAAGGATGGGAATGGGCTCTGGCATATCTCACTCACTACCTAAACACGTACGTGCATTGGGGAAATACGATGAAGTACGAAATACAGTACATTTCAACATTGTCTTCTGTGAGAGAGGGGAACGTGGCCGGTCGAGTTCGCCCAGCGGCTGTGGGAATGCAGCATGTACTCTCCCCCTTACAAATACAATTCTTAAAATGTTCATACTTATTTATTAGACTTGAGACTTTTGAGCCAGGTTTATAAAAATCCAAGTTTAAAAAGACTCAACATTTTCATAAGAGCTCGAGTCTTTTGAAAATTATTCTGCTCTAAAGGCGAGTTCTAAAATTCTCTTTTATTATGCTTTGAAAACTCGAGATTTTTTCAACTCTCGTTTAGCAACCTTCATGATTCCCAAGTACTTTAGACCTATTTGCCAATCAATCGTTTCTTGGTCATGTCGATTAATTGGCATTCCACTGACCAATCACACTATCGTCCATTCATTTTATTGTTATTTTATTCGCAATCGCCCATCGCTGCTTTAGCCTATCATTGCTCTGGTTATATGTGAACCTAATGCGGATGGTGTAACTCACCATTTGTGTTTCTCACCACTCACCAAGTTGATTTTCACCTTTTTGTACTGTTTAAACCAGCTCTGGGAGAAAGAACGCGAAGCCCGTGCGATACTAATGGCGGACGTGATCTCTACGCTAAGAAGACAGGTAGAAGAGAGGATTGAAGCGAATAGAATGCGGCAGAAGGCGAATGTTCTAGAACGGGAGAAGATTCTGGAACATATGGATAACTTTCACCAGGAAGTCCGGGCGAGAGAGCGGGAAACTCAGGTGAGTTCAACATTCTCCACATACCAATATCATTTCATCGAGTGAAAAATATCTATACATATAATAAAATTGTGTATCTGTACATTTTTTTTTTAATAAAATCATTGCAGTGTGAAGTTCATGTGATACATACAGAGCAAAAAACAACATTTTTTTTATTTTTTGTCTGTCTGAACTGTCTTTTTGCGCATCACGCAAAAACTGCTGGATGGGTTTAAATGGCACATTTATAACTTATATGCTGGGTTAACATTTAGCGTACTTTTTATTCAGATTAATTATGAAGTCGCCGGCACCGCTAGTAATGGTATAAGGGAGATCTCTTATTCAACTATGTTCCCTACTCGCTATCCCATTCCATCCTATCCCCCTCTGTCCCGTTGAGTGTCATGATATAAATCTCCTTTAAATTGTACTGTTTTTATTATTTAATTGATTTTGCAAATGGGATGCCACAACATAATTCACTCAATAAATTTCTTGAAGATTTTCAAATAGACAGAAAACTAGCGATACTAGCGTAACGTGCTACTGGAGTTGTAAAGTAAACAAAATGTCACATAATAATTATTTTTGTTCCTTCCCAAATAAGTTTCCTTCAATCTTCTTGATTAGTGTAATTACATATATGTAGTTATAGCCTGACCAAGGAAATAAAAAACCTCGCCATGATGCGTCAAACTAATACAACTAATATCTTCTACTGACAACACAAACTGGCTATGAAAAAAGCGAATGTGGCGCCCCCACAGCAAGTTTTTTATTTTTCTGGTCAGGCTTTACATACGCAGCAAATAAAAGAGAATGTCCACCTTCTATTGTTATTTTAGCCAATCTAAAACGACTGGAACAAAAATATTTTTACACCAATACCTTAAATCGGACAATACCACAGATCTAATATGGACAATACAATGCAAGCAAAAATCGTCGTAGTGCACCACACAGTAATAAATACTAGTATTATTGCATTATAGAGGGCGCTTGCATCGATTGTGATTTGCAATTGACAGTCTCACGAGTTGAAACTATCATTGAATTAGAGAATTGATTATAAAACACGTGAAAATTGTTCCCATCTATATTTTCGTTACAAATTGTAGAATGTGTCGGTTTATTTTACGTAAAAGTTATTTTAGTTCACTTTAATTCATAAACAGGCCAAAAGTGGGCATTCTCCTTTATTAGCAGACTCTCAGTTAACCCTCACCTCTAGAAGACATTGCTTTTTCACTGCCTTCAAAATATATAAGAGTTGTCAAGAGATGTACGTATTTACTTATAGATTACGTGTTTCGGTAGTAATTGAGATATGGCAGAGCCCATTCCTATCCTATCCCTCCTCATTTTCCCAACTCTCAAAATCTATTCCTATATCTCCAAAGGTAGGCAGCTCAGCCGGGGGCGTGGCAACGTTTGTTATTATGGACGGATGTTGGCATGTATCACGGATATCTGTGGACGACAGTATCTATTTATCGTCAGATAGACTGCATGCCGCCTTTTTTCCATAAAAAAGATTATCAATGACATTTAATAATACAAAGTCTTAATAATTCTTCGCAGTTGAAAAACACCTCATATTCTACGATAACAGGACTCCAATCTCAATTAAACGGTCTGAGATTACAACAAAAGCAACTTGAAGCCGCGGTTGAGAGGGAAAATGAGCTAAGAGAGACAGTCGCCCAGGAACAGAAGCTGAGAAGAGAAATCGCCAAAGCTCACCGGGAGGGCAGTGTAAAGGCATGGACATAAAAATATAAAACAACATAAAAAATATAATGGAATATAAAAAAATAATAAAAATAACCCAATAATAAATATTCAAGAAAAAAAAAGTGCCTTAAAAATTTTAATTATTCAGCGCGGCTATCCCGAAGAGACATTGATCTCGTAACTGGTAGGCTACGTCCTCTTTTTCCATTGCAAAAGTGGATATTAGAGCATAGTAGTAGGTAATATAATCTATTATAATATAAAAAGACTTAATAAGCAATATTTTTAAGTAAATAAAACCTTAAACCGATTGTTGAGGGACCACCCACATTTCTGTGGTTATACAAAACAAAAATGTAAATTTAATGTTTAATAACCGTTAAATGAAAGATATTTTATTTTTATAAAAAAGATAAGGAAAATAATTTTCCTTATCTTTTTCAGGATACCATATATAAGTGTAATAGTAATGACTGGTCGTGTTGTGATTTTTATAACTATATATTATATAACTGCTAACGTAAGGAAAGGCGCCGTTCCCTTGAATAAGTTTCTATTGCAAACGTGTCGCAGTACGGCCGCTAGGGGGCGCTGTTTAATACTCTATATAGAAAATATAAACTGCAAGCTTGTAGTAAGGTTTACAAAGGAAAGAACTTACACCAGAACATCACACTCTAAAACGCACACTCGGTGAAAGACAGCGAGTACTCATATACTTATATCATTAAAATAATGAAACCTTAAACATTATTATGATTGCAATTGACAGTCTCACATTCTGTTTAGTGATATTTTTATGCTTATTTCTTTTTTTATAAACTTCTTGAACAAACAACATCAAAATTTTTGGTCATACACTCAAATTTGGCGATAATATTATGAAAACATACGATATTCCTTTTTTAATTTGTTCTTTTAAATACTAATTAAACCTAAATTTCGACATAATACGACTTACGGCTTTGTTAAACTGAGAGTGCAAAATAATTATAGGTTCCCAAAGAAGAAAATCTAAATACTTATAATATACTTACCTCATATGAATGTATTTTTTAATAATCTTTAAAACGCAAACGAGTCTGTGTATATTTTGATAATTTGTATTTTTCTAATTTTCTATGAAGTTACTCGTGTGATATTTCCTTAATATGATAATAAAATATTCTGTCATAAACTGTATTTTTCTTGCTTTTAAATAGAAAAAAGGTAGCAGACGATGACGATCCACCTTGTGATAAATGGATACTGTTACCCATGGACATCCACTTGTATGTGCCAGCATGAGTACAGAATGACAATCATTGGCACCTTCAGAATTAACGAACTGTCTACCTTTAGAGGTTTAACGAACGGATTTGGAAGAAAGTATTGGGAAGGATGGGAAATAAGAAGATA
This sequence comes from Sesia apiformis, assembly GCA_914767545.1. Classification (NCBI taxonomy): domain Eukaryota; kingdom Metazoa; phylum Arthropoda; class Insecta; order Lepidoptera; family Sesiidae; genus Sesia; species Sesia apiformis. The sequence continues at coordinate 9,170,535 of OU611968.1, forward strand.
ACGTGACGAGTTTTTCTCTCATTACACTCATCGATCTTCCTGTAGCCAGTGGGCGTGATGGGATGGAAAGTAGAGACTATTGGGATGAGAGATTCCTATTCAATGGAACAGCATGGTGAATTGGTTCTGGCAACTCTCACTTCCGAAATATGTATGTGGTACATTTCACAGAAGTAGTCTATGAGATAGGGAGCAGTCGGTTATCTACGCCCCGCGGATGCGTTGCAGCATGCTTCCTCCCCTTAAATGCTGAAATTAATCTTTATTTTTAAAATTTGTCACTAAATCGACGGTGAGGGAAAACATCCTGAGGAAACCCACATCCTCCAGAAATAAAAAAAAACTGGAGTGTGATCTACCAATCCGCACCGCAATGGTGGATTACGGCTCGAAACCCCCAGGCATTTACTAGGGGAGCCCTGCGCCCTGTAGTGGGACATTATAGGTTGATACAATTATAAAATGAACGGAGATTGGATAGCAATGAAAGAAATGAATATATATGTCGCCAACGTCCATACTACGTTGAAAACACCGGTTCTCGTCCGATCACCGAAGTTAAGCAACATCGGGCGCGGTTAGTACTTGGATGGGTGACCGCCTGGGAACACCACGTGATGTTGGCTCTTTTTGCTATCTCGGCCGAAAATATGTAGAGGAATTTAGTCATATTTCGAGCCTTTGTAGATCTTTATTTGTTATGTAATTATAATCAATAACCAATAAGCATTTAATAACTCAAATTGAACGTAAAATCATTCGGTTATATTTCCTATAAGCAGCTGATTCGGAAAAATGCTACTAAACTTACTAATGTATTATTGCCTAATACAATAAAAAATAGCAATATTTAAATACGCATGACAAATAATAACATTGCAAGATGACTAAAACACACTGCGTGACAAATCTGTGCCGTGTACCATGTTAAAAACACCAGTTCTCGTGAAATTAAGCAGTCGGGCGCGGTCAGTACTTGGATGGCTGACCGCCTGGGAACACCACGTGATGTTGTTTTTTATTTTTGCTTCTCCACCAATTGTCAGAGAATGAATGCTACAGAGAGGGGCACGGGCCACACCGCCTGTAATTTAGTTTAATCAGCGTATCGTGTACATCGCGTATTTTCCTGTGCCTATAACATTCCAATAACCAAGTCCACCAAATAAAAACATCATGGTGCTCAACGCCACGAAATTATGAACAAAAACACAGATTATATTCATACATGGCGGGTTTTCATAGTAACAAAACATTCATAGTGACGGGAGGTAGATACGTAAGTCAAAATCAACTTTTATAAAAGCGGTGTTTAAAAGTTTAAATGTTGTTAATGTTAAACTCAATTCATACGAAGCTGTCGAGTAGATATTGAAAGATTTCAATATTTTATTGTATATCTATCGTTATACAAAGTACTTCTTCTTCTTCTTCTTCTTTTCAGCCCTTGGACGTCCACTGCTGGACATAGGCCTCCCCCATTGTCCGCCATTTAGACCTATCGGTAGCGACCTGCATCCAGCGGGTGCCCGCAACCTTTATGAGGTCGTCTGTCCATCTAGCAGATGGACGTCCTCGGCTTCGTCCGCCGGTACGTGGTCTCCATTCGAGAACCCTTTTGCCCCATCGGCCATCGGTTCTTCGAGCTATGTGCCCTGCCCACTGCCACTTCAGCTTGCTAACCCGAGAGGCTATGTCGGTGACTTTAGTTCGTCTACGGATCTCCTCATTCCTGATTCGATCACGTAGGGAAACCCCGAGCATAGCCCTCTCCATAGCTCGCTGTGCGACAGTGAGCTTATTTATGAGGCCCATAGTCAGAGACCACGTACTAAAATTATTAAAAAAATTATTAAATTATTTCTTATTAAAAATTTATAAAATTTCGAGTTATCAACTTATTCCTGCCGTGGCACGAATAGCACAAATACAATCCTAAACAAATGTTATATTATTTTGATTAATTCAAATGTGTATAGACAGATGGCGCGATTTTAGAAGTAGCGTCATCTATTATATATTGAAGTAACTAACTAAAAACCCGAACACTAACGTTATAAATTTTATGAACTCGCTAGATGTCGCCAGCAATTTTTCAAATAATTCGTATTTGCAAGCGGCCGACTACATATGGCTGCTACTACCCTCTGAAATATATCCTAGCTTTATGTTTTCCTAAAAGTCTTCGAAATAATATCTAACAATCTGTAATAAGGCCGCGTGATGAATTGTGGTCTGAAACACAGTCGTTATTGCGAGGATTCTCTACCTGCGCCCTTTGCAGTGGGACATTATGAGGTGATTTCTCTTCTGTGTCAACCTTCTCACTGGGAGGGTCGTGACCACATTCATGTATTACCTTTTCTCCGAGAATATTGCGTCAGCCCCCTGTCCTTGACGGTATTCTTACATTGTGAATGTTAGTGGCGAGTTGTGCGAATCTGATCAAACCAACGTAACGGGCTACGTCCTTGGAGTCTCTTTCCTGATATCGACTACAAAATAACATTAGTTCCGACGCCGGCCTGGGGCCTTACCACAAGTCCTTATAGCAGTATTATTTTAACATTATTTCTCAATTTCGTACCACAGCGTCCTTAATGTAAGCTTATATTAGTAATGTTTTACTAAGAAGTTTTGGTGACGTCAACTGTCAACTGTAGTGCAAATTGGAACGTTGTATGAAAGAAATGGCGTTATACAGTTCATATAGCGTTATCTCGTTTTGTTTTTTAGCACGGAATAGACAAATAATTAAAATCATTCGTTCCTTCGCAGCACTAAGCATTAATATTTTGGTGGAGGTCATGGTACGAATATGAGTAATATTGTTTTAGGCCTGAAATAAAATGTTCCTGCAACAATATTGTTTTGTAAAAGTTTATGGTAGGGCCCCTGAACAATTAAAGTGCACAATTGTAGGTAAGTACCTATACCTACCTACTTACCTAATTCAGATTTTATTAATTTGGGACTAAAGGATTCCAAAACCTGTAGAAAGATTAGGTTCCGAGCAGAAACAACAATAAACCTGCTTTTCGAATGATATTGATCAGGGGCCCTACCATAAACTTTTACAAAACAATATTGTTGCAGGAACATTTTATTTCAGGCCTAAAACAATATTACTCATATTCGTACCATGACCTCCACCAAAATATTAATGCTTAGTGCTGCGAAAGAACGAATGATTTTAATTATTTGTCTATTCCCTGCTAAAAAACAAAACGAGATAACGCTATATGAACTGTATAACGCCATTTCTTTCATACAACGTTCCAATTTGCACTACAGTTGACAGTTGACGTCACCAAAACTTCTTAGTAAAACATTACTAATATAAGCTTACATTAAGGACGCTGTGGTACGAAATTGAGAAATAATGTTAAAATAATACTGCTATAAGGACTTGTGGTAAGGCCCCTGGTCGTTTGACATAGGTAGGTACAAACCGTAGCCAGGCCTTTTATCGTCTATTGGACATGGGCTTGCTGGACACAGGCCTGCTCATGTCGGTAGGTATATTATATTGTGCATGAGTGAAACTGTAGGTAGTAAAAAGAACTCTGCTAAACTAGTTAGGTATTTTTTTATTTTAGCAGCGAATTAAAACCTCTTCCGGTTTTATTAGGTGAATTGAATGCTCATATAGATAGGGTAGGTAGGTATGTAGGTAATATCTTTCGTACATTATTTGTATGTACATTGGCCGTGTAGTGTGAGCCGGTTTTGGAATAGCATCACACCAACTCCTCCCGGTGGTTTGCTCAAAAGGCGAAGGGATATCAAAGCTGAGGAATGAGGAATTGCACCACCTTTACAAGAGTAGACCACTACGAATTTTCAAAAATTGTCTCTAGTTCTGCCGTGAGAGAAAAACTACATAGCAATTAAACAACTTTGAACCTACCTACCACCTACTGTACCCTGAAAAAAGGATAACTACCTACAAGTAGGTAGTTACCTAAGTAACAAAAAATAACAATACCCTGAAAAAATTTTTGAATGCTATATATGTATACCTATGTCTTTTAGGTTACCTAAAAAAATCGATAAGATAATAGGAAGAAAGAGAAACTCTTAAAATCCTAATAGATTTTAGTACCTAAGTACGGTCCTATATCTATTCTAATAGGTAGGTATTACTGTAAAAGAACAGATTTGAACGGAGTCGACAGCTCGCGCACCCTCATGCCGTCTGGTGTTGGGTGGCCATGACTTTCGGTGACCATTTATCACCATGTGGCCCGTCTGCCATCTCTTTTATAGGTATTTATATCTATAAAAAGGTATCCGCTCTACTACCTACTTAATTAAGACTAAAAGATAGCTACTAAGTAAAAATAGGAATACCTGAAAACAGTTAACTAATGAAATAAACAAGTTTGTACTTAGGTAGGTACCTACTTACTTATTCATTTAAAGAAGGCAAGCGTAGTAGATATTTTTATAGTTATGATAAACCTACCTACTTACCTACAGATGTTTATAGTTCAGTTAGTCAACCACTAGATGGCGGCTGAGTAGCAGAGAGTGCCGTAAGGCATCAAGTCCTCCTTGTGTATCTACCTAAAGTAGGTAGATGTCATATAGATATCTAATTGTGCAAAGAAGTTTAAATAAATAATAATAGACATATCTACCTAACTATAGTAGGTAGATACTTACCTATAGGTATATTAAATCCTTAAATTTTTGGTTTCGGTATTGAGAGAGTTGCTAAAACTCATTACCCTTTCCATCCCATTCCATTACATTGAGAGTAGGTACACCCAATAATAGGATACAGGAAACCACTTCATTCCATTATACCTATCAGTTTACTCCGAAAGAGTTTGGTAAATGGAATAGGTACCTAGGTACTGGCTGATTTTAATAGTCTGTAGATACAGGTTTAATCTATCTACCTATCAAATAAAAAAATAAAACACTTCAAATTTAAATTCATCCTCGTCTTCGTTGGCGAGCCAAATGTCTCACTCGAAAGTAGATCTTCGACGAAAGTAGATTTTCACGCCATGATATTATAGTAAGATGTCAAATATTCTTTAAAATCTAAGAATGTTTAGTTAGGTGGTAGGTATTTGCTTTACTGTGTACAATTAGTACAATGAATTCAAGGCTCTGGACTGACGAAGAAAGGAACGGTTAGGTAAGCTTTAACGGCTATTACCTACGGAAGAAAACGCACTGGCAGTGGAAAATTTAATTCACTAGAATAGTCGAATTATCTAAGTAGGTAACTTACGAGTAGGTACTCGTAATTATCTAAGTAGGTAACTTACGAGTAGGTACTCGTAATTATCTAAGTAGGTAACTTACGAGTAGGTACTCGTAATTATCTAAGTAGGTAACTTACGAGTAGGTAGGTACTCGTAATTATCTAAGTAGGTAGGTAACTTACGAGTAGGTACTCGTAATTATCTAAGTAGGTAACTTACGAGTAGGTAGGTAGGTACTCGTAATTATCTAAGTAGGTAACTTTCGAGTAGGTACCTACTCGTAATTATCTAAGTAGGTAACTTACGAGTAGGTAGGTAGGTAGGTAAGTAGGTAGATATGAAACGGTTCAGCAGCATTCCACGATACACGAAAGACATTAAAATGTTCTGTGGATAGCTTCTCACTGGGTAGGTAGGTACCTACCCACAATCTCATCGAGGCGAGGATCAAAAGCAAATTGTTTTCGAATGATGATAAAATTTGAAGCTGATGCGTTTTGGTGGATTTACCTACTAACCTACGTAACCTACGATCGTAAAACTTAAGTAGGTATCACGTCTAACGTCGTGGATATACCAATAGGTACCTACGGTTCAGAAAATATAGCGTTAATACAGTTTGGCTATGTGAACGAATGAATGAATGACAAGTTTATTTGTTATAAAGCTATACCCACATCTTTTAAAATTTTCCTACGCTTAAATATTCCAAAGGGTACCCAACGCCTTCTGAAGTGAAGAGAGTGAGGAGAGGAAAAAAACCAAAAAAAATATATATTTTCTTACAATAAAAGAGTTACCTAATATTATTATGTTAACTTTAGTCAATTAACTTAATCATGAGTACATCCATAGTTATACGCTTCGAGATGGTTCGGCTAGATACACCCTTGTATACCTATCTACATAGGTAGGTACTATACCTACCTACTATGTCATACAATCAGCCTAGGTTTTCGGTAGCCCAGTCCATCGGACACTTCCACTTGTTCAATGATTGTAGGGATATCTATATGAGCTATGTCAATCATTATTTCTGTCGTTAGTTACATAAGTTTATTAGATAGCTAACCTATGTAGGTACCTACCTACCTACATATCTATTAAATATTCACTAAGTAAGTAAATAGGTATTACTAGGTATTATTAGTTAATCATAACCTATTAGTTAATTAAGCATTCGAACAAATACAAATTCCTGTCCAACTTATTCAACAGACGATTAGGTGACACCAGCTATAAATACAACGCTGTATCAATCCGTATCAGCTGTATCTACCACTTTCAATCCGAGGAATAAATATAAATTTTAGTCACTAAGTAGGTATAATTTTTTTATGAATTAAAAAATTAGGTAGATACCTACGCGAACATTCGGTTGACCAAGGGAACCTACTTATCTATGGTACTTAGATTTTAATAAAAATACTGTATATATTTTAAACTGCTTAGGTATCTATTAAAATTCAACTAGAAATATAGATATTATGTAGATATATAATAGCTCTTCAGCAATTGCAGACCACTATCACATGAAGCTGATGTACTGAGTAGGTTCTTACTTTCCAGCCTAACTGTAGGTATCTAGTTTAAAAATATCTTAACGAACAGGTCCATACTTTGAGAAAGGTGTCGGGGATCCAAACCCTCTTCTTGAAATTTTAACGAGATAATGTTTAAAAATAGAATTCATAGGTACCTACTTACCTACAGGTAGATAGGTAGAAGATACCCATTAGTAAGATTGTACCTCTATAATAAAATAGATATTTAGGTAGGGGAGGGGAGGGCAAGATGGAAGGTCTAACTTTGTATTGTAATAATACAAAAATAGCATATTATAAATCTTTTATTTTAATCAGTTTTGAGAGTAAACCTAAAAAATAATATAATTCTGTAATTAAAAATAATTAATATTTGGTCCAAAATCAGTAACGACCCATGAAGTAAAACCCTGGCATATTCCATTTTGCCCTCACACTGAAGGCAAAATGGAAAGCTTATACGGGCAAGATGGAATGTATAGGATAACTTTAAATATTGCAATTGATACATAATAAACAACCATCTTCTGCATCAGTACACAGTTCATGTGCCCAACCACAACAAGACGGACATTGTAACCAATCTTCTGTGGGTGGTTCCACGTATTGTTCTCCACAAAATAGGCAAAACACATCTTCTTTTGAAGCTTTCTCGATTTTCTCGGTTCTTTTTGCTTTTCCCTTACCCTTCTCTTTTCCCTTTCCTTTCCCCTTTCCTTTATACTCATATGTTTCTTTGTTATTATGTTTTTTCTCTATTCCTTTGCTATCTTGCAGAAAATCTAATTTTGGTTTCTTTGTCAGCTCCTTCTCTTCAATTGTAGCTTTGAATGGAGAACTGGTTAGGATCTCTGACTTCTGACATCTAACTTTTCGCTTTATTATTGTCGGCGTAACTTTAGGTGAAGGAAGTATTTTCTTTGGAGAAATCATGTATGATGTAGATGGCTGTTCCAAACTAATGTTAATGACACCAGAATCAGAACGCTTTTCTTCATTCTGTGCTACTTATAATATGTCAGTGTCTGCGTTTTCTTCTTTTTCGAGAACGTCATCTCTTTCGACAGTCATAGCAGCTTCACAGCCTTCTGTCATTGCAACATTGTCACTGTTTATGACTGAATCTTCTATTTTGTCTGTATCTGAATTTTCGTCTCCCGTATCAGTCATAGCAACATTTGCGGTTTCACAGTCTTCTGTCACTGCAGCATTGTCACTGTTTATGATTGAATTCTTTGTTTTATCTGTATCGGCATTTTTGTCTCCCGTATCAGTCACAGCAACATTTCCATTTATTGGAGCGTTTTCATAAACAGAGGCTGGAGCAAAATCTAAAAAGGGTAAATAAATTTCTGTTATATGGAAAAATTCCAGTCTTCCTAAAACCGCTGGTGGCATTTTGCACAGTAGCACTTTTTTCGTATGCAGTGCAAACAAGGCTGGCAATGTCGAACTGGGTTACTCTTCTCCCAGGATGATTCTTTTGGAATGTGTCAATGGTTTGCTCAAAAGCCACTTTAAATGAACGGTAGACTGACACATCTAGTGGTTGCAGCTTGTGGCTTGTGTGTGGAGGAATGCTGACCATAATCACATGTTTTTCTCGTGCTAAATTTAAAGATTTTAGGTTCTGATGAGTAGTGTGGTTGTCTAGAATCAATAAAACTGGTCTGTCTACTGATGGTCTCGTTTTTTCGATAAATATTTGTAACCAGTTGTTAAAAGTATTGTTATTTATCCAGCCAGAATCAGAGCACCAAGCTTGGGAGCCGTTGGGGGCTCCGTCCAATAGGCGTTCATTCATTCTCTTCCTTTGCCCAAATATAAAACAAGGTGGAATAAAGCGACCCGTAGCACTGCAAGTACAGATCACTGTGGTAAGTTGCCCCTTTTCTGCTGTAGCAATAACCCCTACTTGCCTTTTGCCTTCTGTCGAAATTACTCGAGGAGGTCGGGAAGCGCTAGTCTTGACACCAGTCTCGTCCATATTATATATATCGTCCGGTCTTGTCAGAAACTGGTATTGGGAAATAACATCCCATAGGTTATTATAGAAGCGATCCACCTGAGTGCGATTAAAAGCAGAGCAACGAGCTAGGGATGTGAGTTCCGGCGTTCGGTATGTTAGCTGGGGGTGTCTTTCCATGAACCCTTCTATCCATGCCCTCCCAGCCTTTTCACACTTAAAAGGATTAGGAATGTTATTTAATTTTGCCACCTCATAAGCTAATTCCTGAAGACTATCTTTTGACAGGCCATAAAATAGTGCGTCTCGTTCAATGGCAAGGTCACAAATCTTCTGCTCAAGCTCCTTTGAGAAAACAGGCTGAAACCTACCTAGTTTCTTAGAAGCGTCACCTTTTTTGATGTGGCGATGTAAAGTCCCGATCGGAATTCTATATTTCTTTGAAGCTGCACTTATTGTTGTGGCTTTTGCCTCATCCATCGCCTTCTGCATTGTTTCTTCCGTCCAAGACCCCCTCTTAGTTTTTCTTTTATATTTGAAGACCATCTAGAAAGAAAAAATGCGTAATTAAAGAGAGGAAATAAAGTAAAGAAATAAAATAATTTGACTCGGGCAAGATAGAAACTTTTCCATCTTGCCCTAAAATTCAAATTTCCAACTTGCCCATACACCGGTTTTAATAATAATATACCGACGCATCTGTAACCTTACTTTTTTTTCTTATGGTAGATATCAATTCATACAATCGATTCCTAGTAGATATCTACTGTCAAAATAAAATAATAATATTTCTTACCTTTTTTAAACAATTTCACTGCAAAAATCCTAGTTTTTATAACAATACGGCGTCTGTTAAACAAAACAATGGTACTCTTCAGTGGCTGGCGCGAACCGGACTGAACTTCGTGTGTAAAGTCAACATGGTCGCGTGTCTTTGTGTGCGTAACGACGCGGGCGACATGTCACGTGTTTTGAGTTTATAGGTAGTTTCTATCTTACCCGCTCCTTCCATCTTGCCCTCCCCTCCCCTACTTGAAAAAAATAAAAAAATCTATTCAAATTTCTACTTTAGATAGTATTTTTTTAAATTGTAGTTTGTGCGCGTATTATTAATACATTTTACTTTCACATGAAATTGCATTTAAAGTGATTTTCAGCTGTTAGGTATGTACCTAAACTAGGTACCTACTTGGGTACATATCTAAATATTTCTTAACAATTTATTTCCAGAACTGTTGTTACATTTACCTACTACTGTTGTCTACAAATTTAATTTTTTTGTGAACTTTATGTCGTCTAATATTAGACTTGAATAAAAAACGATTATCACTGTTGAACTATGGGCTGGCTAGTAATCAAAATAAAGAAATACAAATCTCGACGTCTCGAAGGCGGGTAAATGTCTACATAAACATAACTCGCACACGCCCACGGTCAAAACATCCTTTCACAATACCAAAAAGCATAAAACAAGACAGCCGGCCAGCCTAGGCGACGCAACCGAAAAATCCAGGCTATATAATTACGTTCAGCTACCACTCGATATACCGGCAAGCCAATTTAAATTTACTGCGAACGCCGCACGTGTCCCACAAAATGAAATCCCACTACCGCACAGAAACACGCACGAAAAAAAACCTAGAAAAATTACATCGCAAGCGCCACCCCCTCAACGCTAGTGGCTGCTTACTTGAACCACGCCTGTTTCTGAATGCTACTCTTTCTGTCTCACTCTTGTAAAACCTTAACTAATATTGTGATCCCTTTCAATCGCGCGCTGTCGTGCAAAAGCTATAGCTTTTTGGTCAGTACGCGGTTAGAGGTCGTACGCGTTGGAGCGTTGTCGGTAACGCCGCGCGAAATTGTCGCGGTGTGTCAAGTGCAGTGCCGTGCTAGAGGTGCCGAAGTGGCGGGTTTTCTTGCCGCAGGACGGGGGGCCCATGCCCCCTTCCACCAGCACCACATTGGTAAAAGTTAGTGTCCCGTGATCTTAAAAAATAAAAACTAGAATATTATATGGTGTATGATTGTGGAACTGTGATTGTGCTTGACGATGCCGACGTATGGAGGTTACTTATTTTGTTTGTTTCCCCCCTTTTTTACAGTTTACAGAAAAAATGTAATTAGATATGTAGATACCTGTTGTTACACGAATGTATAGAAAGCAACAAATTAATTGCCAACATAGAAAGAATAAAATGAACCCATTATCTAGGTATTCATTACAATTCTTTAATTTTCCCAACTGAAACAGTTATAAAAGAAAAATATGTATATGATATTGTAAATTGCACGAGTAAAACCCAAAAAATAAATATTCTGGTTTGTTTACAAAAATCAATATAAAATACTAATACCTGCTCAGACTTAGGTATATTCTTGATACCTAATTTGATATTTATCATTTTTTTTAACTGTAGTTACAATCAAAAATTCATTCGTCACTTTTATCTTTATGCCTGGGGTTTGTTGTAGGCCTAAGTTAAAACTTAACGGGCGCAATTCCAATGTTATTTTTATTTACGAAATGGACGCCCAACATAATAGGAATCTAAAATAGGTACTTAATGTAGGTATAAATTCTACACGACTTCGGTTGTACTTTTTAAACTACATAATAGGTACCTACTTAATCGATCCTTTTTTTCTAAATGAAATAGCTATTGGTAACTATTTTAAACATGCTGTTAGATTTTGGTAACATAATAAAAAAACACAACAAACACAAATTCTGTTATAAAAATATCGGTAGTCTTGTACAAATTTAAAGTCAGTAAGTTGGTATAATTGGAAATAAATCGCGTTTTGGAATAGGTTATTTTTAATTTAATTTAACTGATTAAACTTCTAGCGAAAGAAACCTGCATGTAGGTGAATTAACTTTAGGTATATAAAACGCAAATAAAAATTACTTTGATAACTACTTAAGTACTACAATATACACGTGTTTCAGCATTTATGGAAAAATGGTATTTTATGATATTTTAAGATCTTAAGTAGGTTGATACCTACTTACCTAAGTAATCTAAGTAGCTAATAAATATAAAATGTATACATTTTGTACATGAAATATTTCTGAATAAAAAATTTTTGAAAGTGAAGCGAACGAATTAGTGGGCACTGCTGGTTAATATATAAAACTTTCGAAATGAAAAAATATTGTTTCGAATTGTTCCTACTCATTTTGCCATATGTTCCCATAGGTACGTAGGTACCTAATTAGGTATGTCACAAGATCTCAATAAAAATAATCAGTAACAAACAAAATATACCTACCTACCTAATAATATAACCGCCGTCTTGGCTACGACACTGTATTCCACGCTGATCCCCAGAACAGAGACACTTATTTTGGACTTTTTGTCGAGAACTCAAAGAGTGAAATTGAGTTTCTCTTTGATTACTTATTATAAAAATTGTCTATATTGTGTTTTATGATATAATAGAGGTAGTTTATTACCTAAACTTCAAAGTGTCTTTTGTGCGTTATGTTTATGATAATCAAATAAACGCATAGGACTATGTTTTTCGTGTGCTTCCAAGGAGTAGTAGTTCCAAGGAGTCTGCAGTAAACCTGCTATCAATTTACTGAGCGACTTCTGACTTATTCTAGAAAACTGGACATTGACAGGATACATTTTAGAATTCAAAATTGTATATTACGAAGAAAACTTGATACTGGCAGAATGTGCTAATTGCACCATATGTGAATATGTGCATGTGTGAATATGTGCATGTGTGAAAAGAAAGAAAAAGCTTATTCTATTTATATTTATTTTATCCAAGCTTTTCGTTCACTGCACATAATGCCATCCACTGTTATTTACCTTTGGTTAAACGAGAATGAATGTGGGTGGTGCATCGCAAAGTCCACGTCGATAGACCATGAAATAGCTGGGCACACCTACATAATTACCCATAGGTATATCCTATTCTAAAGTCGTCAATATTTATACTATATTTGTATTAAAAAAAAATATGAATAGGTATGACATTGTGTTAAACCATAGACACCTGTTGTGGCGGAAAATAATAATAGTGCTACATGTCAGCAGTTATTGCATATTAGTATGCCCGGATCCTTGGTGTGCCTTGGCGTTGAGTAAATTGGTTTAGCGGTTTGCAAGCAGGTAGGTAGATAATTGGAACACAAACAATTTTTGAATTATAGAGTGCTGCCCTGTTGCATATCGATTAGACTATCATTATATAGTCTATACGTAAGCGCGATAATTAACTGTTGTAAATTCTTTCCTGGTAATTGACATGTTAAAATATTTCTTTTAAGTACCTACCTAACTACAAACACACACATCTCACAATCACACAATCACAATCATCTCAAGTTAATTTGTGATAGTTAATCACAACTAGTGCTAATTTGTCATATCTATTGTATACAGCGTTAATAGAAAAATATATTAATTATAGGTAGGTTTGGCGGGGTTATTACCTACCAACCTTCATAATTATAGGTAGGTAGGTAGGTAGGTGCCAACAAATCAGGTAGTTAGGCACTGAATGTGCATGGGCATTTTCATGTGCACTGTTTCAGGAAGAAAATCGAAGTATAGACACTGTCTGGTGGTACAAGTGACTCACAACGGGGAGGAATTTTATTTATTTTTATATTTATTAAATTTTAAGGAAGATTACAGACATGTTAAAAATATTACTGAAGTTCTTGATAAAGGCAAATAAATATCTTCTAATACCTAAAACTAAAAACTATAATATATGCTGCTGTTTTTAAATTATCGATAGGTAATCGCGATTGGCAAATAAAATTTTAGTTTAGTGTACCCTGAAAAAAGGAAAAAAGCAACAATGTTTAGCTCCATTTGTTAAGCAAGATATGCTTAACGCAATCGATAGTTAGAGTGGCTGCCTAAAGAACAAATGAATAGTTTTATCTATTTAATGTAGTAAATATTTAAAAATAAAAGTTAATATTTAACATAGTAAGAATAGGTTCTTATCTGTTTAAAATCAAAATGTTGCTATATTTTGTCTCCAGTCTGTTTCTTTTCTACTGTCATGAATGAAGAGACCAATAAACTTTTAAGCGAAATAATGGAGGAAGGCAATGTTCACAAAAATGTGTAATGAAACTGTATTGCAAAGCCGTTAAGGTGCAACTTTGTGATATTTGAAGAGAGTTTAGTGTAATAATATCTCTTGTGCATAATTCTAAAGAATATTAAAGTGGCTTACTAAGTTATGTTGCCTATGTTGTTTATTAAAGTTTAAAAAAGAGACGTGAATTGTATAGATCAGGGGTGCTCAAACAGTCGATCGCTATTGACCGGTCGATCGCAGAAATGATTCTACATTTTGTACAATGTGGCTATGTGACATATATTCAATTACCACATTACGACAATTCCTATATTCACTAAATAAATTTACCGCCTTTCTGGATTGTAATGTATACGGGTAGTAACTATCACCCTATAGGATGGAAGTCGCATGTCCGGTGAAATAGTCAAAAGTATAGAATATACCTGTCTAGGTATGTAGATACCTATGATAAGTTTCTGGAACTATCCTCTTGGTTGGTTTACCATTCATTGTGACTACTTAAGCTGTAAAGAATCTGTAGGATCTGTAACCTGTATTTCTAGTAGGTTATGTTACCATACCTGTAACTTAATATACAAATCTTACCTTATCTTATATTCATAAGAAATCTATTTTTTTATAGTTCAACTCTTTTACATTTTATTCATATAATAATAATAATATTTAAATTATTAATATAATTATACTAATGCGTAAATACAAGAACAAAATTTACTGCTAAAAATAAAACAATATATACCTACGACATATTCAGTAGGTAGGTATGTATGTTAAAAATTTCTATATAATTATTGAAAACTTTGTACAAAGGTCCTTGTGGCAAGGTAGCGGCATTAATACAATATGGGTACTTTCTCATTCCTTCATCCATATAAAATAGTAAATCTTTCCTTATATTGTTTAGTTTGCTAATTTTATTATAATGAATTTAATATGATTACTTAGTCTTTATTTTACTTTAAATAATAACTTTTGTTTCATAGCATACATGATGAACTAAGGAAACTATCCTAAGTAAAATAAGTCGCCACCATATGATCCCTCCTAAAATCTCACTCTGAATCTGGCCCTGTCTAGTGTCTAGACGGTGGCTATAAGTACAATTCCCTGATTCAACCTATATAAGGAAGGAGATTGCATGCCCTTTGTGATACCTGTAGCTATTATTATTCACATTTTTTTTATAATTTTATTATTAATAAAGAAATGCTGCTTCCTCATTAGGTATAGGTAGGTACTTCTTTTTTTTCATACATAAATCTTTTGTACTTACATATTTAGATATTTATGTTGTATAAACTATTGTATAGTTATATTCTGGTAATTTTTACTTATTAAAACGGAGAAAAGACAACAGTGAGCCAATACAGTGATGATGATGAAAGCCTCGGAAGGAATTTGATTCATTTTATACATGTGGTTATATAGAAGAAAATCGGACAGTCGTTAACATACAATGCTGGCTGTTATGAATTTAAAATTTAGCTGAATAAGTAAACTTATTAACTGAATAATTAATCTAAGTATTAAGTAAGTACTAATATTATAAAGAAACACTGTCAGTATGTATTTTTGCACAATATCGTACAAAAGGTGAGCTTAATGTCTTAAGGCATTCTCTACCAGCCAACCTTCGGGTTAATCAGAGAAGTTCAATTAGGAGGTGCGTGAAAGACACAATTTAGAAGGTGTGGTAAAATAAATGTAATACATTATTACATATACGTACATACATACAAACATACATTTATATTTTGTTTTCATTCAAAGGTAAATACAAGAATTTCTGGACCAATTTCGAAAATTCTTTCAATTTTTAGCTAAACGAATGAATGACTGTGTTTCATTATGATATAGGCTATGTTTCGGTTTCCTAGGAAATCGATAGGCCACCTGAGACAAGCTATAGTGGGTCGCTATGAAAATTAATTAACTACAACCCTTTCAGTTATTTACTAGGGGAGGCCTGTGCCATGCAGTGGGACGATACAGGCTGATACAAGTACATACACATGGAAACGTTTTTTTTACACTTTTACCGATATTGAAATTATTTAGGTACTATTAATAGTTTAGGGGGGGGGGGGGGGTGGACCGTAACCCGCCGCGCTGGTCCAGTGCGTGGTGGCGGGTCGCCAGAGCCTCGTTCGTTGGTCGGCAGGGTGCACCACGAGCCGGTGAGGTTGGCTTGGGTCCCAGAGATGTAGGTTGGGACCCCTTACACCCTTTACAGTTTAGAGTTTGCTATTGATAGTGCTAGGTAGGTGCACTATGTATAATGCAACACACTAATTGCAAGATGCTGTCTCTATACAAATAGAAGCCATGTGTCATTGCTCCCGTATTGTAACGATTGCATATAATCAAATTTGGCCGTGTGGTGTCCTGCCGGCTTTAGAATACCACCAGTCCATCTTTGGCCGTCCAGTGTCGTAAAAGGCGATTAAGGAGGGAAGTACAAGGCCCTGAGGAACTACACCACCTCTAAAAGAGTGGACTCACCAACCCGTTTGACCAGCGTGCCGTTTTAAAGCTATTTCTACATCCCTTGTGCAAAATACCAGTAGTGGACAGGAAAAAGGGCTGGTTACGGTGACCTACAGTATTGATAGTTTAACCCGTGCCATTTGTTTCATCAGACGATTTCAACACATCTTCGGTTCCATGAAATCTCTCTTTACCTGTAACAGAGATAACACTGTCAACTTATTATTGCTACTCTCAAAGTCCACAGGCTAAATAGCGTGACAGCGGTAAATTTTAACCAAAAAATCACACGCACCGCTGCATATCCATAACCACGGTGAATCGCCGTCACAGAATGATTTCTGAACGTACCGACTGAAATGGCGCGCGACCAATCGGACATTCTGATTTGAATATGGAATATTAAACATAAACCGCCGCGGCGACCTTCATAAATTTAGCCAATAAATGTCAAAACGCTCGACGACGAAAATATACCGCGTACTTTTTGAAAAAAGAAACTGAGTTGACGTTATTTTTTTTAATCGCATCCGAGGTGTCAAAGAGCTAAAACCATTCAAAGGATTGCTAAATAAATCTTTTTTTTTTATTTACATTTTTGACATTTTGTCCTTTAGTTACATATCTAAGGCTCTGGCTTTCTTCAAACAGTCAAGTTCAACTTATATTCCAGCAACTATAAAATTGAAAATTGAAAGTTCTAAAGCATTCCTAATTAATCAGTAATCTGAATCTAATGAATGAACATACTACAAAAATGTTAGAAATTGCAAAGTTGCTATCACTTATCATTGAATTACTTTATTATTTACTTTATCATTTTACACCATTGAACCATTATTAGGCATTCGGCAAGATGCACTATCGTTGAAATAAACAAGTAAATATTTCCTCAGCCTTTTCTCATCCACTTGGCATTGGCGTGCCCCGTTGATCGCCAATTCTATCAGCAAATAGTCTGGCAAATGAAAAGATGCACAATAAAAGAGCTGCAAATTTAAAAACTTTTAGACTGAACTTCTTTCTTTTCGTTTTGAATTCACTTTTGTTTCAGTTTCCTACTAGTTTTGTAACAATATAGTACATATAATGTACCTAGGTAGGTATACCAAATTCGTTTTTATCATTAAAATGAGGAAGAACACCCTATTTTTTTAAAAAATACCGCAAGTCAGACTCTACTTGTAATAAAATTATCTAAAAGTAATGTCCTCAAACCGCGGTAGACCGTCTTCAGATGTTCGCCTAGCTTCTAGCTTCAAGTTTCCGAAATATTCCCAATACATGTAAATCTGGGCGAAAAGTAATTATCAATTTATGGTGGCTTATAATTTCATATCACAAACATATCTTATAACATTTCATAAATAAATGGTGCCGATGAATGTGTCCACACAGGTGGCCTTATGTCAAAGATGTTGACCGACTGGGTCACCACGAGCTCTCGTGCCTCTCCAGTGCGGGCCGCTTCTCACGTCACTCCAGTTTAAATGACATTCTACGTTGGTCTCTCGCTTCCGTTAACGTACCGGCTATTCTATAGCCCAACTTGACGATGGCAAGAAACCGGATGGGATGTCCCTGGTTCCGTGGAGTATGGGGCGACCCCTAGTGTGGGACGCAACTTGTGTAAACACGCTGTCTCCTTCCCATCTTCAGGGGACCGTGGAAAAAGTTGGTGCTGCCGCAGAAGTGGCTGAAAAACGCAAGGCCATAAATATATGGACACTGGCACCAACTACACTTTTATTCCCTTTGGTGTCGAAAAGCCGAAGCGAAAGACAGCGAAACGCCTTGTTGACACCACCCGTGACCCCAGGGCCTGTAATTACAAGTACCTTGCTCAGAGCATAAGGTCCCAATCTGTATAATATATACAATATATAAATATTAGTTTAATGAGTTAGTAAGTACGTATATAGGTTTATCGCATTAGAATTTAAGTATTATATCATGTAGTATATTATTACGATAGTAAGTAAATTAATTATCTCATACTATATTTGTTAAATTCTGATCTTAAAATCTAAATAAATATTTATTACAATTGATCTTAACAATTGATTATGTGGAGAGAGGCCTATTGCGGTTGAGAGATATAAGGTTGATGGATTGGATTGGAAATCTTTAAATGTTATTTTCTCGAAACTTGATTTGTTAACTACTTCAAAAAAATCACTCATTTAAGCAATCCTCATTTAACACTTGCTATTATTGCAATTTCTAGTGATTTGCTAGGGAGGCCTTTGACCTGTTGTCACTGGACGTTATAGGCTTATATCATTTTTATTTCATATAGTTAGGTAATTCTTCTAGTTTCATAATGTGTCCATAACTCAATAACCCACTGACGAACCTTTTTGCTTAGAAGTCCACCTATACATTTGTATATTCAAATGCATAATATGCATTACTTACTTAGGTTACATGCACATTGACGTACGTACATAAGTACCTATTCGACTATAACGCAAGCCAATAAAACTTTATTCAAGCTAAGCTTTATCGTTCGTAAAACCGAATCCCATTATTACATATTTCTTAGATGTATAGTGCTACCAATTTTATGTTGAATTATTGAAGGGTTCTGCATAAATGTAGGTTCACATTTTGCTGTTGGTTTATAGAAAGAAATAAATGTTTTATTTATCACAAAATGATAGGTACACACACATAAAGATAACAACTATAAAATTAAGATTAACATAACATTAACATTAACATATATGACATTATCTGAGAAAAAGGACCTTATTGTCGATTCTAGTTTCCCAATTGTTAAACTACAATACTCATAATAAAATTACATACTAATACATACATACTAATATGAACTTTGTTGCGTACCATTCGTTGGGTACTTAGGAGCTTTCTGTCTGGGAAGCGTGCTTCGCGTTTGTGGACACCTTTCTAACTTACTTACTCATCGTAACGCAACTACGTTGTAAACCTGAATTGTGCGTAAATATAGGTACGCAATGTACGCATTTTAGACAAGATTCTAACGTTTCTAAGCACGGCATTTAGCTCCCGGCCTTATAATAGATACTAATATACGGGTTGTGTCCGAACCTTTACCGAAGCCTTGGGTGCCGTTCATGATTCTGAGTTCATTGACATGAACACTTCAGGAATTTTTATCTTGCAATAAAATCCATTTCTTTTGAGTTTTTCCATTTAAATTTACGAAATACAAAGCACAAAAAAATGATATTTGCACAAAACTATGTAACATTATATGAATGAACAATTCAGTGAACTCAGAATCAAAATCCATTGTTTCAGGCTTCATGGAAGATTTGAACATACCCTGTATACTATATGTGGAATAAAGACATAACTCTAAGTTGACAACTTTGTCCTAGAAAAACGTACAGTTGTCATACTCCACATGGTCAGTTTTAATTGATCTTGTATGGTGGCCATTATGGACCACTTTGAAGAATCACTCTTCAGATTAAGTCTTGTTTGCAGGACGCGGCGAGGCAGGCGGCGCTATGGCTTGCGCCGGCTGCGAGAAGCCGATCCTGGACAAATTCCTGTTGCACGTGCTCGAGCGCGCGTGGCATGCGGCGTGCGTGCGGTGCGCCGACTGCCGCGCGCCGCTCGCGGACAAATGCTACTCGAGGGACAATAAGTTGTTCTGCAGAAACGACTTCTTTAGGTGAGTCCTCAATACCATACAGTTCGTTCATCTCACGAAGCCGGGTTACATATAGTACCTAGTGGTTGTACCTACTCGTACATGTACATTTTAGTGTGCGTTAACTTGAGAATGCTAATGTTAAATGCTAAATGTTAACTTGACACGACGCCGCGGCACACACTGAAACAATGTAAGTACATGCATGGACACAAACACTAGGTACTGAGGGTAACCCGCCTTCGTGAGATGAAAGAACTATACCACTCTCCGTTGTTGGATATAGACTTATACCAGGGCACGCTACCATACTTAATCTTCCTCTCTTTTAATCCAGCCACTACTTTCTTAAGTCCATGGTACCTATTGGGTACCAATGACTTAAAAACAAGGGCGTTTTACGGTACGTTACCGATACGCGGTCTCCATTTGAGGACCTGTTTATCCCATTAGTTGTCGATCCGCCTACAAATGTGACCTGCCAATTCAATTACCACTGTACATTGCATCGTTAATACTTTAATCCACGTTGATAACTTCGATTCTTTTATGCAATTCTTCATTTCGGGTCGTATCCTTCAAAGAAGTTCCTTTTATCGATCGTTAAGCGACTTCACAGACTCACTGTCAGAGTCCACGTCGGTACCGTAGGTGAGTTTGATATCTAATTCTACCTAATATAGTTCTTGATTATTGCTCATGTCGTTGCCAAACATGTGTTTTTAATTCGTTAAGTGCGTGAATTGATTATTAGTCACCGGCCACCTGCGGACAAATGTTATTCAAGGTACAAAAGAGGGCTGTACCTGCTGCAGAGGCAACTTCCCTAGTAATATTCACTAATTCTTCATAAAAGTGGTTCTCCACCGTTTCTGATGTCAATGCCTAAGTGACCTTTTTATTTTTGGTCGCATGCTATTCAAGCCGGAAGAATTTTGTAAAAATGATTATTGCCTTAGGTGAGTTCAGCTTCAATATTTGATGTTTTATTAAGAACCAAGAGCTTTCTTCTAATGCTGATCCTATACGAACTCCTATTAATTAGTTCCTATTTTATTAGTATTAGTAGGTACGTGTTGGAGTGCACATGGAGAGCTGTTTGTGTGCACTGATTGTCGGCCGTCGGACGCGCGCGTTCTCTTTTATTCGGCGGACAAGCAAAAGTTTGTACCTACCTGTTACTTACATCTAGCAGAACATTGCAGAACTTTCTTTCTATTACTGTACTGCTGTTGTATTGTACAGCTTCACATTCGGATTAAGCTTAGGTCCTTTTCACTTAAATTAAATCCTTTTTACTTCATCCTGACTTTCTTTTCAATTGCCCCTTTTTGTTAACCAGGGCTAAAGAAGACTCCGTGTCTTAATGATATAATCCCTTTATTCGTAAACAATAACACTTTAAAGTATTGTTTGTTGTTTCCTTGAGTTCTCTTTTTTGTAGGGTGTGTGTGTCTTTTGTAAAATAATATTTATTTAGGTAAGAGGTAAGTAGATTTATCACAAAGAATTTTTTTCGTAGATTACTGTCTTGAAACCAAAGGTGTCTATCTTACCTATGTACCATTAACTGCTATTGTCTACACTAAAGCGACGCTAATTCGTTCGAACTACGATAGATCATTTTTGTGGTAAAAAATACTTATATGTAGGTGTACCAGTGGGCATACTCATGCCATATTGTACTTACTAGTGGTAGGTACCAACTGTTTACTAAAACATTTATTGTCTCTAGTTCCAATACCAACGTACGCCACTACTTGAAACAGTCAATGGTAACTGATAAGTTAAAATTGACTAAAAATATAATACAGTAGGTACTTCGTCTATAGATACAAACTTGTCTAAAACTCAGTGTAAATGAAAGGTTCTAAAGAGACAGAAATAAAATAAGTCCAGCATAAAATATTTCCTTGATGATTTGTATAATAGCCACTTTGACAAGTTACGTGGTATTGTTCTTTTAGATGTTAGTAAGGTATCCGTCAGTGAGTTGTGAATTTTGTAATACATTGCAAGTTGCAAGAATTGTAAAACAACAAAGTTTTATACTAAGATATTGTACTAAAGATATTGTCGTTTCTATTTATTTTTTTTAATAACTATTAAAGTTATTAAAATTTAGTTATTAAATTTTAATGACTAAGTATTAAATGTTAGTTGGGAAATCATTTTAACAATTTTACCTGTTCTATTCGTGAAAATTATAAGTTATACTGTGGATATTATTGTATATTATTTTTATTACTATCACAGTACCGTATGTTAACAAACATCGAAGATTATTACCTAATGGCCAAATCATATGGCGCCGAAAATTGCCATAAAAAACAATATTGTGAGGTCAGGTAACAGCGGAAAACGGTTCACTTACGACTTCCGTCGACTTTTAATGATTTAATTTTGTGTGTTTTTTCGTTATTTGATGAGTTTATTCGGTGACATTTTGGCTTCCTAAACTTAACTGACGTCATTTCCGTTGGTTCCGTCACCGCCATTATTGGGTTACTTCAGATTGACGTTCTAATTTTAAATTATTTAGTTTTCTTTATAGTAGGTATTCCTTTGCTCTGAGTACCTACTTAATGGTACTTAATGGTTGTATTTAAATTTTAATGTTTGCAACTGCATCAATGTTTTTTTTGTTATTTAACCTGTCGTCATATCCATGTAAATAAGTGAGCCAGGTAGGCGCTGTAATGGATTTATGTAACCTTTAAAGACACCTGTCGAATCCTAAATTTAATGTCCACAGTCTCATAACCACAATAATTCATATCTCTCCCGCATTGTCTTAAAATAATTATGAAAGACCAAAAAGAGTCTGCCTTAAGGCTATTACGAACTCAGCTTCGACTTCGTTCAAACTATAAACCGTTCAACCAGACATCAAATGTAATTGAAGATAAAATTTAAGAAACCAGCTGTGTGTAATTAAATTATTGTCACTAATTAATAAAACATACAGATAGGAACCTACTTTACCTATTGAACTGAGAATCATGCGGTCTTTTTTTAATGTACCTAAATAAAATATCTTTTTCTGTGAATCTTTGCTTCAGTAAAAATTTAAAAATGGTCACTGAAGCTACTAGGCTCTTCATTAAAAAATGAAAAAATATATATTGTGGTAGTGTCTGCAATTTCTTTGATTTTTCTTTCATCTCGTTCTAATTTCAATCTTTTCAAAAATTGGTGGCATCGTTCGAAAAGTAACATGGCGCGTTGCCAACTCGGTATGGGCAAACCGAGTTTATGTATTATTCATGTAGCCTCCATCGTTTATGCAAATGGGCCTGCTAATAATTCAATGTGATGATAAAATAATAAAAAAGTTATCGCTAAAGTCGCGTTCGCAGTATATTTTAGTACTAGTTATAAACAAACTGTGAGAAATGAAATTAATGAAGTAAACGTCAATGTTGTTTAACTTTGATAAAATCTTTATTTTCTGTATGTTTATTCCTTGATCGCAAAGAGGCACGTACTTAATGTTACAGCACTAGTGCGTATTACATTATTTCGCAATTTGAGACAAAGACAATAATTATAAGCCAAAGATAACATTGTGAAAACAATACCTTTATGTTATTTTTTATTATTATTGTTTTATTTTATTAGGCACAAAAACAATGCACAAATTTCAAGTTTAATGAGAGGGAGAGTGCACGCGGCAATCCAACAGCCTCTGGGCGCACTCGACTGTCCACGTTACCCCTCTCTCACAGAAGACTACCTTGAAATGTACTGCATTTCCTACTTTATCTTATTTCCCCAATGTACGTACGTGTTTCGGTAGTGAGAGAGATGTGCCAGAGCCCATTCCCATCCTATCCCATTTTCCCAACCCTTTCTCTAAATCCATTCCTATATCTCCAAGGGTAGGCAGCGCATCCGGGGGCGTGCCAACGTTTGACATTTTGGACTAATGTTGGCATGTATCACGGATGTCTATGGGCTACAGTATCCACTTACCATCAGGTGGACTGTATGCTCGTTTGCCGCCTTCGTACATAAAAAAAAATTAATATCTACTATGTTTACTACTACCTCAGCCTATGTCTCTTTACTGCTGGATATAGACCTCTCCTATTTTCGACTCTTCTCCAATCCACCAATTCACTAATCCATCAATTTAGCTATCCGCCCACTCGCTCGTCTGCCATTTATTCGATAAAAAAAAACCCGCCAACATCTTTAAGTCGCCCGTTCACTTGACCAGAGGCATAATTACAAGTAATTCACCTCTGTGTACATAGCTGAAGCCGAAAATTGACTTTATTTTGCTATAATGACCAACGCATGTATTTTCAGTGTACGAGTGACTAATTTGCACGTCTTCTTAGTTAGGTATTATAATTTAACTCCGTCCATTGACATAATTTTACAATGTGCCCAATTTCTCTTCCCCACTCTAGCATTCAATGATTATGAGATTGTTTGAAAGTCTTGTCAGTAAAATATTAACTATAATTTTACTTAATCTTACCTATCTTACTTACCGCGCCATCTCTGCATAGCCCAAAGGTTGACTGAGAGATAAAGCTTCTAAGCATTAAGTTCGCCTTCTGTCACTTTGTGCAAGAATCAATAAATAAAGCGTTAGAAAAATGCCATATTAGGTATACAAAGAAAATCTAAGGCAGAAATGCTATTGCAAGGAAAATGTTCGCAGGCAGATAATAAGGCAGACGATGAACCGATCGGCTAGAACCAGGCACATTGTTGAATTTCATAAGATTAGGTAAATTGCCTAGTCAATGTTACTAGCCTGCTATGCTCCTATCTCGTATTTCACAAAATATTTTATTATTAATTCTCAAATTCTTTCCAGGCGATACGGAACGAAATGCAGCGGATGTGGGCATGGCATATCACCATCGGACCTGGTCAGAAAAGCACGGGAGAAGGTGTTTCACCTCAACTGCTTCACGTGCCTTGTATGTAGAAAACAGTTATCAACGGGAGAAGAGTTGTACGTCTTGGACGACAACAAGTTCATATGCAAGGAGGATTACTTAGCAGGGAAGGCGCCCACGACGCAGCATTGTGAGTTTATTTAATTTTCTTTTGAGAAATAAACATTTTGATTTTTTTCAGACTATCTACTTATTGATTGTCAAAATAGTAGTCCAAAAGTGGAAGTTTTTGAACAATAAGTACATTGTATTGTAGTATAGTGACTGACGGTTGCAGGTCAATGTCGCAAATAGAATCTGTCAACAATTAAATTGCTTCGAAATTGCACACTCTAGTCAGTAAACAGCACGTTATTTACGTAAGTCCAATCAAACGTCGACACACGCTATCACGTTCGCAATCAAACGCAATGTTGCTATATGAAAAAATAAATGAGGTCTTTTATTGTCCTCACCTCAACTCGAACCCAATCGATGTAGAATAATTACTTTTCTAAAACACGACCACGTCCCCTTCAATTTCCGAACGTGACATGTGAGAATTGCATTCTCAGTTTAAAATGCGTTTTTTATTGTTTAAGAACGTATCGCAGCAACAATAAAATTCTGAGAGCACCCATTTCGAAATCGGATTTTTCGATCAATACGAACCGTAACCGAATCCAAGAAAAAAAAAGAAACAAAAAAGACCAAGGCGTCGGACAAAAAGCCAACCGCATTACACATTAGCCACGTCTCCACGCGGTAGTGCCGTAGACATCTTTTTTTATCCTTTTATTTACCGCTTTGTCGATGGCAACACCTTGACGTGAGTTAGAAAAAAACTGACGGATTGTAGGCAAGATACGGGAATCGTGCGCCAAAGAGTATTTGAACACATAACGATAGTACAAATATTTTGATTAGGGGGATTGATATTCAGCCCTTTCTTGTTGAGATATTTGAAGAAGGTCGTATGCTACACGTTTTCACTTCATTTAAATACGTAGATTTCCGGTTTTACAAATATAACTGGGTCGTTTGTTAAAATGCGTCAATAAAGTATTGAATACCGGTATTTCTGGTTTTAGAAGGTTGATTAGTATGTACTCGGCGTTAATTTATTCTGTTTCTGCTACTGTATATTCAAAAGCTTTGTGTTATTACAGCTCTAAAGAGTTCAATATCTCTGCATTATGTGCAGAATCGTTAAAACCATTTTAATGCGTAGATACATTCACATAATTAAAATTACAACAGATGGTAAAACGCATTGATCGTTTGCATCGGAATGAATGTTTAACATCGTACTAAAGAATAAAATGCGTTTAAGGTCTATGTTCAGTTGGTAATTATTAATTTTAGCAGAGCATCTATTTAATCACACTAGTATCCTTTTGTAACCGTTGTTCCAGTAATTTTACCACTTTTTAAATACACTGCCGTCGTTTTCTTGACCTTTATAATAATGGATCCACTGTGAGCAATTTATTTTAAATGTAAACTTTTCACGCACACTGGCAATATAAATTTCCGTTTGCCTATGACATTCAGTATATACCTACTCTAATTACTCTAATCTAAGTAAGAACTATGTTTTCTTAGGTTTTCGCGATTACTATACATAGCAATTAAACAACTTTGAACGGTTTAAATCGCATATATTTAACATTAT
This sequence comes from Sesia apiformis, assembly GCA_914767545.1. NCBI lineage: Eukaryota > Metazoa > Arthropoda > Insecta > Lepidoptera > Sesiidae > Sesia > Sesia apiformis. The sequence goes on from OU611968.1 coordinate 9,197,052, forward strand.
TTATATCCCGACGTTTCGAACACTTTGCAGTGGACGTGGTCACGGGGTGACTGTCACCCCGTGACCACGTCCACTGCTAAGATCTATGTTGTTGCAACTCAATTTAGTTCGATAGTCGGTTGATAGTTAATTCACTCTAAATCTGGTACTTATGTAAAAATTGAGAGAAATAAAGGAAATTTCAATTTCCTAAATTACAAGTAGGTATGTTGCAATGAATCAAATCGGTCGGGCTAGCGTGAACCCACCAATAAAAATTGAAAAATAAACCGTTTTACGAAACAAAAATAATAATAATAAATAACAGGTATAAAAGTTAGAAACTACATATTGTACTACAAGAAGTAATATGTAGATAAGTAAATTATTTATAAAGTGAGGTGCTTTTAACTTTTCGGTGCGACTTTTAAGTCCCCAACGTAAGTAGGTAAGTACGTGTTTCGGTAGTGAGTGAGATATGGCAGAGCCCTTTCCCTTCCCATCCTATCCTATCCCTAAACATTTTCCCAACCCTTTCTCCAAATCCATTCCTACATCTCCAAAGGTAGGCAGTGCATCTGGAAGCGTGCCAATGTTTGACATTCTGAACTGAAGTTGTTATGTACGGCGGATGTCTATAGGCGACAGTATCCACTTACCATCAAGGTGAACTTTATGCTCGTTTGCCACATTCTTCCTAAAAAAAAGTCAATTTTCATTTACAAAACAGCGTTTAAAGATCATAGTCCATTCAAATTCATCCAACATATAATATGTCTTTTCTTCTATCGAGCTGTCCTCTTCAATGAGGTATACAAAAGTAAAGAAGATGTTTAGATTAAACTTCAAGTATCCATTTCTAACTTTTTTTAAAGTAAACTTTCGTCAGTGTAAATAACTCATCGTATGATAGGGTTGCGTTGTTTGCGAGCGCCCACAACATGTGCGCGCCCGCGGCCTCTACCGTGTTTGCTCAACGTAATTGTGTTTAGACATTGTTAGTCCGGAATAATGCAGCAAATAAACTCGCTCGAATAACACGCGACGAACGCAATGATGTGGGAAATATAGAGGGCCGGATTTGCAATTGAAAATGAATCTTAACAAACTAAAACTGCAAAAAATATCGACCTGTTATCGGGTGATTTTAGAAGTATCCAAATTTTAAAATATCTACTTTAATTTCAGCTTTTAAATAATATTGCCATTTACCTAAAGCATAGTTAGAGAGACAAGAGAACAAGAGTGTACAAGAGTACTTACTTGGAATAGAGTTCAGCCTCCTTTTATATTTTTCAAGTTACGCTTGAAAATTTGGCCATCTGTACGCAGAATGACGAGGTATGACTTTTTATTAGCCATTGTAAAGACTGCGTGTTCCACTTAAAACATGAGAATAGGTTATTGCGCAGCATTATGTTATTAACATAAGACGATTATTTACATATCGATCGGGAAAAATTCAATTGGCGTAAGAGACAACAAACCAATATTTCTTGGTTGCAGTTGTTAATAATAATCCTCTGTAAAATTATTGGTGTTACAGCTATTGCTTTAATCTTAAGGCTCTTAAATTTAAAACAATAAAGATATCTAAATGATGATAAAATAAAGATAACACTGATTTTGACACATAGAATTTTACACTTGTTTATGCCTTGTTTTACACTTGTATTACAATCTAAAACTTGTTTTATGCCCATCCTGAAAAGTTGTGATTTGCCACTTACGCCAATTGAAATTTCCGACACATTTCAATATAATTCTTATTTTAAATAATTGAGTAGGTAATTAATAAATAATTTAAAACTACTTTTACAAGTTACAATTATTGGTACCGATTTATCTTCAGTTGCATTATTTAACAACTGAACAATAAAAATACAGTTAAGTGCACTATTAACTAGTTACAAATTTACTTTGAATTTCAATTTCCTTTAGCTACTTCCGTATTGGTGTGAAACGAAAAGGATTGGAATCGGAATAGCCCAATGCCTAGCCGACACAGTTCTTACTCTTCCATAATTACTGTGTTTTATGTATCCTCTAAAATCTCTGAAAAAGTTCTTCATAGGCAATAAAGATACGATATTCTTTAATTATTTAGTATTTGGTATAATTTCAAATCGTCGTGTAAGGCATCGGGGTATACCTATGGTTAAATTCTTACCTAATATATTTTTGAAAAAATAATTAAGCAGATTTATATATAGAACAGCACCTAAATGTGCACATTTAGGTGCTGTTCTACCGGGCGATACCTAATATATTTGAATTTTATATTTATTTATAGTAGTTTTATAGTATGTTGAAGTTTAAGTTCGTTCTTTTTATATTAGCTTCAACTTTTCAGCGTGTGTATGTTATTGAGTTTTTCCCGCGGCAAATATTTTGGCCAAATGTTCCGTTTAAAAAACTTGAAATGGAAGAAAGATTTATGAAATAAAGTCAATAATCTCGTCTATATTTTTTATATAGAATGAAGGTGGCAAACGAGCATACAGTCCACCTGGTGGTAGGTGGATACTGTCACCCATAGACATCCAACATGCCAACATTAGTCCAAAATAACAAACTTTGGCACGCTCCCGGATGCGATCCCGGTACCGGACCTTTGTTGATGAAAGAATGGATTTGGAGAAAGAGTTGGGGACGTGGGAGGGGATAGGATGGGAATGGGCTCTGGCATATCTCACTCACTACCGAAACACGTACATACATTGAGGAATATGATAAAGTGGGAAATGCACTACATTTCAAGGTGGTATTCTGTGAGAGAGGGGTAACAAGGCCAGTCGAGTGCGCCCAGCGGCTGTTGGATCGCAGCGTGCATTCTCCCCCTCCATCGTATCGTTGTGACCATTCCTGATCTAGTGCAGGATAATGTTTGCAACGAAATAGTTTATCAGCGAACCTAATATAATTTTGTGCTAATATAATGAGTGTTGCTTTAGTTCGAACGATACCGGAGCGCCACTCATTGCTATTAACTAATATTTTCCAATACTGTTACCGTTGTCTCTTTTTTCTAGATAGTTACAGGAACTCTACATATAGATATAAACATTAAAACAGTATAAGTATCACTGCTACAGTCACCCCTCTGCTCAGTGGGCGAAATGATACAGATATGGGGTATTGCAAACACGGAATTGTTTCCACTAGCTGCGCTAAACCCTGGGGTAGATTAGACAGACTCGCGAGGGGTAAGGAGCTTAGAGGTTATTGATATAGTTAATTCGAGTTGTAAGTTTAGTAATAGTAATAATCTAATAGGTAACCTTTAGTAATCTAGTAGGTAACGTAGGTGCGTATTTCCTGAAGATACTTTAGAATTACCTATCATTCGAATTTAGAATGAAGTCAAAAGATTATTTGTAGATACCATCGACATATATACTTACATCATACGTACGGTGGGCTCATGAAAGTGCGGGGCAATTACTTCAACAAAAATATAGCAGCTGGAACATCTGCCTTCTGCATTTATGTATTTACGCCATATTAAATATAAACATATAAAACTAAGAGTAGATATAAATTCCCAACACAATGCAAATGGGACCACGAAGTGTTTTGTTCCAATCGCGTAAACTAATATTACCATCCTTGTCAAGGACGAACTTCACGAACATATCATGTTTTTACATCGTCACTAGCTCCTTGACTATAATTCTATTTCAACAACATATATCTTCATATTTATAGCTATTCACCTACAATCTATCTGAATGCTGGCAGAGGGTCCATTGGACCCTTCGCGTGGGCCGCGCGATAACGCTTATCAATCAAAGACACGCGCCGAACAGTGGCGAACGCACGACTGACTCAGATGTTTGGCTCGTTTTCGCGGGAAAACTGACATATCGTCTGACGTATCGTGGAACATTTTTTATACAGTTTGACATTTGCGGTGCAATGAACTTTGTATAAATGCCGGTTCAGTCGTACTAAGTTAATAAGTGTTTAACTAAATTTTAATTTAAAAATCTATGTGTAATCAAACGTTAATAGTAAGTGAATTGCTACTTAGTGTTTGGTTTACACATACATTTTTAACTTAAAATTTTGTTAAACACTTATTAATCTGATACGTCTAAACCGACCTTAAATCATAGCGATTTAAAGTCAAATATTTTAAACACGAAAACGCTTGTTGGAATTCTGTATGATACACGCATACATTTCTTTGTTTTTTGTAATCTTTGTTGCATTGATCGCATTACGGATTGATAATAAATCAATGCGGTTATGCACTGACATTATGTAGTTCTAGGCGTCTTAATAAGTGCGTGGGAATATCTGTTTGTTTTGTTGCATTGCGTTATTCAACCGTGCGACAAAAACAATATTAACATAACTTTATGACAGCAAAAAGTCCTTCCGTTCATTGCAAATTTTTGTAACATTGCTATAAAAAATAGGCATTAATTTCGCATTAATAATACAACTGATTATATTTTATATCTAGGGTTGCCCCCCGAGTAAACAAGGTAGTCCTTCCGGCTGTTTGCAATGGAATCATACTGGGGCTTGTTGTTGTTTGAAATGGGCACGCTCTGCCGCTTCCTTCGCGGTTAAGTCAGCTACTTTTATAGACGACTGACTGGTTCGCTAGTGCCTGAAAGTGAATAAAGATAAATTTTACAATTAGCAAAATATCTGTTAGGCAGATAAGTTGTAAGATATAGAGTTTTAGCAAAATGCTTCGGTTTTTCTGAAATTATAATAATACTTATTTTAGTTTTGAAAGGAAAATGGATAAATAAACGATCCACAGTTTATTTTTCGTACCTATGTTTCAAAAAATGTTTATCAATCTAAAAGTGGTTGTTGATTCCATGGGTCCTACCAATTATACGATTATATGGTTGTATATAGTCATTAAGTAGGTACTTATTTTTTTGTTTTAAACTTGAAACAATATCTACTAAAAATTTCCCTTTGCCGGCGATAACACCAAAATTTCAGACCTCGAAAACATAACCTTACTACAAATAGACACATTTAAACGACCTTATAACCTTATAGACACGTTTTAAAACTGTTTTAAGAAGCATCCAACGAATTTAATCGGCCTAGACCCGCGTTTAGGACTATTTTATACTGTTTTCGTGGTATGTTTGGTTGTTAAGTTCTTTGTGGTGGAATGTTAGCGATTATGTATCGTCAACAATATTAACTTCATCGGGCTGTTGCAATGTGAAAATGCTCGATAGTTAACCAAACTGGTAGGTACCTACTTACTGAATTAAAGCGGAAAATCGTTTGTATTTTGTTATTTCAGACTTTCGACTCTAAGAACCAAATCACGGCTAAATATAAGCAGATCATTAGGGTTATTAAAGTTATTAGGGTTAGCACCCTTAGCATTTTAATTTTCTATTTTCCACCGCGTCAACACCGCCAAAGATTTTACAATCTTCATTGACGTCGTAAAACTCACGCTATTTACTCAAACAAGAAAATTACAATTTCAGTAAAAGTCTTCACGGACTCCGACTAACACGAATGTCAACCGAGCACCAAAGAGAAAAAAATAAAATACAAATTTTCAGACGTAAACAAAACATCGGGACATGCGACGCGAGAGCGACAACCATAGCGATTTTAGCCTTTATGTCGCCTTTTATAAAACTCAAGCGGGGTGCAAAGAGAAAGTTGTATACCTAAGTATGTATAGTCACGTAGTGAAGCCCGGACAGAGTGGAATGGAGGAGACCGATAGAATCCCATTTCGTCCTGCCCCCACCCCCCGCCCTCCCTAGCTGAGGGTGAGGCGGCCATTATTCGCGAGTCTGCATCCGACGGGCCGATCGAGTTATTAAGAACCAGTGACGTCTATTTTGAAATCATTTTTCTTTGATTTTCACATAAATCTAACGATAAATGATGTGGTATTTTTAAATCAAATCAATTTATTTGCATAAATGTGCGTGAGAAGATTTTACACGCGCAAAATATTGGAAATAAAAAAACAATAATTATTGGAGAAAAAACAACAGTAATAATAATTAGAAAAATAAAATGTAATGTCATAAGTCAAATGAATGATTAGGTACTATAGAATGTCATTTAGGTTGAGTCAAAAGGTTTCAAAATTCAATATAAGATATTTATGGTCACAATATACACTAGCTACACATGCTTAACATTGAAGTACTTATACTTGAATTGAATAAAAACATTTGTCAACTAACCACTTAGGTAGGTACGCAAATTGTATTTAACTTTATTAATAGGCAAAGTTTTAATTCTTTCAGGTAAATGGTTATAAACGTTAACTGACATACAATAGGTAACTATTTTTGGGGGAATCTGACATTAAAATTAAAAAATCTTTTCTTTTGATAAATTCACCTATTTCGCCCATCATTGGCCAATATCGGTTTTAACTAGCTGCTATTAAATAAACCGACTAGAATTTTTAATATAGGGTGAAGATAGTTGATTGTACATGAAATTGATGGATATGTTTCATGGCTTATGCGATAACAAATTCTTATTAACCAGATTTTTTCATGTTCATTAGAAATTTAAATGGATATTAATTTGAGCAGATTAGAGGTGGGGAACTAATATGCTATCTATGTTACTCTATGTAGATACCTACATAGAGTAACATGAGCTATCATATATGAGCTAATGAGCTAATGCTTAATTTTAGCGACGTCATTAACACAGTAGTGTTATCCTTTTCTACATTATGATTCCCAATGATATTCATGATTTCACGGACTTATTTCTAAATAATAATGTTGTATAATTATTATAACATGGGCAATTATTTAGAAAGAATCAAATGCCCTATTCTACCTGTTACATTAATTTTATCAATATAATTGGTATTAAATTTTAAATTAATAATATATGAATAATAAATAATTGTTTCCCTTATATTAATGCTCCCTTTAATGTGTCCCTTATTAACTATATCTAAACTTTTCCGGTGGTTCTACACTCACTGCCTGGCCATAGCCATAATCAAATCAATAATCATATCCTGCATAGTCCAAGGGTTTTCACTGGGAGATAATGTTGTTAGGCATTAAGTCCGCCTTTTGTAACAATTTACAAAAAAGAGTAAATAAATAAAATGAAATAAATAAACTTGCTGGTTGCGAAGCTGCAAGCAACAAGTAAAATGTAAAATGTAAAATCCCTGTCTACACTTCCTGTTTGCAGTGGAAGTGATGCGACCTTAATACTTCTTTTGCCAGTCATACTACGTCGCGAAAGAAAACTGCCTTACAAATTTGTATTATAAACACATTAAAAACGACTTCCCTAGGGAAGTCGTTTTTAATGTGTTTATAATGTGGTATACTCTCTAGAGAGTATACCCTTACTATAAACTGTAGGTATTTCAAAATTCTAGTCTATTAACCATTGTCAATTAAACCAAACAGAAGTCATTCTGTTATTTGATAAATTTCATATTAAGAAAAAAAAATACGTAAGTCTACAACTATAAACTGTCTTGCTTGAAACTTGGGTGTTATTTAAAAGTTCATAACACTTACGCATCCAATTCTGTATCCCGAACGTTGAGACAGAAAGGTTCACAACTCTTATAAACTTTTTTGAAACGTTAGGTATATTAAAATGAAATCCTATTAATTTCTCTAAGTATGTTACAAATATTTCGCTGACAATGAAGTTACAGTGAAATCAACGAGACATGAGCTTTGCGTTTGTGTGAGTGCGCACCGATAGTCTACAGTGCGAACCATTTCGACAATCGGATTGGACGATTCGGCACCCACTCACACAGATGCAAAGCTCATGTCTCGTTGATTTCACTGCACCTATTTCATTTATTTATTTACATAAGGTTATTGCACTAAAAAGAGTAATTGCGAATTACGCATTCTCTACCGGTCAACGTTAACACAGTTAAAGCAAACAATATCAGCGACTTCAGAAGTGTAGACTTATGACTACTTTATCTATTCATTTCTGTTGCAGCAAAAAAATACTCTCAAGTACTTACTTACCTCAATGGCGGTACTTCCACAGTAAAAGTTCTACGTTCTGATTTAGTTAGCAAATCTCAAATCAGCCTTATTTTATTAATCAATACCAATTAATTTGATTAATTTGCACATTGTGAGTACAGGAGGTGTTATTAGCATAGGTACCTACATTCGATCGTAGATTCTTGCATATATACACTATTACAAACAAATATTAAAAGTGGGCCAGGCTCGAGGGACAGGAATGGAATAATTCAAATATTATATGTAATATTATAATTATGTACCTATATCTATAGTATAAATAGTAGGATTAGGTACTAGTACGAGTAAGTGGGTAAGTATAGTATAATAGCTGTTTCATCAGTACAAGCTGACAAAAAAACTTCAATTTACTGATTTTGTGTTTTATTTTATGTAAGCTGGGCTTTTAGACGTGTATGAAATGAAAGCACCGTCATTGCTCACATGTGTTTTTAATTTTTCAGAATCAGCATGCTTATTGCTTCGCACTTAAGCCTGCCACTGCCGAGTGTTCCTATGCCGTCCCATTAATTTTTATTTATCGTTAAATCGATCGATAGGTAGCGTGCTCGTAAACTGACCGCAGTAAACGTTTATGTTTGGTTTTATGACATTTTAATGTAGACTTTTTGAAAGCGCGAGTCCGTGGTTTCTATTTTATACATGCTTGGGGAATAGAATTATAGGTAGTAAAACACGGGTTGTGATGAATCTGAACGGTGTTGAAGCTCGAGCTTCTTTATTCGAACATAATAATGCCTTTTTGCGAAAATTGCGAAATGCTGTCCATGTTTTGGATTTTAATATCTTTGTAATAAAACTTTCATCACAGCTAATAAGAAGTTATTCTCTATACCGTTCAGGCGGCGTTGTCGGTGCCCTGGCGAAAAATTGAACAAAAGATAACAGGACAAAGGTCAATCGTTTGAGTGGTTAATACTATAAGAGGTTTTATTTTTTATACAGAGAATGTAGCCGTCAAGCACATAGTCGTCCAGCTAGTTGTAAGAGACAGATACTGTTACATATAGGTAGATATTCTCGCAACATGCCAATATCAGTCAAATAGAACAAATGTTGCCATACACCCGGATGAACCGGCTTTGAAGATTTAATAGTGGATTAAGAAAAAGTATTAGGAAAGATAGCGAATAGAAAGTATAACCGAACGAATTCACGACTACTTAGTGTAAGGACACTCCCTATTCTTTCCCCTATAGGTAATGGCAGAAGAAGTCGCCGACATTACATTTTCCACAACTACTGCATTGAATGGCGCTCAATTAATTAGTTAAGGAAGTATCTACGTGCACTACGTGTTGACCTTTTTTGAACATTAAAGTTGTTTATAAACATCAATACTGGATGTAAAAACATCTTATTATCAAACGAGGACATAACATAATCATGAAAATACAATTTTACAGCAATGTAGAACAAAATCACAGCAAATTGTAAGTAACCACAGGTCACGTACGTTACAAATAAAAACAATGAAAAAAAAATCTAATCGGTCAACGATTTAAAGCGGCAGGAGCGTACCCTGAGGGCAAATTATCGATAATCGACCGACTAACCAAATAGCCGGTGTCGATACAAGTTATCGACAGTAATCGTTATAATCGCTAGTGCCGCGCGATTGTTGCAGGTCGCCATTACGATACGTGCGCGGCATTTTAAAAAAAACTACCAACTGCTTTGATCTCTCATTTACAACCATTTTTCTCTTCAAATTGCCTTTTTATTCGCTATCCGGGAGACGGGGGAGGTCTCGTTTTAGTGGTGGGCTAAAAACTTTTTGTACGCCTATTATTGAAATTATTATATATTAACTGTAATTGTCGGCGACGTTTCGAGGGTTAAGTTCGGCGTTTAGCGTAATTTGGATCGACTTTTTTGACGGTTTATTAATAATTATTAGTTGTGAAAATGCAGAGGTCGGATACGATAATTGTATTTATATCCACTAAAAATAATATTTCCTATTATAAAGGGAGCAAACAATTTACGAGTAGGTACATACCTCATTAGTTTCATTACAATAGGTAGGTAAGTAGGTATATCTTTTTTAACGATAAGATTTATTATTTTTTCGAACGCCATAATAAAACCAATAGTGTTTCCCGCGCTTTCAGTGCGTGTCGTGGCGCGAAAGAATTACGTGTTTCTTTTTTTAATTATTTTTCTTTTTCGTACGTGCATTGTGTACGGGTAAGTGGCGTGAAATTGACGGGTGGCCAGTGTTTGCTGGCCGTTAAGGTAGAGTTTAGTTGGACACGACAGTTAGGTACAAGATAAGCAGACGAAAAATGCAAATCCTCATTGTAAGCTAGAATAGGGAACGGGACTGGGGTATTACTCGTAGCTAGGCAATTCAATATTTCAGTTTTTCGATATCGAAAGAATCGAATATTTTGCCTGACAAAAGTAAAACTGAGACTTCATATTGGGGAGATTTCTGGAATCTACCTGTTTTAGATATGACGGCATTCGAAATTGGGAAAAATTCGCTAGGTACCTACTCATTTTTGTCACATTCATTTCACTAGGTATCACTTTAATAAATCCCAAGATTTTTTGTTTGAATCAACCAAAATAAAAGTTTGAATTTGTTTGATTATAAGGGTTACAATAAAAAAAAAACTAACATCATCTAGTAGGTATTGATAACAGCTTTACATTATCTAAACTATGCTCAAACTGTAGGTATCTACCCGTTTATAGTTTTGTTTAAACTGTCCGCTATCGCCGCGACCTTTTGATTTTTATTTCGAAATGACCTTCGTTCATTTGTATTGCGTTTAGAACACGAATTGTGAAACCAACATCCAATCGTAACAATCTTAATTCAGGATTTGTGCTTTTTGGAAATCTTGAAGAATCTGGTAATCAGTGCATAATCTTCATAACATTATAATACGGTACATAACCGTTATGATGGCTGTAAGCCATCGTGTTATTCTCGCTCACGTAATATGCAGCGGTTTGTGCGCAAACAATGCCATGTCTTAAATCTCTTCACATAGGCCCTACAGACCTCTCTTAAGACTTGTTATCGTTTGGAAATTCTGGTTTATGGAAATTTTGAAAAATTCGATAAATTTGCCGCCTTACTTAGTAGCTACCTACTCGTAAGTATCTACACTAATAAATTTTATCACTAAGGTACTTAGGTACATACATCTAGGTAATTGGAAATTAACAGCTGTATGTTTTTTACATTATTTTTAACATCGTAATTTAATATTTCGTAACAACTTGTGCAATATTTCGATGAATTAACAACATACCTTTTATCTCAATATTCGAAAATGTCAATAACAGATTGAAAGCGGCATTCACTGTAATGAGAGGTTGACATTTTCCCATTTGAATATTAAATTTCCAAATATTCTTATTTGTTGGAATATATCGTGTACCTATGAATCGTTGATTTCCAGTATTCTCTATTGTAAAACCCTGTGAATTTTAAATGAATGGTCTTACTGATTTTTATAAAAATATCTACCTATCTAGGTACCTATATTGTGGATATCTACCTACTTATTCAAATCTGCTGTAAAATTTGAGTGCCGAAATAAGTCCAAATAAACAAACAGAACAGACGTTGCGCTTTATATTTTTATCTAGTGATGTATAATCTCGCATAATACAGCGAAATCTATTTCGCTGGCATAATACTATTTATTAATATTGTCAAAAAATACCTTACCGTTGTCAAAAAATAATATTCTTCACAAATTCCTCTAATCATAATAAATAGTATCTATTTAGTTATATTCTGCTCTAGTCATAGTCTGCAAAAATTATAATCGTTTGCCTGCCTCAAGATGTTATCCTTCACTCGGCGGTGAAGAAAAACACCGAGAGGAAACCCGGGTGTGTATCCGTCAACCCGCATTCGGCCCGTGTTGTGGATTACGGTCCGGAACGCTCTATTGACTAGTAAGAGGAGGCCGGCGGTCTGCAGTGGGCCGTTACAGGCGGATTTGTTTATTTATTTAGGACAATCAACAACATATCAGCAACAACATATACCTACAGCTATATAAAAGCTAACATTTTAAATTACATTGTAGTTATAGCTTGAGACTGCATGCAGTATTTATGAAAATATTTTAATATTACAAAAATGTGAGAATTACAAGACACCATAAACATGAGAATTACATAAGACATAAGAGAACACAAATAAAAGGCAAGGAAGCATGCCAGAGGTGCAGGGCCGTCTTAAGTCTATTCTGCGCCGGGGTGCGGGAGTGTATCCTAAGACAGTCAAACATCCTATTGTGTATCCTATGACAGTCAAATATCCTATTGTGTATCCTATGACAGTCAAATATCCTATTGTGTATCCTATGACAGTCAAATATCCTATTGTGTAATTGTTTACTATAGCGTTATATTTTTTCATTACCTTTAAAAGGTGAGCGCCCGGGGTGCACCGCACCCCTTGCACCCCCTGGTAAAGACGGCCCTGCAGAGGTGCATCAACCACCAGGCTGAGCTGACATTGTTTCATTGTTTAAAACTCGACAATTTAATATTTCCTAGGGGGTCCTTTGGGATCAAACATAGCTAATATCTATTCATCTGCATAGTCTAACCATAGCCAAAGCCTATGTTATTTTTTATTTCTTTTAGGAAGTTAAATAAATACCTTCCTAAAAGTGAAGGAATTGTCAAAATCGGTCTACCTACTCTATTTTTGGGTTTATCTTTTACATATTATAAACAAAAAGCAGGGCCGGGCCGTCTTAAGTCTATTCTGCGCCGGGGTGCGGGAGTGTATCCTAAGACAGTCAAACATTCTATTGTGTATCCTATGACAGTCAAATATCCTATTGTGTATCCTATGACAGTCAAATATCCTATTGTGTATCCTATGACAGTCAAATATCCTATTGTGTAATTGTTTACTATAGCGTTATATTTTTTCATTACCTTTAAAAGGTGGGCGCCCGGGGTGCACCGCACCCCTTGCACCCCCTGGTAAAGACGGCCCTGACAAAAAGTAAACTCACCTCTATAATATTACTATAGATAATCCTGTCTATAGGATAGATGATAGAAAAACATTAAAAATAAAGAGCCCTAAATCAAAAGAGGGAATTGCCTATACCCTTCCGAAGGGTACCCTACGTATAGTCATAACGCAACTCTATCAGCCCTTAGGCGAAAAGACATCGCGAGCGTTCAGTAACAGCCAAGGAAAGGAAATATTATTTCCTTATCTCCCCCCCGCAAGTGCAATTCTAACCCCACCTCCCGTTCGCGTTTCCCTCCCTCCGTTGAATACGTTTCCGAAGACTCCACGACGACTGTTGTTACAGTTTGAAAAAAGAATTAACGTCGTTTGCAATTTGTTCTTTTTTTAAGAATGAAGATTGGAATGAATTTTGTTTGCATTTGTTTTTTCTTTATTTTGTCTATGGTATTTTGTTATTTTTTATGGAATCAGCATTATTTTTTTTACCTTTGAATCAAATAATTGATGATAATAATTTTAAGATAACTTAAAATCGTATCACACAACTCTTTTCTATCATGTAAATAATCTATACAGTTGTTGTTTGAAGCTTCGCTCGTGTGAAATTAGATTAAAAATATTCTATATGCTAATCGGTCTCATAAATTATACGTACCTACCTAAGTACCTATCTATGACTTTGGTAGCGATTCGCTAATTTGTTAACCTTTATATTCGCGCACTTATCGATAAATCCGGCACTATATCCTGAACAAATATTTGTGTTTAAACAAACGTTTGTCCGACCGGGATTGGAATCCAGGTTCGTCAATTTGGCGGTATTGAATAAACGTCGACAACATTATATTACCTATAGTATGGTAATTAACCACCTCTATTGGCGTCAATACATGCATGTCGCAGTCGTAGGTACATATCATTCATTCATTATTTTATATACCTAATGACGGTATTATAAAATAAAAAATAAATAATATTGGCTATTTGAGGATATTGGAGGATGATATTATTACATCGTGTAATGTACTATCTTGCGCAAATCGACTGTCAATGCAATTCCATCTATATAAATACACATGTATGTTTAATCCTCACGGTAAACACGTTATTCTGTCGATCTCTCCTAAATCTAACGCTTCTACCTAATGTCCATCTTTCATGAATGAGAAATTATTGTCTTCACATTAAAAAAAATAATCTTCATTAACCCTTTCGTTGATTAATACCGTTCGGTCCACGGTGCCCGAAGGCAGCCGGTAGGTCCAAAAGGCCCTCGCCGCGGGGCACCTCGCTGTAATTGGGCCCCCTGTGTCCCCAGCGTTAAAGCACCAATGTGTGTATTTATTGATACACACTCATTATTAGCTTTATGTGTGTGTAATGAGTGTGGTTTGTTAAAAACCGGAGTCTTCCACACGAAGATAAATTTCGTTGTTTAATTCATGTTGCCTTGATGTTTTGTACTAATTTAAGACTAAGTGTGGAAAGGCTTTAGAATTCCGAATCTGTATTAGTCACCTCTTAGACGTTTTTTCTGGTAATAGGGGAAGAATTATTCACTTTTCCGTAGAATTCCGACAGGTCAACGAACTTTTTTTATGCAAAAGAATCAAAAAGTCTTCCCGGAATCACAATAATGGTTAGCCACACAAACATGATACCCGACACTCAATCCAACGCTTGTTCGATCAAAACGGGTCCATTCATAAAGAAAACATATGCAAACAAACCGACCGTGGCATTATTCAAGTTAACCTTAACACTTTAATAGCCTGAATCGGGAATCGAAGCTGCGACGCCTCATTTCACTTCGCTTCCTCAATAACCAGCCAACTTTAAAAACGCAACCTTATTAATATTGGGACATAATTTAAATTCACGTAAAACATGGACTGAAGACTTAATTGGGTCCATTATAGCATGAACATCTTATGTAACTTAGGAAAATATCTCAAATTAGACTTAAATGTCGGTTATTAGGGTTAAAATTAAAGCGGTGTGGTCGGATTCCGAGATTTGCAGTAGTTTTTACGGCGTTCCGGAATTCCAGTTAAGAGTGAACCGGAGCGGGTAATTTTTAGTGCAACGATCGGAACATAGGTTCTTTATGATCGTCGTTTCGTACTAATTCTGACCAGTGACAAGTGTCAATAGAGCGAAAAGTTCTATAATGAAAGCGGTTGATAATTTGAACATCAAATTTGATTGGGAAATCGACATTGTTTACGTTATGTTTATCTACTGGTGCCCATTAACAGTCTTTTATCTTATGTAAATTGGTTGACTTATATGTAAACTATACCTGTCTATAACAAATCTCGTTTAAACTAATTTGTATGGGTAAGCATGTATTATCATTGTCGAATTTGTATGGGTAAGTATGTATTATCATTGTCGAATTTTGTTTTACCTCTAATACCTAGTTATAAAAGTTGTTATCAAGTTACGAGTGCCAAGAAAATATTGCTTGTTTTGCTTTTAAATTTATTTATTGGCAGAAAATTGACTTGGTCCAAATATCCCTCAGGCTAAAGCGTTTCGAATATTGCTCAACGTTCTCAGGCTACCGATTTGGACCTCCTCTACTTTATTGTTTTCAAAATTTTACGGCCACCACTAAATCATTCTTTTCCGCGAAACGTCAACTCGCCAATTTAACTGCTCGAATACTGTGCTTTGATGAAGTTCATTTATATTTAAATCACTGTTCCGAGAACAATGATTAACTGCCTAAGAACTGCTTTATCACTGTCGTTCCCAGCTAGAAATCTTGATAGACAATGTCGAACCTTCTCGGTCGTGTATGTAAATAAAGAGAAACAACAACAAAAACGCCGCGGCAATATTAATAACGCGAAATAAAAACAAAAAAAAACATTCAAAAATCGAACGGCGGGAACGAACCATCCATAGACAATAATGGAAAGGAACAAAGAGGTAAAAAAGCGGGAAGATACCTGTCGACGCCATGTTGTGTGGCGCTCGGCCTTCACGCCTCGGCCGCCGAAGATTATCTTTGGAAAAAAGAACCGAACGGGAGGCGCTTTTACTCGACAACAAAGGTCTTATACGCGTGTTCATTTCACGGGTATATCGCCTCTCATTGCTACCGATTAAGGATTACATTCGCGTGGGGTATAACCACTTGTTTTCTTTTGTTGCGTTGGAGAAGAAAGAGCATCGTCACCGTGCGCCTGCGCCGTCGCTGATGACCTGTCAATTCCATCGTGTACGTCGGCTGTTGAGAAAAAAGCGACATTAGAGACTGCCATCTATTATTTTGACTTTATGTGGTGAGATGGAGTTGAGATTGATCGTGTTTGGCTCGGCCCTTTTAATTATATTGCGTTCAATGTGGCTTTGTATGTCTACTGTTCGGTAGATGGTGCGGTGCTTATGTAGATACATTTTGTTTCTTTTTTATGGAAAAAGAGGCGTCAGACGAGCACACAGTTCACCTGATGGTAAGTGAATTCTGTCGACCATAGACATCCGCGATACATGCCAACATGAGTCCACGTTGGCACACCCCAGGATGCGCTGCCCACCTTTACAGATTAAGGAATGGATTGGGAGAATTGGACATTCACAAGTGATTTAATTATGTTCCACTCATCCACAGAATTTATCCACAGATTTGCAGAATGAACTCGCCCGAAAAACACATTATTTATACTAGTTATTAAAATTACCTACCTACCTGTTTTTGTAGTAGTAGGTACTGGTGTGGTGTAGTACAAAAATACTTCTCTATACTTTTATTTTTCTTTCTTAAGACCTTATAATTAAAATTAGGCAAAGGACATGTCTTGGCAAAGAACAAACGTTCACGTATAGGTATATAATGGTATGCAGTGGAATTCTTAGAGAAACCGTACTAACTGTAAATGAACCTTCTGGTATGTTTAAGTAAATAAATATTCCAAGAAATAGGAGAAGAGAAAACATAGAATCTCGTAAGTTCATATTATTGCTAAGCTAAAATTATAATAAAAAATAATTAAACGCTTATTTTAGAAGTGAATAATGACGTGACAATAATGACAATCGATGACAAAACCAAAACACCATTTAATCCTTCGTTTTCAAAATAAACACAAAATAAAAGAACTTACACATGAATTTTTAAACTCCTTACGTACAAACAGTACGTAAGGAGTTTAAAAGGCTATGCAGATTTTATTTTCAGTACCTATTTCCCTACATATCAAGTGTATCAGTATCAGTAGTGTTGCGGACAGCCAACAGTAACATGACATGAGTGATGTGCAGTGATTGCGTAGCTATGTATATAATGTATAATTGTGTAGCGATAAGTACGCACTATGTCTAGAATAAGCCTATTATGTACCGTGTGTAGCTTAAGAACCTTATGTATATGTATAGGATGTAAGGATAATTGTGTATAGTAACGTAAGTTGTAGTAAATAAAGAGAATTTGATACAAGTTGCTCAATAAAGAGAGATGCGAGGGAGGTGTTATAACTGAGGGCCTACGTACATGAGAGATTAGAGATAGCACGCTACACTAACATGAGAGGCCTACACGACCTAAAACCCCATACAAATAGTTACTGAGTAAATAAATGCAGAAAGTTAATTATTGATAGAAAACAAATCCCATGCGGGCGCTTCTCACGTGGGAGAAGCGACGCCGAGTACAACATCTGGCGCATGGCGTTTTCTCGGAATTAGGTCGTGTAGAAACCAACGCGCTAGAGCGAGAGGTACGCATGGGCGCTTCCCACGTGGGGGAGCAAGACAAGACGAGAGTACCGTTACGGCGACTCCGGAAACGGCTCGCCGTAACAATGGGGACTGCGCAAGGTAGCGTGCTATTGGACAAAAGGGCGGAAACCCTCGGTTGCAAACATCCCTTGTTGAGCAGCTTGTATCGAGAATATAAATAGGGCCAATCTGGCCGTAAAACACAGTCGTCAAGCAGCAGCCCTACGAGTTTCACTTCGACCACCCGGCACCTCAAGAAAACCCTCCGACTAGCAGACCTCAAGAGAACCCCGCATACATGAAGAGCGAGCGGCATACAATCATTCAAGTTGAGCACTCGGATGCCTCGTCTGTCGTCACCCGCCGCCGCGAACACTAGCGCGTCTTTCGCTCGTATACGACCGGTCGGCCCGCCGAGCCATTATTAGTGCGCCGGTCGTCAACAAGCTGGTCCTTCGAGCCGGATCTGTGCAGCTACATTGCACCATCAGCACCACAACGTTCCGGCCATGAAGACGCGCAGTAATTCGCGAAGCGAGTCGGGCTACGATACCGCGTTACCGCCCGCACAGCCGTCGCCCGCTGCGACGGCCCGCGTTACCGCCGTCGCCTCCGACGCCGCGAGGGGCACCGTCACCGATGACGTGTTGCCACGACACGCGATCGCCACTTCCACGAGGGAAGCCGCGAGAGAGCCGGCTCTCCGCCATGCCGCCGCTACCGCCCCGCCGCAGGGGGCGGCGCTGGATGAGCGTTCCCAGCGAGTGCCCGGCATGCGCACGTTCGCCGAGCCGCCGCGTTCGCCGTCGAGGACGTCGGGCAGCACCGTGCAGCCCGCGTTGCCCGCCCGCGAGCGAGAGCCATACGCGTCGTCGCGGGTACCATCCCCGGAGGGGTACAGTCACATCAGGGGGGGGGGACATGCCGCTACAGCTAGCGTACCGGGGGGAGGACGCGTCAACGAGTCGTCGCGCCTCATCGCCTACATACAGTGCATCAAGACGCACTGTACGATCACGGCGCTCCACAGCTAGCCTAGCGGCGCAGAGGAAAGCCGCCGAAGTAGCCGCAGAAGCCCGCCTAGCCGCAATACAGAAGAAGGAATTAGAAATAGAGGCTAGGCTGGTGCGGAATCAATTGGAATTGGACTTGGCTAATATAGAAGCGGAGGAATCGGACCGAGGCAGCGCTGTTGATGCACACTCACGCGTCAGCAGCTGGATCCAGAATGCGACGGACCCGGTCAATCCACGGGGGGAGCGCGGGGACCTCGACAACGTGTGTCTGAGGGAGAACTGGCCTGCAACTCCAGCACCATGGGAAGATCGGGAGAAGCGGATCGACAGGGAGCCACACCGACGCCGCGGAGACGACTGTCAACGAGAACCCAGCGGGGACAGAGGCGCGGCCACAGAGGGGCCACGATGGACGAATGAGCAAAACAACATTCGTCGCGCCAGATCGCCTACGCCGGAACGAGAGCGGGGCACGAGGCAGCTCGCAGAGGCGCTGGGCAGAATCACGAGGATGCGTCCACCGCCACGCCAAGCCATGGAGCTGCCACCATTCTCCGGAGCAGCAACAGAGTGGCTGCCATTCAAAGCGGCGTTAAGAGATTCGTCGCAGCTATGTCGACTCACGCCAGCGGAAAACTTAGCGCGCCTGCGCGCAAGCCTGAGGGGAGAAGCGCGCGAAGCGGTAGCGGCGCTGCTATACACGGCCTCAGATCCAGAGCTCATCGTCCAAGCCCTGGAACGATGCTTCGGGAGGCCGGAAACCATAGTCTACAAAGCGCTGGAAGACTTGAAGAAGCTGCCGCGGCTGAACTCAGCAGCGGACCTGAACAAATTCGCGGTTCGGGTCCAAAACATCGTCAGCGTGTTGGCCACAGTGGACAAAAGGGGCTATCTACAAAACCCCATGCTCGCCCAAGAAGTGGTAGAAAAGCTCAGCCCGCACCTAATGAGCAGGTGGTGCGACTACGCCTACGAACACGGGGAAGGCGGCGAAGCAGAGATCGTCACCTTATCGCGGTTCCTGTCACGTGAAGCGGATCGGGCGGCCCTATACACCCGCCCGGCCCAGCTACCCATCGCAACGAGCGCGCCCAGAAGGAACGAGGCGCGCGCAGCTCCCGCAAGCGCACCGCGCCGTGTGACTTATAAAGCGGCGTACCACACAGCCGACGCAGCCGTCACATGTCTTTGCTGCGGAGAGGGGCACCGCACCACCAGCTGCAAGAAGCTGAAGGAGATGGCAATGGACTCGCGATGGGAGTGGGCGAAGAAGAACAACGTCTGCTTCAAGTGCATCGGCGAGCGGCATCGACGATCATCGTGCCGCGCTAGAGCATGCGGCGTCAACGGGTGTCGCCGCCCCCACCACCCACTACTTCACAGCGAGCGAGCAGGCCCAGCCCCACCGGCCCCAGAGCGGGGAGAGGAAACAGAGCCGGCGGAAGCAGTACTGTCAACGCACAGCGACACAGCAAGCGACGTCCTACTAAAGGTATGTCCGGTGACAGTAAGCGGACCGCGGGGCAAGGCACACACGTACGCGCTACTAGACGAGGGCTCCACGGTGACCCTGATGGATGAAGCCCTGGCCCAGGAAGTCGGATTGGACGGACCGACACAAGCCCTAAAAATAAGAGGAGTGGGCACAAGCCTAGAACAGGCTACAAGTAAGCGCGTCACATGCACCATACGCGGTCCCGACGAGAGGAGTCTACAAATAACCGCCCGGACACTTAGCGGCCTCAAACTGAGAGGCCAACGGATACCCAGCGTGCGCCGATACGACCATCTGAGAGATCTGCCGTTGTCTTCACGTCGAGAAGCTACGCCGCGCATATTGATGGGCGCGGATAACTGGGCAGCGATCGTAACACGTGAGTTACGGGTCGGCGGACACAGCGAGCCCGCAGCATCGAGGACGCGCCTGGGATGGGTATTACACGGCACGATGCCACGCCGTGTAATACGCGAGAGCGAAGACACAGTGCTGCACGTAACAGCCACACAAAGTAGGGACCGTGTGGAGGATCTTGTACGTGAGCACTTCCGCATAGACGCGCTGGGCGTGTCGCGAGCTGAGAAGGTGAGCGCCGAGGACGAGCGCGCAGAACGCATCTTCGCGAAAACAGTACGGCGAGTAAACGGCCAATACGAGGTGGGCCTACCGTGGCGGGAAGACAGCGTCGCCATGCCCCCGAACTACGGCGACGCGCTGAAAAGGCTAAACGCCATCGAGAGGAAGATGCGGCGAGATCCAGACTTCGGGCGCAGGTACATGGCAGAGATCGACAACCTGTTAGCAAAAGGTTACGCCGAGAAGTGCGACGGGTCCGAATCCGACAGCCCGTTGCAGTGGTACCTGCCGCACTTCGCCACAAGGAACGTGAACAAGCCCGAGAAGATAAGGTTCGTATTCGACGCGGCGGCCACATCGTGCGGGACAAGCCTCAACGACCGACTACTAGAGGGCCCGGATCTACTCAAGTCACTTCCGGGCATACTGTGGCGTTTCCGAGAGCGGCGCGTAGCGGTCACCGCAGACATCGAGGAAATGTTCCTCCGAATAAAGATACGGAGAGAGGATCAGCCGGCGCAAATGTTCCTGTGGCGAGACAATAAGGGCGCACCGATTAAGTACAAGATGACGTCGTTGATATTCGGGGCGTCGAGTTCGCCGTTCCTGGCACACAGCGTGCGCAACATCAACGCACGCGAACACGAGGCAGAGTTCCCGGAAGCGGCGGGCGCTATCACGGACAGTCATTACATGGATGACTACGTAGACAGCTTCGAAACAGAGCAAGAGGCCGTCAAAACGGCCAACGACGTCATCACGGTCCACGCCAAAGCAGGGTTCCACATCAGAGGGTGGAACTCCAACAGCGCGCACGTACTGGCGCATATCCCGGAAGCTCACCGCGGCGCGAGAACAAGACCACTCGGTCCAACAATGGTGGACCGCACACTGGGCCTCCTGTGGGACGCGCAGGAGGACACGCTGGGCTTCAACACGGCCATACACCGAGTACCAGCCGACGTGCGAGAAGGCCGCAGAGCGCCCACGAAGAGAGAGATGCTCAGCGCGGTCATGTCGTTATACGACCCGCTGGGGCTGCTGAGTCACTTCACGATAAAGGCGAAGATACTGCTGCAGCAACTATGGCGCCTGAAACTAGGCTGGGACGAGGCCATACCCGCGGAAGACGCCAGGAGCTTCAGCACGTGGCTGGAGGCGCTGACAGAGACGGCGAGCCTGCGCATCCCACGCGCCTACTTCACCTCGACGCCGGACCGACTCGAGCTACACGTGTTTTGCGACGCCAGCAGAGAGGCGTACGCAGCGGCGGCATACTGGCGCGCCACAACAAGGGAAGGCGTGCGAGTCGCGCTAG
This sequence comes from Sesia apiformis, assembly GCA_914767545.1. Classification (NCBI taxonomy): domain Eukaryota; kingdom Metazoa; phylum Arthropoda; class Insecta; order Lepidoptera; family Sesiidae; genus Sesia; species Sesia apiformis. The sequence continues at coordinate 9,219,157 of OU611968.1, forward strand.
CCGCCGCCAAATCAAAGGTGGCGCCGCTGAAGTCGCTGACGGTGCCGCGACTGGAACTACAGGCGGCGACGATCGCAGTCCGGCTCGCCAAGACCGTATGCGGCGAGCATAGGTTCCGTGCCATCGACTCGGTTACATACTGGACCGACGCAACTACGGTGCTGCAATGGATACGGACAAACGCGAAGAAGTATACGCCGTACGTCGCACACCGTCTCGGCGAAATCGAAGAAGAGTCAAACCCACAACAATGGCGGTGGGTTCCGACGGCAGAGAATGTGGCGGACGACGCAACCAGGGCGTCGTATAACCACGTTCCCGTCGCAACGGAACGTTGGTTCACCGGGCCGGCCTTCCTGCAATTGGAGGAAAGCGAGTGGCCGCGAGAAGACGAAGAGGCCTACCCACCACCACCCGAAGCAGTGTTCCACGTGGAAGACGTCGAGAGAAGCCACGACCACTTACCCGACGTGACCAGGTTCTCCAACTTCCGGCGATTAATGCGAAGCACCGCATATGTGCTATTTTTTACAGATAAGCTGAGGAAGAGGGGAACGCAGCTAGAGGCCAGACACATAGAGCGAGCCACGGCGCTGTGGGTCAACAGGGCACAGGCAGACAGCTTCGGGGCAGAGGTGGAAGCCCTGCGGCGAGGCGACTCCATCAAGAGGACGAGTCGCCTATTCACCATAGACCCCTACCTGGTAGGGGACGTGCTGCGCGTCAGAGGGCGGATCGAGGCGGCCGACGTCCCGACGGACACGAAGTCGCCGATCATCTTGGACGGGCGACATCCATACACCCGTCTACTAGTCGCCGACGCGCATCGTCAAGCGGGCCACGCGAATAACGAGCGCGTGGTCAACGATCTGCGGCAACGGTACTGCATATTGGGGCTGCGGCCTACAGTGAGGGCCGCCGCACGCAGCTGCCAGTGGTGTCGCGTTAGAAGAGCGACGCCGCGCACCCCAGCGCCGGGCGACTTGCCGCCCGCGCGGGTCACCGTGCATCAACGTCCGTTCACGCACTGTGGCGTGGACTACTTCGGCCCGATGACCGTGACGATCGGGAGGCGCCGCGAGAAGAGATGGGGCGCGCTATTCACCTGCATGGCGACGCGCGCCGTGCACCTGGAGTTGGTCGCTAGTCTGACATTAGACTCGGCGATCATGGCGATACGACGGATGGCAGCGCGCCGCGGCTGGCCGGGTACCATGTACTCGGACAATGGCACTAATTTCCGCGGCGCCGACAGCGAGCTACGTGCGGCTTACAACGAGTGGGAGCCGCACCTACAAGACTACGCAACCGAGCGGGGAGTGCGGTGGATCTTCATCCCACCAGGCGCGCCGCACATGGGTGGCGCTTGGGAACGCCTGGTACGCAGCATGAAGGTCGCACTCCACGCTACACTGAACGAGAAGGCGCCTAAAGAGGAGGCGCTACAGACATTGCTGACGGAGGCCGAGCACTCAGTCAACGCCCGGCCTCTGACCCACGTTGCTGTTGGGCCCGACGACGCGGAGGCGCTGACCCCGAACCACTTCCTGTTGGGGTCATCATCGGGCCTACCCCTCACCGGCCCGTGCACAGAAGCGGACAGATCCACATGGCGAAGGACCCAGGCGCTCGCCGACCACTTCTGGCGGCGCTGGGTCGCGGAGTATCTGCCCACATTGGTACCACGAGTACGAGCAGCGGACGACGTGCGACCGCTGCAGCAAGGGGACCTCGTGGTGATCGTCGACGCACAATTGCCGCGCAACGTGTGGCCGCGCGGCATAGTGGAGAGAGTCTTCCCTGGACGAGACGGGAAGGTGCGGACGGCGGTGGTGCGGACCAGTGGCGGATCATTCCTGAGGCCGGTGACGAGGCTGGCTGTCCTCCCTGTGGAGCGAGAGGCTACGACGAGTCTTCGCCGGGGGGAGAATGTTGCGGACAGCCAACAGTAACATGACATGAGTGATGTGCAGTGATTGCGTAGCTATGTATATAATGTATAATTGTGTAGCGATAAGTACGCACTATGTCTAGAATAAGCCTATTATGTACCGTGTGTAGCTTAAGAACCTTATGTATATGTATAGGATGTAAGGATAATTGTGTATAGTAACGTAAGTTGTAGTAAATAAAGAGAATTTGATACAAGTTGCTCAATAAAGAGAGATGCGAGGGAGGTGTTATAACTGAGGGCCTACGTACATGAGAGATTAGAGATAGCACGCTACACTAACATGAGAGGCCTACACGACCTAAAACCCCATACAAATAGTTACTGAGTAAATAAATGCAGAAAGTTAATTATTGATAGAAAACAAATCCCATGCGGGCGCTTCTCACGTGGGAGAAGCGACGCCGAGTACAACATCTGGCGCATGGCGTTTTCTCGGAATTAGGTCGTGTAGAAACCAACGCGCTAGAGCGAGAGGTACGCATGGGCGCTTCCCACGTGGGGGAGCAAGACAAGACGAGAGTACCGTTACGGCGACTCCGGAAACGGCTCGCCGTAACAATGGGGACTGCGCAAGGTAGCGTGCTATTGGACAAAAGGGCGGAAACCCTCGGTTGCAAACATCCCTTGTTGAGCAGCTTGTATCGAGAATATAAATAGGGCCAATCTGGCCGTAAAACACAGTCGTCAAGCAGCAGCCCTACGAGTTTCACTTCGACCACCCGGCACCTCAAGAAAACCCTCCGACTAGCAGACCTCAAGAGAACCCCGCATACATGAAGAGCGAGCGGCATACAATCATTCAAGTTGAGCACTCGGATGCCTCGTCTGTCGTCACCCGCCGCCGCGAACACTAGCGCGTCTTTCGCTCGTATACGACCGGTCGGCCCGCCGAGCCATTATTAGTGCGCCGGTCGTCAACAAGTAGATACTTGGTACTTATCGCCGTAAATCAGTGGTGCTCAAACGGTCGATCGCGATCACGATAACTTTTACCGTCGATCGCGGAAATGTAGATTTTCATTAAAAAAAAATACCAACCTCCATCTCCGTCCGGCACGGCAAAGGCACCGCGAAAGCCACCGATAACTTAATTACCTATTAATAGGTAGGTACCTACTACTTACATATTTCGCACCACCACCATATTTTTAACTTGTTAATCGCATTGTGACAGTGACATAGTATCAAGGGGCTATTTGTAATATTATAACTCGTTTGTGCAATAAATACCATTTCACAAAAGTATTCTTGTTCTTCTGCTTAGCCTAAAGTTAGTTTTTTAGTCCAGGAGACTAAATTGACTAAAGTACAAATGTTAAACTTGAGGATAAATTGCTAACTAATTTGCATAGTGTGCTCCTTACCTTATAGTTCCGGTTGAATCGTAAGGTTTTAAATGTGTTTTTTGTAGGTATATTGTGTGTATTGAGGGCATTAATTAATTAATTTGTTACATTCAATATATATATATATATATATTTTATAGATAAGAGGGCGGACGAGCAAGCGGTCCCACGTGATGGTAAGTGTTACCGCCGCCCATGGACACCTGCAACACCAGGGGGTATGCGGGCGCGCCGCCGACCTTGCAAAATCCCATTCACAGCTTTCTTGAAGAACCCCATGTCGTAGTTTGATGGGAAGACCTGTTGAGGCAGTTCCTTCCACAGCCTACGGGTTATTCAATATATTCGAAGATAACCTATTGTCATTGCTTATCATACTTACGATATTTTCACCATGTTAATTTTTCATATTCACTCTTTTGCCAGATGATTATTTTTAATTATAATGAATTATTCTATCGATTCCCACAAATTTGATCCGGCAGAATGCGATTTTGCAGAAAAACCTTTTTTCAACAATATCGAATATGGTTTCACTATTAGTTCAGATTGCTGGATATCACTATTTTTAAAATGCCAAAAACTAGCAACACATGAAATGTCCCTTTACGTCTCCGGCCAATTTGATTGCAGTAGATCGCTGATACGAGTAGTATAAGTTTGAGCATCCCTGCCGTAAAAGTATTGCTATAGTAGTAATAAGCTTAGTAGCTAATACGTATCTCCTTAGCACTGTTGCAATATTTGCAATTCTTACAACTGTAAAAAAGACGTCTAACATGCGCATTATACGCAGTCCTGATTCGCCACGGTGCGTGTCGATGCGCGTGCGCGTTGCGTCTCATTGTGTGATTCGATATGCCCACACGTCATTAGTGTCAAGTACGTTGTTATGTGACAACGTTGTTTGCGTCTTATTCGATTTGTAGTGGTAATGTTTTATGTATGTAGGATTATGTGCGCGCTATAGAACTTCTAAACAAGAACTTCCTTTTCTTATGTATAGGTATGTAGTGGAGTAAGGAAACAATATATATATATAATTTTTTATAGAAGCTAGAAGCTAGCAGACAGACTATCTGATGATAAGTGGATACTGTCGTCCATGGACTTCCGTGATATCTGCCAACAGCCCAGACTGATCAATATAACTTTTTAAACTTTCGCGTTTTGTATTCTATATTCTAATTCATTTTATATTCTATATTCATTTTATATTCTAAATCGGATCTGAACGCTTATAATAAATGTAGGTACCTACTTGTTTTGTTTAGCTTTATTAGGTATAGGTACACCTTCAGACCCGATTTAGAATATAAAACAGAATGACCAATGTTGGCATATCCCCGGATGGGCTGTGGTTGCGGATGCTGAAATTTAGGAATGGATTTGGAGAAAGGGCTGGGGAAATAAGAAGGTAAGGGATGGGATAGGAATGAGCTCTGACATATCCCATTATCGAAACACGTAGGTACGTACATTGGGAGAATAGGGTAAAACATGTGGTGACTCTGGGCTAAACAATGAATAAATTAGAAATAAGTAGCGTTGATGGGATACAACTACTTTTGTTATTAAAATCATAATTCACCTTTCTACCACAACTAATGGCAACATTAATCTCCCTCACATACCTACACCTACACAAAAGTACAGACGGAGAAATAATAAATAAATATAGCCCCCGCGCACGCACGGTGCTCGCGCGCAATCACGCCGGGTCACGATCTGCGGTCACGTAGAGTAGCGTAGCTCCCACTCCCACCGCCCGTACCGTACGTACAATACCCGCCGATATATATGATGCATCGTGAATTCAAATTATCATAATAACGGACGCATGATTGCATTTTTTTCGCATTCGTAAACGTATTATTATGGTGGCCTTTTCATATTTGTCGCTGTATCCGAAAGGTTTGTTTTACAACGTCAAGTTTGATGTTCACAATAATAATAATAAATTCATTTATTTCAGGCTTTTATCCCATACAATTGTTACAAAAACAGATTTTAATAATAAATAAAAATAAAATGTTCTTATCAACTAACATTTACTTAGGTAACTTTATACATGTCCTTATTGTCACAATTCAGCATATGGCACCTTAGCAATTGAATTAAATATGTTACTTTATATATTTATATATATTGAATTGTTTTATTGTCACTAGCCTTTAGTCATAATGTGTGTCTCGGCAAACATTTGGGATACGCTCCAGAAAGGAGTGTATTTCATAAGCATTTATGCTATATATACATATTTCATTTTTATTTTCTTTTACACTAATTATTTTTTGGACAATTCATATTCGTAACTGTAAAATTCATAGCCAAAAAAGCGAATAGGGGACAATAAAGCCACTACCACAAGTCCTAAGAAACTGCACCACTTCTAAAAGAGTGGACTTGCCAACCTAGATACCGTGCTCGGCTAGATACCGTGCTCGGCTAGATACCGTGCTCGGCTAGATACCGTGCTCGGCTAGATACCGTGGCGCTTTGTAATAATAACTAGCAGTGCCAGTGATTTCGTTCGCGTGAATTTGTGACTCCCCTGGGAACTCTATAATGGATCTGGATACAAAGTATCCTAAATGTTAACCCGGGCACATAAGCTATAACTACGCCTAGTTTCATTAAAATTCGTCCCGTGCTTTTCGCGTGATGCGCGTCCAGACAGACTGACACAATAGTTATTTGTTATACAAGAGTGCAAAGTTGCTTTTTAACCGCGTGCTCAATTTTGATGACCGAGCAAGCGAAGGATTCTAAAATTAGAATCCTGAGCGTTAGCGAGGGAATCAAAAGAGCACGAGGTGAAAAATCTTTGCACTCGAGTGCAACACGTAACTTTTCATCCCACCTCAGCGAGGAAATGACTAAATGCAAAAAAAAAAACATTTACAATCACAAGATACTTTTATTTCAGTTTAGGTATTAACTACTAAGGTAGGTGAGGGTAATAGCGCCCACCTAATATATTTTATCTTATATTTAATTCAATGTTAATTATAAGAACAAAAACAATTTATTTCAATAATCTCTATATAATAAGTATCAATAAAATAATACACATTTGTGTCTAAAAACTCGCAAAAAATTATAAAACCTCTTTTAAAAAAAATGTGGTTTTGGGCGTTATAACACACACGTGTGTATAATAGCGCCCTAACTAACCTTAAGCATTTAAGATACGGTTTTGTTCAACAATTTTACAACACAATGAAAAACACTTTTACGAATATCAATTTCTTACTTAAAACATCAAATACAAAATGCAAAACAAAATCTTAACAGTATGGGCACTCGAATTCAATGTCTTTCTGACTCAAGCCCATACAGTCCTCGTGATACCAGATTTTACATTTAGTGCATTGCCTCATATCTACCATCCTGTTCTGATTACAAGCTGGACAAGACCAGTTCTCCTCTTTAGAAGTAGAACTTCCCTGGTTTAGTGATGGTAAGAATATAGAAGTTGAGGCATCTTCTTTATTTTTTTGGAATAAGTCTTTGGTCAATTTTTGTGCTTAATAGTTTAAAGCCTTCCTTCTTTGCTGCCCAGTATTAGGGGATTGTTTCACTGGTGTGCGTATAAGTTTTTGAAACGAAGCCTTGAGTGCAACATTTTCTTTGGATTTCAGTTCAGCAAGGGAGCGATCATCATCGATATCCGAAAACTCCTCAGTGTTGACTGCAGTATTTTGTTGGGCTGATTGCAGATTTGGGTCAATATTTGGTGTATTCTGTTTTTCTGAATTGCTTATGTTGGAAGACCGTTCCGTAAGGACCGAGGGAGCAAAAGCAGTCTCTGGTATGGCATTGGGGTTGAAGGGGTAGATCCCCACAGCCTTGAAGCCATTAGTTATGTTTGCATTGGTCATGCACTTTGACCAAACTCTTGTCAGAATCTTGTTAAAGCTGATCTTATTGATCTTGCGATCTGGATGTTCGGCTTGGTATTGAAGTAGCTCCGTGTCCCAATGGTGTTCAAAGGATCTGTATACTGATTTGTCTAATGGTTGTAACTCGTGGGTGGTGTTAGAGGGCAGACAGTATAGAATAATATTATGTTCATCAGCAGCATCCAGGATTGTAATATCAAGATGGCATTTCGCACCATCATATACCAAAATTATTTTACCAGGTGGTTTGAAGGTAGCTAAGTGTTTAATAAAATCAATAAACAGCTCTGTAGTCATGTAACCCTTAGGAGCCATTCAGACTATGCTACCTGGGGGCAAATCGTCTTTAAATTCCGGTTTAAGCCTCTTTCCTTTGAAAATTATCATTGGTGGTATAGGATTACCAATCGCAGATACACAACCAACTATTGTAACATTTTCTGCATGTTCGTTGGAGATAAAGTGCACTCTCTTAGCACCTTTTTTTGCAACAACTGTGGGCTGATGGTGAAGACTCAATCTGCATCCTTTTTCATCCACATTGAAAATTTTTTCGGGTTTGTTTTTTATATCCAAATTTTCTAAGACTTCTCCAAGTTTCTTAAAGTGATCTTCTACGATAAACTTGTTTAATTTTTGTGCCCTGGCCTGGTTCATGAATTGAGCCTTCCTTCTAGCGATTTCAGGGTTCCTCTTCAAAAATGCTCTCACCCAATCTCTTCCAGCCTTTTGTTTGTCTTCGTTGAAGCTATTTGGTATGTTGTGTTGTTTACAGAACTTGTATACGTTAAATCGTAACATTTTCATAGTTAGTGGTAACCCTACTTCAGCCACACGTATAATTCTGTTGACGAGGTCTTGCTCTTGTTCTGGACTTAACACAGATTTCCTACCCATTCTCTTTGTACACATTCCCGTCTTGATATGGTCGCGAAGTGTTCTTCGAGGTATATTAAACCTATCTGCAGCAGCTCTCTGAGTCAGAATGCCTCTAGACACCGCATTGAGGGCTGCGTCCATATCCTTTTCTTCCCAAAAACCTCGTTTTTTAACTGTAGGCTTCCCCATACTGAATCTAAAAAAAATCAAAGATTTTTTTTATTATATGTTTAATAACGCCCACGGCCCATTTCTTCGGGCGCAATTAGTCGTACTGATAAGAAAAACAAAATTGTGAGGTTATAAAAAACTCACTAAATATTTCTCAAAAATGTTTTTAAATATGTATTACTTATAATCATTATAAAGTACAAATACAGAAATATTAACAAAATAAATCAATATACAACAGAAATAATTACCTTTTCCGTAAGTAAAATATTATAAAATCAGGTGCGCAGTAACTCTCCAAACTTTGCTCGGCTACACTAAACGAATGAGTGACGCTGTTAAAAATTTGCTTTCTGTCTCTTTCTAACCTCGCTCGGGCGCGTTCAAGAAAGCATTCATATATTTCGTCGTGGCATCCCATACCGCCAAATTCAAAGGTGGGCGTTACTACACTACGGGCGTCATTACCCTTACCTACCTTACATTATGATAGGTAAGTATTACAGAATAATCTTTAAATTATAACAAATAATACTTAGGTATAATTAAGAAAAATTTAAAGTAACGTTGCTACAGTTACTTAAGTTGAGTGTAATATTTTTGTTAGGTACTGTAATGTTGGTGTTAGTGACTTGTGTACTGTTTTTCGGTAAACTATCTGTCATACTTAATAGTTGTACCGATTCATCGGATTCCCTTGGTGTAAATGTTGGCGAGAGAGGGCGATGGTTAGGTGTTTCTTAACGGCTCATTTTTGATGTAGAAGGGCCAGTCCAAGGATCTGACTGAGGCTCTTTCAGTGTAATGGCTCCTACGATGCCTTTACATATTTTAGACTTCGTTATAAATTCGGCACCATGGAGGTAGAAGTAATTAGGTTTAATGATGTTTTGAATTCACAAACTTAGTGCACACGATGTTCTAAATTCAATTTACTTTATCCTCTAGCGCAGTGGTTCTCAAACTTTTTAAATGACGGAACCCTTTTGGGAAGCAAAATACTTGATGGAACCCTACAATAAAACAATTATTTTTATAAGTGTATTCTATATTAATCAGCATAATAAAAGTACAATGTATCAGTTACTAATTATTATTTACTTCACCACTTGGTAAGGACAATAATAGAAAACATTAAAAAAGAAAAAATCTAACTAGTGGGAGGTATGAAACTGTTTTTTATTTTTCATCAATTGCTTGATATCAGGTTTGATGGAAGAAAGTTGGAGTCTCATATCAGCTTCGGCGTCCAGTCTATTGCGATATTTTGTTTTCGTGGCTGCGTAGGTAGAGAATCCTGTTTCGCACAAATATGTAGTTGGGAACGGGAGAAGAATATCCAGAGCCATTTGGCCAAGCATTGCATATTCATCTTGGATTCTGCACCAAAAATCATTAAGAGGCGTCGTTTTGAACAATGACTCCATACTTGTGTCTGATGACATTTCTAAAAGAGATTCATATATCTCATTTGACATGTTTTCAGGCTTTTCCAAGTTGGGTAAAAAAGGATTATGAATCCAGGAGTTCACTTTAATTTTTGTATTGTGTTCTTCGGGAAAATACTTTTCAAAAGATGCGCGCATCGAACTGAGATATTGGACCAATTCTTCAAACACATTATCTTCAAACATTTCTGAGTCGTTTTCGCTAACAAACTCACTGAGTAACGTAAAACTTTCTATTTCTTTCTTACCAATGCAAATGATCCAAAAATCTAATTTTCTTTTAAAAGCAGTTATTTTATTATAGGCCTGAAACACTGTTGTCTGTTTACCTTGCAACGATAAATTTAATTCGTTAAGTTTTTGAAAGATATCCGCCATAAAAGACAATCGGAACAACCAAGTTTTATCATACAAACGGTCCTTCAAATTAAAAGAAGTATCTGCTGAAAGAAACATTTGTAACTCGGCTCTAAGTTCAAATAGCCTTGTTAAAGTTTTTCCCCGAGACAGCCATCGCACTTCTGTATGGAGCAGCAGTGTTTTATGTTTGCTGCCATAATCTTCACACAATAATGAGAACAATCGGGATTGTAGTGGTCGTGATTTGATAAAATTAATTATTTTTACCGCTTCATCCATAACTAATTTTAGATTAGACGGCATTTGCTTCATCGCAAGTGCTTGTCTATGCAGAATACAATGACTGGAACTACAATTAGGCGCTTTATTTTTCATTCGTGACACTGCTCCTGCTGTTTTACCTGTCATCGCCTTGGCCCCATCTGTACAAATGTCAATGCAATTGTTCCAACTGAGATTATGTTCTTCAAAAAATATATTTATTTTATTAAAAATTTCTTCCCCGGTAGTGTTTGTAAGCAGCGATGAACACATAAGCATGTCTTCTTCAAAAGAACTTTTATATGGATATCTCACAATAACCAGCAGGATAGCCAAACCAGCGACATCAGTCGACTCGTCCATTTGCAAAGCGAATCGTGTATTTTGTAGACGTGTAACTAGTTCTTGTTTGACGTAGCTTGCCAGATCATGGATTCGTCGTGAAACAGTATCGTTTGATAGCGGAACAGTAGAAAGATGCTTTGCAGATTTTTCATCAAGCATACATTTTGTTATGTCTAATACACATGGTTTTATTAATTTCTCAGCGATAGTGTGCGCTTCACCTGCTTGTGCAATGCGATAGCTAACTAAGTATGATGCCTCCGTGGCCTTTTCGTTGGTAGTTTGTGTTACATGCATCATATTTTTTTGACTTTCTAATAACTGATCTTTTTTGCGAACAAAAAATTCTTTATTCTTGTCTTTAGTCTCGGGGTGTACGGTTTCTAAATGTCGACGCAATTTGGCAGGTGCCATGGAACTATTAGGAAGCAGTTTACTACAGAGCATGCAGAGAGGTGAGCCGTTGGAATCAACAAATCCGAAACTGATATAAGATTCATCATACTTCCTTTTTTTCGTCTTTGAAACCGTCGAGCTTGACGTCGTGGCACTCGTGGCATCATCTTCTGGATCGGTGATTGCTAAATTCTCCGCGCGCATTGCTTTTGAACATTCAGCGTCATTAGAAGATGTTGTTGGAACACGTTTAACACCTTTAAGCCAACGTTCCATTCTTCTTTATTTATAATGTTACAAGTCAGGATAGTGGGGTTTAAATAATGCACAATCGTTACTGCGTATAAGAGACTAAATTTAGAACCTACAGGGAAGAAATGTATAAAACTGAGACAACAGAATACAGCAGGCAGTAAAACAATGAACACTAGTTTCTCGCTAGCGAGCTTGTAAGTAGGTAGTAACTTATCGCTCCGAACGCTAATCATCAACTGACGACGCCAACGCGCGATCGCCGCTTTTATACTTAGTCCTAGACTCGATCTCAAATATTCTCGAAAATACTCGAGTCGGCACCTTTGATAAACAAAAAGCAAAAATAAAAACAGAAATTTAAAAATAGCGTTGTAAACAATATCGACTTTATCCTTTGAAGTTAGAGACGAAAGTCGCTAGTTGACAACTATAGCGTCTAATTCAGAGGCGGCTTTTATCAAAGAGACTGAGCGCTTACAAGTATACTACCCGCTCGTTTTAAGTTTGCCGCTGGCGATAGGTATGAGTGTATGACGTTCGAAATTTTTTATTTAATTGTAACAATAAAAATTGTGTACGTTAGATATTTGGGTAAAACTATGACACATTATAAGTTTTGTTGTCACGTGGGGGAGGGTACGCGCATTCCACAGACCGGCAAACTTAGAGCGAACGCGTTGTACAAGTATAAAATTGTTGAGACCAAACTTATGAGATATTGTACCAGCTAATGTAACACAAGCTTATACAAATACAAATAAATAAATAAATAACATTCATAGCGTTTTGTCTCCGCGCGGCCGCGGAGTCCGCACAGCCGCGGAGCGACCAGAGAGAGGTGTTTTGATTTTTTTATTTCTAAATTCTTGCGGAACCCCGACAGAGGTATCACGGAACCCTAGGGTTCCGCGGAACACACTTAGAGTATAGCTGCTCTAGCGGATAAAAACGGGTTTTGCACTCAGATATCGAAGAGCAAAAATATTCTTTCCGAGATAGGGGGATGAAAATTCTATTTTTTGTTTTGTTTTGGGCTCTATATTATTCGTACTTGCATCACTTTTTTTCCAAAAATATTCCATGTACAGACACGGTCCTGTTAGGATTTTATTATTTGTATAGATAATAAGTTTATGGCGATATATCCCTCATGCACTACACACAATGTGAATGTGGAAGCCTGGCAGCGGTGGACGATAGAGAGGCCTAGTTACGGCAACTGTTCACCGCCGCCCATAGTCAGCTCCAGGAGAAAAAAAGAAATGAATAGTACGAAGACCTTGAAGGACGCTATTCACTACTATCTTAGAAAGCCCCGCGTCGTAGCTTATCTTGTGGAAAACTTCAGTGTGTAGTTAATTCCATAATTTTCGTGTTCGCGATGTATCTTGAAGACCGCACACGATGCAGCTCATTATCAAGGAAGTTCCCGGTGAACTGTGATTCAGGTGCAATGATAAAAACCCGTAGTTAGTATCAAATTTAAAATTTTCATAACATTTCCTAGTCATAACATTTCATAACACAGGCGGTTGAAAGCATAGAAAAATGTTTACATGCTTATGAAACAAATATTTACGACTTGCCATGTATTTAGTCGGGCACAGTACGTACTTAAGTACCTACTATATTGTCGTGCTTTTGTTATTGTTCATAACGTTGTTATTGTTATTGCTATTGTTCGTTTAATTTCCTTTAAGCACATTTAGGTAGGTAATTCCTTTTTGGTTTCGCCTTAGTCGGGTAAAAAAATGTTTTTTTAACTTTTTATTTACCTAATACAAAACAATGAATAATCAAATCAATGATTTAACACCAATTCTTCACAGCTATCGTCCAATTTGTCCGTGTGCTCGCGTACGCGCATCCCATTGTGTTAGATTAAACATGGTTCCACTAATAGTGGCCAGGACGCTGACATAATATTACCTCGACTGTTCTCATCGTTATTTATTACCCCACCTTTGTCTGTGTATCTGGAATTAGGGTTAGGGAGCTTGATGTTCGTCAGGTCGTGGGTTTTGACCTCCAGTTGTATATCATGTCAGTGTTATTGAATAAATAAAATGATTACATATAAATGTCATATGTAATGATGTGTAATGATTACATAAGTCAAAATCATCGTTGATCTATCTTTGGTATTTGACCGAACTTTTCATGAATGAACGTAGCAGCAAATCGTTGGAAAGAAAAAAAGAAGGAAATACTGTTTCAACAAGTCATATAAAGAACACCAAGAAAAAGAAAACATTGACAGAATGACAGAAAATAATGGCAAAAACAACATGCAAGTTTTTATAATAATTGTCATGCCATGCGTAGCAGCGCCCTGTCGAAAGGATCCTCCAGCTCAGCGTATGTAATGCTGAATGCGACTAATTATTATCAATATAGGTATATTTTAGTTAAATAACTTATGATTAATTTACGGCAAAGAAGAAAACCTAAAACTTGATTAGACGCAATTTTTCGCTGTCAATTATTTCACCTGTAGGTACGAGTATAACAGTGCGAAATTTTCACGAAATATATTTCACAATTGTAGTTTTCAATCTAAACTAATAGGCAAGTGTTTCTAGTATTTTGAGTAGCATCTTACCATCTACTTCGAAACCCTTCACGGCGTATCGTCACTAAATAATAATGTAGCGCTTTAATTTTGTCTACGAAAATGTCTTCGCCCTCTACGCGAAGTCTACGACGTCTACGCTGCTGCTACGAAAGTCTACGTCACGCAAAGTATACGCACCGTCTGAGCTACATAAAGTCGGATTTTTTATTCGAGTCAGGGACATGTCAATAAAGTGTCATCTCCGTACAAATTTCACTCTGTTTGACAGCTCTACATGTCATGGGATATGGACTCGAATAAAAAATCCGACTTTAGTGTAAACGTGCCCTATATTGTATTTTAACAAACATCGCTTGATCAAAACGTCGCCTTACCTAACTGAACCTATAAAAATGTGAAAAGTAAAAAAGTCAAAAATCATTAGTCATCCCACCACGCGTTCGCTGTGGTCGGCGCCGCGAATCAAAATGCGCCAAAAACTCAACTCATGCTGCCGTACGCATTTTAATTGTGTTTTCTGACTACCCTCCCACCGCTACCTGGGGAAGTCACGACTACCTTTGTCCACGTTACCATCGTAAATTGACCTCCCACTTTGAACTTTCGACTCGTTAGTGGGGCGAAAATTTCGATGTCGGAGGTCAAGCTGTTTTGGGCACATTACGTTGTTAATTTCAGTGTGTTCATCTCTTTAAAATGGGCATATATCGTGTAGCCAGCCGTCTGTGTTCGGTAGATGTTTTTTTCAATAATTTGCGACTAGGTAGAGTTAATCGTCGACAAATCAGTTTATTTTTTTGATAGTAAATACCTACCTACCTATATATCTAAGTAACAGGAACAACTTACCTACTTATATTCTTATAAGTAGGTAGTACCTACATAAATAGGTAACACAAAAAATATAAATAGCTACAAATAGCTACAAAAAATTATATAAAACCTATTTATATTTTTTATACATATCTAATTGTTATAAATATTCGGTATCCAAGAAGTATGGAATTCTTTAGAAAGAAAAATAGGTAGGTACTGGAATGTAAGTAGGTAGTAGGTATTCAATGCAAAAGCTGAATACTGGTACCTTAGGCTAACTTAAATTTGGGTCTTTGTCAGAACACTAACGTCATTTCCGGTTATATTTGTACCATTTTTTAGTAACCTGTGAATGATATAAACGTAAACGCTCTTACTCAGTAGGTACAAAAGTATTGCGTATGTGTGTGTATGGGGGACAGTATCCACTTACCACCCCCAGGTGGACTGTATGCTCGTTTGCCGCCTTTTCTTCCATAAAAAATAAAGTTATTAAATAATCTTTTAAGAAGCGTCTACCGAATCTGTTTGGTTGAGAACCTGTTAGAGCAGCGACAACGGTGAACATTGTTTTAAGACGTTTTTGTTTTTTGTAGTGAGAAAGACAGACCTGTGATAGAGGGTTATAAAGAAAAATCTAGTGCATGTGTAAGTACTTGTAACATTCACCAATTCGCAACGGGCCCGAGTGGTAGCTTACGGCCTGAAACCCCTTCATGGTATGTTATAATAAGCTGAAATCGATCGACCTACCTAGACAAAATGCCAGAAGATAGGTACGTAAAATATTAGTAGACATAGGTACTTACCTAAAAGATTAATCTAAAATAATCCTTGCCAAATATGTAGCTGGAAGAGAAGTATCATTGCCCTTCACTCACGTATCACGTAGGTACCTATCCGCATACTTATCCTACTTACCTGCCTACGTACCTACTTTCATTTTACAATTCATATTGAAAGTGGTCAAATTAAAATTATCTTTTTCAACAATCAAACCTGTCGTTCAGATACAAGCCCGCGAGATTCCCACGGGCACTCGGAGAAATGGAAATGGCATATTTAAACACATCTATAAGCCGTTTACATATACGGATGTTTCGCACGCACGTTCCGTGCGCACATCGATAAAAAGGGGCGTGGCCGTCGCCGCCGGATCCACCAATCATGGCCTACCGATCCACGTGTGCGTGCGCTGTCCCTTTCATGTGTGCCGCGTGTTACCCAAGTGTGGGTGCGAGGTAATTTCTATACGTCCGTGCTGTAGGTATATGGGCGTACATAACTATACGCCGGCTACCGACACCACAAAGAATTCCCATATCTTTTATGTTCTTAGATCCTTATCTCGCGGTTTCTTATTTAACGTTTAAGATGGTGGTCTCGAATTAACGGCTGGCCCCATAAACACGCTATAACAAACTTTAATATGCCTGTAATACAAAATAATCTGTGATTTTTATAGCTACCCACTCCTACACAGTGCTAATAGGTTGTAGATGTAAAGATAGGATGGAAAAGTATTTTTTCGTAGAAATATTCATGAGGTAGGATGATTGAATTGTTAATTGCTTGATTGTTGATTATGTAACGTGATTTAGGTGTTTATGAAACATTAACGTGTCAGATAATACCTATTTGTTTTTTCGTTATATTTACACTTGCCGCAGCTCTAAAAGTTGATAAGTAGCTAGACATAAGTATAATGAAGTAAGTAACTTGATGAATAATTATTTCTACGATTTCATGCTCTTCTAATTTTATAAAGACGTCATTTGGGCAGCAAATATTTTATTTAAAAGTTTATTTAGGACTTACCTACCTAGTTAAAATTTATATTTGCGTATAAATTATACCTAAACAAATTTGTTAAAAAAAATGGTTAAGAAATTATCCTCTATAAACTATCTACAAATTGAATAAACGTTCCAATTTTAAATAGGAAAGAAGTCACATTTTAATTTCCCCACATCAAAGAGAGCGTTCCACATTCGAAATTCAACGAGTATAAAAGGTCGTTTTCCCGCCAAAATTCGATTAGAGCCGTCGAGCGGGACAAAGGAAGTCGTTTATTTGGGGGTGGCTTTAAAATTGATTTTACAATTGGGGCGTGTACCTACCTACTTGTTTGACAACCTTGTTTATGGGACATTTTCATTGCTTATGGCATGCTTTCACGAAAATTCTATAGGTAGATACCATTTCAACCATTTGCATGGGAAAATATGTACCTACTACCACCTACCTACTTCCATAACATAGTAGGTACCTATATAGGTAGTTGCTACTTATTATCTGTCACTCTGTACCATCTAGGTAGGTACCTGATAGGTATGCATATTTAAGGTAGGGGAGGGGTGTGTGAATAGTTACATTTTTTTAAAATCACCATATCCTTTTAATCATACATAACAATATCAAAATTTTTGGACACAAGATAGGCACACCTATCATTTATTAATTAAATTGAACCAAGGTAGGTATAAAAAAGAAATACAATTACACGTTATTACCTACTACAATTGCACTTAAGGAGCTCAAGTCAGAATGTAACAATTGTTATATCTATTATATTACCTACCTATATTGTTATATTTCTAACGGACAACATAAGATTACCTAGTCAAAGATTTTCTATGCTGGAATGACTTTACGAGCTGGATTGATTCTCAGTCCGAGTCGTGTTTGTTGGCACTTTATGCAGTGTGCATAGAAGTCAGATTTAACCAAACACTTGTCTAGCTTAGTCTAACGGACTAAATCTTAAGCAACCAAACACCTATCCTGTATTTATTCCTCTACTTAAGTTCTACGTCATGTTTACCAGATTTAGGTACCTACATACGTCATAAGAACGCGGCCTCGTCATGGGTCGTGTCAACGAAAGGGCCTACGCTACATGCATACGCTACGCTACCTATATCTATGTAGGTAATAGGT
Source organism: Sesia apiformis (assembly GCA_914767545.1). Lineage (NCBI taxonomy): Eukaryota > Metazoa > Arthropoda > Insecta > Lepidoptera > Sesiidae > Sesia > Sesia apiformis. The sequence goes on from OU611968.1 coordinate 9,236,808, forward strand.
ACGCTTAGTATGGATTGTAGATATTACTAGGCATTACAATATATTGCTGCTTGCAACTCAAGAGCGCGCGTCGATGTATTTCAATTATTTTGTATTGTATTTATAGCTTATTTTTTTCTATAATGCTTGACATTATTTCATAAAATTCCTCTGAATTTATTGTAATGACTATATCCAACCCATTTGTCATACCTTAAATCTCACCTAGATTCATGTAGCAAATAAATATCTCATTTCTCCCTGCAATTCTAACAGTAATGTGAAAAAAACAATCCAAAATTTCCAAATTTCACGAACTTTTGCGTAGGTAAGTAGATACGTAGGTAGGTACCTAAGTACTTAGTTGTAGAAAATTGAGCATTCGGCATTAAGAATTCCTAATTCTGATAATTAGGTACATAGCTGACATGACTGAAACTCAGGTTCGGATAAGAAACGATTCTAAGACCGTTCTTTGTCTGAGATCTAGTAGTTCGAAATTAACCTCTGTACAGACTGTATAAGGTCCTATACAACTCGACTCGGACTAATTCTTTAGGCGGTTCCACATTCACTCCGTGAAGCCCCGCGAATAGTCGTGATCGCAAGTGTGGATTATCTCGTGTATTTCATGCATGGAGGCGTTCAAAGGGCGAACAGTTCACGGTCTGAATTCTAGAGCCGCCTTTAGACTGACAAACCTCAATTTATCTAATTCTCAGTCGTTAAGCTACATTGGCCGTTGACCATCCAGCACCTAACAAACTAATATACCTATCTAATATTGAAAAAACGCAAATACAAAACGGTGTCTAAAAACATTTACAGAGCACAATACCGTACTGTTTGCAGAGTTGTAGAACACCGAGTGCGAAGGGTACTCGATGCCCGGACGTTTTAGCCCCGAGTGTTTGTACTGACGCCGATCACTTGCTCGAGGGCGAGTATAGATAGTATACCTACCTACCTAGAGGTAGTATAGATACCCACGAGTGGTTGATGAAGATGATATGGGTGAAAATAAAATGAATACAAGCGAAATACTAGTATGTTGCGAAAAAATACTTCGTAGGTACTTGTTGATTCTAAAACTTTTGAAATAGAAAAATTAGGTAGTTTTTGTACTTACCTACATATTTGTAAACCCTACGTAATTTTCTAAAATATCTAGATACAAAATATGTAAATACGTACCTAAGTACAAGCTGAATTATCTTACTACTTACCTAGGCTGCTTAGGTAGGTACTGCCCAAAATGATGCTTGTTTAAAAAAAATCTATGATTAGGTACTTAGTTCTAACATGGGGTTATTTACGAAGGTTGCGAACAGGATCCTGCAATGTCTTCAGCACACTTGTACCTATCCCATGGGGTTGCAACTGTCCATGGGTGGCGCGCCGGTGGCCACTTACTTACCATTTCGTGTGCCGCCCGACCGTCTGCTACCTATATTGATATCTACCTATGAAAAATCCAATTTGTTAATACTAATTCATTTTAATTTACGCCTGATTAATTCAATTGAATTCTAAAGCTTTGCGTTATCAAAAATATTTAGGTACCTACTTATATTGATTCAATATATTTTAGTAGTTATCTATCTATCTAACTACCTATCATATTTTTAGCCTATTGACGCAAAACATAATGGGAGATATTTATAATTTAACACAATACCTATTTATTTATTACCTGTCTTGTTGCAAAATATATGAATTGAATTGTCAAACACTATCGCCCATTCTAAAATTTGTTTTTCCATTATTATTATACACCTACCTCTTCTTCTTCTTCTTCTCAGCCCTTGGACGTCCACTGCTGGACACAGGCCTCCCCCATTGTCCGCCATTTAGACCTATCGGCAGCGACCTGCATCCAGCGGGTGCCCGCAACCTTTATGAGGTCGTCTGTCCATCTAGCAGATGGACGTCCTCGGCTTCGTCCGCCGGTACGCGGTCTCCATTCGAGAACCCGTCCGCCCCATCGGCCATCGGTTCTTCGAGCTATGTACCCTGCCCACTGCCACTTCAGCTTGCTAACCCGAGAGGCTATGTCGGTGACTTTAGTTCGTCTACGGATCTCCTCATTCCTGATTCGATCACGTAGAGAAACCCCGAGCATAGCCCTCTCCATAGCTCGCTGTGCGACAGTGAGCTTATTTATGAGGCCCATAGTCAGAGACCACGTCTCGGTGCCGTAGGTCATCACTGGCAACACACACTGGTCGAAGACCTTCGTCTTCAAGCACTGAGGTATTTTGGACGAGAAGACGCTGCGTAGCTTCCCGAACGCTGCCCAGCCGAGTTGGATTCGTCGATTGACCTCTTTCTCGAAGTTGGACCTACCTAGTTGGACCGTTTGGCCTAGGTAGACGTACTCGTCAACAACTTCGAGAATCGAGCTCCCGACTGAAACTGGGGTGGGCACGACATGGACATTCGACATGATTTTCGTCTTGTCCATGTTCATTTTAAGGCCCACCTGTTGGGAAACTCGATTGAGGTCTCCGAGCATTGTGCTAAGATCCTCCAGCGATTCTGCCATGACCACGATATCGTCGGCAAATTTATTACCTGTCGTATTTATTACCTGTCTTGTCTTGTCTTGCAAAATATATGAATTGAATTGTCAAACACTATCGCCCATTCTAAAATTTGTTTTTCCATTATTATTATGCACCTACCTATGGAAGTAATACAAAAAGTAATCGACATGTTGACTCATTCATTTATCGTATTCGCCATAATCGATCTACATGTCAGGTTGACCTTATTTCCTGGTCAATTTGTTGCATTTGTTGCAACTTTGTTACAACAAATTTGTTACGCATACATGCGATTGAAATTTTATTTATTTTTTCTAGTAGGTATAATCGAGTATTGAATGCGTGACCTTTTACATAACGACCGATCTGTTCTCGCGGGTGTCGTGGGATAACAAAGTCAGCTACCACAAGCCCTGTGCAACTACACAACCTCTAAACGAGAGGACTCGTCAGCCGGCGTGATCAGCGTGTCGTTTAAGTCATACAGTCCTGCGGAAAATATGATGTGTCCATGGCCACTTCTGTGAGCTATATCGATTACTTTAGTTCTTTGGTCAATCATCCAACCACTGCAGACGATTTTTTTTTATATTGTCTGTCCACCTGACCGCGTTGACTTTCCCGCGTGGTGATTAGGGCGCAAACCTTTTAACTTCCCTTATACTTAGCTACAGTAAGTAAGTTAAGTAAGTGATAGTTAAGTAAGTACAGTCGGCCAATGATAATGTTGAGCACTTCAAAGTTGAGTTTCAATTTGACATTTCTACAGATACTTTTAGTCAGTTACAGATAGGTACTTATATTTGCTCTTTGCAGAAAAAGAAAAAGAAAAATTTGCGTTCATGAAATACATAGTAAAAGACAGGAACTTTGAGAATACAATTGTTTGTGTAATGAGCTCGAATTCATTTTAGACACATTTTATTATTTCCATTTGTGTTAAAAATAATTTTCCATATATCGTAAATAATTTTGTAAAATTACATGAAAAAATTAAATCACAATTAATCATAAATGTAATTACCCACTTACTTAATTGTTGTAATAAAGATTCCCAAAATTAATTTTTCCATTTTTCTATATGTAAGGTAGGTGAGGGTAATAGCGCCCACCTAATATATTTTATCTAATACATATTTAATTCAATGTTAATTATAAGAACAAAAACAATTTATTTCAATAATCTCTATATAATAAGTATCAATAAAATAATACACATTTGTGTCTAAAAACTCGCAAAAAATTAAAAACCTCTTTTAAAAAAAATGTGTTTTTGGGCGTTATAACACACACGTGTGTATAATAGCGCCCTAACTAACCTTAAGCATTTAAGATACGGTTTTGTTCAACAATTTTACAACACAATGAAAAACACTTTTACGAATATCAATTTCTTACTTAAAACATCAAATACAAAATGCAAAACAAAATCTTAACAGTATGGGCACTCGAATTCAATGTCTTTCTGACTCAAGCCCATACAGTCCTCGTGATACCAGATTTTACATTTAGTGCATTGCCTCATATCTACCATCCTGTTCTGATTACAAGCTGGACAAGACCAGTTCTCCTCTTTAGAAGTAGAACTTCCCTGGTTTAGTGATGGTAAGAATATAGAAGTTGAGGCATCTTCTTTATTTTTTTGGAATAAGTCTTTGGTCAATTTTTGTGCTTTATAGTTTAAAGCCTTCCTTCTTTGCTGCCCAGTATTAGGGGATTGTTTCACTGGTGTGCGTATAAGTTTTTGAAACGAAGCCTTGAGTGCAACATTTTCTTTGGATTTCAGTTCAGCAAGGGGGCGATCATCATCGATATCCGAAAACTCCTCAGTGTTGACTGCAGTATTTTGTTGGGTTGATTGCAGATTTGAGTCAATATTTGGTGTATTCTGTTTTTCTGAATTGCTTATGTTGGAAGACCGTTCCGTAAGGACCGAGGGAGCAAAAGCAGTCTCTGGTATGGCATTGGGGTTGAAGGGGTAGATCCCCACAGCCTTGAAGCCATTAGTTATGTTTGCATTGGTCATGCACTTTGACCAAACTCTTGTCAGGATCTTGTTAAAGCTGATCTTATTGATCTTGCGATCTGGATGTTCGGCTTGGTATTGAAGTAGCTCCGTGTCCCAATGGTGTTCAAAGGATCTGTATACTGATTTGTCTAATGGTTGTAACTCGTGGGTGGTGTTAGAGGGCAGACAGTATAGAATAATATTATGTTCATCAGCAGCATCCAGGATTGTAATATCAAGATGGCATTTCGCACCATCATATACCAAAATTATTTTACCAGGTGGTTTGAAGGTAGCTAAGTGTTTAATAAAATCAATAAACAGCTCTGTAGTCATGTAACCCTTAGGAGCCATTCGGACTATGCTACCTGGGGGCAAATCGTCTTTAAATTCCGGTTTAAGCCTCTTTCCTTTGAAAATTATCATTGGTGGTATAGGATTACCAATCGCAGATACACAACCAACTATTGTAACATTTTCTGCATGTTCGTTGGAGATAAAGTGCACTCTCTTAGCACCTTTTTTTGCAACAACTGTGGGCTGATGGTGAAGACTCAATCTGCATCCTTTTTCATCCACATTGAAAATTTTTTCGGGTTTGTTTTTTATATCCAAATTTTCTAAGACTTCTCCAAGTTTCTTAAAGTGATCTTCTACGATAAACTTGTTTAATTTTTGTGCCCTGGCCTGGTTCATGAATTGAGCCTTCCTTCTAGCGATTTCAGGGTTCCTCTTCAAAAATGCTCTCACCCAATCTCTTCCAGCCTTTTGTTTGTCTTCATTGAAGCTATTTGGTATGTTGTGTTGTTTACAGAACTTGTATACGTTAAATCGTAACATTTTCATAGTTAGTGGTAACCCTACTTCAGCCACACGTATAATTCTGTTGACGAGGTCTTGCTCTTGTTCTGGACTTAACACAGATTTCCTACCCATTCTCTTTGTACACATTCCCGTCTTGATATGGTCGCGAAGTGTTCTTCGAGGTATATTAAACCTATCTGCAGCAGCTCTCTGAGTCAGAATGCCTCTAGACACCGCATTGAGGGCTGCGTCCATATCCTTTTCTTCCCAAAAACCTCGTTTTTTAACTGTAGGCTTCCCCATACTGAATCTAAAAAAAAATCAAAGATTTTTTTTATTATATGTTTAATAACGCCCACGGCCCATTTCTTCGGGCGCAATTAGTCGTACTGATAAGAAAAACAAAATTGTGAGGTTATAAAAAACTCACTAAATATTTCTCAAAAATGTTTTTAAATATGTATTACTTATAATCATTATAAAGTACAAATACAGAAATATTATTATAACAAAATAAATCAATATACAACAGAAATAATTACCTTTTCCGTAAGTAAAATATTATAAAATCAAGTGCGCAGTAACTCTCCAAACTTTGCTCGGCTACACTAAACGAATGAGTGACGCTGTTAAAAATTTGCTTTCTGTCTCTTTCTAACCTCGCTCGGGCGCGTTCAAGAAAGCATTCATATATTTCGTCGTGGCATCCCATACCGCCAAATTCAAAGGTGGGCGTTACTACACTACGGGCGTCATTACCCTTACCTACCTTAATATTAGGTCATCTTTAGCATTAGGTAGGTATGTCATAATGAAATTTGTTTTCCTTATATATCGATGGTTAAAAAGCAAAGTGATTTAAGCGACATGTATTTGACTCATTATCAAAAGAAAACTTCAATGTTACCGTATTACATTTGAAAGTTATATGTCAGTTGAGTGATTGCGTCTTTCAACCGTCGATATTCTTTTTTTTTAGCCGTACTGCTAATATGCTTTTGCATTATGCCACGCATTCACGTCTGACAATAATAATGACAATAATAATATGTAGGTATATATGTACATAGTATGGCTTCTCGTACATTACAATTTACGAGACAGCCGTCCCATTCACCCGCGTTCTGTGTGTGTAGACCTTAAGTCAATTCTATCAAAGCGTGTAATCCACTCGCGCGTATTGTCGGTCTCGTGTGTCGCTACGGCCCAGGATGCGCCAGGCGTACGATCGGCCTCCGATCTTCCGTCGCGTGTCTCCGGCTTTGTATGTCGTTACGCTTACGCCTCAACCTCGTATAACGAGTCTCTGCTACTAATAACTCTATGGTACCGACCGCCGTGATCACTTTTTTACCTACAGCCCACCACAAGTCGTCCTCCCTCAAAATGACTTGCAACTGCAAAGGAACCGCAAGTCAGGCCGGAAAAAGTTACCAAGATTAATATAAGTTAAGTTTCCCGCAAATGCAACCTCATTGCCTTATTCGGGAACTGTAATGAACATAATTTTCTATGTCGGAAGTTTTTTAGAATGTTCGAGTTAATTAAAATATCATTATAACCTTCGTATCTAGACTCATTAAGTCTCATACGTATATTAATTTATTTATTTGCCTAGTCAACGTCTAGATAGATATGCACCTACATTTTAAACATATAAAATTTATTTCATTACCAACAATTTGGATACAAGTTTACATATAATTGTTTGAGGGGGAGAGTGCAAACTGCAATCCAACAGCCGCTGGGCGCGTTCGACTGGCCACGTTACCCCTCTCTCACAGAAGACTACCTTGAAATGTACTGCATTTCCCACTTTATCTTATTTCCCTAATGTACGTACGTGTTTCGGTAGTGAGTGAGATGTGCCAGAGCCCATTCTCATCCTATCCCTCCCCATTTTCCCAATCTTTTCTCCAAATCCATTCCTATATCTCCAAAGTCATTTGGACTCTCCACTGTCATTTTGGACTAATGTTGGCATGTATCGCGGATGTCTATGGGCGCCAATATCCATTTACCATCATGTGAACTGTAGGCTCGTCTGCCGCCTTCGTCCATAAAAAAAAACATATAATTGAATTGCATAAAACGACAATTAAACGCATAGATAGGTAATACAATAAAATGTTTGTACAATAATCATTGCCCGTGTGGTAGGTATGTATGGGGCCGGCTTTACAAAAGCCTATCTCTTCCAAATAAGTGAGTACCTACTGATAAATATAAATACAAGCATAATTTTAGTCTTCAAGGTACTTATAAATTTATAAAAAATATCTTATGATTATTGTCACCAGCCATTTTATCATCCACTGCTCGACTTCTCAAACACATTCTCCTGTGTATAAGAATATAAGAAATGTATGTATGACCTTAAAACGGTACACGGGTCAAACAGTTTGGCGATACTATTCCTTTAGAGGTGGGGTTTAGGCTTTGTTATCTCTTAGCCGGTTTTTACCACATCCACGGGAAGAGATGGACTGGTGCTATTCGAAAGCCGGCCGTATTATCCCGATGTATTAGTATGGATAAAATAAATTACATTTTAACTCAGGCTTCAGCATGATTAATGTTTATATTGCCCTTTATTTTGGTACCTAACATTTGTGTAGACATGCTCTCATCTCCATTCATGACAGATGTTATGTGCGCGCCCTTACCGCCTCAGGCGAGGCAGGCGACGGCGTTTGACTTCGGATTGAAAAAATATTAAAAATAAAGACCATTATACAAGGTCGATAATGAAGATGCAAATGTATTATGTGTGGAATTTACATAAAGTAATACCTATATTTATCTTGTTATGTATCGATATTAACCTATAAAAGAGGGAAAACAGGCTTCTCTGTACTTCAGGTTTCTTAGTGCTCGTAGTTATACGGATTATCTGTGGATAGGTATATCATACGATTTCATCATATATCCGTTGAACGGTGTAAAAATCTGATCAATGAAAAATCATTTTAAGAAACATTCACTTTTATAAAAATAATAAGTTCGTATCACATAATAAACTTGTAGGTACACTTGTAGTTATTTTTTTTGTTAAATTTAATTAGTTTTAAATCGGTAAGTATGAACATATCTCTCGGCACTGCTGTAAAATTTGATTTAGTTCACTTACTGCGTTTTAATTTTGGTAGCTGAGATGTTTCTGAGAGTATCTCAACTCCTAAGTCATAGTGCTGCTTAATAAAATATGTATTCTGTGCTCAAGTGGTGTCCACGAGCTCTTCAGTTCCCCATTGCAAATATTTTATAACTGCGACCCAAGTGTTTGCAGAGGGTAAACGGTTTTTACACCCCTACCATTTGTCCATAGTGGCGAGTATCATTTTCAAACGAGTTACTTCGTCTTATAGATTCAAAAGTTATATACCGATTTTTATGATATACGGTATATAACAATATAAATATATTAATATAAATATATCATATCATATATAGTATTATATGAACAATATGTATATGGGTATGTTCTAATATATATATGAACTTATATACTAAGCATCAATTCATGTTTACATGGTATAATCCATAATCCGTACTAGACTCGAGTGCTGAAATATGGTCCGAAATCCCTCTTGATTCCAAGCTTATGCCTTGCAGTGATACATTACAGACTGATATTGAACTCAAGTTTATTTAATAGGTATATAAATAACAAAATAGGTATATGGGTTTCAAAATAAGGTTTTGAAACATCTAAAAGACTTTTCACAGTCAATTTTTTTACACTTCTAATCCAAATCCCCGATGAAATTTGATAACAATTTACTTACGTAGGTACTTTCCAGTGATTTAGGTCTATGAAATGTCATAAGTGTCAAATTGATTATCTTTTTCTCATAAGTATGCAAATACTTCAATACATGAAGTATGGCATGTCCACTACAGACTGAGTATATAGTAGGTACTAAGTACTACTCTATAATGAAAAACTAGAGAAATATAAGCACAATATGAATTGTGTCGAATGGGCGAATAACAAACCAGTATTTCCCGTTTATCAATATTACTTACTAAGTAAATATTCAGTTTTCATGTTAGGATTCCCAACATGTAGTGCACAATTTTTTTTTAATTAGGTACTGCGTAAAATTGGGACGTATTAATTGTCAAAGCATATATATATATTATAGTTGCAAAATATTAAATATTAAACTTATATAAGTATAGGTATAAAATGATAATAAATTTTTAAGTGTATCTTAGGAGAAAACAAAAAATAAATTGGTATATTTATTAACACAGAAAAATGTATCTAAACAAAATTAAGAAAAATGGAAAAAAATTATGTTTGAATTTAAATTATAGGAAGTAAATTGTCGATAACTTAAGGATAGCTTAGCACAAATAAACCGTAATGTAAATATGTGCGTGGTTCTCAGATTCTTACCATAGACAAACAGTGCGAGATTAGAAAAGTCGATATTTGCACTCAAATTCGCGAATGCTGGTAATAGGTAGGTACTCGTATCCACTTTCGCGAATGATTAAAATTCGACATTCGTTACATCACTATGGAATACATTATTATACCGTCGGACACTGTTATTGGGACCTTATTAAATAAAATTCCCATTAAGAATGGTAATAGCCTAGGGGTATCTCGACACACAGTGAGGTTGAAAGTTCTAATCCCGTTCCGTACTGCTAAATTGTTTCAATGCAAGTATGGATTTTTCAGTTATCGCTATTTCGGCGGTGAAGAAAAACATCACGAGGAAACACAATAATAAAAAAACTGGGCCACGTATAATCTGTCCTTCTAATAAGAAGAGAATATATTAGTAACATTTTTAATGGAAGTATAAGTACTTAGATAATATTTTATTCTGAAATTAAAAATGAACAATTAGAATAAACGACGGTTTATCCAAAACCACAAGCTTTTAGCTTGATTTGAAATTAATGAAAATTTTACCCATTTTTTTGCATTTTTCTCGATTGTCATCAAAATGCGTTTCTGCTTTTTTTCTAAGTAGTTTTTTTATGACCCGTAACCCCTTCATGATTTTAAGGGAAGGCAGTAGAACGTGATTGGTATTATAAATGCTATTGTTTCCGAAAGCTAGCGTATCGAGAACTATATAAATTTTTTCTCTTCATATATGACAATGGTGCAATTAGCACATTCTGCCATTATGCCACATCTAGCTTTTTCTTCGTATTAAATAATTTCAAAGTCTAAAACGTATCCTGTTAATGTACCGTCCCGTCGAAGTAAGTCAGAAGTCGCTCAGTAAAGTGATAGTAGGTTTACTGAGGACAGAGTCCCATGTTTTTATTTGACTATCACAAATGTTACACACAAAAACAGTTTGAAGTTTAATAAGCTGTTACTATTACATCACAAAACGCACTATACACAATTTTTATAAGAAATCAAACAAAAACCTTTCTTCTCGAGTTCCCGCCAAAAAGTCTTCGAGAACTCTCAGTAAGTGCTAACGTTTCTCTCCCTGCCAGACATAAGTAATTGTTTTTGCGGCTAATTCTTTCTGTTCCCATTTCTTTGGGGGAGACGCGTCCCGAAATTACATTTTGATTTAGTTAAACCCGCCGTGGGGACACGCGATTGCTATTTGATAAGTCAATTTTAGTTTTCACTAAAGGATTTTTAAGAACAAAGTAAAAGGAAATATGTGACTTTAATCTGAGAATTATCAAATTTTTAAGATATAGCTATAAAAAATTGTTTTTTTTAAAGATTTCGTTAATGTCACAATATCTGGGAATACTAGAACCGATAACAAGGTCCCTATTCTTAGATAATGTCACATGTCACCTGGAAGGCTATTAAAGGCAAATTATTTATTATAATTGCGCATCGCCTTTTAGGCATTTTAGTTAATATTTAATTAATAAAAACTTCTCACGAACTACCGTAACTGTAACCAGCCCTTTTATCGCTCTCTTAACTGGACACACCAGGAGTGATTGCAGGAGTGAAACACACTGTCTCTTGCATGAGGATGTATTATATGTGTGGACTTAAAACGGCACGCCTGGCCCCGCAGATTACTTACTCTTTTAGATATGGTGCAGTTCGTCAGGGCTTGTGGTAGCGGCTTTGTTAACCGTTAATCGACTTTTACGACACCCACAGCAAGAGATGGGGGTGGTACGATTCTTCAGCAGGCTGCAACACTTTAGCACAGTGACGACACGGTGTCGAATACTACACACATTGTTTTGTTAACTGAGCAGTAGACGCTAAGCGGCAACGTAGCCCCCTGCTACCTTCAGCCGTATCTTGCTAAGGGATCTGTGTTACCGTTACTGGTAATTGTATTCATCTGAAATAAAGTATTTGGAGGATATTTTAAGTGTCTCAATTAAATATACGAATACGCAATCTAATTAAATTGACACGTAACTATGAACCGACCAAGAACCTCTAAACAGGCCGACACCACACGGCAATGGTTGTATACACGTATGCAAACTGTTCCTTAAGTTATAATTAGCTGATGTTATTTCTCTTTGCAGCGGATTCTCTCCTGGGCTCAGGATCGGATGACGAAGAGGAAGACGAGTCTCGGACGGCAAATAACAGCAGCAGTCCAGCACACGCGCCACATCCAGCGTTACACTCAGACATCTCGCACAACGGTGACACCAAACCACACGAAGACTCCGAAGATCAGGTTGGTATATTTAGGTACTCATTTCGAAGAAGAGCTGTTGTTAAGAGCACTTAAAAGGTGATCAGTTACGAAGTACTCTACCGATATATATGGCACAAGGTTAACAAGGTCTCACATGAAGGCGAAGTATAGAAGACCGCTCTATAATCTCTATAAATGAAAAAAGAAGACTGTCTCTTACCCATTTACAATTTGCCTTTACATTTACAAGGATACTGTAGAAAATAAATGTATTACGGTACAATTAGTCGGGTACTCTAGAAGTAGTCGTGTGTTGTCAGTCGGCTGTAGAATAACACCACGTGGGTCTTGCAAAAGGTGAATAAGGGATAACAAAGCGGCTGCCACAAGCCCTGAGGAACTACACCACTTCTGAAGGAATAGACTTGCCACTCACGTTGGCGTGTTGTGAATGAGGAGGCCCATGCCCAGCATTGGACGATACAGTAGAAAATAAGAGAAAAGATATTACATGTTCACAATTTAATATACGCTTTTTGAACATATGATTTTAGCGTGCTATATTTCTGGCAACACTGATCACTGGTGGGAAATTGATATACCGTTTGACAGCTGGCTTTTTTGTAATGGCGGCAAATTGAAAATTACAAGTTAAAAGTTTTATCTTTCATATTTTTTAACAATTTGAAATGGAAGTTAATAATGAGAAAATTAGATATGTTTTACAATTTTGTTTCGACAACGGTATGAATGCTACTAGTGCTCGAAAAGAGATTCGTGGTGTTTTATAGGGAAGATGCTTTATCTAAAACTACTGCAAAAAATGGTTTAGTCGATTCGTGTCTGGTGATTTTAATGTGAACGATATTCCTCGCTGTGGTCGTCCTATTAAGGTAAATGTTGATGTTATCATTTAAAAATTTGAAGCAGATCGACACAAGCAGGCATAAAATTAAGTAAGAGCTTAACATTCACCACTCAACAGTTTTGGATCACCTGCATAAATTGAATTTTGTAAAAGAGCTAAATGTTTGAGTGCCGCATGATTTAAATGACAAAAACTTGGTGAAATTCTATGTGTGAGATGTTGCTAAAACGATATGAAATCGATTTATTTCTGAAGAGATTGGTAACAGGCGATGAGAAGTAGATCACCTGCGATAAAATTTTCGAAAAATATCTTCGAAACGAAAACGAAAATAGATAGTCGAATTAAATGGACAATATTCCGTTCAATGAATATTTATGTACCTAATACAAAAAAGTCTTTATTGTTTTCACTATAAAAAGGCCGCTGACTCCTACTACCTACCTAATATTTATTAAAATTCATGGTTGGAAATAGTAGCCACTTACTTATCATCAATCAATCCAACCGCGTGATCAAGTCTAATAAGGAAAACTTCTTTTCCATTAAGACACATTAATCGCATATTGATTTGATTTTAACTATTGTTTACTAATTGTAAGATAAAATTCTTGTATAATTGAGTACTATATTCATCGTCAACAACGTTAGCTTGCTTCTACCCACTGCATGCACCGCTGAGTTTGTGTGCCGATTTTGTCGCTGTTCGCTGTCGGCCCTGCGCTGTTCTTAACCATATCCCTCTAGCAATTCTATATCGTTTTAAATAAATTATTGCAATAATTTCATTAGGGAGAGATCTCTTACTATAGGTATACCATAGCCTAGTTACCTACTAGTACGTAGTTACGTACGCCTAGTTTACGTCGACCATCCATCTACATCAGCATGAGACGTGACCATATTGTCGCATTCAGTTGTTCCTCTTCCCGACCCAGGGTTCATTGGACGGCGACCCGGAGACCCGGGACTCGCAGGCCGAGAACAAATCTCCGGACGACGGGAACGGCGGTTCGAAGCGAAGAGGACCCAGGACGACTATAAAAGCGAAACAGTTGGAAATACTGAAGTCGGCGTTCTCGCAGACGCCGAAACCGACGAGGCATATCAGAGAGCAGCTGGCGAAAGAGACAGGGCTGCCGATGAGGGTTATACAGGTCAGTGGTGTTTAGTTTATATTGCAAGTAAAATATTTTGTTGTATTTCCGTTCTTTTATCTCAACACAACAAGCTATACACTGCACGTTATGATGTGGAGGCTTCTGTGCTGTACCATAGTTATCGTATGTGGGTAAAGCTAACGTTTGTGTGTCACGGAATAAAGGAACTAATGGACTCCTATTATTAAATTGAAAATTATACAACTCTTTGCTACAGAGGGCACTTTTTATGAACATAGTAGGCACATAGTAGGTACACATTGAAGTTGTATACAGATCGTTAATTACGTATTCTATTTTTAGAAAAAAAAAAAGAAAAGTCAAGTTTGTTGACAGATTTTACAGTGATTTTTACGTAATACTTTCTGAAGCTCTTAATAATGATGTCTAAAATTTTCCGAAAATATAATCCGTTCCGCAAACTTTTTCAACAATCGATACACTTTTTCTAATCGATTAAAAATAACTTTTTGACAGTTTCTTTGTAAATACTCGTCGATAAATGTTGACAAAAAATCTCGTTCAAAAGGTTGATAAACTTCATTACGATAAAATAAGTTTTTATTGTAGCAGTAGGTACACACAACTAGGTCTCCTGGGGCAGAGTAGAGAGAGCTTTCAAAATGTCTTTAATATTCCCAAGACCAAACGTGTGACAAATTTCTCTAGGTCACAGTTGAATCGAAATTAAACGAATACAAATGTCATATCGAATAAATCGATTTACTTTATGAACGCTATTCAAACTATTATGCAGTTGCGGAATGCAATTACAACTTGTTTAGAAAAAGACTGTGTTTTTCCATCATTTTCTTTTAATATAATTTTTTCTTTTTGTTCTCATCTTCAGAACACTTTGTTTTATTTTTTTATAAAGAGTTAAGTAATAGAGACACTGTTACCAAAATTTAGGTACTAAATAACAACCTGTCAAGTTTTACGAGTGAGAGGTGATTTATTTGTACGACAATCGATAATAATAGCTATTGGTATAAATAATAAAATCAATAAAGCTCCCCACTGCACGCAATGTTCTGATTCCTTTATATCATAATTCATACCATACCACATCAGTATGTCCCTGCTTTGCTTAACCATAAGGATAGTTCCCGAGTGGGGTATATACCTCCTTATCCCACTACCACACGCGATAGATCTTCCGCTCCTTTTAAATAGCATTTTAGATCGTTGATGTTCCTGTTCATGCTCCATATAGTAACATACACGTGGATACAAACCCACACACGTGTATAATATTCCATCTACATGAGTACACTTATTAATCCCCCTCTACTCGTATAATAGTAAGTAATGACACAGAGTGATTAATGAAAAAAAGACTTATATCTGTGCAGTCCATCACTCTTACACGTGCCATTTTTCAGTTCAAGACCCCAAGAAAATTTGCACTCACCTCATCAAATACAACTCGACAAACTTATTTTTGCGTGTGATAATAAGCAGCACTTACCCTGGCATTTAGTTCGAGTAAAAAGAAAACGAGTTTCAATTTGATAAATATATTTACTATTTATTTATGGCTAAGGTATATTTAATATTTTTAATAATATTTTCGTTTATTTGTTTTTGTAAAGTACCTACTTAATGGGTTGTAAACTATTGTACCTATTGTAAACTAGATTTTCTAATTTATCTGACTTCAAAAACTACCGATCAATTAACAGAGGATATGAGCGTAAAATTACCCGTTCTTCAATTAGTGATTAGTCATTGACCCATGGGGTTACTTATTCTAGAGGGCTGCGAATGGCATTCGTGGCAGTGAGACTCCATCACATTATTATGACCGCGTATCATTCAATCCTTATAAAATTTTATCATGAAACGAACGCTTGATAACGTAAAATCAGATAAAACAAAATACATTGCATTATTATTATTTAATTAATGTTATTGTTGACTATAAGATTCAGTTGAATGAAACGAATGTGCCATTCGGTCGGTATAATAAATACTTTTTGCAACTTAACATTGATAGTGGCTCCTCCCTCACACGTAAAAATAACTTTGTAATCAAAAATCGATCATGGAAAGCGTGACTCGTGCAGAAGTCGGACACCGCGACAAGTGGTCCGAGTTCCGAGAATCGCTGCTACGATTTACTTTTACTCGCGAACAAAATGAAGTTGGGTAATAAATACGAGTAGTTCGCTAAGTTCAAGTGGCACAACAGCTTTTAGGGGCTGAACACACGAGACTGATACACAGACCGAGACAAAGATAGTTCACTGTTAGCTTCATGTTCAATGTTTATTTATTGCTTTCACGTATACAACTATTTATTTATATGATACCCTGTAAGGGCACAGCGATCTAATACAAATATATATTTCTACAAAGTAATACAATAAAATTGAGAAATAATACTAAAAATTAAATGTCAAATTATTTATTCAATTATAACATGTTAAGGCAAGAGTATATTAGTTTAATATACTCTTGCCTTAACATGTTATAACTTTCTTGACTTTCTTGACAGTTTGTCAAGAAAGTCACTATTATATTATTATATTAAACCACATTATAGGAATGATGAGTAGGTTTGGTGTCAATTTTCTTTTTTTTAAATTTGTATTTATGACTAGCTGACCCGACAGACGTTGTCCTGCCCAAATTTCAGTAATAATATAATTTCAATAAGTTCATACAAAAATCCCATAGAAAAAAGCATTTTAAGCTTTTCCCGAATTTTCCAATTGCCCGGGTAAATTTTCCAATTTTTCTTTCTCTAAAAACCTTATTCGGACTATTACAAACATATAAAAAAAATTGCCAAATCGGTCCAGCCGTTCTCAAGTGATGCGCTTACCAATGAACAGCATTTAATTTTTATTTATATAGATAATGCGGATATCCCTAAGCATTGCTTCTATGTGTTTAATTAAGTATCAGTTGTATTTATATCTATCCTTTACGTAGGTACAATGATGTTTACAAGAAGCTGACATGCTATCTTGATATCTTTAGTTTACCGTTCCGTCCATTAACCGCTATTGTGATTTATAGATACATGACGATTGACGACTGATTAACCCAGTTGGTAGTGAAAATACCATTACCGCCAATACATTGGTAATGGTACTTATGAGTACCTACCATTATCCATTACCAGTTGGACTTTCATTTTATTAATAGATAATATTTGTTGGGATCTGAGTGACGTTTTCATATATGTATCTGGACCCATGACACAGGAGATTCTAGTGTGGGCCCCATTGCTTCCAACGTTATTTATTTATTTACTACTAGCTTCTACCTGCGGCTTCGCTCGCGTGGATTAAGCAGCAAGATTTTTAACACCTGCAAAAGCATCGACATAATGAATTTGACGGATGAAAATTCGAGTTTTCGAGTAATTCTAGTAAAAGTAATTTTCCTTGTGTCTTATGAAGATGACACATATACCTACCAGATTTCCTTATGGATACTTAGCTACACACAAGGAAAAACCCTATCAAAATCCTTTGAGTGTTTTTTTACGTGATGCTCAAACAAACATATACAGATAAACATACAGATTTAAAAATTGTAAAAACTACGGTTTTGCGTTCTGTAGCTTCTAAAGAGATCCAATTTAAAAAGAAAAAATAAATTAATATACAGACTCAACCCTTTTACTGTTTTATTTTATGTAGGTACCTATAGAAGATACTTACCTACTTGGGCGACTTGTTCTTGTTAGAACAATGACTATTATCATGTTGTTATTATCTACGAGTATAAGTAGGTACCTACTGCATGTCTTTATGAAGTCCGATTGAAGAGATTATAATTCTATAACAACCTTCTAGTGAAGACTTGTGAAAACGCAAAACCTAAGGTAGAAACATACGTTTAAATCTACTACCGTAATTTCACCATAAAATTGATTTGAACAATTCTCCATTCATCACACGGCATAACCTTCGTACGGTAACCGTTATAAATGGCCGATACTCCATCATGGCGGATCCAAAACGTTCGCAAATTGAATATCGCGCGCGCATCCGTTTTGAAACGCGGGAAACGATGGTGCCAACGTGACAAATATCCCAATTAACGGACGCAGTACTAAGGAATGTTGTGACAGTGATAGAGATTTGAATTACGAATGCATCTTCTCAATTTATTGTTTTGTGCCTGGTCCTAGAGGATGGTAATTTGGGCTTGTATCGCGTTATAGATACTTAAGCACGGTTCTTGCTTACGCGGAAATACCTAAAATGCTTTTAAGTGGTTTGGATAACTTATTAGCAGATCTGTCATTCGTAATTCAGTAATCGAGTACAGTGCATCACAGATCACATCGATGTTTTTGTATCTGACTTATTCCTACAACATTCTTCAACATCGTTCCTATTGAGTTCTAAGTATGAATAGAATGAATTAAAATCATTACGAAGGTGCAGCTGATAAAATCTCAAAATTCTAACTCAATCTAACATATGCACGGGTATCATGCAATTTACCACACCGCCTCAGCAACAGATGTCTG
Organism: Sesia apiformis; assembly: GCA_914767545.1. NCBI lineage: Eukaryota > Metazoa > Arthropoda > Insecta > Lepidoptera > Sesiidae > Sesia > Sesia apiformis. The sequence continues at coordinate 9,255,288 of OU611968.1, forward strand.
TTAAAAGATCCGTCCGCCTGTCCGTCACGCTTTTTGCGCTCCTGCCTCTTTGTTTCAGTTTTTGTTGCACACGGTTGCCGAACGAAAAAACAAAACGTTTTTACCATCGTCTAGCGCAGTGTTTGTAAACGTAGTACCGGTTTCATCACAGTCGAGCCAGCGCAATGAGGTAATGAATTAATTAAAAAATTGTCAGTTATCGGCGGGAAAAAATGTGCGTAAAAATGAAAGTGTAAACACGTGTATCGACGGACCGATGAATACATTTTGCAAAGATATCGTATATTTCCACTCTTATTAGGTAACCTGTTTCGTGCGCAGTAGGAACGACTGGGAAATAAATTCTATTTTTTCCCAGTGGTAGCAATTGATACAAAATTATTCTCGTTCGTTACCACTGGACACCTACATCCTGTGTAAGTAGTTTCTAAAATAAAACACGCCGTACAAGCATGAAAAATTTATTTAAAAATCACCAATTGGAATATTTTGACACATTTTGATTTTTTTTTCTCTTTATTGTATTAAAAATGAATTGTTATAATAAGGCATTTCAATATTATTGTGGTACAAAGGCGAAATTATTCTTAGAAGATATGTTTTCCAGTCAACCTTACATAATTATGTCATTAAAAAGCAGTACCTATGTAGGTAATAAGAAACAGGTAGAACATTTATTTATACACAGCATATAAATATTAGCAGAAATATGAATATAATTATGTAAAGGTACATTGTGAATAAAAAGTGACGAAATAACGATTAAGGTAAAACTTTAGTTAAAGTCAAAGGTCAAATAGGACTGTAAGGCACATGTTACAATGACATTTAACTGAGTATTGCTAGAAGTTGACGAAGTATTTATTTGCCGTCCTATCACAATTTAATTTGTGTCATTTGACATAATATTTGTCCCCTTCAAAAACAATGTGAAGCACGTTAAGTGGGTTCATAAACAACTTTTTGTGCCCATTCGTCAGCCGCGTCAGATCGCGCGTGTCAAATGTTTTCCACCACATGTTCCTGAATAACTGTAAAATGACTTTTTGTTCAAACATTCCGGAATTAACTAGTTAACACCGGTTCGTGTGAACGATCCGTGTTTGATGAAGCCGCGTATCGGTTCCTTTGAACAGTGGAAATCGATTTTCCATAGGCATTTATCTTCATTGACAAATTTTTACAAGCATTAACTTTTTGTGAACTGTAGGATTAAGCGGGCAAATTTAATAAGACCTTAAAGCTAAATTTTAATATAAAATCGTTGTTTCTTTAGTACAACTTAGTTTAAAAAGTAAAGTAAGTCTTCAATATTAAAACTTAAGCCATTTTAATTACAAAGTAATAAGGCGCCGCCGCCGCCGGGCCCACGGTGTACGTTAACGGTATACGGTAACTACCTATAGTTCGATATGAGTTCTATTATACATATTTAACACCGCGTTGCACAGATGCGCGATATTTTTTTCTTTTGCAATATAGCTAGGTATAGCACAATTATTAGCACATTGTGCCAGTGTCAAGTTTTCTTGATTAAAGTCAAAACAATTCAAAACTCATTTTCTCAATGTCCAGTCTCGTCGAAGTAAGTAAGGAGTCGCTCAATAAAGTGCTCTTAATAGAGGGCAGACGAGTTGAACTCCTTAGAAGTAAGAACACGAAAAACGCTTTTATTTGATTAACACAAACATTACGCACAAAAACACTTTGAAGATTAATAAACTATCACTATTGAACCACAAAACCCACAATACACAATTTTTATAATTATGAAACAAACGCTCAACTTCACGAGCCTTCGTCAAAAAGTCGATACGCAACTAAATAGCATTTTTTAATTTATTGAGAAAACATTCTATATTCTACGACTTTTTGAGCATATAATGGCGAGTTACTCAGATAATTGATTCTTCTTAATTCTAGGTAGTATTGGTATTCTTCATTTTTGACTAATGGCGGCATGAATCCCAGATATCTATAGACGACAGAAACCACTTATTACTAGGTAGACTGACCGCTCATTTACGATCTTCTTCCACAATGAATTCCAATAAAGAAAAGCCAAGTGGCCCACATGATGGTAAGTGGCTAGCATTGCCCATGGACACCTGCAACATCAGTGAGTACGCGGGTTGTATGCCAGCCTTGCAGAACCCTATTCACAGCTTCTTGAAGAATCATAAACCTCTCGAGGTAGTTCATTTTACAGCCCACGGATTGAACCGTATTGAGGAAATGCGGATGCACCACACTTTTGTAATGCGAGGTGCAGTTATATCGAACAATTCTTCGGAGGATTCCCCTTTATAAAGGCAGTAGAAAACGCAGAGGGAAGCAATTTCATACTCGTAGATAAGATATTTTGCAGAACATTTTATCTAACAAATTTCTAAACAATAGTCCATAAGAACTCTCCAAATGGCTATATTTGATGAACTACTAGAGATATGAAGACACTAGAAAACAGTTGGCAATTTCGAGAAAATTTAACATCGTCCAAATCGGCATCTAAACAAAATGAATTGAAGACTGTTGAAGACAGCGAATGTCGTAAACATAACCATAAAATGACACACGAAATGTCACCACGGCATGCAGGAAGGGAACAATCAGAAATAACAACAGGAATACCGACACCTCATACCGACCGCGATGTCACCCGACCGCGAAACGAAAAAAAAGACGGCAGATATTTTAATAAGTTCATATATCGTAATTTCTACTGCGTGACGGCTTGTCGTCGCGAGACGCGCCCTTATTGGCTCATATTTTATTTTGACAGCGCGTGTAGTTAAGCGACAAACTGCGGTTGTAAATAAATTTTGGTTTATTATAGCGTTTCATAATTATCTTTACTGTACCTTACATATCAGCACTTGTATTAATTTTGTATTCCCTATTAGGTACCTGTTTTTATTTTTTTTATTTCATAATTTTTACAAGATATATAAATAGATAAATAGCTGAGTAATCCAATGTAATTGTAATGTAATTCAATTATATGGATAGAGAATTAAATTTTTATCAATGTCTTTTTCCCTTTAGAACAAATTTTCTAAGTGATGGGTAAAATTACAAAGAAATTGAACCCCAAGCGGAATCCTGTATCCGCGCCCGTACTAAACTGACACTAGGCAGTCTATCGTAGACAAATTTAGAAAATCTTTATTAGTTTATGAAAACATGCAGTACAATAACACACAAAAAATAATTATAAAAAAATAATTAGGTATACCAACAAAGTTTCCACTGAAATTATAAATTTACTTTATAAATAACTTACATCCACTAAACATAATAATATGGTACTTACCTAACTAAAGACATAATCTGACTGTTTTAGATTTGAATTTAGGTAGAGACAAATAATATAAGTCTAATTCACTAAACATATTACCTACATGTAACTGTTTTTTTCCTTTACACGCTGCCTTTACATGTATAGATTCGTGATCTTCCAATACTTTCGGATACACCTAATAGTGAAGCTAGTGAGAACTAAAAAGTTTTATCGATTTTAAGACGAAACAGATTTGGTTTCATAGAGCAACAGCACATAAAGGAAATACATAATCCTATAGATAGGCAATGTATGTTATTAGAAAACAGATAACTAAAGAAAAATAACAAATATTCTTTCTACAGATGCATATAATTCTGTAATAAAACGCTATTTAACAATGATCAATCAACACGTGGTGTCATTAATTTTACATTTCGCACCAAAATTCTTCGATGACAGATGACATTTGTAAAGACACGCACACAATTTAACTCCTCGTTTCAATCTTAAATTAGTGGTTGTATTAACGTAGAAGGGTTAATCGTTTGCGTATAAATTAAGTCGGGTCGATTATTTATTTATACCGTAGAATGTCATCGGTGCGTGGTTACACATTACAAATTACCTTATTATTCAAAAGAAAATTCACCGCTTGCGTTTCAAATTACCATTTATAACTTGAAATGTATCATCAATCACTATTAATTAGAGGCTAAGACAATTCATGATTATTACGTAACTTATAATCTATGAATATTAAAATTATATGTAAGTAATTTATTTCCAAGAATAATGTAATAACATGTTGTTCGTGTCTAAATATCTTGTTAATTTGGAGACAATTAATGTAATCTACTTAATAGAAATCTAACACTGACAGACTGTCAGACAACGCACAGCCTGAACCGATGGCTCTACAAGCATGAAATTTGCACAGGAGTTCCTTATATAACGTAGGTGAGCACTAAGGAAGGATTTTTGAAAATTCATCCCCTAAGGGTGTAAAAGTTCCTGAGATGTTACCGATTAGAAATCTCATCGGGCACACGGCCAATATTTTAATTAATAAATACCTTATTTCTGATATTAAAATTTGCATAAATGTTATCTTATGCTATTTAATGTAGGTACTTATGACAAAAAACTTTCTTCTGAACGCAGAGAAATGTACCTAAAAAAAGCCTTTTTTATTTTAAAAAGATTAGAATGTCTAAAAAATAGATTGTCGGCTATTCAAATAGATATTTATTAGATTTAGATTAATTAAAAAGTTCAGCACGTGGACAATTTTAAGGTCCTTTTAGTGAAATATTGTTTCTAAATAATATTTCTCTAGAAAAAAGTTTCATTATATTATCGCTATAGAGAGCCAAGAAAGTAATTCCCACACGGAAGCTCGTGTCACCACTTGATTGATAGCCCCACGATAAAAACTGTTTATCAGCGGAGTCGCGAACATGTTATTATGTCACCACAGGCTACTGAGGTGACACACGCTGATTAATGAGTCGATCGTATGTAGCAACCTTAATGCGCGGTTTTCTCTATGGATATTAGTTATCTGTGGTCAGTAAGAACGTAACATGAGTGGAGGAGAATCATTTTAAATATCTCAAGTTGGTGTGATACATTAAAAATTTAAATTATTAGGTGCATCGCTGTTTCAAAACATCAATTAACTGCACGAGATGTTACCGTTCGTGCGTAGTATACTTTCAATAATTCAGCTTGTTAAACTAGCAGGTGACCGGTGTATTATATTCTTCATTTACTTACGAGTATGTGTATTTGATGTTTTTACACAGCGATATAATTTTATAAATTACTCCTACAAGCCGGCTCGATCACGCGACGTTTTCCGCAGTGGTCCATAACTAATAACAAGACATTAAAAATACGGCTTAAGCTTAACTATTCGGGTTAATTAAGGGCAAGACCAACCAAATCCACGTAAACGTCAGCAGAGAGCTGAATGAGTGGTCCGTCTGCGGTCGCACGGCCATATCTCAAACTTTAATGCCGGTCGGCTGCTTTGAACTGCCCAAAATACTATAACTTGTAGGAGTTACGAGGCAAACGGACCGCAGGTTTACTATGCCGAACGCGGACGAGATAACCCGAAGTTTTACGACAGATTGTTCATGTTCACTCTTCAATTTCCAACTAATTTGTCTGTTGGTCTATAAATTTTGCATTTCGTATGATGCAGTCTACATTCAAGGCAAAAGTGCAATGTTTCTTACAATTTTGATTTTGTTTACTATATTTCTTACAATTACAATTTAATGTTATGGTTTAGTCACTTGTAGGGGCACAGTGTCGACACAGTGCTCGCAGAATGTGCACGGTGGTTTACGTTGTCAGCAACATAAGCTTTAGAACGTCTGTGCCGTCTTCGGCGCAACCAACTGAATTGTGTACTTACTTCTAATTAATTCGTGGGTTCAACCAATGGAGGACGATTACAGTTTATTTAATATACGTAGGAACCAAAGAAAACAATACAAATGCAAAAGAAAACAAAGGTCAAAACTCACATAGCTAGTTGACTAGAAAACTAGAACTATGTATTTAGACATATTCGTCAGTATGTAAGTAACCTGTCGTGTTAGACTAAGACCTAACTAAAGAGGGGTAAACAACTCTGTCTTGAAAGGTAAGAGGTAGGCAATTTGTTCCATTAGGTTGTATAATTTTAAATAAAACCTAATACAAAATTTGAGAATTTATTTAGAAAAATAGTCCGTAAAATAAAGCCTGGAAGCACCAGAAAACTCACGGTCAGTCGGCATGAGAGGAGGCGCTTAGCAGGGCGCACGCTCAGAGTGATGAAGAGCGGGCACTACCGCCAGCCAGAAACAGCGGTCGGACGGGGCGATGGAGGCCAGGCGCAACAGGCGGCGCCCAGCAAGAGCACCAGCGCCCAAAGAGCGACGGACCAGAGCTGCGGCGGCCGACGAGAGTAGTTGGCCCCACTCAACGTCGAAGATTTGCCTTCTATCGTGCTTCCCAAACCAAATCTGTCTGTCTCCGCCTTAGATGTTTCGCTTTTCTTTTTCTTGTCTGAATTTGTAAGTCTTTCAAATTTTATATTTTTATACACGTCGAACAGTTTCCAGCCAGTGCTATTTATTGATGAAGAAGAGTAATGGGTTTGGGTTTATACAAAATATAAAAATATTGCAATACAAGTGAAATACAGGATACAGATATAAAAAATACAGAGGTTATAAAGGTGAGGCAATTGGAACAAACAAATGTTACAAACTTTGTGAATTGTTAAGAATTTAGACATTTTTTATGTTTAGGAATCGTTAAACAAGATAGTTTAACGATTCCTAAATTCCTAAAAAAAATTGTTTACTTGGTAGATGCCAAGGAAACAATTTTTTTGTAAATCAAGGACCCAGTCATGTTATTACGCTTGAAATGCATCCAGTAAAGGCCCAAACGGCAGTTAGGTACTTATAACAGAGTCCTCACACATGAATCCGCATTTTATCTACATTATTACAATAAATTCGTAATTTAAATCGTTTTTCTTTGAAACAACGGCGCGGGACACGCATGCGCGGACAGTAAAATAGATATTTTACAGCACATTACGTGTCTGGTCTCGTAAAAATGCTGTACATACGGCACATAGCGGGACCTGCGTCAAACGATGACGTTTACTGTGTGTATTGTGCATAAACGCCGTGAAATGTCTTTCCACAATCTTGTGGCTGCGGTGTTATACTCGATGGAACTGGAAATCGCTGACGAATCAACTTTTTTTAAAATAAAACTGTTCATGCGGTTTTCAGCCTGTGTCTCTCTACTACTAAACATAGGCCTCTCCCAAGGACCGCTATCACATACGGTCTTCTGATCTTCCTATCCAGCCTCCCGACTTTCTTTAGGTTCTTTCTGGCCCCAAGGTACGTTTTCCGGTACATGGTCTCCATGCGAGGACTCGTGTTTCGGTTTAAATTAACCTTAAAACGTCAAGTTTATAAATGTTAGGTATATGATTTATGATGTAAGACAGAAGCACCTTGCTAAATGCTATACACCGCCAACAGGTGCCATCCAACAAAGGCTCTTGACGAAAGCAATAAATTATTAATTATGACAAAAAGCCGCGTCATACAATGTGCATTTGCGAAATATTGAAAAAAAAATCAAGAGCGGCGCCAAAAATGTTTTGTCTAGGAGACGTCCCGCGGGCACACCGTGCGGGGATGTATAAAGGGAAGAAAAATTGCCGACGCGCCGCGCACACTGGGACAAAGCGCTCCCCGCGCGGACAAAAAATGACATCATTTATTTTATTGCTTCGGGTGAGAATGTGGCACATTAATATTGCGTAGGGCTTAATGTTCGATCGCCCTAGGTTAGTCATTAGTCAATTTAGCCCTTGTCTTACGTGTCTTACCTGTCCATACATTACAAATTATGTTTCTGTCCATAAAGGTATTTAATTTTAATAATAAATAGTACATAAATGCCACGAGATGTGATTATAGAACAACTTAAATTAGCTTATGACGAGAAAAGTGGATAGGTTATGTTTCTCTTCAATACCTTGTCTTTCCACTGCTTGTACCCGATTTAGCTCGAACTTTAACGTTAGACCATCAAACGTTAAAAATTGGACTATAACGTCCACCAGACTTTATTGCTCGAGTCTTAAAGGTTCATTAGAGCTCATTCAATGCTCAAGCGTCAAGCGTTCAACGCTTATTTTTACAACATTAATTGTAATTTCGTGACATACTAAGTCTTTGTTTTCTGTTCCATTTGCGCTCCAAGCAATAATAACATCACATCAAAACACCGATGATTTATAATTGATAAATGATTCATTACTACTACTCCATAAGCACCAGATGTAAAAAACGAATCATAATCGAGTACATCTCAATTGGCAGTTGCCACACTGTACTCGTGTGCTGGAAGTAGGGTTGCCTCTCCTTAGTTAATTTGAGTTTTGGAAATTTTAAGTATCAGATATGGAAGACACTGCAATACTGTGTAGTCCTAAGGATAATATTTTTTTAAAGAGAAGACAATTTGGTATTGAACAATACCAATCCCTAATATAATTTTATCCATTTTCAATTATGGATAAATTAATTACAAATGTGTATTACTGACAATATTGAAAAAAGAAAGATCGTGTTAGATGCAGATCTCAAAGTAATTTACAAGAAACTAGCTTATAATATTGTATTATCAGACTCTGATATACAATATTATACTCTGATAATCAGAGTATAATATTGTATAATATATATCTAATAAACTGTTTGCTTTTAAACTATTTGTCAACACTGATAAATAATGCTTGCCTTCGTTTTGTTTGTAAACCCTTTGAAAGATGATCATTGATGAAACCTTTTGAAAGTCTTTAGCTGACTTCCAAAGTAAGCAGAAATTCTGCCCTATTTTTGCGCGATGATTGAAATCGATAAATAGTTAGCCTACTATTTCGATGCAAGTCAAGTCTGTTCCACTATCCTGTCGATTATGTGTTTTTATTATGCGAGCAGTTGTTATTTTTTGAGGGGGAGAGTGCACGCTGCAATCCAACAGCCGCTGGGCGCGATCGACTGGCCACGTTACCCCTCTCTCACAGAGGACTACCTTGAAATGTACTGCATTTCCCACTTTATCTTATTTCCCTAATGTACGTACGTGTTTCGGTAGTGAGTGAGATGTGCCAGAGCCCATTCCCATCCTATCCCTCCCCATTTCCCCAACCCTTTCTCCATATCCATTCCTATATCTCCAAAGGTAGGCAGCGCATCCGGGGGCGTGCCAACGTTTGTCATTCTGGATTAATGGACTGGTTAGCATGTACCGCGGGTGTCCATGCACGACAGTATCCACTTACCATCAGGTGGACTGTATGCTCGTCGGCTGCCTTCGTCCATAAAAAAAAGTAAATATCGTTACAGTGTATTGTGATTTTTTCATTTATATAATTAAATAAAGAAGTCGCTGTTTCTGATTTTGTAAACTGTTATTTTCAAATGATAGCAAGGGAATAACAAAAATGGTTTATATTTAAACGAGCAACTAACAAATACTAAATGAGCAGATCAACGATCAACAAAACAAACTATTTTCTTAATAATTGAAATAAATATGTTTAAAATACTAAGAATGTCATCACAAAGTCAACGGACTCCTATTGTTGTTGTCGTTGCTCTTTTTGCTGTACTTAAAATGATAAGATAACCTAAAGCTAATCCGCTTTTAAATTTGCTGCCATCGATTTGCTGCGCATTCAGAATTTTCTGCTGTTCACTTCATTATTTCTGAACAAAAATCACTGTCTTTACTGTCATTTCAATTAAATCTATACGAATAGTAACTTCGATTGCTACTAATTTTCGTCTTCTCTTATTGAAAATAAAAGATGGCAGCCCTTGTACCTCCGTGTAAACACGAAATGCGCGTACGCAGCGATCCATCATGGCGGTCCCCGAGTACAGTGATTTATTACAAATGGCTGCCCTGTACCTACCTCGTGTAGCGGGTGTTATCGCGTATTAATTGTCTTTAGCTAGTCACCATGCAGTGACCTGAATAGCTGGATGTTATTGCGTTTAATGTTGTTTCGAAGATTTTTTTCTATTGCATAGATCACTTTTGATTTTCGAAAAGAAATCCACTAAATCTCGAGTGCAAGCAGCCCTTTCAGTATCAACTGCCGGACTTGTATATGAGCGATATATAGTCTTAAACTGCCACACTGCTGACCAAGCGAGTAGTGTAATTCCTCGGGGCTTGTGTTAGCAGCTTTATGGTAGGGATCAATAACCGTCGGTTGCCGTTTATGACACTTTTACGCCTTTTACAGGGAGAAATGGCGTGGTGCTACTGTAAAGTCGGCAAACACCACACGGCCCGGCCGTCTTAAGAACAAGTAGAAAAATTACTTGTACAAAATACTCATTCAGCTCAAAATCGCATTTTTTTTGTAGTTTTAGTGCTGTAATTATTGCATCACTACAAACAGAGCGAACGGCCAGGTCATCCGTGCTAAATAATGTTGCGTTACGTTCTAAGCAGCAACACCACATATCGCTACCGTTTTCAAAATCATAATCAATCAATTTCCCTTCTTTCTACAATCGTAATTTGTATTATTCGGGCGTGATAAAGCAGCAAAACTATCTTGGCTTTTAGTTCAACGACCGTTTTAGGCGTTTTTGGCGCATTTCTCAGATTCGAAGACTCGAGATAGGCACGTAACAGTTGGCTTTTCACGCTTCACGCCGCTAGAGACGTGACAATATCGATGGACACGCTCCAGTGATTTATCGATGTTTAATTTGATTTGTTATTTGTTTTTTCGCGGAATCTATGCGAAAGGGTTGTAAAAAGACAATGGGAATTTGTTGAATTCTAACATTACCAATGTTTTACGACTTAGAGGAAATGGTTAGTAAGATTTAGACAGTTAAAATCTTTAATGCTAGGCTTCTTTATTTTAGTTCATTGACATTGCGTCCTTGTATTAACGTAGATATAGTATGTATGTATATCTATGGTTGTAGCTACATACAGCTAGCGCTAATCCCACTGACGGCGCCATGAAACCGAGATAATTGTCTAAATGGAACTCAACAGAAGCGCGTTTATTTATTTCTATACAATCTAACCACTTACAAAGAAGCATAAATGGAAATCTATGCTTAGGAGGCTTATTTTCGGTTCTAATTAAACTATACTAATTAAACTATTACTAGCTGTATTATTAGACCAGAATCGTGTTAAATTTATTTTCTATTTTATATAGATATGTATGTTACATCTAATGTTAGGTGTGAGGATAAGGCTAGGATTATCCAGATAAAGTTAGCTTTATCTAAGGGCTTTGGATATAAGCCATATAGCAAATGAATTATTTTAAACAAATTGTTTCTGGGTAGGAAGGATTTATGCATTGTTTTTAAAAATAACCACGAAGTCTGAAGTGATCGCTTCGGTACACTACGCGAACGCCTCAGACTTCTAGCCCTCGGTGCCGTCTGCTTCTGTTTTTATACCAACGGTGTATGCAGTAGGCAACAGTGTTTATCGGCTAGTGGGAACATCGCAGAGGTAGAAGGAGTAACCTACAGACGTAAAGCTAGCTTTTGTTCTGGTCACTGTGCCTGCCGTAGGTACCCTTATTAAATTGATTTGACTAATATCTGCAATTAAGCCTATAATTCAGCAGTGGAGCGACAGGCTGATGGTATGGTAATATCTTCAGGGTAAGTACTGAGAGTTGTGAATAATTTACCAACAGCCATCTGCCAGCTCAAAAACCATCCACTGTCAAAACAATCTAGAGGTTCAATTTCACTTATGTCACAAGAATCGTGAAATCTATCACCGACCGGTCACGGTTGGTGGCAGCCGCGAGGCCGCCCGCGATTCCGCGTCATGACGTTCGGGGCCATCTCGACCTCAGCCCGCACTTCCTAGAAGGTGGATACTTGTTCCGTGTACGTTCAAGTGGATGGGTTACGGGTTTTTTTTATAGGAAGAAGGTGGAAGATGAGCAGTCAGTCCAATTGGTAAGTGTATACTATCACCCAACATTGGCCATACCCGCCATCTCCTCTATCCAACTCCTGCACGCCTCCGGTTGCGACGCTTACATTGATTAGATTAGAAAAAAAAGATAGGGGAGTATAATGTACTCATTTTCCCGTTATGTATATACAATACATATAATAAAACGTAAAGGAGTTGAGTCTGTATATTGAGTAAATTAAAAAAAAAACTGTTTGAGTATACATATATCAGGTAAAAACAACGGAACGAATTTTGAACGGGTTTTCACTAATGTGCAGCTAATTGTGCAGAAGGGAAACTGGTGTATGTGTCAACTTCATATGATACAAGGAAGTTGAATTATAGAGGAAAATAAAAAAAAACACTTTCAATAAAATTACTCAAAAATTACTGGTCGGATTTTAACGGGGTTTCCACTGTCGTGTAGCTCAATACACAGTCTAATAAATATCTTATCTTTAACTGCATCCTATATCAAGAGTGGATTGAAAAAAAGTAAATAATATTAATATCTTACGATACTTACCACAATAAGTAAGTCAATGATTTTTTTTTGTATGACGGAATGACACCGAGAATGTCCCTATACACTTATATTATTGGAAGTCAGTTTAGTATTTAATTATTCAATTAAAATATTTTTAACTTAAAACTATTTCATGGTGCATTTTAGTAATTGAAATTCGAAAATGGCATAATATATTTAAATGAATATGCGAAAGTTCACTTTGAATGTTAGAAACAGCTAGAAAACCACAATAAATTGGGGTGAAACACTTTGTTAAACACCGACGTAACAGTACAAAAACGTTGGTGTCTTATCGTAGCATAGCGATATGTGAACCGGGGCTCGATGACAATGTCACGATACAATACTCTATCCAAATTTGAATGTATTTTCGTTGTTGTATGACTGAATGATGCTACGAAAACGCCCTTACATTATGTTCGGACTCAGTTTATTGTAGGATATACTCAGTTATTGGAACTAGTTGTAACATTTTTTAGAAAAAATCTCCAATATTCGTCGGTTTTTACTACCTAATGATAATAACTTCAGTTTCATATAGCGTAACTGTTAGTTTATCGAATGTATTCTTTGTTTTTCGAAAAGTTTGTTCATTTCAGCAAAGAAATAATTTTTTAACAACATGTCAACCGTTACAATTTGCCAAGTTTTAACAGTTTCACATAATATACCTACAGCATGTAGGTACCCAAGTCTAGCAACACGAATTAAAAGATAAGGGGCAAGTTGTAACATGTTACAACATACCCCGAGATTTTGTTATATCTTACCCCATCGTATTATTGTTAATTTACAGAAAAAACTATATGGAATGATGAAAAATAAAATTTGGATTCTTGAAACTTAATGAATAGATATCCTAAATATGTTAATAGGTACAATTTTAAAGAATGTTGATTAATTCAAAATCAAAATTTATGTAACATGATTTTCCACTAACCATCATTTTGAACACCCCATACCAGATACTCTCAAGAGCCGTTTAGAACTCATTAGCATCCGGAGAGACACATTCGAGAAACCTAAATACAATAATGTATATGGAACGAGATCTTGAAAATACATCTTACCTTCAACACTTAACCAATTGCCAACTGAACTCCACAACATAGGTTCTGAAGTTCAGTCCTGGAGTCTAGACACCAGCGAAGATAATAATAAATATAAGATTACAATAACCATCCCTTCCGTCATCAAAGTACAATATACCTACTCCTACTTCTTTGCTAACAAGCCGTTCCGAACGATGCTGTATACAAATCGATTTATATCACGTAACCGAAGATCGTGGATGGAAAGAACAACATGGACATTTTCAAGGATAGCATATATAATATTTGATCTAAATTTTACAACTTCTGTTTTTCATTTCCTTTTAATAACAAACTGCTTTCCAACAAAAAATTATGTATCTATCTAGTGTAAGTTCGATGGGTTTCAGCGGTATCCGGAACCCAGGATCCTCTTTACACATTCCCTACTAAACTGCTACGTATAGTTACCTAAAATATTTGTTAAAATGTACCTACATAAGTAAATAACTATTGTACTATGGGCCTGACATTGCACCTACATAAAAATGCATTTTCGTACATATTGTGATAAGTTATCTGAAGTCGTTAAAATTCAACCTGAATCGAATTCAGATAAAGACCGCCATTTTGAATGGCGTGACCAATGGTTTCGCTGTGCGTTATCAGTAAGTCGACTGATAACGACTTGATTTATGAATCTCGTTCGCTGATTGGTAAAACGGTCGGCTGCGTGCGCATAATGCCAACTTATAAGAAATTAAAAGTACGAGTAGAATCTCGTTAGCAGAAGAAATGGGTTATGCTCTATGGGAATTTTATGTTCAAAATGATGAATAAGTAATTTCTATTAGTTTTTTGCATAAAGATATGTACCTAAGTATGTATCTACCTAATAAACTACTTTCGGTGACAATTCTGGGATGCAGGAAAACCTTCGACGTTACAGAATTGCAGTAGGTAACTGTCTGGGGCGATTGTTTGATTTCGTTTAGTTCTGCATACGAACGCCACTTAGCGGTCGCATGCTACTGGATAGTTGATTTATCGAAAGCTTAGTTGTTTCGCCATCAATAATACTAAAATGCATGAGCGATTGTTTGTCGCACATCTATTTTATTAGTTATAATTACCTACTAATATTAAAGTATTTTAATATTTATAAGTAGTAATATTAATTAAAACAAAGGCGTTGTTTAACTATTTTTATAGATTTTTAAGAGGGAAAATGCGGGAATCCCTTCGTGACGGTACGCTCAAGTGACTAATGGACATTTATACTTAAACCTGTATAAAAAAGTAAAACGACGGCTTTCTAATAATTACTAGTACTTATAAATATTAAAATACTTATAAATATTAATAAGTTTTAAGGCCATACTTCCTTCGTGCACAAGACATAGGAGGCCCATGTCCAACAGTGGATACTGAAAGGGCTCGTTACGGTAAGATATATTTAAATGGGTCTTAACGCGAATGTTTACCTTATTTATTTCACTCGACGTTTAGGTTGGGTTGCACCAGCCATGGTCACGAGCTGACTGAAGAGGCGGGTGGTCCACGTCGAGAGTTGCAAGAAAATTTATCAACTACCCGCATGTGATCTTCATAGTCCGGAAAGTTGGTGCACGCAATACTCACAATATCAAAAGGAGCGTCAAACGAAAAATCACGGCGTTCAAATTTATTAATCACTGCATTGCATGTCGAGGACAATTTGTATCCATCTTCGCGATTGACATTTTTAAGTTTTTTTTATTTCAATTGCTTCACGCACAATCCTGGAGAAATAGTGGCGATCAGTGTAAAGTAGTTTTGAACTATGGAGTTCTTAAGTTAAGTTAAATAGATAAATATGTGTGAAAAACGCAAAAATCTCAAATGTACGGTAAGATAAGTATAAATAGAAACAAAAAAACACAACTATAAATGCATTACAAAAATAACTTAATTTACCTACATCAACGTCGTGAACATCTAATTAACCAAAATAAGACAAGACACAAATTGGAATCACTGAAACAAACTGACTCACGGTAAATTTAGCACAGTGAACATTGAGAACAGACTTTTTGAGTTCTTTTTAAATAAATCTACCGAGATGAATGAGTTGGCGGGAAAGATTGACAGAAATTAATCTTTTACGGCACAGATTTTTATGTTTCAGATCATCTTATATGTTATAGATGACAAAAATTATTATAAGTGTACCTACACAACATAGACGTTTTGGCGGGAACTTGAGTAGTGAAGCTGAGATTTTGTCTGATTATTGTAAAAGTTCAGTATTGTAGGTTTTGTTGTTTAATTAAGATAGTTTGTATTAAATTTCAAAGATTTTTTTCTAATATTTGTGATAATCAAATAAAAGCATAAGTCTCGATTTTTCGGGTGCTACCAAGGAGTTTAACTTGTGCCTTCAATAAACCGACTGTCACTGTACTAAGCGACTTCGATGAAACTAGGGGTCTACTCCGAAGTAACAATAAACGAAGTTTCGGCCGATATTTCGGGCGATTCCTACCACGAAAACGTTCATTATGATATCGGCCCGAACGAAGTTTATTTGTTCCATAACTATACTCCGATAGCACGAGACATTGATTTTAACGAGAGATAGGTGGGTACCTACTTGGGGATCAAACTTTAAATTTCACGATAACAATGGAGATATCGTTTAGATATTCGGAGATGGCTAATGTATAGAGCTCCAACCGAAGTAAAATCAGAATATACACTTTGTTCTTTGGAACTTCATTCACGCTCGAAATTTCGGAGGTATAAAATCAGAGTAGACCCCTAAACATTGACGGGTTGTTAATTGGGAAGAAAACTTGACACTGGCACAATGCTACGTAATGTATTAGAAGGTGTTAACTATATGTAACGTTATCTAAGAAAAGGGACCTTATTAAAAAT
The DNA here is from genome assembly GCA_914767545.1 of Sesia apiformis. Lineage (NCBI taxonomy): Eukaryota > Metazoa > Arthropoda > Insecta > Lepidoptera > Sesiidae > Sesia > Sesia apiformis. The sequence continues at coordinate 9,271,609 of OU611968.1, forward strand.
ATATTTTTGGCCTTATTAAAAATTTAAAACCTGTAAAAGCGTATCTATCAAGGAGAATAGATTAATTTTAATTAATTATTTTATATCGCGAACCCGTGGGCTGTGGAACAAACTGCCTCAAGAGGTCTCCCCATTAAACTACGACATGGGGTTCTTCAAGGAAGCTGTGAATAGGATTTTGCTAGATCGGCCCGCATACCCCCTGGTATTGCAGATGTGCATCGGCGGCGGTAACACTTACCATCACGTGGGACCGCTTGCTCCTCCGCCCTCTTCTATATAAAAAAAAATCTTATTTATTGAAATGTGAAACATCCATACATAGGTAGGTATGTATACGTATGTATACAAACATCTACGTACTCGTATGTACTGGCAAGCTCTCAAATTTACAATTCATAATTCTTCGTTTTTGACTTCGCCGTAGTCAGGCAGAAAGATTGAGTTTTGAAAAGAAAAACTTCACATTTATCCTGTATTTTGGCAATATTTTTTTAAAAATTTGCCACTTTTATTATTCATGTGAAAAGTATATAGGTATTCGTATATATAAAGTATATATTATGGGTATTCGTGGACAACGTTGCTATATAAACGACCTCGATCACGATTTCGTAATAATACAATTGGAAAACGGAAATTTTGCGCTTTTATTGAGCGTGAAAACACTAAAAGTGGGTTAATTCTTTAACTAATAAAATTTCAACTTTTTTTGGGACACGTCGCGTTCTGTACCCACTGTGTATTTTTCTTCTAAGAAATGTTATTTCTTAACAACAGAAATAGGCTTCGATTGCACCATTGCTTACTTATTTATAGCACTCGTATATGCATTAAGGGTTGCACCGACATCATGGTAACGCGCGGATGTCTATTCGAATTAAGAAAAAAATGACGTCATCCATCCAATGTAACAACACAGTACACAGCGTTAATTGGTCAATCGAAGAACGCTCCCTTTCGTAAAATTGGTCAATAGGTGAAATGACGTGACTGATAGTGAAAAAATATCCAATTTATTTGTATAGACAAACTTCTAAGAAGCAAGAAAGCTCCTATGACCTCCTGATACGTAGAGTTTCTTGAACGTTCCTTTCAAAATCTGTTGAAATCTTATAAAGTAACAAGCAGTCAGTCCTTAAGTCGTGTTTATAAAACAACTAACAAACATATTGTGCAATTTCGCACGGAAACAATTTACTTTTACCGACTTAAACGCCACGCCAATTGAAGGTAGATGGCGCATGAGGTGCGCGCAGTGTGGTCGCGTCTTCACCCAATCCTGTGTTGTTGGCACGTTCCTTTTTCAAATTTCCTCGTTCGTTTCGCTGACTTTTTGTCTTGTTTTCTTGACATTTCTTCGTTCGTTTTTCGAATTTCATCACCCGCATTTATTTTCGCGCGAACTTCCGACATTTTTATTACCTACGTTCTCAGCAAAATCTAGATTGCTTGAATAATTACCACTTTTTTGTTAGCCAGTGAGCCATAGCGACAGGGTTGCCAGTTGCCATTTTGATGTGTTTTTTTTTTGTTATCCACATCAACTTACCACAATTTTAGTTGTATCAATATTTTTGCAAGTTTTATTTACTTTTTTGCAATTTTTTTAGAAATACCAGTTAAGTAAAATTTATGATTACCTACTATTTATAGGATTATAATTCTAATCACAGTAGGTATTCGAAAAGGCGTCTAAAAATAATTTAAAAGTTTCGCTTCCGCCTCCCATATGGCGCATGACTTTATAAACTTTGTGGCGGATGAAAATTCTCAACAAAAAATACGGCCACAACTGTTCATTGTTAAGTATTATAGTAGGCATAATCACAATAGAAATATAAATAGTACACTAACGTGGGCGCTATTAAGAATTTGAGTGTTTGTACAGTAATTATCATTTATTTCTCTAGAATATGGTACATTGTAGATTTTAATTACTTACCATTCAAGTCGGTGTAAAATATAACTACTCTTTAGACATCTTACATTAAATAGCCAAATTGTCAGTGGCTAATATCATTCGTATTTTGCGATATATCACTAAATTTTTAGTGAAAATTACCCAAGCAGTCTAAGTTTAAACGGTTCGTGAATAACCAATAAACACATATAAACAATAAAAATAACAGATGCACTTTGGCACGCCCGTCTAACAGTGCCAAATGTAATACAGTGCGGTGACCTCACGCTTAATACCCGCGTTTACGCTCCCGCGTGTTCCCAGTCTTGTGAATCATGCGTCAGTGTGCATGAACCGGGTCTTATTTTTGTATAAGTTAGCTTACTGTTTTACCGTGATATTGTAGAGGTATTGTATTGTATAACTACTCCCTACAGCCGACCGCCCGCAGGGAACCTCTCCACGCTCCAACTCCAAATTGCTAGCTCACCTCAGCCACCTTAGTCGCCGAGGTGCGAGGGCAAACCGCGGTAACATTGAATTTCATTACTCACTAATTTTTTCACCCACTACTCAAAAGTTATGTAATTTTTAGCAGCAAGCAATCGGTGTGTACTTTTGATATTTCATTCAGAAGGTTAGTTTAAAAGTTCACACAAAAAATTAACTCCATGGGAATCATTAGTAGGTGTTATATCTATTTTGACTGGACTATTATGCTACAATATAAGGTTCTTCAACAAGGCTGTGAATGGGATTTTGTAAAAGTCAATGGCGCACCCGCATACCTCCTGGTGTTGCAGATGTCCACGGAAGGCGGTAGTCACTTATCCGTCCGCCTCATTTCACATAAAAAAAATAAGATCTCAGTACAGCCCCGTACTGAGATCTTCATGTTCATTACCAACAATTCTCACGAATGGAAGAAACTCAAAGCAATTTGTTTGCCAGGTAACACATTTCGAGGTATTTCAATGCGTCATGAGCTAAGCCTAGATTAGACAGGTTTAGCATAAAGGCGTTGAAGTAAATTGGATAACGTCTTATATCTAATCTACCTACGTTATATGTCTTTGAGAAGCTTTGATTGCGAGTATGTTAGTATTTCGATGTCGAAATAGGTAGATAGGTAATTGTCGACATTTATATCCCAATAGGTTAGAACCTAATCCAATCTTGTAGCTTGTACAATCCGTCTACAATTTTCACATGTTTTCTTTAATTAAAATCTTCGTTATTATGATCCGTTCAATATATCTATCTACTTTTGAGACGCAATTATTTAATATATAGTTAATGGAATAATGTTGACTGTATGTTACCATCTACAGCTATTCTAAACTTATACATATATATATATATATATATATATATATATATATATATATATATATATATATATATATATATATATATATATATATATAACTTATACATATATATTCTAAACTATATATGTATTATGGGGTTAAAACTTATGCGGGGAAAACTTTCCACTCAATCAGTTCACAAAAGTATAACAGCCGCTGGTAGGTTTATAAAAAGGCCGTTGTTTTTTTTTAAATTATGGCAATATGGTGATACGAATGTAAATTCTGCTCCATAATGAACACGAAATTCTTAAGCGGAATGCGCGGCAGTTAGCGTGTGAAGGTCGCATAAAAATCAAAGAATTATTATCGATTGCACTGTGCACTTCTTACTAATATGCTCCCTCTGAATTTAACCGCGTGTTTCTGACACTTGACTCGGCGTTTTCCGCCACTGCGAAACTCTTTTTATGAGACTACGGAACGCCTTACTCACGTCACAGGGAATCACGTGAGTCATTTCTTTGTAAGTGCAGACTGTACCGCGTAGATTTTCTGAGGAACAGAATTTCAGCGGGCTGATATTGTTCAGTCGACATAAGTAGATGTACTTATGTCGACTGAATGCACCAAAACTGGATTTTGGTTTTGGTGGATGCAAATTTGGTGCAATTTGGGGGATTCATGAGGGGGAGAGTGCACGCTGCAATCCAACAGCCGCTGGGCGCACTCGACTGGCCACGTTACCCCTCTCTCACAGAAGACTACCTTGAAATGTACTACATTTCCCACTTTATCTTATTTCCCTAATGTACGTACGTGTTTCGGTAGTGAGTGAGATGTGCCAGAGCCCATTCCCATCCTATCCCTCCCCATTTCCCCAACCCTTTCTCCAAACCCATTCCTATATCCAAAGGTAGGCAGCGCATCCGGAGGCGTGCCAACGTTGTCATTTTGGACTAATGTTGGCATGTATCACGGATGTCTATGGGCTACAGTACCCACTTACCATCTGGTGGACTGTATACTCGTCTGCCACCTTCGTCAATAAAAAAAAAAAAAATTTGGTGGACCAAATAGTTTTGGTGGATACACCAAAACTAGAATCTAGGTGACTGACTTACAAAAGTCAAAACTTATGTTAGAAAAGCACCCAATAAATAATAGATGTTTTAATGGACTGTTCCATAATCATTATTTGAAATGTCTGAGTTCGAGATCTATATTTTCTGTGCTACTTTTCATAGTTTCATTAAAGTTTTTCTGTTCTCTTGTGTGTTACTCTCTGACAACTCTGACAAGATGACTGAGTGAACTCACTTCATCTTGCTTACTGTCTCTGAGTTGCTAGGAGACATCATTATTGAAGACACCATCATCTCTGTTTCTCTACCGCGGGATATGAGCCCCTTTCCCATTATTATCTCCGGCTTTCTTATCAAAAGGCACAGTAGCGCCCCGCCAATAATCGCCCCACTATCGAACACTGCACCCTTTTCTCGAAGTAACTCAGCGTACTATTGATCCCTCGTATTATTACACTGGAGAAACCTTGTTCAAAACGATACCCCGATGAGAGGTATAGGAGCTATCCAACTATCACTGGCGACCTACTCGTAGCTGCTTATCAATGACTTCATTGTGAACTGAATGTCACTAGAAGTATATGGCTCTCGTATTGATTTGTTGGTTATTTGGAGAATTATTTTTCTACCTGCGATTTTGGTTTACGGTATATTCGGCTCATAATGTCGACTCATTAGCGCTGGGGGGCGCCTGTGCAGGTAGACACGTTATTTAAGGGAATAATGTCTCCTTTATTTGTTATCCCTTTTACCGACCGGCCGATTCCCGATCACGACACATGTTATACATAGAAATAAATATCTGTAGCTCTTGGTACACATACGTATTCAAACGTCCAAGCGACATGATCATTATATTACCAAAGAAAACCACACACCTATTAGGAACTTAATCTTTTACATCAATTTATTGCGTATACTTTTAATAGCTTTAGATTCGTGTTATTTAGATCAAAGCAAAATATGACAAAAACAGAACATGAAACTGGATTTTACAGAAATACGCCAATTTTGGAGTAGTTTTACTATTTTGGATACATCTATGTATAGAATGGCTCTAACGGTTGATTGAAGTACGCTCACCAGAGATAAAATTATTATGTTATAGTTACCAGCTTATAACTTCCAACTGTGGAACACAGGTCTTTAATCTCGAGATAGTTTCGGGATATATTCCACCACACGTGATGGTGGATAATATCATCATATGATGGATTGGATGCTGTAGTGCGGTTTAGTCACATATTAAACACTTAAAATTCTTCACCGCAAGGAGACTTGTTACACACTGTTTTTACAAACATAAAATATTCTTCGTAACGCTATTCTCGCATCCGATCCGAGGCAAATAGCTAGTGAATTAAAATCAATTAAACAAATAGTTGGTACCTAAATTTTATGTTCCCGTTAACATTACGCTTCGTAAAACTAAAAACGTTAATAGTTAGCATTTACAGCAGTACCAACCCACAAATGTTAGGTATGCACTTCGCCTATTCAACGTTGATTTATCGCCTAGACATTATTGGGCAATAATTTTTAAACTTTTATTAACTTTAACAGGACTGATTGTTATTTCATAAAGTTGCGAAGCGCGTAAACTCCGGTATCTAATTAGTAATTATCGTTAATGCAGGTTTAATATCTGCTGTAAAACAAGTCTTGTACTGGCGCCAGGTTTTATGCTAGCTGCTATTATTAACCACAGACTTAAGACTGGAGGTATATTCTTAGTATCATTTTAAAGAAAGGAAATACCTTCTTTTATTGACACGGAAGTACATAATTTTCTAAAATATCCTACTGTTACAGACGTTCATTTCAAATTTATAACTGAAAGCACTGGCGTCTCTAAAAAAAATGGACTCACCAACCCGCTTAGCCAGCGCACAGGGCCTTACAGCTCTTATGCATAAAACGGAGTGCATGCCCATGTCCAAGTCCAGCAGTGGTATTGAAGGGGCTAGTTTCGGTCGGTATGGTTACGATAGTCTAGAGTCAAACTCTGGCCCATAGGTGTATCATCGAGTTTCAACGAATTTTTTAATTATCTCGTTCGGCGGCGAAGGAAAACAACTTGTTCGAAAATTAAAACACAAACCTGGGACTCGTATAATTTATACTAATTCACATTCACGTTAGTGCTTACAAGATGAGACCTGCATTTAGTAATAGGACATATCTATAGGTAGGCTTGAATTATTGAAAACTGCATACAATCGATACAGACATTTGATTCGTCTACAGTGTTAACACAAAGATTTTAAGAGCGGCCGGTGAAAGACTGGCCGCGCACAGCGGTGGACGCATGAAATATAGTGTTTAACACTACACGGCATGTTCTCTTGGCGTCCCGGGGAGAGGGCCCGGCACGTTTGTACTTCACTAAAGGGATTCACGCTACGTTCGTGTTTACATCCATATTTCTGTAAAGGTGGCTAAATTATCTAACATTAGGGCGAAACTATAAGAACTTGTTTATTGAAGAAGTTGAGGTAACGGGTGTAGTAATGTATAAATTAGCTAGTGATTTAGGTGGCCAGTTCGACCGCACCACCTCACCGATATGAGTCAAGATTAGACAAATCTAGGTTGTCCCATTATTTACAACTAGGTTCCGAAAATGCAATAGTTGTGTTCTCTTTCAGTTTATATTTTATAGCCCACTGCAAATTTTGCACATATTATGTCTTACGAGTAGGTGTTTCTCCATTCATTGTTAAGTATGGAGGTTTTCTTCCTGTATTGGATTACCTTTATAAGTTTAGCTGTATTTTTCAAAAATATGTTGTACCTACACCAACCGAGCGCTAGCACGAATACAAGCGTTCTACTTTTCTAAATGAGATTTATTTAAGTTTATTTTAATTTTTAATGTTCCCATTCGTTGCTCTATCTTCCGGTAATGTACTATAAGAATATCTGCTCTATCTGAAGGCTTGTTTGACAATTACGATGCCTATCTCCTGTATCCGGTGGCCCGCCCGCTCGTCTGCCATCTATTCTACATTAAAAAAAAACTTACGGTTGACATTTTCCGCCGATTGAATGAGTTGATAATGACCTGTAAAACCTTGCATTTTTTCTTGACTGACCAATACTACATATGTGTAAAATATACCAGACGTAGTCATCAACAATACCGGATGCGATCATCATAAAACATAAAAATTCAAAAGCCCCATAACACACATTCATAGTTTTTTTTTGTCCGTCAATTTTTTCGTCAGTTTCGTCTACGAGAGCACCGATTAAGTAATAAAAGTAATGTGTTTGGACGAAAAGTAACGGAACACGTCAATTTTGTGCGTTTAACCGCGCTTAACCATAACCTGCAGTTATGATTTAATCGGTGATTGTCTCAAGGTTATTTTATGGGAGCTTCGACTACTAACATCGAGTAATAAATAGTTTATTACTATGTAGTTGAAATTTAAATAGGTGAGTGAAACCATATCTACGTATATTTACGACTGCAAGATAGGCCTGTATCACAGGACCGATTACCGATAAGGTAACCGGGTGACCGGGTGACCGGGTGGACTGACTTGAAGAAAGCCGCCGCTTGCTGGATGAGAAAATACTTATAGGCAGTCTATTTTTTTATTTTAAATTTAACTCAGGGCTTTGATCACGTTGAACAAGTTAGCCCCATAGTGCCCTTAACATGCAAGCTATTTAGGTAGCAATGAGCCATTACTGCTTAAACATCTCATACAGCATGACAGCGGCCCTCTATTGAGGTTCTGCTAAAATGATATAAAGTACTCTCACATTGGAAACGCATAAATTTAAAGTGTTTAGCAACATCAAACTAATCTTTACAGCACATAAAATAATACCAGATTGAGAAGCGTTTATGTCGAACTTATTAGAAACAGTAGGAAGCTTAGAGTATACATAAGCTAGCTATGTATTGCTTGCTTGCTTATGTATAATCTAGGGTACGAAGTAACTCAAATTAGCGGGTTTTAGGATAGGTAAACATAAAATAATAAAAATTGCACTATGCTATGTCTTATAGGTACCGTGCAATACTATTAACCCGTGTTTAAGACTGTTGGAAGGTATCTCTTAAAGTCCTCTATCACACATGACCGGCTTCAATCAGAATGGATCCAACCCACATGTAGTTTTAAGATAAAAATAAGAACATTTTGTAAAGTATTTAACAAATATAAAAACAAAAAATTGTGATAAGGTACAATATGTATGTTTATGATTTCCAAGGTTTTGATTGAAAAAATATGCACTATATTTCTGTTTTTTCTCACAAAATTCTTTATCTTCTAATATATAGAAATTAACGTTTGTTTGTTCGTCTTCTATCTATGCGTTCCTAAACCATTCATTCGATTTCGATGAAACTTTGGTGAGTTGATGTGCGCGCGCCCGCCAGTTTCTAAATTAGTACAACCATTTTACAATAGGTGGCACGCGATAAATTGAAGACCACGCAAATGAAGTCGCGGACAACAGCTAGTTTGGATAAAAGCATGATTGTGTGTTGGATTCATTCTGATTAAAGTCGATCACATAATCTCTTCTCATCCAAACATGGAATGAAGAAAGCAAAGACCTAAAGTTGCCGACATAACTAAAAGAGTCAGCAACCTGAGCGGAAAAGGGCGGAAAAGAAGACAAGAGACAGAAACAAATTCGAATTACCTAACACACGCATTTACCATTAAACTACTTGGGGCTGATGCACAGAACCAGTTGTTACTTACACATACGAATGAAAAGCCAAAACAATACCAGTAGAAGCGGTCGGTTTCGTTCATGAATCACCATTAATCAAAATCATAGCATATTGAATTAGATCAGCCAAGTTCAGGTTGTAAATGTGATTTCTGTGCAAATGTGCGCGTAGGCAGCGCGGCGGCTTCAAAGTGATCCGCGCAGCGGGCGGCTAGCGGTGCCCGAGACTACAATACACCTCTTGTTTTTAGTTTTTTGAGGTTATTTCTCGTTGTCATGCGAATTTGGCCTTATTAGACGTAGTGATTTTGAATTGACCAACGTGCAACGTTTGAAAAGTATATTGGCCAATCGGCATTCCTAAAGGCAATGTTGTAGTTTCTATTTGACTACTACAGCGGCTATAATTATCCTCCATGTTTGTTTTGTCGTTTATGCATCAAGGAACTGGCAGTGAACAAAAACCTAAATAAAAAAATAAGCTAGACATAATCTGTTTACAGTACCTAATACTTAAAAAATAAAATAACAGAAAAGGAAACTGAAAAGTGAATGCTAATTGACTGAAAACAGAAATGACGGTTCAAGGTCGTTTAAAGGATTAGTGAAGGCGAAAATGACCTTCAAAAACAAACAAACTCGTCTCGAAAAAATTCAGAGACTAATCCGTGAATAAACAAATTGCTTTTTAATTGTGCGTCAAATTAATTGCGTGATGTTAACTAGATCTTGAGCGCAGCTAATTTATTGGATCAAATTAATTGATATGAAAGGAGGATGCTCCATTTAGTCCTTGATGAGATGAGGCAACAGTTCACTATTAGCTTAAACACTAACCTTGGTATTTAAAGAATCATGTATGTGATTGCAAGTGATTATGAAAGAGGACAGTTATTTTGAAGGATTATTAAGGGGTTAATAACTATTCCATAATTAATATTATTTAACATATTTATGTGCTAAGGAGTCTCTGCTGAGGATTTAGAAAAATCTGTGAAAACAGTTGCTTTGTTCTATTTGTCACATCACCTTAGTTTTTTCATTGCCTATTGTAATTCTGTAATGTTACTCGTATATGAATACATATAAAAATAATAGCCTCTCACACACGATCCATAAACGGTTGTCATAGATTAGTCGTGCGCAGCACGCGATGTGTCGCACATCATGTGTGTCCAGTACGTAGAAATAGCACTGCATTAAACTTGTAGCCGTTAGCCGTTAGAGCTCGTGGTGGCGTCGAAAATGGTGCCTTTTCCAAATCAAATGGCATTTTTCTAAAAATACTGAGACTTTACTTTCTGCGACACTACAACCCGTTGTGGGTCTTGCTCACTCCACAATCATGTTTCATTTTGTCATTAGCGCTACAATCATTTAGCGTTGACCTGTGTAATTAAAATTAAACTAAATAAGGTGAAGTTCCTTCTCTTGATGTACTGCTAACAAAGATAGCATATTGACGAGAGAAGGTTACGGTAATAAAGATTTTTATACTACGAGTAGTTCATTAAATAGTTGTTAACACCAGTGTCAAGACTTCTGTAATTTTTTTTCAATTAAATACAAAATATTTTCAGATTTAATACAATAGATTAACTAACAAATTTGTTTAAAAAGGTATGCATAGTTCTGGATAATCACTCTCTCCTGTTACGGAGTTCTGGATACCAAATATTGTGCCTTACTGGGTCAAACAATAACCACTTTTATATGGATATTTAAAACCGATATTAGCCATTGTCAATAAACAAATAATGCCATTGGACGACCACATCCTCGGTGCGGTTTCAGCATAAAACTTTGTATCGCTATGGACCGACAATGTGATCCGTTTTTTATATTTATTGTCACTCTATTTACAAAGTTGCGTTTAGTTTTTATTATGTGGTCACCACTCTTCAATACCATTTTATTTTAAGAACAGTCCATAAATAAATAAGACCTGGTAAATAATTAATCCAGAAAATGTTTTAAAATATATACTTATTATGGCATCCATATTTTCAGAACAACGTACAGCGTTTAGAAAAACTACAGAAAAAAATCTTAAAAAGACTATCCTACATTGCTGGTATTACGTTAGAAAGACTATCCTACATTGCTGGTATACGTTACAAAGACTATCCTACATTGCTGGTATACGTTACAGAGACTATCCTACATTGCTGGTATTACGTTACAAAGACTATCCTATATTGCTGGTATTACGTTACAAAGACTATTCTACGTTGCTGGTATACGTTACAGAGACTATCCTACATTGCTGGTATACGTTACAGAGACTATCCTACATTGCTGGTATTACGTTACAAAGACTATCCTATATTGCTGGTATTACGTTACAAAGACTATCCTACGTTGCTGGTATACATTACAAAGACTATCCTAGATTGCTGGTATACGTTACAAAACCATTAGGTAAGATGATGGACTACAATATTTCATTCAATATGAATGCTTTACACATTTACGAAAAGACGAACTCTCCTTAGTATTTTTATACAAAATTATAAATAACCGAATTGATTGTGCATCCCCTTTTATCGCTCGTTGACATCAATGTACCCAGATTTTCAGCAAGACTACTCAAATTTAAACCATTTTATGTTAGATACCATAATAATAATTATGGTAAAAATAACCCAATGATAACTGTTCTACGTAAATATAACGAAAGTACAAGATAGGACTATAGGACTATTCAAAGAAATATTCAGTTCAGAATGTTAGAATGTTTAATTAAATACTTAAATGTAGTAAGGAAATATACATTTTCAATTGGTATATATGTATATATATATATATATATATATATATTTCCCGGACGTTGATCTCTTTGGTTGTAACTTTTTTCCCTTATACTTATAGGTACGTCTGTATGATAATGTTGGCATATCTGTAATTTAAACGCATATAAGAAACGATGCTTTGAATGTACTAACAATGTCCTGTATGTGGGTATTGAGTGGATAAGCCTTAAATAAATACATACATTATACGAATATTATCTTTAGCTTATTTATAACTTACCTGTAACCTCTTTTGATTGCAAAGGGGGAGCATACAGTCCACCTGGTACTCGTAGTACCTAATTGGGCAGGGTCGCCCATGGACACCCGACATGCCAACATCAATCTCACAACAGATTTTTAGATTGTTACGGAAAACATACACTCATTGACCAATGACCGGGCGCCCAGACTCAGTGAACGGTCGGTGACATATATATTTGCACTACAACATCTCCTTTTCTTCCGCAGGTCTGGTTCCAAAACAAGCGGTCAAAAGAGCGCCGGCTAAAGCAGCTGACTTCAATGGGGCGGGGCCCTTTCTTCGGGTCCTCCCGCAAGATGCGCGGGTTCCCCATGAACCTGTCTCCAGGGGGTCTCGAGGAGGGGCCCCCGGGGTTCCCTTACTTCGCGACTGCCGATGGCAAGTTCGAGTTTGGTTATGGCCCGCCGTTCCACCATGACGCGCCATTCTTCCATCCGCCACCTGCCATGACTTTTAACCAGCCAGGTTGGTAGAATTACGATACAATAAAATGTGTTTATATACTGTAATTTTATTTATGTACCTATGTATTTGATTCTTTTGTATACAATATTTCATACAATTTATGGTCGTTATTTTGCAAAAGTTCATCATGCAATGGAAAAGTCTAAAATAAATTGCGTTGGCAATAGATCACACATTCTTACTCAATTTCAAATATTTTTTTTTATTATTACATTGTATTGTCCCCCATATCCAGATATTTTCGGCTGAAAATCAGCGCTGTGTGTCTTCACAGGAACAACTAAAGCTAGACGCCCATTTGAAACCCAACACAAAGGCAAAAATATTGTTTTTATCTATACCATTCGTATGTTATATACTTTATCTATACCTATTACCTATACGTTTGTTTATTCGTGACTATGTTGTGTGTTAAATAAAAGCTTTTCTTCCCTTCATTCAACAAAATCAAGCACAAATTTAGAAATTTAAACGAAATTTGTAAACAAACTGCACTTGATTAAAAATAAAATTTTGAAATAAAAATAGTTTAGATCTGTATGTCGGTGAAGTTTGAAGGTGAGCCATGTCGATTTCGTAGTTCCAAAATTATGACTGTGAAAACTTTTCAAAGAATTCAAAATAAAAATATTTGTTGCTTCGTCTTGTGAAGTTTCGTTGATCAGACAATATTCGTTATTTCAAAATTTAAGTTGAAGTTGAATGAATCAAAAGTTCCTAATAATTTTAAGCATCTTTTATTATGATATTTAAAAAATATAAGCTTAATGAACTATTATATCAAATGTATCATCAATGAACTTGATTTGCTCCCAGCCTAAAACTGGAAGAGGTCCAATCAACTCGCTGCTAAAACTATCCTGTGACATCTGCACCCCATAGGCATTGCCAGCGAACGATTAGAAAGTGGCGATCACAATAGATCAGCTATGGTCGCAGTGATAAGAGATCTTAAGAGAACCTTATCCTTAATAATAATATAATATATATCTGAAGCCTGAAACCACGGATTCTGCTCATGATTCTGGGTTAATTGACATATAATGTTAAGTATCTACATTTTTATAGAGAATCCGGTTTTTTGTGCTTTGTATATATCAAATATGTATGAATGAATAATTCAGAAAAAATAAAAGAAAAATTGGATTTCTTGCAAAAAATGGGAAAAATTACGGAATCGCGGCCAATTACAGAATTATGAACGGAATCCTTTGCTTCAGACTACGGGAATTGTTCCATTACACCCCATACAAGGTTAAATAAGATATACCTGCACTCTCTTAACACCGAACTTGAAATTTTCCCGGATTTTTTTTAAATGAATTCTCTGGGTTTGTTATTCTGTACTAGTCACTGTACACTACTACGAACGATAATGCAGCACACTCCGTTCCTAATCATCTGCTAATGGGACCGCTATCATTAGATATCTACGAGTATATTACCTATGTAAATCGGTGCAAGTAAGTAAATAGTCTAAATAAAAGAAATGCACAGTTTTAAAAAGTCGTAGAATAAAAGCTATTTCACGAATTTAGGTTTCACGGTTTCACGAATTCTGTGCAAATATGTTTTATTTAAACCTGTATACACAATATTCACTCGACTGTACAACTATGTACCTACCCCCTTAGTAACTGGAGCAGGTCGTTTCGCAGGTATGGAGTCGCTACCCGGCGGGGAGTTCCCAGAGCAGTTTCCTCCCCCGGATCACCTGGTCCTCCCGCGGCCTTCCTCCCCCGAGTTCACCTTCGGGGACGCCCCTCCCCCACTGCACCCTGAGGGGCTCGTCTGGTAGCTGAAGCCGGAGCCGCGGGACTACCACGACTAATGCGGCTCGACGGGCACCAAAGTGGACTTTAACAGTGTTATTAACTAAAGCATAAACATCAGTGTTTTCAAATATCGAACGCAGTGTTATTGTGATTTTTTTAAATGTGCGTTTTTTTGTTTGTGTTTGTTTTCGATTACGGTTTTGTTTTTTGACGGTTTCTTTTACATTGTCAATGATATTATTTTATCAAAATTGCATCTTTCTAAATTTATTTTTGACATAATAGTGTCATTAACAATGTTAATATCTACATTCGTTTTTATATAGCATTTATTTTTCTTTCTCGATAGTTAATGCGCAGTATTCCCTCTATTCTCACTCTAAATCTGTCCCATTATTAACATAAAACTATATCAAAATTACAGCATATTTGACGTTTAAACCCATGAACGCAATCGCGATATAAAAAATACCCGTTAGTACAATTTAGAGTTTGTGTCGAGTAATATTGTTGAGCGTTTCTTTCAAAATAATGTTAGAATACGGTTAAAAAAACGAATTAACTTTCAGTAAAATGAAAACCGAAAACTTTCACAAATCAACTTTTAACACATTTCTTATTTGTATAGACAGCGCTATTGTGAATATAATTAGTACTTAAGTGTACAGAAAGGTGTTTTTATAATAATAGATTAATTTATTAAGTTAAAATAAATTATTTACAAATAATTATGTTTCTATTGAGAACATGTAAGCGATTTTGGTTCCTATTTTAAGATAGATCGACAGCAAACTTAAGCATTTTAATTTTGTGTATTTATTCATTTCTTATTAATCATTACGCTGTGTAATTAAGTACAATCGTTATACATATGACATAGTGAATGGATATAAGACTTAAATTAACATAAAAGAGAAGTTTATAGGTAATGTACATATAATTTGTATATAATATAATATTATAAAAGCTTAGAGAAAATATGTATGATATTTTAAAATTTATTAAGTACTTAAAAATGCTGTAAACATAGGTACTTTTTCTATACGACTATATTTTTCAATTTTTAAGGACAGTAATAAACTTCGCAAAAAATTATCTTCATTTCTATTGACGTACAATATGCCTATTATTTTAACAGTAGGTCATTTTGACCGCCATCAACATCACAGGGTTGAGTTGATAGATACCTACAATAAAGCATATACCTACTTTTTTAGTTTTGTTTTATTTGAAATAAATTAAAACAACTGTAAGGATGCTTATCGAATGAAGTCCGACTAAAAGGAAAATCTGTGGAAATTGTTGAAAACAATATAAATAAAACAGAAAACAAATAATAAATTATAAACACAATGACAATGTGTGACGACATCTGCGCAAAGAAAGGGATCTTTTTGCTATTGACATATTGTCTTTGGTTATAATTTTTTAACTAAAACTGCGTTGTTTCAAGATTCTGTTTATATAGAAACATGTTGTAACATCTGATTTAGATAAAGGCACTAAACATAATATATATATTTTTATAGATTGCACTACAATCTCAATATCTAGGAAACCAGAAAAGTCTTCTTTTCCAGTTAACCCATTTGATGCCCCCAAAACTTGTGTGTTTTTCTATATAAGTACGGAAAGCGGACCGAGGCATCGAACGGGTTAATGTCACATTTATTTATGGGTGATAAAACATCTCTATAAAATGTAGATATTGAAAAACCGAGTGATAACAAATTGAAAAAATTGTCATGGACAAATTATTACCTATGCCTGCATCAGTTAAACGTTTCGTTTATAAATATCACTTTTTTCATTATGGTTCGAGTCACGAATGTTAGTTAAATCTATAATATTTGCAACATTGTTAGAAAACCGTTAATAATAAAATACTATGTTAGGATAATTAAATTTCCTGCCGCCTATTTAAATGTTATCGTTATCGTGACCTATCCATTCTCTATTTATTATCAAGTTGATAGGTTTTACTTCATCTTTATAATGGGGATAGTCTATTAAGCCGTTTACTAAACGAAACACCTGATTCAAGCATAAACAAAGTATAGCTTGAATCAAATGTTCAAACATTTAAATAATTTCCAATCAATAAAATAAGACAGACAGCTGTATTTGCAAAACAGGATTATTTATAAAACACTTTGAACTTTGAAAATAAAGTGTTGCGTAAACTATGAAACGATGATAATGGTGAATGATGGTAACAGTTGTGACTATAAAATGTACAAAAAATCATATACCTAACACCTGTATATTTTCGTGACTCAAAACATAATAATGTACTTAAATCCATGTATAAAACAGAATTATAATAAGTATGTACTATAGTATAAGTGTTAATATTCGGTACATACTGTTGTCTATCTGTATTTAGTAAATAAAGAAATATAATGGAATTGTCTGTAAGAATAAAGTCTATTCAAAAATACGTTTCTTATTATTTACTTTTTTATATAAAATGTAGACAATAGACAACACTTTATTCCGACATCTCTACACTAACACACATACAATATAAATATCACAATAACCAGAAGAAAAAAAGAATCTAGGCAATAAGAAAAACAAAAGAAAATCACAAACATTAGAAAAAAATTAAAAAAATGACACGGTGCTATTTCATTGTGTGTTGCGATGCCGGAAATGGTCTCCAACTCAGCATATGCTGTGACTGAGTGTCAGTCACCGCGCTGAATTTCTGTAGAGGCATCGGTGACGCACGAACAAAAGTATATTATTTAAAAAATTAGTAACTAAATAGTCATATGTAGCATATTAAATTAAAGATAAATGTAACAGTCAAATTAATAGTAATAAAATAAGTAAATTAATGAAAGAGTAATAAAGCTAATCTCCATCATTGTAAGAGGCTACTCTAGACGGAATTATTTCTTTCATATTCGACCATTTTTTTATGATTCAAAATAATTATTTCTTTACTGTCCGTAGTGATAGTATCTACAAAGTTTATACTAAATACTATCACTACTTACTACTATTAGTAGTTTATATTTTCTTTATAACATGTATTGTATATTAAAATGATTATATATTATACAGGGTTCATAAAAATCCGATATTTATAATAAATATCAAGATATCCGATATTTAATATATATCATGTATATAAAAAAAACGTGAATTTCTTTCTTTAATTGGTTTTAATGTGTCAAAATTGTTAAATGAAACATTGAGTTTCATTAATAGACTTATTTATTTATAAAACAAAACAAAAAATAACAGTAAAATTCGAGTAACAAAAAAATAGAGACTGAGATTAATAATCAGTAGGTATACCTACTTAATGAACATTCGACTAAATTATAATTATAATCTTTAGTGTTGGACCATTGACAGTGGCCGTGATCATAATTTTTATTTATTTATCAGTCGTCTGATCTGCCAAAATTCTAGTTTTGACGATAAATATCAACTGATATATATGAGCGAACGCTGATATATATATATATATATATATATATATATATATTATAATGATGCATTTTATCAGAATAGGTATCAAGGTAGGTAATAGTATCAGACAAGCAGACAATTAATCCGGTGTAAGTGATTCTGTTGCACCTGGATATCCGTGATACATGTCACCGTCAGTCAAAAATGACGAACGTTGGCTGACACGCCCCCGAATGCGCCATATGCCATAAGAATGTATTAAGACAAATGGAAAGAAAGGATGAAGAACAGTGCGTAATTAACAGCACCTACTTAATTAAGGTAGGTATTTGCGAGCTCCGTACCAAAATAAATACTGAAAGTGTCAAGGAAGAAAGACATTTGTTTCTAACTTGCTCAATAAATACAAATAGGTACTTAATTAAGGAGCCGGAAGACTCAATAGCAATTAGCTTCATCTAAAACCAATACTCAAAGTGGTTGAAATAATTGGATGACGAGTTTTCCACATTCCGTTACATTTTCCAGTTTAATTTAATCCAGTTATTTTATCCCCCCACCCCCAGGTGGGGGGATAAAATAGAGTGTACCTAAATGAATAGAGTGACCTTTATCCCTTTATACCTTATACTCTAGGGCATTAGAGGGGTAATTCGGTCAGTCGGATATTTCCAACAGCTATAGATAGGGTTGAAGTATACACCATCACCCTCGAAAAGGTTGGTCAACAGCAACACTTGAAACTATTATAACCTTCGATCAACAATAAAACTTGTAATTATTGTGTCAAAATTCACAATAAGAAACTCCCTCTGAAAAAATAGAGAATGAAGCTTTGATATACTTTCCTGATTGAGAGATTGATATAATTACCATCTTTAGGTAATGTCATGGCTGAAATAGATGAAATTGAAATGGACATATTTTGCATTAAAAATAGGTCAAAAACTAAGAGACGATTCTCCGATTTAAGCTTTAGACACTTTAGAGCGAAGGAAAGGTTTTCACATGTTTCTAAAATGAGTTATTAAATGATTTATTTCTCTCATTGGAGAAAAGGGATTTTATTTTAGGTTTATTTTTTATTTTATTTTTTCTAGTTTCCCAGAATTTAGAAAAAAATAATAATAATAACATAGTCTTTTTCTTATATTATCTTAAATATCAGATGTTTGAGCATGTTAGGGAGCTCTGTAACGGATAAAATGAACCCAAAATATAAACCCGGCACATAAGCTATGCACTATGCCAATGAAAGCTATGCACCATGCTAATAAGCTTCATTAAATTCTGTCCACCGATTCTTGTGTGATGCGCGTTCAGACAGACAGTCGGACAAAAATTCTAAAAATGGTTGTTTTAAGCTCTGTATCGTCCGTAGACTATAATGATTTTCTTAGGTTTTCGCGATTACTATACATAGCAATTAAACAACTTTAACGGTTTAAATCGCGTATATTTGACATTATTTATATCCCGACGTTTCGAACACTTTGCAGTGGACGTGGTCACGGGGTGACTGAGTGAGTGAGTTTCCAACTTGTAACATACGGGGTGAGTCACCCCGTGACCACGTCCACTGCAAAGTGTTCGAAACGTCGGGATATAAATAATGTCAAATATACGCGATTTAAACCGTTAAAGTTGTTTAATTGCTATGTATAATGATTTTTTCAATAAATATTTCATGTGTGTACCCTTTATTAGGGCTTTGACGACAAAAAATCAAAAACTCACCCATCAAACTCATAGATAGGTACTCGTAAATTTCACAAATTTACGAATCCCATTTTTACGTTACGTAATTCGGAAGTCTATACCTACTATAGGCGATACTATAACCGTTAACCGCACGACTCCCCCCGCACCTTCCTCCCCAACCCTCCAACGTCATAAAGGAAAATTGGAATTTGGGCAAAGGGCACGAAAACACGTGTGCTTTCACACGGTCAAATTAACTGCGGTGATGTTGGTTTCCTTATAATTGGAAACGGTGTTTGCCAATGTACGTAAGTACCAATAGGAAATGTAAAGGGAATTTTGTTTGGGAGATTATACATTTTACAATTCACGTAATTATACAAAAGAATGTTAAGTTTGTTATTTCATGTAAATATTTTTAATTATAGTGCTTTCACGAAAGACCCCGTGAAAGACTCATAGAACTCGCAGAAAGGAAAGTAATTATATCTGAAATTACAATAAGAAGTTAGGAAAGTGGGACTTATCGCCAATAAAAAGGAAAAATCTGTAGGTACACCTTGGAAAATGTTGGCACTTCAACCGTGAAAAGCACGGGCTCCACTGAAAAGTAGCGTCATTGTCTTTTGTTGTGGACATCTTGACATCACACTGCAGCGCTGATGTCATATTACTGCAAAAATTTATACGTTGTTCTAAGACGACTAATATTAAAAAAAAATCTAATACAAAATACGTATATAATAATAAGAATGGAACATTAAATCGAGATTAAGTGAACTTGTACTTTAAAATTAAGCCTCTGAGGCAGTTATTAGTTACTTGACAGGCATTAAATTATATCTAACAAAAATACGTACTTATATGATATGAAATCAACATTAATTGAGATCAAATTATTAAGATCCGGAACTTTTTAAACTCGTACTTACAAATTAAGATCTAAGAAGCTAAATGGCAGTAATCACTAGTCCAATTTAATAACATTTGTTAATAGATTTAATGAAACTTAATTTAAGGAAAAAAGTTAAGTCTGTACACCGAGTTAATTAAAAAAAAAAATTGAGGGGAAATAGAAGAACCCAAAATAGAAGTGTTTAGAATTTTTGTCTCTATGTTTGTCTGCTTTGCTAATTAGTCCTGTCTTTTCTTTCAACCTGTCATGAAGAGTATTAGTTAGCATGCCATATTGCTCAGCTGCAGCATATAAAGTTAGATTCTCCTGTCGAACACTATCTAGCCCCGACTGCAAGTCATCTGGTGTGTAACAGGTTGCGCGTAGAGATTTGCGAAAATAACTGCGTGGCATGATGAATCTAAAAAAATAATAGAGATATATTTTAAACAGACAGAATAGAAAGTTCTGTATTCAACCGTATATGTGTTAAAACATAATACTGACTGGTTTGTTAGTTAATAAAAATATATTGGTTTTATTGTCAAAAATGATTGAGGTACGCATAAACACAATACTATTGTAGAAATACATTCATTGCAATATATATTCTTGTAGGTATCCATTCCGACATAATGAAAAATACACAAAATTTGAGAACATATCATTGTTACTATGAGTTTTACTAATGGGTCAAGACCGCTGGATTGTATTACGATCTTAACTCTTTTAAATGTAACGGGTTACGATTGAAAAAGAATACGAGGGTCACACTGTGAAAGTTTCCCGAATGAATAAGAAAAAATTACAATGAATGGCCAAAAATCAATTTATTGTTTCTCAAAATATTCTCCGTGAGCGTCTATACACTTTTTCATACGAATAAATCAATTTCCATAACATTATCATTTCCAATTTATTCCACTCCTCCGTGGTGACCTCGGAAACGTGTTTTTCATACTCTTCGAGAGTCTCTTCTGGCGATGAAAATCGTTCACCGCGTAATTGGTTCTTAATTTTTGGAAAAAAGAAAAAATCACAGGGTGCCAAGTCGGGACTATACAGGAGGGCTCGTGAGTTCTATGTTTTCGCCTTCAAAAAGTCGTTTGTCTGTTTGGCCGTGAGAGAGCTGACATTGTCATGGTGCAAGATTATGCGGCGTTTATGGTTGTTTTTACTGAGTTCGTCGTTAACTTCCGGCAAGCAAATAATCGTGTACCAATCAGTATTTACGGTACGACGATTCTCCAAAGCAGCAGTAACCAGGTGTCCAGTTTTTCTAAAACAAGAAGCGATCTTCTGCTTCGCGGCACTTTGCACACGCGCCACTCTGGTAGCGTTCGGCTCATCTTGAAAGACCCAAATGGTGGATCGCTGCTTTGTTTCGGGGCCGTACAGCTACGGCCATGTTTCGTCACCTTCGTTCCGCACCAAATTTGATGCCCCTTCGTTGAATCTGGTAATCATGGTATTGCACCATGTGATACGTTCCGTTTTTTGAGCGTCAGTCAAATTGTGTGGGATCCACCGCGAGCACAGCTTTCGCATAGCCCAATGTTTGTGTAATATGATTGTATCTGACTCATGCCTATGCCTAAGGATGCTCGAATCTCATGGTAGGTCACATGCCTGTCTGTTTTGATCATATGGCGCACAGCATCGATGTTTTTGTTGCTGACAGCGATGGACGGGCGCCTTCACGGAATTCGTCACTGAGGTTGATACGACCGCGCTTGAATTCTGCAAACCAGCTATAAATTGTCGTCTTATTTAGTACTTCATCGCCAAAAGCAGTTTGAAGGCGAACGAGACTCTTCTGAGCTGTCAAATTACACATAAAATCGTAGAAAATCATACAGAGTAAAAATTTTCACGAATTAAATCCATTGTAATGCAGACACGCAGTTTTTAAAATGACGCCACAAAGTAAAAACAAATGACTGTTAAATAAAGAAAACTTTATTGTATAGCCAAAGAGTTCCATTTTCAAATATTGTAATTACTTTTTAAATATTGTTTAATATAAAGTGTGTTTAATATAAATGTTTCGAATACCTAAACTTGTTGGATGTTGTAGGCTTCCATGGACGGCGGTAGCCGCTTATCATTATGTGGGCCGTGCGTCTGCTTCATTTCCTATAAAAATAAGCCAGTCAGTTACGCGCGCGATGTTATTGAACAAATCTAATAGTAGTTTCACAATTATTTTTTCAGTAGTAAGAAGGTGACAAGTATATACAAGAATGTATATATGAAGTACCTACGTGTATAGGGAGAGATAGAGTGCACAATCCCACAGCGGCTGGGCGTACTCGACTGGTCACGTTATCCCATTCCCCAAATGTATTTACGTATTTCGGTGGTGAGTGAGATATGCCAGAACACATTCCCATCCAGTCCTTTCTCTATCCATTTTCCTTTCTTTAAATCCGTTCCTAAATTTCCAAAGCTAAACAAGCCATACGGGAGCGTGACAACGTTTATCATTCTCACGGATGTCCATGGGTGACAGTATCCACTTACCACCAGTCGGACTGTTTGCTCGTTTGCCACCTACTTTTAATAAAAAAAGCCTTTCTCAAGACTCGTTAGGATAATCGTTCCAAACCTATCTATACAATATACATGCATAGAGCGGCCACTGTATACTGTAAAACGGCCTCTCCGTTTCTTCAAGGTAACGGGAGGCGTCCCATCGATCAGCGTGACCAATGCTGATTGATTGGACATCGCTTCACGTGTTCGCCTACACGACGGACATACCACACGCCAATCGTGTTTAACCTTAATGTATTAGTACTAAAGACGAGAATAGAACTAAATGACTGCTGACTGAGCTGGGAACCCTTTCTTGTATGGACGGATATAAGATTAATAATAACTCGGCTGTCCATCCGTCCATCTGTCACAGAGTCGCAACCTCATAGGTTCTTCAACTTGTAATTTATTTAATTAATTTGGAATATAATTTTGTACGTGTAATTTGGATAACGATTAGGAATAAAGGCCTTAAGAAAAACGAGGGCTGTGTTACTTTTATAATTTTTACCAGTGTTAAAATACGTTTTTTTAATTAACTTTTTAATAAAGAAGTAGGCGGACGTGCAAGCGGTCCAAAGTGATGGTAAGTGTTACCGCCGCCCATGGACACCTGCAACACCAGGGGGTACCGGGGTGCACCGCCGACCTTGCAAAATCCTATTCACAGCTTTCTTGAATAACCCTATATTGTAGCGTAATGGAAAGATCTCTTGAGGCAGTTCGTTCTACAGCCTACAGATTCGCGGTATAAAATAATTTTTGAACCGAACTCTACGCGACACCTCCGTATCGAGGAAATGCAGGTGGACCCCACTTCTGTGACGGAAGGTGCGTTTGTAGAAAATCGAGATGAGAATTATATGGAACAATTCTTCAGAGCATTTCCTCATTGTACAGGCGGTAGAACACACAGAGAGACGCAACGTCTCCGAACGCTGAGGGGTTCTAAACCGCCCGCGTAAGTGGGATCGTCGACAATTCGAACAGCACGTCGTTGAATGGGTCCAATTGATATTTCGGTGCGCCGGCCCAGAGATGTAAGCAATACCTTTTTTTTTTTTTTTATTAATATTGTTTCTATTTATTTTCTTACTCCTGCTTAATCACACTATTCAATATATACATATGCATAATACATTGTTTTATGATATTCTTATATATATATATATATGATTTTTTTTTTGTTTGTTATCGTTATATTATTGGCTTTTTATATTAATTGTGCTATTTGCTATTTTTACTAGTTCTTTTTTTTTTTTTTTATTGGCTTATTAGGTATACTGTTTTCTTATTGCTACTTCTTTTATTACATTTTATTTTCTTATTGCTATTTTATATGTTATTATCTTGTCACATGTTGTTACATCCTGTTTTCTTTTTGTTATTGTCTCGAGCCCACTAGGAAGCCCGCGCTGTCATCTGATGGAATTATATTTTTGTTAATTTATTTTATGCATTGTGCCCTCCTGTCCCGGCCAGGGCCTCGACCACGGCGGTGTCTCTGTTCCTAGTCGCCATTCTGATGTTATAATCGACTATCTTCTTTGTTCCCGCAGTTTCCGCCTTTCTTATGAATCTGCCTATCGCGTCGTCACTGTCGTCCGTGTAGTAAACACAACTGCCAGTGTGCCGCGATACTGCGACTACTGCGTGTGGTACGCTGTCGTGCAGTTGCAGTTTCGCCGTCGCTGTACGCACAATCACCACTCTCTCGTAAGTCAATCCCTGAGCCTCATGTATGGTGTGAGTGCGTGACTCAGGACCAGATCCAAATCCCTGGGTGATAAGGGATTCCTTTTCAGCCTGTGTATGGACTAGGAAAAGCGTGTTTGGATCGGCTCTAGAAATTTGCGCACCCGAGAACATTTTCAGTTCCAGGGAGTGCACCCGAGATTTCGACGAGTATATACCCTCATATATTTCATTTAGGGCATACGCTACATCCATTGGGTTTCTGTGCGTACACAATAGCTCTTGGCTGATGTTCACCAAGGAATTTAGGGGGTTGTATTGCAGGACAAAGAGATTATCCCTGTCGATAAATGGCAACTGGTTCACGTCGCCGATGAGCAAGAGTTCCCCCGCGCCGGTCACTCGTGCTGCCATCACTATCGCTCCAAAGTGGTTCATTAGGGCTTCATCCACCATGAGACGTCTACATCTCTTCTTCTCATGTTCCTTCAACCCGTTCACCAAAATTGAAGCTATCGTTTGGGTGTTGGTAACCTTGGGTGTTGCGTCGGACCCCATGCGGCTCGCGAGCCTCTCCTTTAGGTCTCTCGTCGCTTCGATTGTGGTGGTTATTACATAGTCCCGGTCCACATCGAAGTGTTTTATTACCCAAGTTGTTTTGCCGCAACCGGGAACGCCATTGACCCAAGTTATTTTTGGCACCACCCAGGACTCAAAGGACACGCTGTCCTCGGGACCCCTCGAGATCGCTTCTGCCATGCTCAGGATCCTGTCATCCAGCATTATCTTTGTACACCGGGCGGTTACCACTATGGGGTAAGCAATACCTACTACATATGGGGCCTTTCCGTCATTTTACTTTACTTATATTTTACTTTCCGTCATTTTCATCAGCTTTATTATTGTCCACTGCTGGACATAAGCCTCCTCATGCACATTGATCTGTGCATAAGGCATGTGTGGCCTCAAAACGGTAAGCGGTCCAATCAAGTTGGCGAGTCCACTCTTTTAAAGGTGATGTAGTTCCTCAAGGCTTGTGGTAGCGGTTTCGTAATCCCGTAGTCGCCTTTACGACACTCAGTAGAAGAGATGGGCTGGTACTATTCTAAAGCCGGCCGACGCAATATGGCCGATGGACACAGACAGGGACATAGATAGGTTTATTTTTATTATAATATGAGTGGTCTATACTATATCGAGTATTCCAAAAAATATACCCAAACAAAATAAGTATGAACTAACAAATTATACCTATAACTGTCCATTAATTAGTAACAATTGTTGTACAGGGGAGTTTACTATCGAACTTGCACGATGTGATATTTACCTAGAGCACGCAATACCGCCCCCCATACGGGGTCGCGACATTACGTGATAACTGATAACGTGTTTTGACAAGTCGTTACAGCTGTTTATTAAAGTTTATTTGTGTCGTTAGGTTGTTAATCAAAAGCGTGTTGTTTAACAAGTACAGTTTATAAAGTTTTTGGTATGAAGAAAGGATGTTAGTCCCTTGTTTAGTCATAATAAATTATGTTTAACAATTTAGAGATTAATTCCTTGAATGAATTTACTCTTTAAATGAATGTTTAGAATAAATAGAAAGGAAGTAGACTTTTGTTAACAGTTGTGTAGTTACTTTGATTTAGTAATTTTTAAGTTTTATGCATGAAGTTTGATTTTGAGTATACAATAGTTATGCAAAATGTTACGTTTATATTTAAGAGGCCTGTAGTCAAAATCGGTTTTCGCAGAGGAAGAGGTGCTGCAGGTTACTTTTTAAGCAGGAGCCGGTCAAAATAATAATCTTTAAATATTGTTTCAATGGATCAAATTTAGATATATTTTTATTTTTCAAATTAATCTAAAACTATATCCAGCAATTCACAGATAGGCTATCGTATTGGTGGTTTAAAAATTATAGAAGGGGAAATATTTCGAAAATGATTGCAGATTTTCGTCACGTCACGTGTGTTTGCGATTTGGACGAGCACTTGATTTTATGTTTTACATGTGTGGTCTTCAATAAAAACACCTTTTGCACGTGCAGGAACACTTTATTAATGAATTAGCACAATAAAAAGATTTTAGCACAATAAAAAGCCGACGGATTAGATGTTTACTCGTACGCGTGCGTGAGAGAGTGTTTGAAAGAGAGGCGCATATTAGCGGGATAATTTGCGTTTAGCAATTACATTCTATAATGTGTTTTGTACTTTTAGCTTTGTGTTATTTATTGATAAATAATTAATAATTAAATCTCAAACAACGTGTAAATGTCCTCTTGTTAGTGGCGTCCTTTTCTAACTATGACTTCAAAGCTAGCCATTTTCCAAGGTCTTCAGTTATTTAACTACATGATTATTTGAATAGCCTATAAACATGTGTTTGTAAAGAATAGATCACAATGTTCAGAAAATCATAGAGACCATACAAAATATGGTGACATTGAAAACTAAACTTTTTAATACGTAATAACATATGACTGAAATTACCTCATAAGTCATCATTTTTTGAGATAGATATATCAATAACTTATCAAATTTAATAAATAGAAATGATTTAAACTGAATTACTAACAGCTCTATACAGTTCTCGTACGCACGTGCTCAGCTTGACATTTGCGTGCGCGCACCCCATTGGCCGGCGTGTGATCTTTGCCGAGCCGCGCATCGCCACGAAGCAGGGAAAATGTGGACTACTTACATTATTGATTAGTACCTACTGGAAATGTCACTGCGTAATAAACTGTTGTTAGCTTAGAAAATCATGGATTCTTAGAACTATGCAATGGCGGTCTGATTAAGATGTATACTGACTACAAGGTTCGCGATTTGCTTGTTACAACACTCGTCGGTACGAGATGAGCATAGTTGGACTGTCCAAATTAAAAACACAGTAAGTGCACTAAAATAAATATTACATTACAATAGCATTACATTACAGTACTATCTAATTACCTATTCTAATCCCTGTTTCATGATAGGAATATCTTATGTATTTATTTATGATAATAATATGGTCAAAAACGTAAAAGTCTGATTTTTCACAAAGTGAACCTTACTTGGATTTTAATGTGCGCAGTAAAGCTGCCCCATTCTCGTTACGAACGCTCGCGAACATTAAATTATATTACAGGTGAACATTGCAATAAGTACACAATTTACAGCAATGAAGAATACCTACGTCCTACATTTCATTCATACACCACAAGGAATGTTTCAACAGTCTTCGCAAGAGAATTTAGACTGTGAAATGCAGTTGGTGAAGTCGTTGGGAAGTATTTGGATTCAAAAGTCAATCTCAAAAACCCATTCGTCATTGACACCTATCTGTCTAGATTTTTTTTTGGAAAGTAAGTTAACAGCAAGCGGCCCAATGGTAAGCGGGTAGCCGCTTATCATTGAGTCGTTTGCCGTCTACTTACTTTCCAAAAAAAATCTACCCTTGGACACCTGCAACACCAGGAGTGTCGGCCTCTGAAGAAGGAGTATTCACAGCTTTCTTGAAGAACCCCTTGTGGTAGCGTAATGGAAAGACCTCTGGAGACAGTTCGTTCCACAGCCTACTGGTTTGCGGAGTAGCTAAACGGTTAGATTACAGATGAACAATAATTAATAATCAATTTTATTAATACAGTTAGCCAATATCAATAACACACACGTGTGATACGTGTGTAGTTGTTATTTGTTTGAATTGCTATCATTAGGGGTGTATTATCTATCAAATTGGATACCTACATCCTTTACTCTCTTGATAGCTTTATTTTTTAAGAAAATAGGGTGGATTTTGCTGTACTTTGGTGGTATGTAGAAGATGGTGGTACTGGTACGTAATGTTATTATTGTGGGAGAGGGTGTCCAGTGCAGTTTATAAAGTTCAAAATTTGTTAGTGCTAGGGTCCATTTTGACTTGACTCAATTGTTAAATAATTATTTTTTGAGTAAGGGGTAGGTACCTACGAACGTGTAGACAATAATATTAACGAAAGAATCTAGTTTTGTTTGCTTTTGTAAATTGTGTCGTTAAACAAACTCAACGATTTTAGGAATATAATAGATAAATAGGTAAGTACAAAAGAATTTTCTTTAGAAAAGCTGTAATTTAAGAAAGTTAGAAGAAATTTACTCTGTGATTTACACCTAAAATTCAACAGGGATGCTATACATATACATAAATAGATGTATTGTATAATATATATTATTATAATTATTTTACACCAAACCATATAGAAGAGAAACACAAAATTACAAGTATCTATAGGCGGCCTTATTGCTAAAGCGATCTTTCCAGGCTAACTTTGGGAGGTAAGGAGTGTATACACGAACAGAGGTAAATGATGCTATAAAGAAATAATGTCTATATAAAATATATTATAAATTGTATAATATTGTAAGTATATATATAAGTATTGTATAAATTGTATTGTATATACATATATATCTAATAAACTATAATTAACTATAAATCTAATAAATCCTTCTCAGGATAGTTTATAAATTGAGACACCCAAAACTGTGAAGACAAACATTCCTGACATTTGCTATATTTTATCGCCTAGCTAGTTTCACCTGCAGACAAAAAAACAAAACCGCGTCCGCCCAAAAAATGCCTCAGAGTAAAATTAATTATTGTTTTTTCCCGTGCCCTCCGGGAATGCTATAGCTGAAATTATTTGGTGTTTAGCCGACTGTGGGCGGGGCGACATATGATTAATATATTTCTATGGAAAAACATTAATGAGCTCGGCCACCGATTCTTTTTTACAGGTGAGGTCAGAGAATTTATTTTTAACGTCAGAGGGTCCGTCAACTCGAAACTAAGGTAAGCTGCTGATATTGAAGTCAATTTTTGAAAATAGATACTTTATATCTATTATATACTTTATATACCTAAAAAAAAATAATTAGGTATCAAGTTGCTATATTAACTTCTGTGTGCAGGCTTTCCTTTACAAGAGAATATTTATTTACCATGCTTTTTCTTTTATCTGTCCTGAGCAGCTATTATACTATCGAAGTCCATACAATACGATTTGTGATCGTATCGTATGTACGTTACTTGTCTTACATACGCCATTTGATTAGTGTTGTAGAAACAAACGTCGACCGTCGAGCGTCGGGTGCTTCGTCAGCGCTAAACTCGAGTCGGGACTTTGTGGTCGGAATTCGCGAATTAAAGTTGAGTTTTTGTTTGTTTATTATAAAAATTGTGTACTGTGCGATTTGTGGTAGTGATAGTTTATTAAACTCCAAAGTG
This sequence comes from Sesia apiformis, assembly GCA_914767545.1. Classification (NCBI taxonomy): domain Eukaryota; kingdom Metazoa; phylum Arthropoda; class Insecta; order Lepidoptera; family Sesiidae; genus Sesia; species Sesia apiformis. Next base: position 9,301,419 of record OU611968.1, read on the forward strand.
TTTTTTGTGCGTAACGTTTGTGATAATCAAATAAAAGTGTAGGACTACAATTTTCCTGTGCTTCCAAGGAGTCCTCTTCTGTCCTCTGCAAAGCCTTTATCAATTTACTGAGCGACTCCTGACTTATTCTACGAGACTGGACATTGACAGGATACGTTTTAGACTTTTAAATTTTATATTACGAAGAAAACTTGACACTGGCAGAATGTGCTAATTGCTCCATTGTCACATGAATAGAAACAAAAAACTTGCAAGATTCGCAAGCATTAAAAACTTGGATTTTTGAATTTTTTGATGGAAATTCGTTAAGTGAAATTGAGTTTTTCTTTGATTACTGTAAAAATTGTATATTAATCTTTTAGTGGTTTAATAGTGATAGTTTAATAAACTTCAAACTGCGATTTTCGTGTGCTTCCAAGGAGTCCTCTTCTATCCTCAGTAAACCTACTATCAATTTCCTGAGCGAGACCTTATTCTAGGAGACTGGACATTGACAGGATACGTTTTAAACTTTATATTGTATATTACGAAGAAAACTTGACACTGGCAGAATGTGCTAATTGCATCATTACCATATTTGAGCAGAAAACAAACATACGTCTCGCACGATTCGCAAGCATTTCAAACTGACGTTCAGAGCAGAAGTGAAAAGATTCATTACGCTTCACGCTCAGTGCTCAGCACTCACTTTTTCACTACAAATTTTGATTTATTTTATTAAAGAACAAATAGTGTACTAGTGGCCCTACTGTGTGACTGTAAACTATGTTGTGTTTTATAGGAATTACGCAGTTGTCAGAGTTTAATTTGGGATACACTTGGTTTAATTCCCATATTTACAAACAACGCTGTTTGATTTTAATATGATTCTACATAAAATGTTGAAAGCTTAGGAAATAACGTGACCGGTATATTTATACTTATATATCGGACTGATGATATTGTGTGACTGTACCACCAATTTAGATTTGTACTAAAATTTGTATAATTTGCGTTATATTAAGAGATGTTAATTATTTCACTTGCAGTAGCTAATATGTACACAATTCTTTACCCGATGATCGTGTAAGATTTTTTATGAAAAGTCGATCAATCGATATCTAAGTCACATTGCGTTTGGATAAATAGGAAACATATTTTAATATTCTTACTCTTTTCATTTCTATGGAATATACCTACCTAAAATTATATGTGTAGGCAGCTGTCGACAATCACCAATTATTTAGGAATTATTTATCGAAAATTCATCAAACTACCTCATTGTATGGTCACATTATCTCATTCATTAATTTCTGTCGAACATAGAGATATTATATAACTATATAACTGTCGACAATCGCCAGTCATAGAGAAACGGTCACCAATCTACCTTCGTTTATTCATATAACCCAAATGATTTATTAATTTCGGATTATTTTATTAATGTTAATAGTTTAACAACGATAATGATGTTTGTGAAATTTCACCGTTGAATGTGACCGATGAGCGTGGCACATTTATATCTACAGTGTGTTTTATGTAATAATAGGAATTATAATAATAAATTACAATTTAAAGCCTCGTGTTCTCACAATTCCAAAACAATAAATTTTATAGTGAAACGGTTATTTTTCAAAGGCAGTATCTTTTTGCATGGCCTCACTCGGATCTCGGTCGGGACACGCCCACGGACCCTGGGAATTTGCATTTCATCTGTCATTGTCCAACAAAAACTTGTTTAATATTTAATAGTATTATAAAGATATTATTTCTGCCTCTTTCAGGCTTCGTCTTCGATTGCTAATGGCAAAGGAAAATAATAAAAATATATCAAATTAAGTTGTCGATTGTGACCTCTAAATAACTATTTTCAAACAATTTGAATTTTGATATGAAGGATTAATTTTTACTTACTTAAGTTATTTAGTTATATTATTATAAAGAGTCTAATGCCTTATTCAAAGTGTATGTACCTAAATGATAATTCGTCTTTGTACTACTTAAAAGCCTACTTAAGAGAAAATGGTCACGCGCCCTTGAATAACATAAAAAAATCTTAATATTCACATCGCAGCTTCGCCCGCGGCCTCGCAAAAATTATAACGAAATAAAACATAAACCACAGATTTATAATGAAAAAGGACTAAATTATGTCCAGTTTATTAGGACCTCCCAAATTTATGATTGCGGGTATTAATATTAGTTATTTATAAATTGGCGTTTGGCACAAAACAGTGCTTTAGGAGTTTTTAAGGCAAGCGAAGGAGAATATATTTGTTCGTATGTCATTAACATGTACTGACAACCCGTAAACAAGATATGTAAATGATACACATGTGCCCTTAGGATATCATATGACTGTACCTCAATCAATTTTTTTCGCGTACCTACTTAGGTACGTTTCAAAGTCCTCCTATTCTATAATGGAGACAGATTTAATAAAATTAATAAATTTAATAATCATATTTAAATAAAAATATATGTTATATTACGTATTACGTTAATTACGTATGGAGGAAAAATGTTTTAAAATCCGTTGGCTAATACTTAATAATAACTGAGATATATATTTAGCTATTCAAAGTTTCAAACATGCTATTCACGATGATGACGTCACAATAGGTATAATATGCAATCTTTAAAGACTTTTTCCATGCGGAAAATAGTTTAAAATTTAGAATTTAAATTTTAAAACTTAAAACTATTTAAACTTTAAATAGTTTTTTTTATAAAGTATAAATTTTATAAAAAACGTTTAGACAAACGTTATGCCTACAGTTTTATGAACACTTCAACCATATATCGTTTGTATATAAACGTATTGTGACAATTTTCTTATTTTGACTGTTTTGATCTCAACCCCTTGTTCAGTCTCTGCAGAACCGTCTCGAGACGAGACGAGACGGGATTATTTTATTGTATGGAATTCATAGTGAATTCCATACAATTCCATTCATAGTGAATTCTGTGTCTAAAAAAATATTTTTTAAGTTTCAAACCCTTTAATTATTAGAGATTGTTGTGAGGTAGCGAACGTTAGCGGTGGTGGGCGGATGAACGCTTCCATATAATGTTGGTGTGCAGTTAGCTTCAGGCGTTTACAGTTTCCGCCTTCGAAAAGAGGTTTAACAGAAGTTTTTAAACATGTTACGTTTTGTTTTACAATTATTATAATCTATAGATACACGCCTATAATCGAAACATGCCTAATACAGACAGAGGCGATTCACGGGAGTCCACCTTTAGCAATACTTTTCACGTTACTTATGTTGTTATTTTGGAACGTGTGTTGGTGTGTAATAAAATATGTATCCATCTATTTATCTATACACGGAAAGCTTGCCATGGGCAAGAGAAAAGGTTTTTGCCTTAAAATTAAATAAATACGAATTATTTTATTGTGTTCTTCAGAAGATAATAATAAGTCAAAGGTCATACTGCTTGATAAATCAAAGTAAAGAAGAGAGAGGAAATGAAGATGTAACGAAGAAATCCAAGATCCACAAAGTTCCTGTTCCTAGGGAGCGTGTGCATGATAGCCGCGAGCGTGAGCGGACGAATTGAGGAACGGTAGCCAATTAGGGCTTTAGGCGAATGTAATGATAAGTTTACTGCAATAGATGGAATACCTGTTGACTTTCTTAATAATGGACACATTTTAACATCGGCTTCTCTATATAATACGGTTTATTTAATGCTAGTACTGTGTATAAGTATACTTCAATAACCTTCTAGTAAATTTTGCACTTTAACAGCACGTGACTTTACTCGTATTGACTTGGTAAGTTTCTATTCACCGTAACTAGCTCCTTTTTGTCTACTGCTAGACGTGGGCCTACTCATCCGAATAGCCTTGTCCACGAAGGATGTGTGGCCTTAAAATGCAAGGCTGGTCAAAGGGTTTGGTCCTCTAAAGTTATGACCTTAGAGGTCTGGTCAAAGGAACCTCTAAATAAGTGCACTCTTTTAGTCATGTAGGTCATGTAGTTCCTCAGGGCTTGTGGTAGCGGATTTGTTATTCCTTAATTATCATTTACGACACCTACGACCCCTATTGACATAAAAACAATTAAACCAGTATTCATTGATATCTCAATTAAGTATAATATTCTCCTTTTATGCTTCTGCACACACAACTGTAATTAAATAAGTGTGACAGATATACATAGGCTAGGTATAAATAGCCTTTCACAATTTGGCAAAACACATCTTTTTAAATAGTGAAGATAAGAAAAGATTCTTTGAAATTCGAATGCTAAAGTTATTATGTGCTATATTACTAAGTAGAACAAAGTCAATTAGGTCCCCACATAATGAGTTAATACAAAGGTTTACATTTGAAAATAAATGGTTGCATCTCGCCTCTAGCGTAGGCGTGCTTGCTACTAAATAAAAACCGCTCTCGCGCCCGCCACGCCGTAGGCAATATAGCCACACCCATACAGAAGGTATAATTTTAATCTTCTAATCGCTTTTTAAGAAGGTATATGAGTTTTATGTAGTTTTGTTAATTTTTTATAATTATTTTACAGTTGATTTTACGAAAATTGTACACTTTTAAACTTCTTTCTTAATGTGTTCCAGTAACAAATAAATTAAAGAAAGTACCTACACTAGGTTTCACACGTCGCTGGTCATTCTTACGTCATAAACATAAATAGGTATTTATAAAATAAAATGAACTTTCTAATAACAGAACAAGGTCAGTCATTTCTATACATAACACTTATTTACATAAGACCTCTGTACAGCGACCTACATGCTTTCTTTGTTTTTTTCTCTAAGCCTTTCCCACAGTCCACTCCCAGCCAGTAAGAAATGCGCTGTCATCCCCGCTTTTTATTCATTTTTCACTCGGAATAAAATTTAATCATAGTTTAATCTACTGTTTTAATGGCTCGCCAGTTTTTGTGCTGTATTTTTATTAGTTAATTGTAGGTTGCATTTGTGACTTCTGTCTGACGCCACGCCTTTAAGAAAAGATGGATATAATAGTCGTCGAGTCAATTGTTGGAATGTTTTTAGAATTTAAAATCTGTACATTTTCCTTCTAATTTAGTAAGGTTAGGCAAGAAATAAACATTTCAATTAAATGTATTCACCGGATTATGTCAGTGACATAGTTAGAGAATAAGTACCTATGTAAGCTAAAGTAGCGTAGGTCAGGCTAATATTACTAATAATAACGTAAGCTAATAACGTAAGCATTTTAATACTTCGTATTTGTCCAATTATTCATTTAGATTTTAAACATATCCCAACAAAGTTGTGTTGTTTCGTTTAATAAACTAAAATGTCTCTCAACCTATGTACTTAGACTGAGAATGGGCTTCAGTGTCGTATGGGGTCACTGATGTTGAGGGCCGCAGCCCGTTATAATGGAAGAGATTTGAATATATTTTTTCATACTTGTCGAAGTTTACTCCTTTTATCGACCATTTATTTTCACAATAGCACACACAATTTTCACAATTGAATTATTCAATTGTCACCAATCGGACGATGAAAGGAAAACATCGTAAGGAAATCCGCCAAACCGAAAATTACAAAAATCATATCCATTAATCCGCATTGGGCCTACGTGGTGCATTGCGGCACGAAATTCCCTTGTAATCGCAAGAGGAGCCCTGTGCCTGCAACGTGACCTTATATTCTGATATCTAGATCATCTACTCACCAAAAAAATCTCTTACTTAAACTACCTATATAACTATGGCATCTGTAAGAATGATCAAAATTAATTCTGTTTAGGTTCTTTGGCAACACTAAAGAAGTAGAATCCGTTGCCTTGGTGATGACATCCTTAATAATTCAAAATTATTTACTTCTGTCATTCAAAAATAGGTTGTTTTATTGATCACGAGTAACAACGTTTAGATTTCTCTACTGGTCATTATTTATTGTATTTACAAGCCATTAGTTTTTAACAAATTTAGACAGAGACACATCCTTTGATAGAGGTAATCTTTGTCTAAAGCCCTTAAGTCTTGATAGAACTTCTTTCTACGGGAACCTATTAATCAATTGAGCTGTACCATCCCCTATAATTATTTTACTCCTTCCGCAGTACCAAACGAAGGTAAAATCACGAATCTTCCCAGGAAGTGGTCCGCCTACAGTAATTATCCTGAGCGCGGCTGCTGTAACGCCCACAACCTGGTGGTAGACGGGGGAATCAGTACACTATTAGTATTCGTATGTACATATAAGGATTATTAATAACATAAGTAGAACTTATAGATTTTCTTATTTTGAACACACATACAGAATGTTAAAGACAGATAGACAAAAATTTCAATAGGTAATAATTGATGTTTTGGGCTCTATGTCATTCGTATTTAATATTGCAATCACTTTTTTCAAAAAAATATGCCATGTGTAGGTTTTATTCTATGTACCTATATATCGCACACTGAAAAGAATACCGTCGCTATCCGAAAAATATCGATTACAGCGATATCGATCGATATCGATTTCAGCGCCATCTGGGCCATGACTCCATTTTAAATAATATTTTCCAAAAAGTCCCGTGAACATAGTAACAATGAGCCGCCAGATGACACTTGTGTCGTTATGCACTTTAGCACATTTTGTCAGTAGATTGAGGGGTATACCGATATTTTCTCAGTAGTGACCCGGACCTCGATCATGTTAGCATAAACTATGTGAATAACAGTGTCACTTTTTAGATAAAAACGTTGTTCCTTTAAAATAACTTGGGAATGATAAAATATTTACCGAATATTGAAGTCTTTTGTTTAGTGTCATTATTTCAATTAATAAGTTGCTAGACTGTTCTCACGCTCTAAAATAATACAATCACTTTCAATTTAAAGCTATATCTTAGTATGGATTTCTTTTATTTTAGACGACAGTTTTATCGATTTATATTGTCATGTTTTACGAGGGGAGGTCCAAAAGGTCCCAGCCTACAAAGAAATAGGAAAAACTATTTTTATTTTTCAATATAGTCTCCGTCTATTTGAGCACACTTTTCAGATCATTTAATTGACATTTCTATGGCAGTATAAAAATAGTCAGAAGTTTTGTCTTCAAAATGGTCGAAAACCGCAGCAGTCACTTCATGATCAGTGAAAAATCTACCCCTTAAGTCCGCCTTGAGTTTTGAACACAAATAGTAATTACTGGGAGCCAAGCCAGAACTATAGGGTGGATGGCGAAATTCCGTGAAGCCACACTTTGAAGCAGCAGCTTTAGTAGATTATAGTTTGTTTTAGTTAAGACTATAGTTTTTGAAAGCTCTGTCCTTCCTGCTATTTCTTTCGTCTTTAGCCGTTGGTCACTCAGGACTTCTATAATTTGATGTTGTTCGGAGTGAGTGCCTCACAGGGTCGACCGGAGCGAGGTTCGTCGTCAATGGACTCTCGTCTTGAACGCAATTGCTTGCATCAAAATTTGACGGTGGAAAATGATGGAGAAGAACATTATCCAACCTTTGTTTGATATCGGTCGGGCTAACACCATCCTTTGTAAAGAACGTAATCACGGAACGTTATTCCAGTGTAAACGTTTTAAAGATTTTGCGAGTTCCTGATGTTCTAAGAGTCAAGGAATCAAAACTAACTAGCGTTGAACTTTAAAAAATATACACAAATTAACAGAATAAACGACAATTACAAGGTCATATTTTGTGTTTTTTTTTTAAACAACTAGAAATATGTTAGGCCAGAAACTTTTGGACCTCACTGGTATATAGTGCCAATTTACTTATTAAGATCTAAATAAAAGTGTAATTGTAATTGGGTATCAATTCGTTTGTTTAATATTTATTATTATTATTTGATTTATTATTATTATTATTTTATTCCTTTGATCGTAAAAAATATACAAAAATTAACAGAATAAACGACAATTACAAGGTCATATTTTGTGTTTTTTTTTTAAACAACTAGAAATATGTTAGGCCAGAAACTTTTGGACCTCACTGGTGTATAGTGCCAATTTATTTATTAAGATCTAAATAAAAGTGTAATTGTAATTGGGTATCAATTCGTTTGATTTATTATTTATTATTATTATTATTTTATTATTATTGTTATTTTTATTATTTGATTCGTTTGATCGTAAAAAATATACACAAATTAACACAATAAACGATAATTACAAGGTCATATTTTGTGTTTTTTTTTTAAACAACTAGAAATATGTTAGGCCAGAAACTTTTGGACCTCGCTGGTATATAGTGCCAATTTACTTATTAAGATCTAAATAAAAGTGTAATTGTAATTGGGTATCAATTCGTTTGATTTATTTAAAACGGTAAATATTCTGTATGACTATTGACATTGGTACCATAACTTTCAATTACGAACATAAATCCCTAGAAGACGTTAAGTGTTTCTATTTCCGCATCATGGGTGATGTTATAATATGAATGAATTTGGTGATATTATTATAATTTGTGGATTAACAGACATACATTAAAAATTTTGATGTTGGCTAACGGACCACATTCAGTTCAAGGAGATTGGTCAACTTTGGTTAAGAATAACTTTTGTAATAAAAATAAAAAATGACATCAGCACAATAGTAGCCGGATAATAACTCCCAGTTCAGTACAGTTATTCGCCGACAAAAAAATGTAGTACCTGAAGACATCGAACACTTTGACACAGAACCACTGTTTTTTCGAATTAAATGAGGACAAATGATACAGTATTTTTGTTTTTCAGAATATGAAATATTTCTATTGAGGTTTCTAAAAAGAAAATGAATTCTTCATCATGGACTAACAGTGGTTAAGTTGTCAATATTTCGCCAGCCTCAGACGATATACTGAATAGTTCGAAATCTTCTTCAAATAAAAGCAAATTAGCTGCATCACCTGCCAAGCGATGTCGTTCCTGTGAACCAATCAACTATTAACTATTAGATAAGAAAACTAACCAGCCTTCAATCAACTAACCAATCATTTTATTTATTTATATTAATACATTTATATTTAATATATTCTTTTCAGACCCTACAATTTCAAATCCTTGTTTTAGTCTCGAGAATAAAGTCATCATCAAATTCTAGTTCGTCGTAGGATTCTTTTTCTGATGTCGATTTATCATCGAATAAAGATAAACATTACGCATGGACATACCTATAAAGCAACGTGTTTCCAGTTATGAGGTTTCTCATTCTGGACCACGTTCCTCTAATGCTAGTTTAGTCACTGCATTTATTAACATTGGTCGGTCAACAAGTCCTCATTCAATCTTCAGATTCAAGCACATCTACAGACTCGAACTCATCTTCGGATATAGATTAATTTTCAGAGGAAAGTCGTTCAAAATTCTTTGTACAGCAACATTTCCCAAATTGGCCTAATATGAAACATTTTACAGTTTTTTGCTGTACTGAAAAGTTATCATTTTCGGGTTGACTTTATTGCGCCGAAGGTGCGAAATATGCAAACGGATAACGACATCATTACATATTGAGGTCTTTCCATTAAGCTACAATATGGAGTTCTTCAAGAAAGCTGTGAATAGGATTTTGCAAGGTCGGCGGCGTGCCCGCATACACTCTGGTGTTGCAGGTGTCCATGGGCGGCGGTAACACTTACCATCACGTGGGACCGCTTGCTCGTCCGGCCCACTTGTCTATAAAAAAATATAAATAAAAAAAATAAAAAAATATTAAATCCAGAGAATCAAGACTTACCTACACCTGATTTCTCCCGTAATAAAGGCAATATTTTATCCGACCATAGACTAGGCAGATACGGAGCTGGCAAGAAGCCGCGCTACCCCGTAATTATGGCTGCTGTGCGTGCGCCGCCCATCGACTTTCCACCGACTACTTTTGTACTTTTTACATATTTTTTTTTGATATAGCTGGCATATAGGAACGCAGTATTATTTAGTGGAGGAAAAGACCCAAATATGGAAATAAAACTGAATAGGTACAATAAATAAAAATTAATAAATTTGAAATCATTGTTAAGATAAAATAAGATTGCCTCTGTTTTTTTCATTAAAAAGTAAAGTTTGGCTGCAAAATATGTAACGAAAAAATAGTATAAATTTAAGTAATTATTAGACCGTCAATTTAGGTATCGGTATTTGGGTAGGCATAGAGAGGTATCGGAACATGCTACAGGAGTTTTTTTGACACAAATTGAAAGATATGGACCTCGATCAATTGCGGCTCCAACAGGTCGGTGCCACATGTCACACAGCCGGAGAAACAATGACTTTATTTTTTTTCTAAATTAAATCCGGCGCTCATTCTGGAGCAGCCAGACTGGAGCTGACCCGTCGACACACAAAAATTGTTTTTAAATCTATCGAACATGTATGTTATTGCGTTCGTTTACAAAGTGCACAATGGCCGCCGTACGGGGCGGAGGGGCGAGGCTACCGGAGTGCCGTTTGTAGTGTAAACATTTTATAAACTTTTAAATTTGTGATGATTGCATATTGAGAGCATATTCCATAATCGGGTCTTTCCTCTATACCTACATTTATATAGGTAGTGAAGAATTGTCGAAAATAAAAATTGTTCTAGAAGTAGTTTCATACTCTTTTTACTCACTCTAGTCAAATTGTTCTTTATATTGAGAGCTCGTAACAATACTCTTTCGAGTATTACCTTACTATCTTCGTTTTTCTACTCCGTATCTCTAACTGGCCATCAATAGGTAGGTATTATCCTCAAAAACAATTGTATGTGATTCTATAACTAATTTTCTTTTTTGATGACAGTAATATACCTAAGATGTGACTTAGGTATATTACTGAGTGACTTACTAAGATGTGACTTACTAAGACTTAGGTATACTCATGACTTTGTAGATTGTTTTTTGTAAAATTCATTGGGTGTACACCGGGAGGGGGTTTAGGAGTGGTGCTACGAATAAATGAATGAATCTGGTCTGAATCTGAAACATAAATGTTTAAAAAAATAATAATAATTAACAGTAATGGAAACCTTCTGATACGATATCAGTCTGTATCATCCCACTGCGGGACATATAACTTTCCTAGTAATCAGTAAGGTACTTTGGGTATAATTCACCACGCAGATCCATTCTTTCCACCGTTCCATAGTTCTACCAACGTTTCTGGTGTTGGTGGAGCGCGTCTTACTTGTCTCATTGCGGTACTTACTTGTACTTCTGTGACGCGCTCTTTCTTGGCTTCCTAGTTCCTGCATATGACTGTGTGGAGGTAGATACTGGATTTTAGGTGCAGGTAGATAGATAGAAATTTTATATCGTACACACAAGTGAACGCATAGATAAAAAAATCTTATTCTAAAATGTCTTAAACATACACAAGCGACAGCAAACAATAAAATAAAAATTAAACAGTGCGATAAAACAACGCGGTACCATGTGTGTCGTGGCATAGCGTGTATACGTGTATACAGCACAAGCTGTATACTGTAAAAACAGCACACAGCGCTGATTTTCAGTGTAACAGCTGTATACTATGTAAAATAGACTGAAATCGTCCTCCATATTTGTTATATTAAATGATCACAAGAACTAAATAAAAAGTATAGGTACATCTTGAAAGGCGTGCGAGAGACGACTAGCGAAGAGTGTGGACAGTGACGCTATACTACAAGTTGCTGACGTAAAACACTGTGTGCGTTCTGCGTGCACTGTGTCAACACTGTGTCCCTACAGTAATTCCTGCCCCCGTATACAAAAAAATTACAAAATATCTAGCAGCCTCCCTACACAGCCTCCTAATGTGTTCCAACACCCGGCCCTTCTCGTGTTTCAACTCTTCCCCTCCTAGGGTATTAGGATTTGATTACGTAATGACAGTTCTCTGTTTGTGTCTGTTTGTGCTATTGGTGTGTGAAATGTCGTAGCCGACCGAAGGTCGTCGCCAAATTCGAAAGGTCCAGGGGGGCCTACTCCGAAAACACAAAAAACGAAGTTTCGGCTGATATTTCGATAGATTTCTACCACGAAAACGTTCACTCCGATATATTATGTCGATATATTACCTACCTAAAACATTTATATCCAAGCTTCCTATTGATAGAGAAAACAAATAAAACTTAACACAAAACAAAGCCCTTCACACGACCTATCCGTAATTAAAATTATATGAAAACAAAACGAACATTCATGAATGAATATTCCCGAGATCGCCTCTCTCATGTTTATTAAAATCTTACCCGAGATCGCGGGTTCGGTTCCCGTCTGGGGATGATTTATGTACTGGAGGAGGCACGCACGCCGCCTCCATTCATTTGTTTTTTAACCTTCTCTCACTCGAGAACTAACCAAGCTTTTATTTGTCGATTTTCTTATAGGCTTGATTAGTTTTAGCTTGGATTAATCAACTGAATTCTTTTGTTCTTTTAAGGTGCTTTCGGGTTTAAGGTACTTACATTTAAAGAGAAATGTCCTTACTAACTGACTGATTCAGAGTTGAAACCGCTGCAGCTGCAAACATGAAATTAGGACAATAGCTTCCTTTTATGACGTAAAGATTTACTAAGAAGGGATTTCTCTAAATTCAACCCCTAATGGGGTGAAACGGAGTATCAAAATTTACCTACATAAAAAAATTATATTCGACCGTCCTTTTAACTTGAAACTTGGTATAAATATTCTGCAATACTGTAGGGAGTTTAAATATACGGTGTAAAATTTTGAATAGAATGAAAATTGAATCCACGCGAAATGCGAGGCAACAGCAAGTATATTATAAATACTTATAGAAAATATGTTATAAGTACGGAGTAGTATTCGTTATAGGTATTCGTATACCTCTTCCAAGGCTAACCACCACACAGACCTTCCGTACTTATTTCGATTGGTACGTGGATTTCACGAGGATTCAATTTTCATTCCATGTATTCGTATACTCATACCTCGAATACACAGATATACTCGTACACCCAGCAGTGGAGAGGGACTATACTGATAGTGTACTTACTCTACCTAGTAGATTTGATAAGATTCATACGATTCATAGAAAACTTTACGGAAAATTCATGGGTGTTTTATGTGAAAACGTCAATTATGGTTCTCATTTGTTTAATTTATCATCGATGGACGGAACATGCCAGATAGGACAAAATAACAAAACTCTAATTATAACCAGTGAGCTTGTCCGCAATCAATTCGTAACAACATGGGTAACCAATAGTGGCATCTTTCCACGTATGAATGAATCCAGTACGAAATAAAATTTAGTGTTGCATTCATTGCAACACCTATGAATTTCCCATAATATAATATTTGCATCGCATCAGCGTACACAAAAGGTGCATCTGCGGTCGGTAACCACATCTGTGGCGTCCGGCTCTCACAAATTCATACTCCATAAAATTGTTTAACAACCAATGTTTTGTAAAAAAAAATTAAATTACATATCTATTATAGTTTGATTTTCTCGAAATAATCTTTGTCGTGCAAAATCTACGTATACAAGTGATGAAGATTGGGGATAGAAATCCCGCAGTGTTTTCAATCCCGTAGGGCATTGGATTGGAATCAATTACGCGTGAACCAACATAGGCTTTTAACATTTTATGTTCTGAAATAAAAAAAACATAACATTGTATTTTTTTTTAATTAACGATAATATAATTTGAATAACTATATTCTTCATCCATATTATTTTATCTACTACAGTCTTATGTACTATTATTAGATTATATAAGTATATACAACTGCTACATACGGCACACTGCACAAACCACATTCATAAGATTAGTTTTTAAAATATAAGCTCTTAAATAGCTTGAGAATTATCTGTATTTAAATATATATCTATATTTAATATACATAATGGATTACGTCTGATTTATTAAGGGAAGCCTAAGAAGTGGGACGTTATAGGCTTATACAAGTAAGAAGGACAAATATAACTACTCGTAAGTTATTTACATTTCAATTAATTAAATTGGAATTAATTTAAATATTAAAGTTTGTTAAAATAAAATAAATTGAATGTGATGTTATGTGAACAAATGGGCTTTATTCTAAGGGGCAAGACACGTCTGTGAATTTAGTACCAAAAACTTATCTTCGAAAATTATATGTTGACTTAACATCGTAAAATATTTGCTTTCGTATGTGCAAAATTGATACAGTGTAAAACGGCCTTTATAATTTATTTACTTTTTAAGTTCTTCTTAACAGAAAAATAGTGAAGATGATTCTCCGCTTTGTTTATTATGCACATTATATTTACATCGGAAAATGTAAAATGACCTACATAAATTCTTCTACATAAATTAGAACTTAAACCGTAATCGTATCCAGCCCTTTCAACATCCACTGCTGAACATGGACCTTCTCCTGTACATTGTCTTGTGCACGAAGGATGTATGGCCTTAAAGTATGAGGAGAAACGTAATGAGCATGAGAGATGTAGGCCATGTGGTGTCCGCCGGCTTTAAAATTACACCACCCCATTTCTTCCCGTGGGTGTTTCAAAAGGCGTCTAAGGGATAATAAAGCCGCTACCACAAGCCCTCGGGAACTACATCCCCCTTAAATTAGGACCTGCACACCTGTACGCCCTCGTCCACTGCACTAACCCTATTTCTCAGCAAATTAGGTATGTCATTTCGATCGGTAAATTGTCAAGTGAAATAAGCCAATAATCGACCCAATTTCTGAATAAATGAATTTAAATTTAAAACAAAAAATGAGTGCATAAATTGTTTTGCTGTCATCTGGCGCGTGACGTCACAGGCGCCTAGCGAACGACTGCTGTCAATTTAATTTCAAGATCATCGATTTAAAATAGAATCTATTCAATATGAAGTAAAGTTACGAATGTATTTCATGTGTTTATTTTCAAATTTCAAATTTAGTTTTAAAGTAGCTTAGGACGAAAACATCGATAATTAATTATCGACTTTTTGCGTCACCAATAGAAGTTGTTGTTGTTTGCCGCTGTATTCTATTGTTTCGGTCGGTCGGATATAATGACATAATGGGTCGCGGGTTCGATCCCGCGCAATTACGCGGCACACGATCGATTATTGTGATCGATACAGGGGTTAGACGGCGGTTTGCTGCCAATTTTACAACTTTTTTATAATAATTTCGTTACAAATAATGCGGTCGAGATGCAACCATCGATAACTCTATCCGAGCAGATGTTGCGTTCCGAATTAAATATTGCGGTAAAATTAATTAAAAAATTGAACATATTATTATGTTGAATAATTTTTTGATAAGAAATAAGTACTTCAGTGATTATTAGTACTTATATATAAATAAAATATATAATAAATATATATATATATAATATATATATATATAATATATATATATTATTAATATTATGGACAGCCAAATTGGTGTACATATGAATTGATTGTATTTTTTATTTTTAATACTTTCACTATATATAAATATTTAGATAATATTACATAAGTATATTATGTTAAGAGCTCTTAAATATTATATGAGATATATTTAAGAGCGGTTAATATTTAATAATAGCCTATAAGTGTCGTATGTATACTCGACTCACATTACTGGGATTGTGAGTTCAAATCCTTCATTAATTGAGGGTAAAAATTTATATAACTACCTCCACTAAAATTGTGCATCTAACATTGGTTGGAAACCAGTTGTGGTTCTTAGCCAACGGACCAGCGGCCACTTAGGTCACACGCTGTCACATGCTCTAGCTCTGCGCCGCGCCTCCGTGTTCACGTGTCACGCGAGTATAGACATCATTGTAGAAATGTTTTCCATAAACACTTCCCGTGGGAGTGCTCAGTATCTACCTTCTTCTGGAGCAACCCAGCAGTGATTTGTGCGCCGTGCATACCCGCTTGAGCAGGCTCTCATCTGACCTCTGAGGATCACA
This sequence comes from Sesia apiformis, assembly GCA_914767545.1. Taxonomy (NCBI): domain Eukaryota; kingdom Metazoa; phylum Arthropoda; class Insecta; order Lepidoptera; family Sesiidae; genus Sesia; species Sesia apiformis. The sequence continues at coordinate 9,317,213 of OU611968.1, forward strand.
AGGTTACTGGAGGCTTTCTTTCTTACCCTTTGGGAGGCAGGGATTCAGTATATTAAGATCCTTCACATGTTTCATTCAATTGAACCAGCATTCTTATACATTCCAAAACTTTTGCATCGAATATATTTTTTTGGATCAACAATTAGTGAACGTTAAATTTATACAAAATAAATAAATACCAACTATTTCATTTTAATAATCGATAATACTAAGCGCATCACTATTCTATCGACCGATCATCGACTCGGTTGCCGACATGGATGGACAATTTCGTAAATTGTGCGCCGATTAGCGACCGATTACGACTATTACGGACAGACGGACACCCGAGCCGAAGCCCGATTAAAATAATCGATAATCGATAAAAATCGATAAAATAACTCTTAGTTTTATCTGTTGTAACCGATTTTTGTACGCCCGAGGAAACGATCATGTGTGTGATCTGATTGTTTAAAATACGCAAACATACTACCTACTTGGAAGTTGTTCTAATTATTTCTTTTTTTGTGGGTTCCAAATTAAGTATGCCAAATTTTATTACAATCTGTGCAGTGTTTTTGCCTGATACGTTTTGCATTTTGCGTTTTGCGTTCAGATAGGCAGACTAAAATTTCAGAAGGTTCTATTTATATCGTTCGTGGTGCAAATATGCATCATTTTTTCTTAAATGTATTATCGTAAAAATGCATCATTTTTACGATTATGGTAGATTAACTAGCAACTCTACTTGCGTGATACATACAGACATATGTAGACAATGTAAGTTAGTGAAATTATATGGTAACTAAGCGTGTCACTTGTTCTGTACCTACGATTTAGTCGTAAATTTTAGTGAAACGAAACATCTCGCTTGACTCAGTTCACCACTTTTGACGAATTTTTACAATTGATTCTATACATTGTTGTCATTGTTTTGTAACAACGACGAGCAGCTCGAGAAGTAGGAGTTTAGCGCCAAGTTCGGGACACGCAGCGAAGGATAACTTGCGTTATCTATCCCTCTACATCTGTGGCAGCACTGCTGTTTGCAATTACAAAATTAGATCTTGGGTGTTCAAAGTATACATGACATGACATTCCATGACATCAAAAGCTAAAACCTAAAGAAACTTAGAAACCTTGAACTTTACCCAATAATAAAGTTTTGACTAATTTAACGGCTATAATAGCTGTGTTTCCATCTGTACTACCTATAATGATAGGGTGACCAGCTATTGAGTTTTTACCTGACCAATTTTATAAATTGTTATGTTTAGGTTATAATAGTTACTAACCACACACTTCGGTCGCGAGAGGTGTCTACTTTTTGATCGGGTGTGGTTTTTTTAGGTCTATGGTGGCGAACGCTTAGGCCACGTTCTAACAATTTTCTTGTAATTCATAATTTGCAACATTGTGAACACTGTACAGTCCGTGTGGTGTCTCTTCCATTCCCTCTCTCCCTTCCCATAAGTGACGTATAAGGGGACTAAGGGATAACAAAGCCGCTACCATAACCTCTGAGGAATTACGCCCCACCTATAAAAAGTGGACTTGCCAACCCGCTTGGCCAGCGAGGCATTTTCAGGTCATACATCCCTCGTGCACAAGACAATTTACATGAGAAGGTCCATGTCCGGCAGTGGATGATAAAAAAATTGGTTACGGTAACACTGTTGTGCACAACAGAATACTAGAAAACAAAAAAAAAACATTTCAGATTTTTGCGTTTTTCACATATATTTATCTATTTAAACGGGTCTTAACGCAATTAATAAATTTAATAAAATTGAACGTCGAGATTTTTCGTCTGACGCTACTTCTGATATTGTATGTGTTGTATGCCGCACGCAACTTTTCGGACTATGAAGATCAAATGCGGGTAGTTAATGAAACTGCTGGCAATTTTTGACGTGGACTGCTCGCCTCTTCAATCAGCTCGTGGCCAAGATTGGTGCAATCCAACCGAAACGTCCAGTACTTTATTATACAATTTTATCTTTTGACATTCATTTATAACATGGTAAACAGTAAAACAACAGTTTTGTATTTATAATATTTGACTTTAGATACATAATTTTATCCATTGATTGAATATTGATTGATTGAATTTTTAGGAGGGGAAGAGTGCACGCTGCAATCCCACAGCCACTGGGCGCACTCGACTGGCCACATTACCCCTCTCTCACAGAATACTATCTTGAAATGTACTGTATTTTCCACTTTATCATATTCCCCAATGTATGTACGTATTTCGGTAGTGAGTGAGATATGCCAGAGCCCACTCCCATCCTATCCCTTCCCACGTCCCCGACCCTTTCTCCAAATCCATTCTTTCATCAACAAAGGTAGGCAGCGCATCCGGGAGCGTGTCAAAGTTTGTGATTTTGGACTAATGTTAGCATGTGTCGCGGATGTCTATGGGCGACAGTATCCACTTACCACCAGGTGGACTGTATGCTCGTTTGCCACCTTCTTTCTATAAAAAAAAAGTATATTATTTGACATTTACTTTATATTTCGTAATTGACATCGTATATTTAGTGAAACCGTTTGTTGGTGTACCTATCTATGCACTGCATGTGGTTCACATTCTGTGGCGTCTGTGGTTCTACGTTTGATGGTAACTATCACACTTTTATGGAAATTCTAGATTGTATAACATAAGAATAAGAATTTGCACGCCGACGAGGCAGAGTGTGTATGGACTCAAATCATATGCACAACAACTATTGTAACTCGTACTCTCGCAAATAAAAAAAAAAACGGTTTATCGTAAATGTAATCAGTCCTTTAATCACCCACTACTATACACGGAACTCGTCATGCACATTGTCTTGTACACTAGGGACGTATGGCCCTAAATCGGCACGCTCGCGCTGCCCAAGTGGATTGTCGAGTCCACTATTTTAAAGGCGATGTAGTTACTAAGGGTAGTTTAGTAACTAGTAACCAGTATTAATTACAGATAAAATTATTTAGTACCTATTACCTATTTCTAGTAGCTTCAAATAGATATACAAAATTCAATTCAAACTTAAGTCATTACAATAATCTAACTTACATTAAATTTTGCATTAGAAAAATTATATGTTAAGACCAATGACTTCTATTAGAAGTGATTGACTATGACGCTGAAAAATAGTCCGAAATAAGTCAATAGTAAAAATGTTTCAATCAAATGTTCCTTTTCAAAATTTCAATTTTCAAAGTTTCAATCTTTTCAAACCAAATTACCTAGTTACGTTATCCGTAACAGTACATATATCTAAATACACATAGTCTCTCCAAAGAGACGTCAAAGCCTATCCTAATTTAAACAGGGCTGTTTGAGTCCCTTTAGCGTGGGTCACCTCGACCTTACATCTGTGGTGTCTTTGCGAGCGGCGATTATTGCACTCCAACTACAGAATTCAGTGAAAAAAGAGTAAAAATTACATGCAATCGTTGTCAATATTTGATGTCAAACCTCAATTCATCATCAACTATGGAGTTCGGGAGGACCACATCAACTATGGGATCGCAGGTCCACGCTGCAATCTCACTGTCGCTAAGCGTACTCGACCGACCACGTTACCACACATCCACATTAGACTACCGTAAAATATACTGTATTTCCCACCTTATCCTATTCCCCTACGTACGTATTTTCGGTAGTGAGTGAGATATGCCAGAGCCCATTACCATCCCATCCTATCGTTCCCCATTTACCCAACCCTTTCTCCAAAACCATTCCTAAATCTCCAAGGGTAAGTAATGCATCTAGGAACCTGCCAACGTTTGTCATTCTATAGTGATGTTGTATGTATAGCGGATGTTTTTGGATGACATTATACATTTCTGTTTTCTTCGTGGCAATGGTGCAATTGGCACATTCTGCCAGTGTCAAGTTTTCGTAATAAACGATTGCAAAGTCTAAACTGTCATGATTAAACTACGAAACGCCTCATACATATTTTTTACAGTAATCAAACAAAAACTCAAATTCACTTCTCGAGTTCTCGCCAAAACCTCTCATTATCCCATTTACCAATAGGTGGACGGTCTACTCGTCTGGCACACCAGCGCATACGAATGCCAAAGTTCGTCATCAGAATGACATACTAATATCCGAAAAACACTAGTCCAGAGACTGGTGTTGGCCGTTATCGGAGATGTCCATGAGCGATAGTATCCCCTTACCAGGTGAACTGTCTGCTCGTCTGGAATTTCGCCGTTGTATACAGCGAAATGGCAGAAATGGCGAAATGAAGATCATGCGTACCGCGAAATATCTTCATTTAAGGACTCTTTTACTCTACTCATTATATGTATGTAACTTTAATTACACAAACAAAATAAGAATACAAAAATAAATGTTTAATTTGATCAAAAATCAAAACTAAAATGGAATTAGTTAGACCAAACAGCGATTTACTTAAAGCATCATACATTGCACTCTTACACTGAGACCACACCTCGAACTCATTTCAGGGTTGAGCGAGCACCCGGCAGCCCCCGGCCCGCGGCTTGTCGAACGATTAAAGTTTATAAACATTTGTACCTACGAGCGACGTGACGTCGTGTCGTGTCGTAACCACCCTAAAAATATAATAACTTCAATTTATAATAGCAACTTCAGTTTTAGTTTGTATTTCGCATAGTACCTATATCTTTGAAGATATTTATACACTTGCGACATTAAAGTTGAAGTAAATTCGAAGCTAGCTTACTTAAAAGTTCGTCAATATTTGCAAAAGACTAAAATTGTGCTCAGTTTTAGAATTTCAAGAATTTACAGTAATTAAGTAGACGTTGCTTACAACTAAACTCTATTTTAATCAAAAATATAATAGAATTTCGGTTATTATTAAAAGGTTCGGAATAAGAGATTGTTTGTGTTATGTGTTAGTAAGGGAAACTATGAAAACGTTTTTTATAAACTTTTCAAACAAATGAAAGAGCAAATCAAAAAGAAGCAAGTCAAATTTATTTTTTTCTCTTATTTTAGATACTTTATATTATAAAATGAAAATTGTACTCTCCAAAATATTCGAAAAGGACACCCACGAAGTTATCGACCCTAAAACGCAAGCTTTTAATTTGGCGACATTTTTCACAAATTTCGAAACTGCGGGGTGCTATTACGTGCATTGTAAAATGCTACACAGTCTTTAGGGGTCAAAGAGACCTCCTGATGGGACTGTCGCGTACATATGGCGCGCTCAACTTTAAAGTACTACTATTTTAAGGTTAATTTGGATGTTTTATTGTATTGTGCAGTTGTTGTCTCTATACCTACCTACTTACTAAATTATAATACTTTAGCAACATTTTTCGCTGTTATAATTGTATTTTATTTTACTTTCCAACAAAATGTCCATAATAATATATGTTACTAACCATAAATCTCAACCCAGTGTTAGTAATGGGGAACAAAGGACAAAATAAAGAAAGTAAAGTTATAAAGAACATTTTTTCATTCAGATCTCATAATGAGATGATTCTTTAGTACCTATACCAATATAAAAATGCAATAAAAATTGGCTATTATTACTTTTAACCAATAAGTACGGGGCGGGGCGGCAACGGCGGTGGGATTTCTGCTTCCTACCAATAATCGACAAACAATAATAGGTCAAAAGTCATTGCTTGACTGGTTAAATAAATGAGTTTAGAAAAAAATTGGTATCATTTCATGTTATTTAATTTTCAGTATCCCAGTATAGCTAACTTCTCCGATTTATTTTTATTTTCTGTTTTTCTTCCGCACGTGGCAGCTTCTGTATTCTTGATATCGTCCATCCATCTCCTCGTTGGTCCGCCTTTTGATCTTTTGTCCTCCCTGGGTTACCATTCAGTCATTCTTTTAGTAAATCTGTCATGATTCATCCTTATTATGTGATATCGATAGAGTATCCGATATGGGCTGTATTGTATTTTATTTGGGTAAATATAATCCAGACGAGGTCACGGGCAATCGGAACGAAATAATATGTGTATTTATACAACTTTTTGACGATTTTAAAAACGACCACGACACGCGCCGTTCCGAAACGCAAATTTCGCCATCTTCCGTACGTTTTAGAAAAATCTTTTGAAATTTGTACAAAATTTGTAGAGTTTAACAAATTTTCTTTAACGATATATCATTTGTACATATGAACGGTGATTGTTTTTAGTTTTATGACACATTTAGACGTGTGGTGTCGTTAGTGGTTAGTCCTGTGGTGTCGGCAAACTTTAGAATAGCATCACCCATCCCTTACCCTGGTAGATTAATCACCTGTTCAGATAACTGGGTGATTATTGACATGCTCGAGTGCTTGAGTTCAGAATAGTTGTGCTAGTATTTTAGGGTTAATATTGAAAGTACTTGAATGGAGATCACCCACCGGGAAGCAGCGTGCGACTCCTCCCGGCCACGTGGATTAATTAGGTACTTGAAGAAAGTCCCCGATAGTAAAGGAATAATAATTATATTTTGATAAATTTGTTTTTCAGTTTTCGACACATGGACAGGAATCTTGTTACTGCCCAATTAGCTATCACACCAAAATCTAAATTAAACACAATGTGGCTTCAATTTTCCAATTTTTTTAATCTTATTGATCAAATAACCAATGAGGCCTGACCATGAAGGTAGTATAAATAATAACATAATACGATCAATTTGAACGATTAACATCTACCGGAAGTTATTTGCAGGAAGCAGTGTGGGCGGCGCACGCGCATCCCGCTTTAAATGTAGCGGTTTTTAAGGTTCCGTAACCGATGGGGTTTAGGTACATTGTGGACCCTATTATGCTCACATTTTCGTCTGTATATACTCGTAAGGTCGTAACCACACACGATCCTCAGCTCGTTTCATCCAACCACTACCACCAGCCACGGCCGTAGTGGTTCCTAGACAGCGCTTCCCGCTAAGGGCCTCCATTCGAGGACTCTTCTACCCCATCGGATATCGGTCCTGCGACAAATATCTTAAAACCTATAATAATATGTTAAACTAAGTGCCTGCCATTTGTTTTGGAATTATTCACCGTGAAATTATTATACTTACTGTAGTTTACCGTATTTATCTTGTTATTTCATTAAAAATTAAAAATACAGAGAAATGGTCGGGGATAAAACATAAAAGATTTAACTTAGCGTTTTTCGTGTCACAGCTGTAAGGCTTTTGGGCCTATAAGGTTAAAGTATATAACTAGAATTTATATGTCAAGAAATTAAAAACGAGCCTATGTCGTTCACTCGACGTAATCGCAAGGGGCCTAAATTTTTGTCGTTCATTTCCTGTATAATCTGTTAACGTTATAATCTGATATATTTATATATTTAACACAAGTTAGTGAAATTCTTCTATCTATTTAGATGATTATCATGTGAATTAAGTAAGTAAATTTCTTTTCTAATTTTCAACTTTAGTCCGGACTGATAGTTAATGCGATAAAATAGAGGCATAAACCCCGACATTTCCCGTGAGCAAGACTATCTATCTCCTACGTCACGTCTCGCCCGCTCCTTGCGCAATCTGCGAACACTATAATTTGAGATATTGCCCGCCGAGCGGCAGTAGCTTGATTAAAAATTGGATAAATTGGATATAGCACAAAATGCTCTTGGTTACCCCGTACATAATGACTGAGAAGCTGAATACAATTTGAGGCGATCATGCGGTTTTACTAATAGATATGTCGTGGCTAAGCAATGCTGCTTTATCTTCGAAGGCTACTGCTGTTCAGGAAATGAAAAATGGACACTATCAGTTCAACATTTCCAAACTCCTGCAATATAGTAATAATAATAACAAGAATTGCGATTCCGCGGTTAGAATTCGTAATCAGAAGATGGTATGTCTTTACTTGAATTTAGAATAAAATTTTAAACGTCGGGCTCTATATTTTTTTTTTCGTGATTGCAGTATATATCTGTTATGGGTATGTTCACCTAGTCCATAAGTAAGTCTTATTATTGTGATCATACTTATACCCCATAAGTATGATCACAATAATAAGACTTACTTATGGACTTACCTTAAATAAAATAATAAATGTGGCGTCATATTCATATCTCGGATAACAAGTCTGTCATTCGGACCGTAGCAGTGCATAATCACATCGTAACCAGCTCTTTTTTTCATCGACCGGTGGACATAGGCTCCCTCATGCACGTTGAATACTGAGGCTACTGTCTTGTGAATGAGAGATGTATGTTTGACGTTTAAACGTCACGCTGGTCAAGCGAGCTGGCGGGTCAACTCGTTTAGAGGCGGTGTAATTCCTCCTTTAAAGTGTAAAGTTATTCCGTAGTCGCCTTTTACGACACCCACGGAGAGAAATACTCTCCATTCAATGCAGTGGAATGGAATGAAAAATGAGCTGTAAAAAGCACTTGCTATCAAACTTTTATACAAACGTAGAATATAACTTTGCACAAACAAGTTACAAGAAGTGCGCAATAAAAAGAGAATGTCTGGCGTGACTAAAGGAATAATCATAAAATTGTCCAGTCTTCCGCACACGCGGACTAATGTCGCGTCACATCGGCGACACCACGTGCATCGGCACATTATCCACGCGGCTGTACATGTAGGTGTTTAGGGTCAGCGCACACCATCGGACTGGAGTGGCTCCTCGTTCGCAGAGCATACACACTACGAGCATAGGATGCCTTCGATTCCAAGAGCCTCTGTGCGCACGGGTTCATTTGTATTAAATTTATAAATTTTTAGGCGGCAACCCGCTACTGCTCAAAATTACGTAAGGCGACGATTCTGGCCACTTAGCATGTGTACCAGTCGCCGCTCCTAGTAGCTCAGAGGAAGTTCTTTCTGACAAGCCAATTTCAGTCACATAATAATAGTTAAAGTACGAGTAGAACATTTTAATTGTTTGTTGTCTTCTGGTGTGATGGCTAGGATAGGACTACTAAGCAAAACTTTTTGTCATTAACCATAGGGTTAAGTATAGACTATAAAGACTATATAAGTATAGATTTGTTTACACATTGTTTCTATTGTACCATGTATCTAAAATCGTTAACATATTTTATAATTGATTTGTTAGCATATTGTAAACTTTCGCATATTGAAAGATTTTAGAATTTTCAATATACCTATTATAAGATGTCCCAAAAAATTCAAAGTAATATTTTTTAACGCATACTCACTTACTTTTTTTTTGTTATATATCATAAACACATGTAAATCAAATTTCATGGCCTTTGGACTACGGCAAACTGTGCCGTGCCGACTTACATCGAAACATATCAGTAGGTATACCTACGTACTTACTCGTACTTGCATACTTAGGCGAGCGCGCGCTTAAGCATCGAGACGTGCATGTGATTTCCAGTTCTAAACTAAACTTAAACGCAGAGAGACTCGGTGTTTATTTTTCTACTATCGAGGCACTTGGACATAATATGAACGAATTTCCGATAAGTAAGTCTTCCATCCAAAGAATCTGTACGGGAAAACGAAAGGAACTCGCGGAAGTCATAAAAGTTGATTTCAAAAATAAGGTACCTACCAGACGTAGTAACTGTTCGCGGGGACGGCAAACTGTTGCCTGCACTGTATGCTCGAAAATCTAAGAAGAACGTGTTCTTATAGTTATTTCGTTTGGAAATAAGGATCAACTTATTGTGTGCCAAAATTGGATAATTCTACCAGCAAAGAAGACACGCAGGTTGTTTGGAATGCGATCACAGATTGGAATCTCGAAGATAAAGTGCATATTCTCTGTTGTGATACTATGGATTCAAATACAGGTCGAATCAATGGTGCCCGTGTGCTCCCAGAGCAAAAACTTCACAGAGAATTGCTCATTTTTGCTTGTATTCATCACGTTTATGAACTGGTGCTGAAAACCGTATTTGAACTAAAAATCAATCAAGTGACCACAAGCCCCGATATCTTTAAAAAGATACAACCGCTCTTCAAAAAGTTCAGAGAAAATTGGAAAAGCATCGCTTTCGACAAGATACAGTGCTATATATAGGTATATCGTACATACCTTACCGCTTCCGAAATTAAAGCTCTGCTTAAATTCTATCGCGCTGAATTGACAAAAAAAATAGTTACAGATGATTATCGAGAGTCGATAGAGCTCTCAGTTATATTTCTAGATGGAGATACAGAGCGAAATTTCAAAATTAGGCCCCCGGGTGCCATGCACCAAGCCCGATGAATGGATTCCCTGAAAATATCGTTACTAAGTTCTCAGTTCAAAATAACCAGTAAAGACAAAGCAGCTCGTCTAGATGTCTGCTTGTTTATTGTGACATCCTATGTCAAGCCATATCTTTAATACAATTTGGCAGTAAAAGCACCTTATAAAGGTTTGTCATTACAATAATTTCTGAAGTCATTAAAGGCTTACGAAAACATTGACAAAAGTACTTGAAAGCAGCTCTACAGAAGTTTAGCCAACACTTAGGTCGAGGTCGAGCCATCAATACTTTATAGCAATAAGTCCGCCTTCTAAACAATAAAGTGTAAATACTTAAATAAATACAGACTAGACTATTCTAGTCTTTTGCGCTTGTGGAAAAAGTGCACTTTCCTATAGAAGTCTTTCGAATTTTTTTATATCCTCTTTTACTCCGAGTTTCAAATTAATCAGAGGAAACCGAAACACGTGCCTCTATAAAATAAAGGCCCGAATTTCACGTAAGATTGGTTTGATCGTCCGATTCTAACACAGTTATGGACTAGAAAACGCGCCGTGTAATTGGTGCTTGTGTAGGGTTCGGGGGTTCGTATCAGAAAACATTATTCAATCTTGTTACTTATTGTATAAAGGTGAAAATGGAACAAAAGTTCAATCTTGGTAAGCTTGGTAAGCGTGGTAATCGCTTGGTAAGCTGCCTTTTCTATTCTTCTAGGTTTTCATTCGAGTCTTTCTTTACAGGTTGAGGTGATTCGCGGAGATATATTACTTATCAAATAAACGTGTCGGTGCCATACTCTAGCATATATACGTGCCTTTTTATTAATCCTTTTTTCTTGTTGTACTTACATAGGTACTGTTGTATAACAAAATAACTGTGGTGGTAACACTGGCAGATGACTTCTCTTTACTCTTTGGTCAATTTCTTATGATAAGTAAGCCATTTTTCATCTGATATAACTACAATATTATAATACATTGTATAAAATGGCACGATCTTCTTTTTTTGTTTGAAATGCTTTCGCGCATCAATAGACGGACGGATCGAGCTGAAGTTTTGCGGACGTTTTTAGGGACTACGATAAAGACATAGGCTACAAAACAAAGATTTCCATAGGATAGTGGGCATGCGGGCGAAGCCGCGGGCAAATGCTAAATGATTATATTTTATTGTAATTTCCTGTGTTACAATCAACAATAGAACACTCACTTTTTTATGTTTTTATAAAAGATTGCACATACAAAACAATGATAAGTACGTCGTAATGAATTTTGTGACCAGGCATTGAAAATTGTACACATAAGCATTGGCCAAAGAGCTTTTGCACGATTACAAACTTTTTTGCATAAGTATGTAAACGAGGAACTACGGTTATTTTAAATTTCATATTCGTTGCTTTAACTGATCGAATAGGTTTGGTATGTGACGTTATAATATTTGCGGTTTGTGGTACCTAATCGTTTACCGATAGTATGGTCCCTTAGTTCAGATGACCACACATACTTATACTTACTTAAAAATATGCGTATTATGTAAGTACTTACCTATATTTAGCGTGATAAGTTACTTCATTCTTTGCGAGGTGACACATTCGGAAATTCGTTTATAAACAGGAAAATCTAAAAAAAAACTTCAACGTAGAACAAAAAAGTGTAAAATACGAGCAAAAAGGCACCTTTTTTTTAATCATTTAATAATAAATAATATTAGAAGGTCACGACATGATTGATGTTCACCGACCTTCAACCTAGTAGTATTTGTTTGCGAAAAAAAAAAGTTTCTCCGAATTCGCTTTACGATGATATGGGATGACATTAATGCGTTTTTTTTTTATAAAAAAATCGGACAGAAGATTGTAAATTCGCAAAATATCTTATTTAGGTATTTACCTCTTGGTTACAGTTGATTGCAATACTTAAAAAAGTGAAATTTTATTTATTCTTCTAATCAATAGTATTATTCCGAAAAGAAATCGTATTGTTTATTTTTTTTTTCTCTTTCGAAGGTACATCGCAAGTTAATTTGCTTTATAAAAGACTAATTCTATAGTCAAGAGTATAGAATACCCGTTACGATTTAATACTTACTTTAATATCTATATAAGTATAGTACCTACGTGGCAGCGCGGGGGTGCGGTTTTAAGGAATCTTTTAGCGATGTAAAAACAACGTTAGATTGATAGGTAGGTACTTATTGATAATTTTAATTTATACGTATTATTGTAAATTGATATACTTATATATAAAATAATTTAATTTAAAAGAATCAAACAACAGAATTAAAGCGTTAAACTTTAAGGGTGTAGATCGTGAAAATCACCGAAAAGAGTGTTACGATTTTTCATATTTAACCTATTTACATATGATTGATATCAATGATAATTTGTATATATTACAATCAAAGACCAATAAGTATGTTCATGCTTATATTAAACTCTTAAACCTAATAGTTGTTATATAATAAACGTCAACAAACGCACAAAATTGAGTAAAAATGCAAAAACATGACTTCGTATTTTTCAGATTTAACCCCATAAATCAACACAAATTGATAAAAAGAAACACTTTTTGAACACTGAAGAAACCAATAAGTATAGCTGTATACTTCTTTTTATACCTTTACAAACAAAGACTTCCTCTTTTAAAGCCCTAAAATCTAGATATATTTTAAGGTAAATTTTTCATACACAAATGTATGGGATAAAACGTTCGTTTCATTCGTGCAATCTCGGTGGTCTGCAGCGGCAGTTCCTTTCTGTAAGTGAACGCGACACCACGCTTGTCGGCTGCAGACAGCAGAATTACGTATTGTGAATTTGTGTTTTTTGTAAAAAACTGTAAGTATAACATTTTTATAATTAATTTATTTTCAGTTAGTAGAAAGTATCGATATAATGAATGTCTGAAAGAAAACCATGATGGAACTAGATATAAATCGTAAAAAATACAATATCTACACTAATAGGTATTATAAAGAGGAAAGATTTGGATTTTTGTATGTAACGAATAAACTCAAAAAGTACTGGACTGATTTTAATAATTCTTTTATCATTCGAAAGCTACATTATCACTGAGTAACATAGGCTATTTTTTTCGCAGGACTGATTGAATTTGAGTGGCATGCCAGGGAAAAGAAAGTTTTGTACGCATTATAAAAATATGAAAGCCAAAAGATCTCGGAATAAAATGTAAGTTCCTCCCTACTTATTTATTATCGCATTTGAACAGGGTACATTACAAAGCTAATACAATATGTCATATGATTTAGATCGCCCGATTCAGACATATACCTACAATAACATGTAAATATTGGTTTGTATTATCTATATCTATACTGATAAATAAAATTGAAGTATCTGTATGTAATATCAAAATAATAGGATTTTAAAAAAAAAAAAAGGCGATACGGAGTTCGCCGGGTCGGCTAGTATTGTCTAAATATCAAATTGTGGAAGTAGGTAGGCGACAGCGCAACTTTGTCGACATACCTATACCGCCAAACAGACGCGAGGCGCCTAGCGTCTGGCTTAGGGTTGTACAAAATAAATAAAAAGTGGATAATATTGATGAATAATATTTCCAGTATTGAAAATAAAGAAAACCTTGGGGCCGAGACTCTGAGCAACAATGCTACGCGCTGTATAGAGGTAAGTTGTTATACGTAATTCTTGTAGACTTGTTACATAAATAAACAAACTACTTAGTTAGTGATGGGCGAAGACAAAATCTCAATACCTACCTATAGATTTTTCTTGCAATATTTATTATTTTCATCGAGAGACAAACACCTTAGTACCGAAATACTTCTCAATTACTTTCTCAAAAGAAAATTTACGTTCAAATAGGTGACGTCATAAAAAAACAATACCTAATGCGTAAAGAAATTATAATTTCTATTCATCAGGAACCTAATATTGTATTAATTCTTTTGCATTTTTTTTAATTTTTAATTATTTTTTATAAAAAAAATCAAGCCATTATCTTTCTTTACAGGAACTAGTTATTGAAAACGACCAAGAGGGAAAGGTGGATGAAATGGAAGTTGGGCGTAGAGTTGTAGACGTTTCTTTTTTTTTTAAAGCTCTTCAGGCCATAGGGGACCACGGTCCAATGGATTGTAAGTTAAGTTACCTCAGTATAATAGGTGAAGTAAAAGTTGGTCTGGACTCAAAACTCATCATGAAATGTAGTATGTGTAGTATGAAATTTACTGTGTGTTTGATTGAAAAGAAAGAAGATAGAATGGAAGTGAATCATCAAATTGTATCTGGTATCATATCATCTGGTGGGAGCTACTATCAGTTAAAAACATTAACTGCCGCAGTAGCCCTACCAATCATGTCACCTTCATTATACAATGAAATTAATAATACGGTTTGCGATTGGTGGGAAAAGACAGCAGCACATTCCATGGCAGAAGCTGTCAAGGAAGAAGCGGAGTACGCAGTGTCTATAGGTAGTGTTGATAAAAATGGTACACCATTAATATCTGTTGCTGTTGACGGTTGTTGGAGCAAGAGATCTTATGGTAAGAATTTTTCCGCCTTGTCCGGCGCAGCTGCGATAATTAGCATTAAAACTAATAAAGTATTGTTTTTTGGAGTTAAAAATAAATACTGCGTAGTTTGTGCACGAGCCGCAAAGAACGACAGTCAGCCCTCGGAACACCGTTGTTTCAAGAATTATTCGGGATCATCTACCGGTATGGAATCGACCATAATAGTTGAGGGTTTTAAACGTTCCATTGTTGATCACGGTGTAATTTATAATAAATTTGTAGCAGACGGCGATTCCAGTACTTATAAAAAAATATTAGATTCGCGACCGTACGGTAATTTAACAGTAGAGAAAATTGAATGCAAAAATCATCTTTTACGAAACTACTGCAATAGCTTGGAGAAACTGTCGAAAGACACTAAGTATCCTTGCGAATTGCGGAAATTCCTAAAAGAAAGGTATTTGCGTTTAAGAACGGGTGTAAAATGCGCTATTAAATATTGGGGCGATCAAAATCAGTCACTCGAAGAAAAAATAAAAAATCTTAGTGAAGATATCCTAAATGGTCCACAACACGTATTTGGTAATCACCAATATTGCAAGGAGTATTTCTGTAGACCTGATACTCGTCGAATAGAACCTGTTGGGTTGCTTCCAGCAATTGTTGGATGCGGATTAATGGACGCGGTACACATTTTAAGTAAAAGACTGTCATATCATTCTAGAAGTTTAATTCATAATTGTACAAGTAATATAGTTGAAAGTTTTAACGCAGTGATTGCCAAATTAGTAGGGGGTAAGCGTGTAAATTATTCTTCCCGTGGTTCTTATGCGGGCCGATGCGCAGCTGCTGTTGTGTCTTTTAATACAGGATCGATTCATAGTAAAACTCATGAAGTAATATTTAAATCTAGTCCTAATCCTTTGATCGCGAAAGTGGAAAATTGTAATCGTAGAATCCGTTTAATTGCTAAACCTAAATTAAGATTGAAAAAGAGCCACAGCGCTGTATCGAAAGACGCTCACTATGGACCAAACTGCGAAAAACCTGATCTGAGTCCAGAATTATATGAGAAAGCCAAGTCATCTTTTTTAGCCGATTTAAAGTTGTCTTGTGCTGAAAGAGAGGAGCTTGAAAGGTCGACCCATTTGCAAAGAAGTAGTTCTGAGTGGATGAGTACAAGGAGAAAATTACTAACCTCATCATCGTTCGGGGAAGTTTGTAAAAAACGAGAGAGCACAAGTTGTGCTGTTCTTGTTCGTAAAATCGTTTATGGTAGTAATATCTCCAGTTTGCCTGCTGTACGGTACGGTATCGAAAACGAAGAAACCGCAATTAAACAGTTAGAAATTCAAGAGAATATTAGTATACAAGGTTGCGGTTTGTTCGTCGACGATCAATATGAATTTCTTGGTACTACACCAGATGGCATTTATGCAAACGGTTTAATTGAAATTAAGTGCCCACATTCTTTAGCTGGCATGACTCTTGATGAAGCAATGGCCAAACATACCTTTTGGGTTAAGGACAAGGCTTCCAAGGGTTATGTCATAAATAAAAATCATAACTGGTATTTCCAAATTCAGGGACAGGTACATATTACTAAAAGAAACGTTTGCATGCTTGGCATCTGGTTTGGTGCTACTGTACCTATGAAAGTTTATATTATAGAAAAGGACGACAAATTTTGGGAGGAGAAAATGGAGATGAAATTAGTTAGGTTTTATTACGATTGCCTACTTCCAGAATTAGTTGATCCTCGGCAGTCACGAAGCATGCCCATTCGTGACGCGCCCAGTATCATAGAGGCTATGAAAGAGAGGAAAGAAAGAGCTTTACGTGTTATGAAAGAGAAGAACGCCTAATGATTTTGAAAGATACAGGTAACTTAACTACCCAGCCAGTCGATTCACGTAAACACGCCAGTCCAAAAGTCGTTTTAACTTAGGAACTTAGAAATCGCCTTTTGGTTTTCTGTTTTAAACGCACTTACTTATCTAGTCTTGGATTGTCATAAATCTTCCAATAGCTCAATTACTATACAATTTCTGAGTTACCTGGTGTAAAGAATCATAAAAATTGGTTCAAAAATACAGCGAATTGAGAATTCTCCTTTTTTTAAGTCGGTTAAAAGGGCTAAATTTGCAAAAAACGAAGTGACGTCACTGCGCTACGGTTTTTATTACTTACGTGAATCGGGCAGCTGGTAACGTTTTCATTCTGATAGGTTTTGTGATAGCCATTGATTTTATCATCAAATTAGCAGAAATCAGAACTTGATCCGTAATCGAATGAAAAACCATTAGAATTTTGAACTCATATTTCGTTATTGTTTAATTACATACTTTTAATTAGTATATTAATAATTTACAAACTTCTGTTAAAATTAGTAAATAAATGAATTATTTACTAATTTTTGTACAACCCTAGCACGCTTTTGAGATAGCGAGTAATGGCGACTCATATTTGTTATTGTGTAGTAAATAAATCATTTTTATACTTGTGTTTCATTTATTGACATTTTTTTTAAAACCCTAGGATTTTTTTTAGATATCGACGAGGTGATCGTAAACAAAAAGTAAGTATTTGAGTTTACGCAATAGGCACATTTCCTTGCGTAGAGATAAACACACTTCCTACTGAATATGCAATTATTTTATTGAATGAATATTTTACGAATTAGAATAAATTTTGGTAGTGAAATTACAAATAAATAAATAGTTGGAATTTTAGGTAAGTAGAATACAAAAATGTCAGATGTCAAATGATAGAAAAACATAAAAATTGTGTCTCAACTACTCTTATTAATCTATTAAAAAGAATCAACAGCTAGTTTCCAAAAATTCAACGTTATTGTTATGCTGTAAATATTCAAGTTCAATAACAATTTCTCAACGTGGAACGTTTGTTGCAAAACATTTTGAAAATCGCGCTCTCTAGGTCATTCATCCGCCCCGTCGGATGTTACATTAAACTTTGGCGCTGCGGTCGCTCGAAATCGAGATCTCAGGCCAACAATCTACACCCTTAACTAATCGTTATTAAACTCATACTCAACCGCGCTCCCGCGCTGTCGCGTACTGTATTATAGTTGCTTTTCGTACTTGCAAATACTTACATATTTACTTCTATTTCTATTCTATTCTTTATTCTAGTTAGGGATATTACATGTAGAACTGTCAAACAGAGTGAAATTTGTACGGAGATGACACTTTATTGACAGTTCTATATCATGTCTTAACTCTGACTCGAATAAAACATCCGACTATAGTATAATATACATATAATATATGCACCATCTACCTGTTATTCTCGTGTTCGCATATATCTCCTATCGTCTGTATACCTATCACTTTCATAGTATTCTTCAGCGTGCAATAAAGTGTACTTACTTACATCAAATTAAAGACAAAACTTTTATCTCGAGATAATATTTTAATTTTTAATGCGATGTGTAAACAACACACATTCGCTTTAGTCGACAAACTCTGTTGATTTTCTCACATTAACAGCAACTTATCAGCATTAATATCAAAATCGTAATCCCCCTTTGACTGGTCATTGTTCAATCTGTCATTATGACACGGGGTTGCGTTACTATTAGGGATAGGTATAGCAACATTTTGCAATTTTTCTTTTTTAGACCGATAATGTACGAATATTTTGTTTGTGTCCTTACTGGATACTCAGCACTTACTCGAAAAGCTATTCAGTTTTATAGTCTCTTTAAAAGTAGAATAGAAAATGTGCTACATAACCCACAATCAGAGAAATAATTCTGTCACATTTTTTTGGTTTGTTTTTAGTCAGACAATTTTTTTCTTATTTTATGAAAGATATTGTCCTTATATCTGATGAAACCGCTTTTTGGGGTTCATGTCAGTTCAATTTTTGTCAACTAATTATTGTTTCGTATCTGTTTTGAACTGCTTAAAAAAAGTCCACTGCAGCTAGTGGCGCGACCATGCCGTATGAGTACTGTCAAGCGACTCCACACCCTGTTCACTACATGGTGAACGGTGACATACCGTGTGCTTTATGCCTAAGAAATTAAAAGTACGATGGTAGCTAAGGTACATCTTACCTATATCTTGGGAGTTCAATTAAAATACAATAGAAAGCATAAATAAACTGTTTTGTGAATAAATAGTACAAGTAATCTGTGACAACTACAGATTGAACTTGCAACTTGGTAGCTAGCCAGCGAGCAGGATACATGAAAATTGTGTGGCTTAAGCCCACGTGACCCGCGCATGGCGCACATGTCGTGTCGTGACGTGGTGAGATTGATCTACATAGTTCAGTGCTAAATAATGCGATTATTTGCAATATTATTGTTAGTGCAATGTTCCACTGAAATTTTGCATTTTTTTCTACTAATTTTTCTATTTTAATTTTACTAGGTGCTAACCAAAAATATTATAAGTATTTCAACAAAGGTATGACATTGGTATGTACTTTACATATTACTGTATTCAATTCAAGCACAAGTTTAGTCAAATAAAATTAAATAAAAAAAAAGATTAGTTAATTAAGTAACGAGTGAAGTCAAGAATGGTCGACATTGGGCTAACCAAAACAATAGCTTAGTGTCGGACCCCTCGAAAACATTAAGTTGTACCAGCCCAGAGCACAAACTTGTTACAATGTGGTCCAAGTGAAAAGAGACAGTATAAATATTTCTTCTGATTCCTATAATGTTTCATATTTTTAGAATTTGTTTAAGTATTACACAGTACTGTATCCGGTGACATTTTCTTAGGAACTAAGGCTCATTCGATGATTCATTCATTGAATTTATTCAATTCATAATTCACTTAACATAGCAACACATTATAACACTGTAGGAACCTTGCCTACACTGCAATTAATTTAATTAGGCAAGCAAACCCGCCGGCCGATGCTAAATTTGCTTTGGACCGTTACGCGCGGCTGCTTGTAGAAGGCGCTTGCGCAGAGCGGAGCGAGCGGGCGCCGCACAGTCACTACCGATATCCGACGGCGAATGCTTGCGCATTTTTTAGTTTCTGTTAATTATAAATTTCTATTTGTATCTTGTGCTAGTCGATTTCTAATAATTTGTTATCATATCTGTGACATCCTATGTATTAAATTCATGCTCTTTCTTCAACAATATAAATCGCTAATGTAAATCGTGACATACCTACGAGAATAAAGTATGTCATATAAAGTGTGGAGTTTTACTAACTAAGAACCCAAGTTAGACACTTCAACACAACTATTTATTACTATTAAATTTTTTTTTGGTCGTGTTCAATCGTTTTAGGTGTTATGTGGTTTTTCATAGTTTTAGAATTGTACCACCCCATCTCTTCCCGCGGGTGTCGTGTCATGGCGACTAAAGGATAACAAAGCCGCTACCACAAACCCTGAGGTACTACACCACTTCTAAAAGTGTAAACTTGCCAACCCGCTCGGCTAGTATGGCGTTTTAAGGCTACACGCCTATGGTCAAGACAATGTGCATGACATAGCCCAAGTCCTGTAGTAGAAGTCCAAGTCCAAATCCTGTCCACCTGGTGGTAAGTGAATACTGTCGCCCATAGACATCCGCGATACATGCCAACATTAGTCCAAAATAACAAACTTTGGCACGCTCCCGTATGCGATCCCGGAACCGGACCTTTGTTGATGAAAGAATGGATTTGGAGAAAGGGTTGGGGACGTGGGAAGGGATAGGATGGGAATGGGCTCTGGCATATCTCACTCACTACCGAAACACGTACATACATTGGGGAATATGATGAAGTGGGAATATTTCAAGGTAATATTCTGTGAGAGAGGGGTAACGAGGCCAGTCGAGCGCGCCCAGTAGGAGCCCATCCCTGAGTAGTAGTTTCCCTGAGTAGGACACACAAGAGGTAGTAACTGAGTAAGAAGAGCAGACGATCGCGTCGTGTGTGGTGTGTCCCACGTTAGGGGAGGAAGGCCTATATTCAACCGTACGTGACAGACTGCTGTATGTAGGACCGCAGGCGTGCTAAATTAATGAAATAATAATAAATAATAAAATGCGGCTTGTCCGTACAAATAATTTAAATCCTATAACTTGATCCGCACGCCAACCCATCGGAGCGTCCTGCAGTTGTGTACTTGCGTGAAATTTAAATTTTTGCTATTCATTGCGGGCTGCGAGCTGTTTTTCTGACACTCGCGCCCCTCACGTGGGGTCCTGCCCTTTCGCTAGGGTTATAATGCGTACATTTAAGCAGACAAGTATTAGAAGTACCAAAATATACCTTTGATTTTTATTCGTTTATTTTTTGTTTTCTAGTTTGGTGTAACTTTATAACTACAGTGTGTAACTAGAGGTTAGTAAAATATTACTCAGTAACTAAATTTTTTTAACTATAATATTTATTCTTGCAAATAAATATCTTCCTACCATCAGTCTATGTCTCGCCACTGCTGGATATTGGCCTCTCCCAAAGTTCGCCACCACATAATGCCTTCGGCTCTTCTCATCCGACCACCATTCATATATATACACATATGAATGTCTTACATTTATAATATATTCCGTGATCTCATACATATTATATAAACCATTTAATACACAGTCGACCACATACACATTGGTAGATAACGCAAGTTTATGAAATTGTATGGAAACCAAGCGTGTCACATAATTTGTATATTTCTATTATGTCACGAAAGCGTAATCCACGTTCAATAGTGGCTGTACTCGTACATGTACATTGTTTTAGTACCCGACATCGCGGCGCAAACTGATTGTTTGTGTGTAAATTATACAACGTCTAAGTCACGAGTAAGTTTTAGTGATGGGTAATTAGTAATCACGGAAGAAACTCCCTTGGCTCGGTTCACCACTTTTGACGAATTTTTACAATTGATTATAGCGTAATTAGGCATTTTTGAGTTTTGTAACAAGGACGAACAGCGAAAAATTAGAACCATAGCATCACCAACTTCGGGCACGCAGTGATTCCTATAGTTCTCTATATCTGTCATCGTCCGTTTATTTCGTTGAATTTCCTTAAATGCGACTTATCATTTGTACTTCAATATGTACTGCAGATATTGTAAATCAGACACGGGTTAATTGTACTAAGACTTACATTAACCTTTCGTTTTTTATACTTAAAAAAAAACAGCTTTATGCGCCTGTTCGCGACACATGTTTACCGCTTGTCAAGTTCCGTCTCCTGTCAGAATTGGCCAGGCGTTAAGTACCGGTTTTAAAATACTACAAGGTACTCATATAATCAATATATACAACGTGTCACAGAAACAATGCAAAAAGCAAAAATTTGTTGATCAATCGAGAGTAGATTCATTTTTATGACATTTTTTTTTCATAACTTATTTTTCAATTCTAGTGTATCTTTCATTCTACGCACGGATGCATTCTACGCTCGTCACCCATGCCACGTCCGCCTAGGTGCCCGGAGTAATAAGAGCTACGAACATTTTAGATAGAATAACAAAACCTTACACAAAAGTGTACACACGTGTATGTGTAATTTTTGATTAATTTCCTAAAATGATTTTATTTTTCACTAAAACTGTTTTAAAAATATATTAAATATATTCAGACTAGTTTTAAAAATATATTCAGACTAAGATAATACGATACGATTATTAAATTATGAGACATCTTAGGCACTTTTCTTGCCGACTGTCCCGCCAGAACAACAGCAAGCACTGCACATCGCTGACATTCCTGGCGTGTTCTACAAAGATAGTGCAGGGTTCGTCTGGAGCTGCCTCCGGTGTTGACTACCCTCAGTTATGGAGCTAATAAAACAAATAGAGGTAATTATTATTAGGGGTTAAACAGTTAAAGAAGCTAGATACACACAGGAATCAGCCATATTTACTGTCTTACAAGTACTACAGCAACTGTTCAAACTGTTCTGTTGAAGTTGAAAGAAAAACATTATGCCTCATCGTAAAAAGCAAAATGTAATGAACGATTTCTAAATCTAAACATTTATCACTAGTAACCATAGAATTTTTTTTTTTTTTTTTTTTTCATTTTATTCATCTAGGTACAAAGTTCTTAAGGCAAAGTTCTTCTTAAGTTCTTACACAGCTGCTACATACCGGCAGGTAGGTAATATCTCAACGCGGTAATGCGATAATTTGTCTTAGTGTATTTTGTATGTGTATGTTGTAGTTTAGTGTATGTTGTATGAAACCTTACACACAGCGACAATTACAAAAAAAAAATAGTTTGGCAGAAAAATAGTTTGGGTCTATATCTCGGTAGATGTAAACTTTTAAAAAAATGTTTGTCGTCTATACATACAAACAGGTACCTGTATGTCGTTGGATGAGGCTCGTAAAGTGTCACAATTTTTCTATAAACACTTTTTTTCTAAAACGTAGGTACTTAGAATAGCGAAATTCCTTTTCGATCGACGCTGCCATCGTCCTTATTTTAAATTAATTATTTCGCCAATATGCGGGTGTCCGCATCAAGATGTTTTATTTCACCACTAATCTAATGATAATTGAAAATTGAATAATTCGGAAAATAGCAGTGATAACCTGGAACTAACTATTTTGGACTTACATTAGCGGGTTCTACTACTCAGACGAATCGGTCTACTAAGCTTCTATTTAACGATCTTATTAAAAACTCATAATTTATTCCTATAGCAACCAAAGATTTCCCATAGAAATCGACACGTGACCTCTTTAGACACGGCTGTGGTTATAATTTGAATTGAATGCCACATCAATTTTATCAAAACTACAACCTAAATTATACTTTACTCTTTTAAAATTATGGTATACTTTTGATGTAATTTTTGCGGATGCTGTTAGAAAAATTTTATAAGCATAAAATAGGTAAATAGGATTGTGTTTGGGTGTGTAAAATCGTATATCAATATATTGGGGAGGCGTGTGTGGCGCGTGCTTCTCGTTAGCCAAGTTTTCCCGTGACTATTGCAATTATTTGAGCTGGCAACACTGTAATAATGCTATTCCATTGCTGCATATACGGAACATGTAATTGTTGGGATATAATAGTTATGACACAATGTTGCATTCGATGACAGTTAGTTGTGATTTTTTGAAGTATTTTATAACTGCCGCCATTTTTGATTAAAAAAGCAGATTCATATAAAATATATACATTTAATAATAAGATTACATAATCAAAATATGACTATTTCCTTGTTACACTTATAGACAGTGTCTTTTTAATTATAAAAGTAAGAACGAGCAGACAATTCGCCCAATATTAAGCTAATACTGTAGTCAATGAACATAATGTTAATGCATGTGTGATGTATTCATAATGTATGAACACAATGTTAATGTATGTCGATATTAGACAAAAATGACGTCCGCAGATGTGCTGACTATCACTGAGAATTTAAGAATCAGAATTTAAAAATACAGTTCAGGAAAGATGGAAAATAGGGAAATATCCCATTATCCCGCTTTCCTTAGTCTATTGGAGGAGGAAAATAGTACAGGACGGCAAGGGATAAATCTCGATTCACATTCGCGCGATTGTGAGTTCAAACTCCGGCTCGTATCACTGAGGCTCATTACATATCAAAAAAATAGATAGCAAAATTGGAAGTAAAACTCGTAATCGTATCGTAATGCTAAACGTCACGGTGTCGGTGGGCGGCGGGTTGCCGAGTGGTGGTGCGGTGTAGCTCCTCCTGAGAAGACCTGTCTTGTGGTAGTAGCTTTGTTATCCCATAATCGCCCCTTAAGACACCCACGGGAAGAGATGACGTGGTGCTATAATATCCTGTATGTGTTCACGTGTATTATCCTCCAAGTCGCACTGGGCCAGGGTGGAGAATTACAGCCTCCTTTATGATTGCTATGGCAAGCCAATACATGGGACATTACGCACTGATGTCAATCCAACTATAAGTTTGTAGTAAACATCTGTATTAAGTTATTATTTGGCCAATAGTGCATTCAAACGTATAAACTGAAAGGTCAAACAAACAGACACTTTTGCAGTTAATTCGTCAACATATTCAATAGGCGGTTAGTGGTGCCAACCGAAAATGTAACTCAGTATAACAAACTTGCACTTTCAGTTAGATTTACGAATATGAACATCGAAAGCTCGGTCACGAGCGCAAAATAAAATTTGTAATTTTCTAAACATTTCGTTGGCCAATGCTTTACTTACTCGTAGCAAATGAAAAGCTAAACTTGATTAGTTTAGAAGAAATTACTATGCCACGGAAAAAAAATAATCTACATCTTAAAGTTCTCTTTCACGGTTTCCAATCTGATTCATTGTGAATAGATCCAAATGGTACAAAG
This sequence comes from Sesia apiformis, assembly GCA_914767545.1. Taxonomy (NCBI): domain Eukaryota; kingdom Metazoa; phylum Arthropoda; class Insecta; order Lepidoptera; family Sesiidae; genus Sesia; species Sesia apiformis. Next base: position 9,342,137 of record OU611968.1, read on the forward strand.
CTTTCGCATTTTAATCTAATAGGTGTGTTGAGAACAAATTTAATAGAATTACTTTCCAAATGGACCACAAAAACAAAATTAGATTTGGAAGACGATTTCGAAATTGACTACAAAAGGGTCTTGGCACCTGTATCCTCTGATATTTTCATGTGAGACTATATAGAGTCTCATAATCTTTAAACTCATGGAAAAAAAGAACAAACGGATAAGAACAAATATAGATAGATAGTTAAACATAGATTTAAACTTAGATAGTTTCCTTACGGGATAAAATCTAAAACGAAGAAATTCGTCAAAGAATGAAACGTAGCAACTTTCAATCACAAGTTTCGGCAAGTGGCAACTTCATGTGGATAATGATTTTCATATAATTACTATGGAGCCTATACTGTACGGACACTTACAAACAGTTACCTACCTACCAATTGGCGAACACGGTAATTCACAAGTTCCAGTTGCTGCAATTAGCAACTTCTTTCTATTAAATTTATGGTAAGTTGACTTGTTGCGGCGTACACGTGACAACAACAATATTGACATTGACGTAAGTACAGCAGCTGCTGTCATACTGACAGATTAGTTCTCGCTTGTTTGTAGCTTGATCTGTGAAGTTGCGGTTGCTGGTTGCGGCAACTGTGTTTAGTTGCAGCAACCAGCAAGGGTAACTGGAAACTGTGAAAGTTTCCGATATAGCTCATAAAATCAGCATGCTGAAATGGCTGAAATGAAATGCATGAATGGCAAATAGGCAGATCATTGATACCGCAGGATCGATAACCGATAGGGTAAACGAGTCCTTGAATGGAGATCAAGCATCGGGAAACAGAGTATGGAATCTCCTACGGCCAGGTGGACTGGCGAATTGAAGAAGTTTACCGGTAGTGACTGGATGAGGAGAGCCAAAGATCATGTTGGTAGTCAATGTTGGTAGTGAGCCTTGAAAGAGTCCTATATTCGGCAGTGGAGAGAGTCTAAGGATTTGGTGTGGTAATTGGAAGTAATAACTGTATCGTTGAGACGGTCTCTAAATTTTAGTAGTTTATTTGAGGAGTGTAAAATCATGGTGGCGGGTTTTAAGAGAACCCCATAACCATATGCAGAAACACAGGCTGATGCCATGTTATAGGTAGTTGTAGAAAAAAAAGAAACTTCGATTACTTCGTAATGTTTAGGTAAAGCATTCGATTGTAGGGAACAGACCTCCCATTGCATACGATCAGGTTCAAAATTTTGGATATGCACCGAATTTCTTTTATACCCCGGCACAAATTCCTTGCGGCTTTTTTCATCAAGCTGGTGATAATTAAAAGTCCGTGCTTAAGTAACAACTCTGTGGTACGAGTTGAAATTCGAACTCACGCGCTTATGCATGTGAGTCGAGAATAAATACCTCCTAGAAGACTGTCATTAGTTTATCTTTATTGAAACGCTCAAATTCACTTGACTGTGTACGTTGTTTTATTCTTACGCACAACTACCACAGAATTGGCGAATTAGGCGACGCAACATATAGTGAATTCTCATAAGATTCTATATAGGTACATAGTTATCGTACGAAGACTGCACCGTATGTAGGTATATAAATAATAGCGATTGCATCTGTAAAGATGAATTTTTACTAAAGTATGCTATTTCAATGTATATGTGTAATTTTCACATCAATTATTGTATGTTCATGTTCATTATGTTCAGTTCATTCAGTGTTCATTTAGAATAAATTTTAGTTAGTTGTTAAAATTATCAGTTAATTCCAACAAAAAACATTGTATGACAAGGAGTAGGTATATAAAGATAACAATGTTTTCAACAGCACATGTTTTCAAATTCTATTGAGTAGTAAGTAGGTAGGTATACCAATATCCGCATACATACACGCTAGCGGACAACAAACAGCTCGCGTGGTCGCTCACACCGCGGCGCTTTACAAAATAATTATTAACCAGAGAAACCACAAAAAACTCCACGAAATTAGTTCCCGATGACAATCAAAAAATATATGTTATACATTTTTTTCGGTTTTATAAAAAATGTCGGTCGTAGCGCCACGTTCGACGCGCGGGGCTTTTACACGCAGCGGGACTCCGCCGTGGGTTTAAAGCACTAAATATCCGCTATGGCATATTTATTCTTTTCTGTCGGTTCTCAGATTATTTTCTACTAGAGTTTTATGATAATCGGGCTTGTATAACGACTAATGAATTACGTGTAGCCGTCGTTAATGTGACGATTGTAAAAAAATATGACCAGCGGTTAGGTGACAGGTTGTTTTTTCTACATATACTTATGTCTCGTCTAATGCCGGGTTGTTTTCATAATGTTTACTACTTATTATGCCCTTTTTGTCGCTTGCAAAGTATCTATTTTGTAGTGATGCTACAAAGATAATGTATGTTTAGGTATTAATTTGAATTGATTTATTATAACTAGCAACGCAAGACCTTTATCGTTGTAACTTCGTCGAGAGATAATATTTTTTTATAATTAATAAGTGTTTACTTTTTCTTTTCGTATATGGCAATGATCCAATTAGCACATTCTGCCAGTGTCAAGTTCTCTTCGTAATAAAGAATTTCAAGAGATTCTTTGGCGGTAGCTCGAGAGGTGCGGTTGAGTATTTGTTTGATTTTTATAATTTTTATAAACACAATTTTTATATTGTAGACTTTGTGGTTTAATAGTGTATTAAAGTTCAAAGTGTCATGTGTCTGCTTAATGTTTGTGATAATCAAATAAAAGTATAAGACTGCGTTTTTCGTGTGCTTCCAAGGAATTCAACTGTTCTCAGTAAACCCATTATCGTTTTACTGAGCGACGCCATATTTACTTGAAATTCATTTACACGTGACATTGGCAAAATCGTCGTCGCGCTTGAGTCGACGATTGATACTGCCATCAAACAGACGAAAAAGGAGAATTTCAAAAACGTATCCTCTACGTCCCTACTTGTATAGGGTAAGGTTTATTTCTGCAGAGTCTACTTCTTTAATTGTAGTTGTAATTTGTATGGTTATAATTTAAAGCACATTAGTAACTTACCCATTTAACTTATCTTTGCTACTCGACGAAGACCAAAATTGACAGAGGCTAAATCTAACTAGTCCGGCCATAAATACTGTTACATAAAAACTTTTCTTTTTTTTCAACTTTTTAATTATTTTGAATTTGGAACGCGTTTATTATTTTTAAAAGTTCTTTCGATTTCGCGCCATTTCACATATTTTTTCGTGTTCATTATCAAATTACAATATGGAATGGGGTGTTAAAGAAAATAGGATTGCGGTATGGAGCCGTCGGTCATATTCAAAAGCTTGGTATCAGCCGTATGTTCGTATATCGTACTATCAACAGATACAACAACACTTCCTCTGTCGAAGACCATAAAAGATCGGGGCGGCCGCGTGCTGTTAGAACTACAAAGGCTGGTAATGCTGTTAAGCCAGAATTCGTCGAAATCCCATTAGGAAGCAAAAAATCTTATCGCGAGAAATGAAGATTCCCGCTAGGACTCTGTCGCGTATTATAAAACAAGACCTGAAGCTCGGTGCTTATCGTCGATATACAGGACATGCCCTAAATCAATATTTACAATTAAAGAGAGTGGATCGATCAAAACGCCTTCTGTCGTGATACGCAGGTGAAGGGCACAGAAATATCCTCTTTACCGATGAAAAAATTTTCACGATTGAAGAGCACTACAATAAGCAAAATGATAAAGTGTACGCTCACAGTTCTAAAGAAGCTGCTCAAGTGGTCGGAAAGGTACAACGTGGTCATCATCCTGCGTCAGTGATGGTTTGGTGGGGCGTGTCTTATCAAGGCGTCACAAAGCTACATTTTTGTGAAAAAGGAGTGAAAACTTCAGCCAAAGTGTATCAAGAGACAGTCTTGGATCGTGTTGTGAAACCCCTCAGCGATACACTTTTTAAAAATGTACCGTGGACTTTCCAGCAGGACTCTGCACCTGGTCACAAGGCACGAACTACCCAAGCCTGGCTTGAAACCAACGTTCCGGACTTTATAAGAGCTGAAGACTGGCCCTCATCTAGCCCAGACCTCAACCCTTTAGACTACAAATTGTGGTCAGTTTTAGAGGACATGGCTTGCTCTAAACGACACGGCGACATTGAGTCTCTTAAAAAATCTCTAGAGCAAGCAGTGGCGAAATTTCCCATGGAAACTGCGTAAATTCATGGATTCGTGGCCAGACAGATTAAAGGCCTGTATAAAAGCCAAAGGTGGCCATTTTGAATAGAATATTGTTTTTATTTTTTGCTGAGACTTTAATAAATATGTACATATAAGTTTTAGTAATATTACATTACTTCATTAAAAAAAAAATGCATTTTCATTTGTAACAGAACTTATGGCCGGACTAGGTAGAATGCAATCATGTATGTGGTATACTTTTTATTGTACATATCTTATCTTATTTTTTTATTTTAGTTGATATACTGTTTATCATGGATTTGTATTGTTCCATTTAGATATTGTTTACATCCTAAAATACAACCAAAATATTATTATATAATATACTAGCTGTTGCCCGCGACTTCGTTCGCGTGGTCTTCAGGTAGGTACTAATTCAGAAAAAAACATTCATTTATATATATATATATATAAATGTAGTAAAATGTCCAAGTAGACAAAATATGCAATCTCCGTTTATCCAACGGTTCACTGCTAGAGAATGCCATAAGGCATTGGGTCCGCTAATTGTACAATGTGTGTGTGCGATAAAGTATAAATAAATAAATGTTCAAATAGCACAATATCAAATCCCTAAATAGCAAGTCTAGAATAGGTATAAGCTGTTTTAAAAGCAAAACGTCAATAAAGCGAATTGTCTATTTTTATTTAACTCATATTTTTCAAAATTTATTGTATACAATATCGTAAGTGAGTAACAATTATCTATTCTGTAGTTTAGAAACTATCTTTAAATAACCATAACTACACACTTATACGTACGCACAAACTGGTAGCCCAATGATGCGTAGTGTATAGAATCTCTCCAAAATATATGTCGGTTGAAGGTCAAACGACATGTTGGATACATTAATCATCCACGCGCGTCAAGAACCATGAAGATGGATAGCTGCTGGAGCGGGGCAAAATGATAATTATCGGTAATTCGGGCCAAACCAGGACCCTTTGTTGCTTTACAATCAGGTGATAATTCAGTACATATTAATTTTTAACGGAAGGTGTTTTCGATTTAAATCTTTTCCTGGTACTCGTACCTAATGTACCTAATATTACAAAGGAAGAATATTTCGAATTCCATAACGGAAGGAAAGTAGTTTAATTTAATCGGCGGTTTAGAGAAACTAGTAAATCACCCGTTAACATGGCATTTTTGACTAATCCGATTTAAAATAAAACCTTGAGGTAACTTTTTAGAGAATACAGAAAGCAAAGATCTTACAGAAAAATTACAAAGAGCTTATAGAAAAATTACAGAAAAGGAAATTAATGAATAACAAATGCAATAATGTAATTTATAAATTATTATTATTATTTATTTACCTATTTTTATAAATTTATTAGGTAGGTATATGAGTACAATGAGGAAACTTAAAATAGAAAGAACATTATGAAGTCGTCTTCATGAAATGAAATACGAAAGAAATGATGTAGCACCATGTGAAAATGAAGAAATACGTTTTCAAATATATTGGTAATTGTTAAAACACCGTGAAAATACAAACTGTAGCGCAGCTTTGCGAACTTTAGCATTTGTTTCAAAATTTCGGACTTTACCCGTTTGTGGGCGTGAAACAAGTTCGTAATAAAATGAATTTACTGACAAAAACGAAAGATGGCGCATAAAACTTCACAGTAATCTGGGTAAGTAAGTAAGTAGTAAAAAATAATTTCTAGTATGTAGGTAGTGATTAATAATTATAGAAAAGGCAGAGACGTTTATTTAAATAGAAGGTTGTCATTATATTATGATTATGACTTCTGTATACTGCGAAAAAAATTATAAGCTTCATATAAGTTACTTACTTGGATTACTAGGTCTAAGGAACAAAGTTACAAGTACAATTTCTTTTGTTTAATTAAACGTTAGTTATAACATTTTTTCTTATTTATAAATTAGTTACACTTTGTTTAAAATGCCTTAATTTCTGGTCTATTTCTCGCTATCCAAAGTCTAACAAGCTAATTATTCATTGTTTAACCCGGTGACTTGTAGTAGGGCGCTAACATGAACCGAGAAAAGCTTGCCACCACAAAAAATAACCCATAAATTGTATTATTTATTCCCCGGCTGGACGGGTTAATGCAATATACGTAATCCTATAACATGAGGCTGGCTCTTTACTGTTCGCCGCTTCCTATCCATTAACTGTCTTAGTAGTAAAAGTCGTTGTAAACCAAACTAAATACGCTCTTCTTGAATACTCAATGGTTTTTCGAACGTTGGTTTATGATTTTGTGCGGTGAAGTCGGCCTGTGTGTTGTGTTCTATATTTTTTTGAACACATGATTTTAAAATCGTCTTGTCAAATACCATAGCTACCATCAAACCTGCCTGTTCATTGACAGTCGTAGACTTTCTTAAAACTTGCCATATTTTTTCTATATTTATTTCTTGTAGGTACCTACTAGTTTGTAAATATTTTAGTGTTAATCTTATTTTTCATGAGACAACAGCCTAAATACAGTAATTATATAGTGAATAATAATGTCCAAACACATGTCTATTAATATTTCAACAATTTAAGAGTTATTGCTTAATTTATACTACTGTTTTAAAAAAACTGTTAATGTTTATTTCTAACATACAAGATAAAATTTATATTACTAATTATAATATGTAATGATAATACCTAATGTTTTTATATGAAGGTGGAAAGTAAGTGTTTTATACTTATATATACTTTGAGTAAATAGATAGATAGGTACATATGAAATTAGCTAGATAGGACGAAGCCGAGGACGTCCATCTGCTAGATGGACAGACGACCTCATAAAGGTTGCGGGCACCCGCTGGATGCAGGTCGCTGCCGATAGGTCTAAATGGCGGACAATGGGGGAGGCCTATGTCCAGCAGTGGACGTCCAAGGGCTGAGAAGAAGAAAAAGAAGAAGATAAAATGTTCTCTATTCTCAAGTAGATAAATAAGTCTAAATTTTTCTTCCAAGAATACAATCTGAATTGCAGAAACTTTTGATTTAATCTAATTTTGATTAAACGAATTGATTTTTAGAACCATATATTATTTAATTACTGAATATATTAATTTTTAATATATATTTTAACAGTTAAGAACTCTATTATCGAGTAGGGAGTCACCAGTGTTTATGAACATTCCTTCAAAACACATTTTCTTTCCTTTAATGTATCCTTCTTCCCTTTCTTTACTTCATGTGTATGTATGTACTATTATTATATTTTATATTACATTATCATTATATTGTATTATTATTATGTTGCCTGAAATAGATCGCTTTTAACGATAAAGCCGCCAGTTGCTTCTGTATATCTTAACTTATTAAATGAAATTAGTTACGTTAAAACGGGAAATAAATAAAAAAAATCTTTCATTCATTCCATGCTTCCTGTCAAACTAAATAACAAAACTCACCATTATCTGGTACCTATAGACAATTGTCCACATAGTTTTGACAAAACTGCATACTTACCAGATAATAACAAACTTGGAGTTTTACTGTTGTTCAAATTGAATAGAAGTATTCCGTTAGACATTTTGATGTACTCATATTTGTATTCTTGTCAACGTACGAACGTGCTTCATCTGAGTTTATTATGAGCATATCATGAAGTGAGGCGACTTCTTGTCTGTCAATTCCATAAAAAGTGAAGAGCAGTCTTCATAATAGCGTTAAATTAATTAAAGTGTTTGCCTTAACACCTAACAGCTACTTCGCAACAATTACCCCGTAATTAGGAAGTCAGTCAACCCTCCAGCTACAATGGTATTAAATATGTATGACGTAATAGGGACTTATTTCAACCAATTAAGTACTCCATTAAAGGAAAATTGACATCTGACGTAATGAACTCGTTATAAAAAAAACAGGAATTAAGTATGTATTTTCAATGAATGTAATATATGATATTGACGCAAAGATGTGAAAGGGCCAAGTCCTTAAAAAGTGAAACGGCCAAGTTCTTCCACTTTTTTTACCATTTATGTTATATTATTTATAGAAACTTTACCTTAATTTGACTTGGAATCGCAAATAAACTATTGAAATCTTTTAAACATTATTCTGGATAAATGTTTACATACATTTTATCTTACTGATCTAACAAGGACGGCCGCTGAAGAAAATATCGAAACTGACAATTGGTTACTTTACAGGAGAATTACTTACTTTTCATAATTATCGCTCACGTTACCATTTACAAGTCGGACAACTTAGGTAAACAACGGAATTTCAGTAATAAATATTTGGAGATAAATTAATATCACAACATATCATACCATGAGCCTTATTTCTCCACTGATGGATACAGGCCTCTCCCAATACTCGCCACTACACACGATCTTCGATTCTTCTCATCCAACCACCGCCGCGGACTTCTTCCAGCCATCGATCCACCGTCCATTCAATGATTTATGTAGCAATTTATTTAGTTTCCTTGTTCCATTATTGGGAGGCGTAACGAGATGAGGAAAACTTCTTGTATCGTTAGTTTTCCTTTTTCCCAACCCTTTCTCGTACAATGGCGCGCCCCTAGATGAAGGTTCGGTTTGTCAATATGTTTGTCAGATTAGTTTGTCAATATGGACTGATGCCATTTACCATCAGGTGAACTGTCTACTTGTCTGACACTTCTTTCTATAAAAAATACACTTTTGCAGTTTCGTCTCTTTACTTAGTACTTACATTAATTGATAAGAATATCAAGTTCTCAGGAATATTCGCATTACATTCTCTTTTTATACTCGTCTTCCAGAAAGTAGTCGCTCTCTGGTAATTCGCCGATTGGCATCCAGTCGTTCCCCTGGTATAGGTACGACTTGCCGCCTCGCCTTTTATAACCCAACTTCGCAGCTTCTTCATGAAGTTCCGTTTGCTTCGGTATGTCCCATGTTCGTGACATCGCGAACACCATTTCGTCCTAATAACGATTAATTAGATTAGATTTATTTATATGTAAACATAGATACACTGATGATATAAACAAGCTACAGTCAGATTTGCATGTTTGACCAAATGGCGTTTAAATATTGGAATATTTTGCCAATCAATTTCAATACCTGAGTGACAATAAATTTAGAGTACATTTAGCGTGTCATAATTGTCTATTTTTTTAATTTATGTACATTAATTAAAAATAAAACGTCTTAATTATTAGCAACATGAAGTTAGTGACAGAAGATTACATGATGAAGTAAAAGTAAATGCTTAGAATTAGTATGTAATATGTCAATAGTTTATAAATCAAACAATCATCTTTGACCTTATTAGAGGTCACAGTTTAAATCCCATTCTGTGAGAATGCGTGTTTTTTCACGTGCCCGATAACTACTTGAGCTCGTCGCCGGCCACTGTTTACCGTGCCGGGGTGCAGGACTGTCGGCGAGACACGCCCCTCTGCCGCGGGCTCTGCGCCTGCTCAACGATTTGGTAGTACGGAATCCGGTAGACTTGTTTAACTGCACCTTGCAAGCATTTCGCAGGGCGGCAGTAGGTACTCTTGAGTAATTTACATGTAATGATTGTTTGTCCGTGTAAGGGAGTTCTGCGTAGGCGAATTGGTAGGCATCACTGTAAAGCCTACTCAGGTAATAAATAAATAAATCTTTTTTGCATTATTAATATTATTATACAGAATGTTTCCGGACGATTCTATCTATTAAGAAAAGACTTTAGTGCAGTATTAATATTATATTGAGAAATTAAAAATAAACAATGAAGATAAACAATCGTTATTCTTCTTGTTTTATCCAAAACTCCAAGGTTTTAGTTTGATGTTCAATGAATGAAAATTTTATCATTTTTTAAATTTTAATGTATGTGTGTGTGTGTGTGTATGAATGAAAGATCGAAGAATGTTTGATCGTCTTTTTACATCTTTCGTATTTTCAATACTAACTTTACATAGCATGAACCCAATGTACTTGTTGTCCCCGGTCTGTTTGAAGCGCAGCTCCACTGGCACATAAATTTGTCCTTCCTTCAATTCTGCTGTAACATTGTTGTGTCTATTAGAAAGAAACATTAGAGGCCTGTACAGATATAAGCGATACTCGCTGCCGTCTGAGACTCCCCCAGAAGACACCTTTGAAATGCACTGCATTTCTCACTTTATTCTATTTCCCCAATGTACATACGTGTTTCGGTAGTGAGTGAGTCATGGCAGAGCCCATTCCCATCCCGTCCTTTCCCTCCCCGTTTGCCCAACCGTTTCACCAAATCCATTCCTAATTCTCTATAGGTAGGCGGCGCATTCGAGGGAATGCCCACGTTTGTCATTCTGGAATGACGTTGGCATATATTGCGGATGTATATGGGCACAGTATCCACTTACCACCAGGTGAATTGTATGCTTATCTGTCGCCTTTTTTCCATAAAAAAGACTTGTATTTAAACGAACACCAAAAAAATACTAAATGAAGAGCAAATCATGACCAAAGTAACCTATTTTTGGATAACAATGTCATAACCGAGTGAAAGGAGTCCCGCTTCATGTGGCCTTCTATTTCTTATTGTGACCAGAGAACTTTTTTTTGTCATAAATGACAATGCTGCAATGGTGCAATTTAGCACATTCTGCCAGTGTCAAGTTTTCTTCATAATCAACAATGTCAAAGTCTAAAACGTATCCTGTCAATGTCCAGTTCCGTCGGTAAGTCAGGAGTCATTCAGTAAAGCGATAGTAGGTTTACTGAGAACAGAAGAGGACTCCTTGAAAGCACACGAAACGCAGTCCCGCGCTTTTATTTGATTATCACAAACACCACGCACAAAAAACACTTTGAAGTTTAATAATCTATCACTATGAAACCACAAAACGCCTAATACACAATTTTTACAATAATCATTCTGTATTTCCAGTTGCTCATTTAATTATTTCACTACAATTGAATAAGCAAGTACCGCAGAGACCTTGAAAGAGAAGAAACTCGTCCTGTCACTTACATCTATACAGTAAAAAAAATCGTTACAAAGCAATGTGTATATGAAGTATTTTTAAAAAAAAAAAAACTGCAGTGTACGCTATAAATGATACAGAGCCCAAAACATTTTTTTTGGAATTTTTGTCCGTCTGTGTGTCTGAACGAGTATCACACAAAAGCCACTGGACGGATTTTGAAATTTGGCATCGACATTTAGGGTACTTTTTATCCAGATCAATTATAGAGTTCCAGCGGTACTCAAGCTATAACATTGCGAATACTGGTAGATTTCTTTTAACCTTTATTGCACATTATGATAAAAAGGCGACCTTAATGCCTCAAGGCATTCTCCATCAGCTAAACCAGCGCTTATTTGTAGGAAAGATTATATGTATTTAGCTTTTTTTTAACCTTTGGGTTGATTAGAGAAATATCCAATGCGATGACAGTTCTAAATACATAACTTAAACGACAAACACAATTAATTTTCCTATAAATAAATATTCATGACTAGCTGTGGCCGGCACGCGTTGCAATGCTTTAGAATATATATATATATATATATATATATATACACATATATATATATATATATATATATATATATATATATATATATATATATATTGTATATATGTTGTATATATATATGTTGTATATATATATATATATATATATATATTTGTCAGGGTCCGTCGCGGGCGCGCGCACAACAACTCACCAAAGTTTCATCGAAATCGGATGAATCGGATGAAATCGAATCGGAAGAATCTCTTAGCCTTGGAGCTTGTGGAGCTTGGCCGCACTTAGACCATGATCTTTTCCGCATGTTCTTGTCGTAAGTGACCCACTTCTTATCACCAGTGATCAATCTTTTCAAAAATGGTTCGGTTTCATTGCGTTTTAATAGAGAATCGCAAACGAGTACACGGTTCACTAGATTTCTTTCAGAGAGCTTGTGTGGTACCCAAATATCGAGCTTTTTTGTGAATCCAGACTTTTTAAAATGAGTCAAAACTGTTTTGTGGTCAATGCCCAGTTCATCAGCAATGTCGTAACAAATGGCATCAACTTTATCGGTAACAGGGCGACCGGAGCGATCTGCATCTTTAACATTAAGATTTCCTGACTGAAACCGCTTAAACCAACTTTGTGTTACTCTTACTGACACTGCATGAGGTCCATAAACAGCATGATTTTTTTTCGCGGCTTGTGTCGCATTTTTCCCTTTTTTGTAATAAAACTTTAAAAAATGTATAGAATTTCTTCGTTAGATTCACTCATTTTCTTGGACAGAAAAACAATTGAAAAATGGCGGGAAACAGTTTTTATTTTTCTATTTCTTTTTTTAAATGTTACCTTTTTAATGGTGTCATAACCAGCTAGGTACAAACAGTTCAATCAAAGATATTGGATCACAACTTCATACGTCAAAATACGAAAAGACTTTCTTCCCGACCAAAATACAAAAGCGCTATAATACTTATAAATATTATACCTATATAAAAAAGTTTTTCGCAATGCTTACAGTCAAAGGCGTAAGTAAAGTATTTCCCTCTATCGTCTTGTTCAACTAACAGAGAGGTGATATTATTCTCGTCTGACATTAAAACATATCTGGCGGTCCAATTTACGGGTTCCTTGTAATACTGAGCTATGTGCGGCTTGATGGTCTCGAGTTGCTGAAATCACGGAAAATTTTACCGAATTAATGGATTCAGTTCTTTTTATAGAAAGAAGTAGCAAATGAACATACAATCCACCTGTTGGTAAGTGGCTACTGTCGCCCATAGACACCCACGGTAATGTTGGCATTACTCCAGAACGACAAGCTTTTGACACACCCCCGAATGCGCTGCCTGCCTTTGTTGCTGTAAGAGTGGATTTGAAAAAAGGGTTGGCGAAATGGGCAGGGATAGGATGGGATGGGATGGGAATGGGCTCTGGTACATCTCACTCACTACCGATACACGTACACGTACATTGGGGGAATTCATAAAGTGGGAAACGCAATACTTTCAAGGTAGTCTTCTGTGTGAGAGGTGTAACGAGTCCAGTCAAGTGCGTTCAGCGGATGTTGGATTACAGCGTCGGATGAAAATGGAGACATACATAGATATACTATACATATATATTTTACACCAAAACATTCAAAGAACAAACATAGTTCTCCATTAGTTGTCTATCCATTGTTCTCCACGGGAACAGTTGAGCTGGTTCCCTATAGCCACCTATATACTATAACTAGCTATGCCTGCGACTTCTGATTCCCCGCGACAACTTGTTCTTATGATTCCCGTGGGAACTCTATAACCGATCTGGATAAAAAGTGCCCTAAATGTTATCCCGGTCCCTAAGCTATAACTACACCAAGTTTCATTAAAATCCGTCGGGTAGATTTTACGTGATGCGCTTTCAGACAGACAGACAAAAATACCAAAAATTGTTCTTTTAGGTTCTACATATAATATTTTCGTACTTGTATCATTTTCATGTACAGATATTAAAATAATAAATATAATATGAATAGATAAAGAATAACAAAATAAAAATCATACCTCTTTAGTTGGCACCAGGAATCTATATATTAACCGATGAGTGAACGGGGCCCAGTAATAAAACACCATCCAGGAATCGTCCAACACAGAGTATGGATTGAATCTTCCAAATTTGCCATACTCCTGGCACGACACTGCATCATTCCCGTTCATCCCACGGGGTCCATGAAAGTTAGCTTGACTTAACGGAGTAGACATTATTGCGATTAAAACCCAGAATGAAATTACTGCTGCTATTTTAAGCATTTTTTTTTAATCTGTTCTTAAGCAGATTTAAAATATTTTTTGAAAATGTTATATCCAGCCAGTTCTTTAATGTAGTATAATGTACTTGAATCCTTCAATGAAACTGTTGAGAATGATATACGAAAGATCGCTTCTTAAATAGCACTTCATCTGAAAACCGTTACTTGCTTTGTTACAATAGAAGGATGTTTATCACATACTCTTTTGCATCAAAATCTGTTACTTGTTTGTTTTCGAATGTGTTGTAATTTGTTTAGACTGAGTGCTGTTAATACAATTGAGTTACAAAATTTGTACCAATCGATTAATACTAATATTATAATTATTACTAGAGCATGGATTATCGGCGGATTTTCATAATACAGGTATTATTTCGATATCGAAACTTCAAATACCGGTTTCCGGTATTTGGATATTTTTTCGATATTCTTGTACAAAATAATTATTTTGGGAAAGATGGATGTTTTATAAATAAAAGTATATTTTAAACTAAATCTACAATCTTATTATAATCAAAAAGGATAGGAACAAATTAAAAAATATTAGAAAATCTTCAAAAAAGTAATCAGGCCTCGTTCGTTCTCCTTACAACTTTGATGATGATGAAGATTACGACGGTAAATGACCAGGTTGAGCTTGTTGAAACAATGATCGCAAAAAGTAGAGGGCATCCAAAGTGTCATCTTTGAGAAGCGATCTAATCTTATTACACGTATAGACCGCAGAGGAAAAAGCTCTTTCTGATTCCACACTCGTGGGTGGTATTGTCAATAAATATCCATAGGCTTTCTCTAAATGAAGGCCTCGATTATCACCATTTCATTTTCACGCCACGTCGCTGCAGGCCGTCAACTGCCAAAGCGCTCGCCGCCGCCGTTTTGCTTAACTCACGATCGGAAAACCTAATATCGAAATACCGGTATTCTTCGACTTCAATAACGGTTTTCCAATATCACATATTTTATCCGAAATCCCGTTTTTTTCAATATTATCGAAAACCGGTATCCATGCTCTAATTATTACACCAATGTTAACTAGAATGAGTTGGATTTTTTTTGTTTGCTTTTATGTAAGAGATGAACTCAAAAGCTGCTGGACTGATTTTGAAAATCCCTTGAATTTTAATAAGCTAACTAAGGCGCTGTACAGACGTAGACATACAGACGTGAATTTTCAATCGTCAGTTTCGGCAATTGACAACAGATAACTATCTGTAAATAACGATATTCATATAATTACTATGGAACGTATAATTTACAGGCAGACAGCAACTCTAGTGGTGAGTTCAGGCCACTGACGACAGCCCGTTGCCGAAAACGGGGACTTTATAGTTGGCGCAACTAGCAATTTAAAAAATATTATTGTTAAATTTGTTCTAAGTTGACTTACAGCGGCGCACACGCGCTGTACGTCGACGCGGCAAAAACGAAAAAGACAGTTCTTCGAGATCCATCGTCACAATGACTGTTCTAGCTTGTTTGCAGCTTGAACCGACAAATTGCGGTGATTGCCGCAGGCAACTCAAAAAAATAGATAAAAGAATCAGTAGGTAATCAAAACAAGTTTGATTACGACGAAACCTGATTAAGACGAAAAGATAAAAAAATATGTGAAATTATTTATAAATACCAAATATTTTATTTATTTACTGGATATAAGCTAACGTCAAACCTTTACGTACTAGAATATTGTCATCTTAAAATACATAATTTTTCAAATATTTTATCCTAAAATATACTCATCTTCGTACCATCGTCATCGACCTTCATCTCTGCACTGCTGGATGTGGACTTCTAACAAGACTCGCCACCACACACCAATTTCGGCTCTTCTCATCCAGCCACTATCGGTGAACATCTTAAAGTTGCCGATAGTAGCTCGATCGTTATATTCTATTCTACGAGTAATTCTATTTATTCCCACTCTCGTGTCCTTTATCTTCATTCACTTCTATGAACTTCCGTTGTTTTTCCTCCATATTTCTTTTTTTAATTGCTTCCTCTATCCGTTTTTCCTCTTCTAAAACTCTGTCCACTGGTGTCCCTAGTCCTTTGAACCCAATTGATTCAGCTTCCGTCATCTTGTCTTTAACTGTAGTCGGTTCTTTACCTTCTTCGGCCATGATAACTGCATAGTAATTATCGTCACAATACATCATCACCAAATAAGGATCTTCGATTTTCAATCTCACTGTCAGTAATGGTAATTTAATTTTCTTGTCGGCTGAAAACATAGTAAGGACGTCGGGCTAAAGCTCACGTGACCAGCTGCCAAGTCGACTTGCAGCCAGTCATCACTCATCAGCAGTATTAGATGGTTGCGCATCTATACACATAGCGGCCATTTTTTTACTTATGGCATATTTAAACAAAAGGTACTTCTGATTCTTCTATAGTTTGATCGACCGGTCGCTGGAACCGTGTGTTTACACTTTAAAGTGAGTCTTATCATAACCATATCATGCCATCAGCTTATATCTCTCTACCGCTGGATATAGGCCTCTCCCAGGGCTATTATGCACGATCTTCAGCTCTTCTCATCCAACCAAGCCAGTCTCATCGTTTTACAGTGTGTCACTGAAATAATGCAAAAGCTGGGAATAAGCCGTTCAGTATCTAGAGTAGAATTGATTCTACCAGCTTTTACAATAGACTTTCAATGACTTATTGTTTATTTCTTGTACTTATATGTTTTATTCTACGAGTAGTTACGCAAAACAATTATATAGATAGTTGTTTTAGTTTTGTTAATAATGGTAAAATATGAATATGACATAATATGAATGTGTAAAATATGATATGTTGTGATATGGCATGAATTTTATAAGTTACTAGCAAAACCCGGCAGACGTTGTCTTGCCATAAAAGTTGATGTACTGCAGCACCATCTAATGGCGAGTTACAACAAATTCGATAGCTCGAAAATATTCCCCGTTCGATAGCTAAACCTTCTCCATGAAAAGATACATATGTGGGCCAACTTTCATGGTGATCGGTCAAACGGTATCGAAGTCTATTAATCACCAATATACCAACATCCTCTTTGTATATATATACAACTACTATACTATATATATATATATACTATATATACTAGTATACTACTAGTATATATATACTAGTTGTATTATTAGTTAGAATTTATAAAATAGAAATGCCCTAGCAGGGCCATGAATTAGTCTAAGTTCCTGCCTGTGTACATGATAGTATTGAAAAAATAAACAAATACACTCATTAAAACTAGTACCGGGCGTGGCGAGCCACGCTGTTACCCTGTTCTGAGCTGGTAATGAGCGCTACGAACGTTTTAGATAGAAAAACATAACTTTAATATTTGTAACTTTTGATTCATTCCCTAAAAAAATTTTACTTTTCTCTAGAATGGCTTTATATATTTTAGATTAGTTTAGGTTTTGCATTATCTATTTCGGTGACACTTTGTATATTATCATTTTTGAGTTATATAGCAGCTATAGGAACGAATGCATAAAATAATTTATAACATTTACCCTTAACAGAATACGGTAGCTGATGATTTGGAATTGCATAAAACATTCCTCTCCGGTCCGCAGCTATGAGGAGCAATTCTCGACCAGCGTTGCCTTCTGTTAACAACAACTTTGGCTCTTCCCAGTTTATATTCTCGCTTAAAAACGGACCGTATTCTTGTTTGTAGTTTTGTACAACCTGTAAAATCAATCATATAAATTGTAGTAATTTAATAAACTAAGTAATGTATAACAAAATCTACATTTACTTATTTTAAATTGTATACCGCGAACCCATAAGCTGTTTAACGAACTGCATCAAAATGTCGCTTCGATATGGCGTTCTTCGAGACGGCTGTAAATAGGATTTTGCAACGTCCTTAGAGCGGGTGCATACGTCCTAGTGTTGCACTTGCAACACTAGGAGTAGTAGCCATGGACGGCAGTAGCCACATACCATCATGTCGGGCGTTTGGCAGTCCGACTCTTTCTCATAAATAAAGATAATGTTTAAATATGTATACAATCCCAGTTACGCTGATATTTCAATTAAAAATAAGCCCAACGAACGACACATAACTTTCGATAAGGTAGATTTTATTATTTTTTTGTAAGTTTTAGGAAAAAGTGTTTAAACAAGTACTAAAGGCCTGCACGAGCCCTATCCAACAACATATCATTTGTAGTTGTTGATAGTTTTTATGGTTATTGATAGTTCCTTATGAGAAAAAGATTCACCTGGCCGTGTCTTGTAACCCCATGTCAAGGACGATAGTTAAGTCATGCGGTATTTCAAAGTAATGGTATCTTTCCTGTGCGACGCTGCTCATCACAATAAAGGGTTAAAACCCACCTTACACGTATAAAGCCATAAAGCCTTACACGTACTTCACCACATACTCACCTTTTTAGTAGGGACGGTAAAATTATGCACCAAAGCTGATTCTAAGCCCCTACTGCGGGACCAAATAAAGAACGGCACCCATTTTATATCCACTATATCTTGTGGATGGAAAACCGATCCCACAACAAACTCGTCACATGTCGTCCAGTTGATTCCGTCTCGAGACTCTGCTGATTCCGATTTTAGGTTGAATGTACCTGGGACAAAAATAGTGCGCAAAGAATTGTCACGGAGTGCATCTAAATGGCCGCGATCACTATTGGCACTCTTTTGCTTTCTTCTTTCAGTGAATTTTGGCTTAGTTTCAGCGAACCACATTTTTCTCATATTCTCAGGTCTAATATTTTCCTCGTGCTGTTTCGCAAAATGGAACCATAGCGGTTTCTTTTCGTTTACATCTGAATCATTTGTAATGTTGTCACCGACTAGTTCTCGTTGATTGAATTTATAACTCCCAGGTTCATATTTAGCTAGATTCTGACGGATTTGAGTACTTGCCGTTAATTTTGCTTCATATTCAGGATACTTAGGCATCCCTCTGTTTAGATACCACGGATCTATGACCGATTTCTGAATGTCTGAAGTCGGGTCAATGTGACCCACATTTGCGACACGATCTGACGGTTCCACGTTTGGTCTATAAAGCGTTCCAAAAGGTACAGGACTAAATGGAACAGGATACACATCTACGCCATTAGAACCTCGTATATAGTTGTGTTCAACCGGCGGCTGCCCATTCTGGCCTTGTATGTTGGTAAGAAAAAACAAAATGAACCATAGATGCATTCTGTAGCGGACTGCCGCGTTTTGGTTACATATTGCCTTCTTTTTACTTTATAGTCTGTATTAGCAGGTGTTGTAAACTGTGAGTTTTATTGTATACTGGTGGTAAACAATATTTTGTATTCTGTTTAAAGTGAAAATGGAAGAGAAGGTAATATTTTCCATACGTTTTTGTTTGTTTATGAAGAAGTCTGAAAAGTGAAGAATAGTCAGAGCTTAGACATATATAGTCATTGTTCATTGATGTGATTTAATCTACTAGTTCAAACATTATGTGAAGGAATTAACTGTATTCGATCTATAATTAGTTTGTATCAATATTTCAGTAGATCTTACAGATCATTTGTTTTAGTGGTACAGTAATTCAGTAGTTCTCAAAAATTCGTTAATTTGTTTGTACTGAAGTGTCAGTCACAAAACGTACCTATACGTCGTGTCATTCGTTCGTTCGTTTTTTTCACTATTGCTGTTACGTTCATCACAGTTCAAATAAATATTAGTTGAAGATTTGAAATTAATAAAAAATATTACAATATTAGATCTATGAGCAGAAGGAATTCATTTACTTCGCGCTGGAAAGGGATGCACGCTGCAATCCAACAGCTTCAGGGCTCACTCGACTGGCCTCGTTAGCCCTCTCTTACAGAAGACTACTTTGAAATGAACTGCATTTCCCACTTTATCAAATTCTCCAATATACGTACGTATTTCGGTAGTGAATGAGATATGCCAGAGTCCATTCCCATTCTATCCCATCCTATCCTATCCCTCCCCATTTTCCCAACCCTTTTTCCAAATATATTCTTACATCAACAAAGGTAGACAGCGCATTCAGGGGCGTGCCAGTTTGTCATTCTGCACTGATGTTGGCAATCATCTTCTTTTCAGCACCCCGTTCTTCTTTCTTCACTTTCGTCGGCAATTCTTCGAAAGTAAAGACCCGCTGCGCAGGTTACTTCTTAGTTTCAGGCTCAAACCAGTAGATACAGCTTTCATCACCTGTTACTATATCAAAAACAGCATTTGATTGACCATTGTCGAATTTTTCAAGCATTTGGGGACACCATTCCACGCGACAGTGTTATTGAGCTTCGCTCAAATTGTAAGGAATCCATCTAGCACAAATCTTCCTTACCCGTAGGTGATCGTGTAGAATAATTTTAACTTGACTCGTATCAATACCTAATGATGCCCGTAACTGCTGATATGTCGTTTGTCTGCTTCAATCATGATCCCAAACAGTTTCGATGTTTTCCTCTGTCACCGCCGTCGCAGGACGCCCTTCTCTAACATCGTCACTGGGGTGGTACGAGCATGTTTAAATTCACTGAACCAGTTATAAACAGTAGCACTGGATGGGGCTTCATCATTAAATGCTAACTTAAGTTTTTCATAACTTGGTTTCTGGTTTAGACCGCAAAGAAAGTCATAAAAAATAATTCTCTTCTTAAATGCATTTTTCCGCAAACACTTAAATTTCAAATTGCCTCTAGAAATAAGAAACAAATGACAGTTTTAAAAATTTAAGCGTTTGACAAGCAAAGAGTTCCATTTACAAAATTCGAATTGATTTTTTTCTGTACAGTAGCCAGTTCTAAGAACTTTTAGTTTAACCTATCGTATTAATTACAAGCAGAGCCTGCAAGGTGTTTTAAGTTGACAATAATTATTTTTGCAGTTGTACACGGAGCTGGTTGGTGCTACAGCCCTGACATGGTGTCACTTACATTAATAGATATGTCTTTTCACATTCTATTGTTTACTAACACGATGGCCGTACATTCTATAGTTAATCTGCTACTCATTGTTCACTTCCGTTTTATTGTGCTCTTCAAGTTTCAATTTTGCTGGTGAATGATAAATATACTCAATACTTAATGGTGTAGGCGGACGTTATTTAGTGAAATAAAAAAAACTATATTAACAAAAACGTGTTTTATTATTTGTTACATTCTGTTAGTATCGGGTTCGATGGCTGTTTGCGCGTCGACCTCAATATCATCGTCATCCATCTCATCCAATGGAGAGACGGTGGGTGGTGCGGGGGGCCTGACCAAGTACGAGCGACCATTCTCACTGTGAAACCCTATTTTAGCTGCAGCTGCCGTCACCTGCAATAAAGTTTCTTTCATTATAAAACATCACTCCGAAAACCTAATAAAGTTAAAAATCTTCAAGAACTTCAGTAGCGTGAACCAAAAGCGGTCATCTCAAGGACAACGGCCACAGATATAAAGGGATAGATATGCAAGCTGTCTTTCACTGCGTTATTAAACTGCGTTAAACTGCTACTTCCCGCGCTTCTCATTCAGTTCATTCCGAACAGACTCGCTAGAAAATCGTTGTTATAAAACACAAAAACGACTAATTAGGTACGCTATGATCAACAGTAAAAATTTGTCAAAAGTGGTGAACAGTATCAAGGGAGATGTTTCGTTTCAATGGTGTAAGGTTCCCATCACTAAAATTTAGTCGTGACGTGAGACGCGCTTGGTTTCCATATAATTTCACGAACTGGCGTTGACTATCCATGTCTATTAATGACAACGGCCATTGCTAGCGACAGTTAGCCATTGTTAGATAGGTGATGAGTGGATACTGTCGCCATGGACATCCGCGTTACATGCCAACACCAGTTCAAAATGACTAACGTTAGCTCGCCCCCGAATACGCTGCATACCTTTAGAGATTTATGAACTGATTAGGAGAAAGTGTCATAAAAATGGGGAGGGATAGGATAGGATGGGGTGGGAATTGTCTCTGGCATGTCATATTCACTATACATACATACACATAGAATGTACTTTGGGGGAATAGGATAGAACGGGAAATGTAGTTATAACGTAAAGCGCGCGCCACGAGCAGGAAGAATTTCGGTCACTGACATGAGGTCAGTCAATATTGGTTTGTAAAGAGATTTGTATGAAATCGTCGATCACCGACCACTTTACTAGACCCCCATATTAAGGTACAACAATACTGTGCTCGTGGCACGCGCTTCAATAATTATTATCACTAAGTAGCAAAAATGTATTTCGGACATCCATCCATCCATTTACCACCAAGTGGACTGTCTGTACGTCTATAAATAAAGGAAATAAATAATAAATGTTTATTACTTTTGTTAAAAAGCAAAGCCACATTCCAAAGCTATAGTAAAATAAAAAAATCTTACTTCGTCTGCTTGCGGCATTGAATCAACAGGAGCTAAAGCAAAGCACAACCGAACATTGCAGTTTTCTACAGCCAAATATCCAGGTTCCACCATCTTCAAAGCTACCATTAGTGATGGCTTCATCGGTTCTGAAGTAAAACAAAATTTTATTAAAAGGCGAACAGGGTTTATATGTAGCAGACAAGCGATTTACACAGGTACCACTTGGGGTACAGGTACCAGGTACATAGGATGGCGACGCACATTGGGGTAGCGTCATACAAGTGCATCTAACGATTTCAATTTTTAAAAGTAAGTATTTGTAAAAAATTTGTAAATCTGGAAAATTACATTATTCAGTACGTTCGTTATTACCTGTTATAATTATTTAGTTTGTTTATCTACAATATATAAGCCCTGAAAGTTGTACTAAATACTATCTGTACTAAGAAATTTGTATAATATTTTCCAATAAACATATGTTTAATGTCTACGTCCGTCCAGTCTACGTCCGTGTTCCGGTAGTGAGTGAGATATGCCAGAGCCCATTCTCATCGAGTCCTATCCCTCCTCATTTTCCCAACCCTCTCTCCAAATTCGCTCCTAAAATTTACACAGGTTTACAGTGGATCCGGGGCCTTGCCAACATTTGTCATTCTGGATTAATGTTGGCATATATCCCGGATGTTAATGGGCCAGTATCCACTTATTACTTGGTGGACTGCTTGATCGATCGACGCCTTCATTCTACATAAAAAAAAATACTCTTTTTGGGGGATGCAGGTAGCTAGGAATGTCATAAAACAAATAAGTACCGTGAAAATCGTACGACGATACGACTATATACACTCCGGATACGTTGGTCCTGATAAACAGAGCACTGAACTCAACTGAGGTTTCCATAAAGAGGTCGGCGTGCGACCAGTTGACACGTGGGGTTACCTCGTCATCTAACTCAACTCTGAAGCGGTCTATAAGCTGTAAAATTAGGCAGCATTAGAAGTGTATAACATTCTAATATATACAGCGTACCTGCATCTTCTTAACACTAAATTTCATTAGTGAACATTACCAAGTTTTATTTGACGATTTTTTTTTTATTAAGCACTATTTTCCCCTCCGTTCACATGGATCCACAATCAGGCTCCACCGGTGGATCCACGAATAGTTGATCTTGGGGTCCAAATATAATTATATATTTCGAGGCCACTTCAATCCACACATGTGTGAAGGCGGTGAAAGTAATGATTAGAGGTAAATACAATAACTACACATTTTATTTAATACAACAAATATTTACATTTTTATTACTAACATTACTAATAGTTACTATAAAATACATTACTATAAATAAATAAAATACATTTCATTACTAATAACTTCGATTCACCTGTGGATCGAAGAGGAAAGAGAATTATCCGTGAATCCACAAGATTCGTATGGGTACTCAACCTATGGATTGGGGAGGAAAAATATTTATGGATCCACCAGTGGAGCCTGATTGTGGATCCATCTGAACGGAGACCTTTTTCCACACAAACCTCTTATTCATTGGCACCGCGTAGTTACACTGGCACCAAATTACATAAATATACCTAGGTATCTAATATACCCTATATTATCAGATTGAACGCCGAATTTAAATTTCACACCATTTTTTTTGTTTGACGGTTGGCAACTCTGGTTTGTTTAATGATGTCACATAAATGACAGTTGCAATTAGTCAACATGGAACGCTACACAAAAGAGCATCGCAGTATGAATTTTAGAGCAGTGGACTAAAGTACTAAAGTGAACTAAGAGCCAAAGTGGACCAACATTTTGGCGAAAAAATCATCTTTAGTGACGAGGTCCATTTCCACCTTGACGGATACGGCAGCAAGCAAAATTGTCGCAAAAAGAAAAAGAAAGCTTGGAGAATCCTCGTGACATTCATGAAAAACGGATGCATCCTCAAAAAGTTATAGTTTGGTGCGGCTTTTCATTCGGCGGGATCATAGGGCCATATTTTTTAGATATCGGTATTTAGATAGGCGTAGAGAGGTATCGGAACATGCTACAGGAGTTTTTTGGCACCAATTGGATATACCTCGATCAGCTGTGGTTCCAACAGGACTGTGCCACATGTCACACTTTATTACAAGCTTTTATTCAACTCCACTTGCGTGTCTCATGTATGTGTGGGTTAAATTTTGCAACTGAGTTTTAAACCAATTCCATCTAACCGATTGAGCCGAAATTTTGCACACACTTTTGTGGCTGGTGACAATACAATCTAATATACTCAGTTATGTATTTTTTTTCAAAACGGCCGCTGCTATAATGTTTTCAAATTTTGTTATTTGTGAGTTACGACATTTAACTTAGACCATCGATATACTAACTTTAACGAATAAAATAATATAAATAAAACTTTTTTTTAAAAACAAGCTCATATGCAAGCCATGTACTAAGACGAATAAAATAAGTTTATATTGAATTATTTGTTCTCAATAGCTTATCGCGCGAATTGTAAATGGTACCTACTATTATGAATTTTTTTTTTTCTAAATTAAATGGGGCGCTCAATCTGGGACAGCCTTTACTTAGTGGCGGTTCGATTAGTTTATGAATACAGTGTGAAATCCCAAGAATGTCACCTCTCATACTTCATAACCGTCATTTATTTATGTTACTATTGAAAGAAAGGAAAGAAGAAACATTTGTTGCACTCCGTAATATCCGTATTTATCCCGTTTATCATCCACTGCTGGTCGCAGGCCTACTCGTGTACATTGTCTTGAACATGAGGGATGTATGGACGTAAAGGGTTGGTGAGTCCACTCTTTTAGTAATAGTATAGTAGGTGGTGAAGTTCCTCAACTCTTGTGGTAGCGGCTTTCTTGTTTCTTAGTCGCCTTTTACAACATCACACGACTAAGTCGGCCGATTGTGCGGCGACGACGTAAAATAAGTAAATAACTTTTACTAAAAAAACACCTATGGCAGGCGCAAGTCAGTGGGATATATTTCGCTGTTTTTTTCGTACGATTTAGAAAAAAGAGTTTAGACAAGATTTGTGAGCTTTACGAGCTCTAAAACGGGAGGGGGGGGGGGGGTAACGTCGCGTCGACTTCTCGCCCCCACGTTTTCCGCCACGTTTACGTGCTGTATTCGTGAACTGGATCTTATTATTGGAAATATAAAATAACGTACCACAGGTGAAGGCATGCTGAATCTTATATTATAGCTCTCTTCATATTGCATGTTCCAGAAATAGAATATTTTCCAGTCAATATCGATGACTCTTATTGGGTCAAACGACGTGTTTTTTATGAAGTCTTCGCATGACGTATAATTTTCACGATTGTACTCGTAGTATTCCATACGATCTTTGGCGGCTTCAATTACTTGTAGTTTCAGGAATGCAAGTATGATATAAAGTAGCATAATATATTTGTCCTCTACTTTTTTAAATTAATATTTAAATTAGGTACTTAACAACTTTATTAAACGATTGTATTATTTTTTTATTATTTTTATATATCCTAACTGTATACCGAAAACAAATTAATAAGGTAGATATGTAATATGTTTTAATTTTGCGTTATAAAAATGGCAAAAAGTTACTAAAAAAATATTCACTTATTAAGTAGTAACTTAATTATTTTAGTTAAACATTACTTTAGTTCAAATTTTAAGTAGTTTATATTTTGTGCCCGTGTAGGTACCTACACTTATTAAGTTATTAATACACTAAACTATTTTTATGCTGTGTTTATAGTATTTATACATCAATAGTTATTGTTATTTTTTTATAACTTTTGTAAACAATATTTAAATGTAAACAAAATACAGCAAGGCCGACTTCACACTTTAGTAAGTTGACTGTTATAATTTACGATATCAATAAATGCAAAGTTACCACTTATTTGACCGTTTGGCTAAAAAAATGTACCTTTATGCAAAAGGTACAATAATCAAGATGTAGACCCGGCTTTTCTAGTTATGACTTTCGAGATCAATAACTAACCATTTTTTAAACTTGTGCGGACCATATCCGTGATATCATATACATTTTCTTTTCGAGGTGTGAAAAAAATCCCACTACCCTTAGAACCCTTGCTCTTCATGCTCTTTGGATTCCACCCTGTACCCCTACACTTAAATTCGTCACTATTTGTGGAGTATTAGATTATTTTTACAGAAAGGAGCTGATAACCTTTGGGTATTTATTCTTAAATACGTTTCCCTTCACCGTCAAGTAAGTAACATATTTTTTTAAAAATCCGTACTTAAGTTTATCCGTATTTGGTATGGGTCCAGGATTTTAACTTACGACTTCATAAATGAGAGTCAAGAATAGATACCTCTCTAGGCTAACAGCTCTCTACACATCTCATTACATCAATGTTGAAATTTACTTAGAATTCAATAGTGTCGGTGGGAACGTAATACATATTTGTAACAAGCCTTATTCGTTCTTTGTCAGACATTCTTGATGATCAATGATTATGTTCAATTGAATATTTTGATAATAAAAACTCCGATAAACACAGACACAAAGTGCTTATATTGAAATTAGCAAATTGATTCAAATGATATGAACTCATAATACCTCGTCCAAATCGTCAGTAAATAATTGGTTAGTAAGGATTCATACACTTGAAAGATTTCATACAAGTACAGAGCTGGCCGCGTGATGCCGGCTGGCTTTAGCACAACCGCATCTCTTGCCGTGTAAGATAATTCATTACAAACTCTTGAAAAATATTTTTCTAAATCAATTTTACCAAAATAAAAGCTCCGGGTTTTTAGAAAGAAAATAAAACAATCGATTTTGTAAATAAATGTTTATATAATTACTTAAAATTATAATTATTTGTCAGGATCATTGTAACTAGAGATTAATAGCATTAAAATAATTCCTCTGATTTGTGACCAAAGACAAACGTAAAACTACGTTCTCTATGCGGTACACTGACACCTTTTTTCTGCAGCAGATATTGCTTTTACGTTGCTCCTTTAGCCGTGTGATGTCGGTTGACTTTAGAAAACACCACTCCATCTCTTCGCTCGGGTGTGTATATATGAATTTAAAAAAAATAAGTAGTACCTGTTCTTAACGTGAAAATTCATATAGATTTTTCTCAAAATCATGATGTCGTAGATAATTGCTTTTGCCCATATGGGGACGATTTTTCATTAATAATGGTAAAAAACCTAGAAAATGCTATTCTATCGATATCCGACATTTTTAGTTGCAAGCAATAGAAAAATGGTTATAAACTTGGGCCCTCAATAATACTACATAGGAATTAATTTATTCAATACCAATTTGTTCGTCTTTATTGTGATCCTTTGTACAGGCCGATTTTCCCTCTCCAATATTTAGTTCTGCAGTAACAGACGCTAGGTCCATTTTATACGGAATATTTTCTGGTCGAGCAGATAAAGATACGACCCCCATATTACAATCCGCCATCAGTAAGTATTTGCCTTCCCGAAGAAGTTTCATGAAAAATTTCATAAGTGGAATTTCCTTCATTTGTGGACGCACGTCTGAAACAATTGAAAAGCATTTTTTTTATAGACGAAGGCGGCAGATGAGCATACAATCCACCTGATGGTAAGTGGATACTGTCGCCCATAGACATCCGCGATACATGCCAACATTAGTCCAAAATGACAAACGGTGGCACGACCCGGATGCGCTGCCCATCTTTGGAGATATAGGAATAGATTTGGAGATAGGGTTGGGAAAATGGAGAGGGATAGGATGGGAAGGGAATGGGATCTGGCATATCTCACTCACTACTTAAACATGAACGTACATTGGGGAAATAGGATGGCAGGGATATCGCAATACAATTAATAGTACTCTTCTGTGTGAGAGGGGTAACGTGGCCACCCTCCCCATCCTAACTGTACTAAAAGTGAACTAGACTCAATATTATTTCATTCTCTGTATAAACCATCTTAAAAGACTTACTGGGGTCTCGAGTAACATTGGGCACACCGACGAAACGGCCTTCTGGACCCTGGTCGGCTAAGAGCAGTAACTCCCGGTCAACATGGCCCATTATAGCCAGTATTGTAGCAGCGTCCCAATTCGGCTGCTGTTCCACGTAATCCTTCATCTCTCCCCAAAAACGGTCAATTATCTGCAGCATCAATATATCTACAGTTACTCTATAGTAAGTTAGGTAACTACTGGCCTTGTGGTGTCGGCTGGTTTTAGAATAGCATCACGTCTTCTCGTGGGTTTCGTAAAAGGGATAACAAAGCCGCTACCGCAAACTCCGAGAAACTACACCACCTCTAAAACAGTGGACTAGTCTCCCAACCCGATGCCAACCACCCCCTAGTTCAGCGTGACATTTCACGGCCATGCACAAAACAATACACATTGAGGCATATCCACCAGCGGCCGTCAAAGGGACTGGTTAACTACTGGTTAATGTAGGTAACTGTTAATTTGATGGCAGAACACGTAAATTACGACTAACACATACACATTTAAAGATGGGTTCTTCTTTAGAGAGCATTATCATTCCAGCAGATACCACATTGAGTATAAATTATTATTATTAGTTTGTAGGAAAAGAGATGACAAATAGCACCACAAGATGAGAAGCAGTTACCACCACCCATCAACGCCGAAAATAACAGATAGAATGTGGGTACGCTGCCGACCTTGTAAAATTATTTTCATAGTTTTCTTAAAGAGTTTTGTATCATACTTCGATATAAATACCAAGGTAGGGGAGGGGAGGGCAAGATGGAAGGTTTAACTTTGTATTGTAATAATACAAAAATAGCATATTATAAATCTTTTATTTTAATCAGTTTTGAGAGTAAACCTAAAAAATAATATAATTCTGTAATTAATAATAATTAATATTTGGTCCAAAATCAGTAACGACCCATGAAGTAAAACCCTGGCATATTCCATTTTGCCCTCACACTGAAGGCAAAATGGAAAGCTTATACGGGCAAGATGGAATGTATAGGATAACTTTAAATATTGCAATTGATACATAATAAACAACCATCTTCTGCATCAGTACACAGTTCATGTGCCCAACCACAACAAGACGGACATTGTAACCAATCTTCTGTGGGTGGTTCCACGTATTGTTCTCCACAAAACAGGCAAAACACATCTTCTTTTGAAGCTTTCTCGATTTTCTCGGTTCTTTTTGCTTTTCCCTTACCCTTCTCTTTTCCCTTTCCTTTCCCCTTTCCTTTATACTCATATGTTTCTTTGTTATTATGTTTTTTCTCTATTCCTTTGCTATCTTGCAGAAAATCTAATTTTGGTTTCTTTGTCAGCTCCCTCTCTTCAATTGTAGCTTTGAATGGAGAACTGGTTAGGATCTCTGACTTCTGACATCTAACTTTTCGCTTTTTTATTGTCGGCGTAACTTTAGGTGAAGGAAGTATTTTCTTTGGAGAAATCATGTATGATGTAGATGGCTGTTCCAAACTAATGTCAATGACACCAGAATCAGAACGCTTTTCTTCATTCTGTGCTACTTTTAATATGTCAGTGTCTGCGTTTTCTTCTTTTTCGAGAACGTCATCTCTTTCGACAGTCATAGCAGCTTCACAGCCTTCTGTTATTGCAACATTGTCACTGTTTATGACTGAATCTTCTATTTTGTCTGTATCTGAATTTTCGTCTCCCGTATTAGTCATAGCAACATTTGCGGTTTCACAGTCTTCTGTCACTGCAGCATTGTCACTGTTTATGATTGAATTCTTTGTTTTATCTGTATCGGCATTTTTGTCTCCCGTATCAGTCACAGCAACATTTCCATTTATTGGAGCGTTTTCATAAACGGAGGCTGGAGCAAAATCTAAATCGGTAAATAAATTTCTGTTATATGGAAAAATTCCAGTCTTCCTAAAACCGCTGGTGGCATTTTGCACAGTAGCACTTTTTTCGTATGCAGTGCAAACAAGGCTGGCAATGTCGAACTGGGTTACTCTTCTCCCAGGATGATTCTTTTGGAATGTGTCAATGGTTTGCTCAAAAGCCACTTTAAATGAACGGTAGACTGACACATCTAGTGGTTGCAGCTTGTGGCTTGTGTGTGGAGGAATGCTGACCATAATCACATGTTTCTCTCGTGCTAAATTTAAAGATTTTAGGTTCTGATGAGTAGTGTGGTTGTCTAGAATCAATAAAACTGGTCTGTCTGCTGATGGTCTCGTTTTTTCGATAAATATTTGTAACCAGTTGTTAAAAGTATTGTTATTTATCCAGCCAGAATCAGAGCACCAAGCTTGGGAGCCGTTGGGGGCTCCGTCCAAAAGGCGTTCATTCATTCTCTTCCTTTGCCCAAATATAAAACAAGGTGGAATAAAGCGACCCGTAGCACTGCAAGTACAGATCACTGTGGTAAGTTGCCCCTTTTCTGCTGTAGCAATAACCCCTACTTGCCTTTTGCCTTTTGTCGAAATTACTCGAGGAGGTCGGGAAGCGCTAGTCTTGACACCAGTCTCGTCCATATTATATATATCGTCCGGTCTTGTCAGAAACTGGTATTGGGAAATAACATCCCATAGGTTATTATAGAAGCGATCCACCTGAGTGCGATTAAAAGCAGAGCAACGAGCTAGGGATGTGGGTTCCGGCGTTCGGAATGTTAGCTGGGGGTGTCTTTCCATGAACCCTTCTATCCATGCCCTCCCAGCCTTTTCACACTTAAAAGGATTAGGAATGTTATTTAATTTTGCCACCTCATAAGCTAATTCCTGAAGACTATCTTTTGATAGGCCATAAAATAGTGCGTCTCGTTCAATGGCAAGGTCACAAATCTTCTGCTCAAGCTCCTTTGAGAAAACAGGCTGAAACCTACCTAGTTTCTTAGAAGCGTCACCTTTTTTGATGTGGCGATGTAAAGTTCCGATCGGAATTCTATATTTCTTTGAAGCTGCACTTATTGTTGTAGCTTTTGCCTCATCCATCGCCTTCTGCATTGTTTCTTCCGTCCAAGACCCCCTCTTAGTTTTTCTTTTATATTTGAAGACCATCTAGAAAGAAAAAATGCGTAATTAAAGAGAGGAAATAAAGTAAAGAAATAAAATAATTTGACTCGGGCAAGATAGAAACTTTTCCATCTTGCCCTAAAATTCAAATTTCCAACTTGCCCATACGCCGGTTTTAATAATAATATACCGACGCATCTGTAACCTTACTTTTTTTTCTTATGGTAGATATCAATTCATACAATCGATTCCTAGTAGATATCTACTGTCAAAACAAAATAATAATATTTCTTACCCTTTTTAAACAATTTCACTGCAAAAATCCTAGTTTTTATAATAATACGGCGTCTATTAAACAAAACAATAGTACTCTTCAGTGGCTGGCGCGAACCGGACTGAACTTCGTGTGTAAAGTCAACATGGTCGCGTGTCTTTGTGTGCGTAACGACGCGGACGACATGTCACGTGTTTTGAGTTTATAGGTAGTTTCCATCTTACCCGCTCCTTCCATCTTGCCCTCCCCTCCCCTAATTCGTACCAGAGTTTACAGGCAGCAACTTCTATTCAAGAGAGTGCGGATGGCTTCAATGATACGTAATGCGATGATACATACTCAGATATGTACTCAGGTATATACGACACCTGGGTGGCATAAAAACCAGTAGTTCTTGAAAGCGTTTAACATTAAAGAACGAATACTTAATGTTACGTAACACTTCATAGGAAACGTATTACTGCACTGCTGGTATCGGCGTCACACCACACCAAGCTATAAGCTGACCGAGTACCTACAGCAATGTTTCTCCACTGTTGAATATTGGCTTCTCACAATTCACGCCATCAATACGATCTTCCACGCTTCTTATCTAACAGCGCACTTTTTCAAGTCTTCAGTCCAGCTGGTCGGAAAACGCTTCCCGATACGTGGTCTCCTTTCAGGGACTCATCTACCCCTTCGGTAGTCGACCTTGCAGTTGATACGACCTGCTTATTGCCACTTCAGCATGTTGATTTTATGCGCTATATCGGTGACTTTTGTTCTTGGCAAATTTCTTCATTTCGTTTAAACCTTCCATGATAAATCACTTTTATCATTACACACACACAACCAGTCCTTTAGTATCCACTGCTGGTATTGGACCTCGTCATGCAATGGACATGGATTCCTTAAGGCTTGTGGTATATAGTGACTTAGTTATCTCTTAGTCCCATTTACGACACTCACGGGAAACGATGGGGTCGTTGTGTTCTAAAACCGACCGAAATTACACTGCCGGCTTTATTACATCAGAGATGATCGGTACATGAACGATATGCGACATGTGTATGTTTCAATAAAATGTATGGTCTAATGTCAAACAAGTTACTTTATCTAAACAATATGATTATTATTATTACCTTTCCCGTAGCGTTTTTATACGTCACGTCCACGCATTTGTTCTCCAAATCAACATTCCACGCATAATAAATCCGCCATGGTTTGCCGACAACCATCTCAAGCTCGAAGAATGGATCTTTCATTAGGTGCCTACATAACTCTTCACTGCTCTTATAAAAATTGGGCTTTATAGTATACGAGTATACACCTGTGGAACTAACTGCACCGACTAAACCGAGTAGTAACGTAATGAATTCCATTTTGCTACGAGTAGTAAGCGCGGTAAACCAAATTGTAGCATTATAAAGACGAAACACGGGATGTTTAGAATCGATGTTTAGTTTTTTCACTCGATCTTTTCTCATGATACAAATGCTTAGCGTTCGCTATGTTTTATCAACACGCTCTTCGCTAGTGTGAGTTTCAGTGTCATAGTAACTTTTATTGCGTCTGCATAAAGACAGAAATGGACAAAAACGTTACCTACTGCTAAACTGCTGTCTTCTGTAAACCATAAAGTAAATAGAAAAGGGTATCCGGTTTTTATGATGCTGCTACAAAGCTCATTTGTTTTAAACAAAGTGTCTGGAATTTAATAGAGGATCACATATAAATCTCAGATGTTTCTTAGTTTTTGTTGCAGAGTATTTTTTATAGTAAAGGTGTAATATAAAGTATAAAGTAGTTACTGACTACAGTATACTTACTATCTACCGTCTTTATATACTGTGCTGCAGGTAAATTACAATATACTTCACTGTACAAGTATAATGGATAGAAGAAGCCATTCATTTGTATACAGTATACTCGTAAATAAATACAATTGGATAATTCGTTAATAGAAAGAATTCACCTGTGGTCCGTCCCGTAACCGTCAAGTTATGTCATGTGTTTCAACACGAAAGGCGACAAATACTGGCATCTGTCCTGTGCAACGTGGCACTTTACTTAAACGAACCAAAATTCAAAATGAATATGGTTACCCTCAAACATCGAAATCGCTCAATGATCTAATAAAACATCCAGAACGCGTTGTGAATGATGCTAATTGTCCAAACATCGAAATGATATACATTGTTTTGATGTGTGGATGATTCAAATTATCCTCAATGTGACGTGGTATTCAAAAACCGTCCACAACCCGTTTTGGATATTTCAAACAAATTGTTTCTGGGCAGGAAGGAATATCGCGTTGTTTTTTAATAAAAAAAAATAATCACGAAGTAATTGGCGATCTCTCCCTTAGGCCTCAAACAGACTTCTAACTTAAACGAGCCGAATCGTTTCTGGGTAGGAAAGACTTCAGCGCATTAAATAATAAATTCCTAATCTCACCCTTTGTTTTCTTATTTTCTTATTTTATTCGTATTTTCAGTAATTAAAACCATCCACTCACTGAATAATAGTTATATCATTTCGATGTTTGGACAATCAGCATTGGGGTAGATCATAGAGTTATACAACTGAAACATAATGCCGATAATATTTTCTTAGGTTTTCGCGATTACTATACATAGCAATTAAACAACTTTGAACGGTTTAAATCGCGTATATTTAACATTATTTATATCCCGACGTTTCGAACACTTTGCAGTGGACGTGGTCACGGGGTGACTGGCCCACTGCAAAGTGTTCGAAACGTCGGGATATAAATAATGTTAAATATACGCGATTTAAACCGTTCAAAGTTGTTTAATTGCCATAAAGCCGATAGTCATGACGGTCACACAGCATTTCTAAGAAATAGCATAGTAGGTATGGTCCCAATTATCTATGATCTTATTCCTGCTAATTATAAAAAGTTAAACCAGTTTAAAAATAAAATAAATAAATTATATAATTGACTGAAACGAAAAAGAAATATGATGCGATGAATCTATGTATTTTATTGTAATATTTATGACTAAAACTATTGAAATTTTTATAAAGTTATTGTAATTTGATTTGGGAATCAATCTATTGTTTACCTACAATTATTGACTTAAATAAATGTAAATAAATATAATTATTTTGTAAAATATATCGATGTACGTCAATTTCAAATATTTGTACGCCAGAAATGGTAGAACATAGAGCTTTTTTAAGATCTTTACTTGTGGTATCTACTATAAGATCTTTACTTTAGGTACTATGACCAGCAAATAAATTTCATTTCATTTCAGCACCATCCACGACGCGTTATGGATTGTGCGATATACAAATGAAACTCCACCTCTGCATCTAGCTATGTAAAACATTATAAACCAGTTGTACCAACTTTTCTTAATAACGGCGTTTATTTCGAAAACATGATTTATGACTGAAAATGGAATACACGGTTAAACCTTGCGTGCGTTTACGAATGAATACCTGTGCGGCTCATTTGTTGTATCGGGGGCGTTCACGGAGCCCGCCACCGATGCGTATCTTCGGAATAGGTGGAATTGGTGGGCGGAATATTATTACCAGTTGTTGTATTCATTGACAGAAAGCGAGGCTGTATGTAATGACTGCGCCGCCCAGCGGTGGCAGTGGAAATAAAGAAAAAATCGAATCGATTTTGGCATTCGAATTATTTTTTTTTTAATCTAATGTTTGAGTTTATACTTTTTGTTTCTCTCTTTAACATCTTCTTATTAAATAAAATCTCTTTTTAGTATCGTTCTTATTTTAATAGATAGATACATGTGCTGAGACCGACATATCTGTTAGAATCAGCATGCCGAGATGTCATATCAACATGAAGGTCGTTGAAGGTCACATGAAGCAGGTCATTTCTTCTACAAAACCGACAACCGATGAGGTAGACGACTCCTGGAGTGGAACCCGCGTGAAACATAGCATAGAACGCCCTCCATATATCTAATGTTACTTTTCGTGAGAATATCAATTTTCATTTAGCGAATCTGTTTGAAAAATTTTATAAAAACTCAAAAACGAATATATTTTTTACAAAAAGATGCCTGACATTTTCATGCCAATGAACTCAAGAATCATAAACGGAATTCCTGATTTCAAACTTCGGGAAAGATTCGGAGATGCCTGTATATACGGAAATACGTTAATAATTCTGAATGGAGCACCATAAGCCGCCCTATTAATAAAGTAGTAGTTTTTAAGAAATTTGTAACTTATGGGAATTTGATTTTTCTCCTTATTTATCATTGTAGTTACCCCTTTTTACCACTTGCACGAGGTATAAAATCTATAGAACCTTTTTTGTACAGAAATGTTTTGATACCAGAATCGATTAGTCGT
Organism: Sesia apiformis; assembly: GCA_914767545.1. Classification (NCBI taxonomy): domain Eukaryota; kingdom Metazoa; phylum Arthropoda; class Insecta; order Lepidoptera; family Sesiidae; genus Sesia; species Sesia apiformis. Next base: position 9,377,961 of record OU611968.1, read on the forward strand.
TCAAAAACAGAGTTCTATTCGCCGCCTTAGATCAGGTGAAATGCGGTATGCGGGAAGAGCCGAGGCACAGAGGCTGTCAGACGCAGATAGAACGCCATTGAACGTGGACGTCAATACTGATAGGGTTGTCAAATACCGCAATTGAAAAAAATTGCAAAAAACATAGAAATATGCAAAAATAGAAATTATACTAAGTGAAAGAAATTCGACTCACCAATACATAACTTGCCAAGCCAGTCATCTTACCTTATCTAGGATTAGAACTAATTTATATAATTAAGACAATTACCATTGAGGGAACACAGTTTTATAACAAATTACAATCACATGTCAATAATAATAAAGGGTTAGGAGCATCTAGATCTAGGATAGGATAGGATAACTAAACATGTTGAATATTTATTCTCTTTAATACGTCCGTCGTTTTGTAGTCACCAGTGAAATTTCAAAGAAAAGAAAATAATAAACGGTCAATTGTCTGAGAAAGATTCTTTAAACCGAATGCTAAGTTTTATCTTCACTTTTTTAGAACTCTCAGTTTAGATAGGAAATAGACAAATAAATAAAATAGATGACAAAACGATATATCAAAACCCGAAATCTCTCGTCTTACAGTAAAATTGGAAAAATAAAATTACGGAACAATGAGATTTTTTACGTCAATATACATTCAAAACGCATTATATACAATACATATAGTCTACCATACAGTAAATAAAAGTTCTTATAACCCTTGACTTATTAATTAATATTAATCATTTTATAATCCAGTACCTAATTATAACGACGCATTTGTATGACAAATCAGATTTTCTCACTGAAACATCTTTATTCGGTTTAAAAATTCGATAGATAAAATTATTGTTGATACTGTGGTATTAATTTAATCACAATATGTACAATATATTTATTTTTATTATATTTCGTTTGCAACCCTATGCCGGTTTCGGCACCGGAGCGATCGAGTTCGGTCGAGTGAAGTCAATTCGAGGACTCTCTCAGAGAATGGATATAAATTAGAGCCCTTCCGATATTAATGGTTGGGAAGGCAACTTACTGTTTTTGACTTACTTATGTGAATGTGCACACTGACATAAAGTTATATTGCGGCGTCCTTTACTGCTTAGCTACTTGTCCCGTGAATTACTTATTCGTTATTGTATACAATGTTACTCGCATCCGCACTTCTTTTTTGAGATAAGCAATTTCCCCCTTACCTCAAGAGACTAAAACATTTTTTAAAACAGTACTTAACACAAATCTGACATGTGCTCGACCAATTCGATAACACTTCTTAAAACATTGTTTTAAAGTATCTATATCTATTTTCATGTTAAAGGTGTTTATATTAATCTGACTGAAATCATTAGACATCTAGCTTTTACTTTAGTGTTCATTACTTTTTATTGAATAATATAGGTACCTACCCATAAATATCGTTAAAAAAATATTTTAGTTGTATTATTTTATCGCAATATCCTATGACCTTTTGTTGTTTTCTTTCGTATTAGGTCCCTACCGGGGCACTATTAGTCCCTATTAGTGGTTATAATTATGAGTGGTCTCTTCGTATTAGTGGCCCTTTATATTAGTGGCGAATCTCTTTAATTCTCAATAAGGACATCAAGTCCCTAAATGTAAGAAACATATCTACGAATCTATACAATATCAAAAACAATGAGAAAAAATACAATTCCCAGCAATCACAGTTATATTTCCCACAAATATCAATGAAAGAGTCATATTCTTATAACTTTCATTACTAGTTTTGTCGTAAATCAGACAGGTCCCTATATTGGTATCTGACAAAATCAAACTATACCTATAGTTCGTAGTTAAAGCCAAACCGATATCACTTTCGCCAAGACTTTTCCTTTCACTATTCCGAATAAGTTAGGAAAACATTTTCGCCTCTGTACCCTCCTATAATCCTCTACCTGCAGAGATATACCGTACTTACCCCGAGCAGCCACTATCATCCTATACCTACCATTAATCTCCCAATAAAAAACATCATTTGTCCAAAAAAAAAATTACAATTTCCACTCTTAACTGGAAGAAAACAAGGTTAAAATTAGAACGCAACGCTTAGACGCTTGGGATGTTGAGTTCTTATTCATCGTCTCCCCACCAAGAGTCTCTCGCGCCCTGCCTCATGCATTTAAATTGCTTCATTACAGAACTAGACGCCGAGGTGTAGGGTTGTCTACTGGGAAAAATGTTTGTTTAATGCAAAACTTTGTCCAAATGTTTGTAACTAGCTATAACTTTCATGGTTGTGTTCACAATATTTTTGCTCAGTAGGAAATATACCATTTTTTTAATAAATCCCTGACAGAAAAACATTAAAATAATTTAGATATTTTCATAACATTTAGAATTTAAAAGTTGCATTTTTGTATAGATGTACATAATATACAGACTTAGTTTTTCTTTTGTATGCACTTTGAATTTTTACCGTTTAAAGCTAAGAATCGTTTCTTTTTAAAGTATTTTTTTCCGCCAATATTTGTCCTACTTCGTGATGAAAAACAAAATGACGTAACAGTTGTCGTATTGCTACTTGCTTTTCAACTATCGAGCTTAACATGAGTTCGCAAGGGATGGTATGAGGTGATTTTATTTCTACGGTAGATCTATTAAATTGTATATTTTTAACTGTATACAATAAAATATGTAAATACACACTATATGGGGTTCATGTCTATGTCTAGGATGTATTTGAAGATATTAAATTAAAATATTATGTATGAAAAGCAACGTGGACGCAAAAAAGCAAACGGCGAAGGAGACAGCGGGACGTTCTGAATATTCATTTAACTGAGGCCTGCGGCCCGAGTAGCCTTCACATTGGATAAAGAGGAGTAAGGGACAAGAGGTAGTGTCGTGGGTTCAGAGACACCTACAAAGTCGAACACATGACGTGCAACACCCAGATCCGAACAAACAGATTCGATTTTACCGGCCGGATAAAATCGAACGCGGGACCCATTGCACAGCAGGTAGGGCCAACTGGGCTAATTTTTCGTAGTCAATCAATAAAGATTCTACATTCCTAATAATACTAATTAATTTCTACAAAAAAATATTCTTGTTGTCAACCCTAAGTAGCAAATGCGCGGGAAGCGAGGGCGGGACGCAGTCCTATCTGCACGCCGATCATTAGTCCCAGAGAGTGGCCAGACGCGAAATTTTGCATGCTACCAACAATATTCTGCTTGCTAAGCAACTCTACTAATGAGTTTGCAAATCCTTGTGAGACATTTCGTGGCTAGCTAGTCTTTATAAAATTTACTGGCCAAATGATTGACCTCGGGCCGACTGCGGCCACGGACTCAACATGACCGAGTAGCCCAGTTAGGAGTACCGCTGTTTGCTGTGGCCCTGGGTTTCCCTGTGTTCCCTTCCCCTGTGTCCCTTTTCCCTGTGTCGACACAGGGAAAATTTAGTGTTGGCCATTGAGTGTTATGTATTTATTTAAATAGATTCGCACTCAATATAGTATTTTAGTTGATACTCCACCAAACAAACTCTGATGAATGTTAAACATACTACAGATTTATTTATTATTATTCCTGGGCACTTGATAATTCCCAAGTTTCAGCGCGTTTGTTGTCTTTCAGCGCCGAGTTAGTGATACTTTGAAAAAAACACTCACACATATATACAAAAAACATATATACACTCACACGTACATAGGTCACATTTTATAGGTGCTTACCTATAAAATGACCGATTTGTATGAGAAACTTAAAAACATTTGTTGTTATAAAAATATGTCTTATTTTAGTCGAAATATTGACTCATATTATCTAAACACTTTCGTTACCTCACGGGCAATTGATTGATGCCACTCCTGTAAAAGTCTAGTTTATCAATGAATGGGTATCAATGAATTCTTCAAAAGCCCTAAACACAGCTATTTCAGAAACAATTTTTCCTTGCAAAAAATTGTCCAAATTTCGAAAGAAATAGAAATCTGTCGAGGCAAGGTCCGGTGAGTATGGTGGATGAGGGAAAGTCTCCAGGTCTTGAAGTTCTAAAACTGTCGTATGAGAACTGTGAGGGCGGGCATTGTCATAAAGAAAAAGTGGAGATGAGCGAATGACCAAACTAGGTTGCTTTGTTGCCAGCTTTTCCATCATCGTCTGCAGCTTCTTACAGTTACACATTTGACCGGCTCGCAAGAAACTGTAGTGGACAATACCGGCACAGGACCACCAAAGTGATACTAGTAAGTAGCTTTTTCTTAGTTATCTTGCGTTTTGGACATTGTTGAGCTGGAGCTGGAACTCCTGGATCCAGCCACTAATACGAACGTTTGCGGGTATCGTACAGGATCCATTTCAATCACAAGTCACGACGCCACTCAAAATTCTTTCGTTTTTGGAACGGTTCAATAACACAGTGCACACTTCGACGCGTTGTTGTCGCTGACGTTCGTTCAGTTCATACGGTACCCACTTTTCAAGCTTCTTTATTATGCCGATTTGACGCAGATGTACCAACTTTCTTTTATCACTAACATCAAACCCTGCTGCTAACTCAGCTGTACTTTGAGATTAATCTGTTTCCACTAGAGGCTTTAATTCATCGTTATTAACCTTGGTCGTAGGTCGTCCATGGGGTTCATCCTTAGGATCTATATTTCCAGAACGGAAGCGTTCAAACTATCGACGCACGGTGCGATCGTTTGTGGTGTTTATTATCCATTTATCCATTTTATTTTCAAGACAATCACGTGAACAAAATTTAGATACAGAAAAACAAATGAAATACTGATTTTGAAATAAGAACATAGTAGCTATTAGATGCATTTTGTTTTATTTTGAAATTCGAATTAGAACAGAAGATACCGATACTCAAAGTGGCCAGTAATAAAATCGGTAATTTCATAGGTAAGCACCTAATACACTCACTTCAGTCTTACGAGATAGTTCATTGTATAAGTAACCCCATCGCCTATAATAAATTACCTATTGCATTGTTACCTGTCGATTGTCTGCTCCTATGCCACCTTCTTTCTTCCTATACAAATAAATCTATGCTACGGGCCAAAGATCAACCTTACAGTCTCATAATGTGAGAACAGGATACCCCATGGCTATTAAATAAAGAGATACCACTCACTCACAGAAGTCTAACTTGAAATGTACTACATTTGCAACTTTATCATATTCACCAATGTACGTACGTATTTCTGTAGTGAGTGAGATAGGCTAGAGCCCATTCCCATCCCTTCCCACTTTCCCAACCATTTCTCCAAATACATTCCTACATTAACAAAGGCAGGCAGCGCATCCGAAGACATGCCAAAGTTTGTCATTCTGGACTAATGTACCGCGCGTGTCCATGGCGACAGTATCCACTTACCACTAGGTGGACTTTATGCTCGTTTGCCACCACTTTCTACAAAAAAGAAGACTTTTTATTGTACACATGTTGCAAAAGGATAAACACGAAAAGTACCCCAAAAGGCTTTCATCGTTCTATTAATAGTTTACTCCTTAATGTAATTTGTATAATTCTCTTACTTTATGCCAGAAAATACAAAACTGTAACATAAATACTTCAATACAATAACATATACAATTGACACGTTTGCAATAATTATAACAATTAAAAATGTCCAATATCTGAAATCCATTGTTTACATATCCTGAAATTACCTATCTTTTAAAAGATGAAACCTACAAAGTTATTAATAAAACACAAACTGCACACATAAAGCATCCAATTAATATCTCATTACGCGCCCACTGGTGGGTTCGCTTTGTGTTTCAGTGTTTTAATTAACATAAAATTACATTATTTTTCGTTGAAGTAAAGTTATTTCGTTAATTATCGATAAAATCAGCGGTCGTTAGTGTGAGCATCATGCTCGATATTCCGCGACACATTCAATTTTTGACATTCGATTTTCTCGTTAGTTTTTGTTTGTATATGGCAATGATGTAATTAGCACATTGTGCCAGCGTCGAGGTTTCTTCGCAATAAACAATTTTAAAGTTTATAACGCATCCTGTCAATGTCCAGATACATCGAAGTCAGGAGTCGCTCAGTGAAGTAGGTTTACTAAAGACAGAAGAGGACTTCTTGGAAGCACGCAAAAACGCAATGCTTTTCTTCTATCAAAAACATTATGCACAAAAAACACTTTGAAGTTTAATAAACTATCACTATTAAATCTCAAAATGCACAATACACAATTTTTATAATAATTAATCAAACAAAAACTCAACTTCACTTCTCGAGTTCCCGCCAAACTACCTAATGTTCGTGCATAAAGTTTGTGTTAAATAAAACTGCATTTTTCGTCCTCAGTAAACCTACTATCACTTTACTGAGCGGCTCCCAGTTCGACGCGACTGGACAATGACAGTCAAATGTGTCAAACAATGACAGGACAATAAAAGCAAATGTGTCCAGTGTCCAAATAAATTATATAATAATAATAATGAGTTTAGTGGCACGTTAACCACATTGATTTAAAATTGTTTTATTTATAACGCATTCAATAAATTATTTTTGTCTTATTTTATGTGAGGAGAAAGCGGAAGTATGTAATAAGATGTTACAATTAATGAAAAAAAACAAACACTTAATCAACAAATTTTCATTAATTTTGATGGTTATAAGAAAATAATTTTATTCTTTAAACAGTAACGTACGATGTAAAACGACGAAAAATACTTCATATGTGATTTATTTCTTTATTTGTACACAAAGTAGATTAACACATACCTACACACTAAAATAAGTTAAGGACAAGTACATATTGTACTTACAGGTGTGCTCACAGGTGTACTTACAGGTTACAGATGTATTGTGTACTTACAGACACAATTAAGGTGCATTGGGGTAAGAGCGGACAGGTTTTTGACGAGATAACGAAGGTTTATTTCATGCCGTTATCATTGAGTGGCATTGTCATTCAGCGTGAATGTATAATTACTCCCCCTAAGTAAATTAAACAAATTTTCAGAAAATATAATGCTCATTGCGGTTCGATGTACCATTTTACAATTATATTTAAAACAAAACAAGTTAATAGAAAAAAAAAACCTTGGGGTAACACCGCAAAGTAGTGGGGTAAGACCGGCATTTATGCCATTTTTTTAAATATTAACATTAGAGCTATTTGTCACTTGACAACACAATTGACGGTATATTTGTTTAAATATGAGCTTTAATGTGATAAAGTAAAGTGGACTGGTAAGCGAGGAAGACTATATTTAATTTTTGTAATCCGATCTTACCCCGTTTCAGTCCATCGAGTACTTGACATTCTCAAAGTTTTAAAATCGCTAAACAGCAAATATAGAAATATTAACTACGCACAAAATTAAAATAATACTGAAAGCATGTAACAAAATTATTTATTTTTTTACACTGTACCTATAGATAACATTGTGATCTCTAACACAAAATAAAAACATAATTGAAAGTAAGAAACAATGAAAACTTTGGTATCAATCAAATCAAAAAATAAATACCTCCAAATTAGGTAAAATTTTAATAAAATTAAACTTTTTAAAATGTTAGCTACTCTTATTGTATGTTATATCTATTAAAATCCACATTAAATAATATTTGGCCCCGTCGAGAAATCTTTGGTTTGGGCAATACTGAAATAATGTCATCTAAATGTTTCATAGTAAAAATTGTCATCTACTGTCGGGTAAGTGAAAATTGTTCCATTTTTAGATGTCAAATCTTTAACTTTTCTTAAAAATTTAACTGTTGGAATTCTCTCTTTAAGTGACAACACATTCCCCACAAAATGCTTCACACTTTTTTTGAAGAAAATTTTCCTACTATCCGGTCATCTTCTTTTAATTGATTCTCTTTTTCTGTTAAATATTCTATTTCACTGATTCCTAATTGTTCTATATTTTCTTTTTCTCCCTCTTGCTCTTTTAAGCATGCTTCTATGTAGTCTTCCATAGTTTCATAATCTGAATGGTCAGTGTCAGCTATACTCATTTCAATATCAGAGTCCTCAGATGTTGAGTCAGATTGAAGACCAATTTTTCGACATTTCACCGAAGTGGGCTTTTGAGTTCTTTTTCTTTTCTTGGTTTCTATTTTGCTTTTCATTTTTCTTTTTTTTAGTTATATCGTTGTCCTTGTTCATTTTAATTTTATTTATGTTAATTTCTCCGAAAACTTTCTTTGGTTTCGCTTCCATTCCTTTTTTGTTGGGAACAATTGTCATCTGTAAGGCTGTTTGTGTTATGACTTCAGCTCCATGGGCCACTCGTTTCTTTCTTTTCGTAATATTTTCCCTTTTGGTCTGCTGCACTCTTTGGAGAAGTATTTCTTCGTAAGTATAGTTATGTCAGAACAGATGTCATAACATAGTATGTCATAACATAGTAGTATAGTATGCCAGAACATATTACTACTTTAGGGGATGTCGTCTCTGTAACTTTTAGAAGGTTACCAGAAATTAAAAGATCAATGTGTTCATCTTGTTGTATGCATTCCGGTATATCGCTAGTTTCAAGAGCAATGAATGGCAAATTAGCGTTATTGCTCTTCGTATTACCCAGATAATGAACATCCGGTGTTTGGAAGGATGATGCATTCACAATTGATAGATCCAAGTAATTAATAATATCGATACAAAGCGTTTTTAGACTGGCTGGAGTCTTGGGCATTAGTAATGACTGCAGATCTGAGGCAGCATTTTCTTGAGAAGAATCTTGGATAGAAATAGTCATGCTTTCCTTTTGCTCTTTACTTTTCTGCCATCTTTGATAAGCATTTGGACCAAATTTATTTTTGGGAATCACATTGGAATTGAAAGGAAATATCCCCGCTTTTTTAAAACCGTTAGATGTTATTTCCGGTTTTGTGTTGTGCCAAATTTCGCTAAAAATTTCTGCAAACTCTTTCTTTGGCAGTTTAATCCCAATATTTTTTCGTTGACATGTCACCAATTTCGCATCCCAAGACGTTTTGAAAGATTTGAACACAGCTACGTCCAGAGGTTGGAGCAAATGAGATGTGTGAGGTGGTAGTTTCAATATGGTGATGTCATGACGCTTTGCTAGTTCAATCACCTTGACATCGACATGCGTGCCATGACCATCATCAATAACAAGCTGAGGTCTAGCATTTCCAAGTCCTGGAATTAACAGTTTTTCCATATAATTATGGAATATGTCCGTCTCCATCCATCCTTTCTTACTAGCAGCGTAAGATAATTCAAACTCATATTCCTCGTTGCGTTCAGCCATCCATTGATCCCAAACATACTTGCCCTTGAACACGATCAGGGGTGTAAGCTTTACACCATTAGCGTTTACAGCCGTTAAAACAGACATGTTTTCTTTCCCGGTTCCGTGTGTAGTACGAGAACAGGGTGCTCCTTTTTTACCCAGTACCTTAGTCTTTGATGGATCCAAGCACACGGAAGTTTCATCTAAATTCCAGATTTGAAGGGGGCTGTTCACAAATTCAGGCTTTCTAAAGTTGCTCTCAATAACTTGAAATATTCCTCAATTACAAATGGATCTGTCATTTGCCTTCTCACATATTCTAAACATTGGGCTTTTTTTATAGAAAGTCCATGACGTTTCCGAAAACCGATGAACCAGTCTGGCCCTGGGGTGTCATTTTTAAACGGGGTTTTAATGTTATTAAGTCGAATAAATTCTGCGACAATATGCATTACTTCGTGCCGTGATAGTCCAAATCCCCACTTTTCTAAAGTAATTAGGGCATTTGCTAACCTTTCTTCGATTTCGTAAGGAATAACAGTTGGTCTGCCTAGTGTTTGGCTTAAATTACCGGTTTTCTCTTTCAAGCGGTCATGCAAAGTAGAAGTAGGTATATTATATTTTTTCCCCGCTGCACATAAGTCATCTTACCACTCTGCACATCTTTAAGAGCAGAGCTTAAATCTTCTGGAGTATAACAAGTAGCGCGAAGCGTTTTTCTATAATAATTTCGTGGCATGGTGAACCTATAACAAACCTTATTTTCAATATCATTAAATAGCTACGTTATCACCAGCGTTACTAGTAAAGCATAAGACTATCGTCAAACTGAGGGCGTATATGCCAAAAATCTATACAAACCCAGTGTGGGTTAGCAAACTCTAGATAACCCTCGCATGTTTTCTCAGGCCTGTGCAATTTATAAGTAGGATTAAAAAACACTATTATCTTTTTATTGAACCCACGACCTTTTAAATGAAAGCCAGTGTCACTTCCAACTAGCTTATCATGTGAAATAATATTGCTCTATAGATCCTATTTTATCATATGTGTAGGCAATTTATGCTCACTACACTGTTTATTATTCACTTTATCTTTTGAAGTACCATGTTGTGGTTTGGCAGAAAGAAGAGCATTGCCAGGCCTCAAAAACGTTTATGAGTAAAGAAATATTGAAACGTAAATAAATGGACCATAAATATTAACATTTATCATCAAAGTGGTTTCTATAAAAAAATCAAAACTTTGAGAAGCTGTGGCATTTTATATGAAAAATCTAAATGGGGGAAAATCGGATAAATCATATTCCGATCTTAACCCTTGGGTAAAGATCGGAATATTTTTCAAATTGTAAACGGTGACAGATACGACTTTTCCAATACAATAAAACCTTTACAAATAAGATATCTTATTTCAGGAATTTAAAAAAGCTATAGAAACTTACCTGGATAAGAAGTTATAGACCACGGGGTTAGATCGGATTTCTCGAATATTCGCGAAAAAGTGCACACTCCTAAAAACACTCTCATAACATAAGACCTCTCGCCAACAGCGTCTGCAGCCCACTGAGGTGGGGAGCGTTACGACTTTGTCATACCGACAATGTTGCCATGCTTAGAATTGTTCTAACGGTTTTAGAGTTATGAAAGTTTTACGGTCTTTCCCCATTTCCGATCTTGCCCCAATGCACCTTACCAAAAGAAGAAAAAAAAATATTATGTATACCTATATACAATACAAATGTACGAAAAATAGACAAAGGATGTTATGTTTAATGAAACGAAAAATTAAAATAATAATCATAATTTAAATAAAGAAAATTACATAAACAAAAAGCAAAAATGTGCAAACATTCCTAATCAATAGTATAATTACAGTAGCTTCATGACCGAAAGCTATGAATTAACTAGCCATTTGTAGCGCAATAAACCTGCCTATAGAAATTAAAATAGACTCGAGTGGTCATTTTTTTAATGCATGTTTGTAATTGTGGGACTTTCTTAAATTTACGCTTGGCTGGACAACATTACTTATTGTACGTATTGAGAAGGAAATGACCAACGTGTGTGGCCGAGTGAAAGTCAAAAGATTACTACAGTATAGATAGCCGTGCAAAAATTGTTTTCAGATAGTTATAAAGATACAAAAAATCAGCAAATTAGTAATTCGAAATACTTAAAGTTCGATAGATGGGAACACATTATAGCCTTTTACGAGTAGACTTCAAAGAAATACGAGTACCTTTACCTATTGCGGAGATTTGACTAAGGGCCACCGAGTCCAACGCACTAATGACTCTACAAGTTTATATATAACGAGCTTTATATATTATAAAAATATATGGGACATAAAGTAAATGAAATTCAGGACGCATCATTTCTTATTGGATTGAAATTAAATTTAGCAGAAAATCGGTTTGGGTCTCTATCCCGATTAAGTTTGAAGATGAGCCAAATCGGTTCCAAAGTAGTTCCTAAATTATGACGATATAAACTTTTCGAAAAAGTATTTAAACATACAGTATACATGTACTTATATACAACCACAGCAATTATTATTGAAAAAACAGTAGGTAGTTATTTATTTTATGATTATATCAGGAATAAATTGATAAATCGAAATACATATAAGATTTTAAATAAAAAATTCTAACACGATATGTCACTTTGGATTTACAATAAAAAAAAATCAATATTCGATAGCTTCAGAAAAAATGATTTCAGAAATAAAGTGATACCTATTACGATATTCAAAGCAAACATTTAAACAATTTAAAAACCGTTGATTTTAACTTATTTTCGCCGTGCACGGATATATATATAATAATTATAAAATATAGTGGGCCAAATGAAAGTTTATACATAAAAGGGCGGCAAAAAAAAATTAATAGGTTAACACTAGCATTTGAATTAACCTAGCAGCAATTAGCTAGCCTAATTTTATTGTTTAATTTAAGTATCAAAATTATTATTCCAACTAATTTTAGTTTTAACCTATTTTTTTTTTAATTTGCCGAGCTTTTCCAGTCTCAACTTTTAGTTGGGACTTGTTTGCGGCAACTCGAAGAGTGAAGTTAAGTTTTTGTTTGATTATTATTATAAAAAGTGTGTAGGTAGGTAGGTACCTATAGTGCGTTTTGTGGTTTAATAGTAATAGTTTATTAAACTTCAAAGTATCTTTTGTGTTTATGATAAGGATATAAAAGTATAGGACTGTGATTTTCGTGTGTTTCTAAGGAATCCCCTTCTGTCCTCAGTGAACCTACTATCAATTTATTGAGTGACTCCCAACTTACTCCGACGGGACTGGAAATTGGTTTAGACTTTGAAATTATGAAGAAATCTTGACAGTGCCAGAATATGCTAATTGCACCATGGACGTATATGAAAAGAAAAACCTTTCATTTGGCAGACTCTCAATAACCCTTAACGATCACGTGCCACACACGATTAAAATTGATCTTATATAATATTTTTATAAATGTATATCAAAGCATTAATGGATGTAAAAATACGCGATTTGGTAAAAAACATCAGTTGACAATAAAAAATAAAAATTGTATACTTACTAACAGCCAGTAATTTTCTACTATTGGAATGAAAAACATGTGTGGAATACGTAAACGGTATCAATATCGAATTATACATTTATGTGCGTATATTAATCGTTATAATTGGCTATTTATTATAGCGTAAGTTCTATGGACCTTTAATTACAATCCTTTATAAAACTGTCCACTTTGTTAGTTAGCTAATTGAAATTAAATATCCAATTTATTCATGTTATAAAGATTGTAGTGTTGTAATGTAATGTAATGTATATGTATTCCAACTCATGCTTCATTCAAAAGAAATTATGAAATTCATTTATGTTTTTTTAATGCAGCTGTGCCTTGGCCTTTGCCTATTTACCGCGCAAACGTCAACAATTTGCCCATTTTGCCGTCAATCCCCGCTCAGGGTTGCCACAATGCAAAAATCAGATATCAATAACGCTATTAAAACCACCCAATCACGTAAAGGTGTCACATTACTATGTGCTATTGTTAACACAGTGTCCATGTTTACAAACAAAATAAGGGCTTGTCATAATCGGTTTTTGGATACGTCCTATCTATTTTTCGGTCTGGCAACTTTTAGGGATTGTTTTTTTTCGGCGGCTTAGCAAAGGTATGGATTTCAACGCCTCATTGTTACTTTATCCGCACGTAGAATAAAAGATGTTTCACGAAAAGGGAAGATAAACCGTACTTACCCTGATCTAAGAATAATTCAATAGTTTGGTGGTCCTTTTAAGGTTAGACAGATGACATTTTAGAAGGGCGCCCCGTGAGCTCCTAGAAATTTTACTTTCAACACAACCCTTTGTGATACTTATTTGTGCTTTTTAAGCAAGTTCCTTTTAGGGCTACAAAGGAACCGCAGAGTTAATAAATAGATGCAGAATAGAAAGTGAACTTACCTACCTATATATTTACCTACGAGTATATCAATACATAAAAATAATCCGTAAAAATATGTAAATCTTCTATCATTAAAATAATTAAAATAAAAAACTAAGTATTTGGTCGTCAATGGAAACATTAATAAGAAGTGATATCATAGTCAAAGAAACACAACAATAAAAAAGATATGATTTTTAGCAAATACAACTATACATACACATACTTGCATATATATTATTATAATAATCAATACATGTACACAAGAGAGCAGAAAACTTAATGAAATGATGAAAACATTTGAATGGACCAATTTTATCTATCTCCAGTAATATGACCACTTCTCCACATTCATACGTTCATTACATACGAATCCAAAGTAAAAAATTCTATCGTAGATACCTCAAAATTATCACCTGCCGACTCGTTGAAGCTAAAACTTTACAAAACAAACAATACTTTGGTACAACAATTACAATGCGAAACTTAAAGCGTCAAATACTGAACTTAGTTTTTGCCAACAAGCAAAACCCCTCCACTAACACTATCCTCTTTAAAATACAATCTAAAATCGCACGTAAAAATGCATATTTAAATTTGTCTGAGTGGGTGAGCGGTGAAGCATGAACGCTTGCGCGGGACATGAGGGGTCTGTCGGTTATTTTTTTCTTAATCCTGGTTAGGATTAGGTTAAAGTCCTTTTGATTGGCAGCCGACGTCAGTGGCACGTCGGGCGAGATTTCAGAGGTGCAATGTGCATCCTCGAGGGGACTGTTAGCGATTTAAAAACAGGAAACTTGGTGTACAACTGGTTGACTGAGTTAGGTGAATGTTATAAGAAAATGAGCATTATTATATTTGCATCTTTTATGCATGTTACCTTGTAAGGAGAGGGGCGATTAATAAAGCCTCTCGGAGGTTTATATCGCCCTATCGCCTCTATACTATGACAAATTTTCAACTTGCTAAACTACCTGCAGACTCAAGTTAACTTGCTAAACTAACTCAAGTTTATATAAACTTGAGTTAAAGCCAATAAATTTAGTCTATATTATTATATGTAAGTTTATTTGTACTCTGGGTTAAGGTTAAGTTACGGGCTTAGTTGCCTGAAATACATAAATAAATACAATGGAGGACAATTGAAAGTCATCTAACGTAATAGCGGTCGTGTGGCGTCGGTTGGCTTCAGAATAGCACCACTCCCATCTCTTCGTGTCGTGTTCGTGTCGTAACAGGCGACTATGAGATAATAAAGCTACCACCACAGGCCCCGAGGAACTACACCACCTCTATAAGAATGGACTCTCCAACCCGCCGTCCGCCGCCAGCGTGCCGTTTTAAGGCCTCACATTCTTCGTGCATAAGATAATGTGCATGAGGAAGCCCATGTTGAGCAGTGAGTAATAAAAGGTCTGATGACGGTGAGGGTTGGCAGATAGCGTAATAGGTTAAAATTTTTAGTTAAATATTTATAATTTTCTGAATCGCTTTGTAACCACAATTCTCCATTAAAGTGACTTTCCTTTTTTTACTTGCCCTTCAATTTCGTCTACCCAGTTTCTGGAGTTTAAGTAATGAAACGAAATATGTAATAAGAGTTAGTTAATCTAACTCAAAGCCGTATTAGATTTTACATTTACATATTTAATTTGTTTATTCGGTAATATATTTTACTTTAATATATTCAATAATTCGGTAATATATTCAAAACTTCTTCCTTCAGTTTACATAGAATTTAAATTATGAACCAAACTTTGTAAGTGTTGCTTTTACCTAGTTATACTATATACTCATACTGATCTAACTTTCATATTATGTATGTGTGGCAGTGACCTTGAGAGGCACTCAAGAGGTCCATAGACGACATTCGTCACGCAGCCGTTCTCACGCGCTACCCGTGTTGCCACTGAACCAAGGAGGATTATGCATCGTTGTTACAGGGCTACCACCACTCAGGGAAATATAACAATATTTTTTAAATAATTATAAGACCATTAAAGGATTAAAGTGACAGGGCCTTAAATGTTCTTTGCAGTCAGTGATATAGATAAGCATATACTCGTATGACGCCGACCTCAGATTTTGTCCCAATTAGAAAGGAGAAAGCTCCACACGGAAATAAAGTCGTGTAATTGAAACCTGATTATATTTTATCTACCGTAAGTGTAAGTGCAGAAAACTGTTTTGGTGTTTCTGCCGTAACGGTGTTTGTATCCAGCCACTATCGGCGTCTTTCTTTGAATCGGTTGGCCACCTGGCCAAAAGGCGTCCCAAACCACGTTTTTCGGGACATGATGTTCATTTGACGAGTCGTTCGCCACATCGGTTATCGGTCCTGCTATAGATATGACTTCTTAAAGTACAAAACGAATATAACAGAAATCAAATCAGACAAACATATGCAGCTATAAAGTCATCTATTAGACTTTTTACATAGTACGTAAAGTATAAATTTGAATTTAGTCTAAAATGCCGAACTTCATTTTTGCCACTAATAAACTCTGCCAACATGCCTCCGTTTTCAAATAATACTATTTTTTAGTAATAACTAAAAATATCATGTATGTAGGTAAATATATATCTTTTGCCAGTGCAGTTTTGTTTTATTAATCTTTCACCAATGCTTATTAGGGACAATAAAACCATTGTACAATACGATATTACAGTAAGTACAAATAAACATAAAAGCTACAAATAAATCGACCACATTGTCCACGTGTTACTAAAAGCGTTGTTACGATTAATAATTCTTTAAGTGCATCATTTACTAATTTCTTAAATTTTGGTGCATACATTATAAAAATAGGTATCTACATCTGTTCTGTAACATTGTCATCAAATTATGATGCACATCGACTAATTGTATCTATTATGAAGATGGTATATGACTACAGTCATGAGATAGGTAGTAGGTACCTATCTCATGATTGTAGTCATATACCATCATGTCTAACGAGCATTCGTTAGACACATTGGAAGGTATTATTGGACATAAAATAATTTGCATCTATCCGAGATTTATAGCTTCGTACAAGATTAACAATTTGACTTTTGATAAAAATTTATAGAACTAAATCATGCTGAATTCAAAATTTTGAGCTGATATTGGCATGAATTGACAGTATCATTTATCATCAGACCGACTACCTGCTCATTTGCCTCCTTCTTTTAATAAAAAATATTCCTAAAAAATGTGATGGCCTGACAACCCTGAGCTAAGTGTCAGTATTTGTCGACAGTGACAATTCATTCAGACTACCTGCGCGCGCGCCTAATCCGAGTGACATACGAGACGTGAGACAAAGAATAGATAAAAGGAAATATAAACTAGGTAGATCTGATTGTTATTCATCTGTTTTGAGTCTGCAGCTATAAGGTCTCAGAAAGATTTAAGATGTCTCGATTAAGAGTCTCAAGTTATACCTACCTATGCATCTTTAAATATACGTAGGTATAAGTAATTAACGTATAGATATTAAAGTATAGGTCACTACTAATGACATTTTAATATCATTTAAATTAACAGATTTTTTTTATAGAAAAAAGATGACAGACGAGCATACAGTCCACCTGATGGTAAGTGGACACTGTAGCTCATAGACATCCGCGATACATGCCAACATCAGTCCAGAATGACAAACGTTGGCACGCCTCTGGATGCGCTGCTTACCTTTGCAGATTAAGGAATGGATTGGGAAAATAGGGAGGGATAGGATGGGATGGGAATGGGCTCTGGCATATCTCACTCACTACTGAAACACGTACGTACATTGGGGAAATACGATAAAGTAGGAAATGCATGCAGGAAATGGTAGGATAAAGTAGGATTTCAAGGTAGTCTTCTGTGGGAGAGGGCTAACGTAGCCAGTTGAGTGCGTCCAACAGCTGTGGGAATGCAGCGTGCACTCTCCCCCTTAAAAATGCTAAAGATACACATTTTCAAAAAGATAATTCTGAAAGCCTACCTAAAATCCATTCCATTCTTATTTCTTACAGAGTTTTGCTGATAGAAAATCTAATTCAAATTAAAATTTAAGGAGACTGGGTCCATCTACGGTAGTATTCTTAAGTATTGTATACAATAAAATTCGCATGTTTTATTAGTTTTAACATTGACAAAAAAAGAAGTAATTAATGAGCGCCAAAAAAATACTATGTGAGCAGCAAATCGATGGTAGCTTATTCAATAGCAGATTAGATTTAGATTATCTGATTACAATAAAGGAATAGGAGACCCGATTGTTAAGAATCTTAAATTATTTACTTCAATTATCGAAAAACTTAGTTGTTTTGTTGGTCATGATTTACAGCTCATTTAGTATTTCTTGGTATTCGTGCTATAATTTAGTCTTCATAACAAATAAGTTTTCCCGAAGTCAAACATAAAAGTAGCAATTGTTTATTCAAAATCCTTAAAAAACCTTAGAGCAGGTAGGAATTTTGAGTATTGCCATTATAATCAAATTTGGTTTTCGTTAGAGCAAAGAACATTTACGTCTCTTCTCCCTTTAGTCTATGCCCCATCTCGTCTTTTGATGATTTGAAACATTTAATGGTAGGTATTGATCTCTGAGTGGATTTATTAAATAAATTCGAAGCTATAGTTAGGCATCACACAATACGTGTCAGATTGTCTCCCGGCGCATTCTCACGGTGATAACATCTATTGTTATTGACAGATCGACTACTTATATTAATTATGTTATTAGTGGACGTTTAAATTAAATGTAATGTGTGACACAAATATTTCTTTGTATATAATAGCAATAAGCGTGTCTCTTCGGCTTTTCTGTGCATTTCACACCATCATTCTTTTTCATCTCAGGCCGAATTCGACAATTTTGTATTGGTTTGTTTTAAAAATTTTCATCCTACTTATGTATTAAATGTCTCGATTGTCAGTCAACAAATAAAAAGAATATACCTAACATTTGAGATTTTCGCGTTTTCACACATATATATCTATTAAAACGGGTGTCAACGCGAATGTTTACCTTATTTATTTTAATCAACGTTTCGGTTGGGTTGCACCAACCATGGTCACGAGCTGACTGAAAAGGCGGGTAATCCACATCGACAGTTGCTAGCTGTTTTATCAACTTGGTCGTCATATTCCGGAAAGTTTCCGGAATATGAGGACCAAATGCGAGTAGTTGATGAAACGTCGAGTAAAATATTTATTTTACTCGACGTTTATTAACTCGACTTATTTAAGTAAGGTCTAAAAAGTCCATGCAATTCCTATTTTTATCTTATCTTCCTTATTTAAATGCGCTTCTAAGCTCGCTGTATTTTATGGGGATGAATCCAATTTTAGAGGTTCCTTCTAATTTTGCTAATATTAATGTTCAAAGACATGTACAGTAGGCGTCAGGAAATGCGAATAGAACAAGCGGGCGTTAATTGCAAAACAGTACTTCACCGCCAAACAGTTTACAAATGATCACTTCAACATCAGCTCTTCTATTCGAGCTGATAACACTCTACATACTCATATTCCATTTCTTAACCTTTACGAGTAGGTACACACTAAAAGTAAAGGCGCTTAGAATCATCAATGCTATGCATAAATCCATTACCCGAGTCACTTGAAAATATCACAAAATAAGAATAATTTCAATTATTATTTTTTGACGTTATTGGTTCATATATGTTGTAACAGAGAAAGCGCCTGTTACTCGTACTGTCATCAACAACATGTCAGGACATCGAGAGAGTTGCACTTTCTTAGCTTAATATACTCGTAGATTTATTTTTAACACATAATATTCGTGTATACGAGTATTCTTTACTGAGCCTGTGGTAATCAAAAATTGGTATTTTTTTGGACCATTTTCTAGAATTATCCAATATTTAGACTTGCTTAGACTTAGACTTGCTTATTTAGACTTTATACTTATTTATAGCTTACTAGAAGACACCAATTATTTAGCTTGTTATCTACTGTACTTTGCGATTTAGATAGTAAAGTATAGTTATTTCATCTCACGAAGGAAGGTTACGCTTAGTAGTGGTTGTGTTCGTATATGTACGAGTACATTACTCGTATTTTAGTGTGTACTGCGGCGTCGCGAGCGCAACTGAGCGTTCTCGTGTTTACGCACACTAAAACATTGTAAGTACATCAACGACCACAATAGCTAGTAAGAAAGAACTATATATACTAACTATTATCATTTCTGTGTATTTTGAATATTTAAATACATCTTTTTATCGGATTGTTATTTTTATAATAGCCGAATTTTGGTGCAAATTTCTCACTTGTTCGAATCTAATAGACATTATTTAATCTTAACAAGCCTTTACATTCAATGTACGTAACTTATCTACAATAATGCAGTTACTCTAGATATCCATATTCACAATATCAACAGCATCTGAGTAGTTTGGAGACTCATGTTTTGAATGAAACCATCGTCGTGGTAAACCGGAAGCTGGAACAATGGCATATCACACAAAATTAGTGCATTCAACGAGACAGATTACCGACGTTCTCAAACTACCCAATCGACGGTAGAATCAGGGATGAATACGCACGAAGTTAAGAAAACGTTTCATTTAGGTAATCGTTAGCTGCTACCTGTAACTTTGTATTTACAATTTTTATTTTAAGAGAACACTTATCTCGAAAGAAAAGAAATGAATGACGAGAAATGACTGACCTATGAAGTGAAAAAATGAACGAAAGATGAAGGAAAACTTTGTCCTCCTGGATTGCTACCACAAATCACGCCTTTTTTCTTAGCTAATGCTACCTATGGATACCTCTTTGTGTTTCGTCCCGGCAATAAGATGGCGACCACCAAATTAGAATGAGTATCGCAGAAGTGGTTATTTATGCTCACGGGAATTAAACTCTAGCAAGATCTCCATACCATACGGGGCGGGGCGTTGGGTGCAGGGGGCGGGGTAGAGTCCTGTCACATCCCGCCTGCCTATGTGAAAATAGTGTCTTTTAATGTATCTATCGTCTCTATATTTTGTATAAGTTGTTACGTTTGGTCTTACTTAGCAAGTTTTATTTTTTACAAGTACCTAAGCCTAACACATATTTATATCAAATCAGCTGCTATATGTATGGTATGTCACAAAGCCCACTTACTTGTTGCTTTTTATTATTTATTTAACATTTACAAATGAAGGGTACATACAGAACAATTTCTTGGTGCCATAAAGCTGTGTGAGTATATCACGGCTCTGCACATTCGCTTTCGGGTAGTTAGGTAACATTGATACTTGTTTGACCGATTTAATTTTACATACTTTAGTTTATACGGGTTGCTCAAAGTTAGAAGTTATTTTTGTATACAGTAGGTTTTCAATTTATTTTAATATTTTTAATTTATTTTAGTAAGGGGAGAGTGCATGCTGGATTCCCACAGCCGGTGGGCGCACTCGATTGGCCACGTTACCCCTCTCTCACAGAAGACTACCTTGAAATCTATCGCATTTCCTACTATATCGTATTTTCCCAATGTATGTACGTGTTTCGGTAGTGAGTGAGATATGCCAGAGCCCATTCCTATCCCATCCTCTCCCTCCCCATTTTCCAAATCCATTCCTTAATCTGCAAAGGTAGGCAGCGCATCCGAGAGCGTGCCAACGTTTGTAATTCTAGACAGATGTTGGCATGTATCGCAGATGTCTATGGACGACAATATCGACTTACCATCAGGTGGACTATATGCTCGCCTGCCAGCTTTTTTCTATAAAAAATAATGTATTTTTTCCTTTATCTCTAATGGAATTGTATTCATAATACACGAAATGTTATATTTAAGTGTTCTTCTTCCATATAAATTATTCGTTCCAGGTATCATCAGTTTCTTCTCAATTATCTGTCTTGTGGTGATGTTGTGTCGTGCAGGCTTTTGTAAATCAATATTGTTGAATTGTTCTACCAATAAAATGTATTTCACCTTATCATGAACAGGTAAAATATTACAATATTACTTAGACACTGCAGCCCAGTGTGTGTTTTGGCTTCCTTCGCAATATTTCTCTATTTATGTCTATACGTTGTAAGTGTCATATAGCACGCTTAATAAAAACGTAGCGTCCCTACTGTATAGTGCGTATGTCCTAAACTGCGATGCCAATCTCGCTGGAGGACGCATCGGCTTACAGTCCGTCACATAATCGCGTTTTTGTATTTAAATTTTGACGATTTGAATACAATGTTATGCTACTGAGATCGATCCTACACTGATAATGGGATGGGCGAGACATCACTATTCAACATTTCACCATCTAAAGTTAAACCATACAGTTTGTGAATTATGTCGTTTTTCGAATGATATATTGTGGGTGATTGAAACGTTTTGAAATTGGTGTTGTAGTGGACAAAGTTTTTCACACCGTTGAAGACGTTGATTGTTCTCTTTAAGTCAATAATAATCTTAATTCAATGAAACTGAAATATGGTAAGAGCTTGTAACCTGTGTCATTTCCGTTTTTGTTAGTAAACTTGTCTCAAGCGGTTCGGTTTGTTAGTTTCAGAAGGTCGAAAAAGTTCAAGAAGACTAAGAAGGTTGGATGATGTCAATCAAGCTTTTGACGTATATAGCTTACAGGAGAAATCCAACAACAGAATTGTAGGGGGAGAGTACACGCTGCATTCCCTCAGCCGCTGAGCCCACTCGACTAGCCTCGTTACCCCGTCTCTCACCGAAGACTACCTTGAAATGCACTGCATTTCCGGAACACTTTATCGAATTTCCCCAATGTACGTAAGTTTTTCGGTAGTGAGTGAGATATGCCAGAGCCCATTTCCATCCCATCCTATCCCTCCCCATTTTTCCAACCCTTTCTTCCAATACATTCCTTAATCTGCAAAGGTAGGCAGCGCATCCGGGGCGTGCCAACGTTTCTCATTCTGGACTGATGTTGGCATGTATCGCGGATGTCTATGAACGACAGTATCCACTTACCATCAGAAGTGGTACTCGTATGTATGCTCGTCTGCTGCCTTTTTTCTATAAAGAAAAAAGAATGAAAAATCTGCTAACAATAATCGCAAGCTGAATTCATAGTAAATTTAAGCTATGGGTAGATAACCTTTATTATTCCAATTAATTATGCATTAGAAGAGGAACAGTAAATCTAATTTAAATCTAAAAAACGCAGGGAAATGTTAAAGATCAACCAGCAGTCGTAACGGTAACTGAAACAACTATTTTTCAGACAGTGTTATAAAGATACCTAATTATTATTGGCGCAGCTCATGAAGTAAAGTGCGGTTTAATTAAACGAAAGTTCAGGATTTTGCAAGGTCGGCGACGCGCCCGCATGTCCCCAGGTGTTGCAGGTGCCCATGGGCGGCGGTAACACTTACCATCACGTGGGACCGCTTGCTCGTCCGCCCACTAGTCTATAAAAAAAAAAAACCCAATTAATGAGTTTTTCATAAATACAGAGGTTGATCTGTTCAGTTTTCTGTTTGCTACCCGATAACTACAATAAATCAAGGAGTCGCAAGTAAAATTTGGCATTCGTAGCTTGTGAGACGGATTATCTAATACATATAAAAGTTTTAACCCAAATGAAAGCTTTTCGAGAATTTAAAACAAATCTTGAAAAAATCCCTATATTTTTTTAAAAATAATTTAGGGTACCGCAATGTTTGCTTGAATTCATGACCCAATTCATATTAAGGCGGACGATTTCATTTATAAAATTAAAATTATAAACTGATTTTATCAATGCCATTTTGTAGAAGTACTTATTTTTAAAAATAGGATTAGTACTGTAGGGCACAATGACTAAGATGGGCTGGACATACTCGTATAAGAGAATGCCTGAGTCACAACGAACAAAGCAAATTGCGAAATGGGTCCTACAGTAAGTATCTAAAGAAGACCAAGGGGCAGACCGAAAGATATTAAAGAGATAGAGACAGAGAGAGATAGTGTTATGGAAGATCTTGCTAAATTAGGGAAGAAAACCATATGAAAGAAAGAGGAAATGGATCGTACCAAGTGAAGAAAGATAATGGAGGAGGCCAAAATAAAGATTGTAGCGCCGAATGAAGAAAATAAATAAACACTTTTTTAAAAATAGCCGCGTAAAGTGACCATCGAGTTGAATAACCCATTATTTGGGTTCCATTTGCATTTGATACCTATTTTTGTAACATTAGAAAAACCCCGATCTAATCAAATAAGTACCTACCTAACATACGACCACAAAACAAAGTCATTCACCTGAGCATTCATAAAAAATTTTGGACAACGGGCAAAAACTATTATATCAAAATATCGACCTCACAAGTTTCAAGGGTTGTTTCCAAAACCGCGGGGTTTCGAAAAAGTCATTTGAATACAGTAGCCCAGGTGGTGGCTGACACTTTTTTTATTCCCAAAGTGTCACAGATCTTTATCAAGCGGTTGGATTTAACAACGTCGGAGCGCGGTCGTGTTTTTCTTTTTTCTCGCCGTGTCAAAGTCGTCACATCGAATTAGGCAAATCCCTTCTTTGGCTTAGAAACTGATCCTTGTGGGTGCGAGAACATGGCCTTTTACTTTTGTGAAAAAAACAATTACTTTTATTGATCTTTTTACGTGTAAGTGACTGAGATTTAGCTTTAAAAATTATAAAAACTTAATCTTAGTCAATGACAGAGGTCCTTGTAATGTGAAAATATGTCATACTTTGTGAAGCAATTGAAATAATAAAACATAGAAATTTCAATCGAGAAGATGGATAGGTACAAATTGTCCTAGACGTCTGACGCTACTTCCGATATTGTGAGTGGTTTATGCTGCAACTTTCCGGACTATGAAGACCAAAGGCGGGTAGGTGGGTAGCGGGTAGCCTCTTCAGTTAGCTCGTGGCCATGGTTAGTGCAATCCAACCGAAACGTTGAGTAAAATAAATCAAACATTCGCATTAAGACACGTTTAAATAGATAAATATCTACTTTCAATGACATTTAGCATTATTTTTTTAAACATTATAATTATTATAAAAA
Organism: Sesia apiformis; assembly: GCA_914767545.1. Classification (NCBI taxonomy): domain Eukaryota; kingdom Metazoa; phylum Arthropoda; class Insecta; order Lepidoptera; family Sesiidae; genus Sesia; species Sesia apiformis. The sequence continues at coordinate 9,402,601 of OU611968.1, forward strand.
AATATTATTATTTAAAGATGAGTAAATTTTTTCGTTTTGTCACTAACGTAATAATATTTGTTTTATTGTAAGATTATTTTCTTATTCTAAACAAAATGTGTTATTTTGATTAAAGATCTAAAATTGTAGTTTGGAAGCCGAGCGCCTTTCTGTAAGTAAATGTCCCTTTATTTATTTAAGGATATTAGAAATTTTAAAAAGTGTCGATATCGCTTTCGCAATAGATTTTTTTTTATTTCATTTTCGATATCGTTACATCCCTAGTTATGATTAAAATTTTCCTATTTTATTTCTTAGCCTCTTTTTCCTTTGTGTCAAGAGACAAGTCTCAAGTCTCATATCTTTTATCAAGTTTTATTTCTGTTCCGTCCGTCTTGTGCGTGTATGACCTTAAAACGCCACGCTGATCAAGCGGGTTGGCGAGGCCATCTCTTTTGGAGTTGGTGTAGTTCCGCAGGGTTTCTGGTAGACTCTTTCTGGTCTTCTGGTGTTAACCTTAGTCACCTTTTACGACATCCACGGGAAAATGATGGAGTGGTGTTATTCTTAAGCCCGCCACACCGCAAGATATTTTTCAATTGTAATTGATTAATTAAAAGATAAAATGCCATGCTATCAAAACATTAGTAAAAATTTATTACAAACACTCCAATAGAAGTGAACATTTGTCAATGTAAACAGGCAATTAAACATTCAAGTTGTGTGGATGAACCCTAACAAGTGTCAGTTGACAAAGGAGCTATTTAATTCGAACCCCCGACCCTCGGGCGAGGTGACAAATTGTATCATCACAGGAATACATCTATTTGGTCAATATTTTAAAATGGCTTCATTCTATTTCACGGGTTGTAGAATAAAGTTTCTATCACATTTTTAAAGGTAAACATAAACTGAATATTAAAAGAAAGAAAGCCCTCCGTCGTATTTTATAAGACCTGCATAGATAATCTAGTCGAGCCAGTCTAGCTAACTAAAGAAACTGATTTTGACTACTACGAAATTTTAGCGAATAAATAAACAAATTTATTTATTAGACTAACCTACCTGCAGTGATGTTTCCGGGAAGAAATGTAGCCTGTGCCCTTATCGTGATGCCAGGAACGTCGGTACAAAATTTCTACATTTATGCGTGAAAGCGTTTCAAACAAACGAGCAAACAGACATCGTTCATTTTTATATATTAGTAAGTAAGATAAATATGTATGCGGCCCGACATACTTACTTATTCTTACTATATCTACAAACAATGTCTCTAACGTTGACCAAAAAGTTTTACGACCAAGTTTGTTTAGGAGTTATATTATTTATTTACTCTTTTTGCACTATACTGTAGGTACAGAGGCGGACCTAATGCCATAAGGCATTCTCTACCAGTTGACAGTTGGTTAAATGTCCAAAAATGAAATACATATGTTTATTTGAGTAGTCACTTGGTAAGATTGGTTTAGTAAACACTAGAATAAAAAATTGTATGAAAAACTTAATTCGAGATTTTTTAATCAATGTCACTTTTATGGTTTTTTAAGGTTTTTGTGTTTTCTGAAACATAAAATTATGGATTTAGTTCGTAATTAGTAAGCGAGTAATTAAACGAAATAAAACAAACGTCTAGAACCGTTTAAATTATAAATTTCACTTTTATTTCAAATTAGCGGTGCTAGCGACGTCGTTCCCGTGAACTTTAGTGTGATTCCCGCGCGAACTCTGTAACCGGGATAAATGTACCCTATATGTTAACGCAAGTCATAAGCTATAACTGTGACAAGTTACATTAAATTCTCTGCAGTGATTTTTACGTAATGAGACAGACAGACAGACAAAAATTCCAAAAATGTTGTTTCGGCTCCGTATTATTTGTACTTTACAATGCCGTTACTTTTAAAAAAAAAAACACTAAATGTACAGACACGGCTCTGTTACGATTTTATTATATACCTACGAATATATATGTCTATATATATTTTGTGACTAAAACTAAAAATAAAATTGTAAAATTTTAACTAATTCTTCGCAATTTGCACTCAAATATAATTTATAGCAATCATTATAAACAGACAACAGACAAGTGCGTTCCCCTAATCTCGGTAAATCTAATCATTCATCATCTGCGTTGGCGCATCTGCGTTCATACCAAAACGATAGTTTATAAAGTCGCTAGTGTCGGCCAACGTTTGTGCCCTCCGAAAGACTCCCCTCTAAACAGGATGAAAACATAGAGTATGGATATTGCAAACGGATTCGTCAGCATCACATTTAGGGAGATGTCGAAAAAAGTACCTTTGCAGAGATCACTTACTCGACTGAAATGAAATATAGAACAGAAATAATTTGGATGTACTCGTATATATCAGTTCGTACAGAGGTCAAATCGGTTCAGTACGTACCTACTTACAACATTGCGACGAAGTAAACATTTCAAAAAAATTTAGAAAAGAAAAATGTAAAAGAAATGTCGTTAAATAGGATTTATAAATCTCTATAACCTTTGCTTAAACTTTTTTTATCTGAAACGTATCGAAGATAACAAAGTTTATTTCCGTCTAGTGCGCACTGCGTGCGTAATAACAGTTAATAATAAACATACATCTAAAAAAAGATTGTTCTTATCAATATTAATCGAACTCTTCTATCAATTATATTCTAGATCCTGATACTCATAAGAATCAATAAATCCACATTTATATTTCAGTTTCATAAAAGTGTTCACCAAGGACGATTGTGCATGTGCATTTCCACAATCGTTATACAGATCCGTTTATTATATCCCTCCAAAATTTATTGATTTTTACTTTTTGTTAATATGCGCACGGTCACAAAAGTAGTTCGTGTGTTTTCAATCCCATATAATGTCATGGGAATTGGGAATTAAATGACAATTTTAACATGACTGATGAAACGCTCGTAAATAATAAATAAAGTTTGAAATAGAAAGTAGTAAGTAAATAGCGACATGCTTTGATTTACGACGTTAAACAAATAGGTTCTATTAGCAAATAATATAGCCCTACCTACAACTATCTCCCGTTTTATAAACGTAGCTATTTATAAAATGGTGATATTATTGACTGTTCGAATGAAAAATTCTTTATCACATTTCTGTATTAACTAATTGTTGACATTAATTAAACATACCATACACAGAAGCAATAGGCGGCCTTATCGCTAAAAGCGATCTCTTCCAGGCAACCAACGAGCTTAGAGGAAAAGGTACGCTATGTAATAAATTAATTCATAATAATAATACAAAATACATAGGTACGTACATACACATGAAGTGAACAAAGTATAAAGAAAAGGTGGTATAAAAAGTTTTATATTACAGAGAGAAAATGTGCTTTGACGAGTTTTATCGTACTAGGTATACTCTTACTGGTTACTAAAATCGTTACGTACCTAGACACGTAATTTTTACTAAGATGTTCAAAAACATAGGGCCCAATTTTGGGACTCCATTAGAACGAAGGAGTTTCATAGAAGAGTCGATAACCACATTCTCTTGTTATTATCATAGTACAAACCGTGTTCCTGATCCCGTGTTATCTCTAATTCGATCGCTGGTCGAATAAATATTTATTTCTAGACTAGTGTCTTTTCATAATCTGGTTATCTGTCTCTAGAACCATGACACAAGGAAACCTTATGTGGGCCATTGAGTGTGGTGTTATTTATTAATATTAGTTTGTTTATGTACATAACTCGAATGTACATAAAACTGGTGAAGTAAACAAAAAACCTATTTCATGGCGTATTAACCCTCCATTTCAATGGGGGCTAAAACGACCCGTCGCAGAAACTGTTAGTGTTAAAAAGACACCCCTTTGTGTGACAATGTACGGCTTCTTAACCCTAAACTAAATAAGCAATTTGAAACCTGAATTGTATTCGTAATGGTTTTTTATAGTTGACAATAGCATTGTGTCCTTTTTGTCGACTTTTGTAAGGAATCAAATTGGCTGACGATTGATCAATTCAGTAGGTATTCTATTTGTATGCTTTGATGGTATCATGATCTTATTTTGATTTCTAATTAAAATTTTATTTTGTTTTTTTACTGTTCCAGAATTTCAATTATCTAACTAAGTAGGTATGAACGATAGTGACTACTCATTTAAGTTTTTTTAAACAGGTCCTCAGCAAAGCAATGTTTCTGTGTTTGTATACATTACCTAATATGCAACGTTAGAAGTGATTTGAACTTGCGCTCTTTATTACTTTATCGTGCCATCAGACAAAAAATAAAACTATTGTACATTTTATATAAGTGCTGTAAAAACAAGCGCTGAAAGCTGATAGAGGTTGGATGAGAAGAACAAATTGTGTCTAGTTTCTAATCTAATGGTACGGTATAGGTACCTAGTATGTCTAATAATTACTCGTATACCTATTAATGATCAATGTTCTCAAGAGCTACTTTTATGGATGATTGTGAAGCAGTGGAGAGACGTATGTTGATTTTTTGGTATGGTAGTCTGGCAAATGAAACATACAACAAATTCAAAGAAAATTAAAATGAAGAGCTTCTCCCAAGGTTCTCCACCGCGCACAATCTTCCGTTCTTCTCATCCAGTCACTAAACCGCGTGCCACGAGCATGAAGAATTTCGGTCATTGACATGAGGTCAGCTAAGACTGGACGGGAAAGAGATTTGTATGAAATCGTCAATCACGAACCATTTTACAAGACCTTTCATATTAAGGCTCAATAATATTCTGCTCGTGGCGTGCGCTTTACCAGCAAACTTCTTCAAGTTATCGCTCTATATGGCACGAATACATTCAATAGCTTACAGGACTATTAAACTGAAAAGGCCATGAGCAAGCTATATCTGCCACATTACAGACAACTGACGGGGTAGATGAGTATCGAATGGAGACCACGTATCAGGAAGCGCAGTGTTGGACACCCTCCGGTCACTTGAACCAACTTCTTGGTTAATCCGGACTTCAATTTTGTGTTTACTTTTATATTTATAATATGAATAGTATTATATATGTTTTTTTTTATTAAAACGAATGATAGAACCCATTTTTTTAAGTTTTAGGTCTTTTCTCGAGTCAATCTACTAAACCTATTACTTTTAATAGAGTAATCATTAATGAGTAAAAATTGCTTCCAATTTAATTCAAATTCACATGTTTTATTTGAACCAAACAACTTGTTGCAGTACCCACTTATCTTTTGTTTGATTATTTCTACGCCGTGAAGTCCCAGCGCAATCTCCATCTCATTCCGAACCACTCAATTGTTTACCATAATTTATTGCCTCGCGACCAGTTTGCATCAAACGCGAATAATCCGTAATACAAAACGTATCAGTATCGCAACAGTTGTTGCAAATGTTCACGCATGGTAACATTGCTCAGGGGGCAACATGACGTAGCCCAGGGGGGTGCTTCAGGGTTCCTCGCCGCCCTTAGAGGGCACGCCGTATGGCGCGCGATGCGATTTGATTATGGTTGTCTATCGCCGATTAATTTTGGTTGAATGTGTTTAGCAAATAAAAGGTATGTTTTCAAATAGGGGGCGGAGAAGTATAAGACCATGGTATGTCCTCAATAGGAAGACCACGATAGCAAGAGAATCGCATGAGAAAAAGCAAGTTATTATCCGTATGTTAAATAATATTGTTGTAACAAAGCAGAATTTTAAGAACTGAAACATGTTCTAATTATGTTCTAATTTCTAATTATAGTAAAATCTATGGGTTGAAATAATTAAAAATACGAGAACATATGACTTCCTTTTGAAATAATATTTACGTGTCTGACATACGACTTTTTTTTATATCAACGAGTCCAAGGGCGTCGCGGCGGGGGGGGGGGGGGGGGCAGAGGGCAGTTACCCCCTCTAGAGATTCGAAAAAAATTGTATTTGTGTCTACAATTCATATTACTCCTATCCTCTCTTTCATCTTGCCCCCCCCACCCCTACACCCCTAACCCGGCCCATTGTAACAGCCTATAACGTCCCACTGCAGGGCATAGGCCTCCCATAGTAAATCACTAGGGGGGTGTTTCGGGCCGTAATCCACCACGCAAGGCCCAGTCAGAATTCGTGGATCACAGACTCCAGATTTCCTTTTTTATTTCTGCAGCACGATGTTTTCTTTCACCGCCGAGTTATGTGACAATTTTTTAAAAATCCGTACTTAAGTAGAAACTTAAGTAGAGGATTTCAACTCACCATCACACGAACGTGAGTCGAGTATAGATACCCCTAGGGTAATAATGTATATTATGCATTATCTAAATTATATAAGTACTCGTATTTTGTGTAAATGCAAATGTATTATGTAATTTTTGTAGTGCTGTACCTAAGTGTGTATGTCAAATAAACTATTCATTCATTCATTCATTGAAAACCCTAATGTTGAGACAACGAATAAATATATTTTCTTTCTTTTTAATATTTATTCGTTTGTCATGTGGTCATGTTCGTTGTCATTCGTTTGTAACTGCAAGAGAGTAATCACAAATTGGCTTAAGACCTTAACTTATGATGAGACAGAGTTTTTGTTACAATAATCTTATAAATACAAACACAAACACAATACGCACACACACACACAGACACACACACACACACGCACGCACACACACACACGCACACACACACACACGCACACGCACACGCACACGCACACACACTCACACACACACATACATACATATATATATACACATAAAGAGAGAGAGAGAGAGAGAGAGAGAGTGATGAGATTTACATCCTGGTTTTGATTTCTTTCATGAATGTATTAACATACACCTGGTTTCATGAACACCAAGTTGCCTCTTATCTTATCTTATTTTATTTTATTTAAACATAGCACACATTTTAACTTTGCAATCATTACCATGTACACCATAATTTTGGTTAACAAGACTTATTTGATTAACTAAATATTGTAGTAGTTTAAGCATAACACATACTCATGTAACCTAAAGGAAGAGCGGTGCCACCCAACACAGGCATTCTTGCTTACCGGGTGGCTCCATCACTTAGATCATAGACAATGTGTGTTTTATGAAATAAAGAATTTTGAATTTTTTTTTTTGAATGTGGTTACAATCACTTTAATTGTATTTTGAACGTCTTTAGTACCTACAATTCATACAGATTATAACTGCAACTATTAAGAAGGAGAACAGAATTATAGTGAATATGGGTTTATTAAATATTTTTTTAACCGTAGGTTTTAGATTCTAAACATGTTATGTTGGCATGTATCGATTTGCATCATCATCGGCACGCATCTCGTTAAATTCATAATAAAACTCCAACGCGTTATCAGTGGTGCCATTCCCACCACATTTCGCACCCACCTACCCCTTGTATCAGATTTCTGTACCATTGTTCGTAGAAAAACACCAATGCCATAGACGAAAGATATACAGTACAAAAGAAACCAGTATACCCAGTATACAAACAAAATTTTATGAAACGATATATTTTAAAATTTGAACTCGTCCGAAAAGTCCCCTTGCGATTGGATGAAAGATAACGCGCGGGTAGTGGGATGGTATTGTTACAAAATCTGCCAGTATCGCGATAACGTTCGAAGGGTGTGGACGTCTGCAACATGCATAGATAAGACATAATGCGACTCGGTTCAGCCAAGGGTAGCTTTAGAATTGACTTTATGCGATAGTAAATTGTGAAAAGAGGTAGTTAAAGTTGAATAATCGTTTGTCATTAATGTCAGCCGTCTTTTAGAATTGCAAAGTCTACAATTCATTAGTCACCGCTATCTTCGTAAACCTATAATGAATGAACTTAGGTAGAGTACACAGTTCAAAAGAATGTAAATTTTAATCGTGAATAATTTCCGATGGTTTAAAAACTATCCTCAGTAAAAAAAATTCGCAGGTGCAATCGGTTCGCAGGTTGGATTGTGTACAAAAATTTTCTTTTCATTCGCTAGGGAAGACATATGTAGGAAGGACCAATGCTGTGTACGTATAAACTTAAGGGAAGCGGAAAGTCTAGGACACCTCTCCTATGAAACCTCAGCAATATTCATACGTCCCACAGAATACAGATACAAATTGAAGAAATACAACAAACAATAGGAAATAAAACTGGTAACGCACATTAAGACCAGTTTCAGAGATAAATATGTATAAAACTCGCTAAAATCTCAAAAATCAAATTTAGGAAGGAAAAGATGGAGTCTTAACCGTGGACGGGTTCTATTGCATCTTGACTTATGTATATATAAAAGTTACTGTAAATATATGATTCCGTGTTGAGCACTAATAAAGCTTTATTATAATAATGATGTGTGGATTACACTGCCTGAGCACTAAGTTTCAAATTAAGTTTTAATTAGTTTTAAGTATGTTTAGTGCCAAAATAAGAACAAACGATACGGGTTTAACAATTAAATATTATGATTGCACCTATGTATATACATATATCTATAATTTCTATAATATAGTTAATAATGGAGATTAATAATGTCCATTAACTCGTTTTATTACTTCATAGTTTTATTGTTTTCCTCCAGAAAATATCAAGAAATCGTTAACAAAAGCCAAGAAATAGTGTGTATTGATACGTTCGAAAACACATTGTGAAATCACTGAATAAATCTAGTGAAATAATAAAAGAGTCATTTATTATATTTCTATATCACTAAACCGATCTAGGTGTACTAGAGTAGATACTATAGCTAGAGAAATAGAATGAAAACAGTTCGATTAATCAATCTTCCTTGATACAGCTAAATTACTAGGGGCATACCTATATGTCGCCTATTTCTATCTTATTGCGACATATATATGTGTGTCTGTTATGTACCTAAGCATATACTTACATAACGGAGCTGTAAACGTTCCGTTTGTTTCACGTGGATTAACAGGAAAAACTAAAACATACAAAATAAATATTAACCTTCACAGACAAATCCCATTTCATCTCATAGTTTCTGTCTAAGCGTCAATCAGATGTCGATGATTTTTTATTTCAACTCATAGACTAAAAATAATCACCGATTGATTGATGATGCGTGATGATGGTTCATTCACAAAGCTGTCAAACTGGTTTATTTTTTACCTCTGACCTCACTGATGAGAGACTGATGGGTGTTAGGATCGAGCCCACTTTTCTTCATGTATTATAATATAATATAAATCATGATTGTATCTAGGCACTTACGTATTTAATAAAAACATCTGATTTAGAGTCTGTCTAATGAAACGTGTCAATTCAAAACGGCGGCAGATTTAAAAATCTTATAGCTGTAAACACTGAAAATACTCTGAAATATCAATTTGATACTTTCATTATTTAATTTTTTAAACATACCTTTTTATCAATTTGCTTCTTCTCTAAATAGTAGATATAAAACAAAGTCGCTATTTCTGTCTGTCTTTGTGTTCGCTTAGTGAATATTGGTTTGTTTTTAGAGGAAACAAAATAAATAAATAAAACAAATCACATTGTATATATCTTTGTATATATATCAAACAAATCATATTGTATGTAGGTATTATATCTTTGTATTACATTCAGGTTTTTATTTGTACGAGTCTCTCAGAGTGTTAATCTAACTAAACCAAGTGTAGGTACTTGTGATGGACAATGCAAGAAATTCTCAAAGAACAAAGTCATATCTACAATCACGAAATTTTAATGCTGCCTCCGTTTTATTGCGATTTTAAAAAAACAATTATGTTATTGATCTTGAGTTTCAATTCCTCATCATTTACACTATCCGAAAATAACCAATAGTTCTGTTAATTGTAAATAAAATAGAAATAGAATCGAATTACTAAAAATGTCGAGAGTAGGTATCAAAATCTATTGCTCTTCATACAAAAACTAACCTGTAAGCGTAGAATGTAGCCATATTTTTTTTTTTTTAAAATACGGATTAACACGTTTCATTAGACAGACTCTAGCGTTGCTAATTTTTATGATTTTTAAATGTTGTATTTTTTTTTCGGAATGGCTAAATTCTTGTGGCCCTAGTGGCCTTTCAAGAGTCACCGGTACGATTTTTAAATGTGATTAACCGACTTCAATAAAAGAGACTCTCTGTTCGACGTGTACAGTGTACATAAGTGTAAAGCCGGGCTTCCACTGCGAGCGGAGCGGGCTCCGTACGGACTCCGTTTAACTCGCAACGGTAAACTTCATAGAAGTGCTTCCACCAACGAAGAGTCTAGCGGAAAGGACTGAGCGAATAAAAATAGTTTAAAACGAGCTCGTTCCGCTTAAGCAAACGGAGCGGTGTCCGTACGGACTCAGTTCGACTAGCAACCTAAAATTACATAGTAGCGCTTCCACCGGCGAAGGGGTAAGCGGAACGGACCAAACGAGTTAAAATAGCTAGGAAAGAGTTCGCTGCGACACGGTGCCGCTGACGAGTTTGTAACGGACTCCGCACGCCCCGGCCGCCCGCGCTCCCTCGCCACCCCCCGTGCTGCCGCCTGCCGCTTTCTTGAGGTGAAATAGCTTTCCTAAAGTTGGTATTTTCTTTTAAAATATCGGCCTCTATAAATGACAAAAGTTCTAGAAATTTTTCTCTGCTAACTCTGAAATAATTCTTGAATTGTTCATCGTGTAAATCATAGAATAGTCTATATTCACCTATCAGCGGTCTCTCTTTGATATGATTGCTTAACCAAAACCTTGGTTTAGCGCGCTTTTTTTTGTAAGCATATAATATTAAACTTTTCTTCTTTGTATGCACATAGTCAGAATCGTCTTCACTTGAATTGGTACTAGACATCACAAAATACACACGATATCTTCACCAAATACAAACTCCAACTAGACTCGCTCGCAATGGAATTTAACTACATTTCTCATTTTCCGTTTAGCTGACTCCTGTCATTCCTCGCTTTCATTTCTCTTTTGCAGTGGAAGGGAAAAATAATAAATTGTCAAAACTCTTTGTTAGTGGAAGTTAAAACCTATTTTAGCTAGTTGGACTCCGTTCCGCTCAGCTATTACTTACTCATTACCCTTTCGCAGTGGAAACCCGGCTTAAAGATGTGTGATTTTACGCAAATAGGTTATTGAACAATACGTTTACACATATCTGCGTTAATTATCTAATTAAATTAGATTGGATTAAGGTATTAAGACACTAAGTTAAATTTTCATATTTTTTGCAATAAGTATCCATTTACATTTGCAATAAATGTATTGTATAAATCTAGCATAAAAATTTTACAAAAGTTAGAAGGCACAGTTCTGCACTCTGAAGGTCCTTTCTTGTATCAAGGTGTCAAGTGTTAATTCACAGAGAATCAATGCATTCATTGCATGTTGTTCATTCATTAGAAACCTCGTGTAATCAAATAAACACCCACTAAACAACAAGCATTCCAAAAACACCTCATTACATTTCTAATATCATAGGTAATTTCACCATTAACATCGTTAAACTACAGCAAGGGGCCACCCTACGCTATAAATCTACAGAGAACATTAAAACACCGCCCATTAGGCGAAGGAATTGCCCTAAAATGCCTCAAACATGTGTCCAACAGCGACCTGTCATCGGGGTTGCCAGCACAATAGTTGAAATTATATTTTTTTTTGTTGTTACAACCCAGCGACAGACGCGCGCTGCGGGGAGCCACCACGCCCCCCCTTGTTGCCGATTTGTTTTGTACCCCATTCATTTATAGATTTGTTATAGAAAGATTCACTATGTTTGTGGATAACGCTGACCTGCATCTGAGAGGCGATCGATACGGACGAATTAACATAAATAAATAAACATAAGTTAGAAATTGAATAATATGATAGCAGTAGGTACCTAATTGTTTCTTAACTCCATTTTTTATTTATGATTTGATTCTTTTATAAACAAAAATATGAAACAGTGGACTGTGATCTATTAATTAGTAGTTATTTTCTTTTGAATTCATATGATTCTTTAGGTTTATGAAGTATCTACCTATATTTTTTTAATCCTGACGAGTTTATCGTTCTGGACTAAAGTTGACACACACCGCGGGTGTCCATGAAGGACAATATCCACATTCCACCAGGTGGACTGAATGCTCGTTTGCCAACTACACTATAAAAAAAAGTGAAAGAATGGTGGATTTTTTTTATATTCAACACTAATTTCAACAGTTTTGGATTAGACATTTTGTATTGTACTGAAAAGTAAATCCCACTAGTATTATAAATGCGAACTGTTAGATGTTTGTTACTCATTTATATGTCGAAACTTTTGAACCGATTGAAGTCGCATGAAAAAGCTATTGTGTCAATATAGTTTCACATGTTATTAGCACCACCACTCCATATCATGAGCACAATGTTCAATCGTACAACCTCTCTTTAAATCACTTATTCTTTGTCCCTTTTTAGAACTAGGCGTAGAATGCACACCGCACGGAGGGTGCTGCCGTTCAAGGGCCATGTTTTGAAAAATTAGGGCTCTTCACACTAATTGTAGGACAAACGCTAATCCACATTACTGGGCGATTTTAATGACAGTGCTGGCGAATTAGCTGCGGGTAGCTCAATGTGAATGCATATAATAAGGTGTAGAGGGTGGTTACAACATTACAATAAGACTGTTGCAATTCAAGAGTGGTATTACAAGGCTGTTATAACAAAAATTACACCCGAATGTATGAATCTGTCGTAAAATATAAAAATTAATACTTAACGACCACATAATGAACTTTACTTACAAATTAAATCCTTGGTTTTACAAATGAAATAAGACAAGCTTAATGAATTGTAACTCTTATTACCTACTGATTTTTCATGACCTATCTTTAGATCTTTTAAAAGGGAACTTTCAACTCCTCTTTAGAGGAGTTAGAAGTTAAAGCCTAACCATACTTTTTTCAGCCTAAGAGTTTTAAATGTGTTATGTTCAAGTTTATGTTTTGTAAAATTGTAAATATAAGGATTTTTCTGATGCTCACTGCTAAACTCTTGTTGTTGAAAAACCCTGTACCTACAGAATAGAATTACTCCGTAATCGCTCACGAGAGCTGTAGAACTTATGATTTAGAATGTATCGGAACAGTGTAGCAGCTGCATTACGTATCTTCGAGTGGGTCACGCTGATACCAATATGTTCGCAATTTCGCATGCTGTGCGAAAGTGCACCAAATAAAATGTACTTCTAAGTGCATTTTTCGTTTTTGCTGGTCCTGGTTTTAATTTAAACAGAAGTTGTAAATTTTTATCAGCACCTGCTAACAACATAATCGTTTAATTATATGGATATGCCGATAAACTACAAGGCCCTTTACGGATTGAAATTAAATTCAACACGAAAATAGTTTAGGCCAATATCTCGATTCTAAGATGGGCCCCTAATCGCTTCAGTAATTCCAAAATTACAGATTTGTAAAATTTTCAAAATGATCCTAAAATATACCTACTAGTTAAATTTATATGTTAATATAAACGAAAATTTGTTGAGTGTATGGTGTAGGGCTCGTAAAAATCTACAACTTTTGCCCAACATTTTTTCTCTTTCAATTCGCGTATGCAATCGGGACTTTTATTTTTACCAATCGTTTTTGTTAACTGGACACATTAGCCATCCTAGGTTTATAGATTGGTTAGATAAAATAAGTTATAACTTTGAACACATAAAATTATGAACATATAAAAACTTTAAACACATAAAATTGAATAATTTTGCTATATGTAAGAATAGAACATATATTTTAAATTTATATTTTGCATGAAACATAACGCATACCAGAGAACAAATATTAACTCTCGCTGTGAGGTTGTTCTGCTTGCGTTATGTTATGATGACATACGGATACTTCTCTTCACATCTTAAATGAATAAGCTTAAAACAGCCTCCCCGTGGGACTCTTATAGTAACGTGCAAAATGTTCAAAACACTTAGCACAGTGGGGCGAAATATAGCCCCCGGCCAAAATATTGTCGAGTGCACTTGAGAATCTTCGCAGTGTGCCCTATAATTTTTATAATGCTCTTCAGACTAAAGTGGATTTTGAACGTTTTGTTACACTGTATTACACTTTAGCTAGTGGACTGTAAAAAAATCACAATGGTGTTGCAATCATACCAGTTTGTAGATAAATTTTAATCTCCATAAAAAGGAAATATTTAAAAAAAAATAAGAGTGAATGTATGAAAATTCTTTGTTGCACTCCTGTTTTAAATTGACTACTAGTTTTACTCGTATTTAATGTAATATAATATAGAAGTAGTAGGCGATTTTATAGCTGTAGGTAAGTAAGTAACAAGTAGTGAAATGACAGAGGCAGAGCTAAGCTATGCAATAACGATAGGTGTACAAAATACTACTATTAAAATAAATAATAATAATGTATTATAACATACATATATACATATCTACATACATAGATATGAAGGTAAGAAAAGGATTAGAAGTGGTATAAAAATAGTTCATTATATATTATTATGTGAAGAAAAATTGACACTATTTTTAGTTCTGATTTCCAATAAAATATGTATTCAGACAGATTAATCACCATCTGATATAAATCAACATAATATATATGTAGGTACCTACACTCAATATAGACAAGGCACGCATAAATCATTTCTGTATCCAACTCATCATGAGCAAATATTTAAGCTATCATATCAGAATTTGCTATTCAAATCTTCTACAAATATTACCTAACGCCCCTATTCTGAATCACTGCCGGAAAACTCTCTCTCCTTTCTATATTTTAAGGTTTTAAATACACTTTTATTTTGTGAGTTAACTATCATTGCTTAATTGCAATGATAATGTAAATGATCATTGCATAAGTAAATTAATGTTTCTTTTATTTCATTAACTATTTTCAAAGATATAAATCAAAAACTAAGAAAAAGTCTAATTTCTATTCTAAAAGTCTGTTCTACTACGATATTACACTTTGTGGTATGCTGGTAGAATACTTTGTTGTCGTAGCTACAACCAGATATTTGTACCTGTTTTTGAAGTAACATCCTCAGTAAAAGAAAAAAAAAATATCTAGCGCCTACGTTGAATTCGCCTAATTTGGCATTCCTACAAAGGTTGTCTGGCAGAGATCGCTACAATGTACAATAATATGTTACAATGTCTGTTACTGACTTGTTTTGTTTTGGCGTGCAATAAAGAGTTTTATCTAGCTATCTACATTATAAATATCCTGTACAAGTTAACATATAAAACATATAAACTTTTATTCTCGAAACACGGCGTCTCAGTAGTCTAAGAAATAGCAAATAGTAAATAAATAGTAAATAAGTAATATACCAGAAGGCGATATTGTGCGTGCCTAACGTTTAGGTAAGTACCTAGAGTACACGCCGTAGAGCACCGTCCGCTGAATACGGACTAAACCCCAATTCAAACACAAACGTCCCCTGTTCCAATCATATTTAGATTAACCTTATATCATTTCGGCAAGTGCTTGTAAGGGAAAAATTTTGCAGACAACATAAACACATATTTCAAATAAATATGTCTTATACAATATGTACCTATACACAATATGATGTACACGGTAGTAGGTAGGTATAAACAGACGACTATCCTAATGATTTCTTACCTAAAGGGATGTGTTTCCGAAGACACCATGGATTCTGCTCACGATTGTGTGTAGGAAAAAAATGAAATATTGTTTAATTTGTTTGACAAAAAAATCAGTTTTATATTTAGCAAATGTGTTCTTACACGTATGAAAAATTAATCAAAAATAAATTTTAGGAAAATAAAAATTACATTAAATTTTCATGTCAATTAACTCGGAATCATGAAAGGTTTCATTTCAGGCTTCCAAATGTACCTATCTGACTAGTACATGTGTACATAGGTAATAGATAATATATAGGTAATATATAATAGATAGTAACTGATATCTTATCAGTTATGTAATGATAGAGCCTAATCATTTAAAACAATTCGATTATTTTTGATATCAAAAAACACAATGATTTTAAATTCCGAAATGCTACTTAGCTAGCAAAATATTTTTTGTTTGAAGAAAAACAGGCGTAAAACTTTTTAGACAAAAAGTAAAATATATAAAGAAAATATTTAAAAAGAAACAAATGCAAAGATTAGACCAAAAGGCAAATTACTAGAAAAATCTGAACAATTAATCGTTCCCACAGATCCGGTTCCCGTTCGTCACTATTTTGTACGCAGATTTTTTTATTCATATTTCAGCTTCAACTCCTTGCCTGAACGAGGTCGGTGATTATTCCCCCATGAATACTTGATCAGGTGGCCTCCCTGTCCTCGCAGTACACGCGGGAAATGCTTTATTTATATGCGGGGGTCAAACTGTTTAATATTTGCAAATATCCGTAGCGAAACAGGGGCTCTGCTTTATTTTTAAATTTTTATAATGCACTAAGTATTAGTTTTTTTTTAAAAGACAAGTACCTAAAAATGGCTAATGCGCAAAATTCGCAAGAGGCAGATTGATATTTTAGAAAATAATTGAAATATAAAATGACTCTCCAATAATTAACTTTGCGGGAATATGTAATAGTAAACACGAATTGAAATAATTAACTTTACGTAATAAATTGGCGAACCTACCTTAGACAACATAGGCAGGTATTGTTTGTATGTGCCTTCTTCCCGTACCTACCTACTTATGTTTACCTACATTATAACTTTATATCTCCCATTAACTACTATTCATCTTTGTTAGTAACACAATACATACTAATCCGAAAATAACTTATAAATCCGTTACATACACGAAGTCGACCACTTTATTGCAAATATAATTCCACCCCACACAAATCCGATACAAAGCTAATAATTAGATCGGAACGTTTTTGGCATATTTCGCCAAAAACTGCACCAGCACAAAGGAAACTCAATACCGATGTCAAAAAATCACTGTAATTTCCCGCGACGCCACGCCCTGCACCAGAAAACTTAATCAGGAGCTCGGGGCTTACATTTCTGTTTCCGATACGATATACTATACCATTTGAACATAGATTATCCAATCAGTTAAGATAAAGGACACGCTTTTTTTAACTCGCCATTTTATATATAGGGTATAACCGCCAAAAATTAAAAGATGAAATTCGATGTCTAGGTAAGCGAGATAGAGCTGCGTTCGGATTAGCGTTCTGTATTTGAAAATTACATTTATAGAGTTTGCTATTCACGCTCTGTCGTGTGCAGGAGACGCACGCGTGTCGGTCACGTGATCGAGATTAGGCGGTGCATTCACGTCGCGCGCACAAAAAGCGCGGGGTTCGCGAGTAAAACGTCAATTGTGGGGAGGAAATTCACTAAGTTAGGTTGGATTTGAATTATAAATGCGAAATTCTAGCGCTTCTATTTGCATATCCCACGGGTTTACTCTTTTTTTTTGATGATTTAAAATGACACCTTGGATGTTAATCTGCCATAAATTATTAATGTCATCTAATTTCTTTTCACACGTTAATATGTTTCTTTTCATAGCGGCTTAATGAAAGAAGAAATCTATAAAATACGCACTTTATGCAATAAGTACATTAACTTCCATCAATTCACCACTGTAAAAATATCCTGTCATTGAAACTTAGCATTCAAAACAACTACCTACACAACTACTCCTTTTTCCTAGAAAACGAACAAACAGTCCAATTGGTGATAAGAGGGTATTGTCACTTATCCAATGGACATTCTTGACACATGCTAACATCAGTTGAGAATCATTAAAAATTTAGGAGCGGATTTATACACTGTAAGTTTCCAGAACGATTCATGACTTACCTACTTCGACGGGACTGGACATTGACAGGATACGTTAGACTTTGAAATTGTTAATTACAAGGAAAACTTGACACTGGCAGGTATATGCTAATTGCACCATTGCCATAAATAAAAAAAAAATAAAAAAGTTTTCAGATAAAACGAGGCTGCTTTATCTTACCAAATTGTCAGCACGTGACTTGCGTTTTGTCTATGATAAACGTCACGGTCTTTTATATAGGCTAAAAATTCTTGCTGAAAATATTTGTGCTTTGCGCTACATTTACGAGTATTAGTATTAGTTCAATGTAAGATAACACAGCGTTAATTGGTCAATCAAGGAATTGATCGATACGTCTCGTAATTGGTCAATAGGTGAAATCACGCGACTGATAGTGATGACATCATTTTTTTTTAATTTCAACAGAGTTTAAGAGACCTTTCCACTCATCACCCATCGGAATACGAATTAAAAAATAAATGAACAGTAAACAAAAGCGACACCAGAGCTCTGGCTCAGTGCGACATCAGAGGCACAAGTGTTTACTTGTGCCGTGTTGAGCGAGCACAAATAAATCAGGGCTAGATCGCGGTGCTAGCGGACTGGGTCTCAGGGGACCCGGCTCTGATGTAGAGGAAAAGAAATGTGGAGTGGACGTGGCAATTAATTTAGGTATTTGTCTATAAACTATTAACATGTAACTCCAGCAATTAAGGCACAGATTATTTTTTTGGGAAATTCCACTCAAATTAAAACAATCGAAATAATTATACTAAAAAACAATTCTACCATAAAAGGACGTACAATACAAGTAGAGAACGAATATGTCAAGACGGCGAGCTCGACAAAAGAGTTTACGAGTATCTAATTTAACAGTGCCCCCTTAAGAAAAAAAGGCATTAGTAACATTTTTAAGGAAAGAGTAAGTAAGAATATATTCGGAAATTAAAAACAAACAAAGAGAATAAACAAATGTTATGATTTTTGTTTTATACAAAACTAAGTACCTATCTAGCTTGATTAAATTAATGAAAATATTACCAAAATATCTAGCAATTTTTCTCGAGTGTCATCAAAATGCATTTGTGCCTTTTTTCTAAGGAGGACAGACCATAACAGACTATAATAAATATTAATAGGTATACTTTGACCAGTCAAACGCGGCTTGGCCCAATATAGCCACTGATACAAAAAAGAATCATTGAATGAATGTATAATTAGTGATTATAACTAGATAGGTTACATCAATAAATCTAAAAGTTTATTGTTACTAAACGACGTAGCGTAATATCTATTGGGTTATAATTTCGGATATAATTTAGGGGAGAGTTCCAAAACGTGCGAATGTATAAGATAATGTTCATAAAACACATGTGGAAATCTTTATACATAAATAATAAAACTTGATACCAGTTTTAATAATTTTATTGCCATATAGTGGGATATTTGCTCAAACAGTAGAGGGGTTCTTAGTAATAAACACACAGTCTTCACTCCAGCAATTTAGCAATTTATACATTTTTATAAATAAATATAAAATAATATGTATTAAAATATTTATCTATTTTAACGCGGATGTTTATTATATTTATTTTACTCGACGTTTCGGTTGGCTTGCACCAACCATGGTCACGAGCTGACTGAAGAGGTGGGTAGTCCACTTCGAGAGTTGCCAGTTTCATCAACTACTCGCTACTTTGGTTCCGGGCCGCGTTAAGCCCGTTTAAATAGATAAATAAATATGTGTGAAAAACGCGAAAATCTCAAATGTTATAAAGAGACATAGGATTATATACGTTTGCATATTTGCATAATAATATGCAAAATGCATATTTCTCGGTTTTCATACTATTGCATACCTATTTCTGTGATTTTTCGTTTATAGTAAGATCCGAAACAAGTTGAACGCCGTTCTTGTTAAAATTAAACAATATAAATGCGTACATTAATGCCACTGGTCAAAGCTTGCCTAACTTTATTGCTACGGACATGGCAGCGGACATGGCACCGTCGATCGACGTGGAACGGTCATTTTCGACCTAAAAATTAATTTCAACTGACAAACGTCACAAGTTTGTAATTGATAATTTAGATATGTGTATTCTCATAAAAACTATAATTGATTGTGTAAATTTATGCCCGAGCTGTTATTTTGACAATATAAAATTGATCTCACGACTTGATGTTTCTTTTCTGATAGTGCTTGTATAATGCATATATATATATATATATATATAGACCGTCTTTCGTGCATATTTGCATGCATATTTTGACACTATGATTGTGCATATAATCCCATGTCAGGTTAAAAGTATTAAAATAGTAAAATAACACTGAAACAAATGAAATGCACTTAAGAAACTGATTTTATGAAAACAAACTGTGTATGCAAAAAATGAACCATTAAAAACTACTTACAATAAAGCTAAGGTGTTGCTTTTTAAAAAATATATTGCTATTCAGCTGAATTACAGCAACATGCTCAATTACAAGCGTTTTATGAAATATTCACAAACATACAGATACACAAGGCTTTACCGAAGTGTAATAGGCACGTCTTTACAGATCGAAATATAAACAGCAGAATGAATCAAAAAGCAATCGAATCGGAGAGTCTGAAGTAAATTAGAATTTAGACTTTTCATTAGCGGCCAGTGGTTAAGATTTAGCAGCAAGAACTTCGGTAAAGGACAATACTCGAAAGAGTATTGTTACAATAAATATTAAGAAAGCTGAAGTAGCAATGGGCAGGCCATATCTGTCACAGGACCGACAACCGATGAAGCAAACGAGTCCTTAGACCGACGGCTGGAAATAGTTTGCCGGTAGTGGATGAATAAGAAGGGCAGAAGACCGTGTGCGGTGGGGAGCCTTGGGAGAGGTCTATATCCAGTGGAGAAACATAGGTTGAGGGCAAAGTGCCGCATCCAACATTTCACAACATTTCATCGTTCATTGTTCGTAGCTCTCTCGGGGCGAAGCCCCATATTGCACTCATTTCATTATGTACATACGATTACTGCGATCTAGGGACAATTTATGTGTACAGATGTCCCCGAATGCATGTCTTATAATGATATCCGATTTTTATAACAGTTTCATACTTGTCTAAACTTGTCAAAATAAACTAAAGTTCCATGTCATGTTTATTATTCAGTAATTTATACCTTCAAATACAAAATGCATTGAACCTGGCCTGGTGGTGGTCGGGCGAGAAGAACCGAGGATCGTGTGTGGTGGCGAGCTTTGGGAAAGGCCTATACCCAGCAGAGGAGAAACGTAGGTTGATGGTATGTTGTGGTAGATGAAAAAAAAACACCTTATTATTCGTGTTATGTAGGTATATTTCTGTAAATGTTACATAAAATTTAAAACTTTTGCTAACATAGTTGAACCCTATAATTGTTATGTAAACGGATTACTCACAGTTTCTATTTATGTTTGATCTAGAGTTATTCGTATACCATATAGACCTTGGTCATTGATGACATTATAGAATGCCACAAGGCATTAAGTCCGCCTTTTGTACAATGTTTGTTTGTGCACTAAAGTTTTGCCCATAATTCCCGTACCTAATTTTACATAGTTAACAGTGTACGTTGTACCTAAAACTATTATTTTGCACGTCCCATGTGCAGTTTCTAACACACCTATAACAGTTTTATCACGTTTTCATTGAATACAATCCTCATTTCATCTAAGTAATTCCGAAATTCCGCCAAAATTAAATGTGACCACCAGACCGTAACCCGGTGTGGGTATACCCGCGCCTCAGGCGTTCATCATAACCAGGTTAGGTAAAAGGAAATGGTGAAGGGGTACCCTAGGAATTGATGCATAAACGTTACATAGATTTTTAACTCCTAGGCTGTTTAGGACCCTATTTTATAGGTAAGAGTGTATTTTGAAAATTTGTATCTTTGTATCCGTTAGCTTCTTTATAGTGAATTTTTGTTATTAAGTGTAATTTGAGATTCATTCTGTCCGTGCCTACGTCTGTTGTTAACAGATTCCCAATCAAATCTGGCGGATCAACGTGATGCTTTTTTGGGGGAAAGTCGAGTTTTATTTGATTATTATAAAAATTGTGTGGGTATTGTCGGTTTTGTGGTTTAATAGTGATAATTTATTAAACATTGTGGTTTAATAGTGATATTTTATTAAACAAGGAGTCACTCATGGTGCACAATACTGCGTTTTCCGGGTGCTTGCGAGGTGTCCAACCCTTCTCCTCAGTGAAACTATTATTACTTTACTTAGCAACTACTAACTTACTTCGACTGAACTAGACATTCACGAGTTGTTAAGTAGAAAACTTGACACTGGCACTAATTGCTCTATTGCGATATACGAATAGAAGAAGACTAAGTACTTAAGACACATTAAGTATGATTGGACACACAAGATCTTAATAAAATTAGATTGAGGAAAAGACAATAATAAATCTTGTATAAATTTATAATTAATCATTCTTTGTGGTTAAATTGTGGGAAATATAATTTATTAAAACTAAACATAAACATAAACATACACTTCTAAATAAACACAAACGTTGTTATTTTAACAACAACTGTAAAAATGAGCAAATGACAACTCCGAAAAAAGTGTTCCAATTATGGAATATGACTGTTCCGTGATATGAACCATAATTGAAACTTAACTTCAGTCCTGAAATCAACACCTTCTGTTCTGCTCATTCTACATACCTAACTCCACTGTCGACAAGTACCCAATGCATTGTATCCAGTCTTCATCTTTCTTGTCCTCACTATAATGACTAAACCAGAATATGCATTCTGCGTCATTATCATAGGCTGTCATAGTCATAGGCTGCAGCACAGGTGTGAGATCATCTAAGGAGTCTGCGTGTTTAAATAAACACTGAATTAAAAAAATCCGGGTTATAAAAATAAAACCTTCATTATATTCCGTGTTAGGTGCAGAATGTTAGGTCCATTTTAGGACCAGGAATAAAAAAAAAGAATATAATTTTAATAAATATTACTAAAATTAAAAGGCAATACAAGAATTTTTAATTGTACACTATCGTCTCTGATTTTTTCATTAAAGAGTAAAGTTTAGCTGTAAAATGTGTAAATAAAAAATTGTATAAACTTACTTAATTATTAGACCGTCGACACAAAAGTTGTTTTTAAAACTATCGAACATCTATTGCGTTCGTTTGTTGTGCACTCTATCCGCTGTACGGAGTGCCGTTTGTAGATATATGGTAGGTAAGTAAACCTTGATTATTCCTGAGATCATATTCCATAATCGGGTCTTTTCCTATATTATTAGGTATCTAATTATTTATTTTCTCCGGGTTGTTTTTTTTTTTTACAAGACTGGCTTATTTTGGAAATACATTTTTCGCTGATTTCGCGTATTTACGGCATGCTGTTTGACTGGTAGTTATGATAGCGGCATTATTTACGGCGGGCGAACGCAGGGGTGGGGGTTCGTTACCCGGTTCACTGGGCCATAATAACTTCAGGGAATACCGTGCGCACCGCTACTAACACCCGCTGGTACAATGCAAACGCGAAAATTGGGAGCAGTTTTTTAATTTTTAGGCTGGAACTAAAAATAGAGGAAAATTAAGGGAGAAAACTTGAGAGAAAAAGTGTTTTGCTTTACAACACCAAAAAAAACTTTAATTACACAACCGTTAATTTTTATCAGATGTCATGTTTATAAATAAGTAAAATGGGTTATAAGACTGATATAGGTACTCATTTATGCATGTGATCTAATGTGGTAATATTTTTCTTTTTTAATTAATTTATTTAATGCACAAACCGGACTTACATACACGCATACTTAATAATAATAATAACCGTTAAACGAGAGATCTATTGTGTCCTTAAAAATTATTAAAATATCAAAGGCATTGCATTCCTCACACCGTAATTGGTCGCATGTACTGTAGCCCGTTGTAACGTTGTCGCTACATCTATCATCTCGTGCTTACCCGCGACACATGCGCCGATTACAGCTCTGTTCACCTCCTACTTGATACACTTTGATCATATTTCACCAATGTTCACTGTAAGCAAAATTCTGTTTCTTAGTAAAGGTCGATTACAAATATATCCTGGCATTTAAATAGTTCATATACAAAAATATAAACAGGGAAACATAGCGCGGGAAACAAGTCGCCGGCAGCAGCTACTCGTAGCTGGATGAGAAGAGCATAGACCGCGTGTGATGGCGATCCTTGGGAGAGGCCTTCACATGGTATGGTCATGCCAAAATACTAAATTTTAAAACTGCTATTTCCATGTCAATGTTCCCGGTTAGACAGCATTTCCTTGGTTTGTAAATAACACTATAGAGTTATGGGTAACTAAAAAGTAGATAATATTGTACAATGTACATGCCTTTGGTAATTAATTACGAATTTCAATTTTAGGTTTCCCTCGGAAAACATGAATTTTCATGTGAGAAAATTGTGTGTGAAAAGCTCATACATTTTTACTATGCCCCAGTGCTGATTCAGTTTGATTTTTTATCATTTGTTACAGCTTTTGTAATGTATTTCGAACTTAATTTTGCATGGAGTCTATGAAATCCAGGCTACGGTTTTCATGACATTTATTTCATTAAAATGTTGTTTCATAATATTTCTGACAGATATCAATTTGTCCTAAAATTTTGACGTTTCGTTACTCATTGTTAGTTATGTGCCCTTTTAACCTGAACACAACGTTTTATATTGAAATAATATTTTTCATTAGATACTGGCAATACTTCTCTGCCTCTCAAAGTAGTTGCCATTCCATTTTGTGTTCACTAGTAACCGTGCGTACTTTACATGTGGAAGTTTACCCGTGGAAGTGATTTACGGCTGTTTTTGTACACAAAGGATTGTTTATTCATAATTATTTTAGATTTCCTACATCCTCCGAAATGCGCTCAGTTCTCTAACTTTTCCCAAGTAGTTTCTATGGGAATAATTTTTGAAGTCGTTGAAGAAGTGGTCGTTGTTGTCGTTGTCGTTTTTGAAGTTTTTGTATTTCGTCAGATTTTGCTCTCAGTTCGGAACATTAAGTTACATTACGAAATTGTAACGATGTGTTACGAGCCCCGCCCGCCCTGAATTCGCATTTTTTTTTCTTTTTCGCTTTCACGACCCCCTGAAAAGGCGATAAACAAAGTAGATATCTTCACGACCTAATAATTATTAATAATTAGGTACTAATTATGTTTATTTTACCGTTTACCATTTTATTACAATTAATAATAATATTATTATCATTATTGTAACCTCCGGGTGCAGAAGTGTGGTGCATCCGCATTTCCTCGATACGGAGGTGTCGCGTACTGTTCAGTCCAAACACCATTTTATATCGCGAACCCGTAGGTTGTGATACGATTTGCCTCAAGAGGTCTTTCCGTTACGCTACGATATGGGGTTCTTCAAGGAAGTTATGAATAGCATTTTGCAAGGTCGGCGGCGCAACCGCATACCTCCTGGTGTTGCAGGTGTCCGTGGGCGGCGGTAACACTTACCATCACGTGGGCCTGCTTGCTCGTCCGCCTACTTCCCTATAAAAAAAAACATGACTGGAATTTTTTTTATTTTATTATAGAGAAGAGGGCTTGATCGTCCATCAAGCGGTCTCACGTGATGATAAGTGTTACCGCCGCCCATGGACACCTGCAACACCAGGAGGTATGCGGTTGCGCCGCCGACCTTGCAAAAAGTTAAAAGTTGTTTAAAAGTGCCAAATATGACAATAATAAACGTAAATAATTATCTTTGTAAAGATCGTTTAATTTCGCATTTTTGCGTAAGCAAGCCAGGTGATTGGTCTGTATATATTTTTATCGCTTGTGTACAAAGCTTTAGAATACCAGTTTCGTTACAATTATTATCAGTTTTGTTATTTATCAGTTGACTAACAAATCTTAAAGGTACATATTTTCTGCAAATGACCCTTATTTCTTTTTTTCGTCATCCCCACAACAGGTACTATGTTAAATATTGGCTATATATTACGCATCTAGCCAACACTCGATTGTTTCTCTTCTTACATTTTGATCTTCTTATTTAATCGGAAAAGATGACCTTTTCAAAAAGGCAATTTGGCTAGCCCGTGACTACCATCGCTAACGCTTTTTTTCCTATCTCTAGCTATAAAATTAAGACTCATCTAAATATACTGGACGATTTTGCGTACTTGTGAATTATATCTACTGAAATCTCGACACGTCCATCGATTTCTAGCGTTGCCAATGGCAAGAACGACCACTTACTCACTTTCTTTCACTTTTATAAATAAAAAAAATATTGGTAATGTAACCTTTATCACAGTGTTATTTATGTATCAAGAACATTTGTGTTTCATGATAAGACCGGTGCGTGTGTCGTTACAGACAGCGCACGGCCGCACATTGCGTGCACGCCACTCACTGGAAACCCGACTGAAAAGTACAGACAGGCACATCGAAAAATGAATGTATTAAATAAAAGAAGATTTATAGGCCTCTCCCGAGGGTCAACACCACACACTATCTTCCGCTCTCTTCAAACTACTGCTGCTGGCGAACTTCTTTGAGTGGTTGGATCACGTGGTCGGTGGGTGGCTTATGCCGCGCTTCCCTGTATGATCTCCTATACTTGCCAGTACATAGTCTCTATACAAGGACTTATCTACACCATTGTTCCTGCGGATAACCTTAAAAATGGCCTATATATCCAGCAACGGAAAGACAAGCTAATGAGTATGCTCAATAACAAAAAATATAATTAACAAGGCAAGCGCCGATAAGAAACGAGAATTACATAAGTGCGAAAAAATTAGGCCAAACGCCATGCACTTCTATTCAGGATTATGTACTTACATATAATCACATCGTTAAAAAGCTCGCGAGGTATGATCCAAAGTCCATTTGTGATTGCAAGAGGTCTATGATCTGCAGTGGGACGTCATAGGATATTGATCGTACCACATCTGCAGCTGTTGCGGGTGGTAGTATGCCACTCACCATTGTAAGAGAAATAAAGAATAAAGGTATGCCTTCTAACGCTTAGATATTGATTCATGTTCACGACAGTACCGTAGGCAGGTGCTAGACATACGTCACTTGTCAGAGTTCAGTGCGGACGCGCGAATCAGTGGTTGGCGGCGAGCATCGCGTGAGCTAGCGGGTTCGATCGATGCCCTCCTAAACAGAACTACCGTCTTAAAGTTCACTAGAGGGTTGTTTTGCCTTGCAATTATTTCCTTGTTACTTCTAAAAGTATACACAATGCCAAGTTTATTTATTTGAATTTTATTGCACACAAAAAGTTTCTGATTTATTGAGTTATCTCGGCAACTTTAGATTTTGTTCAGCAAAGAAACTCCGGGCCTAGGTAACTCTCGTCAAAAATATTCACGGTCCAGTTATAACCATCCCAACAACCACAAAACTTGTTTCATTACATTTTTATTGTCCTATTGTAAGCTATTAATAGCTATTGGGTACGACAGTCACGAGACCATCTGTTGCTAAAAGTTAGCGTTCTGAACCAATGTCAATGAATAGGGAAGAAACGTATTTGATCCCTACTTTATGTCATTATCGATATAGCTTGAGCCATGAGATTAATTTTAAATGTTATTATGAGCTTCAAATATGAAAACTAGTTAGGTGTTAAATACCGTAAGCAACCCTTTTCTTTGTCAACTGCTGGACATGAATCTCCTCATGTACCTACCTTGTCTTGTCCACGAGGGACGTATGGCATTGCCTCTTTTAGAGGTGGTGTAGTTCCTCAGGGCTTGTGGTAGCGGTTTTGTTATCCCTTAGTTGCTTTTTGCAACACCAACGGGACGGCCATAATTAATCAATAATTACATAAAAATGTATTTTAATAACTATCCAATTCTATCTGTACATTTTTTTTTGTGGACTAAGGCGGCAGACGGGCCTGCAGTCCACCTGATGGTAAGTGGATACTGTAGCCCATAGACATCCACGATACATGCCAACATTAGTCCAAAATGACAAACGTTGACACGCCCCCGGATGCGTTCGGAGACATAGGAATAGATTTAGAGAAAGGGTTGGGAAAATGTGGAGGGATAGGATGGAAATGGGCTCTGGCACATCTCACTCGCTACCGAAACACGTACGTACATTAGGGAAACAAGATAATGTGGGAAATGTAGTACATTTCAAAGTAGTCTTCTGTGAGAGGGGTAACGTGGCCAGTCGAGTGCGCCCAGCGGCTGTTGGATTGCAGCGTGCACTCTCCCTCTCAACAATAAAATCAATAATCCTTGACTATTATAGATTTTATGTTTAGAAGCTATACAGGTCCTGTCTATAAGATATGATCCTATATGATATGATTTCTAAGCAGGTACCTACATAAAAAGAGCTCAAGCTATATTGGACTGCTGTTTCCATCACACAGCAAGTTTTTCCTAGTCTATGTTATTATGACGCATTGTGAATTTTAACAATAATAATAATTGATAAACTATAGTAAAATTATCCAAGAAAATATTTCTTTGAAATGTAATATACATTAATCTTAAATTGGTTGGATTGATTCCTTATTGAATTTGTTGCTTAGTGGTACTGAAGGAAGGGCAAAGAATCCTATCTAATATATATTTGTATTAACCTAGCTATATAATATCTACTGTATTCGTAAGGTATCCTTACTAATATAGTATTATTATTATATACTCAGTACTTATTTATATACATTTATAAATTCTTTAGTATCTAATATTATAAATGAGAAATTCCGTTTGTTTGTTACTTAATAACTCTGCCACAAATCAACGAATCGTTATCAAAAAGAGAAAAATAGTCCGTGGGACGGATTAACACATATCTAGATAGTTTTATAATTTTGTATAAGATTTTTAGAACTATTAAAATAATATTTTTTAATAAAACATGCGTAACTATAATAAAATTGTTAAGTTAGTCGTATTTTAATTACGCTTTAATATTAACCGATGACTTCCATTTCCTAAAAAAAAAAATCACAACAAATTGTTTTACTGTAGAGAAGTGTTTCTGTGTCACCTGATCTACTTATGCCCGGAGGTAGCTTGCACTCAGACCCGCTTGCTTCATTTGCAATTGAAGTCACAGCCACCTTTCGTCTAAAAAAAAAGAAACAAAAAAAGCGCGCACTATTTGACAAATCCCTACGAGGCCGCGCGGGAACGTCTCAACACCCACGGTTCTCTTAACTTTTTTATATTTCCCATCTCACTCCCTCTTACTTGACTAAATCGCTTCTATCTCGAACACTCCTTCGGAACACGTTTATTTTTCATTTCTTAGGGGACGAAGAAAATAATTTTCTGTGAGCTTTGAACCCGCAGCGGGGGAAAAATGAGAAATTTGGAAAATGTAATTGGATTCTGAACTAATCTCGACGCCTCTCGTATCTTATAAAGGGAGCGTGCGTGTTGAAAATGAGTGGGTATTTTAACTTTGAAGATGTTTTGAAGTACGAAGTTACTTATTACCCATTATAAAACTTAGGCAAGCAAGTAGTCACTTATGTTATGAACTTACCACCTACCGAATTTACACTAGATATGTAGTACACTGAACTGTGGTAACCTTTGACTGTAGTAAAGGTTTTACCCTGTTTCAAATTCTTCACAAAATTTTAAGTAGGTATCTACCATATGTAGGTACACTGTACCTATTGCATAGTAGAAGTGTACCTAAAGGTTCAAAAGAGAGTCAAACACTCGCGTTTCATGATATGGAAGGATTCGGGGTGCTTTTTCAACGTTGCACAAACACTTTATTTATGGTGGTTCAAAAGCGGACGGGTCGATGGCGGTATCATAAGATTTACCTCGCTAGCGTCGCACATTCTGTAGGTATACCTTTTATGCAAATATAGCTTAACAGAGAATAATCAAAAGTGGAGTTACAATAAATACCTACATTTGTCCCGTTACGTTTTGTCTGAATACATAGGCATGCAAAAATCAAGTTGGTAGTCACAATACGTTTATACCTAGGTAAGTACATTAATTATATTAGGTATAAAGCTTACATTTAATTCATTTTATTACACATAATGTTTCACTATTAATTACAAATTCTATGTAAATTTTCTATTTATATAATCATTTACACTATAAAAACAGTTATTTAAAAGACAGCGTGTCACATTTGTCTTAAAAATAGTCTTATAGTATTTTAAATCACGTGGTAGCTTATAATAAATAGAGATCACCATATAGAATGTCTGTTACAAATCTTTACTCTACATTCTGCAATGGTACGTACAAATTATTTTCATGGCGTGTTTTGTTATCGCCTCTTATTTTTTAAAGTATTCATTGTGATCCTTTATAAAGATACATGCTTCTTTAATATACATAGGTAGGAATATGGCAGAGGGAGATTTTTTAGGTTTGGAACAATGGTCGACAACTTTCCAAATACCACGCTTAGTATATTGCTCGAACACATTTTTTGCACTTTATAGGCTCTCATTATATCGACAGAGTTACCTACCCTATAACAGCAGGCCGTATGAAAGTTTACAAAAAACATAGTAGGATGCATTAATTGCTGCCTCTCGAGATACTGTAAAATACTTAATTTTCTCAAAGCTTTACATGCTTGTAAAATACTTTGTAGACACAAAATAGAGCTTTTGTCAATATAAAGTCCTAAATATCTGATGGTCTGCTTCTTCTATTGTATTATTTAAGTAGTGAATGTTAAGAGAGAACAACAACAGCGTCTTGTCCATACAAATATATTCCCCTGTTTATTTCCTGAATTTTAGCAAAAGGGAATTATTTTTTAATATGTATAGATATCTGTATATCTACCATGAGCATGTCCCCTGTGTTTTGATTACTTGTTTCTTATAGGAGCTAACCCTCCAAAAATAATAAATACCCCGGTAAATCGCTGCAAAAAATAAGCCGTGTGCAAATTTAACAACTCTTATTTAAAAAAAAACAAAACGTAACGCGATAGAGAAGCTATTATTTAATGTAAATCTGAAAAAAATATCGATTTATTTTCGGAGGAAAAGCAGGCGAAATCAAAACCTTGATTTTTTCGAATTATTATATGTATTATCAGCTCAAAGTGCAAAAGCCCCTTTCTCTCAAAGAAGCTGCATCACTCACTGGCGAAAGAGCTATTTTTCAAATACCTACCTAACTTTCAAATCTGATTCAGCCATCTTCCCCTTTTAACAGGAGTCTCTATTTGTCTGAAATTCAATAAATTCAGTTTTGTTAACGTTTATTTGTAATTTGTTATTATCCAGCCAGTTATTATTATTAAGTCATCTTTATTTGAGCTTTTGATAATTACTGTAGTATCATCGTCCGCAAACAATATAGTATAGTGATTAGTTAGTAAAGGTTTATATACCTAATCACGATACCACATTGTTTGCATAAAGACATGACTGAGGAAAGACATGACTATTGGTATGGTATGTTACAGAAATCTTGAGAAGTAATAACCGATATCTTGATAAGAAAAACTATTATATCCTTTTAAAAACAGGATAAGTTTTATAGGGCCGGATTTAGAATAACACCATCCCATCCCATCTCTTCTCGCGGGCGTCGTAAAAGGCGACTAAGGAACAATAAAGCCACTACCACAAGCTCTGAGGAACTACACCACATGTAAAAGATTGGACTCGCCAACCTGCTTGGCAAATGTGCGTTTCAAGGCCAACATCTGTCATCCACGAGACAATGTGCATGAGGAGGCCCATGTCCAGCAATGGACAATAAAAGATTACCGCTGGTTACGATTAGCGTAAGTTGTGTTACGCTACTACCCTAAAACAGATTATCTTAAGCTTGGACCCCACTAATGAAATTAGCCTTATGGCGCCATCTATTTACAACAAAGGCAATTTCATGTTTTTACTATACAAGGCGGGAACAGAGGGACCTTCGAAAATATGATTTTTGACTCCGACGGATCCTTTCCCTCCTCCACTGTATACTCTTTATTCCCCTAGGCCTACTGTATATACATACTCTTTTACTGTATACAAATAAGATCTAAAAATTAGATTGCTTGTATATATATATATATGCGTGTATGTATAATTGTATTGATATGTATGTATTATATGTAATTTGTGCGTTTTTCTGAAGTGGCCTGGAGCTAGAAATTTTTCTAGAGCTTGAATTGCGAACAAAGATACAGTGTTAAGTTTCTAATGCCCAAAAATAGGCAGTTATACATAGTTTCATGGAAGTGTGTAACAGGCTAACAAGTTATTTTGTTCCTGTGGATTTGACTGATGTAGTAACAGGTAATAGGTATTTACGACGGAGGTGCTCAATAAAAGGTCACTAGTTTGCGGTAGCATCTGCAAGATTTCCTTACAGGTGAAGAATAGCTTTACATTTGATCCGGTTTATCTATTACACCTTTAACCTGGTTGTATTCGATAACCGCCTTACTGTATCTTGTTTTGTACTTGGCAACAACACACCCGTTCCAATTTAGCACTACAATACCTTTTTTATTTTGTTTCCCAGCATTCGCTTTTTTCTCAATGGCGCTTAGGTTGCGGGCGGCCAACGGCGACTAAATATTGCAATGTTTCATAAAATGCTACATGAGTCGGTGCCGACCCATGACTGTTTTCTACGACGTAATAGTATGTATGTAAAATAGGTCGGTCGCGACCAATTGAGTGCTTTAAACTAACATTACCTATTGTTAAAGAAAACTGCATTAATTGTAAATATTTATTTCAAATACTATAAGTGCTTATGGTAACCAATGATACAATGTTACGTCACGTAAACGCGTCAAACTTCGTAATATCGCTATTTCAATATAAACTAGCCTTGGCATTTAATATCACCCTATCCGCCAACGGCCGGTGTTGCCACCATGCGAGTCTTACCAATATTAAAAAACTAATATTTCTCAAACTCGATCCCTCGCATAAAGGCAGCTTACAAAACTAATTATAATAAAGTCATCACTCGTCCTTTTTCTAATTATGATAATTTAATTTCGAGTAATGATTATAATTCTCAAATAGATATTTCAACGATTTTTGTCTATACCTAATAATCTATACACGGAGGCACACAATGCTTAGAAACTAGCTCAATTTTATCCATAGAGCTTACTATCTAAGTAAAAATGTTACCTATAACGACTTACGCTAGTAATGTACAGTCTGTAAAATATGCAGCCACTTGACATTTTGGTAAGAAACTTGACACAGAAACTCATTACCACATTTAAATCCATACTGACGATCTGATGTACTATGGGTTCTGAATATACACAAGCTGTGTTGTGGTTGAATTGAAGTCAACCGAATTAAATAATTCTGCCAGCTATAGAAAAAAGTACTAAGTGCATATGATGACATTCGAGAAATTTGCAATAAATTTTGGTAAAACTGAATTTAAAAACATACTAGAAACTTGGCGAGTTTTGGATGAAACGAAAAGAATAATAATTATTTTTTTAAGAATACTCGCGAATAAATCGTGCTTCAAAATCGTTCAGCTAAATTTGCACTGACAATGCGGAAATATAAGTTACGTTGCATAAAAAACTGAGATAACGTGTGTAACGATATGCTTACAGCAATTTTACACATCTTGGTACATATATCCTTGTTAACCAGATATACCAGGTGAAAATTAAACAGTTTAGTAGACGGCCCTGTGTGCAATTTCATGTTATGGTAAAACTATAACATAAAACTTAAAATAGGTTCGACTATTTTTTTATGAAATGGATTTTCTGTGTTCCAAAACTTACAAAATCCACTATTTGATATTATAGAAAGAGACACATGCTGCATCTCTTACTATAATATGAAAATAGAAAAGGATGATCCATGATTCAAATAGCGAACTTCATGCATTTTGGAAACCAAAATTGTCAAGTGTACATATTTTCGTTAAGTGCAAAATACTTACATTTTGGAATTTCTTAATTTGTACAATTAATTTAATTGTACAAATTTTGAAGTTACAATAATGTGATCGCTATTATATTTACTAGGCGGCCCCTCGACCTCGCTTACATACTCTGGCCAGAGTACATTATTTTACACAATATAGTAATGAACGTCCGTTGTCACAAATAGATAATCAGCGAATACAAAAATGAGTCCTCGTATCATCAGTAAGAACTTTTTATCAATACGATATTCAAATGGTCATTTCACGGTGATATATTCCCAAGGAATTTAGACAACTAGAATCACTCAATTTCTTCGATCAAAGTTATTTAATATTGTCGATTTAGCCACATCACTAAATACAATGATAATAAACATTACAACGTCGCTAATATCGCTACCAAAATATTTATAAATACGAAAGTACGCATGAACGAATGCTTGTAACTCTATAACGATGAAAAGGCTGAAGCGATTTCGTTGAAACTTAACAAATAGATTGTAATTCGGATTAACGCAGGCTACTTAAATCGGGTAGACCACGCAAATCAAGATGTACAGGCTAAATCTAGTTTTTATTATTAGAGGGTTTATACCTCATTTATTTCACTGGACGTTTTGATCACGTTCCACGGGCAGTTTTCGTGAACTGACTTGCTCAGTCAGCTCGTGAGTGAGGCCGAAAATTCGAGTGCAATAAAAAAAAAGTATTTTTTTATGTATACGAATATAAGATTCACTTATAAGCGTACTCACTCGGTCATGAGATCAGAAATAAATCGACTAAAATATAGATCAATAAAAGTCGTCTAGTCTATGTTTACCGGTATAACAGACTTTGTAATTTAAACTGCCGTCCGAATTGACAGACTGTATTCATGACCTAACTCAGTGTGCTCCTAAAGCATCGCCGAACAAGATAATAGATTAAGTTATCTCGCCGATCATCGTCGCTCGTCAAGTTTTTTTGTAAATAAACGATTGTTTTATTGCATAATTTGATCGAAAAAACTGAGCTTTTGTCCGTAACACAGTTCGTTGAAATAATCGCACCCTGGATCTATTTGGTCTCAATGATTTCCAAATATGCCACAGTGCGTAGTAAGATTGAGGACTGACTTGTAACATTTTTATGTCATACAGTTGTAATGAACATTGATCGGAATGGTGTGTCATTTTATGAATCTGTGATAGGCAAAATTAATATGGATATTCCTCAATCCCGAGTGCTCCGGAATATTTTATTTTCATTACAAGAATATCTCTTACATATTTAGCACATTTAATTTTTCACAGGTATTCACAGTGAACACCAAAATTTCAAATTTTATTAACAATAAGTTTATTATTATTGTGAATTTCGAAGACTCAGGCATAAGTTTCAAAATTTGCATGTAAATGGAACATTCATATAAACATAAAAGTACATAGATGACACTAGCTAATTCCAACCGCTGTTAATAACAAAGTAAAACTGCTCAATCATATTCATATAATCTAATTGGTATCTTATGTATGGTGTTATTGTAAGGTGAAAGATAAAATCAGATGGAATTTTACAATTCTGAACAGCATAAAGCCAATGAAACATTCGTACAATTACAAACTTTCTTGTATGTTCGTAAACAAGTTATAACAGTGATTTTATGGGTTCATATTCATTGCTACAATTATAAAGTACATGTTTGTTCTTCAACATCGTTTCAACATCAACCTAACATCGTTAGGTAACCTATCTATTTGAAGCTATTGAGCTGCAAGGAAGTTTGTATTTGCCCGAACACTCGATTACCCAATTAATATAAAAAGGACGATGGGAAAAATGTATGAATGTCGTATACAAACAATTATCCACCTACAATCAATTATTTATAAAGTATGGATCTACCGTAATCGTTATAAGCAAACTGTAACTGTTAAAGCGATGGGGTTTTTACATTTTTATTTGAGGTGCATCTCAAGCGTGTTTCTATATATTGATATTATTTGGGACAATTTAACCCATAATCCTTGTTAAAAATGTTATATTACAAGTGAATAAGTTTAAGGTTAAGCCAATCCTCAATTTAAGTGCAAAATTCTATTTATAGATATATTATTCACTGTCAGTCTAAAATAATAACGAATAATCTTAAAACTAAAAAGCGACTAGAACTAAATAAAATATGAGCTGGTAATTTAACATCACCAAAACGAAAATAAGCATTTTCTCAGACAATAAATGGTAATAAGAGTAATAATAATAATTAATCATTAATAAAGGGTATATTTACAAAAAAAATGTTGAATTGAGGCATATTTTAAAAATAATACCAAATCTGTAACAAATGCTAAATATTTATTATATGCAAGATAAATATAGGCAATTAATAAAACGTATGCACATCATAGACACCGATAGAAAACGCAAGATTGTCAAATTGCACGAAGACCAAGCAAACGAAACATCTCTCTTGACCACTTGACGAATGTTTACAATAGATTATAGTGCAATAAGCATTTTGTGTTTTATAACGCGAGAAGTAGGAGCCTAGAGCCAACTTCGGGTAAGCAGCGACGGACAGCTTGTGTTATCTATCCCTCTATATCTGTGATGCACATGCAATTTTTTGTGCACAGGGTTCTGCTAATTCTGTAATTTTTAAGCAAAATTTGTACTAGATATTCGAAAATCGCTAATAAAAATTGTTCATCTATAACACATCCTGTATTCTTTGCATGAATGGACCCTGTACTAAACTAAAGCTTTATGCACACGACACAAAATGTTCCACAGCAGTACAAGATATAATCTTCCTTACCACATTAACAAACACACCTCGACAGTGTTCAACGTTAGTCGAACATGTTCTTTACAAATTAGATTCATTAAACACTTTGTAAATTTTTTTCTTTGCCATTCTCATCAAATTATACCTATTTACTCCCCCGTCTCATCTACCATGCAATGTTCAGACACATTCCATGTGAGATCATACACAATAAAACTGGAGATCTCTCCTTTTAACTGATTATCTGCATCATATACTACATACAGCGATGTCGACACTGATATTTTCAAGGATTCTATTATAACAATAAAACGTAATATGCTGCAAACTCTTGTAATAAATATTTAATCCATTCATTTATGCTTAGGTGAATTCTTTGTATTTTTTCTTTAATGCGCGTTTTTTTTTCTTTGAAGGTTGTAATACCTATTATTGCGACACTTGTTATATAAGTAATACCTTTAATAAATGATAACAAATGAAGTGTTGGTATCTTAATAAATATATAAATCCCATTTGAAATAATTAAATTATGAGGACATAATGGGATAAAGAAAATATCTTATTCCGTTATACTCTTATTGTGTACAAAACGACGAATGCAATGTGTAAAAACACGAAATACTTCATGAAATTATACTACTTAATTATTTTCCAAATACACTCTTAAATCTCCAAAGTAGGCGGCGTGCGTATCCAGAGCGTGTCAACGTTTGTCACTCTTGACTGATGTTGACATGTATCGCTGGTATGGGCTATGAGCGACAATATCCACTCACCACCGGGTGAACTGTCTACTCGTTGGTCACTTCTATAAAAAATATTTTAAAAATATATAACTGTTTTAAAACGTGTACATTTTTGTGGCAAAGGCGAATATGTTTATTTATTCAACCTCCAAAGAGGATTGTACTTAAATTGTGGAATAATTTAATTATTAAAATTTCAACAAAACTGTGAAACAAATTTATGTGGTGTAAATCATTGTGCGCTCTTTTCATCTTATGATTTTTTCTTTGCATTAAATTGGGTTTCATTTCTATTTCTGACCTATATTACTGCTCGTTAATACTCATTGTATGCCACTGTCAATTTAGCAGATTACGGTTTTAAATGAAATTGGACATTAAAGTAGTTAAAAGGAAAGCCAGAATGTTCGAGAACGTTCTAGCTCGTCTATCAACGTCTTACAATAAAATATATACGGACACAACAGTTTGCAATAAAACAAATATAAATAACGTCTCATATAATTTGGTTGTGCAGAAAAAAAGTGTGCTGTGGCGATCATTGGCACTGATTCCTAGTGCTGATAATGACATGTACTGAAAGATACATACGTCTTTCAGTATCAAAGTGCACAAAATTTTTAAAAGCTACAATACCGCATATTTAAAATAATTAAGTCTAATTATTTAGAAATCGTATCACTTCAAACCTTTTATCTTCAATTCTAATTCAAGTCTTTGTTGTATCTACAATAAAATTAGTGTGTTGATAACATAGAAATGTTTTGTGAAAGTTTATGGCCGAACAAAGGAAATTAACATTTGCAAGATTTAGGACTTTTCTCACCACCTACTGTTAAAGTGTCTGATAGTCTATGTTGCATTTATATGAAGAATAGTTGTTATATTTCTGTTTCACAAGTGTCAGATAACTATATCTGGCAGATAGTGTCTGCATACCTATCATTATCAGGTAGATTTAAATAGCAGATAACTTATCTATGAGATTGTTAACAGTTACTTTATCAGGACGTGGTGAGGAAGGCCCTAAATTTGACATTATCTGAGAAGAGGGAATTTATTGTCTGTTCTACCAGACTAATTTAAAAACAAAAATAACAGCATGTTTCTTCTTTAACAAAATCTTGGTACACGAATTGTATAGTTAGAAAATCTTAACCAAAGTCAGTAAAGCTCTTTGCTGAGATAATGTCAAAAATTTTAACAAAATTTAAGTTTCAGCAAATAATGGAACAACCTATACAAATAGCTACAGTATCTCTATACAAGTAGTACAATACAGTATCTCTATACAAAAATACATGAAATGAAACCAGTTGCAATTGAGTAGCTGTTACTAGTTTAGGCTATAGTTTTGTATTAGAATTTTTGTATTAATAATATATATATTAATAATATATATATTATTATGTATGTGAGCCTTTGTTGCTCGTAACAAATTTTATTATTATTATATGCACAAAGATAGTCTATAGGCAACGTGGGTTGTTATTGATATCGAGTATTAAGCTCTCTTCAAACTGGTGCAGTGTGTAGCTGGATGCCAATTAGTTTGCGTCATTTTGGCGACGAACAAATTGACCGTTACAAATTGCCGTGAATTCCCGCCAAGCATACTCTGAATAGCAATGTATAAACATGTCGTTTCCCTCAAAAACATTTTATAAAATTTTTATAAAATAATTATTATAAAAAGTAAAATACGTCTTTTACTTTTAATGGAATCTAAAAAATCAAATATAACGCTAACAGGAGTTCAATCAATTTTATTTTCTACTTAAGTTATTGTCAAGTTAATGCGTTTTTGTAATCAGGATCATGTAAATTATAGAATATTGAATTAATAACTGTTTTCATTAATAATTCCACCGAAAACGACATTTAAGAAACGCAATTGTCTCATCCGTCTCACATAGATACAATATTAGTTGCATCAGAGTTAAAGAGTTGATACGAGGACGCTTGCAAAGTTCTTGCGAACAAATTCGTATCCCGCGTTCTATACCAGTTTGCTCTATGAGTCAAAAAACATCAAAAGTTTGTCCTGAATCGGAGAAGTCATAGTGATCCAAAAAAAAAAAACAAGAAGCATACATGTAAAGGGCAGGAAGAATTTCGGTCATTGGTCATTGAGGTCATTAATATGAGGGGTCTAGTACAGTGGTCGGCAGGCAATCTCTTTGCGTCCAGTGTTGGCTAACCTCATATCAATAATTCTTCGTGCTCGTGGCGCGCGCTTTAACAACAATAAGAGAAGATTCTAACTCCCTTACCAATTATTCCATAAAATCTGTAAATTGGATTGTGAATTTCTGTTGTAATAATTCACCTTTACGGTGAATACAGAGTGCAAATATTATGTAATTTGCATGATACTATATGCTGCTTTGGGTAAATGAAGTCTAATTTTCACAGTACCGTCTTTTTTAAAGGCATAACACTACAGATTTAGTACAAGAATTTTAATCGGTATCTATAAAACCATTATAACTAAAATACTGGCTGACAATTTGCTACTGACCTTTAACAGTGTATAAACTTTTTTCAATGCCACCAACACACACTACACTATATCACTAGACAGTCCATTTATTCTGTCTCACATTGCAAATCTCCTCCATTCTCTTTAGAGTCCCCCTTATAAGGTTGAGAGTCTTCTACTGGAGTTGTTGAGTCCTCTTCGGAGTCCTCTAGCGGGGGCTCCAAAGCCTCGGATCAGGTTTTCCTCAGTTCTACCAACTTGACGTCCTTTACATGGAGGTTGTGCTTGGATTTGGCGGCAAATTTGATAACTGCTTGTGTTGAGACCAGTGGTACGTGTCGGAGATCGAGTCTGCAATGTGAAAAGAATAGTAAATGCTACAGATATAGATAACGCAGGTTGTCCGTCGATACGTGTGCGAAATTGGCGCTAAGTTCCTACTTCTAGCGTTACACGTTAACGCTCCCCCCCCCCCACCCCCCACCCCCGGTTTCAACAGAGATGTTTCGTTCAACAGTGAGTGGTGTCCCATCAATAAAATTTACTCGTGACTTAGTCGTAAGTACAAAAAAGTGACAAATGACAACAATAATAAAGGTATTCTTGTCAGACAATAACCACTACATCCAGAGAAGAGTTGATGTTTGTCATTATGGACTAATCTTGGCATGTATCGCGGATGTCCATCCAATTGTCGTAAAAGACGACTAAGGGATAAAGCGGCTACCACAAGCTCTGAGGAACTACACCACCTAAAACGGACTCGCCAAGCCGCCTCCATGAGGCACGAGGCGAAACAACAATGTGTATGGGGAGGCCCGTGTCCAGTAGCGAACGATAAAGAGACGTAGTTACGGTTACCTATTATTTACTGATAGAAGAAATATAGTAAGTAAAAAATGCTTTTTGTCTACATTACATATTATGTGTGTAATAACAAAGCTTGCTCACTGATGGAGTCGTAATTAATTCTACATCACGGTATCAAGGACTTTTGCTAAAAAGATGATGAAAATATCGGATAGCACCGTTTGCTAACGATCGCCAGGGAGTACATTTGTTGTGTACGGCTGTTGACATCTTAGCTGGCTCTTCTTGGATCTTCAGATAGTACTCAGTTAACCTTGTATGGGTTGTCTGTGAAAACTGCGGATCATCCTGGATCACTAAAAGTACTAATATTACATGTGTATAAATTTACCTGACGAGGTTAGGACATCTTGTAAGGTGATCTAGGGCGACTTCTGTGAGTAATCTACAGCCGGCCAATGATAGTCGTTGCAGGCCGTGGTGTGCCAACTGTGCCGCACATGCGTCCGTCAACCGAGCACATGATGATGCATCTAGCTCTTGTAGTTTTGGTAATGCCTGAAACAACAAATATAACACTTGCAATCGGTGCCTTTGCCATAAAACTTTTTTGCTAACTGTGGTCAACAAAGCTAGTGTCAATAAAGGACGCTTTAGTAGAAAATAATGTTTTACATTTTAGGTCATAGGTCATTTTAGGGTTACTGGTAAATAAATAGAAGTTCCTTTCAGGGGATGGTAGTATGAGAATGTATCGGTTATTCTTCATTATTTCATACCCTGGTCAAAAGTTGATAGTTTCCGAAATATTTAAGATTTTGTATTTTTCTCAACTAATTCTATTTACCATCCATAAAACTATATCCATAATTTGTATAACCATAAATTATTTGGATAATTAATGATTTTCTATTGACTTTTTTTGTTTTAAAGCTTAGTTGAGTATTGCAGTGGACTGATTCGAAAGTAAAACTATCTAGAAGAACTAAGAATGATAAATGAGGGGCACTAAAACTAAAAAAACAATAAATTACAAGTTGCAGGCCGGATAACCGATCCTCGTCTATTTACCAGTAAATCTGTATAATACATAGATACTGCGTTATTTAAGTGAATAAAGCAAAAGGAGCAGATACAAAATTAAATTCAGTTTCCATTACCTCCTTGGGTCATTTGAACGCCCTCGAGAAGCGATACCGTGGATGTTGGAATTCACGGGTATAACATATTATAATTACGAATATGTAAAATATGGGCATCGAAAGAGCTCGCTTGTAGCATTAAGCCGCCGTCAAACAGCTGGCGAGTCGGGACGCCAGCGGGGCGTGAGTGAGTGTGGGCGCGACTTTATTTCGCGCCGGATATTGTTAGGAAAACAATACAACACATTACAACGCGTTTTACGCCCACGCCGTGCCGATGGGCCAACGCATAGAGAAACGCCTGAAAAGAGACTTAGCAAATTTTGGAGGCCAGTTTTTGAGTATTCCATATGATAGATTATAGTCTTCTTAACAATATTACGAGCAACCCGCCCGCTGTTTGACGGTGGCTTTTAACAATATTAAGAGCAACCCGCCCGCTGTTTGACGGTGGTATTAACAAATTGAAATGACAATATAGGCAGGTCGTATCTATTGCAGGACCGACAACCGAGTCGTACGATGGAGTCATGTACCGGGAAACACAGTGTGGAACATCTGACGGCCATGTGGACCACAACTTGAACAAGTTCGCAGGTGGTGGCTGGAGGAAAAGTTGAAATTGTGTGTGATCAGTGAATTGAAGTGGTCAGCCTTAGAAGAAATTCAGCTATGAAAAGGCACAAGCTGATGGTGTCTTTTTTCAATTAGTTCAACCACATCAGCTTAAATAAATGTTACAAACTAGCCAAAAATTAAACTGAAATAATCAATGTACCTGCACAATGTATTCAGAGCGACGTCTGTGATGTCCGTCCCTGGAAACCTCAGTATCGGCAAAGCAGCGAGTCTAGGTTCTGTACCAGTCCGCGCTTTATCCCCTAATCTTGAGTTTGCAGGGGGGCGCTAAAATGCCGCGCAGTTTCACGTCGTCTAGATACCTCACGAATGATAAATCCAGAGTCTAGAAGGCTCCTTACTCGTCCGCTAATAATAAATTAAAGTCAATTAATGTACCTGCACAATGTATATCATAGCGACGTCCGTGATGTCCGTCTCGGGTAGCTTCAGTACCAACAAAGCAGCGAATCTAGAAGGTTCTATGCCAGTACTCACCACACCCCGTAGTTTGATTTCCCAGGGGACGCTAAAATTTCGCGCAGTTTCGCGTCGTCCAAACAACGTCCGAATGATAAGTCCAGAATTCAGAAGATTCATTGCCCGTCCGCTAGTAACAAATTAAACTCAATCAATGTACCTGCACAACGTATCTCATAGCAACGTCCGTGATATCCGTCCCGGGAAGCCTCAGTACCGACAAAGCAGCTAGTCTAGACGGTTCTGTGCCAGTCCTCGCGCCGCCTCCTGGTCTTGAGTTTTCAGGGGGCGCTAAAATGCCGCGCAGTTTCGCGTCATCAAGACACCGCGCGAATGACAAGTCCAAGGAAGATAATGGTGGGCAGGTTGAAGAACGTAAGGCTAGGGCTGCTTCTGCTGGTGAGCCAGCTAGGGATAGTGAGCGTAGGGCTGGTAGTCTAGCGAGAAGCCTGTAATAAAAATTATTAAATATCATAATAAATTCTGATTGTCAGTTAACCGATAAGAAGTTAATTATATGACACACTTGAATGAATAAACAAAAATCTAATATTGATTGAATTTTCCATTACTGTTTGTA
Source organism: Sesia apiformis (assembly GCA_914767545.1). NCBI lineage: Eukaryota > Metazoa > Arthropoda > Insecta > Lepidoptera > Sesiidae > Sesia > Sesia apiformis. The sequence goes on from OU611968.1 coordinate 9,445,824, forward strand.
CTTAATTCCAAAACCAATGCACGCCACTGTCAAACTAAGGCTGCGTCCGCTGCGGAACAGCGGAATCTGCTGCGTATTCTTAAATACATTATATCGGCTAAGGTGTGGTCGGCATGACTACAGCGCGGGAGCGGATTTCGCGGTGACAGTTCAAGTCAGATTAAGATTTCCGCTGCGAGTTAATGCATATTTGTAGGTTCTCTATAGTTTTGATGTTTTTCGAGTATGCCATAATATCACAAGTAAAAATGCACTTCTTTCAAGTAAAACTTTGAAATGGAGTTTTGAGAGTATCGCTTCAACTGCGGACACGTTATGAAAACAGCGAATCCGGACGCTGCCTATTGGTTTGTCAGTAAGTGAAGAGTAATTTTTTCGCATTTTTTTACCAAAAGTTACTAAATATCTTTTTCAAAACTTTCAAACCTATTTAGAATATTTTTCATAAAAAAATTAATATTTGGGATAATTTGTCTTTTCTATGTGGAAATGAACGTGTAATGTGCTGACCATGCGAGCTGCCTCCTAGCGAGATGGCACCACTCGAGTCCCAGCGAGAGCGGCTGCCGGCGTGCGATGCCCGCCAGCTGCGCCGCGGACACGCGCACCTGCACGAACGACATGCTGCGCCACAGCGACGGATCCATCTAAACATAACGACAACAGGGTGTTTGCATTCATCATTTGCAACCAATTCAGATACGGCGGAACCTCCGCGAACGCAAACCGCGCGGAACTTATTTACATTACAGGTTTCATATTCATATCGCAGCTGTGAAGAAAAGCCAGACAAATAAAACGGCGATGGCAGACCATGTTCTCCACGCCGGAATCAATCACTGAATAGAAGACTATAGTCCAAAAATCCCCCACTGATCGCCACTACTTTTCCAGGATTGCGCATGAAGCAATTGAATTTTTTTCTTCTGACGCTTCTTCTGATATTGTGAGTGCGGGTAGTTAATAAAACTGCTCGCAACTCTCGACGTGGACTACCCGCCTCATCAGTCAGCTCGAGACCATTGTTGGTGCAACCCAACCGAAACGTCGAGTAAAATAAATAGATTAAACATTCACGTTAAGACTCGTTTTAATAGATAAATACGCCTTCATATTCATTCACACTTGATCGCGCGGACTCCATGAGCCACGCGGTCGCCGCAAATCGAACGCCGAAAAATAAATTACTATGGCGTGACTTTCATTTGTTTGGCGGGGGCCGCGTGCCTCGGACGTGTGACACCACGGATCGCTATGCTCCTTTCCTGCACATCCGTACGGTCGCCGCCTCTTCCGAACAACAATCAATTTCCACAAGATACAATCCGCGTGGTCGTAAAAGTGCGGATTCCGCCGTGTCTGAACCAGGTTTTAGATTCATAATCTATACATTTAACTAATTCATCAATGCAGAGCCAAAACCGCTTAAGTTAGAAACATGAAATTTGGACAGTGGTTTCCTTTTATATATAAAGACTAATAGTATATGTATGTAAAGACTAACAAGATTTCAAGGAATTCAACCCCTAAAGAGGCGAGACGGGATAAGTTTATATGGAAAAAAAAAATGAATTATCATATTAATTTCAAACTTATTATTTATTATAAATATTCTAAAATATAAATAATTAAATACGTGTTTTACCGTTGTTCAATACTATGTCAGGGGCTTAAAAGGGGAGTGTTAAATTTTGTATGAATTTCCTTAAATCACCAACGCTTATTTTTAACGATAGACATTTTAACTTAACTATTTTTACTATTTAACAACAAAGGTGTCACCAACAAATGTTACCACTCCTACAAGTGATAAATATGCAAGGCACATTACTTATCGGATTGAAATAAAATTTAGCGCAAAAATAGTTTTGGGTCAATATATCAATTCAAATCGTAGATGATCCAAATCAGTTTCGTAGTTTCAGAATTAAGTGTAGTTTTCGAGAATAAAGAAAAATATTAGATTTCTACATCTCTACGATATGTCGTTGAATAGGGTTTATTAAGTTATTCAAAAACATCGAAATAATCCTATCGATTAGGACGTGAATTCGGTATTTTTGAAGTAGTTTAATTGTCTCATCACACAACATTTTCACGATTTCTCTATTTCAACGCAATCATAACACTAACTTTTAAGACTATGTCTATTTTGGTTAAATTAACTCTTATCTCAACGTGATCATTGGACCAACTTTTATTGGCTAAGGACTTTTTGGTGCAGCTAACTTACCGAATACTCAGCCCAGGCCTTACAGACGAGTGCGCAAGTGGCGAGTTCATGTGGGGTAAGTCTTGCGAATACGCACAACATCGCCTCCCGATCGAGAAACGGCGACCCGCCGAAGATAAGCCCTAGACTGCCGGGTGGAGTGGGCCGAATCGGGTACAGGGGCTTCTTTAGCACCTGAAAAAAAAGAATAAGAGATCAGTAAATAACACATTTTATGAGGTAGTCAACCTAGGAGCGACGCAATAATTTTTTTTATTTTTAGATAGATGTCGAAGAAATCTACGTATCGGCAGCCAGGGCAGCCTATAGCGACTTATCGTCAATAAAAGATTATGGCAAACTTACCTTATTTGAATACTGCCTAACCGTTTATAGTTGTTAAAACGAGTGCTGGGCACGCTGTTAGTGCTAGTGCTATCGAGCCTTTACCTCAACCGTTTTACTCTGTAGCTTTTAACTACAGGGATTTAAGACCATCAAACATGAAAAATTTGGATTATAACGCTCACTGGCCTTTAACGCTAGTCATAAAAGTTCATTAGCGCTCACTCAGCTTTCGAGCGTGTCAAGAGTTCAAAGCTTGTTTTTACTACACTATTAGGTGTCTCTTATTCGCGCCCTTTCAGTCTTACAGCATGTCACTGCAAGTTTATGAGCCATACTAAGTTCACAATATACCTACTTTAGCAGAGTTGTGTGTCAGGTGTAACGCTCTAGATGTGCACGTGGCGCCTGTTTTGTAGGTGGCTCTTGTCCAGTCACTGACGCGCCGTTTCTTTGTTACCGGTTCCCATTTCTCGTCTAATGCAAGTTTGTGAGGCACTAAATTCACATTTTACTTACTTTAGCAGAGTGGTGTGTAAGCTGTAAAGCTAGATGTGCTCGTAGCGCCTGCTTCTTGGGTGCCTCTTGTTCGTCACTGGCACGCCTTTTCTTTGTCACCGGTTCCCAGTCTTCGCCCTCCCCGCACTGTACGCCGGTGGGGCCTTCGCCTCCTTCGTCGATTTCACATTTTATTTCTAGAACAAACAAAGCATTGTTTAAACAAACAATACAAGTAGCTAATCTTTTCATGAAGCTTGTTAAGTGAAGTTCCTCAGCTGGTACCAGCTGGTATAGCTGGTATAATACTATATGGTTTGATAAAGATAAAAAAATATAAAGACGTGTTCAGATATGCGACAATTCCTTCGATCAGACATAAACGATATTCGCTAACCGCTTCGGGTAGCGATATACCGCGTATAGCGGCCTAGGACCAGTGTAAACAGTATCGCTTACCCAAGTGCTAAAACGCGTGCTTAGGCGATATTCGCTACCCCTGGTGAATTCTCGTGACTTGTGGCACTGGTACAAAATACCCGGCGGAATACCGTCTAGACATTATCATTACCGCAGGCGGCAGCAAATATCGTTTATATCTGAACAGGCCTTAGACTTCGAAGATATTGCAAGAGATACCTTATTCAACGTTTATGGTTTGGGTTGATACAATTTGTAAAGTGATATCGAAGGGAACGTTGTTTGTTATAAGAGCTTCGATTCGCGTTAGCAAAATTCGCCTGTATCTATGAATAGAGGCCTGTATCAATCTATAAGGTGGATATTGATGTTTTGACAATAGCTCTCTCATCTCTCAAGAGGTGGCGAGACATATCTAACGAGGCGGGTTAAAGAAAACGCAATAGAATTTAAAACACAAAGCTTACCAAGTTCAATCTTAGTTTGTGGCGACACTTCATTCTTGTTTTCAATATCTGAGCCTAACTCTGACTTAGGAGGCGGCGGCGGTGGTAATTTGTTCTGGAACATGCAAAATTACGTTTAACATAAAAGTAAAATGAGTGAGAACAAAACAAAGGCAGACCTAATTATGACGCTCTGTAGTCAGTGTGTTTGACTTTTGTTGTTTGACGCGTGTTCCAGATGTTCGGAAGCTAATTGGTTATATTTTCGACATGTTCTAGAAATGGGTTTAAAAAAATTCAAAAAAGATGGTTCTCAGATATACAGGGCTAAATAGGGTGTAGGACCCTTTTAACACTGAAATTCTATCAATTTAACTAACTTTTGTTTTCCGACTTTTATGGAATATATTTTCCCCAAAAACCGTTCAAATTGTTCAAATGAACTGTCTACAATAGTCCACATAGTTACTCTGTATTACTCTCTACATACTACTAAGAACGGAAACAGACGTTAATTGAACCGCTACTATTAGACACCTATTTCATCTATATGTATAAATAGTACGAGTGTTTTTGTTTAACACATGTTTAAAATCTGATTATTAAGATTCACCTGGCTGAGTTGACTTGCGTCTGACCCGACACTCGTCCGCCGGAGATCTGAGGACTTCTGACGCGCACGGAAGTGACGCGGCTGCGAATTGTAACGAGACATTACATACATAGGCATAGAATATCCATCAAATCCGTACTGGGCTCGAATGTTGGATTACGGCCCGAATGTTCCCATAGAGATTACGTGATAACTAATCAATACGTATAATAAAATCGTAACACAGCCGTAACTTTCACATGATATTTTTTGGAAAAGATCGTTGCAGTGTACTCTACGAACGATACAGAACCCAAACCAACATCTTTTAGAATGTTTGCCTGTCTGAACGCGCATCATGCATAAACTACTGGGCGGATGTTAATTAAACTTGGCACGATTATAGTGTAGCACATGTTCGCAAGTTAGCTCTATTTACTGACGCATCAAATGAAGCAATTGGCGCCGTCTAACAGCAGTATATAAACAAGGCGTGGTCGCCTATGGGATTCTTTTCAAGAAAATTGACGCCTTCCCAAAAGAAGTACAGCCCATACGATCGCGAACTCCTAGCCATTCATGAAGGGATTAAGTACTTCCGATACATGCTTCAAGCAAGACATTTTACTTCGACTTTTCGACTGGACATCCACGACCATTTATCACCTCTAAGTTTTGTAAGCAGATCTTCGCTAATTTACACAACCTTGGTCACCCTACCCTTAGGAGTCTTAGGAGTCACCCTTAAGAGCTACCACTGCTGCTAAGCTCGTTGTTCAACGCTTCGCGTGGCCTCGAATGTGTCGTGACTACAAGAAGAAGAACAATGGACTCAAGAATGCCTCGACTACCAACATTAACAAAATCTTCCGACATCCCAGTTCCCCTGTTTCTCCGTTACATCGGAACACTTTTCTCACGTCCACATGGACATCGTAAGGTACAAATATTGTCTCACTGTCATTAATAGGTTTACCCGATGGCCTGAGGCCTATCCGCCAGTAGACATTATAGCAGAGGTTTGCATCAACGCTTTCGTCTCCGGCCGGGTTGCTCGTTTCAGTTGCCCAACGCGGAAAACCACGGATAGAGGTCGTCATTGGCGCCAAATACTACCCGACAGCTACTCACCATCCGCAGTGTAAAGTAATGGTCAAACGACTGCATCGCCAACGAAAAGCAGCAATCATGTGTCACAACAACCCTGAGTGAACAGAAGTTCTTCCAATTGTACTTCTCGGAATAAGGAGTGCCTGGAAGGAGGACCTACAAGCTTCATCAGTCGAACTAGTATTCGGCGTACCGCTCAGATTGCCAGGAGAGTTCTTCAGTTCTGCAACCGGTCACACTTATGACGTCGCAAATGTGGTGTCACGCCTCCGCACACTCTTGGCAAATCTCTCCTCAACGCCTGCACCTTGTCAAGGAAACAGAATATTCTACTTACCCAAAGATATTTTCTTTGCTGACTAAGTTTTCCTGGGCCGAGGCGCCGCAAAGAAACCTCTGGACTCGCCTTATACGGGCCCTTATAAAATCCTTGGAAGAACAGCGAAAACCTCAAATTAGAAGTACGAGACAAAAAAACTAGTGAGATGGCATGACATAGATAGAATGAAACAAGCTTTCATGGTTCGCGCTCTTAATTCAAGCAACGGTCAAGTCATCTCGACTCCAGCTATTCCAGCGCCGCCAGAAAATCCACACGCAGCGGTAGAAGACTTATGTTTCCTGACTACTATCGCACGTGAAACGGTCTCAGCAGAGGTGTTGTAATTTCAGAGGTATGTAGAGGTTTCATTTGTTTTCTAACAAATTAATTCGTAATATTTATTAGACATCGTGCCGTCCCGGGTAATTGCTGTGGAGATTCACTCATTTGTTCCGAATCAATTCAAACATCGCGTAGTGCCGGGGAAACCTGTGAGAAATATTTCATTTGTTTCGAACCTAAAAGTCAAAATCAAACATATACTTTTTGTTCAGATTAATTAAGATCACGCGAACGCTGTAGCTGGCATTGCCAGTCTATACATATATTGGGGCCTTATCTATGAACTTGCTATTTGTTCATATATTTTTAAATCCATTGTATATTTATAAATGTATAATGGATCTGTTTAAAAAGCACCCTAAATGCTAACCCCTCAAGCTACTATGTGTATAAGGCTACAATTATGCCAAGTTTCATTAAAATTCGTCCAGTGGTTTTTGGATGATGTGGGTTGAGACGAACAGACAAAAATTTAAAACATTGTTTTGGGCTTTGAAAAAAAGAATCATTGCACTGTGCACTATTAATGATAAAGATTGTAAGAACTGATGAGTACTCCATTGAAATGAAACGTCCAGTATCTTAGCATATAAAGTTTATTGGGTAACAGCGTTTGTGCTGAAATGACACTACTTGTATGTTTCTGTATCTCTCACAATAAACGACTATGCACATTGTATAATTCCAAACAGCACCGGCACCGCCAAAAAGTCACGAACAACCACTGCCAACTTGACGTGACTAGTGTTGCGCCCAAATCGTCGCAAGTCTCTACAAAATCATTAATAGTGCACACTGCAATGATTCTTTTTTTTAAATATTTAATGTACAGACTAGCATTGTGAGTGCCGCTGAACTGTTTCGACTCCCGAGAGACACAGCAAAATATTTGGAGTTAATTGATAACCTCCACTAGTTGGAGAAGCACCACAAGAAGAAATTTACAGACACGACTGTTACGATTTTATTATATCGACACCTTAATTCGCAAAGCGTCTACCTCCATAAACAAATTTCATAAAATTTCATGAGATACTAAAAACATCTTTTTTAAACATAAATTTGGAAATCCCGTTGGTGCCATACAAAACGGTCGAATCCGTAGAGTTAGCCGTCCAAAATTGAGACATTTCGCTACACCTGGAGTTATTTGATTTCTGCATAAAGCAATTAAAACAATTAGAATTAAATTAAAACGATTTAAAGCAAAGGGAATATTAAGCTTACTAGAATTGTTCTTCACAAACATGCGAAATATTCCCTATTATTAGTCCACATCAAAAAATTATTATGATAAAAAGTGGAATTAGATACTTTGCAAATTAAGGTATTGATATGTATACCTATAAATCATTGTAGTTAGTAGTACTTACTTTGTAGTCGTGCGTGAGCCCCATAGTGATGCAAGTGGGGCATTCCCAAGAGTTGGGCAGGTCCTCATTGACCTGTCCTCCAGGTGGAACACAACCAGGGTGGACTATGCTGTAGCAAACTGAGCATTCGCGAAGAAGGGAGGGACCGGCACGACCTGGAATAAAAAACAATCTATACATATAATCATCACAGAGCCAAGATTTTGAAAAGTCATTGCAATGTAACTTATATGTGATACAGGGCCCAAAACAACAATCTTTGGAATTTTTGTCTGTCAGTCTGTCTGTCTGAACGTGCATCACGTAAAAACTACTGGATGATTTTAATAAAATTTGGCATAGTTGTAGCTTATGAGGCGAGTAAATATTTAGCTTTTCCCTTACCTGAATTGCCCTTAGCCTGTGGCGCGACGGGTGTTTGCATCCAACCGTCGAGGTGGCATACTGCGCAGGATGCGGTCACAGGCAACATAGGCTGAAACACGCGAACCGAATAGATGATTAAAAATTTACTTTAGTTTGAAAATTTTCTTCAAAAAGTTGTATTTAAACAATCGTGTTTTATTATTTAAACACTTGGGGATGGGATAGAATGAAAAGAGTGCAGGGGATAAATTTATTTTATCGCATTACACTACTCAATGCAAGTTGATAGGATGGGGACTAAGGAATATAATGGAACAATAAGCTCCCCACTTTAAATTAAATGACATTGGTCGGAAAGGCAAACATAATGAGATGGGAGAGGAGAGCAAACAATGTAAATTTTACTAAATTCTAATATTGAAAACTCCCGGATTTCCGTGAATTTTTGGAAAGAAAAGATCCTAGGATATCCGGGGGGACACTACCGGGAGCATGCAACAAGCACAAAAGAATACTCGACTTCTGGACGAAATGAGGGTGGTTCGAGTAAGCTTCGTGCTAGGGAAGTGGCTCTCACAGGAAATGGTTGCTTCGATCGGTTAATTGTACAAAAACGCTAGTTAAAGAAGAAAAAGAAGGAATAAAAGAGAAAAATCCTCATGTGACCCAGCAGGGTCAGTGGGAAGTGTGCCAAGCATACAAAAGAAAAACTGAAATTCTATTTCAGATTTTCACGTTTTTACACATATTTATATATTTAAACGGGTCTTAAGCGCGTTTGTTTACCTTATTTATAGAATCACCAGACGAATAAATCGGCGAAAGCAATGTACTCTATGGCGGAATCAATCACTGGATAGAACTCCATAGTCCAAAAATCCTCCACCAGTGGCAAACTATTTCTCCAGGATTGTGCGTGCAGGAATTGGGATCGGGTAGTTTTGTTAATGATTCATTACTTAATATTTTCTTAGGTTTTCGCGATTACTATACATTGCAATTAAACAACTTTTAACGGTTTAAATCGCGTATATTTGACATGATTTATATCCCGACGTTTCGAACACTTTGCAGTGGACGTGGTCACGGCGTGATGTCAAATATACGCGATTTAAACCGTTAAAAGTTGTTTAATTGCGATTCATTACTTGTTAATTTTTCGAAAAAATTAGGCATGTACAACATCGCGTACGAGTTTTATTTTTTTGGAGAAAGGACTAGAAAAGTATAGCGAAGTGTGAAATATATGCGAACATGTCTCAGTTAAGGCTGCGTGGATTGCTACTTTTGTCATAATTTATAAAAAATGTGATGTCACCACAAAATAAATAAACTTAATGTCAAAATAAACTTCACTGTCATCTGAACTAAACAAATAAAAACATAATCTCATTTGTGGCAATTATCTCTTTGTTCGGAAATTGAATGCGTTTTTTTTTGAGTATGAATTTCTAGTTTTTTTTTTTTTTATAGATTAGTGGGCGGACGAGCAAGCAGTCCCACGTGATGGTAAGTGTTACCGCCGCCCATGGGCACCTCCGACAATATTGCACTCGAAACTGCACAATGACTGTTACTACTCCATTTGTACGGACAAATTCCACTCATTTGCCTAAAATTTATACATGTATGATTGTAGAGTACATGGAGACCAGTGACAAGCCATTATTGTGAAATTACGGCACTTTTATTAAATGAAGACTAAAATGTTATAACTCAGCGATTGTAATCTTTTTACCGCTGGCACTTAGTGGTCTATTCTATACAAAAATGTGTTTGTTAGAATAATTATACCATCCCCATTGAAATCAAAAGACAAAAATTTCAATAGAGAAGATAGATACAAATTGTCCTCGAATTGGAAACCAGTGCTTAATAAATTTAAAAAATTAAAGCGATTTTTCGTCTGACGTTACTTCAGATATTATGAGTGTTGTGTACTGCAACTTTTCGGGCTATGAAGACCTAATGCGGGTAGTTGATGAAACTGGTCGCAATTCTCAACGTAGACTACCCGCCGCTTCAGTCAGCTTGTGACAATGGTTGGTGCAACCCAATCGAAACGTGGAGTAAAATTAAAAAGGGAAATATAAGTGTTGTGACCCGTTTAAATAGATAAATTCACATATTGAATGAATTGTATCGTATGAACAATGTGTTTACCTGTAAACACTGCCTCATGATGCAAGTCTGCTTGGCGCGGCCGAGCCCGCCGAACTTGACCATGTCGTGGCAGAACACGCACTCGCCACAGTCTGTGCGCTGGCACGCCTCGCACTTCTTACATCTGGAAAGCAGTGAAACATATTATTAGTATTTTAATTCCTTTTATAAGTTCAGTCAAGTTCAAAAGAAAAAAACTTCAGTAAGGCGTCGTTTCTCAAGCTTTTTAGTGTCGTGACCCCCTAAAAAGAAAATAAAACCAAAGTTAATAAGTAAAGTAATACGTCTTCCTTATTATAATTAGGTCCTAATTAAGTTTCTTACCGTTTAACATTTGGATATATTATAAATCATTGATTAATTAATAAAAGTTTTTTTTTACATAAGTACTTTTCTTCCTTACTAACTGTAATTCCCTGTATGTGATCGCAACCCTCAGGTTGAGAAACCATAATCTAAAGTATAATTAGATCCCTGAAAACCCTCCGTCAAGCACCCCAAAACGCAATCAATCAATCACTCTGAAGAAACAATCAGTAATCCAAACTGATATCGGTTTATTTAAACTGTCTGAATATAATATCAACTGTAACTAGCTCTTTCAGTATCCACTGCTGGAGATGACCCTCGTGCACATTGTCTTGTGCTTGCCTTAATACATCACGCTGGCGGTGGGTGATGGGTTATTAGTCCACTCCTTTACTAGTGGTGTAGTTCCTCGGGACTTGTGGTGGCGTCTTTTATATCCCTTTTTACGTCGATGGGGAGAGATGGCGTGGTGCTATTCTAAATTCGGCCGACACCACTTGGCCACTTCAGAGGTAAAACACAATTAATATTACCTAGTGCGTCTTCTCCGAGGTGCGTTATTTGCGTGCTCTGGTCGAGGCCTCGCGGGTCCGCCACGATGTCCTCCGCGACCACCGCGTCCGCTTGACTGTCGCCTCTCACCAGACACTACGTCATCCGGACCTGGGAATGCAAAAACAAGCAAATTTTAATATATTTTACGCAACAAGCGACCGTCAAGAAACTGGTGACCCATCTTTACATAATCACCGCAATTCACAAAATTTTGCCTTGTAGATTGAGATTGTTTTGCGATTTTTGATCCAACTGTTTTAAAAGTAAATGCATCTCAAACTCTGAAAGCAAATCGTAACACGCATACAATGTGTATGCAATCAACATAAATCGTTTGTATTTAATTAAAATTCGTGGTCATACGTTGCTAAAACAGGTTTCAGCATCAAATTCATTTATAACTGAGAACTGAACTGTTTATAACAAACGAAACTGAGAAGATGAACTCTCTAACTCCTTACGCCAGATGCCTTACATCGCATTACCTTATATGTTTCTTAACTCTAAAGAAAACTTAAATTATTCTGATAAGGACACCATAAACAAAAGTAGTAAACTAATTAATTTTCCAATACAAATATTTATAAATGTTTAAAGGGTTTTGTATTTACCCGCGGCAAGCCACTGTCCGTTTTCAAACTGTGCGTCGTTCATATTTTCAAGCAACAATGGATGCGTGTGTTCGCCGCAATGCTCCCCGGGGGACTGAATATTTAACGCGTGCGCGTTGGCTATTGGCATTTATTTTCCCGGTGCATTTTAATAGTGAAAACTAGTTTTATTTGCGACTGGGACGTAGAAGCGAGATGACGGGCATTGGAAATGCGTGTTTTATTTTATTATCTATTTCAGGATATTGTGTAACTGTGTGCATGTGTTTTGTTTAAAATGAATAAATATTCTGGAATCATCCCACAAACAGAAAAAGTATAGAATGTTGCTAAGGAATTAGAGCAAGATGAATAACTATTTTATGTATTTTGGCAAAATAAACGAATAATTTCATAAAAAACATGAACTGTTTAAAATGATTTATTAAAATTCTATACGTATTTACGTGTTTTCCATTACACAATCGCTCTACGTTTGATTCGTGTGAAGAAAATATTGGCTCATCGATGCACTTACAGGGTAAAGTTCAAGTTAAAATCTTAAAGAAAGTTAAATATTATTAAACATAATATTTAATTGAAAAATAATACATACATATATATTAGTCAGAGTCCTCATGTACGTCTGAACTCTCTAAACGATGAAATATCCTCTCCAGTATTACAAAGTGACAAAATCTTATCTAGTGTAGGATAGTCGTTATTTAAATGCAATGAATGTACTTTAATGCAAGGATTAAAGATAGTGCGCATTTACTTCATTGTATTTAACAATCATAGATAACAGAGTTCTTTTTTTAAATGTAATTTTAATGTGTTAGTTTCCTTTTGTTCTCTAATTATTTTATAAACTGTATCTTTCGGATGACGCGAAGTTGCTGTTGTAAACACTATAAGTTGCATTGTCATATTCTAACTATCACTTTATTTAAAGTATATACTTAAAAACAATATAAGTTACTCATCCATCTCCACTATGAATTACAGATCCACTTTCATTTTTACGAACAGGAGAAGTAACGGTATTCATTTTCAAACCTAAATAAAACATACAAAACAAGTTTATTTCCTAAGAAGCGCACCATTGAACTGATTGATCACTGTGAAGGACGCTTTCTAATTTACGGTAATTTTTTTGGTCAAGGGCGAGGCTAGGACAAAGGACAGTGATGATTCACACTATTTTCTAAACAGAGATGGACTCTAGTTGAACACCAACTGTGCACGCAATGGAAGTTCTAGACGACTAATCACATGCGATCACACACGCAACACCGCAGACATTTGAATCTAAACGTCATCTAAAGTAGCGTCACGTAATGTAAACCTAGTGTAATTCTGAATAGACTTTTCCATACGAAATGGATAGGAACTGAAGCATTTTGATCCTCGTCACGTGATAGTATAGATCTACTATCAATCTATCTATCCACTGCTGGATATAGGCCTCTCCCAAGGCTCGTCACCACACACGATCTTCTGCTCATCTTGTGCTAGCACTAGGTACTTTCTTTAAAATCCTTTCATAAGTTGCAATCTGTAACGTTTGAGGACATTTAGCAATTGTGGTGTATTAGAAGTGATTTGGGTCAGGACCATGCAGTGATGATTCTTGATTATTACTTTTATCGGTCGGTTGAACACAGTACAATGTCTTGCGGTAGCCTTTGTTTAGTCTACGGTTTAAGTAAATTTGAAACATGATATGTTTGTCTTCACTGTTACGATGATTGAAGATTCCGTCCTTGTACCTCTTAGTCATCGTAACTATCTCCTACTTAACTGTAGTTATGTTTTCATTATCTTTACCAATTAAACCATAGAGCGTTAGTTATAACACGTAGTGTTTTAGATTAAATCTACCACTACTGGCAAACTTTTTCAAGTTGTCGGTCTACCCTAATGAGTGTCGGGCTTGAAGTAATAGAGCTTGCCCATTGTTACTTCAGCTTACTAATTCTGTGAGCTATGTCGGTGACTCTACTACTTTAATGAATCTCTTAGTTTCAGATCTTATACCGCAGAGAAACTCCAAACATCTTTACCTTAGCGACTTTAAACTTATAGATCAGACCGATCGTCGGAGGCTATGTTCCGACGTTGCAATGGCCGTTACTGGTAAAACGCACTAATTGAAGACTTTGGATTCAAAGCATAGGCAATGAAAAGAGTCAATTATTAACTGTGTCTCTTTATTTAAATAATGCACTTACAGTCATATAAATTAAGTCTATTGATTATGTAAAATTAGAGTAGGCCTCCGCATTTTGTAGGTATTGTAATAATGAGGCAGGGACAGACTGAAAATCAGCGCTGCGTGGGTGAGCAATCATAACACACTGTGCTTGTGACCTCTTGGTCACTGATATGTGTATATATTTTATTATAGATACATAATTGGCCGAAAACATTGGCCATCGGTTAATCCACAAACACCCGAACGCGTCATCCACGTATATGAATTACATTACCTTTAATTGCATACTTCATTACGAGATACTTTATTATTTTATTGCATAGACGCGGATGACGCGTTCGGGGGTTTCCGGATTAGCCGATGGCCAATGTTTTCGTAATTTATATACTTTTATATACCACTGAATTTTTTATGGACCTGTGTGACAAATAAAGTATTTATTTACTTATGTATGACGCGTGACTTACCCTTGAGCACTGGAACACCGGTGATGGCGAGGTGTTGCTTGTCGTGCCGGTGTTGTTCTACAACTGTCCGCACGTCTCGTACCAAAGCTATTGGATCCGTCAATAGTTCCGGTACAGACTTGCGTGCGGCCGGCAGTTGATGTAGGTACATCACTATTGCCTGCAAGTTGTACAACAAACATTTTTGATATTTAGCAAAATATAAATTTTTCATTTTTTTATAGAAAGAACATGACAGAAGATACATGGAACACACAAAACACTACCGTAAAATAAAGAATAGAATAAAGTCGGAAATGTACGTCTTTCAGTAGTGAGTGAGATATGACAGCTCATTCCCATTCCATACCTTGCGGTTTTCGCAACCCCTTTTCTAAATTAATTTCCAGGTTGGCGGCGTATCCGGGGGTGTGACAACGTTTGTCATTATGGATTGATATCTGCATGTATCGCGGATATCGCAGAGCGACTGTATTCACTTACCACCAGGTGGACTAATTACCTCATCTGCTACCTTATTATTTCTATAAACCTTCCATCTATAAAAAAATAGCAATTGTCCAAAGAAAACTATAAACATCTCTAATATTTGTAATGTATGTGTAGTAAAAATAAAAAGACAATTTCATTGTGTAATTTAAGATCCGATACGTATGGATGGTTCCGAGAATTTGATATATAGAAGTTTTCGGTCTCGGAGTTCAAGAAATTTTATAGAACCTTATAGAGTCCACACAGAAATTCGTTTCGAACAGAAAATAAACGATAAATATGTCCGCAGTCTAATTGCGGATGTTCGGAAGCTAATATTTTCGGAAGGTTATATTTTCTACATAATCTAAAAATGAGTTTGTGATAAGTGTAGTTGCTGTAGTAAAAATTGGAATATACCTTCGAATTTTTTTAATTATCTATTATTAAAATAATTTACTCCTTGTAACGTCCCTAAGGGGCACATACCTTGAGTCCATGTAGCTCGTTCTGTGTGAGGTGCACGTGGTCCTTAGAGGGCGCGAGGGGCGCGTGCTGCCCCTCGGCCGCGAGGTGCGAGCGCCCAAGCAGCGCGCTTACGTACCGCTCCAGCACGTACCACAGCATTTCCGTGAAGAATGGGTAACGGAACTTTTGAGGTACCTGAAAATATAACAACAGTGGAACAATACTCTTTCGACCATTGTCTTTTACCGAATTCCTTGCTTCTATTTCAATGAAAAGCGCTGGAACGCTTGAGCGTTAAGTCAGCGCTAAAACAACCTCAACAGTTTGAAATTCGAACCTTTAACTATAAGGGTTTATAATCTTAAGATCGTCAAACTATAACGCAAAAAAAAAATGTACTATAACGCGTTAAAATAAACGTACTATAAAAAAAGCGTTTTACGCTCTAGGAAGCTTAAATATTCATTAGATATTAAATATTTTGATATTGAACAGATTGTTTATAGAAAAACTACAATAGGAGCATTTGATATCATTTGGGTGGAAACGTAAGAATACAAATAAATGAAAGTTTCCTGCTTTTCTTACGTTCCCCGAACCCATGTTTCTAGTCGGCGCCGAATAATTCAAGCCGATTTTATATCATATGAAAATACAATAGGAATCATCTCATTGAATTTTCAAAAATACGATAAGGTAAACAAGAACAACAAACTGTTTAGCAAAGATATTTGTTAATATATTACCTTAGTGACGTCTTCAACTTGTGCGATTTTGAGTTGCTTTTCTATTCCAAACTGATGTAAGAAGTTCCCACCAAAAACGAGGGAATCGCTCGGCGTGTACACCGCGTGGATCCAACCAGTGGGGATGAAGAAAGTGTGACTTGCTTGCAGCTGTAATATCGCATGTTTTCGTATAAAAAATCTAATCAAATATGTGTAAGGACATCTAAAGGTGCACCTAGACTGCGGTTGATCGACGTGGATCGATCGTTCAGATTGAATCAGTGTGGAGGCATAGCAGCGGGCCGACTTCGATTGACATTTTCATTCCATGTTTTCAAAATGTATCCTGACGAAATGGATCGATCTATGGACTCGTCGACCGTCCAGTAGCATCGATTATATCGACTGATCGACATCGAACGAACGCAGGCTAGGTTAAGGCAGATGGGAAAGTTTATAGCATGGAGGGTGGAGGCAGTTAGAAAATAATAGTGAAGGAAGTCAATACTCACAAAAGGTTATATATAGCCCCAAAGGAGGAAGAAGAATCTAATCAACTCCATCCTCTATCACATGCCATTGAAGATGATTGGGAAGTGTAACAGGATAAGGAAAACTCCTCGTCCCGTTATACTTCTTGAAAATACTTTCTATAAATCGACTACCAAATTTCCAAAGGTTTAAAGTTCTTGCAACTCTCGAGTGGCGCGCGCGTAAACTTTGCATGTAAATAATGTTCGCACGCGAAAAGTAACTTCCGCGTCAATAATGTATTTAAAGGTATATTGCAAAGGATATAAGGTCTCTTTTCACATGTACATGAACAGTCACCATTGCGCGCTTGTGATTGTAGAACGACAACGTTTGTCAATCTTATTTATTATATTAAACAATCTTAACCGCTATGTTATGTTTACCAAATTTATTTTATTTAACGTTTTAGTCGGCTTGCGCCAACCGAATACGCCAATTGACATACGTAATGTCGTCGAAATGTCGTTTAAAATAAAATGGGTAAACATATATGGAAATGTGTACAAAACGCGAAAATCTTATGTTCCGTTATTGTTGACTGATGTTGACATGTATGGCGCATGTCCAAGAGCCATCCTCTTACCATCAGGTGGACTGTTTGTTCGACTGCCACCTATTTTGTTTATTTCTATAAAAAAAAAAGTTGAAATATTGATTGTAAACGCTAATAAGTACTAATAAGAATTTATTTAATTGCAATTACCATTTATTTGTCATGTGCGGAACTGATTTGCACAAGAACACATAGCCTTGATTACTTTTTTAATCAGGACTAAGAATTGGACTAAAGTGCGCGCCACGAGCAGGAAAATTTTCGCCCAGTGACATGAGGT
This sequence comes from Sesia apiformis, assembly GCA_914767545.1. Classification (NCBI taxonomy): domain Eukaryota; kingdom Metazoa; phylum Arthropoda; class Insecta; order Lepidoptera; family Sesiidae; genus Sesia; species Sesia apiformis. The sequence goes on from OU611968.1 coordinate 9,463,186, forward strand.
CAGCCAAGACTGGACGGAAAAGAGATTTGTATAAAATCGTCGATCAACGACCACTTTTTTAAACCCCTCATATTACTGAACCTTAACATGAGGGGTCTAGTAAAAAGTGGTTTTGGATAATCTCATATCGATGACCGAAATTCTTCCTGCTTCTGGCGGGCGCTTTAGTGGGAATTAAGTTAAAGGAGATTCATTAAGGAACAAAAGCGCTAATGTCGTTAATACTCCGCTAAAGTACTAAGCGCTAAAACCGATGACGCTCTCTTCCTATACAAAGAATCGAACGAGCGCACGCACGTGCAAAGGCGAACGTTGAACTACACGTTACACGTTGAAAGACGAGCACGTCTTTCTACACACGAGAATGGAGCTAGAAGAGGAAACCTAATAAATTAAATTCATATATATCCATCAATCAACTCTGTTTACTTATTTATTTTTATTTCACAGGGTACACACAAATTTATTTATTCTTTACTGCACAGGACTTAATGCTTTGACTTTACTGCTTTGACTAAAAAGGAGGTCTTAATGCTTTGATGCATTATTTCCCAATTATCATTTGGGTTATGCAGAGATGGTGCAGTAGGTGCAATAACAGGTAAAATAAAGAAAAGGTAAAATAATACTAAATGACGCGACCATATTATTTTTTAATTCTATAATATACATAAATACATATAATTACTGTATCCAATGAAACAAACTGTATATATATATAATAACAGTTCCTAAAACAATGTTAGACGCAACATCGAATATGCCAATTTTATAGAGCGTCAGTTGTAGGCGTCGGTCACGCGACTGATCAATTTGTTAAATTGTTAGATCTGTCACCTAGTCCTGTTTTTGTTAAGTTTAATTTTCGCAAGTGGACAGTGAATTGCCTACTGAAAAAGGGTCACACAGAATTAATGGAACATGTCACTAATGTCACTGCTAAAGGCTGTTAATACTCATTTGAATCGGGAAAAACGGACTTAATACTTTATATTTCTTGTATGAATATATGTACTAGTATGAAAATGAAACACAACACAGTCGGTTTTGTTTTGTTTTTACAAAGGATAAATTATATTTTCTGAAACTAATAAATAAATGTTTATTTTTCAAGTAGCCTGCACCTTTAGACAAACAAAGACAAAAGAAACGCATAAAATGCACCAAAAAACATACAGAAATACAAGAAAAAACATATTTTAATTTAAATGTGGTTCAGTGGCCTTAGTAAGATGGACAACAGTGAGCATTTGTTCAGCTGCTCTAGATCGACTGACTTTGATACAATCACAAGACTTTATCTGGAGGAGCCTTGCATATGAATGACACAGCAGAGCAAACAGCTCATCTGATAAAAATAGCTGAGCAGATAGCTCGTCGGATATATATATTCCCATATTTTTTAATACTCGGACTTCCTCGGGATTGTTGTATTCAACGGTTTACGAGTGATAATTCAGAAAACAGTGTGATATGTATCACACTGTTTTCTGAATTATCACTCGCGATCTAACAATGTGATTCCAGGATAAGCTACCATTCACTTGCAACCCAATCACCTGGTAAATAAAGAAGTACTATAGTGAATGTAATACTCACATGTACTCTGATGCATTTCTCGACAGTGTCTCCAAAGAAGACATCAGACTGTTTGCCGGAAAGTACCCACTTTTCGTACAGCTGCAGATTTTTTTCTGTTGGCGGAATCAGCCAGAATACTTTTGCGCCTGAAATAACAATTTGTATCCCTTGAGAACTACATTATTGTAAATATTTAACGGTCAAAATTGATCATATGTAGAGCACGAACATGATATAGTTCCACAACCGTTTTAGAATATAATTTTCTCCAAACTATAATTTTGTCAAATAAATTATTGTGTATTGTTTCATTTTGTGGTCCTTCTATTTTGTACTTCTTATATTAAAAAAAAAACAAAAAGGAAATGATTTAAAAAACATAAGTAACTGATTTAAATCATTAAAAACAAAAGCGTATAGAGTATGTGCACATGATAGAGTTCCACATTTGTCTCAGGATAGCATTTCCTTTGAACTTACTTCGTATTTGATAAGAGTTCAAGTGTCAGAACGCTTTTTTTACATTTCCGTCCAATGACATCCCACTCGATGGGATAGGTATTTATTTATTTATTAATTTATTTTCATTTCTCGTAGTATAATAGGAGACAAAAAATTTATAAAGAATTCAAAGAATGTTAAAAAAGTGTCAAAAATAGTCAATCTTCAAGAATAGAACAATAATGCATTTACCTCTTAAAATGTGGTACCACACAGATGTACCTCCAAAGTCGATGTGGAAATCTGTGTAGCAGCCTTTGACCGACATAAGACAGTACTTCTGCACCTTCGGATACATCATGTCATCCAGTGCATTTGTAGACTCAGTCTATAAATAAAATAAATTATATATTAATTGCAGAAAAAATATTTTTAATGAATTAGTCTATTTCGCACTTTACCCTACTTCCCGAATATGCGTACGTCTTTCCGTATAGTCCAATTTTTATAGAGATATGACATTTAGAACTGTCAAACAGAGTGAAATTTGTACGGAGATGACACTTTATTGACAGTTCTACATGTCATATCCCTGACTCGAATAAAAAATCCGACTAGTGAGTTAGATATGCCAGAGCCTATTCCCATCTCATCCTATTCCTCCCCATTTTCCCAACCCATTCTCCAAATCCATTACTAAACCTCCAAAGGTAGGCAGCGCATCTGATGTTGGTATGTATCGCGGATGTCCATGGCCGAAGATATCCACTTACCACCAAGTGAACTGTCTGCTCATCTATCACTTTTTATAAAAAAAAGTATGCAGCAGATGGTTAATGGTCCACCTGTTGCTGTGGGACATACTGCCTCTTATAATTTAGAGAAAGATCAAACATTGTCAGAGCTTTCAATACATTTAAAATTGTAACATTTTTATAGCACTTTCACGTTGATGTTTGAGATTCAGATTAAAATCCTGGATTTAAATACAAGCTATACACTTTATTAGAAAATAAACCAAACTAATTATGCACGTTATATTTATTCTGGATATATCAACAGTTTTTCATTGCATTCTATATCGAATTTCATCGCTACTTCGTAAAAATCGGTGTATCTGTTGGAAAAAATCTTAAATATGAAAATGGTCTTTATATTTCTATGAAGACAGGGCAAAGACCTATTTTATATAAGTTTATATTATACGATAAACGCGAAAAATAAGCAACATTTTGGTTTCGCATGACCTTGCTACCAAATTGCACGTCCAACGATGGTGTTTGCCTTAAGCAAACTCCGAGGGCTGCGATTATATCTACCAAAACATAACGAGTTCTTTGGCAGCGCGGTATCAATGTACATAGCAGAGACTAATCAAATAGTAGAAGCAATATATATATATATATATATTATAGTGAAGTAGGCGGATGAGCAAGCGGTCCCACGTGATGGTAAGTGTTACCGCCGCCCATGGACACCTGCAACACCAGGAGGTATGCGGGTGCGCCGCCGACCTTGCAAAATCCTATTTACAGCTTTCTTGAAGAATCCCGTATCGTAGCTTAATGGAAAGACCTCTTGAGGCAGTTCGTTCCACAGCCTAGAAACCCGAGATGGGAATTATATTGAACAGTTCTTCAGAGCATTCCCCATTGTACAGGCTGAGGGGTTCTAAACCGCCCGTGAGAGTGGGGGATCGCCGACAATTCGATCAGCACGTCGTTGGATGGAGTCAAATGGGTTCAATTGATATTTCGGTGCGCCGGCCCAGAGATGTGAGCAGCACTCCATATGGGGCCTAACCTGATCTTTGTAGAGTATTAGGAGTTGCCCAGGGGTGAAGTACCACTTCGTTCTGTTCAGCACACCGCACATATTGGAGTACATTTTGGCTTTATTTTTCAAATGTCCCCTAAATTTGACTTTGCTGGAAATGTCGACACTACAGGATATAGATCTCTCCCATTTTCCATTCAAGAACTCGTTTATCCCATCGGTTGTCGGTTCTGCGGCACATATGGCCTGACCATTGCCATTTCAGCTTGCTAATTCTGTGAGTTTTATGTGCGTGACTTTCCTTCTTCTCTTCATTTCGGACTTTCGGCGAATCTCTTCGTGTCGGATCTTATCCCGCATAAACCTCCGAACATAACTCTCTCGATAGCTCCCTGAGCAATAAACTTATGGATCGGGCGAACCATTAACCATGTTTTACGTGATAACTGACAGGAGGCACTGGAATTCATATTAACCGTTATATATTAGTGGTTTTCACTGATAGGTGACGTTGATTCTGATGACGCGTGTGAACTCCAGCAAAATTATGTTTTATAAGAGTTTCTTTTTGTTGCTATTATAATACAAGCTTAATTTATCAATGTTGCCTGTTGTTCCTTCAAAGTATCTCGACCATAAGAACATAGTTCTCGAAACGAGTGTATGAGAATTCCAACGAGATCGCGTTCCTTATTGCTGTAGTCTAAGAAATTATATTTTTTTTTGTTGTGTTACCTGTTGATCCTTCAAGTGCCTCGGCCATACGACGTCGACCCAGTCTATCTGTCGGACTACACGCGGAGCTTGCACGTAGTTCTCGAGACGAGTGTGTGAGAACTCCAACGAAATCACGTTTAGAAGGCGCTCTTTGTTGGGGTCGTCGTAGTAACGCTGCCAATCCTATATAACGAAGGTTGTTTCGTTGGTTATTTTAGTAAATGTTACCATTAAATATATTAAGCAATTTGTTAACTATCCTATATTTTTATTTATATAGTAGTTCTAATTTGAGAGTATGTTTAGCGGTTAATACTACATATATATCGGACATTGTAAAATTTAGATAAATAATTATTCGACAAAAAATCATTAGTAGACCCTATAAGTAGAAGATAATTTAGAAAACGTGTATTATAATATTTATAATTTTGATTCAAATAGGTTTAAATTGATTAATGTTTAATATTACCCATTGGATTCATGATCCAATAAATGTATTCGGGTTAGTTAGTGTCTGAAATATTATTAAATACGAATCCTAAAACTGAACATCAAAGTGCATCGCTACAAAATTCTAATTTCATCGTTTGCAGAGCCAAAGGCGGCATCCCTAAATCTATGTGTACACACCTTCATAGTCATCTCAATATTCTTCTGTGTGTTGACATCCATGACGTCGAGGAGTCGCCGCGAGCCGACGCACATGCGCACGTCGTTCACCGTAAAGTTGTTTGTCGGCACTCTGCAACAAACCACGGTCGAGGCCACCGGTGTACATTGAACTTACAAAAACAACCGCCCAACTCTCGCCTTCCTTCCCTATCAATAATTCATGGAAATTAATTATAGCTCTTTTATTAGCTGCGGAAATTAAGTTCTTCGTAAATATAGAAATGACATGACCTCGGCAAAAGGTGAACATTAAAGCGTTCATAATGAAAGCTCAGGTCTATTATGTAATTGAGACCGTTGTAAACTATACAATGGTTTAAACTATAGAGGCTTAAAGGGTGAATATTTCTAGAACTTATCCTTATTTAAATAAAAGCTATTTTTGACAAAGAATAATTTTGAGGGTGGTAATGTGGTTACTTATAACCACATTACTCCTCTTTCACAGAAGACTACCTTGAAATATACTGCATTTCCCACTTTACCCTATTTTTCCAATCTGCGTACGTGCTTCGGTAGTGAGTGAGATATGCCAGAGCCCATTCCCAACCCATCCTATCCTTCTCCATTTTCCCAACCTTTTCCCCAAATACATTCCCATAACTCCAAAGGTAGACAGCACATCAGGGGGCGTGCCAATGTTTGTCATTCCATCTATTGCGGATGTCCGTGGGCTACAACATCGGGTGAACTATACCGTCGTATGTCGCCTTCCTCCACATAAAAATGAATATAATTCTGGAGCATTGCTTGTGATTCATTATTGTTTTATGTGACTGACAAACATTATTTATCCGATTAGGATTAAATCTGAACTCATTACTTTTTGATACTATGTTGCACTCATGATACAAAGTATGTTGATACTTGTAAGTGTTGTGTAACTGACGATTTTGATTATCCATGCTAACTAGACGACGCCAGAGTAGATCATTTATAAATAAGTTCCTATTGTTCCTGCATATATGAAAGAATTTCAACGAAATTATAAAACATCATAGGACGTATTCGCTGGAGGACAATCAATGTCACTTAAAATGTTCATGACTTGTATTCACCAAAGAACAAAATTTCCCGTGACTTATTCATGATTATATATGTATAGGCCACGTTATCCGTGTAAGGGGACCTTATTGACTTTGGTTCAGATATTCTAACTTTTATTTTCATTGTTTCAAAAGTATTTTTAATATAAATAGAAACATGCTCTAACTCATACCAATTTTAAGATAAATCAATAAAAAACTATGTATCATGTAAATTCATGTATCATAATAAATCACTATACCTGAGAAACTAGAAACGACAACTTTTCATAAGACGGTTCGAGTACAAATTACACGATTTTGGACAATGTTCTTATTGGCCGCGTGGCGTCGGACGCCTTTAGAATAACACCGTCCCATCACGCGGCTGTCGCAAAAAGCAATTAAGGAATAACAGAGCCGCTACCACAAGCCCTGAGGAACTACAGCACTTTTAAAATAGTGTAATCGCCAACGTTGCTTGGTCAACGTGGCGTGTTAATGCCATACATACTCGTACATCCCTCGTGCACAAATCGCCGAAGCGCAAACTTGAGTACAACTGCCATACTAGATATAGGTCACTCATTCATTACCCTAAATCCTAATACGAATATAACGTGTTATCTTATTACTGTCGCAGATTAGATAATAGTTAATTTTACTGCTATTTGTTACTAAAAACCGTAGTAAAAACATAAATGTCATATAGCGTATTATGAATAAATTGAATGAATTCATATACGCATTAAATATGCGACATTTCGCCGACGCATCAGGTAGTGGGCGTGTTGTGAGCTGTGTAGAACTACAACATAACTTGGTACGAAATCAAATTTATAACTTATTTTAATAGAAATACAGGTTATGTAACAGTATTGTGTAGATTATTTGTATGTTCTGTCATATGTATTAAATTAGTATAAATAGTATTATCACAATACAATCAAAATGAAAGTAGTTAGAAATCTATAGGTGCTTTTTTATATTCCTTTGTTAGTTTGGTGGAGCGAATTTGAATGGCAGTCCTTTGCAGGTATAGTTCAGAGCTCTAAATGTTCTTAGAGCATTCCCTAGAATCTGAATCAGGTTATATGGTGATGGACAATTTATCAACCGGGATATCTGGTTAACCGTGATAAAAACCAAGGGTGCAAAACAAAGTTCACGAGCATGGAATTATGGGCATTACAATAACATAATTATTATTTCAAATTCTCTACGAGTACAAGTACACATATATATCAGATTAATTAGACGTATTGAAACTAATTTCATACAAACTAATTTCATGTAGCTAATTTTCATACAATCCGGAACTTATTTGGCAAAAGAACCAATTTCGCGACTTCTTCTACAGCCAAGACATTTGGCCATTTTAATGTTTATTAGATACATTTCTCGTCAGTTACAATTCAAGTATATATACTAAATGTTCGTGTAACATGCCTAGGCTCTTCTAATTGAAAAAACCTTTTTCATTTTTAGAGTTCTGATCCCAAAAGGAGGAAACAGAATCTTTATGAAGTCCCTCGCTTGGATTTGTATGTAAATATGTCAGGATAAAATTTTCTCATCCGTAACTAATTGAAACAGCGCAAACATATTTGCTTTTATTGATAGGAGGCATGTTGTCCCTTAACCAGCCCTGCTACAATGCTCTACAACATTGTCACACTAAAAACTCTTTATCATTATCAACACATTATCATTAGCACAAATACAAACTTATTCAGTAAGCGGTTAGGTAGCGCCAACCGCCAACCGCAAATATAACGTTGCTCTAATAAACCTATTTTGTTAGAGTTAGAGTTAGTTGTATTTTGTTAGAGCAACGAAAATGAATCTTAAAACTACAGTAATAATTCGTCCACGAACTCGTAAAAATAATCGTGTGGACATTCGGTTGGCCATTGTTCGGTGAATACAAGATATCGATTTGAGAATATCTATTAGACATGTTATACAAGCACCCTAGCGCAGGCACATTGGAGTCTAATAGTGTTCTATGTTCGGTAGCTCTCGAATTCTTTAATTCATATGTGTTTTGAAAACGGAACATTCTTATTACGTAGTACTTAAGTTTCAAATTTAACTTTCAATTAACCCCTCATTTACTAAGAGAAATTGCCAACCAGGTTTCTTTGATAAGAACGCATTCTTTGATATGTGTCATTTAGTCTATTCAACTAGATGATACAAGACAACAACGTTGCGCTTCGTTTGTAGACACTGTGTACATTTAAGCGTTACGTAGTCGACTTTATTGTCGAGTAAATATATATATATATATATTTACTGATTACTTCATTAATTGCCTACTTGAACCATTACTTGACCCAACCCTAAACAAATAGAAATTGTCGCGCAAGCTTCCATAAACTGTGTGCCGAACTTAAGTTTTCTGCTCGTTTACAATATATGTCTTAATTAAATACCCGGATTAACTATTTCATTTGGACCGTTAGGTGCTCGACGGCTAGACTGTCTAGTTACAAATGAAAGTTTTAGTTTACACGGACCTTAAAAGCAGTTAGGTACTTCATACCTACTATAATACTCCGATAACAATATCTCACTATGCTAAGCTCTCCCGCGTAGTGCTAAACTACGCAGGAACAGTCGTCGTCCCGCTTATGCAGATCGCAAACAGTAGACATAACCAAATGAATAATATTATCTGCGGTCCGTCCAGACAGTGCTTGAGAATCATCTCAGGTACTGTCTACGGTACATCAAGTTATACAAAACAATTCAAGTGTATGTATTGAACACTAGATTAGACGAACAGAGACTATTTTTTTTTTACCCAACTGCGGCACGCGAGGAGGGCTATGTTTTTCACAGTTATGTATGATGTCCGTTTTTATATTTCCTTGGAGAGCTTAAACGGACTGACCGATTTTAATGGAGGTGGTGTCGTTAGATGAGTCTTAATGTCGCGACCGATTTTAATTTATAATCAATAATGATTGGCGCCAAAATGAGAAAACGCATGGAGTGGGATGGTAACGAAAAACGTATTGCTGTAATTGCATTACACAAAGTAGGCATGGAGCCAAATGCAATTTTTAAAACTCTCCATCCGCTTGGTATTAACCGAATGCTTGTGTACCGGGCTATTGGTAGGTACATTGAAACGTCCCCTGTTTGTGACTGAAAAAGGTCTGACCATTCACGCACTATTCGTACTAAACAGACGATTAAAGCTGCGAAGGAGAGAATCCGAAGAAATTCCCTTCGGAAGCAAAATATTTTATCCAGAGAGATGGGATATAGCACCCGGAACCATGTCACGTATTTCAAAAGATGATGTAGGACTTGCTGCTTACAAAAGACGTACTGGTAATTTCTTAATTGATAATTTAAAGAATAATAGGATTGACAAATCAAAACAACTTCTTTGGCGGTACCGCCAAATCTTATTTACAGATGAGAAAATGTTCACCATTGAGGAACATTTTAACAAGCAGAATGATCGAGTTTATGCTCACAACTCTAGAGTAGCTGCTCAATTGGTCAATAGGGTGCAACGTGGTCATTATCCGGTTTCAATGATGGTTTGTTGGGTGTTAGCTATCAAGGAGTAACTGAACCATATTTTTGTGAAAAGGGTATTCTTGAGAAGGTCGTAATGCCTTTTAACAACACCCTGTTCCATAAGGCTCGCTCAACACAGGCGTGGCTAGAAAGGAATATTTCCGACTTCATTAGAGCCGAAGATTGGCCGTCAGCTAGTCCCGATCTTAATCCGCTCGATTATGATTTATGGTCTGTTTTAGAGAGCACGCCATGGCTCTAAACGCCATGATGATATGGAATCCCTAAAACATTCCATGAGAGTAGCAGTTGCCAATTTTCCCAGGGAAGAATGCGTGTTTTAATCGAAAACTGGCCACAACGTTTGATAGATTGTATGAAAGCAAATGGTGACCATTTCGAATAAACGTTATATTTTTAAAATGCTTACTTATTTAGTTCTAAAATAACAAATTCTTCTAATAAAATGTTAATGTAATAAATAAATATCGAAATATCAATGTTTTCTTTGTATGAATATTTATGGCTAGACTAGGTATAATACTAGTATTTAGACCGACTTCTCTCGCGAAATTGATCATAACTTATATCAATTTTGTGGCATTGAGACTTTTCGAAGAGACTTTCGACTTAAAACTTCGACTAGAAAAGAGACTTTTCGATTCAGACTCATCCGTCGGGGAATACGTCCGCGTCAGGGGGCGCTGAGAGTGTGAACCCTACCCAGCCAAGAAGATTGTCGATAGCAACTGGTGGTTCAGGAGAGTACAGAATCGGTTGTGGCGGAGAGCATTGCGTGAGGCCTACATCTAGCATAGGAGAAACAGGCCGATGATATGGTATGTTACCCATTTACGTTTCGAGATTATGTTCAAATTAGTAAAAAATGTCGTAGATATTGTAAAGAAGTTATACATCAATTAGCAAAAATATGATAACTAAACAGCTAAAAATAAGATAATTATTAAAAAAAAAATATTAAAAAAAACTGTGTAGACACAGGCGGGTTTCTAATAAAAAAAAATATTAAAAAATCCTATATGAACATACAAGATGTATATTGAAATAAACTAACATTAATGAAACAAGTTTGCATATTTGCTGCATACACTAAATAGTTTGTTAGTGTTGTTTATTAATTACTCTATTTTGACAATTCAGTATCAGATTCAAAGCAGTGGCGACAAATTTTGTGACTAATCTGTAGCAATTATATTGAAAAACGACTTTAGTCGTGCTTGTCACGGGGTCGCAGGATGTTCTCTTTTTAGCAAGTAATTATCAAATTGTATCCATTTTACTGTATACGAAGAAGCGTCCGTCTCTTTACAGCTGATTGTCACCACCATTAATGAGCCCGTTGACTTCCTTCTTCCCAATCTACTAAATATCTGATGTCGCAAAGGTTGACTGGTAGAGAATGCCGATAATGTACGATAAATTAAGTGCATTAAGTCCGATGATGTATATTTTGTCTGTGCAATTAAGTTTAAATAAATAAATAAAATATAATAAATTAAAGCATTCCTAGTAGATAAAGAAACATTGTATACACTTCCGTTTGTAACGATTGCTTTTTTACATGTTATTAGAGAACCGGTTAAAACAGAAACCATTTGACGAAACTGGTGCTGTAATTCTTGTTGCGTGGCGCGCGGGACGACAAACTGACAAACTGCAATTATGTCGCGTTTCCGTGTATGACAATAATTTGTAATAAACTAACCATTTTATAAACTGTGGAAGGGGTGGTGCTATAATTTAGTGACGTGTCTCGACTCCCTCGACGCCGACAAAGCTTTATCGCGCTCATCGTATTGTCTCTACTGTATATTGGTTCAAACTACATACTCGTACTTGTCCTCCTAAGAAAAGGCGTAGTAACATTTTTAACGAAAGCATATGTAACATTTGATTCGGAAATTAAAAGTGAACAAAGAGAATAAACAATGGTTATTATTTTTGTTTTATCCAAAACGCCAAGTTTCTAGCTTGATTTTAAATTAATGAAAATTTTAAGCATTTTTTTTGCATTTCTCTCGAATGTCTTCAAAATGCACTTGTGCCTTTCTTTCTAAGGAAGGTTGTATACTCTTATTAAAATCGCTTTCAGATCTTTTACATTACGAATTTAGACACGTATAAATTTATAAAAATGCGTAGTTATAAGATTCTAGATTTCAATTGTTTGCAAGGCAAGTATTCAAGTGAAGAAGGTAGGTAGGTATAGGTTTGATTTAAATAGTTGTTATTGCTTTGCAGCAACCATAGATGATATTATTCATTTACAATTGTATGCTCGCGAAACTGCTTATTTATATGACGAAGACTGAAAATGATTCTAATGAGAAAGAATCAGTACGCTAGAGTGGCGTACTGATGGTACGCCATAATATAAAGTAGAGTAGTCACAATTCACATCTATCGCAAGATAACAATCGCTACGTTTTCCGAAATGGGGACGTAGCGTGGGATGCCTACCGACATGATGGACTGATAACTTAAAGAAAATTGTCGGTAATGGGTGAGTGAGAACAGCAAAAGACGAGAATGGTGGTGAGCTTCCGGAGATACCAGTATCTAGCAGGATGGGCATAAGAATCTGATTGTTGCAAGTAAATTGATTGATAGATAGACTTAATAGTACACGAAAACATACAGAAGAGAAACAAAAAAATACAAGTAATTGGAAGTACAAACGACGGCTTTATCGCTAAAGTGATTTCTTCCAGGCAATGTTTGGGTGGTAAGGAGAAGTCTGTAGACGAAAAGACTGAATTTAACAGATATAGTCTGTAGAATAAATTGTCTGTAGAACATACAAAGAATCTGCGTGGTGAACTTTCATTTTCCAAATGCACCATTGATAACATAACATAAAACATTTTTATCACATATTTCGCTTCCTAAACGACATTATGTATTTGATTTACAAATTGGAATAGTAACTGGTAGTCAACAATGTATATCGAATGTAATAAAAACTTTTCTAGTTCTGTAGTGTAATCAGAGTCGCAAACGAATCTGCCCGTGATGTCTATAGAGGTAAACAAGCCAATTTTCTAATGCGAGTTATTTTATTCTTTATTTATCTAAGGAAACTTGTAAGTATAGTATAACATTTATAGAACTAAGAAACAGTAAAAGCTACTGGTAATCTACAACAAATAGTTGTAGAGTGATCTGGTGCCTCATCTAATAATATCTTACTGTGATCTTACCCTCTTACGGGTTTCAATTTACATCCACAGAGCAAACGTAGGTCGAGTGGTCAAGTATATTTACATTGTCATATGATTTGCTTTGTATAATATTGTAAAATTGTAACTTTGTAATTAAATCTTTTGTAATGTCTATAAAACTGTTTTGAAAATTTCAGAATCATTTATTATTATTGCGTGACTAAACTAAATACAACACTGAAGTGCAGAATTGCATAATCTTGTTGGAACGTTTTTGGTTACAAAGATTGCGCGACATTTGAATATCTTCTAAAATATTCAATATCAATCTATAAACCAATGCAGGACACAGACCTTCCTCAATAATTATGAGGCGTTTTTGAGTCATCGATACTCATGATGCGCGGGCAAAATGCGGAATGGTGGATACCCCATACCAAAACTTAAAAAAAATATTACATAAATTATCTATTAATCGTTATATTGTTTTCATGGTCATATTAGTAATAAATGATGTATTGCAGTGGGTCGTGTACAATGTCATCTTATAGGGTATATAGATTCTAATAAAGATATTCAATTACATCCTTAACAAACCAAAATATGGGTTTAAGATGTATTTATCAGAATATGAATTGTCAATGTTAATATTAGAAAAAAAGCACCATAATAATATGTTCGTAGAGTAACCATGAATAATTTTATTGGGAGATATTATCAATTCGGTCTGGTCCGCGTGGATATTATGGCCCAAAGTCCCCATCTGATTGCAAGTGAAGGCCTAAGGCCAACAGTAGGATATTATTGGTTGATTAATATCAGATGCGTAATCTTGTGTATCTTGCATAGTCATGTGATGCCCATTCTACCAATAAGCATCTATGCCTGTTTTCAGCAATGACACGAAATAATAATGAACACGGCTCTGTAATGGCCTTGACACTGCAGGGTCATGTATGAACCGATCTTTAATTACAACTAGTGTAGATAATAATAAGTGAAACAACCGTTCACCTTCAATATCTACAAAAATGCATCATCCATTTATGTGCTTAGAGCTGTTAAATTTTCACCATGTCTCTCAATGTTGCGTCATATCCTGTAACTACATCAAATATTGCGCTATGTATAAATGTAACACACACTAATTGCAAGATGCTGCCTCTATGCAAATACAAGCCATGTGTCTTTACTCTCTTATTGTAACGATTGCATATAATTAAATTTGGCCCAGTTGTGACGGCCGGCTTTAGAATACCACCACCCCATCTCTCGTGGATGTCGTAAAATGCGACTAGGGGATAAAAAAGCGACTACCACAAGCCCTGAGGAACTACGCGGTCGCTAATAAAGTCAACCACTTTGGCAAACGTGGCGTTTTAAGGCCGTACGTCCCTCATGCACGGGACTCTGTGCATGAGGAGGCCCATGTCCAGGAGTAGACGAAGAAAAGGCTGGTTACGGTATGTACTCGAATGTGTCATTTAGATTGCACTATATCGCGAATTATACACCGGCGATATGATGTCATTGACTCGTAGAACACGCAATGTATTGTAAACATGAAAGTGTAAACAATGTACAATGTGAAATATTTCATTTAAAATCTTGTAATAAAATGTACATGAGATTCTCTGTACCACAACCTTTTTTATCTGAAGAACTGGAACACACTTTTGTTATCTTTCTGATTTCCTTATTTATTTATGTTTTAAGCTACAGGAATAAATACTTTCAAAAAACTTCCAATGTGATAAACAAAAAGGTATTAAGTGACTTTTAACATCTCAAACATGAATAATTCTATCAGTAAGTTGAAGATTTTAATTCCAAAGTAAACTTTATTCCCTACAGAAAAGACTCGAAATTGTACAAATCATAACAGGTGGTAAAATCAGCTGTTGCAAAAATATTATACATACCTTAAGCCTAGTCCAGTTTTTTCTTTGAATAGCAATGGGGTAGTGAATCCATGCTTCTGAAGGTAGGAAACGGTGAGGTCTGCACCATACAACTCCAGGACAGAGCCAGGATGCTCGAATCTGGAGCTCTCCAGCTTGTCGGCAAGGGAGAAGCCTCTTCCACCTTCAACTTCATCATCACCGAGGGCCCACTCATCGGAGTAGAGCTTGCGCTGCTTGCGTTCACGCTATTAGAAATACTTTTATGTTAGCTGTCTATACAGTATAAAATTTGATCTAAAAAATAAATCAGTTTACTTTAACACAAAGCTATCTAATTCAATCCCCCTTCCTACCATAATCTAATAGGCGATTACTTGATTAGGCATAATCAATTAGGTGATTAGGGCATAAACCTCCCATCAAATGATGTTACAATTCAAGATACATTCAGTTTACAAAAGCACCCATTTAAATAGATGTTAATGGTCATATAAAGCTCACCAGCCCCTTTTTCATCTACTGCTGGCTACGGGGCAGCAGTGAATGAAATGCACATTGTCTTGTGAATGAAATGCACATTGTCTTGTATATGAGGGATGTATGGTCTTAACATGCCATGCTGGCCAAGGGGGTTGTCGAGTCCACTCTTTTGGAGGTGGCGTAATCCTTAAGGATTGTGGTAGCAGCTTTGTATTCCTGTTGCCTTTTACAACATCCATGGGAAGAAATGAGGTGGTGATGTTCTGAAGCCGGTCTACACCACACGGGCAAAGTAGGATTAAGGTAGGAGATCGGAATTTGGTAACTTTGCATTATCAATTTCATCCAGACAAAATGAATATTGTGCACTTTAGTGGAACCCACAATGAAACAATTTCACATAGTTTTACAGCCATACTATTACAATGTATTTACAATATCTATAGAGCTGTAGTGGTTGTAACACAAATACTACTAAACTATTGGATTTACAGATTTTCATTCTATGAAGGAGTTTCAGAATATTATTGGGCTTATGACAGTGTTGTATTGAAATACAGAAGTGTTATGAATTATTCCAGGAGCAAGGCATCTGTTATTTGCATAAAAACATTGGATCATATAATTGAATAATACCAAAACCCTTGCCTTTAATTATAATAATACATTTATATGCTATCAATCTTATCATAGACAATAACTAATTACTTTTTAGCTAGGTTTTTTATCATGTGAAAATGAGATAGTACATATTTTGCAAATTATTGTTTCCTTGTGGAAAATTGGCTTGGTTCCTAAAATTTATTTATACTAGATTTAGTATTTAAAAATATCTTTATGTTTATACCTATAACTTTCAATATGGACTTCAATAATTTTATTTTACTACAAGTTATTCTAAAATATAATCTTATCTTTACTGAAATATGATTAAATGGCAAACTGTTAACCGTGTATTGTATTATTTATGATGTTAGAAGCAAAAGTACTGTTTGATAGCTACAATCACCTAAAAACTGAAGCCAATCTGAACACACTTTCTCTTTTTAACACTTTGTGAAACTCTTCTTGAAATAGATTATAAAGTAAAACTTATTTCAATTTACATAGTAGCTACTAACTAGTTGTTTATTTATTCTTTATTCTTTTTTACTTTTTAATGTAGATATCTACTTATGTATTACATCAGTTGTATTGAAATCATGGCATTAGGAACCAGCAGGTTTTTGTTGTAAACAGATCAAGGCCAATGTAACATGATCGAAATATAAACACACTTGAGTGTAACTTACACTCAAGTGTATAAAATAAGTTATAACAATAAAACTTTGATGACATTGCCCGTTTTGTTTACCTTCACGGTACCGAAACAAAGAGGACTAATTCGATAGGGAAGATGTCAAATTTTACTCAATCTGTATGTTTTAGGTCGACGGACTAATTATTGGACGGAAGGTTAGCCAAGTAATAAAGCAGATATTGCGAGCGAACTCGGGCTCGACGTGTGGTCGGCGGCCGGAGCGCGCACGCCCCTGGCCGCCTGCCCTCCGCGAGCCCGCGGGAAACGCCTTCGTCCCTACCAGATACTCAGACACCGCCGTCGTTAACGCGCGCTCCGCTCCAAAACAAAACAATGCTCATCACGATCATCGTCGCTACACATACATATCGCAATGGCCTACGGAACTATTATAGATTTTGACGCCTTCTCGCATGCGCGAATGCATACGGCCGCCGCGTTTTAAACTCGGTCGCGACGTGATCACAAAAAAACAGAGTCCGATGACCCTCACTGACAATCATCACCACTAATATAGCGACCTCGAACACGATTTCTATCACACTCCTGTAACTTTCATAAATCGATACACGATGCAGCGATGCACCATTTCATGTTTACGTGATCCCAGATAAAGCCACCATGGCGTCACCCGGGACTAAATACGTAAAAATTTAACAATAAACACTCACCAGCTGTCTGGGAACTTGTTTTTTGTTATTCGGCAGTGTTTCCGACATGTTTCTGTTAGTCAGAAACACTGCACCACGAAATTAACACAATTTTACGTAAATATTTTACACGGAGCACGAGAAAAAGTAACGCAATCCACCATTTGCAACAGTCGACACTAATGCCAACAATGCGGCGAGCAATCACTCCGACAACTTATTTGAGGTTGGTACTTCGTGACTCGCCCTATTGGTTTATTTGGAAAACGCAATAGCGGCATCATTTAAAAACTGTAAAATGAATTATAATCTAAAATTACAATAAAATATGTATAAAAATTTCACTCTAATATTTTTACTTTATTATATATAATAAATTATACATAATTGTACCTTGGCACTTGTTCTGAACCAGTAGTTACATTAATAAATTGCATGTTCGAATGTTTTGAGTCTTAGAGATTATGTCCTATTTTATTCTAAAACACATCAAATGCATTTTTAATTGTTCGATATGTAAATATGTTGGAAGTCATGTTTGGAAAGAAATCGTTATTTAAAAAAATATAAAACTTTTTAGGTTGTTAAACTGTGGTAATAAACAGCAAATGCAAAATTAGCATGCTCGCAATGGATGCGTTCAGATTTGGTACTGAGCATACTTCCACCCTCACTTAATATCGCTAATTAGCATGCTATTTTCATATAGGTACAGATGCTAATATTTTACTACTATATAGTTAGGATTATACAATAAATAATTTGTGCGAAGTAGACCACACTGAAAGTTTTGCACTCCTTGGCACTCATAAAAGTTTGAATTACGAATGTTATTTTTTTTTAAAATATAGAATTTCATTTATGAAATTCAATAGTTTTTGCATCTTTTATCATGGGTGTCGTAAAAAGCGACTAGGGGATAACAGCGGCTACCACAAACCCTGAGGAACTACACCACCTCTAAAAGAGTGGACTCGCCAATCCACTGGGCCAGGCGTGGCGTTTTAACGCCTTACATCCCTCAATAGATGAGACGAGTCCATTCGATCTGGAAACAGAAATACAATACAAACTAAAGAAAAAAAATCTGTCTTAGCTGATAAGAGTGTAGAATAAGATTTAATAAAATATTGTTTCGAAGTAGTAAAAGATATACATATATACTTTTGCAAGGACGGCGGCGCGCCCGCATACCCCCTGCTGTTGCAGGTGTCCATGGGCGACGGTAACACTTACCATCACGTGGGACCGCTTGCTCGTCCGCCCATTCGTCTATAAAAAAAAATATATACTATTTATATATAGTATTAGAAATAACGATTGTTATATAAACAAAAACTTATGACTATGAATATATAAAATTTATATTAAATACATATAAAACATATATTTATATATACTAAAGATAAATATATATATATACTTAGATATATACATAAACAATGACTAAAAATGTAAATAGTGAAAAAGAAAAAAAAACTTGAACATAAATACACAAGATATGATTAATCTTAAGGATATAAGTATAAAGACTTAAGGATAATTATTTAGTATATGAAAATACATATATGTACCGGTGGTGTATGTACATGAGGTACATAGTATCATGCAATCTAACAACAGACACTGAAAGGGCTGGTTGCATTACATTGTTGCAATAGTTATTGGCGGGAATTCGTTTGTCAATTATTTTTTATAATTAATCGAAGTTCACCTTTCGCACTGAAAATGGATTTAACGCAAAAAGTTTTTAGAGCGATGATTTTTTACGTTTTTAAAAGTTCTCTTTCTCCGCAAGATTGCAGTCTTAGTCTTCAAAATGTTCTTGAGGTTGAAGCACCGCATTTGAGCATTGTGAGGCAATGGTGCGCTTAATTTAATCGTGGTCGTGTTTCTCTCCATGACGAGATTCGTGAAGGTGGTCCGTCAACTGCGGTCACTGAGGAAAATGTGGCTATTGTCAGGCAATTAATTGAACAAAACCGGCGGATCGCCTATAACGCAATTCGTGGACATTTAGGGATCTGTATGAGGCAAATTCAAAAGATTTAAAAGTGAGGAAGCTTTGTTGCAGCTGGATTTCTCACGAACTCACATCGGGTGCCCCTAGAAGAACAAAGAACAGTCAATGCTTCCTCTCACTCCGCGAACAAGACAAAGACATCTTTGTGTTTTGAGAAGGTGAAGCTCGTGACCCATCCTGCTCAGCCCAGACCTCGCACCCTATGACTTCTTTCTTATCCCCAAAATCGAAGATGTGATGAGAGGTTTCACATTTACTGAGCCAAGAGGCAGTGCTGGCTTTCAGCCAAACATGCCCTCCTATGAGCATGCCCTCTTGCTTTGAAAAATGGTTAGAGCGAATGAAGAAATGATTAAAATATAACGGAGAACATTTTGAAAAGCAATAAATATATTAGTTTCGTTATCTATAGTTTTATTTATTTAAATTATGAGTTAAGCAATACTGTCAGTATGGCCCACGTACTAGTAAGTAGCATTTGCTGGAAAATAACGTGTTTTTATGCTACCAAATAGCATGTGTAGGTACTAATGGCTTTTTTAAGAAATGGTTATGCAAATACACAAAGTAGGTATATTAAAAGAGCATGACTATAGTTTTCAGTGAATCTTTGAAGTTTTTATTTCTTTTTTTAATTAGAAACTACTCTATCTCTAAACTAAATAATCATTTAACAGAACAGTTTTTGTTAAATTATTCTTTAATTTATAGCTAAATGTTATCAACAATGTCAATATATTTATTATGCATTTGCAGAGATATTCAAATATCACATAATTATAAAAAAAATAATATAAATAAAAGCTTTTTAAAAACAAGCTTTTATGCAAGCCATGTACTAAAACGAATAAAATAAGTTTATATTGAATTATTTGCTCTCAAAAAGCTTGTCGCGAAATATTCATAAAAGTAGGTACCTACCATTTACAATTCGGGCGACAAGCTTGTTGAGAACAAATAATTCAATATAAACTTATTTTATTCGTTTTAGTAGTACATAGCTTGCATAAAAGCTTGTTTTTAAAAACGTTTTTTTTATATTATTTTCTTTACACCTTTTTAGTTAGAAATATTTCTCAATCTATCCATTTCAAGTAACGCATTATTACGGTAGAAAGTCATGTTTTGTTTTGCAATGTTTCATATGCATGCTACTAACCGTTGAGGAGTGCCCTCATGAGGAGACAATCCTGGCTGCAGCATCAGTTCATGGTGTAAATCATGTTTAGCTATCAAAATTAAACCTACATGCAAAGTTACGTATCTCTGCTACTAATCGCTGAGGAGTGCCTTCATGAGGAGACAATCCTGGCTGCAGCATCAGGTTATTTCTATCATTTTAGTGTATCATTGTCATCAGAACTGAACAAGCATACAAAATTTAAAAGTCGTAAGTTTAGAGGAAGTGGTTCTAATTTGGCTTGCAAGATTTGTCCCAAACATACTAACTAACAGGTGAAGTTTAATAAAAGCTTGTAAAAAAGACAAGTTAACTAAAAATACCAAGACATTTAAGGTGCACTACAAATTCTAGAGTCTGACAAATGAAAGTTGAGACTGTAAAACATGGATGGTGGATATCAAGGTTGGAAAAGCACAGAAAATAAAAGAAATCTTAGTCTACAATAAAACAGTTGGACAAAGTAATGTTGATATTTAAATTCAATGTTAGGATAACTTTATCATTGAATTCAAGTATCAAAATTATTTTTTAATTTCTTTTGAATTTGCCGCGCTCTTCCAGTCTCTTTCTTTATTTGCACAATGTGAGTAAGTACAAGAAGTATCATTAGTACATTCGATCGTCACATTATACCATTCATGGCATGCAAATATTTAATATTATATTATAAAATAAATATTTAATCACATAAATTATTAATAAACTAACAAAAGATTAGCGCATTGCAATACGCTAGCAGTGTGTGTGTGTGAAATTTATATGAAACAAGTCAGGACAAAATTAAATTAAACAAAATTGAAAGAATAAATATGAATGTCAATTATTAAGAATTAATGTCAATTATAAAAATGACGAGAAATTAATAAATATTATCAGTGTTGTTAAACAATATCATACATTACCATATTATGAAATAATATTACAATGTCAAATAAACATAACAATGTTGTACTAGCACAATGTTCGTTTTCCACTCACACTTTGGTAGTATAAGAACTTTTTTACAGAAGAAGTTTCCTATTAGAAGCCGCTTTTAGGGATATTTTAAATTTGTTAAACAGAAGAGACTTTATTGATGGTGGCAACGCATTATATATTTTTACACATAAGCCATAACGATTTTTCTGGAATAACATCGTTTTTGGCACAATTACTATAAACTAGACCCAGCCTCTAGTGACTATATTTAAAAAAAAATTGAGATATACAAAACTACATAACCAAACCATGTTAAATTTCTGTATAACTCTCTTATATACATACTTAAATGATTTTGTTTTTTGTATTTTTAAGGGGAAAATATTTTGAGTAGTTGGTAACACTATCTACTACACAATAAACGGAACATCAGCGAAAAACAAACTTAGTTCAATCTAGTTTTCCGGCGTGTTTATGTAATGGACGACTGATAAATAATCTTGTTGAAAATAAAAATATTGTAATAAAAATAAATATTTAATTTCAACAATATATTTAATACAGTTATACCTAAATAGCTACGCTGCTGGGATGTTTTCAGAAATATATTTAATTTTATAATTTTACAAAAGTAAATACATTTAATAAAGGCAGGCGATTGGTTTGACTGTCCGGACGTGAATCACAGAACAGTGAATAGAGCTGTTCTGTGACGTAAATGATCCCGCGCGCCTTCTTCGGATGGTTGATTCATCAAAAGTAGACGATATTAATTAGGTATCGGTTATTGTCTGGATACTATAACTGTACTTTAAGAAATTTAATGTTTTGTTCGTAGAATTAGCAATAATGTTTGTACTATTGTGCTTTCTAAAGTTGTAGGGGCGATTATTTACTCATTCATTTTATCCACTACTTATATTGGAAAATTCTGTGTACCTATATTTAAGAGTAATTTATGATTTAAGTAAATAAAATATATTAAATTGAAGAGTCTATGTCTCGTAATTATGTCGAATGGAAAAATTAGTTTTAATTTTTCATTTAGACCATTTTGTTTATTAAAACAAAAGGTGTCAAATTCAGTGTGGTACAAAAAATCTGTTACTTGACTATACTTGGTTTGAACAGTTATTTTAGTAAAATTAGTACATTAAATTAAATAACCTCAACATTGGTACAGCACAGCGTATGACTGGGCTGCCTCCTTCAGAACATCCTAGAAGATTAAAAATATTGGGACAACAAAAATAGAAAATTTAGTAGTATTTTTTTGATTTAAAGTTTGTTATAATAATAATTAACACAAAACAAACTTACACTGTTTTTACGAACAAGTGTTGTACCTACACATAGCAACACTTTAAATTACAAATAGGTAAGCCTTTACATTTGAATCAAAACAATAATCTTTAAAAGGGTCTATATCAGATATTAGTACCATGTTTAGTACCAATTAGTCTCAACTTGATATTTAAAATCATACTTTTCGTTTTTCTGAGATTGTTGAATGCTCTACGTGACAATCGCGTCGTCCCTCCTAGATTTATGATGCTAACCCGGAGTCTGAGAAATGACGCCTTGAAAAAGAAAAATGAATTTATTTTCAAGTATAGTTTACAATTTGTTTACCAGTTGTTCCCACACTGCCTATGTCTGTACTGTGGGAACCGTGGATACATGAGAAACTGTTGATTTTATTAGGAACACTAACTTTATCGTACCATACCATAAGCTTGTGTAAGCCAGTTGCTGGATATAGGCCTCCCTTAAAACCTGCTATCTACCATACACGATCTTCCGTTTTTATTATCCAGCCACTACTGGTGACTTTCTATAAATTGTCAGTCCATCTGGATGGAGGGCATCCTAACCTGCCTCCCGGTAGGTAAGTAATTTCCATTTCAGTTAACATTCACAGGTGGATAATTAATTTGCTTATTGGTGGGAGAGAGAGAGGATGTACTCTGGAATTTAACAGCCGTCGGGTGTGATGTAACTGATGTTACCCCTCTCTCACAGAAGACGATCGTAAAATGAACTGCATTTGTCTCCAAATGGTGGTAAAAACTCTGTCCTATTCTTACAATGTCCGTGTTTCGGCACTTTCGGCAGTGAATGAAATATCCCAGAGCCCATTGCCAGTCTATCCCTTCCAATTTTTCTAACCCTTTCTTCAAATCTCCAAAGGTAGACAGCGCATTCGGGAACATGCGAGTGTTTATCATTCTGGATTGATGTTGGTATCATGGATGTCCATGGGCTACATTCTACAGTATCCACTAGACGGCAGACGACCTACCTGGTGGTAAAAATAATAATAATCAAAAGGTTCAACGGTTATCAGGTTGTAAAGTCTAGACTTGTAACTACAAAACATTGCAATACAGAGAAGTTCATGGTAGCTTTTAAAATATTTTGTAACTAAGTACAAATGCCAATTTTCCTTCGTGCATACTAAATGACATTTTGAAGTGAAGAGCGGCCGTCGCCATGGCGTTGCATAGGAACAATGGCAATACTCGTATTTGTCGTATTTAGTGTTGAAATACGACATCACATTAATGTCGTGCTTGACATGAGGTCGTAGGTAGGCCAGGTGATTCTTTACCAAGCAACAAATTCTATCGATTTGTACTTTATAAGTACCCGTACAACTGAATATGAACTGCAGTAACAAAGGATTTTAGAAATAAAAAAAATTAACATAATTTAATCTTTTGGTTTATTTTACAAGCATGGTCGATATTCGATAGCAATTAATATTTCTTTGATAACTAGATGTTGTATAATTTATTCTAACATATTTCACTCGCACCTGAAACATGTACAGTCGACCAATGATAACGTTGAGCACTTAAAAGTTGAGTTTCAATTTGACATTTCTAAAACGTGGAGGTGATTTTTGCTTGCAAATCTAACTTGTCAATTTATATTTGAACCTCTATCACTGTCTGCTCTTTCAAACGAATCGAACGTGAAATTGCTTATTTTCATGGACCCACTGTATGTGATACACTTACAACAAACACAACTCTAAAAGTGTTCAAAGCTGATCTAACAGAGTGTGGATCTCTCATAACAATGTTAATAAATGATAATGAACTCAATCCTTGGCCGTATATCTTTGTCAATTGACGAGTCTATTACAAAGGCTTTTCACCTTCATAACTTAAATTCAAGATATCGCTGACAAATTCTCCGAACAATTTGAGACTACGGTCAAAGAAATCTTACCTACTTGCAATGACAATTGTCAAATAGCTGCTCGAAAGACTTAGACGTCAGTGTGCGTCCCTACTCCCTATAAATCAACTAAAGACAAAGTCTTCAAAATTATTAATAAACTTACTACACTGAAGGCCCCCGCGTTAGACAATATTAAACTCGTTGATATTAAAACAGTTGGTGAAAAAATGTCAGTAGCTATAGCGAATTTAATCAATACCAGTTTAGTGAGAGGTCAATATCCTGATGAGCTAAAACAGGGATGCATTCTTCCGGTCCTCAAGTAAGGGAGACGTGACGATTAATGGGAACTATCGGCCTATTACGCTCTTGTCTTCTATAGACCAAATTGTCGAAAAAATTATATGTGAGCAGATTGATTTCTTTTATAATAAATTCAACATTATTAATGACAAACAATTCGGTTTCCAATCTGGGTAATCATCAACAACATTCCTATTGTCACAATTCACTGACAAAGTCAATTTCTATCTCAATAATAGGACATGTCCTAACATTGAGGGGGAGAGTGCGCGCTGCAATCCAACAGCCGCTGGGCGCGCTCGACTGGCCACGTTACCCCTCTCTCACAGAAGACTACCTTGTAATGTACTGCATTTCCCACTTTCTTATTTCCCTAATGTACGTACGTGTTTCGGTAGTGAGTGTGATGTGCCAGAGCCCATTCCCATCCCATCCTATTCTATCCCTCCTCATTTTCCCAACCCTTTCACCAAATTCATTCCTATATAGCCAAAGGTAGGCAGCTCATATGGGGGCGTGCCAACGTTTGTCATTTTGGACTGATTTTGGCATATATCGCGGATATCTATGGGCGACAGTATCCACTTACCATCAGGTGGATTGTATGCTCGTCTGCCACCTTCATTCATAAAAAAACAGTATTTATTGACTTCTCTCGTGCGTTTGACACGCTGGATCACTCAAAACTCGTCGAGAAACTCAACAGCTGTGGTATCACAGGACTCCTACTTCAATGGTGTAAAAACTACTTAGAAAATCGCTCTTCTTGTGTTAAATTTAATAACAGCTTTAGTGATACTAACGTTGGGACAGCAAAGGGATCTGTAATTGGACCCTTACATTTCTTAACATATGTTAATGACATGAATGAACACATTAACTATGCCTAATAATAACCGGCAAGGATGTTGACATGCTACAATCTGATTTTCACAATTTAAGTGGATGGTGCCACGATGCTAATCTTATTTTAAATGCCCAAAAGACAAAATTAATTCATATAAGTAAGATCACCTCATTTGAAACAAACAATGAATTCACAACTTCTTGCTCACGACCATAACTGCCTACACAGTACACCCCAATACAGCTGTACATGTCCCTCTATTGAAATAGTTAACACTCACACGCCTTATAATAATTGATAGTAAGTTTAACTGGAAGCCGCAAGTCAATAAAGTCTGTAATAAACTAAGATCTTTCCTGTCTACTACAATTCTCGCTAAGAACAGGTTATCCTTTAAAACACGACTAATGCTATACAATGCACTAGCTGAGTCAATAGTAGCCGATGGTATAACGTATAAATCTTACTTAGATAACATATTTCGATTACAACTAAAAATTTTAAAAACAATTGTTCCCACCAATATTTAACAAAAAATATGCCATAAATTACCTTAAACTATTTAAGCATTGCAATACTTTACCGGTCCATATTAAAAGCACATATAGTATATTAAAGGAACAATATTTCAATACCAAAATTCAAACATTAATATCACATCACACGTAGTATAACACATAAGCGTTTGGTAACTAACGCAGCGAACAATACATACGGTTAGCGGACCAGCGCTTAGGTACTGTTCGCAGGAAAATTAATTGAATTAGACCTTAAATTAAAAACAGATGTCAATGAAAATAATTTAAAATATAAATTAAGGAGATATTTCTTGTCCAAATTATAATTTGTTCACTGCTCACAGTTTGTATTTAATGTCTTGACTACTGATCTAACCACTACTTGTATCTTAGACAAATCTTTATGGTTTATTAGATACAATTATGATAGTTTTATGCTCTTCGTTTGTAAATTTGGTAATAAAATAAAAATCTCTTGTGACACCTCTCAACAACACACATACCATACATATCTCGTGAGTGTATTCTCTCATATCGATATTCTAGACTAATCAGATACGTTAGACGCTTCCTATAACATTATAGAGGACATCCGATAGGATCGCGAGCTGATAAGCGATCGGCATTACGAATTCCGTCATAATTGCTCAGCTGGCGATCTTTTAGTGTAGGTACTTTACACACCGATGGGCTGCCGCCATTGAGAGTAGAGTTGAGACTATAGGCGATAGCTTAGACATCGCAAAGACCAGGTCAGGCACAAAGAACTGTTTTCCAAGTTACCACCCGATTACCCGAGGGATTACGCAAATGGGTTTCCAATTTTTTGGCTGAACGGAGCATGAGCACGGATTCCAGTTGTTGATAACGGTATAAGGTCAATTAATGCTGGTGTTCCGCAATGCTCTGTGCTTTTCCTACAGTTTCTTCTGCATATCAACGATCAGTTACAATTGAGGGGGAGAGTCCACGCTGCAATCCAACAGCCGCTGGGCGCGCTCGACTGGTCACGTTACTCCTCTCCACAGAACACTATCTTGAAATGTACTGCATTTCCCACTTTATCTTATTTCCCTAATGTAATATACGTACATGTTTCGGTAGTGAGATGTGCCAGAGCCCATTCCCATCCTGTCCCTCGCCATTTTCCCAACCCTTTTTCCAAATCCATTCCTATATCTTCAAAGGTAGGCAGCGCATCCGGGAACGTGCCAACGTTTGTGATTTTAGACTAAGGTTGGCATATATCGCGGATGTCTATGGGCCACAGTATCCACTTACCATCAGTTGGACTGTATGCTC
The DNA here is from genome assembly GCA_914767545.1 of Sesia apiformis. Taxonomy (NCBI): domain Eukaryota; kingdom Metazoa; phylum Arthropoda; class Insecta; order Lepidoptera; family Sesiidae; genus Sesia; species Sesia apiformis. Next base: position 9,490,740 of record OU611968.1, read on the forward strand.
GTCTGCCGCCTTCATCCATAAAAAAAGTCGGTACCTTGCGTTGTTATGCAGACGACAATACTGGGGAAACTTTGTATAAGGGCCGTGCGAATATCTCTCGGGCCGAAGTGGAAGAGAGTTGCGTAAGGTTTCTGTTCGAAATGGAGAACTCATTACCGAAACACGTACGTACATTAGGGAAATACGATAAAGTAGGAAATGCAGTACATTTCAAGGTAGTGTTCTGTGAGAAAGGGGTAACGTGGCCAGTCGAGCGCGCCCAGCGGCTATGAGAATGCAGTGTGCACTCTCCCTCTAATAAGTCGTTAATGACTTACGGAAACGTGACAAAAGTATCTCGAAAGCAGCTCTACAGAAGTTTAGCCAACACTTATGGTATTTAACTGATGAAGCAGCTATCCTGTCCCTATTTGACAATGAGGTGGACCAAGCAAAAAAAGTAAAATAGTGACAAATTTAACTAAAAAATATATCTGGGAACCACTGGGAAACGATTAATCCCATCGAAGAAAGAACATTGTGGTTCATTGTACGGTTAGTTTGACAGAAAAATGGTGTAGTTGATTCTTTAGTTTTCTGTCTATCTCATGTAATTTCACGCTAACTATTCTATTTTTTATTTCAGAGAAAAACATCTATGATTTTATAACAGTCAAGAGCAAGTATTTGTTCTCTTGTCTCGGAATTGATGACAGTGTCCTCCACGAATCACCTTTTTATGGGAGACTAACGCCTCGTTTCTAGAAGCCAAAAATACTGTCAACCCTTAGAGCAGTAAACGATATAGCCGAAAGGGCTGTAAAGTTGATGCAAGACTTTCATGATTTTATTACGGTTGAAGAGGAACGAACACAATTTTTGTTACGTTGTGTATATTAGAACACAAAAAGATCTATCCTGACTCAAAAAAAATAATCTTTGTAAAGAAATTATGTTTAATGATTGATTTTTTTAAATGTAAAATAGTAATAATTCTACGATTTGGACCAATTGGTGTTTTATTTTCCAAAACAACACGAATTCTTAAGTCAATCCATGTAAGTTAAGTTAAAAGTACTAGGGTACTTTTAACTTAACTGATTAAATATAGCAAAGTTACTCAAAGAAAACTTAATTTTATTTTTAAAACTAAGGAAAACTGCCTTACTGGATTTTTGAAAAGTCACTTGTCTGAGCCGTGAATAGAATCGACACAAATGCGAATAAAATTATCCTGTATCTTTATAGCATCAATCGATGGTGTCAATGTTCCTATCATTTGAGTAAATGATTAAATTTTAGTAGTTTGTTTTGTTCGTTTGTTTACATGTAGGCTGTAAGTATATATCGCCCGGTTCGGTACATTCAGATATCACAGACATTATAATTACGTATAAACGTTTCTTATTTTATCAACTGTAAAATTACTAGCCATCGTTATTGCAAGTAGGTATGTAGGTACTTTAATCACAATCCTTAAGTGTAAACCTGTAATACGTAGAAACGGGATCATCTAAAGTGAATTCACTGTCTATCACCCCATTTTCCTTCAAAAACTCTGTGTGTCCCCTCAACCAGTCCATATACAACTTTAAATACCTATCTCTAGGGTGCAAATCTGTGTGTCCCAAACAGAATATCCTATACGCATCCTCCCCATACTTCCCTATACCGCACAAATCGCTCGCGCGACGCCACTTTGATGAAAGGAACTGATAACTTAACTTCCAAATCATATGAGCTCTTTTCCTTAAACCTAAAGCATCGAAAAACCTCTCCAGAGAAGTTGGATTGTCGTCCAAAACGTGATAAGGGGTTGGATACTCCTCGAAGAAAGATTTCATATAGCGCCTGGCCGCTTTACCAGTTGTTTTCGTTAAGAAAATCGTTGCTATTAGCATTGCCCAGGGGTTTGATGAGAATTCCTCTTCAAATATGTAATGTGGTGATAAGGGCATTTTCCTTGGCGTTATGTTGAAGAAAGGTACTACATAAATAGTTTCTTTTTCATCTGTGGTTAACTGAGTAAGAGATAGCGTATCTGCTTCGCTGTCTATGGAATTTTGGCTCGATTCCTGTGATGTATTAGGCGAATGCAGCTTTAAAGGTGATAATAAAATTCTGCCTGGACTTTTTGCTGTAACATTTCTTGTGTCTTCTTGAAAGAATCTGCTGATGCAATCGCCTGTATCCACCATTTTGATTTGCACTGTAATGAAAAAACACACTGTTGAGTCATAATAATAGCTACTTAAATTGAATCTTAATTGTAAAGTTTTTCCTATTAACTGACTTCTTTGAGATGTACTAAGCCGCATAGATGACATTTAGTATTTTGTGGTCAGATATCCCAGTCATGATTGAAAGGAGAAGCACACCGTATTACTATAACCATACCACACCACCAGCCTGTCTCTTTATTTATCGAACTGTAATTTGCAGCGCTTTTCCAGTCTCAACCGTCATTTGTCAGATTGCCAATTTGCGCTACGATATTCACGCCGGTATCTGAGACCATCTAAATAATACATTTATGCAGTTGAACAACAACAGTAAGTAATGCGAAACTAATGTAACCTCATTCGCAACAATAGGGTGTATTTGCAAATATTAGCATTTATGTCTTCTGTAGTTATAACACCTTGCTCTTGTTTGCTTATTACAATCAAAAAAGCAAACTTTTGCAACAACTGTGTAGTTGTTGGTTGCAATTTAACACACGTCACGTCCGTTATGCATCTGGGATTTTTTGGGAAATATTTAGATTTAGAATAGGATAAATAGGAAAGTTTTTGGGCTGAATAATTTGTTTAGAGTTTTTTGTTAAACGGTAATTACAAATTAGACTGCATAACTTATTGAAAAACATAACTGGCTTAATTCTAAGACCGAGAATCAATTATTATTATGAGAACTTATTGGGGGGCCAGACTACTCGTAGATTGCATTTTTAATTGTATTTAATTTTTGGTTGAGTTTACATCGATGCATTTTTTAACCAATAGGTGCATATATTAATAAAAATATTATCCATTATAACTTATACATTTTCAAATTTTGGTAGTTATAATTTTGTAGCAGAGGAAATTTGGTACGAGTCCTCATCGTGATTTTTTATTGATGACAAATACAATAGATACACACTTGTACATTTAGTATAACCAGCTTGTAATGTTTTTGGAGCTAAAATATTTAAAAAAAAATTTTTTTTTTGTTGTTCGACCTTGAACATAAATTATGTTATTAAAGGCTGATTACTTAATAACATATGTGTAGTTCCCCTGCGTGCTATGCAAAGGGGTATTCCCGGTGTGGGTGGTTCGTGATCGTCTTACGTGCGTATCTCTGAGAATCCTAATCAATGACCCGATTGTGGTAATGTTTAAATTATTTATGTATTAAGCTATTGAAGCGTTATTGTCACCAATTTCCAGATAATAACTTTTATTGTTTTTTTTAATAAGCGTGGAAATAGAAAAAGAAATGCTTTTTACGTTTATTGGATAACAAAAACCCCTCTCTCACATTCCGAAAACCCTTTCCCAAAAAAGACTACCTTGAACTGAAAATACGTTGGATTTCTTATTTTATCGTATTTCCCCAACGCACGTGTTTCGGTAGTGAGTGAGATATGCCAGAGCCCATTCCCATCCCATCTCTCCCCATTTTCCCAACCTTTTTTCCCAATCCATTAATAGTAATTAATAGGTAGGCAGACATCTAGGCCCGAATTTAGATAATAAACTCACAAATTTCGAACTGCTGACAGTTCTCACAAATTTCGAAGACGACAAAAACAATGCCATCTAGCGGCTTGCGTCGGTATCTAGCGGTTGAGGGTTAATAACGAAGATTAACTAATCACAGCCACGTGGTGTCGGCCGGTTTTACAATACCGGTACCCACCTACCAGTCCATCTCATCCCGTGAGTGTCGTAGAGGCGATTAAAGGATAGCAAAGCTGCTACAACAAGCCCTGAACAATTACACCACCTTTAAACGAGTGGACTCGCCAACCCGCTTGCCGTGCCTTTTTAAGACAATGTGTATGAAGAGTCCATGTCCAGCAGTGGATGATAAAAGGGCAGGTTACGGTTTTTATTTAATTGATTTTTTTTTCATTCATAACTTCTGCCGCGCGCAGCGCTGGTGCTGCTTACTACCAATTTTAACCTAAGAGCTGTACGTAATTAGCATATAAAGTACGAGTAATTCAGAGAAGAAGAAAAAATGATGAAAAAATCCGTATAGCAAAACGTCCCCTGATAGAATTAATCATTCTCAAAATTAATTTCATTCACTGAAATTGAAGTATGAAGCTCGTCATGAGCAGGTGCCTACCTATATTTTAAGTACTCACATAAAGTACTTATAATAAATCGTGACCGTAGAAAAATTTGGTAAACACTCATAAAAATCGCTTAAAAAAACTCATGTGATCATTAACATTGACGAGTTTATTTTCGTATACAGAGATGTTACTGTGTCGATAATTGGAAGAAATCGATAGTATAGTATATCTGATGGGTATTGTTAAAATAAAGAACAAAATAGTACGTACCTACATAGAAAGATTTTTTCTGAAGAAAATCTTATTTCAACATGTATTTTTATATTATTTCATGTATATTTATTTCTATAACGGGTTCCACAAATCAAAACAGTTACCTATATTAAACGAAATTAATTAAATATCTATTTAAAAAATATTGCTTGTAGTAATTATTATATCCAGGTAAAGCAAGCGACAAAAATAAATCGACATTAAGAGAATTTTAAAACTGCTTTACAATTCGTCTTTCCAGAGGTAGACGTCCGACTGTTCGTCGACTATTTGATTGTCCACTTGATTTATGCCAACGGAGTTTTGGTTTCGCCGAGGAGGACCTGTGGGAGCTTCAAATAGCCCGCTGCCACGAAGCTACGCAGCACAGAAAGCGCTTTAGTGTTCGGAGGCCAAGATCCATTTTGGATTTCTGAACCAGCGAAGTAAATAATTTCCATAGACACCATACCATCCGATTGTCTCTCTACTACTGGATACAGGCCTTTCCCAAGGACCACCATCTCCCACGGTCTTTCTTTAGCTCTTGTAGATAATTTTACAATTATCTATAAATTCTAAAAATCGCTATACTAAATATAACTTTTCTATTTACACTCACTTAAGTTAAACAGCGTCGAGAGAAAGGCAAAAACAAGATGTACCTAGTTCACACACAAAAACTAGACGTACCTACCTAGTTCACACACAAAAACTAGGACGTACCTATCAGTTCACAAACAAAAACTAGACGTGCCTACCTGGTTCATACACAAAAACTAGACGTACCTGCCTAGTTCACACACAAAAACTAGACGTACCTACCTAGTTCACACAAAAAAAACTGGACGTACCTACCTAGTTCACAAACAAAAAGTGGGTTTTTATCTTTCGCATTACGCAATTGGTATAGAAACCATGAAGATTTATTAACGTATCAGCGTCTTTTTTCCTATACTGAGAAACAATTTATAAAGGACGGGAGGACGTACAAAAAAACTAAGTACGTTCGATGAGTAGGTGTTGTTCGTAAAACTAGGTAAATAAAGATATTAAAATCAGTCGGAAAAATAAAAATATTTTGAAATATTACTGAGTTCTACAGTATTTGGTAATGGTCTGTACAAATTCTAAGGGCAAGTAGTACACTAAATTGTATTAATAATATTTACGTGGGTCAAAAACCAACCCTTTGTGAATGACAACCATTTTTATTTTTAATTAGGCGTATTACAGGTATGTAAAGTAATAAGGAAGAAGTTTAGTCAAAAATTGTGACGTTATCTGAGCAAAGGTTTATTATGGTATGAACTTTGGTTAAAATTTTCTATTAATTAACAAAAATAATATATTAGTACCGATTAAGATTTAAACAAAGCGATCTAACTGTGTTTAAATTGTATTAAATATTTATTTGAGTACAGGAAAAACCAAATTTTGGATTGTTAATTTGTTACCCAATTCAAAACATAATATTCGAAACTGTAGGCTAATTTGCATACTGGTACGGTTAGCGACAACGTATCTTAAAAACGTAATAAATTGTGTCAAGATAAGAGCTGAGCAAAATCTTTGCTGGCCATCGACCCTGTGGGATAATAAAAAACATGAAGATTTGGCTGTCACACATATTCCTCATATATACCTTGTATTCCTCACACATAATGTATGGAAGTGTAGGAAAGGCGGATTCCGGGACCCAGAGGCCACATGATGGTAAGTCGTCACTGCCGCCCATAGTTATCTGCAACACCGTGAGGCATGCGGGTACGCTGCCACCTTGCAGAATCCTGTTCACAACTCTCTTGAAGAGCCCCATGTCGATAGTTATTTAGTTAGTTGAACGTACTCAGTTTCTTGCCTCTGTAGATCAAAAACAACTAACTTATATCTATGTACTTATTGCACTACATCTACTTAGGTCCGCTACACTACACCACCACCACAGTGTCAACAAAAAGAAAATGAATGTGTAACAATAGGTACTCATTCATTTCATTTCAACAACATTTCTTTAGACGCTCAAAAAACTGTTAATGCTCCTTGCGACTTCTTTCTCTTTCCAAAAGTGAAGCTTAGACTCCGTGGCATTCTTTTCGACAGCTCTGAGGAGGCTTGGAATGCTTTTATGGCAACTGTTGAGGACCTCGCTAAAGAAGAATATCGCCAGTACTTTATATCTTCGTTCAGACGAATGAATAGCTGTGTAGACTAATGGAGAGTATTTTGAGAAGTTGTAATAAAAAAATGTTGTAACACAAATATTTTTTTTTGTATTTCAATATATACCTAGTTACCCACGTATTGTCATGTTTGACGCTTTTAAACAAATCCAGACATGTTTTTTTATAGGGAAGTAGACAGACGAGCAAGGGATCCCGGGTGATGGTAAGCTGCCGCCCATGGACGCCTGCAACACCAGAAGGTATGCGGTTGCGCTGCCGACCTTGCAAAATCCTATTTACAGCTTTCTTGAAGAACCCCATATCGTAGCGTAATGAAAAGACCTCTTGAGGCAAATCGTACCACAGCCTGTAATATAAAATAGTTTTTGGATCGAACAGTACGCGACACCTCTGTTTCGAGGAAATGCGGATGCACGGCACTTCTGTGCAGGGAGGTTACTATAATAATTTTATTACAAAGAAAGGATCTGATTAATTAATTGTAATAAAATGTTAAACGGTAAAAAAACATAATTATTAGAATGTGGGGATATCTACTTTGTTTTTCGCCCTTTCAGGGAGTCGCGACACTAAAAAGGTTGAGAAACGATGCATTAACAAAAACCACCTGAGCGAGGCCAGATCGAGTCGCTAATACTATACAATAATATACGACATGTTGGTATTTATAACTAAAGATTTACAATTTCTCAGTTTCGTAACGTAACGAAATGTTACGAAACTGAGAAAAAGTCTGACGAAACTACGACGTCAAAAATTATTCCTACCGAAACTACTTGAGAAAAGTTTGAGAACTGGGCCCATTTCGGAGGATATAGTTAGAATGCAAGTTAGAAATCTAAAATAATTAAGAATAAACAATCCTCTGTGTGTAGAAACACCTGCTAATCACGCTGATATTTTTGTGGTCAACTTCTACGGGTAAACTTCCACAGGTAAAATTTTCGCACGGTTATTAGTGGAAACAAAATGGATACCGTTACTTTGAGAGATAGAGAAGTATTGCCAGTATCAAATGAAGATTTTTACTTCAATATAAAACTTTGAGTTCAGGATAAAAGGGGGACAATTTAACATCTTTCAGAAATATTGTAAAACAACATTTTAATGAAATAAAATCTCAATGAAAACCGTAGCCTGGATTTCATAGAACAACTCTATGCAAAATTAAGTTCGAAATACATTACAAAAGCCGTAACAAATTATAAAAAATCAAACGGAATCAGCACTGGGACATAGTAAAAATGTATGGGAGGTTTTTCACACGAAATTTTCAGACATGAAAATTCATGTTTTCCGAGGGAAGCCTAAAATGGAGATTCGTAATTTATTACTAAAGGCATGTACCTACATTGTAAAATATTATCTAATTTTTATTTGCTATCTATACTGCTTTTATTATAACGCTATCAAATTACGGCACATAAAAAATATTAAAAGGTACATATTTTCTGAAAATTATCTATTACTCTTAGACGCCTCATTCAATTGTCTGCTACTTATTCCATAAAAAGAAAAATCACGTGTTAGTGGTTTGTAAAGCATTTATAATATGTATTAGCACGCGACGACATAAATCATTTGATTTTCCGTTCAATTTCCCATCCCAACGTCATTTCAAACGCTTACGAGTATATGTACCTACCTACTCGTAATCATAGGCACATATGGCATACACGTAAGTAAGTAAACAATCGAGGTCGAAAACGAAAAAAAATGTACTGAAGTTAATGCATGTTGCATATTCTAATATTAATTAGTGGTGAATGGCAAACTTTACTGTGTCAAGTTTACGGCCCTAAAGGGAACGAACGAATGATTAAACGAATTTGAACATTCAAAAGCTCGACTTGTAACAGGAAATAACACTCAAAAATATGTTAATAGGGAAAAATTAACCTTCAACCATTATGTTTCTGCGGAGTATCAAAATGTAGACGATGATTGACAAACAAGTCGTGTCTACGTATTTTCGATTGATAAAAAAAATGTGACAAAACGAGAATTTAATGCGATAATGAATTTAAATGTATCTAATTTTTGATTCACGTGTTCACAGACAAATATTAGAGTTATACTTATAACTTTAAAAAACCCTAAGACAAAATTACTGAAGTCTTCTCCACATTGAATATAAAAAAGTAGGAAATAAAATATACAGGATGTCCCGTAAGTAGTGGATCAAACGGATTCTGGAGACGGGGGAGTCACGACCTATCAGAAAATACAAACTAAATTTAAATCAAACTGACAGCTAAAAGTTATAGGCATTATTGATTTTTCTAAACAAAACTCTAATGAGAAGACTAGATATGAAAATATTGAATAAAATACATATGTAAATTTTCAAGATTTCATAATGTATCTGTCTGATGTAAATATTTGTTTAGGACTTTCCTTTCGTTAAATTAATTAATTATTTAGATTAAATAATTAAATAAATCGAATAAGACATCGAATCATAAGAGATGATCGCTTCCAACATCAGTTCGGTGTCAATTTGTGGGCAGGCATAGCCAATAGAAGAGTGATTGGTCCGTTTGAACTTCCGGCAAGACTGAATGGCGTACGTTACCACTAGTTCCTGCTAAACGAGCTTCCGGGTTTAATTCAAGAAGAGCGTAATGCGATGGGGTTACAGTTACAGCATCATTTTTCTAGCATTGTTACGAATTATTATATTTAAATTAAGTATTCCCAAATCAATGGATCCGATAGGAGAGGCATAATGGCATGGCCTCCGCGTTCATCGGATCTCAACCCGATCGACTATTTTCTTTGGGGATACTTCAAAGAAGCGGTTTACGAAAAGGAAAATATAACTGAACGGGAGCTATGGCAAAAATTAACTGCTGTAATCGATTTTGTTAAAAACAATCAAAGAGCGCTAAGAGCTCTGCAATCTCGAGAAAACTTGGATAGTTTTGAAAATAAAAATTATAATAAAATATACAGATTATAAAGTTACCAACTGATTAATAAACTTAAGTATTATTTATCATTAACACTGTTAAGAATGATTCACACTACACTGTGCCGAGACCAAAACGAGTTTAGAAAAGGCACGAATTGCAGTTCTTTGCGTAGTTAAATGCTTTGGCAATGACTCGAAATATGATAAGGTCAATCTCACTTTATACAGAAGAAGAACTTTGTCAGATCATTATTTTTTCTTAGAAAGAAGTTGATAGACTAGCAAATAGTCTATGTAACAGTAAGTAGTTACTGACACTAGTGGATATTTACGATGCGTATCAACATGAATAAAAAAATATTAATACTAATACATCGGCAGGTTTTAATACAAACCTAATTAAGAAGGTGATTTTTTATCATATACTTTCGCGAACTATCAGTACACACTCGTACAACTTAACTAATGTCCTAATTGATCGCGCGTATCGTGTACTCAGAACCGACGCTTACAATGTAACGAAACTATGATCAAACTATTGCATATATTGATGTAACACGGCAACCGACACACGTATCAAGTGCGTGTGTAACCATCCTAATGTCACGTAGATTCGAGTATTTTATCGTTTATAAACGGCAGGTGGAACGTGTGTACTTCGAAACTTGGTGGTTGCCTCATCATGACAGACAAATGGGCATCAATGTTACTTGAACGGTCTGGCAAATTTATATCTGCGTGCGGGAGAATCTGAACGCACGGATATTCGTAGTCGTCATGTCAATAACTTAGTACTATGTGAAAGAGAATCGTATGGGAGAAATAAAGAATTGTTGTGATCTATGATAGACTTTGTACATATGAAATATTTTTGGTTTTATAACATAGCCTAATTCTATTTTAACCACTACAATAGACTTAGAATACAATATCAATGACGTATTAATCAGAGATTACTGTGCCGTGTGGAGGCGGTCGGTTTTATAATGGCATCATCATATATCTTCCCGTGGGCGTCGTAATAAACCCTGAGGGATTACACCACCTCTAAAAGGGTAGACTCACCAAGCGGCTTGGCCAGCATGACATTTTAAGGCCATACGAGTATGCACTGGACAATGTACATGAGGAAGCCCATGTCCAGCATTGGACGATAAAAGGGCTGGTTACAGTTACTATTAGTTCAGTTCTTATATAAACTGCATGTTATCTCACCAAATATATTAATGTACGTACATTTATTTAATTTGGATGCTTAGTCGAATTATATGGCAAATTGTTCAATTCGGTAACCAAAACGCCACCAACGTTATTGGGGTGCACGCATAAGTTTGTCGAGTTGTAACTGTTCGTCTGGTAAGTCCAGTGACTTGTAAAAAATATGCGAGTATGTTAATAGTGTAAAAAGATTCACAAGTTGATTGATGCCTCATCGAGAAAAAACTACAATTGTATTTTGTATAAAGCATTTTCCATGGGCTGCTTAAAGCGACTAATATGGATTTTTGGCAAAATCAAATTAGTCATCATGTTAAATTGAATGGTTTTTAGTTTTGAAATAACGCCACTGCCTCGAATTTCAGATAGTTCGCAGCATAAAGATTACTGGCGCGAAAAATATCGCTTTTATTATTATTTATTTATATAAATAATTAGAAATATAACAAAATATATAGGTAGGTATACCTGTCCTGTAAAAAGAATAAAAACCGATGGTTTACGCTACGCGGATACAAGATTTAGCTATTTCTTTTACGTTTTAGAAGAAATTGGTTACACGAATGTTGTAGAGTTATACAAGCTTCAAGTAACAACATATCGTTTATATATTTAGTATATTGGAGTCGAAAACTTGAAATTTATTATCTCCGTGGTACGTAGATTTCTTCGGAATCTCCCTGAAAAACAGCCATCTTCAAACAGTCACAAACTACAACACTCTGGAGATCAGGGAGGATGAATCAAAAGCTGAGAGCGTTCACTCAAGTACAAGATACTGCGAATCGTCCAAGATTAGTTAGGTCATGGAGATTGAATGTGTCACGCGCACGCTGTAAAGTTTTAAGAGATTTATCATACAAGAAACAATATGGACAAACTTAAAAATATGATAAGCGTGTACAGGTAAAGAAGTTGAAAATATGGGCATAGGACAGGGTGGCACGGCAACAAGAAAACGGGTTGAGGAGCTTAAACCGCAAAATATTTTTTTTTAAATAGAAAAACGACGGCCGGCGAACATACAGTCCACCTGATGGTAAGTGAATACCGCTTTACATGCCAACATCAGTCTAGAATGACAAACGTTGGCACGCCCCCGGATGCGCTGTCTACCCTTTCAGATTAAGGAATGGATTGGGAAAATGGGAAGGGATGGGATGAGAATGGGTTTTGGCATATCTCATTCACTACCGAAACACGTACGTACATTGGGAAAATACGATAAAGTAGGAAATGCAATATATTTCAAGGTAGTTTTCTGTGAGAGAAGGGTAACGTGGCCAGTCGAGTACGCCCAGCGGCTGTGAGAATGCAGCGTGTACTCTCCCCCCGCCATACCCCACCAAACCAAATACCTACCAAATTGATTGAGGCACTGGAGATTTCAGTAAACCCTCAGATTACTTAAATTCAGTTCAAAACTGGTCGTCGATATTTTTCGCATTAATCTAAAGCTGCATGCAGTCCGAATCAATAGCTTCGTTCGCGGTAAGGATTCAGAACTGATTCGGAACTATACGCATGCGCAGTTCAAATAATGCCGTTCGCGGAACACACAATTCAGAATTTCTAGTTACAGTTCTGTGTTCGCGGAACCGTCGAACTCGATTCAGGATCGGTTCAGAATCAGTTCTATCAGTTCTATAACTTTGGCAAGAATCCGTAGTTCCAGACATGCGCAGTTTTTACCTAACGACATTTGACATACATGCTGTGGCTATATTCAGTTGGTTAGAAACTAATAAACTGGTTAAATAGTTAAATAAAATATAAATTTTATTAATTTATTAAGGGTTAAATAAAATATGGTTAGTTTTGTTTGTTGTTTATATAAATAAGTTTAAATAATACTCTAATAAGAGTAACGTGTTTTGGTGGGTCCACTTAAATACTTGCCAACTTAGGGGTTTTCCCCCCAAATTTAGGGGGCAAATAAGTGGGATGGGTTTTTTTTAGGGGTTTTATATTTTTAGGGATTTTTTGACTCTTCATATATTTTTTTGAATATATATTTTTCATATATTATGTGAAAGTATAAGCCCTGGGACAATCCAAACTATAATAGCTAATCATATTTATTTGTTGACCTAGCGACTTAACGACATCTAGTACAAATATATTACAACTACTCTGTGGTGACTGGTGGTTATTGTGCCTATGCTTACTGGAAATACATATGTACGTTGATTATTGTTTACTTTTTTAATTCGATTTTGTTGTTGTACTGCTGTGCCGACAAGCAATTTGTTAATGATGCCTAAAGAAACTAAAAATAAAAAAATGTACAGTCAGAAGTACACGTAGATTTGGGAAACAGATCCAGATTTAAAAGGAAAAGAAATTTCATTGCATTTTTGTAATTTATATTTTTTCTTTTATTATATATTTTTTTAGAGGGATTTCTAAGTAATTGGGGCGATTTTGGGGGTTTTTGACTTAAGCTTTAGGGATAAATATTTTTGAGAGTTGGTAACACTGCCGATGACAGTAGATCGTACGCAGTTTGGTTCCGAAATCGTTCGCGGAAATAAAAATCACGAATCGGTCTATAACCGAGCATGCGCTCTACTACGATTCCAAATTAGTTCAGTACTAGTTCCGAATTAGTTCTGAATCCTTACCGCGAACAAAGCTAATGATACGTGCGTCATCCAGTGTCTCTATTGACCCTTGAGCAAAAACGTTTCACTACCACTGATTTGGGGAATACTGGGCCCATTCTGCGATGTCCATTGTTGAACAGAGCATTGATTTCGGAAGTTTTTTTTTTATTAAAACCAATTCAGTAGTCTTAAAGATCATAAAGCGGGTGTATAAGATAAGGTAGTAGTCATATTGAAACAGAAGGTACATAATATTATTCTTTAGCCACATGTTTTTGTTAAGAAACAGATGGTGCAGTAATGCGTTTATTGGAATAAATCAAACATATTCATGCGTGAAGTTATTATTATTTTATATACAAGTGATATCTATTTTCCGAGTAAATATGGTTTTTGACTCTTTTAATAACTATAAAATAATAACTATAAATTATAATATCTATAAAAATGACTTAGTTATTGGGCTTAGAATTTAGAGTTAGAAAAATGATTAATGATGTCACTAAAAGTATTGCCACTACAACCACGCGTCCTCACTAAATCCTCACCTCAAATATTCTCAAGGTCATATCTAGTTTTCTAATGAATTCGTTGTTATTTATTTGGGTTTATTTTTTTTATCGAGTATCTATAGTTATGAAAAAAGTTTGTCCGTCTGTTCGCTTCTAACTGGGTTTCCACTGGACGGATTTAGATGTGGTTTTCACTAAAGACTAGTCAGCCATAAAATACTTATTTAAAGTACAATCAACTATTGCATTGTCTCTGCTATTTCGATATCAGCCTAGAACCTCCCACTGCAGGGCACGGGCGCCCTTTGCAATCACAGGGGGTTCTCAGGTACTTACCTATAACTATGAATGGGAAAATAAAACTTAAAAAAAATAATTGACAAGGTCTACAGGCCTACTACACAATAAACGATTTTTTGACTGATAATTTTGCGTAACAATATACCTAATGATCGATATTCAATGATACTTGACATAATCGATATTAAATTGATTTTATTTGAGTGAGATAATGGGTTCCAGATTATTTTCTTATGACATTAGTTTGTATTTCCTTAATTATTTTTTTAATCTATAATTGACATAATATGTGCCCTAGTTTGTAATATTTTTTATATCGCATTTTTGTGATTCAATTGGAGGCGTAATATGGTAAAAGGCCTATTGTATTGTAATTGTTATCTAATGTATCTTATGTTGAATATCTTATGTGAACCCATATTCAACAAATAAACGATTTGATTTGAAAAATGAATCCATTAACTACTGTTTTTTTACATAAGAACATCGCCAAGGAATTTGCGACACGCCTCATCATCAATGTTAAATATTATCATATACTTCATGACATGACACAATGACTCACTTTGATACGAAAACAGACGAATGAAACTATTATTTATTACTATTTATTGTAGCCGCGTTGAAGCTACTGTTCGTCGATATGAAACTATAAAATTACGCGATGCCAGTTACTTCATCTGATAACCATAATTAATATAATTATGCAGGTAAGGCACATATAGGACATACGAGAAGTGTATATGGAAAAGTAGTTTTCGCAATTAGTCTTACGTTTTAGAAAAAAAAAACTCTGGAAATCTTCGTGAGATCTATCAAACAACATATAGTTCGATCTTTTAGCATTTGGGATTATTTCGAAAATTTTAAAGCGTCGAACAGAATTTGACCCAGCAACAAAGTTAGCCTAAATAAATATCAAAATTATTTATATTTAAACATTTTCTTTAATTCGAAAGCCGCGATCTCTGCAATAAATAAATTCTTTCTTCGAAATCGACAATCAAATTATTATACATTTCAAAAACTGAATATATATACAAAAACTACGTAATAGTTTTTAAAGATTTCTAACCTATTAAATACAACAAACCTGAACAAGTTATTTATTTGATTGATAGTCCATTACAGGTACGATTGTGACACTAACATAAACTTGAAGAGATCGCGTGGTATAGAACTAGAATCCACGATTCCACATAACAGCGATCGCACTGCCGGCTTTTTCTTCGACTATAGGAATCGGCATCGTTATTACTAAGTGTTGCACCGGCGCGGAAGCACGCGCGACAGGCCGCGCGTGATCAAACCACTATAAAATCGAAAAATGCAATAAAAAAAAACGCCGCGCCACGATAACGAATCACATTGCGAGGTTTTAATAAGAACACTGTTTATAAAACCGAATTCGATTGTGTTTAGTTCGATAATCGAAGTGTTCGATAGTGTGAACAGGAAGTAAACGTCTCTAGTGAACTTGTGTCTCACCTTTCTTCTTTATAGAAGGTCAAGGAAGAAGACTTATATGGATGCCGACGCATATTACATATTGATGCTAATATGCGGCTCTTCGTTAAATAATTGAGAATCAATGGTAAGTGACTAAAAATAGCTTGGTAAACCTTGTAGTGTTTATATTCAGGTTTAATTTAAATTTAGTTAAAAATGTTTTGAAGACATTTGTTAAGATCAATCCAATAGCTTTCAAATTCAAATGTATTTATTTGCGTAACACGGTTTGCAAGATTTGAGTAATGGGGCTGACATACGCAGCAGTGGAAAAATTCCTCAATAAAATAAAGGGAGAAAAGAAAGATTTGAGTGGATTAAATCTATGAGCTCATGTTAACCGAAAAAGGATATACAAATTATAATCCAACAAGCTACTAATTCAGGTTGAACATATAAATCAAGCTGGGTCAATCAATCAAAAAGTCTATCATTTTAAAAAGTCATTCATTGAGAGTATCACAAAGTGCATAGTGTCATTATTACGCATAATGATTTTCGTAAAGACGAACCATTATGTGAGAGAAGATATTTATAGTTTATTCCTCATAATTATACTAAATAGACGAAGGATTAAAATGCTAGTAACATATAAATTACAAAAGGTCTATTTGTGTATGCGGAGGTTTGTGTTGGATAAAACAACGAACAAAAGCTAATCTATCATATCGATACAATATTAATTGCTTTACAATAGACGTTATAACTACTTCAAGTATTTAATGACACCATTAGTTCATTGTTTTACGGAGTAACTAACTTTTCCTTAACGCAATAGTTATAATATTTGTGACGTCGAAACGTACCTAGTGGTTGGCGAGAATGGGATTAATTCAGGGCTTTCATTGTTTCTAGTTCCTAAAGGGCAGTTGAGACCTCGGCTCTGGACGTCTCTTTAGATGGTTCTCAAGTGTGATAGATAAAACGTATAAGCACTAAACTGATTAGACAGTCCGTCTGATGGTAAGTTCTTATAGATAGACGTCTTTATGTAACATCAGTTAAAAGTGACAAATGTTCACACATTTGCAGATACGTTTTAAAATGACCAGGATTTGAAAAAAAAATTGACGAAGGTAGGGGATAAATCATACCACGGACTATTTGATCCACACCACCTCATCCCGCCATTCAATGATGAATGAATGATTCCATTTCAATGAATGAAAAAACGAGAGGGCATGGACTGGAGGCACCTATACTATTCGATCACGCATTCACTGCATTAGAGAATTCATTTAAATTATCATTCAATTATCACAAATATGTCATCCTCTACGATGTATGAGTATAGTCTATTGAATATAGAATGTTCTCGGAACATTCAATTTTGTGCTCGTATGTACGTAGCACTAGAGAAATATTTGAAAACTGCTCGTTAAACATCATACTTTGTGCTCCATTAATTCGTTTCTAAGGGACGAAGTTTCAGTAAGCTAGGCAAAAGGATGACATATTCCACAAGTCTTTTAATGAAATAGTGGCAGGTCGGGCGGACAATTCACCTGATGGTAAGTAGTCTCAACACTGTTCATGGCACCTGCAACACTAGGGGAAATGCGGGTGTGCTGCAGACCACGTATAATCTTATTCACAATTTCCACTATCCAGCTATCGTATTCACATGACAGCAATAATAATTACATGAAGCCAACGTCCAGATTCTGGGACAGGGTTTCGCGCAACTCATTGGAGTTGCAAAGTACAACTTCGTATAGACTGATACATTATTTATATTTTATCTACATCCGCTGCGTTTCCATTACCAACACTTCGCGATTTCGATGGAACTTTCATAGTTACCTAGGTTGTTTCGGTTTGTTGAAACGTTTGTAAACAATATTGGTTAGGTTCTCAAAACGCGCTTTTTCCTGTTTTTTTTTTATCTAGAAGAGATCGGACGAGCAAGCGGTCCCACGTGATGTTTAACTGTTTTATGAAATATGTTGCATATACGTACTTCAGCGTTCGTTATCATAAGTACAGTGAGCAACTTACAGCCATTAGCATTTTATTGCGCTACTACTTAATTCTTTCATTTATATAACATTTGATTGTTACGAAGGTGGTATGATAAGTCAGTGATTTGGAAATGTGTAAAAGAAAAAAGGCAATGGTTTCTTTAGAATTAATTTTATTTTTCAACATAATCGCCCTATAACTTTATAAACGTAACCCAACGATATTCAAATTTTTTTAACCCTTCCAAAAATATGTTTTCTCAAACTGAAAAATTCTCGTTGACTTCAGCTGTGACCTCCGCATTTGAGGCAAATCTTTTTCCACCGAGCCATATTTACATATTTAGAAACAGAAAAATATTGCAAGATGCCGAATCTGACGAATACTGGGGATGGGGAAGCAGCCCGTAAGGTAATTGTACAAGTTTGGCAGTCGCAATTGCCGGCGAGTGAGCCGGTGAATTGTCATAGTGAAAGATAACATTTTTCTTCGCTAAATTAGTTGGTTTTGTCATCAATTTACCATGAAAGCGACTCAATAATGCGGCATAATATTATTTTGTGATGGCTGATCCTTTTTCAAGACAGTCAATCATTATAATACCTTATGAATCCCAGATAATCGTGGGCATAACCTTTTCGGTCGGCGGCACCGCTATTGTCTTTTTGGGATCATTTTTACAGGAAGAAATACACAGTTTTGACTATTCTTTTCTTTCGGCGTATAGTGTTGGATTCATGTTTCGTCTAAAGTCGCAAATCGACGAAAAAAATCAGTTGGATTGTGCTTAAATATGTCAAAATACAGCTGAGAAGTCGTCACGCGATTACGTTTTTGGTTAGCGGTGAGAAAATGGGCACCCATCTTGCTGACAGTTTTTCATTCCCAAATGTTCATGTAAAATGTTAAAAAACATTCTACGGAGATGTTAACGATCTTAGCTAACATGCGTATCTTAATTCAACTTCTAAAGCGATATCATGATTTTATTTACCATTTCTTTGTTAGTGACCTCAACCTGGCATCCTGAGCGGTCAGTGTTTTGTGGTTGTATGACCACATCGAAATTCAGTAAACCACTTATGAACCATGAATCTTTTCTTGATGAAGTGACGTGATGAAGCGGAGTTCCCATAATAATCTTTTCTTCTCTATAATAAGACTTTTCTTCGGATTCCATTATGGCATTTCCTCGTAAAAAAATATGTTTTACCAACACACGGAATTCAGTTTTTACCATTGCCGCAGAAAGTGAGCGACTTGTTTTCTTTCAGACGCGATAAAATATTTACTACATATTTTGTATATCGGTTTGAAATTTCGTACGTGTAACAACAAATAATGACAAAATCTAGAAATTACATTAAAATGCCAGATCTAACCAAAGTCACGGACTTATCAAACCACCCTCGTATATATCATATAAAAAAATCAGAATTTATTTCATTTATTACTGTGAACATGTAGTATCTATGGACCGTAAGAATGTATGCTTCCATAGTCAGGTACGTGTCGAGACTGACTGTTTCCGATTCGATGGAAGAAAATGATCCCTCCCATCGGTGTAAGATTAAACAATAAACAATTCGTAATTCATATGGCCGTGTGGTATTGGCTGGCTTTAGAATAATCCCTTCCCATGGGTGTCGTAAAAGGCGACTAAGAGATAACAAAGCCGCTACCACGAGACCCTGAGGAACTACATCACCTCTAAAAGAGTGGACACTCCAATTCGCTCGGTCAGCGTGGCGTTTAAGGCCATACTCTTAACATGAAGACCATGTTCAAAAGTGAACGGTAAAAGGGCTGGTTACAAGTTACGGTAATTCATGTAACTGAATGGTTTTAGATACAATAGATTGTTTGCTTACTTCACGTACTTTAAGTGTTGACAACATTTATTCATGGCTTCGAACTTACATTTTAAGGTTTTAATTCAAAAGATAAATATACCGCGACATTGTGGTTACGTATTAAGCATAGATTATTTGTAAGGAACTGATCTGATTCTCCGATCTCTGATTAGATAACTTAACTTTGACTGACGTGTTGGAAATCATTCAAACATCAAAATTTGCCAAATAAGTAATACTCGTAACTATCCGACAGTATTATAGACAATTGAAGACTATTATTATAGAAGATAAATTGGCATGATATTGATGAGTTTTCGCACTCATACTAAAAGACATTAAAGTATTCTTTCCAAAAATACATTTAAACAAGCCAAGCTTTAATACCCAATGTCTGTTACGTCATTATTATACAGTTCTCATAATTCCCTATATCTAGGAACGTTGAATTCGAAGGCTATATATTCAACACAATATGAGTTTTCCGTCATCAAAGAGTACTCGTAAATATCAAAAGTTATCGCTCTAGGCGATTGTATTTTGCAATGTTAAAACTTGTTAAGTAAAGTTCAAGTTTGGTATGTGTTAAACTTGAATGTTACAAAGATATTTTAAACCTTGCTCTGAGATTCCGCTACTTAGTACAATAATTTTTAATTTATGGTAAAACATGTGAGTTTGAACATCGGCAAAAAGAAAATTGAACTTGAATTAAAATAGTTTGATAAAGATTTTGTAACTAGTAGTGCACGCAACTTCGTGTGCGTCGACGTTAGAGTATGTGTGGTTAGATTGAATCCCGTGGGAACTTTATAGGGATTCTGGATAAAAAGCATCCTAAATGTTAACCCGGCATACAAGCTATATAAGCGGCATAACTACGCCAAGTTTAATTAAAATCTGCCCAGTCGTTCTTGCATGATGCGCGTTCAGACAGACAGACAAAAATTCAAAAAATTGTAGCTTTGGATAGGCTGTAGAATTCATAGTACACTGCATTAAAATATTTAATGTAAAGACACGAATTCGTTACGACTTTACATGTATAAATAGACATGTATGTATTTGATGTAGGTAAGTATATTTTATGTGTGTCATTTTGTATTCAGTGACTGAATTTCAAACGTACTATGCATTTTACAAAAAAATTAGCTTGCACCACCCTATTATATTTCTGTTTAACCCACGGAGGACTTGTTAGTAAATCCTCCGTAGTTTAACCAAAGGTTGACTAGCAGAGAACGCGACTAGGCTTTAAGTCCACCTTACAAATTTAGTGTCGTAAAGCTTAAATAAGTAAATAATCTGGTCATCGAAATAAAAAAACAATAAATTGAAAAAAAAAAGCAAAAAATTTTTAGACAATTTTTTTTAACGTTTGACGTCTACATAATAGGTAGATAGTCAAAACGATTGAACAGGATACTTCGTGAATTTTCAACAATTTAAATTTTATTATGTGATTCGTGCATTTTACAAACCTACACAATGAATAGATACAAAATAATAAAAGAAATAATCAAGATGGGGCGGGTGGGGTGGATGGGGTGGATGGGATGGATGGATGGGATGGATGGGATGGATGGGATGGATAGGATGGATGGAATGGAATGGAATGGAATGGAAGGAATGGATTTAGAAAGGATTGGAAAATCGGGAGGGATGGGATGGGAATGGGCTCGGGCATATCTCAGTACCGAAACACGTATAATAAATACATACATTGAGGAAGCAGAATAAAGTGTGAAATGCAATATATTTTATGGCAGTCTTCTCTGGAACATTCCGCGAATCGAAGGTTTTGCGCCTGGATGATATTTCACAAATTCGATATTATGTGCCTTGGTTAATGGTGCCCCCAAATTTATTAATTCGATCAGAAACAGCTTTATGTTAACGACGTAAAGGTGATGACTGCCAACACGACACGACTTCGGTCAACGACGAAGCAGCGATTTTGTCAGTTTGCTGACCGCCATCACTGGTAAGTATGCCACCTAAACAAAGTCAGGGAGAGTCTCTGGTACATAATAGAAGAACGCAAGGAAGGGCCCGGGATTCGGACCAACGTTCTACGGAACGTGATTTTTCAGTTATTGAGATCCAGTAAAATGTTTCCTTAACGGGTTTGAGGCTCACTTTAAAACTATAACAAGGTATCTAATTTGAGTATTTGTTTCTTTCAACCATAGTTGAGTTTCCGAAGACTGTAATTCGATAGTCATTTAACCGTGGAACAATTAGTCATTTCCGCACAAGTACTTATGAATACACCTAACTGCTAATTAAAGCTTGTACACAAATCAACCGTGTCTTATTTGACACAATACAGGTAGAAGTTAAAAATCCATTGAACGTGTCTGAGGTCAAGATACAAAACTTTTGTTAGCACTAAAAGTCTTAAAACTTAAACAGGAAACTAAGCTCTAAGCAGACCGCAAACTTCTCTCTGACAATACCTCTCGGCACGTCCCTTTTCGATTTATTTGTCTTCGTGTCTAATTCCTTCGTCACTCAAACAGCACTCTGGAATGCGCTCTCCACAGAGTTCTCAAACATTAGAAAAATATGCAACACTTTTAAAATATTGCTTCGGAAACGCTATATTTAATATGTACGTAAAGCATCAGAGTTAGGTAATTATTTATATTCCTTGTTAAAAAAAACTCCTCTAGCCCTTTAATTGTTATTTTCTGTTTAGTTACGCTTTTTGAGTGTACCGCTGTAAATACTGACAAGTCTGTCTGTCAGTCTCAGTGCGACAGACAGACTGACGTGGTAGTATTTCCCAATACGCAGGAAAACTTCTAAGAAAAAAATAGCATAAAAGTCTTTTGATATCCGAACTATTTTGTGTATGTGATTTTTTCTTTTTTATAAATGTGAACTAACCTAACGTAACAAGTTCATAATTTCTAGAAGCTAATCGATAACAGTTGTTATAAACGGCATGTGAATTATGAAAATAGTGAATATTTTCATACGAGTATTTGTTTCACGTGACTGCTATAACTATTTAAAAAAAATGTACTGCACTACGATGTATTTAATTCTAACTTCCTGTGCTATTCGGCTTGGCTTTCATGGATGTAGAAACTTTCCTAGAGAACATTTTATGGAGATAAAAACTCATCTAGGTGTTCATTCGATTCCTAGCTGTCTCCAAGTGTAATTCTCACACCTTTCAAGCAAATCTTGGCCGGATACGGCCACAAATACAAGAAGAAGACAACAAAAGAACAAAGCTCATACCTATAGCATGGTCTGCATAATTAACTTAATTTATGAATAAGTATCATTTATCAGTTCTTGCAATAATTTTACTTAATAGACAAAATCTTCAAAAAATGTTTGTTATGAAGATTTCGAAATATACTATACTATTCGATGACGCGGCGACATTCCAGACGACTTTCGGATTTTGAAGAATCTCCACTATTTCTTGAGCAACAGACGTAAAATCTAGACGAAACTCCAAACTTTATATTTCATTCTAGGTATATTAATTATATTCTAGTTTTTGCCCGCGGTCTTGCCCGCGGGAACTTCGTTATCCATTAGTTTTGTAGCCAATGACCATCAACAAATCAACGAATCGAGCTGAAATTCTTGGTCACTAAAAAGGTACATGCAAAATTTCAGCTCGATTCGTTGATGCTTGCAAACATTTCAAGTAAACAAACAGACATCGTTTCATTTTAATTAAGTAAGTTAAGATAGTATAGTTTAGGATTATGGAATATAACGAAATTGATGAACAAACTGGAGCTTAATGGATCGAAATAAAAGGTAAAAATTGGTCTTATATTTCGGTTAAGTTTGTAACTGGGCCTATCAACAGTTCCAAAATGTCTATGGTTTAAACTTAAAAAAATATATTCCAGTTACAAATTATTTAAACGAATAGTATAATTTATCGTTGTCTGTGAAGAATCTTATAGATCTTATACTTAATTTAAAGTAACATCCGTATTTAACCGGTTTCTATGTTGTGTAACATTATAATCATAAAATGAATTAAAGATATTTGCGAATGGTAATATAAACTACGTGATTAATATAAAAATATTAGATATACTACATATAGAATGAATATATAAATAAATCTGTATTCTTTGATACCATATTTACGTATAACGAATGTTAAACAAAGATTTGGTTCATTCTGATAATCTAAATCCCGTATTATGTTGAAAAATTATTATTGTTTGCTGCTTGTTTGAGCTTCGAATGTACAATTAAATCAAATTCCTCTAGGTCAGATTCCCAATAGGATATTTGACTATTATAAAAATAATAAAAGAATAGAATTACCTATTAGAAATCAACCCGTGAAATTGAAGTTTCTTGAAAAATTACTGAGATAGGGGGGCTCGGAACTCATTAAGTTAGAAAAGGACCGCCCCACGGTGTTGATGACGTCATTACTAAGTGACAAGGAAAGTTTCCCTAACAAATATTTTCAAGATATTTACAACAGAGTTCCAAATAATTTGAAAAATTCTTTTAAATTTGGCTATGTTTACTTCTTTAGTTATTGAGTAACCTACGACATACGAATTCTAGAGACAATGAACTAACCTATCATCTAACTTGAATTGTATTCGGTTTTATTCATTACCATATTTAAGGCTTGTTACTTAGTAAACTCTTTTCAAAAGATTTCCATCCACTTACAAGGCGAAAGAACAAAACGTAAATATCAAACATGAATGCACTAATGAAATCAGCCTTCATCGTAAATGAAGTTAAATAACACATAGAAATCGTGGAACATGTTCGATGATAGGACGATGTGTTAGGTGAACAAACTTCTGGGAGATTATAAATTTCTATAAGTAACGAACCAAACAATCGGCTATGTAGTCCACGTGATGGTAAGCTACTCGAATATGGACACCCGTAACACCAGAGGGATTGTGAGTGCGCTGCCGGACGACAAACATCCTAAATTATGTTTGGGACACATGATGTCCTTAAACTACAGGATATAAAATTGCGCACGTGGTTGATATGTCATGTGTATGGGTATTTTTTATAAAGAAAGAATGTGGCAGCTCAGCAGACAGCCCATATGCTGGTAAGTAGATACTGTTGCCATCACATACAACATCAATCTAAATTATAGTAGCAATCATTAACAGTCCCTATACCTTTGGATATTTAGGAGTGGATTTTTAAAAAGGTTTTGGAAGGATGGAGAATAGGGAGTATAGAGGAAGGGGGAGCTTTCCTCAGTCCATTATCCCGTCCTTTCTTTAATGGGAAGTAAAGAGTATAATGGAAAAGGAAGTTTATTTTATTCCTATGTACGCGATTGGGCAAGAGTGGATAGGATAGAAATGGTCAATGTCAAACAAGTTATATCATTTTTATTGAGGAGTAAAAGATGTGGTTAAGGCATTGTTTCTCAACCTAGGGGTCGCATATGCAGGGGGTCGCAGTTGCTCAGGAGAAATAAAGCACTTGTATACGAAAATATTCATTAATAAAAGAAAGAAAGATGATTTATAGTGAAACATCAAACGGTAAAAATATAAATTAGGACGTAATTATTATTAATACGGGAGTCGAGGTTATTTATTTTATTTTTGGCCTTTTTAGAAGGTCGCGTCGCTGAAAAGATTGAGAAACGATGGGTTAAAGGAACAAAGATTTCAGTGAATAATTCGGAATTTCGAAGGAAGAACCAACCATGATAAGATAGAGAATAAAAACAGAAAACGAAATATATGACAAAGGAAATTAGGATAATTCATGAAGAATATGAGGCATTCGAGACAAGTAAATATTTTAGTACGTGTATCACAGAGACAATTTAAATACCGAGACAGTAGATTAATTGTTCAAATAAGAAATAGTTCTATGAGACATTGTATTACAAAACCCTCTATGTCACTCAGTCAAAAGTTTGGTATTTATTGTCGGTATGTGTTAATGTTAATATCAAATTGTACCCGAGGCACTCCGAGGGGATACTAGAATTTAATCTTTTACACATTTTCCGTCCGCCGACATTTTATGTTTACGTTTTGATTTATCATTCATAAAAACTATTTTTGTGTTGATTTATTTAACAGCTTAACAATAAATACAGATTACACTAATTAACTAATATAGTTACGAAGGGTGCCGGTTGAGAAGCCACGATCACACATAGGGTACCTTATGATCCCTGCCTGTGTCGTGCGATTGCAGTGAGCTGTACATCAATGTGCGATTGCGTCATTCGGCCAACACCAGAACGGTTAAGTCTATATTAAAACCTTTGTAGGTATTCTGTAATAGTGTGTAAAAACTATACAGTTTTATTGGCAAAAATACCAACAAACTTTCCTATCGTTAAAGCAAGGAAATGAACTTTTGTTCTATAATATTCCCGAATGTAACAAATTGACGACATATTTACTGAAGGAAAGCCAAGTGAAAGGTTTCCGAACATAACATGTACCGTTATAGTACACAAACAATAGTACGATTACTGTCGCCGCGCTGCTAAAACAGCTGCTAATTACTCAACATTCAAGGGAAACCGTGACAAATAGATCGATTCACATTAAAAATTAAGTAAAAAATACGTTGTATAAAGTTTCCAAAACTAGTTCTTAATTTAAATTCACTAATAAACTTTTTATTATCGAAAAATCCAATTCAACACGTGTTTGGCACAGATTTCCTGTAAAGGCAGCACGAAGAATGTGGCATTGTCTATATTATGCATTGTCTCTTTAGGGGTCATCCATAAATTACTTCACACGATAAGGGGGAGGGAGGAGGTCAACAAAGTGTGATTTTGCAAGGTCGGCGGCGCGCCCGCATACCCCCTGGTGTTGCAGGTGCCCATGGGCGGCGGTAACTCTTACCATCACGTGGGACCGCTTGCTCGTCCGCCCACTAGTCTATAAAAAAAAATAAAAAAAAAACATCGTGTGACAAGGAGGGGGGACGAGTCATAAGCTTCGTGACGTCACATGTATAAATCTAAAGTATTAAAACTAAACAACAACTCTAACGAAAAACTTTAAAATATTACCAACTCCATCAATATTAATATAAGGTTGTTTTAATTTAATAATTTCTAAATTTAAAATTTCTAAATATGTAACGTCACACCAGGGGTGGGGGGGTCACACAAATGTGACCACCTGTGACAAAGACGGGGGGGGGGGGCTCCAAAAATCATGAAATACGTGTGACGCAATTTATGGATGGCCCCTTACTTATGTTGAGGTGGAGACCATTACAAGCATCGCATTTGAGATTTTAGATGAGTATTATTTTTTGTGTTAATTTATTGTGTACAAATATTTTAATTTATTGTGAGTGACTGACTCATCAACGCCGAGCCGAAACCGCCTAAGTTAGAAACATGGAATTTAGACAGTACCTTATTTATGAAAAATACTTTTTAAAAAAATAGCTTCCATTTATAACGTAAACTCTCACTAAGGTGGGATTTCTCAAAATTCAATCCCCAAATGGATGTCAAAATTGGCATGGAAAAAATATTTAATGGTCCTATAAACTTGAAACTCACTATAAATATTCTACAGTACAAATAATTATTAATTAGATACGTGTTTTACCATCTTTTCAAAATTATGTTTTGGGGGCTAAAATAAAGATACGTTTTAGACTTTGAAATTGTTTATTACAAAGAAAACAGGCAGAATGTGCTAATTGTACCATTGCCTTATATGAAGAAAAAAATACAGCTTGTTAATTCTTTATGGAATGACAATTTTAAATGCAATTAAAACCATGCGAGTAAAGCCGCGGGCAAGAGCTAGTGTACCTGTGTACACATACGAGTACAATACTGCCCTGCCCACCTTAGAAAAACGACACAAATGCATTGTGATAAAATTCACATAATTTTAGAAAGATTATCATTAATTTAAAATCACGCTAGAAACTTGGAGTTTTGAGTAAAACAAAAACAATAACCATTGTTCATACTCTTCCTTTATTTTTAATTTCCGAATATTATAATAATGTTATTATGTTTGCGTTAAAAATGTTATTAATGTCTTTTTTTCTTAGGACAGATTATTAAGTAGAATAAGTTATTTACTATATTATTTTCTGTTAATTTATATTCTCTTTATCATATTCATATATATTTATTCTTATAATTATTTATTTATGTTATGCTGAAGGAAGGTTAAGTGTAAAAAATGATACAGTCTCTGCTGTAGACAGTTCGTGGTCACCGATGCGGTTTCAACTGTAAATCAGCGTCGCAGTTCTTGCTGTAGCATATTATGCCGAGTACGCAAAGTAGGTACTCGTAGCAGTTCTAAGCTAGCCAGCACTAGTTCGTCTCATCACGTTATGGGTCACGCGACATAACTCGCACATACATATTTGTCATTATGTGTAATTAAAATTAAGTGCATATTAATTAATATTTTTTTATTACGTTGACTGAGAAGTGCGACAGTCGCGTGTAGTGGCGAAACAGACGAAGTTTATCGTCGTATCTAACAGGTACTACAATATGTCAGTGAAATAATTCAAAAGCCGGAAACAGATTGTTCAGTATCAAGAGTAGAATCGTTTCTGCCACTTTTACAATAGGTTTCTCATAAGTTTTTGTTCATTTCTAGTATATCTTTCATTCTACGCCCGTTGCCCGCATCGCACTCGCATAGGCGCCCAGTCATTACCCTGTATTGAGTAATGAGCGCTACAAACGTTTTAGAAAGGACAACAAAACATTACATATTTGTAAGTTTTGACTTATTCCCTAAAATTATTATATTTTTCGCATGAATGATTTTATATGTATTAAATTAGTTAACGCGTTGAAGGGTTTGCGTTGTATATGCTATCTCTCATTTTGTTTAAGTGCGTAACACAACTTACTATCAGATTCATGCTACTGGTTAGCAACTGAAAAAATATTAATTTGTATATTTACTTGATTATACTGTAATGTCTAGGTTACAAAGGTAACGGTCAACACGGACGAGTCCAAAGTTTATCTCAACGTCCGATCGTAAATTATTTTGTGCGCGATCATCACCGTGACGTGATTATTATTAATTTTACGAATTTTGATTATACGTTTACGACGACATGATGTCATTAGGCTAAGGTTGTTGTTCCACATTGAGGCTGTGCTCTCGCAATTACAGTATTTAATGGTATATGCAGACTACGGCGTTATGGAATATGGACTCACTAGATGCGGATGACTGGAAGAGGGAGCTCATGGGAGATCATATTATTTCCGTAACAATTACTATATTATTTTCAAAGCTTTAGGAACATGAAGAAGAGTAGACCTCCTGACAATGTGTCAAGATACTTAGGTACATATGTATATCAAAGGAAGAGAAAGACTCGACTGAACCATAGAAGAAGCAATCATAGCGGTGAACCGATAGCTGGCCCAGCTTGGCTGGACCGCATTTGGGTGAACGCATCATATCTTAAAGTCGCGTTTATCACAAGTCTTACTGTCACTTATGGTGTAAGGTTCCGCAACGTGAACTCTGTTAATGGTCCTGATTCACAAGTCCAAAGTCGCTCAGCGAGCGAATAAAGAGCTTGGAGTTCCTTTGATGGATAGAATCCGAAATGAAGAAATTGGTACAGAACTAGACACTGTCATATTATTATGTAAATCAAAGAATTGGTACTTAGTGAGTTATAGTTAAGGATAACCGATGGAATAAACGCATTCTTGGATCAGGTCAGATCAGGAAATGTAGCGTGGAACACCTTCCGATCAATTAGACGGGTAACTTAAAGAAAGTCGTCGATAGTGAATGAGAAGAGAGCGGAAGACCGAGTGTGGTGACAGGCCTTGAGAAAGGTCTTGTATTGTATATGTGGTAAGGAAAGCGAGAATGAATCGAGAGCAGCTCAACAGTGGTATTATGTAACAGTAACTATCGTTGGACTCTAATATGGATTGATCTTAAATATCTATATTTTATAATATTCTGTGACTTATACAAAAGTTGATTGGCAAAATTGTTTAAAATATCACTTGAACAATTACGTCACATGTCCGATCGCCATCACTTTTTATACCAATCGCTGTCAATCACTACTTAGTCGCAACGATCACGTGATTTCCGCTTACTTGTCTAAGATTAAATCGGATTTTTAGAATTTTGTTCGTTTGTTTGCACATCACGCGAGAACGTTTGCATATCCCGGATCTTCCACTAAGATAGGAACAAAGAAATAGGAATAAAATTATTTCAATACAACGTACAGCAAAGTGTCTGTAAAGCTGCGAATATTAAATACCTACTTTTATTGCGGTGAAAAGTGTTTTACTATAGGATCTCAGAGATATAAAATTATATCTAATTCCCGCAGATAATTTATATCTAATTCGTTCATTTTTATGAGCAAAGGCTTTAAAAATCGCGATTGTACACAGATAAGTGATAGTATTACTTACTAACTGAATGAACGGTTCCCAAAAAATTTAGACACAAATGCGAGACAATAATACAAATAGATTTTTTTAGTTATATTTTTAAGGGCCTTCCTCACAACACCCTAATAAAGCAACTGTTAACAATCTGATAGATAAATTATCTGCCAATTAAATCTAACTGGTACTGACTTTCTGATAATTGATAAAGTATAACAGACTTTCTAATACCTCCTGATACCTTATCAGACGGTGGTGATAAAGACATTAAGAATTTTTAAATTTGGATGCACCTACAGCGACGGATTTACCTATACCCATTGAAACCTTAAGATGCTAGCAATGAGCGCTAGTAGAATCAAATGTGTTTGGGTACATTAGAATGTTGCAAAATGTCTTTGAATCTATATAAATGTTATGCTACAATTTTTACTTCCACTGTCTGAGGTACACTGTTACACTTTAATGTAAACATCATTCGATTTTGAGTTTTTTCACTCTAAAACATTTCTGCAAAAAGCTTAAAAAACCTGTTCGAAGATGGCGTCGCGGTTCACCATTAAATTACGAGATTTAAGAGCGTTGTAACTCGTAACTTATTAACCTTAGGTTACACGTACGCTTACTTGTAAGTACCTGCTAAATTTGATCGTATTGTACGTTTCTCTAAAATTATGATTTCCTTTTACAAATGACATATAAGATGTAAAAAGACTGTTTTCATGTTCCTATGATGTGCCTTGGCCAGCTTCAAAACTGCACCATCCTATAGAACCACCGACAGCCGTGGGTGTCGTAAAAGGCGACTAAATCACCTCTATTTAGAGTTTATTCAATGCCGTTTCCAGCATGGAATGTATTACCCCTGAAACTGGTAAAAGACTGATACGCTATGAAGTTTAGCCGAGAATTTGTTTGACCAGCGTTGAATAAGACCAGCTATTTTAAAGGTCTTTTTCATAACATGTTACTTTTTGGTAAGGAAGCTGAAATTATAATTTTTTTCAAGTTTTATAGACGTTTGAGTAGAGTATCGTGGTATGAAAGAAACTTCTATTTCATAATAATCTTTACATTTCATTCCATCCTATCCAAAGGGGGAAAGCTCAGTAAATGTGTTTACCTATCAAGCTATAGAACCTAGAAACTAGTGTCCTAATAGTGGTCCCAAAGGAGCAAGTCGCGCTTAACTGGTCAATTATACAAAATTTGTTTATTTTCCATATCAGCTTATAACGTACCATTGCAGGGCACTGGCTTTATTTTGCAATCACGAGAGAGTTCCGGGTCCTAATTCATCACTCGGATCCGGTTCGAACTTGTTTATGACATCTTGTAAAATAATTAGGGCCGGAAAACTATATTTTAAATGAAAAAGTAATGCTAGAGGGCCTTTATGGCGGAAAATGCTAGGCGGCTGATCAATTGAGAACTAGTGGGAACGTAGGGGATATTGCGGATGTAGAATGCACATTCCGAGCAGACAAGGAAATAAGATAATTTAAAAAATGAAATTTGTGTTCTCTTTGGATTTAAGCGCACTATGAACAACGTACCAAATATTTTTGTATTGCTTTCACTAAATGTGTTTAGTATTGTGATCATTTAAATTGTAGTGATTGCAAATTTTATAAATGCATGTTTGTTAAATCTGCTTATTTGAGAGAAGGCTAGTTTTTCCAAATCTTCAACAGCAACTATGAAAAAGCCAAAAGCGGACCGTGAAAAGGCAAAATAATAATACAATGATTAAAAGGTGATGTCACTGTTAACTACTGAATTGTGAGAAGAGCCTTCAAGAGTATATTATTGTACTTAACTAATCTTACGTTACGCTCACGCTTCTAAGTACTAATTTATTGTATAATAGTGAAATGATTTTATAAAACGGTTAGCATTAAAATATTAATGCTACGAAATGTACTAGATAATATCTAGATTACGCACTTTAGAAATTATATAATTTTAATGGAAGTATTGTTTCTTTATGATTGGTCGTACCTCATATCCTTTTTCTAAGGCTTATTTAAAATACAAAGTAAGCTCATTTTACAAACAATTAATGGGTCCAAAAAACCGATAGGTTTGTCTTGAAAACCCACCATAACACAAATCTAAATCTCTTCTAAATAGGACAATCCTGAGGACTATTTACAAGTAAATATTTTATTTATATAAATTTATATATTTTTTTAAATATTTTATCGTATAAGGCGAACTTAATGGCATAATCTATCAGTAAACCCGTGGTTAAAGTACAGAATAGCTCTATAAGCGGGTGCAGAAGCTTATTGTGATAAGCTTCTGCACCTTTTTACACCATCAGGTCCATCATCACACCAGATCTTCAGCTCTTTATCGAGCCACTAGCGGCTAAATTCGTCAAGTCTTGGGTCCAATAGGCCGGAGTGCATCTCACACTGCGCTCAGTATTCTCCACGTTTTCACACGTCTCAGTATTCTCCGTTCAAAGAATTGTCTACCCCATCGGTTATCGATCGTGCGGGCGATATAACCTGCCCATTGCCACTTTAGCATAGTAATCTTTTATCTTAGTAACATTATACTTATAATAAAGGCACAAGATATCCTTAAGAAAATCATTGTTTATCACCTACCACATTCCCTGTTATATCACCATTAGCTATAGCCAATCGATTTGTCTCGACTCGTAACGAATCGATCATGCGGGCAGCGGAATTGGAAGTAGGTGGGTAATAATCGATATATATAGATTTAATTGTTTCAGAAATTAAATCTGTGTCTGGTACCACAGAATGGTTTATAGCACAGGTATTTTATTACACAATTTTCATATGTTATCATTTGAATCCATTTTAAACGTAGATAAATTATGTTTTTAGTTAATTACAAAATCCAAATCGGTGTTGAACAAAAACTCATCGTGATTATTAGACAGGATTGGACATTTCGGCGAAACACTACAATTTTGAATAGTAAAGTTTTTTTGGTACATAAATATTTACGAACATACGTTCTGTAATCTAGTACATATTATAAAAAAAAAGTATTAAAATCGATCAAGGAAAGATCCAGGAAAAACCAAAACCGGGGAGAATATAAGAACATCTTGGCTGAAAAACCTTCATCTACTCAAATTTCTGGAATAATAGTCAACTTTTGATGACGAAAACGGCACTTTATATGAGAGAAATTTGAGTAATCCGTTTAGATCAGAAAGCTGAAGTCAATGTAGTTCGATGTTGATGTAATTTACCATAGCTTGTCTTCAACTACTATTGGCGATGTTAAAAACTTGACTGGCGGTGTTAAAAACTTGACATTGACAATGTGTCTAGTATGACAATAACAATAAGTTATTATTACACCGCTAGTGGTCAAGTACTTGCAGACAAGTTATACCCTGAACGCCCCCTGATTACGACATCTATACATATAATAAAAATGTAACTGATCGCTGTCTGTACATGGAAGATATATGAGAAAAACTATTATTGGGGGCCTTTATCAACGCAATAGAACCCAAAACAATGATTGTTAGAATTTTTGTCTGTTTATCTGTGCGTTTGTGCGCACTAATCTTAGAACGGCTTAACCGATTTGGGTGCGGTTTTCACTAATGTATTGTGGTAAGCTTCGCTTAAAATTTTGTGTTTGTTATATTTCAATCAGTTCATAAATAAAAAAGTTATATCAATTTAAAGAATCACGTCGAATAAAGACGGTGTTTTTATAAACCAAAGTCCACGCGGACGAAGTCGCGGGCAACAGCTAGTTCACTCATATAAGAGCAAGATAGAAACGCGAGGGGAGGGAGCAATTTTATCTTCAAATATGTTTTTTGTATTGTGATGAATTTGACTAGATATGTCTTGCCGTCTTTTACATAGCTATGAGAGCATTCATTTTCGAATAAAGATGATTAATACACGTAGCCTGTCAAAATTAACCTGAGCGTACTTGAAGCGATACTGAATAAAACCCACTTTTTGCTCTACGCACGAACTCATCAGCAAGCCTTTTTAGCACTGCGATCTATAGGGGCCTTTACCTGTCAAAAACGTAATACCGTTAAGATAACACTTCGTCGCACATTTTGTTTCTTATGATCTAAACAATTAAGTTGGGGGCTCAGAAAAAATAATATTTATGGTAGTTTTAATGATATATTTTTTGTAGATAATTCTCTAGCCGTAGGCCAGATTTGGTACTTAGAACAGTATCCTGGTCACTGACCCGTTTTTTTTTTATTTATTGCTCTTGTAATTGTATAACGAAACAAAGGGACTTCTTTCCATGTAGCTTTTTTAACTTTATTTTAACAACATTTTTCAGTTTGTTTAGCATTTAGTTGAACGGAGGGGCTAACAATGTTATTATGCGATCAGAAATGGATAAAAGTATTTGCTGTTTTAGCTCAAGCCCTTAACACTATATTTGTAAAAAGTCGCAAATATGTTTCTAGTAGGAAAAAAGACCCTTCGGTTCCATTCAGTGAATACTGTACATGCAATAAATGGAAATAAATGTGTAAGTTATTGAGTGGTCAACTGCTGTTTCACTGTATGTATAACGAGAATACAAATTCCTATATTCACTGAGTATAAACTAGTATAAGTATATTCGTATGCGTACCCGTTGTAGGTAGTTGTCATACGTTGCATACTGATTGCATATTGAAGATGCTCTGTTTAATCTAGGTTTTAGCTGAAAATCAGCGCTGCATGCTTAGCTGCAGCATTATGCTGGGCTAAATATACACACTTACATTACAATCTTTATTCTATCGGTTATCTGCTTTTGTGTTCAAATTATGTTCCTTTTTCCTCTTCTTTTTAATACAGACGAGACGTACTTAAGTAAAAGCGTCATAAATACAGACGCACTGTTCTTTGATTGAATTTTCTTTACTTTTCGCATCCCTTGCATTTAGTTCCGCTGTATAGAAGAATATACACAAACATTATATTGGTAAATGTATATCTAATCCATCTGTTCCAAGCAGGCTGAAATACCAATGCACCTTAGCGAACGTGGCCCTTTGAAGCGTCAAAAAATCCTTGTACATATGGGGCACTCATTTGCTTAATCCGGAACAGGTTCAAAAATTTAGTACTAAATCTATTATATTCTACATGCCATAGGAATTGGCAGTGAACTATAAGAAAGGATGCGATTACAATAGGTCAACAATGATTCGCAGTGATACGAGAATTTTATTGACTCGTAGATCCCCTAATCTTCAATAATAATACACATCCCTACATGCACGAATTCCGTCATCAACATCACCAACAATACTCTAATTTATCATGCTTGAAACCATCCATAAATTCGTGATTATGAACTTGCTTCCTGACGTAGTATGGCAATTTGGCAATACGTCAGCAAGTCAGTCTTAAACACCTATACAAGCGATTATAACGGTTATTGTGTTGTCAATAAGGAACATGATAATGATCAAACTAACTATAGTAAGTGGTTCTGATGACGCCGACCTATGATTATTGTACGAGTCGAGTATGAATGAACCTTGATTATAATAAACGCAAATAAATGAGGTTTTATGTACTTTTTTATAGTAAGGAGGTGGCATACGAGTGAAGAATCCTGACGCCTCACCGTGGACATTTGCGATACGTATCGACATCATTCAGTAAAGGTCCTTTCTCCAAGTCAATTCCTACATCTCAAAAGGTAGGCGGCGCATCCGGGGGCGTGCCAGCGTTTGTCATTCTGAACAGATGTTGGAATGTATCGCGGATGTCTATGGGCGGCAGTAGCCACTTACCACCAAGGTGGACTGTATGGATTTTTTTTTTATAGACTGGTGGGCGGACGAGCAAGCGGTCCCACGTGATGGTAAGTGTTACCGCCGCCCATGGACACCTGCAGCACCAGGGGGTATGCGGGCGCGCCGCCGACATTGCAAAATCCTATTCACAGCTCTCTTGAAGAACGCCATATCGTAGCATAATGGAAAGACCTCTTGAGGCAGTTGGTTCCACAGCCTACGAAAATCTTCCGCCTTCTTGCTACTTAAAAAAAATAGTCCGATTCCAACAGTTACATATAGCTAGTATAGCTTCCTAGGAGTGATTCTGTACTTTTAGCGTCTATAAAAACAATGAATGAAAAACTACGCCGTACCGTATTGTAATTACGTAAAGAAGTAAATTCGCGTAAGTTTGATTGGTCATCGTATTTTTTGTAAACCATTTAGCGGACATTTAAAGGGTATGGGAATTCCGATACTGTTGCTAAACTAATGCATTTCAAAATTAAACCTCCGAGTTAAATATTGATTGGGTTTATTTCTAGGTTATAATGTATCCCAGTGATTCAAGAGATCGGTAGCAGTTCACTCCAATAATTTTGCAATTTCTCTATTAAAAATTCTAACAATTTCTCTTACGCTTTGTTTTATCCTTTAGTGTTCTCTTGATATTATTGATGCAAGACACTACTTCAAATAGGAATAGAAAAGGTGCAGTAAGGAATAATTCCTGTTAAATATATAAATTAGCATAATAAAGGTAAAAGATAGATAGAGATTATAATGTACATTTTCAAAGTTGAAATACACGTAAATAAAAAAATAAACCAATTACTTTTAAAACAAAATCCACACTGGCGAGGTGACGAGCAAAAGCTAGTACGATATAAAGATGCTACACATAAGTTATAATAATTGTCATCCTGTTTACGAGAGCGTTAAATAAAAAGACCGTTTAGAATTACTTACTGTGTCTATTCAGAGAAATACTTCACAAAACGTCTAAAGGAACAAAATTCATTTATTGGAGGCAATGGGCTAGACATAATGCACAATACTCGTGTGGCCATTTGCTGGAGGAAGTTAGCGCGGGAAGCAGTTGTTGGACCGGTTCTAACTGCGGTTTTATTTAAATTTTAGACACAGTAAGTTTCTTTGTACATGCTTCCAGTAATGGCATTTTAAAACTGGTATTAACTAAACGCCAAAGATTAGCAGCCGCTGGTTCAATATCTTCAAAGGAAATCTTTATATTTTTTATATTTAAAAGATATAAAGATAAATTGGGTTTAATTAATGATGGATTGGAATTTTGAAATAAAGATTTTTAATAAATATACTAGACAATTCAACTTCAATTCCCTATGTCTCAAGAAATGCGAAAGTTTGGATGTTTGTTACTCATCAATCATCTCAAAATTGATGAACCGATTTCGTTTGTAACTTGGCAAATAGGATTGTAATCCGGATTAACATAGGCTATTATTCATGTAGACAACATGGTGACAATAGTTAGTAAATTGAATTGAATAGACATAGACTGAATCAATTCAATCATTGCACTGTGTTATACTCGTATTTATATACTTTCATGTATTGAAAATGTATGTATGAATGAAATGTATTCATGTATTAAAAATGTATTTATATTAAAAACTTATATACTAATTTAAAGGGATGGGAAGGAGTATCAGAAAATCCATTTTCCTACTATTTCTTGAAGACTTGAAGACATGACAAACAAACAAAACACAATGTTAAATTCGAAATTCTTTATATGGCAACATTTTTTAAATACGATACATAGCAAAGTATACTAACCAAATAATAAGTTAGATTTATATGTATATACCATAAATATCTTTATACTTGTTGTTTCTTTTATACCTAATGATTGTATACGAGTAGGTTTACAAATGCAATAATACATGTTGAAATTGATAGGTTTGGAAAGGCAAGGATTGCAAAATACATTTTGAAATTGTTCAGATTAACGTATTTTATGTTACTACGTTAACTAAATTTAACGTAACTACGGAATAAATTAACAAAAACTGAATTATAGGAGTATTATTTGTTTTAAATAGAAGTAAACTATTTTAAAAGACAAAAAGTACTTTAAAGATGCATAATTATTTTTTTTAAATAAATGTCTTATGATCAGAGTCTATTATCTAATTCCTAATTCAGATAATCCATACTCAGAGCAGAGAATATAAAGTATCAAGGCCATTTATTCTGATTAAAATAAGAGCTAAAGCCTAAGATTTCTTATATTTTCTTTTTCTTGTGTCGCGTTTCACTTGCCAGATTAGTTACTCGTACTTATGGTTAATGGTAGCTGTTGAACATACCACCATTACTTATCAACCTGACTCGACACTATTCATCAAAATTTCAATAGCTCAAACAAGTTTCAAGTAACGAGTATAAGTAAACCTGTATAGGGAAATTTCTAACCGGAGTACCGGTGATCCGGAAATGTCCATAAATATAAATAATTACGCGCTTCCTAGGAAAAGTCGCGGAAATTATGGACTTGTTTACAACTAAACACATTTCCTGTACGAAATACTTAGGAGAATGCATAGACTACAAGGACACCTAGTCATGACGGTTATTCGTAATAACTCATTGAAATTGGCATATTTTAAATACATCAATTGATATCTGATGCAGCCGACTTCCTGTGGCACATAGTTTTCTTCATCTTTAACTTCCATCGGGCTGATTTCCTCAATTAGTCGACTGGAGCGACCATTTTGTGTAAGAGACCCCCCCCCCCCCCCCCCCCCCTGAGTACTCGAGCTACACTAGCTCCTTCTAGAAGTGGAGTAGTCCGATAGCGACCTTAAGTTTATTTGTTGGAATGCCACACCCATGCACTGTAAAAGTTCATGGCATATTCTTTCTTCAGTTTCCATGTGCATGTGTCGTCTATATGGTGGACTAACTGTGACACTTAGAATGGTAAGGTTAGAATGGTTTTACTACACATAGTAAAACAGACTGGCTGTAAAACGAACTCTGTCAGGCCTTGAAGTCACCTACCTCATTTACACCAAATTTTGTGTTCTTTATTCAAAAAGAGAATAATAAACTGTCATTATAGATGGATATTTTTAACGTACCTAAATATTTTTTGTGCACCAACAGGATTTTAATAGAACCCAACATCGAATATCGTATTAAACTTAATGAATGAATTAAAAAAAACTTTGGAAGTCATATCCACGCTATTGCCAATATCAAGGTCTACAATTTCTAAATGCAAACAAACTTAATTTTCGACTCATAATTTATAGATTGCGGGTGGCCTAGACTGAAATTAATCATGTCATTTGCTAATACCAATTATGTAAGCAAATAAGCAGCTTTTGACTTTGCTTGCTTGTCACTTATACCAAAATTGCAATATTTAACAAAGATCGAACCACACCTAAACAACCTTATAAGATTTACCACCTCCAAGTCAACAATATCAATACACGTTCATAGATTCATCAATAATAACGAGGTAAAGGATCAGCATCATTACATTGCACAGAATATATTATGCACATTATTTTGAATAAAAATGCCAATAATACTGGTCGAGCGAGTGGCTTCACAATCTCAACATACCGATACGCTATGGCGAAACTAGGAAACTGCTTTGAATTAGCATTCAGCTGCTAAATGTGACAGTTTGAAAATAATACATTATTCAACCAGTAACAAACAGTATGTTTACTATTTTCAAGGACAGATAAATGACATCAAATGGGCATTTAGATTCAAAGAAATTTTGAGTGTACTGCAGAATTTGAATGAAACAGTATTGCATAATATCGTAACGATCCAATGCATAGAAATGAAGTATTTAACCATTATCGTAGTGCAATTCGCATGTGTAAAGCAATTGTTCACTAGAATACGAATTGCCAGCTTGATTTTTATTTGTAAGTTTCATGGTGTTTAGTTGCCTCGTTTCTTATGAAATTGAATTAGCGGACTCATTTTACTCCTAGTTTTGTCTATCTGGCAATTGAGCCAGCGGGCCGAAGACTGATAAAAATGTTGATTGTTAAATCGTTCAGAACCGCATTCTTCTAAAAAATATTGTATTGCAATTGACGTTCAATATTTAATAAAAAATAAAGTAATATAAATTAAATTTATAACGGATTATTTATCTGTGAAGTGAGTTTAATAACAACTTATTTTTTATTTTTACTTATTTTATAGATCAGGCTACAAGACATACAATGAAATAGGAATAAATACTAGGCTAACTGCTATGCTAAAACTAAATGTTGCCTTACTTACAGGCTGTCACCGCAAAGAAAATGGGGAATATGTTGGGAATAAGTTTTTAGTATATGAACTTATTAACAATTTTTAGGTTGACCGATTTCCGAAATTGTGAAGTCAACTGTTTGCGTACGTCTAACAAAGGTCCAAAACTTTTGTGATTTAGGTACGTTATCCCCTACATATATACCAAGGAATGTTTTATTGAAATTATAAGCATTGTTTCAAGATCCTAGACAAAAATTTCAAACTAAAAAAAAAAAAATTATTGGCGAACAAATATTTCGGAAATTGCTGTAGCTCAGTTGGAGCTCTGACTTTTTTGGATAACTGGTGTAATATACTCGTAAATATAAACATACTGAAGTTGATATCTTACGACATAATGCAGATGATCTTAGCTCTTGAAGTACGAGTATAATGCACGCTTCGGCAGGAGGAAAGTGGCACGGGGTCACTTTCGACGGCCCTTCGAACACGTTTTTAAAATGTAACTATTTAATAATTATTGCGTATGTAGTGTGTAGTATGTACTACATATAATTCAGTGGGATTACTCTAGTTCACGAGAAGAACTTTTCAATATTTTTCGACGAAAAACCCGAAATCACGTGAGAAAAGGAGGGGCTATTCCAACAAGTAGAAAACATGTGTATGTAAAATCGTTGACGAGCCGAGCGTTCGCACGATTACTAACTTTATTGGGTTCATAAATGAGTTATTACGGTGATTTTGGAAGTTAAGTGAGTTTATTTTCGTTGCTCTAATTGAAAGAATCGGTTTCTTGTACCACGTTATATTTGCGGATTATGCCACCTAACCGCATATTGAGTGAGTTGATAAGCTGCAAAGGATATGTGGATTTGATTTGTGCGATTGATACGTGGTACGTTATGGATGCATATTATATATGTTTAGTACATGTTGATGTTTTTGTCTTAATAACGTAATAACTTGAGGAAACTAAAAATGTTTCACTTTTTCTATTAGAATAATAATGACCAGTGGCAGATCCAGGATTTTAGTTTGGGGGGGGGGGGGGGGTTGAGCTGAGGGTAGGTAGGCTTTATCAAGGTAAACATTAAAAAAGCACACAAAATTTTATTTTGCTCATTTAACGCATAGCGAGTCTCCTCAGATAACTTTTTGCAAATTCTTCCATGACTTCGTCAAGTTGAGATGAGATTTATCAGGTGTGGACCCAAATGCTTCGGGGGGGGGGGTCCTTGAGCCCCTTCCCCCCCCCCCCCCCCCCCCGGATCCGCTACTGATAATGACCCACAACTTGTAAGGAAATCTGTAGGTACATATAATAAAATCGTAAAAGAGACGTGTCGACACATGAAATATTTTTTGAAAAAAATAGTTGCAGTGTACTCTATGAACGATAGAGAAGCCAAAACAGCTACTTTCAGAATTCCTGTCTGTCTGTCTGAACGCGCATCACGCAAAAACGACTGGACCGAATTTAATGAAACTTGGCACAGTTATAGCTTACAACCTGCGTTAACTATATTATGATTATTTTAAAATGGTTCTAAACCCCCTTGTCTACCCCTCGATAAGCTAAAATGATGGAGAGACTAACCCCCCGACGGACGCACAGTCGTCCGGGGTTCAGGATCCTAGGGAGAGAAATCGGCAGATGATTCACGCAATATCGAGAGCACCGCCTTCTGCATCTTCGCCGGAAGCGAGCCGCCGCGGAAACCTAACTGCCTCAGGTTGGTCTCAAGTCTGGTCGGGATTACGGATAAACGTTTATGGATAAAACGCCTGGGCTGATTTCAGTGAACGTCACGCCCCACATGTCTTTGATCTCGTGCGCCAGGTCGAGATACTACCTTCTCTTCTCGGTTTCGGCTTTCACGAGGTCTGAGTCATGTGAGATGATGATGTCCACTAAAAACATCTGAGATTGTGCCCGTTCCCTTAACACGATACGTCAGACTTTTCACTAGAATAGTCCTGTACATGGTGATGAGAAGGCTCCGGTGCAGTACCTATAGTAAGGCAACCTCTGTTCTAAGAAATCATATTTCATAACGAGCTCTTGGTGAAGAATTCTAGCCGCTTGGTTTTATCTTGCTAATACTCAGTGTTGAAAAGAGCCGAACAACTGGAAGTGACATGCCTGAGTGACTCTCCGGGATAGCCACATGCCCGACATACGTCTTCGGTAGCATTCTTCAGTATGTAGTTCCGGTAGTTCCATGTTTTTACCACCTAATCCTGTATTGCACAGACAAACCCCTTGGTTTCTCAGAAGAGATCACAGAAGTGCAGCCAGTGCACGGAGACTTTTGTGTCTGCATGGGGCTCATGAAAAGCCTTCTGTGCAGCTCTTTCTCCTTCTCAACGGCCTCTCGTTCTGAGGTGCTCCGGATTTTGCCATTGCTCAGCGGCTAAGGATAAGTCCCTTGTCACTTGTCACAACTTCAGCACGAAGTTTCAGAGATTGCATATCTCTCAGTTGTGCATGCTCTACTGAAGACGTCGGGTGATGGATCCTGCGGAGAGTCATGATTTTGCAGACTGTTCTATCTAGGGCATCTACATCGATCTGAGATCATTTAAGCACACCGAAGGTGTACATGATGACGGGGATGACCCAGCTGTTATAGGCTCGGATCTTATTAGTGCCCGACATATAGGTATTTAAAAGTTTTATCAGACGCCTAAAATCCCTCGCAAACCAATAGATATGGACATACCCAGATACCGGTATATGTCATTTTCGAAAAGGGTCCTTAGCCGACTGGAGCCGACAGAGACCCCATCGGAACAAATGACCCGTCCCCTCTCCACATGCACGATCGCACACTTATCAACAGCAGTGGACATATATAGTGTGATGATATATCAGTGTATTATAGACGTAAATACTGATTGCAGGTATCGCCGCTCTAAGCATAATATGTCTAGACTAGAAATAAATAAGATTTAAGAGAGTTGTCAGCGACTTAAGTTGCTATTAGTGGCTTAATTATTACTACTTAAGTAGCTTGCTGTTTAATTATGGGGATGACCGTAAGTAGTATAAACAAAATCTACTACTACTACTTACCTAAAATCTACTATTTCATGACTGTATTTGTACATGTAATCCTCTTCAAATAATTTAGTAAGAATAAAGTTTCACATTTATCATATATACAAAATATAGAGAGACGAAAACAAACAAACAAACAAAACATTAGGTGGTACGACAAGAGCTGTCTCTTAAACAGCTGCCATCTGTCAAACAGCGCTGCGTTCCAAAACGTACAAAATTTGCACTTTGACAATCTGAACAAGGTTTTATTTCCGTCTTGATAACAACGTCGTATTTGTCAAATAACCATAATTGCACATTTGGAATTGGAATAATTGGAACACAACCTTCGTGCGTTTATAAAGCTAGGTGTATTAAATGGTAAGATCAGCTTCGAAGCGCTTTTAAACGTTAATGTAAAAAATTATAATAAAGTTAAAACATATTGTAGGGCGACAAAGAGATGGCACAACTGGCACATGATTCAACGGCCGTTAATTTATTTTACTCCACATTATTATCTCAATTCACAATGATTAAAAGGAAAACAGTGAATATAGATAAATGTTTTTCAACACGAGGAAACCAACGACCATTACTTTTTTATCTACTAATTATATATAATATACTTACTTTTTAATGAATCTAGAAATTCTCATATTAAAAAATTATTCTCACATTCAAAAATATTATAAATAGTGTTGGGATATATAATAAATGATTTATACCTATTATTTCTTTTTCAGATCTAGAAGAGTATGAACCCAGTTTATGAGCAATGAGATGATTAACTCTACAAACATGTTGGATGTATCAGATACAGTAAGTGTTGCTTCTTATTTTCTTTATCTCTTTTCTGTAGATATATTTATAAAATACTAGTTTTTACCCGCGTGCTCATTTCCACGAGAACCTTAGTTTTAAAGCATAAGTCCTTTTCATG
This sequence comes from Sesia apiformis, assembly GCA_914767545.1. Lineage (NCBI taxonomy): Eukaryota > Metazoa > Arthropoda > Insecta > Lepidoptera > Sesiidae > Sesia > Sesia apiformis. The sequence goes on from OU611968.1 coordinate 9,534,749, forward strand.
GCCCATGTAAAATTTCCGGCTCGGCTCGATTGAACGATTCGTTAATAGGTACAAGAAAGCATTTCTATCAAACAGATGTTTCATTTTCTTACATTAGGATTATATTTTAATTAGGATTTGTAAAATTGTCTGCCAGTACCTTGAGTACTTATTCCTGGACAAAACGCTAACAGATAATCTTAAATATAATAGCTATATACTTTTGTTATAGTTTTCTTTTACCTACATTTATTTTCTTTCGTTTTTTGACAAATGAATTACTATAAAAGGAAATCAACCAATAAGGATTTTATTGAGACAAACGGAAAATGGCAAGGACGGCTTTTTTGATATGGAGTCTCCATGGAGGTAGGTATAATTAGTAAATAAATCATTACCATAGACATTGCGGTAGCAAAAAATTCTAAATCTGTGATTAATTACATAGCAAGACAACGCCACAGAAAGACACTTAAGCAGAGTCTTTAAAACTATACTTAGACTGTATTTTTTGTACTGCTTATTTTTCCTTTCCTGTAGTTTTCTAACTATACTGTGCAGGTCTACATCAAAATTACATACATCATAAATATTATACCTAGTAAATATAAATAAGAGATTTGGTGTATTTTAATATTGGAGAGTGCTGCGTGTGCAATGACAACGCTGGCGACGGTCATTATGAGACGTACGCAGGTTATGTACAATGTCAGCTTATTTCTAAGCTGCATTTTACTTCTCCCACGTAAGAGGGGGTTGAAGCGACCGCGAAAAAAGGCGGCTTGGTTCCGGACCGTTTCTATGTGCTCTCAGAAGATCAGTCGATAGTCTAGCTAGAGTGACTCCGAGATATTTGGTCTTCCTATCTTATTGTAACAATTTATTTTAACGTTTTTATAACCGAGTGACAGGCACTCGAGGGCTCTGAGACTGGAGACTTCAACGGAGTTTCCCAACAGGTGGGCCTTAAAATGAACATGGACAAGACGAAAATCATGTCGAATGTCCATGTCGTGCCCACCCCAGTTTCAGTTGGGAGCTCGATTCTCGAAGTTGTTGACGAGTACGTCTACCTAGGCCAAACGGTCCAACTAGGTAGGTCCAACTTCGAGAAAGAGGTCAATCGACGAATCCAACTCGGCTGGGCAGCGTTCGGGAAGCTACGCAGCGTCTTCTCGTCCAAAATACCTCAGTGCTTGAAGACGAAGGTCTTCGACCAGTGTGTGTTGCCAGTGATGACCTACGGCACCGAGACGTGGTCTCTGACTATGGGCCTCATAAATAAGCTCACTGTCGCACAGCGAGCTATGGAGAGGACTATGCTCGGGGTTTCCCTACGTGATCGAATAAGGAATGAGGAGATCCGTAGACAAACTAAAGTCACCGACATAGCCTCTCGGGTTAGCAAACTGAAGTGGCAGTGGGCAGGGCACATAGCTCGAAGAACCGATGGCCGATGGGGCGGAAGGGTTCTCGAGTGGAGACCACGTACCGGCAGACGAAGCCGAGGACGTCCATCTGCTAGATGGACAGACGACCTCATAAAGGTTGCGAGCACCCGCTGGATGCAGGTCGCTGCCGATAGGTCTAAATGGCGGACAATGGGGGAGGCCTATGTCCAGCAGTGGACGTCCAAGGGCTGAAATGATGATGATGATGATAACCGAGTGATGTCCCTCATTAGGACTATCTGTATCGTGGGTCTAGAAATATAAAGACGAACACACCGCCAATGACGTAACGATAGGGTGGCATAGCGAGCAAAATGCCACGGGCCCCCGGACACAGGGAGCCCTCGACCCGAGAGGGCCGCGAGCACGGGAGGATCCTGACATTTATTTTTATAAAATTTAGTATAAAATAGTTTTGTTTTCAATTAATTTAAGTTACCTACTAAAGTACATACACACGTATCAAGGTTTGAATGCATTTGTAAGAAAACGAAATCGCCCAGTTTTAAAACGCGTCCAGAGCGTAGTCATAAAATCCTCGCCACTTGTAGACGCCGCGCTGTAGCAACAGTGTAACTTACGGAAGAAATGTTTTGTATTTCTTATACAGTGTATGTTTTTTTGGTAGTTCGCGGGCTCACAGGCTCAACAGAAAGCGGCTCTATCAACCCTGAATTCCCTAAAACTCGTCAGAGGAAGGTTAAACATCATTTTAATGAAATTTACGAAGATGAACGTCTCCAAGATTCCGAAAGCTTATTTAGAGTGAACGTATTCTATTGTGTATTGGACATCTTCATTAATCAACTGAGATGGCGTTTCCTTGGAATGAATGAAATTGTATCCAATTTCAGTGTCCTGCAACCTGCCACTGTCATCTTCTATAAGAGAACTTGCTGATCCACTAATCATAAAGAATCATTTCATGTCTTCAAGCTTTCCTGAAGTGTGCACTGCATTTTTGTTATTTCTAACCATTCTTGTGACTACGGTTAGTGACGAGCGATCTTTTTCGAAATTAAACTTGATAAAAACATACTTCAGAAATTCTATGGGGCAAGAAAGGTTACGTAATATAGCTATTTTATCCATAGAACAGTCCATGGGCCGAAATTTAAACTTTGATGATGTCATTAACACTTTTGCTGAACAGAAAGCTCGAAAAAGGGAAATTTAATAATTGCAATTTTAAGTAAAAATAAAATTGTTATTTCAATCCAATACCTACGCCCTATAAATTAGGAGTTACTAGAAAATCATCGAAAAATGCACACAATATTATAACAGCGTTTTGTACGTACTTTACGTAGTGATTTATTGAAACTACAACTTTGGATGAGCTTCTTTACATTGAGGGAGGGCCCCATCCTATGAATTTGCCATGGGCTTCAGCGATATAGTTACGCGACTGCACACCGCCCATATTCGGACAAACATTAGTCTATAAACAAATATATATAATTCGCACACTGAAAAGAATACCGTCACTATCCAAAAAATATACTTTTTGAGCTACAGCTGTTTAAAGTGTTGAAAAACAAATTAATACGAACTTATATAATTTAAAGTATTAATACTTAAATGGAATCTTGTTGATGTATATACATATGGTCCGTATATGGTAGATATGTAGGTGCGTGCCCCTGTTAGGGCTAATATTAAAATAACATATCTGTTAAAATTTAAGAGATTTAAAACAAAATATTTTTGTATCATTGTTCCTCAATTTTTATATTAGAGCCTTACCCACGAAATTGCTATTTGTTCATAGTGGCCACTTTGAACTTAGTTATCTTGCGTTTTGCTTGTAATTCCAAATTCAAATTAATTTCAATTTAAAGCTATGACATTCTTTTACAAAATCAGTTATTCATATTATCCGTCAAACGACTTTTGCTTGTTGCTTGCTTAGATGTCGTTGTGATTGCGACCATGAAAAAGTTTAAAATTCACATTATTTTCGAATGTGAGTTCCGTCGTGGCAGCAACGCAGCACAAACTCCACGCAATATCAACGACGTGTACGGGCCAATCACCGCAAATGAACGCACGTTACGTTTTAGGTTCCATCGTTTCCGTTCTGGAAATTTCGACCTCAAGAACAAGTCGCGTGGACGACCGGAGACTAAAGTCAATAATGACGAATTGAAAGCAATAGTGAAAGCGGATCCATCCCAAACCACGCCTGAGTTAGCAGCAGACTTCGGCGTAAGTGACAAAACGACATTGATTCATTTGCGTCATATCGAGAAAATGAAGAAGCTCTGAAAGTGGGGTGAAAGTTTATTGAAAGTCAGCTGCAATTACGCGTGGAAACTTGCCTTCCTTAGCTGAACCGGCACAAAAATGAAGGGATTCTGAATCATATCATAGTGATGAGAAGTGAATTCTGTATGATAATCGTAAACGTTCGTAACAATGGTAGAACTCAGGAGATCTGGTCAATCGCTCTAGTCCACTGCTTCTCCATGATAATGCTCGCCCACACACTGCACGACAGACAGTCTCAAAGTTACAGGAGCTTCGACTGGAGACTCGGTCACCCACTCGCTACTCGCTAGGCCTTGCCCCTAGTAATTTTCACATTTCGGAATTGATCTTGGTTGTCAAAGAAAAGTTGGTTTTGTGTCCTTCTATTGTTTTCATCTTCGTACCGCTTTATTCTCCCCGCTAAAGATTTTATTTTCTATTTAATTATTTCCGTTCTGTTATTACGGGATTGGGTGTAAATACTAGCCGTGTTTCCTGAGTATTTGGAGTCAGTGTGGTTATTAGTTCTGTCGATGAGGTTTCCAATGCTACTCGTATTATTGTGGTTGATTGTGTATCTAGAGAAGGCGATGATAATGAAGCTTCTAGTGGCGTAGGTGGCTGCTCAGCGCTGCGTTTTATTTCATTGAGTACTTCTGTTGACATGAATTTACGGTTAACGATACTACATGCCTGTTTTGCTAGAGTGTTGCCAGTAAATTTATGTATTTTTGGGTTACTTGGGTTTCTTTCTTTAAATAATCGTTCAAATCTGTTTATGTATCCTATTCCTTCTGATTTAGCTTTAAAGTAGCAAAACATAAGTTCGTGTAATTCTTCTTATGACCACTTTCTTCTTGCATCTTCATTATTAATATTTCTAGTCGGTTCCAATGCACCGGCTGAGACTGTGGGTACACCACTGTACTGCGAGGTATCATCAGCATGACTGGTATGATCGGCTGCGGCATTTGCGGGTTCCCCGGCTCCTGCCCGCCTGTTCAGCAGGGAACCACTGACTGCATGCATACTGTCACGCCCAGCGACTAGCTCTGACATGCCCCGACGATCGCCCCGGGTAACGGCCTTATACGTGTACTTCTTAATTGTTTTCTCATGTTTATTCATGGTTGCTATTGCTCCGTTGGTCATTGGTGAGTAATAAAATTGCCCTTCACGTGGCAAAGATGATCATGTACGGACGTAGAGTTAGACTTATTAATAATATTATTAGCATTATTAATATTATTAGTCCTAATAAATATTGGGAATAACGCCACTGGGAATATTTTCAAACATAATCTTATTAAGTTATTACAATAACCTAATATTCGTTTCATCTACAGATTAAATCTACTAAAGTATACTTTAAATCGGCTTATATTTGAGCACAAAAATTAAAAATACTTATTACAATAAATCACATAATGTGACGCATCATAATCGAAATTAAACAAAACTTCTAACTTTACCATTGTAAATGTTAAATTATACAAAACAAGTCCTTAAAAATACCCATATCAAAAAATTAGGCAATTTATAAAATCTTGCATTACAAAGAAGTGTTAATTTCGAACGAGTTTCCCCTGAAAATGAATCTATATCCGAGGATGAGTTTGAGTTTGTAGTGTGATAGAATCTGAAAACCTTAAGACTGACTTGTACCTAAACGGACCAATGCTAATAAATGCAGTGACTAACCAGCATTAGAAGAACGTGGTCTAGAATGAGAAACCTCATAACTGGAAACACGTTACTTTATAGATGGTACATTACGTTCAGGTGTGATTTCATGTGGATCTCTATTCCATGATCTATAAATAAAATCTATGAAAAAATATATATGATGAATCTATGAAAAATTTATAAATAAATCAACATCAAAAAAATAATCCTACGAACTTGATTTTGAAGATGACTTTTGAAGATGACTTTTGAGATTTGAAGATGCTTTTTGGAAAACGTCGAAGTGTAACTTTCGACTTGACTTCACTTTGCGGGTGGGGCAGCTAATTCACTTTTATTTGAAGAAGATTTCGAACTATTTGGTACATCGTCTGAGGCTACTGATAGATTGATATCTGTTTGTCCATGATGATAAAATCGTTTTCTTTTTCGAAACCTGAATAGAAAGTGTCAAAGTGTGTTCGATGTCTTCAGATTGTACATTTCTTTGTCGGCGTAGGTAGGTATATCCGTATTGAACTGGGCAATTTTATCCGGCTACTATTGTGTTGACGTAATTTTTATTCTCCGAAACGTTATTCCTAACACAGTATGAAGTTGACGTTGACCAATCGCCTTGTGCTGAATGTGGTCCATTGGCTAACTTCAAATTCTTTAATGAATGCGGGTTTATCTACAAAATTATATAGTATAATTATAATAATATCACCAAACTCATTCAAATAATAACATCAAATAACCCATGAAAGAGAGCTTTTTGAATAAGTTGGTCAATCTATAAATAAAGCGTAAATGAAAAAAAAAACGAAAATAAGGCGCGGTGACTGGATTTTTTCTAGACTTTATTGAGGCTTATTGAGCATACTTATTGAGGAGAGCCGAGAGACCCATAGCTCAGCAATGGGCTGTTACAGGTTGATATGATATGATACGCATTCTCACACGATCCCATAGTCAATCGAATAAAAATCGAGTGTATGGATTAGCCTTAATGAGAGTTGATTAATTAAGAAAGCTATATCACATATGTACCTACCTATATACAAAGAGGTCATCCATAAATTATGTCACACGGTAAACGGTAAGGGTCAACAAAGTGTGATATCGTGTGACGGGGGGGGGGGGGGGGGTCCATAAGCTTCGTGACGTCACATGTATAAATCTAAAGTATTAAAACTAAACTTCAACTCTAACGAAAAACTTTAAAATATTACCAACTCAATATTATTATAAGGTTGTTTTCATTTAATAATTTCTACATTTAAAATTGCAAAATATGTGACGTCACACCAGGGCAGGGGGGTCACACAAATGTGACCACCTGTGACAAGGACGGGGGGGGGGGGACTCCAAAAATCATGAAATTCGTGTGACGTAATTTATGGATAGCAAAGCCACGACGAGAACTCAACATTTTTGTTCCCACTCCCTTCGATACCGTTGCTCGTATGCACGCTTAGACATAATTACTCATTAAATGTAAGATGCTAACGGGTCGAGCTAAGAAAAGTAATTGGTACGATTAACGATGTTGTTGTTGACAAAAAATATATACGAACGTTTTCGATAGGAATCCCAGATGAGAACCCCCGTGCCGGAATCCGTGCACGATAAAGCGCAATCTAATAAACATTCTGCCGCGCGATGCTAATTTATAGAAGTGGCGGTAATTCACGCAATCAGTGTTGTCATTAGTGTTGTCATAAGGATTTACTATAATACATAATAATGAATTACCAACTTATGTAGGAAAAATTGTTCTAATTATGCTAAAATATGTATGTTAAAATTCACCAGTATGCTAAAAATATTCCAAACAGGCCAAAATATGCTAAATTAGCGTCGAATATGCTAAAAATGGTCACACACTGGTGGGTACTGACAAAATGTGCTTAACTGCATAACGACACAAGCGTCATCTGGCGGCTCGTATTGTTATTAAGTTCGCGGGTGTTTCTCGAAAATGTATAAAATGGAGTCACAGCCCAGATGGCGCTGAAATCCCGAAATCCATATCTTTATTATAGTAATGATACCTACCCATTCTTTTCTGTATGCGAATTATGTCCAACTGTGAATCGAATCCGGGATCTTCTTCATGGCAAGTAGGAACACTACAATTGGGCTAATCGGTCGTCATTACAATAAACACAATCAGAAAAGATACCGGACTTTACATCTATTGCCCGTCCGATTAATTAGGCGCATAGTTTTGCCAAATAATCTATTGTAAGATGCTACAGGCAGCCAATAGTCTAAAATAGAAATACAGATGCACTAATCGTGTGATATTATCTCGATATGTAGTTTTTCAACTACGTTCCACTGCAAGACATAGGCCTCCTCTACTAATTGCGGAGCAGTTTCAGACCATAATCCACCACACGGATCCAATACGGATTGGTAATAACAACGTTGCAATTTTGCTTTTAATATTCGAGCATGTCGGTTCCCTCGGGATGTTTCCTTCACGGTCGAAGTAGAAATTTAGTGGTTGGAGTCGGAGTTTGAAGTTACGCTCTCAAGAACGAAAATAATTGAGAACAGCGAGTGAGAGTTGAGACAACCCTAGACTGGCAGCCGGGCAAAAAATATTAACACGTTTTCAAAATTAAAAATGATATAGGTATTGATAATATTATGTAGAATGTTTTCTGTTTAGATATAAATATAAAAGAAGATTTACTTGGTTATTATTGGGTTTACCAACATTCAGTAGGTAGGTACCATAAACCATTCTAAAGTCTATGCATGCACAATAACAAAGTTTGCGCTTTGGCCTCCCATTTCCCATCATTTTCTCGCGCCAAATTGAATGGTCTTGCTTCCGCTTCCGATTTATCTTCTTCCCGTTCAATTTAGATTTAAAATTTTAGATAGTTGATGAGTCGGCTTGTGTTCATAATTATAGGTTAATTAATATAATTACTCGAAAAGCAAGTATTGAAAAGTTCTTAAATTGCATTTTGTTTATATGATTTTTCATACTGACGTCACACATCGAATAACACTCAGCGTTCCGTCTTTAACATTTATAAATGTTGCAGTACATTGCTCAACATGTTTTCAAATCGGTACAATCGCAGAAGATATACATTAGTTAGACTACTTTTCTCATAGCCTCGATAAATTAAAATTTGATGAGTATTTGTTCCGTTTCATCTCATGACGATCGATATAGTCAATAACTTAAACAAAGTTGCCACAATTAGATAATAAATGACATTTTGTACACCAATTTGCGAGATTACGATTGAGTATTATCTATGCTAGTCGCGTATTTAGGAGTAAAAGTAAGTACGCTTAATTACATTTATATCTACCAATAAAAAACAAGTCGATACGTTCGTCTTCACCACACAAATTATTGAATGCAGAACAAGCTATTTTTACGACAGTTAGTGTGAACAGTGGAGAAGTGAAATATTTGGTAACATATTACGTCTACTCTATGTATTTTTGTGTACTTAAATAAAACTATGATATTTGATCGTCGACTTCAAAGATACGAACAAAATAAGAATTGGGTGTCACCGAACCGAAGTGACACAGTGCTCACATTTGGAAACTCTCCAATGTACCTCGCGCTACCTGCCTGACAGTATTTACTTTTAGTATTAAATCGTACTTAAAGTAATTCAGACTCCGTGGAAAATCATTTTCATACGACCTGTTGTAATACCAATTATAGGAACTTAAACATTTTTGTTATGCGATTTAATTATTATTATATGCGTAGTGAAACTAATCAAGAATATTTTACACTGATTATAATTCAGTATGTATTGTTTATTCAATTTCTAAGTTCAGTGGTATTTTACCGAGTGGATGAAGTGATGTTTTAAAAGTTCTAATATTAAGAAATGCATAAATCTACGTTTAAGAAGAGAGTAAATCAGAGGAGTGTTTTGTGTAAGGTCAGTGAATCTGAATATTTTTTTCTACTTTCATTAATTTCCAGTTCGTTATATTTTAATAAAATGAAATAAGAATAAAATGCCGAGAATAAACAGTTTAGTATAATTATAATGCAAAACATTTATCGTTTTTGTTGAAACATTAGGTAATAGCCATGTGCTTAGAGATTATTTACAATATAACTATTATTCTGTGTATATGCTGTTCTTTGTAAAATCAAATAAATAAATGAATTTAATTTATTATTTTCTAACTTCGGATTTGCAACGCGTTACTTTATTTAAATAAATCACAGACGGTTTATTGTTCTATTATTTTTTACTTGGGCTATTGAGCGCATGTCATCGTGATTGTTTACTTCATTAGTAAACCACAATTAATTACTGATACCTATTGTTGTACTTTATATACCATACTAATATATACTTTTACATACTAATAGTAAATTATTAGCAGTAGGTACATAACAAATTTACTCAGAACCTCTTAATTCCAAGAATATATAAAAATATGACAATTCTTTATAACAGCACGATTCACGTTCACTGATAACTTGATAACAACATAGACGAGTCAACATCGCTACTTCCGAAATAGTTTTTATACAATATCAACCTATAATGGGGAATGCTCTGAAGAATTGTTCAATATAATTCCCACCTCGGGTTTCTACAACCGCACCTCCCGTCACAGAAGTGCGGTCCATCCGCATTTCCTAGATACGGAGGTGTCGCGTACTGTTCGGTCCAAAAATTATTTTATATGGCGAACCCGTAGGCTGTGGAACGAACTGCCTCAAGAGGTCTTCCCATTAAACCATGACATGGGGTTCTTCAAGAGAGCTGTGAATAGGATTTTGCAATGTCGGCGGCGCGCCCGCATACCCCCTGGTGTTGCAGGTGTCCATGGGCGGCGGTAACACTTACCATCACATGAGACCGTCCCACGTCCCACTACAGGCCACAGGCCTCTCCTACTAAATCACTAGAAGGTTTCGAACCATAATCCATCACGCGGGTCAGATGCTCCAGATATTTTTTATTCTCGAGTATGCAGATATCCTCACCGCCTGTTTTCCTTCACCGCCGAGCTAGTGACAAGGGAATAAGGGCTGAGACTAATTTCGATCCTTATTCGTGAAGTCATGGGGTATCTATATACCTACCTCTAGACTTTATCATCGCACTTATCGATGTGTTCGTAAAATCAAAATCTTCGGAAATTAATTAGGTAGGTACTACGTCTCCGACGCACTTGATCCAGTTTATAATACTGTCTGAAACCATAGCTATATCTCCCCACTAATCTTTCTCGCCCCCTAACACTGTTTGGTACCATAGTCTGATACGTGCTTGAACATTAAATATTTCTAAGCCTATTAGGTATGTGTTGACACAAATAACCCCAAGAAGTACGTATTAAATTTTCCGTTCTTCAGAAACAAAACAATTAACCTTAGAGTATTCATATTTAATAAGGCGGTAACACATGTTTAAACTATTAACGAGAAACAATGCTATCTCTTCATACATGTTCAAACATTGACATAAGCATTTAGTAGTTTCTAAATTTGCGCAAACAAAAACTAGGGTTGTCTATGACTGTTCCTTTTATCGTACGTCTAAATGTAATATTCGCTCAAATTCCATTTTTTGTTTTTTTTTTTTTTCTAATCTGGAATTCTAATCTAATTTGCGGGTCTCTGACATGTGACGGAAAACATCGCATATAGGTACTATTTTCATAAATTATGACAACCGTCTTTTGTTTTTTGTTCATTTTTTATGTCATTTAAATATACCAAAGACAGTATATTATTGTTGCGTACTTTGGGCCCGTAAACCGAGAAGGTAAACCGGTTGTAGCACCTCGCTTTCAGAGCATACCTCTTAAGATCTCGGAGAGTATCGGGATCCTTGGTGTCGACATCTCCAGCAAAGTCGAATTTAGGGGTCATCTGGAAAATAAGTCCAAAATGGCCTCCAAAAAGCTCGGTGTGCTGAACAGAGCGAAGCGGTACTTCACCCCCGGGAAACTCCTAATGCTTTACAAAGCTCAGGTGAGGCCCCATATGTAGTATTGCTCTCATCTCTTAGCCGGCGTACCATTTGGACCCATTTGACTCCATCCAACGACGTGCTGTTCGACGATTGTCGACGATCCCACTCTCACGGGCGGTTTAGAATCCCTCAGCATTCGGAGAGACGTTGCGTCTCTCTGTGTGTTCTATCGCCTGTACAATGGGGAATGCTCTGAAGAACTGTTTAATATAATTCCCACCTCGGGTTTCTACAACCGCACCTCCCGTCACAGAAGTGCGGTCCATCCGCATTTCCTCCATACGGAGGTGTCGCACACTGTTCGGTCCAAAAAATATTTTATATCGCGAACCAGTAGGCTGTGGAACGAACTGCCTGAAGAGGTCTTTCCATTAAGCTACGATATGGGGTTCTTCAAGAGAGCTGTGAATAGGATTTTGCAAAGTCGGCGGCGCGCCCGCATACCCCCTGGTGTTGCAGGTGTCCATGGGCGGCGGTAACACTTACCATCACGTGGGACCGCTTGCTCGTCGGCCCACTAATCTATAAAAAAAAAAGGTTTGTGCAGACACTGATTATCTTATTCTTCTACCATGCAAAAATATAAAAACGTCATATCATACCGCACAATAACAAGAAACTCGTACATTCAATTAAACAAATCATCAACTGGCTGTGATACTAATAAGACAATTAAGCATACCACTTATTATAAGCCATCTAAAGACCGTTGAATATCAGAGACCACCGTCCCACAAATATCACCAGTAGCCGGCAAGATTGCGTGTGAGTGATTTTATCCACTCCATTGTTTTTTTTATTGAAATGATGGCAGACGAGCTGGCTGGTCACATGATGGTAACTGGTCACTTTCATCCATGGACATCTGCAACACCAGGGGGATTGCGGGTGCGCGCCAACCTTGTAGAATCCTGTTCACAGCTCTTTTGAAGAGCCCCATATCTCAGCGTAAAAGAAATACATCAGTTGGTTCATTCCACAACTTTCGGGTTCGCGGCATAAAGTGTATTTGTAACCGCACTATAGGCAGGGACCCACGTCAAGGAAGTGCGGATGAACTGCATGACGATGACCGATGCATTTCCCTTTACATTTCCTTAATACATATTATATTTTTCACAATAAGTGGCCCCGGTATTCGCCTACCCTGTTGGGGTATTTCCAAAAAACGGCACAAATTTAATAATTTTTGTGCGACGTCTGATTTGCGACAACCCTACAAAATAAAGCACATAGGTACATATTAGTCACGGGTGATAATTAGTGTTCTTAAAATTTTCTAAGCAGTTTTTCAGAAGGAAAACGACTTCATGTTACAGTACACAGTTCGTACTGTAACATGAGTATTAACATTCGTAGGTCGTTTACAATACAGATTCTCCTATCCGAATGAATGGATAAATATCAAGAGATTGTATTGTTAATATTGTAGTTCCCTATTTATGAGTACCTACTAAACATAAGTTGGGTGTTGTGAAGAGTGTAGGTGCATTGGTGATCGAGGATATATATTTTATTTTATTCTACGTTATTCATATTTCTACGTGTTTAAAAGGGGTAAGGTTTTAATTTATATTTTGACCAGTAAACCCCTTAATCCAAGAGGTTCACTAATACAAAAGAGAACAATGGAAAGACAAAGATAAGATAAATAATTATCTTGTGCACGCAACTTCGTTCGATTTGAACCCGATGTCAGCCGAAAATTCGGTTTTAACCGTTTTGCTCTAAAAAACCCGCTTTATTTTCAAAAATAAATTTTTATTTAGTTATTTGATAATACAATACTATAACAGCCGTACATAACTTTGAAATCGGCATCGAAATTCGTTAAGTAGTTTTCGTATTTATTAGGGTATTTACCTACACGTTTCGGAAATGTTATTTTATTCTAGCTTTTGCACGCGATTTCTTTCGCGTGGTCTACTTGTATAATAAGTAAGTAATAATAAGTAAATAATAAGCCTATATGTTAATCCGGATTACAATCTACCTATTTGCCAAGTTTCAATGAAATCGGTTCAGCCGTTTCGCCGTGAATATATCCAAACATCCAGACTTTCGCATTTATATATTAGTGATACTATACTAGCAATTGTTAAGGACTTTGCTTGCATTTGATCAGGATTAAAAGCCTTTCTATAGACTACACGTAGTCTAAAGATAACAATTAGTTAATTTCTTGCAGATTTATTATGCAACAAACAAAGCAACTTTCATTAGTACCTATAGATTTGTAAGAATGTTATTAAAAATTAAAGTAATAATCAATTTATGAAATTAGGTACCTACGTACCTAATTTACGTGGTAATTGAAAGTTATGATGTCATGTTGAGCTAATAAAGAAAAAATACTTACAAGTATAGGTATATACTTTACTTACGAATATTAATTTTATTATTGTTAATGTTCACGATACAATTTAAATATGTAAATGTATGCAAATAGTAAATATTAATGTGAACATCGTGACTTTAGCAATTGCTTATGTATTATTTACTACAGTAATAAGTATCAAATCTATTCATCTGTGCAATTTCGTATCTATTCGTAAGTAATACGAATGTATGTACTATCATCTAAGAAGGTTTCTATTTAAACAGAATCTGTAATTTCATTGAAATTTTAAGATAGAAAATCTTAACCAAATAAATGACTTTGGTAAGCAAATCCATACCGACAATAAGGACACTGTGCTCAGATAATGTATGGAAACATACATAAGTATTGCATTTTTTTTTAGTTTTTATTAGTAAATAGATACTTTTGATTTGAGAATTAGAGGTTTTCGCTGCAAGTAACGTTTTTACTAACTTTTTAGCCTCCATGCAAATGAAGCTTTACAAAAATTGATTCAAAAAACTTCATTCATAGAGTAGTAATATAAAAAAAATAGTGCCATAAACTAAATTCATAGCAACATTTAAAATTGATTTAGGGGGGTAGCTTTGAAACTGATATCAAATAAAAGTAGGTAGTTAATAATTTCTGTTAACAGAGAATCAAAACGTCGTTCAATTTATTTTATTCAGTATTAGTTTCAGTTCAAAGTTGCTAAGTAAATCAAGCGGAAAGATCTTTCAGAGGTAAATAACACTATTACACACATTTTTTGCATGCCATTCTTATCTTTAAAACATTGCTGTCTGGGAGAGCTAAGTAAATATTTTTAGATGTTACCGTGCCACTTGGGTTTTATTTAACTAGCCAATAAACATTGTCGCTGACATTGCTACTATTCACTGTTCACCACTATATTACCGACACACAGAGGCTAACTCAGAAAGAAACATTTTACACTCTGGATAATTTAGAAGAATCAACCCAACAAAATACTCCATATAACCATCACGATAACATTAACAATTTATTTAAAAGAGAAACAACGTCTTTTTAGCAGAATACAACTTACAGAATCAAAAGCGCTCAAAGTCAAGATCAGGTTTTCTTATATAGCTCAGTAATTCTTTTATAGGTATTAAAAAAGTATATTGAGCTACGTATAAAAAATCTGGACGTATAAGGGTGGGGACTGTATAAGGGGGACGTATAAGCCCTTACGAGACAAATCAAATACCAACTATTGACTGAAAGATTAGTGTTATAAAAACGAGCGTTGATTGGTCGAGGCTCGAGCGCGGAGTGAACGCTAATGAAATTTAGCTTTTGGCGTTAAAGGTTAGTAGTTAGGGAGCTGGTGGGAGTAATTGTGAAATGATTTGTTCGTGTGTCAGAAGTGGAAAGTAGTGAAAATCTATTTATATGAAACATTAATGACCCCGTCTGGCATTATGTTATCGCTGCGTTATCAATTAACAACTCATTGAAAATGTAAAAAAAGGATCCATAAGTCATTTGCTCGCATCCGGCATTTGTTTTAACACCTATTACTTAGTCTAACATTGATATACATTCAATTCCCAGACATGTATGTTTCTGCGCTAATTAATACTATTTTTTATTTTATTTTTGATATATGAAAATATAAATAATTAATTTGCTCATCATTCTTTATATGGAAATAATTATTAGGTTATAAAAAACAAGAAAAATAATGTGTGGCACCTCCATACTGCTGCGTTTAAAAAAAATGCAAAAAAAGATTAAGTAGGTACTAAATTATTTGCTCGCGTCTGGCATTTGGCCGAATGATTCTATTATATGTAAAACTATAAAAAATACCAAGTCAGACGTTAATATCGCTGATTTTTTAAAGCCAAACTTTTTAGCATTAATCATAAAAATAACAATATGGTACTTAATTGTTTTTGTTGAAAAATACATTGCTTACAAATTTGTATTTTGCATAATATCGTAAATGCAAAGTTTATAATAGATAGCCGTTGATCAATACTAATGATATTAATGAATATGCTTCCGAAAAACGTGATGATGATATTTAATTAACGTAATACATATGTACAGAAAATAAATATGTTTTATAAAAAAAACAATGTAAATTATGTTTTTGTAATTATTTTTATTATATTTAAAGTTAATATAATTTACTATCTATGCCTTATCTTTTTTTTTAACTAATTTACAAATATCTCAAAAAATCAGCGACACACACGTCTGGCAATAATAATTTCCTGTTTTAGGAAAAAAACACATATCAAAAACAGAATTAATGATGATCAAATGATTTAATAGAGCATTTTTTTACATATTTATAATTATTATTATATAAAACGCAGCGAGGTGGACGTCTGGCAGTGCTATATCTAGGTACCTAATTTAACGTAATAAATAAATGCCAGATATGAGCAAATGATATAGGGTAGCATTTTATTTAGCAATTTCGAAAATAATTTATTAAAAAAATCAGCGACATCGGAGCTTGAATCCTTAGTGGCTAGTGGCATCCTCTAAGACTTTCATACATATAATTGAAATAAAACGACGAGCAAATCATATTCCTAAATTCCCACCAACTCCCTAACTATAGTGAGCGTTACAGCCAAAATTCTTAATATTTGACGTCTTTAACCCTTGTAGTTAAAAGATCGAGTCTGAAAACGGTTAAACTTAAATTTGTTATTATCCATTTACTGCCCGTTTAGTATTTTCTGTTGCTCAATTAATTATATCATTAATTAATAAACCTTATCATTAATCATCATTATCATCTGTATTATTATCATTGTAATAACACAGACATAATTATACACATTGTAAGTTTATTATCATTATTATGTCAGATAAATATAAAATAGATAAAATAAAAGTCAGATATGTCAGATAAAATTAAACTTAATAGTCAAATCTACTAATACGTTATAGCAATATGATCAAAATATTAAATTGTAGGTAGTGCTATAAAAGACCTTGTGATCAATTTATAAATGCAAACCATTTTATATATTCATTTAATACCCACTTACTATAGGCCTCATAAGGAAAAATAAGTAGAATACTCTTGGGAAAATGTATAGATGAAAAATCCTGTTGGTTTTTACCTTATCGCCTCGTAAGGAAAAAGTACCGACTCATACAAGACTCTACGTGTTTCGGGCGTGAGTGAGAGTTGTCAAAGCCCATTTCATATACCGTTCTATCACATAGAGAGTATAACGGCTTAAAGTAATTCTCTTATTTACTCTCTTACGCCGCATCTCATTCAACCTCATCCCATTATACTCTCTTCAACCCACCTCGCCCCTCTAGTTATTATAACCAATTATAATTAACCAGTAGTTGCGTATAATGCCTATATTATCAAACAAACTCTTTAGAACGAAGTTGTGTGGTGTCGCTTGTATTACGTTGAGATGGGACAAAAACTTCTAGATATTGTTACGTATTACGTGGTATTACCTATACACCACGAGTAGCGCATGTTTTGTGGTTTACACACAAAGAACTGTTAAAATTATGACATATTTATTTGTATTGTTTTCACAAATTTATTGAGTTGTTACCATAGTTATTATTACTTAGCGTGCGTACGTGAATTCTACTTTTTCATATAGCTATAAAAAAAATGGATTATGTAGATAATCCATTTTTTTTATTGACGCCGATATGAACTTGAATTTTATGGATTCCGCGGCCAACTAAAAGGGCATGATAAAAGGGTTCCCCTTACATTTTTATCATGTCTCTCCTCTTGTCCATATGTCACAATCCTATTACTGTGTTGTGTGTAGCTATAATAAAAACGATGTTTGATGTAAAGTCTTATCTGAAGATGTTTTTTTTTATTACTATACAATTAAAATTAAAAGAAAGACAAAAATAAATAATTAACAGGACTGGACTGTCGTTGGATAGGTTTTCAAAATGCAGTAGATATTTTTAATTTTACCTTCGCGTTGTATAATTTTCCCTCTATTTGTTAAACCCTTTTAAAGTAATTCGATAAATATAAAACCATCTTAAACAATTTTTTAATTAGCACTTATTTTCAACTCTTTTAATACTTATTAATTCTGCACTTTTTTAATCTAATGACGGGTTGCCGTTTGGTTTAACCTTTGGATAATAAATAAATGGTGACAATTTCAACCAAAATAACACCTGGAACCAGCCCGAAAAAAAATATAACCCAGTAAAATTTTCGTAAAATACAATACAAATGATCTGGTAAAGTTCATTTCGCAAGTTTAGATTACTTGTTATTTTAAATCTATTACAACAAAATGTTTTGGGGTTTTCTGCTATTACATTGCTTATTGATGACGGCACACGATTAGTGGTACGAGTAATTTTCAAAGCACGTTTAAAACAGATTGTGATGTTACGAGGCGTCAGTTATCATTTACCGGTTGTGCCGACATGTTGCACATCGTAATGTCAAACTTCCCGCCTAAAGTTGAGCGGGAAATTTTTAAATTGTCTACGGTGTTTATTATTTTTAATCGAAATTAAAATTAAGTGCAAATCTGTGATAATTAACTGTGATTAAGTGAATATTTTTACACTGAAATAAATCTTGCAAATACATAATATAAAAAGTGAATTTTTCACCATGCCCACCAAAATGGAAAAGGTATTTTCTTTGCTTTATAAAAAAATATGAACTCAAGGAACTCTTTCTAAAATTTATTTACATACCTAAGCATCTGCCTACTTTCCCTCATGTTGCTGTAATTATGTACTAAACTATGTTAACAAAATCAACTTTAACAAAAACAATGTATTTTCTAGAATATTGTATTCAGCAGCGTGCAGCGTTTACTTTTATTTAATAAAAAATGAAGCTAAATTAAATTATAAATTAAAATGCTTGAAAAGCCTTTCTTTTGAATTGATTGATAAAACACCGTGTAATATCCTAATATCACATATCTGTGTCAAATATATCGCTATCTAAGGGTCTTACTTTCTAATTGGTGTGTATTCGTATATCTCCACTTCCGTAGGCATCAATCGTAAAATTAATCCAGCAAGTGACATTTATTAAGCGTTTATTAGGTACCTAAATGCCGAGCTATGAGATGATCTACTTCATGATATTACAGGGTGTAAGCGAAACTTTCGGAGTTTCATAGTTCATCGGTATGAAAATTTCATGAATCTTTTTAACAATAAATTATTAATTTATTGCCTATTAATTATTATTTTTTATGTTTAATTTAAATATTAATTAAATTTTTTTGTTAAAGATTTTACTAAATTTTTCACACAAATTTATACAAAGCCCAAAATTAGATATTTTTACAAAAAATACGCAATACATTTTACGAAACAAGACAATATGCATGAGGAGGCCCTTAACCAGCAGCGGACAATATAAGGGCTGGTTACGCTAAATAAAATTATATGTCAATTAACCCTAGAAGGATAATTAAACCTTTTTTTTACCTACGTTACCTACGTTAGGCTGGGGTATCAATAAAAGAACACACACAGTCTATACGAGTATACTATCTACATTATAATTAACTGTTGTTATTAAATGTTAAAGCAAAAGAGATCAAATTCAGTCTCATACAATAAATATCTTATAAATCATGATAATCCTGATCTTATCCTGAATCTTCCAGAGGCTGCATGACTTGCAGAGCTTGCAGGACACACACAAACGCACACACACACACACACTCATCACACAACGAACACACAAAAACAAACATGCACTTACTTATTTTTATATTTCGATATTTTCTATATTATGTTATTATTGTGAAATCTGCAATTGACTAATACCACTGTTGTTATTACCTAAATCAAATTTATACTTCGACAAAGCTGTAGATTTCTGTATATGTAAATAAATAAATAATATGTTTAATATCTAAACTAATTACCCTGAACAAAATTAAAATTTTAATCATTCTTGCAACACATCATAAAATCGAACTTAAAAAAAACCATAAGATTATGCTCCTAATAATTAAGTTTAAATTGTAACAATTATATCATAAATTGCAACTGTTGAATGATTATTTTTTAAAACTGCATATAATATTTATCAGTCCCATAAATGCCCCAACTACAGTATATTTATGTTTTTAGATTTATATGTATCTCTTTATTTCTCTATTTGTGTATAATAGATATTCAAAATTCATTATATTATTCGAAAATATAAGTTGAAAGCAATTCTCAGGGAGACGAAGCATTTATAGCTAAAGAACCCCTTGCTAAGACCTGGCTGGATGTATACCACATTTCTACCGGGAAGTTTTACTGGTGCGGAATGAACACGTTTAGTTTTCCATAGAAATTGATCTATTCGTGTTTTTTTTCATTTCATCACATAGCACTTCAAGAATATATTCTATATATCGCCATTCTACATGTCAGAAGTTGTGATGAAGTAAATAGCGTAGATGTAATGTAGTACGAGTAGTTCTTTGTGTCTTTGGGTAAGGAGCTGCCACTATAGCTGAAGACGAAGAGCTTGAAAAAGTTCTCTTGTTCGATATTTTCTAATATTTTCGCAAATTTATATTGATCAGTGGTGTTTGAATCGTCCCGCTCTTTAACTTCAAAGTTATCTTTTGTTTCACTATCGCTACTCTCCTGAAGATAGGCTTCTATCTGGCTAGTATTCAGTCCCGCCAGTACAAATACTAAAAACCAGAAGAAAATAATAAGAAAAATGAGATAATAACACGGAATCAAAACAATATTAAAAGTATGCACAAAAAAGTTATACATTAATGGTAACTAGAAATAAAATTTACTCACCTACGGTTCTGGAAATCTACTTACTACCACAGAACGATATGCGTCTGCACCGAGCTGTAGCAATAAATTAATGAAGGAAGAGCTGGGAAAAGCACTTACGAGTGTTCGGTCGATTATCTTTAAATTCGAAACCAATATGCCCTTTTGTTTTGAGCTTGGTAGTAAAATTTACGTCGGTTATCCTCTAGGGTTAATAAAGTAACTTAAAATTATGTGCAGCCTGAATCCCGAAGCCTTTCCTGAAGACTGAATCTATGTATTCAGTTTTCGGGAAAGGTTCAGACACTCCCTGTATAGAATAAGACGAAACTCTTCTCCAGTTTCTTGAGCTTTTATTGGAAAAAAAATCTTAAAAAAATATTTTTAAATTTTTATATCATCAAAGGCTTCCCAACATATCAGATACGTTGTTACACAGCATATGTACTTGTGTGCGTCTGGTTTGAGGAGCCATTACTGATATTAAAAATGTCCTTTTTAGCTTTTGTAGAATCAATTCTAAAATACCTATGCACTAGGCACTGTATCAGAAGTTTTACGTTAGCCAGCAAATCAGGCACGTCTCACCTGAAAATTATATGCTCACTAACAATTCCATACTAATTACCTACACATCACAATTGAGCCTTGTAAGGCCACAAATGAGGCCTTCATGTAGGACTCAAAATTACTGGAATCGAGCGCGGTACAGACAAATGCGTTAATTGATGGTATATTGTATGGTGCGTATTTAGTGTAACGGTATACCGCTCACAAGTTGTCTTTCAGATTAAAGTTAGATTTCTTTTAAAACTATTTGATGAATTTTATGTATTGGAACTGGAGAAATTATTCAAACCGAAACTTCCTGTTTTACGTGAAGTAAGAACAAACTGTCCTATTACCTACATAAATTTATTCAAGCAGGTAAACAAAATAAAGTTGTAATTAAAGTAATTAACACAATATGCAACAAAAATGATGTAATCGTTCATTTCACTAATCATAAAATACTGTTGAACCACAGATTATATAATCCTGTCGAACTACGTGAATACTTTGACCTATATTAAAAAAAAACCTTCCTCCGCGTTGTCCCTCTTTCAGTGTTCCAGGAAGTAGCAATGAAGTATCTGACTATTTTGGGTCATTATTTCATTTAATAACAAGAGATTCTATAAATCAATTCGTAAAATAAACATAAAAATATATTTTTAAATGGTTTAGAATGCTAGAAACCGTATGTCAGAAAAGGACCGCACTGGAAATGGCATCACTAACTTAATTATTGCAACGTAACTTCCCGCTTCAAATCTGATTAATGATCTAATGAATTTGAAAAAAAAAAAATTTAAATGTGCGTTTGTTTTCTTCCTTAACGTCAAATAAGTCAAATGCTATCAACCCCTCATTGTGAACATGATACAAAACAATAGTAATGTAATTTAAGTAGGATGATATAATAATTATGCTATATCTAAAAAAACCTGTATTGAGGAAGGAAATTGAAGGTAAAAAATGGTCGTACTATCTCAAATCTTTTCTTGTTGAGGATATTTATCTAATGCAAAATTCAAGGATTTCTCCATATAAAAGACAAAAGAATTATATCAAAAGTAATCTAGAAATAAACTCTCATGCATTCCTCATACTAGAGATGGAAATGAGGAACATATTTTGCACTCTTGACTTATTATTTATTACTTAACATTAATCACGCACGTCCGCATACCCCCTGGTGTTGCAGGTGTCCATGGGCGGCGGTAACACTTACGTGAAGGTACAGGATCACGTGAGAACGCTTGCTCGTCCGCCCTCTTCTCTATAAAAAAAAAAAAAATCACATCTGAGCACATATCTGATACAAATCATGTATAAATATAACATAATATTCAACGTGCGTGGTGGCTATGTATGTACTCGTATTGTATTGTATGTATTGTATGTACTCGTGTGTATGGGATGACCGGCGTGTCGCCCGGGGGCGCACTATATTAGCAATTACTAGTTAAACAGAAGATACATGAAGCAGTTGATAAATTGCTGCAAATTACCAAATTAAGTTAACAAGCAAATTATTATTAACAATGAATTAATTTAAAATATACCCATTGGATGTGATGTTTTTTTCTTATGTTTAGTAAATTCTTTAACAGTTCACTTGATTGACAACTTATGTCACAATTTATAAACATTTGCATAATGTTGTTGGCAATTGAAAAGTCATCGCAGCAACAGTTAACAATTATTACCTACTAAAAGTATAAAGGAATTTGAACCATACTCGTGTAAACAACCAAGCGTTACTGTTGCATCTCATCATATAAGTGAATACCATATTAAGTTCACATGTACCGACATACGATACGGTTGAGCTAGATAGAACATAAATAAAAAGATTGACGTGCGTCAACATGTTACGATGACAGCTCTATTAAATAAGAGTTGTTAACCAGTGTATATGAAACATTCCAGCAATTGGATGATTATTACATAACTAATGCTGAAAACCACTTACACTGCTCTAACATAAATTATGAACTTTATGGCGGGAACTTGAGAAGTGAAGTTGAGTTTTTGTTTGATTAATTGTAAAAAATGTGTACTATATGTTTTGTAGTTTAATAGTGATAGTTTATTAAACTTCAAAGTTTTTTTTTTGTACGTAAAGTTTGTGATCATCAAATAAAAGTATGAACTGCGTTTTTCGTGTGCTTCTAAGAGGTTCTCTTCTGTCCTCAGAAAACGTACTATCCACTTACTAAGCGACTCCTGACATACTTCGACGGGACTGGACATTGACAGGATACATTTCAGACTTTGAAATTTTAATTACCAAGAAAACTTGACATTGGCATAATGTGCTAATTGCACCATTGCCATATATAAAAAAACCTTATCTTATGTTATTGATGTCAGTATATATATCATTCGAAATAGAATTATGTTGATAAAATCAATAAATCTCCCATTTTTTCCCGCTGTGCGTTATTTATATTCGATAAAGGCAATACAACATTTTTAGATTCAAGTTGCTCATGGACCTATTAAAAGAGAAAATATATATGTATTATATTTATTATCTCTTAGTCTTTATGCTTTATGCTCTTTTAAACCACATAAAATTCCGAGCTCCCGCAACCGATTTACAGATACCCGAGGGGTAGTAAATTTAACGTGCATCGTACAGAAATAAGGGCGAACTGGGAGAGCTTTTTAGAAGCTTTTTCAAGAGTTGCTATTATTAAAAACATACTAATTTATTTAGAAAAAAATGGTCGCTCTGATTTTTTAGCTTAAATTTCCGACATAAATAAATTCACTGCTACACGAGAAGTCGCTTACAGAGCTTGGGCGCTCTAAAATATTTGGCGCTCGGGTGCCGTGCACTCCTTGCCTTATTATCCTTATTCCTTATCCTTATACCTTATCCTTGCCATGTCTGAGCCGGCCCTGCATAAGGACCCTTCCTACATATATGGTTACAAACCCACGTTTTAGGAGTAGATCCAAAATAATCTGAGTTGTTAATACATATTTACATACATCTGATACACCATCTCAGCAAGAAATACACCAGTGGTTTCCTTTGAAGTATTTTCTTTATCGAATAATGTTACTGCTTTGGAAATCACTTAAGTATTATTGTATTAAGTGTTTTATGTTTTGTTTTCAAGGTTTTTATGAATATTTACTTACAATTATTGTCATAGACGAGCACCCACAATCAACTACAATAGAACGTGCACATCCATTAAAATAACATCACCACCAATTTAAAACTGGGTAAAGGTTTGGTCTCATGACGATAAAGCGGAAAATGCTCATTGTTTTCAAAGTCGAATACTTTTTAAATGAATAAAGGGGGAAATTGAAATTAACATCAGAAATTGGCATCAGAAATAACGAGTGTGTGGGCAATAATTATGTTAGCGTGTAACATTAAGGTATATGACACACAGAAACAATCCAAGCTACTCCGATTTACTACTTCCTAACAAAGCGGACCATAAATCTAGAATGACAAGACTTCGATACCAGTCTACAACTCTCTTTTACACTAAATCTTCCCTTGAATGATTTTATTTGTAATATCTCATACATATCTTTAGTTGCATAAAATGTATGGAGTGTAAGTCTAAAACGTTTGACCATTGAACATTACCATAGGACAGACAACTAGACTGAGTGTTGTTACTAACGTATATTCCCATAACGATGGTACTAGCACATTTTATTTATATAGAATAACCATTATAGTCAACATTGACTTTAGAAGGTTTTGCATATAATTGCATGTTATATTTATGGCACAATGTTTACAATGCATAAATTACAAAAGGTTATTGGAAATATACTATTGGAATAACTCTTTATGTTGCTAGGAAATAATTTGCAATAAGTTTAAATGGTTACCTATTAGGTATTTCTTGACCTACGATTAACTTTCCAAGGTGTTTCGTAATGAATATTTGGTACGTCATGTAGATAGATAGATTATACTTTATTGGTATAGATAGATTATACACGAAAACATAAAGAAGAGAAACACAAAAATAAAAATAAAATTAATTAGAAGTACATTAGACGGCCTTATTACTAAAGCGATTTCTTGCAGGCAACCTTTGAGTGATACGGTGAAGTCTGTAGACGAATAGGGTAGATAAAGAAATAATGTGTCATGTAATTATTAAAGTAAATCATTCGTAAACACTTCAATTATTCTGATTATTGATCTATCCAATAAACGAAACTTGTAAACTTAATTGTAAACATCGTTGTAATCGAATCTACCCAACTAGATATATTCAACTGTATCGAGCTGTAGAGTTTGTGCCGCAACATCATCGGCGGCCATATCAACTACGTCATCAATTTACCATTCTAGACAACACAGGCTTATCCCTAGGCCCGCCTTTTCCCAAATGGCTCAATTAAGCTATCAATTGTCATTAGAGTCGGATTTCCTAATAGTTATTGAAGCGAATTAACATAATGATAATAAATCTCGAGCCGATTTCCTTCATGATATTATTTATTTAGTAACTTTATGACTTTTATATCATGACTGACATTATCCTGGTCGTTAATTTCTTCTTTACATTTGTCCGCGACAATGTCAATGATACAGAATACTATCCGTGACATCCACTTGAATTATAATTTTTTACTAACTGCAAAAATCAATATTTTCTTGAACCAATTGTGAATGTTACTCGTACACTGAAATTCAAACAATGTTAGTTTAAACCGTACCACGTTCGCCACACATGAGGATCAACACCACAGATATAGATACCTATACTTCTCGCTCTGCTCGTTATTACAAAATACAAAAATACTTAATTACACTATAATGAATTGTAAAAATTCCTTAACAGTGGTGATCCAAGTCAGGGAGATTTTTGTTTCATCGGTGAGTGGTTTTCTATCATTAAGTCGTAGGTATACAATAAATAACACGCTTGGGTTCCATACAATTTCGCGAATTTGCGTTGCCTATCTATATCTATGATCAAAGGTAACTGTCAAGTAGCATAAAATATGTTTTGAATTGAAAAGGCCGGATGTGGCTATAAGAAAGACAAGAAGAGTCACTCTAGTTGAGAGCATCGATATGCACTGTCAAATCGATGGAGACCTATGATTCCGTCAAAGTTATTGATGAAACGAATGGCTTACCCTATGTCATGAAGCGGCGCGTCGCGAAAATACGAGTATTCAAACATTCGCTGCCTACAAGTGTGTCCTGCGTGAGCAATGCGTCGACCGTTGCGGCGTGTGACGTACGTCCGTTTACGACTTAGCTATTTGCTTTTTGCCTTTCCAAATATAAATACTTGAAGTAGGTAAATGTTTTCAGTGAGGAATAAGCGACAAATTTTATGTGTTGTCATATTAAAATTCTAATAGTACTTACTGACTGCAATTGCCTTATCTCGTTAGCACAGTCGATCGGCGGCAGTTGCATTTTCTATTCGATAAATCGTTGTCGATTGCGTTTGCGCAGTTTTATCGTAACGTGTGGATAGCGGCGTCTGGCGATCGCTCAGTTTGCGGAGGGTCTTGTTGTGGGCGAACGCGCCCGAGCGCATGTCTTACAGTGTTCTTTTTCTTTCTTAGCGGAGTGACTAAAGTACGTAGTAGGCTTAAGTACGTCTCCTCGTCCATCCTTAAATAGTTATGTCAATCTTTTGGTGTGAATTTTAACCCATTTAATAAATTTATATGAGAATATGATTACCTTTTTAGAAGCCAGTCTTTACACCATACACTACGTGACTTCTTTTTCTTTAAACACATAAAGAAATGTTTCACATGTACACATGTAACAACATGTAAACACATGTTTCTGGTGCGTACGTTTGCAGATAACTGAAAATCGACGCAGATATCGGTTGCGTGTGGAGAATACTAGAGAACACAAGGCTGTCTGATTTAACTGTGCAGTTTGAAATCGCTACGTTATAACGTTACGTGTTTAGCGTGCTTAAGATTGCAAAACCGCTATTCGCTATTACTAAAACCGCTATATTTCATCCAATGTCAATGTCACAGAATAATCGCGCCTAACCGGTAGTAATCAGTGAAATGACAGTTTTCTAACTCATTGTCTCATTCCCACACAACACTTGTGTTACGGCTCGTTACACAAGTTTCACGCGTTTTTATGGCGGACAAAGTGCGGTTAATGTGCGTGTGATGTAACGATTATGACTGTTCAATTCTTATTTCTGAGTTATCAATTTGGCAGGTCTCGGTGTTAATTCTCAAGCCAGCCAGACTTCTTTATAGTCATGTTTATTTTAATCCGTCCGTTGTGGGTATCCTGGACTGTTCTTATAGATAGACTAACTAAAAACTAACCGTTGCATTACTGACGAGTACCGTCACGATACAAACAACGTTTGCGAGCGGGCTAGTGAGGAGATTACAGTAAATGCGGTGTAAATTAAGTCATCTAACAGGTCAGATCATGGCAAAAAGTAACTTTTACGACACCATAATTACCCTGATAAATCCCATACCTACTTGTGACTATGCTATTTCAATAAAATATCGTGTCATTGAACTGCTTATGAATGAATCGGGTGATCGGCCAATCAACAGCGATCTCTGAAAGTTCGATAAACTGATATGGTGTTATGGTAATAGTATGATAAAAAACGTTTTAAAACAACTTAGATAAATATTACAATACCAGCTTTTTATTGTTATTATTTATTAATATTATAATTTAAATGAAGAGTGTAGTTTTATTTGTAAAATAACTATACCTAAAAAAAATATTCTGAGTAAAAAAAAACAACACGTAACTAATCTGTGTACGAAGTCGTAAAGTTCATTCTGCCTCGCCAATAAATACGCTAGGCCGGTGTGAAGTAATTTTAATTACGCGTTATGCCTCACCTGGTGGGATAGAATTCGCGACACAGACAGGAATAAACGCGATAATAGAGTAGAGTGGATTTTTTCTATAACAATTATATTTTCTCTTTTCAGATATCAGAAGCTAGCTTTGTAACCAGCGTCGAAGAGGCGACGTGTCATAGCGTCGACCAATGTACGCAAACACCTCCCAGCGGCAAACCCAAACCACGCACACTCCAAAGGTACCACACGTCTGACCACATCTACGAGCGAACACCACACAGAACCACAAGACTCAGGCACGAACACCGACCGAAAAGCCTAGGACTTAGTGACTCTTATCCTTACATTGGGAAACCGCCGAGCTACTCGTGTGATGCACCTACAAAGTAAGACTTACAGAGGAACACTGTTGACTAATTTTGGCATTATCTGTGAAAACGGCTCTAACTTCGCAGATATTACAAAAATGTAATACATATAATATTTTATGGATTTATCTCAAAAATCAGATGTTAGAGTATATTTCTATATAAACACAATCTTGAAACAACGAAATTTTAAATTAGAAAATCCATCAATTTCCCTTTGCTTACATAGATAACGTCACAATTAAGTGTCAGCTTTACCTCATTACTGTACTCGTCTTCTTAGGTACAAAGAACCTTTATTTCGACAATATTTTCAATTAATTTCTATCGTAATAATTAACTTAGTTATCGCCAAACTGTAAAACATTGATCAACTTAGTGTTCGATCGCATGGGTACAAACTTTTCTTGAGTACATAAACGCAAAAAATATGTAAATTATTAGAATCATTTCGTTGCGGTTGGCGCCATGAGTTGCAAAGGATTTTTTATTTGTTCGAACACTTGATTTGTCCTTACTTATATATAACATTCACATACTTAATTGCGTGCTCATTGAAAACACATTCTACCTATTAATAGATGCAACATAAAATACTGACCTCAATGTCTATTTTAAACGCCTAGAACACCTTAATCTATCTAAATTGAAATTAAAGCGACATTAACCCTTCCACCTTCAGATAACCAATCAAACTCTATTACTTATGACTCATAATCGTTGAAGTGCTTCTCATTCGTTGTACAGGTTCAAAGTGAGCGTTACGGATAGTCCGACCATTTCCATCACGCCTCCACATAGTTTGGATTACGTATGTCCCAAAGGAGGGAGCAGCCCTAACGGAAGTGCGACCCCTAACGGCATGGTTTCCAGCAAATCAGCAGCGACGACAGTACTCCTCAGTCCAGGGTATCTGCAGACTCCGTGTCAATGTAACCAATCTATTAAGGTTAGTAACCATAATCAGCCCATTTATCGTTCACTGTTGGACATGGGCCTGCTCGTGACCATAGTCTTGTGCACGAGGGATTAATGTCCTTGAAACGCCACGCTGGTCGAGCGGATTAGCAAGTCACTCTTTTAGAGGCGGTTGTAGTACCTCAGGGCTTGTGGTGACTACTTTATTTTCTATTAGTCGCCTTTTACTATACTTACTCACGATATGGAGTAGTGCTATTGTAAAACTGGCCGACACAGGCCCGTGATCATACATTAAAACTATACATACATACGTATGTAAAATCATACATACATTTAAAATCGTAATAAAGGAAATATGTTAAAGAATATTTTTTATGCGCATATGAATGATACAGAGCTGGATAAACTTTGGAACTTCTATAGTAACTTCTAGTTAACGGAATTTTGTTGATTGAACATGATATGAAACCCTAACTCCTGAAGTAGGTAAACCTGTAGCACAGGAGCTAGTGTCCTGCCCAATAATATGAATATGACCATAGCTGTAATTTGTGCTTATCCAATAGTTACAGCTTATTTATTCAAAGTACAAAGAAAACAAGCTCATATACAAAGATTAAATTATAAAAAGAAAAGTATATAATAAATATAATATGTTGTGCATGCGTATGTAATAAGAATTTGCATGTATGTATGAATGTTTGTTTATGTGTGTGTAAGTAGGTATACATGTTTATTTGGTTTTGTTTTTGAATGTGTAATTGTTAGTATGTGAGTGAATCTATACAGTCTCCAATGAATCTTAAACAATCAAAACTATATTTATGATATGTGTGTTAAAGAGCAAAATCGTTGGGAATTTTGAGTTAGTGTCTGAAAATTACTAGATAATTAAGTACGTGCTTATTTGTGTTAAAAGGTTTTGAATTAAAGCTCTTCGGTGCTTGTGTAGTCGATGTTGTCAAGCCAACTAATAATTTTTGCTTAATTTGGTTATTGTTGAATTGAATAATTATATCTGAATAAGTTATATATTGAATAAGTTATATTATTGAATAAATTATATATTCTAGGAGGCACATAATTAAAATGTCTCTTAGCTAAACTGCACCTAGCCGTCACAGCCTATTATAATCATTATTATGTCTAGACTTCATATTTATCATATTTTGTATGCGAATCAGTTACAAAGTTCCCGCAGAAATCATTAGAAGGTCCACGCGATGAATTCACAGGCACAGCTTATTATTTCTGCATATTTCAGAGTGTAAGTGAAGTAGCACTAACGATGCCAGTGTCTCCTGGTTGGAATGAAGAGGCTCCAGCGCAAGGTTCAGATGGACTCTCGTGGCGGCGGTTACACATGTCCAGAGCGAAGCTCAAAGCAACGGCTACCACCTCGGAACTTTTGTCAGGTGAGTACATACCTACTCTTAAAATTTTAATGGGATCTTTATCTTAGGCACCTACATCCTTATCTTCATTCCATTAAAGAAGAACAAAGAAGAAAATTTAAAACTAGAAAGCTACTGTCAAAAATCTTGGTGCCTCGTACAATTTGTATGGAAAATCAGTTTTCCTTCACGCATTGAAATTGGTCAAATTAAAATTACCATAACCAGCTCTTTTATCGTTCACTGCTGGGCATGGACCTACTCAGTCCCCATGCACATTGTCTTGTGCACGAGGGATGTATGGCCTTAAAATGCCATGCTGACCAAGATGGTTGGCAAGTCCACTTTTTAGAGGGTGATGTAATTCCTCATTGCTTGTGGTAGTGGCTTCGTTATCCCTTAGCACCACGACCATATTCTCATATTAATTAGGCTCCTATTATTACAGGTATTACCTACTGCAGAATCTTCCATTCTAAACATTTGTGTATGATCATTTAATCATCATATACAAATCAATGTAATCTGACACTTCTGTAAATAATTCAACAAAATGTTCGAACAGAACTCACAATAAGTCAAATGGCACGATCCGGAAAACCACAAGCTCTAGTTTAATGATCGTCTCCGGTAATGAGTTTTCTACTAAATTACTTTGCACGTGTAGATTTTTACCTCATTTGTGTGGTAAAATAAGAAGTCAACGTGACAGTTAGTATGTAATAATTATTACTTTAAGTTGAAACTCAGTGCGGGCCACTATTTAAACTCACAACTTTACGAAATACAGACAATTACCTCTAGGCTATCGTCGCTCGTCTTCTTGCAATTCTTTGTTTTTTTTTTTCTTACAAAAAATGTCCTTTTCCCAGGTTTCGCAATGGTAGCAATGGTTGAGCTTCAAATAAATGAGCCAACGAATGTCCCAGAGTGGCTATTTATAATGTTCGCAGTATGCACGACTGTTTTAGTCGCGGTCCACATCTTTGCTCTCATGATCTCCACTTACCTTTTACCCAACATTGATGCTGTGAGCAAGATGGAGACTCCCGGAGGTCCTACGAGCGCTTTGAGGGACTCACCTCATGAAAGAATGAGGGGATTTATCGAGGTGGCGTGGACATTTAGTACTGTATTAGGTGAGTAACAGAGTACCTAACTGTTATTTTATAGGGAGATAGATCTATTTTTAATCTATGAATTATTTGTATACCTATTTCTTATGAATATGATGAATAAGTTGATACTCATTTTTATGAGTATTACGCAGGGATTTTATAAATTCCTCGCGATGTTTCAATTCTTGGGAGTTTCCTCATGTTATTTTACTTTATCGCTGTTGGTGATAATTTTAAAAAACCTATTTATGTAGAAACGTAATGGTTCGAAAATTTGAACTCACGCCCTCACAGCTCTTTACTACACGTTTATAATGACATCCGGAAACTACAAAAAAAATAGACTAGTTTTTTATTTATTTAAACTTCATTGCACAAGTTGGTTTCTTCAAGAAAGCTGTGAATAGGATTTTGCAAGGTCGTCGGCGCGCCCGCATACCCTCTGGTGTTGCAGGTGTCCATGGGCGGCGGTAACACTTACCATCACGTGGGACCGCTTGCTCGTCCGCCTTATCATCTATAAAAAAAATTGTATAATTATACAAATGGCGGACTTAATGCCATATGGCGTTTTCTACCAGTGTACTAGACTAACATAAAATTAAACAATTATTAAGTACCTACACATTTTCTATTGTAAATCGGGTCTGAATGCGTACAATTAAAGGCCTTTGTGTACCTTTTATTTTTAGTCAATTATTTTACAACTTCTTAAACCCGAAAGTTTAAAAATTTTGCACATACCTACCTATGCTATGTTGCTACTCAAAATAAAAAAAAACGACGTAAATATATAAAAAAAAGAGAAATGAAAATAATAAATCTAACTGAGACTTGCGGCTTCTTACCATAGCAGGAGGCTTCCTGCTATGGTAAGAAGCCGTCTCAGAGATAGATTTTTATAAATATTATCACATAACAAATTTTGAATCACCATGATACTAATGAATGGTGCGCATATTTCCAGGTCTATTCCTGTTCCTGGTGGAGATAGCAATACTGTGTTGGGTGAAGTTCTGGGACTATTCGTTCGCGGCCGCCACCGCCGCCACAGTCATTGTCATACCAGGTAAATATTTGATTACTAAATGAAAAGAAATACAAATGAACGGGCTGCCTTTGAACCTTTGAAATACCCTATAAGACCATTAAAAAAAATTGGGACACAAAAACAAAATTTAGTAGTGAATTTAAAGTTATACTCTCTATCGTATTAATATGCTCGACGAGATAATAACAAATTACTTAATTATTAATAATAATTAACTTAGGACAAACCTATACACCTACTCTGTCTTTGATGCACACAGCAACGCTTTAATTAATTTATACTTTTGCATTTGAATGACATCAAAAATATTTCAAAGATTACTGTTATATTACTATTAATGTTTAATAGACCAAGCTTAGTATTTAAAATCATATTTCTCACTTTTCTCATATTTCTGAATACTTGGCGCCGCAGCCGCGTCGCGTACATTTTTTTTTATTATTTATTATTTATTGTAGGTAACTTTAAACTTACATATCTAATGACTTATACACACCCATACAACACCACACAACACCATACCATACCATACAACACCATGCAAAGACACAGCAATTCAAAAATAAAAAATAATTTTAAATACATAGGTACAATACAATTATCTAAAGAAGTCCCATTCGCATATCTTGAATTCTATCAGAGCAATTCGGAAGTGCCACTATAACAAATTATTTGAAGTACATTGCTGCA
This sequence comes from Sesia apiformis, assembly GCA_914767545.1. Lineage (NCBI taxonomy): Eukaryota > Metazoa > Arthropoda > Insecta > Lepidoptera > Sesiidae > Sesia > Sesia apiformis. Next base: position 9,568,127 of record OU611968.1, read on the forward strand.
TTTTAATAGAATATCAAGCATCACCTGATAGTTTGGAAGAAGTAATGTAAGTCATCTAATGTGATGACACCTCTATACCTTGATCGTAGTTTGTTAACAGTAGACTTATGAATATACAGAATTGATACTTACATTTATGAATCCAATCATCTTTAGGAAGATTATAAAATTATGTATTAATCTTCAGAATCAACTATAATCACTTTCGCTTTCATCTTCACATAAGTGAAGTCTAGTAGTTTTAATAACTCTATGTGTAAAAACGAGTTTTGTCAACTAAAACCGAGATATGCCGATGGGACTTATTTAGATAATAGTAGTATACCTACACATAATTAAATTATAAATTACATTAAATGAAATTATTATAAATTTATTTTTATAATAAGATTTACGATGTTAACTCGTACCCCGAACAAGAATCCTTCAAGCCCGAAGATTCCGGGTCAAACCTGGAGGCAAATCATGATCAACAATACAACCTACATATTTTTGAATAACTGAATGTCTTCACCGAGTCAAAAAAGTCCCGTTTCGCGAGACTCTTTTCTTTCTTCATTGTCATCGGAGAACCTGAACGTAACCCACCATTAAATTTGCTGCCCTCGATTTGCTGCATAGTCAGTATTTTTTGTTGCACATATGTTTCTTCAAAAAATCTTGAAAATTCATCGGTAAATCCTATTTGGATGCGGTGACCGTCCAGTTTACTCGGATGCCGTACTTACATTATCTACACAATTAACCCATTATTTTTTATTCCAGTGTTAATACTATTCGTGGCTTTCGCAATCCACTTCTACCACTCATTGGTGGTACAGAAATGCGAGACTTCAGTACAAGACATAGAGCAGTTGGAAAGCATGAAGAGAGACTTGGACACTGCCACTGTTAAAGTCAATATGTTTTGAAGGATTTCTTTCAAAATTTAATCGATTTTCGACATTATACATAATATGTTACGCCCCCTGGTGGGATAGCACCACAAAGTTAATCTTTCTCTAAAACGGCCAAAAGAGCTAATAATGCCATTGCACAATATTGCATCTTAAACGATCAAAAACAATGCACAAACCGTAAAATTGCACAATATAATTAATTGACCGTCGAGGAGGTCTCTTTGTGTAAAAAGCCGATCTCTCTAACGTTTCGTAGAAATTTGGGGACGAAGTAAATGTAAGAAGTTTTAAAAATGGAATTCCTCAGTCCAAGGAGTAATAATGTTGTAAAAATGAGCGCTGAGCGCTCGGGCGCGGATAATGAACCTTAAGACTCTGCGTCCAGTTAAACGTCCTGAACGTTAAAGTTCAATTAATGTTTGATGGATTTACATCCTTGAGGTTAAAAAAGTTGAAGGTCCATTAGCGCTGCATGGAACGCTCCATTTTAAATAAAATCACTCGAAGGAACTCCTGAACTGATCTTAAAAACTTTTCTAAAACGCGAATTCAGTCACCCCAATGGCATTGTTACGTCTCAATGCTAATAGAATAATTGACTATTGACTTCGACAAGAATTTATCGAATGTGACGTCACAACGACATGTATCGAATAGTAGGTATTTTGAATTGAATAAAAGAATCATCTAGCAGAGTTACAATCATTTCAGTTTCTAACTCTTTAATATATGTAGTTTTGAAACATAATATAATAAATGATATGTAAACAGGTATTTTATTGGCTATACAAAATAATACAAATACATAAAATTCGTGAGTACAAATACATGGTTTTTAACTGGGGTGGCAAGGCGTACCGGGGGTCTGGGGCGTATACTGGGCAAAATACTGGGTTGGACAAGTCTGGGGTGGCAACTGCCGCCCCTTGCCACCCCCGATTGACGCCACTGTACAAATACATAAAAACTTTACATATCAGTTATTATAAATTGACTCTGATAAAAAACTTCTTATAAACGTACGATGGAAAAGTGAATATTTACATTTGGGAATAAAAATCTCATAATCAACTGGAAAATAACTGTTCAGAGTAATTTACGTACACAACAATTTATTGTCACACGCACATCACAACACATTCATATTGTCCATACACTTTGGATTTTGTCCCTTTAACACGTTCAGTTATACAAAGAATAAAAATCAGTCCCGTAAACGTTTTTTGTTCATTTAGCGTCTGTGTTAAGTGTTTATTACAAATATCACTTTAATAGGGAAAACTTGCCATTTTTTAAAGAATTTTCCCCACGAACCACGTATGAGTCATGGACTTGTGAATGATAATCCGGGTGAATATTTACTTGCTATATATCTCTGGTTCTAATCTAATAATCTTCAACGTTACGAAGATTGCAATTTCCAATTTTTACTCCAACCACGAAATATTAAGAATATTCCTCGATAACAGGACTACAAAATAATACGGAACCACTGGATTATGGATATAATATAAAGAATACGAATCAAGGTTTGAATGCAAGAGTTTTTTTTTTTAATAGGGGTTTACAGAATGTTCCAAAGGAACTTGCTTCATTATGACTTGCTTCAGATATACATAATCATTCTAGCTAATATATTTTTCATACAAATTTAAGTTTTTCACCTACAACCATTTTACTTTTAAGTTTGTAGCTCTGTAAAATTAAAATAAAATCTTTTTTCTACCGCTGTTTTCGTCCAATTGTTTAAATTTTTACTCAGAAGTTCGGACTTGCTCCACATTTTTACTCATATGTTTAACAAAAGAGTATACCGTATGAATCACATTGTATGTTGTATCACATTGTTCAGGTTTTATGTTCATGAACCACTTGTGGTTCATGGGACTGTGAACGTGTTAAAGCGGGAGGCAACATTCTGTAAAAATTACTATATTTGTCGTAATTCATACATGTCTGTGCATAGTCTATGTCTATAGTGTTATACAGAAACGTTAAATTGCAAATAACCGCCATTTTGACAATTGATAATTTAAATTGAAATAATTATAATGAATTAAAATGAATGAATTGATTAAATTATCCTATGATAACGGTTATTTTTAGATTTCTCAATAGTTCTTTTAGGCTGACAAAACTGAAATGTTAAATAGAAACTCACTTTATATTAAAACGACATTTTCTCAACTGAGTGGTGAGTAAACGGAAGCAGCTAATAGTAGTTAGATAAATAAATTGTATTTAGAAAATATCTATAACGGTATGGAAAATGCGACGAGCGCAAAGTTAAAAACTGATTTGCATATTCTTCGCCCATATTAGTGAAATCTATCGCAAAATGTTAACTTTCGTGACTCGTCCCCTTTTTCGTTAACACCATAAAAAACAGTCTCAAAGAAGCGAGCAACTTTTAAATAGTAAGTTTTATGGTACATATAAGTGATATTTACTAATGTGATTTTAAATATTTAAATTAAGTTATTTAAAGGCAGATTTAATTTATAACGTATCGATTAAATTATGTTCAAAGTATTTATCTTATTTTAACGCGAATGTTTACCTACCTTATTTATTTTACTTGACGTTTCGGTTGGGTTGCACCAACCGTGGTCACGAGTGGACTGAATGTTAGGTTAGCTCTTGACCACGAACTGACCGAATGTCAGCTCGTGAGCATGGTTGGTGCACATTCGCGTTAAGACCCGTTTAAAATAGATAAATATGTAAGAAAAACGCGAAAATCTCAAATGTTAAAACTAATTATTATTAAAATGTGGAGTCTTTCTTTAAGAACAGATAAGTAGTGGCCCTTTCAAATAGTTATTTATGTAGTTTACTATCGAGCATATAAATTAAATTCAAATTAAATAATTATAATTGCAATGGATTGCAAAAAGCGGGCTTATTTTAATGAAAAAAAATAATCTTTCCATATCCTCCTCTCAACGCACCCGATGCCATCGAGTAGAGATAATAATGGAAGGTAAAATTTTGTATTCCATTATATTTACTTTCCATCCCATCAGCCAATCAAAGGAAGAATGTGGAGTACCTACAATGTGATGAAAAACATCTTTATTTTTTTTGTGGCAAACGAATTGTGCGTCAGCAGAATACGGATTAAGCAACTACCATTCAAAAATATTTTTCAACTATCCGTGTATTCTCTTTCGTAGCGAAAGAGGATGTAAAACCTCATTCATTGTCCTTTTCTGTGATTTTTAATTATTTTCTATGAGACATGGTTGAAATTCTATGGCCTCATTTTTTCTGTTCCATGACTGCTTAATTAAAGATTCGTATAAATATTATAGTTTAATTACAATGTGCATACGATTTATTAAATCAAGAATTTTCGCGTTCTTATATAGCATAGTTAGAACGAGATAATTACGTCCATAAAAATATAGATACAGAAGCGAATTTTCATTGTGAATTTAGGTCCTGTAAAATGAAGAGCGACATGACGCATAAAAAAAAAGATAGCAATATCAATGTTGTCATACTTACCCGTATATAAATGATTGTCTGCTTTTGTACATAATTTAAAAAAACTGCCCGTTTATTAGCAAACACTGTACGTATATTTATTGTTGAAAGGACACCAAAGAGTCTTCGACAAGAATCTTGTATTGCAAACTTGGTTATTACTGTCTTCATTGTTACAATAAATAAAGACTGCAACTGAGTAAATAATAATAACTTATTGTATACTTGTGGATGAAGAGGACCAATAGAATTATAAATTATTATTATCAGCGTTTTGTATTATTTGATATTAATGAATAGAAATTGTCTTCCAGAAAGTGTTGAGATGTGTTGTGTAAACTCTACTAGAAATAAATCTCATGAAAAATTATTATCTTTTTATTTCTCTTCGGCTTTCCAAGAATTTATTTCTTTTGTATATATTTGCAACTGGCTGTGCCCGGCCACGCGTTGCTGTGGCTGCCCAACAGATGGCGCTTACCCAGTTCTTACCTGTTTTTGGGTAAAAAGCATTTTTGTTTAAATTTCGATTCGAGTATTTTCTATTTATTTCAATATATGTATTTCTAAATTAATTCTCTTTTTTTTTTCCGTGAATTTTTCAGATATTTTAATAGTTATTCTGCTATTCGGGGCGGAGACGAATCCAACAAATCAGAGATCATTAAAATCGGTCCAGCCGTTCTTGAGTTATAAATGGTGTAACTAACCCGACTTTGTTTTATATATATAGATTCAATATGATACTCTACGATAATAATAAGAACAATATAGGTACTCAACGAGTAAATATATACAGTTTGTAAGAGTTATAAATTAAATTTCACAATTATAATTATATATTCTTGTTTCTTCTCAAAATTAACCTTATTAATTAGTAGGTATTAGTATATCTTGACCCTCAATCGATAGATACGAACTCAAACTTCTAGATAAGACGAGAAGAGTCTAGATTTTTTGCTGCCTTTGAAATTATGAGGACTGTTTAGAGATTAGGTAATGTACGTAATGCCCCTAGACCAGCGATACTCAAAGTGTGCTCCGCGGAGCCCTGGGGCTTCGCAAGGCCTCTACGAGGGCTCCCTCGAAATAATATCTTCTTCGATAAGTCATAAGGTAAAACAGCAGGAGCGGTATCACGAATAAATTGTAAAGCGCCAAACTGTAGTTCCAGCCAAGGACAAGGACTCGCGATAAAGAAGATGCCGCCAAATCTAGTTACGTTTATGTAATGTACCTATTTTTGTTTGATTTTTATTAAAGAATAACAATAAAACCAAGTTTTGCGTATTTTAGGGCTCCGTAAAATATTTAATTGTTCAAAAGGGTTCCGTCGCCAAAAAAGTTTGAGAACCGCTGCCCTAGACTATCTATAATATTTAGTGAAAGGTATATGAAAAACAAATGTTTCAGTTCAAAAACTTTATTTATACTTAATGAAAAATTAATCAGCCTTGAATAGTTCAAAACAAAGGTTATTATAACAAACTTACAGAATTAGAATTACTTAAAGTACTTACAGAACCTAGTCATATGCAGTACCTTTTATAATGATAATTATAGTTATATCTATTATCATAGTCATATTTGTCATAAGAAGTGCAGTCATACCAAGATAGAAAGGACCAAGTAAGGGAACCTCATACGAAGCCTCTAAATAAATATATGGCACGATGGCGCACAAATAGACTTGACGTTGCTGTAGGTGGTGCCGATAACAAAGTAGTAAAGTTGTAAAATAAGTTGCAAAATAATTGTAAATTGAGTAGTTTTGTATCGATGGAGCTCTCGAGCGCTAAAATTGCGGTAATGAACCTTAATAGTTTTAAACTCAAGCTCCTAAACCTTTCAAGTGCTTAGGACCGTCAAGTCGTCAAAGTTATTAATTAAATAATGCCGGTCGGCCATATTCGTATTTCCGACCGTGACGGAACGACGAAACACTTCATATAACATAGAGTGGTTACAACGTAAACTCTGAATGTTTATTTTTCTAATGAAATCAATCATGCTGAAATGATGACGGAATACTATGACGGCTGGGCTACATTATTTCTGCACATATTTCCGAAATTGTTTCAGAGGATTCTAAGTTTATCGACCAAAATACGTTGTTTTATATTTGTTATCTATTTATAAATGCTATAAATTTGATCCAGAAAGTCGTCGTAGCTGCAATTGTTTGTTGAATATTTAAAGATTCAGTAGGTACTGAGTAAACTTTATACTGTGGTCATTTGAAGAATTTTGTAAAATGATTTTTTTGTTTTACATGATCGTAACTTAAAAACAGTGATTTACTTTAGTTATGGCATGTATATGATGGGTTGCGTTGGTAAAACTTAGTAGAACTACTAAATATTTTATTTTATTGTAATAATACGAAAATTAATTTAGTTTAATATTACGTTATTATAATTGGTGTAAAGTGCAAAAGCAATAGTCAGCATAGCAGCTAAAAATAATAACTTTCAGATTGGTTATGGTAAGGCCTAGCGTATACACTTATTACCTCGACCAAACTGTTTAGTCGAGTTGATAGTATGTGTACCTCCTTACATTACCATAGACTTTAGACATACAACTAAATAATTGTTGGACTAAAAATTGTATGTGTGCGCTAGGCCTAATTCTGGACATTGGATATAAACAAAATAAAAAATTTTAAAACGCCTGAATATCAAGTCTCGTTGGGCAAAGTTAGATAAACAATAAAAAAAAACTATTTAGTGATTTTTAAAGTGTCGCGAAAAGAATTCAGATCTGATACAGCTATAGAAAAATACTATTTTTTATAAAACAACCACCCATAACATAAACATCACCGTGTGAACTTGGTAATTTAAACAAATCACTACTTGTATTTTGTATTTCTCTGTATATTTTTGATCTACAATAAAGTACATCTATCTAAACTCAAAACGTTTTTTTTTTTTTTGCAATAAATGTAATATTATCATGTTCACGAATGCAGAATGATGAATGAAATCCACGGGTTCACACTTTGGGAAGTTTGTTACACCCTGAATACATAAGTAATCTATACTAATATAATAAAGAGAGAGTGTGAATTCTGTGAGTTTGTGTGTATGTGGAGGGTAATCTCGGGAACCACTGCACCTATTTGAAAAATTCTTTCACAATTGGGAAGGTACATTCTTCCAGATGGACATAGGCTTACGTGCAAAAAATTACCGTGCATGCAACGCATGCCGAGCACAGCTAGTTATTTTATAAAATTATCAATATATTTGATATCCAGTTTTAATACTAGGGAGTGAGTACTTTACATTAGAGAAACTTGTCAGCATAACAACTGCTGAATGCAGTTTGCTGGTCAAATTATACAATAAAGCAAAGCGACGTCCACATTACAAAAAAAAAGTATTTTTGTTCCTCACAATCTTTTGCCCAATACAAACTTGATATGCAAATGTAAATTTTATATGTACCTTAATATTAAAAAAAATCGTATATCAATGGTACTGAACACTCGTTACATACAAAAATACAACTTTTATTATGAAGCGAGCAGCAAGATCCACCTATCAGGTTAGCGGTCTAACGGCATCTATGCAACTTCACCCGAGATTCACGTTTTAATTAAGGGTTGTTTGTGATCTTATGGTACTTTTATGATTTATAGCAAAACCTTATAAATTATACTATTCATTGTCCAAAAACAAACAAAAAAAAAATCAGAAAAATGTCTTTATTTGTCTGGCAAAGCAAACCTTGCATGTTTGCCTTGCAACATTTGTTGTCCCTATATAAAAAATTCTCATATTTTACTAATAGGTTTTACCATCGAAAACAAGTTTATAATTATAAATAGGTATTTTGACAAATGTTACACCCCATGTAGAATGGCAAACTGTCTCAATGAAACTGTACTCATAGAAGTTGCATTTTTGCAGATAACAGAGTTTTCATATGGTCCCCTTTAGGGTGAAACAGATTTTCTGGCAATTTCTCCAAAAGTGAGTTATCTATACCAAAAGATAATTTTTTTTATTCACATTCTACTGGTAAATTTGGTTCTACTGGTCTGCTAAAATGAACCATTTACGAGATGTTGTAAGAAAAATAATTATAAATAAATGTACATAATGTTCGTTTTTTTGGCCATGATTCTTATCTTGAGTTTTTACAGGATATACGAAAATTTATGAAATTTCTATTCAAACTGATAGCATCGAAAAAAATATTTTAAGTACTATCTACTTGTTCTAGTTGTCAAATTTTTAAATAGATTTTGTTCAAAATCGGTTTTACATTTTTAATCGGTTTTACAGTTTTCAAAATTTTTTTTTTTTTATGGTCATGTAATTGATTTTGCCACTAAGGGGGACAATATGGACCATCAATTACCTTACAATTGAAATGGACCTTACACTTTTCACATTTCAATGTCCATATCTGCATAATCTGTTACTAGTAAGCCATTTCTTTTTGTTTGTCGTTCTTCTTTGTTCTGAATTTTTTCTTCATCTTCTACTTCTTTTAATTTCTTCTCAATTATGTTCTCTTTAGGTTTCCAAACAACTAGTGACATGCATGGCTTTTCTAACCTGTAAAGATAACAAAATAAATTAAATTTATTGTTTATATTGAGGTCTACAATAAAATTTTTATATAAAAACTTGATTTTTTGGGTACATATGGGTCTTATGCTAAGAGTGTCAAGAACTATTTTCGCATATTTTAGAATTCAGCATAATTTATAAAATTTGAATTAAATTACAACCTTGAACCGGAACGCATGACCAAACCCCGCATTTCATAAGTGGAGAGGAAGTGGAGAGGATCCCCAATTTTACTTAACTAAGGAGTTTCGTCTCGGGAGCTGGAGGGACAGGTTTGGACATAGGTTCTCGGAGGGAGGCGCCTCGCATGTCTCCGTGTGACAGTCTAAACATCTCTCAAATAAAGTGAAACTAAGATATTTAACAGCAATGTCAAATCAGTCCTGCTATATGGTTGCGAGACATGGAAGAATACTAAAGACCTTATGCGCGATCGCCGGCTCTTGGTCAACCGCTGCCTGCGTCAGATCCTGATCTTCTAGCCGTTTACTATGGCCATAGTTGTGAAGACTGAGAGAGGATCTTATTGAACTGCACATAAGATGTCGCAGATGGAACTGGGTCAAACATACTTTGCGCAAAGATCAGAACCACATTCCCAGAATAGCTCTGGATTGGAATCCCCAGGGTAAACGCAAGCGTGGTCGACATAAGCGAACCTGGCGGCGTACAATGATATCAGAAGCGCAGGAAATTGGTCTCACCTGGAGTGAAGTGAAGCGTGTAGCCGCCGATAGAACGAGATGGAGAAGCATTGTGTCTGCCCTCTGCCCCACTGGGGGGATATAGGAAAGGAGTAGTACTATCTTGAAAATTACTCATTAGTCCTTACAGTTTCTATGCTTTTAAAAATGAACTTTTTTTTAAACGGTACAGTTCACATAACTAGAGTAAAAAGTCTAACATAGTACAAAAAGTACTTTATGTACCAGTGCACTATGGTTCAGGCGCTATAGGGAAAAATTACCGAAGTACAGGGGGCTTTTCCAAGCATTTCAGACTATTGTGCGCATTATTATAATTGATAATCTATGATTTGCAGGTGATGGAAATCATATAACAGTATAAGGGACATATAAATTAGAATAAAATGGCTATCAATAAAGGGAAACGTCAATCGATTTTATTAAATCAAGTTTTAATACTAAAGTAAGTGTTAAATTGATGATAGAAGTGTCAGAATTTAAGTTATGTAACAAGTGAAATTAAATGAGTTACGTTTAATTGCAATAAATATAGTAATATATATCCAATTATATAGTTTATGAGTTTAATTTGTGTTTTAAGTTTCAAACTTAAAACACTAATTAAATACATAGTAAATCTACACATTTTTGGACAATACACCTTTCTTTTATAGAGAGAATTTCTCGAAAATGAATCCTTGTATCAAAAGAAGGATCTAAATTTAACAAAAGTCTATGTAGCAAGTTTGCCTCATATTTGTTGTAGCGTAATATTTTATTTTCTATTATCGTTTTGGAAAGTTCCTATATCTTTAATAAAGAGTAGTTTTATATATCATATCTGTGAATAATAATTTGATGTAAAATTTAGAATTTAAATCTCAGATATTTCTGAACTTGTCACTATTGTAGTTTCCAATAAGGACTTTACAAAGGAACTTACAAATGTTCTTAATATAACTTGAGCAACTTTGACATTGCAAAATAGTGTTACAAGGTATAAAATCTTTATTTAATATGGTTCATCATTTTTAGCAACAACTTAAATAATCAGAGTATATAAATAAACATGCAGACGTGTACACATCCTATTATGTTCTATATACTACCATATTACTATTTACATTCATACAGAAATATCCAATACTTTTACAGAAGTTATTCATTCAATTTCCAACATTCTTCATATCTATATTTTTAGTGTCAGCTTTAGTGTTAGCTTTAGTTTTTAGTGTTAGTAATTCCAACATTACATAAAGTTGGAATTACTAACATTTTCAAATTCTAACAAAGTTCTTTCCACAACGTTCACACCACTTTTAGGTATTTAATGTCTGGACTACTGATACCGCACTATTTGTATCTTAGACAAATCTGTTGGTTCATTAGATACAATTATGGTAGTTTTATGCTTTTGGTTTGTAACTTTAGTAGAAAAAAAGAAGTTAACCCATCTCAGTAATTTGTGTTGTTAATAATGAACAATCATCAAAAGTTCCTGAAAAAACTTGAAAGAGTGAATAAAAATAATTTGGCCCTCATATTAGATTTTAGAATAAACTTATTGTTTGTAGAGACTTGCTAGGACAACATTCTTTTTTTCTATGGACACATAGAAAAAGAACAACTATAGAACTATAAGTCCTTTTATTGTGTTTCTTTATATTATGTTCACTCTTTTCCTTATGTGTGATTTGTTTCTTCCTTCCTACCTTTTACTGTACATTGTGGGGTCAAAATTAATTTATTTCTAGTAAATTATATCTGTCTATTGTTTATCACTTTATAGCATTTTTTTCTAGACAGCTTTCCATACAATACTACTCACCTTTCAATTAGAGCTGCAGGTAACAATGGTTCATCTTGCAACTTCTTGATTTCTTCTGACAGCACAATGGTGTAACCCTTCAGCCTCTCACTGACTGATGGTGTTTCTATGCCAACGTCCATAACTTCTTCAGATGCTAGTGAGTGTGCAGTATAATCTGATGATATGTGCAGTCCATTGAGGTGAGCGGTCATTTTCTCTTCTGTTATCAATTGTTTTGCTGGACTGGAGTTAAAATTACAGAGTTAATAATACATTTTTTTCATACAGAAGAAGATGAGCAGATATTCCACCTCATAAATGTCTGTTGAAAGATTATTTACACCAGAGGTGGTTTGAGATTATTACTACAAAGTTACATAATATAATATAGCTTACGTCTTAATAAGATACAGCAAATTGCCATTTTATTAATTGTCACATTTTATAATAAGTGTTCAGAATTGGTCCCTTCAAAAATAATTGTATTTCTAAAAAAAATGTACTACTTGATCACCAACAAAAATATCCAGATTCATACAGCATATCTTGAATAAAGTACATTAACTATAGTTTTTTTTTATTTCTAGTTATAACTTGAAAACACAATGGGTATTATTTGGAGATTCAGACTACTCTAATCTTTATGACAAGAAATAATTTCAATAGTCAAAAGTATGTAAGGTTGACCTAGGGATTCCTGGTGTTGTGTGTCTGTGGGTGGCGGTACTGGCGGTAGCCAATATCATTATGTGGGCTGCATGCTAATTTATCCCCGCTCCTACAATAAAAAGAAACTTACATTGGCAGTTCCAAGTCATAACTTTTCCTTTTACAATGAACTACCGGTGTGAATTTGTCTTCAATCACTGGAGGTTGTGCGGTAAACTGCATCAACTGTGGAGGGCACGGCATGCCCCATGAAAGACCCTGCATGTTCCACGGCGCCCCTGTGGGAGACGGCATGACGTGGCCCTCAGGTAGATCAGGATTGTAAGGAAGTGAACCAGCCAGTGCTTGTTGTGCGAACATCTGTTTTGCCAATTCGTCTGACTGGTTGTATTGGTACGTTGAGTACCCGTATACATTCATGTTGCCTCCTATTCAATAATTCCTTGTAAAAATACTATCCGCAAAGGAAAACAGCTAGGAACCGACAATTCACTCAATCACTTCGCTAATGGAAATTAGAACAATAACAAAAACATTCAAATGGACTTCAATGACACTAGAAAAATCATAAACTCAACAAGAGGAGAAGAATTTTCTTGAATTTTCTATGGTTTTATTCGGTGTTGCCAAAATTAGGTACACTTAAATGAACATATAATTTTGCCAAACATTAATTTTGGCTATGCATTTATTAATTCCGGAACAAGCCTAAAACATAGTATATCTATTACCATACGTCATGTTTCTTTACTTTACTATACTTTTCAAGAAATAAAGGATTTTCATGATTGAAGGAATTATCATCAACAAAATCAATAGTACACCAAATGACTGGAATACAAACTATAAAAAAAATTAAATATGTCAATAAACTGTCAATCAAACGCCACCCACCCTCCCGCACTCCGCAGGTAGTTGCTGCGTATTGTATGTATAGTATTTATCTTCCTTTCACTTTTCTATTTTTCTCAATAAATTGTGTTTATATACCATACCTACTTTCGTGGTTCCTATATTGAATAAAAACTTAAGGCAATAATGCCATTCCTTTTCTAAAAACAGCTAGTAAAATGGGTTTGGACTTCGACGTTTTGGAGTTTTGCAAGAAATTGCGGCAAAACAGGCCGCCTCCATATCAGTGTCCACTCGAGAAGTGTGATAAAGTTTACAAGAGTTTATGTGGGTTGCAGTATCACTTGGTGAATTACGATCATGATAATCCAACACCGGTAACTCCGGCCGTTGCTAACAATCGTAAGAAGGGGAGATGGAAGAATCCGGTGCCGACTGGAGACATTGCCCTTCAGAGCCCTCCTAAAGAAGCCCTCACATTTGCTGAAGCGCAGAAAGTAGTACAGTTTGAGATCGATGGCAAGATCAGTAGGATTCCTATTGATCAGCCTTTGCCTGTTATGTCATTGGAGGAATGGGACAAGAAAAATGCGGAGTTAGAGAAACCTCTACTTTTTGTGGAACCGCCAACGGAGCCTCATGTTAAGTTGCCTGAAGCAAGCTTCAAGGTATAGTACAAAAAAAAAATTAAAACTTATTTTTTTATGGAAGAGGATGTATAAAGAAGAAGAAATTTTATGAAAATCATAATATAATTTTTAAAACCAATGCTCATATTACCATCCAAACTAGAAGTACTCACAATGTTGTGCACATATTATTATTATTAAATAGACAAGCAGTTTGCGCTGATGTGTCTTATTTGATATTGGTTGAGTCTATTTTTGAATTGATTAATGTTCTCAGATCACATCGATCTCCTTAAGTAATCCATTTCATTGATTACCACTCTATTTGTAATGAGTTACTACTATTTGTAAGTGGTGGTTTGATGTTGTACAAAGTATAATAAATAACACCACACTCAATGTTTGGTTAGTTTAATTTGTGTGGGAACTTTATCTGCTTATATGTTAACTATTTTATGTCAAATGTCATTAAAATCTTTCTAGTGTTTCTTACATGATTTACTTACATTATGATAGACACAGACAAATTCCAAAAATTGTTGTTTGGAACTCTGTATCATACGCATTTTAGAGTGGCAATAACATTCCAAAAAATATTTTATGTATGTACAATAGATCACAATGAACATAAAGATGCCATAGTCTTTTACTAACTCTAAATTTGAATTACAATATCTTAGAGTACTCTATTTTACATATAACAGTGGTTCTCAAACTTTTTAAATGACGGAACCCTTTTGGGAAGCAAAATACTTGATGGAACCCTACAATAAAACAATTATTTTTATAAGTGTATTCTATATTAATCAGCATAATAAAAGTACAATGTATCAGTTACTAATTATTATTTACTTCACCACTTGGTAAGGACAATAATAGAAAACATTAAAAAAGAAAAAATCTAACTAGTGGGAGGTATGAAACTGTTTTTTATTTTTCATCAATTGCTTGATATCAGGTTTGATGGAAGAAAGTTGGAGTCTCATATCAGCTTCGGCGTCCAGTCTATTGCGATATTTTGTTTTCGTGGCTGCGTAGGTAGAGAATCCTGTTTCGCACAAATATGTAGTTGGGAACGGGAGAAGAATATCCAGAGCCATTTGGCCAAGCATTGCATATTCATCTTGGATTCTGCACCAAAAATCATTAAGAGGCGTCGTTTTGAACAATGACTCCATACTTGTGTCTGATGACATTTCTAAAAGAGATTCATATATCTCATTTGACATGTTTTCAGGCTTTTCCAAGTTGGGTAAAAAAGGATTATGAATCCAGGAGTTCACTTTAATTTTTGTATTGTGTTCTTCGGGAAAATACTTTTCAAAAGATGCGCGCATCGAACTGAGATATTGGACCAATTCTTCAAACACATTATCTTCAAACATTTCTGAGTCGTTTTCGCTAACAAACTCACTGAGTAACGTAAAACTTTCTATTTCTTTCTTACCAATGCAAATGATCCAAAAATCTAATTTTCTTTTAAAAGCAGTTATTTTATTATAGGCCTGAAACACTGTTGTCTGTTTACCTTGCAACGATAAATTTAATTCGTTAAGTTTTTGAAAGATATCCGCCATAAAAGACAATCGGAACAACCAAGTTTTATCATACAAACGGTCCTTCAAATTAAAAGAAGTATCTGCTGAAAGAAACATTTGTAACTCGGCTCTAAGTTCAAATAGCCTTGTTAAAGTTTTTCCCCGAGACAGCCATCGCACTTCTGTATGGAGCAGCAGTGTTTTATGTTTGCTGCCATAATCTTCACACAATAATGAGAACAATCGGGATTGTAGTGGTCGTGATTTGATAAAATTAATTATTTTTACCGCTTCATCCATAACTAATTTTAGATTAGACGGCATTTGCTTCATCGCAAGTGCTTGTCTATGCAGAATACAATGACTGGAACTACAATTAGGCGCTTTATTTTTCATTCGTGACACTGCTCCTGCTGTTTTACCTGTCATCGCCTTGGCCCCATCTGTACAAATGTCAATGCAATTGTTCCAACTGAGATTATGTTCTTCAAAAAATATATTTATTTTATTAAAAATTTCTTCCCCGGTAGTGTTTGTAAGCAGCGATGAACACATAAGCATGTCTTCTTCAAAAGAACTTTTATATGGATATCTCACAATAACCAGCAGGATAGCCAAACCAGCGACATCAGTCGACTCGTCCATTTGCAAAGCGAATCGTGTATTTTGTAGACGTGTAACTAGTTCTTGTTTGACGTAGCTTGCCAGATCATGGATTCGTCGTGAAACAGTATCGTTTGATAGCGGAACAGTAGAAAGATGCTTTGCAGATTTTTCATCAAGCATACATTTTGTTATGTCTAATACACATGGTTTTATTAATTTCTCAGCGATAGTGTGCGCTTCACCTGCTTGTGCAATGCGATAGCTAACTAAGTATGATGCCTCCGTGGCCTTTTCGTTGGTAGTTTGTGTTACATGCATCATATTTTTTTGACTTTCTAATAACTGATCTTTTTTGCGAACAAAAAATTCTTTATTCTTGTCTTTAGTCTCGGGGTGTACGGTTTCTAAATGTCGACGCAATTTGGCAGGTGCCATGGAACTATTAGGAAGCAGTTTACTACAGAGCATGCAGAGAGGTGAGCCGTTGGAATCAACAAATCCGAAACTGATATAAGATTCATCATACTTCCTTTTTTTCGTCTTTGAAACCGTCGAGCTTGACGTCGTGGCACTCGTGGCATCATCTTCTGGATCGGTGATTGCTAAATTCTCCGCGCGCATTGCTTTTGAACATTCAGCGTCATTAGAAGATGTTGTTGGAACACGTTTAACACCTTTAAGCCAACGTTCCATTCTTCTTTATTTATAATGTTACAAGTCAGGATAGTGGGGTTTAAATAATGCACAATCGTTACTGCGTATAAGAGACTAAATTTAGAACCTACAGGGAAGAAATGTATAAAACTGAGACAACAGAATACAGCAGGCAGTAAAACAATGAACACTAGTTTCTCGCTAGCGAGCTTGTAAGTAGGTAGTAACTTATCGCTCCGAACGCTAATCATCAACTGACGACGCCAACGCGCGATCGCCGCTTTTATACTTAGTCCTAGACTCGATCTCAAATATTCTCGAAAATACTCGAGTCGGCACCTTTGATAAACAAAAAGCAAAAATAAAAACAGAAATTTAAAAATAGCGTTGTAAACAATATCGACTTTATCCTTTGAAGTTAGAGACGAAAGTCGCTAGTTGACAACTATAGCGTCTAATTCAGAGGCGGCTTTTATCAAAGAGACTGAGCGCTTACAAGTATACTACCCGCTCGTTTTAAGTTTGCCGCTGGCGATAGGTATGAGTGTATGACGTTCGAAATTTTTTATTTAATTGTAACAATAAAAATTGTGTACGTTAGATATTTGGGTAAAACTATGACACATTATAAGTTTTGTTGTCACGTGGGGGAGGGTACGCGCATTCCACAGACCGGCAAACTTAGAGCGAACGCGTTGTACAAGTATAAAATTGTTGAGACCAAACTTATGAGATATTGTACCAGCTAATGTAACACAAGCTTATACAAATACAAATAAATAAATAAATAACATTCATAGCGTTTTGTCTCCGCGCGGCCGCGGAGTCCGCACAGCCGCGGAGCGACCAGAGAGAGGTGTTTTGATTTTTTTATTTCTAAATTCTTGCGGAACCCCGACAGAGGTATCACGGAACCCTAGGGTTCCGCGGAACACACTTAGAGTATAGCTGACATATAATATCTGTATAAATATTTTTTTTATTACTCAGCTAATCCCAGACTACAACGAGCGGGTGTGTGATGCTCCACCTCGCCCCAATGCCTACATCCGCTTCATTGAGAAGTCTGCAGAAGAACTTGATGGAGAGGTTGAATATGATGTTGATGAGGAAGATACTGCCTGGCTGGCTATTATTAACAAGGGCAGGGTGAAACAGGGCCTGCCGCCTGTCTCTGTTGATACATTGGAGTTGCTAATGGATAGACTTGAAAAGGAGTCTTATTTTCAAGTAAGTTTCATTGAAGTAGTAGAAGTAGAAAGAACATTATTGCATGCCTAAAGGTGTTCAATCTAGATTCTAGATTAATACTAATTATGTTAATTGAATCCATCTGATGAGTATGACAAATAAATATGGAATGTCACCCATGGACATCTATGATACATGCCAATATCAGTCCAGAATGACAAATGTTGGCACACCTTTCGATGCACTACCTACCTTTGGATATTTAAGAGTGAGTTTTGAAAAGGGGTTGAGAAGGATGGAGTATAGGGAGTATAATGGAACAGGAAGTTTCTCTTGTCCCATTACACTTCCCTAGACAATTTTTAACTGAAGAGATTGTAAAGTGGGTAATTTATAACTGTGTCTAAACATTTTTGTGTACAGGTGACACAAAGCGGGCAACAAACACAGGCCACAGTGGATGAAGATGCAGTGTGCTGCATTTGCATGGATGGAGAGTGTCAGAACACTAATGTTATACTATTCTGTGACATGTGCAATTTGGCTGTGCACCAGGATTGTTATGGGGTATGGATTTGATATTAAGAAAAAACATGGATCTATCACTACTTTGACTCTTCTTTTCTCTCTTGAAACTACTTTGAGTTTGTTGACAATTTTGTGACAACTGTATTATTTGTATTAATTGAATTTTCCGGGCAAGTAGCTCGGAAAATTCAATTAATATGGACACCGGCCGAGAAAGCCTACACTCCACTGTGTTATCTGTGTTGTTAATTTTTCATTTTGTTAATAATAATATGTTACTATGTGTTGTGCTATAAATAAGGTGTTATTAGGTGTTAACTGTTGTTATGCATGCTGAATTTGCAACCTTTAAATATAATTTGGCATAATACTAAAGTGACAACAACAACACGTGCTGTTCCATCCAACGACGTGCTGTTCGTATTGTCAACGATCCCACTCTCACGGGCAGTTTAGAACCCCTCAGCGTTCGGAGAGACATTGCATCTCTCTGTGTGTTCTACCGCCTGTACAATGGGGAATGCTCTGAAAAATTGTTCAATATAATTCCCACCTCGGGTTTCTACAACCGCACCTCCCATCACAGAAGTGAGGTCCATCCGCATTTCTTAGATACGGAGGTGTCGCGTACTGTTCGGTCCAAAAATTATTTTATATCGCAAACCCGTAGGCTGTGAAACGAACTGCCTCAAGAGGTCTTCCCATTAAACTGTGACATAGGGTTCTTCAAGAAAGCTGTGAATAGGATTTTGCAAGGTCGGCGGCGCGCCCGCATACCCCCTGGTGTTGCAGATGTCCATGGGCGGCGGTAACACTTACTATCACGTGAGACCGCTTGCTCGTCCGCCCTCTTCTCTATAAAAAATCTATATAAATCTATAAGAATCATAATTTCAAAATAACTGTATTCTTACAAATAAATATTCTGATTTGATGGCCAGCCTAAAGTGTACATTCAGCACTAGACATTATGTCTGGCGCCAGCATTATGCAAATATGCTTTGTTGTGTGATACTAATATGAATGCTGAAGGTATCCTTACAACACATGTGAGAAAAAATTGTAAATAATATAATAAAGTGAAGAATCAAGATGAGAATGGTACCAACGATAATCTCTAGTCTGGAAGTTCGCCTTGTTAGAGTGGTAAAATCAATGCCCTCTTTATGGGACAGCAAGAAAAAAAATCCTACTTATCCGCAAACAACCATCAACACAATTAAATGCTGTTTCATTACAGATTATGATTATGATCTCATAAGAATTTTATTATGTTGCAGGTACCATACATACCCGAAGGACAGTGGCTGTGCCGGCGATGCCTGCAATCACCTTCCCGTCTCGTTAATTGTGTCCTTTGTCCAAATACAGGAGGTGAAACACATTCTAGACTCTTCATTGTGTAAATAATGACTAATTTTAGAGAAAAATATTTTTTTCTTTTCTCATTTACAGGTGCATTCAAACAAACCGATCAAGGCACTTGGGCGCACGTTGTATGCGCTTTATGGATCCCTGAAGTGCGGTTTGCTAACACTGTGTTTTTGGAACCCATAGGTAATAAACATACTAAGTATAATAATAACACACTGAGTATAATACATAGGTCACACTGAAAATTTCCGGAACGGGCACATAAACAATATTTAAAAAGTAATCACATTATTTGAAAATGGAACTCTGGAAAAATTCCTTGTCTACATTTCGAAGGAATTAACTCGTGAAAATTTGACAACTCATCAGAGCCTCGCTCGGCTTCAAACTGCTTTTGGCGATGAAGTACCAAGCAAGACGACAATTTGTAGCTGGTTTGCAGAATTCAAGTGCGGTCGTGTCAATCTCAGTGACGAATTTTGTGAAGGTCGCCCGTACACCGCTGTCAACAACAGAAACATCGATGCTGTACGCCATATGATCAAAACAGACAGCCATGTGACCTACCATGAGATTTGGGCATCCTTAGGCATAGGCATGAGTCAAATACAATCAATCTTACACAAACATTTGTGAAATGAGGCTTAAGGCTGTGCGAAAGTTGTGCTCACGATGGATCCCACACAATTTGACTGAGGCTCAATAAACGGAACGCGTCACTTGGTGCAATGCCGTGCTTACCAAATTCAACGAAGGGGCATCAAATTTGGTGTGGAACATAGTAACAGGTGACGAAACATGAATTTACTTACAGCTACCCTGAAACAAAGCAGCAATCGACCATTTGGGTCTTTCAACTTAAGTCGAACCCCCACCAAAGTGGCGCGTGTGCAAAATGTTGCGAAGCAGATGATCACTTCTTTTTTAGAAAAACTGGACACGTGGCTACTGTTGCTTTGGAGAATCGTCGTACCGTGAATTCTAATTGGTACACGGCTATTTGCTTGCCGGAACTTATTTCTTTTTTTTTAATTTTTTTTATTGGTGAACTCTGTAAAAACAACCGTAAACGCCGCATAATCTTGCACCATGATAATGCCAGCTCTCACACGGCCAAACAGACAAACGACTTTTTGAAAGCGAAAAGCGTAGAACTCATGAGCCACCCTCCATACAGTCCCGACTTGGCACCTTGTGACTTCTTATTTCCAAAAAATTAAGAACCAATTACGTGGTCAACGATTTTCATCGCACGAAAAGGCTGTCGAAGAGTATGAAAAACATGTTTCCAAGGTCACCACGGAGGAATGGAATAAATGTTATAGAAATTGGTTTATTTAAATGAAAAAGTGTATTGACGCTCACAGAGAATATTTTAAGAAACAATAAATTGATTTTTGGCCATTCATTGTAATTTTTTCTTATTCATTCCGAAAACTTTCAGTGTGGCCCTCCTAATATCTAAATTGTGTCTTTCATGCACCTAGATTAACGCGTTATTCACTACCGCCTGTGGTAACGATAATGTCTAGGCGATATCCCGCCAGGTATTTTGTATGAGTATTGCCAAGTCGCGTAAATTCGTCAGGGGGAGCGAATATCGCCTAGGTATGCGGTTTACCGCTTGGGTAAGCCATACTGTTCCCGCTTAGCATTTAACACTGGGCCTAGGCCGCTCGCGATATATCGCTTATATCTGAATAGCCGTTAATATACGTGATATGTTTTGCAGTAGCCCTAGCATCACACTTAAATTCTTCGTTTCTCAATTCCAACATTTTTCTTAATTTCTAGTTTCTAATTTTTTTTCCTCCAATTAATACTAGGTTGTATCTATATATGGGAGAACTTAGCTTTAAGAATAATTAATATTTTTTACATATTAAGTTTATAGCTACCTACAAGATTGATGGCAGTTGTCGCCCTAATTTCCTTGTATTTTACCCTGCATTGTAAAATGCAAGAGATGATATTAAAATTATAAAAGACTATTAAGATAACATATAATTTTTACGTAAGATCGACCAGAATGGTGGTCCATTTAGACGACATCAGTATGCCAGCAGAAAATTAAAGAAATGAAAAAACAATAAAAGATTGGATACAAGATTAATTAAGTAGCCTTATAAACGTTAATGTGATTCTAGTATTTTAAGTAATTGGATCAGGCCCACACAATTGTAGGGAGAGCGTGCATGCTGCATTCCCACAGCCGCTGGTCGCACTCGACTGGCCACATTACCCCTCTCTCACAGAAGATCTTGAATGTACTTCATTTACTAATTTATCGTATTTCCCCTATTTCCATACGTGTTTCAGTAATGAGTGAGATATGCCAAAGCCTATTCCCATCCCATCCTATCCCTCCCCATTTTCCCCACCCTTTTTCCCAATCCATTCCTAAACCCGCAATAGTGGGCAGAGCATCTGGGGGCGTGCCAACGTTTGTCATTCTGGACTGATGTAGAGATACCTATGTCTTGCTATGCTGATGGTATGGTATAAGTAGTTATACATATAATTTTCTAAAAAAGAAGTAATGACAATCGACAATCGTAATGACAGATTCAATCGAGATGATCCCGGCGGCACGATGGAAGCTACAGTGCATGGTGTGCAAACAACGCGGGGCGGGCGCTTGTATACAATGCCATCGTAGCAACTGTTACTCTGCCTTTCACGTCACCTGCGCTCAGCAAGCTGGGTAAGAACTTTTATTTTGGTTATAAAGATATAAAATCATGTATTTGTGAAATTTACTGATTGTGTAAACGCGATTTGTGCGTAAAATTATTTATTTATGCGAATGACTCCTCGTTATGTAAGTATGAAAGTAAATGCATGTTTGTCATTTTGCACTGATATTGGTATCTATAACTGAGGAGATAAAGCACGAGGTTGACATTATACTGAATTTCTCCACAGAACTCTATACGGAAAATGTACGAAATTTTTCCACTATCATTAGCTCGGCAATGAAGGAAATCATTTTGAAAACTTGCATGCCTGAAAATTTTAAGATAAAATCTGCAGCGCGTTTAATATCCTATACCCGAAATTCCATCGTTGTTTCAAGACCTGTGTCCTATATTAGTCATTATAAGCTTGTATCGATAGACTATATGGGGATATATAAAAACTGTCACTTATAGGGGATTACAGAGGTAATCCCCTGTAAATGACAGTTTTTTTATATTTATTTTGTTTTTTTTTTTATTTACAGTTTGCACATGAAAATGGAGGCGGCAGGAGCCGGGCGAGACCCTAGTCAGCCAGTACAAGTAGCAAAGATGGCGTACTGCGATGCGCATACGCCCGCTCATGTGTTACAAGTACAAACATTCACACGAAAATATTTGTTCATTTGTTATATTTCTACATTTCGTCCAAGTAATCGTACAAAGGAAAATCCAGAAAAAAAGTAAACAAGGGAGTAGGAAAACACATGACTGAAAATCTTTCACCAGTGATTTAAAAAAAGATTGCTAATAAAAATAATCGAATCATTTGATAATTAAAGTTATTTGAATGAATGAAACCAGTCAATTAATCAAGGCAGGTCGATGAATCGAGACGGATCAATTAATTGACGCACCTTAAGAAGATTATCTTTGTCGATTTTTCAATTTAACTTAAACTTGATCACTGATTATTACGATCAATTCCAAATAACTCTCGAAGTGGTAAAGCGATCAAGATTTTATTTTATTTCTAATACATCAAAAACTAACAACTATTTTATGTTAGAATTTAGGGGACTTATCTAATTTATATTGATTATTGTTGGTTATTATCTTAATTTATTTTTATCTTAATATTTAGCCTTCACGTATAATGTTTGTTATTTTAGGAGCGCCGTGCATTAGAGTCAGAAGGGGACTCAAAACCAACAGACTTGTCGGTCATCAGGCAGAAGGGCAGAGAAAAGATAAAACAAGTAAGAACCATTCTACTTACCTTTATTAATGTGCTGCACCTTTATACCCTTTAAAGCCTTTAAACCTTTAATGTATTTATACCTTCTCTTCCTTAAGGATTTCAGAACAAAAGGTAAAAAAAATTCAATAAACATCAAGGAACACAACATAATATAAATTAATTTTTACTTCGTGTTTTATTGAATATAGAAATGGCGATATTTCATTTTTAGATTAAGAAAGCGCAATTGAATAGATTTTTTACTATAATTAATAAAATAAGGCGAGGTAAGGCTAGTGAACACGATTGTTTGAGATGCCTCGCTTTGCCTTTGAGGACTTTATTTTTGTTCACGCTCAATGTTAGTCATTTGTATAGTTAGAATGATTGTTTTGTGTGTGAAGAACTGATTATAAAATACGTCAAGGAAAATTAAAACATTTTTGACTCCTCCGTCGGTTTATGTCACATCCCACACCCAGCAAATATTACGACGTGTGGTCGGCGTTAGAATAGAAACACCTCATCTCTTCCCGCAGGTGTGGAAAAGGCGACTAAGGAATAATGAAGCCGCTACCACAAGCGGAACTACATCACACTAAAAACTCTAAAACAGAGTACACGAGGATGCCCGTATCCAGCAATGGATGATATAAGGACTGGTGGCGGCGGATGATATAAGGACGACAATTCGAATTACGCGTCAAACCTAATCAATCATGGCGGCTAGCGTTATTACGTCGAAAGAAAGAATTTAAATTAAATGCTGTCTTAAACTATCTTTAGATTTCAGATCTTATCTTTAGATTTCATTAAATGAAAATAAAAATATCACCGAATTATTATTATTAAATTAAAAAGAGACATTTAAAAGTTGGGAAGGACAGTGTGCACGGTAAAATCCCACA
The DNA here is from genome assembly GCA_914767545.1 of Sesia apiformis. NCBI lineage: Eukaryota > Metazoa > Arthropoda > Insecta > Lepidoptera > Sesiidae > Sesia > Sesia apiformis. The sequence continues at coordinate 9,592,464 of OU611968.1, forward strand.
GCCGCAGGCCGCTCTATCGTAAAATTCACTACATTTCCCACTTTATTCTATCCACAGTGTACATGGGTCAATCAACTAATATACCCACAATTAGTAATATGTAAAATATCTCTCTATTTGTAAAAAACCACAGGGTGTGCCCCATAAACTGTCTTTTGCGTCACCTGCATTCAACGTTAATTTTATATGCTAAATAAAACAAGTTAAAATGATTATTTGTTTTTTATTTACTAAACTAAATATTGAAGCTACTGATGATAAGTAGTGCCCATCTATGTGTCTGCTTACGAAATTCTTGAATGAAATAATATAATTTTTGGGGTACAGGAATTTACAATTTTTTTTTTGGTAAAAGTGGTTTATTATTGTTTTGAAATGTATAATTCCTTTTTTTCTGAAATAAAATTGAACCTATGGTTCCTTGGAAAAAGTTTTTTTTTTTTCAATGAAATGGTCACAAGTCGCTGTGGATATTTTATATGATACGAATATTTCGTATACTGAGTTACCATAAAATTGAATATAAATCAAAGATTTTCAGAAACGTAAACACGCTTCTCTTAGTTCCCAATAATCTAAAATATGTTTGCAATAACATTTATTGTATGATATTATTGTAAATTAGTGTATACTTATCAAGAACTATCGGGGACAGCAGTGTGCGTAAATTAGTTGACTCACACATATGCTTGAGTAGTTAGTGAAACCCTATTCACGCCGATCCTTATCTTACCCACTGCTGCATTTTCCCAACTTCTTTTTGCAATGCATTTCTAAATCTACAAGGTAGGCAGTGGCTTCGGATGCGTGGCAAAGTTTATTATTCTGGACTGATGTTGTTGATGCAGATGTAGCAGAGCAACAGTATCCACTGACCACCACATTGAACTGTCTGCTCGTATGACACCTTTATTCTTTAAAAAAAAGAGCCAAATAGCCTGTTTAAAAATAAATACGGACCACATAGATATACCAAATAGAAATACACACCATTTTACCCCCTATTTCATTGGATTATTTGACGTCCCCCAGGCACGTCGAATGCTAGCAATGAAACGCACCTGGGCCCCTGTGGTCCTAGTACCAACATTACCAGCACCCCGGGTGGCTGAAATAGCCCAATTAGCTCGAGGGCCACCAGCGGCGAGGGCTCACTTGATGAAGAGACTCCTCGCCTACTGGACCTTGAAAAGGCACAGCAGGAACGGTGTGCCGTTGTTGAGACGTCTCCAAAGTCTTACTACGCATCATGGTAATATTGAATTGTTAAATGTTACTTTTATTTAATTTTTATTCAATAAAATAGGTTAAAAGTAGTATTTTGTATTGGAAGCAAATTGAGAACGGTTTTTTCACCGAAGAATGGAATCATCGGTGAATCACTGGAGATTTTAAACACTGTATATACTACATGGTAGTGGTTTCCACGACATCTTTTGAGTGAATTTCGGAGTGATTCCCGTGGGAACTATAATGAATCTGGATATAAAGTACCCTAAATGTTAATCCGGCACATCAGCTATATAAACTATGAGAAGTTTCATTCAAATCCTTCCAGTTGTTTTTTGCGTGATGTGCATTCAGACAGAGACCGAAAAAAATTACAAAAATTGTTGTTTTAGGTTCTATAGTCTATTTTATCGTGTGATGTATTGCGATCACTTTAAAAAAAAATCTTGTACAGACACGGCTTGTTACGATTTTATTCGGTGTAGCGACCCGCCCTCGCTTCGCTTCGGTTTATATTAGTTTCTTTTTTTCAAGTTTTTTTTTCAAAATTTCAAAATGAAATATAGCCTATATTAGACGCGGATAATGTAGCTTCCTATTTGTGAAAGAATTCTTGAAATCGGTTCAGTAGTTCTAGAGATTACCCCCAACATACTCACAAACAAAAACATAATTTTACCTCTTTATTATATTAGTATAGATATCTATAGATTACTTACAAAAAAGCGTTCTCTGGTGGTGACTAATCAATTAGTATCAATTAATTATAAATATGTTTTTTATATAATGATGTTATGAAAGATATTTAATTTAGATACATAGATAAACTCTTTATTGTACACCTATACTTGTTACAAGAAGACACTTATAAGTCAGTAACCTGAAAAGTACAACAGGCGGCTTTGTCGCCAAAGCGATCTGTTCCAGGTAACTTTTGGGTGGTAAGGAGAAAACAGATAACATTTATTATTGACTTGTTATTTTATTTAGTATTATATGTATATATTATCAAAGGTTGACCGGTAGAGAAAGTCATGAGGCTTGAGGATGATTAAGTTCGCCTTTTGTACAGTTTTTGTTTGCAATAAAATATAAATAAATGACAAGAATATCAATTGACAGGTACGAGGGGCATTCAAGACGGCACGGTGAACGTGAGAGAATTGTGTAATCAACTGAAATATTGGCAGAGAATACGACAAGATTTGGAACGAGCTAGGTATGTGAAGAGTCCTTATCTATTTGTCAAAGCCATAGACAATGAAAAGGAATAGAGCAAGTCTCACTGGCATATGTCGATGGTATGTTTTTAACGTCCCACTGCAGGCGCAGACGTCCCCTAATAAATGACGAGGAGATTTCGGGCCATAATTCACTAGGCTCGCTCAGAGCGGATACACCTGCTCCATATTTTTTTTTAATTTTTGACTATACCGATTTCCTCACCATGTTTTTGTTCACCGTCGAGATAGTGATATAATTAAATTATATCGATATTTAAGTAGAGACTCGTTCACGTAATAGATTAAAAGTGAGATAGACTATAATTGCGTTTCAGTCTTTGCTTCCAATCTTTGCGTTTCACTCTTTGCCTCCAATCTTTGCATTTCAGTCTCTGACGTGCTGTTTGAATTTTCGATGATCCTGCTCTCACGGTCGGTCTAGAACCTCTCAGCGTTCAGAGAGATGGTGCGTCTCTACGCGTATTCTACCGCCTGTACAATGGGGACTGCTTTGAATAATTGTTCCGCATAATTCCCACCTCTGGTTTCTACAGCCGCACCTCCCATCACAGAAGTGCGGTTTATCCGCATTTCCTCGGATAAGGGGGTGTCGCGTACTGTTCGGTCCAAAAACCATTTTATAACAAACTCTTAAGGATTTTGCAAGGTCGGCGGCGTACCCGCATACCTCCTGATGTTGCAGGTGTCCATGGGCGGCAGTAACACTTACCATCACGTGGGGCCTCTTGCTCGTCCGCCTACTTCCCTATAAAAAAACGACTTTGGCGATTTGGAAGCATATAAAAGTAAAAACTAAAGTCGTGTTCATAAAACTTATTTTTTCAAAAAAATTTTTTTTTATTTTTATTTTAGGTTGCTCTGCGAATTGGTTCGCAAACGCGAGCGTCTTAAAGCTGAATACACGCGTGTATGGGAACGCTGCGTTTTACAAACGCTGCGGCCGGACCGCGCGGTTTTGCACAAACTGCACCGTCTGCTGAGGCAGAGGGACACTAGTGATATATTCACTGAGCCGGTTGATTTGCAGGAGGTATGTATAGTGTGTTGTTTTCATTATAGGCTCTCTAGCTACCAATCTTCCGATGTAGCGCGTCTGTCATAGTGTAATTATAGTCTTTCCATTCTGTTATTTGCTCTTATATCTTAATCTGTTAGATCGTTAAAGAAATGCATTATTATGTCAATTACCGTCGATTTAATTGTAGTATAATTTTGTATCGATTCTTCATGATTCGATTCATTTAATAATTACTTTATGATCATTAATTGATTTAATTGTTAGATTTACTATTATTAGGTCATTACCTATGAAATTGCCTTCTATTTATATGGAGAAATAAAAAAAAAATTTTTTTTTATGAAAATTAAATATTTTGTTAATTGAAGTATTGTCCATTATTACCAATGCACTTTCGCCATTTTAATGGAAGTTGATTGATGCCTCTGCTATACAACTCATGGGGACGGTAACCGATGAATTCTCTGAAGACGTTTTTCACTGTTTTTGGAGTTGAATTTTATCCTTTGTAAAAAGTTATCCAAATTCCGAAAAAAATAGAAATTCAGTAGAGTAGTGCTTTTTAAATTTATTGTAAATACGAACATCACTATTTTATACTTAAAGAACCTATTCATAATCAATTATCATATTTATGAAGTTTACAAATGTTTGGTTAATCCTAATCAATGTATAACTTGGCAGATGTATTTAACCTGGCAACAGTCAATTGTCATGCCCTACTTCACATTCATTAAAAGCTCGGTACCATCACAAATAAGAATTAGTGAGTTAAATCACATTAGTGAACTATGATTACACAATCCTAGTGTTTAACCTTAAAAGATAGGATTGCAATGAGTTTGAATATTTTTATCAGGTACCCGACTACAGTACAATAGTGAAATACCCCATGGATCTAAGTACGATGGGTAAAAAGCTAGATAGAGGTGCTTACAGAACTATAGACGACATGGAAGCCGACTTCAGGCTTATGATCGAGAATTGTCTCACTTACAACAATAAAGACACTGTGTTTTATAAGTGAGTATAATTTTTATACAATTTCAGATTTAAGTTTGATATAAACAGATATCGAAATAAGTAGATATTTTAAGTGCTTATATATTTTGTTGCTTATACCGTACTATATAGAGGTCTCTATGTCCAAATATATCAGTAATGTGATATTTTTGTCACATGATTTTCTTTTATTATTATAATATGTGATCAATTGATAGATGAATTGTGATTGATAGGGTTTCATTGATAGGACTGGCCAAGTACCCTTCTCTCACTGCCTTGACATGTACTGTATTTCCTACTTTATCATATTCTCCCAATGTATGTGTGTTTCGATAGTGAGTGAGATACTCCAGAATCCATTCCAATTTCCATCCTATCTTATTCCTCTCCATTTTTATCTCAAATAAGTACGAAATATTTTGCGGTACATCCAATAGAAATAAATTCACGATTTAGACATTACATTATTTAAGTGAAAAGAACAGGGAAAATGCATTTAAATTTTCCATCGTCACCCTTTATTTCAACGCCTTCGCGGGGATGGTACCGCCCCCATCGGGAGCTATATCAAGCTAAACTATTCCAGGGCGGGTATAAAAATGCGCGAACAATGTCTCCCAATATTCCGTCAAGCGCGACGCGACGTCCGCGAAGCCGGTATGACGGAACTAGCCGGTACCGGCGATGCAGACTCCAGCCCCGAGCGGACGGTCCGCACTGTGGGTAGCCGCAGAAACACGAGGCGGAGTACCAGCGAAAGTGACGGGACTATTGGTAAGTAAAAAAAGAAATAAAATCTTTAATAAAGCGAAACAATGGTTATCATTGTTACAATATTATATTCCGACCTCTGTACTAGGTAGGCCACTATTATAGATATCGGAGCCTCCAGAATTAAAGTTTTGTAATAATTAAATCGCTGAAAATACTTGAAATGAATTTGTGAAATCAAATATTTTATAAACTAGCGTTGCCAGCGACTTCGTTCGCGTGAACATTAGGGTGATTCCCGTTGGAAATTTATAACGGATGGGGATAAAATGTACCCTAAATGTTAACCCAGGTCATAAGCTGTAACTGTGCCAGGTTTCATTAAATTATGTCGAGTGACTTGTAAATGATGCGAGTTCGGACAGACAAAAATTCTTGAACGGACTGTTTTTGGTACTGTATCGTTCCTTCAGTACACTGCAATTTTTTTTTTTTAAATATTTATGTACAGACACATCTCTGTTACGATTTTATTATATGTATAGATGTGATCTAGTTAAAAGATTCGAAAATAAATATTAGAAAAGATTGCGCTAGTGTGTTAGTGATGTTACCAAGAAACAGTAGTGCCATTACATATTCCCAATAATACCTATATACCCATCAATATTTTCTGGTTATCTGTCTAATTATTATTAAATCCTTTTTTTATTTTTTTTAATATGGGTGGGTACTTTTTCTTCTCTTGTTGTGGAATAATCCATAAAACAACTATTTCAAGTACAAACAACTACTCTATTATATAATTATACTATATTATTTAATAAGAATCAAAATAATTTATTGCAGAAACACGCAGTGAGCGCGGAGTGTCGGTGGCTCGGAGCGAGCGGCGGCAAGCGAGCCCACGCATATACTCCGATGACGAAAACAATACGGTAAAGAATGATGAGCACTTTTGTACGAAACCTGGCCTGACCACCGATACAATTGTAACGTATGTCAACGTATTGACTTATAACCTACAGTTACTATAAATAAATATTTTGTTACCCCGGACTAATGGAGGTATCTATAAAAATGGTGCTTGGTAAATAAAAAACTTAATAGTAAAAATTGGACCCTTATAAGATCCGAGTCTATAACGATTGGGTCCTGTCCGCTTTCATTGGCGTGCTCAGAAAAAGAGAGAGCCTCTTTGGCGTGCTCAGATGGTCTTAGACCAAATTAGACACTGAATAGAAAAATCCTCTCAACCATAACTATCCACAGGATGCACCACCTAAGGCCCCGTACCTAGGCCAACTGTGCTGCCACAGGTGGTTATATCGTCTCTCCTTTATATATTTTTTAATAGTTTTAAGGCTGATATCATTCCCGGGTACTTTAGAGCCTTGTCGCCATAATAAAAATTGAAGCTATAATAGAGTGATAGAGTAGATGTGATAATAGAGATGTGGTCGTATTTACTTAACCAAAAATAAAACAACAGTTGTTAAGAAGACGATCCAATTTGTTAAGATCTTGACTAATATTAGAGCAACAGACATCTGCTTAATCAATAATGGGCAAGATAAGTGAAGATAATGCAACATTTATCCGGACCTAACTTATTCCGAAAATCGTCTATTTAGGTTCTCCCACACAGCTGCGATATACCGGTATATTGCAATGCGGTAATGCGATAATTTGTCTTAGTACATTTTGTATGGTATCGCATGAAATCTTACACTCAGCGACAGTTATCGAACTGCGGTAAAAGTAGATAGCCGCAATACCAATTACCACAATATTGCGTTGCGATAATAACGACCGGAATATTGAGTCTGTTTGGGAGAGTATTAAATCTGATTCTTAAATTGTTATTTTCGTAGCGCGACGCGTCGCCCCCGGTGGTTAGTAAAGCGACCGCGGCGTGGCGCGGGCGCGGTCGCGGTCGCGGCCGGCGTGGTCGCCGCGGTCGCGGTCGCACGGCTCTCTCTCTACACAGGCATTTGCCCGATAATGGTATGTTTGTAATATACTGGTCACCCACACCATCAGAAAATAACTAGAATTCGTGACCAAGAAAACCTCGAACATTGCGTGTATAACCCCGGACGGACTGAACATAATTTACAACCTAAAATTATTTAATTATTTCCTGACTTTTTATTGCTTTCTTTTGTTTTAAATTTCACCGGTAGACACAAACCTCGACATAATCTAAAAACGATGGATGGATTAAATCTCAATATCTCGAACACTAGAACCGACAATAAGGTCCCTTTTGTCACGTTATATTTATTATTTTTAATTTATGTACGTATTTTCAGAGACACCCACCTCCGGATCAGAAACGCCAATTCCGCCTAGAAAAGGTGTGGAACGAACACAAAAGTTGGTCACACCTGAGAGATCTCCAGTGAAACAGCAAGAAAGCACATCCAGTAAGCTATACTTGTCGATTATATTACAAATTGATATATGAAATCAACTCTTATTGATATAGTAGTAGAAGTTTCTATAAAGTTTTTTCGATATAGAAAAAAAAAGTGTAATTTCTTCGGGTAAACCTTTGTTTTAATGGTACTATACTCACAGGTTAGCAATCGAAAGTAGCATATTCGACATTTACATGGGAACACTTATATTATTATTTTAATATATGATATACCAGACTAAATATGTTGAAGAAAAACTTGAGAATCAAAGAAAAAAGGCTAAAAAATTGAATGTAATAGGATTTAATCAGATTTTCTCTCAATATCTGCGAAACAGTTCATCCTCGCAGAAATATGATTTTACCAGATAAAGAGCTCGAAAATGTGTTGAATCTTTTAATATAATTAACTCATTTTAAAAAAAAATATCGGTTTATCTATTTTCACCCAAGGGTCCCCTTGGATATACAGTGGAACTGTAAAATAGTTTTCATCTAAATATCCCGTATATCACAAGAAATCTCATTTGTAAATAGATTTTCCTTTCGGAAAATTACGTTGACTTGTTAGAATATTGAATTCTTAAAATGTTTTCCGTGTTCCACAATGTCTACTACTTAAAATGTTGAATTCCCAAAATGTAAAATGTTAATTTATGTCGATTTTCCCGGCTCCGGTCAACCAGTTTATATTTTATTTAATATACATCAAATATGTTTCTCGAAATCGTTATTTCCTTCTATTTTTCGAAAATTTTTTATTCGCGTTTCTTCTGATATAATTATTTTTTCTTACAGTATTAGTGAACCTTAATATGAGGGGTCTAGTAAATAGGTCTGTGATCGACGATTTCATACAATCTCTTTACCGACCACTCTTGGCTGGCGACTTCTAAATGACCGAAATTCTTTTTGCTCGTAGCGCGCGCTTTAGTCGCTTTTTTTTCCAAAAGGAGCTTCATAAACATACTCGATTTTTTTGGAAATGTCTGAAAATGTATTTAACAAATCACATTTTGATAATGTAAGTTTAAGGAATTCAACGTTTTGGAAAATTAAAATTCAACATTCTAAGAAGTCAATGTAATGTTTATTTCTTCACAGCCATATACGATCTAATATTTATTTCTTTTTAAGTCAAGATGTCATGTTTACTTCATAAGATATCCTTTATTTGTATATACGTCTGTATGAGAATGTTGGCATATCTGTAATTTAAATGCATATAAGAAATGATGCTGTGCATGGTCTAACAATGTCCCGTATGTATTTAGTAGTTAACACTTAAATAAATAAAAATAAATGTTCCGAGAGGTCGATTTTAACATTATTAATATTTCATCAATATTAATAATGTTAAAATGAATAAATGAATGAATAAACAAAATTGAATGATTTGAAATATTTTAGGTCTAGGACTATTGGGTGGACTAAGGAAACCAACTCTCTTACTACCGTCCTCGTCCACAACTCCGCCTAAAAGCTTTGGCTCTGACGGTAAAATATATTTTTCCATTTTTTCGTTTTTTTTTTTAATTGGTGCTGGGAAGATTTGGCCTGACATTGCTGTGTTCCAGAGTAAAATGCTAGTATGATATATAGTATATAGATATATATAGTATATGGTATATAGAGATATACGGGTCGTATTTATTGTTTCTTGTACGTAATTCTATGTAGCGTCGTTGCCGACTTTATCTTCGGGTCTTGGACGATCTGCGGAAAGTTCTCCGAAGAAAAAAGGCCGCGGACGACCGAGGAAGTTGAATAAGGAGGCAGCTTCATCGCCTGATCTCTTCAGGTAAATGCATTTAAATAATGTATTATTTTATTATACTTTGTGCTGTATTATTGACAGGTAATATTTGATAATGATAATAATTGATAAAATTATAATGATAGTAATATATTTATATGATTATTATAAATGATATAACATAGCGTCTAATTTATTATAGGTATTCGATGTTTGTGCAGTATTTTTGACTTTCTTAATAAATTAAGGTTTTCGCTCAACCGATTGAAATTTGTATATTTTGCACTATGAATATTTTTGAACATACTATGAACACACGTTTTATTAAATCAAAAATTTCGATTATGTTATTAACAAAAATTATGTTCAATTACGATAATGAAATTATGATTGTAGTGATGCAGTGCAACATCGCAATCACTCCTTATACTCGTATATTATACATTAATATTAACATGGCGTATGTTTCGTTTATTGTAGAGAATTTTTGCAGTGATTTTTATAAATTAAATGCACTTTATATATTGCAATGATTTTGTTTTTAATTATAATTTATTGTAACCATAGTGCACTGTTATTTCTATGTAAAAATAATTTACAAATCCAATCGTATCTAAGAACGGTGGTGAAAAGTTAATACTTATGAAAAATGATAAGCTTTTATTTGTACGATATTTTTTTCGACTATAGAGATATATACATATACTCGTAGTTAAGAGATATGAGATTATTTAAAAATGGCAGAAAGGTCTCTTGCCATATTTCCTCTCATTTCTATTCCACTTTCTATTAACAATAAAATGACCTTAATATTAGCGAACGATATTTCCCGTGGCCCATTTTCCTAGAACAAAGTATATACTCATATGTATAACTACCTTTTTCCTTATTGTAATTTGTATAATCCTTATCATGACCGGGAACCGACCTCAGGACGTCAGCGGCGAATTTCCGTATGTACTAATTCATATAAACATCAATTATTGCTTTAATTTCCTTTAACAATTTTATGAGAGTCCTGTTTCGAGCAAACTTAAGAAAAAATACTTATATATATATTTACGAATCTTACATAAATCTTCACAAATCAATTAACACAAATCTTCCACCAATGAGGGTACATTTAACATACCGTGTATGTGAAGGGTTGTAAAAACGTTCTATTTGTTAGACTTATAGTCTGTACCAATCAAATTTGCTGAAAACAAAACTAAATCAATGAAATACCTCAAGATTAGCTTTAAATTTAGGCATACTCAATGAATCAAATTTTGGATATGTAATTTAATTGAAGGCCGTGTCAGTCACCAACCCACCATATTTGGCATTGGTTTGGAACCGACTATAGATCAACTGAATAACGATTGGTTGAGTAAAACCTTGAGATTTCTGACTTTTCTGTACATCTAAATTACGTTGTGAAATGCTTATTTCACAGCTTAATAAATGCTTACTTGGCCATTTAACACTAGTTTTACAACTTCAATTAGATGTACCGCAAAATCAGGAATCACAAGGTAGGCCCCACCGATCGATAAGCTTTTATAAAATACGATTAGAGCTAATTCTAAGATCGATGAACGTCTATTGTGGCTTTAAGTCTAGATACGAATGTTAGCTCACCCTTCGTAAAATCTGTTGTGAGTTTGTATACAAATAGTAAGTGGTGTACTGGAACAGGGCGTCGTTGCCGGGTGGGGCCGGTGAGAGCAAAGCGGTGTCAACGCCAGTGGCCGCGTCGTTCCTGCAGTACCGCGGCCCGCCGGGCGAAGTCGGCAGCGACAGCGACTTAGCGCTCTCCAGGTCAGTATTATATGTGGACATGTACTACATTTCCCACTAAAGTGGTAGCTATTGATTGCGTGTGAACACTCGGACCTCCTCTCAGTAAAAGTCCACACTCAGGTACAACACTTTATATTTAATGTGGGAGGCAAGATTTACATAAACAGATAAAGATATTTATAGAAAGAGCATGAAAAATTGAATACTTGAAAATATGATGGTAAAGCACAAAACAAGAGCAAAAATCAATAATGACAACAATGGCAGATGTAAAGAATAATCTGTCGATCTAGCTGGCTTCGGCCGGCGGGTTCCTACACCACTACGGAAAATGTACTGCACTCCAAAAATCCTATTCGGCAACACCAGTATTGTACGCGAAGCGATTGAAATTAAGAAATATAAAAAATTCAATCGGGAAGATGGATATTAACTGTCGTGATTAACAAATTTAAACCTTGCGATTTACCGTCGAATACGTCCGCAGACATTGTTAGTGTAGTGTGTCGTAGCCTTTCGAATGTGAAGATCAAATGTGGGTAGTTGATAAAACTGCCTGCCTCTTCAGTAAACTCGTGACCATGGCTGGTGTAATTTAATCCGTGCCGAAACGTGGAGTAGAAATAAAAGGTAATCATAAACCTTTAATTTTACGCGTTCCGACCCAATTTGTACTGATATAAAATGTACTGCATTTCCCTCTTTATCTTATTACCCGGTGTACGCACGTGTTTCGGTATTTCTGATGCTCTTTTAGTTATTTCCCATAATTTTTATTACACGGGTTCAATACCATTGAACTTCCTTGGCTCGATAAACTAATTATACATATCGATAAATTTGGTCATTTTCTCGTTATTCCATTGCATTTTGCCGACTCCATCTGGAATGAACTGCACAAATATACTGTACAAATTAGTCGTTGGACCTAGTAGTGTTTCCGAGCATTTAGATGAATGCTCGGAAACACGACTAGGTCCAACGACTAATTTGTACCACCTTTGAATCGACTCGTATCTGTATCACGTGACGTATCTAGTAGGAATAAAGGATCTTCAGGAATAAACCCGCCTGTTATACTTTTCGTTACCTGTACTATGTATATCTTGTTTTTGGAGGGGGATGGTACACGCTGAAATCCAACAGCCGCTGTGCGCGCACTCGACTGGCCTCGTTACCTCTCTCTATCACAGAAGACTTTGTAAGTACTGCATTTATTACTTTATCCTGTCTATGGACGACAGTATCCACTTACCACCAGATGGACTGTATGCTCGTCTGCCGCCTTCCTTCTATAAAAAAAAAACTTCAATCATAATATGTTATCCCAATTTTGTAACCAACCCAATTTTACGCAAATAAATTAATTCATTCGTGTACTCAGGTCGTCGTCAAGTTCGTCGGGATGGTCACAGTCGTGTTCGTCGTGTACGCACTACGATGATGACCTCTCAGACCGCGACGGATCATATTCGTCTAGTGACGGGTCAGTTTTTATTATTTATTTTGCACAGGGGCAACTAGAGTGAATTACCCAGGTGGGGTACTTTGTTACACGTTATAACATCATTACAAGCTCTTTTAGTTTTTGATACATAATTCAATGAAGAATAAACTACCAATAAGAAGGAAATTTCCGTTATCATAGAAAAGTTTTTTCTTTGCGTAAATATTAAAGTTTCGTCTATTTCTCAAATAACAAAAACGCAATACGATAGTTGACTTTATTTTAAATTCATATGTTATAATGTTTATTTGATAACTAGAAAAGAAAACCAACCCATAGTAGAAAGATGTATATGTATTTGTGATAGCTATCGTTATCTCTGTCACTCACGTGTGGCTGTAATGGTACTTCTGTGATAATGACTACACTGTGATAAGAACTCTTCTTACTGGCCGCTAATGTAAACCTAAATTCAAATTCTTCTCATTAGAAGAATATTTAAAACAAGTCAAATACTCTATTACAAGTTACATAAGTTGTAAACGTGTATTTAATTGACAGCTCAAGTTACAACGAGACGCTGGACTCTAACTTGGAAAGTGGCAGCGGTCCCGAGCGTCGGCGACGCTCTCGGCGCGGCGCTAATGCCACCTCCGACGCAGAGCCCGCTACGCCTGACAAGGTAAAGCCGGGTAATACCACCTCCGACCCAGAACCTACTACGCCCGACAAGGTAAAGCCGGGTAATACCACCTACGACGCACAACTCCACTTCGCTTGACAATGTAAAGTTAGATAATACCACCTCCCACGCAGAGCCCACTACGCCTGACAAGGTAAAGCCAAGTAATACCTTCTCCGATGCAGAGCCCATTACGCCTGACAAGGTAAAACCGGGTAATACCACCTTCGACGCAGAGCCCACTACGCTTGACAATGTAAAGCCGGGTAATACCTCCTCCGATGCAGAGCCTATTACGCCTGACAAGGCAATGCCGGGTAATAGCTCCTCCGATGCAGAGCCCATTACGCCTGACAAGGCAATGCCGGATAATACCACCGCCGACGCAGAGCCCGCTACGCCTGACAAGGTAAAGCCAGGTAATACCTCCTTCGATGCAGAGCCCACTACGCCTAACAAGGTAAAGCCGGGTAATACCTCCTCCGATGCAGAGCCCACTACGCCTAACAAGGTAAAGCCGGGTAATACCTCCTCCGATGCAGAGCCCACTACGCCTGCCAAGGTAAAGCCGGGTAATACCACCGACGCAGAGCCCTCTACGCCTGACAAGACAAAGCCGGGTATTCATTAGGGCCGTGATACACTTGAGTCTTACTCACACAAAAGCATACCAGTACCTTGCAAATTCGTGCTTCTGGCATATGTACTGTAGCTTATGCTGAGTTGGGAGTCCATTTCGGGCATAGCAATACACATCTGCACGATTGTACTTCCCACTGAACTGCGGCACTTATTAAGTGTATATTTCCAATTGAAAGTGTAAATTTTTAATCTAAATGTTTCTTTTTCTTTTCATTTTTTTTTAATCTTTCGTAATCCTTGCAAGTCTTGCACGATAAATCTTAACTGCTTATCTTCGTTTATAACAGATATTCTCCGTTTCTTAAATTGACTTCTGTACTCGACTGTAACTTTCCATCAAATCCAGAATAACGATTTTGTCGGGTTTCAAAACACTGTCAAAACGTGTTTGCCAGTAGCTGGCGTGCTGCTTAGATACGTTTTGTGATCTTCGACTGGCACTCACGAAACGTTTCTAGTAACTGGCATGTGTTTTGAGTAGTCATCCCTTACTAATTACTAGTATGCTGGCTACTTGCTCCTGGTATATTTTTTACTGGCATGTGTATCACGGCTCTTAGTACGCAACCATTTGTCATTATTCGTCTTCTGTTCTCTTGGAGTATTAGTTTTGAGCAGAGCTAATAGCCGTTACTCCTCAACCATCTCAAATATTTTGGGTGAAACTCAAACCACTTTTCGTACACCGGCATGGCGAACTAGTTTATCATGAGACCTAACCCCCCGCTGCAGGGCACATGATATGTCTGTACCTACCCTACTAAAATGCTAGATGGTTTTGGGTCATAATCCACCATGCATACCAATGCGGATTAAAGACTAGTCTTAAGCGCTTTACAGAGATTATCCTTTGGGATAAACAATCTTATTAGTAATTTAATTTAAAATCATTTATTTCAGTTATTTTAATACTCAATGGCCCATTAGTATGGATTCCGTGTGTCGTGGGTCCAGAGACACACAAACACAAAGACACACTCTGACCCACATAAATATTTGTCTTTAAACAAATTAATGTCCGACCAGGAATCGAACCCGCGACCTACTACTTACTGCACAACAGGCAGGGTCACTACCAACTGCGACAATCGATCATCCTAAATAATAACAACACAGATTATTCAAGAATAATAATAATCACATAATCTGTGTTGTTAATCATGATTTGCAGCTCATTTGGAATTTTTTTGTTGCTCATCTACCTAAATACAAGCTTCAAAAATAAATAATGCGTTCATGCACCGTAATTATTTCGTATTTATTTATAATGTGATGTGCGTGCATCATCAATACATGTATTGTCGTTGATTGATGATACTCATGTCAACTTAATGTCATTCGTAGTTATAACATGAAATGTGCGTAGATGTCAGTCTTAAAAAAATAACAAACAAGCTGCAAATTATTAACAAAACGCATTATGTACCGTGTGGTGTCGGCCGATTAATTATAGAAAGGCACCACCCCCATCTTTTCCCACGGAAATCGTAAGAGGCGACTAAGGGATAACAAAGCCGCTGCCACGAGCGCTGAGGAACTGCACCACCTCCGAAAGAGTGGACTCGCCCAACCCGTTTGGCCAGCGTGACGTTTTAAGACCTAACGTCCCTCACGCCCAAGATAATGTGCACGAGTAGGCCCGTGTAGTGCAGTGGATACTGAAAGAGCTTATTGTATTATGTACCGCAGGGTCGCGGCACTCGATCGTCCACGTCCAAAACTCCGGTAAAGAGTACTCAATCTGACATTCTATTGGAACCTCTGCAGTTAGTTTGGGCCAAATGCAGGTTAGTATTTATGAATTGATTTTTGTTCTGATTTATTTTACGGTGTTTCAATAATAATTATTCTGCATTACATCATTTGTTTCGATAGCGATTAAAATTTTAGTTTAAATTACAATTATTGTGCACGCTACGTATACATTCTTAGGAATTTTGGCTAGTTGTTACTGGATATGTTTGATTATATTTTTTACAAGTATTCCCTAAATTCTGCTATCCGTGCTTTATAAATAAATAAGAATTAAATCACAGTGCATAGCTAATATAAAAAAATATTTTATTTACAGAGGTTATCCTTGGTACCCAGCCTTAATTATCGACCCAAAAATACCAAAAGGCTTCATTTACAATGGAGTCCCACTCCCCGTACCACCACAAGACGTACTAAACTTGAAGAAAAACCACGCACACGAACCAATCCTTTACTTAGTACTATTTTTCGACGTGAAACGCACTTGGCAATGGCTTCCACCTGCCAAATTAGAACCTTTAGGTATAGACAGGAGCATTGACCAAGCGAAGTTAGTAGAATCAAGAAAGCCGACTGAAAGAAAAGCTGTCAAAAAAGCTTTTAATGATGCAATGCAGTTCAGAAAACAGGTGGATGGCGATGATAAATGACAAAGGTTTAGATATCGGTCCCGGAGACCGACAAGAAACAGAAGTTTTGGATTTGCCAATTTTTCGCTAATGCATATTAGAACGCCTGATGACACAACTGATTCTAGTGATTTTATGTTTTAGTTGACTAACATTTGTTTGCGGCTTCAATCGCTGGACACGATGGCCAAAATCATTTAGATTTTTCTGTTTAAATAAGTATAAAGTAACCGATAACAATGTGATAGTCTAGGAATATCTACCCTCAACTTGTAAAGTCTCTTATTTGTCTCAACTCTTGTTCGAGCCGCAGCCCGAGAATTAGAAAGCATCCATATATAAGGTCCTACACTGTCAACCCAGTGACAATACAAATATTCGTATTTAAATGGCGCGAAATCACGACCTTACTAAATAGTGTGAATATTTTAATAGTGAAAATAGTGTGAAATATTTTAATATGTCATTCGGTGCACTAAAATTATTATATTTAACTAAAAATTTTCATGGTTTTTTTATTACATTAAAAATACATAATTAGTGATTAATTTACTCCTATGTGTATAACACAATACGTAGTTCATACGTACTTACTAACACAAGTGAGCGTGTTCAAAGATCCAAGACCTAAGATAGTGATACTGTTATTTATTATTACCAATTAATTAATTTTTATTTACCAATTATTTATTTAAATGTAATATGGAAATCATGAAATACATGTTAATATTTAGTTAGATACAATATTTTTAGTGTACTAATTAAAATATTTCACACTATTTTCACTATTCAAATATTCACACTAGTGAGGTCGTGATTTCACACCCCGGTCCGTACCATTTAAATACGAATATTTGTATTGTCACTGGGTCGACAGTGTAGGAAAACATCGTGAGAAGTCCAGTGTGCCCGAGAAAATCAATCCCGGGGCCTATACCCACCCTGTTGTAAGATGTTTTAAGATTAATTCTGATTAATTATTTTATGTTGTATATATATATATAACCATTTTCCCTGGTGTAGGCCTAAAAATATTGATTGGATAACATGAACTAGAAGATATTTAGTGATCATAGAAAAAATTAAACAAGAAAAATGTCAATGAAGTAGGACATAATCATATACATATACATTATTTACTTGTATATACATAAGATCTAAAAAATATACTAAGGGGCCAAAGGGGTTATTCCGGTTTGATCACGCGATTAGTTTCTTGGTCCATCTGATGATTCCTGTTGATCGCGCGATTCGTTAGAACCGCCAAAATAAATAAAATATTTTCCTATCTGATCACGTTTCAGTTTTTAACATTCCAAGCTCAGTGTTCTATGTATAAAATTATGTTTGATGTTATCAAATACGTGGTGCCACAGTTCAGTCACACAAAATTTACACTAGAATTCCAGCAAGCGACCGTAATAGCCTCGACGGAAGTATTTCCTGTGAATACTTCACAGCCTTCCTTGTCATTTAAAAAAAATATAGACTTTTTCATTTAGTGCTACACTTAAGAAATATACTTCCATTTGATTACTTAGCATACTTCCATTTTGCTGTAGATAAACGTGAAACGCTAAGTATAAAGTGTTAAAACCTAAAACGTGATCAGATACAACAAAAAACTGATCGCGCGATCAGATCGGAATAACCCGGCCAAAGGGCAAATAACTTTGGGAACCTGCTCCGAACTGGATAAATGTAGTCATTATTTTTTTTCGAATAATATTAATACATATTATTAATAGTGAGATCTGCAGTCTTCTTGTAAATTGGAATCTTATTGGATAGTAAAGAAATGGTACACTCCGTGTTGGAATTTTACAAATTGTCCATTAGTATTTTTTACTACTAAGACAGACAGTCTTTCGTACAGACAGACAGAAATCTTTGAATTAGCCAATAGAGCATTCGAACAAATAAAAACCTTTGCAGCTCATTATTAACGTAATCGATAGTCAGCTAATTAGCGCCAACTGTAAATAAAATGTAGAACAAACATATTCATTTAGTTAGAGCAACGTATTTGAACCTTAACGATATTCTAATATGTCATTGACGATAGCAATGAAAGTTTGTAATCGTTCAATGCTCGGTATGCTTTATTATGAAGGAATAATATCACAGCCCATTTTCTGTCTAAAATACACATGAAATGTATTAAAATGTATATATTGTATGTACAAGGAAATTTATGTTTATTAGCTAAATAAACTCTTATTTGAATAGAAGTCTAGAAGAATGTACATATAATAATAATTTATTATTTATGTATTTCATTCCATAGGTACTTGTAGCAGAATGTGTGTAAATCGGACTTGCACACCTTAGGTTAAAACTGAATAATTTAACTGCGCAGTCTAAACGGTACAGTATTATCAAATTCATAATGTTTGAAGATAAAAACTGTTTTCACTGAAACTGTGTTGACAATTTAACTGAAATAAACATTCTTTTTCTGTATGTTTGCTTTGTGTATGTACTTGAATATTTTACTACTCGAGTCTTGTTATCACTTTTAAAAGATATCGGTCCAATTGAATAAACCTATAATGAGACTGCGCGTCTTATTTATTCATAACTATTCGTGCAACATTATTACGATTATTTTGTGATTCAAAAACACGATTGGTGGACAAATTGAACTACACATAATAGGCATCTGATTTTTTATTTTAGCCTGATTACCAAAAACCTTTGGCGGCCTTGCTATCCACATTCTGTCTTAATAAAGATATTGTAACTATTGCTGGTGAGTTCTTAGCATAATTCATTCCAAACTCTTAACAATAGTTTTATTCAATTGAACCATTGATTTTATTGTGAGGTTTTTCATACAAGATTCATACATCTATTTTTTACAAGTAACAAGTATGTTGTGTTTGATATTACTGTAAGCTCTTTGCAGCTTTTGCTTTGTTTTGTTGAAAATATATGATCAATTGAATTGTCTTTTATTTTCATTAAAAAGATTATATTGTCGCTTCTAAGATTAAAAAATAACATTTTTAATTGCTTCATTTCAATAATCAGACGTTAGAGCATGTTTAAACGAAATATTAAGTTGGTATATCCTAACCAAAGTTTGGACTTATTGAAAGCCATACCAAAAATAGGTTTGGGATGGTGTGGGTGCACGCTGCATTCCCCCACCGCACAGGCTCTACTGTCCATGTTACCCCACTCAGAACAGTAGGCATAAAATGTACTGCATTTCCTACTTTATCGTATTCTCATGATGTACATATGCGTTTAGAGGTAGTGAGTGAGATATGCCAGAGCCCATTCCCATCCCTCCCCATTTTCCCAAATCCATTCCTAAATTTCCAAAAAGTTAGGCCGTGCATCCAGGGGCATACCAACGTTCGTCACTCTGGACTGATGTTGGCATGAATTGCTTTTGTCGCAGGGCGACAGTATCCACTTACCAGCGGGTGCTGTCTGAAAACCTTTCTATAAAAATAAAAAGGTCCCTTCGCTCAAATAATATCCCTTTCGGACCGGCGCCTAACAGACGAAAAAACTTGTACTACTGAATATGAATTCTAGGTAATTAGAGGCCGTAGATTACGAATCTGGAAAATTTTTTTGGAGTTCCCTACGCCATCTTGGAAAAATTATATGCCAACAATTGTATTCCACTGGGCCCATCCTGACCTACGCACAATTTAAGGCGGGCCCAATCTTTCTACTTCACTTAATTTTGACTTGAAGTAAATAAATACAAATAAACGCAAGAAATTAAAAATATTTATTGGAGAAGTTTAACACTTATTAAATTGGTTTTATACAATAAATCAACTTTAGAGCACATGGAATGAGATCAATTTTCTCAGTATCAGTCTTGAATTGCGCTTATTATTTATATTTAATCTTTGCTGTTTGGAATGGATTTGCTGTTGAAGGACTTCTTCTGCCATCTTAGCTGACTCAGAGGAATGTTGTCCTCGCCATCTGAGTCTGAGCCCGATGAAGAGGAGGCAGAGTCGTCAGTGTCTTGTTCAGTTTGAACGTACAAATCTTCTTCTTCGTTATCGCTGCCGTCGTCTCCAGACTTACTTAGCATTTCTGCGATAGCAGCATCATTTAAAACTCGGTTCATTGTGCAAAAACTCTGGAAATATGAAAAATAATAATACACTTAACATACACATTAGGCTATGTAGGGCCCGATGGATACAATTGTAACGGAAAAGTTCGTTAAGCCATTACACCAAAGCCCTTACTTGCAAAGCGTCATTATTATCACTAAAATGTACAATATTTATCTATTTTACTAATTATTGGCTCGTAATTCATTGCATTTACAAGTTAAATCAACTGTGATACTTACATTCGCCAAATCGGGGAGCGCAATTTTTCACCTAACTGAACGAGTTGGTTCATGTCCGCCGACTGACTGACGCGCAAAAATTTTGCGGGAGATGATCGTCTACTTACCGCACAAATGTCCAACATGGGGCCTGTCCACTATATACATAAAATTGGTGAGATAAACTCGATCTTGTAACACGCACAATTATATTGGACCGTTCCGAAAGGGTTATGACTGAGAAAGTAAGCTCATGTTATCTTATATTTTATTAAACGTAAAATTCAGTTATTTCTTAATATATAAAATAATTATATACTCATAGTCAATTAAACTATATTTATATATATATATTTTAACTTAAGAGTGTTAATTCAATTACAACAGAGCGTTCAAAATTACAGTTCATCTATTCATAGTGTTTATCCCATGGGTACACTTTGCCAGGAGTTGGGGTGACAGTAGCCGCTGTTTTTGGGGCTCTGAAATAAATAATAGCACAAATTATATGATATAAAATAATTAGTTATTATAAAACTGATATTATCTTTATAATGCCCGCTGCAGGTCACAAGCCTCCCTTCTATTTGACTTCAACACTGTTTTTTCTATTCTACATTATATCCATCTTTTTATTAATTTCGATATATTTGCCACATGGTGTCGGCTGGCTAAGAATAGCACCAACCCGCCCATCTCTTTCCTATTAAGGATAATAGTAAACCTGCTACCACAAGCCAAGAACTACACTGCCTCTAAAAGAGGACTCGCCAACCTGGTTGGCTAGCGTACCTGTTTAAGGTCATACATCCCACACACAAGACAATATGCATGAGAAGGCCAGTGCCCAGCAGTGGAAGTTAAAAGGGGTGTTTACAGTTACCTACAGTTATTCTTTTAAATAATAAGAAAGATTACAAAATGTTCAATTTATATAGGCGAAACATACGCTGCTTAGCCTATTACAGACAATATACTCCTTCCACTTTGACGTTTTTTCTATTTCTATATTTTCTATTTGACGTTTGTACAAAGTTATTCTTCAATTTAAGGAAAGATTTGTAGGATATTCTATTGACAAAATTTTAGCTAAATATGGTCACACTGTATTGAGATTGCCATTGTATCATCCAGATTTCAATCCGATTGAAAACATATGGTCGTAGCTTAAGGGTTATGTAGTTCAAAGAAATGTTGATATGAATATGACCCCAGTGAAAAAAAAAATTATATGATTAGTCCAGATGAATGGAAAAAAGGTTGTGATCACGCAATCAAATGTGAAGATGAATATAGAAAATATGAACATGCCATGGATGATTTTATGGATAGGATAATAATTAATACTTAATTTTTAATTATTTAATACAAATATTTTAGTGAATGCAAATTGTACTGATAACTGAATCGGTATGAAGCAATTCGGACATCACTAAACCAATATGTCATCAAGAAAATAACATAGTTGACAGGGAAAATAAATGTAGTTGCATTTTATGTTAATACCATTTGCTATTGTTTCTAGACTCAAAATATATGACTGAATGATTACCTCTATCTTCTGAAATAATAGTATAATTAATTACCCTTTGTCAGAACTGGCTTCAAGAAGCTTTGTGCCAATAACTAGAGGTGGAGCCACTTCACGGCGAGCATCCCTTGTGTAGTAGTAATTGTGAGCGTGTCTGTTACAATAATAAATTATTTATAGCAATTGTTTGTCAATGTTTAAAGAAAAATAAAATAGCATTAGATTTATAATGATAGTGCTAGATGGTACTTTAAGTAAGTTATTTTGTTGTAGAACAAACGAATATAAAAGGGGTAATCAATAATCGTAAAGAATCATAAAATTCACTAAATTTTACTTGTGTGTAACTCCGTCAGGAAGTTGCGGCGGTGGCTGAGTCCGGGCTGCAACTAGAGGTTCGAAACGGAGTGCATTTGTATGTTTCCTCTAACGAAAAATAAATCTTTTAAAATCCATCGTTTTGCGTTACATAATGATTATTAATGATCGAAAACAAAACTTACTCCGAGGAGAAAATTTCTCACTGCCTGCAATACAGGTCCAATATCACGGAAAGGCACGTTCGCCTTACCCATTTTACTATTATTGTAATAGAAACAAATAAGTGAATTCAATGTTTTAAAAAATCCTGAAAACAACGGAAATGATGTTGACAAGTTTGATAGAATTGATAGCCAGCTGTGATGACACTACTGACAGTCATTTGACAATAGCGTCTTGTTTATTCATTTTCAAAATAAATTAACAAATAGAGTCACATATATCAAAATATCTATATTAAGAAAATATTTAAATTACACAATCTCTTTGGGTTCCAGCATAACTAGAGTGTAACACTGGACCCAAAACTAACCCACATGAACACGGTAGCAAATGTCTCACCTACGTGGTTGTAAGCACAGTATACTTCAGATCAAGCAAATTACTATAGCTATATGATGAAATTTGTTTATTTTTCTTCCATTAATCAATCTTCAGTAGGTACTTCGAAAATTTATTTTATTATTTTTTTTAATCTCAACTTAAACCATCTTAAATATAAAATAATTTAGATAGTACGTGGTGCTCGGTGGCTAAATAAAAGTTCTAAAAGTTTAGTACCTATTGTTTAGCCGCTAAACAGTAGTAGGTAAATATTTTGAACTACACTACTGAAGACATCACATTGAATGATTTAAGTACATGTACTCGACTGGCCACTTTACCCCTCTCTCATAGAAGACGTCCTTGAAATGTACTGCATTTCCCACTATATCCTATTCCGCAACGTACGTACGTGTTTTGGTAATAAGTGAAATATGCTAGAGCCCATTCCTATCCCTCCCCATTTTCCCAACCCTTTCTCCAAATCAATTCCTACATCTCAAAAGGTAGGCAGCGCATTCGGGGGCGTACCAGCGTTTGTCATTCTGGACTGATGTTGGCATGTACCGGCCATGTATGGGCGACAGTATCTACTGGGGATGTGTCGATGTTCTTTTTTTTATAGAATAGATGGCAGATGAGGGGGCGGGACACATGATAATAAGAGGTCACCGCCACTCATGAACACCTGAAACACCAGGTGGCTTGCCGGTACGCTGCCGACCCTACAGAAGAATCCTATTCACAGCTGTCTTGAAGAGCCCCATATCGTAGTGTAATGGAAAAACTTCGGCTGGCAGTTCATTCAACAACTTTCGGGTACATTACTTTATTACATTCGTATTCGTTTTGGAGAATAGGTACTTGTCAATTTTCAAGTACAGGCAGTCCTCGTTTTACGTCAGTTAACATTTGACACCATTTTAATGTCTATGATTCGTTTTACGTCTTGGCAAATAGTAGAGTATTACTAAATAGTAGAGCGGGGGTTGGTGGGTAGAGGGCGGAAGGGAAACAAATTCAAGCGATAAAGCGAAGCGCTCGTTTGTTTTAGTTCGCATCATTACGTATAACGTAAGTAGGTGTTAATTGAATCTTCCGAGCTACTTGGCCGAGGTCTTCTGGAATCTCTTCTCTTTCTTCCAAACGTTTCTCTCTTTTTCCGAAGAAGCCGAAGAGATAACATCTCTCCGAAAGTGAACGCAGTCGCCACTGAAGATGTCAACCGCAGTTGTTGACGAAACGTTTGGAAGAAAGAGAAGAGATTCCACAAGACCTCGGCCAAGTAGCCCGGAAGATTCAATTAATATGGACACCGGCCGAGAAAGCCTACACTCCACTGTAAGTAGGTGTGTTACGTACATACGAAAGTTATAAGCAAAAAGTGCGTCACATTTCTGTCGCCTATAAATGTTATACAGAAATTCACGAGAATAGAAAGAAAGAAGCAAAACAAATGCGTTTAGAGGACTTCCTCAAAAAAAAACATAATTGTCATATTCCTGTGTATGTATGTGTATTATATTTCTTTAACATGTCATTTTCGTCATAAATGATTTTTTTTTTAAATATTGTATTTTTCACTTATAAGAACCACATTTTTTTACATATGAATGTATGGAAAAATGTGTCCCGTTTTACGTCGTTTCGTTTTTCGTCACTAAAGTAATTACTGGTACCTAACATGACGTAAATACGAGGACTACCTGTATTCATATTCGCCATTTTTTAAACGAATACCTACTCGATTATTAATCGAATAGTAATAGCCCCACGTAAATAGTAGATACAATAGTTCTTTCTTCAAAAAGAAATACTTATAAAAGTAAACTGTGAGTTGAAAATCAGTTAGATACCTAGCTGATTTTCTAGTTTAATTATTTATTGATTTTATAGGTTAATTTAAAGTTAGATAAGTAGGTACTTTAGATTAAACCATAAAGGTTACAGGTTACAGATTAACCTACTTACAGACTGAACTAACAAATACTCGTATATTTATAGCACTAAATTTAAATTGAACTACAAACTACTTAGGTACTAATTTTACAAGATCGTGAGTAGCAGGTTACGTACTATAAGTAATCTCACCGAATAGTGATTTTCTGCTACTCGAAACATCCTTAGTATTCAGTTACCACCAGGTGGATCGTATGCTCGTATGCCGCCTTCTTACTATAAAAAATATTTATTTATAAATTCGTTTAATTAAACTAATTATTTACGTTTATAAATTGTAATGTTGCGAAAGTCACATTAATCGTGTTCTCGCTATACAGAGTTCAAGGAATGTTAGTTACATGGGGTCATAATTATCTATCATACGGTATTTATTTCATTATTATTTTTATTGTACGAGTACATAGTTATCGGATTAAGTAGGTACCTATGACCCCAACTCGCAGATATGAGTTTTCCTTTTTGTTATTTTGGCAATATTTACCAGGACAATTTATATTGTTATCACGCCTATGGTAATAAATATAATAAGCGAATTAAACTCGCACGCAATATGACCTTTGATCTTATATATTATTTTGTATTGTCGGCCAAGAATTGCCTGAAGTTTTTCCAATGTTTGATGATGCCAGTACGTACAAAGTTGGAAAAATCTAGTAATTATATTGTCAGTTAATAATGATTCATACTGACAATATAATAACTAGACTAGAATATATTTTTGGAATTTGGAATATTATATACCAGTGTAAAATTAAATAATCTCTATTCTGTGTAGACCTGAATTCATATTTACGTTCTATTTGTAGGTATTTTATATTATTTTCTATGTACATTAGTGGTAACAAGGGAATATACCTACATTATTATAGCACTTGTGTTTGCTTTGGATTTCTTTTAATAAATAAAGATAATTAGTGCCACGATAATACGGCATAGTGAGACAGAGTAGTCTCATTTACCTTTTTTTATAGGAATTTCTAATAAAAACACCATTTTATAGCAGAATATTTTTATTATTCCCATATCATAAAATCTGTTATACAAATCAACATTATGTATATATATCAGTCACACAAACATAAACAATCATTATTTTACTTAAATATATATTATGATACGAAATAAAATTATTATATGTACATATTTATAGAGTCACATGTAAGTTAAAATCGTAAGACCAGCTTAGATTAAAAATTCAGATAAAGATAAATTATAAAATTGATTTAGTATTCAATGGTAACGCATTTGGTTTTGAGGTATTCATTAAGAGCTTCTTGACCTGTAACAAAAAGATATTTAGTTTAAAATATATTTATATATGTAATATAAAAATATAATTTAAATTATACTTTTATCAGTATACTGTATTTCTTATTAATAAAGTTGTTTATGAAAAAAGACAAAATGTTTCAAATGAACTTCTTATTCCCTAGCGTTACTTCACACTAGAAAACCTTGGCTGTGGATGATAAGAGCCTTGGCTGTGGATGATAAGAGCCGTGGCTGTGGGAGAGACATGTCCAGCAATGCAGAGACACGCTGATAATAAAATCAGTACCTATACTTTTTAGTGTCTCTAACAATAATGTGTACTCGTTAATATTACAAGTTATTAAGCAATTGTGGCTTTAAAGACAGATGCATTTTAAAAACTATTATCGAAATACATAAATCAAGAAATAACGCCACACTCAATGGCCCATACTAGGATTCCGTGTCGTGGCTCCAGAGACGCATACAATTACAAACACACGTGCCCAGGCCCGAACGAACACCAGTCTTTAAACAATCAATTGTCCGACCGGAAATCGAACCCGGGACCTTTTGCACAGCAGGAAGGAGCACTACCAACTGGGCTAATTGATCGTCAAACCTTAATCCTTAAACTTACCTAAATCTTTCCCGAACCCGGATTGTTTGAATCCTCCAAAGGGCGCGGCGACGTCGGTCTTGTTGTACGTGTTTACGAAGACAGTGCCCGCTTCTATGCGTTCCGCGAATTGTAAAGCGCGAGACACGTCCTTCGTGAACACACCGCTAGCGAGACCGTACTCTGTGTTGTTGGCGCGACGGATTACATCGTCCAGGTTTCTAGTGAACAACATGTTTTATTTAGTTCTTTCAATACTCAATACTTTATCAATAATAATAATATAATTTTATTCTCAGACAAAAAGAAAAGATATAAATAACCTACTAACTAAACACAAATAAAATTAAAAAAAAAATTTGAATGCAATTCGTGCATTCGTATTGTATACAAGAAATCATACACATATACAAACACAAGCACATACATATATTGTATGTGCATGGGCAGTGCCGTGTGTTCTCGGCCGGCTATAGGATGACACCACCCCACTTGTTTCCGTGGGTGTCGTCGTAAAAGGCGATTAGGGGATAACAAAGCCACTACCACAAGCCCTGGACTCGCCAACTCGCTTGGTCAACGTGGCGTTTTAAGGCCATACATCCCTCGTGCGGGAGACAATAAGCCCATGTCTAGGAGTAAATGTCCAAAACATAAATACATGGTAAGGATTGTGTTTCTGAAAATAGGGTATGCAACTATCCGTTTGTTATATTAACCTCGTTTCATTGATGAAAACAAAAAGAAATATTTTAAAAGAAAAATATTTAGACAAAATTTATACAATGTCACTGAAATCGTCTATTACAATATGTTCAACTTTTCACAATAACGCAAAACCTGAAACTTCAACTTTTTTTTTTTCATCGTTACTATGCATCCCTCTGATGCTGCAAAAGTCCACTTGAAATGTGGAACTTAAAGGGTGAGCCGCTGAGTAAACATTGTACTTTTTCTTTTTCTTGGCCATTGTATAGTGAGTGTGAATAGGGAAAAGGAGAAGAAGAAGAAAAGGGGGGACGGAGAGAGAGATGGTTGCATGTGGATCAAAGGACAAAGCATGGAGCAGAGAAAAACCAGGTCACGAAGGTTGTGTGACTTGCTGGCACGGGGTACGGAAGGGCCCCCGGTCCCCCCCTGGGGGCAGCATTCGGGTTCCATTCCGATCTCCTCCGGCACAACTGCTACTCCAAGGGATTTTTCGCGTGCGGCGGGGCAGCCTCCTGGGGTGGAGATTAAAGAGAGATCCCTGGGTTCGGACCCCCAACAACCCGCGGGCGGTCAGCGGACAACCGTTTCACCGGGTCTCCCTGATCCGCCATGGTCACGCCTATGCGCGTCTGTAATTCCCCGCAACCGCTGGTCCTCCTTTCCACACGCAACAATCTCTCTCTCGGGACGGCTTCTTCCGCTCACCGCCGGAACACGATGCGGGGCCTCGCGGCTAATATGGCACCATTATGGCGGCGGACTCCGACGGACGGGTGGTAGCTTTGCCGACGGAGTAACCCTCCCACCGCAAAAAAGGGAACGCCATTGCCTCGTTAGTTGACAGCAGGGTGCATCACTAGCAGGTGAGGTTGACTTAGGCTCCAAAGATGGTAAGTGAGCCTCTTACACCCCTAACTAATTTAAAACTCTTTAACTCTTTAATTTAAAATATATAAAATCGTTCTAAAAAAATATTTCAAGGAGTAAATCAAAAGATACAAACAATTAACGTTTGTTTGTAACTTTTAGATCATATTTTTTAAGTAATCTTTCTGCACTATCTATATCACTTCTATCAATATAAATAAATATTATTATTATTATAGAAGTTTTGTTGTTTTATCTAAAACGTTAGTAGCGCTCATTAAGTGCGGGTTAGCGACCGGACGCGGTGCGACCGAACGTGCGTAGAGTGCAACTGCGCATAAAATAAAAGATATACTAGAAATGGACAATAAGTTATAAAAATAATTATTCTAAAAAACTAGTAGAACCGATACAGAACAATCTATTATCAGCTTTTGTGTTATTTTCAATGACACGTATAAATTATATTCGTTGCTCGGACAGTACATCTTTGTTTTACAACCTTATATTTACGATTATCGCCACCTAGCCGTCTATTGAATATGTTAATAACGAACCGCATAAGAGTTTGTATTTATTCCATAGGAAAATAATATAATTTTAAATGCCACTTACTTGCTGCTAAACTTGCTAATGATCATGATGGGCCCGAATGATTCCTCTTTAGCAATAAACATGTCATCAGTGACGTCAGTGAATATAGTTGGTGTGAAGAAAAATCCAGGTCTGTCGACACGTTTCCCGCCGTACACTAGCTTAGCGCCTTCGGCCACGCCTCGCTCGCAGTACTGCAAACAAGGAATGAACAGTGACGTTGTCAATATAGTGTACACCATCGATATGCGAATGGACTAGATGACACACCATACGTTCTTATTTATTGTTTAAGGTACACTAGCGTTACACGCATATACATCAGTTATAAAATAATAAAATACAATATTACATTCTTATATGTATTTGCACAATTTAAGGTGAACACAACATTGACAGAGATAATTAGTAAGTAAATAGCAAACATGAGCCACACAAATAAAATGTGCCCTATCTGTGAAGTAGATTTACAATAAGCTATTTTATTTATAGGTAATTTTCATTATGGTATCTTATCAAAGGAACTTCTAGGGGGTGAAGCAGTAAGGATACGTTTTAGACTTTGGAATTGATTATTACGAAGAAAACTTGACACTGGCAGAATATGCTAGTAGCACCATTGCCATATATGAAAAGAAAAAAATATGAGAAGACAGATTTGTCTGTCAAAAATAATAACACTCACCACCACCGCAGTCCATGTAAATCAAATATTGGCTATCTATATATCTAATATATATATATATATAAATGAATGTTTCTTTGTTTGTCCCGTACGCGGTCCTATACCATTCATCCGATTGCGATGAAACTTTGGTGAGTTGTTGTGCGCGCGCCCGCGAACGTCTGTATTATCGCATTAAATTGAAGAGCACGCGAATGAAGTCGCGGGCAACAGCTGGTACAAAATAAATGTTAAGTGACCTGTATATTTAGCTGTGTGGTGTCGGCCGGCTTTAGAGTAGCATCAGCGCATTTCTTGCCGCGGGTGCCGCAAATGGTGACTAAGGAAGGGTTAACAACGAGGCTGCGACAAGCACTGAGGAACTACACCACGTTTACAAAATTGGACTCGCCAAACCCGCCGCCCGCACAAAGGGTGGCGTTTTATCGATTATCACAAACATTACGGCACTATGAAGTTAATAAGTTTAAGTAATCATCACTATTCAAATTCGATTTCACTTCTACAGTTTCCGCCAAAAAATCAAATTTGTACGGATACCAAAAAGTCTTACCTCGATAAGCTTGTTCATGTGCGCCTTATGGTTCTGCGGTCCATGTGCCGTGCCTCTATGGAGCGGGTCTCCTATGGTCATCTTCTTGGTTTCCTCTACGACGCGCCTCACGAACTCGTCGTGAATAGTTTCTTCAATAAACAACCGACCCGCTGCGATACAGTTTTCGCCTTTGTTGAAGAATACTGAACCCATGCCCTAAAAATAATATTTTTTAAGAAAGAGAGTAACAGACACATATATACAGTATACCACCGAATGACTGAAATAAGGCAAAACGTGAAACATATCAACCAATTTAAGATATATACTAAAGAGTGAGTGCGAATTTTATGTTTGTGTGCATGTGGAGGGTAATCCCCGGAACCACTGCACCTATTCGAAAAATTCTTTCACTATTTGAAAGGTACATTATTCCGGATGGAAATAGGCTATATATTATGTGTAAAAAAAAAGACGGGCATGCAACGAGTGCCGGGCACAGCTAGTGTTATATAAAACCATTCTAGAGAAAAATATAATTATTTTAAGGAATGGATCAAAAGTTACAAATATGAAAGGTTCTGTTTCTGTTGTCCTCCTCAACATAACTGAACATAAATATTTTATTATTAGTAATTGAATAGTTGTTATCAATTCAAAATTTGTTTACTTACATTTCTGACGGCCTTGTCGAGATCAGCGTCCTCGAACACGACGAGGGGCGACTTTCCGCCCAACTCCAGTGACACCTTCTTGAGGTTTGACGCACACGACTTCATTATCGTCTGACCTGAAATATAAATACACATAAATTATCATAAATGTGCCGTGTAGTGTTGTAAAAACGAGCGTCGAGCGCTCGACATTCGAGCGTTGAGTCAGCGCTTTTGAACTTTAAAGGCTCTATCGTTAAAAGCGTTAAACCGCTATAGTCAAAATTTGATGGTCTTAAACCCTTATAGTTAAAAGCTCGAGTCTGAAACGGTAAGGTTCAGAGACACTAAGATAGCGCTAGCCGGCGCTTGAGTGCTGAACCATTCAGCGTTCATTTTAACAACACACGTACCGTGAAGTGTCGGCCGACTCACCCACCCCAATACCACCAATAGCACCACCCCATCTCTTACATTGGGAGTCGTAAAAGGTGACTGAGGGTAACAAAGCCGCTACCACAAGCACCGAGGAACTGTACCACCTCTAGAAGACTGGACTCGCTTGGCCGGCATAGCGTTTTAAGGCTATACAGCCCTCATGAACGAGACAATGTGCATGAGGAGGTTCGTGTCCAGCAAGGGATACTGAAAGGGCTGGTTGCATTGCATTGCAAATTATCTTATTAGAGTTTGGTCATGTACTGTCACGAATAACTAACAGTACAAAAGGTCCACTGTCAACTAGAAGTCAAGTTAAGTAGAAATTCCAACTATCTACCAAAGCAGCCGTCATTCGACGCGATATAAATTGAATCTAAAAGTCAGCAGGGGAATGTTCACAAACTTCTATCTATTGTATCATTATTGAAAATTATTTTTCTAAGACATTGATTATGATCACTTTAAGTTTCATTATTATTGATTAATTTAAATAAAATGTTGATAACGCCTGGCAGAATGTTTGCTTTGACAAATAGTCTGGGAAAAACTGTTATATTTAATTTCGAAGAGGTAGAAAGTCTTTTATTTATTAAGAAGCTCTGACTGTGCCAATTACAAAGGTTTCAGTAAAGGTCTCGCTCATTCAAAATACAGAGAGGGCCCTAAAAGCGAGGCATGTGTTTACCTTTTTTACAATAACTGCAATATTTTTGATGTAACGGTGTTGTCAATATAAAAATATATAAGAAATGTATAAATAATTGAAAACAAACTTTCTCCACATAAAACTAAATAATATTCATGTAATATTTCGCGGTAAATGTGTTCGAGTAATTGATTTTAAGTAAATAAATACAGGAAAAATTTATAAAAACGTCATTATTACTACATGTTTACAGTAACATTTTATTTACTGGTATCACTTATGTACACAATTTCGTCACAAGGAATTATTCATCTGTGTATTTTGATTGCTCGGTTGGTCTCTAGTATATCAGAATATCGTTAGATATTCAAATACAATGTTGTAATTGTTACAATGAATAAATATTTTTTTTTTATTAAATACGTACCTATTTCAGTGCTGCCTGTGAACCCGAGTTTCCTAACAAGCGGATGGTCAACTAACGCCTGTCCAGTCACAGTGCCGCTGCCCGGCAAAATGTTTATAACACCTGGTGGGATACCGGCTTTAGCCGAGAGCTCGGCGAATTTTAACGCTGTGAGGGGACTTACCTAGAGGAAAGAAAATGTTCTTATTAGTTTGGGTGGTCATATACATATAATTTTATATGGTATGTATATATATATTATAGAAAGAATGTGTCAGACGAACAAATACTCTATCGGATGGTAAGTGGATACTATCGCCCTGCAACTGCGACACATAAAAACATCAGTCCAGAATGACAAAACTAGCATATAAAACTCACCATCTCCTGATACTTTATGAGAAGGTATCAGAAAGTCACTTATAGTTTATCAGAAAGTCAGTATCAGCTAGATTTAATTGGCAGATAATTTATTTATTTTGTTTATTGTTTAGTTGTTTTGTTATCTCCTGAAACCTAATCGGAAGGTGATGAGAAAGGCCCTTACTCTGCTCGTTTAGGAAAATGCACATAATTTTTATTGTCATTTTAGAATATTTTTTTGATCAAGTGTATGAATAATTTATGTATGGCACACGCAATTCAATATTGCTCGATTGATTTGATAATCGCTAAAACAAATTCTGAATATTTAGTCAACTTACCGCAGCGGGTTTCATAATAACAGTGTTACCAGCAGCCAAACACGCCGCCATTTTCCACGACAGCATCATCAAGGGGTAATTCCATGGTGTTACCAGTGCACAAACACCAATTGGCTCTTTTTTCGTCAATGTCAAGTTTCTGTTTGGTCTAGCATGGTTTATGGGTATGGTTGATCCTTGTATTTTGTCGCACCATCCGGCAAAATAACGCCATGTGTCTATGGACATGCCCACGTGGGTTTTTAGAGCTAATGTGTACACTGCGCCGGAGTCTATGGATTCTATTGTGGCTAATTCTTCTTTGTGTTGCTCCATTAGATCGGCTAGTCTGTAAAAATGAGTAGGGTTAGAAATTAAAATAGCAAACACACCATGGTAAATAAAGTATGTAAAACGAGATCAATTCATATTGAAAACTGTTAGCTTTCTGATGAAGAATTTTCAATATAATTTCAGTGATTATCTTATTTTGTTTCGTATAAATATATATACCATAAACATTACCTAGATTTAACTATAAGGCGCGCTCAATCTCTGGCTAGTTTTAAGACTCGTAAAAGAACACTACTTCGCAGATTAAGAGTTCTCTTACGCCTCTCTTATTTTCCTTTATTTCTTCTTTATCTTTATCAGTTCCTTAGATCTTTCTATAGGTATATATGTATGTATGCATGTATATATGCCTATAGGTATCTATATATCTTTGTATACCATATATGTATATATTCTATGAATGTATATTATTATACAGACATTATTTCTTTATTGCACCAGCTACCCCTATTTCGTTTACTGACTTCTCTTTACTGAAAGTAATCGCTTTAGCCTCTGTATGTTTTTGGTGTACAGTAGTATCTATTATCTTAAATATTATCTATCTATTATCTTATGTAACGTAAAATCGGCAAAAGTAGCATTTAGACTTAAGTCCTTTATACTTAATAGCCTTTTAACTGTTAATATTACAGTTTTTTTTTGAAAATTAAATTTTATTTTTCTTTAATATCTAATATACCTATCTTATATAATACTACCTCCTGAAACGTAAGCCTCTGTTACAAATTTCTTCGAAATCTGTAATAATTAACTCATAGAAAATTTGTATTTTCGAATTATAGACGCGACATATAAAGAGAAGGTGACACTCAAGCAGAAAGTCCACCTGATTAGTGTATACATTATAGTACACCTATAATGTAGGGCAACAACAGTCAAACATTACAAACTTAGGCACAAAGAGTGCTAGAGTTAGCAGATATACTTACTTAAATAACAGCTGTCCTCTCTCCCTAGCACTAATCTTCGACCATTCACCCTCCTCAAAAGCCTTCTTAGCCGCTTTAACCGCCTTATCCACATCACTAACTGAAGCACTTTGCACTTTACATATTACTGATTCATCATTAGGATTCACTATTGCTAAAGTCTTACCACCACTTGCATTTACGAATTCACCGTCAATGAACAACTGAGTCGCGAATTTCACTTTCATTTTATTTACTTCTAATTCAACACCATCATAAACTATTTCTTTAGCACCGGAACCACCTCTGCATATTAAAACTGCTATGTTATAAAATTCTTCAAAGGTCGTATTCATATAAACAACTTCATTTTGAAGCTCTACATTTGCTAAATCTTTCACTTCTTCAACTAATCTCACTACATCCATAGATGCAGCGCCTGATGTAAAGAAATCTGTATCATCTTCTATGTCGATTCGAAGTATCGCTTTCCATACATCGCGGACGTTTTCAACGAATTGTTTCTCTTCAGCAGTAAGTTCCAGTGTGATTTTATTCTCGTTTGCTTTGAAAAAGTTCTGTGCGTTTATCATCTTGCTGTTCACTTTTAAGCGTTGAATGTTTAACTGCAATTGAAACAAAAGGGTTTTAATATTTAACTGCAACTGAAAGGTTTTTTAACGTCACATATTCCTTTATGTGACGTTAAAAATAAACTTTATATTATCTGAGCAAAGGAACTTTAATTATTCTTACTTTTAAGTGTTAAACATTGTTACATTATGTTTTTAAAGTTGTAAATGATTCTCCATAATCTAGTACAGAATTTAAATTGGTATTTTTAAACTTTTGATTTTCTTGGAGGTATTCCATGTATACCATTAAAATGAAAAGAAATAAATACAGTCGAAGCAAGGAGAGGGTGCCATTTTCCTAAACACATCTATGCAAAAAAACACGTGAAATGTGATCTTTTCAAAATATGGAGTCAGACGCAGTAAAAAAACAATGTAAAGTTATTAAAAAAAGCAGAAGTGTTAATCCTGTACCAAAAAATTAAGAGAGAGGGAGAGAGAGATGTAATATTGATACGAGTAGTTAATAATTGTAGTAGTTTGCATTGTATGTATAAAGTATCTATAAATATCATAATAATAAAATCGTAATAGAGCCGTGTCTGTACGTGAAATATTTTTGA
Source organism: Sesia apiformis (assembly GCA_914767545.1). Classification (NCBI taxonomy): domain Eukaryota; kingdom Metazoa; phylum Arthropoda; class Insecta; order Lepidoptera; family Sesiidae; genus Sesia; species Sesia apiformis. Next base: position 9,628,013 of record OU611968.1, read on the forward strand.
AACAAGTGATTGCAATATAACGTATTTTAATCATAACAATAATTTTTAGAATTTTTGTCTGTTTGTCTGAACGCGCATTACGCAATAGCCACTGGATAGAATTTAATGAAACTTGGCATAGTTATAGCTAATGACTTGGGTTAACATTTAGGGTACATTTTATCCCGATCCGTTCCCACAGGAATCACTCTAAAGTTAACGTGAACGAAGTCGCAGGCAGTGCTTGTTAATAAATAAATAGATGGTACATACCTTAACCCCATCATTAGCTGTAATCAGTAATCCTGCCTCGTGTATTACAGCGGGCTTCTTCAATCCTGGTATCAGCAGTTTGTCTCCCTCGGTCTCATATTCGCCCTCCCATAGGGACGATCCGAAGAATTTGATTTCCACGTCTACGTCTTCAGCGACGCCATCTTTGTTTTGCTTTTTAATGATAGTGGTAGCGCCCGGGGATGAGTCGAGACCGCGGATAAAGTTATGTAGAGCAACTCCGCCTTTAGACCAGTCGATCTATTGTGGAAAAAACATAAATCTATACATATAATAAAATCTCAACAGAGCTGTGTATGTGCGTTAAATATGTTTTGAAAACTTTGAATTGTTTGAAAAAATCTACTCTACGAACCATTTTTAAAATTTTTGTCTGTCTGTCTGAATTAAACTTGGCATAATTATTATAACTTATGACCTGGTACCCCAGGTCCATTAAGGACACATTTTATTCCGATTAGTTATGAAGTTCCTGAGGGAATCATCATTAAGTACGCATGTACAGTATCAGCCGTTACATAAAAACCACCGAATGTATTTTATTGAAACTAACTATAATGATAGTTATATTAGTTTTATCCCGAATTATTATAAGTTCTCTCGGGAACATTATCGTGATGCGTCGCCTGATCAAATCAAATAGCAATAACGTTGCTACGAGGAGGAATCCTAAACATAACAGGCGAACGTTGAAGTTTTAATTTTGAATCATTAGAATTTAAATACAGTGGGGGTGAATTAAGCAAATATAAAAAATGTAGTAATAATAATAATAAATACAACTACGAGGGTAGTGCCCTTATCTTAAATAACATTTTTACCCTACCAATATTAATACCCTGCTGTACGTGTGTCATCGCTGTCACTGTCCTGTCAGTCTGGCATGAATCTGATTAGAGTTACATCCAAACTTTGGCTCCACCGTCTAATAGCCGTACTTAACGTTTCCGTGTGTTTTAAAAAATTGTCATATCATCTGTGACTGCTTAAGAATCCAAGAACTGGGGACATCCGTCTATCAGATGTGAGTACTGATCTAATAATAATAAACTAATCACACATTAAAGACCAAAAGACCACGCGAATGAAGTGGCGGGTCAACTACAACAGTTGAACACTTCGCGGGTAACAAAGCCGTGTCTGTATGTTAAGTTTTTTTTTCAAAAAGTTATTGTCATGTTAAGTGCATGTGATACAGAGTCCAAAACAACATTTCTTTTTTTTTTTAATTTTTGTCTGCCTCTACGTCTGTTTGTCTGAAAGCGCATTACGCAAAAACCGCTGAACGGATTTTAATGAAACTTATATGCTGAGTTAACATTTAGGATACTTTTAATCCAGATTCATTCTGAGGTTTATTTATTTATTTTATTAGGTTCTCCAACAAACCACCATACATTTGCATTATAAATATAAATGACTTATACATTAACATATTATTATATAGCAGCTCTCTTACATGCAAAAACACGGCATGCAAAAAGTATTTTATAAGAACAGGTGTTTATAAGAAGTTGGTTAACAAAAATAGTCTAAATATCAATAAAAAAGGGTAACTGGTTGTTGATACTACTCCTTTTCAGCTTTTTTATTCCCACGGGAAGTACAAGTTCACGTGAACGAAGCCAATGGCACCGCTAGTTAATAAATCAAATACATTATAGACACGTCTATAACGTATTTTTATATAAAGTCAAAGTCAAATGATTTATTGAATAGTTACAGGTTTGAAAAAGTGTGAAGTAAGCATAGGTACATGCATCACTATAACTTGCAGTGATGACAATTTTACAAACATTTGGAAAAATAAATTTACTCATTTAAAAAAAAAATACAAATTAGCTAACTACCAAGCACAAAAATGATATTTTTGCTTTAAAATACATAACATTATTGAACTCAAAATTATGAGCAAAATTCATGGTTCGGGAAAAGTCTGATTAGGTACACTAAATTTGATTTATTTATAATATATATTTATTTGAGTCTGAATAGTTAAGTAATTCGTGGAAAGCCATTAATACAGCCGAATTTTGCGATTTTTATACATAGAAATAAGCGAAAATGAATTGAAGAAAAAAAACTATCACGTCACCAAGTTTAATGTTGCATTCAAATAATAGGTATTCAAAGCGAGTTGAAATTTAGTAAAAGAGCATTATTACATTTATAAAAGGCAAATACAACAATATTCAGAGCGCTTCATTACCTGGTGTGTCTCCGGCTTGAACAAGGCAGGATCATATGTGGCGCCCTCTTCTGTCTGTTGTATTTTCGGTGCTGTACCTTTAGCGACCATGTTCACAGATTCAGCTAACGCCTTAATGCCTAGAAATATGGAGAAACACTGTAAATAACAACAGGTCTTTTTTATTTCAATATATTCGTCTCAGCAGGATATTTTGGTATTTGACGTTCTGTTTTGTTTTTATCATATAGACTCATAACTGCCAAAAATACCGGTATATGTCAAGCAGCGAAGAAAAATTTACTACCGAAAGAGAAAAGTAGCTATAAAAAAGTAGTAAACAACTCACCCTCAGGATACAGGTATTTGTTGTATATAGTGTCGACAGTGTCGTCGATGGTGACCGGGAACGTCTTCTGCAATAGAATCGGGCCCGTATCGAGACCATCGTCCGCCCAGAAGATCGATAAGCCGCATGTAGTGTCGCCTTCGATCAGTGTCCTGATGGTTACAATTACTAATGATTTTTAACCCACAAGGTATTAGACTTATTAGATAATTATGTAATTACCGCAAACGGCAAATGTGATCAGCCCTTTTAAAGTCCACTGCTGGACATTGAGTCTTGTGCACAAAAAGTTAATGCATGGTCTTTAAACGCCACTCTGCCCAAGTTGGTTGGCGAGTCTACTCTTTTAGAGGTCATGTAGTTCATCGGGGCTTGTGGTAGCGACTTTTTACCCCATAGTCGCCTTTTACGACACCTACGGGAAGAGATGGCGTGGCGCTACTCTGAAGCCAACCGACCACATTATGTAAGTAACAAAAAATCCTAGAAATCAGAGAGAAAATATCTTGAAAAAAGACTTAGTTGTAGGACTTGAGAGGTAACAAGTAAGGAAAGAACCATGGCGGGGAGCTATTGCAAATTTTATCATTTACGATTTCCATCACTTCTACTATAGGTACTATTAAGTGACATCATTAATCTGTATTAATGACGTTACTAACACATTAATATCCATTAAAACCAGAGACAGAGACAGCCATAGATTCCCATTTCAAGTGTTCTAAGCTCATATCTACCCTATTTTTGTAATAAATTTAAAAACATATTTTTAATGTATTGTTTTATTATTATCGAAGAGTCAACTATTGTATTTTATCAATGAACCATTGTAGTTACAAAGGACATTGCATTAATAATGACTAGAGTATTTTACTCTTTTTTAGATAACTATAATAGGAGTTTATTATTAGCTTTTAAAGAAACTTATGAATAATAAAAATGCAATGAAAAATATTCACAAAATTTACAGTAAATTTGTAGTGTGATTTTAGTGAAAACTAGCAATCATATTATATTAATAATCAATACATTTACGAAATTCCTATACCATACCATCATCCTATGTCTTTCCACTGTCGGATATAGGCTTCTCCCAAGGCTCGCCACCACACACGATCCTCGGCTCTACGCATCCAACGGCGAATTTCTTTAAATCGTCGGTTCACCTGGCCGGAGGACGTCACACTGCACTTCCCGGTGCGTAGCCTCCACTCGAGGACTCGTCTACCCCCATCGGTTATCGGCAAATATGACCTGCCCATGCCACTTCAACATACCGGTTCTAGGAGCTATGTCGGTGACTTTAGTTCTTTGGTGAATGTCTTCGTTTTCGTCTTCGTCTGTCCCGCAAAGAAACTCCGAGCATAGCTCTCTTCATAGATCGCTGAGTGACTTTGAAGTTATGAATCAGGCCTACCATTAGAGGCCACGTTTCAGCGCCATATGTTATAACTGGCACGACACACTAATTAAAGACTTTCATCTTCAAGCATTATGGTATAGGCCATAGGCGAACAGAAGAGCCGACGCATTTTCCCAAATGCTGCCCAATCAAGTTGAATGGGTCTATCGACCTCCCTGCTGAAGTTGCGACTTGCCTACCTGGATTGTTTGCCCAAGGTAGATATAATGGTCAACAACTTCGAGTGCCACGTCTTGGACGTCTATCAGTCCCGAAAGAATATGTTCATTAAACATTATTTTTGATTTGTCTAAGTTCATTCCCAGATCTACGTGTTGTGATGTTGCATTAAGGTCGTTTAGCATTCAGCTTAATTTTTTCGGCGATTTTGCCATGATAACTATGTATATCATCGACGAAACGAAGATGCGAGATGTACTCACCATTCACATTAATGCCACGTCCTTTCTAGTCCAGCATCCTAAATGCATCTTCCAGCGCGTTTGTGAGTAGTTTCGGAGATATCTGTCTCACTCCTCGACGCAGCTGGATCGGCCTGGTCTGCTGGTCTTGGATTCGAACCGTTATGCTCACAGTGTTATACAGACATCTATGCATCTCGATATATCGCCATTGGACTTGGCACCGCTGTAAAGGTTCCAGAACAGCCCACATATTGAGAGTCGAAGGCTTTCTCGTAGTCCACAAAGGTAAGACACAAAGGCTGATTATACTCTTCAGTCTTCTGTATAATCTGCCGCAGTGTGTGAATGTGGTCTACGTTGCTGTAGACTTTTCGAAACCCAGCTTGCTCCGGCGATTGGAACTCGTCAAACCTCCGGATGAGACAATTCGTAATTATCCTCAAGAAAAGCTTATATACGTGGATCAGTAGAGAAATGGGTCTATAGTTCTTCGATAAGGTCTTGTCTCCCTTCTTGAAGAACAGGACTACTATACTCCTGCTCTATGCCTCCGGTTTATAGCTCTTGTAAGACGGGAGCTCCTCCGACCTTCAGAAGCTCTGATGTTAATGCCGTCTTCACCAGCGGCTTTACCATTCTTAAGCAGTCCGAGGGCAATACTAATTTCACCCAGATTAAAATCCGCGATATCGTCGGTGTAGGGGCGGGTCAACTTTGCAGGGTGATCGTTCTCCTCACGGGCTGTAAGCGCAGATGCGTGTGCGGCATAGTTTACCAGAAAACTTCTCAACTTCTGCGAAGATATCTGATCTCGAAGAGAGAGTTTGGCCACTATCGCTTTTAATGACTGCGTCCGAGAGGCTGAGGAAAGATTCCAGAGCCTTTATTGTTCTCTATCGTCGCCTCAATTCGTTTTGTATAGAAGTGACAAATATCGCGGCGTGTCAGCCTCCGGACTTTTTTATTGAGTTGTCGATCTGGCGAAGCAGTTACCAAAGCTCTCACCCGCCTCAGTTCCACGAGATCTAGAGTCTCGTTTGAGAATTTGTACTCTTTACTTCTGCGCTGTGATTTAAAATATTTACAGCCCACTTCTCCTATCACTCTCACCAAGTCGTCGGTCATCTCGTCAACATTAGTCGTAGTTTCCACGACATAGAATCGATTCTGGGGATCCAACTGAAACTCATTGAAGCCCAACACGATTTGACGGTGTGCGAGCGAGATTGGCCTTCATCAGAACAGATCTTTCCAGCGTATAGTCGATATTTAGAGTGCCTCGTACAAGTCGTTGATCGCTTCTGGTCTTAAACCTGTTGATCACTGTAACATCTCTAAATATGCGCCTCTTGTCTGAAATGATCATGTCAATTTCGTTCAGTGTCCCACCCAGAGCTCTAAAGCTCTTGGCTCTTGGTTCTCCCAGAGCTCTAAAGCTCTTGGTTCTCCCAGAGCTTTAAGCTCTTGGCTCTTGGTTCTCCCAGGGCTCTAAAGCTCTTGGTTCTCCCAGAGCTCTAAAGCTCTTTGCTCTTGGTTCTCCCAAAACTCTAAAGCTCTTGGCTCTTGGTTCTCCCAGAGCTCTAAAGCTCTTTGCTCTTGGTTCTCCCAAAACTCTAAAGCTCTTGGCTCTTGGTTCTCCCAGAGCTCTTGACAAAGCCCAGAAGCTTTGCCAAGTCCCCTTCTTGTGGACTTATTTTTTAAAGAAAGAGTCCATCAATATCCACGATATTCCTATATTGTGTTATTTCTAGCATTTATGTGAAGTCGATGATTACAAATTTATTTATAACTTATCAAGTTATTACTAATGCGTCACATAACAAAGTTGATAATCCTGATTAAGTTATGCAATGTTTATATTACATTATCAGTTTTCATGATTACTGCATTAAAAATGCTTTAGCAAAATTTTATTCAGTATCTATTAAGAGTTTTTTAGACAATATTTAAATGACTAGTACTTGCAATTCCAATTTCCAAATAAGTTGATCAGTGTGCCTAGATGTTTATAGCTTTGATCAACCAAACATTTGCACGATTACAAACTTTTTGCGATCGTAAACGAATTATTATGGTGGTAGTAAAGTTCATAGTCGTTACTCTAAGTGAACGTATCAATAGGTTTGTTTTACAATGTTATATTTTTGGTTGGCGCTACCTAATCGCTTATCGAATAAGTTGATAATGAGCTGCAAACGAGTTTGTATTTGTTCGATTGATCAGTCAGTGTAGAAGACTTTATTATCTTTATATGGTATTAATTGTATCTATATTATGTTTCACCATAATATAGATACAATTAATACCAAATATTGGCGACAAATGCGACCCTCTATGTGATTAAGTAACCACAAAAGTAAGGTTGCAGTAAGTCAAAAGCATTGGGCAACAGAGCGTTCACACGATTACAACCTTGCGTTCGAAAACGAATCATTAGTGTCATTAAGATTTACGTATATTTGTTACTCGTATCGGAACGAATAATTTCTCCAACGTTATTTTTGCAAGTGGCGACAACTAACCGTCCACTGAATAAGTTGATAAATAATGAGCTGCAAAGGAATTTGTATTTATTTAAACTATTTGCTTCATTGCCATAAAGATAAATAGTAAAGCACATACCAGTTAATGGAAGAAGCTCCTCTATGCCTAGGTAAGATACTGGGATGGTAGCATATGCTGTCATATTTCGGGAATGTGATCACTTCCATAGGGATGAATTGTGTGCAGAAGGGTAGTACGTTAATGTCGGCGTTTACCTAGAAAATAAATAGAGATAGGTTTATTAAATCTGCCAACGCTTTTATTCTATAGTCTTATTGATAACCAATTAACCAAAAGAAAACCAGCAAGTAGAACACTCGTATCTTGGCTAAAAGACTTTCGTCAATGGTTTGGGAAAGCATCCATTCATTTAGAGCTGCTCTGTCCACAGGTTGAAATAGCTAAAATGATCGTCAACCTTTGATGTCAAAATTGATGTCCTTTGATGTACCTTTAGAAGAATTGGTCCAGTTGGCCCTTCTGTTTGTTGTATAAAATATCCCAAGGCACTGCCTACTGTGCAAGGGGTCGATTATCGATCGGACAAATATTTATATACATATATTTCTTTGGCTATACGTACTTTGTGTTCGTCTTTACTAGCACACATTATGATAATCCATTCGTATGACATTCAGTATGACGTGTATTTTAGTGACTAAAAATATTTTTTAAATAAAAATAATCACCACATAATAACAAAAATCTGTTGCTATAATTTTATAAATGTAAAATCATTAAGGTTCAGTAATTAATTTTTCGAAAATTTCATATCAGGGAGAAATTATTAATCTAATTTAAATAATTACAACAAATTCTGGCATTCTAGTTCGCTTATAAAAAAAACGACTAATTTTAAGTATCGCTCATTGAGAGCTCATTAAGTAGGTACTTGGATTAACATTTAATCTATCCCAAGCAAGAGAAGTTGAATCCCAATAAAATGTCTTTTGTAATATAAATTCCCATATGTACGCTAGCGAAACCACGGTAACACAATAATGTTACATAAAGTCAAACTAAAACACTAGTTTTAGTTTAGTAGTCAAACCTAGATTTCTAAACTATAATCTATGAGTTACGAAAAGTGTAATTTTGCGATTAATCAATTGCGAAAAGTGTAATTTTGTGATTATCTCGAAGGTTGACTGGTAGAGAATGTCCTAAGGCAATTACCATGTTTTGTAACGAAGTTTGAGTATGTAGGTTAATAATATAGGTAGCCATGAACAACTGGCTGGATAAGAAGAGAGGAAGATAATGTGTTGAGAAGGGAGAGACCTATTATATTCAACAATGAAGAGACACATGCTGATGGCATAATAAATAAAGTAATTTTATATGAAGAAAAAGTTCACACGAAATTTTATCTTATGGATGGGTGTTAAGAAGTTAAGATACAGCTTACTCAACGAGACATGAGCTTTTATTTTTGTGCAAGTGCACAGCGATAGTGTACAGTGCGAGCCATTTCGACAATCGAATTGGACAATTTGGCACCCACTTACACAGATGCAATGCTCATGTTTCGTTGCAAGGACTGTCCCATACTATAGTTACCCGGGTTAATTTAATAAATAAGTACCTACATTTCCACATTATTTCTTTGGACACTTTCACATTAATTTTCACTATTTGTTTTTACATTTTCTCGAATCATTTGAAAGCGGCGACGAACGTACTCATCGATAAATTACATATTACATAACATATTCGGTAAGATGTCCATGTCGTTTATGGTGATAAACTATGGGTTATCGAGTTATTACGCTATGGTCCACGGGACCTCAGACTATGACCTTATTGACAAAGACGTTATGTTGTGGAGATAGAAGGCGTACATAATATAAAAATAATCTCTGAATTGTTATATATTCTAGATCTAGCCTAGATCCTCACTAGGGTTAGTGAAAGCGTATGAAGATTCGTAAGTAAAAATTAGGCCAAATAAGTGTTCGAAAAATTACAACGCTTATTGCAGTTCACTAATAAAAATAAGTTAATAACTTACTTAAAACGCCTCTAAAGTTTATGAAACGAAAAAATAGTTTCATGATAATCATCTGATGATAAGTGGATGCTGTCTCCTATGGTTATATGCAATACATGCTAACATCACTGAAAAATTACAAATGTGCCTTTCACATTTGGAGACTCGGGACTCAGAATTTGCAAGAAAGGTTGACAATGTGATATAAAAGAATAATCAGATGACAGTTTCCTTCATCCCAGTGAAGACCCTCTATTTGGTATGTAATAAGAGTTGAACAAAATGGAAACGGAAACCCTTACTTGCTCCATAACATTATGGAGCTTCTAAAACCAATTTCAAATTTCAAGAATTTTAACTTATTATAGCTGATCCATGCAGACGGAACTACTGGCTCACACTGTAGTGAATCGAAACAGCTGATAGAGGGGTCAGAAGTGCAGTGGGTGGTGTTAACAAATTGATATAACTTTCATACGTTTGAGAAGCGTGTTGTGACACTTTAGGTCCAATTCATGTCAGATTGATTGCAGCCATTAACCAATGATTATGATGTATTTATTTGAATTTAATGTACACATTATGTTACGACTTACAACATATATAAATGAAATATTGTTTGTAAGTATGTGGTAATTTATAAGCAGTGTTGAGTTTCTATTCTTAGAGATAAATAATAGGGGTTAAAGTATGAAATTGCCGTTTTATAGTAATAGATACTTTGAATTGACATAAAACCTTCATGGTGTGAGATTTTTGAGTGAAACTTTTTTCACATGATACCTATGAGGTTCTTGTTTTAAAAAATGTGCAATATTCGATTTTCGACATTCAATTGTTTTTTTTATTCAGCTTAGACGGGAAAGATGGATACTTCGAAAATCCGAGTAATCTTTGAATACGAGTTCCGACGCGGAACTAACACGGCAGAAATGGCTCGCAATATCAATGCTGCGTTTGGAGAGGAGACTGCTAATGAACGAACCGTGCGTTTTTGGTTTAAACGCTTTCGTAATGGAAACTTCGACTTGAAGAACGAACCACGTGGAAGACCGCCCACACAGGTGAATAACGCTGAATTGAAGGAGATGGTGGAAGCCGATCCGAGTCAAACTACCCAGGAATTAGCGGCATGGTTTAACGTTACCTTACCTACAATATTGACTCATTTGCATCAAATCAATAAGATAAAAAAATATGAAAAATGGGTGCCTCATGATTTGACTGATCTGCAGAAAGAAACGCGTGTTGAAACTTGCGTTGCCTTGTTGAATCGGTACAGAAATGAAGGAATATTGGATCGAATTGTGACATGTGACGAAAAGTGAATTCTTTACGATAACCGAAAGCGAAAAATGCAATGGCTGACCCCAGGTCAAACGCCGCAACAGTGCCCTAAGGCAAAGCTTACCAATAAAAAGGTAATGGTAACTGTTTGGTGGTCTATTCATGGTGTTATTCACTATAGCTTTCTCAGGTCTGGTAAAGCAATAACAGCAGATGTTTACTGTGTCGAACTTCGAACAATGATGGCGAAACTACGAGTAGCAGTGAAACAGCCCCGACTCGTGAACCGATCTTCACCATTATTTTATGATAACGCAAGACCTCACACTGCACGAGAAACCGTTGTAACTCTACAGGAGCTGCCGTTAGAAACCATACGTCATCCTCCGTACTCGCCAGACCTTGCTTCAACGGACTACCATTTTTTTCGTGATTTGGACAATTTTCTACGTGGTAAAAAATTTTCTTCCCAAGAGGCAGTACAAAATGCTTTCACACAGTTTGTCGAATCTACATCCCCAGAGTTCTATCGCAAAGGCATAAATGAACTTCCGATTAGATGGCAACAATGTATAAATAATGAGGGTAAATATTTTGATTAAATAAATATGTTACATTTTAGAAAAAAAACGAGTTTTAATTTTTCAGTACAAATCGGCAATTTCATACTTTAACCTCTAATACAATGTGATTATGTGATCCTTTCAGAAGGTAAAATGTACATCTACTTTTGTTTAGTTTAGCATAATAGGAAAAATAGCAGTAAGATCTTCCTATAAGATTAAATGAGGCTGTTAATGATTTCTTTATCTCACAAGTGGAAATATTGTATGCTTTGAAAATTGTTTAACGACACTACCTTTTATTGTATTTTACAATTTAGTGTTTTAGGATTATCTAATTATGTCAGCTTTTAACATCCCACTTAACATAACATAACACCGGGCACAGGCCTTCCCTAGTAAACTAGGACATATCGGGTCATAATCCAGCATGTGGGCCCAGTGTGTGTATTGGTGGATACAATTGCTCCAGATCTTATTTGTAATTAACACTAAACTAGTGACATTTTTTATTTTACTCGAATGTTTCAGCTGGGTTATACTATCCAGTCATGAGCTAAATGAACAATACAAGACCCGACACTGACGATCGAAACTGACAAGACCCATTTAATAGATAAATGTGACATTATCTGAGAAAAGTGATGGTTCTAGTTTCCTTTAAAATCTTAAAAATATATTCTTTCACCCAGTGTCTGTTATGTAACATATAAAATGTTATATGTTATAACATTTTATATATATTAACATGTTTCTATCTAAAGAGAATGAAATGAATACATATAATACATATGAATAATGATGAATAAATACTCATATTGTACAATCATAATACATATTGATTCATAATACATATGAATACAATGAATAAAGAATGAAACAATAAAATTTTAATTTTGGAAATCTTAACCAAAATTAATAAGTTCATACTGGCAATAAGATCCCTTTGCTCGGAGAACATTACAAATAAGTAAATATGTATAAAAGTAAGTAGTTTACTTACATCATACTCAATGGCCCACACTAGGATTCCCTGTGTCGTGTCCACAAACATACAGAAATGGACAAACCACTCAGACCCAAAAAAAACATTTGTTTATAAAACAAATTAATCTCTGACCGAGAATTGATCCCATGACCTTATACACAGCAGCTAGGGACTATCAACTGGGCTAAACAATCAGTCATCAAATATATGTAAAATATGCAAAATTATTAAGTTTAGATTCTTTAACTGACATTATTTAGTGTACATTCTTTTACTGGTTGCAATGATTTTCATATTCAAGTTCATATTCACTATACAGTTTCTGTTTTTGTCACATGTTCAGTCACAGATATGGTTATAGAAAATTACACAAAAAGTTAGAATTTCACTTACAGATTTGTATTCTTCCAGCACTTCTGGTATCACTTTTCCCTTCACTCTCCATGTTTTGTATTTGTACACGGGCTTTCCATTTTGAGAAGCAATTGTGGCTGAAATAAATTGTATTTTTTTATACTGCACAGGGTAGTAGTGTAAAAACAAAACACTCAAAATTAGATATAAAGAATGTAAATACACATTTACAGGTGTAAGATATTAACTATGCAAAGTAGATATAATATTAATTAAAATAACATATATATTCCAGTTTTATAGGTCTTGCACAATATTGTTACATAAATAAAATTACATAGGTACTACTTTTGATTCAGTTTCTATTTTGGTTTCACTTCAACCTGAAGCTTTATTTTTTAATTGATCCATGAATAAATAAAAACATATTGTGTAACTACCCACAGCCTAAATTAAATATTTTTTATTAATGAACTATTTTATAAAAATCAAAGAATATTTTTTCTGACTCACCAAGAGGGTCTTCCCTATTGCCTTTGTCCAGGACGGTGAATACTCCAACAACCTCATGGCCCTCTTTCTGCAGCAGTTTGAACACCTCAGCAGCGAACATGCTTTGACCAATGATGGCTACTCGAAGCTTCTTCTTAGGAGCCTTGAAATTTCTCATCAGGTAATTATTACAAAATTTATGAATATATTATTACTTTATTCTAGTAGGTTAAATCTAGTAGATAGTAAAGTTATGAAGTTATTTATTAGGGCATAAAATAAACCATAAAAAAGGTGAGTAAATATTTGAAAAAGAAAATGAACAAATTATCAAGTGATAGGTAACAAAATAATTATAATCAGTTGTAATTATAATTATTTAAAACATGAAAAAAAACTAGTTATATACCTCATCTGATATTGAAACAGGTGGCATTTTCGAACGTTTTTAAATATACTTTCAGTCAGTATTATGTTGCTCTAAGAGTCCACTGTTTGTGAGTGGAGCTCGATTGAACTAACTTGAAATTTATCGGCACGTTCCCATTTATTCAATGAACCCACTCTAGCTTCTTCTTAACCTTGACTCCTGTTATCATTTATCACTACAAAACATGAAAGAAGCATTGTATTTATCGGAAAATAAAAGATAATAAATTCTAAAATATAGGTAATAATTTAATAAATGAGGTAATTTTTCGCGGCAAAACTGACAGACAGTGACAACACGTTACAATAAACCAATACCAATCAGGTGAGTTGAATTTTTTTTATATATATATATATATAATTTCTTTGGACACTGGTAAAGCGATTGATCCACACACAGCAAATAATAAAATAGAATTGTTTTTATCACGTTATTGTCCAGTCTCGTTGAAGTAGGAGTCGCTCATTATAGTGATGGTGGGTTTACTGATGACATATATGAACTCCTTGGAAGAACACAAAAATGCAGTCTCACGCTTTTATTTAATTATCACAAACATTTTGCACTAACACTAGGCACTTTCAAGTTTAATAAACTATCAGTGTTAACCCAGAAATCCCACAATACACATTTTTTACAATAATCAAACAAAAACATTAATTTACTTCTCGCGTTCCCGCCGAAAAGTCCCAGGTGAGCTTAATTTAAGCTGTATTCCCAAACAGGCAAAATTCGTTCTCTATGACAAACTGTATGCGTATTCTTTTTAATCACACAATACAAAAAGAGATGCAATATTATTTATATTAACAAAGAGCGATATTTGCAAGTTTTGGAACTCTGTAATCAGCTAAACCATTAAAAATTATAATAATAAATATTCCTATTACACATATGTTACTGATGTTAGATACATACCTATATTCCTTGTTCTTTATTTTAGTAAAATTTATGCAATCGATTTGTAAATGTAATGAAGTAACATATCTACTTATATTTTAGTGATTAAAGGGTACCAAGCTTCGTATTTTATTATCTTAGAATTCCTGTTGCATTTACGTTACATTGACTTTTTAAATTATTAAACTACGAGCAAGCATAATTCACCAACCACGACGAGATCTAGTAATAACATTTTTTAGTGTTTTTCTTTGTCAATTTAATTTAATTACTAACGTAATAAAATTTAATTTAAAAGAACTTAACGTTAGATTAATGGCTATAAGAGAAATGAAACTTTGTGAACTCACAACCCTATCCGACTCTTTTTATGTCCTCTTACGCAATCTTCTAATTATATTCTGAAGAGTCGTAGAACATAAGTTACGGTTCCTTTAAATTGTGTAAGTTTCCTTTCATTTTATTTTTGTCGAGTCGAGAACCCGTACCTTAGCGAAGATGTTATATAAACCGACCAAGTGGAGACAGACTTGTGCATTAGGCGTTTCGTATTCGTAATTTCTTTTATTGGTACAGTATGTACCTACTACTAATTACCTAACTAATTCCGGCCGGCCATGAGAACTGTTTAAAACATAAAGTGGTTACAACGTAATTTCATGAACGTGTTTGCATGTTTGCTTTTTTACTCATCATCTCTTCGTATTTATTCGGAATATGAAGATGGTCAATCGGCATTATTTAATTAGTAGTAGGTACGACAACTCATTGGGTAAAATGTGGTAGTACCTACTGTTAGAGACGATAGAGTTCCTTAGTACGCTCATATGCAATTCTATAAAACGTCAACACCACTTTTAATCAGTAGAATCCTTAGGGCACGAAACTTGATAAACAAATACGACAGTCATTACATGTTCTGATAACGGTCGGACCACACGTAAACCAGATGAAGGCGGTTTGAATGCTGGAGATGAAATAATGTTTTGAAGTCAAGTCAATAACAGAAACTAGATAAAGTTGGTTCACAGCAACAGCTGTACAAAATACCTACTTGTATCTACAAAAAATTATAAATTTTACTTGTTTAATGTCGATTTTATTATGTGTATTAGTTGTTTATTATAAATGTAGGTAGATAGTGTGACAATAACTACGCCGTACCTAGTTCTTTTAAAACTTTTATATTTTTTAACCTACCTATAAAAATACCTATCTTAAAATACATTGTATATTGAATTTTCAAATGGAGAGAGACATGATTTTGTCGCTAAGCAAAACAAGTACAAGGACTACACTGACTTTTTGGCGGGAACCCGAGAAGTTAAGTAAAGTTTTTGTTTGATTATTGCAAAAAATGTGTATTAGGCGTTTTGTGGTTTAATAGTGATTGCGTGGTGTTTATGATAAATTGTTAATCGAATAAAAGCGCGGGACTGCGTTTTGCATATCCTTCCAAGGAGTCCTCTTCTGTCCTCAGTACACCTATTATCGTTTTATTGGGCGACTCCTGACTTACTACGACGGGATTGGACATTGATAGGATACGTTTTAGACTTTGAAATTGTTTATTAGAAAGAAAACTTGATACTGGCAGAATGTGCTAATTGCACCATCAAGAAAGAAACCTCTAAGGATAAAGTATAACGAACATAAGTAGGTTGGTACTTCCGATTTTAGTTTAATAATAATCTAATTGAAAAGTAAGTACCGATAATTTCTGAAAGCTGTAACAAATTAAAAATAATTGTCTGTAATTTTTTAAAGTGAAAATGTATGGAATTTTTGTTAAAAGTGTACAGTATATTATTGTAGAGTACAGTGTATTTTATTGTAGGTAAATTATACCTACGCGATTACTGGTTACTTTAGAAAAAAAAGTCGAGTTTGCAAGTACCTACTGTTCTAAGTGTAGGTATTATGTCTACTTAGACACTTAGAAAAAATACTTTTGTTTTTCCCTAAAAATGAAAATATGTCATTTTCTAAAAATATTTACAGTTAGGTATAGTTTATATAACTAAATATAGGTATATATATCGCCTAGTTACTAAATATGATATTTTAACTGTTATCTAGTTATACCTACCTACGTATTTGTAACACCCAGGTCAAAACAGAATAAAGCAATAAATAATTTCTTTAAATGATTATTATAAACATAACCGGTAATATCTAGTTAACGTGCGTGTTTCAAAGTGGTCAATAAGTATTTTGCCATTAGCATGACCCGAGATAAAGGAATGAACTGTAATAATTGTGGAAGGCCTTATCTTGTCCTGTTTTCTGTATTATTAGTAAAAAATATAGTTTATTACAAATTGTCGGTGGTAACAGAGTGAAGTATAAACTATAAAAAATATTCGTACCTACCCTGTAATATGCAAAACGCGGAAATTAAATTAAAAGCAAACCTCACCGATTTTAATATGGAAAGATTAAAAAGCTGAATTAAATTTAAATAAACTATATATTAATCAAAAATGAAAACAAATTTCAAAATTGCATAAATCAAATCTTTTGTCCAGTCAGCGGGTTTCAGCTTTTCAGTTTTGATGACCTACTGTAGCTAACCACTCGTAGTATAGGTAGGTACCTACAGTGGAACAGATGATGAAATAATTCGGAACAGGATCTCATAATGTGTCGCAATAGGAAATAGTGAATAGCAATAAAAATTATAAATAAATAGAATCATGAGACCTAAAGTAGTCACCGTAGAGTCACTGTGTTAAGTGAAAAATCTAGCAAAGTTTAAACCGAATGGCCGTGCTTCGAAATCGAGTACAACGACGATTATGGTAAAGCGAAACTTAATTTGGTCAAGTATTTTTATAGGTAAGGGATCCTGTTTGTAAATATAAAAGAAATTCAAACGCTTGTCAGGTTTATGCCCTGCATGATGTTAAATCTCCGTCACGAACGCATTATCCTGCGTATTTGATCAAAACATCATTGTTACCTTTTTACAACAATGAGATGTTTTTGGAACAATCTTTGTCTTGATCGGATCTTCATTCAGAACAGTTGTTGTATTCCTTCTTTTAAAACCAGTGTTGTTTTCGTAATGTCCGGATTTTGGTTAATTATTGTTACTTTAATAACATTAATAGAGGTATCTACGGAATATAATATGACAATAAGACTACCAATATTCTGTAAATTAGGCTTAGAAGCGTGCATATTTAATTTGAATATGAATTTCGATCTCTTTAATTTTTTGTGGTATGTGTTTACTAACTCAATTTTAATTACTTGACATAATTATTGTAACAGTGTCTATAGGTAATTTTATCTATGACTTTCCTCTGTTTACAATGTCTCATGGTGTTCCAAATTTCATGTTTACGAATATTGTGAAGGTAATACAAACAAACACGCACACAGACAATATAAAATCTGGAAAATAATATCGGTTGCCTACCAATTTACAAAAAAAAAAATACAAAATTTACAAATGTTGCTATCATTTTGGTTGTTAAAACTGAACACGGTTTTTATTCCCGTTTGAGTTCTTTTTGCGTCTAAATTATGGAATTTATTTATTTGTCATTTAATTAAACCTATATAATTTTATAGCATATCCACAAGTTAACATTCTTTTCAATTTTACTCCTGTTTCCTGTTGTAGAAGATGGTAGGTCTCAAATTGGTGCGGTTTTCAGAGTTTATTCCAGAAGGTGTTTAGTGTTTTATTTTTTAATAACATCGTCCAAGTAATTTTTGTCCATCGGGTGAGGAAGCATTCCGTAACAGTTAAGTTAAAATAGTTTTCTAAATTGTAATATGGACCCTATTTGTCTGTAGCAGTGTGACTAAAATGCATAACTTAGTGTTCCCCGATAGCAAAATATGTACATACTTGTATTTATTTAAAAAATACGGAACTGTATTGTTATGTGTAGTAAAAGACTGGTAAACACTACGCTATATACTTAGTCAGTCATTCAATACTTTTTTTTTCAATATATTGTGTAAATTTGTTTGATCGCTAACGATTTATGTGATATACCTAGGTACAGGATTTGTCCAAATTCCAAATCCTTTCCGGAAACCCGAAACCATGAATTCTGAGTTAATTAATTAACAAAATTTAATTAAAAAAAATATTTTCAAAAATTATTCAATTTTGTTATTTGTAGGTATGTCAGTTTGCTCAAAACTAAGACAAGAATATGAGCATAATTTTAGAGTTGGGAAAAGTTCAGATACATCCTGAACATTTTCTAATTTAAAGATATACCTATTCTTCATACACACCTTTCTTCCTTTGAGCACCAATTTTATTACAGTAATCTAATAAAATTAGAACAAGAAGCATAAAACTTTCCAGAAAATCATGTCATCGGCGCGATCAGATCTCCAAACGGACGAGTTTCCTTTATCAAAGTCTTTGGGGTACTCCGTTCGAAGGAATCTAGGAAGCAGTTCAGAGGACCTTCGCCTGAGTAAGGAGTACATAGACCATTATCAAGAAATGATGAAAGCAAGTCAGGAATCTCTTAATGTCTTTGACGATAGGGAATTAGAGAAGCTTGGAAAAGTCGTGGGGAAGGGTAATATTGAGCTGATGAGAGTAGGTGAGGCCTCCTTTTCTACTTATTTTCTTTGGGTCTTTTATCAATAAAAGATATATCAGTCCAATCGTACCTACATAACTTTAACATTTTAAATTATTAGATATATTATATGTTATTAGTCAAACGCTCTTTCGCGTTTAGCCAGTCCAAACTAGTTTTGCAAAGTATGTTATGAATGTTATGATAAACCAGTTGTCCAGATAAGAAAATTGATATTTCATGAAATTGTAAGTTGGTATATTGGATTGATATTTCATCAATAGAAAGTTGGTCGAGTCCCTTTTATTGTTGTTTTATGAATATTTATTTATTTCCAAAAAATATTTACAATAAATTGTTTTGTGAAATGCAATCAAACTAATGTTTACTAAGGCAAAATAAATAGCATATAAATTATTTCGAACAAATTTATTCTGGATCGGAAGGAATTTCGCTCAGATCTAACCTAAACGAGCCAAATTATTCTTACAAGTTATCTTGTAAAAAATTAACTAGATTATAGTGAAATAACCGTGTTATAATAACGGATAACCCGATTTCATGCGTACGAATTTTTTAATCTTAATATTTATTTCAAGGTCCTGTGGGAATAAATTTGGAAATTGATAACTTCGAGTGGTCCTTTTTTAAATTTATTTGGTAATAATTAAAAACAGGTTAGTTTAATTATAAAACCAAAGAAAGACTAGTTTCATCAGGCGTATTTAAATGCAATTTTAAATCCTTTATAATATAGAATCTTCTGTCTATGATATAGCACACTTTTTCCAACATTCTAAATTTTTATAACGACGACCTAAAAATATACAAAACCATAAAAAAATACTATTATCTTGGCGGCTCAGTTATGTCCAAAGTGTCTTCAATTCGCGATCTAGGAATGACATCGGTTTTATTCTCCTTAGATCCACACCATCTAAAAACGCCTCAACATACATTTCACTTTACCAAACGTTGGTTCGTCCCCACCTGGAGCATGTTTCTGCTATATGGAATTCCTTACTATGAAATACACTTAAATAAAATAGAAACCATCCCAAAAAACAAAAATAGAATGACGCACACTCATATTTACTCATATTTGTTAAAAAGTTACTCATATTTGTTACATTTGTACAAAACACAAACCCTTAACAAAAGAAGAGCATTGACGGATGCATTGCATCCTTTATAATATCTGCAATAATCACTATTTTTCCCCACCCCTCATCCAGCAGATCAATTTTAAGGTGCCTATACTCCCCACTCGTTCATAGGTCCTCTTCGCGGAGCCATTTTCCATATCTAACGCCAATTACGACGCGCGCCACTGCGACAGATCTGCCACTCCTACAATTCTAGTCTCCATTCTCCATTCAGCCGACATATTTAACCGTAGAAAAGCATACTGTAGGTATCTTCGAGTTCCACACATCATTTTCATTTTGGTATCCATCTCCGTACCATATTTCCTATTTCACAACTTTTGCTTTTATATAATTTTAGTCTGTCACTTAACCATATTTTTTCTTGTATTGTCGTGGAAAACATCTTAGGAAATAGTTTTATCTTTATATTTATTGTGTAACTATTATTACATGTATCTGTCAAAACTGTGCTTCCGCTGTTTTTTCTTAAATAAATAAACAAACAGTTATTTTACACGTTTGGTAATAGAAATAAAAAAATATTTACTGTTTCATACTGCTCATACACTGTTTCATACACACACAGAAAAACTGACCTATCAACTCAGATTCGAAGCACCTGACATTACTATTTTACAAAACTGACCTACTCCCTCTAAAAGGAGAAAACTTGTTTTTAGAGCAACCTGTCAAAATTTTCGTTTCATCTTGAAATGTGTCTTTGTGGTACTAAGAAAGCAAGCGGACTCGGTTGGGAATATCTTTCTTTTCGAGAAGATGTATTGTATTGTATATTTTATGCCACTCAATGTGGAACGCCCTCGGTGCGGCCTACCTGTATCCTGTAATGAAAAGATCATATAAGATGGCGAAGTAATTTTAGTCCTACCACCTGATGACAATTTGTTTCAGGCATAGATCGTCGCCACAGCGTGCTTAGGTTGCGGTCGGTGATTAACCAACAACGCTTTCGGTCAAAGACTTTGCGCAGAGAGAAACTCAACAGTCAAAGTCTGAGGAGTCATTTAGCTCATACCAAGCAATCGATCCACGATGACTTGTTGAATTAAAAAATCTTGACCTTGACGTTATATGCAAACTTAGACTAATATTTTTGTTATTCTATGAGTAATTGCTAAGGACTTATGCAAGAGCTGTCTCCTTCTTTTCTTGGACTCTTCTCTTGGACAACCAAAGTATTCCTTTGGTATTCCAGGTATTACAATAATTATTTTGAGAGTACTGTAATAATCATTATTTTGTCAACATTAAGATTGAACATACACGATTAAACAACATACGATTTAATTAAAAACAAGCTGATTTGTGCTCGATTTTACTAAGCAATTACCTTTCAGATAATTAATGCACTTTTTGCTCAAATATTCATCAAAATTACTCCAGTAGTATTTTTACCGTTCCTCGAGTTATAAACGTAGAAACAAACAAATATAACATTGGATAATTTACAAGAATACATGTTTCTATTCTTGTATTATCCAATCAGCACTGGGTACTCGTGGTGAATTGCGGCCCGAAACTGCCTGTTGATTTACTAGTGGAGGTCTGTTCCTTTAGTGTGATGTTAATAAGGCTGAAGTAAAAAAATAATATGTATTATTAATTTCCCTATGTTTTATAAAAAGTATCTATAATAAGTAGTTGCCACAGAGTTCATAGTTTCCAATTCTATGATGATAATAAAATATAACACATAAGTATTTCAAAATGTTAAGATAAGTACTTGACGCCACTTTTATAACAAGGTTATGTAGATTGAATTGTTGTGACCAAATTGATAACTTTGATATTATTCCATGTTAACAATAATTACATCATCTTAATTTATTTATAGTTTTACACTTATATTTATTTATTATGTATCTGATAAATTGATTGTAGTGGAAGCAGTGAGCTTCTAAATACATCAATGAGTGGAAGTGGGAGGATTACTGTTTATAAGTTAAGTGGCTCAAATATTGGGTCTAAGTAGGGTGCAAATCCGATGTAATCTAAATATAAGTATAGAAATAGTTTAAAAAAAATAGCCTTGAAACTGCAGCTCGAGCTCAGAGCTTAAAGTTTACGAGTTCGAACTTTAAATCTTACGAGCTCGAGCTTTAAGGGTTTGCGTTCTAAGATTGGAGTTAGTGCTCGACTGACGATGACGGTTAGTATCTGCAGCTAGTACTGATACGAGTATGGTACGTGTTCATTGTCGGTCGGGTGTAGGTACTTGTTTTTGCGCTTCGCTGTTTGACGAACCGTAGTACGAGTATACTCGTACACTGTACACATACCCTAAACATATACACATATACCCTAAAGTCTAGCCATGAATGTTATTACAAAAAAACAGATATTTTTTTACATTATCATTAGAAGAATTTGTGTTATTTTAGAAATATAGGTATAGGTAAGCATTTTAACAACGTTTATTCGAAATGGTCACCATTTGCTTTTATACAATCATTCGAAAGTTATACACCAGTTTTCGACTATAACACGCACCCTTTCCATGGGAAAATTGGCAGCTGCCACCATCGTGGAATGTTTTAGGGATTCGATATTAGGTATCATGGCGTTTAGAGCATGACATGCTCTCTAAAACAGACCATAAATCATAATCGCGCGGATTAAGATTGGGAATAGATGACGGCTAGTCTTCTGCTCTAATGAAGTCGGAAATATGTATTCCTTTTAAATTACGCCTGTGTTGAGTGAGCCTTATGACCCGGAGCCGAGTCTTGCTGAAAGGACCATTCTTGGTTATGAAACTTTTTATGACCTTTTCGAGAATCTTATCTTGATGCACTTGGGCCGACATTTTAGTACCCTTTTCACAAAAATATGATTCAGTCACTCCTTGATAGCTAACACCCCACCAAACCATCACTGAAGCCGTATAATGGCCACGTTGCACCCTATTAACCAATCTTTAGAGCTATGAGCATAAACTCGGTCATTCTGCTTATTAAAATTCTCCTCAGTGGTGAACATTTTCTTGTCCGTAAATAGGATTTGTCTGCGACCTCACTTTGCGTACCGCCGAAGAAGTTGTTTTGATTTGTCAACCCTATTTTGCTTTAAGTTATCAGTTAAGAAATGACCAGTACGTACGTATTTTGTAAACAGCAAGTCCTAAATCATCTTTTAAAATACGTGACATGATTCTGGGTGCTACATTCATCTCTCTGGATAAAATCTTCTGTTTCCCTAGCCCTACGGGATTTCTTCGAATTCTCTCCTTCACAGCTTTAATCGTCTATTTAGTACGAATAGTGCGTCGACGGCCAGACCTTTTTCTGTCACAAACAGAGGACGTTTCAATGTACCTACCAATAGCCCGGTACACAAACATTCGGCTAATATCGAGCGGGTGGAATGTTTTGAAAATTGTATTTGGCTCCATGCCTACTTTGTGTAATGCAATTACAGCACTCCATTCGGTTTCGTTATCACCCCACTATTTTAATATTAGTAGGTACAATATTTAATAGTGATTGGCGCAATAATGAGAGAAAATCATTTATTTTTCTTTGTAGTAACGGTATTAATGGTCAGACTAAGTATATAGGTACATCACACAATATGTGTGTGGTAGGTAATAGGTATTTGTGGTATGCTTACACGTATTATCGATCGTTTAGAGTTTAGACGCTTCGATATACTACCACAGCATGTCAACGGAACTGCTGGAACGTACGCCTCGTTCACGCGTTCGACCGATGACGCGACGGTCCAGCGTCGCGTAACAGGCTCATTTACACAAGGAGAGTTTCTCGAACCGTCCACGCGAGAGTATTGTATACGATTCTCGTATGCGGCCGAATTTCATACGACTATCGCCTGCACATAATGACAGAATAACAGTGATTACATGATTATAACAGCTGTATAATACGCGTTCGAGAAACTCTCCGCGTGTAAGTGAACCTTTACGCGTGTAGTGACAAGCACTAAACTCATCCTAAATGCTCTTCTATTTGAGAATTTTGAGATACAAGATTGAGACTTGTAGACAGACAGAGTTTGAGCTTCGACTCGAGATCTATCCTTGCGGCTCTAGTCGGGTTTAAAGTTTTAATATTTGAACTTGAACAGGATTAGGTACCTATATTAAATATGAATTAAAAAATCTAAAAATTTAATGTCCTTTCATTTATTTATCTATTTTTATTGACAATACAAAATGTAAATGTCATCATAATTAAAACCAGCAGTCATTCCACACACTGCCTACCGTACTTGGTTTTTTATGCAAAGAACGTGGCTGATAATATCTATATTTTAATAGATATCTAGTAATCTGTTGCTCGTACACATCTGTGAGAAATTCCAATATCAGTCAAAAATTATATAGACAATATTTAGATAATAAATTAGGTATATAGATAGTATAGATTATTTAGATGCTATAGATTATTTCGATTATATAGATAATATTTAATACTCTAGTTTTTAATAAGTTAATTTTTAATACATTTAGTTAATCTATTAGATAATTTGTATTAAAATAAAATGCATTGTTAATATCTTCGAATAAATGAGTCAAAAAATAGGGATGTTCTGTATTCCGTGTTGTTCTCATCAACGTCTTATCGTCATCAATCATCATTACATACATTTGGTATTGAAAGCAAAGTATTAGTTACTAACAATTAAATAAACTTGACTATTCACTGCCATTTAAGTGCTATGGTATAAGACTCCTACAATACTCAAATAGCAGCAGACATCTTTACTTTGTGTTGCTATTTAATTCAATATTTATGCCTAAATAAATGTGTGCGTTGAATATAGGTACAAATTATTTTCCTGTATAGATATCACACAACAACACACATTGATATATGAAATATAGGTAGAAATAATAATAATTAAACCGAGAATGAAGTAAAGAAACAACGAAATAAAAAAATATTTGTGTTCTTAAATTGAATTTGATTATATAATTGAGATGCCTAATGTCTATTGTATTGTCGAAAATGGGAGTTAAACTCAACATTTAGTGGGAGTAGACTATAACGTTAGTTTTAAGTGGGGTCATTAGAGATCCATGGACACTATTAAATATATATCGCAGTTACATAGAGAGTTGTGAAGTTTTACAAGTTCGACGGTGTACCCGTATGCTCAGTGCCGGCCCGAGGCAAATTTTAGGATAGAGCGAGATCCATTTATGGCGCCCCCTTGCTTGATCCTAATACATACACCAGTTATGCGTGCAAGCATAGAACTTGGAAGATCTCGACAACACTTTAAATAGTTCCTCGTCTCTCCCTCGATAAACCAAAGTGAGGGAGAGACGATGCCGTCTCTATAGGAGTTATACAACCCCCGACGAAAGCACAGTCGGCCGGGTTCCAGGACACCAGGGAGAGAAACCGACGAACGATTCGCGCGGTATTTCACATTCCGCCTTCTATCGCCGGAAGCGAGCCGCCGCAGAAACCCAACCGCCTCAGGTTTGGTCTTGAGGCTGGGCGGGATTAATCCGTTTACGGATAAAATGACCGGGATGATTTCAGTGGACAAAAACAAACATGGTCAAAAACATGTAGTACATGGGTACTACATGTTTTTGACCTCGTGCGCCAGGTCGAGATATTTTGTTCTCTTCTCGGTTTCGGCTTTCACGAGGGCTCCGTCGTGCGGGATGGTAGTGTCCACTAAATATACCCGAGAATGCGCCCGACCTATCAACACAATATCCATCAACCCCATATCCCCCGCCATAGCATCCCCAGCCCAACTTGGTTGAGTCGAGGCCGCCGGTCAGGAAATACAAGGTAAACCGCCCCACACCGACAAACGCGCTCCGTGTCGATACCCAGTCAATGGTCATTCACATACTAGCTACACACTCGCAATCAAAATTTGGAAAGGCGAAAAAAAATTTTTCTTTTACAACTAAGGCGTCCCTGGGTCTTGGCGCCTGGAGTGGCAGCTCCGTTCGCCCTATGGTAGGACCGGCCCTGCGTATGCCTCCTGATGTTGCTGGTGTCTATGGGCGGCGGTGACCACTTATCATCATATGAAATCTCGTCTGCCATCTATTCTATAAAAAAATATTTAGTTATAGTCTTATTATTTACTCGAGTCAGATATATGACATGTAGAACTGTCAATAAAGTGTCATCTCTGTACAAATTTCACTCTGTTTGACAGTTCTATATGTTATATTCCTGACTCGAATAAATCATCCGACTTTTAAATAGGTACAATTAAATTAACAAAATATGCAAAAAGAACAAATATTGCTATATACCTGATATAGGCGCTTTGTACAAATAATATTTGTAATGAGTTAATGACACCGTGTTTTGGTAGTTTTATATTCCATTCAAATGTATGACACTTATTTGATACTGTTGGAGAGGCAATTTTCTATAACCCTTATCGATAACAACACCAACAGCCTTCGCTTAATGGATTTCGAGTATTTTAAAAAAATATGTAGGAACAAGGGGATTATAATTATTGCTGATTTTAGATAACGCAGTATATTTTAATAGCAAGTAACAGAAGATTTATCTACTGATAAACAAATGCAGACACAAATACATATTACTCATACGGATGTACTAAAAGATAAATGTGAATTGAATAGAATTCATAGGTATAGTACCTGCTTCTGAGACGTACGATTTTATAAAGAATGTTTTTCACAAATCTTATCGCAGTGTCTTCCACCTTTTTCCGATTTTCACTCACGGCAATAATTAAAGAAATGTGCAGGAACAAAAATTAGGATTATAAGATAAGTTGTCTCATTTAATATGTCAAATAGATTATAATATGATAAGCAATCGTTTGGCCTTTGGAATTTGTTACCAGGGAAATTGTCTGCTTTTATAGGTAGGTTACCTCACTCATAATATCCTCATATTTTGATGTACTGATGCGGAACTTAGAACTACAGAGCCCCAAATCAGTATCACACTCCATACTTCTTAAACATTAAATGCGATATTTTTTAAGTTGTCGGTCTACCTGACCGGATAAAAGTTTCGTTGTTTCTATGCACATAATGCATGATGCATGTATGCTCCTATGCACGATATTCCTGTGCAGACTGTGTAAGTACCCTAAACATACGTACCGACTAAGTCTGTTGACTACGTACATGGTTAAGTTTAATTAAGACAGAGAATTGCCTATTTATTAGAATCCCACACAGTATTTCACATCTAAAATAAAAAGAAAATATTATACTTATGTTACGAGACCGTACCCTCTTGTGAGAGAAGACGCGGATACCCTCTTGATAGAAAGATAGTGCCAGCCTTAATGGTTTCGCCGCCCTGTGCAAGATCTTCGATTGCGCCCCCTTATAATGTGCGTCTATCTGCTGTGTAAAGCGCCTTCAATTCAAGGCGCCCTTGGGGGCCTCCGGCGCCTTGTGCAACCGCACGGGTCTCAAACCCCTAAAGCGGGCATTGTAGAAAGATGTTAGGTTCTTGAAAGAAAGACAATAACTTAGTTCTTTCTTAATACCTTATCTCATCCACAACAGTTGTCATATAATTTCAAGATGAACTACGACAAGAAATGACATATTTCTTGTGCGATGCTGCTATTCGCTTAAATCAATAAGCCCAGTTGGTAGTGACTTTTCCCGCTGTGCAATAGGAATAGACATGTAGGTGCCCCCCCAGAGACCTGTTATTGTTAATGATATGGCTCGTTACCAGGTGTAGAGATACGCATATAATATGCAATAAAAATAAAAACAAATCATTATTTAATTTTATTACCTTATACTATCTCTTCTTTATGACAGAAATAGCTGTAACAATATACTTAAATACCTACACTTTTTAATTATTTGTATGTCTGTTAGATGTCCACTCATCTTTTCCAACAACGCATTATCTAGTCTAGCCATAAATATTGTTACAAAGAAAACATATATATTTTTAATTTTACATTATTATTTTATTACAAGAATTTGTGTTCAATTCTATTCAATAGGTTTATTTGTGGACAACGGTACCTACATTGGTGGAAGTGTTTCTCTGTGTCCCGCCTCATGGTCATACAAATATACACAAACATTACATACATCCACACAAACGAATGCAAAATTTAACAGAACATCAGTAAAATACTCAAGTCTAATGCATCTACAAATCGGACCTTACAGAAATAAATTAAAGACATACTTACATACATTTGTCACTAAAGAAATCATGTTAGCGTATAATAGTAGTTTTTGCTTTTTTATTTTAGATATAAATAGGTAAGGATGCATTTCAAAAATATAACGTTTATTTGAAATGATTACCATTTGCTTTTATACAATCTTTCAAACGTGAGCAGTTTTCGACTGAAACACGCACCCTTTGCATGGGACAATTGGCAACTGCCACCCTTAAGGAATGTTTTAGGGATTCAATATTATCATGGCGTTTAGAGCATGCCATGGTTCACTAGACTATAAATCATAATCGAGCGGATTAAGATCGGAACTAGATAATGGCCAGCTTCAGGTTTAATGAAGTCGGCAATATTCCGTCAATGAGAGTTGTCTGTGAGCTCCTTTTGCCTATCGCCGAAGAAGTTGTTTTGATTTTTCAACCCCATTTTTCTTTAACTTATCATTTAAGAAGTGACCAGTACGTCTTTTGTAAGCAGCACTTCTAAATCATCATCGCTCTGGATAAAATCTTTTGCGGGATTTTTTCCGAGTCCCTTCTTCACAGCTTTAAACGTCTGTTTAGTACGAATAGTGCGTGGACCAATGACTTCTATCATAGAAGTCATTGGCGTGGACGGCCAGACCTTTTTCTATCATAAACAGAGCACGTTGCAATGTTTCGGCTAATATCAAGCGGATGGAGAGTTTTAAAAATTACATTTCGCTCCATGCTACTTTGTGTAATGCAATTACAGCAATACAGTTTTCGTTATCACCCCACTCCATTTTATATTAGTACAATATTTAATAATGATTAGCGCCAAAATGACAAAAAACATTTATTTTTCACATGAGAATGACAGATTCCAAACTCAATTGTAATTCTTTTTTTTTCTTTATTGTAACGGTACTTATTTATGGCCAGACTTGACGTTTACTATGGCATTTATGTAAGTTTTGAGTTAAGTATATTTTGCTCTCTTTTTTGCTTATTTTGAATAGATCTAGGTTGTCATGTTTGTCATTTTCCTGTCCCTCTAAATTTCTAGGCATTTGTATTTCAAAAGGTTGCATAAGTTCAACATCGGTGATGGTCAGGGACTTTCCCAAACTCCCAACCGGCGTTAAATCTACAACGTTCACATTGTTATACGAGTGATACCTATACAATTGGAGAATAGAATTTTATTCGAATACTCTTTTGTGATTCCAGGATATCGAGACTTTTAATAGCTGATTCTGGAATACCGGGATATTACCAGAATTCAGCACGACAAGGTTAGTAATAATAGGAAAAATTATTAATTTTGTATTTTTTTATTTGTATTTAAAAATTAAATTAAATCAATCAGTAGTTTTGAGAATAATGGGCAGAGGTTTATTACCTACCGTTATGTATCTAACTGATATAGCATAAAGGGCCCAAGATCTCGGTTTCTAATTTCCGAAATTAGCAGAAAGAAATAAGTTTTTTGATTTGCATTGTATTTTCTTCTACGGTCACGTATGTAGGTATTCTATCAGGGATGGCATAATTCTAAACACTTTTAAAACACTTGTTTTTAGCAGTGTTTCTAACAAATTTATTAAAAACAAGTTTAAAATGTATTGTCAGAAACACTATAAAATACTGTTTCTAACAAATAATAACATGGAAAAAAATATATTTCAAACACCTGTGAGTTTTGTTTAAGGACAATAACTGCTTTGCAGTTCTCATATAATATGTACATAATGTGTATATAATGTGGAAGCAACTAATATGTGGCTTTATTATGTAGTGTATGGTAGGTATTATAAGTAAAGAGAGTACCTGACCTAGATACGAGGGCAGATGCCCTCGAATTATGAGCTCCTATTTCTAGACAACTTCCGCAGCCAGACCTTGTACCTTGATTTTTGCAATACCAACATAGCTAAATCTAACGTCTGTCTTGCTTTAAATTCATTGAATGTACTTTTAAATAAACCAGTCAACATTAGGCTTAGCTACGTTAGCAATGAAAAATATCAAGGGACAAAATTGATCGGCATCGAAGCTGCTTAGAAATAAAGGCTCTATTTTATAATTAATAATGAGATATATTTTTAATAAAAAATGGATTGGTAGGTAACGCAAGCATCGTTTATTAAAAATAGACAAATATTATAAAAAATACTTTAAGATATAAAATTATAAAACACAAATACGTATTTATTACTTATTTAAATATTTAAACACGGCGACAAGGTTTGCAGCTTTTTCAATACCTAGTCGGTTCTAGAGACCAGGTCAGACTGTAGGAAGCCAAATGCTGAGAACAAGCTTTCTATTCCTGCGCTGGAAGCCATAGCGGTATGCAGCTCCTTACCCAATTCTATATTTGTGTTGTTGATTTGTGCCCTTAAAGACACCATTCTAAGGCATGGACCTTTTTGATGACGTGTTCTTTAAATAAAGCTGTGGAATGACGCTGTCATTGCCTTCCATTTAATTACATTTGGCATTGCTTCTTTAGAGTAATTTTCTATGCACTGCATTGCATTGGTTCCAATAAATTAGCTGCAAAATATGCTGGTGTCATTGTCATTTCATACCGTGAATCGAACTTTTGTAAGTCGCTTAGGGTAGGATTCATAACCGACATCAGCATCCTCAGTCAGCATTGAATTTGATTGATGTATTGGGTACTCGTATGCAAAGTAATAATTGAAATAAAAACTTAATGTTCTGAAAATAAGGCTGAATTCTACTGTGTTGTTTTATAAACAGGTAAAGTGGGTATCAGTACTCGGCAGGGCCGTCTTTACCAGGGGGTGCAAGGGGTGCGGTGCACCCCGGGCGCTCACCTTTTAAAGGTAATGAAAAAATATAACGCTATAGTAAACAATTACACAATAGGATATTTGACTGTCATAGGATACACAATAGGATATTTGACTGTCATAGGATACGCAATAGGATATTTGACTGTCATAGGATACACAATAGGATGTTTGACTGTCTTAGGATACACTCCCGCACCCCGGCGCAGAATAGACTTAAGACGGCCCTGGTACTCGGTACTTTCAAAGACCAATCAATGGCGCAATAGAGTATCGAGCTACAGGTATGAGTACATACCCATGCCACCATAGTAGATAATGTAAGTAGATAGTACTTGTTACCTACATAAACTTTGCTTGTAACTAACGTGGATTTAAAACATTTCCAACATGTTAGAAACATGTTTTTTTATTGAAATAAATAACACCTATTTTAAACAAAAAACAATGTCAGAACCAAAAAACACTTATTGTTTTGTTCGAAATAAAAAAACTGTTTTTTTTCATCCTTGTGTACTGTACACCATTCCAATCCAATGTGTCCAATATGTAAACAAACATGGCAGCATTGGGTAACTGACACTGGCTTAAATTAAATAGTGGGGTAATAATTATTTACAATTATATTCTGTAATTTGATTCATCAAGACTGCAAGTTTGCCCTAGATTTAAAGCTAAATGTTGAGACATTGATTTAAATTTGTTTTCGGCAAATTGGATTGGAACGGAGTAGGTATACAATTTCATGCTACAAACATCTTTATATGAACTTTCTAATCACATATTTTAGATACTTAGATACATTTGGAGAAAAGCTACCTGTGGTCGGAATACCTAATTTGTTAGATATTATCAAAATAATGTTACTGTTTTCTGTTTTCTTACAATGCCATCACAATACCTACAGCGTATTAGGTACTACTATTAAATCATTATTTCATTTCTTAGATAAATTTGTTTACTATTTTAAGTAACAGAAAAAAAGTCTATTTCTCAAAATATTGCCTTGTATCTTTGACTCAATATATCGTATCGTGACTGATATTGGAAACATACAGTATTATTATCTGGTTCATATACTTTATATATAGACAGCATTTTCACTGTTTGTCAGTGCTAAAGATAATCGAGGATACGAAATACTCGCGTATGATCGTGTCACAAAGTGTTTACAACAATGAAAATAATACTGTTTATATTGTTTTGTATGTTGAAAATCAGTGTTCAGGTACGTGATGTGTTATCTTTTATTTTTAATTTTATGGTATCTGAGTAAATAACAGAAGTAGGTTCATAAATGTGAGGTGGACATTTTTTCTAATAAAATGGGCCCATTTAAAAAAACAACCAGGTCAGCTGTCTAGTTTACCTAAATTTAGTAAGAAAAGAAAACATATTTAATTTATACTTTTATTTTTCGCAAACTGAACTCTTGTTTTTAAATTTTCACATTTATATATTATCTCTATTAAATTCAACCGTGACCTTATATTTTATTTCCTTTTAAAGTAAACCTATCATGTTTAATTTTGTTTTCCATTTGTACACACGTCTGTTGTACGAGAATACTGTGGGGTATCTGTAAATTAAATGCTATGAATATAATATGCTATGCTTTGAAAGAATAATGCTATGAAACTTTTATTTTACAAAGTCCTGTGTATTTTAGTATATAAGTCTAAATAAATAAATGTTATAAACATTTGTTTAATGAGTGAATACTTAGAGAATAAATATAATATATAAAAACAGTAGCACATAATGTAGGAGTATGGTTTATAACGTCATTAGTCCTATAATTATTAACTTCTTTATACATTTCCCAGTGAGAAAACAATTGCACGGGAAAACCTGACTGTCTGCGATTTACTTTTAGATTATCTTTTGTTACAAAAACTAAATGTTCGTAATCAATTATTTCGTGGCGAATTTATAACAGCTTTTCTTTTAACAAATATGAATGAAAGTAGATATTATCTATTTCAGTTATCAATATCATTCATGTCTCGTCTTAAACTGTTTTAGATTTTATATTATTATAGTTTAAAATAAATAAAGTTCCTCTTATTTCACCATTAAATAAATAAGTGATAATTAACTCCCATTTTGTCTTTTTTATATGGAATGTTCTGAAGCCATGAATTCGTTGACACGAGAATTTTACGAACATTCTTTTGTAGAATTTCTTAAAATCTATCCATTTTTTCATACAAAATACAAAGTCTAAAAATTTATATTTTTGCTAAATATTATAAGCGTGTTTATTAATTAATTCAGAATGACGAGCAGAAAGAATCCATGGTTCGGGAAATGTTTGGCACAGCCTATGGTGATTCTCTATTACTATGCATAAATCTACATCATGACTTACATGAAAATAGCTTTAAAAACGACGAGAATTTTTGTAGCTTTTTCCATTTAATGTAATGTTTTGTAATAGTGCTTATTATTTCTAAAAATTAAAAGAACAATACCGACATAAATTCTGATATACCATTTTTATGAATACCTTATTTTATTATTTTTGATTAGGTATCAAAAAATTTCATTTTCGTAACCATCTTTCGTCAACATCATATCAGCTCGACGCAGCTTTTCGTATTAAGATCACTAGGTCGCTGCTACAGATTTATTTTTTAACATGTAGGTATAACAATTTGAACATATTTTTTATTGAGCTTGTGTTAATCAAAAGTTAGTGATTTATGGACTACCCTGAAGAATCATTCCAAAAATGCGGGATTATTTATTACCTCGAAAAAATATATCAATTGATTAGTAATCTGATTTTTGCAAATACAAAACCCAGTTAATAGAACTTTATCGAATTTATTTATTTTGAGCATTTTGAATAATAAACACCTACAATATTTTAATATTTATAAGTTAAAACAAATTATTTTACAAATAAGTTTAGATTAGTTTTTAGATTTAAGTATTTTCTTTTCTTTATATCATTTGTGTGTACAGTAAATAAATCATTCAGTGTAAAAAAAGATTTATAGAACGCAATCTGTATATCTGTCTGTTTGCATTATTCTTACGTAGAAGTGCGGGATCGATTTTGTTAGTATTTTCGATTTTATATACCTAGGGTAAACATCCCGGCCGAAAGTAATACACATCGACTATGATAGGCTAGCTTCGGTTTTGTAGAGCGTCGTCTCTGTCGTGTGCCGTTACGATATCTCTATAGTCTCCGATAGTCTCTTTCTAAAGGCCGATGTGTATTACTTTCGGCCGGGAAGTGTACTTATATTTTGGGATAAATATTCTAATAGGTAATATTTTATGCTGCAGTTATGAAAATCTTTCGGTCCGCAATGTCCTGTTACCGGAATGTCCAGTCGGTTCGTTATATCCTATTCCCCGAACGTCCTTTCCTCGAATTTTCCATTTTGTAGATATTGTAGGTGAAAAAGAGGGAGATCAGTGAACGAAATCACTGACAAATGCTAGTTTCCAATATTATGGACAACGCGCCAACCCACACTGCGGCAAGTTTGCATATCTGGAGGCCAAACACTCAATGCGTCAACATTAGTCACTTAGTCAGTACTGGCCGGGACTTTCCTGTAGCGGACCGTCTGCTACACAGATACACTTTGTACCAGAACTTTACTATGTATCCAAATTTAAACCTCATGTATAAACATACAATTCGTTGTACAATTCAAACCATAGAGTTTTAATGATAATTTAATATGAAGTTTCCCGTGATTGTGATATCTCTTTGTTTAGTGCTCGAATCTGATCAGGTAGATATGTAAAGTGTAATATTAGCTTTATTTGTGTTATCGTGATCTTTGTACGTATACATAACGAAAAATAACAATTTTTGAATGAAAGCAGATGGCAAATAAACATTTATAATTTTATTTATGTACTTGTAATGTGTTTGTCGGTATCAGACACTTAATTGTGGGTTTAACGAACGTTTATATCGCGTTGTCTCGTTTGCATTGTTTAGCATATTGATGCTAAACAATTCTTATACAATTCTTAATTATGCTAAACAATTCTTATGTAATTGTACATCAATTACATAAGACGCGAATCGTCAACAGCAGTTCCATCTGTACGTAATTCATTAGGTACCAATAATAATAATTCAAACACAAAAATTATGCAATAAACCTGTACTTGTATGGTATGTTTAAGTTCGATGTTCATTAATTACACTAAGTAATTTAATATGTGAAATTGTTCAAAATTAGGTACACGTGAGTGATATGAATGAAATTAAAATGAAACCTAGCTACTTTGATAAATAATCGATTATGAAAATAGATAGATGCACAAAAAAAATACAGAGAAATACAAAGTAATTAGAAGTACAACCGGCGGCTTTATCGCTTAAGCGATTTCTTCCAAACAAAACAACCTTTGAATTGTAAGAAGTCAGCAGACGAAACATAAACATAACGAGTCAGAGAGTTGGTAACGAAGTTAGTAGGTAAAAGATCCTTGAATAAGGATAATCGATTAATTAGGAGATAGTGACTATCTTCTCTCTTCTTTTCTACATTTTTTTATAATCCAATAATTTCGTTATACGATTCAATAATAGAATCAAATAGCGGTGAAAGCACAGGGGTATTTAGTCTCGACTTTCATTTGTGAGGTCACGAGAACAAAACTTCGACTCGTACCACTGAGTTTCTTAAATAGTTTTAAGTTCTTAAATACCACTATTTAAAAGTACAAATTTTTAAAAATCATCCGTATTTCGACAGTGAAGGAGAACGTCGCGAGGAAACTTTGTAACATTAGGCTTTTGTAATGTTTCATTACTTCAATCAACTGTATTGTGAAGTGAAGAAATTTATATTAGGCCCTTATACGTACGAGTCGTACGATCCATCGAAGTACAACATGTCAGCAAGATAACATAAAACCCGAAACACGTCAACTAATGTAAAATATATTTAACTGTCTCAGCAAAAAATTCAACCAAAATTATTTTAGAGAATCAGATTAATAGTTACAAACATAAATAAATTGTTCTATCTAAAGCGTTCGTAGCGCTCATAACTTAGTACATAATTACATAATAGGTACATTGTTTCGAGTACACTTGACTGTCAAGAAATAGGTGTGCAAACAATTTTTTTTCGGAATGGCTAAATTCTTGTGGCACTCGTGGTCTTTCAAGAGTCACCGAACATGTATAGTTTAGGGCGAGCGCAGAAGGCGCAGACACTGCAGCAAAGCAGTCTAAGGCCTCCCCCGCCGGTAGACCGGCGGAAGGAACGGATCTCGGTTTAGGGCGTTGCTTTGGGAGGGTACCGCGGGATCGCGAGTCGGTGAGGCGTGCAAACGTAAAATAAAAAATAACATAGTGCACGGAGTATAATGACCCGGCGCTGGTACTAGAAATGGACAATAAGTTATGCAAAAAACCCTATTATAAAAACTGGTAGAATGGATTCCAGTGTTGATGGAGAACAACCTATTTTCAGCTTTCGCGTTATTCCAGTGACACATTGTATATTTCGTGGGTACGTCTCTACAGTCACAAATTATTTCTGAACAAATGTTGACAATGCACATTATGGGAAAATTAAATGGAAATATTTCTCAAAAAAAATCTCGAAACTTGCAAACGGTTTCTTGTCAAACTGATATAAAAGCATCTGAATTAAATCTTCGGAACATGCAGGCTTTACATGAATATGAGTAATAAACACTTGATAATAATCGTATTCCAGAGGTCCACCCCTCAGAGCGACAGCTATGTGGCAGCAGTTGTGGAGTACCAGGTGCATGCAAATTACACCGCGAATGTCCAGAACTATGTCAATCTGATAGAAGAAGCTGCCAATCAGGTAAGGCATTTCTATCATTCTTTATTATATCTATAATGCACTCAAAAATTCGTAAGCAACCTATCTGAAATGATTCCTTGTTTTTAGTTTCCTACCACAGAAAAAAAAATGTATAACAATAAACAATGTATAACATATAATATAACAATAACATCTGACGGTTAATTCAGAATGTGTGCCCTTCGCTCACAACTAAATAATAAGCACCAACGCACCGTATGTACTAATTTCACGCAATGTCGGATGAAGGTTATTGGGGACTCGGAGCTATTTGAGAGCAAAGGCGAGCTCAGGCGAGCAATTTTATAAATTTTAGATATAAGAATATTTAAATGGTCCCCCAAGCCTCCTAATCGGGCATAAATTGCACGAACATCTACAGCCCTTTCTTTGTCGAGCCACCTTAAGACCTATCCACAATTGACACAAAGGTTTCTAAAGATTACCATCAATTGAGTATGTTTCCAAAATTTTGGACATTGCTTTTAGGATGCTGACATCGTGGTGTTCCCTGAAATGACTCTAACTAGCGGTGCAAAAGCTATTTACGTACCATTTATGGGTTTACTAAAGGAGTATCCAGTACCAGCTGATCAGCCCATACTTTATGATGAGGTTTGTACCGCGACCATCACTAATAATAACGAATTTCATACACATACGGGAGAAAATCGCTTCTGAAATTCAAGACATTTGTTCACATGGTTTTGTTCGCCTTAAATTAGATAAACTGTGCGTCCTAAAAATAAGCATTGATACTAACGTCACCATAAAGACAGTTTATTTATGAGATTTTTTTTATAGAAAGAACATGGTATACGAGCAGATAGTTCTCCTGACGGTAAGTGTATGCTATCGCTCATGGACATCCGCGATGCCAACATCAGTCTAGAATAACAAACATTGGCACTCCCCCGGATGCTCTGCCTAACTTTCTAGATTTAGGAATTGACTTAGGAAAGGGGTTAGGAAAACGAAGAGGGATAGGATGGGATATCATTGGGCTCGGGTGTAGCTCACTCACTACCGAAACCATACATTGGAGGAATAGGATACAGTGGGAAATATCGTGCATTTCAAGGTAGTCCTTATTTGAGAAATGAAATGTTAGTAATGTGAACGTAGGAGTTTATTTATATATATATGTTATATGTATTTTATATATAAACATAGTAAATATAGTTATATAATATAGATATAGTAGTATATAGATATTTATAGTAGTAGTATATATAATATAGTAGTTATATGTAAATATAGTTATACGAGTATATAAATATAGTTTATTTATAGATAAACATATATTTATATATATGTTTATTTATATGTAAGTAGGTTATTTATGAGAATGTAGGTTCATTATTTGTTTGACATCATAAAATACAACTCTTTATTTTTTTTAGATCCTAGTCTCTATATCGGAAGCGGCAAAGGCACACCAGATTTACGTGGTAGTCAACCTGCAGGAAAAGATGAATTGTGAGGATGCGCCAAGGGAATACTGTCCAGAAATAAAGACATACCTCTTCAACACTAACGTGGTCTTTGATAGAAATGGAGCTGTTATTGATAGGTAAGTTGGAAAGCCGCAGTTATTTAGTTTTATAACTCACAGTAAGATTAAAAAATACGTCTAAAATTGTGGCGTTTTAGCTAAAGAACCATCGATTTGTTTCGATTTGTAAACCCATTATTTGAAGAAATATTTAAAAACGTCCGTATTCATATAGGTACTGAATAAATACCAGCTATATATAAACATGGGCCTCTTCCTGTGCATTTCATCTTTATCGGTGGCTTGCTGCATCCACCGCGTTTATAACCGCTCTGACAACATCGTCGCGAATATAATGTAATTATTGGTCTGTCCACACTACTTCGCTCAATCTACGGTCGCCATTCCAGCAGCATAGGGCTCCAATGGTTATCTTCTCTGCGACATAAGTGACCTGCCCATTTCCATTTAAGCGTGGCGATCTTCTGAGCAATGTCAGTCGTTCCCGTTCGCCTTCTGATCTGACTATTAGGTATACGATCTTTCAGAGAAATACACAACATCGCTCTCTCCATTGCTCTTTGTGCTAACTTGCAGACTTTGTGCATTTTTTCTCGTCATTGTCCAGGTTTTTCTGATATGTCACGGTCGGTATAACGTATTACGCTGCGTAATACGCTCAAATACGCTGCGTGTCAAGCGTAATGGAATCTTTCTTCTGAACATAATTATTGGACAGTTTTCTGAATGCGGTCCAACCTAGCCTATATTCACCGACTAATCTCTTTTTCTTGTCCATCTTTAATTAGCGTCGGGGTTTGCCCGAGGTATACGGAAGAGTGCACAGGCAGAAGCCCTAGTTCAGTAGTGAACTAGCAGCAGGTAGTGAACTAGCAACTGTGATAATGATGATGATATATAAACATGTAATTTAACACCTACATGCCTTTTATAGGTACCGTAAAATCAACCTCTTTGGTGAGTTCACCCGCACACCAGCGCTCCTGCCGGACCTTGGCAAGTTCACTACTGACTTCGACGTCACCTTTGGACACTTCATCTGCTTCGATCTCATGTTCCAAGTGCCGGCCGTTCAGGCGGTGGAGAAGCTAAATCTGACTGACGTCGTGTTTACCACTATGTGGTTCTCTGAGATGCCGTATTTGACTGGTGAGTACAATGAGCGCGAAAGTTTTGACGACAATTTTTTTATAATTTTTAATATATTTTTTTATAATTAATATCATCATATTCACACGCACTCCTTATTACAGTCCTTTTTCAAACTCAATACTCACTTTATACCACTTTCATTTTTTTCACTCACACACAACACACCCACACATAGACGGGCACATACATACACCCATGCGTTTGCCCGAATCTTACGCGATAGATTATGTATAAGCCCATCGCCCATATTATCTATTTTGCATTGTATACATAGATAAATCAATTTTTGTCATTAAGCTTTACATATGTGTAGGTATAATAAGTTCATATAGGTACTGTTTTGCTATAGATTTTTTGTTCATAATTTCGTTGAACAGTTTAGACGATATTAATGGTATTATTAAGATTAACTCACAGAAGATTACCGCAAAATGTCGCAATATCTCACTTTACCCTATTCTCCTAATTTACGTACATATTTCCTTAGTGAGTGAGATATGCTAGAGCATGGGAATGGTTTCATTTCATCCTATCTTATCTCTCCCCATTTCCAACCTCATACCTAAATTTTCAATCATAGGCAGCGCAGCCGGTAGCGTACCGACGTTTGTCATTCTGGACTGATGTTGGCATGCACCCAGGGTGTCCATGGGCGACAGTAGCACACAGTAGCACACAGTCCACCAGGTGGATTGTGTGCGTCTGCCGCTTTCTTTCTATTAAAAAAATGTTATTGTACGACAAAGGACACTTGTATATTTATAAATATTTATATCAAACCGTATTTTACATATTTCTCTGTTTTTGGTATTTTTACGAATCTAACGAAATGTTTTTTTCATTTCCAGCTGTACAAATTCAAGAAGCATATGCGTACGCCATGAATGTCAATTTCCTTGCATCCGGAGCGAACAATGTCAGGGTTGGATCTGCAGGTAAAGGAACCCTGTAATTAGGGTTGCCAACCCTACTATGGTATATAATATAGTATCCTACTATAACTGAAGCCCTATCTACTACTAGATTTCTAAAAATCATATTCAGCAAAACTACTATAATTTTACATGAAAAGCAAATTCATATATTTACATCGGGAATTCAAAAATCATGAATTTATTTGCAAATAGTGTAAACAAATTGTTCACCAATTGCGCCCACACAGTTTAACAATTAAATTGTATTGCGATTAACATACAATTTAACTTTCGGAAAAAGGTAGCATCCATTTCTGGTAGGATTATTCACAACACAATATATTAGTATTCTTGGGTCATATTCTGTTATATGTTTGTTGTATATTATGTGCTTTTTATGAGACGAACCTTTAGTCGATAGACCAACTACTAACCAAAATAAATATTCCAGGCTCAGGGATCTTCTCCGGCAAAGCTGGTTCCCTCATCAGCATTATGCCCGGAGTCGACACCACGAGGCTCCTTGTAGCGAGGGTGCCTAAGGTTCCTGGACAGGTAGGACGTTTTCAAAAGAAAAGAAACGTAATTTAAGTATAGTAAATAGCTGCAGGGTACATGCCTCCTATTGTAATAATCAGCGGATTTCGGGATATTAATGATATAAGTGTTATCTAACTCTGCAGCTGTCTGTATCAGTCAATTTTACTATCTAGTATTTATCATATATATATATATATAACTAGTGAAGTGATACATAAGTGTATATATACAGTGTGTTTTTTTTAACTGGGACAGTATGGGGAAATCTGAAACGATAAGAGATACAGGGAAACTGTCTTAGGAACCATTAAGTCTTTTTTTGTGAAAACAATTTTGGCGTAGTAATTTTTTTGGTCAAGCGTGAGTTGTCCATAAAAACGAATAAAATTGACTATTTTTTTTTTAATGCTGATCGACTCAGTTTCTTATAAGGATCATTTCATTGTATTGGAAGAAAAAAATCGGGACAGCAGAAGTTGGTCAAATTTAATAAAATGTTTTTTCATACAATTTGTTACCTTAACAGAACTAATGCTTCAATAAATGTTCAGTATGACCTCCATCTTGCTGTATGCAGGTACGGGCGCGTTTCAGAACACCTCTAGTGGCTTTAGACAAAGACGTGTGGTGAATGGTGTTTAAATGATAATAAACGGCGTCTTTTAACTCCTGTATGGTGTTATATTGGGATTCATAAACTCGACCCTTAAGGTAACCCCATATGAAAAAATCCATCGGCGTCATATCGGGTGAACGTGGTGGCCATTTTATAGGACCATATGTGGGCACATGTGGTCCAACGGCCCGGAAAATGTTCATCTAAAAACCGTTTACTCACTCTACTATTGTGAGGAGGTGCACCATCTTGTTGATAGATAAACATTATTTACATTGCTTAAGGTAATAGTATCATCCACTAAATCCACGACCATATTCAATATTTCTTGATATTTTTCACTATTCAACGTTCCGTGGTAAATTTTAATAGCGAAGATTTTATTATGTAAAATCGCACACCAACAATTAAAGGAAAAACGGACTTGATTAAGCGTCTCTGTAGTTCTAAATGGATTAGTACGTGACCAGTAATGGTTATTTCTCCTGTTGTACATACCGTTGTTAGAGAAATTGCATTCATCCGTCCAAATGATCTGATT
The DNA here is from genome assembly GCA_914767545.1 of Sesia apiformis. Taxonomy (NCBI): domain Eukaryota; kingdom Metazoa; phylum Arthropoda; class Insecta; order Lepidoptera; family Sesiidae; genus Sesia; species Sesia apiformis. The sequence continues at coordinate 9,669,960 of OU611968.1, forward strand.
TGGAAAATAACAACTTCTAACAGTCCGTGCTACAAACCAATGACAAAATGATAACCTGCGATCTTTATCGCCAGGAAGTAATGCTTGTACAAGTCGACCTTCTTTGTAACATTTGTACTTGTATGTCTTTAAGTATTTTTCGTAGAGTGGATTTATGCACACCGATATTTTCAGCCGCTTCCCGCAATGAAGCTTTTGGATAAGCTTCAAAGAATCCTAATACGGCGATGGTAATGAATTCATTTACGACTGTTGTTGGCCTCTCACGTTTGGGTTTAAAACGACCTTCTTGTCTTAAATTTTTAATTAATCTATCAAATATCTTGCGATTAGGTAGCTCGCGGTCAGGATAGTGTTCCCTATACCACTTTAATGCATTATCTGGGCTTCGATAATTAAGAAAATACGCTTCAATTAAATCAACTTTATGCGTATTAGATAACGCCATGATGAATCACAAGCATCAACCGATAATAACAAATGAGGGTGACAGTTAGAACAATGTTGATTCTAAATTTGAATTTGTTTTGAATTTAGTTCAAAAAGTTCGTAATAGCATGGAGTTCGTAAATCTGTGAAAAAATATTTGAGTGCCATAAAAGCGTTCCATATTTCAGTTTCGTGTAGCACGTATCGACATGAAATTCAATTATGGAACACTTTTTAAATGATTTGTGCACAAGTAAATACTTCGACTATGATTTAGTACATTGTATTCTCCTATTGCATGAAAAAACATTTTATTAAATTTGACCAATTTCTGCTGTCCCGATTTTTTTCTTCCAATACAATGAAATGATCCTTATAAGAAACTGAGTCGATCAGCATTAAAAAAAAATTAGTCAATTTTATTCGTTTTTATGGACAACTCACGCTTGACCAAAAAAATTACTACGCCAAAATTGTTTTCACAAAAAAAGACTTAATGGTTCCTAAGACAGTTTCCCTGTATCTCTTATCGTTTCAGATTTCCCCATACTGTCCCAGTTAAAAAAAACATCCTGTATATGTATATATATACATATATATATATATATATATACATACACTTATATATATATATATATATGTGTGTGTGTGTGTGTATATATATATATATATGAATCTTATTAACTTCACTAGTTAATAACGTATTTTTTTAATTATCTTAGTATACTTATGTATAAGATCATATCTTTCCTTTTTTATAAATAAGGCTGTCTCCTTCTTTTTTGAGTCTGCATTAGTTAAGATTAGTTTGTATACATAACTTATGTTGTAGTATCCTTGACCGTCCTGACCTTCAATGAGGTTGTCAACTAAATGATTCCACAATAAGAGATATTTGTACTAAAGGTTAATGGATAAGATACCTACTCGTAGCATCTTGCTGCTATACCTATCTATGGTTTTGTACTTAAGCTTAGTGATTTATCATAACTGTATTTGTCACGTTATTTGGTCAGTGCCTATTTAATGCTGCCGTTGTTTGCCTTACTAAAATCACTTTAAATTTATATATTTCAATAATACCTTACCATACCATCGGCCTATGTCTCACCACTGTTGGATATAGGCCTTTCCACATCACACACGATCTTCGGCTCTTCTCATCCAGCCTTCTCATTCTTTTCGTTTTCTGACAGGTAACCAGCACATATCCTGGCCATATTTACGAAAATCCCACTGATCAGGACAACCTAACCCTTTTAAGTGACCCCTCGCTTCCTTCACATGTTAGCAGACTCCTGCAGCGTGGGTATCAGGAGTTCACGCTAGTGGACAAGGAAGTCAGCTGCCGGTTTAGAGTTAGACTGAATCAGACGGAGGGGGGAGAGGTAAGTGTAAATAAAATGTTTTAGTTTTTATTCGGTGTCTGATATTATGCATCACGGATTATATTTTTTTAACGTGTCACTGAAATAATGGAAAATCGGAAAGTGTTTCAATTTATACATTTTTTTTTATTGTCAATAGATTAGATAGGTGTCATCCATAAATTACGTCACACGTTAAGGGGTGGGAGGGGGTCAACAAAGTGTGACATCGTGTAACAAGGGGGGGACGAGACATAAGGTTCGTGACGTCACATGTATAAATCTAAAGTATTAAAACTCTAAACTACAACTCTAACGAAAAACTTTAAAATATTATAATTTTGGAAGTGCTGTTTTAATATAATAATTTCTAAATTTAAAAATGCAAAATATGTGACGTCACACCAAGGGGTGGGGGGTCATACAAATGTGACCACCTGTGACAAGGACGGGGGGGGGGGGGACTCCAAAAATCATGAAATTCGTGTGATGTAATTTATGGATGGCCCCATAGTATAGATTCGATCCCATAGTACCAGTTTTCACAATAGCCTTTTTTTCTTGGTAACTATCTATATCTTTTATACTACCTTTATACGTACCGAAACGCAAAACAAATAATTATTGCAACTACAAGTACCGCCGGCGCCGAGTCGCACCACGTTTGAGATTGAACAACAAAATTTTACAAGTTTGTAACTTTTGATTTATGCCTAAAATAATGTTACTATTATAATTAATTGTTACTATTATAATTAATTGTTACTATTATAATTAATTGTTACTATTATAATTAATTGTTACTATTATAATTAATTGTTACTATTATAATTAATTGTTACTATTATAATTAATTGTTACTATTATAATTAATTGTTACTATTATAGTTAATAATTTCTACTCATAGAAGTAAGGCGGCGGACGAGCATACAGTCCACCTGATGGGAAGTGGATATTGTCGTCCATAGACATCCGCGATACACGCCACCATCAGTCCATAATGACAAACGTTGGCACGCCCCCGGATGCACTGCCTACTGTTGCAGATTAAGGAATTGATTGGGAAAACGGGGAAGGATAGGATAGGATGGGATGGGAATGGGCTCTGACATATCTCACCCACTACCGAAACACGTACTGGGGAAATGTGATAAAGTAGGAAATGCAGCACATTTCAAGGTAGCCTTCTGTGAGAGAGGGGTAACGTGGCCAGTCGAGTGCTCCCAGCGGCTGTGGGAATGCACCATGCATTCTCCCCCTATCGATGTATACAAATCAAATTATTTATTTGCAATGTGAGTAGTAATAGATGGTAATCGCATACAACGGTAATCACTAATCACATGCTCGTCACATTTGCCAAAATTGGCAAAATAAATATAAAATTATTATAAAACATTGGTCAATTTAATATAATATGTAGCAATTAATTAAATAATAAATAATGTTAAAATATTTTAAATTATGAAATTTAAATTATCAATACAATTATATTATCAATTATCAAAGTACAATCATCACAATATTATTACTCGTATTAATACATAGGTAATACAATCTCAGAAAAAATAAACTTTATTCACAATTACCTAACCAAAACATACGTTGCGTCCAATACAATACGTCCAATCCAATACATGTCCGTGACATGTTTCAAATTTTCCGTTATTTCGGTGACACGTTATATTATATGGACTGCCTATGTTTGAAAACGATTACCTATCTATGATATGATCACTGGATTTATTTTCTTTTACCTGCGGTTTCGCCTACTTAGTCGTACAACCTATCGATCGACCAAAAGTATTTTGGTTGATTGATGTTTCAACCCAACTCAAGGAATAATTGTTTATACTTGACCGCCCCTGTCTGACATAAAATAATTTTAAACCTACGGGGGCGATTTGATTAAAAATCTTTAACTCTGTTTGCAAGTTTATTGTGAAAGTAAAGTCGTGCGCTTCGGTAACTATTGAAGCTGTTTACTACTGGCCACTAGAGTCAAGAAAAACAGCTTATACTTTGATTTATAATGCTGTACATCAAATCAAAGAATTTTCCTAAATGTTAACATTTTAATAATTATTATTTTACGTCTTTATTATTTATTTACCCAATTGTTTACTTCCACTTGTAAAATGTTATTTTCTATTTGGTTAATTAATGGATAATTATATTTGGCTTACTTCATTTAACAATAGTAGATTTCGATTGCTAACTAACTGCATGATTTTACGGCTTGAGTATGAACTCATAAAAGTATTTATCTATAGTGCACTGGTGTTTCGAAAACGTACTGAAAAGTTGTATACTTTAAAAATGTAAGGTAAGTTCATGTATTTTCATGTATAATCATTTAGAGATAATCTCTACCGGGGTAATTGTTGACATAAGTAAACATACGATAAAAAATGCTGTACACAATAATAAAATGTTTCCAATAGTGTGACTGAATAGTACAATGTTTCAACTACTAGTGTTTACAAATATACTGGTTGATCCCATAGATCCTATAGTTGATCCCATAGTTACACCCAACCAAACCTTTTCCGAAATTGCACGCTCACTCTGCTGAGTAGATTGACAAAATAATACAATATGATGTTACTTATTGTTTGTGAAAATATTAATTAATGTAGACTTTGTATTTATCAACTTTGGAAAAATTATAAAAAAAATTTTTTTGCAAATTAATCATATCAATGAACTCAAAATCATGAACGGAAATCATGGTTCAGGCTTTGGGAAAGATTCGGTCATACCCTGTAGGTCATACCCTGTCATACCCGGTCATATCTGTAGTGACTATACACTACTTCAAATGCTCTATAAGTACATCTGGCTTAAAATTACATTAGCGAGTGACAATAGCGATGCGCGCGGCTGCAGTTGTAAATTAAACGACACGGTTTTCCTATAGTACGGCGAATTCGCCGCGCCGTATAGAAAACGTATATGCTTGTTCATGACACGGTTTTCCTATAGTACGGCGAGTTCGCCGCGCCGTATAGAAAACGTATATGCTTGTTCATGACACGGTTTTCCTATAGTACAGCGAGTTCGCCGCGCCGTATAGAAAACGTATATGCTTGTTCATGACACGGTTTTCCTATAGTACAGCGAGTTCGCCGCGCCGTATAGAAAACGTATATGCTTGTTCATGACACGGTTTTCCTATAGTACAGCGAGTTCGCCGCGCCGTATAGAAAACGTATATGCTTGTTCATGACACGGTTTTCCTATAGTACAGCGAGTTCGCCGCGCCGTATAGAAAACGTATATGCTTGTTCATGACACGGTTTTCCTATAGTACAGCGAGTTCGCCGCGCCGTATAGAAAACGTATATGCTTGTTCATGACACGGTTTTCCTATAGTACAGCGAGTTCGCCGCGCCGTATAGAAAACGTATATGCTTGTTCATGACACGGTTTTCCTATAGTACAGCGAGTTCGCCGCGCCGTATAGAAAACGTATATGCTTGTTCATGACACGGTTTTCCTATAGTACAGCGAGTTCGCCGCGCCGTATAGAAAACGTATATGCTTGTTCATGACACGGTTTTCCTATAGTACAGCGAGTTCGCCGCGCCGTATAGAAAACGTATATGCTTGTTCATGACACGGTTTTCCTATAGTACAGCGAGTTCGCCGCGCCGTATAGAAAACGTATATGCTTGTTCATGACACGGTTTTCCTATAGTACGGCGAGTTCGCCGCGCCGTATAGAAAACGTATATGCTTGTTCATGACACGGTTTTCCTATAGTACGGCGAGTTCGCCGCGCCGTATAGAAAACGTATATGCTTGTTCATGACACGGTTTTCCTATAGTACAGCGAGTTCGCCGCGCCGTATAGAAAACGTATATGCTTGTTCATGACACGGTTTTCCGCCGGTGGCGGCACGGCCAGTTATTTTGGGTGCGGACTTCCTGTGCCATTTTTGTTTATTTATTTAGGCACGGCAACGTTTTATACACAAAACATGATTAGGAATATATAATCATAAGACTAAAGTCCAGTATGTATCCCAATTAAAGACGTGCACATCAAAAATAAAAATTTATATAGGCTAAATTGTGACTTTATGTCACAAAATTAATTTAAATAAAAAAAAATCGCAATATAGTAAATGATTTATGTTGAAAGCTAAAAAGACTATTATTTAATCCTCAACTGCCAGATACTAAATAAAGCTGCGAAATTCCATTATTTTTTGCTATCTTCAAATTGCTAATTATAGGTATATAATGATACAAGTAGAGTCTGTCAAATGGAAGGTTGTGTAGCTCAGAAAATAGTGGCAAATTTAAAAACATTCAGTCTGATTTCTTTCTGAATGCACTTATGTTTCAGTTTCATACTAGTTTTATAACAAAAACTATGAAATATAAAATTCGTTTCTTTCTGGTTGAAATGAGTGTGAAAATAACATTTTTCTTATGCCACGTGTCATTTCACAGACTTTATTTGGCTCTATGTCATTCCAATTTATATTACGATTTTAATCGCTTAAAAAAACAAATTGATTTGCAAAAGAGTTTGCGTTAATTAAGATAATAAATGCTTAATTAAGTAAGAATAATTTAAAAAATACATATGGGCTTCCCTTGTACCTAATTTTGGGACATTTGAACAATAATCCACCAAGTGAGCCCAGTGTGTATTTGTGAATTACATACCTACCTACTAGTACGCCTCCAGCTGTATTTAAATCTAGGGCATGCTGGTTTTCTTTTGAATTAGAACGCCAATTAGAAAGCTAGGATTTGACCTTATCAATGTGAACACCATCAAATCTACGTATAGGTACTTTTCACGTATTAAATTCCTACTATTAACAAATTTATTTCCAGGGTGCTGTGTACCGTGCTTTCGTACATGACGGTAGCAACACGTACTCTCGTCGCCACGTCGGCATCGCATCATGTTCACTTGTAGCTTGCAAGAACGAAAACCTCATCAGTTGCCCATACAGGTAAATGTTGTTAAGTATGTTTATCCACAGCCACACTACCATCCAAATTATAATGTCAAATTATAATAGTGTTTGTCCGTTTATTAGTTCTTGATGATTAAAGTACTAAATCGACTTCCGTGAAATTTGGCAGAGAAGTAGTCCCCGGATAAGGATTCTTTTTCTTCCCAAAAATTTATTAGTATTTCCAGGAAGAGCCAATTACTTTTAAAATAAAATCCACGCCGTTGAAACCGAAGGAAAAAGCTAGTTATTTAAATATTATGGTTATATAGACAGCATCACGCGTGTAACGATGCGACATGCGACGATGCATGATAAATATTTACAAATCTTAAAACTTGAACGCGCGACAGTAGTACACAATGGATCAGTAGAAATTGTATTCTTTTATACCGTGTTATGTGTTATGCCTGCCTCATTATAATTATTTTTATACATATTGCACGTAATTATGCATCCACACAAGATACAAATATCTACTATTATAATGAAACAGCGCTCTCTTATGTGAATTTCGCATAAGTAATACGAGTATGTTACTATTTTCAGAAACGATTCGATCTGCTTTAGTTTCATTTCTCATTATTGGAGATAAACCATCATTTCTTCCTATAAATAAATAAATACTTAAAAAGATTGTGTAAAATTGTGTAAAAGTTTGCGCATTGTGTAAAATTTAATATTCAACAATTAATTCTTTACAGGTTCAAGAATAACGAGGGGAAAGTTGAAATTGAAGAGTTAGAGATCGAAATGACGTCATACCGTGTTCGCTACAACAACTCACTTCGTTGCGACGACATAGTTTACTTTCCATCATCTTTAACAATCACAAATTTTCCGTTAAACCCTGTTAATTACACTTATATTGATGCGAGACAAAATGGCGACAAGGCGTCACAAAATGGCGGACGCGAGTATGTGAGATATAAGCTAAACGGATCGCAAAACGACTTGGTTTCTTTTAATATATGGGGCAGAGTCTATTATAAAGATGTAAATAATAATGAGGATGTAACGTTAGAGGACATCGAAAAATACAATGACATTGAAGATATAATTTATGGAATTAAAGACTGAATTGGTTTAAATTTAAAATAAATTGAAGATAAAATAACAGAAGAAAAGAAGCTTTAAGAAGGTTATTTGTTTTTCGTCAGTTACCTACTGAAAATATCCATATTTTATAGGATTTTCTCAATCTCTTAATAAGAGCAGGAAATTGTTTGTAGGTAATATCGTGGTGAACATTTGGAAATTAGGAGAGGACTGTAAAGTGTAAATAAGTAAAGGCTGATAATGATATTGCCAAATCCAATGTGAACGTAATCTCAATGCAACTTGTATATAAATTAACATATTTGATCACAATTACTTAATAAAGAATATACTCTCTCTGTGCCTATAATTTTTAATATAAGTATTGCCCATTATGTCCTCAATCCTTTTTTCAGATTCTGTTTTTTAAATCTCCAAATGTAGGTAGCGCAGCGCAACTGTCAACATTGCAGCAATAATTACGTGCCAACATTTGTCGTTTTGACTATTGTTGGCATGTGTCACAGCCGATGCGGTATAGCTCTTGAATAGAGACCACGTACCAGAAAGCGTAGTTTGGACACTACGAGGTCCGAGCCTCCGACGAAGGTGGACCGACGTCTTCAACAAGTTCGCCGGTAGTGCCTGAATGAGAAGAGTGGAAGAGCGTGTGTGGTGGGGAGCCTTAGGATAGCACTAGGCCTACATCCATGAGGTGATGGTATAGCAGGATAACACAGATATTCATGGGCGACAGTTAACCACTTACAATTAGGTAAACTATCTGGTCGTCTGGCAACTTGATATTCTAAATATTGATATATTTTTATTAGATATATTTAAGTTTGTTGTTTCGAAATGCTGTTTGTAAGTCATATTTTCATAACAAAGATCAATCAATACATCAATCTCTTGTAATTACCTGCACTGAAGAAGCTTTTTTTTTTCTATCTCGTTAATTATAAATGTAAAAAAAACTTGTAACACAAGTTTTTTTGTTAATTACAGCGGGTTCGCACGTTTCGGTTTTTTATATAAATTATGATTGAATTCAAACATTTCGTCGTATGATTCAATTAACATCCAATAATATAAAAAAACTGTTTATTTTAAAACAGTAAAAGTAGTTTAATTAAATTTAGAACTGAATTTACTTTAAAATGTTCACTGATTATTTTGATTAATTACAATTCAACCAACCTTAGAATATCATTAAACTACGCAAGGATCAACACAGTACCTACTGTAGGTTAAAGTATAGGTTCCACCATTTTATTTTAGTATTACAAGTACAGAGCAGCTGCCTTTAGCGGAGTGCGCTCTTTCAGCGGGCTGGCGACAGGGGGCAACAGGATCTGTTCCGTGTTCGCGTGTACTGGGGATAGAATTGATACTTGTGGTAGAAGGTGGGTATTTACAATACTATTTGAAATAGTTTTAGAAATAGTGATAATTATCTTAACTTCACATGTTGTTCTTATTTGGCGTCACATTTAGTTTGAAATCTTAAATAAGGCTGTTTTATTCATGATAATGTGATTCGAACATATTTTTGCAGGAGTTTATTTCTATTGGTTTTATTTTTCTCTCAATATTGATAAAGTAATTTTGGACATGTTGCATTTGTAGAGGTACCTGCATAAAATTATTTCAATAAGGAATATTAAAAATGACAACGGTGTTAATTTTTCGGCAAATGAATTCTAAAATACATAGAAAGATCTTAAACTTTGAAACATTGCACTAAAATAGTTTTTATGTTGCTTCATTTCAGGGTTAAAATTTTAAAATCCGTTGTACTATCGATACTTACAATATCTGATTCAATTTTGTCGTGCTATAATAATAATTTAATTTATTTCAGGTCTGAAGGTTGGTCAGGTTCAGCTAGTCAAAACTGTATGGTCATACAGATCCATATTATAAAAAAAACAAAAATAACTACAATTAATAACAGCTTTAAGTAAATAAATTATAACAAAAACTTAAAATGCTAGTATTAGTAACATAATGTAAATAATAATACTGTAAGCTCGCTGCGTGTAACTGATCCACACACAGCACATGTAAAAAAATTGACAGTACGCTCTAAAAAACAATGTCAACAATTTTTATTTGGTGTTCGGGTCCCATAAAAAAAATTTTTTCCTAGGGGTTCTGTGGCCATAAAAGTTTGGAGAACCTCTGCTCTAGTACACCGTGCAAACCTGCGGGTCAGCATGTTATTTCGAACAGCCATCGCCTTGGGTTCCCTTTCAATATCTAAATTATCAGTTACTCGTAAATCTTCGGTGATCTGTGACCCAGGTACTTGAAATGAGTTACTCTGTTAAAGAGGGGTACTACAGACCATTACAGGAGGGACAGTACGTTTCTTTTTGGAACCCTTCGTGAAAACTATTGTATAAAATTCACTCTTTTTTGTATTGTACCTGAACGCATGGGACACCGCATAGGATTCACATATTCCTAGCAACCTTCTGAGCTCGCTAATCGCTATACCGACCGCTAGAAGATTTATATATTCTGAATTTTGTTTATTTTTCAGATTCCCCCAATACGTTCAAAACAAAACGGGTGTATTCGAGGAACTGGTCATAACTACTTCAGTACCAACACCTGTGGTAAACACCTCTGTGAACGCCAGTGATTCATCCTTCTTTCCAGTTTCTTTAGATGTTTCCATTATGCCTTTACAGTCAGATGAATACACGTACAATGTCAACACAACCGGTGACGTTACTGTGTACAGTCTAACTTTAAACAATTTTAGTAAAGAATTGTATTCTTTCGCGGTATGGGGTAGGGTTTATGCGACTGATGGAGAAGATGCTTCACCGCCCGGAGGAGATTCAGCAATTCGTGTTGTTAATATACTTTTGTTGTCGTCATCCGTAATTTTATTGTTGAGATGAGATTTTATTTTTTCAAAGTCAATAAAAAATCTAAAGTACGTTTGTTATATAATAAAATTATAATAAAAATTATAATAATATTATAATAAAAAATCTAAACGTTTGTCGTTACGAAATGTACGAAAGCTTTTCTTGTTTATGAATAGGTAAAAGCTGAAATTGTTATAAATAGGTAATTTATTTCTTATTGTTTGTCACTGCTTTATGATAATTACAAATTAAAATCGTTTTATAATTTGTGATGTATTTTTTAATTTTATCCTATCATTACTTAGTTATACCTACACTACTTACTTATAATACCTACATTACTTAGTTGATGTCAAACAAATTCTACGAACCGAAATAAGTGGTAGTCAGAAAGTACAATGTCCGATGAAGCAGGACCTGGGCAGCTGGGCGTGCTCGACTTTACCCCTCTCTCACAGAAGACTACCTTGAAATGTACTACATTTCCCACTTTATCTTATTTCCCTAATGTACGTACGTGTTTCAATAGTGAGTGAGATGTGCCAGAGCCCATTCCCATCCTATTCCTCCCCATTTTCCCAACCCTTTCTCTAAATCCATTCCTATATCTCTAAAGGTAGGCAGCGCATCCGGGGGCGTGCCAACGTGTCATTTTGGACTAATGTTGGCATGTATCGCGGATGTCTATGGGCGACAGTATCCATTTACCATCAGGTGGACTGTATGCTCGTCTGCCGCCTTCGTCCATAAAAAAAAACCCTCTCAACCAAGCTCGGAATTTTTTTCATAAGTCTAACTGTATGAGGTCGCGCGTTGTCGTGTTGGAGAAAAATTCTTCCTCTTTTCACAGTTCCTGGTTGTCTTCTAATTAACTTCTGATTCAAGTGTAATAGTTGTTAACAATAGAGTTCAGAATTAACACATTCCTGGGGATTTAACATCTCATGATAAATGATTCCCTTATAATCCCAGCCAACACAAAGCAATATCTTTTAAACGGAAATAATTTAGGTAGGTAACTTCAGTGCAGGTGAAAGAGCTTTGGTAGGAGTCAGTTTAGCTTTCTCATTTGGCGACAACTATTGTTTATTATGTTTTCATAAAGAATCGATTTTTCGTCACCCGTGATAATTCGTTTGAAAAACACAGTCGGTTGAGAATCTTATCTTGCGTGATGTACAAGTGTTTAGTGGAACCACTTCATTTTCTTCTGTAAGATCACACGGAATTCAAACACTTTTTCTCCAGACGTTTCCAATTTTTTCAATATTATGTTTTTGTGTTTTTGACCACGTGTACTCAATAACTATTGAATATCTTAATTCCGCATTTGATTCGATTTTTGCTTGCAATATTGTATCACAAAATTTTACGGGCCTAATCATAATTCTTATCTTAAAAATCAAAAGTTATAACATTTATCTCATTTAAACATAATCTAGAAACTACAAATTATTGTTTTAAAAATCTTAACCAAAGTCGATAAGTCCATATCAACCTTATTTCCTCAAATACAGACACAAATCTTCTGAAATAGTCAGTACTTATGAAATTCTTGTTTAGTCCACTCATAAAAATTCCAGCCTATACTGACGCAGGTCGAGGTCAAAATATTTAAATCAACATCATCTTCCTGTTACGAGTGTGTCCCCACAAGTCTCTACAATGACATCGATACGTTGCGTAATCGATTGTTTATCAATTACTTCATACTTATCAGTCATCTTGGAACATCGGCGCGAACTTTGCGCCCGTTTCTTTACTAAGTTCGTGTGCATATTTATTTTAAATAAAAGTAATCAGTATTTATGTAGTACCTATATAAGGGATTGAAATAATTGTAATACGTGAATATTTTTTTGTGTGCAGCTAGTCAAACTTTACGTAAGTAGAACTTACTACCGTTTTCTTACCTATAAATTTGTGAGGTTCTGTACCTTACGACCTGTACCTATATTTTATGGGTTGTAAATATTAAGTAGTTGTCACTTGTCAATCAACATTGACAATGATCAATTACCAACTATGAACATTCATTTTCAACGCCAAGTAGGTAGTTATGTAATATAGATCTTTTATAAGTAGTTTAAATAAGTATTAACATAATGTCTATACCTATATCTATAGCTCTGTTTTATAGTGTGCAATCACGATTACAAGTCATCATAATGTTATCAACACTTCATAAAGTGTACCTGTTCTTAACAGAATATCATTTATACACGCGCTTCTTCATATTTTTGTGATAAAATGCAATATTTCCTTTTGTTATAATTTTATAGAAAATATAAAACAAAGCAAAAAATGAGCCAAGTGAAGCGAGTGCTTGTGATCTACACAGGTGGCACATTTGGTATGCTGAAGAATGATAAAGGCGGTAAGTACATACATTACATAAAATCTTAATTACCATACGATCAGCTTGTACTTCAAACTGCTGGATAAAGAATTTTTATGACAACACAAAAACCTAGAAGCCAACCTTCTTTAACAGTTTCCGCCCTGAATGAAGGAATGATAATTATGTCGAATCGTAATCATACAGCATAAAGTTATATAAATATGTAATTATATACTTATATAAGTATATGTAATTTATATAATTTAATTATAATAATTTTGTGTTTATGTCAGTATATGTTTGTACCTACTTGTCTATGTAATTCCAGTTATCATTGAGGAATTGGAGTAGGAGGTTACGTAATAGAATTAAAAATATTAAACAGACCTATAATGTACGAGTACCTATAATTTAATATTAAAATTCTGGGTTGGATGATTATTTGAATCTAACGGGAACTTAATATATTTTTTAATTTGTTGTGTAATGAATTGCCAGCTGAGGTTTTTTCCCTACGCTACGACATAGGGCTCTCAAAGAGAGCTGTGAACAAGATTCCGCAAGATCGGGCGCACCCACATGCCTCTTGATGGGCGGCGTTGACCACTTGCACCAGTGGCCCCGTCCGCTTGTATGCCATCTCTTCTATTTATATAAAAAAGAAAAAAAGGTGACAGATGGGCCCACCGTTCATCCAGTGACAAGTGGATAATATCACTTATCATATTAATTAAAAATTGGGAAGTTTAACATTGAATTTATTTAACCGAAATTCACTCAAAAATCATTTTAATTTTTTAATACAGTATTTCAATTCTACTCACAAAACAGAATATAAACAAAATGGATGGATGTAATAATAATACTACTTAAATGGATTTCAAGATTCAACTCATTAGTTGAAATCCATTGATTTCAATGGGACTCACTGGAAGATAGCAAGGAATCCAGATGACTTCCTAGATTTTACTTAAATGAAACATTCCAATAAACATTAAAAAAATGATATCCACACAGATGAATTTGCATTATTCATTTATTCATTATATGTATTTATTTATTTGATTATATATTTTTAGTATTGGTGCCTCAAAAGAATATAGAGAAAGTAATAAGAAAGTTACCACAACTACACGACAATGAGTACTGGCAGAAAACCTTAGCTAATTCTCAGATGAAGGACTACCTAGCAATACCAGGTAAGAGAGTGGCTGACGATTACACTTATTTATTTACCTTAAACTTAGGCAAAGTACTGTACAGTGTACAGTACAGAAACATGCGATACGATACAACGCAACACGTGCAGCGCAGCGCATTGCAGTGCAATGTAATACAATCTCTTAAGCAATATTCAATTTTAATTTAATTGATTTTAAATTTGTGAACAATATAAATATTGGTGTTAGCCGAAATAATTATAGAATGTCATTAGGCTACGTCTATGGGTGAAGCAGAGAAGAGACTTTTAGATATCACCCAATAGGAGAGCTTGAATCTAATTGGTTGTGAAATTCAAGCGATCCTAACTGGTTGATCCGCTTTGGTGGGCATGCAGCCTTACTCACCTTTTATACGATAATAAAAAAATAAAATATAGTAATAAAGTAGTACACATAATATACGAGTATATTTCTAATCTTTTAAACGTCAAGTTGAATCCAAATGTATATAGATATTTCTTATCAATAGGAGAATTTAGATAAATGAACAAACTGTATCAGTGTCGGAGTCAGATCAAAGACTACGTATTGTTTCGCAGATAATTTAAGTATCTTAAAAATTTCTCATCGTACTCTCAGTGATAAATAAATCCGTTACACCTGTTGTTCTAAAACTTGCTTTTTTACTGTATGAACTATCTCAGTTATGATGTCAAAGATATTCTCAAAGATCATTGGTATTAAGGAAAATGAATAGGCACTTGTGTAATTACTATTTAATTTACGTTATATTTGCGTGTCAACTGAAATAACAAGACTAAATTCCGCCCCAGCCATAATACAGAAATACTTGAATTAAATAATGCCAGTTGGCCATTTTGGTTTTTCTAACAAATACGGAGAATTGATGAGTATAAAAGAAATAAACATCCAAACACACTTTCAGAGTTCATTACGTTACTTTATAACCACTCTTTGTTATATACATTTATCAGTGATAAGTGACGGTCGGAAATTCGAAGATCGGTGTTATTTACTTAGTAGTACAGTGAAATCAACGAGACATGAGCTTTACATCTGTGTGGATGGGTGCCGAATTGTCCAATCTGATTGTCGAAATGGTTCGCGCTGTACAATATCGGTGTGCACTCACACAAACGCAAAGCCCATGTCTCGTTAATTTCACTGTAATATACTCTTTATTATGAATATTGAATAATATGACATATGAACAATTTAGGAATGAAACATTTTTTCTTTAAATTCAGCCATTCTGTAAGTTTTGTGAACAGTTCTTGTTCATTATTAACGCATGTAAAAATATTTTTAGATGGCAAGGACACTGATCTCAAGGTATTATACAAAATTTACGAATACGAGGAACTTAAGGATTCTTCAGACTTCACTATTGATGATTGGATAAAACAAGCTCGCGATATCAAGGTAAGAATTAATTCTAGTAACATCCATCGATATTTGTCAACAGCTAAAAACAGCCAAGAATTTACATATTATGTCTTAGTTGTTAAGGAGTGACAATAAAGAGTGGGGGTCACTTTAATTTAGTTCAGTTTTATTTTTAATAGGGCCCCCTCGAAGTTAAATCTGAATACAAGTGCCACTTTCCATCATTTGGTACAAAATCTTTTGCTGTCACCCATTTTATAAAAAGCGTTTGTCTGTAACGTGTCTATTTTATAACTCCAGAAATATTACCACGACTATGACGGGTTCGTGGTGTTGCACGGAACCGATACAACAGCGTACGGAGCTTCAGTGCTGTCCTTCATGTTGGAGTCGGTGGGGAAGACTGTAGTGCTTACTGGAGCACAGGTAGGTAGACAATAGCATTATTTAGAAACACCTTTTCCACTAATACTTTGTTTTACTTTATAATTCCACGTAATTTTAGAGGAAATCATATGCAGGTAAACCATCACCAACCATTCTATCGTTTATTGCTGGACATGGACCTCGTCACGCACATTGTCTTTATAGCCTTAATACATCACGCTGGTCAAGCGGGTTGGCCAGTTCACTTACTTAGAGATGGTATAGTTATACCGGAGATGGGGCTTATAGTAGCGTCTTTATATTTTGAAGCCCTTACTCATCTTTTACGATGCCCATTGGTAGAGACGGGGTGGTCCGGCCAATACCACACATTATTCTCTGTAGGTGAGTTTCTCTTTACCTTATTCTCACGGCCAACCATACCTTATATAGTCACTCCGTTTCGTTAGGATCTTCTGTAACGGCGGTTTATTATCTAAGGCTACAAGAGCGAAGAAGACTATATCACATCACCTTCTCTAATTTTGGGCCTCTAATTTCTGTTATCCAGTTTTCCTGCCTTTCATATTTCCCTGGACTCAGTTTTTCTCCTAATCTCGCATCCACAACAATTTGTTCATGATTGCAGGTGCCAATCTTTCAACCTCGTAGCGACGGCAACAATAACTTTTTGTGCGCAGTACTGATAGCGGCTACACAACACATACCCGAGGTCACTGTATTCTTTGGAGCGAGACTTTTCAGGGGCACCAGGTTTGTATACCGTACCTTATTAAGTATGTTTGTTTTTAACGATCCTGCGATTCTTGCGACCATTTCTCTGCCAAATTAAATACAATATAATTATAACCTATGCTAAACTTGGATATATTACTTATACCATATAAAGAATATTATGTTTATAAATCAATCTTTGTCCAATTAGATTTATAAAACAATGCCTCATGAAGGTATTTTTTCTGGTGAGGTAAGGGTTAACGAAGAGAGGAAGTAAAAAGAAGCATTAATAGAGCACTTTTTAAAAACTTCACATTTTACCTTTCAGAGTGAAGAAAGTCTCCAACACGCGTATCTACGCATTCGACTCTCCTAACTACCCTCCTCTCTTAGAAGCAAAGACATCCCTGGACGTGGATCCTAAGATGCGGATTCACCCACTAGGATCAGTACCCGACGAGTGCCGCTTGCATGACAAGTTGTCCAAGAAGGTACATATATTGACCATTTAACTGGTCCAACGATTATTTTGTAAACCAGCATTGATACAATGTTCGTCCAGGCGCACGCTTACATCCATCACCGTCTTCGTGTCTGTTATCGTCCATTGTAGGACACGCGGATGTTTGATCTTAAAACGCCGCGTTGGTCAAGCGGGTTGGCGAGTCCATTTTTCAGAGGCACGCTTACATAGTCACAGCTAATAGTTAGTACAACAGTCATTTTGCCACTAGTTTATAGTTACCATATCATCAGCCTGTGTCTTTCCACTGCTGGAAAGCCTCTCCAAATACAAGTTTCCGCTCTTCATCTAATTTAGATATACTGTGTCTTTATTAGCTTTCATTATGTGTTGCAATTAAAAACTTTATGTAATCTAATGTTTTAGGTATACGTAATGAAGGTCGCTCCGACCATCACTCCTGAGATTATAAGAGCTGTTTTCGATGGGATGGAAGGTAGATACTTAATTTTATTTTACTTCGTATTTGGTGAAGTTTTTGGTAAAAGAATTTAGTCCAAGTGATTGACCCTGACTGACTCCGTCAGTCTTATTAACAGTATTAAGAGAGGGTTGTTTGGACCCAAAGGACTCACGAGGACATTCATACGATGTAACGGGTCTAATGTGACTTCTATTAGTATTACCATGGATGGATCCATGGATGTTAGTCAAATCTTCATACGTGTAAAGGCTCCATATATGGTTTCAAAATGGTCCAAGATATATGGTTGAGCCATTAGGATCGGCACTTGAAGAGGTAATATTAGTAAACATTCTAAATTAGTAAACGTTTAGTATTAGTAAAACATTCAATATTAGTAAAAAAACGATGACGTTGGCACATCCATAGATCCGCTGCTAAATTTTGTAAAAAATTTGGCGTGCATTCGTATTGAGACTATAAAATCTACTGATTTTATATTGCTTGTAACCGGAAAATGTCCGGAGCAATAAGAACAATGAGAACACTAGCGACAGCTCGCGGCTTCGCCCGCGTTACCGTAAATTTACCGAAGATAAGTGGTAGTTACATGATAAGCTCTGTCATAGGTTTTAGAATGTTAAAGACGTAACGTCGCCTTTCGATGAAGTGATGTACTAAAAGTATATCGATGAGGTGTCAGTATACGGGACACATCCACGCATAATAAGCATACTATGCCGATCGCTCTCATTACGACCAATAGCAAAGTTTTAAAATATACATTCTTGCGTAGGCTGCTTCAGGTTGTTGTTCATTAACAGTTAATGTACGTAGGTATATAGTCTATGATATCTGTTTACAAATATGACAGGCGCGCCAAGCAAAGCCTTCTGATACGGTTTCTTTAATTTATTGTATGATATTCCAGGCGTGGTACTAGAGACATATGGCAACGGCAACATTCCGATAAAGCGCAAGGAGATCTACAAGGAGATCGAACGCGCGGTGAAGAACAACGTGCTGGTAGTGAACGTGACGCAGTGCATCAACGGCACCGTGCTCGGGAAGGCGATATACGAGACCGGACTGGTGAACATTTATAAAAGAATACTTGAATCAAAGTTGAATCGAAATCAAGTCGAATCGAAGCAGGCAGTCGATCATTCGCCAGTCGCCCATGAACATTCGTGACATGGCGACATCAATCAAGAATGACAACCTTTGTCAAGAATGACAGCGCCTACCTTTGTTAACCTGTTACTGGGCCTGGGTGGTTGATTATGATTCAAAACCTCCTTGTAATTACTAGGGGAGGCCTGTATACTGCAGTGACATACCGTATCATGTTACAAGTTTGTTATAATTTGATGGTTAAAAGGCTATTTGCTTAAATGCCATGTTTTACAATTTTACTTTATATACATAATTTTAACTTTATTTTAGAACTATTATTATAATACTATATTATAAAGTCATATTATTATATGACGTAAAATATTGACATTTACGTCAATCCTTTAACCGTTAATATGTTTATAATGTCAGTTGCTGGTGGAATGCGGCGTGGTGCCCGCGTTCGACATGACGGCGGAGGCGGCGCTCGCCAAGCTCTCCTACGTGCTCACCAAAACAGAACTCACTTACCAGCAGAAGGTCGAGGTGAGGCCATAACGTAAGGTTCGACCAAAAACGAAAAATATGGAACTTATTTTCTCACCCAAGACACGTACTAATTCCACAAGACAGAAATATAAATACATAATAGTTCAACGGTCTCATTGCAAGCGATGATCCTCGCTCCAGTTTTATCGCCCGGCGATAAGAGAGTCAAAAGAGCTCGCTCAGTAACACTCACCTGCGAGTGAGGGAGCGAGGGAGGGAATTAGGAGTGAGGGATCAAACTAAGTGGAGTTGCTTCTAGCTCTTCACTGTCATTCGCTTCACTCGTTCGCTGCCAGTGACATAAAAATACGTCGCGCAGTTAGCTTTACTGCTCGAACTGTGTACTCGCTTCTCGTTTATAGTTGGACAACGTTCAACTTGTTCGTTTCTTGTTCTTGGTCGGACCGCAGCTTCAGATACAATTATACCTACTTGATACATAAGTTACTGAATAGATAAATATGACATTATCTGAGAAAAGGAACCTTACTGTCGGTTCTAGTTTCCTAGATATTGAGACCACAGTTAGATTTTTTAAAAAATGTTTTTTTTTTATTATCTCAAAAATAAGAGAGGAAGGTTGTATGTGGCGAGCATTGGGAGAGATCTATTCAGTAGTGGAGAGACTGGTGGATGGTACGGTATATGAATGGCTAAGATAGCATAACTTTTCGAAATATTCGTATCCCAAATATCCTAAAGTTTATATCTAATTTTCCAATAAATTTCGAAAAACTTTGGCTTTGGACATTATAACTTTGTTTTCTTTTTAATCGGAGTATAAAGTAGGTATAAAGGTTTTAGAAAAAGTCATGTTTGCTAGTATAATGTGTTTCACTTTTCCAGCTGATGAAGACGAACATACGAGGAGAACTACATAATCCAAACCACTGTGCTAATTAATATATAATCGTATGGATACACTAGATAGGCATCGAAATGTAACTGACAATTAAATACAATAAACTTTTATATTTATACTTTTGTTTTTTTCCTTCTAGACTATTTTCATTCCAAGCTTTACCTAAGACTTTGTAACGTAGACAATACCGACTAGATACGAGTAGGTATTTAAAGTGAACTAATGTCTAACCAACTAGTTAGAAACCAGTTAGATTAAAAAAAAACCAGATTAAAAATCGCTAAATGTCAAATACGACTTTTAGGCGGGAACTCGAAAAGAAATGTAGATTTATTCTTCGATTATTATAAAAATTGTGTTTTGTGGGTATTATGGCTTAAAAGTGATGATAGTTTATTGAACTTCACAGGGCGTAGTTTTTTGTGATAATCAAATGAAATTAAATTATTTATTAGTACCATAAAATTTAGAAATTCTATAGTATCCAGGGAATCCTGGTGTGAGGCCTAAAGCTGTTGGTATTAAGTTGCGTAACTAGGAGATCTGTATCAGATAGTTGTATTTTTGCATTGTTCATTTTATAAATTCTATGGTACTAACAACTCATTTCCTTTCAATCAAATAGACTTCCTTTTACGTGTGTATCAAGGAGCCCAACTGTCTGTTGTCAGTAAACCCACTATCACTTTGCTGTGCGACTCCAAACTTACTTCGACGAGACTGAACATTGACGAGATGTGTTCGATAATGTTTTAATTTTAAAATTGTTAATTACGAAGCAAACTCGATATTAGTACTATGTGCCAATTACGCCATTGCCATAAAAGAAAAAAAAACATTCGTTTATCAATAACTTCTGAAATTGCAAATTAATTGGCGTTAGCCAATTACATATAAATAATAAATAGACGAAGAATAAAAAACGGAAGAAAGTAATAATAATTCCGGTGTATTTTTTATATATTTTATTAAAAAATAAACATTTCAAGACATTATCCACATGTACGAAGTATTATATTAATATCTCTGTTTCAGAAGCTTATTAATTTTATCTTTATGCAAAATTAAATAAAACAAAACAGTAATTATAACAATTGAATGAAAAGACATTGATAATTAAATGCTATAATTCTGAATAAATGAAAAACAACCCGAAAATAGTTTAAATTAACCTTAATTAGGCAAATCTAGAAATACATACTCTCTACTGCACACCCACACCTAGGTACAATCGCAAGCACAAGTTTAATAATTGATTCTAAATTTATTCCTAGATACATAGTTATAAAAATCTAGAAAATCTAGTTAAGTATAGTTCTTACTTTAAAGTTGGTTGTAAATGCGATTGTACAACATGCTACAAAAAATACAATATTCTAATAAAAAAGGCAGTGTCTTGACGAAGAACACGTTGTCTACTACAAGTTCCCTTAAACAGTTGTACAAAATTTAACTTACTCTAAGATAGGTATTGCAGTATCCTATAAATAAGTAATTAATCTGTGTAGTAGACTTGTAGTTAAGTTTTAATAATTAAAATGTATTTTGTGATTGTTTATGGGCATTCAAGCAAAAAGGGTCTAGATAGGCGGTTATGGAGTTAAAGACAAATTTAGAAACAAAACTAGACGACAAATCTAGTTATACGACAGACTAAATGATGATTATTCAAAAAAAAACTTCAATTTACAGATCAAAAAGTAAAAAAGTACTTTTCGCGCAAATGGAATATTAAACTTTGATCTAAAAACACAGTTCCACTTAGATGCTATATAATTGTGGTATTAAAATGTAACATATCGTTCACAATTTTATCCGTGATTACATACAATCGTGATTACATATTACATACAATCAAATAAAAACTACAGGCACAAGTATAAATGATTTCAGTTTAATAAAAATACGCACATTTTCGTGCGTAGTGCAAATCACATAAATCACATTCTTCAAATATTTCTATTTAAAATATGTGAGTTAGAAACCTCACAAAAAGATGTTTGTGAGATGAAATTGTAATTATGTGACAAAGTCAGAAAAATCAGAATATCTCGGAGACTAAAAGCGACATCTGGACTATTTTTGCTTGGGTGCCCACACTTATATTAAAAAATAAATGGTAACAAAATCAGAATCTCACGAGATTACAATCACTAGTCTTGTAATAAAATTATACAAAAATCAACTAAAACTGAATAACAGTAAGTAGGTACCTATCTAAAACAATAAATTAAACTGTTGGTGGTAATAAATGCTGCAAAAGAGCATAGAGGTATTTCGCACGATTATCATAGACACCAATTTATTTTTTTTTTATTAAAAAAAATAATGGAATCTACATATGATCACAACAGTACTATTCTATATTCAAAATTTGTATTACGTTCCAAAGTCATTTTTAAATACCCCTTGGGGAAGGCAAAGTTATAGGACTTCTATAAAGACACAGAGTACATTCCAAAAAGTTTTGTAACTATGGCACGATGTCGATAGAATTTGTAGAAGTGTGGGAATAATTGTTGCATTTTTTAACAGGCCGCTACTTTCTTGCTGGTAGCCGCTGCCACGGCGACATTGTCTATAAGAAATAAAAGAACCATATAAATTGGATGTAGCCAACAAGGAGGGTGGCGGTTGACGTTATATATTTATACTAACATGTTCACAGCCTCGTGAACCAATTGTGGCTCAGGGTCTCGATACAGAGTCTTTAAGCCTAGGTTTATTTATGTACTACAAACATTATTAATATAACTGTTTTAAAATCCTTTAGATTCGTACCTGCTGTAAATAAATACCTATGTAAATTGTTCTATATAGTACAACTTACATTTCGCATGAATTTCACTATTATTATATTAATTCTGTTCAGATCAATAAAGAATCAAATAATTTGACTTTTTAGAAATAATCATGTTGATAATAAATGACTGAATTAGTTTGATTTCGATTCGTGAATCATGAAAAGACCGACGAAAAATTCCAACGCCAGGGGACTCAGTATCATGTACTGAACTCCTGATTTTAATTTTCGATAGCATGTCACTAACACCCTGTATATATATATTATGGACCATAAATTATTATGGAAATCAAACTATAATAATCTATATATTTATAATAATATATAATGTAAATATTTTTTGGAAAAAACAATTTTATTATTAAAATTTATTGATTACCTATATTTAAATTTGTAAATATATAACAATAGGATAAAAAGTTTATAGTAATAATTATTAACGTCATTAAATTTTAATTAAATTAAAGTGAAATTATCTATAGGTATACCTGTACCTATTTAAAATAACCATTGTACACAATGTCTATGAATAAATACAGAAAACATTTGCCCGTAAACTTAGAAAACGACTTGGTTATCGTGTTACTTACCCGATGTCCCGTTGGGGTGCAGCCGCTTGAGCACCTGCGTGAGGTCAAGACCGGTCAAGGTCTTCAAGGCGGGCGGTAGCCCCCCCGCCAGTCGTGCCACCTCGCCCGTCGCGCCGTTGTCGCCCACCAGCACTATCTCATCTGTCTTCGCCAGTGGAGCTGATACTTCCGCCGCGATCTGCGCAACGTTAAAGGTTCACGGATTAGGATAAAATTTTAAAGTTTCCATGCAAAAGAATAACATATAAAAGAAGATTTTGGGCCCACCTCGTTAATAAACCAAAAGGACACCAAAAATTTTATATAAATTAATTGATGGATTCTACGAAAAAATACAGCTTATTCTAACCGGAATTATTCAATCATAGTTATTAGTATAATTGATAAAGTAGCAATTATTCAAGTTAATCAAAAATAACTTTTGTTGATTATGATATGCTGCCCATTTAGTATTTACTTTTTTCTTTTTCATATATGGCAATGGTACAATAAGCACATTCTGCCAGTGTCAAGTAATCTTCGTAAAAAAAACAATTTCAATCTCTAAAACGTATCCTGTCAATGTCTAGTCCCGTCAGAGTAAGTCAGGAATCGCTCGGTAAAGCGATAATAGGTTTACTGAGGACAGAAGAGGACTCTATGTAAGCACACGAAAAACACAGTCCCGCGCTTTTATTTAATTGTCACAAACACCACACACAAAAAACACTTTGAAGTTTAATAAACTCTCGAGTTCCCGCCAAAAAGTTTTAGTATCGTCTTATTCCTAGAATAGTTCTTACCTTAGGCAAAGCTTCGAGCACCAATGCCATGACAGCCGCGTCTCCATATTGGCGGTACACCTTCGCTTTGGCCAACATTCTCTCGGCGTCCGCTTTGCCCACGTCTCCGATAGCCATGGCTTCGGCCAGACCTAGGACCTTGATGCGTTCGGCGTCAGCCTTCGCCCCTTCTATTGTCTGCGTACTGGAAATAATATGAAACGTAAACTTAGAGAGATGAATATTGAGTCTTGTGGCATTAAGTAAATACATTTTCGCTAGGTGGGGTGGACATTCAATATCCAAATTTTATCACAGTATCGTACCGTATACGTAACCAGCCCTTTTTTCGTCCACTACGAGACTTACATGACTGTACTGTGATGAACAGGATTTTGCAAGGTCCGCAGCGCACCTGCAAGCCCCCTGGTGTTGCAGGTGTCTATGGCCCGCCCGCTCGTCTGCCATCTATTCTATATAAAAGAAAATGGACCTCCAGCGTACAGGTACAGCGTGGCCTTTATGGGTGAAAAGTTTAGGTGAAAATGAAAGTTTAAGCGTATCGCTCGTAGCCTAATCAATACATTGTTCATATTGGTAACGAGTATTCCACGAGATACTTTGTTTTTTTAATCAACAACATCTATCCCAAAGACTAAATTCAATTTGAGCAGTACATAATTGGTCTAAGTATATTCAGAATAAAGTCAAAAATTCTTTATAACTCTGTTTCTTCCATCTAATTGGTTCATGGTTTATTTTTACTATATTTTCAAAGTCGGTCATTCTACACTAGTCTGTACTTAATTTTATAGATAAGATAAATCGATAGATATTCTATAGATGAGATTAATAACTATAGATACATAAGTTAAATCGACTGCATTGAAACCGAACGGAATCTTAATACAAGTCCTCAAATGGAAACCAAATACCAGAAAAAGTATCGTGGGACGTCCTTCGACCAGGTTAGACTTGAAGGAGCGCGTGGATGAAAAGAGCAAAGGTGTGGTGATGACCCTTAGGAGAGGCGTATTTGTATATCTAGCCGTGGGTAAATACAAATGAATGGTATGGTACAATATGAAAACTTACCGTTTCCCCTCCGCAATGGTCTGCAGACGATAGGCCTCCGCTTCAGCCGGCAGACGCACCGTCGCGACCAACTCCTCCTCGCGGCGCATGATCTCCTGCTGTTCCACCTGATACCGAAATGAGACAAATGAATTTGATGTAAAGTATCAGTGACAGAGATAACTATGTGGGCCGATGGTAGGATCATGTATTTGTTTTGAGCCTAGGTAAGTAGTAGTAGCGGTAGGTATCTATGCAAAAAATATAGGTACCTTCAACTGGCTATAACATATCAGGAGCAATTATAATTTATTCACATTAAGTAAAAAAGTGACGTCATCCGTCCAATATACCACCATGAATCATAACACAGGGTTAATTGGTCAATCGAGAAACGCTCCATGTCTTAATTGGTTAATAGGTGAAATCACGTGACTAATACCAACGACATCACTTT
This sequence comes from Sesia apiformis, assembly GCA_914767545.1. NCBI lineage: Eukaryota > Metazoa > Arthropoda > Insecta > Lepidoptera > Sesiidae > Sesia > Sesia apiformis. The sequence continues at coordinate 9,695,812 of OU611968.1, forward strand.
TTCATACAATAACTTGAACAGAGTATAGCGAGCGACGTATTTCACACACTTTATTACGTTTGTTGTAGATGGGTACTTAAATGATAAGCTCTGCTTATTTGTTTGTATGAGATGCACACCACTGACCGACAGGTAATCAATCATGGGGTTATGAATTATCTCAAAAAAAATAAAGTTGCATAAGACACTATAGTTATTATGATAAGTGTCTAATGGTGCCTATGTAGAATTATAAGGTTTTGAAGCTCCAATTCTGATTTTAGATTCACCACCCGTGTGTCTATTTATAATTCTGAATTTGCTATATTTTGAATGACGCTACTTTTGTTGTACAATTGCATGTAAAGAGATAAATCTACTTCCATAAGACCGCTAAAAGGAATTTCCTCTAACAAATAGAAAACATTTAGGTTGTTTTAAAAAAAGCGAATTATTCGCCATTTTGGTTTTCATTGCACGTTTATTTTTCCATTGAAGTAAGTGTGCTGAAATTAAAGAAAAACAAATTAGATATTGTGAGTTCTCAATGATTAGCTGAAGAAAGTAAAATAATTTGTATTGTCACCTCAATCTGTTTGCGACGCTCGACAACTTCTATCTGGATTTCTTCGTTTCTTATTTTCTGTTTAATCTTGGCGGCCTGCAGTTCGTACGCTAAGGCGGCTTCAGCTTTCTGCAATTTGCAATATTTAACATTAAACCACATTCACATCATAGAATTTAATTAATTAATTCTTGTTTGGAGGCAAGAAGTTAGCGGTACAAATGTGACAATACTTCTTGAATCACAATTAAAATGAGCAATAAATTAGGATTCTTACGATTTAACGTTGTAGTACTTAAGGGTTTTGACGGCAGACAGTCCACCTGGGTGATAAGTGGATACTGTTGCTCATGGACATCCATGATGCATGCCAACCAACATCAGTCCAGAATGACAAACGTTGGCACGCCCCGGGATGTAATACCTGCCTTTGGAGACTTAGGAATGGATTTGGAAAATGGGGAGAGGTAGAATGGGATGGCAATGGGTTCTGTCATATCTCACTTAGTTCCGAAACACATATGTACATTGGGGAAATAGGATAAAATGAGAAATGCAATACACTGCACGGTAGTCAATGAGAGAAGGGTAACGATGGTAGGGAAGCGTACCCTTCCAGAGTAAAGATTGTAAATTAGCCCTGTACTTACAGCAGTATTGACTTCCTGGTCGAACTGCGCCTTCTGCAGTTTGAACATCCTCGTGTTGTCTTCGATTTTCGTGTCCGTCGAGTACTTCACGTCCATCGCCCCCTTCTCGCACTCCGCCTCCTGAAAAATTGCAGAAAGAAATTCTTTGAGCTCATTCGATCGTAATAATCAAGATAAGTTATTAATACGCTCATTATCTGTACAAAGGGAAATGCAATTTTGAAATTTATTGGAACGTGGTTTATGCATCTGTGAGTTATATGCTGGTTTTTACAGGTCTACATCGACAAAACTCACCTGTCTAGAGTATTTTATGTTAATATTAAAAATTACAATAGGTAAATCGAATTGTTTTTATAATTGATCGTCTAGGAGACCGCTTAAAAACATGCAGTTGAGTAACGAGCGCATCGATGCTCGTCAAAATCCTGAGCTGGCAGTGTAACAATACTGTTTCGAATATTGATCCTTTACCGACCTTCTTGCTGCTAAATCCTAACAATTGGCCGGTAATAAAAAACCTAAATTCAAATTCTAACCCTTCTACCGTGTGAGCAAACGTCGCAGCAGGTCGTCCCACAAATTTCGGGTTTGCGGTATGAGATGTCTGGAAGACCGCACTGTACGCAGAAATTATTTGTCAAGGAAGTGCCAATGCACCGCCCCCTTTTATGACACTGGACATATTCTCTACAGAGTAAGTTCAAAAATTTATTTTTTAAGCCACATACCCTTATCCCAGCGTCCCTATTGGCCTGTGCGACCCCAATGTCGGCGTCGCGCTTGACAGCCGCCGTCTGCGCCTTCCCCAAGCTGGCGAGGTACTGGACGTCATCGTACACGTCCTTGATCGTGAAGGACAGGATCTCGATGCCCATCCGGCCGACGTCGGGCGCCGCCACCTCGCGGACCAGACCCGCGAATTGGTCTCTGTCCTTGTACACCTCTTCGACTGTAAGCGTTCCTGTAGACAACGAAACCAATACATAAAGCAAATGTGAAACTATTACCAGTTTTTTAAATTCTACCTCGCATATTTATAGTTTCTGATAATAGAACATTCTGATGGTGGAATGTATATGACTTATATACAATTAAACAGCTAAAAATATATTTTAATGATGTCACTAACATAGTGTGCACGCTGCATTCCAGCAGCCGCTGGGCGCACTCGACTGGCCACGTACCCCTTCTCACAGAAGACTACCTTGAAATGTGCTGCATTTCCCACTTTATCATATTTCCCTAATGTATGTTCGTGTTTCGATAGTAAGTGAGATGTACCAGAACCCATTCCCATCCTATTCCTTCCCATTTTCCCAACTCGTTCTCCAAATCTATTCCTATATCAGCGCATCCGGGGTCGTGCCAACGTTTATTATTCTGGACGAATGTTGGCATGTATCGCGGATGTCTATGGGCGACAGTATCCACTTACCATCAGGTGGACTGTATGCTCGTCTGCCCCCTTCGTCCATAAAAAAAAAATCCATTCGTGAGTGGCAGAGATAGCCATAGATAGCTCCGAATCTCAAATACTCTCCAGTGCATATCTGTCTAATATTCTAATGAATTTGAAAAAAATGTTTATATTAGCTTTGTTCGCGGTAAGGATTCAGAACTAATTCGGAACTAGTACTGAACTAATTTGGAATCGTAGTAGAGCGCATGCGCGGTTATAGACCGATTCGTGATTTTTATTTCCGCGAACGATTTCGGAACCAAACTGCGTACGATCTACTGTCATCGGCAGTGTTACCAACTCTCAAAAATATTTATCCCTAAAGCTTAAGTCAAAAACCCCCAAAATCGCCCCAATTACTTAGAAATCCCCCTAAAAAAATATATAATAAAAGAAAAAATATAAATTACAAAAATGCAATGAAATTTCTTTACCTTTTAAATCTGGATCTGTTTCCCAAATCTACGTGTACTTCTGATTGTCGGCACAGCAGTACAACAACAAAATCGAATTAAACAAGTAAACAATAATCAACGTACATATGTATTTCCAGTAAGCATAGGCACAATAACCACCAGTCACCACAGAGTAGTTGTAATATATTTGTACTAGATGTCGTTAAGTCGCTGGGTCAACAAATAAATATGATTAGCTATTATAGTTTGGATTGTCCCAGGGCCTATACTTTCACATAATATATGAAAAATATATATTCAAAAAAATATATGGAGTCAAAAAATCCCTAAAAATACCCCTAAAAATATAAAACCCCTAAAAAAAACCCATCCCACTTATTTACCCCCTAAATTTGGGGGGAAAACCCCTAAGTTGGCAAGTATTTAAGTGGACCCACCAAAACACATTACTCTTATTAGAGTATTATATAAACTTATTTATATAAACAACAAACAAAACTAACCATATTTTATTTAACCCTTAATAAATTAATAAAATTTATATTTTATTTAACTATTTAACCAGTTTATTAGTTTCTAACCAACTGAATATAGCCGCAGCATGTATGTCAAATGTCGTTAGGTAAAAACTGCGCATGTCTGGAACTACGGATTCTTGCCAAAGTTATAGAACTGATAGAACTAATTCTGAACCGATCCTGAACCGAGTTCGACGGTTCCGCGAACGCAGAACTGTAACTAGAAATTCTGAACTGTGTGTTCCGCGAACGGCATTATTTGAACTGCGCATGCGTATAGTTCCGAATCAGTTCTGAATCCTTACCGCGAACGAAGCTATTATGAATTCGTTTTCTTCTCTAATTGTGGAATATGTCAACTACCGTATTAAAGCGGGCAACCACCATTTTTTAGAACATTTTTAGGCAATATTTGTAACTTATTGTTGTAAGAGCTATCTGATATTTATTAATTACTTTGATCTTATAAGATCAAAACAATATATATAGGATATTCAAACCTTCTCTAAATAAATAAAGATAACGTTCTCATAGTATGATTCCTTATCATTTGCATTTTGAACTTAAAATAGAAGATATGATTAAATTGCAAAACAGTCGTGAACCTTTTGGAATTTGCCATTCGTGAGCCAAAGGCTGCTGATCTCATTGAGAAGCTGTGAAGCTAAATTGCATCTAAAATGCCAACATTGTCCTCTTTGAAAGGACTATTGAACGAGTTTGTGGTTATACGGTGCTTGGTCGCAACAAGTTACCATGCCAATAGAATGAGGCTGTGTGATCTAGCTACATTATGAAACTTTGTAATTAAATGATAATAAAGGTGTAAACATTATAATCTACTTAGTTCCAAGTTCGTCACTGTATTTCGTCGATGAAGGGCCAATACCGTCTATCTAACTAAACACGGAAAAAAAATATGCATTACGTAGAATTTTTCGTTTTACATCATATAGTCTGCCTTTTTATAAATGATGTCAGTTGTTTGACACTTATTATGCTAACTTCACTTTAAAATACGGCCGTAGATAAAAAAAAATCATATGATATGTTCGCGCCGCTTTATTGTTTTGAAATGCGACCTTTTAGCCCACGACAGATGGCGACTAACGCTGTCACTGGGAGAAAATTCGTATATCATTATAAGCTGTGTTCGTCGCGGACGCGCGTACGTTTTGGTTGCCATCCTCGGCATCGCGCAAAACCCCAGTGGAAATCGTTTATAAACACAATAGGGTCGCAACCCTGAAATCTCCCGGGTAAGTTGAAATTTTATATAATTAATCACTTTCGTATTTTCCCCCTAAACATTTATGCCCCCTCGCACCCCTCTCATATTTAGTAGTCATTTCCCTTTCTTTTGCATCAACGCATCGCATACACAGCAAGTATTATTGATTGGCGCATCATCGACAATTAGCTTTTAAAAATGGGTTTATTAAATATCTATTTAAATATCGTCAAACTTCAATCAGTTGCCTATTACAATAAAGAAATCTGATTAAGGCATATCTGTGATATTTTAATAAAGTTCACAGCTGTCAGGTTTGACGTGTATCGCGGATGTCCATAGGCAACAGTATCCACTTACCACTAGTTGGACTGCATGCTCATTTGACAGTTCTCACACTTTCTTTTTTTAAAAAAAACATAAGTTCGAATCACAAGACTGTTTGAAGAATACATCTAAAACCACAAATGTAGACAAAATACAAAATAGAGATACTACTTTTATTTGGTAGATGTAGCAAAGATTGATCTGATAAGTTTCTCTCCACGTTGTACGACTTCAATAGTATTCTGGCACGTTCTAGTGTTCTTTAAACTTACGAAATAGGGGGGAGCCTTTTGTAAAGTTTCGTGGTAAGACGTGACTCTGTACAACCAAGAGATATGTGCTTTATAGTCAATAGACTAGGGCTGAAAACAGATTAATTTGTAACCGAAGCAGACTTTTCGCAGACGAAGAGAAAATAGTTCGCGTGTGGTTGAAGCGTGAAACGTTCCTGTGAACCGGTGTTTTAAGGATTATTTTTGGATACATAATGAAACAGAAACATATACAAGAATATTATTTGTCAACTTCATTATTGGAAAAAGTTATTTCTGTGATTAAATTTGAATTCCAGAAAATAGTATGTACAGAAAATATCACATTTACGAGTAGTGTTACATTATATTCTACTTCTGCCTTTATATGCCCGTAACAACATATAGGTACAATTATATATGATGTACTTCCTGCACTTCTGTATTTCTGTACTTACACTCCAAAGTCTATGGTGCCAAGGCTCGTGAAACTGTGTTCTAACAATCAACCTCACAGATAATGTCACAAGCCTTCATTATAATTTTTATAGGGAAGTAGCCGGACGAGTAAGCGGTCCCACGTGTTATAAGTGTTACCACCGTTCACGGACACCTGCAACACCAGAAGATACGCCGCCGACCTAGCAAAATCAAATTACAGTTTTCTTGAAGAACCAATACAATATGCTGTAGTGCTATATTCTTAAAACTATGAACTTACTTTTTGACATTCAGATATGTAAGTCCAATGGTTAGTGTCAGCGGCATTAGCGCCATGCGTAGCATCTCCATATTTGCACTTTTATATTTCACACTTATCACTTTTAAGTAGCACTTTCTGTGTTGCATTAATTCACCATCTTCATTATTTGGAAAACTTTTTAAGGTTCCTAATTTGTTAAGAATTAATTAGATATTTCTGTGTGTGTGTCATTTAAAACCTATGTTTAGGCTGCATTATAAAAAGGTTTTAATTTGGCTCTTCGCGAAATTATTTGATTAATATTCGTAAATTACTCGTAAATGTCATAGTCAGTTGTTTATTTGCTTTAAAATATGAGTACATAATAGAGGTCCTATTCTAAAAGATGGATGCATACACATTCTACCAGAATATTACCGTGCAAATGTTTTTGTTAAATGATTTAATTATCTATGCAATAAGTATATAAACCTCAGAACAATTATAAATAAAACAGCAAACCAGACTTGTAAAAACAAAAGCTTCTAAATGTTTTTTATTAAATTATTATTTAACAAAAACTTGTACGAGGAGTAATTATTTAAAAGCAAACAGGATACTGTTCTTATTCCTCAATCAATACAACGTAACATATATTTCAACTCATTCATAATTCCTTCTTAAGTTATCAAGTAGAAAATACAGTATGAAATACAGAATTCCCTTGTTTTCAACACCGCGCCTAAAATGTGTATCTAGTCTAATGCGTACTTTGAAATTCAAGCGTTTGGTGATCTACCTGAAAATGTAGAGTTAAAAATAAATGGAGCTTTCAGTGCTCGACATGAAACACCTAAAATACTACATACTTTGCTGAGGATTAAAGAGATTGATTACGGAATTGAGGATTGCTGGTAGTGGCTAGGTGAGAATTAAAATTGCCGGTAGTGGCTAGGTGAGAATTAAAATTGCCGGTAGTGGCTAGGTGAGAATTAAAATTGCTGGCAGTGGTTAGGTGAGAATTAAAGAGGAAGATCGTGTATGAAGTTTGCATTGTAGTAAGAAGCCAAAGCGCAGGAACAAGATGGTGGCTCATATGGAGAAGCTATGTCTCAATTCCAGAAGCTATGTTTTTGTAGAGGGAGAATGCATGCTGCATTTCCACAGCCGTTGAGCGCACTCGACTTGCCACGTTACCCCTCTCTCACAGAAGAATACCTTCAAATATACTGCATTTCCTACTTTATCATATTTCCCCAATGTACGTACGTGTTTCGGTAGTGAGTGATATATGCCAGAGCCCATTCCCAGTATTTTTTAAAATTTAAAGCTCATTATTTTAAAGATTTGAAAGAAACGTTGCAATTTCTTGAGTATAATATTATACAAAGCATATGCAAAAGCATATGCTTTTAAATCATATACATATATGCTTTAAAAGCGTTCGGCGTTTTACATGTGTGTGCGGGATTGATATGGAGCGGACGCGAGCAAGTTATAGTCTCCCGAAGGCCGTACCATATTTATTAAAGGCTATGCATCAGAATGTGTGTGTACCGTATAGGTACACACTGTATGTATGTATTACCATCCAGTTTGACGTTTAATGTCACCGCTTGAAGTGCTACCGACCTGTCAGTAGGTTTCAGAGTGCACATTCAGATTTTCATTTCGACGACATATTATGTTTATAAGATTGATTATGTTTACACACCAGTACGATACGAGTAAACTGAAATCCCATCAAATATCTACCTACTTCATCTGAACACTCTTTGAATATTCATGCCAGTCGTTCTGCATAAAACCTAGCATGAAATCTAGTTTGGTTTACATTACTTATTTTAGTTGTGTGGCCTTCGAGGCATTTCCTATGATAAATCAAATGGATGCACGCTACGAATAATAATTTGAGACTACTGCGACTAAAATACTAAGAAAATGTTAATATATTATAGAGAAAGACTTATAAATAGCAATGCCATTTTATATACCTGTCTTTTTACCACTTATCATTCGATCACGGGATAGATTTCAATACAGTTTTTCCTGTAACCCAAAGAAAGTCTCAGAAAGGATTTTCGTGTATTTGTCATTAAGCTGTGACAAAAAAAGGGGATAATTATTTAAATTGAAACAAGTCGACGAGTGCAGAGTCACAACAGACGACACTAACAAGCGCAATGCTGCGGATCTAAGACCTACTACAGACTATAATAATAAATAAATACGAGTAGGGTCCTATTGTTCTGTTCGTCTGCCACCTTTCTATACAAAAATCACCCAATTTAATAATCAAAGACTCATAGGGTCCTTTATATGGTCCATGTGTTGTTAGATTGCGTCTATTATTTATCACAATAGAATTGTTACAAGGTACACTTAAAATCTGTGTAGCAATTCCAATTTTACACCTAGTGAAATTGGATAAACTATACAATATTTATAAGTTATATTTATAAGTAAGTATATATTACTGCATCTATATTCATTTCTTTACGACCTACCAAGATATGACCTAAATAAACGAAAAAGAGGCACACAAAACTTCTTTCACTACATAATGCTGAAAGCCGTTGGGTTGAAAAATGTTTTCAATAAGTCTTTTCAATCTGTAACAATTCGAGTCCGGAAAGTATTGTTGTTCAGTGAAAATTTGAATTTAACGAGAGTGGTATATACTACTTTTAAGATGTTTATCTTAATTCTATAAACATTAAATTAGAATAAGTAAGGTGTACAATAAATCTATGTATTTGTGCTATTTGTGTATTTGTGCTATCTATTCTATTTGTGCGAGAGCTTTTATTTTTAAGCAACAAACTAAAATGTTAGAAAGGCTTCGTTGATACTCTCAAATGACTTGATTAATGATTAATAATAAACAGTTCCGTTTACTGGAATAATCTTGAAGAATTGTTGTGTCTAGAAATTTCTAAATACTAGATAAACCAGAAAACTTATCGAAGTCATTGATAGGGATCATTTTACCTATGTTGTACACATGTTGCATACATGCAATCGAACGTATTGTGCATAAAATGCAAGTTTATTTTATTCGCGTAATGTTCCCATCCACTTATTCCACCCTATTTAAGTTACAAAACACTAAACGTCACTGGAAAACAAATAATGTTGAAAAGTGGGTCGAATGTCAAATAGCGAAACTTTACACTTTTACACAGATATGTATATATATTAATGCTATATGTTAGAAATTTTCGCGTAATATCTGAAAGTCGCCCAGACGTTGTAATCAGCGTAGATGCGACAATATACTGGGAACTCCACACTTCACATTAATACACGTAAATACTTAGATGTACCTATGAAGTAGTTTCCAAGTCAACCTTATTACAAAGGCATAAGGGCTATATCTAATAGATTAATAATATACTATTTATCACTATTTACATTGCGAATGATATAAATATGATAATGATAATGCGGAATTGATAAGTGACGTACAGTGGTCTATCAGACCAACTGCTGTTACTTCCGTGGTAAGCGGTTGCAAGTAAATAACACTGAATTATGACTAACTGATTAAAATTCATACTTAATTCATAATTTTTCATCGTATAAAATTTCCAAATAAATTAAATCGATAATTCTCCTACACATTTTTTTTATTTATTTATTAGTTCACTGAAAAATGTACCCGTTCAAAAGTCCGCATCAAAAAATAAAGAGAAGAGAATATTACTCGGCAAATAATAAATGCGATAAGTAAAATGTATACTCGTATTTATAAAATGATAACCATATGACAAAAATAACACGTAACAATTAAATCATAAATTTTAAATCAATTTCTTAACAATTTACTCAGTTTCAAAGTGACGTCAATTCAGCACAATTATTGTAAAGACTTTAATCTACAATACAACACAGTTTTTTATACGCTTTATTTTTATCATTCAGCTACTTGTCTCAATGTTCAGTAAACACTAAGAAAAAATAAGAAACATGTCGCTATTTTCTACACCACTTAGATTTATATTGTCATTTAACATTTTGCCATTTGCCATATTGTAATGTTTTTATCTTTAAGTAAATTTGAAAATTCAGAACGAGGCTAATGAAATAGAATGACGATATCAAGAAAGCGGCGGGCAGCATTTGGATTTATGCTTAATATAGCAAATGTTGAAGAAGGCGATACCACGCGATTTTTATTCATTTTTTTTATTTTAGAGATCGGTTAATCTCAAGCTGAGAAAAAAGAAAATTTATATTATAAGTATATCGGTGGTTAAAATTTATCACCGTATGAAATAGATATTAAGTAAAGATTCCGTTTTTTATTTGGCTTGTAAAAGGGCAGCAAATAATACTAAATAAGCAGCAAATCATGATCAACAAAACGACCTATTTTTAATAAATGAAGTAAATAATAAATTATAACTCAATAACAAACGTTTATAATAAATTACTAAGAATGTCGGTAACAAGTCGACGGATGCCTGTTTTTTTATTTTCAATAGAGAAATTTTTAATTCGTGAATATTTATGTAAACAAAGGCTTGTAAAAAAAATATATGTCAACTATTAACTTGACGATTTGTGACAAAAAACAAAGTTATATTTTTTTTTTGCCCTTCCATCCATGAATCTGAATTAAATAAATACTTTCAATCGTTAACTTGGTGTAAATAACTATCATAACTAGAATTATTACTACCAAACGTTTTGGTGGTACTTTCACACTGAAAATTTCCGGAACTGGCCACTTACATAAATAAAATTTAAAAAGGAATTGCAATATTTGAAAATGGAACTCTTTGGCTGTAGAATAAAGTTTGTTTCATCTAACAGTTATTTGTTTTTTCATTGCGGCGTCATTTTAAAAATTGTGTGTCTACATTACGATGGAGTTAACTCGTAAAAATTTTCGCTGTATGATTTTCTACGATTTTAAGTGTAATTTGACAGCTCAGCAGAGCCTCGCTCGTCTTCAAACTGCTTTTGGCGATGAAACACTAAGCAAGACGACAATTTATAGCTAGTTTGTAGAATTCAAGCGTAGTCGTGTCAATTTCAGTGACGAATTTCGTGAAGGTCGCCCGTCCACCGCTGTCAACAACAAAAACATCGATGCTGTGTGCCATATGATCGAAACAGACAGGCATGTGACCTACCATGAGATTCGGGCATCCTTAGGCATAGATAGGCATGAGTCAATGCAATCAATCTTACACTACATTTGAGTGTGCGAAAGCTGTGCTCGCGATGGATCCCACACAATTTGACTGAGGCTCAAAAAACGGACGCGTTACTTGGTGCAATGCCATGCTTACCAGATTCAACTAAGGGGCGTCAAATTTGGTGTGGAACATAGTAACAGGTGACGAAACATGGATTTACAGCTACGACCCCGAAACAAAGCAGGGGTTCAAGATGGGTCTTTCAAGATGAGCCGAACCCCACCAAAGTGGCGCGTGTGCATAGTGCCGCGAAGCAGATGATCGCTTCTTCTTTTAGAAAAACTGGACATGTGGCTACTGTTGCTTTGGAGAATCGTCGTACCGTGAATGCTGATTGGTACACGACCATTTGCTTACCGGAAGTTATTGACGGACTCCGTAAACACAACCGTAAACGGCGCATAATCTTGTACCATGAAGATGGTACATGAACCATGAACCATTGTACCATGAAGCTCTTACACGGCCAAACAGACAAACGACTTTTTGAAGGAGAAAAACGTAGAACTCATGAGCCATCCTCCATACAGTCCCGACTTGGCACCTTGTGACTTCTTCCAAAAAATAAGAATTACGCGGACAACGATTTGCATCGCCAGAAGAGGCTGTCAAAGAGTATGAAAAACATGTTTCCGAGGTCACCACCGAGGAGTGGAATAAATGTTATGAAAAATGGTTTATTAGTATGAAAATGTGTACTGACGCTCACGGAGAATATTTTGAGAAACAATAAATTGATTTTTAGCCATTCATTGTATTTTTTTCTTATTCATTCCAGAAATTCTGTGTGGCCTTCGTAATTTGGTTTTTCATGACACTAGCAACACTGCAGATGTGTATAACATTGATCGTTTTTTAAAATAATATAATTAATTTCTAAATAATTATTAGCTGGTTCAAAGTTTATTTGAATCCAGACCTATAAAAATATTGAAACAATTCAAGGAAGTCAGGTCACGTCGCTCGCTCTCTGCTGTCGACCGAACGCTACGCTACCAGCCGCCATTTTGTCATTCAACTTTTGTGGCCTCAGTCCCGAATGCGTTCCTTGCTCTGTTTGCGTTGTATCATTGTTGAGTTTACGTTTGTTTATTGAGTTTTTGTTTGGTTTGTTTGTTGTGTTTTTGTTTTGTCATTGTTATTATTCTTGTTAAATTTGTTTTTGCGTTATTATTCTTGTGCGAATTAGTTCTGTATGTTATTCAAAATGGAACCTCAGCCTGATCCTTCTACGGCAAAAGATACTCTATCCCCGGCAAAGAAACGACGTTGAACCGCTACGGCAGTTTCGCAAAAATTGGTTATGAATACTTACCGTATTTTAAAAGTACAATAGTAATAGTTTGTTCTGCTAGAAAAATTAATAATTTATACATATGTACATAATTCGATATGTTCATTATATCTGAGTATCAATTTGATGTTTCTTTGTTTACATAAATATTCGCGAATTAAAAATCAGATTCTAATAGATAATAATCAGATTCCACCTTTAAAGCCACTATTGATTTGTTGCTCATTCAGTATTTATTTGCTGCTCATTTAATTATTTCTCGTTTTATTTAGCATTGAATACATACTATAAGATGTATACAGCACAGAGTTTATTAATTGTCGTCAAGTGGAATGTCAGTCCAAAATAGACCACCCAGAAATATACAAACACATTCGCTCTTGACATTGAGTTAATTTGTGTCGTATGAAATGCCCTTTGCGCAATTGTAAAGGTCTTGATCTTAATAAGGAAATTCCTATTATTACGTGCTAGGTTGCATATAGTCTTCGTATCATACGATAAATATTTACTTACTAAATAAAACGTAAGTAATAAACGAATATAATATGTTTAGGTTCTTGTACATATTTCAGTAGTAAGCAATACCAGCTCCTGGTATCTCATGGGACGTCAATTTCGTAGTCGAAATGGGAGCGTTAAGGCAGATAGTGAGAACTTTCGTCAAGATATGGAACTTGGTTTCAAAAGGATTCGAATTTTTATACAAATTTTATTTATCTATTCTTTACTTAGGTAGTACATAAAGGACAAGATTTTAATTATTCGGTGAAATAATTCCGAGAATTCTAAATTTTGGAAGTTATAATTTACCAAATAATGTGTATCAGTTTTATCAGCTGCGCGAAGTTTTTGTCTACATGAAGCTATGTTTTTATTAACGGGACGTCAGAGCAATAAATATGTACAGTAAATTTGACACTGTATGAAAATTTAATACATTTGTGTATTAAATTAAAATACCTAATTAATAATACCTACATCCAAAATAATTATCAATGTTATCATTACCTGCAATGTGTAATTTTACACGTTGCAAGTTTTTTTTTTTTTTATGGACGAAGGTGGCAGACGAACATACAGTCCACCCGATGGTAAGTGGATACTGTAGCCCATAAACATTCGTGATACATGCCAACATTAGTCCAAAATGACAAACATTGGCACGCCCCCGATTGCGTTGCCTACCTTTGGATATACGAATGGATTTGGAGAACGGGTTGGGGAAATGGGGAGGGATAGGATGGGAATGGGCTCTGACACATCTCACTCACTACCGAAACACGTACATACATTAGGGAAATAAGATAAAGTGGGAAATGCAGTACATTTCAAGGTAGTCTTTTGTGAGAGAGGGGTAACGTGGTCAGTCGAGTGCGCCCAGCGGCTGTTGGATTGCAGTGTGCACTCTCCCCCTCACAAAGGTAATGATAACATTGATAATAATGATAATAACGCCATCATTAGGTGATTAACGTCATTGGCTTGATTTTCGGAAAATCTTCGTAAAATATTTTTATTTATGTTATGCAGAAATATAATTATTGCGAATATGTAAATTTACTGGAGTTATTACAGTTATTAAAGTTTGACATATTTTGTATCCAACACTTTGGATTTGGTATTTCGTAATGTCAATAATATTATAGTGAATCGATGATTTATATTTGTATATGTGTTCAACTTCATTTAAAAATATAACAGATATTAGGTATAGATATATTCCAGTACTACTGAAATATGAGCTACCATTATGACCACAATATTTTTGTCATTACGCGTTGATTTTTGTTATTATAGCGGCGACAATGTCGGCTAAAGCCATATTAAACTTTACATGTGCCGTGGCACCACAGCTTCAATATTGCGAGTGCTACTACCCATTACGGTTTAATGTTATTATGCGTACTTTATTGTATTAAACTATAACTTTAGGGCACAAACTTCCGCTAGAAATCACAAAGAGGTTTTGAGATCAAATGCGCCACGTGCATTCATTGCGGTGCACACAGATACCACATCATCAGCCCGTGTCTCTTCACTGCTGGATATAGGCCTCTCCTCGGGACCACCATCACACATACTCTTGTGCTCTTCTCATCCAGCCTCTACTGGCGACTTTCTTTAAGTTACCGGTCCGCCGGCCGGAGGGCGTCGCTTTCCCTACGCTTTCCGGTGCGTGGTCTCTATTCGAGGACAGATCCATATCTGTCCATCCTGGACAGAACATCCTGTCCAGTGCCACTTTAGCTTGTTGATTATTGGGGCGGGGCTACAGGTATGTCGCGGCAACTTTAATTCTTCGTCGAATTTTTTCGTCACAGGCGAATCAAAATATTTGACGACCATTTAACTCAGTTGGTAGTGCCCCTGCCTACTGTGCAATAGGTCCCGGGTTCGATTACCGGTCGGACAATCATTTGTTTAAAGACAGGTGGTTATTCGGGTCTGGGTATCCGACGTGTTGTATTCGTCTTTGTATGTCTCTGGACCTACGACACGGAATCCTAGTGGCTGAAGGGTGTCCCAAAGTGCGCTTCCCGGTACGTGGCTTCTACTCGAGGATTATATACCACATACAGTACTACAGTATATGTAAGGTGAGGTGCCACAAGTGTGCGCGGTCCGCAAGAGGATGCAGTTGTGATATTCGCTACGATTATGAATGAAATTGAGGGAAGATCAGTAGTTTTTTGAACGCCCACATACATGTGACTTTACTTTGTTGACTATGAGAAAAATTAAATAATCTTCGTTGGAAATAAGTAGAGATTTCTGATTTTAGCAGTTTTTGTTAAAAAATGTATAACATGTTTATGTTTAGTAGTGTGTATAAACTCATCGATAATCTAATGGTTTTCATTTATTATTTGTTACGAGTATATAGGTACAGGTTATTTATCTATATGTATAGACATCACAGAAACCTTTAAGATTTAAATGTGATGTCGAATGTCTCTAATGTTACTTTATTACTATAATTACTAAATACATAATATTTTCTTAGGTTTTCGCGATTACTATACTTATATATTCTTATTATATATACTATATAAAATTATATTTGCTGTGCAGTTGTTGTCGTCAATTTTCGTTAGATGTTGCTTGAGTGAATTTTTATTTCGAAACAGGATGAATCTAACATAAGTGCCCATAGCAAAAGTGCGCACTCGTATTCTTGTGGACACTGCGTACTGTGGGGTATTGAGAATGGCGTTATTTATTTATTTGGAGCATTGATTTTTTCACGAACGTTTTCTTTCACTGCCCAACGACTGAAAGAGCTATACCTATACAAAGGAAACTTACGGCAAGAGGTCTCGAATAGGCTATTACCGCTCACCATTATTATTATTAGTAACAATATCCAATCCACTTACATTCTTGGCAAGTCACTGTCAATTTACAGATCACAATCTACCTGATATTAACCTTAACATACTCGTATATGTTCCTTTCCTTATGATAGTACTTCAAGTTAAGTAGTAGAATATTAACCACGTACAGTATTACATGCTTATTCTGTGTCAAACGTCAACTTCTTTATATTAATTACTACTTTTCAGGAACAAAAAAGATTTTTATATAATATTTTCCTTTGTAACTTTATCCGTCTTCAATTATTTTTTTAAGATCTAACTAATATCACTCTATCAGTTATAAAACTACACAGGCCACAAACAAAAGTAACGATATTTATTTATATATAAAATGACATTGCTTTTGTTCGTCTTAAACGTAAATTTACGACGTCTTAACGTCTTAAACGTAAATTGATGCAACTCCCAGGAGTTGCATCAATTTACGTTTAAAGTATTTTCGCCTTTAATATCAGACAAAACAGTAGTATCAAAACTTCGCCTTTAATACCAGACAAAACAGTAGTATCAAAACTTTTTGCAAGAGTTGTTTGTAATATTTTCAAAGACATTCTCAGTAAGGTTGTTGTCATGTTAAATCGCAATCGCTGATTTCGTGACAAAACGTTTGTAAAGATTCCTGTGATAGTTTCTACATTAAGATTAAGATTCTACATTAATTTTTCCTTCAAGATTTTTTTATATTTGTATTATTACTAGCCTCTTATCTTCACTACAATATACCATGGACTTTTAGCCTAGTACAATATAAGTATGGAGAGACCCATCATCTGGATAATACAATTTATATTCTGATCTGATATTCTAGCCTAGAAATTCTACGTCTATATTAAACGATGAAAGCGTAGCGTTACCTACTCATAAAATAATAATGATATAGATTAACCACAGATCACCAGTTACATACATACTGATATAAATATGTAGAGTTGTATATGCATTCTGTTCATAGAGGGCGTAAATATTGAACGTGTCTAAACAACCACAGATTAGATAATGTTACTAGGTACTTAAACTAGGGTTTATTTCAACGATACGCGTTTGCATCTATCTAAACCCATGGAATATACAATATAGTGTTACAATTATAAAATGTTAAGTAAAAATGTTAAGTAGGGCATTAACTACTATATAAGTAACATTTTTAACTTTGTATCATTATCTCCGTAAAGCTCTTTACAATATTGAAGTGATAAAAAATATGGATTGAAAAAAGTGGCGTTTAGGAAAACTGTAATCTGAGCAAGTTCAGAAAACCTCCGCCTTTTTTTTTTTTTTTTTCACTTACCGGAGAAGATATCGATTGGGGAATGCAGTTTAAAGTACTCATGAAATCAAGTTCATAATGTTCTTTTACTAACATGTACGTTATGTTTCTTAAGTACTGTTGACAAAAAGGATAGTAATCTGCAACATTAATTTTCTAAATGATGTCATTAAAAATGTTTTAAAATGTTAAAAGTTATTAGGGGATAAGCTCTACTAGCGGCGCTATTATAATGTTGTTTACTGTTTTAATACATATTCAACAATATTTATAATGACTATATGTTTCCAGAGAGCATCTCACGTAGTGTGAGACGTCTCTGAGGCCGGAAGTGACTGGATGAGAAAAGCGGAAAATCGTGTATGGCGGCGCGTCATACACGCGGACTGACCTACATCCAGAAGTGGAGAGACATGCTGATGGTATGACATTTTCTAGAAGAATTTGGATGAAAATAAGACAGGTATTAGCTTAGGTCTTAGCTCTCTAACGCCCTATTACTCAGAATGCTATGCATATAGTACTGACACTGATTTGGTGAATCACCGTATTTAAATGGCCGGCCATATTTTTAGATTTCTGTCTTATCTAGATCTGGACAAACTCCGATGGAACATTAGCACGAAACAAAAGTTAAATAACAAAAAAGCAATTAGAACGAAGGACATTATTAACAACGATCCTAGCGGCGAGCTATTGATTTTACAATTAACCGCTTAGTAGAAGTTACGAAGTCACCTTGCGGTTTCCTTTATACATTGAATTACTCGTATTGAATTCCGATAACAAGCGCTTAAAACGAGGACGACACCAAGCAGTATTATCAATTCATTATAAAATAGTCTTTAAGCAAAATGAGTAGAGAGAAGTCAACTAATGTCAATAGACAATGGAAAGTGGCTTAACATCGTTCCTCTCTTAGATATTGCTCAGGCAATATCTAATGCTCAGGCATTGCTCATATACTGACCTGACAGCAGTGCCAGTCGGGCCGGCAATATACTCATACTAACTATTATATAGCGGTCACTGATACGTAGTAATTAGTAAAAAAAACCGGAACGCCGAGTTTGGTAGTGTGCCTTGTGAGAGTATTAATTATTAATATATGCATATAGATTTCCGTGGGGAGAGATATAGAATGTTAGTAGGTAGTAATAGATAGCATAAGAATACTTATTCTCGACTCGCATTCGGTAGGCTAGGACTTCAAGCCTCGGACCACATACCACTGAATTTCCACAAAAGGAATAGTTTCTAGGGATTTTTATCACTGCACTAGCTCGGCAGTAAAGGAAAACATCGTGACGAAACACGGGTATCCGAAAATTAAAAAAATAAACTTTTGGGCATGTGTAATATCTACCAATCCGCATTAAGACCGCATGGTCGATTATGACCCGAAATCTCCTTGTGATTGCAAGGGAAGTTTGTGCCCTACAGTGAGACGTTATAGGCTGCTATCGATATTTATCTTTTGAAAATTTATGTGCTACTTTAACAAAAAAGTATGTTGAATAGAATCGTATCTCATGCAGCACTTGTCAGAATATACTTACCATTAAAGTAACAAAATCGCTACTTACTGCTACATGGGAATGGGTTCCAATTCACAATACAAATAGTTCGAACATTTACATGGTAGCTAGAGGTAGACGTTAGTGCAATACAAATATTAGTTCTGTCCGAGTAACTCCTGTCAAATGATAATCCTTTTACTGGGTATCAACTGACCACGTTTACCATATTTTTTCTCGTTTAGTAAAGTTTAAGTTAAAACAATCGAAAATGACAAACTTCCAACATTAATTAAATCAGCTCTATTGGTAAAGATTGATGGCAAGGCCTCCGTTCACATGAATCCACAATCAGGCTCCACCCGTGGATCCATGGATATTTTTTCCTCCTTTTCAATCCATAGGCGGATTCAAGAATAATTCATTTTCGTCTTCGATCCACGGGTTGCCAGTAATGAATTACATTTTTGTTGTTTTAAATAGAATGTGTAGTTATTGTATTTACCTCTTATTTATTGTATTATTATTATTATTGTATATTATTATTATTATTTATTATTATTGTATTATTTATTGTATTTCTTATTTATTGTATTTACTTTCGCCGCCTTGACAAATGTGTGGATGGAAGTGGTTTAGAAATACATAATTATAGTTGGATCCCTAAACTGATGGATCGAAGTGGCATAATTTTTTTTATTTTATTTGAACTCCTAAATTGGTGAATAGAAGAGGAAAACACTATCCATGGATCCACCGGTGGTACGTGATTGTGGATCCATGGATATTTTTTCCTCCTTTTCAATCCATAGGCGGATTCAAGAATAATTCATTTTCGTCTTCGATCCACGGGTTGCCAGTAATGAATTACATTTTTGTTGTTTTAAATAGAATGTGTAGTTATTGTATTTACCTCTTATTTATTGTATTATTATTATTATTGTATATTATTATTATTATTTATTATTATTGTATTATTTATTGTATTTCTTATTTATTGTATTTACTTTCGCCGCCTTGACAAATGTGTGGATGGAAGTGGTTTAGAAATACATAATTATAGTTGGATCCCTAAACTGATGGATCGAAGTGGCATAATTTTTTTTATTTTATTTGAACTCCTAAATTGGTGAATAGAAGAGGAAAATACTATCCATGGATCCACCGGTGGTACGTGATTGTGGATCCATGGATATTTTTTCCTCCTTTTCAATCCATAGGCGGATTCAAGAATGTCATTTTCGTCTTCGATCCACGGGTTGCCAGTAATGAATTACATTTTTGTTGTTTTAAATAGAATGTGTAGTTATTGTATTTACCTCTTATTTATTGTATTATTATTATTATTGTATATTATTATTATTATTTATTATTATTGTATTATTTATTGTATTTCTTATTTATTGTATTTACTTTCGCCGCCTTGACAAATGTGTGGATGGAAGTGGTTTAGAAATACATAATTATAGTTGGATCCCTAAACTGATGGATCGAAGTGGCATAATTTTTTTTATTTTATTTGAACTCCTAAATTGGTGAATAGAAGAGGAAAATACTATCCATGGATCCACCGGTGGTACGTGATTGTGGATCCATGCGAACGGAGAGATGACAGGCGTCAATCGCGAAAGATAGATTTCGCTACCTTTCGATACCGTACGTTTCCAAAAAAGTGTTCAGGCAAAAGTTGTAGATCTTCATGAGCCCTATTCAACGACGAATAGACTGTATGTATGTATAGACCAAGATATTTATTTTTTTAATTTTTGGAAACAGTCCGCTGTCGTAATTTTGGAATTAGTTAACCGATAGCCCATCTTCGAACATTATGTTGTATCTAGCGCAAAAGAAAAATTCAAAATTTCGCATGTTTGAAATCTTCCGAAAAACTTGTAGTTGACAATAAAATGAGTTCACCAAATTCTAATGTTATTATCATTAGCTATTCGTACCTCATGTATCCCTAATATATTATATTTTTTAATTATGTGATATCAAGTATACCTTTCTATTTCAATTCCTTCTTTTTACCTTCATAAAATACAGCTACCTATGTATTTATTCGTAAATTAAAAACCTATACTCATTAACTTAATAAGCGCAGGTGTTTTCCTACACAACACAAGCCTTTCATTGACAGAGTAACACACAAACACTGTGTTCAATTTTAATTACTGCAACTGTGTTTCTCGAAGTAACAACACTGCCGCCGTGCCACTGTGTTTTGTAATTGGAAAACGTCCACTAATGTCAGGAGCGTGTTTCAGATTTCAGGGGGATGAGTGGCGAGAGCCGCCGCTCGCGACGGTCGCGGCGGGACTGGGTTTCCCATTCCCGTCGCGCGAACTTCTAAAGGGATATTTATCATAATACTAATCGGGTCGGTACTGAACCGAGCTTCTGAAGCTCCAATCTACCCAGATGATTTTTTCCAATATTAGGATTCCTCTAGCACTGAAATTCAGGTGAATATAATTGAAATATCTCACGACATGCTGCAAAATAAAGTATTTTCATGTACTTCAGTAAGGTAGAAGTTTAAGTAAGTATAGTTACAGATACTAGATATCGATGTGTAAAATCATAACATTTTGAAAAAGGACTGGGCTATAGCTTTTAATTCTAATTCTTGTCTTCTTGACTACACTATTCTAATTCTTATCGTGCAAAGGTATTTTTCACTGACTCAAGTCATGGCTTTATATACAGTTCTGCAAAATCACCCCATAGCCCAACTCCCAACCAACCCCCCCAACTCAATTATTGTCAAGCCCATATCTACTTTAAAAAATACCATGTTCTTCACGTACAGGAACCTACTCGTATTTACGAAAGACCTCGATTCGAGACTAGGGCGTACGTCGCCCTTAGGAAATAACCCGGCCCAGGTTCAGTCTTGACATAGTGTAGTGTGAATCTTTTTTAATACCAGCAATACAATATTTCATTCCTATCGGATCCTGCTGGAAGGTTCCTCGCATTACGAGTGCTAGCGCCTTTTCGCCACTTTCAATTTTTTTCGTACTTATTTTTCTATGATACCTATTTTATTTTTCAGAGCCGAAGCTATTAGAGCGTCATACAGCGGTAATAGCCTAGGGGTACCTATTCTCGACTCTCCTTCGTGAGAAGTTCTTCGCGAAGGAGAATACTGGCCGAGGATTTGTATAGTGGTACCGGTGCCACGGGGTTTCTACTTAATTAGGTACGTATTTTTAAAACTTATCCAGTTATCACTAGCGCGGCGGCGAAGGAAAACATAATCTGTAGCATGTATGTCCACCAATCCGCATTGGAGCCGCGTAGTGAATTGTGGATCAAAACCATCTAGTGGGTTACTAGAAGAGGCCTGTACCCTGCAATGGGACGTTCTAGGCTGATATCAATCGATCGACATGTAAAAATCACTACAAGTGAATCTACTGAACCTTTTTCAAAGATGAATAATGTGTATTCATCCAAAAGGAAAGCTTTCAGATAAACAAATAGACTTCTTGTGCTTAAACAAATATCAAAATACTGCTCTCCCATTTACGCGATCTGTATAATATTGAATTCTGCTCTAAAACGAAATGATTCCGTAGTATTGAAGTCTAAGACGTCATTGCAACTGCTTTTCGAAATAAGAAGTCTAAATTAACAAAGAAAACCAAATTGTGAAAATTAAGGCACTTGTCTGACATACAGTAAGTAAGCGATGGGCGATTAACTATTTAGCTCGAGGAGACAGCAAAGACAATGTCAGTGTAAAGGAAAGAAATGCATATAAAAATAGTTCATAGTTGTTCGCACTGTAGGCGAGGACTCGCTCACTAGTTCTGTCGCTGCTATAAATCGTTCACTCGCTCGGCGAGTCTCGCTCGGCGATGAAAAAATACTCGCTATGCTGATTGTCAGTGTCTAGTCGTGTCATTGAATTATTTATATTTTATTTTAATGCGAGAAAAAAATGGATTTTGTGTTTCAGTAAACATTATTATTTAGTTATGAAGACGACGATGAAGTATTTTATAAAAGTGTTTTCTTAGATTTGAAAAAAGAAAGAAACATTTAAAGCGAAAACGAAGAAGGTATTGGATGCTTAATATAAATTATTTTCGACAAGAATACACTGTGTTGTTTCTACGGATGCATTTCGTGCATATTACAGGATGACAAGAAATTAATTTGAATTTTTACAATCTTTGATAGCAAAGAATTTCAACATGGCAAATAAGTATCTACAGTCAACAACAAATGTCGCTGATCACAATAAATTAAAAAAATGACTATTCTATCTTGTCATATGTCGCTGAACAGGGTCGGCAACGTATGCCACAAATGACACATTACTAACGTCATGCACAAAATGACAAAGACAGTAATAGTAAGCTAACGAGCTGTCTAGATTACCGGCTGGTAATTTCCGTGTCTTGTCGACTAAGTTTGACAATGACAAGGAATAGAGAGTTTTGCTCATCCAGTTTTGGATTTATTGAAGATCATCTACTTATGTAGTCAGAAATGTTTGGCAGTTAATGGCACAATAGTGTTCAGCTACTTTAGTAATTCTCTGATGTCAATATTGTTTTGTAAGAATTTTATGCAAAGTGATCGTGCATAGGTGTTTTGGAATTTTGGATCTGTTCATCGACTTTCGTTGCTGATTGTGCATACTGTACTCCTTTGTAATATCATAAGATCTACGTGGTTAGCCGGCCGATCGGAGCGACTACTCGCTCATCTCACTCACTCGCTCGCTCATCGCCCAGCGACAGAACTAATACTCACTTAACTCGCTACTCACCGTATATTGGACAAGTGCGTAAAAAATCTTGTAATAAAATACGGTATATTTAGATAGGTAATGATATCTGAGTTAAGATAAATAAAATCAATTGTTAAACAAAGAATAGAAATTTAAATTATAACTGCCGTAGGGTAGGACCCAACGCTTAGTATCACAAATAAAAATCTCCCATGAACTAAAAGAAACGCTGTGAAAGTACATAATTACATATATTGACGCTAATTAACAATGTTTAGTTGAAAACTAATGAAATCTTTTCAGAAGACGCTATCGTCTCGACTGCATGATGATTTAGACGAATATCACATAACTTGACGAACCACAACACTTAAAATTACAGTTTGGCATAAAATAGGGGAGGTCATTGCTGAACAGTGGAAGACAACATCTCCCCATTCTTCAATAAGGGACATTACAATTTTAAATTACGTTATCGCTGGCTACATTTTCATTATTACTTAAAAATTGAACCAACAATTTAAAAAAGAAGTGGATAGAAATTAATATTTATTAAGAGCTCTTATTACTTTACTGTAACTGTTTTAAATTTTTCAATTTCTGTTTTAAAGAACTGTCCGAAAACTCGAAACTTTTTCTGCGATTAGATTAAAATATGTTTAGAAATTCTGTGTATTTATACACATTAATAGTAATCTAATTTAAAGCCCTTTATTAAAACTTTTGTCTTATACAAAATTTATCTATTAAAAAACTTATTTTTCTCTATTCCAAATGAAAATAGTTTTTCGTATCAGTGTTGAAGTTCTAACTTACGAGTAATAAAATAATGACCTACATATGTCTCGATGTCCAATCCCGGTTTTCAACCCCAGTCTAGTGTAGAAATTGCTTCTAAATTCTCTCATCTTGATAGATGACGTTCGTTGTAGTTTCTTCGTTTTAGTGAAACACATAGTTAAAAGTTTGTTAGAAAAGTGCGCGTACGGTTGACGTCGGTGATGCTGATGACACACGCGGCGATAACATTTTTAATAGTTCTAACTGCAATACCACAGACGTTTAATTAAGTTAAAGAATTAAATTTAAAGAATATTAACATTTTTCTTCCATTATAATGGAATTAAGGAATGTTAACTGTTTATAACAATTGCTTTGTAAATAATAGAAGGTAATTCTTTAATGAGAATTCTATTATGTTTTTATAGATTTAGTTAATCAAAAAAAAAATGATGTACACACAGCATTACGCTAGTAATATCGAAAACTGTCAGTTATATTATTTCAGATTTTTTTTAAAGAGAGAAAATGCGCGATATAATAATATTATTTATTTAGACGCGTATTTTTCGTAATTAGTTTTTAAGTGTCATCTTCAGCATTTAAATATCTTATAATTCGAATTATTTTAACACATCTCAGTACAAGTTGACACAAACAATATCTTTTCATGCTTATAGCAAAGTCGCATCTCTAGTAAATACCTAAGATAAATAACACAGTAATAAATATGTATTATAATAATAATAATTCATGCCACCGTTTAGTGGTTTACACAGGATCTATGTCAACGTCATAACTACGGAAAGACCCTCGCGGAACTGGTGACACTTCATTGGTTTCAAGTAAATTGCATTAAGTATCTTCAAGTGTTGCAATGTCCCAGTGAAGCACGTCGCTAGTAGACCGATTAGATTTCTAATTTTCTGTTGACTCAGACTATGTCAAAGTCATTTTATTGTTCAGTCAAACAGTACATTAGTAACGATAATAAAGATGTCAGCCCTTTTTGTACGTCCCACTACAGGACACAGACCTCCGCCAGTAAATCACGAGAGGGTTTCGGACCTCCACCAATCCGCCGCGTGGATCAACCTATGCGCATCGGATGCACGTCGTGGATGGTGGCCCAAAACTCCCTTGAAATTTAGTAAAGGTAATACAACCCAACCCAAATAGTGTTACTAACATGTATACGTTGCATGTTTTATGGCAAATATGGCAAAATTAAAGGGACATGCAAGTGCGCTGCCAACCTTGTAAAGCCCTATTCACAGTTCCCTTGAAGAACCCCCTATCGTAGCGTCGACCTTAGGGGATAGTTCGTTCTAAAATCTTCGAGTTCGCGGCATAAAGCTGTTTGTGAACCGCTCAGTGCGCGATACCCCCTATTGAGAAAGAGCGGATGCACTGCACTTCAGTAAGTGCGGCTGTAGAAACCCGAGGTAGGCAATAAAAAGTTCTTCAGAAAACTTCCAGTTGTAGAGAGGACAGAACAGGTAAGAAGATGCGACATCTCGTCAGATGATTCGCTGTGAGGTTCTAAGTCGTCTGTGAAAGTGCTGTAGCCCTTTCACAGAACGTGCAAACTTGCTGTGAACATCTGTGAAAGTGCAAACTTGCGAAAGGGAGTAGATAAAATTCTAATGTATTTCCGTAAGTATTTCCAACGTTAAATTCGATCAGAATCGTAGATGATTCTATCAATCTTCAGGGTGTTAAGTTGAATGATTTTGTCTAAAGGCCGCCTTAAAGATACATTAGTGTTATCTTTCTCGGACATTAGACAGGCCATGAGGAAAATAGGTCGGAAAAACGTTTACTGGTCGTGTGGCGTGGAACGGAAAGTTAATAAAGGCACGTACGCGAGGGTTTTCAGAAAAAAATGCGTTTGGTTATGTGATTATTGTTCGATTACTTTTTTAAACGAATTGCTTTTATTTCTTTTATAGAAAGAAGGTGGCAGAAGAGCAGACTGTTGACATGATGGTAAGTGAATATTGTCGTCCATGGACATCTGTGATACATGTCAACATCAATCCAGGATGATGTTGGCACACACCCGGATGCGTTGCCTACGTTTGTAGATTTGGGAATGGATTTGGAGAAAGGATTGGAAAAATGGGGAGGACTGGGATATTCATTTCACCATCGAAACACGTACGTAAAATTGGGGGAATAGGATCAAGTGAAAAAAATTATGGCAGTCTTCTATGGTAGTTTTATGTACTAACAGTTAATAAGAAAATATAAATGGAATTGAATTATTCATATACTTGGGCTACGAGAGTTACGAGTACAATTAATTTCCAGTAATATGGTAATGCAACATGACATTCTAATATGGCTGCTACTGTTAATATTAAACTATCACCGTTGGGCGAGATGCCGAGCGATTATTGTGGGCATTATGTAAGAGTATATACATCGAATAATTACGAAGTGATAGAACTAAGGAGCTACTTAATCGGGCCGGTGATATTGCACGTGTGAACTCGGACAATGTGACCCTTTTTATAGAAAGAACGTGGCAAACGAGCATACAATCCACATGGTGGTCCCATGGACCTGATAGATGGATTGACACCTTGGATGGACCTTATTGATTGATCCATAGATGCCCATGGACTAATGGGGACCTTAACTGTGTAAAGCTTATTTTCCAAACACTCGGCTTAAGTTTAACCATAGAGACTTTCATCTTGGCCTCAATGTCGTCGTCTGTAATGTCCTACGTAGAGAAGTAGCGGAATGTGTCCCTGAGAATTGAGATATTTACAATAATATGTTAGATTATCTGAGAAAAGGATCGTATTCTCAGTTTTAGTTGCCTGGATATTGTGACTTTAGTGAAATCATAAAAAACAAATCTGCGAATAGGATTTTCTGCGAATGAGTTTTTCTGATAATGGTACATTTTGTGAGTGTGACTTTTTGCACCGAAACCGTTAGAACTTTATAATATTATGAATGCCAAAGATGACTTGTTTGTTTGTTTACTACCTATTAACTCTGCAACAAAGCAATTAATGGCTATCTTTAACTTACGTGTACTTTGTATAGTATCTAACGTATGAAGTACCTATCTAATATATGTGTAGTATGTGGGACTATCTAATATATTTAGTATGTATATTTACTATCTAAAAGCTACCTGCTATTACGAATCTAGGGCATTCTCTAGATCCCTAATAGAATCACTATCTGTAGTCGCAATAAATATGTCCATCGAGATATAAATTATTACGAGTGTATTTTTGTAGGTGAAACTTAATAACTTTTACGTTCCCTTTCGATAATAAGTAATATTTTTTAGCAAAATTACCACAGCGGTCGTCCTCTCGACATTTCCCTAATTTTGATAATAGATCGTAAGCCATTTTCGTTTTACGTTCGTCCTTCGTATGACAACAGAGATGGCAAAAAGAGATACGTCACATTCTTCGGGTGGAATGCGGCCGATGGGAAAGTTTGCAGGACTATTTCACTACATAATTTGATACATACATAAATACTTTACATAAAAAAATTTAGAACGAATAGCCAAGCATGGTTAACGCCAATGTAACATCTACACAGACCTTGTTTTCCTCTTGCTCTTTCTGTGCACTTCCCGTGCTGTCCATCAGTTCAGGAGTGGACTGCAGCGGGCTCACTATGAAAATGATGTTGATAGACCTTGTTTATTTGCACATAATGTATGACATGATCAATATTCCAAGTGTGTAAAAGCTTAAAAATAAGAAATCAAGTTCGTTTCATTCATCTAATTTGAGTGATATAGGGCCCTACAGTGTTATAGTACTGTAGGGCGGGCAGGTTAGAGTCTAATACTGTTCTATGTTCAGTAGAACATAGAAGTTGCCAACCAGGTTTCTTTGATAAAAACGTATGATGTGTCATCTCCAGAGTCATAGTCTATTCACATATCGATGGTCTCTAGGTAGGTATGTATAGATAGATAATTTACTTTTATTTCAAACCAGCAGGCAGACAATATTATCCTTCATTAAATAATCATAAAGAAATGGGATTAAAAAGAAGAATCAACATCAAAGACAAATATCCAGCGTCGGTTAAAACAGCGCCATCAATAATTAATCAGTCATCTTTTTTCCATGAAGTAGCCAACCAGGTTTCTTTGATGTGTCATCTAATCTATTCCCATTTCGATGGATTCATTATACGTTGATGTTTACATTACTTAAAAACTTCGTGAAAAATGAGATTACTTATCGCAGAAAACTGTCGCATGTAATTGATCGGTTTTTTCCGCGGATCTTGTAAACAAAAAGTTCACGATTCGAGCGGGACTGATCGCCTATCATTCATGGAGCATGGGATCAACGGGATTATCCGTACATGAAACACTCGATTAGGCGGTGTATAATGATAAATTGTATTGTTTTTATATAAACAGATATTGTTTTTCCTTCTTAAAATTGAGAATCACAAAAAGTATACCCTTACAAGTGGACATGTGAATACGTTTACATGTGATGTTGCCTCTGCCAAAAGGATTTATTGGACAGAACTGTCGCTTTTATCGCTTTTTTGGACAGAACTGGCTTATGTCCGTGAGATTCTTATAAACAAAATAAACGAAACTTATCAAAGAAACAGCGGTTGTGTTGTTTTTTATCATTAGAAAACATATCATACCGTTAAAATTAATGTGTTCATAATCCCGATACACAGGAAAAACATTAGCTCTTAAGAAACAAAAACTTCTGACATTTTGCACCCGTAATTTACAACGACATGTTTACAGGTTACAGTAATGTTTACATGGACGTGTAAGTACAAGTGTTTTCTAAGATGAATACAAAATCTCATACAAGATCATAGGATCTTGTATGACATTTTTGATTTATCTATTATCTTTAATGTCTACAAAAAAATATCCTGTGATTTAAATTATTTAAAAAGAATCGGCATTTTACCGAGAGACTTTATTAAACAAAAAGATTACGATTCAAGAAACAGCAGTTGCGACTAGCGTTTTGCTCTCAGAGCTCAAGATCAACGGGATTATTCCGGAATGAGACACTCAATTAGGCGTTTTATAAAACAAATTGTTTTGTTGACGTGTCTGAAAAACCTTAAATACGAATACTTTCTCAAACTGTCTTAAAACGGGGGCACGTCCCTTGGAAAAATATATTTTTTCATGATATCACGACTGACAGAATGATATGGGTTGGCTTTACCTTGTAGATAAGTGCCTATCTCTAACTGTAAACATATACACTCGAGGTATTAGCAATATTAAAACACTTTTGAAGTATTTTTTATTCAAGGTGGCAGAAGAATAGACAGTCAACCCAGTCCGATATGATGTCCGTGGTGCGTGCCAACATCAGTCAAGAATGACGAACGTTATAGCACGTTCCCGGAAGCACCCACCACTTTTCGTCTCACTTAATCTCATAGATAAAAGAATACGTCATACTGTTTGACGTTAACTTATCACTGTTTTGCCACTTGTACATACATATTTATATTACATGTCGTTAACGGAATAATTTATTACGTATGATTTTGATTACACATACATACGTATTTATAATTACGTATTTGTATTATTTTTATACTGCGTAACACGTATTCTGTATTTACGTAACACATCTTTGAAATAAACACATTTTGAATAACTGCCGCGAGTCGACTTTACCGCCACTTGAATGAATTTAATTATGGATTATAGTCAAATAAAAACTTTCTCTACTGCCTATATTTTATCTCATCACGAACTGACACACAGAGTGCTGGAGCTAATGAGCGAATTCACAATTGGCTCCACTCGATTTACCTCTTTGTTGTGAGCTGGGCATAATGAAGAATAATTCTTCGATAACCAACCCATTCACTCATAATTGACTGTCATAATTATAACAGGCCAGATATAGAAAAGAAATATTACAGCAGTTAGCTAAAAGTAACGCGGAAGCAATGAAATATATTTGAGGACAAGTCTGACATTGTCATGCAATACAGAGTAGATGACAATGTGATAGATTATGATGCTCAGGCACATTATCTTATTATTCAATACAAATATACATATATCAGTAAATTGATGGGAAATCTTTTAAATATTGGACCCGATTTGAGGAAATTAGGTTCGTGTCTTGTTCTGCGAAGAAAACTTCTTTATGTTGCATTTTGGATATGCTACTACACATGACGGATACGCATAGATGACTAGAAACATCCCTTTAATTATAAGCGGAGGCCTATAGGCTGTATCCTGTGGCCTCTCCACGTTATACGGGAATGTTTATTACTAATATATTATATTATATTTATTATACTATATATTAGTTTTTTTTTTATCTGTTTACATTAACTGAGTAATAGCAATAATA
This sequence comes from Sesia apiformis, assembly GCA_914767545.1. Lineage (NCBI taxonomy): Eukaryota > Metazoa > Arthropoda > Insecta > Lepidoptera > Sesiidae > Sesia > Sesia apiformis. The sequence goes on from OU611968.1 coordinate 9,726,453, forward strand.
AAGGGAATACAAAGATATTTCAATATACATACATATTTATACGTAGATAAACCAGGCAATTCTATATGCCTTCTAAGCCAATCGTAGAGAATAGGAAGTCTTGTCTCTAGCTGCTCCAAATTCAGTCATCGCTCCAATTTTTGCGGTTATATGTCACAAAGTACGAACATCTGAATACTCGGAGATAGGAATTGAATATATTAAGGAAATATCACATGAAAAGTTACACCATACCTGACTTGGCTTTGAAGTTTGAATATTCAGTGTTAATAATTATAAGTTATTACACTAGTTTCACACATTCACAGTGTGCCTTTCAAATTAAGGTTTATTAAAATTAAAATTTTAAATTTTCATGTTTATGGTGGTTTTACAGGTACCATTATAAATGGTGTAAGCCGGTTTTAAAACAGCATCAACCTATCTCTTCCCATGGGTATCGTAAAAGACGGCTAAGGAATAACAAAATCGCTACCACAAGTCCAGAGGAGTTCCTCTGGTGGTGTAGTTACACCACCTCTAATAGAGCGGAGTCGCCAATCTGCTTGGCTAGCGTGGCGTTATAAGATCATACATCCCTCATGCACAAGCCAATGTCCATGACGAGGCCCATGTCCAGCAGTGGACGATAAAACAGCTGGTGAGTGTGGCCTTTTTAAAAATACTATTAAATTATGTATTAGCAATTTTCCTAGCAATTGTTGGAAGCTAAACCAATTTGTAAATAACCCATGTCAAACTGCTCGCAAATGGGTATTTCGTTCGACCTTCATTAAATGTTCGTTAATTAAGAAGAACGCAGTGACTGTGGTTTAAAATCGAACGTTATTTGACTTTTTATTAGGTTCCAATTTACGATTTCCTTTTTACTTTTTACCCGAATGCGGCACGCAAAGAACTTTATAGATTACTCACTTTATAGATTATAATTACTTTATAGATTTATAGACTACTAAATAAATAAATCCCGACTACTTTGAGTCTGAGTCTGAATTGTCTGAATTGTCAAAATAGTAAAGTAATTCATAAAACAACAAATCAGTTATTGCATGCAGTATATATACTTGTTTTTTATTTTTTTTCAATATACTACTCGTATGTGTGGAGCTGGACTCGGTCGGTTTTTTTATACTCTTTGTTTTTCATTACTTTTCTCATGTCACATGTATTTGATTCTGTTAGAAACTCTTGCGAAAGATTAAACAGCCGACGTACATTAAACTGTTAAATAAGAATGGAACAACTAATACGGTTTTAATCGCACATTACTAGTCAACATCAACATTTTCAATTGCATTTTAGTCATTAATTTTATCATTCCTTTTCTAAAACGTATTCAGTTTATACTCATTAGTATCATTACAATATTTAAGCATAATATTTGCTTTGATTCTATTTGTAACTGATCGTAAAAATGGTACGTTAGTGGATCTTAATTAAATTAACAATAATTCAGTATTCCGTTTTGTTTTCAACATTATGTTATTTTAGTAGTAAATACTCATGTTATCATGTTATCACGTCTTTTTCTTTTGAAACTCGTTACAATGTTACAATAGTATACTTATAGCAATTATTTTATTAAATAGCTATACAGTTTCCTTTTCTATATTACAAGGAATCAATATTCGCAAGCAGTTACTGCGAGGACTAATGTCATGCCTAATAATATTCCTGCTTAAATTGCACTTTGAAAATACACTCTGACTTTGTGACGAAACTTTAATCCAATATAACAAATATTATTTTAATAAAAGATCATGCAATCCATCCAATGCGAAATTGATATTCATTATCTATATCTGCTTCGACAATAAAATATTGAGAAGTTTTACAGCTTTAGCAGACACGACAGAGACAAAGACACCGATTTACGTTAAGCCATTTATTCTATGTACAGAATCAGCTTGCATTTTTGTCATTATTCACAACAAAGAGGCTGACTTTACTGCTGATACCCTTGCCTGCCACTTTCAAACATTGCAAAAGATGCTTACACAATAAGCCTAAGAAACTACGTAATTTTTTTCTGCTACACTGCTACACTTCGTTCAATGACAATAGAGAAAATAAACAAAAAAGTAACACTTCTCAATCGATGAATATTCAATGGAACGTGCAAGTTAACGAACAAAAAAAACCACGGAACAACTATTTTACCATACAAATTGGTTTAATTTATCACAGCTAGAATATAATAATCGTAATGGCTCATTTACACAAGGAGAGTTTCTCGAACATCGTTCGAAAGCTAGTATAAACAACTGTTATCTGATCACTGTTATCCCTGTTATCATCGAGTTTTTTATCATCATTTGAGCAGTTGTAGGCCAGAATTGTATGTAATTTGGTCGCATACGAGAATCGTATACAATATTCTCACCAGAACCGTTCGAGAAACTCTCCTTGTGTAAACGAGCCTTAAGACTAAAAATGTGCCACACATTCCTATTAATATGTCTTTCTGGACATGTCGAGATTTACGTCTCAAGCAAACAATATTGTTAATAATTATGTATTACTAGCTCTAGATCGATATAAAGCGGTTCTCTATCTTCGCAAATGTCTATGTTCTGTGTCCATTGATAAATGCTGGTACTATCTTATGCTTGACCATGATCTTGACCTAAAGGTCAGAGGAACCTTCGTGCAGGCCTATGACGTAGATCAACTTAATAACTTAGTCATGATGGTAATATATACTCGTTGATGAGTTGGCAATAAGGACTAAAATGGCATGGTTTCGATGTGATATTGAGAGTACCAATGTTAGAAACTCACTGAAATATAAACGTGTATCGATTCATAGGCGTTAATAATGATCCGAATTTCCTGTAACCGTGGAAAGTGGAACGGAAATATTTTAATCGATAGGATAGGATTAATATGGAATCGATGAAACTCAGCTTGACATGTTAAAAATATTCTTTTTAGGATTTTTTAGGTGGTTTCTTTTTAGGTGGTGCGACTAGAAGCAACGACTAATATGTAAACAATCTCAGCAAATAGCGAATAAATAGATAAAGAGATGCGGGTACGTCATAATAACACTTTTCATTTGCATTAATTTTGTTAATTATCTTTTACCGTTTATTGTATAGATTTTCATATTAAATAAACCGCTATTTTGTGTGGAAGCATAACATGCTTTAGCTACACCAAACGTAACCTAATAAAAGGTGTTTTATAAACACATTATGACTTATGCAATTTGTTGCAATGCTTGCAATTTAGTGCGATGACTAATATAAACGGGGTGGGGGTGTAGGTACCCACCTACACAGAAATATTATTAAATCACTGGTTACTAACATTTTAGCTCAACATTACTAACATTGGCCTTAGATAGGCTTGCCATACGTCCGGAATTAGTCCGGACTGTCCGGAATTTGAAGGCCTGTCCGGAAAAGCGTCCGGACTTAAGATTTGTCCGGATTTTTATATATGATGGAAAAATCCCATGCGATCTCCGAAATCACATGAATTCCACGAAAAAGTAAAATCGAACAAAGTGTTGCTGAAGAAGGCAATGTCATCGGAGAAATATGATTGGTTAAATAAATGAAAATGTAGAATATAATATTAATTATTATTAGTTATGTATGTACGATTTTTTTAATAAAGTATAAACCAAATCCATTCGTTTATTTTATTATACAACCCTATTAAACATTATACGTTTATTATACATTATACAACCCTTGCTTTTTAAAATTAAAGAGAATTTTAGTGAGACTGGCTACGGAACCCTATCATATGTGTGTTCAACAAGCTGTTTTTTATTCATGGAAACCTGGATAACGACGGATTACTAAAATGTGAATTCCATTTACAATGTCGACCTAACATCTCGACAAATAAAACAAGCAAACTCTCAAACATAGATTTATTAATATACATACATATAATAAATCTATGCTCTCAAATATGCATTATGTTTTTGAGGATCAGTGACGCGTCCGGAATTGAGGCTGGAAAATTATGGCAAGCCTAGCCTTAGCTCAATGATACACGCGACTTGGCTCGTTCATAGTGACAGGTGACATTTGCATTAGTTCAGCTTATTGAAAACAAATAAATACTTTTTAAAACCGGTCAAGTATTTTTTAAGCTTTCTTTTCATATATTACAAATAAAAAAGACAAAACAAACTCACATACTCTCTTTAAAATATTAATAGAGATTACCTACTTTCTACTACATGTTCTACATGTTACTACATGTTCTACTACATGTAGTAGTATTATTCTTTTCTACTACATGTACTCATATCATACGAGTATAAAGGGCTATATTTTAATACTTCTCTGTTTAGTTCGGGTCTGTATCTCCGGAAAGACAACTGTGATTTTATGACAGTTTGTATGGTATTTTTGTTTAGACTTTTTTTTATTATTTTATTAGGTTCGACAACGACACACCATACATTTTCATTCTATACAAACATTATAATATACACCATATGGCAGCCATTTACAGGAAAATAAAGCATTCATATTGTATTCTTAAACAAAAGAGGGTTAATTAGTATTACTCGTATGTTAAAAATGCGAGCTTCAGATCCAATGGTTAAGCAGAATAACGTACTTTTAATTGATAAAAATAATATTACTTCTAGGTAAAACTGGATAAGCACTTACGATATAAGCAAATATTAAAAGCGTAAATAATACTTTTTCATAATAATTAAGCGATAATACACTGTTAATGATTTATTGTGAAAGGGGCCGGAACAAGTGCATAGAAACAAGACTGGCGTTTCCATAACAATATGGAACGCTTCAATACTGTTTAATATTGTTAGGTGGAACATTGGAATGCAATGCTGCTGGGAAGCTTCGTTGTATTGAGTATTTCAAATAATAGATACGTGTGTATTCTGTTTAACATGCGCTATGCCACACTCAATGTTACAATTAAATTAAAATTACGTTGAAATAGAAGGTACATTATACAGTTTCTAAACAGTATTATATTTAAAAATAAAAATTTATATAATTAATAATTAATTACATTACATTTAGTGGGTAGATCGTGATAAATTATCTTCAGTATCTATTAAAAAATCGATGTTAGAATAAAATTTATAGTACTTAAAACGTTCATTTCCGATTTGAATTCTAATTTTCTCATAATAGTATGATCATAATAGTCTCCGGACCCACGATACAGCGAATCCTAGTGTGTGCCATTGAGTGTGGGCCATTGAGTGTGGCGTAATTTATTTACCAGTAGTAAATTACATAGGTAGTCCATAAATTATATATATATATCCTTTTTGTAAATAAACTTTAAATTGAAGCTCCTGAAATATGTAACATTTGACCGTGACCGAGTGCTTCGTTTGAAACACATTATGTTGGGTAACGTTTACTCAGGAGACTTTAATTCTCTGTGACGTGCCCGAATAATATTAACAAATGTAAACATCCCCAAGAGTGTTACAAACATGCAGCTGACAATTGTAATAAAAATGAATAAATAACGACGTGTTGAACAATTATGAAAATTACATTTTGACACACGTAAATTATATTAGGTAATAATGTAATTAACGAGTGCGACCTATAAGTAGATAAATTTAATTTTAATAAGAATAATTTTGTTAGCACGGTGCAAAAAGCACGGTTAAAAATCAAAAACTAGTGCATAACATATTTATCTCTAAAGGCGTGCCATGGACGTCCGCGTATCCATGTGTGGTATCCACTTACCACCAGGTGTTCGTCTGCCGCCTTCTCTCCATATAAAATAAATATTGTATATCATAATTATTATACAATTATAAATTTATCAATTTGCCTCACTTGCTCAAAGAAATAATTGTTTCATAGCACATTACATTTTTCGTTAATCATTTAAAATTAAGTACAGCAAGGACTAGGCACTATAGGCAGTAACGATCCTTTTACCGGCGAATGGTATAAATAGAAAATGAACTTAAAGACTTTTCTCACGGCACCCGATAGTTTAATTAGTGATCTTAGGTTTAATTAAAAGAAATTGCGTGTCTCTGCACTTACCTTTTAACGACAGCATACGTAGCGCCAACAGTTAATCCCAGATTAAAAGCGCTCATCCACAAAAGAGACATGGTTACAGCTTAAGCTATAACGATGGGAACGTGTAACGGATCGTTAAGGGCACTGCAATGCACTAGGAAAGCGACGTTTTCATTCCGTTCACTTAGCACAATTAAAAATGGAACACAGTCTCGATTTCGACGAAACAAACGCATTCGAAATTTCAAATTTGACAGATAAAAGCTCGCTAAATATTTCGTTCAAAAACACTAAAAATGTTTTAAAAATCAAAATACATATTTAAAATGCGTTACAAATAAATATATTTTTTTAATTAATCAGGGAAGAGGTAACATGTATCCTTGATCTGATTACAACGTAATCGATGAAAGTAATTCGACGTAATCGAGCGGTAAGTTTAGTCACTTTCAATGGTAGAGTCGCGACTACAAGCGTTTGTTAGCGAGTAATGGCGCACTCGCTCGATCTTTTACAATATAAACTTGGCGTATCCCCCCGCTCCCCGACTGTAAACCGTTGGTTTTCTCAAAACATTTTGCTTTTATGGTGTAATATTGTTACGGACACAAATACTGTAAAATGCACTCGCTTTGTCGTCCACTTCGATGATTTAAATGCAATATTTCCTTACAATTTATTGACTCAACAATAATCATGAAAATTGTTGCATTCTTGTGTAACATGTATGTAACATATAGGATGAGATTTTTCAGGGGATTTGAAAGGGAAAATTTTAAACTACATCTCATCTATGAAATGAACCCCAAGAAACTATGGTATCGATTTAAAAAAAATGCATTTAATTTATTTCTATATAGGAAAGGAAGCAGACGGCTCGCCTGGTGGTAAATAAAAGAAAAAAAGTCGCAAATAACCCTACGCATTTGTTTTAATTAAAACATTTGATTTATTTATAAACTGCTATGGAAATAACCACATGACGCATTAACGAAATTAAATCAATAATTAGAGACCGTCGTAATCACTATAACCGGCATTTCTAATTAATGTTTTTACAATAAGTATTTGATTACGATAAAAATAAATATGCAATGACGTTAATGTTCAACGCAAATATTACTGGATGCAAAAATAAAAAGAAACCTTGCACAAGCTTACACTTCTGATATTTTATGACGGATAATTTTAGCGTAAAACAGTATAGAAAAATTTAATAATGCATTTCCTTACCTTACATTGGATATACCTAAACTCGTCTCTGACAGTAGAGTTGTTGTGATCAGTTCTGACTATAAAAAATCACAATATGAATAATGTTATCTTTTTCTCACAAGAGACCGTAAAAATACAATTCGTCAATTAGATTTTTTTCAATTAGAATCTATTAAGATGTATTTAATATGTAGATTACAATTATTATTTAGGTTATCCGAGTAAAGGGACCTTATTGTCGGTATGGACATATTGACTTTGATTAAGATTTTCTAACTTAAAACGAAATTAATTTTTTTTTAGGGTTTTCACTAGTCTCCACGTGGTCTCTAAAACCGACAATAAGGTCTCTTTTCTCAGATATTGACACATATTATTGTTATTATAATCAATCAATTAATGAGTATTGTTTTTGTGCCCTTCACATTATCGCAGACCGCACAAGTCACGCTGTTTCTGTAATTCATAATAACTGTACGCTAATATTAATATTGGGAATCGAATATATATTGTAGTCAATGAACGACGTACAGAAACAGTAGAATTAACCACAATAAATAATGACTAATTATGTAAGAAACAAGGAACATGTCTGTTTATAGTTTATAACATAGACAAAGAAGGAAAGCAAGACTTGCGTATTGCGTTGATGCGCTTTCCAATTACCCTATAATGTGTTTTATTCCAGTTTCTATGTCCTTAACGAAATTACCGCTAATGACGTACCTACCATAATAGTTACTAAATAACTATTCCTGGGAGAATCTTAAATATTAACGTTCTATGACAGAACTACGCAGTGGACGTGGAGGCGTCACTGCGTAGTTCTATTAAAGAATATTATAGATTATTAATAGACTCGATCAATTATTATTATTATTAATTATGTGATTATGCATCGCAAAACAGACTTGAGTCAAACGACCCAAAAATCGCCTCGTGATATCCGAGTCCAATTGTTTCCACAGTTGGGCTTAGTTATACGTTACACTTGTAGACATTAAATGTAAAGCGTACGATGCATATGGAGCTGAGTGGCTAAAGCCTACATTGGATAAAGGGCCATGGAGGATGATAGAAGACGCGTTTGCCACAATTTGAGGGACACAAATAAATAAATAAACTTTATTGTAGAGTTAAAACTAGCTAGTTTCAACTGCATAGTATAATGTACATACTCAAACTGAGTACCCCGTTCCAAATGCTAGTCTTCTACATACAATACAAGTGCGATAAAGCGTTACAACATTGATTTATTTTTAGCGAACTGGCAAATGCTTTTGATCAGAAATGGTAGTAAGCAAGGGAACGAAAGTCCATGAACTTTATGAATAACACACGGGCATTTTACAAGACGTCTTTGACGTTTTTTGACAACACAAAGAATTACTTCTTCTTCTTTGGTCACTGGTCGATTCAAGCGCGAACAAAAAAGAACCAAAACAAACATTAACGGAGTAGGAACTAAAAGACGGAAGTAAGCGATAGAGTTTAGTTTTACATTAAAATACAATATAGGTACCTCTATCTACCTTCGTAATTGCCGGTTTCGCACGGTGTTGCTAATCAACGTGACTTTGAGGATAAGGAACGTATTTTCCTGTCTGCCTTTGAAATTGCAAGGTGATTTTTTCTCGATCTTTTGACAACGGAAACACCGCAGAAATAGGCCGTAGGTACCGCAACCAGTCACGCGGGAGTTTCAAAACTAGCAAAAAAAATAGCGAATATTTATAAGGAAATAATCGTTATGAAAAGTAGTCGAAATATTTTTCATTTAATAAATTTCATTTTATACTCTGTGATGTCGCCCAGATTTAGAATAACACGAATTCATCCCTTCGCGTGAGGGTCGTAAAAAGTGACCGGGGATAATAAGGCTGCTATCACAAGCCCCGAGGAACTTACACCACGTCTAAAATAGTGGATTCGCTAACTGGCCGGCGCGCCGTTTTATAACCATACGTCCCTCAAGCATAAGACGATGTAGGTACCCGAGGAGACTGCAACGCATGAAAAAGGGGCTGATTAGAGTTATTTATTTTAAGGCTGTGTGTGATCCGTTCAGCATTCACGTTTATATAAGTCGGTTTCAACAGCGTTATTAGATTCTAAGCGAAAACTTTATTACCGAAATAAAATTTAACGGCAAGACGTCATCTGAATGGTACATCGGCTATTGTTATGTCATCTGTCCAATTTATTCAAATTATTTCGCACTTCGCTAAAACAATAAACATCGGCATGAAATTACTCTAAGATAACTCAAGGTAAGTTTCCAAGTAATAAAGATGGAAATATATATAAATAATTTGTAAACGACTGTAGGTACCTACCTATTCTATGCTGTAATATTAATAATAATAATATTCTAATTGTGATGATTGAGTAAGGATAAAATTTCCAAATTGTGCAGAATGTGGATATTATTGTAGGTACTTTCAAAAGCGTGAAGAAATTTTGTGAAGAGCACAGACTATATCAGTTATATTTTGGTTAATAATATAATAATACATATATAGTAATATGTATAATACCATACCATCAGCCTATGTCTCTAAATTGGTGGATATAGGCCTCTCCCAAGGCTCGCCATCACACGATCCTCGGCTCTTCTTGTCCAATTACTCCTTCGGCTCTTGTCATTCTCCTCTGGTGGTTGGATGAGAATATGTATATATGTGGTTAAGAAAATATATAAAGTTCTCAATATAATTAATTCCGCTTTAACGCCAAAGAAAATATAACATAAAATTTTGGTTTAGCAAAAATTGTCTAGACAACTAAACATCAAACTTTCTCATTCACAATATTAGTGGGATATATTAAATAGTATACTTGTACATGTATTTTTGGGCTTCATGGTAATATTTAAAACTTTAATAATCAAATGTGTCAGAATAAATATTGTACTGCACGTATTGTAATATAAATAGTGCTGTGTACAAAGAACTCGCAGAGGCAAAATAAACGACAATATTTCTTAATTTTTTTAAGAAGCCCATTTTCTTAAGAAAAAAGTTCTTTTTCTTAAGAAAAGAAAAAACAGACAAAAGTTCTTTGCGCGAAATTATTTGGGTCCCCAAAATATTTTTATTGTAATGGAAAATGTGCCAAATATGTAAATACTTGGCCTAATTTTCTATTAAATGGTCATGTTAAAATTTACTTTACGGCTATGCCAAATGTAAGATTCAAGGAGAGCACATTTTAAGTTTTTTTTTTATGGACGAAATGCGACAGACGAGCATACAGTCCATCTGATGGTAAGTGGCTATTGTCGCCCATAGACATCAGCGATACATGCCAACATTAGTCCAAAATGACAAACGTTGGAACGCCCCCGGATGCGCTCTCTACCTTTGGAGGTATAGGAATGGATTTGGAGAAAGGGTTGGGAAAATGGGGAGGGATAGGATGGGAATGGGCTGTGGCACATCTCACTCACTACCGAAACACTTACGTACATTAGGGAAATTAGATAAACCCACTTTTACCTTATTTCTCTAATGTACGTAACATTAGAGAAAGAAGATAAAGTGGGAAATGCAGAACATTTCAAGGTAGTCTTCTGTGAGAGAGGGGTAACGTGACCAGTCGAGCGCGCCCAACGGCTGTTGGATCGCAGCGTGCACTATCCCCCTTAAAAATGTTTAGAAATAAAAGTTAATCAGTTAATCAAAAAAATCAGTTAATTATTATAGAAAATTCGCGAATATTTTTTGAAAAAAGATCAATTTGAGGTATTCCGTTATTAATTATCATAGAAATATCACGAATCTTTTTTGCAAAATATTCAATTCATTTGAGTTTTTATCAAATTTTTCATACAAATATACTAATTGCGAGGTCCAAAAAAGGATGTTTTTATAAAAAAAATACAGACATTATATTATGTGAATGAACACTGAACGATGAGAAAAATCCATGGTTCAATTTTGGGAAAGATTCGAACACAGACTATATGTCACATCGTGATTTTAAATTACCTATCTTTGTTGGCATAGACATAGACAACAATAAACATAACAAACAATAAATATAGAAATATGTATATTTAGACCAAATTTAGGCAATAGTGACAGGATATGCAATAGTGAAAGCCTAAACGAACGTGCAAATGCATCCAGAGTGAGCGGCCATAATACCATTCAAGGTTATTCAGTTAAAATTGCCCAATTTTATTGAGCAAATCATAAACCAATCAAATAGAACAAATAAATTCCAGATTCATAATTAAAATACATTTAAAAAAATTGTATTTAATTTATCATAATAAATAATAATTACCTAAAAAACAAACAAATTAAAACAAAATAATTACCTAGTTAAAAAGAAAACTGCTATGTTAAATATTATACATACTCGTAGAATAAAAGCGACAGTTGCACCGAATAAAAGCTCACCGACCACACCCTCGACCTCTTGGCGGAACGACGTTCGATGGCACTGCAGACTCCTGATGACGCGGAAGCATATCGGCTGCTCAATAGACGGATTCACCAGTCCTTGCGACACGACATCCGTCTCTTTAATACTAATCGTATTAAGGAGACGATAGAGCGGAATAAAGGCTCCAAAGTGTTCGCAAGAGACTTATCTATTGGGCAGAGCCAGTTGACGAAGCTGAAGAGGGAGGACGGCAGTGTCACTTCCGACAAACAAGAGGTACTGAGGGAGATCGAGGAGTTCTATGGACAGCTGTATACCTCGGTCGCTAAACCTGTTGGCAACTTGGCCAAAGACCCAAGAGCCAAGTTGACCCGACACTATACCGAAGATATCCCGGACATCAGCCTGTACGAGATTAGGATGGCCCTCAAACAGCTTAGAAACAACAAGGCGCCGGGCGAAGACGGAATCACTTCAGAGCTTCTGAAAGCGGGTGGAACACCGGTACTGAAAGTCCTTCAGAAGCTCTTTAATTCCGTCTTGCTCGAAGGTATTACGCCGGAGGCATGGAACAGAAGCGTGGTGGTGCTCTTCTTCAAGAAAGGCGACAAGACCTTGTTGAAGAACTATAGGCCCATCCCGCTTCTGAGCCATGTTTATAAACTGTTTTCGAGGGTTATCACGAATCGTCTCGAGCGCAGGTTTGATGACTTCCAGCCTCCCGAACAAGCCGGTTTCCGAAAAGGCTATAGTACCATAGACCACATCCATACGCTGCGGCAAGTTATACAGAAGACCGAGGAGTATAACTTGCCATTATGCTTAGCGTTTGTGGACTATGAGAAAGCCTTTGATTCGATCGAGACTTGGGCAGTGCTACAGTCCCTCCAGCGGTGCCATATTGACTATCGATATATCGAAGTGTTGAAGTGTTTGTATAACAACGCCACCATGTCAGTCCGAGTACAGGAAGGGAGCACGGAGCCGATTCCATTGCAGAGGGGTGTGAGACAAGGAGATGTCATCTCTCCGAAGCTCTTCACCAATGCGATGGAAGACGCTTTCAAGCTCCTGGAATGGAAAGGACTCGGCATCAACGTTGATGGCGAATACATCACTCACCTTCGATTTGCCGACGATATCGTGGTCATGGCAGAATCGCTGGAGGATCTTAGCACAATGCTCGGAGACCTCAATCGAGTTTCCCAACAGGTGGGCCTTAAAATGAACATGGACAAGACGAAAATCATGTCGAATGTCCATGTCGTGCCCACCCCAGTTTCAGTTGGGAGCTCGATTCTCGAAGTTGCTGACGAGTACGTCTACCTAGGCCAAACGGTCCAACTAGGTAGGTCCAACTTCGAGAAAGAGGTCAATCGACGAATCCAACTCGGCTGGGCAGCGTTCGGGAAGCTACGCAGCGTCTTCTCGTCCAAAATACCTCAGTGCTTGAAGACGAAGGTCTTCGACCAGTGTGTGTTGCCGGTGATGACCTACGGCACCGAGACGTGGTCTCTGACTATGGGCCTCATAAATAAGCTCACTGTCGCACAGCGAGCTATGGAGAGGGCTATGCTCGGGGTTTCCCTACGTGATCGAATCAGGAATGAGGAGATCCGTAGACGAACTAAAGTCACCGACATAGCCTCTCGGGTTAGCAAGCTGAAGTGGCAGTGGGCAGGGCACATAGCTCGAAGAACCGATGGCCGATGGGGCAGAAGGGTTCTCGAATGGAGACCACGTACCGGCGGACGAAGCCGAGGACGTCCATCTGCTAGATGGACAGACGACCTCATAAAGGTTGCGGGCACCCGCTGGATGCAGGTCGCTGCCGATAGGTCTAAATGGCGGACAATGGGGGAGGCCTATGTCCAGCAGTGGACGTCCAAGGGCTGAGAAGAAGAAGAAGAAGAAGGAATAATAATAACGTTTGATTAAGGCAATATAAAATAATAAAGTGCATGTTAATGTATAAATACCTATAAAGAGAAATGTCATATATAACTGAATCACCAACGCGCCGCCGCGCTCCGAGGCAAAACCACTGATGTCCAAACATGAAATTTGAACAGTAGCTCCATTTTATGACGTAAAGACTTACTAAAAGGGGATTTCTCGAAATTCAACCCCTAAAGGGATGAAACAGGGTATCAAATTTGGGAACAGAAATATTATTTGATGGTCCTGTTAACTTGGAACTTAGTATGAATATTTTACAATATAAATAATTGAACACGCGTTCTGCCGTTTTTCAAAATTGCGTCAAAAGGCTAAAATATGGGGTTTCAAATGTTGTATGTAAGTAATCTCTGTAATCAGAACTAAATGCAACTAAATCCATACGAGCGAACCCCTGTGCAACAGTTAGTAACGTATAAAAATGGATAATAAAAAGTACACTGAGTTTACACACTGGTCACTATAAGTAGTTGCAGTTATAGATTCGTCACTATGTAAACCACAATTAAATTCAGAATACAACGTTGCTCTCACTGTAGAGTCAGTAAAAAGAACACTATTAATACATTGCAACTGCAATATTACACGGCCTATTTAAAAAGGTATTTAGGTTAAGACTTATTTCAAAAAAGGCCTACTTTACATTCAGAAACTTGTAAGGCGCAGCTTATCCCCTACCTCCGGATATAATCTGTGACTCCGGTTCCATTTTTTCCCAGTCATAATGGGTTCCTTTGTGGTAAAAGCGGTTGGTAGGTATTTGGCTCGTGCCTACGTGCTCTGATGCACGTATGCGAACGCAGTGTGGAGGTAACGTTAGCAAAAACGATTAAATGACCAAAACAACGCATTATGAATTGACCTAATTTGGACAATTTATTTGGACCTCGTGATTTCACTGAATATGGTTATAGACAGAACATGCTTCCCTCACAAACACATAGATAAAAAACATGGATGGCTTCAACTGGAGAGGAATAGATCATATTCTTATAAAGAATTGAGTCTATAATAGACACTTTTCAAACCTGTTGGATGTAAGAACCCACAGAGGTGCTATAACGTCGACTCAGACCATGACATAGTAGTATGTCGAATCAGAGTTAGAATACCAAGATACCAGTATGAAGGAAGGAAGGAAAGAGGCATTAGATACAACACAGACAGTCTTAAATGAAATGAAGGCTTGAAGCTTAAGTATAATAGTAAAAAAAGTCTAAACGAGTAGACCGAAGGGACGTCGAAACCGTAGCACGCCGCGGTTGAGATGGCTGGAGGGAGTGGACAGAGATTGGAAAGCAGTTAGAATTGCAGATTGGAGGACAAAAGACATGAACAAGACGATTTTGAAAAAAATCTGGATCAGTCCAAGGCCCACCCCGGGCTGTAGAGCCATAAGAAGAAGAAGAAGTTACCCGCTTTGAATTCGTTCAGGTGGTATAATATGTAGGTTCAGGCCGCAGTCAATCTTCTGAAAAATTGCGATTACAGATATTATGCTTAGATCCTAGATAACCCAAACATAGCCTAAGTAAAAGTGAGCATATGCTTCCTAAAAGTGAAAAAAAATAATTAAAATTGGTCCAATAGTTTTTGAGTTTAGCTCGAAAACACAAAAACAAAAAAAAAATCATTCTCTCTTTGTATTATTATTAGATCCAGATAGATAAACTCTCTATTATACACCAACTAACGCATGTTGCAATAAAACGATTTAAGAGAGTAACACGAAAAGTACAACAGTCCAGTCGGTCCTATCGCCAAAATGATCTCTTCCAGGCAACCTTTAGGTGGTAAGGAAAAAGCAGATAAATATATCAAATAAATGTAGATGGTGCAATTTTTACATAATGACAACATAATAACTGAAATAAATTATTTTATATTAGTACATAGTGTCTTACTTCAGATGGGTACAACACATAAACACATATAAGTAGATAGATGCATATAAAACATAAACTATATATATATATACATAAAAGGGAATGGTAGGAAAGAATCGTATTAATAAATCTACAGATATTATAATTAAGGACCTTAACATTTGCCGTTGTTTCTCTTACAATCAATAACAAACGACGACACGTTTCAATTTCAAGACTGTTTCTGCACACCGTACAGGCCTGCCATGAATGAGAATGATGCAATTCGAACGCAGTTTACTACATGCATACCTCGAATATCCCTACATACCATACCCCTACCTCGAAGCCATCCATGAGTCATTGTGTTTTATACACTGTGATTCGGGGAAGCCCTCTTCCAATAGGGAATGGTTTATGATTAAATAAATTATCATGTGTGATGTGACATTATCTTTGCAAATAGACCACCTTATCATCCGGATAAATTTCGTTATTAAATTGTTTTTAAATATCAACACACTAACAATTATTTTTTAAGATAAAGCAAAATGAGATTGTATATTTAGCATTTTTCTTGTGCAACATTCGCCGCGCCACCCTTTACTTTAAGGGGTTAAAATTCAAAATATGCGCCTGTGTTAGAAGGCGTAGTATAAAAACAATTAATTTCAAATGTGTTCCGTTCACAAACAGACAGCACGTCATTTTTACATTAGAAACACTACACAAAAGAACCGTTTTCACATCTCACAATCACTGCAAAAAGTCTGTCAACTTTTTTTGCAAAAGGTACAAAGTTCCTTGAACCGGTGAGCTAGCAGTCCGTATGCAATAAAGCTGGTTTGCACTGTAATTTTATAAATGGACATACTTTTACCGGGTGGTTTAGAATCGATAATTGAACATATTTCTGCGAATGTCAGACTGGTTGCTTTCTTACTATAAAAAATAATAAAATGATTGAAATTAGTCTATCAAAAGTGACGCGCATCGTAGATACAGAAAATATATCTTATTTGTTTTGACCCTTTAAAACGAAAAGTATGACTTTGGGAAATGTCTATATCTGTATATATCTGTAATGTGTATGTATAGCCTGTGCTGCTGATACGGTTTATACCTTACCATTAGCGAGGAGCAGCGTAGATACAACATGACGTAACTGCAGTGTTTGACATGGGATCGCGGGGAAGAACGTAGGTTATCTCTTTTTATGAAGAAATTATCAAACTGTATATAATAGGGGTTAAAGTATGAAATTGCCGTTTTATAGTAATACTCGTAGATACTTTGAATTGACATAAAACCTTCATGGTGTGATATTTTCGAGTGAAACTTTTTTCACATGATACCTATGAGGTACTTGTTTTAAAAAATGTGCATCATTCGATTTTCGACATTCAATTGTTTTTTTTATTCAGCTTAGACGGGAAAGATGGATACTTCGAAAATCCGAGTAATCTTTGAATACGAGTTCCGACGCGGAACTAACGCGGCAGAAACGGCTCGCAATATCAATGCTGCGTTTGGAGAAGAGACTGCTAATGAACGAACCGTGCGTTTTTGGTATAAACGCTTTCGTAATGGAAACTTCGACTTGAAGAACGAACCACGTGGAAGACCGCCCACAGGTGAATAACGCTGAATTGAAGGAGATGGTGGAAGCCGATCCGAGTCAAACTACCCAAGAATTAGCGGCATGGTTTAACGTTACCTTACCTACAATATTGACTCATTTGCATCAAATCAATAAGATAAAAAAATATGAAAACCGGGTGCCTGATGATTTGACTGATCTACAGAAAGAAACGCGTGTTGAAACTTGCGTTGCCTTGTTGAATCGGTACAGAAATGAAGGAATATTGGATCGAATTGTGACATGTGACGAAAAGTGGATTCTTTACAATAACCGAAAGCGAAAAATGCAATGGCTGACCCCAGGTCAAACGCCGCAACAGTGCCCTAAGGCTTACCAATAAAAAGGTAATGGTAACTGTTTGGTGGTCTATTCGTGGTGTTATTCACTATAGCTTTCTCAGGTCTGGTCAAGCAATAACAGCAGATGTTTACTGTGCCGAAATTCAAACAATGATGGCGAAACTAGCAGTGGAACAGCCCCGACTCGTGAATCGATCTTCACCATTATTGCTCCATGATAACGCAAGACCTCACACTGCACGAGAAACCATTGGAACTCTACAGGAGCTGCAGTTAGAAACCATACGTCATCCTCCGTACTCGCCAGACCTTGCTCCAACGGACTACCATTTTTTTCGTGATTTGGACAATTTTCTACGTGGTAAAAAATTTTCTTCCCAGGAGGCAGTACAAAATGCTTTCACACAGTTTGTCGAATCTACATCCCCAGAGTTCTATCGCAAAGGCATAAATGAACTTCTGATTAGATGGCAACAATGTATAGATAATGAGGGTAAATATTTTGATTAAATAAATATGTTACATTTTATAAAAAAACGAGTTTTAATTTTTCAGTACAAATCGGCAATTTCATACTTTAACCCCTAATATTTGTATTCTATACAAATGAAAATCTGCCTCCGTATAAGTACTTTTTTTATATCTCGTATGTAAAATATCATCTATTTTTCATAAATAATCTTTTATGTACTTTTCTATCATCATATAATATAAAAATATTATTATAGGTATTTCTTTTACGTTCAAGATAGATGACGTAATAAAATATTATTATGCCACTTATATGAACTGGACAGAATTCTCTTTAATTTTATCACTCACACATTAATTAGTAAAAGCATATTATTAATAAGTTTTTAAAAGGTGCTCAACTGTCGTCGCCAAGAATGGGATGAAACGGTAAAAAACTGGTTTTAATTAACACCTTCCACACGGCAGTGTAATAGGCTAGCACTAGGTAATACTGTGACGGTATAGCCAGATGAAAACAGTAATGAAACTATGTCGCAACGAATAAGATGCTATAAAGACGCACAGCAACGTAATCTGCTTCAACATAAGTGTGACATTTCAGTGCGATGACACAGCGGGTGACAGACACACATACAACTCTCTTAAATCCAAATACATAATCCCAGGGATCTAACGCCAGTGATAAATGATCGTGAACAACTCACCAACCCATCTCTTCTCGTGGGTGTTGTGAAAGGAGACTCTGGGATAACTAAGCCGCTACCACAAGCCCTGGGAAATTACACCACTAAGAGTAGACTTATCAACCCGCTAGGCCAGCGTGACGTTTAATGACCTACATTCCTCGTACAGAAAGCAATGTGCATGTAGGGGCCCAAGTTCAACAGTTGGCGATAAGAGGGATGGTTATGATACGGTAATGTTGGTGATACAACACTTTTATCATTTACATTATCATTTTTTCGGTCATCCATTCAATTTATGTGAATATTCTAGAAATATTTCCTACTATCTATAGTAACGTGCCACCTGCCTATTTGTAACATTATTGTATGCAGATACAATACTCTTCTTGTCTACATTGTGTAAGACGAGAATACCACACAAGATATCGCGAGCATACGTACACTCAACCTAGATACTTGCTTGCTTAGCCTCCGTCAAGGTTCCTGGCTAAACTACTACCTTGCTGTAATGCAAATGTTAACAAGCAGTTCCTGGAATATTTCCTAGAATTGTTTTTGTCCAATGTATGTACATATCTAACGCTTTAGAACTATAAATATTCCTAGAAGTACTTTCGCCATATCTTTTATGGAAATCCTCACACCAAGGGTTGGACTGTTATGATCGAGTTCCGTCATAATCACAAAAATAAAAGAAATAAGGAATATAACTAAAATAAAAGAAGGCAATTGTAGCTCTAAGCTCTTATCCGTTAAGCTTATCCCATTCGCTGATATAAATACATCAATCACCTTCGCCCGACCGACGACTGATCAACCTAGTGGATAGAGCCGTCTAGCGACTGTGCAAAATATAGGTACCGATTTCGATTTCAAGTCGGACATTAACGTGTTTAATGACAAATGTCTATTCGAGTATTGGTGATGTTGGTCATTGTATGAGTCTCTGGAGCCACGACACAGGAAGTCCTAGTGCGAGCCACTGAGTGTGGCGTTATTTATTTAAAAAATAATTAGTCGATATAATATGATAATAAATATTGTATATTCTTTAAAAATAGTTATTTTGTCAAACCACTGGCTTTAATTAACTTCATCCCGTTATATTGTATCTATAAACAATACAAATGTCAAAAGCCATAGTGAACCATAGCCATGGCAGATCAATACCATACTTGTAAAAAGTTAACGCTCTAGTCTTAAACATTATATTGTTAATTAATAATAGAGACGTCAATTTAATCACTGCACTATAAATATGTTTGCTATAAATATTTAATATAGTTCCAATACAGAATTGAGACACTGAATACTGTAAACTTACAGGCAACAGGCTTTATTCGAACTAGAAATTGCCAACAAGGAACGGCATCGATAACTATTTCCACAAAAATATCACGTGTGATTGGTAAATGGGACGATAGAAAAAGACCCAAATGTTCCAATTCCACTTACATGTGAGCTATGGACGTTCAGTTAAACATACAACAAGAAAAGACCTAACGACGATACCGTAACGACCACGGAAAGACAACACTCGTATCAACAAAACACACGACATTAAAAATCAACTGCACTAAATTAAATTTATATCTGTATAAGCCGGAGAATAAAATAACCGTACATTTAGTTCCAATAAACCGTAAAGTGACTTAACATAATAAATACAAAATTGACATTACATTGACAAACAAATAAATTGACAAACATTTACAAAATGCAGTGTTAAGCCTAGTCTAGTAAACCGATGCGAGTGTAGGGTTGCCTAGTCTAGTAAACCGATGCGAGTGTAGGTTTGTATGCATTGCTGACGTAACTGTATTGAAATACATAACTACCGTTGTTTGTAATGAACTATATATTGTAGTAACCATACGCAGGTTCGCACTCCGCACTCACATCCAGTTATTACAAAAAAAAATATTACTTTTATAATCGCCAAACCAAAGGTTTGTCTTTCTGGCGTTTACCTGGGGCACTATAAAACACAAAAGTTTTATTTTAAAATTGTATAAGTAACATTTACATATTAAGAAATAGACATTCAATGAGTTTATTCTCTCAAACTCAGCTAAATTGGAACAAAATTGCTCCAAACTATATCCAAATGAACAAGACTGTACGGCCATTCGCTTCTGTGATCTGCGTTCGCCCCTAAGTCGAGGCCCGTTCTTCCGCCGGTTTACCGGCGGGGGAGCCCTTAGGCTCGTAGCAACACACATTTTGTTCCTGGCTGAGCACCTTCTGCGCTCTCCCTAAATTAAACACGATCGGTGACTCTTGAAAGGCCACTAGGGCCACAAGAATTAAGCCATTCCGAAAAAAAAATCCGCATTCGTCTATGTTACCTTTCTGCACTAACCTTTACAACATACTTTATGAAACCTCGTTTTCACACATGTTAATCATTGCACAATGCGCAAGGTAGTGTAGAATGCTCGTTATACTAGTTTCACTGTGACTCATTCCGTCCAAACCGATCGTTGACCGGCTCGTGTCGTGGTCAAGTGCGACCGCTTTTGAGCGTGCGCTTTTAAGGTCAAAGTCAGAAAGGTGGGATGGATCGATTTATAAAAATTGAGGTAGTAGCAGCTGATCATTACGAGATAGGTCAATTGTGTACATTATGTATTTGTCTTGCACGACAATTGGAAGTTTACTTTATAATGCTATAATTGAATTCCAGAATATTTTTACAGATTGCTAATGAAACAGATATCGGAGATATTTTATTGAAGCTATTTCAAAAACATTGCAATAAAGTAAACAAAATAAGCAATGTATGCAAAATTAAATTTTTGACCTTTTTTTACTATAAAAGATCTATCTAATAAACACTTTTGCTCGTGTCTTCGCATGTACGCTCTTTTTTGCACGTAGTAATCCAATTTTGCGTTTAACAGTAGCAAAACCTTTTGTATGTAGTACACGTAATAAATCTGCTTGATTTTAGTTTGTCAGTAATTTATTAGTATTTTTCGAACTATTTTGTTATATTATGTATTCGTAGCAAAAATAACAAACGTGTATACACTAAATCAACTAGTCTCGAATTTTTGTTAATTGTTACAAAAAAAATTCAGTGCATGTAGTAATCATTAACAAGACTGCGTTCTTGACAACTCTTGTTTGTTCTAACTTGCCTGCTGGATTTTTCTACTATGTTGTGCCCAGTACAAACCCATATCTCTTTCAACTACGAAGTCTCTTTAGCCATAAAGGGCCGCAATTATTCAGTACTTCGACTTTACAATGACATTATTTATCTGCTCTAATTAAATTCAACACTGACATTTATCGTAGTCGTCTTTTGTACACGCCAAGGTTTATTATGTCGTTATCAATCCGCTCACGGCACTTCCGAATTACCACCGTAGGTTTTAACTTCCGTTTGTTGGAAGCATGGAACTGTAAGCTTATTTGCTCCTAAGTAGCTTCGTGATTGGAAGTCACCTAACCGTCAGAAAACTTTACCCTAAACCGTAACCAATTCTTTAAAAATCTACTGCTGTACATGGATGGACCTTGGCCACGCTTGTCACGCGGGTTGGCGAGAGAAATATAACTACATATATATATTGTTGTGGATTTTTGTCCCTAACATGAAAATCGAGTACAGGACAAGAAATAAAGCATATCAAGACTATCTATAAAAATAAAGACGTAGATTTAAAGGATATTAGGCCACTTTCAGGGATGTCCCAAATATAACCAGCAACCGGCAGAATTCAAAGGTTAGCGACTAAATCTATTTTGTTTCATTCATTCCTTTCATCATTTCCCTAATATTAGTGGCTCTAAATTTTTGTGATAATGTTTCATCGTTGGTTGAAAAATGCTAGAAACACTGTTATTAGCATGTCTAATTATAATCTATTTAGTATATAGGTAAATGCTGTACTTACTATATGAAGCTATAAATAGGCTTCCTTACACGAAGTAACAATGGGTCAATTATGCGATCAATGCGGTGTAATAACGTCGTTAATGAATCTAATAATAAATAAATATGTGTAATTGGTGAACTAGACCTTGACTCTTGGCAATGGCATTCGAAGCGACCTACGCAGTATGGTTTATGAGTATGACTTTATCACGACAGAAAAGTTACGATTTGTCCTATTTTTTTGTAGAAAGATGGCGGGAAACGAGAATACATCTGATTGTAAGTGGATGCTGTCGCCCATAGACATCTGAGATACACACCAATATCAGTTCGGATAAATGTTGACACGCCCTCGGGTACGCTGCCTTTGGAGGTTTAGGAATAGATTTGAAGAAAGGGTTGGGAAAATGGGGAGAGATTGGAGAGGATGGGATGGGAATGGGCTCTCGACATATTTGTAGCTCTTTTGTGGGATCTTTTGTAGAGGAAGAGTGCATGCTGCATTCCCACAACCGCTGGGCGGACTCGACTGGCCACGTTACCCCTTTCTCACAGAAGGTTACCTTGAAATGTACTGCATTTCCTACTTTATCGTATTTCCTCAATGTACGTACGTGTTTCGATAGTGAGTGAGATATGCCAAAGCCCTTTCCCATCCCATCCTATCCCTCCCCATTTTCTTAATCCATTCCTTAATCTGCAAAGGTAGGCAGCGCATCTGGGGGCGTGCCAACGTTTGTTATTCTGGACTGATGTTGGCATGTATCGCGGATGTCTATGGACGACAGTATCCACTTACCATCAGGTGGACTGTATGCTCGTCTGCCGCTTTTTATTTATAAATAAAAGAAAATATAAAAATATCTCACTCACTACCGAAACACGTATGTATGTACATTGGGGAAATAAGACAAAATGGGAAATGCAGTAAGTACAGTGACGGTAATGTTCTATGATGGAATTTACAGGTATGTTGGAATTGGAGTATAGGAATGAATGGTGGTAATATTATTTTATAGAAGAGATGGCAGACGAGTAGGCAGGCAACATGATGGTTGCGCTGGCGATAGCGCATAATCCTGTTCACAGCTCTTTTAAAGATTCATTAATCATTGTCGAAATGTTTATGACAGCGCCTACTAAACATCATATTAAAAGGCCACGTGTTTGACAGGATTTCAGACCTCTGTCTACTTGAAAAAGTGCCATTTGACAGCTTATAGCATATATTCTGTCATTTTTTTCGCTTATGGTGAATGTGTCTAGTATGTATGAATTCTCACTTGCAAGTGTTTGTGACCTTTGCGGTTAGACAAAAATCCTACGAGTTTTTATGAAAAGTGACGCTATCTATTGACGTTTTCAATAAACAATTTCATGAGTTTTCTTATGAGAGTAAAGATTCTTTAAATCCGATATACAGCGACATCTGTTGATCAACTTTAACATTACTTATTTTAAGTACCCACCAAAGTATTCGCTGCGTTGGTTACGATAACTCATGTAGTATATCTTATTATCACTAGATGGCGCTTAAATTAAACATGACTTACCGAGAATAGCTCTCAAGTGGCCTTCCAGAGTCTGTAGTACGGTCATCTTGACTTCCTTGACAGTCTTGCCTAAGAACTGCTCGCAAGCAGTTGTTAGAAGCTCATCCTCGTTCATGATCTTGCACTGAGCTACACCGGTGACGGTGAGTGGCACTCCCTGAGCGGTTTCTACGTACTCGCACATTGGGTTCAATGTCATAACCTAAGGAAAAACGGAAGTATTTATTAAGAAATGTACATCTACGTTTAGAAGTGTGTAATGTTGTTTAAAATATAAAGAAAAAATATGAATGTGTTTTGTTCGTTTTTATGAAAAAAGTAAACTTAAAAACTAGTGGATCGACTTCGAAAATATTTTTACTTTTAAGGACCTAAAGCTGTCATTCACAGAGTGGTCGATATGGACCCCTTGAACTTTCTAGGGGGTCGACGACAGCTAAAAATAGACCCCTTACCACTGCTATTCGTTAGAGTTTAGCGTTTTAGAGTTTTGGGTAGACAAGTTTGAAAAAAAAATACTTAAGAATAAAACAGACCTATTGCTTATTTAACAGACTCATTTGGCAAATTTAATGATGTTAATTTACAACTGCAAGGAGACAATTTGAATTTTATCAAAGCAAAATCGATTTTATCGGCTTTTGTTGTCAAATTAGTGTTGTTTAAGCAAAATATCGCAAGATTTGAAAATATCTTGCTGTACTTCAAAACTAGGTTCGAAGATATTCTATCATTGAAAGTACCAAACTGGACAATAAACCCATATACAGCTAGTGCAGAACCAAATATAATTTTATAGCAGATTTTATTTATAGCACAATTTTTTGATTTTATTTATAGCAGAAGCAATTTCAGTTATCAAACCATCAGCACGAATGAGGAGCTCAAGGAACGATTCAAACAGGGTTATCAAAAGTTTTGGTATGGAAACTATGGAATGTTGTATAAAAGTATTGGCTGGCATTTCCATTTCATACCTGGTGGAAGCAGATTTAAAACTACACTGAAGCCAATGTAGTTTTAAATCTGCTTCAGAATAGAAATCGAACTGAACTGAATGTGGATATTTTAATTAAACATATGTATTTAAGGTAATAGGTATTGTGTTGTGATTCAAGTCCTGCTTTCTTTAACATTTCTCAATAGCGTAAGTTAACAGAAAAATGATCAGTTCACAACTAAAATATACGGTTTTTGAGATTATCTAGATTCTAGAACATCGAGCTGACTTATAAACAACGTGCAACGATCACAAATAACATAATATTAGCAAAATTGGTTAAGTAATAATAAGTTTATTATTTGAAAACATTTCAATATTATTACCATCATACCATATCATCAGCCATCTCTCCGCTGCTGGGTATAGGCCTCTCCTCTGGATATTATTGTTAGGTGTTTTTACTTATATCAGTTTTATGTTTTAATTCCACAGTATAGAGGGCCTTGTGTATAATAAAATTTTCTTGTTAGCAAACGCTACTATCGCGTACGCATCATTTTTCATCTTCATTTAACTTTCTCAATACATACAATACATAGATCCACTAATGGGCGCTACATAAGTAACTACGTACTAACAGAAGTAACCATGGACATTAAAAAATCCTAGATTGTGGAAGCAATACTGAACACAAACATGATGGTATTAGTAGCAATTATAAACGAGAAAAATTTACACAGTTATAAAGACATATTTACCTCCAGGGAGATCCGCTGCACGTCGGTGACGAACCACCATGCCCAGGCCCACCCCCCTACTATAGTCCGCTTCTGCAATGAGCCGAAGCAACTACCTGCAACAAACAAATTACGCTTATTTATTATCAATCTTACATCACATTCGACCATACCAATGATGACTCGGTTACACAAGGAGAGTATCTCGAACGAGTGCAGGAGAGAAAATCGGCCAACACTATGCTTGTCTAGTATAAACAACTGTTATTGTCATGTGATCACATTTATCATCGAGTTTTTATCATCATATGAACGGCTACAGGCCAGAATCGAGTACAATATTCTCGCCTAAACCGTTTGTTTCGTTCGTAACCTTTCCTTATGTAAATAGGCCTTTAATTTGCTAATCTCATATTACGCTGCCACATCCCCGAATGCGCTGTCTACTTTTGGAGATTGAAAGGAATGGACTTGAAGAAAGGGTTAGAAAAATAATCCTTTATAATCCTTTATTTTTATGGCATATCTCACTCACTACCGAAGCGTATATTGGAAAAATAGAATAAAGTGGGAAATGCAGTATATTTTACGGTAGTCTTCTGTGAGAGAGGGATATATTGGCCAGTCGATTGCACCCAGCGGCTGTTCCCCTCCTAAGGTACACACTAATATTACACACCTCCTCGAGATACTTTATAAAAGTGACTGTTAGTTTAGTTATTTGTTACATTAAACTAATAATACAATTGCTACTAATATATACCAATACTCAAATGCAATAAAGATGTCATAAGAAGTAGGTACCCCTTATCTAAGGGACAGCAACCTTGAAGGGAGAGTCGGATAGAAACAGGTTCGCCTCCAGAACTAGATAATTGGACGCAGCTCGATCTTGTCCGCTTTCTCTTTATGGGAGATTTAATAAACAAATCATACTGTGAAATTCTTCTCTCTGGCAATCAATTATGAAGGCATATCTCTTCTCAATTTATTTAGGTGAATTAGGTGACGTCAATAACATTGTCAGTGTCTCCGTGTTTTCACAAATCAAATGATTTAAACACTGATGAAATTATAATCTACAACGTTATGGTAAGCGTGTGTCTGTATTTTTATAGAATTAAAGCGACAGACGAGCAGACACTTCACCTGGTGGTAAATGCATATTGTCACTGTGCGACATCCACGATACATGGCAACATCAGTCCAGAATGACAAAGATTGACACCATCCCCGGATACGCTTCCTACCTTGTATTAGTAGACATTCATATTTAATTATATTAAAAAAATATGTATGTAGTCTAATACAAATTAAATGTTATCTATTTATTATTATAATAATATAATCTATTAATTAAGTGAATATTATAAACAGAAGTAACAAAAACAATTTCATTTTAACCGTCGTCGTCTAAGCCGAATCTTTACGAACTTTTTGTTTTTATGCCCTATAAAATATAACAGATATCGTTTTGTACTTTCTAATTGTTACTTTCTTTAAGCAATTTTCTTGGGCGATTGAATGGTGGGTCATTTTAAATGCATTTTAATGCATCTCAGTTTCCATTTCCCCCAGGTAATAGTTGTCACGTAGTCCATCAAGATTACTACATATACACATAATGTATACAACTGTATAGCTTAATTGTCCTGTGAGTCATTCTAAATCGTGAATTTCACTTTCGTTCTGTGTCGCTTGACTTCGGCGTCTTAAAGGAGGGTAGTGGATCAGCTTCGTACACGGACGTGACGTTGATCACGCAGGCAGAATGCTTTAAACCTTAGGGTGAACCTAGACAAATCGGAATTCAGCAGTATATCCTCATATTGACTCACCATCAGGTAGACTTTTTTATTGATTAGTTAAGAATAGACCACTTTCAGTCAGTTTGTGGATCCCCTTGTAACTTAAGTGCTTCTCTGAATAAACCACATAAGGAATTAACCTCTAGTTATTATTTTTTTCTTGTTCCATAACCCACCCTTTTATTTTTCACTGCTGGACATGGGCCTCTATGCTCATTGTCTTGTGTATGAGGGATATATGGCTTTAAAACGCCACGATGGGCCAACCCACTTGGTGAGTCCACTCTTTTGAAGTTGGTGTAGTTCCTCGGCGTTTGAGGTAGCCTCTTTGGTATTCCTTAGTAGCCTCTTACGACACCCACGGGAGGAGATGGGTGGTGCTTTTCTAAAGTCGACCGATACGACATAGTTACGGTTCCTTGTTCACACGTTGCTTTACGTAATGAGCAATGCAATACCAGGAAGCTGGGGTGTAAAGCCGTCACCGGATCTCGGTGAGTCTTGCTGGTAGGGCAGGAAGTCACAAGTCAATTCAGTTGAATAATGGCATGGCGCTCCCCTCCGGAAAGTATGTTTTCCGGGTCCGGCTAATGACAAGAAGCTACCAACAAACTACTGAATATAAATGGCTTGTATTAAACTGAATATGAACGAACAATGAAATACTATTCATCTCTCTTTGTTTAATCAGTCTTATGATCACAGTTGTTACGAAAATCGGAAATATGATACCCGCTTAATTTCAGTGTAGATTCAAATAATCCATATTGAGAAATAATTAAATAAGCAGCAAAAAATACTGAATGATCAGCAAAACGATGATGGTGAATTTAGGTTTAGGTTCTCTGGTCTCACAAGAAATTAACGAGTCCCACCGGGGCTCCGCCGACTTGATGATGACTTTGATGACATTATAGTGGAGTGTAGGCTTTCTCGGCCGGTGTCCATATTAATTGAATCTTCCGGGCTACTTGGCCGAGGTCTTCTGGAATCTCTTCTCTTTCTTCCAAACGTTTCGTCAACAACTGCGGTTGACATCTTCAGTTGCGCTCGAGAAGCCGAAGGGATAACATCTCTCCGAAAGTGAACGCAGTCGCCACTGAAGATGTCAACCGCAGTTGTTGACGAAACGTTTGGAAGAAAGAGAAGAGATTCCAGAAGACCTCGGCCAAGTAGCCCGGAAGATTTAATTAATTTGATGACATTCTTAGTAATGTAAAATTATTTATTTAAATTAAACTAAAATAGTTTGTTTTGTTGATCATGCTTTGCTGCTCACTTAGTATTTTTTGCTGCTCGATTAAATACAAGCCATAATAAAACCAGTATTTGTAACAACATCTAATAAGTTGTCTTGTAAACCGAGTAATGAGTGAAAGGGCGTACAAAAACTATAGATACAACACCTTTGCTAAATGATAATAAGTCAACTAAATCACTCTAATGGAACTGGACCATCAGTCAACTCTCTTAATAGGACGAGGGCAGTTACGATACGTATGTAATTTATCAGCGCTTTTTGCCTAGAATAGTTGCACCTTAGTAATTTGTTGGAATCTAGACCATTAAACTATTGGGTGCATTTTTGATTTGCAACGTCACATATACAGGCCGGATTAAAAACTCATGAGGCTTGGGCCATGGTTAAACTGTTTGTTTTACTCGCCTTTCTTAGCTTTTCTCGCGTTCCCTCGCGATTCGCGAGTTTCTTGCGATGGGACCCTCTATACCGCAAAACCCCCTCCCCCGTTAAAACATATATGTATATATAAGTCCGTTATCCTATTTCCTCAATGTACTACGTGTTTCGGAAATTAATGAGACATGCTAGAACCTATTTCTGTCCCATATTATCCTATCCTATCCCTCAATTTTCCCAAGTCTTCCTCTGAATCCATTGCTTTAAATCTCCAAAGGTAGCCAGCGCATCCGAGGGCATAACAACGTTTGTCATTCTGGACTGATGTCAGCATGTACCGCGGATGTCGATGATCGTCAGTATCCACTTACCACCAGGTGGACTGTCTGCTCGTCTGCCGCCTTCCTTCCATTAAAAAAACATATAAAGCGTAATATGAATGAAATATGAACCCATTTGTTAAAAACGCAGTAGATACCAATATTTAAAATTCTTTCAATGTAAAGAGCTTCCATTGGAGCGAGCAAAATTTCAATTTCTGGAGTTTCATAGTTATGATTGCAGATGACACGATGACAGTCCCAATACACAATAGAGCTTCACGTTCGCGTCTACAGCTGCCACATCAATAATTCGAAGGAAAGTATAATTTCATTCCCAATATGCACTGTTAAGTATTGAATTCGAAACATATTCGTAAATACTCGTATAATAAATTTTATAAATAAAAAAAAAAAATTGTGGAATTATGGAATCGACATTAATTAATGTGGGTAGCGAATTAAAGAATGTTAGTCAACAATAGAACTAAAAGTATGATCAACAAATATTTAAAATGTCGGTCCCAGTTTAGTTAATTCAAATAATTTTATACATTTTAATGAAATCAGTAAGAGATTTGGTGTTTTAACAATATTGACATAAATATGCAGACAATTTCAATTAATTATTCGATATATAAGTTTAAAAAATAATTTAAGCAGTAAAATGTTTGAGTATTTTTAATTAAAAATACTCAAACGGTTCTCTGAATCAGGCTTTATAAACATAAAATAACTTGAAAGTTTAACAGAAATTGGGTTTCTGCTAAAGTTTCCTGCTTTCGTTACAGGAAAATGGACACAAGGACATGACTCAGAGAAACATGTGGGACTTCATTATTATTAAGGCTTGTAGAGAACTGTTAATTTAAAACATGATTATGTAGCTTCTTATTGAATTAAATTGTTTCGTATAACAATTTGGTAAATTTTGCTTAGGTTTCATGGAAACAAATGAATAAACTAAATGGAGCCCAAATATTCGAAAGACAGCCATGTATTTTCAACTTTATTTATTATTCTGATGTATTGATAGCTTAAATTAAAGCTGTCAAAACGAATGAATATGGCAAAATTCATTGAATGAGTCCCTAGATGACAACACCATCGTTAAATCTCAGTTTTTAACTTTCTCCGCTGGAAACAAACGTTATAAATATCTTCAAAAATAGATCCGTCTTTCGACTCCTAAGTGTAAGAAATGTAGGACGTTCATTATAAAGAAGAAAGAAAGTATTACGATCTGCTTAAGTCTATCCTGACCTCTCTAAGTGTCAACATAACAGTTTGAACACAATAGACCTCCCACCAATTCACGAAACGGTCCACCTGTTTCCGTACCCAGGAGTCGCGTATCGAACGCAGTCGGCATCAACCGTTATACTGTACCGCAAGACACGCAATACCAGTCTTTAGTATTATCGAAACTGATATCAAAGTCACTGGAATTAATAGTGAAAATTCATTCACAGATAATCGTTCTGTGGATATTTCGTCAATTAGAAGAGCTGTGAGCGAAAGTGATTCAAATCTATGTTATTTTGTCTATCACAGTGATCACGTTTTTGATGAGTGCTTCCCAATGTTATTATGTGTTTGTTATCTATGTTCATTGTGAAAGTATAAACTGAAGGTATGTATTATTTTTTTTTCATTGCAAGAAAACTTGTTAGATGTTGTTACTTATTAACCGGTTATTCACTACGAGTAAATGACTTGATTTCAACTCAATAAATCTACTGATACTGATTGATTAATTACACTTTTTTATTCATCGACGCGGTTAAAATATACAATTGTGTCCATTTATAAATTTTACACTACATGTGTAAAATTTATAAATATACATAGATGTGACTTTATTGGTTATGAACTTATGAGTTATTACGACTGACATTTCGTATCGTTATTTCCGTTTGTAAGTAAACATAAATCTGAAATCAGTCGGTGTTGGATAAATAAGAAAATGAGTCATGTTAAAAGAAATGAATATGTCAAATCATTAGAAAGAACAAATTATGAAATAGAATTTGAAGGGTTTAAAGGGTTAACAATGCCATCTAGTTCACTCATCTAGTGCCATCTATATGGTGTACTATGATATAGTGGAAACAAAAATGCAAAAAAGATCACTGTCCACAGGAAATTAATTTATATAAAACGCCGTACTTAAAAAAGAATTCATTGTCAACGCCATATTTTAAACAAGGGTCATTGTCTATGGACTATGACCGTTCTTTGATTTTTTTTCTTAGTTTTGACAGCTGTCGCTGTCACCTGAATCATTCTACGTTTCGCGGCTTTTTCGTGCTGGTTTTTTGTTTGCTTCTTTGCACTAATTTTTATTTTTATATAAATTTGCCTAAACATTAAATAAAATTAATGAATGTAGGAAAAAAGTTCAATGTCATCCATGATTATAATCCTTTTTTTTATAATCCTTCTTTTATCACAAGCATACTATTGCAGTATTGTGGTAATATTTTTATTTCTATTTTGGTTTCTTCTGGTAAAGTATTATTAAATTTTGGAAAAAAGAAACCTGTAATAAAGATCATTTTAATAAAGTTTAATTTTAATAACCTGTAATAAAGTCCAGGGACCTTTTTTTCAAGATTAATTTTCTACAAATTTTCATTTTGTATAATAAAAAGCTAAAATCTAAGACTTTAATACTACTCTTAATGATATAATTAATTAATTACATTTCAAATAAATAAAGGCGCTTTAAAATAAGAGGGTTTTTGAAATAATACCAATATATATATATATACATATATATTTTAGTTATGTTCCACTTTTAACAATGAGATTTACCTAATTAGAGGGTTTATTTTAAATATTTAAATTTCTTATAAAATATCTTCCTTTTATTATTTTTCCTTTTAAGTAATTAAAATTTTACTTCGAATGACAATTCCCTAACGGACAGTCCCATATGTTTCATGACTAGAATAATTATAAGCATTGTGACACTTCGCCAGCGTGGAATTATTCATAGGCATAATTATAATACTTTCTAATAAAACTATTTTGATTATTTCATTCACATTGATCACATTAATATGCCACTTGGTACTGAACATGCAAGTTTTAATTTGATTAATTACGTAACATGAAAGAACGATATCCTAGTAGGTAATTCTAAAGAACTGGTACCTACTCATATGTGTGACGGCATGAATTTGATATGCTTGTAAACAAGTAAATGCTTCATTGAGTATTCAAATCAGACATTATTTGAGAAAAGGGACCTTATTGTCGATCTCACATATTGAAAAACAAGAAGTAGTAGAGTTGAAATATTTAAAAAATAACATAATTTTTCTTTAGGTATCTTAAAAATGAGATGTCAGAGCATGTTTCTATTTAAACTGAATTTTGAAACGAAATTTTAGGTTAAAAATGTAACCTACCGACAAAAAGATTCTGTGGGCAAAAATTAGTTCATACCGTCTCACCCCATATTTTATTGGTGAACTCTCGCATAAAAAACTCTGAGATTCCTTTTTTCCCACCGTGTACCGCACACTAATTAGATATTACGGCACGTTGATTTTTTTTCACTACAGATATTATATCACTATCTCGGTAGTTTAAATCCTTCGATTCATTTAAATCCGGACTTCAGGATTATTAATTAGCCATAGCTAAACTCGAGCTGTAACTCGAATTAGTTTCTACAGTAAGGATTTTTTATTTGATCATCAATACATCGTGAAAAACACGCGTGCCGGAATTTTAAACAATTCGGAGACGTGTAATATCAGCTAATCAGTAATAGGCCCACGTGATGATTGTGACCTCGCTACTGTTACATTGTAAGTTGATACATATTAAAAAACAGTAGAGTACATTATGTAACGGTTCAGTATTTTCACCGGAACGCTTAACATTCTGGAGGTAACCACCCGTACCTACACATAACATATAGTTCCGGTCCAACGGATTCACTTTCTACGAAGTCTAAGCGATCGTAAAAAGCGAAGTTCTTCGAAATTGGTGAGCGAGCATGAAAAAAACTAATATATTTTTTGTACAGAATGGAAGAAATTTCTATTGATTTTTCAGACTATTCATCGTTTTATTCCATTTAATAAACAAGGCAATGAAGGAAATTAATGGCAATTAAAAAAGGTTATTGCCGTAAAGAAATAGGCCGTTTATTGCCACAGTTACAGTTAAACATATTAAATATTGAGTAAAATATCATAAGACAAGTACACCGGTACATTTGTAGAACTATACAAATCCTTACTTCTTCCTAATATCATGATTGCGAAAGTTCGTTTATTACCTATTAATTCTGTACAAATAATTGAATCGCTAAAAGGCATACGTATGGATCGTGGCAAACGATAACCGATTCGGTAGATGAATCCTCGTACCAGGAAGCTCATCAATATGAGACGCCCTCCGCTCACGTAGACCGACTGCTTGAAGAAGTTTGCTGGTAGTAACTGAATGAGAAAAACACAGGATCGCCTATGATGACGAGTCTTGAGCTAGGCCTATACCAAGCAGTGCAGAAACATACGCTGATGATATGGTATCGTATAGATTTTGGGGCGCATTAACACACAATATAATATTTATGTCTGCTAACACACGGGCGAAGCCGCTGGAAACAATAGTAAAACAAACAATAGTACAGTAAATTAAAACAGATTTATCACCTAAACCAAAATTCAAAGGTATTAAGGTCTAGAGGTCACAAAAAGTTTAAACCACTAACGTCAATCACATTGAAAAGCAATAGTCTTCTACTTTACATCCAATGTGTGCCGTTAACAAAAGGGTAACCGTTAACAACAGTGTGCGCGTGCGCAGGCGAATATTTGCGCACTAAAACGGAACTCCACATTATGTGCCTTACATTATGTGTTAAATACAAACCCATACATGGTTTAATTTTAGACAAAAAGGTTCAACAATTATAACATTGGTTAGCAATAAGTAAACTGTTTTTACTTTTATTTCTTTTTTAGTTGACAAAAACTAAAAGTATACAGAATGTGTATACTTTTATGTAACAGGAAAATAGCTTTTTATAACACCTTGATATAACAGTGCCGTGTGGTGTCGTAAAAGGCGACTGGGATAGCAAGGCCGCTACCACACCCTGAGGAACTACTCCACCTCTACAAGAATGGACTCGCCAACCCGCCGTCCGCCGCCAGCGTGCCGTTTTAGGCCATACATGTCTAATGCACAAGACAATGTGCACGAGCAGGCCCACGTCCAGCAGTGGATACTGAAGGGGCCGATTGAATTGCATTGTTTAACGTTACGTAGTTTTGCAAAAATATGTTTTTATAACATTATATAATTTTTGTATTCAGCAAGTTTGTATGAAAAAATTAAACCAAAACTAATATAATTTACAATATTATCGAAGAACAGAGACGTTTTTACTGTGTTTTAAAATAGTACATATGGGTTTTGTGTCACAGAAGTTGGAAAAAGCATCTATTATTTAATGTCCCATCGACTTCTGTGAACTTTCTGCTTACTGATTACTTTCTTATACCCATTAAACTAGGCTTATCATTAGATACATTTATCATTAATCATATAATTTTCATGTTTGTATTTTCCAGAAGTCAAGATGAGCTCGATAGTGAACGCGGCCGCCGACGCGGTCATATCAGGCACGGCCATCGCCGCCGCAGGTACGCAGGTATTGTACAGATATACATAACATACAATATGTCATGTACAGTCTATGTGTGGCGTTAAAAATATTCCAAATTTTAAACAATCAAGCGTGTTTTGGCCCTATCCAACTATTAATACAAAACGATTGAAGGTCAGAGGTCATGTAGATTAATAGGTTAATTATTATCAAAATGAGAGTTCATTACCAGGTGCTAGAGCCATGCTATCTAGTTTGATTGAATGGATAAATAAATACGAGTAAAACTCTTTATTGCGCACCGAAACAAAATAAGACAGTAAACAGACATTGTAACATATGAAATGCACAAAAGGCAGTCTTATCGCTAATAGCAATAAGTGCTGAATAGTTGCTGTTTTCCGTACTAGTCGATGTATAGATTTTACAATCGCGCCACTAAAGGTCGTTGTTTCGTTTTGGAGGCAAAAAGTTGCTTTATGTATATGAGAAGAGGAACATTGTCTGTAAATTTTACCGTTCATCATAATCTTTTACGGTTGCCACTATCAACTTTTCCTTAGAAAGTTATTATTGGACCAAAAAGCAAGTTCTACAACCGTAGCCAGCCTTTTATCGTCCACTGCTTGGGCTTACCTCATGTTCATCGACTTGTGCATGAGATATAAAATGTATAGCTTTACAACGCCACTCTGGGCAAGTGGGTGGATGAGTGAACTCTCTTAGAGGTGGTGCAGTTCCTCGGTGGCTGCAGTGGCCACTTCGTTATCCTTTTTACGACAACCACGGGAGGAGATGTGGTGGTGCTGTGGTAATATAGCCGGCCGACACCACGCAGCCAAAGTTCTGTAACGCTACTTTCAACATTGAGAGAGAAGAGGCAAAACACTTACCATGAAGTAAGCCATTTCCTTATCTAGCACCTATTGCTAAAGCATTAAAGCCCATAAAAGCTTAACCTGCGGTAAACTGTACCTAATATTGCTTTTTGAAAATACTTTCTCCGATCCTAGCCGTAATACTCAGACAAAGGCTTGTAAAGGTCAGGAGTTCTTTGTACACATAACAAAGTACATGTAGTTTCGAACAAGAACAAATGTTTGGTTAATCAGTCATTAAGTTAATAACAGGTGTTGAGTTAAAGAAATGGAGGATTCGCATTATAAATGCAAAAAAAAACAGAATTCCGCACACGGCAGGAGTAAGTTGAGTTCAAAATCAACCTTTTTTTCAAGGGTAATGTTTAATGTTTGTGTTTTTGCTTTGAATATCCTGATATCACTTTAATGCTGAAATCAATTTCTTTGAGGCTATCAAATATGGGAAAATTTTTCCTTTTTTGTTGTCTGCTAAATTTTGACGTGTCCAAATTTAATAAACAACAAACAATCAAATTACGACACTTTGAGACTCAGTTTTTATACCTTTAGTTTTACTTTAGTTTTTTATACCGAACACTACCAACAAA
Organism: Sesia apiformis; assembly: GCA_914767545.1. Lineage (NCBI taxonomy): Eukaryota > Metazoa > Arthropoda > Insecta > Lepidoptera > Sesiidae > Sesia > Sesia apiformis. The sequence goes on from OU611968.1 coordinate 9,762,976, forward strand.
ATCTTCACAAACACACATACTGCCAATCACACTGGCCACCTTTCCTGTTTCCAGGTGGCCTGGTTCATCCCGATGTTGGTGGCCGCGATCGCGTACTTCCAGTTCGACCAGACGGATCCCGAAGGCAGACCAGCTAACGTGGACGACGCGCGCATGTTGCCGGAGTACGACTTCATCGTTGTGGGGGCCGGTTCCGCCGGTCAGTGAGTAGATTTCACTGCATGGCTGGTTCGCTAGTGTCCTCTTAGTTCCTGCTATCTCTGATCATTGCTACACTCATTTGTGTGCTTATTATAATAAAGTTACGATAATTTTCATCTCAAAAGCTGACACGCCTACCTAGCTCCACGTGTTTTACAAAAGATTGATGTGGTTCTTGGTCGGAAAAATATTTGTCTAAAGGTAATATTTTTTCGAGCTACCCAGAGCTCGTGTAGCTCGTTTCACAACATAACGAATCCCAATTTGGTTCATTGAAAAAATGAAATAGTTATTACTTTACCATTTGGCAGGCAGTTTGTTATATCAATCAAAATCGTGAATTAACTGCCTACATTCCTATAAAATTTCAATAGTAAAGCGATGTTAATTTATGGTAACACTGATGATATTTTTTTCTAGTTTTGTCTCTCCAACCACATATTACGGTGTTATGAACTTTTAAAAAACATTTACGTTCCAAGGAAGTCAGCTTACAAATTCCAAACTTGTTTATTTCGTATGAAGATACTCAAAAATAAGTCAGCGACTTTTCTTGATTTGATTATCTATTGATAGCGCTCTATTTATAATATCGTTCGTAATACATACATACATTCATTATATAATTGCAAGGCAATTTATTTCTCAGAGCAATAGATCGACTTCTAGGCATTTGTAGAGCACAAGTTTCTCAAGTGAGTTATCTAAACATATTTAACAGAAAACTGTGTACATGATCCCTTTTTTAACTTCAAGTGTCCGTTTGAAATAACAAGCACTTACTTACCAATATTCTCTAACAAAACAACTTGTCTAACGAACCTCTTACATTTTTCAGGAGCAGTAGTGGCAAATCGCCTTTCAGAAGTGCCTCACTGGAACGTGTTGCTATTAGAAGCTGGTGGGGACGAAACTGAGATATCTGATGTTCCACTTTTGGCTGGTTATCTCCAACTCAGTAAATTGGATTGGAAGTACAAAACTGAACCACAGGGGACCAGCTGTTTAGGTAAGAATTGGTATTTGTTGATCTTGCTGTTTGTATAGCCCAAAATATAAAGCATAGATATTAATACATATATGAAGGTTGTGGGCGAATACAACAATAATTTATGCCCCTTTTATCTAATTTTCAGCAATGGAAGGTGGACGTTGCAACTGGCCACGAGGCAAAGTCTTAGGCGGCAGCTCAGTACTCAACTACATGTTGTACTTAAGAGGAAATAAAAAGGACTATGATACATGGGAAGCCCTCGGTAACCCAGGCTGGGGATACAAAGATGTCCTTTACTACTTCAAGAAGTCTGAAGACAATCAAAACCCTTACCTGGTGCAAACACCATATCATAGCACTGAAGGTTACTTAACCGTTGCTGAGGCGCCATTTCGTACACCTCTTGTCGCAAGTTTCATAGAAGCTGGTGTAGAAATGGGTTACGTCAATAGAGACATCAATGGTGAGAAGCAGACTGGATTTATGGTTGCCCAAGGCACCATCCGACGAGGCAGTCGCTGCTCCACTTCTAAAGCCTTCCTTAGAACAGCAAAACACCGCCAAAATTTACATATAGCCATGCACTCTCACGTAACAAAGGTTCTTTTAGACCCCAGAACCAAAATTGCTTTTGGTATTGAATTTGTGAGAAACAAAATGATACACCGCATTAGAGCTCGCAAAGAAGTAATATTATCAGCTGGGACTATCAATTCAGCGCAATTATTAATGTTGTCAGGTATCGGACCAGCTGAAGAATTAACCAAGCATCGAATACCGTTGATACAGAATCTACGAGTGGGAAAGAATCTTCAAGATCATATCGGATTAGGCGGTTTAGCGTTCATGGTCAATAAGCAGATTTCAATTGTGGAACAACGACTCCATACAGTCACCACTTTAATGGAATACGCAGTGTTAGGTGAAGGTCCTCTAACAATCATGGGAGGTGTCGAGGGTTTAGCATTCGTGAACACTAAATACGTAAATGCTTCTGAAGATTTCCCGGACATCGAGTTCCATTTTATTTCCGGAGCGACGAATTCTGATGGAGGTGAACAGTTACGTAAAGTTCATGGTTTGTCTGAACAATTTTATGATGCCGTTTTTCGTCCCATCAACAATATGGATGTTTGGAGTATAATTCCTATGTTACTCCGTCCGAGAAGCAAAGGTTTCATCCAGCTTCGCAGTGCTAACCCTTACGACTATCCTTACATTTACCCGAACTATTTGTCTGACGAAATGGACCTGAAAACTTTAGTTGAAGGTGTTAAAATAGCTGTGGCTTTATCTAGAACGAAAGCCTTCCAACATCATGGTTCTATTTTAAACAAGCATGTATTTCCTGCATGCGCTAGCATAAAAAGATATACAGATGATTATTGGGAATGTATGATAAGGCAGTATACTTGTACCATATACCATCCTGTTGGTACGGCGAAAATGGGACCGCACTGGGATCGGGAGGCTGTTGTAGACCACGAGTTGAAAGTCTATGGCGTAAAAGGTCTACGTGTTATTGATGGCAGCATCATGCCTAATTTAGTAAGCGGGAATACAAATGCGCCTATTATTATGATAGGAGAGAAGGGTAGCGATATGATTAAAGAATACTGGTTGAAGCGAAGAATATCCAGATACTACGCCTGATGACGTACAAATATAAAAGTTTATTATTTTATAGGTTCTTGTGAAATTTTCAATACCATCTTGTACAACTGCAAAAAGGCGACTATATGACTTGTGTAAATATAATAATAATAGGTCGGGGAGAAAGTCTTTTCGTATTTTGTATGTATGAAGTTGTGACCCAATATCTTTGATGGAACTGTTTCTACCTGGTTGGTTATGATACCATTAAAAAGGTAACATTTAAAAAAGAAATAAAAAAACTATTTCCCGCCATTTTTCAATTGTTTTTCTGTTTCAATTCTTCAAACGAAGAAATTCGATACATTTTAAAGTTTTATTACAAAAAAGGGAAAAATGCGACACAAGCCGTGAAAAAAATTTGTGCCGTTTATGGGCCTAATGCAGTGTCAGTAAAAGTAACACAAAGTTGGTTTAAGCGTTTTCAGTCAGGAAATCTTAATGTTGAAGATGGAGTTCGCTCCGGTCGCCCTGTTACCGATAAAGTTGATGCCTTTTGTGAAAAAGTGCAGCAAGATCGGCATATAAGTAGTTACGGCATTGCTGATGAACTGGGCATTGACCACAAAACAATTTTGACTCATTTGAAAAAGTCTGGATTCACAAAAAAGCTCGATATTTGGGTACCACACGAGCTCACTGAAAGAAACCTAATGAACCGTGTACTCGTTTGCGATTCTCTATTAAAACGCAATGAAACCGAACCATTTTTGAAAATATTGATCACTGGTGATGAGAAGTGGATCACTTACGCCAAGAACGTGCGGAAAAGATTATGATCTAAGTGCCGCCAAGCTCCACAGACTGTGGCAAAACCCGGATTAACGCGCAATAAGGTGATTTTGTGTGTATGGTGGGATTGGAAGAGCATCGTTCATTATGAGCTCTTACCGCCGGGCAAAACCATCGATTCGGATCTCTACTGCCAACAGCTGATGAGACCAAAGCAAGAAATTGAGAAAAAACGCCCGGAATTGATCAACAGAAAGGGATGAACATGAAAGATTTGTCTTTCATCGTGATAACGCCAGACCACACACATCTTTGGCCACTCAGAAAAAATTGAGAGAGCTTTGTTGGAAAGTGTTGATGCACCCACCATATAGCCCTGACCTTGCGCCCTCAGATTTGCACTCGTTTGGGTCTCTTCAGAATTCTTTAGGCAGTGTAAGGTTAACATCAAGAGAGGACTGTCAAAACTACGTGTCGCAATTTTTTGACGAAAAATCCCAAAATTTCAGCAGCAACGGGATCATTTCACTACCTACAAGATGGCAACAAGTTATAGAACAAAACGGCACATATATATTATATATAAATATAATTAGACTTTTAAAAAATAATCTTGAATTTGTATATAAAATACGAAGAAACTTTTTCCCCGACCTTATATTAGTAATACGAGTAGTATTATTAATATTACGATATTCGTTATGACTGCTAGTTTATATAATCTGTTCTAATAACTTATTTATTACTTAGTAAGACAAAATACCCGCTATTACAGTAATAATTTATTTTTGATAAACTGTAAAATGTAAATATTAGTTGATAATAAATTAGATTTTATTTATATGAATCATTGTTCTCATTTATGATAAGTGCATTCCCTATCTAGGTCAAACAAAAGTACCAGACATGTCGTAATGTATTGGAGACGATTGCTGACACAATCATTTCAACTAATATACGGTCACAGAGTAATGTAACACATACTCTAGTTATTTTACAAGATAAAATAATATGCACCCTATCAAGTGGCATGACCCTTGACTTTCAATGGTTCTCTTACGAGATGTCACAATAACATATTTTTGTAATCATAATACTTCGACAAAATATTCTAGGTACAAAATGATTTGCAATATCTGACATACGAAAAATGAATTATCTTTCGTGGTATTCACGTGGGAAGAGTAAATTTTCATTTAAATTAAAAAAAAAGATTATATAAAAAATATAAAAGATCTAATTTTCATGCTGACCTGTATTTCTAATTTTTTGTTGTAACAATGTATATAAACATAATCATTACTCTGTAAAACACACAATGTGTCAGTACACACAATAACTTGCTAAATCAGACTATTTGCTGAATCAGTGTCCATTATATTCTTTACAATATCAGTTGCGAATCTACAGTGACCTGATGTAATACTCCGACACCATGTCGAGCCATGGAGGTCTGTCGATCAAGCCTATCGTGTCCAGCACCAGGATTATGTTTGGACTTTTGCCAGGACTTGGTGCTATGATACTTTTTCGTATGGCAATACATTTATATAGACCAGACATAGAAGACGCCGAAAACCGTGTTCGAGAGCAGCCTTTCGATCAGCTTTACGATTGTTATGACTTCATTATAGTTGGTGGTGGATCAGCTGGATCTGTAGTAGCTAGTCGGCTTTCGGAGAACCCTGAGTGGAAAGTGTTATTATTAGAAGCAGGACAAGATGAGAATGTTTTAGCAGATGTGCCTGTTTTATACCCTGCACTCCAAACGTCTTCTATAGACTGGCAATTCGTGACGGAGCCCAGTGAGGAATACTGCCTGAATATGATAGATAGAAGATGCAAGTGGCCTCGTGGGAAGGTACTCGGTGGATCGAGTGTGCTCAACGCTATGCTTTACATAAGAGGAAATAAACATGACTATGATCATTGGGCCAATTTAGGCAATGTAGGCTGGTCATACAATGAGATATTGCAATATTTTCTAAACTCCGAAGACATGAGAATCCCGGAGTATCAAAACGATCCTTACCATGCGACTGGGGGCCCTATAACCATTGAGTACTTCAGATACGAGCAGCCAATTACAAGAAAGATTTTAGAAGCTGGTCAACAAATGGGTTACCGTATTGGTGATGTTAATGGTAGATACCAAACTGGATTCACTCGTTCCCATGCTACTGTACGTGATGGCATACGATGCAGCACAGCGAAAGGTTACCTCAGATCTGCGGCTAAAAGACACAATCTTCATGTTAGTGTACATTCTTTGGTAGAGAAAGTGTTAATAGATGAAAATAGAAGAGCGTATGGAGTTAAATTCGTAAAGAAGGGTAACCCTCGCATTATCAAAGCTAATAAAGAGGTGATATTATCAACTGGAGCTATTCAATCTCCACAACTGTTGATGCTATCGGGAGTAGGTGACGCTGATCATCTCAAAGAAATGGGAATTTATCCAATAGTGAATCTCCCCGGTGTTGGACAAAATCTACAAGACCATGTAGCTATGGGTGGCCATTCATTCCTCTTCGACAATCCGTACGAGAATGGAACTGATTACTGCTTTAATTTGAACACTGTGTTTTCTATTTCAAACTTTGTAGACTTCTGTGTCCATTATAATGGGTCATTGTACAGTATGATGGAAGCTGAGGCTATGGCATTTGTTAATACGAAATATCAGGATCCTAGTGAAGATTATCCTGATGTTCAGCTGTTTATAGCTCCGACAGCAGACAATATGGATGGTGGTTTATTTGGGAAACGTTCTAATGGTCTTACCGATGAAGTTTACGCGGAGTTATATGAAGATATTTTGTATGAGTCGTCCTTCTCGGTGGTTCCTCTTGTTTTGAGGCCGAAGAGCAAAGGCTATTTGAAGCTGAAAGACGCGAACCCTTTTTCGCCGCCCCGAATATATCCAAACTATTTCTCGCATCCAGACGATTTAAAAATAATCGTAAGTAGATCTAAACATTATTTGGTTTTTATGATAAGAAGTATCTTTACATAAACATAATTATGTATGTAATGTCTTTTATTACTTTAGAAAACAACCTCATCGGTATACAGAAGAGGTTTACTATAATACTATAATTAGCTTGAATAAGCAAACGGTCCGTCTGTTTGTTCAAGCTATCTCGGGAACTACTGGATTGTATTCGCGAAGGTTTTAGTGATTTTTTTTATCGACTGGTCGGACAACAAGCGGATCAAAAATTAATTTCCGGAGAAAAAAATATCAATAAATAGCTTTTTGCCCGCAGTTACTTAATTGAAGACTTGTACGCTGAAACTTTTCCGAAGAACAAACCTACACGATAGTAAAAACCGCATGATCATTCGTAGATTTAAACAGAAATTATAAGCGGACAGATAGGCAGAAGGACAGAAAGAGGTTGAATTTTATAAATATGATTAAAGGTTAATTTCCAATGACAGAGTGGCAGAGAATCGATCAATTTGATAACAATTATAGCTAGATATTTTGTGTATTTAATATACGATTGAAAATTGCATAAAAATTAATTATGCCGAGCAGTGCACATCGTTAGTGCACATTACAACTTTTAGTTTAATAGTTTAAAATAGATAAAAAAAACTACACCTAATAAATTAAAAGTTGGATTAGAATTAGTTAAAAAGGTAGAAGTAGTCGCTTTGCCGCCTCTAGAAAGCTGGAAATCTATCATAAGTGAACGAAAAATGAGTAAATGTTCGTTATTATACTATATAAAGGCGATTATAAGTTATCATTACAATGCAAATTCGTATAATCCGCAGAATAATAACATAATGTGTTGTTTATTTTTTCATTACCCTATTAATTACATAACTAGCCACCCACCCTGGCTTCGCTCAGCTAGATTAACGATTTTCTAGGAAACCGATAGGCTACTATGCATTTGCATTAATTTATTTAATATCAGCCTATAACGTCCCACTGTAGGAGGGCATAGGCTTCACCTAGCAAATCATTAGGAGTCTGGACCATAATCCACTACGCGCGCCCAGTGTGGATTGGTGTGGATGGTCCAGAGTTGTTTTTACTCTAGAGCGTGCGCGTTTCTTGGTTTCCTCACGATGTTTTCTTTTATCGCTGAGCTAGTGAATTTTCTGTTAATGTTAAATAGAAGCGCAGTGGTACGAGCCGAGAATTTGAACTCACTACATCACGAATTAGAGCCGAATGAGAATAGATATCCCTGGGCTAAATCCGCTTTTTGCATTACTTCCTAATAATGATACAATGTTCAAATAACAAAAACTCTCTCTCTCTCTTCCATGCTTTAATCTCACATGATGGTGGGGTCAGCATCTTCCCTGCACTTCACCCTATCAGCGACGTGGTAGACTACACTAGATTGTCACATATATTTAGTGACGACTTCTATCCACCTGATCTTAGGCTTAACTCTTCATATTTCGAATAAATAAAATCAAAAAAGCATCTCCTTTAAGTATGTATGACTGAATGAGAAGAGCCAAAGATCGTGTGTGGTGGCGAGCCTTGGGAGAGGCCTATATCCAGCAGTGGAGAGACATAGGCTGATGGTATGGTATAGTAATGTAGAATAAGAATTCGAGTAGTTTCAAGTTACGGTTAAGTTATTTTTACACGGAAATTCTAATTTAATTTGACACCCATGATCTTCAGATAGAAGGCGCTCGGATAGCTCAAGCTCTTGTAGAACAACCAGCTCTTCGTGAGCTCAACGCTCGTCCGAATCCAAACCGCAATCCTGGGTGTGAGCATCACGAACTGATGTCTGATGAACATCTGGAGTGCCAGGCGCGGCATCACACGTTGACCATATATCATCCCGTTGGGACATGTGCTATGGGACCTGCTAGCAATCCAGAAGCAGTTGTGGATCCCAGACTTAGGGTTAGTAAGTACTAAGTGCATTACATTTTCATTTAAAAAGAGAAGTAATTAAATAACCAAGAAGAAAAATTCTGAACGAGCAACATATCAATGGTAGCAAACTTAACACTGGGTTAGGTTTAATTCTCTGGTGACAATTAAAAAGGGATGAATCAGTCGATTTGATGATATCATTCTTATTAATTAAAAAAAATAATGATTTTCATTTAGATTCAAGCCGGTTAAAATGCAAAAAGTTTTATACACCGTTGGTTTCTTAATCTAAAATATGAAAAGATTTATTCTTTACTTATTGTTAATACAATTTGATAAATATACATATTTATTAGATACCACACCACCAGTCTATGTCTCTCCACGGCTGGATATGGGCCTCTCCCAAAGCTCGTCATCTGTGTACTATTATTTTTTGTTGTATTTAAGTATAGTGTATTTATTATGTTAATGTCTACATGTATATATGAATATTATATATACACAATGAGTAATCTTTCTACAATAAATTCAATATACAGATACATTACGAACATATTGGCCATCGGCTAATCCGGAAACACGCGAACGAGTCATCCATGTCCATGCAATAAAGTATCTCGTAATAAAGTATGCAATTAGAGGTATGATAATTCTTAGACGTGGATGACGCGTTCGGTTGTTTCCGGATTAATCGATGGCCAATGTTTTCGTAATGCATTAGTTTTTTTTTATGGATAAAAGCGGCAGATGAGCATGCAGTCCACCTGATGGTAAGTGGATACTGTCGCCCATAAAGATCGGCAATACATGCCAACATTAGTCCAAAATGACAAACGTTGGCACGCCCCCGGATGCGCTGCCTACCTTTGGAGATATAGGAATGGATTTGGAAAAAGGGTTGAGAAAATGGGGAAAGATAGGATGGGAATGGGCACTCACTATCTCACTCACTATCGAAACACGTACTTGTATTAGAGAAATTAGATAAAGTGGGAAATGCAGTACATTTCAAGGTAGTCTTCTGTGAGAGAGAAGTAACGTGGCCAGTCAGGCGCGCCCAGCGGCTGTTGGATTTCAGCGTGCACTCTCCCCACCAATAATCTCAATCTGTTCTCGTATTTAGTATCTCGAACGTCACCGGTGGTGTCATATGCCATGTTTATTGCTATTTATTGTATCTCAGTGGGACATTATAGACTGATATCGAATAGATATCGAATGATATCGTTTCATCAACGTTTGCCCCATAGGAAATAATTTACTTACTGAGAGTTTAGTTAGGAATATACTTGTCTTGAGGAGCATGAGGGATAACAAAGTGGCTACCACAAACCCTAAGGAACTACACCATCTCTAAAAGAGTGGACTCGCCAACCCGCTTGGCCAGCGTGGCGTTTTAAGGCCATACATCCCTCATGTACGAGGCAATGTGCATGAGTAGGCCCAAGTCTAACAGTGGATACTTAAAGGACTGGTTGCATTGCACACTTGTCTTGAGAACTGTGAATTAAGAATGGAGAACTTTAAAAGTGGTGTGAGAGTTAGGTGAATCTGGGTGAACTAAATCGCTACTAACGTAATTTCCTCGATATACTGCACTGATAAGCAGTAATGTATGCGGGTAATTCGATCACTTGTTTAATCAGACCCTTAAATAAGAATATGACTTTTTTATCATTTTATACTTTATGCTTCATAACTACAATAATAATAATAATTTTAGGCTTGTAATTAAACCAACAATAAAGATAGTAAATGGACAACAAAACAACATAATAACTAAAGTAAATTATTTGAAATTATTGCGAATGTCATCACCAAGTCGACGGACTACACCTATTTCTTTATTCTTACCAAAGAACCTAAGTCTAAGCCAAAGAACTTTTGCTGCTCATTCAGTATTTAATTATTTATCATCACAATTTTATATAGGTGCTTCCGAACTAATTTTCGATTTTGAGAACGTCGGGATTAACTTGACTCAGACAGCTGTGAATGGCATGAACGATAATGAGTGGCGGTTAATTTCTACAGTCAACGTATTTACTAATGGCTACAATTCATAAATTTCTCAACACTTGCAGGTTTACGGTATCAAGAATCTTCGCGTTGTAGACGGCAGTATAATGCCCACTATAGTTAGTGGTAACACCAATGCACCTATCATCATGATCGCTGAGAAAGCGTCCGACATGATTAAGGAAGATTGGCTCGAGGCTACAGAAGAAACAATTTGCGTACCAGAATATCGAACGAGACTAGACGTAGGACCAAAACTTTCAGAAAGTGATGGACCTAGTAAAGTGCAACTAAATCCACAACCTCCAAACGTATTTAATGAGACAGCTAACTTGTTTTCTTATTTAGCTGTGGATGGAGATGGAGGCAAATCAAAGCATATAGAGGGAAAAGACAAGAAAACTCTTGAACAATCTCGTCAGTATGAAAGTAAATCAGAACATGTACCAACATTAGTTCCCGGAAGCAACGCAGTGGAGTATTCAAAAAACAATTTTTACGAAGCTACCGCAAACGATGTCAACAAAAATTACCAAATCCCTTACCAGTATTTCACTAATTATGGCACTTCTAATTATATGCTACAGCCTCATGTACCTATAGCTTATGAGTATACGCCAAATCCATATGAGATAATTTTTAAACGTATTAAAAACGGAAGATATTATAATAGAAAATTTTACTATCAATATCCAAGTTCATATTTTGGATTGAAAATTAAGCAGCAAGGTTTCAACAGATTCCCAGCCAATCAGAATTCATATCCCGTTACCTATGATTATTCATTAACCAATCAGGAAGACGACAATGTGTACTACGACACCGATGAATTAGAAAACCCCAGGGAGCAAAGAACATGTAGGGTTTGGTTGTACTATGACGGCGTTAAATACGAAATCCTATTGTAGATTTAATATTTGTTATTATTATTTGCTCTATAAATTAACAGCCTTTTAAAGAAATTAAATACATTATAAAAATATATTCTTCATATAAAACCACCTATGTACGATTTTATACCGGTCGAAATTTCTTATGTTCTCCAATATTTCCTCCACAAAAATATATTAATTCCAATAACTGACTATTATAATAACTGATCAAAAAAATTACTAAGGAAAGTCTGCAAATTTACGAGGACTAGCAATCTCTGGATACTGAAGTGTGAAAATAATTGGGGGCCCACAAAAAAATGTTTATTTGTTCAACGACTTTATACATATAATCCGCTTTATATGTGATACAAAAATTAATGACATTGCATAAAATATGTCGTAACCTATGTAAATGAATAACCTCCTTTATACGGACATGTTTTATTCATTTATTTTAGTGTCGTGAGTATGACGTCAAAAATCTGAGAAAAATAATTCGTTTTTTTCAAAGTGGCTCAAAGTAAACATTAATCTATACATATGGTAAAACAGTAAACGGGTTGAGTTTGTACATTTACATAATTTACATAAAGCTATAGAACCCAAAACAATAGTTTTTAAATTTATTGTCTGTATGTCTGTTTGTTTGAGCATCATGTAACAACTACTGAACGTATTCTGATCAGAGTTTCACTAATGTATAGCTAAGTATCCAGAAGGAGAACTGCTGTATATGTCATTTACATATGACACAAGGATGTTCAGTTATAGAGGAAAATAAAAAAACGACTTTTAATAACATTACTCAAAAATGACTGGATGGATTTTCATCCATGAAATCCATCTAGTCGGTGCTTTACAAGAGTTAAAAATCTTTAACAGCTGCTTAGTCCATGCGAGCGAAACCGCGGGTAGAAGCTAGTACTAATATAAATTATTTTAAATATAATTGTTGTCTTTTGGGAGGGGGAGAGCGCACGCTGCTATCCAACAGCCGCTGGGCGCGCTCGACTGGCCACGTTAACCCTCTCTCACAGAAGAAAGACTACCTTCAAATGTACTGCATTTCATACTTTATCTTATTTCCCTAATGTACGTACGTGTTTCGGTAGTGAGTGACATGTGCCAGAGCGCATTCCCATCCTATTCCTCCACATTTCCCAATCCTTTCCCCAAATCCATTCCTATATCTCCAAAGGTAGGCAGCGCATCCGGGGTCGTGCCAACGTTTGTCATTTTGTAATAATGTTGGCATGTATCGTGGATGTCTATGGGTGACAGTATCCACTTACCATCAGGTGGACTGTATGCTCATTTGCCGCCTTCGTCCATAAAAAAATGCAAAGGTATAATTTAAAGCGTTTCTATGTGCGTCAAAGACAGTATAAGTTTATCTTGTGTTAATTATATTCATAATTTGTTATCATCTCATCGAGATAATTAATATGTTGTAGATTATATAACTTAAAATTAATTTGAAATTAAAAATTAAATACTAAATTTCCTGTTTAGGGTATTCCGAAGGGGCAGCCCTAGTTAATAGATTAATAATTTAATAGATTTAATAGATAAATATACATAGATATGAGTATCTATCCGCGATACACCCTAGAGTCATTTCACAAATAACAAAAACATTTGATGATATAATTTGTTATAATAGTAGTTATTAAATAAATGTGTAGTCATTACAACTTGTTAGATAACAATTTGCGTTTAATTAACGTTTTTTTTATGTACGAAGGCGGCATACGAGCATACAGTCCACCTGATGGTAAGTGGATACTGTCGCCCATATACTCGTACATACGCGATACATGCCAACATTACTCCAAAATGACAAACGTTGACACGCCCCCGGATGCGCTGCCTATCTTTGGAGATATAGGCATGGATTTGGAAAAGTCTTGGGAAAATAGGGAGGGATAGGATATCCATCCTATCCAGGAGGGATTAACGTTATTGCTATTATTATATTGTGATTTCATTTGTAGTGCGATCTATCTCATACGATTAATTCCTTTATAATAACCTAAAGTTACAGGTTGATTCAATTCATTAAACACACTTGATGTTCATACGATTAAGGAAAAAGTTTAGTTTCCTAGTGATGACGAAAGTGAGCAAGAATTACTTTATTAATTGTATAAAAAAATATTACATTTTTAACAATTCAATTAAGCTTACTGTAATTAATTATACCTAGGAATAAAAAGTTTTAATGTGTTTAAACTTATTAATGCGTTTTTGGAATTTAAACACTAAGGAGATTATGAAGAATCTAACGACACCTCAATCACTCAAATCCGTTAAGTGGTTTAGGCTCCGCGAGGGAATACAGGAATTCACAGAAATACATATATGCGCACGAATATAAGCTATAAGCCGCAGTCGGTTAAAAAAGCAAATGGTTCTCAGGGACAAGGTTTCCTCATGTTATCATTATTATTAATGACCGAAACACTGGTCAGTTTATATCGATCTAGCTACAGTAAGGGACACACGAGTGTTATTTATTTAATATTGTGTAGTAAGTTTTAAAATCTTTAGGTGTCTTTAATTAAGTGAATATAATTTTGAATTTATAAATATAATTATGAGTTCATTATAAATGGTAGTAATCGAGTGAAAAATAATAATGCTATGACCTAAATTTAATGTTAATATGTGTAGTACGATTTATGTATGTTTTGGTTAATTGTGAAGCGGGTCTATTGTTACCACGTGTAATAATTGATAATTGTACTTGGTTACATTTATAATTAACAATTTTTATTAATGGCATTAATAATTACTACATATTACTTTTAATTCAAAACTGCACCTGCGATCCTTATTCTGTAAAATCTGGTGATTGGCTGGTAGAAAATGCCTTATGGCATTACTAGGTCCGCCTTTTGTATGTATAGAATATGTATATATATTTATAGAATAAGGCGGCAGACGAGCATACAGTGCACCTGATGGTAAGCGGATACTGTCGTCCATAGACATCCGCGATACATGCCAACATCAGTCCAGAATGACAAACGCTGGCACGCCCCCGGATGCGCTGCCTACCTTTGCAGATTAAGGAATGAATTGGGAAAATGGGGAAGGATGGGAATGGGCTCTGGCATAGCTCACTCACTACCGAAACACGCACGTACACGATAAAGTAGGAAATGCAGTACTTTTCAAGGTGAGAGAGGAGTGAGAGAGGAGTAATCTGGCTAGTCGAGTGCGCCCAGCGGCTGTGGGAATGCAGCATGCACTCTCCACTTACCATGCACTCTTGTGCATATCATAGTGCAATGAAGTTTAAATAAATAAAATAATACAATTATATAGTTGATTATAATTTAAAATTAATTATTTAACTTAATTTATATTTATATTAACTTAATTTAATTATTTAATTTAACTTAACTCGTTAATTATTTCTATTCACTTAACGTTATCTGCGCAAATAATTATAACCTATAATGTAAACGCTCTATACGCATTGAAGTACGAGTAAACGACAACAGAATGAGTCAGAAGCTTTTCTCGGTCGAATAAAAGTCAGTATCGATGCAAGTGGGGGTGTATGGATACCCGACGGCTACAAAAAATTGTCCAAATTAAAACACACTAAAGTTACGAGAAAGGAGAACCGGACAAGACGTTCAGAGTTAGAAAGTGCGAGTTTTTAACAGTGTTACTTTATAAGTGTTATTTATCACATACAAGTAAGTACAAGGAAAAAGTGGAGCGAATATTAAAGATCGTGGAGTTTGACTCGTTTAAAGCAGTGTTTTATCTTTGAAAAACAAAATAACTTATGTAACTCGAAAAGAAAGTATAAAAATTGTGTACGTATGTGAAATTCTGTGAGATAATTTACTGAGTAAACAAATTCGTATGGCAATAAGAAACATTAAAGTCTTTCAAGTTTTAATAACGTCTGTTATATTGAATAGTTATTGAATCATAAATTATAACTAATAATTTACCTGTTTTTCTAACTACTTACTAAATTGTTTCCCTGCAATTATGATTTTCCAAGTAAATAAAAACTCATTTGTCTAAACAAAGCAAAGATTTTATATTCCAACTCATTAGTTTGAATATATAGTAATAGGTCGGGGAGAAAGTCTTTTCGTATTTTGTATGTATGAAGTTGTGATTCAATATCTTTGATTGAACTGTTTGTAGCTGGCTGGTTATGATACCATTAAAAAGGTAACATTTAAAAAAAAGAAATAAAAAACTGTTTCCCGCCATTTTTCAATTGTCCAAGAAAATGAGTGAATCTAACGAAGAAATTTGATACATTTTAAAGTTTTATTAAAAAAAGGGAAATATGCGACACAAGCCGCGAAAAAAAATTGTGCCGTTTATGGGCCTAATGCAGTGTCAGTAAGAGTAGCACAAAGTTGGTTTAAGCGTTTTCAGTCAGGAAATCTTAATGTTAAAGATGCAGTTCGCTCCGGTCGCCCTGGTACCGATAAAGTTGATGCCATTTGTGAAAAAGTGCAGGAAGATCGGCATATAAGTAGTTACGACATTGCTGATGAACTGGGCATTGACCACAAAACAGTTTTGACTCATTTGAAAAAGAAAGAAACCTAATGAACCGTGTACTCCTTTGCGATTCTCTATTAAAACGCAATGAAACCGAACTATTTTTGAAAAGATTGATCACTGGTGATGAGAAGTGGATCACTTATGACAAGAACGTGCGGAAAAGATATGGTCTTTGAAAAGTGAAATGAAAATTATTGTTAAAATTATCAAGATCATGAAAAGTGCGGCCAAGCTCCACAGACTGTGGCGAAACATGGATTAACGCGCGATAAGGTGATATTGTGTGTATGGTGAGATTGGAAGAGCATCGTTCATTATGAGCTTTTACCGTCGGGCAAAACCATCGATTCGGATCTCTACTGCCAACAGCTGATGAGACTAAAGCAAGAAATTGAGAAAAAACGCCCGGAATTGATCAACAGAAAGGGTGTAGTCTTTCATCATGATAACGCCAGACTACACACATCTTTGGCCACTCAGCAAAAATTGAGAGAGCTTGGTTGGGAAGTGTTGATGCACCCACCATATAGCGCTGACCTTGCGCCCTCAGATTTCCACTTGTTTCGGTCTCTTCAGAATTCTTTAGGTAGTGTAAGGTTAACATCAAAAGAGGAATGTCAAAACTACTTGTCGCAATTTTTTAACCAAAAATCCCAAAATTTCTACAGCAAGGGGATCATGTCACTACCTATAAGATGGCAACAAGTTATAGAACAAAACGGCACATATATATTATAATTAAATGTAATTACAACTTTTTTAAAAAATGACTTGTATATGTATATCAAATACAAAGAAACTGTTTCCCCGACCTTATATAATCTTCTCCGCCCTGGCTTCCAAACAAGGCCCACTTTAGCCTTCTAAAAGTGAAAGAATTCCCAAAAATCGGTCCAGTATTTTTCAGTTTATCTCTTACATACATAACACACTCACAACCCTCATATAAACAAACACACTCACAGTTTCTATTTACAATATTAGTATAGATAGACTGTCAAAATCAAATCGAAGAAATGCTTGTGTAAGCAAAAAATATTGCTAACTGGCAAAAGGATAATTAATTTAATAAGTAAACAAAGTATATTTAATTAAGTGTAAAATAACTTAAAATTAATAAAATATTTTCGTTTTGGGATAATACAATAAAAATATATATTTCGTCCCATTGGGGACATTTTGATAATAATTTTTACGTTTATTTCCAGAAGTTGAAATACAATGTGGGCGTGTGATCCAGTACTAACTTCCAGCATCGTCGAAAGCTACCATGGTGCCGGGCCTCTCTTTGCGCAGGCTTTGCAGAGCTTCCTCGCCGCTCACTGCGCGCTCGCCGGTGACCACCTGTGGCCTCCTGACGCTATCGACGCTGTGCTTAATGGTTAGTAAATTACAGCTATTGACCAGTTACAATGCAGTGCAATCAGCCTTTTCAGTAGGTACCCAGTACTGGATATGGGTCTCCTCATGTACATTGTCTTTTGCATGAGGAATGTATGGCTTTAAAGGCCACGCTGGCCAAGCGGGTGGACAAGTTGCTTTGGAGTTCTCATATAATATGTATATAATGTGGGAGCAAGTGTTATGTAGCTTTATTGTCTAGTGTAGGGTAGGTATTATAAGTAAAGAAGGTACCCGACCTTATATCTGCCCTCGTCTTATGAGCTCGTATTTCCAGGCAGCTTCCGCTACACCTTGTACCTCGAATTTTGCAATAGATAAATATAACGTAACTGGCTTGCGTTGAGTTCGTTGAATGTACATTTAAACAAGTCAGTCAACATTAGGCTTAGCTACGTTCGTAATGAAAAATATCAAGGAACAAAATTGAAGCTGCTTAGAAATAAAGGCTCTATTTTATAATTAAAAATGAAATATATTTTTTATCAAAAATCAGGTTTGGTAGGTTTATTAAAAATAGACAAATTATAAAAGACGTATATATTGACGTTTTTGATGACGTGTTATTCAAATAAGGAGCTGTGGAGTGGCGGTATCCTTGTCTTGCATTTAATTACATTTGGCATTGCTTCTTTATAGTAAGTTTATATGTACTGCATTGCATTGGGTGTAATAAATCCGCTACAAAATGTTTTTTTTTATGGACGAAGGCTAACGAACTTCTGACGGTACATCCATCCTCATTTTGGTCATATTCGCCGCATTATCAATGATTTGTTATGTTGATAGCACTTCCGTCATTGATAATGCGGCGAATATGACAAAAATGAGGGAGAATTTGAGTTCTTCCTATGGGTTCTTCCTATTTTTTAATAGAAGCAGTGGCAATGTTGAGTACATAATCATCTGTATGTCTTTCAGCTGCAGTATCTATTGTATCAATTAAGTAAGTATTGTCACTTAAAACATCTGAAAAACAAACACGAATCATAGATTCATTCTTTAAATTTAAATTTTCAGATCCATACTATGACTTCATAGTTATAGGAGCTGGCTCCAGCGGGTCAGTGGTCGCAAACCGTTTGAGTGAAGTGCCGAACTGGAAAGTGCTATTGGTCGAAGCTGGTGGGAATCCTGCAATAACTACTGAGGTAAGAAGACTATTTCCTCTTAGTATTCACATTTATTTGAAACTATATGAAAAGTGGCCCACACAGCTCAAAGAATAAACAAGCTGAAGTGGCAGATAGGCAGATCTGTCGCAGGTCCGATAACCGATGGGGTAGACGAGTACTCGAATGGAGACCACGATTTGTAGGACAGTTCGATTAGCGGCTGTTCATGAATAGAGTGACCAGCCGATGCGCGACGTTGCGTTTAGCGCAGAGTAACAAAGTCAGAGACTTTAAAAAAAAAACTTGTTTGGGGAAAATATCAAGTTGAGAAAAAAGTCGTAGAACAAACGTTGTTAGGGTGCAGGTATTTGTTTTAATCCTGTATAAGTTATATATGTAGTAGTGCCTTGTGGTATTGGCCGGCTATAAAATAGTACCACTCCATCTGTTCCCGTGGATGTCGTAAAAGGTGATTGAGGGATAACAAGGCCGCGACCACAAGCGCTGAGGAACTACACCACTTCTAAAAGAGTAGACTTGCCAACCCGCTTGGCCAGCGCGGCGTTTTAAGGCCATACATCCCTCATGCACAAGACAATGTGCATGAGGAGGCCCAAGTCCAGCAGTGGATACTGAAGAGGCTGGTTTCATTGCATTGCAAGTTATAAAAGTATATATATTTTAGAACTGATTGCAATTTTGACCGCCCTTAATCGAGATGTGTTGAAAATTTCCGTATTTCGAAAATTTTAGGTATATTTCTTCAAAATCTTTCTAACAACATTAAACTATTGTTTTGTCCATTTACAATTTAAGTATTCCTGTCCAAATATACATTAAACTATTTTTTTATTATTTATTATTAACTATACATACTTGATTTTCGGTCCCAGGAAGGAAATCATAAAAATCATGAATCACAATGTAAAATGTGTCTCTAGATATAATAATGTGCTATTTAATACACATTATCAGTACAATGATCTCAGAGTCAAGTTCAATAGATAATGATTGTTATTATAGAGCTATTACATAAACAAAGATATCATTATGTCATAGTGATTGTAATTTTGATAATAAGTTGCTTATTTTTATTTAATTATCAAATTAAAATATTATTTCAGATCCCACAAATATTCTATAACAACATGAACACTGCTGACGACTGGAAGTACAAGACACAACCTCAAGAAGGAGCTTGTCGAAGTTACAAGAGCGGAGGTTGTGCTTGGCCGCGAGGAAAAACTTTAGGAGGATGCAGCAGTATCAACGCAATGTTCTACGTGAGAGGAAATAAAGTGGATTACGATGAGTGGGCAGCCGATGGGAACACTGGCTGGAGTTACGACGACGTCCTACCTTATTTCAAGAAAAGCGAAAACTACACAGGACCGTTCACTGACCAAATCAAAAAATATCACGGCAAAGATGGATACCTAAACGTTGAAGTTACCCAAGACGTCCATGAAATTGAAAAAATAGTTATAAATGCGGCAGCTGAATTAGGCCTTAAGATATTGGATGACGCTACTGGACCATCCCAAATGGGTGTATCTAGAAGTTTAAGCACCACTAAAAACGGTTTGAGACATAGTACTGCCCGGGCTTTCTTAAGCTCCATTAAAGATAGAAAGAATTTACATATCATCAAAAATGCGTATGCAACAAAGATACTTTTCAAAGATAATAATGTAGTAGACGGTGTTGTTATTAACAAAGATGGTAAGGACATCAATGTGAGAGTAACAAAGGAACTAATATTGTCAGCTGGAGCTATAAATACTCCACAACTCTTATTATTGTCGGGTATAGGGCCACGAAAACACTTAGAAGACTTGAACATTGAAGTAAAAGTAGATTTACCTGTTGGTGAAAATTTACAGGACCATGTATTCGCACCAGTGTATTATACGGCGCCGAGCGACAAAACCTTAAATTCGCTGTCTAATATCATAGCTGCCTTTGTGGAATCAGTTTTAAATAATAAAGGTCCACTTTCGGACGTAAGTCCTCATAAGGTAATCGCTTTTGCTAACACCACAGATTCAAATGCTATCAGTCCAGATATGCAATACCACTATTTAGTATTGACTCCTCGTGTATCAAATTTGTTAGATATATACGAGTTGCATGATTTCAGTGATGAAGTTCATAAAAAGTTTCATGACATGAATGATGAAAAATTAATTATTAAAATTGGCAATGTTCTTTTAAAACCAAAATCAAGAGGGCGTTTAGTACTTAAAAGTAAAAACCCCTATGAGAAGCCGTTAATATACGCCAACTATTTTGAAAATCCCGAAGATTTAAAGATTTTAATTCGTGGTATAAAACAACATTCATTAAAATTGGGTGAGACTAAAGCTTTTAAAGATGCAGGACTCAAATTAGACTGGGTAGAACCGGAGGCATGCAAGCCTTTTGATAAAGAAAGTGATGAATTCTTAGAATGTATAGCGAGAGAACTGACTTTTTCGCTGTATCATCCAGCAAGTACAGTTAAAATGGGTCCAGACGGTGATGTCACTGCAGTAGTAAATCCAAAACTGAAAGTAAGACAGATCAGAGGTCTTAGGGTTATGGATGCAAGCATAATGCCTACAATCGTAAGAGGAAACACTAATGCACCAACTATAATGATTGCTGAAAAGGGTGCTGATATGGTTAAAAAGGAGTGGCTGGTACATGATGAATTCTAAAATAAATATTTTATTTAGTAACTAGCAGTATAAGTTATGGCTATGGGATGAATAGAAGTGGTAAAAGCGGTTAAAGCCCAATGGCCCAATGGCTTATGGCAAATTAAGATAAACTAGCTCTACTAACCGAGAAATATATCAATATCTAACACGAGCTATAGATATGGAAAATGTAGTGTTATGCCAATTAACGCTAGGATGCCGTATGTTTCACAATACTCTTTTAAATCTGTATTCCATAAACAAGATAATTTCCGAATAGACTCGTTGACTCGTTGAATAGAATATGGATAGATGACCGCTACGTACAACACTAGGCGTGAGTAACTACGCGCGCAACGAATAAAAGCAATAAATAGCGCACGCAAAGTCGATGATGGTCATTACCATCACATGTTATCACATCGAAGAGTGATTCCCTGTGGATCCCAACAAATGTGATCCTGTAACAAGGGTGTGACTATACAATGTAGATTTTTTAAAAAAGCGAATGATAATGTAAAAAAAGGGAATGTAAAGCAGAAAGAAGTAAAGATATAGAATATAATAATAATTATGAAATAAAAGCATTTTTTAAACAATAAAGACTAATTGTTTATGATGAATGAATTTCATTAGTAAATATTCCTTTTATTCATGGCACGATTGCACTCCTTATTACAACTAAACGAAATACGAGTAAGTGAAATGAATAATGAATTCAAAGGAATAAAGATAACATTGAAGTGAATCAATTCTGCGTAAAAAGTTCAAATAAGTGAATAATTTCAATCGCAGGAATACATATTACCTACGTCTAAACAGCACTATTTAAGGGAGAAAATGGGGTAGGCATGGGGTGTGGAAAGAGGCGTTTAACTTAGTTTAGTTGACAACTCACAACCGCAGTGAGCTCGTTCACAAGTTCCATTTCTTTATTTTCTCGATGACAGCTGACACACAGTGGTCGATATAACTTTGTTCTAGCGTCAACGCCTAAAACTCCGAACAAAAATTAGGCACCAAGACGTCATATTTCATTAACAAGGTCACGTCAGCCAGAAAGCAATTTTAGGGATGTAGTTATCGATAAACGTAACACGATAACAGATCCGATATTTTTTTACAAAATGTAAGAAACTAAACTACTGCCGGATACTTTTGTACAAATTTATTAACTAATATTATATTTCATTACAAGATGTTACACGTGTTAATTCTTGATTGATAATGCCAACTTCTTTAAAATTTTCGAAGCTGTTGTAAAATAAGTAGGTATAGGTAGGTACTCGACAATGAAACGAAATAATTTATTTATTTATTTTAATCAAAATCTGATGAATCGTCACTGTCACTCGATGAGCTCTCCCCAACATTTATTATAAGTTCCTGTACTTCTATATTATCGAAATGCCACATGAATTTCCCAATCCGACGCTATAATGTTTTGGGTTCTTCTCACAATTTTTTCCCAGTTTTCGGCAGTTACTTCCGCACATGCATTTTTTAATAAATCTAACATCTTGTTTGCCGTAAAAGGGGGATGGGTATTGTTTCGAGCGGCGTGTCCTTTGATTTGTGCCCATATTAGTTCTATAGCATTGTACTGGCAATGATACGGCGGAAGTCGAAGAACCCAATGACCACATTCGGCAGCTATTTCGTCGATTACATATCTTTTAGGGAGGCTTTTTTTCGATTTTAAAATATTCACCAATTGTACTTTTAATAAAGTATTATCCACATTTTCGCCATGACGTTGGAGCCAGTCAATTATCTCTTGTTTTTTATTGGCCTGCGTCGGCATTTTATCAATTTGTCTGGAGTGATATGTAGCGTTGTCCATAATAATTATCGACGGTTCTTCCAGAGATTGCACCATTTCTTTAAACCATCCTTCGTAAATCTCCGCGTTCATTTCTTCGTGGTAGTCCACTGTTTTCTTGGATTTAAAGGCCAGTAAAGCATCTGACATGAATCCTTTCGTAGACCCTGCATGGCATATGATGAGGCGTTCACCTTTTCCCATTGGCACTGAACTAGTGGAAGCGACGGTGTTGTCAGTCCAGTTCTTAGATACTGTGTGGTTTGCATTTAACCAAGTCTCGTCAGTGAAAATAATATTTGACCAATCTGATATCTTTTTGGCTTCGCTCAAAAATTCGCAGCGAGCCATAGCAACGTCGTGACGCTCCATCAATATTTTACGTTTGTCCGATTTTTTATAACAAAATCCAATTTCTTTCAAAACCAAGCTTAATGACGATTTTTGGCCATGGAACAAACCACATTCACGTAAAGAAACAACAAGTTTTTTAAGTGTTGGAATTTCTTTGCGCAAGTAATAGTCATATATATGACGGCGAATAGCGTCAGCGTCGAAGTTGTCAACCGATGTCACACGACGTGGTTGGCGTTTTTTCTTCGGCGTACGAAGCTTATTTTCCTGCATGCCGCTTGTACCGTAAGCTTCGGTAGTAATTTTTGAAACAGTAGGTCCACTAATTCCTAATGCGGCCGCAACACGCTCTCGCACTTGCGACAGTGGTAATAGCGGGCCACCATTTTGATACTCTGCTTCAAAGTAATTACGAACCTTGATCACCAGTTCTCTCGCCTGCCTTTTCAGAACAGATCCTTTCGGCATTTTGATATTTGACAGCTGGGCAGCAATCAACACGGAGGAACACAAAATACACAACGTAACGTATGGATAATGTGAAAAAACTCCGCGAACAGAAATGTGGTGACTAGCACGACCGTCTTGTTGCGAGTGACAGATTAAAACAAACACAAAATGGCGGTGGGCCATTGAGTGTTCCCACCTTGCAAAAATATATTTGAATGTTTTTGTTGTATTTGTCTTTGTTCAAAATATAATAAATATATGCGATCGATATCATTACTTACTTGGTCACAACACTACAACTATCAAATTAGAACTGTCATCGAGAAAATAAAGAAATGGAAATACCTTAGTATATTATTTCGTACTCTACGCTCGCGGTAAACGTGAGAATAAGAAAAACTATTTGCTACATGAGCTTAGGCTAAACAAACTTAGTTTCGTTTGCGGAGGACAATGGGCTTAAAGGACAATGATACTGAATAAAGTTCTTTTATCTAAAGCTTAATTATTTTTGTATTGACAGTTAAAATAACATAGTATGTTTTTGCTAAAGTTTTAATGAAATACTAGGATTCTTACGTGGAACACAAGAATTTTCCTTGGGTCCACAAAGACGAACACAAAATACTCAGCTTCTGAACAAACGAATCAAGGTCTTACAACAAATGTATCCAAACCCGTGATCTTTTGCACAGTGCGCAATCACACTAACGGTTTGGCTACTCAATCGGCCACATTTATTGTACACTTCATTTTTTCTTCCATTATGTTTTCTCATACGGAACATTATATTTTCTGATACGGAACTGCGAAAGCCAAGTAGATTTATTCAAACAGAAATAGATACATTTACACAAGTAAAGAGATCTTGTTACATTATGGATGTCACAATATAATACAATGCTGATGCGTCTCTGAACACAATCTTGTGCGCGTCTCCTGCAAGAGGACGTCTGTATTCAAACAAGTTGCTGTAAGTACCAAACTACTCGGATAATGTTCCATAGTATATAAGTTCATACAAGTGACACCTTTTTATGAATTTTTTGTAATTTTCAAAAAAACAAACAAAATTATCAAGATGTCTTTATTAAGAATTATTATAAAATGTAGATAAAATGATGAGACACAATATAATAAAACCATCCGTAATCGTATTTAGTATTTTGTACTTTACAGTTGATGCGTTGCCAATTGGAAATGAATAACGCAATTACTAGCCATACTCACTTCTAATTCAGATGGAAGTTGGCTCGTAAGCGTTTTTAGAGTCAAGAACATAATATGCGAAAGATCACTCCTTGCCATTCCAAACTTTAAGTATATCTGTTTATTTTATTACAGAATGGAGGCATTACAAGCCAGCATTGCAGCAACATGTCCATTGGCGTTTGCCGGTGCAAGCGGCAACATATTTCTGGGAGCGGTCGCTGCAGTGGTTGCTGCGCACTGTTCGATATTCGACGGTTATCAGTGGCCGAAAGATAGCGCTTACGATATTATAGGGAGGAAGAGTATGTTTCTATAAACAAGTACAAGCAACAGCATAAACAAGTACAAAGTGATGAAAGCTTAAGCTGAAATGAATAGAAGATTTTTTTATAGAATAGATGGCAGACGAGCGGGTCGACCACATGATGGTAAGTGATCACCGCCGCCCGTGGATACCTCTGCAGCATCACGTGGCATGCGGGTGCGCTGCCGACCTTGCAGAATCATGTTCAAAGCTCTATTGAAGAGCTCAATGTCGTAGCGTAATGAGAATCCTCAACTGATAGTCCATTCTACAACTTTCTGGTTCGCGGTATAAAGTGTCTTTTTGATCGCACTGTAGGCAGCAACTCTATGTCAAGGAAGTGCGGATGAACCGTACGACGATGACGAGCGGTGCGATGGTAAAAACCCGAATTTGGAATCAAATTGAACAGCTCTTCAGAACATTCGGATAGCGCGTCGTTGGACGGAATCAAAAGGGTCCAGCTGGTACTCCGGAATGTGTAGGTAATCAGAACGAAATAAATACAATTGTGGGAAGCTTATACGATAGTTTCTTGTATTAAACCTTTAAAAAGGAAGGAGAGGAAGAGGCCGCGGCGATGATAATGTGCAAATTAACACCTAATACAGTGCATACATAGTATATTATAAACGATAATATTTAACAAAATTGTTGCACCAGACTGTTGACACATTTTGTGTTTAAAGAACCTATATTTTTTTCATTCTTTGTACTATTTACAGAAACGGTGTCCTATGATTTCATAATAGTAGGTGCGGGAACAGCAGGATCGCTCCTCGCAGGTCGGTTAAGCAGCTTCAACCCCTCATGGAACATATTACTAGTAGAAGCTGGTGATGACCCTGGCGTTGACAGTGAGGTAACAACGAACCTTAAAAAAATAGTAAATTCTAGTAATATTCGGATATGGCGTCTAAATTCTCTCAAAATGTTAGTAATTTATTGTAGCGATTTTTTACTTAATTATTCGGGATAATAAAATTTAATAAACTTCCTAGTATCCTATAATATAATAACTGAACAATTCTACTCGTACAATAAATTTCCATTCTTCTTTCACAAAATAGCGGATAAACTTAATTTTAAAACTCTTTATGTTCTTTTAGATTCCTTCCTTCATGTTTCTCAACAAAGAGAGTGACATTGACTGGAATTACAAGACTTCACCCGACGGCACCGGCTGCTTTGGGTCCGTCAACAACAGTTGCGTTTGGAACAAAGGTAGAGTATTAGGAGGATCCAGTTCTTTAAATGCCATGCTCTATATTAGCGGACATCCTAATGATTATGAAAACTGGAAGCAATCCGGAAATACAGGCTGGGGTTATGAAGACCTCTTGCCGTACTTTGAAAAAGTTGAGAAAGAACTTAAGGTCAACGACTTCAAATATGAAGAAAATCCTTGGTATGGTTTGCTTGATAAAACGTGGCAAGAACTGGGATATATTTCCCACATTAAGGATAGTAACGAACAGCGTGTTGGTACGAGAGTTACTAAACTACTTACTCGCAATGGCAAACGTCTAAACACAGCTAAAGTGTATTTACAAAAGTCTAAAAACTTACACATTATGAAAAATACAGTTGTTCAAAGAATAATAATAGATCCTCAGACTAAAATAGCTTCTGGTGTAGAAATACGTCACAAAAGTGGTGTTGTTATGCAAATATCCGTCTCTAAGGAAGTGATATTATCGGCTGGAGCGATTGCTACACCGCAAGTGCTTATGTTATCAGGCATCGGTCCAAAAACTCACCTTAAAGAGAAAGGTATTAAGTGTTTAACAGATTTAAATGTTGGGAAGAATTTACAAGACCACGTGTTTTTCCCTCTATTATTGACAACCAATCAAAACATAACTTTACCCCAAGAAGCTGTCGTTACATTTTTGTTACAATATATGTTGACAAAGACCGGCCCGATCGCTGGTATAGGCCTAACAAATTACATGGGCTTCATAAACACAAAAGGCGAGACTGATCAAGGTGATATTCAATATCACCATGTATATTTTCCTAGAAACGAAAGTTTACTTATGAAATCGTTTTACGAAGGCGTTGGCTACATAGAACCTATAATTAAATCTATATTAGAAATAAATAGTAGAAACGATTTACTTGGCATTTATCCATCTTTGTTATATCCCAAATCTAGAGGAGAAATACTGTTGCACGATGCTAATTCACAATCAAGACCAATTATTAAAGCCAACTATTTTATAGATATTGAAGATATAAACATATTTATAAAAGCGATTGAATTTGTTCACGAGCTTGAAAATACATCAGTATTCAAACTCCTTGAATTGAAAATTGTTCAACTAAACGTTCCAGGTTGTTCTCACCTCACTTTTGATACTAAATCTTACTGGGAGTGCTATATACGGCATATGGGAACAACAATATACCATCCTGTTGGTACAGCGAAAATGGGACCAAATACAGATAAAACTGCTGTAGTAGACCAATATCTATCAGTACATGGCATTAAAAAACTTAGGGTAGTTGACGCAAGTGTTACGCCTACGATACCGGGAGCAAATACAATGGCAACGACACTGGTAATAGCTGAGAAGGCATTTGATATTATCAAGAAACAGTACGAAGAAAGAGATGAGCTGTAATTTACACACCCTTAATTTTTACATTTAAATAAATATAAGTATAACTTTAAACAAGACCTTTACAATAAATTATTTTTATATATCACTATTAGATAAAATGTGTTTTAATTCACGTAGCGATTTTAAAAATCGTTTGCATATTTCTTTGTTAGAAATAAAGTTACTATCGTCTTTATAAATTTACTTCATTAAATAATTAAAATTCCTGAACTACACGTAATACATTTTTATGTTTATATAATATAAGAAAACTCAATATTCAAGGATAGGTACGTGTCATAAGTTTATTTTATTAATGGATCTATGTAACGGTTATTTTTTTTTATTTTTTATAGAAAGAAGGTGGCAAACGAGCATACAATCCACCTGGTGGTAAGTGGATACTGTCGCCCATAGACATCCGCGATACATGCCAACATTAATCCAAAATGACAAACTTTGGCACGCCTCCGGATGCGCTGCCTTTGTTGATGAAAGAATGGATTTGGAGAAAGGGTTGGGGACGTGGGAAGGAATAGGATGGGAATGAGCTCTGGCATATCTCACTCACTAGCGAAACACGTACATACATTGGGGAATATGATACAGTGGGAAATGCAGTACATTTCAAGGTAGTATTCTGTGAGTGAGTGGTAACGAGGCGAGTCGAGTGCGCCCAGCGGCTGTTGGATTGCAGCGTGCACTCTCCCCCTCCAATATTCCAATTTAATATTCCATCCTTCATTAGGTTTTAATTCAGTATCTATCGATTACGGAGTTTATTTATTTATGTAATCTAAAGCCTTTTATCTAATTTATTTAACAGATATAGTATTACTGGTGTTAATGGCCAAATACAGATTACACTGACATTTAAAACAGTATTTAATAGATTTTCGGCAAGTAATAGATATTTTTTTATAATAATACACGTAGATTTGTGTTTGCATTGGTTTGTCCGGGTGTCCGGGCCCGACCCGTGCGTATGTGTGTTGTTATTAATTAAAAAATATAAAATAACTACACTTCTATACTTAGAAAAATAAATGTACATTCTGCCTGAAACCAATTCAAACAAAGCAAATTATTTTGAAAGTATAAATTTGTAAAATATAACTACGAGATTAATTTTACAATTCTTTTTAAAAAAATCAAATCTAGGACATTGTAAGTACCTTTTATAATAATGCACATTGAAGGTGACAGATGAGCAGTCTAACTGATGGTTATCATATCATCATAATCAAACTCGCCAAAAATTTTATATCTTTGGATACAAAAATTGGGGAAAAGGATACGAAGGATGAAAGTTAGGAAGTGTTGTCGTCATGCTAATACCTTGGATACAATCAGAGAGTTAGAGCGGTTAAAAGATGCAATTCTTTATTTACATAATATATCATTGTTTACTTACATAGTTTCTCAACTAGCAATGTCTTAAGCATTCAGTTAAGCAGATGGTCGATACGACAGCGACATCTGGTATTACATAACAACGAATAGACAAGGGTCAACCTTGAAGACGTTTCGTTAGACAGCACGTGTGGCGAAACGCGCTTTTTTATTCGAAATGGCTTTTGGTCATTCAATCAAGGTCAAGATTTTATGAATATTCGGGAATGTTAAAGGTGAAGCGGAGACGGTATCATTTGAATTACTGTTGGTATAAGAGTGGTTGGTATAGAAGTGCTATCAGAGTTAGAAAAGGACTTTCGTAAGGGTTTACACAAGGAGAGTTTTTCGAACTAATACAGGAGAGAAAATCGGTCAAGAATATGCTTGCCTAGAATAAAGAACTGTGATCATCGTGTGATCACTGTTATCGTCGAGATTTTACCACCATGTGAAAAGTTGTAATCCAGAATCATTTGAAGTTTGGTAGCATACGAGCATTGTATACAGTATTTTCGCCCAAAACATTCGAGAAACTTGTGTAAGACTTTGTGTAAATGAGCCTTAACTCTGCCATCCCTTTTATACCATCAAACTATGTCTTGTCACTGTCACATTGACCTATGTTAATAAGTCAATGGCGTTGCACGATAGGCAGACGAGTTTCTTGCACCGATGACGCTGCAGTCCGATACCGATATTTGAGACTGAGTGCCGAGAATATTTATACCGCCATTAGTCGACTATAATAACACTGACCTATCCAATCGGTTTAGCAAGGTGCGATCCACACAATGGTAAATAAAAAGTTAATTATTTGTAAGGATATTTATCGATTTCCCGAGTAAAATCGAAACATACGCTGGAGAAGCTGCGCAGAAAGGTTTATAAAGCTAGGTGAATTAGTAGTAGTGAAGAAATTGAAAAAAAAATCGCTATTGAATTTATCTAATCGAAGCGAAAATTATTTGTTAATCGATCTTAAACTACTTTATGGACTGGAGTTATTGGATTATAATAAATTATCGAAGGAACAAAAATCATGTAACTAACACATGGTTATGTGAAGAATATACCTTTTGTAACATCGGGAACATGTGAATGTCCTATCAATTATAACATAGTTCAGAAAACATTCCTGTGAAGACAACCTTGTCTTCACTGATGCGATGCATCATTTGATTATTTCCTAGAAAAAATAATCATCGTGAAAAAAAAAATTACACAGCATCTTCAAAATATAAATATATTATATTTTATGTTACATACACCCCGATTGGACAGGTGTCGTTGTTATAAATTATAATAGACAGTGAAGAGGTATTTACTGTCTTTTTACAGGCTTTTGACAACCTACAGGTCCTGTAAAATGTCTATTATGTATGTCAGTTACAATAAAAACTTTAATATTGGTCAAAGTATATGGACCTTCACGAAGTGACCAAATATTTGACGGTATGAACCTACATAGTACAATTATTATGTGAAAGGATAAACTGAGAAATTTCAAAGAGGAAAATCACACCCCGCTGCCCGGGGAAGTACTGTGCTCTGTAATATGGAAACCGATAAGGTACCTGACACTAATCAAGAGCTATGACACAAAAAAATTGTATTTAACAAAACTTCCTTCACTTAGACAGTGACGGAATTTTTTCGATCGTCTAAAATACGTCAAAACAAAATTAGAGTAGGTACCTAATTAATTCAAATCGTAAATAAATGTCATTTGATTACGTCATATTTTAAAAAATATTATATTTGTGGCACAGAAAACTTATGTTTAATGTTTTACGATATAACAGTAACAATAAAAGTTAAGAGGGGGTCAAAAATACATCCTGACCACAACTAACTTTAAAACTACGAGTACCTACAACACTACAAAAATCATTTCTTATTGGTTCGCCCTTTTTTGAAACAGCCTGTATGTTCTTAGGCGCATTACAACGGATACAAATGTTTGAATGCTAATTTTCTGTCACTTGTATAATTATTATTCAGTAATATTTTACATAAAAAGTTATAAATGAAGATGTTCATTGTATTTACGACAATTTGTAAAAAAGTGGGCGGTGAAAAGGTACGTTAATTTTAGTTTTTACCTAATATTTCATTTTATATAGGTAGATAGGCCGCTATATTATTTCTGTCTTGTAATTTAAACTCTTACTTAAAAGGAATTTTCAGCTTATATACAAACCAATGGACACCAAAAGAAAACAAATTAAGTGTTTAAATAAAGATTAAATTCAGTTTTGTTTTTCGTAATTCTCCGAAATATAAGTATTGAGTGAAAATTAACACTATAAAAAAATTAAAATTGACAAAAAATTAAAATTATATTGACCGAACACTGTAACGTTCTAACAGGCGCTGCACTCGAAAAAAAATATTTTTCTTAGTTTAACGCTTTTTAATAAAATTTAAAATTTAAGTAAAGAAAATAACTAAACATTTTAAATGAAGCAATATATTTTAAATGTTCTTAAAGCTTCGGCTAAGCATAAGAACTAGTGTAGTAGTAGTCTTTCTGCAATGTCGTTGTAATATTTCGCAATCAATGGATGAAACACGTCCGACACGCCATCGCCTAATGCTTTCGGAATTTATTGATTTGATTTCTAAACAGCTATATACTTATAGTTAATGGGCATCCCTCGATATTCCCACATGCGTAAACCCATCTCAAATGAGTTTGATTTTGAATCCAAATCCAATCCAATCCACTACACTTATTTTATCAAAGCGTTTCACATACTCCTACTATGTTCTCCTACCAGTAGGTAGGAACATCCTTTGAGGACATGTTAGTCTACTAACATGTCCTTCTATCAATAAGTACACTGCCCTCCTTAAAAAATAGACAGAAGTACATTTTGATGAAATTCGAAATAGTAAAATTTTCATTAAATTTAAATGCAGCTAGAAACTAAACCAGAATAACCATCGTTAATTCTCTTTGTTCATTTTTAATTTCCGAATATAATGTTACGTATACGAGTATGTTTTCGTTAGAAATGTTACAAATGCATAATATTTTCTTAGGTTTTCGCGATTACTATACATAGCAATTAAACAACTTTGAACGGTTTAAATCGCGTATATTTGACATTATTTACAAATGCATTTTTTTCTTAGGAGGACAGTACAGTTGTTATAACAATAAACATTTTATTACTTATCCGGTTTACTCGTATCACTGGCCGTTCTATTATTGCTTTAAATCAGGGTTCGCTGATATGATATATATATGTCAATGGATATTTATCGTCAAAACTAGAATTTTGGCAGATCTCATGCTTTTAAATTGTTACACTGACATAAATAAAAATTATGATCACTGCCACTGTCAATGATACAACAATAAAGATTATAATTATAATTTAGTTGAATGTTGATTAAGTAGACTGATTAGTTATCTTAAAGACTCTAATTTTTTATTACTCTAATTCTGCTCTTCTTTTTTGTTTTGTTTTGTTTTATAATAAATAAGTCCATTAATTAAACTCAAAGTTTCATTTAACAATTTTGACACATTACATTCACTCACGGAATGAATTTCGAATCTTTTTTATATACATGATATATATCCGACATATATCAATATATATCATATCATATTTGATATATATCAAATGTCGGATATTTTGATATTCATTATAAATATAGGATGTTTACGAACCCTGCTTTAAATAAAAGTATGGGAGGTATTTATGGTTCACTTACATATCACCATATTTTTCGTCTCTACAGTGAAATACGGCTTTAGTCGGCTGTTCACTGCATAGTTTGAAAAAGGACAGATGACAGGCGCCAGTCGGACAGTAAGATTTATTTATTTATTCTTTATTACACAAAGTGACAAAGGCCGACTTAATGCTTAGAAGTATTATCTACCAAGCAACATTTGGGCTGTGCAGAGATGGCGCGATAGGTGCCATGAGAGGTAAGATTAAGTAAAATTATGATTTAAATGTAAATAGTGACGCATATTAATTAAATATCATAGTATAAATCAGCATATACATACATGCATACATACCATACATACATGTATACATATATACCATACTTTGTATCAACCTATAACGTCCCACTGCAGGGCACAGGCCTCCTCTAGTAAATAACTGGGGGGGGGGGGGGGGGGGGGGTTTAGGCCGTAATACACGACGCGGGCCCACTGCGGATTGGTGCGGATATTTTCCTTCACCGCCGAGCTAGTGACAATTTTTAGAAATCCGTACTTAAGTAGAAAGGAGTCGTACGGACCGAGGATTTGAACTGACGATCACCCGAATGTGAGTCGAGTATACCCTATATACCGCCCTAGGGTATCACCGCTCACATACGACACAAACATACTTAACTGTAATATAAGATTATTATTAATACCTCCTTTAATCATTACGATTAATATTACCAATATTCTCTGCTCTAAGTAAATGTTCCCCGAATCTTTTCTTAAAACTTGCACGCGACTGTGCCTTTCTAATACTGACGGGCAGTTCGCTGCAGAGCCGGGCGCATGGAGAAAGAATCAGATTTTTTTAAAATATTTTCCATAAACATTGGAGAAAAAATATTTGGACAATTTGTAGAGCTTTAAGAGCCTCATCTGGCAAACATATTGTTTGTATGTATTGGCGTTTAATAATTGTTTTTTTGAGATTTTTGAAAAAATATGCCGCTGTAATTTTATAACTACTGAACTGTTTAAAATGTCTGTTTGAACTATCGAATCAAATTTAAAGAAATAATAAGAAACCAAAAAAGTAAACTTGAAGTTTACTAAGTTGAAGTTTGAAGTTTAAGAAGACAAACTATATTACGATTAATATTGTTGTTTTAGATTTAAATATAATACTTATTTCTAATACACTCTTTAATTAATTTAATTAAATAAAATTTGTATATAATGCTGTTCAGGTGAAATTGTCAGGCTTTCATAGAGAACGACGTCCCCACCTAATCATTCCATGTAGTCTGTGACCTAGCTATTTGTCCCTAAATGTTAGTAACATGTTTAAGTCGAAAGTATCATGAATTACTTTGGAAATAGTCGTATAATTTACTGTTCATTATCGATTGTAGGTGTTCCCCAAATCACTGTCGCACGTCTTGCAAAGTCGTTACGAAATTTGTAATTTCGGTCGAAAAGACCGGTCGAATATGGCAAACAGTACACGTAAAGTCGCACATACACCCGACCCAGTGATTGCATTCGTCCCAAATAATGATTGTAGATGCTGACTAAGTTTCATATTCAATTAGCCCTTTAGTGAAGAACCGTAAACAGCCCTAAAAGGGCACTGCTGGATATGGGCTTCCTCTCTCATGCACAGGACAATGTGTATGGCCTTAAAACGGCATGCTGGCCAAGCGGCTTGGTGTAGAGTTGGCGTAGTTTCTCAGGGCTTGTGGTAACAGCTTTGTTATCCCTTAGTCGTTTATAAAGTACATTATGGATAGTAAAGTTTAGTAAAGAAAAAGATAAAATTATCGAAACACCACAGAGGTGACAAACGGAATATCCAAGGAATTAATTATCTTACTTTTTTCATGCTATATACCATACCTGAGCCTGCGTCTCTCCATTGTTGGATATAGGTCTTTTCCAAGCCCTTTCCAACACGATTTTCGCATCTTCTCACCCAAACCCTACCGAAGACTTCCTTTAAGTTGCCAGTCCACCCGGCAAGGTGTCCTTCGCTGTCAGGTACTGGAAGAGCTCGGTGGCGAAACTACTTCATCGGTTTTCCGTCTTAAATCAAATATGGCGTGCCCACTGCCACTTTCAATGCTCTTTTCATGGGGTTTTTAAAAATATTTTATATATAATAAACGAAAATAATTAAAACCGATTTAATATAACATGCTTAGGAATATGTGACATATTTATACAATAATGTTTATCAAGCATAACGCGTGGTGTGAAACATCTTACGTCATGGCAGAAAGATCATTGTTTTATATGGAATTTAGCTTAGTATAAAATTTATAGCAGCTGTAAACTTGTTAGAAACAAACCGGGAGATCTTATCACATTACGAAGTACATACAACGATTTACAACTACAAACCTTGAAGTCTTACTAAATTACTTATACGGATGTTATGTACTGTTATAAATTATTAATTAACTAATCACCTTCATAACGTGACCCTCAAAAAAGAAAACGCCCCTTAAATTTAATCGCCAGTAAACAGTTCAATGATTCTGCAAATGATTATTAGTAAAGTGAATCTGTATTCGTATGGACATTGCTAAATTTCATTAAAATTCGTGGAGTAGTTTTGCATGGAGCCTGTTCAAACAAAAAGACACAAAGATAGCTGTTAACACAAAAAGAAACAAAAAGAACAGTTGTTGTTGTTTTGGGTTGTGTACGATGTGTAATAGACATACCAATAACTCTTTAACAAAACGATCATGTACAGCAAACAACATGCTAATTTACCCAAAACCATTCGATTTATTGCTAGTGTTTTCGGGTACTGACGGGTATACTCGTAGACTGATCTGTTGCTGTAGGTTCGATCTCGATACGTTTTCATTAAAAAAATCATTATTTCGGTTAAAAAATTGCACTAAGGAAGAAACGCAGTGATACGGGTCTAGAACTATGGGAGGTTTGTGTATTAGTTAGTATGTTATGTACATTAAAAGACTAATAACAGTGACTAAGTAATTTATTAATATTAGACGTGAATGTGCGTCTTACCGAGGTCACCTGACAAGAGAGCGTGTGTCTATGACCATAGGGTGGTAAGCACTCGTTTGACAAAACCACAGACAATACATTATAGGTAACCCTATATGTATATAACCTATATGTATATAATATATAACCCTACAGTGGGACATTATAGGATTAAATCGAATCAAGTCTAGTCAGGTCGAAGACGATTCGCCAATTATATGAAATCTATAGTAAACTATATGTAAATATAAAAACTCATGGTGACGTTACGCAAATATTTACCGCCACGTGCTCGTTTATGGACACTTGCAACACTTCAGTGCGGATGCGTTGTCGACCTATTGTTGTCTCTATATGATGCCGTATACTAACCGATTTCAAAATAAATCGAGTTGTTTGGCTACGTATTAGGGTTTGGTTAAGTTACACGAAGAACCGAATCAATGGAATTTAAAGAATCGAACTCGGAAAGAAAAGAGACATCTTAGAAAAGGACCTTATCGTCCGCTCCAGTTTCCCAGATGAAATATTTAAAAAAACGATTTTTTTTTTTGTTAAAACAGCAACGTTGTATTTAAACAGAATATTGTAACGAGGATCTTTTAAGAAACTAAATAAAGCGATTAAATTAATAATATAGTGGGAGTAGTAA
This sequence comes from Sesia apiformis, assembly GCA_914767545.1. Lineage (NCBI taxonomy): Eukaryota > Metazoa > Arthropoda > Insecta > Lepidoptera > Sesiidae > Sesia > Sesia apiformis. Next base: position 9,799,557 of record OU611968.1, read on the forward strand.
AAGGCGATCCCTCACGCACAAGACAATGTGTATGATAAACGGAACAGAAAGTAAGAAAATCTCCTTTCTGATTGACGCACGCCATTTTTTTTTTAATTCTGAAGATTGACATTGAAACTCCTTTCCTTTAATTTAACCTCGAACTCTTAATTAGAAAATCTAATCACAGTGAACACGTGCACCTGTGATATATTGTATTAAGCAACACCAAATTCTTCTGCTATATCCTATTAACATTGACCGTTCACCCGCTTGCACAACGCACACCTCCGACTCCTGCCAGTGCGGACTGTCGGCGCGACGCACGCGGGCGCAACTCTCGCTAATATAGTGAATAATAATTGTTATACTATGGTGTAGTGATCACTGTGATTTTTGTGACGTCACTGTGTTTGTTGTGGTATGTTTATATCTGATATACAAGTAGCTTTTGCTCGGGTCGGTGAAATTTGTTATGTCAATCCTAGCTAATATTTTAAGCTAGGCTAAGTCTAACTTAGGATTTCTTAGTGAAATTCGTTATAAAATGGAATTTACCAAAAAATATCGCGGAACGATTATATGTTATTGTCGGCATGGAATTATTGACTGTAATTAAGATTTCCTAACTTATTATTTTTTTATATATGGCAATGGTGCAATAAGCACATTCTGAAAGTGTCAAGTTTTTTTCGAAATAAACAATTTTTAGGTCCAAAACATATTCTGTCAATGTCCAGTCAAGTCGAAATAAGTCAGAAGTCGCTCAGTACAGTGATAGTAGATTTATTGAGTTCAGAAGAGGACTCCTTGGAAGCACTCGAAAAACGCAGTCCTATGCTTTTATTTCAGTATCACAAACATTATGCATAAAAACACTTTGAAGTTTAATAAACTATCACTATTCAATTACAAAATGCACAATACCCATTTTTTATAGTAATCAAACAAAAACTCAACTTCACTTCTGGAGTTCCCGCCAAAATGTACAACTAACATAAAATGGCGTTGTTTGAAGATTCTGTTTATATAGAAACTTACTGTACATCTGATTTTTAACATAGAGCAATAAAAAATATGTTTTTCTTTGAAAGTTTCTATATCTTAGAAAACGGAACTCACTTAAATATTAATGCAACGATTTAGACGTCTCATTAATTTTGTCAGCTGACAGGGCCCGGTACGGTGGGCCCATAGAAATGTTGAGCAATTTTGCCTTCGATTGAAAGAACACACAGTAATAAAGTTTCGAATCGGCAAGTTAAATTTGCCAGCGAAAATCGCCCTTATGTTTAGAAATGTGGAAGTGAAACTCAACTTTGAAGTGCTCAACATTATCATTGGCCGACTGATAATAATTAAGGGCTTCATTATACACATGTCAAATTCTAAGTTTCAGATTTAACTATGACCATATGAAGAAATTGTTTACATAAAATATTTACAGGCTGTATATACTTATCTATCTATATCTGCTGTATGACACCGAATTTGTTTTATTATAATTGTAAGTAATTAGTTTTGGGTGGTCTATCTATCGTTTTAATCGTCATAATTACTACTAATACGGGTAATTATCGAAAACTGGTAACAACAATGTAATACAAACATTAATGTTGCGTTTTCTATTGTAATTACAGACATTTCACAAAAATTACGCATTTAATACAGGAAACAGAAACATGTTCATTATAACAATGTAGTATATTACCTACGTGTATACTTAAAGTTAGACAATCGAAACGCGATCTGTTAAAAAATTTGACGCTTTCATAAATATGGTCAAAGTTTACTTTATTTTAAAAAAATATGTCATTAATAATAACCGTTGTACCTTTAGATGTGTTATTTCTACTGTGACCTGTGATCAAAGAGTTACTACCATAAATCAACATCTACCGTAAACAAGCCTATAGAATGCGTATTAGCCATGTGAAGAATCAATTTCCAGTGTAAAAAATGTAAAGTGTAATTAGCACTTTTATCGTCCACATGGGCCTCCTCATGCACATTGTCTTGTGCATGGGCGACGGATTCCCGCGGGAAGAGATGGGATAGAGCTATTCTAAAGCCGGGCAACAACACACGGCCTTATATGAAATTGAAATGATATATTTTTAATTGTTTATTTATTAATATTCTTACTATTAGTTAAGTAGTAACATTTAGAGTTTACTCAATATATATATTCTAAAAAAAATAATAATCTTCTTAAAACTACGCTGCATTTAAGTACTGAGTTCTTATTTACAGATTACATGCCCCTATATTTCATACACGAGTGCAATACCTAATATTAGTAACGTAACCGCAATTTCTGTCTAAATATTGACTATTTTTACGCAAACCTGCGCAGAATTCTAGTCAAATAGTTAGGAAGTGTACCAATAGCAACAACCTTGAAGTTATCATGTAAGCTTTATAACGAGTTTTGGAACTTTTGATCGCGATTGTATTTTTCATCCGTAACAAAATATTAAATATTTATACTGATATCAGTTTTTGGCCGCGGCTTCGCGTGCGTTCTCCCTATCCCAAACGGAAACTTATTTTTGTAGCCTATGCCGTTTCCGTAGCCCCTAATAAGGTCCATGCAAAATTTAATCTCGATTCGTCTATCTGTTTATGCGTAAAAACATTTCAAACGAACAGACATTGTCTCTTTTTTATACTTCGGAAGTTAGGATCATAAAGAGAGACAGTTTATTTATTTATACCTAAGTGGCAAATTCAAAAACTACTGTTTTTAGTAAGCTAAACTAACGCGGATGGACATATATTTGCTAAGTAATTTGAATGGTTTCTAGTAAACAATGAAAGGAAAAGTCAATTGATAACTAAAGCAGATTAAGCGCTGCATAAATACCATCATTCATGTCTTTCCAAATACTTATTATACTAATACGTTACACATCGATAATTTAAGACTAATTTATATATTGGTAGGCACAATAAGTAAAAAAACAAAGTAAGAATAATGCATAGCAGGGCAACACGGATCTAGATATCTATAACAACATTTTCATTATCTATTTCTTTGTACGTAAAGGGGTAATCGCTAAGAGTGAACAGAAGCAACTTTACTGACTTCGATGTCGTAATTTACTGGTTATTTAACGACTTTAATAAAAGAAATAAAACAGTACATGTCTGTGTAAAGCCGAAGATGAAATCGTGTGTAATCAATGCTAAACGATTAAATTTTAATTATATAATAGAACATTGAACTGAAACTGTTAAACAGCGAAGGAAGTGTTTAGAGGTGTTTAGAGGGCGTCCATCCGTCCGTTGCAAAAGCATGATCTTATATGGACAAACCTATATGTAGTTTCCTCTTTCAAAAATGAATCTTATCACTAAGTGCATGTAAGTTATCTCAACGGCAAATTATATAACAGTTGGTTTTGGTTTTGTTGTTCGAAATTGCTTCTTATCAGTCAGTACATATAGATCAATCTTTTTTATAGAAAAAGGCGGCAGACTAGCATACAGTCCACCTGATGGTAAGTGGATACTGTCGTCCATAGACATCCGCGATACATGCCAACATCATTCCAGAATGAGAAACGTTGGCACGCCCCCGGATGCGCCGCATATCTTTGCAGATTAAGGAATGGATTGGGAGAAAGGGTTGGAAAAATGGGGAGGGATAGGATGTGATGGGAATGTGCTCTGGCATATTTCACTCACTATCGAAACACATACGTACATTGGGGAAATACGATAAAGTGGGAACGCAGTACATTTAAAGGTAGTCTTCTGTGAGAGAGGGGTAACGAGGCCAGTCGAGTCCCTACAATTGATTGCAAATAGGTATGGCATGGGTAATCTTCAGCTATAAAGAATATTGATTAAAAGTTTATGCCCCTTCGTGTCTCGTGTCCAGTGTACTGTAAAGTCTAGTATTATCTAACTCAATATACTCGTAGTAACTAATAATATCGCACCACTCACGAAACCACTTTTAGTTTTAAAAAAGAAATAAGAGAAAAACCAAGTGATTACGACTGTATTATAAAACTCGAAAATCTTACAAATAATAAAACTAGTTGATTGAAAGGTACTAAAAAGACTGTATGAAAGGGAATATGTAGATGTATAAGGCTGGAAACTTCTTGGATCTACACATACTTGCATGTATGTGTAGATGTATAGCTATAATTAGAAAAAACTCAGCAGAGGAAAAAAGAGTAAGTACAAACAGATTTCGGGAACCTACAATTTCCGCATAAAAAAATACTATATGACTTCCAAATAATGAAGCATCAGGCACGTCGAAAGATATCTCATAGTTATTAGAAACTTGTGACTGAGGAGTTGTGGAAGTCTTCTAATAGAACCCGTTCTGATATGTCTGATAGTTCTGACATGGAGCTCTTTAGCCTGTGTAACGTTAAATATTTTGTAGAAGAAAAATAAAAAAAAAAAATTTCGAAATATTCTGTGACTTCCAAATAATAAAGCATCGCTCAAGTCGAAAGATACTTCGTGAGACATCACAGGCTGATATTGACTCTATGGAGCGTGCATGGTACACTTCATGCTTCGCTAGTTTTGCCCACCTTTATGGACGAATGGGTTAGCTTACAATGTATGCAGATGTAATGAGCGTAACCATTATTAACCTTCGTTAGTATCCATTTACCGTTCACCGTCTATTTAATCAATCGACTTGTTAAACTTTTGGAGATCATTACTCTATTTATGAATTAAATATTATATACACGTGTCCTTGTACGTCTTTCTAGTTGGAAAACAAGTGAAACCAGTTTCTAAGACAGGTTTTGTGGTTAATATCTAAATAATATCGCTTAGAATGCCAACCTAACTCAACAGTAGAAACAGTGCACACTTTCAAGAACCTACGAGTACTATGTTCCTCCTAAAGGCTCACAGTGCAACGGAATATTTCGAACAAATTGTTATAGGAGAGCGGTATAACGTTCAAAAAATGCACTATACTGACCACTTCCGTACTATTGGCTAATTTTGACGTATTTTATTAATTTAGGTTAATTAGGTAATTTAGGTAAAATTCGTTACTTTTATATGATCAACTCGCCATATTTCATGCAATCTTTCCCAATCTTTCTTTCCACTTGAAATCTTCCACTTTGAATTTTTTACAGGTTCATGTTTAACTCTTTCTTAACAACAAAGTAACGATTTTTTTTTGCCTTTTTGCCTCAAAGGCCATTTTTCGCAAGGTACAAAATAACCTCAGATTAGGATTCGGCGACTTCGAAAACAGTGAAATACGTCAAAATTATCCACTAGAACGGAAGTGGTTAGTGATTTCGATTTTGAAGCGACTTTTGCGGCTGTGCCGCTCACCTGTACAACATTCAAATTACGAAAGTCCACGTGACAAATTCTACCCGTGAGGGCAGCATGAAAACGGTCAACCATGTCACGTCGGACACGATACGACATCCACATAGGGATAGATTACAACCGTCCGCTACTGCGTCCGCTCCTCGACTGAGGTCACTGCAATGCATTTGATATGCAGTGAAAGTGCAGTACAAGGTTGGCCAGTTTTCGATGAACCCTCAATGTCGCGGCGCATATTACGGTATCAGGAAGACGCTATAGATCAAGTGAAAATGGTAGTGTTAACTTTCGAATCGTCCAGTGATGTTCTTGGTTCTTGTTATTTCACGATCTTTTTTTCGTGGAATTTCCGTAGAAAGATTAAACAATTAATATGTAACTCATGAATAAAACCTTTGTCTATTTGTCATCTGTTGTCATTAATAAATAGTTTTTTTGCTTTAAAATGGAAGTATATATTAGTTCCGCCAATCGATCGATCGATTTTAGAGGCAGGATCAACTGTATTGTGCAATTTTACGGATTGCGCAATATTTGTCATCGGAAGTGTCTTGAAAATCGCGCAATGATTCAACAAAAGTTTGAGCTAGTTGAAAATTAATTAGTTTATTTTAAAATGTGTGGAAAAGAATGGATATTGGATGATATTGAAATTTTACAATATCCATATTCAAATAATTTTTGAAGTCACTTTATCACTTTTGACTCACAAAGCCAGATCTTTCAGTAGGTTTTCTTAATCCTTTTTATAGCAACCTTTCGACCAGAAAGCTTGTACATACGTTTAGTCAGAAGTATTAACGCGACAATGGCAGCCACATCTTTGTCAGACATGTTGCTCTCTCAAAAACATTGACGAATATGAGCCGTCAATTATATTGTGAGTAAAAACATTTGGTGTTTGGGTACAAGGTGCGGATTTTTTTATAGAAAGATGGCGGCAGATGAGCGTACAGTCCACCTGATGGTAAGTGGATACTGTCGCCCATGGACACCCGCGGTTAATGCTAACATTAGTCCAGAATGACAAACGTTGGCGCCCCTGATATGCGCTGCCTACCTTTAGAGATGCAGGCATGGATTTGGAGAAAGGACTAGGAAAACGGGAAGGGGACAGGACAGGATGGGGGGTGGGTGGGAAGAGGCTCTCACTCACTACCGACACACGTACACACATTGGGGAATAGGATAAAGTGGGAAATGCAGTACATTTCAAGATAGTCTTGTGTGAGAGAAAGGTAACGAGGCCAGTGGAGTGCGCCCAGCGGCTGGCGGCTGTTGGATTGCACCGTGTACCCCCCCTCCAAAATTCAATAATATTAGACATTATTGTCCAATATTATTGCAGGTCTGAGAGCGGCCTTAGCCCAGCCCCCAGTGCTCGACACAGGTCTCCCCTAGAAATGACAAGAAGGTTCGGGCCATAATCTACCACGTGGGCCCAATGCGCGGATTAGACTGTTACAAAACTAGCTATAATTTTTATCGTTTATTAAAAAAATAACTATTGTTGTAAATGAGCTTTGTTTTATTTGCCTGTTAATTGTATACACATAGTTAAGTTTCTTTTATCTTGAGAACTTTCTGTGCTGAGTCAGAGCGCCAATAATTCCGATGTAGTAATCTTTAACAAAGGTATATGACCCTATTCTCACATGAGTATGAATGGCAATTATAAACCGATAATACTGGAATCACAGATACTGATTTATGTAGAGCGCCTTAAATCTTTACTCTGTGTGTCTAAACTCACTCAGTTATTTACAAGTATTTGAGTATTCAGTTATATACGCCTTTTAATGTACCACTGCACGGCATATCAATCTTTGCAATCACGCGGGGATAATCCACCACGTGGGCCCAGCTCGGATTGGTTATTATTAAGTAGGTACACATGTAACAGATTTCTTTTTTGAATTCTTCAACATACGGATTCCCTAAACGCGGCGAAGATAAATAGAAAACAGGAGGAAACAATTCAATGACCCGACCGATCCAGTGATAAGTGATGATAATAAAGTGTTTTTTTTACATAAATAGTACTTTAGCGGTACAGGTCGGAATTTGAACTCACAGCCCTACAAGATAGTCAAGATAGTTAAACTGTTATTTTTTTATATACGATATAATTTCATAATTTTAATTCTCACTGCGAGCATTACTTATACAACGAGAGGTATTCTTTAATAAACAGTTATTGAGGTTAAGAAAGTTGAAATTCTCAACGTCGAATAAAACTAGATTAGCTCAGAGATTTCATTATATAACATTAAGAAATAAATAAATTGTATTAAGATCTCCAATTAAAAGGCACAAGCATAATCATTATATTAATCATTGTGCGACAACTTAAAAGTCTATTGCAGACATAAATAAACGTAGCTAAGACCGTTCTACCTAAACTTACGTACTTAGACTTAGGTGATTCGAAATTCTATGCGAAGTGCATAAGGTCCTATAATACACGACACTAATTCTAAGAGAGTGTACAACTAATATTTACTCGGCCCTATAAGTAAGTATCACACATACAATTACATAAGCCTGTAATCTATCCACCGGTAGATTTAGACATTTCCCAAGCCAGTCATAAACTCCCCTGTGACACGTTAATTTTTAATATAAAATTCAACCAATAACCTCAAAAAAAGATTTTCTTTTCAAGATATAATATATCTGGACATAGGCCTCCCCCATCTGGGGGAGGCCTATGTCCAGCAGTGGACGTCCAAGGGCTGAGAAGAAGAAGAATATATCAGTCTTAATCCGAAACTTAATTAATTCTATGCCATAAGCAACGCACATCTCCAGTGACAATGCAAGACGCATTACGTAGCGTACTACCAGTACTTTATGTAATCGTTACGCGACTCTTTCGCAAATATACGCATCTCTACATATAATTATGTGGTATCCTTTACAATGAAGTAGCAAACGTCGACTCAGAAAAGTGTTGCAAGGATACATACAGAGTTCCACTTGTTGCTTAAAAAGTCCTAAAACATGTAGTTAAGTAACTATGATGCCATTGTTAGAATATTTTTAAAATATACTATTATTTTTTGCGTAGAGTACACATACTCACATCTGGATGACAAATTGTTATCAATAGTGTCTCCGTGTCAGTGTAGTGAGTGAGATATGCCAGACCCCATTCCCATCGCATTCTATCCTGTGTCCTTCTATGCCATCGAATAGAGAAGATAATGAAATAAAAGTAACTCCCAGTTCCATTATATTCTGGATTCTCCATTCTCCATACCTTTAGGAAGATTAATAGGTGTATTTTTTTATATAATAGATGGTAGACGAGCGCGCGGGCCACATGATGTTAAGTGGTCACCGCCGCCCATGGACACCTGCAACACCAGGGGGCTTGCTGGTGCGTTGCCGACCTTGCAGAATCCTGTTCACAGCTCTCTTGAAGAGTCCAATGTCTTAGGGTAATGGAAAAACCTCGGCTAGCAGTTCAATACACAACTTTCGGGGTCGCGGAATAAAGTGTCTTTTTGACAGCACTGTACGCAGTGACTCTGTGTTAAGGAAGTGCGGATGAACCGCGCGATAACGAGCAGTGCAAAGGTAAAAATCCGAAGATTGCATCAAGTTGAACTTTGAACTTTCAGAACTTTAGAAGAAAACATACATCTCCAAAAGAAAATTTTCACATAATTTGTACCTAAATGTGTGTCAATAATTATATATTGTGCATATAAACTACAAAACGCATTGATGTGTGAACTCTTAAGTTACTTGATACTGTGATATTGATGTGATACTTACTGTGGGAATGTGATACTTATGTAATAAATATACATAAAATACATAACAAAGGTCGTAAATCTATCACAGTTAACATACTTGTGATTATGTCTGTAAAAATATTGATAAATAAAAAATTAAGTACAATTAAGTTTAAGCTTAACTTTTCCGACAAATTAATAATTTAATTGAATGAAATCACAAAGCAGAAGGCCTAGCGATTCTTGACTAATATTTTGGGGTTCATAAGTTCGTAAATTAGTCAATTCGAGCCCTGATCAGCAATTGGACTTTTGACTTAACTATGGATTATTATTTTTTTTTAAGTTGAAGGAAAACATTTTGAGGAAATCGCATGCCCGAGAATCCCACTAATATTATAAATGCGGAAGTTTGGATATTTGTTACTCAATCGCGTCAATACGGTTGAAATGATTTCGTTGAAACTTGGCAAATAGGTAAATTGTAATTCGGATTAACACACGGGCTACTATCAATGTAATGCTGTGGAATAGACACCCGCGTGGTAGTATAAAGTCCCAAAACTCCCTCATAATTGCAATAGTAGATCTGTACCATGTATTGGGAGTTATAGACTTATGGGCATCGGTTCATCCGTGAAATCTATCATGTTGCTTTTACAGGTGTTAAAAATGTTTTATAGCTTCTTAGTCCAAGCAAGCGAAGCCGCGTGTAGAAGCTAGTCACCAATATAATATAACTTACAGTCAAGCATAAACTAACTAACCTCGAGGAATTTGAATTGCTAAACTACTCGAGGTATTTTCGATGGACGGTAGGCGTCAGTTGGATTTCGCTATTTATCATACGTTTTAGAAATAAAGTGTTAAATAAACAAACAATAGAAAAAAACAAAAGTTGTAAAGCTTTACGAGCCCTATGCAACGGCATATAATTTATATGTAAAGACATCGATAGAGATTTACTTGTACGCAATTTTTTGAAATTTTACATTTTTGAATTTCGAGAACGGATCAGTGTTTTGGAATCAGTAGTCAGCTAGTTACTCTTAGTCGAGATGTAGTGAATTTCTCCGAAATTCAAAAGTGATCTTCGCAATGTGTACATTTCTTCGAATTTACCTAATTCCACACGAAATTATAGAGGAATGACATGTCTTCGTATTTGGAACATTGACTAATGTTCACACAAGTGAACAAAAGAAACAGTCGTTTGATTGAAGAAAAAATTTATTGAAGAGGTCTTCCTAAAAGCTACGAGTATTAAAGCAATGTTCTTTAGGAACTCTCTCCGATTACTAAAAGTATCAAGTAAGTGTAAACTTTACCCACCGCTCTAGCCTGCGCCCTACTTTCATCATGATGAATACTTGTATACAAGTGGACTTGTCCTTCGTCGTGCATTGCACATGGGGTCTTGTGGTCCATGTTGAAATACGTCCGCGAGTGTGGTCAAAAATTTACGTAACGTAAGAGTTATAAATGTCCCAGGGGCGATATTGGCATCCATTGAGAATGTAACAATAAATAATAAAGTTCACCGTTCGGCTGTATGAGATTGAGAATGGTGTTATGTCGTCATGATAATTCAATTAATCGGTGCATGACTCCAAAAAAGCTATTAATTTAATTCACGCTAATGCATGTACCGAGTAAAACTAAACAGAAATGTAAATGTGTACAAATACGTTTCCCACTTAAATATGTTTTGGATTTCAAGCTTTGAATGAATTGAAATTTAAAATGTGTATCGCACGGCAAAAATACCAGTATTTCATCTTGAAACATCGTCTTGTCCAGGGCCGTCTTAAGTCTATTCTGCGCCGGGGTGCGGGAGTGTATCCTAAGACAGTCAAACATCCTATTGTGTATCCTATGACAGTCAAATATCCTATTATGTATCCTATGACAGTCAAATATCCTATTGTGTATCCTATGACAGTCAAATATCCTATTGTGTAATTGTTTACTATAGCGTTATATTTTTTCATTACCTTTAAAAGGTGAGCGCCTGGGGTGCACCGCACCCCTTGCACCCCCTGGTAAAGACGGCCCTGGTCTTGTCTATCGTGCTAGAGCCAAGACAAGACTAGATGAATCTTTTTTACCAAAGAACTATAAAATTGGAATAGATGGGATGTGATACGAATCATCGATAGACTCTGGCTGCATTTACAGCTTGCTTGCCGAAGCACTTTGGTATGTTTCACGACAACCGTCTGTGAAAGTGTTATAAGTCGGCTAGTCAAAGGTACACCAATAAATATGAGATGTAGTGTCGTCTTCCCCATCAACACTTACAATACGACACAAATGAAGTGATTTCATATAAGTGATTATGTATGTAAATATACTTAGCCGTTGACAATAGCGAGAAACACAAATTGTCCTAGCCGAGAACAATTTTATTTTTTCGTAATAGAGTTTGCACATTATGCATAATTGACTTCCCATTTAAAATACATAATTTCACAACGAATCCTTGAAATACTCATAATCGCATAAACGATAATTTATGTGGTTAGTATATGTGGTAATTAGCGATGAATTCAAAAATAGAAATGAGTAAAATTAGACAGAAAAAACAATTTATCATATGTTGCAAAAGTTGCATATTTACCCTTTATCTTAAATAAGTGGTCAAGGTTCACACTGAAAAAGTGAAGAAAGACAATGACACGTTTTTGATCAACAGACACATCCAGAATTTATGAAAAAAGAAACTTTAATTAGAGAAACCGACTATTTTGGATTTCTCATTCTATTGAGAACTACATACGAGTATATGCCAGAGAATTCACGCTGCTCGTCGACATCGACTTGTCCTATTAAATTCCAAAATCTACGTTCAGTATGTCAGTTACTCAAATATTTCTCTTGTTCTTTCAGATCCTGAGCACGCACATCGACTGATTCAACATGGGAGTACTAACAGTCGTGTCCGCGGCTGTCAAGTCCGCATTAACCATCGCGGGGATCAGTAAATTGACTTTCATCCCCGTCATGTTGGCGGCCATGGCATACTTCAATTATGAACTCTTAGACCCTGAGAGCAGACCATTCAATCAAAAATATCTTCGAGAAAAATACGACTTTGTCATTGTTGGTGGGGGGTCGGCTGGATCAGTCTTAGCGAATAGATTGTCAGAAATACAGGGTTGGAATGTACTGTTGCTGGAAGCAGGTGGTCACGAGACAGATATAAGCGACGTGCCCTTGCTATCCTTGTATCTGCATAAAAGTAAATTGGATTGGAAGTATCGGTAAGTGTTAAGGTAAACAACAATTGCTGATAAAATAAAAAATATTATTTTAAATTAGTTTAGAAATAATTATTTTAACGAGTGAGCACTGAAATTAGTATTATCTTGAATGTTTGTAGTATAGAACAACTAATTGACCTCAGTTACATATATTACAAACTTCCAAGGCAGCAAACGCCGAGAGCTTTATAAAAAATAGTAAAACGTCATTACAAATTCGTTTAACTCAAGCTCTCCATTAATATTATCGTGTTTCTTATCGGTTACATGACGTGCTGTATTTAGGCAATGAGTGAGAGTGGTTAGAGCCCGGTTCTCTTTTATTCCTAACAGTAACCAGCCCATTTTATCGTCCACTGCTGGACTTGGGCCTCCTCATGCACATCGTCTCGTAAATAAGGGAAGTACCTGATTTCTCATTCACTTATCACCACATCAATTTTCTATTCCCCAATCCACTTTTTATAATTATCATAAAATTTTCCAATCTTCTAATGACCGATTCTTCCACTCTTCCACCCATCTCATTGAGGGAAGGGTCCCAAATCCAAAACGTAAGCGGAAACATTCTCGGTTATGTGAAAATCGACCATTCTTGACGAAATATGATCTGTATAGGTGCACAGATAGACCATATGGAATATATGTACATCCACGATATCCATCCAGGACGACAGTAATCGCTTATGTCCTTGAGCAACAGGAACATCTTACCATCAAGCGAACAGTTTTATTTGCTATTAGAACACAAAACTCATTCATATATACATAATTTATACTGGCAATGTTTTTAAAAAGAATCCATGTTACATTTCAGGACAGAACCACAGGAGTCCGCTTGCCAGGCCATGGTAGACAAGCGGTGCTGTTGGACAAAAGGCAAAGTCCTCGGTGGGTCATCAGTCCTCAACACTATGCTTTACATTCGCGGGAACAAGCGTGACTTTGATCAGTGGGAGTCTTTCGGCAATACAGGTTGGGGATACAAGGATGTACTGAAATATTTCAAGAAGTCCCAAGATCAGCGAAACCCTTATCTAGCTAAAGACACAAACCATCATGCTACAGGTAATTCTGTAACTACCAGATCTTTTAGCTTTGTTTATATTCAAATTAAGATTTTATTATTACTTTTTCATTAATCGTACTTTTGTGATTGTCAGGAGGATATCTAACGGTCCAAGATTCTCCATACAACACGCCCATCGGTGCAGCTTTCATACAAGCTGGCGAAGAAATGGGTTACGACATCATCGACGTAAACGGTGCACAGCAAACTGGTTACGCTTTTTACCAATTTACCATGCGAAGAGGAACCAGATGCTCTACATCAAAAGCCTTCCTCAGACCTGTTAGGCTACGTCAAAATCTTCACATTACCCTTTTTTCTCATGTTACCAAAGTATTAATAAATAAAGAAAACAAAAGGGCTTATGGTGTAGAATTTTTCAGAGATGGTCAAAAGCAGGTAGTATACGCTACACGAGAAGTCATTCTTTCAGCTGGGGCAGTTGGATCTCCTCAGTTACTAATGCTTTCTGGCATTGGGCAGGCAAAACATTTGCAAGAAGTTGGAATAGATGTAATTCAAGATTCTCCTGGTGTTGGAAGAAATTTGCAAGATCACATAGCAATTGGTGGACTAATTTTCCGTATCGATTACCCTGTCAGTTTAGTTATGAATAGGCTTGTGAATATAAATGCAGCTATACGTTATGCAGTCACAGAAGATGGTCCTCTAACTTCCAGCATCGGATTGGAAGTAGTTGCTTTCATAAACACGAAGTACGCAAACTCCTCGGACGACTGGCCTGACATAGAATTTATGATGACATCTGCTTCGACTCCTTCCGATGGAGGTACTCAAGTTAAGAGGGCGCATGGGCTGACAGATGAATTCTATGATGAAGTGTTTAAAGAAGTTAACAACGAAGACGTTTTTGGTATATTCCCTATGATGCTACGTCCTAAAAGTAGAGGTTTCATCAAACTACGATCAAAAAATCCGTTAGACTATCCTCTTATGTACCATAACTATTTGACGCATCCAGACGATGTTGGTGTATTGAGGGAGGGCGTAAAAGCTGCTGTAGCCGTTGCAGAGACTAAAGCAATGAAGCGTTTTGGTGCTAGATTTCATAGTAAGCCTCTTCCAAATTGCAAACATCTTCCTTTATTCACGGACGAATATTGGGACTGTTTGATTCGTCAGTATACCATGACTATATACCATATTTCTTGCACGGCGAAGATGGGTCCAGCAAGTGACCCAATGGCTGTGGTAGATCCACAACTTAGAGTACATGGTGTACAGGGTCTTCGTGTAATAGATGCTAGCATAATGCCTACAATCACTAATGGAAATATCAATGCGCCTGTCATAATGATAGCTGAGAAAGGGGCTGATATGATAAAAGAAGTTTGGCTTAAGAAGAGAAATCGCAGATCAACGAAATGCTCGAAAATAGAACAAATAAATGTAAAAAGTAAATCTGAAAGTCCACTTTGCAGAATAGAAAGATGACAATAAAAATATAAGATTTGATAAATGAAGTCAAATTGATATTGTAGTTATAATAAATTATAGAATACTAAAATTGCATACAAAGAGTATGTATTAGTAAATTTTATGACGTGATTGTTAAATTGTTACCAATTAACATTAGGAAATAATTTCTAGTCTCAAATTAACTTAGTGATAATAGAACTTTACGGGAATGATATAGTTATTTGAATGTAGTTGAAGTTGACACTCCACGTTAATAAACGTGATAATCGATAGACTACTTGACTTAGATATACTTTATTTTATTATCATAGTCGATAAATAATTAGTGTATAAAAATGACACAGAAAATAACAATATTAATTTAAGTTTTTCATGAATTCTAACAAAAAATATTATATGTATTTATTGTTACAAAGAGAAAGTAAATAATACAAAAAAAACTCAGGAGTTGTATTATATAAGGTCAAGATAGCAAGCCTTTGAAATATGTACATAAGTACCACACTTTAGACTTTATCCAAATATATATCTTATTATTATTATTTTTATAAAAATAAAAATAAAAATATATGAGAATTTCCCAAATACTGTTGATCATTTCACCTTCACCTATAAAGGTAATGATTCTAGTTAAGTTCCAAGTCAAGTTCAAGTCGTTATCACCTCTAATAGCTATCAAACAAGTACATTAAACTAAAAAGACATTAAACAGTATCATTAAGATAACACCAAGGATACTATGAATAGCGACCAGCTCCTACCTTTCTCGAGTAGCAATATACTCGTAATGCCAACAACGATTTTGTTTGCAAAACATTTACATGTTCACATATACTTAAGCTAGCATTTACAAAACCAAATTGGTATATTTGGAACTAATAAACTTCGAATGAAAACGATTAAAATGTTTCATACGTTAAGTTTCTTCCCGAGGAACTAATTGATTAACCGATACTATAGCCATATGTTAATCCATCCCATGTACTACAGCTATGTTAAATTTAATAGTTAACAAATTAATCAATCAGATTGTTGTAAATCAGATTTGTTGACTTAATACAAGTAACAGACAAATAAAGAAAGTTATAAACTTATAACAAATTATAGAATATAAAAAAATGCATACAAATGATTAGTAAATTTGTATTAGTAAATTTTATGGTTTGATTGTTAAATTGTTACCATTAAACATTAATTGCTACCATTAAACATTAATAAATAATTTCTAGTCTCAAATTAAGTTAGTGATAATAAAACTTTACGGGAAAGACGTAATTACGTTTATATTTAAAGTCATATAACTTTCGCATTAATAATGTTAGGATTAGGATCAGGACAAACAAATTAAATTACAACAACTAATAATTATTATTTTAGATCCAGTACGTAAATCTTACTGAAACCGAAATGAAATAAATCTTACTGAAAATCCGTACGTATATAACCTTATGATAAACTCTTGCGCAGGTAACACTAACGCCATCTGTTGATGTTGCAAAGAACTGTTTTGATTCAGTAGATAGAGAAGTTAGAAAGTATGAGTAAAGTAAAGTCGATTAGTACTCACTCTCTGAAGTTAAAATAATCTAATCAAAGTGCTTTGTTCTAAACCAAGATGGCGCTATATTATATATGTAAATAAAAAAAAATACACACAACCCTCGATGTAGATCGATATCAGCCTTTGACAGCTCACTGCAGAGCAAAATCCTTCTCAGTTATTAGGAGGTTATAAGGACAAGCATTTGAAAAAGTAAAAGCCTTGTTGACCCCTAGTAAAAGCAAAAGACCAGTGCCGGCTTTACCTATGGTGCAGGGTGTGCGGCGCACACGGGTGCAGGGACTTAAGGGGCGCCGAGCACCGTTCGCGACGCCTCCAAAGAGCCTGCGTCGCTCGCGGCGCTCTCAAAGACCCTGCGCCCGTGTTCGCGCGCCTACTAGAGGGCGCCAGGGTATTGATTGCACCCGAGCGCTACATGGGCTAGAGCCGGCGCTGCAAAAGACTTAAATCCTTAACATTTAGGAAATTGGTAAGACCATTAAATTTCAATATTTGGTACCGGTAATTTCGGTTATATTCTACAGTAGGTACTAATATATATACCTACTGCAGTACTTGTACTATATAATGGCAACATAGACCTAAAGGGTAGGAACTAACTGCATTTTTATAAAGGGACAGACTGAGTAAGTAAATTACGCATAAAATTAATTCATTCTTACATTTTACTTTCAAACATCACGGCACATCAATTAAGCAAAATACACGGAATTTCTAGTTTGTATTTATGCTAATAATATTACTTATAGTATGTTTAAGTTGCAAAATTTCGCAGGATATTAATAACCCCTGTGTTATACTTAGGTATAACACAGGAAGTAATCATGATTACTTTCTCGAAATTATCGTTATAAGTAAACTAGTATTTGCTTGTGGCTTCATTCACTTAGAATCCGATTAATCCACTTAGAACATGTTCTGGATGGTTTTAACTTATCAAGATCAATAATATAATGGGTTTCGTTACACACTGTGATCAAAAACAATTTTTCGGGCAAAAGTGTGTTCCAAGTAGGTGAAGTCGAAAGAAAATGCTAGTTTTCCATAGAGAAAAATAATAAATATTGCAATTTAATAATTTTAAAGCTAGACGGCGACGAAACTATCTAGCAGAGATTAAGACCGTTCTAAAAAAATCAAAGTACAACAACATTATTAAGAAAAATACAAATAATACGAGTATGTTGTTGGTTAAGACTTTTGGCTCCCTCGTTACACCGTGAATACACATCGGCCTTCAGCCAACACTTTTACCAGGTATCGGCACGTGCCTGGGCGCTTCTCACCGACTCGCGATCCCACGGTACCCTCCCAAAGCAACGCCCTAAGCCGATATCCGTTCCTTCCACCGGTCTACCTTAGGCGTAGGCTCGTTGCTGCACACACTTTTTGCTCCTGGCTAAGCGCCTTCTGTGCATGTCCGGTGACTCTTGAAAGGCCATTAGGACCACAAGATTTTAGCCATTCCGAAAAAAAAGACTTATCTATGGTTTACACAACTTGAATGTATTTTTTTTCTAAAACTTACTAGTTTTGTTGTTATATTTTTGTTACTATATTTGTTGGCGCGTGGTGTCGACCGACTTTAGAATAACACTATCCCATTTCGCGCCGCGGGTATCGTAAAAGGCGACTAGGCAATAACAAAGCTGCTACCACCAGCCTAGAGGATCTACACTACCTCTAAAAGAGTAGACTCGCCAAGCCGCTTGGCCAGCGCGTTGCTGTATCCCTTATGCATAAGACAATGTGCATGAGGGGCCAATAATGTGCATGAGGGGGCCAATGTCCAGCAGTGGACGATAAAAGGGCTAGCGACGGTGACTACTTTGTACTATTGAGACAACTGTCATTCTCCGTCGAAATAGTGGTTGACATTAAATAGTAAATAGCAAACTAGACTTATGCAGACATAACGATCTCACCAGTTTGACTAGACAGTGGGTAAGTCGACTCTCATTATAATGAGTTATGACATCGTCACATTTTGAGATTTTGTTAAACTTACTTTACATAATTTAATTGGGCTTTACATAAGCCAGACTTATACAAATGTGCTACAAGATAGCCTACCTATTTGTATTTCTGTTGTATTTTAGAAAAACAGTATGTATTTAGCTATATAAGTGGAAAATCTGTTTCATCTACGTTTTGTTGATTTATTTGATTTGATTTACGTCCCCCGTGAATGTTTTCACAGGGGACGACGGGACTTTTTTTGGCACAAATTTCAATTCCTAATAATGTAACAATAGTACACTATTGTAATGTTTCCAAGTAATGTACAGTCCTTTTAATTATGTGTCATTGCAGTAATGAAATAATAGCGTGCAAGCATATAATTATTGTTTATGGATATTTGCTATTACTTGATAATATTGACAGCACTTTTTTCCCATCCGGCCCAATACCGGGGACGGGCCACTGTGGACGATGGGAATAAATCGCTTTGTTCGAGAATCCTTGTGCAAATCAGACTTTCACCTAAGTAAAGAACCCTAAAAATAAACGACCTAAACACTGTGATGAGACATTTTCTTATCACAATTTTAAATGAGGTACATGTGTATTCAAATTTGAAAAGTAGAGGTGTAGAGTAACAAAACGTACCTATATATTCATTTTTCCCTAAAATGCTGTGAAACAGGTCGGAAATGCACGTAAAGATGACCAAAAACTGGTTCATTTACCCCAAAATCGAGTAGTGGGGTGGAACGGGATCTAAGGACAGGCGTATATATGCGCGCAACGTTGAAATATTTAATTTAAATATCTCAGTAACTACTGGAGCTATTTTATTGTTTTTTTTTTATTTTGGGGTAATTGAATCCGTCTTTACGTGCATTTCCGACCTGTTTCGCAGCATTTTAGGGAAAAATGAAAATATACGTTTTGTTACTCTACACTTCTACTTTTCAAATCCTTTTAAAAAATTAAAATCCATAACGCATCCAGACCCGCTGCAAAATAGCGCATTGAAAAATTAAAATTACGATTGTGCCAAAACTAATAGTAGGACAGCGTCGGGGTTTTGCACACACAAAGTACCTATAAATTACTATATTTTGGTGAAGTTTCAGCTCTGTAAGTGTAAAAATGGTCGATTTGTGATTTTTTAAAAAACGCTGAATTTTTCGGTTTTTCCGGATTTTCTCCGTTGCTAATTATCCGATCGAGTCGTTTGACCTCTCATTTTGTTCATATTTTTATTCTCTATAAATTGCCTATTTACATCATTAAGATTAGTTTCCATTTTATAAGCAAAACTCTAAAAAAAACGATTTTTTGTTTAAAAATGTTTATAACAAATTAATAGACAACATTTCCGAGTGGAAAACATAACGGAATTCATCTACGGACTGTCCTTCATATGATGGCACAGTCGGTTTCCTACTAGGATTTATGCCACACCATCGTTAATACTTTGCTCTATTGCTTGGCCTATGAGGACTGAAGAGGACTCCTTGGAAGCACACGACAAACGCAGTCCCACGCTTTTATTTGATTATCACAAACACCACGCACGAAAAACATTTTGATGTTTTATTAAACTATTAATCACTATTAAACTATCACTATTAAATCACAAAACGACTAATATACAATAATCAAATAATAACTCAATTTCACTGCTCACGTTCCCGCCAAAAAGCACCGTCCCATTTTAAAAGCATACGGACTAGCGTGAGTAAGTGGTTACCACTATCCATTGTCACACGCAACACCAAGGAGGATGTATCTACGCTACTGACCTTGCGAAACACTATTCACAAATCGTAACCTTTTTAAAGAACTACATACCTATCGTGGTATTATTAATTAAAAGAAGTCGAGTGACAATGCCATAAGTTAAAAAACGTATAGTTTTAAAAAGGAGGTCAAATATCAACAACACGAATTAATGTCTTTATCCTCACGTTTCTATTACCGCCTACCGGTAACATCGAAAATTCTAGCACAAACAACTTCTAGTAAACACTAAACAGCATTATGCAATAGCGGACAATGTACGTGCGTAGTCACCGGCTTATCAAACGCCGTGTTATGGGTTAACCGTGATGCAACACCGCTTGTACTACATGCGGTAAATGGTATAGAGATTGAACTTCGCCAAAATTAATTACCATAATGAACCATACATCAGTCTACGTCTCTGCACTGTCGGACGTAGGCCTCTTTCAATCAATTTGCGAGAATATTATTTGTTTAAATTAAACTACCTTGTATAAAGAAGCCATAGGCTAATTGATCCGAGATGTACTCGTATTAGTAGAAAAAAAAGACGATGGAGCTGTTGGAAGCTTTGTCGTAGTGAACTCACATTAAACTGTCAGTAAATATAGAAGCTTAGATACAAACTCAGTTAGATATTATACTTAATTGATAAGTCTTAACTCTACAGTCTCAGTACAACGGAAATAATCTTTATGCAGCTGCATTACAACTGTCAGACACCTTTTAATAGATTTGACCTTTCTTCAAGTGATTTGATCAGCAAGCATAACTGACCTTTCTTATAATGAAAATGATTTAATAGAAAGTTCTTACAGACAAGCAAATAAGGCGTAATCTTTAAGCAAATAGATGTGTTATGTCATTGCATTAAGGATTATTTAACAGTGATTAAGACTGTGGATTTGGCCTTTACACTTAACCTACTTCCAAAGCTGTTCAAACAAGAATATAATAATTGTCATTCTTATATTAAACACGATCTTACAGTTTTGTAAGAAATCAATGTGCATCAGCCTGTGCGTCTTACTACTAAAAGAACCATACACTCTCAACTTATATCCAGCGGAGTGGTGTTTCCCCACGCCGCTATATATCGACATATTCTAGAACCCGTCGAGTATATACAGGCAGCGGATTGAGTGCCTTCCCGCTTCGCTGGATATTGACATCTTCTAGAGTTACAACTTTTCGAGTTATATTCAGCTGAGCGAGTGTTTTTCCATATCGGCATCTTCTAGAGCTAGATTACTTCTCAGTCATCCACTACTGACGGCTTTCTTAATTTAACTCATTGGTTCACTTGGCGTAGAATACCCTCTGGTCAGAGGATCAGTCAATCCAAAGACAAATAAACATAACCAATTGTCATGAACTTCTAGTTCCGCAATAAGTACCCATTAAGAAAATCGTGTGATGATACAAAGCCTAATTTCATTGATGTAAATGGCAAATGATTTGTCTCATTGTTAATAAAGAAAGTATTCCGATTTTTATAGTAAAATAAATTTACTAAACTACTCTTTAACTAGGTGAAAACTCGTAATTAATAATGTTGCGCGAATACCCTTGCTATTATATTAGCACATACCACATCATTACGCTGCTAACGTAACGGTTATTTGAAAAAACTAAAATCTTTGTAAAAACTTCTCATTCCAGTATTACGTGCGAATAATGCTTATAATGGATGTATGTAACATAATGATCGGCACGTCATAGCGGGTAAATGTCTGAAATAATACGTTAAAAATAGTCTATAATGTTTACTATAGGGTTGATAAATTCAATGGCAACACGTAACTCAGGCCCAAGCGACACGACTGGTGAGCATCGAACGCACAGTGACGTTGTAATACAAATTGCTGACAATGCAAAACTATGGTATCTGGAAATGTAAGCCTATGAGTTCTCTATACTAAAAAGTCGGACACTGTCCTGTGAATCTAGTATAATAATGCCTTCAGGGTGCTTATAGAGTCGTTTCGGTTCTACAGCACGTTCTCGAGGTTCTCAAAACTTGTGGCCCTCTTGCGAAAGAAGACCACCTCTCTCTTAAACAGAACGAGGAGTGAATCCGAACACGTCTAGAAGATTATAAAAAAAAAAATAACTATCCCGTAACGTGAGACAAATAAATAATTTAAAAAACCCGCCTGTTTCCTTCTATATGAATACATACATACATACCAGACTACGACAATTTTATTACCACAAAGAACTTTTATCTATGGAATACTGACTGGTTTGGATGTCAATTAAAACTATGACTATCAGTAACATAAAAACAAAACATTCCAAATTTCCCTCCATATTTATTAATGAGCTGGATCAAAATAACGTGTCTCGTTAAAAAATGAATATTCTACGGGAACATTTCCGCGCTATTACTTTGTATAATTTTAAATATTTGAAGACAAGTGTCCTTTTAAGGTAACTGTGTATCGTTGGTAGATTGAATTTAAGCTAGTTGGTGGACTAAGTTTGGCTGACAGATAAAGAAGCGATTGCCCTTTAACAACTGTCACGGTAGAAAACGTGGTGGCAGTGAAAAATTTAATTTGTGTATACAGGCGAATTACATTGAGGAGAGTTTGCAGATTGAATCTGGGAGTGTGTTTGAAATATTACATGGGTAGAGGTACGAGTCAGGAGGATAGTATCGCGCTGGGTGCCGCACAACCTCACCGAGGCTCAAAAACGGCTCATGTTAAATGATGCCATGATATGATAACAAAATTTGAAGCAGGGTCGTCTCGGGATGTTTACGACATTATCATGAGCGACGAATCTTGGATCTACCAGATCCAGATATCTTAGATCCAGAAACTAAGCGTCAATCTTTGGCTGTTTCAAAGTGAGCCAACGAGTGAAAAGAGCAAGAGGAGCTGGAAAAAATTTAATATTAAGTTGTTTCACTTTAACTGGCTACCTGATATCTTTACGAACCTTTACGAAACCAAACCAGCATTAACGCAGAAGCTAGCAGAAGCTACGTAGCTAGGTGCTTGACGAAAGTTTTTATTGTAGTGAGTAACAACAGTCCAAAAACAGGCCTCCGCGGACTGCTACTGCATCAACGACACTCATTCGCCCGCTCACTCAGCGCTTGAAACAAGGGACTTTTTGAACAGTAAGCCACTTAAAGTTGTGGGCAATCCTCCTTACAGTCCCGACTTGGCATCTTATGACTTTTTATTTTCTAAAATTAAATGCCAACTAAAAGGGAAGCAGTTTTCGTCGCCGGAAGACGCGGTAGCTACGTTCGAAGAGGCTGTGAAAGAGGTACCTGAGCAAGAGTGGAAAAAATGTCTTCAAAATTGGTTTAGACTCATGAAACTTTGTATAGATATGTATGACTATGAATAAAACATTTGGAATAATAATAAATAATAATGTAATGAAATAATAAATAAATAAAAAATGTAATAAATAATAAGAAATGTAATAAAAAAAATTTGAACTCGTAGAACATTTTTTTCTTTTTCGCAAATCTTTTTGAGTTTCCCATCATTCCCATCCCATCCCAAAAATCATCAACAAGACATTCGCTGCACTGGCACGATATAAGCTGGTATGAATCGAATGTAGAGTGTGTCTGTATTGATAAATTATTATGGTTAGTCTATACGCAGCTTCAATTATACAGTTTAATAGAGTTCAGGTAGGCTCAAAGGGAAATGTGCCGATCTGGTTGCAAGTGAAAGCTGATAGACGCCAATGACCTCCATGAATGTTCGAGAGCAAAGTTTAATAATTTATAGAGAAGGACTCTCCATAAATTATTAAACTTTGCTAATTGTGTAGCAAATAGAATATAAATGAATGGTATCGAAGTAGATGTTGAAAAGCGGTGATAACTAATAACCTAAGGATATCTAGTCTTGGTCTTCTTAAGTCCGGATTACTTATTTCTTTTTCACTAGCTCGGCGATTAAGAATACATCGTAAGAAAAACCACGTGGCCGGGATTTCAAGAATAAATTTAAGGCATGTGTAAAATTCGTCGTGTGTTGTAGGCCGGCTTTAGAATAGCACTACGCCATCACTTCCTGAGGGTGTCATAAAAGGCGACTAGGGTATAATAAAGCCGCTACCACAAGCCGTGACGAACTACGCCATCTCTAAAAGAGTGGAATCGCCAACCCGCTTAGTCAGCGTGCTTTAAGGCCATACATCCCTCATGCACAAGACAATGTGCATGAGAACTGATAAGAAGGGCCATGTCCAGCAGAGTTCCGGTTAATTAGTCAGTTATATTTGACAATGCGTGCAACAAAGTTAGTGCTCATCTTTGAGTATTGTCAAGCCGACCGACAACACGTAGCCAAACTGACTAATTATTACTAGCAACTATTTATTGCAAATTGGAAGGAAAGTATGGAGACAGTGCTACGAAGATATATTTATAATCAACATTAAATAGGGAAGTAATCAAGTAAACAAGCATGTATCTCCATGTCAGTAATATTACATTATACTGTATTTTACAGTAATCAACACAGGCTGTAATCATTGTATCAATCTCCCAGGAGCTCATAAAAGTGCTTTCACCCCCTACCTCATTATCTGTAGCAATGGACTGATATTGTATCTATTTATGTATGTATTTATTGCATGGACAAAATGTACAAAAGGCGGACTTAATGCCATAAGGGCATTTTCTACCAGGCAAACTTTGGGTAAACAGAGAAGTAAGAGAAATAACCTCATAAAGACGACCCCATAAAGGTTGCGGGCACCCGCTGGATGCAGGTCGCTGCCGATAGGTCTAAATGGCGGACAATGGGGGAGGCCTATGTCCAGCAGTGGACGTCCAAGGGCTGAGATGATGATGAAGAGAAATAATTTTGGAGGGTAGGGACCTGCCGCTCTGGGCGCACTCGAATGACCATGTTAACCCACAGAGGACCGGAAAATAATACAGCTTAAAACTTAAACCATCCTATGTTATCCCTCCCCATTTTCCAAACCCATTCTCCAAATTCATTCTTAAATCTCCAAAGGTAGGCAGCGCATCCCGGGGCACCAACGTATGCCATTCTGGACTGGCACTTACCACTAAGTGGACTAGACTAGCGGAGGCTCGTCGATCGCCTTCGGTCGCGCCAGAATCAATCGTATCTTGCACAACAATTCCGAAGGCGGTAATGAATAATTTATATTTTTTATTCTATAAAATAACAATATGACAAAAATATATTTTGTATATAACCTAAGAACCTAAGAAAAATATAACCTAAGAAAATATTTTTTTTTTATTTTTTTTTTTTTTTAGGAAAAAACTACTTTCCACATACTTTTCTGTCCGTGTCCTTTTTTAACTCATTTTTTATTTTTTTTTTATTAATATTGTTCTACTTATTTTCTTACTCCTGCTTAATCACACTATTCAATATATACATATGCATAATACATTGATTTATGATATTCTTATATATATATATATATGTATTTTTTTTTTGTTATCGTTATGTTATTGGCTTTTCATATTAATTGTGCTATTTGCTATTTTTACTAGTTCTTGTTTTTTTTTTTTTCGTTATTATTTTATTGACATATTAAGTATACTGTTTTCTTATTGCTACTTCTTTTATTACATTTTATTTTCTTATTGCTATTTTATATGTTATTATCTTGTCACATGTTGTTACATCCTGTTTTCTTTTTGTTATTGTCTCGAGCCCACTGGGAAGCCCGCGCTGTCATCTGATGGAATTATATTTTATTATTTATTTATACGTGAACTGACGACTTGAAGAAAGTGATAGCGACAGGATGAGAAGAGCAGAGGACCGTGCGTGGTAGAGATAGAGGTGCCTGGGAGAGGCCTATATCCAGCAGTGGAGAGACAGGCTGATGGTATGGTTCGGTATTTTAGAATTGCAATTATTTAAAGATACATTTGTGAGATACGGGATGGAATACGCCATGCTAATTTTTGTAACCATCTATTTATTTACGGATTTTTTTTTTGGCATCTATTTTTTTGGCAATTTAGATTCAGATAAACATCATAAAATCGAATGTCGATATGTCTGCAATGTTGGCAGGTACGTAGGGTGCGTCAAAAATTCCTGGCTTGAGTAAGAAGATGAATAGAGGAAATCATGAAAATATTTTATTTTTCTATATTGTAACTCTTCCAACCCTTCTATACGTGGTCACTGCTGTTTCAACTCATCGTCTCGGTGCTAAAATGACGTCCACGCAGCGCCTTTTTCAGGTCAGGAAAAATAGGAAACGATATTGGAGGTATAGGGCGAGTAATCAGTTGTTCGTTGTTGTCACATGCAATGTGCGTCGGTGCGTACATCTCTTGAGGTTTTGTTCGCATTTTTTGGTTGAAAATCATGGTAGTGTTAACAATATCCTTTACAATCCTAGAAAACTCTCATCTTTTTCTTTCAAACACTGACCACCTTTACTTTTCTTGGGGCTCCTACATTCAATCCTCGTCATTCTTTCGACTACATTTTTGAAGAGGATCATAATAGAGGACCTTCTTTTCATTTCGTGTTACAATCGCTCCCAAAACTTAATTCAAAAATCGCTTCACACATCTTCAAAACTGACAATACTCTGTTGCCGTTCATTTGCCGAAAGAAGTTTGGGAACCCATCGCGCGCTAACTTCATTCATTACAAATGTTCATGCAGAATTAGTCGGATGGTTGTTTCGGAAAACTGAGACATTGCAGCGGTTTCTTTCAACTTCGAACAGCGATCACTAAGAACTGTTCCTTCTACAACAGCAGTGTTTTTCAGAGTGATCACATGCGTCGGACGACCAGGGCGGTCTTGAACTTCGAAGGATTCGTGTTCTAAACGAAACCATTTTGCCAATTATTTTATGGTTGCTTAAGAAGACACAGTATCCCTGTGCAAACTTTCCAATATGCTCTTAATTTCCAACGGTGTTTGCCCTTTTTTCTTAAAAGCTGTGTAATTGTACGATGCACGATTCTTGATACGATCGACATGTTCATATTTTAACTGCCATACAAAAGAAACTAATACACACATGAGCTTGCCAAATAGGTCTGTGACTACTGAAATTTTACACTTTCTGCGAGTATTAAGAAAGTTCCCGTCAAATATGTTTAAACATGTTAAGCCGGGAATTTTTGGCGCTCCTTGGTATAAAAATTTTATTCCACTTTAAGCATTTTTGTAATAAAATATAGCTTACGAGTTAATACTGTTTACGATCTGCATTCACGAAGCTTCTCTACAATACATTCAACTAAATGATACAAATTCAACAAATTAGTTACTCCTAAATGGTACATACAGTATTTGCAACAAAACCATTATCAATTTTAATAAAATCGTCATCTAAATATAATTTTATATGAAACCAGAAGACTGTTTTACTTTCACTCGGTCACGGCTAGACCACAGTCAACAACACATAAATATAACAAAAACAATTTAATTTCAAACCTTATTACTAGTACCTTAAGGTGGTCACGACGCCCCGTACGATGCGGTCTACCAACGACGAACGTTTACTTACACAATAATATACGCTGTATTAAATAAAGTACCTGGAAAAGATAAAAGTACAGATTAAATAATTATAAAACTCCATGCATTAGGTGAACTATAGGACAAATGTGTTAATTCTAACAATTCGTCATTTCCTATAAGCCTAGGTCTAGAGATTTCTTCAGAAGAGGGTTTGAAATAATTTTGTCTGGTAATCTGAAATCGTCTGTTTTAAACATACAAGACAACATTTTATATATTTTTTACATTTTTTATGACATTTTCCGAGCACTCTTTTTATTTGACACATTGACTGGTTAATATTTTTCTAGAAGATTCTGTCATGCTAAACATAATGTGTGATTTTTAAATTTGAGCAATAAATACATATTTTATTAAGATTCCACTAAAGTCTCAACATCTGGTAAAATACAATCGATAATCAACAGTATGTTGTTGGCTATTGTTGATGTATTGTTTTTGGTATATTTTAATGAATTAAAATAATGTACTTGCATTTTTAGCTCAATAATATACAAAATAAGAAAAGCCACAAATTTAAGAACCGACTAATCATATCGTATAAAACAACATATGTTAATGTTATCAGATTGTCATTAAATAAAGAAACGACTTATTTCGTTTCGAACAAATTTCATATTCAAAGGATTAATTTTTCTCTTGGCAGGAAAACTTGCACAGAAGTCTGAAGTCATTAAGATGCCAAGGTCAGGATACGCTACTCCTAAGATGGACTATATGTATATTGTTGCATTTAGGATAAGTTATTATATTTCTGAATAAATGAATAAAAAATAAGGTGACATTCTCAAAGCGTTTTGAAGCTTTCGTTCTACCGAATTTAATAATTCAACGCAACTAGCTCGCATACGTAATGTGTTGGAAATGGTGTATTGTACTCTTCCCCGGGCACATCACCACCAGCATCACGAACTGGACTTATTAAAGACGTTGCGTAACTCTTTGTTAACGGCTACGCATTGTACTCTACACGGAATAATAATATACACTAGATATGGTAATCAATGAAAATAGAATACTCTTAAGAGAAACTGACAGTGAACATTGTATTTCAAAGTAAATGTGCAGAGAGAAGACAGCGTTATATTGTGGTGATCTCTAATCTGCGATATTATTTGGAATTAAATAAAAAATGACAGGTCACGATACTAGGAAACTAATGTTAAGAGATTCCCAGTAGAAGCGGCAGCCAGTAAACTCCTTAGCAACAAGGAGACGGCTGTCTATCGTCTGGTTAATAAAAGGATTATTATTTATTTAATCTTATGTCTTACTATTTTAATCAAAATACCTGGAGACAAATAATTGCGAATGCATTTTCTTAAAAGATTAAGTTATCTATCGATAATTCCTTGCGCAACACCTGGTACGTGTCATATTTTTCGTGGTGTATACTGTTAATATTATACAAGAACATGCCTTATCGATTAATCTTACATGTGATTAATTACAATTAATCGATTACAATTGTTTTCACAATCAATAACTGTATGATTATGAATAAATACATCATTTATTATTATCGTTTAGATATAATACATACAATAATACAATGTATTAAAACAAAGTAATTGATATAAGATTGATATAAACAATAGACTTATCGCTCGTTTACAAAATAATTTTCTCGAACGGTTCGTGAGAGAATATTGTATACGATTCTCGTATGCGACCAAACTACATACAATTCTCGTCTAGAACTGTTCACATGATGATAAAAACTTGATGATAATGGGATAACAGTGCTCAGATGATGGTAACTGTAATGTTATGTACTAACTTTTGACCAATGTTTAAGAAAATCGCGTTCGAGAAACTCTCCTTGTGTAAATGAGTCATTATACCACAAACAAAATATAAATAATGATCAACACTGGTGATAGGACTTTTGATTCATATTTGCTTGTTAGAACATCGATAAGTAATCTTTTTTCTTTAATTTCTGTAGCAAGGTAAAGTAGAAAAGTTTCTCCATGAGCTTGTATTCCTTGGTTCCATAGAGTACCTATGTATTACAAGTCTTCATTTACACAAACACCGTTGTGGTGTAGTGGTCGAAAGTAGACATTGAGGTTACGTCGACGAAGCATATTAGTCATATAATGATGTGACTATAGAATTTCAAATGATTGATTTTACATACAGAACAATGAGATACTGTTGAGACAGTCATAAACGCGAAAATTAGGGTTAATTAAAAATAGATTAATAAATGACATTTTTAGAAGTTTGAAAAATAAATACAAAAAAGAAAACTAGATCGAAAAGACCTGCGCGCACTCTGATCACCTTGGATGAAAGGATTTCGGATTAGTTTCAAGTAGGACATGGACTCGTATGGACAGAAGATTTACTTTATTTACTTTACTTTATTTTGAAAGCCAAGATTTACTTTACATCGCTGAACCATCGAAGTATTTGTATGTAAAATAAAGTCATAATTGTCTAGTCATGGTTTTTATAAGTGGCAAGTTATGGTGGTTTATTTCACATGTGATCATTGAAATAAACAAAATTCCTAACATATTTATATATAAAAACTGTTTATGACTCTTCTTTTGTTAAGTTTTTTTACAGATATTTTAAAAAGTTTTACAAACGCTGACTATGGTAATTGGCAACAGAATCAAAATACGGATTAAGATTGGCGAAAGGATGAATTTGTTTGTACCAGGGTTGGCTGATATATTATCAATTGATATTTATATTGATGTAAATCAATTGATATTTATATTGATATATACCAATTGATATTCATATTGATATATGTATATCAATGGATATTTATATTGATATATATCAATTGATATTTATCGTCAAAACTAGAATTTTGGCAGATCCCATGCTTTTAAATTGTTATCCTGACAGAAATAAAAATTATGATGACTGCCACTGTCAATGATCCAACACTAAAGATTATAATTTAATTGAATGTTCATTCAGTGTAGGTAGGTACCTTCTGATTATTAATCTAAAACTCTAATTTTTTTTGTTACTCTTATTTCACTCTTATTTTTTGTTTTGTTATATAATAAACTAACTGCCCGCGACTTCGTACGCGTAGAATTTTAGTTTTTAAATTCTAAATTGGGGTATCTTTTCTTCCCGTCCGCCGATTTCTATGAAACAAAGCCTATTCGAAGCGCCAAGCTAAGCTTAATTAACCTGTGGAACCCCATAAAAATTCGTTCCGTAGTTTTGAAGATTAGCGTGTTCGAACAGACAAACAGAGAGACAGACAAAAATTTTCAAAATCGTCTTTTTGTATTCTGATACTCTTCCTTCATCGTCCCCAATCAGGTTTTGGTAAATATATTCAACGTATAGACACGATGGTTCTACAATTTTATTATAATTCACATATTAATCTATTAATCAAACTCAAAGTTTCATTTGACAATTTTAACACAATATAACCACTTACAAAATGAAATTTGCGTCTTTTTATATACATGATATATATCCGATATATATCTATATCAAATATCGGATATTTTGATATTTATTGTAAATATCGGATTTTTACGAACCACGATTTGTACACAGCAAAACCAATAGATTGGTAAATTAACAAAATTGACAAAATTGGTCTTATTTAAAGATAAAGGCTTTACAGTGAGGCAAAGGTTACTTAATCGCATAATTATAGATGCACTTTCCAAAGCGATCACGCGTAAGCAGAATAAAAAGCAGAACAAATTCATATTCATAAAGGTTGATTATGGAGTAATTAGGTCATTCATGGTGTATAAATTATTAAAACTGTATCCATCAGTGCTTAAGTAGCAGAAATATATTAATGATATAATACGCGTTATTGGTGTGTTGAATTTTGTAAAAAAACGGCAAAAATCTTGACGATAAATGAATATTCTGATATTGTGACCGTATCACAGAGAATATTTTTTTAGAAATGAGATATATTTCTAAATTAGCAAATTTGCCCTTAATGACGATGTTTTGACTTGTATAATAATAAATGTCTAGGAATACTAAATTATAATTAAATAATACAGAATTATAGACCATTATATTATTAGATACTAGCCTGAAGTAGCAGCGGATAGCTAGCCTGAACAGTCATAGAACTTATATGACATTGTTGGCTTTCAATTGCTTGCGAAAACCATTTTATTATCATTTAACAAAACACCAATAGTAGTGCAAAACCGCATTTCGCTACAGACATTTAGAGCAAACACAAGAACAATTGGCGCAACTATTCTTTGTTTTAAAATAGACTTTACAACCTTTTTCTAAGGTTACAGATCATTATTGTTAAGTGCAAGTAAAGTTGATTTCAATACATTTTATGAGCGTGAAGTGATACAGGCGTACACACGCGCAACATATTAACAACCCAGATACAAATCTGGACTATATATGTATGTACGCACTTGATTAAAATCACTTCCAAGCTAGTTATTGCACTTTCTACTCCTTTTATGTGAATATAAAATATTACGACTAAAGTAGCGCAAGAAGTTAAAAAGAGCTCCAGTGTGCTAGCAAGCGAGGAATTTTGATCATTAATTGTTTTTATTATTTTCCTCAACTTTCAATTTGATAATTATTTCAACTACGATATCCTTTACTTGACAATCTTTGATTTCTTCTTTTGTATACTTAAGCTTACGTTAAATGTTATCTTTCATAATATATGTATAATTATTACAGTTTTAGTATAACCTAGATTATCATTTCAATCATCTTCTATATATATAATAAAATTGTAAAACCAGCGTGTACATTGAATATATTTACCAAAAACTGATTAGGGGCGATGAATTTTGTCTGTCTGTTTGTCTGTTCGAACACGCTAGTCTCCAAAACTACTGAACGGATTTTCATGGGATTTCCACAGGTTAATTAAGCTTAGCTTGGCGCTTCGAATAGACTTCGTTTCATCGAAATCGGCTGACGGAAAGAAAATACATCGCAATTTAGATTTTAGAAAATAAAATTTCACGCGTAGGAAGTCGCGGACTCAGCTAGTTAACAATAAAATCTTAAATGAGACGATTCAATATGTTGTGATAAACTTATGTAGACATTAAAAACATAAAGTTAATTACTACTTACTAAATAATAGTAGTAACATAAATTACTAATAGTAATTAATGCTTATTAGTAGTAACTGCTTAGTACTTACTTTAAGAGTTAAAAAGTTAAAAATCCTTTAAGAGTTATTACCTTAACAAGATTAGAAAAAAGTCCGCAGTTACAGCAAGATAAATAACGATAGTGATTCAATAATGATTGAATACAGTTAAAAAAATTAATTATACACAGTTTTATTGCCATACCGATGCAATCACCACCTCATTTGTGCATGTATATAACTCATGTGGACTGATAACGGCCAAATAAGAAAATCATTTTTGTAAGCGGTGACTGCTCACGCAATATACTCGTAGCAACAGAGATGATATCTTTTTGTTTGAAATACATTGCTTTTTCGCGTGTTTGACGCCAATAAACTTCAAGCAGTATCTATACAGGTAATGTGCCAAGAATTTCACATGAAACAAAACTTTGTAGTTAATAAACTAACAGTCACTAATAATAATAATTCATTTGTTTCAGACCACAAGATTCATATTTCATTCTATAATTTGTGTTAATAACAATTTAACTTTTGTTAGTACTTATTATTAAAATTTTATTACTAATTATATATATACACATACACACACATATATAGGTATACTTAGTGACAGTCCTGTAAGAGGGAGCAAGGGAGGACTCCTGATTATAAAACAAAAAACAATCAGCAATTAAAAGCATGACATTGTTTTGACTTCCTTGACAAACGAAACCAATTTCGACTTCCTTGACAAAACTGCGTGAATTCTTTTAATATTTCAATGAGTTTCGGGAGTAAATGAGGTTTGCCAAAACCCATTGCAATCTCATTAATCCTATCTTGTACCATATCATGCCACCGAATGGGAAGTAAGATGTAGATAATTCCGCATTTTTTTATCCGCCATCCTTCTCAATCCTTTTTTAAACTGATTTTTTAATCACCAGCAATGCCAGCGTCAGTTTTAATGTTGGCGAGTTCACAGGCACCACCCTACGATCAGGTAGGCAGTCTGTTCGTTTGCCACCGTCTTTCGAGGAAAAAACAACCATGATCCTTGGAAAAACAACAGTCTAAACATGGTGATGATAAAAATAACTCTAAAACGTATTGCGGTACAGAACTGACAGGTCTTATTAAACAGCAATGCAATTGACCACTCCTAAGCAGTCGCTCCATCTGGAGGAGGAGATGTTGCGTCGTGGCTTCAACGCACGCGCAGTGTTGATGGTGCGCGCACGCCGGCCGCTCCGGTGACACTCTCGATTTCAGTGAAAATACGCGAATGTGAGTGAGGCGTAGATCGTGGAGACATTCGGAAAACGAATAACTTACTACATTTAATTTAGGTGAGTGTCAGTGTCTAATATTTTTTCATTATAATATGCTTTACGATACAAATTATACATTATTACTCGTCTCGAGGCGTCGTCATCTTTCTATGAATCAACCACGAAATAAAACAAAAAACAAAGCAATGTGCAGTTACTAAATACAAATGTATTTTAATATAACTTCAACACATATATTACTATGTAAATACTATGCTAAGCAAACCGTAAGTAATATGTGTATCGGCTAGAAGTAACCAACAATTTACATATATGTATATTTATTTGGTATTGCCAAAGTCTTAATAGTTTCAGCATGGGAGATAGTAAGAGCCGAAGATCGTGTTGTGACGAGCCTTAGAAGAGGCATATGAGTAACAGTGGAGAGACATAGAACTGATGGTATAATGGGAAATGACAATCATATGACAATCTCTGTAGGTTAATATCACTTATAATATAAAAACATACAATACGTTTATCTGTATACTCGTATATATTGCGGACAAAAAAAAATTCGGAGTCCGAATATGACATACTCATTTAGAAAATGTGAGAGTGAAAAGAATTAATGTTTAGATCCGTTAATTGATTAATTCATATACTCAATTTATAATAATTTTATTGAATATACTTAATTACACGGGAATGACACGTATATTATTATTCCTCTTCCGTCATCTGTCAACACGGAGGGGACCTGATGAAATTCTACAAGAGAAAGCGGGCAGCAGGGTCCTGGTAGGGGATAACAAAGGCCGCAACCTTCGACGGCAGGGTTGAGTTACACTTTTAAGAGTATAAACAGTAACCGCCACTATGCGGATCTGCGCAAATCCCTCCTTAAAAAACAGGCATTTCTTTAGTGAATTTAAAAAAAAATACTACAAAAAATCAAAAATTTAGTGAGCTGAAAACTGCGTCTAGCTTGTTGCAGGTTTGTTAATCGTCGTGTAAAGGGACTGAAAGAAAGAAAATTTGCTTAGCTGTGGTAACACGACCACAGATATAAAAGTTAACAATACCTTGAACAGGTATGATTTATAAACAGTTTATATAAACTTGCGTCACGTGTTTTGTGACTATGTTTCACGGCGAGAAAATGTTGTCTGGCTCAGTATGATGGTCTGGAGAAAGAATTGTAACAAAAGAGCTGATATTCTCCCTGGTCCTCACCGTACAAGTATAAGTACGAATGTCGACGAACATTTTTCTTCAACACTAAATTCAAGGACTGGCTTAAGGCTCAGGCTTAAGGATTGATCCGTCTCAAATATAACTGAGATTTTTGTTTTTTATTCATTTCTAATATTAATGTTTGTCTGCCGCGTTTTTTTTTTAAAAAATAACATTTTGGATAAACATGTCACACAACCAAATAGCGATTTGTCTGCGATGTACAAAGACAAAGATTCATACCATTTCATACCATAGATTCATAAAATCTATAACAGTTTATAAATATTGTTACAATACCGTAACCAGCCCTTTTATCGTTCACTGCTGGTCATGGGCTTTCTCATGCGCATTGTCTTGTACGTGGGAGATGTATGACCTTAAAACGGCACGCTGGCGAAGTGGTGTAATTCCTCAGGGCTTGTGATAGCCGCTCTGTTATACTCTAGTCGCATTTTACGACATTCATGGGAAGAAATGTGGTGTTGCTATTGTAGAGCAGGCGTCGGCCTCTGAGCAGCACCATACGAACAATAACACTGCATTGCCTTGTTTGCAATAAATCGTTCATATTTACAACTGAATCATACGATATATTTTTATCGATCAATTTACGCAATTAAATGAAGCCCTTAGATTGTATAAAATTTTATTCAGCTATTTAAGTGCCGAAAAAAATTTCATATTTGATGTACAAAACTACTGAATTTATACTGAACTACTACTGAACTACTGAAATTTCTTGACATTTCAAGAACCTTGAGATGGCATTTGATTTTGAAATTGCGGTAGATTATAATTTAGAACATTAGCAACTGAATAGAGACAAGCCACTAACAGACGAAGATAAATGAACATTTAACATTGCAAATGATGTGTTAAATTTATTATCTCATTTGTTTATAAAATTGTCGTCGCTTTCGTCCAAACACGTTTCATAATTGTTATTTTTGTAATTAACTGATATTGTCTTATGTCAATGTCTTTAGATAAAGTCCTTAGGGTCGATTAAATCAAAGCTTTTCTGTTCTAGACTTAAATCAAACCATGTTTAAAGACTCTCTAAACTGCATAAGGTCATAATTAGTTTTTCTATATCAGTCCCAATTTTACTGAAGCTGACCGAATATTCTGCATGTATTTTCAACCTCAATAAAACTCGGCGAAGTTCAAGCAATTCAAGAAATCTCAGTGCAAATTAAAACCTACGTATATTATGTCGAACAAGTTTAAACTGTTTACGTTTGTATTGTTATTAAATAGAACGATGTAACATAACATCTTGTTGAATGCAGTTTCTATGTATGTCTTCTATAGATATAAGTATCCTTATTGATTTCGATAATTGCTTTTTTACTGTGTCTTAATTAATGACAATAATATACCTACCTATATAGTTTTTTATTTATTTATTCAAGAACAATTACTTAATTGTGTTTGAAATAAAACAATCTAAATTTACAGAATATATCAAAAACAACATGATAAACTATTAAAAATTAAAAATCAGTAGTCAAATATTCAGCGATCGAGTATTAGCGCCCTCTCAACATGACATTTTTAATTTCCGTTTCAAAAACGTTGCTTCTGTCACTAGCTTTCAGCTGAGTAAGCAATTATTTATGAAACGACTAATGCTAATGCTAATTAGACTAATGCTGTACTCTACGTTCTGCTTCCTGGTTTCCAGTCTGATCTTCTTTTCTTCCTCTGTTTCAAAATTGAATCTATATTTTACATTGTCAGTAAGAAGAACTATTACATTAGTATACAAGCTGGGTACTGTGAGAATGAATAAACCTTTGAAAATGCTCTTTATAAGATTCCCGCTGTGGGATCTGTACTATAGTTCGATTATATTAGATTACTGATTATATTATACAGATTATTATATTTTAGATTAAGTACTGACTCTTTGTACAAAAGAAAAATATTTTTCTGTGTAAAACTCATATGTATTTGCAGGGCGGGACGCGTTGTCAGCGAATCAATGAATAAATCTGATAAATTGTTGCATCAGAGTTCTCACAAGTAAGCCATCGCTAACAAAGGGATAACTTAACGGCCTCAAGTAATAATGTTAAGTTACGCAACTTACATAATGATATTACGTATGCGGTTGTAAACAAAATGCATAGGCATCGCTCCGGCGGTTTATATGGAAACGCTAGTGTACTTCCTCGAGGTGGCGACGAAGTAGGTTTTAGTAGAATTGAAACAGATCGACACACGGAAACATGAAGAAAACCTGTCTAATATGTACTCGTAGATGCATTGAAAATCATCATAATGGTTTAAGTCAACTTATACAGAGTAGAAGTAGGAACAAAAAGACACAGCCGTCTCTGAAATTTGCCAACATCAGTAAAAAAAATACAAACGATGGCACACTCGCAGATATGCACTGCTTAGTTTTGAATATTTAGAGCCATTCTCACCACCTCCTGATACTTTATCAGAAGGTATCACAAAGTCAGTTATCCTTGATCATAAAGTTAGTATCAGCTAGATTTAATTGGCAGATAATTTATCTATCAGATTGTTAACAGTTACTTTGTCGGGAGATGGTGAGAAAGGAACTTAGGATTTCGAATTTGGAAGAATTAGGAAGGATGGCGAATAAGAAATACTTATAATGGGATGAAAAGTTTTCTACATAGCTTTATACTCACTTCATTGTTGCTGAATTTGATGGGGAGGTGGAGAGCATAACGGAACGAACCACAACTAATCGAATATATTCCCCAATGGGTAGGATAAAATTGGATTGGATGAGTGGAATGGGACAGCTAGGAGGAGGTATAAACGGATGAGAAATTTCTCTCATTCCATTATATTTCCTATTCAATAGTGTAAATCAAATCAAAAAATCAGTCATACCTATCAAGCTATACGAGCTTTTCCTTACAATTATTCTTTTCATGGTCGTGTGGTTGCTACCGCCTTTAGAATATTACCCCTTACTACCAAAAGTCATGAGAAACTACACCATCAATAAAAGAGTGGACTCGCTAATCTCGTAGCCAGCGTGGTGTTTCAAGGCCACACATCTCTCGTACACAAGACGATGTATATGAGGAGGTTGGTGTCCGGCATTGGTTAATAAAAGGTCTGATGACAATAACAGTGTTTTTTTCTACGTGGTCCTATTGGGACAATTCGCGCTTAACTGGTCAAATTAGTATTATAATTATTAATTATTAGTATTATAACTCTGCGTAATTGACTAATATGTTGAAATTATTCATAGTTTTATTGGCGAACATATATTATACGTAAATAACAACAACGTTATGGAATATTCATATATTAATTAACGCGCGCACAGTTCGCCAAATCGGCCCACGCCGGCTCACTTCCTGTACTAAGCGGATTTGTACCAATTACGAAATAATATTATATGATGTGTAAATAAACATTGAAGTACGTTTGTGTCAGTTTTATAACATTTTACATTATCCGGTATCATTGAACTGAGGTCTTCATTGTGAAAGAAAAAAATGAATTAATGAATGATTTATTTGTAATAAAGCAACACACAATAAAAAACAAAACAACTAAAATAAAAGTCGGCCGATGTGTCATTGCTTTGTCAGCGTGAACGGAGGTTATGCCTTCGTAAATTAACTGCTGCGGGCTAAAATTTTCATGCACTTACAACAAAATGTTAAAAGTATGAAATTATGTGTGTCGCAATAACAAAATGCCCCTGGCTATGCATATTGTTGCGGCCTGTGAGGCAGGTCGCAACGCTGATATTCTACTAGGGCCAGCAGTGAAATCATTAACAAAGAAAGAAATGTTTATGAAACTATATATATAAAACAGTGCTAGTTTTAAGAAATAACTTAATTTTTTTTTATTAAAAACGGAAAATAACCGATATTAATAACCTATGGGGGAAACGAGTCTTGGAATCATGGGAACATAGCCGGGAACACGTACCGGGAAACGTGGCGCGGGACGACCTCCAGTCCGGTGGACTGACAACTTGAAGAAAGTCTCCGGTAGTGGATGGATGAGAAGAGCTGAAAAGCGTGTGCGGTGGCGGTCCTCGGGAGAGGTCTATATCCAGCAGTGGAGAGACACAGGCTGGCATGTGACACACATATTATGGTATATGACTAAAATAAAAATTAGTATGTACGTGGAATTAAATCAACAAATAACATGTTCGTGTCATTTAGTATTCAAATTTTACATACTGTTAACTGTACACCAACTGCATCATCTTGGCGTTACCCAATTTTATCACACTCTGCATAAAGCTTCAATGAATAAAGCACACTAAGAAAGAGACAATATTGACAGAATGATAAAAAATAATTACAGAAACAATGAACAACAATATGCTTCTCTACCGGTGAACGTTCGGTTAATGTGTATTAACAAATGTATAAAGACAAAATATAAAAACACGATATAAAATAAACATAAATACTATAATGTATTATGGATTATGTAGTATAAGAATTTATGGATGAAAACGAAATCACTCCACAGAGCAGATCAGACGAGAAACTGTATACAGTAAACAATTTCAAAGCTATTGAGCGTTTCTTTAGACTATAATGTTGTTTGTGCTACATTTGGGCTCAGTTAACAATTTCTAGGCAAACGCTAGCATGGTAAGGTAACACATAAGGAGATGTCACCCAATGTAAGTGTTTCGATAGTGAGTGAGATATCACGTTCATGTCCATTCGTAAATCTCCAAAGGTAGACAATGTTTGTCATTCTAGACTTACGAGTATATTGGCATGTGTGTTTGTCTGTCACCATCTTTATATAAAAGTAATATTGTGTCGAAAGCGTCTGGATACTGTGGAATCAGGCCGTGTGGAGCACTTCTGGTGATAGAAACCCACAGGGTCTTAGGCACTGACTAGTGAGCGTTTTCCATATACCCCACATGAAGTAGTCGACCCAGTGACTCAATTGACGTAACAGGATGGATTGGGTAATGCCATACTAGGTCCTCGAACCCTACTCAGGTCTACCGTCTAAGCTTTAATATTACACGAACGCCACAAACATACTCTTAGTTTCAAGAATGAAGTCATGAGCATCAAAAATTATATAACTTTATTAAACTCCAAAATATCAAGCTACATGTGACTGTAACTGAATTAACTTTCACTGAAGCAACTGATTTAATTGTTAATTAACGTTAATTAGCAAGTTTCCGAGTACACTGTGCGAGTCAAAACGAAAAATAAAGTTAAAAATTACTAATTAGATCCGTTACATGACTTACCTCTAAGGAGTGACCACCGGCGTCAAACATTTACCGATGAATATTAAATACTAAGAAAGTAAAATTAATCATTTATATTAGCCTCGTCCTGTTGCAGAGCACAGGTCTTGCAATTAGAAGGAGTTTCAAGCCAAATTCAAATTGGAGGATATTTAAAACATGTTTAATCTCAGAGATCGGAATTGGTAGAGCTATTTTGGGTCAATGACCTAAAACGTTAAGTTAGTATGGACATGACTCCGGGATTCCGGGATTTGGAATGCATGTTTTTAAATTTGTATATGTATAGTTAGGGCGTCACGCGGATCGTTTACTAAACGAGAGGGACGGATAAATGACGCCATTTTTTTTCCTATGGACTTCTATCCTAAGACTTGTAGTTTTGAAAATATACGTTTTTAATTCGTAACATTCTTGTTTTTCGTGACACTGCTTTCTACCAATGATTTCATTGAATTTTATCCACAGGTGATAAACAGAACACGATGCGGCCGCTGTTAAATATTTTTTGCCAGTAATATGAAATTGTTTACTCAATAAATAGAAGAAACGGCTTCCATTTGGAATGTTATTTATTCTATTTTATTTATTCTATTCGCCTAAAATTGTACTTCTACCACTCCATTATGCAGCTGTGGTTCTTGGAACAATATACTGCTTTGTCAGACCATTGCAAGTGAACAATAGGTGTGAAAGAGACAAAATATAGTTTCTTACTTTCTTGCATTTATTGTTGTCTCTTTCTGTCTCCGATATTCAATGCGCTATTTCGCTATTCGCGCCGTGACAAAATATGCGGCTCACTGAGTGGCTCGGCTGCTCACTCACTTGCTTTGGTTTGTTGAGTGCGCTCGTCTTGCAATTCGCGGAGTACTTGTTTATTGATTTTTGAAATTTTCTTTACACTATTACATTGGTTTGAATTTACGAACTTCTGATTTGTTGCTGTGCGTACTGAACATATTTGAATCTATTTTAACCACTACTTGGGTAAATTCATTTAATTTTTATTTATTTTTTGCAAGAACATAGTTTAGTTTTTCAATCCTGTTGATATTGGTATTATTTTCTAACGAAGTCTACATTTGTAAATTTTTTAAGTGTCCATTTGTACGAACCGACTGCTCGATGTTCGTTCGATCGAAGGTGCAGTGCATCAACGGAAGTTTAAACGACCTCAAGAGGATTTCTATTTTGACCTCATCAAGTTCCTGATTTTATGCAATATCCCATGGTCACAATTTGAAAAGCCAGTATTTCTAGAATTTTTTCAGAAATATATGTGCAGTGTATGTTGTTGTGTTTGCACAACTCCTAAGTGCCCCAAGAGTCGCTGTTAAGAAAAGTGTACTTAGATAAATTATACAAAAAACAAATTGGGCCAGTTGTCGAGAACAATCAAAATGAGAAACTATGGATATCATTGGACGAAACAACCGATTTTTTATGAAGATACATAGTGCATTTTTTAATTGCACCATTGCAAGAGAATATTGCAAGTCGACCATATTTGGTTGCATGTAAGATGCTGGAGGTTGTTAATGGACAAACAATAACACAATTCGTGATACAGTGCTTAGAAAATTTTTGGCAAAACTCTTTTGAGTCAAAAGTTCATCTGCAGGTCGTAATTTAAAAACATATTTACCATAGTTAAAACATGTTACTTGTTTGGCACATGCCCTTCATCGCGTATCTGAACAAAAACGGCCAGGATACAAAGACGTAGATATTTTAATAGCAAATATTAAAAAAGTTTTTTTAAAAGCTCCAAGCAGAGTCAGAGTTCTTAAAGAAAAATACCCCGACATGCCGTTGCCTCCACAACCAGTCATCACTAGATGGAGTACTTGGTTGGAGGCAGCGTCTTACTATGCAAAACATTTCCTTGCGATAAAAGATGTTTTATCTTATTTACCCAGCAGTGATGCAGTGGCTATTCAAAATGCGAAAAATATATTAGAAAAAGCCAATATACAAAATGATTTGAAATACATAGAAGAAAACTTTTCAGTAATACAATTTGCTTTGAAAGAATTACAAAAACAAAATTTAACAATAATCGATTCACTTTTAACATTTAACCAAGTCCGAGCTGCTATAAACGAAAGTACGTCTGAAAATACTAAAGGAAAAATGGAAAAAGTTATGGATAGAAATCCAGATTTAGAAATAATTAGAGAATATAGTGAAAAAATTGAAAGAAATGAAACAGGTGACCAAAGTTTATTGAAATATTATAAATATGTTCCACTGACGTCTGTATATATCGAAAACGATCGTTTTCTATTTATAAATGGATAATAGACGTCAAAAGAAATAGATTGAAAATAGAAAATATAGAAAAACTTATGGTAATTTATTTCAATACCGTAAACTGTAACCAATTTTCCCATGAAGAAATCGTAGGTGATGGTGGCGATGAAGGGTAATTCTTTTGGTCACACAGTATTTTTAAGAGCGAACTTTGCCTCTGTTTTAATTAATTTAACAGTTTGAGCGATGATTCCGAGCCTAGGGTTGGTCGTGCTTCGGAATCATCGTTTAGTCATCATCAAGTTCGCCCAGGAAAATAATGCGGATCTCTGTAAAAAGAATTACCCCGAAACTGACATGTAAGAATAATTCAATAATATTATATTATAAATTAAATGGCATTACTACTGGTTCTTACTACAATTTGTTGTCGCGGTTGTTGCTGGCGTAGTTGACGTGACAAGAACCGTAATTTTGTCTTAAAAGTGTGTTAATCAATGCTAAATATAGAGGCGAAGAACAGTGTGAATGTGAATAGAGGATGTTTGTTTCGATTTTTTTTAAATTGGCTTCAATTAGATCACATGAAGGTAAAGTAAAATAAGTATGGAAATTTTTTTCTTCGGCTGAAGAAACTTGAGTTAAAATTTCCCGAAATCAAAACAAATATCCTATATACATAGTTGCACAAATAACCTGTGCGTATACTGAAGGTTGTATTAATTATTCTAGATAAGCGAGGTTTGCAAAGTAGTTACTATTTACAAGTTATCTTGTATAATTGGTTGTAATTTGGAAAATTGTTATTGTTCTATTTTAATTACATTTTTATTTGAAAAATAAAAATTATGTACTTAATATAAATGAATTTTATTTATATTCGGTCTTTGATTTTATTTATATAAATAAAATAATAAAAGTGTGTATCCACACAAATATAACGTTCAGATTCAAATAAATAAATCAAAATTGCATAAATAATAAAAAAAAACACGGAGTTCCCGAATTTTTTTATTTATAAAAGTCATATCCATATTATGACCGCATGGCGCAAGTACCAAAAATAGCTCTACCTATTCCGATCTATGTTAATCATATAGGTAGATAAAAGTAGGTGGACCTTTAAGAAATTCAGGAATCTCATTATTATAGATAACAATTATTTTCAACTTGTATGATTACTGAAAAAGACACAATACAGAAATACTCAGAAAATTATTATTCAATGCAGTCTCTAATGAGGTAAAGCATTAAAACAAAAAACTTTTGCTCAAACAGACAGCTTTTCCTGGCATCAAAACAATCTATAATTGACATTTTTCAAAAATTTGTGGTGCATCGTCTATACATTCTGTGTCTGTAAAGTGAAAAACTTTCCACTTCCCTATAATATGAGTACACAAGCACAATTGTCAAATACGATTAATTACAAAAACGTAATACCTTAAAACGGAACGGAGTGGAAGACGCACCCAATTGTGAAACGGTCGACATGGAAATTTATCATGACGGGAGTTCATTTCAAGGATACAGTTTAAAAGTATACCATTTATGTTTTTGCTTTAAATATCAAGACTTCACTTTAAATCTGAAATAAATTAATTTCACTGAAACTATCGAGTATTGAATGATTATTTTTATTGTAAGTCCAAGTTATTGGTATTTTAACGAATGAAAACCAATATATTGAAGTTTCACAGACTATAATCTTTTTATATTTTCTCAATCTGTCGTACCTATGTACATTTTACTTTTGATGTTTGTACAACTTAGTGTTATTAATTAATTTGCCATCAAACAGTTAAATTAGCTTCTCATATAATACTCACTCGTAAAATTAAACCGCTCTAGATTATATCAAAATCTACGATACAGTTGGATAAAATTTATATGACGGCATCTAGGAGAAATTCTGTGCGTCTAAGCGAGCGAGATCTGTTCACAAGATTGCAGAAAACGGCCCTCCTTCAGAATTTACCGTTTCTACGTACAAAGTTGCAAATAAATATTAACACTGTCTATAAATTATTTCACAAATTATCGACAAAATAGACGATGT
The DNA here is from genome assembly GCA_914767545.1 of Sesia apiformis. NCBI lineage: Eukaryota > Metazoa > Arthropoda > Insecta > Lepidoptera > Sesiidae > Sesia > Sesia apiformis. The sequence goes on from OU611968.1 coordinate 9,844,375, forward strand.
GCAACATATTCTAGGAGAGTGTGTCAACAACGAAGTCACAAGAACCACTTTAGTTAACACATTTAATGTAAATGTCTTGAATATTCGAGCTGTTGTATGGCAAAGTATCCCGGTTGAACCTCAATCTGAGGCGGCTAGGACGTTTTAAATTAATATTTAATGTGAATGTTGAATGTGTTTCAAATTTCTGTTGAATTGTGGGTATATGTGCATGTACATACGCGTGTACATAATATGTATAATATGCATATATATGTACTACATATATGTATATGCTCGCAATTCAGTTAGTTTCATTAGTTAATAATAGTTTGGTATAGTTTTATTCGTTAAGTTTAGATGTAAGGTTTGATATTATGGGGCTGACATGAATTTTAATTGAAAAGCAATTTTCGTTGTGAAGGGAAATAAATATAGAAAGAAGGCGGCAGACAAGCATACAGTTCAACCGGTGGTAAGTGGAAACCGTCGTCCATGGACACCGATACATACAAACATCAGTCCAGAATGACAAACGTCGGCCGGGTCCCCGAATGCGCCGACTACCTTTAGAGACTTTCGAATGGATTTGGAGAAAAAGTTGGGAAAATGGGCAGGGATAAGATGTGATGGTAATGGGCTCTGGCATATTGCCTCCACTACCGCAACACGTTGCCGCGTTGGGGGGAATAGGATTAAGTAGGAAATGCAGTACATATTACAGTAGTCTTCTGTTTGAGAGAAGGGATTACGAGAAGGGAGAAACTTTCGATACGATTTTTTTTATATAGGGAAGTAGGAGGACGAGTAAGCCGTCCCACGTGATGGTAAGTGTTACCGCCGCCCATGGACACCTGCAACACCAGGGGGTATGCGGACGACCTTGCAAAATCCTATTCACAGATTTATTGAAGAACAGCATATCGTAGATAAATGAAAAGCCCTCTTGAGGCAGTTCGTTCCACAGCCTACGGGTTCACGGTATAAAGTGATTTTTGGACCGAACAGTATGCGACACCTCCGTATCGAGGAAATGCGGATGGAGCGCACTTCTGTGACGGGGCGTGCGGGTTGCGAAGGTAACCCGAGGTGGGAATTATATTGAACGAGAACATACATGAATTCACAAATAACATGAATAATTTTATGAAATAATATTAAACATAATATACACTATGGTATACCCTATGTATATGGGAAATATTAGGTTCGCAGCCTTTTTATATTGAAAATAATAAATACTTTTTTTGTATTACATAAATATATATAGAACGAAATATTGTCCATTTAATTCGACCATCTTTCGCCATTTTCCCAGTAGAGCCATTGTTCCATCGCTATAAAATTATTGAGGATTCTGAGCGAAAAACTGAGTTAAATGGTTTATACGGGCTTCTCTTAAATGTAATTTTACTTCATTTAGAGAATTTTATAAAGAGCGAAATAAATGATAATCCTAAGGTGCTATGTCTGGACTGTATGGAGGATACATTAAAACTTGCCAGCCAAGGTCCAACAATTTTTGTTTAGTCATCAAAGATGTATGCGATCGAGCATTGTCATGATGGAAGGCTACACCCTTCTCTATTCATTAATTCTGGGCGTTTTTCTTCAAGTGCTTGTTTCAATTTTATTAATTGCTGACAGTAGACACCAAAATTAATCGTTTGGCTTTACCACATGGGTAAAGGCTCGTAATACATAATGTCTTTACAGTCCCACCATAACATACACATAACAGGACTTTGTTCGGGGTGAAGCCCAGCTTTAGGGCCGTTTGTGATGGCTCACCTCGCTTAGACCAAGATCGTTTTCGAACATTGTTATCGTTGGTGATCCACTTCTCATCGCCTGTTACATATGGTTAAATATCTTCAGAAATGGATCGATTTCATTTAGTTTTAGCAACATCTCGCACATGGAAATTCTATTCATCAAGTTTCTATCATTTAAATCATGTGGCACCCAAACATCTAGCTTTTTTACAAAATTTAGTTTATACGGGCGATTCAAAAATGTTGAGCGGTGAATGCTAAGCTCTTCCGAAATTTGATGACGGCTTATGTGTCGATATGCTTCAATTTTTTCAATGATAATATCAACATTTACCTTAATAGGACGACCACAGCGAGGTACACCATTCACAACAAAATTACCAGACCTAAATGGACTGAACCATATTTTTACAGTAATTTTAGATAAGCGTCTTCTCTGTAAACATCATAAATCTCTTTTCGAGCACTAGAAGCATTCATACCCTTGTCGAAAAATAATTGTAAATTTCTCCTTATTAAATTCCATTTTAAAATTGTTAAAAAATATGTAAAGATAAAACTTTTAACTTGTAATTTCAATTTGCAGCCATTACAAAAAAAGTCAGCTGTAAAACGGTATATCACTTTCCCACCAGTGATCAGTGTTGCCAGAAATATAGCACGCTAAAGTCATACGTTCAAAAAGGCCGCGATCGTTTCCGACTCCATGTTATTAATCAACAACAATAACGGTTTGTACAACGATATAAAATTACATTTTTCAGCTTTGAGACTTTATTTAGCAACCATCTAATTATCCTTCCTACAAAAAGGCGAAAAAAAGGGAGAGGGGAAGATTAACTATGCAATGACCGTATCCAAGACTGCGTGTGTAAGTATAGATACAGATAGACAGGGAGGGGGGTGGTGCACGCAGCAATTCCACATCGCTGGGCGCACTCGATTGGTCAAACAGTAATTTTTAACTTTAATTCGACGCGGGCGAAGCCACGAGCTGCTTACCTACTATTCTTACTACTTCCATAAGAAAGGAAAGTAAGTAAATACGAGTAATGAAGTGTTCCTCTGTTCAGCGAAAAGGAATAACAACTTACACTTGACCGACATTAAATCGGTTAAAAATCGCCAAAAAATCATTAATATGCAACCTACAAAACTTACTCCTTATGACTGTGACGAAGAGTTATGTAATAATTACTTAGTCGAGAGCTTCGATCTTTCTCTTACCGATTTCGCGATTACGATTTTAGTACAGACTACAAACAAATGCACAGATAAAACATATGCGCCATTACAAAAATTCTTTTTGTATTCGTAAACGAGTTTTTTTTCTCTCTATTTTATTTGGGGGCTTTTATATTTTAATGTTTTTATTTATTTATTTAAATTTTAGTGCACAAACAAACATTGTACAAAAGGCGGACTTAATTCCTAGTGGCATTCTCTGCCAGTCAATCTTTGGTTAAACTTTGTCAACCCCATTGTACCTACCCTAAATGTTCTTCAATTTCTATTTAACTCTAACTTATCTACGACTCTGATAGCGACTCGCAAATTGGCACAGGATGTTTGCGGCTTTCGATGTTGGCTCGGACAGAATTTTATGGAACATACCTACATCACATCTGTTCAACTCTCGGGTTCGCTCCGGGAACACTCCACCAACAAGTGTTGGACATCCACAATTATACCACAACCTTGGCAATTAGGTGAATTAATTTGTCTCATAAGGAAATCAAACCTGTGCCATTACGCATATGCCCAGACCACAACCTGAAAGCTATGAAAACCAGGTTCCTATTCAATTTAGACTCCAAAACCCACGTTATATGAGGCGTCTCGCCCTTCTCTCGAGATCGTTCCTTAAAATGCTCTTTCAACGCAGCATAACATTTATTTTTATAAGTAAATGTTAAGGACCTCAGAATAGTAAGGAGGTACATGAACTTCATGAAACATGGAGAAGATAAAATAGTTATTATGGTGCAGTTTAACGTTCATATTTGTTGTTCTACCTGGTTTGTTCAGGTTAAAATGCAGGTTTGTTCTTCAACGTTGCATTTGCGATTGGCGCAACCTGGCCGCCTTTCGTTCGTAATATGCTAAAAGAGTTTGTATACTCGTATTACATTCCAATTTTCTATTATAAATATGTGCTGACGCCAAAGTCAGCAAAATATGCAACTAATTCCATGCATGGCGGGAGTAAGTTGATGAGCCAAATTCAACTATTTTTCAGGGCCACCTTTTAAAAGTTTACTGTTTGCGTTCGCCTTGAATATTGAGATATCATTTTAATGCTGAAATCAATTTCTCTGAAGCTACCGAATATTGACAATTCAAATATTTAATTGTCAATCTTATAAAAAAAATATATATCTCGAGTTAGCAACTCAATATTGCAGTGCACAGAATTAAATCAGAAGTGAATCAATCTGTTGCGGACAGTTCGTTGTCACCGGTGCGGCTTCAACTGAAAATGAGCGTCGCAGTTCACGCGGCGACATATGCTGAGTTGATGCCGATTGGCACAACAATTACTTAATATTAGTTTTATTTTTTAATTCCTTTTATTTTATTTTCATATGCTAATGTCAATAAAATAATTTTATTCTTTTCTTTATTTCTAACTATCAAACTCTGTATTAGTACACCAGTGGTTCCCAAAGTGTGCGCCTCGGCGCCCTGGAGAGCCGTTACTTCCTCACAAGGGCGCCGCGAAAAATTACACAATTTTCATAAGTATATTTCTATTTTCAATGCAATGTTGAAGACGCGACAACTAATGGAGCTGGTGCAAACCGGTTGCCTATCTTTTTATCAAACAAATATTCAAATAAAAAACAAGGATCTAGAAATGTATCACTTCACAAATCAACATGTGACAACATGTTTCATAAAATGTTCATTTATTCAAATAATTTTATTCCGTTCCAATCCAATTTGTCCGAAATGTAAACAAACATGGCGGCCTGAGGTAACTGACACGGCCTTAAATTAAAATAATATCTCAACATTCAGCTTTAAATGTAGGGCAAATTTGCACTTTCGATGAATCAAATTATGGATACGTAAACAATTATATCACCACGCTATTTAACGGTACACTTGATAAATCATAATTTCATTAAAAAATTCATAAAATAATTTTGATATTTGTGATACTAGTGAGATATAAAAAATGAAAAAATAAACCTCGGAACCCAGTTATACTAAGTAGATTTGTATAATTTGTTTTTGTTGTATTTCCGAACAGTTTAACCTTTCAAAATTACCGCTAATTTTTTTTTACTTAGTTGTAAATTTATTTTTTCACATTGCCGTCTTTGTCAAATAATACATTTCCCTATAAACTCAAATTACTCATTATTATTAATTCAATCTTCAAATTTTGCATTGAGAATTTGCAGTCCTTTACGCACATTTTCACTTAAGGAAACAAACCGAAGTCACAGCGCGCGACATCAGGACTGTAGAGAGTATGTTTTGAAACTTTCATTCCGGTCGCCGTCAAATAGTCCATGGTAGTGGCAGCTCTTTGAGCCGGCGCGCCGCGGCGCGTTGTCGTGGTGCAGAAACCAGGAACCAAGGCTCGAGTTAGGCCGTCGTTTTTGTAACTCTTTAAACAACTCCAGTACTTCAATATTCTTTTACATAGTACTTTAATATTTTTTTTAGTATACTAGCAAACTCTAATAGTACTCGAATAATTTGCTAAATAATAATTTGCGAATAATTTATTGATTAAATATAACCGAAAATTATTGATAATTATTATTGATATTAAAATTATTGATTTTTTTATTCATAAAATATATTGGTAATTTAGTGAACCGGTGCAAACCACTTAGTTATATGTTATGTTTTATATATTTTTACCTAACGCTTTCTAAAAAAAAAATTATTATTTCGCAAAGAGTAGGCACGTATTATAATTTGACATAAAATCTGGACTTACAAGGACGCTGAGAATTGAAAAAGTTTGGGTACCATTGACCTGTACAATGTTGAACATCGCAAAATATTGGGTATGCAGCTTTAGTGCAGTAATTAATTTCAATACGAAGGTACCTAGAGTAAGCTATTTAACGATTTTATACGGAGAGATAATGTGAAATAAACTTATGAGTACAACTTCTTACGCTTTCAATATTACAAGAAGGGCTTCTTGGGAAAAAAGGCACAAGTGCATTTGAGTGCAAATCGAGAAAAAGACCCCTGCCCAGCAGTGGATACTAAAAGGGCCGGTTACAGTTAAACAGACGATGGTATACGATGGATTGTACGATTTTAATACTCAGAGACGTAATGTAAACTTATAACTTCTTATGCTTTCAAGATATCAGCTTATAATGTCCCACTGCAAGGTATATATTATAGGCTTCCCAATACATTAACGAGTTCATAACCTATCTCATACAGACCCATTGCTGATAGGTAGATATATATTTTAATTTATACATGCGCTGGATTTTTTTATTATTCTCGGGCAAGCGGGTCTCCTCCTGATACCCTCCTTCACCTGCACCAGATAATAATTGAAAAATTGGTACTTAAGTAGAGACTCAATAGTAGCTACGGACCGCACTTTGAACTCATGAGCTCACATTTAATGTGAGTAGAGAATTATAAACATACTGACCCTTAGGTTATTATGATGCCCTCATATAATGCTTGATCTCTTATGATACCCTCGTATGATGCTTGATCTCTTATGATGTCCTCGTATGATGTTTGATGTCATAAATAAGCATGTAATAATCGTTTTCGAACATATTCTTTTTGTTTGTGCCTTTTTCACTGCGATGACAAGCAAAGTTAATTTAAATTATACGTCCACGAAGTTACTGCCATAATAATTAACTGAGTAATGAGAAATTAATTACTGTTTTATACAGTTGATTATTTAGTTGATTTTTAGAGGTTTTCTTAATAGCATAAAATGGCTTGGTTCCAGTTTTACTTGCTTTAGATCACTTTCTAGCATTACTGCGAATTATTTAATTATTTTAGATATAAATTCGCAAAAATTCGAATTAGAAGTTCTGTATTAAAATTTAAATGCGGAAAGCTTCTCCAAAAAGGTGAACGTATCTGATGTCAAATCATAATTATGAAAGTAAATGACAAGCAAAAATACCTAAAACTCGAGACTCGCAGACATTTTATATCATTTTTACGTATTATCAGTAAAAATAACACTACGTGTACAGCGCCATCTAAATTAAAAAGGAACAGCTCCAAATTCAATTTCATTGTTGGTGGTTTAACATAGTTTTACTACTTAACGTAAGATGGCAGAAGGTGCACAAGAACATCGTTGCTATTAAGCAATAGATGGCGCAGTTCATATTTCACTATTTTTAATAAATGTATTGAGGTTAATTCAAATAAAACTGCTCTTAAAATAACTTTAATTACATCATTAGCATTAATAATTTATTCCAATTCAAGAGAAACGAAGGATAAGGTTGTATCTAGACAAAGTAGGTCGTTTACTTGCTCTAGAGAAATCGGGAGATTGTTTCAATCGAGAGATGGACAGACGCAAAAAAAAACATGTAGACTTAATCTCCTTGCTTGTTTAATATAAGACAAAAACCTCTACCAGAGGTCCATAATAAACCAAAATAAACGTTAAACTTCTCGATGTTTTTTACTCATGACGGAACGGAGGTGGTATATGCATTTGGAGTAAGAGAATGTACCCCTGTGTTACCACATTTCTCTGAAACGGTACGACCGATTTTCAAGCGATTTTTTGTAAACGTTTAACCTTAGAAGGTGTTTGAGGATTGGTGTTGTGGTTGTAACTCACCAGGGGGCGCTGCTGTACCAAGTTAAAAGATGTAATGCTTTCTAACTACTAACGAATATACTTATTCAAATGCGTCTTTATGATGTGAATAGTTAAAGAGATATATATTATACACATAGCTATCATCTATTATTATCACATATATTATCTATATATTATCACATAGCTTATGGCATATACTATGGTGGGGTTTGGACTCATTTTTTGGAGGTGTTTAGTTCAATGAACAGTTCTAATACATAGAGAAGAATTATGCAGTATCCCATAGCCGACTGGATGCGTCCGACTGGTCGTGTTATCTCATTCTAGTAGAAGATTGATGTGTACAAACGTGATTATAATTTCTAAATGAATGCATTTGTCGAAGGCGCATTTGTGTTGTTAATAGTTAAAGATCTACATCTTTAGGTAGGTAGGTATACTTTACATATAAACATCAGCGTCTGATGCTGGAGCCTGAGGTGGATAAGGGAAGTTCTTGAAATTTGACAGTAGAACTATCGTGTTCGGACAATTTTTTTGGCGATGTTAAGTTCGATGAACAGTTCTAGTGCAAAGGGGAGGACAATGCTGTATGTTACAGCACACTGGGCGTGTCTGACTGGCCTAGCTTTCTCACAGTTCTTTATTTTTGGAATGGCTATACTCTGGTGCCCCTGATGGCCCTTCAAGAGTCGCCGGGCAAGTATGGTTTAGGGCGAGAGCAGAAGGTGCTCAGCCAGTAGCAAAAAGTGTATGCAGCAACGAGCCTAAGGGCTCCCCCGCCGGTAGACTGGCGGAAGGAACGGAACTCGGTTTAGGGCGTTGCTTTGGGAGAGTACGGCGGGATCGCGAGTCGATGAGAAGCGTCTAGGTACGTGCCGATACCTGGTAAAAATGTTAAAACTGGTAAAATAGTTCGACCACTCTCACAAAAGATCGCTATGTATGTTTATACATTCCGCTATGTGTTCGGAAGTGAGTGAAAGTTGTCAGAACTCGAGTCCCATCCTTTCTCATCTCATGCCTTCCCGTCTGGTTGTCGTCATTTGGAGGATTGAGGAAAGCGAGATGGACAGGGTAATATGAGATATCACATTGCCCTTCTTTCCCAATCCTTATTCTTATTTCTTAAAGGTAAACGCGCATCTGCGGTCGCATCTATCAACTTTTGTCATTTTTCACCGATGTTGACATGTAACGCAGATAATAACAAAATAGAAATATCACGCGAGCGGCGCATGAAAAATTTTCAGCATAATGAAATATGGTCTGTTTACTTCACCACATTATATTACCTGATAGATGAAATGGTGTGGGGTGGGATTGGATAAGATAAGGTTGGATGTTTCTTAACTAAAAAGCTGTAAATAAAAACACAAAATTAAATATGTATTATATAAATAAAATAAACTGATAAATCCCCGACGGTAAATAACACTAATTACATTTGAAAAGGTTAAAATAATAATATAAACCAATCGGCACTCTTGTACAGTTATCTTGTAATTAGAGATTTTTACCGTACCGGGTTTTAGCAAAAAAAAATATTGTTTTTTTATTACTGGATATCACCAATTGATCTGAAAAAAATTGTTCGAATCTGGATATAAAAACTCACGAGAGTCAGAAACTTACTGGAAATGAGTCAACATAACAACTTGTTCATGTTCAAAAACATTAATTCACAATATAATATCATTGTTCACAATATAAAATGTTAAACTTGAGCCCAAAATAATCCAAACTAAACTTAAAAGAAATAAATCATCGGTAGAAATAAGCGACTCTCCACTGGTATGAGTGGCCAGCCCGCCAGTCAGCGGCCCGCACTCGCTTCCAACCGCACCGCGTCCGCGCACGTACATCACGAACTGCCATACCGGAATAGATATTTATGAAACGGACGTAGTTTAAAAAAAAACATCCCGAGAAATTTTTAGCTGTGGTTTGTGTACACGTTCGTTTTTCGAATTTCAAATTAATGGATCGAATGAACGTAAAGAAATTGGTGAGACGAAAGTGATTTGATAGTGGAATATAAAGTTCATTTGGTGATTTTCGTCTAGTGTTTCGCTAGTGAATTTGCGGACAAGCATTTTTGGATGTTACATTTGATTGTAACAATGGCTTCAAGGTAATACGCACGAATGTTCAATTAAAAATTTTGTAATCTCTTTTGAGTTCGTATGACTTTCAAGTTGGCTGTGTTGAAATGAGAATGGATTTAAAAAGCTAAACGTATTTAGCTTTGAGTTCATTTTGAATATCTGACTGAGTTTTAATTATTTTTTATTTATCTTAAAACATCTATGAAAAGTCCTATTCCAAAATTGAAAGGCTTTCAATCGAAAACAATACATATTCTTTATCGTTACTTTTTTCGTGTAAAAAGCTTCAATAGAAAACTATGCACGAAAGTCGAATTTAGAAAATTGCATAGGCATGTGAAGAATATCCTAGTTTTAAAACGTTTTTAGTAATGCAAAATCGCAATCTTGCTGTGCATATCTGTTCTGAATTATTCCGAAGAGCTGTTCAATTCAAAACCAACCTTGAAAATTTTTGCACTTCTCATCTCCGAAGCGCGGTCATTTGCACTTCTTTGACTAAGAGTCGCTGCGTATTGTATGATTTTCAAGACACTATACCGCAACCCTTTAGTGGTATAATAACTGAGTATTCCACTAAACTACGAGCTCCTCAAGAGAGCTGTAAATAATATTATACAAGAAACCCAAATCAACCTGATCAACCAGGGTAGGGTCGACCAAGGTAATTTTAATTGTAGTAAATATTTATTGGAAAATATACGAATTTTAGAAACCATGTTTACAGTTATCCCGGTTTATAATTACCCTGGATGACAACAATATAGTGCTAAACATACTAAAACACACTAAAAACTCAAATAACACAATGAAAAATCTTAATTCTAAACAGTCAACCGACGCCACATACATGTAGAATATTTAACATGGAAAGTTGTACCTCTACATTGGCCTAAAACGTGTTTATTTTAAATTCTAACTACCGCTCACTGACACCGAATGACAAGGCCAAGCCACTAAATCACTAAGCACACCCTTTGGTATGGGTTACAGCATTATTACATGACCAATTATTTAGTCACTTGTATCAAATTAGCTTTAAGTTATTCCTAAACAGGTTTTGTCAAATTTAATCACGGTTACACTATTATTACAAGGCATTATTTCCGCAATTTTATTTATCCATTTTCAGATAACTTCAGATTCAATTCAGATAACACGGGGCCCATTCGGGTTAGAAAAAGACTTAAAACTATGTTACCAAAACATATAAATACTTAATTAGAAATACATAGGTTACAAATTATAATATTACTATTAAAGTTAAACATAAAAATATATCATTGTATCAAAGCATAAATCTTAAGTTAGCAATGACACTAGCTAGAAATGTCCTTAATTTTTAAGTATAAACACAAACTGCCATAAATCATTTAGCAGGAGAAAAAAAAAGGCCGTATCGTATTTTGACGATTATTTTGCAGGATCGTTGCGATATTCCATTCCGAGTTTAAATAACTATTCTGCCAAATCAAGGTTGCATTTTCTACATACCATTAGGATTTTTCGGAAAATACATGAACTTTAGCTGCTGCCCACACTCAATCAATTCCAACATGTTCTTGAAGTACAATGAATTCGTTTCAAAAGTACTTGACCTTCCTTACCGATTCTCTCATTTAAACCCATTAAATCTTCCATAACTATGATTGCGACAATATACTTGTAATTTATTTCGAAAGTACTCTTACTTGCTCGACCTTACTTGCTCTCTTGACGCATTGCATTCCAACCTACACAGTCTTAAAGTCTTACCCAACAATTACAGAGATATGAACTCCTGACCTTTTAGCTAGCGCGAATATACTTGAACCCCGCTTGAATCTCTCAATCACAAACAATAAACAATTTACTGCCTACCTTCAAATGTCTAATGTGTCTAATCTGCCTTTAAGCAATTTTGGCCAGTCAAGTGCGGTCCAACAGGACCACTACCACAATAGTTGGGTAAAAAGAACAATAGAAGATTGGTCGCAGTTGGTGATATACGTATAGCTTGATATAGGTTAACCCGAGGAAGAATTCTGAATCCTATACTTCTAATTTATACAAAGTCATTTTAATGTTTAATAACAATTCTATTAGTCTTAAAAAATTCATTCTTCTAGTTCGCAGTCAGAAAATTCATGTCAATTTCCAACAATGTAAAATATTTAACGTAGAAAATAAAAAACGACAAATTTATAACCAAATAGTTCTTTATAAGAGCTATTTGGTTGAGGAATGACTGAATAAAAACGAAATGGAAACTTATTGCTTTAAATTTAGTGAAGGCAAAGTCTCCAATTAGATACTTAAATATATATGTATGACACTCCTTGGTATACTGGTCTGCCCGGATTCCATACACTTTGGTCCTGTCACCTTTACTATGCCTGTCTTTGTCTTCCTCGGTTTATCCCTTTCTCTCATTATTGATATGATGAAAAAGAAACTAAACATCAATACAAAGTAACATCTTGACCGTTAAAACTTGCAGTTCCAATTTAAAATATCTCCGGTTAGTAACGGTAAAGTGTAGTTTTCAGATACTGAATCAGTTTGCACAGTAGATATTGTATACAAAACGTCATGTACTATGTGTTTAGATTAAGTAAATATCACTTTGTTGAGGATGTGATTGCGTATTCGTGTAATATCAGAAAGTTAATTAATTAAACGATAAATAACCTCCAACTTACTATAAGAGACGACTGGCGACAGCCGAGCATAGGACACAGGACGCATAAACTCGATGCTGAAAAAGCTCTACTATGAAAAACTAACATAAATAAAACATCATGTGTCGTCGTGTGTCGAACACTGTGTCGCCATAATCGCATCATGTTCATTTCATTGTCATAATCATCTTCACATTTGCCTTGATGCTATCATGATCATGTCTTCCTCATCATCTCTTTTTGTTTTCGAATTTATTATCTCTACTCTTACTCGTAAATACAGATAAGTATACCTTCACGTTTGTCATAATGAGTATTTGTTTATACATGAAGTTCTTATCCTCACCGTTAGTGTCGCCGTCGTCGTCCACGGCACGTTTTAGACAACCCTGACGACCCAATTACTTACACTACTTGCGGTTCTTATACTACACCCACAAACTTCACATATAGACCGTCCCCATCGGCGGAGACGAGGACGTCACCCTCGCTACACCGTGAACACATACCGGCCTTCAGTCAACACTTTTACCAGATATCGGCACGTGCCTGGGCGCTTCACACCGACTCGCGATCCCGCGGTGTTCTCCCAAAGCAACGCCCTAAGCCGAGGTCCGTTCCTTCCGCCGGTCTACTGGTGGGAGAGCCCTTAGGCTCGTTGCTGCACACACTCTTTGCTCCTGGGTGAGCGCCTTCTACGCTCGCCCTAAACCATACATGTCCGGTGACTTTTAAAAGGCCATTAGGGCCACAAGAATTTAGCCATTCCGGACAAACAAAACATGGAGTTCTTTTATCTTCCACTTCGAATTATTCATAACTGAATCGTTAGGTTGCTTGCGTAACGTGCTTAAATATGTAGTTTCTATTAAAAATAAATCAAAAATCTTTTTTATATATATAGTAAGGCGGTAGACGAGCATACAGTGCAGCAGGTGGTAAGTGGACACTGTCGTCCATAGACATCCACGATACATGCCGACATCAGTCCAGAATGACATACGTTGGCACGCCCCCGGATGCGCTGCCTGCTTGTTGAGATGTAGAAATTGATTTGAAGAAAGGGTTACGAAAATTGGGAGCGATAGGACAGGGTGGGTTAGGAATGAGCTCTGGCATATCTTACTCACTACCGAAACGCGCCACCACGAAACCATGAATTGAGAAACCACGGTCATTACCATCGTAGGACCTGTTCGTACGGTGATTTACCTGACACACTGACCGACTGGGCGACGATTTCTAATGAGCCGTCGATAAAGCGTCGATTATGGCACAATTACACTTGGTCGTTTGCCCGCATTCAAGTACCTACCTTTACCCGAGTACCTACCTTTACCTTACCCGGTCGAGATCGCATCCCATTCCAAATAACAGACCAATCACAGAACACCTACACACCAAGCTTTCCTCACTTGCACGAATACGGGTGTAATCGAATTGATTTTTAATTCTTTATTTATATCGGTCATTTACGAATACGAAAAACACTCGAATGCGGGCTAACGACCAAGTGTAATAGTGCCTTTACGATTACCGACAACTCCTCTCATCACGTACTCGTAAACTACGCTGCAGGTTCTATAAAGTATTATATAGATAACAGTCACGATTTTACAATTCGATACGATATTGAATCGATAGTTCCGTATCGCGTACCTCAAATCAAAGTTAGAAAGCTGACTTCCAATACACAAAATATATATCGCAATAGGAACTACGGAAGCTACGTCATTAACACTTCATTCAAAATCGTTAATCAATTATTTTGTCAAATATAAACTTGACAAAATGATATCTAAGGATAACCTAGCCAGCATGTTAAACAAAAATGTCAACAGAGAGGAACCGTTATGAAGAATGACACAAATTCTATGTTTAAGTAGTCACATAAATTAACCATAACATAAGTAAAATATATTTGTTAGAAGTTCTTTAAACGAGTACACTGAGATATTGATTTAATAAATAAAAAAAATGCAGATTTGATCCAAATATTGCTTCACAATTATATTTATTTATTACTTGTTCCAAAGAGTATCAAATAAAATCTTAATGTCATTATAAAGATATCATATACATGCAAAGAGTAATCCGATAAGTTTAAGGAAGTACAAAAATTAAAAATAAAATCAATAAATATTGGCTGACAAAGCCAAAGCTGGTTGAAAAACGATTTTTATCCTACATTTCTATACTATATTTTACTGAACTAGGCCTGGATGTGGGCATAGCCGACACAGACCACTAGTTTAAAAGTTCATATCAGTCAGACAACTCTCGCTCCGCCTGCGGCCATACAACCTGTATTATTTATTTCTCCTTTCACTCGGACATGATGATAATACTGAAAGAAATTAATTCACATTGAGTTCAGCGTTCTTTATAAAACTAATAATGTTATCGAGAATGACGTAGCAGAGTAAACAAATGATGCAGCCGAGCCTTTTAATTAAATTGCCTAATGAATATCGTTCTAAAATAGTGATCCATAATCTAATCTATTTGGTGAAGAACCTGTTAAACCAATTTTCATCATTACTTCTTAATTTAAGTTTTAATCAGCGTTTTGTTAAACACAATCGTCCGCTCTTCATTTTAAGTATGAAATTGTGCACAATATGTTGGGTTTAATGCTCTAGGTCATCCAAAGAAGCCTATTTATTCAATTCAGTATAAAATATGAACATACTCGTAAATTGGATGTGACAGGTGTATTCCAGTGCACGAAATCCACTGACGGTTTCGGCGTAAGGAAGGATCAACCAGGGTAATTGCAAACACACAATAAACATATTAGCCTGACCTAGATTCATATTATGTTAATTTAAGTTTGTTTTAACGTAAGCACATCTATTAACATACATACATGTACTCGTACATATACCTACTCATATCTATGCAGGTCTCCGGTATAAATACGCAAACAAAAGATCTTCTCTTGTCTTGATCCCAAAGCAACTTTTCGTCATTAACATTCCGTGCCTTTTTATTTTTAATACTCGTAAAAAACGCTTCCTAAAGTTGATATACACTTTCTGAAGTTTCCTGAAGTTAATTCCTACCTGCACAAAATTTAAAACGTTTCACATCATTTACAAGTACTTCGATGTACTTGAAAAAAAATTGAAATTATAAAGTTACATTTATTTATACGAATCTATCACCATAATTTTTCAAATTTGGCTCATTTATATGGCAATCAATATCATGCTTTATTATTAGTATGCAAACCTTCATCGCGATCTCACTACTTCGATTTGTAAATCTGATTTTGCGTTCTCATGAACATCTTCATTGTCCAGAACATGCATTTCCGTTCATTCAGATTGCGAAATTAAATTCTTCAAACTGACCGTTTATATTCATTATCTGTCATTAAGTTAATGATGACTCTGAGTTGGCATTGAGGGTGATTATTTGCGATTTCTTGCGTTTTCGGGCACGTAGCCTTGGCTATTTAAACTGTCTTAAATAAATATGGCTAAATGGTAGCATGTACGTTTTAGCTTAGTATAGAATCTGCAAAAGGTATTTTAAAGGGATTCTGAATGAGTAATACATAAATTCAGCTTATAAATCAATTTATAATTAATAAATTCTATAACGATTTAAGAAAACTATTCAATCAAACCTAAGAACACAACCTAAAAGGTAAAACCAGCCAAAACCACAACTTAATTGGTGAGGATTTAAGATCTTGAGATTATAGTCAACAGATATAAAAATTCACAAGTCACAAGAGACAACAGTGCCTCTTTAATTAGCCAAGAAATTATTACCATAACTAAAGCCATAATATATTGAAACACTTGTGCAACTGTTCGTGACAACTATTAAATCCTAAAATGCACATGTCAATAGAAATTGAGAGTGCCATAATTTAGAATTACGAAACAGTAAGCACGCGCAGTGGCTAGCTAACCATCGAGTCAACAAACAAAACGAGCAATCTTCAGCTTTCTCTGCGGTGGGTGGACAACTGCGAATCAATTACGCCGGCATCGCCAACATTTCCTACTTTAAAATCCAACCGATCTTCAACTCTATTGCCTAGCAATACAGCTCTGTTAAGAAGTATTCTAACAGTGACTTGTTCGTACAGTGCATTGTGCACGTAGGCTCTTCGAAATGATACCACTGCCCCACTTGGGATGTTAGACAAGCCAAATTGGATGAATTGGATATCGGATATGACGTGGGACCTGTTAAACTTGGCACGGTTATGGCCATCGGTTATGACGGTGGACGTGTATCGAAGCATGTCTGAACCAATCAAGGCCTAGTTATGAAAGGTTATTTAGTTTTAATAAGGTTAGATTTAATTAGTCTGTTGCTTTGATAAAATAAACTACACCTTGGTAAATAAATTAAAAAGATTTTGGTATAGTAGAATAGTTTTAGCACAATGTTTATATAATGGATTTACTATCAATAGTGAAGAAATGTATAGAGAAGGTGAAAAAAGAAATTTTGAAAATATCTCTAATCAAGTTGGAAATCAAGAATAAGTTAGGTAAAAGGGTGGTTTTGTACTATCTTACTCTACTCTATTCCTTAGCATTTCAAATTGAAGTGGATATGTTTCTAAAAATTTAAAGTACATTTTATTTTAATCTCTGAAAAATATTTTATTTTTCATCTTCACCTGGTGCGTTTGTTATATACAATATTATACAATATTATTTACAGCTTTGCTAAGAGTTTAAAGAATGTTAACTACACGGTAATTTACTGTAAGAAGTCAAGCAGGTTCATTAAGAATTTTAGCAATAAGTTCATTATCCATTACGACTGTCCCACTTGCAGCGTTATGTCACAATATAAAGGCAACTCGCGTATTATTTAATGAATTTCATTATTCCGATGCCAGTTTTTCACGAAAAATATAAATAATTCATTATACTCGTAGAGTCGATGTCACGACGAACGGGGCGGAATACGGTTATATTGGCACATTTTCTGGCCAATACGTGTTGAATCAAAATGCAAATGTTACCGGTTCTGTCGACCTTACCGTTTTTGCGATGATACACTGACTTTAACAAACAAAATAGAATAACAGAACAGTTTGGACGTCAGAATAGTATGATGGCTGAATGAATTCTATGAACAAGTGGCAAAAATTAGGGGTAATTAGGAATTAAAGATGCTAAAGGTCGTGTAAAGCGACGATCCTTCGGAAATCTCTATATTCAGCAGTGGAAGACACATTATTGTTACATGGTATGATACTCGTATATAAATCTATCCGTCACTCTCACCAGCTCTTTTAACATCTACTGTTGGACATGGGCCTCCTCAAACAGCTGGTATGGGCTCATGGGCTGGTACCATTCAAAAGCCGACCGACACCACACGGTCAAATCCATATGTACGAGTAATTATACAAAAGAGATTGTATGTGATAAAGAATAGTAAGTAAAAGGCGCATCTAATGTAATAATAGGAGCACATACTGGCCAGAACTAATTCATTCATAGCATGAAAACATTGCTCACACACACATTGTGTCATGAATAGTAATGTCTATATTGTGCTCTTCATTATATTTTTCACGTTTCCGAACGCTACCGGTTGTTACCAATACCTAATACAATGCAACACGTACTTAAATCTGGTAAAATTTTAAACTATCAATACGTCTAAATTTTGTAATAGTAATTAGGATTTCGACACTGATACTAGAATTATAAAATTAATTTTCACATATATTCTCTTTTTTTCCAATTCTTTCTTTAGAGATACGGTGTCTTATTATTTAAAAACAATTCTTTTATCAACATTAATAATAAACTCTTGATAATAATAATTCTCTTAAAAACATTAATTAATTAAACAGTACTTAGTACTGTTTAATTAAATGTTACTGTTTAATAGTAACAGGTACTTACTTCTATAAAAACATATATTTAGAAATAGAGAAAATTAACATTGTAGCTATGTTGGTAAGAGACAAAATAAATAAACATGCTAACTTATTTGACTTCGAGTTACAAAATACATACTCGTATATTGGTCAGTCGCGAATGCTTCTGAAGCGACGCGATGTTAACTGTTTCCAAATACCATTAACCCACAACTTGAATTCTACACGAGAATGCCTTGACATTATAGCGACACCTTTCAACTAATTATAATAAAACTAACTAATGCCCACGGCTTCCCTCCGGTGGGATTAAGAGTAAAACTTGGCTTATTTTATTTTAGCCCCTTGAAACTATTTAAATGAACGGTATAACACGTATTTAATTATTTGTATTGTAGAATATTTATATTAAGTAAGTCAAATACTTATTTTTTTTTCATATAAATTCTGACATCCCGTTTCAAGCCTTTAGGGGTTTAATTTCAAGAAATTCCTCCTTGGTGAGTCTTTACATGAAAAAAGGAAGTTACCGGCCTTTCATGTTTCTAACTAACATAAGCAATTTTGGCTCGGCGTTGATGAGTCATTAAGTCATTATAAGTATACATAGATGTGTCTTTTACTTTTATTTTTATAAGTTTTTACGGTATTTTCAGCTAATGGAAATGAAACAAACTTAATTAAAATTTACCACTTTAATATTACGTTCAGAAAATGTAACTTTTAATTACTCGTAATTATAAACAATCTAGATTAAATAGTATATTATTTGTGAGTTACTTATAATAATTTTGTGTTTAACTTAAAACAATAAGTATAAGAGAGTAGAGATGCCAAAGCAGCTACCTTATAGTATATATGTAACAAACTCGTATAAAATAGTTCCAAAAAAGGAGAACAAAAAGTTTCATTTAAAAGAACTAGGACAAGACACTGAGTACCTGTGCGAAAGACTTCCCGTAGATTTATTTATATAATGTTTAATTCTAGTGTTGACTATTTACACGAGCAACGACTTGATCTCTTATGTATCGTTTGAGTTTAGACTTTAGACACATCTATAAGCACTTTAGCATTAATTGTTTCCAGGTTTGTACTTGTTTACATGTCAGCGTTAAAAGTACATTTCTACTCTTGTCTAAACAATGTACGCTAGGGAAAGTTTAATGTTCTTAAACTTGAAATAATAATTAAAAATACTCTTAATTTAAAATAAATTTAATACGCTTTAAAAATACGCATAAATTATACCTAATAAAAACTAACCAGCCCTTTTATCATCTACTGCTGGACATGGATGGGCCGCGGGCCCACTCATGCAGATGTCTCGTACATGAAAAATGTGTGGCCTTAAAACGCCACGCTGACCAAGCGAGTTAGCGATTCCACTCCTTTACAGGTGGTGGTGTAGTGGTGTAGTTCCTCGGGGCTTGTGGTTGCGACTTACTTACGTTACTTAGTCGCCTTTTGCGACAGACACGGGAACAGATGGGCGGGTGCCATTGTAACGCCGGCTACAGGTGTCGGTGGTCCGAATTCTACACAGTGAAACAGTCCAACAGGGAGCTGTCCATAATCACCCGCACCTAATGTCCCTTCCAACATTGCAACAAGAATCCAAATAAAATAGAGTAATCGACACCAACATTTACAATCGCCTGTTCAGAAATTTACAATTGACTGTTCAAAAATTTACAATCGACTGTTCAGAAATTGACGCAAAAATCTAAGCAGGTACTATTTGTGTCTGACGGCGAGATTGCGCGTAGGTATTGTAAAACCATTCAATACGAAATAATACAAGGTAATAAATATCACAAACAAAAAGCTATCAAGACAGCAAAGACAGGTGGATGGACACATGGTTGTTGCGTCAGCTGGTCATGTACGAGTATGCCGTGCATCTATTAACACTTGTTTACATAATAGTCATCCCATTTGGTAACGCATTAACACATGCTCGACGCATCGCGGTTGCTTCATTGAAATCAGTTCGTGCCTTTACTCTCTTATACAGATTAGTAATAGTGATATAACACAATTGCGATATTAATAGTAGATGTCAACTTAACATCGGTATCACGAAATGATATGATAAAATCTGATTACAATAATCCGAGAGACTTTTTACATGCTAGCCGTTTGGATACCCGGAGCCGATGAAAACTTCTTTTCAATATAATTATATATTTTTTTTGCTTGAAATTAATATTTAATTATATTTTTATTTACATCCATTACTTTACACACTTCACACAATTTCTGAAATGTATTTGAAAAATCTAGAATGAAATAATGCAGAATATATTCATATAACAATGTTTTCAAATATTGTTTCAATGTAATCATGTAAAGTACGAATGCCGAACACAGATGCCGAGAACGTCTTAGACATGGGTGATGAGATGACCTCAATGCCTTCTGTAAAGAATGCCCAAAGAGTTGGAAGAGAAGTAAGCCTATGCCTAGTAAAGAACTTTAAAAATATATATTTTCCTAAAACATGTCAAAACGAATTCCATTATATAAAACGAGTCAGAATATATACAAGAATAGCTAAAACCAATTACAATACCACTTATTGAGAAGAAATAGAAAACAGGGACGCGATTGCAAAACAGTTCATAAAAAGTTTAAAGAGAATTTCCTCTGTGCACACTGCACGCCCTGTCTTGATATGGGCAAACGGTGTAGAAGACGTCTTTCTTGCATACTGGTTTACGTACGGAAATGGAAGGTAGCTGCTCTGGCATTACAGTTAGTCGTAGCTGCCAGTAACGGTGTGCGATTACTGAACCGAACAACACTTCGACGCGATTGCGCTGGAAACTGGAAGGTTTCTTATCAAAACGTCTTTGTTAATAAGAAAGGACTAAACTATACTAAACCTGAAATTATTTAGTAGACTTTCCAGGCAATTTAATAAAGGAAAAGACTGATGGGAAGAATTTAGTAAGATTGTCACAGAGAAATAAATAAGATAAATTAATAAATAAGCTCCGATCTCTGCACAAAAGATCCAAAGACTTCTTCATACTACTTGCGCTTCTTAGGTAGGATTTACTTATTTTTTCCGACATTGTGCATCGTTGTAAACTATATCTACTCGTATCTACTGTGACTACTTCTGCTGATCAAAAAAGAAATGGATAGAAGATATTCATATAGACTATATCTTGATACAGTACCTATATATAAAATCGTTCTGACATTTAAAAATCTTCTGATGCTTTAAATGTCGACGCAATCGTAAAGTTGTTCTCTTAACTCAACCAATAAATTTCGTATTCAGTTTTGAAATTCCAGCTTATATCTCACGAAGACGTCTTGCACTGATAAATTTAATCTAATCGACTACCAACTACAAACACTGTTCAATAAATAATGTTTTTTATTTAAAACTTAGTACAACGAGATAGAAGTTTTTACTTTGTGTTTATAACTTAAAACAATGGTACATACATTTCAACTTATATAAAATCATTGTACAAAAATAGGTAAACATTGCGACGTTACAAGGTTTTCTTTATTTTGATGCCAGAATCTTAGTAATTTTGAGATATAATTTTATTGTACAAAAAAAAACAAGCAACAATTTAATTCTTTATAGAAAAAAAGATAGTCCTAGACGAACATATAATTGGTGACTGTAATACAAGCAAACATCAGTCAAAAAGGACCAACGTCCACAAATGTATTGTGCCTACCTTTCCGGATTTGGAAATTAAGATTTCGAAAAAGAAAAGGATAGGAATAGAGGAATAGAGTGATGTTATGTGATGTAAACCTCTTTTCCAAAATATCTTAAAAGTCCACCACCCATGAAAATTGGAAAAGATATTATAAATAAGAAAAGTAAAGTGCTAAAAAGGATCTTTTAAAGGTCTCCTATATTGACTGATAAAATAAGCAATTGCTACTTTAAAAGCTGTTAAAAATTTAAAGAGGTGAGGCACATAAATTAATATTTGCGCGAAGGTTTTAAAACCAATATTGAACTTGCTATTTGCAGTAAAAAAAACTTGCAGAAACACTTGAAAAACTCTTTTAGCAAAATTTAAAAATACTAAATGTAAATCATTTATTAGCATACTATACAGTTGATATTCCTTTAATTTTGAGCTTGGTTAAGGAACTTGGTAGTCGTTATAGATACAGATTAATATTTTGAACTATTTTTCACGCTTTAGTAAAGGTGAGTAATTTCTCCTAAATTTATAAAATATTGAATTGTCATCAGACTTACGTAAGTTTGCAAAATTTCAAGTGAATACGACACCTGGAAGTGGATGAAAATCGATTTGCAAAATTTAGTTACAAAGTTACAGGTCCAGTTAATAAAAGCGTGTTAAAATAGAACATATTTATAATTACTTTGATATTAAATTATGTATGTTGATATTTTTTTAGTTCTTGCGTTTCTGGCAAAAGAGCTCATTTGTCACATAATCTAGTTTCATAATAAGTACGTAATCTTAAATATGCAATTGATGTATTACAACGGATCCTATAGAACGAACCTTCCTCTCCTATCTATCTAATTATAATCTAGTATCAAAAACAAGAAACAGTGATATGTAAAGGTTCAAATCAAAATATGCAATACAAGTATTCTTAAAAGTGAAATATTTTTTAAAATATGTTCAGAAGTTTTTAAGTTAACCTCTTAGATAAAACATTCTCATTGTTTCTGTTCATAGTATGTATTACTAGTGTAGATATTTTATGTATATAAAGTAAGGAGTTTCTGGATTTAGACATTTTATTAACGGGATTAATAACACAGTTAATAGAGTGTTTTTAATGTGGTCATGGTCTAAACACTTCCTGAGGATCCAACGAAATGAAACGGAAAAATATGGTAATTTTTCAGTGGTATTAATTGAAATGGGCGATTCTTTAATTACCGGCTTTTGCTCGCTGAATCGTCCGCATGCTCTTTATCCCAAGGGAACCTTAGTTTATAGCCTTTTCGTGGTGCTCAAGAAGATCCATGCAAAATATCGGCTAGATTCGTCCATGCGTTGATGCGTGAAAGCATTCCAAACAAACGAAACAGACATTGTTTATTTTTTTAGTTAGGATTTACGTGGCGTATGCAACTAAACCAAAATACACGAAGCTCCCTTCGTGTCTAAATATGATATTGACAACAGAAGATTACGGTGGTGAAGCTTTATTAGGCATACAAATTCACATAAAACAATTGTCATTACCAGTCTCCTAACATTACCTTTCGCTGCTAGTTTTAGGCCCATAACTAATTCTTAAAAATGAAATACAATGTATTTTTATAAATAACAAAAACTAATAATATCGGATACCAACTAATGATTTTATAATAGAAATGTTATTAGATGAATCGTCATTAACAGTAACGTTTAATAACTCATGTCGCGAATTAAATAAATAACCCAAATCATGATAGAAGTAGGTACAGTATAAGAAATGTTTTCAGTGTGAAAGAACATTTGATATTTATGCAAATATCGAATATGAACAGTTGAGTAATTGCTTTCACTAATATCTCGTAGTGTTGTACCTTAAATCTGATGTTAACATTATTTTAAAATCCTGGACATTTTAAACTGGTCATTTTGTAGCATTGGACCTTTTGACACACTGGTCATTTTAATACTTTGGACATTGTGGACCTGAACGATATGATTAAATTGTCTTTGCTTTATATGGTCTTTGGTTGTAATCGAAGTGGCCAATAACAATACCTAAGAACTGTTGCCAATAGACCAGAAACAGCTCTCTGGTATTTTTATACCTATATCTAAATGAAATAAATGAAATCTAATAAATCAGAGAATACCCTATATCTAAATGAAAATTGTTACCAATTTTCCCATGGAAAGGGTGCGTGTTTGAATCGAAAACTGGCCACAAAGTTTGAAAGATTGTATAAAAGCAAATGAACAAATAAAATAAATGTTATATTTTTAAAATGTTATTTATATCTAAAATAATACAATTTCTTTTAATAATATGATAATGCAAAAATAAAAATATCAATGTTTTCTTTGTAACAATATTTGTGGCTAAACTACTCTTAGTTATATGCCGTTTGGTAGGACTTTTTTAAAACATACAGAAAATTGCGAAATTTTCCTTCCGATTAGAATTTTTTATCTTCAAAAAAAAACACGAAAGGGACTAATTTTGATTGTCAAAAACTTTCCCCATGTTTATGTACGTAGCCAGTTGCAAATCCAGCGATGTTTCTATCACCATCATCAAAAGTGATAGTGCGTGAATGATCTGTTGCAAACGTCATAACATAACACGATTTATCAAGATAAGCCAATATTACCCGTATCACAGTGAAAATGAGTACTAGAATAGTATGAAGAGAAAAGGTTTGCTTTGACTAGTGGTCAACACCACATAGCAATTAACACGTGCAATGACACAGTCTAAACACATCCGAGAGTGAAAACTCTTAACGCTTAGCTTTCTTAAATAACTTTATTGCTATGTTTGTACTTAATTGCTTCATTATAAAGGAAACTCTAGAGAGCAGTTCAATGAAACGCGCAATGTATAAGAAAAATTAGTTGCTTGAAAAAATTAGGGTATCGAGATGTTTAAAGTTAAGGTAACAATTTAAGACCAGTGAAAGTTTATTGTAGGAAATGACGCAAAGCAAAGTACAAATAATAAGGTTTCAGTACAATAAAATCAACATTCCTTAATTACATTCTTAATTAAATATCGGAGGGCTAGGGATTTAAAATTAAATAATAATTATCATATAACAAAACTAAATATATTTTTAAGGAATCTTTTATTTCAACAAATCTCGGAATAAAACAGAACGTACTATGTTGAAAACCTGCTTTTAGAAAAGTACTCAAAGTTTGGTTTGGAGAAACATTGGAGCAGAACCTGTTAAAATTTCACTTGGCTCTCGATTTTGGGGTTTCTCGACTTCCTATGAAGTCAGAATAAACAATACCCTTGACAACGTAGGAATTTTGGTTAAACAATATCGTGATGACCAAAAGACTAATCAGGGTCATACATAAGGGTCAGATTAATTCCCAGACTTCTAAACGTATTACAAAGAATATTATTAGCGTTAGTAATGTCTTTAGATTAAAGTTAAAACCATCTCTGATTGCGTTCATGATAGCTATAGTTTCTAGTTTCTCAAATATAAAGACATCATATTTTTATTTAAAACAGAATTTTGAAACAACGAAATCTTAAGTTTTAAGTCCCGTCAAGAAGGTCCCTTTGCTCAAATGTCACATAGTTAGGAATAAAAAGCATAAGGTAAAGCGTAAGAGTATTACAGGTTATGTTGATGAAAGAATAATAGGCGTATTTATCATTTGAAATAACATCAATACAAATACAATTAGGTGGTTTATCCTTATTAACCACGTTTGGCGTAGCAGCTGTTATCTATAACTGTATCAACGGCCAAGGTCGACGACCAACTTTATGTTTCAAACCGTTGTCGGTAGATGGCAGTGGGACTTGTAGATAGAACGCGCTATGGTTTGGTTGTCGACGTTTTCATATACAGTGAGCGATGTAATATGTTCTTTGCCCAAAAATCAAAAACATTCCGCTCCCGATCGCCCTAGCGATCGGACGTCTCCTGCTCCGCTGCGCTTGCCGTAGCCGCCCCGTCGTAGCTGCCCTCGCGTAGCCGCCGTCGTAGCTGCCGCCGTAGCGCCGAAGCCCGCGATTAGAAATCAAAAGTTGCCTTTCTCAAGGCAGCGGCTGATTCCGCCAAAAACCACTGCAGTTCCGCAACTGCAGTTTTGCCCCTTCTGGGAAAATCCACAGTTTCGTGGTCCTCGGTGGATACCTAACGGAGCCGACGAACCGAGTGGGGTGTTGACCCAACCACACCCGCCGAGCCCCTTCAGGGTGAGGCAGTCAGTTGGACGGGAGCTAGCAAACCGGCCTTGGGGGGTCTCCTAGTCGGCCTAGTCTCTGTTTTCCTTCCACAGCTTGCACCTAGTGTCGGTCGGGTGTGTCTACACCCTTCGCACTAGACCCCGTAGGGCTCCGTCGCACAATAAGATTGGCGACGGATTACAAGCTTAGGGCTCACCTTAGGCACTCACCTCCCTGCTTCACCCGCAGGGAGGGTTACACAACCCCGGGCGCACCTACCCGGGAAGACA
Organism: Sesia apiformis; assembly: GCA_914767545.1. NCBI lineage: Eukaryota > Metazoa > Arthropoda > Insecta > Lepidoptera > Sesiidae > Sesia > Sesia apiformis. The sequence continues at coordinate 9,870,716 of OU611968.1, forward strand.
GAGATAGCGAAAGTTCGCTCATCTATATCTCACTCTCTCTCTCCCCCTACCCCAGTCAACTATGGCGCCGCTCACTAACGACGACGTAGTTGCAAGATTAAAGGCTTCCCATCCGGAACTCTACAAAGCTATTTGCCATCGCTTGGCCACTGCCCATTCCAAACCCGCACCCGCGGCTCCGCTTGAGAGCCCTGTGTCCCCCGCCCCCGTCCTCTCGCAGTGCGAAACCTGCGAAACCTCACAGGAGGACATGGACATAGTCCAGCCCTCCTCAGACTCCGACTCCGCACCTGAGGCGGAATTTTCCCCCCCCCGCATCCTCCGACTGCGAGTCCCAACCCGACAACGAGTCTCAGCACCACAATGGCTTCACCATTGTAAGCAGAAGGAAGAGGCCTATTAAGACCTCCTCCCCTATCCCCTCCGCACCACCTAAGGCTGCAAAACCAACCCCCGTAGCCCAGCCCGGCACGGCCTCCTGCTCCCGCCAGAGCACCCCCCCCGCCCGCGGTCCCCCGCACCGAGAAGCCCCCTCCCCCTGTCTTCATTCAAGACAAGGCCCGTTGGGGACACATCCGCGCCACTATGGAGACGCAAAAGATCTCCTTCACAAAGGCTACCAACTCCCCGGTGGCCATCAAAGTCCAAGTCCCCTCCTCAAGGGACTTTAGATCCCTCACCTTATTTCTCCGTAAGGAAAAAATCGACTTTCACACGTACGCCACTGAAGAGGAGCGTCGTCTCCGCGTTGTGGTCCGTGGCCTCCCTCCCCAACTGGGAGAAGACGAGATCCTAGAGGATCTCAAATCCCTCGATCTCCCGGTGCTGGAAGTGCACCGTCTCTATAAGGGGCGTGATAGAACCCCTTTCAACCTAGTATTGGTTGTCCTTCCCCTCACCTCCGAGGGGAAGAAAATCTTCGACACCCGCACTATCTGCGGGCTCTCCGGCCTCTCCTTTGAGGCCCCCCATAGGCGTGGCGGCATCGGGCAATGCCACAATTGCCAACATTATGGCCACGCAGCTCGTAACTGTTACGCGCGACCCCGCTGCGTAAAGTGCCTGGGCAACCACGGCACCAGCAGCTGCACCCGTCCCAAGGGCGCCGAGGACCCCCCTGGCTGTATCCTCTGCGGACAACTGGGGCATCCTGCGAATTATCGCGGATGCCCCAAAGCGCCGCGGAGGTGCAACAGGAGGGCCCCCGCTATGCCCCCACCCCCCGCCAAGCGCTCTCCTACACAGGCGCTACTGGCCCCCCTCATGTCGGTGCAAGTGAAAGCACCAGTACCCGTGCCTTCTGCACAACCCACCCCAGCCGCAGTGCTCACACCCGCGAGCTTCCCCTCGCTTCCACCCAAACCTGCGCCGCAATCTTGGCGCAGGATCACCCCAGCCGCCCCCGAGCCGCAATCTTGGCGGAGGACCACTCCAGCCACAACTGCGCCGGCCCCCAATCCCGCCCCTAAGGCTACCTCCTCCCAAAGCCAGGCCAGTCCTGGTATAATGGAGGATCTGGCCCTAGTCAGAAACTTCCTGGGAGTCATAAACCCCCAGGAAATCAAAGACCTGGCCCAAGCCCTAAGGACCACTGACGGTAACCCTTTGGCCCGTCTGGACCTTATAATCAAGTACGAGTCCGTACTTAGCGCCCTTGGCCTCTTCAAGGCGTCCCCCTAAACTCAAACACAGCACACAGACACCGTCCCCGCCGGCGGAGACGTGGACGTCCCCATCGTTACACCGAAAACACACTGGCCCTCAGCCAACACCTTCACTAGGCATTGACACATGCCTGGCGCTTCCCGCCGACACGCGATCCCGCGGTATCCCCCAACGCAACGCCCTAAGCCGAGGTTCGTTCCTTCCGCCGGTTTACCGGCGGGGGAGCCCTTAGGCTGTTGCAACGCACACTTTTCTCCTGGCTGAGCGCCTTCTGCGCTCGCCCTACATCAACGCGACCGGTGACTCTTAAAAGGCCGCACGGCCACAAGAATTAGTCAAAAAACACGATGTTGAGACAATCAGGTTTTTTAGTCGGTAGGAGTCCGACACTACCTGGTACCACCTAGGCTGGCTCAGCCAGGCTAGATGGTACCAGGTGTCCCATGCAGGATTTTTCCTGATTGTCTCTCCTAACAAAAAAAAAAAAAAAAAAAAAAAAAAAAAATGTTCTTTGCCATCAGGAGGGTCTTAACTGACTCGACTGAACAGCGAGTGATGAACTCGGATATGAATCTTTGTGATTCCACTTCGCTCGCTTGCAGGTCAACTATCGCAGACCTGCTTGCCGAATATCTGACGCTGTTTTTGGCCTTTTATAACACCTATCGAGCTCACCATAATAAAATAAAATGGTTTTAGTTGAGACTTAAGAAGTTTATAGTCGGTTATTTGTAATTTATCTAAACTAATAATATATAATTTTATTGTAGTACGGCGTTGATTAGTACTATAAAAATATATATATATAAACAGACAACAGTGTCACAATCGAAGATTATATTGACACCCAATATTCTTATTTTTTATCTAATCAATAAACACAAATTTATTTTTGAAAATTGCAAGTACAAACAAAATTAGTGTATAAACATACAAACACTATATTTAATATTTTAGAAATAAAATTTTACATATTTATCGGGTAGTGAAATAAAACTTAAATCACAATTCAACAAGATTACTTGAATGTCGTGCGGCTCAGAAAACTCCAACAATTTGTAAGTCTCAGCCCATGAAAATGTTGAGCAATTTCGCGTTCGATTCGTTTGAAAGTTTGAAACGTGATAAAGTTTTCAATATAAACTAACGACATATATGTAGTTACAAGCGAACATCGTCCACGAGAAATATCAAATGTTTCAATGTGAATTTTAAGTTATATATTCATAAGTTACATAGAAGTACATACCCCATGGTTGATTTACTCTAAACAGCATCATTACCTGCAAAAATAACGATACTTTATAGGTAACGACATATAATAATGAGTAATAAAGGAAATAGGAATACTCGTACTTATGCTCGAATTTGTTTCGTTACAGGAAGCAAACACTGAAGAAGCGCAGTCGCGCATCACACCATGGGACAAGAACAATCGTACGCTACACACGCTAGTGCGACGCAGGTCAGGCGATATAGGGACAAATACGAAGACCCTATAGAATATAGAAACACGCCTATCGATTACCGAACGAGCGACTACCCAGACACAGACTACAAACGACACAAAGCGCGACGAAGCGCTGACAGCTACAAAAGCGACAACTCTTCGACAGAAAGCAGCGGCTACCGAAGCGGCTCGAGCGGCTACGAATGTCGCTCCAACAGATCCTCAAAAAGCGACTACTACTGCACTTCTCTATACAAAAACGATCACTACAAAGACGTAAATAAGGAGCTCTACAAACCTGTTAAGATAAAAGAGAAACGGTTCAAAGTCCAGCTCTTCGATAAAGACGAATTGACAAGCGAACGCTTGAAGAGCTATCTAAGCGAAGCGGAAAAAGCGAAATTGAAAGCAGGACCGACGCAAAAGAAGGCTGGCATAAGGAACTACACGCCGAAAATTCTGTCCGAAGAAGAACAGAAAAAGAAGGCGGATTGGATATAAGAGAGTTAAGACTAGTAGGATAAGTTGTAAATATTAGTGTAGCAGTAGATGAATTGTGAAAGTGAAGATGGAGGCGGCTGGAGCGCTCGCGAGCTTAGCACCCTCGCCCATCACTGTGCTGGGACTGATACCGCTCCTGGCTCTAGGAATTACGTACTTCAGATACCAGCAATTCGACCCGGAGTCGTATATAACGGACGTCAATGCTGTGAGTATAGTTTATTCGGTTTATTTAACAACAACTTGTGTAATAGGAAAATTAGTCATTAAGGAAATTGCGGAACACCCGAAATAATATTAACAGCAGTGAGTCTGCTGTTATATGAACCAGTTAGAGAGATATCCAATTCTAGTAACATTATTAGGTACTCGTATGCAAATAAGACTTGACCCACACGTTAGCTCAGCATTTATTTACAATTCTCTAAAAAACTTTAAGGAATTTTTCTAGTGCTTATGGTGGCAAAAGGGTAAATGGAATACCTACTCGTATTTTGATCGCCGTCAATTATTAGTAGAAGCAATGAAGATTTTAACTTCTTAATCCTCAAGAAATGTTTGTTATTATAAATTATTCAAAATCAGAAATATTGTAGCGGAAAGATAGTTATTTTTATACTGTATTAAACAATAATAATAAAACTTACACAGGGTGGTCAGTGGCCAAGATTGGATGATCACAATCTGCTCTTAAGTGAAAGTTGCACGGTTTTCCAGATATTGGCATTTCTGTTTTTTTTTTTTAATTGAGGTTCTTAATCAGAAATTTGCGTACTGTAACTACAAATGAAGGAAAATTCACATTATGTTATGTTTTTATTAATTTCGAAGAGTTGTTCCGTTAGAGTTAAAACAGTAGTATTTTTCATTTACTGTTATTTTATGATATTTTCTAAAAGTTTACGTTTGTTTTAAGTTAAGTTACAACCTTCGTCTACTACTTTGAATTTGACCTTTTGTTACCAAAAAAATGTACCAAATCTAGTGTTCAACTATTTTTCAAAAATGCCTAATTAATGTAGATTTTGAAATGAGTATTTTAAAATGTACACACGCTATTTCCTCTTTCAAAATGATGATGGTATTGCTATTAAAAATCAAAGGAGCTACTTTTACCAAATTAGAATTTTCAACTATATTAAATTATTTTTTTAATTTTCAATAATAATAATGTGCACTAAATTGATGTTAAGTTATAATTTATTCATCAAGGCATGTGAGGTACTGAAGAAAGACAGGAAAATAAAAAAATATTGACACATTTCATTTATTATGAAAATTACAGAATAATTGTCTGCCGCCTGCCCTCGTGCAGGCTCTACATCTTATGAACGCCCTCTTGAGATGGTGAACGTATCTTCGCCTAGTTATCTCTAGCAGCTGCAGCGAAACGCTCGCGCAACCCATTGTGGACCTTTTTATCGGCACTGCGTCAAGGAAAACGTTGATGCAAGCCAATTGTATCAAACGAAAATTAAAGACCGTTATTTTTTATATGTTTAAATTGTAAATAAATAAATTTACAATGATTAATAAGAGATTTCCTTTTTTAATTTTATATATCAATTTATATGTTTCCTGGAACTATGAGTATTACTTGGAAAAAAAATATTTTATTTCTTTTACATAGCTGAAATCTTTTTATAATTACGTACTTTAGGAACGATCTTAAACACATATTTCTATTTAAAAAAAATGATGTTAAAATTAATCGGAAATTTTCAAAAAATCTTATTCTGACAATCAGCGATCCCAAACCAAGCAATATTTTCTAATCGAAAAACAGATTTAACATAGAAAAACTGTAAATTAGAAAAAAATGAGTTCTAAATATTTTCTGCACCCACAATTTCACGATGTTTCTGATTTCAAATAATAAATAATAACAAGCGTTTAAAAAAGCTTCATTTAAAAAAGATTTTAAGATTCATTGACTCGAATAATATGTCACAGATGTTCTATCAAAATTAAATTCTATTTGATTTGACATTTGATAATCTATCTATATCTCGGTGGTTTAGGTTTGTGAGAATATCGATTTTAAAATCTTATTTCAAACAATACGATAGTTGACTGTAATTGAAATTGTGATACATACTCGTAATTTATGGCTTATTATTGGAAAAGAAAATGAACAAAATATTTAATGTAATTTTTCAAACTATAGAAAATTAGTTATACATAAGCTTGAAAGTATTAAAGTGGAGAGCTATCGCTATATCTGTCATTCGCGAGTAGATGTAATCGCACCACGGTATCTGTGATGTCGCTAGCGCAGCAACGCAGCCCTTTTCTAATTTTGTCCTATAACTCGAGTATTTTTCTAGATATTTATTTATATAATTCTTTATTAATTAAAAGGGTCATATATAGCAAGCCTCCTCATGCACGAGACAATGTGCATGAGGAGGCCCATGTCCAGCAATGGACGACATAAGGGCTGGTTACGATTACCTTCTTTAATGTTTTGAATTAAATTTAAATTTGTTTATTTGCAATGTGCGTTACAAAAGATGGTAAATATATAGACAGATCGACCACATTTGCCAATAATGGCGTTCAAAATTATATATATCTAACATAATAAACACATAAATGCTTACAAAAAACACAACACCCAACACCATACTCAATACAAAACATTAAATTAGCCCTAATTTTTTTTGTTTTCGTAATTTGTGCCCAAAAATTCACTGGTTGTACAAAATAATTCGGTTGTAAGTCATTTTTTTTTTTGTAAATTTAAATAATGCATCAATAATAAGTCCCATTAATAAATTCATTAATCTTGTAAAAACACTTAGACTTAAACCATGTCAACAATCCCAAATAAAGTTTTTTAATTGAATTTGGAATTTATTAAAACAAATTAAAACCTACAAGAGTCGCTTAGTTTTTCAAAACGCTGTGGATTAGGTACGTTGTATAAACATGGCAGCCTCGAAAATGTATAGTGAGGGTAGCAACAGTATACCCAATTTTTAAAATAATAGTTTACTCGATTCTAGTGATCCGTCTGACTCTACAGATCGCACGAACACACTTTTTTGAACTATAAATGCTTTATTAATACTAATTGAGTTCCCCAAACCTACGAAGCTACGTATCTATGGCAGGCTGGATGGGCACTGCCCATCCAGCCTGCCATGGATGTTGGGGATAAATAAAATTGTTATTTTTTTTTACATAAATGTATAATATGCGATTGCCATGAGGAGCGACAGTCCAACGTAACGGCTAACAATTTTAAAGATTCAACTTCCTCTATTTTCTCATTATTATAATTCACATTTTTCTTTGTTTACCTTTATGAATGTAGAAGTGCATAAATTTAGTTTTATTTACATTTATGGACAAACTATTCTTTTTTAGCCACTTAACTATGATGGTAATGGTGGACTTAATATCGTTTTCATAATTCGAGTTAATATTGTCAGAGGACTCGTACTATAGACATATCGTCAGCGAACAATATACACTGTTACACAGTTAATAATTTGATATAATATATTATACAGATATAGGTATAATATATATAGACATATAATATAATATACAGTTAATAACTTGATGTTTATAATGTTCCAGATATTGCCGATCTACGATTTTGTGATAGTCGGTGGCGGCTCTGCGGGCGCCGTCGTCGCCTCGCGTCTCTCAGAAATTGGCAACTGGACCGTCCTTTTGCTGGAAGCCGGACAGGACGAGTCAGAGATCTCCGACATACCGGCGTTAGCAGGCTATACACAGCTGTCAGAGATGGACTGGCAGTTCCAAACTACACCTTCCAACAACCGCTCATACTGCCTCGCGATGAACGGGGACCGCTGCAACTGGCCCAGAGGTAAAGTACTCGGCGGCTCCAGCGTCCTCAACGCCATGGTCTACGTCAGGGGCAATCGCAACGATTACGACTTGTGGGAAGCGCTAGGAAACCCCGGCTGGTCGTACGATCAAGTTTTGCCCTATTTCTTAAAATCTGAAGACAATCGTAACCCCTACTTGGCGAATACGGCGTACCATTCAGAAGGAGGGTACCTGACAGTCCAGGAAGCGCCATGGCGCACACCGTTATCTGTTGCATTCTTGAAAGCCGGCATGGAACTAGGCTATGAAAATCGTGATATAAATGGAGCGAAACAAACTGGTTTCATGTTGACCCAAGCGACGATGCGTCGCGGCAGCCGCTGCAGTACGGCCAAGGCTTTCCTCAGGCCAGTCCGTCATAGAAGCAACCTACACGTCGCACTTGGAGCCCAAGTAACGCGTATTCTGATTAATCCGGTCAAGAAGCAGGCTTTCGGAGTAGAGTTTATACGAAACGGAGAGAAACAGAAAGTGAGAATAAAACGAGAAGTGATCATGTCCGCTGGCTCTTTGGCTACTCCAAAACTCATGATGTTGAGCGGCATCGGTCCAGCAGACCATTTGAGAGAGCACGCAATTCCTCTAGTGGCTAATCTCAAAGTAGGTCACAATCTTCAAGACCACGTCGGCTTGGGAGGACTGACGTTCGTTGTTAACAAGCCGGTGACGTTCAAGAAAGATCGTTTTCAAACTTTCTCTGTGGCGATGAACTACATTCTTTATGAGAAAGGTCCTATGACCACTCAAGGTGTTGAAGGTCTTGCTTTTGTGAATACAAAGTATGCACCACCTTCAGGGGATTGGCCTGACATACAGTTCCACTTCGCTCCAAGTTCGGTGAATTCTGATGGAGGAGAACAGATTAGAAGAATTTTGAATTTACGCGACAGGGTGTATAATACAGTGTACAAGCCGATGGAGAACGCTGAGACGTGGACCATACTTCCTTTGCTTCTCCGTCCTAAGAGTTCAGGTTGGGTGAAGCTGAGGAGTCGAAACCCCTTCCATCCTCCATCTATAGAGCCTAACTACTTTGCTTACAAAGAAGACATCAAAGTTCTAACTGAAGGCATAAAGATAGCGATGGCTATATCGAACACCACGGCCTTTCAGCGGTACGGTTCGAAGCCTCACAATATACCGATGCCCGGCTGCCAGCATCACGTGATGTTCAGCGATGAGTACTGGGAGTGCAATCTCAAGCACTTCACGTTCACCATTTACCATCCCACTGGCACTTGCAAAATGGGTCCGAAACACGACCAAGGAGCGGTAGTTGATCCAAGGTTGAGAGTTCATGGTGTAGCAAATTTAAGGGTGGTGGACGCTAGTATAATGCCCACAATAATAAGTGGTAATCCCAACGCTCCGGTTATAATGATAGCTGAGAAGGGTGCAGACATGATCAAAGAAGACTGGCTTGCGTTATGACAGTGATATTTTATCTGTATTGTGTCGTGATATGTTTATGAATATTTAAATACTGAGTAAACAAAACTTTTATAAAATTTTAAATAAACACCTATGCGTTTTACCCTATAATACATATCAATGATGAATAAATACTCTATAAACTTTTGTGTCTTAATTGTTATAAAGTTTATTTAAGGTTGTAAATATTAATAAAATAATGAACAAATAAGTGAATATTGTTAAGGTTCAAGTCTTATGTAATAAAAATACCTATGTACTTATAGCACAACAAATAAATTTATTGAATTAATATAAAATTGTTTATTTATTTTCCCAATAGAAATTGTATATTTTCATTTTGATGAAATTGTATATTTACATATGTAGGTATGTGAATTTATCTGAACCTTATTTTATTTGGGTACTGACTTTATTTAAGAATTCAATACAAACATGCTCTAACATCTGTTTTTACGATAAAGAAATAATAAATTTACATTTACTTTCAGATTTCACTAAAATTTCAATAAACTACACCCGAATAAGGTCACTTTTCTTAGATAATATTGTACAATATGACGATATTTACGAATTAAGTTGAATAATCCCCCCCGATACGATGATAATGCGTTAAATAATCAAACTAATTAGGGTGAATAAAGTTGACTTGTGGACTTTAAACGACGATTCGCTTTTATCAGTAACCCTAGGCTTTAGCTTAGTGAAAGTCGTCTTTTGCAAAGTGCTACAATTACATTCCCGTCGTGTTTTCCTACACAAAGATTTTGAGTTTCTAAATATGTTCGCTAGAGGCGCTGCTTGTCGCAAAGATGATAGCTAAAGCAGCGTTTGCTTGACGAGAAAAAGATATGCATTGGGCATTTATAATAAATAATATTATTATAAGCAGAAGTCTCTGTTTATATGCATGTTTGTTTATATGCAAGTAAACTGAAAATAAGTAAACAGAAAAACTACTGGGCCGATTTTAAAAATTCTTTCAGTTTTAGGAAACTGAAGCAGATGGACATTATCATATATGTATAGTTATAGAATAGAATTATACTGCTATTATATAGAAATATATAGAAAGCAACCAACATTATATATTCGGAAATTAAAAATAAACAACTCCAAGTTTTTAGCTTGATTAAAAAAAATAATTTTAACATTTTTTTTTTTGCATTTTTCTCGAAAGGCATCAAAATTCATTTGTGCCTTTTTTCTAAAGAGGGCAGCACAGGCGAAGCGAAGGCAGATTGCTAATTTTTAATAATATCGCTATAAAAGTTGTGAGATTACCACAAACAATCGAACGAACCGACCTAATAAATTAGCTGTAGAGAAAGAGATAGATAAGATAGTTGAGATTTCATGGAAAAGGTTTTTTGAGTAACTGGTCTTTTTATTTTTATTTTTCTTACGAACACAATAATAATAATAATTTATACCTACGTATAATAAAATTGTAACACAGCCGTGACTGTATATTTAATATTTTTTTGAAGAAAAATCATTGCATTCAGTGTAAAGTATGAGTGATACAAAGCTCAAAAGAACTATTTTTATCTGTATGTCTGAACGCCCATCACACAAAACTACTGGATGGATATTAATTAAGCTTGGTGTAGTTATAGTTTATGTGCCGGGTTAACATTTAGGGTACTTTTTATCCAGATCCTTAATAAAGTTCCCATAGGAATCATTCAAAAGTTCTCGCGAATGAAGTCGCTGGCACCGCTAGTCGGATATGTTTATTATTCTCGTTCCGTTTAGTCACAAATTGGTTCAATTGATCCATTACCGATATGGGGTAATGTAAGGTCTTAACCGTATTCATACTCACCCGAGTAGAGTACACCTACCTGATCACAGATATGATTTTATAATCCTACTTGATTATGAAGACGAAAATATGCAAACGAATTAGAATAAATAAAATACATAAAACGAAATTATAATAACTTTATAATAGCGTATAAATTATAATAGCTTTTAATAACATTTTTATAATTGTTATAAAATTATCACTCGAATAAACAACGGCATCATCAAATTGATTACTTTTAGTAATTATTGTTTCATTAAATAATGAAATAAACTGCATTTTTCCACGCCCTGTGAGCGAATAGTTGAACTATAACGTATAGTTCAATTATGCCACTACGCCATCTGGTGCGTAGTAGCCGTACTATGAACAGTGATGCATGAATACAAAATTAGTAGAATTATCGTCAGAGGGCGCTATTAAATGAATGGTCATTCATTGTTCAGGCCACAGATTATTATGTTTTATAATCATAAACATCGGCTTATAATAAATTAGAGTTTTCTTTACGAAAGGGCAAATAGATGGAGAATTATTTTCTTTCTAAAATAAAATTCTTTAAAATTTCCATCATATAAACGTACTATATAATATACCATCAGTCTACATCTCTCCACTGCTACATACAAGCATCTCTCAAGGCTCACCACTAAACACGACCTTCCGCTCTTCTCATCCAGTCATTAGCGGCAAAAACATCAGTTCATCCAATCAACCACACACACTGTGCGAGTCCATCCAATGACATTTTATAAAATATCATTGAGTCCACCACTCACTGCATTTGCTGATACATAGAAGCGTAGTGCGGTGCCTTAGTATCCCATAGAATTAACCGTTATATAAAGTTTATATAAAAAGTGCTTAGTAAAAGCAACTTAAAAATAAAAATGGTTACATCAATCTTCAGCAAAATGAAAAATAAACAATTTCTGAAACGTAAAAACAGCGATTATTTTTTAAATTATTATGATCGATAATTAGTAGCAAAATCAAATGAACGACTTGGTCAACTATTGACGTCTCAATAGTTTTAAATAAAATGTCCTACATATCTAGAAAATCTAGTCCACGAAACTATAAAATTGATGCAATCCTTCGAGAGTAGGTAACGATTAGCAATAAAAGTTATGTAACAAAAATGTAAACGTGTAGAATCGAAGATGGTGAAGATGTCACGAGCACGATTCTGACATAATACAATCGAAATTATGACCTGCCATGATGACCTGTGCTAATGAAAATATAGCTGACAACATTATTTTTTTAAAGTTCTAAGAAAATATTCAGTGTAATCGCACTGTTTAGTCTAACACTTTCATTGCATTATATATACCGTATGTCTGTACATATGTATGTATTTATTTGTATTATGGTATTAAATTTATTATGATTAAATTTAATATATATGTATGTGTCACTGAGTATTATAATTTTAAAAATTTATACTCTGTATTTTATTTTTAGTTGCAAACCTACCGTACCATTTCTATGTTAACACAAAAGTGACTGGGATAAAAAAAATTGCAATAATGGCTTACTTTTTATCATAGAACTACATTATGAATTAACATAATAGAAATTTAATAAATTATCTTTCTTTTACACAATAAAGTACCCGAGGTAAGTCCAGGATATTGATTATATTTCTTGTTTAATTAGGATAATTTGTGAAAAAGTACATCTGTTAATTATATTCCCGGTGAAGCCAGTTTATCAAATAAAAATCTGTAATCACTTAGAAGTATAGTAGATGCATAGTTTTAGTTTAATTTATGCTTAAAATAGTAAAATTCTGCTGAAAATAATTTCATTGTAAGTTGATAACAATTTGCTGCCAACCTATTATTGTTGCTGCTAATATACATTTTTAGCTGCCCAGATTCCTATTAATTTGTTGGTCGTTTAAATACATATAAATACCATGCCTTATTGATAGTTTCATATTGATAGTTGATTAAATTTCAAAGTGCCTAATGTTTGTGATAATTAAATAAAAGCATTGACTGCGTTTCCCGTTGCTTCCGAATAGTCCATCCCTTCTGTCCGCAGTTAACTTCGCAATTTTCTCCTTCGTAATTGACAAATTATGGACACTGGACTGGATTAAACTGGACACTGGCACAATACGCTATTGCCGCAAAAGAAAAAAAAAATTTTTCAAATGACAACCGTCTCTTATTTTTCTTCTTTCCTCTAGGTACGACGCAAATTACAAAACATCATGAAAATAAACTACATATAATATCAACAAATCACCAACTGGCCGTGATCCTAATAAAATCGAGCACAAAAAGTACAAAGTATCTAAAGACAGCTGGCGGGATTGCAACTGAGCGACTTTATTTATATTTATGTATTTCAAACTACTAGTAGTATTTCACGTTTCCCTAAGAGTATATTTTCTAAACTGTATAACCATCTTAACACAGAATCGAATACTATTACATCATTTACTCAATATAGTGCAAAAGAGTAAATAAATAAATATTCTTATGTTGGTATGCATATTGTATTATGTGTGCATATATTTGTCATATATATGTATTTAGTATGGGTTGCTATTTTGTGTTCAGTTAATCGAGGAGTTTGCTTTGCACTACCCTCATGCTTTTCTGTTTCGTGTAAGGTTCATTGACAGAGAATTGGCACTAGGCATTAAGTCCGCCGTCTGTATAATTTAAATATATTATTATAAAACAAATAAGTAGGTAATAATATTTTTACAATAATACAACATATCGTCAGACGAGTGCGAATTTTCATCATATGAGTTGATGAGCGACAGAAGTCAGCATCCGTCTAGCATAAAAATATTCCTTAAAAATTTCGCAATGAAAATAACAAATGCGAAAGCTAATACTTTGCGAATATTTTGTATGTTGCGAAAGCCAATATTTGTTACATCTTAATTTAAAAAAACACGTTTCAGTTGCGTTTTCTACACCCTATTGTAACTCTAGCCTTAACTCATGCAACCAACTAGTTTAGAGGCAGCTGACCGTTTCCCGAGTTATACAACAATTGTAATACCCACATGCTCACTGAGCACGTTATACACGCTTAATTTGTGGCCAAACCAAAGATTGGAGTTCAAGGGTTTGATTATTTTTTGAGTGACATCTGTAGGGTAGAGCGCGGCATAAAGGGTTATTATTTGCCATATATCTGTGTATATCTATTACATTTATATTAAATACATTTAAAAATATATGTTAAATAAAACTTCAATAAAGGTGACTATTCATAGCCGACTCGTCGCGTAAGCGTTTAGTCGCTTACTATAATTCTCGATTGTTGAAGCAATCATTTTACCGTACACGACAAGCGACAGCAGTGACTCGTGAAACTCACAAGGGCCACAAGTGTTTAGAAAAAAGTATAGTTGCATAAGCGACCATTTAGTTGCTTGAGCGATTATTCTATACTGATGTATTTCCCCTGGAAAAGTCAGCTAGGAAAGCGACATCACGCATCCAGTCTAGTCACTAGTATTGACGTGAAAGGAACTAACTGTTGCTTATTAAAGTACGACTTACAAACATAACTAATAATATTTTAATTTCAATGGGTTAAGAGAAATGCCTTCTACAGTTTGTCCACAATCGAAACTAATATTTTAAATTCAGCAAGTCAGACCGTTAAATGCAGTGATTTTTTTCCAAAATATAAAAGCGTGATATACGCACTAGATAAATTTCTTCCAAATCTCAAAATATCTCCTGACCGTGTAATAGCTCGCGCCAAAACGAAGATGGGACATCTACGGGACGGTTCACACTAAAGTGCAATAAAGATGCAGAAAAGTTACACAGTGCAAAATAGTTATGCGGTATTATATAACGTGGTGTGGTGTACGTGATCGTCCGCGCACTGCTGCCCTCGATGTGAGAGCTGCGTTGTTCCTACGCAACCTGAATACATTGACATGCGGACTGAATGTTAATTAGACAATGAATTTTGTGGATATTGTAAAACAGCATAATAAAGAAGTTTGAGTGCACACGGAAACCATACACAATCATAAAATAATATTCCAATTTTTTTTAATAGCACATTATGTTATGTTGTAGGTCAGCATTTTCAATCACATCCCAATAAATAAGTACCTAGTATAATAGAATAAGCGAAATCTCTCATCCTAACATACTTTCTATTTCCATCTCACCCTACCGATTAAGAATTACAATGTGCAAGGCAAACCCGTTAACATTTGTACTACTTATTCGGTTTTTCTTATCATCACTCCATTTTAATATAATCAATTAATATAAAAAATAAATAAATTACAATGGGCAAGGCAAACCCGTTAACATTTGTACTACTTATTCGGTTTTCCTTATCATCACTCCATTTTAATATAATAAATTAATATAAAAAATAAATAAATTACAATGGGCAAGGCAAACCCGTTAACATTTGTACTACTTATTCGGTTTTCCTTATCATCACTCCATTTTAATATTAGTACAATATTTAATAAGGATTGGCGCCAAAATGTAAAAAAACATTTATTTTTCACGTGAAAATGACAGAATATACCCGTATTAAAATTGTGTGTGGCACATTCCAAGGCATTCCAATATGTTAGTGCTGCAAAACCATTCCCATCGTTTAGTCTCTTCTTTCGCAATGTATGTATGTATGTATGAGACGAGCTGTTCCCATGTGCCCAGCTGCCAAGAGTATTGCACACATAGCCCTTGTAATCTACGGGCCGGCCGTGGTGGTGAGCCCGCCATTGTCAGCCGTAATGTGATGAACCCACAATATTTACAAGAACACCTCACAACAAAACTACACACGTTACGTAGTTTCCGTCATTTCCTTACTAGTTCTCTCTAAATAGCCCGGGATTACATTTCTGATTACTGTCGGCATCGCGTTACTATTGCATAAATTGTATGGACAATCGCTTACTTCTGTTTGTCTAGGCATCTACTTTCAGTTTAATCATATAACGAGGTTTTAATAAGTCATATTATTTGGCAATTTTGTACATAGCTGATTTGTAGTTGGCGAGTGAAGGGTGAATGCGACTGACCTTTATATTATAATTCTTGACTATAAAATACAGTTTTTATCATGCAGGGATTAAAAAAATCAGGAAGTATTGACATTTTTATAAGTGCAACCGGATCCAAGTCGTACTGTAAGATTCGTTATCCTCAAAGAATATTACGATGTGGTGTAAACGAAGACAGACGACATATAACACAGATAACCTTTCCTTGATCTAATCATTAAACGCATATAAATTTAATTTTTGTAGAAAAATTTGTTCATACCGGTTAAAGTTAGTCAACTTCAGTGTAACTATAGGCCGGAATTTAGACATTCATAGTCTACCTTCAGCCCTAATTTTGCCTCACATATATAATTGCATTGACACCAATCAGAAAGAATCAGAAAATGCAAGGATCTACGGTAATTTACCACCCGCTAAATTATTTTACTTATGAGACCTATCTTTGTCTGTCTGGAATAAATGCTAAATCTTTAGGGTCTCATTAGCTATCGATTTGCAAACAAAAGCCGCGAAAGCTTTAGCATCAGACGCATTGTATGCACAGGCCGTGGGTGACGTAAGCCGCCCCATTACACCGGTAACTTTCGATTTCTGGATGAAAACGAGCTTGTAACTTGTAACGTTCCTTGAGTTGTAACGGGTTTCTTGACCTTGTAGATAATAATCCTATCTCTGCTAAAAGATTGATAATTAAAAAATTGTAAAAATATTTTTTTCTTCCGGTCAATACAAAATAGTTTGTTGTTTAACGTGTATGGCGGTTTGTCAAAGCTTTTAAATTAATCTTCAGAACCAAATATATTTTTTATTATCTTACTTGTTTACCTATGCTATGTTACTCTTATATATTCCACTTTAGAGTACATAAAAATAAAATCCAGGTTATTTCTATTGGTATATGGAGCTCGTATGTTAAGCCTTATTTTTGACCATTTATAATTTAATTTTTAGTCACCGGTATTTTAAAAGTTAGAAAAGCAAGATTAATTCAATATTTCAACGGTCTGTTTCAAACTCGCTAAAAAGTAGTGGTGTTGATTTTCTATACTTAATACAGCCAACTTTAATATAAATAATTTAATAAAAGCGGTTATCGTCCAAAAGTATATCACCTTTTGGTAATGAACCATAGCTTTATTATAGTTTTGCATTTTAAAAGTTTATTGCAGTTTATTTATTGTAGTGTTGCACCTTTGAAGGGTACACGGGAAGTACATTATATTCACGTTTTCCTAGATGTCATTTTTCCCTAATTCTAAAATACTCGTAGATTATATTTTGTTTTACAAACAGGTCACATAGGGGTGAATTGAGGAAAAGTCGAGATACGCAACTTTTAATAATAAAGTATAGGCTCCAGCTTTCAGTCAACCTTATACTTAAAACAATCCTTCTGATGTTTGTTCCTGATATTGGGTGACTGGTGACTTGTATATTGTTTATTTTATATTGTATTGACAATAACTGTAAGTAATTTTTTATCAGGTTTATTTATGCCAATGTAGGTCAAGAAAAATTAAGCATATTAATGACCGATTTGATAAACAAAAATTTATCGCAGGTAATCAATACTAAACCTGTCTTTATTTAAGGCTTAAAGTAAATTTTAACTAGTCATCATTATGTTACATCACAGAAGGATCAAACTTCAAAAAACCCACTCACGTAGCAGGAAGAGCTCTCGTCATCGGTGACAGTGCATCTTTCACAACAGTAGGATTTAGGACATGGGCTTGTTTCGCAACTAATTACGTAGGTATAGGTTTTCGTCACCGATTTTACAAAGTCATGGACTGTGTGACATGGATGGGTCACGTCAGCGATAGATTTTTGTGGAACAAGAATAAATTTACGGGCATGTTTTCGCACATTTCCCACAGAACTCTATCATAAAAGACATATAGGACGGAATCCGTACCAACATACATATGTATCAACATAAATAAATTAAAAACTTTGAAACTCCGCGCCGGGGCCGGATGTGCTACCTACCTTTGGAGATTTAGTAGCGCATTTAAAAAAAGGATGGGATAGGAGACGGAGTACATTGGGATGAGAACCACCCTGCATTTTAATGTTTGATCGATCAAAAAGTTTTCATGCAGTTTTGATGCTGGCATACTAACCATCATTTCAGTATGCCATTGTTCCAAATTTAAATTGAGAGTACGGAAAAATTGAGTTTAAGTGTAACAAGTGGTGTGTCCGCCTTTCTCGTGATGACAGCTGTCATGCGGCAAACCGCATATATAAGAATATATACCAAAGCATGGAGTTAATCAACGTCACTAGGACGTGTTGTGGAATGTTCTCCCATTCATCCTCGATGGCAGTTTTCAACTCCTGCAAGGACTGCGGAGCTGGGTGGTGAGCTCGAGCACACCTCTTTAGCTCATCCCATAAATGCTCTATGTTATTCATATCTAGGTTTCTTGTGGGCCATTCCATGACTGATACGGTCGGTATTCCCTGACGATTTTTGCAGTGTACGCTCTTGCATTATCATGCATAAAAATAAAGTTTTGGCCAACAAAACCCAGGATATGGTACCACATGAGTCTGTAGACATTGACGAATGTAACGGTCGCCATTTAGTCTTCAATACAACACTCCACAAAACGCTCTCCCTGTCTCCAGTACACCATCCTCCTTCCATCATTACCATACAGCATAATCTTGGATTCATCAGTGACGAGTACCTGACTCCATCTACGTTGAGTCTAATGCAAATGTTTGCACGCAAACTGAAGGCGCGCCATTCAGGGAGCTCGTGTCAGTTTGGCTTATGTGGTTTTATATCACGTTCTTCGAGTTATATCAGTTATATATAATTATATCACAGGCCGAGCGCTAACAGTTACTCCATGAAAGTCTCGAAGCTGTTCTTGGATCTATACTGAGAGCAGGTGACGATTTCGTGAGCTGATCGTGCAAAAAAAACGATTTTGTCTTTCCGTTGTCACTCGGAATCGTGGTCCTCCTCGACGGCGAACGAAGTCGCTGGTCTCTAGGTATCGATGGTACACTCTTTGAAGAGCAGAACGGCTTAAATGAAGTTGTGCACTCACATTTCGCTAGCTAAGCCCAGACTCAAGAAGTGCCACAGCTTGCGCGGCTACTTCAGGCGCAGTATCCATAATTTTAAGGTCAAAATCGGTTCAAATTCCAGGAGAAATAAATTTAACGAAAAAAACAATGTAATGAATCGGCTTTTCTTCTGTGGTTCAAATTCGTGAATTCAAATTTGTAACAATAGCTCAGCAAAATGATGGTGAATATGCCAGCTTCAAAACTACATAAAAACTTTTTCTTTGACCTAATTCTTATGTTTCGGGCCTTTATACACAAAGATGCAGGGTTTGTAAACACATAACACATAAGGGGGGACACATAAAATAGCATTAGGACAAAGTTATAACGTAACAATGCATGGCACAGGCCTCGCCTAGTAAATCACTGGGGGGTCCCGGACCGTAATCCACCACGCGGGCCCAGTGTGGGTTGGTGGATCATATACACCAAATTTTTTCGCTAGTGAGGCGTGCTCGTGACAAATTAAAAAAAAAAATGTATTTCGAAATAAATAAATAAAATAAATAACTAGGATCTACCAGTTAATACTCTTGGTATTCATCAGTCTCCATTCTGCATTTTATTCCTCAAATTGAAATCAACAGGCCCAAGGGTAATGCTCTGCAGCGTTGTCCAGCCCTAACGTTACTCATCATTTCAACCCTGCCCACAGATAACAAATATCTCATAACAGCTGAGGTAATGCAAGCATTTCGTGTGTAAACTGCAGCGCGTGGGGCGTCGTCGGCGGCGCACGCGCACCGTCAGTTGATCACGCGGGCTCGCGTCGCGCACTTGTCGCGGTACCGAATTTATTCCATCAATATTTTATGACGAGTTAGTATTGTTTCTTGTGTGAATTCATTGATTTCATGTTGCTTTTACCAACTTATTTTCTTTTAAATCATATTCTTTCTAAAATAAATACATGCATAGTTTGATTAGATTCGATGTTCCGAAAAACGATTCATTGCGACGGTAAAGTAAAGGATAAAACATACAACTTAAATATATATATATATATATATTATCAAATTGATAATAATTAATAACACTAGTTTACACGGTATACATACCTCGGCTGATGTTATAGTTACTTATAGATTTTGGGACGCTGACTTCACAAAAAATATTAAAAAAAACAAACAATCATCACAATCATTAAAAATATATTTAATTAATAGTAATAATTAATCTAACGGTGATATCACAATTTGTCCAACAACACCAGTACTTGTTTGTACTATTTACCCATAAATTAGTGCCTTACCTAACCTAACGTAACTAAACTCGATTATCCACTTGCAGTTACATAAAACATTACAGACTGAAATTGCTGCCATTTAATGTTCCATGTACATATTACAATGTATAACATTATTTGGATGAATGATTTAATTCGTAGAGACTGACAGCTCTAGTTAATTTTAATAAATTCGATAGCAAAAACTGGTTACCTAAATGATCATGTCGTGTAAATTTTAATAACTCTATTTTGGCTCAAACAATTTGACAAACGATCTATTACGTTAAAAAATCATTACATCATTATTTCATTAACATTTATTTTAATCACTTGTTATTTTAATTATATTATTACACCTGTTCTCAAAATATGTATCATTATACATAAAGAAATTAAAAAATAATACAATAGGAGATTTTCTAAAATACATATTGTCCGATGGTGAAATATGAAATGACTGTCAGTTAAATTTTAATCGATATTGATGGCCTATAACATCCCACTGTCGAGCACAGGTCCTCTCTGGGGGGGGGTGGGTTTGGGATCATAATCAATCACGCGGGCCTAGTGCACCTTAGTGGATAACTAGACATTTTATTGTCAAAATAACATAACAATTCTGGCTTTCCTAGAAACGTGCATTTTGAAGACATTCGAGAAAAATGCAAAAAAAAAATAGTAAAATTTTCATTAGTTTAAAACAAGTTAGAAACTTCGTGTTTTGGATAAAACAAATGAATAACCACGTTTAGTTGTTTGTTTATTTTTAATTTCCGAAAGCATAAAGCTTTCGCTAAAAGTGCCACTATAACTTTTCTTCTTAGAAGGGCAGAATTAAACAGTGGAAATTTGACATTATTATATTATATAATGTTGTAAACATCAAGTAGTCTTCTAGCTTCTTTACACATACTACAATACTTTTTTTACACATTTCCATATTTCTAATTATCATATTCTCTTTTCAATACAAATTCTTGACATGTCAGAAGTCATCACATTTAACCTATTGCAGGGAATGTGTCGTAATTGCTTCTTCGCTTTCCTTCAACTTTGACTAATACGGTCTAATCATTGCCTTTAATTACTTTGTTAGATAACACTCCAACTATTCAACGAAAACAGTCTTCAATAGAACGCAAAAAAGGTGACGGTTAGTTAATTTAGTTAGAAAAAAAATCTAACTTTCAGTTCCGCCCTAAACGCACCATGGACACACTATAATTTGTTTTAATTAAAAAACATTTTCATAAAAAAATGTATTTAGTCAAGTTATTAAACAAATTCTGTATATCCGCGAATAGAACCCAGGACCTTTTGTATAGCAGGCAGTAGACAACTTTACATGTTGACAGACGTTTCATTTTTTCTTAACATTGAATCAACTATGTAGCCCACGTGAAGTTTCAAATATTATTTAGGTATAGTTCGGACATCAGCCTATAATATAACTCTACAGGGCACAGACCTCCCTAGTCCCTTTGCAGCCGCGAGGGTTTTTCGTGCCATAATTTACACTCTCAGTTTGACAAAACCATAAGTCACATTATGTCGAAATTTAGATTTTACCATTATTTAAAAGAGCACTTTAAACTACACACACACAATTTTTTTCCTAACTTTATCCCCAAATTTGAGAAAACTATGGCCAAAAACTTGTTCTAGTCGTTTTATGAATTTTTTTTAAGATATCTTAAAATAATAAGCATAAAAATGCTACTTAACAGAAAGTAATAAGGATTTTATTATTTTAATGATATATAAAAAAACTCGCTAGAAAAGTAATGAAGTAATCCAACATTTTTACAGTTTTTTGCTGTACTGAAAAGTTATCATTTTAGGATTATGTTTTTATTCCACTGAGGGTGTGATTTTACAACGCGAGCCCAATGCGCATTAGAGGTATAAATATCCCTACACTTTAAATCACGGACAGAGACTAAAAAACTTATTAAGCTATCAATAGCAATGCTAAAAGGTTATCTAGACTACATTTCCTACATTTCCTAACCATTGTCAGGCCGCGACATTTCTTTTGTATTCTTTGTTTTATATAACGAGTAAATATTTTTCAAATTGACACGAATACTCTTTTCCTAGACAAACGTATCTCGTCATCTAACTTGTTGCATTTTTTCGTTCAGATCAATCATCACGACAAGGTCAAAGTGCATCGATAGTGAGAACTCGTGAGAACAGGTGTAACAATAAGACATTACGATCAACTTCTGTATGTACACTTCATTTAGTGACTTTCGACCTTATTGACATTTCAAGCAAAGTGCCTCTAATGTCCAAAAATCGTTAGTAAAGTGCTCAAAGAAATATTAGTGAATTAACTTCGTTCAAAAGGAATTTTTGTCAGTGATTTAGAAGATTAGATGGGAAGGCGGAGAGCCTTCTAGAAGAATAGTTTTTGAACTGGCTCTTGTGAAATCATCAGCAATGATCGTAAGTATAACATTTAATACATTATTCCCTTTACCACAAAAAACAAATACACCTTTTAAAATGTTACCAATGTGTAATGCTGGCAAGTAATCGATCAATCAGGTTCCCCCTAGACGCTTCTTAAATTTTAAAGCGTGATATCGTTTGTGGCATTTTAAGAGCACTTAGTCTTAACTGTGACATTATCAACCAATATATATAAATATTATTGTATGTAGTTGTCCATATGTACATACGAGTACCAGTGAAGTCCAAAAGTTTATGTCCTGACATATTTCTAGATGGCTAAAAAAAAATTATACGTCATTGTAATTGTCATTTATCCTGCTAATTTTAATTCTTCGACTCTGAGAACAACAGGAAGTCGCAAAATCTTTAAAATGTTTAAACTGAATATCACTTCGTGGTTAAGTTCCTTACAAAAGAAAATGTTAGCTCGACCGATATCAAACAAAGGTTGGATAATGTGTACGTTATCCTTCTTCTCCATCATTTACCACCGTCAAAGATTGTTGTGAGCAATTTCGTTTAGGACCAGAATCAATCGACGACGAACCTCACTCCGGTCGATCCGTTGAGGTACTCACTCCAAACAACATCAAATTAGTGGAAGAAGTTCTGAGCGACAGACGGCTAAATATGAAAGAAATAGCAGCAAGGACAGAGCTTTCAAAAGCTACAGTCCATAAGATTCTTCATGAATATCTTCATATGAATAAAGTTAGTGCGAGGTGGGTGCCATAACTTCCTTTAAGTCTATAACTTCGCTTATAGAGTAGCGTGCTCAAACGATTTTTTGGAGGCAATAGTTATTGGAGATGAAACTATGGTTCTTTACTATGATCCCCTTTCCAAAAGGAGGTCGACCGAGTGGCGTGGTACTGGTGAAGCACCGCCTAGAAAGGCAAAGGTGACTCAGTCCACCAAAAAGATTATGGTTTCGATTCTGGGATTGTCAAGGAATATTGATTGTAGGCATAAAAGAACGTAATACTGCGGTGACTGGAAGCTATTATGCTAACCTCATAGAGCAATTACGAGAAGCGATCAAGCCGAAATGTGCAAAGGTGTGCGGCTTCCCGTGACAATGCACCTCGTCCACACCGCCGCTGTTGCGAAAGCAGCTATTTCAAAGTCCTGGCTTCACGGAAATTCGCCACTCACTCCATTTTCTACTGATGATGGAGTGACCGCTGCGGTTTTCGCTCATTTTGAAGACAAAACTTCTGACTATTTTTATACTGGGTGAGATCCGAAAATGTGTGTTCAAATATAGACGTAGACTATATTGAAAAATAAAAATAGTTTCATGAACTGGAGTGCCCTTTTTTGGTCGGGCCCGAAACTTTTGGACCTGCCCTTACGTGTATGTTATATGGAATTTTATACCGACTAAATGCTAATTATTCTAAACACTACACTAAGGATCGTACATGGGCCAAATATGTTCAGTGATTCCAAACTTGCGACGGTTTAAACTATGCATTTATTAAATCCGAAATAAAACAATCTAAAATCCATGCACGTATTATATACAAATTATACAATGTTAGATATGGTTCACGAAGCTCTGAGATTTTAATCTAATGCGAATGAAATGAAAAATAGTGATCTTGCCACCTATTGCATCGTATTTTTTGTCGTGTTGAAAAGTCAAAGGTCTACAGCCTTTAACACATGCCATTACACCATTTAATATAAACATTAGGTATAAAGCAATCACAAGTATGTCAACACAGCATGCAAATGTGTGCCAAGGCCAAATGTACAAAAAATACTGTTGCCAACACAAATTATTTTCAAGACACGCAATGCCCAAAACTTGCACATTCACGATTATGCAAACGTTAAACAATACTAATTACGCTAAAGAAAGAAACATCTAAACGAAACTGATAATAAATGTAGATACCAAATACATAGATAACGCAATTGACAGAAGAGATGTAGATTATGAAGAGTAAGTTGCAACGTTGTAGGAGACGCAATGCACCACTATTGCTAACATACTCATTTTGTAACATTGTGCAAATTAATGAAAGGTCGACAGCGCACCCGCAAGCCCCCTGCTGTTGCCGGTGTCCATGGGCGGCGGTAACCACTTACCATCACGTGACCCGCCCCCTCGTTTGCCATCTATTCTATATAAAAAAGAATTTATTAGTTTTCGATATTAAAAATAATGATAAAGCAGCGAATTCGCTGAGATAGACTTTAATTAACATTTAACGATAACAATGCCTACATTAGCGTCTAGACGTTTTATGTGTTTGCCAAATCCTATTGTGCCAAGACATGTCTATAATTGATTTGTCTGTAGCGAGCGCAGGGTCATAACTTCGTTGCCATCAATGCCAAAAGAGTAACTATAGTCCTAAATATGAAAAAGACATAATAGAATCAGAATAAACGTACTCAGGGGATTCACAAATCATTTGAACACCTTTTTTCAAATCATTAAATATGGAAAAGCGCTTACAACGCAGACGAGTGATAACTTGCTCTGTTAACCGCAAATCTTACAGGTTAAATTAAATTTCTAAACCTTTATACAGAAGCCACACTCGTACCTAGTCCAGCATATATATATAAATATAAAATATCATTAATGCTGAAGGAAAAATAATGAATGATAAAAAATAAATTTATTTCAATTGGGATTCAAATTGTTTTTACAATATCATCATGTTAATTAACTGCACTGACGTGTGATAACTTTGTCGACTGCTTTAACGTATCAACTTCGTTTCTAAAAGTCTTCCTGCTCCGACCAGTCCAACAGACCAATGTTTCTATTATAGTAGCTAGTAGCTATTAAACGGGAAAAGCGAGGATTGTGTGTGTGTCTACTAACCTACAGAAAATACATTAAAGGAAAACTGGTTAATGATATAATAATTTTTCTTTTACTGAATAAAAATATTTCTTAAATACGCACGATAATTGTCTACTCAAGATGCATGTATTCTTTAATTCTCACCATATTTTTAAATGAAAATATTGTGTAAAGAATATTTATTATTAAAAAAATATTTTCTTTACTATATTCTGTTCTGTTATTAAAAATATAAATATTCTATTCTGTTAAAATAATTCTGTTATTTTCATATAAGAAACTAAACAATAATTTTAAAATGCATAACTTCAAGTTATTTACTTCATTCTGGAATAAGAAATCTTGTAATTCACAAGTAAATTTAAAGTAACGTTAAATTATAAGATTAAAACTAGACAATTTTAAGGTAGATAGCACTCCAGTGCTGTCTAGAAAATGCCGAAGATTGACATTAATTAATATTTTCGAAAGCTTATTAATCACAAACGTTATAGATCTATTGATCTAAACAAACAATAACAGTATATACAACTCGGACTGATGTGTAAAAGGTTTTAAGAGCGCCGTGGCGCCGCAGATTATGCAAAGTCTAAACTCAAGCCGATACAATCTGATTACGTCAGACCATATAAGATATTTGCTGTGCGTTTTTTCGCGTAATAATAGTAATAAATTTCTAAAGGTATGATGGAAGTGTGATACGGTTCAGACTTGTCTTATAGTGTTGGATATTATGGATTCAATGGAACGCACGAATAATGTCGGACTGATGACGAAATTACATGAATCCAAAACCAAATTTAAAGCGCTGAAATAGGGACTGACATGCCAGTGTTGGCCAAAGTCATAAAATAAGTATATAGAATTAAAAAAAAAAAAAAAAAAAGCGCTGAAATGACTTATCAATTTGTTATAGAAGTAGACGTTATTTTACCATAGCAACACTCGTGACAATTGAAATTTAATTTTAATTTTGCTTATTGGTAATCCAACAGCGGTACAAAGTCTAGGTTAGTATAATATTTTATAATCTATGGTGCAGGTAAACATCAATTTGAAAGTATTGGCACTAAGATCAGTGCAAGATTACACATAATATATGTGTGTAATCCAACAGTGGTACAAAGTCTAGGTTAGTATAATATTTTATAATCTATGGTACAGGTAAACATCAATTTGAAAGTATTCATACTAAGATCAGTGCAAGATTACACATAATATATGTGTGTAATCCAACAGCGGTACAAAGTCTAGGTTAGTATAATATTTTATAATCTATGGTACAGGTAAACATCAATTTGAAAGTATTCACACTAAGATCTGTGCAAGATTACACATAATATGTGTGTGTTACACATAATGTGTATAACGTGTCATCCACGGTACGCGAAGCCTGGGACACCTATATTTAAATATTTTTATGTAATAAAAATAAAATAAACAAAATAACTAATAATTACAGTATAAAAAGTATCCCTATATACGAGTACATTGAGTTAGTTCCCCTTCTTTCACGGCCTGATCTTTTTTCTAGTATTTCTAACCTTTCCCAACCAAAGAGAACTGTCTAGAGATTTTTTTTTTAAGTGCGAGTCGAGGGGAATATATCCCTATTCTAAGCAATGCGGGTTTATTATTAGAAGGGCTTATTATTAACAGCAGACTGCAGTCGATGACACTTGCACATACGTCCATACAAGCTTATACTACTAATAATAGTATTGTGTTCCACTTCTAATGAAAAAATACATAGACCTCATTACCTCATAATCTTAATCGCAACATCTTCATTTGATCATTAATACATAATATCGACAGTTTAATTACTCTCACTGCAAAACTTAATCACTGGGGTGGCACATAAAATTTGCAAGTGTGCTAATAGAGCTGAGATACGCCAACGGCGGGTTGAGGCAACGCATCTCGAAAACCAGAGTTAATGTTGATAAACACTAAACGGGTTTTCAAAATCGACGGCCTCTTATCATAAAATAAGTACTCGTAATACTTTATCGATATTGCAAGTCTACTTAGTGTTTACCGACACCATACAATAAGATAATGGACTGTCCACTCTGAAAGACATCGCAATAAGTGGTCAACATTGCGGCTATTTGTTAAAAAGACCGATTTGGCTATTGTTACCTGAATATAAATAAATATAAAAAAGAGCTGTTTATCTATAAGTAGTTTCAATAATAAACTAAAAAGATATTTGTTAAACAACATTGTATCTCCGATGGGCTGCATGCTACATTAGTAGGTGCTCTAGATTTATATTGTGCTCTCTCAAAGTTTAAATGAACAATGCGATGTCCTTTTTTGATTATGAACACTTGTGGTCACTCTACATCTAAACTGTCTTGCAATTTGGTATTATGAATGCTCTAGCGACAGGTCAACCTATACCCCTCCTTAATACTCCAGTGACAAGGGCTATAATGGAATGTTTTTGGGTACACAAGCATTTCACTTGTTTAGCTGTCGGTGAATCCAACTATTGATAATTATTAAAAAAATGAAAGCTTATGTACCAACAAACCGTTCTCACGGTATGGCGGAAATATATTAACTTCGGAATATAAATGTACAATTGGAAATAAACAATTATAAAAATGTAAAGGCGGGCTTTACATAGCCAAACAATTACATTTAACCAAAGAAATTAATACCTAGTAGAAATTGTTATTGTTTGAATGAATACGAAAAACGAAATAAAAGAAGGCATTTTTTAGTTATCAACTGGACTCGCTTTAAAGTAGGATAGTTTTTTAAAGTTACTATTTATTAGATGGTCTCTATTAACGGAAATCATTCCAGTTTTTTACGACTTACTATACGATTATGATTTACGTTTGTATTTTTTTTTTCTTTATGGAAGAAAGGTGGCAGGCGAGCATACAGTCCACCTGATGAAAAGTGAATACTGTCGTCCATGGACCTCTGCAATACATGCCAACATCAGTCCAGAACGACAAATGTTGGCGTGCCCCGTTTAGAGAATGAGTAAGGAAAATGGGAAGGGATAGGATGGAATGGGAATAGGCTCTGACATATCTCACTAACTACCGAAACGCGTACGATGTTGTTTGGGAACATAGGATAAAGTGGGAAATGTAGTACATTTTAAGGTAGTGTTCTATGAGAGAGGGGTAACGTGACCAGTCGAGTGCGCCCAGCGGCTGTGGGAATGCAGCGTGCACTCTCCCCCTTCAAATAACAATATATAACACTATATAACAAAAAAACAAAATATACGTTCTTTTTACGAATCCTTTTTATTTATTTATAAATCACAATCGATAAAATTATAATCACAATCGTCACAGAAGTGCGGTCCATCCGCATTTCCTCGATACGGAGGTGTCGCGCACTGTTCGGTCCAAAAATTATTTTATACCGCGAACCCGTAGGCTGTGGAACGAACTGCCTCAAGAGGTCTTTCCATTGAGCTACGATATGGGGTTCTTCAAGAGAGCTGTGAATAGGATTTTGCAAGGTCGGCGGCGCGCCCGCATACCCCCTGGTGTTGCAGGTGCCCATGGGCGGCGGTAACACTTACCATCACGTGGGACCGGTTGCTCGTCCGCCCACTAATCTATAAAAAAAATAAAAAAAAAAAATAAAAAAAAAAAAAATTAAGAATTTAGATATAGATTAATAGAATTGCTTTTACATGTTAACTATATTACACTGAAACCAACTTAAATGCATAATTTTAATAATTTCCATGCATTGGTGCAGGCTTACGCAATAATGCTATCTATGCGTAATTAAATAAGGAAGAGCTTACGTAACTTCACAATATATTATACTCTATTACCTACATAAATATTGAATATAATAACTGCCTGCTTAGAAATATTACTTAATAATCAAATATATAGACTGAAACACGTGAAGTTTGCAAGTTACAACAGCAAATAATACAACAATAGTAACGCCAAAAGAATTGTAAATCGTAGCGTAGTGAAATCGTTTAAAATTTTGTAATGTCAAATATAATGAAATGTGATATTGTACTAATATAAACAAAATACCTTAAACACAAAACCATACCATATGGATGGGGAAGACCAGAAATAAGGAATATCTAGGTGACTCCAATAACGGACCAACAATAACGAAACGACACACGGCAATTCTTTTCATCATCATTCTCAGCTTTTATTTAGCCCACTGGAGCTCTTTCACTTTTTTTTTGGAATAAATGAATGAAATACGAAAGTTTTAGGATTGTTTTCTAACAATATTTATTTTAATCTACGATAATTGATTATCTACGATCTTTTGATTATTTTGATCGTATAATATTACAGAATATCTAATAGTACTACTATTGGTAGTTCACCGACTATGTCCCTTTGCCGCCTCCCGTCCTATCATATTCCTATCCTAGTCCTATCCGTCCTATTCATCGCCGTACTCGGCAACACTAAGAAATAATTTGCCTGACCACTCGATGCCAGCCCGGCGAACGCGGTAGTATTGCATTGACGCGATAAAACAAAAATCACAACAATGGACAAGATAAGAACCTGCAAAGGAAATGCTCCGGAGCTGGAGACTGTTCCCTATTGTTCATCTCTATGAGTTTACCGACCCTGTGAGTACCTATTCCCTTTTTTCATAGTCGGAACTTTGCCGGGTTTGTTTTTATACCTAGTTCATACAACAACTACTACCCGTATCTAGGCTAGGCTATCAAACAAAAAACTACTTATAGGGTTCTCCGTTCGTTTCTTTAATAAAGGTGAATTCCTCTAAATTAAAAATGATTATAATATTTTCTTAGGTTTTCGCGATTACTATACATAGCAATTAAACAACTTTGAACGGTTTAAATCGCGTATATTTAACATTATGTATATCCCGACGTTTCGAACACTTGGCAGTGGACGTGGTCACGGGGTGACTGATATAAATACTGATATAAATTTATGATACTGATATAAAACTGATACTGGATAATATAAACGTCGGGATATAAATAATGTTAAATATACGCGATTTAAACCGTTCAAAGTTAATAATGATTATGTTCTAAAAATCAGCAATTTTGAATGAAACCTGCTGGAGCTTTGTTTATATAATATAATAAAACAAACTAACAACATATTACTTAAAATCGTATGCACTATTTTGAAACATTAAAGAAATTATATTCACTGAAGGATCGAGAAATATTCTCATAAAGAGACAATATCACTTTAAATAAACGTTGTTAACAATATATGGTAAGAATTTTCTCTTTTAGTGCGTGCGTCGTCATACAAAACACCACAAAATTGTCTGATTTTTATCTCGAAGTACGCGCACCACGTGAGAGGACTATTGGTCAGTTTAACGGAAGAATTAAAGCATCATTTGTATTTGAAGAGCGTGTCTCAACATGCAACTTATCCTCTTTTGTTAACATACGACATTTAAGTTTTCTACTAAAAAAACTGATAATACGTAATTAACTAATTACTAATTACGGATTGGAAATGTTAGTTCAAGTATCACACCATAATTCCTTCTCTAAATAATGGAGATAAACAACTGTCGTATAAATATACGCTTGTTTACGTAATCAGCTTAGTAACTCCAGAAAAAGTTCTACTAAAGATAAGTGGTGGTTTTAGGAACTGAGCGTCCAAAAAATATGAAACTGGCTAATTACAGGCCAGTACAATTTTTAACATACTTCATCTTGAAATAACATGTTCGGAAATATATTTACGAACTTAAACTAAGACCGATATCTAACAAATTTCGAAAGAGCTACGATCAAGTGAACCACTGCTTGTTCCGTCGACGAAAGTTATTATTAACTAGCTACCCGCTCTGGCTTCGCTCATGTGACATAACGATTTCCTATTAAACCAAAATATAGTCTTTGTTAAATCGGTGCAGTAGTTTTTGAGTTTGTATAGATGTGAAAACAAACGTTATTGTACACAAAGATAGAACAAAAGTCTTCACAATTTTTAACACAGTAATCCTGGCCTATCTTCCAGAACCACCCCAACAAGTGAATACCAACTGTTACATAAGATAATAAATAGTTCATCGAGAAAGTAAAACTATGCGCTTACGCAAACCACAACAAACCGTAGGCAAGGCAACCAGTATGAGTATGTACAGCTAGGAAATAAGCAATTTCAATAATCGTCTAGTGCCTAGTACATGAGAAGTTACCGTATAGACACATAAGAATGTTTATGTTGACGATTTTCCAAAGTGAGTACTCAAGAAACATTCCTCCCACGAGGAGGACCCTCTCCCACGAGAGGTAGAGTTTATGTGTACGGTAGATTTGCCCACTTTCAGAGGGAACATCGTTGCCCGTTACTGCAGGTCCCTGGAGTTCTCGGGGGTGGAGATCATGATGTCTGTCATCTGTACACTGCATGGATCAAGCAAACCGGATTTCGCTTATGAAAGGTCCAGTGTGTGACCCGCACGGATAGTGATTTCTTGGACAATGGTGGTAGCCGGGTCTAAGGACGCACAGACAGTGTAAGGTTTGTGTGCGAAATCGAAAACTCCTTAGATGGAGTCTCGAATTGGGGTAAATTTAACTTGGCCCAATATAACCCCAGCAAGACACAAGTTTGAAGGTCTCGAGGTCTCTTGAGTTATGGGATCCTTGGCGTTGATATTTCGAGTTGATATAAGTCGTGTTTTGGAGTCATTGGAGTGTCAGGGCAACGCTTGTCGCTTTATAAGGAACTGGAATTGGAATGAACTGGCAGCTGAAGTATTTCCGTTACGCTACGATATGGGGCTTTTCAAGAGAGCTGCGAACAGGATTCTGCAAGGCCGGCAATCGTCCAGGTGCTGCAGATGTCCATGGGCGGCGGTGACTACTTACCATCATGTGGCCCGCCCGCTCGTCTGCCATCTATTCTATAAAAAATAAAGAATAAAAAAGGCAGATAGGTCGCACAGAGACACAAAACGACTCATCCGAATGGCAGACAGCAAGCCTCCCTGAAATCAACGTCCCTTATGTCACTCTCGCAGATCTTTTGAGAATAACTCGAGAGGGTCGGAAGGAATTGTCGCCGGCATTTAATACTCATATTAATTCAATCAGAACGCAGATAGCATTACTTTCTTTCTTTCAATTCTTATTTTTTCTTTACCCTTATAAACTTTATTTTAACTTTGAAAAGACAATTAAATCTGCCGTATTATAACGGACGTAATTCCGAAGAGGATGTCATTAGGCTATATTAGATAATATCAATTCGTAGCGCTCTATATTTAGAAATTAATTATAACTAGATGAATTATCACTGTGGCCAATGAGAATTTGTCATTGTTATTTGCCACTATGGTTGTTTGCAGAATTTGTTATTTTGGAGGGGGAGAGTGCACGGTGCAATCCAACAGCCACTGGCCGCACTCGACTGGCCTCATTACCCCTCTCTCACAGAAATGTACTGCATTTCCCACTTTATCGTATTTCCCCAATGTACGTAAGTGTTTCGGTACTGAGTGAGATATGCCGGAGTCCATGCCCATTCCATCCTATCCTTCCCTATTTTCCCTATCCATTCCTTAATCTGCAAAGGTAGGGCGCATCCGAGAGCGTGCCAAAGTTTGTCATTTTGGACTAATGTTAGCATGTGTCGCGAATGTCTACGGGCGGCAGTACCCACTTACCACCAGGTGGATTGTATGCTCGTTTGCCACCTGCTTTCTATAAAAAATAAATGTGGGTGTCGTAAAACGTGACTAAGGGATAACAAAGCGGGTACCACCAGCCCCGACGACCTACACCGCCTCAATTACAGTGAACTCGCCAACCCACTTGGCCATCGTGGCGTTGAAACGCTTTAATGCCCTTAAAAGGCCATACATCCATCATGCACAATGTCTTGTGTATGAGCATTGGTGCATGAGGAATCTTGTGCACGAGGCCCATGTAGAGCAGTGGATGACAAAAGGGCCGGTTACGGTTACGAAAAATTGAGCGTTCTACTTGATTTATTCAAATACTAAAATTAAAATAAAAGACTAAAAAGTAAAAGTGGTGACATCTGCGTATTAGAATGCCGAACAGCGTTTAGTTCCGTCTGTTTTGCTGCGGCTACGCTTACGTGCTCACCACGCGGAAAATACGTCGAGCCCGTGGATAAAGTCGCTTGAGACAAAAACAGTTCTGACAAAAAGTACAAATTAATAAATAAAAAGTTAACGGAGATACGGCTTCTAATAAAACAATAAATGGAATTAGATTAAACTTGCCCAAAAACAGCGAACTAATTTCGCCTTGACAAATTCGTTATAAATCGATCAAAATAGGTAGATAGATACGAGATGACTTTGTGAATATTACTTTTGATATTTTTCGGTGTTGCTCACATAGATATTTAATTATTCAAATATAAGCAATCATTTAATACACATATGTATATGTTATGTTCAATGTTCGTTGTACGGTCTCTTCGCTGAAGGACTAGTCAATCCTAGGATTGAACAATAGGGCTGCCTCCTTCGGAATACCGTAAACCCGGAGATTAAAAAAAATGGGACAAAACAAATAAGAAATTTAATAGTAAAGTTTTAATTTAAAGTTATACTGTTATAATATATAACATCATATTAAAATAATTCAATAATAAATTATTAATAATAATTAACATAAGATAAAGTTATAATGTCTTTGGTATAGAAAGCAAGTCTTTAAATTATACCTTTGCATTTGAATCATCATAAATATAATCTTTAAAAGAATTATTATATTAAATAATTGATGTTTACTAGAGCCAGTTTGATATAAAAATTCTGAATTTTTCCGATTCTAAATTCTGATTTTTCTGAATTGTTTGAATGTTCGACGTCACAGACGCGTCGCCGGGAAATTTACTATGTTAACTCGTAGCCCGGACAAGCATCTTTCAAACCCGGAGACTCGGGGTTAAACCCTTTGACTAGTGAATCCTAGGTGTGACAGTAATGAAGTAGTCAAAACTCGCTTTGCGTAGCGCTGTCATACGTATCCGGGCCTGTCTGTGGGTATTAAGTGAAATCTAAATTATTGTGTAATTCTAAATGTCACAAAGTGTCTACTTGGCAAAATAAATACTCGATTTAAGTGTTATTTTCATTATAATATAAAAATGCAAATAATTAATGGGAAATGATCCTACCCAGAAACGATTCGGCTTGATTAAGTTAGCATTCTCCGCTGGGTTATGCTTCGCAATCGCCTCAGACTACGTGGTATTTTTTTTAAACTTCGCGAAAATCCTTCCTACCCAGAAACAATTTGTTAGAGATAATTCATATGCTATTTATTTACTACTCATCCCAATATTTCTAGCGAACTGATTTATATTTAGTAACTTCTAAAGCGTTACTGCCTAATTATTAATTTTATCGGCCAATATTTTTTTCATACTTACCGAAACTATTATATAATACAATTACCACTCCTTTATCATGGCCATAATTAATAAAAAAATATTGTTTTATTAACTAATCAACATACACCCTTAAAATTGACTAGTGAAACGACGAATTCATTTATTTGAGTTTTCATCTTTGACTTTTCTGGAAAACTTTTTTGAGTTTTCCTAGGATTGACCAAAAATGTATTAGTCAAAGGTCGAAGTACAAAAATGCTTTGAGCTTTTACTGAGAGACCTCATCCACCCCCCGGATTGGCCAGTCAAAGCTAGGAGCGAGGTATTACACAAATCCGCATGCTCGATAATTAAAAAAAAATGTGGAGTATGTGTTAAAATATCTGGATTCACCAATCCGCAGTGGGCCCGCGTGATCGATTATGACCGGATACCCCTCCAGTGATTTACTAGGGGAGGCCTGTGCCCTGCAGTGGGACGTTATAGGCTGAGATCGATCAATTTTATTCGAAGGTTTTTCAAACCCATATATCAACAGGCAGTTCAATAGTAAAGTTGTGCAACGAACACTCGCGCGGAAGTAAAACCGAATATTAAACAAAGAGTAATGAGTTTAAGCAAACTTACCGGACGAGACGATTTCCACACAGCAATGTTTACATACAACAACATTCCTATATACTTCTTAAAGTCACTATTGTACTGTATCAGTCCTTCCACTGAAAGGCTCATCACGGTTCCCATTGTTATCATAAGAGGATTTCGGAGGAATATAGTTACCAATCATTACATTTATTACTTATTTGTAATAATAGGAGACAAATATTGTTACCATTCATACGTTTAACATTTTCAAATTGAGTTCAAAGTGGAAACAATTGACTATTTATACACATGTCAATATAACCGTCATCATATGATTGTTCATGCCTAACTATCAATCAAATATGATTGATTAGCCCAAAAGACCAGTACCGCTTGCAGTCATACGACGTCAATTTTAACAATATAATCTAAGTCAATCTATAATTGATAATTATCACGTGAATCTTCTTGGAACCCCTTCCGAAACTTGTATAATTAAAACATGAACGGATTGAAAAATGAATAAAATACAACACATACTTTATTGAACCAATAAATATATTTTAATTAATTTTGTAATAAATATTATTATGGCTAAATCTGTTCAACAATACTAAAATTACAAAATTTTGATAAAATAAAAAGATCTACAGAAAATAATATATACAAACAATATGTTGTTAGATAGGGCTCGTAAAACTTTACAGCTATTTCGAATTTTTATCCAAATAGTTAACTAAATATCAAAATCTACTTTTTCGTAAGCGCGCGCCGCGCAGGGTGGGGGGGTATGCTGGGGAGGGATTCAAATTATGTTTTTAATGATTTATTTATTTTATTTATGAGGGACGCGCAATACGCATACATTACAAATTTAAATTACACTTCCGTTCTCACGGAACTCTTAATACAAATAAAAGCATATTTAAATGTTGAACACCGTGGCGAATACGACAACGACCATGCAAATGTCGTCCCCGTCCCCCGGCAAACACTGAAAGTGGAACCAATGGATAGTGACGTAATCAGAGTACAGCTCTACAAACCTTTCTGTGCTTGTTCATTATAAGAGTCTAGAACTTTAAAACGATGCGAAACAACACAAGTTTAGTTTGTACAGAGTTCTCGGCGTACGTTTTATAGGAATTAGAATGATTTAGAGAAGTAATTGGTTTGTTGGCCGAAATCTGCCGAAAGTTGCTGGCAGGGGCTGGATGAGAAGAGTAGATAGTTGAGTGTGAGAGAAGCTTGGGAAAGGTTTATATCCAGCAGTGGAGAGACACAGGCTGATAGTAATAGTAGGGAATTAATAAGTCAGTTTCTAAAACATATTAGGATTTTTTAACAAAAAGTGGCTTTTTATAAACGATGATTGTCGCCCACTGTGATAAATTTAACCTTAATAGAAAATAACGAATCTTGGCACATCCACTGCCCTTAGTACTGCCCGTAGGCTCTTATATGCATTCTACTTCTACATAAATGCCCTAAATATCGAGATTAAAACAAAAAAAACGAAACAGGAAATTTAGTATTAAATATTTAAATTGAAGTTATAGGTGTTTTAAATTATAACCAATACTAAAACATATTAATATTCTCGATGAGATAATATTATATTACGAATAATAAATTAGCACTAGATGAACTTACATAACACACAGCGACGCCTGTAGTTATACTTTTACATTATAACACAGCTACGATATGGGGTTCTTCAAGAGAGCTGTGAATAGGATTTTGCAAGGTCGGCGGCGCGCCCGCATACCCCCTGGTGTTGCATGTGCCCATGGGCGGCGGTAACACTTACCATCACGTGGGACCGCTTGCTCGTCCGCCTACTAATCTATAAAAAAAAAAAAAATCTGAGGTTTATGAATGCTCGGCTGATATTACCCCTAGCCCGGACAAGTATCCTTCAAACCCAGAGACTCCGGATCAAACCCGGGGTTGGCAGCAATAGCTACAACGCGTCCGAAACGTCAAGTGAAATAAAGTAGGTAAATATACGCATTTGAGACCCGTTATAAATATTCAAAACATAAATTGAATTTTTTTAGATTACAAAACGAAGGATTGAGATCACTGTCTACATTTTAATTTTTATAGTAAGGCTCTAAGCCTAAACAATTCATAATAACTATCCGTTAGTCCATTTCAGGGGAAGCCTGTGTTCAGGACAATTCAGCTTTCCAGGTAAGAATGTCGCTTACACCCTAAAGATACAACTGCAATCTGCATACAATCTGCTTTTACCCGTATTATAAAATTCAAATACCACTCGATATTGTGTAATAAACGCAACTTGCATATAACACGCTAACAGGTCACAGGTCATGCAAACACGTTTCAAATGCACATACATAACGTTTTAGCACTTCTGTGCGAAATGGTCTACTCTTAGACAGGTAAAAGTAAATTTCTCGATATTAACCAACATTTTTCCTTGTTTTAAACACTGCTTTACTGAAATAACTTCAATTAATGAATATATCTGATTAAAACTATCAAAGGTTTTCGAAAACAAATCAGGCTATACATACAGTCTCACTAAAGGGCACAGGCCTTCCGTTCAGTCACTATGTGGTTCATATGTTGCGTTGGCAATTGCCGATTGGTGATCCAGACCTTGTGCTTTTTTTTTCGGAATGACTAAATTCTTGTGGCCCTAGTGGCCTTTCAAAAGTCACCAGTCGTGTTTAATTTAGGGCGAGCGCAGAAGGCGCTCAACCAGGAACAAAATGTGTGTTGCAACGATCCTAAGGGCTCCCCCGCCGGTAAACCGGCGGAAGGAACGGGCCTCGACTTAGGGCGTTGCATTGGGGGGATACCGCGGGATCGCGGGTCGGTGAGAACTTTTTGCTTGTGGTAGCCGGCCTGGCACGACAGTGGTCTGCCAGTGGGTTATCGACGCCCGATATTCCGCGTTATGTTGTTGCCCATTTAGTAACACCCGAGGGACCAAAGAACCATAATGATCTGAAACTGACCCCCACTGACCTATCATCATGATACTACTGATGATAATAATGATTATCATCAGTGGGGTGTAATGTTTATAAATCTATGATATTTGCTAACAAGAAAAAATTCAGATCTAATTAAGATGCTACAAATGATTATGTGGATAATCTTTTCATAAATTTTGTATATTATTAGAAACATTTCTAGATTATATCTCACGAAAGAATAATACAAAAAAAGAAAAAGAATATCGTGGACAACGTAAAATGAAAAAAAAAAACGATTTCTAACAATAAGAAAACATAACTCAAAACAATTGTAAAAAGAAGTACAAATTGATGAAAACATTCGCTACAGCCGTTAAAAACAATACAGCAATTGGTATTATAGTAGGATAATTCAATTCTTTCTAATGGCAAGTGTAACAGAAAACTCGAGATTTTATCGTCTTCATTCAAATCGTTCTCCATTGTCGACGGCAAATGGTCTGCGTCGCTCGGATGCACGGAATCAGTTTTAAAACTTCGTCGTTCTATCACACATTGAAGTTGCGTAGATTTTATTGTAAGTAAATACAATATAAAGTTGTATAAAAACCGGCTGAAAAAATATTTATAAAAAAATATCGATGTTGAGTACCGTCATAGTCAATTGTAATTTCGAGAAATTACAGAATATTACGCTATGAAAAATATTGACAAAACGTTGACATTCAGAATATTACGCTCGCGGTGTGGATCCGCTTTAGAATAGCACCCCATCTTTTCCAGCGGGTGTCGTAAAACTCGACTAAATGTTAAAAAAGCCGCTACCACGGGCCCTGGGGATTTACACTACCACCAAAAGAGTGAACTCATCAATGCACTTGGCGCTGCCACAGGTGCGTGTAAGGTCATACATCCCTCATGCATAACACAATGTGCATAAGAACGCCCGTGTCCAGTTGTAGAAGAAAAAAGACAAAACAAGGGACGCGCTAATCATTACGATTACGCTAACAATTAAAAATTTTGAAATTTAAAATTTTTTTGTCAGATGGATCAACTGAAGATTGAATCTTTAATTACAGCGCTAACGTAATATGTGACGTATTTTTTATAAGCACAACTCTTCTTTTGTTGACATAGACCCTGATTAAAACTATATCCACCATTACACCACAATTCTACCAACTCGTTTCCGAGTCCTTGTTCGCTCTACAAGGCTGGGCCAACCTCGCCAAGTGTTGCAACTTGGCGCCGACTTGTGCGCGTTCGATTGGAAAGCAGTGTCGCGGCCGAGGTTGACAGTTATGTAACTGATGTCATCGCTTTGTGGATTATTGCATTAATGTACTCTAATTTCACAAAGGACTTAAGAATCTTGTGACAAAGATTAATGTAACCTTATTGCAGAAACGGCAGAAAATGGGAATAGTTGTATAATTAGTATCAGTGTAAACGGTCTGTTTGTTTTACCTAAGATAGTCGTAGCTGATAGGTACCTATTTTACTAAACAGTGATTTATTTTCCTGAAAACCTTATAGGCTGCCAGTCATACCCGAAAAATTGTGGTTGCTATTGTATCAATCAGTGCTTGGTAGCATCACCGTAAACAATACTTTTGTTATCGCTGTTTTTATACAACGTATTCAAATACAACTTAAGGCGATAATAATTGAAGAATTTTTTTAAAACCTAAATTTAATACTAAACTAAATAAATAAATAAAGAATTACGTCGTTAAATGGATACATCCCACGTGGGACTTTTTGGCGCGAACTCGAGAAGTGCAGTTGAATTTTTGTTTGATTATTATAAAAATTGTGTATTGTGCGTGTTGTGGTATAATAGTGAGTTTATTAAACTTCAAAGTGATTTTTGTGAGTATTGTTTGTGATAATCAAATAAAAGCGTGGGACTACGTTATTCGTGTGTTTCCAAGAAGTCCTCTTCTGTCCTTCGTAACAGCTACTATCAATTTACTGAGCGACTCCTTATTTATTCTACGAGACTGGACATTGACAGGATACATTTTTTTTCATATAAGGCAATGGTGCAATTAGCACATTTTGCCAGTGACAAGTTTTCTTCATAATGTTAAATAATTTCAAAGTCTAAAACGCATCATGTCAATGTCCAGTGCCCGACAAAGTAAATCAGGAGTCGCTTAGTAAAGTGATAGTAGGTTTACCGAGGACAAAAGAGGACTCCTTGGAAGAACGAGAAAAGCGCAGTACTATGCTTTCATTTCATTGTCACTTCATTCATTAGGCACAAAAATCACTTTGGAGTTTACTAAACTATCACTATTAAACCACAAAACATTTTTATAATAATCAAACAAAAACAAAACTTCACTGTTCGAGTTCCCGCAAAATAAGTCCAACACAGGATAAAAATTGTATATTACGAAGAAAACTTGAAACTGGCAGAATGTGCTAATTGCACCATTGCCATATATGAAAATAAAAACAAAAATACATCCCACGTGCCAACTCCAAATTTAAACTGGAGCGCGACCACGAATCCTTGCGGAGCAGTCGTTAGATACTAAATTGCCATGCCATTGGAAAGGAGTTAATGTCGTCAGGTTGCCTGCTTGATTACACAATATTGCCAGTTATTACAAAATGCACTGCCGCTTGCATGCCGGTTGATTTGTGCCGGTAATATATGATGATACTTAACTGCAATTATATAATTTTCTCGAATGTGGAACGCTGTTTGTTTTTATTTACAATTCGGGTCGCATTTCTTCGGAAGCGACCTAGATTCTTTTTTATACAGTTGATTCATATGCTTGTATTACTTCAGGTAATGGTGATCAGTTTCATTGTTTTTAATCTGTTTAAATTTTTCCATTTCATTCACTTGTATGTATTAACATTGTAATACACATATAATTTAATTCAACAGATATTTTGTCAAAGCTCCAATGGCACACGATAGTCGAAAAGAAAGATTTCGCTAACGTTTTACGAAACGTTTTACAAAAAATGTGTAATCAGAATTTGTAGAGCTTGATGAACCTTATCTAACAGCACTTATAGACTTAAGCCATATTAGTTGGCACTTATATTAGTTGGATTCCTAAAAAAATTTAGTTTTAATTTTGAAAATACTTTAAATAAATACATCGCACTTGCCAACGTTTTTTTTTATAAAAAAATGATGGCAGGCGAACATACAGCCCACGTGATGGTAAGTGGATACTGTCGTCCATAGATATCCGCGATACATGCTCACATCAGTCCAGAATGACAAACGTTGGCACACCCCCGGATGCGCTGCCTACCTTTGCAGATTAAGGAATAGATTGGGAGAAAGGGTTGGGAAAATGGGGAGGGATAAGATGGGATGGGATGGGAATGGGCTCTGGCTAATTCACTTACTACCGAAACACGTACATGCATTGAGGGAAATACGATAAAGTAGGAAATGCAGTACATTTCAAGATATAGTTCTGTAAGAGAGGGGTAACGTGGCGAGTCGAGCGCGCCCAGCGGCTCAGCCCTCCCCCTACAACGTACTTACTTGTATCAGCCTATAACGTCCCACTGCAGGACACAGCCAATGGGTAAGTAACTGGAAGTTCTGGTTAATAATTCATCACGTGGGCTCAGTGCGAATTAGAGGATCATATACTCCAGATTTTTTTTATTTGTGGAGCGGCTTTCCTCGCGAAGTATGAGCTAGTGACCATTTTTTAAAAACATCCCATCGTAGAGATAGCCTCCAGTAATTAAGTTCACCTTTTGTACGACTAAGTGCAACACAGCTTTTTAAATAAAAATATGTATATACTATGAAATTAAATATTTTTCCGACTTCAAAGTTATGATGTCTGCACTAAGTATTTTTCGAAATCAATCTAATAGATTTGCTACTAATGCTATCTTGCTGAAACATCGGACAATGACATAATAATAAAATAATTAAGGTCTAATTTCAAATTATTTTCAAATTTTTCCAAATTGATTACAAAATAGTTACAGTCCATGGGTTTAGCCATGAGCTCAAAACCCATTTCGTGAAAACCTGCCAATTGGGCATTGCAACCACACAATTCATAATAATTGAATTTATTACATTAGCATTGGACAGGCGTGAATAGTAATAGTTGAAACATCTGTGTATGTGTTAATGAATGATAAATGACATTCTCAGCAATGTAATATATTATTAAGCAAGCAATTTGGGAATGCATGTGCCTACCTACATGTAATCTAAAATCTAAAATAATTTAAAATCTTCGATTGACCTAACATTGCGAAGTAATGCCATCAATGCGCTGAGTAGGTTTTCCCTGATTTGTCCTGGTGCGGGATAAACTAGTATTTGTATATTTTCAACATTAGGTTTCTAAAATCTTGTTGCATAATAAAAGATTTAATTTTATTCCAATACATACTGTGAATATTATATTTTATTTTTAAGTTTGATTTTTAATTTTTCTAAATCCAGAAGTCCAGCAGTTCGAGCTCTTTGTCTATGTTTGATGATTTTACAAATGGCAGCCCTAATGCTGGGTACCTTGCCATAGAAACTAATTGTACGTATTCCATATGTAGGTATATGCTCAATATACACATACGTATATCTGTTTTCAATTCTAGTTTAACGTTCTAGTCAGAAAAGTTCAATTTACAAGCCTATTACAATTACGTATTAACAGTAAGTATTTACAATAGATATACTGTTTTACATGTGATGTTATCTTATTTTCGGTATGGACTCATTGAATAAGAT
Organism: Sesia apiformis; assembly: GCA_914767545.1. Taxonomy (NCBI): domain Eukaryota; kingdom Metazoa; phylum Arthropoda; class Insecta; order Lepidoptera; family Sesiidae; genus Sesia; species Sesia apiformis. Next base: position 9,913,716 of record OU611968.1, read on the forward strand.
TTGGAGATTTCGTGTTTCAATAAATAACAAATAAAACAATAAAAATTCATTGAATAGGATTTATTTTAAGATTTCATTGAAAACACAAAATCTGAGAAACTAGAACCGACAATAAGTCCCTTTTCTCAGAAAATGTTACATTTATTCCATGCTCTAGGCTTACAAATACTCTTCAGACATATACTGATATTTTTTTTAGTTCATACGTCGCGGTCGGATGGATTTACTCGTATCTTCGCTCTGGTTGACAAAAAAATAAAGTATACAAATAATGCTGGCGTCAAGTTTCTTAATCTAGCAGACAAACAAGCCAATTATTCTAGCAGCCATGCTATCACCTTTTCTATAATAAAATACCGACAAAATCTCGACATTGAATTTTTGCTGTACGACTTTTTATTTATCAGATTTTTTTTCATACAAAATTTATATTACCATACAATACTATACATATATACCACACTGTGGTATATTGGATTATATCACAGAAATCTAAAGGAGAGTCAATTTAATAGGCCACTTTTGACAAGTGTCAAACTGGTTGTCATAGCGAGGTAATCTAACAGAAATTATCGATTAAAATCGATATATAAGTCGTAATATTAGTGAACCGATTTTAGTGTTCATAAAAAAATAATTCTCCAGTAATATTTTTAGAGTATACACAGCATTAGAAACCTTCTACACATTCCACATGACCTCAAAGTTAAGTGTAATTATGGGAAATATAATGAAACCAGTTTATATATGTAATCAATTATTATTTATTATTTGGAACTATCAGATTCGTTAAAACTGCTATTGTTGCTATTATTATCAATTCTTAAATCACATTAATTTAATCACGCAGTTTTTATTAAAAATGATATTCCACCAGAAAATAAGCCTGCTTCTTTTAATGAACATAAATGTTTTTTTCTAGATGGATACTCTTTTCACATATAATAAATAACCATAAATGTGGTTGCGAATTGCATCGGCATTAAAACTATCGACATCAACAACTGGCATAATTCTTTTCCTTTTCTTCCTTTTTCTTTTTAATGTCAGATATAGTTTTAATATATTAAATGAGGTATAGATATATTAATTTAATTACATATATCTTTTTAATGTATTTACTAATTAATAATTGTATTTATTTAAATTATGTCAATTATTTAATAATTTTATTGTTCTCTTAATTTGTTTATTTATCGTAACGGTAATTTTCTTCGATATTCCTTTCTCTCTACAAGTTACTTCGATTATAAAGATCGCATCCCTATTATTAAAAAAGAAAAAATGTATACAGGCGTAACCTTGTAGTGGGGTTCGAATTTCTTGAAATATAAATTGATAATTATGTTTAGCAATCAAATTAACCTTCGAACTTATTAAGTTTGATATAAAAAGACAAGTTTATATTTTTTTATTAAAAATTTTATATATTTTTAGTGTTCAGTAATGCATTTATAAACTTAAATTGATTTATGGGCCCGATGCAAATTTATATCGTCACAAAGTCAATGAAATGTCAAAAGTGGCCTATTAAATTGACTCTACGATAAATAATAAGAGAATACCGCGCCATATCCTCAGCCAATTGATTACATTATCATATTATTGTCATCATTTTATCTTCATTAGTGTACTTGTCGAATATGTTTCTTTCTTTTGTACATTAACTACATGGATATGGTTGGTGCACGTTTGCTCATTTATGAATGTTAGTACAGTTTTAATAGTTAGTGCAGAAAAAGTCTTAGAACACGAGTTTATTGTTCACGAGTTACGAGAAATTCATCAGGTCAGAAGAACAACACAATGTTATGATCTAGGTAGGTATATATATATATATACATAGATCATATATATATAAAAATAGATAACCCATAGATAACATAGACCTCTACATAGATAACCCCGTTCCAGCCGCAATAGCACCTATACCATATAAACGAATATTTTAAAATAATAATTACGGGTGTTAAAGGAGAAAATTGTAGCCATTGAGTGAAATAACTCAAAACGAACGAATTCACATAAACCAGACAACTTTTTGCAAATAAACCGATTAGTGATTGTCTAACTTACTTTCAAAAGAGATCTTGAACTTACTGTCATAAGCTTTTATTTATTTGGTACACTTAATTGTACATTATCGTACAAAAGACAAGCTTCATGCCTTAAGGCACTCTCTACCAGCCTACTTTTAATTAATCGGAGAGGTTCAATTATTTTTGAGTAGAATCCACAAAGACAGCCAGCACAAATAGATTAAAATAATTGCTTGACAACAAAACGAGTTAGACAAACTTTAATCTTTCTTACAAGTGTTCTGATTCTCGACAAATCAGATTTGCTTGATCCTTTGGTCTTTTGCTTTGCTTTGCTTGTATTACGTATGTACTTTATATATTTGTATGTTTAGTATATATTATATACGTATAGTATATACGTATGTTTATATATTTATTGTTTTATTTTATATATGCTATTATTTTGTATTCAATTTTATTATTCACTTTACATAGACTATAATTGGCATCACCCTATTGCATTTCTGTTTAACCAAAGGTTTAGTGGCAGAGAATGCCACCAGACATTAACTCCATCTCCTGTACAATTTTTTAAGTGCAGTAAAGCTTAAATAAATAAATAAAATACATATGAAACCGATCCAAGAAAGTTTAGTTTAGTTTAGTTCAAAACTTTAGTTACTATTTACTATGCCCCTTCTACCCACGCGGTTGTGTCAACTGCATATAATTTGAATAGCAAACACGTACCACTTACCTAGTGGAGGGTGCGGCACGCGTCACGGTTTACGTGCTCGTAACACGCTACGCCAGCCCGCGTAACGCACGCGTTACGTCACGTAAGCATTGTTCAACAATGCCCAATTCAATCATACTCTGATTTAATTTGAGGAATTTACGAATTGAGCCATTTGGGATTCAAAAGAATGCTCTAGTTGTTATGATATTAGCCTATGATATCCCACTGCAAGGCACGATCTCGACAGCTTACTACATGGGCCTAACACTAATGTGGATGTTATGTTATATGTTACATGCATGGATGGTGGATGTTACACATGCCAGAGTTTTTTTTAACTTTCGAACACAAGAGTTTTCTCGCGTATCCCAATGAGCCCTACGTTTACAAAGTCTACAAATTTCGTGGATTTCCTCAAAATTCGCCTAAGATCTGTACTTAAGTAGAAAATAAGTGATACTCGCAGGTGTTTCAATTCACGACCTCGTGAGTGTTAGCCGAGAATACATAGTCTTGTCATCATTCCAATTATATCGTAGTTTTTAAGGTAATTATAATAATAAGGTATAAGGTATATAAGGAGCGGAGGGTATTCGTTGCAATAGCACAGCAGGTGATCGCACTTATTCCTCCACTATCTTATATACTCCACTTAACACTATTCTATTCCTCCATTGTACGCACGTGTTTCAGTATTAAATGGGATATGCCAGAGTCCATTCCCACCCCATCGTATCTTTCGCAATTTTAAACTCTTTTTTTCAAATATATTCTCAATCTCTAAAGGTAGGCAGTGCGTCGGGGTCGTGCCTACGTTTGTTATTCTGGACTGATGGTATGTATCGCGGATGTCCATGGTCGACAGTATCTACTTACCACCAGGTGTACTATCTGCTCGTAAACCACCATCTTTCAATAAAAAACAGTATTCAATAGGATAAAAGTCTTTGCTGGTTTTTGACACAATGCTGAACACCAATGACATACAGAATTATCAAATGTCATTTCTTTCTTTACATTAATTTGCGTGATTTGTGATTGGTTCTATTACTAAGATTTCACAATACACAAAAAGGTTTCTAAGTAAGAAAGAAAGAAAAAAATCATTTATTTGTACACACAAAACACCATAATACATCACATTAACATACAGTACGGATAAGAGATAGTGCGGTGTAATTGTGTGTCGAAAAAAGGTCTGTAACTCAGCATATGCTGCAACACCAAAGAGGGTTACAGCGGTGGTTTTCAGCTACATCCTGGGATTTGGGGTGACTCACGGACCACCCGATGGACGTATAACACCTAACAGCTAAAAAATAGAATATAATAAAAAATTCAGAAGTAATAGCAGTCTTATTTAATAATACATGGGAATACGGATAACATGCAATATGCTGCCGCTCAAACTGCTAACATCTATCGCTCCAAATAAAACTATGTAGGTATGAAATTTTCAAGTTCTAGGTAGGCTTTTAAAAGGGCTTATAAGTTACTTTGGCTGGAAGTAGAAAGTGAAAAAAAAATAGTTTCCTCAACAGAATAAATTGATTTATAAACACTTCCAACAGGAAATGCAATTGCTATAGATCTCCGTTATGAGCAAATGGAAATTATTTCCGTATTAAGTTAAACTAAACGACATAGATAGAAACTCTAGAAGTAAATTACGTACAATGCAGCTTTGGCTTAGCAGTAACGACATTAATGATGCGCAAGAGTGGCGTTGCAAATTAAAAATTCCTTTTCAGAATTATTTGTATTATTTATTTTATTTAACACTAGCTGTGCCCGGCCATGCTTTGCTGTGGCTGCCCAATAGATAGCGCTTACCCAGTTTTTACCTGCATTTTTGTTTAAAATTTCAATATATTTCTAGATTTTTTTTTTTCCGTGAATTTTTCAGATATTTTAATAGTTATTCTGCTCTTTGTTACGGAGACGAATCCAACAAATCAAAGATCATTAAAATCAAAATGGGTCAAAATGGTCAAAACAGAATACAAAATTAAGGGTACATACAGAATATTTTCCTGGTGCCATAAAACTGTGCGAGTTTATGACGACACTGCACATTCGCTTGAAGACAGTTAGATAAAATTGATACTTGTTTGACCGGTTTAAATCTACATACTTTAGTTTATACAGATTGCTCAAAGTTGCTTAAAATGAAGTAAGATATTCTTGTTTTTTACAAATTACTTTGATTTACGAGCGCCGCGTTGTGTGGGCCTGGCTTTGGAATAGCACCACCGCGTTTCATACCGCGGGTGTTGTAAAAGGCGACTAGGCAATAACAATGCTGTTACCACAAGCGCTGAGGAACTGCACCAATTGTAAAAGAGTGGACTCGCCAACCCGCTTGGCCAACGTGCCGTTGTAAGGCCATACATCTTTCGTGCCCAAAACAATGTGCATGAGGAGATGCGTATCCTCGTGCGTATCCATATACGTGTACGATTAAAGAACTGGTTACCTTCATGATTAGTATTTTTTTTTAGGGAAGTAGGCGGACGTGGAAGCGGTCTCACGTGATGCTAAGTGTTATCGCCGTCCATGGACACCTGCAACACCAAGGAGTATGCGGGTGCACCGCCGACCTTGCAAAATCCTATGCATAGCTTTCTTGAAGAACCCCATATCGTAGCTCAGTGAAACGACCTGTCGAGGCAGTTCGTTTCACAGCCTACGGGTTTGCGGTATAAAATTATTTTTGGACCGAACAGTACGCGACACCTCTGTATCGAGGAAATGCGAATGGACCGCACTTCTGTGACGGGAGGTGCGATTGTAAAAATCTAGGTATTATTAAACCTAGCAAATAGATTTATTAACAGACTCACACTTAACCCAAACGTAGGTATGGTATGGTTAAAATTATTTAACTTATTGCATCACAGAAATTTTAAATTTTCAAAATTCACGACACAATATGTATAGTTAAAATAAATTGTTGACTTCATATTCCTAATTACTTGACACTTACTTATTACTTGACCTTATATTACTTGGCATCATGACAAACCTAGACGACAATATTAGGACAATAATGAGCTTAAGTTTTACTTCAAAAAAACGGACCATAGAAGAACAAAATTAAGCGATAGATGAATGGGGGGATGAAATAATTCATAATGGGGATGAGGAATGATAGATGAAAATAAATGGGGGGGGGGGGGCGTGGCGTTACTCAGCAGTGGAACAACATAATCTAATAATAATAGTTATTTAACATCAGACTTACGCAGCACGCAACGTAACAAACAAACATATTACATGCATAATAAGACGTTAAACACAAATAAATACCCGTCGCAGAAACGTGCATGTCATTACATGTTGTAATACAGAATGGATCTACCTCGATCTGATTATCACTATCTTTACAGTAGCTCGTAGATAATGTTAGTGCACAGTAATCGGGCTATTACATGAGTAATCATCAAGTCAATTTCTTGATAATGACGCATGTAATTAGAACTACGTTCTTGCTACAAAAATAAGTAATAGGTTTTTTGTCAAATGTAAAATAAATCTGTCCATAGAAAGTAGAATGAATGAACTGAATGTACTTAATTAAAGTGAATGAATGAATGCGCTAAGGTTATTATTAAACTAAAACGTTATCATTAAAAACTAGAAGTGAATGAATGAAAAAAAAAATCTAGAGTATTAAAAAATAATCACCGTATCATCATATCCTATGTCACGCACTGCTTGCTGGATATAAGCTTCTCCGAAGGTTCGCTACCACAAGATCGATCTGTAAACCACGTAATTCACCAAGGAGTCTCCATTCAAGGACTCCAGAGCGGTTATCGGTATCATGCTGAAGCATGCTATGAGTTATGTTGATGACTGTCCTTTGGCAAATCACATCGTTTCGAAACTTTCTGAAATGAGCTCTATAGTTCATTGAGCGACTTTGAACTTGGAAAAGCATTTTTTTTTTACAGGAAGAAGTAGGCAGACGAGCATATAGTCCAACTGGTAGTAAGTGGATACTGTCAAAATTGTTTTTTTTTTTTATTAAAGTGTATGTATTGCCAGGCTATAAAAAAACATCATGTATCGGTACAGGTGTTTTAAACCACCAGGTGTACAAAGCGACGTCAAATAAAACATCATTCTCAAATTAAGCAAAGTTTTGCATGAAAGAAAACCTCAGAAAAAGAAGAAGCACATACTGTGGACAAGATTTAGACACCAGAAACTCGCACATTACTCAACCTAATGACTAAAGGCTCCCATCCATTTATCAAAGTTTTTTATAATATTTCAAATTCCACTTTCTTGCTAATAGAACCATTATCCGAGGCTCTTTGGCTGTATTACCACTTTTTATATAGACCAAATAGAGTTACGCAAGGAATATTAAAGATCCGGAACAAAGTAAGAGGCCCGTGCAATTTATTGTATGCGACAGCAAAAGCAAATAGATGTTGTGCTGGCGACGTAATTTTTCATTGTGAATAAGATATCAGAAGAAGAAAAGATCGATTAGACTGAGGTATTTTGTTCGAATAACAGCTACTATACACTGCACTCTATATCCGACAGTTTGATCGATGGCAGACTTTCATCCATAACTTTTGATCAGTCTTTACAACTATAGTGATATGGAAATTGCTAAGCAAATATGCATTTGCTTTTATTATAGAATTTGTGTTATTTTGCTCAAATTCACACAGCACATGTGCCTGCCTTATGAAATAGTCAGTTCGAAAGTTCACCGGTAATAGCTGGATGAGAACAGCGGAAGATTGTGAGTTGCGGGACTTGGGAGAAGCCTATATCCAGCAGTAGAGAGTCATAAGCTGATGATGTTATGGTATAAATGTGTCAAATTATAAGTACATTTTAAAAATATCCTTATTTTTCATTCATTATTTCATTTTTACTTTCGAATGAGAATTTTCCGTGATTATCAGACCAATTTTCTACCAATCGTTAGCAATCGTTGAAATGCTAAATTGCTTGGATGCAATTACGAAATTTGGGTAGTTTATACTTATTTATTTATGTAAGATTATATAAGAATTTTAATTGTTTACCACAAAACGTGAAGGTCACATTAACACGCCCTGACTAACATAACTACATCGGACATTTGTAGCCGGAGGTGCAAAGGCACAATACATAGAAAGAAACAGTAGGCGATCTGTCCGGTATGTTATTAAAATAAAATTTAAAGGAAACTCCTTAAATCATTAAAGCTTCACTGCCCGTTCGATTCTATTCCTCTCTCAAGAAAGAATAGGAATATAATGGAATCCCCTCATACCATACTCCGCTATTTCCCACTAATCCTTTTTCTAATTTTTACCCCTAAATCTCCAAAAGTAGGCGATGCGTCTGAGGCCTACCATCGTTTGTTATTCTAGACTGATGTTGGCATGTACTACGGACATGCATCGACGACAGTATCCACTTACTACCAGGAAAACTATCTGCACCTGCACGCATCTGCCACCTAATTCGCATAAAAAAATGTGTGACAGTTCTTAGAGAAAATGAATCAATGAAATAAACAGTCGAACAACGCCTAACCGCCACAAATGTGATTCTTTTCAGAACAAACCCATAAAGAAAATATCTGTGTGCATGTAGTGTGATGTAGCACATTTCATATTATAACATCCAGATTCCATACCGTTGTTTATGTATATTATTTGGTAGCTGTCACCGATTACGGGTTGCTGGTCACCGGTAGATAGTGAAAGCAATTCGGCCCGGCCTTCACCCGGTGTTCCACTTGCGTTAATCGGGTTATTACGATATCTCACCCATCGTTTTACTGACGTGGAAACTTCACAGTACGCCCACATTCCGATACCAGTTTTTTGCATATGTGTACATTTGTGTAATGTATGGAGTCTTCCAAAGTGGAAAGAATCATTGTACACAAATGTGCTAAAATATATTAATGTAATTTCATAATGTTGTACTCGCAACTTAGTTTCAATGAAGATTGTGTTTGATTAGTTCATTCTATTAATAATATTATTGTAGGAGTTAGCTAATCGGACTGTACTCTTCCGACTGGCCGCGTTACCCCACCATACAGAATATTGCCGTGAATTCCATTCCACTACCGTTCACTCCATCCGAGCTCATATCACTATATCCCATTCACTCCCATTTAATAATAACATGCCACCTCAACCCATTGAATAAGAAACATAATGGTATGACGGAATTCCCTAACTTATAATGGTGATTTCAGCGGAAATTTGCAACAGGTCGGGATGCTAATAATAACAAATATGCTAATAATAACAATTTCATTAAAATTTGTCTAGTGGTTATTTGCGTATACGCGCTCACATAGTCTGACAACAAAAGCATGCTCTGCATAGCAGATTGAAATTCATATATATTTATTATAAATAAAAAATAAAAGACCGGCAACAAGGTGAATCGATGAAATTAAGAGAATTGCGGTAGGGATAGGTTAAAGATTGTATTAAAAGCTTTTATTTAAACGAGCACCAAATCACGATCAACAGAACAAAATATTTTTGAATATATGAAATATGGTATATAATTTTAAAATACTAAGCCACCACAAAGTCGACGGAGTCTCACTTCCACTATTTCACTAACCAAAGACCCTAAATCTAACTTACCATTAAAATTGCTTCCACCGATTTACTGCCCATTCAGTGTTTTCTAGTGCCCGTTTAATTATTTCTCAATTGATAAGTTAAGACTGTTATTAATAAAAACTAGTCATATGTCCCATAATTTGTGGGTATTCAACGATGCACCGAAAATCAAGTGCGCGTTTACTATAAGGAGCAGTCAGTTTTTTATAAGGAGATTTCATCGAGATTTCAACACATAAAGTAGTATAAATTAAAAATCTAAATACGTTGATACGACACGGTATTAAAAAGTTCTCCTTACGAACCACAAAACAAACAATTATTCAATCTGTACCAGTAGGCCAATACCAATCTATACCAACTTGTAAGTTGATTAGATTGGATGAAACATTGATAGATAAGCAGCCTTAACAAATTTAAATGAGAATGTGGAATGTGGCAAGCATATTCATATATTTCAATATATGTTGCAATACATGTAAATGGCGCACTATAAGATGTTAAATTAGTATTCAAAAGGTATATAATATCATCAACGACCTTCACCAATACGATTTTATTGAAACAGGTCGTTACACAACATTTATTTGTAAAATATGACGCGACCCAAGATAACACGCCTACGATAATGTTACTAAACAGTAAATTATTAATAAATTTAACGTATCAAGTGACAATATATGATCTTTGATTTTTATTGCCTTCTTTTGTAATAGAAAGAAAGAAAGCGTTTATTTGGCCGCAACTACAACAAGTCATAGTCATGAGTAAACAAAGGTATAGGATACAGGTGATAGGTAGAGATAAAATATATAACATTGATAATTATTTCATTTTTGGTTCTTCTTCTTCTTCTTCTCAGCCCTTGGACGTCCACTGCTGGACATAGGCCTCCCCCATTGTCCTTTTTCTGCCATAGGGGGGGGGGGGGGGTGGACCGTAACCCGCCGCGCTGGTCCAGTGCGTGGTGTTTTATTTTTGGTTGTTTATTTTTATTATAGAAAAAAAGGCGGCAGACAAGCATACAGTCCACCTGATGGTAAGTGGATACTGTCGTCCATAGACATCCGCGATACATGCCAATATCAGTGAAGAATGACAAACATTGGCACGCCCCCGGATTCGCTGCCTACCTTTGCAAATTAAGGAAAGGATTGGGAAAATGGGGAGGGAGAGGATGGGATGGGAATGGGCTCTGGCATATCTCACTCACTACCGAAACACGTACGTACATTGGGGAAATACGATAAAGTGGGAAAAGCAGTAGTACATTGCAAGGTAAGTCTTCTGTGAGAGAGGGGTAACGTCGAGTGCGCCCAGCGGCCGTGGGAATGCAGTATGCCCGCCCCCCTACCGCTGGGAATGCTGTGTACCACAATTGCCCCAAATGGGCGTCTAGCTCAGTTTCGGCTGTGTGCCTTGTGTGCGCTGATATTAGTGGTCCTATTGGTTCCAGAATCGTTTGAGTGAACAAATCAATATTCAATCTTAGTTTCCATGAACTAAGTATAATCGGGCGTCTCATTGCAGAGCACAGAGCTAGTAAATCACTAAGATTTTGGCCATAATCCACCACGCGGTCCCAATGCGGATTGATGAATTCACACACACTTACTGCAGATTATTTTTTATTCTGAAACATGTGAGTTTCGTCGCAAAGTTCTCCTTCACCGCCCAGCCAGTGATATATAAGAAAAGAACTGAGTATAACAAAGGTTAATAATTAAAAAAAATATCAGTGTAATTGAAAATCAACCTTTAATCAAGTACCAGAACGTAATTCATAATTTTTCTTACATTTTACAGCCATGATAACTTTCTTCCTAGATTACCAGTGGTAACGTTTGTCATTTACCACCTGTCTTTATATACATATAAAGCAAACTACCCATTATGTAAAAGCTGCTACTTTTGAATTACTGATAAACTAATTTTGGCACGCGTTCGTATAACTGTCAAATCATTATTCATGTCATAGCAAATTGAATTGAGGGATATTTATTGCATTAACTTGCATTAACTTTTAAATTAAAATATTTCCTTCTATTATATAACACACAAAAAAATAATCATTTTTATAATTGTATTCAATGAAAACACCGAAAAAGTATTGTGCAAAAATAAAAACCTGACCGTACCTAAACAAAAATAATTAGATCACAATCTACTTGAACAAATTGAAAATAATCGATTTAGTAAATTAAACAAAAACGATCATTCGTTGTCAGACCTCACTGACAGATGTCTAGTTAATATACAACTTATTCAACGTTTCAGCTTCGTAAAATAAAAAGACCACAACAATATTAAAACTATACTAAAGTTTTTATAACGTTATCGACATATCGCTGACAAAGCAAGCTTGTTTATATTTAAGGAGTTACTTCGATAAAAAAAATGTCAATCGATTATATCACTCTTACGTACAACAATTCTATTTTGGATTGATTTCATGGTTATCGATTTAGTTATATAGTGACCTAGCGGTACAACCTCCAACAAAGGCTTCAATTGCAAATTTCTCACGAATTCTAGTTTTTTAAAGGTAAAATATTTTCCGGTAAAATACTTTTATAATTTTAGAATGTGTTTAGAAAAGCCACAATATCTTGAGAATTTACATCGTAACGTAGTTTCTCTTTATAGTGACAAAAAACAAAGTAAGTAGGTAATATTCAAAATGAATATCGCACTTTATGCATATTAAAATTTAATGAAAACAGACTAAGGTTATCTAATCTCTTTTCACAGTCATGAGTTTGTGAGTCCAAACTGTGATGGACGATACTTATATAGAAGCTTAAAAAGGCCCGATTTACCAAACAAATCAATAGTATTGGATAGTTATAATATACAACAGATAATATAATACTATACTATTGATTTGATGTACATTAATACTATCTACCTATGACTAGCGGAGCCCGCGAGTTAGTGCGCGTAGAGATTAGAATATTTGTGGTTATATTGATTCCCGTGGGATGATTATAATTGTGCTGGATAAAAGGTAACTTAAATGTTAATCCGGCACATAAATTAAAACTACACCAAGTTTTACTAAAATTTGTCCAGAGGTTTTCACGTGATGCGTGTTCAGGCGGACAGACAAACAGACAAAAATTCCATAAATTGAAATTATGGGCTCTGTACCGCTGCAACGACTTTTTTCAATATATATTTAATGTAAAGACTTTGTTACGATTTTTTTTTATATTTATAGATAGATCTGGTAGAGTAACTCGGGACTTCTGGGCTTTATGAAAAAAAACTTCTATACAAGTACCGCCACTGAGTATAAACTCCTGCTCGTACCATCAAGTTTAAGAATATACCATGCATGCATATACCAAACTGCAGTGTGTCTGCGTTATGGAACGTGGCTGAGAACTCTCTCGTGAATGCAAGGGGAGGTCCGCTTCCTACAGTGGGATATTATAGGATAATATTATTGAGTACTTAAGCAAAAATTAAAAAAAAAATAAACTTTTAAATTATAGTACGTACGTTCGTTAATATCGAGCAACCTCTAACTTTTTTAATATCTTTTGACTTAATATTGGCACATTATAGTTAAGCTAGTTCCTGTATACAAGGTGCGTCACAACTATTCCCGAAGTGTGAAACTTTCGACTTTGTATTCCGTAAACTTGTATGAAAAATTTGGTAAAAACTCAGAAAAACTTAATTTTATGTCACAAGAGTTTCGTGAAATTGTCCCGTCAATGAACTCAGAATTGTTAATGCAATGCATGGTTTCAGACTTCAGGAAAGTTTCCGAACCTTTCGACTTTGTATTAAAACAAAGCTAAGTTTTTCACCTCTTTTAAAAACAAATACAATTAATATTGCAATAATTCTTAAATCTTAAACGTGTCTTAGAAATAGTTGCACATTTTGGAATACTCAAACACAAATAGGGAAATAAAATTACTAAAACGTCAGCCGCGCTCTAATAACCGCGTCAAACAGTAACGAATTGCTTAAATAGATGCCTACATTGCTTACGGCCTACAATAGCCTAACTCAGCTATACTCTAAGTGTGTTCCGCGGAACCCTAGGGTTCCGTGATACCTCTGTCGGGGTTCCGCAAGAATTTAGAAATAAAAAAATCAAAACACCTCTCTCTGGTCGCTCCGCGGCTGTGCGGACTCCGCGGCCGCGCGGAGACAAAACGCTATGAATGTTATTTATTTATTTATTTGTATTTGTATAAGCTTGTGTTACATTAGCTGGTACAATATCTCATAAGTTTGGTCTCAACAATTTTATACTTGTACAACGCGTTCGCTCTAAGTTTGCCGGTCTGTGGAATGCGCGTACCCTCCCCCACGTGACAACAAAACTTATAATGTGTCATAGTTTTACCCAAATATCTAACGTACACAATTTTTATTGTTACAATTAAATAAAAAATTTCGAACGTCATACACTCATACCTATCGCCAGCGGCAAACTTAAAACGAGCGGGTAGTATACTTGTAAGCGCTCAGTCTCTTTGATAAAAGCCGCCTCTGAATTAGACGCTATAGTTGTCAACTAGCGACTTTCGTCTCTAACTTCAAAGGATAAAGTCGATATTGTTTACAACGCTATTTTTAAATTTCTGTTTTTATTTTTGCTTTTTGTTTATCAAAGGTGCCGACTCGAGTATTTTCGAGAATATTTGAGATCGAGTCTAGGACTAAGTATAAAAGCGGCGATCGCGCGTTGGCGTCGTCAGTTGATGATTAGCGTTCGGAGCGATAAGTTACTACCTACTTACAAGCTCGCTAGCGAGAAACTAGTGTTCATTGTTTTACTGCCTGCTGTATTCTGTTGTCTCAGTTTTATACATTTCTTCCCTGTAGGTTCTAAATTTAGTCTCTTATACGCAGTAACGATTGTGCATTATTTAAACCCCACTATCCTGACTTGTAACATTATAAATAAAGAAGAATGGAACGTTGGCTTAAAGGTGTTAAACGTGTTCCAACAACATCTTCTAATGACGCTGAATGTTCAAAAGCAATGCGCGCGGAGAATTTAGCAATCACCGATCCAGAAGATGATGCCACGAGTGCCACGACGTCAAGCTCGACGGTTTCAAAGACGAAAAAAAGGAAGTATGATGAATCTTATATCAGTTTCGGATTTGTTGATTCCAACGGCTCACCTCTCTGCATGCTCTGTAGTAAACTGCTTCCTAATAGTTCCATGGCACCTGCCAAATTGCGTCGACATTTAGAAACCGTACACCCCGAGACTAAAGACAAGAATAAAGAATTTTTTGTTCGCAAAAAAGATCAGTTATTAGAAAGTCAAAAAAATATGATGCATGTAACACAAACTACCAACGAAAAGGCCACGGAGGCATCATACTTAGTTAGCTATCGCATTGCACAAGCAGGTGAAGCGCACACTATCGCTGAGAAATTAATAAAACCATGTGTATTAGACATAACAAAATGTATGCTTGATGAAAAATCTGCAAAGCATCTTTCTACTGTTCCGCTATCAAACGATACTGTTTCACGACGAATCCATGATCTGGCAAGCTACGTCAAACAAGAACTAGTTACACGTCTACAAAATACACGATTCGCTTTGCAAATGGACGAGTCGACTGATGTCGCTGGTTTGGCTATCCTGCTGGTTATTGTGAGATATCCATATAAAAGTTCTTTTGAAGAAGACATGCTTATGTGTTCATCGCTGCTTACAAACACTACCGGGGAAGAAATTTTTAATAAAATAAATATATTTTTTGAAGAACATAATCTCAGTTGGAACAATTGCATTGACATTTGTACAGATGGGGCCAAGGCGATGACAGGTAAAACAGCAGGAGCAGTGTCACGAATGAAAAATAAAGCGCCTAATTGTAGTTCCAGTCATTGTATTCTGCATAGACAAGCACTTGCGATGAAGCAAATGCCGTCTAATCTAAAATTAGTTATGGATGAAGCGGTAAAAATAATTAATTTTATCAAATCACGACCACTACAATCCCGATTGTTCTCATTATTGTGTGAAGATTATGGCAGCAAACATAAAACACTGCTGCTCCATACAGAAGTGCGATGGCTGTCTCGGGGAAAAACTTTAACAAGGCTATTTGAACTTAGAGCCGAGTTACAAATGTTTCTTTCAGCAGATACTTCTTTTAATTTGAAGGACCGTTTGTATGATAAAACTTGGTTGTTCCGATTGTCTTTTATGGCGGATATCTTTCAAAAACTTAACGAATTAAATTTATCGTTGCAAGGTAAACAGACAACAGTGTTTCAGGCCTATAATAAAATAACTGCTTTTAAAAGAAAATTAGATTTTTGGATCATTTGCATTGGTAAGAAAGAAATAGAAAGTTTTACGTTACTCAGTGAGTTTGTTAGCGAAAACGACTCAGAAATGTTTGAAGATAATGTGTTTGAAGAATTGGTCCAATATCTCAGTTCGATGCGCGCATCTTTTGAAAAGTATTTTCCCGAAGAACACAATACAAAAATTAAAGTGAACTCCTGGATTCATAATCCTTTTTTACCCAACTTGGAAAAGCCTGAAAACATGTCAAATGAGATATATGAATCTCTTTTAGAAATGTCATCAGACACAAGTATGGAGTCATTGTTCAAAACGACGCCTCTTAATGATTTTTGGTGCAGAATCCAAGATGAATATGCAATGCTTGGCCAAATGGCTCTGGATATTCTTCTCCCGTTCCCAACTACATATTTGTGCGAAACAGGATTCTCTACCTACGCAGCCACGAAAACAAAATATCGCAATAGACTGGACGCCGAAGCTGATATGAGACTCCAACTTTCTTCCATCAAACCTGATATCAAGCAATTGATGAAAAATAAAAAACAGTTTCATACCTCCCACTAGTTAGATTTTTTCTTTTTTAATGTTTTCTATTATTGTCCTTACCAAGTGGTGAAGTAAATAATAATTAGTAACTGATACATTGTACTTTTATTATGCTGATTAATATAGAATACACTTATAAAAATAATTGTTTTATTGTAGGGTTCCATCAAGTATTTTGCTTCCCAAAAGGGTTCCGTCATTTAAAAAGTTTGAGAACCACTGGCCTAACTGTTCCTTTTTACGTGACTTGTATCATTTACAAATAATAATAGCACCTTATTGATTTCAAATGACTAATTTAGTTTCAGCAACAAATTTTAAATGAACACACAAATTCACGAAATACTAGGCATAATTATTATCTAATATGAGCGTAGATTTATATACCAGTCAGATTACATGATAGATTTGATAACAATTTGACAGTAAATGGCGAATTGATTCAATACAAAAGACTAAATACAACAGGGTCACTAAATACAAAAGAGCAAAAATTGAAGACCAAAGATCATATACATAGCTTAATAGATTAAATATTTTTGTATTATTATTATATTAATTTTGTATTGATTGACGGTTTAGTAACATCACAATTTCTGGAATTTATTACTAGTTCTTCTTTTAAAATGGAAACAAAATTTATAATTGTAACTCGTGGTACGTTTGTGTACCACGTGGTATGTTTGTGTGGAATTAAGACTAAAAACTATCCTGTATTGATCCATCCAAGAACTACATACCGCTAAAGGTAAATCTATTGCAGAGTTATTAGTCATTGGGCAACAAAAAAAAACAACTTTCATACTTTCATAATTATTTGCAACAGGTATCAAATGTTAAACTAAAGTTTACATTATTATGATGATATTGATTACTGTAAACAGTTTATATACAGAGTAAAGGGTTTACATAGACACTATGCAAACAGTTTACTCAGACTGCTAAGGACGCCAAGTAAATAGGTTAATATATTAGGAAAATCAATCAATGTTTGCTTTAATCAAAAGGTTAACTGAACGATATAACTGCAAATCAATTTTTCACAAATATGTAGTAATTATTTACTTCCTATTTTACCTGTTTATTATATTTTGTATCAGCTTGTATCATTTGATGTTTTAAATCACTGCGATTCTGTGCTTTTGATCATAAGAACTATTTATCTAGCAAATTATCGATGCAATTATCCGTTGATAAATCTGTGAATTTAATGGTGTTGACATTATATGAATTGATAACATGAATTGCGTTTCAGATATCCGTAGTTTCATATATCTGCGGAAGACGGCGGAGTCAAACCACTGTCTGGCTCTAGAGCTCTACTGTACAGTAAATAACGCAACAAACATCACTAAACTATTCCATTATCTTTGTTTCTTATCTTACTAAAGTGCCGATGTCGCTTGACGTAGGACCCAGCGTACATCATATGTCCTTGACCAGTCAAAGCGCAGCTTCACCAAACAGAGTTACTAATACAAAAGAAAACAATTGAATGTCAAAGGTCATAACTTGAAAGGTTAACTTATAAAAGCAGCACCTTACAATATTATCTTACGAACATCCTCAAATACGATATCTATAACGTTCTCAAATATTATGTAAAGCAGAATTATGAAGTTGCTATAAAACGGAACTGTGATCTAGGAAGTAAACGGCATGTTGTCGCTAACGCCTAACTATCGCCTCTTCCTATCAATAAAACAACCGCAAAGTGTGATATCATCGCCATAAAGTTGCGTCCATACTTACCGACAACTAATAGAGCCGTGCTCAATTTTTGAAATGTATGTAGATTAGATGTAAAAATGTGACAGTAATGCAAAATCTTCAAAATGAGAACAACTTATATTCCATGTCATTATAAGATGATCTCTAAGATGATATCAAAATATAAGATTACCTAGTTCCTTGTGTCAATATCAAGTTAGTATCAAGCGTATTCCACAAGTCAAGCATATCATAGTAATCCAGATCTCAGAAAAAAATGTAAGAAGTCCAATATAAAATTTATCCAATCATCTACCAGATTTATCAAGAAAAGTGTCTCAGGTATTTTTTGCGATTGACTGCGATTAATTAATTCATTAACGTAAAAAAATGATAGACCATACATCCCACAGTTACTTACGGGTTACAGTTAGCAGATTTCTTTATGTCTAGTGGAATGGAAGGGTGAACCTTATAGCAAAGTTTTATCCTAGTTTGGAGTTCAAGGTACATTTTTAAACCTACAGAAAAGAAATAAAGAACCTATCTAAATCTGTAAAATCGCACGTAAACTTATCCATCCATCGATTGTATTTTCCATCAACAGTTATATTTTTTTACGTTTTCATTGGTTTTCGTCTTACATCATACGCATAGATTTCCTATTCGTATGTGCACGGATCTTAAAGTATTTATAGCAGTAAATCTCCAATCGTTTGTTACGTAACAATTCAAATGCTTTATCTGATCGCGGTGCCGGTGACCCAGAATGATCATAACGCTGATCATGATTATTGCAGAACTGTCAAATGACAATATACATTTTATTTAGATAATAAATAGTAAGCTGGCAAACAGCTCATTTCATCGTCTTACTTCGGCATAGGTCGAGATTTATTATATACCAGCATTTGCTCGTGTCTTTGCTTGTTTTAAACTCGGCTTCGAAATTAGTTTTTCCGTACATCTAAATAAGTTATTGTTTATATCTCATACAACTCTATTTAAGCAAAGGTTGCCTGGCAAAGACTGGTAAATCTGTATGACATTTAAGCTTAAGAAAATAAATAGGTAGGTATGATTTCACTACTATGATTTAGGAATTATACCACATGTTGAGAAAAAATTGAGGAAAAAATACCCTAAACCTACATGCAGCACATGCTACACAACAGCTAATGAATAATAAAATCGGTCGATTTTATTATGCTCGAGTCAGTATCTACTGACTCGAGATTAAAGCAAATAGACAGACGGACACACATTATCTGCGTAAAGTGTGCCTTTAATCAAAACAACGTCATCGGATCGCGTCTATATATGCAACAGGCAACATTCAAATTGGAAAAAAAAAATTTAAACCTAAATCTGCAGAATTTAGAATGAAAAAAGTAATGGCCTCAAATTTACATCTGAACTTGTGACTTTTATATCGAGAATTATGTAGGCAAGTGATCATAACTATTAGGTCCAACTGTGTTCACGCATCGGCACCTACTTTCATAATATTTATACTCCATGTCCTTTATAAGAACTTTATAAATCTTAGCATTTTGGAAAACTGGCTGAATAATATATGGGGGCTTTAATTCTGTTAGAAATTTTAAGATACAGATAAAATACTTCGTTTACCGCCAGCCGGCAAATCAACATCTGTCGGCAAAACGATTGGATATTTTAGGATACCTATTCTATATTGAAATAAAAGAATAGCACTTGTTACAACAAAGGCAAGAATAAATGCAGTTCCCAGTCTCCCAATTACCAGCGAGCTGACGAAGATATCACTGATAGCAAAACTATTACTTTCACGAGAACGCCTAAAGGTAGTGTTCACTTTATACCTAGATTATTAACAAAATTATAGAAATCTATGTCTGTCTGTCTACAGATATTGATTTTATTTATAAAAGAATAGCTGATAGGTATAATTAGTGGACATACAGACAAACCATCGATGATTGGACTGTACTCGTAAATAGCAGCCAAAATAAAAGTGCATAGACGACCAATTAGTCCAGTTGGTACCGTCCCTCCCTGCGGTAGAAGACCAGGATTTGATTCCCGATCGGGTACTCGATTTTATTTAAGACAAACGTTTATTCGCAAGTCGATAGTTGCGTTCGTCATTATGTGTCACTGGACCCACGACCCAGTATACCCCTAGTGTGTGGCGTTATTTATTTATTAGTATTAGCATACATATAAGTTAAAACTTAGCTAAAAAGAGATTGAGTAACGAACCTTTGTAAATTTTACAGAAAATTCCATTTTCACGAGCAAAGTTGCAGCAAAGACTTATGTCTAGAAATAAGATCATATCTTCCGTCCAACTAGGAAATAATACAGCCATTCTCCTGCCCTTACTTACAATGCACAATTCGTATCTAGCCATCTTTTTCACTCTGTTAATATTGAACCGATATTTTCTCGAACGCCTAGGTATAATATCCGTTATGTTATTGCTCGGTTGTGCTTTCTCCTCACAAAGATGTCTAAATAATTTAGTATTAAGTGTTAGTTACCATTTTGAATCCATTGGGACCGACATCCGATGGATAGACAAGTCCTAATGAATGGAGACCGTATGCCGGGAAGCGCAGCGTGACACGCCCTCCAGTCAGATGGACAGCACGATTTGAATATACCTATTTGCCAGTATAGTAGCTGAATGCGAAGAACAGAAGACCGTGTGTGGCGGTATGCCTAGGGTAAGGTCTTTATTCAGCACGGACGAGATATACACTGATGGTATTGTATGGTATATTAACTACTTAATTAAAATAATATAAACAACTAAAAAAGCCAGTACCTAAGAGATCTAGTTTATCTTCCTTGTCTAACTGGACCCCCAAATACACAAATAACAATTACCAGCTCTAAGTCAGATTAATATGAATAGTTTGTAAAACCTTCGTAAATAGTCAGTATCGCTATTGCATTACTTTAGTTTTATTACATTACTTATATACTTAAAGTAGTCACAGTAAATCACGAAAAACCGTAAAGTGATACTATCAAGATCGATTTTCAGTCTCACAAACCTCTTATCGTGCTCTTAACTCAATCCAGGTCTACTTTACGTAACAAATGTATATATCTAATTTAATTTACTACGTATTTACATTCCAATTGAACTCACTGAACGCACTGAAAAGCCGCAGTCAGTAGAACGATCAGAAAAATTGGAGCACACGAAGTTTTATCACGTGACATGGTCAGAACCATTTTTACCTGTAAAAGAAAAAACCTAATTAACATTAACGAAATGAAACATACAAAATACAAGTTTATTTAATATCAAATGCAAATGTTCCCAAGTCACGGTATACGGCGAACTTGAATGTTTTACAATTAACTGTCAACTGAGATTTTCCCACTGAGCTACGACATGGGGTTCTTCAAAAGAGCTTTCTCAGCGCAGTCCATGCGCTTAATCGCTACACCATTGTAGATCTTATATAAAAATTAAACAATGTCAGTTTGTTTGAAATGCTTTCACGCATCAACAGATGAACGAGTTAAGGTGAAATTTTGCATGGATCTTCTTGATGGCTGCGAAAAGGAGATAAGCTACAAGTCACGCCATCCTCAAGTCACCATAGACTACCTACGGTGATATACCATTACATAGAACATCGATATACAAGATCGATAACCTTGTATATCGACCGCATCCGGTATGCGCAGCAAACTCAAATTAAAGAAATAGATTTTTCTTTACATATATATATATATATATATATATAAATATGTGTACAAAGACATAATTACTTTAATCATGAACATCTTTTAAAACTACGGGGATATCAGCTCATACCAAAATAGTCAGGTTGATTCCGGTATGAACTTTGATGTAAGTACAAGTAGCTGTTGATGCATATACACAAGTATATTGTCAAGTAGCTGTTGCCTCTAACATAAGTTGTAATCTTATGCGTTAATGCCTCCTGCGAACAGAGTTATATTATAATATTAGGTAGAATAATTAGGATCACAATATTCCTTGATTGCATACATTACCCGGCAGCATATATGCCATGTCGTAATTACAGAGACTATCGCTAATTTTCGTTTTTATATAGCACCTTCTCCATTAGTAACCATCTCGTGAGGCCTCGTCCGTCAGTTTCAACACAGTGTCGTATTTACACATCCACTTTCAAGTTATATATAATGACAATATACCCCAGATACTGTACCCTCATGTTGCAATGTCGGATAATTACAGAAATTCAAGCGTGAAAATAGTAAAAATACAACGCCTATCAAAGGAAAATAGCAACTTCATCTATAAATAAAACTTACTTACTACAAAAACAAATATAGTTTTCTACGTTGGTCTAACAGGCATTCGACCAAATCAATAACAATAATTAAAATGTTACATGAAATAGGCAAGCTTAAGCAACAACATCAAATTTCAATAGTCTACATAAAAAACACGCTCTTTTAATACGAGTATGTCCATCATACATGTACAAAATAAACAATTTTAATGAAATAAATAGATCAGAATATTTAAGTTATAAAAATAAGATGCCACTGTAATCAACGTTTATATTAATAAAATCCCCGTAAGGTTGGCGTAACCCCTACAGGAAATTCAAGAACCTAACCTCACGTTCAGATACTTAGAATACCATTTCAAAGCGACTCTATCTTAGGGAGGCTTGGTCTTGTTTGTCATTGAATGATTAAAATTAAAGTTCAATGAAATTAAATAGATCTTTCATTTACATTTCAGATTCGAGAAACCAGTGAACACAGTATCTCCTTTCGCGACTGCGATGTGGCCTAACATGTCCCGGCAGCATCATCGGCATTCACTGCAAAACAAACCAATGCGCAGAAGCAAACCGCCGGACAAAAACAAACACAAATGAACACGACACAAGCTAGTCCCATTAAAAAAACCAAAGCATCAAGGAGTTCAAGTACGCTGTGATATTCTCAACATTTGAAATACCTAAAAATTTAAACTGTGATACGATTCGTGCCGACTTTAAAAATCTCCAAATATGGGAATCCATGTTCTCTTAGCATCAACAGCACTGAAGACAGTCAGTGTGACAGGTCTATGGTTGATACCACTTCTGCTTGGAGCGCTGACCTATCACAATTATAACTCCTACGACCCAGAAGCGAGGGTGTTGGATCGAGAGCCGAGGAAAGATTACGACTTTATAGTAGTCGGGGGAGGATCAGCTGGTGCGGTGGTGGCTAACAGACTCACAGAGATCAAAAGCTGGAATGTATTATTATTAGAAAGTGGTATGTATAGAAACTAATTGAGTTATGAACACTATATTGCTAACAAATTCGCATTCGCTACTGTATCAGCGTTATGAAACATAGCAAGTCAATCGATTCGATATCAACTTGTAACTGCAAGGCACAAGCTTCACCTTGCAATCACGAGAGGTCTCGGATCCATAACACATGCTCGATACACATTCTCCAAATTTTTTTAGTCTCCAGCATGCACGTTTCCTCAAGACGTTTTCCTTCACTTAATATTTTTTTTTTTAAATCTGCACTTAAGTAGAAACTCAGTCGTACTCTGACCGAGGATTTAACCTCACGACTTACGAATGAGAGTTAAGAATATCCAAGTCTATTACCGCCCTCTAATTAATTATTTATAAAATAAGCAATAATATAAAACATAAATCATATAAATAAAATATAATATAAAAATATAATAAAATAAATATAATCATAATATAATGATTAATTTATAACATTAATGTTATAAATTAATTGTATCTTTGAAACCCCACATCAACATCAGCAGAAATTAAAGATTGGTGTGTATACTCTTTTCCGAGTATGAATGGATCTTAACAGTTCACCAGATTTCAAAGCTTTCGCCCAAAATATGCTTCTGGAAGATGGCTTAGGTTAAAATTAAAGAAGAACTAAAACCCTAATTGGTTAAATAGTTTTGGTAGAAATTGGTTAAATAGTATGGCGAAGGAATAAAAATGTATTACACATGATAACATATCAATAAATAACGTTCCAGGTCCAGACGAGAACGAGATTACTGACGTCCCTTCATTAGCCGGGTACCTGCAACTAACGAAGCTCGACTGGCAGTACAAAACGGAACCCACCTCGTACGCGTGCCTCGGTTTCAAGAAGAAGAGGTGCAGCTGGCCCAGAGGGAAGGTACAAACAACTAGCTTTTTTATAGGAAGAAGGTGGCAGACGATCAGACAGTCCACCTGATGATAAGTGGATAAGTCGACATGTGCGATACATGCCAACATCGGTCCAGAATTACGAACGTTGGCAAGCCCCCAGATGCGCACCTACCTTTGGATATTTGGGAAAGGATTTGGAAACAGGAGTGGGAAAATAGGAAGGGATAGGGTAGGATGGAATGGAAATGGGCTCTGGCATATTTCACTCCCTACTGAAACACTACTTAATTTAGTACACAGAAATAACTCGACTACGCGGAGTAAGTATATATTCATACAAACAGATAAAACTATTTAACTGCAGTATAGTAGTGAATTTTATTTTTAAATAATCATTATCATTAAAAAAGTTCCAAAGATCCGCTCCAGTACAGAAAATAATAATATCTATGGTTTCATAGTCTTTCAGTTCAATTAACTTTGCTTTTTTATAAACGTCTCTTTTGTCACAATTTCAGGTGCTTGGCGGCTCAAGCGTTCTCAACTACATGATCTATGTGCGAGGAAACAGATTCGACTTCGATCAGTGGGAGTCCTTCGGCAACTCTGGCTGGGGATATCGAGACGTGCTCAAATATTTCATCAAGTCTGAAGACAATAGGAACCCTTACTTGGCCAAAAGTAGGTACCACGGGAGAGGGGGTTACCTAACCGTTCAAGAAGCACCCTGGAGAACACCCCTAGTCGCAGCTTTCGTTGAAGCCGGTGTCGAAATGGGTTACGAAAACAGAGATGTGAACGGAGCTGTACAGACTGGATTCATGATTGCACAAGGCACGATAAGAAGAGGATCAAGATGCAGTACAGCAAAAGCCTTCCTAAGACCTGTACGAAGTCGAAGAAATCTTGACGTGTCTCTCAACACGCAAGTCACGAAGGTACTCATTAATCCAGTAACAATGAAAGCGTACGGAGTTGAGTATGTGAAACACGGTGTCAGAAGAGTCGTATACGCAAAGAAAGAAGTCATTTTGTCTGCCGGAGCCATCAACAGTCCTCAACTATTAATGTTGTCTGGAATAGGGCCTAAGGAACATTTAAGAGAAGTTGGAATACGCGCCCTGAAAGATTTGCCCGTAGGAGAAAATTTGCAGGACCACGTCGGTGTTGGAGGATTGACATTTCTAGTCGATAAACCTGTTGCAATCGTCCAAAACCGTTTTCAAGCTTTCCCTGTTACGATGAATTACGTGATAAACGAAAGAGGTCCAATGACTACTCTGGGAGGTTTGGAAGGCGTTGCCTTTGTGAATACGAAATACGCGAACAGTTCTGGACTATGGCCAGATATTCAATTCCACATGGCACCAGCTTCCTTTTCTTCTGACAATGGGCAGATCGTCAGAAAAATATTGGGGCTTACTGATGAACTCTACAATACAGTATACAAACCTATAGCTAATAAAGATGCTTGGACAATCATGCCTCTATTACTTCGACCGAATACACGGGGTTATGTGAGATTAAAGAGTTCGAATCCTTTCCATTATCCGATCATGAATCCGAGATACCACGAAAATCCTTTAGACGTGGCTCGACTCGTCGAAGGGATAAAAATAGCTGTACAAGTGGCTAATGCGTCTCCATTCAAACAATTCGGGTCGAGACTTTACATGAAGCCTTTGCCAAATTGCAAGCACTTGAAGTTCATGTCCGATGAGTATATAGAGTGCCAAGTGAGGACAATATCAATGACCATTTACCATCAATGTGGGACAACGAAGATGGGACCTTCTTGGGATCCAGAAGCTGTGGTGGACCCAAGATTAAGAGTGTATGGTGTAGAAGGACTTAGAGTGATAGACGCTAGCATAATGCCTACCATAGTTAGTGGTAATACAAACGCTGCAGTCATTATGATTGGCGAGAAAGGTTCAGATTTAATAAAACAAGATTGGTTAAGTCGAAGACGATGACAGTGACCGTTTGTTTTAGGTAATTCTAATTTATAACAAATTTTGTAAACAATGTTACCAATTTTTATTATTTAGTTTAGTGTTAGTACGAGTGTACCTATGTAGTTTAAGAACATGTACATTTAAGTGTATGTAAATACATTGAGTTGCTTTAATATTATTGTTAAAATAACATCACATTATAATATTTATTCATAAAATTTTATTGTCAGGAGAGTTAATATAACAATATTAAAAACAATAGGTTATTTTAAACAATTTAAAAAATCGTCCAATTACCAGCATATTTATTATTACTTTCATAAATACTCTGTGCAATGCAACCAGCCCTTTCAGTATCCACTGTTGGACATGGGCCTCCTCATGCACATTGTCTTGTGCATGAGGGATGAAAGGTCTTAAAACGCCACACTGGCCGAACGAGTAGGCTTGTGGTAGCGGCTATATTATCCCTTAGTCGCCATTTAGGACACCCGCGGGGAGAGATGAGGGTGGTGCTATTTCATAGCCGGCCGACAACACACGGCACTTTATTATACAATCCGTTATATTTGTCAGACCACTATTAATTACAAAATTATTAAATATAATAATGCAAAGACTAAATATTCACATTCTTATTATTTTCTAGAAATTTTAATATTCGTTTCATTGTATTAAGCTACAATACACGGTTTTTGAAGATTTGTTATAACATGGTTACAATTGGATTACAATCAGATTTAATAGCATATACCTATTTCTCGTCTTTTGTTAGGAGGGCATCAATATATAATTTAAAATAAACCTTGTCATTTTAAACTATCTCAATCCCATCTAAAAATCGTTCTGTAAGAATATATCGATTTAGTAAGCTGCGCCGTTAACAACATTTATTAGTTTTAACAAGCCATTCATCTTCAGCTTTGGTGTTAATGGCCGTCACTGTAACAAAAATATTTGCAGCGAATTTAAAAGTTTTTTTCTAAATCTTACTATAATCAAATGATCCAGATAATTCCTAAGATCAATAATTTAATCAAGTATACAGAACACAGCAAATGAAGCATAACATTTTTATTCAATTTCCCCTTGTATCGATGCAACAAGATTCATTACTACAACTTTATGTTAAAGTTTCTCTTTTCGTGTTTTTCATATCGTAAATACTTATTATTCACATCTACGGCCAAAAATAAACAGTGCCATAATTTATCTAGACTTATATCTACGTTGTCATGACACATCACAATCATTTTATATCTTAAGTGCATATTTACACAAGGAGAGTTTCTCGAACGCGTGCAGGACGGAAAATTAGTTACCAATATGCTTGCCTAGTATAAACAACTGTTATCGTGAATTTTTATCATCATGTAAACAGTTACAGGCAAAAATCGTATGAAGTTTGCCGAACAGTTCGGGAAACTCTCCTTGTGTAAAAGAACCTTCATTCCTTCAATATTATTCGCTGCTAATAAAACAGTTTCTTATTTTTACTTAAGATTAATGGACCTTTATTTTTATGAGTTAGAAATATTAATTTAATTGTAATTGTCTATCTTCTTCTGTATTTCTTTAAGTATTTAGTTTCATAATACCAAATATATTCATACGAAGAATTTATGCAGCAACATTTCGAACTGATGAGATATTTTGCTCACTCAGGCTACTCAGGAAGTTATGCGACAAAGAGTTCTTATCTATGGAATACTCGCTAGTTTTGATACCAATTAAAACTGTGACTATATAATAAAACAAAACAAAACATTCCAAATTCAAATTTCCCTCCATATTTTTACCAGCTGAATTAAAATATCGCGTCTCATTAAAAAATGTAATAAAAATATTGGAACCCCTTGAACATTTTTTTTGGAACACTTCTGAGGACCCCACGTATAGATCAGAATCGTGATAGCAATTAATTGTAAAAAGGATAAAAAGGGATAATAAGGTAATTATAAATAAGGTGTAAATGTAAACATGCCTAAATTAAGGGATCTATTCGATATAGTGTTATAAAAATGAGTGCAGAGCGTTCAACGCTCGAACGTTAAAAGTCAAGCTTTAAACGCCTGTGAGTGTGCAAATTTTGACGTTTGATGGTCTAAACCCTTGACGTTAAGGGCTCGAGTCTAAAATGGTTAAGGATTCTTTAAGTTTATTAGCGATGACTTAGGACTGGAGAGTCGAAAGCTCAACGTTAATTTTTACGACACTAATTCGATATCAGTCCGTAATGACTGACTCGAATATCCCATGACAATCAGGGGGCGGTTTCGCTCGTAATCCACCAAGTAGATCTAGTGCGAATCCTAGACACATCCTAGACACAGAAATTACACACACCCTAGATATTTTCATTCTCAGACACGTGGGTTCACGATGTTCTCTTTCCTTTCCAAACTAGTGATAATTGAAAAAAAACATACTTAAGTAGGAACTCACTGATGATAGAAACTAGTGGCGGGATTTGAACCCACCGCTCTTAATTATTAATTACTTAATTATCCTGATCGATCGTAATGAAATCAGTTAAGCCCCACAACAAAGTACCCTAATTAAATAATGCCAGTCGACAGTCTATGTATTTCGATTATAGGGATTGCAATCCCGCAAAGCGGGATCCCACAGCCCCGCGTGATGCCTCATCATTTGAGGGTCTGCGTGATCCTGTAATAACTATGCGTATCCCGCAAATTTTTAAAAATAGAACGAACGCATGTCTGCGCAAAGGACAGTTATTAAAGATGATAACAAAAATGTTGAAATTGCACTGGAGCTATTAAGACTGAAGCCAATACATCCACCGTTGAAGATAACCAAGGTTTTTTGCAACTCAATTTAACATTACTAAAAGAAAGACCACAAACAGACGGAGACCCGAAAAGAGAAAGATTTTTGATAAAATATTAAAGAAGAAATCATCTGCCTATGAATGTAAAGGAGTGAGAAGAAGATCTTTGATGATAATTAAACTAACAAGTGTAAAGGCAGATGTGGCGTTCTCGGACGCTGGATATACGTACGAGAGTATATGCAGTTCTTTAAGTCTTTAAAAGTTAAAGGTTGACGGAAGGAATAATCGATACTATTTGTTACTTAAGATTATTCTTTCAAAAGCAGAAGTAATGATAGATTTAATAAAATCAATCCAAAATTTACAAAATAAGCTTGTTAATTATATTACAATTCAATTTGATCTTAAATTATTGTATGAAAATTAATGAGATTGCTAAGATACATACATAAATTTCTTCAAACCGAAACATCGATAAACCAAAATTTGGTTGATCGATGCAAACTACAGTGATTTATTATTCTATCAAAATTAATAACAATGCTTTGATATCACATACGAATACAAACTGATGAGAACTATCCTCTGAAAACTAGTATGACTGATTAGTAGTGATTAGTGATTACTTGATTAGTGATTACTAACCATTAGGTACTTGATTAGGTTTAATTTAGATTTAAGTACAGAACTAAATAATTGACATTTAAAAGTTCATTTACACCAAGTTATTTTAATGTCTAAGAGATGTTGATTTACTCGTATTAGTTAATTGAATCTTAACATTTGATTCAAATTAATGTTATTTAATTAACAGAAAAAAAAAGAATGTTGGTTAAACAATTTACTAAATAAAGGTATTTTTTGTTTGAAATCATAAAAAAATAAAATTCCTGATCCGCACGAATACCGCGGGATTGACTCCAATCCCGCAAATTTACTGCGAGATTGAAAACACTGCGGGATTGCAATCCCTTATTCCGAACAAATACGAAAAAATGAAAAGATGAGTAAAAAACGAAAAACCAAACACACTTCCATAGTTCATTACGTAACGTTCTATACCACTTAATAAGTCACAATCAGAAATATGACGATGGCCGACCAGCGTTTTTAATATACGAGTAGTAGTACTGTGAAGTCTGTGAACAATGTAGGTATTGTTAATTTTCTGAAAATAACTTCATCAATTTATATGTAATAACTAAATCAGCCAATGTATATTTGTATTGAATTGTAATTGTATTTGTTACATGTGTTGTAACGAGGATAACATTATTTATACTAAGTACCTACATAAGTGTATAAGAAACCATGGGATTTAAAAAAAGTAAGACAAAAACTTTTGTATTATTCCGATGTTTAAAGTTTTGCGAGCGGATACATTGGTTGGGTTTTTGGCTTGTACAATCAAGTTTTTTCTATAGGACGTCCTCTCTGGGACTTACGTCTGTAAACTTGTAAATATATTATAACGTGTGTATATAACATATGGCTTAATTATTTAATAGGTTTAATAATAAAGTTGACGGCAGACCAGAGCAATAGCGACCGCCTCTATTCAAAGGACGCATAGTGATCCGCAAAACTTTATCATAAACATTTTTTTTTTAATAATTGAATATAGCATTCGATGTAGGTTGTATAGTCACTACAAATTCAAATAATTAAAACATAATAGAATCTGATACCCTATAAAAATGTTATTAATACATTATTTATTTATATTTTAATCAAGAAAATGTATATCAAACCAAAATTTGTAACCAAAATTAATCTCTTGTTCCGTTAGTCATAAATATACTTAAAACTTAATTATAGATAATTCTTGGTCAATTTTTAATCAGTTTAAAAATTTAATTGCCAAAAAGGACAAAAGTTTTCGAGAATATAAACAGCGTTAAAATGAATATAAAGGAATCAATAATTCATTTTAAGTTGTGCCTTAAAAGAAAACAATGTTAGTTTTATTTTAGTTACACCATACAGAAGGGAACAGAGATAATTATAAATCATTTTTGTTTTCTGATTTAAAATAAGATATAATTACTGAAATACCTGTGAAGCAGAGTGTTCAAATCTGTCATCGGCCATAAATTATTATTTCTGGGAGTAAGTTCGTAATCACGATGTAAATATAGATGTAAAATAAAAAACGTTATAATGAATATATGAATGTTACTAAATCTATTTTCGAACTTCATTTATATCTATTTCTATTTTCGTATGTATTCTAGAATACATTAAACTGGTTTAGTGGGTTTAAGCCTAATTCTTATTAATTGGACTCCGTACGTAACAGTCATAGTTGAAACTATTATTATTAGAATGTTTTTGTTATTAATGTCTGTGACGACATTATAACGAAAATAGGATTAGGAATAAGTTATAAATAAAAACAGGCAATAAAAAACAAACAGGTCATTGATATCATTAAATTAAGAGAGATACAATAATAAAGTAGATAGGTTTTCCTTTAAACTTTAGATCTTAACTTTAGATAGGTAACAAAATGTCCTTTAAACTTTGTATCTGATATGCGTATGCATTTATATTATACAGGGACGTGCATCTCATATAAGCAAACACTCGGAGTTTACCATCATTAGATGGTAGATTGCACATGGCAATCGGACATGCACATATTTTTATTCTCTATAAATCACCTATTTACATCATTAAGATTGCTTCATTAGTTTCCATTTGATAATCAAAAAACTAAAAAAAAACAATTTATTGTTTAAAAATGTTTATAACAAATTAAAAGACAACATTTCCGAGTGGAAAACATAACGGAATTCATCTACGGACTGTCCTTCATATGATGGCACAGTCAATTTCCTACTAGGATTTATGTCACACAATCGCTAATACTTTGCTCTGCTTGGCCTAATATTGATACTTGTAGGTATTATTGAATATTCGGCTACCATGTCGGCTATCAAACCACATAACGATACGAAAATACATAACATTAACCGGTTCATAATGATTCCACTAAAACAATCAATCGGAACCAGTTTAAAGCGTGATACCTATTAATTACTTCGAAATATTCCAGGACAGTGTTCGAGAGGTTTAACGGTTTTATTCACAGATTGTATCGAAATGTAGTTAATCTAGCCTGAGTTATAACCTGATATTATATAACTTGAGCTAAATATAGTTTAATTACTAATTAGTCTGCAATTTAATATTTCTTTAGCCTAGTCATCTATGTTTATATTTACTAACGGATCACGTTGTCAATCTAGAGGTGGAGAATGCGAACTGTTGACTGTGGAAATCACGGTTCAGACACACTTTCGATCTTTCTGTTTCTGTCACCCCACACTTCTTTTGTAGTGGTGATTTAAGTAATGTAAAGAGATTTTAGTGTCGTATGTTGTCGAGACCGGTGATAGCCTAGGGGCTAGGGGTATCTACAAGTATACTCGACTCACATACGTGTGATCGTGAGTCTAAATCCTCGGCCCGTACCACTGATTTTCTACTAAAGTACGGATTTTTTAAAATTGTCACTTGCTCGGTGGTGAAGCAAAACATTGTGAGGAAACCCGCATACTCCAGAAATAAAAATGAACTATAAAGCATATGATCCACCAATCCGCACTGGACTCATGTGGTGGATTACGGCCCGTAACCCCCCAGTGATATTCACTAGGGAAAGCCCGTGCCCTGCAGTGGGACGTAATAGGCTTGTTGTTGAGAAACTGAAGGGACATCTCAGGATTAAAAGATACATCTAATACAAATATTACTAATATTTTAAAAAACACTAAAACTAATATTTAAAAAGAAACACCACTAATATTAATAATACAAGTATTTAAAAAAAAAGTGATATCTTCCAAACCGGAGGATTTAAGACAGCCACTGACAATTCATAAACAAGCAAAAAGTCGTAAGTATTGAAAAAAATCTATTATGATTATTATGATGATGATGATGGAGATTTTAATGATATTTAATGTTTAAGATTATTTAATGATATATAAGATTTTAATGATATTGAAAATGTTAGACGCAAACCCTTACGAGTATATGACACAGCCGTTTCTAATTATAATACGACACTAAATAAACAATTGGTATTAGCCGTGCAGGTCTAGGTAACATTTTGCATTCAGACAATAGGATGATTGCTGTCATTGGTATATGGTTACTGAATACGAGTAACGTGGGAATTGGCATAAAGAGGTTGTTCATCACCAAACAATAAGTAATTTATCTTCTATTACAGTCCTATTACTTCTATATTTATCAGACGAGCATGCAGTCCACCTGATGGTAACAGGATAATTTCGTCCATAGACATCCGCGATACATGCCAACATCAGTCCAGAATGACAAATGTTGGCACGCCCCCGAATGCGCTCTCTACCTTTGCAGATTAAGGAATGGATTGCGAGAAAGGGTTGGGAAAATGAGTAGAGATAGGATAAGATGGGATGGGAATGGGCTTTGGCATATCTCACTCACTACCGAAACAGATACGTACATTGGGGAAATACGATAGTGGGAAATGCAGTACATTTCAAGTCTTCTATGAGAGAGGGGTAACGAGGCCAGTCGAATGCGCCCATCGGACGTAGGAATGCAGCGTGCACTCTCCCCCTGCAGTTATATTATTGCTACTATAATACAAACAATACTAGTAACAATTTTAGGAGACCTAACCTACATTTAGGTCAAACATCTGTTAAAGATATTCCTTTAATATAGAGATTCTTCAATGATATACCTAGTACCTTAAACTAACTAGTACATTCGGATTTCGCATTTTAAATTACTGGACATTAAATGATAAGAATGAACATAAATCCTAAATTAGGTATATGCTTAGATCACTACCTTTTTTGATGCTATCTGATCAAACATATAAAAAAATATATAGACTCCAGACAAAAAAGTAGGTAATATTCTTTCTTATTTATATCTCAACTCAGAATATCTCTACTATCTAGCATTAAACAACAACAACCTATAAAACCTTGAGCAACTAGCCTTGGTTCCGTCCAGAAACGTAGAAGAGTCTTCTACGCTATACCATGTCATAACATAGTGTAACGCTGACGCTGAACGTTTTCGGCGTCGTATAATATTGTACAAAACACACAAATATTGAGAAAGTAGTTAATTTAATATTAGCCATTCCATAGTATTGACCAACCAGATATTAGAACAATTACAAATCCCTTTGCAATTCATTATCAACTTATTCTTTAACAGTGACGTCAACCATAAAAACAACATTGTAATTTATCTCATTCTTTCAGTTTAAAGCATCAATGAATATAAATAAACCTTAGTCAGCTTCGGTAAATTGTTTAACTGCAAAAAAAATCGTTGTAATTGATCGAACACTAGATTGGCCTAGAGTGTTTAGATAAAGACAATGAAGTTATTTCGTTCAATGAGAGGTCAAAACTAATTGATATTCTCACGACAGAATGACGATGATCACAAACGGTAGGTATCATATACTAACAGGTAGGTGAGTATCGTATGTCTACTTTAGATCAGATAGAGATTCTGCGAACTGAGCGAGTTGTCCAAGGTCCATGAGATGTGAATCTACGTGCAATTGAAAAACGACTTCACAATTAATCTTGTTTCTTTTCTTCTTTTTAAAATTTTTAGGCAGCGAGTGCATCCGGTGGCTTGTCAACGTTTGTCATTCTAGACTGATATTGGCATGTATCGCGGATGTCCATGGACGTATACACCAGGTGGACTGTATGTCCGTCTACCGCGTTTTTTTTCCATAAAAGAAACACTATATCTATTTCCCGCGACCTCACTCGTATAGAATGAGTGTATATTGGTTAAATTGTGTTCTTTCTGAGAGGACTACTTATTTAACGGGAATTACTGATTCGATGATTTGTTGCAAAATTATTAGGTAACAAACAAGGTAATTTTCGTAAATTCGTCGTTATGTTATAAATATAACATAACGATCTTAAAAAAATATGTACATAATTATTTTTTTAATATACATTAAAAGGGAACAGAAACGGAAAAACACAAAATGAACAGAAAAATACAAGATAGTACTTCAACGGTCTTAGACGAGATGATATAAATAAACCAAATTAGATCAATGCTCTAATAAACGGGAATATTTCTTTCATGAGTCTCCAGAATGGCGCACAATCTCGTCAATGTTACGTAACGCAAGCACCAGCGATCCGCGTTAGCGAGACGCCAACTTTACGACTGTAATACGTGTAAGAACCGAATTATATGGATTTCGTGAACGCTTCAACGAACTATCTCTCCTTATCTAGTATATTATTTGAGGAGCTGATTGTAGTCATCTGGATCGCATCTTCGTAATCGTATCCTTAGCGTTTTCGTCTCTATACTAACTGAGGGACTGAGGGCCTTTAAACACAAAATATCAAATACATACCGATGGTTTACGATTGACCCAATACGAAGAATGTTAACACGCTTGGTTTGATTATTTTAGATACGTATATACTGATTATTTTAAACTAAGTTTGCGGTGAGAAAACCAAGCTGCTTGGCACTTTTTAAACAATACATTAAACACAAATAAATAAGATGATGGTAATCATTATTCGACCTTGATAAAACCCCAGCAAACACCATCCCATCTATTCCCGTGGGTATCGTATAAGGCGACTAAGGGATAACCTTAAGAACTACACCACCTCTGAAAGAATGGACTCGCCAACCCGCTTGGCCAGAGTGGCGTTTTAAGACCTTACATCCCTCATGCACGATACAATGTGCATGAGGAGGCCCATGTCCAGCAGTGAATATTAAAAGGGCTGGTTGCATTGCAATAACCCTAAGACATTTTTGAGAAAGAAAATAGCAGACGAGCCTAATCATTGACAGTAAGCGTTAGATGGTTACAAGCCATTTGCGATACATGTCAACATTACACAAAAAATGACACGTTCGCAGAACAGTTATCTTTGGGGACTTAGTAAGAAATCAATAAATAAGAATTAAGAAATCCGAAATATTAAGAATTATGAATGAATTAAGAGATTTCTTAGGAATTAGGAATCTTTCTTTTTGATTACCAGCGCAGTTTAGGTTAAGATTCTAAACATTTGAGAAGATTTTCTAAAATTTATAAATAATATATTATTTTAGAAGTATTATAATACTTTCTTTCTGTTTCAGTGAATAGATTTGCGTCAGAATGTGGTCTCTATTATCTAATAAGTGACTAGAGATTTAGTTAATTAACACATAATGATAACTCATAGCGGAAACTCTTGAAAAAAAACGAAACCCGTCGAGTCTTCATTCGTTAAAATCATAGGAATTGAATGACAAGTAAAACAAATATAACTTGTAAATGCGTTAAAAATGCAATAAATGCCGTGTGTGAAGTTTGACACAGTCGCGCTTACTGTGTTTTAATATCCAAACATAATAAATATTTTTTAATGTTTAAAAGAATTTTTTTGAAGATTAGAAGTTGCCGCAGAGGACCAAATAGTGTATGTGCTGTACAGCCGACCGATGCACGGGGTAAATATTTTTTAATGTTTAAAGGAAAATTTTTGAAGATTAGAAACTGCTGCATAGAACCAAATAGTTTATGTGCTGTAGAGGCGACTGGTGCACGGAGTGGCGCCTTGCATATTCACGCGGGGTCGGTGCGGACGCAGGTGTATGGTAAGTTGAGCAGTGGTCCCAGCTTCTTCATTTTATAAAGGCTAGCAAAATAAACATTTATGCAGCTGTCATGAACGATACGTAATCTCGTGCTACCCTCCTTAGTCATCGCCCTAATGCGAGGTGCGTTCCCTCCGACGTCCATCCAACGGACCAGCCCTTAGTTGCCGTTAGCATTCAGCACTAACCTATACACGTTCGGTGATACTTAACGATTCATTAAACACAAACATTTTAATTGTTCTATAAAAACCTTTTAAAATCATTGGACCTGAACTCGAAAGATAGTAATGTGCATAAAGCCGCATGCTTAACATACTACACAAGCGTGGACGACCTTCTTTGTACTTTGCATGCTAACTTTATATTTATTAGGCATTCTATTAGAACATTAAAAATTTAAGTGTTTTATAGTATTAGGGCCTTGCTCACCACTTTCTGGTTAGGGTATCAGGAGGTATCAGAAAGATTGGCAGATAATTTGCAGATAATAATTTATCTATCAGATTGTTAACAGTTACTTTACCGGGATATGGTGAGAAAGGCCCTTAGAATTTACAATGCTTCAAACATGTAATTCCGCCATCGAATGCAAAAAATCAACCTGTAGCTGAAGCGTGCTCGAACTTTGCTTAATAAACCTTACTTTATCAAGCACTTTGTCTTGAAACTTTGAACATTGTCAGGTTGAAAGACACGAGTATTAATTTTATTGCCAGCTTTGTACTCGTGAGTTGTTTCTTTCATTCTACAGAAATAAAAACTCAACCGCCTAATGATAAGCGATTACTGTCGCCCATGAACATCTGCGATACAACGCCAACATCAGTTAGAAGACGACCATTGGTACATTCGCCAATTTGACAATACGAGAACCAGGCTCTTATTTCCTTTTATGAAATTTGAGGGAATTGTGTATACTGCTTCTAAATACGCTTAGCTTCATTTACTATCTCAAGAGAATACACTATCTCACTTTTATTTTGTCCTTGGCGAATCTTCGTTCTGAAATTTGTGTTTATCATGAAGTTCTTTTATACAATTGCTTTTCATTTCCCCGCATTAAAATTTGTGTTAGTGGTTCTCTGTTTTCCTGTATGCTCTATTCTCTACTTTCTTTGAATACTGTCTTTCATTGTAGACGCTCTATTTACGCTCATTACTTCGTAGCAATGACACACTATTTCCTTGACACTACTTCAAAAGTTATTAAAGGAAGCGTTTAGACATAGATATCCGATTATTATGATTCGGTTCGTATACACCTGGAGGTCAATTCAACTATAGGGTCAAAGTGGCCGTTTAATTTAAATTCTGTGCATGCATATTGTTGCAACCCACGAGGAAATACAGAATGAACAAAAAGTGAACAAGGATGACTTGTACTGATCACCTGCCAAGTTACACGTACATTTGATAGATAAATTGCAGAATGAAGAGGCAATATTGAGATACGGTGTTATTCCACAGAATCGTAAACGATTAGCCAGATTTTGTTAAGGTCATTGAAACGACACACCGCCTTAGAAATGCACGGAAGATGCAAAAAATACTATTCATTTTTTATATTCATATTGCGCGCCCGCATACCCCCTGGTGTTGCAGGTGCCCATGGGCGGCGGTAACACTTACCATCACGTGGAACCGCTTGCTCGTCCGCCCACTAGTCTATAAAAAAAAATGACACTAGAATATATTAATGATTTAAAATGTTTTAATATGACTTGATTTAATTTAATATTCCCAGTGAAATGACTTGTGGCATTTAATAAAGACAAAAATGTAGTAAGACAATCAATATATAGGTAAACACTTTTCTTTGGCGTAACTATAACTTCTAGATAAAACTTTTAAAATGTTTAGAAAGTAAGTATCTGTTTGAATTTTCGTTGCTGAAGTTCACGTTTATCATGAAGCCCATACATACTCGTAATTAGTTTATATTTTCCTCCATTACATATTTTGTAGTTTCCGGCATGTCTCGGTGATTATTAATCTATACATATAAAGAGAAATGTCCTGACTGACTGGCTGATTCATAAACGCCGAGCCGAAACCGCTGAAGCTACAAATATGAAATTTAGACAGTATCTTCCTTTTGTTACGTAAACGCTTACTAAGAAGGAATTTTTCAAAATTCCACCGAAAAGGATTTAATGGGGTGTCAAAGTTTGCATGAAAAAATATTTGATATATTTTACAGTTGGTATAAATATTGTACAATACAAATAATTAATACGTTTTTACCATTTTTAAAACAATACTCATCCAGGCAATTAAATCCACGCGTGAGAAGTCGCGGACTATCTAACAGCTAATCTAACATATACCATACTTATACACGTTGTAGACTTACTTTAGGGACACGTCTTTTAATAATCTAACTTACATGCAGGATTGCTATGATCCCGTATCTTACATCAACTTTTTATTCAACATGGCTGCTCAACATTCTAAAATACATATACATATATCTACTCAGTAAAAAAAGAATAAAAGGATTAATCGAGCTATAAATATGCTGTCCGAGTTCTCGAGAACGATGAACCAAGCTTGAATTGCAAATCATTTTCTTAGTGTGAATACATTTTGTTTACTGTTTCAAATTTCGTGCCACCAATTCAAATAGCATGCCTCCTTTTGAACCTTCGAAGAAGAAATAAACAGCAGTTTCATTTTCTTTCAAACAGCGACTTTGATTTCTGAATAAAATTTACCTTTCGCAGTTTTTATTCAGCCACTACAGCACTGATAAGTTAAGCTTAAATAGCGCTAATAAATAAAAGTGTTTAATGGAAGAAACAATGAAAGAAATAGGTATGTGTTTCCTCCTAGCAGTTTTCAACACAGTATCACTAGCAGCTAACTATTTCTAATGTTTTATTTTATAAAGAAATTTAAACATTTATTTTTCGTTTCCTTTTTGCAGAACCGTGTTCTCAAATACCCCGCACCGTTAAAGGGAAGCGATACGTGAGATAATTCCCAGGGACCTGAACAACATGACAAATATTTCCAGCGACTGGATAAGTGAGGAGGAAGGAAGTTCGTTTATGACAGCGACCGTTAAGAATACAACAGTGGGGAGACTATACAATTAGAATTTTTTACTTACCGAAAAGATTAACAATGCATGGGAGTGAAAATTCAAACCATAGAAAGTTTACCGAGTGCGAAAGAGTCAAACACAGCTGTCAAATGACACACGTTTCTAACAAGTCGGAGGACCAGAGTCCCGTAAACATGTGAATTACGAAGTAGCTTATGATGTTTTTACGTACACTCAGGTAAGAGATTGTATTTAATACGTCATATCTGACTGGCAGTTGGCAGTCTTATGGTAGCTATGTCTATGGGAGAAATAAAGGCCGTTTGGTACGATTGAACGAGGAATCAATATTGTTTGTTAAAATTATACATTAGCCATGAAACAAAAAAAATATAATTAATCCATACACATATTGTATTTATTTATTTTATTTAAAAAAACTTTATTGCACTTATCGTACAAAAGGCGAGCTCAATGCCTGGGGGCATTCTCTACCAGCCAACCTTTGGGTAGAACAGACATGTTGGGAGCATGTTGGGAGATGCGATGAAATATATAAAAATATAACTTAAAAAACGATGATTAGTAAAAGTGTATTATTTTAGACTGTGAGAGGAAAATGCATAAACTACTGGACCGTGTCTTAAAATTCTTTCACTTTTAGGACGCTAAACTAATAGAGACGGATATACTCGTAGGTATTGTTTGAAAAAAGACACAAAGCCAGGACCGGTCACAAGTATCACATGAAAATATACAAAATTTTAAATCAAATTAATTAATATCTTTTAACGTCTCTTTACAGGGCAGATCATAGGCATCTGCAAGGACTTGCTATCACGCGCCTCATACTCTATCACGCAGACCCAATGAGTATTGTTGGATGATACATGTGCACTCTACTCGTATACCTATTAAACATCATTGAAATGTAAAAAAAACATGTTCATTAACTCGGCTGGTGGGGCAAAATATTATCAGGAAACCCGCAAGCTCCAGAACAATCTGCACTGGGCCTGCGGATGGATTGTAGCCCGAAACCTCCAAATTATATACTAGAGAAGGCCTGTATCCTGCAGTGGAAGATTATAGGCTGATACAAGTACAAGAAACTCAATAATAGCTGCATTGCTATCACAATTATGTTTTACTATCCACTGGAATCTTACAAAACTCACAAATTGCACTACAACGATTTGAAATTATACCAAAAATTTTGTTCAAGCGACGTGGATTCCGCCCGACGCTACTACGACAGAGTCCCGCACCATCCCAATCCCCTAGTAGTTGACAGCCTAACCTATGTCTCCGATAGGAATGACCTTTCCCGTTGCCGTCGTCGTCCTCGGCACGTCTTATACGACCCCCACGACCCAATTACAACTGCCAATGCATTTCTTACACTACACTCATAGGCTTCACACATACACCGTCCCCGCCGGCGGAGACGAGGACGTCACCCTCTCTATACCGTGAACACACACCGGTCTTCAGCCAACTCTTTTACCAGGTGCCTAAGCGCTTCTCATCGACTCGCGATTCCGCGGTACCCTCCCAAAGCAACGCGAAGCCGAGATCCGTTGCTTCCGCCGGTCTACCGGCGGGAGAGCCATTAGGCTCGTTGCTGCATACACTCTTTGCTCCTTGCTGAGCGCCTTCTGCTCAGCAAGGCCTAAACCATACATGTCCGGTGACTCTTGAAAGGCCATTAGGGTCACGTGGACGTGGATGGACTATATAAGAAAAGAAGGAGAGAACGTCATTTAAGTGCTGTCAAATTAATTCAGAAGTGCAAAAAGGCAATAAGTGAAGGAGTTGGAGTTAGGTTTGAGATAAGTGTGCCCGCAAATACTTAAGTAGAGATTGAAAATCAAAAAATAACATTTGCTCAACTTAAGTAGAGTTTAAGTTACATACATTATTTTATTTTTTAACAAACATCCCTAATTAATGGCTGCCTAAAATAGGAAAATACTGCTGACAATAAAAGCATTGTAAGCTGATAATCTGTCAGCCTATTATTTTCACTACCATAGGTATATTTCATAGCTGACCAAATTGCTATATATCGTTTAAATACATGCCGTTTTAATTCAATATATAGTTCATTAATTATATGTTCATTTAATTATATGTTTTATTAAATTCAATGTAATAAAGACAATATATCAAAATGTTGAAAGTGCAGGAAGCGCAATAGCAATGCACTTTGCCTTATTAAAATGTCCGACCCTCACAACCTGATTATGGTACTTTATTAAAATCGAATGTTATTAAGAATAATAATAAATTTATTTTGACATAAAATATTTAATATATCACTTAATTGTCATAAAAACACATTGTATGTAAAGTTAATCGTCATAAAAAAATACATTGTATCTATTAATGAATTATAACAATTAGCTGCCTATTTATTGTTTGCCAGCAAAAAATATTTTAATACCAACAAGAATAAATAAAACTTATCATTAACATTATTAGATGCTGAAGATTTGACATCGAAAAATTTAATGTTTACAATTAATTTGACAAAATTTACAATAAATAACACACACAGGTCAACACGATTTTTGACTTTGAAATTAGGGTATGAAATTACGATAGGTTTACCGACAGTCATCCGAAACAAAATTAAATTTCATGAAAAAGTTTGCTTTTGTAGCCAGGAGAAGGTTTATACGGTTTTTTTTTAAAATCTATGATTTAAATTTTTATCTGTTGCAAAAACAAAACAAATACCTTTGTACATTATTTTTATTAACTTTAACTATTAAATCAGCTTACAAAATTATTGAAAAAAGTTTAAAAATGAACCTTGTTACTCTTTTTTTTTGTGTTCATGAGTACTTTCTCTTACTAAACCCCAAATATAGTCCCCCGTCATATTTTCATTATATTGGCCTCGATAACGGCATTCAAAGTCCATGATATCTTGATGAAAACGTTCTCTTTGTTCTTCTGAGTACGATCCCATGTTGTTTCCAAATTTAAATTAAATTTTTAATTGTGACGATAAAATTCTTCATTTTCAACAGTTTTGTTTGAACTTTGAAATGAGCTTGTCTAAGATAATATTTTTAGGAGGTTCAGGTACTGGAAATTGTGGGTTGTGTAAAATTGGAGCAGAAGAAGAAACAAGGTCAGGATATTCGATTGGTTTCGATTCTTGCCATTACGTCTTTTACGTGGATTTACTATGCAGAAATAGCAGTCATTAACGTGGTCTAGTGGTTCTCGCTAAACACGCGGCACTGCGAATTTCATATTTCTTTTTTCGCCTCGATACCAACCTAAAATAGATCAAAATAACAATAAACATATTTATAGTAATAATATTTTTTTCACGGCAAACTGTTCACCTTCTAAACATCTTGTGCAGTTACTACAACAACATTTGGAGTCCATAGCTTGTCTAGATTCCGAATAGGGCAGTCAAAGTAGGCTTCGTAGGCTTGACAAAGCATCTCACTTTTGTTCAATTTAATTTTTTTATCTCGCACTTTAATAGATGTGCCACATACGAGTATATAACAAAATACATCAGCATCATATTTACACTTTCGCGATGACATTTTAACCTTTTTGCGGCTTGTATAAAACACTTAACTATTATTATTGACGTAAACGCCATCTGAAAGTACCACGCGAATGTATTAATACCTCTTCTTTTTGCGCGGTGGGTTTAAATATACCAAAATCATTGAACGTTTCTATAATAATTCGAAAATCTGTTTTATTATTATAACCACTACAAAAGCAAACTTTAAACGGGATAAGGATATTTTTCCTTGATTTTGGTGCATAACTACAATGCATAAATACAAAAATCATGAAATGAACGCAAAGACAAAAAATAAAAATTTTGTGGAGCTGTGTAATTAACTAAAAATATCTTTGTGTTTTTCTAGTATAAAAGCATGGCCTCTTTGTTAATATAGAAGTGAAAAAC
Organism: Sesia apiformis; assembly: GCA_914767545.1. Lineage (NCBI taxonomy): Eukaryota > Metazoa > Arthropoda > Insecta > Lepidoptera > Sesiidae > Sesia > Sesia apiformis. The sequence goes on from OU611968.1 coordinate 9,957,214, forward strand.
GGACGTCAGTATATATTATCTGTACGCCTGAACACGGTAGAACACGGTATAGAGCATTATTGTAATTTGAAAATTGTAATCCAATATCTACGTTTACAGATAAATAATATTGTATTGTATATTGTGGTGATTTTTTTCATAGGCAGAAGGTGGCAGACAAGCAGATAATCCACCTGTTGGTAAGCGGATACTGTCGTCCATGGACATCCGGGATACAATGTCATACCAACATCAGTCCAGACTGAAAAACGTTGGCGCGCCCCGGATACGTTGCTTTCTTTGGGAATGGATTTGGAGGAGGGGTTGGGAAAATGGGAAGAGACAGGAAAGGATGGGATAGGAATGGGCTCTGGCATAGCTCATTAACTACCGAAACAAATACGTACATTGGAGGAATAGGGTAAAGTGGGAAATGCAGTACATTTTGTAGTTTTCTGTGAGAGAGGTATGTGTGAGATTACGACTCGACTAACGCTTCGTCATTACTAGGGGAGTTCTACAATGGGACGTTATAAACTGACATCGATCGATCTTATTAGATAGACCGGTTCTCTCCATCTCCATAGGAGACGTAGGTTATTTGTAGGTTATTATTAGGTTATTTGTACGATTACGTAGTCGGCACCGTTTTTAATTTCTGTTTTAATACTTTACTTAGATATTTTTAGATCTTTAACGTCATCTTTAACGTCTTTAAGGTTATGTTTTGCCGTATAAAACCGCAAATCGGTATTTATTACGTGTATGTATGTTTTATATTAAAAGGAATATTTAGATAAATTTTCCACTTGGACTAAACAATCATAAAAATAGTAAAAACACATTAATAAAACTTACAAATAGTAAACATTTCTCTGTTGATGTATTATTTTTAATTAATAACTATAATGTTAAAGTTAGGATTTTAAAAATAGTTCACATATTTTAATAGTTCTTTTTAATAACTATTGTTATTATAATTTATGTAGGTACTAAAAAAAATCAAACGAACACAACGCAAACTATTGTTGTTTGTAATATTATGTTACTGAAGCATTTAAAGAACTAATCTTACCCGCATAGGATCCTGCAAGGTCAGTATCCTGGCGTATCCTGATCATTTATTAAGGTCATTCTGCATGTATTCTGGTGTGCTGGTACATAAGCGGCGGTAGTCACCTTAAATAGTCACCATCACAAGGGGATCTTCAAGAGCTGTGAACAGGATTCTGCAAGGTCGGGAGCGCACCCGCCTCCTGGTGTTGCGAGTGTCCATGGGCGGCGGTGATAACTTACCATCATGTGGCCCCGACCGCTCATATCCTAATTCTTCTAATAAACATATGAACCGTAAGGCCGTCAGCCAAATCTACTAAAAAAAATATATCCCACCTAACAGTATCCTACGAGGTTCATAATAGTATTGTTGGATTTATTTTAAATATTTTATAAAATACTTTTCCCTCACACAGCAATCACTGCTGTTTATTTAACAGAGCATTTACAGCCTCAGAACATCGCGAATAGTATGGCAGCGAAAAGCTAATTTTCCATGCAGTGGACTATTTGCCTCCCTATCGAATACTCCATAAAAATCAGCGAAGAATCAGATCGCAAACCTGCGGAACTATAAGCGTCCATGCACAAAAAGTCGACCCTGAAGAAATATAAAAGGAAAATGCGTCACATAAAGAACGACTTTGATACACTTTTTTAGATAAAAAGAACTGTTCATCACAACATATGATAATTGACAGATAGGTAGCTACAATATATATCCGCATAAGTATATCAGATAATAAATAATTGAACTTTGAACAGAAACCTTTGAACCTTTGACCAAATGATGTTCGAAGATAATTTTCTAACGTATCTTTTTTGTGATGTTTAAACTTTTTTTTACGAAATAATGGTGGCGGACGTGCTAAATATGGGACAACAAATATATAGCTAATGCGAGAAAGCAGTTCATCTTATAAGTCATTATAAATAAATCTTGTCCACTGTAAATATGTGAACAGCGAATACTGTCGAAGAAGTAACCTAATGCTTGTATACTGAATTAGAACAATTACTGTCTAATGCTATTTTGTAATACTATGCCCAATTTTGAAGTGACCACACCTAGTAACGAAATGTGACAGATATATTTAAAAACAAAAAACATATCATTCATTCTGATACTCACATTATTAAGAGTTTCAAAGGGAGGCCTTTATTACACAGGGGGGCCTTTATTGCAAAGGAATGTCTTTGTTGCAAAGGAAGGCCTTTGTGGCAAGGGGGCCCTGCAGTAGAATCTCACGTTCACTAGATACCGTGACAAACGCATTAATTAACGTAAAACATTTTTTTTTTTGTAACTGGTATTTATACGTATGCCACGCTGTAACCAAAGATATGTTGAAGTGATTATATGTGGTCGGGATTTTCCACGTGCAGCGTGCTTATTACCATTTGTTATTGTATCGAGTTCTTACGAAGATATATTGTGGATTATATCTCTTGGCTCTAACATGTTTTAGTTTTACTTTTAAGTGCACACAGCTGCAAGTAAAGTCTATAAATACATAAGAAAAAATAATTCTTTTCCAATTCCTGGACAACGTCTGGACAATGCGTACTTACTTAATTCGTCACTAAAAGTTATACTTGAATAAAAATACAATTAATGAAATAATATATATATTTAATATACGAATATATACGTTCATATACACCTATATAAATTACCTTACGCGCAAAAATTATCTCAAAATATAGATTTTGCTCAAACTTCTTTGTCATTTTGTAACATGTTTGAAGTTTTAATTGTGTGTAAAGGACAAGAAATTTTAAGCAATCGTTAAAATAAACAGCGTTTATAAGTAAGAGATTTTTTTTTTAAACCAAATTAATATGAGAGGAAGACATACAACCTGTCTACAATGGGTGTTTTCAGCAAAGTAGCCGACGAGTTCATTGGATGTCAACTCTTCGACAGCAACCACATCCCGGCGTTTCATTCAAATAAGTGAGTACAATAAATGAGATTTAAGTGAAATTTAATCTTACATTGATAGATGACTAATGAATAAACTGATCAATATTGTTGTGACGTCAGTGTTGTGGTAAACTAATGTTAAATTAATACGTGACTGAATAATAGCAAATAGCAGAACAAATTTAATATCATCAACGAACAAAAATCATATTTTTTTCTTACATCATTAATCTTATACCATTAACAAAATGAAAATGAATAACAAAATTAATGCGTGCTAGCAATAATTGTTATTGACAAATTCACATAGAATAACATGTTATATTGTTATATATTCGCTTATCTATATATATAAAAGAGGATGTTGGTATATCTGATGTTAATAGACTTCGACATCGTTTGACCGATCATTATGAAAGTTAGCACCTACTCGTATATGTATCTTTTCATGGAGAAGGTTTTTATGCTATCGACTTTGTTGTAACTCGCCACTAGGTGGCGCTGCAGCACATCAACTTCTATACCGTTCAACCGATCGCCATGAAAATTGGTATACACAGGTATTATTTTGAGCACGGAGAATATTTTCGAGCTATCGACTTTGTTATAACTCACCACTAGATGGCGCTGCAGCACATCAACTTCTATGACAGGACAACGTCTACGGGGTTTTGCTAGTCTAATATATAAAAAATAATGTTTGTTCGTCCTCTATGCGTTCCTGAACCATTCATCCGATTTTGATGAAACTTTGGTGAGTTGTTATCCGAGCGTCCGCGAATGTTTCTAGACAAAAAATGTCTAAATTTATATAGCATTGCAACGCATGCCGGGCAACAGCTAGTATTATATATAATGAATTATATTAAGTTGTATATTCATATTCAATAAAAAAATGAATAATAGAAAATAGGTTTCATTCGCCTACAACGAATCCAAAAGAGTGTATTGATTTATAAAATGTATAAATGTCATAAAAATATTAAATATTCCTATATTTTTAAAAGAATAAAAAATTACTTACAATACTTGTATTGCACGTACGTATTTTCGATCTTTTCTTTTTTAATATTTAATAATAATAATTCATTTATTTCAGACCATAATAATCGATCCATAGTAATTATTGTTAGTAGAAACTTAAAATCTGCTAGTAAAATATAGTAATCACAGTAATTCAATAAACTAATCATATTAATAAATCAAATTATACTTAATTTAAATTAATTAAATTAACAGTCCTGCCCATTGTGTTTCTGGATAGGACAGTCAAATTTACCACTTATTGTAATCTATATTATTTTTAAACCAACTCATTCACTTAATAAATGATACAGATTAAACCTTTTAAATACTCATTAAAATTAGTAATATTCGTAATTGAATAGAGATGGGAATATCGTCGGGATCTGGGATGAAACACGCAGGATTAAAAGTGTGAAAAACTGGTAACTACTACAAAACCAATTGAAATAAAATATTTCGTATTTATGTAATAAATGAACACGATATAGTTTTGATGTTAAATCAAAGCTAGTTTTACTATATATAGCAGCACGATCACTTCAACTCTTAGAATTTGGACGTAAAACAGCCGCAGAGAAGTGGTTGCTTAAAACATATTATGATGTGTTGTAGCTTGCTTTTTAATGACATAATTACTTTCGGTTATTGTAAGGTTGACTGGAACAGATCCCTACAAGGTATGTCTGCCATTGTGTTTACTGTACAATAAAGACCATCAACAACAACATATCAAGTCAATTTTTAATTTAATTCTTGCCACATATCTACTCGTACTATCATTATATACATAATGAGCTCTATACTCGTACTCGTTTACAATTCTACTGAATAATATGATATGATAAATATGAATATGAGCGCTGTACTCATAATCCGTTTACAATTCTACTGAATCTTTAAATTTTTAATTTAATTCTTGCCACATTTTAAATGAGCTCTGTACTCGTACTCCGTTTACAATTCTACTGAAATTTTAAATTTTTAATGTAATAATTGCCACATTTTAAATAAGCTGTACTTACGTATACAAGACAAATAGATAAACTCACATAACAAGACCACAACACACAAGATCGCAACACAATACTGGCATTAAAAGTTCATACCCTTTTCAACTTAGGTTGATAAAAAGAGGTTGAAAAAAATATAAAAAAATGTTCAGACTTTTGTACCTTTACTAAACAAGTTTCAGCGATCAGGGGTTAATAACAATTTATTTTAGTATCATTAGTGAGTATAAAAAATCCGACGTTTGTTGAGTACGTCACAGCGCAGCAAAGGTGCGCGTGCGTCGGTTTCCTCTACTAATATAACATCAGATGGAGCCCTAGTAAGCATCAGTCTGAGCAACAGAGGTGTCCTGCGAGCGTCCAGCGATCCTGCCCTGCAGTACTAAATATATGAAAAAAGAGTCCAATAAATATTCCTTTATTTGCATAACTAAAGACTACAATAAATAATAGTTTAATAAATAGTGAAGTGGATAAAGTAGTGTTGTGTGTGCAGATTGTTTGGACCCTTCGATATTAAAATAAAAAGTGAGTTTGTTTATTTTTTTCAACGCATATTTTCAATATTAGTGATTTCTTTCATTTTGTAATGATTCAGAGATTTGGTATTACGCATAATATCTGGCAATATTAGATAGCAATATCTTAAATTAACGAAATTATTATCTTATAATATAGGAAATCGTTGTGAAAACATAATTATTGCAATAGAATTTCGATATCTGATGAATCGTTCTAATAACATTGAACAAATAAAGAGACTCGCCTCTAGTTCACAATACATGCATAGTTACTGATATTTAAAAAATAGACAATAGAAGGAACTTCTTTTTATAGAATAGTTGGAAGACGAGTGTGCGGGCCACATTCTTTAATATATTCCGGAACAGAATTTCACACCTTATAAAATTATACAGACATGTTATAATTAATATTATATATTCATAGGCTGCATATTTTAGGTTATCGTTAGTTTAAACTACTGGTCTATGGAACATAGAGGAACTATAAGCAAATAAACATTTGCCATCCCTAGAAAATGTAATCAATACGGAAATAACAAGACAGCAAGCAAGGTTAAGGCTGTTTTCGCATAAATTAGGGATCGTGTTATTGTTGGAGTTATTGTTCATTGGTCCTACCGAGAGTTCCGATAGCGGGGATAGAAAATCAATATATGGCGATCAAAATACAAAAAACAAACCTTCTATTTTTTTTTATAAGAACGTAAGGTCGCATCTCTCAGGCTGTCCAAAGTTCACTAAATATCCAATATTCACTATTGTATGTTGATTCACTCTAAGCAGTTGACTTTCAGGTCACGCAGGGCCGTCTTAAGTCTATTCTGCGCCGGGGTGCGGGAGTGTATCCTAAGACAGTCAAACATCCTATTGTGTATCCTATGACAGTCAAATATCCTATTGTGTATCCTATGACAGTCAAATATCCTATTGTGTATCCTATGACAGTCAAATATCCTATTGTGTAATTGTTTACTATAGCGTTATATTTTTTCATTACCTTTAAAAGGTGAGCGCCCGGGGTGCACCGCACCCCTTGCACCCCCTGGTAAAGACGGCCCTGAGGTCACGCATGCTGATTTTTTCATATTCACGTATTCTATAACGTGAATATGAAAAAAGATTCATCATAGTTACATTTTAAAATAGCCAAATTCGCACCTTTTGAAACAGGGTAAATTCCTGTGGATCCCGCTCTATCCCGCATTTGTCGATTTCCCGCAAATCACTGTTTCGAAATTGGTAACCCTAGGATAGAACACATATTTAATAATACATATTTCAATTATTAGTGATAAAATAAAAATATTGATGTCAGGTATTCAATATACCTAGTGAGGTTGGTGGTAATTTTTCAATAACCCTGTATTCCTATAGGATATAAAAAACTTGGGTTACAATACAGTAATTAATTTGAATATATGAAACTATAGATTTGCATGTACATATTTTATCTACAACAAATTCGTGCAACTGATTCCCTATTATTATTATGCAACATCACGAATGCATATTAATAAAAGGCCATGTTCCAACCAATAATCAGAAATGCTACCGCCCATCTACCCACGTAAGTTAACAATAAGTGACACTATTTTTTCTAGGCAGATTCAAAATATGTTATCTGAGCTAAAGGACCTTACTGTCGGTATAGACTTTCATTGAGTTGGTTAAGATTTTTTAATTAAGAATATCGTTGTTTCAAGATTCTGTTTAAATAATAATGACGTATTTCGGTAGTGAGTGAGATAAGCCAGAGCCTCTTCCCATTCCATCCTACCCCGCCCCATTTTCCCAACTCTTTCTCCCAATCCATTCCTTAATCTGCAAAGATAGGCAGCGCATTCGGGGGCGTGCCAACGTTTGTCATGCTGGACTGATGTTAGCATGTATCGCGTATGTCAGCAAGTATCCACTTAACATCAAGTGGGACTGTATGATCGTCTGCCGCCTTTTTTTCATATAAAAAATAGCAACATATTCTAACAATTGCAACAAAATAGATATATATTTATTTTTAAGATGTCTCAATTTCTGATAAACTAGAACCGAGATTCCCTTTCTCAGATAATGTCAACTTATATATTAGTAAAGACATACGTACTTGAGATTATATTAATTGCTTCCTATAGCCACTTTATTAGATGGAAATATGTATATAGATCATTTCACCTGGCAATGGTAGGCATATTTTATTAATTATTGTCGTAAATATTCATGGTATTTACCTCACGTTAGTGTCGACTCATTTTAAAAATATTTATTAACTTTCCGTACTAAATAAAATGCGTATTTCTCTTTAGAAATGTCCTTAGTAAGTCCTCCTTTGTCCTCAATGATTCATCATTGCCGAGCTAAAATCGTTGAAGCTAGAAACATAAAATTTGGACATTATCTTCCGTTTATGACGTAAAAACTTACTAAGAAGGTATTTCTCGAAATTCAACCCATAAAGGAATGGAACGGGGTTTCATAGATTGTAAAAAAAATATATATATATTCTAAAGGTACAATACAAATAACTAAACATTTGTTTTACCGTTTTTTCAAATTGTATCAGGGGATACAAGATGTCATATTTTGTATGAAATCACAATTAAATTCACGCGAGGGAATCCGCAGGCAACAGCCAATTTTAAATAAAGAACAATCGTCGTGTCATTATTATTTCTGATCATCGCAAAAAGGAAAATGTAGGGTCATCACTCTAGGCCTTTATTGGAAGTAGTTGGTATTTAGTATTACCTTGTCGATGTCGCCTTCATACATTTTGCTAGCGTCCGATAGCTCATTGCGATCTTCGAATATAAATTATCCGATAGTGCTTGTCCTGTTGTCCAACCTGACCGCGTTACTATACAATATACATGGTCATGGTTTCGTGAGCAAGTTTAGGCCGGTTCCTGACTGCCTGCGGCCATGGTCACGGTCACTATGACGGACGCTGCACGCGGTTATAGTAAACTAAATCATTTAAACTAATTGTACAGCTCTAGACACTCAACCGATACAATATACCATATTGCTCCATCAGCCTATGTCCCTCCAGTACTGGATATATAACCTCTTCCAAGACTGCCAATCAAATATTCTTCCGCTTTTCTCATCCAGCCACTACCGTCATCCTTCCGCTCACGCTACAGTAAAACGTGGCATGGGGACGTCCTCCGACCTGCCTCCACATTCACGTTGAGACAATACAAGTTACTTAGAGATCCGAAGAAAGTCACTTGCCAGTTCTCTTCCTCTCAATTACTGTTTGTTGCTAGAGGCTCTAAAACGGAGTTAGAAAGGAGGTAGTTAACTATAGGCTAGAGCTAAGTACATACAGGCTAGAGCTAAGGGAGGAGGTGATTTCACCTGTGGGAAGCCAATTTAATCATACTAACACGTGTAGTGTAGCGGATGTAGCGACAGTATTAACTTACCTCCGGGTAACCTATCTGCTGGTCTGCCATCTTCTTTCTATAAAAATTAATAGAGCTAGATTTCGTTTATTTCATTTATCACGCCACTGAGTTAAAGCAAAATATTTTGTAGGTCATTTATAAAAAATATTAATATAAGATTTATTCGAGTTATGTACACGAATTTCTGCTTGTGGTTAAAATGAATAATTATATATTCATTTTGTCGTCAGAGTTCCTAGTAATAAAACACCTAGTAATAGAATTCCTCAATAAAACTCCTATAGATGCGTAGAGGCTATGTATCCATATAGGCTACATATGTACATACATAGTACCTACATAAGTATATTTAATTTCCAAGTAGAAAACATGTCAAGTTTATAAAACAAGCTACAAAACGACAGAGAGGTAAATTGTTATTATTATTAATATTTGTTACGTAACAAAACAAAGCAAAATTATTTTCCAATATTTTCACAATTAAAACTACATTTATTAAACACAATTAAACAAAAATATTATCTCCTTAAATTACAAATTTAGAGAGTATGTTTTAATCACCTTGTCTTGCAAAACCTGTCATATTTTTAAAACTACTAAAGACACAATTGTAAAAACTACATAAATACCTATATGCAGTGGTGACAGTCACAAGAAAATTGAAGCGGCATCAGCAGATCTAAATATTAGTTTGAAGAAATAAAACATAAATATGTTATCATTTAATTAATAAAAAAAATTTAGTTACGTTCCAACTATTGCAAATCATGTTATAATTACAAATTAAATCAGAACCAACGTAACAATTATCAATTTTCACGTTTAATGCACTGACATTGTATCTAATAATAATGCACAAGCGAGTAGGTGACCTGCACGAGAGGAAAACAGCTCTCCCTACATCAATTAAATTGCAGCGCCATATCAAGGCCTGCGCCGACTTCAATATCATGCAGTGTCACGCCATCTAGGATGAATCACTCCTTTTGAAAAATAGCTTTTATCTCCTCAATAGAATAATTTATTTACTTGCACTGATTTTACTTCAATGTACTTAATTCGCTTTTAAGTCTACACAAAACTGTACATTTTTTTAACTCAAATAGTATATGCTTATAACTACTGCTCGTGGCGATACTAAGCCTATATATAATCAGTCTCAGAAAACGTTACAATAATTAATGAAAAATATGCAGTCAAACGAACGTAGTTATAAATATTTTCTTTTCAAATTTCAGATGAGGCAGCAGTATACGCCGACTTTGACAGCGACGCTATGGGTCCTATTTATGCTCCTGTTACCCACGACCACCCAGGTCACAAATCCGATCTCGTCCTTCATGAGGTTTCTAAACGAAGGTAGCAATCAACTTGACAACGAACCACCTGACCAACTAAATATGTTATCGGAGTATGACTTTATAATTGTGGGCGCTGGCACAGCGGGATGCGTGCTTGCAAACCGATTAACGGAAATCCCAGATTGGAAAGTACTGCTAGTAGAAGCTGGAGTCAACGAAAATTACATTATGGACGTTCCTATTGTCGCCAACTATCTTCAGTTCACAGCCGCCAATTGGGCATACAAAACGCAACCTTCGACCAAATATTGCGCAGGTTTCGACAACCAACAATGTCACTGGCCTCGTGGCAAAGTAATCGGCGGCTCAAGTGTATTGAACTACATGATTTATACCAGAGGAGCGCCACCTGATTACGATAAGTGGGTTGCTATGGGTAACGAAGGCTGGGGCTGGAATGATGTCCTGCCTTACTTCATAAAAGCTGAAAACTATAACATACCTTCCTTTAATAATCCCAAATACCACGGCCACGAGGGATATCTAAATATAGAGCACGCTCCTTTTCGCACTACGAAAGCAAAGTCTTGGGTTAAGGCAGCACAAGAATTAGGATTCAAATACGGAGACCATAATGGGCCCGATAACTCAGGTGTATCATTTTTGCAATTGTCTATGAAAAATGGCACTCGTCACAGTTCTAGCAGAGCATATTTACATCCTATAAACAGAAGAAACAACCTTCACGTCTCTAAAGGCAGTATGGTTACAAAACTGATTTTCGATAACACTCAAACCAGGGTGATAGGGATAGAATTAGAAAAACGTAATAGAAAAATTAAAATACTAGCAAAAAGAGAGGTGATCCTGTCAGCTGGAGCCATTAATTCTCCTCAACTATTGATGCTTTCTGGCATTGGACCGAGAGAACATTTAGAATCCAAGAGAATACCAGTTGTAAGAGACTTACCGGTCGGGTACAACTTGATGGACCACATAGCCGCCGGTGGCGTGCAATTTATGGTGAGGCAACAAAACCTAACATTAAATACTGAGTTCATTTTAAACAACTTAGACTTAGTTTTTAAATGGATGAGAACTCATAAAGGACCACTATCTGTCCCTGGTGGATGCGAAGCTCTCGTGTTCATGGATCTAAAAGACAAGTTCAATTCTTCGGGCTGGCCCGATATGGAACTGCTTTTTATAGGTGGAGGACTAAATTCAGACCCATTGTTACGAAGAAATTTTAATTTTGACGAGCAAATTTACGCTGATACATATGGACCCTTGGGCAGGTCTGACGTCTTCATGGTGTTTCCGATGCTGATGCGTCCGAAATCGAAAGGACGAGTTATGTTACAAAACAGGAACCCTAAAGCCCATCCCATGTTAATTCCTAACTATTTTGACTATCCTGAAGATCTGCAAAAAATAGTTGAAGGCATTAAGGTCGCTATTGAAATATCGAGACAGCCAGCGATGAAAAAAATTGGAGCAAAGATGTACGATGTTCCAATAGAGGAGTGTTTGAAGCATGGGCCTTTTGGAAGCGATGAATACTTTGCGTGTCAAGCACAGATGTTTACATTCACGATCTATCATCAAAGTGGGACGTGTAAAATGGGGGTGGCAGGAGATCCTACAGCCGTAGTCGATTCAAGACTGAGAGTCCATGGAATTAAAGGTTTAAGAGTGGTAGATGCTAGTATAATTCCCGAAATACCTTCAGGCCATACAAATGCCCCAGTTTATATGATAGCTGAAAAAGGAGCCGATCTTATTAAGCAGGACTGGAGAGTATTATGAACCTTGTTCCGAACTTAACTTTTATCCACCGTACTTTAATTTTCATGACATCTTATCTCATTTGAAGATATTTTTTTTTGACTATATATACTTTAATGCTTGACATATTATATTATAATTATTTTAATATGTGTGTGTGTGTGTGTATGTATATATATGTAAAATGTAATAACATTATAAAACTATAATTTCTATTAATGTCATTTTTGAAACTTTCTATAAATTTGCACGCCAATTCTGGCAAATGTGATGTTTCAGAATTTAGTTATCAATTACCATCGACTATATACTCACATTGCAAATAAATGATATGATTTAAATGTTCAGTATATTTTAAGAACTAAATAACGAGAAAAGTTCCTGATGCATTGATTTTTTATAACTTGTAATGCACCTTCTGTTATGTTTAAATAAATAAATAAAACGAAAATTGGAAAATAAGGATTTTCCTAGCTATGTCAGTAATAATATAGAAAAACTATAACTATCTGTGATGTAATTTATAAAATATTTACAATAACTTATTTTAAAAAACCTCTTATAATACTTACGCATATCACTTAAGTAAATTCAGTTACAGAATAGTATTTATGTTAATTTATTAAAAAATATATTGATAGTAAGAATCATTATACAAAGAATTGTACAAAGCTACAACTGTGATTGTATTCATACAATTTACAATAGTGTTCTGATTTTAATAAATCGTAAGTAAAATTAATTAAAATTAATCGTGAGTGATTTAACTTTTCGTTTAGGTATTAAAAATATTGATAATAGTAATTCCAACTAATATTGAAATCAAAGTTATTTATTTTCTGTAAGTATGCATTCAAAAGTAAATAATATTCCAAACGTATTGTATTGTACGTATTGTAACTGTTAAAAATTAATAAATCAAAGGTATAATTAAAGGATTAATATTTTTAATTTTATTTTAAAATTAATTAAAATAGAATATGATCAACATGTGACTTTACATAGCGCCATCTATTGTGAAAGGAACATGAAAGGGTGATTTAACAATATCAATCAAAATATTATTGTCAGTTGTTTTAGCAATTCAATGTCACTTTTTTTTAATTGTAATAACAACTACGTATTTCAATACAGAATTTTATGACTTACTCAAGTTTTTGAAAATATAAATAATGTCATAGTTACATTAAAGAAGTATTAAGTACCCATAAAGTGGCTGAAGCTGTCGCATAAATATTTATTATTTACTGGTATGGTATAATTTATTAATATATCTAATGTAACAAATTAACCGACAAACTAAAATAAATTGTTAGGTAAAGTGTAGTATAAATATATAGGTAGATATAATAGACAAGTAAATGTGTAAAATGTAGTATTACTTGATTAATTTGATATTAACTTTATTAAATAATATAATATAATAGATTTATTGATGTTGGTCACAGGAAAGGACTCCAAGTTTGTACCCACTTAAATTATTCCTATTACTTATTCTGTTATTTTATTATTGTTATTATATTCTTACTCCTTTTCTACTTTTTGCCAAATAAGAAAACGCTGCGATAAAACTCCGTAAACGCAAATGACAATAAAATTGTGATAAAATATTCAAATTGATGTTTTAATAAACCAATTATTGTACATTTATATTGTTTTATTTTTTATATTTTATAAATTATATAAATATAAATAATAAAATATAAATTAAATATAAATATAATTTATTTTATTATATAAATCAGTCATTTTTATACTTAAATTTGTTTTATGAATCAAAGGCCAAAATATAATTAATAATTATCTTGAAACTATTCGTATGTAATCTATACATCAAAATTGCGTTAATTTTGGCATCACAATGTGTTAAGAATCACCTTTCACCGAAGGTAGAATATTGATAACGATAGAAAATTATTTTAGAACATCGCGTGGCGCCATCGATTCTAATTTCGTGTAAATAAAATAAAGCTAATCGAGCTATAGTGACATGTGGTTCGGAATAGCTAAAATCCGACTTGGCAGACTTAAAAAATAGCATATGGTAGATGGCCATATACTATAAAGATAAGTCTTAGATGGCGTATAAAAGTACGATAGACTAGCACATCAGCATAGCTTTCTTTACCCAGTGATTTTTACAGAAAGAGTAAGCAAGTAAGCAATGGAAAATAAGGCCAAAATGGCCTCCAAAAAGCTCGGTGTGCTGAACAGAGCGAAGCGGTACTTCAAACCTGGGCAACTCCTTATGCTTTACAAAGCTCAGGTGAGGCCCCATATGGAGTACTGCTCTCATCTCTGGGCCGGCGCACCGAAATACCAATTGGACCCATTTGACTCCATCCAACGACGTACTGTTCGTATTGTCGACGATCCTACTCTCACGAGCGGTTTAGAATCCCTCAGCATTCGGAGAGACGTTGCGTCTCTCTGTGTGTTCTACCGCCTGTACAATGGGGAATGCTCTGAAGAATTGTTTAATATAATTCCCACCTCGGATTTCTACAACCGCACCTCCCGTCACAGAAGTGCGGTCCATCCGCATTTCCTCGATACGGAGGTGTCGCGCACTGTTCGGTCCAAAAATTATTTTATACCGCGAACCGGTAGGCTGTGGAACGAACTGCCTCAAGAGGTCTTTCCATTGAGCTACGATATGGGGTTCTTCAAGAGAGCTGTGAATAGGATTTTGCAAGGTCGGCGGCGCGCCCGCATACCCCCTGGTGTTGCAGGTGCCCATGGGCGGCGGTAACACTTACCATCACGTGGGACCGCTTGCTCGTCCGCCCACTAATCTATAAAAAAAAAAAAGCCTTTATACGGTGAAGGAATTTCAAGAGGCATTGAATAAAATAAATTCAATACGTATTTTCATAATTTCACCCTTGAGGTTGAGGATGATATCAAGATCAAATATGAGAATAATATGTATATATTATACATACAGATAATATATCACTTACTCTCAAGCTGTCTACATATTTGACACCAACAACGCCATAAAAAGAACAAAGCGAGTAATATCATCGTTCCAACAGATCTAGGATTTTTTACTCATCAAGTACAAAATCCATTTTTTTTCACTGTACTATTTTATTTTCGCTACGCTGGAATGTACGTATATCAGTCGCAATATCCGAACTCCTTGTTAATCTTTGCCATATGACACGGAATGCCACGTATAGCATTTTCAAATGACAAGCAACTTTTGTTTTTCTTTTTTTTTTCTATGACGCAAAAATAAAAACGTCACGCATGCGCGCCGAACAATAAAAAACTACCTTAAAATTCACAAAACCAATAACTGGCCGTGATCCCGTCAGGCAAAACAAGACTTTGTCTAAAGATATGTGAGAATATTGAAAGATGTTCCAATATCACATACATATAACTGCCGGCTGTATTGCAGATGAGCGATTTATCTCTTTTACATTCACGTTGCTAGTTTACATTTCTCTATCAGTCATAAAACTCATAAATATAATTCTCCAGGCTTAATGCGAGCTTAATGCATCCAGGCATTAAGCTCGCCTTTTGTAAGATTAAGTGCAATAAAGTTTTTTAAATAAATAAATATATTGCTTAGAAGTTACTAAAATTGATTAAAACGCCTGTTCCAATATAAACGCAAAAGTCACGGTTGTGCATAACGCGTAGGGTACTTAACGACAGGCCTTCAAACGTCTAATTCATAAACTGTTCTAAAATAAAATATATACTAAACTTTTCTTTTAAACCGTTTTGAATAAATATCAACCAACAAAATATATATACGATATTTGTATTTTTAACGCAAATACAGTAAAACTACATAGAACTGATTCTTCCTCCTGCGCCTGCATATTTATTTCTAACAAGAACATTGGCTTGTCATCGATCTATAACATTTGCAACTTCTGCAACCAATAAGTCTCGCTAATGTCTTGGCCAGTAGGTAAAAAACACTCTAAAAAGTAAAAAGTCGGTCCATTTATGCTTTAAGAAGTAGCATTCAACCAAAATACAGAGATGTAGCATTGAGGCCCTAAAAAGATTGCATTCAAATGGTATGTAAGTCGGTCAAACTGATCGCCTTTTAGTCTTTAGTTCAGTTTGTCACTTGACGTCGGAGATGATATACAATTTTGGTGATTTATTCTATTGCAATTAAACAGCTAAAATACCTTCTTGCGTAGATACTACATACATGTAATAAATGGATAAAAAAGTCGGAAACGCTGATGGTCTAAAATGCAATGAATTAATATTGTAATAAAGGCCTATAATAAAAAATACAAAATAATATTTTTCCTGGCAAACTTATAGAGATTTATTTATATTCAGTGTTACCATACCATTGAACTTATTTACCCATATTTATAAATGAAAAATGAATTTAATATAAATGATTTAATACATATAAACATATTTAGCATTTAAATGTTAAAGAAATTGAAAGTGAGAGGTAATTTAGTGATGGAAAACAAAATCTTAATACAAACAGTAACTTTATGTCACGATTCTACAATTTTTCTACCTATCTCTTATCTAATTAAATCTACATTTTTTTATAGGACGGTGAAAAACGAGCAGACACTTAATGATAAGTGAATAATGTCGCTCATGGATAAAACACGGAACGGGCAAACATTAGTCCAGAATAACTTACTTAGCAATAAATGTTGGCACGCTCCTGGATGTGCTGATTACCTTCGGAGTTTTAAATGTGGGTTAAAAAAAAGAGGAAAGGAAGCGAATGGAACCGCGGGCGATATTATGGTCAAATCTAAAATATAAAAAAAAGAAAACAGAATTCTTTTGAGCCTTACTTAACATTTCTTTAATGTGATTGGTATAAAAATGAGATTTCCAAACCGGTTGATGGCCGACCACATCAGTTTTTGTAGTTAGATTGTTGTATTGTAATAATTTAACATATGTGTAGTTGATTAACAATTATCCAGTATATAAAAAATTTGCTCGAAGCTAAATCCCCAAAATATAAGCTTATTCCAAAAAAATGATCATGAGTGTATGTAAAAAAATATATCACATGGTAACTTTGAAACATACTGTATTCAGGGAATGCGTCTGGGTAAGTATCGTGTTCGCCTCAACTCTCGTTGCGAGACCTGTAGGTACCTACCAATAGCCCGGTACATTGCATTTGGTTTCGTCTCTACTTTTTTTCTTTTTATAGAATGGATGGCAGGCGAGCGAGCGGGCCACATGATGGTAACTGGTCACCGTCGCCCATGGACACCTGCAACAATAGGGGGCTTGCGGGTGCGATGCCGACATTGCAGAATCCTGTTGTGTAATACAATTATAGTAATACGGTTTTCGTTATCACTCCACTCCATTTTAATATTAGTACAATATTTAATAATGATTGGCGCAAAAATGAGATTTATTTTTCACGTGAGAATGACAGATTCCAAATTCAAATGTATTTTTTTTTCTTTATTGTAACAGTATTTATGGGCGGACTAAGTATTATAATATGTATAATATTAATGTACTATTAAACTATTACATATACAAATTATCCGTACGCATCACGCCTGCCTTTCTGCCTTGACCTATATTTCACTTTCCCAGGTCTGCTGGAAGAAATCTTCGCAGGAGGTAAGCTTGCCTTTTGTACATCTTTTCATTTTATTTCTTTTTATTTATTTCATGTTTTGTGCGTACAATAAATTATTAAATAAATAAATAATCAATAAACAGGCGTATAGGAACAATTTCAAGAGAGAGCCAAGCAACTTTGATAAAAGTTTGCTAAATATTGAAAGTATAGTATATAAATAAATATAATGGACTAAGCAGGTTGATTATCCCCTTTCTAGAACAAATGTTACAAAGCATGCAACTACATAAAGTTATATTTTATGAGCTTATCCTAATAACTAATAACACAATTAAATTAATGATTCATTACTTTCTAAAAATAATAAATGTAACTAAAATTATTTCACTCTCACTTTTAGGCATGTGGTCAGTATCCATAATTGTATTAGCAAATATATTCTTAATCGAGGTGTGTACTGTTGCACTCACCATTTGACTTCGAAACGTAATAGGTGCGCGCACATTGCGTTCTATGTAGCAAAGCTTAAAGTATCGGAAATACAGCGCGATTACCACACGCGCATAAAAGGCTGAGGTTGTTACAACTTGTTTAAAATTCCCCTTCAACGCATTTTAGTGAAAATGTTGACTGTATTTTCGTCAAACCGGTACCTCTTTACCTGATTTTTTTTACCTTTATTTAAGATATTTACCTGATCTTAATATCACTCGCAACAACATTCGTTTAAAAACAAACGGGAGGTGTTATTGTACGAAAAGGGCAATTGAGGACATTAAGATTCGTATTGTAAGACATTTCCATTTCCGTATCAATATGCTCTATATTGGTTTGAAATGTTAAAGGAACCCTGATATTCGTTTTAGTATAAAATTAACTTGTGCAAAGTTCAGTGACTTACGAGAAGACGAGTGTCCTGAGTCAGAAAGGTGAGTATTTTTTTTAAAATATGTTAATTAAATAACACATTTAAGGGTATATATTATTGATAAATGTTTGTATTAATCATTTCCCAAAATTTAAAACTCGTACTTGAATAGCGGAATTTATTGTAAAAAATTTAACATTAGCATTTTTTTTATCAATCTCTAATATATTAGAATTTAAAACTAATTAATTTACAGTAACAGAATATGACTAATATAAATTGGCAAATGTAAACTTTGGCATTTTATAGTACCTTATACTTGATTCAAATAAGACTTTGCGATCAAGTGTTGTTAACGGGTAATAAAAAAAACAGTTACTAATTACTAAATTATGAGAAAAGTGATACATTATTTTTTATTTATTAATCAGAAGGTCATTGACATCTGAGACGCTTCTTTAATTCATTATCGGACCATAATTGTATGTCTTTGGCGTCATATTTAAATAAAGAATCCTGATCGTTCATTTCCTCAATCGTATTCAAAGGCTAGTTTTAAATGATAGGTATATTTGAAATTTCTAATGCAAAGTTTTTATTTATTATTGCTTTGCCCGGGTAAAATTTGTGCTATTTTATTAAAAATATAAATAAATAAGTAACTTTTTGCATAATTGATTGTATATTTGTGATTTTTGTATCAGTATTGAATGTAAACTTTTCAGACACAGACATAAGAGCTACAATGGCAAAAAGAATAAAGATAGTATCAATTACTATCCTTTTAATTTGTCTCCATGTAAAAACAATTAGTGTTAACGATGCAAGCGATGAATCAACTACAAAGGAAAAAACAAATGCACGTGGGAAAGTTAAAAGAGCCACGCAGTCGTATCCGCAGAATCCTATAATAGACTTAATAATGCAATCTGTTGCGCCGAACTACGAACCATACAATCCAACGGATTTGTTCGACTTTTTGAGGGACCAATACCCCTTGCCCAACGGTGAGTATCAGACGATATAATTATTTCATTTACCCAAACCTCTACAGGCTTTAGTAGGTTACGAAAAATGCCTTTGGTTAACATATTGAAGGCCGTCATATACGCATACGCATGTATTCTATATACATGCCCATTCTATATACGCAATGTTTCAAAATATGAACTAATATTTTCTCGAGCGTAACTTTTAACTCGTTAAGGTAGAAAGGTAGAACTAATTCGATTCCATTCTATATAAGCCTATAACGTACCACTGTAGGACTCAAGCCTCCCTAATAATCACGAGGAGTGTTTCAGGCCATAATCCACCCATGATAAATTGATGGATTGATATTAACTAATGTTGTAATCAAAATCAGCCCACACATGCCAATCTTATGTAAATTCCTTCTTAAACGCCTACATCCTATAATTAATTGACCTACCGAATTTTTCATTAAAACAGGTAAGTCAAGGTAACTGCAATTTTGCCGCAACCTAATTTTTATCGAAGACGCACGGAACGTTAAATTGATTTTGTTATTAAATTGTACTGGTACAAATATTACAATGGAAGATTTATAAGATCCTTATACATTCTTTATAATAAAAATAAATTTAACATCTAAAACACATTCCTGCACTTTAATAAATATGTATTTGTATTCATGAAGCAACTGTCAAGCTTCTTCGGGCTTCTAATCATTGTTCCCTAGAAAAACTAGAGGACAGATGGGGCGCCCAAATTTGGCACCTCAATAACTTATGTGACCGTGATTTTATATACTGATATAATTTGTATTGATTGTACAATTGATATATTGTACTGACAATATCTGATCATTCTATACCACAAATATATACCTACTGATTTGTATAAGGGCTGTGTCTTGATTATTCCCGAAGCCTAAATCTATTCACGATTCCGAATTTATTGACGGACAAATTTAACAAATCTTTTCTTGCAAAAAAATATTATTATTGAGATTTTATCCAATCTTTCATACAAATTTGCTAAACAGAAAGCCCAATCAATGTCAAGCTATTTTTACAAAATTATCAATGAACTTAGAATTATGAGTAGAATCCATACTTTCAGGCTTCCGGAATAGTCCAGACACACCTTGTATTTGTAAATAGGCGAAGTTTGGGTTGAGGTGTGGCAAATTAGGTCAGCGTCAGTATTTAGAAATGCCATCGATCGATACAACAAAATATAGTTGCTGTATAAGCCTCTGTATCACCGTATTGCTGTATAACTAAAAACTCTGTATTACGAGTAAATAATAGGTTAGGTCTAGACTGCCTGATGACAGTAAAGGAATAGAAATCCCGCGTCGACCTTGTCATGACATTCTTAGTAATTTAAAATTATTTATTTCAGTTACTTCAATTATTCAAAAATAGTTTGTTGTGTTGATCATGATGTGCTGCTCATGTATTTTTTTTTGATACATGTTTAAATGCAACCCATATAGAAATAGCAAATATGTGATGTTAGCCATTACATATATCTTCCAATGAATCTCAAGTGTTCGCATAATTCATGGAGTATGAATAAAACAATGATATCATTGCTACAATCAGTAATTGTTAAAATTATTTTATTGCTTAATAAAAACGCATTTAGCAACCTTAATGTATCATTAAAGGCAATTAGATAATTTATTTATTTGCACATTTTATGGTAATACGATAGTGGAATGTACATTTTTCTCTTTGCAATCAGTTAACAACGAAATTTTATAATCTACATCGTTATTTGGAATGTCAACTGCATTTCTGATTTTAGATTTAGTAGCTCCATTATCTACTTTGGAATGCTATGCAATGCCAGCCCTTTCAGTGTTCACTGCTGCACGTGGGGTTCCTCGTGCTCCTTGTTTGTTCATCCACCTCAATTAAATAAAATTATATTTAATAATGTAACTCTAACATCTGTAATTGTAACTACAGGTCTGAAGTCTGCCCTACCAGAATATGACTATATAATAGTGGGAGCGGGGTCAGCAGGGTGTGTATTAGCTGCCAGGTTGACCGAAGATCCAGATGTAACAGTACTAGTTCTGGAAGTGGGCAAACCGGAGATGTTTGTGACTGATGTGCCCGCTATAGCACCTTATTTCCAGAGAACGGATTACACGTGGCCATATTATATGGAACCACAACCTGGAGTGTGTGTGGGTAATATATATATACATATACGTTTACAAAAAAATGCAGAGAGAATTGTATAGTTAAACTTGGCCTAAGAAAGAGTTTTTTAAATCATAGGACCCGCTATATAAACGTACATATACTATAGAGATGCATACATCAATCATGTATACGAGTATATAGGTAGAAATGCTTAAGGTTGGAACACATATAATGAAATTCCAATTATAATTATTATATCTTTTCAGGTATGATAAACGAGAGATGTTTCTGGCCTAGAGGTCGAGCAGTCGGTGGGACAAGCGTAATTAATTACATGATCTACACTAGGGGACGGCCAGAAGAATGGGACCGAATTGCCGCTGCTGGTAATTATGGATGGTAAGATCACATCAAACTCTCATAATATATTAAAATAATCCAAATACTAGTAGCGATTTACAACTAATTTATTTCTTACAATATAATTATGAAAATTATTGATGACGTTCTAGAATATCACTACATATATTTTTAGGTCTTACCAGGAAGTCTTAAAGTACTATATGAAATCCGAACGATCTAGTTTGAAAGGATTGGAAAATTCTCCGTACCACGGAAGAAGTGGCGAGATGAATGTTGAATTTGTAGCATTCAGGTAAGCTTTTGAAGATACTAGGATAGATTTATTCCCATCGATCACGGTGGCCTGTGCCCGGTACCGGGCCTAATGATGAAAAAGTGTCGTCGTCTCCGAGTCTATACCTATTTAAAAGAAAGTTAATTAAACAAATCCTTAAAACAGATATTAATTTTCAGGACACCTCTTATTGAAGCATTCTTAGAAGCCGGCAGAACACTTGGTTACCCCACGATGGACTACAATAGCGCCGAGGGACTTGGATTTGGATATGTGCAAACAACAACACAGAATGGCAAGAGGGTCAGCGCAGCTAAAGCTTTCTTGCACCCTAATAAAAATCGTCCAAACCTCCATATTTTGCCAATGAGTAGGGTAACAAAAATCCTCGTGGAGAAAAGAACAAAAACAGCCTTTGGAGTGCAATATGTGCGAAATCGACTTAAGTACAAGGTTAGAGCTCGAAGAGAAGTTATATTATCCGCTGGTCCGATGTCATCCCCGCAACTACTCATGATCTCGGGTATCGGTCCAAAGGATCACCTCAGTAATCACGGAATCCCCATCATTCACGACTTGCCTGTTGGTCGTACACTATACGATCACATCACATTCCCTGCTGTTATATTTACCATCAACGCAACAGGCATAAGTTTTAACGAGAACAGACAAACTACATTAAATAATATCTTGCAATGGGTTCAATATGGAGACAGCCCACCAAGTTCGCCGGGTGCAGTGGAAGGAATCGGATATATTAGAACTGCTGTAGCTGATGATCCAGATCCAGTACCTGACATTGAATTAATCAGTATTGGCGGTTCACTTGTATCAGACGGTGGACCAGGAGCAAGTATGTCCGCGAGAAGAGGAATGATGATTTCTGATGAAACGTTCAATAGCGCCTTTGGATCCATTGATAATACGGACACTTGGAGTGCATTCCCAATGTTGCTGCACCCTAAATCTTTCGGATATTTAGAGTTGAAGAATAACAATCCGTTTGCTAATCCTCGTTTGTATGGAAATTACTTAACGGATCCGCGTGACGTAGCAGCCCTTGTAGCGGCAATACGCTTCATTCAAGCTTTGGCGGCGACGGAACCTTTTCAGCGACTGGGTACTCGGCTGCACCGGGCGCAGTATCCTGCTTGTCGTATGTTGCGTTTCGACTCTGACGAGTATTGGGAATGTGCAGTGCGTACACTGACCGCAACCCTGCACCATCAGATAGCGACTTGTCGCATGGGCCCCGTCGGCGATCCGCTCGCTGTCGTTGACCCCGAACTCCGTGTACATGGCATCAACCGTCTACGTGTAGTAGATTCCAGCATAATACCTCGCACCGTCTCCGTACACACTAACGCACCAGCCATCATGATTGGCGAAAAGGCTGCGGATATGATAAAAGCCACATGGAGTTGACAATTTGTTAAAAATATTTATAAAATAAAAAGACTCTCAAAACTGTGATACGTATGTAATTATCATGTTTTCGACAAATAAAATTCTATGCATTCTATAAATTCTATAAATAACATATTTTAAAGTATAAAGACTAGTTTTACTGGTTAACCGAATTAACAAACCTGTTTCTTAATGTTGGGTGAATAGATTAAGTAGACTAACACATTGCAGATTCTCCACATTGCAGATTCTCCACAACTCACAGCAACCTATCTAAATGAATTCTTAAAACTCATGATCGTCTGAACAAGCTTTCTTTGTAACAACGACCTTACTCATACTTACCTCTTAAATATCATTTAAACCAAATATAAAAATTATTTTAAATATTAAACATAAGAATAATATTAATATTAAAATGTTATAATTTAAAATTTAACAAGAGAGAGAAATTTTGTATTCTCGATATAATAAAAATAAATGATATAATAAATCAAAATAACTTTCAATTCAAAATACCTACTTCCGTGATATAAGGGTGATATGCGAGGTGAATTTTAGTACTGAGCACGGCACTCACATCCTGATCGGATGCTTAAACAGTGCTGACAAGCTCACAATACCTCACGCCTTACGGTCACATACTCGTACGTTACTCAATTGTTTAATATAAAAACGTTTTTTGTTACATGGTAAAAGTTCTTCCTCAACATTTTGTTGTTGTTTTAATACTCCGCAGCAACTTAAAAACGTATTCTAGTGTAATTCTTAGTATCTAATTGAAATTATGTTAGTGAACTTAATTCTTATATTTTTATCTCTTAAATTAGCGAGTTCTGATATAGACGATGCTGAAGAAGCGATTGTAGAGTCAGTGACATACGGCCATTATGGTAATGATCCTGAACTTCTTTTATCACACTCATACGGTGACAAGAAAGAAGAATATCAGCATAGAAATGGAAAATTGTTGTGGTCCCTACCACACAGTCCTATAATAGATTTGGTTTTGCAGTCACCAGCGCTGAATTATGTACCGAAAAATTCTGGAGACCTATTTGATTTTTTGAGGGACCACTACCCATTGCCTGAAGGTAAGTTTTCTTATATTGTTTCAAAATGTACCTAACTAGATATCCATAGCAATCAAAATTTCTTAATAACAAACGGTGAATATGGCAATTATGAGATTGTTACAATTTTTCAAAGCCACGCCATAGGTACTATGCGTTTCATAATGTGGCCTTAAGAGATTATGACATTCTGGCCAAATACGTTGAAAACCAGTTGATTATTTCGTTGTTAAAATACTCATATCTACAATCATGTCCAACCTTGAAGTTCATGTTCGATTTACTCCGCATAAAATTATCTGATCAAATCATGTGCGATTGTTTAACAGTTCATTTACCTCTAAGTGCCGTACAATGTAATGCAAGTTACCGAACACGTGCTCTTTATAATGCTAACATCTAACCAATTGTATACAAACCTGTTGCTATTTATTTGACCAATTGTAATGGTAAATACAATTGGTCAAGTTTAAAACAAAATATTTACCTTTTATAGAACAGGTAGATTAGCAAGAGCTTTATGAGCTGTACACAAGAGACACGCCCAGGCTTCGCTTGGGTAGCGAAACAATTCCTAGAGAATCCAAACATGATTGACACACATAAGTTTATCTTCTTAAAAGTAAAAGAACTTTCAAAAGAAATACAGTAATTTTTGAATTTACCTCGTACATAAAAACAAAAAAGCTCACATTCTCTCTTAAAAATATCAACATATATGACTACAAATAAACAGCCGCCGAACTATGAGAACGGAAGGAATTCAAGTGTGTCGCCGACCTTGCAGAACTCATTATTCGTTTTTGAATTTTAATGTGTCATTAATTACGGAGAATAAAACGATCATCTGATTCTCACTTTTAAGTTTTGTAAGAAATCTAACAGTTTGAATTATTTAATTAATATAAAATAAATTGAAATTAACTCGGATTCCAGTGACATTGCTCTATTCTTTTGTCTGGCTAGATGTTGTAAATAATGCTGAAAATTTTCATTATCAGCTTTATGGCAGCTTCGATCGCTAATAAATTAACGGTTAATGGTCAATGAACTGGTAATATAAAAAATCCACGAATATTCAAATTCACAATGATTTCAAGACTGCGGACTTTTCCTATACAAAAAGCAGAAACCAATAAACACAGCCAAAGACGAAATGCTATAATACCTGTAATGATAATGATGCTTATATACCAGCCAGGATAGCGTAATCAATCAAATTTTGAGCTAGTTACATTTAGTTACAAAATAGTGTTTCCTTTTTTCAAAAAAAAGTTTTCACACTGTCCACCTGAGATACATGCCAACATCATTATCTTTTACCATAGGCAAAGCTAACCATTGGCAACGCTGACGAGTTGCTATAGCTAGGTATTATGAGCCTATAACATTCCACTGTGAGGCAGTTAGCTTCACTTGTATTCACTGGCCGAATTAATTATAATTCTTACTTAAATAAAAACTACGGTATAGACATAGATGGCTATAGGCCACTGTTCGAACAATATGAATCGATAATAAATACCCCCAGGCTGTCACCGCTCTAAATATCACTCGTAAAAATGTCAATTGGCGTAAGGGACAAAAAAGTCTATAAGTTTGATTTACAGCTATTGTTTTCATCAAGCTGTTAAGGTGAAAATAAGCTGTTACACTGATAAAGCTATAAATTGTTCTCTTTTCCTCCTGAAAAGTTATGATTTCACCCTTACTTGTACGCCAATTTAAATTTACACAACCTCTGTTTTCTTTTTAAGTAATTTAAGTTTTCTTTGTATTGTCTTCGTACACTTTATTGTACATCATCGTACAAAAGGCGAGCTTAATGCCTTAAGACGTTCTCTGCCAGCCAACCTTTGGGTTGACCAGGGAGGTTCAATGTACAATATAGAGATATTGTATATATTGTACATAATTACTACAAATACGAAAGGAAGGGTATTAAGATTTGTACGTGAACATAATTTCTAATGACCCCTGTGTACTAGACTCGATCAAGGCCGTTACTCGTATTATAACGATCGTATTACCTTGAATACTATTTGTAACACTGATAAATATAATTGTTAAATTTTGACACACCTGAATTGACATACGACATTGAAAAGTAGTATTCATTAATAAATAAAGTTGTTTATAAAAGCTTAATAAATTTTGTATAGAATGAGTAATGTTCTAATTAACCGTTAAGGGGCTACCCGACAAATTTCGCTGTTTTTAAATCCTATAACGTATATTTGAACATGGTACAAAAATTCTCTAAAAAATATATGATGTAGTGTAAATTGTAAGTGTAATATTAAATATATGTATTTAATCTTCGCTTTCGACGTCGGGAATTAAAATAATATTCATAATTTAAGAGAAAATAAATCATCTGTGAGCCTCTATTCTCGTGTTAAATCCCAATAGCCTCCCTCATTATGGAAATAATACAGATGAAACTTATACTCAATATTAGACAACAATTTTCACTATAATCCTGACGTTTGGATTTTTGAATTTATTTGTAGTTTTTGAAAAAAAAATGTATTTTTTATTATTATTATTATTTCATTATTTATTGAAATTATTGGTAAAATAGGTAATTTAATGAGTCCGTCTATTTATACAATAGACAATAGATAAATAATTATACAATTTGGTTTCATATATTCATTTCACAAGTTAACTTTAATCCATTGCAAGTCTAGTGGCGTTGCTTAAATTGCATTGTTCTCGTATTTTGCCATTGCTCGCATTTGCGTTCCTTATACAAAATCTACTAGGCTATATATTTTTTTATTTATACTTTTATTTTTTACACTTATTTTTTTTTTTACTTTTGACACTACGCCAAATCATTCCTATTCTTCCAGTTGAGTTTTCCAATAATGAAACTAGTGAAAAATTTCTTACCATTTGCCATGCGACTTTGTGTTCACATTTTGATATTAATCAATGCGATATTTTACAAAGCAGATAATAATTTTATGTTATATTTTATAATAAAGGAAGCAGATAATATTTTCTTTTGGAAAATGGAGTTGGTCAATATTAGCGACAAACGAATTTACTTTCGATGCCAACTACTCATAGTTATTGTCAACACAGTACTGTGTGTCGACAAAACGATGAAAAAAGAATATTTCTCTTATTTGTTTATGTTTATGCCTAACCACCATTGATTTACGTAATAAAATAGTATGTCTATGGCTACCACAAAAAAAAATCCTAGTATTAAAAATCATTTCCATAATTTTCAGGTCTCAAATCACCTCTACCAGAGTACGATTTCATAATAGTCGGTGCTGGTTCTGCCGGATGTGTGCTGGCTTCCCGTCTCTCCGAAGACCGCAATGTCACAGTACTTCTATTAGAGGCCGGTAAGACTGAGATGCTGCTGACTGACATACCGGCCATGGCTCCGTACTTCCAATCTACGGATTATTCGTGGCCGTACTATATGGAGCATCAGCCGGGAGTTTGTTTAGGTGAGTTCAATAGAACTACACAATAATCGGTGCTGCTTTCACCGAATGTATGCTAGTTTTAACAAGTTGACTGAACCAAAGTAATATGCTATCTCAATAATATATCAAGTAATATATCAAAGTAATACTTATCTATCTCGATAAGTCTTAGTGGCCCAAATTGACTTATTGGCATTTCTGGGATAATATTGAGGAAAATTGAAATATGAACCCTTTTTTATTCCTGTTGTAAAGAAATAAGAAAACAAAGTAAGATACATTACGAAAACATTGGCCATCGGCTAATGTGGAAACACCCCAACGCGTCATCGACGTTTATGAATTGCGTACCTCTAATTGCATATTTTATTACGAGATAAATACAAAACTTTATGAACATGTCAAGAGTGAGTGCAGAGAAATATAGCGGTTATTTTCCCTTGAAAAACCAATGACATATCTTTCCTAAACAAGTCACTATATTACTAGATAATGGTATTACATTTTTTCAACTTAGGTCTTATTTATTGATTTATGTATACTTGCATACTAGATAATTAACTATAATAAGTAGATATCTGTATTGTGTAATGAATGTTGATATAACTTTATATTGTTTTTATTAGCCTCATTCACATCACATATCTTAAAAATCAACACCTGTATCACAGCGCCTATATATCAATAATCAGTCAAACGCTATAGATCATTTTGGAGGTTTTGGTTGACCTTCTGGTGGTATGTATTCAATATCTTCCATGTCATAATCAGAATAATAGTAGTCTTCATCGTCACTTTCAGAATCATCAGAACTCTCAGAAATATTAATTATTATCCTATCAATAAAATCATCCATAGCATAGCAATTAAACAACTTTGAACGGTTTAAATCGCGTATATTTGACATTATTTATATCCCGACGTTTCGAACACCAAATAATTTCTTAATAACTCGAGTGACAAATAAAATCAATTAGTCACCCCGTGACCACGTCCACTGCAAAGTGTTCGAAACGTCGGGATATAAATAATGTCAAATATACGCGATTTAAACCGTTCAAAGTTGTTTAATTGCTATGTATAGTAATCGCGAAAACCTAAGAAAATATCATCCTATATGTTCATATTTTATATATTTATCTTCGCATTTGATTGCGTGATCACAAACTTTTTTCCATTCATCTGGACTAATCATATTATTTTTTTTCTCAAAAAATTTTTTTTACTGTTTGTCATATTCATTATTGTCATAGTCATATTCCGGATTAAAATCCGGATGATATGGGAGTAATCTTAATACAGTGTGTTCATACAGAGCTAAAATTTTGTCAATAGAATATTTCCCAAATCTTTCCATTTGACGAGGAATAACTTGGTAAAATTGCGGGTTTGTCCAAGTTGGATCGATGTTAATGTCATGTTTTACCAATCAATTTATCATATCTTGCTTCAATGTATTTAAATTCGGAGGCTTACCCCCATATTTATTATGATATACAGCATTTCATCATTTCGCTGTTCATCTGTTGTCTATCGCTGTTCATCTCATTATGATAGTCTCCTGTTGTATCCGTAGATTTATACATTTATAAATATACATAAATAAAGCCCTAAGAATAAATCCATTTTTACCGCCTGCGTGTCCTGAATAATAAGACTGCCTATAATAAGACGTTGTCCTATAGAAATGGCGGTCTCTTTTTATACATTTTCCTGTAGAATCTGTCCAACTTTTATCTATGATATGTGACGTAAGTTTCATCCATATATTCAATTTCTCTACCTTCAGATGAAAATCTTTTAATCAAATCTAAGAATACTATCCGTTTCAATCTTACATTATCCTTTTCCAACAAAACTTTCCTGTTAACAACAAAACTAACTATTAACAAAACTATTAGTTTTAGTGAACCGAAAATCCAACTGACGACGAATTTTTCGTAATATACTCTCGCATTCTTTGAAATTAATGGCTTCTATTAGTTTCAGTTTTAAAGATTTGAGTGTCGGCACTTGCTTAGACCTCAAATGAAAATTATGCACCATTCTTCTTACAACAGAATAGTAAAAATCGTCAAGATTCAATAAGATTATTTTTTCGGTCTACCTTGTTTTTGAGTTACTGATGAATTCGAGCTGTCGTCATGAGCTCTTACAATTTTACGGATAGTTGTACGGGAAAGACCAGTTGCATCATGAAGTCTTTGTTGTATTTATCTTGTGAAAATAGATTTTCTCGGTATTTTTAATTTTTTAATTTTGTTCTTTCAATGAATTTATGGGTTTTTCTTGTCTTGAATTCTTCAACATCTTTATGAAAACAACTGTTATAGTTGACGGTAGTGGATAGTAATGTGGATTTTTAAGGCGTTTGTTTAGTGAAAGGTTTTGACATCAAACGCAACATCATGGCAGGATACCTTTTTTAAAAATTAAATATAAAATGGTAATAAAAATGAGGTCGGTAACGATTGACGAAAGCAAAATATATATACGCATAAATTTATTATCTATTAAAAAATATTTTGGGGGCGAAAAATAAGAAAAATACCATTAGCTCTGTGAATTACGGAAGTAGTGTTCTCGAAGCTTCCTCTTGAGGCTGCTTTTATAAGTAGCCTTCCTTACATCAGTGGAGAGCGAGTTCCAGAGTCTTATTGCCTGAGCAACGAAGGAATTAGTCATGAAACCAGTGCGATGAGAAGAGATATAGAGTGTGGAGTTTTCAGCGGAACGAAGATAACGGTCATGAGAGTCGCTCTAAAACTGAAACCTACATTTCAGGTATTCAGGGAAACGTGGATCGTATAAGATAAAAAAAAGTGTGCAAAGCATTCTTACACATCTGCGTTGTCGGATGGGCAGCAATTTAAGCTGAGAACGATATGAGGATATATGATCATATTTACGAAGTCCGAAAATGAAACAAATACAGTTGTTGATAAGACGATCCAATTTGTTAAGAAGATCTTGGTTGACATCAGAGTAACGAACATCAGCGTAATCAATTGTCAGTAGCAAAAGTGACTGCACTACTCGTAGCAGTCTTAGTGCCGGTCGGAAGAAACATTTTGAATTGATATAGGGATCGTAGTAGGTGACCTTTCGATACACTTCATTGATATGTGGGGCCCGGGTCAGCGACCTGCCAAAGATTAATCCTAAATTTTTAACCCGAGAACAATAGGGAATAGGTGTATTGTTAAATAAAACCGGTGTAACAAAAGCAGATGTAATTTGGCTATCTCACGAGAACTGCCGTGAATAATTGACTGACATTTAGTTGGGTTTACGGCAACTCCAAACCTACTAGACCAACCGGAAACATAACGAAGGGAACAGTTAAATTTATCAACCGCTCCATTTAAATTCTTAGGAATTTAAATTCTCATTGACTTTTTCAGGAACTACCATAGATTAACGATCTACTTTCGGTCGATTTTATATTGAAGTAGATACACGGCATCGTAGGGATGCCCTATCTGTACTCATTTGTGCATCTTCAGAGGATAAAACATTTACTATGTCATGCAGGACCTGTACCGGATGAATAGATTTCGTATTTGTTTTTTAAATTCAGAAATACCATTTACAGGTATGATCAACGAGCGGTGCTACTGGCCGCGTGGTAAAGCTGTGGGAGGTACTAGCGTCATTAACTACATGATATACACGCGCGGTCGCCCACAGGAGTGGGACCGGATCGCCGCTGACGGCAACTATGGATGGTAAGTGGTAACTACGAGTATACTTAATTCAAATGCCACTTATCAGTATCGTACAAGACAAATATAAGAATTCGTAATTTGTGACAAATCGTTTTGAATGCAAAACCGTATGTAAGTACGGATATAAATCTTATTTGGAATCCAGCAAGAATAAAAAGGAACGCGTTGTATCTTGTTCGTGTTAGCGGTGCCAGCGACTTCATTCGAGTGAAGTTGTGATTCCCGTGGGAACTATAATTTATCTGGATAAAAAGTACCCTAAATGTTCATTTATTTATGTGTAAACATGAATCTACAGCAAAACAGAGAAATAAGTAAGTGAAATACTATATACATCAAACTTATTGCCAATAACAGATTCTACCAGTACTATGTTACAGATTCTATATGTTCATTAAAATCCGTCCAGTAGTTTTCGCGTAATGCGCGTTCAGACAGACAGTCGAACATTCTAAAAATGGGTGTTTTGGGTTCTGTATCGTTCGTAGAGTACACTGCATCGATTTTTTTCAAAAAATATATCATGTATAGACAGGGCTCTGTTACGATTTTATTATAATATAAATGTATAGATAAATAATTAATCGCATGTTAAGAAATTTAGCTAATTAGAGTAAAACTACATAAATAAGAGCAACACGATAGAATGCACATCTAAGAGCTGGTTCACATTAGATCGGACCGGCACGATTTTATCGGGACGATAAATGTGTCGGATATATATTGGCGTACATTAGTGAGATCCGATAAAACTATCGGCGACGACACATTTACCGGATGTTCTGCCACGATTTAACTGTCGAGTTGGATATTATTAGCATCCAACTTTGTATTTTGTATTGTATTGCATTGCCTTGACAAGCCGGCCAACGATTAAAGTGCAGGCACGACATATAATGTGAACAGCAAGAGCCGACAGCCGGTCAACGACAAAACTGTCGATCCGACCTAATGTGAACCAGCTCTGAATACCTGTCCAGTGACTCTTGAAAGGCCACTAGGACCATAAGAATTTTAGTTATTCCGAAAAAAACACATCTGTAGCATGTACTAAACGACTTTGGATAAGCTGTCACCTTTAGTTGGACCATTAATAGCAGTTCTTGCAGTGTTAGATAAATATGCAAACAATCATCATTATCAATAGAATTGTTATGTAGATTAAGGTAGCGAGTGATTCTATACGACCGAGACACTTGATTGCGGTTCCACATAAGAATCACATTCAGCTTCTCACGTCAATAGCTGTAACCTTTACAATAATCAGCCCTTTTTTCGTTGGCTGTTGGACATGGGCCTCCTCATACACATTGTCTTGTGCACGAAGGATGCCACGCTGGCCAAGCGGGTTGGCGCGTTCACTCTTTTAGAAGTGGTGTAGTGCCTTGGGGCTCGGGGCTTGTGGTAACCGCTTTGTTATTCCTTAGTCGCCTTTTCCGACATCCACGAGAAGATATGAGGTGGTGCCGGCCAACTCCTCAAGTCAATAAAAGCTGTTAATGACGTGTGAGAATTTAGTTTTATTAAAGCGGCTTAATGTGATTATTTTCAGGTCCCACAACGATGTACTGAAATACTACATGAAATCAGAAAGTGCACGTCTTGGAGGATTTGAAAACAATCCACATAGAGGTCGAGAAGGAGAAATGCCTGTAGAATTCGTGCCAACCAGGTTTCTTGTTATTTTCACCTTATACGTGTGAATTTAGTTGTAAAACTAATGTAATAACATGGAATAAATTAAAAGTAAAAAACCTATTAAAAACAAGCTTTTATTAGAATGCATTAAAATGAAGAACATAAACACAAATCTAATCATTATATTAATGTTTTATGTGATTTAAAAGCTTGTCGCATAAAAACATTAATATAATGATTAAATTTGTGTGATTTGTTTATTTAACTTACTCTGTCTTCTATGTTTATTTTCTTCATTTTAGTGGATTTTTTAATAAAAGCTTGTTTTAAAAGGTTTTATTTACGTTTAATTTATTTACTCCTTTTCAGTAACAATGCTAACTCGCCCATCTTTTTTTTTAATGACGCCACACCCAATTTTTGTCATCAAAATTGCGAACCCATCATAACGAACCCAAACACGACTATTGTTCGCCGTTGCGGTGTTCCAGTGTGCTGGCCTTTTTGGTTGCAGTAGCAAGTCAAGGTCATGACACTACAGTGTTGTCATTAAAACTATGAGCCCATCAAAACAAGTCGAAACACGACGTGTCTACTATTAGCCGTTGAGTAGTTCCACAGCGTGCTGGCCTTCCTAGCTGCAGCATCAGGTCAAGGTCATCAGATTATTGTATTGTCATTGGTTTTATACACATGTGTAAAATTAGTAGTACAAGTGGAAGTGGGTTAAAATCGACTTGCAAGACAAATCTTGCAAGTCGATTGCAAGTCGTAGGTCAAAACCTAAACTCGTAAAACGTCCATGGCAGGCGCCAGTCGGAAACATAGAGTTCGCTAGATTTCATGAGTTAAAACTAAAGAAAATAAGTGTTAAGACAAAAGTTGTAAAGCTTTACGAACGCTATCCAACGACATATAATTTGTATGTTTTTTTTTATTTTTTTTTAAAAGTTTTCATCGTCATAATATTGGGACTACTAAATCGATTTGGGTTGTCTTCGAACTTAACTGAGATATAGACCAAAACTATTTGTCTGTTAAATTTCATTTCAATCCGTTAAGAAATGCATCCTGCAATTTGTATAAAAATTGCTTTATATTCCATATACAAAATATTTGTAGATATAAACCTCGAAACTCATTGATGTTTTGGACTCAGTTGGTGACCCTTAGTCGAGAAACAGTGATTTTGAAATATTTCTTTTCAGGACAAAACTAATAAACGCCTTCTTGGAAGCTGGTAGAATACTCGGACACCCAACGGTGGATTACAACACACCAGACGAGTTAGGATTCGGTCAAGTTCAGGTCACACAAAGCCATGGCCGGCGTCAAAGCGCCGCCAAGGTATTCTTACATTCTCACAAGAACAGACGCAATTTGCACATAATTCCTGAGAGCAGAGTCACCAAAATTCTGATAGACAAACAAACAAATGCAGCATACGGTGTAGAGTACGCACGCAATAGACATTATTACACCGTCAAGGCGCGTAAAGAAGTCATACTGTCAGCAGGACCAATCGCCTCGCCACAACTCCTCATGTTATCCGGTATTGGGCCTAAAGACCATTTGAATTCAGTGGGAATACCCATTTTGAAAGATCTTCCAGTTGGCCAATATTTGTATGATCACATTTGTTTTCCCGGAACAATATTTCAACTAAATACCACAGACGTGAGCTTCAATGAAAATAGAGACTTGAATTTCCGCGCCGCTATTCAGTGGATTCGTGATGGCGAGGGTATTCTCACCACTACCGGTGGTGTGGAAGGTATAGGATACATTAAAACGGCAGTATCGGACGATCCCGACCCAGTTCCTGACATGGAGCTTATAAGTATTGGCGGATCAATCGTAGCTGACGGAGGTTTGAAAGGAAGTAAAGCTGTTCGTAGGGGTATGAGGATATCAGAACAAGTATTTGACGAGATCTTTGGACCGATAGACAATAAAGACACATGGAGCGCATTCATAATGCTATTGCATCCAAAATCAGTAGGGTACATAAAGTTAAAAGATAGTGATCCGTTTAGCTTTCCTCTTATGTATGGGAATTATTTAACGGATCCTCGTGACGTAGCGACGTTTGTGGCGGCGATTCGTCATGTTCAGGCGTTGGCAGCCACGGAACCATTTTTAAAATATGGCGCACGTTTACACCGTGCGCAGTACCCAACGTGCCGTTCAGTGACTTTTGACTCCGATGAGTATTGGGAGTGCGCAGTACGAACACTCACTGCAACTTTACATCACCAGATAGCAACTTGTCGTATGGGGCCAATTGGCGACACTAAGGCGGTAGTCGATCCAGAATTGCGAGTGTATGGTGTGCAAGGTTTACGTGTAGTTGACTCTAGTGTCATACCACGGACGGTTTCCGCACACACTCACGCGCCAGCCGTGATGATCGGTGAAAAAGCTGCCGATATGATAAAGAACACTTGGAACATCAAACTATAATGAAATTATGTCGTCTATGTGACGAAATTGTGAAATGTTATAAAATAAGGTATTAGAAATACACTGTACAATTATACTTCACTGTACACTGCGTAACTCGTGAATGTATTGAAGTAATAAAGTATTTTTAGGAATAAAATGATTATTATATTCGTATTTATTACCTTACACCGATCCATCACATTTCAAAATTAAAATGGTCTCGTGCACACCGTTCACCATCTACGAGTACTTGAGCCAGATTCCACTTGCACAACCTTACATTCATTTATACCACGACATGCAGATGTTTTGAACCTATTTACCGTATTCTCGACCATATGATAACATATTAACAAATAACCCTTCTTTTTTCAATGTACTAATTATCGTTGTCGCATAACTTTCTTTACTCATTCTGTAGAATGTACGAAATTTATAAATACCACCGCTTTAAAGTAGTTCATACTCAATGCTCCTTGGGTCGAGCACTTATTCCATTTTTTATGTGTGATTTATATCAAAAACGTTGCTTTATTGTTCAATAGTACGCACTAGTATTACCACCTATGTAGTGTCAAATATTTTACTTGGCAAATAAAAGTAAACATAAAAATTGTCACGTGTGCACAAAGGAAGGTTCAAAATGCGGTACTTTTTATGTGTCCTTGCATCCGTGCCACTCCTGTTGCTAACGCAAAGTAAAAAGGAGAATTTATCTCTACGGGCTCAAGGGTTATACACACAATTTAGACACTGGTCCAACAGAACGGGACCAAACAGGTTGCCCCGAGGAGCGATGATGGATGCAGCTGTACAAGCCCTGACGCCGAATGGTTGGCAAACCGGATCGTTCGACCTGTTCGAGTTCATGAAGGATTCGTATCCGTTGCCAGGAGGTAAGTATATATTATTACTTTCGATTTTAAAATACAATGAACCACCGGCCATCAACGGGCTTAAACAGCTTTTATTATCGACGATACTTCTACACTCAACACTCTTTTAGGTATACACACTAAAAGAGTGCCCTTTATATAAAGGTCTCAAAAGAATAGAAGAAATAGTGAAATTATTACATGTAATAGTTTTTATATTATAATGGAATACATTATTTCTGTATTGATTTTACATTTCCATGTACATGATGGAATTTTTTTCATATAAAGTATATTTTATAAATATTTATCACAAAAATAAAACCTTAGAAATATGTAGCTGTTCCAGTTATGTAAATCTTCATTAAAAGAAGTGCCTAATAAAATTGAAGCTTTATCTATAAAACATCTGGAAGTGAACAATCCTTCCGCAACACGTTTATTCCTTGAAGTAGCTATATGAAGCCCCAACTTTGTACTCATAGAACATTATCAGTATACCAGTTGCAAAACTGCATTACTGCAGGTTTAATTACCATAAAATGCACACAAGAAATTTCGTCAGCCAAGTCAGGGCCGTTATACTTGTAACAAAAAAGTTGTTTAACTTTTATTTTGAAATTGCAACTACTAAGGACTGCTGATACGGTCGATACTCTCCTTCGTGCTAAATGAAGTGTTAAATAAATATAATAACAAACTAAAGCATAGAAACACTAACAATGATGGCGAAGTTTGTTTTACCTAGTTATACTTAGTCTAGTCTAAAATTGGCAATTGCCTCCCTTATGGAATGTTTTTTTTTTTTTATAGATTAGTGGGCGGACGAGCAAGCGGTCCCACGTGATGGTAAGTGTTACCGCCGCCCATGGACACCTGCAACACCAGGGGGTATGCGGGCGCGCCGCCGACAATCCTATTCTCCTATCTTGCAAATCTTGCAAAATTGCAAAATCCTATTCACAGCTCTCTTGAAGAACCCCATATCGTAGCTCAATGGAAAGACCTCTTGAGGCAGTTCGTTCCACAGCCTACGGGTTCGCGGTATAAAATAATTTTTGGACCGAACAGTGCGCGACACCTCCGTATCGAGGAAATGCGGATGGACCGCACTTCTGTGACGGGAGGTGCGGTTGTAGAAACCCGAGGTGGGAATTATATTAAACAATGTTTTGGGGGATAACATTGGGACCCGCTGGATGCAGGTCGCTGCCGATAGGTCTAAATGGCGGACAATGGGGGAGGCCTATGTCCAGCAGTGGACGTCCAAGGGCTGAAAAGAGAATGTTTTGGGGATTCAATATTATCACGGCGTTTGGAACATGCCATGCTCTTTGAAACAGACATAAATCATAATCGAGCGGATTAAGATCGGGACTAGATGACGGCAAGTCTTCAGCTCTAATGAAGTCGGCAATATTCTTTTCTAGCCACGCCTGTGTTGAGCGAGCCTTTGACCTGGTGCTGGGTCTTGCTGAATGGACCATTCTTGGTTATGGAACAGGGTGTTGTTAAGAGGCTTTACGACCTTCCTCTTGACCAATTAAGCAGCTTCTCTAGAGTTATGATAATAAACTCGATCATCCTGCTTGTTAAAATGTTCTTCAATGGTAAACATTTTCTCGTCCGTTAATAATATTTGTCTCTGATCTCCCTTTGCGTACCGCCGAAGAAGTTTTGATTTGTCAACCCTATTTTTCTTTAAATTATCAGCTAAGATATGACCAGTACGTTTATTATAAACAGCAAGTTCTAAATAATCTTTAAAAATACGTGACATGGTTCGGAGTACTATATTCTCTCTGGATAAAATCTTTTGCTTCCGGACGGGATTTTATTCGGATTTTCTTCTTCACAGCTTTAATCGTCTGTTTAGTACGAATAATGCGTGGAGGGCCAGACCTTTCACAAACAGAGAACGTTTCAATGTATCAACCAATAGCCCGGTACACAAACATTCGGCTAATACCAAGCGGATGGAGAGTTTTAAAACGTATTTGGCTCCATGCCTACTTTGTGTAATGCAATTATAACAATATGGTTTTCGTTATCACCGCACTCCATCTTAATATTAGTACAATATTTAAATTATTAAATCATTAGATCATTAGATTGGCACCTAAATGAGAAAAAATATTTATTTTTCACGTGATTCCAAATTCAAATTCAAATCTATTTCATTTTCCTTATTGTAACAGTATTTATGGCCAGACTAGGTATACTCGTAAGCCTTTTATATAACTTTTATAACATAAATTGAATAATGTATAATGCATAATTGCAATGATTTTTTATTAAAACGTTCACTTGATAAAACCAACTATAACTATAACCAACTATACTCTATTCGATTATTACGTTTTTTTTTTCATGAAACGTGTTGTATTATGTAGTGTAAGAAATAAATTAAGACAATTACTTTAAAAAAAAAATCGTTTTACGTTTATGTCAACATGAAAAATCAAAATTGGATATTAATTGAAGTAGATACATGGCTATGATAGACGAACGAACAGACAAATAACAAACGGATGAACAAGACAAAACGTTAATTAGGAACCCTAAAATTGATAAAGTTATTTCTAAGCGAATGATAAATTTTCATTAATAAATAAGTTAAGGTCGCTACTCGTATGTCAAAGTTAAGACCATATACCGGACCTATAATTGGGTTACAATTTTGAATTCTGAAGCTAAAATTTTACATGGACCTTCTTGATGACTTCGAAAATAACATATGCTTCAAAATTAAGGTTGCCGTAGGACAGCGAGCACGCCGGCGAAGCCACAGACAAAAGCTAGTATTCTATATAGTCTATTTAGTAAAATACAAACATAATTAGTGCAAGCAATTAGAGGTTTTTCCATTACGCTACAATATGGGGCTCTTCGAGATAGCTGTGAAAAGGATTCTGCAAGGTCGGCGCGCACCCGCAAGCCCCCTGGTGTTGCAGGTGTTCATGAGCGGCGGTGTCCACTGACCGT
This sequence comes from Sesia apiformis, assembly GCA_914767545.1. Taxonomy (NCBI): domain Eukaryota; kingdom Metazoa; phylum Arthropoda; class Insecta; order Lepidoptera; family Sesiidae; genus Sesia; species Sesia apiformis. The sequence goes on from OU611968.1 coordinate 9,997,034, forward strand.
CACGTGGACCGCCCGCTCCATCTAGTCCATAAATTAAAAAAAATATAAATCCCAGTGAAGAGCTGACGAGAGAAAAAGAAAAAAGCTGATTTTAAAAATCATTCCTTCAGTATTTAAAATTCCTTTCGGACATCATACGAGTGTCTGCAGTTTTTACGTAAGGTCTATATGATTGCCGCAGGAAATTTTAAAGATCCAGGATAAAAAGTATGTTGATCCAAGACGTAAACCTCCAAGGAGTAAACTTTTTGCGATTTCTATGGGATCTTTGTCGATACAAATCAAAATAAAATGTTTGCTATAGTCGGATTTTTTATTCGAGTCAGGGATATGACATGTAGAATTGTCAATAAAGTGTGATCTCCGTATAAATTTCACTCTGTTTGACAGTTCTACATGTCATATCGCTGACTTGAATATTAAATCCGACTTTAAATATTATTCCAGGATGTGTCCTGGAATAAGCAGTATTGCGTGATATGTATATGTACATACAGGACATAGACAGACAAATAAGAATTCCAAAAATTATAGTTTTCAGCTATGTATCATTCGCATTACTCTTCACTAAAATAATTACTCTTTTCTTAAAAATATTTCTTTACATCACTGACATCAAAATTGACTGTACATCACGACTTTGTTACGTAAAGATTGTACCTATGTAAAGATTGATTTTGAATCATAATTTTTGAATTTTCTTTAGTCTTAGTCTTTGTATAATAATTTGTATAAGATTATTTATTTGGGGAACCTGAGAACCTGAAACTGTCATCACGTTATAGGTCTATAAACATGAAAATAATACGTCATTCCAGGAGTAAACTCCCCATGGACGGAGTACGACTACATCGTTATTGGTGCTGGTTCAGCAGGCTCCGCTGTCGCGTCCCGCCTCACCGAAAACAGTGACGTCACCGTGCTGGTACTCGAAGTCGGAAGACCAGAATTTGTACTAACCGACGTGCCGGCCCTCGCAGCATACTTCCAAAGAACAGACTACGCTTATCAGTATAGGACTGAACGGCAGCCCGGAGTATGTGAAGGTACGCTAATTAAAAACTTGATTTTTGTGTTTTTCTCACATACGAGTATATTAACATATTTTTTTGTCGTTTCGGTTGAGTTATTCCAACCGTGGTCAAGCTGGGACGCGTTTAAGAGGCGTTAATAGGTATATGCTAATTGTCTATAATGATAAAACTTCTAAACTAAGAAGCCATATAATTCGTGCTAGGTGTCGCAAACTCATACATCATCGGTAACCGAATCTAAGTATCGTAAACGTACCGCATCTACTCGTAGCACACATATCTTTACTGTCGCATCTTAATAGCAGATATCTTCTCCTCTCATTGGTTCCTAGTCCCCTTTCTTTGTTGATCAATATTTAACCTAACTACCAGTATTTTACTTTCAAGTCGAATATTTTTGGGTAGACCGTCTGCCTCTTCCCCCACAAAATGATAAGATGAAAAACTCGTAAAACTACTCAACATAAAAGTACTCATCTTTTCGACAAAATAAGGCGATCTCTAAACTAAACGAAGACAACATTAGTAAAGTAGAATCTTGAGCCAAATATCCCCTATTTTATATTACAGGAATGGAGGGACGTAGTTGCCTCTGGCCACGTGGCCGAGCGATAGGCGGCACCAGCGTCATCAATTACATGATCTACACGCGCGGCCGCCCCGAAGATTGGAACCGAATCGCAGCTGATGGCAACGAAGGCTGGTATGTAAACAAGTGACTTTTCCATATATCACGAATTGAACGCCACTTCCATATGAGAGAAATTGAGTGCCTTTAACATTGAGAACATTGTAAAGGTTGTCCCAGATTGAGCGCCGGATTTAATTTAGAATAAAAAAAGTCGTTGTTTCTCAGGCTGTGTCGTGTGGCACCGTCCTGTTGGAAACACAGTTGATCGAGGTCCATATCTTCCAATTGGTACCAAAAAAAAAAATCCTGTAGCATGTTCCGATACTCTATGCCTACCTAAATATCGATACCTAAAAATATAACACCAAACTGTAACTCTTTGAGGATGCATCCGTTTTTAATGAATTTCATGGGAATTCTCCAAGCCCCAATACGACAATTTTGCTTATTGACGTATCCGTCAAGGTGGAAATGGGCCTCGTCAATAAAGATGATTTTTTCCCCAAAATGATGGTCCACTTCATACTGCTCTAAAATTCATATAGCCAAACAAAAAAAAAGGCGCGAAATTTAAATCCGGCGCTCAATCTGGGACACCTTATACGAGTATATAGACTATCTTTGACTGGACAATACAAAATATCAATAGCAATATTATTAATGGGTAATGATGCCATTTTGCCTTGCATTGCATAAAAACATTCAGGAACATTACTGAAATCATTTATTCATGGATCTTTACCGCACTTCCCATTTTTTACTGAACATCGCATTCAATGAATTTGGGAAATTTAAAGGCTTATTGTCCATAAAACAATACTTCAAAACGAGCGCCGTTTGAAATGATATTAAAGTATATAAAGGCGAGCTGCGAAGGCTTAGTTATGTTCTAAGTAGATGGAAGCTATTTTATGGAACATGAACTTGTTTCTTGGCTCATGTATGAAACTTCTTTGTATGGTTAACTAAAGATAATTTATTTCTATACAGCTACAAACACTACAAAAGATGAATTAGTACCATCGATTTGAGAATACACACTAGATATGTTGTACGAGCACTCTAGGGCAGGCGCGTTACAGTTAAATAGTGTTCTATATACGTTCAGTCGCTGTTGAATTCTTTAAGTTATAAAAGATTAAGTTAAGTTTAAGTTCTTTGAGTTTAAGCTACTTATTTAAGTTATTCTTTCATATGGGTTATGAAAATGGAACTTTCTTATTATGTAGTAATTAAGTTTCAAACTTGATATTTATTGAATCCCTCCTCATCTGCTTCACCCCCACCTAGAAATTGCCAACCAGGTTTCTTTGATAAGAATGTATCTAGTCTATTCCCATATCGATAATTAGTAATATCAATGTATGTATACGTATTTAATTGTGCCTGAATAATTGTATATAGCAATAAGTATCAACTTTGAGCTAACATAACTCGCAGTTTGGCAGACAACTAGTACAAATTAAACACAAATTAACATTTGAAGAACATAAGAACAGATCTTATATGAATGTCAAGCCTCAATAGAGACTATACTATACTCGTATCTAGCAGTAGTGGAGACTTGGAGAGACAAACAGATAATATGGTATGATACACTCAAGTACAGCGCACATTCGTACTCCCTGTACGTCTTTTTTTTATCTCTAAACTTATTTAATCCAAAATTCAATCGAGAACCTTATACAGTAGATGTAACCGTTTGACATATTGGCGCTTTATCTGCTTGTTTCAGGTTTTACGAAGATGTACTCCCATATTTCATACGCCTAGAAAGATCAAATCTAATGGAAAACAATGAAAGCCCGTATAAAGGGCACAGCGGAAAAGTATCTATTGAAAACCCTCCATTTAGGTACCAGTGTTTGTACCGTTTTTTTTAAAGGATGTTACCAAACTTTTCTCGAAGCCTGAACCATGGAATCCGCTTATGAATCCGAGTTCATTGAAGCGAAAATTTTAAGATTAGTTTTTACACAAAATTCAATTTTCTTAATTTTATACCAAATTTTCCATAAAAAGGTAATTTCATAGCCTAATAATAATTTGGCATTTTTACAAAGAAAATACGTAATATTATATTATACGTAATATATATACGTAATATTATTTAGTCACACTTCAGAAAAGGTTCGATTACAGCTATTAGGTGTATTAGGTTTTTAAAAATACGTCCTCATAATTAATTATTTGTTGCAGAACAAGATTAATTCAAGCCTTGTTGGAAGCTGCAAGAATGCTAGGTTTTCCAATAGTAGATTATAATGAACCAACTGAACCTGGCTTTGGATTTGTTCAGATAACTACTTCAAAAGGTCACCGTCACAGTGCTGCGAAGGCATACCTGCATCCACACAAAAATCGGCGGAATCTTCACATTCTACCAGAAAGCAGAGCTACAAAAATCATCATTGACGAAAAGATAAAAACGGCTACAGGAGTAGAATTCATAAGATATGGCGCCAGATACACTGTTAAAGCAAAAAGAGAGATCATTACATCAGCCGGGCCGATCGAATCACCCAAATTACTAATGCTTTCTGGAATAGGGCCAAAAGATCATCTTAGACGCTTCGACATACCCGTAATACAAAATCTTAACGTTGGTAGAACTGTATACGACCACATTTCTTTCGACGGAATTATTTTCACATTAAACACAACAAACATCAGCTTGATAGAGGCAAGAGAAGCGAACTTGCCTAATATTATTAGATGGCTTCAATTTGGGGATGGCGCGATCGCTTCTCCTGGTGGTGTTGAAGGTCTTGGTTTCATTAAGACTGAAGTTCCATATGAGCCAGATTTCCTTGTGGACCTTGAGATTATATGCAACGGTGGATCACTTGTATCAGACGGAGGTGCTGTCAGAAGGGGAATGCGTATAAGAGATGATGTTTTCAATCCAGCCTATGGATCAATTTTCAACAGGGAAAGTTGGAGTGCATTTCCATTGTTATTATATCCTAAATCCAAGGGCTATTTGGAATTAAGAGACAGAAACCCTTTCAGTCCTCCAAAATTAGTGAATAATTACTTAGCACATCCAAGGGACATAGCCACATTGTTAGCTGGCATCAGATTCGTAATCAAATTGGGAAATACGCCACCTTTTAAAAGATACGGTGCTAAGTTACATCAGCCAGATTTCCCTGAATGCAGGAATCATACATTCAACACTGACGAATTTTGGGAGTGTGCTCTACGACAAATGACCACCACAGAACACCACCAAATCGGTTCTTGCAAAATGGGACCACCTACAGATCCAGATGCAGTGGTCGATTCTAAACTTAGAGTATATGGAATAAGTAAACTAAGGGTAGTGGACAGCAGTATAATACCTAGGCATATAGCAGCACACACCAATGGGCCAGCCATGATGATTGGAGAAAAAGGAGCGGAGTTAATAAAAAGCACGTGGCGATAGAATACTTTTTAATGTAGATATCAGTTAATGTTATATTATATAATAATATAATATTTATGAGTATAGTGCGTTTTATATTCAAGTAAATCGAAGAAGAATATTATTTTTGCTCCTAGATTTAAATACTATTTAAGAACAGAGATCAGGGTCTAATTTATTCTTACCTTATACTCGTAAAAGATTAAGAGTATAAGACAGGAATAATTGATTAATTTTTTTTCTATTATTATTATTTATGATTTTAATTATTATTGTCGATTATAATTATGAAATGTCGTACACCTTATCAGGTAGTCTATAGAAGAACTTTTATTTTGGGAACACCTTATGTACTTTACCTATAGTCATGCAACAAATGATTTGATTTGAATAAAAAAATGAATTCAAATTCACATTTTTTTTTCCAAATGGTATATCAATTACCGAAAATTTACTGAACTTACCATTGTCTACATTTATTAATTGAGCTCCCAAATACTTTCAATGTGAAATTTTCTCACCAATATTTCATGTCGAAATTTTTCTGCCGAAAATGTTATCATGGTGACGTAGACGAAACCATCCACCTGCACTAATTACATGCGTAACGTCAACACACGGAATGTATCAACGTTCCTTGACACTGAACTTCTTGATAAAAACAGCATTGACTTTGAACCGGTTCATAATAACACGCTTATGAGATCCTCATAGTATCGCGGAGTACCGGCAAGAGCAGATCTCGTGGAAGGATCGCTGACCGCCCAATTATGAAGACTATTGCCATTTTATTAGTTTTATTTATATTCAAAAAAGTAGAATTATTTAATTATGTTGAAGAGTTAGTAGAGAATGAAGAAGAAGTGAATGAAAGCGATTATGCCATACCTTTCAAGTGTGAAAAGTTTTGTGAAGATAATAATAGAGAAGGAAGATATGGAGGCGTTTCATGGAAAAATAATATTGTAGATAAAATGTTGAACACTCATATGTTACATATGAATAAAGACGATCCAGATATACTGTCATTTACCAGGGACAAATATGAATTACCTAAAGGTTAGTACCATAACTTGAATCCCTTACATAGCGATTAAAAATATTCTGATGTGCAATTTTATACCGTACTCGCTCCTGTCTCTGAAAGAAAACAAACTTATTGTTCATTGTGGCTGATTAAAATGATTTTTAGTACAAACAGTACTTATTATTCAGTAAATTTGTCTGAAGCTGTAGAACAAGTCATTGACACCGAGAAGCACTATTTTGTAGGCAATGTAATTTGAGAGACACACACGTTCGCGTATATCACGCAATTTGTTTCAAACGTTGTGACTAGACGAACCTGTTATTAAAATGTACCTTTAAATTATCAATATAAAACAAGCTACCTTGTAAATCTTGTATTGAATACACGTGAAGCCACTTGGTTTAACTATCAAAATTGATCTTTAATTATGACTAAATGGGCCGGTTTCTAAATTGACCATCAAACACAATTTTTTTTAGTTATTTTTTTTTCAAAGTATTTCATGAATAATAATTATAAATAGAGATAAAAATATTAACTCGTATAGTCATTTTATACTGTTCTTCTGTATATTCTGTGCCGTATATGCGTAGATTCATTCTCTTAATTTTGGAGCCAATATTAAAATATGTTAAGAGAATATATTTAAAATTATTCGATATACAATATTACACAGTTTCGTTCGTTGTATATATACGAGGAGGTATATAACATTAACTAACAACGTCAGGTAGAAAAAAGTCATCAATATGCAAATTGATTGCCGCTTGCTCGTCCGCCCACTAGTCTATAAAAAAAAAACTTAGACAAAAGGAAAATAATAATACTACGATATTAATACAATCTACATAATAACGAAGACTGTAATGATAAAATAAAACTCAAAAACATTTAATTCGTTTGTAGATATTTACATTATTTTTGTTTTCAAATATCTTTCTCGTTTTCGTCGCTTTCCTAATAATGCTAATCGTATCTAACGTGAAAACTCGGAAAGGTTTGTGAAAAAGAAAAGAATGTTGTACGGGTTCCAATTTTTTTTATTACATTGAGTTATTTATTTATTATTATTATAGCTCTTCTGCAATGCTATAATTTGTTTTGTTCTTTCCTATTCCAATTTTATTTGTTATATTATTAATATATTAGATTATTAAACTACAGGTATTTAAAGGTAAGATTCAATAAGTAGTTTTGATATTTATAAATACTTTTGTCGCTAACTGTATTGGAATATCCGATGTGGAAATATTAGGGGTTAAAGTATGAAATTGCCGATTTGTACTGAAAAATTAAAACTCGTTTTTTTCTAAAATGTAACATATTTATTTAATCAAAATATTTACCCTCATTATCTATACATTGTTGCCATCTAATCGGAAGTTCATTTATGCCTTTGCGATAGAACTCTGGGGATGTAGATTCGATAACTGTGTGAAAGCATTTTGTACTGCCTCTTGGGAAGAAAATTTTTTACCACCTAGAAAATTGTCCAAATCACGAAAAAAATGGTAGTCCGTTGGAGCAAGGTCTGGCGAGTACGGAGGATGACGTATGGTTTCTAACTGCAGCTCCTGTAGAGTTACAACGGTTTCTCGTGCAGTGTGAGGTCATGCGTTATCATGGAGCAATAATGGTGAAGATCGATTCACGAGTCGGAGCTGTTTCACTGCTAGTTTCGCCATCATTGTTCGAAGTTCGGCACAGTAAACATCTGCTGTTATTGCTCGACCAGACCTGAGAAAGCTATAGTGAATAACACCATGAATAGACCACCAAACAGTTACCATTACCTTTTTATTGGTAAGCTTTGCCTTAGGGCACTGTTGCGGCGTTTGACATGGGGTCAGCCATTGCATTTTT